>OX376647.1:8455801-18455801 GCA_947386135.1 Melanchra persicariae
GTTTAATCGAGTTGCAAACTGACAGATGTCTAGTAACAATTAAATAATTAAGCGTAGCGTAACATTACTACTACGCAGCTAGAACATAAAAATTTTATATACTTAGGTACTTAGTTATAATAACAAAACAAGCTAACAGTACGTAATTTGCGCGTTTCCTTTTCATTGTATCATTGCATTCTATTGCTAACAGAAAAATTGTTATTTATGCAACTGTTGTATAAGAAGGGGTATTAAAACACGAATGTGGGTTCAACCGAGGCGAAGCCGAGTGTGATAATAGTATCACATGAGTGTTTTAATACCTACCTAATTATGTACAGTTGCATACAAGACTTTATCTACACCCATGATATTAAAATCCTCTATAAAAGGTTATTTTCTAATTTATGAAATCTTGGTACTTACGCCTTTTCATATTGCTTTTCTCGACTTTTCTGGTAATAATAAAATTGGTTCGAAGAGTCCTTTGCTGCACTAAAAATATCTGGTGGTATGTTATCAAAGTTTTTGTCACTCATTTTTGTAAAAAATAAAGTATTAAACTTTTGCAATATTAATATAGAACAAAAATGGCGGGATACGGACGAGAATTCGAATAGCCTATAAGTTCTTTTGTTTTAATTAAGGCGCTGTGGTAATGAAACGCGCGTGCATGACTATGTCCTTTTTATGAAATACATAAAGATACCACGAATTGAGTAGTGAAAATGTGGCTGTTTGATGAGTAGAGTAATTCCTTTGCTTTTTCGATCCAGTATAAAAAAGCGAAGGAGTTGCATAATTAAATTTAGTCCAACATTATAACACTCGTTTGGATTATATTATCGTTACTATGACAATGGTTGTTTTAATATTGGCAATAATTTTTAATAATAACTGGCTTTAAAAAAGCCATTTTAAAAGTTTACGCAACGTCCGAAAAAAGCAATACCCTGTTAATACCTTTCCCAGCTTACGGTAGATTTGGTTCACAGTTAGCTTAGTTTTTGCGAGCCAACAAAACATACGTACGTCCGTGTACGTTGTATACGAGTCATCGGTGCCAGATAAGTGCGAAAGACTTCCTGAAAATCGCATGTTTCAGAAGCTGCCAAAATTACATAATAGGTAAGCTTTACCAACTACTTCTAGAATAGATTTCAGTTTTTCCTCGATAGGACGAACTGCGAAATAAAAACAAAATTTGTGATAATTCCTTTTTGAATAAATAATTATAACATTAACCAGTATGCTTATTTATTAAACAAACTCGGTATTACACTATTCAGCCTTCTGCACAGTTCATATTCGTAAACAGGCACATAAAATGTATGCCACCTTGTCTGTTTATTGATTCGCGGGGTAAACACGAGTATTGCTTGTTTGTGTACCATTGCAATGTAAGGATTCACACCGTTGGAGAAAGGAAATACATATTCAAAGTACTTGCTTACCTTACCTATTGTACTTTCCGTATACTCTATCGCACGCTCAAGAAAAACATCACACATTTCATTTCACAATTTTCTGTTGTTGCAATTCTGAGATCAAACTTTTGTCGAACCACTAGGGCCCAGTCTCTCGAGCGATAATTATCACAAAATTATTGTTACGTATGGTGTCGGACGTATAAGAATTGCACCATCCCATCACTTCCGCGTCGAAGTCGTAAGAGGCTACTAAGGGACTCACCAGAAAATGGTGAATGGCGTACGTACGTAAAATGGCGTACATATTGTTATAGTACCTTTGTTGTTGACTACCTACCGGGATACCACCTATTATTGTTATTTTCGCATGGAGTATTATCCATCGATGCGAAAATATCAATTGAGATTGTAATCAAAAATTAATCTCCATATTAAACAAAAAATTTGGAACAATTTTATTGTCACTCCGAATCAGCGTCTGTATTAATTCGGAGCAGGGTCCTATGTATCCTATGATATGTATCCCCCATCATAATTTCGTCCTGTATAGAGATGGAGCTATACAGGACGTATATCACTATCCCTTTCTCGCAATAGAATCATGATAGCATTGGCAGTACCTACGGGGCGTTCGTAGTACGGCCCCAGTTAATCTATCTTGCCCACTCGTCTGTACCAAACACACGAATAGGTACCTAATATAGATTAACTAAACAATGGAGAATATAGATTGTCTATTTGGTTAGGAGAAGGACCGTTTTATTGAAGTAATTTTTCAGGCATACCAGACAGTCTGGAAGTTTCACCGGTTCACCTGTCTAGTACGAGAATTAATTTGTATTATTATTCCCGTCCTCAGGTTGAAGCGGACCTTAAGCTTGACTACGTACCCAATACACCTAATGGTTATTAGTGTTTTGTTCGAGAAGATCTCTTTCAAGTAATTGGCTCGTATGTCCTGTTAATTAAATGTACCTTTGCGAGGTGACTCATATATCGTAGGTAGGAATACGTATCTATTTTTCCACAATCGATAGATTTTCCATTGTAGGTATGGATTTTCAATTTCACTTTTACTTTAAGGTCAAATTGCAACATTAATGGCAATTATCTAGAATAAAAAGAATTTGAATAAGTACAAAGGATAAGTACTTATTTTTATGCAGGTGCAGTTTACTAGCCGTAAAACTTTAAAGTGACAAAATGTGACGTGCGACGAGATTATTTTACTGACGTATTGATCTGATACAAGTTCTATCTAAGACGCCCGCGGCTCATGACGTGCTGAAAGTTTTTAATTTTCCATGAAGGAGAGAAGAACCTTTTGTAGGACAACGGAAACTTTTACTTGTACTGTATTAAAGTCTACAGTTTAACAGTGAGAATTTGAATAAATTTCAAATGGGCAGAAAGATAGATTTAAAATTCGTTTTCGCATTTGTAACATTGTAAAAAAGGGTTGTTCTATTTTTAGCCTGCGTCTAGAGACTTAGTAGCCATAGGAGACATCAGCTAAGGGGCGTATACCTACAAGTAAGCACTCACATAACCTTTTTATAGGCGTATCTAAGGGTGTAGTGCCATGGTGTTTTATTTTATGGCAACGGTCTGCTCCCAAACTGCCTATTACTATCCATCTTACTTTATATTGCCACACATTTTTTTAATAACACTCAGCATTTTGACAAAAGAGCTTTTTTACGAAAACACCTGAAAATTGTTTTCGTTTTAAAAATAAGAAAGTCACACACACAAGTCAAAAAAAATGTATTGAACCTATGTTAGTTTTAGATTATTGTATGTAAATACGTGTAAATATACCTACTATTACATTTCAGGCGTCTCGAACACGTTTTCAGTTGCGTGCGGTCAAAATTCGGGTAGGTAGGTAACACGATATTTTGGGATGTTCATCATTATCATGTTTTCGATATCCGATATTCGAGAAGGGAGCTTATAGATGAGGTTTTTTTATTGTTGTTTACATAAAATTGTGTATTTTATCCGGAAGGCAATAGAAAGGCGGAAGACGCATTTGTAGTGTTGCATAAGTGTGTTGATTATACACCCTTTTTACTATTCTCGATACATTTTATGGTTTTTATCAGGATGCATTTTCTACCACCGTATGCTTACCTAATACTGTATACTTTAAGATGTCTGCAAGTAACTTTCGGTTTATTGGTAGGATGGCAAAACCCAACATAGTCGGCTTTGAATTCTCGACGAAGGAGTTGAATTAAGAAGGAGCCGACTATGTCGCCTCGCAAATTAAACGTCTTCATTTACAAACTTTCCATAAACTAAAAGTTGTTTTGAATAAATTATACTGCTTATTCAACAAAAACACTTTTTATTACTACCCTGGCACACCTCTGAAACAATAATTTAACGTTCTCCGCGGAAATGAAAATAAACAAAACTGTCATGCAAACGTTTTTCTTCCAAAATTCTGTTTTAAAGGACAGACATTTTTCAGCTGTCAGAAAGACACTCGCGGTAAGATAAGGCCATGTAACGCCTCGAATGTTAAAAGGGCTTTATGTGTTATTGGCACAGATTCCAGAAATAAAGGAGATACTTAGACATTTTGTGGCTGCTTGCTTTAAAGTGGAGATTGTGTTTATGAATTATGAACTGCTATCTAAACTTGTTAGCATGTTTGTAATAGAAAGGCAATCTCGGTTTACGATCTACGTTTTCTCTTTCACTGATGGAAACCTACAAGCTATCGCTGAGGCTTTATCCCGTAAAAAGGGATATGGCGAACCACCAGAAAAAAGCAAGGCCTCAATAATTTATGATTTTCATAATAATATGTCGTTTCGTTTCCTACCATCCATCTCTATCAACCCTCATCTCAGTGTTTACCTCCCTTAATTAGACATACGAGTATATCATCTTTCACATAATTCATCATTTACTTCTAACCCGTCACACTGAAAACCGTATCATAGTCGAATGCGGCCTTATCCACAATTTTTATTCAATTTCATTTTCTGTAACTCTATAACTTCTCTCAAGTTATAACCTCTTTCAGTCCACACAGTTAATTGGTTACTTCTAGACAAGCGTACTCCATCGTCGACCATCGCTTACTGCTATCAGAGTGCAATTTCTACTATTTTTTAAGCAACGTTTGCATTCGTATCTCAGTTGCAATCTGTCAAAAAAGCAATTTCCATACATTTTTGACAAATTGTGACTGACATGCGATTGCGAAGGATGGTTAGAAGTTCTCATATTTTTAAGGATCGTTCGCATTCGCATCGCAATCGTAGTTTTTTTTTTTAAAACGTTGCCCCACACTAAAAATGTCTCCCTCCTGTATCGTGGGTGCGTTTACAAACATACAAACTCACATACACAAACAGCCAGACCCGGAACAACTATCTGTAGGCCATACAAATATTTGTTCCGTGCGGGAATCGAACCCGCGATACACAGCGCAGCAGTCTACTGCTCAAACACTGCGCCAACCGTGTCGTCAATAAAAAAAACAGTCAAAAGACATCCATTTCCGCCACATTTTGACAAGTTTTTGACAGAAAATTATTTTCCCAGACGCTTGTTTTCTCCTTTCTGTCAATGGTCTACATCTGACCTTGAATACAAACAATCCGCACCTCATATCTTATGGGAGTGTATTCTTTGGCAAACTGAACGCAATATTATGTTAGATAGTATTCAGGTTACACCTGGAGTTGTATACTATACGGACCTTGTAGAAACTAGAACAAATTTCCGTACATTCAAGCGATTTTGCCATACCTATTACTGGAATCAAAAGTTGCTCATAATTTAGGACCCATTAGTATTAGTGTTAATGTATAATCCGTGGTGCTTGGCAACTGGGGTTAACCCAGTTGTAATATTATGTCCCTTGGTGCCTATTTGGCCTAGCTCTGTTCTGTCTCCTGGTTGATAAGGATCCTGGAAGTGGACATTATATTTTTTCCTACTCCTCCGCTGTTATTTTCTGATTTATTTCGTTGCGGGATCCAAGACAGTTAAATCGTTTCCCCGGGACTCGTCGAGCTCCATTGACTCGGCGTTTTGCTTTCAGGAGTGCAGTGGTTGGTGTTGGGGAATGTGTGGCGGGCTTGTCCAAAAAAATAGTAGTTTATACAACGACCATATAAAAAGGAGTGTTTTAATACCTAATTATATGCCGTTGCATACACTATTTTATCTTCACTCATACAGTTAAAATAAAATAAGTGGAAAAATAGTAAATTCCAATATGGCGGATATTCTCATTGCGTATTCGAATGACTGCGGAGCGCGCTCAAACATGGACAAAGATAAAAGCTGGCTCATTGACTTAAGTCAATGAGCCCGCGCCAAAAATTAAAAAGAAAAAGTGTGCTATAAAAATTAAAAAGTTATTTTATGATGCAGTTGTTTAAAAATCGAAGGAAAATGTTGAACTGTAATGGTTTTTTTTTTAATTTTACCTATCCACGAAAAAAAAGTGTGTATTTATGCATTCGTTTTTAAACTCATATTTGGAACATTACGTTGTGAGTGTAGATAAAATAGTTTTTGACATTGATTGTTGCTGAGATGTTATTGTGACTTGAATCGAATGATTGTGCGAGAAGTGATCTTTAGATTAGATAATATTCAAATGCAAATATATTAATATTAAAAATAATCGCTTATTTGCCAATTTCGTACAGATACTCAGATAGTCGCACATATCATTATTATGTTAACTCGGCACATCTGCGTTTGTAAGATCTGCGGTTGAGTAGGTTATTCATCTTATTGCTACGGCAACTCGGCAGCTGACTCGAGGACGAGAACGAAGCCCCATGCCTATCGTTTGTTTTTCACTCGGAGTTTCCTGGCTCCAAGGATGTGAGACGACCTTCAATAGAAGTGCGGAATCTGTAACTGATGCTCTGTTGTTTGTTTTTCAAGTAAGACTAAAAGAGGTCTGAGATGTAGGTTTGTATCATGCTGTTTTAACTATTTTTCGTCCTTCATACGTAGGCATTGTTTTTTATCACACACAAAAGGGAAATTCATACAGTAAATTTTCGTATAAAATAATTGAGCTGCTACTTTCAGCGCCCTTAAAAAGCGATAAACATCTAACAGCTTCCTTTTCCTTGGCTTTTACAAAGTCCGTCGGAAATGTTTTCTGAACGGGCAACACCAAGAGTGCGCTTTACAAAATAAACGGCTCGGCTATTATCGGCATTCTTCCGATACCATTTTGGGTTGCTCAACTGTTGTTATTGACGTTTCGTTAAGTTCGATTTTTAAAAGCAGTAACTGGCCAACTTGAGTGTTGGATTGGATCTTTTGAATTTTTAAATTGAAAGTTTGTGGAAAAAGGCTGAGGTTCGTGGCAAAAAAGTGATAAAAACTGACAAAGGGCGAGCCAGACTGACTCACTGAGGTTCCGTACTTAATAAGAACATAACTTGTATAGCTATAATATTGTACTAATAATTGTGAGAGATAGAAGGATAGGCTGACAGGCGTCGTCTCACTATAAGTCTTCACTTTTTGCCATTATGGTAAGGAACCTTAAGATACTGTTACGAGCTTAGGGTTCGTGACAATAAAAACAGCCGATAAAATAACCAAAATGACACTTTAATTAATGAACACTAATTACAACTTAAACTCACTAATTATAAATCACAATTGCACTACTGATCACATTAATTCGCAGTCGAAGTTCGCTCTCGAAGTTATCGCTTGTATCGCAAATTCAATACTAACTCGGTCGCAGGCTATGCGGGCCTTATATAGGTCGGCAGATAATTCCAAATCTAAAAGAAACATCTAGAAAGTTCGAGTACATCCCGGTCCCGCCTAACCAGATATCGAAAACTCTAGAATGTTCTAGCATCGAAATGTCTGGAAGGATCTTGACTCTACTAGTTCTGCTACTCGATACGCTACGCTAGTAGTAACTTTTAACGTTATGTACCCGGCATTCATTCTGGCGCGTAACAATACGTAGGTAAATCTACTGCAGCATTGAGGTTAATGACTGTAGGAATAAGAAAACCACAAATCTGATACCTATTGATGATTATTTAAAGTAAAACATGTTAAGATTTTTATCAATAAATAGCTATAACGGTAACCAAACATCGCAAAGATAATCATCTAATTGGTTAACTTGTGCGTTTCATCTCATTTCTAACTTCATTGGGATCCATCAAGTTGATTTATCTTGTTGGCCTATATTTCTACAAAGTCATCCTGTGTAATAAAAGTTAGCCATAGGTTCCGAATACTTACAAAAATACGATGGCAGTGACTGTTGTTATGGTAAGTAGGGACATATTCTACAGCGTTAGTTTCTTCATTGGACCCTTCACGCGATTAGCTCTTACTTTTAAAAAGCAGTTGATGGTGCTGTCCAACCTTCAATGCTGAATGTCGTATGCTCTATCTACGTTCATTTTACTACGTTTTTGTGGGCTGCATAGCTGTTGCCAACGACTTCGCACGCGTGAATGTCGGCAATTTATTATTCGTAGGGAACACACTCCTGGGAGCAAGTGTCTTTTCTTGGATTGGAAATCATCAAATGACTACTTCCGCTCTGGGCGGAGCGTCAGGGAGTGTCAGACTCTTACTGATTAAAACCCGTTCGTGTTCCTCATCGTGCCCTTTTCGTTCCAAGGCCGCGGTGACTCTTTTGAACAAATTCCGCAACCCTGGCAGGGAAAAGTGTCCAGGACATAGTCTTCAGGTGTCAAGATTCGTCGAAATCCGTGTAGCACTTAATACGAAAAGGTTACAGACAGAGTCATGTTTACATTCTTAATAAGAGTAGGGATCGAAGTGTTTATATTTCTTAATATGTATAATTCTTCTGTACGTGTGTTTGTCACCTAACTCCTCTTAAACAGCTGGACCGATTTGGATGAAATTTTGTGTGTATATTTTGATGGGTTCCTGGATGGTTTGAAAATACAATTGGACCCGGTAGGTAGGTATTGATTGAACTAAAATAAAAGCCACGAACTGCATCAAATTGCTTCAACAGTGTTTTTTATTGACCTTTTTAGTCGTTTTTTGAGGTCGGGTTTTTTGTAAAAAGTAAAAAAACATTTTTACTGAATAGCTTCCGGAACACTCTGTATGTTACATGAAATTGCAAGTTTAAACGTAAAAAATATTTAACTTTCTAAGAAGTTTCGCTAACTTTGAATTGTATGAAAATAATAAATTTGTAAAGTAGTAATAGCACGCAGACGGACTTAATGCAACAAGGCATTATCTGCCAGTCAACCTTTGGGTTAAAAAGATTACACTTAGACGGGTTGTTAAGACGGTTAAGCACGTGTAGATTATGTTTTTATATATTCAAATTAGTATGCTCGATTTTTTGTCAACTCACAGAATAGAATAACAATATAAATTAATATCTTACGTGTACCGTTTGTTAAAATAATAGTCAGAATTTTTGTACAATTTAAGTCATCGTCATATTTGAAGTACATCCTCAAACTTATTTTTAACTTCACGATGTTAAACGGTCTCATTCATACAAATTCGAGAACATTAGAAATATGCCATAATCCATCTTATTTCACAGAAACATAAAGGCGATTTTTTTTTGTCATTGAGATCGTGCTTTGCTGTGTTTCGCCGACTTAATGACGAGACTAAACGTTACTTAATTGATATTTTAATTTATCCATTAACCACAGAATCCGGTTTTGTATAATTATACTGTCTACATTTTGATGGCTATCCGACCTCGTTATCAGGAAACAGTGCTGTCTGTGTTGAGATTTAAATAAAAAAAATAATGCTTGTATTATGAAGGACTTTGTTACGGTATTAGAGAATCACATTCCTTTTTTAGGTACATACTTAAACATATACCTATCTAAATATATCTATTCTTAATCTTTATGCACTTGTACACATACATGTGATGTGTTTTCTGATGAATGGAGGAAAATAATGCGTGTTGGTCTGGTGTTCTGTTAGAGTCAATATGCGACCGCCCACTGTTCCATGTTAGTTTTTTATATTATTTCATTAAAATCATTCATTCATCCTACCACTATTCTCTGCATCACCAGAAGGTTGACTGGAAGAGAATGCCTATGGTATTAAGTCCGCCTCTGTACATTTATGTGCTAAAGTGTTAATTATTATTAAATAAATAAATTTATCAACACTAATATTATAAATCTACACTATCTACACTAATATACTCTTATCTGTATTATATCACACACATCAATTTGCTCTATTGTCAATAGATTCCGCAGCGTACGCGATAAAAGGATTTTTTTCACACCTTGGGTTACATTATCGAAGTTTTCATACGGATACATACATTTTTTGAAAATATTCTATAGCCTATGTCCATCAGGGATAGTGTAGGATGCACTGGTGAAAGAATTTTTCAAATCGGTCCAGTACTTTCGGAGCCTATTCATTGCAAACAAACAAACAAATCTTTCCTCTATAATATATTATTACTAGCACTTCGCCCGCGACTTCGTCCGCGTGGATTTGTAGGTACAACACAAACTTCAACGCCCCCTAAACACCCTTTTAAAGGTTAGTTTTGGAAAATAAAGCACAACGATTTTGATTACCTACTTAATTACTTAGCCATTTCTATTTATTCTATGGTCTCAAGAGGCCCTAGACAATGTACCATTTAATAAGCGAATGCGACTGTCGAAATGCCAAAATGTAGGAATTTGATAACGTGACATTTCGATAGCATCTGTCAATCCCATACATTTTTGACGTATTGACAATCGCCTACGCCACGCCACCGTTGACAGAATCTCACTTGTCTCGAGGTTCAGCGCAACTGTTCACCCGGTTCAGTCCGTCAGGGTTTGACTATGCAAAAATTGTTAGGTAGGTTTTTCTGTTTCAATTTCAATTATCCCACTTTTAGTTCGTTCATAGCATTCCAACGTAAATTGAAGCAAGCAATAATGTCCTCCCCTAAAAAATTAATCACCCCTGCTTCACCCCTTATTATGTATGTAGTTTGTTTTCGAAAAATCCAAACATTTGTTTTTCTTATATTTTTTTCGAAATCATTTAAATGCCGTGTTTCAACTTCATCGGACCAAGCATTGATACGATTCTACCCAGTTTGCTCCAACCGCGACATTTTTCTTACTTTTTTTTTTTTTTTTTTTTTCTGGGAGCGGAAGAGAGTGTCAGACTCTTACTGACTAAAACCTACCCGTGTCCCTCAAAATGTCCTTTGTGCTCCAGGGGTCGCGGTAACTCTTTCGAACAAATTCCATAACTATACCCTAAGCCAGTAAGTTGGTAAGGCGAAGAAGAGACTGGAGCCAATTCGGAGAGACCTCGTTGGACGCTTTCAGTGAAATAAGGCACCGACCAAGGAAGGACCATTTTTTTTACCAAAATATCAGCAATAAATAGTCAATCAATTCACCGAATAATATATCGAAACACTTAATAATAACTTCGAACCATTCATAAGCATCTCGAATGCAATAATTTAGGTAGGTCAGCAACGTTATACGTTGCTGACGACAAACGACGCCAAGCAAAACTTTACAAACAAACTTCGTACGGTCCATTTAATAATTGTTCAGCGTTTCCCTACAGGTACGAACTGCAATAAACAAGCCGCTGCCTCCAACCTATTAATTATTATTTAAAAGTAAAACTGTCTTCTTTCATAATATCGAATTTCTTACCTACAAAATTACATATGGGAGAGTTTTGTTATTTGATTTAGTTTAAGGGGTTTGCATGTTTGTAAAATATGCGTTGTATTTCACGTGTTGTGTGTACGTATTCAATTGTTTCATTTTCGCTACAGATAGTCGTGAATTAAGTCCAATTTGGACCACATTGGACTTAGTTCATGACTATCTGTCCTATTAGGCCCATTTTAGGCCAAATCTCGTGTCTTATCCACCTCGCTTGGCTGCAATGGCAACTTGGGCCATTTGCAACAAACTGCTACAAATTTCAGTGGGCAAAGCCGCTGGCTAAAACTAGTGAAATATAAACCGAAAATAAATGGGCCAAGAGGATACACATACCTAGTTGCGTGACGTGACTCGCATGCTACCATTACCAATATCTTACAGACTTACACCTACAGAGGTTACAGTCGCCATAAGAAACGAAACTCATGGCTGCTCGGTACCTACTGAATATTGATAGAGAAAACTTAACACAAAATCACGCCTGTATTCTATAAAGGGTTGGGTAGAGCTGTACGTTAGGTAGGTACTTACCTCCCAAAAACGAGAAAACTCCAACATAATATATTCATTTCCTAATATTTGTCGATTCGGAAAATATTGTCCCTTTGAGAGTAAACTACGTGTGTGGGGAAACTATCTGATACATAAAATGAGTACGGTAGAGATTGCCTGAACTGACGAGGTTAAGGGTTTGATATCTATCTCAGTGGCTTAAGGGCGATAATAGTCGCACTCAGAGCCTGCCAATCCGCCTGGATTAGTGTTGGCATTTAGAGAGGTATTATCCATCTCCTTGTTTATTATATCGATGGTAATAACTGAGGTGAAAAGGATATTATGCTACCATCCTTATAAATACTTCTCAATGCTCAATTATACTAACAAGTGTTTTTTACTGAATATCCTACTTTCTTAATTATAATATGAAGTACGGAATATAAATTTTAGGATTGATATCGAACTGTCTTGCCTGTTCGCGCGTGGGGCGAAGCCTTTGGCAAAAGCTACTTGTTAATAACAAAGACTTCCAATTTTCTTCTCCAATTTTTTTCTTTTTTTTTCGTATAGCTTCCAATATTATAATAATTTTCGTTTCACTTTTTGTTTTAACTCCAAATTCAAAACATTCTACTTGTGATCAAAGGAAACATTACCTTGCACACGCAAACATTTTCGTGGAATTTTCAAAGTATATTGAAAGTATTTATGTCTGGCGGTGGTACCGGTGATCAGGGAGACGTCTGAGTCAAGTCACCTTTAGCCTCCATTTAATTAGATTCGATTCGATCCCAAACATTGCTTCATGCTACTTTCATTAATGCGTCAATTTCGACGACTGAAATCTAATAGGTAGCAGTGATGAAAACGTAGATTTAGAATACTTTAATAGAAAATAACGTTTATTTGCTGGGACCGCAATTTTATAAGGTTACGTGATAAACATTCTCACCTGAGTCGTAAAAATGTCCTGTCAAGGCTTATTGTAAGAATATCTTTGACCACTAATAAACAGGGTGCGTCAGAATCGCGTGGTTATAATTATTTCAGGGTTACGTTCCGCATCTAGTAAACAGTAAAGAAACAACAGCAAAAATAAAAATAAAATTGACTTATTACAAACGCCTAAAAAGTTCCAAAATTATCACTTTACAACTAGCATATTATAATTTTAATCTACAAGTAACTGTAGGGGTTTATCTGCATAAATCAATGGTGAATTATAAATGTAAGATGAGTCTTCTTCTCAGTCAGTTTCCAGATAAAATTACTCTTACGACGCCGGTTTAGAAAGAAAACATTTCAAAATCTTTATCTAGTTAGCTTATGCCAGCTTATGCCCGCGATTACGTACGCGCATATCTCGTTTTTGCCCTTCATCCTAGGAATTTTGGGAAATCCTCACTTAGCTCCGCTAACTTTACAAGGAACCTTCGAGCAGTAGTTTCGGCCGTGCGTTGTCTGCCAGTCACTCACTCAGTACCTAGTAACCGAAGAGTTTTATATAATTACTAGCTATTGCCCCCAGCTCCGCCCGCGTGGCTGTTGGTTATCGCGTAGTAAAGTAGCCTATGTCCTTCTCCATATCCCAGGCTATATATCTGCCAAATTTCATGATGATCCGTTCAGCCGGTTTAGCGTGAAAGCGTAACAGTCAGAAAGACAGACCAACCTTCGTTCTTCCCGTTAGTAACCTGTGACTATGTCCACCTGTATTCCTCAAGTTATTTTGTTTAACCAACAGCTTGACAATGCTCTCAAAAGTTCTCATTTTCATGATCTACAATGCATATCTCATGTTTATTAAAGAATCACTAACTTCGATAAATTCATGTAATTGAATGCTTTTGTAGTGGTATCAGGAACATGATAACAATTACCTATTAAAAATCAATTTGGCAAACTGAAATCTGTGAGATAGCCTTAAGTAACTTAACAGCAACTGCTGTTAAGTTACTTAAGGCTACTTAGATGTAGATTCGTTAAAGTTCCAAGATTATTTGGTAGGTACAGTAAGGCCGTAAAAGTCCATAGGAACGCTAAAGATTATTTTATTACGAACCGAGTGAGCGCGATACTTCCGTGCGTATGTGTGCGCGTGTATGAGTATCCACATTCAACAGATAACAAACACTAAGGAACTGTCGTCACACTGAGCTTAAAAACATCATTATTATTTTTCTGTGCCATTGAATACGCATCACACAGTCACAGAAGCGACGTGTTCTTACCATTGTATTGATAAAATTCGCGCAAGTATGTCATGTGCTGGTAGCCGTATGAACTAAGTGTTGGATTCGCAAATAACGTAGCCCGAGTTCAAATCATGGTCGATCCGTTGCGGTTATTCCTTACTTTGAAAATTCCCAATCTATATTAATATTGTTGTTTTTTATATTTCTATGAAAAATACTTTTGCATTTTTTGCACTAAATTGTTGCAAATTACGAATATGATCTATTAACTACAAGAAGAATCACATTCGTTGTTTACATTATTTAGTTGTTTACATCTTATCGATGTTGTAAGGTGGAAATAAAAAGACGTGTTTAATAAAAATGTTTATTCTTTTTATTTACAAATTAAACATTTATGAGAATTGTGACGTCGAATTGTTACCTAGACGAAAAAGTTATCTTGTAACCGTTATCTATGTTACGTGTAAGATTGTTTGTTGGAAGTATACCCACTTAGACCATTCATAATATGAATAACGTAACAATGAAAGGATATTAAAATTTTAATAAAATAAAATATAATTGTTTATATCCAGTTATTTATTGAAAAGTGATATATGATTTAGACTTTGTAAACATTTTATTTTTATGTAACGTCACAATGAATGTTTTGAGGTCATAGCTTAATTGTTCATTTTCTTGACGAAAAGAAGATTGAAACTAAACCTCAATTTCTGTTTAAAGAACTTTAGTTCTCACAAGATAATCGTCAATTATATAAGATGAGAAAAATAAATTGAACTATTATGTTAGAACAGTGCGGGTAGAAGAATAAAAAACAAAATAGAATCATGATTATTGTCAACAAAATTGATAGCGAGTTCACTGCATTCTTAAGATAAGGCGATGGCACAAGTTAAAAGATATAGCTATTTTAAACGAAAGTAAACACAAAATAATACAGTGTTTGTTAACGAATAATCACGGATATGTTAAAATAAAATGGCCTACTGATTTTACTAAAACTTAATATTTTGTATAATTGAGTCTAACACTTCCACATAAGTTGAACTATTTGCGCGTGGAGGAATGAAAGCCTGTTCTCCTGGTCCTGCTGCACTCATCCATCCCCACATATTAATTGTGATTCGACCTGATTCGGTGTTAGGAATGACGTTGTTATCACACCAGCGAGTGTTATTCTTGCGCCATAAGTGAAGCCTGCCCTTTTGACTGGATTTAAATGTTTTTTCATCTGAAAATACCGCAGTATTCCAGTCAAAATCTAAATAATTACGTGCGAAACGTAATCGTTCTTGTCTGTGCTTCTCTGTCAAGTACGGCTTTTTAGCTGGTTTTCTGTGATGCACGCCTTCAGCGTGAAGTGCACGGCAAACAGTATCCATCGAGGTGTCATATAATTCCGCAAAATGTCTCGTTGGTGCGAAACCATTCGTTTCGTATATGTCCACCATATGTCGTCGCTGCGCCTCGCTAATAAGCTTCGGTCTCCTACTTCTCTTTCGACTAGCAAGGCTACCTTCTTCCTCATATCTTTTTATCCAAAGACTTACAGTATTTTTCTAAAACAAAAAAATATATATATTAGGCAGCTATACCTACTTGACTTCATTTTCATTATATAAAATGTTAATAATAATAATTATTGAATATAATTTTAAAATAAAACTGCATTTACAAATCCAATAACTAACCCAATAAACCCAAGGATTTATGTATTTCTCTTCTAAACCTCATAAAGATACGATGGATGGATTCATAAATGGCATACATTTTAATTAGAAGATTAATTTATAATAAAATTACAATTCATTAATAGCTATTATACTCACATTCAGTCCGGTTTCTTCAGATATTTGTGTTTTATTAAGACCACTTTTATGCAGCCCAATGATAGTCGCCCTTACTTCAATACTAATATTAGCCTGCATTTTGCGAATATTACAATATTGTTAACCACACGTCACTAACCAACAACTACAACCAAACGACAGTTCATTTCAGTCAAGTTAAAACTCATGTCTACCTCGCAGAAATCTAATTCTTTATTTAGTTTTTTTTGTGATCTACCTTTCTAACTCTAAGAAATGTGTGAACAAGTTAAAGAATAATTTAATATAATAATATGTAATGCTAATCCATAACTTCCAATCGGGTAAGAACTTACAAAAAGTCAACAATTGAGTGGGATTTGAACTTGCGGCACACTGATTTGCGCTACAATCTGTGTGCTCTATACCACTGGGCCATCTTGACTTATGCTTAGTTGATGAAATTGAGGATTACAATCAATTGTTGGCGATAACTTGAAAATAGAAGGTCGTAAGTCAAACTAAACGTCAAACTAATACGTTGTGAGAATTCTTATCGACTTTTGCTAGTGACCGTACCTACATAAGGCAAATTGATGTTTAGGTTAGGTCAGTCATGTAGATTTCAATATCAATACCGGTTATCGGGTTCGGATTTCAATATATCTGTTAAATCTTTATTCATGTTTCATAATTCCTTCCATAAAGTAAAAGAAGAAATCTAATTCTTCTTCAACGCTTAGTTGACACTTCGCGTGACCCAAGGGCTGGCTTTTACCTCGGACAGAGTATAAGCATTGCCATACAACGTGGTATTATGCCGCCAGTCTTTTGGGTTCACTTTCAGTCGACAGCGATGCGGACGAATTTTTAGTTAGGAGTTTTCATTTTTATTTTAAGTGTATATAGTTAAATTATAAATTTATAATAAATAATTTGTAAATTGGTAAATGAAGATTCTTATAAAATACAAGTTTAAATAAAATATCAGGACAACATCAAGGTTGTCCAACCTTGACCGATGTTGTGCGGAACCAATTTCTCTCGATGGGTATAGCTATCAAATCTTATACCGCTCCAAAGATATTCTGCCAAATTCTTCACTTCTTTACATTATTGAACCTGGGTGGGATCACTTTTATTGTTTAATACGGATTCTGTTTTATATTTGTCATCTTCACGTGATGGGTTGTAGACTAAACTAGCCATGAAAATCAAGAGTTGGGAAGATCACGCATTGCTAAACCTAAATATGTTACATGATTGTTGATATTAATCAAGCAGAAGGCGTAAAAATCTAGTCACTATGAGCGATCTAATTAACATACCTACCTTAATTAACATAATAATTAGTTAGATAATTTTCATAAATTGTTTTAATCAGACTGGAAGGTTTTGATAAACCTGGAATCTAAGTTTCTACAATATAATTAATCTTATTTTGAAATGTCTATCGTTGGAGAGCCTTAACAATATAATGTTACCTAACAGACTTAAAGGTTAACACATATCAAAATTATGTAACTTTTTCTACAGGTATCAAGCAACTGATTCAATTTGATAATTAGTTATTCCTATGTAACTTGTATGTTATCTCGACAGGTTGATTAATATTAACTACCTACTTGATCTCGTTACAAAGTCAAGGCCCATACACGTGTATACGATTTTTAACCAGACTGTTTGATCTACTTTTGCATATTTAAGTTATAACAGTTGTAACCTCGAATTCTTATGACTTTATTAACGCGGTAAGAACTGGTATCGTTTTAAAAGTTGGTAATAAAATGTAATGGTCGAGTTATTAGGAATATTTGGATTCCGCGTAGGATTAGAACAAACAAAAGTTTTGATTTATTTTAAAAAATCAGTTAGGGAGAGATGTAGTCATGTTAAAGAGGTTAGACCCTTTTCTCTCTGAATTTGTTTCAACACTGAAACACATTTTAGTTTGGTCTAATTTTACTTTTAAAATACAGGTTCTCATCATTAAATAACTTTATCTGTAGAATAGGAGAAAAAGGATAGCGATGGACTAAAATGTAATAAGCCCTTATTAAAAAGTAGGTTGAGTTTTGATTTTGTAAATTAACTACACTTCGGATGCGACAACAAATTAATGATGACTCTAAAACTTATTGTACTTAGCGTCTCTGAGCTAAACCGCGGTCAGACATACAGATGGATATGGCGAAACTATAAGGGACAACGGAACCCTAAAAAGGTTATCGATGAAATTTTCAAATTAAGATTGATTAATTAAGAACTATGCGCTTTTAAAACATCAAATAACTTATGGTCTCAGTGCAGAAATAATATAAATTGAAAACTTCACAATACCTTTTTGAAATAATCAAGTAGGTAATTAAGAGAATGGTTATTTTAAAAAAAATCTCCATACACCGTATAGTTTACATGGGAAATTAAGGGTACCAATAAGGCATGTCATTGTTCATTTACCGACAGGTAAAATAGCATACGATATTATGGTTATATCTTTGTTACCTTTATATTGCTCTTCCCACCTTAAGACGCGAGAGACCCATCGACGATAAATAAGGGGTTAAGGGATTCGCCGAAACACATTTAGGTATCATGATAAAATATTTTATGGATAAAGAATTTTGAGGTAGTAGGTACGTGAAGGGCCCGTGGAAAGCATTTCGCTGTTTATTGTGGTGACCAACTATAATTAATTTAAGCTGTTACTATTGAAATAAACGTTCCAGATCTCTAAAAAGATTTGCTTGATATTGATAAATTAGTGCTATTGAAACAGACGAAAAGAAGCATTATAATGTGCGTAACGATACAATTTGAATGCATCTAAATGGCTGGTGTCATTGAGACATCGTCTTTTAATTAAACAGTAGGTGTATAGCGAATCTGCTTTTATATTTCGCATTTTAGATCTATATACATGGTTATTTGTAAAACACCAGCAACCTTTCAGGGGGTGAAAGTACTCATCATTATAAACAACTTTTACTATGGGACCAACTCTGAAATATCAAAAATTAAATCAGCTGTTTCATACAAAATGCAATAGTCACCCGATGAAAATGAATGAAATAGCAGATTTTTTTTAGATTTTTCAGGGTTGGTCTCATAGCAAAAGTTGTTTATAATGATGAGTACTTTCACTCCCTGAAAGGTTGCTGGTGTTTTACAAATAACCCTGTATATTTAGGAAGCTCAGACCTCTTGAATCAGCAGATTTTTAAAACAATACAGCCCTGGTAGGTGCGGAGTCAAGGGCGTTTGGTAGTAACTTTTACGGTTAAAGCAGGCCCTACTAAAAAGTTGAACGTGAGCGACCAGTAGTTACAGAGACAGAGTGGTTACACTATTAAAATGATATCGAACCAAAAAAGTTGCCAGATAAAAAACAGGTTATTTTAAAAATTTAATAGCTAATTATAATGCACATGTACTTTTTATAAATTACTTTTTGTTCGTGTAATCTTTTTTAATTCGGTGTTTGGGTAATCCCCACCCAGTCCTGATCAAACCCCGATCATAGTGAGGCGAGTGCTTTGAGCTAATTAGCTATAATTAGCTCAAAGCTATCCCTGCTAATCAGTTAAATGACTGCTAAGTCATTTAACTGATGACTAAAAACCTTATTTATTTATTTAAATATACTTTATTGTACACCAAAATATAGACACTAGAAAACCCACTTGGTCATTTCATAGGTTTGCTGTATGGTTGGCGCCAAATAAACTTACAATAGCGGCCACCCCACCTGCATTTTTTGAAAAGACATAAAACTGTTCTATATCTGCATCTATCGAGATCCTTTACATTTCCTAGTAATGAACAATGTTGTTAAACTATATTTAAGGGAAAGGCCAATGAATTCCAAATTTATCTGGCGCAAACCATAAACTAATGCTATAAAAAGAGGTAAAATTTTTATTTGTAAAGTCATTTTGTTTAACCATTCATTTAAAATAAGCTAAGCGTTCAAAAAGTCGGTACCTACTGATGGTACCGACTTTTTGAACGTCAAAAAAGACGTCATTAAGTTTAATCGACATATAGGAAGCTATAAGCTCTGGAAATGTTTACCCGATTACGAAAATTCCTTCAATGATAGACTATACACTAGTTCACAGATATAATATCGTTAATACTACTTTTTATCCCGAGAAATTGCACTGTTCCTGTGGGTCATGCTTAAGCCACGGATGCAAAACCTCGGGAAAAAGCTAGATTTCCAGTTTTTGCAAAATGTTTATTTTGCTTTCTATGTAGCAAAACAAACATGTTTAGAAACACGTGTTATTAGTACACGGTCGTAGTTTGTAGTTTATAGTCAACGTTTATGACGTCATTACCGTTTCATTACCAAACGTTACGTCTTTTATTGTTTAACTACAAAGGGATATTAATATAAGAAATTATTTGTGAAACAATGGAGTCATAATGCTGACATTAATTACTGCCAATGATACGTTGTATATTATTTTCTAAAGTAATGTCATAAAAAAGCACAATTCATTGTTTGTTTGGATCTTTGTAATAAGTATCTAATCTTCTAGAGATTGAGTGCTGTAATTACAAAAATTATATCACTGATAGGAAGTTGCAAACTCGCGAATTAACCTTTGGTGCTACAACCTTTGGACTGTCGCGAAACCTTATTTAGCTAATGACGCTATTGTTTTACTATTGTGTCTGAAACGTTGACAGCTGTTGACAATCTATATCTCGAAATTAAAGAAGCGAAACAGTGCGAAAAACCTAGTTTATTAGTAGTATCTATTTCACAATTATCAAGAACATCATAATGTTATCTTTTAAGCATTTTGACATTTTATGAAATTGTTTTTTTTTAAACTACATATATATTTCTATGTCCTTTTACTTTTAATTATGATTTCCGTAATGCGTAATATTTTGAACAATGGACGTTGGTCACCCGACGGGATGATTTTAACAATTTTAAGAAAAGTCTAAAAACCAGTTTGAATGTCATTTTCTTATGAAAAATACGTAATCAATAATTAATACCTACATTTTAAAATTTTCTCTATTTGAAGAATCACTCGCTAAATTACTGAGTGTTTTTGACTAGCCGGCCCTAAAACGTTTTCAGCAATACTGCTTTTGTTCTACCGCATGATATTTTATTCGCAATTATCGAATTAGAAAACATTTAATGTGTGCCCACAATCTTGGCTATTAGAACAATGATGGTGTTTGATACCATGAAAAGTAAAGTATTTTAAGAAGCGGTAATTAAATCCTCTTTTTTACTATTTTTAGACGAAAAAAGACGTGACACCTCGACTTCCTTCAGCGTTCTTAAAACTGGAGAAATTGTTGCATCCCGGGAGCTCGGGAGGTTGACCATTATTACCGGAGTCTCCCGGGCATTCCGGGAGGGTTGTTAAACCTAGCGGTGCACAAGAATGAAAGTTTTGACAAGGGTAAAATAAGTGCAATCATTCAGTACAAGTAATTAACGTCTTGTGTCCGGTGGGATTTCCCATCGACGAAAAAAAAAAAACTTCTATACCTCTAAACCTCTTTAGGGGATGAATTTTCTAAAAGTACAACAAAAGTGCACACTAAGGAAGGATCCTTAGTGCTCACTTTTGTTGTACTCTTACTAACAACTCTAGTGATGATTTATTTCAAGGATTATCAGATGTTTATAAACTTGAAGATTGTAGTACTGAATTTGGACTGTTTCAAATTAATGATGAATGTTGTTGTTAGCCCTTTCGTCACGTTAATCTATTTGGTCAATTTATTATATTTGAGGCTGTTGTTTTCTTGCTCAAACAAACTTAGAGGTCAAAATCTCTTTGAAAGATTTAAAAGGTTTTGCTAAAGATCAATGTTTATAGTTTTGCCACGTAGGTCTGCGATATTGGACTTGTCAATCTACTATACTGTTCTTTGGTCGATTGCTTTGAAGTTTTCCGCTATTTTAAAAAGATGAATGATTTTTAATGGAGCCAGAGGAAAAATGTCTGTCTAAATACTCATTTTGTTTATTTTTAAATAAAACAAGTTCTTCTATAAATAGGTAATTTGTAAGGAGGACCTTGGGTTTTGGGTGAGATAATTCTATTTTTTACAAGTAACATGGACATTAAAATTATCATAAACACCAGAAAAATGTGCATTTACGGTCATATGAAACTGGGTCTCATTCATTTATTGACTAACTTTTTAAATATCAAATATAAAAATAAAGACCTGATGTTCTGAATCGACTTCTATTGTGATCCTTTACATTCTGTAGTAATGAAAAACGGTTCACAGTTATATGGGTATCTACGAAGAGATATAAGGGAAAGGTATATTATTGTTGGTCAAGAAGGTAAATCTCGCGAGTAGTTCAAAATTAAAATCTGGCTTTAATGTCAAAAGTTCATAAACCTGTGATTTATGTCAGAGTTGTTTATTCTTTTTTGATATTGAGAATTAAAAAAAAACAAAGAGGTTTTTTTGAATACCAATCCAAAATTTTAATCAAAGTAAAAAGCTCTATTCTTTTATAAGATTCATTGAAATAAGTAAATAAGATTGCTAAAGCACATAAGATTGACTGAATGAACTCACGTAGTTATCCAGGCACTCAGTATCTGGTTACTCCAAGGAAATACGCTTAATTTTCTTTTTCGTTATTAGTTGATGGCTTCAAAGGTTCAATGGGTGAAAATACCTGAGGGAAATCAGAATAACTGCAGTTATTCTGATTGCCCGCAGGTATTATCACCCTATGTTTATGTTTATCAGTGAGTTCTGGAGGATAGTTTATTGTTAATTAGGTAATTATCTGAATTGTTGCTAACTATAGATAGATACCTACATGTTCAGCTGTTAAAAAATAATATCAGATTCCAACATCTCCCGCGCGTTGGGTCTGTTGTTGTTGTATGTTTAATTTTGTGATTTTTCCGGAGGGAAATTTTTGACTTCATCTTTGTGTTGATCGCAAAACTTAAGTCTATTATTGGGTTAGAAACTCGTTTTTTAGCGAAAATATGGTTATTAAGAATGTGTAGTATTTTTATATTATTGCATTATAGTACTAAAATCTCATTTTGACAAAAAACATGGTTACGACTTTTTGCATGGCAGGTATCGATTTAGTTTTATGACAGACGATATCAATAATTATTGCTATTCCATGCGTAAACTCATAAAAAGTTTCGAAGATACTTTATATTTTTGTTCGTTAAGAATGACTTGCAGTATTTCTCAAACGGATTTTCGGAAACGATTACATCGATTAAGTTTTAAATAAATAAATACAAATGTGAAGCGTTAGATCCTACCAGACTACTCGTTTTGACCTTTGGAGCATTACCCTTATACGAATAGGTTCTGTAGAATTTTAAATTACTTTTTTATCATGTAAAACTGGTTAGAAAAATGAGTAATTCTAGTGTTGCTCGGGTCAACTTATTTTTATCCACGTCATTTTTTGTCGCATTTAGTTAAACATTTTCTATGAGAAACAGCTAAATTAGAAAATTGATTAGGTTACGTGTGTCCACCCCCACCAACAACTTTAATCGCGTACTAATCAGTAATTTGGTCGTGTTAACGGTCAATTAGTGGGTGACCTTCAAGATGTTTACGTGCACTAACCCACAATGAGTTAAATAATATAATGTAGCAGTGTGAACATTCCGTGTTTATGGTCCTACATCATCATAAGGTATAATTTATTTACGCCTGTTCGGATCGACTTTATAATTGTGTTAACTTTATACAGATAAACACACGAACTGGTTACACAGGACTTTAACCCAAGCCTCAGTATTTTTATATGGGTTCATGTTTATGTTCCTTAATAACAAGTTTTTCTTGTTCACAGGTAAGATGACATTGCCAGCGCCCCCAAGTATCGACGAGTATGAGGAGGCGTTCGTGATGAACACGACGAACGTGACGAGTCACCCCGCAGCCTATGACGAGCAGTACGCGCTGGACCTGGTGGTGCCGCTGACCGTCACCTACGTCGTCATCTTCGTGGCCGGCATCCTCGGCAACACCAGCACGTGCGTCGTCATCGCCCGGAACCGCTCTATGCACACCGCCACCAACTTCTACCTGTTCAGTCTGGCGATATCAGACCTCATATTATTAGTATGTGGCTTACCGTTCGAAGTGCACAGATTGTGGAATCCAGACACGTATCCACTGGGCGAGGCGCACTGCATCGCCATCGGCCTGGCGTCGGAGACGTCAGCTAACGCGACAGTGCTGACAATAACCGCATTCACGGTGGAGCGGTACATAGCGATATGTCGACCTTTCATGTCGCACACCATGTCGAAGCTGTCCAGAGCTGTGCGGTTCATCATAGCTATATGGGTGGTCGCGTTGTGTACGGCGGTGCCGCAAGCGATGCAGTTCGGTATAGTGTCGTATGTGGATAATGGGCAGAATGTGAGCGCGTGTACAGTGAAGGGTGTGGGGGTTCATCAAGTATTCGTGATATCTAGTTTCGTGTTCTTCGTGGTGCCAATGTCGATGATATCAGTATTATACGCGTTGATAGGCATTAAGTTGCGGACCTCTCGAGTGTTGCACCCCGTGAAGAAGCTCTCGGTGGACAGTAGCGAGAGAGCGAGTGGGCAGATGCAGTACAGGAACGGAGCGTCACAGAGAAGAGTCATCAGAATGCTCGGTAAGTTCGATAACACTGGTAAAGAAGTAGTTGGCCTCAAGTACCTATGCATATGAGATTATTAACAAAGTGGAGTCAAAATTTTCCTTTCAAGATATTTTAAGCATTTACCCATCCATACTAAATGTATTTACCAACTCCACTTATAGTTTTTATTGGAAAGTTTAGGACCCGTATTTGGGGTACATTTCGAGTACATTTTATCTAAGAGTTGGATACCTATTGTTATAATTACTATCAATCGAATGCTTATAGTAATTTAAATGCCTCCATAATATCATGACATTGGCATTGAACTACTGACCTTGGCGTTCATCTAATTTAGTTGAAAATGTCTTTATGAATGCTAGATATTATCACTTCCAACCTTGATTGAAAATCTTTATTAATATTTTGTTCAACCTCGTGCCTTTCGAAACACATAGTTAGTATGCCTATACTAACTATGTGTTTCGAAAAACAGTGCATATTATACTTTCAGGGTATAAAGCAGTGCAATATTTGACTGGCAAATGGAAACAAAACAAAACAAAGCGCACCCATATTTATGTAAACACCTATGTTTCACAATTAAACTGATTGATTGATTGAATGTCACTGAGATGATATTGCGACTTGAATTAACCTTCTGAGGTCCAATACTACCTACTCTGTTTAAAGAACATTGGGCTGTTTAAAGGACATTGAGCTGAAACTTTTGCAAAATAAATCCAGATGTGTAGTTGAGATGTCAGTTACATAAGTACAAAATAATGTCACGCAAAATTAAAACTTTCATAGTCATAGTAGAATTAATATTCCGGGATAGAAAACTACTTAATTCACTTGCTGAAAATTGTAATGAACTTTTTCATCAAATACTATTGTCTACTTTAAACGTTTAATATTCCGACAATATTGAATTATTTATGAGTTCCAGTGTACTGACCGTACTAGGTAAATTAAAATTTCTAATTTACGTCCCTACGCATTATTATAAATTATAACTAACTGATGACTGCGACTTGGTTTGCAAAGAATAATTAATATTTCGGGTAGTTCTCCAAGGTCTGATCTATCGTTTTAGCGGTTTACATAACATATTTAAAAAAAATAAACAGCCAGTGTTACTTTTGCATATACCTAATACTAGGTACTAACAGATTGTTATTTTAACTTCAATTTTCACAGTTAGTAGGTACCGCCGAATTTTATGCAAGTAAATTTTGTGGGACGTGAATGGTGCCATTCGTTCCAGACATAAAGATTTGCCTAACGTTCCAGACGACGCATCTGCGAATAATTAGTATAAACAATAATTTATATCTCGAACCATTACACACACTAACTAGTTTTTCATTCCTAATAAATAACTTGCCTACTACAGTAACAGATTGTTGAGGGTTGGCTAAAGGGTTCAACGGGTCGAGTATGTCCCCAGAGTGAAATGTCCTAAAAGATATTAAATTATATATCATATCGAAATAACATTTCCTTTTCCGTGGTTTTGTTTTCTTTCTTCCCAGGGGTAACAAAGTCAAAAAGGAAAATAATTAGGAAATCAAGGAGAATTTGTAGGAATGACTGAATGGACCCAAATCGTCTATAAATTGTATTTATTAGCTGCGGTTCATTTGGTCGACGACGACGGTACCATTATTTGCTCTTCCACCCTTTTACGGGGAAACTACTTTACTGTGTACCTATTAGGTTTACTTAACTGATTCTTTTTATGTTGATATTTGAGTGGTACTACGATATCAAAGGGTTTTTTGAAACCCATGTTTACATACGACTTATAATATGGCACATTATAACACTTTTACGCTGATATAATAGTATTTTTTATGAGACATTTCCAAAATGTGTGAGCGCTTAAGGGACCGATTAGGAGGCCTACTCGAACGATTTTTATATTAAATTCCAATATGCTAGAGAACTTTTAATGTTATGAAGCAAAAGAAAATTTTGTTTTACATTTTCGTAGGTCCAATTGTCCAATTTTATCAATTTTCAGACGAAAAAATAAAAGGTTTAGTTTTATTTCGTTTCTACTGAGGTTCCTACAGTCATGAAAGAAGAATATGACTATTTTGTTTTTAAATGTAAGAAGGTTATAAAACCGACAACGTTATAGACTTATAAGGTCGGTGTCTGCCAGTTATAGCTGGGCAGACTAGAATAAGGCCTAATGCCGAAGTAAAGACACCCAGTATATAGACCTAAGAGGATTAGGGTTGCGCCTATTTCTATCTTAGTGCCTATAACTTACGATTGATATTACTCTATAGTATTATGTGTTAGGTACTCCTGAAAAGGAAAATTGATAGTCTTCACATGATAGGGACGGAATCAATTTAGAAAGGTGGGTCAAAGAGATACTTGCAGATAACCTAGACTTGGTAAAATTAATATTTATCTATCTTCAAATTTTAATTAAACGTCTTTGATGATTACTAAAACACTGTGGATTTTTTCTTGTAATAAAAAACGCTTATTTACTCACGTAGGTACTGTTGGAAATATCGATTTCTGAGTTGCCTTCACGGAAATATTTTTAGCTTACATATTTATCTAATCATAATTGAAATTGTGTGATCGTTCTTGTTCGTTCAAGAACAATTAAATTGTAATTTCAGTGAAGAGAACCAACCTAGCTAAAAATAAAACTTGATGCTGAAGCCAAACAGTCAAGAAAACTTGTGGAAACGTACCTAGAGCTAATAATAAAATTAATTTGTGAATGACTTGTCTCTTATGTCACCTTGGTTCAATTACGTAGGTACTCATAAGTGGGACAATTGGATTTAAACTGATGAACGATATTTCCCGCAGTCTGTTTGGAAAACATGACGCTTTTCAGCTGTTCTCGTCAGCTTATAAACTTTTGCGTTTTGTTGTGGGTGTACTAATATAATATGATGTTTTATTCAACGCTGTAGAATAAAAGTTCATATGAACAGTGCCAAGTGCCAACACACGTAGGTGCATAGATTAAATCCGTGAAAATACCTGCGAGGTACCTACATGCTTACACGGTATATTTTTCCCACATTGCTGCTTCTAATGAATAAAAAGGTTCAGAAAAGTATTTATTATCGTAGATTTACTTTTCAACTTTTAATTAAGTAAGTTTATCTCACTTCAACTTTGAAGACGAATGTCTCCAAATCTTCCATTACGTTTAAAAAGTATCTATCATCTTAAACACAAAGCTTTGCTTTTACACATTGTGGCGTAGCAACCATTTTTTTTCGGAGTATTTAATGATGAATGGAAAAGAGAATAAAAAGCTATAAATACAAATAAATTGGCAACTTTGATTGGTCTATTTTGAAGTCATTAAGTTTGATGGTTTAGGCCGTTATGTTTGTGAATTACAGCTATAAAACATAATAATTTTATGTAGGTTAGGTGAGGAGGGCTAGCGCGGGTGAGTAGCTAATTATGACAGAATGTGAGTTGGACTCGAAGACCGATTTGAATTTGAAATTTCATAGTTGTTTGTAGAGTTTTATGAATTTCTAGAGTTCAATGAAATTCAAGAGTATCTATACTTAATATTATAAAGAGGTAAAGTTTGTGAGTTTGTGAGGTTGTAGGGGGGTAGTCTCTTGAGGAGAGCCGAAACGCCCGTGTGTTTTCACTGTAAGGATCCCCCGGAGGACACGGTGGAGGCCTACCCTGCTTGGGCGGAGCACCGCCGTGTCCTTGTCGAGGCGATCGACGGCGGCGACCTCTCGCGTCCGGCCCTGGTTCAATGCATGGTCCGGAGCGAGGAGGCATGGGAAGCTGTCACCTCCTTCTGCGAAGCAGTAATGCTAGTGAAGGAGGAGGCGAGCCGCATGTGGGAGAGATGACCCTCACGCCCCAGCCGCCGCAACATAGGGAGACGCACTGGGTGTCGGGAGTCGCAGGGCGGTTCTCGGCCACCGTAGGCGCGGGCCTGCGGACGGCGAGCGTCGGGTGGCTCGCCGTCCGATTAAAGCCAGGCCCGGGCCGACGGCGCGTTGTGTTCCTTGCGCGCCTCAAAGAGATGTCAGCATAGGAGAAGGGGCCCGTTAGGGCCAGAGCCTGCCAAAGTTGTGGATTTTGTTCGAAGGGGTTACCGCGGCTCTGGAAAGCAAAAAGCACTACGAGGAGCACGGATGGGTTTTAGTCAGTAAGAGTCTGACACTCCCTCCCACTCCACCTAGAGCGGTAGGAGCCATTTGATGATTTCCCATACATAAAAAAAAAGTAGCGGGCGAAGTGCTAGTAATACTTTGAGTCTAGTGTGTGGAGCGATTGCTATGAATTCTAACTATTTTAACTATGTTCTCGTACATATGTATGTATGTATGATTGCTACCGTGTTTACTTTGCGTTAATATCAAATCTCTTTAAACCATTGTGAGATTTGATTTACAACAGAATTAGATACATCTTAAAAGGGGTTATGTTGGTGTTGTACTTCATCTTTCTATATACGTTCGTTATAATCCAAATTGAAAAAACCCGGTACTTTTATTTGTTGAAAAGCCATTAGGTACGTAATTTATCTTGGCGAGTATAGACTGTCCCTTGACCGCAGTTACTTGGCAGTCATTAATCACATTTTCAGAAACACTGGGTCATTTTTATGGCACGAAGTATTTTGGTAGAAGTATGAAATACCTCAGTTATAATTTTATATAAGAGGTATTGATTAAAATTGAAATAAGTTTACATTTAACTTGGCTATATTTGCCACATCGTTACAAACGTTAATAAAAACGTGTTATACTTAGTTATTTTTTATTTATTATGTAAGATGTAAGTGAAGTTTAATATAATAAACAACACTTAGTAGGCAATAAAAGTTAATGCAAGGGTGCTAAAACAATTTCTTTAAAAAGTAACTGTTATGTAATCAAAACGTTATTTGTACGGACGTCTATCACGCCAGGCGTGAACCACACGCACCGCGTAAAAACATGTCAAACATAAGTGATTGACACGCGAGTGCGTGCCGTCATAACATCGATCATTTGTTTGTTTTCTTTTAAAAGTAGGTTGATCAGTCTTCTGGGAGAAGGTTACGTTACAAGTGAAACGCGAGGGTATTGGAAAAGCAATTCCTCACTCGCAAGTCTGCGCCTGAAAATGTAAACTTTTCAACTGTCAAGGAAACGTAACTGACCGATTTCTTGATAATTTAAAAGTTTACATTTCAGCAAGTTGAAGCTATGTGCTCGTTCTAAAACGTAGAGCTAAATGGAGACAAAATGTGAGTGATACACCTTAGAAAAAATATCATTAAGCTTACAAATTCTGTTTAAGTTTGTAATAAAGTTTCTTTTGAAATAAGCAGTACCTTTGTGCTCTTTTATCTGTATGGAATTTTCTTTTTTAAGTTTATTGTGTATACATAAATAAGTAAATAAATAAATAAAGTTGCAAATTGATATTTTTGTGTCTAGCGTAGTGACGTCTCAATCTAAATATATAGGAAAGCTCTTCGTTTTCGTTTCCGTGCATTCTCGAGTTTCACTTTGATAGCTTCAATATCGGATTTTGCTATCCAGCTAGCGCCCAGCACTCCTTTGCATCCAATATCGTACCAATAACAAGAATGGAAAAATGAAATCTGGAACACAAAATCAAATAAAATTTTATGTAACATCCCATTTTTTAGTTTCCAATACAAAGTTGCTTTTGTCTTTGTACTGCAATTTGAATTCACGGAAAACAATGAAACATGGAAATATTCAAACACCATTTCCTGGAAAATTTAAAATTATCTAGTTGCTAAGTCACGCCAAACTGATTGTCATACGAGTACCTATAGTCCGAGATGTGTAAAAATGTATGGAATTTAGTTCACATTTCATATTATTAGGTACCTATGCAATCGAAATAACACGTTTCTATGCAAATAGTATATAATATAGACCAAATGTTCACATATGGTCAGGACACTGCATGGACTCTATGCAAAAAAAAAGTAATAATTTTTGTATATTTTAATTGATTAAAATCAAGGAGGCCAAAGTCGAAAACAGGTCAGTTTTCGTGATGCATATTACCTATTGCATTATTGAATCTAATAGTTAAAAAATACATCGTCGTTTCAGAAGACATTTATTATACGTTATTACCTACGTACGTTAAAAATATGTGGCAGTAATAGTAGATGACAGATGTTTTCTTATGAAAGTTACGCACAAAACTACGTATATTTAACTTACCTTCAAAAAAATATAAGTATTAAAATTACACTATGTCCCGTCTTGCCTTTACTGGTTAAAATATAAATAAATCACAGTGTAATTACTGCAGTTCATACAATAAACGAGTGGCACGGAGCATTAAGAGCTTTTTATGTCATAATATAATGGGCTGAAGCGTCATTTTATTGACTGCATAGGCTTTGTTTACGTCCATTAAAAATTAAAAAACGTGTGGCTTGTTTTAACTTTGTTTTTGCTCGATTTGGTTTTTTTTTTAATAAAAAATTCATTGCAGGTACCTACATGTCTTCTTTATTTTTATCGTCTATATCTTTAAATAGTAAGTATAAAATAAAGCTGCTTATAGTGTCTGTATGTATGACCGCGTTGTTATTTTAAACTGCCCAATGGATTTTTGATGTAGTTTCCACTATCATTTAGAGCAGTTTAGTCTTAACCTTTTTAATGTTAATGAAAACAAGATTAGGTAGTGTACTTTCTTGAATCTTTGAAAAAATTTCGTCTTTTGCCTCTAAAAACCTTTTTTATAATTAATTTCCAGTCTCAAATAAAATAAATCTTTCAAGTAAGTATTGTATGCATTTCCACGACTTCTTCTTTTCGGACCCCTTTATTTTAAGCTTCAATTTAAACATCTGTGCGAAAATATAGGATGGTTTGCGGACCACTTCAGGTGCTGCCGGGACCAGGGGCTCGAGTCTGCTATTGCAATCGTGTCTCAATGACCGGTCATTGATCGAATATTTGACAACTTTGACAGTTTTTGTATGGGAAATGTGTCATAAGTTTGACGTTATACGTCAAAAATCGATCATTGACCGGTCATTGAGACACGATTGCAATAGCAGACTCGACCCCCAGTGGACCAGGTGCAGTGGTCCGCAGACCACCGGTTAAGAACCACTGATTTAGAGGGTTTTCCGGAAGGTTTATGTGAGATTTAAAAAATCGTACCTACCTCAAAACCGTGCCGAGCAGGGACAAGTGTCTAGTTATTAAATTGTTAATGTTTTACTTTTAGGTGTTGTTGACACAATTGAAAGGAAAAGAAGCAAGTTACTGTATTTCACCAAAGCGTTGTGGTTAATGAGATAACCTATTTAAAAGCAACTTTTCAGAAGTCACTCCCTTATATTGTTTGGCAATAAATCCAGAATACACAATAATGAAACCGCGGATAAACAGACAACTAATTTAACTTTATGTAGGAGAACCGAGGTCGGAACAAATTAAGCTAATAACAAGACCACCAACAATAATTTTGCGTATATATGCAGATTCATCCATACTTAATTACCTATTATTTACGACAGTATACATATTTAATATTAAATATGTATACTGTCGTAAATAATAACTTGAAACTACCACCATACTCCACCACCATCATCACCACACCACCTCACCATACTACCATTTACAGGTAATGCTATAAAGCATTACCTATAAATGGTGGCAGCTAGTTTCAAGTTTCATCTTTATATGGCTGAACTACCGTCTGTAGAATGTCTGAATTCAGGGTCATGAAGTCGATTCCCGGGTGGAGACAGTCGGAACGATTAAATTGTTTCGATACATATTTTTTTGTAATTTAAAATGCACGGTAACGTGAAGAGTTCTTAGCAGTTTTTGGAACAAGTAATAAAAAGATATTTTGTCATCATCTGCCTAGCCTTTTCCCAACTATATTGGGGTTGGCTCCCAGTCAAGCCGGATTCAGCCGATAAGTATTTTACGTGAAGCAGGTGCCTACCTGACCTCCATAACCTATTAACTGGGTAATACGGTACTCTTTGGCGAGACGAGCGTCAGATTTTCTGGCTTCTGACAATCTATTACGACTGCCAGAGATCTACAAACGACCGGACGAAGATCCACAGACCGACCTCGGTAAGCGTTGCTTAACCGTGCGGCTGTAATATTATTATTATTACTCATTAAAAGAGTACCTTCATAAGGGTTACCTTATAAACTAACATAACTAAATAAATTAATAAAAACTTGTAATAACAACTTAAGCTTAAGGTTTATCTTTTTCTTTTACTTATATTTATTTTCTTAATGTCAGTCGCACTACACTTTGCTCTCGATTTCTAGATAGTCTCTGCGCTGTCCTGTTGTATTACACCTGGTCCTGCAGCTAAAATTCTTCTTCCATGACAATCCTATATTATATAACTTTCCGCATAGGTACAGGTGCTTCCACCTTACCTTACCTTGCTTTACTTTACTTAACAAGCTAAAGTATTCCGTTTACTATTCCTCTAAAAATCATTGATACGAGTTTTCATATATTTTTTTTTAAGGATGGAAAATCATCAAATGACTTCAACCGCTCTGGGCGGAGCGGAAGGGAGTGGGACCCTTACCTGACTAAAACCCATCCATGTTCCTCCCCTCATGCCCTTTGCGTTCCAGGGCCACGGTGAGTCTTTCGAACAAATTCCGCACCTTGGCAGGCTCTGGCCCTAGCGGGCCCCGTCTACTATGCGCGTGGAACACAACGCTCGCCGCGTGATTTTCTGAACTGAATGATTTATACTAAAGTTAATTGGTTCGGATTTAATCCTGAATTTACATATATTATGTATCTGCTCACTGACTAGATACTATTATATTAATTGTGATATATTTTTTGTTACTACAATATTCTGGTTTTTGAAGCCCCCAATTTCTTGTAGGTACTTGTTTGAATGTTATATAAGTTTAATTTTGGCATTAGAGACACGTAGTTACGATATTTTTGTTTTAATGACTGGCAACTTCGTTTTCTTGATTATAGACGTGAGAATGAAGCATGCGTATAAAAACTTCATGAAATAGCTAGAATTAACTTAATGTTTTTTTTTGCTGTAGATATTTATTTATAGAAGATAGTTAACTTTAGTTAACCAACACGTTTCAAATTTCGTATGTTTCGTACTTTGTTTGGAACAAAACAATTCCATGTTATTAAATGAAAAATCTACTTTATTTACTACTAGCTGAATATCCGTCCGCGTGAATGTAGAAAATTATCCCAAGAGAATATCCCCAAAATTTTTTCCTTCCTCAAAATTCAGTAGTTTTTGCGTGAAAGAGTTACAAACATACAAACTATCGCGTTTATACTATTAGTAACGATAGTATCCCTACTAATATTTTAAACTAACATTATAAGGATTATTTAAGTATTTTCAAACGTCTTGAATACCAATACAATTACTAAGATAACATAGCGTGTAGAAAGAACAACATCGATTATTTCCTCAAGTACCTAATTTATTTTAGGAAACTAGCGAGAAAAATTAATTACTAGGAATGTAGAGGCACCAGAACTGGCGGAGTTTACTCTGTTACACATTGTGGTGTTATTCATACTTATCGCTATAACAAATTCTGAAACTAAAGTCATTAATAAATCTTACATTATCGGTCGAAATTATAATAGCTTCTAATAGGTAGGTACATTATACCTACGTATTACTATGTTGTTGGTGATGTTCTTAAAGGTTCATTGCTTAGAACTCAAAGCCGACGTCATATACATATGACCAGATATAAGAACGAAAATGAAGCAAAAGGAGTATGTTAGGATCTTTGCAGGTTGCAGCGGATTTTGTTCAAAAGGGTCACCGCGGGCCTGGAACGCAAAGGGCACTAGGAGGAGCACGGATGGGTTTTAGTCAGTAAGAGTCTAACACACCCAGAGTGGAAGGAGTCATTAGATGATTACCCATCCATAAAAAAAAGGTTGCAGTCTCTCTATAGTTTCTAGCTGGCCCTCATATGGGAGAGGGCGTGAGTTTATGTAATTATGTATGTGGTTTCTGTTTTGTGTTGATTATAAAGGCACACGCAGAGAGGTTTCTCAAATAAAATGTTTTATACCAGGGCTTTAAATACCGGTAAAAATGTATAACGTTACCTTGCATTGACAGGAGTTAACGTTATAATAAAATAACGGTAATAGGTTTAACGTTATTTATGCACCATTTTAACGTTATTCTGTAATAACGTTATTTGTAGTTTAACGTTAATTTTATCGTTATTTTTAAACGGTTATCTCTGTGAGGTGGTGCAATGTCAGATTGTATCTTGATCAAAATATGATTCACGACAGTAAAAAAATATGTAAGTAGGTACATAATTATAACCATAATTACATTTTTTTTCTCTTGGCTAGATTTCGGATATCTAGTTATTATACACATCAAATCTAAGTTCATGATGATGAGTAAATGATTCTTATGGTTACATCTATGTAAATACATATTTGTTATTGTTGCGCATCACATTTTGATTAAATTACAACCTGACACTGACCTTCAAATAGCAAAAAATACAAGAAAGTTCGCGGGCTATAATAACACTAATTATTTTACCGTTAAAACGATATTTCTCGTATTTTACGTTAAATGTTACTTAACGTTATATTACTGGTAATGTTATCAAATACCGGTAAATTTTGTAACGTTACTATAGTATCACAATTGAAATTAACGTTATGTAACGGTTATTATTTTGTTATTTGGTAACGTTAACAAGCCCTGTTTTATACTGGGTGGCGCAAAAGTACTGGCACTAAAGAAAATACTTTTTTTTTTTTTATATGACATTTTCTGTCATTCTGTTGTTGAAAATTGTGTAGTGAACAAATGTAAAATACACTGAAAATAAACATGGACCGTTTTACTCCCCAAGAACGTGGAATAATTGTGTCAATGTTCTTACGGAATAATTCATCAGTGATAAGAACACAACGTGAATTTCGTCGACGATTTCCCCACCGTCCGGCACCGATTGGTCGCACAATTCGACGCTTTGCCACACGCCTTGAAGCAACTGGCTCAACATTGGATAGACCTAAGTCTGGGAGACCAAGAACAGGCCGTTCAGCTGAAAATATCGATGCTGTGCGCGAAGATGTGGAAGAGTGTCCAGAAACATCAACGAGGCGACGTGCCACGCAATTGGGCATTTCCAGACGGACCCTGCAGCGTATTTTGGTGAAAGACTTAAAGATGTTCCCGTATAAAACTCAAATGACTCATCAGCTGCTGCCTGCTGACCACCGAGCTCGTCTAGATTACTGCCAGCGCGTCATAAACCTCAACCTTGAAGAGGATGATTTTCCTTCAAAATTGGTTATGAGTGACGAAGCGCATTTCCATCTCTCAGGGCATGTCAATAAGCAGAATACTCGGTTCTGGGGCACTGATAATCCGCGCATTATTCAAGAAACACCTCTACACCCACTAAAAGTTACTGTATGGTGTGGCATCTGTGTTGACAGAGTGATCGGACCCTATTTTTTCGAAGACGCTGGAGGCAATGCGATTACTGTCACTGGAGAACGCTACAGAACCATGTTACGTGAGTTTTTGATACCCAGTTTGGACGAATTGGGGCTGGAGCACATCTGGTTTCAACAAGACGGCGCTACGGCACACACAGCGCGCGACACTATGGACTTAGTGAGGGACGCTTTTCCAGGCCGAGTTATCTCTCGTTTTGGCGATTTGCCTTGGCCTGCAAGATCACCCGATCTGACCAGTCCAGACTTCTTTCTTTGGGGTTTTTTGAAATCTCGGGTGTATGTGAACAAGCCACAGACTCTCGCAGCTCTAAAAGAAAACATTCGTCAAGAAATAACGAACATATCGCAGGAAGTGTTACGGCAAGTTATGCAAAATGTCATAAATAGGGCTCAAATGTGTATCAACTCTGGAGGTCACCATTTAAAAGACATCATCTTTAAATCCTAATGGTACGAAATTTAATGGCACAAATATACATTTAAAAAAATCTAAATCTAGTTTTCTAATTTAGAAAAAATGTTATAGCTGAACCAAATAGGGTCTTTACTTTTGCGCCACCCAGTATAAGTCATTTTTTTATAAGAAAAAGTCGCCTCGGTGTTGCACTGTCACGTTACGCCTGTCTTTGGGAACCAGGGGCCTAACCACCAACTTTAATATTAATTCCAGTGGGAAAGAGACGGAGCTATGCAGGACGTATAGTTCCGTCTCTTTCCCACTGGAAGTAATATTAAAGTAATACTGCATTAAGAGTTGGTGGTTTAGGCCCTGGACCGGGTACAGACTGAAATAAGCTTCTGACATCCGATATCTCAGGTTACATCATCCGTCTAATTCTGAGTAGGTAATACAAGGAAATAATATTTAAAAAATCACTCTATTAAAGATCAAGTAAAAAATATCTTCATCAATAAATTACAGCTTTATTTTATTGCTACTAACAAAAAGCTAAACTTCTTGTTAATAATACTGCATATCTTTGATAATTTGATTCTATAATTGCAAATTATAATTATTTTCACGGATGACGGAGAAACTGTAGGTACCTACAACAATTCAACGAACAACAACACTATTGCATTACCTACTTGGAAAAATGCAACATTAATTCTGACTCATGATTCTGATGGAGAAACAGGGTAAATAATGTATTTATTACATATTACTTTAGTTTTAATTGACAATAATAGAATCCTTTACACTCTTTCTCTGGACAAACATACACAAACTATAGAATAATGCATGGTTTTTCGTGCATCCAATTTATTTTGAATAACCTGGGTTATTCTAAATAAATTGGATGCACCAAAAACCGTGCACTATTCTATTGTTTCAACTAGTCCCACTTAAAACGTTTAAAACGATTCTTTGACAAGATTTTTTCGGTGGTTGTTTGGGAGTTGCTCGAATTACCTCGAGAAAACCGCGCTATTGCAGTCGTATTATTACTCTAAAGAGTTATTCAATTGTTCATAAAAGTTAGAATAGGTGAGATTTTTACAAACATATTAACGAACATTAATCCAAATCAATCGCAAATCGATACCTACCTACTGGCAATGTAAACATAATGCTGGTGATGATGTAAGAAAACAAACACTTGGCTGACTATTGAACACTAAAGTTTTATACCAGTCTGATGAGGCTTGGCCACGTGAATTCTAAACAAACAAAAACATTTGTGTTTTATGATCTACGTCTAAATTCTGCTCTATCTGCCTGAATTTAACCATGTAGGTTACTAGCTGGTTGAATTTACTGGAAACGTTCTAAACATCAATTAATAAACAATAAAACGCAATGGAGGCGGAACGTCGACTATTATGAATTTTCATTATGTACGAGTATGTTCGCAATACTCGGAATATCGAGAAAATAACGTCAGCCTTCGAGCGCAATCTTATCACTTTTTTAATCTCCAGCACTATAGGCTCCTAGTACCTAAGTATTGAATCTCTCAGCCCGAGAGATTCTTTCTCCAATAATATTGACCTTATTTCCTGTTACATTAAGATTAAGGGTCCGCTCCGCAGTGTAAACGTTGTTTTTCCTCCAGTTGCTGTGGCGCTGTCATTCTTCATTTGCTGGGCGCCCTTCCACGTACAAAGACTGCTGGCCATCTACGGGAAAAGTTTGGAACACCCTTCAGATACCTTCTACCTGGTAAACTTGTAATTTTATATCATTTACAAAGTAAGATATTTTTCAACACATTTGCTCAAAAAATGCATTTAGGTACGAAGCCTGTATGCATTGTTCGAAAGTTAAAAATTATGCACCACACAATGGAGCGTGCGGCAAAGTAGGTACTCTCACCTAAGTACATATTTTACCGCAAACTCCGTTGTATAGCGCCGTGCGTATTCTTTACGGTTTTTTTAATTTCCATAAAAAATAATAAGAATTCCACCAAGGAGTTTCACATCACGAGAATAAATAAGCTGAATGATCGAACCTCCTTGGAAGCGCTTTTGCTGTATACGTTTGTCTCATTTTAATATTATAGAGACAATGAGAAAAGATAAATAAAAAAAATAAAGTATGTGGTTCTAATTTTCACCACGCGCATGTGGCGCCCTTTGCAAATTCGCGCCATTTTCATATTAGAAACGTCAAAGATTGTTGCGACTTTCCGACTGATTTCTAGAGACAAAAAGTTTGTTTCATTACTTATTGTAATGTTTTCTCGCAAATGTGTCGAAAAACGTTGTATGACACACGTGCGGATTTGGTTTTTACAAACTCGTGACTATGGTAAGCCCTCGACTTCGTCTCGTGCTTACATTCGTCTACTCGTTTGTAAAAACCAACTTACCGCACTAATATCATAAATAACTATTTCTCAAGTTTCAAGAACGAATCTTTTTAAAACAAGAGTTTCAAAAATTAGATTTTTCTAAGATATTCTTAGTCGCATGTCTTTATTTGAACTTGCAACTTCTTATCTCTGGCGAGAGTTGATAATGCTAACAATTTAAAATCTCAAACAGAAACAAAGAGCTTGTAGAAAATGTACATGCCTGAATAAATTGTACGTTCCATTTGTTTACTTAAGATTTGTCGGATGTTGGATTATTTATGATATTGTTATTTATTGTTTTGCGTTTGTTTATGTGCAGGTCTACATCGTGCTCACGTTTTTATCGGGGGTGCTATACTTCCTGTCGACCGCCATCAACCCCTTCCTCTACAACATCATGTCGAATAAGTTCAGAAACGCCTTCAAGGTAAGATTTTGTTACATTTTTGTGATTGATCTACTTGTATTGTTACCTCCCAGGACCCCATTTTTCATTTTACAACCGGCTTTGTTATTTAAACCTCAATGACATTTTGTTAAAAGTATTCTCAAGGGTTTATATTACATTATAATGATGGAGCATGTCGACCTCTCTGCACTTCGTTTGTAGTTTAAAACAACTTGATCACGTAAAATTCGAAAGAGTCCGGAATTTAAACGCCATTTTCCGCTAAGCTTAAAGTTGGAAATTTACAGCATTTTATAGTTTTATCTGCAGTATTCAAACCAGCAGCTGGCTGAGTGAGCACAAACAGAATAAAAAACAAACTGCAACATTGTGATCTATCTATATGACTCGCATTCCACAATGTTTATATCAGCTGATTCTTATTTCTTTCCAAAGGAATAAGAGACGGTACATGATTTCACGATCTTATTGAACGTAGCTTCAGGTGCGGCAACATATTTAATTCATATGGTGCCAAACGTAAACAGACAGAGCGAGTGAATCCGTTTTGTTATTGCTCCGTGTTTCGATGTTTTCGGTATTTACAGTAATTTGGTTTGTTTAACGATATCGGGTCTCTTCGGAACAGCATTTGTCGTATAATTAACAACTGCGCGTAACAGTAAACATTGTGTGTGCCATCATTATCACATTCTTTTATATGTTAGAAATAAACGTTTTCACGAGCCGCTGAAATCAATTAATTATCAGAAAATGGCCGTAATAAAACGCTTGCTTGTGTTATTATGAGCCTTCAAAGAAACGGCCTTGTTTTCTTATTTGATCAGTATTTTTCGACCTGATGTTATAGGTTTATGAAATGAAGTGGAACATGTCCGAATTTGGGACGGCGATAGATGCCTGCGATATGGAACGTGACCCTTTGGAAATTTCATAAAGTGATTACATTATTCTAGTAGCTTTCCGCCTTGCTAACATTTCCGCATGAATTGATAGAGAGCTGTGTATTGGGTGCTATTACTAGCATTTCCTGTTGACATAATCCGAATGTCCTCGATGGCAGGCAGTGTCGGAGGCTTCGCTATCGATAGCCTACAGATCAGAAGATTACGTACACTCCCGTGCTTATATTCACCACACTGACCCATTTTCTCGTTGACCCTACAACTTGTGCCGAGAGATAAGGGGCTTTGCGAATTTAATTCGCTAAATACACACAACAGACTGTAGGTACTTGGACTTAAGAAAGTGGAAATTTTAATGGAACGATTATGAAACGAAACAGAAGGAATATTAACTATCTAGTAACCCGCCCCGGCTTTGCTCGGGTGCAAATTATACCTATACACAAACTCTTCGTTTATCGCTCTTTCTATTGGCGAGAACTGTATCAAAATCCGTTGCGTAGTTTAGAAGTAATAGGCGAATAAACAGACAGACAGACAGCTAATTTGCTATGTAGAGTCTGTGTTTACTGAGAGCTACAACCTGGAAGTCAGGATTCAAGAGTGAATTTATTAGGTCACTTATAGCCACGCGTGTTCCATTGTCGATATTGCGTATTACAAAAAAAAAATATTCAAGTATCAGTTATAGGCATAACAGCAGTTGTCATGCAGTTTTCGGGGCTTTACGTGCGGCCATATACAATTTAAGCTAAGCTGGACAGAAAACAATACAACAACATCCATTCTATTCCAGCTGCAGCATGTCGTTTGACTCGTACCTAAATCTCCAACAACTAGTTTTCGTGCATGTTCAATTTATTCTTTTTCGCTGCATTTTCCACAGTACTAAAATATAGCCTAAACCTAATCTCTCTCTATACCTAATCCTGAACTTTATCGACATTCGTATTTCTAAGGAACGTTCGCATTCTGACTCTGATTAAACAATGCACCTGCCATGTTATTATCTCCTCATCACTTCTTCTACCAGGCTGGTAGAAAATGCCTAGGGCATTAAGTCCGCCTTTGTACCTATGTGCATGAAGTCTAAAACACGTTTAATATTATCACACTGGCTTTTTGTAACTGATTTTCGTCGAAATGATAATTGTCTTTTAAAAATTGAACTTAATTGTATCGTTATGTTATCTGTATCACAGCACAGTCTGTCAACACAAAATTATGGATTAATCATTCTCCATAGACTAAGAACTAAGGAAAGTAACCGTTCATATTAGATATTCATATTATTCAGCACATGCTGAAGGAGAGCGATATAATTAAGGTCAGCTGCTTTCCTTGAGGTCAGCAGAAGATAGGATGAACATCGGTTACTAAGTACCTAGATTATATCTACATATTTCATAAGAAACGCATCAACAAACGCATTTCTTATTCTTTATTGAGCTTATGTTCAAATGCATTTCTTGTTGTCTCTACCAATACCTACATCAAAAAGCATTGCCATATTAAGTTTCATTATAGGTTTAATTTTAATTGTTTTGTGGTGGATTACTTTTTCACAAAGATTGGTTTGAAACAAAAAAGTAAAGCATTTAGTTACAAGGATAAACCCAATATGTTCAAAAAAATATCAATCGCAATGAAATGATTCCAATAAAGGAAAATGTCAGAAAAACAAATCATAATTGGAAACTATTGCGAACATAATGAAGAAAACAGATTGTCCTGTGATGAGCTGACAGGCTGTCATTGCATGGAGTAATTTATTTAACTTCGAGCGGTCCATATCGCGTTCGGTTCGGCTTGTAGGTAATTGTATTTTGGAAATCCGAACTGGTTCTGTTACAAACAATAAATTAGAAGTTAGGCTTTGTTTCAAATCTATTTCGGTGAAGGTAACTGCGAACAACCGTCGAACAGGCCGACGAATTCCATAAGTAGGTATATATATGATAATTATTTACACATTATCTAAAAATAACATACAATTATTTCTAACTGTATTACTCAGCTCGGTGTCAATGCCCGCTCCTACGAACCAGACATTAATCATTGTCAAACCGTCACTTCGTCAGTTGAAAGGTTAACTCATCCAGGATTCTGGGGTTATAAAAGGAAATGTCTGGAAAAGTGACACAGGTATACAAAAACCTCAGAATGTAATTAGACAAAGAGAGAATTTAGAATGTTAGTTAGGTACGAGTGACATGACGAAGTAAAACGATCCCCGTTTTACTTTGTCATGTCAGTGTTCAACTGAGATTTACTACTGATTTTCCAGTCTGTGTGAAACTGATTTAATTGTTTTGTTTATTTGACTGAATTCCACATACTTACTGGGTGACATATGTGTCTATAAATAAAATTAATGATAGTTAAAATTGAAGCAATGTACGATGAATGTACTTACCGCGAGCATTTGCAAGCTTTCATTCGGTTACGAAAATAATAATGAAGCGATTCAAAAATAATCGTCCGCCTGTATACTACCTACTACTTTACCTGAAGATTTAATAAATAAGTAACGATGGAGATTGCTGAAATGCCATATTTTCAAGGAATTCATCACGTACAATTTCGATAGCGCTTCGCAATCATTTACATTTTCGACTTTTTCACAATCGCTACCGTTACGTTATCGCTGATAGGCCGTTATCGTTGCACGTGTCTAGTTTCTCAGGGTAAGAAACAATCACATGTTAAATCGTTGAAGTTCTTATATACTAGATTAATAGTATAGAGATATTCTAAGTAAATTTGCAACTGCTATTTCCTGGGAAGGTGCTCTGAAGCTTAAGTTAGACTGTGGTAGGCCAGCCTCCACCACAATTTATGATTATACAGTGCAATCTTATTCTCTTGACCTAGGAATTAAATGAAGCTTAATTAACTCTTGCAGTGAGCTGAGGGCCTTAAGGTATACCTAAGGCCCTCATCTCGGGCGTTCAGCTCGTGTTAGGTGTTACATTAAAGAAAAGTTACGATATTGAAGTTAAACCTACAATGATTATGATGACAGCTTTAAATAAAATAAAACCATATAATTATGTTTGTCCAACGGCAATATAATATTATGTTTTCAACCTGTTTGGTCCGTGTCCCAAAGGTCCCAAAGGTCCCTATAGCCTTCCTTGTTGCCTTCTCCGGCCTATTTCCCATCAAAGCCCCGAAGTCGTCACGTCAGCGCTTCCAAGGCCTCCTCGACAGTAAAATGTATGTTTTTTTTTGTTTCAAAGCGCAATTAATGATTTCCACAAAATACGATAAGTAAGCAATACGATTTGAAGTAAACAAAACGTCGGTATGCAAATACAATGACTGACGAATAAATACGCCTATTTCTTTAGTCAGCGAGCCTAATTCTTTCCTCTTTGATTTCCATATTGGTTCAGTTGGCAGGTGCGTCGAATTAGAGATGTGAGGCCCTTGAGGACTTTGAGGAGTGAAAATGATATACGTCCCCACGCCTCGAGCATGTCCCCACTTGTTAAGTGGAGTATTACAGAGTGGCAGGCGTCCATTGTGCCATGTCCGGCGTTGCTTTTGTATAATAATAATATTTTATTAGCTTACACAAAGTTCTTGAACATACGAATAACACTCTAAGACAATTAGACTATCAGAAGACAATTCAAATGATGAAGCAGCGGGTTGGGACCCGCTGCTTCATCTACTAAGCACAGCCTGTATCTTGGTGGCCCAGTCACAGCTCAAGGTACATAGTTTGTCATGTTCTGCTAGCACAGGATTGTGTTTCGATTACATAATTGGTTTGTTTAATGAAATGAATGATAAAAAAGTACAAATAAAACAAACATTGTACAAAAACCGTTGAAGTGAGTCTGAGGTGTAAAAGTGTGAAAGTGTTACATGTGAATATTTGTGTGTGTATTTTGTGTGAGTGTGCAATGACTATCTATTTTATTTTATGTGTAGATGTGAATGCTACATTGATTACTCGTAGACTTGTGTTAAAAGATGTGAGTAGGTACTAATTCGGTCAGAGAAGTATCTGCTCGATTAATATTCAAGATGTAAGGTGATTTGTAAAAAAGTTAGTGGGCGAACATTGTATGTTAACAAAGATTAGATCATCTTTGACATTTCTAAAAATTATCGCAAACGTAAAATTACTTTGTTTCAAAGATTTCTTGAAAGTCACGAACATTTGTGCATGATACGAGTATATCTACCTATTACCTAGATCAATGGTCATGCCCTGGGTCATGCCAGAAGCACAATCCATTGTTTCAAAATAATAATAGTCAACAGACACAAACAAAAAACTATGTACTCGTAGAAGAGTGAACCCTTGTCACCTCATTTGTTTTTATTAGTTTTTCAAATTGTTTTTTCCTCATTCAAGTCACTCAACTGTCGTAAGAAATTTGAAAGAACTTAAATTAATGTTGAAACTTTCGAGAAATTGGGACAAGAAAACAACAATAGAACGAGAAAAACCACAGAATTTACTTCAAGTAGACTTCAGATACCTGGAAGGTAATAAAATAGAAAGAGTGTGCTTTGTACTAAATTCCGTCAATCCATCATGGAATATTATTGCAGGAGCAAACAATCACGTCATTAAATTAAAATTTGTCAAAATAACACGTTTTTCATTACCGGTTTGTCGAATGTTGTTTCATCTGCCTAGCCTTTTCCCAACTATATTGGGGTCGGCTCCCAGACAAACCGGATTCAGCTGAATATCAGTATTTTACGTGGAGCGGCTGCCTACCAGACCTCCACAACCCATTAACCGAGTAACACGGTACTGGTTGTCGAATGTTGATGCACAGTTCCACAACTTTTCAATTTTTTTAATAATATTAGACTCATTAAGATTCCAGTTTGTTCTGTATTTTGATTCATGATATTGTGATATAAAATAACAATTATGTGTCACGATCCATGAAATCATATAATAATTATGTTATCATCTAATAAAAGTTTACATAGGATGATTGGATAGGAATGATTCAGCTTCCGTGCCGAATATTTTTCCTTATAGTACGAGGAATCTATTTAATATCTATTGAGTATCGAATTTAGGGAGCCAGAAGCCAAAATGTAATAAACAACTTTTCAATAATTCCTTTGTTGATGCCAATCACACGAAACACAATTGCCAATAATAATTGAAGAGTAAGTACTTGTTTGTTCATTTTGTCTCTTGGCACCCTGAATTTAGAATGCCTTTATTTTTCATTCTCGTACGTGGTAAATAGCCCCCATAAAGTTTTCCAAATAAATAAAACAACACTTCACTAAGCAATTAATAAACATTGAAGGTGATTCTTAATTAATTAAAAATAAATCGTTGATCATCAAGATAATGGTGATAATAAATATCTTGTAGTTAGTCAATTGGGCATTCGCATACTTGATTTTTTACTCAAACGCCAATTATACCATAATACCTGCGATAAGCAGACACGTAAAAAAATTTGACAAATCTATTTAGCAATCAAGTTAAGTTCGACAATCAACCTGTCATCTGTATTTTTAAGTCAATGAGTCGCTTTGTATTCGTGTGATTTGTGATTCTACGATCTATGAGATTTTATTATTGAAACAAATAGGCCTGTTTTATATTCCACCAACGGCTTTAAAGCTCCAGGTTAGTTACAGACAGATTAAATGTTTATCTCTTTCGGAGTTTAAGCCAAATGAGAAAAAATCACCTGAGTCCTTGAGCTTTAATCTAGCTGTACCAGCAAAGTTCATTGTCCTAACGTTTTCTTTTAATTTTGTTCTTAGCTAAATGAAATTAGGCTTAGTAACCTTAGAGCTAATCACAGTATCCATTTATAAAACTAACTTTATAACAAATTGCTGGTCTTTTATTTGAAATTTCCTTTGTTCTTAATTTTCTCAACAAACTAACACTAGATGTTTTTCTCGGAATGATATAGGTGTACGAGAAAATTTATTGCTTTTAATCGTACCGAGCCGGGTCGTGCCACTCTCAAGAACTTGTGAAGAATCTGAAGACGTCCCTTTGTTTTGTTATTTTATCAAGTATCTAGATTAAGTATATATGTTTATATATTGTTACTGCGATACTAGTTAGGTGCTTGACTTGGGACGACAGAAATAACAATAGTCCTAGTGTCCAACGCAGGCAACTCCGCAGCACTTCGCTTGTAAATGTGTCACAAACATTGCACATAGGAGCTGCTTCTTCTTTTGTTCTGCCTTTTCCAATACAATATTGGGTGACAAATAGATCGTCTTGAGACTAAGGACTGCCGTGCAAAGTTTGTGCGCCTTGGAATTGAGAAACGGCTTCGCTTCATTGAACAGTTCGAATCGTTTGTGGTTGACTTGTTACTTGTCATGTACTTCTTAGTTTGGAGTTAGAGCACAATTTACAAGGTTTGAATCTTTAGTAAAGTGCGAGGGTTTGAGTTGGGTAGGTGCTGTTACGGCTCGGAGTTTATCAAATGCTTATTGCGTATTAAATTATACTGGATTTATTCGCGGCAATCCGCTGTGGGCCGTCTGAGTCTCTCTCTCCCTCGTCTTAATTTATAATTAGTGTTTATTTTATTAATATTTATAATGTGCTATTCAAAAGGTCCCCAATGGTGCTGGTGTAACCAGCACTGGGGCACTCCAACAAGTGGCCCATGTTTTGGACAGATGCACCGCACTCACTCTTGGTGTCAAACGGGTCAGTAAACCCCCATTTCCCCTGGGTGCGCAACCGATTCAGTGGTTTATTGAGGAGGATCGATTGAAAGAGGGTCTACAGTACCTACTTTCAAAAGTTAGTTCACGTTATGTTCGCCAATACGCTACGTAATAGCGGCGGCTTGTCAGCAGCAAACGCGACTCATGTAACGATAACTTTAGAAGCACAAAATAGAAAAATAAAATGTTTCTCGATTTCCGCCTTAGAACTCAAAGCTTAGCTACTAGAAAACTTATTAGTTCAGAAGCTTCTAACTCGCCTCAAAAACTTGACAGCACTCTCAAATGTCTTCATTTTTATGAGACGTGGAAATGGGTCTTAATTTTAATACTTTACGCGTGTTTTATTAGCACCAGGGGCACAATATACTGGGATTAGTATGACAAGTTCATTCTATTTTATTGCTTGCTTTTAAATTTTGGGTGTTATTTATATGGTAATAGGAATTAAAGAAAACCAAGTGTTATTTAAAACTTGTCTTGCTATTCAAAGCTTAAATGCAATGATGGTGGATTGTAGAGCTGTCAAGTAGCTACATTATGTGCATCACGAGATTCCGCCAGCAGTTTTACCCTTCGTATAAACCGAAAATTATCCCAAGATGAATAGTATTCTTTTCCAGGACATGACCTTCCCGTGTGCCGTTTCTTTTAAATCCATTCAGCCATTAGGACGAGAAAAGGTAACACACATAGTCAGACTGTTTACTAGAGTTCCTTTCGCATTTAGAGTATTAGTATGGATAGTAGGTATTTTTATTTTTTAATGGGCCTAGCCCGCCACACCACATTCCCAAGCCACTGCAACTTCTGAAAGCCAGAATCAACATTGGCGACCACCAGAAAAAACGCCGAGTCAATGAAGCTCGACGAGTCCTAGAGAAATGATTCAACTGTCTTGGATCCCGCAACGAAATTAATCAGAAAATAACAGCGGAGGAGTAGGAAAAAAACATTATATAATTTCCACTTCCCTCCTAATTAAGCAGGAGACAGAACAGAGCTAGGCCAAATAGGCACCAAGGGACATATCCAACTGGGTAGATTATACATTAACACTAATAATGTGGGTCTAAATTGTGGGCTACTTTTGATTCCAGTAATAGGTATGACAAAATCGCTTGAAACCACGGAAATTTGTTCTGGTTTCTACAAGGTCCGTATAGTATACAACTCCAGATGTAACCTGAATACTATCTAACATAATATTGCGTTCAGTTTGCCAAAGAATACACTCCCATAAGATATGATGTGCGGATCGTTCGTATTCAAGGTCAGATGTAGAACATTTACAGAAAAGAGAAGACACAAGCTTAAAGGAAAATAATCTACTCTTAAAGTTGCCATGACCTGTGAGAAATTGGGAAACACAGTGATCCACCTCCAGCCATGTCCCATCCAGCCGCTCACGAACGGATGGAAAGAACTGGTAAAGGTGACGGCCCTTGATGGCATTTTCCCACCTACATTGCCATTCGAATAAAAGTTCCTCCCAGACGTCAGTCTGGGCTTTAAGTAATCTAGAGATCTTAGCACGGTCGCGTTGCGGTAAGAACTCTGGGTCCGTGATCTTTCGAGCGTAGTAGTAGGTACATTGCAGCAGGTCACTGCACCTCTAGATCGACTGGGAGTACACCTGCCAGTACCGGTAAGGCTTCAGTACTAACCGTCCTATACACTAATTTGCATAGGAATATCAAAACCAAACGCTGGCTTTGCAGCAATTTACGTCGTGCCGCCCCTATGGTGGCTTTATCGGCCCAAACAGGTGCCTCGTAGTACATAAAACCCAAGTAAGTAGCCCCATAAATAGTTTTTTAAAATAGTTTTATAGTAGGTATATAGTATGGATGCCCTTTTTTTTAATGGATGGGAAATCATCAAATGACTCCTGCCGCTCTGGGTGGAGCGGGAAGGAGTGCCATCCGTGCTCCTCGTAGTGCCCTTTGCTTTCCAGGGCCACGGTAACTCTTTCGAACAAAATCCGCAACCAGTATGGATGGCCTTGAAGGCGCCCAGAGCAGACAGACACTTGCCGGCCTGAAATCGTGTGATACGTCGTTGAAATTTTACCACCGAGCCTGTGTTGGCTGTTGAGTAGTATTGGCAACCTGACGAATTAAAGGGTATCATTGCCGATAGGTTTCGAAGAAACTCAATGCCTAAACAGAAGCTAACACCTTAGTTTTATGAAGACATCACAGGAGATTTCTACGAAGGTTCAAAAAACAATTAAATTATATTCAGGCATAATGTCTTTGATACTGTATCAGTCCCCAGGTCCAATCTTGTACGACTAGATAGGAGACAGATATTTAGGAGTCTATTTGACACTAACAGGACCACTTTCATGGTTAGTGCACAAATTTTTGGGTCAAAGATCAGAGAAAATCGCGATGATTCAGCAGAAACTAAATTGGGCACGTAGTTAACCAATCAGCACCGTTTGAGTGGCTTCAATATTATTTTCACAATGCATGATGTAATTATGACCAAGTGTTTGTAAAACAAACGCCTAAATATCGGTACAGTCTATTGACAGAACTTGTTTTTTTTTAGCAATAGCTCAATTATTCAAACCGAATGGCTATTCTTTTCTGATCGATCGTTGTAAAAAAATAAAGTTAACCTGTTATTTGTACCTGTGTACGTTGTTGCTTAGTTTGCGTTGACAATACTTTTATTGATCTGTGACTATTAAAGTTTGTCCCAAACATTACAGAATACAGTTTTTATTATTGTCTGCGAGACACAAGATCCCGCTTTGTGTGTTTTGCAACAGGATATGCTGTTAGCTCTGGAACAGTTTCTATCGTAACGACACTAACTGTTACTGGGTAGAACACAATTTCTTTGTATTAGTTCAGCTGACGTAGGTGAACGATATTATCGTTCGTAAAGCTAGGTCAAGCAGTCGTGACATGAGGAAAAAATCTATAACTCTTGCAGCGTAATATTTGGTCTATTTTTAATTATTACACCTTGAATCCTACTTATACAAGCAATATGATAATTATAAGCTAAGTACTTACTTCAATAATATGTATATTTAACAACAGATACAGGATGCGACCAAATATAAAGCTAGAGTAAAATTACAATAATAGTGTAAAATAGCACTTAGACAAGTTATGTCTATACCTAAAAATATACAGTCGCTACTTATACAAAATTTAAAAAATAAATAAAGACACAGTTACTTTAAATTTCAATTTGTCTGATTTGAATTTCAATGAGAACCGTTTTTCTTATCAATTCACACTCAAATAAAATATGTGGCATGTATTATGATGAATGGTGATTAGTCAAAAGAATCCGTTTTGTATAAAAAGCCGAGCAATGGATAATGATATCGTGGAAGCGATTAGCTTTATTAAATGATTTAGATGGTAATCTATGCGGACGTTAAAACGAGTTTAAATGAAAAAAAAGTTTAATAGTTTTCGTTGGAAGAGGCAAGTGTTAATACCTCTGAACTACCTATGTAGTGTAATGACGCCACCTTGCAAAACATCGAAGGAGGAATATTGTTGTTGTTTACGTAAAGTTGTACCTACAATACGAATATCTATTTCAATAACCACATCCTTTTTTTGATGGGTTTACTGTCCAAGAGCATTCAAATATTAAAATAAAAATTAGCCATTATTTGGATATTTTAAATTTAATTTAAAATACTCTAGATTGTTAATTTTTTCACATTTAAATTCGCTTGTCAATATTGCTCAAACACACTTTTGTAAAGGCATCAATCATTATCTATTAGTATATTGTTTATTATAACACTAACTGTAATCCTATAACTAAGTACGTCAGCCGTCAGTTAGCGTAAGGTAACACTTTGAAACCGAATCCGAACTCATTAGAAATAGCGAAGGAATAACTGAATTTAACTAAGCGAGGTATGTGTCAACGTCAAGCGACTGGTAGCTAGAGTTACTAAACTCTGATGAAAAGCAAATGGGTAAATGACAGCTCTTTTGTAGGAAGGAAAAGCCATTTTGTTGTTAGTCTAGATTGTAATTAAGTAGATTATTTGTTGTAATTATTTGTCAGAATGTGATAAAGTCTGTGTTTAATTTTCTTTATGAGTAGGTACGAATTATTAACTTTACTGGCTGTTCATTTGATATAATATGGAAAGTTGTTATATAACAAATTCATGTAGCTAGTCGTTTTTTAAAATAGATTATTTAGTTTCTGTTTTAAGTTTCTTTAAAGACTAATAAAGCTTTGGTATAAAATCATAACGGTAGCAATGTCGTTCTATCTCTAACTCTCGCTGCAAGTGCCGGCCGCTCAGCAAGAAATTCGAGAACGCCCAATCGGTGTTCGCTTGCACGGTCCGTAGAATTTCGAAACTGTGCCGGGAATTAACGTCGCAAACGTGCTACAGCCTGAAGCTAACCAGTAAACAAAAGCTATGGAAACGAAATCGTGATATAAATAGGTACGAATACGTACTGCTAGGATGGTGTTGCTAGGAGAGGTTCTAGGCTAAATAAAAACAGCAACACAGTTCAATCTACAGGGCTAAGCAGCGCTTGTCGACTTCTGTCGTGGATCGTGACCGATCATCGGTAACATTCCGACACCTCTCCGTGGTTTGAAAATCACGTTAAGGCGTTGGTTCCGGCTTTCGTGACGACAACCTGTCTTGCCTCACTGGGATGTAAAGGCCACATGGGTTGCACCATGTAAAATATAACATGAGCACTGATATTCAACTGCATCCGCCTAATCTAGAAGCTGACCCCAACCTACTATTAGGAAAACGCAAATTAAATTGATAGACTTTTAACTGCAAGGACAAGGCATTTTGATTGCTCCAAAGTCATGCACAGATGTTTGGGCGTTGCCAAAAGAATCAAATTTATATTTTAACAAAATGTGTTTAATGATAGGCCTAGACTTTATACATTGACTGTGTCTATGACTTATGAATGTTTCATGTTGCGTTTGATGTCAATTACAGTTAAAATAGCCTCAGGAAGTTTTTTTAGAACCAGATCGACCAGTATGGCAACTTTTTTTGGATAGTGCCTATTAAACTAAACCACGTATTGTAATAAAGCGGATGGGTTGAAGGCTAATTATGTAAACGTAGTGTTAAACTGGAAACAAATCTATTAACTATGATACATGGATGTAATAGTATGTCAAGCAGTCTTTTATGTAAGTACTAAATATATTTTATTCAGATAAAAATCATTGCCTATTGAAACAAGAAAGGAACACTTAACCTTATCATATGATATTATTCTAAGAAGAAAAAAGATCCAGTCACGCTGTATTTATTTATAGTACGGGCAACTTTAGAAGAAAAATAAACACAGGGCTGAGATGTGTGACGTAATTTCTGTTTTGTCTCGCGTCGTGATTTTCATCGTCCGGGGAATTTTGACAAAGTTATAAAGCGTCTAAAATTAAGTAACAAATTGTGTCTCGGCGGTTTTGATGCCTGTCGACGTAAATATCTGGGTGTTTCTCTATTTCTATTCTAATATATAAAGTTTTTAGCTCTTGATGCGGGCTAGTGTATTTTATCTTCTGTGGCCAAACAGTAAATTCTACTACATCATAATGTAGACACTGTTTTATGATCTTAGGGTCATTTCTAAAAATTTTTAAGCAACGTTAACATTCGCAGCACAGTCGCAATTTAAAAAAAAATTCAAATTTTTTTACAGATGCGACTAAGATGCGAATGAAAACGTTGCGTGTTGCTTAATAGATAGTAGAATTGGCACCCGTAACTAATACACACTATTGTTAACGAGTCAATTGGCACCCGTAACTAATACACACTATTGTTAACGAGTCAATTGAGAGTTAGGTGTGTTGCGGTAAAGATAAAGTATTATTTATTTTAAATCTTGTTATAGACGACTGGAAAAGAAAACAAGAGTAATTGTTGATTAACAAAAAAAACTTTTCTTCTTGGAAATATTTATTGTGTGTTCAATGGTGTGTTTATGATTTCTGTCTATCTATAGTGTTACATCTATCTGCACGTGTAACGGTATCAAAGAAAAGGCAACATAAATTTTATGTGGTCATAAACTGTCATACTTAAATGTATCCAAATATCAGGTGTTTTAGTGTCACCATTAAAAACAGCTGAGCGGATTTGTATTAAATTATTAAAGCTAATCATAACTCAAAATGGTTCTGAGATTATAAAGTATGGTTTGTATGCCAAGAATTTGTATCGCAAGCTAAGAGCTTCCTTCGTTTATGAGGAATTATTAGTTTCCTTGTGTTGAAACAAAACGCTTTGAAGTATTAATATTTCAGAATATTGTAACCTAAATAAATTATATAAAAATAAATTATATAAAAACACCGGAAAATTGCAGACTCCGTTAGATTGTAATAAATCTTTATTAGATTATCTATACATATAATAAAACTGTAGAAGAGGTCAATTCTGTACATTGAATATAAACTAAAAAAAATACTCCAGGGGTGCTTTATACAAACAGTAGAAGTCAAAAATATTTTTTTTTATTTTCTTGTCTGTCTGTCTGTCTGTCTGTCTGTCTGTTGTTCGTCTTTCACGCAAAAACCACTGGACGGATTTTAATGAAACTTTTTTTGTTGTATAGCTATACAACAAAAAAAGTCAACAAATTATAGCCTATATGTTGGCGAGGACTAATAGCTATTAGTCCTCGCCAACATATAGGCTATAATTTATTTTGAAGATCTGAATACAAGACGTGGAACCTTAGCAGCCCGGCTAATCTATAAGAGATATTAATATACCGCTTTAGGAATAGTTGGTCAACATGATGAGTACTGTCTGTCGACATAAAAAAAATGAAGGTCTAGAGCATCTGATGTGGAACCCTTTCAGGGAGCTAAGCTATCGGCTATTTTAATCAATTGTCAACAGATCTCATAGTCCGTTTGGTTTAAAGCCTGCTTCTCGAAAGACTAGGTTTGGGTTCAAATCCCACAAATTTTGTAATTATTTTTGAATTATTTTGATCTTATTTATTTCCTTATTTTTTTATTCCTACCAAACCTAATATTTTCAAATATTAATAATATGTTATTGCTGTATTTTGCATATCTCTTTAGAAAGACAAGCAGAACCTATTTTTTGTTTATATGTATTATGTTTCGTTTGCATCGCGATAAAAAATACAAAACTAATGTAGAAAACATTCACATAAACCTGATAGGATTATGGCAATCTAGAAGAAATCAACTTATTATCTACATGCATAGTAAGTAGGGGTAAGTATCTTTAATGACACTTGCAATGCCATCTGTTGAGCGAAACTGTACATACCATCAACAGCACGAGAATTACACCAAAAAGTATTTTTTAGTTAAAGATTCTTTTGATACTTACCAGGCGTTACGCATTTGATGCAAAAATAAAATTGCTCCACTGACTTTGTTTTCATTTTTTTTACTTTTGATAGGAACGCGTTTGACCACTATCTCACCTGGTGGCAAACGATGATGTGATCGAAGATGGAGCACGCTTGCCTATAAGTAACCTATTCACTCTTGATAAGACTCCCAGGCTGTAACTATCCAGAAACACGGACTCAGTCAGGGAATTCCACGCCATATGTTTCCAAAACGTTTTGTTCATGTGGGTGTGAGGTCCATCGTGTACCGGTGGCGTACCGCCGTACGTCTTGTGGTCCGATGATGGAACGAGCTTGGCGGAATTAAACTATGCAATTCCGTCGCACACTCCCCAAAATGCAACCGATAGAAAACCGAAAGGCTAAAAACTCGACTTCGATGCTCAAGACTTTCACCTCTTGAATTTCTTTCCCAGGATCTCCCTCATTCCTAATTATTTTCTGTTAATTTTGAAACAAAACTGTTCAATTCCCAGTCAGCTGGTGATTCGTCGTGACCAGCCTAGGGCCAGAAATTACCAGTAGCGGGTTTCACACTCCAGAGCTTCAAGGGGAACTGTGGATCCCTGGGCAATGACGCCACAAAAGAACTCGCGAAGATAGGTTTCGAGATGGTAGTGCTGGACCCGTACCCGCTCCTCCTTCTTTCTTTCTTTCACACAGTTTCGTGCATGAATTTGCCAGAGAACAACTGAACTTCATGACAACAAATGGTGAAAAAAGTGAAAAATGGCAATGACAAGTCTATAAACGTGACTAACTAATTGACTTCTCAGCTTAAGTAAAAATTACCTCCGTAATAATAGGGATTATTATTACGGATCATTGCCCTTAATTTTTTTTAAACTTATGCACTACAGACACCCCAATTTGCGGAGGTTGTTTCGACGCCGGCTACGTCATCCTGGCCATGACTTTCCGACGTGAAAAAATCCTCGCAACGGTGAGGTGTAGGTTTCAAATCAAATCGTTTATTGCAATCCATAATGTACATATACAGGTGGTAAATATAGGTTTGTGAGTGCTAAGTGATTGAGCTGACTTTTATCTCAGATTATCACTCCCTTGCGGGTTGAGTATTATCGGTCGTCTCTCCGCTCAACCTGTGAAGCACACTGGTGGCTTTTGTACATTTGGGCGGAGCTAGGCTTGCAAACTTAGCCAGGACAACGGAGTCTCTACTCTACTCTATCCGTTGTGGGTTTTTTTATGGATAGGAAAACATCAAATGACTTCTTCTGCTCTGCGTGGAGCGGAAGAGAGTGTCAAACTCTTACTGACTAAAACACGTCCGTATTCCTCCTTATGCCTTTAACGTTCCAGGGCCGTGGTGACTTTTCGAACAAATTCCGCTCCGTTCGGACAGTGAGCCAACCTACGCTCGCCATCTGCGGGCCCGCGCTTAGGGTGGCTGGGAATTGCCTTGCGACTCCCGACGCAACGCCCGGGTTGTCTTTTTCTGTTGCGGCGGCTGAGGGGGTCTACTCTCTTAAGCCCGAAGTCTGTAGTTTCGGCCTTAGTGTTTGGTGTTTTCTACTCCGTATCACCTACGGACTTACGATTGGTCCCGAACTAGGAATAACTATCAAATCGTGCTGTCATTCATTCTTATATTCTTCTCCGGACCATGGAGTAAACCAGGACGCCGCAGCCGATCGCCTCGACGAGGACACGGTGATGCTCCGCCCAAGCAGGGCAGACCTCCACCGTATACTCCACCATGTCCTCTGCGGAGACTTATCTTCTGATAGTTTCGGTATGACCATTAATCAAGCTCAGGGACAAACTATTAGTCGTGTTGGTGTGGATCTGCGGTAGTCCTGTATCTCGCACGGTCAGGCTGTATGTCGCTTTGTCGCATGTAAGCAGTGCGCAAAGCCTGTGTATACGTACTGATGAATATCACATAACAAGTAATATTGTTTACAAAGAAATGTTTTAAGTGTTAACCGCTGCGGCCCCGACATGTGAAAATTCCCGAAAAAAAATAAATCTTATGTAATAGGTAAATAAACATTAAATTCGCGATTAATTCGCGACACACCGGTGTGTCGCCGGGGCCGGAGCGGTTAATATTCGTTCGTTCTTCGTAATTTTGTAAGTCATGTCATAATCACGATGAGTACCTATATACATTTAGTGAGTTTGTGTACTTAATATCTTCCTAAATACGAAAAGCAAGCGCGAACGAAGTCGCAGGCACAGCTAGTAATTAATAAAAATGCACGTTAAAACAAAGCTCAAAAATAGATCTGATTCTAATGAAGTCAGTCGCGTCATTGAGTCTGCGTCCCTAAGAAAAAACTTTAATGAAATGACACTATTACGTAGGAAAAGTGACATTAAAAATTCCGTCCCAGCTTGGTATTCTAATCTTGATCTACTTTAATTCTTTGGATTCCGTGGAGTGGAAATGTGGGGCGTAATGGACCTCAAGGGGCAACGTACCGGTCAGGACTCGCAAATACCCCACGATATTTTATGTAAAAGTTCTCAGGCACTCGCTAACTTTCGACACAGATATACACTTCTGGACACATCTATTGGCCCACCTTGTATTTTCAGTTTCGTTTGGTCCTAGCTCAAATTTTATATTAGGTCGAGCAAAAAGTTTTTATGCAGTTTTGAACCTGGCACATTCACAATTTCATTCAATAGTCTTTTTTTGAATTTTGAACACAGAATTTAAAGAAACAAAAGACAATTTGGAGCCTGTTTGTTGATATCAAACAATCGAATACTAAGAAAACTTGGTTTTATTGGTTTACTTGGATTTAATTCTTGAAAAAGTGATTGATATCTTTGGTTTTGCAACAAACATTACTTATTCTTAACATTAAGGTGAGGTTCTATCAATAATCTATGGATACTTCACCTGAAGTCGCCGCCCAAGCTGTGGCACTTATTCAGGCCGGACACAGCCAAAGAAACGTGAGTGCTCAACTTAATTTAAGTCGATCTGCGGTCCGAAATGTTTATCGGAGGTACCTAGAGACTGGCGGCTTTGTTCGTCGCCAAGGAAGGCCACGATCTCTGGTCACAACTGAAAGGCAGGATCGATTCATCGTGACGACCAGCTTGAGAAATCGTCACCTTACCTCCATTGAGATACAAAACCAACTTCGCGACTTCCACGGAGTATCTGTGAGCGCTCGAACTGTTCGGAGAAGGTTAAAAGAACGCGATATGGTACCACACAAGCCAGCTAATGGGCCCAAACTAACGCGAGCCCACCGAACAGCGCGCCTTCATTTCGCACGCAGTCATTTAAATTGGACACAGCAAGATTGGAGCCGTGTACTCTTTTCTGATGAGTCTAAAATTGTGTTACATGGCAATGATGGAAGGAAGAAGGTGTACCGACGTAAGGGAGAGCGTTTCGCACAATGCTGCTTTGAAGAGAGGGTTGCTTATGGCGGTGGCTCATGGACTGTCTGGGGCGGTATATCCGCGAGCGGCAAAACTCAACTTGAGGTTGTTACAGGACCACGGCTGCCAACATTAAATGCTGAAAGGTACATTCGTGAGTGCTTAGAACCTCACGTGATACCATACGCGGACTATGTGGGCCCAAATTTCCTTTTTATGCATGATAATGCAAGAGCCCATGCAGCCGGCATCGTCAGGGAATACCTTCGGGATGTGAACATCACAGTTATGGACTGGCCAGCCAGAAGCCCAGACATGAACCCCATTGAGCACATGTGGGACGAGCTAAAAAGACGTGTTAGGGCTCGTCAGCCAGTTGCCCAGACGATGCAGGAGTTGAAAACTGCCATAGAAGAGGAATGGGAGATGATCCCTCAAAATTTCATAGAGCGGTTGATAAACTCTATGCCTAATCGTATGAGAGCTGTGGTAGATGCCCATGGAGGCAACACGCGTTATTAAATTAAACCTTTATTTGATAAAACATGTTTTTTATTCAAAAATCAATTGCCTTTAACAAGGCGCATATCCGACTTGTTAGGCGTAGCTCCATGTCGTATGGTATTCTGAATTCAAATTTAAAACAATACGATCGAAAAAGATGGTAAAATGTATCAGGTTTAAAACTGCATCAACAGTTTTTGTTCAATCTAGCAATCATATTTCGGTAGGGGCCATCGAAACCTAAACTCTAAGGTGGGCCAATAGATGTGTCCAGAAGTGTATATTAAACAAGGACTAAACATTCATTGGTCAACTCCGATATATTATTATTTACTCCTACGTTTTAAAAAGGGATAGCAAGAAAATTTTAAGTTCTGCGGGATTTGTTTTGATTACCAATAAGGATTAGTAGGTCACTAGTTCAGGAAAATAAACATATATACATAAAGTTGTTTAAGACGTAGATATATAAACAGACATAAATTACTTTCTGTTATTCTGTAAACATTTATGATTGCCTTTCCGGTCTTTCGTAAAATTCTTAGTAGCTGTGTTAGTGCAATTAAGCCTGATTTTGATTTACCTCACTATAATGTTTCCATTCTTGGTTAAAATAGTTTCCTGTCCGGCCCCGGCGACACACCGGTGTGTCGCGAATTAATCGCGAATTTAATGTTTATTTACATATACATAAGATTTACTTTATATTAGGGAATTTTCACATGTTGGGCCTGAGTGGTTAAATCAATTTGAAACCGAACAAAAAAAAAGAGATAGATATATTTATTTCAATATCTAGGTGTCACCATTGACTCAAATCTAAATTTCCGTAAACATATCGAATTACTCTGTACAAGAGTGCGCAAATTAATATATGTTTTCAAGAATTTACGGAACATAGCCGACTATAAATTAATTAAACAGGTCTATTTGGCTTTGTGTCAATCCATTCTTACATATTGCATAACTTCTTGGGGTGGTGCGGCAAAAACTATTTTACTCCCCTTAGAGCGTGCTCAAAGAGCTATTCTAAAGGTTGCTACCTTTCGCCCTTTTAGATTTCCTACGCAACTACTCTACATAGCATGTAGTGTTAGAGTGTTAGAGTTTTAAGCATACTGTGCTTAAAATAAATAATTGCCGCACAGTGCACTTCCTTTTGACCCTGTACCTTTTGACAGGAGAAGAAAGGACTTGGTTTGCATAAAGCCCCAAACTAAACATGTGTTTGCCAGTCGTTTTTATGTATTCTTAGGACCTTTTCTATATAATAGGCTTAACAAGGAGCTAAGCTTCTATAGTGTAAGGTATAAAAAATGTAGCAAAATGTTGTCAGAATATTTAGCAACACTCAATTACGCAGACACGGAAAAACTTCTAGAAATTTTGGCATGAAGATATTTGATCCCCTCGTGTTTACTTTAGTATTATTACATAGGCTTAGATTTAGGTATTAATGTACTATTAAGCTTTTTCTCGTAGTTGTTTAAAATAGATAATTTTATTGTTTTATATAAAGTTATAGTTTATCTTTTGTCCCTTGTTTATTGGTTTGTAAAGTGATGGCTCGAAACACAGGTTTTTATTAACCTAGATCGGGCGGGTCGCTACCTAACATTGCAATTCCGAACCACCATTACTTGCACCTATACTATTAATATGTTTAGTTTATTTTTAGGCACTAATAATTGTATGGAAAATATTATTACTGTTGACTTAATATTTTTTGTGAACGTTTATATTTGAATAAATTATTATTATTATTAAATTATTATTACTATTATTATTATTATTTATTTTTTATTTATCTATCTAGTAATTTGTTTATTTTAGTCGCAAAAATGGAAAGAGCAAAACTCTTTAGAAAAAAAAAAACAACAAAAACTAAAAAGGAAGAAAAGTAAATGGAAAAATTTTAAAATTTTGAGTCGGCGCCAAAGAAATAGACAAACAAATTAACTACATAAAGTGAAATGTAGGTACATACTGTTTTGCGCTAAGTCAAAATTATTTTATGAGATTCCTGTTTTATTTTTCCTTTTTAATCGTCTATTTCCGTTCAAAGTAAGTCGATACGAATTACATAGAATGTCACGGTAGGTACTTACTAGACTCGGGCGTGGGTGTTGGATTTCATCGAAATTCCGGTAAGAAATTTGGGTATACAAATCCTCCCTATACTTTAATTATGCAGCGAATATATCATTTAAATAACTAAGTCTAATCACCGTGATTTTACAAAATTAATTCACGCATTTATTTTGTAACTTTTATTTATATATTTTAGTTCGACGTTTATTATAATGAGTGAATAACTCACTCATTATAATAAACGTCGAACTAAAATTTGGGTTGCTTGCACGACCACAGACTACATTTACTACTAAACTTAAACTTAATTAAAAATACACAATAGAGTTTTGAATATCAATTAACTTGACAATGAAGTTTTGAATCTAGAGAATTTGAATAGTTTACTTTGAATTTAATGCGTCTTAGTGACAGAATATTCATGGACAATGAAAGTCGGAAGGTGTAACATTTTGTTTGAATAGATAAACACAACGTGCCTAGTTTTGATTAATAAAAAACCTCATTAAACCCGAGGCGATAATCTAAAAAATAAATTAGTTATTTGTGATCTTAGAATTTCGATAAGTTTGGCTGAACTGATTGGACGTAAAATGCGCCAGTACACAACGCAGGGTAGCATCCACGGGATCCACACACGGCGCGTAGAAATAGCGAAACAACAGCGTTGCAACAGCGTAGCAACCGCGTAGCAACCGCGTAGCAACCGCGTAGCAACCGCGTAGCAACCACGTAGCAACCGCGTAGCAACCGCGTAGCAACCGCGTAGCAACCGCGTAGCAACCGCGTAGCAACCGCGTAGCAACCGCGTAGCAACCGCGTAGCAACCGCGTAGCAATAGCAGCGGTGTAACACATAATTGATTTCACAACCAAATAACTTATTAACAAAAGTAGCTCACAATTTAGGACCCATTATTATTAGTGTTAATGTATAATCCGTGGTGCTTGGCAACTGGGCTTAACCCAGTTGTAAATGTACCTTGGTGCCTATTTGGCCTAGCTCTGCCGGTCGATTCTGTCGACATCTCACGGTGTTCACCTAGGCGGAGTACACGACAAGAGCGCTATCATTCCATATTTTTTGTATGGTTTGACAACTCACCCGTCGTGCACCCCGCCCAAGTGTTCACTTCGACATGTTTACAGAATCGCACTGCAGCACTGTTCTGTCTCCTGGAAGTGAAAATTACATTTTTTTTTCCTACTCAGGAGGAGTAGGAAAAAAAAATGTAATTATTGTGTTTGTACTGTTATTTTCTGATTAATTTCGTTGCGGGATCCAAGACAGTTGAATTATTTCTCTGGGACTCGTCGAGCTTCATTGACTCGGCGTTTTTTCTGGTGGTCGCCATGTTGATTCTGGCTTTCAGAAGTTGCAGTGGCTTGGGAATGTGGTGTGGCGGGCTTGTCCCAAGAAAAAAACAAATAACTTGATGACTATGCATTACTGTCCTACATTTGTGATATTCGATGAGCTGCTTCGTGTACAAGCTCCTCATTGAATATAATTATTACATTTATTTTCCTGAACTAAAACTGACTTTTGTTGCAGGTGACGTTAGCGACTTGGTGCGGCCGAGGCGGGCCCCGCATGGGCCGCACATACAGCGCGCTGCTTGCATCGCAACGACTGCGCGCCGGGGCCCCGGGGGCCTGCGCCAGCGTGCGAGGTACCCGCCGCCTGCGCAGGCTGTCCACCGCCACCACACAATTGTATGATGCGCCGCCGCGAGCGCAGGTGAGGTCAGGCCCACAATCAAATACTAAATGGGAACAATGGGCTACGGTAACTAACACTTAACTAACACTTAGTATTTAATAGACTTCATCTATCATTACAAGAATGTCACCTGAGAAGGTGTTTATATTTTTTCACTTCACCTTTTTTTTTTAATCATACAATATGTGGAAAGTGTGTACATATTATTTTAAGTGTCCCTTATTCCTTCCACCCAGACCTCGTGTAATTGCTGCACTGCAATTTACATTTAATACAAATCATTGTTTTTGTTTTTACTTATGTGGTTACAATGTAATTTGTCCTTCACTTGCACCTGCTTGTTGTTGTGTCCCTTATATAACATCATCAAAAAGTTTCTCAGAAATCATCAGGCAGGTATTTTTCTACCTTATATTGATACTAAAACTAAAACAACATAAATGTCCTTACTGATTAAATAGAAAGATAAAATAATTGAAGAACACCTTCAATTAATTCAAAACAAGTCTCGAAACTTCAATGTCAATGCTTTAATTACAGGTTGTATTGCTTAAATAAAGTTCTCATTTTAAAGTAGAAACCATTTGTATGAAATATTAAAATCACATGTCACATTAGAATGGGTGCGAATTTAATATTAATTTAATCATAATTATATTCGGGCTACCTCGCTGAATTAGCTCCTTGAACTTTAGGGGCCGTATTAGGAACCGTTTTTAAGATTAGAATCTCGATTTAGATATCAAAATTGGATTATGGAATAGATGAAATTGTTGCTGCTATTAAAAAGCTGGACTCGTGTACGGGTTCCCTCTATCTGGCAGAATCTTGATGGTCCGTAATTTATTTGGCATAAAACACTTGGCATATTATTCTTTAAACGAATATTCTTAAAGCCTAAAAATAATTTAATAAAGTTTTTGTTTGGCCGAATGTTTATATGTCCGAATTTACAATAGCACACTTTTAGGTTGGTTGGGCATAGTTAAAATTCCGCATAATTTCGTTTAGCATAACGTTTATTTAGAGCGGCGATTATTTGGTAGAATTTCTCTTGGCATGCAATGAAGATGCCAGAATTTCATTATGAATAATTTTATTAGGCATATTGCTATTTCTATAAAATAGCATTTGTAACCTTAAATTAAAATTTAAATATTGTCTTAACAGTCAAAACTTTGTGCTACAAAAGTTAATGATATTTTTTGGTTCTATGAAATAATGAATTAAACCAAATACAAAGACAATTAACGTTCTGTAATAAGTCTTTCAAACTTTATAGATATGAAATTTATACCTAAAGATGATTCTGACTTATACAATTATGTTTTTTGAATATATGCTATATGAGTACATGCCAAACGATTTTCTGCGAAATGAAGTTTATGCTATCCGTTGTTATGCAAAATAATATTATGACATAAAAAGTTCTGCTATAAATGGTAGACCCTCGTGTACATCTCTCAACATTGTTCCAGGGATTTTTTTAAAAATGTCTTTTGAAACAATCAATGTATTGTTAAGCTAAATATTTATTATTTAGAGGGGCACTCATGATTTCCATAAACAGGAACATTACGTCTCTGTCAAATATTAATATCGATGTTGACTCAACCTCCATCTTCATGCATTATTAAAAACGTATTGCATTGGCCACCTAAATAGCCCTTCCGGCCACTTTGATGTTATAATTTTAGAATGCATTTTTGCCCGACCAGCTATTTTGGGATGGTCATTTTCACTATAATATTGATACTTGAATCGTTCTGATATCCAATGAGAATGAGAATCGAGAGATTTTCAGTTGCTGAAAGTTGTGGCTGAAATTTTGGCGAAACTTATTATTTAGTTCGAAGACACAGCCTTGTTTATTACTTCGCATAACATATTCAGCCGTTCCTAATTCTTGGACACTATCGGAGAAGTGGGCCACATCCACATCACGGAGACAGGTGGTTGTCACTAACCTTCGGTATTTTTTGGTTCTATGACATGCTGTTTCCGTTTTCCTTTGCCGTTTTAAGAGCAGTGGTGATGCAATAAATCACAAAGTAAAGTGCCTGTCTCATACGAAGCCACGACCCACGTAATTCGGGGCCGTAGGCAACGACTGCTTTCGAGGTTTGATATCACCTAATTCCATTTGGTCAATAGGTTTTATCTGAACATCTGAAGTTTGCTCACCTCCAAAGTAAATTGAGCTCTAATGATTGCTTGATGGGAGTTAGTACTTAGTTATCGGTCATATAACTTAATAAATAAATTTTATAGATTTTTAAATATGCGTAACCTTTTTAGAACTATCTTGGGGTCGGCATTCAGTCTTGCCGGATGCAGCGAGTACTGGTATGCAATCAATGCCCCCCTTTTTAACCAAATGACTTTCGTTTTGAATCTCCTTGCAACTCAGTCGTTTCATCGCTCCATATATAATACTGGTACTCAGCTGCAACCGATTAGACTAGAAGCCGACCTGAGGGCTTAGTGTGAGTTTTTTAACGTACCCGATCGCATTTACGTAAACGTTCGCTTATGTCAAATTATATAGAAAAAAACGCTTATTCAGTTTCTATACAAATTGACGTTTACGCTAACGCGATCGAGAACGTTGAAAACTGGGACTAAAGCCACTGAATGGTTATAGTTTGGGTGGGCATGGACAAAACTAAGGCCATGTAAAAAACCCATGTAGCACCCACTCCTATCAAGATCGGATACTCTACGAGGTTGTAGGCGAGTATGTCTACCTGGGACATATGGTCCTGTTATGTAGGGCTAACTTCGAGAAAGAGGTCAACCGTCGAATCCTCGATCGCCAAACTGAAGTGGCAGTGGGCAAGGCACATTGCTTGGCGCAAATAAACTCTTTTTCTTTCTTTCTTCTTACATTGCTCGCAGAACAGGTGGTCGATGGGACCAAAAGTTCAGGAGTGGCGACCGCGTACCGGAAGACGCAGCGTTGGAAGGTGGACCGATGACCTGGTGAGGATCGCTGGTAGCCGATGGATGCGAGACGCACAGGACCGGTTGTTGTGGCGACACTTGGGGGAGTGGCCTATGTCCAGCAGTGGTCGTCTTTCCGCTGATATGATGATGATGATGATAAATTTGGGAAAAGGCTAGAAGCATTGATCGATTTTCTATCAGATAAAAAAAAAAAATGTCTTTATTGACCGACACTACCTAATACTACTAATTCACAAATGCTGTAATAATAATTCTACTATGCAGCATATATTTTACTACTATGTTGACATTGAGAAACAAAGACCGGGAAGTGTCATAATAGTAAAAGTATCTTATTTAAGGATCTATTAGACTATTAAGTGACGCAGTCTTGATCATTATCTAATAACTTATATTGTTTTTTCTTGTAAATGCATGTATTATGATAATCAGTCATGTTCGTATCAGCCTTATTTATTTTAGTGAATGTCATCGGATTAGCATCGAGAATTCACAAATTAGCGAATTGAATGCACTACCTGTCACACTAATGTCAAGTTTGTTTAATTATAATTAAATTCGTTGGCTTGTGTTGATTGATTTGTTGTAATTAGGATAAACAATTTGTTTAAATGGATTCTGGCTTTTACGAATGCCTTGACTGTCAAACTTAATATGCTTATTATTATTTAAAAGTTTTCTGTACCTACAAAAAGGTAGGCTACAGCTAGGTACAGAAAACTTTTCCACTGAAAAAGCATCAAGATGCTAGATATCAGATGATTTTCTTACATTTAAATCACTTTTTCAATTTGAGAAATCTTACTTACATGAAATTATGTACGAAAAAAAAATGGTAATCCTACCCAGATTCACTCAACAAAATACAATTTTGATAATAATCTACAAATAAAACAACCTTACTCACACGTACATAATGTCGCAGGGAAATTATGAAAACAGAGATGTGATCAAATCCCTGAGATAGATCAAATACTTTCTTGTTTTAACTAATATCGTGAATTGATGATTATACTTTATGTATTTGATCAAATCTCCGTTTTCATTATTTCGCTGCTACAAACATATGAATCTATCTATAGAAATACCACTCATAACTGTTAATCCCATTACTTAATGTAATCCCTCTATCCGCTCGACTGTCATGCAACCTATACGAATTACAGTTTACGAGTATGGTCAGAAAATCGCGACCATTGCCAACAATACCAATGTAAACCGTGGAACGATTGCTATTCAAGCTGGATCCAAAATCAAATAAGCAGCTGTCTGCTGCTACACGGATGTGTATAGTTGGGCTTAGTTAAAAATATGTATTTGTTTTTATGACAAGGATTGAATAAAGATCTGAACCAAAATAAATTGTTACGTAGTATGTCACGTAACTTTAAAATACTCGTAAAATATAACAGACACGGATAAAAATATCTTACTAAACATTAAATTGAGAAAAGTTTATTTGTACCTAATGTTTATTATAATAAGGGATCATGACTGTTTATTTAATGAATCAAATAAAATATAGCAAATATCAAGAAAACTACAATTCCTTAATTAGAACCCACCAAAAAATGTTAGAAAGGAGCTAAGTAACAAAGAACGTGCGAAACTGTTAGGATCGCCAATAAAAGAATTGAGATCTAAATAGGTGCCAAGTTCTAAGGAACTTTCAGGAATGTACGACTCACTTTAATTGCTTTAGAAGAAAATTTATATGTTCCTCGCTTCTAACTGGCTTGATAATATATTGCCACGCGTTTAGATGCCATGTGTTCCATGATGGAAGTGACAGAAGATTCGAATGACATGAGTATTTATAGGTAGCTTGTTTAATTTATGTAGAACTGCAGCCAAAACAAATAAACACAATGACAATAAAGTAATGAATTTATATTATAGCCCAGTACGACGCAGTAGCACGTATTATTTTATTAACAAGGATTATGTCCGTCAATACACCGAGGACGAATCATTCGAGGCTAGTATGCATTGAAACAAGGCTCATTCTTTTTACTTTTATGTAAGGAACAAACTCGATTGAATCCTATTATTTTTGTTCTTATTTCATATTGTATCAGATAAAAAGTCGGCTATAGCCAATAGTAATAAATACAAGGTTAAGTTTATTGGTTCGTATCTAAAAAATTCGTATTAGGGCCGATCCGCCCTTGACCGGCTGTAATGTCCATTTTATTACATTTTATACTTTATTGAGGAATCTTCGAGAGCAATTTTCTAGATTTAATGCCTTTTAATATTTTACGTCAACATCTTAAACATGCCCCGGGTTCACGTGATAATTTTGCCTTTGGATTTATTGAGGCAGTCACTAAAATATTGCTGAGGTCTGGGTTGCTTATGGCAAGCCGTTTTTCCACCCATATATTCTCAAGCCGCTTAGATGTTCGTTTTTGTGATCATAATTCATCAATGAACGTAAACTTAATACATTAAGGCCTTAAATTGCACGGCTTTTGGGGAAATAAAATAAGACCAAAAGAGCTCGCAAAAAACTTTCTTTTACAAAATTAAAATTCGAATAGCCTACGATATGGTGTAAATAACTATTTCTTTTTACATTGATGATGGCAAAAATACCTAAATTAAATATTGCAAAGCAAGAAAATGTAGTATGTAATGTATGTATTTATAGAGGTTTCTAGCCGCATATTTTCTAAATAATGCAACCTAGCAGTAGTTTCACTTTGTGAAACACAGATATTTGTGTTTTTTTATTTTATCATCTAATAGACTAGCTTTATCCCGCGACTTCGTACGCGGATATCCCATTTTTTCCCGTTCTCGTTTCATATAGAATGTGGCTATCATATCCGCTCAAGCTCCGCCGACACACCGGTGTGTTTCCTGATTTCCGCGTTCAAAACTCTATTATTACTATAACGCAAGGTATAATATAATGATTTTAAATTTTGATATGTCGGGTGCTTGACCGGTTAAACAAAAAATAATTTTCCAAATCCGAATCATAGTTCCAGAGATTAGCGCGATCAATCAAACAAACTATTCAGCTTTATTTTATTAGTATATGTAGTATAGACAACATTTTCCCGCGACTTCGAAAAAAAACATGGCTGCGCAATGCACTTTGAGTGACCCGTGACGGAGTAAATAGAAAAGGACTTGTTGGTTGTTATTAGCAGATGCAGGGAAATTCAGCTTTCTGTACTTAGCACATACACATACGAATATACATTTTTCGCATTTTTACTTATTTTGGCGAGATAACCTCAGACGCCTTCGCCATTTCGTGCACACTAAATTAATAATCCTCTTCTTGTCATTTCTAATGTAACAACCTGTTAATGGGCCCGGGTAAAGGTCTCTCTGCCAAGGGCATTGTATATGCCAACGCGTGCAGGGGTTGAATCTTATAATCATGAAAATACCATGTGAAATGCGAGCGATGACATTACATTAAGTGTTAGTGCCAATGTGTCCGACTCCACTTATTTTAATGTCACGCTGGAGCAATAGCGCCATAAAATGTTTTGCTGTGGGGGTTCGTGGTAATGAACTTATATCATCATAGTTAATACCCTAACCAGTTCTCTTAATCCTTGTCTACATTCAATGTTTTCCGTTCTGAAACACAAGAAAATGCTTTCAAAACTTAGGCAACTCCCTCGTCCCCCAGATTTAAAGAAATAACTTGTTTCTGGGAAACAATTCGTTGTACACTTTTTATCGTCGCCTCGTGGTATTTTCGTAAAGCCCTGTATTATCAGTTACTTGCTATGTACCTAAAAGATTCCATGCCAAATTCTAATGTGTTACGCTAATGTGATAGGCTTTAGGATTTTCTTATTGTAGGACAAGAATGTAGGGTTCAAAGATGGTCTTCAATTAAAATGGATCAACTGTATTTGTGTCTTTGAATCTATTGCCGGAGTGTCTGTTATAGTTATTTATGATATTAGTGCGGTAAGTTGGTTTTTACAAACGAGTAGACGAATGTAAGCACGAGACGAAGTCGAGGGCTTACCATAGTCACGAGTTTGTAAAAACCAAATCCGCACGTGTGTCATACAACGTTTTTCGACACATTTGCGAGAAAACATTACAATAAGTAATGAAACAAACTTTTTGTCTCTAGAAATCAGTCGGAAAGTCGCAACAATCTTTGACGTTTCTAATATGAAAATGGCGCGAATTTGCAAAGGGCGCCACATGCGCGTGGTGAAAATTAGAACCACATACTTTATTTTTTTTATTTATCTTCTCTCATTTTCACTATAATATTAAAATGAGACAAACGTGTACAGCAAAAGCGCTTCCAAGGAGGTTCGATCATTCAGCTTATTTATTCTCGTGATGTGAAACTCCTTGGTGGAATTCTTATTAATTTTTATGGAAATTAAAAAAAAACCGTAAAGAATACGCACGGCGCTATACAACGGAGTTTGCGGTAAAATATGTACTTAGGTGAGAGTACCTACTTTGCCGCACGTTCCATTGTGTGGTGCATAATTTTTAACTTTCGAACAATGCATACAGGCTTCGTAAATGCATTTTTTGAGCAAATGTGTTGAAAAAGTATTTTAATCATTTAACATATTTTTTTTTATATCATTCTACAAAATAGAGTTCATGTCAAAGATGGCATGTAATGTTGTGTACAAAGTGAATGAACTTCTGTAAAAGTGCAATTGGACACTATTCTTAGTAGTAACATAATCTATCACGTAACATATTAAATTAGAGTTAAATTACTTATAATATATAGTCTTTTAGGCTAGATCGTAATTAATTATTAAGAATTTTGTTCTTACTAATAAAGTACAAAAATATAATTCTACGAAATAGGGTTCTTGTCAAAGCTAGGTTTCATCTTTAGCTAGTAGGTAACTGTCGGCGTTTTGGTAGGTAGTAATAGTAATAGAGACGCTTTTTTGCTTTCAACTTTATCATAGCCATAATAAATAATTGGAACGGAAAGTTATTATCCCCCATCTCTTTAGGTATTTCTCTTTCCCTTGAAAACTGACACTAAGCTCTCTTTCATGGAGAGTTGTGAGGGAAAATCATAATATTATCCCAACTTATCCCAACTTGTTTAATGTCAGCTCAACTTTCGTATCAGCCGCTATGTGCACAATAACACATTTCCTTTTAACTGTTCGCATATTGTTGTGTTGAATATCCATTTCTGCTTGATTAGAGCACAACAGGACAAAACATTGTGATTTCGTTCTCTATGTTGTTTTTTATAGATTTATCTGCATTTTTATGTTTAGAAACATCGAGTAGTGTCAATGGCCTGTCCGATGTCAACTTCTAAAAATATTCGAGCTACTTATCATTTGATTTTGATAGTATGTCCGGTTCTTGTTTCTGTTAATATGTTTTTAATGGATATCGTAAACATGATTTTGATCGTTTTTAATTAAATAAAAAAAATAAGGAATGTGTGCCACCATTAAGAATTAGTTCGGTTAGCTATGAATAATGATGGTTAACACTGCATATTTGTGAATGATGACGTCTTTACTTTGTTTACCTGTATATTGTGTTAATTCACTGTTTTGTTTTCAAATAGTAATGTTTGTGTGCGCAGTGCTACAACGGGCGCGATCTACCAACCGTTAACGAGTCCCCGAGCGGGAATGGGCACTGGGCTCGCGCGTGGCGTCTTCGGATCCACGACCCCTCCGACTCCGTCGACTCCCCTCGAAGCATTTCCAACTCCAGTCTTCGCGAGGTCGACGACGAGCTCACCGGCGAGGAGCTGGCCACCTACATGTACCACGTGAACTGTAACATCGGCGGACTCACCTGAGACACGTCTGTGTAAGCGAAGTGACCACGCTACCGCTCGCTCGCTGCCGAGCAGAACTACAAGTGACGTAGACGGCCTAACAGTGTGATCTATTTTATTATAGACGTTTTTAAGCGATTTTAAAATTGTACATATAACATTGTTGTCCATTGTTAGTTACGGCTTTGTTAATATTTAAATGTTAACGTGCACTTAAACGTCCATTTTGGTCTTAAGTGCTAATCTATGTTAGTTGAAACATGATGGTGAAATAACGTCAAAAAAATGTCGTTGACAATGTATGTAGTAGACGGAGCCGTCGTTATGGCTTACTTATGGGTGTACGAAGTGGTTAAGGGAGTATACCTATAGATATGGTCCGGAGGCTTGCCCTCTGTGACATAAAGCTGTAATCTTTGGCACGCACTGCCCATTATTCATTCTCGAATCTATTAATTACGCTGGGGTGACATTTCACCTTACATTCTAGTTAGCAACATAAATCTATAGTCAATATCCGAAGGTTGGACGCCGTTTTCTAAATTAATTGATAATAATTCATGTATGTAAAGTATCATTCAGAACTGTCAGTGATTTATACAAATTATTTTTTATTTATTTGTTTCGAACAAAGTGATTATAATAGAGTAGGTATGCGTTTTATGTCAGAATAGATAGGTGTATAAATAAGTAACTTTAGCCCATAATACTCTACTGATAGTGTTTAAGTTCGGTGGTTGTAAAGTATGTGCTAAGCACAAAATAATAACAAAAACATTGAGTATAAAGCGTGGGTGGATTGAAACCAATTGAAAGCTGTGTTAGTACGGAGAGTTCTTCATTAATTTATGTAGGTATGTGTTAAGCTGCGAAAAGTGAGAATTTCTAATGTTAAATGTACCGTTGTTTCCCGCCTATCTGTAAGGGTCGAGCCATACATCACCGGACGTATCAAGGACGTGAGAGGAACTTTATTCATGTCTGTGACAGTTGTATCACGATGTATGTCTCTGGTTTAGTACGGCGAGTGTGCGCCAGCCCTCATAATTAACGACACAATGTGTCCTTACTCAATGAGACTGTAAATGACGTGTTTATTGAACATTCTATTTCTTTTACATTGTTTGTGAAGTCTGGAGAACGTGATGTATGTATGAACTTACTTAAGATATTAAAATACTTTATACATTGTCAATCAAAGTGTATCATACTAAGTATACATCAAACATAATTTGCTCTGTAAACAGACTGTAAATAAAGTATACTTATGTGAATAAATGGAACAAAAAGCCTAAGTGACTTGGATTAGATAAATAATAAAATTTGTCTGAAGAAGTGATGTTTTATTTTTGACAATATTCATAAAAGCGACTTGTTTACAATAAGTTGTCTTTTGTAAACTTAATTTTTTATCGAGTTTTGCGATAGTGTGTGTTGTTAGTTGAATATAAATGGGTATAAAGGCTTTGGCTGTGTATTTCATTAGACATAAAATGTAGTGCAAGAAGGAAGTGTATAAAATGTGTAAATTATGCAGCAATGTTTTTTTAAAACGATTTAGTTGATTTTTATTGTACGAAATTGTGATACATCTGTTATGCGACCACGGGGCGTAACCATTAATGTTGTTTGAAAATACTTATAAATTCCAAAGATATTAAATAACATCGAATAAATACGCTTAAGAAACTCTTTTTTTTTTCTCATCATTACCTTAGCCAGCTTGAAAAAATACTAAAAAAATAGATGAAGTCCTGTCAGTAGTGTTGAGAAAAACTTTTTGGTCTTGGTTTTCTCGTAAATGACAAAATAATGATATCTATTTTGTAAGTTGGTTAAACATAACACTTTTACACGTCAATAGTTTTTGGTCATTTTAAGCTAGATGGGGCCGGTGTTTCCTAGCTGACTACCCTGAGAAGAAACACCGAAACAAACTCAGAGGTCACATTCTCTTTTGAAGTCCTTATAAATTGTACTGGTCAAATCATACAAGAACCATGTAGGTTAATGTCTGAGGTGGCCTTTTGAGGAAAGTGCCACACAGATTTGAGAAAAGTAGTTTCGTAACAGATGTACGCGAGTCACACTAAAGTGTTATAGTTATTAATATCATTGTTAAACGTAGATACATTATTGTTGTTGTAAAATATCATAACGAGTGGTCTATTTTGATTATTGTAATGTCAATGAAATAAAAAGGAAATTCTCCAACCTCACTTATTCGTTTCAATTTAATTTTTTCAGCTTATTACGGAATTATTAGCCGACTGGAATCCTTCGTGGTTACGACCCCAGCCCCCCACACACTCCAGCGGCCCATAAACGTTAGCCAGGCTATTGCAACTCTTATGGCACAAATAAATGATGACTCTTAGAAAAAAAAAGAAAAAATACACACACATCAGGTTCAAAGTTTTAAAGGGGAATTCAGACTTTCATTCCAGTGCAAAGTGAACTGTTTCATGGTAATGCAGGCCATGCAGGCTCCCTTATGTTAGATAAATATTGCCTAAAAAGAATTTCGTATTGTTTTCATCTTCTAATGAGTTCCTAGTGAAGCACCTAAAGACCGGGAAGTGGTACTCCATATCACTTTTTCTACGACAGTTTTTTCATTATATTTTAAGACATTATACTTTTTGACGGAAATCTCCTTCACTCCACTGGACTGTTATTTCCAGGAGTTTGGAAATGACTGAGTCCAGTGGAGTGAAGTCTCCTCGATTAATGTTTATAAATAACATGCAAATTTAACTTTTATTATAGAGGCTGTGTCTAGGTTGAGACTTAACGTTTACGTCCTACGCATGGAGGAACATCGGTTACCAAAAGTTGTCTTTTACTCTGCGATGGTAAACATAAAGGAACACGGATAGGTTTTAGTCAGTAAGATTCTGACACTCCCTTCCGCTTCACCCAGAGCGTTTTTGGAAATCATCATTTGATGATTTCCCATCTATAAAAAAAGGTAAACATAAGCATGGTGGCCAACATCTCCGCTACAAGGACGTGTTCAAGAGACAAAAGCGCTTGCGCTATAGACACATTCGGTTGGCAGAGACTCGCTTCACATAGGTCGTCTTGGCACACTACGGTCTACAACAGCGTTAAAATGTTCGAAAACAAGCGACTTGATACCATCATCGAAAAACGCCAAATACGTAAAGAGAGACCTAAGCCCTCCTAAGACCTCCTAAGACCTAAGTCCTATAGGTACTTATAGGTACTTTTAATTCCGCCGGTCAGCTGTGATCGAGTATTTAAAACAAAATTTGGTCTAGCGAGTCATGTTAGGGCTCACGCTAGGTGATAGTGTCATGGGGTCGCCGTTGTCGATATTGGCAAAGAGGACTACATATATATATGACTTAGAATATAGGATTTCAACCCTTTACAGACGACGTACGTTTTACGAGCGAGCAGTAGGACCTGCTTTTACCGACCTGCTTATAAAACCGCTTAGAGACTTGATTAACATCAGGAGGATATTACGAAGAGTTAGCTCACATTATGACTTCAATAAATATTTCAAGGAAAACTTTCTCGCATTGTAGTACATTACCTTTTAATTAAGCTGTTATTAATGTATGCAGTTACTAAGGTCCTTATTGACCAATAAGGACCGTAGACAGATTAAACGCGTTAGGTCGCAATAAATTGCACTGTCCTGATTTTTTGGGATATTGTTAAGATAGGTTAAAGTAATAGACATTTTTCAATTTTGAAAGACCTGTACTAACTGCGTGGTGACAAAAGACGTTGTAGTAGGAGAGATTCTTCTTGAAAAGCTCTGTCTATTGGTGAAGCTAGTGGCTATTGGGCGCCGAACAGAAACCTTAACTTCGGTGTCGAATTAGTTGCCTATTTCGGTCATTTATACCAAACGGACTTATTATTGAAAGTAGCTGTGTTAGTAGATACAAAATCTTAACTTCGGTTTTCGAAATTAGTCACCTAATTATGCCTTCGGACATACTGACTCATAGCATAAGTCAAGTAACCAGCAAATAAATGTTCTTCTAGAAAAGCCCTTTGCAACGGCTACATAATATATCTTATAGCTATTGAGCTTTGGAATATCCCCATAGATGGATTACTATTATCTTTGATTATTACAAAATTAAGTATTAGATTGTCTCGTGTATGTCTGACGCAGAAGTCGTAACGTTAATCATTTTCCTTAATTAACTTCCAAACTTAAATACTACCAAAATATATGTAATGTTGATAAATTGATACGTTTTTATTAATATTATTAATTTTAAAAACGAATGTAACTACTCGATTTCATTTTACATGATAAGAACCATTTTCCTCTGAGCTATCTTTCATATCCTTTTTGAAAGTACTGCAATTCGCATGGCTCCAATTTTTAAACTACAATATAATATTTTTTTTGTGAAAAATGGCTAAAGTTTGAAGTGTTGTACCCGAATACTTATTAAACGTACAGAGCTACGGAATTGACTTTTTTAAACGGTGTATGTGTTTTAAAAGGAATTGTCTAAAATCTTATATTTGACCGAAAATTTTTAAGCACCACGAATTTAGCACAGGACTTTAGAAATTGAAAAATTGGGTGTACACTACTGGCACTATTCCAACGACGTCCCAAAAAATCAAGACAGTACAACAGACCTAAGATGACTGGCCTATTAGTGCAAAACCTCGATATAATTCTCGTAGCCCGTAGCGCTCGTAGCGGCTACGAAAAAGTAATTGTCAGGAAAGTGGAAACACCAAAATGGTTTACTAAGAACTCCAATTGTTCTGGTAAACTACTAGCTTTAGTTAACGGCTTCACTCTCGTGTCCATGGGAACGCACTACCACGAAAAAAGTTCTATGACCCAAGGTCACAGTATATTTGTGTGCTAAGTTTTATCCAAATCAGGTCAGCCGGTGATGTGTGGTATACCAGGCTAGATAACAGGATTTTCCAGCGGCTCTGTCCGAGTGTAGATCGGAAAATATCCAAAGGGAGATAACTAAAGAGAGAAAAAATATTCTACAAAAGTTTTCACTGAACACTTGTGTATTAAATATATATAAGTTTTCAGATTTACTGGACGATGGACTAGAAATCTGAACACTATTCATTTCAATATTAAATATTACTAGAACTAGGAAGAACGTAGCCTGGGATTCTAATGACAACAAAACTCGCACTTCACCCAAAAAAATAATTGCGAGAAAAGTGGAAACTGAAAACACGAAAATACCTTTACTAACCACAACCTTCGTTATTTACTACCCACCCGGAAGCATTTCTACAAGAGTAATATCCACTGTCTGTGGAACACGTCTTATCTATACCTCAATCGGGCCTTAATCCTCCAATCTTGCGTCATAATAACTTCAGACGTGGACCACGGAGCTTATGTACCTAAGGACGTAAGTAATTGTTATACTTGTATGAAAATATGAAGGTACAGTGTCGTGTCCATGGTAGGAAAATCATGAATTTTCTTCAGTCACGCACTTCAAGGTATGAATACTCTTGTTCTTAAAAATGTACCTAGTCATAAATACTGGTACTGCTGATTCGGCTAGGCAGAATCCAATTAAAACAAAGTTAATTAGTGTTAGAATGTCGAATGTCACGCTCGCTCCATCATAGATCGCATCTCATCGCTTTTCATGAGGCGTTATCGAGGTCAAAGAGCAAGCCCATTCCTCAAAAAAAAAAGAATTGACCATTATTATCAACAGCGTCTGTCTATCTAGCCTTTTCCAAATACCTATATAGGAGTCGGCTACCAGTCTAACTTGACGCGGCTAAGTATTAGTATTTCTTATGGAGTACGGCCTATCTGAGGACCAATTCTACTAATTTTTAAGTAACGTTTGCAATCCTTCAAAAATGTAAGGCTTTTTTGACAGATTATAACTGACATGCAATTGCAAACGTTGCTTAAAAATGGGTGCTAATTAAACAGACATATTTTTAATAGCATTATTTGCCTCTAAAAATCTACATTGCCTTCTAAATTACTAAGTCAGCCACAATTAACGAACGTCTGAATGATACTATCTTAGCCACTAGTTATCTTCTATGCAAGCCACTCTAAATACAACTCAGCATGGTGGTTATTTTTCAGCATCTAAATTTGTAACATGCATTCAAGCAGTAAACTTCTAAAATACTATTAAATGACATCAATAAATATATTCTATTAGCTTCTATTTCATTAGTATCATAAAAAAAAATAACCACGAAGGGGATGGCGGGGTCTGTTCGCTTGCTTCGCTCGCTCACTTGACCCCGCCATCCCCTTCTAACCTAACCTGTCCGAGTCGGGGTGCCCCAAATCCCGAACTCGCTGTAAAATGGTGATGAGATATAAATTCCGTGGCTGAGTTAGTAATTAGGTGGCAATGTATAAATAAAAAGGACAAGTTAATATAATTGTTGATCTTTACTTGACGTTTTCCTTAGAATATTTAGTTGGCGTTGTAAAAAAGACGAATTAGTTTATTAGAGGCTATCACATTTTCCCGTTGCTTAGTTATAAAATGAGAAGTTTGATCACGTGGCCAATAATAGAATTTGCACTCAGATCTCAATCTCCATCTCCTGCAGTTATGTAACTGAATAACGAATATGTTTTGATTGTTCCGTTGGTCTCGCGGTCGCAAGCGCGACTGCCGAGCGTGGAGGCCCGGGTTCGATTCCTAGGTTGGGCAAAAAGTGTCAATGGGGTTTTCCATTAGGAATTTCTGTGTGACCCGGAGTTTGGAAGTTGGTGGTGTGACTCCCCCTTTTCTCGGAAAGCTCGTTAAGCCGTTGGTGCGCCAGATCTCTCTCCGGTCGTGTCGGGTTGCCGTCCCACCGGAATATGAGAGTGATGGAAGAGGGAGTGCACCTGTGTTTGCGCACACACTTGTGCACTATAATATGTTTTGATTGGCTGCTATGGCCGAAATCGGTCAGGAGGACTATATAACTGAGTAACATGATTCCCGTGAGTAAGACTGGTGTCTGATTTTCTGGCTATTTGGCAAACACTGTATGATCGATACATTTGAAGCAGTTGCAGAATTAAATTCACCGTGTATTTCTTTAAAAATAATCAAAATAAAAACCAGTAAAGATAAGCATAAAATCCACTCTAAACGTTAAGTTCCGGCTACCAGTCATAAAAACAACAATTTACAACATGGAGGCATTCCAAATCCAACTGCGAACAATAGAAAATAGTTAGGTCCAAATGTCTGTTATCAGCAAATTGTTTGCATCCAAATGCATTGCATATTTTCAACAGTTCGTGACTCGCAAGTTAAGCGCTACGCAAAGAATTCCAGCGAAATTGTTGCATATGGTACTTGTTTAGTGACGTCATGTCCAGTATACAAGTCTTGATAGCCGCCATTTTATTAAGTGGATACACTGCCTGAGTGCATTGATGGAGGTAAAACAAATAAATATCGTGGCTGTATCTACTTGTTTTTGCTACAACTTTTGCTTATAGGTATAATTTGCAAGGGACGCAATAATATGATTGCACTTTTTAGGTAGATCAACTGATTTAATTAAGACAAAAAACCATATTCACAACAAATTGACTTCAAAAAGACTAGTAATTAAGGAACTATACCGACTAAGAATCTGAGGGCCAAAATTCTACTAACTTTTAAGCAACGTTCGCATTCGCATGTCAGTCGCAATCTGTCAAAAATGTATGGAAATGGAGACTCTTTTGACAGATTGCGATTGAGATGCTATTGCGATCGTTGCTTAAAAATTAGTAGAATTTTCACTCAGGTGTCTCCCTCTATAAAGGCAATCGGTCCTTCGACAGACATACGGCCGCTTTCTATAATATAACCAATCAACGGCCGAGTTTGTGTCCTTCACCACACAATCCTCACCTTTGATTGGTTACAGACAAGGATCGAGATCAAGATTGGGATTGAGATATATTATAGAAAGCGGCCGTAAATCTGTACGCTGTGTTTGTAACTCCAGTTCTTTTCCGGATGATTCCATTTCGGATCTTATAATAATTAAATTATGACAAGTTCCTGACGTATCTTTCGTTTGTAAAATACAAACCAAACAAATGCGAATGCGAGCGTTGTTTTATAAATAGTAGAATAAATTGGCACTCTGTTGTATAGAATTATTTAACTTAGCTTGTTATTCTCAGGTAGTTTAGTAGTTTTTTCGACAAAGTCAATGAAATCTTATTAAAAGCGAATAAAGGTTACTTATGTCACGTAACAACATACCTACAAACCAATCATTTCAGATTAATTAGAGATTAATCTTTGAGACTGTTCGGTTCACTTGATTTGAAGCTCGTTTTTGTTTCAATACGTCTAAGTGTATCCATCAACTAAATTCTATTAAACTTGCTCCACCAGACTAGATTGTATTTCAAATAATACATAGTAGTGTTTCGTCTCGTCGTAGATAAGCATCAACAAACACTTACAAAATTCTGCTTAATTGGATTGACTGTTCCTATGATTTGAAATATAGATTAAATGGAATTGAATGATAAAGTGGAAAATGCATAATCTAAAAAATGGATCAGCAGAACCTAATTTGACAAAAACCAGTACCTTGTATTTTCTTTTTGTTTTGTTAAAAAGTTAATCTTGAAAGGCACGAGGCAAGGCATGATCATACCTAAGCAATCTAAGCAAATGCGTTAAAAAGAAAGCGGTAACGTTAAAGAAGACTCGGAGATTTACTTCTATTGTGAATGAACTCGGCTTATAGTTAATTTAAAATAAATCGAGCGTTTCCCTGATACATTGGCTTTATTCAGAAAATGTGTTGATATAGGTTTCGCACATCTATCTTAATTTAAAGCTCTTTGTATTACGTACCTACCTCATATGTTTCACTCTAGCCTGTTACCAACTATGAAGGGGCCAGCTTCTATTTGTTTCAATGTTTATAAAATATTCTATCTCGGTTTGTATTTTACAAACGAAAGATCTCAGTCGTCAGGAACTTGTCATAATTTAATTATTATAAGATCCGAAACGGAATCGTCCGGATAAGAACTGGAGTTACCAACATTGCGTACAGATTTAGCAAGCTGTCGTGGGTTAGCTATGTCTGTCGAAGGACCGATAGCCTTTATAGAGGGAGAGACCTGGCTCGAGACAAGTGAGATTCTGTCAACGGGAGCGTGACGAAGGCGATTGTCAATACGTCAAAAATGTATGGGATTGACAGATGCTATCAAAATGTCACGTGATAAAATTCCTACATTTTGGAATTTCGATAGTCGCATTCGCTAATTGAATGGCACATTGTCTACGGCCTTTGAAGTGCAGTCCATGCATCGGCAGCATGAAACGAGGGACGCTTCCTAGTTAAAAGAACTGAAGACTTCGCAGGATTGCAAGATGTGAAAGGTATACTACCGGGTATTGTGTTGCACCTTGTGAGAGGACTATGTCCAGCAGAGGACTGTGATCGGAATAGATATGTCGTAGGATAATTTGATACTTCGAATCATCGCGGAAATCCTAGGGGTTTTGCGAAAACGCGGATAATTAGACATAGGCGAAAAATTATCAATTAGGGCACCCCGACTCGGACAGGTTAGGTTAGAAGGGGATGGCGGGGTCAAGTGAGCGAGCGTAGCGAGCGAACAGACCCCGCCATCACCGTCGTGGTTATTTTTTTTTTCGCAAAAATCCTGACTTTGTCCAGTAAGATTTGATAATTTTTCGCCTATGTCTAATTATCCGCGTTTTCGCAAAACCCCTAGGATTTCCGCGAAGATTCGAAGTATCAAATTATCCTACGACAGATACAAACTCAGGCTGCACTAGAAGTCTTTAGGTAAATATCGTAAAACGTCCGGCTCTTTATATAGACTTAAGTGAAGAAACATTTACCTAGTAGTTTGTTAAGTGCTCTCGAGGGTCGTGTATTATACTCCCTGTAAGTTATGATACTCCCTGGGTGGTTTATAAGAGCACTGTTCACGTATTAAGGTGGAAGCGCCAGGGCAGCCCGCGAATTTGAAATTTCCTTACGTAATTTGCAATTTGCAGGTCAGTGTCAGGTTGTATCTTGGTCAAAATATTATTCGCGGCCGTAGCCAGTTTTTATACAGGGTTACTGGTAATTCGACGTATATCCGTCAAGGGCAGATAAGGGGGCCAAAATGCAACAAATTGAACCCCCCATATGTATGGCCGAAATTCAATAGTTTTCGAGATATTTGAATTTTAAGGGTTTTTCGAAATTTACCCAAAATTTGACATTTAATTCCAAATAAAAGAACCCACATACCCATTCAAGGGTACCATTAAAAATGATGTTGTAGCTGGCACTTCAATTAAGCTATGGGCATCATTAAAACTACTTAATTTAACAAAATAATTAAAATAATGACCGAAGTAAAAATAATATCTTACCAATATTTTCATTTTACGCTTCAAAAATGTTGTCTCGTCAAAAAAAATTCTATGACATTAATCGTACAAATAACTAAAACAACTTGCCTATTTAGTAGGCTTTCCAAAAAGGTATAAAAGTCAATTTTAAAATACATAATTCGTGGCATGGCATGTCTTTGAACCGGCGCGGGGAGAGAAATCATCTGTGTTCTTAGTTTATCATCCTCGCTAAAACAACCGATTTTACTGGCGAAATTCTACCTGATGGGGCGAGGTGTGCGGGTGGGGGAATACACGGCGTTTGCTGCGCTCGCGTCGCCTTCCTTAGTACAGTTCGCGTCAAATAACTATGCCCCTCTGAAGTTAGCCATTTGCAAAGATCGCGTAGGTGCAGTCACGTAGACGGGAGCAAGCGGGACGCAAGCATGCATCGAACGTAAACGAGCGACTGAGACATAAAATCGCGCCGTCATAATCCCCGCCCCGCGCATGCGCAGTTGCAGTTTGTTCATAATTTTGACTACTACGCAGCCACTCGTAGCCAACTTCAGAGGGGCACAGTTATTTGACACGAACTGTAAAAAACGAACAAACTGCAACTGCACATGCGCGGGCGGGGATTATGACGGCGCGATTTTATGTCTCAGTCGCTCGTTTACGTTCGATGCATGCTTGCGTCCCGTTTGCTCCCGTCTACGTGACTGCACCTACGCGATCTTTGCAAATGGCTAACTTCAGAGGGGCATAGTTATTTGACGCGAACTGTACTAAGGAAGGCGACGCGAGCGCAGCAAACGCCGTGTACTCCCCGGCCCGCACACCTCGCCCCATCAGGAAGAATTTCGCCAGTAAAATCGGTTGTTTTAGCGAGGATGATAAACTAAGAACACAGATGATTTCTCTCCCCGCGCCGGTTCAAAGACATGCCATGCCACGAATTATGTATTTTAAAATTGACTTTTATACCTTTTTGGAAAGCCTACTGAATAGGCAAGTTGTTTTAGTTATTTGTACGATTAATGTCATAGATTTTTTTTTGACGAGACAACATTTTTGAAGCGTAAAATGAAAATATTGGTAAGATATTATTCTTACTTCGGTCATTATTTTAATTATTTTGTTAAATTAAGTAGTTTTAATGATGCCCATAGCTTAATTGAAGTGCCAGCTACAACATCATTTTTAATGGTACCCTTAAATGGTTATGTAGGTTTTTTTATTTGGAATTAAATGTCAAATTTTGGGTAAATTTCGAAAAACCCTTAAAATTCAAATATCTCGAAAACTATTGAATTTCGGCCATACATATGGGGGGTTCAATTTGTTGCATTTTGGCCCCCTTATGAGCCCCTGACGGATATACGTCGAATTACCAGTAACCCTGTAGAATTATAATGATTGAAGTCATCAATACAACTCGTTAGAATTGATGTCAAATGTAGTAATTTCATGGAATTATAACATGAAATCAAATCATGGCATCAATTGTAACTGAGAGAGTTGTATTGATGATTTTAATGATTACAGTTCTGTAAATACGTACTTGCTACGGCCACGAATCATACAACCTCATATGAATACTGACCTGCAAATTGCAAAAAACGTAAGAAAATTTGAATTTCCGGGCTACCCTGGTGCTTTTACCTTAACTCAATGAAATATGAAATTATATTTTATCAAATATGCCTGCCTTCCAGGAAAAAAAAAACATCAGGTACTTTCTTCCAATTTGTTTGTTATTCAGAACGAGGAAGAGATATTGTGTATCGGTACATATGGAGCGATAAGGAAACAATTTCCGGAGATACGCTACGATACTATGATATATACATTGATAAAGTCAGAATAGATGAGTAAACAACACTTTCCTTATTTACGTTGTCGGTATTATTGCATCTGTCAAGAGAGATTAATGATTATTTTTACTTTTTAACGTCGAATGTTTAGACTGGCTAAAACCTTAAAGTTTACACTAATTCCTGAGCCTTTACGCGGTACGGCTTTTCATACAAACTTTCAAATCCTTATTTTTCGAAATAAATGAACCGATTTTAATAAAACTTGGTATGCATACGCTAGATATAAAAAAAAACAAAACAAAACATTTTTGAAAAAGATTTTAGAGGGAGAGAGAGAGCGATTTTAAGTTTTCTATAGAAAGTGAAAAATCACTATATCCTTCCCCCTGAACTCTTTTTCAATTTTTTTTTCTGATAACTATTTAGACCTAGATATCTAGCGTATGAATACCAAGTCTTATTAAAATCGGTTCATTGATTTCGAAAATTAAGGATTTTAAAGTTTGTATGAAAAGCCGTACCGCGTAAAAGGCTCTTAATCTAAGGCTTCAGTCTAAAATACCTACGAGTAACATATCTAGAAAACGTATCGAGAAATTCCTGAAACTTTCATGAACGCTTTCACTTCGACTAAAAAGGGTTTACTTTGTGTCAGTTTCAGGTATAGCAATTACTTTAAAAATATTCAGTCTAATAATTGTTGACATAATTTTTTAATATTTAATGCTTCAGACCTGCGCGGAAACAAAACGTGTGAAGGTGGAAAGAGGTTGGAGCCCTTGGAGCAGATTATTTATATTTAGATATATAAATTTTATTTTTCACAAATATCTACAATAGTTCTTTTACTTTACACATTTCATGCACCGTCACCTTATCTAAGTTGACTTCATAGCAAAAACGTTGTCCTATCTTTACCCGGCTGCCCCAGAAGGAGAGTCACGTTTTTTACATTGACCTAGAAGACAACAACACGTTAGAAGTCCGTAATCTTGCTTGAGAACAACAAACACCTACTTACACGATGCTTGCTCTCAAAAGAAACTTCAATAGCAAGCAAGATTACCCTTGAATGGCAGTAGTAACAAGTACCTACGCCATTTCCAACTTAACTAACTTTCCTCATATCCGTGTGCATAAAGTTTGAAGAAAAATAAGGGATTTTTTATGTTAATTCCCATGATAATGATTAGCTTGTGAAGTTCAGTAGCAACTTCAGAAGCCATAAAATAGTTTCAGGTAGTAAACAACGCTTGCTTTTGCAGTTTGGGTAGATCAAAATAGAGGGCTCGTTTGTTTTTGTTAGATGAATTCGGAGTTTTATGATTGACAAAGAGGATGTTTATTCGGTGTGTAAAAATCTAAATAATTTATTACGAAAATAAGAAAAACTAAAATATTCATATATCTACTTGCTTTTACCGGTGGCTGCGCTCGCGTTCAAGAAGCCTACAACCATCTCCAGGGACCCATCTATCTCTGTCCCAAAATTTCTTTAAAATTGGTTCGGCGGTTTAGACACGAAAGCGTAAAAAACAAACGAACTTACTTTTGCATTCATCATAATTATATAATCATATTTACCTATATTAGTTAGGATGACACTGTAGGTATTTTTATACATTGCGTAAATAAAACACCTACGAACAAAATACCATCTAGTATACACTCCCATGGATATTGCTCGAGGCTAAAACAATATGCTGGGGTTTGATGACAGCCACAGTGATATGGGGTAAGTCTATAAACCACAGAACATGTTTTGTCCTTTATTTTTACAACATACACGGGATGATAAACCAACAAACCTTGCTTATTTTTTCCAAGGTTCTATTTCATAGAGATTGTATGTGACTATGTGAATCTGTGAAGCCTTTTCCCTTATAAGTTGGGTTTGGCTTCTAGTCTGACCGGTGGTAGCTAACTACAGTGTCTTACATCGAGCAACTGCCTACTTGAGCTCCACAAACAAGCAACCCTTGGCAAGACTCATCATCATCATCATATCAGCCGAAAGAAGTCAGCTGCTGGACATATAGGCCTCCCCCAAGTGTTGCCACAACAACCGGTCCTATGCGTCTCACATCCATCGGCTACCCGCGACCTCCACCAGGTCATGGGTCCATGTGGGAGGGAGGCCTTCCAACGCTGCGTCTTCCGGTACGCGGTCGCCATTCCAGAACTTTTCGGCCCCATCGACCATCTGTTCTGCGAGCAATGTGTCCTGCCCACGAGAAGTTAGCCAATGCAAGACTGATGTCATAGTTTTTGGCTTCTGACTACGAATGTCAAAGATATACGAGTGACAGCCGGAACCAAAAACTTTGTTGTTTCCGAGGCGCGAATGAGTCTCAGTATGTAATGGATGTTCAGCCATCCACAGACTAACCTCGCAAGCATTGCTTAACCTTGAAGATCGACTCGAGCTGCTGTTATTACTTGGCCACAAGCTCCACTCATAGTTTGTATGTAACGAAGCTATTTTAATTTTCGGTGATGGATATCTAAAGCAGAAACTTTGTCAAAAACGAGCTTCCTCATTAAACACTGGAACAAAAATAAAAGTTGGTGTAACACCTGCGAAGTTAAGAATAATGAATAATGACGGGGACAGAAGCGATTCTGAACAACTTCTAACATAATTATAGTTGAAGGGAAAAGTTTTTGTGCTGTAATACCAGAAGGTGTTTCAGATTAGATTTTTATTTCAGGTCGCAAAATAAATAAATGCTGCAAAACCCACTTAAAAAGTACTTGAAAATTAGGTGGAGTGTAAACAAGCTTTTCCACTCCAAACTTTAAAAAGTGCAATATACTATCAAGAGATGTTTACAAGCAGTATTTCATATTTTTTCAATATTTTATGACACCAAACAATATGCTTCTTTTAATATTGTAAAATAAAATCATTAAAAGTGTTAAAGAGCAGCTGAAACAATGAGAGCAAAAAAACAAGTTAAGTGCATGGCTTAAACCACAGTACTTACCTCCAAGTGTCGTACTGATATACCGGTAAGAAGTAAAGTGGCGGACTACAAAACCGCGTCACCGTAACTAGTTAAGTACTTTACACGAAGTGGCATATTTTTTGACAAGGCGTAAGCGACATGTTGTTCAGTGGATTCAGTTATGCATAATCATGCTATTCTATTTTGAGGAAGAAGTCCTGCTGACCGCAGGTCTTTACTAAAGAAGAGTGCACTGGACAGAAACTAATGGAGTCCACAAGAGAAGGGCCTTTCAACGATAAAGTGGAGAAAACTTTTATAAATAGTTTTAATTCTCAGAAATAAAAGATATTAAACCTTGACGAATTCCTCCCGAAGTTCGCGGTCAAGTTATAACTGCCGCAAGGAATGACCTTCGGGTTTGATTAACGGTTGCTGAGGTCGGTTTGCAGATGGGTGATCATCCATTACATACTGACAGTCCTCGCCTATCCCGGCTGTCATTTGAGGATTTTTGGTAGTCGTTACCGTTTGTCGCAGCGTTGGAAGGCCTCCCACAAGACGGACCGATGACCTGGTGAGGGTCGCTAATAGCCGATGGATACGAGACGCACAGGACTGGTAGTTGTGGCGACACTTGGGGGAGGCCTATGCCCAGCAGTGGACGTCTTTCTGCTGATGATGATGACGATGATGATGATTATGATCACCGTCAAGGGGAACCGTGTTAACTACGAGAAGTTGCACAGTAAGTAAGTATATGTACTGTCTGAAAAGGCATAAGCGCCCTGTTCACGTATTGCTCCGTCAGTTTAATTAAATACACCTACAGCAGATGCATACATATGTTCGGGTCAATGCGGTTTCAATTAGTGCCCTGACACTGGAACTTGTCACAATGTTCATGCAATTGATCCGATTGGTAGGCCAGCTTGCAGGTACCTACGACTGATTCATAATTATGAAACGTGGAGTTTCCAACTTGTTTGCGTTTTTAAATTTTAGGGTTCCGCACCATAAAAGGAAAAAAACGGAACCAATATAGGATCACTTCGTTGTCCGTCTGTCGGTCTGTCACGACCCTTTTTCTTAGAAACGCGTGGAGGTACCAAGTTGAAATTATTGTGAAATACGTAGGTTTATGGTCCTTTGGAGCTCTGAAAAAAATCAAGTTTCTAAGTGAACTCAATAAAAAATATGACTATTTATGCATCATTTTTGCGACATACATATTTTGATAATCGCAATCAATCAAATCGCAAAGTAAATCAAAACTTATAGGGTACTTCACATTGGCCTAGAATCATGAAATTTGACAGGAAACGAGGACATAAAGCAGAAGTCAAGGAAAAAGTCTGAATATTTAAAATTCTTTTAACACATTTTTTTTCTGCTATTACAAACTTATATAAATTGCAGTTGAATAATAAAGTTGACCATGACGTACATTTATGTATGGGACAAAACTTTTTCAAGTGAAAAGTTAAGTTTGGCCGTCAATCGTACCTACTATCTTTTTGTCAGAGTTATGCGAGTTCTTTCATAGTTCATAAACTTTAGTAGGTAATGTATACTCGAAGAAAAACGAGACTCGATTCTCTTAGTAGACAAATTATCTATATACGAGTTTGTACGGAGCACTCGGTGTGACTCGCAGTTGTCCGGTTTTCTTTTATAGTATGCGTCTCACTTGGCGCTAATAAACTCTTTTTTTGCCCGACCTGGGAATCGTATTCGGTGTCCCTGCCCTAGGTAGTTGCGCTATCGATCGCAAGACAGACGGGGCAGCTAACGGGCATTAGTGGGAGGTAGAATGTAACCCTGGCAGCACAGTTACAAGTACTTATTTGCATTTCCAACCTCAAGGTTTCTGAGAATTTCCAAACAGAGGAAACCAATATTACTTACTTCTAGGAATCGAAACTGGAAAGTTCTGTCTGACAATGTATGAGATTTAGCTGGAAGTTCATATACCACTCGGTTTGATGGCTTGAAGTCGCAGTGGCTGAGTGATTGGCCGCTTTTCATTTGGTGGAGGTTTCGATTCGTCTGTGAGTAGAACAAATATTTGGAATGGCCTGCGGAGTATGTCCCGGTTCTAGCTGGTGTTTGTGTTAACATGTGAGATTACTTTTTTGAAAATCTAACATTTTCTAAACAACATAACACATTGCCTGTATTCCACGGGTTAGGTAGAAGTGTAACTTTAGAACACCCACATTTAGCCAGTTATGTTTAAGAGCGTGTACGCCGTATGTCATTTCATACAAACTTTCAAGTCCTTATTCTTCAGAATGAATGAACCGATTTTAACGAAACTTGGTATGCATACGCTACATATCTAGGGCTAAATAGTTATTATATCAGAAAACATTTTTGAAAAAGATGTCAGAGGGAGAGAGAGAGCAATTTTAAGTTTTCTATAGAAAGTGAAAAATCACTATATCCTTCCCCCTGAAATCTTTTTCGAAAATCTTTTCTGATCAAATCCTTACATTGCGAAATTAATGAACCGATGTTAATAAAACTTGGTATGCGTACGCTAGAGGATCTCGGTATAAATAGTTATCAGATTTTTTTTTCGACCACCACCACCACTATAACACCGACGAGTTTTGAACAGTAATGCATATATTTTCAAAATGTTCGTAGAGTCGGAAGGAAACTAATAAACAAAAGTTTCCCGCTATATGCCGGAGAGGTAAGTCAATATGAATATCTATTCTTAACCACGTCACTGAAGCGAGCCTCGATTGCAGTAGTTCAGGTCGACAGTTTGTTGGTACACCTGCGATCATTAGTTAAATACCGTGCGTCCAACTTCTGCCAGGTCTACTTACTGCCTACAGCTGCTAACTAGATATGTGAGCTTCAACAGTAGCTAACTTGTGAGGGTGGTGGATGACAAGCCATGTTTAGAACGAAGGGGGAATATTCTGATTCATATTATGCATATTTTGTTGTGAGACTGTTACCCAAATTGCCAAAAATATTGGTCTGCCAACTATTTTCCCAACCAAGTTGGGGTCAGCTTCCTGTTTAACCGGTTGCAGTACCAGTATTTTAATGGAGCGACTGCTAACTCTTTGGCACGACTGGTGTTCTGATTTTGTGGCTTCTGATTACCCGTAATGACTGTCAAAGATGTTTCATTGACAGCCGGTACTAACGACTTAAAGTGTTTTCCGATGTACAGAGGCAGCTCGGTATGTAATGGTTGGTCATTCTTCCATGGGCTGACCTCAGCAAGTGTTGCGAGCACTTCAAAAGACCTCTGTCTGACCTGTAGTCGATAAACAAAAAAAAAATAATAATAATTTAAAGCCAACGAGAAAAGAGGTTTTGAAGTTTGCTTGAAAACATACTGATGTAGTAGTTATGTTTTCAAGCAAACATCCAAAACTCACGTAAGGCTATGAATAACAAAAAGTTGCAAATTCCTTTCAGCTCTTTGAAATTCAAAACGAACTAGGGTTGGGAAAGCTAATAATAACGAAAAAACCCAAAAAAAATAAAACGGCAGTATTCTGCCTCCTCGTTCCACATCACACCACTTCGGTCGACATTACCGCGGTTATGTCGCCGAAGTACCTCTCTAGTGGCGGGAAGGGCTAACCGGGTTATTCGTTTTATCTGACGTCATCTGAGAACAGATCTGTGAATATCCTTACCTACCTAACCGACGTTGGATTGATGTGTCGTGAGTGGCGAATTTCATTATTCCAATAGGAACTGTGTTTTATTTATTAAAACTTAATGTACAATAGTACATAGTAGGTACGTACATAGTGACAGTTAGCTAGGAAACACCAGCCTCGTCAATAATAAATTAACCAAAAAATTAAGTGTTAACGTGCTGTTTTTAACCTATTATACATATACAAAATAAATACCTATCATTTTAAATTATCATGTAACATACCTACATAGGCGAACTTAATGCAACAAGGCATTCTCCACTAGTTAGCCAGTTCGTCGTGATCAAATCATGATTGTAGGATGGTGATTCAATAGATTTGACCTGTTCAAGTAGGAACTCAAAACCTTTTTTATATTTTGAAGAAGTTTCAAAATATTTAGGATCAGTGACCCCAAAATAAAAAGATATCAAAATGGGGTCCAAAATAAACGCCGACACAGAGCAAAACCAAAAATTAAGTAAGTAAGTACAACAAACCTATGAAAACAAAAAATGAAGATTTAATGGCGGTCTCGACACAAACCAGTCGCAGTCTTTTTAAAAGTGAATAAAAACTAAAAAGCAAGCAAAGCAAGGTCGATTAAATTTGGGGTTTAATTATAATAAATTAATATATTTGTAAAAACCATAAAATATCATAAATGTTGTATGTACCTATCGCATAAAATCACGATGTATTCAACCTATAGAACGTGTAAACTTGTGGGTGTACTTACTTTAATTCCAAATGTTGAAAGGTGTTAGGTTAAAGTAGAGTTCGAGAATATTATTAATCAACTTAAAATGCTCAATTCAGAAATCGAGGGTAAGTCAATGTACGGAAACTTAGTAGCTTATAATTAGGTGAAGGCGTACATCATAAGAAGCTTTATTCACATCCAATCAGTACCTATTATACCTAAACCCGTTTTGGCAAGCCCAACCAAAACAATATATTATATATTGGCAAATTTTGGATTTTGCAACATTGTCCCACAGGCGATTTCAGTTTGTTATATGTACGGAACAAGCTATATGTTGCAAACTAAATTAATCGCTGCATACATGTCGCTGGAATTAAGATAGTCCGCTGGTTCAGCTAGATTTAGTGCGCAGACGTCGGCAAGCGGTTTATTAGGCGCATATCGATCAGCGTTTATCTACACACCATCTCGAGACGCTGATTAATTGCAACTGTATTCTGTGTAGGCGCAATGGCGATTAAATACAGAAGGTCAGGTGAATCGTAGAAATTATAAATTAAGGAATAATAAAGGATAGTTAAAAGACTTGCGATGTAATAATTAAACATATCTTCACATAGTACTGAGAGATTTTGTTTACATACTGCTGTCAATAATCTGCGACTCGAGATTGTTTCTTGAGATATGATCGATAGTTTAGTTAATAATAATAATTGGGACCGAACAATTATTACTGATAAAACAATACATTATAATAGACCCGACATCACTGTACACGACAAAATAAATAAAACAGTCTACCTCATCGACATAGCTATACCTAACTCACATAACATCCAATCTACAATATTCGAAAAACTCAGTAAATACCAAGAACTGGCCATAGAAATTAAAACCCAGTGGAAAGTACAAACCGTCCACATCGTCCCTATAGTGCTTTCATCTACCGGCGTAGTTCCAAAGGCTCTCACGCAAAGTCTTAACACTCTACACATGCCTTCACACACACTTTACATGCTCCAAAAAGCTACCATCCTCAATACCTGTCGCATCACCCGAAAGTTTCTGACGTCCTCAACACTATCATCGACCTTCTTAATTTAAATTTCCCCTTACATACTTGGCTCCGGCCCGTGTGTAAGGTTGTACCACTCTCTTAAAAGAGAAGCAAATCTAAGAATCCAATATAATAATAATAATAATAATAAATATCTTGGGACAACTCACACACGGCCATCTGATCCCAAGCTAAGCGGAGCTTGTGTTATGGTAACCAGACAACTGATATACTATACTTATATAATTTTTAAATACATACATATTATAGATAAATTACACCCAGACACAGAACAAACAATTATGCTCATCACACAAAGTTTGTCCTGGGTGGGAATCGAACCTACGACCTCCGGCTTTGCAGTCAGGGTCACTAACCACTAGACCAACAGGCTTGCCAGTTACAATTCACGAATGCTTGCATTACTGTTTGGTATTCTTAATATTAAATAGTTTTATCCACAACTACAAAAGACATTGTTACGACTTTCTTTGTCACAAAACTGCCTAAATTAGAATAAAAACATTATCTAGAGCTGTTTGTTTCTAAAATTCTTACATAATAATGACATTCCCGCAAAGTTTTTCAATTTCTAGTCATAGTGATAGCTAGCAGTACTTTGAGAGAAAAAATAACTTTTAAACAAGATTCTACTCGCTAAGTTTTCAGGGACGCGCTGGGCCACAAAAAATAAAATAAAAGTGTCTTCATAAAATGATAGGTCTTATGACAAATGGTTGAATCGTGTGCCTCATTTGGTTTAGAAATATCGTATGATATGGAAATATTACCCGGTGTGGGGAATGTATTGAGGTATTCTGATTCTGAATACAAATACGCATTATTTCTGTGACTTTAAGTATACGCACTGAGCTGACAAAGTTTTTCAAGCCGTTACTGTATTTGAATCGTGTCGCAAACAAGCATGGTCATCTTATTCTTAATTTCTTTACGCGTGTTGAGAATATTAGGTTAGCGTAACTATTTTTTTTTTTAACGATGGGAAGTCATCAAATGACCCTTTCCGCTCTGGGTGGAGCGGGAGGGAGTGACAGACTTTTACTGACTAAAACCCATCCATGCTCCTCCTAGTGTACCTAAAATTTTGATTACGCGTCCTAAATGATTGCAACAAAAATGCATGATATTTTCATATATTAAAAGTGTGAATCTGTCGCATTACATGACCTATGCACGCACAAAAACAAACCAAAGGCAATACTTGTTTGTCTAATCGTCAGTTACAAAAATGTATCCGATGCGGGCCATTCTTTCACCAGTGTAAATATTTGATAAAGATCGGCGCACTAAAGGCGAACGTTTCGCAGTGGGTCGTCGATCCTGTTGTCTATTACGGTTTGGTACACAACCGACAGCCCGACGGATGGTAATCGACTAGCCTAACCCGGTACTATATACCTGAAGCCTTTTCATTTGCTTTTAGAATTTTCGTTGTGACCTTTAAACGAATCGTGATTTATGTAGAACAATAGTATTATCCCCCGAGCACCGAGGTACCTCGGCTGCTTGTGCTACAGCACGTCGATTCTGTAAAATTCAAACAACAACTCGCATTTCAAGTCGTTATTCTCTCTCACTTCGCATAAGGTTCAAAATGACCTTGATTTTGCATTCTGTAAGTATCACCTAGGCACTTGCGAAGTGAAGTGAGCTCCAAAGCGACCAACACTGTACTAGTGACTACCACACTCAACAAAATCTAAGTCGGGATTTATCGGTTTTTCATTTTACCAGTTTTTGACACAGATTTTTAGCTATTACGATGTTTAAATTAAAATTTCTTATTTTAAGTAATTTAAGGCAGCTAATAAGTAAAAAAAAAAACAGAAAACTCTAAATTCGTGCCGTGAATATAATCTATGCTTACCTTACGAAAAGAAATGACTGACAGATAATATCATAAGTAATCTGTGGACAATATTTTCATTTATTGCCGTTGACGTTTAAAAGTTCGTTGCATTCACAGAGTACTTTTGGTTGCATTGTTTTGTTTACGTTCTGTTTGTTTTTTGATCGATCAGTGCCGATAATAATAGTGAAATAATCATGAAGTAAGTTTACATTTCTGGTTGTAAATTTCAAAAATAATATTAATTAAAGAAGTGTTTATTTTGTTTTCTAATCCATCAATAATGTTTCAGTCCAAATGAGACACGTTCTTCTCATCCATCGTCGGCTCAGGTTGAAATTCTGGTAGAGTTTATGGAAAGAAACCCTGGCATAGCGAAGGGTTTCTTGAGAACTCAAAGTGCCAGAGAGCGAATTATTATTATCACTTATTCACTTTATAACTTTAAAAACTTTATTTAAACACTATTTAACTATGATTTATTCTATTTTCACTCGTAAAATAGATGCTTTTAATTTGACACTTTGAATCGCGTTCGAGTGCAAAGTGAACGTCGAAGTGACAGGGGAATTACCTTATAGAATGCCTCTTTTTACGTCATCTCATACTTTATCTGTCAAAATCTCGAGGTAAATTTAGTTCAACTCGCAAACACGCTCGCAATAGTAGCGCTAGTGTAGATTCGAATTATCAACCGAGTTTTAGAATGCCAATCAAGAAACTCACAGCGGATTCAGATTCGAAGTTTAGAATGAAGTCTTACAGAATCACACTCCTGGCTGCGTAGGCCCGGTTTTCTAAATTGTGTTCTTATTTGGATTTATGTTGGAACGTGTGAAGCCTTACTTCAATGACAAATTTTGACCGCTTTTCAGGCGAAAGTGGAGTTTAAAAATACACTACTTCAAATTCTTAATTCGGAAAACCTTTCCATACAAACCAAGCGCGTGTGAGTGTCAACGTTTACTCAAAGAAATTGACGATCCTACCCGTGACTATTCTGACAGTCAAAACTTATAATCAGCGCAATTGTTCTAGTCACTGGCAGCGCGGCGTTCCACGCTCAGTGATATTGTTCTATTGTTAACCGTGCCGAAAGTCACGTAGAGCAATAACAATCAAAATAGCAAATAGGTACTAAAGTAACAGAACTGTAATATCGTTCTACTAATTAACCCAAACAACTTCGTCAAACCAATCTATATTTTAAATTCGCTTCAATAAGGGTTCCTTCATCTATCGGTGAACGTGTAAGGTCAAAGGTCAGATTTGTTACAAAGTTGCGATCTGTTCAACCCCTGCAACTTTTGTAATGCGAACTCTTTTATCCTACACACGCCGTAAATGCGGGATTACTTGCGAAGTTACTTGTTATGAAGATGTCGTGGTTATATCTATTTTATTTTGTGGTTGTTAGATCTGGAAGTGGGTACACCATTGTAAGTTATGGACATCTGATTATTTTTTTTTATATGGATGGGAAATCATCAAATGACTCCTTCCGCTCTGGGTGGAGCGAGAGGGAGTGTCAGACTCTTACTGACTAAAGCCCATCGTGTTCCTCCCAATGCCCTTTGCGTTCCAGGTTCCAGGGCCGCAGTGACTCTTTCGAACAAAATCGACAAGCCAAGTTATTATATTACGGGGCTTAATATGCAAACCATATTTTTGTTAAACTGTATGGTATTACTGGTTTTCCAAAGTTTAATCGGATTTTCTGGTTAGGTTGTTTGCAGTTTATCATGAACAATTAGTTAAATATCTGCTGATATGTGGCTGAAACCTGAACCCGACCACAAGCCACCACCACCAGCTGAATCCGGTTTTACTGGAAGCCGGCCCTAATATAGTTGGGAAAAGGCTCGACAGATGACGACGTGACCGAAACCTTTGTTTTTCTCCTACTTTAAATGTAAACACACTTAGCATACTCAATAACAAAAAACAGCTCCAAATCTGATTAACATCGCACAAAGTGAAACTACAATCCATTAACTTAAATAATTATCCAGGTGATCACTTCGTACAATAAATGAGCAACATATAGTCCGGTTAAGCAGTTGATAGCCCTTGCGTGTTAACTTGCTAGTGGTCATATCGAAAAAAAAAAAAAAAAAAAAAACCCATTCCACCGGTAAAGGGAAACGAGTCCCTCAGACAAGTGCCGCGCGAATCAGACACGAGTTTACTTGGCTCCTATTTCCCAGTTCTCAGTCCTTACTTCCCAGTAAACAAACAATATTCAACTGAACAAGACCTATTATATTTCTTCGCTCGCTGATATTAGTTTGCGCAAGAAAATGTAGTTGAAAATACTCAAGCGTCTCATTGATTTGCATATCCAGAAATTACCGCGTAGAAGTTTTAATAGCACGTTTAGCGATACTTAATAAGTTTGCCAAGGAAATAATAGCTGTTTTCGTTATTTAGGTACGAATATTGAAAGTTATTATTTTGTTTTGTGAGGAAAATGACGAGCTTGACTGATTGGCTTCGTTGAGAAATTGGCGTGGTTTTGATGGATCGTGTGTTCCATTCCAGATTATCACTTGCTGAAAGAAGAATAACTTTGGTATGCATACTGATGCTGACAAAATTAAAGCTTATTTTTTACATTGATGGTAACAAACGTTGTCGAGTGCGTTTTATCTGTTCGCATGTCTTTTAAAGTTGGATGAAACGTCAAATGAACTTCACAAAGTACCTACACTATAAGATTCAGATAACAAAACAGAGGGACTGAAAACTGAATGTTTTTACTGAAACAAAGCTACATACATTCTTTATAAGGCCAACTCAATGGATCTGTATAATGTTTTACTGTTGACTAGCTAAGCCAGTTCTTTTGTCCGCATGACAGTCGAATATTATTCCATACGAACGTAATCTTAGTAAATTATGTTTGTAAGATTCAGCGATTAGTATACCATGGTCTATTTCGAAAGTGTCCCAAGTGGAAACTTTATAGGTTGAGTGAACTGATTTTCCACTTTGATTCAGTACGACTTTACAAAATAGCTACAGTGCTGAAGTAGGACTTTATTTATATCAGTAGGTACTTACGCACAGGAAAACGGGAAAATTTAGACCAGAATTGTTTGATGTTTCGAAAGTGCGTAGGTACATAATACCTATGTATATGGCATAGGTGCGCACAACGTGTAAATCCAGGCAAATAACGTGTCTGCAGTATAAAAATATTCCGGGTTTATGTTAGTAGGGTTGGTGTAAAATCTTATTTTTCCACTAGTTGTGTGCAGAATATTTCCAGGTGAGGTTTTCACAAAACATGACATCACGCTTTACCTCTATAGGGGTACGCAGAGCCGTACTCTTATTAAATTTCATAATATGTTATGTAATGGTATGGGGAGCCAATTGCCAATCACAGAACATTTATCCAGTTTCTGGACTAAAAAATCTTTGCCTAACCCGATAATCGAATGACCTCCAGGAGCTCATGACTCACGTCACTAGACCAACAAGGCAACAACGTAGGCAGCCTTTTGAATCCATGTATTATTATAACCGCACGGCGCTGTAGTGTGTTAGTTTGACAACATAGCGTTTTGATATGTGTATGTGTTTTCCACCTACACCCACAACATAAATTGTGTCTGCATAAACATGAATACAGGGCATAAATGAACCAATTATGCATGTTATGCTGCAGTCTATACGTGGAAGCATATGACTAGGTAACTTTAGCGTAGGTGGATTCCAGTTCTATTCTTTTAATATAATAAAAAGAGTAATACGAGGGTATGACTCTTGATTATAAGCGAGCTATCTGGATGGCGTTTACATCTCATAGCCAAAGGATTCGCTGATATTTTACTATCCTCACACCAGTAAGGCAGACATGTATTTAAGTATAGTTTTAGTTTTTTTTATGCTGTCACAGCGACCGAATTAATTATAGTGGAGTAAGTTTCCTTTTCGCGAGACGGGGTCGACCACGAAGGAGATGACGGGACGACTTGCATGCCTTCCTTGGGAATTAGCCAGAAGAGGCACAGAACTGGGAACGGTAGAAAGAATGAAGGGAGGCCTTTGCCCAACAGTGAGATAGTTCGGCTAGAAATAATAATAATAAGTTTCATTTAAAAGGACTTAGGCCTTTGAAGTGTTCGAGATTGAGCTTTCGGCAGTTGTCGCTAGCCTAACACAATTTCGTTAATGCTCTCCTGTAATCAGTGATGGTGTGATACTAGCCGCTCGAGCCAGCCCATTTATGAGCCGTAATCAGACTGACCACAGCGTAGCTCTACTCGCAGTAAAGCCCATCTAATTTGATTTAGGTATCGAGTATAAAACCTGCAATTAAGGCGTTAGGTCCGGTATCCGATTCAGCCCAAATTAATGGAAATAGGGTCGCCATTTATCGGGGTCAGTTTCATGTTAGTCATACGACACAGGAGATATTGACTTAAGTCCATCTCAGCTTGTTTCAAACCCGATTACTGGGTTGAAGCGAACTTAATTTAAATTAATATTTTGTTTGAGCGTGCCAGCGAGTTTCAAGTTTTGTGTCGGTCTATTTTCCTTGGCGAGAATCGTACTAATTAGAAATTTAGTTTTCAAGTTTCTCTTTTATGTTGGTTTCGTATTGCAGTTTAGGGGTTTCGGTACAGCTGCAGGATTGCTATAGGATGGAATGCTAAAGAAAACAGCTAAAGAAATATTTGATTAGTGGTTTTCTGTTTTCCGCAAAGAAACTGATGGTTATTTTGACATATTTAGCATTTTGGACATTGGTTTACTTAATTAGGTTAGTAATAGCTATTTATGTAAAAATATGCAATGCATTGCCCACAGGATAAACTTAATAATTATTTTTACCAAAACATATTTTACCAACAAATCCACCATATTTTCATTTTCATAGCAGGTGGAAAAGCTTTTGCACATGAGCCTTATTTCATATGTTTAAAGTTTGAATGCCATATGGAATTGGAACATTGTCGGTTAAACTAAAGCTCATTAAACACGGTTACTTAATCAGAAATATTAATTTAGAGGTACATGCCACCAATTACACTGATTTAAATTTAAAGAGAAATGGTAAACAAACAGCACAAAAATATTATTTTGAAGTGGAAAATACATTTTGTGTAATTATGGCGCGCAACCACAGAGGGAAGCACGCACGATGAACGACATTTTAACAAAAGCGGCAATCCGAGGTGAAAATAACGAATTGTTTTTAAAATTTCCATAATTGTATGTGCCAACTAGCTAGGAGTTCTTTGCCTAAGTATTTCAGTGGCGCGATAAAGTGCTAAAGTATTCTCTAATTAAAATCTTGTTTGTTGCTTGAAATTTAAAACTACTTGAAAAAAAGCTTTTAGATTAGGTACCGTATTTTAACGCGTGTGCTCACTTTTCGAGGCTTTGAATAGCACCTCAGTCTGCCTATGAGAAATTCCCTGCTTTTGAATCCAGTATAATTAAAATATAGACTCAAGGATTATGGAGATTTAATCATCATCCATTTTATTAAAATATTCCATTTTAATAAAATGGATGATGGCAAGTGGGACCAAAAGGTTTACGGGTGTTCCATTCTTTCAATGGAACACCCGTAAACCTTTTGGTCCCACTTGCCATCACAGCCTCCAACCCATACGGGCATATTACGAGCTTCCTGCACTCTTTAGTGCAGGAAGCCCGTAATATTGGTGTGCCTCAATCAAGGAGGCTGTGTGCAACTACTTCTGCCTCACAGAGATGTCAGCATAGTTATATCACTAGCTGCCATCCGGCACTCCACCCGCGTGAATGTCGAAAATTATCCCAAGGGAACATACTTCTAAAAATAAAAAGTATCTTATGTGTTATTCCAGACTATAATCTACCTTAGTGCTAAATTTCATCAAAATCCACACAGTACTTTTTGCATGTAAGAGTAACAAACATCCATACATACAAATTTTCGCATTTTTATTATTAATGAGGAAGTAAGGATTGGAATCATAGGACAAATCACGTCATTAAACCATTTGCGTCGTTAAACCTTCAAACAAAAAAAAATAACCGTGCATGATATCTTTAAATGACTCATCGTTCATCCAGCCTGTCATAAAATCTCCAACATAGACTACACGCGTCTCGTTTCAAACAAATCACGTCAATCAAGTTACGGAATGTTTACTAAAGAATACTTCTTACAAACTGCCGCTGGCGAAAATGTAAATGCTGCAGAAACAAATATCTATGCGCTTGTGCTCTTCCCCGCGGCTTCTTTCAGTTCTTTCTCGTGGGTTGTCCCACAGGAACTGTGCACTTTTCTGAAATTAAAAGCAGTCTATGGCACTTAGCGCTAGGGTAGCTCATTAGTGAAAGGATTTTCGTAACCCTAGAGACTATCTTCTCCAAATATTATTCAATTTAGCTTACATAGGATTTAAGTTAGTTTTACTGTGAGACCAAACGAACGTGTAGGTGTTGTGAGTGGCGTAATATACATTTAACTGAAAAATTGAACTCATTTAGATTCGCAATTTGGCATAAAAACAGCACTTTCATAAAAATTACTTTTTATGAAAGTAATTATATAAAAAAATAATTACTAAAAAGGAATGCATTCATCGTGCATTCTTTTTTATAAGAAAGTGCTGTTTTTCGACTTCAAAAAAGTACTCAGTTTCGTTTGGCCTGATACTTAGAAAAACATCTTATCGACCAATTCGTGCCAATTAAGATAACAAACAGACAGGAAAATGTTGAAACCTCACAGAGTTAACAACTCAGTGAGTGTTCCAACACTTTTCATCCCATGAGCATGTGACAGAGTGTTCTCAATTTTCATTGTTTCAAAACGTGGTAGGTACGTTTTGAAACAATGAAAATTGAGAACACTCTTTTCACAATGAAATAACGTAGAACTCAATAAATAGGCTCCGTAAGGCGAATGATAATGCTCTATATGATAGAGCATTATCATCCGCATTACGTGGAACTATGACCGCACAGAACACCTACAAATAAAGTGGTTTTTTATGAACTTTCAAATGTCATTCCATCTTGACTACATGGATTGCACTCACTTCGTGATCACTTCACTCAAGCCTTCACTTCGACAATCGTTACAGAATCGCACTGCAGTACCTACTACGTGTAACAGAATAAACGCAATGCCTCTTAATTATGAATAATTATATAATTCCATTGTACTCATCATTATGAACAACTTTTACTATGGGACCAAACCCGAAATTGCCAAAAAAAATCAGCTGTTCAGTACATTTTGTCGAGTTATGCGCACGGGGCATCCGATGGGGCAGCTGATTTTTTTTCGCAATTTCAGTGTTGGTTCCTTATTAAAAGTTGTTCATCGTTTATTCTGTTACACGTTGTATAACTTTTAACAAATACAAGTGAGGCCACAGTTTAACTGGTATTTTTTAGGGTTCCGTACCCAAAGGGTAAAAACGGGACCCTATTACTAAGACTTCGCTGTCCGTCTGTTTGTCTGTCACCAGGCTGCATCTCATGAACCGTGATAGTTAGACAGTTCAAATTTTCACAGATGATGTATTTCTGTTGCTGCTTCAACAACAAATACTGAAACAGAATAAAATTAATATTTAACTAGGGCTCCCATACAACAAACGTGATTTTTTTGCCGTTTTGTATAGATAATGGTACGGAACTCTTCGTGCGCGAGTCCGACTCTCACTTGGCCGGTTTTTTTTATATAAGTTAAGATTGTTCCTATTAAAAACGTGAAATAAGCTATTAATTAGAGTTTCTAAAAGTCCAACAACAAACGCATCCTTGACAGTAAACATCACTGATTGGTTTGGTATGTTGGTATCAACTGTTCTCATATCAAAAATTAGTTAACCTTTTTTATGTTACTAGGCTGGTAGTCAGCTGGTGGCGGCCTCAGGGCCGACAAAAATGTTTTTAGGCTCCAGTTTATAACACAATTAATAACGTTCCCGAGCGTAAAGACTACGTAAAAGTTATGAAGCGATGTAGGTAGTTTAACAAAAATATTTTCATAATTATAATATTTCGGGAGCTTTTCAGATAATACGAGGGAAATTCCAAGAGGCGCGTGGAATTTTTTCACGCTATATTTAATTTCATTTTTTTTTTTTAAAACGTTGCCCCACACTAGGAATTTCTCCTGTGTCGTGGGTGCGTTTACAAACATACAAAGTCACATACACAAACAGCCAGACCCGGAACAATTATCTGTAGGCCATACAAATATTTGTTCCGTGCGGGAATCGAACCCGCGACGCGTAACGCAGCAGCCGGTCGCTCAACCACTGCGCCAACCGTGTCGACATTTAGACATCCTTTTGAATTTTACTAGTATTCTATGCGCCAGATAAATTTGCAATAAAGTATATTGACCTTTCCCTGATATCACTTCGTAGATACTCGCAACAAAATATGAACCGTTTTTCATTACTAGAGATCACGTAAAGGATCACGATAGAAGTCGATTTCAGACTGCTTTTTGTTTTTATTTCTGTTTTTGATACTAAGAAAGTCAATAAATGTATGTGGGTCAATGACCGTTATTGCATCTTCATTTCTTACTTTTGACAAACTAAAGTTATTTACTTTTTTTTTTTTAAAAACGTTGCCCCAGACTAGGAATTTCTCTTGTATCGTGGGTGCGTTTACAAACATGTAAACTCACATACACAAACAGCCAGACCCGGAACAACTATCTGTAGGTCATACAAATATTTGTTCCGTGCGGGAAACGAACCCGCGACACGCAGCGCAGCAGTCAATCGCTCAATCACTGCGACAGCCGTGCCGTCGAGTTGACGAATAAATACCAACTAGTCGTCAGTAAAGTGGTCGAGAATACTCGATTCACGCGTAATATTTAGTAGACTCCAATGTGTGTGATAGCCGCATTTTGAATCAATATGCTACAAGTTTATTTTTGAATTTACGTCGCGATAGCTGTTAGTGTCCGATAAACCTATCTAACAAATGTATTCAAAGTAGGAATCCTATCATAAACCAACAATGTCTAATAAAAATATGATTCCGTGCTCCGGAAGGCACGTATAAGCCGGTGGTCTCGGCCGCTAAATGGCGGTCGTCAAACCATGTCAGAGGTCCTTGAGGCGGTTTAGAAACTCTGACACTAGGGTGTGTGGGGTCGTTAGACCTTACTGCCAACACGAAGAAGAAGAAGATCATAAACCAACAGGAGGCCTACCACAACCTCTTAAAACAATATTATTTTAATATTACTTTGTAATTTCTGTTGTTGCATTTTCAACTCTCGGCGCTGATCCGAGCGTTGAAAATCCAACAGAGCGGAACGCAAAGTAATATTAAAGTAATATTGTTTTAAGAGGTTGTGGTAGGCCCCCTGTAAACATTTCTCAAGGTGCAAATAAACTAGGGCTTTTTCCCGAATTCGGGCCAACGACCAAGTATAAATGAATGGGTACGAGCAGTCTAGTCCAGTTTCAGCTATCCGACTGCATTCAAACTGCTCATAGTAGCCCGTATTCCAGTGTGATGACCAGTAATTGGGTTTCGGAAGTGGTTCTGGTTGTTTCGGTGGTTTTGGTTGCTTCTTCGTAATTTAACACCGACTCTCGAAATTAAAGTTATATTATACTTTGTAGTGCTTTTTTGTTTGGAAGTCTGTTCATTTTATAGTAAAAAAGTTATTTAGTTTTCACGTTTTAGTGGTACAACACCACTGGAAAGTCACAGGAAAGCAGAATATGTAATTTCATTTACTAGGATGACATATTATTTTCAGCTATTTTGATTTAAAAACTAAACTACTGAACCGGTTTTGATGAAATTTCGATGGGACTAATTGAAAAGTATCCTTTCACATAAAAAAATCTTTTTTCAAATCAGTTCATATATTTATGACGGAGTTAGAAGGTAACAAACATAAAAAAACGGCCAAGTGCGAGTCGGACTCGCGCACGAAGGGTTCCTTACCATTATATAAAAAACGGCAAAAAATCACGTTGGTTGTATGGGAGCCCCACTTAAATATTTAATTCATTTTTTTTTAATATTTGTTGTTATAGCGGCACCAGAAATACATCATCTGTGAAAATTTCAACTGTCTGACTATCACGGTTCATGAGATACAGCCTGGTGACAAACAGACGGACAGCGGAGTCTTAGTCTTAGGGTCTCCTTTTTTCCCTTTGGGTACGGAACCCTAGAAAAGAAATACAAGCGATTTGTGAACCTCACAAATCGCTTGTATTTCTTTAAAAGGGTTTATTCTGCTTCAGAATAAACATAAATAAACAAACCAGTTTTAACTTTGACAAAAGTTTTAGGGATATATGATTATTTAGTGGCTGTATCCCTTGCCAAGCTAAGTTAGATTTTAGAGTCTAGAGATTAGGCACTTCTAGACGAATTGGTCTAGCTTTTTCCAGTTTCAAACTTAGCCAGACAGACGATGAACAGCGTTGGTAAAATATATCTGCATTTATCCGCAGATCACCATAATTGCTACATGATAGTGAGGCAGCTAGATTAAGTAGATTATATCATCACTGCGCAAACTATATTCCATTAGGATCTGAACTAAGTAACCAGAAGACAATTAATCACTTTGTTAGGAAATAAATGTTCGTATGTTAGCAATAAATTTCTCCGCAACGCGTTGTGGCCAACAAAATGTTCGTAGAGATACGCAAAGCAAATTGTAGGATTACGAGTTGTTAGGCGACAGACGAAATACAGGCCTGCCGTTATGTGGCTGTGTGAGATTGAGAACATTCTGCAAATCCTGCTCATCTTTCGGAAGAGGAAGAAAATAGATCTACCTATATAAATATAAAAAAAGGATTGTCTTATCATCGTGGTATGGCAAACGCTAGCGTGTCTATTTTTGTGGGAGTTTTAGTTTCTAACATTTTAAAAATAAATCACAAATTTCCTGAATTTCATATTTATATCAGGTCTTAACATCATTGATTGCACTCTTAAACTAAAGACTCTATAAAAAAAAAATACTTAACACTTTTCTTTGAGGTCATGGTTAGAAATATAATGGCGGCAGAAAAAAACAAAACCCGAGGAAACAAATTAATTATTGAATTGAGAAAAAGGAATCCCACGCATCAAATGAAGTTCATAAATGATTTGAATTCTAAGGCCAACCATAGTTCAAAATGGACTTTAAAAAAACAGAAATTTCAAATGTAAACCCATTAATATTCTTAGAACAGCTAAATACTAGCTTTGGTTCTGTAACCTGACTGCCCTACGAGCTACGTTACAAAATACTCGTGTCTAACATCAAGATACGAAGCTACCTGGATCCTTGAAAAAATTGCCAGCTTACAGCGCTTACGGCTTCCGATAAATTCTGCGAAAGATTCCGACTGATATTGTCACATATATCTAGAAATATAAATGTCGTAAGACTAACAAGGCGAGCTTATTACCGGGGACTCTTATTAATTTATATGAGTATGTTACATGCGAAGTATAACGTTACAACATTGAACTCATCCCTAACGCCGTCTCTCTTACCTACGACTTACATTATTTAATTTTATTATGTCACCGACCCCTTGTTATCCACGCTATAACCTACTTCAAACGAGGTAATATAATTAGCATCATCGAAAGCAATTAACATAATATTGAATTTAAATGTAAACGCAACGTGTGCTTGCTATAATTAAAAATTGTTGTTTCCATACAGTATTTGTATTTAACCCAAATTATTATTATTAAGAAAAACTTACTGACCGTTCGTTAGGTCATGTTATGAGGTAACGAATTGACCGCAATCAGCAATTGAAATACATTTTACTGGAGTATTGCTATAATATGCTATTGTTTGACTGAAAATCGTGCATAAAAATAATAAAAAAAATTATACATATGTATTTTTATAAATATGTATGTGTATATATATAGGAGCTCGTGGCTAAATAACAACAGACGCACGCTTGCCAAGGTCGGTCTGTGGATGGGTGACCATCTTAACATATCGAGATTACTCCGTGCCTCGGAAAGCACGTTAAGCCGTTGGTCCCGGCTGTCATTTGTAGATCTTTGGAAGTTGTTACGGATTGTCAGAAGCCAGAAAATCTGACACCACTCTCGCCAAGAAGTACCGTGTTACCCAGTTAATGGGTTGTGGTGGGTAGCCGCTCCACGTAAAATAGGTACTGGTATTCAGCTGAATCCGGTTTGACTGGGAGCCGACCCCAATATAGTTGGGAAAAGGCTAGGCAGATGATGACGTGTATATTTATATGTGTGTTTATTTTAGCATATATATATATATGTGTTTTATAAAATATGTAGTAAGTATTTTAATATGCACTGGATCCTACCCGCCACCGTCGCCGCTTCTGTCGCCACCACCGGTACCACTGCCGCTGCTGCTACTGCAACAGCCGCAGTAGAGCCCCCACAAGGGGTCCGGAGGGGTCTTAAATGGAGTGCCAATAACGGCCCCATTCGGCCTCCTCCTGACGAACGTCACTCACTTTATGCCTGCGGACGACGAGCAATGGGTAGCTCGCCGTCCGATCAGAACAGGCCCAGGTCGAAAGCGCGCTGTGTTCCACGCGCGCCTAATCAGCAGCAGTCAGCAGTAAGATGCCCGTTAGGGTCAGAGCCTGCCAGGGTTGCGGATTTTGTTCGAAAGAGTTACCGCGGCCCTGGAACGCAAAAGGAACTAGGAGGAGCATGAATGGGTTTTAGTCAGTAAGAGTCTGACACTTCCTCCCGCTCCACCCAGAGCGGAAGGCGTCATTTGATGATTTCCAATCCTTAAAAAAAAAAATAGGCGAGCTTAACTCAAAGTTGAGTTTTTTCCCAGCAAGTGAGAAAACTCAACTTTGAGTTAAGCTCGCCTTTGTACATGAACTTTCTTAAAGTATTTATAAGTTGCTATGGTGTACAATAAAGAATTAAGATTTTTCAAACCAAACATCTTAACTCACCAAAATAGAAGGAGAGAATGATAGTTTTTCGTATAATTAATTATAAAATTATCAACACAAGAGTGTAGTCAGAGCAAAAAATAAAGTAGTCTACTTATATTATTTGTACCGTCGCAAATGAGACGTGTAATTGGCAAAAGTTCTGATTCGATTACAAGCTTGATATCTGTCGCACGGAACATATTATTACTGTTATTTTGGAGTACGTCTGCATACCTGCTCGTAGAATCCTTGCTTCTTTGTGAGACATCAATGTTGTTATTGATGACAGATTAGGCATATTAGTAATTATTTAACACGTGATGTGTTAAACTGTGAACCTACTCGTTTTTTCAGAATCATAATATCCCACGAAATATTAGGGACTCAAAACCCATTTCTTTGTTCTGAAAATGTCATAATCGTAAAATAAATCACAGCTCTGTGAAAGTTAGGACTGAAATTCCAGGCAGCGCTGCGGGGTGTCTCTAGTAGTTTCATAAATGTATTCATAGTATGGGAGCTACGTGCCTCTCTCTGCTACGGAGAGTCTACGGCGCCTACGCCGTAGCGTTGATTAGATTGAACTGAACGAGCACGCATCTAAGTCCCCGATATGTTATTAGATTTACCTATAATTTTTTTTTGTATTTATAAAAACGTTATAAAATGTTTTTTCATACATTGATTGTCACGCACGCGGCTTACACACAATGTTTTTGATGTGTTAAATAAGGGTACCTACCAATTGAATTTGAAATCAATCAAAACTAGTCAGCTGCCGCCTACCATGATTGAGCGAGACTGGCCATTCAATACAATGCTCATTAACCACCGACGGGCATATTAATACTGTCAACAGCAACAGTACTCAATGATTTATAAGATGCTTCGAATTATTGAACACTTGACTAGTGCGTGGGCAACAGTGATCTTCTAATATGGGTGGTCAGCAAAGGCACGTTTTTTAAAGATTTCTTGTAGGTGGAAAACGTGGATTGCCCATTTAGCTTAGCACTCTTCTATGACAGGGCCGCGGTGACTCTTTCAAACAAATTCTACAACCATGGCTGGGGTGTTCTGTCCTACAAGCACATTTCGCCAGTTATGTTTCAGTCCATGCGACCAGCCTATTGCCATTGATTGGGCACAAATCCAGGCTTCGGGCTGCTACTGAAAAATTCCACAAAGACAAACTCAATCATACTTTGCCCAACCCGGGAATCGACTTCAAGGTCAGCAGCAGTGCTTGCGACTAATTATAAACTGAATTACCGTTATGACTCTACTTCAGCATCCGTAATCAAATAACCTTTTGTTAGTCGAAAACAAACATCTTGAACTGCACTTTCAGTCTCCTGATGCGACCAAATACAAATTAGTATTTTATTATTTGCGATTCCGAATGCGTAGGACATTAAACCTCGGCTTAAGGGAAATTGGGAGATTTTCCCCTAACACTGTCAATGTATTCCATGGGGGATGAGAATAAATTTATTTTTATGGTATTCCTTTTGTATTATAATGTGGTTATTGTGCGTGTCGGATCCCGATCCTCCTTTCGAGGTTTTTGCTAGACTGTTTAGTGGGTTATTGAAATGGTTATTCGTTCTGTAATGTAGCTCTTTATCTACTTCTACATAGTATATAATGTTTTTGGCATTATTACTAAGTTGATCTAGATTTTTTCAGTATTGTTTATTTTGTTCGACAGTCAGTGTACCCCACGTAATGCACATTAAATCACTTTATCTAAAAATAAGTTTTTTTTAAGAATTTTATTTTTATTTTACGAGTCGTATAATTTCAATCACCCTTATTATCAAAATGTTTTAAGATCTCAAATAAAAATTTAATGGTAGGTACATAAATGTTTATATCTAACCTCTAGTTTCCAAGTCGGGTCTTTGGCTTCGTGCACTACCGTCGTCGAACCTAGGCACTTTGTTCGACGACACCACTTTCCGCCTCACTGCTTCTTTACGTTTAGGAGCCTGTTGTTCTCCACATCGCTGTTACTGTGGTGAAGTTGTCAACAGCCTCGGGCACCACGGCCTTTCTTGTAGCTGCAGAGCGGGCCGTCACGCTAAATTAAACGAGATTATCCGACGAGCTCTCGTCACTGTCGGCGTGACTAAGCATTGCCATTCAACGTGGCAACGCCGCCAGTCTCTTGGGCACATTACCAGCTGACAGCGTTGAGGACGAATTTTTTGATGCTATATTTTAGTTTGTTATAAGTTTCGTGTATTTTTAATTTAAGTTATTTTCTTAAATAAATATAGTGACGATGATTACCAAAAAAACTACCAACAGATTTTTGTCAACATTTTTTAATTGAAACAGTACCTGGCAACTGTTAATGAATAAAGATAAAACCACAAAACTGCGTTACAAAAAAAAACACAACAAAAATTTAAATCTTTCAACAACATGATTGCGGAGCGTGGCGCCGGAAACTGATAAAAATGTGTGTTCCGAATATTTTCATACATCAGCGATTTCGTATTTACAGAACAAACTTTTATTCAATTATTGGTCACCGGCAAATTCACTGTGTAAAGGAAACTTATTGTAACTGCGTCACGCTCTGATAATAAAAAAAAACTTCCCTTATCGGGCCAAGTTGTAGCCATTTGTCAAATTTATCCTTCATGCCACGAAAATAGAATAACAGCTTTAGGAAACTGGGTAACTAAGTCGTCTCAAGTCATCTCAAGCACATATTTTACCGTTTTGTGGCATGACAGTGTGATGGCGATACGAAAGAGTATCAGAACTTGAGATTGTAAGTTGAGCTGAGAAGGTTCATAGCTCCAATTTTTTTTCTTCAGGGATTTTTAATCTCTGGAGGGTGCCTATCCTTTGGGGATAAAATCCCTACCTTTTTTCGGTCTAGGAGGAGCTGAGAGATAAAGTATTTTTTAGCTGCGCTTAACAACGAAAAACGCTTTACAAGAAAAATTAAAGGATTGCGTGGCTTTATTTTTTGGATATTATTTGCGCAATGTTTAAAAATGGTGCTGTTATATTATAAGCGATACCATTCTGTTATTAAGGAAGAAAATAACCTAAGGTGCGATAATGGTTAGCATAGTATTCGTATTTTTGTGAGCAAAAAATATAATCTGTGAGCAGAAATAGCTAATTGATCAGCAACTCATGGCCAGCAAACATTCCAAAATCAATCAGCAATTTATGTCTGGTTTTTTTTTATATAAGTTCAAAAAATAAGTTCCATAAATAACCTAATTGCATATAGACATGTTTTCTCTGCTGATCAATCATGAAATCTTGCTGATCAAGTAGTTATTTTGCGGACTGAATGTTTATTATGCAAACTCATGTTATTGTAAGCTGCCTATTTATGATTTAATTTTTGACCATAATCAAAATTATTTGCAGAACAAGGATTACTGCCTGATTTTTTTTATTGCAAATAAAATCTTTGTATGCCGACCAAATTATTTAAATGTTGTTTTTTTGTGGTTCACCAAATTTTACAATTGCTAAACATTTAATTACTTCTCATTAAATATTACAACTGTAATAATGTAAACTAGTGAACTAACATTTGCGTTAATCTCTCAAATTAAGCTAAATAAGCCTTTATCCTGGGATGGTTATTACTGCAGTTAAATGGGGAGATTTGAACTCTAGGACGGTAACTGTGTCCTTATATAACCTTTGTTTAATACTCCGTACCATAGCATGATAGTTCTATTTGCCTACTTTATTTTAATATTCGACCGAACCCGGAAGCGTGTGCCTACAATTAGGTACCTTCTTCTTTAACTCTCGTATAATGTTATGTGTATTTTTAGCCGACTTCAAAAAAGGAGGAGGTTCTCAATTTCACTGATTTTTTTTGTGAGCACCCATATTTTACCTGGCTATATTAATGTCCCATGTAATAATTTGGTGGCAGCAAAAATATAGACTACGGGCTGCTTTTGAGTAATTCAAACGAAAACACCCAGTAAGACTTTACCCATCCCAGGAATCGAACCCAGGACTTCATGTTCAGCAGTAGCGCTTGCGGCCACAAAACCAACATTCAATTTCTTATCACTTAGAATATGGCCGTTTGAATCACTGAATAATATGTTGATAAGCTTGATGCTGGTTATTGTCACTAACATTCGAACTGACACATATTGGGGACGCGCAAACGCGCCACGTTGTGAGCGATGAGATTAAATTAGGGTGATAGACGATCAGCCAGTATGTTCTGTAATAAATGTGGTCTGTTTATCAATTTGCCCGTCAATAAATACGCATAATAGTTTATTAGCATTCTGGTTTGTGAGAATGGATAGATTTTTTACTATTTCACGGAAAAACGAATTTGACATCATAATTATGATGAATCAAATTCATTTATTACCTGGATTAGCACATAGAATAGGCAATTTTATCCCAATATGAAGTCCACACATACGAAGTCGCGGGCAGAAGCCAGTAAAGACGACAGTCGATTGTGAACACATCTGCTTATATATGTATTTGCGATTAAAGTATTAAAACGGACAATTTATCTTCAAATGACCTCGTAAAAGGTATTGTTTTGGTGAACCAAGAGATAATTGATAACACCATGACATTGTTTATCTCTAAACCTCTTGGTTAAGACAACGCTTTGTTATAAAGGTTATGTTCATCCTTTGAGGTGTGCCAGTTGCCGACCAAGAACTAAGTTGAATGAGTTTAGCTTAGCTTGCCTCGGCTTTGTGAGCTAAGCTTAAATTAACTTTTCAGCTATGATACATGGTACCTGGTCAACTACCGGCTTTACAATCGGCAATTAATGAATCATTAAGGCCAGGTTTTCCGGAAAAACGTTGTTTTGCATTGTGTAAAATTGTGTTTTATTCGTAAACAACACGGATTTAAATTTTGAAAAAAAATATATTACATATTTCACACTTCGATCTTGCGATTTCGGCCGTGCGATACACGATTACTTGCACTTTACTGCATCCAATTAAATCGCAAAGACAAGTCAAAATCAAGATGTAATTATCATTTCATTTGAGTTATATAAGGTTTTGAGTAATAAAACTTATACCACAATAAAGGTCTTAAAAAATGTGATATAAATCGGCCGTCATAATGTGAAATATGAAAATACGTATCCCACTAATTCCAAAATCAAGTGATTTTGTCGTTTCATGAGCGCGCCCCGTGTCATTTAGTCCCGAGCGGAACGTGTTGGAGGTCGGACGTGTGCCAAATTTTTGCGATCCCGCCACCCCCGCTAAGTTCTGTTACTGGCTAAGCCTAAATTGATTACCGCTCTAGCACTGCCGGCACACCAGTGTGCCGCGAATTTAATGTTTATGTTTATTTACGTAAGATTTATTTTTTATTTTGGAATTTTCACGTGTCGAGTGGTTAAATAATAATACTTGTATACAATTTAGTGTTCAAACAGTTGTAATATAGTTAATTTTTATTAGATGTAGCTATAATTTTGTAAAAAAAAATGGGGGAAAAAAAAGTTGTCACGGCTCTTCGTTGCAGCGGTGACTACTTTTTTTTATACACTTTGGCTGAATAAACAAAAAGGTATATAGGTATATACATAATTTACTTTACTAACTAGGTAAGTACCGACACGAAACAGATAAATTTCCACACCGCAAACATGTGTGTAAACAGTTTAATTTAAACCTTATTTCAGTACGCATAAAGACGTGCGCTTTAGTGGTTTAGTTTTCGCGCGGAATAGATTTACCAACCGCATCGAGTATGTAAAACAATTGAATTTGAACCCTATTTCAGCGTGCATAAAGCCACCTCGCGCGCACATGATACAATGATTTACTGTTTTCAAATGTCAAATAGGTAGTTCACCCCGCTACGTTAGTCTTGATGGTTTCGGAGAGTTTGTATAAGTCTTATAATATTTGTTATTTATTAGAAATGTCCGTTTTCACTTATCTTACTCCTAAACAAATGCAAAAATAATAGCTCGTATTTCCTACATGAGAGTTGAATATCGGTGCAATAATGTTGTGGTGTTCATGTAGAGAAGAAATATAAGTGTAGTTATACGCTAGGTGGGTACCTACTCACAGCCACCACAACACAACAAATAATAATATTTATGGTGTCCGCAACGTTTGTGTAGGTCTCGTCTATGCCAAACAATACGCGCAGCGCACTCGTGAGTCGCGTGCCATAGTGTAAAAGTGTTACAGTATGACCATTTCCTATGAAAATATTATAATAACATACTTTTGGTAACGTTTAGGCTACCGGACCAGCTCATTTATGCGCTGTACACTAGAGTCCATCCTCTTACTAATTACTAACAATGTATCAAGTTATGACAAGACATACAAAAAACTATGTGGTCAGTTTGGATGGTTTTTCCAATCCAATGCGTTACTTTATCGGTGTTTATTGGCAAGAGGAAAAATGTATAGAAATTATAAATTACATAAACTAAACTGTTTTTAATTGACTATTGTATTGTATATTATTAACCGACTTCCAAAAAAGAAGAGGTTCTCAAATCGACTGTTTTTTTTTGTTGTATGTTTGCTCAGCGATATTTTCGCCAATTGTCAATCGATTTTGATGATTCTATTTTTTTTGGAAGTGTATCTTCCCGGACTGATCCCATTTCAATTTGGTGAAGATCTGATGAAGAACTTCGGAGACAGGTAACGGAACTCTTCATTCCCGTAGGAATTCCCGTTCCCGTATAGCCGTACAGCCTTCCCCATGAACGTAACTATCATAAATTCATAATCATAATACAAAAAAGAATTTCTTGCACCGCGTCGCACGCAGTCACGCAGGCTCGACGCGTTCTCGTTTGGTGGCCGCGTCTCGCGCACCGCCCGTTCGATTTAATAATATTGTTGAATTATTTTAATTTTACATTATCTCCTAAACGGTGAGTTCAAATAACATGCTGTAAAAGACAAAGTTTATCTTCATAAAATTATCTTGATGATGAAGTAACTTTCGCTAGTAAGGATTAATATGCCTGCCTAATATTAATGCTGAAAAACCACCTTTAATTTTTAAATAAATTATTTGACATAAAATGCCTTAGTGTGGCATATTTATAAGAGATAGATATAGGTGTAACGTCGCGGACTTTTTTTTAGATCGAATGAAAAACAATATCTTTGTTGTACATGGTACTTACGTATAATTAGCTATTACCACAGCGCACTTAGCGCACTTCCACTTTATAATATTATTTAGTATAGATTTGAATAAAGTAGTATCTCATTATCATTATTGTAACACCATAAAATACATAAAGAAATTAAACACACACCATATTACAATTCTATCCTATTTATTTATAACGGTTTGCTATCTATGTTTCTGTGTACGTGCGTCTGTGTGCCTGTGTATCTGTCTTTGGCACTGTAGCTCCGTTATCTTTATTGAACAGGGATATTTTGTAAGTTTTTAAAATTTTACTTGTTAATTACCAACAAATCAAAATCAAAATTTGCGTTACAGGGCAATAGAGCATGCGGAAGGGCGTGACTTGTCTCCAAAATAATACTCATTTATTGGGGTTACCCCCGACGGTATAGTTGGGAACGACACCATTGTTGAAATTAAATGTCCAATAACGGCATTTAGAAAAGGGAAATGCTGCTATTGAAGAAAGTAAAATACATATATTTAAATTCGATAGAATAAAACATACCAGGGTTATAAACAAAAAAAGTAATTGGTATTACCAAGTGCAGGGTCAACTTCATGTAACAGAAAGGAACCAATGCATTTTTGGAATATGGTTCGGTGAAAACTAGTAGTAGAAAATATTTCAAGAGATGACGAATTTTGGCGGGTGCATATGGAGAAAAAAATTATAGATTTTTATTTGAAATGTATATTGCTAGAGATTGTGGATCCGCGCCAAAATCGCGGTATGCCAATACGAGACATAATATTGAAAGAAAACAAAGAAAATGTTAATGATAAGCCTGTGTAGCCAGGTCCAAGCAAATCCAAGGACCATGTTCCGTGTCAATCTACTCAGCTAGGTCCATGCAAACCGAGACAGCTACAGTTCAACGAATTTTAGCCAGTTGCATTGGTAACTTTTATTATGTTAACTATTTGATTAAAAAATATAAAAACGTTTTTGTTTTTTTTTAAATAGCATCTAGGCAAATTCCAAACCATTTATACTTCTAAGCTTTCTTGAATTATAATATTCAAGAATTGTAACATAATTTTCCTAAAGTAAGTGTGCCTACCTACTACTTGATTTTTACGAAGGTATCGCACCAAAGCCAAATAGCGCGCGACGCGTATTTTTGTATCGTACTCGTATTCATAATTTTCGTGTCAGTCAGATTTTAAATCCACCATATACTCTAAAATAAATAAGTATTATTACTGATTTTTAATGATTAGTAATTGGATTCAAGTTTGTACAATACGTACTTAATCCATCTATAACCTTAAAAAATACTTAATAGAAAAATAAAACAAAATAAACTTATACTAATCAATTCAAGTTGATCTACTGCATTACTTTATCCTGTGACGGAACTTAGTACCTACCCGAGTCCGTGAACTCATGAGCGAGCGGTGCGCTTGGTGCGCGCGTCTCCCGCGCATCGTAACTTATTACGTATTGCTACTCCTTGCGGGGCCTGGGGTAAGCGTTAGATGCCTACGCGCTCAAGTCAGGCTCGCCTTAAATTAATTTTATAATTGTTTCCGGTTTTGATTCAGGACCTCATCACGCAAGAAGGTCACGAGCCAAACTTTTCGACAATCTCGAAATATCTGTTAAAGATATAAACATTACACAACAACCAATAATTATACTTGCCTATATTATCAAAAGTAACTACCTCCCTTGGGCTGCCTGTCGGAGTAATGCAAAGCGGAGTTGCGGACTGTGTCTGTCTATTGATGCGGAGTGAGGCAGCAGAGTGAGGCAGCGGAGTGAGGTAGCGGAGCGGAGCAACGGAGTAATGCAGAGTGGAGTTACGGACTGTGTCTGTCTATTGACGCGGTGTGAGGCAGCAGAGTGAGGCAGCGGAGTGAGGTAGCGGAGCGGAGCAACGGAGTAATGCAGAGCGGAGTTGCGGACTGTGTCTGTCCATTGACGCGGAGTGAGGCAGCAGAGTGAGGTAGTGGAGCGGAGCAACGGAGTAATGCAGAGCGGAGTTGTGGACTGTGTCTGTCTATTGACACGGAGTGAGGCAGCAGAGTGAGGTAGCGGAGCGGAGCAACGGAGTAATGCAGAGCGGAGTTGCGGACTGTGTCTGTCTATTGACGCGGAGTGAGGCTGCAGAGTGAGGTAGCGGAGTGGAGCAACGGAGTAATGCAGATTGGAGTTGCGGACTGTGTCTGTCTATTGACGCGGAGTGAGGCAGCAGAGTGAAGCAGCGGAGTGAGGTAGCGGAGCGGAGCAACGGAGTAATGCAGAGCGGAGTTGCGGACTGTGTCTGTCCATTCCATGTCCACATATAGAAAACCTTCAAAAATGTAGGGAAACGTTACTGAGGTGTACGAGTTAGTGCGAACGGTGCTTAAAAATGAGGAGCAGGCCCTCTTGTTTCGGTCACAAGATACTTTTTATCTCGTTGGAACGTTCCCTTAGTGGTAACAAAACACGTATCACGCGGGCGAAGCCGCAAGTAGTACTTAGTTTATCTAGATAGGTGACTCGCAAATTAAACGATTCGATATTTCCATGTTACAGAATATCTCTCAAAGAGTTTCCTGTTTTAGAGTATAAAGTTGACGAAGAGCGCTGTTTGTTTATGCTTTTTATATTTGTTAGCTCCGCAGTTCATATTTAATTTGTTTATTATTCACTTTTTCTTTCTTCTTCTTTTTTTGTATTAAAGATATTACATAATTTATATTATAAATATGTGTTAGTTGTGTTAAAATTGAAATTTGTGGTGAATATCTCTGAAGTATTGTGTGGAGGATATCTAGCTATATAAGAAAATTGTTTTATATTTGATTAGTCGTGTTTCTCTGAACAGTAATCTACATAGAAAGTCTAATTTTCTAATTTTGTTTGTATGCGTAATTGCGTTTAAAATTGCCAATATCCTACTTTTACATAATACATACGTATAAAGTGTATGTAATTTTTTACGTATGTACCTATATGTATATGTAAAATTATAAGTCAATATGTGAGCATACATTGCATACCATACATTGATATATGATAGAAATATAGGTAAAGTATACTTGGCGAGTAGGTGATGTAGGTTGATGTTGCCGCTGAACTTTAGCAGGGCTTCGTGAAGACACCTACACCATTTTATAGAACTGGCTAAGCGACTGAAGAAGTATGCTGCTGGATCACATTCTTTGCGAGTTTCAAGTTTCTTTCCGGCCCAGTTACGCTTCTGTCATTTTCATTAAAACAGAGTTCAATCTCATTCCTTTATTCCTACAATTGATAAGAATTTAATAGTAGGACTATATGGTCCTACAATTGATAAGAATTCTTCAGCAAGGCTTATAAAGCATTCCTTTTATTTATTAGTTTGAATTGAAAGGTCTTATAACGTTCAATGTCATCGTTTACCTGAGCTAATATCTTTTAGTAAACGTTAAAGTCGTTGTACTGCCTGAAAGTAGAAATTACTGTATTTATTTACCTTGAATATTCTTTACGAGTTTCACCCCTTTTTTGGATAAAAATTGAAGAAATAATATTTATTTTATGAAAATATGATTGAAGCTGAATTTCACTGTGAGCTGTCGTTTTGTGTTTTAGCCAACATTTCAATAGGAACTCATTTTTACCAATGTGAATTAAAGCAAGAACTGAGGTAAGAAAACAAAGTTAGCAGGAAACATTTGGTGGAAGCTTAGACCACGAGCAAATAGCTGTGAGAGAAAACTCTATTTGAATAGCGAATGATAAACGTTGGATGCAGGACGGATCTCGACGGGACTATAAATATTGACGGATAGTTTGACGCACTTCCTGCTATCTGTAACAGAACTGTCTCAGCGCGGTGTCAAACCCGGTTTACGATAAAATCTTCGCCTTGACCCAATTTAGATTTTATAAAGACAAACTATGAAGCTATATGTAGTTAAAAGTGTAAAATTCCAATGAAATAAAATCAAGGTGGTGGTATTGTTTCACTCCATGGTTGGTACAAAATTTGAAAAGACTGCTTTATTTTATTGTACAAGGTATTCTTAAAAAGATAATAGTACATAACTATTACTGTAGAGGTCAGTTTTCTACTTGATGTTTATTAGTATATACTAATATAGTGAAAGAAACAAATTACAGTCACGTTTGTCTAAAACTTTAATTCAAAGAATTAAGTTGGAGTTGTAGTGTTTGAAATGTCTCAGTTTAATTATTGAACACAGTCTACGAACAGACAAGCGCCTGGTAATCAAATACGAGCTGAAAATCTGGAACCTGCGTAATGCTCACCTACTTAGAGAATTGAAATACCTACATATTGAAACAAAGAAGGTATGTAGGTCCCTAATGGAACAAAGTGATGTATAGACTAGCTGGTTTTAAAACAGTTCTTGATTAGAATAGGTCTGATAATTCCGCTTTTTCTAGCCCTTAACCCAACCGTCTTTGGTTGGTATGTCTTTGTCTTCCGTACTTTTCTCTAGTTGTCGCCTCAGTATCAAACCCATTTTTAACAATTTCACCTTTCACAGTCCATGCATACATATTTTTGTCTTCCCTGTCTTTGATAATGATGACTCACAAAGAATATTTAAATCGAAGATTATACTCTTATTTTGATTCATGCATATTCATAGTTACAGATCTTAGAAAAAAATCACTGAAAAATTCTTAATTAGGAAGATGCTCACTGCCTTTCAATCAATAGTGCTGTAGCTTTTGGCACCATGATACACAAGAATACACTCAGTACGGTACATTTTCCATTCCATTCATTTATCCATTTTCATGTATAGTTCATTTTCATTCAGTTTCATCAAAATACTCCGGTTGGGTTTGTTTATCCATTTTATCAACAATTTAATACCCGATAGGTAAACATAACTCGAGAATTGTGTTTGTACTTCAGCTTCACCTCTGCTGAATCCTTCGGGGACAGGTGTGAGTAGGTTTTATGTTTTATTTACTGCGTGTTTGATAGCTTACGTGTGCAAATCCCCTTAAGAATAAGTGGAATTATATTTTTTTTTGCAATGCAATAATACTGTGCAATGTCCGACTGCATAATGACTATTCATTTTATTCTCATTTTATCGTCGTAGTCTTCTCCCATTGGGCGTTGCCATTTCAATTTCTACTTATAGTGAGCTTTCATAGCGTTCTTTCTTTTTTAGATTAGATGTCGAGAGAAAAAGCTTTTAGTGAAAATGTGTATGAAAAAGAAAAAAAAACTACAATATCTTCCTACGTAAACTCACTTTTTTGTATTGTATAATTCTGTTGGCGTCGGGAATGTCAATGAAAATGAAAGCAATCTTACCGTAAAGCTGAAAACGTTTTTACCAAATCCCGGGGTGCGCTCACAAAGCCGTAGGAAAGTTATTGCTGAAATAGATGGGCAAGTGAGACCATTTTATAATAAAAGCCGGGCTAATCTTTTACACTTGAATTTACGGATTGAATAGTTCAAACTTCGAGATAAAAATGTCACTTGGGAGCATTTTTAGCACAAAGGGTAAAAACGGGACCCTATTGCTAAGACTCCGCTGTCCGCCTGTCTGTCACCAGGCTGTAGGATTTTCACAGATGATGTATTTCTGTTGCCGCTATAACAACAAGTACTAAAAACAGAGTAAAATAAATCTCCCCATACAACAAATATTTTTTTTTTTGCCGTTCTTTATAGAGTGGTACGGAACCCTTCGTGCGCGAGTCCGACACGCACTTGGCCGGTTTTTTAACAAAGATAATTTTAAATGCAAAAAGCGATCTTGCCATCTTCCATTTAAAATAATATTCTTCAGGTGAGATCGGAAGGAGCATTACTAACGGAACGCAATCTTCCGTAATAGAAGTGGGTGTGTCGGACATAAGTGTAGTTAAATTCTCTGGATGGGGTGCATCACTAAAGTTATTACGGAGAATTACCGTGCCGTGCCGGCGGCGCGGCGCTTGGGCGGCGTGAGTTGCACGAGTCGGTTAACGTCAGGACCACCACTCGTGTCCATACGCTCAGCACTTAACTGTGGCACTACTTGGATTGTAGGTACATACTACTTGTATAAAACCTCTACAATTGTATCAAATACAGAGCCACACGGAACCTGGTTCCCGGTTTCTCAAATTTTATCTGTTGTATTATTGTTGTCTACTCCTCATGCCAATGGATTTGACAGGCATAATCATAATGGGTACTTACTTGACTGTATATCACGAAGATTTAGTTAGAATTACTGTCAGCATACATTTCAGCGTATACGTACCTCTTCAAATAAATTAGCATAGGATTCGTTGACGTAAAAAATATAAGGTACCTACTTATTAAAATGTACTTGGTACCCACCGTGACCCAAACTACTTAAATAATGCAAAGAAATCTTAAAGTATGATAATGAAAACGAAAACTTCGTTGCCTTTATTCATACATTATAAAGAGATATTCTACATTAAAAGGACGAGCATATTTTCCGTCTTAATGTTTTACTTAGGTATATCAAATCTGTTGACAACAGTCCGAAACTTATTTTATTAACATGAAAGATTATAGGTACTCTGAAACATTATTATTTTATTGTTTTGAAAAAGTTGTCATTTTGCTGTAAGCGTACGAAAAGTTTGTATAGGTAATAATTAGTACGAAAAGGCATCTAATATTTACTCAAAATTCTGAAATATTTCTACGATAAATAAACTTATCTTTTGAAATTGCTTGATTCAGAAACTAGTGACTATTAGCAATAAACCTTATTTAAAATCTTTAATGTTATAATAATACCCATCCAATATCCGTCTATCGAGTGTATTCTACTTAAACTTTACTTTACCAAAAGTATTAGAAACTTAGACCGCTTGGGATCAACTGTATAGTCACAGTAGTGTACATGACAGATAAAATTTTTAATACAGTAAGTACCTAACTTTTTTTAGTCATAACGCTATCGACTTTTTAAAGAAAAGTAATCTAATATTCTAGAGAAGGATCTACTTAAATAAAACTGGAGTATTTTCAGGACACTATCGGTTTTTTACAAGCAATAGGTACGTAGCTGGAAAGCTGTTGAGTGCCGAGCACCAGTAGATACCTAACAATTTTTTTTTCCATCATCGTTAAGAACCAAATGTGGACCAGAACATTTTCTTAGAAGTAAACAATGTTTGTTTATTATTTTTGTAACCTTGGCAAGCCCATTACGTACGTAACATTTCCAATATAATACCACTCGATTCGCTTTTTGGGAACATAAATACCACGTAGGTAAGCCTCTTAAAACGTTTTATTGTAATATAAACTTTTTTGACCCTTTATTTTCTAATAAACCTCAACATGAACTTTATTATATTAGTTCCACAAACTCTTGACCAGATAGCGTAACTTTACAGGAACTAAGTTCCATTTATAATAAACGTCCTATAAAAGTGGAAAACTCGTATAATCGAGCCACTTCTCATGTCATTCATATTAATATCTTCAGTTATAAAGAATTATGGCTTGGTCGACAGGAGCTCGCAGTAAGAATACCCGTTTGTATAAATCGGCGATGTTATCACGGGCCGTTTGAGTGCGAAGTATAGGTAGACTACATTAGAACGCAGCCCGAGATAATGCGCGGGTAACAGAGCGCAAACAGGCGCTAGTACAGCCCTTCCCTATTAGCGCAGAATTACCCGGAATAAAATAAATTGACGTACTCTGCATCGCTTGACCTTTCAGGACTTACGCATTTGCTTTTCAGTATATTAAATCAGTTTTATACCCACACCTTTTCATGATGCTTTCCGGGAAATGCTTTGTAGTTGGAGATTTGTACGTGTGAGGTACCTACGTGCAGACAGGTGTAGTTTATGGAAATTTGATTTGCTATTATGACATACAAGTAGGTAATGTTGTAATATAATTTCTGTAACGTAAAGCAAAACTGCCAATTATCTTACCGGAATAGTTAATGAATTGCCAGTGCATAACTAATTGGTCGATTCGTGATACATCACTAATGTCCGTCAGATGCTACGCCAAACATCCTGTAACTAGGCGCCTATTGTCTCGATTAATTAGCTTAGACGTTAATAATACTGTAGGTGCCTTGATCTAGATACCTAGAGAGAAAACTACAAGCTTATTTTTCTATTCTCTCTGTACAGAGTATTGATTTACAAACATTACATGGCATCATCGTACAATGATTGAACAATATCTTGTTGTAACTATATTTTATTTGATTGATTGATTGATCTGTCAAATAAACCTCTAGCATCCTCCTCCTGTGTTCAGCGCTGTCCTCTAGGATCGAAACTAACTTTATTAGATTATTAGCGTGAAAGGTTTTAAATTATTTAGTATAAATAACACATATATAAACTTAAATAAAAAAACTCATAACTGACTAAAACTAAAAATAATCTAAAATATGGCGTCGAAAAATCCCTCCGCATCGCTGGCCACCTGGTAATGTACCCAAAACGCAGGCAGCATTGCCACGTTGTATGGCAATGCTTTTCCTTTGTCCAAGGAAAAAGCAAGCCCTTAGGTCACGCGAAGTGTCAACTAAAATTGTTATTATTAAGGACGCGTTTCCGTTCGTTTGAAGTGATTTTTTTTACTTCGGTACATTTATTGAGAAAATGTACCTATCTAAAATTATATTTATAGTTCAGAATCGTACCATGTACATCTATCAACAATTCATGGGAAAACATTTTCAGAATGCAAAGCATTTTATTTAATAAACATACATTTGTGTAAAAAAGTAACGATTTTACTACCCATTTGGAAACGCGTCCTTAAAGCAACTGTGTAATTAGTTATGTACGGTAACTAGGTAGCGATTCATAAACATGGTCCACTCTTAAATACAAAAGAGTCCCGACTTAAGAAGAACCAATCGAAAAATCATAATTAATCTTCAATTAATTTTTACTGCGAACTTACAATGTCCCATATATTTCTTCTTATATTATATCTTACTGTTGCATATTTTCGTTTTGTATAACTGCCAGCCGACATTGTCACCCTATGTGTGAAGCTCCAACGGCGCTGATACATCCAACAGATACCTATGACCTTCCGAATCGCACGCCATGATCCAACTCCAAAATCTCACCTATTCTATAATAATGCAGTCACGTTAGTACAGACGAAACTTGTCCCGACGTGGTTAGAATAGTACATTTGATGCTTGTCGCCGGGCTATGTAGACACCCAATTATTGCCGTCACATAATCTCGGGACCGAGTTAGCGACCTTTGCCAGGTATCCGCTGTTTGCAACTATTTTGGGCAGGCGGAAATTGAACTGTGGGTGTTAGAGAAACGTCGGGAACTGAATCGTTTCTGCCTTGTTGATGTTGTCGTAGTAAGCACTACTGTCGAGCAAATGGTTCTGTTGGTCTGAGTTTTTTCTTCTGAAAGTCTATGTAGGTAGCAGCTTCCCCCGCTCTCAGCGGAACTAAAGGTAATGTCAGTCTCTTACTAACTAAAACCCAACCGAGTTCCTTCAAATGCCCTTTGCATTCCAGAGCGGCTGTAACTCTTTCGAACAATTATGCAACCCTGGCAGCCACTGCCCCTAGCAGGCTGTAGCAGTCTTAGCATTGTTGTCCAGGCCCCACAACATGTTAATTGTAAATGAATGGACAATTGTACCACTTTAGGTAATCATGAGCTTTATGTAATTTTGGTCCTTGTGTATAAAATTTTTTTGATATAAGTGCGGTAAGTTGGTTTTTACAAACGAGTAGACGAATGTAAGCCCGAGACGAAGTCGAGGGCTACCATAGTCACGAGTTTGTAAAAAACCAATTTCTGCACGTATGTCATACAACGTATACATTTGCGAGAAAACAGTACAATAACTAATGAAACAAACTTTTTGTTTTTAGATATCAATCGGAAAGTCGCAATAATCTTTGACGTTTTTAAATGCAAATGGCGCGAATTTGCAAACGGCGCCACAATCGTGAAAATTAGAACTACATCTTTCATTTAAATTTGTTTTTATTATTCTTCTCTCATTTTCTCAAGTGCGACAAACGTATTGAGCAAAAGCGCTTTCAAGGAGGTTCGATCATTCAGCTTATTTATTCTAGGATTGGGAAACTCCTTGGTGGAATTCTTAAATATTGTTTATGGAACTTTAAAAAAAAAACCGTAAAGGATACGCACGGCGCTATACAACGGAGTATGTAGTACTTAGGTGAGAGTACCTATTTTACCACACGTTCCATTGTGTGGTGCGTAATTTTTAACTTTCGAACAATGTATACAGGCTTTGTAAATGCATTTTTTGAGCAAATGTGTTGAAAATATGTTTAATGCTCGAAGAACGGTGCTATAAAACTTCACTGTACGTTTGCCGTTCGGAGTTATTTACCTTTTCGGATCATATTTTTGTTAAATCGTAGTTTGCATACTATTCAAACTACCAACGATGCTGTGGAGGTGGCAACGTTTTGGGCCACCCAAATCTGACCAACTGTCGTGCCATCCACACGAAGAAGAAGAAGATTCAAACAATTACAGAAATATATCGTTCTTCGAAGCGACTGTAATGGGACACTGGGATTTTTGGCACAGGCGTTTTCAGCCGGAATGCTGTTTGTCACGGTTTCCACAGAGAGGCACATAATTAATTAGACAAGCCTTTTGGTGACTTCGTTGTTTGTGCTCTTGAACATTAGTGAGGCAATTTAAATTACCTATTGTTGTACTCATTAAATATAAAGAGATTTTAGTGTGGAATATGCATTAGACAAGTGATTGGTAGTTTCTTAAATAGAGTTTAGTTTAATGAAAGTAAGAGATTCCTAATCTTTGATTTAAAAAAAATATTATGTTACTTCATCGTCACCAGCTTACAGCAGTCCACTGCTGGACATACCTACATGGTAAATCTTTTCTTAGGTGAAAATAATAATTTCTCGGTCACCAGTCAGCTGCACGTTTGCAGTTACTGTCATTTTTTTACTTTCACATGAAAGTGCAAGCTTATAGAAAACTATTAATTGGAATCTATATTAAGTAGGTAGATACACTTACCTTAATTGCATGCAAATGGGAGAGAGAAAAACTTTCGAATGTTGATTGACTGACTTCTTATAAAACTCTTGGATAATTTTCTTCTCCAGATTTTAGAAAAAAAAAACATGTAAGTAAAAGAATGTCATAATTTATTTATATAAACTATAAGAAGAAAACGTTCGTAAGTGCGACTGGTTGGCTATGCTAAGCTTCGTAAAAATATGACTGCTCTGCTGACTGAAACACTACTGTTTCAGTACACTACTGTAGGTACCTACGTACCTACAGTAGTGTAACAAAGGCGGATTTTATGTATCAAAGCATTCTCTACCAGCCAACTAAATAATATTCAGGAGGAAAAAAAACAATAGTCGGTAAATATTTATCGTTCAACGAAAAAATTGAAAAAAATTCTGTGTAAAAAAATCCGTTACTTGTTGTATCAGTAATAAAGTTTTAGTATTTCATTAATTCATTTAATGGTGTAGGTACTAGCTATAGTTCCCGATCCACTGGAGTACTGGCAGCGTATTTGCAAAACACTTGTGAAGAAAGATTGCAGTTCATGATTAAACGAGTAAAGCAAATGCACTTTGCGATAGTGCTTTGTAATAAATAATAATAGGAGGAAATTGCTTATCAATCTATGAACCAGTAGCTTATCCATATTTCCATACTCATATTACAAATGAGAACGTAACTCGGTATGTTTATTTGTTACGTCTGAACGGATTCCATAAATCCGTGTCCAAATCCGTCCTGGAATAAGACATTTCTATAATTGGGTACATAGATAAGAAAAACAATAATTCTATTTAGTCCAACCGTAACATCTTCAAAAAAATATCGGACACGTATTTTTGCCATTTCAAATCGATAAAAATTGATAAAAATAAAGCGCAAGTTCAAAAGTGGGGGGGGGGCTGGTGACGTCACATTTGAATAAAAGTGTACGAAAATTTGACGTCACGCGAGTTTTCAATGCACTTCCTTTTTTACGTTAGAGAAGAAAATTACGTGTCCAAAATTTTTTGGAAATCTATCTGACGGACTAATTAGATTTTTTCAGGAAAGTATCCAATTTTATTTCTAACAATAGCTAAATAGAAGTACCTAGTACTTCTATTTAGCCGTATTCGGTTGAATTGGAAGCTGACCCCAACGCGGTTGGAAGAAGCCTAGGCCCAGGAAGATGATGACTAGGTAACTGGTTACTCAATTTTCCAGTAAGTTCCTAACATTGATTCATTCAAACAGAATTTAATACAGTAAGCACAAGCTCGTGACACAAAAAAAAATACAATCGAATTGAGAACCTCCTCCTTTTTGTGAAGTCTATACATATAATAAAACTGTAGAAGACGTCAATTCTGTACATTGAATATAAACTACAAAAAAATACTCCGGGGGTGCTTTATACAAACAGTAGAAGCCAAAAACATTTTTTTTTCTTTTTTTGTCTGTCTGTCTGTCTGTTGTTCGTCTTTCACGCAAAAACCACTGGACGGATTTTAATGAAACTTTTTTTGTTGTATAGCTATTAGTCCTCGCCAACATATAGGCTATAATTTATTTTGAAGATCTGAATACAAGACGTGGAACCTTAGCAGCCCGGCTAATCTATAAAAGATATTAATATACCGCTTTAGAAATAGTTGGTCAATATGATGAGTACTGTCTGTCGACATAAAAAAAATGAAGGTCTAGAGCACCTGATGTGGAACCCGTTCAGGGAGCTAAGCTATCGGCTATTTTAATCAATAATTATCAACACATCTCATAGTCCGTTGGTTTAAAGCCTGCCTCTCGAAAGACTAGGTGTGGGTTCGAATCCCACAAATTTTGTAATTGTTTTTGTATTATTTTTATCTTATTTATTTCCTTATTTTTTTATTCATACCAAACCTAATATTTTCAAATATTAATAATATGTTATTGCTGTATTTTGCATATCTTTTTAGCAAGACAAGCAGAACCTATTTTCTGTTTATATGTATTCTGTATTTGTTTGCATCGCGTTAAAAATACAAAACTAATGTAGATAACATTCACATAAACCTGATAGGATTGTGGCAATCTAGAAGAAATCAACTTATTATCTACATGCATAGTAAGTAGGGGTAAGTATCTTTAATGAAACTTGCAATGCCATCTGTTGAGCGAAACTGTACTTACCATCAACAGCACGAGAATTACACCAAAAAGTATTTTTTAGTTAAAGATTCTTTTGATACTTACCAGGCGTTAGGCATTTGATGCAAAAAAAAAAAATTGCTCCACTGACTTTGTTTTCATTTTTTTTTTACTTTTGATAGGAACGCGTTTGACCACTATCTCACCTGATGGCAAACGATGATGTGATCGAAGATGGAGCACGCTTGCCTATAAGTAACCTACTCACTCTTGATAAGACTCCCAGGCTGAAACACGGACTCAGTCAGGGAATTCCACGCCATGTGTTCCAAAACGTTTTGTTCATGTGGGTGTGAGGTCCACCGTGTACCGATCGCGTACCGCCGGCGCCGTACGTCTTGTGGTCTGATGATGGAACGAGCTTGGCGGAATTAAACTATGCAATTCCGTCGCATACTCCCCAAAATGCAACCGATACAAACCGACAGGCTAAAAACTCGGCTTCGATGCTCAAGACTTCGGAGCTTCGACTCGGTGAGCCTTTCACCTCTTGGATTTCTTTCCCAGGATCTATCATTCCTAATTATTTTCTGTTTATTTTGAAACAAAACTGTTCAACTCCCAGTCAGCTGGTGATTCGTGGTGACCAGCCTAGGGCCAGAAATTACCAGTAGCGGGTTTCACACTCCAGAGCTTCAAGGGGAACTGTGGATCCCTAGGCAATATGAATATAGGCAAATATGACGCCACAGAAGAACTCGCGAAGATAGGTTTCGAGATGGTAGTGCTGGACCCGTACCCGCTCCTCCTTCTTTCTTTCTTTCTCACAGTTTCGTGCATGAATTTGCCAGAGAACAACTGAACTTCATGACAATAAATGGTGAAAAAAGTGAAAAATGGCAATGACAAGTCTATAAACGTGACTAACTAAATGACTTCTCAGCTTAAGTAAAAATTACCTCCGTAATAATAGGGATTATTATTGCGGATCATTGCCCTTAAATTTTTTTAACTTATGCACCACAGACAGCCCAATTTGCGGAGGTTGTTTCGACGCCGAGGAATTAGTGGGCTACGTCAGGATGGCCATGACTTTCCGACGTAAAATCCTCGGAACGGTGAGGTGCAGGTTTCAAATCAAATCGTTTATTGCAATCCATAATGTACATTTAGAGGTGGTAAATATAGGTTTGTGAGTGCTAAGTGATTGAGCTGACTTTTATCTCAGATTATCACTCCCTTGCGGCTTGAGTATTGTCGGTCGTCTCTCCGCTCAACCTGTGAAGCACACTGGTGGCTTTTATACATTTGGGCGGAGCTAGGCTTGCAAACTTAGCCAGGACAACGGAGTCTCTACTCTACTCTATCCGTTGTGGGTTTTTTTATGGATGGGAAAACATCAAATGACTTCTTCTGCTCTGGGTGGAGCGGAAGAGAGTGTCAAACTCTTACTGACTAAAACACATCCGTATTCCTCCTTATGCCTTTTACGTTCCAGGGACGTGGTGACTTTTCGAACAAATTCTGCAACAGTAGTCAGTGTTTGGACAGTGAGCCAACCTACGCTCGCCATCTGCGGGCCCGCGCTTAGGGTGGCTGGGAATAGCCCTGCGACACCCGACGCAACGCCCGGGTTGTGTTTTTCTGTTGTGGCGGCTGAGGGGGTCTACTCTCTTAAGCCCGAAGTCTGTAGTTTCGGCCTTAGTGTTGGGCGTTTTCTACTCCGTATCACCTACGGAATTACGATTAGCCCCGAACTAGGAATAACTGTCAAATCGTGCTGTCATTCATCTTATATTCTTCTCCGGACCATGGAGTAAACCAGGACGCTGCAGCCGATCGCCTCGACGAGGACACGGTGATGCTCCGCCCAAGCAGGGCAGACCTCCACCGTATACTCCACCATGTCCTCTGCGGAGACTTATCTTCTGATAGTTTCGGCATGACCATTAATCAAGCTCAGGGACAAACTATTAGTCGTGTTGGTGTGGATCTGCGGTAGTCCTGTATCTCGCACGGTCAGGCTGTATGTCGCTTTGTCGCAAGTAAACAGCGCGCAAAGCCTGTTTATACGTACTGATGAATATCACATAACAAGTAATATTGTTTACGAAGAAATTTTTTAAGTGTTAAGATTCGTTCGTTCTTCGTAATTTTGTAAGTCATGTCATAATCATGATGAGTACCTACATAAATTTAGTGAGTTTGTGTACTTAATATCTTCCTAAATACGAAATACACGCGCGAACGAAGTCGCGGGCACAGCTAGTCGGTTAATAAAAGTGTTATCATGTTCATATTCCGTTGCGAAAAATAAATTCGGACGTACTTAATGGAGTGTAAATTATCATGGAGAATGCTTGACATACGATGTTCTCCGGACTGGTATTCATGCCCAATGTGATGATAAGTGATTCTATCTGCAAGGATTTCCTGTGTTATTTTCCTTAATGGTGAATGGCATGATTTTTATTGCGTCAGGTAAGAATTCTATCGTCCTAAATAGTTCAATCAGGTTAGTATATAAAATAATGGGGTAGAAATAAAAAAGTCGAAAGCATTTATTCAAATTAGTCTCAGAATACTTTACTTTTGAACGTCAAAATTTAAGTACCTACATCAAGAAAATCTCCCCTAAATGCCTGTCACTATTTTCTAGTGTGTTTTAGCTGAGATGACGAAGTAGCGCAACAAGCTCCTCAGAGTCATTAGCTTCTCAGTAAGATTCTCAATGAAAAAATATAATAATATCACCTAGACCATGATTTCTTAATAAACCTACATACCTTTGAGATTTACATAATTTCCCTCGACTAAAGCTTCGAGGTCAATAAATAAAATCAAATAACAAATATTGGTATGTCGGTAGTAGTTTTGTATCCAAGTGTATTTTGTAATTTCGCGTCATTCGAACGGGTGTTTTCGGCTGGCAAGCCGCCAACCTTTCCGGAACTTATTTATTTACGTATTTTAATAAATGTCGCCAGTTCCATTCGTTGCTGTGAAAAATCTGAAAACACTGTAGGGACAAGTATTTTAAACGAATAAAAAAGCTTTTTTACAGTTGAAAGAAATGAGAATTATATTTCCGAGGAAAGTAGCAAAGTTATGAAGTAATTTGGTTAATGGAATAACCGTTCTGAAAATAATATTTTATAATATTTACGCAAATTAGCTAAGTAGTTACATTTTACAGTTACGTCAGGGCCGTTTTCTTTTTTTTTGCCTTAGCAGATAGGGTAAACCTCTTCATAAGGCAATACAATAAAATAAATGTATGACTGGAACTATTGTTTGAGATACGACACACAGGTTCAATTATTATTATGTTACTAAAACAATAAATTAGGCATAATAATATTCCTGTAACGCAATGTGAATACAATAACAAATGCCGGGACCCTTGGGCCGCGTTTAGCGATGTGTCGACGATAACAAAACAAATAGCGATCTGTGATAACACATTAATATTATCAAAGATATTATTATAGTTATACTTCTCCCAAACGTGTGCGAACTACACATGGCCCAAGTTTTGTGTTACGCCGTGTAAAAGTTTACATAACCACCCTCCTGGGCTATTCCTCATCATTGATGAAGAATCTACACGTTGCTATGGCAATGTTATCCTCAAAAAAATTCAAGGAGCCAACATTTTTTTTTGTTTAAGGCTCCGATTTACAAAATGATGCATATTAAAGTGGTTCCTAGAAAATGTTCGTCAAATCATTTTCACGTCTGGTGCGCCTTAGGTATTAAGATTGATACCCAGTGTCAATAAGTGTCTATAAGTGGTCTTTCTACTAAAACCACTTCGACTACCTACGATATGAATACCTACTTTGAATGCCTAGAGAATCCAGTAAAAAATCGGGAAGATCAAGAGATTCAATTAGCGAAACGTCAAACGCCGTCTAAAGCCGATTTGACAAAGTGGTGACGTTTGATTTAACTGAGGGTTTAACGATCAACGACGCTCGCATATGTCTGGACCCGGCCTAGGATAATCTCTTTCCGAATGTTCGTAATAATGTGGCTTTTACATCGTATTTGATTCGCCATTTATCGGATATATTTATGTTTACTTAGTAAATAGAGTCCCGTACTCCCGTGTGTCCTGAATATCATGTACTTAATTAATGCTTAGTGACACTTAAATTAATGTTGTTGTGTGACTTTACTAATGAACAAGCATGCGGAATGTATTTAACTTTTCTGTGTTACAAAGACTGGGTTTATATTTTCTAAACACTAGTCGCGCGGTGAGCTATGCTACAACGGGCTACGTATCGTGCTACATCGCAGCACCGTGTGACGAGCTACGAATCCGTCTCCACTTGTACTTGGTAATGTACTTTTGGAAATGTATGGCTTCTATCTTCTATGGTGGGAGATATCTGACGGGTGCTCATGCGTTGGTTTCAAAATATGTCTTTGGATAAACCTGATAAAAAGTAACTCGCATCTTTTATTAAAATATCTCACTTTATGTGGTAAATTCAAACGTGTACCGGATATTTTTTTTTTTGGGAATAATCATCCGATTCTGTCTGTAAAGTTTTTACCCAGTCTAGTCTGGTTTTTTTCTTTGTGACACTATGTAATATACATAACACCGATATTTACAAAATTATTCTCGATGTATGACGAATTGATATAAACAACTTCTCATTTATAAACATCATTATTATTACTAGACACTATATAATACGTGTACGTAGTATCATGTGTCTAAAATGTATTCAGATCGTGAGTATTCATTGGATCAGCGCATTACTGTCGCAGGTCATCAAATCTGTCGATCCTCTATCAATCTTGACGGCTGAAGTTTAGGTTGTTAGCATAGTTAGGTAGGAACAGTAGACTGTACGCCAGTGGTAACACCATACACATTCAGTTGGCCTAGCGTAGGATGGAGATTCAAAAGACAAGGTGTCCAAACAATACTGGTTTTGTTACCATGACGTGCAGCTTCCTGTATTCTAGTAAAAAGTCGGTACTTACTGATATATGAACAGTGTTCGTGGTCTAATGAAAGGATTAACTTTAACAGGATTTGTATCGTATCGTATTGTATTGTAAATCGGGCTGGTTTCCGTAACTACACGACTAAGCGCGTATTTTGCATGCAGGAGGTACAAATGTGTCATTCGATCCACCGTAGCTCCCCAAGGAAGGCCAGCAACTCCTTGGTGTTACTTACTGTCTCACAGAGGATACCTGGGTTTCCGAAGTACTTTTTTTTTAAGGATGGGTGATCATCAAATGGCTCCTTCCGCTGTGGGTGGAGCGGAAGAGTAACAGACTCTCGTTGACTAAAACCTATCCGTGTCCCTCCAAATACCCTTTGTGTTCCAGGGCTGCCGTGACTCTTTCGAACAAATTCCGAAACCTTGGTACTTTGCAAGTACGTAGCCCTGTAATCAATGACATACCGGGCAGCTTAGAATTGGGTTTGCTGCTCTGCAGAGTGGTCTGTCTGTTACTCCTATGACAAAGAGATGTTTATTAAGGGACCCTTGGGCCTATTTTAACGGCTGTCACTACGTATACAACTGTTGTTTAGTCTCTTTCGTAATTTTGCAACCTTGGATTATGACTTCATAATTATCCAACTTTATACATTAGAGACTAAATTGTATAAAATTTGTTTCTGCACAAAGTGATAATCCTAATCTCGGTCAATGCACGGGTAATTCCAATTTTAATGTTATTATTCCATTACCCGGCTGCGTAAGATATCATGAAAATTTAATGTGTCCTCGAAACTAATTACAAACTCTGTTATAATATTAGATTTAGTCATAGACTTGCGAATACCTACTCGAAATTCACAAGAGTGTCCCTAAGTAATCCCCTAGAGGCAGTAGCCTCAGTACAAGGTAGGCAGTAGCCTACCTTGTACTGCCTGGGGAGTAGTCATCTATCTTTGCCAGCTTGAAGGCTGTTTTCACCCAACCTGAAATCATGGTCTTTGAAGCAGGTTTTATGTGCCCGGTGATGGATATAAAAAGAGATTTAACATTTGTGTCTTGACAACGTCTGGTTTCTGACATCTTAATTAACTTTCTAACATTAGTAACTGGGCAGATCTTGGGGTCTTGGTGCTTCATAAGAAGCCGGCCTGATTTTCTATACCACATGCATACCAAATTTTATTAAAATCGGTTCATTTATTTCGAAAAATAAGGATTTCAAAGTTTGTATGAAAAGCCGTACCGCGTAAAGGCTTTTAAAGTGTGCCAGGACTCTGAGTATCATGCTTGGAGGTGGGAACACTCACCTTCCCGAATCACCCACTTTCGGCTAAAGGCGTCGCAGAATTCTGCGGAACCATCGCCTTTTTTTTTTGGTTGGGAAATCATGAAATGACTCCTCCTGCTCTGGGCGGAGCGGAAGGGAGTATCATACTCTTATTGACTAACACCCACCCGTGCTCCTCGTAGTGCCCTTTGCTTTCCGGGGCCGCAGTCTCTTTCTTTTTTTTTCTTTTTCTCCCCGGCCACCTGCCATCCGGCTTCGGCCGCAGAAGATTTTGAAGACTCGCAGGCTCGACGCTATCGGGGAACGCGCAGGACGATGCCCTCCAGGACGGTTCTCCACCTCCTTCACGGTCCAGCACCTGGTTCTCCGCTGGTCCTGAGCATCCTTCGAATCTGCTCCTCGGAGCCCGGCCAGGTCTGCTCGGAGCTTCTCGTTCTCCTTTTGGAGAAGATCCGTGGCGGCCGCCAAGAGGGCAACCTCCGCCTGCAGCCTGGACATTTCGTCCGTGGGCGGAGACTCGCGATTGCCGAAGGGCTCCTCCGCAGCCGCCAAAATGGAGGTCGTCGCCGCGCTGCTGGCCCTATTGCGGTTCGGTTGAATTCGCTTTTATCTTCGCAAACCTGGCTTTACGCCCATTGGAGACGCCAGCGGAGTCCGGCTCTCCGACGGAAGATGCCGGAGGGATTACCCCGCCCACTGGTGGGAATCTTCCGGGCCGAGGCCATCTCACCATTGGAGGAAGACCCTCGGGCATCCTCTGGTTTGGGGCGCTTGCGGAAGAACTTTGAGTTCTCCGCAGCATTCCCCACTACCTCTCGCTCCGGCCCTTGTTGCCACCGGCAAGTGGTTGACAGGGGTTGCCCTCCCTGGAATACGAGGGGCTTGACGCATGAAGCGTGGCGGATTATCTTCCTGCTGTGCAGTCCGTACCACCCTGGGGTGATATTTTTCCATGTCTCTTTCTTTTTGTTTTGTTCCTTTTAAGGGTTCGGTCCCTATCTCCTCCTCCCTATCACAGGGTCCCTCTCTCCCACTTCTTGCTCACTGTCCTCACAGTCACGTCTGATAAGCAGACGCGTACCAGAGAACAGTGAACAAGATTCCTCTCAGCGAAACGCACTCCGTCCGAAGACCCGAACAACGCTCAGGTCTCCGAACGGTGTGCCCCTCTCGTGTCCCTCTTGGTCTGATCTCTCACTTGGACCTTTCTTTCTGTGATGTGTAACTTTACCGGCAGAGCTCACAAGATCATTGAGACACACCAGCCCCACGCCCATTTGCCTGAAAGGTACTGACTGATTAAATTAAAATGATATAGCTCATCATTTACACGAAGGCCTGTAAACCCCGGGGTTGCCAACAGCTCTGCAAAATTTGGTTGTATCTAATACCCTTCCAAGCCTGAGAGTCAAATTGTTGCAACTTATTTAATTCTGTGAATCTATCTTTATCACTAGCTGGAATAATCTTTTTATCATCAATATTGGTAATTAAATACTTTATTGTTATAACCATATACAGGATACTGGTTCAAATAATGAGCAACGTACGACATTTTGTGACATTAAGGTATCAACACGCGGGCTCAGACCTTTTTTTGCTGGTCTGAGTACGCGGGTCGGTAAGATGAACAGGTTTCGACTTGTGCACTTTTTATACTTTTGGGTCCTCGCCGAGGTACGAGAACGTTTATTGGGCAAGGGTGTGTGCCCTCCTCAAACTCCGAGGATGAGGAGGAGCTGCTTTCCGATGCCCTAGAGCTTGATGACGGTGATTGTTCTCCATTCGAAGCAACAATAACGTTCTGCTCATGGTTCTCGATACCATTACTTACCGGCTCCATTTTTGTACACTGTTGTGTCTCCTAAGACCACTAAAAACACACTGACACTTTCTATGCACTTTTAGCTCAGTGATAGTGGTTAAAAAACTTCGAAATACTTTTTCTCGCTAGTTAAAAATTTCGATGTAACACGAAATAATCACAAGAATGCAATGGCGCCTGTCAGCTAAATTGGCGGTTAAGTATTTACTGCCCTCTGGTGCCAGAAAATGTAAAGACATTCTCGATACTCTTACTAAGTATGGAAGATATTCTCAATATTCTACAGAATCATAAGGACTGTTTCTTTATATCATTGCTGTGTTTTCGAATACATATAATTATTGTCCTTCGGTACAATTTTTTTTTTGCTAGCCTGCTTTTGTGTCCCACTGCTGGGCAAAGGCCTCCCCCTTCTCCTTCCAAACCTCTCTGTCTCGGGCGATCTCTGGCCAAGCTTTCCCCGCAAACATGATGAGATCGTCACACCACCTTCGCTGCGGCCGACCTCGACGACGACGTCCTTCCTCAGGCGTCCAGTGAGTGACGATCCTCGCCCACCTCTCTGGGTGCATTCGTGCGACATGGCCAGCCCACTCCCATTTTAGCCTAGCCGTTTTTTCCCCAACATCTATAACTTTAGTTAGGGAGCGCAGGGTGGTGTTTCTAACGCGATCGGTATAATAAGTAGTTTAAATTGTTTTCTGAAAACGGATCAAAACTAACAAAAAAACTCTATTAAAATAAGTTCTATGATATTATGCAACCTCTTTATTAATATTAATTAAGTAGGCACTGATAAAAATAACTGGCCATTTCATCTAAAAAAATCCAGGATGACATATAATATTGTTTTTAACAATCGTTTAAAGGCTTTACATCAATCTTTACAAAAAATTATGCTGGCCTGTACAATGTCATTTTTAGTGCAACCTTCTTGTTTTTTCCTTTCGATAAATTAAAAGAGACAATGGCCATTTTAATCAAAAAAAAATCAGGATGCCATTTAATCTTTTTTTAATATTTATTTTAATCTCTGTTAATGGTTTTTGTCAGTGTTTGTAACGTAAAGTGGCCTGTGTTGTATGTTTCCATAACTCGTTGTACTAACCTTTTTGGTTTGATTTATATTAAAGCTCCCAGTCTCAAGATAACCAATAAACAGCTCCATTATCATTGTCGTATTTTTGTTGCCATTTTTTTTCTCAATTTTCTTTCGTGTTCTCATCCGTACACTACTGAAAGTCCAGAGCAAAAACATAGATAAATTTATTTTTCAGAACATACAGTTTTTAGTGCTCCATATTTTAAATATTACCAACTATCACCTTAAACCATTATAATTATGTATTACACTACCGAATCGTTAGTTGATGTCGTCTTTTGAGTTATACTTTTTCGACTCAGAACGCGCGGAGTCTTCAGCAGATCCTGAAAATAAATCATTTTATATACTCGACAATCTTTTATAATGGAATTAGGTTGGTGAAGTAATTTAATGAAAAGAAACGATACGAAAATGTTATTTCTGAAATACGGTTAACGAGAAACTTAGATAGAATATACTTTATTGTACACCAAAATAGTTACACAGCTCTTTTCATGTGCGATACTTAAATAAAAATAAAAATATTATTTAACTAGGGCCTTATTTCTACAAGGTGTACCAATTTACTTGCCAGATAAAGAAATATTCACATGCTTGAATGCTCCTTTACGAATCAATAGTTAATTTTACTTTGAATAAGTCAGTGACTTTGAAACCTAGGTATGTATTTATTGAATACCTAATATCTACTATGATGTGAGATTGTACATTGAGAAAATCCAAATCAGACAAAAAATAAGTGCCCACGTATTGTACGTTTGAAATATTTGGCGACAAGACATCTGTGGAATTTGTGACTTGTCTTAAACCGCATTAAACTGCTCGATCCTCTATAACAACTCACAATGATCGCCATTTCTAGTGGACACGCCTGTTCATTACAAGCGTCAGTTTGGAAGCTTTCCAATTGAACTTTAACTGCCTCACATTCAAGCTTCATCATTATTTCTACACGAGTTTCTGAAATACTATTGTAACTTTTTAATAGAAGATTTCCCATTTGACTGTTCTATTGCCACAAATTGTTTTTTTTTGCTTTAATTTATCGATCGCTCAATATCTTGTTATACCTACTAATAATTAATTAAAATTATTATTATAATTTTTTTATTATCAAAGTCCTGTGCAACAAAAGTACATAATTATTATACATCTTTGACAGATTACGACTGACATGCAAATGCGGACGTTGATTATAAATTAGTAGAATTTGCTTTCTGAACTGTGAAACGAAAGGAGAAGGCCAGTCCATACAAAAGTATGATAACAGACCTGTGATACAGGAGACTGTCAAATAGCTAAAACTTTAGGTACCTATCGAGGTTGATCTTTATATTAATACCCGTATCATTAAGAGCACTGACATTGCGATCTCATCTTTAATCTCAAAATAAATGTTTTGATATTGATTGTCCCCAAAACGATATTGCGACCAGATTTTGAACGTTTGGCCACGGGTATTGGCTTTCTAAAACCAAAACTGAATAAACGATATGATAGAATGACTTGAATTTGAAACTTTTTAAATGAGACTTTTTTTTAAGTTTTCAAATTCAAGTCTTTCTGTCAATAAATGTAGTCAAAATGAAGGGAAATTAGAGATGTTTTTGACAGCTCTGCTAAAACAAACGTTCCTTTAAAAAAAACCGAGAACTTTTCTCTGATCTTGACACAAGTGAGCTTTCATCAAAGTTCTGTTCGACTTCTGAGGTATTCAGCAGCATGTGCTGCATAGCCACGTAGATAATATAATAAAGCGCAGATGTGCTTTATGAACGTAGTAAACTTGCACTACCGTCCGACAGTGGCAACGACAAGCACTTGTGAGCAGACAAAATATTTGCTTAAAAGACGGCTATGCAAGCAATTTCGTTTGGAGGAGGATACGATAGTTTACAAGTGGAGTGAATGATATGGCTAAATAATAAAAGCCGCATGGATCGATCTTCGAGGTTAAGCGATGCTTGCCGAGGACAGGCCCTGGATGGATGACCATTCACTATATCTCAAGACTCTTCCGTATCTCGGAAAGCACGTTAAGCCGTTGGTACCGGCTGCTAATAGGGATGATTCCTGAATAAAAAAATATGATTCTATTCAGTTCGTCAGTTAGATTATCAAAAAATATTGGACGTCTTTTTTGCTTTACCAAATCAATAAAAGTTGACGAAGGCTTGTGACGTCACTTTTGTTTAAAGTCTACCATGCCCACGAGTTTTCATCGCACTGTCTCATCTTCATTTTTTTGATTACTTAAAAAAAGAAAAAAATACCTGTCCAATATTTTTTGGAAATCTATATGTGACAAACTAATTTGTTTTTTTTGTCATCTTCCCTATTATATATCTTTGACGGTCGTTACGGATAGTGAGAAGCCAAAAAACTGACACCACTCTTGCCAAGGGGTATCGCGTTACCCAGTTATAAGGTTGTGATGGTCAGACAGGTAGGCGCTCCGTGTAAAATACTAATTCAGTTACACTGGAAGCCAATCATATAGTTCATAAAAGTGTAGACAAAATTGATTAGTAGTGTACAAGTGGTACCACAGTTTTCCACGTACAGATGGAAATAGATAGTGTCCGGGAATTCATCTTAGAACTGCGCGTGCGGCTGCATTAATAGCTTTTATGAGTGTACGTTCATACTGAAATGTCAAATCCATGTCCCAGGGACTGAGAGTAAGATAGATATACTCTTTATTGTACACTGTAATCATTTTCAATAAGGGCAATAATGAGCGCCGGTTTATAGCTAAACACGATTTGTAATGAACATGTTTTAAAAAATTGCCTATGGCACTCAGCGGTAAAGTACTAGTAGTTGATGAGTTTTCGTAAACCGAACAGCACTCTTTTTTTTTTGGAAGGAAGGGAGTGTCCACCCGTGGGTTTTTGCGTTCCAGGGCCCCGGTACCGCTTTCGAACAAATTCCGCAAGATTTTCGAATAAATTTGACTACTTTCAACACCATAAACTTTTTACCTTTTTTCAGGGTTCCGTACCCAAAGAGTTACCAACGGAATCATAAACCCTATTACTAAGCCTCCGCTATCCGTCTGTCCGTTCAGCCGTCTGTCTGTCAGCGTACTGTATCTCATGAACCGTATTAACAGTTGAAATTTTCACAGTTTTTATTTCTAATAGCACTTAAGAGAGCGTTTACGCGGTATGGCATTTCATACAAAGTTTCAAGTCCTTATTTTTAGAAATTAATGAACCGATTTTAATTAAATTTGCCATGCATGAACATGAAGAAGGGTTCCGTACCATAAACCGAAAAAGTCACGTTTCTTGTAAGGGGTGTATTTTATTTCTTGTTGTTATGAGCGCTCGCGGTACGGCACTTCATACAAACTTTCAAGTCATTATTTTTCGGAATGAATTAACCGATTTTAATGAAACTTGGTATACATACGCTAGATATCCAGATCTAAATAGTTAGTATAGAATATTTTCGAAAAAGAGTTTAAGGGGAAAGACAGAGTGATTTTAAGTTTTCTACACAAAGTGAAAAATCACTCTATCTTTCCCCCTGAACTCTTTTACGGTACGGTACGGTTTTAATGGTACGGAACCCTTCGAGTGCGAATCAGACATGGACTTGGCCGGTTTCTCATTTAACATTGTGTAAACCATTTCAGGGCAGATGATGATGTAATGATGATGAATAATTTTGCAGCTATTGTGAGAAAAAGCAACTGAGGCGACATTTTAATTATATTTGGATCTAAGCCGCCTAATAACCTAACAACCTGTTGGATCAAAGATCTTCGTATAACTTTATCATGAATATTACCAACCAGTAAGCTTAGGAAAGTGACTTAGTTTATGCGACCATTAATATTAATTGCATTATAACGAAACATACATAGCATACAGGTAATAGTGGTACGATTTGTAGAGACTATCGAATTAGGTAAGATAATAAATTGGCTATTATAATTACTGCTAGGAATGTAATTAAGTCATTAGGTAGTGGATAGTATTAATCATAAGCAGAATGAGAAGTCAGGTTGAAGACAAGGGGTTCATATTTCACGCGGCCAGCCATTTCCAAAGTGTTTTTGAGGTAAATCTTCTACACTCCATTCGAGTCTGCCATGACAACGGGAAAAGCACTCCAGTCGAAGGCGTTTATGTTAATATATAACAAACTATAACTGTCGTCGATTTGATCAACGAAGGGTGAGTCGAGGTTAAGCCGAGTAGAGGAAATGACTTAGAATAAGGGTGTTAAACCCTCGACATCCTTCAGACCCAGCTGCTTTTTGCAGGTCGTCGATCCCTTAGATAGAGTGTAACTATCGTCCTTTCTAAAACTTTTAAACAAGTCTCAAGAGCAACATAAAGAGTAACGACCTCACACTGGTCGGTCGTGTGTGTGTCCCAATGATGTATGTACAGCTTATTTACCCTCGCACTAATGTTCAGGCCATCCCATCTCCCAGACGAAGTTCGGAGTAAACGCAAACTTACTTTAAACGCTTGTCGAAATTTCCGGGACATTAGACTGTAGAGTATCGGGTTCGCAGCAGTCGACAGGTATCCATTATAGCACAAATAGTTCACAATTTTCCACACCTGAAAAAAATATGGATTTATTTAAAAAATAATATAAAGTTTGATATCCAATTTGGGCATCAAAAGTTTCAGAGTAACTATTTTTCTTGTTAAAATTTACATTTTTATTGCATGACGTTGACGTGAGCATACAATGTTAATAAAGAGTTTTAATGATTTCGATATCAAGGGACGTGAACCAGACTGCAACAATGACTGTTTGAACTCTAGTTAGTTTGTTCTCTGCAGGTAAACTGGTTATTCATGAGTTGGTTGAAGTTCAGTAACGATTTTAAAAAGGTAAAGTAAACACACTTTTATAATGCGGTTTTCATTGTAGTCGCAACGGAACTTTGTGAATTATTTGTGTGTAATTACGAGTTTTTTTTTATTTTCGTAATAAAAGAAAATATTTTGAAATCCTGGCCCCAAGAAGGGCCCTGTTTCGTAAACATACTTACATTATAATAATCTTCATAATCAAATTTTGGTAACACCATCATAATGCGGAAAATACAATATGGCGTCCACGAGAGAAAGAAGGACACAGCAACGGCCGCTGAAAATAAAGCATAAATAAGGTACAGTTTCAGTGTCAACCTACTTTACATGATATTTAGATTCCTTGAGATTTTGTTGTTCAATTATAGTGAAATTAAAACATAAGATTGAATGGTACTACAAAACAAGTTTTCTTGAATATCGCACTTGAACGTCATTTCAGTTTTCTTGTGCAATTTATTTATATGTGACTTAGGTTTGTCCAGTTGAGATCTTGAAAAATAAATTTATTTCATTTTCATGTTTTACTTGAGGAACTTCCATTTTAATGTAAAAACATTTCTACTTATTCTATCGCGCACTTAGTAGATCGTGTTGCTTCTCACAAGGAAATGAACTCGCTTAAAAGGAGTCCAACTTTAAGTACACAAGACACATTGCGCGCGCTTGCCAGACTGTTTAGCAAAGTAATTAACACCACTTTGTGCAGGCACTTGCACAAAACTTAGTAAATAAAATCAAAACAAAGAGGTTCCATAAACTCAAGGAAAAAGGCGTAATCTCTTTCTTTATCACATTGCTCTGCAAAGAAAAAAAAAACTTGATTGAAATACTATGAACGACTTCAAAGAGAACTTGAGGCATTATCTACGTACAAAATTGTATATTTTTCTTACCATCCAGATATTCTTGTTCATGACTGTTTATATATTAGACAGTGTTGCTCTGTTATTTTAACTGTCTTAAACAACTGTAAGTGAAAATATTGTACCTATATATTTATTTAATATACGTATTGTTTTTAAACGCCCTTGTCTGATCGTGTTGCACTTCCACGTTTAATAATCTTAAACAAAACGATAGAATAAGATGATACTAACCGATCATTTTCACCGCTTTGTCTCTGTTCTGTTTTCCAACCACGGGACTGCTCCGCATTTTCTTTTGCGCCGACTTCAATTTGATTGTTATTTTGATATACAGTACCAATATCGTCGTCATCGGTATTACGAAGAAAATGAAAATCTCGATAGCGACCACGGTGCTCGCAGCTTTCGTCAACGTGTAGTAGCAGAACACGTACTCCTTCCTCTCCAGTAGGTCTATATAGAATACGTCAGGGATGCAGAAGCTAAGTGAGATGACCCATATCACCCCTACAATTTTGAAGACGCGAGAGTTCAACGTCAGCTTTTGTCGAAAAAAAGGTTTTGTCACTATGATGTAGCGTTCGATTGTGAAAGCAGTAATGATGAGGAGGCTGCAGTTACTGAACACGTCCCAGAGGATGTAATGTATTCGACATCCTACTTCTCCTAGAGGATAGAAGTCTGGTACGAAGATTATGTATATTTCGAGCGGGATGAAGAGTGCGGTGAGCAAGTCGGTGATGGCAAGGTTGGCGAGGTAGCAGTTAGTGGGGGTGCGCATGGTGTGGTCCCGCGCGATCACCGCCAATGTGCACACGTTGCCAATAACGCTCACCACCATGAAGATCCCCAGGATGATGCTTACGACTATCTTCACCGTATACGTGTCTTCTAAAACGTTGCTGTCGTCGAAAAACATTCCCACTGGCCCGAAGAAAGAGAACGAGTTGTTCCCGTAATCGCTATCGTTAATGAACGACATTTCTGTTTCGTTAGAATTACGTACAACTTATCTTTAAATTAACGTAATTAGTTTTAAATTAACGACCCTACTAACGTTGAAATACAATGGTGTGTTCGGTATACCTATTGACTGCACAGTGTCGCTCTGGCTAGCGATAGGGAAGTACTGATAAAAAACAAATTTCGTCAGGCCTTGACGCACCCCTATACAGTATGATGGTAAGGGAAGATGTTTATTTTGCATCATTTTGATAAGGTTTAATAATTTTAATGAAGAAATTGATATGTAGCAATACTTATATACTTTATTATTATGTATGTGATCATTAAAATAATTGAACTTCTTATTATGTAAAGCAATAAAATTTATTTACTACAAACGTTTATTTCTTCTTTCTGGTACAAATTAATCCCATTTGCAGAGATGAATAAACCGAGCTCATTTGTTACTGTGCTGACCGACCGTTTTTCCGACCTGGGAATTCAACCCTGTACCTCGTTAGTGGCTTTAACAGAATACGCGAGCGGTTTATCTTGTACAACTTACACAATACATCGAAACTTACGACCATGGACTACAAAATGACATACAGCATTGTCAAAAAATGCCGTTGAAGCAAAACTTCTAAGTTCTAAAAGTCTTAAGGATTTCAATGTGTCTCTAGGTTTATTCCTGTCGTAAACGCGACACGTTCCATGCCGTTTACGTCGTGTAGTCAAGACTTTACGTTGTCACTAGTATAACGTTAAACGCAGCCAACTTTGCTGGAACAATAAAGTGTAAGCTTCTCTTTATTGAATATGAGTGAACTCTCGTTAGCAGTTTTAAGTGCGGCCCTTCGATGTGGAAAAAGGATCAAATAGAAAGTTAGAAACGGGATAAGTTTTTTGAAGATGTACCCACTATATTTTCGATGCTAGGATAAGGTATCCTTTAAACACTAACAACGTTCTTATTTGAATATCATAATTTATATAAGCTATTATTCAAGTTAGTGCGATTCCTGGGGGATGGACCTATACCTAGGTATTTCTAGTACATGCATGTAGGTACGGTCTATTGAGACAAATCACTAGACTAGCCCGTCCGCTATAAGAGCGCTGTAAACTTTTTCATAAATTAATATACCTAGCGACTAGATAACAATCTAGAATAAGCTTACAAAAACTTAAAGCTGTGAGTAAAAAAGTTATTTCACTATTTGTGCTAGATTGGATAGTAAACATAAAATATTTACAAGCCAATCTACTTTTAGGTTTCGAAGTAAAATTACTTTTTCTCTTACCATCATGTTGATCCTTAAAGCTTACTATATTTATCAACACTTCGGTTCATAAGTTTCCACAATAAAAATAAATGTTTTTTCTTGAACCAATTTATCACAATTTCAGGGTCACAGAATTTAAAAAAATTGGTCCTAATTCGTTTCATTTGCGTTCGGTCCTGACTCAGCATTACCGACGGTTCCCCCAAAATTGTCACCTCCAGTATTGCGTGGCAGCGATGCAGAGAGGTGATAAAAGAAATATATCGGACCCCTAAAACATTTCTTTACTGTTATTACGTTCGACGATTACCTTCAGTCGATTCGATCTTTAGAGCCGCAGTACAAAAGACTGGGAAGTGAATTAGATTTCACTTTATGAGAAATCACATTAAATTTGAGTGGATATTTATTTTTGGAAAGTTAAGATCGGTTTCGCAGAGAAGAGGGGCTGAATTTTTCAACTAAGAAAGTAACCCACTTCGCGATTTTCTCTTTTACGAAGCCTTTGACTTTCAGATATTTTCTCGTCGACACACCAGAGACACTCATTCCACAAGGGATTTAAGAAAGCGTAAACATTTGGAAAGCGGATTCCGTAAAATGAAAGAGTAATTTATGAATCCTGGTCTGCGATATTTAGGAAAGGAAAATTATCCTGATGCATTATGTATTACGCATTGCATTATTATTCTACCGACTGTATTACAGTTCAAAACAGGTGGAAAATATTTGGGTTTATTCTACAGAGCAACGTTTTATATTTTTGTGAAATTGAAATATGAAGTGGCAATTAGCTGTAGGTTTTGCATTCGTTTACCAGTCCATGCACTTTTAAAACGAAACTCTTCGCACAAGAGTATCGAATTTGATAGGAACTAAGGTCACCCAGTGATCGAAATTCTAATTATTAAAGTGTTCGAAATTCGAACACTTTAATAATGTAATAATAATCGTTTTATTATTATTATTAAAGATAACTGTAATAAAAGGGATACAAAGTTCTTGCTTGACATATTGATGTATAGATAACTTAGCAGAAACCTGGATTAGGGTGGCACGATGTCAATAATTTCTAAAAAAATAAAATAGTAAGTACCTCACAAGTAACACAGCAAAAAAGCTACACCCTGGCTATAAAAGTAATTGCGTTGATCTAAACAAGCGGTCAAATTGCGGCAACCATACAGTGCAGACACACGGTCACCCCTAATTGAAATTACAGCCTGAAGACACACACAGCGCCTGAACAGAGGAGCGTCATAATACAGTGTTTGTGGTAATATATAGTGGGCGGAAGGGAACTGATTTTTTGTTGATATTTGTCTAGTTTTTGTCTGATGAAATAAAGAGTACTCATTGCAAATTAGATTTTCTGGCTCTTGTTTACGAAATTCTGTATGCTGTAACTCTGACTTCAATCATTGTGCCTAGTGCTAAAGCTTTTTCAAGGGTTCGATGGGATAGGCGTCCAGTCTAACTGGATGCAGCGGCTATCTATTTGACTTCCATAAGACAAAACTCCGTTACTGTACCACGTTACCAATTGATACCTCCACCTTAGCCGAGACATATTTTTCTGTCGAAGAAAATTACAGCACTGTCTTGCTAGCAAAGAAATGCAAAGTTATCTTACGTATATCCTCATTTCCTACGTTCATGTAGGCACCTATGTAGATAATCTTAGTATGACGTAGGCCTAATATGGTAAATGGGCCATATTGTGTCGAATGTCATAATCCTAATGCATGTCATCATACTGCCTCGCCCACACTAATATAATTAATTCTCAAATGACAGGAGAATCTACCTATGTTACGTATTTGTGTCTATTTATAGTTCAAGACGTACGTGGGTAAGGTTCGACGACTTTGGCCAAAGTATCATTAATTTTACTTGTGAACTGTGCATCCGACAATTCTAATGTAATGATTCAAACGTTTGGTAACTAAAATATTGATATACTACATCTTTTTGGTAGCAAGCCTATTTTGTCCCACCTTAAGAGCTTGGTTTTTTTCAGGAGTGGGACAAAATAGGCTGAAGGACTGGTCCTTCCACATCTCGAGAGCCCGCGATTCATCCTTCCAATTTTGCTGGAACGGTCTTGTTTTTTATGATGGGATATCGTCAAATGACTCCTACCGCTCTGGTCGGAGCGTCAGACGCTTACTGACTAAAACCCATCCGTGTTCCTCCAAATACCCTTGCGTGTCAGGGCCACAGTGGCACTTTCGAACAAAATCCGCAGCCCTGGCAGACATCGGTCTAGCAAGTCCCGTCATTTACCCTGTGGTCTCCCGCGACCGTCAAGGTCTTAGGGCACCAGCTTTTTGCAGCAGGGCTACTTTAGTCCACAGTTACTTGAGGATCCGGTAGACTTGACATATTCTGCCCAGCCACCAGCCAGCGTTGGCACGTCATAGCATTTAGGTTGGGAAGTCTTGTGAGCCACATCAGCTATCTTGATTTTGGAGCCCAACATTCGTAGTGTTTAGAACAAGATCCCTAGTACACTGCGCTCTATTCATGCTCGATGGCAAACCTGAAGTCTTAGTTTGTCAGGCATCGCGCGAAACACAGAATAACAGTCAAGTCCCGCCCGCATTTTTATTTACTATGCATCGGGTTACACAATAAACGCAATACCTCTTAAGGGGTCATTGTACTCATCATTATGAAATCGCAATGCGACGGATAATTCGGCGAAAAATATTTTCCGAATTATCCGCTCATAAATGTCGATTTCTTTTCGCGATTTCAGTGTTGGTCCCATAGTGAAAGTTGTTCATAACGATGAGTACAATGACCCCTTAAGAGGTATTGCATTTATTATGTAACATGTTGTAAATAAAATACCTTGTTATAGTAATAATAGAGTTTTAAAACGCGTGAATCGGGCGACACACCGGTGTGTCGGCGGAGTTGGACCGGTTTATCTGTTGAATGTAAGTGAAATACCAAGGCAGATTAATCTCTTCTTCTTATATCTAACTTAATTTGACCCTCATTTGGAAGTGTGAAACGATAAATTGATAATGATTGCGTAATTGACCCAGTTGTGGTAAAAAAATGGGTCAATTACATCATTATCATCTCGAAGATTACCTGCCACATTTTAATCTTGATGAAGTTTTTTCATAGATACATATACTTAATGACTAACCAACGTATTACTTTTAGACGATGAAATTAATTATTTTCTTTCTATAAGTAACTGTTACCTACATAATATTAAGTATGTGTCACCATGGTGTATGTGTGCGTGGGCTGCGTCCGACCTACTTTAACCCCATCATTAAACAGTATGCTATTAGCTGTCAGTAGTTCCACTTGTGTCCTAACGTCCCATTCAGAACAGTAACAAACCTTAGTAGGAACGGAAGCAATAGGTGTTATTATTTGTTTTTGTAGAAAGAGCTAAGATAACCTAAATGTTTTTGTACGAGACCAGGTGAAACCTCCCAAGTTTATATTACGAGATAATAATTATAAATAAAGACGGTTGTAGCTAGGCAATACTCAGACTTATTGTAATAACAACGCGTGATTCACACGAGTGATAATGTTATAAAAACTTAAGGTGACAAAATGTTTTAAAGGTCAAGAATTGAATAAAAACGAGGAGATAAGAAAAATGTTGTGTGAAATTGTCTGTAGTGTATCCGATCAATCGCTTCGACGGAGAATGTAGAGTAGAGCTTCTGGAAGTTAATGGAAGTGCATTTTAACCGACTTAAAAAAAAGGACGAGGTCCGCAATTTATTTTATGTTTTGACCTCATATCTTCGTCGTTTATGAACCAATTTGAAAAAAAACCTAATTTCGGAAGTCGGTGTCAAATAACGAAGAAGCAACCAAAAACACCAACTACCGAAATTAAAGTTATTTTGTACTTTGTAGTGTTTTTTATGGAAGTCGGTTTTTTTTTTGTTAAAAAGTTTTTTTATTTTTAAATTTTTAGTGGTGGACCCACACCTAACAACACCACTGGAAAGTCACAGGAAAACCAAAATACGCGTTTTCGTATACATGGATGATTTTTCCATAGGTATATTTTTTTCCAGCTATTTGGATTTGAAAATCAAACCACAGAACCGATTTTGATAAAATTTTCATTATCATTTTATATCATTATTTGGAAAGTATACACTTTACAACAAAAAAAGAATTTTTCAAATCGGTTGGCAAGCGACGGAGTTATGCGTGAATAAACATAAAAAAAAAATAAAAAATAAGAAAGAAAGAAAGAAAAAGCGTTTATTCCGCCAGAAAAGACACAAAAATAACTTAAAATAATTAAAACAAAGTTAGCTAAAACAAAACCCGTATCACTGCCACCAGGCCATGTCAGGACCGGACACGAGTCTTTGGTCATGCCATGGACAAAACAGAACATCGTTCTAGCTTTGTCCATGGCATGACGTCTGGCACTGACTGTCGACTGACATTGACAAGTTGACAACTGGCAACATATAAACAAGTAAACAGTATTAATAAATACAAACATACGAATTGAGAACCTCCTCCTTTTTTAGAAGTTGGTTAAAAATCTTATTTCATGTGGAAGGTCGGTCTTCTCGATTGGTCCAATTGAAATTTTATCAAAATCGGTTAAGTAGTTTTATTTTTAAATTCAAATAACTGGAAAAAATATGTGGAAAAATCATCCATGTTTACAAAATTGTGTATTTTGCTTTCCTGTGACTTTCCAATGGTGTTGTTAGGTGTGGGGTACCACTAAAAATAGAAAAATAAAAAACTTTTTCACAAAAATAACCGACTTCCAGAAAAACACTACAAAATACAAAATAACTCTAATTTCGGAAATCGGTTTTAAATTACGAAGAAACAACTAAAACACCGGCTTCCGAAATTGGAGTCAGTGTTTTTACTGACACCAATTTACTTGTAGTCATTTTTGGAAGTCGTTTTTTTTAAGTCACTTCCAAGGTTCTGTTATAGTTCTATGGAAAACGTGGAAGAAAATTTTAAAATTCGAGCATGACTATGTAGATCCTCATAAATATTGAGATTATTCATCAAGACTTTCTTAAGACTATTCATCAAGGGCTTATTATTCAGTTGATTTATTCGAAGTACAGCAGGTGTTACAAGAAACAATATATTACTTTGGTATTATTTATTGTATTCTGTCTAAAGGAAACAGATGGGCATCATTTGTTAAAAATCTAAGAATTAATTCTAAAAGTCTTGATAACCATTATCACTGCGAATTAAAAATAAAATAAATAATATAACTGGGATCACATTTCCCTCACATTTAGTATAATACACGTACACCCTTCGATCTAAAATTAAAGGAATTTGATCAAACGGGGTCGGTTTGATTATTCAGTCTTCTCTGGGTTAATAATAGCTGCTAATTTCTTGTCCTCTTGGTGGACCTCCTTGTCATCCCAGCCCCACACGGAGTGGCTGCCGTCGCCGGTCCTCTTCACGCGCTTCTGGATGACATCGGTCGACACCGTCTTGAGGTCGTATGCCCATCCAATAGCGGCCATGGTATCAATGAAAAGTTTTGTGAGGTTGAGGGAGTAGTCCCCGAGCTCAGCGGTCTTGTAATCCCAGGGGAAGGTGTGATGGTAGTTGTGGAAGCCCTCACCGAGCACCACGAGGGAGACGGGTCTGGTTTCCACGGGGTTGATGTTCTTGTCGTAAGGTTTGGCGCCCCACAGGTGGGCCGCGGAGTTCACCAGCCAGGTCACGTTCAGCACGTAAACGTAGCGGAAGATAGAGCACACGAAGTACGCGTTCCACAGCGACTCACCCCACAGCGTGGGGATGTAGCTCGGCATGATGAAGCAGACCAGCGGCATCAGGATCAGGTAGTGTCTGCAAACAAATTTATTACGTTAGCCTAACATAAATTGTGAATTGCGATGGCCGTTTTGCGCGGATGTGACGCTTAACTTCCTAACTTGCATAGCCCGATCAATTTTTTTATGGTTATTGTATGCGTCATGCTTGGCACCAGATAAACTCTTTTTAACCAACGCCCCGGATACCCATTGACCCCGAAGGAGGAGGTTATACATATGTTCGTCAGAATGTATTTTTTTTAAAGTATGCTTACCGATTTCTCCTCCAATTGTGGACCGATTTTCAAAATTATTTTTTTATTCAAACGCATAGGCGTTTGAAATTATGATGGGATCCCAGGGAAATCGAGGGCAACTCTCAAATTTATAGGAACATTCATTTCATATACATCATCTGCCTAGCCTTTTCCCAACTATATTGGGGTCGGCTCCCAGTCAAACCGGATTCAGTTGAATACCAGTATTTTACGGGGAGCGGCTGCCTACCAGACCTCCACAACACATTAACTGGGTAACACGGTACTTCTTGGCAAGACTGGTGTCAGATTTTCTGGCAATCCGTTACGATTGCCAAAGATCTACTTGATGACAGCCGGGACGAGCGGGTTAACGTGCTTTCCGAGGCACGAAGGAGTCTAACGAATATGTTAATATGGTCACCCATCCACAGACCAACCTTATCTATTCGGGCATAGCTTTATTATTTATAAACCGATCTTGATGATTCATTTTGCGTTGGGTTTTTCTGTTCTTTACTTGTTTCAAAGGAAATACAACTGCATTAAAGAATCACGTAAAAATGAAAACGAACTTTCTGCATAGTGAAACATCTAAAAGAGACTGAATGGAGATTATAATTTTGGATGTGTTTGGAAGCAATATGTTTGGAACATCCGTCGCGGTATTCTGTCGCGTGAATACAAATCAATCGCAACACTGTTTTTCAAACCACTGCTACATCTTACTAGCTTCCGCCCGAGGCTTCGCCCGCGTGAATGTCGATAATTGTCCGAAGGGCTTTCAATGAAACGGCTTATTGAGCTAGTTGGCTGCGACACCTTATTGCATGGGTTTTAAAAATAACTGACAAAATATGGGTGTACTATACGTACGCCTCTACCTAATCCTTCGAGGAATTTACGCGTGATGTTTATTTATTTTTAGACATCAACTTACTTCTTCTGGAAGCGCAGAATGGGGTCATTCTTGAGGTCAGAAAGGTCAATGGTGTGGCCCTTAGCCTTGATCTGCGGGTGTTTCCTGACCAGCAACCAGCCCACGTGGGCGAAGAAGAAGCCTCGTGTCGCATTATGAGGATCAGCATCCGTTTCTGAGTACTTGTGATGCATCCGATGGTCACGTGCCCAGTCGATTACGGCATCCTGGAAGCAAGAAAATACGTTAGTGAAGATATTTTAACGTATAGAAATAAGGGTCAAGTTGTTTAACTCAAAACTCTAAATGTAGTACTTATGGAATAGGATTTGTAGCTACGGCACGACGTACCGTCAAACAGGGTGAACGGAGGGGTAAATCGAACACGAACATATTGGTTGTCTAAGAGAGCATTTTTTTTATTTAATATATTTATATACAATAAAATTGGAGACCGTAAACGCTGCAAACAAGATTTAAATAACGTAAAATACCCTTCAAAGTTTTGTTTCACTTCACCCCTGCATTCCTATTCACCCCGTTTGCAGGCAGCACCGTTGAGTATTCTATAGCAATGCTCTAACTCCAAGTAGAAAACTTTCGACGTCCGCTTGGATAAATGATTATTCAGAGCCATCTATTGATAGGTTCTTATCTAAAAATTGTACCATCAACAGGTTAATCACCTTATGCAGATTGACAAATGTTTGTACAAATGCGTTCTCAACCTCTTCGCAAATCTACTGCAATATCCCTTATCGGTCAATACGACACGAATTATTTATTATTGTGTTATTTTTCACACCTGTTTCGTGAATTTGACTAATCATTGTTTGTCTACTTTGACGCAATTCAATAAAAATTAACGATTCTTATCATAATTTGTGTTATCTCTATTGTTTCCAGATTTTTATAAAAAAATGACGGTTTTTTCAGGTATTAAAAACTTGAAAGTAATTATAAATAAGTAGATTATCTAACATATGTACAGGATTAAGTATTATATCAATCAACGGAATCGGCTCAACGCATTCTTGTGCTAGAGATACCCACATAGGTTCGGTATTTTTGCCTAGTTATTGTATGTATGATTAAATGAAGATTATTCATGACAATTCATCATAATTAAAGGACCAAAGGGCCAGTTCTACTAGGTTTGTTCGTTCTGTGTTGATTCTGTGGAAAATTTTGAGAAATTAGAGATGTTTTTGATAGAATGCGCAACATTCGCATGCTATCAAAAACATCTCTAATTTCTCATAAAACAAGTAGAACTAGCTCTTTGGTCCTCTAGTTGGAAATAGAATAAGAAAACAATAGATGATTACTCATTAAGTCTGTGGACAATGATTCATTCTGTCAGATGCAATAGACGACAAAAGTTTAAAATTTTAAGAATGCACCTATACGTTGCATTTCAGTGGCGCCTTTTTAGAGCCCTAGTAACACTTAAATTATACAACTTAAAATAAGCCCAACAAAAGCAAGTCATAGAAAAACCGTAGAACTGAAAACTAACAAAGTAAATAGTGTAGTGTAGTTATTTTTTAGTTTGTCATGTAGTAAATAGTACCAACATTACAAATAAGCAAGCGTAAGGAATTCTTCTGTTTCAAAACGGAGCTAATAATTAAATCTGCGTTAGTTTTTAAATAATACTTTTCATCATACCATGGATGAAAAGTATTATTTAAAAACTAACGCAGAGTTACCTACATTTATTCAATACTTAAGCTAAAATTCAAATTACTATCTCCATAATTGATTAAATAGCTTCATTAGTTTCTCTCACGTTATAATCATTCATGTTAAATGTTCAATAACTGTTATATTCGGCAAATTACTACAGATAAAACGTTGTTTATTATAGAAAGTACCAATCGATCACGCAGATCATTACCTACCACTGATTACTTAATTAAAGTCAGAGGGTAATCACAGATACTGGTGTTAAAAGGTGATGCTGATAACGCTAGTTTCTCACGCGTGATAAGCACATGCATGGCTTGATAGATAGCTTTGGTTCACGTGGAGAAGCCACACCTTCTCCACGTGAACTCAACTCACTATTGTCTCTGTTTCTTTTTAGTTTAGAGTCCCTAAACTTGTGCTTTTAAGGCCACTAACAATTAAAATTGATGTCTAGAAGAGTATATAATTACAACGCTGACTTTTACTTGGTAATATTCACAAAAATACACTTGCAAGGTATTAAAATGGCCTTTTAAATAGTTCTGGGAAAACTGCTATTAAGCTAAAAATTCTGGTTACCGGGTCGTGAAAGATTCATTCAATATCTTATGTCAATCTATCTTTACACCTAAAACTTATTGCTGAAGGTGACTTTAAATATCATTCAAGTTATTTTCCCCGCTTTCCTAGAAAATATAACGTGGCGTCATAACTACATAAGACGTTATCATTAACGCACACATTTTATATGCTTATTAACCTCTATGAACTTAGTACTAGACGCACGTGCTTCGATAGATAGTAAATAATTCCAAGGCACATGACTTTTCATGAGACCAACGTACTTGCTTAGCCCTCTACCTCAGAAGTCAAAACCTTTTCAAACGACGACCTTTTTAAAATTCGTACATTTCTTTGTTTTTGGTAATCTTTGATCTTTCATAAATGTGGAATTTAATTTTGCTTATTGGAACGTTAGTAGATTATTGACTGTTATTTGTCCAAATAAATTTAGCCCATACTGTCCCACTACTGGGTAAAGGCCTCCCCCAAGTCCTTCCAAGAATTCTTTTCACGCGCCACCTCGTACCCAGCACTCACGCGTACGCGTCCTGCGGCCCTACCATGACGTGTTAAAGCGTGAGTAGTTCGAGCGAGAAGGAGGGATGGAGCTATACACCCTATATAGCTCCATCCCTCCTTCTCGTTCGAACTACTCACGCTTTAACACGTCATGGTAGGGCCGCAGGTCGTCTCGCCACCTCTTTCTCGGTCGGTCTCGGCGGCGCCGTCCAACTTGTGGCACCCATTGTGTGGAGACTTTTGCCCAACAGTACCTAAATCCATTATTCCCGTTTTGGAACGCAGCATGGTGTTTCTAATTCTGTCCTGTCTTTTTACGCCCAGAATGCTGCGTTCCATCGCTCTTTGGCATAAGACCTCTATGAAATTAATATTCATAACAGGAAGACACAGACGCGGATTTGAGTGTTCATGAATTAGCTCTCGCCCGCATGGTGTTTGTACTTCCCTGCTGTTACATTGTTACAGCTATATTACTGTGAAGTTTCACCATTTTCACAAAATCTGTTCAGTAGTTTTTGCGTGTAAGAGTAACAAACATTCAGCCAGTGATAGCGTGATGGTTTACAGGACGGAATGGAAGAAAAAATGTACCTATTGCGAAGACCCCTAGTAGCGTAGGAAAATGACAAATTAATTTTTTTAAGGTAATATTTGAGTAATATATTATAAAACTTACTTGGAAAGCCAAGGTGTTGAAGAGAGTAAGCAGAATTCTGAGTGGCAGACGCGCTTTGTATGACTTGTGAGCCCATAGCCTGTGCGCACCGGCTGTGATGCCCAGGCCTGAGCATATGTACAAGAACACAGCTGAAAACAAACAAACAACATTAATTAACAACGTGCAATAAAATAAAGCTTCATTAGAAAAAGATCAGGTTCATGCGTATGCGCTTAATTTTTTTCGTGGGTACTGAATATACATCAAAGATAGCGACTAAGATGTTAAGAAAATGGTAAACGACCTTCTTGTCTGCAATATTATCAAAAGCATAGGATCGAGTAGAGTGGGAAAAGGAGTATTTACAAAAAAAGGCACTGGCACATTATTACAACACAATAATTTTGATAAATTATTGACAGGTAATTTTGATAATTATTGACACTTAATTTAAACATTATAACCTATATTTTGTCAATTAAATTGTACTTATTTAAAACAAAATAATTAAGTACCTAATAATAATAATTTAGGATGGTAAGGGCAGGCGAATGAAAATATTGCAATGCTTGTAAAAGGCTGCTAAGTCATAAATACCTACTAACATAACATCAACATTGTACACTTAGTTCGCAATAAACGTTTTTGACTTTTGACTTTTGACCTTAATGCTAAGTATTGAAAATTGATGAAGGTTTCCCGTTCCTATGTGTTCACGGTGAACTACTTGAGTTCTATTTTGCTGAGTTTCGACGAGGCAAAAGTCATAGGCATTTATTGAAGTTCCTTATTTGAACAGCGGACATAAAGCTGTTTTGAACTTTTACAGTGATCCTCTATATTTTTACTACCTACCTACCTACCTACCAAAACTGAAAACAAAAAACAAGTCCTAGATAATTGTTCGGGTTCGTGTGAAGAGATATAAAGAACAGAGCAATGACCGCTATTGAAACGCAACAACTCTATTAAGAATTATTTGATTTTACGTAGGTAACTCAAAAATACAAAATGAATTACTTAGATCGATAGTATTTCTTATTTTCAACAGTTACATATTTTTACTGGTTCAGACCTAATTTTCATAATGACCATAAAATAACAACATGAGATTTAAATACATGCGTGCTGCAGTTAACGTTCCCGTAGAAATATTTTACTGTTTAGGCATTTTATTAGACAGGAAATATAATTATTATGTTAATTAAAATGAAATTATGTGCACTTATTACAAATTTTAATTCCCTACTTTATTAACACCATTTTTAACTATGCAGCAGACTGAGTAACACTAGTATCTATTTGTTCACTACCTATATATATTTCTGCGGAATTTGTTTGAAAGAGTTACCGCAGTCCTGGAACGCAAAAGGCACAAGGAGGAACACGGATGGGTTTTAGTCAGCAAGAATCTGACACTTCCTTCCACTCTATCGAGAGCGGAAGGAGTCATTTGATGATTTCACATTTACAAAAAAAAACAGGTTGATCTATATGTTTAGGCCCTACTTGTTTAGGTTATTTTCATATTAAAATAAGCTCTTTCACAAACTGCACTCATTGATTGACATATCTAGCAACTTTTAATTTGCTTATGCACTTATGTCAGAAGGTTTTATATTAAAATGGAGGAAATTCCCGGTATCAGTATAGACGAGAAATTGAATTAAGAAATTAAATGCGGATATCAATAAAAATAATGACAGTTTGGTCCGTCAATTATGTCAAGAATTCAAGATCAAGTCTTTTTAAAAGAAAGGGAGGTCTCTGACCAGCAGCGGGTCAATAAAAGTAAATATATTAATAATAATTAAAGTAAATGACGTTGTCACACTATCAAATTCAAAATTCTGCAACTACCTACAAAAAAGAAAGATACTTACCAAATAGACACGTCGTCCACATCGCTTTTGTAAGGAATAGATAGGCACCGTACACTCCTCCTATGTGAAGTAATCCCATGAGGATGACGTTTCTCCATACTATCTTCCACACCCTTTTCTCGGCCGAAGGTGGTACAATGACTGGGGCATCTGTGTCCGCATTCACAGCATCTGTTTCATAAAGGACCCAGGTGCCACCAGTTTGCCCTTGAGGAGGCATTTTATCTGCGAAAAAAAAAAAACTATTTTCAAAGTTGTTCCAAATTTACACAATGCGCTAATTACTAATTTTCTTTTGTTTTAATTGACACGATAAAATCAAAACCAATAAAAACGCTGAGTCCAGTACGGTTTGTACATTGCTCTCACCTTTCATTTTAACAAATAAACATCAAATCGATACCGCTAATTAACTGCTAACTAGACCACAGGCCACAAAATTTTACAAAATCAACATCACAAAATACACGCAGAAACAAATAAATGCCAATCGGTACTTCTACAGCACATTCGAATTCGTTAATGAAACTGCGTCATATTTATGCTAAAATGCTATTTCATTATCTTTTAATTGATGGAGGTAACCTTTATCTAAGATAAGATTTCGATACTTTAATTTCAGACTGACACAATATTTTAAATAGTGCACGGATAATGTGGAAACTTTACAGAAGCGAAAGTTGGGAAGTTACAGCCAAGATTCGATTCTGGGATTCAAGAGATTCGTGCAAGATAAAAGTGTGCCAAATCCGACCCGTCAAGTTGGTAATATAATGCTGGCTACACAAGTTTTAGCTTTTGTTCTTTGGTTAACTTACGTAGTTTATGCGGATTAGGTAGAATGTAATATGAGCACCAGTTAAGACGTCTGGGGTGGATGGGGGAACTTTGTCAAGTGCACTGGATGCATAGCGTCGGATGTATTTATTGGTTTCGTGACTAGTTGCGAGTGCGACACTTACTTATCTATCTCGTTTCAAAACATTGTAAGTTTCCATAGTGTTCGTATTAATTACGTTTCATCCCTATGACAGCAGCACAGTGTCGTGGCCTCGTGTCATTAAAAAACTAACTATCACCAAGTGTTCTGTTTATTATAATATCTAATATCTAATGATCCGCCTGGCTAAGCCATTTTGTACAAAATATTTACTCGCACAAAGCTTCTTCATTTGCAAAAAGCAGACAACTTCTTTGATTTATACTATTCGGAGGTACTTATTATCATCTCAATTTTTTTAGGATAAAATTTAGTAAGTATGCAGCTTGATGTAACTACAACACGCATTTTGATGCGTGGTAATTTACAAACGTAAATATAATGAGTCCATGCTGTGGCATGGTCCCACTTACGTTTGTAAATTTAATCATCCAGGTGCATCCAATGAGTCACTTGGTGTGTCTCGCATATTTTCAAAGATTAAAGTAATTATTAACACAGATAGGTATTAAGATTGATTAAATAAAAAATTACGTGACTGATAATACACCGCGACACCGCTTCAGTTGTTTGTTTTCGTTACTACTACAACTTTCATCAAAAAAGGGCGCTGCAAAAAACCTACTTTTTATTAATTAAGAGAAGTAATATTTAGTCAATCAAATAAAAGTTGTGATGGTACTACATTCATAGATTTAAGGGTTCCATACTCGAAGGTTAACCAACGGAACCCTATTATTAAGCCTCCGCTGACTGTCTGTATGTGTCACTCATGCATGAAGCGTAAGAGTTATATAGACAGTTGTTTACTTGACTGCCCTGGCGGTTGGGAGTATCATGCTCACTCAAAAGTCTACCTGATGGTGGCGCATGTTGGGTCATTTGGCTCCCTAAAATATGGTTGAGCCGAATGGTGCTAGCGCGTGCGCCATGTTCGTGAACGGAAGCCGTCAGTTTAGACTGGTCATCTCTCAGCTGCCACGGTTTATTTTAATGATTTGTTATTTAAATTTTTGTTTATTTTATTTTTTTTACTCCGGTTACTTTTACGTGCATTTCTTTCTACATCGTTCTCACATATATGTTTGTATAACTTCAATAGGAATTATGTTACCATAAAGTATCGATGAATGATGTTATCGTAAAGAAAAATGATTTAAAAGAGTGTCCGTGGAGTTTCTTGCACGTTCTTCTCCATGGAGATCTACGCTTTGCAACGTGCAAATAGCTTCATCTTTTTAACTGACCGACCTTGACAATTCAAAAGTGCCTGTAAATGGTTTATTTGAAATAAATAATTTGAATTTGATTTTTTTTTATCAGACTGTATTTCTACTGAGGCAACAAAAAAATTACATATACAAGTAAGGCGTCTATGTAGTTTCTCAGAATTAAACGAGAATGTTTAATTTTCTTTTTTCTATGAGTGCTTACATAAAATATATGCTGCAAATCTTTATAGCTCAAATTGTATGTCGATCAATCATAAACAACGTGCTAAGTGCACCTGTACCTAATATAATTCCAAAATAATTTCTTTAAGTAGATATAATTAATCGTGTAAGTACGTAATGAAAGAGACACAATAAACAACTATCAGTAATCCTCACGCGATAGCGAAAATATCACTAAACAACAACGATTTTCATTCTCGATCATTTTGATCATTCTATTCCAAAACAATAAATCACGTGCCACATTTGCCTTGTTTTAAATTTACAACAAAATACAGATTAATTGTCTGTACTTTTTTTATAAGTTCTGTACTTATTTTGACAAATACAGACTATAGACTTTTAATGCCCCAGGCATTCTAAGATCTCGATTAAGACAATTGCACAAGCATTCTGTTTAGAGTTTTTAAAGAAAAATGCTTTTGACTTTTCCATTCTAATCTCGGTCGGTCGGGGCGAGTAAATTTAGGCGAAGTGACATGTCTATCCATACATAAACAAGATGAAATGACAGTTCACTTGCTCACTCACTCCGCCTTTGGTTTACACGGTGAGTTGTTGACAGTGGACCGGCTGGACTTTATGACCAAATCGTCAATTGAATAAATTAAAGTGTTTGAACATACCTACCCACCTACACTCCATTCTACAAGTAATTCGTTTCGTTTCAACTGGGAAAGCCGGCCTCATCTGGTTTGAATTTACGAAAAAAAAATTGACAAGTAAAAATTTTATTTGCAAAATAATATCTTTTTCAGTTTTAAATCGCTGTCTAGAGTAATCATAAAACATAATAGACAAAAAACTCACGCGACTTGCCTTAGTTTCAATCACGTTTTCAACACGAATATTTTAGGCTTATTAAATTTATATTTTTCCAAACAAGAGGTGCGATATTATGTCAGCTAAAATCTAAGTAAGTCTTGTGACAAAGCCAGCGTCTGCCTTCTATCTTCACTATTGCAAGGGTAGCGAGAAACGCTGGTAAGAATAACCAAGAGCAAGTTGAAACTGAAGCAGACGAGGCTATATAAAGGTCGGGTGCACATCTACGTATGCAAATACTTATTGAATGTTCGTATCTACAGGGGAATTGAAAACATCTGAAGAGGGTCTCTTGTGAACTTTATTGGTACCGACTGTAACCATTACGATTTTTTATTTTGCATGACTCTTGTGTTTTTTATGATTTTGTTGAGTTTCTGATTGCAGATTTATAGCTTAAAATTAAAAGCTTATCGTTGATTGCTCCGATTCAGAACTAAAATAGGAAAAGGTATCTAGTTTAAAATCCAAAATAACTAATCACTAATTTACAGAATGTAAGTGAAATTACATTAAGTTACATACAGTTCTTCTTCTATAAAAATAAAAATGAATCGCCGAAATGTATGTATGCACATAGCTGCGTAACGACTGACCCAAATTTGATAATTTTATTTTGTTGTGTTCGTAATCGTCAGGGCGAGATTAGTATGGAAGAAAATGTTGAAAAATAAAATCGTCCGCGTGAAGCCGGGGCGAGTAAAATTAATTATTATTTTCATTTGATTCACAATACTGATGTATTGATAAATATTTTGTGTGTTCGTTTACTAGTGGGAATGACTAAAACAACACAATTGTTGTTATTAGATTCTGTTCACGATAAAAGTGAATCATTTGTACTTAGATATTACTCTCGTTTATCTTAGTAAGATATTTTTCTTGATGTTTGTGAATTTATCTTGCCATTGATCTTGCTCATTATGACATTGCAACCGTTTTCATTGCGTGTTTTACTTTTTTGAACAGATGATTTATTAAACATCATGATGCTATAGATGTGGAGTTACTTTAAATTGTACACTATTGTACGCAAATGGAGTACTGCTTCGACTGTTACATTATTTACAAAAGGCTGTCTAACTTCAATATAAAACCGAAATTAACGGCTGAATACATGAGGTTTAGTCTTCGATATCTACTAAAACGGAACAAACAAAGAATACCTAGTGCTGAATCTTCGTAGGTATTGCTTTGTTCCTACTTCACAGTTTACAGAGCCGCGGACCTTTTTCAGACTTACACTTAGTTTACAGTTTAATGCTTCACTTTAAAACTATCCGATACACAAACTTTAACTTAAGACTGGACCGCCTCACCTTTTAAAGTTTGTATTGCCAAGAATCGTAGAAACGGATACTAAAATATTCATTTTGTAAAACTAGCCTCATTGAAATACTTTTTCTACATAAATATGACACTGGATTATTGTAAACATCTTATGATGTCAAATTGTCAACTAACATTTTTTCCTAACTTCCATACCTTCAGTATCTATGCAGAAACTAAAGAATGACACTTTTTTTTGGATTGGAAATCATTAAATGACTCCTTCCGCTCTAGGCGGAGTGGAAAGGAGTGTCAGACTCTCACTGACTAAAACCCATCCGTGTTCCTCCAAATGCCCTTTGCGTTCCCTTCCGCGATGACTCTTTCGAATAAATTCTGAAACAATGGCGGAAGACTGCCACCTGCTACGATCTTTACAAATCTAGTCCTTTTGCATCATTTACGTTCAGAAATCCCTTTATGCATCCACAATACTTTTTCTATGTGAGCATATTCGTTAGTGGTTAAATTTAGAAGTCAAGTTAAGGGTTTAATTTTTTTGGCAATCTAATGTTTTTGGTAAACAATTATGACATCACGATCAAAAGGTAAATTGCAGCACGTGACACGTACCGCGTTTGTGCCTCTCTCGGTAAGCCTTGTTAAGCCTTAAGCTCGAAATCCAATCACACGTGGAGGCGTGTTTATATTAGTCGAGTGGGTTAGTCTGAAAATACCTTTACTAGCCCAAAAACCTAGCGCGTTTTTGCAGACTACTAGATTGCCTACAAGACAATCAGCATCGGTTCGATTTAAAATGCACATTACGGCGACTTGAATGAGGCAAATAATTGGAAAGAGCTGTAGTTTATCAACCTAGATATTTCTTCGTATCTAAAGTTGACTGAAAATGGACATACATTCCATGACGATTGTCGATCTTGCCAATTTAGTATTGATTTGATTTGTCATTCAGCGGTTTGATTGGTAAATACGTAAATACGGAGGCAGTGCAACGACGGGTGAGTTGTCAAACCAAAGTCAAAGTAAAAACGTTTATTTCAATTAGGCCATTAAGAGGACGAATTGGAAATTTTGGCATCAGTGATCTCTATTTTTGTCAGTAATTACGAAATGAATAAAAATATGAGTTGGTGACCTGAACAGTTCATGATGAAAACCTTATTTTGTTAGTTTTCATTACATGATTAAGTAACTTTTGTAACAGAGAAAAAAATATCAAACATACCTCTTTTTAAATAGAGATTCACATTTTATGGGCAAACGTGACCGATTTTAGCCTCTCAACTTGCTCTGTAGACAAGTCTATAAATACTCCTTAAAATTGTAGAAGGAATTTCTCAAGTTATCATTTCCGACTAAATAAAATAACAAAAAGTCACTTACCGGGGTGCGTGCGGGTTGCGGGGTGCGCGCGCCTGGTATTAGAATTATTGTTAAACAATTCGTCGCCTTAAACGGCACTTTTGAACGTCATCATTTTTTTTTTAAGGATGGGAAGTCATCAAATGACCCCTTCCGCTCTGGGCGGAGTGGAAGGGAGTGTCAGACTCTTACTGACTAAAACCCATCCCTGCTCTTCCTAGTGCCTTTTACGTTCCAGGGCCGCGGTCACTCTTTCGAACAAAATCCGCAACCAACGTCATCATTTACATTTAAATACTATGTACAAAAAATAATATGACTCTACTGTCCATACAATTAAGATGGAATGACAGCTTACGTGTCGTTCACTCCACCTAGGTGTACACCGTGAGATGTCGACAAAATCGACCGGCTGATATAGGTGACCAGTGTGAACGAGCCTACAGCTCCAGTCTTTTATTACGCTACAATGTTGTTTAGGAAAACATAATAACAGCTAAGTCCAAAATAATTTAAGACATAAGAAGCTTTGTCATTACACTGTCACAATATCGAAAGACAGCCGACCTTGTGGACAACTCGGAAATAAAATATTCCGTGTGATATAACTTAAAACACTTTACAAACACGTGCAAAATATTATTTTAGTTGTATAACTAACTACTTGATTTAAATTCATGTTAGGTTCTCTTTCTGGCATTTTCCCTGAAGCATTTTCGTTATATTGGTCATCTAGTCTAGAAAAAAAAATGCCTAAAGTAGTTACTTCAGGCAGTTTTTTTAAATGTGCCAGTGTGTGTGTTAAGTTTCACACAAGCTATTACTGGCACATTTTTAATCAAAATATTGTAGTATTCTGATATTATAGTGAATGCGTAAGTTTATAATGTTATGTCCTTCTTTTACGCAACCACTCCATATGATTTATAAGTAGAATAGGCTATAAAACTTTTGACCATGGAAAAGAAGCCGCAGGTAAATTTATTATTTTATTTTATTTATTTTCCTTTATTGTCCAACCAACAATTGTTTACACTGATAACATTTAAAGTAAGTATATAATATCCAAGGTTAGTGTAACAATTAATTACAGGTTAGCACCGCATGCCCCATAAACAAATAAGATGTGCCACAAGCACTGAACTATTATTAAACATTAATATTTGAGTACTTAACTAAAATTAAAATTAATAGGTATAAAAGCATTACGTGATGAGATTTGCAGTACGAAAAGCAAACAGAAACACATCGAAACTGTACATAATAGCGAAATTGGAAATCAAAATTACAATCAAAAATTAAAATCGAAATTAAAAGCCAAGTTAAAATCATAATCAAAATTAATTAAAATCCGAATCAAAAGTCAAATTATAATCACAATTAATATTAAAATCAAAATTAAAATTTAAGTTAAAATTAAAATAAAAGTAAAAGTAAAAACAAGCAAACACAAATCAAAATTAAACAATTGATATAGTTGTTCTATGAAACTTGGCATATGAGTCAAAATGCACGTCAATAAGATCACTGCTGTTATTTAATAATTTGCAAAGACGAGGAACGACAGAGTTTGCACCCAGTATAGTTCTGCGGAGTGGAGGGTGTAAAAGAGTTATAGGAGCACGAGGGATTCTGGCAGGAGCACGAAACTGAAACTTTGATAGTAGTAGAGGACAATCAATTTTGCACCGGAGCAGCTTATAAACAAAGGAAGAGTCAATTGATTGTTCTACGTTTCTCAAGTGAGACCATCTTAAAATAAGATAGTCGGGATTCATAGGATCGTATCCTTTTAGCATTTCCGCTAGCATAGGCTAGATGCCAGAGGAATCTCTTTTGTATTCGCTCCAGTCGAAGAATGTGCGTAGAGTAATGAGGTCTCCAAACCGTACTGCAGTATTCTAAGATACTACGAACGATGCAGTTGTACAATAAGATCTTCGTCCGATTACGCTTAAATCCAGCAACATTCCTTATGACAAAACCTAGCATTCTAGAAGCCTTTTTGATGACACCCTCGACATGAGGTACAAATTTCAAGGCGCTGTCGAAAACAACTCCCAAGTCCCTTGTTTGATCCACCTCTTGGATAACGTTAGGGCCCACGCGATATACACTAGCAGTTGCTTTCTTTTTTCGAGTGTATTTCACGTGGTAGCACTTTTTTATATTTAAGCTCATTTCATTATCATTACACCATTTAACCAACGAGTCAACATCCCTCTGAAGTAATGTACAATCGTTTTCAGATTCGATTATCCGTGAGAATTTAAGATCGTCTGCATACATAAAACATTCTGAGAATCTTAGGCAGTGCGGGATATCATTAACAAACATAATAAATAGAACTGGTCCAACATGTGAGCCTTGGGGGACCCCTGATGATGTTTTGTAGGATCCCGATTGGAAACCATTAACTGCGACAAAGAAGGAACGATTTTCGAGATAAGACCTAAGCCAGTCGTAAAGTGTACCGGTGATTCCATACGCAGATAACTTCGATAAAAGTATATGGTGAGGCACGCGGTCAAAGGCTTTGCTAAAGTCTGTGTAAATCACGTCAATCTGCTTGCCGCAGTCAATGGCATCCGATAGCATTTCTGTGAAAGTCGCCAGATTAGTGCAAGTAGACCTAGACCCTACGAAACCATGCTGAGAAAAGCTCAAATACAATTTGAAATGTGCCTGAATGTAAGGACAAACTAAGGATTCGAAAACTTTAGCAAAGGTTGATAAGATAGAGATCGGTCTATAATTTTTAATGTCATCCTTTTGATCACTTTTATAAATTGGAATAACCTTTGCTTTTTTCCATAAATCAGGGAAAACACCTGAGCTAAGAGACTTGTTAAATATTAGTGTTAAAGGGGATACCAAAGCGGGAGCACATTTATAAATAAATATTGGCGGAATACCATCAGGCCCAGCACCTTTACGAATATCCAATAGTTTGAGCTTGTTCAACAGGCTATCGCGATCAATCACAGGTGCTGTTAGTGGTAGACTGTTATTCTTCATATTATGAAGAAAATCGGACTCAGGTTCACTATGGGTCACTGTCGCGCTACTAAAAGCGGAGGAAAAATTTTACGCGAACATTTCACAAATTTCTGGACCATCTGATGTAAATACGGTTCCATTAGTCATTGTGGCTGGATAAGAGCTAGAGCCACCTCTTTTATCTTTAATGTATGCCCAGAAGCGGTTCGGATTTTTAGGTATTTCATTTTCAATGTCTCTAATATACTCATTATAACTATCGGTACCTAGCTAATTTGAAACACCGTTTGCCTAATAATTTGAGCTCGATTTCATCCCTAGGGTTCTTATAGACTTTGAAGCGAGATCTTATTTTTTCTTTTTCTTTTAAAGCTCTTATTAAGCTTTTATTAAACCAAGGAGGATATTTTTTATATTTAAAAGTAGGTTTAGAGGGTTCGTGCATATGTATAATATGCAGGAGCCTGTCATAGAACGTTCGTAGCATTTCGTTAACATCAGCCATTTTTTCAAACAGTTATTCCCAGTTTATATCGTTTATATCCCGGGCACCGCACTAATAGTAATGGTAGGAACTGTGGGGTTTTAGTCAGTAGGAGCCCGACACAACACTCCGTCTTTTCTTTTTCTTTAAGGATTTCCCCACATAAAAATAAAAAACTCGAGTCACAACATAATCTAGTACTAATTCCAATGAGATGCTCATCCATGACGTGATCATGGATTATTACAGAACTTTACGAATCATCGACATTTAAATATTTCCTTTATGTAATTTTAATGTTAAGACACTAGACAAAAACCTTCCAGATTCATTTTCTAAATGATATCACCAGCATCATTTAGAAGAAAAATCCGGCACCACACAGACATGAAAGGTGACTTTATTTTAAACAATAGATAGAAATCACACTGACGACAAAAATTAACTAATTTTAAAAACAATCCTATATAAATATAATGTAGATAACCGTTTAGCGAGACATAACATCACACTTTTGCATGTTATTTGAAAACAATTGTACTTCATTTGAGCTTGTTATGACGATATCTGATGATAAACACGCAATGATTTCATATCTACCTACTTGATATGAAAAATAAAACAGCTGTTCAGTACGTTTATGTTCGCATCATATCTTATCTTACTAATTTCCTACTTTTTAGTTTGGATGGCTGTAAAACGGCTCAACGGATCTGAATGAAATTTGGCACAGAGATAGAGTAAAGTGTAATAGCACATATGCTATTTGTATTCCCGGAGTATTTTCCCTTGGGATAATTTCCGATATTTACGCGGGTTGAGCCGCTGGCAGAAGCTAATAATTAACTTTATGAAATGTATAAAACTGCTGTCTTTTTTATGATTTTGGGTTGCTCCAAATTATGCTACTTTTTGTGCAACCCACTAGGTTTTGTTTTTTTTAAATAAAAAATAAATTAATAACATGTTACACAGCGAGCATTCGTGCAGTCAGTATGTTCGTGCTCGTTTCCACGTATTATGTTCGTGCTGTGTTTTGTTTTACACGGATTTTAGGACACGGCGTAACATAAAATGCTCGCTGCGAATGTTACATTACGGCCCGGTTAGTACCCAGCTTTAAACTCTATTTGCGTATATATATACACTGCCAGCGCCAATTTATAGTTTAAAATTAAGTTAGTACTTAGTAAGTTTTTAATTAACCCACGACTAAGGCTAATTTTGGCATGTTGTATTGTTAACTGGCTTTGGTTGGTTCACCTAGTTTTTATCGGTACCTAATGCAAAATAGTAAACTAATGTAAATTTAATGTAAATCAACAAAATAATAAATGAGTATTTACATGGGAGCTATTTTAATTACTATTGTATGCTTATATAACGTCAGTTAATAGTAAAATTCGGTATAAAGAACTTTATTTCTCAAAAGAACATACTTAGTTCACTTAAATATGAGAAACTTAAAAAATATATACTTACTCATTTATCTTTAGTAATATAATACAGTCGTTCGATCTATCGTGCACATACAGTTGGTAATGAATTATTATTGTTGGTAAATTGCAACAACACATTATAAAATAGTTTCGTTTGATTGTTGAAGAATAGAATTTAATTTATTTCTTTAATAATAATACAACGTGTAACAGAATAAACGCAACAGTAACAGACCAATCCCGAAATCGCGAAAAAAATTTGCTTTTCAGTTCATTTTGTCGAGATAAGCGCACAGAAATGTAGGTAAAATACCTAAATATTTAAGAGGGGCTCCCATACAACAAACGTGTTTTTTTTGCTGTTTTTTAATAGATAATGGTACGGAACCCTTCGTGCGCGAGTCCGACTCACACTTGGCCGGTTTTTTATTGGATTACGTGAAAAATAACAAATTTCCAATATTTTTTGGAAATCTATTCGACGGACTAATCATCTACCCTATTACCCCTTTTCAGGTACCTATTGCGTTTATTCTGTTACACGTTTTATAATATGGTAATAATGGAAATTTCCGGGTTCACAAAATAAGTGTACTAAAACTACAACTGAAATGGTGGTGAGGTGCTCCATTCCCAGCTAGGTTATAGAATGCCCTGTATAAGAGAGTTCAGTGCCAGTCCCCATTGGGTATTATAATTAAATTGTACACAGAATGCGGCTTAAAACTAGTCTCGAATCATTTTAAATTTGCTTCCAAACATGGTACAGGGTGGCAGAATTAGGATTTAAATTTCCGTTGAGCGGAGGGGCAGGCGGGGGGTCACGTTCGATTCGTCATTCATTCCTGTGCTGTTGCTCGTCGAAGATTTTGTTCGCGGTACAATATCCGACGGCTACGTGATGCGCCAAGCGAAGATTTGGTTCGATTGTGGGTGTGGAGGTTGAGAACAACAAGTTCAGCAGCAAATAATCCGCGGCCGGGACCCAGCCGAACGCCGAAGGACGAACTTGTCCCAAACAGTTTACGCGATAACCCGCGACAGTCCGTGCGTAAGAGAGCGGCTGCTCTAGGGCTCCCAAAAACGATTGTCTACGCAATAATGAAAAAGAACCTTAAACTTCACCCCTTTAAAATTCAAATTGTGCAAGCGCTTAAAAGCCTAATGATTACAATTTGCGCAAAACTTTCTGCGAGACAATGTTGTAGCGATTCCGTACAGTGAACACAATCTTTTGGAGCGATGAAGCCCATTTTCATTTAAATGGAAGTTTAAATAAATAGAACTGCCGCTATTGGTCACCTAAAGGACGGAACCCACGATTGAAACATCAAAAGCCACTTCACAGTCCCAAAGTGACGGTTTGGTGTGCATTGTCAAGCAGAGGAATAATCGGTCCCTATTGTTTTGAAAATCGTCATGGACAAGCCATTACTGTGACCGGCGTTTCTTATCGGCGGGCGCATGCTTAACGATTCCTGCTTACAGTTCACAGACATGGTTTCAGCAAGATGGCGCCACGCCTCACACTGCTAGAGAGACCACGGCGCTTCTTCGCGATTTGTTCTCTAACAAATTGATAAGCCGTTTCGTTGACATCCCCTGGCCACCTAGGTTGCCGGATCTTACCCCCTTTTTTCTGTGGGGGTACCTCAAAAGAAAAGTTTACGAAACCGCCCCACCGACCATCTCAGCATTAAAAGAAAATATCGTTCGCGAGGTTAATGGCATCCCGACGTCCCTTCTCCAGCGAGTGGCGCGGAATACTGAAGCCAAGACTGTGTCCGACGTGACGGTAAAAATTTAGACAAAACATTTTTAAGAAATAAAACCCGCACTTCCCTTCTTTGTTATAGTCATTGAAATACAAAAATTTATGGCGTAATTTTATTGTTATTTAATTTTGATATCGTAATTCTACCATTTGCTGAAGTGTTTGTATGAAAACGCCGCCATGTCAGTCCGACTTCAGGATCAGACATCAGAACCTATCCTCCTGCAGCGGGGTGTGAGGCAGGGAGACGTAATTTCTCCGAAACTGTTCACGGCCGCAATGGAGGACGTCTTCAAGGTTTTGGACTGGAGAAGGCTAGGCATTAATGTCAATGGCGAGTACATCACTCATCTACGATTTTCCGACGATATAGTCGTCATGGCTGAGACCACGGTGGACCTCAGTACAACGTCGATGACCTCAGTAGAGCTTCCGAAAGAGTGGGTCTTAAAATGAACATGGACAAAACCAAGGTCATGGTAAATACCCATGTAGCACCCACTCCTATCAAGATTGGAGGCTCTGCACTCGAAGTTGTTGATGAGTACGTCTACCTGGGATAAACGATCCAGTTAGGTAGGGCTAACTTCGAGAAGGAGGTCAACCGTCAAATCGACTCGACTGGGCGGCTTTCGGGAAGATACAAGTTCATACCACAGTATCTCAAGACGAAAGTCTATGACCAGTGCGTGTTGCCAGTGATGACCTATGGACTCGAAACGTGGTCGCTCACAATGGGCCTCATCAGAAGGCTTAAAGTCACCCAAAAAAAAAAGGGCAATGGAGAGGGCAAAGCTCGGAGTTTCCTTGCGTGATCGAATAAGGAGTGATGATATCCGCAAGAGAACCAAGGTTACCGACATAGCCCGAAGGATCGCCAAATTGAAGTGGCAGTGGGCAGGGCACATTGCTCGCAGAACAGATGGTCGATAGGGCCGAAAAGTTTTGGAGTGGCGACCGCGTACCGGAAAACGCAGCGTTGGAAGGCCTCCCACAAGGTGGACCGATGACCTGGTGAGGGTCGTGGGTAACCGATGGATGCGAGATGCACAGGACCGGTTGTTGTGGCGACACTTGGGGGAGGCCTATGTCCAGCAGTGGACGTCTTTCGGCTGATATGATGATGATGATGAATTCTGCCACCGGACATCCTGTATAATAAAGGTTTAATGAACTGGTCAGTATTAGAAAGGTCCTGATGAACATGAAAAAACATACTGTAGGTAGTGAAATCTAACAGAAAACAAAATTTCTTAGAGATTATGCGACATAGACAATAATATATATTGTTTTGTATTCCAATTTACTTAAATCTAAAACTTTACTAAGAATAAAAAGTAGTCAGTTAGAAATTTTGCAATTTTCAAAGATTATTTTCTCACATTGTATGAAACATCTTGATCTAACATTCAGTAAAATTGTTCAATTTATTTCAACTATGATTAAAATAATTTTTTGACAATATTTACAAAAGATTACTAAATGCCTTTAAGTTTACACATTGTTTTATTTTTTCCAGGTTTCCACACTAAATACAATCTGGTGGACCAGATTGTATAAATAATATGACAGCACAAACGGATTTAAGAAACTAATAAATTACAGCAGTTATAATTAACAGCAAGCTTTGTCTGATTGGTAATGGCGATTGTTTAATATTTATGCTGTGGTGGCCTTTTTTCTGTGTAAGTCATCCAGCCAGAAACTTTACCAAAATAAAATGTAATGCTGCTTAGTGACTTTAGTTTCATTTACTACAGATAAATGAACCTCCACATTTCCTAAATGATTAAACCATTTGTATAATGCCCATGTACCTACCTAGATGTTAAACCCAATAATAGACCACTTTGTAACCAATGTCACCTCTTGACAAACTGTGTAGGGACTTTTTAAATAATAATTAGACTAAAAAGTGATTTTTGGCTTATTTCTTACGTCAACATAAATTTCAAGGTCAATGTCAATTTTGGCGAACTCTATTCAGACAAGCATGGTCTAACATAGCGAATTCTATACTGATTCGTGTCCAGTCTAGTTGTAAATGTGTGTGTCGGCCGCGGTGACGTGTGCGCGGGAGTGGCGTGATCCCGCTGATGCGATCACAATCGGGCGAGATCGCTAGATAGACAGCGCTTTGTGTGCAATGAAAGGTGACAGTTCGCGATCTCACGCGCGTCACAGACGAGTCCTTTATAGTAGTCACCTTTTATTATCGGACGCCGCGTTAAGTAAGTTGTCACTATGGTCAGTTTTAATTAGTTATCAATTAGAAATGCAGTTGAATATTTTGCACACCATAAAGTTTGGTGATAATTTCTAAAACATCGACATAATTTCGTAATTTTGAAATATTTAGTTTCAATCATAAAACAAACAAATAACTATGAAACTATAGTTAAAATGAACCATTTCATCTTGTTCAATTTCATTTTTATTAAAATTGATTTTAGTCGAACGAAATTATTGTTCATTTTAAAATAAACGTTCGAGTCATTTTTTTAATTCAATAGGTACAACTTTAAATCCGCGTCATATTTTTTAACAAAACAAATTAAATTATTGGTGCAAAGACTTTATACCTAAATATTATTCACTTAACAAAGCCCAAGTAGTGTTCTTCTTTTAAAAAAACACTTGTTTTGTAAACAATGCTGGGTAAAAACACTGGGTAAGAACATTTAGTGTATTAGGCGGTAGTTATTTTGTGTGTGTCAGTGTTTACAGAAATGATAATACCTAATATTTTTATCTCTCATCAACTATTTTGTTTCAAACATCAATAAGTGCCAACAATTTTCTGCAAAGTATTTTTCCGGAAGTACTTACATCATCTTGAGTACACACCGTCCACTGATATAAGATGATAAAAACTTTGTTTTGCTATTATTTCAGTTTAAGTTTCAAACTTTAAAATTATGTTAAACCAAACATTTTGAAATCGAACTTCAATCTCAGTTGTACATGTTTTATTTCGGTTAACTTCTACACAGTGGATGCGATTCCCTTTAAATAGTTATCAAAAAGGTAATCCAAATAATTATAAAAGTGTACCTACCAAATAAAGAAAAAATATACAAGTAAACTACTTTCATGAAATCCCTTACATGCATATTAATTACGTGTAACCTTCAAAATAGCCGGCGTTTAGTTAGGTATTGTAATGTAGGTACACACTTTTAATATGCAAATGCACGCACGTTTACATAATTATGAGTTAAATAAATTTCTAGGTCGGAAGTTAATATGGAATTGAGTTACTTGCATTTGGTTTTAAAGGAATAACTTTCATGAAAAAATGCTGAATTGCCGAGAAAAAAAAATGTTGTAAAATTCGCTTTTGCGAAGTAGGTACATATTTATCTTTAATCACTGTCAACTTTATTTCGCGAGGTAGTTATAGTTTCCAGTAAAAAAATGGTTGAACTGAAACACTAAGAATACGTACATTGTAAGAACCATTTCAAAATAAGAAGTTATGTCAACATAACAATTACTGGTTTTCCACATTAAACTAATATTAGGCAGATGTAGGTACCTACTGTTTCCTTATATAACTGGAGAATCTGTAACGCTTTTAATTACACTTACTACTTCAAAATACTGACTTAATAATAATAATTATAATAATAATATCTTGGGACAACTCACACACGGCCATCTGATCCCAAGCTAAGCAGAGCTTGTGTTATGGTAACCAGACAACTGATATACATACTTATATAATTTATAAATACATACATATTATAGATAAATTACTTATTTCTTATATGAAATGATTAAAGGAAACTCTGCAGTTAATTTAATTTTAAAAAGTAGTAATAAAAAAAGCTTACCTGTAGTTTTTTAGAACGAAGTAGTAGCAGAACTAGCGGGAGAGGGTATCATCCACTCAATATCACGCCTAGTTGCAGCCCGTTAGATGTGATTGATGACAGACGCACCGCAGAAGACTGGCAGCTGAATTTCATCGCGACCGATTATATACAAATGCGATTTCACGATCGCGATCGCGGGAAGACCGGCGCGCGCGCATTACGTGACGTCACCGCAAGGACTTAGGGTCAAAATACACAATTCCGCGTGTTCCGATCTGCGGCTGGAGTGATGCACGTAGCTGCTTGTTTTGGTGACCCTTGGACCAAAGTCACCCTTTATGATATAACGTTGTTGAGAAGTGCTAAAGTTCAACGATACCAACATAGATCTAGGCTTATGAAACTTACTTTGTAATTGCAAAATTAATCGCAATTTAAAACTTTCTAAATTAAATTGCTAGTGGAATTCCGTTAAATAAGACACTTGAAAACAGCAAAATGTTTGACTAAAAACCTTTGGAAAAGAAAAAAAAAGATTAGTTTTAATAAAATTGAATAGTGTTAATTATGCATTAGATGCATATTAGCCTATGTTATGATTACTAACCATGAACAAAAGATAAACCTGAATCGATAAGCATCTAAGCAAAGCTTAAGCAAATTAACTAACTAGTTTATAAGAAGTTGTTTTATCTGAATTCAGAACACAGACTATGATGGACAAACTTAGCTGCTTGGTTTTCTATGAGTCTCTTATAGCTGCTTAGTACTCTTATTTCGACTTGAAAGCATAATTATCTTTATCATGTATAAACTACCTATCCCAATAAGTAGATTGAATTAGTGTCAATCTACATCAAGTGAGCAGGTTATAATTGAATCAAGCACTACATCCACCAAGTAATTCGCCCATCCATCATATTTTTACTACCCGTCAGACTAATAATAAGAATTTTCCACCCATAAGAATTTCCTCATAATCACTCAGATCTGGGTCCCTGAAACAGATACATGAGGCTGCGGCAGACTGCGAAGGAGACGACCGCGATGTTGAGATAACCTAAATGGCTCCTTAAGAATCGGAAGGAAAAGGCTTAAAATTGTGACCATTGGAAGGGATCGAGGCAGACCTTTGCCCAGCATTGGGTCTAGAAAAGACGTCCACAGCTGGACATAGGCCTCTCCCAAGTGTCGCCATAACAACCGGTCCTGTGCGTCTCGCATCCATCGGCTACTCGTCACTTTCACCAGGTCATCGTTCCATCGACCATCTGTTCTGTGAGAAAGTGCCCTGCCCACTGCCACTTCAGTTTGGCGATCCTTCGGGCTATGTCGGTAACCTTGATTTTCTTGCGGATATGATCATTCCTGATTCGATCACGCAAGGAAACACAAGCATTGCCCTCTCCATTCCCTTTGGGTGACTTTTAGCCTTCTGATGAGGCCCATTGTGAACGACCACGTTTCAGTTCTAGGTATAGTCATCACTGGCAACACGCACTGGTTATAATAGAACTTTGTCATGAGACACTGTGGTGTGTGAGACGAGAAGATATCACGCAACTTCCCGAACGCCGCCCAGCCAAGTCGGATTCGATGGTTGACCTATTTCTCGAAGTTGGCCCTACCTAACTGGACGCTTTGTCCCAGGTAGACATACTCGTCTACATCTACGTGTGTAGGGTCTTCGATCTTGATAGGAATAGATCCTACATGGGTATTCACCATGACTTTGGTTTTATCCATGTTCATTTTAAGACCCACTCTTTCGAAAGCTCAATTGAGGTCATCACGGTTGATGATCAGTACGGGCTAGTTGTAATAATCACTCAGTCAGCTGGAGCACGATCATCATTTCAGCCGAAAAATGTCCACTGCTGGATACAGGCCGGCCCAAGCATTGCCACACGACCGGTCCTGTAGTTCTCGCATCCAGCTGACAAGATATAAGTACTATACAATAATATTTTCTTTAAAAAATCCCAAACTCGATCGGTTTAAAATCTTTCTTATGTTTATAATAATATACCGTTTATTATGAGATACTTTCTGTTATGCTTTAAACATAACAAAACATCATGTCCGCGGTGAGGCCAGGTTGGTAAAGCAGAGGTAACCTGAATACAGATAGCAGTACACCCAAAATTCAACAGTTATTAAATTGTTTAAGTCCCGTGTTATAAGAAGGTGCGCTTGTTGCCATCAACTGGACATAGATAAATAGTGCTTGACATTAGAAGGTCAATTCTCGTACTTCTATTCTAGGTTTTTCTACGCAAGCAGAGCCAATGTCGACTATTTCTACCAATCTGTGTTGAAATTCTCGACTGTCAAAAAATTCGTTATTTTCCGCATATTTTGAAAAGTTTTTGACATTGATTGTCACTGAGATGAGGTTGCCTCTTGATTTGAAATGAAGGAATTGTTTTAAAATGAACCCTAAAGTAGGTTTGGCAGGACTGTTTTGGGTGTACCTTTTCAATTGGTTCTATGACGGTTCCATTTAAAACCAGTCTATGTTCTAATATGTCGGGCTACTAGGTCGGGCAAAAAATGTGTTATTGGGTTTTTTCCACTAGTAATTTCTCTGTGATAGCTCGGAGTTTGGAAGTTGGTGGTGTGATACCCCTAGGCTGTGCCTCGGAAAGCCGTTGGTCCTACGCCAGATCTCTCTCCGGTCGTGTCGGGTTGCCGTCTCATCGGAATATGAGAGTGATGGAAGAGAGAGTGCACCTGTGTTTGCGCACACACGCCTGCACTATAATATATTTGATTGGCCGCCATGGCCGAAATCGGTTAGGAGCACTATACTATGTCGCAGAATATGTTGTTAGCCTTCGTCAAGTTGTCTTAATTTGGTGATATTCTGGCAGCATTTTTTAATTGCAATATGAATGAAATGGAAATTTATAAACAGATAAACAAACAATCACTCGTAAGCACAATGCTAGTTGTGAATAAATTGGTTTAGATGTGTGTCTTGTTGATTTGAGTATTTGTTATACATAAATATTGTATGTATAGTTTATGTATGTATAATATTAAATGATAATCGTTTTTTATTCTCCATATTGCACCTACCACTATTCTCTGCATCACCCAAAGATTGGTAGAGAATGCCAATGGCATTTAAGTCTGCCTCTGTACATTTGTGTGCGTAAATTGTTAAATGATTATAATTATAGGTACCAAGTAAAAGTAAAGAGCAGGTTGTAGCTGGCATTTTGGCACCTCCTTGTTTTCTTTTGTGATTCGGCTGTAGGTACTTTTACTCCCGTCTTTTATGTTTGAAAGTCACGCAGGTGAACCCGGTGACAAAATCTAGTCAACCCATGCATAGTTGTTCTCTAGGTAAATAAGTCACAGGAAGATTAGGGTTGGTCAAGGACTGATTTTTTAAACAGCCTATACTGTCAGTTACCTATGGCGAAGTATCCATATTCTGGGTAAGCTTGCTCCTAGACTTTGTCTCTGTCATCTCTGACATTGACTAGAGTCAAGAGCAAACCCATAACTAATAAAAAAATAAAAGGTATGCTCTATAATGAGAACAGAAGTAGGTAATTGATGATAACAAAATATTCAGCTGCATTTAACTGATTGTCACCGGGGCAAAGTTCAATATTAACGGTTACCGAAACTCAGTCATGTCTAGTACATGAAACTATGTGATGCTAGTCAGTAATCAGACAATGAATTTAACGACTTTTACATAGTTATCACAGGTTGCATGATAAACATACATGACTCAAACCTAACCCCAGGTTCCTCGTCGAATCTCATGTAAACTACTTGTGTATAACAAAAAACAATTCCCCTTTTTTCTTTTGATAGGCTTAAGTTTTGAAGGGTTAGACAAGTATTTTTTTAACCTTCGTGAAAAACTGTAACGGGGTGTGTGGATGGATAGGTCTATTCTTCTTCAGTTCCTTCGATGTAGACTGTGACCAACCCGACTGCGTCCAGACGCGCTGACGTCCTGTACCTGTATTGTTTCTCGAATTAAAAATGATTTATAGGGTAAACAAATGAAATTCTAATTTTGAATTTTCGCTTATCACTGTAATGGCCAACAAACTGCCAGCTATATAACCATGTGATTTTTTTTATGAAATGAAAACTCTTTTGTGCTAAATTAGAACAGAAATCATAAAAACGGAAATGTTTTGATTTTTCTGATGAGAAGTGTATTTACAACAAGAAAATAATAAAATGCACGCTTATGTTACGCAAACTTTGTAGCAAGGATGTCATCAAAAGTAGACGGGGCCCGTTAGGGCCAGAGCCTGCCCGGGTTGCGGATTTTGTTAGAAAGAGTCACTGCGGCCCTGGAACGCAAAGGGCATTAGAAAGAATACGGATGGGTTTTAGTCATTAAGAGTCTGACACTTACTCCCGCTCCCCCCAAAGCGAAAGGAGACTCCTTTCGCTTTGGGTGGAGCGGGAGTACCAAATAATTCACTTAGCAAAATAATTAACCGATAAACTTTCATTTAATAACGTATTATTTGACAAACAAGTCATTATTTTTTCATTTTAAATCATAAAGCAACGTTTGGAATAAAGACATTATACATATTACTTCGTATCACGCAATTTTATAAAAACGAAACGCACATTAACAGAAATTGCAAGTGGCTTGTTAAAGATTTCAAAAACTTAATTTCCGAATAATTTTGTGCTTATAGAATTTTGTTTTCTATGAGCACAAATTGAGTGACAGGCACGAATCGCTGCAAAACCGACTTCACGTAGTCTTGTCTACCCTACCCCTATAGTGTAATTTAAGCCCGTGTAGGCGCGAAGGGGCAAGGCGGCCCACGAGATGAGGAGCAGGTGGAAGCCGACCAGCAAGCCGAAGCTGCGGTGGTAAGCGTTAAAACACTCTGGCGGGACTCTGGCGGTCCCACGCGAGCTTGTCTTCGCAGAGGGCGAAGACAAGCCGCGTGGGACCGCCAGAGCTGTGACAGAAACCATGCCTGCTGCATGCTTGTATATTAGATGCTTGCTGCATGTTACATGATGCATACTGCATGATTGGTGCTTGCTTGCTGCATGTTTGCTGCATGCGTGTTATTGTGTTTCCAAAACTTTTTCTTAAAAAAGAGTAATGAAATAATACTTGCCTGTAAATTATTTGACCCAAATGGAAATTACAACCATGTGAGATAACGTTTTCGTTAAGATAACATCAGTGCAATACCTAATAGTTCAAGTTCAATAAAATTATGCAAAACAATACCGTCATGACCACTTTGTGACTGGTTTCGAAATGTATTGTAATAAAATGATATTTAGAAAAACGTGATTTATCCAAATGTATCTCAATAAGAAATGAAAAATGTATAAAATGATTAAATGTCATCCGATGCACTTGTAAAAAGAAGTGTTTGCCAAATAAATGTTTGTGAAACGAGAGTTTTTAAAATAAAACATTTGCGGAATAAATTGTTTGTGAAACGTTGGTTGTAAAATGAAAATTTGTACATGGAGTTTTGCTGAAACTTTAGTGAACCTGGTCACCCATCTACAGGCCGATCTCGGCAAGTGTTGCTTGGCCTTTAATATCGACCCGGTTTTTTATGTATGGGAAATCATAAAATTACTTCTTCCGCTCTGTGTGGAGCGGAAGAGAGTGACAGACTATTACTGACTGAAACACATCCGTGTTCCTCCAAATGCCCTTTTGCGTTCTCAACGAGCTTTATTTCCGTGGTGTGCCGCAGGGAAGCGTGCTTGGGCCGACTCTCTTCTTTGTCTATATCAACGACCTCTGTGATCTAACAATAGATAATGCAAAAGTACTTACTTTCGCGGATGACACCGCTATTTTATTCCATAACAAAACTTGGACTGGGGTCGTTGATGCAGCTCAGAGGGGTCTGGCTCGAGTAATGCACTGGCTACAGCGAAACTTACTCACCTTAAATGCTAGCAAGACTAAATACATAGCATTCAAAACAGCCAAGCGCTATGAGAGTGAAAATCCACTCCATGTCAAACTCCACTCCTGCAGGAATCCTAACAGTGATATTTGCCAATGTGTCGAGATAGAACAAGTTGACAATATTAAATACCTTGGGGTCTTGATAGACTACCAATTATCCTGGACCAAACAAATAGATGCTGTCTCTGTAAGGATCCGGAAACTAATGTTCATTTTTAAAAAGCTAAAGAACATAGCAGACCACTGTACCATTAGGTGTGTGTACTTAGCATTATGCCAGTCTATTTTAAATTACTGTATAGGGATATGGGGTACAGCAGCAAAGAGCCACTTGATAAAACTTGAACGAGCTCAAAGAGGCATCCTCAAGGTTGCTTATGGAAAGCCCTATCGGTATCCCACTGACAGTCTGTACGAAGAATGTAATGTTCTTTAGATTAGACAACTCTTCGTGCTGTCTGTAGCATTGCGCTTTCATCGACAGGCACTACTTACCCAAATTAAATCTTCCAGATCCTGTAGACTGATTAAATGGGTCATACCCGCAACTCGTACAAAGTTTGCTCAAAGATCCCCTAGATATGTCGGTCCATATATCTATCAAAAATTGAACAAAATCTTGAACTTAGTTGGTTATTCCAAGCATAATTGTAAAACTAAAATTACGAAATGGCTATCAGCTCAAGACTATGGGAAAACTGAAGCTCTCCTGATTCCCCTGATGTAAATCATCTGCAATAACTCATCCACACACATGTCCTACACATAAACGTACACAAGCACACCCTTACAGACACTCAATATCACTACACTCACTCACATCATATACAGCAGTGCGATTCTGCAGTGCGATTCTGTAAACATGTCGTAGTGAACACTTCGACAAACAAAAGGTGCAGTGAGCTTGGACTGACGTAAGCTGTCAATAACGCTAGTGATGGACAAATCTATTAGAGAATCCTGTCGATAAATCGAGTTTACTGAATTTTAATGCTAAAGCCAAATATTTATAAATACCTACCTAAAAGACTGATTATCCAAATTTCTACCTAAATATTACTAAGTAGGAACGACACAAAGAACAATTCCAACCTGAGTACCTGAGTTACTAATTTAACTGTTGCCAATAATAAATTTACCTACAAAGAGTAGGTATTCATCCTCACCTTATCACATTTTTCTGTTGGGACAAATCAATCAATGAACCCATTCACAAAGCACACCGCGCATGCGAAAAGTGAAAATGTCAATTCAAACTAGCGTAGTGGTCACTCCACCGTATTCAGCCGACTCTAAGAAGAGGGTGAACACGCGAACGTAGGTAACGTTCAGTCGTTCACCCGTTGACCGCGCTTGCGTGAGAAGTGCCAGGACAACGAAGTGTTCCCTTCACCCTATTCCGGTGACTATAAGGCAAGGGGAAGTGAATGTTCCCTTCGACCGCGTTATTTTTTAATCTTTGATTCTTCCATAAACATTCAGAGAATATTTTATATTCAAAACTTAAAAATATCTAAAATATTTTTTGGGATGTAAGCAAATTAGATTTTTTTAAATGGTATTCTTTAGGCGTTTTTGTACCTACTTTTTTCCATAAGTAGGCAATCAATTATTTAAGCCTGATTTCAATAAAAAAAACGGCTACTGTTCAAAGCTTTATTTATTAATAAAACAAATCCGGACGCCTAATGAAACCCTGTTATGTCGGAATAAATATTCTAATTCTGTCTTGAAACGCGTGGCTAGCTTCCGAAGTGTGAGCCATTGTGACCATTGTCGACCCTGAAAACGGGTGACACTGACAGTATAACTACCTACTTTTTGACGATCGTATGACCACCGAGCGAGCAGCGATGCTCGAAGACCCAATATTAAGACTCAAATGTGGCAAGTGGTGTTAATGATGACGAAGCTTTTGTTGCTTCTGCTGCCAAAATGGCAAGAGTAGAATCAAAACCGAATCAACCCGATCCATGATGAACCGAGCACAACCTTCCAGATTTTACCACCAACACAAAATGTGCATTCCAATCTGGTTGACAAAAATAGCAGTCACGATGGAGAGGACACCTTATGATATTTAATCACTCATTATTGAGTTTTGTGGTGGAGAAATAACATTGTCAAGTTCAGTGCCAAGTGAACTATTGTTTAGTGTAGCTGGCTTAATTTTTGGAAGGAGACAAAGCCACAAAACTATTGTTTGTGAAACATAATTTGCCTATCCTTAGTTTTGATTACGTACCTACTAGCAGGTAATGTTTGTATTTTTAAGAAAGTGTACCTATTGAAATAAATATTTACGACTTTCTATTACTTCAATCAATCATGAGTTATTATTTTTCCACTTCCACGAACACCTCTGCCTAATTGGAACAATGTAATTTTTGGACACTTACTGAACCCAGCTAAATCTCAAACACTCATTGTTGGTGGCAGATACATGCTCAGCCTATTTGATCACCAGTCTCTGCCGCCTGTAGTGTATGACTCAGTGCTCATTTTATACTTACTCCAAAAGCGCTAAAGTTGGTAAGAGGATATTCTACTCTTTCCAGTCTCATAAACGTCTCCAAAAATTCTTACCATTTCACACTAAGGTCAGTCTTGCTCAATCTCTTCTTCTACCACTTATAGACTATGCCGATATCTATTTTCTAGATGCTTCTGAGGTACCTACTCCTAAACAAACTCAAGCACTGACACTTCTCTTCTCCTTCGTACTCTGCATCACACTTCCTGTCGCTGTGGTGGCTCCTTCTCTGTTACTGCAGTGCATCTCTGGAACTTGCTCCCACACTCCCTATGCAACAGCCCTTCTCTTGATGTCATCAAGAGAAAAGTTAAAGAGCATTTCCTTTTGAATTTGACATAATTCTCTTATATATTATTATGTATGTGTATTTATTTACAGTTATGTATGTAAGTACTTATATTTATTTATTATAAAATTATAATGTGCACTGGATCCTACCCTCTATTGTGATCTTTCTCTATCACTCAGTTTGCTGGGAGAAAATTCAACTTAGAGTTAAGCTCACCTTTGTACAGCTGTTATGGTGTACGATAAAGAATTAAAAACTAATCTTGTGGTTCAAAATACCACTGAAATTGCTACCATTTGAGAAGAAGAATAAATGATAATATATGGCTCACTGACTTGAATCTTTTCTATTCTAGCAACTTGCTTTTCTATACTAATCAGGTATTATTAATAATAATAATAAATTGTGCTATGCATTGATGCTTACTTCTGCATAGCTACATAAAATTAAAACCATGTTACCAACAAATTAAGGTGCAGCATCATCAACTTTATTCAGATCTAAGCAATATTTCCTATCTTTTGTACTTGGAGAGGATATAAATAAATCAATATAAGGCGAAATTACAATTTTACTCATTTTTATCCACATCAAAAAATACTAATACATCTTTTGCACTGAGCCAGTGGCAGGCAGAAGCCTGCGGAGTTCCCATATTCTGGATCTTCTGCTGAGGTGCTAATGGCAAAGTTAGAAAACTTGTCTGGATGGAAGCTGGCCGGCTGCCTATAGCTGAAAAAAATGGGTAAACATAATTCATCATTATGCTAACTATTTTATACATTATTTCCCATGTTATGCTGATTGGTAATTCTATTTTTCAATAAAACATTCATCTATGTTTTAATTTATACAGCACATCAGTTGCATATTGTGAGCGTCTGAAACAATTCCATCCATCACATGGAACAATGTTACTCCTAGCTATTTTTAGAATAATCAGAGTTACAACTCTTATTAAGTGCCCCCATCAATCACTAATAAAGAACGGTGCCCCATTCATGGCTTTCGTGGTCTACATTGTTATAATGTGTAAGTATTCCTATTTAATTTCGTAGTAAAGCGATACCTACTCAATTCATTGCGGTATACCCTTTGATTTGTGATCAAATCAAGATCAATCAATCATTTATAAAATTAAGATAACGTTTCAGCTTAGTAGGTAAACAATATATTATCACATCTTGGTAGGTCGGCCGTACTGTCGGCCCGACTCGGTTTAAACACATTTACGATCATCACATATTTAATAATTATCACTACGTAGGTACCTATAAAATTCGAAACTCGGAGAACTTCAAAACTTTCTTTTGTTTGGTTAAAAATAGGTAGGTAAGCATTCATTACCCATACCGACGCGACGTTTGAAAATTTTTCGAACTTCATTGGCGAGTGGCGACATTGCTTTTTTTGAGATTTTGCTGTGTTGGCTACTGAGGCTTTTAAGCCAATCATATTTTTTTAGGATACGTCAATGGATGATGGACAGAATGTTTCGATAATACCGAGCAAGTACACAAAATTCTTGCAGTTAATTTTATAACACCTTAGAAATATAGATAGAATGAAAGCTTGTAACTACATTTATAATTATTATCATTACACATTTAGTAATTGCAACATTCTAAACCCGGACTTCAAAACTTTATTTTATTTAGCATTGCCGACATTGTTCTTCTTTTTTTATTGGGATAAGTGATGGGCACTTCATATTTCACTTCAAAGACAAATAATAAACGTTCGTTTTTTTTTAACAAGTGTTAATTATTATTTTTGTGAATGTATTTATAACACATCTTGGTTAACCAAAAAACTATTATTGCAATAAAAACGAACGTTTATTATTTGTCTTTGTTAATGAAGTATTAACAAAGACAAATAATAAACGTTCGTTTTTTTTAACAAGTGTTAATAATATTATTTTTGTGAATGTATTTATAACACATCCTGGTTTAATAACCAAAAAACTATTATTGCAATAAAAACGAACGTTTATTATTTGTCTTTGTTAATGAAGTATTAACAAAGACAAATAATAAACGTTCGTTTTTTTTAATAAGTGTTAATTATTATTTTTGTGAATGTATATAACACATATAACCAAAAAACTATTATTGCAATAATTGAATCTACCGTGGCCATAGATTCCGGAAGCCCGAAAAATTAATCTTAAAAGACTTGTACACATATTGAAAACAAAAATGCGGTAGAGTGGTACAATAGACTTGGTGTAGACATGCGATTTCGCGCCCTTTTGATAAATAATTCAAAACGCCGCGCTGTTTCCTACGATACGTGTTCTTTTATTTTTTATTACCAATTCGATAAGAATGACGTAAGTATGCACTACGGACAGATTTTTAAATAATAGGTTCTTATAAAGTATTTGAGAATATTGAAAAACGAAATCTTACAGGTAATTTTTGATGATTTGACCTAATTTAAGGATATATTTCTAGCCCATTTCGCTCTTGTGCTGCAAATGAGGCGCAGTTTGTTGCCCTGGTTCAAATGATGGAACTCCATCCGGAGATGGCCAGGGGGCATAGTAACACCGCAAATGCCCGCCTCAAAACCCAAAGGTTCTGGGAGGAAGTAACATCGAAAATTAACGCTTTAGGCGGGGCTACCAAGACTAAAAAGAAGTAGATGAAGGTACCTACCTACCTAAGTATTTTTACTCTTGGAATTTGTTTAGATTTTTTTTAGCGACAAAGGCCATCGGCTTACCTACTAAACAGACTAATCCTTCTTTCTTATCTAGTATTGGACGGACCGAAAATCTAACATAAAAAAAAGCTGCTGAGCGCGCCGCAACTAGGCGACGGGTGGGGGGTTCGAGGAAGTAAGATAACTTACTAACACCGAGGAGCGTGTGCTTCAAATTTTAGGCGGCTAAGGGTACGCTGTTCGTGACAGGTTATTCCGGCGAACAATGTTTGAATTTGAACAAAACTTTATTCTTATATTAATGTTAGTAGTAGTGTTGATACCTATGTGTTTTTTGGGATAAAGAATTCAAAAAAATTGTGTCAAAAACATTAATCGCCTTCATAATAATCACTTTTTACCAGACTGCCAAGGAAGGGCTATGTTTTTATAAGAAGTTTTCTTTAGTTACCTATCTCTGCAACCGATTGAAATAAAAATCTATATCAGACTATATCTATATCAGTGACATTGTTCGGGCAAGTTATCATTTGGACAAATGATGACAAAAAAAAATATGGCACTTACGGATAAAAAAGAAAAGGAACACAATAGAGAACCAAATCGGTTTGCCATGTTAGTTAGTATTTAAACCACATTATATTTTATATAATGCTGTGATATAAAAATACCTCCATAGATAAATCTTTAGCCGTTAAGTAATTATTTCATTGTATTCTATAACCGAAGACCCGAATTCAATAGAATTGAACAAAAAATATGATTGGCTTAAAAGCCTCAGTAGCCAACACAGCAAAATCTCAAAAAAAGCAATGTCGCCACTCGCCAATGAAGTTCGAAAAATTTTCAAACGTCGCGTCGGTATGGGTAATGAATGCTTACCTACCTATTTTTAACCAAACAAAAGAAAGTTTTGAAGTTCTCCGAGTTTCGAATTTTATAGGTACCTACGTAGTGATAATTATTAAATATGTGATGATCGTAAATGTGTTTAAACCGAGTCGGGCCGACAGTACGGCCGACCTACCAAGATGTGATAATATATTGTTTACCTACTAAGCTGAAACGTTATCTTAATTTTATAATTGATTGATTGATCTTGATTTGATCACAAATCAAAGGGTATACCGCAATGAATTGAGTAGGTATTGCTTTACTACGAAATTAAATAGGAATACTTACACATTATAACAATGTAGACCACGAAAGCCATGAATGGGGCACCGTTCTTTATTAGTGATTGATGGGGGCACTTAATAAGAGTTGTAACTCTGATTATTCTAAAAATAGCTAGGAGTAACATTGTTCCATGTGATGGATGGAATTGTTTCAGACGCTCACAATATGCAACTGATGTGCTGTATAAATTAAAACATAGATGAATGTTTTATTGAAAAATAGAATTACCAATCAGCATAACATGGGAAATAATGTATAAAATAGTTAGCATAATGATGAATTATGTTTACCCATTGTTTTCAGCTATAGGCAGCCGGCCAGCTTCCATCCAGACAAGTTTTCTAACTTTGCCATTAGCACCTCAGCAGAAGATTCAGAATATGGGAACTCTGCAGGCTTCTGCCTGCCGCTGGCTCAGTGCAAAAGATGTATTAGTATTTTTTGATGTGGATAAAAATGAGTAAAATTGTAATTTCGCCTGATATTGATTTATTTATATCCTCTCCAAGTACAAAAGATAGGAAATATTGCTTAGATCTGAATAAAGTTGATGATGCTGCACCTAAATTTGTTGGTAACATGGGTTTAATTTTATGTAGCTATGCAGAAGTAAGCATCATTGCATAGCACAATAATAATTATTATTAATACCATCTATGGCTGATTAGTATAGAAAAGTAAGTTGCTAGAATAGAAAAGATACAAGTCAGTGAGCCATATATTATCATTTATTCTTCTTCTCAAATGGTGGTAATTTCAGTGGCATTTTGAATCACAAGATTAGTTCTTAATTCTTTATTGTACACCATAACAGCTGTACAAAGGCTAGCTTAACTCCAAGTTGAATTTTCTCCCAGCAAACCTTTCAGTGATAAAGATGACAATAGAGGGTAGGATCCAGGGCACATTATATATTTTATAATAAATAAATATAAGTACTTACTTACATACATAACTAAATATATACACATACATAATAATATATAAGAATATTATGTCAAAATCAAAAGGAAATGCTCTTTAACTTTCCTCTTGATGACAATCAACAGAAGGGCTGTTGCATAGGGAGTGTGGGAGCAAGTTCCAGAGATGCACTGCAGTAAGAGAGAAGGAGCCACCACAGCGACAGGAAGTGTGATGCAGAGTACGAAGGAGAAGAGAAGTGTCAGTGCTCGAGTTTGTTTAGGAGTAGGTACCTCAGAAGCATCTAGAAAATAGATATTGGCATAGTCTATAAGTGGTAGAAGAAGAGATTGAGCAAGACTGACCTTAGTGTGAAATGGTAAGAATTTTTGGAGACGTTTATGAGACTGGAAAGAGTAGAATATCCTCTTACCAACTTTAGCGCTTTTGGAGTATAAAATGAGCACTGAGTCATACACTACAGGCGGCAGAGACTGGTGATCAAATAGGCTGAGCATGTATCTGCCACCAACAATGAGTGCTTGAGATTTAGCTGGGTTCAGTAAGTGTCCAAAAATTACATTGTTCCAATTAGGCAGAGGTGTTCGTGGAAGTGGAAAAATAATAAGTCATGATTGATTGAAGTAATAGAAAGTCGTTAATATTTATTTCAATAGGTACACTTTCTTAAAAATACAAAAATTACCTGCTAGTACCTAATCAAAACTAAGGATAGTCAAATTAATTATGTTTCACAAACAATAGTTTTGTGGCTTTGTCTCCTTTCAAGCAATTTCTTAGGGGTTAAGAAATTAAGCCAGCTGCACTAAACAATAGTTCACTTGGCACTGAACTTGACAATGTTATTTCTCCACCACAAAATTCAATAATGAGTGATTTCCATATCATGAGGTTACTATCGCTGCTGTCATTAAAGGTGTCCTCTCCATCGTGACTGCTTTTTTTGTCAACCAGATTGGAATGCACATTTTGTGTTGGTGGTAAAATCTGGAAGGTTGTGCTCGGTTCATCATGGATCGGGTTGATTCGGTTTTGATTCTACTCTTGCCATTTTGGTAGCAGAAGCAACAAAAGCTTCGTCATCATTAACACCACTGTCTTGCCACATTTTAGTCGTAATATTATTCGGTCTTCAACCTTCGCTGCTCGCTCGGTGGTCATACGAATTGTAAATTTTATTATTTTTTCCCTCTCCCGCCGTATGTTTTGATAGTTTATGTACTCGATGCGAGGCGCGAAGGTTAGATTAGGTGATCAACACTGTAAAAAAGGTAGGTATACTGTCAGTGTTCACCCGTTTTCATGGTTGACAATGGTCACAATGGCTCACACTTCGGAAGCTAGCCACGCGTTTCAAGACAGAATTAGAATTTTTATTCCGACATAACAGGGTTTCATTAGGCGTCCGGATTTGTTTTATTAATACATAAAGCTTTGAACAGTAGCCGTTTTTTTTATTGAAATCAGACTTTTTTATTAATCTGGTAACACATTAATAACGCGTGAAGGTGAGGTGACCAAAACTGTCAAACTTTAGGTAATTACCGTCAAAGAGTAGGTATTTACTGTCAGTGTTCACCCGTTTTCATGGTCGACAATGGTCTCACATGGTCCACACTACTCCAGCCAGTCGTTTTTTTTTATTGAAATCAGGCTTTTCTTGAAAGTGAGATCTCTAATTATTACTTACCCCTCAAATAATTGATTGCCTACTTATGAAAAAAAGTAGGAACCTACCAAAACGCCTAAAGAATTAAAAAAAAAAAAATCTGATTTACATAAAAAAATATCTAAAAGATTTGAATTTAAAATACTCTCTGAATGTTTATGGAAGAATCAAAGATTAAAAAAAAAACGCGGTCGAAGGGAGCGGTCACTTCACCTTGCCTTATAGTCCGCTGAATACGGTGCAGTGACCACTTCGCTTGTTTGAATTGTTGTTGATTTAATTAAATTTCCACTTTTCGCACGCGCAGTTTGCTTTGTGTAGGCGTACCAAGTTTCATTAAAATGGGTTCATTGATTACCCAATATAAGGACTTAGCTAGTATAAAAAACTTTGAGGAGTAAACGATCTTATGCATTGATGTTTTGACTCATAAATACCACTTTTGTACCAATATGAAATTTATAATTATGTAAAATTTGTAAAAATTTTTTATTGAAAAAACTCGTTTGACGATGTCGATATGATTGGAAATGTAACGTTTCGTCCATCCCTAGTATCATTGACAGCTGACTTCGTGATCACTACGCCCGAGTCTTTCACTTCGACATGTTTACAGAATCGACCGGCTGTAAACATGTCGAAGTGAACACTTGGGCGGGGCGCACGACGGGTGAGTTGTCAAACCATACAAAAACGATGGAATGACAGCTCTATTGTCGTTCACTCCGCCTAGGTGAACACCGTGAGATGTCGACAGAATCGACCGACAGTATATCACATACTAACTCATACCATTTTAGAACATCTACACACACACACACCATCACACCACACATACGACTTTCTTGGACGTAATCTTGTAAGTTAGAATTTTATTTAATTTCGTTATTTTTGCTTGTATGTTCTTATTTAAACCCAACTGTATACTACTATGTACACTTATTGTCATCAACCACGACTTTTTTTTTTTCTTTTCTTTTTTTCTCAATTAAATCTTGGAGCTTTTAGACTTATAATGTGCTTACTATGTCTATAAACTGGTTCGTAATAAATTCTTTACATCTTTATATCTTCTAAAAGTTAAACATTTCATATAAAGTCATTACGCTAAACAGTAACTACTTCGATTTCTCGTTCCTTTGAAAATTGGAAAATTATGCCATTTAGCTACTTTCCACTCTATTCAGCAATTAATAGTTCACTAAAGTTTTATTTGTATAAGCAATTATAGGTACATATTGCTTGATAATTTTAGATGGTTTTCCATTCCGGAAAAAAGCAAAAAATGCCGCAAACACAAATAAATCATGATTTAATGATTTATTCACGAGTTTATGAGCGTTTATATTGCAATATTGTGCAAGTTTTTGCAAACACGTTTTGCGCATTTGCGTGAATCACTTTCAAACGATAACCTTTACTTAATTTACTACAACCAACAACTAGAAACAGACTGACAGATAAGCTTGCAGTATCTACGTGACGGCTTTGGCGTTTCTACCATGATATCGTTATTTTCCACGTATATCACGTTTTGTAGCGAAACTTACGTGATAGCGATAACTCCTGAACTTGTAGTCTAAAAATACCTGAATTTGATAAGCTGTTCGGGTTTGCACTAAATGATAAAATGACATGCATCTAACAGCCATCTACCTACACTTTGTAGGCTGGTTTCCGCATCGGCATTGGATGACTGTCTTGAAATAAAAAGCATAGTTCCCAATTTCTCTAAATTTCAAGTACTTGTGGAAGCATCACAACTGTTATTCTATACGTCCCTTCGTTGTCCGCATTGTGCGACCTATCGTGGCCTTCATAGAGTCGTGGGTTCACCTTGTCGGTCCACCTATTTATGCTACCTTACGCACCTTTCTTTATGCAATCACCACTCCAGAACTTTCCATCCTATACGCCATCTAAGTGTGAATCCAGTTATAGCCTTCTTTCCTTAAATCTTCTACGAATCATGTGTTTAACATTTTCATGATTAAACCAATGTCCTGAAAACGCATAAGGAGGATCGTTGACAAAGCATACCTAATCAATATATAATGGGTTCCCACTGGCTCTTCTTGATTTATCGCCATTGTGTGTGAAGTGCACTGAAGGGGCGTGCTTGTGCATTGATTTTAAGTGTTCCAAGTGTGCGGAACTGACTAAACGGTATGTGCATACATAAGGCTTCCTACATTTGCTATAAATAGCTGGTCTATTGTTTTTTTTGTGAGTTCGAGCTCATGAAACGTCGGGAGAAGAACTTGTTATAAAGAAATGCCAATATGCAATCCGGAGCCAAGAATCAAAATTGGTCATGATTTTGAAAACTTTTTCCAAAGCTTTCCATAACACTATCGAGTAATGAGAATTTAGGTAACATCTCGACCTAACCCATTCAGATTGAAATTTAAGGTTTGTCCACAAAGTTCAATAAAACTCCTATTGGAATCTGTCCAGCCTATAACGTGATGCGATTACAAATAGAAAAGATATATTGCTGATGAAAATGCTAGAAAGACTTTCTCAAATCATAAACAGTGTGTGGTCTACAACTCAAGTTCAAGGAAAGTGATATGATTCGAGATCGCGACCTGTTCAACTTTGATGTGAACTGTCACGTTTTGCTGCGCGTGATTATGCGTGTCATTTGAATTTCATATGAGAAAATAAATATGACTGAAGGCAAGAAAAATCAGTAATTTTACTTGCTGAAAACACGTATGAATATGACTTATGACTTATGAAAGTCACGTAAGAAATATGCGCTGTAAAATGAGCAATATTATTTTAAAAACCAATTGCATATTAGAAAATTCAGTTCCAGAAGCTTATTTTTATTCTTAACCGACTTCAAAAAAGAGGCGGTTATTATGTTCGTCTGTATGTATTTTTTTTTATGTATATTCACCGATTTCTCCGCCAATTGTGGACCGATTTTCAAAATTCTTTTTCTATTCGAAAGTCTTTACTCCTGAGGTGGTCCCATTGTCACCAAGTTAGAATCTGATGATGAGATCCCAGGGAAATCAAGGGCAACTCTCAAATTTTATAGACACATAGGGGAAGGTTGCTATGAATGGACCACTTAACTTTCCGACCTTATATCTCAAAAAGTAATAAATAAGTTTGAAAATGAAAACAGTTCATTATTTTTATTTCGTAGGACTTACTATAATAATCAAGTGCACTCGCAATTCGGGATAAAACAATAAAATTGCCATCAATTATAGACTTCCAGAAATTTTTTCCAGAGGTCCAATCGAGGCAACTAATTATAATTATCTATATTACTAAATTCTGACACTCAAGGAGAAACAACGATTATGTGTTGCTTTCGGCACTCCATACATTCTGCTTGCTTCATTTAAACCAACTCCTTGTTTCCTTACTGATTCTAAACCAAGGTTCATATTTGTTTCATTCCGTGCAAAGTACCTAGATAATAAAAGAAAAATAAAATAAAATAAAATAAAATTCGTTTATTTCAGACCATTACTGTCCATACTTTGTTAGTTATCAATTAATGAATTCACTTATGTCTATGTTAGTAGCAATTTATGTCAGGGATTTTTTTTTTTTTTTTTTATTATTGATAGGCACGCGCTTGACCACTATCTCACCTGATGGTAAGCGACGATGTGGTCGAAAATTATGTCAACAAAATATATACACAGAATACACAACATTAAAATTAATTACAAGACATGAGCCTAATGAGCCTTCCCACCACTGGCGATACTGGTCGATCCGCAATCATCCTTAGGATTCCGTTGCCACTACCTCGAATTCTTCGAATTAGTGAGGCTGACTTTTTGCGCATTATAGCATAAAAGTCATCCACTCTGGCGTCGGCAAATATGCCCGAAGCACTACAAAACCGAGGCAACCACACCAAAATCCTAAAGGCGTTGTTATATTGAACTCTGAGAGCATTGTAGGCCCGCTGCGTGTAGTTGGTCCATAGGGCGCTAGTGTAAAAGCTTTGGCAGTAGGCTCTAAACAACATTACTTTTACCTGCGCTGTACACCGCGCAAACCTATGCACCAACATATTTGCTCGTACCGACAATGCCCTCCGCTCTCTATCAATATCCGCATCATCATGTAGGGTTTCGGTCACAACATGCCCTAGATACCTAAACTGAGAGACCCGAGTCAAAGATACTCCGTTAAGATACACTGGTGGTATATGTTCAGGTTGTTTAATCTTACCTCTGATAAGCATATACTCACTCTTTTTATCGTTGTATTTTAAACCGTGACTCTCAGCAAAGGCTTCACACATGCCTAGAAGTTTCCGTAGCCCACCAACTGATGGACTCAGCAACACCATATCGTCCGCGTAACTGATGTTATTGACGCATACGTTATCTATATGACATCCAACATGGCTGTTGCTGAACTCACCAATCAGCTGATTGACATACAGATTAAAAAGTCTCGGAGAGGTCAGCCCCCCTTGCCTCACACCACACTCAAGTTTATATTCATCTGAATATGCGTTCCCCCACTTGACAAAGTTTTTCTGTTGGTTATACCAGAAAGATAATATATTAATGAGTTCAGCCGGAGCCCCGACCTCCCCAAGCTTAGCCCAGAGTCTCTTGTAATCGACTAGGTCGAAGGCCTTCGATAGGTCCAGGAAGCAAGCATAGATGGGTGTTTTTTTATCAACGTAATATGTGACTGTTTGTTTCAAAGTCAAAATAGCACTTTCCGTTGACAACCTCTCACGAAAACCAAACTGAGCATCATGAAGCTTAACGTACTACTGAGCTGAGCATCTAGAAGACCATCGAAGACCTTCGCCATCACAGTAGCCAGGGAGATAGGCCTATAATTACATTTATCAGTCACGTCACCAGTGCGATTCTTTGCTATAGGCACAACAATAGTTTCCGTCATCTTTGGTGGTAAATACGAGTGACGTATGCAGAAAGTGAATAGCATAGCCAACACTCTAAACAAATGTGTACCTGCATGCTGTAGGTGCTCAATGCTGAGTCCGTCACTGCCCGGAGATTTACCGCGTTTCATGTTATTGATAATAGTTTTAACATCCTGAGCCGAAAACCCAATTGGGTTCTCACAGGCAGCCACGGACTCAACCTTTGGCACAACAGCATTGCTGGTCATAGGAGCCTCAACTTTAAAATAGTTTTTAAAAAGGTTAGCTATATCTTTAGGCCCACTACACCCGCCCACACTCACTGGTAAACTAACCCTACCACTCAACCTCTTAGTACATTTCCAGAAAGCTCTAAAATCTTTAACTCCAACGTGAGAGGCTAATACATCCATTTTAATTTGTTCTTGGTGGTTTTGACAAAACTTTAGTCTAAATAAAATAATGAAAGCCTAAATTATAATGATTTTTCTATAGTTTCAATGAAATACATAATTAGTGAAATACTTATATTTCTATGGTTGATTGAAATGATTAGATTTTGACCGCCGAAAACAGCCGGTCGATTCTGTCGACATCTCACGGCGGTCCACTTAGGCGGAGTGAACGACAAGAGCGCTGTCATTCCATCTTATTTGTATGATTTGACAACTCACCCGTCGTGCAGCCCGCCGCACTGCTGCAGTGCGATTCTGCCGGTCGATTCTGTCACCGTCGATTTTGTCAACACTTTGGCGGGCTGCACGACGGGTGAGTTGTCAAACCATACAAATAAGATGGAATGACAGCTCAATTGTCGTTCACTCCGCCTAGGTGATGTCGATAGAATCGACCGGCTGAATCGCACTGCAGAACTACACGTGGTTCTGCTCGCCACGTGCCAAAACGTCACTGAGGTAAGAGGGGGGTGCAACTGACTCGCCACGGACTCGTTTCGACTAGTTTGGGTCTTGCTAGCTTGCACGGTTTTGGAAATACCTCGGTGGTCCAATGAAAGAGCTAGTTCAATGATCGCAACCTTCCCATACAATGTTTTTCATATACAGTCTAACGCAAATCAGATATTTGTGCTTGGTAATTATCATGTAATGTTGTTGAGCTGATGATGTAAGGTATAAGTCAGGATCTAATGATGGGATCCGAGGAAAACTGTTAGTTCAGCGATATTTTCGCCAATTATCAACCGATTTGGATGATTCCTTTCTTGTTTGGAAGAGTATTTTCCCGGACTGGTCCCATTTCAATTTGGTGAAGATCTGATGAAGAACTTCAGGGGTAGGGTAACGGAACTCTTCAGTTAATGATTGCTCATCTCCCGGGATTGCTGAGATCGCATGTATGTTTATTGTTTATAACATAGCGTCACGGCGTCACGGCACTTGAAAACTTTTTTACAAAAAATACGACCGACTTCCAAGAACACACTACACACAAAAAACTTTAATTTCGGAAGATGGTGTTTTTGGTCTTTTTTTCGTTTTTTGACACCGACTTCCGAAATTAAAGTTATTTTATACTTGGCAAGTAGTGTTTTTTTGGAAGTCGGTCGGTTTTTAGGAACTATTCCTAAAAAAACCTTGAGACTTTCTGTTTTTTTTTTTGCATAATGTGTGTTTGTTTACACATCAAAAACATTGTAGAATTTTCTGAAAAGATTTGTTTACGAGGGTTATTCTCTCATATCTTAATTTAGCGATACATTGTAAGGATACAGCAGGTCTATATTGTACACAAATTGGTAAATTGATGCACGACTCCGATTCGCAACACATTGTCAATTGACTAATTGGCTAAAAGCAAGCATGGCGACCCGAGAATATCAAGCATCTTCCTGACTCTTTTAGTTTATATTTAGATTTATCTACAATTTACCAAGAAAATACTAAGCTTCTTGTCGTTTTATACCAAGTTATTAGGTACGGGGAAATATTTTTCTCAAACTCTCGTTTTAGTGAGCGCTAGATAAAAACACTTGTAATATTGTCAGAGAAACTCATCATCAAATAAAATTGTCTGTACTTGCTAGTACAGACAATTTTAACCGAATTCAAAAAACGGAGGAGATTGATGAAGGTTTTAAAATTTTATGTTACAATATTATGTTAGGACCTCACATGAACCGTTATATCTGTCGCAGCCAACTAGCTTAATCAGCCGTTTAGTTGGCTGCCTAGCCGTTTCATTAAACGGGGCTGTTTAACTTGCTGTCTAAATGACATCCTGCCAACTTGTCTAATACAACATTTAAGATGCTTAGGCCGTCACAGAACAAATTTATTTCAAAATAATAACGGTACCTATATACGGTAACATACAGATTATACGAAAAAATACGAAAACACAAACAAAACACGATAATTATTATTATTTAGTACCTACCTTGATGTTGTTGGTTAATCTTTGAGTTTATTTTCAAAATGTTCGCAGAAACATTCGTTAGAGTTATTTACACCAATATTTTCATTTCTAAACACTTATTTATCTACTAACGATGATTTAAAATTTTGAATTTGAGAGAAACAGTAGTAATGTCACAGCTGGTCAGTGTTACCAGCTCTCAAAAAATATTTTCGCTAATACCAAAGTGAAAACGGGTTAGGTTTAGAATCAAGTCCTTTGAATTTCACGAATCTATCACTGTGGGGGGTCAAGGGGGTTTACCTCGAGCGCCTCCATGAAATATTTTCTAAAAATATTTGTAAATCACTACCTATTAAAACGTGATGTGGAACTATAATTATTCTAAATTCCTACGTTTTTGAAGGTCTATCTGTCTAAATCCGTGAAATGTGCTCCATATCGTTATGTTATCTGCCTCCTGATTTGCTACTCCTCTGGACACCGAATGCTTGCTATTTATGGCAAACGTTCGCTACGCCTTTGGACACCGATTAGATTATAAGTAATTAACATTTTGGTGTTTTATTTGGTGCAAGAGCAAGCGAAGCAAGTTCAGGACTTGAGGCACCCCGAATCGGACAGGTTTGGTTAGAAGCGGGGTCTGTTCGCTCGCTTCGCTCGCTCACTTGACCCCGTCATCCCCTTTGTGGTTCCCAGAAATAGTAGTATTACTTCGGTGGAAGAAGGACACATCGCCTCCCCCTGCCTTCCTATTAAGGCGATTTTTCTCAGTAATTATTCAATAAAAAATTTAAACTTCAACAATTAATATAAAAAACCAAGCACCTCCGGCGGCGAGAAAAGGTGGGGGGATAACCCTCTAATAAGGGGACTCGATTCTAAACTTAAAACCTTTTTAATTTCCAGTAAGCATAGGCAAAGTAACCACAGACGATATAATAAATAATCCTTTTTTTTTTGGTTAACAAAAATGAAAAAATGAAAAAAAATAACACACATTATAAAAACACACTGAAATTGCGAAAAACAAATAGATTTTTTTCTGCGACTTCGGGGTTGAGCTCATAGTAAAAGTTGTTCATAGTGATGAGTACACTGACCTCTTAAGAGGTATTGCGTTTATTCATGGTTTATGCTGGGACACGTTGTGCTACCTACTAAATACAGTCTGTATAATTATATAAATTTGATCGTCAAACCGCCTTTGGAAAGAGTTTGCAAGCATGTCAATTATGGCATGCTTGCAAATGCTTGAGAACTCTTTTCCTAAGAAGGTGAAGAAGAGGCCTGCAGTCCAGTTATTTATTTCCCAAAAATCTGACAATATGTACTGGGTCTGGACTGGTTTGAACTGGACTACTGGCACACATTACGGTAAACCTAAAATGGGCAGGATAAGTATAAAAAATGCAATTCGACGTCTGTTTTGTTTAACCGGCCAGTAGAGGATGCTTTGAAGGTGATCCAAATTTGTTCTTTCAAGTTCTAGGACTAATAAAATTAATACTTATAGGATTTATAAAAATTATTATAAATACGCAAAGGCGGATTTCAAAGGCTCTTTCTGTTTTCGCCCTTGTTAGCTACTCTGAGACAACCTCCTAGTTGCGGAATCCGGCGCACATCATATTAGATGGACCGATAGGGTTCCGGATCTGTGCTCGGCCCTACATAACATATCTTTTTCACACCACCTGATCGAAAACGTCAAATTATATGTCATGTTAACCTGACCTAAAGTGAGCCATTATTGGCCGGTGGTACAGCCGGGCAGTAATGTTGTACTGGATTTCATTAGGGTTATAATGAAATCCAGTACAACATTATTTCCGGTCAATAATGTGATTTTAATTTGGAACCTCACCTGACTGCTAAATTGGTGGTATATTAGGTACTTACAACGCCCTTTGGTGCCAGAAAGAGGATAGATATTCTCGATACTCTTACTACAGGGATGATTTTCTCGAATTTCTACAGAATCATAAGGATTCACCGGGAATAAAGACAATATTGTAAGAATAATTGGATAAGTACGGATTATTGGATAAAAGGATAAGAATAACATATAAAACCCATCAATAGTCGATTTACATTTATTAAATTAAAACTATTTTCTTATGCGTGTCTTATGACGTTCTAAATTCACAATGCATACAGAACCCAATCTACTAGCTAATATAAAGCCCTGTATAAAGCTTTGTTTACACAAAATTCCTAAAATTTTAATAGGTTGTTAACAATAGTCACAACAAACATTTATATGTCTATGCAACAAACCCACAGAGAAGTAAAAAAAAATCGAAAATCGAGTTGGTTGTGGCCACTACGTGGTATACCGAGTGGAACGCAAAAAAGCCGCGGATATTGTAAATTCTTATGGTATTAAACTAACTTTTTTAAGTAAATAGTATAGTTCTAAATACATATCTCTACAGTCTGTGTTTGTAAATTTAAAAAATACTTTGATTTTCGTATAATGGCTTTTTATTTTCTCACAGGAGGTGTGAAAAGTAGAGTATCCTCCTCGGGGATAAAGGAGTCTGCCTTGGGCTAGCTTGAATCCCTCGCTGCATTCAGGATTCTTGTATTAACACTCTCGCTTCGCTCGTGAGTTAAACTCGAAACTCCCGAATCCTTCATTGCGTTCGAGATTCAATATGACGCCCGTGACACAAGACACTGCTTTAGGTATCCCTTGGGTGCATAATCTACTATTACATGTAATAGCTAGATTCTTCAATAAAAGTACATAACTAGATATAAACATATCTGGGAATTTGTTGCCTGCTGTGCAGCTGATTTCTTCAAGAAGGATCAATAAACTGCCACTGACTGAGTTTGCCGTTGGCAAAGATGCATCGATTGCATGGGTGATAATGATAACTTTTATTAAGTACTTAACAGAAGTAAAAATTAAAGAAAAAAAAGTAGGTAAAGACCTAATATTTATAAGGTTGGTTACAGCAGATTAGTCAATGAAACGCCCGATGACTGCGACAACGCACTCTATTAACTATAAAGGCATATTGGAAATGTAAAGCGGTTGCTAGAGTCTGTTCCTGAATCGGAAAGGTATTTTTATGAGGATTTATTTAATTGAACAAACAGCAGTTATGGGGTCCCGAACCCCATAACTGCTGAATTCGATTCTGAAGAAGAAGTGAAATGATAAGCTGATTTTGTTTGAGTGTTGTTCTGGGTACTGCAATAATATGTCTAAGTCCACCATTTATCACTCTAATATCACTAAGTCCAGGGATTAGAAATACGTCCAAATATTTTAACATTTTTTTAAGAAGCTCCTGTTACTTATATCGTTTTGATTCTTTCAATAAATAAAACGACTTAGTTTACGCTATATTGTGTTTTTAAATTGTTTTTGTTTTTAACCAACGCATGTTATTTCAGCTGACATTTAAAACACAAAATTTTAATTATATCTCAAAAGTCACATTTAGGACTTAGTGATTTCTTGAATTGGGCAACCCTAGTTAATAACATATTTTACCTATAACATAATATCTAGTTGTAAACAATACTTTGCTCAGTTAACCTGAGGATAGACTCAACATACACGAGTTGTTACGGCTGCGTCACTATACCTCAATGCTTTGTGGCATGCATCGAGGATGCATTGTGGCATAATATGCATCAGATTGCCACAGTGTGAGGTGCTGCAACAAATACTTAGTATGGCGCGGCCCTTACAATTTCATGCCTAGCTTAGATCAAAGCGCCATCGTACGGCAGTGAACAAAACTAAATATGTAATGAGATTCTTCGCTGATATACCGTGCAAATTGTGTTTTGGTTGTTTTCAGCACAGTCTCAGTTGTTCAGAAAATCAAAACTAGATGTAAGTACTTAGTTACAAGACAGGTGTTTATTATTTTGTTAATTTAACCAAAATACATACCTACCTACAAGCAAACGTTACTAGGTAGTATAAGCAGGTGCCTAGTCGTAAGACGTAGTAAAACGCGCTTAGTCGTGGAGTTGCGGAAACCAGCCCGATTTATAATATAATACAATACAAGACGCAGCAAAAGTATAATTGCAATCAAAACCCACTTTTATATATATTTTGTAAATATTAGCTTGGATTTCGCGACTGCGAGGCCAAGGCAGGCCTTAGCCTAGTTTCCTTCTACTTCTCTCCGTCCTACCTACCTAGGTATTTGAGATCCGTCTTTAACGAATAAAGTTTATCACTATTTTTATATATAAGTAGGTACCTATATTTTGTACCTGTTGCACGCGACTTCGAACGCAACCAACATGCCGCCAAAAACTAAATACCTAGGTATCTACCTATAATTTCAAGTGCAAGAATTTATTTCTGATGTTATGATTGTTGATTAATGATTGTTACCAAAGGCCGCAAAGACAAAACCGTTATAACCTCTTCAGGGTCCGGCCTTTTTTTTTTTAAATTTGACTTATGTCAAAATCACCTGTCAAAGTTTCGCGCCATAACGGCGCGTGTGATTAAAATGCCGATATCTCTAAAATTTTGCTTGTGAGCCCTATGAAACGTGTGTTATTGGAATCTTAATGGAATAAACTATCACATTTGAAATGTATTTGTCCAGTTTTGCCTTGTAATGTATTGTTAATTCTACTTTGAAATCAGTGTGAGCGAAATATTTCCATTTTACTCTACAAAAGTAGGTAGAAATAAAAAAATTAACCATTATTTCAAAAAGTTTTTGTTTTGTTTACATGAATACACCCTATTTCACAATAATCAATTAAAATAACACACCTCCCCATACATTTTTTTCATACCACAAGCTTTTCAAAAACATGTCTCAGGTACTTGACCCGGCCGCCGGCAAAAAAATTGGGTATGTTTACACTTTAGTTCTGGGAACTCTGTAAGCCAAGTGGCTTAGATTACTATTTTATTACATAGTTTGGTACACAATCTTATCGCAGACAAAGTTTTTGCAGTTAGAATTGTTTAGTTTACGAACATGAGTCACAAAGCAAACACTTGAAAGAGGGCGCCTAAAAAGACCCTTTCATCATTTGGATCAGAGAGCAAGTACTATTGCATTTATTTGAAATCTTTTTTTACAAACCACACGATAATGATATTAACTAATGGAAAAACATAACACAAGGGTATGTTGCTAAACAAAAACATCCCACAAATCAACACACAAAACGGTCAATTAATTCCAAAATGTACCTAAATGTAAATGTTCATGCTAACATAACATGGAGAAGACTTAACTTTCACATCTGAATTTGAAATGTGAACATAAATAAAAAAATAATTAAAAATATAAATAAAAATAATTAAAAAAGGTAGCATTGCAATAGATAAGAATCTTTTGGAAAAAATAGCTTTTCCAATAATATTGAATTGAAATCCACGGAAGTCTTCTCCACACTAATCGAAAATAATGGCGGTTTGGAGTCATTGACCTCAATTGCCTGTCTGTCCACTCGACTCCTAGAGTCTGTTGTTTATGTTGCGTATTTTTCATTTAACTATTATGTAAATTATTTAATAGTAATACTTAAATTAAATGCTTAAAACGTATGCTGTGACGTACCGCAATGTTGTTACAAATTACAGTTTACTACAATTAGCTTGTTTAGTATTCGTAATACGTGGAAATGTACCCGGCATGACGACGGTTTGGCGCGCAAAATGCCTACCGATGCTTGATCAAATCACTATTTCTGGACAAAATCTTTATCAAATACACAATCTATTAAGTTAAAAACTGTTTATTACTTACATATTCATCCTGTTTTTATGTTCACAGCGATATATACACTACACACACTTAACATTACGAACACTTAAAAGTACGTCGCCTGGCCGGCGCGCGGTCTAAAACAGCACTGGTTTAGTCACGTACGCACCGCCAGATGAGGAACTTAGAGACTTCGTGTGTGATATTATGCCTTCCTCGTCTTTTACACTACACGTTGTGCATGTTAGAGCAACATCGATATAGTTTTTATTGAATTATGAGCCAAAACGTGACGTCGCAGTGGCGTCGACTCTAGGAGTCGATGGACAGACACGCGGTATTCGATTTCGACTCGACGAGTCGCTCGGACCGTGAAGAGGATAATTGAAGATTGTTGAATGAAGAGAACAGGTTTCTGAATAATTAAGTAAGTAAATAAAACAACAGCTTTTATTAAAAGCTTTTATTTTTTAGGAATAATTTGTTTTAAAAACTAAACATTGTATCAAAGGAAGCTAAACAAAATGTTCAATTAAAAAAATACCATCTGTCTTAAAATTATTAATTGTTAAGTACTGATTTTTGCCCTCAGACGACAAGTCTGGGTCATCCCACCCCCACACCGGCTGTACCAGAGCTGCTGCTACAGCTTATGCTGGAACCACAATAAAGGATAATTCTAAAGATCGCTCATTTTGAAATGAAGAGTGGCTCGTTTTTGATGATGAGTGTTAACACTGAGTCCTTTGATTCTGATGTCAGGGTGCTTCCTAACCATCAGCCACTCCAGGATCCACTGAGGATCAACATCCGTGTCGCAGTACTTGTACTGCATGTGATGGTCATACACCCACTTTAGGACGGATATCTGGTTCGATTTCAGTACTTTGAGTAACCGTGAGTTATCTAATTTTGGGTGGTAGGTATAGAAAGTGTTGACAAATGACGATCTTCATCCTGAATAGCTATGTATCCTGGGCGACTATATAATCTGACTATGTAATCCTACAGCAGCAGATGGGTGAGATGTCCAACAGTGAACCAGTAAACCTACACATTGAGCCACCCTTCTCACTAAATGTGACGTTGCTAGACCGTGCTGTGGACACGAAAATACTCAGTTTTTACCGCGCCCCCCGCTCCCCAGTCGCGAGCGACCGCATTATAATTTTCGGCGACAAAACAAAATAAAACGTAACTGTCTTTTCTTATTACTTCTGTAAAGTATAGTTTTTCTGTGTGACATTTATTATACTTATTATAGTGTTTATTAGGGTACCGTATAAAACTAAAGTTACTAAGGTAACTCTTTTCGTTTGTTTCTAGTTTGAACAGAACCACCTTTAAGTGTATTGCTACTTTATGTGGGTAGGTTTTATAATTTATATTGAGTTGAACATTTAATTGTATTATAATGTTATTGTTTCAGCATGGAGCGAATCAAAACAGCGCAAAGGAATATTAGAGGTCATACGAAAGAACATGTTGCAGGCTATCATCATAAAGGCTATTACCATAATCAGCTTGTAAAAATTGGACAATCCGAATTCGTAAACCTGCAAAAGAATGCGGATTACCCTACCCATCTGTAAAGAGATAAGTATGTATGTATAAAAATTTAAGAGCGATGACACTACGAATTTAGTACCGATGAGGTACCTAAATGCTATTTTTAAACCTAACCAGAAAAAATAATTAAAAGAATAGGTGCATCGTAGATTGTTCACTAAAATTGTATGGACTTACTGCTAAAGATGACTGCTTACCAAATGGCATTTATTAACAACATAAAAGTCTAGTGAACTTAAGATGCTTTTTCTTAAGAACTTTTGTTTTTTTTTGTATTTTATTTACCTATTTTTTTCTTAATAACAACAATTGTATTTATTAAGACTAATTAGTACTAAAATGACTGAGCAATTGATCTTTTACAAACACATTCAATTGTTAAATTCAAAACAATAAATATTTTAAACACATATGACGTTTCATTGCTTTATCATTAGTTTTGTAGCATGGCCATAATTTTATGTAGTTTAAATAGGACGGTTCACTGTGTACATACGTATTGGTTCACTATTGACCAAGCCTCCGGTTCAGAGTGTCATACGCGGTGGATGCAGTGAGCCTTTTCCCATCTTTAAAAAAAACTTAGATACTCGTTCATCCTATCCTGTTACGTTTGGGTAATATGCAAAATTAAAGTCAGAAATATGAGAAGTTCTTCACTATGTTTAAAATAGTTGAGCTATGAATGTGCAACATTTTCATGGTTCACTGTTGGACACCTCACCTTATAGATGGAACACAATACAAAAAAAATATATTACAAGGTGTGAGAAAAAATCCTTATATCGCGTACGCTGCGGAATCTATTGACAATAGAGCAAAGTGATGTACTACAGTTTTATAGAAGTCATCAATATCTACAAAAAAGTCGACGATACCGTATGTCTAACTATTATGGATAAGTCACCATGACCGCTTTTTGTTCATATTATTCAAGCAAATCCCATGGTGAAATAAAAAATGGTTATTCTAGTATCATGATATTAATCCTTATTCATTTAAATGATAATTAAGGTTGATTATGTCAGTGTAAATTACACTTTAAATTATTCAAATCGGACCTTTCGTTCAAAAGTTACGACGGTAATAAACATGCTCGGAGTAAGAAAAATGTCGCGGCTTGAGCGAACTGGGGAGAATCGTATCAATGCTTGGTCCGATGAAGTTCAAATACCACTGCATTAAAATGTTTTCTTTAAAACAATAAGAATAACAAATGTTTGGATTTTTCTAAAATAAACTACATACATAATAAGGAGTGAAGCAGGGGTGATTAAGATTTTAGGGGAGGACATAATTGCTTGCTTCAATTTACGTCGGAATGCTATGATTAAACTAAAAGCGGGATAATTGCAACAGATGTACCTAACAATTTTTGCATAATCAAACCCTGACGGGTTGAACGGGGTGAACAGTTGCACTGAACCTGGGCTCGAAACAAGTGAGATTCTGTCAACGGTGGCGTGGCGTACGCGATTGTCAATATGTCAAAAATGTATATGATTGACAGATGCTATCGAAATGTCACGTGACCAAATTCCTACATTTTGGCATTTCGACAGTCGCATTCGCTTATTAAATGGTACATTGTCGAGGGCCTCCTGAGACCACAGAATAAGTAGAAATGGCTAAGTAATTAATGAAAATCGTTGTCCTTAATTTTCCAAAACTAACCTTTTATAGGGGGCGTTGAAGTTTGTGGAGTACCTACTAAATCCGCGCGGACGAAGTCGCGGGCGAAGTGCTAGTATTAAATAAAACTCTCACTACAAATTAAGGTTTTGCCTTAAGGTGAATGGATGAATGCTCTCACTGCCATTTTGTCGCTAGATGGCGACACATCCACAATTTCGAACATTTTCAATTTTTACACTTAACATAGAAAGTTTTAATAGACAACTTTATTATAGGCTATACCTAGGGCATTAACTTGATTTTTTTAGATAATCACTATGCTTGTTAACTGCTACCATACAAAGATTACAGCAGAATAAAGATTTAGCCGCATGAATTTACTCTTTACACACACATGCAAAGTTAATAGTAGTAACTTTCGACCCTACTAGATGTCGTTTTATTCAAAAATGGTTGGAAATTAAAATGTCCAGAGGACCAAATTGTTATATTCCAATCTATTTCTTATTAATATAACCTTAGCAATGATTATCATCACGCTATACTTTCGGGAAGCTGAGCAGCTAAAAACCTTGACATAAATAAGGTCGGCTATTTGAAACAATTATCAACCGTACAAATAGACTGTCGGTTTAGAGACTGCCTTTCATTAGGCTTGGTGTGGGTTCAAATCTCAATAGTTGTATTTATTTTTGAATTATTTTTTATCTTTCTTTATCCTTACCAAACCTAATATTTTCAAATATTAATAATAATATAATTATTGGTCTATGCATATTTTTGTTTCTAGGCTCGATATCCTATCGGATTTGGTGGTAAAAAGGTATCCCTTTTCACCATAACAAATTATTCAGATAAATTATTTTGGGTAATAAACATTGCATGTTACGCTCTAACATCGCAATCAGTAAACATGGGCTCGGCGTACGACTATGCACCGAAACTCACACATCTGTGATCAGTGTCATCACAGTCGCAACCTACTGTTACCGATAGACAAGGATAGAGATAGGAGACGGCGCTGTCGTGCGAGCGAAATCGCGTTAGCTGCCGAATGTTGACGAATGTTTACGATTATGAATGACATGGCATGTGGTAGCGTTAGCAAATAAAATAAAAAACATTAATTATTTTGAGGTAGTTAAAAAAGAAATTAATATTGTTCGCTCGATCGCGCAAGGTTACTAAAGCTTTACTTCTGCCTTTGTTTTCGGACAATAACAAGCCACTTTTGTCTCCTTAATTCATCTTTAGGAAACCTGAATAAAAAAGAGCCTTAAGTATCCACCATTATGCATTTATGTATAAATAAATAAAGAATATGGCTGCACATGACGTGCAGTTTGGGAGTTACGAGGAAGCCTTGAAATCATAACCGTTTGCTTTGCCACAGTCGCGTAATAAAGATAACTAAATATAGTGAAGTAGTGATTCTGCACCAACAATTAGGTACTAAAAACTAGACTTTGTCTTATAAAACATTTTTTTTTAAATAAGTACCTGTTGCGTAAAACATAACTGTTATCAATTATTAATAAAATTGACTTGATTTTAAATAATCATGGTTGGTAAAACAATAATAATAAAAAACTATTAATATGTTTGAAGAAATTTGTGTTGCTAACCTTACGCAACCTCGGTCTGGTACTAGTCGTCGCGCGTTGTTTACAAAATCTCTCAACAACTCGCGAATTGTGCGTATCGTGTCTCTCACGCATGTTTTTAATATCTATCTCGCTCTCACAAACATGGCGAAGCAAACGATAAAATATTTTTGTTATTTTCAACAAATTAACATTTTTGGCTGTATTTACGAGTGGTGTGTCTTATTTTTATTCCTAGTATTATTAAAACACTGTTGAGCTGCAAAGATTAAAGATTTTATTACAGATTTTTGGTTTCCTATGTTTAGGTAGGTACTACTTGATACAGAAAGTCAAGTGAAGTCAATTTTTTTTCAAGTCTATGGAGTGAAGGTAGTTCAATTTACACGATAATTAGCAATAAGTACTACTAATTAATAACAATTTCCGAGATACTGATAAAAGCTAACATGTGGGTAGAACTAGGTAAGTATATTTATTCATAGTACCTACCTAAACAAAAAATCTCTAATAAAATTCTTTGCCTTAAAAATCTAGAAAAAATATAGGTATGTTTAGGTATCAAATAGGTACTAAATTTTTGTAAAGGCGAATTGAAATTTTTGAGCCTTTACGTGGAGATCCTAAATGTCGGCAGTCCATCCTGACATCAGAATGACTGCCCATTTTTTAAATTCATTTTCTCAGTTATTAATTAGGTACCAATTATTTAAACAAAGATATCAAATAGTAGCAAATAGGTATTAGATCTTAGTAATATTTTTAAGCTGATCGGTCATTTTGGCCAATCATTCTGAAGGTCACATCAATGATTTTCCGTGCGCGACTGAGTGCCAACTGAGTAGGACCGCTTGCTGTGACTAAGTCCCGTATCTAATGGTAATAAAGGTATATTGTACCTACACAGGTTGTTGTAATGTGACTGAACCTAAATAGTACCTAACGTGTAAATAAATTGTGACGTGTAGGTACTAAATAAATAAAAGATTATTTATGCAATTATTCGTCGCGATCTAAGAATGTTTTCTTTAGGTGATACAGTCGTAACATTCAGTGATTAGTGTGATTACTGGCGTTCTTTGGTGGAATGGTTTTAGATGGCAAAGCAAAGGGTTGTTATCAGCTTAGAATATCTTGGTATTAGTTGGTTAGAGTAGGTACCTACCTATGTAAGTACTCGTATGTGTCACCGGATAATTCCAAACATCGTAAGATTGTAATAAATGTTGTTTATGTTTTAGACTATAATCTATGATTATGTTGAGAACAGATAATGGATTGTGGAGGTCTGGTAGGCAGCCGCACCACGTAAAATACTGGTATTCAGCTGAATCCGGTTTGACTGGAAGCCAATCCCAGTAGGTATAGTTGGGAAAGGGCTAGGCAGATGATGTGTTGAGAAGAAATAATTTCGAATACACTGAATCACACCCAAATTCAATAGTTTCAATACTTGTCTTATCTAGAAGAAATTATAAGTAAGTAGGTACTTGTAAATATACAATCTTACGCGACTTATAATATTACAATCATGCGATACAAATGTAAAAAAATACATCATCTGTGAAAATGTCAACTGTGTAGCTATCACGGTCCGTGAAATACAGTCTGGTGACAGACAGAGACGGACAGACAGACATACGGACCGACAGACGGACGACCATTGCGTAGGTAGCTAGGAAAAAAATAGGTAAGTTTGCCTACGCTGATCGCCTGATTTAGGTATAGGTACCCTAAGTATACCTACATGAACTTCTTTTCTCTGATTTGATTCAACCCAAACCAATGAATTAGTACTTAACCGTGTCAGAAAATGTTTTATCAGTACCTACTTACATACAGTGGAAAGATTTTTAAATCTTTAGGTAGGTAGGCACTATTTATTTAAAGTAGATAAGTAATACAATAATAACATTAGTATTGTATCTGTGTGAACCAAAGGCAGATCGCAGATAATTGTTTTCACTTTCTAGCATTATTTCTCATTCCCTAAAAAAAAACATTTCATCAATCATAAAATATAAAATCCGCGGGCAAACCCGCGCGCCGGCGCTAACTTGCTAGAAACACAATTTTGACACACAATCACGCATGGACTGGAATTTGGCAACACGCGTTGTTGCCAAATTGCGTCTTGAATGGCAACGTCGCATCGCCGCGTCCGTCACTCGATAACCTTGGCGCTTGTTCGAATTTTCGAACAGCGCCATCTACTTAAAATGTTCACCGCACGTAAACTCGTAACATAACAGCAATGAACTTTTTCTCGGTGGTTCTATAAATTTCTGTCAGATGGCGCGATTCAGGTCACTCACACATGTAAAGATTTTTCGTTTTTTATTGGGTCTAATTCTCATAGAAAGACTGTTTTTTTTCTAAAATTTGGGCGATAGGCGATCACAATACATTATAAAATCTCATTATACTTGCTTTATTCTGCAGAAACTGTTTATTTACGGAGATTACAGCTCCTGAAAAATGTATGGCGAGGTCTCTTTAGGGATCCCCCTTAATCCAGGAGGATTTGGATAGAGTTGAGTATTGGTGCAAGGTGAACCATATTACAGCTTATGTCCAAAAATGTAACCACATACGATTTATCAGGAAGAAACAATCTGATATTGTCTCGTACAATATAAAAGTAGCATTATTATATAATATTAGCATTATTATGTAAAGAAGAATCTTGTACCCGCTAATACCTAAACCTAGTTTCCGAAGAATGGTAAAGACGAGCGTATTGCGGCGCCCCTCTTCAATTTCTAAAACTGGTGGGTTTAAACTGGTTAGAACGAAAAAATGGTACTTTATAACGCCTTAGTTCGTAGCCTCCTAGAATTTGCCAGAGCATGGTGAAACCCGCACTATGCAGCCGGTCGATTCTGTCGACATCTCACGGTGTTCACCTAGGCGGAGTGAACGACATTCCATCTTATTTGTATGGTTTGACAACTCACCCGTCGTGCGCCCCGCCCGGGTTTTCACTTCGACATGTTTACAGAATCGCACTGCTGTACATCAGAGAGAATCGAAAGCATTCAAAGGGCTTTCACAAAGCACCTAGCTTATGCCTGCAGTAGAATATCTCCTCGGTGTCCATTATGAACAACGTGTTCAATGCTACCAAATGAATTCTCTACGCGACCGTCGTTTGATGCATGGTCTCATGTTCTTTTACAAGTTGGTAAATAATAAATTACATTGCACTAAACTATAAATAAATAAATAATAAATAAATAAATATTTATTATCACCAAAATTTAACTGGTACAGTGCACTATTTAACTTACTATAATAACTTAACTATGTACAATTTTAGTAGATACACTTTTTGAGCCCTGCCTCTTAAACTAGGCAATAATACCTGTATCTTAAGAGACAGTGTTCAGCATGTTTAGGGATTGACATTATACATAATTATAATAGCGAGGAAAGTGGATCGTGTGGACATGTTAATGATGTTTGGTGATTGTTATTCGAAATGTGTGTGTGTATGTGTGTGTGATGGTGATGGTGTGTGATGTGTGATGATGTGTGTGTTTTTGTAATAATTATTAGACGATGAATGTTAATAATGATTCTGTTCTGTCATAGTTTTGGAGGAAAAGCCATTCTGTAATTTTTGATCTGACTTCGTGTATGTTCTGTAGGCTAATTCACGTAACTAAAGAAGTGCAGTTGCAGTGCAGTTGCAGTTAAGTTTCGATCAAAACAACGCTTTTCGTATTCTCTACCGCTGTCAGACACGCTCGCGTCAAGTGCGCGTCACGCGAGTGCAAAACGGTATTCTACTGTTGCGCGTCATGAGTGCGTGTTTCGGAACGCACCATAATCGGTATTCTACTATTTGTTTGACGTCTCAAAATGACAGCTGTTACGTTTCAATTCGATCAACGTGCAGTTTTGTTTAGGTTCAACATAAGTTCCTTGATAATTACTTTTGTTGGCATCAAATTGTATTTTTTGTAAATGTAAGTGTTTAAAATGAATTATTGTAAGTTTAATTATAACTATTAGTCGTTTTCAATAAAATTCTAAATGTTCTTTTACCTATTTTAGTGAATATGAGTTTCCAACTTGGTTTAAGAATTTTATCCCTCGCTGCTGAAATTGATGACCAAGAACGTCGTCAAGCTTTAAGGAGACATAGGTTTTCTGTGGATCCCTTCCGTATTTCGGATCGGGAATTCCAAAAAACCTATCGTCTGACCAAAAACTTGACTCGGCAATTGATAATGAAATTATCAACATTTATTCCGAAGGAGAGAAGGAAAGATGGTTTGAGTGTACAGGCAAAGGTTAGTCAAACCCGTTTATCTAGAGCAACTTTATAAAGCTGAAGAGTTTGTATGCTTGAACATGCTAATCTGTGGAACTACCAGTCAATTCCAAATTCCTCAACAATTGGGCCATTTTTTGATAGCCAATTCTTGAGGAAGGTTATAGGCTATTTAACATCACGTTATGACTTAGAAGCAGAGTGCGGGTGAAACCGTGGGATATAGCTAGTATTGGAATTAAATAATAAAAATATAATTATATATTTGACACTAGGTAGTCTATATCACTTCCCGTGGGTCACTGTGGGTGTCATAAGAGGCGACTAAGAGACACCAGATAATGGGCAGCAGCATTTTCTGTAGGTACATTGCTACAGCTACACTGCAATCGCCAACCCGCCTGCCAAGCATGGCATTTGGGGAGACAGTCCAACAGTGGATGTTTTTTGGCTGATATGATGAGGTAGTCTATAAATATTTGGGTGATTTTCAGGTTCTTATAACACTAGCTTTTTTGGCAAGCGGATCATATCAGACTCTGGTGGGCCAAAGCAGGTGCCATGGAGTATCACAGGCCACTGTGTCCAGAGCGATCCGGCAAGTCACAAAAGCCCTCAACCTGAGAAACTTGTTTTCCAGTTATGTCAAGTTTCCCAGGACAAGGGAAGCCCGTGATGAAATTAAAAGATGGTAATTTTTTATAAGTAATGTTACTTTTAGAGATATTGTTAGTATAATTATTATTTAAATCTATAAGAAAATGTTGTTTTTTTTTTATTTCAGTTTTTATAGAAAATTTAAGTTGCCAGGGGTAATTGGCTGTATTGATGGCACCCATGTTGCCATTATAAGACCTAGCCAACATGAAGAACGCTATTTTAATAGAAAAGGATATCATTCTCTCAATGTGATGATTGTATGTAATCTATTTATACATCAATCTTAATCTACTATGTTTAAAAAACTTACATAATAATATGATTAACTTTGTCTTATTTCCTAATAATTTTTCATTTAATGTACCTAATGTTAACATAATCATGATCCAACTGTTGATAGAAATAAAGAAATCAAATTGAATTAACTGTCATAAAATACTACCTAACTACATTTGAAAATTATTGTTTTAGATATGTGATGCAGATCTCAACATTTTATGTATTGACCCCAGTAAGCCTGGGGCAACCCATGATTCCTCAGTATGGCGTGATCACCCATTACAGCCCTATCTTCACCAGAAACATGATGAAGAAGAAATATTTTTGCTGGGTCTGGAAATGTCCTTCCTTATTAATACCAATTGAAAAAGTATATTTAATTATAAATATACTTTTCCAATTAAATATTATTATGAATTATTTTGATATTATTCTTCCAGGTGACAGTGGTTATGCGTTGAGGAAGACCATGATGACCCCAGTGCTAAACGCAATACCAGGTTCCCCTGAAGAACATTTTTATAAGCTCCAGGTCTCAGCCCGCAATACAGTGGAGAGATGCATTGGTGTCTTAAAAGCTCGATTCAGGTACCTATGTATTTGAGTAAAACCAGTTTGCTATAAGTTTCCGTTTCATAATTATACTCTTACCTCAAGAAGTCAAACCAAGTGAATGTATTGAGCGACGCCTATCTTTATAGGGTTCCAAACATCCAAACGTAAAAACTTATAGGATCTGTCTGTCCGTCCGACTGTCTGTCTGTCCGTCCATCTGTCTGCCTGTCCATCTGTCCGTCTGTCTGTCTGTCTGCCATCCGTCCGTCTGCCATCCGTCCGTCCTTCCGTCACAGCCAATGTACTCCGAAACTACTCAACCGATTAAGTTGAAATTTGGTACACACATGACCATACACGAACGTGTACCAAACGTAAATAAATGAATTAGGAATATAGGAGTCACTTTGGGGATGCAAATCAGAAAATTAAAAAAAAAATTACAATAGTAAGTATATTTCTTTCATAATTACAAATTGTAGTTTATAAGATACTTATTTGAGAAAATAGATGAAAAATTACCATTGGGTTTTGGAGATAACTTAAATTTTATGTCTAAAACAACATCCTTAATTAAATAAATTTAAACCAAACCTAGTCATTTTTAGGGTTCCATACCGAAATGGTAAAAACGGGATCCTATTACAAAGACTCCGCTGTCCGTCTGTCTGTCTGTATCTCATGAACCATGATAGCTAGACCGTTGAAATTTTCACAGATGATGTATTTCTGTTGCTGCTATAATAACAAATACTATGAGTGAACTACAAAATAATTATGTCGTGCGTTTAAATTGGCTTTATTGCTCTGTGTTAAGGTTTCAATTTCCTTGAATTAAGGATTGTATTAACTTGTCTTGGCACGGTGGTTCCAAATTGAGTTATTTAAAAGATATTTTCAGTCAAAATTTAACTCAGGACCTATTTTTAATGACGGAAATGGACTCAGAATCCGATTCTGAACCAACTACTTTCAGGAATTGCGTTTATTCTGTAACACGTTGTTTATAGTTTAAACCTGAACAAATATGATTTGTTCGGAACCCATTGCGCGCGAGTCCGACACGCTCTTGGCCGGTTTTTTTATTGTATTGTTATTTGTTATAGTTTCTAAATGTTTTTGTTTCAGGTGTTTATTAGCTGCACGCATGCTTCACTATGATCCTGTTTTTGCAGGACAAATAGTGAATGCTTGTGCGATATTGCATAATATAGCAAACAAGGCCCGATTGCCGGTACCCCAACTGACACATCAAGAGCGTGAGCAAGAAGACAGAATGCGTGTGCGGCGTAGAGCAGCTGAGGAGGATATACGTTCGGAGAGCCTGAGTATTTTTGCTCAAGGCAATAGGCGGCCAAACAGAGACTTGTTGGAAGGTCGGGCTGTCCAACAGGCTCTTATTAATCGCCTGTGGCTACACAGGCATTATTACTGATTACGAAATTCTATAGTACCTAATTGTGATGCAAGTGATGTTTATGTGACGAAATCACAAAGATTCAGGAAAGCTGTAGGGAAATCAGCACCCTCAGAAAATACAAAAACAGACCGCGTTCCATATACCGACCTTGCCGCCGAGGTCCGTCGCGACGACCCATTCAAAACCCTCCCCGACTTTTGCCTAACGAGCCAGCCCGCGCCGCTGAGCCTTTAGCTTTAATAACCCCTAATTAATGAAACGACCCAGCCTGATTGTCCCTTGCTAACTGACGCCGCTAAGCCGAGGTCGTATTCCACAGAGAATGAACTTAGCGAGCGGTCAGTAGTTTTTAGATTGTAGCTAGTTTTGTTGCCTTGGCTGGGGGCCTGAAATTCATTTGAGGCCACCACAGGTTAGTCCGGTTAAGCAGTTGATATCCCATGTATATTAACTTGCTAGTGGTCCTAAAAATAAAAAAAAAGGCAGCACATTCGTAATGTTCAGCCTAGTTTGAATAAATGACTTGATTTTGATTTTAGGGAATAACGAGTCAGAATAAACCTCAATAATTTATTTTGGTACCTATATAAAAATAATCATAATAATCATAATCATTTAATTGCTAATATGGGTAATAACAAAGTTGTTAAAAAAAGCAGATTACACTCTTAATCTTCATCAGAAGAAGCCTGCCGCCTGCACCGTCTTTCCTAAAAAGAAAATTACTGCTGTAAAGTTTCTATTAGGATTATAAACATAATAGGTATACTACAACTATAGGTAATCAGTGTAAAGTTGTGTGTATGCAAAAAAGAAAAAATGTTATTACCAAGGATCTATTTATTTTCTCTAGTGCATCTGCTATGCGGCACTGTGCACCAGCTGATGTGGTTGCTGCATCAGCCATCTTATTCATGGCATCAGCCATTTTACCATAGCTTTCAGCCACAAGCCTTTCCACTTCTATTCTTGACTTCTCGATACTGGCCAGCATATTCTGGGATTGCTCCAGTTCTGAGGATGGAGGAGGCGCTGCTAAAAATAAGATAGGTACTTATTGAAAATGTACATAGAAAAATCAATTAGGTTTTTATTTTTCATTACATTGTATTGGATTACTTATGTACTTACCTATTTAATAATAAAATTACAATATATACCTACATTGTCTACGACGGCGACGCGTATTGTTGCTGCACCGCTGTCTGGCTGCAGTAGCTTCTTGCTCACTAAAACAAAATAAAAATATTATGATATGGTTATTACTGTTATTTATTTCCTAAATAAGACAAGTAACTAGAATTACCTTTCAGTAAAATGTGTGATGTTAGCAGGTGTAACATCAACAATGTTTTCGTCATTTCTGAAAAAAAAAACATTTATGAATATTAACTGGTTAGTAGGTACCTAATAGATAAAGCGCAACTGAATTTTAAGTAAGTAGGTACTTGACATAAATTGAAACTTACATATTATTACTATTGTTGGGTGTTGGTGCATCTGAAGGTAGTGATTGCAGTATGGGTGAACATGCAAGTGTCGTTGGAGAATTTAGAGGTGCAGGAAACGGAGAAATTGCGTGGGGCGCAGGCTAGCAAAGCGAAAGAAAAAAGCAATCACTATGACTGAGCATAAATACAATAAAGATAAATAAGGTACCTATCTAGTCCATAACTTACCGACAAGGGATTTATTTGCACCTCATATTGGGGCGTGCCACTCCTCCCTACAGCCTCAGTGCCTGCTTCAAACAGAGCAGCCATCCTTTCTTCTAAAGGTGTTATAGTAGTGGGTACGCCTGGCCCTCCACCTGTACCCCTTTGGTTTTGCCGAATCTGCCTGATTCGGTTGAGCAAGCGGCACTTATAGTCGGTATACCACTAAAAATATTACAAATCTAGTTATTTATCCAAGTACAATGTAAGTAGGTACCGATACACACAGGTACAATATTGATAGAATCTAACAGACCTTGCTCCACTCTTTGGGAGTTCTTGAATCCCCGTCTGCCTCGGCATTCAAAATGTTGGCGCACTCTGACCAAAGGCGTGATGTAAGGGCACTCCCCTCCCTCGATTTAAGTCGGCCACGGGCAAGGTCCCTGTGGCCCTCCAAATACTCTAATAGTAATTCAATTTGCCGTACAGAAACGCGTTTGCGTGGGCGCGAAGACATACTTGTAGGAACTGAAAAAAGATGAAACTCACGTGAATGGAATTTACTTTATTTACTGCCGCTTCTTCGCTGTAGGTACCTACATCCTTATATCATTTTATTATAATAAGTATAGTAATAGATGCTTACCTTCAAAGTATAAATCCTTTTAATTTCAATTTTCGCGGGCTCGTCGGGCTCCTGTTATTTTGACAGTTTTATTTTTATGAGGCAATAATAGACCATCATTCAGCCAAATTTTAGCAAAGTTTAGCTTTGATTGTGAAACAAATCATATTTTTTTGTTTATATGGTAAGAAAAAGCACTAAAATCTGTACTGGGGTACTATTATAATATTATATTCATTGAAATGTAATCGATTCTGTTCGATTATTTAGAGAGTAAATTTTTTTATCTCATGTGGCCACACCGTGGGGAAGTTTGGTAGAGTTTGGTTGTCGTGCAGTTGACGTGCAGTACACGCGCAGCTTACGCGCAGTTCAAAGATTACAAGAATACCGTTTATCACTCAAACTTGAACTTAACTACAACTGCACTACAACTTCATCGGCGCGTCATAAAATTACGTGAATTAGCCTACAGGTCGAGTATGTTTAGCAGTTTGTGTAGTTTTTTGTAAATATGGATACTTATAACATAGAATTGGTGTTTTGCAAAAGAAGTTTTGTGTCGGGGTCCTGAAGGGATATTTTTGCGTTTACTTGGATTTGACGGTGGCATACCAGTATGTGCTCGCAACATAGAGCGAAGCACAAAGAGCTGTCGAAGTGTCAAAACCTTACAGTCCGCGTATAGTTGTTCTGTTGGATATCTGTAAGGCTTTTTTGTCATAACTTTGAGGACAGCCCTTTGAGCCCTTTCCGCTTGTATAAAATTAGTCTTAGCTGCTCCACCCCATACTGGTATGCAATATCCTATTATCGATTGGCATAGTGCAAGGTACACCATCCTAAGCGTGTCAAAGTCAGCCGATCCCCGAAGAGTTCTAAACATTGAGATGAGACGCATGATTTTATTTGATAGCGTGTTAAGTTGCAGGTTCCATCTTAGACCGTCATCTATTTGTACACCCAAGTATTTAACACTATTAACTCTAACTATTGTGGCGCAGAGGCAAGAAGGGGCTTGGTTATAACATGAATGAACCTGAAGAGTGAAATTTGGTGATGGTTGAGTATTGCTGCGGATTGAGAACGGAATATATGAGGTTTTGTTGAGATTAAGCGTCAAAAGATTAGTGTTTAGCCAATTCATTATTATACAGATGGCGGATTCCGCATGAAGTTTAACTTCCTCCCAAGTTGAGGCATGTACAAGCACGGCCGTGTCGTCGGCATATGCATAGATGCTGCTGTTTGGGAGTGACATCAAACAGAGATCGTTAATGTATATCTGAAACAATAAGGGGCCAAGTATACTGCCTTGGGGCACACAATATGTCAGTATTTCTTCATCACTAAAATGCTCATCAATTTTGACTTGCTGTCTGCGATTTTTGAGATAGTCTTTAAATATGTCAAGGGGAGTGCCACGTATTCCAATATGTTCCAGCTTAGAGATTAGTTTGGGAACAGAAACTGTGTCAAAGGCCTTGGACAGGTCTAGAAAAATACCCACGCATTTCTTCTTACTGTCCAGGCATTTGGCAACACCTTGCGTCATATCCAACACCGCGTCCTCAGTCGAGACTCCAGTCCGAAATCCGTATTGATTAGAAGCAATGAGATGGTATTTATTTAAGAATTGACTAAGGTTTTTGCTCAAAATTTTTTCTAATATTTTCGATAAAGAAGTCAGGACCGATATAGGCCTATAATTATTGACACAGCTTCTGTCCCCTCCCTTATAAACTGGGTGAACGATCGCTTTTTTTAAAGCATTAGGAAACAGTCCTGTCTGTATGCAAAGATTACAAATATATGTAATTGGTGGCACCAGAGCTTGACGACACATCTTAAGCAATAAGGCGGATATGCCATCCCAACCTGTGGCGCAGTCACTGCGTAACTGAAGAATTATTGATTCTACTTCCGACTCGTCAACCTCAAGAATAACGAGAGAGTTAGATGTTAGGTTTGAACTCTTAACCACTCCGGCCCAACATGTGAAAATTCCCTAATATAAAGTAAATCTTATGTATATGTAAATAAACATTAAATTCGCGATTAATTCGCGACACACCGGTGTGTCGCCGGGGCCGGACAGGTATGTTGCTATCTTCTGGTGGGAATTCGTTAAAGTTCGTCAATGTTTGCTGTCCAACTATATTATCTGCCAGGGTTTTGCCTATATTACTAAAGAAGCCACATACTCGATTTATTGAGGAACTAATGTCCTTATCTATTTCCAGCAGTTCTACGGGGCTAGTACGTGTTTTATTTGAATTCGTGATATTTTTTATGGTCTTCCATAAGGCCTTTGGGTTATTTTTACTTTTTTCCAACTCATGTTTTTCATATGATGTTTTTAGTTTTTTAAGAAGAGTGTTACAAAAATTTCGATAACGTGTGTAAGTCAATTTTAGTACTACGTTATTCGGTGCTTTTTTGGATTGTATGTGCATCCTATCTCTATTTTTAATGCATTTCAATAGACCGGTGGTTATCCAAGGCTTTAAGGTTCGCTTTTGTCTAGGAATTTTATGTTGAGTTGTATTCTTCGATATTATGGATGATACTATAGATATAAACAGGTTTACGGCGTCGTTTGGGTCATTAACTGTATAGATCTCTGCAAAGCTAGTATTTTCCAAGTCTATTTTGACTGCTTCAAAATTTGTTCGTGAGATGGTGCGGCTGTTTTTCCTGCTAGGGTTTGCGTTTGTAAGCATTAATAAAGTTGGTTGGTGATCTGTTATATGGAACTGGTTAAACGTGTTGGGTTAAAAGTACCTACCTTACAATATACTTAAATATCCCTTACCTAACTTATTCAATACTCAAGCTTCAAACACAAATTGGGGTGAACTCGCCACTTATGTCAGATTAAGTAGAGAGATTAATATTAACATGAAATCCTCACGTGATATCGATATTTACCAAGTTTCCATTAATATCTTTAAAGCCCAGTGACTGGAGTGCCGAAAATCACAACACAAACTTTTGTTATGTTAAGTAGTAGGTAATTTTGCTAAGTTCCTCACTTTTGATCTCTTTCTATTTTATTTTATTACCAACAATTTTTAGTTCTTATGTCTTAATTTTGTAGATGTCGCTATTTTTTATTTATAAGTAAGTAGGTAGGTACCTAAGTTATAGCGATATTGTTGTTTTTTCTTTATAATTTTGAATATTATTTTAACACAGATATACATGGGGTAATTCCGGGGGAGATGGCCGTACGGGAGAGATTGCCAATAGAAAAAATTCAAGTAATAATTCAAAGATGGCACTACTTTTAATTTAGTGCGATTCGTTTCGGAACGGGCAATAAGTGTTAGTGGATTTTTTAGCGAAAAAAATATGGAAAGGTTATTAGACTTTGTTTTTTTATAACACATTCGATTTAAAGTAAGGGGTTGACATATTTAGAGGTCACAAAAAGTTTTGTCCGTTTTTGTGCCTTCTTTGTGAAGTAAAAACTTTCTCGTGTTGTACCTTAACCTCAAAATGAACTAAGTACAAAATTGAGAAGTTGCTTTTAATTTGTAATGTGGCCATCTGACACGGACAATCGGGAAAGATGGCCATAGTATTTACGGACAGATAGCCATAAAATTAAATGTCCTAATTTTCTACAGATGCCTAACCAATATTTACGGAAAGCGGCTGCTGGACGAGGTACCTGGAGCGAAGAAGACTCAAAAAATGCTGTGGCAGAAATACAAAGTCGCGGGATGACGGTTTATAGGGCCTTTTTATCTATAATACTCAAAGAAAAGCACTAGAAAGAAGGTTCAAACAAAACAACTAGGTATACAAAACAACAACAAAAACGAAAATCTTAAAGAAAAATGGAAGAAAAGTAAAACATAAAACAAAAATAATAAAACTGGAAACTAAACCTTAAAAGACTTAAGAAAAATACTGTTAAGAATTTCGTTCCCGCAATTTGTAGGTTGTGTGATAGCTGTTGCGAAGAAATTCCCATCGTTTTCAATGATACCTCTGAAAGTGAATCTGAAGATAGAGAGAAAGATAACTGCAGAGGTTGTGCTGAAAATTATTACAGGACACAATTAGCTGAAGGTTGGATACAATGCAATATTTGCATGCTTTGGGTGCATGAAAATTGAACCGAGTTTGAGGACATGAGGTAAATGTTCCATATTTCGGCATGTTAAGGCTCTTAAGAATTCGTTATTTTTTCTTAATATTCCTAAACATGATAACACTTTGAAAGCTTTTCAGTGATGGATATTGATATTTTGTCAGTAATTTACTGCATGAGTCATTTTAGTTTGTACTTTTTTATATGAATTTATTTGTAGACCCCTTATTTGGCTCCTAAGTATTTCGTGATTAAATTTGGCTCTGCTCTTAAGTTCGTGAATTCGTGGCCCCTGTTTCGGAATAAAGTTTTCCAGAGCAAAATAATGTTGTTAATTTCTTAATAAAAAGAAAGGTAAATTTATTTAATTATTAACCAACATCAACAAATACACTATGGAATAGAGGAGTGGACTGTAAATATTATGCTGGTTGTGGTCTGCAAAATATAGATAGGTAGTTCTGTATGAACGGGATGCGCCGTTCTCCCAATCCAGGAACAAATTCAACAAAGAGATGGTTGAGTACCTACGACTCACCTTTTTCTTCTGCTGCGATGCGCCTCCAAGTGATCCAGACGGTCTTTTGAGGGGACAGCTGGCTACGGAGACTGGCACGAGTAACACTACACTGAATGCACAATTTGTCCTTGGTTTACTAATTTTCACTCACGGAGCCAAAATTTGATTATTCAACGGGTTACAGACGATTACAGGCCGCCCGGATACGCGCGCTTGCTTTTTCTTGCAGATGGCGCGCTTGTCGCACTTTTTATGATGTCCGGTAGCTCGTGGCCAATCGTGTGCCGACTTAGTGAGCGCACACAGACATTCAATATCAAATCCGTCCAATCATGGGCTAGTTACAGAACATACACAAAACATATTAAAAATCATAAAAATTTGACGGGTTCACATACAAAATACATGTGAGAGCTTTTATTATCTCGTCATCATACCTGGTGTTAAATTATATTTTGCATTAATTACCGGATTGACAATAGATACTTTTTGGCCTCTCCTTGCTAATACAGCTTGGCCTTTAGTGCACAAGAAAAAGCTGACTCGTCACAATATCGGTACCTACTATAGTTTTTTGTACGGCATTTTGTACCTACCTTGCATGCCCCTGAAAAATAAAAAGAACCAATGGAACACTTCTTTGAGTAAATTCATAACAATTTAAGATTCCTACCTACTTAATAAATAAAAATAAAATAAATGTACAGATTTCACATCTATTGCGTAGTGGTCTGTGTCTGTGTTTTACCTACCACTATCTGTCACGAACATGGGGAAAAGTAACAAAAACCGGTCCCTTAATTCGTTTCACTGATTTTTTTGCAACTCCTGCGCTTAATTTTTTAGATAACTTATGTTTAAAGTATGTAAATTAACCATTAACTATCATAGACGTCATAAACATACAGAAAAATAAATCAAATTATAAACAAAATTGTGCTGGTAGGTACTAAATGTGCGAATTTACCTTAAAATTGTAAACTCGAGTCACAATCAAACTCGTTTTATGAGAAATCTAGTGAACAAAACATATACCGAATTTAGCTCATACGAAACTCCATTAAATAAAATATTTGAATTTATAATTCACATTTAAATTATCTTAGTTTCTTAAATAAATACATAAACAACCAAAATTTACCAAAAAAATCTTTGATGCGGTGGTGTCACGGAACAGGGGGACACACGAAAAATAAAATTACCGCTATTTCGTGAGTCGAAATAAGTAATGCAGTTTTAAGGGACTTCTATAATTACATATGACATTTTTCTAAGTCAAATAAATTTTTTAGGAACCCATAATAAAATAACACTATTAAAAGTTTTGTTCAAATGGACTTACCATTGCCATTCTATTATTTTTTGCGCCAAAAAGAAAACTCACGAAAGAACTTAGGGCCCTTTACCTTGTGTTCTTATTGCGGTAATAAGAAAAAAAAAGGAGTTAAAAATCCCAATGGCAAAGGGAAAGGCAAAAAAAGTACTGGCCATCTCCCCCCGACCACTATGGCCATCACCCCCGGACACTCACACAGTAGTCACTTTATTTTTTATAAATAGTATTTTAATGTGAATGATGATGTAAAAGTGCCGTTTAATGGCCTCATTGAAATAAACGTTTTGACTTTGACTTTTGACTTTGAGATGGCCAGTCCTAGTTTTCTTTTCAAAGTTAAAAATTACATTGTTTGCATTCTTTACCTATAGTGATTTATCGTTAATGTTTGATATGAGTAATAAATAAAGTTTTATGTTCTATAATAATTCAATTTAATGTTTTATTCATAATAAATCCTTCACAATAGAGTTAAAGTTACTAGGGCCATTGTAGCGGCTAATACCGCCACAAAAACCAATGTAGCAGAATCAACAAAATGAGACTCGTAGCGCCATCTATCTCGACAGCTGCGAACAAACTTGACAAAATCCTGAATTTCGACATCAGAGTTTACCGTGCGATTCGAACAGATACAACAGCCTGAATATCAACTGTCGGGCAGTTGCCCACCGGACACAACAACCGTCCGGTCGGAGGATCCTCCCTTTTCATCGGAAGTATGCGGGACTTTACCCTCTATACCTGCCGCATACCTCCAAACTGGTGAAAGTAGCTTAAAGAAGAGTACCACCATATCTTTGATCCATGCCTGTGGCTTTCCTCTCGAGTATGACGGAATCGAACAGTCAGAAGTTCGGCCGTAATTCCGTCCACACCCGACGCCTTTATGATCATTTAGCTACCTTAAAAATAGTTGAGTCGAATGGTGCTAGTGATGTTCGTGAACGGGTGCCGTCAGCTGAGACTGGTCATCTCTCGGCTGCCATGGTTTATTTTATTATTTCTTTGAATAGTTTATTTTTTGCTCCGGACGTTTTTATCCTGCACGTCATTTACATTGTTCTCACATATATGTATAATTTCAACATGAATGATGTTACCATAATTTTATAACAATATATTATTTTTAAAAGAGTGTCCGTGGAGTGTCTTGCACGTTCTTCTCCATAGAGATCTACGCTTTGGAACGTGCAAATACGAGTAGTCATCTTTTTGACCTTGATAATTCAAAAGTCTAATAAAAATTAAAACTGTTTTGAGTTTGATACAGGCTGACGTCCGGGATGTCTTCGGTATATGTAGTGTCGGGTCAATCTAGCTCTTGGGTCATTAGCTAGATTCGCAGCGGGTTTAGTCATTGAAGTGTAAACTGTCCACAGAAAGTCTCAATCTCCCTCAGATCGGTCGGTCGGTCGGTCTTCAGTTTCTGAGCTGGCTCTGCTCAATAGACAGATCTCTTGCAAAGACCTTGGAACCCTTATTCTGCTTTATTGCGTCTGTAATACTTTCAGTATTAAAGCGGCGGAGGCCGTTTTTCAAGGATTTGGAGATCCGTCCATTGTCTGTGTCTGTGTGCAGTCTGAAGACTGCAAAATCATCTCCCGCCTCTTCTTCATGAGCTTGAGAGTAGGATCAGAGAGCCTCTTGTTCTTATCTGTACAGCAAGCCTTGAAAAACTTAGACCCGACCGTATGGACAGTTTCCATGATCGTCGCATTCGTCCACGGAGTTTCCTAGGCACTCGAAACGATTTTGAAGTTCGTGCTGAAAGCTTTCGGACTTTTGGATTTGGATCTGTGCTGGACGGTGCGTAGACTTCATCAGTCCAGACCTTTCCATCTTGATATTTAGGTTCAATGTGCCTTTTACCATGCGGTGATCACTTCCGGTTTTCACCGCGTTGATCACAGAGACATCATTGAATATCTGCTTCTTCGTCGTTATGATGAAGTCAATCTCATTTTTAGTTGCACCGTCGGGGCTCTGCCAGGTCCACTTTCTGTACTCACGCTTTCTGAAGAAGGAGTTCATCTTATAGAGGCCCTTCTTCTCCATAAAACTAGTCAGTAGGTGTCCCCGGGGTGGTTCCGACGTCCAAATCCAAATTGCCCCACTCGCAGCTCGTCACAATCTCGTTTGCCCAGCTTCGCCCCCCCAAACCAAACTCCCCCATGACCACGGTAAAGTGAATTTTATGACCATGTAGGTATGGCTCTGGTAATATCCTCATACATGGTATCAATTTCGTCGTCGGGGTGTGTCGAGGTTGGGGCTTAAACCTGTACGACCTTCAACGAATATCGTGACGATATTCTGAGTATAAGGTGCGCCACCCTGGTCGACACACTCTCGATCCTCACCACATTGGACACAAGGGACCTGTGAACGATCCACACTGGGACTTCCGGTCACCCTCCCGGAAATAGAGCAGATTGCCGGATTTGAGAATTATCGTGTCTTCCCCCTCTCTTCGGACTTCAGACAATCCCACAATACTCCATCGCAACCTGCTCAATTTCTCTTCAAGTTCGGTGATCTTCTCGTCGCGTCGGTACGGAGTGTTCTTGAGTTTAATGATGCCAGGTCCAGTCGTCGGTACTTTTTGGGGTAACCGGATCCACTCCGGGGTTCTTCGCACCCCTTGCCTCGCCGTGACCTTGACCTCTACCGGAGTCAAGGGTAGACGGGCTGCCGGGCACTAGGGGCCATTTTATGGTTGTGCTTAACATCAGAGGGGGTTTTGCCATAATCGCCACGCTTGGGTTGGTGATCGCAGTGTAGCTGTTGAAATGTAAAGAGAATGCTGCTGCCCATTCTCTGGGGAGTCCCTTAGTTTCCTCTTACGACATCCACGGGAAGTGATGGGATGGTGCTATTCTTTTACCTCCACGGAACACGGATCTTTTGAAGTGACGTTGGACTATCCGTCGTGTATCTAGACCTCATAAGTTATTCTTGACATAGGTATTATAACTACTGTAAACATGAGACAGTGTAGGTACTTATTTCGATAAGTAACAAACTGTGATGTTGGGAAACCCCAAAGACAGCAAAGATGAACACACAAACTTTAATAGATTGATAAATGCACGTAAACTCGGCGTTTTCCCATGGTGGTAGGTGGGTGGTCACCTACTATGCCCACGGTGTCAAATATATAAACTGGAATATCCCAAACCCGACCTTGATGAATTGACATTATTCAAAAAGGCATCTACATAATACCTACCTTATTAATTGTTAATGACTCAGTCAGCTTTAAGTATATCATTGCTCCCACTAAAAATATTTAATCTTCAAATTAATAGTTAAATCGTGTCAGTCAAAAAAAGCCCTATTGTTGATCCTATGATGTGATCGTGTCTCTGATATTGTACTTGAGGCAATAAAAAACTATATGGATTTGGGATGCGGGCAGTATATAATGCGATGGGATTCACGTATGTTTGCCAAAGATCAGAGTACCACTAGTGATGGTAAGTGTGTTTTTATTATTTTTTCGATCTCTGGTTGCCAGCATTAGCATATTGAGGAATGGTTCATTCAGCCTGTTACAATCCCGAGAGACAGACACCACTAAGACACCAATATTCTTTTCCCAATTTATTGGGGTCGGTCCAGAAGAAGACCCGTTGTCTTCTTCTGTAGGCACTTTTCTAATAGTCGCTCAGTAGTTTAGTTAGTCATCCCTTTTTTGGCCATATTATTATCTTTTACACGGTCCGTCCATAATATTGTTTCTGTAAGAAATAAACACTGATTTATTCACCAATTTTTTTCTTTTTCTAGGGGAAGACACTGGTATTAGTGCTCATTACTACAGCAGCAGCAGTCATCGCCAGCCGGGATGTCCGTTCTCCAGGTACTTACCTATTAAAAATAACACATAATTTGACGGTTTTCTGTTCAGCTTTCCCAGAGCTAACTTAATAACAGCAGTGTGAGATATTTTGAAACACTTAATGCTCCAAAGTCCAAATGTATGTCTTTAGCCAGTACGTACTTAAGTACCATCAGTTTAAACCAGAAAGAATCCTAGGAACTGAAAGAACTCACCAATGTTATCCTTGCAGTCTTTGCTGGCAACTAAACTTTGTTTTTTATTACAGCAAACTCGTTTGTTACATTTCGGCAATATTGTCTCATTCACTGATTACTTAGGTTACCTATTGCTACAGAACATAGGTAGGTACCTACTCTAATACCTAAATAAAAACATTGTTTCAAGTAAAACCATTGAGGAATATAACATAAATGAATGATTATTATGGTATTTTTTCACAGCCCAAGTAACGTAGGAAGGTATTTTTTACATTCTGAATTCCTTCAAGTAATTAACACCAGCTTCTTTTTCGAAGTCGTTTAAAATGGTTTCTAAGAAGTCAAACATTTAAAGACGAGCTCCGATATCGATGTAACTGTCAGTAACTTATGCTGCATATGGTTATGAGAGAAGTGTAGGTACATTCAGATTTACCTCTACAATATGCCTCAAGAAGATCCATTCCATGTACCCACTGAGTAGTGCAGATTAGTGTCTACTTACCTGTCGAACTAACATATAATTACTATTGTGACTTCTCAGGTGGCAGCAGCTGGCAAGGAAGCAGTTTCGGCGGAGGACCTTCCTCTGGCTTCGCGCGCTCTTCTAGCGGCAGCTGGTCTGGCTCTGGAGGTGGTCTGGGTCGATCAACCAGTGCTGGATGGGGCGGGACCTCATCCTTCGGATCAAGTGCCCGCAGCCGAAGTGGAATCGGATACAGGAACCCTTCAAACAGTGGTTGGTCACAAAGTGGATACAGCTCCAACGGTGGCTATGGAGGAAATTCTTTCAGATCGTCTCCTGGATGGAACGACAGATTTACAGACTCCACAGTGATCGAAAGTCTTGATTCTTCCAACGACTGGGACGGACCAGGCTTAGGCTTCCGCTCCAACAATGGCTGGCAGTCTTCGACATGGTAAACTTGACCAGAAAAAGTGAAAATGGCACATCAATTTTACAAAATTTCTCGGCTTGGGCTTTTATGTGTTAATTTTTAATGTTTAAGTAGTATTTTTTCAATAAATAAATGATAAATAATGCATTCTATTTTATTAAATACAACACAAATATCGCGGTTGATTGTATAATTACCTACCTAGCAAATATTGTGATTCAGGGAAATTGTGCAGATGTTTTACCTAGTGTTTGATTTCCATTGATACATGGAAAGGGCGGAGTATCTACGCAACCAAATGATCCCTAATGCGATAGAAAATTACGCAATTAGAAATGCTGCGGTAGTCAAAAGTGGACTGTACAAAACCTAGAAAGAACTTATAGTAGGTAGGTAGGTTACCTGGGTAAGTACCCAGGTTTATGAAAATCAAAACTGCAAATGCCTCTAGCAGGCAACTTCATTAACTGTAATGACCTGCATTTATTTAAAGAAACGACCTACCTGACCAAATAAGTAATTTGTTATTTAAAAGTCTCTCCATAACAAGCGTGTTATTAGAAAAGTTTTTATAATTGCGATATCATAAAGTATACAATTTAATTACCACGGTACAAATTTGAACTAATGTAGGTAATCCCATTAATTTGAATGAGTGTATGTAGCCGTTAGTTAGCGCCAAAATAACTGCAGTGGTAGAAACTAGAAGGTCCCTAGGTACCTAAGACTGAGGGCCCAGCAAAGCCTAGCATGAATGTTTTGACGAACGTATAGGTACCTACTAAGTAACGTTACAGTATCGTTAACGAAAGTGAATTTTGAATAAGTATAAAACTACAACCCCATAGTATATTGGTTTAGGTAGGTACCTATGTACCTACCTAATTTTATGCGACATAAGTTAAGTAGTACATCATTTGCATCATACAAAAATATGAATCTATCCAATTTAAATAAATATTATGTGCGAAACGAGTACCTACCTACCTATTATAGCTACATAAAGTAAAATTAATTAATTAAGTAATGTCGATAGGTACCTACCCACATTTTGACATCAAAAACAACATAGGTACAGTAGGTAGGTACCTAGGTATTAATTGAAACCAGTTGAAACAATTAATACTGGCTTATAGTTTGTAGATAGCTATACCTAAGATCAAAGTAAATCATTAATTAAGAAGCAATTATGGCATAAACTTGTCCTTATAGGTACATGGGTATAAGGACAAGTCTTTGCCATTTATTGCTTCTTGGATAGTCAAAGAAAGCCCTGTTTTCGCTAACACGATAGAATGAACACATGAATACACATACACATGAATTTCGACACTGGTCGGTACTTATTTGAGGTTCCTAGGTAATGAATTTCTACTTTTACCGTCGCATAAAGTAAATAAACACTTAATAAGAAGGTAGTTAACGTTTGAAGTTACAGCTTTCACAAACAATATCACATATCAACAAACAATATAAGGCGCAAGACTACTGAGGACGGGACTTGATTTGCATTTGTTCGTTATGTTTTCTAAGGTTTGTTCAATGCTCCTAATGACTAATTTACTACCTATGATACTGTGAAAAGTCTGTGATATTTTAATACTCTATCTATTGCAGGTTAAGAAACCACTTCGTTTTTTGGTAGGCAGTGAGGGCGAAACTGATGACCTGGTCTCTCTGATCACCACTCTGATTCACAACACAGGTCTCTCTTCATTCCTTACAATGTACAAAGTACACTGGGCGGCCAACTTTTCTACATTCTGTTTCTTGATAACATTCGTATTTCAAGTCATAGCACTATTCATCGCTAAAGACGATCCTAAAAGGCTCTTCGAATGTTTCAGTGTTCTCGCGTTTTGTGGCATGGGGGTCCTCAAACTACTTTCACTACGCAGAAGCCATCAGAGCTGGCGTAAACTGCTCACTCAAATCTCGTTGTTGGAAACCACACAGTTGAGCGAAGATCCCATCTCACACGCAGAATACCAGTCGGATAACGAAGAGTGTGACAACTTCTCTGACCCCATCAACATTTACACAAACAAGTTTAGAAATACAGCAACCATTCTGACCCGAATCTATACCTTTACAGCGGTTATCTTCATAGTGTCTCCGTTTGTAGAACATTTTCTGTGCAAGATAAGTGGAATGGGATGTCTGGGGTATCCTCACATCTTGCCCGTCTGGGCTCCTCTCGATGACTTGAGCATTTTCAGCTACATTGTGACAATTTTATGCGAATTTGTGTCTGCTGTTTATTGTGTCTGCGTCCACATTGCATTTGATTTGACCGCTATCGGCGTCATGATATTTGTTTGTGGTCAGTATTCTATGTTACGCGATTATTGTTCACGGATTGGAGGAAAGGGAAGACGGTGCAATATTTCAAAGAGGAGAGACGATAGAGCTCACTTGAGGATTAAACTGTGCCATGAGACTAACAACTTACTTGTAAAGTAAGTACCTGCATACTTATGTTAATGTAACTAGCGCCCATCTCATTATTCCACCAACCTACTCAATACCGATCTTGTGTCTGCTTTCAGTTCAATTAGTAAGCTGGACAAGCTGTTGAGCGGTATCATTGGAGTGTATTTCTTCGTTGCCACCCTAACGTTGTGCTCAGTTGCTGTCAGATTAAAGTCCGTAAGTAGATAATTGGATACAAAATGTCCTAGGTACCAGGCTTCCTAGTGTCTACTCATAACGGTAAATGATTAAGCTAAGAAGCTCTTAGCCAGTTGCAGTTCAAGAGCTCATTATCATACATCATTTCATCATTATCATCATTCCCTTCACACTTTCACAGCTTGGTTTACGTAGTTTCCGGTCTGCACACAAATATCAAATTATTTCAGCTATATAGGTACCTAAGCTAACAACTTAGGTACCCCTATTTCTGATAAAGCATTTGCATTTGAGAAGGTAACCTATCCCGTGATTTCTGAATTAAGAATTTGAAGTTGAGTTTTGTCATACTCTAAGTAGGAGGGTTTGAGCATTTGATACGTCTTTAACTCATAAAATTCAATTTGAAAGTTGGATAGGTAGGTATATGCCTCAAAATCTACTTTAGCCTGAAAACCTGTCAAAATGTTTACTTAGCGTGTTGATGGCAAATAGTGATTAATATGTTTGGCCTAGTAGTAGTAGGTACCTACTCAGCAACAGTGACACCATTCGCTGAGGCAGCCATAAGGTCCTCACATGTACAGGTGACAGAGCATGCGGCGCAAGCTAAAAGGTGAGGCCATGACTGCGAGGCGACGCCACACAAACTCTGAAGATCGAGAACCCGCACCTGAGGGGGTTATCTTTAGTGCGGCCAACCTGAGTGCGGAGTCTATTTAGAGTTTTCCAGGTCAGCCACGACAGCCCGTGCCTAGGTAGGCTCTGAGGGCTCTATGAAATAATCAGGAGGTTTGAGCTTCTCTCGCCAAAGTTCGCATCTTTCCGAGGAAGTGTTGACGGTAGATGGACTCACGGATCCAAGAAAGCTTCTTCGGCTTTTTAGTCCTTGGGGCAATAAGCTGTAATGGTGCATAGGGTGGCTTGAGTCGTTTACTAATGTCACCCTTTCTATTATACAGCTTGCTGTAGTAGTCTGTGAATTTCTGGTGGTGCAATGCCGATTAGTGGATACAGCATTCGTACTGTAGTTGGTTTAAAGCCGTCTCATTTAGAGCTGTAAGTACCTATCCACTATAATTTGGTGGGCAGAGCGGCTCCATACTGAACTTGCATATTCACCAGCGGAGAATCAAAGCGCCATTCCAGTTGTTAATAGGACCTGAGGAGACGCTCCCTTCTAGTGGACGTCAGGAGCCAAAGCAGGTTGTTTCATGTACTTTTTGTTACACATTCTCACAGTTTTTTCTGTAGTTAAGGGACCTGTCCAAAGTGATGCCGAGGTATTTTGGGTAAGGACTAGGTATGGATGATTGGCATGAAATGTTGAGAGTTCGGCCCGCTTGTCTATTGCGAAGGTGGAAGGCGCATGATAGTGTTTTTGAGGGATTTGGCTTTAGCGCATTATCAGTAGGTATAATAACGGGGAGCCAGGACGCTACCCAGAGGCAGACAGTCTTGAGCGCCACCTACACTTGTCATTTCGAAGGTTCACTTAGAATCGTCGTTGCTGAGTTCTCTGAGAATTCTAGTAAATCTTAGATCTTCGGTTAAGTTTGAAACCTTCCACGACAAGCGCTGTATATTAAACTGTTGGATTTTGTATCCTTTAATATATACTGTAGGGTAGAAGTATACCTACCTTAATGCCTCATGAGGTTTTCCCGGTTTGGGTTTAGCGATATCCTTTGATTTTCTCCAAAGACTAGGAATATTTGCCAACTCCAAACAATGGAATGTAGGGTACTTATGCCAAGAACTTAACTCAAATTAGGTAACTACTCGAAATCGGCCCTACTCAAACTCGTACTTTAGCATGAAAATCTATCAAAAGGATCTCTATCTCTAGATATATCTGTCGATATCTCTTGGTTTTTACCTAGATTTATAACTACATTTTTCGTAGGATAAATAATTTTAAAACTTATACGCATATTAGTAAGAAAAATACGATCCTGGCATCTTCAAGAGGGTTTCTTGGGGTAGGTAGGTACCTACACTACATAAATACCTACGAAAAACTTAATTCCGTCAGTCACAAATACGAATTTCAAAATACCGATTTTCATAATTCCGAATGATTTATCATTCATCCTAAATGATAAATATTGATAGAATATATTTATTTATTTTATTTTTATAATTCCGAAATTTCAATATTCCTTCCTATAGTTTATACTGTTTCAATAGATCAAATAGGTAACGAAAATTCCGACTTAATGATAAATTGGAAAAGCGAAAATACGAATTCCGATTATTATAGAACCGATTAGGTTCGAATTAGAATTCCGAAATAAAACGCCTTGTAAAACTAAATAGCAAAACAAATAAACACAATTTGCAGCAACATACAGCCAGTAGGTACCTATGCAATATGCAGCAGGCATGGTTTCTGCCACGGCTCCGTCGGCGGTCCCACACGGCCCGGCTTGCCCCTTCGCGCCTACTACGCGTGCTTAAATTAAACTCTAGGGGTGGGGCAGACATGACTAAGTTGAGTCGGTTTTGCAGCGATTCGTTTCTGTCAATAATATCCCATAAATTATATAAACTGAATCAAAGTCAGAATCCTAATTTTAGGAGTTTATTGGAAGTAAGTAGGTGGTATTGAAAATAAATTGTCGTTTTTCGGATCGAGAACCTACTTTCGGTAAAATAAATTTCGTGATTTTCAATAATAGACATTATAATTCTTAGGTATTAAGAAAATCGGAACATCGAAATTCGGAATAAAATATTTCGGAGTAGGTATTTGTTTGTGTTCCCAGGTTTCTTGTCCTTACACCTTAAGCCAATTATTTCTTAATTCCGATATTTTGTTATGTTTTTTTCATGTTTCAGGAAGACATGAGCATAATGCAGCTCGTTTCACTAACACAGTATATGTGTGCCACTCTGACACAACTCTTTTTATTTTGCCGATATGGTGACGCAGTCCTAAATGAGGTAGGTACCTATACGTGGACTTTGCATAAAGCTACGTAGGTGCATAATTTTTGTGTGATTAAGACATATGGGAGACACTAAACAAGTTTAAGACTTGAAAAAAAAACAGCTGGTTGTTATAAATTCGTAATGTAGCTAGGAAAATTTGGTAGGTATTGAGTGCCAAAGATAACAAATTCATTTTAAGGTGGAAGCGCCAGGGTAGCCCGCGAAATTCAAATATTCTTACGATTTTTGCAATTTGCAGGTCAGTGTCAGGTTGTATCTTGGTCAAAATATGATTCGCGGCCGTAGCAAGTATGTATTTATAGAATTATAATACTTAATTAAAATCATCAATAGGTACAACTCCTTCTGTTAGAATTGATGCCAAATGTTATAATTTCATGAAATACTACATTTGGCATCAATTCTATCTAACTGAGGAGTTGTAGGTAGGTAGGTAGGTATTTATAATTCTGGTATGAAGAAATTGCACATCTCAACGTTACCGGGTAATCATGAACGTAGACTGAGCATTAAGAGGGCGCCGACCAAACGTCGACCGCGCAGTGGCGCCCTCATCGTTTGTTTGGTTATTTCTTTTATTTTAGAATGAAAATGCAGAAAATATGCAATTTAAGTTGTGCTCCACAAGATTATACGTTAATATTATTATAAACGGTAGTTTTAAATTGTTCAGTTTTATTATAATCACTAAAACGGAAAATAGTGGCCACTTTTATCCGTTTTAGTGATTATCGTATAATCTTGTGGAGCACAACTTAAATTGCATATTTTCTGCATTTTCATTCTAAAATAAAAGAAATAACCAAACAAACGATGAGGGCGCCACTGCGCGGTCGACGTTTGGTCGGCGCCCTCTTAAAGATCTATAGGATATCCCAAAATTAACGCAAGGTCTGATTTAAGGTGAATGGATGAATGCTCTCACTGCCATTTTGTCGCTAGATGGCGACACATCCACAATTTCGAACATTTTCAATTTTTACACTTAACATAGAAAGTTTTAATAGACAACTTTATTATAGGCTATACCTAGGGCATTAACTTGATTTTTTTAGATAATCACTATGCTTGTTAACTGCTACCATACAAAGATTACAGCAGAATAAAGATTTAGCCGCATGAATTTACTCTTTACACACACATGCAAAGTAAATAGTAGTAACTTTCGACCCTACTAGATGTCGTTTTATTCAAAAATGGTTGGAAATTAAAATGTCCAGAGGACCAAATTGTTATATTCCAATCTATTTCTTATTAATATAACCTTAGCAATGATTATCATCACGCTATACTTTCGGGAAGCTGAGCAGCTAAAAACCTTGACATAAATAAGGTCGGCTATTTGAAACAATTATCAACCGTACAAATAGACTGTCGGTTTAGAGACTGCCTTTCATTAGGCTTGGTGTGGGTTCAAATCTCAATAGTTGTATTTATTTTTGAATTATTTTTTATCTTTCTTTATCCTTACCAAACCTAATATTTTCAAATATTAATAATAATATAATTATTGGTCTATGCATATTTTTGTTTCTAGGCTCGATATCCTATCGGATTTGGTGGTAAAAAGGTATCCCTTTTCACCATAACAAATTATTCAGATAAATTATTTTGGGTAATAAACATTGCATGTTACGCTCTAACATCGCAATCAGTAAACATGGGCTCGGCGTACGACTATGCACCGAAACTCACACATCTGTGATCAGTGTCATCACAGTCGCAACCTACTGTTACCGATAGACAAGGATAGAGATAGGAGACGGCGCTGTCGTGCGAGCGAAATCGCGTTAGCTGCCGAATGTTGACGAATGTTTACGATTATGAATGACATGGCATGTGGTAGCGTTAGCAAATAAAATAAAAAACATTAATTATTTTGAGGTAGTTAAAAAAGAAATTAATATTGTTCGCTCGATCGCGCAAGGTTACTAAAGCTTTACTTCTGCCTTTGTTTTCGGACAATAACAAGCCACTTTTGTCTCCTTAATTCATCTTTAGGAAACCTGAATAAAAAAGAGCCTTAAGTATCCACCATTATGCATTTATGTATAAATAAATAAAGAATATGGCTGCACATGACGTGCAGTTTGGGAGTTACGAGGAAGCCTTGAAATCATAACCGTTTGCTTTGCCACAGTCGCGTAATAAAGATAACTAAATATAGTGAAGTAGTGATTCTGCACCAACAATTAGGTACTAAAAACTAGACTTTGTCTTATAAAACATTTTTTTTTAAATAAGTACCTGTTGCGTAAAACATAACTGTTATCAATTATTAATAAAATTGACTTGAATTTAAATAATCATGGTTGGTAAAACAATAATAATAAAAAACTATTAATATGTTTGAAGAAATTTGTGTTGCTAACCTTACGCAACCTCGGTCTGGTACTAGTCGTCGCGCGTTGTTTACAAAATCTCTCAACAACTCGCGAATTGTGCGTATCGTGTCTCTCACGCATGTTTTTAATATCTATCTCGCTCTCACAAACATGGCGAAGCAAACGATAAAATATTTTTGTTATTTTCAACAAATTAACATTTTTGGCTGTATTTACGAGTGGTGTGTCTTATTTTTATTCCTAGTATTATTAAAACACTGTTGAGCTGCAAAGATTAAAGATTTTATTACAGATTTTTGGTTTCCTATGTTTAGGTAGGTACTACTTGATACAGAAAGTCAAGTGAAGTCAATTTTTTTTCAAGTCTATGGAGTGAAGGTAGTTCAATTTACACGATAATTAGCAATAAGTACTACTAATTAATAACAATTTCCGAGATACTGATAAAAGCTAACATGTGGGTAGAACTAGGTAAGTATATTTATTCATAGTACCTACCTAAACAAAAAATCTCTAATAAAATTCTTTGCCTTAAAAATCTAGAAAAAATATAGGTATGTTTAGGTATCAAATAGGTACTAAATTTTTGTAAAGGCGAATTGAAATTTTTGAGCCTTTACGTGGAGATCCTAAATGTCGGCAGTCCATCCTGACATCAGAATGACTGCCCATTTTTTAAATTCATTTTCTCAGTTATTAATTAGGTACCAATTATTTAAACAAAGATATCAAATAGTAGCAAATAGGTATTAGATCTTAGTAATATTTTTAAGCTGATCGGTCATTTTGGCCAATCATTCTGAAGGTCACATCAATGATTTTCCGTGCGCGACTGAGTGCCAACTGAGTAGGACCGCTTGCTGTGACTAAGTCCCGTATCTAATGGTAATAAAGGTATATTGTACCTACACAGGTTGTTGTAATGTGACTGAACCTAAATAGTACCTAACGTGTAAATAAATTGTGACGTGTAGGTACTAAATAAATAAAAGATTATTTATGCAATTATTCGTCGCGATCTAAGAATGTTTTCTTTAGGTGATACAGTCGTAACATTCAGTGATTAGTGTGATTACTGGCGTTCTTTGGTGGAATGGTTTTAGATGGCAAAGCAAAGGGTTGTTATCAGCTTAGAATATCTTGGTATTAGTTGGTTAGAGTAGGTACCTACCTATGTAAGTACTCGTATGTGTCACCGGATAATTCCAAACATCGTAAGATTGTAATAAATGTTGTTTATGTTTTAGACTATAATCTATGATTATGTTGAGAACAGATAATGGATTGTGGAGGTCTGGTAGGCAGCCGCACCACGTAAAATACTGGTATTCAGCTGAATCCGGTTTGACTGGAAGCCAATCCCAGTAGGTATAGTTGGGAAAGGGCTAGGCAGATGATGTGTTGAGAAGAAATAATTTCGAATACACTGAATCACACCCAAATTCAATAGTTTCAATACTTGTCTTATCTAGAAGAAATTATAAGTAAGTAGGTACTTGTAAATATACAATCTTACGCGACTTATAATATTACAATCATGCGATACAAATGTAAAAAAATACATCATCTGTGAAAATGTCAACTGTGTAGCTATCACGGTCCGTGAAATACAGTCTGGTGACAGACAGAGACGGACAGACAGACATACGGACCGACAGACGGACGACCATTGCGTAGGTAGCTAGGAAAAAAATAGGTAAGTTTGCCTACGCTGATCGCCTGATTTAGGTATAGGTACCCTAAGTATACCTACATGAACTTCTTTTCTCTGATTTGATTCAACCCAAACCAATGAATTAGTACTTAACCGTGTCAGAAAATGTTTTATCAGTACCTACTTACATACAGTGGAAAGATTTTTAAATCTTTAGGTAGGTAGGCACTATTTATTTAAAGTAGATAAGTAATACAATAATAACATTAGTATTGTATCTGTGTGAACCAAAGGCAGATCGCAGATAATTGTTTTCACTTTCTAGCATTATTTCTCATTCCCTAAAAAAAAACATTTCATCAATCATAAAATATAAAATCCGCGGGCAAACCCGCGCGCCGGCGCTAACTTGCTAGAAACACAATTTTGACACACAATCACGCATGGACTGGAATTTGGCAACACGCGTTGTTGCCAAATTGCGTCTTGAATGGCAACGTCGCATCGCCGCGTCCGTCACTCGATAACCTTGGCGCTTGTTCGAATTTTCGAACAGCGCCATCTACTTAAAATGTTCACCGCACGTAAACTCGTAACATAACAGCAATGAACTTTTTCTCGGTGGTTCTATAAATTTCTGTCAGATGGCGCGATTCAGGTCACTCACACATGTAAAGATTTTTCGTTTTTTATTGGGTCTAATTCTCATAGAAAGACTGTTTTTTTTCTAAAATTTGGGCGATAGGCGATCACAATACATTATAAAATCTCATTATACTTGCTTTATTCTGCAGAAACTGTTTATTTACGGAGATTACAGCTCCTGAAAAATGTATGGCGAGGTCTCTTTAGGGATCCCCCTTAAGTAGAAAACAACGGGTTTCTTTTTAAAATTGTATTTTCAAATCGTTTCCAAAGCTTCGCATACATACATACCTACTCATTGTGGCATTGTGACTAAATCGTTTCCTTTGATTTCAAAGAACTCCAAAAGAAGAAATCTAGTGGTGTTAACACATGATCTAAAATTATAGATTTTCTGAACTTTCTGACCACCAACAATAATGTTTTTGTTCAACAAAACTGCTGCTCTCACGAGTGCGGTACCTACTAAGCTATCAAGCTGTTATATTTTTGGGGTTGCACACACTTTACTGTACAAATGGGGCAAATTGAAATCTTGCGTTAATTTTGGGATAACCTTAATTATGTCTACAAATCTTGAAAGGTTGTAAACTTTCTTGTAAACTGAACTTTTCTTTCACAATGATCAGCACACAGGTCTACAATCTATCCGTTTTGGTGTACCTACTTACCTAATAATAACATTGGAAACTTGGCCCCTAATTGGTCTGTGTAGGTTAGGCGTGAGCTCACGCGTAGGTACATATATTATGCTTGTGAAGCAGACATCATGATATTTTGAAAATCTAGAATATACCTACCTTGTTTTAAAGTATCAAACCCCTTGTTTTATCTCAGAGCTCAATGGGTATGGGCCAAGGCCCGTTTGCAGCGGCGTCCTGGTGCCTGAGCCCTCGCGTGAGACGGGATCTGACGCTGCTCAGCGCCGGCATGATAACTCCGAGACGCCTGCGCGCGGGACCCTTCAATTTCCTCGATTTGCCTTCTTTTATACAGGTAGGTACCTACACATTGTCATAAATAAACAATGGCAGGTTAACTATTCAAACCTTTTCAAAGGTTTGCTTAGCAACAAAAGTCGAATACATTTTTTTTTTACATTTACAAAGGATTAAACAAACTCTAAAGGCCAGCTCACACAGAGATACGACAATGCTTCTTCCAGAGGCTATTTTAGTTGTATCGTGCTGCGCAGCGCGACGCCGCGGGTGTATTCGAATTATTTCACTGAAATGTGAACCTTTTCGTGTAGCTAATGAAGTTCTGTATTGTATCACTATCTTAAAAGGGCAAGCAAGGTCGCTTCACATTTTCTCTGTGTCAGCTGACCTATATACCTACCATACCTACATTATGAAATACTGAGAACTTTGGGCGATTACTGTGGGCAAAGACCAGTAGTAAGAGCTACCTAGAATCAAATAGAAGAAAACTGAATTAAGTTTGTTATGAAAATTCATGCTGTGACTTTATTGCAGGTAGTACGAACCGCCTACAGTTACTACGCTGTGTTGGGCAAAAAGGAGTAATTTGAATACCTACCTAAGTACGCTATTTTTGGCCATTTCTAACAAGTACCTACATACCCTTAATCTGTTGGAAAATTGGTTAGCCTTTTCTTTATATTTAATAAGGTCATAGCTGTAATTATCGATAAAGATTACAACTGCCGTCACTTGCACGTCATAGGCATCGCTCTGGGATTTTAAGTAGGTACTTACCTATTTGAATAAAATAGTGTGTCGATATCAAATAAAAATTGCAATTGATTTGACTTTAGTTTTATTTCATAACCAAAACAGAGATACAGACAGATTCTCAGTGTTGGACCAACCGCACTAACGACGTTTTAATGTCATCACGATTCCAGTGCTAAAAACATAAGTAATCTCCTACTACAAGTATTCATAAAATATACCTACAAACGGGGTGAATAGGAATGCAGGGGTGAAACGGGATTTATTTAAATTTTGTTTGCAGCATTTGTGGTCTCCAATTAGAGAAAAATGATAAAATTAAAATAAAGTTGCCCTCTTAAACAACCAATATTAAAATCAGTTTTGTTTCTATTCACCCCGTTTGACGGTAGTTCTTTTACATTCCTGAAACTTGGTCTAAATGTAAGTACTTGAGTAAAGAGTGGGTTCACAACGGATGGCATTAAAATTTGTAAGCTTTCCTTCGCGGTCTACACCTTTTCTATTATAGCTTATTGGTTATATACCTACAGATTATTTCGATTTAAGTGAGAAACGATTGCACGAGAAGTCTTACAAGGTATTTTTAAAATTCATAGTTCGAGATAATTTCAATACATTGCCACCAATTCAAGTACCGACTTAAACGTAGTGTATTTAAATCAGATTTCTAAATGACATATTGTATGAAAAAGCTTATGAAAGTATGGGTTGCAGTGGAATTTGAACTTGGTCGTGTATGGCAGAGAGTTTGTAGTTCCAGAATTTGTTAATTATCTCGAATTCTGTATTAAAATATATTTGTGTTACAAATCATAATCATTGAAAGAAAGAAATGATTGATGTAGCTGATTATGTAGGTTAGGTTAGTTACCTTATTATTTGTAACGTAACTAAAAGTTACCATCGAGATCATCAACAACTCTTTAACAAACATCAAAGATACTCTACAGTGGTTTTCATTAATGTCATATATTTTTTCACCAATATTGTTTCTTATTTTTTATTATTAAATATTTCAGTGTAAATTCAGTATAAATGCACAGAGTTTTTATAAATCTGAGCAAACATGATAGGTAGATTTGAGACTTTTAATAATTTCATATAAAAGTTCTATGTTTCTATGCATAGCTAAATATAATACCTATTTAATGATATACTTACTTAAAAAGTTGTGATCATAAACACTTATGATTAAAACCTGCATAAATCAAATCCTCCATTTTATTTTTATCCAACCACACCACGCTTGGCGCAAACTGTCAAACCTCAGCCAAACCACAACGCAATCCTCACTCGCATCTTAGACACCATGATAAATGCTTCAAAAAGATATGCTCCGCGTACACTATGCTCGCAAAAGAATACCCGATCCCATAACTGTCCCAAAACTGTTTTTTGTATTATAGAAAGAAGCGATAGTAAACGATTCACGAGTATCTATAGTGTAAACGCAGCTTTAAAACTTATGCCATAGACATATTCTTCTAGATACCACATTACGTTCGTCGCTATAGCTGAACAAGCTAGCTGTGGATATACAGGGTGGGCCAAAAATGTTTGCAAATGGCAACAGAATTTTTCTCAAAAACCGTTAGACAATTATCAATCATTACCCGCTACCCCCGCGGGTAATTGTGCGACGCTTCATGCAGTTCTAGTCACGATGGAGGGCTTCATGGTACAACAGCGTGCTTATAATGTTTTTTTTTTTGTTACTGTAAGACGCCTATTAGAACTGAATAAGGATTACGCCGTAAAGTCGAGTGTACCTTAATGAACCGCCGACCATATCCAAATTAAAAGAAAACCTCAACGAGGAGATATCCGCGAGCCTTCGCAGCATGTGTCAGCGAGTTTTCCAAAGTTTGCGTAGTCGATTGCAGGAGTGCCAACGACGAGACATCTCGACGACGTTATTTAAAAAAAAACAATTTCATTATACTTACGTTTATTACTACCTACGTTAAAGAAATGATCAACAAAATAAAATTTGTTGTTTTATTTCTATTCATGTTTCAAATGTACAAAAAATGGCCCGCCCTGTTCAACGATTTTACGGCACATGGCCGAAATTGGAAATAATGCCGCCATCTTGCTTTTTGTTTACAATATAAACCACAAACATTTTCCACTTACTAACAGCACCTCACTGAAAATGCCATTCAAGAGTAGGATTGCCATCCGTACTATATTAAATAGTAATAAGTAGTACTTATTGTACTATATTTTAGTCAATTTGTAATATACAACGTGTAACAGAATAAACGCAATACCTGAAAAGGGGTAATTGTACTCATAGTTATGAAAAACTCTTATTTCATTTCGAACCCGAAATCGGGGTGAAAGGAGAGAATGTTCGTACATTTTGTCGAGTAAGGACTTGAAATACAAAGCGCTCCGGGCGGCCGAAATGTATGGAGGTTGGCCACGCGCCCGCCACGCTAACTATATTTCGTTCTTTTGACGTCATACATTTTATCTTATCAGCGCCCTGTCCGCGCGCCCTGTCATGCCTGTCATGTTTTTGCAATAATTAAAAAAAAAATACAAAAACAAGGCAAGAGTGAAATAACTATAGGTGGCTGCAGAGTTACTTCCGAATTTACAACACTAGATGGCACAGTTTACGACGTGCAATTCACTATACGTTTCTATATTACATATAGAATAATTGACATTTAATGCCATCTTGACACGATGTTAGATCTGGCCCACACCCTAAAATTTTCAGCCAGCGGTATCTAGAGGAGGTTGTCTATGACTAATGCCTTCGAATTTTAAACGCGATTGTTGTTGTTGATCCAGGCCGTGACTTGGTTGAGATGGTACGAGTTCCAGCGAATGTTGTTGCGGACCGTTTCAAGCGCGCGTTTCCGAGCGGCCTCACCTGCGCCCGCCTCTGGGTATTGAGCGAAAAACGCTTCCATCTGAAAATAAAAATAACTTTATAAAGATTTTAAGGGCTTTTATTCCTACTATTATTATAAACGCGAAAGTAACTATTATTACTATTTCGTTTATTAATTTTGATCATAGATAACATTTTTAAATATTTCTTAAAAAAAACATTTAAAAAAAGTAAAGTACTTATTTTAATAATTACTATGGTACCTCAGAACCCACAAGTTTGTATTTTAAAGCAAGTTGGTGGTGAATAATCCTGGCCACTTGGTTATGCTTGTGCAAGTACTCGCCGTTAGCCAGACGAGAACAACCAGAGATAATATGTCTGATGGACTCACCCGGACGGTGACATGCCCGACACACGTCAACCGTCCCGTCCTTCATAATATGCCTCCGGTAGTTGTTCGTCAAGATAACTTCGTCCATAATTGCACAAACAAAACCTTCAGTTTCCCCGAAGAGATCACCCAAACGTAGCCAGGCTACGGAAGCTAGGAAATTAATATTATTATTATTCCTTCAATGCAGGCCCCTGTGGCCCATACAAAATACAATACATTAATATGGAAACTATAGTAATACAAAAAAAATTATAACTTATAAACTAAGACACACGATAGAGTGACGGTGTCGAGTTGCACTGCGCGGTGTCGCGTAGCCTAACGCGAAAACGTCGGTAAACTACACCCTTCGGCCAAAACTCTTCCTTTAGGACCCTCTTCCTTTTCTTTTGTTACAATATTGTGTATGAAATGTGACTACTTATAATTTATGAATTTATGATACATCGATAACTTCATTAAGTCGGTGTTTTTGTTTTTTTTTTTTTCACTTTTTAGTGGTACCTACCCCATACTAACAACACCACAGGAAATATATGCAATTTTATTTACATGGATGATATATTTTTTCCAGCAAATAAGATTTAAAAACCAAACTACTAAGCCGATTTTGATAAAATTTCAATCGGACCAATCGGAAAGTATATCCTTCAAAATAAATAAAGAATTTTCTAATAGGTTCATAAATGACGGAGTTATTAAGTACCTATACAACCGAATTGAGAACCTCCTCCTTTTTTTGAAGTGGATTAAAAAAGAAAGTAATCGGTCACGAATGCTTTCATTTTGATATTGCGATTATGAATTCACTGTCGAGCACACATAAAGCAATAGATCTAGAATAATTCCTTTCGATTATGAAGCGATTTAATGAGTCACACAATTAGGCTGTAGAGGTATTGAACTATACATAGACACAAAACCCACCTCTTTAAGCTTGAGCTCCGTATTGAAGGACGCCGTGATCTGCGGCAACATGCCCCCGAGGTAGCGGCTGTTGAGCGAGAACCTCTGCACCAGCTGCGGCCAGCGCGCGCGCACGTCGTCCCACACCAGCGCCGTGCCCGACGGGTTGGCGCTGATATGCGATATCACGGTCAGGTAGTCCTGGCTGCGGATGTTGCTCTCGTCCCAGGCCATTAGCAGGAATCTAGGAAAAGTTTTTTAGTATTGTTTTATTTATTATATGAATATTAATCTGGTCTGGACTGAGAGGGAAAGAGAAGCTGGAAATAATACGCTGTACACCGCAATCACTTTTCTTCCCTGCCTCATTATTCGAAACCGCGACGTCATGGCCGCCAGATCATTGACACAGTCAAATTAATTTGAACTGAATGGTGATGAATATGACCTAGGTACTTACTAAAATTACTCTTTACTTTACGACATAAAGGCGCTGCAATTTAATACAAGTAAGTCATTCTATACATAGGCTTATTTGGCAAAAAGATGGTAGCTGGAACAAAACATTCTAAACAAGTATTGTGAACTAGCCACTTACTTTCGCAATATAGTAGTATCACGTGGCGCCGCTAAAGCTGCACGAAGTTTCGTCTTCTCTTGGACGTCTTCCTCCTTCTGGTACAATTGCCACAGAGCATCCCAATCCGCCATGGAAGCTGATTTCATACCTATGAAAAAATAAGTGTGTACCTAGCTATTAACTGTTAAACGGTATATCTTACCGCATTGGCATCCATAAAACATTACTTCACTCTCTGGCTTCCCGTTAATTATCTACACCTATGCTATAAATCCTCTTTAAAAGTTTCTGAAACAGTTAGCTTATTGCCAACATTAAAAAAACCAGTGTCATACGAGTAGTAACCATAATATCATCCAAACTAGTGTTATAATGTTGTACTCAATTTTATAATGCAACTCCTTCGCTTTTTTGATATCCACTTAGCCGTCTATGGGGATTGTATTTCCCACTAACATTCTTGCCTTACACATATTTGGTGACTACAATCCCCAAACAACATCATTCAGTTTAAACGAGTACACAGCGCTAAAGTTGGCTGATAATAATACAGTAGAGAATTACTAGATGGAGCGCTATGAAATTTGTCATCCGTGAGTGATTTTTTTCTGTACAATGGCAACAAAATATTAAAAAAAAACGAAAATGACAGTTCGCCATTTTTGTTTGTAAACAGTTGAGTGTGTGGAAAAATGTGGTAAGTTATCTGTTTTAATATGTTTTCCAATGTTGTTGTACATCAAATTAATTGTGAAGATATATCCTTTACGAAATTTGTAACATTACGACAATTCCAGAACGTTTACATCGTATAATTTGACTGACAAAATACGCGATTATCGTTTGATGATTATACCTCAACATTAAGCTTTATTTTTATCCTTTATTATTAATATGGGCAATTTACTTTTAATTAAATTAAATTATGGGTTTTTTGAGCTTTCCGTAAGTGTATTTTATTTGAATGTAGCTGTAGTAGTTTTTTTTTGTAGTGTTTGTTTTTTTAAAGGGGACTCGCTCGTTATTCATACCCATCTATGGGGACTATGGTCACCTTTGGGGATTACTTGGGGAGTACTTGGCTTTGTTTATTTTTTATTCAAAGAAACCTTAATATTTATACTAAGATATTGGTGTCATTACAAAGGGTATATAATGTACTATATTGTATAAAATAATTGTTTTTAGTAACTTTTAAACTTTTCTTGTAAAACTCGAAATAAAAAATAAACATAGGTACCATTTTTTTTTAATATTCTTAACATTAAGCTTTATCCTTTGTTATTAATTTGAGCAATTTAATTAAATTGAATTCTGGGTTCTTTGAGCTTTCCGTAAGTATTTTTTATTTGAATGTAGCTTTAGTATGTTTTTTAGTAGGAATTGTTTTTCTAGAAGGGGGTGCACGAAAACTGAGCGTATTGATCGCTCAGTTTTCGGACACAGTTATACGCATCCCAAGATGGAATGTCGTTCGTGCGATATTTAAAAATTATTAACTATGTCAAGCAAGCCGTGGGTTTTTGTTGTAACTCAAGGCCAACTAAAACCACATGCAAACAAGAACAAACCTTAGATACGGTAAAAGGTTTACAATCCCTGAGGACGGCCGTCATTGCATCTGTGCGAGCGTGACGCATTATATTTACGCGGGAGTGAAGGAGACAGGTAAAAAGAGATCATTGTACGAATTTCTTCCTGCTCCGCGACCGGACTTTACTCAATTCGTGGTATCTTTAACTTCAACTTTAACTATTTATAATGTCACGCCTATTTTGAAGACTTGGTCTCATCCAAAATCTTCTTTTGCTATTTTTTTTTCTTTTTAAGACAGAACATACTCCAAAATTGCAGCAGCAATTGCGATGGTATCGTCCATTTTTGTCTCCAGCATCTGCGTACAACTCACTTCATTGAAAGTCACAAGATAACTCAGAATATCGATTCACCGCCGCACTTTTATGCCGGCGGTCCTTGCTTTGCTTGTGGTCAAGACGCCGGCAGTGCCGCCGGGCTGTGAGGATCCACCATTATGCAGCAAAGGACTTTTCTAACAAATTATTACCAGAAAAATTACATGAAAACTTGGTACTTACACCTCTGCATATTGTTATTCCGATAACAATATGAAGAGGTGGAAGTACCAAGTTTTCATGAATTAGAAAAGAACCTTCTATGGAGGCATCATATCATGGGTGTAGATAAAGTCTTGTATGCAACTGTACATAATTAATTAGGTATTAAAACACTAATGTGATAATATTATCACACTCGACTTCGCCTCGTGTGAACCCACATTCGTGTTTTAAGACCCCTTCTTATGCAACCAAACATGAGTGAATCCATAGTCTAACCGTGATAATACACGAGGTCCCTGAGGTCCTGTTGTATGGGCTTGCTTTCAAACTTGCCGTGTCGGTTCAACCACACTTGGAACATAGTCTTGACTCTCTCTTCAGCCTCTGGTAATTGATAGCGTACAGCCAGCGACAGTATCAATGTTCGTAGCAAGCTGTAACAAACTGTCATTTGGAATATAGTTTTTTTAGGATAAGCTGTTGAATACTCACGCGTCCAGCAATTTCGGGAGCGACCGTTCACGAAAATTGCTGAAGGCGTGAATAAAGATAAAAACAACACAAAACAAAACACAAAAACATTCAATTTAATGTCTAAAGACCTTGCATTTTTTTGCATTACATTATTGCATTAAAAATGCAATGTTTCTTAGATGGTGAACAAGTACAAGCAAACATTCGGTTCTATCTTTACTATTTAAATCTATCTTTAAACCCAATTGTAATGTCAAAAACAAGATATTGGTGCATTATTTATACCTATCTTGTACGGGTAAATTCTCAGCATCCCAATCTTGTTTCACGTAAATTGGTCGAATTATACGTTGTACGTATTTCTGTCGACAACAAAAAAAACATTGGACATTAGTTCACTTACAAAAAAAATGCCATCATTAAAAAAAACATGAGTAGCAAAATTCCATGCGAACCTACCATCAGATTATCATACGCCAAATTGTTATGCAGCCTTACTGCAAGGTTCTTGAAGATAGAGGCAGCCGTCTGCCAAGGAACCAGGTCATTCTCCACCAGCAAGTAAGTGGTTAGATTCAGCGCCATATTGAAGGGCACTGCGCGTGATTCGGCCAGCGCAAAGATATCATCCATTAGGTTTGATCTGTCTGCTGGAGTGAGCTGTAAAAGTGTGTCACGATTAAATGCGAAACCAGAAAAAGGATCATTGTAATTTGTAACGTCTCATAGTAAACGTTACAAATAACAATGATCCTTTTTAAGATCAAAATAGAAACTTAGTATAGTAATAGTTTTATGTTAATTCTGTTGCACTTTGTAGATTCTACATGCTGTTCACGCTGCGATGAAATATTTCATTAGCGAAGCCAAATTAACGATGCGACAAAAATAAAAAATATTGTTAAACCGCCCATCGGTATGTAGCTACACAAAAGCTGTCCTTGGCGTTCCGAAATAAAGGCGCATAGTATGTCAAAGAAAAACTGTTACCTGTGTTACTGTTAACCGCTCAAGCACCGGCAACACACCGGTGTGCGCCGAATTAATCGCGAATTTAGTGTTTATTTACCAATTACATGAGATTTTTTTTTTTTTTTGGGAATTTTCACATGTCGGGGCTGGAGTCTTTAAGATGTATGATGCATAGGTACCTGTTTAGATTTAGACTTCATGGCTTCGATCAATGTCTGCCACATAGGCAGTGAGTAATTGACCCTGTAGTAGCCAACTTGATTGATGTTCAGCTTGACCCAGCGATGGCCTTCATCACCCCTTAATTTTACTGAAAAATAAAAATATAGATAATGCTGTTCTTTCAACGTGAACTTTGGATTTCAAATCTTCTTAGCACTTACCGTTTTGAGCAGTATCTGATAGCCATACGATTTCTTCGTTCGTTGCCGTATCAGTCTTGAATGTTATTGGAACAAACCACCGGTAGCTAAAAAAACAAAAGTCTCATTTTCAGTTAAGAATTTCACGAGCTCACGTCAATTATTTATTACTAGCACTTCGCCCGCGACTTCGTCCGCGTGGATTTAGTAGGTACTCCACAAACTTCAACGCCCCTTATACCGTTAAACGTTAATTTTGGAAAATTAAGCACAACGATTTTCATTAATTACATTTATTACTTAGCCATTTCTACTTATCCTATGGTCTCAGGTTCAGCGCAACTGTTCACCCTGTTCACCGCGTCAGGAGTTGATTATGCAAAAATTGTTAGATACATCTGTTTCAATAATCCCATTTTTTGTTCGTTCATAGCATTCCGACGTAAATTAAAGCAAGCAATAATGTCCTCCCCTAAAAACTTGCTGCAACCCCTGCTTCACCCCTTATTATATAGTTTATTTGCGAAAAATCCAAACATTTGTTACTCTTATTGTTTTATCGAAATCATTTTCAACTTCATCGGACCAAGCATTGTTATGATTCTTCCCAGTTCGCTCAAGCCGCGACATTTTTCTTACTCCAAGCATGTTTATTACCGTCGTCACTTTTGAACGAAAGGTCCAATGTCTGTAACCAATCAACGGCCGAGTTTGTGTCCTTCACCACACAATCCTCACCTTTGATTGGTTACGGACAAGGATCGGGATCAAAATTGGGATTGAGATTATGTTATAGAAAGCGGCCGTAAGTCTATCTATATCTGTGATTGCGGGACAACATCCTGTTCTGTATACACAATATTGTTGACAATCTGTAGAGATAGATTGTCAATAAATTATAAGTCAGTCTTCTACAGGAGAAGTTATTCACCATTCAATCATTAATATATTAAAACCTCTTCAGTTACTGACAGACAACGCACAACCGAAACTACTGGTCGTAGAAAGCTAAAATTTGGTTTTGTTTGTAGGTTCCTTGGGGATACTAAGAAAGGATATCTTGAAATACTTACGAGAACGGGAAATAACGGGATATGCGCGTACGAAGTCGCGGGCAAAAGCTAGTTGTTTCATAAAGCAAGTGACTGATAACCAGTGATTGGATAATCGGGCTCTAAAACCTACACCTAACTTAAATTTTACTTTTATTCCCACGAAAGTATAATACGGACATGCTTTTCAGAATCCCGGATTCCGGAATCGTTCGAAATTCCTGAGATTGTTAAAAATGCCCGCATACAAAATACAGTTAGAACACGTTGTGAACTCTCATTTTAATTCGCCCGATTATCCGATCACTGCTGATAACTTACTTGAACTGAGAATCGTTAGTATACTCTGCATCAGGGTCAACAAGGAACCGTGTCTGTGACACAAAGTAAGTGTTTGGTATGTCACCCAACTTTACTTCTAACACTGGGTAACCCATCTGCCGCGTCCACGTATCCATTACGTATCTGAAAAATGCGGTCATAGTATCACTTAAATATGTACTTATTATAAGGCGCGGGTGCGGTATGCACTCGAGCAAGCGCGTGGTAACCGACGGGATTTCGTTCCCCCGGGCGAACGCGAGCTGTAGGTACGTAAGCGCGTGACCTTGAACGAGTGACGGAGGCCTGACTGGGCATACACTGTATAAGAGTCAGGGTCACCATACTATGCTAACTTATGACTGATCTTCAAGAGACAGAAAAGTAATGGTACTTACGAAAGATTCAAATCAGGATAATCCTTCTTAAAGTAAGGTTCCAATGCTGACAGCAGGTCTTGAGTAACAGTGTTGCCAAACTCAAACTTCTTTAAGTAATCAGATACCCCCAAACGGAAATTCTCATGCCCAATGAAACCTTCCAACATTCTTAGGATTGATGCTCCCTGTAAAAAATAATATTATTTCAATAAGTAGATTGTAAAGTTAATAAATGGTAACGGATTGATTCGGTACTAGCAAAATAAGGAAGGATGGTAGAAGAAAAAGTGTTAGGTCACATTTCCACTAGCGAATACATATGCAAGTTGCATTACATTGCCGACCTTGGTAAAATGTGATCAATCGCTCGATCGTGCCCCACCAAGCAACTAAACTTGCTTGCAAGTGGTAACGCGGCCTTACACCGACCGAGTATTATGAATAATGCCAGGAAAATGAGTAACTATTAATCTTCATTTTTTGGTGAACTCTAGCTCACGCCACTTTATGCCAAAAATAGACAAACCTTATTATATGAGATCGAGTCAAATATAGCCGTAATTTGATCAGGAGTGGCCACAGTTTGTACTATTGGGTGGCTTGACAGTTTTGCATCAGTCACCAACACTGGGTGTAAGGTTTTGGTTAAAAAGTGATCCAACTGAAAGAAAAATAAAAGAATTTTAAGACACATCAAGCAAATCTCAACTGAATGGGTCCAGTACAATCAGAGCATAGGGGCGCAGTCACAGATGGAAAGACACAAGATTCTGACGCATATTTATTTACTTGAAAGTTAATTTTTGGCAAACATATTATTTTGGAGGTGGCTTCATAGAATATTTTTGGTAACAAATAATTCCCAGGATTCCGGAGTTGCATATAACTATCGTAAATAAGAAACATAAATTAATACAGTAGAACTCGCTTAATAAAATCACGCACCTGCAATTTGAGGCATGTTTTCATATTTTTTCTGACAATAAAATTAGGGAAAAGCAACCATATTACGTAGTAACAAGGTAACTGTCATTTGTGTCAAATCGGGTTTATTACATTTCAGGAAGTACTTATACACTTAAATTTGTTGATCACGGAATCTCGGGATTTTTTAGGTAAAAAAGTGCTTTCTGTAATAGCCAACATCTTCACTTCAGGCAAATATGCATCCGAATATCCGATCTCTACTTAAAAGGATTCTCTTTTTTAATTCGGACATACAGAACCAAAAAACCATAGATGACCTCATTATTCCATCAAAATTCAAATAACTTACAACTTTCCAAGATGGCTCAATAGTATCTAAGGCTTTGACTTGCATGTATGATGCAAAACCTTCATTTAGCCAAACTTCATCCCACCACTTCATGGTTACTGAAAACATTTACATAACCAGTAAATAGCATAAATATCTATATTCACGGCACGGTTCCCGCACGGAACAATTACTTGTATGGCCCTACAGATAGTTGTTCCGGGTCTGGCTGTTTGTGTATGTGAGTTTATATGTTTGTAAACGCACCCATGATACAGGAGAAATTCCTAGTGTGGGGCGTTTTAAAAAGAAAGAAAAAAAAAAGATATGTCATGACCATATTGTAGAAGTGTTAATTTCGACAAACTCTGATTTATTCATTGGTCTGGCCAGACCATATCATGATGTGAATTCATGAAATACAACAATTTCATGAAATGCTCGGCCGCATTGTGAAGTGGTCAATTCTATTATATGGCCACAACATATACATAAATCTATTGCAATATGTATGAGTTGTGCCTAAAAAGTAAAAAAAACATATTGATGAATAAAATGAAAACAGCTATTACCTAAGTTACCAAACCACATATGTGCCAGTTCGTGCGTTATGGTGTTGGCAACACTAATTTTGTTGCTAGCTGATGCCTTAGCCTCATCAACGAGAAATGCCGTCTCCCTGTAAGTGATCAGACCCCAGTGTTCCGTAGCACCTGACACGTAATCGGGAATACCAATCATGTCTGAAACACAATAACATTAATTTTAATTGAAACTGAAACAATGAGTGATTAATCAATTATTCATCTATCTGAGAACATTGTGGGTACAACATAGGTACCTGGTGGATACCATTGGATTAAATTAACAAAATTATGGTCTAAAATAAGGTTGGTTTAGCTAGGAATTTACTTAAGCACCATAAGATCATCTATTTATACACAGTGTCTACATCTCTAATCCAACCCTCCTGAAGCAGGTCTACTGAATGAAATTTCGTTTGAAATAAACAGTACCTTTCTGCTCTTCTATCAGTGACCAGTGGCGAATCTCAGGATTGTGGAAGTCATAAGATATCTCGGTCTTTTAGGGAGGGCCTTGAGACCCTTGAGCCCCTGGATACGCCAGTGAGTATTATTTTGTTATTTTCTCTTTTATATGTTTTGTGTGTACTTAAATTAATATATATGGCATTTTTACACCCACCTAGTTTAGGTAGAGGAAAAGGCACTTCATAATATTTGATATAGAACTCAGTGGCTCTCTTCCCAATGTCTTGAGCAAAATCAATTTTGTGCAATTCTTGTTTCTGGGCAAATGAGCGAAGTGTGAAAGTCTTTCCTATGCCTCCGGTATTAATTTCAGTCTCTTTGTGATCAAAATCACAAACAACGAAGCACGCTAAATATGTGGACATAGGCACACTTGTTGCAAATGTCACCTGGTCCATATTAGCATCTTTGTTAAATGTTGTTGATATTTCCTGGAGAAAGAGTACAGAGAAAATTTATATACCTTACAAAAAAAATACATTTGAATACTTGAAGAACAAATTAGGACAAAATTTCAAGAATTTCTTTACAATAATGTTATTGCATTCTGTGTCCCTTAATACAAATAGAAATTATCTATAGTATTTTGCAAGATACTTACATTCATATTAGAAAGTGCAATGTAAGATGGTGGCTTATATAAAGTTATATCATAGGTAGCCTTAAAGTCTGGCTCATCAAAACAGGGGAATGCTTGGCGAGCATAGGTCGGTTGGAACTTACTTGCCACCATTTTCCTGAAACAGTGACAGACTTGTAAGAATCATATAAATTGATGGGAATAGTTCGCTAATATTTTCTTAAATTATTGGTAAAAATATTCTACACTTTCCTAGGTAAATCATTAAACACTTAAATTTTATTTTTGTAAGTCTCAGATGATTTGATACAAGTACCTATTTTGTCCTGTTTTAAATGAAAAATTGAGAATGCTTTGCAGAAGGTAAAGCACAAGATCTATTGTTCCCTATTTTATTGTTTTAAAATAATTGAATATAACAATAAGTAGTTGTTAAGATACCTACTAATTTAGTATTAGTATCTTAGCAACTACTTTACTATCTATTTTAGCAACCAGTTGGCATGAAGACAATTCTGTGCAAATAGCAAGTCATGCAACTAAAAATTAATTAAAAGGTATCATAGAGGTCTAATTTACCTAGAATCATACAAACGTGAGGAATAGAACCCAACAATATCTCTGGTTAGGTCTCCACTGAATTCAATACAGATTTTGTAGTTCCCTGCACTAAGAGCTGAATCAAAATGAATCAATAATTGTTCCAACTCCTTCATCTCACAAAACTTTGAGACGGGGACCTCATCTGTACCTTTGTGTACCTTTACTTCAGTGATATTCAGAAATTTTGTATGTAGACATAAATGATTTCTTTCTTCTTTGACTACGACGTCAATTTTCACGCTCCCTTGAAATTCGCCTTGTTCTAAATTTGGGCGTAATTCTAGGTTGTAGTTCACAGGACGAACTAATGGCGAAAGCCGGTCAGATAATTTCGTGGTTGGACTCATAACTTCTATGGTATTCGTATTAGAAGTAAAATTGACCCGGCTTTGTCGCGTTACAACATCAGTACTCGTAAATAACTGTCGGCGACTGCGATGCCTGACAGGAATACGGTTTACGTCCAAAACCTTTTTAATTAACAAAGCGCGAGAACATAACATTAATGATAGCAATCACTTAAACATAATTTTATCTAAATATTATGATTTACAGTTCCACAGGCTCCACAGCTGATTTTACACAGCCACAGACATAAAAATAAAGAAATCAATGTTTTTTTTAATAGTTTTATTGCCAGGTTGCTAGAACCTTTCAGCCACGTCGATAATTATTTTTTATATTTTTGTTTTGCATTAGAAAGCGGGTGTAATACATTCTAATGTTTACTGGAGTATTTCGCAGCAAATAATATAACAAGTCAGCCTTCTCGGCAAGCTTCGCTGTGGTGGTCATACACTGCAGTCTGCAATAAACTTCACAGCTCCACCATAACGAGAACAAAATGTACCTATCGGTTTCAAAGATTTGACATATTGGCCAATGGCCAGTTGGTTATACATACACAAGTGTGTAAGCAATTGGCCTGTAAAATTAGTGTAACGTGTAACCCGCCAAAAACTCCAAATCAATGTTTTGAACATAGATTTATAAAATAATTATAAATTATATATTCTATGGTTTTGAAATATAGGGTTATGATAGGTTTGGCGATCTGAAAGCGATAAATCAAAGAAAATAATCGATTTTTATAATAGAAATGTAGCACTGTATAGCGATTAAGTGGACCAATATTTTACTCTTGTCTAAAACATCGACATTCTATTTTTTACGTTTTGATAAAAAACAATATCATTCATTACAGTTATCACCAAAGACTACAATAGTATACTGGCTATAGACAGGCAACTCTACCTTATTTTTGAATACCAGGAAGTGGTCGAACTCAGCGCCATCTAGTTTTTAGTTAAGGGAACTTATTTATATAAGTAAATGTATAGGTTGGTAGGTGTATAGCTGCTGTCTGATCCTTTATGATATTAGGTAGAGAGATGAGTATATCCGCTATATACTACAAACATACGTACTACATAAAGGAAAAAAAACCACATAATTGAATATTAAACCATTTTATTTAGAAAAACATCACACATTTTACAATAAAATTTTAACTTCGCCTTTTTCGTCCCTTATGATTAAGGCAGTGCCGATAAACCTTTTCTTTCATTGAATCGTTAATATTCCAAAAGGTTATTTGGCCAGTGAGAACATTATTGATATCTTTGCACCAGTTGTTTACAACAACAACACTCACAACACAACACAACACGAACGTATGAACGAATTGTAACGCGGCTCAACAACATGGAGAAACGAAAGCTCAACTCAACCTGCAGATGCACCAGCGAAACAACAAAAACTCTATTGCAAAAAGAAAATAAATGCGCACGAGTAGTTACACTCTCACGCAGCCATTTGCAATTTAAGTGTGGCCATTCAAAAACAAACTTTTGCACGTTTAAATACCAAAATATAACTTCTTCACTATTAAAGCTCATAATAAAAACCTAATTATGTACTAATTCATAAATATTCTATTATTTTTATATAAGAAGATCATGAAATTATATTATTTTTCTATTAATGTTATAAAGTTACTCCTAGAAAAAAAAAAAAATTAACCGTAGCAACACCGCAATTTGTTTCCCTTAACTAAGAACTAGATGGCGCTGTTTTCAATAAAAAAATGGAATTTTAATTTTGTTCTAAGTTGCCATAGCATGGTTATCACTCAACTTGGAGCAAATGTACAGAGATGAGAGAAGAGCCCGAACTCAAACAAGAACTACCTTTACATGAGTTCATTACGAGGAGTTAATACCAACCAAGTGCCACGTCGGTATCGCTTTCACTTAAGCAGCTATCTACTCTATTCTCCATGGTACTCAACACATATTATGAAAAAATAGTTTTTCACTTAATTATAAAAAAAGAATTCCTTAAAAACTCGAGAGATGGCTGTGTGCTTAGTTTCCTTCGCATCTCTATAATAAATAAAAAAAAAGTTACGGTTGTGATCTAAAACTAAAAAATACCCTGATTTTAATTATAGGAGGTCGGTTATTATTACACATTATGGTAGGTAAGTACCTCTCTTATTTTCCATATAATGTAATTATATTTTTTACATTGTTAATGTTGACTGGAAAAAACATATAAATATACATAATTATATATTATAAAAAATCGATTTTTTACACCGCAATTTATTGTGAATTTTCATTTGGTTGCTATTCACGTCTTTTATAATGCGCACAGTAAAGGAGTGGAACTCTCTGCCTGCGTCTGTGTTTCCAGAAGCTTACAGCCCTAATCTCTTCAAAGTTAGAGTGAACAGGCTCCTTCTGGGTAAGCTCGATCCATCGTAGACTTTGTCTCTGTCTGTTATTGACTAGAGTCAAGAGCAAACCCATCACTAATAAATAGAAAAAAATTTGGATCGATTTATAAATCGATATTTTTCGAAAAGAATCGCCATCCCTATTTTGATTGTCATCATGTTACTTTTTTAAAATTATTTACCACGAAGGGAAGGGGTCTTTTGACCATATTGCCTAATCTTTCGTTTTGATTCTAATGTTTGCTGGAGTATTTGGTAGCTTTATATCGACTCAGTCTTCTCGGCAAGCATCGCTGTGGTCATACTGCAATCAAATTCACAGCTCCACTTTACCGAGATCGTGTCTGTTTCAATGATTTCACATATCAATTGGCGAGTTGCGAGGACACTTGAGATATAAAACTACACCAATATTATACCACACTATCCACTGGGAATCAATTTGCGAATAATTAAAAACAGCAATTAATCTTCCCTCGTTAAAATCCCGCCAAAAACCTCCTGTCATCATGTCAGTGTTGCCAACCTAGATAGTTTACAAAAAGTTGCTAGATTGCCAGATTTTTTACTCAAAAAAGTTGCTAGAAGTTACTGAATTACACACTACTTATACAATTTGTAAGAAATCTAACTAGGAAATCGGACGATGTAATCGTAGTAGAACAGATTGGATCCGATTTAGTCTAAATTGGATCCAATCTTCTGTTTTTCTAGTTCTATGAAAAGGCTAGACTTTTAATGAAACGGCTGATTAAGCTAGTTGGCTGCGACATATACATGGGCATGTACAAAAACATTATTTTATCGCATATCTCCCTTCAACTCTGCAATTTTATTATATAAGATAAGTATCAGAAATTGAAACACTTTCGGTGAACATCCTTACTGGCTAGCACATTAAAAATTGCATTAAAAAAGAAAGAAAGAAGAAGAAGAAGGAAGAAGCAGAAGAAAAAGAAGAAGAAGAAGAAAGACAAAAAGAAGGAAGAGGAAGAATAGGATTAAAAAGCAATTAACCCTTTATTAACTCATTTGCGATTGTTTGATAATAGTTACCTATTGTACTAGTTTAATAATAACCCAGGGTTTCGGAAATGTTGAACAGGAATAAATTAGTTTTATTTTTTCTTAACCTACTCCTTCCGTGTAACAAGAAAGCAAATAATTTAGAATTTCACAGATATCTATTTGTTCATCTAACAACCCGCATTGGACTAGCCTGGTGGTGGATTATAGTCGGAATCCCCCCTTTCTCGAAACAAACCATGAAATAACTTGGCCAGAGATCGCCCAAGACAAAGAGATTTGGATGGAGAAAGGGGAGGCAAGTAGGTAGGCTAACAAAAAAAAATCTATGTCATCTATATTCCACTTAGGTGGTCGTAGGAGTAGTATAGGTAGGTATTCCATGATTGAAAGTAAAGTATATTTAAGAAGTCTTATGTAATACTGCGTCTGAAAGAATATTTGGAGAATTTACTCCTTTTATCTATTTTTTGAGATATTTTTCGCAGCTGTCGGAAGTGGGTGTAATTTTCTTTGGAAGTTGCTACTTCTCCTTTAGCTAAAAGTTTTATTAATAGTAGCTGCCTGACACCGAAAAATAGTTAGATCCAGCTAAAAAGTGGCTAAGTTGGGATCACTGCATCATAGCATGTTTTATTAAGTCATCTGTCAATGTGAATTTGCCTTTTAAAAGTAAGCATAGAACTAAGTCTTTTTAGTCAGAAAAGGTAACAAATCGAATATAAGTCGGCCTGGCGTTCCCTTATTATTGAAATTAAAAATATTGCCAGGTCAGCTAAAGCTCAAAGAGTTACCATTGATGTGCGGATTATTTTATTGAAATATATTATGTGGTTGTTGGGTGAATCAATGTGGTTGTCTACTTACCCACCATTTTTCAAATGGCTTCCATAAAATCCGACGATTTTTTTGTCCAATCCACCAGAAAACAAGATGAACAACTTGTAGTATTCCTTGTGTATTTCATGCTCTAAATTAATAATCAACAGCTCTCTTTTATCTAGAGTCTTGTTAGTAGATAAAATTGTTATGCTTTGATTATTGCTGTTTTTTAAGCTGGCTGTATGAATCGTCAAATTATTTGTATGCAACGTAATTGTTTGAATTGTCTGCTTTACTCTTAATGTTATCAATACAGATCCATAAAAAGTGTTATTCGTCATGTTAGGATTCAACGTAAGTATGTAATTTTTTGGTTCAACGGTTCTTGGTAGTCGGTAATAGTTTTTATCCTAGAAAAAAATGGTGTAGTGAAACTTTTTTATTTGAATTAACATAATTATGCGATTCGACTAACAACCGGCGCCCTCCGGTATGCGGGGAGGTGGGTGAGAAATTGGTTACCGAAAACAAAAAAAAATACTACCTATGCAAATTTTAAAACTAGATTTCCAAAACAAAATTCAGGTACAACCTACCTTCTTAATTGTTGCATTCTTTTCTTCTTTCGATGTCTTTGCTTTAAGTTTCTCATGTTCGATGAGCTGTGTGCATGCTTCCCTGTCTATTGTTGCTAACGCAACGGTGGAAACGAAAAGGCTTAGAGCGGCCAGTATGAAAAATATCAGTAATTTGTTATTCCTAGTCCATTTTCTTAGTTTAGAATTACTCATCTGAAAGGGAAAAGAAGAGTTGGTCTGTACCTTCTGTTCTTAATTTGAAAAATGTAGGGTACCTATGTTAAAAAAAAAATTCAAAGAATTTCTTAGCGCCTCATCAGTCCGGTGATGGACCGAACTGTCAAACGTCAACATCCAATTATACCTTGCTGTTATAGTACCAATAGAGTTTTAAAACGCATGAATGGTTGATATTCGCAAGTATTCGCAAGGCGCGAGTGAGAGCTTACGTAAGGTGCAAGGTTTGATTCCTAGAATTCAATGTTGCTAACAGCGAGTTTTTGAATTATGTTTATAACTTACTGGAGTAGGTATCAACAATTGCCTTATTGCCTGCTAACAAGTATGAGATATATAATCATAATAATTTAATGCTCCTATATCAACTTTATAAAAAATGAGCGCATACGATCACATAATTTAAGTTCTAAGTATCTTACAAATAATTTTGTTAGGCTATGCACACCCAGAATTTATCTTGAAAAATATTGTCAGGTTCTCGGTGAATGCAAGTACCTACCTAAATAAGTATTGCTATGTAGGTAGATAGGTAAACACAGTGATTACATATCACAATAATGACATACCTACATTGTTGTAATTTATGCAAACAGCGTGCTATGCCCACAGCCCGATAGCGAATGGCATAAAATGCATATTTTATGGTGCTGAGATAATTGAGATACAGAGTAGGTAATACGAAATCAATAATAAAAAGTTTACAACTGATTTCAGGTCGATTCAAACTTAATGTCGATACTGAAGTAGGTACACTTTTGGTCAATGGGTCGTCTTAGGGGCGGATTTTTTGCTGCGAAGTTCCCTTTCCCTCCCAGTTGTCACACGAATTTGCTACCGCTCAGCTACTCGCCTCGTGTTCCGAGCCGCCATTAAGTTGGAATCTATCTATAGGTACTACGCAGTAGGTATCCCATAATTATACCAACACATGGAGTGACTGCCTGTCTGCCCTCCACACCACAACCCAGTAATTGGGTCACACGATAATCTTGGCAAGACTGACGTCTAACTTTTTCGCTCCAGACTGCAAATAACAGCCGGGACCAACGTGCTTTCCTATACGGAATCATAAATGTTGTTTTTATTTTTTATAGAAATAAACGCGCCACCGATTATTCTGCCCTCTCTTTCAACTGGCAATTCATACCTACTTATATTTTATAGGTGTAAGTACATGATGCTGGGTATAAATTAACTGTGTGTGTCACTTCATTACTGTCTGTTTACTTTCTCAGTTTACTCTCTTCGTCATACTCTAATGATAATTAATTACTTAATCATTAGCATTGAATGCGCGAATTATACAATGTGGGAACGAAAATACTGGCAATGAGCAATTTGAAATTTAAGTAGGTAATAAGTATTACTTACTTACATAAATCTTAGTTTCAAGTTTCAAAACATGTTTTCAGATAATCCAAATTCTTAACTAGTGTAGTTAGTTATATGATGGATCTAATCTACTCGTACCTACTATTGGTTTCGCCTATCTTTGGTAGATTTAGGTGTGTACCATAAGTATCCACCTAAGTATTTTTGTTAAATGTTTTTCTGTATGCTTACTTGCTGACTGGGAACGTCATCACACGTTTATGTGACTGTCTTGTTATCGTTGTCCCCCATACTGAATCTATAAGTACCCTACAATGTGTAGATACCTAGGTACTGTAGATATACATAGGTAGCACCATGAAATAACAATACAAAATCTCTATTATCACTTACCTTGCGAAAAAACAAAATCTCTATAACCACTTACCTTGCGAAAAAAAATTTAGGTAGGTACCTACTTATCCTTTCACTTTTAAAACTTTATATATTTTTTAAATCACAGTTCGACGCTGTCTTCTTAATTATTATTTTATTAATAACTGTATTTACCTATTTGCCTACAAACAAAAGGAACAGTGATCTGGCTAGTACTAGCTGGACCGAGTCAGCCACAACTATGATTAAAATGTTCGCACTAGCTATCGACGTTACGATTACGACATAAGTTTCACTTGCTCGCTGTGGCCGTCACTCTACTCTCGATGGACGTAATACTTTGACAAAATAAAGTAAGTCAGTAGCCATGTTGTTACGACTATATTATATTATGGTTGCATATTAGAAAATCAAAACTTTCCTGAGCAAATTTCAAAAGAACAACGTACAAATCAACAAAGTTTAAAATAACGATGGTCATTTGATCAAAAGTTCAGCTGACCAAAGTCTGGAATATCAATATTTAAATTATTTATTACACTATTGACCAAAATTAAATCGTTTAAAGGTCAAAATGGATTACTGGATAAATTATTAATTATCAAATGAATTAACATGCTTTAATGCCAAAATTTAGCGAGTTCGGGATTTGGGGCACCCCGACTCTGACAGGTTAGGTTAGAAGAAAAAAAATAACCACGAAGGGGATGGCGGGGTCTGTTCGCTCGCTTCGCTCGTTCGTTTGCTGTTTGGGCTGCTAGAGATAATTTAAATCAATTAATTTTACACTCCTTTGCAAAAAAACGGGCACTGAGGAATTTTACATTCCAATGCCGATATCAGTCAATTCAATTGAATTTAATTGTTTGTCGTAGACTGTATCAATCTAATCTTGTAAATTAAATGAATATGCGTGAAGTGAATTCTGACAATTTGCCACATAAAATTTCGATGAATTGAATAAAATCGATGTAGGTACTCGTCCTTGGTCCCCCGTCCATGGTCAACAGTGGGGCAATAAAGACAAGATTTTTTTAGTTAGAGTGTGCCTTCCGCGATATTTTTAATAACATTTTGTGGAATACTTTCCAGCTCTTCTGCAATGACTCTATTTAGCTGCCTGATGTTTTGTGGAGCAGGTTGCACTGATGCTACCCAACTCTTTAGGACATCCGGATTGAGGTCAGGACTTCGAGGTGGCCAATCTAAACGACGGATTCCAACTTCTTGCAATCAAGCATAATATACGCTTCTACGTCGCCAGAACAGTGAGCGCGTGGATTGTCGTCAATAAAATGGAATATTCTCAAAGAGCAATTAATGCGGGTTGAACATGTGAAATTAGGACTTCCATTATGTAATATTCAATTTTCTATGAAAACTAACACCATATGCTCCGTCGAATTAATTGCTGCCCAAAAAACATAACGGTGCCTCCGCCATAAGGAGATCGAGATTTTTTTCAAAACACACGTCCACATAGCGTTCTCCTGGTCTTTATAGCACTCGCCGGCGTCGATCCTCAGCTTATAAAGCTTCATTGGAAAACAGTGTTGAACACATTTCTTGTGTAATAAAGATTATTATTATTATTATTATTATTTTAGTGAGTTCTTTATTTTGCTTCTCTATCGAGAGAGTATACTACCTTTCATACGGGCCAGAGCCAAGTATGTGAGGGGAAATTTAAATTGAGACGGTGGATGAAAGTGTTGAGGAAGTCAGGAACTTTCGAGTGATACGACAGGTGTTAAGAATGGTGGCTTTTTGGAGCATGTAAAGTGTATGAGTTGGCATCTGTAAAGTGTTCAGACTTTGTGATAGAGATTTTGGTATTATGCCAGTAGACGAGAGAACAATGGGGACAATATGAACTGTTTGAGCTTTCCATTGGGTTTTGATTTCTATGGCTAGATCTTGGTACTTACTGAGTTTTTCAGATATTGTGGTTTGAATATTGTGTGAGTTAGGTATTGCTATATCTATCAAACATACAGTTTTATTAATTTTGTCGTGAACGGTGATATCGGGTCTGTTGAAATGAATAGTTTTGTCTGTTATTATTGTTCGGTCCCAATAAATTTTGTTATCCTTACTTTCTAAAACTGTTTCTGGTTTATATTTATAGTACGGTATCATTTCACTGACAAGTTTGTATTTGTACGCTAAATGTTGGTGTATAATTGAAGCGACTTGATCATGTCGGTGTTTATAATCAGTTTGTGCCAGTGATTTACATGCTCCTGTTATATGTTGGATCGTTTCGGAGGCACTGTTGCAATGTCTGCACAAATCAGTTGGCTGATTCTGGTCTTTCATGATGTATTTCTTGTAATTCCGAGTGGCTATTATTTGATCCTGTATGGCCAGCATGAAACCCTCTGTCTCTGGAAACAATTCACCTCATTATTAACAATACTTACTTTGTTTCAGTCATCCAACGTCCATGATGAACACTTCGAGCGAAATGAAGTAGGGCAACTCGGTGCCCGCAGAGTAATTTAGGGCCCCGGACCGGGCGGTAACCAAGAGATGATATCGGCAGCCAAGAGCCTCCTCCTGACCGTCCACAAGCTAACTTCTACTCCTGATACTTCTTCAGGGCTCTTCTTTTGGTGCACACTTGACATCTTAGGTACGATTTATCGAATCGTACCTAAGATGTCAAGTGTCGCCTGACTTACTAAAAACCGATCATCTCGTGGCTCTGTGCATCGCAAATTTAGAACGATACGATAAGTAAGTTGTAAACTTGTCTACGAATTTTCTATTCGTTTGTTCTGTTGATTAGTTTTCTAAGTTAGCGTTATCGATTGTAGATTGTCAACATGGCTAAGCCTGCTGGTCTTCTTTTGTCCTAGCCGGTCTCTCGACACCGTCGATCTCGATCTTGGACAGTTGAACTACTCGCAGTTGGCCGCTGAGACAAGTTCGTGAACAACCTTCTTCAAGTAGCGTTGTAATGTCGTCGGCTCTTATCGCTTTATCAACAATAGTAAAAAGAGGTATGAATAAGGATTAATTAGCATAAATAAATAAAAGTTTTAACATTTTTCGCGCCATTAATAAAGCAATTTTACAGATATAAAATTTAAACTTGGAACGTATGCTTTCCGGCCAGGGTAGGTACCTACTTCAAATAACATGTTAAAATATAACATCGTCATATTAATAAAACCCTTTTCTTGTAATATTTATTTAAGATAGAGAAGAAATCCTAAAGTGCCCGTTTTTTTGCGAAATAGTTTATTATGATAGGATATATCGTTAACATCATTAAAATTTATACTTAGGTACCTACCTACATTGATTAAAGATTGTGAAACAAAGGGTATTTACCATTGTCTTTATAATGAAGTATCATTATTGTAGGCTCGCTTTGACCACCATTTCACGTGATGGTAAGCGATGTTGTGGTCACTCTTAACTTACACTTACACCCCCAGATTGTAGCTATCAAGAAACACATACTACGGCATTGAATTCCATTCTGTAGCTGCCGCTGACTACTTTTTTTTTCGTGGGTAAATCTTCAAAAGGCGTCTGAACTTTTGGGGTAAAGGACCAGGGGCTCGAGTCTGCTATTGCAATCGTGTCTCAATGACCGGTCAATGATCGATTTTTGACGTTATACGTCAAACTTATGACACATTTCCCATACAAAAACTGTCAAAGTTGTCAAATATTCGATCAATGACCGGTCATTGAGACACGATTGCAATAGCAGACTCGACCCCCTGGGAGTGTGTGGATTTTTACCTCACTTAAACCACCCCGATGATCACCATCAGCTCATAGAAGAGGCCCCGTTACCTCTTAAAAGACCACTCCGGAACCCTCTCTGAGCAGCGCCTGTTAAGGCACATCCCTGGGGAGACTGTTAAGGGGTCCCTTAGCTTTGCTGTGCACGGCAGCACGGTGGCACAATGGGTTGGCGGACAGAGTATCCACTATAAGCGCCCACGACCCTGGAGACCCACCTGCCTTAAATGACGCAGGTGGGGTTTCGGTGTTTCAGGTGTCCAGTTGGTTGCCTCTCCGACGCCTCCTTCTCCATGCGGGATCTTTTAAAAATATCTTCTAATTAAAACTTAAATAATGCTGCCTTTTGACATAAATGTGTGGTCAACTTATACAAAACAACACTATTGTTTTAACATTATTTAAAGATTGAATTTATTTTTGTTAGTTTAGCTATTTACAAGAACAATGTACTGATATAATTTTGAATTAGCAGTAATAGAATTGGTCCGAGTGTAACATAGATATCTTTATATACGATAGAGAAAGTTAATTATTTGTTGTTTAGAGTTAAACGTTGAAAAATGAATGCAATGTATCTACCTAAATAAAATGCATTTAGGTAGATACATTACATTCATTTTTGGACGGACCTTTGGGAAATCTTATTTTGTTGCGAGCTGTGACTAACCTGTGTGAGTGTGGGGCACGCGACTTTTTTAAATTTTTTATTAGTGATGGGTTTGTTCTTGACTCTAGTCAATGTCAGAGATGACAGAGACAAAGTCTACGATGGAGCGAGCCTACCCAGAAGGAGCCTGTTCACTCTAACTTTGAAGAGATTAGGGTTGTAAGCTTTTGGAAACACAGACGCTGGCAGAGAGTTCCACTCCTTTGCTGTGCGCATTATAAAAGACGTTTGGAAACGCTTAGTGCGAATTGGTGGAATAGCTACAAGGTAGGGATGGTAAGATGCAGTGTGCCTGGATGTCCGATGGTAGTAAGGAGCCGGTGGGATGAGGTTGTGGAGTTCTTGGGCACACTCACCGAAGTACAATCTCTAGAAGACCGATAAGCAGGCAACCTTACGGCGATGAGCCAAGCTATGTAGCTTGGCATCCACCAGTTTTACGTCACCGATGAGCCTCTTAGCTCTGCGTTCCACCGAGTTAAGCTCGGCAAGCTGATACTTAGCTGAGCCATCCCAAAGGTGGCTACAATACTCCATGCAGGATCGGACTTGTGCTTTGTAAAACGTTAAAAGCTGTCCAGGCCTGAAGTATCGCTTCACCCTATTTAGAATGCCCAGCTTTTTGGCCGCAATTTGGGCTTTGTACTCGATGGTGGCGCCGAAGTTGAGACTGGATGTGAACTCCATGCTAGGAGCTCGAGCCGATCAGTAACAGGAACAGATGCACCCCGAAAAGTAAGAGTTTGGTCAAAACGACTCCTTTTTGCGGTAAAAAGACACGCCTGTGTTTTGGTGGCGTTAAAAGTGACCAGATTGTCATCACCCCACTGGGAGACAACAACGCTTAAGGTCAAATTTGTCCGCTCTACCATGGCCTCTATCAAGGAACGGACTTTATCTCCGCCGCCGAATGTTGCGCTAGACAAGTATATCTCTGAAACCGTACTGTCATCTGCGTACCCAACAAGACCAGGTTGAAGTAGGTAATTAATGTGTAGCAGGAAAAGAGTTGCAGAGAGAACAGACCGCTGAGGAACTCCGGCATCAATAGCCATGAGGTCAGAGGAGCAGCCGTCAACGACTGCTCGGATCGACCGTTCACTTAGGAAGTCTGATATCCAGCTACAAAAACCAGTTGGGATGCCATAAGCAAAAAGCTTGCTGAGTAGACCTGCGTGCCAGACCCTGTCAAAAGCCTTCGAGATATCGAGCGACACAGCAAGTGCTTCGCCGTGTCTCTCGATGGCTTCGCCCCAGCAGTGCGTGACATACACAAGAAGATCGCCAGTTGACCGTCCCCAGCGAAAGCCATATTGACGGTCACTGAGGAGATCATTGTCTTCAAGGTAGGTCAGCCCTGGTCAGCAGCTTACTGTTCAGAACCCTTTCCATAACCTTGCATAGGATAGAGGTAATGGCGATCGGACGGTAATGTGCAGGGTCAGCACGGTCTCCCTTTTTGGGCACCGGTTGCACATTCGCAAGCTTCCATGATTTCGGCACCGTTCTTTTTTTCAAGAGAGAGGCGGTACAGGCGTGTCGAGACAGTTCAGGTGCACATTGCCTCAACACTCTCGCTGGAATGCCGTCAGGTCCGCGGGCCTTATTCACGTCTAGACTGCACAATACTCTTCGGACCTCTTTAATGTGAACTGCGATCTCCGGCATCGAAGAGTCACAACGAGGTAAAGTTGGTGGTTGCTTGGAGCCAGCGTCCAGACGCGAATTGCTTGCAAAGAGAGTTGTAAATAAATTTGCTTTCTCTCTTGCAGAGTGAGCCAGCGAACCATCAGGTTTCAGCATTGGAGGCAAAGTGGGTCGACAGAAATTCGTTTCAACCGCTTTCGACAGGGACCAAAACTGCTTACTACCCGGAGGGTGCGATGCTAGTTTGGCCCCGATACGTCCGACATGGTCAAAACGTGTCCTACGTAAAACCCGCTTGCAGAACTTGGCGGCAGAATTAAAGGCTCTCTTCCTCGCGCGAACCCTACGTGCTTTAGCCTTTCGGTAGCGGGCCTTTATCCAGGTTTGGTAAGCAGGTCCTCGCGTCAATGCATCGGTGGCGCGAGGACGCGCGGGCGCGCGGGGAGCGACTGACGCAGCGACATTTTGAGCTGCGTCGGTTGCAGCTGCGCGAGGTCCTGGTGGCGGAATGGCGGAACAGGCTTTCACGCCCTACCGTGACGAGGCCGGCCCTCGTCACTATCGAGGCCATCCGGCCAGTGCTCGACCTGTGGCTCGGGAGAAGGCACGGCTCCCTGTCGTTTCGTGCGACACAGGTCCTCACGGGGCATGGTTGCTTAGGGAGGTTCCTGTGTCGCATAGGCAAGGAGCCGGACGCTCGGTGTCACCACTGCGTCGACTGTCTGGAGGACACGGCGCGGCATACGCTGGCAGAGTGTGCCACTTGGGAGGAGCCGCGCCGTGCCCTCGTCTCTGTGGTAGGCAGTGACCTCTCGCTGCCGGCTGTAGTCCGTTCTATGGTTGGCGGTGAGGAGTCCTGGGACGCGATGGTCTCCTTCTGCGAAACTGTTATCGCGCAGAAGGTGGCTGCGGAAAGGGAGAGGGAGATGTCGAGTGCTCTCCCGGCCCGCAGCAGGCGCACCGGGCGTCGGAGAAGGGCGGACTTGGGGGCGTCGGAGAAGGGCGGACTTGGGGACGTCCGTCGCCCCCCATTCATCCGGACCCGAGGTGGCGGCGCGTGGTGTTCCCGTGCGCCCCTCTGACGTCGCGGGGGGAGACGCCTCACTCCCCCCGCTTACGAGATGAGGCCCGCAGAGGCGGGCCGGCACCAGCCGGGGATTACGGAAGTCGCATACGTTCCCGCGATCCCCGGCGTAGGTGGAAGATGGAACACCGGGGTGGGTTTAGTCAGTAAGAGTCTGACAGACCCCTCCGCCCGCCCCAGGGCGGAGGACATTCATGAGGATTTCCCCCCGTAAAAAAAAAGGTAAGCAGACTCTTTACGGGCCTCAGCGTGAACGCATTCTGCATTATACCAAGGCCGGGACTTATGACCGTGCGGGATGTCGGAGAATGGAATAAAATACTCCGTCCCCTGCCGAATCACGTCCGCAATACATCAGCACAGCACGAGGGGTCACCCAAGGAGAAGCACACTTGCCGCCAAGGATAAGACGCAAAAAGTTCCGCATCTCATCCCAATCTGCTGACTCGTATCGCCATACTCGTCTCGTGCCCTCTTATCAGGAGGAGAGCAGGTTAACACGGATTTCACCAGGCAGTGGTCAGGCGTTCCCAGCGGGGCTGAGACCGATACTGAATGACTGCCCGGATCGGTTGTCAGCAGGAGGTCCAAGCAATTGGGTGTATGGGCATCAACATCCGGTACCCGCGTTGCCACATTCACCAGCTGGGTTAGATCTAGCGTTACAGCAAACTTACGCGCCTCTAACCCGTTATGGTATACAAGTTTATCAGCCTATGTATATATATGTTTGTATGTTCCTTTGAAGCACTATACAGACCAAACGCCTGGGCCGATTTTTATGATTCACACGTCAATCGATTCCTCTTAGTCCGGTGAGTGTCACTATAGACATGACGTTAGTGAAAATTCAATATGGCGACTACTGGAAATTGGCCATATTGTGAAAATGAAAAAAATGAAAGTCGACGAGCTATGTTAAGTGAGGTACCTATCAAAATAAAGGGTTCGAAGAGGCGATTTCATATAACTCACTAAAATGTAGAAAATATAATCGTTTGTACTAAAATATAAAACAAAGAAAAATAAAAATTTATGCAAAAAAATATGTAGGTAAGTAAATTTTTTAAACTATTTTCGACTGAATTTTTAGACTAAATGAATATACAAACGCTGAAAATGACTGAGAGACGTTGGGACCAGGGTCCCGAGATACAATAGTAAACAGTGGGTTACTTAATTTTTTTTTTAAACGAAATTAAAAACGAATCGAAAATACGAAAACTAAACGAAACGAAATTATTTAGATAAAAATAATTTATTAGCGGTTTGGTTTTAGAGACAAATTATCCACAGCCGATGCGTTGCCCCACCTGACCATTTATGTCTCAGAGGAACTTGGCAAAGGAAACCAGACCCTGAGGCCGGGTCTTCCTTGGTCTAGCGAGAGCGGCCCTTGGGCTCTAGACAAGTGACATTCTGTCAACGGAAGCGTAGCGAAGGCCATTTTCATTACGTCAAAAATGTATGGGATTGACAGATGCTATCGAAATGTCACGTGATCAAATCCCCACATTTTGGCATTTCGACAGTCGCATTCGCAAATTGAATGGCACATTGTCTAGGGCCTCTTGACAAGTATCTGTTTCTAAACTCTTTCTATACTCCTTAATAAATTAGAGGCCATGGGAATAATGGGAACGCCGCTGAAACTCTTTGCTGACTACCTGGACGACAGATATCAATGCACTGCATCACTCCACGAAGGTTGAGGAGATCGTGGAGTACCTGCATGAAGGTGAAGACCAACTGGACCGTGCAGGTCGAGAAAAAATACTCTATTTGTTCTCTTCCAACCTCGTGTGCCAACATCCTCATGTTGGCACACGAGGTTGTCGACTTTTGTGGAATATGGACTCGGCTGTCTTATGGCCAAAAACTTCGACGACCATCTGTCAAAGCTGGCGTTGTGCAGTTGGGTAAAGGACCTGATACAGAAGGCTGCACTCCGTGATAGGGCTCGTATTGTAAGGAGTTTCCTTTCTCTGTAGCTCTAACCACCAGTAGCTTGGATCCTGCTCACTACACCGGCGGACTTACAGCTTTTAATTTTTTTGTTTTAATAAGAAATATTTAAAAATGTTAATTTGTATGTAAAGAAAAATGAATACAGAAATATATTAATATTATTCAAAATATTATTGCTCCATGACAAACACGTCTGTCTATGTGAGGTCAGGCGCTCATGAGCTGACAACCAGTTTTCTCATCCATAACATTTCGAATTTCTAACTTTATGCTAAGCTTAGCCTTTTGACCTGCGCTTTTCTTGGGAAAATACATGCAAGTGGTTTTCTAAGTATTACTGTTGACTATCATCTATTTAATCGTCCCAGGAGTAGTAACTGGTACTAGAAAGAGTTACCGCACCCCTGGACCGCAAAGGACATTAGAAGGAACTCGGATGGGTTTTCATCAGTAAGAGTGTGAAACTCCCTCGCGCTCCGCCTAGAGCGCCCAGAGAGTCATTTAAAGTTGATGATTTTTCATAAAAAGGACTAGTAACTGAGTTAAGATTTTGAAGTTAAGTAAGTAATTGAAGTTTCGTGCTCCCTGTAGAGTAGAGAAGAGTAGAGTAGGGACTTCATTTTCCGCACTTAGACTCCCTTTCGGTCCGGGTAGGGGTCCTGGCTAAGTTAGCCAGCCTAGCTCCGCCCAGAAGTACAGAAGTTACCTGGGAGCTTCACAGGCTTCGCGGAGCGACCTCACCGTTCCGAAGATTTGTTCACGTTGGGTAGCCGAGGCCTCGTATTACAGGATGACGTGGGCCCCTGCAGAGTCGGATGTCTGTGGCGCCTATGTTAAAGAGATGTTTGTTTATGGGGCAATGGCCCGTAATTGTCCCTGTTATTGTTCTGAGGTTATTTCTACTTAGGCTGAGTAGTCGTTTTGTTAGTCGGGGATGTAGAACAAGTTGATCGTTGTACCTAGTCAGGACTACATCATCGTGTACAATCCATGTGACTATCGACCAAGCATCGTGTTTTTTGATGTTGCTCATTTTACTTCGTCTCTTTGCCTTCTTTCTAGGTAAATGTACAGCCAGGGAAATGAATTGGTTAGCAGATTGACTTAGGTAGGCAGGTAGGCATTTTACATGACTGTCAAACAAAATAATGACAGTTATGCAACGACAACTAGCTTTTGCCAGTGGGCTCACCTGCAAAAGTCGAAATGCATCCTGCGGGAACAAAGTACCGGGATATAAAGATTATATCCTAATCCAGATCATGTTACGATCTACATGTTCGCCACTTTTGACAACGAACATACGCGGGTACCGACACACGATTACACCACCACAATTAACCACGTCACGTTCGTGCCTCGTTTTTTCTACTTCAATGTTTTAAAAAGTCGCAACGGCCGGCGGGCGCCCCGTCTGTGCCCGCGGACAGGGCACAGACGGGGCGCCCCGTCGCGACTATTTGTGATGACGAGGACCCCGTCCTCGTTTTACTTCTTTCTGTGTGTCCGGCGACTTAGTTTTCTATTGTCAAGACGTGCGTCATCATAGAAATTTTAACACACCACCTGCACGAAAACGTCAAATTGTGTCATGCAAACTTAACATATATCAAATCAAATCAAATCCATGTATGTCCCAGAATGTAGGTTTACATTGTATGATCTTAAAACTATAATTGACCCTTTACATTCTACCATTATAATGGTGTGGTGTGGTGTGGTGTGTAGTCATTATAGATTAGAATAATAACAAAATACTGTTTACCTACACCATAAGGTTATTATGATTCTGTGTCGCTCATTACTAATGTATTTCTAATTACCTATTATTAAAGCGCTCCTAATGTTGTCTTCTATTTTATATGCCTTTGTGATAGTTGAGTTGAGTCAGTGTCCAGTTTTCTATTCCTATTTATATTTTTTTGTTACTATTATTGTCTAAGAATCGATAATAATAATAAATAATAATTCTCGTCACAATTACACGTACAATTTATCTTTTCTTTAGTTGTTTAGAAGCTTTGTCTAAAAGACAACGTTGCAAGTTAATTTTGTACAACTTCTTCTTGCCCTATCAAGTTAGAACTATGTTAACTAGGTGATGCCGTGCAGATATTCATGTTATCACTGTTTGAACATTCTCAATACGACCACAACGCAAGTGCTTACAGTTCGCTCAACTTATGGCAATTGGGCCACTGTTGCCTGAAATAAAGGAATAATAATACTTAGTAACTTAAAAAAAAAACATCTAAGTAACTTACAATATAATTATATCTTTTTTTATTTTGAACAGTCCTGACTGAGAAATATAAGATGACTTGTAACTAATGACTGTACGTATGTGACCATATTCGAGTGTGAAAAACAAGCGTCGCTAGTACACTAGAATAAGGAAGAATATCAAAAAATGCGCTAGAATACTTACGTGTGAAACTCGAGCAGATGTCTAATTAAAACTGTGCGTGAAGTTTCGCTGACAAAACTTTAGAGAAAAATTTCATTACACGGAGCCGTGAGCAAAAAAATCTCGTATCCACTGAAAAGTAGGTAAACTTTGAAACTTATTCTATATAGGTACTGAATAAGTTAATCAAGCGAAGCTCGGTTTATTCAAATTGTACTCAACTCAGAAGACATTTTTTAGCAAAGATGCTGTAAGTAGGTAATTTGTATTCGATGTTAAGGCGTCTGCAGACAATAATAGAAATTTTAAGGTGCGACGCATGGTGCATCTGCGCCTTATCTGAGTAAATTCGAGACAAATAGCTTTAAACAAATATCTTATTTAATACATTATGAAGACATTCATGAATTTTACTTTCCTACACTGAGCGTGGTCGTATCCAACGTGTTCGTTGGCGAAACGTTCCTATAACTCTATTGTGATCAAGCAACTCTAAAAATACAATAGAATTGAGAATCTCCTCCTCTTTTTAAAGTCGGTTAAAAAGAAAATGTGTTAATCACAAAATAATGTTACCCGGAAAACTGGCACTACTCTTAAGGCGCTGTCATAGCAATAACTCGGTCACTCTCGGACTGTATAGAAAAGAAAGAAAAGCGCGACGACACAATGCTTGCAATTTATTGCCAAATATGAAGCATTTTATTGATTTACTCAAAACTAAGTTGAGATATTAATAATCTAAAACAACAACGTTTTGCATTAACATTCGATTCATTATATTTTGTTATAAATTTTATCAGCATGACCTTTGAAAAAAAAACCCGTATTTCTAGCCTAATTGGTTAGAAATACGGGTTTTTTTTCAAAGGTCAAAGTTAGAGGTAACTTTGACGATCATTTCTATCGAGGATTTTATTTTTAAATATGTAACGGAAACAACAGGGTTCTTGGAAATATAGTTAAGTTGAACATATATATTTTTCTGCAGCTTGAAACTAATCAGATTTGGCTAAAATTTCGTTAGGAAACCAGCAAATTTTCAGTTTTTGCTGCTCACAGCGCCTTAAGTGAGAACATGTCTGCCGCATGTCGAATGACCTGTGGGCTAAAAGAACCACTAATTGGTCCCATTCAATACTAGACGACATCGCAATAGACCAAGGCGAAGATGGAGAGACGAACTCGACTCTTACACGAAGCAATGATCTGCAATGGCAGTGGACAGGCGTGTGCAGAAAAGGGAGAGGGAGGCCCAGCAGTGGGAATATACGGGCTAATTTAGATAACTGTTGATTTGCTCATGTCCACTGCTCATAGAGGAAGATACCTACCATTTTGCCTGACAAAACTGCATCTTTATACATTTGCTGCCTTATTCATTAAAAAAGCCTAGCAAAAGTTTCGTACCTGCCTACCTCCCATTTTTGACGTTACGTAGAAGTTTTGTAGCTTTTACGGGCTTATCGCCATAACTCTTTATTTGCTTTAGCGTATGGTAGCAGCGGAATGTAACTACTTACATCGAAAAATAGAAATAAAAATATATTAATGTATTTTTTCACCATTCAATCAGGTCACCAGGTTCCTCCCGCGACTAGTTTCTAAGCAACATGAAGTAATATCAGGCTTATAAAACAATTTCAGTAGAAACCAAGTAAGAAGTCTGCATGTCATGGCATCACCGCATGGGACTTTCAATCGGCAAAAAGACGAACTTCCATGATACCACGATAAAAATCGTATCTAATTATACAATTTTTTTTATTAAATTAAATACTTCCTAGTGAAGTAGGTACCTAAGGTTTAATCCTTACTTGTGTCATATATAAGAAATGCTTGTGCAAAACATGCTATGCAGGTGACTACCAGCGAATGAGGTCTACTCACAGATTTACAAAATGTATTTTTGGGTTCTATTAAGCACCTACACGAACTGCGAAACTCGTTACACACTTAACAGCTAGACCATTAAGTAACATTGAGACCATTAGTGTCACATGAACGATTAAATAGTCAAAGGCTCAATAAATGGATATTCGGCGCTCAATTTAGTCACACGTCAAAGTGTTTTGAGGCTTTGTAAATTGTATGTAAATTATAAATCATGAATGAGTGACACACTTCCTCATTTACATTAATTTAATATGATTTGATTAGGTAGGTACCTAATTATTTTATATAAATGTAAGAGAAGCATGAAAGAGCATGTACTTTCATATTAATATATTTATGACAAAATGATTAAACAGTTCCTATTTTATAAAAAGCAAAGTCTAATTTTTTTTTGTTGACGAATTGGCTAGCTCTTGACCTCGATCACGCCTGATGGAAAGCGATAGATGAGGTTTATGATGGAGCGCGCGTGCCCAGCTCCCACGCGTCGACGAAACACAGCAGGCTGCTTGACGCCGTACTCCGGTGGGAGGGTGGTCGCGAACCAAGCGAGGGTTAGCCCTACCACCGCAAAGGGAGGATTGGCCAGTCTTATAAGATGTTAGGTGAGACTGTCCAGGATGCGCTGAGCGCTCGGTTCAGTTCAGTGCCTGATGGAAAAAATTGCGCTACATGAGGAGGCTCCTTATATAATATAAAAATCTTATAAAAAAAAAATATATTAATGTAATAAAAATATATGCCTATCTACACTAATATTATAAAGAGGAAAGATTTGTTTGTTTGTTTGTTTGTTTGAAATGAATAGGCTCCGAAACTACTGGACCGATTTGAAAAATTCTTTCACCAGTAGAATCCTAAATTATCGATGATGGACATAGGCTATAGAATATTTTCATAAAAGTTAGGGATCCGTATGAAAACTTCGATAATGTAACCCAAGGTGTGAGAAAAAATCCTTATATCGCGTACGCTGCGGAATCTATTGACAATAGAGCAAAGTGATGTACTACAGTTTTATAGAGGTCATCAATATCTACAAAAAAGTCCGCGATACCATATGTCTAACTATTATGGATAAGTCACTATGACCGCTTTTTGTTCATATTATTCAAGCAAATCCCATGTAGAAATAAAAAATGGTGATTTTAGTATCATGATATTAATCCTTATCCATTAAAATGGTTTGATAATTAAGGTTGATTATGTCCGTGTAAATTACACTTTAAATTATTCAAATTGGACCTTTCATTCAAAAGTTACGACGGTAAGAAACATGCTCGGAGTAAGAAAAATGTCGCGGCTTGAGCGAACTGGGGAGAATCGTATCAATGCATGGGGGTATAGGGGGCGTTGAAGTTTGTGGAGTACCTTCTAAATCCACGCGGACGAAGTCGCGGGCGAAGTGCTAGTTAGTAATATTTTTGTCTGTTTGTTCCGGGTAATCCGGTCCAAAATGACTGGAGCAATTTTGACGAGTCTCTACAGGCAGATAGCTGGTAACTCATTATCACGTGGGTGAAGCCGCGGAAATCACTCGGGAGAAACTACATAGTTAGAAAATATAGTAAAACAATGCCATGCTATGCTTGTCCCCCAGATTGATTTTGATTTCCTATTATGGTAATTTAACAGTCAGTAATATCGAAATTGAGTGCGTATAGTGTGATGTTTTCGGTTGTCATAGTGTAAAAAGCGAAGCTAAAGTCAAAGAATGCCACATTTCTTGACATTTTATTACAACCTCTTTTGATAAAACAGAACAAATAGTAATGTGTAAGAAACTGAGTACCAAAATGATATCAAAACTTCACGAATAATAACGGACGAATAGTACGGCATAACGAATAGTACGTAATTGATAGTATAATTGGTAATTCTTGAATTAAGAAAACAATGTAACCTATGCTATACTACTGTTTGTTTTTCTCCTATTGTAATAAATAAATAAAAAATAACTTTCCCCATATTTTATGAAAACTTAGATCTCAATTTTTTTAAAGTGGTTTGGGAAAAGAATGACGGTACAATTATAATGCTTTCTAAGGAGCAACAACCTCAAACTAGAAATTAATCAACCAAACTCGATTTATCAGTAATACTTGTTTCGACAATTTTGCACATAATTTTAAGCAAAACTGCCAACATGAAGTAATCGATTTCGGATTATCTGACCACACAGCCCAAATAATGAAGATAAAAGTTAAGAAAACCGGCCAATTAAAATCGTGGAGAGCGTCAGATCTATCGGAGGAAAATCTTATCAAAGGACAATGCCAGGAATAGGTTCGAATCATGTAGCATTCGACCGATTTTCTATAATAATGATAATTCATACTAAAAAACAGTAAGAATAAAAGTTCGAAGAATCTCAATCAAATCCGTAGAATCACACCGCCCGTTGAAAAGTCATTTTAAATAGAACATTAATCAACTTTAACAATTTACTAACACAATTCCTAGATGCAATTTCAACTGACACGCAACAAACCTACCCGGAAATGGGAAGTAATTTAATTAGAACTAGGTCCATAATTTGAAAGGTGATTGAAATTAACTGAACTGGAAATTATAAATATTTTCGTAATTAAATTGGAGTACTAAAAGAGAATTCGCATTTAATGGCAAAATAGTTAGGCCGTCAGCTACGCACTGGTATCTTTCGAAAATACTTATTAACCTCAAGTATTATAATAATTTGTAACCTCAAGTAATTATGGGGTAACCTTCTTGATATTCTAACAGGGAAAAGTTTATGTGCCATCCCTACGTAACCTACCGGTTTCTGAATGGACAATGTGAAGTTAAAAACTTGTCAAAATCTTCTTTAATACAACTCGACTTCCCGACCTTTCTCTACTTCGGATTCTGCCTATACTCGCGCAAGACGTCTACGCATTAAATTTCAGTTTTATTTGGGGATTGTAGTCAACAAAAGACGTGTAAGGCAAGAATATTAGTGGGAAGTGGATAAGATAGATCTACACCCATGCAATAAATCCTCCATTAAAGTTTCTGAAACAGTTAACTTATGGCAACAATAAAACAACCAGTGTCATAGTAACCATAATATCATAGAAACGAGTGTGATAATGTTGCATGTAGGTACTAAATTTCATTATGCAAAAACTCCATTGCTTTTTTTTTTTTTTTTTTTTTATTATTGATAGGCAAGCGCTTGACCACTATCTCACCTGATGGTAAGCGACGATGTGGTCGAAGATGGAGCACGTTAACTCATCAAATACCCACATTCTCATTTAGTATTCAATTCGTGGTACCTCTATATGAATTAAAAAAAAGAACATTGTCATGCACGCGGATTTCACTACCACAGCGCCGTAATTAAAAAAACTTAAGTAGGTACCTACAGATTTTTTAAATTACCACTATTGATAGGCATGCGCTTGACCACTATATCACCAGGTTATTCGAATTATTCCTTACCGCCATTTTTGTTCGATATTAGTATTGGAAAAAATAACTTTGTTGTTTACAATAATGAGTGATACAAGCTTTGATAACACAACACTAGATATTTCTAATGCAGCAAAAGACATTTCTAACAAATTATTACCAGAAAAGTCGAGATAACAATATTATGAAAAGGCATACCAAGATTTCATTCATCGGAAAAAAACCGTTTATAGAGGATTCATATCATGGGTAGCTACATAAAGTCTTGTATGGTTAGGTATTAAAACACACATGTGATACTATTATGACACACGGCTTCGCCTCGTGTGATAGACCCACGTTCGTGTTTTAAATACCCCTTACAACAGTTGCATAAAATGACTGTTATACAATATCAATCAATATTTCAACAATAAAATCAAATAAAACTCAACAAATAAAAATTCATAGGCTAATAAAATATAATCGGTTTATACAATTTTTATTATCTATTTCATAACAAATTACTTTCTTAGAATAGGTATTTTAGAAAAATATATCAATTTTAATTATGATTACAGAAAATATGAATTGTTATGGTAGACAGCACATAAATATGCATTAACGGTCACTGACCCACATATATTTATCGAGTCCTGAGTAGACTTCTATCGTGATCCTTTACGTTCTCTACCTATGAAAAGTCGTTCATAATTTTATTGTTCGTGTATCTACGAAGGGAAATTAGGGACAGGTACTACATGTACTTTATTGCAAGTTTATCTGGCGCTTACCATATTTACTTTAAACTACTAAGCAGTCATTATACAATTCAAATTTTTTATTAGAAAGGTACATAAGCATATACATTATAATCTACTATGGTTTACACCCATTATTACACCAACTGATTAGCTTCTACTTGTAATTTATCATGTTGTAGAGTATATTATGTTGGTACTTAGGTATATAATTTCATCTAGTGGTTTGCCACTTATGGTAGGTGGCAAATAAACTTACAATAAAGTACATTGACCTTTCAATTATACACCTATACTCGTAGATACCTGAACAATAAATTTTGAAATGTTTTTCATTACTAGAGAACATCTTTATGTTCTCTAGTAATGAAAAACATTTCAAAATTTATTGTGATCACGATAGAAGATTCAGGACAGCTTTATGTCTTTATTTCTGTTTTTGAAATTACGTCAACAATGTAAATGTGGGTCAATGTCCGTTGTTGCACATTTATCTGGCGCCTACCATAGTTTAACTTTAACTTTTAACGTTGTTGGAAGAATTGACGGTTGATCAAAACAAAAAAAAATGGAATTGTAATTTATTTAATTATAAATAATAAATATGGTAAAATACAACAATTAACTTGGACTGAACCTTGGCATTAAGTAGGTTCCTCATTACATTTTAAATAATAAAGCTTCTTTTAGGGTGCTTTTCCACCAAAGATATGCGAGGTAGTGAGGAGGCGCAAGGATAGCTTTCGTAGCAAAGCTGTGAAAGTGTATTGCTAACGGGTGCGAGGACGCGTACCGGACTCTTTTTTGCTGTACACGCACACATTCTTCGCCCGCATCCATGGTATGTCTAAATAAGCTCGCTCTCCTTTTCCACCAGAGCTGCGCTAAGCAAGGCTGGGAAAATGAAGGTATCCCATTAGTTGATTTTTTTTGCGCACCTCCTCGCAACTTCGCACACCTTTGGTGGCAAGGCACCCATATGGATGAGATCTAATTTGTAAATAGGTGTGCGGAGATATATTGAATTGCAAATACACAGGCTTATTCATAAAAAATCTAAGCCAATTCAAATTCTCTACTTACTTATAGAAATTTCGAATGAAGAATCGGCTAATTGTTATGACTAAGTATTTGGTTTTTTCCTTTGTTAATAATTCTTTAATCATTCTAATTATTTAACTTTATGAATTAATCCACATTTAGAATTAAATATTATAATACAAATTGTTGCTTACTCATGTGTCTTTATTTAAACAAAGTAGTCTAATAAAAGTAAACACCACGAATGTTTACTTTTATTTCACAGTTTTGTCTTAAGTATTTAAGAAATATTTATCATTTCAATCTCAGTTAATTTGAGCTATTTGCTCATTATTTGAGTTCTAAAATAAATTAACAAACAACAAGCAATTTAAATAATTACGAATAACTATAACTAAAATAAATAAGTCAACACACACTTGTCATCAATGTGATAACGTTCATTCAAGGCAACAATAATATTTAAATGTAATAAAAAAAAATTGAATACATAATTAATTATCATTAATGACTACCTAGTGCTATTATGGGGCGATTTTCCAATCTTCGCTTAAGTTTTACCAGAGGAATAAAAAAGGCCGTTTGACAGTTTTTGTATGTAAAACGTGTCACACCGTCATATATTTGTTCTTCAGATGGAAGTTATCAGAGTATTTAAAAATTGGGCCAAATCAATAGATTATTTATTTATCGTAATGATCTGCATAGCTAAATGAAGGCCATGAAAAGTTAATGTGATCTGTGTACCTATGTTCCTCTACAATGTGTAACAGAATAAACACAGTACCTATATATGCCCGTCAACCTACCTGTCAAATCTGAACTGAACTTAGCCGTGTGATCAGAATAACACAACAATTTTATCAAACGATGTTATTATTGACTATGGAACAAATTAAACAGTCTTTCATTGAATCGGATATTGAAGAACATAATTTGGCTGAAAATTGCTATACTAATAGTAATTTTATCTAAGTATAACTATGTTTACGTTAGTCAGTCGACAAGATTACATTTTGCGTGCTTAGTCTATTTACATCTAGACTTCATATAATTTTAGCATCATTTAGGTACAAATGTACCATACTTTTAACTACGTATTATTTAATAATAATCCACTGCTATGTTAATTGCTAAATCAACTATGCAGATACTCTCTCTCAACATACATTTCTATTTTATTATTGTTTCCTTTATCTATTGTGTACAATGATATTTTAGTAAACAGATACGTTATACATGCACAAAACAATCGAAAAAAGTGTACGCCGCAGCAGCAGCAGCACACATAGTACACTTTTAATTAATTTTACATTTCACTACACGTAGAAATAGTGCAAAAGAGTTTCTTCTAAAAACGCACGATGGCAATTTTTAAATTTTGTTTTTGTCGCAACAAAGTCTATCTCTCGTCGCCATGCGTGACACAGAGTAAAGACTATACGACCCAATTAGGATGTATTCGAGTCTTCACTAGCGCGCGCTCATAACATATTTATTTACAAGAATATCATTGATTGTGTATATGTTACGGCTAATAGCCGAAGTGCGGCTACACCTAGTTTTAGCCGGGTCATTGGGCACCCCGACTCGGACAGGTTAGGTTAGAAGGGGATGGCGGGGTCTAGTGAGCGAGCGAAGCGAGCGAACACAGACCCCGCCATCCCCTTCGTGGTTATTTTTTTTTAAACCACACAGAAATAGGAACTTTAAAGTGTTTTGAGGATAGGTTAGAACTAGTTGTAGCCGGCTAAAACTAGGTGTAGCCGCACTTCGGCTATTAGCCGTAACATATATAATAAGTGTGTATATTCTAAATTTAATTTACAGATTTGATTGAAACATTGCATCAAGTACATCTTACAGAACCAGCTGCAGAAAAACTCAAAAAGAGTCATATATAGATAGGTAAGTCATTCAATTTAGGTAAGTCGCATAGTGTTCTATTCCATTATCATGATACCCATAGTGAGCACTGGCCATTTCAGCGTCTCTTCCCTTAAAAGAGTTGTGATTCTTAAAGGCATTGATCATGATGAGAGTAAGAGCTAGTTTCCCTACTAGGAAGGACTTCACTAGCATGAACTTGAGCATACCCATGACGAGGGGGATTATCGCTGACTGTAAGACGAACGGCAATATGAACATTGGAAGGATTTTTTGCAACATGTTCTTCTTCTTGCCTCGACCTGAAAAATAAATAAAAACAAGCGATAAGTATTTATTTTTAAATTGTGCTACTTACTTTTACTATAGTGATCGAAACATTCGAAACTCGACCATAATACATTTAAATTTTAAGTAAAGAGTATAATACATAATTATGATTGACCACAGACTTTAACCATAAACAAAAGAGATAGAGATATTTTTGTGTTTATGTGCGTGTATGTCAAACGGATGGTAGGTAATGTGTATATTTTTTTTGTTATTACTTAATTTAATGTATTCTTTAAGCATTACTATAAAAAAATATTAGCTTTCTGCACTCTTTCTCCATAAACACTTTAACTGTGCCAAATTTCATACTCTTCCACCCGCGTATTTTTAACTGAAGAATAAATATGGCTGTTTGACATAACTTCTATACAAAAGCTACCAAATTGCCTTTTTATTCCTCAGATAAAAGTTATCTGAATATCGGATCGATTATAATACTAAAAGTAATTAAATTTTATAAATATTCTACATTGTCCGTAAAAAAAAAACTTCAAGACCCTCATTGTTACTCAAGCGAAAATAATGTAACGGACTCGCGCATTCGCATACTTTTTCTTCCTCGAACATCATTAGTACTGCCACCGACATTGTCAGCACATAAAAAATTTCACAGTGTGTTATCTCAAACGCCGTCTGTGCTAAGTAAAACGTCGTGAAATTATCCAAAGTTACTTTTGCGTGACACAATGCAATGCGTTCTGATTATATTATACTCATAACTTTCACGATTATTCCTCTAAAACTAAACAAAAATACAATAACTATTTTAACATTATTATAAAATGAAAAAGTGCAATAAAGTATAATTTTTCATTATTCTTCATTCAAATATTATTATTATAACAAAAAAAAGCTAATTTTCTATATTCATTTTAGGTGTAGGAAACCGTGGTTCCAGTTGGCACCCACCTTATACCTATTTCTCCAAAGAGTTTATTTATGTAGGTACCTACTCACATAAAAAATAAAAAACAATACAACCTACGTGAGTTTAGCCGTTTGTAGACTAGAATTGTATGTGCGTAAACATGTTTACTCTTTGCTATTTGTATACTCTTCAGCTGTTTCGTTTTAGCTAGACGAACGACAAACTATTTACGTATGCGTTAACTTCACTGACGTGAAAATTCCAAAATAAAAAATAAATCTTACGTATATAATAGTAACAATAAACATTAAAATCGCGAAAATCTCGCGGTGTGCCGACAGTGCTCGAGTGGTCCGGCTCGACACATTTCGAATGACGTTTTAATTTAAATTGACCAATTCGATTTGGATGAAAACAATGTAAACGCTTTAGCATCACTGCTACCCAAAGAGTATTTAACATTATGGGAGCTGCTACCGTTGTGTGTATATTGTCAATGAAATCGAATAAGTCAAAACGTCATTCGAGCTAGGTCCAAAGTTAACGCGTACTGTACTGTTTTTATGTTCTAGTGGAAAATATTGAGTAGCACAATCGATGTTGATCTAAGACGACTTTATGGATTTATTTCCTGTGTGCAATCAATAAGAATGTCAATTAATACCTATAGGTAGGTGGAGTCTATGACCGCAACGGCCACGCTAAAACAGAAAAAAAAACTATACCAACTGTGAAATAACTTTTGTACTTCTTGTAATTAAACCTTGGCAATGTAGGTACGAGTAGTTTGTGTACATCGTGCATCATCATTTTCCTAGCCTTTTCCCAACTATATTGGGGTCAGCTTCCAGTCCAACCGGATTCAGCTTAATACCAGTTCTTTACGTGCATTTACATCGTTATTATATATTTATACCAAGGTGCATTTAAATCGTTTATTTCCCAAAAGGTCACCGACATGCCAATGTAAACCGAGTTACACTTTGGCACAAAAAGTCACCACAATCTATAGGTATGTCTTACCTTTACAAAGTGCATAATAAAAAGTAACATTCAAGTTCATGGTCCTGCGATCAAACCGGTTTGCTCACGATCGCCGCACTTTCAAGTGCTCTAATTATTTGGTAGCTTCACAAGTACAACCATGTCTCTTTTAAAGATGGGAAGTTGTGAATTCTTAAGGTGACATTCAGTCAGTGAAATAAGTTTTTCATCACCTGTTGAATGACACTTGCACAGTTGCATGCCATACAATTAGAAGGTTTATCTACTTCCATGCTATAAATCCTATTTAAAAGTTTCTGGAACAGTTAGCTTATTGCAACATTAAAATAACTAGTGTCATAGTAACCATAATATCATCCACACGAATGTTATAATGTTGTACTAAATTTCACTAAGCAATTCCTTCGCTTTTTGACCGACTTCAAAAAGGAGGAGGTTCTCAATTCGTCGTAACCTTTTTTTGTTATGTATGTTCCCCGATTACTCGAAGATGGCTGGACCGATTTGGATTTTATTTGTTTGTTTGAAAGGGTGTACTTCCCAGGTGGTCCCATAATCATCAAGTCAGGATCTGATGATGGGATCTTGGAGAAATAGAGAGAACTCTTCAAATTTTATAGGCATACTTGAAGCCAGTTGGGTAGTTATTGGAAGAATACTTTCTCGGACTGATCTCATTTCAATTTGGTGAAGATCTGATGAAAAACTTCGGAGATAGGCAATGGAACTCCTTAATAATTGATAGCAAATGGACTGGTATTGCTGAAATCTCATGTCTGTCTATTGTTTACATCAGTTCGTAACATAACATCACGCCGGTACGCTGTGATGTTATGTTACGAACGTGTTTTAGTGGTTCACATGTGCCCCACATGTGAACCACTAAAAAGTAAGTGTGATCGAAAAAGTAAAGGAATTACTTAACTCATCAAACAGCCACCTAATCACTACCTACTCAATTTTTGTTATCTTTATGAATTTCAAAAAAGGAGATGCACGCGCGTTACACTACCACAGCGCCGTAATATTTTTTATTTATTATTTCCGTTATTCGAATTCACGTTGTATCCCGCCATTTTTGTTCGATATTAGTATTACAAAATTACTTTGTTGTTTACAATAATGATTAATGAGCAGTGATCGGAGTAGGTAGATTGATTTTACGTACTTGCATCATGAATAGTCATGGAAATCATAACATGGATAAGCCTTTTTTCCGGGATTTCATTTTGGTACTTACGGGATTGAATCAAATATTGTGAATGTAAAGATTTTTAAACTACTACATTTGAAATTTATGGAATGCGATAGTTAAACGTTTAAAATTGTTTTTTTCTTATTTATCAAGTAAGTACTAAAGTGAATCTTACTATTGTGCGTCCATTCGAAACTTACATATGACTAATTTAGTAGTTATTTCTTCTTTTAACTATTATTAGTAGAGTCTTGCTTTACGTTTGCTACGTTTTTACTCAAGTTTAGCCATGCCATATTCTTTTTTTAATTATAGAAGGCCGATCACATATTCTATTAAAAAAAACAGCAAAAGGGTTAAACATTTCTTATTCATATACTCTTCATCCTACACATTACAATATTTGAAATTCCTAAAAAATCTTAATTATTACAAAATCCCGGAATCCCGGAGACATATCCATATTAATATATACGTGCCAGTGCATCGACCCCAAATCAATCTACCTACTCCGATCACTGTTAATGAGTGATACAAGCTTTGATACACACCACCAGATATTTCAAATAAAACAAAAGCCATTTCTAACAAACTATTCCCAGAAAAGTCGAGAAATCAATATGAAACGGCATTCCAAGATTTCATTAATTGGAAAAGGACCTTTTATAGAAGATTCATATCATGTTTGTAGCTGCATAAAGTCTTGTACATAATTAGGTATTAAAACACACATATGATACTATTATGACGTTCGGCTTCGCCTCGTGTGATAGACCCACATTCGTGTTTTTAATACCCCCTTACAACAGTAGCATAAATGTCAATTATTTGTCTCATACGAGTTAAATAACTACAACATTGTACATTTTTTATTAAGATTCGATTGACTGGCAATAGTTCTAAGGTGAAAGCGCCAGGGTAGCCCGCGAAATTCAAATTTTCTTACGTTTTTTTGCAATTTGCAGGTCAGTGTCCGGTTGTATCTTGGTCAAAATATGATTCGCGGCCGTAGCAATTAGGTGTATCATTAAAATCACCAATACAACTCCTTCAGTTAGAATTGATGCCAAATGTTATGATTTCATGAAATACATTTGGCATCAATTCTAACTGAAAGAATGTGTATGTGTAATGTGTATGAATTTCGCGGGCTACCCTGGCGCTTTCGCCTTAAGTAGTAAACGATTAATTTTCCTGACTTTATTTGAAGCACAAGTGATAGGTAAATATAGCTGAATCAATTTACAGGTAACAAGTTTTATTCATTCATTTATTAATGTACACACAAAAAACTTAAAAAAAAAGAAAATTGTATACAGATAAAAGAGCACAAAGGTACCTACTGCTTATTTCAAAAGAAATAATAGACTCGAAAAGATAGAATCATAAACCATTTAGGAACAAAGCCCGGGTGTTCAATGTTCTGGTAAGGTTCTGCCTTACTCAGAAGGTTTTCCGGGATGCTCTTTGAAAATGTCACGGGTCTTTGATGTTCTGATGGTAATAACTGAAGTGTTTTTAGTGAGGTTTAAATTCTACACTCCGTGTTTCCCCAAAAGTCCAGGCGCCTGTTGAACGTTTCCACCGATAGCAAAAAAGAACCTACAACCGAATTTGAGAACGTCCTCCTTTTGTTAAATCGTTACAAAAGGCAATTTTATGTATTAAGTATTCTTATCACTACTCTACCAATATCCAATAAATTGCCGTCTGTCACGCTTCTGATTATTACCTATTTGTATGTCGTACGCATTTCATTGGACTTTCTAGGTACGACACATGAACCGCAATAAACCTATGAATTAGAGCGGGTACCTACTGATCGAATTTCCTTTCCAGTAAGTTCGTACTACAGTGTCATTGTCACCATGTCATTCGTTGCTACAATAGGTATTTCAATCGATAGTTTTAGATGTTTGGGACTCATATCGCTACCGTTATGTTAGATTATTATGGAACATAAATATTTGTCATATTTATACTTTTATATACATCTCGGGTCACGGTGTTTGTGGTCGCACTCCCGCGAAACGGCTCGAAAGATTTTTATGAATTTTTTTATGTACATTTGGTGGTATGAGAATAGTTCCTAAAGTATATTTCATACTTGATATGCGTGCACGAAGTCGCGGGAAAAAGCTAGTTCTTTTATAGTAGCTTGTTGATAAAGTAGCTACTTATTTTAGTTTGGTATAGTACGAATCTTTTTTGGGGCCTGTTGCCACCATTTTTTTCTCTTAACAGCGGCTAATATTCCTCGTCTCGTTGTAGTAACTGCATCTATTCTAGTCTAGCCATAATTATTACTTGCACCACGCACATGATATTTAAACATCTATTTCCAACAAGAATTTTAAAAATTATCTGTCAGGCACGAACTCTTAATACATCGCCGTCTAGATACGATGTTGACGGAATCTACAGTTACGTCAATTATATCTTGGATGAGCATAATATCTCTTACAGCACGAAATACCATTTCGCAGAATTAACGGAATAACATTTTCGTGGAATTTAGTAACATAAAAGCCGTGTGCCTGATTGATTTCTCATCGACGACTTCACTGGAGCCTTAGGAGATGAGTTTCCAATAAACGATGATGAAACTAACTTTTACCGTTATTTTAAAAACTCAAGTTCAAATACTATGGTAGACACCAGATATATGCAATAACGGTCATTGACCCAAACACGTTTATTGACTTTCTTAATATCAAAAACTAAGAAAGCTGTCCTGAATCGACTTCTATTGTGATCCTTAACGTTCTCTAGTAGGTAATGAAAAACGGTTCTTAGTGTATTTTTCGGGTATCTCCGAAGGGATTTTAGGGTAAGGGCAATGCACTTGATTGCCAGTTTATCTGGCACCTAATATAACTTCTACATTTCCTACTTTAAAAATGACCAAGTTCTATTGAAACTTTTAAGCCCTTTGGAGGATGAACTTTCAGACAGTTGCACTTATTACTAATCTCCAGTTCTCAAGAAAGTGTTGTGCACATGCTTTGAGACCCAGTGGTTTACTCTGTGTTGTCTGTCAGAGATTGTATTATTTTACTTTAAAAATTACAGTTTGTAATTAGCAATGAATAGTTGCAAATCGAATGACTACTCTTTACTCAATTATAGTTCTCCGAACGCAGAAGACTCCGTCTCATGTAAGTATTTTGTCAGATGTTTTATGACAAAAGGATGTAATACTATCCGTCTGAGTAAAGTTGTATGGGTGATATAAATTGTCACGTGCATTTGATTCAGTACCTAGTAAATGTTGCCTCGAACTTCGCACCAAAGCCACGAACGTGTTGGCTAAATTTTAATGCTGCAGTGGATATGTCGCAGCCTTAAAATTATTATTTTTTTTCTTATTGATAGGCACGCGCTTGACCACTATCTCACCACTTTCTCATTATGGTCGAAGATGGAGCACGCTTGCCTAGAAGTAACCTAGTCACTCTTGACTTAAAGATTCCCAGGTTGTAGCTATCAGGAAACACAGACTCTGGCAGGGAATTCCACTCCTTGTCTGCCTAGCCTTTTCATTTAACTACGCCATTTTTTATCGAGCTAAGTGACATCTTTGGTTCAATATAGTTAAGTGACTTGCCCATATCACTTATGTTATTTATTAAACGACGCAGTTCAATGAAAACGCTTGGCTTATAATGAAACGGCTGTTTAAGCAAGTTGGCTGTGGCATATCCATTGCAGCATTAAAATTAAGCCTGTGCCATTGATGTTGATTACTCTAATTCAATGCTTTTATCATTTATCTGGCACGAACGTCTAGTCACGTCCAATATTGAGCCATTAATGACAAATTCAATACCGGAACCAAAGCCCAGTATCTATTAACACACACTAGCACTGAGTGGCAGCTAAATCACATAAAGGTGAAGTTTCAAATCTCAGCACCGCTAACTTTTAGGCCATCAAAGTGTCGTCTGATGTTAGTGAACTGTTAAGTGATAACTTTACTGAAACTGACATGCGAGCTTTAAGGAGTAAGCTAGACAAATCGTAACTAAGAATTTAGTACGAACTGTTCATGACTTTGAATAGAGCTCTACCTATATCAAAACTTACTATGTTTCAAAACAAGTTACAATAACTATCCATAACAATGGGACTGGTTTTTTACGTAGTTTCATGTTGCAAAACGCAAAACTAGTATAAACTTGTTACTTATTTGGTTGAAATTCTGTAAAACTCAAGGCAAACACAAGGTCAACTGATGTGCTGTCTGCCTGTCAACTGTTCGAGGTCCCAAAGCCGGTGGATCTACAAGCTCTTTAGTTATCTCTGTCTCGAAAGTTTCAAGTCGTGAGATGGCTGTGACGTAATCTAGGCTGTCTTAAGTCCCGTCTCAGTAGCTCCCTTATGTGGAACGAACAAACACAGAGTTGATACAAGTTGGAATTACCAACAGTGTAAACTGTGATGAGCGGTGCGTTTCTTGAATATGAATAAATCTAAAGTGCCAGCCATCTACGTCAAATGGCGGAAATTATAACTTTAATAGACGTGACGCTTTTAAATATTCAACTTAATAAGTAGGTACTTTGATTAGACATTTTCTCCAACACCTTAGGTAAATTTAAGTTGCTTTTACACACAAAACTTAACGTTGAGTAAGTGTTGACCTACCTGGCTTACCATCCACCTCAATATTTTTTTAATTAAATTTTCATTGTTCTTTTTACATGTCTAATTTGATTTAATTTGATTTACCTATTGTTTGTTTGCTATTTTAACGCAAGTTGTGGTCTCCTTTAATTGAAGATGCACAAGGAATTGTACCTGTTTATAATTTGTTTAATTTAGCATGTAAGGTGTAATCTTGTTGGAGATCCAAATAAATACAAATACAAATACAAATACAAAGATGGATAGAATACTCTATAATATACTCCATGACAAAGTAAACAAAACATTAACAATAAATTTAAATTAAATCGATTTGGAAACCTTAATTTAGAAGGAAAGAAGAAAGAACTGGGACAAATATGACAAGTTAATTTTTCAAGCAACTAATACAATTTCAAGATTAGCAGTCTTATTTATAAAAATCACTGAACTGTATAGCAATTGATTTGCAGTCTTAAAAAATCTGCATAATTAAACACAAGCTTAGCAGTTCAGAGATTTTTATTATAAAAATCTGTCTATTTTATTCGACCATTCCATTAAAAAAATCGCTTACCTTCACTTAAGCCCGTCTTATTTTCATTATCCAGCTCAAAAGACAGCATCCTTCCCGAGCTATTATCCTTAGGTATGCTCACGAAAAAACCGTCGTACAGTTCCATTCTTTCATCCTCCGCGTGATCTTGCGTTGGTACATTGTGCGCAGATGCCGCACAGATAAAAAGGAGTAGCGCGAAAATGCACAGAGTCCGCGACGTTTGCGATGCGTCCATTCTGCCGGTCGTTTGGGCAGTGCACCTGCGCCCGCGCGCCCCACTACACCTCCTACTGTACCCCTAAACTGATCTAAGTCAAGCGCGACCATGTTTTCCACGATCACACTCTCGATATTCAATTTCACTTGATTTGTTTGTGAAACGTAATGTTATACACAATTTGCAATTAAGGAAGGAAAGTTTAAGTTTTGTAGTTTATTTACTGTGCCACTCATTCATAACAGTTTATATTTTGATTTATGTATTTCGAGCTGATATCAAGTTTAAACAAGTATTTTGTGAACAGAATTATTTTACTAAATGATTATGGACAATATAATCAAGAAAAAATAATGTTTCATACAAAGTTAGTTATACCAACTTTATTTCTGGATTCATGACTTGAGGTTTACAGCGGTCAATCCATGATGGAACCATATTGTTAGAGTGATAAGCATTGAACTACTGGATCATGATTAACTGCCTTGATACCTGTTAGTTATTGTTATTGTGGAATAGTATTCCACAATAACAATAATTAACACTACTTATTTTAGTAGATTCTGGCCTATAAATACACTTCTGGACACATCTATTGGCCCACCTTAGAGTTTAGGTTTCGATGGCCCCTACCGAAATATGATTGCTAGATTGAACAAAAACTGTTGATGCAGTTTTAAACCTGATACATTTTACCATCTTTTTCGATCGTATTGTTTTAAATTTGAATTCAGAATACCATACGACATGGAGCTACGCCTAACAAGTCGGATATGCGCCTTGTTAAAGGCAATTGATTTTTGAATAAAAAACATGTTTTATCAAATAAAGGTTTAATTTAATAACGCGAGTTGCCTCCATGGGCATCTACCACAGCTCTCATACGATTAGGCATAGAGTTTATCAACCGCTCTATGAAATTTTGAGGGATCATCTCCCACTCCTCTTCTATGGCAGTTTTCAACTCCTGCATCGTCTGGGCAACTGGCTGACGAGCCCTAACACGTCTTTTTAGCTCGTCCCACATGTGCTCAATGGGGTTCATGTCTGGGCTTCTGGCTGGCCAGTCCATAACTGTGATGTTCACATCCCGAAGATATTCCCTGACGATGCCGGCCGCATGGGCTCTTGCATTATCATGCATAAAAAGGAAATTTGGGCCCACATAGTCCGCGTATGGTATCACGTGAGGTTCTAAGCACTGACGAATGTACCTTTCAGCATTTAATGTTGGCAGCCGTGGTCCTGTAACAACCTCAAGTTGAGTTTTGCCGCTCGCGGATATACCGCCCCAGACAGTCCATGAGCCACCGCCATAAGCAACCCTCTCTTCAAAGCAGCATTGTGCGAAACGCTCTCCCTTACGTCGGTAGACCTTCTTCCTTCCATCATTGCCATGTAACACAATTTTAGACTCATCAGAAAAGAGTACACGGCTCCAATCTTGCTGTGTCCAATTTAAATGACTGCGTGCGAAATGAAGGCGCGCTGTTCGGTGGGCTCGCGTTAGTTTGGGCCCATTAGCTGGCTTGTGTGGTACCATATCGCGTTCTTTTAACCTTCTCCGAACAGTTCGAGCGCTCAAAGATACTCAGTGGAAGTCGCGAAGTTGGTTTTGTATCTCAATGGAGGTAAGGTGACGATTTCTCAAGCTGGTCGTCACGATGAATCGATCCTGCCTTTCAGTTGTGACCCGAGATCGTGGCCTTCCTTGGCGACGAACAAAGCCGCCAGTCTCTAGGTACCTCCGATAAACATTTCGGACCGCAGATCGACTTAAATTAAGTTGAGCACTCACGTTTCTCTGGCTGTGTCCGGCCTGAATAAGTGCCACAGCTTGGGCGGCGACTTCAGGTGAAGTATCCATAGATTATTGATAGAACCTCACCTTAATGTTAAGAATAAGTAATGTTTGTTGCAAAACCAAAGATATCAATCACTTTTTCAAGAATTAAATCCAAGTAAACCAATAAAACCAAGTTTTCTTAATATTCGATTGTTTGATATCAACAAACAGGCTCCAAATTGTCTTTTGTTTCTTTAAATTCTGTGTTCGAAATTCAAAAAAAGACTATTGAATGAAATTGTGAATGTGCCAGGATCAAAACTGCATAAAAACTTTTTGCTCGACCTAATATAAAATTTTAGCTAGGACCAAACGAAACTGAAAATACAAGGTGGGCCAATAGATGTGTCCAGAAGTGTATATTTTTTAAAGTGTGCGCTGTCTGCCTACCTTTCACTAGAAACATGTAGATATCATACTAGCCTGTAAAGCTAATTTTACAGTCTTGTGCAGTATTGTGTCGTGGCGAGGGATACACGGATCAAAAGAATCTATTCAGGCCTACGACATATCAACGAGTCTCGTAGCTAATCACAAAACAATAATGTAAACCTCCACTTCTAAGCATAACTACTAAGTCTTTCGTGCCAGTCTTAATACTGTTAATAGTAAATTCCATCTCAATATTTATCATAATATGTCATACTCATAAGATCTGGGACTTTCTGATTGGGGGTAGCCACTGCACTTTCTGTGTCACAGTTGTTTCCACATTCTACAAGCGCAGGAGTCAGGCATTACTTTGTACAGTATTGTATATGCTAATCCATACTAATATTATAAATAGCACTTCGCCCGCGACTTCGTCCGCGTGGATTTAGTAGGTACTCCACAAACTTCAACGCCCCCTATACCCCCATGCATTGATACGATTCTCCCCAGTTCGCTCAAGCCGCGACATTTTTCTTACTCCGAGCATGTTTATTACCGTCGTAACTTTTGAACGAAAGGTCCGATTTGAATGATTTAAAGTGTAATTTACACGGACATAATCAACCTTAATTATCAAACCATTTAAATGGATAAGGATTAATATCATGGTACTATAATCACCATTTTTTATTTCACCATGGGATTTGCTTGACTAATATTAACAAAAAGCGGTCATGGTGACTTATCCATAATAGTTAGACATATGGTATCGCGGACTTTTTTGTAGATATTGATGACCTCTATAAAACTGTAGTACATCACTTTGCTCTATTGTCAATAGATTCCGCAGCGTACGCGATATAAGAATTTTTTCTCACACCTTGGGTCACATTATCAAAGTTTTCATACGGATCCCTAACTTTTTGAAAATATTCTATAGCCTATGACCATCACCGATAATGTAGGATTCTACTGGTGAAAGAATTTTTCAAATCGGTCCAGTAGTTTCGGAGCCTATTCATTTCAAACAAACAAACAAACAAACAAACAAATCTTTCCTCTTTATAATATTAGTGTAGATAGTGTAGATGTAAATGAAACTGTGTCTGTCTGTTACCTTTTCACGTCTTAACGGCTGGAAGGGTTTGAATGTCACTGGGAATTCGAGTAGACCATGTCCCGGAGTAGAACATAGGATACTTTTCATCCCGGTAGTTCCCTATATAATTTTTAACATTTATGCGGGCGAAGCCGCTGGCAGGAGCTAGTAATAATTAATAATCCAATCGCGTCAAACAAAAATATCTACTGCCTTCTTCTTTTAAATTTCTTCATTTAAATCTTGGTTCATTATATGGTGACGGTTATTTCGAGAAGTGAAGACTGAATAAAGACAGTTGATATCAAAATACAATAATATGAGACCAGTCTAGATGTGCAAATGGTAGCTAACGGAAGAAGTGGAGCACATCGACAGACCACTTACCTCACTGAAGCGAAGCAAACCTGAACTGCAATCTTGCCAGCTCTTTCTGATCCATTACATTTGTATTTAGTAGGTAATAGAGATACACCTACGCTACAGACATCAAGAGAGACTAGAGGCTACCGCTGCGACTAGAGCTGTGACTTGTCGGGAAAACTAACTATCCGGCAACATTTCTAGTCATCAAAAGATGCTGAATAGTTGGCACTTTATGAGCCATAGGAAAATAAGACATGATATAAATAAGTCTAATATGAAACCTATGGTAGTACTGATGTTCGTTCTCAATAAAAATAAAAAAAAATGTCTTGTAAAAATGACAGTAGGTAACAAATTATAATTTGTAATTTACTCAACGAAACTCGAATGTTTTATTATAAATAAAAGCAAATGAAAAATAATGGGGATAGACTGAATAGTCGCGAAAGCTAACTTTCCGGCCACATTATAGTCGGCTCACGTACTACTCGGCCTATGAGCGACGACTAGTCGTCTAGTCGGCCCATCTCAAGTAATTAGTTACTTACCTACCTAAACATAGCATTGAGGTCTCAACATTTGAATAAGAAACCCAAAGGAAAGAGAAAAAACTCTATAGCAAGTTAATTACGTAATTTAAAAGTATCAAGCGTTCGCTTTAGAATTTCACCCATTAAGTCAGGTTTCTGATTTGTTAAGTAATCTGTTTATATTCAGAAGCTTCTGTTGAAGGCTAATCAAGTTTCTTTGTCAAGGCCCACTTGCACTGCTCAGACGTTGGTCCCGGTTGTGATTTGTAATCTTTGGCAGTTGTTACGGATTGTCAGAAGCCAGGAAATCTGACATCAGTCTTGCCAAGACGTACCGTGTAATCCAGTTACTGGGTTGTTGAGGTCTGATAAGCAGTTGCTCCACGTAAAATACTGGTATTCAGCTGAATCCAGTTTGAATGGAAGCCGACTACAATATAATTGGGAAAAAGCTGAACCGACGATGACTCATCTTTAAATTCGATAGGTAAGCATTATGCGGTGATAGCCCTAGCGAGCTAAATCTGCTTGTGATCATAACCTAAAAAAAGCGGGCCATACACGTTCAAGTAATTTGATCAAAAAGACTGGTTCAAACTGTTTGATCAAATATATATACTAAATTTCGTATTTCTTCATGTCATTTGACGGCTCATTTTCGATCAAATTACTTGAATGTGTATGGCCCGCATTAATTGTGTTATGGATTTCTGGTGCAGACGGGCCTTAGTTCTCTTATGTTGGGTGTTGAAATTAAAACAGAATTAAAATTTATTATAAATAGGACTATTATCCGCTCTGGTCTAGAGAGAACAACACAACTTATTTTTAAGTTTAGCAAAACAGAGCAACTTAAATATACAGGATTGTAAAGTTGTAGTAGGGTGCTAATTTTAACAAATCTTATACCTACCTATTATTATTTAGTCATCTAATGAAAATGATAAGTGTAGGCTCGTAATACGAATTGCTTGGTTTGAACGTCACGGGCAAGGATAGTAGGGATTTTTATTTTTGAATCCTCACGCTCTCAACACTCCCATTAAGAGCTATATTGGTACTTGCACGATTGCTATTGTGTCCTGAATAAACCAGATTCATTCAGATTTTCCTGTTTTAGTGATATTATGGCTTCTTCAAACGCCAATCCAACGCCAGTCCATAATCAAAGAATGAATACCTATACGTGAACTACCTACATGTAAATTAGGAATATTTCCTATTTGATTATGGGCTATTATATTATAGGTAATATAACTACATTCAATGCAAATCTAAATAACAACAATGTTTGTAATTATGTATCAATGTTTATCAATCCATTCCGTCAGCCTCTCTAACTCCTAGTATCCTATTACTTGTCCGGTGCATCATCTGTTTCAGAAACTTTAGAAAAAAGCCACCGTGTTGACAATGTCCTTCGGTCAGCAAAATACAATCTTCGGAAATGGCGGTCCAACTCCAGTCAGGTGCTGCAGGCAATTAGCGGTGATCACAACGTGTCTGATGTTGCGGATCTGAGCGACAACGAGCAATCGAAAACTCTGGGGCTTCTATGGAAGAGCTTAACTGACACGTCCTCTCTTACTCGTAGAATCCTTAATCTTTGGTAAGGTAAGGTAGATATCCTGGCATCGTGAGAGACCTCTCTCACAATACCCGGATCTCTACCTTCCGCATCTAGTTTGCGCCAGCCACCTCTTATGAACATTAAATAAGATAGATATTCACGATAAATAACAATAGTGTAAAATAATTACCAGGTAGTCAACATAATAGCCACCCGTTTCCCTCAGTTGTCTTGCTACTCAAACGGGATGACACAAGTCTGATACACTCCTAGAATTTTCACAAAGTCGTGAGATATTTTTATTCCCACACAACAGTAGAAACCGACTTTCCATTACTTATAAATATGAAAATATATTTTATTCTTTATGAAAGTAATGTAGCACTCTCTACGTTAACATTAAACTACTTTTCACAGCCGGAAAATATTGAAGGCAATGGGAAAAATACGCAAATAAATAAGGAAAGAATTTGTAAGGGAGACAGTTCGCAGTCGAAATGTTCCCCAAACGAATTATGTTTGGTATTACTTTTGGGTGACAAAGCGTATTTATAATCCCTCTTTGTTTCTGAACCGCTTATTAAAATTCCGGACATTCAAAGCTATAGTGGTACATGGCATATAGCAAGGTATATGTATTCAGTGCTTGTTGGTCTTGTCGGTCGCAAGTGCGACTGCCGCATAATCCTGGGTTCGATTCCCAGGTTGGGCAAAAAGTGTTACTTATTGGGGTTTTCCATAAAAAAATTCTCAGTAGCATACCGGAGTTTCGAAGTCTGTTGGTGGAGTGATACCCCCGTGCCTCGGAAAGCACGTCAAGCACTTGATCCTGACGTGTCCAATTGCCATCCAATCGCACTATGAGAGAAGATAAACAGAGTGTACTTGTGTTTGCGCAAACACTGGGCACTATAATGTCTTCTGCGTACTTGGTAGAGATTGGTCACCATGACCGAAACTTGGTTGGGAGGATTATGGGATGGCGCAACAGTTAAAGAAAAAATACACAGTTTTTTAACCATAGTAGTCTTTTAGGATTAAAAAAAAACAGCTTACAAATAAATCTAACGTTTCATAAAATCGGTTTGTGTCATCAAAGCGGCAAATACAATTTTCTTTTTATGATAAACTAGCACTTCGCCCGCGACTTCGTCCGCGCGGATTTAGTAGGTACTCCACAAACTTCAACGCCCCCTATACCCCCTTATAAAGGTTAGTTTTGGAAAATTAAGCACAACGATTTTCATTAATTACATTTATTACATAGCCATTTCTACTTATTCTATGGTCTCAGGTTCAGCGCAACTGTTCACCCCGTTCACCCCGTCAGGAGTTGATTATGCAAAAATTGTTAGGTACATCTGTTTCAATAATCCCATTTTTAGTTTGTTCATAGCATCCCGACGTAAATTAAAGCAAGCAATAATGTCCTCCCCTAAAAACTTAATCACCCCTGCTTCACCCCTTATTATGTAGGTATGTAGTTTATTTGCGTAAATGTAAATCCAAACATTTGTTATTCTTATTATTTTATCGAAATCATTTTCAACTTCATCGGACCAAGCATTGATATGATTCTTCCCAGTTCGCTCAAGCCGCGACATTTTTCTTACTCCGAGCATGTTTATTACCGTCGTAACTTTTGAACGAAAGGTCCGATTTGAATAATTTAAAGTGTAATTTACACAGAAATAATCAACCTTAATTATCAAACCATTTAAATGGATAAGGATTGATATAATGATACCGAAATCGCCATTTTTTCAAATCACCAAGGATTTGCTTGAATAATTTGAACAAAAAGCGGTCATGGTGACTTAACCATAATAGTTAGACATATGCTATCGCGGACTTTTTTGTAGACATTGATGATTTCTATAAAACTGTAGTACATCACTTTGCTCTATTGTCAATAGATTCCGCAGCGTACGCGATATAAGGATTTTTTCTCAAACCTTGGGTTACATTATCGAAGTTTTCATACGGATCCCTAACTTTTTTGAAAATATTCTATAGCCTATGTCCATCATCGATAATGTACAATTCTACTGGTGAAAGAATTTTTCAAATCGGTCCAGTAGTTTCGGAGCCTATTCATTTCAAACAAACAAACAAACAAACAGACAAATCTTTCCTCTTTATAATATTAGTATAGAAGTATAGATAATCATGATAAATAAGTTACCTAGTCATTTTGAAAATCGATCAAAATCTAAAAAAAAAGTCAGCACAATAACCAATGTAACAAAATCATGTATAATCACAATTTCCCCGAGTAAAATTCTAACAAACGAAAAAGACGTGCACGAATAAAAAGAAATGTGCCACATTGAATTAAAAATTAATCAATGTTTTGTGCGTGCAATTTACATGACCCTCAGATCGAATGCTGTAAAGTTATATGTTTTGATTTCGTCTAGTTAACAAAAAAGGAATTTTATTTTTTAAATGGCAAGGTCTTCACGAAAATATTTTGATTTTCTCAAAATATTTTTGAAAGTTTGGAATGTTTGTTACAGAGCGGCAGAACGGATCTGAATAAAATTTTGTCACAGAACTTATAGATACTTGTTATCCCTGGAGTGTGTTCACTTGGGATAATTTCCAACTTTCACGCGTGCGAAGCTGCTATCAGAAGCTTTATTAACTACTAAAACTATGTTTCTCTTCATATAAAACTACGTATCACGGTATCAGACAAGTGGTAGGTATCCACGTAATGCAACTTGAGAATGCACATTGATTCAGTCAATAGACCTGTATTAAACTGGTTAGAAACTCTGGGTTAGTTGCCGCATAGTCTAGATAGATTTTATGGCTATTTGTGGGTATAAAAGCCATCGATACCTTCGTGGAGTATAATATAATAGACAAAAAGACGTTTGTGATTTAGTTTTCCATTCTCTCAACAAGTAGGTTTTTAAAACAAAAAAAAACCTTTAAAATACATACATAAAATATGTATAGTTTGCATTTATACTGAAATAATCTTAATTTAGTTGAAATTGATTAAAATGTAGATAATATCAAATCGGGATCGCCAAATTGAAGTGGCAGTGAGCAGGGCACATTGCTCGCAGAACAGATGGTCGATGGGGCCGAAAAGTTTTGGAGTGGCGACCGCGTACCGGAAGACGCAGCGTTGGAAGGCCTCCCACAAGGTGGACCGATGACCTGGTGAGGGTCGCGGGTAACCGATGGATGCGAGACGCACAGGACCGGTTGTTGTGGCGACACTTGGGGGAGGCCTATGTCCAGCAGTGGACGTCTTTCGGCTGATATGATGATGATGATGATGATCAAATCGGGAAAATGATCTGAATAGTTCAGGATATAAAGCTGTTTGATTGAGCGGTCGTGTTTCTCATCTATTATCCAAAATTAGGGCCAACTAATGCCCGTGTTATCTTTATTTGATCGCGTTAAAGTAAATGTTCGCTTAAATAAAATCGTATATACAGAAGAGGTTTTCCGTTATTGTAACCAGAGACCAGACAAATAAAATCCTCTGACGCGGCTATCCGCGAGCCATTTATTGGGCTGAAATAGTACAGCGTGTAAACACTGCATAATTATAATATAATATTAATTAATAATAATATATAATTGGTATTTACGGTGCACATTAAAGAGAATTTTGTTTTTTTTTCCTGTTAACTAAATATATCTGTGGTTTTAGTTGAAGTTTTTAAAAGTAGCTACTCAAACGGCAATAAGTACTAACTAAAACCGTATTTAATAAGCGCTGTCCTGGGGCTCGAGTCTGCTATTGCAATCGTGTCTCAATGACCACAGATATATTTAGTTAACAGGAAAAAAAAAAACAAAATTCTCTTTAATGTGCACCGTAAATACCAATTATATATTTAAAAATACCCGAGTAAATATGAGTCAGCGTAACTGCGTTAGGCGAGGTATACCGATATACGACTACCAAGTGACAACGTTTTTTTCCAAATAAGGCAATGAGGGCACCGACCTCAAAAAAATATGTAGTTTGCATATTTACTTTAATTTTTTTTCAAGATAGAACTTTTATTTCTCTCTTTTTATTAATTAAATAAATTTCAGTTTTGAAGTCGGTTTAATTTTTTAAATTACTTTTTTTACTTTATTTTTTTATATTTTTATGGAAGTTGGTTATATTTTTTGGTAAAAAAGTTTCTTTTTGTAAAGCTTGCTGCCTTTCCAGTACTTACACCAATTTAAACATTATTTTTTTATTTTCTATGCTTTCTTAGGCATATTTAAATACCTTTACTTTTTTATAGCGCTGAAGATTCACACATTATTTTTAAAAATGTTTTCTATTTTTTAATATATTACCTACTTGGGTGCATTTATAATATAGTAATTACTAAGTTTCTAATTTTATTGTTTGTTTGAAATATGTGTAATGAGTTAATGACAAAGAGCGTCGGTGCGCATCGGTGCGAAGCGAAATCATCATCAAATATCATGAACGCTTAAAAATAACAAATATATAATTTATTACTTACTTACCTACTTATGAAGAGTGAAACTTTTTCAACGATTGTGTAAAAACTCATTTTGTAATGCCTTTACAGAAAATATACGCTTTTTAACATTTTGTATAAAAGGCTTGTTGCGACCCTTCTGCGAAAAAAGAACAGCCGGTCGATTCTGTCGACATCTCACGGTGTTCACATAGGCGGAGTGAACGATAAGAGCGCTGTCATTCCATCTTATTTGTATGGTTTGACAACTCACCCGTCGTGCGCCCCGCCCAAGTGTTCACTTCGACATGCTTACAGCAGTGCGATTCTGTAGTATCGCACGTTTACACAATTAACGTACGTTACAAATATTATTATCAGAAATATGAATAACTCCTGAGGTAATAATTTAATGTTTGTAGGTGACAGACATATTTTTATTTATGTTTTGTAATTTTATTTAGGTTTTATAAAACTTTATTGCACACCTCATAATAATTACAGGACAAACATAAAAAAAAATTAAAAATTTTGTAACGTCGAACGAACAAATCAAAATGTAATTCGCTGCACATAGTGTCAATCAAAATGGTTAAAAACTAAATTATAAAATTATATTTTCGCTTAGTTAGGAGGCGTAACGTAACGCGTTCGTTTACTATTTAATTACCAACGAAATCGTATTTCATGATAGTAATTCAGTATTCACACAGACTTCTGGTATTTGCAATAAAAAAACAGAAAAGAGAGGTAATTACTGTTCTGGATTCCAAGTGAGAAAGCAAAAGTTATAATACAAGTTGCAGCCATATTGTGATATGTGCACAAGACATGCGGCCATTTTAATTTCATTTCGCGCCATTAAGAAAGTACAACAGACAGTGAAAGAGCGTCAAATTGTTTGAAAAATTTATTGAATATTAAACACTTAAAATTAGTCCCGATCGTCTATCTTTCACAAAATCTCACAGTTTTCGCGAGAGGCAGACGAACTTACATAAACACTTCGATTAAATTTGATTGCTTTTGTGAGACGAAAAGTAATCAATATTCCTATAAATAAATTAATTCTTAGCGAATAAATAAATGCATGTTAGTTGAGCTAGTTCGCTCAGTCGTTGAGGTAGCCGTAGCGTTTCTTGGTGGGTTTTCGATCGTGAGTCACCAAGACGTATGCCTACTTAAAATCTAATATTTTCACTAGAAAGACGGTCATTTCACTTGAAAGACGGTAATTTCAAGTGCATCAATTGTTTCTTTTCTACCTTAGCCATTAATACTCCGTAACTTTTTCCATACATTCCTAACAAGCTCTGGAATTGCATTTGTTCTAGTCGGAGATGGGGGCATCATTGTCAGATCTGGCCCAGGGTGATAGAAGGGGGCCAGGTGCGGGCCAGGGAGCGGGGATGGCGGGGGCGGGCAGCAGCTCAGCACGAGGGTGTAGGTGCACCAGGGATTGTGGTGCAGCAGCCGATAGGAACAGCCTGGATACAGCCTGAAAAAGAAATAGTTGGTCATTATGTTGATATTGTCGTACTGGTGTCTTTTTTATTGGGCGAATGTGTGTAAACATCTCACCGTGTAAGCTTAGGTGAAGTGAACATGAAGGGAGCTGTCAATCCATACAAACAAGATGGAAAACAGTTCAGTACCTCATGCTCACTCCAGCTAAGTTTGAACGGTGAGACGGTGACAGAAAGCTAGAATAAACAGTCAGTGTCGACCACCTGAAAAGCGCTGAAGCTCGACAAGTCCCGGAGAAACCAACTGTCTTTGATCCCGCAACGAAATGAATTCTTTGCGGGATCAAAGACAGTTGGTTTTTGTTGGTTGGTTGGTTGGTTGGTTGGTAACAAAATTCAATTTCATAATTTCCAGTTGCTATGTTTGTTGTTGACTTTGTGTAAGATTAATTGAATTTTGTTACTTTCTGTGAAAAGTCTTATAAAAGAACATAAAACAACATCACAAAGTAAGAACAAAGTAAGGCATTAAAGTAGGTATGTTGCAACGTTAGTCAGTTTGATACTGACGTCATGGTCATTCATGACTCAGGTCTAGATTAAACGAATGAAATTATACTCAACGTGTAAGTTAATTTGAATGGGTATAAGTATAAATATGTAGATAAGCTTCGAAATAAAAGTACCTAAGACTTAGCGGATTTTTTTTTGTGATAATACTAAATTCATTTAACCAGAAGATAGTAGAGTAAAATTTAAGACAACGTCAATTTCAATCTTCCTTTGAGAAGTTTAAACAGCACCTTCACAAAAGGTATTAAATCTGTTCCCTCATTCAATTTTGCTCTTGTGCACTGAAAATGTTTAGAATACTTCTATGCGCTGAGATCAAAATAGAGCTATTTCAACACCTAAATACCTATGTTACTTTGTGATGTGTCCCTGGGAATGTGCACAAGGAGATTTTCTTACAGTGACCTCTAGATAAAGTGGCGAATATAAATATAAACAAACAGAAGGACAAATATTCAAGTGCGAGATTGAAACTCGCGTAGGTACCTAAAATCCCGGGATTTAAGACATATCTTGTTTATGATTCCGGAATGTTAGAGGAGGTATTATCAACTCTATGTTACTTACTTTCTTGAACTTTAGGTAAATATACTTTACCTATTCCTGAACTCTGCATAGAACACACCTTTTTAAAAGAACAAGATTTACTTATAGTTATGTAGATACTATGAGCAACTATGTAAAAACAAATTTCTCGAATGGCATTGTTGCATTTTTATAATTATTTGCAACCCATTCGTTTCTGTACTTTATACTGGCTGGGCTATCCTACTTGATTGAAAAGATTCGATCGTTGGACTGACTAATTTAGTATTCTTTATTTGGGTTATCAGTATAATTATCTATTTATATTGTGTACACTAAGTAAGTAATAGGTACCTACACCACAGACTACGGTCTACAAAACTTTTGTCCGTATCAATCAAATTCATTCAAAAAGTTGTTACATCCTACTGATTTTCAAGCTCATTATATAATTTGTTATGGTTCTGAATAAAGGGTGTTTCTACGGAACTCTAAAATTAATTCACAAATATTTCCTTACCTGGCTGACAGCTACAATGAGCAGCATGACTCCAATGGCCAAATTCTTCACCGAGATGACGGCGAGGGCCATCAGGAGTGTGGAGATGACACCCAGAGTGAACATGACGGGCAGGAAGATGAAGGACAGCCTCTTGAGGGCATTGTGACCAAACGTACGGCCGACGCTTATGTCTGAAAATAAAAAAACAAACATAATGTATAAAGGTCTTTCTGCCCATTAAAGAATCTCCATCTTTTTAGTAGACGAGGCGACAGACATAATTATATTACTAGAAATAGGGATCAACTAGTTCAACCAAGTTTCAGACTAGCTAAAGTAGCCTCATCTTTCATGGGGTACTGTTTAAAATGTTATAATAAAATACCTCCTAATATATTAGAACTGAATGAAACAAAATTTAAATCTGGTATCAAACGCACACTATGCAAGAAAGCATATTATAAGTTGGGGGATTATATTGAAGATAATAATGCTTGGCTCAATGCCGGTCCAGCTCCACAGTTACTAGGCCGCACAAACTAATCTTTTGGCATTTATAAATATTGTTGGACCCGTTGAAGACTGTAAAACATTATATTTTCATTGTATAGACTCAATGTAATTAGCATTGTATAAATTCATTAATTAACGGCACATGTGTGAGTACTGTGAACCTTATACTACTTTTATTTATTTTTTAATTGACTTGACTGCCCTGGCGGTTGGGAGTGTCATGCTCACTCAAAAGTCTACCTAATGGTGGCGCATGTGTTGGGTCATTTGGCTCCCTTAAATATGGTTGAGCCGAATGGTGCTAACGCGTGCGTCATGTTCGTGAACGGACGCCGTCAGTTTGGACTGGTCATCTCTCGGCTGCCACGGTTTATTTTAATGATTTGTTATTTAAATTGTTGTTGATTTTAATTTTTATACTCCGGATACTTTAACGTGCATTTCTTTTTACATCGTTCTCACATATATGTTTGTATAATTTCAACAGGAATGATGTAACCATAAAATTTTAAAGAAAAATAATTTAAAAGAGTGTCCGTGGAGTTTCTTGCACGTTCTTCTCCATAGAGATCTACGCTTTGGAACGTGCAAATAGCTTCGCATCTTTTTGGCTGACCGACCTTGACAATTCAAAAGTGCCTGTGAATGGTTTATTTGAAATAAATAATTTGAATTTGAATTTGAAAATTTGAATTGGCCCCTGACTCCGCACCGTTCTAACGACAAAACATCAATATTTCTTTATTTAAGTACCGTCTTCGCCCGCGTGAATTTGGCTTAAGGAAACGTACTCACGATATAAGAAGAATATAATTATGTAGGTATATATATTTTATCAGCCTGTAGGACTGTCCAACTTTACTGCTGGGCAAAGGCTAGTGCCCTCGTCTCTGAGGTAGGCAGTGACCTCTCGCTGCCGGCTGTAGTCCGTTCTATGGTCGGCGGCGAGGAGTCCTGGGACGCGGTGATCTCCTTCTGCGAAACTTTTATCACGCAGAAAGAGGCTGCGAAAAGGGAGAGGTAGATTTCGAGTGCTCTCCCAGCCCGCACCAGACGCACCGGGTGTCGGAGGATAAACCCTCCTTTGGCCCCCCTAACTGGGTCCAGGGGCGCGGATTTGGGGACGCCCGTCGCCCTCCATTCATCCAGACCCGAGGTGGCGGCGCGTGGTGTTCCCGTGCGCCCCTCTGACGTCGCGGGGTTAGCCCTCACTCCCCCGCTGACGAGAGGTGGCCCGCCGAGGCGGGCTGGCACCCGCCGGGGATTACGGAAGTCGCGTACGTTCCTGCGATCCCCGACGTAGGTGAAAGATGGAACGCCGGGGTGGTTTTAGTCAGTAAGAGTCTGGCAGACCCCTCCGCCCGCCCCAAGGCGGAGGACATCCATGAGGATTCCGGCCCATGAAAAAAAAAAATGGCTCGATTCACAATATATATCTATACATATATGGACGAGTTTTCGCTTCAGGTTGATTTGTAACTCTACCTTCATTAGCGTCTTCATGGACCTGAACCAACCAACCAGAAGAAGGCAGGAGACTGTTTTCGAAAGAAACTAACTGGCTCAAGTAGATATTATTATACTCATCGACATAGAAGTTTTCCTGCCCATCTTCTTCGACCCTAAGCTTAGTGCTGTTAGTATAATTATATGCTATGTGCTATTCCTATCCGGACTATAATCTAACTTTATGCCAATTTTCATCCAGATCTGTTGAACTGTTCTGGCGTGATTGAGTAAAAAACATCCAACAATCCATAATCTCATCATCATTATTATATCAGCTAAAAGACGTCCACTGCTGACCATAGGCGTCCCCCATGTGTCGCCACAGCAACCGGTCCTGTGCGTCCCGCATCCATCGGCTACCCGCGATCCTCACCAGGTCATCGGTCCACATTTTGGGAGCCCTTCCAACGCTGCATGTTCCGGTACTCGGTCGCCACTGCAGAACTTTTCCGCCCAATCGACCATCTGTTCTGTGAGCAATGTGGGCTGCCCACTGCCACTTTAGTTTGGCGATCCTTCGGGCTATGTCGGTTACCGGTTATAGAATTATATGATTTCCTTGTTAATTGCAGCGTTAAAAGCAAATTGATTGAATAGAATTTTGTTCGGATGAAAGAAACTGAACTATTTTCAGTTAGTTATTTACATGTACAACTATAAGTGGTTAATGTTTGACATTATTATAATAATTTGTAGTAAAATGATTAATGATCGATCCCCTATTTGTTTTTCATTTTTCCGACTGTCTACTTAGTGTATAAAGTTACAAGAGATAGAATCAAATCACGTACAGATGATATTTTTCATACTTGTTTATTATAATGTCGGAAATTTCGTTCGAAACTCAAGTATGAAAAAAAAAATACCTCAGCCGTGTGAACTATGTATATAAGCTATTTAGACGGTTCACGAAATTTCAAAGTACCCTCACTGTGTTCCAAATGATGTAAGTAACATTATTTAGGTATTTAAAACGTTTTAGCGATCCGTAAACGAGGAAGCAGATGAATTTTACGCTTGCAGGCACTGAAATGGATGCAGTCGTGAATGAATACCTACCCAGGAGCAGGTTTCTGAATATTAATATAATCACCTCAAGATCAACATGTGTGCAATAACACGAGTATTGTAACATTGAATGTTAAGCCAAGAACGTGAAATAAAACGTTTTACTTAAGAGCATAACGTTTATTTTACCTAATACCTGGCAATTATATTAAGTCATAACCAGATATTGGAATAGGTAGAAACATGACAATTAAAACCCGAGATTATGAAAACATGAACTTGAGTATAGTTACAAAAAATAATTCAAAATATTTGAAGAATCATAATTCAATTTTATAGGTATGTAAAACAAAGCTCTTTATTTGAACAGTTTGAGAACGGAACTCTAAAAACAAAATAAGATTCTTCAATACGTATAATCATTTTGTTAAAATTTCTGAAATCCCAGGATTCAATGGTCATGTTTATGATTTCGGGATTTTAGAGGAGGTATTACCAACCCTATGTTACTTACTTCTTCTTTAGGTAGGAATAGGTAGAGTATATACTCTACCTATTCCGATCTCTGGTCATAACCCAGATAAGTACCTATATTACATCTCTAAAATAAAACCGAAGTCGCATTTGTGACAACAACCCTAGAAAGCTCTTTTAGAAAGTAAGTAAAGGGAACCATACAGCGTGCTATATGACATCTTAATCAAAATAATAGGTGAAGTTTGTTTATTGCCATGTGTTTGTATGCCAACTTAAAATATTATATTTTACATTATTGCAAAAGGTATTCTTATATTTAAGAGAGAACTTCCGTCATTGGGCCAATAACGAACATTCTCTGTCAGATACATTGTTAAAGGTTTAAAGGGTGAATGAACCTCAAAGGAAATACCGTTTCAAGAATTTTAATATAACAGTCTATTATCTCTGTGGAACTAGGTACTGGAAGGTTTGTTTCAGTAACATTTCTTGAAAAGCTATAAAGTGCCAAGGATACTTTTCATCCCGGAAATGCACGCTTTGTGCAATGCATTCTATACGGAGTATATTTTTTAGACCGCGGGAAAAAAGTCGCGGGGAAAAAGTACCTAGTTGTTTTGTTCTTAAAAATCATCTTCTCTACCTAGTAACCTACCGTAATATACGTCCTATGTACACGTTTTTTGTAAACACAGATAAGTTCACTTATCTTATAAGCTCTTCGTTACGGGAACAGTCAATCCCGTAGATTTCAGGCGGAAATTCGGGGATTTAGATAAATAAGCCCTGACACAACGAATTGAACATATACAATGAACATGTAATTATAAAGTAATTTCGGAATCATGAGAAATTTGAATCCTAAAATAGTTATTTATGATATTAGTGCGGTAAATTGGTTTTTACAAACGAGTAGACGAAAGTAAGCACGAAACGAAGTCGAGGGCTTACCATAGTCACGAGTTTGTAAAAACCAAATCCGCACGTGTGTCATACAACGTTTTTCAACACATTTGCGAGAAAACAGTTCAATAAGTAATGAAACAAACTTTTTGTCTTTTGAAATCAGTCGGAAAGTCGCAACAATCTTTGACGTTTCTAATATGAAAATGGCGCAAATTTGCAACGGGTACCACATGCGCGTGGTGAAAATTAGAACCACATCTTTCATTTATTTTTATTTGTCTTCTCTCATTTTCTCTTTAGTATTAAAATGAGACAAACCTATACAGCAAAAACGCTTCCAAGGAGGTTCGATCATTCAGCTTATTAATTGTTCTCGTGATGTGAAACTCACGTTCCATTGTGTGGTGCATAATTTTTTACTTTCGAACAATGCATACAGGCTTCGTAAATGCATTTTTTGAGCAAATGTGTTGTAAAAAATTAAACGTCTCATCAGAACAACGGATTGAAATTTGGTGATCATATAGCACCTAACCCCATTTTCGTGTTTCCTTTACAAAATAAACTGAATGTGGGTGCTATTAATTTAATCAAATTATGATGTTTTACTTATTATGATCATTACTAGTAGCCGCCCGCGGCTCTGCCCGCGTGAATCTCGAAAATTATCCCAAGGTAACATTCTCCCGGGATTTAAACGTATCCTATGTGTTATTGCAGACTACAATCTACCTCTGTGCCAAATTTCATCAAGATCCGTTCTGACGTTATTGAGTTACAAAACATCCATCTATCCATCTATCCATCCAAACTTTCGCATTTTGAAAAAGAGTTATAAGAGAGAGAGAGAGAGAGAGCGATTTTAAGTTTTCCATATTCCTATTATTTTTTTAGGTATGACCACTAGCAAAATTTTTTTTTTTTTTTTTTGAGGATTTGAAATCATCAAATGACCCCTCCGAGTGTCAGACTTTTACTGAGTAAAACCCACCCTTTGTCCTCCTAGAGCCTTTCTTTCCAGGGCCGCGGTAACTCTTTCGAACATATTCCGCAACCCTATAAATAAACCTTGCGCTATAAATAGGGTGTATAGCTTCATCCTCCATCCTTCTGGACATCTATCGCATGCATACCGAGTTTCATTACAATCGGTTTATTCATTTCGCAAAATAAGGACTTGAAAGTTTGTATAAAAGCCGTAAGCGTACCGCATGAACACTCATATCTACAATTTGAATAATTTATTTTTGGTGCTTTACATTGCATAAACCAATTTATTTCGATTTTTCAATAGACATTTTACTATCTAAATCGATGTTACGTGTAACGTTATGGTTATGTTTCTTTTTTAATATTAGTTCATTCGTTTCAATTCAAAATATCTATTAAGATAATGGTTGTTTTAGACGTAACTTTGTGATGTAATGGTATTAAGATCTCAAGACACGGAAAAGCAACTTTGAAATTAAATGTTTTTGCAATGTTATGTAGCTGACTTCCTAGCTGAGCGTGAGGTACACATATTGTAAGTTTATTTTTCAGGATTTTTCAGCAAACATTTCTGAATATTTTTATGTAGGTACCCGTGAAACAGACTAGCTTCAAAACACAATGGACTGTATAACCCTTAATGCAATTTAAAATAAAATTACCTTGACTCAAGAAATCCTTAGTTTCCACATTATCACACTGCACTACAGAGACGAAGACGACGACGTACGTCAACGTCAACAGGGTGAGTTTGTTGCACATTTCGGTTAACACTTAATAATTTCGGCGGAACAATTAGCTGGTGATCTCCAGACGCCTGCTGGTGAGTGACTGATTGGATACCTCCTTGCAAGCCAGGATATAAAGTCTCCTACAAAAGACAATGGCCGGCGAGACCAAAGAATCACGACAAAAGAAAGCGCAGGACAACGTGACTGCTCGGTAGAAATGTCGCCCCCGATATCGACGCTGCATAAGGACTAATGTTGATTCATTAACGGTGTGATGCTCCCCTTGGACATTGTAGCGATCGCTATCGAAGCGAATGAAAGGTGAAAGTGACGATCACTTCCTCAGGATATAGGCACAACATTTCTTTAATCTAACTTTGTTTGGTATTCGCTACAAAGAGTGCAAGGACTAATTTGTTTGGTAAATTGCTAGAGTGCTAAGAAATGTAGGAGTAGTAAAGGCTTCTCGTGTCTGACAGCTTTCAGGGTTTTCAATAACAGTACGAACAATAAACGTTAATTTGTTTGGATAACTACCTACTACGATATAACTAACTTAGGTGCTAGCCAGGGTTGCGGTCGAAATAGTCACCGCGGCCCTGGAACGCAAAGGGCATTTGGAGGAACACGGTTGGGTCTTAGTAAGCAAAGCTCTTCCGCTCTGCCCAGAGCGTCAGAGTGTCAGACTCAGAGTCATTTAATGATTTCCCATCGCTAAAAAAAAGGTGCTAGGTAAATATTGTGTTAATTAAATAAATCGGACTAGAGTATTTTGAATTTGAATGTAACATATCTGATAGCGGTTATTAATTTAGATTTTGCAAGAATGGTTTACTGTTTCTATTCTTATCGAATGTCCATTATAGCACTTAATTAAATTAATATCACTGAAGCGAGAATGAAAATCAATCATACAGTTTATGTCTCCTGTAAGTTTTGCTTTCGTTTAACTGTCGGCTCATGTAAGAATAATTAGTGAAAATTATGATTTGCGTGTGTGACGCATAATTAGTGGGCATTAATCTGGAATCTTGTCACGTACGGGCGTAGAGAAACTCGATCGTGGGGCAGCGGCGCGCGACACAGCGCGGGCGCACCGCTCGTGTCCGTGACCGCTGAATGCAAATCACATACTATGTTCGGCAATATAGGCCATTTCCTCAATGCCGAAAAATCGACAGCAACCGATCGCCTAGAATTTGGGACCAAAATTAGTGCTTTCACGATTCTCATTTGTTATTGAGATAGAAGCTTGTCATATTGATTTACATTCGGCATTCGTATCGTGAACATGGAAATGTATTCACGTCTTGGAATCTGGCGCTCAGACGGAGTCGGTTGTTAAGATCTTATTCAGGAAGTTTGAGTATTCCTAGCGTGTAGAACGGTCGGTGTTAAATTAAAACGTGAACAAAAAAAAACTGGTCTTCTTAAGAACTACGTAGGAGGTCGCAGCCACAACATTTTTTTTTGAATTGGATAAAAACATGTTTAATTCCAAAAAAGGATTGACATAGGTAAAAACAACACAATGGGTACCTATTATTAGATACCTATCTATTGTAACTACTCAAGCGTGGCTGATAGTATGATTAAAGAAGACAAACGTACATAATCAACTTTTTTCACTCAGTATAAATGTGAGAGAATATCATCAAAACAAGGCTTGCAAAAAGCTATTGTTAAGTCTCCCGTGACTCAATATCTGTAACCATAGGGGAGGAGAGGAAAACTTGATCCATATAGTAGACGGTACAGTAGTTTTAAGTAATTTTTATTTTTTTATTAAACTAGCGGCCATGGTAGTTTATCATTCATGCAGACTTTGTGTCACAATTACATTAGTCACAGTGTAGAAGTTTAAAACTATGGCGGGTGTGTGCTGTTTCTGTCGTCACAGGAGGAGATTTGGCATCATACAATTTTGTTTCGTTCATTTAAAATTAAGCATTAAATAGTTTAAATAATTCCAAACTTTGTAAAAATAATGTTGACTCACTAATATTAATCTAGAGATATTTGGTACGCGTTTTATGGTACATTTTATTTTATGGGTAAAGCCTCGTAATGGCTAGATAGGTACAGTTCTCGTCAAATAACTTTGCCCCTCTGAAGTTAGCCATTTGCAAAGATCGCGCAGGTGCAGTCACGTACACGGGAGCAAGCGGGACGCAAGCATGCATCGAACGTAAACGAGCGACTGAGACATAAAATCGCGCCCCGCCCCATGTCTCTTACGCATGCGCAGTGGCAGTGTGTTCGTAATTTTGACTACTACGCAGCCACTCGACACAACTTCAGAGGGGCAAAGTTATTTGACGAGAACTGTACCTGCTTATTTTTGTATTCTCAGATTGACTACTTATCATGCCAAGAAAACATAACGAAAATGTAGGAGCTTGGCCAAGAATGCCTTTCGATTCAAGTTAGCTTACCAATTACCCGATTGAAAATGAATAGAACTTTCAAAAAAAGTGGCATGAGAAGGAGACAGATACTAATGACTGGTTCTATGGTTTTATAAATCTCCATACAGGTTTGTTTTTGGCTAATTAGAATAATAAGCCAAATAGTTGAGTTTCTGATATGCCTAAGTAATTAGTGTGGAACAAATCTCCCTAAATCACAAGGTTTATTTTCATTTGCTATACTTTTTTCTTATTTATTAAATAATTCACCGATTTGTGATAAAGGCCTTTTCTTCAGAAGTTCCTGGATAAATTCTGTAAAAAATATTCTTGTTATCTCTTTCAATACTTTATTCAGAGCTCAAAAACAAAAGGGGGCATCATGTGTCCCTCTTCTCCCATAATGTATGGGAATCAAAAATCGAAATCAACTCGCGTAAACAATACTGATACCATCGACGCATCGTGTTTCTTAAGTACCATTTGTGTTTTATTAAAAAAAAAAAACATTCTAACACAGTTAATTGGTTGAAAGAAGCGTACCTACTTAGCACAAGCATTACTGAACAATAGTGATGCATCTTGTCATACAGCAATTAAAAACGTAACTCTTACATTCTCTAAATTTGATTGTTTCACACTGATATCATGCGCGCGCATAAAAATTTAAATTACATACGCAGCTTACTCTATTCAACGTTTTAAACTGACCGTTCGATATCGATTATAATGACTGATGTCTAGACGTTGCTTTATTAACAACGGCTTTCCATTGCATTTGCACATTACGAAAAAAAACACTGTATTTTTAGTCTGTGGCTGCTTTCATTTGTTACTGTCAGTCATACAAAGGCATATAGCGTGCACAGCTGGTCAGTTTTAAATACAATTTATATGCACATCCTCGTCACTAATTAGGTATTTTTTATGAAATGATTATGCTTTAACGTCACGCGAATATTATACGTGTACACCACAGATTACGTGACACGATTAAACCTGAATATACCGAGACAATCCTTTTGTAATTAGTACGTGTAGTGTTTAGAAGTTGCTTCCTCATTTGAAAGTTTCAGTGTCTTTTTTTCTTACTGGCCACTAACCACTCTATTTTCGTTTCGTAAAAAAAAACTTGTCAGTGACAGTCTGCATTGGACGGTCTTATAGGAAATTACAATTCCTCACTTAGAGGACGGAGTGCAGTTTATTGCTATAGAATAACAGATAGACGGATGACAGAACCTACGCGTTTTACTGATTGATGGCTTGGACTTTGACGTCATAGAGCCCCTCTATACCTTAGAATAGAATAGAATAGAATACTCTTTATTATGTACACCATATAAGTTACAGAAAATATATATGAAGAAAACATTACATAGGGTGACACAATACCTTCGAGTAATTAAACATACAATATTATTAGTTACGGTTAAAGTAAGTTCAGTTTAGTTATAGGCTGTAGTCAATGTTTTTTTGGGCTGTTTTTGGTATTTTTTCTTCATCTTATCTATGATTGCAAGTTATATTTGTTTCAACCAAAATTCTATAATTTGACCGCGTTAACGTCTGCCTCGTAAATGTTTTTCAGAGTGCATGTGATGTTATACAGAGAGATGAGTGCCCTTCTTTTGATTGGGATGTCGATCCATACTCACATTGTGGCTCATTGGAGTACCAGATGGTACTCCAACTTAAACAGATGTCTGTTCTTGTACTGGAAAAAATCTCTATTACACATTGCCCAACACGAGGATCAAACCCCCACAAGGCCACCAGACGTGCTTGCCGCCACTTGGACCAACAAGGCAGTTCAAATATTAATTTTAGGTAACCTAAAAACAAAATGGGTGACCACTTTCGCCTTTAGCTTAGAATGTTATGGAAGCGATAATCCAACGGTTAAGGTTACGGACTAAAGTGTTACGGAAGTACAAACAGACCGAATTAACTTGTGGTTGACAGTGACTATTGTGACTTGAACGATTAACTGTTAGTAATGATAGAGGACCGGTGGCTTGATTATACACTATTTAGCTTCTTCCAGCGGTTCGGCCGCGTGCTAAACTGATAAAAATATTCTGTGTCCTTCTGGTTCTATCTATAATATTGATCTTGTATTCATGTTGAATTTCATAGCAGCTGTTAGGCGTGAGGAACTAACAAACAAACAGACAGACAGAGCTACTTTCGGGTTCATAATATTAGTTTGGATAACGCGATACCATCGTTGGTATTCCCCGAAGTAGACGCCCCGAGGCAGAGGTGTATTTATAGTGGCTCTCATTTCTCTAATTTCGCCAAATACGTAAAATTCCATGAAATGGAGGCGAACCCACTGACATCACGTGGATGCAAATCCGACCTCGTGCCTCTCCTGTGAAAGTCCACACTTTGCCAAACTCGGGAATCGAACCTAAGAGCTCATGTTCAGTAGGTGGCTGCAGTTGCAGCGAGGCAGTCGGCGGGATTTTACGCACAAAGTTTTTGCATTGCTCAGAAATGAGTAAAATTGGGCGTCTGAATATTTTCAAAAACGGGAATAAAGCCAAAGACTCTCGACTCACTGGCATTCTATCAGCCACAACAAATGTAACATTCAAAAAAATATTAGATCGACGTTATGTACTTACGTTGTCGAGATATTATGTCGTCAATCCCTTACATTTAGACTTTTTGACAATCGATATCGTTGGTCTAAGAGCGTTTACGCAGTAGGTACGTCATTTCATACAAACTTTCAAGTCCCTATTTTTCGAAATGAATAAACGATTGTAATCAAACTTGGAATGCAGCTAAATATCCAGGTCTAAATAGTTAATACAGAACATTTTAGAAAAAGAGTTCCGGTGAAAAGATAGAATGATTTTTCACCTTCTAGGATAGAAAATTTAAAATCGCTCTCTCTCTCTCCCTCTAAACTATATACCAAGTTTCATGCAAATTGCTTTATATATTTCAAAAATTAAGGACTTGAAAATTTGTATGAAATGCCGTAGCGCGTTGGCAAACTGGTCTAGGTGTAGTTCCAGTAGAAAGTAGCAGTCACCTGAAGAACTAAGGAACTTGCTGACCTTCTTAAGTCGAAGTTGAAAAGTCTCGGGTGTGTAATATGGCAGGTTGCGCGAATTAACCTTTAAAGCTGCACAGGAATGCTGCTGGTGGTCAGAAATAATACAACGAGTACCATCGTTGGTAGAGCATAGACTGGAAAAACTGCTTTTTGGATAAAATTTTTCAAGGCAAATTAACCTTAAAGTAGTTGTATGTATATGTATGTATTATATGTATGTAAATCGGGCTGGTTTCTGGTGCAGGTGGGACAAATGTTTCATTCGATCCACCCCAGCTCCCCAAGAAAGGCCAGTAACGCCTTGGTGTTACTAACTATCTCACAAAGTGTACCTGGGTTTCCGAAGTACTTAGCCCTGTAATCGGCGACTATCGGGTAGCTTAGAAGCAGATGTGCTGCTGTCTCATCCTCCTCCATGCTGGCTCTGCAGAGTGGGCTGTCAGTGACTCCTATGACATAGAGGTGTTTATCAAAAGACCCATGGCCAGTTGTGACGGCTGTGATGCAACTATTGTTTAGTCAGTCTTAGGGCTTCACGGCCATCAATTTAGGGAAGTGCCTCCTTGGCCTGCCTACACTCACCAAGTCTTAAAGTAGTTAATTATTTATGAAAAAAGGCGATGCCAAAAAATAATGTGCTGCATGGATAGGTACCTACCGCTGAAAACCGCGAAAGTTATAGTTATCTAGCGAAAGTGGCCTGGATAGATTAGTGAGTTACGAAAGAGTAGGTAGGCCTAACACTGTGATAGATCGAGTTGATGGAAACCTATTAACCATTAATGTCTGATGGTACGCGACGAAAATTATGTTTCTGTTCATTCCATTGGCAATTAGCAATCTAAGAGCAATCAAGTGTACATGTTAGTGTCTGCATTTTTAACAGCACAACGAAATCTTTTTACTCTTTATTACCAGATTTTAGTAGCTCTGAACTGTGGAATGTACTACCTACTTTGCGCAGTTACTGTCATGTCTGTCGGAAAGAAATGTAGGTACCTAAGTACGGCGAAACAAGGCAACAACAACTTCCGGTAACGTTTCAAACTTACTACTTAGGGAAACAAATAATCCTCGATAAAGTATTTTTTTTCGTGCGCGTCCAAACATCGCTTTCGCCGGTTGTGGCGATGCATTTGGAGCGAGTAGTGAGTAGGGAGGGAACCTGCTTTGGCGTCAGTTCAACCGCAGCGATGCGCCCGCTCACCGCACTGCTCCTACTGGCCGCGAGCCAGTGCGTGATCGCACAGCAGCTACCACGAGCGTCGCGCGAGCAGCTCGATACCACGCTACACTCGCTCCTCGGACAACACTACCACCCTGTACAACGCATCTTCTCGTGCGCACGCGCTCTAGGACCTACAAAATGTCTCAGTGCTCTAAGTGTTTGGCGTGCAGAACGCGCCATCGAAGCCTATGCCAAAGATCCCGCCACACGGTTCAACCTGACTGAGGATGTGGAACAGTTCCCATGGCTGAAGTACAGTAATACCACCGATGAACAGTTATACTCACAGCTGTATGACGATACCAAGAAATTGCTACACTATCGACCCCTGGGATTCAACATTATACCCGGCTATAAATTACAACTGGGTTCTAAAGGAAATGAAACGATGAAATTCGATATTTATACAAGTAAGTTTATATATGTTTTTATTTTCTTGAAACCAACTTGTTGCTTATTGGGATGAATTAACTTTAATAACGTAAACACTGCAGACGTAAAGAAATACATGTTCCTAATGAAACATTTTGTTCAATAAGAGTCTGGAACCATTAGGTTAATAAACTGTATATATTATTCAGGTGAGGTCTGCTTGTGTTGTTACCTTTTAAGTTATGTGTTTAATACATACAATACTAATTTACTTAGTCACGTAAACGAAAGTCACAACATAATATGGACAAGAACGCGATCCATAACATTAGCATAATACAGTTTGTTATTATTTTGAATATGTGATAGTGTAATGACGGCTACCAAATGATTAGATATAAAATTATTTGTTATTTCTACTTTCAGGTGACGCAGCAGAAACAGGTCGAAGCACCATGAAGAAACTACAGAAATATATGTACAAGTTCGCGCCTTTGATGTTAGTGCCAGGACTGGTAATGTCTGCCATCTTCCCTTTCATCCTGCCAGGGCTGAAGATGATGACTCTGATGGTTGGAATGATGAACAACATGGCCCTGATGGGGGCCATATTCACAATTCTAAGAAACAATGCCTTCAGCGATAAGTATGAACACAAAGTTGTTTACGTCAACGATGGATACAACAATGAGAAGTATGCAGCGACAAACATTGAAGAGCATGTTCATTCAGATCACTTCGGACTTCTGTACGATGAAAGTAAGAGGCCTCCTAAGCATGAAGATCACCATACTTTTGGTGAAGATTTTGACCACGTAGAAGAGGGAGCATCATTCTCTGTTAACCCAGAATGGTTAAAAGCATACGCTGATGGCAAAATGTTAGCGCTTATTGGGAAAGATAATAAAATTCATAATGTGAAACATTAGATACAAACATTTTGTGATACGCCTACAAGATGTTAACTTGCCAGTTCTGTTTAGTTATTAATTGTTAGAACAGAATCTGAAATTGAAATGCTTTAAATATTATACTAATTTTATTTTTATATCAAAGAAAATATGTTGTAAATGTCGGAGTACATGTTGATGTAGCATTAATATTTATTACATTTTAGTATAAGCCTATGACCACCCAAGAATTTCGTTTTGTTTGTAAAATGATACAGCACTCAACTACAAAACAATTATTTCCAGTTACTTTAGTCCTGAATTATTTAATTATTCTCTTAGAACATCACTGTCACTTAAAGTTAGTTTATGTTACTGTAGAAACTTACTCAAAATCTTCGCCATTTTTAAAAATTTTAAGGAAATTTCCATTTGTTTCTAATCAAACTTCCACTTGTTTCCTGCATTTTAAATCCAATGTTATTTTTGTTAAATAAACTACTTATAGCCTAGATGCCAATTGTTAAATCGATTCTTGTAACGAGTTATAAAATATTGTCATATGTATTTTATTTTGTTGAGAGTATAAGAAAATCAGAAAAAAAAATAAAAAGTAAATAATTAACTTCTGTGATCCACAGTAATTGTATTCAGCAATATGACAGTTCAAAGCTAAATAATCTTGTCATGCTACAACTAATAATGTTAGCGTAGAGAAATTGTTGAATTTCAATCTATTTAAAAAAACCGGCCAACCAACGACGACGACGACGACAATAATGAAATAACCTGCCGCCTGACTACTTGTCCGCTGTCACCGACGATGCCGTGGAAGTATTGGTCCAATAAAATATAGATAGAATACAATACAATAGAAACTCAAAGAAGACGGAAATAAGAAGAAGAAAAGAACATTTAGGTACTAAATAACCTAAACATTCGCAATCGTAATGTATTCGTAAGATAATGGTACCCTCCGTGCGCGAGTCGGACTCGCGCACTGATGGTTCCGTACCATTATTTATAAAAACCGGCAAAAAAATCACGTTTGTTGTATGGGAGCCCAACATAATATTTTTTTATTCTGTTTTTAGAATTTGTTGCAAGAGCGGCAACAGAAATACATCTTCTGTGAAAATTTCAACTGTCTAGCTATCACGGTTCCAGAGATACCTATAGCCTGGTGACAGACGGACGAACGGACGGACGGACGGACGGACGGGCGGACGGACTGACGGACGCACAGCGGAGCCTTAGTAATAGGGTCGCGTTTTACCCTTTGGGTACGGAACCCTAAAAGAGGTCATTTCCGAAAAACATAACAATCCTTTTTGCTTCGCGTAGTTGGGTAAAAATAGTGTTACAGCTAAATTCAACCGATTTTGAATTTCCCATAGAAACGAGAGATTTCCAATTATCTTTTTTAAATAAGACGTTTCGAAAATGTTCTCTGATAATATCTTTTTGGACCTGTATCCTGCTTATGCATAGAGAAGTCTTTGTGCTTATGCGTAGGAAGTTTTTATTAAAATCGGTACATTAATTTCGAAAACTGACTTGAAATTTTGTATGAAATGCCGTACGGTGTAAATTTACTGGCAGACATCGACTATATAGTGTGGGCTAGAAGCACAAACTTCGCATAAATTTCATTAAATATTAAATGCACTAAGATTGATTTTTTTTTAAAGTTCGTTGTCCCTGAAGATGGATTAGGAGTGAAAGTCTAGTGGGAGTTAATTTTTTTCCGCTTATAGGTACCATGCCTAGTTGGTCGGGATAGGGGCGATGTAAATAATATTTATATTGTATATAACATTATATGTAACTGGGAACCTCCCGGAGATTCCCAATTATTATCGGTGGATAGGGAGATTAGATATCGTTATTACGAATGGTTAGGTTAATTAGTAAATATTCTTTTCTTCTTCTTATTTCCGTCTTCTTTGTGTTTCTATTGTATTGTATTCTATCTATATTTTATTGGACCAATACTTCCACGGCATCGTCGGTGACAGCGGACAAGTAGTCAGGCGGCAGGTTATTTCATTATTGTCGTCGTTGTCGTCGTCGTCGTCGTCGTCGTCGTCGTTGGTTGTTTTGTTTTATTTTCTTCATTTCTAACCGACTTCATAAAAAAAGGAGGAGGTTCTGCACAATCCATTGCTCTCCTCTCCGCAGAGCAATGGATTGCGCCTGCGCGGCTGAGTGCGGCGCTCGACGCACCAAGCTGTCAAAATGTAATATGCTCTGAGAGTCTCTCAGGCGTCACTCGTCCTAATAAAAATCGATCATCGTCGCGTTAGTTTGTTAGAAAAAACCGGAAGGTGCTCTGACGGTGCGATGACGCGAACGCGATGATCATGTTCGTATACCTTTATTTAGCAGCAAAGTAGCTAATTTTGCAGCACAAATTCTGGATTAAGCAGCAAAACATATCACAAGTTATATCAATCCAGAAATGTCTACTAAATACATCTGCAATATTCAGCACTGTATATATTTCAGTTCTGAAAAAAACAATACTTTTCGAAATTCCTTATGAAATCGCTGTAAAGGGTAACCATATTATTCAACAAAATATTAATTTATTACTTAACGAGTTCCAGGTGTCTCCTTAATTCAGATGTTTAGATTGAGGACCACTTTTGCATTGATAAAACTTGTGATATGTTTTGCTGCAAAATCAGCTACTTTGCTGCTAAATAATGGTGTTAGTTAGCTGTTTAAAATCTGACTTGGCTCCTCAATCCATACGAACATCGATGATCGAGTATTGCCACGATTAGCACTCTGTATTTGGCTGATGCCTTCCAGTTTTCTCCTTGCACATTTTTAACCATATTCAAAAGAAAGAGTTTATCAATTCGACCCGCATGTATGTAATATTATCAGAATTGCACAGTTTTTGTATAATTATGTTAGTCTATACCAGCTTCTTTATAACATGTGTGCCAAATTTCATAAGACGTGCTTGTATATTATGTATGTATGCTTGTTTAGTAATGTAGCCTTATTATTTGGAATAAACGTCTCACTTGGTACCTAGTCGAATTATTATTATTTATTTTTTTTAATTACTTATTTTCAGTTATTAATTAAATAAATTACAGTTTGGAAGTCGGTTTAATTTTTTTATATTACTTTTTACTTCTCTCACACCAACTGCTGTTTTATTCACACTTTTTTTTCGCACACTATCTTAAAATCTACGACATTCTTATGTGCGTGAATAATATAGATAACAAAAAGATGCTCCCCGAGGGCGAAGAGATGTCAAGATTGGACTATGGATTCTGAGTGATAGCTTAGATACTTTATAAACACGATTATTCTGAAAGATAGTTTGGCTTGAAAAGGTTATACTCGTATTTTAATATTCATAACTCATGCATACTTGATACCAATAAAACAAAACAATAACGATTCACTATTTATTAAAATAATAAGATTTAATTTACAAAATGTGTTTTACTAATGTCCGCACTCGCATACGTCAAAACGTTAAAGAGCCTTTATGTCTCTGAGTGTGGGCGTTATTAACCATATTTAAAGCAGCTCTCCATTCCAAATGTTTCGCAGCTAAATAAATTAAAACTTAAATCAAGTTTGCGTAAAGTTTCACTAAGAGCCTGAAACATATTAAAATAAGCGTCGTTTAATAGATCTTAACATATGTTCACTTCTTATTGAAACGGAACGCTTTTCAGGCTCTTAATAAAGTACCTAATAAATTAAAAAATAAATATCTTTAACAGTCACCATCAGAACAGTATCACATAAAAAGTGTACGAAATATACTAATTACTAACATAGTATTAGATACATAAGTCAATTCAGTCACTTATGAATAATACCTACCCACAATCTCTTGTGTATATTAATTACTTACTTAACTTTACGCAAGTTATCGGTCGAATGCCGTTAAACTAATAATATACAACATGAGAATGTACTTAATTCTGCTAAGGATGTGTACCATCATCATTTACAACAAAACCAGGAAAGTTCGTAAGTACGTATATACCTAGTATACTTTTACATTACATTCACGATTTGTTATTTACAAAATTACAACCATTAGAACTTCTTTGTTTAGCTCTCTCTATTGTTTGATTCACGAAGAAGCGACATGACGTAAGGTATCTAAAAATTTTCTTGAGCAATTTTTATCGAATTTCAAGCACGCTATAAACGTGCTTGATATAACTAAAGAATACTATACCAATATTAAACATCAAATGCTCACAAAATACAATAACAGTCGGTCACCAGAAATAGGTAAAGGGGCGTTAATTCGTACAGAAGAAAAATTAAAACAAATTCCATAACTTGCGGAATCTATTCAGTTTTTCTGTGGACGATTTCTGCAAATTGTTTCTCTTCCTCGGTCATGTCGGTGTCTTCCCAGCCCCACACTGGGTTCTCCGGGTGGTAGTGCTCTTCTTCTTCCAGGCTCTCCTTGGACCACGCGTGGGTACCGTCCCCTGTTCTGTTCACTCTCTGTCGGATCATGTCGGCTGACACCGTCTTCAAATCGTAAGCCAAACCTGTGAAAAAAAACGTAATAGTTGATCCCTTTGATTGAAAAACTGAACGAAATTTAAAAAGAAAGCTGATATTGCTGCCAACAGCTTTTATCCCTAGGTATGCGAAATATTCACGCCCCCAAACTGAGGGAATTCCGATAACCGGACGAAAAAACTCGTGTCGTGTTCAGTCAAAATAAAAAGAAAATAAAATAAAATCGGACCTCTCATTTATACTCCACTGGAAATGGATTGATGGCATATTAAAAAATGCAAAATGAATCACACCTATGCAGTACCTATGACCTACAGATTCCAACTTTCAACAGATGAATGTGGTAGTTTTTTTTCTTTTTACAGAGCATACGATGCGTTTCAGGGTTCTGAACATCCGTAAGAAACGGAACCATTATAGAATCACTCGGTTGTCTGTCTGTCGTTCCGTCTGTCACAGCCAATTTTCTCCGATCTACTGGTCCATTTCTGTTGAAATTTGGTGCACATGTGAACTTCTGTGACCCAAACTCGGACGTGTTACGTAAATGAACAAATTTTTAGTCCAGGGGTCACGTTTGGGGGACAAACTTGACGATTTCTAAAAAAGTTTTTCTGTGACATATCAAATGAAAGGGCTTATTGTGAGGGTAATTCAAGAGAAACTAAACGAAAAATGACCCTTATCTTCGAAACTACGGAGCCTTAAGTTTCGATAAAAAAAGAGATGTTCTTACCTATAAATAACAGGAAAACCTATAAGAAGTCTATAGTGTTAAAATAATATGTTACAAAAATGAAATTCGTTTGGAACCCTTTGCACGCGAGTCCGACTCGCACTTGGCCAGTTTTTGAATGGAGAGAGAAATTATTACATTGTCAATTAGAACCTAAATGATAATTAACTCAAGTCATCCTGCCCAGCATTTTACTTCCAAATTTTAACACAACTTTGGGCGTAAAACATAACTTATGTAGTACGAAAATGGCAAAATATTAACCATACAGGCATAGATTATTTCCTAAATTAAATTTAAAAATTAATTTATATATAATATAATACATTCAGTACTATTTTCAAAATATCTTGACTACCAAATGTCTTTTAATAAATTTTACGAGCTCATTTTCGTTATAAATCATTTTAAATGATAAGGAACAGTAAATGTGTGTGCGCATTAGCTTCATATTACTCATCACAGCGTTTATTTCTTCCTTTAAATTATTTTGAATGAGATAGCATGCATTTAACCGCGCCCGTTAATGAGTATAACCGTTCGACTGAAGTGACGTTTTGAAAAAAAACTACTTATTCATTCGCTGCGCGTCGATGTCAGCATAAAAATTAAACAATAAATTGATATGTACAGGTTTGCTCGTACAATGACCACGCACTTCTAGAACTCCCTGTATGTAGGGGTCAACTTCCAGTTCAATTGGATGCAGTCGAGTGCCAGTGTTTAATATGGATCAACTGCCTGGTGTCAAAGTTTCTGGCTTCTGACTTTTCGTAATGATTGTCAAAGATCTACAAATGACAGCCGGGACCAACAGCTCGTGCTTTCTGAGGCATGGCGGAGTCTCGATATGTAATAGATACTCACCCACCCACGGACTGACCTCGGGAAGAGTTGCTTTATCTTGAAAGATCGATTCGTGTGTTTTGAAAAAAACACCAAGTTGTATTAAAACCAGTCTTACCGTGTTTAGCGGCGAAGTCTATTAAGGCAGTAGATAGGTTAGTGCTGTAATTTCCAAGTTCAGCCGCTTTGTAGTCCCAAGGGAAAACGTGGTGGTAGTTGTGCCATCCTTCGCCGAACGCACAGATCGCGACCGCCTTGTTGTCAGTAGCGCCTATGTTTCTGAAATAGCAACATGTTGCGTTAGTAAAACTGCTTTTTAAACGACTTCAAACAAAAGGAGGTTTTCAATTCGACCCGTATGTATGTAATATTGACAGATTGCACAGTATTTGTATTTGTTAGTCTATACCAGCTTCTTAACATGTATGCCAAATTTCATAAGTGTATTTATGTCTATTTGTATGCATGTTTGTCCGCGCATATCTCGAAAACTATAAGTCAGATTGCAAAAAATCTTTTACTTGGACTAGGTATAGTCCAACTTATGGAACAGCGCAAGTTTCATTTTGATGATCGGAACGGTTCAGTAGTTTTTGAGATTGAGAGCTATGTGTGTGTCAGTCACTAGGACGTTACGCTGTCAAGTCGGTGGCTTAGCGGCGTAATTCTAAAAAATGACATTATGTATTAAGTAATTAGTTTCAATAACAACTGAAACAAAAAAAAGAAAAAAAAAATATTTAAAAAAAAATTAAACCGACTTCGAAACTGTAATTTATTTAATAAATAAATTAAATAGGCAACTAAATTACTTATACAGCAAAAAATAGGAGAAATAAACGTTTTGTCTTTTAAAAATCTGTAGCAAAAGTGCCTACTATTGTTTGAGGTCGGTGCCAGTCTTAGTTTTAAATAAAATATTAACATGAGTAACTCTGCATACTAGGACTACTAAGTGACAACGTTTGTTGCAAAGATTAAGGCTGGCACCGTGGCTGGTACCGACCTTAAAAAAATAGTTGGCATATTTACTAAAGATTTTTTAAAAGACAAAACTTTTATTTCTCCCTTTTTTTGCTTTATAATTTTCCATAGGGAATTAAAATAACGATAATATAGTATTGTGACGATAGTAATTTTGGTGTTCTCTTCAATTTTTGTCGCTGCCATTGTAATTCACAGGACAAGTAATATATGCATAATAACTGGAGGAGGAAACATCCGGTCACTATTTATGAAACAGTTCGTTTTCTTTACTCATCATATCTTTTAGTAAAGGCTCCCACAGACAGGCGCAATGCTAGAGGAGCAGTTTCCATGGAAATTGTTCCACGGGTTATATTGAAAAATTGTCATCAATTAAAACATTTTTTTTTTAGGAATTGGCTATGGCTCTCCTGGGGAAAGTTGTTCATTTACATGAGCAGAAGTGGATCTTAAAGTTTGCGCAATGAAAAAAAAATACCCAGTATGTGTAGAAGGGTTTCTATAAAATAATTGTCGCAATGCCGCATCCTGCGGTACCCTTAATGATTAGTGATGATGATTATCTTGCGATATTTATTTAGTTAGGTATAAACTTTGCTGTTGTCTTGTATCCATATCGGTGTATTCAATTTTAATATTATTCGTCATATTCCCAATTACTGTTTTTATAACAAACATCACAGTGCTACCTACAACTCAATAAAAAGGCAATAGTAAATTCTGTAACTGACCAAATAAATTGACTGAAACATCAGGATGTTGGTAGTTAGTAGTCTCTATTACCTAACAAACAGCACGCGATCTACAGCTACTAGAGGCAGTACACATCGAACGTGAACTAAAATTTATGTTAGCAATTAAAAATGGACTTGGGTTAGTTTTCATTTTTTTTTATTGTAGGTACTGTCAACATCGACGAAGAATACATTATGAGTTTTTAGGAAAACAATAATGGTCATAGAAATAAAGCAATTAAGGCATTGTGTTATTTTTAATAGCATAGTGCAAACTATAAAATTAAAATATTTTATTGCAACTTAACATTCAAAAGATCTGAGCGAAGCTAAAAAGGCTCCTATCTCAGCAAATGATGCGATAGATTAAAACTATTTTGAACTTTGTAGTGTTTTTTGGAAGTCGGTTTCTTTTTTTTGTGAAAAAGTTTTTTATTTTTTACTTTTTATTGGTACCCCACACCTAACAAGACCACTGGAAAGACACAGGAAAGCAAAAATACGCAATTTCGTATACATGGATGATTTTTCCACATATTTTTTTCAGGTATTTGGATTTAAAAAACCAAACTACTGAACCGATTTTGATATAATTTCAATGGGGCCATTTGGGAAGTATACCCTTTCCAACAAAAAAAGAGTTTTTCAAATCGGTTGGCAAGCGACGGAGTTATGCGCGAACAAACATAAAAAAAAAAGAAAAAAAATAATACAAACATCCGAATTGAGAACCTACTCCTTTTTTAGAAGTCGGTTAAAAAAGCAGCCCCGGTGTTCTATACCTAAGACTCACAGTGATACCATAGATACTCTCACGGAAAGTAGACTAAATTAAATAGATAAAACCAAATATGAATATTAATTGATTTATTAATTTAATTGTTATTTTCTCCACTTGTGTTTTGAGCAACATACGTTATCTACTTCCATTCTACCGTCAACCGATACCATTCACTCCCTTCACTTTTATGTCTTTCCTCACATAGTATTCATCCATATTTTCATGGCCGATCCAATCCCTGTCCATCTATCAACATTATCTGTCTGGTATTTTATTAAAAATAAAATTATAATAATAAAATATTTTTAATTCCATTGCAAACATCAAAGATGTTTGGTTCTTTAAAAAATCATCTCTTACTTTTGATGTTGATTGTACGTATTACAATGTTGTTCCGTTCAAGAATTTGCGTTATGAATCGCCTACTTTTTTTTTTACTATTATATTATAGTTTACTGCCCTATTTAGGTAATACCGTTGCCGCGTTGTCACGTTCGAAAAACATACGTTTTGAGGGCTTTAAAACATATTTTAGGTTAATTAAAACCCAAATTATGAGTAAGAATTTAGTATCTAACATAAATAAAAAGGTCCCCACAATTAACCCTGAAAGTAAATAACATAACTAACATACAATTTATTATATCTAACATTGTCCTGAACTAACTTACCAACAAGAAACTAAAGTACCTACCGTTAAACTTGTGCCATTAATAACAAAGTAACCAACCAATATTTCGTTCAATAATCTGTAAGTTAACCGAACCGTAACCGGGTCAAGTATTCGCTGCATTTTTTCCAACTTTCACCGAATGTTCGTACAACTTGGCATAAAAGTGAAAAGTTGATCACTTACTTGTCGTAGGGCCTATTGCCCCAGATGTGGGCAGCGGAGTTGACGAGCCAGGTGAAGTGGAGGGCCACTGTGTATCTGGTGATGGACGCCACGTACCACGAGATCCAGGCATTCTCGCCCCAGAAGTAGACGGGGATCCAGGCGGGGATTATGAAGCACAGGATTGGCATTACCACGAGATATGTTCTGGAAAGAGATTGTAAATATTGTAAGATGGCTGAGTACCTAAATTTGTTTTTTATAAACCATGCAAAGTCCTTTAGTTGAGATTTTGAGGTGTATTATAATAGACCACAAAATCGCATACAATATTATCCGTACCTACTATCTAACCAACAAGAAAGCTTTATACACATTTTTTGAGGATTTGGTTTAAATTGAACCTACCAGTATTTTTTTCGAAATTAAAAGTGAACTATCTTCAAACAACTAACTACGTAAAAGGAAATGAGCACTACGATCAAAATCAGGTCTTTAACAACCAAACGGATATTTGGAACTTAGTTCCAGAAATATCTGTCGATAGATTTATTTTTAATTATGAGTGAGAGTTTTTAGTTATCAGCTGTTTTGGTCGTATTCGAAACACGACAAGAAGTAAAATATTGTTTATTATGAAATACGGCATCGGTTTCCGTGGACTTGTTTCTGAAAGCTACGGTTTGGGAATCTTTAAGTCAAGACTGAATATAGATTACTTCTATGGAAACGTTCTCCAGTCCATTGCCTTCCTATATCTAAGTGCGATCACTCAATTTCTAAATCAATATCCACAAACAAAATACTGACAAGTTTTGTGGATTTGATAAATTCGAAAATGTGAAGGAGAACACAAGTCTGGAATGAAAATGCAGTCCACTAAAAGACAATATCTACACGAGTCACGTTTAAGGAAATTGCTCCAAGATTTTTCTAAGCCTTTGTGTACTCGTTTGGACAGACTACTTTCCAGCTCTTTGATTCTTAAGATAAATGAAATGCCAACCTTAGCATGTTTGTATGAACGGTCAAACATTAGTACCTACCTAACTAAGTACTTTTTGTTGGGTTGGTAAAATGATTACCAATTAGCTTGGTACCTACGCAATTTAATGTTAAATTAAATTTCGTGAAATACATTCTAAAACTGTTTTAGAAAGTAGTTCACGAAATTTCAGGAAGTCTAAAGCACTATGAACATTTATTCACAGAATTTTAAAGATGAGAAGCAGCCACAGCTGGTATTTGGGAGGGAGTTTATTAATCAAAATTTATAAGTAAGTTAAGTTAGAAACGTTTCAATACCCCGTTGGCTAGAATTTGTCTACGGTAACCATTATACAAGGTGTAACAGAAATAACGCAAAAACCTGAAAAGGGGTGGGTCTTTGTATTCAACATTATGAATAACTTTTACTACGGGACCAACCAACTAAAAATCAATTGGCATTTAGGTATGTTTGTATAACTCGACAAAATGGAGATACTAAACATATTACCTTTTTCAGTTGTTCATAATGCTGAGTACAATAAACCCTTCTCAGTTTTTGAGTTATTTCTGCAACACCCTGTACGTATATTTAGTTGCCTCTTAGTTAATAACATTGACTGAAAAAACATGGGTACTCTGTTTGCGAAACCTACAACAGATTGTGCTCACTTGGTTTCCAGGAAAACCAATCATGAGATTTAGACAAAGAGCTTATAATCTCCAGGGTAATTTAATAAGTCAACAAGGATGGAATGAAAATTAATAATGTTATTTTATAGCAAAAGGTTAAATGTGGGCGAAAAAACAGCCATGATAGCCAAAAGTGATTTATATTTTTTATTTTTGGATAGCCATCGAAATATAACAATTAAGTATCAATTGATTAATAAAATCTAATCTCTCTCTCTCTTCAAACGATTAAAATAAGACCCTACTTATTCTGAAAAAACGTTCAACTTTTACTTAATTTTCGTGTTATATCTGTAAATCTACATTAATAGGTTAAATATTATTGCGAAACATGTTTTGTGGTGTTACAACAATCGAGTGATTGTGATTGTGAAAAATGTTGCGTAGGTTTAAAGCTCTTTTCAAAGTTTTCGAGTGGGCTGTCAACAACAATTTAAGAAAATACTGCTTTTAGTATAGGTATACAAATGCGTGATCTTTCATAAGATCTGCTTTGAAGTTACATAACCTTTCCTTAAATTCCCTAAGACAGATTTTTCAATTGTTATATAGAGTTGTTATATTATTATCCACTTCTCCGACATATACAAAGTTATTTTTATGAAAAACTGTGGGGTGAGTGAAAAAGAAAGTGCTATCACAATCCGAAGGATTTTGAAGGAATATCCATGAACGCCTTAAACGGAATGTTGGTGAATTGTCAAAATATAAGACTACCCCGGCATGTACTCAATTAGCCGGAGGATGCACGGAACTGGGTAATATACCGGAAAGAAGGAGGAGGTCGCAGTCGCCCATCCAATTTAAGAGCAATGTGCCCTGCCAAATTTTTAATATCAAATGCAAAAATTAGCGAACTTACTTCTTTTGGAACATAACAATCGGGTCTTTCTCCAGGTCGGACATATCGACGGTGGCGCCCTTCTCGAACACGTCCTTGTGTTTGCGCACCATCAGCCAGCCGATATGGGAGAAGAAGAAGCCACGCTTCGCGTTGTGAGGGTCTGCATCCGTTTCCGTGAACTTGTGGTGGACTCTGGAGGAGAAAAGTATAACAATTTTAAAAAACCTGCAAGAAACAGACCTTTTTCATTGATCCTTTGGATAAGATATCGAAACTAAAATTATAAATGCGAAAGTGACTCTGTCTGACAGTCCGTCTGTTTCTTACCTCTTCACATCACATGGATAAGAATCGGCTGAATAAATACAATTATATACTTCTCACACGGTCAGACTATATCCTGTAATAGGACATAAGATACTTTTCACATCTCCTGATCGAAAATGTCAAATTATAAGTCATTCAAACTTAACCTAAAGTACGTCGTTATAGACCTCGAGCGGCGCGCGTTGGCTTCCGCTGCTAGGGGCAGGTCGCGCCGCGCCGTCAAAATGAGGTTCCAAATTTTTGAATTTGGAACCTCATTTTGACGGCGCGGCGCGCGCACACATCCTTCATAGCGTTCGGGATTCAATATGACGCCCGTGACATAAGGTACTGCTCTATCCTCTCGGTGCATAATCTTCTATTTCGTTCTGGGAGTACGTTCCCTTAAATTTTCGACTTTCACGCGGGAAAGGCGCTGGCAGAATTTACATAATTGAAGAGCTTAGTGAGGATTTACAATGGTCTTATAATCTAATGTTTCGTTAGTTTTTATAGGTTCTTGTCTCACTGAATGTGGAAAGCGACTGCATAACAGTACGTTTTTAACCTACCCTTAAGGCGCTGACAACAGCAAAAACTGAAAAATTGCTGGTTCCCTAACGAAATTTTAGCCAAATCTGTTTAGTTCCAAGCTGCAGAAAAAATATATGTTAATTTTAACTATATTTCAAAGAACACTGTTGTTTCCGAAACATGTTTATAAATAAAATCCTCGATAGTAATGATCGTCAAAGTTACCTCTAACATTGACCTTAGAAAAAAAAATCCCATATTACTAGCCTACTTATGCCAATAAAAATTATACCAAATAATGAATCGAATCTTAATGCAAAACTTTGTTGTTTTAGATTTTTAATAGATCAACTTAGTTTTGAGGAAATCGATTAAATGCTTCATATTTGGCCATAAATTGCAAGCATTTAGTCGTCGCGCTTCTCTTTCTTTTCTATACAGTCCGAGAGTGACCGAGCTTTTGCTGTTGTCAGCGTCTTAAACGCACGTACGTTGTACAATAGGCATTAATTAACGGATTGCTCCCGTTGATACCCAGAGTCACAATGTTTGCCGGTCGCAGACAAAGAGCAGATGCAATGTAATTCTTTTTAAACTAAACTAACTTATAGGGCAGTATATTAAACATGAAGCGTTTAATCGAGTAATCATACGTAAATAAAAAAATATTTCATTTTATGCCAAAAATGCCTTACATGACCTACTCTTAGAACTGCTGGGCCGATTTTTATCAAACATAGCTAAGAACCACCCAAATTAAATTGGATTTCGAATGAAAAAAACCGCATCGAAATCGGTCCATCCGTTTGAGAGCAGCGATGCCACAGACACACACACACACACATACACAGACATCGACGTCAAACTTATAACACCCCTCTTTTTCCGTCGGGGATTTAAAAGAAACAATTGTGAAAATAAATAAAACATTTTACAACTTTTTAATGAAAAAGGTAGACTGTTTGTCTCAGACTCACACTCTGGGGAACCAACACAAAGAAATCGTCTGAACACTCCATGTGTACCTACATATTATTTGCAAGAACCTTTTAAATCTGCGTTTAGGGAATAACTTACATACTTACGTTTTATTTAATTTCAGAATGAAAATATCTCTATCGGATTATAACTTCTTTGGTAATAGGGACCTATATATTACAGTAGTTAGACAATACCCACAGTATTGTCTAACTTACGGGTGTGTCTACCAAAGTTATTCGCATTTAGTAGTAGTGAGTATGAATAGGCGTAGGGCACAGACTAATATAATGTAAATGGTATAGACTGGCAACTGACGTTTTTGATTTTTGTTCACGAGCAGCGCCCTCTGAACGCAAGGAACCAACAATAAGTCAAGACTGAAAGAGTTTGACTCAAAGGTTCCCAAACTTTTCACTTTTTTTTTATTTGAACGCTTTTTAAATACCTACGAGAAATTGACCTACCTGCTTCGATCAAGAACACCCTAGATGTAAGATCAGCACTTGAAAAACGGCCAGAGAAATAAAACCACAAATAAAAGTATGGTTTTAGTTAAAATTAGGAACGAACCGTAGCCAAGAAGAAATACAAATAATATACTATATTGTAATCGAAATTAAACTTAACGTTCGAGTATAAAGGTTTATAATAAACTAGCTTTTGGATGTTGGTTATCGCGTAAAAAAGTAGCCATGTCCTTCTCCATATCCCAGGCTATATATCTGCCAAATTTCATGATGATCCGTTCAGCCGTATTAGCGTGAAAGCGTTACAGACAGACAGAGTTACTTTCGCATATAGATATGTCGTAGATCAGGGACGGCGAACCAATGGCACGCGTGCCATGAATGGCACGCGACACAATATTTTGGGCACGTCACCTATAACAAAAACTCATAACGCACTTATAAAAAAAAGTGTGATGTAGGTACAGATATTCTATTTCACGAAGTCCGTTGGGCTTTGTATGTCATAACAGAAATCTCACTAATAAAATTATACTTATATTTAAATTACGCGTAGGTATAAATGTGACATCGCAAAAAGTATTTTTTTTTTGTAGTAAAAAAAGAGTTTTGAGATATAAATAGTACTTATTATTATTACTATATTGTGAGCTGGCCCTAACTTGCGATGCTATGCGATGGCATGTCTATGACCTCATTTAACATTACTTTAGAAAAAATGGCACGTTGATACATAAAGGTTCACCAACCCCGTCGTAGATTGATGGCACTACTGTGCAACGGACAGCGCCATCTAACAAATTGCTTCAAAACCTAGTCGGAAACGATCACGTAATCGGAAACGCAAGCGTGCTAACGCTTGGACACGATCGTGGGTAGAGGGGACAGTGAGAACAGCCGGGGCTAGGGAGAGGTCACTCTAGCGCTCGAACACTCTCAGCCATGCTATGGCAACTTAGAACAAAACTAAAATTTCATTGTTTATTGAAAACAGCGCCATCTATCATAAAGTTAATAATAAAAATAATAATAATATTTATTGAAATAATAATAAGTTACAAAAGTGTACAAATGGTTCAGTAGTAGGTATACATATTAATCTAGGCCTATAATAGTATTATAATAATCTGGATAAAAACTATGGTATGGTAAATGTATAAGATTACAGTTGCATATAAAAATAGAATAGAGTAGTGCGTTGCCCGATTTAGGTTTATTTAAACCTGTGTTTCAGGCCATCTCTACGCCGACGGTAGTTTCGAAATAGAACCTTGAATTAAATTAAGATAATATATTTTAAATATCTAAGCAGAAACAATATTTTGCGAAACCTTATTAACTAGGCATAAAGGATATATTTATATCTAAAACTAAAATTATTATAAATATTAGGTAAGGTAATTACAGTTTAGTCAGCTACTCTATGTCAGCACCTTTAGTAGTTTTTCCGTGTCTACGTAATTTAGTTTTGCTAAATAATCGAATAACATTATACTACACCTATTATAACTTACATTATATATCTTGAGCAATTTGTTCAATTTATTATATAAGAAAGGTCCTAGAAATATATAAATGGAAACAATTGCGGTGTTGCTACGGTTAAATATATAAATTTTTATGCTGGGAGTTATTTTATAACATTAATCAAAAAAAAGAATATAATTTCATGATCTTATATAAAAATAATAGAATATATAAATTAGTACATAATTAGATTTTTAATATGAGTTTAATAGTGAAGAAGTTATATTTTGGTATTTAAACGTGCAAAAGTTTGTTTTTGAATAGCCACACTTAATTGCAAATGGCTGCGTGAGAGTATACCTAACTGATAATAATTACTCGTGCGCATTTATTTTTCTTTTGCAATAGAGTTTTTGTTGTTTCGCTATTGCATCTGCATGTTGAGTTGAGTTTTCGTTTCTCCATGTTGTTGAGCCGTGTTAAAATTCATTCGTACGTTCGTGTTGTGTTGTGTGTGTTGTTGTTGTAAACAACTGGTGCAAAGATATCAATAATGTTCTCACTGGCAAAATAACCTTTTGGGATATTAACGATAAATTAAAGAAAAGGCTAATCTACATATATACTACGCTAATCATAAGGGACGAAAAAGGTGAACACAAAATTTTACTGTAATTGTGTGATTTTTTTTTAAATAAAATGGTTGTTCAATTCTGTGTTTTTTTTTCCTTTATGTAGTAGGTTCGTATGCTTGTGGTATATAGTGGAAACACTTATCTCTCTACATAATATCATAAATGATCGGACACCAGCTACCCACGTATACATTTGCTTATATAAATTAGTTCCCTTAACGAAATTCTAGATGGCGCTGTGTTCGACCACTTCCTAATATTAAAAAATAAGGTAGAGTTGCCTGTCTATAGCCAGTATACTATTGTAGTCTTTGCTCTCAGCTGAATGCTCATCCACGCACGTGACTGTTTCCTGTGTAAACTGTTAGTCTGAATAAAGTTAATTTAAATTATCTTTCGTTCGAGTGCCTGCGACCACACCTAAAACTATGTCGAATTATGAAAAAGACCCGGTGCTTCGCGTCTCGGCCACCCATGACGCGACATATATTACTAGGGATGTAGGGATTTAGGTAGTTGATTTTTTATTTTGTTTTGTATGTTTCATAGTGTCAAATGTAGACGTAAGTACATATGTGTGCAAACGTGGACACTTTCCCGACGTAATTTTGTTGCTGACCCTTATTTTTCCATAGTCCAAACCGTAAACTCCAACTAAACTTGAACTCCAATTCCAACATGAGCACGAAAATGTCAATGAAAACTGTCTAATTGACGTTTTCGTATTCAAAAGATGAGCAAACAAATGCAACAACTTCAATTTATGACAAGCTCCGATGGAGTTGCGAGTTCGAGTTGAGTTGGAGCTTACGTTTTGGGTTATGGGCTTAATCTAGTTAATTCTTGATCGAAGCCTGCCTAGCTGGAAAGTTTAGTACAAAAGCAATAATTTGTTTCCGGGTTTATGTAGTACTCCACACTCTTCGTTTCATTAGAACTGCGAGTTATTTGAACTGACAATTTTAACTTCTAATACCATCAATTCACAACCAATTTTTAGTTTCAGAATTCATTTGAGATTGCAGACCAACGACAGGATGGTTTTGGTTAAGTTCAGAACCGGTCAAGGAAGCCCGATAAGAAACACGTGCGTGAAACCACAAAATATTGTTATTCACTAGTTGGTGCAAAACATTGATCAACCTCTGCGTTGATCAATATTTTGCACCACCATATAAAACACTATCGACATATCCGGCAACTGAAGTTACGTCACTTCTATTATTTATAGATACCGTCTGTGTGTATGCAAGCATTTAGTGGCCGCAGGTGAACCGATCATGTTTACTTTTGTAAAATAACTATCAATAAACTAATGATATTAAAAGCAAACCCAACGAGCGAGCGCCTAATTTTCATAGCGCTGAATAAATATAAGGGCAAAATCAAAGTCCAGTCGCAAAAAGCATACTAGTGCTAATGAGTAGATAAACTTCATCGCTAAATCACGAATTTATAATATTTATTTTCAGGGGTTTAGGCGATAACAATGTCATTCTTTTTTCTGAAGCTGTATGTTACAATGCTGTTAGCAACCCATATTTTCAATGTCGTTTACCTTATTTGTACGTTACAAAAACTACTTGGGTCTCAAATGTACCTAAATAGGGAAAAAGACGCTTATTTATACGTCACGGATTATTATTTACCAAATTAATTAGGATAATAATTTATAGGTATACTAACTAGCTTCTTTTTTCCCCGTTTCTTCATTACCGTGGTCTATCCCAAAGCAATTGTGCATAGCATTAGTATAGGTTATTTTCTATCAGTGAAAAAATGTTCGTACCTGATCATATTTTAACAAATATTAAAAACAATTCATTACAATTCATTCAGAAAATTTAAGACGACATGGTTGGCGCAGTGGTTGAGCGATTGACTGCTGCGCTGCGTGTCGCGGGTTCGATTCCCGCACGGAACAAATATTTGTATGGCCTGCAGATAGTTGTTCCGGGTCTGGCTGTTTGTGTATGTGAGTTTATATGTTTGTAAACGCACCCACGATACAGGAGAAATTCCTAGTGTGGGGCAACGTTTTTTTTTTTTAAAAATAAACATTTGTAGTTAAACCAACGGTAGGCGCGTAAAACACAAAATTGGTGCCTTGCAATCGCTGGCGGCCACGGAGATAGCGGTACGACTTAGATGTCTTAGGAATTAGCACAAAGTGGCACATGACCGGAAAATATAAATAAATGGAGGGATTCCTTGCCCAGCTGTGGGACAGTTTAGGCTAGATAATAATAATAATAATAGTTTTTATTTCACACTTACTTAATTTCAGCAATTTATAAAAAAACCTAAAACTTAACAGTTATGTACAACAACTAAACGGATCTTAATAATTCTAAAATGTAATGTGACTGACCTGTGATCTCGCACCCATTCATAGATGTGGTTCTGAAAGGCCATCGTCTGCATGAAGGCAAGGAACAGCCGCAGAGGCCATCGCGCCTTGTACGAACGATGCGCCCACAGCCTATGGGCTCCCGCCGTCACGCCCATACCCGACATGATTGCGAAGCTTACACCTGGAACCAGAAAGAAATTAATGGTCATTTTTTTATTATTGATGGACTCGCGTTTAACCACCATCTCACCTGATGATACACCTAGTGATTATGTGGGCGACGATAGACTACGCTTGCGCAGAACCAACCTATTCACCCCTGACTATAAAGACCATCAGGTTATCAGGAAACACACACTCCGGTAGGGAATTAAATTCCACTCCTTATAATTATGTGCACACACTGAAACCATTCCTAAACCGTTATGTGCGGCATTTTAAGTTCTATCTCAATTTCACCCTGGCTTTTTTTCATCCAGAATCTAAATGGGCTTAATATAATATTCAACCATAAAGTCGAATGCATTAAAATTTCGAGAATATTTGAATCTATCATCCATCACCAATACTTGTATTAAGTTGATTTTTATGTGCCCGTTTATAACAGTTGATCCAATAGTCATTTCGAACTTTAGTATAAGTGGGTTAATTTATTCAGGCCTTCGGGAGAATTGAAGTATAATTTTAAAATAAACTTATTATCATTTGAACATTAATTGCAAACTAACAGACTATTTTAAACTCTCTAAAGCCTTTTGACAGAATTCTGTTAAATGGTACTTTGGTTGGTTTGTTTGTACTGCCACAAATGGAATGAATTGAATGTCTTGGCTCGAAGGATTTCTGATGTCACTGTGAACACGGGGTCCTGGTTTTGTCTTCTTTGTGAAATCCCTTTGCCATGCTGTAGAGCAAAACGTGCTGTGTTTTCTAAACTTGGATGTGTGTTTTCTGAGGACTTGTTAACTAGAAATACGTGGTCCAGAAAGAGTTAGTGCTATTTCTCTTCGTAAATACTGAGAAACGCGCAGGCGCAGAAGCTTGGGGCGTACATCGTCTAACAGGTCAGTTCATGGAATTTTAGTGGCGATGGAGTCGTTTTAGTACAGGATAACAGTGCGCTTTTTGTGTGCGAGCTTATTACCAAAACAATAATTCCGTTATTACACAAATACGTCATGTTAGCTGGCTCTCACGCCGATCAGACTTAAGTCGTTTGGACTATTAATAAATAAGCCAACGATATTTACTCAACTAAAACAAAACATCGCAACAGAAATGGTATCGATATCTCAGTCGCCGTGTCATCACGTACTTGAGAATTTTGGTGCAAGATTGCAGGAGTGTATATAGTATATATGTTTTTTCTAAATGATTCTCCGATTATATATTTATTGATTTCCAGATTAGTGATCTGGAAATCAATAAATAGTTTAAGGTTTCTCATTTTTGTTTAATTTTACTTTCAAACTACATTCACCATTCACCCGTTCTGGACACCCTGTATAAAGACTGGCTCGTTGGTCTAGCGATGGCAGGCGCTACTGCTCCTCAGCAGTAGCGCCTGCCATAGCTAGACCAACGAGACTACGACGAACACTTGGTCCGACCCCGGTCATCAAACCTAAGACCTCTCTTAGGTTTGATGACCGGGGTCGGACCAAGTGTTATTGGGTATTTCTATCAGGGTTTTTAGTATTAGCTCGGAGTTTGAATATGTGTTTGGTCGATGGCAATAGGCTTCCCTTATTTACATAATACGTGAATAATGGGCGAACTTTGGATGTTTTATAGATAACACATAACAAAAACAACAACAATAACATAAAAACAGGTGCGTTATGTTATGTATAAAAATATTCACTTACCGAATAAAACAGTCCAGAATTTGACTTTTCCGGTGAACATCAAGTAGAATCCATACAACGCTGCTGCGTGCAAGTACACAAACGCCAGCACGTTTCTCCATACAACTTGCCATCTGTAATTAGTATGAATGCCATAAGTAAAACAGTTGCTGTTATAATTGCTTATAATAATTAGATAAGTAACGGGTGTGACTTGCAACTACAATCAACTAATTGTTCTGTATTGTTGGTTCTGTATCCTTCTTCGTTTTTACTGTGAACTCTCATATAGTTATGTTGGTACTTTTAGTTATTTATGTCTGAACTAAAGCATAATGTCTTCTTCTCCCAATCTTGGACTATGCTGACGCCAGCTATATTGATCTCACCCAAGACCAATTGGACAAGCTTGAGCGACTCCATAGCACAATGTCTTCTTCTCCCAATCTTGGACTATGCTGACGCCAGCTATATTGATCTCACCCAAGACCAATTGGACAAGCTTGAGCGACTTCAAAATCTTTGTATCAGGTTCATATTTGGCTTACGCAAGTATGACCACGTTTCCGAATTTCGTACTAAGCTCAAATGGCTTCCTATTCGTCTTCGCCGGAATGCCCACATCCTTTCTCTGCTTTATAATGTACTATTTAATCCTTCTACTCCTTTTTATCTTAAAGAACGCTTTCAGTTTCTTTGTGACACACATTCTAGGTCCTTGAGATCATCGGAGAATCTTAAATTAAGTATTCGTATGCATTCCACATCTTTCTTTGACAAATCTTTCACTATTCAGGCAGCTCGTTTGTGGAATGCATTACCCATTGATGTGAGGCGTTCTCAAACGCTACCAACGTTTAAAAAATTGGTGAAGGAGCATTACCTCTCACTATAACTTTTTTTTTTTTCTCCTTTCCCAATTATATATAGATATTTATTAGTATATTTTTTTTAGTATTGTATATATTTATTGTATATTATTATGTCTAATTAATATTATTTATGATGTTTGTACACTGACCGCCCTAAATCTAACTTCTTTCGTTCAGTCCATCCTAAGGTTGTCTGTAAGAGATTGCCCTGTGCGATAAGACCGCCCATTGTACACTTGTTTTTATAAAATTTTTACTTGTGATTGATGTGAGGTGTACAATAAAGTATATAATAAAATAAATAATAAATAAAATAATAAAGCACTGAAGCACAGTTTGTTTTAATATATATTGCTGTTCCGAAAAAAGATTTAAAACGAATCCATGCAGAAAACGAAGTCGCATTGCAACTTTTCTTTTCAAAAAAATGTCTACGAGTCCTGTGGTCTGGAAAAGAGACACCTTCTTCAACCCAACTAGCTAGCACCAAAAGCTAGCAGTTTTATTGTGAAAAAATTGGCAGGCAAACGAGCATGACCGTTTATTTTTTAGTAAATTCATCATACTGGCTGCAAAACAGATTTCACGCTGCTGTTTTGTTGTGTGATGGCATGTTTTTTCCCCAATCGAGCCAGTCCATTCAATATCTTCTAGTTGTAGGGTCTAGCACCGACCACTCGAAAGTCTCAAGTAAAAAAATCAACAATTTTGTTACAATCTTTAAATTTTGTCGCCAGTCGGACTATACATAGTGATTTAATTCAATGATTTATTTCAGGAGATGAAAGTACCCATGTACTTGAGAAAAATTTAGTTCGGCATCAACTCTCAAAATAAGATAGAACTGCAGTAATGCACTGTGGTTCTGTATGGTATCGGACTTAAAAGAATAGCACTATCCCATCACTTCCCGAGGAAGTCGTAAAGGACGACTAAGAGGCTCGCACCAGAGAATGGGCAGAAGCATTCTCTGTACGTTACAACATCTACACCGCGATTTTCAACCCGCCTGCCAAGCGTGGTGATTATAGCAACCCCCCCCATATTGGGGAAGGCCTATGTCCAGCAGTGGACGTCTTTCGGCTGATATGATGATGATGAATTCTAATGAGGTTCATTGGAATTAATTGATATTTTTACACGATTTCAGGGTTGGTCACTCTGTGAAAGCTAAGTACTTTGACTCCTGAAATACTGTAAATGAATCAAAATTAATGCTCTATGAGCTCGCTCCTATTTGCGTAGGTACGACGTAACAAGGGATGAGGTCTAATAATACAAAAGTTTCTACAATAGCCCACCTACTCTTCGGGTCGAAGGTGGAACTTTGAGACATCAAAGTGTTCCCTCTCCCACAGATTCTAGGAACCACTAATTGAATCGTCAATCCTCCTTTGAAGCGAAGTAAGCCCAAAGATGTGTAAGCCACAAAATTGAGGAAGTTCAAACGTAAAATTAACAAGTACCGACATACTTACGGATTCCCAAAGTTATCTTTCTATTTCAATGGAAAATACATACATAAGATTTTGTGTGGGTAATGCTCTCTTTGTTTTCATATTTCTTAGAAACAGATAAATCAAATGAATCCAAACGTAAATAACTTGGAAAATGTTGAATGTAAACTGTCTTTGAAATTTTTAAGTGAAGCTCGAAAAGTAGAAAAATCCCAAATGAAAATTGTAGGATTTGAAAGTACTATACCATAACAATGTAAAAATGCCTAGTTTAACTCAATTTAAAAAGTTAAACCGGCTTCAAAACTGCTATTTATTGAATTAATTGAAAAGGGAGAAATAAAAGGGTTATTATTTAAAAAAATCTAAAGCAAATTGGTAAAAAATTTTTGAAGTCGTTGCCAGCCTTTATATATTATTAATATATTTGGAATAAACCTTGTCATTTGGCAATCGTATATCGAATCGGTATACTCCGCCTATCCCAGTTAGGCTGGCAACGACCTCAAAAAAAAAAATAGTCTGCATATTTACTTTAGATTTTATAAAAAATAAACCTTATATTTCTTCCTGTTTAGTTATTATTTATGTAAATTACAGTTTTGGGAACGGTTTAATTGTATAAGTTACTTTTTTTTTGTTTTAATTTCAGTTGTAATTAAAACTAGTTGTAAAAAGAATAACTTCTTCCATCACTAGAACATGAAGTGACGAACCATTTTTATGTTGCCATCTGACGATTCCACGATTACTTTTTAAATAATTGCTAAGTCACTTTTTGAAATTTACACTGAGATTATTTAGGTATAGCCTAACTGCATGCAAACATTGAAACAACATGCATAATGATGATATGTTTAAGAATTTTATGACGCTGTTAATCAAACGACACGTTTTCCTAGAGACTGATACACACTTAACTCTCTATCTCAAAAATTACTGAACCAATTTTAAAGAAATTTGCACTGTTCTCTAAGTTTCACTATACCTAGTCCAACTAAAAATACTTTTTGCAATCGGACTTAAAGTTATTAATACATGCGCGGACAAAAATACAAACATATATACATTTCATACACTTATGAGATTTGGCACCCATAGTTTGAAGCTGGTATAGACAATATAATATAATATAAACAAAGCTGTGCAACTCTGACAATATTACATACATACGAGTCAAATTGGTAACCTCCTTTTTTTAAAGTCGATTAATAAAATCAGGAACAAAGAAAAACTTTAATGCGATTATTTTGTTATCTCGCTGTTAGGGAAAAATATTATTTTTGTCAGAGATGAATTTCATGCCAAGTTAATAAATAAAAAGTTTCAGACTGCGATTTTTCTAGTTTTGGTGATGTCTGGAAAAAACGGTGGCCTTTTGAGTTGTCTATTCTTGCTTTTCAATTAGAAGTGTAAATTGGCTATTCACATGTTTCCATGAAATACTATTGGTATAAAATATTTAAAAGTGACTTTTAGTCACTCAAATTAGGCTGAGTGCCAGCACTTTTCGAACGTTAACGTTTAAAAAAAAACAGTCCTCCAAAAACGCCTGACCGTCACCACCGTCCTAGTGTTTTAGCTGGGAAGAAGAAGTGGAGCAACAAACGCCCCAGCAATCTCTGTCGAGAAGTATTATTTAATTTTAAGCAAACATGATAATTCTGAGGACCAATCCTTCTAACTTTTAAGCAACATTCGCATTTGCATTTCATTTGCAATCTGGCAAAAATTGTCCTCTATTTCCCTACATTTTTGACAGATTGTTATGATTTTTCCCGAAAATTATTCCCATTTTATTACTCATGGTAATAGTAGTATCAAATTTCATTGTTTTCGACCAGAATATTTATTACAATATTATGCAAACAAGTAAAAAATCACGTTAACCATGTACATAGTGATAATATGTAGTGTAATAATTAATTGACTTAACCATTTAATATATGAAATGTATAATATAATTATGTTATATGATGTTAGTAGCCTGCTAATTAAATATATAATTATGTTTAGTATATTCGCAAGTATGTATATATATTTCAACTTCACTTTGATTTTACTTTGTATTTATTATGTTTACCTACCTAAACTTCTTTAATATTTTATAATTAAATGTCTACTGCTCGATCGAGCGTATGGCACCCGTGAGCTGCAGCTGAAAATCAGCGTTAGGTGGTAATACCTAGTATTGCCACCTGACATTGTGCTGAGCCGATAACCTTTTGGCAAAATATTGTTTTACATAATATTTATCTATTTGTAAGGTATTTTTCTAGTGCCAATAAATGAAATTTTCTTTCTTTCTGTCTATATAAATCCACTTAAAGTTTCAGCATGCTATTAATATATAATAATACATTATTAGCTTGCTGAAAGTTTGAGTAGGTTTATCAACAGTTTGTGTGAATTCTATTATAAACAAAGAAACAACTAAAAATAAATAATTATGAAGATAACTCAACCAAGAGCACTGAGTAGACTTACATGTGGTGACAAGTGACATTCTATCAATGATAAGCGTGGCGAAGGTCATTGACAAAACGTCAAAAATATATGGGATTGACAAACGCTGTCGAAGTGTCACGTGATCATTCGTAATATTTTGGCATTTCAACAATCGTCATCGCTAATAGCATGGCACCACATGGCATATGTCTACCGGCTCTTCACAACCAAGAAGCTGTAACATGATTCCCTTTGGCAAGACTGGCTGTCAGACATCGGTTCAAGTTTCTGTACATAAAAAAGTGTCCGACTGTATCAGTTTCATGACTTACTCGTAATCTCTGTTCTTGCGTTTGACCGGCTCAGCATATCTCACGTCATCATCTTGTAGCTTGCTGGTCAGCATCGTGTTGGCGAGGAGCAGGGGGGCGCTCGACATCGCAGCCATTCCTCCTCGCTACCTGCAGGTTAGATGGGCAACGTTATTACTAGAAATAACTTGCACGGGCTGTGCACTTGGACGAGAGTTTAGGCACATGAGCTTAAAGTCTCGTCCAAGTATTGACCATGGAAATGTCATGATGCTATTCCTGTGGTGATAACTAAGTCAGGTGTTAAGTTGGTACAGTCATATACCTATTGTAAGTTATTTTACAGCAGTTGTTTATTGTTATAAAGTTCTATGTGTGTTGTGAGCGAGGAATAACTGGACATAAATTAATACCTACTCTGACGAGAAATTAGTTATCGAGTAATCTAGGGAAATTGGAATTTCCAGAACCTCATAGTTTACGGCGATGGCTGAGGATAAATCGTGTCAGTGTGTTCATCATTTTAGGAACTTGCGATATAAGAGTAGATTAAGGGTGCGCATGGCGTATTTGTATGTAGAGGGTGTTCCAGAAGGGCGTGGTCCTATTTAATGGTTGTATTCTTTATCTGCAATACAATTAGGAAAAAAAATGCCAAAACAAAATAAAAGACGTTTTTCAAAAACCCGCACCACCGCAAAAAACTACAAAAAAACTCTGCTAGCTGTTTGATGCAGTTAGTGGTGTTTGTTTTTGTTCAATCACAGATTCGATGCCACCCACTGCATCAGACAGCTTGAAAAGTGATTATTTCTTAACGTTGTAGTCGTGTTTAAGGTCAGTTTATTGAAAAAAGTCATTTCTTTTTATTTTGAAATTGTTTCTTTACTCTTTAAAGTTTCAGAACACCACCCTTAAATATGACCACGCACTTCTGAAACACCCTGTATATTATAAAATTTGCGTCGCTCAAGACAATCATCATAATTACCTAAGACTGGTTATCAAATTTTATGAATCTGAATATTAACCTTTTTGTAAAGGAAACATGTAAGAGCCCTGTATTTTAATATTTTAATTGCATTTGTCGAACATTATTCTGACGTCGTACGTGGAGTCACCGAGCTGCTTATCCATATAAATATATAACATTGAAAGGTCACTGACTCTTTCATTCATTCGCTCAGTGAATCTCAAATCTTACGAGACCTCTGAAGGTGAAATTTGGCACGAAGGTAGATGAGATGGAGAGAGGTAGTAAGAGACGTCAGCAAAGAAAGGATTTTAGGAAATTCCCTCAGTAAAGGGGTGAAATATTGGTTGCAGTTTATAAGAAAAATCTTATTCCTTAGGTTTATATACTGGAAACTTGGCACGAATATTGGCCTAAGAAAATTAAAAAGGTTTTCAGTATTAATTTTTCAGAACTACCTACCCCAAGAGGTAATATGGGGTGTTAAAGTTTTTATGGGAGAATCTAATTCCTTGGCCTTAAATAAACTTGAAACTAGACTCGAATACCGACCTAAATAAATAATGTCTTAATTAGTTTTTCGACTAACTTTTTAACTCTAATAAACAATCTAAAAGCGTAAAAATGGAAACATAGCACATGATTTCTTTATAATCAACCCCCTCGGGGTGAAAAAGGGAAAATCGGTTTAGAACTTATCCCTTAACCTTAGAACTTATACTTATATAGGTAAATATTAAAGAAATTTTAGTAATTGCAAAATCTAATGACGTTTATGAAATAATACGCCCAAAAATGTCACACTAATGATGGTGAAAATAATAACGTTCGTAATTGTTTACTTTAGCTTAAATGCCTATCTACCCATCTGGGTAGTACCCTACTCATCAGAGGGATTGGAGAGAGAGTGTTTTAGTTCGAAGAATAAATAATTAAATACGCGCAGACGAAGTCGCGGGCGAAGTGCTAGTTTTTATTTCAAGTGCCTATTTGTTTGAAGAATAACTTAAAAGGTCGGTACGCTTGTTGGTTGCTTTAGTTAACACAAGTAATTATATTTTTATTAAAAACATGCAAATTAATTATAGAACTCAACCGGCCCTTTAATCTGTTTTATTTATATTTATTAAAATTCTGATTTTTATTTGGGCACTAGGGAAGCTATGTTTCCCGCCTTCAAAGTTTCCTGCGGTAGAAGCCGGATGGCAAGTGGCCGGAGAGAAAAAAAGGGCGGGTGAGGCTGCCAGGGCGGCCAAGAAGCGGGAGAGGAAATGGCGGCGCAAAGAGCGAAGCGTCGCGGTGGTGCTCCGCACCCCGAAGATCGCAGCTGTAGTGGTTACACTACAGCCAGACGCGGTGAAGAGGGGCGTGACCTACGTTGACAGGCTCATCAAGACGAAGGAGGCAGTGAACTTTGGGGAACTCGGCATCGTCGGGGGCCTCCGGCTAAGGTCACCATGACTAGTGCCCGGATGCTGGAGATCCCCGGGGCAGCCAAAATGCCCGACCGCCGAAATGCTCAGGGCGTCCCTGAATGCGGACGATGCTCGAGTGTCCAGGCCCACGAAGACATGCGCATTTTGGGCCTGGACGACTCCGTCACGGAGGAGGAGGTGGTGGCTGCTGTCGTCAGGACAGGGGGGTGCTCTGCCGAGGAGGTGAAGGCGGGCACCATACGTCCTGACAACACGGGCAAGCGAACGATGGTGGTGAGCTGCCCCGAGTCGGCGGTAAAGATAATATCGGAAGGCAGAAGGCTCTTGGTGGGTTGGGTATTTTCGCAGGGGGTTCAAGAGGGGGCGGAAATGCAGTGCCAATAACCCATTTTGCTTCCTCCAGGCGAACATCGGCCACGGCCCTGCTCAGGAACTGATGCTCCTGAGCGTGGTGCAGTGATTGATGCCTGCGGACGGTGAGCAATGGGTAGCTCGCCATCCGATCAGAACAGGCTCGAGTTGACGGCGCGTTGTGTTCCACGTGCGCTAGATAGAGCAGCCAGCATAGTAGACGGGGCCCGTCAGGGCCAGAGCCTGCCAGGGTTGCGGATTTTGTTCGAAAGAGTTACCGCGGCACTGGAACGCAATGGGCACTAGAAGAAGCATGGATGGGTTTTAGTCAGTAAGAGTCTGACACTCCCCCCCGCTCTACCCAGAGTGGAAGAAGTCATTTTATGATTTCCCATTCATAAAAAAAGAGGAGTATTGTTTGTTTTATGAAGAAATTATCATAATCCCGATTTAACGGAGTTCATTAGAAAGGTAAAAATAACAGTTAGTATTCATATTTGAGAGCAGATTTTTCTCTATTTTACCATTTTATTTTTTTGCAACACGCTGGTACTTTTTCACGAATGAATGGGGTGATAATGAAACGTACAATCGTACCTATTCAGTTAAAATAAAGATAATATTAAAGTTATTGTTAGATACCTACCACCCGTAGGTATCTAACAATAACTTTAATTTTAGTTAGATTTCACCTGAACACGAGACCTTGTAGGAACATGATCACGTGAATCAGTTTGCGAACATTACATACATGTAAATATTGAATATTTTGGTTAGAATAGTCCTGTTATCTAACATGTCAAGCACAAAATTGTGCTAATTAGATCATTCGCAGCCAAAGTCAAGTACTTATTAACCTAACATATAAATATTTTAGTGTAAAAATATAGCAACATAGGTGTTAATATGCTTTTGGACTTCAAAATACATTAATTTGAAGTCAATCGTTCTGCCTTCTCCCAACTTTGCTGGGGTCGGTTTCTAGTCTAACTGGTACCCAGTAACTGGGTAATACAATAACCTTGCAAGACTGGTGCCAGATTTCTTGGTTTCTCACTACCAGTAACGACTATCAAAGATTTACAAATGACAGCCTGGGCTTTTAACAACGTGCTTTCCAAGGCACTAAGGATTATAATGTGAAGATGGTCACCCATCCGCAGACCGACTTGGGCTGGCGTTGCTTAATCTTGAAAATCGATCCGTCTTTTATGGATAATAAATCATTAATTAATGACTTCTTCCGCTCTGGGTTGAGCGGAAGGGAGTGACAGACTCTTACTGACTAAAACTCATCCGTGTTCCTCCTTATGCCCTTTTCGTTCCAGAGCCGCGATGACTTTTTCGAACTAATTCCGCAACATAATCGACTCGTGCGACTGTTATTCTTCAGTCACAACCTCAGACATACAAACAAAGACGCTTGAAGTGATGGAGTTATTTTTCTGTGATCAAGTAATTCAAGAATAGTCGCCATGTCGCACTATGGCTTTTTAGAGAGTTCGACGACGCCGTTAGGAGATCTGAAATGGTCCATCGCATTATCGTGTAAGTGCTTATAGAAAGTGGCGTTATTTTTATTGGACAACTCATTATTGAGATTGCGTCGCAGAAATCGAACGCTCGCCACGGTCCCGGATGAGTCATAAAGGTTGAGTATATAGGTTATGCAAAAACCCTGAGATTATGACCCCTACCCTAACCCTAGTATTAACAAGATTTAAAGATTTATCTCATGTTTGGTTAGAATAGTGGTTACGGAGTGTTATGAATACTTTTGTAGAAAATGTCAACACAATTTTATAATTGATTGATTTTTTTCTGCAGATTAGAACAACTTAACCTGTACTCAAAGTTCTAGAAATAAAGATTATTATTATTATTACTTCTGGAAGTCACATTATCACTTTCCACCTGTGCATGGCAGTCTCTATTTTTTACCTACTTTTATGATTAGCCAACATAACAAAGCGTAAAGTCTTGATTTTCAGAATCATGTTTAGGTTTTTAGAAAACTCTATTTTACATACTGTACATCGCTTTTTTGACTGCCGATGATACTTCGATCCATCTGGGACCTTGGGGTCCTGAAATAGGCATGAGTTTCAGAATCTGAATAAAAATTCTCCCTTTTTTTCGCTTGGCCTTGTTAGCCAAAGTATTGAGGATAAACCAATGCCCGTCTGCCGTGCATAAAAGACGGTACGCATGCTATTATGTTAGTCATTTCCCTTATGAAAAGGACTAGCTAAATGTGTAGGCGCACGATCAGTTTAGTTTTGAACGAGCCAACCTTGGCATAGGTCGGGAAATCGGTACGTTAGCCTTGCTGGTTCATTATTATGTTTGAGTAATCATCGCGAAATAATGTGAAACACTCAAGATTATATAATAGAAAGATGGGCGGATAGTTTGAGGAATGTTGTGGAAGGAAACGGGAGACGGTGAAAGAACAAAATGTGTTGTTTCAATCCCAAATAACTTGGGACTAGTGCAGAAAGATGATGATACATGAATGTATAGTACTATCACTAGCTTCTCCCAACGGATTCGCCCCCGAGAAAGTCAGAAATCATCCCAAGAGAGCGAGCACATTAACTGGTTAAAAAGGAGTATTTCCATCTGTCTCCGAATGTCTGTACCCGAATAAGGACAAATGGGAATTTTCGTCGACGGATGACACAAAAATTCTCATTTGTCCCCACTCGGGAACAGATGGGAATGATACTCCGTTAAAAAGTATCTTGTGTCCTAATTTTGGACATGTTCTACCCCTGAGCTAATAAGTTTCATCTAATAGGTACTTTGAGCTGTTGAGATGTGAAAAGGTAACAAACAGCAACGGACGAACAGATAGAGTTACTTTCGAATCTAGTGTCCGACCGAAAGTTCGGTTTCGGTTTCGGTCGAGTTTCGGCCAAAAAACGGGTTTCGGTTTAGTTTCGGTTTCGGCGGCAAACCTGCCGAAACTACGACCGAAACCGAAACTGCATTCGAGAGTTCTCGCGCTGTGCTCGGTCATGTTGAGCGCGGTAAATTCCATCCAAGCGTCGAAGACATTTTGTCGCATCCACATGCCTAATCATGTTGTGACTGGCTTGCAATATTATGATTACGATTAGTTTATACGTTTTTTGTTGAAGTTCCATACAAAATGACGAATTAAGTTTAGAAGAAGTTAATTTGTTCTTTAAATAAAATGATTGATTTATTGAGTGATTTATTTTGATTGTGATATTAGGTAACAACTTAAATACTGTAATTTTATGTGTTATATTAAAAAAAACAGTGTATAATATTCAAAAAAAGAATATACCTACTCAAATAAACAACTCACCAATTTTAAGTATTTTTAAGGCGCAATTACATCATACATTATATATATTATTTTCTTAAATGAGGGGTTGGTATGTTGATTATCAATAAGTGAAAACGTACAAATAAGTATTTTTCTTTCTTTCTTCTTTCTTTCTTAGAAGACTGCATAGATGTGTATAATAACGTTTTCTTTATTTTTCCCTCAAAACATGATCCTTGTAAGGAAGTTTCGGTTTCGGCCGTAACTGAGACCGTTGCCGAAATTCGGCTTTGGTTTCGATTGTAAAAACCAGTTTCGGTCGGACACTATTCGAACTGTACTAATACTAAGTCTATACTAGTAAACATTATATATTATATACAGGGTGTCCCAAAACTCAACGTCAAGCCGAAACGGGGTGACAGGATTGATCATAACCATCACGAGAAAAATCTGAAAAAAAATCTATCCCATGCAGTTTAAAAATTATGGGCATTTTAAAAAAAACCTAGAAATTTGATCAAACTGTACCATTTTTCGGTTATTGTGGTTATTCTTTTTTATTTTTGTTCATTTGAACTTTGGAAACGTAATCCTAAATAACATTTCTAGAATCCCAATAAAAAATAATGACACAATTGCCTCAAGTTTCAGAGAATTGAGACTATTTGTTAAACTACGAATTTAAAATTTTCAAGATTCGTCGACTTTGACAGGCCCTCCTATAAAAAAAATGTACTAGAGTGCCTTGGCAAGTGGCATTAAAAGTTGGCGCATTTAATCAGAATTCTAAAATGGTACAATACTTGTTAGTTCCATACAATAGAAAAGAGTAAAAAAATTAAAACCTCAAGTAACCCGATTTTTGCTATCTCATTTTACTCAGTTAAAATGTTTTTAATTCACACAAGCTCTAGGTAGGTTCTTAATTTTAAGACAAAATGATGAGAGAGATGGATAATGGGTATGTTCGCCATGAGTGAGCGAGACAGATAGTGACGCCACTTTTACCAAAGTGAAAAAAAGTTAGTAAAATTAGTAAAATAATTAGGTTTGTTGGAATAAAAGTCAGATGATAGAGAAATAACGTTTTTTATTAAAATAAATGTTCAAATTGTTTACCATCAGCCTCAATACAAGCCCTACATCTTCTTAAAAAAGATCTACTTATTAGTCGGGCATATCTTCGAGAGTTGATCGCCTCAGCTGCTTGAGAAATGCGTTCACGCAGGTCGGCTACGTTCTCAATGGGCTTTGAGTAAACTTTTTCTTTGAGAACTCCCCAATAGAAAAAATCCAGGGGATTTAAATCTGGTGAACGGGCGGGCCACGAGATAGTGCCCGAACGTCCAATCCACCTTCCCGGATATTCCTGGTCAAGGAAATCTCTTACTTGCACTGCGAAATGCGCTGGGCAGCCATCTTGTTGAAACCACATGTCGCGAAGATCTGCTAGTGGTACGTCCTCTAACAGGGTTGGTAAATCTTCTCTTAAAAAATGTAGGTAATTAGTTCCATTCAAGTTCTCAGGCAGTTCAATAGGCCCAATAATTTTACCGTTTAAAATTCCGGTCCACAGGTTTACTTTAAAACGATACTGGGATCTATCTTCTCGCATTAAATGTGGATTCTCCACATGCCACTCGTGATAATTGTGCAAGTTCATGTAACCATCTTTTTTAAATGTCGATTCATCTGACCAGAGAATTTTTTGGATGAATTGGGGATTCTCATTATGCCTCTGTAGCATTGTTCTACAAAAAGAAATCCTTTCCTGATAATCTCGAGGTAGAAGACTTTGAACTCGTTGTACGTGAAACGGATGCATTTCGGCTCTTTGTAAAATACGATGAGCAGTGCTTTTCGGTATTCCCGTTCTTTCTTCAATTCCACGTACGGAAATACTTCGGTCACGTGCGACCTCTTGCAATACTTCTTCCTGGAAAGGAAACACAGGTCTACCTCCAGCCTGTATTTGATTCGGGAAATGGCCGCCCTCTGTGAGTGAACGGTGCACATTAACAAACACGCGGTGATCCGGGTAGCGCTCTAAATTTGGATATCTTTCACGATAAAGTCTAGCGGCAGCACTTGCGTTGCATCTGCATTCCCCATAAATGAGGTGCATGTTCGCATATTCTTGTGAAGTGTAGCGCGTAGGCATGGTAGATAAAAAGGATGCCAACACAAAAGTCCAGAGAGAAGCCAAAGTTGCCGGTATGTTATCAACAAGTCCAATTCACAAAGATTCAAGTCCAAAAAGAGAAGCCAAAGTTGTCAGTACTAAATCAACACAAGCGAATACGAACGTGCGCAGTAGACGAATGAGCGAAACGTACTAACTGGTTGGTGTCGGACTGGTAGCGTAGCCATTTGCTTGGCTGAAACTAGTGCGAATGAAACAGATAGATGCCATAGCATCTATCTGTTTCATTCGCACTCGTTTAAACGACGCATCTCCGTCTCAATGCGTGGCGTCACTATCTGTCTCGCTCACTCCATGGCAAACATACCCATTATCCATCTCTCTCATCATTTTACCTTAAAATTAAGAACCTACCTAGAGCTTGTGCGAATTAAAAACATTTTAACTGAGTAAAATCTGATAGCAAAAATCGGGTTACTTGAGGTTTTAATTTTTTTACTCTTTTCTATTGTATGGAACTAACAAGTATTGTACCATTTTAGAATTCTGATTAAATGCGCCAACTTTTAATGCTACTTGCCAAGGCACTCTAGTACATTTTTTTTATAGGAGGGCCTGTCAAAGTCGACGAATCTTGAAAATTTTAAATTCGTAGTTTAACAAATAGTCTCAATTCTCGGGAACTTAAGGCAATTGTGTCATTATTTTTTATTGGGATTCTAGAAATGTTATTTAGGATTACGTTTCTAAAGTTCAAATGAACAAAAATAAAAAATAATAACCACAATAACCGAAAAATGGTACAGTTTGATCAAATTTCTAGGTTTTTCTTAAAATGCCCATAATTTTCAAACTGCATGGGATAGATTTTTTTTCAGATTTTTCTCGTGATGGTTATGATCAATCCTGTCACCCCGTTTCGGCTTGACGTTGAGTTTTGGGACACCCTGTATATACTATAATAAAATAAAGCCGGAAAGTACCAGTCAGATTTGGATTTTTTTTTTGTGTATTATGAGGAAGACTATACGGGGAAAAACGGGATATGCGCGTACGAAGTCGCGGGCTAACCTAGTAATAATAATAATTATAAAGCTGAAAAGTTTGTTTGTTTGGTTGGTTAAACGCGCTAATATCAGGAATTATTCGTTCGAATAGAAGAAATATTTTAGTTTTGGATAGCCCATATATCGAGGAAGGCTATATTATAACATCACGCTAAGACCAATAGGAGTGGTGAAAAATGTGACGCAGACGAAGTTGTGCGGGTCGGCCAGTTCTTTTATTATATTAGTAGACGATGTGACTACGTTTTTTTATAAATATGTATATTGTTTGTAAAACAATATACATTAAATTATTTGTCGCAACGTTGTATCGCAGCTGACTAATTACTTTCACGTAATAATTGAGAAAAGTGGTGTAATAACAATGACTGCATTCTTCACGCTTCTTGGAGAGAAAAAGTGAAGTTTAGCTACGTTCAAAGTATGTATCTTATTTATGTGTATGACGGCGCGCAGCTAAATTAAAAGTAAATCCAAGATTTAAGATGAGAGACTGATTGTGTTATTTGGTTGAATAGTAATTATTGTTAAATTCAAAATTAAAATGGTGATTTATTTCAATTGGTCGAATATAAATGGCGATTTATAAAATATGAGCGGGTAACCCCGAATAGGGTAGCAAGTTTGCGTCTACGCCGTGACAGCTGGCATTCTTTTGACAGACAGCGTACGAAGTGCACGCGTGCTAACCTATTGGCTCGTAATCTAGTTTCATCTTGTGTTTGCCTGTATATTTTGTTTACAAATGTAATCGAATGAAACGAGGGACTGTTAAGAATCACAAACGTGCTATTATTTCAACGTTTCTTCTACAACACGCCCATGATGGATGACTATCACAAAGATCGCTCCGCTGCCCATTCTGATATTCCGTCATCAGGCGTGGGATGTAACCCACATGGCCCACAAGGAAATTCGTGACAATACTAGTAAAATACGAGGCGTTACGTTTTGAAATGCAAAACACATAGTGACAGTGATAGTGAAAATTGCGGTTCTTTTTGAAACGCGTACGCTAATCCAGAAGTTAAAAACTCAATGTGTGCCGTGAAGTGCCCTGAAATTTGATCCGTTAAACCCAAGTTTGACGCCCGATCATAGTGCGGTATCACGGTGGTATGTTGCGTCGAGGATGCAGTATTGTGCAGTGCAGCTTATTTTTGACCATTAGTAAGACGCTGAAAAGCTTCGTGCCTTCATGCCTGTCGTAGATAACCTATCTGGGTTCAACGTAGGAAAAATTCAAGGAAAATTACGAGGTCAAGATTTCTTTTTTTCGAGTTTTATGCGACTACCCTCATCAACCTGAACAATGGAAAACCAGTCTAAAACGGAGGCAAGCAACTTCACAGCAACTGGCCAGGTCAAGGAGAAGTGTGTGGGGATATTCACGACAATCTGGTGAGCCATTTTCGTTTAGTTATTGCTGTGGAGGTGAGGTGCTAGTGAGTTAAAATTTTTCTGTTTGTTTACGGGTGAACATTTTTATGCTGTGGAGACTGACTCACAGAGGGTTACGGTCTCATGATTGACGACTATCGATATTTGACAGTTGACTTGTCGTTTTATTGCTCTACGCTAAAGTGAGGTTGTTATTGTCGTGTTGGCTATCGCTTTAGTGTAGTAGTAGTTTAAGCGCTATAGCTTTGACCTTGACTGGTTAAGCGATGCTCTATATAATGCTCATGAAGCGATATTATTTGCTATCGCTATTTGAGTAATAGACTTGATTGTTTTGTGTTATTGTTGTTGGGAATATAGTGGCGTAAATACCTCCATGGGACAATAAAGCGCTATAGTCTCAATACCGTACCCACCTTACGCTTTTTCTGAAAACTGTGTTATTCGCAAAAGCCATGTTTTGATTTATCATTACCTTCCATTGCCCGGGCTTTGCCCACTGCTGGGCGTGGGCCTCTTTTCTTGTGCCAATGTTTTGTTTAGTTTTCGATTTATTGACTTTATTTATTGACTTCTACTACTACCTGAAAGCTCTATTTTCAGCCACAGTTTTGATAGAACTTGTACTCTCGTAGTGTTTCTCAGTTTTCAGATATCGTATTACGGTGGATGAAGTTAGCAAGAGGCTAGCGGTTCGCATGCTGCTATAACTGCTGAGCAGCTGCAACTTCTGAGCAGTTCTGAGCGTGACAAACCAAAGGTCAACAACCAGTTTGCAGACTGCAGTAGCCGAGCATCTTGTCAACATCTGTGGGGTGTAAAAACGTTCAAAGCTGTCTGGAACTGGGTGAGTCGCTCCCATTTTATTTGTATTGTGAGTTTAAAAGCTTCCAAATTCTTCATATGTATTCAGTGGTTGGTTTGATAGTGCAAGGTTATTTTGACATACTTAATACAAAGCGAGTACTTAGTTTTCCCATTGGCGGTAATAGTTTCAACATTTTGTTCAGTGCGAAACTTTAGAATGAGATAGTGCATGGCAAGGTTGCCATAAGGTCATGTTCCGACTTAGACGTTTTTGGTGAAAAATTGGACCCAGGCTTATGTACTAACGTGTCGGCGACAGTTTTCCTTACATACGTTTACATTTACGTACGTTTTCCAACAGTTAGTTATTTCGATAGTAAGTAAACCATCATGAACAGCAACTTGATTTTAATGACAATGATTAAAGGTTTACAGGCATAGAGAAATCATGCTATTAAAATTTCTAAATAGATTTTTCCATTCTCACTACTGGTTTGCCTACCCGGTATGTGAGTTAATACGGGTGAGATTAAAATAAGATTCATTAATTCAAATTGAACAGTGCAGTTATGACCGTGATGTTCGTAGATTAACGTAGAGTAATTCGTGAACGTAGCTCCTTCACATGAACGTTTAACGCAAACATTGTATCTTTTCGGAAGCTCCAATGTGCATAGCTTATCGGTCGGCATGTTTTAAAATCTCTTTATGGAGAAGAAGACACCCGAGGCAAAGTACCAATAGATGTTGTGAAGTAGATGACGAGTTAGTGGCAATTTAGTTTATGTGAACAGGTTCTGAGTTCTGTGTGTCAGTGACTGTACTAGAGTATCGTAGCAGTATCCCAGAGTGATACAGACGAAGGAATCTGTAACAGGGTTGCGGTAGTTCTTTGTCGTACAAAATAAAACTTACTTGATATTATTCCCATGGGGAAGAGCGAGTGTAGTAATTGTGTTGTGTTGAGCTATGATATGATAGCTGTTGACTGTGATGAGATACCTGGTCTTTGATTTTCTTTATTCAAATTATTGTGAGTTTGGTGACTTTTACCGGTTTTTGGACTTGGTAATCACGAATCTTGAATCAAACCGCATTTGTTTCAATTAGGTCATATACAGCCGCTCTTGAACTCTCAAACGGCTAACTGACTGACCAACACTAGTTTATAGACAATTGCCGTAGAATTCAACGACAGCAAATAATGCGTCAAAAATGTTAGACTTCATCTGTAGAGCGTTTGATTTAAGAAACTGCGAGACCCATAATTGATGTTTGGTTATGTAGGTACTGGAGTCGATTAGATGAGGTCCCTGAGATTTCATAACAGGGTTTAAAACGACGCGTGGTATAAGGTAAAGCTCAATTTGATTGTACATAAGCAGCTAAAGATTTAGTTTTCTGTTAACGATTTCATGTTATTAGAAGATTATGCGTGAAACCAGATTAGGTACCATCCGGTCCACCGGTCCATTTAAGGATCATCGAAGGATCATCGAAGGGTTATTTACCTAGATAGATACCGACTAAAGGCGCTTAACTCTTCATGATTGTGCAAGATTGAGGAAGATTCCCGATCACCAAGTATTCTCGTGTATTAAATGTCTTAGTCGAAGACAATGATGATAAAACGAAATCTTGTTAAGAATAGCTTGTCTACTCATACTCGAAGCTCTTGAACGCACCTCAGGTGGTGCCAATGGGTCTGACCGCACCCTATGAGTAACAAACACGTGGCGATAGGCATTTACTGAAGGCTCTAATAATAGAGTAGAACCTATAAGTATGCACATGATCGAATACGACCTATGCCAGATTGCTACGTTCCATTGGAGTTGAACGTACATAGGTTTGAAGGCCTACTAATAGTGTAGAGTCAGAATGTGCCGATAACGGCGCAGGTGAGTTGTGTAGCTGGATTTACTTGTTTACTGTGAAGGCCTTTGCTAATATTAACCATTGGTCACAATAGCCTGTGTGGCACCAGCCTGTGTGGCAATAGCCTGTGTGGCAATAGCCTGTGTGGCAATAGTCTGTGTGGCAATAGCCTGTGTGGCAAGAGCCTGTGTGGCAAGAGCCTGTGTGGCAAGAGCCTGTGTGGCAAGAGCCTGTGTGGCAAGAGCCTGTGTGGCACCAGCCTGTGTGGCGATAGCCTGTGTGGCAATAGCCTGTGTGGCACCAGCCTGTGTGGCAATAGCCTGTGTGGCACCAGCCTGTGTGGCAATAGCCTGTGTGGCAATAGCCTGTGTGGCAATAGCCTGTGTGGCAAGAGCCTGTGTGGCAAGAGCCTGTGTGGCAAGAGCCTGTGTAGCAAGAGCCTGTGTGGCAATAGCCTGTGTGGCACCAGCCTGTGTGGCGATAGCCTGTGTGGCAATAGCCTGTGTGGCACTAGCCTGTGTGGCACTAGCCTGTGTGGCACTAGCCTGTGTGGCACTAGTCTGTGTGCCACCAGCCTGTGTGGCAATAGCCTGTGTGGAATCAGCCTGTGTGGCAATAGCCTGTGTGGCGCAAGCCTGTGTGGCACTAGCCTGTGTGGCACCAGTTTGTTTGGTACTAGCCTGTGTGGCACCAGCCTGTGTGGCATTAGCCTGTGTGGTACCAGCCTGTGTGGCAATAGCCTTTGTGGCATTAGCCTGTGTGGCACCAGTCTGTGTGGCACCAGCCTGTGTGGCAATAGCCTATGTGGCAATAGCCTATGTGGCTCCAGTCTGTGTGGCAATAGCCAGTGTGGCGTTGACTGGCCTGTGTGGCGTTGACTAACCTGTGTGGCATTGACTAGTCTGAGTAGCGTTGACTGACCTGTGTGGCATTGACTAGTCTGAGTAGCATTGGCTGACCTGTGTGGCATTGACTAGACTGTGAGGCATTGATTCGCTTGTGTGGCATTGACTAGCCTGTGTGGCATTGACTAGCCTGTGTGGCACTGACTAGCCTGTGTGGTATTGACGAGCCTGTGTGGCGCCAACCAAACTGTATGACATCGAACAGCTTGGTTGGCCCTAACTTGCTGTGGTGGCACTGAGATGTGTTATCTGAGATATTTGGTTATCACTAGTTTTGAAAATGATAAATAATCAGATTTAGGTGCCTTATAAGTATTGCTTTAAATATGAGTCAGGGTGACCGAGTGGAGAATAATGTTTATCATTGTGTCTTTCTGTTTGACCGTCGATAGTGAAGATGAGAGCAATACACACGAGGACGTGTGAAGATGCAGGACGGCCGTGACGGCGCGCAGCTAAATTAAAAGTAAATCCAAGATTTAAGATGAGAGACTGATTGTGTTATTTGGTTGAATAGTAATTATTGTTAAATTCAAAATTAAAATGGTGATTTATTTCAATTGGTCGAATATAAATGGCGATTTATAAAATATGAGCGGGTAACCCCGAATAGGGTAGCAAGTTTGCGTCTACGCCGTGACAGCTGGCATTCTTTTGACAGACAGCGTACGAAGTGCACGCGTGCTAACCTATTGGCTCGTAATCTAGTTTCATCTTGTGTTTGCCTGTATATTTTGTTTACAAATGTAATCGAATGAAACGAGGGACTGTTAAGAATCACAAACGTGCTATTATTTCAACGTTTCTTCTACAACACGCCCATGATGGATGACTATCACAAAGATCGCTCCGCTGCCCATTCTGATATTCCGTCATGTATTTTTGCAATACATGGTCATGTATCCAGATTATTTACGTTATCTAGAAAGCACTCAATCGGTTGCGCACACAGGAAAGCCGCATAACGACGTGGATAAGAGTATCTACCAAGTAGGGTGGCTGTCTGGAGAATCTCCTACTGGATTGTTTTTGAGGCTTCCGAATTATCTGAACCTTAACTATTTTTTTAAAGAGATAAAGGCTATAGCTAAAGTTTTGACTGGAACGGCTTCCAGTCAAACCGGATATTAGTAAAACTCCAATATAGAAGGGAAAAAATACTAGGCACATGATGATAATCAAGAGATAAAACAAATTAGTTACCTAGATAATTTCTGAAATCGATCTTACCCACTTATCAGACTACGAAAATTAATTAACTCGTGGAAACTACACAATCGCCAAGTCATGGGTTACTTTTATCCCGTAAAAATGCTTGGCTACTTCACAGGAGCAAAACCGCGGTATTAAACCGCCGTATTCATAAAAACTTTGTTAATTTTTTTTTTATAAATAATTAAATTTAATAATTTTAATAATTTTTTTATTTCTCTCTCAAAGTACAACAAAAAAAAACAATATAAGTATGCATTACAATTTATAAAATATTTAATGGTTGTACAACAGCACATATTGGATGATTTACCAACTCCCAAACTAAGCCAAGCTTGTATTTTGGGAGTTGGTTTAATTACTTATACTTACTTTATTTTTAAAGCAGATACTTTATTCAGAATTTCCCATGGATTATTTGAATAAAGAATCTCTTAAACAGTATTTTAACTAAGGGCGAATTTCGCCAATGAAACTGAACGCAATCAGCGTATAAACCACGTTTATGAGCTGTCAGTGTCACTATTTTACTATGGAATATTGACGCTGACAGCTCTTGAACGCAGTTTATATTTACTGATCGCGTTCAGTTTAATTGGTGAAATCCGCTCTTAATAGTGGTTCAAAAGTTTTTATGAATAAGCCTGTAAGTATCTATCTAAATACCACACCATTGTCCCGATGAAAATCAAAAGCAGAAATAATGGAAGGCTACGTGTATCGAAAAAGGAACGAATGCAGTCCGTGTACGTTCTGCCAACAGCTGTGTCGGCTTTCATTGATGACTCGTCTCTAGACTAGGCTCTGTAGGTACCTACTAAACTTCATCAAAATCGGTTCAACGATTTAGGCGTGCCCACGCAGCAAACGCATAAACAAATCACTTCACTATAATAATATATTACGAGTAATTATTAGGTAACTTCACAAGAACAGAGAGGCCTATGCTCAGCAGTGTAGATGTCGGGCTGTAGATGTCGATGAAGATGCCATACAACTGCGGAAGTCTTTGATTACATTCACTTTCTATCTCCAAAACAACATCAAATCACGAGTTCCTTGGTTTCGCCAGAGGTGTACAGTATAACACATATTTGTCATACGGGCGAGTAAATTGAAATGAACCGGGCATAAATCTAATAACACTTTGCCCGACCCGGGTTTCAAACCCGTGGTACTATGTTCAGCAGTACCGCTTGAAACTACTTGGCCTACGAGGCAGTTTCCACCATAGTACCACACATAGGTGATTAATGATTACTTTGACTATGTTCTCCCACGTTCTACATATTTCAATGTCATCAGTAGAAGGGATTTCTTCTCGAGGAAAGTAGCATTATCCTTTTAAATATATCTATATACGTAGATAATAACATCTACTAATAATGTATGATCATCAATCCCGTGTCGAATCTGCTTATTTTTTCCTAATCACTGTGCCACCACCACCTATCATTTGACATATAATTGTGAAATATCTTAGAAGAAACGATCAGTTGGGTTAACCATAATAATATTAACTAAACTGAATTTTCTGGCTTCTGACGGATTGTGAGAATCCAGAAAATCTGACTCCAGTCTTGCCAAGTGTCACCCAGTTATTTGGTTGTTGAGGGCTGGTATCCGAACCCAGGTCCTCTAACATGACAACACTGCTGGTTTCTTGAAAACGATTGCAAGCATTTTAGATAGCTTTTCGCAAAAAAAAAACCCAGGATCAAATCTACTGATCGCAGCAAATGTTCTCCTTGGATAAATGTAGCAGCTTTGGTTGCGGTATTCAAAACAAAGAAAATAGACAAAAGTACAAGAATCGTTGAGTGACATTCACACTCAAAGATACTTATACTTTTTGTCCATTTGAGAACACTGACTACTCCCGTATCCTGTATTCAGTATGTTCACATTTGTACAATTCACACTACCCATGCATACCTACATAAAAAAACACTTGATTGTATTAAAAAAAAAAAAAATATAAATTTTAAAAATTTATAAATTTTCACCATAAGGCGCTAAGCGCACAGTGCGGCTGGTTACAAACATGTTTGGTTATATTTTGCTACTCGCTCGGCTGTCTGTTGTCGGCCTAACAAATCCGATTTTTTTTTTGTAATTTTTTTTATTTTATTTATTTATTTATTTATTTAATCGTAGGAGAACCAACACTTTTTTCAGATGAATAACAATTGTATATGATACATAGAGCCAATTACAGGTTCTCACGGATAAAAACAGAAAAAACAGTAGAGAACTTAGGATCACTTACAAGCACAATAAAATAAAAATGTTACTTAGTTACAAACACATTAACAACACTATGCAGTTTTAAAAAAGTCAGCGTTCAGCCGAGTGTGTGCAGTATAGGTTTTAGTGGTAAATGGGTCAAATGAAAACTCTTTACAAAGAATATTATAGTCCTTACTCGCTCGCACTAGGTATGAGTTTCGCCTGTAGTTAGAAGACGAAAAAGGGATAGAGATATGCGGATTAAATCTATCCGATCTCTGTGGGACATTAAAGCGCAGTTTATGCAGGAGATCAGGACAGTCAATCTCATTAGATATAATTTTTAAAAGAAAAGTGCAATCTGCTAGTCGACGACGATTTATGAGTGGTTGCAAATGAAATTTCTTACAAAGATTTAAGTAATTATCAGAATGGTATGGTATACGTAGCCGAAAACATAGAAAACGAATAAATCTTCTTTGTCTACTTTCAATACGATCAATGTATTTGCCATAACAAGGATTCCAAATTTGTGACGCGTATTCTAAGTGACTTCTCACAAAAGAGCAACTTTATTAAGAGTTTTGGCCTTCTTGAACTTTTTGTCAATATTGCATCGATGTTGTAGGGAATATTCATTTTTAGTTTGTAAATAATGAACCTTTGATATTTTTTTAATAGTTCACCGATGTTTTAGGAAATATTTTGGTTTGTACGTATGGCTAGCTACATAATATTCCAACTTCTTAGTACACGATTGTTAGTACATCCAGTTGTTTCACTCTATCTATACTAATATTATAAAAAGGAAAGATTTGTTTGTTTGTTTGAAATGAATAGGCTCCGAAACTACTGGACCGATTTGAAAAATTCTTTCACCAGTAGAATCGTACATTATCGACGATGGACATAGGCTATAGAATATTTTCAAAAAAGTTAGGGATCCGTATGAAAACTTCGATAATGTAACCCAAGGTGTGAGAAAAAATCCTTATATCGCGTACGCTGCGGAATCTATTGACAATAGAGCAAAGTGATGTACTACAGTTTTATAGAAGTCATCAATGTCTACAAAAAAGTCCGCGATACCATATGTCTAACTATTATGGTCCGATAAAGTTGAAAATGATTTCGATAAAACAATAAGAATAACAAATGTTTGAATTTTTCGCAAATAAACTACATACACAATAAGGGGTGAAGCAGGGGTTGCAGCAAGTTTTTAGGGGAGGACATTATTGCTTGCTTTAATTTACGTCGGAATGCTATGAACGAACTAAAAATGGGATTATTGAAACAGATGTACCTAACAATTTTTGCATAATCAACTCCTGACGAGGTGAACGGGGTGAACAGTTGCGCTGAACCTGAGACCATAGAATAAGTAGAAATGGCTAAGTAGTAAATGTAATAATGAAAATGGTTGTGCTTAATTTTCCAAAACTAACTTTTATAAAGGGGTATAGGGGGCGTTGAAGTTTGTGGGGTACCTACTAAATCCGCGAGGACGAAGTCGCGGGCGAAGTGCTAGTCTTCAATATAATGGTGAAAGTGGATTTTGAAAATACAATTTCATTACATTACATTTTATTACTACCTACACAGGCTGAACTTTTAAAGTGTGCGTGGATGGTCAAATCCGAAACTTTAAGGAATAGCGCAAAACACTGAAAGGAGTCTTGAGCCCGATTTCGATGAAAACTAAAATTGGATCATTGGACTTTTGAAAAATCGTTATACCTAGCCCGAAATCGAACTAGTTGATTTTGTAAAAAAAACACACCCTTTAATATAACACCATACTAAAATGTTGCGTATAAGGATCAAATTCTGGAAAGTAATTAATTAAACATGGCAAACTAAAGGAAGGTAACAAATTACTTTTTAAATTTTTGACTACACCTACCTCACCTACATCTCAGGAGATATTACAAAATTAAAGTAATTCGCGTAACCAAATACCTAATTTTATGAAACAGCGAGCAGCGCAGCGATGGCGCCGGCAACCAGCCGCCTTAGATGTTAGAACTTCACCCGCGACTTTATCTGCGCCGGTTTACGTTTAGCACAAACGATTTCCCCCTTTTCACCCTCTTAAAAATTGAATTATCAAAAAGTTATTTTTAGTGTCCACCTTCATCATAAAAGAAAGCCTTGTGCAAAATTTGTTGTTACTAGTCCCAGTAGTTTCGGCTGTGCGTTAATATGTTAGTCAGTCAGTTTCCCTTTTATAAAGAAGATAACATAACACTTCTTTTTTGGGCAGTCGTGCAATGACTAGACCGTGATACATTTTTAAAACACATTTTTAACTGATTGTACCTTGATAAACAAATGAAAAGTGGACGAAAACGGAATTTAGTTCAGAATGAGGCGAAAAAGGAAATTTTCTTTTTTTTTCCAAAAGTGGGCGAAAAAATGCGGCGAAAACGGAACAAACCGATTTAAATCTTTTATGTTATCAGGTGAAACTTTGTGACCGATTTTAAATTAATCACGAGGGTGTTTAAAAATTGCTAACTGTTTTATCCGTCATAATAATTGTGCTTGGAAGTACATACTTGAAGACATCACTCAATATATCATTTCTTGACTTGTCAGCAAGCATCCAACCGTGACTGATAGTACCCATGTACGGGCCTGTCTTATTATTTCGTTATCTTTCTGTGATGCGCAAGAGTGAACATGCAGTTAAGGGGTCCTATCTCCTGCATACCTACAAGCATTAAATCAAAATCTCGATTCGTAATAACTACACTGACGATATAATTAGCGTCAATATTGAAAGTTACTTTCAAGTTATGGGGGCTGAAGCTTACAATACATTAATTACTTATCTTATCACAGACTTGTAAGGAAACAGTATAGGTAGTAAGAGGGTTTCATTATATGAGATAGGTAAGTACCTACCTATATTTTTATTTTTGAATAAGTTAGGTATAACTTCCCAGAAATAGAGGTTTGGTAGGTTCACACGAAATAATAACATATCTAAAGATATTGAAAAAAAAAAGTTTTCTTAAAAGATCTTCCAAAAATGTATTCTCTTCTCATTGTATATTCGTAAAATATTAAGTATTAAGACGTCATTTACCTCATCGCCATTGTGTTAACTTACACCTACAGTCATTATGATGAAAAGGACAATAAATTCCGTGAGAAGACACCTACATTCCGGCGCGTTGTCTTAACGTTTTGGCTCGCCAATTCCTTTGAATTAACCTTCTAGAAATATGGATGTTTGTTATTCGAAAGTTATATCATTGAGAAAATGAAGGAAAGGTGACAAGAGCGTACTTTCACAAACGACGTATAGCTAGTGGCTCTTGAGCGGTGCGTTATGCCATGTGTCAAGCGCTGTACGTATGTACGTCGCTTGTTGAATAATTACTCAAGAACTGGGCAAATGGGCACTGGGCACACTGACATACGGTATCTGACCAATCAAAATGAAATTACTGTAGCTTTTTACGCGGAATACGGAACGAGTATATAGGTTAGTCAAGTATTTCAATGAGAAATGACCTCATTTTTTGCCGCTTATTATTATTTTCTGTTTTTGGAGGCCCTGCACTTGAATACTCACAGATGTAAGTAAAGGTTTAAGGACGCGTTTACAAATGGGTAGTTAAATCATCATTTTTTACACAAAAGTATGTTTATTAAATAAAATGCTTTGAATTCTTAAAATATTTTTCCCAAGAATTGTTTATAGATGTGCATGGTACGATTCTGAACTATAAATATAATTTTAGATAGGTACAGTTTCTCAATAAATGTACCGAAGTGAATTTTTTTTTAATACTTCGGTACATTTATTGAAAAAAAATTTATTTAATAAACATACTTTTGTGTAAAAAAGTAATGGTTTGACTACCCATTTGTAAACGCGTCCTTAACTTACAGTAAGCTACGTGCATACTTTTGAATGTATTGTGAGGCTCCAAGATCTATGTATTTATAGTTCCATTAAGCACCATTTCACTGGGTATTTATCAGCAAAGTCTCCAAGAAGCTGCAAAACGGATGTTTATTTTTACGTCTCCTTTTGGCCTCTGCCTACATCCGTTTTACATTTAAGGTTTTCAAAACCTTATCTTAACATGTTTTACAACGTTCACCTTGACCCATTTACAAATAAAACACTCCTTTTTTGAAGAATGACAAACAATAAACTTAAACAGAATTTTCCATTCGAGGAAAATTAAATGAAAACACGATAAATCAGCTGTTTTCTTTGTAAATAGTGGTTATTAGCATTGCAACAGCTGACGGAGGCAAACGGGTTGGTAAGATGCATTCTTGCAATCTTTGGACTCGATGTACTAACTGTGCGAAGGGTGAAGTGTCAGTATTTGAAGCTTGGCACAAAAACTTAAATCATAATATTTTTCTTATATTCACTTTACGACTTAGTAGGCACCCTTTTTGTAACTTACATGTTATTTAATGCAAGTACGTTTACTTATTCTTATACCTATGCATCATGCAGCGTTGTCAAGTTCTGGATACATCAATAATAATGCCGATTTATGAATGCCGGATTGCACACCACGTTTAATATAAACAATTTCTTGCGGTTTGGTTCGTACCAAAACATTTATGCATAGTCAGATGACATTGTGGGTTAAAGTCCGTAACATTCCATAATTGACACAGACATGATGTCTTTGTCTAAGCACTCCCATCTGTAAATTCCAAAGCGCATACAATAGATTTTGCAAAGGAAAGTTTTACAAACGGCTAAGAGAGAAAGAAGTTAACATTTCTAAAGTCAACCAACACGGCACATGACATACAGCCGTTGGCAAAATATCGACACATCACACGTCGTAATTTCTTCACAAAACTTTGCTAACTTTTACTGGCTCTCGAAGAAAAGTAAATAATGGGAACGAGACTTGTTGTGCGCTTGACCCCGAGTGAGTCTGAGTTTAACCGACTACGGTGAATGAGATTGCGTGGGGATCGGCGGACACTTTCACCGTCGCGGGCGCATGACGATGTACTTGCAGAACCGGTGGACAGTGACCACGTGCTCGGCGGCCGGCGAATCATTTCGAGAGCTTACGATGCGCCAAAGCTCTTGTCTCGTGAAAACTTGACATTTTAACGCTCTTGTGAGGTTTGGAATAGAAAAATATCTACATCCAAAGAAAATATACATTAAATGTGTTGACTTAAAAATTTGAAGATGAATTTGATGCCAAAGATTTGCTAGGTTAAATGCCAACTAACCTACTTTTCTCATGATACACGTGAGCATCAGTTTAGGTACTTTCATAATAATCTACATATTTCGGGCAAGTCATGAGATGAGTTACAAGGAAATCGCAGTCTATTAGGCTCTTAAATTTTCCAGCGGTGAAGCCTCTAAGATATTTTTAAGTTGATAATTCTTATGCAAACGTAAGCAAGGTTCAATGTTTGTTGTCATCTTCCGTTGTGGTTTTCCTCATAGTTTGAAATTGTGCGAGTGAGACATTTGTTTCGGACATTTATTTTTTATTATGTTAATGGCCTTCTCCATAAAATTATATATTTATGGAAACAGACGGACAGTTTGTCAAGCTCTAGTTAAAATTAACTGTGGTGAAATGTTTATTTTGGTATTTTATTTTATGATACAGCCTAACTGAGCAAAAAGGGCTCAGTTAGGTACATTCTTAATTTGAGAGTAACATTTGGTGTAAACAGTGCTTGATAAAATAATCATTTGGATTCTTTTTAAAAGGTTTAAATCTAAAAAATCAAACTGAAAAAAGCATTTTTTAGAATACCTAAGGTTAAGTTTTAAAAATCTTTGTTTAATATAAGAAAACTTTATCAAAAACAACTGTTATAAAAACCCGTTTTATAGTTTGTTATTTTAATTAATTGACACGTCTCTGTTAACACATCAATCACTTTTGAAAAGTGAAATGGTGTTAGAATCATTTAGGTAAAAACATACACAAAAGCACAAAAACTTATTTCACTTAGGCTTACACTAAGGTAAAAAATCCAGTGTATTTTTAATACGTAGGTACCTCTTCTTATCGGATTTTGAACTCTATTTACATAATTATTATTGTATAATATATTATTGTCAAGGAAATGTCCAGTAGGAGTTTAGGTACCTAGTCTTTGCTAGAGAAAAAAAAATTTTTTTTCTGATCTCACAACGTCCTACACGGTTGGTAGGTATCGTAGGCTCTACTAGATGTTATAAGGCCAGAAAAAACTAAGAATTTACCTTATACAATTTTTACGCAGGCTTAGTAGTTACTTATTTGAAAAACTCATACAAATTAAAGAAAAAACAGAAGTTTTTTTGCGATTCAAAAAACGTACATCAATTTCAATGTACAAATAGTAGTAGTAATAATGTGAAGCGGCCGCGTTTCAATCGCAACTTCATAATCGGAAGTGGGTCAAAGTCAGCTGACCTTGATTGTTATTCCAATCTTAAAAACCGTACTCTTTACCGCTAATGAGACTTGTAGCATTAATTTCGACGAGTTACTGTATTTGCTTTGAAATTTAGGTTGTGTAAAACATGTCATAAATCATAAAATCAAGATGTTCGAAGTTACAAAAGATTTGGTTGTCATTAGTATGGCTTTAAACTCTTCCACGCATTTCTACCATTCCACATTTTTATGCATGCAGCATATTAATTGATTCGTTACCATTTTTAATAAGAAAAACGGGTTTTAGTTCATTACATTAATAATAAAAGTTAGTTTAAGTTTAGAGGAAAATGTTACGTTACTTTTCTTTTTCTTCTTCAAATATTTAAAAGCCACTTTGTTTGAAATATTTTTCAATATTTATTGTCGTTTACGAGTTCATGTTAGTAACAGAGTAATAATGAACCTTAGTACGATAGTTATGATAACTAGAAACATGTACCTACAGCAGATTAGAAACTCTAAGGATTCCTTGAACAACGTTTAAATTTCACGAACTAATTATATGTACTAGAACCGATACACGTGCGGAAAAACCATGTTTTTAAATTAACGACATCACTGTTACATTTTTTTTAATATTAAAAAAAATAAAAAACTATAAAACAGTTTTTTTTTATAAGTGCTTACGGAAACGTTTCTAGAGCCTATCTGTCATGGCATTTATATACATAAGTACTTACTTTTTATTTTATAATTAAATCATTAAAAGAGAAAGTTCCGTCTAGGTAGGTACCTACTAAGAAAACGTTATTAATCACACTCATTAAAGTAGCATGAAGAGTAATGAGATTTCAATTACACATATGGTAATATCATCAAGACTTAGTATTAAAAATGTAATTATTTTAAAATAATTACTTTGGATGACTAACTAATTGTACAATAAAGAATAAACATTCCACGATGTACAAAATACCGATCGGTAAATAAAAGTGGGTTTCTTCGATGTTTAAATTCATTACGATTAGTAATACCCTACAATTTATACATACGTGTGTAAGATTTGGAAACAATTGGTCAAGTATTCGCCGAGGAATTAAGCAATAAACAAATGAACCAACTGCAGCCTGCATTTTCGCAGTCACAGTATAATTAAAAACACATATCACTTACACTTTCTGTTAGTCGTTTTATATCTTTGGTTTTATTGATTACATGCTTATATGAGGTTAATTATTTATTAACCTATTGTTTTTATTCAAAGTTACTTTAATATTATATTTTGAAATGCATATTTGTAAATGATTATTTTGTCTCTCCATCCGCGAAAAGATTGATTATCAAAAAACTCCAAGGACATTAATTCCGCTTCTGTGCAATATTCATGTGTACAAATCATAGATAAATAAATAAACCCATCTTAACAGTTCAGTAAAAGAATAAAGTTAATGCTTATTAGTGTGTGGTTTTCTTTATTTATTAGGAAAACAACAATTGTGTTTACAGCCTAAACGTTTAGGGTTTTAAGTTTGTTTCCGAACACATAGTTTACTAGCGTGGCCTACAAACTGTAGCTCGTAAAGTTTATTCAACCAACACAAAGAGGTTGCACCGATGCACTGTTTAGCAACTTAGCTTACCTGTACAATGCATAGAAACAGCTAGAATATTCCACGTGACATTTTTTGTATTTTTTTTTCAAGAAAATATTAAGGAAGCAGTTTTTAAAATCATTAGTAGGTTGCACTTACCTTATGATGAAATGTAAAAGAATAAATAAAAACACTCCGTAATCCGTATGAAAAATATTAATAATTCACCTTGAATATCTTATGAATGTGTATAGTTTCAAAAGAGTGGTTATTATTTTATTTAAAGTCAGAAGTACCTATTCAAGATAATATAATTATTTTCAATCTTTACTTTATCACTTCATAAAATAGCCAGTATATTATTTTATTTTCAAAAATATTATTCGTTCTACCCACGGAAGTTTACACTCTTAAATCTATCTAAGTAGGTTATCAAATCATTAAGATAAAGGAGGCTTTTCAGAGTATTATAAAAAAAACTTTTTTGGAAGTCGGTTAAAAACAAGAGTAACAGATAATATTATAGACTGTAAATGACTGTAAACTGAAATATATAATTATCTAATACAGTACAAAATTAATTTTAGTTGATATATTAAGTAGACCATTATTTAATCATAAAGCAGACTCATTTGTTTCGCGTCTGCTGTTGAAAAGGATGGATGTGTGTTTGTCTGTGACAATGAAAGTGAATACTTACTTAAAACGTTTGCTTAAAAGTTAGCGGGACTTCATCTTTCAACTTTCCAAAGAAGATAATGACGGCTATATCTTTGTATGCGATACTAATTGCTTTAAGTTTTAAGATTGTATTTTCCGCCTTCCCAAGTTTTAAGAAGAGATGAGCGAAGTCTAAGATTGAAATAAATAAAATACCCTCGGCAATTCAACATCCATGCCAGTCTCTCTACAATAACGATGGATGGACTTTGTGAAAGATGTTCGACCGAAACAGGATTTTCAGCCGAAACCGAAACTGCGCTTCTGATCTCAGTTTCGGACGAATCCGAAATCGAAACTGAAAGATCTATATAATATGAATTTTATTTTTATTGGTATAGCAAGTTTAAATTTAAACTTGCTATACCAATAAAAATAAAATTTAAATTTAACATACGTACTATAGATGTTATTGTAGTTGGTTCATTTTATTATACATAATGAAAACAAATATAAAATAAAAACCACAAATGAAATTGATTGATTACTAAAATTACTAACTAAATAGAGAAGTGTGGAAGAAGAGGACATGTTGCATCGAGCTCAATCAATAGGGATATTAATAATGATGGTCTAACTGGAGAATCTTGACTAGTCTTAGACGTCTTGACCAAACCAGAATGAAACACAGTTTATGGTGGCACCTTCTGGATGCTTAATCAAGGCAACCCTAACGCCAAGGTACTTTAAATATCATCATCATCTGCCAAGCGCTTTCCCATCTATGTTGGGGCCGGCTTCCAGTCAAACCGAACTCAGTGATATACCAGTATTTTACGTAGAGCGGCTGCCTATCAGAGTGCCAATAAATTCTACTAATTTTTAAGCAACGTCGCATTCGCATGTCAGTTGCAATCTGTCAAAAATGTATAGAAATTAAGGCTGTTTTGACAGATTGCAACTGACATACGAATTTGAACGTTGCTTCAACCAAGTAACTAGGTAACACAGTACATCTTGGTAAGACTGGAGTCATATTTTCTGGCTTCTGACAATCCGTAACGACTGCCAAAGATCTACAAAAAAAAAATTTAATCTATCTCCTTTTGTTCAGTCCATCCAAAGGTTGTCTGTAAGAGATTGCCTTGTGCGATAAGACCACATTGTACACTTATTTTTATAAAATAATGTTTGTCCTGTTCTTATAATGAGGTGTACAGTAATGTATAATATAATACATAAATAAATAAATACAAATGACAGCGGAACCAACGGCTTAACGTGGTTTTCGAGGCACGGAGGAGTTTCGGTATGTTAAGATGTCACCCATCCACAGACCGACCTCGGCAAGTGTTGCTTAACCTAGAAGATCGACCCATGCGGTTGTTATTATTTAGCCACGAGCTCCTCCGCCACAGAACGTAAGTATATGAAATAGAGTAATGACTGTAATGAGAGATACTGAATAGATTGATACTTTCTCTTGAACTATTTGCATAAATAGTGTAAATAGCTAAAAATAATAGTTGTGAAATAGTTTCACTTGGAACATATTATAATAATAATATGTTCCAAGTGAAACTATTTCATAACTATTATTTTAATGGGATAATAATCCCAATTATTTAAACTAACAAGATCCTAATAACCCGTAAAATTGAATGACAGTATCTATATAAACTTGAAAATAGACAAAACTAAACGAATCTGTTAAATAAATACGTGATTTAAATCGGCACGTGCTTGACACGATTTTGAATACGTTTGAAGATGATTTATGTGTTGTTTATTATTAACAATATATTAACAACAAATTCTTGTTTTATACAGAATCGACGATATTCTCCGGAAAATAAATTGGAATAGTCATTCTCAAAAGCAAACTCAAACACAATATTCTTAATTTTATTATTATTTATTTTTTATTTAGGTACTTATTTTTGTAGAAGTACCCATGTTATTCAAAACAACTTTATTGGCAGTTGTGACTTTGCTCTTAAAGCATATCGCATAGAAACCTTACACTTTTTGGGTCAGAAGTCTTTCAACGAGAGTTTAACGTTGTACCAGTGAAAGAATTGTCGAAATCGAATCTGGACTTCAGATAAACCAGACTGGAAACCAGATATGGCAAATATAGGTAAATTATACAAATACCTTGATAACTGAAATATTTTTCCGTGAAAAAGTGTAAACGTTACTGTTAAAATTCTTTCTAATCTAATCCGGGTTCCAAAATGAAACACAATTTGATGTTCTTTCTCAAAAAAAAAACTAACGAACCCACTGTAGTTTAAAATAGATTATGAATATCGTTAACACACATTTCACCATAATATGTGCGTAGTCTCAATGCTCATAAGAGCAAAACCTCAAACTACGGCCCTATAGCGGTTCAAATGTATAGCTCCGTCTCTTTCCCACTGGAATTAAAGCATTTTTTGTTAATAAACACTAGTTTTTGTTTATTTTTGGAGCGTGTAATCAAGCCAAGATTTTTCATACCCTGTATAGTGTTCAATAATGTCTGATTAAAACAGATAATACAGGGAGGTGTTTGTTTGTGGTAAGTTATTTTACGAAGTGCGGATCAGTAGCTATCATTTAACTGAGAGACATACAGTTAGCGTCAAATATCTGTGCCCCTCTGAAGCTAGCCATTTGCAAAGATCGCGCAGGTGCAGTCACGTAGACGGGAGCAAGCGGGAAGCAAGCATGCATCGAACGTCAACGAGCGACTGAGACATAAAATCGCGCCGCCATAATCCCCGCCCCGCGCATGCGCAGTTGCAGTTAATTTTGACTTCTATGCAGCCACTCGTAGCCAACTTCAGAGGGGCACAGTTATTTGACGCGAACTGTACAATATCGCAAAGTGGCATAAAACTTCGGATCAAATGCACGACTCTGAACAAGTGCGAGTTGAACTGATGAACCGATCACAACGCAGGCAATTTTTTATCGATTCGGAGCATATTGGCTGTGACAGACAGCAGACAAACGAGTGATCCTACAACCGGGTTCCGTTTTTTTAATTCTGACGTACAGAACGCTAAAAAATAATATTCAAAAGCAATTCCACAAATCTTGTATTTATTCAAATATGTCTGTCAAAGCACTTACTGATTCTTAGTAACATCGTACTGGATCACCCACCAAGCCATTACGAAAGTATCGGGGCTAAAGTTATGACTAAATAATTATGATGACATTCGTGGTGTCAATGTGTACGGACAGCAAAGAAAGACTTTCACGAAATTATCGTTTCTTGTGAGGAAACTTGACTCAGTAAATATGTAATTTCATGAATAGAGTCAAATACAGTTACTTGCAAAGTTGCAAGTGATCTTGTACCTAGATACCGACTTCTAATGATGAACAGTTAAATCATTTTCAAGCGATAATGACTTCTATGCAAGTTGTATATACACATATACAACTTACATAGAAGTCATTATCGCTTGAAAAAGATTTAACTGTCGAGAATCTATTGTTGATTTTTCATCTATTTGATATCTTACTATTTGACGTTCTCAAAATATGAATTAACATTCGATGGACAATTGATAAGGTCAGTAGAAGCAACATCGCACTCAGTTTCATTTCAGTAAGTAATAAACTAGCAACTTGGGACTACTTACCTAGTTATAAATGTTGAACCTCACTAGCTACAAACACAACTGATTAAGAGGAGATGATTTATGCTTTTATCTTGGAGTAGATCAATAAGAAAGTAGCACACACTTGTGGCACACATCATTATGAGAAGTTGATCATAGTGAAGTTATAAGGATCGAAGCAATGTAAACAGCCACTACAGAATGCCTCCTGCATTCCTCCATACATACCTACCTACCTGTCTGCCTACCTCCATAGAAATGAGTAATATCTCCAACTTGTACATGTCTCATTTTCGGTATGAGAACATGTCAGTGCATTATTTGAGGTCAACATAATATTCTCTATTGCAAACGTTTAAGTATATTCTCCTCAGTTAAAATTCTTGCTGTCATGCTCAGTACTGAATGTTTTTTTTCCTTCCAACTTGATTTTTTATAATTTTGGAAGAAAATGAAGTATTTTTGGTAGACAGATAATGAAATGACGGTTGAATGAATTTGTATTAAAGAAAAATATACACTGTGACGACCTCAAATAATATTGGGGTAAGGGCGAAAGGATGATGAATGAAGTACATATCAATTATTGTGTTTTATAATCGAGTTCTGTTGCTGGACTATGTAGTTAGAGGGTGACTGTCAAGATCACGAGAAGTATGTAAGAAGAAGACATGGTGCGATGACTCCATATAATCTGGGATAAAGGAAAGATGAAACTGAGATAAGGGAATGACTGAATCGAGTTCTAAAAATAACTACTATACATAAGTACTAGTTTCAGATAAGTACTTCGCGATGGTTAGATACGTGGTAAACATTACACCTGATTGCGGTTGCGTCGCCATTGATTGTTTTCAGTTGCATCTGCATCTTAGCCTTCAACGTCTCATTTGGCGGTTCATTGCCATATAAAACCTTAGAGTCCCTTTCATTCTGAACGTTGAAATTTCAGAAGAGGTAATTATGTAATTGTTGCCATCGCGAGTATAACCTGGATGAGGCTTGCACAGGAACGTGGGGGAACAAGAAAAGAGATGATGCTCAGCAGTGGGCGGAATCGGGCTGTGGATGATGATGATGATGATGATGAAGTTAGAAAGACCCACTTGATTTATGCAGATTCGTTTTCAAAAGTACCTTTTGAGGCACACTTTGTTGCGGTTTTACGGCAGTAACATGAAAATTCGCTTTAAAAAGGTCTGTTATCGAAAGAATATCCATTATATTTGATTTATGCGATGTCATGACTGACACGAATTCTAGTACCTACAAATGTAATTCACGCTATCGTCTATTACTCGTTGTCGTTGGTTACGGCCGTGAAAAGTACCGTAGATATTTAGCCCAGTTCATCACTCAATACCTACTGTTTGTAAATGGGTTTCTTTTGCAAATCAATTAGTTTTTTGCTATATTTAAATTAAACTATTAACGTTGTTAGTTCAACAATTTGTCTGATTTTTTAATTTATTTTCGTAGATAAAATATTTTAAGTACCTATCTAATTGAAATCAAACATTTTATGATAAGAAGTCAATTGATCTAGCTCTCCAAACATTTTCTTATTGAAATTATATATTTTTTTTCATTTTTCATAGAAATACAAACTCGTTATTATGTACTGATGTGGATAAATTTGAAAATAAATGTAAACCTTACCTTATTTCAAGGAGGGATGTGTTTTGAATCCAGAAATGACAACACACACTTACTGAAAATAGCACTAGGAATTAAAAAGTTTAATAACTAGCTGGTTTTTTTAGGGCATGAGGCACACCGACGCCAGTGACACTGCGCGCAGGTCGGAGCTTTGAGTGGCGCGCGCGCAGACGCCTTCTACTTATAGTTTCAGCGCGCGGTGTAACACTTTCCCCACCTATCTTCATCTCTTTATAATTAATGTGAGAGACATTCCAATTTCTCTTTCGTTTTAAACAAGGAAAATTAGTAAGGGTGTTTTTTCCCTTTAAGTGTGAATTTCATATATTATGCTCACATGAATAAAGGAAATCTTAAAAAAAATAATCGAAATGTAACAAATTAAAACTTTCAAAGCAGGTTTCTGCTGAATACAAAATGGTTCAATTCGAACTCTGCGTTTACCTTTCTACTCCATTCTTTCGAATCACTACTATTTTCAAAATTGATCAACAAAAAATGTTTCCAAAAATGCCATAAGACGAGATACGAAAGCGGATTATCCCTGTCCCACTAAGCAACAAAAGAAAGATTACACAGTTGAGATACTTGAAAATATATTGATTGACCCCCATAACTCAACCTTAAAGTTGCCTGGCATGTTCAATATGGTCGATAGATTGTAATTTATAAAATAAACATACGTGAATACGAGGCACACATACGTTAAATGTTCTGTCTCTACACCACACTAAGTGCAGTGGTAGAAAATGCTTAAAATATTAACGTCTGGATTCTGAACAAAAACTATAGATCCTTTAAAAGCAAGTCAAGTGATGTGTCTGTTGATATTCATTCAATCAATCACATCTCGATAATTCGTATTTAACAATTTGTCTCAATCATTTTGTGATAATTTTGTTCCAGAAACTGGGCATAAGTCCGCCTGTGTAGCGTGTTTTTTATTTAACTAGTGCAAAAATTTTCAATAATATCTGCCTAGCCTTTTCCCATCTATATTGGGTTCGGCTTCCAGTCAAACCGGATTCAGCTCAATACTAGTATTTTACGTAAAGCGACTGCTTATCTGACTTCCACAACCCGGTAACTGGGTAACACGATAGTTATTGGCAAGACCGTAGTCAGATTGATTGGCTTCTGGCAATCTGTAACGACTGCTAAAGATCTACAAATGATAAATAAATATTGCTTATTTTCAGAATAAACCACCAAAGTAGAACAGGTCTGGCCTACTGTGGCCGAATATATGTCGTAGCCAACTGGTTTAATCAGCCGTTTCGTTAAAACCCTATATAGCCATTTCATTGAACTGCGCCGTTCAATCAGCGGCATAGGTACCTAAGTGACATGGGCAAGTCATCAAACGATATTGACCAAAAGATGTCACTTAGGTCGCTGAAAAAACGGCGCATTTAAATGAAAAGGCTAGGCAGCCAATTAAACTGCTGATTAAGCCAGTTGGCAGACACACAATCAATGGAAGGATTGGTGGTTGTTAGATAATGCGACCACAAACATTCTCTCTCAGACAGCTCAGACAGCCTTCAGGCTTTAGGCTTAGATGGAACTAATTTCTGGATAGTACTTGCTTTGTGCCTACCTTTCGTTTATCGTGACGTCATCATCCGTTCTTAGTGGTTTTAGGTTACAAATTATGAATTATAGCTTTATTTGGAAGTCTAGATTATCTACATTGCCTTATTTACGGACCCGAATTACAAATGTTGAGTTTTGATTGATTTTATGTAGATGTTCTCTGATGCACTCAGAGGGCACTTCCCGTACTTAAATGAACGTTCGCATCTCAGTAGCAATCTGTCAGAAACACCACAAACACTACATTTTCACTGATGGCAACACTGCGATGCGAATGCAAACGTTCCCTAAAATTTACGGGAATTGGCACTTAGAGGTCTTGTAACGCCGAACACTTTCAGAGGAAGTCCGATAGCAAATGTTGCTTTGACTTGTGGTTAACACAATACCTTGAAAAAACAGAACAAGTCCTCATTTAAGAGCGCTGTTACAAATGGGTAGTCAAATCATTACTTTTTAAGTAAAAAAGTAATGATTTGACTACCCATTTGTAACAGCGCTCTTAAACAATCAAAAACAAATCTTGGTAAATATTAATAGATTTAAATGAAGCACCTTTTAATTCCGGACTATGCAATAACGATATGCTCTATTTTCAATGCACTTTTACGTATTGCATTTGTTAATGAAAAGAGAAATTCAAACTATGCGTAATACCTGCTCAATATGCTAACTTTTTACAAATGCTAATAAAATTATATATTTGCATTTGTAAAAGGTTTTCTCTGGAAGTACTGATCCGATAAGCGAGGAAAATTTTTTCACAGATAGAAAGCCACACAACACAAAATGTACATAATGTTCATATAGGATATGAGAGCAAAGCCGCTGGAAATATTAGAACATATTTTAATAATAGTAATTCTATTGATTGATTATGATTTGCCAAGGTCTTTATTAGTACCTACATGTGGTTCAAAAATACAATTTACAAACGATCTTATTCTATTTGTTCACAAATCACGATTTATTTTGATAAACAGGCTAACGCCTTTACAAACATATAAACATGATATTACTTAATATTATTTTGCAATGATTTGACTTAGATATGAATATTTATTGTTCAATTACAGGAGTATGTGCAAGTCTTAGTATAGACCCACATAAATTTAAATGTTTGAGTTACAATATGTACGCTTTTATTAAAATCTGTTATAATAATATGAGGTAAGTAGCGGGTAGTTCGCAAAATGATCACGCATTCTGTCAAAACACAAAATAATTTAATTACGTGTTGATATTGATTGTCACTGGGATGATATTGACACCTGATTGTAAAGAATAGACCTTATATCAGGGCTGTGCATTCCAAACTGTGGTCAAACATCACCATGGTTAGCTATTTGCATACATTATAGATAAAATTTTGGTTTGGTTTCCGGTGACTGAACTTTGCCCGGTTATATTTGGTGAATACATGCATTATGTTACTTACTTAAAAAAATGTAGTGTAGTCGGTTTTCATAAAAATTGTCTCGCCGTTCTATATCATAGGTCTTAGACGGGAACGGATGACTTTTCAAGCAAATAACTATCACATACAATCAATACTATATTACCATTAATTGGCTGTATCTGTGTGCATGAGGGTTCTAAGATCAATAAAGACGTCGTTTTCAATTGATCAGGAGGCCCAGAAAAAAAATTCTGAAGCGTTAAACGCTGAAGCTGATGACAAAATGTATGGGAATGACATTAGGTGTGGAAAGGAAATATAGAACTTTTTGTTACCACAGAATTAGGTATTTCAGTGAGTAAAACTAAGAATTGGTATAATTAATAATGGGGATAAATATAATGACCACCATAAAATGCTTTGATACCCTTAGTTTTGTAACCAAAAATATCTACTTAACACCAGAAAAATAAAGTCTAAAAGTACAATAGTACCAGCTATTTTAGTCACAACTCCACTTTAAATTGTATTCGACCACCAAATTTAGTAAATGATCACCAAATCTTGACCACCAAATTAATGTATTATTTTTGCCTAAATAAACTACTGTGATTGCCATAAAATGTAGGCTTGGGGTTACAAACTGGATCAAATAGGTTAGGTTAGGTTAGAATTGTGACCAACCGCGCGCGAGTATTTTTTTGGAAAAAGTTATTTATTTCACACTTTTTTAACTCCAAACACCAAACAATAGCTGCCAATAAAAATGAAAGAAAGCTTATAAATTAAAATAAAGCTTTATATTTACTTAAAAGTTTTGGATTAACAATGATTTGTTTGACATTAGTTTGCTTAAACAGGATAGCAAGATGTAAAAACTTTGATTTTAATTTTACATTAAAATGCTGGTATGATTTTGGTGATCATTTACTACTTTTGGGTTAGCAATGGTTTGGAGTCATTTTGCTTAAATAGGATAGCGAGACGTTACAATTTTGGTTATAATTTTAAATTAAAATACGTGTTTAATTTTGGTGATCATTTACTATTTTTGTCTCCTAAATGTTACTATATCTGGTGGTAAGTTAAACATAAGCCATTTATAATTAGGAAATTCATTTTCAAATTCCTAGGAATTTAATAAAAATCTATCACAGAAAAGTTTACCTTCTAATGTAATTATTAAAGTTCTTTAAGCAACGCTACGAGTACCGTATATAGCGCATCGTTGCGTAGCCTTGTTATAAATGTATCACAAAATTATTACATTACCTATTAAAAATTAGCCTAAACTGTCTCAGAGCTGGGAAAAGGCCCTCCTTCAATACTTTCCAAGTTCCAGGTTAAGCGCCATTTATTGTCATAATTTATAAACAATTAATTAATGGTATTTAATCATTGAAATACAAAATATATAGTAAGTAGGTGGGTTTAACAGCGAATCCTGAATGTACAAGTGTAAAAACATGTAGGATACAATTTCCTATGATTTAACCTAATTACGCCAATTAGGTGGTAAATAATAGATATTTCTGTGTAATACGTGTTTTGTAGATAATTGTTTGTAGCTACATATAAGAATCCCAGTATTATTAAATAAAAACGTTCTCGGAATATAATAATACACACGTGTTGCTAATAAGATGGTAAATGTGGTGTTAGTTAATTCCATTAATTAATAAAAGTAGGTAATTTATTGAAAATCAATTGTGTAAGTATTTAGGTACCTGTGCTGAAGGTAGTGCAATCCAAATGTTCTTATTGCTTTTGGATATTAATTTTACATGACGGCGCGCAGCTAAATTAAAAGTAAATCCAAGATTTAAGATGAGAGACTGATTGTGTTATTTGGTTGAATAGTAATTATTGTTAAATTCAAAATTAAAATGGTGATTTATTTCAATTGGTCGAATATAAATGGCGATTTATAAAATATGAGCGGGTAACCCCGAATAGGGTAGCAAGTTTGCGTCTACGCCGTGACAGCTGGCATTCTTTTGACAGACAGCGTACGAAGTGCACACGTGCTAACCTATTGGCTCGTAATCTAGTTTCATCTTGTGTTTGCCCGTATATTTTGTTTACAAATGTAATCGAATGAAACGAGGGACTGTTAAGAATCACAAACGTGCTATTATTTCAACGTTTCTTCTACAACACGCCCATGATGGATGACTATCACAAAGATCGCTCCGCTGCCCATTCTGATATTCCGTTATCAGGCGTGGGATGTAACCCACATGGCCCACAAGGAAATTCGTGACAATACTAGTGAAATACGAGGCGTTACGTTTTGAAATGCAAAACACATAGTGACAGAGATAGTGAAAATTGCGGTTCTTTTTGAAACGCGTACGCTAATCCAGACGTTAAAAACTCAATGTGTGCCGTGAAGTGCCCTGAAATTTGATCCGTTAAACCCAAGTTTGACGCCCGATCATAGTGCGGTATCACGGTGGTATGTTGCGTCGAGGATGCAGTATTGTGCAGTGCAGCTTATTTTTGACCATTAGTAAGGCGCTGAAAAGCTTCGTGCCTTCATGCCTGTCGTAGATAACCTATCTGGGTTCAACGTAGGAAAAATTCAAGGAAAATTACGAGGTCAAGATTTCTTTTTTTCGAGTTTTATGCGACTACCCTCATCAACCTGAACAATGGAAAAACAGTCTAAAACGGAGGCAAGCAACTTCACAGCAACTCCCCAGGTCAAGGACAAGTGTGTGGGGATATTCACGACAATCTGGTGATTCAGTCCATTTTCGTTTAGTTATTGCTGTGGAGGTGAGGTGCTAGTTAGTTAACATTATTCTGTTTGTTTATGGGTGAACATTTTTATGCTGTGGAGACTGACTCACAGAGGGTTACGGTCTCATGATTGACGACTATTGATATTTGACAGTTGACTTGTCGTTTTATTGCTCTACGCTAAAGTGAGGTTGTTATTGTCGTGTTGGCTATCGCTTTAGTGTAGTAGTAGTTTAAGCGCTATAGCTTTGACGTTGACTGGTTAAGCAATGCTCTATATAATGCTCATGAAGCGATATTATTTTGCTATCGCTATTTGAGTAATAGACTTGATTGTTTAGTGTTATTGTTGTTGGGAATATAGTGGCGTAAATACCTCCATGGGACAATAAAGCGCTATAGTCTCAATACCGTACCCACCTAACGCTTTTTCTGAAAACTGTGTTATTCGCAAAAGCCATGTTTTGATTTATCATTACCTTCCATTGCCCGGGCTTTGCCCACTGCTGGGCGTGGGCCTCTTTTCTTGTGCCAATGTTTTGTTTAGTTTTCGATTTATTGAATTTATTTATTGACTTCTACTACTACCTGAAAGCTCTATTTTCAGCCACAGCTTTGATAGAACTTGTACTCTCGTAGTGTTTCTCAGTTTTCAGATATCGTATCACGGTGGATGAAGTTAGCAAGAGGCTAGCGGTTCGCATGCTGCTATAACTGCTGAGCAGCTGCAACTTCTGAGCAGTTCTGAGCGTGACAAACCAAAGGTCAACAACCAGTTTGCAGACTGCAGTAGCCGAGCATCTTGTCAACATCTGTGGGGTGTAAAAACGTTCAAAGCTGTCTGGAACTGGGTGAGTCGCTCCCATTTTATTTGTATTGTGAGTTTAAAAGCTTCCAAATTCTTCATATGTATTCAGTGGTTGGTTTGATAGTGCAAGGTTATTTTGACATACTTAATACAAAGCGAATACTTAGTTTTCCCATTGGCGGTAATAGTTTCAACATTTTGTTCAGTGCGAACTTAAGAATGAGATAGTGCATGGCAAGGTTGCCATAAGGTCATGTTCCGACTTAGACGTTTTTGGTGAAAAATTGGACCCAGGCTTATGTACTAACGTGTCGGCGACAGTTTTCCTTGCATACGTTTACATTTACAAACGTTTTCCAACAGTTAGTTATTTCGATAATAAGTAAACCATCATGAACAGCAACTTGATTTTAATGACAATGATTAAAGGTTTACAGGCATAGAGAAATCATGCTATTAAAATTTCTAAATAGATTTTTCCATTCTCACTACTGGTTTGCCTACCCGGTATGTGAGTTAATACGGGTGAGATTAAAATAAGATTTATTCATTCAAATTGAACAGTGCAGTTATGACCGTGATGTTCGTAGATTAACGTAGAGTAATTCGTGAACGTAGCTCCTTCACATGAACGTTTGACGCAAACATTGTATCTTTTTGGAAGCTCCAATGTGCATAGCTTATCGGTCGGCATGTTTTAAAATCTCTTTATGGATAAGAAGACACCCGAGGCAAAGTACCAATAGATGTTGTGAAGTAGATGACGAGTTAGTGGCAATTTAGTTTATGTGAACAGGTTCTGAGTTCTGTGTGTCAGTGACTGTACTAGAGTATCGTAGCAGTATCCCAGAGTGATACAGACGAAGGAGTCTGTAACAGGGTTGCGGTAGTTCTTTGTCGTACAAAATAAAACTTACTTGATATTATTCCCATGGGGAAGAGCGAGTGTAGTAATTGTGTTGTGTTGAGCTATGATATGATAGCTGTTGACTGTGATGAGATACCTGGTCTTTGATTTTCTTTATTCAAATTATTGTGAGTTTGGTGACTTTTACCGGTTTTTGGACTTGGTTTGGAATCAAACCGCATTTGTTTCAATTAGGTCATATACAGCCGCTCTTGAACTCTCAAACGGCTAACTGACTGACCAACACTAGTTTGTAGACAATTGCCGTAGAATTCAACGACAGCAAATAATGCGTCAAAAATGTTAGACTTCATCTGTAGAGCGTTTGATTTAAGAAACTGCGAGACCCATAGTTGATGTTTGGTTATGTAGGTACTGGAGTCGATTAGATGAGGTCCCTGAGATTTCATAAAAGGGTTTAAAACGATGCGTGGTATAAGGTAAAGCTCAATTTGATTGTACAGAAGCAGCTAAAGATTTAGTTTTCTGTAAACGATTTCATGTTATTAGAAGATTATGCGTGAAACCAGATTAGGTACGTAAAATCTTGAATTAAACGGTCCATTTAAGGATCATCGAAGGATCATCGAAGGGTTATTTATCTAGATAGATACCGACTAAAGGCGTTTAACTCTTCATGATTGTGCAAGATTGAGGAAGATTCCCGATCACCAAGTATTCTCGTGTATTAGATGTCTTAGTCGAAGACAATGATGATGAAACGAAATCTTGTTAAGAATAGCTTGTCTACTCATACTCGAAGCTCTTGAACGCACCTCAGGTGGTGCCAATGGGTCTGACCGCACCCTATGAGTAACAAACACGTGGCGATAGGCATTTACTGAAGGCTCTAATAATAGAGTAGAACCTATAAGTATGCACATGATCGAATACGACCTATGCCAGATTGCTACGTTCCATTGGAGTTGAACGTACATAGGTTTGAAGGCCTACTAATAGTGTAGAGTCAGAATGTGCCGATAACGGCGCAGGTGAGTTGTGCAGCTGGATTTACTTGTTTACTGTGAAGGCCTTTGCTAATATTAACCATTGGTCACAATAGCCTGTGTGGCAATAGCCTGTGTGGCACTAGCCTGTGTGGCACCAGCCTGTTTGGCAATAGCCTGTGTGGCAATATAGCCTGTGTGGCAATAGCCTGTGTGGCACTAGCCTGTGTGGCACCAGCCTGTGTGGCAATAGCCTGTGTGGCACTAGCCTGTGTGGCACCAGCCTGTGTGGCACCAGCCTGTGTGGCAATAGCCTGTGTGGCAATAGCCTGTGTGGCAATAGCCTGTGTGGCAAGGGCCTGTGTGGCAAGAGCCTGTGTGGCAAGAGCCTGTGTGGCAAGTGCCTGTGTGGCAAGAGCCTGTGTGGCAATAGCCTGTGTGGCACCAGCCTGTGTGGCGATAGCCTGTGTGGCAATAGCCTGTGTGGCACCAGCCTGTGTGGCAAGAGCCTGTGTGGCAAGAGCCTGTGTGGCAAAAGCCTGTGTGGCAATAGCCTGTGTGGCAATAGCCTGTGTGGCAATAGCCTGTGTGGCACTAGCCTGTGTGGCACTAGCCTGTGTGGCACCAGCCTGTGTGGCAATAGCCTGTGTGGCAATAGCCTGTGTGGCAATAGCCTGTGTGGCAATAACCTGTGTGGCGCAAGCCTGTGTGGCACTAGCCTGTGTGGCACCAGTTTGTTTGGTACTAGCCTGTGTGGCACCAGCCTCTGTGGCATTAGCCTGTGTGGTACCAGCCTGTGTGGCAATAGCCTTTGTGGCATTAGCCTGTGTGGCACCAGCCTGTGTGGCAATAGCCTATGTGGCAATAGCCTATGTGGCACTAGCCTGTGTGGCAATAGCCAGTGTGGCGTTGACTGGCCTGTGTGGCGTTGACTAGCCTGTGTGGCATTGACTAGTCTGAGTAGCATTGACTGACCTGTGTGGCATTGACCAGTCTGAGTAGCATTGACTGACCTGTGTGGCATTGACTAGACTGTGTGGCATTGATTCGATTGTGTGGAATTGACTAGCCTGTGTGGCATTGACTGACCTGTGTGGCATTGACTAGACTGTGTGGCATTGATTCGCTTGTGTGGCATTGACTAGCCTGTGTGGCATTGACTAGCCTGTGTGGCACTGACTAGCCTGTGTGGTATTGACGAGCCTGTGTGGCGCCAACCAAACTGTATGACATCGAACAGCTTGGTTGGCACTAACTTGCTGTGGTGGCACTGAGATGTGTTATCTGAGATATTTGGTTATCACTAATATTGAAAATGATAAATAATCAGATTTAGGTGCCTTATAAGTATTGCTTTAAATATGAGTCAGGGTGACCGAGTGGAGAATAATGTTGATCATTGTGTCTTTCTGTTTGACCGTCGATAGTGAAGATGAGAGCAATACACACGAGGACGTGTGAAGATGCAGGACGGCCGTGACGGCGCGCAGCTAAATTAAAAGTAAATCCAAGATTTAAGATGAGAGACTGATTGTGTTATTTGGTTGAATAGTAATTATTGTTAAATTCAAAATTAAAATGGTGATTTATTTCAATTGGTCGAATATAAATGGCGATTTATAAAATATGAGCGGGTAACCCCGAATAGGGTAGCAAGTTTGCGTCTACGCCGCACGGTGGGCTGAAATCGCGAAGTTGGGACTTAAGGATTTTTAAATATATATTTGCATTGTATATACTTATACCATACTTTTATGTTTTGGAACTTTTTTTTTAAAGTAGGTTATTACCCTAAAATTTCAGAGATTTAATTTGTATGAATAAAACAAAGAATTCGATGCATGGTGCATATTATTAGGATTATTATTATTAGTTTGTTGTAAATATTTTGTGCAACTGCATTCCACACCACTCTTTCCACAACACCAAAACCGGTTTTCTTATCAGTAGACGAGTCGTCATTAGTGACGTGCGCCAATCAGAGGGCAGTAAATTTGCAGGTAAAAAATATTTGGGGTAGCAAGTTGAAAACAATGATATCAGTTCGTTGTAACCACCCTTTACATACGGACTACCCGCTCGTTACTTGATTTTTGTTAAAAGTTGATTTTCGAGAATTTTGTGAAAATGTTTAGTGATTTAGTTACTAATGTTGATATGTTTGTGAAATTGAAATCAAGTGGTAGTATTAAGGATCATAACTTTTTATACAGTGCTATCAAGTCAAAATTGTGTGATTTAAATCAAGATAATGATAATTTGCTAAAGGAATTCTGCGCAAAGTATTGTTATAATACTTATAAAAAATGGGAAAATGCTAAACGAAAAGAACATACATTTAGAAGTAAATACAGTGATTGGTTGGCATCGGAGATAGTTTGGCCTGAGTTTATGAAAGATTTTGCAAAAAACGACGACGATCCAGTTCCTAGCACATCAACTACATCTCATGAAAAGGTGTCTGTTGGTACATCAACTCAAGTAAGTCCGAGAAAACCATTTACAGAATTAGGTCCTAAACAAAAAAAGAGACGTACGGAACTTACTACGCAAACTATTGCTTCAGAGGAGTTGTCACATGCCCATGTTTTTAACTTAAAAGCAGAAGGAAAGGAAGATGTTGCTGACATATTACAGCATCTGCTCAAGCATCCACAGGACGTGCAAAAAGTAAAAGATTGTCTTTTTGGAAATAAAAAGAAATCAGTATTCTCTCCAGATGAAGCTTTAGGCTTGTTTTTGTCTTTGAAATTGTCAAAATGGCAATATAATACGCTACGAAAAAGTATCGCAGAAGTAACTGGTACCAACGTATATCCCTCTTACTACGCACTGCAAAATGAAAAAATTAAATGTTATCCACCTAAAACTGCTATTGTAGTAACAGATAAAACGGCTACGATAGAATTGCAGGCACTATTGGATATTACTGTGAAGAGAATTATAATGTCAAACGAAATTAGTGAAACTTGTAAAGATTTGACACTGATTAGTAAATGGGGATTTGACGGAGCTTCGAATCAAGCCAATTATAAGCAGAAAGTTGGAAGAGAAAATGAAGAAGATGAGGACTTTGACGATTCTAGCGTATTTATGGGTAGTTTGATTCCTATCAAATTAGTGTCTAGTGACAGAGTTATATGGGAAAATGATTCCCCAAATTCCTCATTATGGTGTCGTCCGCTGTTTTTTAAATTCATGAAGGAAAACAAATTCAGCATTTTGCAAGAAAAAAATGCGATTGAGGCAGAGATTAACAATTTAGTTAAGACAGTGGTTGATGATTTGACCATCTCGCACAACCTAATACTAACCATGATAGATGGTAAAGCGACTGCAGTTCTTTGCGATACATCAACACAAAGATGTGACATATGTAAAGCTACTCCAAAGGAAATGAATGATTTGTCCTTGGTTTTGGCAAAAGAAATTGATGTCGATTTATATAAATATGGTTTATCGTCGTTACACATCTGGATACGATTCATGGAATGCATTCTTCATATAGCGTACAGATTAGATTTGAAGACATGGATGGTGAAAGGTGACAGTAAAGCTATTATGGAGAGCAAAAAGAGAAATATTCAGGAAGCATTTAAATCCGAAACAGGACTTTTAATTGATGTTGTGAAACAGGGTCATGGTACAACAAATGATGGGAATACTGCGAGGAGATTTTTCGAAAACCCCGATATTGCAGCTTCGATCACAGGAGTAAATGAAGAATTAATAAAAAGATTTAAAACTATATTAGAAGCAATTTCGTCGGGTCACCGTATTGATATATTGAAGTTTAAAGATTATACCGAAACCACCATGGAACTATACATTGAATTATATAATTGGTTTTACATGCCTGCAAGTGTTCACAAAGTTTTAGCTCACGGAGCAGCTATTATTGAAAGCTTGGGTATAGTGCCCATTGGAAAATTATCCGAAGAAGCAGCTGAAGCACGCAACAAAGATTTTCGGAGATATCGTGCTCATAATTCGAGGAAATTCTGTAGAAAAGCTACTAATGAAGATATTTTGAACAATTTGTTAATCAGCTCTGATCCACATATTTCAAAGATACGACACAAACTGGTGCGAAAACACAAAGCCTTTTCAGAAGAAGCAACAGCTTTGTTGATCGTTAAGGATACATTTGTTGACGATGATGATCAAGAAAATTTAGGGGTTTTAACTGAAGACCCGTTATTGTCAGAGCATGGTGTTGAGCATGGTGCAGGCCCCTCCTAAAAATATTGGTAAATGATTTGAATTTTGAATTTGTCTTTGTAAGTCTCACACATACAGAACACAGATTTGTAGTCGTGGATTAGGCCTATTGGGGAGACCACTGATAAAAAAAACGCGCCTAGTTCTCTACCTCTGGGGTGGTGTGGAATAGAGAATACAATAATTATCACTGCTAAGTATTCTGAGATTTAGGTGACTTTTAAGATATTTTCGTTCAAAAAAATCTAAAAAAGTCTAACTACCTACTAAGTCACAGTAAACTACAGTAGACGATTAGATGCAAATAAATTGTACTATTAAAATACTTATCCAACAATTGGAAGAAATTTGAGATTTTGTAGACTTAAATGCGATTTTAATAAGAAAAAAAATAAAAAAAAAAATTTCTCCTAAATCGCAGCAAAGCGCAGTAGCTGACTAGTTGTAAAAATAAGCTAATAAATAGTACTATTTTAATATATACATCGCAGTTGGAGATGTTTTCAGATTTTTGAGATTCTTTAGATTTTATGATTTTTTCTATACAAAAAAATATTTAAAAAATTGTAGTACTAAAAATAATGCGTAAAATAAAAAGTCATAGAACAATAATTTACTGTATTAGATAGTAGAACAAATTTGCATCATTAATCAGTAAAAATAAGATGACTTTTTTTTTAATGTCCTAAGTCCACTACGTATATAAATCAACCCACCGTGCGCCGTGACAGCTGGCATTCTTTTGACAGACAGCGTACGAAGTGCACGCGTGCTAACCTATTGGCTCGTAATCTAGTTTCATCTTGTGTTTGCCCGTATATTTTGTTTACAAATGTAATCGAATGAAACGAGGGACTGTTAAGAATCACAAACGTGCTATTATTTCAACGTTTCTTCTACAACACGCCCATGATGGATGACTATCACAAAGATCGCTCCGCTGCCCATTCTGATATTCCGTTACACATATATAATTATGAGAATATGGTATTATTTATTTAAATGAAAGTATTATTAAATAATATTTAAATTAAAATAACCTACAAAATTATTTTTTGCTTAATGAATAAACATTTTGGGTCTGTTTTTGGACAATATCCATACCTACTGTTCATATCCTGAATGATTTTTCTGGCCAACGTCCTGATTTAATACTTTAAATTTCAAAAACAGTGATGTGTAATAAATTAATTTTATTAGACTTCATGCAGATAGGTAAAACGATGGAGTCTTAGGCACTCTTTGGTTTTTGAACTCATATGTAGGAACATTACGTTGTGAGTGCAGATAAAATTATTTAACTAAATAGGTAACGAACACACTTTTTATAGGGTGTGTGTGATGACTTTGCCTGTTAGTCTAATTTATTAAATAAATCAGTAGGTTCTAATAAAATTGTAGGTTGGTATCAATTAGCCCATTTGTACATGCATTCGTTTTGCGAATAGGATTTTCTGCTAATAGGACGATTTGCGAATAGGACGTAGAGTAGAGTAGAGTAGAGTAGGGACTCCGTTATCCGCACTTAGACTCTCATTCGGTCCGTTGTCCTGGCTAAGTTAGCCAGCCTAGCTCCGCCCAGAAGCACAGAAGTTTCCTGGGAGCTTCACAGGCTTCGCGGAGCGACCTCACCGTTCCGAGGATTTGTTCACGTTGGGTAGCCACAGCCTCGCATTCCAGGATGACGTGGGCAGCTGATTCTTCGGCGTCAAAACAGCCCCTGCAGAGTGGGCTGTCCGTGGCGCCTATGTTATAGAGATGTTTGTTTAGGGGGCAATGGCCCGTAATTGTCCCTATTATTGTTCTAAGGTCGTTTCTGCTTAGGCTGAGTAGTCGTTTAGTTAATCGCGGGTTTAGACATGGCATTGCCATTTTTGACTGCCTGCAGTCTGTGGCCCGTGACCATTTGTTGTTGTGGAGTTCAGTTGATCTCTGGCGAATCCATGTACGAAACTGCGAGAAAGGTAGAGGAAGGAGTGGGTATGGGCCTAAAACTACCATCTCGGAACCTCTCTTCGCAAGTTCGTCTGTGGCATCATTGCCTAGGGATCCGCTGTGTCCCTTGATCCACTGGAGGGTGATCCTGTTAGACAGCGATATACTCTCCAGGGCGAGGTGACACTCGAAAATTAGTTTACTGTTGGTTTGTTTGTTCTCTAGGGCTTTAAGCACAGCCAGGCTATCAGATACGAATCTAATTGCGTAGCTGTGTATCCCTAGACGCTTTACGGCTGTTGCGGCTTGTGTTAGGGCGACACACTCGCATTGGAATATCGAGCTGTGTTCGCCTAGTGGTAAGTGAAAGTTAATGTTGAGGTCTAGGGAGTGTATGCCAGCCCCTGAACCCTGTGGAGTTTTTGAGCCGTCTGTGTAGACGCGTACTTCATTGACTCCTGACTGGTCCCTCTCTTCCTCTGTTGTTTGTATGCTATAGCTTTTGTTAAACATGAGTTTATTCGGTGTCCTATCACACGGGGCAGCGATGAGAGGTTGATACTCGATCGCCCGGTCCAGGATGCCAGCGTGAGGACTAGTATGGTTCTTGCCCCATATGCCTAAGTGCATAAGCCTGATGGCTGCTAGTGCTGCCTCCTGCTGTATGTACATGTCGAGGGGAGTTAGATGTAGGGCTATCTCCATTGCTGTAGTTGGGGTTGTCCTCATGCAGCCCGTGATAGCGGAACAGGCTAACCTTTGGAACCGCTGGAGCCTAGAGACGGTGGTCGAGAGTTCAGTCCTCGTCCACCAAACCAAGGCACCGTAGGTCAGCATTGGTCTGATCACAGCTGTGTAGAGCCACAGCGTGATCTTTGGAGAGAGCCCCCACGTTTTTCCTAGCATTTTTTTGCATTGGAAAAGTGTGATTGTGCTTTTGTTTAATTTGTAGTCAAGGTGCTTGTTCCAGAGTAATTTGCTATCAAGTATCACTCCTAAGTACTTGACTTCTTCTTTGAGTGTTAGTTCGGTGTTGAAGAGTTTAGGTAGTTTATGAGGTCCAAGGACTCTCTTGTTGGTAAACATTATTAGTTCTGTTTTAAGGGGGTTGACCGATAATTCGTGTTTTGTACACCAATTCTCGATTACTTTGAAATCGAATAGATAATAGAAGAAGAAGCGAATAGGACGTTTTGAGAATAGTACGTTTTGATACGGAGGCGTATTTCTGCATTACTTCACGTTTCCGTAATTTGTTTCCAAAGATTGTACCTACGAGGGTGAATCAAATCAAAAAGTTCTTAGAAATAGTATACTTAAAGTACAAAAAATAAAATGGAAAAATTAATTTAGTTTTCTACATAGTCTCCTTCCAACTCAATACATTTAAGGTATCGCTTTTCTAGCTTCCTTATATGGGCCTACAAAAAAAAGTCATTTGTAACCGCATCATGGTCATCAAAATTTTTTCCACGGATTTGCTCCTTTAATTTTGGAAATCACTACGGACTATGTCTGGAGAATATGGTTGGTGGTCTAGGATTTCAAAGCCAGCATTGTGGATTTCCGTGAGCGCCACTTCCGAACGATGAGCCGCAGCTTTATTATACTTTTTATTATCTTGGTGAAACAATACGTCCAATGTCAGTGTCCCTCGACGTTTTTTTTTTAAATGTCCAAACGCCGTTTTTTGTTATCATCCTTGTGTGTTAAAATATTTAGAATGCTACCAAAAGAAATCCTGAGGATCTAAAATTTGTCAGCTAAATTTTTGATGCTAATTCTCCTGTCGTCTAAAAAAATTTTTTTCACTTTTCGAACGTTTTCCTCAGTGAGGGAGGTGGAGAGCCGGCCAGAGCGGGCGTCATCTTCGCAACAAGACCTGCCTCCTTTAAATTCAGCAACCCAGTCAGCAACCGTGCCATATGGTAACTTACTATCGCCTAATGTTTGTTTCATGTCCAAAAAAATTTCCTTAGTTGTAGATATTTTTTTTCAGATTTCAGATTCGATTACCATCATCATCATCATCATTATCATCTCAGCCGAAATACGTCCACTGCTGGACATGGGCCTCCCCCAAATGTGGGGGTTGGCGATCGTAGTGTAGCTGTTGCAATGTACCTACAGAGAATGCCGCTGCCCATTCTCTGGTAAGTCCCTTAGTCGCCTCTTACGACACACACGGGAAGTGATGGGATGGTGCTATTCTTTAACGTCCGACACCATACAGAAGATATTCGATTACCAAGTCAGGCCAAAAGTTATGGTTAGTATTGGGTTTTTACCATTTAGAATTTTCCTGTAGCAGCCCAGAATTTTGGGTCTATGGTGTGACAAAACATTGGTCCTGCATCTAATCTCTCCTCGTTTGAATCGGATTACCGTCCCATCGGTCTTTGAGATCAAATGTTTAGAGTGTGTCCTTGTGTTTACGCACACACTTCTGCACTACAAGATCTCCTACATACCCATTTACCTGCTCTGTTATATCTTCGTTGAGAATGGTCACCGTGACAGAAATTCGGTCGGGAGGATTATTTTTTTATCCCCTACATGGATGTAGGGGATAAAAAAATAATCCTCCCGACCGAATCAATCAATCCGGCTTTAATGAAGATGACAGCTATTTAAGGTTCCGTCTATAGTTCCTTAGTAATAGTAGTAGTTGTAGTCTATAAACAATTATAATTAAAATACCATCCGAAGACAAAGCATTTGCTGTTCTTGACAGAATTGAGTTATTGTTATTAAATGTGAGACCCTTTGCTCATAAAAAAATAAGTACGGCCAGAAGACTATGGGTATTAAAAGTCCAAAATTGTGTTCCGCGTACATTGCTCGGAAAATTAGGAAAACAAGGCGTATCTCTAATATTTTTCATATTCCACTATGAGCCTACATGCTTCAGTCACTTCTTGTCTAGTGGCGCCGAGCAAATGATTAGCATTTCAGACCTTTTTATTTATTTATTTCTCCGTTTTGTATTTTGGTCGGATATCCCTCTTTACTTTAGGCGGCGGAATAATAATTTCAAACATTCCCCGTCTAATAATGTGTTAGCTGACGTGCGTCATAGTATCGTCAGAGCTCAGGCATAACTGTGAATGATGAATGGAGAACGGGAACCAATCACTTTGATAATTCGTTAACTGCGAACACATCTGAATCTATATACAGAAATAGAATTTGGAATGGACTAACAGTCTAGCTGCTAGTTCCTACATAGTATAGCTCTGGGGATTACAGTTAGCTTCTTTATTAACTAAAAAAGTCATGATTTCAAAAAATAAACACCGTACTTGGACTACCTAACTACGGATTTCGGATTCACCTAGACGTGTATTTTGTTTTGAGTTTATTCCTCTTCCTCACGGCTCTAAAAAGATACTGAAGAAAGATGTTCCCTCCCAACGGAGTCAAGCAGCCTGCTGTGTTTCATCGACGCGTGGATGAGCCGTGATCGAGGTCAAGAGCTAGCCCATTCCTCAATAAAAAAATAAAAAAAATTAAAAATTGATCTCACTGATTCTCTAAACTCTTAGGAAAAAGTTCTTACGCAATAACCTAGGTCTAAAAAGTGACTTATATTTAGACCTAGTATTTTGCGTAATCGTATCAAATTTCATTTAGTTTCATGAACATAAGGACTTATGAGTTTCTATAAAATTCTGTGAGAAGTAAGGTGTTTCAATCACCTAACGGTAGCTACCTAGTTAGCTCAACGCTGCAGCTTAATATGGTATAAACTGTTAATATATTTAAGTAGATTAAGGTATTTATCCAATTAAAACCTCGCTTAAAGGTGTGAGCCAATTATTCATAGCTTGACTTAATATGTCGGTCGCAGACTTAGCAGTCTTTGAGCTTAACGATTAGTGTTCGTGAAACGAAATCTCAGTACCTCATCGGGTAACATAATACACGCAATACCTGAAAAGGGGTGATTGTAAATAAAATCGCGAAAAAATAATCAGTTTTTCAGTAAATTTTTTCGAGTAATGCGAACGTAAAAATATGGGGTTGTATGCCTATAGTAAAAGTTGTTCGTAATGAAAAACAATGACCGCTTTTCTGGTATTACGTTTATTCTGTTTCACATTGTATAAAATGTGTGTATTTCTTATTACTGATTGGCCCGGTTTTGACCACAATCTCACCTGATGGAAGGCGACGATGTGGTCTACGATGGAGCACGCCTGCCTAGAAGTAACCTGTTCACTCTTGTCTAGAAGAAGTTGTGTGAGGTAGTGTGTTCACGAATAATTGTGTACCTAGGTTAAAAATCGACGTAATTCTAAAATAGTTATTTATTATCGACGTCTGTAATAACTTTACTAAGACTGAGAATTCGTGAAAGCTGCTTTATAGATGAACTTAACTTGACTGAATGCTAAAAGTCAAAACAGCATGAAGGGGATTTTACAGAAGAGACAAAACCAGCCAAGTGCGAGTCGGACTCGCGCACCGAGGGTTCCGTACCATTATCTATAAAAAAATGGCAAAAAAATCACGTATGTTGTATAGGAACCTCACTATAATTTTATTCTGTTTTTAGTATTTGTTGTTATAGCGGCAACAGAAATAAAATTTCAATTGAAGTTTCAATTGTGTAACTATCACGGTTCATGAGATACAGCCTGGTGATAGACGGACGGACGGACAGAGGAGTCTTAGTAATAGGGTACCATTTTACCCTTTGGGTACGGAATCCTAATAATAACTAAAAACCGGCCAATTGCGAATCGAACTCGCGTGTAAAAATACCTAAGACTTCTGATGGGGTTTTCTTTGTTAGACCATAGACTTCGGATGTTGTGTTATTGAAACAACAACAGTTTTAGTTTTGATCAAAATCGGACTCGACACTTTTTAGTGTTTTTCGATATTCCTTATAGATTCGGATTTGGCCATCCCCGAACACTTCAAATATTCACCCTGTATAATGAGGAGAATAAAAATAGTTCATAGGAATATTAGGAATATTTTGAAACTATCAAATAAATTATAACATAGAAGTTTGATATATTAGTCGTTGGAAAAACTCATCGAGTGCACAGCTCGTTGAATTTAATAACAACATAATATGTCAGAAACGCTTTTATTTGTAATAAAAAAAGTACTTGGATTACGTTATTTTAAGAAAAGTGTGCTCCATCTTCGACCATATCATCGCTTACCATCAGGTGAGGTAGTTGTCAAACGTGTGCCTATCAATTATTATTTTTTATTAATACCAGCTGGTACTGTTCCACTGCCGGGCATAGGCCTCCCCCCATTCCTTCTGTGACGTATTAATAAAGTACAAGCGGCGCATGCACGTCACGGCATTGCTTGCCCAACCGCCGGCCGGTGCGGACGTGTATGCGCTCCTTGGTGAAACGAGTGTTTGGCTTTGATTTACGAACCCAGCAGCAAACAAGGACACCACAGTGGCGACGAGCCTCAAGTAAGTGGTAAATTATGCTGCTATATGAAAAAGGAGAAATATGAACTCACGTGCACGAAAAAAAAAAAAAACAAAAAAATGAAACACAAATAACAACCTCACGGTTTTATGGTGCTATCGATTCAGTGGTATATGTATCTATCTGTCCAAGTACTATTAAAACAAATGACTAGACATTAAAAATAACAAATAGTGTTATTTTTCTGATCGATCAATGATAGGTTATAATTATCATTGTCATAAAAAAAAGCAATTAATACTTTTCTAAAAATAATTTCTATCATAATTGTTGTTATATTCTTGACTATAGCCGTGGATATTTCTAAAATAAGTTAAAATTAAAATTTTAAAATAAGTACCTACTCGGTGGTAACGGTCTTCTTATATCTTGTGACGATAATTTCGACGTAGGTACCTATTAGTAGAAATTGTAATAAGAAATACCGTGTAAGTCCGCGTTAATGTAATTTATCCGGTGACATTATTTATTTAAATACCTACGTAGGTAATAAGAATTTTCAGTGCAAAATTATAATTCCTCACTATTCATCGCGTTCTCTTAAGTTAAATGATGTTTTAAGGTTGAGGTACCTAAAGCAAATGACGTTAGTAATATTAAAGCAGCAAATGCATGCAATCAATCAGCGCAATAGGTACATGTACTACTTATTGATATATGTAGGTAATACAATATGCTATCATAACAAATGTACCAAAGTGTATTAGTGTATGTTGCCAAGGTGCAATAAGGTGTCAAGGAGCACAAAGTAGTATTTTTCCAAGGTGAATCAAGGTGCCAAGGAGCATTAAGGTGTAATTTTGCCAAGGGCATATAAATCCATAAAAATGCAAATTACATGGATCAATTGATTGATTCCTTTGTCGTTTTGAAGTTTTAGCAACATTAAATATCACTAAACCTAATGTAATAAATGTCACCGGCATAACCCATATCTACTTCGCGTAATAAAGATTTATATCACTCCAGTGGCGTAGCGTAGTAGGGGCGAGGGGCGACCCGCCCCGGGCGGCCCCTTTGAAACCTAAACAAGGGGGCGGCTGACACCCATGCTAAGCCACTGTAATACTCATACTATTATTGTCCATCTACGCCGCATCTAGCTAAAAAAAAAAATTAAAAAAAAAAAAGTTACAATAAAATTCAATTCAGGGACATAATAATGTGTAAATTAGACATATATTGTAGTTTATTCGTTATACAGTCATCGTGGTAAAATATATCTAGGACTTATCTAGGATTTTGCAGTGTGAGAACATGGTATACACATTTCAGATAGTAATTTTGGAAACAAAGAAAAAAAAAAGAGAGATTGGGTTACAGATTGCTAATAACAATATTATGAGGAAATTTAGGACCAGTAATTTGTATTTTACTGAAAGCATAAATAAAATACGAAACACCTTATCCAATGGCGCCAAGGGTGCAATACAAAGGCAAATCAATGGCGCCAAGGGTGCAATACAAAGGCAAATTGTCATTGTTTCAGGTCGCTCAAAATGTCCAATTTACCACCGACAGAACCCGTGCAATGCGAAGGTTGTTCCAAGAAAGAAAGAAAATGAGTTTATTTGGCACACACATATAAAACTCATAGTTTGTCTTAGTCTACTTATACATTGACATAATGTCGAGTAGCGTATTTACAGCCCACTAAAAATATATCATACCTATACAAACATTTTTTTTTAAATGTGGGTATTTTTTTTAAAAAAAAAAGAATGTTTTTACTTGTTACCCACATTTACAATTATTTACGTTTTTTAACAATTCAATTGGGTTTATTTTCATGGTTACTTTTATTATATTATTAACGACAATTACATCACAATATTGAAATTAAAATCAAAATCAAAAGTCATTTATTCAAATTAGGCTGAGAGCCAGCACTTTTTGAACGTCAAATTTTACATACATAAACACAGTGCCCCAAAACGCCCACCCGTCACCACTTCCTAGTGTTTTAGATGGGAAAAAGAAGTGGCGCTACTAACTCCCCAGCAACACATCTGGCTGTTACGTTTTAAGAACTTGAATTAAACAATAGTACGCAAAGTATTTTAAGACACAGGAACAAAAATAAATATGTATCCAACAACATGGAAATCATAAACTTAAATAGTATTTACAACATGTTAGCTAGCACACTCCATTATACGAGTACCATTAAAAAAACGGGCAATAGTAGGATTTAGCGATTAGGTACTTGTCTAATAGTATACTAGCACAATTTATATTGAGAGAATCATAGTTTTATTAAAGGTTTACCTAAAGGAGCAAGGAGCTCGTGGCTAAATTATAACAGCCGCACGGGCCAATCTTCAAGGTAAAGCAACGCTTGTCGAGGTTGGTCTGTGGATCTTAACATACCGAGACTACTCCGTGCCTCGGAAAGCACGTTAAGCCATTGGGCCCGGCTGTCATTTGTAGACCTTTGGCAGTTTCGTTACGAATTGTTGGAGGCCGGAAGGTCTGACACCGGTCTTGCCATGAAGTACCGTATTACCTAGCCAGTTAATGAGTTGTGGAGGTCTGGTGGGCAGCCGCTCCACGTAGAATGCTGGTATTCGGCTGAATCCGGTTTGGCTGGGAGCCGACCCCAATGTAGTTGGGAATAGGAGTGTAACGAACATATTGGTATTAGTTAAGAGATTAGTAATATTCCATGGATTCACGAATCAGTAATCCGACGAACTGATATATGCTAATATTTAATATTCACATAATCCACAGATTACTAACATGTACAATAATCTTTATCATAATCTGGGATTCCATTCAATTGACACGGATCGGTGGGATTAGACTCACTCAATCATTCTGACATTCGTGAAGTGATACGATTAGTTAAATATTACTGATATAAATGTTAGTTAAAATATTATAATATTTCTAGACTAATATAGTCTTATTGGCCAATACTGATAAATATCGGTATTAACCCATCTTTAGTTGGGAAAGGGCTAAACCAGTGATGACTTAAAAAGCCACGCAAAGGGTAAATAACTCACAGAGGGCCAAGCAAAGAGTAAATAACTCACAAAGGGCCACGCAAAGAGTAAATAACTCACTAAAGGCCACGCAAAGAGTAAATAACTCACAAAGGGCCACGCAAAGAGTAAATAACACACAAAGGGCTACGCAAAGAGTAAATAACTCACAAAGGGCCATGCAAAGAGTAAATAACACACAAAGGGCCACGCAAAGAGTAAATAACTCACAAAGGGCCACGCAAAGAGTAAATAACTCACAAAGGGCTACGTAAAGAGTAAATAACTCACAAAGGGCCACGCAAAGAGTAAATAACACACAAAGGGCCACGCAAAGAGTAAATAACACACAAAGGGCCACGTAAAGAGTACTTGCATCTTTATATTAGGGCTACGCAGTTGTGTGTTCCTGTTAATGATTTTCAGTAAAAAGCCACGCAAAAGTAAGAGTTAATTTTATTAAAACCCAAAATGACTCATGCGTTATCCACACTCCCAAACTTCTTGGTTGCGAAGATGATCAGAATAATTGTCGACACTCGCAGGGAGAAATGGAAGAGGGCTCTTGAATTTAACACATTGCCTGTCAACATCGACAATCCTGCGAAGAAACGAGCTACTCTCTACTACGTTGGGGGAATAGCACTGCAAACAAGAAGTTGACTATAATCTTCCGGGTAGATTATAGTCAACGTTCATGCTGAAGAAGGGGAAGGTGTCGATGTCTATGCATTAGCTCTAAAGAAATGAGACAGTTCCTTAAGTTCGAAACAAAGTCGGATTAACGAAATTTATATTTTCTAACAGAAAAAGAAAACAGGAGGAAGTAGAAACATTTTAACGATTTTGTTAAGCTTGAGAAATCATGCCGAAAAAGGTCAATTTCATAACAAAGAGGAGTATATTATCGACCAAAACACTGAAAAGCGTCAAATGTAAAGTCGAATGTAGAATTGAATGTAAAGTCTAATGTAAAATCACGTACAATTTTACACGTAGAGTCAGATACCTTGTTTTTATTTTCTTTGTTCAAATTAATGTGATTTCGATGACTATTACTGGTGCTTGGACTTTGTAATCACGAATACTAGCTAATCGCGGATCAAACCTAAAACATTTGTTTCAATGAAACCATTTATAGCCACTGTCGGTCTGTCAAAGGTTTACCGACTGAACGACATTAGAGTGACATGGAATAGCTGTGTAACATGAAAAGTTTGTAGACCAATTGCCGTAGAGATTAACGATAGCAAATCGTAACAAGACGCTATAGGTGCAATATATTGCGTAAAAGGAATCTGTAGAAATTGCGAGACCGTTATTATTGATGTCTAGTGATGTAGATACTAAAAACGATTAGATGAGGTCCGTGAGATTTCATTAGAGAGTTTTAAGCGCTGTGTGGTATAAGGTAAAGCTCAATTTTATTGCACAGTAGTTAAAAAAAAAAAAACAAAAATATCCGTGAACGATTTCGTGTTATTAGCAAACTAAGAGTGAAACTGGATTATTTAAAATCCTAAATTCAAAGGTTCATTTAAGAATTAGATGACATAGTTGATGACAGTGATAATGAAACCAAGTCTGATGGCTTGTTTACTAAACTCTTGATCGCACCTCATGAATGACATGAGGCGATGGGTCTCCAAGGAATCGTTGGTACGATTTCTGTCTGTGCACCAAGTACATACTCGTAGCGCTTAATGTGTTGTTGCACATATCGTGCTAGATATTTTCAAATTGTTGGTGCGAATCTGGTCTGTGTTGGTGCACAGATTATAACGGAATTTTCATGAGTGAGTATGCATTTCAGAAATTTATTTTGTTTGATCGGATATCTTTCCGTTGAGTAATGTTGTGCGGGGAGCGCTGTGCACGAAGCCCTCATGACTGGATATTGTACTACACCCGAGGATGGGTGCTAGTCACGGATGGCAGTGTCGCGGATTCGTGGCGCTACGGTATAAATGACTACGCCAGTCGCTGCTGCATGGAACAACCAAGGGTGTAGTGTAGACAAAATCAAACTGGTCAATTTTTGTATTAACTTTCTAGATGTACTCTTTCTATTTTTTGAGTTTTTATTTTTCTATTAACCCACACACTGTTTTATTAATGGTTCCAATATTTGTAAATATGTGAGTACCATGTACTTATTAAGAAAATGAAAAAGTTTACCTCTGCTGGTAATACTTTGATTTCTATAAGTAGTATACTCTAGGTGCATCAACCTCACATATATCAAAGTTAATGTGTGTATTCAAAATATTGTAAAACATTTATTTGAAAAGAGTAACTATGGAGTTTCTTGTCCGTTCTTCTCCATAAGAATCTACCTTTGCGAACGGACAGTAGAGTCACCTTATTTTGTATACATAGTATTTGGATGTAAATGATGACGTTCAAAAGAGCCGTTTGATGGCCTTATTGAAATGAACGTTTTGACTTAGACTTTTACAAAAGACAGTTTGGAAAGCAAGTGAAGGAAAAAGGGAAAAGTATGGTATATACCTGGAAATAGGGGAAAAATTATTATCAAACAGATGATTCAGAGGATAAAAGTGATTCGATAGAAGCAAAAGAATAGATAAATAACTCTGTTAAATTGTATAATAAGTATTCAGTGGAAGATAAATTTTACCTTGTTGGAAATTATAGAATGTGGAGAATTAATTAACTATTTGATAATTAAGTATAATTAAAATAATTAATCAGTTATTATATTTGTTTGTTTAAATTCTTATGTAAAGGAAGAGGTGTGACGTATTAATAAAGTACAAGCGGCGCATGCACGTCACGGCATTGCTTGCCCAACCGCCGGCCGGTGCGGACGTGTATGCGCTCCTTGGTGAAACGAGTGTTTGGCTTTGATTTACGAACCCAGCAGCAAACAAGGACACCACACCTTCCAATGTTCACGATGGTCTGCCTCTTCATAGTAAAAAAAAAACAACTGAATACTTTGAAGAAAAATGTTGTATTTTATGTAACGGTTTGGTTTCTCTGAAAACTTAATTTCATAGTGGAAAACATCTTTGGAAAACGATTTCATTAAATACGTAATTTTAAGTACGTAAATAAATACTGGCCGCCAATACTGTTTTATTTTAGGTATGTTCACACAAACAAGGTCAGCGAGACGTCTGGTTTGAAATATGTCTAAGGCTAAATTCCATTTCGATATTTTTATACGATTTGGTAAGTGGTTGTGCTTTTTTTATTTTTTAACTAACATACTATCCATATCATTCTATTTCATTTATTTTGCAGGAAACGCCGTATTGCCTGCCCTTCTTCTGCCAGGTAATGTACCAGGAACAAACACCACAGAGTACCTACAAACAGAACACTGAGGTGACTGATATGGACAGAATGCCAAGAACAGTTCATATTTATTTACTCTGCTCCATAAGGTCCTTTGTCCGGTTGGCTTGTGCTAATTTATTTTAAAGCTATGTATGTGTAGGTGTAAGAAGGTTGTGAGTTAAGAGCGATTTAAAGCTCCTTCAGACGGATATACTGAAAATCTGTAGAACAATTACCAAAAACGCGTTTTTGCGTCTTACTACAGTAGGCCTATTCATACTCCTTTTAACCGACTTCAAAAAAGCAGGAGGTGCTTAAGTCAGTTGTATTTTTGTTTTATCATACTACTAAAACGTGAAAAAAAACTTAACCACAAAAAAAAAACAACCACAATAAAAAAATAAAACTACAAAGTATTTTGTACTTTGTAGTTTTATTTTTTTATTGTGGTCGTTTTTTTATTGTGGTCGTTTTTTTTTTGTGGTTAACTTTTTTTTTGTTACATAAATATAAATTATACATTTTTTTTGTATTAAATTACTTTTCTGACGTCGGTTTTTTTGTGATAAGTTTTTTTTAAGCAACGTTCGCATTCGCAACTCAGTCGCAATCTGTCAAAAAATCCTCAGTTAAACGTCGCAAACTGTTGTAGAGACAACAGTTTGCGATTGAAATGCTAATGCGAAAATTGCTTAAAATTAGTAGAATTGGCCCTTAAATCTCGAAGCCACTTTGCATGTGTGACGGACAACAGCCGCCGTGAGTGCTTACATAACCCAGAGATTCTTCAGACAAAGTCAAAGAGAACGACATTGGCGAAAAGAAAATGATCAAAAAAGTAAAAAGGTTGGCAGTCGATAGCTAAGTATTGAGCTCTCTTCTTTTCCACTCAACTCTTATTTTTTTCACCTTTTATAGCTCAGCATTTCTAATATGTCAGACAAGCAGAGTTAAGGGCGACTTTTTTGATCCGTAGTTTGAGCTTACTAAGGATCAATAAGCAATCTAAGTTTTTACACTAGTAGGTAAGTACTGATTTTTTTTCTTTTTTTATCAGTTAAATGTACATTATATTTACTAGTCTTTACATTTTTTTTTACATTATTTTTAGCCTGTTCCGTCCCACAATAGGGTAAAGGCCTCCCTTTCTTCCTTTCATTCTTCTTGGCTCTGGGCTAGTTGTGGACCAATCCTGTCGATAGTCATCAAGCTCGTCCCGCCATCTTCGCCTGGGTCTGTCGTGATGCCGCCGGATCTTTTCTTTGGCCCACATTGTGTTTGCTTCAGTTACAAACTTAATTTTAATTTCAAGTTTATGATTTGCATGCATGTTAGTTCTCTGACAAGAAATACTTATTCTTTTTTCTTCTGATGAACATTTTATAAAAAAAAGGTTGTCTTAAAACCGTTTACCGAACTAGTAGTTACCTAGGTACCTACTAGTTTGGTAACGGGTGCAAGAAAGGAAACCTAGCAAATAGAACCATTTAAAAATGACTAAAAGTTCCAAGAAAGCCTCTTTGGAGGTAGCGGAACAGAGAGTAAAGTCCCACATACCTCCGTTGAAAAGGGAGGATCCTCCGACCAGACGGTGGTTTGTCTGGTAGGCAACTGCCCCAACAGTTGATATTCGGCAAACATCTAAACATAATTATGTACTTATCTACTTTCACATGGAACATAGTAGGTACACATACATTACATATGCCATAAATAGAATACATACATTAAATCCTATTCTAGTTATATCAATTTCACTAGCTAGTGATATTGACGCACAAAGAGTCCAGAGTAAACGCGCAATGAATAGGGCGGTAGCGGGAGCGATTAGGTGATCACAGTTTATCGCGTGTTGTTGTGGCGGACAGTAGACCTAGATTTTTTATTGGCACGTCCTTCAGGGTAAAACAATATAGGAATCGCTCGCTAACTGGCTCTGTCACGTGGCGCTAGTGCATGCCATATTCCCCACAACTGTGGATACTAATGGCGGTGTCATTTATGTTTGATTAGCTGCTGCCCGCGGTGCCACCCGCGTGAAATTAGTACTTCCTTCCTTTATTATAATATAAGTGCTATTCTGATGTTGAGCTATATAACTGTAAGTTTTATCCAAACCCGTTTTTTACATGAAAGAGTAACCAATATCCATTCATCCATCGTCTCAAAAATATTAGTAGTAGGAATTAGGACACTTCTTGCCCGCCTTAATATCCGCTGAAGATCCTCACCCTGTCCGGGGCCTTAGCACTGGCATTTTGTTATATTAGAATACGTGGGTGGGAGTTATTACAATTTACATGAATGCGCTTTGATGACTTTCCCATTCATTTTGAGCTATCATAAAATTAAATTATGTATTATACAACCATTCCCAGAGTTTACTTATTTTATAGACTATTCAAATAATACTTTACGATTGTGCGCTTGATTTTTAAGTGGTGGTGCATTGAAGAAAAATAGTAAGTGTTTCCAGTATTTTTGGCGGAGCTGGCTGAAGTGATCTGTTTCTTATTTCTTAATTACATTGACAACTTAATTATTAAAATCGACTGTTTGACGGCGCCAATGCTTATTTCGATATAAGTAATGGCGCTGCCAAACAGTCGGTTTTGAAAATATCGAAAAAACATTATCCGGAGACCACATTCCTTAGTTAAATTCTTAGGTGAATGGTGAATAGCCTGAATCAAACTATGCCATTGTTAACCTACCCGTAGCTTATAGTATTATTATGCTGATCCTTTTTTGCATTAATTTGAGTATTTATACACTATATTATTATAAACGTACAGATAGGTAATTAATTATTTGTGATAAAACGCCTGTAATAGCTTTACGAGCTTCCATTATACAGAAATTTATTGCTCTGCCCGGTCGCCAGGCGCTTCTCATAAGACTCTATTTACAAGGTGTCGCTTCGGCTACTAATATAGATCAGAGGCTCTAGACCAAGTGTTAGATATTCTATCAGCGTTGGCGTTTTTAGAAATGATAAAAAGATAAGAGATTTATCACGTGACATTTCGACAGTCTTTGTCAACCTCATTTTTTTCAAATCTTTCAATTGCCATCGCCACGCTACCACTGACAGAATGTTACTTGTGTCTAGACTATTTCAGAAGTGCGTGTTCATATTTCAGGGTCACGTTCTGTATCTGAGGGTTAATTCTACTAATTTTTAAGAGCCTCAATTTCCTTACATTTTTCACAGATTGCAACTGACATGCGAATGCAAAAGTTGCTTAGAATATAATTGAATTGGCCCTTTGATTCAAAGTAAAGAAATAATAGCAAAAATGTAAAATACGAAATTGTACAGAAACTGCCTGAAAAGTGATTTGCTGTTTGTTTGAACTATATAGACTTTTTTTGCAGTCGGATTTTAAAAAAGTAGTTTTATTTTCATTTTGATTTGTTATTATTTTTATTGTACTTACCATATTATTTTTCACTTTTAAGTGGTGCCCCACACCTAACATCACCACTGGAAAGTAACAGGCAAGCAAAATGAACAATTTCGTTTACATGGATGACATGTCAATCCATGAATTTTGATTTAAAACCAAGCTACTAAACCGATTTTAATGAAATTTCAATGGTACCAATCTTTCCGATTAGTTCCATTGAAATTTCATTAAAATTGGTATATAAATACGTACCGTATATTATGTTACATTAAAAAAGATTTATTCAAATCTGTTCCTATGAGGTAACTGAGTTATGAGGTAAATAACATAAAAAAAATACAACCTAAATGAGAACCTGCTTTTTTAAGTCGGTTAAAAAGGAGTTAGATACCAATAGGTAGGTACTCGTTTAGTAAAACCGCAAAATTTAAATTGTTATGAAATGATAAATAGGGGATTACCGCAAAATTCATAGAAGTATTTACATCGCCTGTCCCGACACTGTCATACATTAACCAATTTACTGTAATTTTCGGTTAAAACATGAATAATTGGTCTGTTAATACTTACACAGTACACGCCTAATCTAATTATGGTCGCTATTAGAACAACTTCTTTCTACACATAAAATTTGATTAATACGTTCGACCTTCCTACAAGTTTGTCAAAGGCAAAATATTTTTTTTAAATCTGTGCTGATTCCTATACAAAAAACTAAATAACTTATAATGTCCTGTTTGAATCCCCGAGGCACAGCCCGGACCAGTGTCTCACATACCGAATTTTCTTACTGAAGTACCTACCTTTTAGTGTAGTAGGTATGTAAGTTCTTTAGTGTGGCCAACTCAAGTGTATAAAACTTTTCAGACTTGTCATTTTTTTATTTTAATTATTTTCAGACATGAGTGACGTCGCTCGCATGTCTCGATGAGAGGACCCCCCCCCCTCTCGTAAGTGAAAAACATTGTATGTTGAATTTGCTTGTTTACTTTAGTACATACTAAAGCAATTTTCGTTGTTTACTTGAATAATTAACTGAAAGATAAGTGAAAATGCTGCTGCCTTCCATTAATATATTAGAACATGGCTCTGAGAGTTCTCACAAAAAAAATCCATTAACTTTATATTTGTGTATCAGAGATTTGACAAGTTTGTCTTACGGTAATTCATCCTCAAATCGTTCATGTCTGCCTTTTTTTTTAATGGGAAATCATCATGACTCCCTCCGTTTCGGTCAGAATGGATGGGAGTATGACTCTTACTGACTAAAACCTGTTCCTTCGAAGGTCCTTTGCGTACCAGGGCCGCAGTGACTTTTTCGAACAAATTCCTCGACCCTGGCAGGCTCTGGCCCTAGAGATCCCCGACTACTTGCTGATATCTCTTTGAGGCGCACGTAGATTACAACTCGCCGTCAGCCCGGGCCTGGTTCTTATCGGACGACGAGCCACCCAACGCTCGCCGTCCGCAGGCCCACGCCTACGGTGGCCGGGAATCGTCCTGCGACTCCTGACGCCCGGGGCGTCTTCTTCTGTTGCGGTGGCTGGGGCGTGAGGTTTGCCTCTCCCTCACACAGCCCGCCTCCTCCTTCACTAGCATTACTGCTTCGCAGAGGAGGTGACTGCTTCCCATGCCTCCTCGCTCCGGACCATGAATCGAACCAGGGCCGGGCGCGAGAGGTCATCGCCGCCGTGTCCGCGACCGCCGTGACCGCCGTGTCCTCGTCGAGGTGATCACGAGGTGAAACGAGGACACGGCGGTGCTCCGCCCAAGCAAGGCAGACCTTCACCGTATGCTCCACCGTCTCCTCCGGGTGAACCTCACAGCGATGACACCCGGGATCCATAGCAGGGCCCCAAGCCTGCTATTTTTTATAAATTCGTCATTCCAATACGATCCCATTGTCATTTTGATATAAGTTCGTAATCTGCTAAACTCAAAATGGTCGATCATTGGTCGGTCAACGGTCTCGTAATAGAATCGTGGTTCTAAATATTCAATGTCTTTGAAAAGCAATGACTGCACAATGACGTTCTAATGGTAGGTCACTGATCAAAGGAACTGTCAAAATTTTAGCAGATTACGGCATACGTCTGTAATTCATTTGTCATTATGTACGAGATTACCATTCTATGCCATATCTTCCAATGGAGTGTCAGTGGTTGACCATTGGAAAGTCATAATGACGCTTTTATATTTGTAGATTTCCAAACTTGTCAAAATCAACAATTATGAAATCAATGATAGACCATTTTGACACTATTGTAATAACAGACTTGAGGCCCTGTATGAATGATGATCATTGGCCTCCCCTAAGCGTCACCATAATTAAGAAGTCAAGATATTGAGATTGTTACAGAGTAGCACTACAGTTGTTTCGGAAAGAACTATCTCACCGTGATAGCTTAGAATAGAAGTGAACCCAAAGTGAGTATTCAACTCCAAGCATCAATGGGAATGAAGCTCACTTCTGGATTACTTCACCTAAGATATCACGATGAGTTTTTTTAAATCGTCCGACTGTGCTACACGCATCCAGCACACATTCAACAGGTTATCGGTCCACCTTATGGGAGGCCTTCCGACGCGTGGTCTTCATTTCAGAACATTTTGGCTCCCTTTGGGTTGGATTTTATTTTTAAGCGTGGATCATAAGTCTCATTTGAAAACTAAAAATATAACACTGATACTCAAGTGTAGCACCATAGAAATATTGAAAATAATATGTGTGGTACAAAAATAGCAAACCTAAAAATGATGGAACTTCTGACTCCAATCTCAGTAATCTGGCACCTAGTTTGGCTAATTAAATACTGCATTGTATGTACCCATTGCAGTATTTATAAAAAATATATATGACAATATAAATTATAACATACCAACACGCTATAGTTTCCATGACCCGGCTGATTGAAGGTTAGTGCTACCGAAATGGTAAGGCAGGGATGTGCGATATTGTTATGTGATGTTGTTGCGGAATAGTTTGAACGCGTTACCTGCTCTTGAACGCACAGGACATCTGAAGGAACACGGGTGAATTTTAGAGTCTTGACACTACCTTCGCCCAGAGCGGGAGAAGCTATTTGATGATTTCCCACCCAATAAAACAATAGGAGCTTCCACATTCATGTCCTGCTAAATTCTTAAGTAATAGTACCATCAACCTGGCACAAACCCAAACTTTGTGCTTCTATACGTTCTTGGTTCTTTTCCCTTGATGATTTAGGTATAGTTCGTCAGTAGGAAATCTAAATGGCTTAAAAAACATTGTCTTTAACAAGCATCTCTGGGCTCTTTCGGCTTCAAGGAATTTAATTTTAGTAGCACCACCCCAGATGGAAATACAATAACACATAACTGATTGTGCTAATGCAATATAAGTACGCTTTAGAAGATCTTGAGAGGTAACATGTCTTAACTTTTTAAAGACCCATATGAGTTTACGGATCCTATCATTTATAGCTTCAATTTGAGGGTGCCGAGAAAGTCGGTGGTCCAGGATTACTCCAAGGTATTTAGTGGATTGAACACATCCAATCTCTTCGCACCCACATTGCGCAGTATTAGTGAAGCCACAAGTATGAATCCGTAATATTAAGTTTGGGGGGGGGGGGGGAAGTGTACGCTTATTAAAAGCAAAGCAAATGTGATTCGATTTGGCAATATTTAGGGTAAGGAGGGCAGACTTCAGCCAGTTTGCAACCCTATGAAGACCATGCGCAGCAGCTTCAAAAACGGAGTTCCAGGAAGTACCACTAAATACAATGGCCGTATCATCGGCATATGAGAATAATTGCCCTCCCTCAATCTCCAGATTAGTTAATTCGTTAAGGTATATCAAGAATAATGTGGGGCCTAAAACGCCTCCCTGGGGCACGCCGTACTCAATTTTAGCATCAGAACTAATGAAACTGTCTATTTTTACGCTTTGGGTACGGTCTTTTAAGTAATCAGTTAAGAGTTTTAGAGGTGTACCCCTAATGCCTTTAAACTCCATCTTTTTCACAAGAGTCGGGACAGAAACAGTGTCGAACGCTTTCGTTAGGTCTAAGAAGACTGTCAGACACTTTTCTCCACCGTCTAAATACTTAGTTACTAAGGAGGATAATCCTAAGATGGCATCTTCTGTGGATTTTGCTTCTCTGAATCCAAATTGTGAATTGGAAAGAATATTAAATTTTTCGAGATAGGTGATTAGATGTGAGTTGATTAGCCTTTCAATAACTTTAGAAATAACTGACAGGACTGAAATAGGTCGATAGTTATTGATATCTTTTTTATCACCACCCTTATAGACGGATGTAACAACAGATTTTTTTAGCAAGCTAGGGGATATCCCTTTTCTGAAACAGAGGTTGGCAAGATGGCTGATTATGGGAACAACTAGGGGTTTAACCATTTTTATGAATTCAGTGTGGATACCGTCCCAACCGGGAGCACTGTCAGTTTTTTAGTTAGATATAACACTGTAGACTTCTCATGGGTCAGTCTCCAGAAGTACGAAAGAAGATAGGTGTGTTTTTGGAGTAGAGATTAGACCATCAACTGACTGAGGGGATCCACTAAGGATGGTTTCTGCGAGTCTCTTGCCGACACTGGCGAAAAAACTATTTACACAGTTTACCGACTCTGTAGGAGAACTTCGAGTATTAAGTAATTCACAGCTTCCAGTTTTGGGTGTGTAATGTGTAAGTAATTGCGCTATTTGTTTGATGGATTTCCACAGTGCTTTAGAGTTTTTAATATTAGTTTTTAGTAGTTCAGATTCATATTTGCGTTATAATTTTTTTATTAATTTGGTACAATAATTACGGTACCTAGTAAATGTTATTTTTAATATTACATTAAACGGATCAGACCTTAATTTTAGTTGCATACTGTTTCTGTTCCTGATACAGTGTAATAGGCCACTGGTGATCCAGGGCTTAATAATGCGTTTCTTACTAGAGATCCTCTTTACTTTAACACTCTCATCCAGTGATGATTTAAGTTTATGAATTAAATGTTCGATCACAAAGTTAGGGTCATCACTAAATAATAAGTTGGATAGGTTTTTGTTTATAAGCTTGTCAGCAGCTTCTTCAAAGTCAATGAAGGTCTTGATAGTAGGAGAACGATATTCAGTTTTTATTTTGGATATGCTCATGAAGACCGAGGCATGATCAGTTACAGTAGTGTTTAAGACTGCAATACTGGCTGAAAACTTGGTTTTATCAATCTTTAAAATGAAATGGTCAAGACAGCTTTTTTCCCGCGTAGGAATTATGTGTCCAGGAAGAAGACCATGTGAGGACAGCATGTTAAGGTAAGAGGCCCTATTACTACATTCGTAAGATGATTCATTATCTTTTAGAGTTAGGTTAATATTTATATTATCAGATATTATAATATTCCGATTGTGTTTGATTGTGTCTAATAAAGTATTAGGTGAGGTAATAAAATTAGATGCATTCCGATGTGAAGGTGATAGTTATATTCCTAGTATAGTACTCCCACATATGTTTAACTGTACGCAAGAAGCGTTATCCAAATTATGTTCCTTAAAAACTGGATTTAGCTTAGATTTGGCGTATATGACCACTCCATCATTTTGATTACAATTGTACGTGGTAGCATAATGAATATAGTTACTTAAATAGGGGACGGGTTTGTAAGTGCTGAGGCGACATTCGGTACCTAAGTATTGTAACGTCAATATCTGAATTAAAGTCCGAGAGTGTGGCTTCAAACTTATCAAAGTTGCAGTAAACACTTCTTATATTTTGTTGAATTAATGTTAAATCATTTTTATTATGGTTTATGTGTTTAATCAACTTCTATCGTGATCCTTTACGCTCTCTAGTAATGAAACGACGAAGGGATATTAGGGAAAGGTCAATGTACTTTATTGCAAGTTTATCTGGCGCCTACCATATGTACTTTTTATTTGTTGGTGAAGGATGTTTGACGCATGACATTATGAACAAAAACAGTCAATCAATTGAAAACCGCATGACTAAGATTCATGTAGGTTTATGTACTGTAAGTAAGTAGGTAAATGATCTACCTACTACTATTTTTATTATAATGACACACGTTCAATAAGCAGGGTAATTTAATTTGTAATCACTGCATACATTATTGTTATCATACGATTAATCAATATTAGTAAACAAACTCGTAATACCAATACGTGTGAGTCACATTACTCACATTCGATTATCAGTATCACTATAATTATCAGATTACAGTTAAAAAAACGGCTCAAATGAAATTGGTCACTGATAAGACCACTCAGGTTACTTAATTGATCACAGATCACAGGTCTAAAATCTTTCACTGAAGTCAGAAATTGTGTGTTATGCGGGCTTGTGCTGCCATCTGTAATAATCTTCACTCGGATTTTATGTCTAGTAGGTAACGGCGTTACAGATGGCAGCACAAGCCTGCATAGCGATGTGTTGCTGCTTTTATTTAATTTTTCTTATTTATGTGACACCACAGACTATAAATACGAGACTACACGCTACAGTTTTCTGTCATTATCGGACGAGGCAATAACTTCGTATAATTACCGTCGAACTTCACTACCATAGGTCCTAGACAATGTGCCATTCAATTAGCGAATGCTACAGTCGAAATGACAAAATGTAGGAATTTGATCACGTGACATTTCGATAGCATCTGTCAATCCCATACATTTTTGACGTATTGACAATCGCCTTCGCCACGCTACCACTGACAGAATGTCACTTGTCTAGAGCCCCATTTAAGTTCGTTTGACTATTCAATTGAGTGCCTATCCTTCGACGCGATGAACCCAATTTGTACGTCTACTAGGATCATTGATTTATTCACAAAATCCACAGCTCTCTAAACATGTTACCTATATGCATCAGAAATAAACAGAAAGTATGATATGCCACCACCATCTAAGCATATGAAAGTGTGTGGTGTGGGTGGGTGTGAACATCCCATTTGAAGGAAAACGTTTAATTGCCAATTATCATGTAGGCTTACCTATGTTACTTAAGTATACATTTCTTTTTTCATGTTATTATTTTTTATTTATTATTTATTTTATCAAATACAATTTTTATTGACTTTTATATAAAACTATGCCCCACAAAACCGTTTTAAACGGTTTGTCTGTGGGAACGGAACAAACAGTAATAAATGCTATAGTAGTGCGGACACCTAATATTGTTGTTGTATGTTGTACCTGCTTATCTTCTCTCCCTCAGAAACCTGTAAACTACTTTCCAAAAAGCATAGTCTACAAATCCCTGAGAAAGAAAAGCTTAACTAATTTAGAAAATTTCCCTTTTATTTTCTGACCTCTTAATATCTGCAGGTAGGTAATTGATTGAGAAGGTATACTCTTTTGTCAAGCGTCTGAACGCCAAAATAATTATTTATTCTAGGTACATCAAATTTACCTGCAGATGCTGTTCTAGTTTTGTGGTCATAACTAGCGAGTGACGCTCCCAGTGCCTCTCTGAACGCACTCTGACTTTCAAAGGCAGTGGAAAGTCAGAGTGCGTTCAGAGTTTCCTGGCGTGATCGAACCAGAAATGAGAAATCCGCAGTAGGAGCGAGGTTACTGACATAACCCGAACAATAAAATTGTCAAACTGAAGTGGCAGTGGGCAGGGCACATTGTTTGCAGAACAGATAGTCGATGGGTTCGTAAGGTTCTAGAGTGGCGACCGGGAACTGGAACAAGCAGCGATGAATCCCAAAAAGGGGACTGATGACCTGGTGAAGGTAGCGGGTATCCGGTGTATGCGAGACGCTCAGGACACCGCAACACCTGCTGTAATTATGTATGTACATAGGAACAAGACTGCCAACTCCCACCACTGAACCCATTTCGCCTCTTCCACTCATCTGTCTCGTACACCTTTGGTAGAAAGTCAAACCGTTGTACAGTTCCACTACCTACATCTCCTTCCTTGCACTGCACCACTGCATTTCCTTGTTCTCACACACTAATGGTGGACACGCAACCTAATCCGTGGAGAAAGAAAGAAAACATTCTTATTATTTTTGTCGTAAAGATAGACAAACAATGTAGGATCAAATAAGGAAAGGAAACTTAATATTACATTAAAAGAATAACATTGTGTGCCTCACGACTGCGTCAAATAGGTCCAGTTCAGCAAAATGCCAGACATTGTTAAGGCATAAGTGGAAAATTATGATTATCAATCATACCAGTACCTAATTATACCTATGACCTAATCTTTAGGTTTTGGAGCAATGACTAAGGTACTTTCAGTAGTTTTCAGCCATGAACTCAAACCTACATAATGGTTTAAATGACCTTCCAGTTCATAATAACATGTCTAGAAAATACACAAAAAGTCATTACAATAGCGTCAATAAAGTTTACGATAAAGTCATTAGTATTGTGCTGTAGACCATAAGTGTAACGTATCCGTGTTAATTCATAGGTAAGTTTTTGACGTAGGTAACCTTGTGTGCACTGTGTAAATTAAACTGTATTCGTAGGTACTAAATTCCAGTTTTAAGTAAACGTATAGCTAGGTTAGATTATGGGGACCATAATCTAACCTAGGCTGTCATTTGTAGATGTTTGGCAGTCGTTACGGATTGTCAGAAGTCAGAAAACTGACACCAGTCTTGCAGGTCTGGTAGGCAGCCGCTCCTCGTAAAATACTGTTATTCAGCTGAATCCGGTTTGACAGGGAGCCGACCTCAATATAGTTGGGAAAAGGCTAGGCAGATGGATAGCTAGGTTAGATTATGGCCACACCTTGCACCTATGCACAACTTGTAACCTCTAGTAAAAAAAGCCATTAAGATACTTTTGAAATTCATTCGGCCTACTACCGTCTTATGGAATTTTCAGTAGTGATAAAATCCTTGAGGCATTTAGATTTTCCTCAAGTTCTCTTCGAGCAACTAGACGTGGACTGAAAAAGAAGATGACATCATAAATCAATCTAAAACCTTTAACAAGTTTTCCTTGATACCACAATATTTATTTCTTCACGATTCTTACGGAGCTTAGGGGAACTACTCACGCTCGATACTCGAGTATTCTTTTTGGGCTGAAACTAGATTCCCGTTAGCGTGATGTAATTTGTGAAAGCGGTTCGTAATACCTACCTATGAGTCAGGCAAACTAATATTTCGTAGAACGTAGGTAAATGTCGGAAAAAATGTATGTGGCTTTCATTACTAATTCACTCTGTTTTAATGAAACTGACTTTCAGCTAGTTCTATTAAACTCAAACACGTTTACGTAGAAAAGGCATAGGTGTTGTTGAAAAATTAACTCGGATTGATTTCCGTGGTAACTTAATTGTGGGAAAGTATATGGCCAATGCCATGAATAAGGGATACGGGGACATTATTTCGCAAGGGCTGAATGAAGGTGCAGAACTTGACCTGATACAGAGGTTGAAATAAAAATGGAAAAAATATCTACTTATCAATAGAAATTACGTAAGCATATTTCAAAAATCAACACAAATCACTTTCTTTGTTTAGGAAAATCATCACACAGAGCTGTTATAGTTGTTTTATCTCACGAGTGCGGGCGAGCCATAGTTGTGTAGGTAAATGTGCGTGCACATTGTCTTAGTGTGCGTGAGCTTGTGTCAGTCGCTCTCAAGCTTACGCACACTAAGACAATGTGCACGTACATTTACCTACACAACTATGGCTCGCCCGCACTCGTGAGATAAAACAACTATATTTCAACATGACAGAGAAAAAAAATATCTCCGTCTTCATAATTTTTCTGCGACATTTAAGTAGATAACTACTTACAAATACCCTTTAATTTGGTGGGTCTTAGTAGTAGTCTAATAGACTTACGTTACCACTCTGCTAAAAACTTTCGAATGCAGAGGTACCAACATAATCATGTGGTAGCGCAATTTTGTCGTATTTCTGAAATACGACTATAATTAATATACTATAATTGTCTGAAAGGAAGCTGAAAGGGAGCACGAGGATAACTTGTAACAGGCTGAACAGATCGATCTTCAAGAATAGTCATCGCTTGCAGAGATCGGCCCGTGGATGGGTGACCATCCGCTTCATACCGAGACTCCTCCGTGCCTCGGATGCACACTAAACCATTGGTCACAGCTGTCATTTGGATATCTTTGCCGTGAAACCTGAATGAAAAAAGAATGAATGACAGCACGATTTGATAGTTGTTCTTAGTTCTGGTTCGGGGCTAATCGTAAGTCCGTAGGTGATACGGAGTAGAATACGCCCGACACTAAGGCCGAAACTACAGACTTCGGGCTTAGAGAGTAGACCCCCTGACACCAGTCGTGCCAAGAGGTATAATTTCACCTGGTTACAGGATTGTGGAGGTCAGATGGGCAGTCGCTCCAAGTAAGCACAGGTACTTAGCTGAATCCGGTTAGACTGGTTTCAAACCCATCATAGTCAGAAAAAGGTTAGGCAAATTAAAAGCAGGTTTATCAAATCGGGTTAGTCCCGCTATGGTATGGTCCCGGTATGGCACCCTCTTAAAATACCTATCAAAAAGTCCCGCTATGGTACCCTTCAGTTTTTGGTACTGTTGTAAAGAAAAGTTATACAATGCGTTAAGAAAAAAATAGTATTAATAAAAAATATCTTTTCTTAACTATTATAGTTAAGCAAGATAATATTTATTAATACTATTTTTTAAACAAATCACGCTCGGTAATTGTCGTTTCACTTCAGGTAGTTACCTGACCAACCGGTTTTTTCGTAAAACAATAGAGACGAGCCCTTCCTCGAATTCGTATCTAGCTCTTCCCTTTTGTTTTTATGAAAATAGAGAGAGACAGTATTATTCCGGGTTTAGTTTGCTATTTGCAGCTGTACTTTTGCGATATGAGTAATTAGGATAGCTTGTTAGTTTATCTATTGCAATGTCTGGGTCAAGTAGTGCACGTGGTGTAAATTTAATAATTATTGACAGTCGACGCGGTGGAAAAACTTTATTACGTGCCGGACATAAATATATTAAACGCAGAGAAAATAAAAATTCAAGTACTTGGCATTGTGTAAATAGGAGAAATAGTATTAAATGTAGTGGATATATAACTATTGAGAATACCAATAATACAATAATTAAAGATTATAAACACAGTGATCAGTGCGTGCCACATTTTGAAGACAATGAAGTTCAAATGGCTATAAGTGAGTGCAAAAAAGAAGTAAATTCAAATTACGGATCAGTACAGAAAATTTTCGAAAAACACATGGGTAACTTAAAAGACAAAGGGTTACACCTTACAGGAAATGTTCCTGACTATAAAAAATTAAAAACAGTATTATACAGACACCGAAATAAGTCGTTGAACGTACCAAAAACACAATTTAAGAATGTGGAAGAAATTATAATACCAGAAGAATTTAATAAGTATGTATTGGCTGATTATTGTAATGAAGACTGTAATCGAATAATTATATTTTCCTCGACAGAAGTAAAGGAATATATAAAATGTGTAACGCATTACTTTGGTGATGGCACTTTCGACGGCTGCCCAAACCCATTCGAACAAGTTTATGTCATTCATGGAGACATGGGAAGCACTGAGTTATCCACGAATGTAGCACCATTATTTTATATTCTGTTAAAAAACAAAGAAGGGAAAACTTATGAAAAAGTTTTCGAATTGATTAAACAAACTTTGCCTGAATGGCGTCCATCGAAATTTACCTTCGATTATGAAATAGGAGTAATAAATGCAGCAGCGAAGATTTTTCCTGATATCAAAATAAATGGATGTAACGTACATTTTCAAAAGAACGTTATCAAAAAAGCGAAATCTTTAAATCTCATGGAACACGAAGAGTCCTCGAACCATGTTAAGCAATGCATAGGCTTGGCGTTTTTGCCAAAACAAGATATTGAAGACGGCTGGCTGCATATAATGGAAAATAGGTATAATATCTTGGTTACTTTCCAAAATGATGTTTGAGTACTTAACTCTAATTATATGGCAAAAAAGTAAAGAACAACAATATCAGTAAGGACCTGTTAATTTCATTGCTTTACAAGTACGAACGTTTAATAAGTATTTTTTTCAGTTTCGACGATGAAGCTATGACCAAATTCAATGACTATTTTGTCACTCAGTGGCTTGAATATCCAGACCTCATTTGGTGTTGCCATAATGAACGCCATAGAACAACTAACTTGGCGGAATCATGGAATGGCAGATTCAACAAAGTTATTGGAAAAAATCCCAGTTTATTATTGTTTCTGCAAACAATTGGCAACGACACATGTCACTTTGATATAAAACAAGCCAAGTAAGTTGTATTTTTTAGACAATATTTTTAAGCAGATATAATATTTTTAAAAGCAGATATATATTTTTTTACATAATACGAGTACATAGAAGAATTTGAAAATGGATTTGATTTTATTTATTTTGGTAGATATTATTGGTTGTCGCCTTCTATTACAGACGGTTACTGAAAAAAATATAGCTTAACTTAAATAACTGATGATTTTTGTTATAGCTTTCGACTAAAAAGATCACCTATAAATTCAAGAAAAAGAACAAGTATAGAAATCGACCGCCAGATTCAAAAGCTAACAAAAAGTTACGAAAATAAAGCTATCTCCATTGGTGATTTTCTGATTAACATATCAAAGTCAACATTTCGATCAGAACATTTAAAAAAATAGTTTATTTTAATTTTGTTTTTAGCCTATTAAAATGTTTAATACTTTTTCTCGATGTTGATTATTTTTTGTAGTTTATGTTTACAATTTGCGCCTTTTTCTCCATGTTGATTATTTGTAATTAATATATTTGTCTAGTTGGTTGTTGATTATTTTTGTAGTTTATATAAATTTACAATTACTGCCTTTTCTCAATGTTGATTATTTGTAACTAATATTTATGTCTGGATGTTGTTTTTATTTGTAGTTTATAATATTTACAGTAATACTTTTCTGAGATGTGGATTTTTTATATTTTTTTTATTGTTGATTATTGGTAATTAATATTGTTGATTATTTTAAAAATTACATTGCAATTAATATTTCGTTTTACTGTTTGATATTTTTTTATAAATATTTTGAATTAATAAAAGACTGATTTAATATCGCAAACAGACGTTTTATTGATACACTCCTAAAAGTATTTATTTATAGATACACTTTTCTTTTCAGTTGTACCTTCTATTGTCTAACGTAGATCTAAAAGATGGGTACCATAGCGGGACTTTTTGATAGGTATTTTAAGAGGGTGCCATACCGGGACCATACCATAGCGGGACTAACCCATCAAATCAAGCGGTCGTTTCAAATTCGTCCAACCAATCATTTTTATTACTTACGGCTATACAAAATTTCGGTGCTGCTGGTTCGAGTGTTAACCAGCCGGTCTATTCTGTCAACATCTCACCTTGTGAACTAAGATGAAGTGAGCATGATGTGGACTGTCATTCCATCTTGTTTGTATGGATCGACAGATTAGCGAGAAGTTAACCGAATCTCACTACTGAAGAGTTTATTTACGAAATAACTGGGTCAACCAGTCTTTGTAAAATAACCCTTATATATCTATAATCACTACATAGTATAAAACAAAGTCGCCGTCGCTGTCTGTCCGTCCCTATGTATGCTTAAATCTTTAAAACTTCGCAACGTATTTTGAAGCGGTTTTTTTTAATAGATAGAGTGATTAAGGGGAAGGTTTATATGTATAATAAATGCATATTATTGTAGAGAAACACTGATAAAATTAGAGGTTTCTTATGTGATGTCGTAAATAAACACATTTTTTTTGCGCTTACATTGCAAACGTTGGCTGAACCCCACGAGATAAATCAAAACAATGTACTACAGTATTTGGCTCATTTACGAAGTGATTTTAAGCAATACAGCATTAATCCTTATCCAATTAAGTAACTTAAATACATTGTCCATTTAATATAGATCAATATGGCCCTTTACAGCATTTAATTTAAATGAATATTTCCGAAGATATTACAGATTTAAAATGCAGGGACATAGCGGTACGGTTGTCTAATAACAAAAAAACTGTAAACGTTGTTTGTACAGGGTCCTTATTATTAAGGACATTCTGTAGTCGGTAGGTATATTTAGTATCAGCATTGCACATTTGCACCCGTGCGAAGCCGGGGCGGGTCGCTAGTAATATGTATAAAATCTAGTTTGAACAATGGAACATTAAAAAAATTTGTCGGTCTTTTTCTACTAAGTGGATAACGCACAGTCGCACTCTTCATCACAATTAGTGTGAAACAGTTCACTTCTAAATATAGGTGTATGCAATCCCTCTACAGTTAATTTGACGTTCGTCAACTCTCATCCAGCTACTGACAGCTTCCCAGAGAAGAGCGCTTCTTTACCTAGCTTGAGCGTCCTTGTACTACATTAAGTCTGTCGTTTGCCGATTCATGATCTCCACGTCCAGAACCCGCCGTTCGGTTCAATTTTACAGTAATGGTCATCGGTTTACTCTAATAGTAACTGTGTGACAGCAAGGTTGTGTTTCAAGGGGGCTTATCCCAAGCGCCTCCATGCAATTTCAGCTGCCGGAGCCGCGAAAAAATATTTTTGAAAATATTTTTAAATCACTATAATACGTGAATCGGAACTATAATTACACTAAATTCTTACGTTATTGAAGTTCTATCTGTCGAAATGCTGCCATCCCGACATTTTTTTGACACAGACAGTGGCCCCTAGACAATGTGCCATTCGATTAGCGAATGCGACTGTCGAAATGCCAAAATGTAGGAATTTGATCACGTGACATTTCGATAGCATCTGTCAATCCCATAAATTTTTGACGTATTGACAATCGCCTTCGCCACGCTACCGCTGACAGAATGTCACTTGTCTAGAGCCCAGTGACAGATATCTTACTCGACATCACGCCATATGCGTCATTCCGTTCCGTTGCTTCCGAGTTTACGTGAATGTGCTCCATATATTACTTTCCTCTATGATGAGTACATCATAGAGGAAAGTAATATAAGAAACGAAAAACAGGAGGCAGATAAAATAACGATATGGAGTACCATATCGTTATTTTTATCTGCCTCCTGTTTTTCGACGACTTTTGCTACCCCTCTGGACATCGATTGCTTGCTATTTATGACAATTTCGCTACATTTCGGTGTTTTACTTGGTGCATGAGCGAGCGAAGCGAGCTCGGGACTTAAGTCACCCCGACTCGGACAGGTTAGGTTAGGTTAGTAAGGTGGTGGTTTTTTTTTAAACCACCCAGATAAAGGAGCCCCGCGCCGCGCCCCCCCCCTCCTCCATGTTAAGGCGATTTCTCAGAAAATATTCACTAAAAAATGTAACTTTAAAAATTAATATAAAAAAACCACGCACCTCCGGCGGCGGGAAGTGCTGGGGGGCTAACCTGTACATTACTTCAATCATAGATTTTATGTCAACAACTGCATTAGACTGCTTGAAAAGTCATTATTTCGGAGCTTTTTATTAGTTCTTTGTGGTCGATTTAAAAAAAAACGTCACATTTTTATGTTTTGATATTTTTTCTTTTATGTATACAGCTACCCAACGTACACCCTTAAAATATGACCACACACTTCTGGAACAGCCTGTATATTGCGACACGTGTTCGTATCTACAGGGATTACATTAATTATTGAAGGGATATTTTTAAATGCACATCTGTATAATTTTAATGCATACCAGAAAAAATAATGCTATGCAAAAAATCCCAATTGATTAGAAAACATGTCTTACAAAAAAAACTAAAAAAATCATCCAAAACGAGATGACCTTTTTATCGAATTCACACCAAAAATGTGGTTCATACATCGGATTTATGATTTATAAAACAAAAATACGAATTGTTTATCAAAAATACTAACTTGCACTCTAAATTGCACTTCCCTGAAATAGCAGGTGGTTATCATGGTTATTTTTTTTAAACCACCCAGAAATATCATTAGCCAAATATTCGTTCAGTAAAACAGTTCTGCAAATACCATTAAACAGTATATCTAATATGATTTATTTAGTGTGCATAATTTGTGTGCAAGTCAGTATTTTTGATTTAACTTTGAAATATTTTGTTCGAAAAAAGGGAAAATACAGATATCGATTTAACTACATGCCATTATTGAATACGTCCTGCAAAAGTCAACATTTCCGGATTGATTATTCGTTACCGTGTCGGTAGGTAAGTGTAACATAATATTACGTAATTTTTCCCCTAATGGATAGGCAGACGTTTTCCTACGTTTTGTTTACCTCTTTGTGTTAAATGCCATGAAAATCCAATCATTTATTGAGGCAAACGAACCCAAAAACCACAGTTGGCTTTTCAATAATTTATTTTATCAACATTCACATTGAGAAACCATAAGCAGTGAATGCGGTACACGACTCCCGTAATAAGTAGATGGGTCGCTTGCGTCTTCATTAGCCGCATGAATGATTGGCTGCACAGCTTACACTGCGGCTAATATGAACTATCATTATTATAAAGTACTTAGGTAGTTAGTAAGACTAAGTTAGACTGTTTCTTTGTAAGTAGCCCATGTCTGAATGTAAAGATCTGATTACATTATTATGGTAAGTACATATATCACTTGTTTTTTTTTACATTTCTCAAAACCTACAAAAAATACAAGCAACAAGCAAACAAAAAAATGTGTAAAAACCTGAAAAATGACAGCGTTGTGAGCTTGTGAGTAGTAATTAAACAGAGACAGTGATACCGTGTGACGTCACACGCAAGTTAAATCATAATGAATTTGCGCCACCCAGTACAAACGACGTTCTGTGTGACAAGGGTAGAAAAATAACTTCAAAAGCTTGCTTGCTACTTCTCTGTTCTTCCCCTGATTTTATTTGTTTTTTACAAATCGTGTCTAGGAGCAACGTCAACGTCTAACAAATAATGAGGTATTTATTACAAGTATACTTTTGGTTTTAGTCAAACACCATATTGAGAACTACATTGAGTATCATAGACTTTTATCCTGAAAAAATGCACGATGCTTGTGGGACAGAGTTCCAAAGCGAAGCCGCGGAAAAAATATAATGCACAATATTCAGCAGAAAAAACAGTAGGTGTGGTTTAGGTACGACCTTCAGTTGTATCATAATAAACAATATACTTTGCCCAAGGTTGAAGCTTGGTAGGGAATGAATTTTTCAAGCCAATTTTTCAACCTTCTCTGTCCATGGGGATTTCTCATGGTTATGGTAAAACACATAAATGAAACTGTAGGGAAACCGTGTAGCAGCTTTCGGCCATCAGTTATTTATTATTCCGTAGCAACAGATGGTTTAAAACATATGTGGGGAGTGCATTTATTTACGATCTGTCGCTATGGTGTAATTTTTCGTGATAAAAATTACGTAATCAGCAGATATGAAGATATTGCAGTAACAGTAAGAAGTCAGTAACAGTAAAAGACGAAAGAAAGATCAACCTAAGTATTATACAGATTATGTCAATTCGAGATCCTCAACAAAATAAAAAACTAAAGTACGGTTTTCAGTTAAATATAATTGACACTCGTAAACGTCAAATTCACGCCGAATCTACCACACCAAAATAATGTAAAGTGTGTCAGACACGTGCGAGGAAAATTACCTACGTAGCGCAATTAGTGCTGTGCTGTGTAGTTGTGTGCGATGGATGAGCCAGCGAACAGCGAGCGACGAGCTAGCGACGCGCGACGGCGGAGAGCGTCGCGAGGCGCGTGGGTCGCGCCCCGCTGCCGCCACGATGACGCATCGTGTCGGCTCTGACGCAACTGAAACCAACCTGAGATATCCAACGTTAAAAACTCATACAAGAAAAAATACCACCACCACTGAAAAGCGTGATCTGATAGCATGGGCAGAAATAATAAAATCTATGCTTACTTGAACAAAAAAATATTAATACCTTCCACTAAAACTAGAACAAAAAAATAATTAACAGCAACACACAATGTTTTAAATTCACACAATAGCAAACCTACATATTATTATATACAATTCGAGTTTCATTAGCATACCTACGTTACCGGAGCAACAAACGAAAATATCTCGGGAAGTATCGTCGGAATGATCGTCGAGTTTGTGTCGTGGCGGAGACACACTAGTGGTACTGTGGTAGTGCAGTGTTTGGACGGCCGGCCCCGACCCCATCCCATCAGTGGTGTTGAGCAGTCCACCATAGAACGCCGCGCGCGCCGCCTGTATCGCACCGCACCACGTGTCGCTACCGCTCAATTGTGCGCCGATTGTGAAAACGTGAAATAACCTAGCTTTACGTCCCGCGAAAAGCGACAAGGTCGCTCTAGATTTGTCAAACCAGTGTTAAAACCCGTGCCACCGTATCGCTCAAGGAACTTTTTGCTTCAATGCAATTTTCTGTTTACAGTGAATGTAAATAATCGCAGAGACGCCGCTTTTCAGGTAGTGTGTCAAGGCCATTATGCATACTTTTAAGTTAGTGTGAAGCTCAGTGAACCACCTGTTTCATATTCATATTTTTATTTACCAAATTTTGCGTTTTAATTTTTGTAAGACTTCGGGTATTTGCTTATTAACGAGAACAAAAAAACTAGCAACTTGGTTACAAACGTTTTGCACCTCCAAGTCACGGTTGAGGTCTAAGATTCGATTCTTAAAACGCGTGACTCGAATAGTGAAGTGACCCTTTCGTTGCTCGGCGGTAACTCGAGAGCATTACGCTTGACATCTCATATTATCAAAGCGATAGATTTGTTGTGCATTGACTGAGAACTTGCTAATATTAACTAAGTATTCATTAGCAGTCCGTTCACCGCCTTTGGTAATCAGTACTCCAACTGTTCTGTACGCTATTTAGATCATTCTAGATGTTAAAATCTGTGATTTATGAAGCTCAACTGGATTCTATTGAGTCCGCATCTTCGGACTATTGGGCAAATTTGCAGTGACATCACAATCTACTTGTAACTGAAAACGAACAAAAATATTATTGCATAAAAACAAATAATTGATAAATCATCACAAAAAGCTTTAAATATTCCAAATATGTAGGTAGTTTGAATAATTGCAGCATTCTATCTCATTCTGTATCTGATACAGGCATTTGACAATTAACTACGACTCGAATTACGAATTGTTGATCGTAGGGCATGACGCTCCTCAGGGGCGTCGCACGAAACGTTGGAATTAACGCAGAGTCGTAGATATTTGATAAGCTTTCTCTTTTTCTGTCGCAACACTCGCGACGCTCGGTTACGAGATCTCGTGGGCGATACAGTAAGAACTTGTTACTCGAACAAAACTATGATCTATGTTGATGCGTTTTAAATGTGCTGTGGCATGCTGGTAACGTTATTTTTGTACGTGTTCGTTATTTTAATGATGTAGACTCACAATTTTTCCTTACAGAATATTAGTTGAGCGGCTGGCTCTTTATTAAGTACCCACAGTTTTTTTATTTTGTCGAATCATAAAGTATCAAATTAGTCAACAACCTATTTGGTCTGTGTAGTCAACTAACTAAACATTACCGGGAATGGCAGAATTTATCTCATTTACAGAACGTAGGTACCTACAATAAATGCGATTACGCGATACCCGGCGTTAAATTTGCGGCACTAACTTGTGTGTTGATTTAAATTGTTGATAGGTCGTTTTAGTTTGTTTATTGTTCATTGTTGTTACTATGCACTGTAGGCCATCTTATAAGTACTTATGTAGGTGGTACTTATGTAAGTATAAGTGGAACATAATGTGTTTATATTTGAATAAATACGCAGTTACATTAAGTATCCGATTATGTGTGAAAAAATGAGAAAAACTTCAAAAAGCCAAACTTAAGTTTCAAAATTAAACATACCAATACTAACCTAGTAACTATCGGCCTTGGTGGTGACTTAAAACCGGTATTAGCACTATTAGGAATTTAAACATCAACGGCTTATCCGGTCATGGAAAAAAACCAGCATTCGCCTTCCCGCAGGTTCGTAAAAGCGAAGCACTATAATTCTGCTTATATTCATTATACAAACACGTTTTTAAAACATGGTTACATTAACATATATCATCAATTCATCACGCTTGTATTACTCAAAAGGATAGGCAGAGGTATCTTCGCAGTAGGTATTGTATTGGGAGGGTAGGTAGGTATAATAGTATCTATGTATCCCTTTCGCCAAGTATGTTATGTAAATAAGGAATTTGCATGGAAAAATATTAATTGTCTAACCAGTTTATCGAAAAAATTTACAAAGATAAATAAAATACAACAGTAAAAAAAATAAAATTGATCGAGTGCCCGAAAATGCCATTTTCGATGGCAGCATACAGCATTTTCGGGTAAGTACAGTTCTCGTCAAATAGCTTTGCCCCTCTGAAGTTGTGTCGAGTGGCTGCGTAGTAGTCAAAATTACGAACACACTGCAACTGCGCATGCGTAAGAGACATGGGGGCGGGGCGCAATTTTATGTCTCAGTCTTACGTTTACGTTCGATGCATGCTTGCGTCCCGTTTGCTCCCGTCGGTGTACGTGACTGCACCTGCGCGATTTTTGCAAATGGCTAACTTCAGAGGGGCAAAGTTCTTTGACGAAAACTGTACCTACCTTCTTTCGGGCCGTCACAGCTTTGGACAGGTCGCATCGGAATTCTCTTTAGAATGACCAAGTTTAAAGCTTCTTTATAAATAAAATATTCTCATATTGCTTATTGTGATAAGCCTGTCTGAGTCTTTCTCGTTCATGCATCCTCTTCTGATCTAAGATGGAAGCCTGGCGCGAAGCTGTCAAATGCCAAACCATAGAGCCTTTAAATTGCCATTAAAACCTGGATTGCCATAATTATATTGAAAGACCGAATCACCTGGAAATCAAAGCCTTCACTTCACTTCCACTTGGTATCATTAGTAGTCATCGTTAGTATCAAAACTAAGTATTGCTACTAACTACGGTGTATTGTTTTACTGTATTTATTGGCTGGTAATAATGGTAAAGGTAATGGTACAAGTTATAGCTAGTTACAGACAACAGACTCACTTTATCTTATCTTGCGCATTACCTAAAGCCTACATTAATGTCGGTAAGTAGGTGTCTTGTGAGACGTTCAAAGTCGTATCAAATGTATATGTATAATTGAAGGTAGGTAGGCCTCCATTATTTTAGTCCAAAGACATATTGAAATGTATGGAGTCTGTCATAATGAAAAGGCTAGAAGACAAATTATTTAAGCACTTCCTAAACGTTTATGTTATAAGAAAAGTTCGAGTCGCGTTACTGAAAACAACATAATTATAATTATCTGTTTGTTGTCCATCTGTTCTATTTGTAGGTACCTATATAAACACTAATGTGACATACAAAATGTAAAAAAGTCTAGATGTATTTTAAAGAACAGGTTGCTCATCAAATCAAACCTAAACAATAAGTACCTAACTGAAATCGGTTCACAATTTTGGTACTATCTTATATTGCCAAAAAACAGCTGTGACAGACAGACAATCATCATAATCATAATAAAACTCATACATTTGTTTTGCCATTTCATTATAGGCAGAACACTAAAATTTAAATAACTAGGAGACTTAACGTAGGTACTATAAACCTATCTATTACATATTATAATATAGTAAAGTAGGTAGGGTACTTACTCCTCCAATAAAAAGTAGCCATGACCGATGTTTATACCAAATTGGCTGTGGACACGCATCATTACCCATTCAATGGCAACAGACCGGCGACTGTTTTTCTAGCTAGAACGAATGAACGTTCTAGAACTGTCGAAAATTTGTAAAAATAAATTTTTGTCTGTAACATTTTGAATTGTTGAAAAATATAGGGGAAACTATCTTATATCATTACGATACGTTAGTAACATGTTTTGATCAGAATTACTGTATTTTAAATTATGCAACTGGCTGCCGCCCGCTACTCCGTCTGTGTTAAAGTCGGAAAGAATCTCAAGGAAACATACTCCCGGGATAAATGGTACCTATGTGTTATTCGAGGTCATAAACTAAATGTGCTATTCATGTCATTGTCCAATTTCATCCAAATCCGTTCAGAATTTTTTGCGTTAACGAGTAACAAACATCCATTCATCTACCAAATGTTTACATTTACAATAAGGATCTACCAAGCAATCAAGCTGCCCCATCAGCCGATCCTCCACCATTTGCATAATAAAAAATATAGATATCTATAGGTAAACAATACATTTGTGGGATTGGGTGGTGTGGCCAAATTGCGACAGTTTTTTTGGTTACTACCCAGTATTTTCAACAATGTTCCAAGATTATTCAACAAAACAATGGCTATACAGCTCTCTAATAAGAATAAAGACGACGTGCTTTGACGACGGCTATTTCGTAAATTGTAAAACAAAATACCGACATATAGATGCGAATTGTACCCATCTATATGAATACATGCGACCTATATACATGAACGTATTATCATCCTTGAGAGCTCTAACCTAGTCGAAATGGCACATGCGTGACGTCAGACTTCTGCCCCCATAGTTAAGTAATACGATTATAATACTTTCTCCCCCAGTCGTTCCAGTCAGTCGTTTGGAGCCGGCCTTGAACGATCGCAGTAGGTAATATAAATATGACACAATCTAGTCAATGATGTCATTTCAGAAGATTAGACATGACACACTAACGCAACTAGAGGCACGTGTAACATGAAATTCAAAAGCGATTTTTTCTCATCTATCTGAATTATGTTAATTTTACAAAGCAGCTGAAACTCTGAAAGCACATAAGTAGTACGATCATAGTTGGGAAATATTTCACAATCACCGATTCATTAGAAAATAGCTTTTGAAATTCGCAGTGGAAACGCAGTCATGTTTACAAATATATTTTTGCTCATAACTGTACCTACTTAGAATAATATGTAGGATAAGTATGCACAAAAGTGTTCACGGAATGTAAAATTTTATCTCTATCGTTAAACATGGGCCATTTATCTAAAGCAAAGCACTAAGTTTTAATAACACAATAAATCTTTGTAAGCATTGGTTCAGTTTTATTAAGACTGAAACGTAATTACGAAAGTAAAGAAAATTAACTTATCTTATCGTGTGTTTTCTTTTACATGGATTATAATGGCGAATTAAAAAATTAAAAGCATAATTTTGGAATAATAAGTAACGTCGGACGTTAGTTTACTATTAAATAAAACGTTTCATTGATAATTCTGAGCTGTGTGTTTGTTTATACCGCTACGGTGTGTCTGTGTGAGTGTGTAAGCGGGAGTCAGTGACTGGCTGGCAGTTGGCACACGTGTAACCAAAAATCGAAATTGCGTAGCAACAAGCTTACTCACACAGATAGGAGCGCGTCCAAACGTGTGAGTGAATTCAATGTTTCGAATTATTTTGTCATCTTACTGTGCGTCTGTGCCACTTTGCTCGCAAGTGTATTTGGGTCTGTTAATTTGTCCACGCGTCTATACAAATAGTTTGGAGGTCATTGACGTACATTTTTGTTTAGCTATGTGATGAACGCAGACATCGTGCATCGGAGAGATTTTTTGAAATAATTGAGAGAAGACAACATGAATTTATTGAAATTGGTGGCTAGAATTTTATTTTGATTGAATTAAAAACAAAATATTTTCTGCATTACTTGGTTATTGGACTTTATTTTTTCAAATGAGCATGCTTGAGTTCATTCTCGTCACGTGTTTAGCTTAAATTAATTCATGTGCATACTTAATCAAAAATTATCAATTCCTACCTAAGTTTTTTTTAGTTGTTTCAATAAAAACATAATAATTATCCTTCAACAACCTTGTACTTATACCAACCGCTGTGTAATTCATACATGACTAACTTAGGTTGTTCATAATAAGACGTCCTCCATGCCAGCCCCAGGGAATTACCTCCATGGCTGTAGAGTTATCCTCATGAAGTTTTCCTTAGTAGAAAATGAAATAAAGACGCACTGTGTACCTACCTACTATTTACAAAACATAGGTTAGGTACTCAAAGTTTCCTTAATAGGTTATTTACGCATGGATATTGTACAAAGTCAAAGTCACTTAATTTATTTCACCTGGACCATTAAAAGCAACTTTTAAACGTAAAATTACAGTTAAGTTATTTTTATTATAAATAAATTAGAAAATACACGAAACTTACAACAAACTAAAAAATAGCATAAAAAAAATCGTCTTTAAATCTGCTTACCAGCAGATTTATTTTCAAACTATAAACCCAAGCGCTGGCTTTTACCTTGGGCAAAGGATAAGCATTGCCATACAACGTGGCAATGCCGCCAGTCTTTTGGGCACTCTTCCAGTCGACAGCGATGCGGATGAATTTTTGACGCCATCTTTTAGGGTTAACTTAGTTAGGATTTTTGATTTTTATTATAAGTGCTGTCTCTATTAAATACCAATAAAAGATGCGAAAGAAAAATGTAAAAAAACAGTTATAACATCTGTATTAATATTATATCAACAAGTTTGACTTTGTCTACTACACCCTAGATTGTCCTATGGAGCAGGACCAGCATGTTTCCAAGCATTCTTATCTTGAATATAATCATCTAGTTTGTATTATGCTTGTTTACAAAATGTGCTTTTAACATAAGTTTTTAATTTTCTTTCATTTAATTCTAATATGTCACAGGGTGTTTTGTTGTAACATATAACACCTTGAAAGATGTTCGTACTTTGGCTAGTCTATAAAATTGTTGATCTGATTTATTTCTATTTCTAGTATTAAAATTATGTGAATCACAAATTTTGCCAAAGAGATGACGATTTTTCCTTACATACCTACATTAATTCATAAATGAATAGACAAGAGACTGTCATAATATTAATCTTTTTAAAAAGCTCCTTATGAGAATCGTACAGTGAGATTAACTGTACAGTAGCTAGATGTTGAATGTAACTAGCACAACATAAACATTGTATAAAGTTAAGCCCTATTTATCTACATAAGTCACAATTTAGACAGTTTCAACCCCAGGGAATAAGGGGTTTCAGGAAAGTTCACGCCACTAGTTGGCGTCGCGCGAGAGATCCCGTACTCTTAATACATAACTTATGAAGTAAACATGGTGTTGTCGTCAATTTAACTAATGTCGGAAAACAAGCGTGACAGTCGCTTGGACCAAGGGGCCTGGACAAAAAACTTTTCTGTAGCGTTAACGTCAGACGCTCACGACAAAATGTATGGGAATGACATTAGGCGTGGAAAGAAAACGTCATCACCTAATGTCAGTCCCATAGATTTTGTCGTGAGCGTCTGACGTTAACGCTACAGAAAAGTTTTTTGTCTAGACCTGTTGACGCCCCAGTGCTGTCGCTTGGTGCACGTCGTTTCAGAAAACCTTCAGTCCCTCATTTACAAACGACCGTGAATTGTTGTCAAAATTATTTAATTTTCCTTTACCACGATTATTACTAATTACACCTTATATTTCGGAAGTTAAGTCTGCTTTGTAAGTCAGTAAAATAAGTCTTGTATCTCAAGATCTAAACCGGTTTTAACGAATATTTTTTTTTGTATGAAAATACCTATGTTGTAATACATAGTCGCACATACATAATTTATGAATTCTTAACAGGTAAAAAAACACCTTGGGAACTTTTAAAATGTTTAATGCTTAACACGTGTACAAATATATCTACTACTAATATATCTATCTATATCTACTGTAATCGAAAAACAATAATTTACCTCCTCCAAACAGTTGGTTTTGTTCTTCTGAGCGTTGTGATTTTACGATCTCTTTCCGACGATTTTTTCTTCTCTTTTATTTGCCTATACCAGTGTATAAAATTGTTTGTGAACCAAATAAATACTTAAAAAAAAAAAAAAATTGGCGTCGATCTTGGACCTGCTGTATAATTTGGATTTTAGTCTCCATTGGTTCACTAGGTCTAACTATAGTATCAACTAGCACTTCGCCCGCGACTTCGTCCGCGTGGGGATAGATGGTACTCCACAAACTGCAACGCCCCTATACATATACCCTTATAAAGGTTAGTTTTGGAAAATTAAGCACAACGATTCTCATTATTGGTTCAGCGCAACTGTTCACCCCGTTCAGCCCGTCAGAGGTTGATTATGCAAAAATTGTTAGGTACATGATCTGTTGCAATTATCCCACTTTTAGTTTATTCATAGAATTCCGACGTAAATTGAAGCAAGCTATAATTTCCTCCCCTAAAAACTTATTTACCCCTGCTTCACCCCTTATTATGTATGTACCTAGTTGATTTTCGAAAAATCCAAACATTTGATAATCTTATTGTTTTATCGAAAACATTTAAATGCCGTGGTGTTTCAACGTCATCGGACCAAGCATTGATACGATTCTCCCCAGTTCGCTCAAGCCGCGACATTTTTCTTACTCCGAGCATGTTTATTACCGTCGTAACTTTTGAACGAAAGGTCCGATTTGAATGATTTAAAGTGTAATTTACACGGACATAATCAACCTTAATTATCAAACCATTTAAATGGATAAGGATTAATATCATGGTACTATAATCACCATTTTTTATTTCACCATGGGATTTGCTTGACTAATATTAACAAAAAGCGGTCATGGTGACTTATCCATAATAGTTAGACATATGGTATCGGGGACTTTTTTGTAGATATTGATGACTTCTATAAAACTGTAGTACATCACTTTGCTCTATTGTCAATAGATTCCGCAGCGTACGCGATATAAGGATTTTTTCTCACACCTTGGGTCACATTATCGAAGTTTTCATACGGATCCCTAACTTTTTTGAAAATATTCTATAGCCTATGTCCATCTCTGATAATGTAGGATTCTACTGGTGAAAGAATTTTTCAAATCGGTCCAGTAGTTTCGGAGCCTATTCATTTCAAACAAACAAACAAACAAACAAACAAATCTTTCCTCTTTATAATATTAGTGTAGATAAGTTTTTCCAGGTTTTCTGATGGTATCACTGTCAATACTTCATACTCGTTAATTAAATATTTTACGAAATAATACGATCAAATTCATATTAGGACTAACCCTTTACACCATAATCAAACAAAGTATATGGGTACCTATGTTAACTTCAATCGATTCACATTAGGAAAGATTCCTAATAAAATGTGCTGACTCATTGGAGTAGTTTTAACACCAAAGTCAAGGACAAACCGATTTTAATTTTTTTATGCGTAGGTACCTTTACACTTAGGTAATTGAAAATACGTTTACGTACTTACCTACCTCGTGTTGTTTGTTAATGCAAACATCATAACTAAATTTGTACAGAAAATATGGTTTTATTGTTGTCTCAAAATAATACTCGTGCATAGTTGACGTTTAAATTTTAACAGCCGCGCCGCTCCGTTACACTATAGATTACCACCGAGCTTAACTATAGATTATCTCTTCGGTAGCTCGCTATCTGACTCAATTCTCGAGTTGTGTGATGCTTACTTCTAGGTTACGCTCCACTCCTGGCACCCATTGATGACGTAACCATGGTTGAATGATCTTTGAATATTTTTAGATGTCACTTTCCGCGATTCGTCCGCGATATGTGGGCCTTCTTCTTGGATTGTAGACATGTAGAGGACATGTAGCGGCATTAATAGCGCTAAAAGAAAAATTCGCGATTTGAGCATATACAACAGTTCGAATATCAACTATTGGGCAGTCCCACCACTCCGACTCACTGGAACCTGCTGCATCATCCCGACTCACTGGGATATCACCACCCCGACTCACTGGGATATCACCGCAGACAGTTCTACCTCACTGTGAACTCTGTGATTTCCGGTTCCGACTCACTGGAACCAACCTTCCACTGGCTTGGCAAGTATCTCAAGATGTATGGACGACTCATTAACTATCGACCACCGGTCTTCGGAGGGGAGTGATGTACAGGCATCAATGCCGCCATAAGACTAACTAACGAAGCAAAATTTGTACCGCAACAAAAAGAAACGCAGCGCTATCTATCTCGAACTACTGAACGAAATCCTGCATCACGGTATCAGAGTTTTCCGTGCGATTTGAACATATACAACAGACCGAATATCAACTATCGGGCAGTTGCCCACCAGACACGACAACCGTCTGATCGGAGGTCCCCTTTTCAAAGGAGACATTACACCCTGTTCCGCATATCCTCTAAAAACATGCCTGGTTAAAAAATACCTGGAAAAGCTGAACTCGCTGCACAAAACCGTGGGTAAGGAAAACAACATTTATCCTTCCCCCTGAACTCTTTTTCAAAAATGTTTTCTAATAACTATTTAGACCTGGATATCTAGCGTATGCATACCAAGTTTCGTTAAAATCATACCAAGTTTGTATGAAAAGCCGTACCGCGTAAACGCTCTTAAGCATTTCTTGTAGTATACAATATATATTCTATGTATCAATAAATCTAAAATTAAAAACTCCCAACGCAAACTATACTTACATTTAATTAGTTTAAGAAACCATCCTTAAAAAGTAAAAAAAATATCCTTTATCAGTCGTTACAAACCAAAGAAACAAATGTTTATCGAAATGTGAATTGAAAAATAGTAACAAGCCGTCTCTAAACACTATATTTTCTGATGAAACTTAACAACTCTATATATTCAATTTAACGATATTTGTTTTTTAACATTCCCAAAAATTTACATTTTCTGCAGTTATGTAAAGTCGCCGCGTGGTATCGTTATGTAACAAACTTTAATTATCGATTCTGAACTAGTGATACCCCGCCGTGAGAAGTCACGGCGGGGTATCATTAGTATAAGTAGATTTTTTTTGTAGTAATTTAAAGAAATTACTACAAAAAAAATCTACTTATATTAATTACCTTGTCCGTATTACACCTGTTAATCGTTTCAGAACTGAAATTGTAATTTTCGTATTTACTACACTGGAAAAAGCACGCACTGTGGTCATGAAAATTATTTTTTGTCGAATAGCACCTACATTTACTCGAATTGAATGAATTCATGGAAGTCAGGCTTGGTTACGTAAATTAATTAAAGTCGGAACACTTGTAAAGTAGTAACTGGTTATGAGAGAACCTCACGAGATATTTTTATAGTTTTCGCGTCATGCCACGACCAAATGAAACTTACATAGGATTGTATCAATAATAATAGTCATTCAGTCATTGACACTGTTACGTATCCAGTGTTAGTTGACTATGTTCATGCTGTCGTGACACTTACATTAATTTGCAAATAAAAGCGCCTTGTTGAATTTTCCACGCTTTGCTCAGCGCGGAAAGTTGAAAAACCGATTTTGTAATAATAGGTGTTTTCTAGTGTGACAAGACCAGCATTTCATAGAACTAATATTAACGAGAGAATTTAATAAAGAATAATGGCATCCACCCATACATTGTTTTAGCTGAGATTAAATTCCAACGTCTTTACATAAAAAATATCTTGTTTAACGTAAAAACGGGACCCTATTACTAAGACTCTGCTTTCCGTCTGTCTGTCACCAGGCTATATCTCATGAACCGTGGTAGCTAGACAGTTGAAATCTCAGATCATGTGGCATAGTGAAAATTTCAACTGTCTTTAACAACAAAATGCTAAAAACAGAATAAAATAAATACGAGTATATTTAAGTGGGGCTCCCATGCAACACGTGATTTTTTGTCGTTTTTCTATAAGTAGATAATAATACGGAACCCTTCGTGCGCAAGTCTGACTCGCACTTGTTTTTTAAGGATGGGATCAAATCAAATGACTCCTTCCGCTCTGCGCGGAGCGGAAGGGAGTGTCGTCAGGTGTCAGGCTCTAACTGACCGATCCGTATCCTTTGCGTTCCAGAGCCCGTGGTGACTCTGTTTCGAACAAATTCCGCAACCCTGCGTGTAAAGTAGTCCCTAGGTTTATAAATGTGTATAACATATCAGCATTTTGCCAGTCTTCTAAATAGTCACACGTAGGTAGTTCGTGGAAAGACATGACATTATGTTATTTCCTCCTTTATTGTGAATACAACATAATCTCTGAAAGCTGTAACTTGACTGATGAAATGTCAATAGATGTCGCTAACAGCTTCATTTGTATTTCTATTTCTGGTTTAGGCAAAAGAAAATATGTTCCTTGCGAAGTAACTTCAAATAATTAATCGATTGAGGAATGATCTGATAAGACATTCGTTGTGGAAGTTCACATAGTAAGAAAAATTCAAAGAGTATGCTTAAATGGTTTGGTAATATTGAGAGGATGAATGAAAGGCGCGTACCAAAAATTATGCAAGATTTAAGTAGAAACGTTGGTAGGTGATGTACTAGGACATTCTCAGATCCCATTAGTGATGTTTATCAGAAAGGCCTGAGGCTCTAATAATACGTCTTGAAATTGGGAGGGAGACGGATCTATACAAGAGGCAAAGCACTATCCCTTATAAACAACGGAGTCGTGATCGTATTGGCACGTCATTTAAGGGGCAGGTAGGTAGAAACACAGTACAGTGTTTGACTAGGTTTGTGAATGTTAACGAAACAATATAATAAGATAGTAAGGTTATGTGTGTAGTTTCGACACGTAACTCCCATGGGATTAACTCGTAGGTTTATTATGTATATTTTTGATAATAATCAAATTGCTTCGCTACAATCGATGTTCGCTATCAAGGTCGTCTCTAAGGAAGAGAAAGTTCGACTTGTAATATATTATACTAACTTTTGCCCGAGACTTCGTAGCGCGTATCCCGTTTTTTCCCGTTCTTGAATTTCTGGAATTCTTGCTCCCCAACACTACACTACACTACCCGAGGAACCTACATGCCAAATTTCAGCTTTCTACAACAAGTCTCTTCAGCTGTGCGTTGTCTGTCACTCTCACTTAGTCACTAATGCCTGGTTTCTGAAGTACTTTATCGGCCGTTTATCTGTCCGTTAACCACTAACTGCCAATGGCGTTATGACAAATAGCACTATAGAACAGATAAACGACCGCTAAAAACCTCGAAAACCAGGAATCAGTAACGGAAGAATTTTATATATAATATATTTGTAAATTGATTGATTGATTATGATAATCTGATTCGGATCGGCACGTGATGTCGTTGGTGTAGTCTTTGAAGAGTCAGAATCTCGTTATATTTATAATGAAGTTTAATAGAGTTTGTTGTGCCACTTCTTCCACCGAGTTGACGTTTTGGGGGACTGGCTTTAAATTGAATAAATGACTTTTGATTATGATTTTGAAACGATAGAAATCCCTCTAGGTGTATTTAGCTAGACTCACCGTTATTTTCCGGTAGTCCCCCCATTCACAATATAGGTTTTTACCTACTTCTAATTTTGAGGTAATTCTGTTACTCGATACACTGGGCCCCAGACTAGTGACATTCTATCAACGATATTTAACTACGTGAAAGCTATTCCATATACATAATATATTATACCTGTAGGAAATGGTACATCTCCCTAGGTAACATAAGCCATGATATTGGAACTACAGTGGGCGTACTATGGGAAGTGTTGGTTACTGCTCAATAGAAATACTGTTTGCTTTTAAATCAAATTATAATTCACTCTCGAACTCACTACAACAATATTCTAACTCACTCAATAATTCCGCAATAGGTACACAGCTCCAGCTTACGAAACGCGCGGCGGTTCCTAGACATGTTCACTGCTCGATCGCCACCAGTAGACTGCCGTTGCAAACTCAGCTTCGATCGAGCACAACGTTCTAGACTCCGTCGAACGCCACTAGATGGCGTTTGCGTCTCGATTGTTCAATCGACTAACGTGTTTCCGACACGGCCATCCTGACTAGCACACGTCCTCGTGTGTTAACCTGCAACCAAAACTCAACAACAGTGCCTGTTCGACTCGGTCAATCCTGACCACAGCAAGGCTCAGAACTAAATCTTTATCCTCAATCATTTTGTTTTCACAAAATATTGTGTTCCACTTAACACGACACACAAAACTTTTAAAATCTTGTAAAACATTGAAATCGTCACCCATAGCCATGTACCATCGTTATCCACAACAACAATCACCTTAATCACAACAAAGCCTTGGGGAATAACTCACACAAGTAAACAACTCACACCACGGCTCTCATAGCCGATCCACGGTCACTACAGACCACGAGCAGCAATCACATTGCTCTCCAATACCTGCATCCTCCATGTTTGTGGAGCACTGTGGGGTTTTCACCCACTATGGCCACCATTGGCCTCGAGTCGCGATCACACCATCGCTCTCAAAAAACGTGCCTCCATACACATGTGGACCACAACCACTACTGTCACAACAGAGAATCCTACTCGCGTGTTCCCCGCCTCGGCTTGCTCGTCACCACTGTGACATCTCACTTTTACCATCTATTTTGACTGGTACATGACCTTTTTTTTTTTTTTTTTTCACTCTTCCATGAGCTCACCCAAAATAGTTCAGAACTTACAACGTTAACAACTTAACTTCCATCTTACTAAGTCTGATTACGATATATAACTTATTATTAAATCGAGCTTTAACATTATTCTCCACATCGTTTAATGTTTTCTGTCACTATCTGACTTAATTTACTCCTACTCTATAAAAATCTCATGTCTTTGAATATTTTTATTCTAAATACAAAATTCTGTAACACTATTGAAACTACACAATTAGAAATTAAGTGACTGACCATTGCTGCAAGATCTTCATGTACAACTCATGTAACAGTAACAAAGTCATCCCTGTGACTACAATTATTGTTCAATGGTAGTCATCCCTGTGACTCCAAATTATCAGTCAGTCAACCCTGTGACCATGCGAGCTCAATGATTCAGTCATCCCTGTGACTAATCAATCAGACAGTCATCCCTGTGACCGCCGGGTAATCTTACAAATATTGTCATCCCTGTGACAATAACAAACAATCGCAGACAGTCATCCCTGTGACCATGAAATGAGACACACACTTAAGTCATCCCTGTGACTACAAGTGTTCAATGGTAGTCATCCCTGTGACTCCAAATTAACAGTCGGTCAACCCTGTGACCTCAATGATTCAGTCATCCCTGTGACTAATCAATCAGACAGTCATCCCTGTGACCATCGGGTAATCTTACAAAGATTGTCATCCCTGTGACAATAACAAACAATCGACGACAGTCATCCCTGTGACCATGAAATGAAACACACACTTAAGTCATCCCTGTGACTACAAGTGTTCACTGGTAGTCATCCCTGTGACTCCAAATTAACAGTCGGTCAACCCTGTGACCTCAATGATTCAGTCATCCCTGTGACTAATCAATCAAACAGTCATCCCTGTGACCATCGGGTAATCTTACAAAGATTGTCATCCCTGTGACAATAACAAACAATCGACGACAGTCATCCCTGTGACCATGAAATGAAACACACACTTATGTCATCCCTGTGACTACAAGTGTTCACTGGTAGTCATCCCTGTGACTCCAAATTAACAGTCGGTCAACCCTGTGACCTCAATGATTCAGTCATCCCTGTGACTAATCAATCAGACAGTCATCCCTGTGACCATCGGGGAATCTTACAAATATTGTCATCCCTGTGACAATAACAAATAATCGACGACAGTCATCCCTGTGACCATGAAATGAGACACACACTTAAGTCATCCCTGTGACTGCAAGTGTTCACTGGTAGTCATCCCTGTGACTCCACATTAACAGTCGGTCAACCCTGTGACCTCAATGATTCAGTCATCCCTGTGACTAATCAATCAGACAGTCATCCCTGTGACCATCGCACACAAAACCAACATTAATTTAACTGATTATTAAGAGTACCTGCAGCAATGTCAGGTAAAGGTTCTGAAAAGCCTTCAGTATCACATTTCGGTAAATCACACTTGTCATTTAATTCAATAATTACTTTAGCATCTGTATCACTACAATAATAACGGTCACTACAATCACTACAATTTCCCGAATTAAAAGCTCTAAAGCTACATATCAAGCAATTTTTTTTTTTTTTTATGCTTTGTGTTGAAAGCTCTAACTCACACCTGTGTGAACAGGTCTACTTCACCTACTGTGTTCCGCTACGATTTGCTATCGTTAACCTCTACGGCAATTCTCAACATATTTTAACCAAACAAAGTTATTCTACATCTTCATTCTACTGACTAGTCGGTCAGTTAGCCTTCTGACAGTTCAGAAGTGACTGCCAGGAACTTTGCCTGGGGCATCTTCCAAAAAAAAGATTTTAAAAATATACCGACCAGTTAGGTATGCACATCGGTGCTTGCGAAAAGAGGAATAATAGCTGGCGTCTAATAGCCAATTTTAATAAACCACGTTCACGAACTCTCTCAACTACTTAACTCTACGTTAATCTACGAACATCACGGTCAATGCTGCACTGAATCAATCAATCTTATTTTAATCTCATCCGTATAAACTTACGTACCTATTTTGACATTGTATCAGCTCAGAATTCTCTGTGCTCGTAAAGTTTTAATCAAAACTAACTGTTGTTATATAAGGAAAACTGTCCTCGACACGTTAATTAATACAAAAGCCTAGGTCCAAGTGGTCCAAGTTTTCACTAACGTCTAAAGTCGGAACATGACGTTGTGGCAACCTTACCATGCAATATCTGCCAATGGTAAAACTCTTTAGGTACCTACTCGCTTTGTACTAAGTATGTAAAATTACCGAGCACTATCAATCCAACCACTGAATTGATATGAACGACTTTAAAGCTTTGAAAGTCACAATCAAAATGAAATGGAAGCGACTCACTCTATATTCCAGTCGGCCTTGGACGCTCTTGTCCCCACAGATGTTGACATGATGCTCGGCTATTGCAGCCTGAAAACTGCTAGTCGACCTTCGGCCTGCCACGCTCAGAATTGCTCAGGAGTTGCAGCTGGACAGCAGTTATAGCAGCATGCGAACCGCTAGCCTCCTGCTGGCTTCATCCACCGATATACGATATCTGAAACTGAGAAACACTGCGAGAGTACAAGTCCAATCAAAGCTGTGGTGGAAATAATGGTTTCAGGTTAGCGTAGTAACCACATTATAAAAGTCAATCAAAATCTAAAACTAATCAGAGCATTGACACAAGAAAGAGGCCTATGCCCAGCAGTGGGCAAAGTCTGGCTATGGTTGGTGAACATAAATCAAAATATTGCTCTTGCAATTATCTTAATTTTCAATAAAGTGGGTATGGTGTAATGTTGTGACTATTAAATAATATCGCTCTTATGTCCAAACAACAACAGCTCTGAACTGGCACTGCACTTCATTACTCAACCTGCGATAGCAGAATATTACCGCTTCATTAGCATTATTTAAAACGCCATTGCTTAACCAGCAACACCAAAGCTATAACGCCTAAACTACTACTACACTGTTTACAGTTAAGCGATAGTCAACATGAAAATAATAACCTCACTTTAGCATAGAGCATTAAAGTGACAAGTCAATTATCAAACGTCGATAATCGCCATTCATGAGACCGTAGCCCTTTCTAAGTTAGTCTCCACATCATTAAAATGTTCACTCGTAAACAAAATAGAAAAATGTTAACCAACAAGCACATCTGCTTCACAGCAATAACAAAACGAAAATGACTCACCAGATTGACGAAAAGATCCTCACGGACATTCAGGCACTTCTCCTTGACCTGGCCAGTTGTTATGAAGCTGTTCGCCTCCGTTCTGGACTGGTTTTTAATTTTTCAGGTTGATGAGGGTAGTCGCATAAAACTCGCCAAGAAGAAATCTTGACCTCGGAATTTTCCTTGAATTGGTCCCACGTTGAACCCAGATAGGTTATCTAGGTACGACCGGCAAGTAGGCGCACAGCTCTTCGTCGCCTTATTTATGGTCAAAAATATGCTGCACTGCACAACACTGCATCCTCGACCAAACATACCACCGCGGTGATGCACTTTGATTGCGTGTCGAACTTGGGCTTATCGAGTCAAAATTCACGGCACTTTTAGAGTATGTATAAGCGCATACATTTCAGAAACGACCCGCAATGATTGTCACTTTCAATGTCACCAACTGTTTTTTTTTTTTAAACGCAACCGCCACGTATTTCACTAGCATTGTCAGGAATTTCCATGTGGGCCATATGAGTTACATGCCACTTCTGATGTAGGAAATGGTACATCTCCCTAGGTAACATCAGCTGATGTTTGGAACTTTTTAGTCGTTTTTAGCGGTCGGGTTTTTTAACAGTCGTTTTTTTTTATTTCCTACATTTTAGTGAGTTAATTACTTTTTCATTTGGGGTGCCATTTTGAAAATTTTAAATCCGTCCCGCCGTTTGGGCTGTAGGGCGTGCCAAAGAAATGGACATATATACAAACATACATACAAACGCTCGAAAAACATTACCCTCCTTCTGACGTAGTCGGGTAAAAATAATACAAGAATTTTGTTAAATATGGTAGGTATCTACTTAATTGCTGATAGTTAAGAAGTTTTTTTCGCCTTTACCACCACTTGTCTTACTACTATGAACGAATCTATACTAATTATTATAAAGAGGAAAGATTTGCATTTTTGTATTTTTGTGTGTGTGTATGTTTGTAATGAATAAACTCAAAAACTACTGATACAAATACCGATTTCAAAATTTCTTTCACCATTGGAAAGCTACATTCACCCTGAGTGACATAGGCTATATTTATTGCTAGAAAAGATTAGGGATCCTTACTAAAACTTAAGTAACGTAACCCGAGGTGTAAAAGAAGTGCCCTAAAACGTCCGTGCAAAGCCGGGACGGGCCGCTAGTTTTGGAATAAATTAGAATCTGCATGATTTTAATTTGCAAATTACTGTATCTAGATATTACAAAACACATCGGTAAGTAAATGTTTAGGACACTGGTGTAAATTGATATGCATAATAACAAATGAGGTAATTCTATATGAGGTTGACATAGGTATTTCCTTACAAGAAATATTTTAAAAGTCTTAATCTACACAAATATTATAAAGAGGAAAGATTTGTTTGTTTGTTTGTTTGAAATGAATAGGCTCCAAAACTACTGGACCGATTTGAAACATTCTTTCACCAGTAGAATCCTACATTATCGGTGATGGTCATAGGCTATAGAATATTTTCAAAAAAGTTTGGGATCCGTATGAAAACTTCGATAATGTGACCCAAGGTGTGAGAAAAAATCCTTATATCGCGTACGCTGCGGAATCTATTGACAATAGAGCAAAGTGATGTACTACAGTTTTATAGAGGTTATCAATATCTACAAAAAAGTCCGCGATACCATATGTCTAACTATTGTGGATAAGTCACCATGACCGCTTTTTGTTAATATTAGTCAAGCAAATCCCATGGTGAAATAAAAAATGGTGATTATAGTACCATGATATTAATCCTTATCCATTTAAATGGTTTGATAATTAAGGTTGATTATGTCCGTATAAATTACACTTTAAACATTCAAATCGGACCTTTCGTTTAAAAGTTACGACGGTAATAAACATGCTCGGAGTAAGAAAAATGTCGCGGCTTGAGCGAACTGGGGAGAATCGTATCAATGCTTGGTCCGATGAAGTTGAAACACCACGGCATTTAAATGTTTTCGATAAAACAATAAGAATAACAAATGTTTGGATTTTTCGAAAATCAACTAGGTACTTACATACATAATAAGGGGTGAAGCAGGGGTGAATAAGTTTTTAGGGGAGGAAATTATAGCTTGCTTCAATTTACGTCGGAATTCTATGAACAAACTAAAAGTGGGATAATTGAAACAGATCATCTACCTAAGAATTTTTGCATAATCAACCCTTGACGGACTGAACGGGGTGAACAGTTGCGTTGAACCAATAATGAGAATCGTTGTGCTTAATTTTCCAAAACTAACCTTTATAATGGGATATGTATAGGGGCGTTGCAGTTTGTGGAGTACCTACTATCCCCACGCGGACGAAGTCGCGGGCGAAGTGCTAGTATTTTATATATACGGGAATGGCAAATGATTGTGATAATTTAAAATAACGTAACTAATTAATTTACGAATGACTGATCATATTATATCCGTTGAAAATTAAAAACATAGGAACTAGTCGGTCTATTCTTTCAACGTCTCACCGTGGAAACTTAGGTGGAGTGAGCGTGAGGCGAACTGTCATTTCATCTGCCGGTCGATTCTGTAAACATGTCGAAGTGAAGGCTTTGGTGAAGTCAAGCTGCTTCAAGCTGTCATTCCATCTTGAATACATGGATTGACAGCTCACTTTTGATCAGTTCACCCAAGCCTTCACTTCGACATGTTTACAGAATCGCACTGCTGCAGTGCGATTCTGTAAACATGTCGAAGTGAAAACTTGGGCGGGGCGCACGTCAAACCATACAAATAAGATGGAATGACAGCTCTATTGTCGTTCACTCCGCCTAGGTGAACACCGTGAGATGTCGACAGAATCGACCGGCTGGATTGTTTGGATTGACAGCTCACTTCATGTTCACTTTACCTAAGCTTACACGGTTTCATGTTTACAGAATTGCTCTGCTGGTTTCCTCCATAGCGTTTATTACTCACGGTTCTTCATACAAACTCGCTAGTTCACAATATTGGCAATGAATAAGACAATTTTATGGAAACTTTTACGAATACGTAATTCTAAAAAGTTCATTTCAAGTCCACCATGCTCTTCCACCCAAATGGTTAATAAAATGATCCTCATATGATAAACTCCTCCTCTTCTTCAGCATCCACAGGCACTTTCACAAATACAATGACAGCGGTATTCAGGGGACGAAAAGTAGTTACGTTCTTGTCGAATACCTGTGCAGTGTTTCGTTAAATGTAGCTGGCTGTTATTTGAGAACAAATTTTTGAAAAGAGCTTTTCATAAATCCAGGAGCACAAGGTAATAATTTTTTTTATGATTTACGTATCATTCGACTCGGATTTTCTGAAATCTTTTGACACTTACCTTTGATCTATTTTAACGTTGGAATATTTTTATTTTACTCCTCGGTAGTGGACAGCTACTAAGCCGTGTGATCAACAATGATGATGTGTGACAAACAAAGATGTTAATTGAATTGACGCTTCTCTGTTTTGTATCTAGCATAATCAAGCTGTAATGTTCCCACTACAGGAACTGGAACACAGCACCACCTATCTATTCTAATATTGCACCATTTGAGCCCAGCGTAGATGTAACGGTCGCGTGTTCCAACTAATGGTTTCAGGACATGCCAGTTTCCTCACGACACTATACCTAACTTTTTAGAACTAGAAACTAATCTTTAAAAGTCCAGTTCGACTTTTGATTGCATTCAGTAAATTGACAGTTGAAGATTTTGACAAAAAAAAAATAGTGAGGTAAATAGGGAGGTTAGAATAAACGAAATAGAATGAACTTAAATAATGTACAAGACTTATTAATGCAAACTTTTTATTTCAAATTTAATATCTTGTCTTAAAACCACGTAGGTAGGTAATACTTTTTGTCTTTGAACTGTCACGTTACTGAATACAATAAAAAGGCGAACTATACTTTCGAGAACATCCGTCAAATACGACATCAGCTTATAATTCTTCCAGACAATAGATCAAGCTGACGTTTTACCGTCCATATCTGTTGTCGTTTCAAAGAGATCTGTTAAAGCTTTAGTTAATCTTCGATGGACGTTGAAGTGTCCAAACGGCCTTTGTACAGTACATTGGCCATTGTCTTAATAGGCAATGATAGCCGCTGTCAAAAGTGTCACAAATTTAGCTGTTGGAGATGAGGTCATTTACATATTCACTGACCTGTCTGTTAAATGGTTTGTTGTCTCGCCAAAAACAACATTTTGTGTAGACTACTTATACACGTAGATTCTTATTTGGAAATGCTTAATTTATTAACCTTGTATTTTTTATTTCAAAGCTATCAAATTCAGGTTTTAAAGATTCAAAATTAAATATGCATACCTACATAAAATGAAACATTCTAACAGTGAATCATTCGGACGTTATTCTGGGCTATCGAAAACTAGAACATTTTATTAATCTTTTGAAAGCCATTTGTCAGATAGGTGACAAACGAAAGCTTTCTTTCTACGTCAAACATTACAAATATGTGACACAAAATACTGTGAATTTGTGGCTTGGCGTGTGGGGTATAATGGACCGATGCCGATGGTCCGATGTGCAATGGAGTTTGGAGTTCAAAAGGTTAATTTGGAACGCTAGACCATAACGCATCGGAGACGCTTGAGGATGCCTTGTACCAAAAAGTCCTATACCTATCTATAACATGTACCTATATAGTCCAAACTATTAAAAATGTAGATACAGAAATCTAAAGGATGACTAGTAAATCTACATTTTTGACTATGATGAATACAAGGAGGCGGAGGCTGACTTATGTTACTTATCAATCAAGCTTTTAATATTATAACATAACGTAACCTGACTATAATTAACATAATAATGATAATATTAGTGATGAAGGTCATGAAGGTCATGTCACAATTGACACTTTGATAAATAGGACCTACCTACTTACTGTTTTGCCAAAATTCACGATTCCTGAAGTGAGAAATAATAGGACCTACTATTGTTGGATTTGTATCAATAATAATTAACGTTTTTTCCAACTATGATACTCATATTATTCCCACAGATTCATTTCAGAAGTTATAATAATATAATAAATCATAGTTATAATATAAGGAGAACCAAAAGCCACACAAATGAGCCAATCTCAATATTCAAATCACTCATCAATTGACAACATTGTAACGAAACAAACAGTTTGTAATGTATTTGGCCTCCGCATCAAAACGACCTATACGCAAATCGTCCTAGTAGCAGAATACCCTAAAAACAAGAGAATGGTTAGAATACAGTCATACATGATACCACACAAAAACAAGATTTTTCGCTATCAATTCATAAACTAGGGACGTTATTCAACACTATCTTCTGCCCTCGACTACTTCGTCCGCGTAAATTTCTTCAGAATTGGGTTCAAAGTTTAATTAAAACTTGAAAGGCTCCATCCGGAAATTCTTCTCCAAAATTCTGATGTCCTGTTAGTTTGTGACTTTGTGAGTCGTTTCTCATGAGGGTTCCAGACCCGGAAATACTAATTCGTGATACCTGGTCTCCTGGTAGTTTGTTGGTCTTTGCCGATTACCGACTAATTGCGACTTAAAATGCGAATGCGAATGTTTTTAAAAATTAGTAGAATTGGCCCTCAGTACTTTAAGCACAGTAAAAACAGATGGTCCGCTTCACCGAAGAGATCACTCGTCATAGTCGAATGGGAACCTTGAGAGAACATCAAAGATGCATCCAGTAAACATAATCGTAAACATTTACGTGGCCTTGGCTCATCATCTTTAGTGATCTTGGAATTAGGAAGTTTTATAACAGGAAGATGTTTGGTTTCTGTGAAACACTTAGCGAGTGTTCCCAATTTTTCGTGATGACAGACAGTTGTCTGGTTTTCAAAGTGTTGTGGCTTGTATTTATTTAAACAGAGCCATGTATGTCCCACGGCGTTCATGACACCATTAAGGCTTGTGTAGATGGACGTGTTGTTACATTTTCAGAGAGCCTTCATTGTGGACCACAATAATTTTGCAGTGCGTTTTTCTGTTTTATTATTCCTTTCTATTCTGAAGTCTACCGATGATAACATTTGGTCAAGAAAAATTAGGATAACTCGTGTTGAGTACGGGATTGAAATAAAAATAAGGAAAATGTTACAATATATAGAAGGAAAAATTAAGTTGTTTTCACAACAATATTTAAATTTCTGGTTTTTCCTTGGTAACTTACTACCTCAGGAAATTGAGAACAAGATAAATATATTCTTATTCTAAGATAAATAGCATTGATCCATCGATGGTGGATTGGTATGTTTTTCTTTCTTTTACCCTTTTTTAAATACAAAACTGTTGAAAACAAGGAAGAAAATGTTCCATTTCAAAGTACTGCAATATCTGTATAACATTGTATACATACAACAGTACTCTCAAGTCACTCTAATGCAAAAAGTAAAGCAAAAATGCACATGTCTATGAAACCGCGGTGACGTAATACGAGGCTATAATTGTATGAATCATGAGTAATCATGACCAATGGTGTCGTAATGGGCACCGATAGTGAGAGTGTGAAGTGTTTCAAGAGTAATAGATTCGCTGGAAATACACTTAACATAACAATAACGGTTAAGCTTACTATTTATAAAAAAAACACAACGTTAATAATGATTTTTTTATCATTATACATGAGCAGAAACTTCTTTGTATGTATGTTCAAAGCTAGATAAACATTACAGAACGGTTCGTGTCGCCTTCGAAATTCGGGCTTTCGTCGGGTTTTCGCATTCGATATAGCAAGCGATAGGCAACAAGTTTTGTTGCCTATCAGAATGCGCTTCGACACGCCAAAACACAAAATGTTTCGGGTTTCAAACACGGCTTTAGGGTCAACATTTTTGTGTTAACACCTCTAATTTCCAAACAAATTCTACCAAATACCTATTTAAGAAAACCTTCTATCCAACAATAGAACTCATTATCTATGCATTGAAAGTTACGTAGGTAGTCTCGTCGAGTTATAAAAGCGCGAACAGACAGACAGAGAGATGATGTGTTTTATAGCATGAGGAATAACAATCGAAAGTCAAAACGAAGATCACTTTTTAATTTGTTTTCGTAATTGTCTGGTAGTTTCAGTGGTTTTTTGTTATGATGGCGACGACTTTAAAATTAAATGTTCCTATGTGCGAACTCGTGAATTTTCGTGTACGTTCGTCTGCTTCAAAATAACTTTAATTGCTTCGCCCGCTTCTTGCATATTTACGTTTTAATTGACTCACTTGAAAATGAGGTCAGCCAGCGTTTTCAATGTTCTGTTATTCACTTTGTATTGCAATCAGACATGTTTTAATGTGTCGGAACTGGGTCCTAAAATAAATAAAGTGCTGATAAAATTAACAACTGTTATCAAATATTTGGGTTATTATATTACCCGAATACCTACTTGATAAGAGTTATCAACTTATCACAGACGATATTATGATGGTACTTTTAATAATAATGTATTTTATTTATATATTACCGGATTATTGAAAACACAGTAGGATTGTAATGAATCTGCATAAGATTATGAACTCTTGACATATTATGAACATTGTGATCATTTTAAATAATAAAAAAAATCCCATTTAAATTCAGTACCTAGTTCAGTATAATATCCGGGTTTTGACGAGAAGAAAGAATTTACGCGATTTATTATAAACTTACGATGTTTGCAATAAACGGAACACATATTTTTATCACCTACAGATAATTGTTCCGGGTCTGGGCTGTTTGTGGTATGTGAGTTTGTGTGTTTGTAAACGCACCCCACGATACAGGAGAAATTCTTAGTGAAGGGGGAACGTTTACCCCACCGACCGTGTCTCCACGTTGCCGTCGTGGTGGGGCTTGCGTGTCTCAGTGATCTTGGGGGCTTTGCCGGTAGAGCCACTCATGCCGGAAGGTACCAAGTGAGAGACCAGACCAAGAGAGACACAAGAGGGGCACACCGTTCGGAGACTTGAGCAGTGTTCGGGTTCTCGGACGGTGTGCGTCTCATTGACTTGCTCGCTGCTCTCTGGTACGCGTCTGATCATCAGACGTGACTGTGAGGGCAGCGAGCAAGCAGTGAGAGAGAGGGAGAGAGGAGGGGAGATAGGGACCGCACCCTCAAAAAGGAAACCCATGGACAGTACTGCAAGAGATATTGTACCTCAGGGCGGTCCGGACTGCACAGCAGTTCGGGAATCCGCCACGCCTCGTGCGTCAAGCCCCTCGTATTCTGGGGGGGGCAACAGTGCTGTCCACATTCCGCTTACCAAGGGCAACAGTGGCCGAGGAGGCCCCCGATCCAAGCCGTCCTTTGAGGACATGATCGGGTTCGATTTTGGCTCGCCCGACAAAGCGTCGGTCGGGCAGAGCGCGGGAAGAGGCGCGCTATATTGGAGGGGAGCTCGCTTGAGCGTCGCGCGGGTGAAGAGTCGGAGTCCGAGTTGGACTCCGACGACCTAGTGACGGTTAGCTCGGCGAGCTCTGAACCCGAGGGGGCGAGGGCTGCTGCGGAGGACTCCAGGTCCGTCCGCAAGCGGCCCAGACCGGAGGACGCCCGGGGGTCGTCCTGCAGCGAAGAGGGGCGTGACGTATGCCAAAATGCTCACTAAGGCGAAGGAGGCCGTCAACCTCAGTGAGATTGGCATCGTCGGGGGTCTCCGGCTCAGGGTCACCATGACTGTTGCCAGGATGCTGGAGATCCCTGGAGCAGACAGCGGTCCGGCCGGCCGGATGACGTCCGAGTGTCCAGGCCCACGAAGTGCATAGACATGCGCATTTTGGGCCTGGACGACTCCGTCACGGAGGAGGAGGTGTTGGCCGCCGTGGCCAGGACGGGGGGGTGCTCTGCAGAGGAGGTGAAGGCGGGCACCATCCGTCCTGACAACACGGGCATGCGAACCGTAGTGGTAAGCTGCCCCGTGTTGGCGGCCAAGAAAATCTCGGAGGGCCGAAGGCTCTTGGTGGGCTGGGTCTCCGCGCAGGTGAAACTGCTGGAGCCCAGACCTCTGAGGTGCTTCCGTTGCCAAGTTGCCAACCACGTCGGAGCACTCTGCACCTCGGAGGTGGACCGCAGTGACCACTGCTTCCGCTGTGGTAAGCCCGGTCTCAGGGCCGGCTCGTGCGACGCCGCGCCGCACTGCTTCGCATGTGCGGCAGCTGGCAAGCCGGCCGATCACTGGGCTGGGGGCAAAGCCTGCGGTCCACCCGCCAGGGCCGGGTCGAGGAGAAAACCCTCCTCCACCGCCGCCGCCGCCGCCGTCGCTTTCGCCGCAGCCGCCGCCACCGTCGCCGCCGCTGCCACTGCTCGGGAGGGGGCTTAAAAGGAGTGCCAGTAATGGCCCCATTTCGCCTCCTCCAGACGAACGTTAGTCACTGCGCCTCTCAGGAACTGACGCTCCTGAGCAAGGCGCAGTGACTGACGCCTGCGGACAGCGAGCAATGGGTAGCTCGCTGTCCGATCAGGTCAGGCCAGAGTCGACGGCGCGTTTCACTTCAAACGCGCCGGAAAGAGCAGTCAGCAACGGAGACGGGGCCCGCCAGGGCCAGAGCCTGCCAGGGTTGCGGAATATGTTCGAAAGAGTTACCGCGGCCCTGGAAAGAAACGCACTAGGAGGACTAAGGGTGGGTTTTAGTCAGTAAAAGTCTGACACTCCCTGCTGCTCCACCCAGAGCGGGAGGGGTCATTTGATGATTTCCCAAAGATTTTTCAAAAAAAAAAAATAAACGAGGAACGTTTAAAAAAAAAACTGGTTACGTCCGTTTACATTACATTTACGTATAACTGCTAATAATTAATTATGTTCTAACACAAATACGATGTTAATAAGATTTTATATGCGATTCCGATTTTTGCCGTGGGTAGGTTACATAAATAGGTAAGAACCTATTGTTGTCTGCTATTGTTCTAAGTTCTAACATAAAAACTTTTACCAAATCAAAATCTTCGTCTCTCGTAGTTAAGTATGTAGATTATGTACCTACCTACCTAGTTCAATAAGAAGTATTATTATCAATATACCAGTAGGTATTCAACATCCAATACCTAATAATACCTAATACCACATCATCGCTTACCATCAGGTGAGATAGTGGTCAAGCACGTGCCTATCAATAATAATAATAAAAAATAAAAAAATAATACATTTTTGGGATGCATGAAGGAGCCTCCTCGTGTAGCGCAATTTGTTCCATCAGACACTCAACTGAACCGAGCGATCGGCGCGTCCTGGATAGTCTCACCTAACACCTTATAAGACTGGCCAATCCTTCCCTTGCGGTGGTAGGGCTAACACCCGCCTGGTTCGCGACCAACCTCCCACCGGAGTTCGGCGTCAAGCAGCCTGCTGTGTTTCGTCGACGCGTGGGAGTACCAGTGCCTCAGGGCATCTTCTGGGCACGCTCGCTTTCATCATGGACCTCATCTATCGCTTTCCATCAGGCGTGATCGAGGTCAAGAGCTAGCCCATTCATAAATAAAAAAAAAAAAAAACAAGCATTCTATAAATAGTAAATTCGTTAAAACCACAGACCCCAAAAGTAGCCCTCCGTATCCCAAATGTCGCGTAGTCGGTTAGAAACAGAAATCTTCTACCTTAATCGCTTTCAAATTGCACTACGTGTTCATTTTATTATGACTACCGCTGTGTTCCTCTTTTTTTAATGATCATCTTTAAATAGGAACAATTCGAAGTTACACCGGATCACTCGCATCCACCAGAAGTGCTCAACGATATCTCAATTCCTTTTGTGGGTAGCTGGTCGTTCATCGCCGGTAACACGTGTCCAAACAAATTAATTTTGGGCACGTGTCACGTATCCAAATTAATCAACCCGTACAAAACAGAGAGCATAATAAGTCTATCACGGCAGGTGACGTCATTTGATGATCGAGAACTGTCTGTGATATAATCGTAGATTATACCTACATAGTTGCATAATGTGATAGTTATATACCTATGTAGGGTTTACATAATTCTGTATTCAGCTATTGAATTCTAGATATATGTACTTACATCTGTATATCTCAGCATAAAGTACCCTATATAGGTACAGATGTGTGCGTGCAGTAAATCATAAATAAAAATTCACCCGTTGTACAATAAAGTGATCTTATGAGCTAGTGGCTGAATAATGACAGCCGCAAGGGTCGATTTTGCCAGGGTTGCGGATTTTGTTAGAAAAAGTTACCGTGGTCCAGGAAAGCAAAGGGCACTACGAGAGCACGGATGGGTTTTAGTCAATAAGAGTCTGACACTCCCTCCCGCTCCACCCAGAGCGGCAGGTGTCATTTGATGATTTCCCATCCATAAAAAAGGGTCTATTTTCAAGGAGGCACATGGATGGATGACCATTCGTAACGTATCAAACCATACTTGCCAAGGGGTGTCGTGTTACCCTTGTTAATGGGTTGTGAAAGTCAGATAGATAGGCAGTCGCTCATTATAAAGTAGGTTAACCATGTAAAAGGATAGTATTAAAATACTAAACTAAACACACACTAGACGAATCCCGATTAAAACTGCGGAAAAACGAAATAACCTTTTCATAAATTAAATAATTATCTTTTTTGGCGATTATAATATAATTAATTAAATAATTAATAACTTTATATCCATTGTGACTATCTTACGGCAAAAAAGTATCTTGAACAATGATATTTCGAAACATTCTTATGGGTACCTACCTACTTGAAATAAAAATAATAATATGTAGGGATTTCGGGTATAAAATCCGTTTGAATCAAATTTTCTCATTACACTAATCATCTTATATCAGTGACTACACTTTGATAGGTAAGTGCGCACAAAGTAATAAAATAAGTTAGTTGTTATTATAACACCAAATAATAATACTGATAACTATGGTATCAGTATTCAAATCGATTTAAACTTGAGTTTAATTTGAATGCAGTTGTATGACAGTAAACACTTTATCATTACAAACGCAAAAACATTAAAAAAAAAATGAGTCGGTATTTTAGGACTACAAATCAATCTGATTTTAATTTCTTGTTTGATTCAAAATAAACAGAATACCTAGGTGTTCTGTTTATTTTGCTGCAGCTTGCAAAAAATATTGTTTAAATAAGCTAGTAGCTAAGCTTAATTTTGAAATGCACGTTTCTGTCACAAATGTTGACTAACAGGCTTATTTATGAATGAAATCTAAAAATGTGATTAGTTTTAATACTGATTAGCGGATCCTATATTACAATTATCCATAGAAAATTTGATTATCAAATCAGCTGAGTATGGTAGGTATTTCAACTAAGCGAGTGGTTCGATATTTTTTTATGATACCTGTAAAATATTACCTATTCTTAAAATTTCTTCGTTAACAGCCATAAGAAAATCAAACATACATTTAATGCGTCTGCTCGTTAAGCTCATGGTTTAAGAGCAACGGACAATAGAATGCATTATCGTGTATGGAGAAAAACAATGGTAATTGTAAGCAATTAAAATGCGTGACTTACGAGCTATTCACATTATTGTGTCGCGAATATTGCATTGCCATTTCAGATGGAGATAAGATGAACTGTGATTATGGTGTTAAAAAAATCTTTGTTGTATTTAACACTGATTATCATCATCGGTCTTCCTATTTTAGCCTCAAATACTGCAAACATTTGGCAAGTGAGCTCAAAGCTCACTCTTGCCAAATGTTTCACACAAAACACAATAGGGATGATTGTTGTAAAAAAAATATGGTTCTATTTAATCCGTCAGTAAAATTATCGAAAAATATTAGATACGTATATTTTGTTTTATCAAATCTATAAAAAATGACGAAGATAAAACGGATCAAAGGTCAGGCAAGTGGGGGCTTGTGACGTCACTTTCTGGTAAAAATTTTATTGAAATGTGACGTCATATGAGTTATCAATGCACTGCATCACCTTATTTTTTTGTTTATGTGAAAAAAAGACAGTAAAGACACAAATAATTAAAGACCAGTATCCGTGTTGCCAGTGTACAGCAAGGTATTTGATAAGGTGATGCGTAATCAAATGCCTAATCATTTCAACACGAATAACATCTTGCACGATAAACAGAATGGTTTCACCAAAGGACGTTGTACAACTGACGCTGGTGTAACTTTACTATAACATATCTTCAATACGTGGGAAGAGGCGCAGGATGCCATAGGTATATTCTGTGACCTTTCTAAAGCGTTTGATTGCGTTATCCGCTCGAGCACCGACATGTGAAAATTCCAAAATAAAAAATAAATCTTACGTAGGTAATAGTAATAATAAACATTAAATTCGCGATAAACTCGTGGCTCACCGGTGTGCCGGCAGTACTCGAGCGGACACGGCAAATCTTATTTGAATGATAGACAGCAATTAATTCAAAGCGGTGTCAATTCCTCGGGATTTAACGTAAAAATGGGTGTTCCCCAGTTCTCGATTTTGGTTCCTTTCTTATTTTTAGTTTATACAAATGATTTTCCCCATTTATTGCAAAACTAACGAAACATAGTCCTGTTTGCCGACGATACTGTGATTTTTAAAATAAATAGACGTAGTAATTAGGACGACGTAAATAACGGCCTTACGCAGGTCCAAAATTTATTCTCTGCTAATAATTTGGTTTTAAATGGAAAAGAACGAAGTGCACAAGATTTGCCTTACCATAATATGTCAAAAGCAGTGATTGTGACATAGTGTTGAACAGGGAAATTGGAATTCGACGATAGAATGGTTTTCCCGGGGACAACGCTTGACGCAAGGGTACAATGGGATCCTCATTTAGCATCTCGTGCTAAGCTCGTCTCGGCTAAGCTCAGCAGCATACATTATGTAAGGAAAATCCAATTCACGAATGTTGATACCGCGAGACTAGTCTAGTTTAGTTTTTTTTTTATTATCATGTCTGTGGCGTATTAATAAAGTACAAGCGGCGCATGCACGCCACGGCATTGCTTGCCCAACCGCCGGCCGGTGCGGACGTGTATGCGCTCCTTGGTGGAACGAGTGTGTGGCTTTGATTTACGAACCCAGCAGCAAACGAGGACACCACAGTGGCGACGAGCCTCAAGTAAGTGGTAAATTATGCTGCTATATGAAAAAGGAGGGAGATGAACTCACGTGCACGAAAAAAAAAAAAAAAAAACAAATGAAACACTAATAACAACCTCACGGTTTTATTGTGCTATCGATTAAGTGGTATATGTATCTATCTGTCCGAGTACTATTAAAACAAATGACTAGACATTACAAATAACAAATACAGTGTTATTTGTCTGATCGATCAATGATAGGTTATTATTATCATTGTCATGAAAAAAAGCAATGTATACTTTCCTAAAAATAATTTCTATCATAATTATTGTTATATTCTTGACTATAGCCGTGGATATTTCTAAAATAAGTTAAAATTAAAATTTTAAAATAAGTACCTACTCGGTGGTAACAGTCTTCTTATATCTTGTGACGATAATTTCGACGTAGGTACCTATTAGTAGAAATTGTAATAAGAAATACCGTGTAAGTCCGCGTTAATGTAATTTATCCAGTGACATTATTTATTTAAATACCTACGTAGGTAATAAGAATTATCAGTACAAAATTATAATTCCTCACTATTCATCGCGTTCTCTTAAGTTAAATGATGTTTTAAGGTTGAGGTACCTAAAGCAAATGTCGTTAGTAATATTAAAGCAGATAAGTCAAATGCATGCAATCAATCAGCGCAATAGGTACATGTACTACTTATTGATATAGGTAGGTAATACAATATGCTATCATAACAAATGTACCAAAGTGTATAAGTGTATGTTGCCAAGGTGCAATAAGGTGCCAAGGAGCACAAAGTAGTATTTTTCCAAGGTGAATCAAGGTGCCAAGGAGCATTAAGGTGTATTTTTGCCAAGGGCATATATATCCATAAAAATGCAAATTACATGGATCAATTGATTGATTCCTTTGTCGTTTTGAAGTTTTAGCAACATTAAATATCACTAAACCTAATGTAATAAATGTCACCGGCATAACCCATATCTACTTCGCGTAATAAAGATTTATATCACTCCAGTGGCGTAGCGTAGTAGGGGCGAGGGGCGACCCGCCCCGGGCGGCCCCTTTAAAACCTAAACAAGGGGGCGGCTGACACCCATGCTAAGCCACTGTAATACTCATTCTATTATTGTCCATTTACGCCGCATCTAGCTAAAAAAAAAAAGAATTATAAAAAAAAAGTTACAATAAAATTCAATTCAGGGACATAATAATGTGTAAATTAGACATATATTGTAGTTTATTCGTTATACAGTCATCGTGGTAAAATATATCTAGGACTTATCTAGGATTTTGCAGTGTGAGAACATGGTATACACATTTCAGATAGTAATTTTGGAAAAAAAAAAGAAAAAAAAAATAAACAAGTTCGAGTGAACAGGCTCCTTCTGGGTAAGCTCGCTCCATCGTAGACTTTGTCTCTGTCATATCTGACATTGACTAGAGTCAAGAGCTAACCCATCACAAATAAAAAAAAAAAAAAAAGATTGGGTTACAGATTGCTAATTACAATATTATGAGGAAATTTAGGACCAGTAATTTGTATTTTACTGAAAGCATAAATAAAATACGAAACACCTTATCCAATGGCGCCAAGGGTGCAATACAAAGGCAAATCGATGGCGCCAAGGGTGCAATACAAAGGCAAATTGACATTGTTTCAGGTCGCTCAAAATGTCCAATTTACCACCGGCAGAACCCTTGCAATGCGAAGGTTGTTCCAAGAAAGAAATAAAATGAGTTTATTTGGCACACACATATGAAACTCATAGTTTTATCTTAGTCTACTTATACATTGACATAATGTCGAGTAGCGTATTTACAGCCCACTAAAAATTTATCATACCTACCCACATAAAAAAAAAAATAAAAAAAAATGTTTTTACTTGTTACCCACATTTACAAATATTTACGTTTTTTAACAATTCAATTGGGTTTGGACAAGGTATGAAAGATGTATTATTTTCATGGTTACTTTTATTATATTATTAACGACAATTACATCACAATATTGAAATTAAAATCAAAATCAGAAGTCATTCATTCAAATTAGGCTGAGAGCCAGCACTTTTTGAACGTCAAATTTTACATACATAAAGACAGTGCCCCAAAACGCCCACCCGTCACCACTTCCTTGTGTTTTAGATAAGAAAAAGAAGTGGCGCTACTAACTCCCCAGCAACACATCTGGCTGTTACGTTTTAAGAACTTGAATTAAACAATAGTACGCAAAGTATTTTAAGACACAGGAACAAAAATAAATATGTATCCAACAACATGGAAATCATAAACTTAAATAGTATTTACAACATGTTAGCTAGCACACTCTATTATACGAGTACCATTAAAAAAACGGGCAATGGTAGGATTTAGCGATTAGGTACTTGTCTAATAGTATACTAGCACAATTTATATTGAGAGAATCATAGTTTTATTAAAGGTTTACCTAAAGGAGCAAGGAGCTCGTGGCTAAATTATAACAGCCGCACGGGCCAATCTTCAAGGTAAAGCAACGCTTGTCGAGGTTGGTCTGTGGATCTTAACATACCGAGACTACTCCGTGCCTCGGAAAGTACGTTAAGCCATTGGGCCCGGCTGTCATTTGTAGACCTTTGGCAGTTACGTTACAAATTGTTGGAGGCCGGAAGGTCTGACACCGGTCTTGCCATGAAGTACCGTATTACCTAGCCAGTTAATGAGTTGTGGAGGTCTGGTGGGCAGCCGCTCCACGAAGAATGCTGGTATTCGGCTGAATCCGGTTTGGCTGGAAGCCGACCCCAATGTAGTTGGGAATAGGAGTGTAACGAACATATTGGTATTAGTTAAGAGATTAGTAATATTCCATGGATTCACGTATCAGTAATCCGACGAACTAATATATGCTAATATTTAATATTTACATAATCCACAGATTACTAACCTGTACAATAATCTTTATCATAATCTGGGATTCCATTCACTTGACACGGATCGATGGGATTAGACTCACTCAATAATTCTGACATTCATGAAGTGATACGTATTAATAAGAATTAGTTAAATATTACTGATATAAATGTTAGTTAAAACATTTTAATATTTCTAGACTAATATAGTCTTATTGGCCAATACTGATAAATATCGGTATTAACCCATCTTTAGTTGGGAAAGGGCTAAACCAGTGATGACTTAAAAAGCCACGCAAAGGGTAAATAACTCACAGAGGACCACGCAAAGAGTAAATAACTCACAAAGGGCCACGCAAAGAATAAATAACTCACAAAAGGCCACGCAAAGAGTAAATAACTCACAAAGGGCCACGCAAAGAGTAAATAACACACAAAGGGCCACGTAAAGAGTACTTGCATCTTTATATTAGGGCTACGCAGTTGTGTGTTTCTGTTAATGATTTTCAGTAAAAAGCCACGCAAAAGTAAGAGTCAATTTTATTAAAACCCAAAATGACTCATGCGTTATCCACACTCCCAAACTTCCTGATTGCGAAGATGATCAGAATAATTGTCGACACTCGCAGGGAGAAATGGAAGAGGGCTCTTGAATTTTACACATTGCCTGTCAACATCGACAATCCTGCGAAGAAACGAGCTACTCTCTACTACGTTGGAGGAATAGCACTACAAACAAGAAGTTGACTATAATCTTCCGGGTAGATTATAGTCAACGTTCATGTTGAAGAAGGGGAAGGTGTCGATGTCTATGCATTAGCTCTAAAGAAATGAGACAGTTCCTTAAGTTCGAAACAAAGTCGGATTAACGAAATTTATATTTTCTAACAGAAAAAGAAAACAGGAGGAAGTAGAAACATTTTAACGATTTTATTGAGCTTGAGAAATCATGCCGGAAAAGGTCAATTTCATAACGAAGAGGAGTATATAATCGACCAAAACACTGAAAAGCGTCAAATGTAAAGTCGAATGTAGAATTGAATGTAAAGTCTAATGTAAAATCACGAACAATTTTACACGTAGAGTCAGATACCTTGTTTTATTTTCTTTGTTTAAATTAATGTGATTTCGATGACTATTACTTGTGCTTGGACTTGGTAATCACGAATACTAGCTAATCGCGGATCAAACCTAAAACATTTGTTTCAATGAAACCATTTACAGCCACTGTCGGTCTGTCAAAGGTTTACCGACTGAACGACATTAGAGTGACATGGAATAGCTCTGTAACATGAAAAATTTGTACACCAATTGCCGTAAAGATTAACGATAGCAAATCGTAACAAGACGCAATAGGTGCAATATATTGCGTAAAAGGAATCTGTAGAAATTGCGAGACCGTTATTATTGATGTTTAGTGATGTAGATACTAAAGACGATTAGATGAGGTCCGTGAGATTTCATTAGAGAGTTTTAAGCGCTGTGTGGTATAAGGTAAAGCTCAATTTGACTGCACAGAAGTTAAAAAAAAAAAACAAAAATATCCGTGAACGATTTCGTGTTATTAGCAAACTAAGAGTGAAACTGGATTAATTAAAATCCTAAATTCAAAGGTTCATTTAAGAATTATCAAGGAGATGGACCTGGGTATACCGACTAAGGGCGCTTGACTCTAAGCGTATAAATACCTCCATGATCGTGTGAGAAAAACCCCCGATCACTGCCTCGAGACTTAGATGACATAGTTGATGACAGTGATAATGAAACCAAGTCTGATGGCTTGTTTACTAAACTCTTGATCGCACCTCATGAATGACATGAGGCGATGGGTCTCCAAGGAATCGTTGGTACGATTTCTGTCTGTGCACCAAGTACATAGCGCTTAATGTGTTGTTGCACATATCGTGCCATATATTTTCAAATTGTTGGTGCGATTCTGGTCTGTGTTGGTGCACAGATTATAACGGAATTTTCATGAGTGAGTATGCATTTCAGAAATTTATTTTGTTTGATCGGATATCTTGCCGTTGAGTAATGTTGTGCGGGGAGCGCTGTGCACGAAGCCCTCATGACTGGATATTGTACTACACCCGAGGATGGGTGCTAGTCACGGATGGCAGTGTCGCGGATTCATGGCGCTACGGTATAAATGACTACGCCATTCGCTGCTGCATAGAACAACCAAGGGTGTAGTGTAGACAAAATCAAACTGGTCAATGTATGTATTAACTTTATAGATGTACTCTTTCTTTTTTTTGAGTTTTTATTTTTCTATTTGTAAATATGTGAGTACCATGTACATATTAAGAAAATGAAAAAGTTTACCTCTGCTGGTAATACTTTGATTTCTTTAAGTAGTATACTCTAGGTGCATCAACCTCACATATATCAAAGTTAATGTGTGTATTCAAAATATTGTAAAACATTTATTTGAAAAGAGTAACTATGGAGTTTCTTGTCCGTTCTTCTCCATAAGAATCTACCTTTGCGAACGGACAGTAGAGTCACCTTATTTTGTATACATACATAGTAATTGGATGTAAATGATGACGTTCAATAGAGCCGTTTGATGGCCTTATTGAAATGAACGTTTTGACTTAGACTTTTATAAAAGACAGTTTGGAAAGCAAGTGAAGGAAAAAGGGAAAAGTATGGTATATACCTGGAAATAGGGGAAAAATTATTATCAAACAGATGATTCAGAGGATAAAAGTGATTCGATAGAAGCAAAAGAATAGATAAATAACTCTGTTAAATTGTATAATAAGTATTCAGTGGAAGATAAATTTTACCTTGTTAGAAATTATAGAATGTGGAGAATTAATTAACTATTTGATAATTAAGTGTAATTAAAACAATTAATCAGTTATTATATTTGTTTGTTTAAATTCTTATGTAAAGGAAGAGGTGTGGCGTATTAATAAAGTACAAGCGGCGCATGCACGCCACGGCATTGCTTGCCCAACCGCCGGCCGGTGCGGACGTGTATGCGCTCCTTGGTGGAACGAGTGTGTGGCTTTGATTTACGAACCCAGCAGCAAACGACGACACCACAATGTCTAACGGTATCTTACTATGGGGACGGACTGCAGTTATCGAGTCAATTTTTATTTTACAACAAAAAAGAGCCATAAAAGCCCTAAGGCTTTTATGGCTCTTTTTTGTTGTTTTTGTTGTCTTTTTTGTCGCGCCGGCGGAGATTGTCTAAACAATCTCCGCCGGCGCGATTCTCTAAGGGAACTCTTCAAGAGAGAATATTAACATCATGACGGTTTTCTACATCATTCTCAAACATATGTATATGAATAACAATTTAAGCCACAACTTTGTAACATTTAAAGAGTGTCCATGGAATTTCTTGCACATTCTTCTCCGTAGAGAACCGTCGCTTTGGAACGTGCAAATAGCTTCACCTCTTTGGCTGACCGACCTTAATAGTTCAAAAGTACCTGTAAATGGTTTAATGAAATAAATGCTTTGAGTTTTGAATTAGATTTTTTAGTCATCTACCCTCCGCCCCTGTCTACTTATAAATAAATGAAATACGGGTAGAACATGATTTCGATAAGGATCATTTCATCCCATCCCATCAAAAATGATCCTTTTTCATCCCAGTAGAAAAAAAAGTTCAAAGAATTATTTTTATCATTCACACAGGTAATGATCCCGTTGACACAGGTTTTCACTGGAAAACTAACTTTTCAGTTAAACTACTAACTGAAAAGTTGATATAATTTATTGCAACTATAACTATATACACACACTTAAATAAAAGACTCAACTAAAACTAAAGGTAATCTAAAACATGGCGTCGAAAAATTCCTCCGCATCGCAGGCCACTGGTAATGTACCCAAAAGGCTGGTAGCATTGCCACGTTATATGGCAATGCTTATCCTTTGTCCGAGGTAAAAGCCAGCCCTAGGGTCGCGCGAAATGTCAACTAAGCGTCTTGACAGATCTTTAAACAAGTAATGAGCACTCGGACCCCACGACCCGAGAGTTTCAACCCCAAACGGCTCGAAAATATAACTACCTACAAGGTTATTATTACGAAGAGAAACACCGTATACGCATGCTTCTTGGACCTCTCTAGGGCATTCGATTTAGTCCAATACGATGTCCTGTGGCGCAAGTTAGACCAGATTAACTTACCGAATGAAATTACCAGCCTATTTCGGTTCTGGTACGGGCATCAAAAGAATTGTGTGAGATGGGAGGGGGCGATGTCGGAGCAATATGAACTTGAATGTGGCAGGGCGGATTGACCTCCCCTACACTATTCAACGTGTACATGAATGACCTGATCGTCGCGCTCAGCAACTGCCATGTCGGCTGCCATATTGATGGAGTGTCTGTGAATAATCTCAGTTATGCGGACGACATGGTATTGCTGAGTGCGTCGGTGTGTGGTCTGAGGACGTTGTTAAAAATATGTGAAGACTATGCTCGTGATCATGGTTTGCGATATAAAGTGGCAAAGAGCCAGTTTATGGTATTTGGACCTGGTGTAGTAAGTCCCCAGAATGTTCCGTCTGTTAGACTGAACGGGACTCCTCTGGAGATAGTGAATAAATTTAAATACTTGGGATATATTCTTACGCCGGACCTAAGCGATAATGAGGATATTGAGAGAGAGCGGAGGTCGCTCTCAATACGAGCCAACATGATAGCCCGCAGGTTTGCTAGGTGTTCAGGGGAGGTGAAAGTAGCACTGTTTAGAGCATACTGTACATCCCTTTACACCTGCAGCTTGTGGGCTCGTTACACAAAGAAGTGCTATAGCGACCTCCGCGTTCTCTACAATAATGCGTTTAGGATTGTGGTGGGGCTGCCTCGATTCTGCAGTGCCTCGGGTATGTTCGCGGAGGCGCGCACCGCCTGTTTTCACGCGACTATGCGCTGGCGGAGCATCTCTTTGGTGCGCAGAGTACGCGCCAGCTCCAACGCAGTCCTGGCGATGATTGCGGACAGACTGGACTGCCCCTACATGCTGCATTGCTGTAGTAGGCATGTTCAGGCAAAGCCGTTTAGTAGGCTTTATTGATTAGGTTTTTGTTTTTTAATTATCTACATTTTAATTTAAAAAAAATTATAATTGTAATTTTTGATATTATCATATTTTTATGAATTTATTTTTATTATTATTACTATTTTATTCTATTGTTTTAGTGTGTATGAATTGCTTTGTAAATTGTCTTCTATGAGCCTAGTTACCCGAAATAAATGAATTTTATTTATTTATTATATTTCCACCGCTTGAGGTTCTCCGCAGCCGCAGCGGCAGCGCCAGCGCAGCACGAAGAGCTAGGAAGATGGGATGGCGCAAGAGTATCGACACAAGTAGCATCCCACACTAATGGCCTACCCATCTTCCATGGAAATAATGACATGCCATCCGGTCTCTTGCCATCGTCGCGTGCCAGGCCATTGGGTTCTAATACAGCCGGAACGCCGACGGTGACAAGAGCTCGTCGGATGATGTCGTTAATATTCGCGTGCCGCGCTATGCGACCAGCGCTACGGCTGCATGACAGGCCGTGGTGTCCGAGACTGTTGATAGCTTCGCCACAGTGGCAGCGATGAGGAGAACAACAAGGAGCGCCAAGACGCAGGGAAGCAGCGAGGCGGAAAGTAGTATCGTCGAACAAGGTGCCTATGTTAGACGACGGTAGTGCGTGAAGCCAGAGTCCCGACTAACATTGACCCACAGCCAACAGACGAGCACGCTCAGCAGCAGTACCAGATGTGGCCAAAAGGTTATGAACCTCTCTGCAGAGTGGCTCGTCCCACCGTCTCTGGGATGATGGGTAGTCGGGTGGATTTAGATTCGGGCAAGCGAGTCTCCAGGCATCCATAGCCTCAGTGAAGCAAGGCACATCAAAACTAGTCAGTGAGGAAGTTAGGATATTCCTGACTAATTTCTCAGTGCCATGAACCGAAGATATGAAAGCCGGTAAACTGATACTAGTAATTTTGCGGAAAAAGTTAGTTTTCCACTGAAAATCCTTTCCAGTGTTTACGTTTAGTAAGTTTTTGTAAGAGCGTTCGCTGCAAACCAATAAAAACAATCTGTATTTCTCTCCCTCGGTTAGTTTAATGAAATACCGACGTAGAAACTTCTGTCAAGATTCCTTGTCTGGCTATTCATTCCTGGTCTGCCAAGTAATTCCGTGTCTGGCTATTTTAGAATATTGTAGATTTATAAATACCTAACTCCAGCCAGCGGTTTTGCCCTCGTGAAAACCGAATATTATCCTAAAGGAACCATCTCCTGGAACTAAAATGAATTCTGTATCTTCTATTCTGTATGCCTGCTGCTGCAGCCTGCAGTCGGCTGCGGAATTACCTTTAGGAATCGACCTGTATGTACGCGACGCCACTGAAATGATCACTAACCTCTATCCATCATTATCAATTAATATGTATATTCCGTTCTTATTCAATTGGTTATTTTATCGCGGCGGCAGCAATCGACGTCGTCGGCTGCTGCCGTCTGCAGTCGGCTGCGGAATCACACCTTTAGGAATCAAGTTCTACATATGTACCTATGCCTTGTCATTGATATGATCAGTGACCTCTGTCCATCATTATAAATTAATGTTTATTCCGTTCTTACATATTTGGTTATCTTATGGGCAGCAGCAAGTGTTATCGTCTGGTGCTCCAGCCTGCAATCGGTTGCGGAATCGCACATTTTCAGATTTAGGAATCGAGCTGTTTGTACGCCACGCTACTGATATTATCACTGACCTCTGTCCATCATTATGAATAAATGTACAATTGATTATTTTATCAGCAAGCGACGTCGTCTGCTGCTTCCACTTGCGGTCGCCTGCGAAATCACTTCTTTAGGAATCTAGTTCTATGTACGCCTCGTCACTGACATAATACAAAAACAGGCATGCAGCAAGTGTCTAGTTTCAGAAGTCTGTCCGAGACCTCTGCCTATTATCTATTATATTGTAAATATATCCCGTTCTTATTCAGCTGGTTATGTAGTTTATCCTTGAACTAAGAAACATGTGTCACGGTAGTCGGTAAAATAACACAAACACAGAATAACAATAAATGACAATGCGGCTTAATGCAAATTTTAAAAGGGCCTTGTAAGCTTGATAACAAATATTAAATAGGCACTTACGTAAAATAATAATTTATTATCAATATTTTTAAACCCAAACATCTATCTACTGTCGATAGCACAATCGATGAGTCACTCGAAGACCTACCTTCGTCCACTTTATCAAATGTAGGTAGGCTAGGTATGTATGAGCAGCAAATACTGCGTCAGTTTCCATATAAGTTTCGGAACACCTGTGTTTACTAATACAGCGATAAGGCTTACGCTTACTGATTATCCAGAAAACTCGTAAATAAAATAGATAAAGTGTGTACATATTACTTTGTGATTCACATGCACAACAAACAAACGGTTATCCGCTGTCCAACCGGCAAGGCAAAGCCAACGTACGCCTCGTAATTTTGTCTCGATTTATTTTGTACGCTCTTTAAAGTTTCTCGCTATTGTTCAGCAGTGTTTTAATATAAATACAAAGCCACGCGTCGGTACGTTGTTGTTGTTAAGAAATTTTTGAGCAATCATTTTTTGAATACTTAACAATTTTCTGTTCCTTCCACAGAATGGCACCAGCGCAACAGAACATCGAAATGTGCGGTGAAGAAATGCGTCCGGAACTAAAAAGTAGTCAAGTTACTTACAAAAATGGCAAGGTTTCACAATACGAAAACAATAATACAGTGTTAAGGGACAGTACTAGTGAAGTAATATGTGAAACGGACTTTGATATAAAAAAATATGAAACCATGGAATTTAAGGCGCAGTGGCGATGGCCGGACCTTACTGTTCAAGTTCTTTTGCATTTAGTTTCATTATACGGACTGTACCTGATGATTAGTAACCAAGTTAAACTGTACACTATATTATTTGGTGAGTTTATTTTTATTAATTGTTTTTTTTTTAAACTTCATGCATATAGGTATAGTTCTCGTCAAATAACTTTGCCCCTCTGAAGTTGTGTCGAGTGGCTGCGTACTAGTCAAAATTACGAACACACTGCAATTGCGCATGCTTAAGAGACATGGGGGCGGGGCGCGATTTTATGTCTCAGTCGCTCGTTTACGTTCGATGCATGCTTGCGTCCCGCTTGCTCCCGTCTACGTGACTGCACCTGCGCGATCTTTGAAAATGGCTAACTTCAGAGGGGCAAAGTTATTTGACGAGAACTGTAGATGGTTGGCCTAAATGCCTTAGGCATTCACTATCAGTCAACCTACGGTGTTGATGAGATAAATGGCGGGTGCTTGGTTTAGGTGGTTTAGGCGAGGCATGAAACAAATTACTATTTCAATATTTTTGAGCAGATGCTATATGCTAAACAGTAAATACCTCTATCATGATTTACAGAATCCTATCTAAGTTTATAGCTTTCATCATATACATGCTAAAATATGGCCTAATTTATTTTGCTAAGCAAGCAAAAGCAAAGCAAGCAAAGCAAAATAAATTAAGCCCGTTTCGTTATTTTTATTTATTCAAATTTTTGTTTGAGTATTGAAACTTAAGCTTTACCTCTGAAAAATACTGATTCTAAAAATTAAGCTTGAAACGGATGAGGAGATTTCGAAAAATATTTCGGCGAATAAAATCAAATAATTTTTTTTAATTAATTCAGTAACACGTCGACGAATATTTCTGAGGTTCGTACATAAACAACATTTTCAATTTTATTTTGGTTTAAGTCAAAGTCAAAGTCAAAGCATTTATTTAATTTTTTTTTTTTTAAAAACGTTGCCCCACACTAGGAATTTCTCCTGTATCGTGGGTGCGTTCACAAACATTTAAACTCACATACACAAACAGCCAGACCCGGAACAACTATCTCTAGGCCAAACAAATATTTGTTCCGTGCGGGAATCGAACCCGTGACACGCAGCGCAGCAGTCGACCGCTCAACCACTGCGCCAACCGTGTCGATTAGACCATTTACAAGCACTTTTGAATTGTCAAGGTCGGTCGGTCAAAAAGATGAAGCTATTTGCACGTTCCAAAGCGTAGATCTCTATGGAGAAGAACGCGCAAGAAACTCCACGGACACTCGTTTAAAAAATAATATTTTGTTACAAAATTATGGTTACATCATTCATATTGAAATAATAAATATGTGAGAACAATGTAAAAGACATGCAGGATGAAAGAGTCCGGAGTAAAAAGAAACGGTTCAAAGAAATAGTTAAAAATAAACCATGGCAGCCAAGAGATGACCAGTCTCAGCTGACGGCGCCCGTTCACGAACATGACGCATACGCTAGCACCATTCGGCTCAACCATTTTTAAGGGAGCCAAATGATCCAACGCACGCGCCACCATCAGACAGACTTTTGAGTGAGCATGACATCCCCAATCGCCAGGGTACATTCAAGTCAAAGACCTACCCAAAATGAACATTATAATTTAAATTTAAGGTACATAGTACTCACAAATGTGCCGTTAATGCATGAAATTATACAATACTAAATAAATTGAGTCTATACAATGAAAAATATTGCATTCTTACAATGTTCATCCGGTCCAACAATATTTCCAAATGCTAACAGATTATTTTGTGTGCCCTAGTGGCTGTGGAGAAGGACCAGCATTGAGCCAAGCATTTTTATCTGCAATATACTCCCCTAACTTATAATATGCTTGCCTGCATAGTGTGCGTTTAATACAAGATTTAAATTTTGTCTCATTTAGTTCTAATATGTGGGGAGGTATTTTATTATAACATTTTAAACAGTACCCCATAAAAGATGAGGCTACTTTAGCCAGTCTGAAACCTGGTTGAACTAATTGGTCCCTATTTCGAGTAGCATAATTATGTTTGTCGCCTCTTTTACTAAAACGATGTAAATTCTTTCTAACATACATGATGTTTTCGTAAATGTATTGACAAGGTACCGTCATGATGTTAATATTCCCGCTCCGGCCCCGGCAACACACCGGTGTGTCGCGAATTAATCGCGAATTTAATGTTTATTTACCTATTACATAAGATTTTTTTTTTTTTGGGAATTTTCACATGTCGGGGCCGCAGCGGTTAAACAGTTCCCTCAGAGAATCGCGCCGTCCGAGTTTGTATATGGCTTTAATGGCTCTTTTCTGCAGAATAAAAATAGACTCGATGTCTGCAGCCCGTCCCCGTAGTAAAATACCGTAAGACATGATACTGTGAAAGTAACTAAAATAGACCAGTCTCGCGGTATCAACATCCGTAAATTGGCGGATTTTCCTACAACAGCATATGCTGCTGAACTTAGCCGTCCTGCAAGAGATGTTAAATGAGGACCCCATTGTAGCCTTGAGTCAAGCGTAATTCCCAGGAAACCCGTTTTATCGACGAATTCAGTTTATCCCCATTCAATACTATGTCACAATCACTGCCTTCGACATTTGGTAAGGCAAATCTTATGCATTTTGTTTTCTTTTCATTTAGAACTAGACTATTGGCAGTAAACCAATTTTGGACTTGCATTAGGGTGTTATTTATGACGTCAAGATTATTGGTCCGTCTATTTATCTTAAAAATTAAAGAGGTGTTGTCGGCAAACAACACCATATTAAGTTTTTGTTGCAATAAATGGGGCAAATCATTTTCTAAAAATAAAAAAGGACCTAAAATTGAGCCCTGGGGTACCCCCATTTTCACGTTTAATCCCGACGAATTGACACCATTTACTTGAACTATTTGTTGTCTATCATTTAAATAAGATTTAACAATCACCTTACTGAATTTCATTAAGTCCGGAAAGACACCTTGATTGACCACACACAAATTAAATATTAAAGCTAAGTAAGGCGCTATAGTCTCAATAATTGAGGTACAAACTTTGATAGACAATCCCCATGAATCCTCGGTCAATTTAACCTTGACGTGTTTGAAAGCTTTCATTACTGTTATGGGGTTTATATGTTTGAAATTAAATTCAGTCGGGCAGGCTGAAACGTTTGCCTGTAACAAATCAAAAGCAAGCGAAGGTGACGAATTCAAGGCTTCAGTAGTTTTAATTGGAATACTGGTAAAGAAATTTACAAATTCTTGAGCAACTTGTTGGTTATCGCTAATAAGACCCTGAGTAGTCTCCAATATCAGTGTTATGTCTTTTGTTCCTGTTTGTTTCATTTTTTATAATTTTCCAAACAGTCTTTATTTTATTGTCTGCTGTTTTCACCTTATTGCTTATATAAAAAGCCTTAGCTACCTTACAAGTATTTTTATAAATTTTTGAGTAGGTAGCTACATACTTATTAAAAGTTTCAGTGTTAATATAAGGCTTAAGGCCATATAGTTCATAAAGTCTATCTCGACTTTTCTGAGTCCTTTAGTTGCCCAGTCACTATATAAAAACTTAGGGCAAATAGTTTTAGTTATCTTTTTAAAAGTGTTATTGAACTCAGTTTGGACAACAGAAAAAAAATCTTTATATAAAATATTACCATTGTTCATTGTGAAGCCCTGACTACCTAACTTGCTGCCTAAAGTGCTGTTAAATTTATTTAATTTACCAGCTGTTATTGGACTTAATTGATCTGCACTCTTTGTAATGGTATGGTAGACTCAAACGTTACCGTTAGCCCACTGTGATCAGAAGGGACACAATTTACAATAGCTTTTTTAAGTAGTTACAGCAACAAAAAACATTATCAATGCATGTAGCAGTCGTTGCCGTTGATCGGGTTGGTTCTATGAACACATTTGATAGGGTGAATGACTTGAAGAGATTTAAAAAGCGACTGCTATCTGAGTTACTTTCTAAAATATTTATATTGAAATCTCCACAGACAATCAAAAGTTTATTACCAGTTGCAAGTTTTGCCAAAACATCTTCCATCACTGACTCAAAAACAGAATAGTTTTGATATTTAGGGGGTCTGTAAACGCACACTATGACATGCTTATCTAGCTCAACACAGGACAGTTCAATGTTATGTTCAACCGACAGTTAAACTATATCTTTTCGAGTTTTAAATTTTATAGACCGTTTAATTAAGATAAGTGAACCCCCACGCAGCATTGATTTTCGGTTAAAACAACTGCCCAAACTAAGATTATCACAATTAATTAACATTTCAGAATCCTTTAACCATTGCTCAGTAATACAAACAATGTCAAACATTGATTTTTCTAAAAGTAATTCAAATTCCAATTGCTTCGAAGAAAAGCCTTGTATGTTTTGAAGGTATAAAGAAAAGGATTTCTGATTAGCTCCATTTTTATTATTGCTAGAAGATACCTTGTTGATAAGTTGAGCTAAATTGCATGTGGTGCATATCTGTTGTCTTATTGCCAAGTTTAAATCGTTTGAGCCAGCAACCAAGGCATTAGTACTACTACTAACTGTGGTGCTAAAACCTGAGTACTTCGATATACTAATTATGTCTGAGTTAATATTAAAAGCTAATAGCCTCGCTATTTGACGTCTAAAACTAATGGGCAGATACACAGTATTCCTTGTCGACTAAAGGTAGTCACTGAAGCGAATGTCAAATTCGCTTATAATAATTATACGAATATAAATTAGTATGCTTTAAAATTCTTTTCATAACCCTTATAATGTAGTTATATATTTATACATAAACACGTATTATTAAACGTACAGGAGTAGGTTACATTTAAAAGTTCTGAATCTATCTTACAATCCAGTATTTATTTTTTCTTTTTAACATTTATTTCCATTTTCTGTCTTAGGTTAGTAGATTCTTGATTAAATTTTTCAATGCAGAATTGAATCATTATTAGAATCTGCTAACCATTATTTAAACTAAGCATATGGTTTAAATTGTATGAGTAGGCCTGTACATCTTCATTGCAGTGCCAACGGGCGAAGTTCAAATCAATCGCACCAAAAAGTTTTTTTAAATAAAATCGTGTTTTTTCCAGCATTTGGCACGATATACACGTCCGGGTTCGGGATCACGGCGGGCGTGCACAGGTTGTGGTCACACCGGGCGTACCGCGCGCGGTTACCGCTGCGGATACTGCTCGCCATTCTGTTCACTATTACTGGACAGGTAAGACTTATTTTACTTTCATGTAGGTTTTTTTTCGGCTTAGCTTTAATAGTACAAATTGAGACAAGTAGGCGCGATGTTTGTCTTTGCAGTTGTGGTTGACGAGAAATCGAGAGTGCAATGACAAAAGCTGACGCTTGTTGCACAATATTTTCTAGACATTTTAATAAATAAATAAAACGTAATATTTGGAACAAATATAATCAGTGTTTGTTAGATGTGGTCTTATAGCTCGCGCTTATTTTTTCGTGCGCCATGTTTTATTTTTATAGGAGAGGTAAGCTGCTTGTCAGCCCTTTAACAAATTTAAAATATTCACAAAACTATTACCTAGGTTAAAAGGCTTCGGGTCGTAGGTGATTTAAAAGTAAACAGACTTATGTGAAATGCACCGCAATGTAAACCTAAAAACCGTGTAACGAGATCCAGTTTCGAATGTGTTAAAATTATTCTGAAGTTATTTATTCCAGAGTTGCAAGTTAATGGAACGTTAAGGAAACGTAACGTTCAACAGGGTCAGGATAATTGTAGTTTCCTCTTTCTTTGTGAGTTTTACTTGAGAATTTATTTAAATAGTTCCTGGAAAATAAAATGGCAGTGTGAAGGAAACGTTACGTTTAACAGTGAAAGGAAAATATTAAAATTTAGATTTTTCCTTTTTTGTGACAGGAATAATATTAAACATAATTATTTCTGAAGAATACTTCGGTAATAATTGTTTTTTTCTTTATTCTATTTGATTACTGGAAGATTATGTGCGAGTATGTGCGTCAAATAAGTGATAGAATGTTGTTCTAGTAGCCAACGTTAGATTGGAAAATCGTATCTCTAAGTAGCACAACTTAGGTGGTTTCAAGAGACTGGTGTTCGGAACTTATTTTTTCATTATCTACCTGTACGTCTACCAGAATAACTTTTACTATGGGACCAATACTAAAATAACGAAAAAAAAATCGACAGCCGGGGCCAGGGCATAACTTGACAAAATGTAGTGAACAGATGTTTTTTTAGCGATTTCGGGGTTAGCTTAGCCCCACAGTAAAAGTTGTTCATAATAATAATTATGAGTACAATGACCCCCTAAGAGATATTGCGTTTATTCTGTTACACGTTGCATAAGACCAGAGGTGTTTTAAACAAAAAGTATTGAGCATAGGTAGCATTTACAAAAAAAAAAATTGTTTAACGTCAAAGACTCGATAACGAGACCTTATAGTGGCTTGCTCAAACCATAGCGTGTTAACAGGAGCTCTGAAATATACGCCGTCAGCTCTAACCCATCCATATGTGTACCCACTAGGTACTCGGTGTCGGCGTCTAGGTACACATAAAAATTCTCCTCGGCCACCTTCAACAGTTCGTGGCTACCTCTGAAATGTCATCTGTACACCCGTGTGTGCACTAAAACAACAAACATATTGCGACTGACATGCGAGGACTCATCACAAAGGTCACGGTCATAGCAACTAGAATAGCAAAAATGTTTCAAGTCAGGCCAATGAGTGATTTAGTCACTTTTCCTGGTTTTTATGGCTTCCACATTCATTAAACGATTTCTACGAATATATACGGCCTTCTAGTTATGTGACTAACAGCTGCGATTATTCGAGTACGTCATGTTTGCTATTTCTAAAGCTAAATCTAGATGTAGCTAGTCTAAAAAAACAGCAAAACATATTTCTCATGTTATATAATTGATATTATGGCCATTTACATATTATGGAATGCGTATATTCAATGAACTATAACTTTATTTAATAGGCATTAGGCATTATTAAATATTAAATCCGTTGCTTATGCCAGTAATTGAATCTTCAATGACATTATTAACTTAATTGGTTTCTTCGAAGGAAAGTTCGATTTGTTCTTAAAAAAAAAACAAAACAGGCAGAGTAGAGTATACCTAGTACCCATGTATTAGTTCACATCAACCTCGCTCCGGCAACTGTACCTAGGTGAAATTCCAAATTATTTAGTAATTTACGCGACATCACCAGCATAACGTAAAACAAAGAAATGCTTATATCACGCAAAATATTCATACTTTGTCAAAATAAAAAATACAATCGGAGAGCTGATTTAATAAAGAATTTGGAACTGCTAATAGTATAAGCCAAGAGTTATAAAATAATATCGTATTTTTAATATGAATCAACCATTCTGACTATTTTTTTATAATTATTTTATATTTATGATGATAATACTAAAACTAGATCGTAAAGTCCGATGATTAAAATATATTTTACTAAAAACTAGACTAATTCCTCTATCTGCTGATACCAAAATCATTAGTATCAGTAGTAATATAAAGTCAAATCTATCAAAACAAAAGTCACCGTCCGTTATATAGGGTTTTTTGTATGAAATGTTTGAAAGTTAGAATTATGTAGTAATTTTTTTACATATTATATAATATAATTTGACTATATATAATAGCTTTTTTGTGCTAAAAAATCATAGCAGAAAACATTACCTTTAGCTCAATTATAAAAAAAATGTAGAATAACCTGTCGGTTATTCTACATTTTTTTTATCAAGCTCAAGCCAAAAATAAATAAACACCAAACAAAAACACAAAATCGCCAACCACCAAATCTATGTACCTGTTTACTGCTCGAATTCCCGTTTGCAAGATGCCTTATTTTCCGTAGTACGTGAAACAGTTCATGGCCTATACGTGTTGCCAGTGCATAATATCTAACAGAATCGTACAAAAATGATGTAATCTGTTATTAATGTAAGATATTTGTTTAAAAACTGTTTTGAAATAATATTGTAACAATCTGCTCGATAAATAACACAAGAATGTCGGTCACCAGCCGGAGATTACGGAAGTCGCGTACGTACCCGCGATCCCCGGCGTAGGTGAGAGATGGAACACCGGGGTGTAGTATAGTCAAATTAGGCCATTTTTTAATAAAGATTGGAATAAATTCTCCGGAGAGGCAAAAACGTTTCTGATGGTTTTGTATGAGTGAAAAATTGAGTATAAAAAACAAATTGCGTTTAGCACCCCTACGGAAGGGGGTGAAAAACTGTGAAATCTGTTTATTGTTCATAACTAAGCAGAGCATACAGTTGTACTCATCGTAATTTTTTATACGCTTTATTACACCTCAATCTACATTATTACATTTTATTTATTTTAATCAGACCAACGCAGCGTTAGAAAAAAAATAAAATATCTGTAAACATGATTTTTGGTCATTGCGGCTTAGGGGAAAATCGTGTAGTTCTGTAAACTCAGAAAAGGGTTAGTCATTTTGGCCTAAATACATGATTGATTTTGCACCCTGGTGCGACATACGGAAATTAGTTTTTCACGTTTTTCTGCCGCTGTACTTCGGGGGAAATTTTGGTTGTTTTGAAAATCATCACAATCATATAATTTGGTTTCCTTTATATTTGCACCAAATAAAAAATTAGCATTTTTATATGGAACATACATTTTTCGTGTATTGTAGTCATTGCCATTGAGCAACTACGCTATGGAAGAGACAAGCGCGCGACACGGAATAATAAACTGACAAGAAGCGCCGTCGCCACGTGCATAAGCGCGTAGTTGTGTTGCGGGATGTGTTTTACGAGGAAGGAGTACTTTCTGATTGTGAAAGCTCTGTTTGTAAGTAATAGTACACATTTTTTAATGCAAAAGCAGCTTGTTTTTAATCGAAAAATAAAACAGCAGGCAAGCATGTCCTTTATTGCTTTCAAATTAATTATTTGTCTTTCGAGTTACAGACCCTGTGACAGCGCTGATTATCCTACGTCATCATGTAACGTAGGAATAAGGCTAAGAACTCACGAGACCGCAGTTTTGTGCGGTTCCACAGCAGCTGCCGTTGGATTTTCGCCCGCAAACTTGGCGGGCGAGTATCACAAGACGGGCGGTTACTTACGATCAGATTGTTTAGTTGATTTCCAGAATTCCAGACCGCCATGAACACACTTAAAAAACGAGCTGTTACGCGCTGCTGCCTTAGTACTTCAGATTCACAAGTACCAGGAGACCAGAAACATAAAGTACCAGGAGACCAGGAAGATGTCATTGTATTTTTGGGCTGGTATAATTATGTGGGTAGGGTAGGTGTAGGGAAGGTGTAGGGTAGGTGTAGGGTAGGTGTAAGGTAGGTGTAGGGTGGGTGTTTCCTGATTAAAAAAAATACAATAAAAATCAGGAAACCTTGCTATTTCCGATATTCACGCGGGCGAAACCGCAGCTGGTAACATAATAGGTACTAATAAAATACATATACAAGCTAAAATAATGAAGTAATAAATATGATTTAATATACTAAAATTTCTGATATGCCGGTCGATTCTGTCGACATCTCACGGTGTTCACCTAGGCGGAGTGAACGACAACTGAGCTGTCATTCTATCTTATTTGTATGGTTTGACAACTCACCCGTCGTGCGCCCCGCCCAAGTGTTCACTTCGACATGTTTACAGAATCGCACTGCTGAACTCATAATTATTATGACGAAGACAAACTAAGAATGACAGGCTTTTAAGTAGTGTCTTCGGATTTTACGCTTAAAGGAAAATTTGGACTCAGCCTTCTTGATGTCAAGGGGATTCCAGAATTTAATGTTTGAAATAGCGTAGGAATTAGACATAAATCCGGTGCGGTGAGAAGGAATATGAAGGAGTAAGTTTTTGGATGCTCGAAGGTTAAGACTGTGAGAACTGCCCAACACTTTAAAACATTGTTTTAAATAATCAGGAGCACAAGGATCACTCATAATAGTAAAGAGCATGCAGAGGGATCTGAGGGATCTCCTTTGACGGATAGGCAGCCCTTTAAGCTGAGAACGAAATGAAGAAATGTGATCATATTTACGAAGGGCAAAAATGAAACGAATACAGTTGTTAAGTAGTCGATCCAGTTTGTTAAGAAGTTCTTGGGATAGATCAGAGTAGCAAACATCAGCATAATCAATTATAGGAAGCACAAGTGATTGAACCAAAGTGGTTTTAGTGCTAGAAGGAAGAAAATGCTTGAATCTATAGAGAGATCGCAGTGAGTAAGTTACATTCTGGCCAACCTGAGAAAGCTTATTCCAACTTAACCTGTCATCAATGTTTAGGCCTAAGTCTTTAACGTGTGGCTAGAGAGGGATGACGGCATTGTTGAAAGTAAGCGGCAGTAGTTGACTGGTGTCCAAGTTACGTAAAAAATAAGTTCTGCCAATCAGGATAGCCTGGCTTTAACTGACATTGACTGTAACCCCAAATCTGCTTGACCAATCACTGATAGCTAGAAGCTAGAAGGTTAGCATTCAGCAATGAGATGCAGTTGTCTAGGTTGTCAGTGTCAGTTTGCGCGTAGACATGTAGCTCATCAGCGTACAGATTGTAGGAGCATTTGAGAATAGTGGTAATAGAGTTTATGAAAAGAGAAAATAAAAGTAGAGAGAGTATACCGCCTTGTGGAACGCCAGTTTTCAGGGCGCACCACTCAGAAAATTTCTGATCAGCACGGACCGCTTGCTGGCGACCACGAAGATATGATGAAAACCAATCCCGTGCCGACGAAGAAACCCCAATTTGAGACAGAATAGCCAGGAGGATGTCGTGATCAACGGTGTTAAAAGCATTGGAAAAATCTATTAAAACTAACACCGTTAATCTTGAGTTCTCCAGGCCATTCCTAACGTCTTCTGTAACCTTAAGCAAAGCTGTGACTGTGCTGTGGCCAGGCCGAAAACCTGATTGGAAAGGGGATAACAGATTATACCTAAACACAAAAGTAGATATTTGTTTAAGAGCAACTGCTTCCAAGATCTTAGATAGGAAAGGGAGAAGGGAGATTGGTCTGTAGTGATTAAATAAACTGGGGTTGGATATTTTAGGAAGAGGGATTATGATGAAATAAAATCTTTTAAGTATACGGTTTACATTATTGGCAAATAATAAAACACTGATAAAACACTGATGGCCTTACGCCAGATTGTGGGAAATACTCCAGTTTGTAGGGAGGCATTGATAATGTGTGTAATAATAGGGACAATACTTTTAATTATGAGGGATATCATAGTTCTGCTGACACCATCACAGCCAACAGCCTTGGACTTAATTGCATTGAAGGTTTTGAGGACTTCAGGGTCAGTCACTGGGGAAAAAGAGAAAGAATCGGGAAGTAAGATTGGCGTGGAAGTAATCTCAAGAAGAGTTTTGTTTTTAACGGCATCTACAAGAATATCCGACGATGAAAAATGCTTATTCTAATCACTCAAGGACACGTTAGAAGAAATGACATTTGGGGAAGGACTTTGTTATGCCGAGAGATTTGAGAAACTTCCATATATCAGCCGGTGAAGAGTTAAAGACATTTTCACATATGTATCGGCGTTTATAAGCTTTTACCATCTGGTTACAGCGGTTTCTAGCCACCTTGTACAGGTTCCAGTTCTCCTCACTGCGATCTCTTCTATATCTTCGAAAGGCCTTGTCACGCCGTCTCATCGCCATACGAACTCCAGGGTTAATCCATGGAGCGGGTGGGCGCTTAACACGGACGGCCCTCAGAGGTGCATGTGTTTCAATAAGGTGAAGAACACACCTATTAAAAATGTCCACTTTCTCATCCACTCAATCAACAGCTCTTGCATAATCCATTTTTCACATTTATTGAACAAACACCGTTAGTGAAATAATATAAAAGGAAATGGCAAATAATAAATTTGCGTAACGCACGGATCGCTTCTTGCCACAACTATGATAGTTCAAACTCTACGCTTTGCTCCCGCGCCCGCCCCGCGTCCTGCTTCAACCCCTCGTTCGCCTTGCGAACGCTACGATATAACCACGCTCTCTGTATAAACTTCCCGAGGTATATTTCTTATTTTTATTAGGTGCAAATGTAGTATATGTAGAATACATTATATATTAAAAAAATCATGACTACACTAATTTCCCCCGAAGTACAATTTGTGAATATTGTAAAATGCTGGTTTCCAAGGGGTGCAAAAGGGTGCTAAAATAACTGGGTGTTAATGATGCTCTAAAAAGCTTATTTTGAGTTTGCACCAACAGACTGAATTTCCCTTGAGCCGCAAATGATTTTTTTAAATTTATTAGTGTTTCATACACCTCACACCTTTTTTGGTGAAAAGTAATTATACAACAAAGGGGTATCTACATATATATAAACATAAAACACTTAGTTATTAATTAAAATTCAAAATAATGAGACTTTAATGTTAATACCTAACATTAAACGATGTTCCGTACATAACAGAAATGGTGCAAACTCAGAGGAGACTTATATTCATGTTTTCTAATGATTCCATAAAAAATTACAACTACACGAATTAAGTCCAATCTTTTTGCTAATTCGACTACACTAGTGGTGTTAGTCAGTAAGAGTCTGACAGACCCCTCGAGCAAATCCATGAGGAATTCCCCCCGTAAAAAAAAAGTGTTTTTTGACGTCAATCGCGGCAAACAAAAACTGGTAATTTTGACCAGTCGTCATCTGATACCTTACTGAAATATGGAAACATTGTAAAAATCAATCAATTTTAAACAGGACTTCGCATTAGTGCTGCCAAACTAAAATCAAAATATTGAACAAATACCAAATACATTTTTTTGAACCAAAAACTAATATTTAAGTTTTTGCGACAACTAAGGTTGCGCTTAGTGTCACGTTTTAGTAGATAGCTGCCAAGTAAACGATAGTAAGTTCTGGGTTATTCCTGACATAAGCTTAGTTCTACGACAATCCGCTTGTGGTGAAGGACTTCCAAAGCTGTTGATGTCTTGAAAGATAGCAGCCTTGCTTCTTCTACTAAGGCTTATCTTGCACCTGGGTGACAGGATCCATTACTCGGCATCCTAGTACTATTTAGTTATAACATTATCCTCGAGAAAAGCTACGTTCATAGAATAGAACCTGAAATTTGAATAGAACCTGAAAATTGAAAAGAAATTTGAATACATGAGTATTCAAAAGGCCCCGTGGAAACTTTTCCATCCCTCCTCTTAATTCCGTGTTTTTTTTTTAATTATTCAATGGTACGGGCTGGATGAGTATCCAAGTATTAATACTACACTTAAACTGAATCCAGACGAAGGACAGATAAAGTATGTAAATTTTGGAATATTTTATCTGCTTAAAACATCGACTTAAACCACTATACATAGCCAACTTTTTACAAAATTCCGCTTATTTTAAATATTTATAAAGTATTTCATGAATTCTTTTGTAAAATAAGAAATATTGTAGCTGTAGCATCTGGCGTAAAACTAAGAAATAATTTTTATTTTAAAACAGCGCAGTCGCTTGCAAGAAAAATGTTTGTAGTAAGTAACAGATAAAATGCGATAAGTAATGCAATCTGTGAACACAATCTTTGAGTTGACACGAAAAATTACTTGCCTACTGATGAGTCTTTGCCATGCGTTATCTCGCAGGTGTTTGAACTAAGGCGATTATTGTTTTTAGGGTTCCGTACCCAAAGGGTAAAACGGGACCCTATTACTAAGACTCCGTCTGTCACCAGGCTGTATTTCATGAACCGTGATAGTTAGACTATTGAAATTTTCACAAATGATGTATTTCTGTTGCCGCTATAAAAACAAATACTAAAAAACCGAAAAAAATAAATATTTAAGGGGACTTCCATACAACAAACGTGATTTTTTTGCTCGTTTTTGCTGGATATGACAATGGCAACAGGTAGACACTTGCTTGCTAAATATTCACAGAATATTTAGGTATGTTTGTTGTCGGCCTTCAGCTTGCACGCAAGTGGCATTACATTGCAGGCTACCGAAGTTTTATGAGATCAACCACTCGATCGGGCCGCGCAATATTTGTAGTTAAATATTATCGACGCGTTCAAAATTAAACGCAAGTTTATAAATATGATACGATGAGAGGAGCTCGTGCCTAAATAATAACAGCCACATTGGTCGATCGGGTTAAACAACGCTTGCCAAAGTCAGTCTGTGGATGGGTGACCAACGTATCATACTGACACTCCTCCGTACATCGCAAAGCACGTTAAGCCGTTTATCCCAATTGTCATTTGTGATATTTGACAGTTGTTACGGATTGTCAGAATCCAGAAAATCTGACTCGTCTTACCAAAAAGTACCATGTTACCCAGCTAATGGGTTGTGGAGGTCTGATAGGCAGCCGCTCCACGTAAAATACTGGTAGGTATTCAGTTGAATCCGGTTTGACTGTAATCTGACCCCAATGTAGTTAGGAAAAGACACCTATTTTAAATCATTACTTATTTGCCTAATAAACAGCCTTTTGGAGCATATTATGCCTCTTTTCCGCATTTTCATTAATGTCTGCCTTTTAACTTAAATAGAAAATCATAATGTAGGTAAAATAATATCCACAACGTAGGCAATCGTAACTATAATATGTCTGAATGTGGGTAAATAACGTAATTATTATTCTCAACTCAGAACTCAAACGTTTCTTTTATTTTACGAAAGCATTTTTTTAGTTTTGTAACTGTCTATAAGTATGGAAAAAAGTCATGTATGGAAACAACACAGTCTTTAATTTTGGTTGATACATGTATAACTAATAGGACGCCCAAATGAAATTAAAACGATACGAAATGTTCTCTGTGTTGTCTGTTGATGTCCACAATTTTAATTAAAATAGACTTACGAAGACACACACACACACTTACACATTTGTGATGTCTGATAAATTAGTACCGAAAATCCAGCGATTCAAATGAAAAGGGAAACAAACCATCTGCGACACATAGTTGACTAGCTTTTTCCAGCGGCTTTGCTCACTCAAAAGTCAAAAATTATTTCAAACGAACGTACTCTCAGAATAAACATCCCATGTCTTTCTCTATCCAATGACATCTAAATCTATACCCAAATTGGTTCCGTGCTTTAGGTATGAAAACGTATCAAACAAACAGATAGTATTACATAATCATTTACAATATCATAAAATGGATGTTCACAGGGTGCCCTGTCTGGTAAAGCTTTTCATCAAATTTTTAATGGCAGAAACATTTCAAATGTTTGAAAATTTATTTAATTTGAATATTGTTTTAAAACATAAGCTCAAAGCTATGTTGTTTTATTACTTTAAATAACTCCATTCACGTCAAATACAAGTATTTGACGTGAATGGAGCTATTTAAACTTGAATTAACTGTCTTGCCTTTCAGCAAAGGCCAGAAAAAATGGGAATCGCAAAAATGGAATTGTAAGCGATTTTTTTATAAATAAGGTCATAGTTTTTTTTTCAGCCTGTACATGTGGATGTTAGTTAGGTACCCTTTGTATCAAACCAGACAAATTAATTAAATTGAAACAAAAGGCAGAGGATTAAACTTGCTACTTTTAAAGTAATTGGATTTGATTGGAGATTTAAAGAAACAAGTGGGAACTTAGATGAATGTTTATTTATTTATTTATTTATTATATACTTTATTGTACACCTCACATCAATCACAAGTAAAAATTTTATAAAAACAAGTGTACAATGGGCGGTCTTATCGCACAGGGCAATCTCTTACAGACAACCTTAGGATGGACTGAACGAAAGAAGTTAGATTTAGGGCGGTCAGTGTACAAACATCATAAATAATATTAATTAGACATAATAATATAAAATAAATATATACAATACTAAAAAAAAAATATACTAATAAATATCTATATATAATTGGGAAAGGAGAAAAAAAAGTTATAGTGAGAGGTAATGTTCCTTCACCAATTTTTTAAACGTTGGTAGCGTTTGAGAACGCCTCACATCAATGGGTAAATGTTTAGTATCCCTGTCTACGTATTTTCTTTGTTCAATAAATCTGTATTAAGGAAAAAGAACTCTACGAACATGAAAAAGGTAGATAAATATTTATCATACATTTTATACACATTGTATGATAAAAAATTATCAGCAGGTTCTAATTAAGATGAAAATGCATTCATTTCTAACTTATAAAAACTTGCTGTAGCTCAGGGAATGCAAGCACTGATCGAGCGAGTACTTTGTATTACCTGCGAGATATTATGCTGATATGCGTATCTTGCGTACCTACCTATCTTCATAGATCGCTTGCTACTGGAATTCTACAATGGAAGTCTTTACTTACATACTTATTAAGTACATAAGTTACTTGTTAGTCCGTGCATTTCTCAAACATAAAAAACTCTAGTAACTATGTTATTACTAAATGTAAAATGCATGCCGCTGCGATCCTTTTTCGTACAATTCTATTGTTACGGAATTTATTGTCTGTGGAATCGCATTTTCTTCGTAATCTTGTTAACATTCGTTACTTTACAATCTGTGCCTAATTTTACTAATGTAATTTAAATTCAGTCGACTAAATTCAAAATTCCAGTCGTTTTTGCCTAGAAACAAGCAAATTTAGGAGTTCTGGGGTAAGGAAACATTTCAAATAAACGTACAATTAGACTTTATTAGCAAACGTGGTGTTTGATATTCTATTTTTTTTTTCAAGAAATAAGACAGAAAAGCCCCCAGTCATGAAATAAGCTTTGGGATTAGTGCATCACTAGCCAAGGAGAGTACTATGAAGGGGGTTAATTTTAATTATTTGAAATTAGCTTATTAATTTGGTCATGATAAAATTATGCAAAGATATTTTTATCACACCCTGTAACATTTAGTACATAAACAAAAACATATTACAGCAACGTAATTTTAATCGGATCAACCATTTTGGATCACTGTCAAACAAAAACATATTACAGCAACGTAATTTTAATCGGATCAACCATTTTGGATCACTGTCCTATCTTTTGTCTTTCAGGGTTTAATTTTACGAAATTGCCTGGCAATAAAGGTACCTTTTTTATGGATGGGAAATCATCAAATGACTTCTCCCGCTCTGGGCAGAGCGGAAGGGAGTGTCAGACTCTTACTGACTAAAACCCATCCGTGCTCCTCCTAGTGCCCTTGCTTTCCAGAGCCGCGGTAACTCTTTCGAACATAGTCCACAACGCAATAAAGGTACCTAGGACTAATTTTATGTATTACTTTATAAGGAACGCCACAGAATGAAAAGCGCCCTAATAAGTAACGTGTATGTTGACGCATTGTCGCCATCGTTGTTGAAGTCACACATAATGTTCAGCAATGTACACACAAACAGTAAATACAGCAGGGAAATGTTTCAAGAAACAATAAAGAAATACTTTACTTGAGTCCAAGGTGTTTACCTACTTAGCAGCCATCCCAAGAAACAAAATTTGGTTCTATAAAGGTCCTGAGAACGTTTTAGAACGTGCTAATTAGTGTTCATGATTCGTACTATAATGGTGTTGTAAACATTTACAGAACCCTGAATAGGCCCTAGTTTTATCACTGATTTGTTTTATAGACATTACATAAAGGCTCTCACGGTGATAAGTCAGCTCTGTAGTTGAAATGTAAAAGTGTCGAAAAACGCTCTTTAGTACTAAAATAGTGCTGTCTGCAACGTTTATGTCACAAATTTGCACTATAAACGTAACCAAAACATGTTTATAGTGCTATTTTGTCACACTGGTCACCATTTTGTTTGTGTTGTGATCGTGCGTCGTGAGTGTTCCTCAAGAAAACAAAATATATCGGTAAGTTATGCTTTATGTCATTTGCCATTGTTGCTTAACGTAACATTTAATAAAAAGGACATACTACAAAACATTCATGGACCGTAAGCACTTGCGAAAATTATTGTATTGATAAAATCATTATGCTGATTTCAAATTCGACAATGCGCCCTTATAATTTACGTGTTTTAATTAAATTTAAATTAATAAAATAAAGACTTGTCCCGACTATGGCTGCTATAGTACACATTGGCTTCAGCCGTGCTACTAATGTGCTATCATGGCAGAAAACAGCAGCCATATTTTCACAGAAAACGAATTAGGGTTCGTTGTCCAAATATAAAATAGTGTAGTCATAATAAATTTCTTTGTATGGACTTGCATTAAGTGCACTCTTTAGGTATTTTCTAGTTTCTCTCCCAATTCAGTCTCGAAATCACCACGAATGTGTAGCAAAAAAACTATAGTTTCATTAAAAAACAATGTTTCTGTGTGTGTCTTTAATGCAACCTCATAATTTATTTTGACTAAACTAAAAGTTGTAACTATCTCATCGCATGTGCCCAATCACCCGTCAGCCTTGAAAGAAAGTCGGTTCTTTGATAGATAAAACAGTTACAGACCAAAAACTACTATAGTATACTATAGATTATAGACTTATATGCCTTATGGTCAACATAGTTCATATTTAAGCTGTTGAAACTTTATTTTATTATAATGGTGGAAGTAAATGTATAATTGCGTTTGTTTCAGTGCCTTACCTGCATCGTAACATACTAAAATTTATATCATTAATGATGGCATGTATAATGGACGTGGATTGTTTCCTGAGGAGATATGATTGTATACTTTTAAATTATAATATACTTGAATGGCCGTGGCAAGAAACACATTTTAAACTTGCACGAAATTGTATTGTGCAACAACTTTCAGTATAGTACTATCTAGTATAGTATGTTGTAAAACAAAAAGATGCATACCTACGCTAATGTCACAATTAATAGTTATTCTCAAGAGGTGTAGAAATGCTCATCTGATTTATTAATTGTCTTACCTTATGCCGCCGAACTTTTTTTTTTAAATATTACTTATTGTGATGTCGACAGTAGGACCCCTACTAGTTCTAAGTTTAGAATATACGTACAATAAAACACAGTCATCTTGCCATAGATCATGTTTATAAATTAATAAACGAATAAGAAACATTGTCTTTTTTTTTAACACCGAACTAGTTTTCCTCATCACAAGGTGTGTAATAATGGGACAAAATACATTATAGAATCGTAAGTTATGCAGACAATTTTACATTTAATTGAATCTACTTTACAATTAACTTTTTGTTTATGAATGCTATTACATTTGTATATATTTAGGTACGATGATTTGATATATTAAAAACATCATTAAGATTTTCGATACGATTACCTTTTATTACAATACTACCTTCATCATCTAAAATGGAAGTTATTTCTATAATACTAATGTCATGAGTTAAAAAAAAATTATCCTGTTTTTGTGACGACAAAATGAATGTTTCTAAATGGAGAACATTTCTGTTTGTACCTGTTTTAGTTGTCTGTATTTTTAAAAATGGATATGTCTTGGTCATCTTGTTTTTAATGATACCTTCCATATCAATCATGTCTTTTACACTTAAGCGTCTAGCAATTTGAGCAAGAGGCTTATTTCCATGCCGTATCATCCTCTTTAATGTATATAATTTATTTTCAAACGGGTATGTACTGAAATCTTGCAAAGGCCCAAATTTTCTGACCTCTTCAGTTAAGTGTGTTAAATTATGTACGTTACTGGTTATATAATCTTTTCCGTATATATTTTTAAATAATTCTACAAAAGAAATGAGCAATGAATCTGCCAGGTCCAGAAAATGAAAATACTCTGTATTGGAACAAATCGTCACGGCACAAAAAAGGCACAGAAAATGATGATACGCTTCAGTATTTAATACTTTTTGCAGAATTATAAAACTCAAGTAATATAAGAAAACTCTAAACTCAGTTCCTTTCCAGTGTGCCAATTCATTTTGAGATCTAACAGCTCGATGCACTTCTTTCAGCAATTTACAGTTGGATAAAAAATTTGAAACTGTAACGATATCCTGAGCGCACCACTTAGTTTTTTTATTAATGAACTTTCCTTCCATCCAACCTTTAAGAAGTCGTTTCATTAATCCCAGATCTAATAAATGCAATGAATCTGCTACGATAAAGTCTTCCACCATATCTACAGGTAGCTCCAATAGTGGCGAATCCATCTTATGATGCGACTGCGTCTAATAAAAGACACGGGTATACTTAAAACGTATCAAAATTGGTAGTTATATTTATATTTTACCTTTGATCATTGCTCGTGCTGGAGAGTCACAGGCAAAAAGTCTTATTTGAACGCTAACTGTTTTCTCTGCATCGTTCATGTCTTTAATAATAATATTGTTTTCTATTAAGCGTTTCATCTCGTCGACAAATTCTCTTAAGAAAGATTCTAAATCTTTTGGCTTTCCATGTCCGTAATATATCCCGATCACAAAAGGAGGTAGCTGCGACAATTCATAAATATTACCCAATATCGGCCATATCTGTTGTTTTGAGCTGTGATAAGGGGGTAATCCATCTATATTAATGTTCAATGAAATATTGTTCGGTACATTTTCTATGATGCCTAGTAAAGTATGCAATGTCTCTGTTAAGCTGTTATGCCAGTAATAACCACCAGGTATTGATTTGATGTTTATTTTAACATCTGTTTTCAAAAGCGTCCTTGGATCTCTTGATAACACATTGGGAATGCGCTTGTTTATTATTTCTATCAAACTTTTAACTGCTTGATGAGGTATATTATAAGTGACGCACCATTTTCTTATGTCACTGCGTAATTGTTCATCTTTACTGCTCTCCTCATCTGAGCATTCCGGTGTTGGGGAACTTTGAACAGAGGTGCTCTCACTCTCATATTCTTCATCCTTATTACTGGCTATAGAAAAAGGAACATTATTGCTACAGCCCTGTTGTGGTACAAAACAAATATCTTGTACAGAACCACGTGCTATAATTTCCGGACCCGCTTGACCAGTATTTACATTTTGGATATGAGCTTGTTGTATTGATGATAGTGCTTGTGTATATCGATTCTTTACCTTTTTTTATAACTACCACTCACTTTATACCGACGCAGAGATCTTAAATCCATTATTAAACCTTTATTTACTTTATCTTTTAACCAGATCTCTGTAAACAATCGGCAGTGTGCCACCATTTATGAAATACTAGTGATGTAATTGATTCTGAAAAGCTAGTATAGTTCTAATCAGTCCATTAACTATTAATTTTAATGCTTTTATGTCACTCTTTAGTGTCGTATGAGTAACACAGACTCACTTATAGAGCTATTGAGAATGGTAATGGTACTATTTAATACTATAGTAGAGTTTTCTTGACTTCTACAGAACTAGCCCCATAGCGATATTGAGGGAGCTTTTAAGAAGCTAAAAGGTTACGTAATAGTTGTGAAAGGTGATTTTATAGTGCAGATTGATCCTGTAATAATGTTTTCAATTCTACTACAAAACTAGTACTGTAAAAGTTATTTTGACACATTATTAGCGCAAAATAGATACATGAAAGGGACAGTAAGGTCTTCAATAGTACTAAATAGTACCATAATCACTTTATCCATATCTATTACAGTGCACAACTTTAAAGATTCTTTTGTATGGTCCTGTAAGCGTTCTAAGAGCTAAATTATAGAACTTTAATGCTCTTAATCTTATAGAATCAAAACGCTTTGTTAAAAACTTTTATAGTACAGGCAGTCACAATGGTTACCATTACAGGCCTACTATAACACTGTTTGGTGACAAAACGCCTTGGTTATAGAAACTTTTGTTACTTGGGCAAAGAATGATCATAAATTTTCATTACATCCAAAGACTACAATAGTATACTGGCTATAGACAGGCAACTCTACCTTATTTTTTAATATTAGGAAGTGGTCGAACTCAGCGCCATCTAGTTTTTAGTTAAGGGAACTAATTTAAATAAATAAATGTATAGGTTGGTAGGTATATAGCTGCTGTCTGATCCTTTATGATATTAGGTAGAGTTATGAGTGTATCCGCTATATACTACGAACATACGTACTACATAGAGGAAAAAAAACACATAATTGAATATTAAACCATTTTATTTAGAAAAACATCACAAATTTACAATAAAATTTTATGTTCGCCTTTTTCGTCCCTTTTGATTAGGTTAGTGCCGATTAGCCTTTTCTTTCATTGAATCGTTAATATTCCAAAAGGTTATTTTGCCAGTGAGAACATTATTGATATCTTTGCACCAGTTGTTTACAACAACAACACACACAACACAACACAACACAAAACAAACTTTTGCACGTTTAAATACCAAAATATAACTTCTTTACTATTAAAGCTCATAATAAAAACCTAATTATGTACTAATTCATATATTCTATTATTTTATATAAGAAGATCATGAAATTATATTATTTTTCTTTATTAATGTTATAAAGTAACTCCCATAAAAAAAAATAACCGTAGCAACACCGTAATTTTTTTCCCTTAACTAAAAACTAGATGGCGCTGTTTTCAATAAAAAATGGATTTTTTAATTTTGTTCTAAGTTGCCATAGCATGATTACATCGGTTTTTGAAAGCAGAGCACAAATATGGTGGGAAACATTAAAGATGAAGTTAACAGTATAAATCCTTATAATATTAGCTCAGGCGGTAGATTAACATAAAATAAATAAGTAGAACGGAAGTCAAATTAAATCCTTACAAAAATCCAAGAGCAACTTGATGTTAAATAAAACCAATATAATTTCAACAGGTGGTTTAAAATAAAACTGAAGTGATCAAATTAAATAACTATAAAAACCATACAGGATGTTACTAAATATTTTCAAATAATTAGAAAGAAAGTAGTAAAATGAAATTTATATAAATTCGACAGGATAAAGCAATATTATATTTAAAAGAAATAAAAAAGAAGTCGTCAACTTAAATCGAAGCGAAGCGACAAGGTGCGCAATTTTAATAATGCGCTACAATTAAACTGTTATACTCAGTACACAGCTATAAACAAAAAAGTACTCATTTCAGTGAACGTATTCGAATTCCAAAGGTTGTTTGAATGACGTTCGAATTCTCTCACTGAAGTATTTACCTTGAGTGTATTAAATAAAGTCCAATATTGTATAAACATGACGCTTGTTTGTGAACCAAAAAGTTCCTACATTATTTCAGCCAGTAGGTATGGAATGTTCCCGAAACCGTCATCACATCACGTTATTGTCAATTTCATTGAAAGTTGTTTAGTACGAATACATTAGTAATTATAGTACCAGCTGTTGCTGCTGGCTCGTGATCATCATGATCAAATGAAGTCAATTGCACGCATTGACCCCTCGCCAGCCTTGGCGACAGCGCATCATAAAATAAACTGTGTGACTGCTAGTTATACAACCAAGGATCTTACATAATATCTTCTGTAGGTTTTCAATATTATATAAAATGTTTCTTTACAGAATACTAAAAACCCAATATAAAGTTACATTTTCAGTAAAAATTATGTGGATAGTAAATTCTATTGGTTACTGAAAAAAGGTACAGGAGTATACGCATAAAACGTGTGGCTCCCGCAGATAGGCGTTACGCTGCAATACGAGATTATTCTTCGGATGTGTAATTGTACTAGTATACTACTAGTTTAAGGTATTTTTACAAGTGTGTGTGTTTATGTGGTACGCCTTATCGCCCCTTCAGAAAAGCTGGTGCGTGTTACTCACAAACAGCTTGTATGAACGTAAACGAAGCTAGAGGTAAAGATCGTAGCAAGTAGCGCACTGTAGTTTCTACCTACTCCTTTTGAAAAGACGCGTTTATATAAGAAGTTATAAAAATAATCAATAAAGGTTCAAAGAATTTGGCAAGTCATCATCATCATTCTCTTGCCCATAGGTAACTTGTTTGTGGTCGCCGCAACATAAGTATCTTCTTTTTCCAGAATTCTCAAAGTACGTAACGATAAATAATATTTGGAAAGCTTTTCCTAATGAAACATTTGATGAACTCAATGAAACATTATTAGCTTTGGTTAATATCTTTAATATTGCGCGAACTCGGAATATTAGACCTCATTAATTTGACTTAGATAAACGCTATCTTCTGTTTCTGTTAATGAAAACAGTTGTTCTACGTTATTCATAAAATATTTGGTTAAAGGCTGTTCACACATGAAAGATCAAATCAAAAAACCTGCTTCAAAACAACCTAATACTACTGTTACACTAATCGTTTATAATAGCTTCTATAGGCTGATAACACGTTACGGCACCGGTGTCTAAAAAACTCTGTGAAAATTGGTTGTCATTATGAGCGTGCGATGTGGAAGAATGGGGAAAAGTCGTGAGGAAAGCTGTTATGAGTATGAATGTTTGGCTCTAAGGTCCCATGCACCGATTTTTGTTTCACGCACCTGATTGCGTTAGGTGCAATTTTAAACGAAAAGGCAGGTGACGATACAGAAGACTTTTTTTATGAGTGGCCTCTCGCAGGTCAACCAAGGAGGTTGTCGTCTGCTTAACCAGCGGCCTTAATATAAATGATAATATGGTCGGGGATGGTGTCTAGTTGAGGTGACGTGGTGGATATCAGCCTTTCGCTTACTTTTCTCCAGTCGGTGATCACTTGAGAAGGGGTAGGTTGGTCGGGATCGAGCTGACCCGAGCAGGAAGAAAAAAAGTACCTACACATGGTTGCAATTATACATAGCTTAAGCAACGCGCTTCGATTGCGTAAAATATGAATTAAAGGAGCCTGAAAAAGAGAAGGGGAAGACCAAATAAACAATGGATCGAATTGTAAAAGATAATTTCTAGAAAGCTACGGAGGTTACGACTAATACAGAAGTACAGAAGGAGATGTCATGTAAAATGGTATGAACAGAATGATATTTAACTATCACTAACCAAAGTTTATACACACAATGCTTCCTTATCAACAGCTGTGACTGTGACATTCAAATTATTGTGTATGTTAACGCAATCGATAAACAATAAAAAGTCATACTAAGTAATTTGCTTTATTTAAAAAAATACTCTGAAGCCCTTTATTCAAGTTTCACTCAGTAAGTACCTACTTTTAGGACATCAAAATAACCGGCTGCCCGTTAACATTTCCAAGTATTTTAGCTGGGAGGAAGTGGCGGAACAAACTCCCCAGCGAGACCCTCCATGTAGGAAGAGCCTTACTTTACACGTGTATAATGTGTGTAAGTGCAGTATACATTATATATATCATTGTATTGTAGCACGTTACACGTTCGTGTAAATTATAAAATAACTTGACAGTACGTGTATGCTTAACATTTAGACAAATACGACGTATGTATAGTCCCAAGAACCTCTGGTATAATATTTAATTCAAAACCTACTAACGCGTGGTATTTACTTGCCCTTTCGAATTCCATTCGGGCAACTAAATTTCGTGCATCACGATACTTGAATGGTTAAAAAACCTTCAGGGGTAATTACATGATTAGGTACGTAGGTATACAACCTCATTTGATTATCACCATCAAATATTATTCCAGGTGTTAGGACGATGCCTAATACCTGAAATAATATTAGATGGTTGTTCTTTTTTGAGATTTAATTTTTGCAAAAACCATATGTCATATCGATATATGAGACACGGCTTAACGGTGCGCCAGATAAATTACATTGACATTTCCCTAATATCCCTTCGTAAGATACCCGAACAATTAATTTTGAACCGTTTTTCATTACTACAGATAGTAAAGGATCACCGCAAAGGTCGATTTAGGAAAGCTTTAAGTCTTTATTTTTGTTTTTGATTAGGAAGGTCAATAAATGTATGTGGGGGGGTCAATGACTAATATTGCATTTATCTGGCGCCTACCATAGTTAGTTTTCAAAAGATAATGTATGAAAGTAGGTACTCACTTTAATAATCATCTGCCTAGCCTTTTCCCAACTGGATTGGGGTCGGCTTTCGTTCCGAACCGGATTCAGCTTAATACCAAAGTCTAACTTTATTAAACATTCTAACCGCTGAATGTCATGGAGCCAAAATGCAGCGTGAGCCACGAGTAACTGAGTTTTCATAAAACCACTACTTCTTGGTTTAAATCTAGTAGTAAAAACTGGTTTATTACACACTGATTACGATTGGATCAAGCTCTAAAAAAACATAATAATGTACATTCCTAATGGAAATCTAAAATTCATATTGCTGCACATCCTTATTTCCGCAGAAACAAATAAACATGAAACGGGTTCCTACAACGATATTATATATCAAAATCAAAATAAATTGTGAACAAATTCTTGCTTATCTCACTACTTTTCCTTTCAGTTTACTTCTACATCGAAGTTTGATTCGTTTTAATGAGCCTTCCATTTCCATCATTTTACAAACTAAAGTTTAGTCAGTATAATTACTAATATAAAAATGCGTACTTAGTTATTAAGTATAAAAAAAACTTACTTGGGTAATTTATGACTTTTCATAAATTCGCCACATGCGCGTGGTGAAAATTAGAACCACATCTTTCATTTATTTATATTTAAGTATCTTCTCTCATTTTCTCTTTAATATTAAAATGAGACAAACGTATACAGCAAAAGTTCTTCCAAGGAGGTTCGATCATTCAGCTTATTTATTCTCGTGATGTGAAACTCCTTGGTAGAATTCTTATTATTTTTTATGGAAATTAAAAAAAAAACGTAAACAATACGCACGGCGCTATACAACGGAGTTTGCGGTAAAATATGTACTTAGGTGAGAGTATCTATTTAACCGCACGTTCCATTGTGTGGTGCATAACTTTTAACTTCCGAACAATGCATACAGGCTTCGTAAATACATTTTTTGAGCAAATGTGTTGAAATAGTTATTTATGATATTAGTGCGGTAAGTTGGTTTTTACAAACGAGTAGACGAATGTAAGCACGAGACGAAGTCGAGGGCTTACCATAGTCAAGAGTTTGTAAAAACCAAATCCGCACGTGTGTCATACAACGTTTTTCGACACATTTGCGAGAAAACAGTACAATAAGTAATGAAACAAACTTTTTGTCTTTAGAAATCAGCCGAAAAGTCTCAGCAATCTTTAGTTGACGTTTCTATATGACAATGGCGCGAATTTGCAAAGGGCGCCACATGCGCGTGGTGAAAATTAGAACCACATCTTTCATTCTTATTTTTATTTATCTTCTCTCATTTTCTCTATAGTGTTAAAATGAGACAAACGTATACAGTAAAAGCGCTTCCAAGGAGGTTCGATCATTCAGCTTATTTATTCTCGTGATGACGTGACTCCTTGGGAGAATTCTTATTATTTTTTATGGAAATTAAAAAAAAAACCGTAAAGAATACGCACGGCGCTATTCAACGGAGTTTGCGGTAAAATATGTACTTAGGTGAGAGTATCTATTATACCGCACGTTCCATTGTGTGGTGCATAATTTTTAACTTTCGAACAATGCATACAGGCTTCGTAAATGCATTTTTTGAGCAAATGTGTTGAAAAATATTTTACCTGATTGTCCTGGGGCAGTAAGGGGCAGTCGTCTAGACGATCGACCTCGGAATCAAATGACAACTCAATTGGTTCTGGTGTACAATAAATTTATTAAGTATGATGGATGTCCAAGTACAATCCGGAAAAAAAACCGGAATAGTGACAGTTTGAAGACGTCATTATATAAATGTCTTCAAACTGTCTCTATTCCAGTGTGAGAGAGAAAGCACGGAGCCCTACAGGGCGAATATTCGTTTTTCACAACGGCATGATGATGATAGGGAGCACTTCGTAGTACGTCCCCTGGATGCTGTCAAGATTGATGTAAATGTGTACGCCTACGCATAACCTCATAGCAAACACTTGCATGATTTTACATTATATTACATAGAGAACGCGAGGCTCTCGGTTTGCCATTTTCCAAGTAACAAACTGTCATACCCCCTGATCGTTTTTGTTTCACCTGAAAGTTACACTATTTCAAATGTAGTACAAAACATGAATTTGTTTGGAATTCAATTATTATTTAATTCAAATGTTTATTGTTCAATACAGTACTAGAATAATCATACTTTTCCAGATGTCAAGTGAATGCGCAGTCCACAGTGTTGTACCAATTCAGATTAATCTCTAAAATATCGCTTTGCAACAAATTATGGAACTTGATTCTGAATTAAATGTTTTATTATTTATTATTTGCCTAATTCTAACAGGTTTAAATGGGCCCAACCAGGGAAAATGAGAGATGTTTGTGACAGATTGAAAGATTCGAATACAATAAGGGCATTTCCACTCTTCATTTAGATATAATATATATCGGCTTTATATTCTCGTGTTGCCATGCTCTACTTACTCGTATAACGCTTATATTCTAAAACGATGTGTTCAAGTGCGATATCTTTTTTTTTTTTTTTTTTATTGGATGGGAAATCATCAAATGACCCCTCCCGCTCTGGGTGGAGCGGCAGGGAGTGTCAGACTTCTACTGACTAAAACCCACCCATGCCCCTCTTAGTGCCTTTTACGTTCCAGGGCCGCGGTAACTCTTTCGAACGAATCCGCAACCCTGGTAGGCTCTGGCCCTAATGGGCCCCGACCCATGCTGACGTCTGCTGGTTTGGCGCGCGTAGAACATAGCGCGCCGTCAACCCGGGCCTGTTCTGATCGGACGGCGAGCTACCCATTGCTCGCCGTCCACAGGCATCAGTCACTGCGCCATGCTCAGGAGCATCAGTTCCTGGGCGGCGCAGTGGCTGACGTTCAACAGGAGGGGGTGAAATGGGGCCATTACTGGCACTCCATTTCAGCCCCCTCCGGAGCCCTTTGTCCCCTACAAAGGGCACCGGAGGGGGCTCTACTGCGGCTGCTGCAGTAGCAGCAGCCGCAGTGGAACCGGCAATAAGTGCGATATCTTAGCAATATAAAGGCGTTATTTTTATGATGCTTAGCGATATCTCGCATCCGTAAACTGGATGAAATTGGCAATATACGTCTCAAAGACGCTTCCGGGAACTGGTTGAGAAGTAAATAGGAAATGTACTGTATAATTTGTTTCTATGATGACAAACAATTTTGAACTTCTGAAACAGTTTTGCAACTTCCTTTCTAGATACCTATTTCGTATACTTTCTTGTCACTTCAACTTCAATCACTATTTCTGAACTGGACTTGTTTCTTTCAGCGTGACATCTACATCTGGGCTTTGGACCACAGGGTGCACCACAAGTACTCGGAGACGGTGGCAGACCCTCACGATATCAGGCGAGGATTCTGGTTCGCGCACGTCGGATGGCTAGTGCTTACCCCCCATCCTGCTGTGGAGGACCGCCGCATCGCGCTGCGACCAACGTGTGCAGATCTGCTGGCTGACCCAGTTGTCAGACTGCAGAAGAAGTAGGTTGATTTAACACTGTCATATCCACTTATACAGGATAATTTCGGAGACAGTGCGCGTATTTAGGTAATGCAACAACATTAAAAATTAATAAATACGTATTTTTTTGTTTTACCGTGTTTCGAACAAAAATATGTTGAATAAACGATACCTACTAATTGCACGGAAGAAAAATGCGCACGGTCTCCGAAGTAGCCCTGTATTTACCCACATCAAGTCCTAAGGTGTGCCGAATGCATTTCGCGATAAAAACACCTTGCCGGTAAGCCACTACTAATCTAAAATAACACGTTATATGTGTCAACGGCACTGAAAGTGTACTTAGTCTACTGTGCCACTCCAAACAAGCAGCGTGTTGAGTTTAAACTTTTTTAAGGACGTTAAATCGACGTAAAATCCTGACTAAGCGAAACGATCTCCAAAGTAATGTTTAAACCAAAGCACCTTTAATATCTCGTACCATCCGTAGCTCGTATAGCATTAAGTGCAATGAATCCAGCATTTACGTATCTCACAGCATTCAGTTTATTTCGAACAATCTCGCACGATGATACTTAACAGAATTTTAGATGGCAACATAGACTTGGTACGTCACGTTATGTGATATTAAAACTCTGTCGGAGTGGTATGAAACGTTCAGCCCGCGTCCCTTTGTGTTCGCCGCTCGCCGGCAATAACTGAATTACTGATAACGCTGACTAAAGCTTCGAGTGCACACGTCATGAAGGACTTGCGTTTTAATTACGTGTTGTGTGTTTGAAGCACGAAGCTAGCTTTCGCCGCATTTCGCAATACTTAGTCTATTTAAACACAGGCAATTATTCCATGAATAAGTTATCAAGTGTAGTGAATAGCAGGGGAATGCATATCCTTCAGGGGCACAGAGGTCGTATGACTCCTACATTATTGACAGCAGCAACCAACACGAGAACCAATTAGCAGACGATCAGACAAATATTAGACTAAGTAATAAAATAGAGCAAGTAGGTACGCTCATAGCAATTTCACTGAGTTATCAAAATGAAAACATTTCTTCCACTGAAAACTAGGGATTATTTTGGTCGAATCCATTTAATTATTAATTTCCCGTATCTCAAGACCCTAGAAGCACATTGACGTAGGAGCTCGAGAAATGTTACATTCTATCGGTGATAGCAATTGTCGAAATGCCATAACTTTAGGAATTGATCACGTGACAACCCTTTTTTTAAGGCCGGGAAATTATCAAATGACTCCTTCCGTTCTGGGCGGAGCGGAAGAGAATGTCAGATTCTTACTGACTAAAACCCATTCGTGTTCCTCCTAATGCCCTTTGCGTTCCAGGGCCCCGGTGACTCTTTGGAACAAATTCTGCAACCCTGGCAGAATTGCCTGGCAACCTTGCCAGGACAGTCCTAAATCTACATTTTTGACTTTTAGACAATCATTGACTGCGAAACTGTTCTTTTTAAAAAACTTCGTACGTCGTATGTGCTAAATCGCTAATTTACAGGTAATGCGAAGTCACACATCGAACTACACTTTTATGTGATTCTTAAAATAAAATTACAAAATAAATTTTATACATATTATAATTTAGTCATTGTTTATATTGTAATAGGTGCCTATCATGCGATACCTAATATGAATATTTAATCAGTAACGATGTACATATAGTTACATTCATACGTTGGTAGTTATCTTATCAAAGCCTGGAAACAACTTTTCATGCTAATTTAACGACTGCTAGGAGCATACCCACCGAAGCAATCATTACGTCACAGCATTTTTAGATTTTTAAAATAATATTGGTTAATACTGAATTGGTCATAATTTGCAGCCGTTGATGCTGATTGTCAAAATTTTTATTAACTACTTAATGAACTCGTTGAATTTCGTACAACCTAAAACTGTATTGACTGAAACACTTTATTTCTTGAACCGAGTTCCAAAACAAATAAAAGGGTTTCATTCAAACAAATCAATTTTATTTCCATTGATGGAATCGTTTCTTTTCGGCCACTTTAACCAACGATAACTTCGGTTTGATTTTTAATTAAGCTACCTATTTTTAAAGCCATGTTATCCCTTTTTCGAAATAATTTATTTACTTTTTGCTGAGGCCTCAGAATACAGAACAAACCAGAAAGAGTGTTCAATCACATTTAATTTTGTACGCAGCGCATTGTGTCCAAAATTACTCCCTGCTCAGGCCTGACCCACTCGCTTGTTACCTGCGCACCATGACATTACCTCTTTTATGGTAAAATTATAATTAAAACAACTGTTTAGCTGGCAGAGGGGGGTTGACTTGACTGTAACACGCGCGACGGCCATTGACTAATTAATAATTAAACGAACCACGCCATTCCGGCGTGGTTTACACTGCCTCACATTTGAGCGCACTGACCGGTTCTGGTTTGTTCTCTATTCTGAGGCTAAGGCTAATCTTTTCTGAAACGATGCTGAGTTCTGAATCTTAATTTAAATTAAACTCATTTCACAATTGTTGGTTTCATGTTTCATCTAATTTTATAACGCTTTTCTTAACCGAGTTTCATTGTGAGTGAGCTAGATATTTTAGATACGATACAACTGTTGTTTATACGTATTACTGGCCACAGACCAGCATATGTGCATCGTTTACTATCTTAAAAGCAAAGAGGCCATGCAGCTGAATGGCAAACAACTACCCATGAACATCTGAGGCACCACAAACAAGAATAGTAGTAGTAATAGTATAGGGAAGGGAGTCCTGTAGACCTACGAGTATTAACAGATATTCTTGTCCGATTCAGTATAATTTTAGAATCGATTATACAGACCATCGCCTACCCATGCTCCAAATTGTATCCAAATCAATATACTGGTACATCGCTATTATCTACTCGTACTTGTAATACATAAATTTAAAATATCACATTTCAATAGGTAGGTAATAGTAGGTACTCGTAACACATACGTACTGGAGGAAGTAGGTAGTTTTATCGTGGATCGGTCCTTGATTACTCATATTTTTCTCGCTAAGCTTATCATTTTACGACATTATTGAGCCAAAAAAATGGAATTCATTAGATACGGATACTCAGAAAATCCGAAATATTATGTAATGCAGAACCCTAGCAAGTTGTCACAGAGTTTTTACACGGTCTGATTTATCGAAAGTTTTTTGGATTGACCCACGGCTGTGCTGCGAGCACAGCTGTGGGTCAATCCAAAAAACTTTGAAACCCTGTTAATTCGTAATATATGATATTTGTGATTTTTCTTCAGCAGTATCAAACAACATAATATTGAACATTTGTAGGTATCGTATAGTTATGTATTCGCAGATATACAGGGTGAATTTTTGAAGTGTGCGTGGATGACCAAATCCGAAACTAAGAGGATTAGCGAAAAACACCGAAAGGTGTCTCGAGCCCCATGTGATGAAAACTAAAATAGTTTTTTAAAATTGTTTGGATTTTTGAAAAATCGATATTCCTAGCCAGAAATCTAGCCAATTGATTTTGAAAAAACAGACACAGCTTTTATTATTACACTATCCAAAAGTGTCCGTATTAAGGATCACATTCTGGGGAGTCATAACACATGGCAAACTACAGGAAAGCTCCCATTCGCGGGTATAAGTTTGTCAATCGCAATGCAACATATTAATCTAAATTCATTTATTGCTGAATGGCTTTTCGAAAAGCTGATACTTTAGTTTAACGCAAGCTTTAAAAAGCATGTTAAATAATTTGAAGTAACAAAAAATGCGTCTGTAAAATACATAGCGCCCAGCCCGTGTCGCGGGATTTGTTCAAAAGAACGAAAATTAAATGTAACTTATATTCTTAATTAAAAAATAAAATTAAATAGGGTAGTTAAATCGGATGTATACAACTATGTTTCGGCGTTTCGCCCCATTTCAAGTAGTGGCCTTTTGCACTTCTTTGGTGTCCTTATTTTAGATAAAGAGTCGCGATTTGGTTTTGAATAGTTTTTATATCTGTACAAACAGTTATTTAATTTGAAAGTTCCTAAGCAGATTGTAAAACGATCAAATAATTTTGAATATATTTTTTCCACCACTAGATCTAATGAGACGGCACCACAAGCCATGATACACAAGTGAAAGTTTGGGACGAACTTGTTGTAGGCAATTAACCGAAAGCGTTATTTGACCTCCAAATTCATCAGATTGGACAGGTTCTGATTTTTCGATGGAGTTATCTAACGGGATGTATTGTGGTGTATTTTAAACACTAAAAGCAGAGTAATTATTATTATGTTAATGTGAAACCTAAAAATATTGCGAAAATTTCATTAAAACACGAACAAAAGGTATCGTTCTTTTAGGCAGCAAAAAGGTGAAGATTTGGTAGGTGTTATTTATCAAAGAAAATTGCAAAGCCAATATAATCACGGAAAAATATCTGGACATTCTTGCTGAATAAAAAAGTATCGCAATTAAAATCTGTATATTATATTGGGTTTTTCAACCCTGTATTTTCTGTGTATTAAATAGAATAAATCTTTGTTCCAGGTTGTTCATTCCAATGTTCGCGTTACTGAACATCGGGCTTCCCATCTTCGTGCCTTGGTACTTTTGGAACGAGACCCTGGTCAACAGTTTTGTCATCAGCTTTGTGACTAGGTTCACCATCACATTGAACATCGCTTTCTGCGTCAATAGCTTCGCTCATCTGTGGGGCAACAAGCCTTATGACAAGTAAGATATAAACTTTATTACCTGTTTAGGTACCTGTGGTTACTTCTTATAATTTCTAAGAAATCAGTAAATTCATTTGGCGGTCATCATCATAGATAGAAGAGAAATACAATACACGTAAGTATAAAAGAAAATTATGTACCTACAAAATAAATAATTTGTGCTCTTTTCTTTGTATATACTTTCTTACTTACAGTTACTGCTAATTTTTAACCGACTTCTGAAAAAGGAGGAGGTTCTCAATTCGGATGTTTGTATTTTTTTTATTTTTTTTTTTATGTTTGTTCGGGCATAACTCCGTCGCTTGCTAACCGATTTGAAAAATTCTTTGTTGGAAAGGGTATACTTTTATGTGACCTCATGAGGAAAGCTTTCAAAGTAATCGAGAATTGGTGTACAAAACACGAATTATCGGTCAACCCCCTTAAAACAGAACTAATAATGTTTACCAACAAGAGAGTCCTCGGACCTCATAAACTACCTAAACTCTTCAACACCGAACTAACACTCAAAGAAGAAGTCAAGTACTTAGGAGTGATACTTGATAGCAAATTACTCTGGAACAAGCACCTTGACTACAAATTAAACAAAAGCACAATCACACTTTACCAATGCAAAAAAATGCTAGGAAAAACGTGGGGGCTCTCTCCAAAGATCACGCTGTGGCTCTACACAGCTGTGATCAGACCAATGCTGACTTACGGTGCCTTGGTTTGGTGGACGAGGACTGAACTCTCGACCACCGTCTCTAGGCTCCAGCGGTTCCAAAGGTTAGCCTGTTCCGCTATCACGGGCTGCATGAGGACAACCCCAACTACAGCAATGGAGATAGCCCTACATCTAACTCCCCTCGACATGTACATACAGCAGGAGGCAGCACTAGCAGCCATCAGGCTTATGCACTTAGGCATATGGGGCAAGAACCATACTAGTCCTCACGCTGGCATCCTGGACCGGGCGATCGAGTATCAACCTCTCATCGCTGCCCCGTGTGATAGGACACCGAATAAACTCATGTTTAACAAAAGCTATAGCATACAAACAACAGAGGAAGAGAGGGACCAGTCAGGAGTCAATGAAGTACGCGTCTACACAGACGGCTCAAAAACTCCACAGGGTTCAGGGGCTGGCATACACTCCCTAGACCTCAACATTAACTTTCACTTACCACTAGGCGAACACAGCTCGATATTCCAATGCGAGTGTGTCGCCCTAACACAAGCCGCAACAGCCGTAAAGCGTCTAGGGATACACAGCTACGCAATTAGATTCGTATCTGATAGCCTGGCTGTGCTTAAAGCCCTAGAGAACAAACAAACCAACAGTAAACTAATTTTCGAGTGTCACCTCTCCCTGGAGAGTATATCGCTGTCTAACAGGATCACCCTCCAGTGGATCAAGGGACACAGCGGATCCCTAGGCAATGATGCCGCAGACGAACTTGCGAAGAGAGGTTCCGAGATGGTAGTTTTAGGCCCATACCCACTCCTTCCTCTACCTTTCTCGCAGTTTCGTACATGGATTCGCCAGAGATCAACTGAACTCCACAACAACAAATGGTCACGGGCCACAGACTGCAGGCAGTCAAAAATGGCAATGCCATGTCTAAACCCGCGATTAACTAAACGACTACTCAGCCTAAGCAGAAACGACCTTAGAACAATAATAGGGACAATTACGGGCCATTGCCCCCTAAACAAACATCTCTATAACATAGGCGCCACGGACAGCCCACTCTGCAGGGGCTGTTTTGACGCCGAAGAATCAGCTGCCCACGTCATCCTGGAATGCGAGGCTGTGGCTACCCAACGTGAACAAATCCTCGGAACGGTGAGGTCGCTCCGCGAAGCCTGTGAAGCTCCCAGGAAACTTCTGTGCTTCTGGGCGGAGCTAGGCTGGCTAACTTAGCCAGGACATCTACGCACAACGGACCGAATGAGAGTCTAAGTGCGGATAACGGAGTCCCTACTCTACTCTACTACTACTAAGGGTATACTTTCCAAATGGTCCCATTTAAATTTTATCAAAATCGGTTCAGCAGTTTGGTTTTTAAATCCATGTATCTGGAAAAAATATGTGGATCATTCATTTACACGAAATTGTGTACTTTTGCTTTCCTGTGACTATCCAGTGGTGTTGTTAGGTGTGGGGTACTTACCACTAAAAAGTGAAAAATAAAAAACTTTTTCACAAAAAAAAGAAACCGACTTCCAAAAAACACTATAAAGTTCAAAATAACTTTAATTTCGGAAGTCGGTGTCAAATAACGAAGAAGCAACCAAAAACACCGACTTCCGAAATTAAAGTTATTTTGAACTTTATAGTGTTTTTTGGAAGTCGGTTTCTTTTTTTTGTGAAAAAGTTTTTTATAACATTATGATAACGAAACACTACAAAATTTTGGAAAACGGATTTCCATTACAGCCGTTGTTTTGAGGCCGTTATAACTGCTTTTTATGCCATAAAACAAACGACTCTATTCCAAAGCTTTCGGTTAAATTTTAGTAACGGTTCTGGCTTTTTACATAAATTTTCAAAACGGGCGCTTGACAAACAAAAACCTAAATTAGCCTTTTGAATGATTTTGAACTTAATTGCATTTAGTAACTCTGGACGGTTTCAAGTGGGATTTACTATAGACTACATTCAAAATGGATATTACCGAGTAATAGACGATGCCTAATGACTTAGGGTCGGATAATCTTGATTTCTCTTACACTTCATTAGGCAGCTACTGAATAATCTCGTGGCGTAAGAAACATCTAACCTTATGTAATGTAGTAAGTAGATAATTATGTTTTTAGTTAGTTATAATCTGTGGTACAACATTTGTCGATCATATCAGAAAATCTGATCTGTGTAATCATGTGGTATTGCGGTAGTACTCGTACAAGGTTGTGGAGCCAGATATGTATAGTCAGTGTTATGTGTTTACGTAAATCCCTACCAATATTATAAATGCGAAAGTAACTCTGTCTGTCTGTCTGTTACGCTTTCACGCTAAAACGGATGTTGGAACGGATCGTCATGAAAGGCAGATATACTTATAGCCTGGAATATAGAGGACATAACCTACATTTTACGCGATATGCGCCATCCACTCGAGTGGAGCCGCGAGCAAAACCTAGTAAATGAATATATAGATATTATACAGTCGCTTTAAATAGCTAACACTATTCCGTTGCATCCAGTAATACTGGAAATCAACTTCATTACAGTTAGGAGAAGGCTAGGCACACAGAAATACTCGTATTTAGCTAACATTCTTTACAAAGGTGACAAAAATACCCAATTCTATTTTGTTTCTTCAGGCGTTTGTATTGTAATGACGTTATTTCCATACATTTTAGTACGGTTTACCATCCATAAATGTATAATATTACCTTTTTACGAGGACGTCGTAAATTACTTTTGTTTTCCCATTCTACGGGCAGAACAATATTATTGTGATGAACGTAAACATTATTATGAATTCACACGTTCACTCAATTAAATTAATTTACCATAGTTTGACGGGTACGTGTACCTACCGTAGGTCCTCGTTTTCACCTGCAGAAGATTGCAGGTGAAAACGTGGACTTACAGTTGCTTGCAAGTTGCATTACATTGCGGGCTACTGAGGTATAATGAGATCAGTAGCTACATCCTACCCGGCAATGTAGATACGCTTGCAAGCGAGTCGCTTTCAGGTGGAAACGTGGTTATTTGGACTCGCACAAGACTAACAGTACAAGCATAAGTCTCACACAACAAAAGTCTCGTTGGTCTGCTACAGCTGAGCTCATGGTCTGTCTTTGAGTCCTGTTTGACGAAAGAGGTCATTGAGTTTTTCGGTTTACACATTTTAGTGGCAGCTTTAGTCTGGATTCATACTCGGTAGATGACAATAGGCACACCCCTATAAAACATGGGACTCAAACATTATAGAACTGGCGAAATCATGGTGTAGTACTAGGTATAGTTATAAACAACGTGTAACAGAATAAAAGCAATAAGTACCTCTTAAAGGGTCACTTCACTCATCATTATTAACAACTTCTACTATGGGTCCAATACTGAAATCGCGAAAAAAATCTACCGCCCCATACAAAATCTACTGAACAGCTTTTTTTTTCGCGATTTCGGGGTTAGTCCCCTGTAAAAAGTTGTTCATAATGTTACGCTACACGCAGCGTGTGTGTCGTGCACCGTGTCGTCTATATATACTGGGATAAATACCCTAGTATAGGTACTAGATATCTCTACCTAAGCCCTTCGGTGACTACAGGCGAGATGCCTTCTTTCGTACTTTGGCACCAGCGGCCCTCACGCTAGCACTACTTACTAATTAATACAAAATAAAACAACGTTTGTGAATTCACTTCCTAATTATATTTTGCATCTGCCTTAGAAGAGACCTAATACATGTCTTCTATAAAAATAATATATTTTTTACAAATTCCTAAAAAACTAAAACTATTTATATTTCTGCTGGACGCTTCCAAAGTTCCATCGAGTAACTTGTCTGCCAGTGACCTGCAGGCAAGGAGTCTACAGTACCTATCAAATATATCTAGCACACTGTGAACCAATATTTACTCATCAATCAATCAACATCAGAAGAAATACAAATAAAGTAGGCACACTACTTCAACTACATCACTCCTTCAAGCGATCGATAGCTAAGCGATGTAATACTTAGGTACGATCACTTAGTAAAATGAATATCACCATAAAAACACCTGTGTATAGGAAATAATGGATTCCGCTTAGATACGGGGCGTCTACTTGCTTATGTTGGTGTGGATCCATTATGTAATTAATGGATTTTTGGCAAAAATGAATAATGTGCGATTTGCACCTAACGCAGGGGGAGTGTTCAGGAAACTAGTTATTTACAGTGAAATTAGGGGGATCGTCGAACGATATCTAATAATGTGTTTTTTTGTTTAAAAAAACCTGTCGGTTACTGACAGAGCCACACCTTTCAATACTGAAGGAAACGGGTACATGTCCCGCATTATATACCTTTTTCGTCTCAATCTAGGTTCGAGTTTCCAAAAACAGCTTTTCCCGATTTCAGACCGTGTTCAATATTTTGCTTTACGATGCACTTTGCGTCCGCTTCATCGCTCTCAAACATGCTACACCATGTGCTAAAAGTTCGACCGGCATTTGTTTTATTCTGGCTTCACCTACATGAAAGTAAATCAACCCAAGGGAACAATGCCATTCATATACATTACCATTAGCGATTAGCACAAGCATCGGCTGTCAAAGTTTCAGTCACTGTCTCGTATGGTTTCTATGAAAAGTTAGAAACTTACAAGGCCGTCTCTCAAAGTGGCGGCCAAACCGTCTTCGTGCTCTGTGTACTTACCTACTTTACAAACCATAATGACTACGAAACTTTGTAATCAATCATTGGAAAATTTTACGAGTTCCAATTTATGTTAATACTTCGAAACGTTGTTATAAAGTGCTTATTTTTTATCAAAGTGGCGGATTAGCGGGAGGGAACTTTCCTTGCCCTAAGCCCGACTCGATTTATTTTTATTTTCCAAGAGACCTTTGAGGGTTTGATTTGGAGTTCACCAAAACTACAAATAAGCATGCGATGGATCTCTGGGGTCTGTGGGGTCCTAAGACCTTACTGCCCACACGATAAAGAAGAAGAAGTATGCGATGAAACCATATAATCACGTGTGTTATTATTAAAAAATGAACATGGAAAAGATTGTCTCTTCGGAAAAGTTGTTTATTTTTCATGATTCGTTTTACATAATTCAATTTCAAAGTAGGCAGTATGTTGAAATACAGTATTTCAAATCACATGAACTTGTATCGATCCCTTCATACACAGAAATACAAGGTATTCGTAAATAGTATCTAGAGTTTGTCAAGAAAGCCTGAATCGAGTCACAATTTTTCACAGTACCTACCGTTTATACAATTATATTATTTTGTTCTCCTTCCTAATAGACTCAAGCAAATTGTCAATCTCAAAAGCACTTTGCAATTCTATTCGATTTCAATCGGAGATAACAAGTTGACTGTCTCACAAAAGCCAATCCGGTTCTTAGGAAAACCCTTGCAAGGAATTTGTTAAAATATTAAGAACGTAAGCTTAGTTGTGTTCTTGAACTTTGTTCAGTTATGGATCACGAATCGTAACTTACGTCCCGTTAAATTATTTAAATAAAATCTTACTAATATGATTTATGTAATAAAAAAGGTATTAATGTAATATTTTTAAATGTCGATAGATACCTCGCAAAACAGCATAAATAAATCAGTTTCTATAAACCCACACCCCACAGAACTAGGTAGTAGGAGGTAGTAGGTATCTACATTATTTTTATTGACAATGTGTGTGGTGAGGCTGGAGGTGATATTTGGTTGGTATGGTTTTTAGCTTCATTTTATTATTATAGTCGATATTGAAATCTGGCAGTAGATGGATGCCGACTGCTCAGGACTAGGATTGTTGGCGCTCTATGGGGGAGGTCTACGACGGCAATTGACTGATACGATAACCGAAACGAAACTTCAATTTGCCGTCATTTTATTCAAAGATCAAAGACTAGCTTGCAAACTAATTAGGTTTTAAATTATACATTGTGTCCAATATTAATTGTATTTTAATACTTCTATTTACAAATGCGAAAGTAACTCTAAAGTGTCTATCGTTTGTTATGCTTTTACGTCTAAACCAATTATGCTGATTTTAGATATAGACTGGACCTTGGAAAAAGACAAGGATATTTTTATACCAGGAATATGTTCCGTCGCGATAATTTCCAATTTTCACGGGTGAAGCCGCTGGCTGTTTTGCTACTTGTGACAAATAAGGATTGCCACTTCTTCTACCCTCAAATGATTACCTGTTTTTCTTCGCCAGGTTTATAAAGTCGGTGGAGAACAGCCTGGTGAGCCTAGCCGCCCTGGGAGAGGGCTGGCACAACTACCACCACGTCTTCCCCTGGGACTATAGAACCTCAGAGCTCGGCAAGATGAACGTGTCCACCGGCTTCATCGACCTCTTCGCCAAGATTGGATGGGCTTATGACTGTAAGTTGTTTTTTTTACTATACTGGGTAATTTTTTTTCCAGTGCGCAAACTTTAAGAACCACTTCTGCCCATGTAAATGAACAACTTTCCCCAAGAAATCCATAGTCAATTCCTAAAAAAAAAATTGAGTCTCCCATACAAATTTTGGTCAGTTGATGACAATTTTGTACGGGAAGTTCAAATTTTTTTTTAGGAATTGACTATGGCTTTCTTGGGGAAAGTTGTTCATTTACATGGGCAGAAGTGGTTCTCAAAGTTTGCGCACTGGAAAAAAAGTTATCCAGTATAGTTATTTATTATTAATAGTCAGTTTAGTAATTGAAATTCGATGAGGTCTAATGGTTCTGGAGTGGCGACCGCGTACCGGAGAGCGAAGACCAATGACCTGGTGATGCGAGACGCATAGAACCGGTCGATGTGGCGACATTTTGGGAGTGTAAGCAGCAGCAGTGTAAGTCTTTCGGCTGAAATTATGATGATGATGAAAATTGATAGGCTCGCGGTTGACTACTAGGTACCTCAACTGATGGTAAACGATGAAAAATTGAAAAGTATTTATTGTCTCAAATAGAACTTACTCTATTGGTTGAGGCCCTAGATTCCCTGTGTTGTGGGATCCAGGCTCTCATTCCACTCCTTAGCTATACTTACGCACAAAGAAAGTATTCTCAAAACGTGAATATATTTTCACAAAATGAGGAGTTTGTGACATAGGAACAACACCCGCATGAGTCGATTGAAAAGGTTTACTACCCTACGCTACTACTTGCCTAGTTCTGTGCCTGACAGTCCTAACTGATCGTCACAAGTCCGAGAGTCTTTAATTTGTTTAAATCCATAATTGTAGTGTTATCGAGTTACTAGGTTGTGGAGGCCAAATGCTAATTCGATTCGAAGCGCAAACTTAGATCCCCACTCACTCACCCCGTTCGTGCATTAAACTTAACTGAATTCATTATAATGGTGAGGAACATTTAACTTAATATTCATCACGCACCCATGTGTAAAACGGACTTTCTTTGTTATTCTTGGAAACAAGTATACGACTGGCTCATGGTAAAGGACAGCCTGATAAGGACTAAACCTCAGTATTGGCTTAAAATAGTCTGTTCTCGGGGTTAATATTGTCCCTTTGCCCTCGGGGTAAGGGTCAACCCATACCCGATTCAATATCAATATTATAATCTAAACTCATTACAATAAGGACGTAGAATTGTTTGGATTATACATTTTTGTTAAAGTAATCTCTGGAAGTATAGAAATAGATAGTGTAAGCTTTTGAAACGTACCTACTCGAATGCGTTAACGTAAACGTTTACTTGTGTATGTCAATTTGTATAGAAAAAGAAATGCTTTCCGTTATTTTCTCCAGACGGCGCTTATCGAGCTTAATACAAAGAAGTGACGTACGACGTACTCGAACTGAAGCCACTGATCCCATTATTATTATTTTTTTTCCACTGACTGAAAGTTGCACTATGGTTGATTACCAAAGGCTACCTTTAACCAGAAAAAAGTCCATTTCTGTGGGTTAGGCCACGGGAGCTACGTCAGGGGAAAAGCTAGCATTACTTATGGAAGTATTCTTAGCCGCCGATATTAAAATTCCTACAAGACGAGGGTCCACCCAATTGAAAAAAATCTGAGAGCCGACAACATTATACTTAACATAAAAATAATATCGACTATACCAAGCCTGTAAACGTCTGCTAGAGTACAGGGGCCTCAGAATAACAATAGAGCCGCCCAAATGATATGAGACCATTGAAATTGAAATAACTTTTGTACATCTGCGGAGTTGTGAAACTGAGAGGGCTTCGAGCTAAAAACTATCAGGGCTTGAATAGTTTATTTTAAGAACCTAGAACATGACCTACCCAACACCTTACCAATAAACCGTTAATGCCATGATCACAAGTTTGCTAGACCAAAATCTAAGATAATTTCCTGAAACGCTGTAATATTATAAAATTTTGCGTGAAATTATAAACTATTTTTTCTAAATAAGACACGGATATACTGAGAACTATTGAATTTGGATAGGATTTATCGTATAAAAAACGATTTTTTTGTAATATATCAAGAAATTATAATCTAATCAAGATTTATTGCAATTTGTAAGCTTATTTTATTATTTAGTCGCGATAACAGGTAAAAAATTACTTCTAAATAATTCCAAAAAAGCAGCTGCGCTCATCAAAAAGTTGCGTTTGGTAAATAGAATTACCAGATCTTCAGGGACTTTCTTCAGACTTGGAAACGGGGTTAATTTTATTTGCTAGGTATCAGTTTTGAGTAAATAATTTATTCGATGTTAATTCGATTTGGAATACAGAAGTAGGTTCTTCAATTTTCAACCGGTTATTCTGTATAAATAGACCAAAAACAGAACTCAAGATTACAAATTAACTTATTCTTGCCCGCGACTTCGCTTTCTTTGTACCCTTTAACTGTCTCCAGTTTCTCATTCATCATTGTACAAACATTCATCCAAATCGGTTCAACAATGTAGGCGTGAAAGCTTAACGAAAAAACTAAATAATAAATAATAATAATAATAATGGTCTGATGGCCAAAAACTTCGACGACCATCTGTCGAAGCTGGCGTTGCGCAGTTGGATAAAGGGCCTGATACAGAAGGCTGTACTCCTCGATACGGCTCGTATTGTGAGGAGGTTCCTTTCTCTGAAGCCCTAACCACCGGTAGCTTGGACCTCGCTCCCGACACCGGCGGACTACTATTTTTTATATTTTTAAATGTTTTTTTTTTGTATTGTTTTTATAGAAATATTTAAAAATGTAAAATATATGTATAATAATGAATAAAGAGAATAATAATAATATCTTGGGACAATCAACACACCGCCATCTGATCCCAAACTAGGCAGAGCCTGTACTATGAAATGTACTAAATTTCGCACTAAACGCAATACTATGAAAGGATCATCTAAGTTCCTACCACACATGTCATGGCACTAACCTTTCGCTGATTTACAATGTCTATGTAAAGAGATTAGGAACGATCCTTCAATTAAAATGTAAAATTAGATAGGTACGTGATTCACTTGAAAAATGGTCCCATTCTAGAGCTCAGTGAAAAATGCTGATAATTCAACCATGATTAGATTGGATCCATTAATATTCACGGCACAGTGATCGCTGTGAGTCTATTGTAAAATAAATGTAGGTTAATCATGTCACTTGCACATAAAGTTAAAGATTCAAATGTTAGCGAAGATTTTAATTGGCCACAGAGCAGAAAGATGTCTTTGCAGCCAATGCCAGAGACAGCATTGTCAAAAAATCCATTGAAACTGCAAAGAACCCATCGTATCAGCGTTTGTCACCGTTTACTCATTACTCACAGCCCATGTGGATAGGGTGAGATACATTTCCAAAATATATTGTTCACGTACTTTTTCTTTTTTCACGTGAACAAAAATGAAGACGATACAGAGCGTTGAAACCACGCGTGACGTCACTATGATGGAACAATTTTTACCAGCGACGTGACGACACGCGTGTTTTCTACTCACTGTATATTATCATCATCATCATCATCATCATATCAGCCAAAAGACGTCCACTGCTGGACATAGGCCTCCCCCAAAAGTCGCCACAACAACCGGTCCTGTGCGTCTCGCATACATCGGCTACCCGCGACCCTCACCAGGTCATCGGTTCACCTTGTGGGAGGCCTTCTAACGCTGCGTCTTCCGGTACGCGGTCGCCACTCCAAAACTTTTCGGTCCCATCGACCATCTGTTCTGCGAGCAATGTGCCCTTCCCACTGCCACTTCAGTTTGGCGATCCTTCGGGCTATGTCGGTAACCTTGGTTCTCTTGCGGATATCGTCATTCCTGATCACTCACTGTATATACTTATGTTTTTTACGCGATAATCGACATCCACGCGGGCGGAGCCGCGGGCAAAAGCTAGTTCACTATAAAGAAGCGATAACGCAATTAGAGCTCATCGGTTCAAGAGCCGACCCCAAAACGTGAAGTTGGCTCGCTACTAGACAAATGAGGTGGTATATTGATACCACCTCATTTGTCGAGTAGCGGGCAAACTTTCGAACGTGGCTAGGATATTGATCCTAGCCCCGTTCTACTTGAGGGTGCTTAATTGAGGGTAATGGAAATTCTATGAACGTGATGATACATTTTTAGCCACCTCATGAATATTACGTCGCGAATATATTTGTATATTACCTTCTCCTTATGGCCAAAAAAATTGCAGAATTATTTTGTTCACAGTAGTTTTTTACCACAAAACAGATTTTAACAGTATAGCAGTTTTTTTTATCCACATACGCATAATATTTTACTGATACTATAAAATCAGATTTCCTTTAGTTGTAGATCAATAACAAAATGTTTTATGGACTCATGCCCTTTCCAATAAAGATTAGGCAAAAAACAATGGAACACCTGCTACGACACTTACCTACATACTATTTTTTCTTGGTAAACGTTCAAATACGCTAGCCTGCTTGAAAATTATACAATATTTTTGGGCAATAATTTAATCTGCTGCTCCTACCAAAGATAATTCGATACTAAAGCATTATGTGTTACCCCGTAGCAATTATCCGTAGCGTGTAGCCACCTTGTAGTACATTCGTAGCTCGTGGCCATACCGTAGAACATTCGTAGCCCGTAGCCATTTCGTAGCACATTCGTAGCCTGTAGCCATCCCGTAGCGCATCCGTAGCCTGTAGCATATTTTACCGATACTCCGTATAGGGTAGTTGCTCTTTAAATTATTATTATTGACTCTGCGAAGAGTTGATTACATGGAGTAGGTAATACCATTACGCTTAAGAAAAATGTATGAAGTTTTAGAAGCAATTTAAATAATGCTCTTAATTAAAATTGCACTTCAATAAGGTAAGTATTTAATAGTTTTAGAAATTAAAAAAGAGAAGTAAACCGAAGCTTAAAAATGTTCATTTATTGGTTCTCCGTAGTGTTCATTAAATCTATTCATTAGGCAATTGATTGTATTTCTAATTTCTAATAATTAATTAATTCCCACTATCAATATTACAACTGTATACTAAATGGGTTAATATACATACATACTACATTGCTTGCAATTGTCAACGGTTGCAATACTTGTAAATTTGTGAGTACCATGTCCCTCTAGGGTTACGGCATTAGTTCGAAAGAGTCACCGAGGCCGTGGAACGCAAAGGGTATAAGGTCCTCCTTATGCCCTTTGTGTTACAGGGCCGCGGTCCGTGTTCCTACACGGATGGATTTTAGTCAGTAAGAGTCTGACACTCCCTTACGCTCCACCCAGAGCGGAACAAGTCATTTGATGCCATAAAAAACGGGTCAATTTTCAAGGTTTATTGGGCAACAGGTAAAATAATACTACGCTAAGATTTTAAACGGAATCAAATAGAATTAATTAAAATACTAACTTTTGTGAAGTAGGGGCGAGGAATATCTTCTAGATATAGAAGCGGGAATAAGAGATAGATATTTGTATATCATAATAATTAAGCACTTAAAAATAGACATACCGATGTTATAGCCTGTTACCTTTTATGCCAAAGAAGTAATATCTAAACTCAAAACCGCATTTTATTATATTAAATCTCAACATTCAACTACAACCTAGTTTTTAGAAGGGAAAACGTATGTGACAAATTTCTAGCCCGCGTCATGGACACATGAATTTGACGAAATAATTTACCGTCCAGATACTGGTAATAAACGTCCTGAAACCTGTCTATTCCGTGAAGAAAACAAACACTAACATAACAATATTTTTGTTTCAGTGAAAGCCGCAACAAACGACATGATATCAAAGAGAGCTAAGCGAAGTGGAGACGGAACCTTCGGGGAGGCGGAGGAGCCTTATCCCACGTCAGAACATTGCCATTCCGAGTGAAGACCAACCTACATCCTGCTGAAGTTTGCGACACATGTTAAACAATCGTTAAGAGTATATTTTTCCTTGAAACCAAACTTGCAATGGAGACAGTCTTTTTTATTTTTTATTATTATTACTACTAAATACCGATTTTGCTATCATCAAATAACTTTTCTTTTCCTTTTCTTTTCCTTTTTTATAAAAAACTTTACCCCAAACTACAAACTTTTAATTCGAGTAGTAAACTCGTCGCTTAACAAACATTACCGCTCAAGTCACTTAACAAACATTACCGCTCAAGTCACGAACAATTTTAATAATTTATAATAGGTAACTAATGTACTTGGGCACTACGATAACTACTACGATGTCGGCTATGTTTGGTTGATCGTCTAAAGTGTAGTCCGCTGGTCTCACTTTTAAAATAATGTAAACGATTGCAATTTTTTTTCAATTCTGCAGAATTTAGGTCTTTACTTTTCATGAAAAAATATTTTAATTCAATTTTAAAATCGAATCGTTGGAATTCATTTGCACTTGTTTACATTAGTTTGTCGGATCACTTAATACTAAGTTCGTTCACGGACGGTTTTACGAATCAGACCTGTGTTATTTTTAAACTTAACTTTAGATTAGTAGGTACAAGTGTTTGATTAAAGTTTTCAAAAGTATTTATTAGAAAAGACCTTTTAGTACATTAAAATTTCAGAAATATAATTGTTTAAATTATTGAACCTTTTAATGTTAAAGTTTCTATTTCAATCTTATCAGTACTGTACTTCATACTTCTAAGTAATATTTTTTTTGTTATCATTGTGGCATAAGAATATATTTTGTTACACCTAAGCTATTGTTTTGTTGAAATCCCTAAACGTCAGATTCCCGAGACGTTAAAACTTTTGTTAATTTATTACCAATGTTTGTTGAAGATATAACATACATAGTAACCAGCCGGTCGATTCTGTCGACATGTCACGGTGTTCACCTAGGCGAAGTGAACGACAATAGAGCTGTCATTCCATCTTATTTGTACGGTTTGACAACTCACCCGTCGTGCGCCCCACCTGGGTGTTCACTTCGACATGTTTACAGAATCGCACTACTACCTGCTGGTCTATTCTGTCAACCTGTCACCGTGTAAACTTAAGTGGAGTGAGCGTGATGTGAACTATCATTCCATCTAGTTTGTATGGAATGACAGCACACTTCATGTCCGCTCCACCTTAGCTTAAATTGTGGGATTACAGAATCACACTGCTGTTATTAAACGTATATTTATTTATTGTTGTTGTATTCATCGATTAGTAGATGAACTTCTAATAATAGTTACCAGCATACGATTATTCAGGATCAATTTATGTATAAAGTTTAGCTAAACTCTTGAAATGTTATAACAAATCGTGATGGGTACAATGAAAAAAAGTATAAAAAGTTATGCTAAATAATCTTAATTTACCCTGTATTTCATCATCAGTAGCGCAGTGACCAGATAAGTACTTAGTTGCAGTGTACCTAATATTGATTAAAACTCGATCAAATATTAGGTACTTATTTGGTCAATTATAGTGTAAGCTGAAAGTTAAGAGGAGAGTACCTAGAACTTCAATGTAAATCCCTCATAATTGCACCACTTAGGGCCAATTTCATCAATGAAACTGAACGCGATCAGCGAATAAACCAAGTTTAGGAGCTGTCAGTGTCATTATTTTTCTATGGAATATTTACACTGACAGCTCTTGAACGCAGTTTAGATGTATTGATCGCGTTCAGTTTCATTGGTGAAATCTGCTCTTAGCCATCTACACTATCATATTCATTTTGCTGATCTATTGTAAAACAGGCAGTCGTAATATAAGTACAGCTATTTTCTTAACATATTTTTGTAACTAACGACGACCAGGGTGAAAAGTATATTTTTATAATATCGAATCATCAAGTAAAAAAGTAGTATAAATTTATACTTATATGTTGTTAAAGCATACCTGTGTGAGCGCTTTTTCGGCTTTACGTCTCAAACGATTTTGAAAATATTTAGCAGACGGGCTTTATACCTACCCAAATATCATTTTGCGTATAGGTACTCCAAATGAGGGGCCGTTTACATACTTTATCAGCACTAATGCCATCGAAATTCCGTTGCAAATATGGGATGGTGCTATCTATCATTAATAGCTGCGTCTCTTTCTCGCTTAGGAATTATGTTGGCATTAAATACATAAGGCACCTCCCGTCAACACAAATTAGCCAGGTATAAGGCACCGTTATAAAATTTTAATCTTAGTTTTTAATTTGCAAAGTACATTGTTTTTTTTACATGCATATAAATGTGGTGATAATGTATAGAGTTTAAAATATGTTTTAAGTGATATAGTAATTCCATACTTATATTTATCTACCTTTGAAATATACCATTGAGAATAAGAAGTTGTTTTTGTTAAGATCAAATAGAAAGGTTTGAGAGCATTTGTGACATACCTACCTACAAAATGGATCAAATTGGCGTCCAAAAATACTGCCATGTAGATTTAAGAAAAAAAATTATACCTACCATTACGAAGACGAGGGTCCAGTGATAGACATGGTGGTAAGCACCTAAGTTGGTTTAATAAAATACAGTAGTATATAACATAGTTCAGGTTTACGTTCTGTACCTGATATAATGTAAAAAACAGTAACAAAATAAAAAAATGTTGTTTTTTTTTTCAAAAATCCCGACTGTAAAAAAACAACGAGTTCCAAACAAATTACTTACACTTTCGAAACAGCCTGTATATGAAAATCATAGGCTATCTTTATACAGAATGTTTCAGAAGTGCGCGGTCATATTTAAGAGTGGTGTTCTGTAACTGTTATACGGTAAAGATAGCAAAGATAAGTAGAATGAACACTCATTCTATATTTACTATCTGTTGCTTTTCTACACCGTAAAATGTTATCTACACTTCTACACTAATATTATAAAGAGGAAAGATTTGTTTGTTTGTTTGTTTGTTTGTTTGTTTGTTTGTTTGTTTGTTTGTTTGTTTGTTTGTTTGAAATGAATAGGCTCCGAAACTACTGGACCGATTTTAAAAATTCTTTCACCAATAGTATTGTACATTATCGATGATGGAAATAGGCTATAGAATATTTTCAAAAAAGTTAGGGATCCGTATGAAAACTTCGATAATGTAACCCAAGGTGTGAGAAAAAATCCTTATATCGCGTGCGCTGCGGAATCTATTGACAATAGAGCAAAGTGATGTACTACAGTTTTATAGAAGTCATCAATGTCTACAAAAAAGTCCGCGATACCATATGTCTAACTATTATGGTTAAGTCACCATGCCACCAATTAAGGTTGATTATTTCCGTGTAAATTACACTTTAAATTATTCAAATCGGACCTTTCGTTCAAAAGTTACGACGGTAATAAACATGCTCGGAGTAAGAAAAATGTCGCGGCTTGAGCGAACTGGGAAGAATCATATCAATGCTTGGTCCGATGAAGTTGAAAATGATTTCGATAAAACAATAAGAATAACAAATATTTGGATTTTTCGCAAATAAACTACATACCTACATAATATGGGGTGAAGCAGGGGTGATTAAATTTTTAGGGGAGGACATTATTGCTTGCTTTAATTTACGTCGGGATGCTATGAACAAACTAAAAATGGGATTATTGAAACAGATGTACCTAACAATTTTTGCACAATCAACTCCTGACGGGGTGAACGGGGTGAACAGTTGCGCTGAACCTGAGACCATAGAATAAGTAGAAATGGCTAAGTAATAAATGTAAAATAATGAAAATCGTTGTGCTTAATTTTCCAAAACTAACCTTTATAAGGGGGTATAGGGGGCGTAGAAGTTTGTGGAGTACCTACTAAATCCGCGCGGACGAAGTCGCGGGCGAAGTGCTAGTTAAATATAAAGAGGAAATTTTTGTTTGTTTGTTTCAAATGAATAGGCTCCGAATCTACTGGACCGATTTGAAAATTTCATTCATCAGTAGAAAATATTCTGTAGCCTATGTCCACGGATAATGTAGGATAGGGTAAAACCGGGATAGATGCCACACTTTTTGAAATAGTCTAATATTTCCCAGTTCAAAAATCAAAATATTTCAAATCTGGCTAGTACTTTGGTTTCTTATCTACAAATTTATGAAAATAAAAAACTATCTTTTATATTTCCAGAGTATTAGCGATTTTTGCGAACCTCTACATTTTGGGACATCTATCCCATATATGGGATAGTTGCCTACTCCATATAAATCACGTTTAGGTTAGACGACCCGCTGAGAAACAGGGCATCTATCCCGAAAAAACTTTGATCGTACTTTGCCTTCCCATGCAATCACACAGAGACATGAGACACGGTCCACCTAGTCGTAGTTGGAAAGTCTCTCGATAGATAAATAATAAAGCACACGATTCATCCGCGAAACTAGAGAAATTGCAATTGGGGCATCTATACCACTGGGGCATCTTTCTCGGCTTTACCCTACATTATCCGTGGACATAGGCTGCAGAATATTTTCAAAAAAATTAGGGATTCGTATGAAAACTTCGATAATGTAACCCAAGGTGTGAAAAAAACCTTATGTCGCGTACGCTGCGGAAATTATTAACAATAGAGCAAAGTGATGTACCTACTACAGTTTAAAAGAAGTCATCAATATCTAGAAAAAAGTTTTGTAATAGGTACCATATGTCTAACTATTACGGTTAAGTCACCATGACCGCTTTTTGTTCAAATTATTCAAGGAAATTCCTGGTGAAATGAAAAAATGGTAATTTTGGTATCATGATATTAATCCTTATCCATTTAAATGGTTTAATAATTAAGGTGAATTATGTCCGTGTAAATTACAATTTAAATCAAATCGGACCTTTTATTTAAAAGTTACGACGGTAATAAACATGCTCGAAATAAGAATTCTTTTTAAAAAGCGTTCTCGAAGGTTTTGAGGAGAATTAGGACTGTGAAGGATAGCATACAGTAGGGATAGGATATGGGATATATAATCTCGCCGACGCCGAATTGGCAGCCACTTCAATTTGGTTCGAAACTCCGACACGTGGTCGTATTTCCGGAGACCAAAAAGAAAGCAAATTCACAAGTTGTACAATCACTCGAGTTTATTTAAGAGTACCTCTATTGCATCTAGAAAACAGACATCTGCAAATTTTATAAGTGGTAGACGAAGCAATTAGGTAAGACTGACGTAGTGTGAAATGGTAAAAATTTTTGCGACGTTAAAAAGAATAGAATAGGATTCTCACCAATATCAGCGATATGAATCTCCCCAGAGAGGTTACAATCCATGTCTACAAGGATTGCGGGCCCATGCTAAAAAACTGGGCGCCACCCAGGTTTTTAGCGCTTTTAGAGTATAAAATGCCCATTTTATACTCTACTAGCACTTCGCCCGCGACTTCGTCCGCACGAATTTAGTAGGTACTCCACAAACTTCAACGCCCCCTATACCCCCTTATAAAGGTTAGTTTTAGAAAATTAAGCACAACGATTTTCATTAATTACTAAGCAATTTCTACTCATTCTATGGTCTCAGGAGGCGCCAGACAATGTACTATTTAATAAACGAATGCGACTGTCAAAATGCCAAAATGTAGGAATTTAATCACGTGAAATTTCGATAGCATCTGTCAATCCCGTACATTTTTGACGTATTGACAATCGCCTTCGCCACGCTGCCGTTTACAGAATCTCACTTGTGTTGACCCAGGTCCAGCGTAACTGTTCACCCCGTTCACCCCGTCAGGGGTTGATTATGCAAAAATTGTTAGGTAAATCTGTTTCAGTTATCCCACTTTTAGTTTGTTCATAGCATTCCGACGTAAATTGAAGCAAGCTATGATGTCCTCCCCTATAAACTTACTCCAACCAACATGCCTGTCTACGGAGCCCTTAGTACTAAGCTACAGCAGTTTTAAGTTTTCAATAAAATTAAATAAAATACCCTGTATTTCTTAGTACAATTCGAACTTAACATAAGATTAATCTAGTTTATAACTGTACAGGTATTTATGATTAGTTGTATAATTATGTAGGTTGTATATTTTTATTAATTGACATTAGTAGTAGTCACCTCTTATAGATATTTTTTTTAAGACAAGAATTTTTTTTAGGAAACCGCGTTGTCGCATTGTTCTACCCTTTGAACAATTCCCATGCCAACATGTCTACTGGGGTCTTAGCATTAAGCTACAGCAGTTTAACGTTTTTATTCATACTAATTAATATTAGTAGTAGTCACCTCTGAGGCGTCGGCCTCTCCTAAACCTCTCCACACATCTCTTTCCCGCGCCTCTCGCATACATAAGGGTCCACATCTATGGTTGAAGATGTCGCTCCATCTTTTACTTGGTCTTCCTTTTTCCCTTGTCCTGTCTCTTGGTATCCATTCTGTTTAACGTTTTATCCATTTGTTATTTTGCATTTTGCTACTAATGTGTCCTGCCCAATGCCACTTGAGTTATTTTGTTTTCAACTTTATCTGATAATTTTAGACCAAACATCAAGCATGCTTCTGTCCATTTTACGTTGGCAGATAGAAATTCTTTCTTCGTCTTCTTTCCTCAGTGAGCATGTCTGGCATGGCAACCATATGTAAAGCATGGCCATATCACTCCTTCGTAGAGTTTTTTCTTTACATTGATATTGATGTCATTGTTTTTCATTATTTCTCTTATTCCCCAATATTTTCCTCATTTTCCCTATTTTTTTTCATTATTTTCCTCCAGGCTACAGTTATCCTTTTTTCTATCTCTGTTCCTGTATTATTTTCGTACTTCCTGGTCATATGGTTCTCCACCCAGTCTTGAACCTGCAACGTGTGATTCGTAGTCGGCCGTCTCCCCATCGCGCCATCAAGGTTAGTCACCAGTTGTCGAAATCAACGGTCACACTGACCGCGCCCCACCACATCACGGACCACTACTACGTGCTTACAGCGCCTACGCTTTAGCTATCAGCAACTGTGCGCTACGGGTTTTGATTTTGGTTGCTATTTAGAAACGCCAGGCTTTTCAGCATGTTTAGTACTAAACGCACGCCACCTAAGTCTAAGCCTGCGCTCCGACTTGAGCAGTCCGTTTCTGACTCGGAAATAGCTACCCTCTCATCTTCAGACATTGACTTAAATGTTACTTGTCGCAAGCGGAAGCAACCAGACTGTGAACATGAAGCGGTATTTGTGGCTATCAAAGCGGATCTTGAAAAGACGTCTTCCTTCCAAGCGGATCTGCAAAAGACGCTCAGCGAATGGAAGTTAAGCCTAGAGGGCCAGTTGGCTGTGATTAACAATAATGTAACATCAATAAGAGGTGACCTTGAGGCTTATGTAAAGGAATGTAAAAAGGAAATGGAACATCTACGCGACGAAAATGCCGCAGTTAAACAGTCGATCACGGAATTATCTGAGGAAGTTGCCGGGATAAAAAAATCGGCACAGCATATTTCCGACGAATATGATGACATTCAAAAACGGCTTCGTAAACTCAGCGAACGTTCCATCAGCGTAAACTCGGATACAGTCAAGGCCCTTGAAATAAAAATAGATTACTTAGAGCAACAGGGTGGGCAATGCAACCTTGAAATCTCTAATGTTCCTGAGAGGCGAGGAGAAAATCTACTTTCATTATTGGAAAATATTAAAAAAACCATTAACCATCCTATACCTCGTGAAGACATTACTTCCGTTCATCGGGTTCCGCATGCAGCAACTAATGATTGCCCTAAAAACGTAATTACTACATTAAGATCAAAAGTAGTGAGGGACAACGTATTAAGTGCGTGCCGCAAAAAGAAAGGACTCACTTCCTCTGATCTGGGCATCGCAGGCACATCCCACTCTATTTACGTGAACGAGCACCTAACACTCCAAAGGAAACAATTGCTGCGTGAGACTCGTGAGGCGGCCAAGAAGAATGGGTACAAGTACGTCTGGGTAAAGCATTCTACAATCCTTGTAAAACAATTTGATACCACTCCAACCATAGCTGTTGAGTGCGCAAATGATTTACTAAAGATTAAGCCCACTGTTACTAATTGATAAATGATAAATGATATTTATTTTGTAAGTAGGTTCAACATTTAATAACACTTTTACACGTCAATATTTTTTGGTCATTTCACAAACTCAGAGGTCACAGTCTCTTTTGAAGTCCATACAAACTGTACTGGTCAAATCATACGAGAACCATGTAGGTTAATGTCTGAGGTGGCCTTTTGAGGGAAGTGCCACACAGATTTGAGTGGACCTGTCCAGACAGTGCAAGCATTTGTCAGTTATTGTGGAGCTCAAACTTAGGACTTTAAGGAGCTCAACGATTTGACGAACAATACCAAAGTAAGGACATTTGGATAGGCCGCATAAAAAAAAATATATTCCCCGCCGCGTAAATTAATTTAAATATCATAAGTTTGTCCGCATTAATTAATTTTATTTTTATATAATTTGTATTAGTCACCATGGCTAAGAAATCAAACAAATATGATTTTAGTATTTACTACCAGAATTCCAGAGGCATTCGTACAAAATTAAACACTTTATACATGCATATTCTGTGTAACTGTTATGATTTAATTGTGTTGACAGAGACATGGCTGGTCCCTGCTATAAATAATAGCGAATTTATAGATAGTCGATACATTGTTTTTCGCTGTGACCGCGACAGAACTGCAACGGGTAAATCTGAAGGTGGTGGAGTACTAATTGCTATCTTACGCAAATATAATGCGGTGCGCATTCCTTCATCGCAACTTGGAGTCATGGATAAACACCTTGAACAAATTGCTATTATGATTCCCAATAGTAATAACTCGGCACACACTCTTGTGTGTGCAGCATACATTCCGAATAGTTCACCACTCGCAATTTATAATATACTAGCACTTCGCCCGCGACTTCGTCCGCGTGGGGATAGTAGGTACTCCACAAACTGTGACGCCCCTATACATATCCCCATATAAAGGTTAGTTTTGGAAAATTAAGCACAACGATTCTCATTATTGGTTCAGCGCAACTGTTCACCCCCCTCCCCCCCCCCCGTTCAGACTCCGCAAAAATTGTTAGGTACATGATCTGTTTCAATTATCCCACTTTTAGTTTGTTCATAGAATTCCGACGTAAATTGAAGCAAGCTATAATTTCCTCACCTAAAAACTAATTCACCCCCGCTTCACCCCTTATTATGTATGTACCTAGTTGATTTTCGAAAAATCCAAACATTTGTTATTCTTATCGTTTTATCGAAAACATTTAAATGCCGTGGTGTTTCAACTTCATCGGACCAAGCATTGATACGATTCTCCCCAGTTCGCTCAAGCCGCGACATTTTTCTTACTCCGAGCATGTTTATTACCGTCGTAACTTTTGAACGAAAGGTCCGATTTGAATGATTTAAAGTGTAATTTACACGGACATAATCAACCTTAATTATCAAACCATTTAAGTGGATAAGGATTAATATCATGGTACTATAATCACCATTTTTTATTTCACCATGGGATTTGCTTGACTAATATTAACAAAAAGCGGTCATGGTGACTTATCCATAATAGTTAGACATATGGTATCGCGGACTTTTTTGTTGATATTGATGACTTCTATAAAATTGTAGAACATCACTTTGCTCTATTGTCAATAGATTCTGCAGCGTACGCGATATAAGGATTTTTTCTCACACCTTGGGTCACATTATCGAAGTTTTCATACGGATCCCTAACTTTTTTGAAAATATTCTATAGCCTATGACCATCGCCGATAATGTAGGATTCTACTGGTGAAAGAATTTTTCAAATCGGTCCAGTAGTTTCGGAGCCTATTCATTTCAAACAAACAAACAAACAAACAAACAAATCTTTCCTCTTTATAATATTAGTGTAGATATTTTGATAATATTGACAACTTGGTTAATTCGATAAATATTGATAACATTATATTATTGGGCGATTATAATATACCTGCAGCCCAATGGGTTCGACTTGATCCTGATCATTATTTTCAAACGTGTCGGGGAAACTCCGCCATCTGTAACCGTCTAAAGGAATTCTTGATTGTACATGATATGCAACAATGTAATCACTTGACAAATTCTATGGGCCGCATTCTCGATCTCCTAGGCCCGTATTAATAAACGGCCCTCAAAAACGTACTCAAGTGCGTTAGGTATCATTTGATACGCCATTATGACGTCATCAGCATCTCAAGATTATTGCTAATTAATAGACACATATATACAGTATCTCAGTAACCAAGATCAGCATCTCACCTAGTTGTACTTGATGGCTTGATCTCGTGATATCCCTTATATAATCTTTTGGTAATCGAAAACGTAAAGGCCACAAAATATCGCCATAGTAGTCTATTTCATCGTAATAATTAATATTACTTAAAATATTTTCAAACTCCATGTTTCGCGCCACGCTAATCACACCTCAAGTCACGGACTGTCTGCACTCACGATATAGCATCTCAAGAACCCGCGCTCGTCGTCGTCGTCTTAAGGGTCGAGTTTCGTTTATTAATCAGTCCATCACTCGGTTGATGCCGTAAACCTAATCCGCAACTTGAGAACGTCAATAATCACGTTTATTAATACGATCAGGATCTCAACATTCATCTCAAGTGCGTTCTCGCGAGCTGAGTAACGTTTATTAATACGGGCCCTAGTGTCTACGGTTAGATGTACGGTCTTTAAACCTAACCAAGATCTCGTTCCACCTGATGATCACCATCCACCTTTCTATACGTTGCTTTCTTTGAATATTAATATCTGCTTAATGAATCCCCAGTATACCCCGAAATATAATTACCGCAAAGCCGACTACACGATAATAAATGGTCATATTGATCAAATTGACTGGGATAATGCACTAGGAAGTCATTCGGCAGAAACCTGCGTCGAGATCTTCTATGATCATATTTATAATATAATAAAAAACCATACCTTTGTCGAAACCCGTGGATGCACATTTTCCCGTGTGGTTTTCTGGATCACTTATTCGTATCTCTAAATACAAAAAGAAAGCTTGGTCCAAATGGAAGAGGTACAAAAACCCAAGCGATTCCCAGCGACCCAGCTTTGTAAAGAGCGCGCTTTAAAGAAGAATGTGGTAAATGTTTTAAGAAATATATGAATAGTGTCGAAGATGCCATTCCTAAGGCTGTTAAGCACTTCTGGGTTTACTTGGCAAATCGACAAGGGAGATCGGGTATACCATCTTGTATGTTTTATAAAAATGAAACTTCTAGTGACCCACTTACAATATGTAATAATTTTTCCAAGTTTTTCCAATCTGTGTATGAACCATCTTCTGTCAAACCTGACTGGTGTCCGGCTCCGTATCAGGCAAACACTAATAATAATTCACTTTGTACCTTAAATTTCGATAAGGATTCTGTTTGTAAACAACTCAGGTTTCTGGATGCAGAGAAGGGGTCTGGACCTGATGGTTTGCCACCACTGTTTCTGAAGCGGACAGCTGAAACTATTTCCAAGCCTTTGTCCATGATATTTAACAGATGTATACAAAAGGGTATATTTCCGGCCATGTGGAAAAAAGCTAATATTATACCAGTATACAAAAGTGGTTCAAGGCAAGATATAGGTAAGTATTTGAAAAGCTTGTCCACCAGGCCATTTATCCGTTTCTACGACACAATTTAATACACATGGATTTGTTAGGCAGAAGTCTACAAATACTAACCTGATGATCTTTGTTAACTTTCTGTTTAATTTCATGGATAAGGGACTTCAAACAGACACAATTTATACGGATTTCATGAAAGCTTTTGACAGGGTGGACCATCAAATTCTGTTAAACAAAATTGCGTTCAACGGCATCAGAGGAAACTTGCTGCGCTGGTTCTATTCATATATATGTAATAGGAATCAGATTGTAGTGAGCAACGGGTATCATTCAGAAGCATTTTTGACTTCGTCTGGTGTTCCCCAAGGATCCATCCTTGGTCCTCTTCTTTTTATTATTTATGTGAATGATATTGGTAACTGTTTCTTTCATAGTCATTTTCTGTTGTATGCTGACGACCTTAAAATTTATCGAAAAATCAACACTATAAATGATTGTTACCTTCTTCAAGAGGACCTAAATAGGTTAACCGAATATTGTCACAGAAATAAACTTAAATTAAGTATTCCTAAATGTAAGTATATTAATTTTACAAAAAAGCAAAAAAAAATAGTTTCTTACAATTATTCGCTGTGCAACGAAATATTAGCCAGAGAAACAAGTATTTGTGACTTGGGTATCCTTCTTGATAGTAAACTGCATTTACATCTGCATATTGATAATATCGTCACTAAAACTTTCCAAATGCATAACTTTGTGATGAGGGCTGCTTCAGATTTTAAAAGGCCATTAACTTATATGTATCTGTATAACACCTTGGTACGCCCTCAGCTCGAATATGCCTGCATGATCTGGGACCCATACTACGCCAAATATGATAATGCATTAGAACGAGTGCAGTGTAAATTTCTCAAAAATATGCAGTATAAATGTCGTCTGAAGAACCTCTCTTATGAAGATGCACTAGCTAAATTTAAATTACTGCCTCTGCGTTCAAGGCGCCAGTTGCTCCAAGCCATGATGCTTCATGGACTAGTGCATAGTAGATTCGATTGCTCAGAACTAATTAACGATTTATGTTACTTTGTGCCGAGAGCGGTTATGAGACGAGAGGTTCGCTCTTACCCGTTGTTTGCCACGACCCCCTGTCGTACAAATGCCGGCCGGAGGGCTCCTCTGCAGAGATTAGTCACTATATACAATAATCACTTTAATCTTATAGACATATTTAACCTAATAAAAATTGTATTTAAGAAAGAAATAATTAAATGCCTTCTGGTTTCTGAGTCAGAGTAAATAGTTTAAGTAATAAATATTAATCAGTTAATCATGTATTTGAGGATCAGTTTTTTTTATTTTTTAGTTAAGTATACATACATATATTAATTGCATGTGTCTGCATTGTATCGTACATAAGTAAGATGTGGAAACGTCATGGATTGTACATTAAACCATATTGATGTACAAATACAATGTACGATTTTTTGTTTTCCCAAATAAAATAAAATAAAATTTCCAATTGATAATATCTGTCTTATACAAATATATTCTAACATATTCGATCTTTTCATTTTCTATTGTAATATAAGTTTTCAAAAAAACGTGAAAAATCTCACACTCTTATTCTTTGTATTCCTTTCGAAAACTTCTTAATAAACTTTATAATTAGACCTAAGTACGTATGTTGCATACATGCGTACCAAGTTTAATTAAAATCAGTTCATTCATTTCCACGAATAAGGACTAAAAAGTTTGTTTGAGACACCATTAGAAGTAAATACTTTAAATATAAGAGCAACTCTTGGTTTTGTTGCTGTGAATAAAAAAACATACAAATTATCTAACGGCTATGTTATCTATATCTATATCTAACTATCTAGAGACTATCGTAGACTTACCGTGTCTGTACATTGAATATTTTTGCATAAAAATAACTGAGAAATGTTAGGAAAAAGATATAAAACGCAAAATTGACATTTTTGAAATTTTTATCTGTTTGTCGGTTAAGACAGCACCACGCAAAAACCACTGATTGAATTCGAAAGCTAAGTTCTTAATCAAAATCGACCCACTAAATCAAAAGATATTGTATTTTTAATTTTAGTTAGAAACTTCATCGCTAAGCGTTGCGGTGACTCACTCTTAGGCGCCATCTTTTGAGAAAAATAAAATGCAGGTAAGCACGAAAATAACATCAAAACAAATTGTTGAGTTATTTGTGAAACTTTTAACAAGTAGTTAATTAAATTGAAAATTTGAATAACTTATCGTTACTTTTTGTTACACATGTGGGCTCTTTATTTAACATTTTCCTCTGCCAAATATTTTGTCAGTTTACTACATGGTCGATAGATGGCGTTGCACCGATGACGCGTTTTTCTGAATCGCGGTGTTAACATTTTCCGTCAGAATATGACTCTCACACGATTTTTAGCATCATTGTTGTTCGCTAGGGATTTAACGTTCAGTGAAGTTCGGTCTCATGAAAACTTACAAGTCTCTGATAGGTTCTCGAGTCCAAAAAAAAAGTACCTATTCATATAAGACGTGTACCTACTTCGTTATTTAAGTTCATTCAAGTTTGCTCTTTTTTTTTGCATAATGTGACTGAATCCTTCAACTGTGCACGATTATTTAGCAACATCATCTGCCTAGCCTTTTTCCAACTATATTGGGGTTGGCTCTTAGTCAAACCGAATTCAGCTGAATAACAGTATTTTGCGTGGAGCGGCTGCCTACCAAACCTCCACAACCCATTAACTGGGTAACACGGTTTTTCTCGGCAAGACTGGTGTCAGATTTTCTGGCTTCTAACAATCCGTAACGACTGCCAAAGATTTCCAAATAACAGCCGAGATCAACGGCATATCGTGCTTTCCGAGGCACGGAGGAGTTTCGGTATGTTAAGATCCACCTTGACCTCGGCACGAATCTTTAGCAAAACTTAAAAAATCAAAACAAAACTTTGTTTTCATTTCCTTTATCCACAAGTTTCGCGAGTTTTTGAGTAATTATGTGTTAAATTGTGTTTAAATCTTGTAATGGTTTTGGGCACATTTAACGTTTATTTTAGTGATCGAAACAAAAAAATACGTAGTTTGATTTTCTTTGGTGATATAACGATTCACTGAATCGATTCATTCAGTACTAATAATATCATCGCCTGCCTAGCCTTTCACCAACTATGCTGGGGTCGGTTTCCAGTCAAACCGGATTCAACTGAATACCATTGTTTTAGGTACGTGAAGCGACTGCCTGTTTGACCTTCACAACCTAATAACTGGGAAACACGGTAGGTAGGTACCTCTTGACAAGACTGGTGTCAGATTTGCACATTGTCTAAGGCTTCCTGAGACCACAGAATAAGCACAAATGGCCAGGTAATTAATGAAAATCGTTGTGCTTAATTTTCCAAAACTAACCTTTAAAAGGGGGTAGCAGCAGGGGCTTTGCAGTTTGTGGAGTACCTTAAGGCGATACATTAAGTATAAGGCCGTTTTTCGCTTTAGCGTATCTTGATAGGTACCTGGAACAGGAATGTGAAATTGTGGTGTATGCTTTTTGACCATATGATCTATAATCCAACTGAAGGAATACACGATACGAAGAAGTTTTCTCGATAGAAAAAAACGACAAAGTTCGAAATATCTTTTATCTACACTCACAACGTATTGTTCCAAATATGAGTTCAAAAACGAATTCATAAACACGTACTTTTTTTTCGTGGATAGGTAAAATTAAAAAAAAAAACCATTACAGTTCAACATTTTCCTTCGATTTTTAAACAACTGCATCATAAAATAACTTTTTAATTTTAATAGCACACTTTTTCTTTTTAATTTTTGGCGCGCTGGCTCATTGACTTAGTCAATGAGCCAGCTTCTATCTTTGTTTATGGATGAGCGCGCTGCGCAGTTATTCGAATACGCAATGAGAATATCCGCCATATTGGAGTAAACTATTTTTCCACTTATTTTATTTTAACTGTATGAGTGAAGATAAAATAGTGTATGCAACGGCATATAATTAGGTATTAAAACACTCGTGTGATGCTATTATCACACTCGGCTACGCCTCGTGTGATAAATCCACACTCATGTTTTGATAACCCTTTTTATATGGTCGTTGCATAAACTACTATTTACTTTTTTTAGCTACAAGACGCAACGCTTTAGATTTGTCCTATGAGCATTACTTTAATACATACAAAATTACCTTACCGAGGTTCCAACTGAACATATTTTGATTTAATAATACTTTTATGTTATCACATTCGTAAATTCATTTTGGCACTTACGTTTTTTTATTCCGAGCAACACTCTTAGTATCGTTATCTCTTCTTTTGCTTTGTAAAAGTATTTGCATCTCTCTCGTTTGTTCAATTCTCAGATGCTCCGTGGAGCTCTTCCAGGCAGGACCTGTGTCACTTTTTTGGTAGGTAAATTAGAGCTGCCAGATTTTCGTAATTTAAATAATTGTTTTAACTCTAAATGCTAGTAGTTTATCAGATTAAAGTTAAATTTAGTGTTAATAAAGTGTCTGCACCATGTGAATGTGTATTCTTATGACCTTGAACAACATACAACGCAATATTTTTCTATCCGTACAAACTTTTGAATTATGTATGAAAATGGTATGAAATAAAAGAATAAAGTACAACGTCGTTGGAGTACCTACCTGAATGAAAAATGAACGTTTTCCAGTAAATTGTTTTGTTTTTTTTTGTTTGTTTTTTTTAAAAACGTTGCCCCACACTAGGAATTTCTCCAGTATCGTGGGTGCATTTACAAACATATAAATTCACGTACACAAACAGCCAGACCCGGAACAACTATCTGTAGGCCATACAAATATTTGTTCCGTGCGGGAATCGAACCCGCGACACGCAGCGCAGCAGTCAATCGCTCAACCACTGCGCCAACCGTGTCGTCAAATGAATAGCAATGGCATGAAGAAAAAAGCGCCACCAACAAAACACCTTGACTTGTATAGGATCTCCAAGGATCTCCAATGTTTTCATCTCACAAAGCAAATATTAGGTAAACCATTTATTTTCTATAAAGGAGTGTCTATTTTTATAGCGTTAATCTCACAATTTATCTCAAGAAACATGATAAAATAAATGTTTTCATTTTAGGATTGAAATACGTCAAACATTAATGTGTCAAAAATGTTTATAATGTCAAAGGCAGTAAGCACAGGGTCGAAAATGGAGTCGCGTTGAAATGAGAAAAATAAATGTGATAAGTAAATACTCGCTTCTTTCCCCAACTTGTCTGCGTGGGTTTCAGAATTACATCAAGTAATAAATGAAAAATATGTCATCCTACTAATACCTATTATAAATCTAAATCAATATTATGTTGTAATAATAGTTAGCATTATTCGTGATTCTGGCCTCCTGATAATTTATGAGTCTTTACCCCTCATCATTGCGGCCTGACTTCATCACAATCATCACTTACCACAGACATATTTTTGTAAAAATAAAATAATACTAAGTTTAATTTCATTTACAACGCCGACATTTCAAAGTCTTACTGCAGTGCGATTCTGTAAATATGTCGAAGTGAAAACTTGGGCGAGGTGCACGACGGATGAGTTGTCAAACCATACAAATAAGATAGAATGACAGCTCTATTGTCGTTCACTCCGCCTAGGTGAACACCGTGAGATGTCAACAGAATCGACCGGCTGTATATCAATCAATAGAGTCGATGGCCTTCTCATAACATCGGCAAAAAAATATACATTAGATACTTATTTGTGAAATTTTACAATCCGTATTTGTTTAAAACGCTTACTGACTTTCGCTTTTACGACAAAAAACATTACAAGCATCAGAATAAGGTTAATATTACATTTTTGACTACTTTTCCAACCTGTCAAAAGTTTTTGGATAGTCTGCGAAGAAAAATACTAATATTTTCTAAGTCAAAAATCATAAATAAGTGTTTTCCATGATTTGGTATAAGTCTTGAAGAAGTTCCGTAATGAAGATATTTGGGTGGAAACCAGGATGAAACAATTACTCAGCAAAAGACAAAACGGGCCTGAGGACGAGGCAGGGGTTACCCTACGGTCCCGCATTCGGCATGCCGCATACAACAGCAGCGGCGTGCCGCATACAATAGGTGTGGCGCTCAAGTATACCTCTGATGGAACTTTGCTGAAAAGGTATTTGCATCACATTTAGGTTCTAATATTGGTTTCCTAGATATTTAAATAAACTAATATGATAAAGTGGTAAAATCTATTTACGGGACGTACGATTTTTTTTCGCTGATACAAATCTGTGGTTGCCATAGGCTACTTTTCATCTCCAAAAAATGCACGATGTATGTGAAAAAGGCCACGGGGGTGAAGCCACGGAGAAAAAACAAATTATCCACATAACATTTCATTCGTTTTCATGACATACATATTTCAATTAATGATTTTTTTACAACTGGCAAAAAAATCTCAAGTGCTATCTCTATCGCACAATTATGGCCATGTTCATAAATAGTCAATTGAGTTAGTAGTTTTAAAAATAATTTGGGGACATACGAAACATGATATAATTTTCCACCGACTGTAAAAAAAAATACTGACACAAATAATTATTAGTCTGCGTTCAATATTTATTTTATTCTACGTCTAAAATCATTGTTTTTAAATTATGAGTGCTGTTTTTAGTAAATGGTTTGACACAAGAAGATTGTGAAGTTTGCGTGCGAGCAACATTGAATCAGTTGACGTTTTAAATTAATTTGATGTTGTGGCGCTAGGTTCGATATTTCAAACTTTCCGTAAGGGGGACGGGGGGACGGGGACCCCGCTCGCGCGTGCTGTCAAATCGATGCTTTTGAGCTATCATTTAAAATCGAGGTAGCACCTTAAGGCTCTGCAGGAGCGGCCCGTGGGCCTTTCAAAGCTCCTCTCTAGCCACTACCCCTCATATTCAGCACGTCGTCGCATATAAAAGATTCCCAAACAAGCTATCCATCTTTTGTTTTTGATGCTTGTAGGCTCATGAAGAATTATAAAAATTGACGACTACGTATGAAGAAACAATTGCCGTTCTTTCTTGCCAATAGTTTCGTACTGCTTCAGCTATAATTTTATACTGGCCTCTATTTTTTTCCATAGATTTCCTTATGTTCAGATTACTCGTGCTTGGCTTTTTTGCACGTTGTAGTATTTTAATTGGAAAGTCGGTGGTTTTTTTTTATTCTAAGTTTTTTAATATGTTGTTCTACAACTACATAACCTACCAATTTGAAAAATCCATCACAGTCAGTTCATAACTGCATTCGTAATCTTAATTCAGAAAATACGGTTCAATAATTATTGTTGTGCGTTGAGGAGTTGCATTTTTTGACACCCAGTTATATCATCAGACCCTTTTTTTTTTTTTTTTTTTCGAGGATGGGAAATCATCAAATGACCCCTCCCGCTCTGGGTGGAGCGGCAGGGAGTGTCAGACTTTTACTGACTAAAACCCACCCTTTGTCCTCCTAGTGCCTTTCCTTCCAGGGCCGCGGTAACTCTTTCGAACAAATCCGCAACCCTGGAAGGCTCTGGCCCTAACGGGCCCCGACCCATGCTGACGACTGCTGGCTTGGCGCGCGTAGAACACAGCGCACCGTCAACCCGGGCCTGTTCTGATCGGACGGCGAGCTACCCATTGCTCGCCGTCCACAGGCATCAGTCACTGCGCCATGCTCAGGAGCATCAGTTCCTGGGCGGCGCAGTGGCTAACGTTCAACAGTAGGGGGTGAAATGGGGCCATAACTGGCACTCCATTTCAGCCCCCTCCGGAGCCCTTTGTAGGGGCTCTACTGCGGCTGCTGCAGTAGCAGCAGCCGCAGTGGAACCGGCAATGGCGGCAGAAGAAGCGGCGGCAGTGGCGGCGGTCGCGGCAGAGACGGCGGTGGCGGAGGGCTTCCTCCTGTTTCCGGCTTTGGCGGGTGGGGCGCAGGCCCTACCCCCAGCCCAGTGGTCGGCTGGCTTGCCAGCTGCCGCACAGACTACGCAGTGCGGCGCGGCGTCGCAGGAGCTCGCCCTGTGACCGGGCTGACCGCAGCGGAAACATATACCGCTGCGGTCCACCTCCGTGGTGCATTGAGCTCCCACATGGTGGCCCACCTGGCACCGGAAGCACCTCAGAGGTCGGGGTTCCAGCAGTTTGACCTGCGCGGAAACCCAACCCACCAAAAACCTTCGGCCCTCCGATATGATCTTGGCCGCCGACACGGGGCAGCTCACCACAATGGTACGCATGCCCGTGTTGTCAAGACGTAGGGTGCCCGCCTTCACCTCCTCTGCTGAGCACCCCCCCGTCCTAACGACGGCGGCCACCACCTCCGCCTCCGTGACGGAGTCGTCCAGGCCCAAGATGCGCATGTCAATGCACTTGGTGGGCCTGGACACTCGGGCATCGTCCGCGCTTAGGGACGCCCTGAGCCTTTCGGCTAGAGCGTCCGCGGTTGGGCCACTGGCTACCCCGGGGATCTCCACCATCCGGGCCCCAGTCATGGTGACCCTGAGCCGGAGGCCCCCTACGATGCCTAGCTCACCAAGGTTCACCGCCTCCTTCGCCTTGGTGAGCACGTCCGCGTACGTCACGCCCCTCTTCGCCGCGTCCGGCTGCAGTGTTAGGACTACAGCCGCGGTTTCCGGGGGGCGCAGCGCAGCCGCGACGCTTCGCGCCTTCTGCCGCCGCTTCCTCTCCCGCCTCTTGGCCGCCCTGGCTGCCTTTCCCGCCTTCTTCTTCTCCCCGGCCACTTGCCATTCGGCTTGAGCCGGGGGAGGATCTGAAGGCGAGGCAGCCGGGGGGAGCTGCTGCACAGACGGCGCAGGAGCCTTCGCCGTCCGCGCAGCAACCCCGCCCCTACTCTTCCTTCCCGGGGCCGGGTCCGGTTTTCCCGGCACCGGCTTCGCGAGTGCCGGCCCGGACCCTTTCTCCTGGCCGGACGACCCCGGTGTGGCAGCCACGGCGGCTTTTAACAACGATGAACAGAACGAATTTTGAAAAATTTTGGCATAGCCTTGAACAAAGTCCCGCAGGACTGTGAGCGTACAGGAGCGCAAAAAACCAGGTATGTTTGCTTAAAAACCGTTATAAAACCAAAAGTACATCGAAATGTTTACTTTTTTGGACAAATTGCTTATGTTCATTAAATTCCTTATTGAATACATAGTTACAAAAAACAATAAAGTTACCACTCAAAATCTTGAGCATTTCGCGACGAAAAATTGTACTATGGGTTTCTCTTGTGACGTCTTTTTTTCAATATTCTAGGCTATTGTTATTTAATATCTACGTAAAATACTTAATTTTAAAGACTAGGCTATACACTGCACCTTTTTCCGCTTGAAAATGTGTTGGCGTTATGGAGATCTCTGCGACGAAAAAATTGGCATTTTTCGGTACTCTGCCTTCCCACAGCCTCTTAAACCGCGCGGTTGAAGTCGCGGGTGAAGTGCTAGATAAAAAGATTTTCATTAATTTACATTATCTGTAAATTGCTGGGGCAAGATGTGGCATTGTCTTTTGGCATGGGTTTGACACGTTCTACGTATTGTTTTACTTTATGTTTTTCTTTCCATTAAGTTACACTTGACGTACACCTACACCACCCTAAGGTCGACTGATAAAAAAATCACAAGGCATTAAGTCCGCCTTTGTAGCGTGTTTATTTTTAATAGTGAGTAAATTTTTAATAAAATAAGTAGAAGCCGAAATCAATTTGTGCTTATAAACAAAAAAAATACAACCAACTTTTGAATAAAATAAAATGTACATTGTAGTGTTATTATGATAGAGTTTTTTTAAAAAAAAATCACGTTTTTTTTTTTGTTTTTCCCAACTTAATCTGTAATGTCCCCTATATGACCACGAACTTCTGGAACAATCCGTTTCAAGGATATGCAATTTATGGAATATATGCGCACTGTCTGGGTAGGCCGCCGTGTGCCGCTCCGCAGTACAGTGCACATAAAAATATTTAGCTAAATTATTATAAGTGTGAAAGAATAACATCGCTCAATTTTTTTTTTGGATACATTGTTTAGATGATACCGAAGCATGTACACGAAATTCTTATAGTTGTTTTTTTAACAATTTTTATTACGAACATTGTTTGTTTGAAGGAATAAACAAAAAAACAAATTTACTCCTTTCTATTAGTAATTTAGATTAGATATAAGGACACCAGACGCACAAAAACTAAGTAACAAATTACAAAACAAAAAGATAACGGTGATAACCAAACACCAGTTTTGAATAGAGATAGCCAACAATTTTACGTTTAGTTTAGTTTATTGATTTTATTCTATATAATAATAAAACAGTACCTACTAAGTTATTTTTAGAAAACGATTATCCACGGTTCTGGTTACACACAACGGGCAATGTGAAGTATTTAATCGGAAAGCTGACAGCGATAAATTGATTTTGTTTATGTATCGTGATGGCTTGAAGTTTAATGAATAATGTAAGGAGGGTTTTCAAGCAATTACCAGAATGGGTCAAAATTTATTTATTTACACTACTACGGTTTTTTTTTAGGGATAGGAAATCACCAAATGACTCCTTCCGCTCTGGGTGGAGCGGGAGGGAGTGTCAGACTCTTACTGACCAAAACCCATCAGCCGGGCGATTCTGTCGACATCTCACTGTGTTCACCTTGGCGGAGTGAACGACAATAGAGCTGTCATCCCATCTTATTTGTATGGTTTGACAACTCACCTGTCGTGCGCCCTGCCCAAGTGTTCACTTCGACATGTTTACAGAATCGCACTGCAGTATTCTTCCAAATGCCCTTTGCGTTCCAGGGCCGTGGTTACTGTTTCGAACAAATTCCGCAACGGTACGACGTGGTACGCTTCCAATTTTGGGGCATAGAAGTTCAAATGTGTTCCAGTTGATCCGTAATAAATTGGCTGTGACAGCCAGACAAACCCCACGAGTGATCTTATGACGATTCTGCAAAATTTTGGAGATGACTTAAAGGGTTTTTAATCACCACCACACGGTCAGTGGACGAACGGTTCCCTATCCATTTGCATAAAATTTTAAGACCTAATATAACTTAGCATAATTTTGTTTGGCATAATTATATTTTCGCATAATATAATTACGCATAACAGCTTACGCATAATTTTTTAAGCATAATTTCTCTCACCATAATAATGATTAAGCATAATATTATAAAGCATAAATTTATTAAGCATAAAGTTCTAAAGCATAACTTTTTTAAGCATAATATCCTAAAGCACAAATTTATTTACGCATAATGATATTAAAACATATTTTTATAGGTATAACAATTTATTTCGACGATTGGAAAAAGGCCATATCTCCTGAATCGGTTAATATATAGGTAACATATTAATATAATATAACGTATTGAACAATTTTGTGGGTTTTTTTTTCGCTGTAGGAAGCATGAAGCAAGCAAGCATACAGCATGCAAGCAAGCATACAGCATGCAAGCAAGCATGTAGCAAACAAGCAAGCATGCAACATGCAAGCAAGCATGCAGCATGCAGCATTCAAGCGAGCATGCAACATGCAGCAGGCAGGGTTTCTGTCACGGCTCCGGAGCTGCGGGCCTCCGGCGGCCCCACGCGTGCTAATCGTCGCAGACGGCTTTCGCTCGCTCGCATCCGCCTGCTCCTCAGCCCACGGGCCGCCTCGCCCCTACGCGCCTACGCGATTTTAAATTACACTCTAGGGGTAGGACAAACAAGACTACGTGGAGTCGGTTTTGCAGCAATTCGGTTCTGTCACTAAATTTGTTGCACAGCATTTTAAATTCAGTCGATATTAAAGTCATTAGGCCTACTAACGTTATGCTAATAGTAATTAGGCCTACTAACGTTATGCTAATAGTCATTAGGCCTACTAACGTTATGCGAATCAAATTTATGCCAAAACAAATTAGTCTTTAAGAAGATTATGCCAACATAAAATGTATGCCTAAAAAAATTATGCAGAAGTATTATTATGCCAAAACAAATTGTGACAAAATCGTTATGCCGAAGTATATTAGGACAAAGAACATTATGCGAAAAGAAGGGATCCCGGACAAACGTAGGTAATCTATCTATAACTACCGAAATCGTTCGCTCTATAAGATGAAATCTTTGCATTGGGACAATTTACTAGCAATTATGAATATTCTGCGAAAAGGTGTTATTCTCTCGTATTTCTACCAGTAGTTTTTAGTCTATGTAGTTACAATCAGCATCAGAGAAAAAGAACCCTATTAAGTATTTTGTAAAGTATTGTAATGGTCTAGTGGTTAAGGCTGCGACTTGGCAATACGAAGGTCACGAATTCAAATCGCAGTTTGGAGGTTTTTTTATTAAATTTTCTCATTTTCAATAGGTGATTACATGATTTTCGTTAATTATTATTTAAGAAATAAAATGTTAAAGTAGGTATGAGGTTTGTAAGAAAAGCTAGGCATGTTGCATAAACGATATTCATTTATTTTCCTAATTACATTTCTAGGACTTCATCACGATACCCTGGGTGAGGTTTAGAACGTTCATTAGATAACGGTTCGTTCATAGATATTTCTGCAAACATAACTACAATATTTATTTATTTACAGTTGTGAAAACATTGTTTTTTATACTTTGTATGATCTTATCGGAGAAAAAACCTGGTTAAAAATAAAATGTCATTTGCGCCTGTGAATTTAAGATTAAGAACCAACATGCTAAACTATAACAGTATAGCAATATACATCTTTCTCTTTTCAAGTCACATTTTCTGATAACCCTTTTAACACATCATTGGAAAAATATGTGAGCTCAGATGGTGCACCGTTAACACATTACAAAACTACTTGTAAAAAAGAGTAACTGGATTGATAATAATAAAGGTTGTTAATTTTAGATTATCATCATCATCATCATATCAGCCGAAAGACGTCCACTGCTGGACATAGGCCTCCCCCATGTGTCGCCACAACAACCGGTCCTGAGCGTCTCGCATCCATCGGTTACCCGCGACCCTCACCAGGTCATCGGTCCACCTTGTGGAAGGCCTTCCAACGCTGCGTCTTCCGGTACGCGGTCGCCACTTCAAAACTTTTCGGCCCCATCGACCATCTGTTCTGCGAGCAATGTGCCCTGCCCACTGCCACTTCAATTTGGCGATCCTTCGGGCTATGTCGGTAACCTTGGTTCTCTTGCGGATATCATCATTCCTGATTCGATCACGCAAGGAAACTCCGAGCATTGCCCTCTCCATTGCCTTTTGGGTGACTTTAAGCCTTCTGATGAGGCCCATTGTGAGCGACCACGTTTCGAGTCCATAGGTTATCACTGGCAACACGCACTGGTCATAGACTTTCGTTTTAAATTAACTACGAGATAATGATCCCACAAAATTAACACTTGCTCATACGTTCCAATGCAATTTTATCAGATTAGTTACATAATCAATCTGCCGAGTAAATTTCCTTTTAATAACGGAAAGGATGGCCGTCACTGTCTATCACTTCTTGAAGTCTACTTTTCATGCCCGAAACCACATCACACTTCAAGGTGTCGCTCATTGTTCATGCGGCCGCCTATTTCCACAAGCTCGCCTGGGCCCATTGAAGATATCCTTTCACAGTAACTTAAAACAGTCAACTTTTAAAAATCTGTTACAATATGTAAGTAATCCAAGTACCTAAATGTCAACCAAAATAATTAGAAATAAACATGATTTCAATAAGAATGTAATTTACCTAGTGTTAATCGCCCGCTTGTTCTCAAATCTAATTTCAGCCCTTGAACGCGGAGTTTCGAAGGGTTGCACTGAGTGAACTTCCATCGCTCCGATTAATTAGTGTAAGCAATAAATTGGGCGAAGACCTTGGCGACATTTCATATCACCAGTCGCTTGATACCTTTGCATCCAACTCCGCACGAAATCCAAAACAATAATCAGGAGATGTATTCAGGCGCACAGCTGCAGGTGTACTGAGGCAAAATCACCGACACCGGGTTGAAAACGGGCAGTGTGTGACGGTATACGGAGCTAGTACGTAAGCCACGCCTCTTTCTTACCTCTGATCCGCGACGCGTCGGCCGGTTGCTTTCTTACCGGGCGTTCTTACCGGTGCGCGTCGGTAGGTGTGTGTGTGACGAGTGGTACATTTTGTATTGCATTCTTGCCTTCCGGTTTCATTCTATTCTGATCTGTTCTAGGTAGAAAAGAAAAGAAACGATGGGTGTGTGGCCGGCCTTAGACTGCTTTTTCTCTTTCTTTTAAACTTGCTCTTTCATGCCTATACAGGATGTTCCAGAAGTGCGTGGTCATACTTAAGGATGGTATTTGGTAGCTGCTATAGAGTAAGGAAACAATCAATCAATCAATTTTCTTTTATTTCAGACCTGAGTCCATATAGTATTAGTAACAAACTTAAAATATGTTAGTATTACATGATAAATTATTTAACATGGTTGTGTATCCATTGCCTCCATTGACGACTTTCTAATTTTTCAGCAATTACCTTCAGGTACCTGTTGGAACTGTCCCTCACACTGCTCATCAGCGATGCCGCTCGCTTACGGATTATGGCATGGAAACCATCGACTTGTGCGTCCGCAAACATCGCTGATACGCTGCAATAGCGAGGCAGTCCCATCAGCAACCTAAAGGCGTTGTTGTATTGGACCCGCAGGGCGCTGACGACTTGCTGTGTGTAGTTGACCCACAGACTACAGGTATAGTAGGACAACAACAACAATAACAATATCAGAATGAAAAAATATTGACTTAAAAAAACCGGACCTCGAAAAACGTCTAAAACGTTACAAAAAAATCACTTTTGAAGCAAATTGATGCAGTCCATGGCATGAATCTGTGATTGAACTAAAATTAACACCGCTTACTTCATCGGACACCTTTACCTTTTCGTCTTCTGGGGTCGGGTTTTTTTAAAAAAGTTTTTTTTTATGTTTTCCCTATTCTATAGCAGCTACAGAACACCACTCTTGAATATGACCACGCATTTCTGAAACACCCCGTATAAGTAGATTGAGACCTAGGACATCTACTTATACTTTTTCTCGGCTTTACAATTACAAAAATAGGGATATCTAGTTGAAACATGAGGCTAAAGTGCTGGTGGCTATAGTGATTGCGTTTTAGCAGGGCAAAATCGGACATTGTCCTACCTATATTTATTACATTACCCATCCTTCGATTTTTTTTATTTTTTGCGTTTCGTAACTCAAAGGAAAAACGGAACCAAATGGTTCTATTTTTAAATTTAAATTGATCTTAAAATTAAGATCAATTCGTTGTCCGTAAATGTGATTTTTTACCAAAATAAAATGGGTTCGTTACGTAAAGAGTCGACTTGCTTGCTGATGTCCAGAAACCCTCGATGGGCACTCGGACCCCATCTATGGCCCTAGTGTTCAAAGGGTAAAAATAAGTTTTTCACCCATTCTACTTTATTTCTATTTTGTCGTCAGAAGATGATATAAAATTGCAATGGTACGAAACCCTTCGTGAGCGAGACCGACTCGCACTCGGGCGGTTTTTAAAACATTTATGCCAATATTATTCAAATGAAAAACGATACACAGCTCGATTGCCTGCAAAGAGATGTTAATCGGGAAAAGGCAACAACTGTACATTAATTTGTATTATGTAAGTATTTATTCAACAAGAAGTAACAGCTATACCTTTGTTACAATTTTGCAATTCTAGCTAGAAAAACAAGCCGCTCTCGCAAAAAAATAAAGACATTACATAATTATTATACGGGGTTATTACGGGGCCGGTCATTAAAAAATAACCCCGTATATAACAAAGCAAAATTGAGATTCCGCTCCAGCCCTGGCATGAAAAAAATCCCAAATAAAAAATAAATCTTACGTAATCTATACATATAATAAAACAGTAACGAAAGAAAAACTGTACATTGAGAATTTTCGAGAAAAAATAAGTGGCTTTTGTTAGAAAAACATAACTGATGACAAAAAGTCACTTTTTAGAATTTTTGTCTGTTTGTCTGTTTGTCTGTTTGTATGTGTGTATGGTACGGCTTCACGCCAAAACTACTGGATAGATTGAAATGAAATTCAGCAAAAATGTTTTTGTCAACCAAGGAAGACTTAAGGCTACATATTATCACGCCATATGTTATGGGAGATAAGCAATATTGATTTTAAAAGGTTTTTGTTCGTAATTGAATGCACAAAATAATTGAATGCACAAAATGACATGTTAGTTAGTTACAAAACCATTTAGATAATTTTTACACATAAACCTGATAGGAATTGTAGCAACCTAGAAGAAATCAACTTATTATCTACATAATTCAGATACCCGTAATGCCATCTGTTGACCGAAAAAAGTACTAACTATCAAAAGCATGAGAATTACACCAAAATATATTTTTAGTTACAAATGGTACTATTAAAACGTCATAAACAGTTATTCTTTTGATACAAAACTTACCGTTATGCATTTGATGCATAACATAAAAAAAAAGATTTGGTCTGATTGCTCCACTGACGTTATTTTATTTTTTTTTGAATGATTCATTCTCTCCACTCAACCTGTAAAGCACCCTGGTTGCTTCTGTACACTTGGACGGAGCTAGGCCGGCAAACTTAACCAGGACACCTACGCACAACGGAGTCCATACTCTACTCTATCCGTTGCGGGTTTTTTTTTATGGATGGGAAATCATCAAAATGACTTCTTCCGCTCTGGGTAGACTGGAAGGGTGTGTCAGACTCTTACTGACTAAAACCCATCTGTGTTTCTTCTTATGATATTTTCGTTCCAGGGTCACGGTGACTCTTTCGAACAAATTCCACAACCCTAGCAGGCTGTGGCCCTTACGGGCCCCGTCTACTTAGCTGACATCTCTTGGAGGCGCGCATGGAACACAACGCTTCGTCGACCCGGACCAGTGGCGCTATATAGGGTGTATAGCTCCATCCCTCTTTCTCGCTCGAATGACTCACGCTTTAACACGTCATGGTAGGGCCGCTGGTTGTGGCCGCGACCAACCCAACGCTCGCCGTCCGCAGGCTCGTGCCTACGGTGCCGAACCTGCGACTCCTGACGCCCGGGGCGTCTTCTTCTGTTTCGGCGGCTAAGGCGTGACGTTTGCCTCTCCTTCACGCGGCCCGCCCCTTCCTTTACTAGCATTACTGTTTCGTAAAAGGAGGTGACGGCTTCCCACGCCTCCGCGCTCTGGACCATGGAGTGAACCAGAGCCGGTAGCGAGAGGTCGCCGTCGCTGATCGCCTCGACGAGGACACGGCGGTGCTCCGCCCAAGCAGGGCAGACCTTCACCGTATGCTCCGCCGTGTCCTCTGCGGGGGTTGACTTCTCTTCTTCCCTTTCCCATGGACAACTTTATGTAGCTCTATCGCGTGTTAACAAACTTAGCAAATCATTATCCACAGTCCAACTTCGCTCTCTGCTGAGCATAGGCCTCTCTTTTCGTGTGCCAATCCCCACGTTCCTGTGCCAGCCTCATCCAGGTTCTACTCACGATGGCAACAATATCGTCCGCCCATCTCGCCGCCGGTCGACCAATACTTTTTCTTCCAGTCCTCGGACGCCACTCAGTCACTGCCTTACTCCACCTATCATCACCGCGCCTTGCCAAGTGTCCTGCCCAGCTCCATTTTAGTTCTACAATTCGTTTTCCGATGTTGAAAACCTTCGTACGTCTTCGGATCTCGACGACGTACCTCTACCAAGCATGGAACGCTCCATGGCTCTCTGTGCAACTATCAGTCTGTACGCAGCCTCCTGCGTGAGCGTCCAAAGTCAAAGTCAAAGTCAAAGCATTTATTTCAATTAGACCATTTACAGGCACTTTTGAATTGTCAAGGTCGGTCGGTCAAAAAAAAAAAGATGAAGCTATTTGCACGTTCCAAAGCGTAGATCTCTATGGAGAAGAACGTGCAAGAAACTCCACGGACACTCTTTTAAAAATAAGTTTTTGTTACAAAATTATGGTTACATCATTCATATTGAAATTGTACATATATGTGAGAACGATGTAAAAGACGTGCAGGATAAAAGAGTCCGGAGTAAAAAAGAAACAATTCAAAGAAATAATTAAATAGACCATGGCAGCCGAGAGATGACCAGTCTCAGCTGACGGCGCCCGTTCACGAACATGACGCATACGCTAGCACCATTCGGCTCGACCATTTTTAAGGGAGCCAAATGATCCAACGCATACGCCACCATCAGCCAGACTTTTGAGTGAGCATGACATCCCCAATCGCCAGGGTACATTCAAGTCAAAGACCTACCCAAAATGATCATTATAGTTTAAATTTGAGGGACCTACATAGTACTCACACATGTGCCGTTAATGCATGAAATTATACAATGCTAAATAAATTGAGTCTATACAATAAAAAATATTGCTTTCTTACAATCTTCATCCGGTCCAACAATATTTCCAAATGCTAACAGATTACTTTGTGTGCCCTAATGGCTGTGGAGCAGGACCAGCATTGAGCCAAGCATTTTTATCTTTAATATACTCCCCTAACTTATAATATGCTTGCCTGCATAGTGTGCGTTTAATACAAGATTTAAATTTAGTCTCATTTAGTTCTAATATATGGGGAGGTATTTTATTATAACATTTTAAACAGTACCCCATAAAAGATGAGGCTACTTTAGCCAGTCTGAAACCTGGTTGAACTAATTGGTCCCTATTTCGAGTACCATAATTATGTCTGTCGCCTCTTTTACTAAAAAGATGTAAATTCATTCTAACATACATGATGTTTTCGTAAATGTATTGACAAGGTACCGTCATGATGTTAATATTTTTAAACAGTTCCCTTAGAGAATCGCGCCGGCCGAGTTTGTATATGGGTAGTTCTTCGAAATGTGATTCTTTGACTGATTCATATGGCCAAAATTTAATTTCACTTTCAGCTCAGTAACACATGCTCATATGAAAATAGGTATGCCAAATAACATATATTTGGATGAGGGACTCGTTTTCACAAAGTAGTTTTCAAGATATCGACGTTTAAATATTTTGTGTCCAGATGAATCAGAATTTGTTACAGATGAGTCAGAAACAGAAATAAAAATGAAAAACTTTGAATGTAAATGGGCTCTGTATTAACAAAATAATCATAGTATTATAATATTCTCTCTGTTTACTTTTGTGTACACACGGCTACACATCAAGCTATGCAAAACCAGTATTGGCTGACCGTTCATTGTGAGAAAATATCATACAAAGTGAGGCCAAGACAAACTGGAATTTTATAGCTTGACGTGTAGCCGTTTGTACAACTCACTGATCTTATTTATTATACTTATTGACTTACTATAACCTACTAATTAAAGTCACAGAAGTAATAACAATAATGGCACTTTTAACATCTGTCTTAGTTAAGCAGTCTTAATTATTAGGTAATTGTAATTATCAACCACTTTAATGTATTAATTGTTTTCCATCCTTCTTCGTTGTGCGAGTCTCTTTTTCTCCTTCTTTTCTTCTGTTAGTGGCATATTGTTGTTACCATTATTGTTGTTACCTGCAATATCAAAATAAAAAATAGATAGAGTTTGACTTATGAATAAATAGGTTTTAAGATTGTTGATACCGAAGAATGTCAAAATTGCTAAGTAGTACGATACATTTTATTACCTACTTTATTGTTAGTAATAAATACACTGTTAGTTAATGATTGTTAATTAAGAAATATCAAAAATATTATAAAGAACAAGTATAGGTACTCCTGTGATTTTTGAGTTATTTAAATGGTTATTTACATCTCTAAGTAAATATATAACAAATAAGACTAGAACTACTGACTTCTGCGCAGTTAAAAGCACTGACATACACTCTACTGACATGGACAAGGAAAATTACACAACAAAAGTGCTCCTTTCTTGCTGGAAAAGGGAAAAACTAATTTATTTTCTGACTCATATGGGGTTTTGAACATATCAATCAGGCACAGATGAATCATGATTTTGCCTAAAATCATGCATAACTCATCACACATACAGACTTTAGTATTGTCATTTTTCTACACGAATCTATAACCCAAAAGCATCACACAAAACACAGATAGAAGTTTTAAAACAATAAAATAAATTTTATAATGTAGGCATTGTAATCAGGAAGCTACCTGAACCAAGCACAGATGAATCAGATATTTACCTTCGTTACACCGGGATCTAAGCCAACCAGCCGCACGTCCGCCTTCCAGCTGGTCGGTTGCACGACTGGCTTCCCCCCGAGCGGGATCCCAGACCCTCATTGTTATTTCTCGACCAAGTACGGTCAAGCGCAGCTTACTCCACATTAATCAGTATTATACGACGGACACTTATTTTTTACTTAATTGTAAACACACTAACGTGGTTATAACTAATACATATTTTTTTTGTTAGAGGTCAGTTCATTGCCTTTCGATATAACTTTTATATTGATGAATCAAAGGGAAAATGCGACATCGACCATTATGTTCCGGAAAATGGCAAACGGACGCCCTATATGAATCAGGAGAACGAACTTCAAATATTTTAATTTTGTATCTAGACAGCAATTATTAAAAAAATATAATTTGTCCCAGTTAGAGCTAAACCTAATTTCTATAAAAAAAAATCTTCTTTTTTTTGCCAATTGAAAGGAAGATTTTCTTTGCCAATTGAAAGGATATGGCCAAGATAAACATATCGGTTAATCATATCCAACAATTCATTTCCAGATTTGAATCGCTGAAGGTGTTTGCTATAACCGTCGTCTTGGTCATATTCATCCCAAGACCCAACTTAAAAGAAGCATCTTAAAGATTTTGAAGCATTTTCTGGGGGTCATCGAAGTTCTCAGTGAAAACCACAAAGTCATCTGCAACTCTTAAGTGAGACAGTTGGGCAGAAAATTGACGAACCGGCAGCACACCGGTGTGCGTCGAATTAATCGCAAATTTAATGTTTATTACCAATTACATAAGGTTTAATTTTTTTTGGGAATTTTCACATGGGGCTGGAGCGGTTAATACCGCCACAGTCCCAATCTATACCCACATTTTTAACGACATCTTCTAGGACTGCTGTGAATAGTTTCGATGAAATTAAAGAAGCATTATCATTACAACGTTTCTCACGAAAAATTATTTGAACAGAAGAGGTGATACTCGACGGCGCGTTGTTCCACGCGCGTCACAGATGACAGATGTCAGCATAAAGACGAGGCCCGCTAGGGCCAGTGCCTGCCAGGGTTGCGGAATTTGTTCGAAAGAGCCACCGCGGCCCTGGAACGCAAAGGGTATTAGGAGGAACACAGATGGGTTTTAGTCAGTAAGAGTCTGACACTCCCTTCCATTCCGCCCAGAGCGAAAGGAGTCATTTGATGTTTTCCCATACATAAAAAAGAGGCAAGCAATGATAGATATTGACTGTTCGTATTAGATATACGAACACATTGATCTTACCTAGCCACATCATTTTACAATACATACACGCGAACGAAGTCGCGGGCAACAGCTAGTAGTAAATAAACATTAAATTCGCGATAAATTCGCGGCACACCGGTGTGCCGGCAGTGCTCGAGCGAGTCATTTTGACATCTTTAATTTTTTAATTGTTTTCGCTCGTTTTGTCATTTCAAAATAAACCATGGACAGTTTTCCTCAATGTTTTCGGTGGCACATTTATTTTACTTAATATCTAGTTTACGTGCGTAATTATTATCTAGTCTTCGTACATACGTATTTAAAAGAAAAGGAAACTAAATAAAACAGTACAAAGTATAAAGTAACTTTAATTTCGGAAGTCAGTGTTTTTGGTTGCTTCTTCGTTATTTGACACCGACTTCCGAAATTAAAGTTATTTAGTACTTTGTAGTGTTTTTTTGGAATTCGATTTTTTTTTGTGTAAATGTTTTTTATTTTTCACTTTTTACTGGTACCCCACACCTAAAAACACCACTGAAAAGTCACAGGAAAGCAAAAACATGCAATTTCGTAAGAATTTTCCACATACTTTTTCCAGCTATTTGGTTTTAAAAACCAAACTGCTAAACCGATTTTGATAAAATTTAAATGGGACCAATCGAGAAGTTTATCCTTTCACATAAAACAGTAATTTTTCAAATCGGTTCATAAAATGACGGAGCTATGAGGTAACAAACACAAAAAAAAAAACAGTCGAATTGAGAACCTCCTCCTTTTTGGGAAGTCGGTTAAAAACGAAGAAACAACCAAAAAAATCAACTTCCTAAATTAAGGTTATTTTATACTTTGCAGTGTTTTTTATTTGTCACTTTTTTCCCACAGCTAAAGTGGTTGCGCTATCTGCCGTCAAGAAGTAACTTTGTGTGCCTTCGAAGTCCAAGTCCAGACTAGCTCATAGTAAAATTTTTCTTAAAAAAAAAAAAACCTGACAGTAACTCACTTTACTACAGTTGAAGTTTAGGAGCTCACTGGTTTATCTTTAAAACATTCAATGCAAATTCAAAATAGCTTTAAGAGCGTGTACGCCGTATGTCATTTCATACAAACTTTCAAGTCCATAATCTTCAAAATTATCGAACCGATTTTAACGAAACTTGGTGTGCATACGCTAGATATCCAGGTCTAAATATTTATCAGAAAACATTTTTGAAAAAGATTTCAGAGGGAGAGAGAGAGAGAGAGAGATTTTAAGTTTTCTATAGAAAGTGAAAAATCACTATATCGTTCCCCCTGTACTCTTTATCAAAAATGTTTTCTGATAACTATTTAGACCTGGAAATCTAGCGTATGCATACCAAGTTTCGTTAAAATCGGTTCGTTCATTTTGAAGAATATAAAAATTTTACCTTCAAAAAAAATTTGTATTATGTTTCCTAAGACGTCCGAAGTCCACTATGAGAGTGCACGCTTCGTTCCGTGAACAGCTGCTAGATGTCGTTAGTTTCCCCCTGGTTATCGCGCCACTAGCGACCCCCAACGTCAAACCTGTGAACTACTTTCAAAAACCGCATACAAGCCGCCATGATGAAGTCTTTGGTCATTGTTCGGCTCATAATGATGTAAAGGTAGTTAGGTATGCACCAGGAAGACCTTACCTGGACTTCGGAAGTCTTAGGAAACATAATACAAATTTAATTTGAAGGTAAAATTTTTATATGATGTGTTCCGTTTGACGTCCGAAGTCCATTATGAGAGAAGTGTTTGTTATCTCCTGGTGACAGAAAACATAATTAGGTATATCACTTGCAATCCATGTAAAATATTCATTAGTAATTTTAACATAAATCATTTGACTTGAAAACATCGGTTAAGTTAGAGTCAATCGGGTACTCGAAATAATCTTGATAACGAATGCACCGAGGACATTTCGTTACTAGAGCTGATTTCTTTACAGTAAAATTTTCTGAAAGTTGATTCACTCCTCCAGTTTGCCTTAGTTAATATGTCATTTATAGGATAATTTTCTAGCCAATTTAATGATGAGACAGCTGATCTAAAACTACCTGGAGAGGCTTGTATTCCAGCATCAGATAGAAGACGTTTTACCCATCCACCGATTATAGTTGGTGTAGCTGCTCTAACGGGATCTCTAGTAGTTATGAACAAATTTGTTAATGAACCCCGTCTTTCCTTTGATACATTTTTTAAAGTGCGGAGCCAAAATAATGGACTTGTATTTTGATCTTGGGATGCCAACAAAACCCAACTTGATTGCTGGAAAGACGCGCTATCTGTCTTTGACCCAAACACTGGGTGTAAAGTTATGGATTCCCCACTATCTACAAAATGATCTGAATCAATGTGCAAGAGGGAAAGGTCGTGTACACGACGTCCCGAACATAATAATAAAATAGTCGCGGTTCGCTTAGACACCTCATACAAACTACTAATGCAAGGAGTATTGTCTTTTAAATAAGTAATTAATACCCTGGCGTCCCATGTGGGTACCTTAGGTGGCAACGGCTTTGCAATTGAAATTGCTTTCAAAATGTGCTTAACAATGTGGCTAGAAGAAATTTTAACATTTGAAGTAGTTTCACAAACAGATGCAATAACGGACTTGTGCACAAGAATAGTTCTATAAGCTAACTTTTGATTAAGATATAGAAATGCTAGATATTTTGCAACATCTGCCGGAGTTGGTGTACGAAAATTAACATTATTTTGACTACACCAACTAGACCACTTACCCCAAATAGGTGTGTAAGTTTTAAGCGTTGAAGTTCGCCAGCAAGATAAAAGAAGATCTTTCTCTTGTGTAGACCAATCTCTTGTCATGGTGTCCCAGCCGAAATGAGCCAAGCTTCCAACTGCAGATCGTTGACATGAGCTGGTGGTAGGCCGGTCACCGTGTCCACCAAGGTCTTCTTCAGGTCTCTGATCTTCAGGGGCCGTGTCAAGGTTCGATTCTTCAGGTCTGGTCGCCAAAAGGGTTTCTTCCACTTGGGTGCTACTATGATGTACCGACCTGATGCCGAGTTGAGGTGATGAAGAACTCGTGGAAGCAGCGCCGGTGGTGGGAACACCCATGCGAGGTCGTATCGCCAGTACCTGCTGAACGCGTCGTGATAACAGGCGTTGGAGTCTGAGGAATCTAGAGAAACGTAATTTATCACGACGTGTGCGGTTTGAGACGCGAACAAGTCTATATCCGGATTTCCCCAAGTCTGAAATATCTTTGAAGTTGCTTCCACCTGAAGGTGCCACTCGCTGCCTTCGCGACAGGTGGTCGGCTTCGGTGTTGTACACCCCTGGTAGGTGGTGAGGGATCAGTACAACATTGAGGCTGTCCGTCAGAGTCAGCAATTCCCGCGTCAACTCCATCAATCGGCGTGATTTTGTGCCGCCTTCCTTTTGAATGTACGAGACCACTGTCTTGTTGTCGGTCTGTAGAATGATCCTGGAGCCCCAGAGGGCTCTGGATTCCTTCGACAGTACAGCAATTACAGCATACATTTCTTTGAGATTGCAATGCCATTTTTTCTGGTGGGGTTGCCATGCGCCTTGTACCGTGTTGTTGTTGACCAAGGCACCCCACATTATGTCGGAGCGTCCGTGATGACAAAGTTTGTGGGTAGCACATCTATGTGAATTGCCGTCTTTTGATCTACATTTTCCATCCACCACTCGAGTTCTTGGCGAATGTCTTGAGTCAGTTGTACTGCTTCGAGAGGATTTTGACGCAGTACTTTTATGTGACATTGCAGTGCACGGCAATGGCAATGGCAAAGGCAATGCATCCTTCCCCAGTGGGTGATGAAGGACGCAAAGTTGACAAACCCTAAGAGGCGTTGTGCCTGCTTGAGGGTCCAACTGCCCGCTGCGAGTCTGGTCGATAGGTTCTGTCGAATTTTTCTTACCTTCTCTGGTGGCAGGGACTTGCAGTTTGTTTGGGTGTCCCAATGGATGCCGAGATATTCGATTGACCTCGTTGGTCTGGTGATCGATTTCTCGTGATTTACACACCAGCCCAGACTGGACAAGAAGCGTACAGCTATGTTTAGATGCGTGCTGAGTACTTCCTTGTTCTGATGGACTAATAAATAGTCGTCTAGATACACGACGAGGCGCAGACCTTTTTCGCGAAGGTATTCTGCAGTCCAGTTTGTTATCGTCGCAAACATTTTGGGAGCAGCAGCCAGACCGAATGGCAGACATGTCATCTGCAGAAGTTGACCATCGTAGCTGATGCGCACAAAACGCCTGTGTTCTGCGCGTATTGGAAGGTGATAATAGGCCTGGCTGAGGTCTAGCTTGACCATCCAGTCGCCTTGTTGCAGAAATGATGGCATTTGTTGATGGTGAAAAAGGTGGAAATGTTTTGATTCTCCATGTATAAATTTAGTGCTTTCAAGTTGAATATCACTCGATTTTTGCCATTGCTCTTTGTGATCATGAAAAGAGGGCAAATGAACGACGGGGTCAAAGGAGCAGGCTCTAATACTCGTTCTTGAACCATCTTCCGAATTTCTAAAGTCATTTTTTCCGAAACAGGGGTTTGAAATTTCGACAGGTTGTCCAAAGTTGGTAATATTAAGGGCGGTACTTGATTGAAGGGGATACGAGCTCCCGAAATCATTTTTAAAATAGTCCTTGGAGGGTCGAAACGATTCCAAATTTCTATATAATGCCGAAGACAACCGCCCCAAAAACTCGGTTTTAAATAGTCATTTATGCTTTTGGTTTTGTCCTGCTCGCCTCCCGTTCTTATCTTTTCGCCCCCTTTTCTTTTTTGAAGAGAAATCGTAATTTCGTTTGTTGTCTTTTTTGTCATTACGTTTCAGTTTGTTTTGTCGCGAACGAAAAGTATTATCTTGAAAAGACGTCGAAGGCTCTAAAGAAATCGGACGACTAGTTCCCGCACTATTATGCTGTTTTTCTAATTTTTCTACACCCCCAATCTTTTGTAGGTAGTTGTGTTGATAAATTCTGAGGATTGAATATATATTCGATTGAGGGTGGAATTTTTTCTATATCGTCGCGTATGTATTTACTCTTAACATTTTTTAACAACGATCGGCGCCGCGTCTCTATAACTTCAGCTCGTTTACCGCAAATGATTTGAAGAATGTCATGTGATACCGTTTTATACGATGACTCAGCACCAAAAAACTCTTTTAATTTAGTGAAGAGGGTAGTTGGAGATAATTGAGCATTAGACATTGCAGAACAATCAATTAGATTTTGTAATGCCGCGTTTACATGCTCATTTTGAGTTAAAAAGGCATTGGATAACGCCGCAAAACTGCGTTCCATTTGAAACCATCTTAATGGTGAAAATGGATCCTCAAAACGCCGCAACTCTTCGTTTACTTTCAATTCGACAAAACTGGGAAAGGCTACATATTTCTTCTTCACTTCTGTGTAACGTACAGCATTCCAATCCGGGGTATCAAACCTCTGCATTTCTGCTATTTTCGTTACACGTTCTGGATTTGCTTTAGGTACACTAGGTTCTTTAACAGAAACATAAAGATTTGCAATATTTTCTAAGCACCCCGGGGTAAGCTGTGGCGGACGTAAGAAATTTTCTTGCAAATTGTGGGTAGAAACAGTCGATGTTGAAGGCAAGGTGGTGCCAATATAATTTTGCGTGACGGGTAGGCTTTGTGCTAATGGAGCACTATTTGCCATGATACAATTTGTTAAAATATTATTGACATGACTCACCAACTGTTGGGATAGTAAATCAAACCTGCGATCCAGTTCGGAATCTTGCGAGAGGGAGCGCCCGCGTGCCTGACGGGGCCGTTTGCGCGGCGCTGGATCACCTACATCGCTCTCCGATGACACCGTATTACTTCCTTTCGATGACGATGACGAACTCGAACTCCGCGTCCTTTTCCTCGAAGTATCCTCTGGCGCGATAGTTTCCCCGTCCATTGTTTAAAATAAACACACTCAAGAGACGGAAAATTAATTTAAATTTAAAAACTAATATAACGAACTTTCTACTTTAATCTCAAAAGTTCTAAAACATAACGAATTTTCTAAAAGCTAATTCGATATAACCGACAATCTAACAAAGCTGCGCACCGTTCGGAAAACGACGCAACAATGACCAAAGACGTCATCATGGCGGCTTGTATGCGGTTTTTGAAAGTAGTTCACAGGTTTGACGTTGGGCGTCGCTAGTGGCGCGATAACCAGGCGGAAACTAACGACATCTAGCAGCTGTTCACGGAACGAAGCGTGCACTCTCGTAATGGACTTCGGACGTCAAACGGAACACATAATAAGGATTTGAATGTTTGTATGAAAAGCCGTACCGCGTAAACGCTCTTAACGAAACCCAATACAAAAAGAATCATCAAGATCGATTCATGAACAATAAAGCTATGCCCGAATAGATGACCCCAAAACCATGGTTGACTTGTACACATCTGCGTACCCCTTCACAGCGTACCGGCGTGATGTTATGTTATGAACTGGTGTAATAAATAGACATGCGATGCAGCAATCCCAGAAGATTCGCTATCATTTATTGATGAGTTCTTTTACCTATCTCCGAATTTCTTAATCAGATCTATACCAAAATGAAATGGGACCAGTACGTTCTTCCAAACAAAAAAAAATCATCAAAATCGGTGGACAATTGGCGAACATACGTACCTACCAAAAAAATATACAATCAGTCGAATTGAGAACCTTCTCCTTTTTTTGAAGTTTTTAAAAACTACTTGGAAAAGTAAACTTCACAATGCCATTATTCTTACCTTTATAGGTGTTTGTGCACTCATTTATTTGTATAACCGAATAGGTTTTAAAAAAGGGTAAAAAACCTTTTCGCACAAGCACATAATAAAGTTCACTATGTTTTATTGTTCAGTATGTTTATGATTCACATAAATTAATCACCGTCTAAGACAAAACAAGCAAAAGTAGAATTGAAACCCTTTTTTTATGAAAACACAAATTGAAATAAGTTGGTACACATTAACTTCCTCATTCATTTGAAAAACGACTTATTATTAAAGCTACTTAATAACGTCAGACTATATCACTTGCCAATAAATCATTTGAAAACAAACCACGGACAGTTTTCCACGATGTGATGGGAAAACTTGCAAATAATAATGTCTGTTTTCCCAACCGTTCAGTTTTCGGCGGAAACGAGCGGCGTTGGTTCAGTCATTTGGGTAGTGTTGCGCCGACAAGACGCGCGCGAGGCGGCCCGCCGCTGCAGTCCGCGAAGTTGTCATGTTAAGTTTTAAATAATAAAAATATGCAATATTGTGTTACACATGGTTTTAGTTCACAAAAAATTGTGTCTTAAGCTTGTGCAAATGTAAAATCGTTTTAACTTGGCTGTGGTGAGTTTTTAAAAAGTATTTGTTGTTCTTAACTTTTTTTCAATAAATTAATTTGTAGGTGTAATTTTTGAATGATTCAATTGCTTGAATAATATAATTATAAAACCATCTTTGACCTCGCGTGTCTCTTTCAATCATCTTATAAAAAGCGTAAAATTGCAATTAAGTTTCCATTACTTATCATGTGAATAAAGGGTTATTAACAAAAACGTTTATTAAGCGCACGCTAATTGTTATGTTAAAGTAATGCAATGTTTCAAAGTGAGTTTTATGACGCGTCGTGTTTATTTTATAGTAAAATAAACTAATTAATTACTACTTATTTAAATTCACGTCAGGCTCACACACGATTCGCTAGAATTAAAAAAAATACTCTAATATTATATAGAATGTGTTATGTACTTACACGCTTAACTAAGATCGCCTACATGATTAAAAAAAACTACATAGGTGTAACTCGTATTAATTCAATTTGGCTTATCAATTTTTTGCCCACTTCATTTTAATCAAATTATAGACATAAATAAAATCTTAGTCTAGACGACTATCGAAACCCAGGTAATATAAAAATAAACTATCGATGATCTGGAAATCGGAAGTTCGTCTCATTATGATTTTTAGATTAGGTGATGCGTATTAGTGTTGAAAAAACAGACTGACAAAGTTATGATTACGGTTCCCCCTTTACCACTTTCTTACCTTGACTTGTAAGATAAATGATATGATAAATAAAAATGTATTTGGTACAGAAATACCAAATACATTTTTATTTATCATATCACTTTGGGTCATATATAATATTTATGACCCAAAGAAGGGTAGGTAACTGCCAATATCTAAACCCGAAAAACGCGTCCTCTTTGTTTCATTCAGTTTCACTGAATCCCTTAGTCACTGCGGCCCTCTAATCTATTTGTTACTTCACTTAATTTAACCAAGTCATGGCGGCAAAAACAACCTTTTACAGACATACCTAGAAGAAATGGCAAGTTGAAAAAAAATAAGTTCTAAGTAAGAATTGGGATCGGAATTTGAACTTTGGTTTTATTTTTAACCTTTGGCTCAAAGAGTTCCAAAATGTGTTGGAATTCACTAACACAAAATGGTTGGCATTCACTACCAAAATGTCACGTATTGAATTTATATTTTGACTTCCCGAAAAGTCGCTTTGTTTAGAGCCACTTGGCCACATATTATGTAAGTAAAATGAGAGGATTATATTAATAATAGTACGACACATACTGAAGTACCTACCTACAAAGTATACTGTAATATCTACCTATTACTTACCTACAAAGTGTTCACAATAAATCAGTAGGTAATTTACAATGGCATATTATTATTTTATGCAATGACAAATGACTATCTTCTGTCTACACTTCCTTAAAAAGTTTAACAATGGAATACACAATTTGATATTTTATTTAACAGAGAGACGCGTAAAAAACAATACCTGGGCGCAAATGACTTTAAATTAACATTTTGATACTTAGATTGCTATAATAAAATAACACATTATAAAATTAAAGGCCACGATGCAAAAACTAGTATAAAGTTATGCGATACGACTAGTTATTATATTTCTCAACAAAGTTATCGTTGACTGTTTATTGTATAATGCCGATACCAGCATTCCGGGAACGAGTTAGCAAGCTAGCTGTACTGTCACCTCCTACGAGTATCAGCAACCTGTCATGACAGACCACTTTTCTGTCTTTTAAAATACTATTGTTAAACACCAGAATTTGTGCTCAACTAAAAGTTAACATAGTTTGCATTTGTCATACCATTAAAATCTACTTATATATTAAATTGTATCATTAATTATTGTTATCTATGTATATGTGTTTTTATATCTATGTAAATGTTAATCTGGCGATAGACAATTTTCATTGAATTTTGTCATTTCAAATTATGTTCTAGTAAAAATTGTGTCAATTTATCTAACGAAGACTGTTCTTCAAGATACAGGATTTCCTAATTTAAAGGACAGGGGTCTCTTATTATTAACAGTCTTGTATCTAGTCATTCTTGTAGTAACAACACTGATGTTTAGGCTTGCGTTTGAGCACTATCTCACCTGATGGTAAACGATAATGTGGTCTGCGATGGAGCACGCTTGCCTAGAAGCAACCTATTCACTCATGACTTAAAGATCCCTGGGCTGTAGCTGTCGCTTTCAGGAAACACAGATTACGGCAGGGTAAAGTTTTGACTTCTGTCGACGTTTAGAGTCTAAATCTAGCTTTGTCGACGATTTAAAGTCAGTCTAACGGTTGGATGGATTCACTCTTGCTTGACTTCAAACTCCCCAGGTTGTAGGTACTTATCAGGAAATACAGACTCCGGCAGGTAATTCAAAAAACCCCTCTAGAATTACCAGCCGGAGTCTTTTTTTATTTGGAAAAACAACCAAACAATGTCAAAAAGATATCAAAATGAGATTTTGATGTCTATGGTTCATACTTTCCCTACAATATCCAAAATGTTGATTTAGACAAAACAACTTATGTCCGAAGACATTCAAGGAAAAAGTCAATGGTATAGAGAAAAACAACCAATGGCATAAGCGTCAAATGACATTGGTTTTTTGCCGAAAATTATAATAATCTGTGACACATGCAATCATGCAATATGTTTCGTTTGGTTTATCGTTTGCTGTCAAACTTGTGTATCTCTTTTTTCCTACAATTTATCAGTGAAATTCATAGATGTTTAGGTACACAAATTGCAAGTTATCACAACATCTGATAATCAGGAACATAATTATCAAGGTTTGGAAAATTATACAGGATCTTCAACTCGCTGTATAATTCGCAACAAACGGCGTCTACCTGACAAGTTGATACCTTGACCCATTATATTTAGAACCACTGAAGATGTCCAGTGGGAAAATATCAAATTTAATTACATTTATTTACACTCATTTACATTTGAGTAAGTTTCTCACAAAACAAGAAAACAAAGATTTCTTCGTTCAATTTGCACCAGGTGTGGCTGCCACTAATGGTCATGTTGATGATGATGAGGATGTAGAAATAGATGATGATGACAACAGGGAAGGGTGTGATGAGTAATTAATAAAAAAATGAATAAGCATAATGTGAGTATTGTTATAAGTATAAGTCTTTTACTATGAAAAACGCATTTTTCTTTCTTTCATATTCTGATTTTAGTGGAAATCCAATCAATGTTAAACTTATTTTTCGTTTTACTGAAAATCTAGAAAACTTTAGTCCTGAAAATATAATTATTACAAGCCATTGCATGTAACAGTATCTACAATAAACCAGCAATTATACTAAATAATGAAATGATTGTACGTATTGTAAATAGTTTTTTATACCTGCTGTAAAATTTTGATCAATAAACGTTGGTTGTTTTTTTAGCTGTAGGTACGCACAAATTAAAGTGTGCCCAGGCAACTTCAGTTTTGGCTTCTATCGATGTTTCATGTGGTGACGGGCGGTACTTTTTGAGGGGATTTTATGTACATTCTGACGTTCAGAAAGTGTTGACTCTGAGCCTAATTTTGATTTTGGTTTAACTGTTTTTGACAAACGAAGACGAACATTCGGACAGACTCTTATAATTAAATAAAACCCAGCGAGGGAGGTTCAAATTTTACTACACCGAGATTGATAATTTCCTCGAACCTGACAATATAGGTACTTCAAAAAAGAAGAGAGTTATTTGTAGTCTACCAAATTTAACAATGAGAAATAAAGTTATTTAAACCGAACAATCGAGAAAACGTTGTTTCGTAGAAATTCTTTTATTTAAAACCAGTTTTTCCCGATGCATGGTCTAACCCACATGAAGCGTGTATTTTTGCGAAAAAAGTAAGCAGTGGCAGATCGAATCTGCTATATAAAGTACTAATAGATTCAGCCTTTAACAAACAGGAATAAAACACAGTAACAAATTAACCTCTAGGTACTTACAATGATTTATTAGTTTAGTTTTAAACCTACTGATTGTTGGGATACATGAAGGAGCCTCCTCGTGTAGCGCAATTTGTTCCATCAGATACTCAAGTGAACCAAGCGCTCGGCGCATCCTGAACAATCTGACCTAACACCTTATATGACTGGCCAATCCTTCCCTTGCGGTGGTAGGGCTAACACCCGCCTGGTTTGCGACCACAATCCCACCGGAGTTCGGCGTCAAGCAGCCTGCTGTGTTTTGTCGACGCGTAGGAATATCAGTGCCTCAAGGCATCTTCTGGGCTCGCTCGCTTCATCATGGACCTCATCTATCGCTTTCCATGAGGCGTGATCGAGGTCAAGAGCTAGCCCATTCATAAATAAATAAAAATTCTCTCTATAGATCTTGCTAATCTGAAAAGAAAAAATAAATAAGGTTGGTGCTCACATATTGTAGGAAACTCTCCAATACATGCAAAACTGTTAGCAAAGACGAAATTTTGTAAAACAGTTTTGGTCATCAAGGGGCTTGAAGTTTTGTTCCCTCTCGCAACGTCTTTGATCGTGGACGTCGAGCACTGTACTAATCTTCATCCCAATTTTTGTCAAGGCATATTCTTTATAGTATTTTCATTTTAATCCACGAAATACCAACAAAATTAAATAATAAAATTCACAAAACAATGGTGACTTGCTAATATAAAAGAGATTGCTCAGTTTTCTTCTGGCCGTGGTTGCGCATCAAAACATTTTGTATGATAGCATAAATTGGATATAAAAGAGGCACCCCTCTTTTATATCCAATTTGTCGTACTTTCAAAGGAAATAAAAATTATCCATTTATTTTGTGGGGTTTTTGTTGTTTTTTTTATTTTCTGTTCAGTTTTGAGGTTAGTTTTGTAACAAACTTTTCACCAATGAAACAGTTCTTTACAACAATATGATTTGAATTCACATAAGACTACAGAACACAGTTTCAAGAAACCAATGAATGATCCCAAATAAATAATATTTCATAGGTAAGGTAGGTTTGTTCATAAAATAAAGGAAGTAGAAAATAGAAAATGCTTGAATAGAGCAACGAAACAGTTTTATTGGTCTACATTATTATATTCATAAAATATGTCGTCTAAAAACGGAGCCGGCGGATCAACAGACCTAAATTGAGCCCAACTTAGATACCGCAAAATGGTCACATAACGTGAGCACAGCATCCTACTGTTTGATTTTCACAGTACAATCACAATGGTCTTCAAAAGAGCTTTTGAAGACTCGACTGGACACGGTCTCAACACAATGACACAGATTAAATAATAGTTCGCAATGATATGTTACTTATTAGCACAACAAACTCAACTACTATCAAATAAACCAAAAATTCGCTGCCGAGTGCCGACAAGATGCTTTGTTTGATAGACATATTGACAGTAGGGATGAGCAAAAAATATCGATATATCCTGTCCGGCCCCGGCGACACACCGGTGTGTCGCGAATTAATCGCGAATTTAATGTTTATTTACATATACATAAGATTTACTTTATATTAGGGAATTTTCACATGTTGGGCCCGAGTGGTATACCTATAGTTATTTTTTCATCCAATCATCGATATTTTTAATCGCGATATATCGTTATTTATTTTAGAGTATCGATTCGTATCAATTTCGATATATTTTTAACTAAACTCTGGTTTCGAGTTTAATGTTACAAGATACTCCTTGCATGCAGGCTCCTCGCGCATCGTCAACGTTAAAAAAATCCCGCCATAATCTATATGAAATACATTATAATAACAGTAAGACCTGGCTGCGTGCACAAAAATACTACTAATACTATTATTCCATCCAGTGTGAGACGTATGTGACCCTGAAGTTAACAGATAATTAACAACTGTCGGATTTTTTTCAACAAATCAATTACAAAAAAGAAAGAAAACTAAAAATACGCACATGCAGAAATTAAAAAGAATACAGTTTATAAAAAAAATTGTTTTCTATTTATGAATAATTATGCCAAAACTGACGATATCGATGACTCGATAATAATTTACCGATAGTGTTTAAAAATGTTAAACGATACAATAAATATCGATATTTTTTTTTCACTTGCCCATCCCTAGTTTGTTAGACAAATTGACAGTAGGTGACACTTTTGACAGTTCACCTTTCACATTGGCCGTGATAATGTTATCAACAGCTAATCTAAATCACCCCTGATCGTAACTGATTTGTCAACTCAAGAAAGATTCAACTAGTAAAGTAATACTATTTAAAGATGTTAATTAAAAATATACTATTTTCATTGTTCACATAAATAATAGAAATATTAATAAGGAGGAAAAATGTTAGTTCAAATTATTTTTGAAACTCGTAGTCTGTCCGTTAAAACCGATCATGGGGTGGTTTTTTAAATTGGCCACATTGCTATGACAAATATACGCCATTTAAAAAAGTATGCAATAAAATCTAATGAATGACTAATTAAATACAAATATTAAACCCCACATACGATTTCTGCCAAATGAACTAAGAGAGGTTAAAAAAATATTTTTTAATTTATGCGTATATTTTTAAGGTTATACTCTTCTTCTTTAAAGCGGTACTGTTGGTGGTCAATGTCCTTTAATGTCTTTGGGTGACACTGACAAACTCTGACAGCCCTTAAACTCGATCAAGGAGTCTGATCGCCCAAAATCGGCCGATCCTAATGTGATCTCTTTTTAATTTGAACTTCATTCGTTTTGTGTTGGTGAAATCAAAAAAGGAGTTTTGAACTCCGATCAAGGCTCAAATCGAGTTCAGCTGGGCTCAGTCGCGATCAGTTTGAATTGGTGAAAATGGCCCTTAGAGTTTTAGAGTGGCGGATTGAAGAGTTTACTTAATTAAGAGTATTTATTTTAATTAGAAGTGTATTGTATAGTATAGTTTTCAAATTAACCCCTGATCTAATACAATATAAATAAAATAACTAAGGTAACAATTCGGTAAAAACATTGTTGGAACAAAATAGTCATTCAATTGTTTAGCACTTAAATCGAACATCCGTCTGTTCTGTATGGTGTCGGACGTAAAATAATAGCACCTCCCGTGGATCAGGCTGTCGTAAGAGGTGACTAAGGGACTCATCAGAGAATGGACAATAAAATTCTCTGGCCTGCCAAGCATGGCGATTATGATAACCCCTCCCCTTTGGGGGAGGCTTATGTCCAACAGTGGACGTCTTTCGGCTGATATAATGATGTTCATGAATAAACAACATTATGATACTATAGTAGATTCCAGATAAATGTGCAATAACGGTCATTGACCCGCATACATATATTGACTTTCTTAAAATCAAAAACAGAAATAAAGACTTAGAGCAGTCCTGAATCTACTTCTATCGTGATCCTTTATGTTCTCTAGTAATGTAAAATGGTTCATAATGTATTGTTCGGGTATCTACGAAGGGATATTAGGGAAAGGTCAATGTTCTTTATTGCAAGTTTATCTGGCACAAAGTATAGTTCTTTTCTATGGTTAAACTAAATCGTTAGACAAAATCTAATGAATGTTAGTAAGGCAGCCAAAAATATAACAACTAAGTTCTGTCAGCAGCTTCGCTCGCGTGCATAATCCGAAATTATCGCAAGGGAACAAACTCCCGGGATTAAAGTAGTTATTCCAGTTTTTATAATCTATCACTGTGCCAAATTTCAACTAAATCCGTTTAGCTGCACCGGTGTGATTGAGTAACAAACATCCATCCATCCCAACGTTCGCATTTATAATATTGAGTACTTGGCATACTTTTTGATTAATCTTATTTGATTTTTTTGTAAATAAAAAAACGTTTTAACTAATAGGTACAATGTATTAATTATTACTCAGTAGCTAATGTCAATACCTAAGCCAAGTAATAAAAATAATGATTCTGAAATTCAAATCGAGAATTTGGAGGTCAGGAACAGACAAAAGACCGACAAATGTAAACAATAGGTATGTACTGAAGAACTCGTTGCAATAGCCATGTCCTAAATTCAGCGTGTTCGGTTTTAGACTGATCAAATTTTTATTCAGGTAATAATAGAATGGGAGATAGCCCCAAGCCGTTCACCTGCTACCTGGTGGTATGTAATTGTTTGTTGTGTATTTACTAACATAGTATAAGTAGGTGCTAGGTACAAGGGTAAAACTATGATAGATGAAATAGCCTGAGTTTTTATTTTTGTGTCGATAAAAGTAAACACTTAGGTTATGCAGGCACTCAGCATAATAAAACACAATCACAGATAAGTTAGAAAGATTCGTTAGATTTGACAGTCATTGATAGGTAGGTATATTAAAATAGCCTTGACTTAATCAAGACTTAGATGAAGATAAAATAAATGTAGAGAAGCATCACCTCTCTGACAAGTTATTTACTCAACTTTTCAGAAAGGCAGGGACGAATGACGAATCTCATTTTTTAACCTGTTGGTTTGCTGAATTCTTTCTCGTTTTCCTCTAATCTATAAGTAAAGTTTTTTGGTTCAGTACTTTGGAAGATATGGTGTTAAAATTACGAGAAATTTATATTTTGTACCTCACCATAGAAATTTATTTATTATCTTTTCATTTGACATACCTAATTTTCTAAACTGTCCCCAAAAAGTAATTCTATTCTAAAATTTCTATCAATGAAAGGATTTTCCTAATCGAGCTACGTACTTGCAGAGATAACCTACTTTACAATTATCTGAATAATAATAATAATAATAATTATATTGTTTGTATATGACTGTTTGATGCCAGCAACAGGTTTAAGTAGGTATAAAATATATTTATACCGCGATATTTCTTTTGAGTTTATTCTAAACTAAACCAAAACAAAATAATAGTTCAAATTAATTCGGACTCAGATATCAAACCCGCAAAATTTGTTTGTGTGCAAGGTGACTGCGAAAAACAACAAATAAGAATATAATATTTTTACGATTTTCTAACCAAAGTTTGAAGTTAGATGCTTGAAATAAAGTGTTCTAGAACCCTAGTCTGTACTCACTGTCATCCTTGAAAGCTTTTGGTGAGAAATGATAGGTAGGATGCTACGTAAGCCTCAAATCTCACTTCAGATTGTGTATCTCTGGCTATTGAATGGTTTTGTTGTAGTTGATTCAAAAATTCTCTAAAATGTGGAAGCAAAGTTGACTGAATTGATTCTCTTGTTGACGACTTAGCTACCTACCTATTTTGATAACAACAAGTTAGTGTATTTCTCTTTTTAAACGCCTGCCACTCATTTCTGGGTAGAACAGAGCAAAGGAAAGATGAGGATCCTCGTCGTTATTTTGCCTTTTTCCCATTAATAAACAAACTTATGATCGTCCATTAGCAAACACAAACAATATCTCATGTTATAGAGTAAAAAAGAGTAGTAAAACAATGTACCATCGCCGTCGCTGCACGATTTTTGCTGATAGAAGTTTGTAGGTAGGCTTTCGTTGCCAAGCCCTGCAGCCTAAACGACTTGATAGATTTTAACAAATGAAGAATCATTAGATTCGCCGTGATATTATGCTGAGCGGCTCAGGCAACAAGGATTAAAAAAAAAAACAAATTGGCGGATAAAGCGTCGTCGAAACGAAACCTCTTGGCCTGAAAGACTGGTTGTCAGGCTTATGGTTTTCAGTTTGCTCGTACTCTCTCAACAATATCATAAAAGTAATAAATATGGCTAAAAATAAATAAATCAATTTATAATTAAACTATGAGCCTCGATGAAAGTAAATCATAAGAGTATTTTCGCAGAAATAGCAACCAATAATTATAATGTAAATAATAAGTAAAAAGCAACTTACAAACGTTCTCATTTATCGCATCTGTATAAAAGTAAGAAAATATTAAAGAATTTTTCTAACGCTCGTCACAAATCACACCAGGGCCTAAACCACCAACTCTTAAAGCAGTATTACTTACTACACTACAGTGGGAAAGAGACGGAGCTATACGTCCTGTATAGTAAAGCGGGGCTGTGAAATAAGGGCTTATATTCAGTAATATTCGAATATTTTGATAGCACATTTTCAACCCCACCACACCCACATATTTTGCCATCGCATGATGGAATGCCAATTTTTCCAGAACCCTTATTGTGGCTTTTCCACCAAACCGTGACGAGGAAGCTGAGTAGTGCGTGAATGCGTAGCGGACTCTGGGATTAGCAGTGGGGCCAAGGTTTTAGAAAACAAAGCAAGCTAGGCCGCACACGTGCGGGAAAGGCAGCCAGGGCGGCCAAGAGGCGGGAGAGGAAGCGGCGGCAGAAGGTGCGAAGCGTCGCGGCTGCGCTGCGCCCCCCGAAAACCGCGGCTGTAGTCCTAACACTGCAGCCGGACGCGGCGAAGAGGGGCGTGACGTACGCGGACGTGCTCACCAAGGCGAAGGAGGCGGTGAACCTTGGTGAGCTAGGCATCGTAGGGGGCCTCCGGCTCAGGGTCACCATGACTGGGGCCCGGATGCTGGAGATCCCCGGGGCAGCCAGCGGCCCAACCGCGGACGCTCTAGCCGAAAGGCTCAGGGCGTCCCTAAGCGCGGACGATGCCCGAGTGTCCAGGCCCACCAAGTGCATCGACATGCGCATCTTGGGCCTGGACGACTCCGTCACGGAGGCGGAGGTGGTGGCCGCCGTCGTTAGGACGGGGGGGTGCTCAGCAGAGGAGGTGAAGGCGGGCACCCTACGTCTTGACAACACGGGCATGCGCACCATTGTGGTGAGCTGCCCCGTGTCGGCGGCCAAGACCATATCGGAGGGCCGAAGGTTTTTGGTGGGTTGGGTTTCCGCGCAGGTCAAACTGCTGGAACCCCGACCTCTGAGGTGCTTCCGGTGCCAGGTGGGCCACCATGTGGGAGCTCAATGCACCTTGGAGGTGGACCGCAGCGGTCTATGTTTCCGCTGCGGTCAGCCCGGTCACAGGGCCGGCTCTTGCGACGCCGCGCCGCACTGCGTAGTCTGTGCGGCAGCTGGCAAGCCGGCCGACCACTGGGCTGGGGGTAGGGCCTGCGCCCCACCCGCCAAAGCCGGAAACAGGAGGAAGCCCTCCGCCACCGCCGTCTCTGCCGCGACCGCCGCCACTGCCGCTGCTTCTTCTGCCGCCATTGCCGGTTCCACTGCGAAAAGCTAGAGCCCCTACAAAGGGCTCCGGAGGGGGCTGAAATGGAGTGCCAGTAATGGCCCCATTTCACCCCCTCCTGTTGAACGTCAGCCACTGCGCCGCCCAGGAACTGATGCTCCTGAGCATGGCGCAGTGACTGATGCCTGTGGACGGGGAGCAATGGGTAGCTCGCCGTCCGATCAGAACAGGCCCGGGTTGACGGCGCGCTGTGTTCTACGCGCGCCAAACCAGCAGTCGTCAGCATGGGTCGGGGCCCGTTAGGGCCAGAGCCTACCAGGGTTGCGGATTTGTTCGAAAGACTTACCGCGGCCCTGGAACGTAAAAGGCACTAAGACGAGCATGGGTGGGTTTTAGTCAGTAGAAGTCTGACACTCCCTGCCGCTCCACCCAGAGCGGGAGGGGTCATTTGATGATTTCCCATCCAATAAAAAAAAAAAAAAAAAAAAAAAAGGCCGCACACGTCCTCTGCAAGCATTCCTTGCGCCCATTCCTCATACGCGCATTTCAAGCACTTAAAGTAAGAATAACATCTTCGAGATATACAAACATAAATTAATAAAAAATATATTGTCTAAAAATAACAAAGACACAACATTTAGGTGTGTGTGTGTGTTTTGCAAATACAAGACCTCACCTCTCCTCAGCCTTTTTTCCCCAGAACTGAGCATAAACAGGCTAGTAAAAAAATAATCGCATTGGTGGGTATCGCACTCATTCTCCGCTACTCATGCGCGCACATCCCTAGACGAGACCCACTCTTCAAGCTCTTTGTCAAAGAACGCTTTCATGAGTAAAAGTACTCATCGATCCGATGCGATGTGTGTAATTTGAGCATTACTCACTGTGATTGATATCAACGTTTATACATATATATTATTTCACGGAATGCTCTGTTTGAATTGTGCGTGTCAGCACAATTCGGGGTCTGAAGCTGTCTGTGAAAATATTGGAAATTATAATTATCATTGTTCTAAATTGGCAAATACCGCAAGCATTTGTTTTGGAAACTGATTCATGCACCATGTTTTGTTGTTGTGTACATTAATTGAAATCAGTGAAGATGGCAACAATTTCAACCCCGCTAACCATGTAACCATGAGTTGTTTTGGATGTATTGAACGATTACAGAATTACAGATGCTTTTTAATGTTCCAGATCTCGACTTCTATTACTTATATCATTTTTCATAATTAGGATTTTTTGGTGAAGCTCTCAACATTTTATTAGGCTTGAAGCTCAGTGTACCAAGCACCGAATGCGAGACGAGAGAGACTATATTACATATGTTGTTTGAAAACAAGTTTTATTTAAATAAATATAAATAAAAATGTATAATTAGGATTTTTTGGTGAAGCTCTCAATATTTTATGAAGCTTGAAGTTATAGTGTACCAAGCACCGAATCCGAGACGCGAGAGACCATGTTTTTTTTTTTTAATGCTAGTTTTATTTTAATAAATATAACTAAAAATGTAAACAGCTGAACTAATTTTTATTTACAATATTTGTTATGGAAACTGATGCAAATAGTTTTTTACTAGTTGCCAAAGTGATACAATTTATACCCTATTATTTTTATTTTTAATATATTACGTTGTTAATAATAAAAAATAAACTTGGAACCTGTCCCGTTTTAAGACGTAATAATTTTCGCATTTTTTTATTGTACTCATTGAATTTCCAAATTGGTCAAACAAACTATCACATTTTTTCAAGGATTGTGACTTCAAATATGTACATGTGCTCATCTTCGATATGAAATAAATTGTAGTTCTTAATTTCATGCTTCAGCAGTGCGACTCTGTAAACATGTCGAAGTGAACACCCGGGCGGGGCGCACGACGGGTGAGTTGTCAAATCATACAAATAAGATGGAATGACAGCTCTATTGTCGCTCACTCCGCCCAGGTGCACACCGTGATATTTCGACAGAATCGACCGGCTGTTTCCGCAGTATAAGACACTCGAATACAGGCGATGTGACAATGCAACAACCCATTTTATATTAATCGTTCAACGGGTTACAACGTATGAAAAATTGTTATCGAATCCCTGTTGCGTTACTGCTGTCTGCGTGAGCCCGAGTGCCGTCTGTTAATAATTGAAAGATTCTTATTTAGTAGAATGTACCTATACCTACCGTTTCTTCTTTCTAAAGAATTTTAATTTCATTACCTACCTACTTTAGTAGTGTAAACTATTTATACCTAGTATTTATCTATATTACCTACTTATTAAAGCAGCGGCAGTTGCTGTATTTGTTCAATGCTTGCTGTATTACTTACTCATTAATAACTTAGCGTTCTTACCTACAAAGTGATTGGCATTGTTTTGTTAATTATATTGATCTAGTGATACTATAGGTATCATTTTATAAAATTCGAAGTAGGTTAACTTGGGTCTCCGTAAGATTTTCGAAAAATCGAAACCTACAGTTCCAAAAACTATGAATCGATCAACGAACGTGATCATGACTAAACAAGATAGGTCTTTTTCGATACCAATTATAAGCCTCACGCAAGCAAGTGCGTAGTGAAAAACACTACAAAGTTCAAAATAAATTTAATTTAGGAAGTCGGTGTTTTTGGTTGCTTCTTCGTTATTTGACACCGACTTCCGAAATTAAAGTTATTTTGAACTTTGTAGTGGTTTTTGGAAGTCGGTTTCTTTTTTTGTGAAAAAGTTTTTTATTTTTCACTTTTTAGTGGTACCCCACCACACCTAACAACACCACTTGAAAGTCACAGGAAAGCAAAAATACGCAATTTTAGCAAAATTACGCGTATACATGGATGATTTTTCCACATATTTTTTCCAGCTATTTGGATTTAACCCTTAATTCGATAGTGGGAAGTATACCTACTGGACATCGACTTTGAAAAAATCTGCAGCATTGTTTTTTAACAATATTAATTTTTTTATACATGGAATGACTTGGTTCTGTCCTACATTATTACATAAAGAATAACTGTCAATGAGAACGTGCGCTCGGCCGGTCAGTCGACGCCGCAACGTCAGGGAGGATGAACGCGTCGCGACCGCTGTCGGTAAGTCCCGATTTATTTAATTTTTTTGTTCTAAAATAAATAGTTATTTCTTTTCTGTGTATTCCCTTATGTATTTGTATATGTACGTGTATACTAAAATTTTACTTATAGATTTTTCGTTATTCTCTGCGAAACTTGTGTGTCCAGTATACTTCCCATTGCCGGGTTCTCGAGGGTTTAGTATGGTTTTGTGATGTGCAGTATACTGGACATTGCCAACGAGACAGACAACTAACAATTAGTATAATATTATGAACTAATATCTATATTATGTATGTTATATGTTGTTTATGATACCTAACAATATTATTATTTACAGGTCTTCAAAAAAACATCACATGCTTCAAAATTATAATTAGCTTTAGTGCCACCAATTAACGCTCTATTGGACATAGAAGGCCAGACCAGTTCATATGAAGAACCAGATTTGCACAATGGCCAGGAAATTGATGATGTCTCATCAGATGCACCATCCATACCATTGTCATTGGAAAACCTGATATTTTCGACTGCAACAATGGCAGTGACGATTCTTCTAACGGCGAAATACCCAATAGCGAGCCAGGGGGTCTACTCTCTAAGCCCGAAGTTCGTAGTTTCGGCCTTAGTGTCGGGCGTTTTCTACTCCGTATCACCTACCAACTGTCAAATTGTGTTGTCATTCATTCTTAGTTCGGGTTCGGGACTAATCGTAAGTCCATAGGTGATACGGAGTAGAAAACGCCTGACACTAAGGCCGAAACTACGGACTTCGGGCTTAGAGAGTAGATCGCCAGAAGTCGAAAAAGAACTACCAGTAGCTATCACACCAATTATGAAGGAAGTGTTGCCATCTACCAGCCAGGTAAACCATGATGTTATTCCGACCTTATCGTCAATCCAGTCTGTGCTGGACATATCACCGGCACCTAATATTGTAAATACCAGGTTAAAACGAAAAAAAAACAGTCCATACCAACACTCGCATTAGACATGTCAAATCAAAAAAGCGTAAGACAACCAGTTACAATTGGAAAAAAGGCAAGTTCTTGCACAAGGCTGAAATTAAGGATTGTGAATTTTTGTTTTTGATATGCCTAACGACGACTCGCTTATACTTTGTTTTCATAAATATTTTTCTGTGGATATACTCCAAGATATAGTCCATAACACAAACCTCTACGCAGTGCAAAGAACTGGACGGTCAATAAATGTTACCGAAGACGAAATTAATGATTTCCTGTCCATATTTCTACTTATGGGTGTTGTAAATTTGCCATCTTACGTGGATTATTGGTCCAAAGAACTGCGATACCCAGCAATAGCAGACATTATGCCTCTGAAAAGGTTTGAGTGCATACGCAGGAAGATCCATTTAGTTGACAATTCTTGTCCCGTTTTGGATCGATACTTCAAGGTGAGGCCGTTTGTAGAGAAGTTGAGGAAGAACTGCCTAGATACTGAAGAGAAGATCAGGTATAGCATTGACGAAATGACAATACCGTATAAAGGGACAAAGGCAGGAAATAGAAGTCAATATAACCCCATGAAACCCAATAAGTGGGGTTTCAAAAATTTTGTAGAAGCCAAATAAGTAACAATAATGTCATGTTAAATATTAAAATTGTACAACAATAAATATTTACATAATACACATGCATTTTTTTTTGTTTATTTCATAACTGAATAAATAACGTTTTTTATAAAAATTCTCGAACGATTCCGTAATTTGGCAATGTCCAATATACTGGACATCGATATTTACAGTTACTTTATGGAGAACCTGGCAATGTCCTGTATACTGGACATGCATTTTCTCAAAATCGAGATATACTATAATAGATTTTTTCAATTATTTTTCCTGGTTTTAGGAACATCTAAAGATGACAAAAATATATAAAAAAAATAAAATTTCAAGATTTTTTTCTCTTGCCAGATTAAGGGTTAAAAACCAAAGTACTGAACCGATTTTGATAAAATCAAATCAATGGGACCATTTGGGAAGTATACCCTTTCCAACAAAAAAAGAATTTTTCAAATCGGTTGGCAAGCGACGGAGTACCTATGCTCGAACAAACATAAAAAAAAAAAATACAAACATCCGAGTTGAGAACCTCTTCCTTTTTTAGAAGTCGGTTAAAAATGCGACAAAAACGAGCCGACCAGTCTGTAGAAGCCTTTATTCTCTTGATCCATTAAAAAAATTGGAAGCTATGGTGAGAATGGAGGGTTGTGTTATGTAACGTGCATGGATGTGAATAATAATGAGTAGGTAAGGGATAGTTTGAAAGTATACACGGATGACAACGCGACGTGACATCCAACTAAATGATCTTGTGAAATTGATTGATGTTCTGTTTTCAACCTACCTCCGGATTACGGAAATGGCTTTCAGGTCCAAAATCGAGCCATTAAGTTTATGCCAGTGTTTAATTTCAAACAGTACAATAAAGGTTACCATTTGTCCTATCATTGTTACATTGTCGCAGCGTCGCCATCTGTGGTAGCCTTTAGATCGACTGCCACAGCTAAAATGATATACAAGGCAATTCAACAACAGATTGCTATTACGGAACGTGGCAGCAGATTGTATAGTATAATCAAATGCAATTAATATAGTTGAATGAAACCGTTTACGCAATACCACAATATCAGCAATATTTAATTTATTATATATACGAGTACGCCGCTTCAATTAGTCCATAGATTACTGGAACTCTGCATATTTTTGCATGAATTGACAGTACAGAGAAAAAGGGTGTCGGGTTCTATAAAACGATTAGATAGTAGGTACTGACTAAGAACTTCGCTACCGGTGTGAAACTAAAACGTTGGCTCATTCTTCCTTACAGTGAAAGATAAATATATGTATAAAATATTAGGTACATAATCTACTATTATATAGTTAATCAGGGATGTTAAGGGGCTCCGTAGCCGTAACCGAAACTATCGGATATCCGAAATAAAAATCTATCCATAACCGTTTCCCAATCTATACTAATATTATAAAGAGGTAAAATTTGTAAGTTTGTATGTAGGGGGTAATCTCTGGAACTAATGATCCAATTCTAAAAATTTTTTCACTGGTAGAAAGCTACATTATTCCTGAGTGCTATAGGCTATAAATTATTTTTATAACATGTATATTAACCGAGCTATCACAACTTTTGTCTAGCAAGTCGGAAAGAAATACCTCAATAAAATAGAATTATTTGCATGCATGTATGTGTAGGGTAGGTGTAGGGTAGGTGTAGGGTAGGTGTAGGGTAGGTAGGTAGGTAGCCAGTTGACGGGAGCGAAGCCGCGGGAGACAGCTAGTCCGATATAAAATTTTCGGATAATTTCGGATAGGGTAGTGATAATTTAATTTTCTAACATTAATGCTCCTCCCACAGACAAGCACAACGCGACTATATGACAAACATTTTTCAAAGTACTTAAAGCAATTTCTGTAAAAATGCATTGTCGCTTAGTCTCAGTCAGAGGAACGACGAACGAACAAACTGAACGACCGACTTAACGAAAGAACTGAGTAGGTAGGTAACTTAGCGAACACCCTTCCCTACCCACTCTACTGGTGTTAAAGTTACCTATGGTAATATTATAATATCTTACTATCACCGGGAATATCAAAGACGAGCAAATATATTTTTCAACACACTTGCTCAAAAAATGCATTTACGAAGCCTGTATGCATTGTTCGAAAGTTAAAAATTATGCACCACACAATGGAGCGTGTGGCAAAGTAGGTACTCTCACCTAAGTACATATTTTACCGCAAACTCCGTTGTATAGCGCCGTGCGTATTCGAACCTCCTTGGAAGCGCTTTTGCCGTATACGTTTGTCTCATTTTAATATTATAGAGAAAATGAGAGAAGATAAAAAAAAAATAAAGTATGTGGTTCTAATTTTCACCACGCGCATGTGGCGCCCTTTGCAAATTCGCGCCATTTTCATATAAGAAACGTCAAAGATTGTTGCGACTTTCCGACTGATTTCTAGAGACAAAAAGTTTGTTTCATTACTTATTGTAATGTTTTCTCGCAAATGTGTCGAAAAACGTTGTATGACACACGTGCGGATTTGGTTTTTACAAACTCGTGACTATGGTAAGCCCTCGACTTCGTCTCGTGCTTACATTCGTCTATTCGTTTGTAAAAACCAACTTACCGCACTAATATCATAAATAACTAGTTTAGCAGCACATAGCTTAGTTTAAAAAAAAAACTGAGTGTGTAATGCGCTGTTGTTATGACAATAAAACTTACTTGCACAAAGTTGCTGTGGCTTCCTTTACCTTCACTGATATACGTGATGTTTTGGTTCAAACTCTCGTTCTTTATTCGTCAAACGATGTGTCTTCCGATTCCATATTCCATATATAACATACGAAGCGTATTTCGTTTCAAATTTGACTTCACCGGTGTCACAACTTAAGCGACGAGAAGTAAGCTTGCACACTCAATCACAATTGCTGAGGCGTCGGTAAACTGAAACGGTTACAGACACCAATATTGTTCAGACTATTGCTTGGGAACTTTATAACGAGTGCTTAAAGGATACCTATCACTTTGTTGTTAGCGATTGAATAACGTCCCCTGAGTTGTAAACACTACAAATACTGGATGTCATTGTACCTATACTTACATGTTAGCTGTATATAATACATACAAGTATATGTTTCTGTATGTACTGTTCTGTAGGTATGTTTTCGAGCTAAATATAATTGTTGACATTAAGCGGCAGTTGAATAAGCTTTGTATCAATTAATGTTTGTAATCGAATCAGTTTTTTAACAGCTTTTCATACACAAGTCAAAAAAGACTTTTTCACAAAAAAAAACCGACTTCCAAAAAAAACACTGCAAAGTACCTAGGTACTAAATACCTAATTTTAATTTTGGAAGTCGGTGTTAAATTACGAAGAAACCCCCAAAAACAGCAACTTCCGAAATCAAAGTTATTACAAAATAACTTTGATTTCGGAAGTTGCTGTTTTTGGGGGCTTTGTATTTTTTGAAAGTCGGTGTTTTGTTTATGATTTTTTCACTTTTTAGTAGTACCTCACACCTAACAACACCACTGGAGAGTCACAGGAATGCAGAATGTGTAATTTCGTACATATGGATAATTTTTCCAGCTAGGTGGATTTAAACCATTCTACTAAACCGATTTTGATAAAACAATAGCACCAATCCAAAAGTACTCGTATATCATCTATACATATAATAAAACAGTAACCAAAGAAAAACTGTATATTGAGAATTTTCGAGAAAAAATAAGTGGTTTTTGTTAGAAAAACGTAACTGATGACAAAAAGTGACTTTTTAGAATTTTTGTCTGTTTGTATGTGTGTATGGTACGGCTTCACGCCAATACTACTGGATAGATTGAATTGAAATTCAGCAAAAATGTTCTTTGTAAACCAAGGAAGGCTTTAGGCTACATATTATCACGCCGTATGTTATGGGATGTAAGCAATTTTGATTTTAAAAGATTTTTGTTCGTAATTGAATGCAGAAAATAATTGAATGCACAAAATGATATGTTAGATAGTTACAAAACCATTTAGATAACTTTTACACATAAACCTGATAGGAATACCTGGCAATCTAGAAGAAATCAACTTATTATCTACATAATTCAGATACCCGTAATGCCATCTGTTGACCGAAAAAGTACTAACTATCAAAAGCATGAGAATTTCACCAAAATATATTTTTTAGTTACTAATGGTACTTTTAAAACGTCATAAACAGTGATTCTTTTGATACAAAACTTACCGTTATGCATTTGATGCATAACATAAAAAAAGATTTGGTCTGATTGCTCCACTGACGTTATTTTAATTTTTTTTTGAACGGTTAAGTCTCTCCACTCAACCTGTAAAGCACCCTGGTTGCTTCTGTACACTTGGACGGAGCTAGGCCGGCAAACTTAGCCAGGACACCAACGCACAAAGTAGTCCCTACTCTACTCTATGCGTTGCGGGGTTTTTTTTTATGGATGGGAAAACATCAAAATGACTTCTTCCGCTCTAGGTAGACTGGAAGGAAGTGTCAGACTCTTACTGATTAAAACCCATCTGTGTTTCTCCTTATGATCTTTGCGTTCCAGGATCACGGTGACTCTTTCGAACAATTTCCGCAATCGTAGGCTCTGGCCCTAACGGGCCCCGTCTACTTTGCTGACATCTCTTGGAGGCGCGCATGGAACACAGTTCCAGTCCTCGGACCCCACTCAGTCACTGTCTTACTCCACCAATCATCATAGTACGTACCTCTACCAAGCATGGAACGCTCCATGGCTCTCTGTGCAACTATCAGTCTGTACACAGCCTCCTGCGTGAGCGTCCATGTAAGTAAGTAAATCATGGTGGGAAAAGCACACTGGTTATAAAGGCGGGAATACAGACATTGCGGAATTTTGTCAGGCTTCAGAATGTCGTCCATTTTGATAAAAGCGGCCCATCCAAGGTGTGTTCCTCTCGATACCTCCGTTTGTTGATTTTCTTTGCCAATTGATAGAATATGGCCAAGATAAACATATCGTTTAATCATCTCCAACAATTCATTTCCAAATTTGAATCGCTAAAGGTGTTTGCCATAATCTTCATCTTGGTCATATTCATACCAAGACCCAACTTAAAAGACGCATCTTAAAGATTTTGAAGCATTTTCTGGGGGTCATCGAAGTTCTCAGTGAAAACCACAAAGTCATCTGCAAATCTTAAGTGAGACAGTTGGGCAGAAAGTTGACGTTAATACCGCTATAGTCCCAATCTATACCCACATTTTTAACGACATCTTCTGGGACTGCTGTGAATAGTTTCGATGAAATTAAAGAAGCATTATCATTACAACGTTTCTCACAAAAAATTAATTGAACAGAAGAGGTGATACTCGACGGCGTGTTGTGTTCCACGCGCGTCACAAAAAGATGTCAGCATAAAGACGAGGCCCACTAGGGCACTGGCCTGGTCTTTCGAACAAATTCCGCAACCCTGGCAGGCCAGTGCCTGCCTGCGGAATTTGTTCGAAAGAGTCACCGCGGCCCTGGAACGCAAAGGGCATTAGGAGGAACACAGATGGGTTTTAGTCAGTAAGAGTCTGACACTCCCTTCCATTCCGCCCAGAGCGAAAGGAGTCATTTGATGTTTTCCCATACATAAAAAGGAGGCAAGCAATGATAGATATTGACTGTTCGTATTAGATATACGAACACATTGATCTTACCTAGCCACATCATTTTACAATACATACACGAGAACGAAGTCGCGGGCAACAGCTAGTTTCACATAAAAAGAAAATAAAACAAGAAATTTTCAAATCGGTTCATAAACGACGAAGATATGAGGTAACAAACATTAAAAAAAAAAAAAAAATTTTTACAAAAAAAAAAACCGCCTTCAAAAAAAACAAACAAAAACCGTTCCCACCAAAAAGTTTAAAATAAATATTTGAATTGCTTTAAAGAAACATAATTTAAAAGTAAACTTATTTGACATTAATATTTTTCAAATATTTAAAATTTATTACTTCTTTTTGGAGCCGGTGCCAGCAGCTTTATTGTTGGAACTTGATAAGTATCTAGTTATATTTAATATCCCGTGCCTTTGTTTTTTGATCCACAATGACAAAATTTAAAAACAGATGCATAAAGACAATGCTAAAAATGTCAAAGTACTTACTTAAAAAGTGGCTGGAATTTTTTTATAAGTATATTTTTTTCGTTTAAAAGAAATTATTGTGCATATTGGTTAAATTTTTTCGAATTTAGTCTAGTCCGTATTCGTCTTTTAATTAATATGTGTATGCAATTGGTATCTTGGTAGTTTTATAGTTAAGTTAGAGGTAGTTTTTCTAGGAATTATTGCCTATTCGTATTTCCTTGCTTTGGCTGGCACCGACTCCAAAAAGAAGTAATAAATTTTAAATATTTGCAAAATATTAATGTCAAATAAGTTTACTTTTAAATTATGTTTCTTTAAAGCAATTCAAATATTTATTTTAAACTTTTTGGTGGGAACGGTTTTTGTTTGTTTTTTTTGAAGGCGGTTTTTTTTTTTGTAAAAATTTTTTTTATTTCTCGCCGGTTAGTGTTTTTTTTTATTAAAATGAAGGCAACGAAGTTAATATCGTTCCTACATTGAATATTCTTATGAAAAAGGTACCATGTCGTAAATATTGTACACTGTTTTTTTTAAACGTTTTATTCCCGTGAAGGGATGATACGCCGCAAAAAATACCTACTATCGATGTGTCTATTTCAAATAAAAAAAATGTCCTTTTTTACAAATTCGAATTAGTTCTCGCCTTACGAAAAACCGAAAAACTAGCAGTACTCAGTAGGCATTTTTCTCACCTTAACACTGCTAGAATTCATTGTTTTATTATGAAGTTCCCATGCCTACCTTCTACCTTCCGGTTCCATCATCAGAACAGTCTGATAGTATAGTTGTTTTATCTCACGAGTGCGGGCGAGCCATAGTTGTGTAGGTAAATGTACGTGCACATTGTCTTAGTGTGCGTAACCTTGAGAGCGACTGACACAAGCTCACGCACACTAAGACAATGTGCACGTACATTTACCTACGCAACTTATGGCTCGCCCGCACTCGTGAGATAAAAAAAACTATACCTTATAGCCAAAGTGCATCTCATGACAATTCTAATAAGCCCAAACACGGCTTTTTTTTTTTTTTTTTTTTTTATTTATTGATAGGCAAGCGCTTGACCACTATCTCACCTGATGGTAAGCGACGATGTGGTCGAAGATGGAGCACGTTTGCCTAGAAGTAACCTATTCACTCTTGACTTAAAGACTCCCAGGTTGTAGCTATCAGGAAACACAGACCCCGGCAGGGAATTCCACTCCTTAGCTGTACGCACAATGAATGTATTCCCAAAACGCTTTGTGCGTGTGGGTGGGATGTCCACTATGTACCGGTGGCGCATCGCCGTACGTCTAGTGGTCCGATGATGGAACGGGCTAGGCGGAATCAAACTATGTAATTCCGTTGCACACTCTCCAAAATGCAACCGATAGAAAACCGACAGGCTAGCAACTCGGCGTCGATGCTCGAGGCTTTGGAGCTTCGACTCGACGAGACTATCATTGCCGATGATCCTCTTGGCTCGTTTCTCTATTGACTCAAGGGCATCAAGCTGGTATCTGGCAGATCCGTCCCAAAGATGCGAGCAGTACTCCATACACGATCGAACTTGCGCTTGATAAAGTTTGAGCAGCTGTTCCGGCGTGAAGTACCGTCGCACCTTTGCTAGGATTCCCAACTTTTTGGCAGCCACTTGAGCCTTTGCCTCTATAAATGTGCCAAAATTGAGGGTAGATGTCAACGTAACACCAAGAAGGTCAAGTTGGTCGGTTATCGGCACGGTTACACCTCGGAAAGATGGAGCTGGGTGGAATTGGCTCCTTTTAGCGGAAAAAAGACACGCCTGGGTCTTAGCAGCATTGAACTTGACCACATTGGCATCGCCCCACTCTGAGACATCCTGTAAGGACAAGTTCAAGCGCTCAACCATAGCCTCTCGGAGAGACCGGATCTGCGACCCACCAGCTTGTGCGTTGGACACGTATCTCTCAGCAACAGTACTGTCGTCTGCATACCCAAAGGTACCGGGTTTTAGCAGATCATTAATATGCAGCAAAAACAATGTTGCCGAGAGCACCGACCCCTGAGGAACCCCGGCATTGATATCCAGCAGTCCAGACGAGCAGCCATCTATGACCACTCGGATAGACCGATCCCTCAGAAAATCTGCAATCCAATCACACAAACCGGCGGGTAGACCGAAGGAAGGAAGCTTACCAATAAGGCTTTCGTGCCAGACCCTATCGAAGGCTTTCGAGATGTCAAGAGAGACCGCAAGTGCTTCCCCGTGTTTCTCGATGGCCTCACTCCAGATGTGAATGGCATACGCTAGAAGGTCCCCAGTGGACCGATTTCGGCGGAAGCCGTATTGTCGGTCACTAAGGATATCGTTAGCTTCTAGGTATGCCAGGAGCTTACCATTCAGCACGCGTTCCATACTCTTACAGAGTATGGAAGTTACTGAGATGGGTCTATAATTTGCTGGGTCAGCTCGACTACCCTTCTTGGGCACGGGCTGCACGTTAGCTTGCTTCCAAGCCATCGGCACCTTACCAGTCTCAAACGAAAGGCGATATAGGCGTGTCAAGATCGGAGACAACTCAGGCGCGCAGGTCCTCAGTACAATTGCCGGTATCCCGTCGGGGCCACTAGCCTTATTCACGTCTAGGTTACGCAATACCCTACGAACGTCCTTCTGATGAATGCGAATGTTCGACATACTCGACTCGCATCCAACAGGAGAAACAGGGGGCCGCGCGCCACCAGGATCAAGACGCGAATTTTCCGCAAACAGAGAAGCAAACAGGTTCGCTTTTTCCTCAGCGGAATGGGCCAGTGACCCATCAGGTCTCAGCAGTGGTGGTAGTGAGGGGCGGCAGAAGTTCGATTCAACCGACTTAGCCAGGGACCAAAACGCCTTACTGCCTGCTGGGTATGAAGCAAGTTTGTTCCCAATTCGGCTAATGTGGTCATACCGAGCCCTCCGCAAAACCTTCTTGCAGGATTTGGCAGCCCTGTTGAAGGCCCTCTTCCTCTGACTCACGCCACCCGCTTTGCGCGCACGAGCGTCGACCCATGCTAGGTACGCCTCATGTTTGAGCGTATCAGCTCGATTGCACTCGGCACCAAACCATGGACGAGCCACGCCAGATATTGTTACGTCAGAGAACGGAATGAAATACTCCATTCCCTGCCGCAACACATCCGTCACGGCGTTCGCGCACGACGAAGCGTCAGTCGAAGAAAAGCAAGTAGGCTGCCAAGGATAACATGCGAAGAAAGATCGCATGCCATCCCAATCTGCTGACCTGTATCGCCAAACCCGCCGGGTGCCTCTAGGGCTAGGATCGGGCGGGGAGTAGACGGACACAGATTTCACCAGACAGTGGTCGGAACTTCCTAGTGGTGAAGAAATCGACACCGAGTAGCGGTCTGGATCTGTTGTCAGCAGAAGGTCCAAGCAATTGGCTGTGTGCGAATCAACATCCGGCACCCTCGTTGCCCCCTGGACCAGCTGGGTGAGATTTAACGCTAGCGCTAGCTTTCGCGTCTCTCGTCCAGCATGGTCTGTGCACTGGTATGGGAAGAGCCACTCCTGATGGTGGGCGTTGAAGTCCCCCAGTAACACCAATTGGGCAGAAGGGTATCGCTGCTGGGCCGCATCCGCCGCCTCACTGAGGTGTTGTGTGAGCCCAGTTGTCTCCAGATCCCCGCTGTGCGACCGATAGACACAGGCATAGATTATTTTATCTAGGCCAGTGTCCACCAGAACCCAAAGCGTTGAGAACCTGGAGTCCTCAAGGTTGCGGAGACGCCGATAGCAGATGTCGTCCCGGGCGTACATACATACACCCGCGCGTGGTTTAAAATAGTGCTCCAGGGTAAACCCTGGGTAAGTGAGGTACGACACGTCTGACGGACATCCGATCTGCGTCTCCGAAAGGAACAGGAGCGCTGGTTTCTCAGTCTCCAGGTGGTGATGGACTGCGGCGAGATTTGAGTGCAGACCTCGTATATTACACAGGTGCACTTTGTGGGAGAGGGAGTGCTGCCGCTGTACAGCCTTTTTAATTCTGTTCCTTTTTTCCATTAAACTTGAGAGTGAAGGAGGTAGAGGAGAAGGAAGTGAAATGAGGTTCCATGCTGCTAACCTTCAGGCACGCTCTGACAGGACGGCATCATTGGGGGACTAGTCTGGAGACTGCGGGGACGCCCGAGCCCCCCCGGGAATGTCCATCGGGCCCTCTCGTCTGGTCGCCAACCAGCACGATGGTGCATTCCGGGATTTTTCGACAGTTGGCGGGGCAGCCTTTCGTGTGTGGCTAGCACACTACTTGGGCCCCCAACTACCTGCGGTCGGCCAGCGGCGCACCGTGCCTCGGATCCCGCTACCCTCCGCGACTAGTCTCCCGATACGCCCAAATCAGCGCGAGCCTGGTTGGTCTGCCTGCATAGGAACAACTATTTCGACCCAACTCCTCTGGATTGGCTACACTGAGCATCGTACCGGAACACGGCTAGGCCGCTTGGCGGTACGCCTTTGTCCAGTGGGTGGTCACAAGCCATCGGCCGAAACCTACCACCAGTTAGTGTCACCTGATTAGCACCACCCGGGGACCACGTGTAGGGACACTATGGGTATTCTCCTACGGACGCGGGTGACTCGGCCCCCAAAACTGCTGGGATACAGTGATTAATTACGCAGTTCCGGTGCCTACCATCCAGCTCCATCATCATCAGATCAGTTCGATGATACCATTCTCAACATAACTATTCAGAATCATTTGTGTATTTGCATTGTCATAGTCTGTTGCATTGTGATATTTATGCGAGTGTCAAGTTCCGTTGGCCACTGGTTTCTGATCTTCTCCACCAGTTCCACTTCATCAAATGTTACTTTTTGACTGTAGATGCTTAAGTTCTCGATGAAAATACCAAAATAACTATATAGTTGCCTACAATATTTGAGGAGTTCCCTCGATTTCTCATAGATTCCATCATCAGAACTGGATTTTGAAAAAAATGGGACCAATCTGGAAGCATATCAAGCAAGGGGAAAAAAAAAATTTGCAAATCGGTTCATGAACGACGGAGTTCTGAGGTAACAAACATAAAAAATAAAAAAAAAAAAAAAAAAATACAACCGAATTGAGAACCTCCTCCTTTTTTTGAAGTCGGTTAAAAAATACAACCAACTGAGAACCTCCTCCTTTTTAACCGACTTCAAAAAAAGGAGGAGGTTCTTTTTGAAGTCGTTTAAAAAAGAAGCTAAGTTTAGATTATATTTATTGAATCAGACAAAGGTCCACAATAATGTACGTAATAATAATTAGCCTTACGTACTAATGTACTATGTTAGTACATAAAGAGTACCTACCTACACTCGATGCCATGCATCACCAGTGCAGTTGCACATTAATCGACCTCGCATTACACTTGCACCATTGTTACTAACACTAAGATACTGACAGAATTTTGGACCATAAAGTTTGAAATAAACTTTCATTTAATTTAATTTTTAATTTATTGCAAATAGACTTTCTGCACAATGAGAGCCTAGCCTGCACTAGAAATGCACATCCCAGTGCATTTGCATGCCCTCGGGCCATGAAACAATTTGTTCGATAAAAAACACTTTTGTGATAACATAGCATCACTGCATCATGTACGTATCTTTATGTACTATCATGACTATTCGTGACGTATAATGTTAAGAGGTCTTTGATATTCATTGTTATTCTCTCTAACTTTTATGGTGTCATTGTTAAAGTTGTCTTAAAGATTTTTTTATTTAAAGAATGTAACTTTTAAGAATATGTCGATTTTTTTATCAGTCAACTAATTGTTACTTGTAAAAAAAACTTATAAAAATTCGGTTTTTCAGTCGATTTTTAATATTAACTAATACTTACATATTTATTTGACCATCGGTCAATTTAAATTTTGATCGCAATACGCTCGTAAACGAAATGTAGGTGACCATAATGTTGAAATTATTGGTTAACTACGGATCAATAAATTTGCCCTTAAACCGCTCCGGCCCCGGCGACACACCGGTGTGTCGTGAATTAATCGCGAATTTAATGTTTATTTACCTATTGCATAAGATTTTTTTTTTTTTGGGAATTTTCACATGTTGGGGCCGCTGCGGTTAACTGCACTCGTGTGTTGAAAATATTTTAATGTTGAATATCTGCTGTAACACTGGAAAATACCAGTTAGAAATTCACATAAAAGTGCATTGTTATTATGCTACACGCGCTTATTAAGCAATTGAAAGTTACCTATTAAATAAATAAAAACAATGCGTCATGCAATTTTATGTAAAATTTCAATGACATGACTGTAGGGTAGGGGTTGTACCTATACATTTTCAAGGCCGAGGCCTAGAAAATCGGAATGTCCTTATATATGTTGGGTCAGTTTTTATGACCAATAAAACGTTTACGTTACATTTTACGCGCGTAAATACGTTCCATGTAACATATTTACAGAGGGCATTATAATTCCTAAAGTCGCGCTGATACTTAGTCGGAAAATCGAATAAAACCCATTAAATTACATTCAATTACCTACTATTAAAAAAAAACCGTGCTCTTTGATAGGTAAATTAAATATTCCGCTATCATAGCAATCAAAATCACCCCAGCAACGTTTAGGGTCGCCGCACACGGGCCACATGCGACAGCCACAAACGCCGCCATGAAAAGCTAGAAGCGGCCACAAAGGAAGCTGAAGCGGGCGACAGCCACTTGTGGCCGGTGGTCGACACTTGCGGTCGGTGGCTGCTACTTTTTTAACCCATGCGCGTAGTATCATAATGGACTGTAACGACGAAGGTTTAGGGTGGGGAATAGCGTGAGTGGCGTGTGGCAGCGTTTTGTGGCGGCGTTTTGTGTCGGCGTTTAGTGGCTGGTGCGGGCCACAAGAAGTGAGCAGCGACGTTTGCCCGCCATTGACGTCAACCGTGTGTGGCGAGCCCATATATTTAAGTAAACTACTGGAAAATGTGGCGGCGTTTTGTGGTTGTGGCTGGTGGCCCGTGTGCAGGGACCCTTAAAGATGCCATTTGCAGCAAAGCTGTCGTAGCTAGAAATGACACGGGCCATCAATTCTATAGTTAAACGGTGGCTCTCGCTGAAACGCTTAGTTAACGGATAGTTTTGACAGTGTCGTCTCTTGCAGTACTTAGGTAGCCGCCTAGGTGCTTACTTTGCTCTGTGGAACCTCCACTGTACCAAGATTAGGACTTTAAAAGTACGAATATTAGTACACATTAATACATAATTATAGCGAGAAGATAGAAAAATGGTGGACTATGTGCATTTACTGAGGGACATATATCGCTCCATTGCTGCAAGGTCGACATATTTATCTCAAAATAGATGATTTTTTTAGTTAATGAAACAGTTGTGTTGAAAAAAATGCACTCCGTTTACTGTAAAAACGAAAATTTGTCTAAGCTAAGCTAAGAGAGACAGAACAGATATTCACAGAAAAATGACATTTTATATTAAAAATACATTTTCATCCCACCATCTCGGAAAGAGTATTTTTAATCTTCAATCCTAAACCTTATATTAAAAACAAGAAACTTGAAAACAAGTGAAAAAACTAAAATGAGTGATTCTAGCGACGAGGAAGTTTGTTTGACGCCAACAGAATTGACTGAAACTGTTAATAATGCGCATATGAGCTTTCTCCCTCAACAATCACGCGAGAAGTATTTAAAACAGTACGATATGTTCAACACGTGGCGACTAGCAAAAGGAGCCAAAACTTTCTCAGAAAACGTTTTGCTGGCATATTTTATAGAATTATCCGAGAACAAGAAAGCAAGCACTCTATGGAGTACGTATTCGATGCTAAAAGCAACAATAAAGATGAAAAAAGACATACATATCGATACCTATCCTAAATTAGTGACATTTTTAAAAAGAGCCTCATCTGGTCACTAACCAAAAAAATCGAAGATTTTCACAGTATCTGATATTGAAAAGTTTCTTAACGAAGCACCCGATTCCGTATATTTGGCGGCAAAAGTAAGTCAGTTGTACATTCAGTATCAACTAAAGTATATTAATCTCAATTAAATAGTATACTTAGTAGATGTTGATGGGCATAATTATGCGTTCATATCAATTTTATTCATTTATCTACTACAATACTCTTTACGTTACAGGTTGTTCTTATTATTGGAATAAACGGAGCATGTCGAACTAATGAACTAACACAACTTAATGTCAAAAACATTGAGAAACATTCAGATGACTTACTTTTAATTAATTTACCTAATACAAAGACAAAAAGAGACCGCAACTTCGTCATTCGCAAGGAATACGTAACGATTGTTGAGAAATATCAAGCCTTACGCCCGCCTAACACTCCAATCAATCGATTTTTTCTACAGTATCGCAATGGAAAGTGTGTTAGACAGCCTATGGGTACTAATAAAATTGGCAGTATCCCACGAGAAATAGCAACATTTCTTGAACTTCCAGAACCCCTGTTGTACACGGGTCATTGTTTCCGACGAACTTCAGCCACACTTTTGGCTGATTCCGGAGCTGATCTCCTGTCCCTTAAGCGCCACGGAGGCTGGAAGTCCAATGCAGTTGTAGAGGGATACATAGAGGATTCCATCCAAAATAAGTCTAAAATATGTGAAGGCATCGTAGGAGCCATTACACTGAAAGAGCCTCAATCGGATCCTTGGACTGGCCCTTCTACATCAAAAATAAGCCGTTATGAAACACCTAACCATCTCCCTCTCTCTCCAACATTCACGCCAAGGGAATCCGATGAATCAGTACAACTATTAAGTATGACAGATAGTTTACCGAAAAACAGTACACAAGTGACTAACACCAATATTACAGTACCAAACAAAAATATTACACTCAATTTAAATAACTGTAGCAACGTTACTTTAAAATTTTCTTAATTATACCTTAGTATTATTTTGTTATAATTTAAAGATTATTCTGTCATACTTACCTGTCATAATGTAGTAGTTAATACCTAAACTGAAATAAAAGTGTACCTATCTTGTGATTGTAAACGTTTTTTTTTTTCATTTAGTCATTTCCTCGCTGAGGTGGAATGAAAAGTTACGTGTTGCACTCGAGTGCAAAGATTTTTCACCTCGTGCTCTTTTGATTCCCTCGCTAACGCTCAGGATTCTAATTTTGAATCACTCGCTGCGCTCGTGATTCAATTTTAGAATCCTTCGCTTGCTCGGTCATCAAAATTGAACACGCGGTTAAAAAGCAACTTTGCACTCTTGTATAACAAATAACTATTTTAGTTTTTGTACATGGAAAAATGCTATAGTGTACTTATAACATCGCCTTGGAAGAGTTAGCAAAGGTATAAATAAATGTATAATTAGTTATTGCCATAATCAGTTAGGGACACGTTCCGTATCTAAACTTCGTAAGACTGATTTTCAAGAGTCCATTTTTTATTACTGAAGAATAAATATGGCTGTTTGTCAGCTGTCAAACCTCGATTTTACTACGCAAGTAAAAGTCACCTGAAAAATCAGACCATAACTATAAACAGCCGGTCTATTCTGTCAACATCTCACAGGGTAAGCTTAGGTGAAGTGAGCATGAAGTGAGCGGTCATTCCATCTTGTTGATGTCTCTTTTCAGTAGAAAAAAACTAAACTAAACTAACGTAAACTTTTAGTGTTATTAGTGTAGATTTGGCGCTTAGTTTACTTGTGTTGTATTTATAATAATTTTGATTGCTATGTTAAATTACCAATTACTTATTGTTGAAAATTGTAATATTATTGGTAATTAAGCTTGCATGTAATTTATAATCTACTATTTACCATCTTAATCTAAATAATTTTGTGTTTACTTTTAATATAAACGTTTATCTTTTATGATGTTTATATTCGCAAACAATGTGTATTGTTACCGAAGAAATTAAATTGTTTTTAAGGATTGACTTCATGTTCTCGTCAATTAAGCTGAGATGCTTACAGAATCACACTGCTGGAGTAATTGTATGTATGTACGTCTTCGTAATAGGTGGCTATGGAATTATTAAACCAATTCCAAAAATACACTATTAGAAATCTGCTCTATCCCTATGTGTTAGGACTACCCCAGAAAAAAGTACGAGTCCTGTGGACACCACGAGAGGAAAGCTGCAGGAAAAATGAAATTTCTAGAACTTCTTAAAACTAGAATTTAATGACAAGATTTTGAAACTATGATAGTCACATCAAAAAACGTAAATGAGTTAACGCGATCATCGCTCGAGTGGACCACTCTGACAAGAATGGTAATTCATATGCTAACAATATAACTATCGACAGTCATAACATAGTGTTTATGATCTATATTCTACTAGGTAGGTACGTAGTGGATATTTCCTTAAAGAAAATACCAATCTAGTTTTATTAATAAAGTTATTTATCGTTAGGTAGTTTCATTACATCATACATATAATCATCCAATGTCTCCTACCACTCTGGGTGGAGCGGGAGGGAGTGTCAGACTCTTACTGACTAAAACCTATCCGTGTTCCTCCTAAGGGTTGGACCACATTTGGCAGCACGGAATCGCATTTGTTCCGCCTGTGCTACCACGTGCTGCAGTATGCTGCCGATGCGAACGCGCGCTGTCGTATTCCGCAAACAAAAAAGGCGATCGCACGCGTCAGCATGCTGCAGCATGGGTGGCATACTGCCGCGTTCTTTCATGATCAGTTTAGTTTCAAGCGCGAGATGGATAGGACCACGGAAGAGAGAGCAGTGATTTTAGCGTGTATTTTGCAAGAAATGCAAAATCAAAATCTTTTTATTTATAATCACAACTACAATAAGTAAACACTTTTCTCCTCAAATAACAATATCACAAGTTTAATCATCCATGGGAAACAACAACAATAATTTAATAATCACAACTTCAATATCAAATAAGTGTTTGATGTAGATTTACACATAATTTTGCCATTTTCTTAGTAGGTAGAATCATCAAACTGTTCATTGTATGTCGACGACAACGTGGCTGTAGTTGGTGTATACCCTTCCAACGACGTCGTTATAGTTGGTGTATATCTCGCAGAAGACGTCGTTGCAGTTGATGTATACCCTTCCAACGACGTCGTTGTAGTTGGTGTATACCCTTCCAACGACGTCGTTGTAGTTGGTGTATATCTCGCAGAAAACGTCGTTGCAGTTGATGCATACCCCACAGACGACGTCGTTGTACTCGCTATATTACTAGTATAACCATAGCTTGAAAAATGAGGAGTACTAGGGTGATAAGTACGAAGTAAGGCAGATTCCGCATCACTTACAATTTCAAATATTTTTTTCTTCACTTCCAGTTGTATCTCTAAAGGAAATGTTTTGACCGTTTGTGTCATACTTAAGAAAAACATTGTTATGGGATCATTATTTTCCTTGGCCTTGTTGCTGTTTAAATAATTATCTAATACTTTTGCTAGACTTTGTTCTCCTGTATATGACTCGCTTGATCTACTACGATTGTTTGTTTGATGTGTACTTGAATCATAAGCTGTAGTTTCAGTTGACTGACTCTCATTATCTGTTAAGTCTTGTGCTTGTGGTGGAGACGTTGGTGATAAGTTTGTAACTGTGGCTCTGTCCTTATAATTTTTATTTAAAAATGAAAGAATGTTTTCATATTTTATAGGACGAGTCACTGTTGCCGCAGAGCCACTCCTGGGAGTTTGTCTTTTTTTTAAAGCCTTCCTATAGTTTTCTCTAATTCTGGTCCACTTTTTTTTGCAATCTTCAACTGAAAATAAGAAAATAAAATTGTAGGCAAGTAGGCACATTTATATGATTGATAAGACACTCTAATTTTCTTGCAGGTATTTATTTTATGGAAACAGTCTGAAATCAATAGCATATGATTATCGAATGGGGAAGGAAACAGCTCGTCAAATTGTATTGGAAACAAGTCAAGCATTATGGGATATATTATCGCCGATAGTAGTACAGGCACCAACTACAGAAGATTGGAAAGCAATAGAAGACAAATTTGCAACAATTTGGAACTTTCCTAATTGCGTCGGCGCAATCGATGGGAAACATGTTGTGTGCCAAGCACCTCAAAATAGTGGTAGCATGTTTTTTAATTACAAAAAAACTTTCAGTGTAGTACTACTAGCAGTTGTAGATGCAGAAAATAATTTTGTTATTGTGGATGTTGGTTCCTACGGTAAAAATAGTGATGCAGGAATTTTCTCAAACTCTCAATTTGGGAGAAAGTTTATGAATGGTACACTGAACATACCCCCAGTAAAATGTTTACCTGGTACTGCTGATTCCATGCCACATGTATTCGTAGGTGATGAGGCGTTTCCCTTGGATTACAATCTCATGCGCCCTTATCCAGCTGAGCAAGCACGCAATAACGATGAAATCAAAATATATAATTATAGACTTAGCCGTGCTAGAAGGATAGTGGAGTGTGCTTTCGGAATTTTGACGCAGAGGTTCGACATATATTCCAGAAGAATTCGTTTAGAGCCTAACCAATTAATAAAAGTAGTTTTAGCTACCATTAGTTTACATAACTTTTTGAACAAAAGAGGACGTCAACCTAGAACATCACATAATAATGCGTCAACACCTAACGTAGAACGGGCTCTGCAGAATTTAATGCCAATCGTAGGAAATGATAATAACATGAGTGCGATTGTGGTTAGAGAAAATTTTAAAAGATATTTTAATACCGATATTGGAAGTCTAACTTGGCAGTATGAGAGGGTACATAGGACATGATAAACTAAAAATTACGCGTTTATCATTATTGCAGTAATAGATTGGACTATCAATTACTATATCTTGACCCAGGGAAATAAATAGTCTTACGACTGCGTCTAGCATAAATAATATGTATCTATTAGAATAATAAATACATTTCTCTTTAATATGTGTGTTTACCTACAAATTTAAAAAAATAAATCGAATTCATAAAAATACTTACCCCTGAGATTTATTATTTTCCCTATTTCCTCCCAAGCATTCTCTTTACGGTGTTGGTCACTGTATTCCGCCGACTCCATGTCATAAAGACAAGGATTCTGCACTAAAACTATCAAATTTTCGTCAGTCATTGTTATTTCCATCCGTACGGCATGAATGAACAGGCTGCACTGAGCTGACGAGCGGCCGCGTGCGCCATTGTACGATAGAGTGAGACAGCATGCGATAGCAAGTGATCGGCGGTGAAAGGATGCGTTAGCATGCTATCGCGCGCTTCAGCGTTCCGGAGTCTCCCTGCGACCATTGCATTTTGTCCGTGATGCCGATCGCCTCGAGGATTCCGCCGCGTGCTATCGCATTATGCTTTCTGTCTCGGTCTAGCAAATGGCAGTTCTAAGCGACAGAAAGAGAAAGGGCGACGGAAAAAGGCGATTCCGTGCTGCCAGATGTGGTCCAACCCTAATACCCTTTGCGTTCCAAGGCCGTAGGGCTGGGTGGCTCTCTCGAACAAATTCCGCAACCCTGACAGGTTCTTAGTTACCTACTACTAATTTCAGCCAGTGGTTTTGCCCACCTGAAAATTGAAGCTATCCCAAGGAAAAAATAGTACTCTCATAGGAAATATCCCATATTCTACTTCAGGACCATGTCTATCCGTGTCTCTTTTGAACAAATAACTAATCGTGACCACCACCGGTGTGAAAAAAATAGCAAAGGGCTCAGCACTTCTTGTATTTTGAAGGAGCTCTCGCATTAAAACCTGGAAAACAACCCTAGTTACCCTACATTTTGATAAAATCAATGACATTCATTAACGGTGAGATGATATTGCGACTTGAATTTAGACGCTTTTGAGAATTGATCTTCAGATGTACGAAGATACTCATTCAGTAACCCGTCATGCTAGTTTGTACCATGAGGCCGCCAAGTAGAAGGCGAGCCAGCAATTACGTGATCGAAACCGGTGTATAGGTATACACATAGCCTTACCATCAAGACTTTTTGACTTGATGGTAACATTCAACAATTGAACTGTCGTCATAATTTGCAGACTTGTGAAACTTCCTTATACTGACCGGTTTAAATCAAATTTTAAGGCTTGTGTTTAAACGCCTACCAGAAATTCACCTATTTTACTACCAATAAATACGAGATACCTACCAGAATGGATAAATGTTCATCAAATTGTGTGTAACCTAACCTCAAAACACTATAAAGTTGCCTAAAAAGCGTAGTCGAAGCTACGCTTCGCGGGGCTCAATGGCTTAAAAAGAATAACCACGAAGGGGATGGTGGTGTCTGTTCGCTCGCTCACTTGAACCCGCCATCCCCTTCTAACCTAACCTGTCCGAGTCGGGGTGCCGTAAGTCCAGAGCTAGCTTCGCTCGCTGTTGCATCCTAAGTTCTCCTAGTAACAGTAGTAACATTGATACTGAACCGGTTAACCAACAGTCGATTGGTTTGATTGAAATAATCGTTTATTTATAAGTATAAATAAAATACTATTTTTTGAGATTTCGATGCGAGTTAGTTGGCAAGTTCTTAATATAGCGGTTTTCACGTGATATTATTTTTACTTTGTTCCAATAAGTGCTTGAATTAGGCTGGGAACTATTACATATTTGAATAGTTCCCAGCCAGCAGTATTAATAACTAATTTCGTGCTTATATGCATTAGCATATTATCACGAAATTAGTTATTAATAGTAGTTATTGTTCACACATGGCAACTTAACCTCCAAATATCTCGGTAAAGTGAGCCTATTTGTTCTGTGGTAAAGTGACACTTTAGAGCACCATGACAGTGTCTTAACATTTTTTGTTTGTTTTGAAAAAAATAACAAAATGGTGACGGTGAGGTATGCCAGCTCGCATAGACAAATGTTCGTACCCATATTATAATAACAGTGTTGTTTTTCATTGAATCCTATCTATAATATTATAAATGCGAATATGAATTTGCTTTTGGTTCATAGATTTTGGTGGAGAAGGTTTCCTGGAGAGGTTATAGGCAACTTTAGCAATAATCTTTATAAATGCAAGCACAGCCGCTGCCAAAAGCTAGTTGCAAATAAATAAATAAATAATAATTAAAATGCTTAGGAAGCCGGTTACTTTATCCAAATTTTAACGAAATCCTTTTTTATGGGTGGTCAAATACTTTTGAATGATACTGTATGTAGGTACCGCAGTTTGCAATGCCGGTGATTAACCACGAAGTGATTAAATGCGTTGGTAATCATATAACTAGTTTATGAGCACATTATTGTTATTTCTATATTGTTGATTACCTCGAAGGTCGGACACAGGAAATTCCCTCATACCTCGACATGTGTATTCTTTGTAAGACACGAAGACTACAGTCGACATGTACTGTATGCATAATATGTAAATACCTAGTCAAACGTAATACTAACAGTGCAAATAGAATCGAAATTTATCGAAATTTAACTATTTTAAACAAATATGTCTGTCCCTCTTGCGAAAACGCCGTTTTCTATGACAGTTGTACATGTATCACGGTATTTGACGTTAGAGTTCGTATCGGATTTCTCTTTCTAATTGTCAACTTTGAAGCTAACTTTACCGCTGATGAAGGTATTTTAAAAATTATTTATTAGAGCTAATAAGTACCTATTTCATTTAGCAAATAAAAAAATTGCATGCGTATTCTGTTGTACTATTTTTTAGTAGCCAACAAATGCATTAAAAAAATCTGATGAATTCCAAACCAAGCTAGATTAGTTGCTATAAATTGACTACCCGTTCATTACCAAGTCATCAGCATTAGTAGGTACATACTTATATGGTTTATGAATAGAATTCAAAATTACTATCTAAAGTAACTTCCTCGTGTTTAAATAATTCAAAACTGACACATCACGTATACTTGTTGGCAATTATCGAATGCGCAAACGAAATTAATAGCTTGTTTACATAGATAGTATTTTCGAGTTTGACTAGAATATTTAGGTAATAAATACTTATACATATAATATGTATTACAAGACCAAAGTCCATAGGTAACCAGTGCGTGTTGCCAGTGATGACATTATGGAACTGAAACGTGGTCGCTCACAATGGACCTCATCAGAAGGCTTAAAGTCCTATGCAAGGTCTAGGACCTAGCATAGGACTTTAAGCCTTTGAATAGGGCTATGCTGGGATTTTCTATTTAGCGAAATAGGAATGAAATATACTGAAGGTTACCAACATAGCTCGCAGAATCGCTTAACTTAAGTAGCAGTGGGCACATTTCTCGGAACAGATAGTCGATGGGCGCCAAAGGTTCAGGAGTGGCGACCGCATACTGGTACACAAAGCGTTGGAAGGCCACCTACAAGGTGGACCTATGACATGGTGATGGCCAAGGGAATCCGATGGATGAGAGACGTTCAGGACAGGTCGATGTGATAAAACCTGGGGTAGGCCTATGTCCAGCAGTGGACGTCTTGCAGCTGAAATGATAATGATGGTTATACTTAGACCTAATAGATCACACAAAAAAATACAAGTTAACATTATAAATTGTAACAAAGTTTAATCATTACTACGCGTTTTGTTGCAAAATTTCGTTAATGCACGTGAATTCAGCAATTGCAGTTTATCGATTTCATGACCGCATTTAATTCCAAAAGGTACTGTTACACCGCATTCGCGTTATTCTAAAACGAACATTCGATTAGGAAGGCTGAACCGGTAAGAGCTCGAACGTGGGTATGAAGTGAATTTGGTGAGTAATTACGAACAAGTAACATAAAAAAATAACCCCGTATAAACATGTCGCAGCCAACCAGCTGTATACGCCGTTTTATTAAAAGTCTAGCATTTTCATTAAACAGTGTCGTTTAATCAGCAACATAAGTGACATGGGCAAGTCATTAAACGATATTGAACAAAAGATAGGTTGCTGAAAAATCAGCACATTTAAATGAAAAGGCTTGGCAACCAATTAAACGGCTGATTAAGCTTATTGGCTGCGACATACACATTATAACTTAGTCTAATTATTGATAAGTGGTAGCCTGTAGCTTAACAAATATAATTATTGGTTGTAACTTTGTGTGCATAATCTTGCTTAGTTAAATAATAATTAATTTCTTTAAAAATGGATTCTTACAAGTGTTAGACATACAAAAGTTCAAAGGTTGCAGTCAAATTGTATTGCGGGCGTTAAAATACCAGCTCGCGACTACTCGCGAGCCGCCTCGCCTCTCTGACCCTTAAACAAACGCGGCGCTATAGAAGACTTTCAAAGATGTTAAAACGGATTTTACCTCAATTTGAAGGGTAGTTTTAATAAATCTATCATGAAAAAAAAACAACACAAGGTAAGTGGTTGTTTTTCTGGTGGGAATATGTTTCCCTATATTTTTTTAGGTTTTGTTTTGGTGGAAAATTATTTCCCTGTATTCTGTAATGTATGTGGTGATAAATTATGTCCCTATATCCTATGCTGCAATGCCTGCGTGACTAGTTGTTGCCTCCGGCTTTGCTTAAGTTTTATCGAATTAATAAAAATCTGATAATAATTAATAAATGTCTGTACCGACGTTCGAGTATGTGCCGCGATGTTGTGTAGATGTGAATAATGAAATAAAACGTACCAATAATCATTGAAATCAAATATTTATTATATCAAAATTAACCGAACAAAATTCAAATTAAAAAACTTTGTCTCTAAAAACAACAAAGATAATTGCAATACCAACAGAGTGAATCAACATTTTATATATATAGATTCAACAATTAACTCAACGCGGATATAGGGAATTATTTTCCCACTTAGTAGTTTCCTAAACGGATATAGGGAAAAAACTTCCCACCAAGTTTGATCTCTCAAAACTACCTTTTTTTTTGTTTTACACACTGGTCACTGCGTAATTATACTAGGAACTAGCACTTCGCCCGCGACTTCGTCCGCGCGGATTTAGTAGGTACTCCACAAACTTCTACGCCCCCTATACCCCCTTATAAAGGTTAGTTTTGGAAAATTAAGCACAACGATTTTCGTTAATTTACATTTATTACTTAGCCATTTCTACTTATTCTATGTCTCAGGTTCAGCGCAACTGTTCACCCCGTTCACCCCGTCAGGAGTTGATTATGCAAAAATTGTTAGGTACATCTGTTTCAATAATCCCATTTTTAGTTTGTTCATAGCATCCCGACGTAAATTAAAGCAAGCAATAATGTCCTCCCCTAAAAACTTAATCACCCCTGCTTCACACCATATTATGTAGGTATGTAGTTTATTTGCGAAAAATCCAAACATTTGTTATTCTTATTGTTTTATCGAAATCATTTTCAACTTCATCGGACCAAGCATTGATATGATTCTTCCCAGTTCGCTCAAGCCGCGACATTTTTCTTACTCCGAGCATGTTTATTACCGTCGTAACTTTTGAACGAAAGGTCCGATTTGAATAATTTAAAGTGTAATTTACACGGAAATAATCAACCTTAATTATCAAACCATTTAAATGGATAAGGATTGATAACATGATACCGAAATCACCATTTTTTCAAATCACCAAGGATTTGCTTGAATAATTTGAACAAAAAGCGGCCATGGTGACTTAACCATAATAGTTAGACATATGGTATCGCGGACTTTTTTGTAGACATTGATGACTTCTATAAAACAGTAGTACATCACTTTGCTCTATTGTCAATAGATTCCGCAGCGCACGCGATATAAGGATTTTTTTTCACACCTTGGGTTACATTATCGAAGTTTTCATACGGATCCCTAACTTTTTTGAAAATATTCTATAGCCTATGTCCATCATCGATAATGTACAATACTATTGGTGAAAGAATTTTTAAAATCGGTCCAGTAGTTTCGGAGCCTATTCATTTCAAACAAACAAACAAACAAACAAACAAACAAACAAATCTTTCCTCTTTATAATATTAGTGTAGAAGTGTAGATATAGTCTACTAATCAAAATAAAGACAGTTATGTACTTACAAGAATTTTTCTGCCCGTCAGACGAAATACACTTTACAATCGCTCTAATTTTGCGCCAAAATCCGACAAAAAAGTATAACTGTCACTTTGAACATATCTTGACGTTAGACGAATGACATTTGAGAAAAAAGTGTTGCCATAGATTAAAGTTAATATTAAAAACTTAGGATTCGTTCAAAATATTTCAAGGTATCAACAAACGTATAGAAATAAAAAGCACATATGTGTCACAGAGTCGGGTGGGAAATAATTTCCCTATATTTGAATAAGGGTTCTCTAAGGGTAGGGCAGACAAGACTACGTGGAGTCGGTTTTGCAGCGATTCGTTTTTGTCACAAATTGTAGCATAACATATTGACTTTTTAAGACAAAATTTTAATTAAATGTTAAAAATGCTATTTTATAAATTCGTAAGGTATCAATATATATTTTAAACGATAGACCTAATGATGTTCGATTGAATAAACGTTAGGTATATCCAATAACGTTATACAAAATATGTTTTAAAGGATTTAGATGTTAAATATAAAGTAATTATAACAACAGTTGGTAATACCAATGTCACGTTTCTTACATCATGTGAACGTTATTGAAATGAAAATATACCAAATAACTGTAAATGTTAGGTATGAGCCGTACCCCGTATTTAGTTAATTTGATTGGTCCCTATATGCTTGAGTTTATAAACCCACTGGGCACGAACACTTAGACATAAAGAAAACAAAGCCCAAATAAAAATTACCGGAAACATAATGGTAATCGTTTAATGTTTTAGCTGAAAAACAAATATTTTATTATACAATGTTGTAAAAACATCAAAGGAAGCATTAAAATTGTTTACTTGGTAACTGAAATCCCAAACTCCTGTTTGTTTAAGTTTTAGGAAATAAACAAAAGAGTTTTATATTATTATAAATAACTAGCTTTTACCCGCGACTTCGTACGCGTATTGATGATATTCTGGGTTAAATCATTAAAACCACTTGAACTCGGAAATATGTAGCAACGTATTTTATTAGAAGACAAAGACAGAAGAACATCTAGAACATCAGAGAGTATAGAATGTTGCCAATAGACAATGAATATAAATAGTTGCTTTCTCATTTACTAACACTCCCTCTAGAACGCAATCCCATCTCACTAATCTATACATATAATAAAACAGTAACGAAAGAAAAACTGTACATTGAGAATTTTCGAGAAAAAATAAGTGGCTTTTGTTAGAAAAACGTAACTGATGACAAAAAGTGACTTTTTAGAATTTTTGTCTGTTTGTCTGTTTGTATGTGTGCATGGTACGGCTTCACGCCAAAACTACTGGATAGATTGAAATGAAATTCAGCAAAAATGTTTTATGTAAACCAAAGAAGACTTTAGGCTACATATTATCACGCCGTATGTTATGGGAGGTAAGCAATATTGATTTTAAAAGATTTTTGTTCGTAATTGAATGCACAAAATAATTGAATTCACAAAATTACATGTTAGTTAGTTACAAAACCATTTAGATAATTTTTACACATAAACCTGATAGGAATTGTAGCAATCTAGAAGAAATCAATTTATTATCTACATAATTCAGATACCCGTAATGCCATCTGTTGACCGAAAAAGTACTAACTATCAAAAGCATGAGAATTACACCAAAGTATTTCTTTTAGTTACTTATGGTACTTTTAAAACGTCATCAACAGTGATTCTTTTGATACAAAACTTACCGTTATGCATTTGATGCATAACATAAAAAAAAGATTTGGTCTGATTGCTCCACTGACGTTATTTTAATTTTTTTTTGAACGGTTAAGTCTCTCCACTCAACCTGTAAAGCACCCTGGTTGCTTCTGTTCACTTGGACGGAGCTAGGCCGGCAAACTTAGCCAGGACACCTACGCACAACGGAGTCCCTACTCTACTCTATACGTTGCGGGGTTTTCTTTTATGGATGGGAAATCATCAAAATGACTTCTTCCGCTCTGAGTAGACTGGAAGGGAGTGTCAGACTCTTACTGACTAAAACCCATCTGTGTTTCTCCTTATGATCTTTGCGTTCCAGGGTCACGGTGACTCTTTCGAACAAATTCCGCAACCCTAGCAGGCTCTGGCCCTAACGGGCCCCGTCTACTTAGCTGACATCTCTTGGATGCGCGCATGGAACACAACGCTTCGTCGACCCGGACCAGTGGCGCTATATAGGGTGTATAGCTCCATCCCTCCTTCTCGCTCGAACGACTCACGCTTTGACACGTCATGGTAGGGCCGCTGGTTGTTATCGGGCCGCGAGCCACCCAACGCTCGCCGTCCGCAGGCCCGTGCCTACGGTGGCCGAGAATCGCCCTGCGACTCCTGACGCCCGGGGCGTCTTCTTCTGTTTCGGCGGCTAAGGCGTGAAGTTTGCCACTCCTTCACGCGGCCCGCCCCTTCCTTTACTATCATTACTGTTTCGCAAAAGGAGGTGACGGCTTCCCACGCCTCCGCGCTTTGTACCATGGAGTGAACCAGAGCCAGTAGCGAGAGGTCGCCGTCGCTGATCGCCTCGACGAGGACACGGTGGTGCTCCGCCCAAGCAGGGCAGACCTTCACCGATGTTGAAAAACTTCGCGTACCTCTTCCAAGCATGGAACGCTCTATGGCTCTCTGTGCAACTATCAGTCTGTACATAGCCTCCTGCGTGAGCGTCCATGTAAGTAAGTAAGTCATGGTGGGAAAAGCACACTGGTTATAAAGGCGAGAATTCAGACATTTGCGGAATTTTGTCAGGCTTCAGAATGTCGTCCATTTTGATTAAAGCGGCCCATCCAAGGTGTGTTCCTCTCGATACCTCCGTTTGTGGATTTTCTTTGCCAATTGAAAGGATATGGCCAAGATAAACATATCGGTTAATCATCTCCAACAATTCATTTCCAGATTTGAATCGCTGAAGGTGTTTGCCATAACCTTCGTCTGGGTCATATTCATCCCAAGAATTTTCTGGGGGTCATCGAAGTTCTCAGTGAAAACCACAAAGTCATCTGCAAATCTTAAGTGAGACAGTTGGGCAGAAAATTGACGTTAATACCGCTATAGTCCCAATCTATACCCACATTTTTAACGACATATTCTAGGACTGTTGTGAATAGTTTCGATGAAATGAAAGAAGCATTTATCATTACAACGTTTCTCACGAAAAATTATTTGAACAAAAGAGGTGATACTCGACGGCGCGTTGTGTTCCACGCGCGTCACAAAAACATGTCAGCATAAAGACGAGGCCCGCTAGGGCCAGTGACTGCCAGGGTTGCGGAATTTGTTCAAAAGAGTCACCGCGGCCCTGGAACGCAAAGGGCATTAGGAGGAACACAGATGGGTTTTAGTCAGTAAGAGTCTGACACTCCCTTCCATTCCGCCCAGAGCGAAAGGAGTCATTTGATGTTTTCTCATACATAAAAAAGGAGGCAAGCAATGATAGATATTGACTGTTCGTATTAGATATACGTACACATTGATTTTTGAACACATTGAGCCACATCATTTTACAATACATACACGCGAACGAAGTCGCGGGCAACAGCTAGTACCTAATAACAAACATAATCACGCGTCTTTCAACACAATGTATTTGGCATAATTATGCAGAAGCTCAAATGTATTTTGCAGGTGAGTAGGGCTTGCAGAACCGGTTACGGTTCCAGATTTTTGACACCCGGTTCTGGGAGCTATCGGAACCGGGTAGCCCGGTTCCAACTGATAAAACTGTAAGTAGTATATAATCAAATACATCATAGAAAAAGTGAAAGGATACGACATTATTACGAAATAAAAACTTGGTAAATTATATCAAATCAACATTTATTTGGTCACTCTAGCTTACTAACCAAAACAATCATTGTTAATTTGTTATCATTTAATAACAGTTACAGAAAGAATAACGGAATACTAAAAATATATAATTATCTAAAATAAATCAGACTAGACACAGTAGTATTCTTTACAGTAAGGGTCAATTTACGATCTTTATTTTTTTTCTTTATTTATATTTATTTCTATATTCTCTCTTAGTGTACTAGTCAACTTTTACTACACATTAATCAGCCTTACAAACCGCCACCGTAAAAATACGAAGAAATTAGTTTTTTTTTTTAATACGTCAACTTGAAAAAACAAAATAAATCAATTTCTTTTCAAAGTCAAAGTCAAAGCATTTATTTCAATTAGACCATTTATAGGCACTTTTGAATTGTCAAGGTCGGTCGGTTAAAAAGATGAAGCTATTTGCACGTTCCAAGGCGTAGATCTCTATGGAGAAGAACGTGCAAGAAACTCCACGGACACTCTTTTAACAAAATAATATTTTGTTACAAAATTATGTTTACATCATTCATATTAAAATAATACATATGTGAGAAAAATGTAAAAGACGTGCAGGATAAAAGAGTCCGGAGTAAAAAGAAACAGTTCAAAGAAATAACTAAAATAAACCATGGCAGCCAAGGGATGACCAGTCTCAGCTGACGGCGCCCGTTCACGAACATGACGCATACGCTAGCACCATTTGACTCAACCATTTTTAAGGGAGCCAAATGATCAAACGCACGCGCCACCATCAGACAGACTTTTGAGTGAGCATGACATTCCCAATCGCCAGGGTACATTCAAGTAGGGCGTTATTTATGACGTAAAGATTATTGGTCCGTCTATTTATCTTAAAAATTAAAGAGGTGTCGTCGGCAAGCAACACCATATTAAGTTTTTGTTGCAATAAATGGGGCAAATCATTTATATATATACTAAAAACAAAAAAGGACCTAAAACTGTGTGTGTGATTTGTTGCTTTAGTTAAATTTCATTTAACTAAAGCAGCTAGCTACTACGATCAACATTTTGAGAAAAAATCAATCAATTTACATAATATGTTAAAACATTACTTACCAGACACACGTTTTCAGTTTTTTTAAGTATATAGAGAAGGTACACAAATTTGCACCATCCAACAATTCACAAAAAATAGCAAAGCAAGCGTTCCACTTTACAGTTAAATGGTGAATCAGTGATTTGAGTGAGATTTGCGCCGAGAAAATTAGGGGTGCGCGGCGGGGGGGGCAGGTGACGCGAGTGTGCGAAGAACTCAGTTGGTTATTTGTTTTTACCACTAGACAAATGAGCAATAAATCAATAATAATAATATTTTATTTTTTTTATTATTGATAGGCACGCGCTTGACCACTATCTCACCTGATGGAAATAATAAAAGAAATAATAAATAATAAATCATTTATTTCAAATACATCTTTAGATTACATCCATATTTGTTAGTAGAATTGCGAGCTTACAAACTCGTTAGTAACAAAATTAAATAATAAGCCATCAAACACTAAGTGGCAGGTCAAGACACAATAACACGCTAACGGCTGCTATAAAGCGGAATTAAGTAACTTCAGATTTTTGTAAAGAACCGGGGGAACCGGGTATACCTCTTCAGAACCGGGTTCTGCAGATAACTCGAAAGAACCGGGTATAGCCGGGTATTTCGGAACCAGGTATACCCGGGTGCATGCCCTACAGGTGAGGCTTATTTGAACGAATACCTACCGTGTGTTTGGACAGTATTCATTTGCTTTTTTATTTTTTCATCAAAATCAAGTGCATCTAACTACGATGTAATCATGTACATCGTAGTTTCAATCGAAAACAATGTTATAAGTAATTGAGCCATCTCCCTTGCTTCAACCATCTGTTGCCGACTGGGACAATACAACGTAAACCACAGATCCGGAAGCACTGCTTTTGATATATAGGTACCTCCTACTCAAAGTTAGCTAACATAAACATTGCATTGGTTTTCTGTACCAGCTTCACCCTTTCAAAGCAATACTGCAGTACGATTCTGTAAACATCTCACCGTGTAAGTTTAGGTGAAGTGAACATGAAGTGAGCTGTCAATGCAAACAAACATAATCATTACTACTCATAAACAATAAAAAACATAGTCATTCATACTCCACCTAAGTTTACACGGTGAGATGTTGATATAATAGACCGGCAGAATAGACACTACCTAGTGATGAATTTCGTTACTAAGTTTACACGGTGATATGTTGATATAATAGACCGGCAGAATAGACACTACCTAGTGATGAATTTCGTAACTAAGTTTACACGGTGAGATGTTGATATAATAGACCGGCAGAATAGACACTACCTTTTGATGAATTTCGTAACTAAGTTTACACGGTGAGATGTTGATATAATAGACCGGCAGAATAGACACTACCTAGTGATGAATTTCGTAACTAAGTTTACACGGTGAGATGTTGATATAATAGACCGGCAGAATAGACACTACCTATTGATGAATTTCGTAACTAAGTTTACACGGTGAGATGTTGATATAATAGACCGGCAGAATAGACACTACCTTTTGATGAATTTCGTAACTAAGTTTTCTTGCTGGTTTACGTATTATTATCTTACAGGAAGCGTCCGTTGTTCCACAAATGTTGATACAAAAGTAGCCTCTAATACCACGCATTCAGTACTTAAGTAAATGATTCTGGCCCTTCAGCGTTGGAATTCTTCGTTGGTTTAATAATCTGCACTTTTAACTTAAACGTACTTGTAAATAAAACTAGATAGAGCTATTTCAGTGAACCACACGAAACCAAACAGGAAGCTAAAAAATCTCATTCTGCTAGTATATATTATTAATTGCAAGCTGCTGCTCGCGACGTGGTCCGCGTGGACGCTATAAAACAACAAAAATACTATACCTGCATCACCGTTCGTGTATTCTTTCTCATTGCACCATAAGAAGTAAGAAACTTTTAAAATCACATCCAAATCCCCTACAGTTAGCGCAGCCGTACAATTTCATTATAGTGTTGAAATACATACTTACATGTCGGAATCCTTCTAACACCACACCTTCCTCCTAAATATCACGATAAAAAAAAGTGTAAAAACACTAACAAAAGTAAAAGTTGCGAAGTTTTGCTCTCAGCAGCCAAAACACATAGAGAGTCAGGACTAGTGAGCTATGTAAAAGTGGTCCGTGTGAGAAGCAGCTTGTCCTAAGGTCGACACCCGCAGCTTTCAGTGTCTGCTCCTGTGACTTGTTAATAGTCATCGCGAAGCATACGCACAGCATGCGCTTAAATTAGAAGGGGTAATTGTGAGGAATGAATACGCGGTATAAACGCTGCCTCGCCGACGGCACAACCCGTCAGCATTTCCGCCTCGATGGTATTTCTCTGCAGTGAGATGACTTTATGCCGGGTCCCATCCCGTTATAAAGCTTTGGAGGAGACCGATTTCGAAGGAGCATAATCGGGACCTACCTTCAGCTTGATGGTGTGCGCTGGAAGTCCACTTGCTGTGAGAGAGTTGGGAAATTCTACGGGATAATGTGTGGCATCATCTTGATCCATTACATTTGATCTGATGGCTGCTGCTTGATCATTTTTGGGCTTTAAATGGCCCATTCACACACCCAAGAATTCTGTTGGTGCGGTATATGACTGATGTCCCCGTACACACAGCAAATGAGTTCTTTTAAGCTGAGCACCACTCTACCACGAGACTCTGGGAGCTCCACCTGTCCTCTGGTAGAGTGCCTTTACCGAGACTTAGAAAAGCATCTGAGAATTCTTGAGCACGTCATTTGCCGCCGAGCTCAGCACTCATATTGATGGTCAAGCATAGCCTATAAACTTGTGACCATAATGAAGATCATTTCAACGAAGCATTCACCTCGTTGGCCCTAGATCCCTACGTCACCACAGTAAGTGTTTGTCAAAAATTGTCACTGAACAGAACTGTGACACCACCCATCCACCCAAGTGTTCGTTCCTGCGGATGTCCTGCAAGGTTCTGTCCACAGCCTCAACTGCTTTCCTATTAGCTATTGTACACTCATCCTATACGGTCAGAGAGCAATCTTTAAGCACGTGATCCTTATCACTGTTATCCACAAACACCAAGAAGCAGTGTGGGAGCGATTTTCGTCGACGCTAGAGCAATGGCAATTTTGCCTTGTCTCCTGATTTCTGCAAGAATGCCAATCATAATAAATGTTCTCCCTGTTCCACCAGGAGCATCCAAGAAAACAGTTTACCTTGGTTGAGCCCAACACTTTCCAGGACGGTGTCAAACATATTTTTCCTTTGCTCTGAGGTGATCATACTAGCGACGTGGTCATGACGGATGCTGGTCATGACGCCCGGATCGTAATTGGTTTCGACGGTGTACTCCCGATTTTCACGCTCTTGATGTGGTGGCGATTGTGGAGCTGGTAACCCACAATCGCCACCACATCAAGAGCGATTGCCGCCGATTGAAATGACCACGTTTTGAAGTGACCTGAGACAGGTGTTCACAACGCATTCATCAGTTATTTCGACTTCACCTTCAGTAACTCGTAAAAGGTCTTCGGACAGATGATGGCTATGATAGATACTTCTCCCACAGTGTAACCGGATTCGCAACGCAACTCCACAAAACACCAAGATGACGGCAAACAGATGTTGCAAGCGACTGGGACTCCGCGAGTGTGTCGTCCCAATTTTGGCCACCGTCAATCAGGTGACGTGCCCAGGCTGCGTGGTATGTAGGATACTCCATGTCATTAACTGTCCTCAGAAAGGCAAAAGACGTTGGGCCCCGCACCGTGTGAAGCAACAACCGCAGATAATTGCATTCGCCATTATTTGGGTGCACGGTTTAAACCCTACCCAATTCGGTGTCCTTGAAGATTCCTGGAAATCTTTCCACAACGCGTCCACGCCGACGTCGGTAAAATACACATCTTTGCTTGTCGTAAGTATAATAACGTTAGGGACTAAGCTAACTGGTCAACTTCACAGAGCCTGAAAAATGCCAAGAAAGACAGTACTGGTGAGTACGGAACAGTTCATCGGTTATCGACCTGTAGCGTCTGACCACGCATGCTCAGCTCAGTGAAAAATCCGCCCTCTGCGGGCAATCGGCGCCAGTATGAGAGATATCCATCCTCACCAGTAATGGTCACGTTGGTAAATTTCTTCAGGCAGCTTAGGGTTAGTAGTGATGGTGATGAAGAGGTTCTGGCGACCTAACTTTCGCACGTAACAAAACGTGTCTTTACGTTCTCTCGTGCATGTACCACAGACCTCCTGTGAAGGTGACGGGGAGAATTATCATCCTTCCAACGCCTTGGCCATTTGCATCATGTTGCATGGCATTCCTGAGATGGTTAATGGTAGCTGATAGCCTGAATGATAGTTCTCAGCTCTCAGCTTTCCTTGATTGGTCCTAATGAACACCAAATGCTCTGTCTCAATTTTTGAAGACATTTTTCGGTAGTATTATTACCAAAAGACGAAGAATCATCTGTGAACCTAGAATCACTACGGAGATATCAATTAAGCACAGGAATTAATGATTTATACCAATTTAACACAAACTAACGGCTACTTAAATGAAATAAATCAAACAGGTATCTACTGAATATGCAATTGTAAAGATAGTAAGAGAAATCCTAAAATCAATCCACACAAACATCATATAAGAAATCCAAATTACTTCAACTTATCAATAGTCCATAAGAATAGCCAAGTAAAACGCAGGATAATGATATTTCCACGTAGTATTCGAAGAAAGCACAAGGACACGATAACTTAGAGACAACGCATGTAGCCCCCGTTTCTATAGATTGAGGCGGCGACATCGGTACTAATGACATTATTTTTTGTGAACAAAACCATAGCGCGATTTATTTCGACGCCAACACCATCAAGAAATAATTTTTAAACCCCTTCATCAGCGGTGATGTTATAAAGTTTCTAAGTTGACAATTAGAAAGACAAGTCTGATACGTAATCTGACGTAAAAGATCATGACACCTATACGCTGCTCACCTATATAGAAAACGGCGTTTTCTCGAAAGGGGCAGATATACTTGTTTAAAATAGTTTTATCTTGTTGGTTTCTCGATCAATTTTGATCCTATTTAACTGTTAGAAATATATTTTGAGATTAACTGTGTAGACAATAAATATCTTAGCATGCCATGGCCTCAGATTAAATTAAAACACAACTGATAGGAAGCAGTTTTTTTCAAGTCTGCGTTTTAGAAACCACTTATAATAACGCGCAACATAAAATATTTAATTATTATTCAAATCTCTTTTGATTTACAGTAAATCATATTTACAGACAGACTTTATATAATTTACCTAAACTAAAAACCAGTTTAATTTTTATAAATACTTATTATTGTTGAATATAAAACTAGTTGCAAATAGAGAGATAAGGTACTTTGATAATACTTTGACGATTCTCCCACAATATAACAATGTGTGTTTTAAAATAAATATTAAATAAACGATTATGATTTTAAACATCACTATCGTAAATTAATAGTGTTGCTACTTGTAGCATATTCTTTTTAAAATCGCTATCTTAAATCCCAAGAATGATTGTTAAATAGAATTGTGCATGTTTGGCTTTTCTTTTATTATTTATATAATTTATTGAATGTCCTCTAAATGAACTGGCAATGTGAATGTGGTACCTATGTAAAGCCAAAAAATTTATGCAATAAATTCGTGTATTAACTGCTCATATAAGTCTACTAACCTTGACTAAGAGTTGATACTCTATTAACGAGTTTGGCTAATAATATTGACAGCAAAAAGCCACAACATGAAAGTTAATGATTAATAATTTTATCCGCCGCAAGCTCAAATACCTCCTACTAGCTATCAAAAGTAGCCTATGTCCTTCTCCATATCCCAGGCTATATATCTGCCTTTTCTCTATTTCATGACAATCCGTTCAACCGTTTTTGCGTGACAGCGTAACAGATAGACAGACAGAGTTACTTTCGCATTTATAATATTAAGTAGGGTTAAGGATTATTACATTGTTAAAGATACGTTAAACTGACTACTGCATATTTTTCCATAAGCCTAACCTGTAAGTTCCACGTTTAAATAACCCTATATTAACCCTGCATTTAAGCTAGCTAGAGCAATGTACGGTTTGTATTAGATACGTAGAATTGGATTGATATGATTTAAATTGCATAGACTTAATTTACTTCAATTTATTAGCATCCTCATGGATGTAAGAGCGTGGTGAATACTTGGTATATCGTATAGAAAAAAGAAACTCGAAAAAATATTGGGAATACCTGTATACATTTATAATTTGTAATGCTGGTTCTGGTTTTGTCCCATAATAAAAGTTTTTCATATTCACGAGACGGTGATCGCTGTGACGTGAACCAAGGTCACGTCACAGCAAACCAAATTGCCCACCAGCTAATTCTCAATGCAAACCACCACATAGGCTTCCAAAAACACGGAGAACCACAAACACTGACGATTCCACCGATATCAGTAAGTCTTTCACACTCACTGACGTAATACTGGCCATAAAGGCATTAAAAAAGGGTAAGGCTCCAGCTGGAGTCGATGATCTGACTGTGGAACAACTAAAACACCTGGGTCCTTTAGCTGTGTCATGGCTCCTCGCCGTCTTCAATGCATGTCTGGGACTCCACGAACATTCCCAAACTGTGGAGACGGACTAAAATCATAGCATTGCCGAAACCGGGGAAGCTTCTTAATGACCCCAAAAGCTACCGGCCAATATCGCTACTATACCTATAAATTATTTGAATGGTTTCTGCTGTATCGCCTTACTGAAGCCAAAGCTTATCCCTGAGCAAGCCGGCTTTACACCCGGTATGTCTTGCTCTGGTCAAGTCCTCCGAATTACTGAACACATAGAGGACGCATATGAGGCTCAAAAAGTGACAGGTGTCTTGTTTAGGACCTGTCAGCGGTCATATATGATACTATAAATATGAAACATTCACTCGCTAAAGTTGTTTTTTAACTAACGACAAGGGTTTTGTCAAAATTTTATGTGAACTACTGCCTAATCGTAGCTTTCAGGTGTACTACCAACCAGAAAAGAGCAGATGGCGCCGCCATAACAACCCACGCTATTTAACATCTACACCAACGACCAGCCTACTACACAGCACACAGAACGTTTCCTGTATGTGGATGACTTAGCTTTGGCGGCGCAATCATCTACTTTCACGGAGGTTAAAAAAAAATTGACACAAGCACTCGAGTCACTTGGTAGGTACCATGACGGAAATGCTCTTCGCCCGAAGCCGTCCAATACTCAATCTTGCGCTTTCCATCTTCGCAATCGTTTTTCAAATAGGAAACTAAATATCACGTGGCGGGGAACGGAGGTAGAGCACTGCAATAACCCGAAGTACCTAGACGTTGCATTGGATAGAGCCTTAACTTTTAATGTGCACTGCCACAACACTAAGCAGAAGGTTCGGTCCCGAAACATACTATTGCGCCAACTTATTTCCACAAACTGGGGAGCAGCACCCGATGTTCTTCGAACCACTGGTATGTATGCTTCTGTGCTAGCGAATTTGCGAGTCCAGTGTGGCACCGATCCGCTCATGCAAAGCAAGTCGACATCGCTCTGAACGAGACGTGTCGATTATGTCGGGTTGCCTTAAACCGACTCCAATTTTTTTATTTTTTTTATTGGTGATGGGTTTGCTCTTGACTCTAGTCAATGTCAGATATGACAGAGACAAAGTCTACGATGGAGCGAGCTTACCCAGAAGGAGCCTGTTCACTCTAACTTTGAAGATATTAGGGCTGTAAGCTTTTGGAAACACAGACGCAGGCAGAGAGTTCCACTCCTTTGCTGTGCGCATTATAAAAGACGTTTGGAAACGCTTAGTGTAAATTGGTGGAATAGCTACAAGGTAGGGATGGTAAGATGCAGTGCGTCTGGATGTCCGATGGTAGAAGGGGGCCGGTGGGATGAGGTCGTGGAGTTCTTGGGCACACTCACCGAAGTACAATCTGTAGACCGATAAGCAGGCAACCTTACGGCGATGAGCCAAACTATGTAGCTTGGCATCCACCAGTTTTGCGTCACCGATGAGCCTCTTAGCTCTGCGTTCCACCGAGTCAAGCGCGGCAAGCTGATACTTAGCTGAGCCATCCCAAAGGTGGCTACAATACTCCATGCAGGATCGGACTTGTGCTTTGTAAAGGGTTAAAAGCTGTCAAGGCCTGAAGCATCGCTTCACCTTATTTAGGATGCCCAGCTTTTTGGCCGCAATTTGGGCTTTGTACTCGATGGTGGCGCCGAAGTTGAGACTGGATGTCAACTCCATGCCTAGGAGTTCGAGCCGATCAGTAACGGGAACAGATGCACCCCGAAAAGTAGGAGTTTGGTCAAAGCGACTCCTTTTTGCGATAAAAAGACACGCCTGTGTTTTGGTGGCGTTAAAAGTGACCAGATTGTCATCACCCCACTGGGAGACAACGCTTAAGGTCAAATTTGTCCGCTCTACCATGGCCTCTCTCAAGGAACGGACTTCATCCCCGCCAGTTGTTGCGCTGGACAAGTATCTCTCAGAAACCGTACTGTCATCTGCGTGCCCAACAAGACCAGGCTGAAGTAGGTCATTGATGTGTAGGTTTTATGGTTATTAGGCATTATGGTCACAAGTTTATAGGCTATGCTTGACCATCAATATGAGTGCTGAGCTCGGCGGCAAATGACGTGCTCAAGAATTCTCAGATGCTTTTCTAAGTCTCGGTAAAGGCACTCTACCAGAGGATAGGTGGAGCTCCCAGAGTCTCGTGGTAGAGTGGTGCTCAGCTTAAAAGAACTCATTTGCTGTGTGTACGGGGACATCAGTCATATACCGCACCAACAGAATTCTTGGGTGTGTGAATGGGCCATTTAAAGCCCAAAAATTATCAAGCAGCAGCCATCAGATCAAATGTAATGGATCAAGATGATGCCACACATTATCCCGTAGAATTTCCCAACTCTCTCACAGCATGTGGACTTCCAGCGCACACCATCAAGCTTTCTATAACCTTGCATAGGATGGAGGTAATGGCGATTGGACGGTAATGTGCAGGGTCAGCACGGTCTCCCTTTTTGGGCACCGGTTGCACATTCGCAAGCTTCCATGATTTCGGCACCGTTCTTTTTTCAAGAGAGAGGCGGTACAGGCGTGTCAACACAGGAGACAGTTCAGGTGCACATTGCCTAAACACTCTCGCTGGAATGCCGTCAGGTCCGCTGGCCTTATTCACGTCTAGACTGCACAATACTCTTCGGACCTCTTTAATGTGAACTGCGATCTCCGGCATCGAAGAGTCACAACGAGGTAAAGTTGGTGGTTGCTTGGAGCCAGCGTCCAGACGTGAATTGCTTGCAAAGAGAGTGGCAAACAAATTTGCTTTCTCTCTTGCAGAGTGAGCCAGGGAACTATCAGGTTTTAGCATTGGAGGCAAAGTGGGTCGACAGAAATTCGTTTCAACCGCTTTCGACAGGGACCAAAACTGCTTACTACCCGGAGGGTGCGATGCTAGTTATGCTCTTTTCCTCGCGCGAACCCTACGTGCTTTAGCCTTTCGGTCGCGGGCCTTGATCCAGGCTTGGTAAGCAGACTCTTTACGGGCCTCTGCGTGGGCGCATTCTGCATTATACCAAGGCCGGGACTTGTGACCGAGCGGGATGTCGGAGAATGGAATAAAATACTCCATCCCCTGCCGAATCACGTCCGCAATCACATCAGCACAGCACGAGGGGTCACCCGAGGAGAAGCACACTTGCCGCCAAGGATAAGACGCAAAAAAGTGCCGCATCTCATCCCAATCTGCTGACTCGTATCGCCATACTCGTCTCGTGCCCCTAGGACTCTTATCTGGAGGAGAGCAGGTCAACACGGATTTCACCAGGCAGTGGTCAGACGTTCCCAGCGGAGCAGACTCCAACCAGTAAACTCTACCCGGTGGTTGGTATTTCGCCACCAATAGTACGTAGGGATGTCGCATACATGCTTGAAAAAAAAGACTGAAAATCCGATTCCCGACAACCTCTCTACGACCACACAACAGACCCGGGTAGGCTTAAGAGCCGAAAGAGCTTTCTTCGTTGCACAGAGCCAATCCAAGACCGTCCACCAAGTGCTAGAACCAAGCTGTGGAAAAAAAACATCATCCACCAGCACCCGACTACTTGCAACCCCAGGAACATCTGCCACCTGGACGTGATCTGCAGTGGCCCGTATGGCAAAGCTCTGAATTGGTTGCGCACCCAGGTAGGCCGCTGCAGACATAACCTGGCAAAATGGGGTTTCATAGACCCGTCGGATACACAAAGTGAGTTCACAGCATGCGGCGCACGTTGTAGTCCCCAAGTGCCCATGCACCTGTAGTATGGGAGATCGGATGAATGCCACCAACGCAACAATTGCCGTGGCCACCTACTGGGCTCAAATCTAAGGAGTTAACCACCGACTAGAAAAGAAGAAGAAGAAATTCACGAGTTCTTTTGACCCGTTGAAACATTGCCCATGAATTAAAAGTCCCTCTGTATGTTTCCAGCCTTATTTTATTGTTAAGTCTGTCTTACGGCTGGTAACGAAAATCCTAGAACAGGTGGGTGTATCATTTCTTTAACAAAATAACCCAGACTCAATGTTTGCTATTGAGCCATGGAGCGCAGTATCCTGGGGGTTCGAATTTCGGACCAATATACTATTTTTTGTAACAATGTACTATTTTTAAAGCAGTGTCCGTGGAATTTCGTGCACGTTCTTCTCCATAGAGATCTGCGCTTTGGAACGTGCAAATAGCTTCATCTTTTTGACCGACCGACCTTGTTGACAATTCAAAGATCAAATTGAAATAAATGCTTGAATTTGAATTTGACCGTAATGTACTTACTACCAATAGGAAGCTAAATCACTGTGACACATATGTGCTAATTTGCATCAAACGTAATTCAATTCAATTTATTTCAGGAACAATTCACATTGTGTTTGAAATCATTATCAAATTAATGCAAATGATGCTCGTTTTTTTGAACAACATTAAAGACTACCTTAAAACTACGTAACCAAATTTTAATTTTTGTTTTTTGGAATAAGCCTGCCATACCATTCCTAACCAACTCCTGGGAGTTGAATTTTTTGGAATTGAAAAATTTGGAATCAACAGTGGCGACTGCCCGAAAAACGCAGATTCAATAATGTTCGACGAATCCCGCAGAAACGATTCAATTGTTTGGAACTCGCCACGAAATTATACAGAAAAGAATAGCGAAGGATTAATACACACAACTGACAATTTAATTCAAGTTACTAAGATAAACTGATAAAACCAATAATTAAATTTCATGCATAAAAACTCTTTTCTTTTTTTTCTTTTTTTATCTAGACCTCTGTAATCAATCAGCTGTAGCCGATATTCACTGGATGACGACCTACTAAAGTCCCTGTCAGAGTAATCAGACAGGCTATCTCATGCGTCACGGCCTCAGGGCCATGGGAGTGTACCCCCATAAAACATGACCTAGCTAAACCACAAACAAGAATGTACTAAAAGCTCCTACGTTCACACCCACATTGGGTGGTTTGTCAGGAAAACATTGAAAAAAAATAAAAACTTATAATAATGCTGTCTAAAAAGTCCATAAAGATCCCGTGGCGTGTGCTAAAAAAAAATATTGTTATCAAAGTTCCCGGTTAAATTTTTTATCACTAGGTTTTGCCCGCGATTTCGCTCTCGGGATGTCGCAGTTGTAACCTATAGCCGTCTCTAGGGACCCATCTACCTCTGTAACAAATTCATCAAAATCGATTATGCATGTTAGGTTTGAAAGTGTAGCAGACAAACGAACTGACTTCCTCATAATTTATAATATTAAGTCAACGGCAAAGTCCCACCCTCTACCGTCCGGGGGACCGAATTTTATGAAAATATAAACAACGCCGACGGTGACAAGAGCTCGTCTGATGATGTCGTTAATAGGAAGCTAGAATATTCCTGACTAATTTCTTAGTGCCGTAAACCGAGGATATGAAAGCCGGTAAACTGATACTAGTAACTTGGCGGACGCCGTGGCTTCCCATACGGATGGGAAGAGAAGCTTGAGCCCAAGCTCGATCTTCCAAGGCCACATTTAGAAGTTAAGTTAGTAAGTATACCTACTTAACAATAATTAATTCTACAATGTAACAATACAGACAACCGAGTCACAAATCAAGGTAATAAAAACCCAAATGAAACATTTCAATGTCATGAAGTGTCGAGGAGACCCCGCGTTGGCAATCATTTGTTAAAGCTAGTGTTTAAACTTTTAAAATATTCCTGGTCTGAATTTATATGAGATGTTTTAGTATTTAGGAGTAGGTACCTAAACACATAAGACAAGTATGTGATAATGTTTAAAATTGATGATAGTTTTCTCAGCGCTAAACAGTAGATAAGTGAAAAAAATATTTATTTATATAATACTTCATGCACACAGATGTACAGAGGTGGACTTAAAGCCTTAGGCATTTTCTACCAGTCAACCTTTGGGTAATGCAGAGAAAAATAGTGTTTGGTGCAATGTGGGAAAAAAAACACAGAAACACGATAAAAATTAGTGACACGTATTTAATATTTATAAATTTTTCTACGTTTTTTTAATATTTTTATACCACTTTCTTGAAGAATCATGTTGAATTCCCAATTCAGAAACTGCGAAAACGGGTAAGTACCTACATATTTGAATGTCGAAAATCAAAATACCGCCGGCTCAAAAAGACAGTAACTTAGTAACAAACTAACTTTATAGTAGTCTTTTATAAGAATAAAAAAGCTATTGGTGTTTATAGTCACACGAAACGACTCCTAAGATTACAATTTTACAATTTTAATTTATTTGCGTTGGAATTTTATTACAATAGCTTTCCACGCGGCTTCGGTCTTGACCTATAGCAAAGTAGTCGTGTATTTTTTCCGGGATAAAAAACCTAAGTCCATCCTATCTGTCCTATGACATTCAGCGATAGTCTAGCTTTCCATACCCAATGGCTTGGCACGCGACGATGGCAAGCGGCCGGACGATATGTCTTTATTTCCATGGAAGATGGGCAGGCCTTTAGGGTGGGACGGTACTTGTGTCGATACTCTTTCGCCGTCCCATCTTCGTAGCTCATCGTGCTGTAGTGGTGCTGCCGCTGCGGCTACTGAGATCCTCACAGAGCGGAAATATAATAACCTAGTTGGCAATTATATTTTCGGGCTGTTTGGGGTTGAAACACTTGGACTGTGGGGTCCGAGTGTTCATGCGTTACTTAAAGAACTTGCGAGCGTTGGGTGACTCGCTGTCCGATCAGAACCAGGCCCGGGTCGACGGCGCGTTGTTTTTCACGCACGGCTCAAAGAGATGTCAGCAAAATAGACGGGGCTCATTAGGGCCAGAGCCTGCCAGGGTTGCGAAATTTCTTGGAAAGAGTCATCGCGGCCCTGGAACGCAAAGGGCATAAGGGGGAACACGTATGGGTTTTAGTCAGTAAGAGTCTGAACTCCCTTCCGCTCCACCCAGAGGGGAAGAAGCCATTTGATTATTAGAAATATAAAATGATAAAATAAACCCCTTTTTACCTGCAAGAAGGGGTACAGAAGTTCGTATTTGGATAAAATAAGGCTTTTTGAAAATATCTCAATCATTTAACTGCTGCCAGCGGCTCTCTCCTCGTGAAATTAGTACTCCCCCAATACCTTTATAGATTATAGCCTGAGTTATTTCGATGTATAAGATTCATTTAGGTATTAGTTCTTCCGTGTAGAGTAATAAAGAAAAATCCATCCATCCTCACAAACTTTCGCATTCATAATCGAAATAGGATCAGTTTAATCCCTATATAACATTAGGTACTTCAGATTGGCTGTCTAGCCCCTTTTGTTTTTTTTTTTTAGAGGGTGGGATATCATCAAATGACCCCTCCCGCTCTGGGTGGAGCGGCAGGGAGTGTCAGACTTTTACTGACTAAAACCCACCCTTAGTCCTCCTAGTGCCTTTCTTTCCAGGGCCGCGGTAACTCTTTCGAACATATTCCGCAACCCTGGCAGGCTCTGGCCCTGGCGGGCCCCGTTTCCGTTGCTGACTGCTCTTTCCGGCGCGTTTGGAGTGAAACGCGCCGTCGACTCTAGCCTGATCTGAGGACAGCGAGCTACCCATTGCTCGCTGTCCGCAGGCGTTAATCACTGCGCCTTGCTCAGGAGCGTCAGTTCCTGAGAGGCGCAGCGACTAACATTCGTCTGGAGGAGGCGAAATGGGGCCATTACTGGCACTCCATTACAGCCCCCTCCCGAGCAGTTGCAGTGGCGGCGACGGTGGCGGCGGCTGCGGCGGAAGCGACGGCGGCGGCGGCGGCGGTGGAGGAGGGTTCTTTCCTTGTCCCGGCCCTGGCGGGTGGACCGCAGGCTTTGCCCCCAGCCCAGTGATCGGCCGGCTTGCCAGCTGCCGCACATGCGAAGCAGTGCGGCGCGGCGTCGCACGACCCGGCCCTGTGACCGGGCTGACCACAGCGGAAGCAGTGGCCACTGCGGTCCACCTCCGAGGTGCAGAGTGCTCCGACGTGGTTGCCAACTTGGCAACGGAAGCACCTCAGAGGTCTGGGCTCCAGCAGTTTCACCTGCGCAGAGACCCAGCCCACCAAGAGCCTTCGGTCCTCCGAAATCTTCTTGGCCGCCGACACGGGGCAGCTCACCACAACGGTTCGCTTGCCCGTGTTGTCAGGACGGATGGTGCCCGCCTTCACCTCCTCTGCAGAGCACCCCCCCGTCCTGACGACGGCGGCCAACACCTCCTCCTCCGTGACGGAGTCGTCCAGGCCCAAAATGCGCATGTCTATGCACTTCGTGGGCCTGGACACTCGGTCGTCATCCGCGCTCAAGGACGCCCTCAGCCTTTCGGCCAGAGCGTCCGCGGCCGGACCGCTGTCTGCTCCAGGGATCTCCAGCATCCTGGCCCCCGTCATGGTGACCCTGAGCCGGAGACCCCCGACGATGCCAAGCTCACCGAGGTTGACTGCCTCCTTCGCCTCTGTGAGCACGTTGGCATACGTCACGCCCCTCTTTACCGCGTCCGGCTGTAGCGTTACCACTACAGCCGCGGTCTTCGGGGCGCGGAGCGCAGCCGCGACGCCTCGCGCTCTCTGCCGCCGCCTCCTCTCCCGCCTCTTAGCCGCCCTGGCTGCCTTTCCCGCCTTCTTCTTCTCCCCGGCCACTTGCCATTCGGCTTGAGCCGCGGGAAGTTCCAAAGGCGAGGAAGCCGGGGAGAGCTGCTGCACGGACGGCGTAGGAGCCTTCGCCGTCCGCGCAGCCACCCCACCCTTTCTCTTCCTTCCCGGGGCCGGGTCCGGTTTTCCCGACACCGGCTTCGCGGGTGCCGGCCCGGACCCTTTCTCCTGGCCGGACGACTCCGGTGTGGCAGCCACGGCGGCCGCGTGCGAGGCCGCCTTTTGCCGGCCTGGGACCTTCCCAGTCGCCGCACTCGCCGCCAGCGGGGGGCGCAGAACGATGCCCACCAGGATAGAGAACCGCGCCTGGAAGGCAGCCATCTCCTGCCGCACCAGGTCCAGCACCTGGTTCTCCTGCGGCACGGGTTGGCTGTCCTCCTTGCGCCCCCCTTGAGGCGCCCTCTGTGAGCCGGCTCCTCGGAGTTCAGCCAGGTCTGCTCGGAGCTTCGTGTTCTCCTGTTGGAGAAGCTCCGTGGCGGCCGCCAAGCGGTTGACCTCCGCCCGCAGCTTGGACATTTCGTCCGACGGAGGCCCACCACGGTTAGCCTCCGCAGCCGCCAGAATGGAGGCCGACGCCGCGCTTATGGCCTTGTTTTTCGAGGCCGTCGTCCTCTTCAAGGCCACATCGCGGACTACGGCCTTCACGACCTCCACATACCTGGCTTTCCACTCCTTATCGGAGCCGCCAGCGGTGTCCGGCTCATCGCCAGAAGAAGCCGAAGCTCTCCGACCGGCCTCTCCAGGGTAGCGCCCCTCCTCGGCGAGCTTTGCGGCTCGCTGGGCTGCTTCCTGGGAGGCGGCCACCCTCCCCTTGCCTCCATCTCGGCCCTTACCCCACCTGCTGGTGGATTTTTCGGGCCGAGGCAAACTCTCCATTGGAGGATGACCCCTGGTCAGCCTCCGGTCTGGGCCGCTTGCGGAAGAACCCGGAGTTTTCCGCAGCAGCCCCCACCCCCTCACGTCCTGAGCTAGCCGAGCCGACGCCGGATGCCGAGTCGTCAGAGTCCAACTCCGCACCCGCACGACGCTCGAACGAGCCCTGCCTCCAAAATCGGGCACTACTGCCCGCGCCTTGCCCGACCGACACTTTTTCTGGCGTTTTGGCGCTATATTTGATCAGGTCCTCAAAGGACGCTGATCGGGAGCCTCCTCGGCTCTTGTTGCTTATGGCAAACGGCGAACAAACGTTGCCCCCTCCAGAATACGAAGGGCTTGACACTCCTGAAGAGAGTGTGGCGGATTCTCCTTCTGCTAAGTAGCCGGTACCGCCCTGGGGTAGTTCTCTTTCGTTTGGACTCTCCATGTTACTGTTCCTTTTAGAGGGTGCGGTCCCTATCTCCTAACCTCTCTACTGCCTGCTCGCTGCCCTCACAGTCACGTCTGATGATCAGACGCGTACCAGAGAGCAGCGAGCAAGCCAGTGAGACGCACACCGTCCGAGGACCCGAACACTGCTCAAGTCTCCGAACAGTGTGCCCCTCTTGTGTCTCTCTTGGTCTGGTCTCTCACTTGGGACCTTCCGGCATGAGTGGCTCTACCGGCAATGCCCCCAAGATCACTGAGACACGCAAGCCCCACCACGACGGCAACGTGGAGACATGGTCGGTGGAGCTGTCTAGCCCCTTCGCCTTTGATTGATAGCAAGCGGGACGTGTTATCGATAATCGATTTGACATAGATGCCGAATATCGCTGTTTATCTACTCGACCAACAGAATAAAGATCAACTCGCTTCAGTAATTTTATGCGATCACTGTGTCTCTGTGAGCACAGAATGTTATGTGTGTCAAATAAATATTTATTAAATACCTACAACTTAACTTAGACTTAAATTCTTAGGAATAAAAATGGCGGTTTGACAGCATTTGTATAGAAAAGGTCAAAGCTTTTAAGTAAAAATCAGCCCGTCATTTCTCCTTGGAGATTGCCACAGAGAGTTGGAACGCATTACATTATTTATTATTATATAATTATTATACTAGCTTTTGCACGCAACTTCGTACGCGCATATACTGTTTTTTTCCTGTTCCCGTAGAAATTTCCTTCTTGTATTCATTCTCGTATTACTTTCCTCGTGAATGTGGCTACCATTATACAAATAGAATTTTCCAAATCCGACTGGTAGTTCCAGAGATTAGCGCGTTCAAACAAACAAACTCTTCAGCTTTATTATATTATATTTTACTAAAGATTATATATCCGTTTATTAATTTTATAAACTTTTGAATTATGCTTATCAACATAAATAGGGATTATGCTTATTGCCACACTGGATAATATCATCCAGTCTTTTACCTTAAAATGATTGGATAACATATGTATATGTTTAGATATACTTAAGTACATCAAAAGTTGTTGGTGCCTTTGTAAGATTCAGTCTGCAAAAGCAGTGTACCAGTCCAATGGGTTGAGGAATGCAAGTCCTTGGATTGATGTATTTTAAGGGTTCTGTACTTCAAAAGGTAAAAAAGGAACCCTTATAAGATCACTCTCTTGTTTGTTCTTTAAATCGACAGATCATGTGAAGCCAGAAATTTGAGAAAAAGTGTGCAAGGCACACATTGCCACGTACGTATATTCCCAGCAGATATAAGATAGCTTGTGACCCTGGTGATGTTTTTAACATGATAACATCGGGTTTTACAACAAATTGTTGCCTCCGGTCAATTCAGTCTGCTACTCAGTTGCCACAATTATTTCTTCTGCAGTGTGCACTGGACTCATAACTTTATTACGTTATTATCTTTAAGCGGATTGTGCTCAGGCATAATTATTAAGGTTTGGTCTGCCTCTTTTATCTGCCTTAATTAATCTAATTGTTAACAATCAAATCATAATTACGTCCACCTGTCCACTGATATGCGGGCCAACAATGGGAACAATGAATGGCCCCCCTATAATGTCATAAGTAGCCATAACACAAGGGTCCCCTTATAATGTCATGGCGTAAACTCGATTGCATAAATCTCCTGATTGCATGGCGGCACATTTAAACAGCCCTGGGCCATACGCTATCAACACGTCAGCCATCAAGAGTAGACACTGTTTGACTTGTCCTAACGACCATCGTCACGTAATGGGAGCCATTAATGTAACTTGGAAATTTTAGAATGACCTGAAAATTATGACAGGGAAAATGGAAGTCATCAGCAGATGCGATCGGGTTGCGTGCTAGGATTAATTATGGCGTCCAATGCCGACGAGCGATCTTGTAACAATCTGTCTGCTTATGAGACCACTGTAAAATAAATTCTAGCGACGAGGAAGTTTGTTTGACGCCAACAGAATTGACTGAAACTGTTAATAATGCGCAAATGAGCTTTTTCCCTCAACAATCACGCGAGAAGTATTTAAAACAGTACGATATGTTCAACACGTGGCGACTAGCAAAAGGAGCCAAAACTTTCTCAGAAAACGTTTTGCCATATTTTATAGAATTATCCGAGAACAAGAAAGCAAGCACTCTATGGAGTACGTATTCGATGCTAAAAGCAACAATAAAGATGAAAAAAGACATACTTATCGATACCTATCCTAAATTAGTGGCATTTTAAAAAAGAGCCTCATCTGGTCATCAACCAAAAAAATCGAAGGTTTTCACAGTATCTGATATTGAAAAGTTTCTTAACGAAGCACCCGATTCCGTATATTTGGCGGCAAAAGTAAGTCAGTTGTACATTCAGTATCTACTTAAGTATATTAATCTCAATTAAATAGTATACTTAGTAGATGTTGATAGGCATAATTATGCTTTCATATCAATTTTATTCATTTATCTACTACAATACTGTTTACGTTACAGGTTGTTCTTATTATTGGAATAAACGGAGCATGTCGAACTAATGAACTAACACAACTTAATGTCAAAAACATTGAGAAACATTCAGATGACTTACTATATTTATGCGTCAGGGAATTAGTATAGTAAATGTACATAACGAACTTAACTATTTATATCTACTAAACCTAACTATATACAAACTATACTAAAAATTGCGAATTATGTACAAAAAGTGTAAAAAACAAATTGATCATTGGGCATCAAAAAACTCATCAACACATCGCTGTCAATGACAAACGTGCCCAGAACACTGGCAGCATTGCCACGTTGAATGGCAATGCTGATTCTTTGGCCAAAGAAAAGCCCAGCCCTCTGGTCACGTGAACAGTCGACAAGTCGTTTGCTGATGTCCCGAAAGACTCGGTGAGCACTCGGACCTCATGGGCCTAGTGTTTCAACCCCAAACGGCTCAAATATATAACTCCCAATAAGGTTGTTATATTTGCGCCGTTTGAGATTTTCTGCACCTGCAGCAGCCGCCCCAGCGCAGCCCGCCGTGCTAAGAAGATGGGATGGCGCAAGGGTGTCGACACATGTTGCATCCCACACCAAAGGCCTACCCACCTTCCAAGGCATTATTGTCATCCCATCTGGTCTCTTCCCATCGTCACGTGCCAAGCCATTAGGTTCTAAAACAGCTGGCACACCGGTGGTGACAAGAGCCCGACGGATGATGTCATTAATGCTGGCGTGCCGCGCTGACCGACCAGCGCTCCTACTGCAGGACAGGCCATGGTGTCCGAGGCGGTCGACTGCTTCACCGCATTGACAACGATGTGGAGCTCCGCTAGGAGCACCCAGACGCAGACACGTAGCGATCCGGAAAGTACCGTCACTCAGCATGGTACCTATGTTGGGTGACGGTAGGGCCTGTAGCCAAAGACCCGACTCCCATTCACCCACAGCCAGCAGGCGGGCACGCTCCGCAGTATTGGTGGACGTATTTATGAGGTTATTCCGTACCAACCTGCAGAGCGGCTCGTCCCATTGTCTTTGGGAAAATGGGTTATCGGGCAACGCCGTGTTCGGGCAAGCCACTTTCCAGGCGCTCACTGCATCGGTCAAGCACGGCACTTCACAGTTAACCAAGGATGAATTTAAAATTCTTTTGGTCAACTTTTCAGTGCTGTGGACCGAAGACAGGAACGCCGGTAGGCTAACACTAGAAATTTTGCGGATGCCGAGCCCACCAAAACGAACGGGCAGTGTGGCTTGCAGCCACGCTCGGTCATCCAAAGCCACATTTAAAATAGATGTTAGTGTGCATTGAATGATTTGATCAATTTTGTCCAAAAGATGTGACTGCGTCCATAAAGGGGAAGTGCGGAGGAAATACATAAAATTTGGCCCAAAACAGCAATATCTCATGAGGGTGAAAGCCGAATGTAAATTGATTTTGGACAGTCTTTCCGAAATATCGTTATCGTTACTTACTATTAATTAATTTACCTAATACAAAGACAAAAAGAGACCGCAACTTCGTCATTCGCAAGGAATACGTAACGATTGTTGAGAAATATCAAGCCTTACGCCCGCCTAACACTCCAATCAATCGATTTTTTCTACAGTATCGCAATGGAAAGTGTGTTAGACAGCCTATGGGTACTAATAAAATTGGCAGTATCCCACGAGAAATAGCAACATTTCTTGAACTTCCAGAACCCCTGTTGTACACGGGTCATTGTTTCCGACGAACTTCAGCCACACTTTTGGCTGATTCCGGAGCTGATCTCCTGTCCCTTAAGCGCCACGGAGGCTGGAAGTCCAATGCAGTTGTAGAGGGATACATAGAGGATTCCATCCAAAATAAGTCTAAAATATGTGAAGGCATCGTAGGAGCCATTACACTGAAAGAGCCTCAATCGGATCCTTGGACTGGCCCTTTTACATCAAAAATAAGCCGTTATGAAACACCTAACCATCTCCCTCTCTCTCCAACATTCACGCCAAGGGAATCCGATGAATCAGTACAACTATTAAGTATGACAGATAGTTTTCCGAAAAACAGTACACAAGTGACTAACACCAATATATAGTAGTATATACTAGTACCAAACAAAAATATTACACTCAATTTAAATAACTGTAGCAACGTTACTTTAAAATTTTCTTAATTGTACCTTAGTATTATTTTGTTATAATTTAAAGATTATTCTGTAATACTTACCTGTCATAATGTAGTAATTAATACCTAAACTGAAATAAAAGTGTACCTATCTTGTGATTGTAAACGTTTTTTTTTGCATTTAGTCATTTCCTCGCTGAGGTGGAATGAAAAGTTACGTGTTGCACTCGAGTGCAAAGATTTTTCACCTCGTGCTCTTTTGATTCCTTCGCTTGCTCGGTCATCAAAATTGAACACGCGGTTAAAAAGCAACTTTGCACTCTTGTATAACAAATAACTATTTTTGTTACTGATGGTACTTTTAAAACGTCATAAACAGTGATTCTTTTGATACAAAACTTACCGTTATGTATTTGATGCAGAACATAAAAAAAAGATTTGGTCTGATCGCTCCACTGACGTTCTTTTAATTTTTTTTTGAACGGTTTATTCTCTCCACTCAACCTGTAAAGCACCCTGGTTGCTTCTGTACACTTGGACGGCGCTAGGTCGGCAAACTTAGCCAGGACACCTACGCACAACGGAGTCCCTACTCTACTCTATCCGTTGCGGGGTTTCATTTTATGGATGGGAAATCATCAAAATGACTTCTTCCGCTATGGGTAGACTGGAAGGGGGTGTCAGTCAGTAAGAGTCTGACACTCCCTTCCATTCCGCCCAGAGCGAAAGGAGTCATTTGATGTTTTCCCATACATAAAAAAAGAGGCAAGCAATGATAGATATTGACTGTTCGGGACTTCGGGAGATTCCTGTGTCGCATAGGCAGGAAGCCGAACGCTCGGCTCAAGGTAATGGCAAATACCCATGTAGCACCCTAGGAGTGGGTCAAGATTGGAGGCTCTGCACTCGAAATGGTTGATGAGTACGTCTACTTGGGACAAACGATCCAGTTAGGTGGGGCTAACTTCGAGAAGGAGGTCAACCGTTGAATCCGACTCGGCTGGGCGGCGTTCGGGAAGTTGCGCGGTATCTTCTCGTCTCACATACCACAGTGTCTCAAGACGAAAGTCTATGACCAGTGCGTGTTGCCAGTGATGACCTATGGACTCGAAACGTGGTCGCTCACAATGGGCCTCATCATGGCTTAAAGTCATCCAAAGAGCAATGGAGAGGGCAATGCTCGGAGTTTCCTTGCGTGATCGAATCAGGAATGATGATATCGCAAGAGAACCAAAGTTACCGACATAGCCCGAAGGATCGCCAAATTGAAGTGGCAGTGGGCAGGGCACATTGCTCGCAGAACAGATGGTCGATGGGGCCGAAAAGTTTTGGAGTGGCGACCGCGTACCGGAAGACGCAGCGTTGGAAGGCCTCCCACAAGCTGCTGTAACTACTGGACATAGTCCTCCCGCCTATGTCCAGCAGTGGACGTCTTTCGGCTGATATGATGATGATGACTTAAGTTTTAGGGGTTTTGAAGACGACGACGAACGCATGCGTCGCACGAGCCCAGCCATATTTTACCGTAAAATAACGGTTTTTACCGTATAACCGTCAAAATCGGGATAATTTTACCGCTTTACATCCTTATACGCAAACTACATACACACTTGAAACTCCGTCAAAATTGCATTGTCTTTGGCTTACATTTAAGGTCTCGCCTAATGTTACGGTCAGCCCGACCACACATAACTGTAATATGCTTGAGTAGTTTTATTTGATTTTTCTAAATAGTATCTCCGAAGACACGTAAGTTACGTCTTCTTCTGCCGCGCAACGCATTTTTATTCGATTGCCACTAACAGAAAAAGGGAGAAACGAGGGAGGATCTTGTTTATAATTGACACCTGTGCAAAGCCTAAATAACAATATAAATAGAGTTCAAAATAACAGAGATAATTTCTTGTGGCATGCGTCTAGTCACCCATCTGTTACATATGCTATTTGACACGCTAAAGAAGTTTTCATTCAGCTGAATATTAATTAAAACTACTCAAGAACTTGGCATTTGTTAAAATTACAGTATTTGTTAGATCTACTAGCTAGACAGTTAACACATATTCATTGTTTAACTAACTCCAAAATCACTTGCTTAATATTCACTTATATAAGTTAGTTAGAAACGTCGTCAACTTCAATAGTTTGACAGGGTGGTTCAACGAAGTGTGTGCTCCTTAATGAGATGAGTCAATACGAATCTATGTCGCGTTTACTGAATAAGAAATACGGATGTTTGTTATTCAATCATGCCTGAGAAATTGAACACGGTAACAGGGATAGAAGACAACAGTTTGTTATTTATGTATTGTTATCATGTGTGAGTAAATAAATGATAATCGTATCCTGCGTTTTATCCCGGTAATTATTCTCTTATTCCCGACAATATTCGACTTCCACGCGGGCGAAACCGTAGAAAAAATAGAGTTTGAGAGTATCTGATGAATACTCATACTTTTAAATAAATGCAGCAGGTTATTGCCCTCAAAAGAACTGCAATTTATTAGATTGCGTTGTAAATTGTACGGTTACGGAGTGAAGTTACGTGAACTGAGCGTAATGAAAAATATCGATTGATTGAACAGTGCTAGAGATACGGCTTCATCTATTGTACCTACTCTAAATAGCCTATAATCCTGCCACAAGCTAGTAACATTGCAACAACATTTGATCATTATTTGAACAGCGTTTGATGCGATATTTCATACTTTTTTTGAACAAATTCTATGAAAACGCGTGGTACACTTGTAGCGGCATTGATGCCGCCACAAAAAAATCAGCGCAGCAGAATCAACATCACAAAAATGAGATTCGCAGCGCCATCTATCTCGACAGCTGCGAACTAATTTGACAAAATCCTAAATCGCGATATCAGAGTTTACCGTGCGATTAGAACATAATGCAAAGCCTGAATATCAACTGTCGAGCAGTCTGTTCCCCAACAGACACAAACAACCGTCTGGGCCTCAAGTCTACTATTACAATAGTGTCAGAATAGTCTATCATTGATTTCATAATTGTTGATTTTGACAAGTTTGGTAATCTACTAACATAAATGTGTCATTATGACTTTCCAATGGTCAACCACAGTTTGAATTTAGCAGATTACGAACTTATAGCAAAATGACAATGGGATCGTGTTGGAATGACGAATTTATAAAAATAGCAGACTTGGGGCCTTGGTCGGAGGATCCTCCCTTTTCAACGGAGGTATGTGGGACTTTACTCTCTGTTCCGCTACCTCCAAACATTGTTGTCATATTATTATCACATCACAACGTTCTGCGAGAACTATAAACCAATATAGTTTCAGTGATTGACAGTTACAGCTAAATTGACTTCGTCTAGGTTAAAAAGATTGGTATCTTTTTTAATCTGGCAAAGAATGACATTATTGCTTCTTGTCACTTTTATATTATCTGTGACATAATATCATTCTAAAATTAAAGAACCATCACGAGAACCTGTCTACTGAAAACCTGAAAACTAAATATCTTGGGAAATGATTAAGTTTATCGATTAATTTATTAATCAATAAACTTAATCATATCCCAAGACTGCGAGTACCAACTTAATCAAATTCCTTCTTAATTGTCGCCGTAATTTCGGCGACAGCATCCTAATAAACTTTTAATGAGTGTCATATTGTTACCGACACAGCTTTGACAGTGTGACTTCGCGTTAATTTTGAAGGTGAAGGTCTATATTAAAGGTTACGAAGATTATAACCAAAATTGTTTAGATTTAGAAAGAAAAACCGTGTATTCTCGTGAAAGTGACGCACATCACGCGCACGTTGCACGTTTGTCAAACTTGTAATGAAATTGACAATGGCTTATGTATGTTGGAATTAGATTACAATATATTTTTCTATTTTTTTACAAAAAAATAAATTATCACGAATGAGTTCCACGTATTCATTAATTAAATAAAACGACTGACGGGATTAATCAAAAACATTAAAATATAATAATTGTGTTCAGTTGAAACAATTTAACTATATTTTATGAATCCAATGAAAAATATTTCAAATAAATTTCAAACGAGACTGGCACTTTATGATTCTTTAGACCTTTTGATTTTACCATGAAAAGATATTTTCGCCGAACTCGTCATCATAAAAATTAATAAAATACTGATATTTTCATGTCTGAAAAAAATCGGAAAGAATAATTGAATGGAGCTGCATCCGGTTAAAATGGAAGCTGACCTGAACATAGTTGGTACCAAATGATGTCATCAACATCATATCAGCCGAAAGACGTCCACTGCTGGACTTAGGCCTCCCGCAAGTGTCGCCACAACAACCGGTCCTGTGCGTCTCGCATTCATCGGCTACCAGTGACCCTCACCAGGTCATCGGTCCATCTTGTGGGAGGCCTTCCAACACTGCTTCTTCCGGTATGCGATCGCCCCTCCAGAACTTTTCAACCCCTTCGCCATCTGTTCTGCGAGCAATGTGCCCTGCCCACTGCCACTTCAGTTTGGCGATCCTTCGGGTCATGTCGGTTACCTTGGTTCTCTCGCGGATATCATCATTCCTGATTCGATCACGCAAGGAAACTCCGGGCATTGCCCTCTCCATTGCCCTTTGTGTGACTTGATGCTTTCTGATGAGGTCCATTGTGAGTGACCACGTGTCGGTTCCATAAGCCATCACTGGCTGCACGCACTGGTGATGACGACCAGATGATGTAGATTATCATTAATTGTATGTAGAACCGCGCTCACCTAATGGTAACCAATTCAAATGATGTTGTTTCACGTAGGCAGACACGAGCACTTATTAAACGTCAGATTATTACTTATTTATTCATAAATACAATGTTTTTATTATTCTTAAACAAGGCACACAATTAGACCCCTGGGGTCTGTCTTAGCATGCCATGGCCTGAGATTTGTTCAACGCGCTATTAACCGTTAAGTTTTAATCAGGTTGATGTAATGTTCTTTCAGCTTGCGCTTTATGTTTTTACTGTTCATTGAGTCTCTAATGTCCACAGGTATCTGGTTTAGTAAATTGGGTATTGTGAAAGAAGCGGTACGCCTGCCATAAAAGTTAGTTTTGCGTGGAACTTGGAATGATTTTGATTTGGCTTGTCGTGTATTCACGTCATATTTTACTGTAATTTGAATATCACTGTTATCAAAATGTTCAATGAGGAACAGATACTCAGCTCGCGCTAGAACAGGTAATACTTTGCAATGTTTAAATAAACCTGAGTAATTGTCTCGGTATTTATTTTTTATGTAGATGCTGGGGCACAGTATCCAAATTATTGGTGGAGAAGAAATGAATAAAACTTCTTATATGGAGGAGAAATAGAAATAAGCACCAAGGTTACTTGATTATTTATTTACAATATTTCCATATTAGAAATGATAATAATAGTATGAAAGTACAGTGCATATCAGTCAACATAGTACCATGTAACGCCCCTCCACTTAGGAGCATTATTTGTTTAGGTTCGTATTCTAAATCAGGCAGGCGTGAACTCCAGTTCTCTTACCGCCGTATTCACCATTTCTAAGAAGCATTTCTTGTCGGTAAGGCCGAACATTTAGTTGATAAAATCTTTGCACCGGTTTCTGGAAAGAAATTATCGACGCGTCACAAATTAAAGGAAGTAAAGTGATGCGATAGACTGTTCTCAATTTATTCGAACAGTCATAGTAAAACTTTGCGATAATTTTCTAGTAAATAATGGGAACGTAGTAACTGGTAGACTTTCACAAGAGCAATATCAGTAACTTTGTAACCCAAATACTTTCCATGAAGGATGAGCTAAATATATCATAAACTAAGGAAGTTTTGGTTAAGTTTTCCACCCGAAAAATATCCTAAAACTGACCCAAGGCGTAGCAAGTCGCCATTCTAAAAGACATAATGTTTTATAGTCCATAAAATGGATGTAGCTGAAGACAAGGTCCCTTAGTATCACGACTATAAGCCGCGCATTTCGTCAACGTTAAACACAAGTTATACGTAGAATAGGAACTAAAATAATTAAGTTACTTTTTTAACTGTGATGTTTTTTTTACTCCAGTCTAGGTCAGTAGGTACCAGTTTTAGTTTAGTTTCAAAGTATTAAAAGATATTTTAGAATATTTTCATTTTAAATCAGCCTATTTTCGTTTAATTATGGAATTTCTGACATCCCGACGTCATTTAGCAGTATCGGCTGTCATAGACACATGTAAAATCGTCACGAGCCGTCAATTTGTATCGCTAATTAACCGTAGCTTTTATTACTGATATATGAGTTGACTATTCCGTCTCTTGCAGTGGCATTATACATTTATTTTTCAATAAACTTTAAAGTAATAATAATTGCGTGGTGCTAGGTATTTTTTTCCGGTTTGTACTGTTGAAGCACAAATACCAGTCTCAAAAAACACCCAGAACTTAACCAAAACCGGTAAGGTTTAGGACTACTTGCATTCGGAATCAGTTCAAGATCAATAAAGCAGAAGCTATCGTCCACTACGCCAGTCATGTCGCCCATTAAAATATTGCCACTAATTTTATTATTATTTCAATCCCGTAGTCCTTGCCTGCCAGAGTTGCGGATTATGTTCGAAAGAATTACCGCGGCCATGGAAAGCAAAGGGCAGTGGGAGGAGCACGGATGGGTTTTAGTCAGTATGGCAGGGACTCCACCAATGCGGAGAGGAGAGGAGATGTGTTGAATAAACCAATCCGATTTCGTTATTTCCACATCTCTTCTCCGCTTAGCCTAGCGGATTGGTTTATTCAACACATCTCCTCTCCTCTCCGCTTTGGTGGAGCCCCGGCCTAAGCGTCTGACACTCCCTTCCGCTCCGCCCAGAGCGGGAGAAGTCATTTGATGATTTTCCACCCATAAAAAACGCCTCCCCTTCTTTCCATTTATAACCATCTCGGGCAATCTGAGCCCATTTCTTTAGGTAGGTTCAGCTCGTCTTGTCATCTCCTTTTGGGTCCATGTCGCCGGAAATAATAAAAATCGCAACATTCTATTTGTAGGAAATGGTACATCTCCCTAGGTAACATCAGCCATGATATTGGAACTACAGTGGGCGTACTATGGGAAGTGTTGGTTACTGCTCAATAGAAATACTGTTTGCTCTTAAATCAAATTATAATTCACTCTCGAACTCACTACAACAATATTCTACATCACTCAATAATTCCGCAATAGGTACACAGCTCCAGCTTACGAAACGCGCGGCGGTTCCTAGACATGTTCACTGCTCGATCGCCACCAGTAGACTGCCGTTGCAAACTCAGCTTCGATCGAGCACGACGTTCTAGACTCCGTCGAACGCCACTAGATGGCGTTTGCGTCTCGATTGTTCAATCGACTAACGTGTTTCCGACATATATAATACGAGTATAGCTGCAGTGTGTGACTAAATTATTTATTTGACATTCACTAGCCCATTTCAGCTAATTATCATCTGTTCATAGATTAATTGGCTTTTTTTCAGCTAATTACCCAGGACAAATGTAAATAGCACATCTATCAGCAATGTTTATCAATGAAATGTGTAACTGTTATACTTACAATCTGTGTACTGGGTTTATGAATAATGCTTAATAATAAGATGTCATAATTATAAAGAGTACTCTAAATTAGACAATTCGTTGCAAATGGTTTATTTGAAATGTATATAATTTGAATTTAGATTTTTTTTTTGAATTTTTCATAATTGTATTTATTAGTTCACTATTTTAAGCATATTATTGTGTTTTATTAGTAGGTACCTATGTTTTCGAAACTGATTTCTATTTTAATAGTTATTTATGATATTAGTGCGGTTCGTTGTAGTACCGCACTAATATCTTATATAACTATTATTTCTTGTACACCTAAGGATGGCTGGTAGAGAATGCCTTGATGCATTAATATGTACAACAGTTGTACATTAATTTTAAATAAGTAAAGTTATACATTTGTATGTTTGTTTACAGTTGGTAGACTGAGGTCACGTAGACAGTCTTAAAAAATACAAAATATATAAATACTTGGTAAACTATCTATGGTATTAAAGCTTTTTATGACACAATCGCATTTAATTAGACCTTTCTTATGAATGTAATTACTTATAAGATGATCAATTCCTTTATTGATCAATTATCATCATCATCATCATCGTAATTGCAAAGTTGAGACCTACTTTATTATAAGTTGCTTGGAAAAACAATATTAAAATTAATTAGTACGCATAGTGTTCGGTGTTCATGGTTATGTTGACTATACCCATCTTTTCCCTCATAAAACAAGGCAGATATGCTGAGACCTGCGTACGGAGAAACTTCCATGCGAAACCTACAAGTTCTTTACATATACAGTGTGGATTTTTGAGACGGACAGTAAGTAAATCGTTATAGTTACAGGAAAACGTTCCCTGGATGGTCATCCATAACTTTTTGAGATATTATGAATAATACAAAAAAAAATGTTATGTCTATCGAGCCTATTTCATATAGGGATTAAAAAACTATAATTATGTGTACTAGAAATCAAAGAAATCGCCTGCGCGACTGCCGAGCGTGGGGTCCTGGATTCGATTCCCAGGTCGGACAAAAACTGTTATTGCGAACTGTTGTTTGTTTTTTGCTATTTTATTTACAACAATCTTTGTTGTCGTTCAATAATAATATTATAATAAAGAGGTAATTTGTTTGTTAAGGAAAACTGTGAACATGTTCATGCTTGTACAAGGCCATCTCTGTAAATATCAACTTGATTACGAAAATTCTTTTGCTGATAAAAAATTACACTGTTGTTGTGAGAGTAAAGTGTACGTTTCCTACGGTATTGGTCATGGAAGCGATGCCGCAGGAATTAACTAGTTTACAAATAAAATGCATGCACAGCTTACCCCCTAGCGACTTAAAATTTTAAAATCAATGGTAACCTGTGAACAGCGCTGTGGGCTACATTATTAATTAAATTATTGTTATTCCTGTTTGTAATATTATACATATAATGTAGCTGTTTGTTGTTCCTTTTCTCAATAAAATTAAATTAAATGTCTCTAAATATAGGACATTTTCAAAGTTCCAAACAAGAAACGCTTAAAGACAGTTAGATGTTTTATTTTTCCAGTCCATAATAATTCAGCATAGTGTCAAGTGTGTCGTGTTGAAGAATAGTTTAAGGCGAGCCTGACTTGAGCGCGTAGGCATCTAACGCTTACCCCAGGCCCCGCAAGGAGTAGCAATACGTAATAAGTTACGATGCGCGGGAGACGCGCGCACCAAGCGCACCGCTCGCTCATGAGTTCACGGACTCGGGTAGGTACTAAGTTCCATCACAGGATAAAGTAATGCAGTAGATCAACTTGAATTGATTAGTATAAGTTTATTTTGTTTTATTTTTCTATTAAGTATTTTTTAAGGTTATAGATGGATTAAGTACGTATTGTACAAACTTGAATCCAATTACTAATCATTAAAAATCAGTAATAATACTTATTTATTTTAGAGTATATGGTGGATTTAAAATCTGACTGACACGAAAATTATGAATAAGAGTACGATACAAAAATACGCGTCGCGCGCTATTTGGCTTTGGTGCGATACCTTCGTAAAAATCAAGTAGTAGGTAGGCACACTTACTTTAGGAAAATTATGTTACAATTCTTGAATATTATAATTCAAGAAAGCTTAGAAGTATAAATGGTTTGGAATTTGCCTAGATGCTATTTAAAAAAAAACAAAAACGTTTTTATATTTTTTAATCAAATAGTTAACATAATAAAAGTTACCAATGCAACTGGCTAAAATTCGTTGAACTGTAGCTGTCTCGGTTTGCATGGACCTAGCTGAGTAGATTGACACGGAATATGGTCCTTGGATTTGCTTGGACCTGGCTGCACAGGCTTATCATTAACATTTTCTTTGTTTTCTTTCAATATTATGTCTCGTATTGGCATACCGCGATTTTGGCGCGGATCCACAATCTCTGGCAATATACATTTCAAATAAAAATCTATAATTTTTTTCTCCATATGCACCCGCCAAAATTCGCGCGAAGTTTTCACCGAACCATATTCCAAAAATGCATTGGTTCCTTTCTGTTACATGAAGTTGACCCTGCACTTGGTAATACCAATTACTTTTTTTGTTTATAACCCTGGTATGTTTTATTCTATCGAATTTAAATATATGTATTTTACTTTCTTCAATAGCAGCATTTCCCTTTTCTAAATGCCGTTATTGGACATTTAATTTCAACAATGGTGTCGTTCCCAACTATACCGTCGGGGGTAACCCCAATAAATGAGTATTATTTTGGAGACAAGTCACGCCCTTCCGCATGCTCTATTGCCCTGTAACGCAAATTTTGATTTTGATTTGTTGGTAATTAACAAGTAAAATTTTAAAAACTTACAAAATATCCCTGTTCAATAAAGATAACGGAGCTACAGTGCCAAAGACAGATACACAGGCACACAGACGCACGTACACAGAAACATAGATAGCAAACCGTTATAAATAAATAGGATAGAATTGTAATATGGTGTGTGTTTAATTTCTTTATGTATTTTATGGTGTTACAATAATGATAATGAGATACTACTTTATTCAAATCTATACTAAATAATATTATAAAGTGGAAGTGCGCTAAGTGCGCTGTGGTAATAGCTAATTATACGTAAGTACCATGTACAACAAAGATATTGTTTTTCATTCGATCTAAAAAAAGTCCGCGACGTTACACCTATATCTATCTCTTATAAATATGCCACACTAAGGCATTTTATGTCAAATAATTTATTTAAAAATTAAAGGTGGTTTTGCAGCATTAATATTAGGCAGGCATCATCAAGATAATTTTATGAAGATAAACTTTGTCTTTTACAGCATGTTATTTGAACTCACCGTTTAGGAGATAATGTAAAATTAAAATAATTCAACAATATTATTAAATCGAACGGGCGGTGCGCGAGACGCGGCCACCAAACGAGAACGCGTCGAGCCTGCGTGACTGCGTGCGATGCGGTGCAAGAAATTCTTTTTTGTATTATGATTATGAATTTATGATAGTTACATTCATGGGGAAGGCTGTACGGCTATACGGGAACGGGAATTCCTACGGGAATGAAGAGTTCCGTTACCTGTCTCCGAAGTTCTTCATCAGATCTTCACCAAATTGAAATGGGATCAGTCCGGGAAGATACACTTCCAAAAAAAATAGAATCATCAAAATCGATTGACAATTGGCGAAAATATCGCTGAGCATACATACAACAAAAAAAAACAGTCGATTTGAGAACCTCTTCTTTTTTGGAAGTCGGTTAATAATATATGACGGGGAACGGGCCCCCTTGCTATTTTTAAAAACGGTGACGTCAGCAATGCTGACGTCACTATTTCCATATCATCATGGTGCTGGTGGTGGTTACTCATTTCGGAAATGAAATACTTGTTTTCAGTATCAACTTATATTCTCGCTGGTGGATAGCACACAAATGGCACACAGTAAATATTCGTCAACAACAAAGAATGACTCACGATATTACGGAGCTCCGCACCGTCCGACGGCTCGACTTAGAATGAATTGTGAACGGTCGGGCGTTCGTATTTATACCCTTCGGTTAGAGTCGTTACAAATCTATCGACTCATGTTTTCTTTATGGTTCGTTTTTAAATTCTTGATTTAATTTTACAAATCATAAAATGAATTTAGAAGTACAAATTAATTAGTTTAATAATTTCTAGTAATCAACTAATAAAGTTAATTAAATAATCGTTTGAGTGACTTTTACCAACTTCAAATAAGCAATCACACAGTATTTGAACTTAGAATAATCAAACTGACGCTCGATTACGCCTTTCCGCCGGCATTCATATTGATTTATTCGACGCTTGATTAAGCCTTCGCGCCGATACGGCCATTCTGACAGGCGGTGCGCGCTCTGCACCAGCCTGAATGTAGCTCTTGATAGTTTTAGTCAAAGTCAAAACGTTCATTTATATTAGGCCATGAAACGGTACTTTTGAACGTCATCATTTCCATTTAAAATAATACAAAGTGACTCTACCGTCCGTTCACAAAGGTAGATTCTATGGAGAAGAACGGACAAGAAACTCCATAGTTACTCTTTTCAAATAAATGTTTTACAATATTTATTGCGGGTCTCAAACCACGGATTTTCACGGATTAACGGAAACCAATCTCAAAGAGATTAGTATCCGACATCCGTAGTCAACCAATGTTGCACTGTGGTTTAAATGTTAGGAGGGTCTTGTAGGTTTCTCGGAGGGTCTCGCAGATTTCTCGGAGAGTCTCGTAGATTTCTCCGAGGGTCTCGTAGATTTCTCGGAGGGTCCCGTAGATTTCTCGTATGGTCTCGTAGATTTAGTCTTCTAATCTGAAACAAGTTATGGTATTTCTTTGAGATTGGTACCTGTAGGCAAATGTTGAACTATGGTTTAAAGATTAGGAGGGTCTCGTAGATTTCTCGGAGGGTCTCGGAGGGTCTCGGAGGGTCTCGAAGATTTCTCGGAGGGTCTCGTAGATTTCTCGGAGGGTCTCGTAGATTTCTCGTAGGTTCTCGTAGATTTCTCGGAGGGTCTCGTAGATTTCTCGGAGGGTCTCGTAGATTTGGGAAGATGAACAAGGTCGATGCTGTGCTATACACAGAGGCTCTAAATGGTAAAGGATAAGGAGTCATTATTTCTTTATAAAAGCACTTTGATACTCGCCTTTTGTTGTGGATGTGTGTTTTCTGTATTTGAGTTTTTGTGTTTGCTGCTCTTGCCTTTGTTTGTGAGGTGGAAGGCACTGGTTGTGTTGCCCCAGCTGGCATTGCAGGTTGTTCATCTTCAGCTGCCGATACGGTTGCCTGATCACCTGGTTTTTGGAGCTGCAGCTGATAATGCGCAACCTTTCGTGGTCATCCTCTTTGGAAAGGATGAATCTTTTGGCTGATTAAATCGGTGTCTATCTTGATTCGCAGATGGGGCCATGTTTTGTTGAGCAAGTTGAGTCAGGGCTTCCATATCCACTGTTTAGTCATCAATATTAACTATTAAGATAAATATTAAGTTCTGGAGGCACACAATGTTTTCGCCAGGTCTTCTTATTCGTGTGGGTAGTAAGGTCTAACGACCCCACACACCCTAGTGTCAGAGTTTCTAAACCGCCTCAAGGGCCTCGGACATGGTTTGACGACCGCCATTTTCGCCAGGTGATGAGAATGAGTGGAGCTATTCCAGTCACACGCTGAGAAGTACAATTTAAAGCCAACTGCAGTTCTTCGAGAACACTGCCATTGCTCGGCTGACTCCTGGCGTAATATAATGGATGTTCATTCCAAATCGATCACAGTAGTTTTTGAATCCCCCCTAGGAACTCTCTTCTTCCATCAACGATGATTTAGGCCGGTGTACCCAAGAGGTGCACAAGGTGATTCAGAGCAGCGAGAGTGCCTTGAGTGTTTGTTGTTGGTGTAATAGAATATCACATACTTCATGTAATCATCATTCGTGACAATGACTTATTGATGTTCATTTCCCAGTTTACCTTTAAGGAACTCCACCTCAAAATCGTAATATTGCAGGAAAGCCTCTTCTTCTCTACTTCTTGAGAGGAGGTCCTTTTTGTGTTTCGACGACTTAAGAACCTTCGTCCGTAGAGGTATTGTCGGAAGTGTTTTATGGCGCGAACCACTGCTAGAGTCTTAAGTTCGTATGAGTGGTACTGACTTTCTGCTGCAGTTGTTCTCATACTCATGAAAGCCACAGCTCGTAGTCTTTCATCAATAATTCGGAAAAGTACTGCGCTCTTCATGTTTCACCCCATTCCCATTTTACACCTTGTTTTGTTAATTCGTACAGAGGCACCATTATATGGGAAGTTAGGGATGTATTTTCTGAAGTCATCAGCTAAACCGTTGAACTGCCTTACTTGTTTGTTTGAAAGTTTTTTTTTTTTTTTGGAACTGGTGCCTTGACGAGAGCTTCCACCTTCCCAGGTCTTGGTTGCACTTGTCCATCTCAGACAATGTTTCCCAGATATTCGATGGTTTACTTGAAGAAGCTTGATAGAATAGCCAGCTTGCTATAGTGCCATCAGAATGCGTTCAAGGTGTAACAATCCTTCAGCAAAATTTGTACAATTGCTTAGTACATACTGTGCAAGCATTGCTCAATCCGAATGGAACCGTGAGGTACTCATAAGAGTCCGTCTGGTGTAACGCAGGCAGTCTTCTCAATTGACCCTTCTGCAATTGGTATTTGTTGAAACCGGCTGCCACGTCCAAGCATATATAGAAATGTCCATCGTATTGTTTGTTTTCCTGCAGATTGCACAGCTCTGGGATGATTTGTTCTGGTTGTGGTTGCTTTTGCGTTGAGCAGCTCTATTCGCAAACAAATCGAGATTCCTCCGTGCCTCGAAAAGCACGTCAAGCCGTGGGTCCCGGCCGTCCTTTGTAGATCTTTGGCAGTCTTTTACGGATTGTCAGAAGCCAGAAAATCTGACACCAGTCTTGCCAAGAAATACCGTGTTACCCAGTTAATGAGTTGTGGAGGTCTGGTAGGCAGCCGCTCCACGTAAAATACTGGTATTTAGAGATTCAGCTAAAGATTTGACTGGGAGCCGACCCCAATATAGTTGGGAAAAGGCTAGGCAGATGATGACTTCTTGCCCATTGTCCAGTTTATCATTTGTCACTCTTTTCCAAAGAACCCAAGCACGTGACAAGAACAGCAATGTCCATTGAAGAATCGTAAACAATCGGAACCTGAAAATATACCGTGAATGTCTGTTTTCAGGCTCAATCGTAGTAATCAGATTGCTGCGTAGTTCTTCCCATCAAGATGTAACTGCATCATCCAGTCATCAACCCACATCCTGGCACGTCCTTTGTAAGTGGCATTTTTTTCATACGAACGTCGAAATCGTTCAATTTAAATTGGTCCACAGCCTTGTCTGTATGCTGACACCATTCACGTACGCCAACGTTGGTATCAGGATCATTATGATGGTAGTTAGACACCCTTAATTCTGATTTTAGATTCTGCTGATGGTGCACGTTCAGACATTTTCTGCATCATTTCCATCATTTGCATGATGAATTGTGGTGCCTACCACAACCCGCCGAAGGATCACGAACCGGGGCGTGAATCATCTCATAATGGGTTTTCAGATGGATACCCAACGAAGTGGTGGGTACCAGAATTGGTTCCATTTGTTGAGCAGGAACAGTTCCAGGTTGGTCAGCTGGTGATCGAGCTGATGAGGAGGTGGTTTGGATTGGATTCTGATTCAATCCCACTTCTGATGACGGGGAACGGGCCCCCTTGCTATTTTTAAAAACGGTGACGTCAGCAATGCTGACGTCACTATTTCCATATCATCATGGTGCTGGTGGTGGTTACTCATTTCGGAAATGAAATACTTGTTTTCAGTATCAACTTATATTCTCGCTGGTGGATAGCACACAAATGGCACACAGTAAATATTCGTCAACAACAAAGAATGACTCACGATATTACGGAGCTCCGCACCGTCCGACGGCTCGACTTAGAATGAATTGTGAACGGTCGGGCGTTCGTATTTATACCCTTCGGTTAGAGTCGTTACAAATCTATCGACTCATGTTTTCTTTATGGTTCGTTTTTAAATTCTTGATTTAATTTTACAAATCATAAAATGATATTTAGAAGTACAAATTAATTAGTTTAATAATTTCTAGTAATCAACTAATAAAGTTAATTAAATAATCGTTTGAGTGACTTTTACCAACTTCAAATAAGCAATCACACAGTATTTGAACTTAGAATAATCAAACTGACGCTCGATTACGCCTTTCCGCCGGCATTCATATTGATTTATTCGACGCTTGATTAAGCCTTCGCGCCGATATATACAATACAATAGTCAATTAAAAACAGTTTAGTGTATGTAATTTATAATTTCTATACATTTTTCCTCTTGCCAATAAACACCGATAAAGTAACGCATTGGATTGGAAAAACTATCCAAACTGACCACATAGTTTTTTGTATGTCTTGTCATAACTTGATACATTGTTAGTAATTAGTAAGAGGATGGACTCTAGTGTACAGCGCATAAATGAGCTGGTCCGGTAGCCTAAACGTTACCAAAAGTATGTTATTATAATATTTTCATAGGAAATGGTCATACTGTAACACTTTTACACTATGGCACGCGACTCACGAGTGCGCTGCGCGTATTGTTTGGCATAGACGAGACCTACACAAACGTTGCGGACACCATAAATATTATTATTTGTTGTGTTGTGGTGGCTGTGAGTAGGTACCCACCTAGCGTATAACTACACTTATATTTCTTCTCTACATGAACACCACAACATTATTGCACCGATATTCAACTCTCATGTAGGAAATACGAGCTATTATTTTTGCATTTGTTTAGGAGTAAGATAAGTGAAAACAGATATTTCTAATAAATAACAAATATTATAAGACTTATACAAACTCTCCGAAACCATCAAAACTAACGTAGCGGGGTGAACTACCTATTTGACATTTGAAAACAGTAAATCATTGTATCATGTGCGCGCGAGGTGGCTTTATGCACTCTGAAATAGGGTTCAAATTCAATTGTTTTACATACTCGATGCGGTTGGTAAATCTATTCCGCGCGAAAACTAAACCACTAAAGCGCACGTCTTTATGCGTACTGAAATAAGGTTTAAATTAAACTGTTTACACACGGAAATTTATCTGTTTCGTGTCGGTACTTACCTAGTTAGTAAAGTAAATTATGTATATACCTATATACCTTTTTGTTTATTCAGCCAAAGTTTATAAAAAAAGTAGTCACCGCTGCAACGAAGAGCCGTGACAACTTTTTTTTCCCCCATTTTTTTTTACAAAATTATAGCTACATCTAATAAAAACTAACTATATTACAACTGTTTGAACACTAAATTGTATACAAGTATTATTATTTAACCACTCGACACGTGAAAATTCCAAAATAAAAAATAAATCTTACGTAAATAAACATAAACATTAAATTCGCGGCACACTGGTGTGCCGGCAGTGCTAGAGCGGTAATCAATTTAGGCTTAGCCAGTAACAGAACTTAGCGGGGGTGGCGGGATCGCAAAAATTTGGCACACGTCCGACCTCCAACACGTTCCGCTCGGGACTAAATGACACGGGGCGCGCTCATGAAACGACAAAATCACTTGATTTTGGAATTAGTGGGATACGTATTTTCATATTTCACATTATGACGGCCGATTTATATCACATTTTTTACGACCTTTATTGTGGTATAAGTTTTATTACTCAAAACCTTATATAACTCAAATGAAATGATAATTACATCTTGATTTTGACTTGTCTTTGCGATTTAATTGGATGCAGTAAAGTGCAAGTAATCGTGTATCGCACGGCCGAAATCGCAAGATCGAAGTGTGAAATATGTAATATATTTTTTTCAAAATTTAAATCCGTGTTGTTTACGAATAAAACACAATTTTACACAATGCAAAACAACGTTTTTCCGGAAAACCTGGCCTTAACACACGTTTAATTCTAAAGTACCTACCGAACTTATGTACCGATAGATTAATACCTGGAATTCGTTTAAGAGTATTTTCGGTCCAGTAACTTCAGGATTCTAGAACTATTAAAGTGCCTAGTCTATGTTGATGGAAATAATATTTAAATTACGAAGACAGTATTGTAACAGTTAAAAAAAACCGTTTATTTTATTTATATTTACTTATAGTTTTCAGCTGAAAATTGGTCCAAAAAATATTATAAAGAAATCATAACAAACACATAAATTATTTTCATCTATAAGTATCACATACCTACACAAGTAAGTAGAAAAGTATGTAGATATGTATAATTATGTGACATTAAATAACAAATGATTAGGAAAAATCTACCGCGATTTTAAATGATATCTCGAAAGCATCGATTTGACAGCCCGCGCGCGCGTGATCCCCGCATGCTTCCACAAGGAAAGTTTGAAATATCGAACCTAGCGCCACAACATCAAATTAATTCAAAACGTCAACTGATTCAGTGTAGCTCGCACGCAAACTTCATAAACTTCTTATGTCAAAATATTTACTAAATTCAGCACTCTTATAAACAATAATTTTAAACGTAGAATAAAATAAAAATTGAACACAGACAAGTAATTATTTGTGTTAGTATTTTTTTTACAGTCGTTGGAAAATCATATCATGTTTTGTATGTCCCCAAATTATTGCAAAAACTACTAATTCAATTTATGAACATGGCTATAACTGTGCGATAGAATTTTTTTTGCACTCGGAAGGTATGGAGTAGAACAGTTATAAAAAACAACATTACTTAACTCTTAAACCCTACTTGGGGGTCCAGCAAACCCCAGAGGATGAATATTTCTAAATATTTTTGCAATAATTGAACGCACTTTTATGTCACTCGAGTCTAATCTCTAGTGACGTCGGCGACCATCTTGTAATTAGTCGAGCGTCAGCGCTTTCACTGTTTTGACGGATTTATTGCAATTTATGGGTTTGTCAGACCCCAGGGTAGTAATAACGCAATATATTGTCATTTCATTTCGTCGATATATTGGTGAATGCTGTTATTTTTTATATAATATTATTAAGGGTAAGTTTCATATTTTGATGTAGTTATTACAATAACAGTGGTATTTCATTCTTTAGAAACAATTATATAGACAAATCAAGCAATTTTGTTGTTTCGTTTTTACAGTTCATTCAATATTGTGTTTTATGTTATTGTTTCATTTTTAACGATCAATATTGCATAAAATGGACCAACAGATTACTCAGTGGTTGTATGAAGACGAATCAGAAGATGAAGAGATGAAAAAACTTGCCTTAGATCTGATCACCCCTCAAATGGAAGAACGCTTTACATGGCCCTCTTTGCCCATGAATCTTCAAGTTCTCTTAGGTGGAATCTTGCAAAAGAAGCGGCCATTGCAAGAACCAAGTTCTGCTCCCGCTGCTAAGAAAAGATGTGCCATGTGCCCAAGGGGTAAGGACCGGAAAACCAAGGTCACCTGTGGCATGTGCCGAAAACCTCTTTGCGGTGAACATACTGAGGCTATGTGCCAAGAATGTGTTACCAAAAACAATTATTTTTTTTTTTGTATTGTTAAATAAGCGTTCATAATATTAAACAGTAATTGTAATTGAATTGTAGTTTTATTTTGTGAGCATAAATTTTTATGTATTGGGGTCCTTAAAACCCCTGGGTAGTAATAGTGTTTCTCCAGGAATGGGTAGGGTTTAAGGGTTGAAATATGAATGTCATGAAAACGAATGAAATGATAATTAGTTTATTTGTTTTCTCGGCTTCACTGACGTAGCCTTTTTCGCATAAAACTGTTCATTTTTCGGAGCTGAAAAGTAGCTTATGGCAACATTGCTATGGCAATCACAGTTTTGTGTCAGTGAAAAAAAAACGTACGTCCTATAAGCAGATTTTAACTCTTTATCATATTATTTTATTAAAATATCTGGGTAACCAATATTAGAACCTAAATGTGATGCAAAGACCTTTTCAGTAAAGTTCCATCAGAGGTATACTTGAGCGCGCACCTATTGTATGCGGCACGCCGCCGCTGTTATATGCGGCATGCCAAATCCGGGGCCGTAGGGTACTCTTGCCCCATCCTCAGTCACGTTTTGTCTTATTGCTAAGTAATTGTTTCATCCTGGTTTCCGCCCAAAAATCTTCATTGCAGAAATTCTTCAAGACTTTTACCAAATCACTTATTTATACACTTATTTATGATTTTTGATTTAGAAAATATTAGCATTTTTCTTCGTAGAACGTACGTACAAAAATGTAATATTAAGCTTATTCTGATGCTTGTAATGTTTATCGTCTATGTCGGGGTTGTAAATTATATTGAACTTAGTAGGTTATATTTTATTTTTACAAAAATAATGTCTGTGGTAAGTGATTATTGTGATTAAGTGAGGCTGCAATGATGAGGGGTAAAACTCACAAATTATCAGATCATATCAAAAAGATCTCAAACGTCACTAAAAAAGCTTTTACATAAAATTTTCATACAAAACGTACGGGAAAAGTTTTTTTGCAAATTATGACTTTTTGAGTACTCCAACGATGGTTGGTCCCATAGAAGTTTTTGATCAGTATTAGAAACAGGATCGATTGGCATCAAAAAATGTTTCTGTGTAAAATGGCTATTTTCTTGCTAACTGTACATTGTTTGAAAATCTGTGAATGGGGATCAAAATTCTATAAAAAATTATGAATAGTCTCCTAAGACCATTTTCGTGTAGCTGCAACGGATAAGGTACTTCCCCTTACTGCCCGCTGAAAGTTTCCACCCTGTATATGTGTACACACAATATCTCACACACATATTACTTCTCTTAGAAAAGGAGTGATGATGAATGAACCATTTTTTTTTTATGGATGGGAAGTCAGGAAGAAGATATTAAGGTTAAGCAACGCTTGCCGAGGTCAGCTTGTAGATGGCTGACCATTTTAACATACCGAGATTCCTTCGTGCCTCGGATAACACGCTCGTTGGTCCGGCTGTCATTTGTAGGTCTTTCTAGGGATTACCAGAAGCCAGAAAATTATACACCAGTCTTGCCAAGAGGTATCTAACCTACCGTGTTTGCACTTACATGAATACTTCTATTTTAATTATTTCTTTACGAATTTGGACTCCAGACACTTGTAAGTTTTATGAGACCGTAACGATCAATCCCTAGCGAATAACAATGGTGTTAGAAATCGTGTGAGTCATAACCTGACGAAAAATCTTAACACCGTGATTCAGAAAAACGTTTCATCAGTGCAACGCCATCTATCGACCATGTAGTAAACTGACAAAATATTTGGCAGAGGATGACGTTAAATAAGGAGGGGCACATATGTAACAATAAGTCACGATAAGGTATTAAAATATTCACTTTTATTTTACTACGTATTAAAAGTTTCAAAAATAACTCAAAATTTGTTTTGATGTTATTTTCATGCTTACGTGCGTTTTATTTTTCTCAATAGATGGCGCTCAAAAGTCAGTCAGCGCAACGCTTAGCGCTGTATGAAGTTTCTTACTAAAATTTAAAATTCAATATCTTTTGATTTTGTGGGTCGATTTTGATGAAATAAACGCTAAATGTTATTCGGGTTCATTAATATTTAATATTTTTTTAAGAACTTAGCTTTCCATTCCAATCAGTGGTTTTTTCGTGATACTGTCTCAAACATATAGACTTTCACACGTTTCTCAGTTATTTTTAAGCAAAAATATTCAATGTGCAGACACGGCAAGTCTACGATAATATTATATGTATAGAGATAGATATAGGTAATAGAGAAGAATAGAATAGATATAGATAAAAGATAGATGTAGATGCATTTTCTTTTCATAATTTTGTTAATGTGAGTACCATGAATCCGGATTCATGATACTCACATTAACATTCAATTAATTAACTGTAACTAATCACCGGTGATTAGTTACAGTTAATTGTTTGATTTAAACGGGCATGGCAGTTGAGAGCATTTAATGCTCACAAACAAAAATGTTTCGCTGACGGTGGCACGTGTGTTGGATCATTCAGTTCCCTTCAAAATGGTTGAGCCGAATGGTGTCGAGACTGGTCATCTAACTGCCACAGGCTCATTTTAATGATTATCTTTTAAATTGTTTATTTTTTCTTTGCATTGTCTTCACATATATAAGCAACAAGGATAATGTAACCAAGATGTTTGTAATACATAACATTATTAAATTTAAAAGAGCGTCCTTGGAGTTTTTTTGCACGTTCTTCTCCATAACGTGCAAATAGCTTCATGTTTTTGCCTGACTGACCTTGACAATTCAAAAGTGCCTGTAACTGGTTTATTTGAAATAAATGCTTTGAATTGAATTAAAATATAATTCCACCACAATTCTTGATCAAAACCACCACATCATTAGCTGAAAGAAGATATCAAAGCGTTTACGAAGGTAATACTTTGTGGGGATTACGTGTATGGTTTTGTATGGCTTACTAAAATAAAAACGATTTATTAAATATTTTGAATTCTCCTCACCTGTAACCGCAAATAATTTAAAAAACCAACCTAAAGCGGCTCAATTACTGCTACACAAAGTTACAAGTACTCTGTTAAAGCTTCTTATTTAGCTTGTTATTGGCTGCGACTGTCGTTACGAGGAAACAAGCATTTTACATTAAAAATAAACGAATATACCGTCATCAAAACAGTATAAAAAACGAAATTCATTAATTGCAAAACCTTGGAACCTTTCATTTCTCATGTACTCTTAAACATAGAAATGTTTACGGAACATTTGTGAGCTGATTGGGAAAATCAGTACATTTTAATAATGAACGGATTGCATATATAGTATTGAAGTGATAAAGTGATCGTCTCGTCTCTTTCGGATATTTCCCAGATTTATTTCTTCAGATGACCTGAATTCAGCTACCTGATCACAATAGAATGTATGTCGACGAGCTCGTCACACCACAATGCTGCATGCCTCTAGTAGCCGATCAGTTGAGCGCTCTCTTCATTATCCTTCTGACCTTATCCCATTTTTTAACCCCCGACGCAAAAAGAGAGGGGTGTTATAAGTTTAACGTGTCTGTGTATCTGTTTGTGGTATTGTAGCTCCAAAAAACAGGTAGCTCCCAAACAGATGAACCGATTTTCGTTTAGTTTTTTTGTGTCATATTTAATTTTATACCGAGTGTTCTTAGCCATGTTTCATGAAAATCGGTCCAGCATTTTGGAGAGCATCTGCTCTTTTCCAAAATGATGTAATAATGCTTCTTTGGCATAAAATTGAAATGTCCGTTTCAACCGCGCGGCCACCTCATAATATTTGATGAAACTTTGCCAGGAATTAGTGCTAATTTGTTACTTTACACACGTCTTTTCGTGAATTTGTTACAAAAAAAACTAAGAAGCTATGACAAAGAATAGTTGGCCGCTAGAACCGCCACTTGCCGTAGTCATCGCCCGTGATTACACAGAAACTATATAATGCAGATAGACGAATGATGCATCAAAAGAAAGGTCTTAATTTGTTCAATTTGTTACAAGAATAAAAAACGTCAAAACGTAAATAAACAAAAAGTTATGCAATGTTTAGTTTTCAGGTTATGAGTAGGTAGGTATGTCACTATAAATATCAAATTAATACAGGCTAATGTGTATGGACAATTAGTTACTAATTTGTTACAGCGAATAAACAGAAAAAAATACTAGAAAGTAGGTTCAATAATTTGGTAGAGTCGATTTTAGTTGGCCGCTCGGACGGCAATATGCCTAAAATACAATGGCGTTTATCTCGTTATTAGAAGTAGGTTTAAGCTTATTTAGAGTACTAATCGACGGGTAACGTAACCCAGTTTGGATAAATATGGCGAATATAACTGCAGCATTCATATTTCAGAAGATATTTACAAAAACACAGTAGTATGAAACCGTATGAGAGTAGGGTGACCATGAATTTTCACAATGAAGTGAGACTGAATAGTGATTATTGGAATGTTCGATATTCATATCTTAATTTTTTAGGGCGAGTGCTTATATAAATACAATTTAAGTTATGACATCCTGTAGCATCGATTTGTGACTTTTACTTCATAAAAGTAAAAGTCACAAATCGATTAAAATTTCTTTATTCAAAATCAACATAAAGGCAAAAAGTCAACATGAAAAATATAAAATCTTTACAAACTAACATAATATTTATAAATTAACTGACACGAATATATGACACAGAATGTAGACATATTTTCTTAAAGGTAGGTACTCATTTCAATTTTAAAATAATTGTCGTCGTAACAAAAATATGTATTGTTATTTAAAAAATGACATTTATAGTGGCCTATTTTTGTGACTGGTATAAATTCTATACTATCAACTAAGAAACAATAATTATCCTTAATGTTATTAGCAATCGGCATAGTAACGAATTGATGAATATTTGCAGCGTCATTACGCTTATATCAAAGGAGAATATTGCATTTGGCATTAATTCAATTTTTTTTTTTTTTAATTTATTTATCGTTTATACGAAAGAATACAATATTATTCATTTAAATAGCAACCAAAAAACCATTAAAAAACTTAGGTTCCACTACTTTACTAAAATCAAAATTACGCCGGACTAGGCGTGCCATGACTGAAGAAAACATGAAGTATTTATAAAAAAAAGGTAAATCCAGAAAAACAAATCTAACAAAAACAAAAGAATTATATTTTTCCAGCGATTCTATATTTAGTGATAGACCATCCTTTTTGGAGAAATGGCGAGGAGAATCGAATACACATAATCGCCTGAAAAAAGATGATGAAATAGTATTCATAAGAAACGGGAATTTAGCTTTGAAGGAAAGCTCAGGTTATTTCAATACATGTGCCTTCGATTCGGCATTTTATTTGATAGGTCAAGCCTGTATTAGAAGTACAGCTCTCAACCTCTCAATTTGTAAATTTTGAAATAAGTACCTCTAAGACTTTTTTTTTTATTATTGATAGGCACGCGCTTGACCACTATCTCACCTGATGGTAAGCGATGATGTGGTCGAAAATGGAGCACGCTTGCCTAGAAATAACCTATTCACTCTTGACTTAAAGACTCCCACGTTGTAGCTATCAGGAAACACAGACTCTGGCAGGGAATTCCACTCCTTAGCTGTACGCATAATGAATGTGTTCCCAAAACGTTTTGTGCGTGTGGGTGGGATGTCCACCATGTACCGGTGGCGCATCGCCGTACGTCTTGTGGTTCGGTGATGGAACGGGCTTGGCGGAATCAAACTGCAATTCCGTTGCACACTCCCCAAAATGCAACCGATAGAAAACCGACAGGCTAGCCACTCGGCGTCGATGCTCGAGACTTTGTCTACATTCTGTGTCATAGTCGTGTCAGTTAATTTATAAATATTATGTTAGTTTGTAAAGATTTTATATTTTTCATGTTGACTTTTATTACTTGATTTTTTGCCTTTATGTTGATTTTGAATAAAGAAATTTTAATCGATTTGTGACTTTTACTTTTATGAAGTAAAAGTCACAAATCGATGCTACAGGATGTCATAACTTAAATTGTATATATATAAGCACTCGCCCTAAAAAATTAAGATATGAATATCGAACATTCCAATAATCACTATTCAGTCTCACTTCATTGTGAAAATTCATGGTCACCCTACTCTCATACGGTTTCATACTACTGTGTTTTTGTAAATATCTTCTAAAATATGAATGCTGCAGTTATATTCGCCATATTTATCCAAACTGGGTTACGTTACCCGTCGATTAGTACTCTAAATAAGCTTAAACCTACTTCTAATAACGAGATAAACGCCATTGTATTTTAGGCATATTGCCGTCCGAGCGGCCAACTAAAATCGACTCTACCAAATTATTGAACCTACTTTCTAGTATTTTTTTCTGTTTATTCGCTGTAACAAATTAGTAACTAATTGTCCATACACATTAGCCTGTATTAATTTGATATTTATAGTGACATACCTACCTACTCATAACCTGAAAACTAAACATTGCATAACTTTTTGTTTATTTACGTTTTGACGTTTTTTATTCTTGTAACAAATTGAACAAATTAAGACCTTTCTTTTGATGCATCATTCGTCTATCTGCATTATATAGTTTCTGTGTAATCACGGGCGATGACTACGGCAAGTGGCGGTTCTAGCGGCCAACTATTCTTTGTCATAGCTTCTTAGTTTTTTTTGTAACAAATTCACGAAAAGACGTGTGTAAAGTAACAAATTAGCACTAATTCCTGGCAAAGTTTCATCAAATATTATGAGGTGGCCGCGCGGTTGAAACGGACATAAATTGAATGATGAATTATTTTTTTATTTACGTATGATTACTCGATTAAACGCTTCACGTTTAATATGTATTGCCCTATAGGTTAGTTTAGTTTAAAAAGCTTAAAATAAAAATTAAATCAAAAAACTTAAAAACCTCCTTAAAAACAACTCTTAAAAAGTAAAAAAATAATTATCCTAAAAATTAATTAAAGTCGCGGCGGTTTGTTACATAGCGATACGCTATGTAACAAACCGTAACCGTAACCGTAACTTGAACTACTTAAATTATTTATTGCGCAGGGGGTTTTAAAAAAAATATATCTAATTTTTTTGAGGTTAACCTAGTATGTTTCAATCATCTCTATTTGTATGTCACCTTTATACTCTCTTCCTTTCTAACCATGTGCCTCTCACACAAGCCTTCCATCAACCATCTACATTTATAGGTACTCCAAAACTTTCCTCACGACATGTTCCTCATTTCTACGCATCACAAAATCATACCATAACCAGAGATTACCACACAAATTTTCAGTCACCGGTGCCACTTTCAAACTTCCTTTAACACTCTGATTTCTTATTCATCCCACATACCACACATCCCTCACACTTAAGTAACCTAATCTGCAGTCGCAAAGGACAATTAAAAGAACAAGGGTGAGTTTTTCACCCAAAGCGGGAAAAATCATTTGTTGATTTCGCATCCTCAAAAAATGGGCCTACGTATAGGTATATGAAAATAAGATATAGGTACATGTATAGGAAAGCTTAAGCCCGTTTTCACTTATACTAAGTGACAGCTAAATGAATGCCACTTTTATGCTTTTTAGGCTATGACTTCCGTATTATTTGAAAGACTATGGTTTAAAAAAAGTATTTAATTAAGAAATGAGCGGCAACTTTCATTCGTCGGTGTAGCCTTGTGAGACCTAAGCGGATGTAATCTAACCCGTTGGTGTTTACAAAGCCACCCACAATCTCTACCAGGATCTTAAGAAATGTTTCAGACAATTCAAAGGCACGGATGTCGCTTATTATGAAGAAGAAGCCGTAATCTACCCAATTCCTAACTCGTCCTAATAGTAGCTCGTTATCTTGAGAAATAAAATTGAAACTTTTGTAGACAACAAAGACAAAGTAAAATTAATTAATTAATTTTTGGTATGTCATACAGAAAGCCATTTTTCGAACTTTAAAACATTACCTCACCTTTTTGAGCAGTCTTTAGTTGTCAGCGTTCAGGTCGCAACATAAATTCAGAGACAATCAATGCGAAAATATAGATAAATTAGAGTTGATTTCGACAGACATCATTTTTATAATACCCTCACATGTCATGTGACAGTTCAATCTTTAATTTAAGATATGTGAGAGTATTTGACTATGGTTGAAATTAGTTGTAAGTCTATGTGAAGTCAACAATAAGTTAAATATTTGGTACAAATCCTGTGTGGCGTAGCACGTAAAAAACGTCATAATAAGTCGAATAAAATTTAAAAAAATATCACTAAATATTAAGAACATACCTTGGTCTTGCAAATTCATGTCACAAACACCACTCAAAAACAATGCAATTCTGAGAATTCACCGTTAAACAAATAATATGTGCTAATGAGTTACTGATAATGCGAGCGCAACGTAACGATGTGTTCACTTCGGAGGTCGAAAAATAAGTGATAATTAGGTAAAATGGGTGACGTATTAATATTTTTGGGTAGCTTGTTTATCGATAAATCGTTATAAGTAATTAAAGTGGGGTAATTAATGATTAAATTTTTGCATTTATGACCTAAGGCGTCATCACCGTGCGGCGGTTAGGGCTTCAGAGACAGGAACCTCCTCACTATGCTTATTTATTTTATTTTTATTAAGTAAATTGGTGTTTTGTCAAACTGGCCACTTTGATCTAGAGAAGGGTCAATTCTACTAAATTTTAAGCAACGTTTGTATTCGCATCTCAGTTGCAATCTGTAAAAATCTGTGCAAAAAAAACTCCCCAATATCCTACAATCTTGACAGATTGCGACTGTGATGCGAACGTTGCTTAAAACTTACAAGAATTGGCCCTTTGGCGTTTGGTTAAGCACTCCAAGTTCGTAATGTTTGCTATGTTTTATTCTCAATAATAATAATATTTCACTTTTATTTTATTCAAATTTTAGATAAAAAAACCTTTCTAACGACATAATTATCACATATCGTTATTGGTTATATAATGTAGGGTATAATAGGCTGAATTGACAGTTCTCCTTTATTTGTCTTTTTTAAGTCCCGTGTAACAAGGGACTAGCCTTTTGCCATCATCATCATCATCATCACAAATCCAGACGCCGGTGCTACTGAAAAATTCCACATTGAAACCCGATGAAACTTTGTCCAAATTTGGAATGCAACTCAGGACCTCATGCTCAGTAGTACCGCTTACGACCACTGGACCAACGAGAATACCGCAAAATATGCTGTTATAATATATCTACATAAGTACATTTAACAACAAATGAAAAATACCTCAATATCAAACATCTATTTTCTTCACAGTTTCAAACATCAAATGCAGTGTTAGCTGGAACTGACGTTATAAAGAAGGTACGTGGGAATACAATAGCATTTATACAATTTGTTGATTCCATGCCAACCCTAGCCCGTCTAGCGCATGCTTAAGGGGTTCTCGTTCCATTTTCCGAATGAAAAGCTACATTTCAACGTTAGTAACTCAGTACATTCACCCCTTAAGTGTCGCACTCAATCAAGAACTTTGAAAGTAACGTACACAATTCGGTTTATCGCTACAACCGATGGACAATAACTCTTTTCTAAGGTATACTCTTGACAGCTCGTGGCTGCAATGCGTTTCGCAATTGCATTTTAGTCGAGATCTGTCAAAAACACCTCTATTCTCCTACATTTTGACATTAATTGTCGCTGAAATGATGGTAGTGACTTTAATTTGGACGTTACTTTTTTAAATACGCTATAGGCTTTCAAATCTTTGTGAAGTTATTTTAAATGGTTCACTCATAAAATAAGAATATTTCATCCAACTGTTGAATGTGTCGTTGGTCTCTACTTCGCCACTAATATTATAAATGCAAAAGTAACTCTGTCTGTCTGTCTGTTACGCTTTCACGATAAAACGGCTGAAAGACATAGGCTACTTTTTTACGCAATAACCGACATCCACACCTTCATCAAAACTCTTCTCTAACAAAAAACTCATCATCTTTAAATCACTGCCCGAATGTTGCAAATTTGAAATAGAATGAGAGTGAAATTTGAAGGCTATGTTTATTTTTAATTCCTTCCGGAAGTTGAAAGTTTTTTATTTCAGGGGTCGCTTCCGGGAGAGGTTGGAACCTTAGACATAGAGGAATTTTTGTACGGGTAGTAGGAACTGTGGGACAATTTCGGTTTTTATAGCGGCCGAAGCCGCTGCAAAAAGCTCTTAGGTACGCTATAATACGATTATTACCGGTCGGCTTAAATTTTGCCACCAAAGAGCTGTTCCACCAACACATTGTTACTCACTAACGTCTATTGTCACATTTAATTTTATATATGACTAGCTTTTTCCCGTTCCCGTAGTAATTTCGGAAAATCTTCTCTTAGTGCTCCCTTACGGAGTGTAGGAAAGCTTCTTACCAAAGAGCTTTCTACAACCAGTAGTTTCAGCTGTGCGTTGTCTGTCAGTCACTCAGTCAGTAACGCAAGAATTTTATATATACCGATTACATATAGGACTCCCACAAGAACCCCAGGAACCCCAAGAAGCATCCTTATAACTTACCGGGGCCGCCTCAATTTTTGTGCTGTAGAATAATAATAATTGTATGAGAAACAATAAAAACTTTTGTTTTCTTTCTTTCTTTTGTATTGACAAAGATCTGTTGGACATTACTGTTCTAAGTGATGATCCACTCTGGTGGATCATAGATTAGGTACTGTAACCGCCTTTTCTGCAACCGCTACTTTGGAAACGTCATGTAGAAGAATAAGTTTATATTTTAAATTAGGAAATAATGTTAGAACGTTTTCATGTCATGGCTCCAACATTATTCCGTTTAAAGTTCAATTTGAGTTTTATTTATAATATTCTATAAGAAGCACAGATGCCGTAGCCCTGTGATGTTATAGTACCTACCGAGACTCCTCCTTACTAAGCTTTTGGTTCTGGCTGCCATTTGTACATTGTGACAGTCGTTACGGGTAATCAGAAGCCAATAGTCTTGCCAAACTGTGTGACACGGGTGTGTAATGTTTGGCGTAATAACAAATGCTCTAATTTCACTTGAACTAACGTTCATATGACATAATTTTCATGACATAATATCAAATGACATAAATTCATATGATCTAATGTTTCATATCATATAATATTCATTTAACATAATAACATTTAGTATAACGTTCATTTTATATAATTTTCAATATGTATAATTTTCTTTTAATATATCGTTCATTTGACCTAATATTCTTTTGACCTAAAATTCATGTTTAATGGGCACAGTTCTAGCCTAACTCAAATAACCAAACCTTAAAATATTCTATGCATGGTCGAGGGTGGGCTTGGTCGACGGAGCCCCGCTTCGCGGGGCTCCTACTTCTGGGTGGTTTATAAAAAAATGGGGTGCCCTAAAGTCCAGATTGCATCCAGTTTCTCCTGGTAACAATAGTTGAGGGTGGCTTTTGCTAGCATCATACTAGCAGGCGTTTAAAATCGTATCAGATTTTCTAAATTATATTAAAAGTTACTTAGAGATTATGAATATTATAGTAAATGAATAATATGCTAAACGAATATTATGTGAAATGTGCATTACAGGAAATGTTCATTATATCATATGAAATTAGGTAAAATGAAATTATATCAACAATTCATTATGTCCGAGCACCGCCGTGTCCTCGGCGGGGCGATCGGCGGCGGCGGCGAGTGCTTGCCAGGGTTGCGAAGTTTGTTCGAAAGAGTCACCGCGGCCCTGAAACGCAAAGGGCATTTGGAAGAACACGGATGGGTTTTAGTCAGTAAGAGTCTGATAGGTACTCCCTTCCGTTGCGCCCAGAGTGGAAGGAGCTATTTGATGATTTCCCATCCTAAAAAAAAGGGTCATGCCAAGGGTAGGGTATAGGTATTGTGTTAGACAGGTGGTTGTTCCATGAAAGGTATGGTAAGGTCCCACACTCCAAAATTGTTGGGAAAAAGCTAGGTAAATTGCCTATTCCAAGTGTAATAATACCTCCATTATTGTCCTCATCAGATACGAAGCTCAATGATTTATAGCTTCGCCATTCGAAAAGTAACTGCTGATGATATCAAAGTATGTATCCAGTCGTTAGGAGTGACCACTAATCGGGGTATTAAAGATCGTATCTTTAGATTTGGCTCCTTAAATACCGATTCATATCATTGCGATACCACAGAAAAAAATGATGTACCTACTTCCTAAGTCTACGCAAAGCTATTTTTGAATTCAGTCATTTATTAATAACCTTAATATACCCCCGCGTTTTGATACGGAGGCGTAACAACGAATCATCACGCTACGTTTAATCTACTTTACTTATTAGGTAGTCCAATTTTATTATGGTAACATTAATTACAGATATAAGTCTCGACCTTTTATGTACTTGCCTAATTTAATATGTAAGTTATAAAAGGTAGGAGAGAGATTATTGGGCGTCAACATGTCACTGACACGTCCATAAACTATATAGCTTTGAGTTATATCGTTAAAATGTTTAACCTGTCCGGCCCCGGCAACACACCGGTGTGTCGCGAATTTAATGTTTATTTACCTATTACATAAGATTTATTTTATTTTAGGGAATTTTCACATGTTGGGCCTTAATTTACTCGTCATTATTGACTTCGTGGGTACAAACGCCCAGGTGAACTTTCACCTGAAATTTAAAAAAAGATACTTCATTCTATGTACCTCTACCATGAGATGTCATCGAAAAATTACTGTCCTAGTTTGGAGGAGTCCGGAGGGCGTCCGGGCGGGGTTTTCAAAAAGGGTCTTATAGGGGACTTTTTGCGTTGAAATGTAAGCAAGAAATTAAAACAAATCTTAGTTAAAAAGTCATTCGTAAATGTAAGCCACACAAGCTACTCGTAACTCCGGCGCTGCAAATTAGCCAACGACGACCGAATAACTCCCGCCCGCTGCCACACAGTCTAACAGTTTCAGCGAGTTTTTTGATCCGTAATAAAATTAGCAACCGAGATATTTGGAGGAAAAGTCACCATGTGAGAACAATGAAAATCATAAAAAAACACGTTCTTATGTGCAGTAGATTGTATTCCAATAAACTCTCATGCTAGATTTAACCATTTAAATAAATGTAAACAAACGCGGACGAAGTCACGAGCAACAGCGAGTATATGATAACAAAACTGTTTCTTCAAGCTTTATCTTCGCATGCGGAAGCACAAGAAACGAAAATAAAACAGAATAACTGGGGCATCCACTCGCTTTAGACGAGTCGTTTACAAAGCCGCATTGTACGAGTACCTATAATTTATACTTACTGTTATGAAGTACGAATCAGCGACTGGTTTTCATGTTATTAAGAAATGCACGTTTTAAAAACTTTAATACCTAATCTTTACTGATTTAAAACGTAATGATTTTATGGTTTCCCGCTAAGAAATTAGTTGTTGTGGCCAAGGTGGCCAACTAAGTAAGCAATGCTTGCCGAGAACTCTCCGTGCTTTGGAAATTAGATACGTTAAGCCCTTGGCTGGCTTGGCTTGCCACGGTTGCCTGCTTATCGGTATTCTACAGATTGTACTTCGGTGAGTGTGCCCAAGAACTCCACGACCTCATCCCACCGGCCCCCTTTTACCATCGGACATCCAGACGCACTGCATCTTACCATCCCTATCTTGTAGCTATTCCACCAATTCGCACTAAGCGTTTCCAAACGTCTTTTATAATGCGCACAGCAAAGGAGTGGAACTCTCTGCCTGCGTCTGTGTTTCCAAAAGCTTACAGCCCCAATCTCTTCAAAGTTAGAGTGAACAGGCTCCTTCTGGGTAAGCTCGCTCCATCGTAGACTTTGTCTCTGTCATATCTGACATTGACTAGAGTAAAGAGCAAACCCATCTAATCAAAATAAAAAAGGCTTGGCATTTTAACATAGGTACCGACATTCCTTCGTGCCTCGGATAACATGTTAAGTCGTTGGTCCCGCTGTCATTTGTAGGTCTTTGGCCGACGTTACGGATTGCCAGAAGCTAGAAAATCTGACACCAGTCTTGCCAAGAGGTACCTACTGTTTCCCAGTTATTAGGTTGTGAAGGTCAAACAGGCAGTCGCTTCACGTACCTAAAACAATGGTATTCAGCTGAATCCGGTTTGACTGGAAACCGACCCCAGCATAGTTGGTGAAAGGCTAGGTAGGCGATGATATTTTTAGTACTGAATGAATCGATCTAGTAAAAAGTTATATCACCCTAGAAAATCGACATACGTATTTATTTGTTTCGATCACTAGAAAAAACGTTAAATGTGCCCAAATCCTGATTTAAATACAATTTAACACATAATTACCCAATAACTCGCGAAACTTGTGGATAAAGGAAATGAAAACAAAGTTTTGTTTTGATTTTTTAAGTTTTGCTAAATAATCGTGCCGAGGTCAAAGTCTGTGAATGGGTGACTATCTTAACATACCGAGACTCCTCCGTGCCTCGGAAAGCACGTTCAGCCGTTGGTTCCGGCTGTTATTTTTAAATCTTCGGCAGTCGTTACGGATTGTCAGAAGCTAGAAAATCTGACACCAGTCTTGCCAAGAAGTACCGTGTTACCCAGTTAATCGGTTGTGGAGGTTTGGTAGGCAGCCGCACCACGTAAAAGACTGTTATTCAGCTGAATTCGGTTTGACTAAGAGCCGACCCCAATATAGTTGGGAAAATGCACAGTTAAAGGATTCAGTCACATTATGTCAAAAAATATTAAATAGTTGATTGATGTAGGAATGAGCGAAATTGAATGAAATTATATAACGTAGTACACGTCTTATATGAATAGGTATTTTTTTTTTAAATTTACGAATTTGGACTCGAGACCCGTTTTTTTTTTTTTAAGGATGGGACTTCATCAAATGACCCCTTCCGCTCTGGGTGGAGCGGCAGGGAGTGTCAGACTCTTACTGACTAAAACCCACCCATGCTCCTCCTAGTGCCTTTTGCGTTCCAGGGCCGCGGTAACTCTTTCGAACAAAATCCGCGACCCTGGCAGGCACTGGCCCTAACGGGCCCCTACTCCTATGCTGACATCTCTTTGAGGCGCGCGTGGAACACAACGCGCCGTCGGTCCGTGCCTGGCTTTGATCGGACGGCGAGCCACCCAACGCTCGCCGTCCGCAGACCCGCACCTACGGTGGCCGTGGTAGAAGGAGGTGACGGCTTCAAATGCCTCCTCGCTCCGGACCATGGATTGAACCAGGGCCGGACGCGAGAGGTCGCCGCCGCCGATCGCCTCGACGAGGACACGGCGGTGCTCCGCTCAAGCGGGGAGACCTCCACCGTATGCTCAACCGTGTCCTCCGGGCGATCCTCGCAATGAAAACACCCGGGTGTTTCCTCCCGCCGAATCCGAAACAGGTACCTCCCGAAACAAACGTGTCCGGTGAGTACCTGCGTTAGGCGGAAGGTGAGGACGCTGTGGCGCTTCTCCAGCCACTCCTCAAAGAGGGGGGGCACTATCGCCGCTATTGTGGCGTGCCCAGCACTAGGTTGCGACAGTCGCTGACTCCATACCGCCTTGGTATCTTGCCGGAGCTCCGTCCGCCACGCTGCAATTTGCCGCGGCAGCAGAGTTTCGCCCCGGCTTAGTGTCGCCGCACACGAGCCACTCGCCACAGCCACAAACGCCGCCACTAGAAGCTAGAAGCGGCCACAAAAGTAGCTGAAGCGCGCGACAGCCACATGTAGCCGGTGGTCGACACTTGCGGTCGGTGGCTGCTACTTTTTTCACCCATACGCGCAGTATCATAATGGACTCTGACGACGAAGGTTTAGGGTGGGGAATCGCGCGAGTGGCGTGTGGCGGCTTTTTGTGTCGGCGTTTAGTGGCCGGTGCGGGCCACAAGAAGCAAGCTGCGACGATTTGTAGCGTGTGGCCGCCACCGGCGCCAACCGTGTGCGGCGAGTCCATATAAAATGTATGGAAATTACAGGAAATATGCCAGTGGCGGCGTTTTGTGGTTGTGGCCGGTGGCCCGTGTGCGGGAGCCCTTAGCGCCTCCACGCGCCACGCGTAGACGTGCGCGAGGGCTCTCGCTTCCAGATCCCATGGCGGCAATCCGGCAAGGAGGCTGGACTCGAGACCCTATCAGAGACTTGTAAGTTTTTATGAGACCGGACGTTAAATCCCTAGCGAACAACAATGATGCTTAAAATCGTGTGAGAGTCATAATCTGACGGAAAATCTTAACACCACGATTCAAAAAAACGCGTCATCGGCGCAATGCCATCTATCGACCACGTGGTAAACTGACAAAATATTATATATGGCAGAGGAAGACGTTAATACGGAGCACTAAGTAACGATTAGGTATTTAAATTTTTAATTTTATTTTACTACTTATTATAAGTTTCACAAATAACTCAACAATGTTTTTATGTTGTTTTCATGTTTGCATGCATTTTAGTTTTCTCAATAGATGGCGCCTAAGAGTCAGTCACCGTAACTCTTAGCGCTATACGAAGTTTCAAACTAGAATTAAAAATTAAATTATCTTTTGATTTTATGGTCGATTTTGATGAAATAAACGCTAAATGTTACTCGGGTCACTTAATATTTTTAAGGACTTAGCTTTCGAATCTAATTAGTGTTTTTTGCGTGATGCTGTCTCAAACATATGGACAAACATATAAACCGACAAACAGACAAAAATTTGAAAAATGGCATTTTTGCGTTTTATACCTTTTTTTCCTAACATTTCTCAGTTATTTTATGCAAAAATATTTAATGTACAGACACAGCAAATCTACGATTTTATTATATGTGTCGCAGAATCGACACAGATGCACAATTATTAGAATCGTTATTGAGTTTTGTTAATTTAGAATAACGCCATCTATCATCGTTTGTCGGAAACGTCAAGCAGTTTGCTTGGGTGAGGTCGATACAGAGCTTGGCAAGTCTTGTTGACAGTTGTCAGTTGTCATTGTTTGACATTGGACGCATTTGACTTGGGAGACTTCACTTTTTGGTGAGACACGAGCGCTAACAGTCGTACTGCCAGCCTGTATCGAACTTACCGCGTTTCCGTACTTTAATCCATATCCATCGGCTTTGATCATTTGAGATTTTGTTATTTTGTTATCGGAAGTGAATAAATAGGAGGTTGCAATCAGTGTTGAGACTATTATTTCGTGCCTCCACCATGTCGAACTTGGACTCTGACTACGATGTACCCCTAATGGTTGAACTACCCTCGTCATATTATGTATAGATATACATATACGTACGACTGGCCTGTTGGTCTAGTGGTTAGTGACCCTGACTGCAAAGCCGGAGGTCGTGGGTTCGATTCCCACCCAGGACAAACTTTGTGTGATGAGCATAATTGTTTGTTCTGTGTCTGGGTGTAATTTATCTATAATATGTATGTATTTATAAATTATATAAGTATGTATATCAGTTGTCTGGTTACCATAACACAAGCTCTGCTTAGCTTGGGATCAGATGGCCGTGTGTGAGTTGTCCCAAGATATTATTATTATTATTATTATTATTATACATAGAAGATAGATTGTAGTAGCTACTCGCATTCGTATATCTCGTGGTCGACAGAAAATTAATTGATATTCTCTGTGAGATTGTATGAGCTAATTAACTGACCTCATTGGGCACTAAAGTAACTATGATACCATGTTCTGGATGCGTAACTGATTGCTATAGCAAGCATATATCCAATTATTAAGTTAGGTAAAATAATAATTGGAATTGCAATTACAAATTCGCGGAACACGAAATGGCTTTTGATTTCTGTATGATTTAATCTCACATTAACTATAGATCATGTGCAACCGTAAAATAATTAAAATGTATTTAACACAGAAGTAGGTAGGTACTTAGTTATAAAATGTCCCACTGATTAATCAATGCATCTGACATGTTATCTCTTCACTGCCATTGGTTAACTGATAGATAATGCTAAGGGTATTACGCCCACCTATGTGCTTGAACTCTAAATAAATAAACGTAAACAGAAAACTGAATGAAAATGTTAATATAAAAATCGGATTATCAAAACATTTCATACATTTCAGCACAAATAATGGTACATTAAAAATAAAATCACGTCTCTTCTGACAGCTAAGGTTCATCTATAAGAAAAGGCATTGTTGCCAGTTCATTCACACTACCAAAATTCCCTTTGTTGGCTGCGGTGTCCTTCTCAGATGATGTGATTGATTGTGATAGATTAGCTTAGCTAACCTTCATTATTTTTATTTTTACTTTATGTTCATGTCCGACTTTTGCATTTCCGTCGTCAATCGTTGCTCTGAAATTCCGTAGAAATGTTTTTCCTTGAACTTTTCCAGAATTTATCACTCTTTTAATGTATCAAGTACGTTTTTAGATCTTTACTTATAAAATTGCTTCGACTGACTACCTACTTCAACTTGAATTGATTAGCTACTTCGGAATTTTGGATTGTCTTTCAGTTCAAACTTTACCCCAAAATAAAAAGAACGTCTCTCTGAATGTCAATAAAAAGCAAAGTATAACAATCAATTTTATTGAGGCAGGCCGAGTTGAAGTTTAGTAAAGGCATTTATTACGACCTTGATCTGTTAAGGTCATAATAAATACCTATAATATTAAACCATTTAACTAAATATTAAAATCATAAAATCCCAAAAGTAGACAACGATAACTTTTGACAAAAGATGCACTCAGACTCAGGCTGAAATCCTACTCCGACATCTTGTCAACAGTAAGCGTGCCCAAAAAGGTGGAGATCCAGCAAACGACGCAGACTTAGAACAAGCAAACTACACACGGCTAAAGAATGCGCCAGCGTTTTGAACCCTAAGAACTGTCGGATTAACAAATAGTCTCCTGTTGGTTTAATTAAATAGTCCGCGGGTCGCACCTGTCACCTTTATTAAAAAAGATACGAATCATTACAGAACATGGTGATGACCGAGGTTTTATAAAATCTACATACATTTCGAAAGATGTTTAAGGCACTAGATTCCCGGCCAAACTTTATTTAAAAAAAAAACTGAAGTTTCTTGTCCGTTTTTCTCCATAAGAATAAAAAAAAAAAAAAAATAGTTTTTTTCTTTAACGTTTTTACATTATTTATTCGGTGGCTAGAACCACCCAGGAAGCATGTAGTAATGCTTGTATTGGGTGGTTCCGCTCCTCCCTAGGATCAATAAGCATATTTCATAACTAGACAGTAACTAGATAACTAAACTATTTTATACGTTTGTTTTACAAATAATTAAATTAAAAAGGTAAAGATACTGGTATGACTCTTTGTGTGTATGTGAGTATGTTTGTGTGTGATATGGTGTGTGCGTGTGTGTGCCTTTATGACAGTCAGAACATACGATCTCTCATAAAGTCGATGTGAATTATGCTCCTATTATGAGATTTCTAGCCCTACGATGTAATATCTTGGGATCGGGAAGTACCACTAGAAGTAACGAATATTGTCTAATGTTCGTATTTAAATAATAAGTTCTCTGTGTCACAGTATCCAAGCGGCTCGAGTTCTTGGATAATTGTTTTTTTACATTCATGGAATTGAAGGCTATGTATTGTGTATTTATTTTGAAACTTATTATAAAGGTACGCAGAGTGGGCCGGAAATTGACGCCTGGCAAAAAGAGTTCTACAGGGAGGAGTAGTGGCTACTATACATTTTCTTCTACCTGTATGAGCTTTATATACGTAAGGTAAGGTTTTATGTAGTTTAAGTACCGTGTTTTTAATATAAAGTTTTCTAAGTGACAATATTTTATGATTTAGGTATAGTTCGTCAGTAGGAAATCTAAATGGCTTAAAGAACATTGTCTTTAACAGGCATCTCTGGGCTCTTTCGGCTTCAAGGAATTTAATTTTAGTGGCACCACCCCAGATGGAAATACAATAACACATAACTGATTGTGCTAATGCAATATAAGTACGCTTTAGAAGATCTTGAGAGGTAACATGTCTTAACTTTTTAAAGACCCATATGAGTTTACGGATCCTATCATTTATAGCTTCAATTTGAGGGTGCCAAGAAAGTCGGTGGTCCAGGATTACTCCAAGGTATTTAGTGGATTGAACACATCCAATCTCTTCGCACCCACATTGCGTAGTATTAGTGAAGCCACAAGTATGAATCCGTAATATTAAGTTTGGGGGGGGGAAGTGTACGCTTATTAAAAGCAAAGCAAATGTGATTCGATTTGGCAATATTTAGGGTAAGGAGGGCAGACTTCAGCCAGTTTGCAACCTTACGAAGACCATGCTCAGCAGCTTCAAAAACGGAGTTCCAGGAAGTACCATTAAATACAATGGCCGTATCATCGGCATATGAGAATAATTGCCCTCCCAGATTAGTTAATTCGTTAAGGTATATCAAGAATAATGTGGGGCCTAAGACGCTTCCCTGGGGCACGCCGTACTCAATTTTAGCATCAGAACTAATGAAACTGACTATTTTTAAGAATGGATTCTAGATAGTCACTTTAATTCTCGGTATATAAAAGTGCGATCAAAGTCTAAAGTGCCTTATAATGGTCTAATTGAAATAAATGAATTGCATTTGACTTTGACAAGTGCCATTACTTAATGTTATTTTAATAGAAAAATCTACGGATTATGTATCACGCCTTCTGTGGAGAGCCTTAAATTCTGCCGTCAGCAGCCATTTTTGCGACCGTTTTACCAATGTGGTTTTGATTTTACAACAAATATAAGAAACATTATAAGAAATATAATTATTAAAAAATCATACACATGCTACAAACTCGGGATTACCCAGTTCATGACTAGCTTCCAACATTCTGATGATAATCGTGTTCAATTACCTTGTCTTGTCCCGTGTTGGTGACAATCGCGACGGAACTCGTTTCAATGTCGCAGTCGTTATGCAATTACCGCTGATTGATAATTACGGTGCAATTTATACGATGCAGGCACTTTATTGCACTAACAACGTAAACAACCATATGCACAGTAGTGCACGCGTGGGGGCTCTTAGCTGTGATTACCGTAATATGATAGGCAACCTGCCAAGAGGAATAGTCTCATGGATGTTGTGATATTTTTACGATCATTCATTTGTTTTTTGCACGACTTCACTTGGAACTACTAGGTGGGCCAAAAGAAGTCATCCGATGTTGTTTGGCTCTCATTTTTTTCTAAATGAAAACAACGATTCTGTTTTTGATTATGTTTATTTGAACCTTTAGAATGTTATTGGCCAAGTCGAGAAGATGATATGGGCCAAATGGGCGCCGTCACAATTGATTGCCATACGGGCTCGTTTTATGGCATTTTTCATCACTTCGGCAAGAACTTCGGGCGACAGATTCTCGCACTCGTGTCGAATGTTGTCCGTGAGGGCTTCCAAGGGGGCTTGTTCACGTAAACACGGGACTTCAAAAAACCCCACAAAAAAAAGTCTGGAACGGTTAAATCGGGCGATCTTGCGGGTCAGTGCAAATCGCCAAAACGAGAGATGAGGCGACCCGGGAACGCCGCCTTCAGAATATCGGTTGTGGCTCGCGCAGTGTGTGTCGTTGCTCCGTCCTGTTGGAACCACATGACCTCCAGTTCTAATTCGGCCAATTGCGGCAGAAAAAACTCGGTTAACATGGCCCTATAGCGAGGCACGGCGTCTGGTCGATGTTTCCGGCGACAGCTCGACATCCTCGGCAACAGCGGCGATATTCTCGTCAGAACGGGCGCTCCGGGGCCGGCCACTCTTGGTAACGTCTCGTGTGGTCCCATACTCTTCAAGGTTGGTGGCCAAACGGCGCAGTGTTTGCGCAGTCGGTGTCGGACGACCAGGGAATCGGCGACGGAATTCGCGCTGCGCCAACACCACAGACGAATTGTTACGCAAAAAAATAGACACGATTATTCCGCGTTCTTGGGGAGTGTATCGCTCCATGGCTTGTTCACTTGTATTCTACATCTATCTAGTCCACAAATGTCAAAACAGATTTGACATTGGCCGCCATTTGCAAAAATAAGAGCATAGAGCAATAGGGTGATTTCTTTTGGCCCACCTGGTAGTTTGGGGCTTTATTTTAAAAGTATGTGCAATTTTATTATCTGTCGACGAGTTTTTTGTACCTACACCTACCACATTGTAGTCTTTTTAACCCATAGGTTGACTGGTAGAGAATGCTTTGTTGCATTAAGTTCGCCCATGTACCACTATTGTACATATATAGTTTAAATAAATAAATAAATTCCTGTATTATTGTTGTATGTTGAATTTCTAGATTCAATTTGACACGAGAAACCTTCAAAGTAATCTACTTTTTAATCACATTTTTTACATTTTGTAGTTAGGTTGTCGCTGAAATTTGGAATGGCCACTTGTAGGTAATTTAAACGGTTTTAAGACCCGCACCGAAAGGTGTCATCAATCCTGTTACTGGTCAGCACAGTTCCCTGTAGGTATGGGGGGCATACAAGAAACGTGTTTTTTTTTCTGACTGCGAAGCTCTTCGTGTGCGATTCCGTCTCCAATTGCCCGGTTTTTGAGTACCTATGTGAATTGGCCTTCAGCGTGTAATGACACTTTACAAAATCTCTCAGTTTTTGTGAAGTGCCGAACACAGTTTTTTCTGAAAAGTGTCCCATTCGAAAAGAAAGCAGTTCGGGGCAAAACGGGATATTTGCACGGAATAAAAATGTTTAAGGTTCTGACATACCTACTTGTATAACTCGATCTCTTGCTCCAAACAAACTTGAAAGTTAATACTTTTTCCCATCGAGTTATTATTGAAATTAAATGTTTTATTTTAAAAAAAATGAACAAGCAGGGGTTGCCTTATTGCGGGATACATTTTCAAGTAGGTACTTACCTTAGTAAACTTTACACGTTAACTTCAAAAAATGAAAGTTAAGAATTATTGCAAAGTTAGCATAATTTTCAGCGTACTTTGCCTGGACTGTTTTGTTATTGTCGGGTATTTTTCATCACGATTTTCTGCGATTACGATTGTAGTACGAATGATTCATCGGATTTAGGATCGTCAACTGAATCTGAAGTGACTCTAGTGGAGAGGCTGGGTCAAGGGCTTTTAGTGGACTAGATCCCAACGGATTGATTTGTAGCCTTTTTCTGTACAAAAATACTTCTTATTTATGTTATCTGCTATCGTAAGAACCTGAAAACCACTTTTTGGGTTGAAAGAGTAATCAAAATGCGGCTATTATATAGGTCTTTACCTATGAAATTGCCGTTTTGTATGAAAAAATTTAAACAAATTTTTTTCATGTATTTTTTATTTGTATTAATCGAAGTAATCACCCATGCAATCAATGCATCTTTTCCAACGCAGTGGCAGTTTATTGATGCCCTTCTTAAAGAAATCAGCTGGACGGGAGGCAACAAATTCTTCAAAGGCATTTTGTACTGCCTCTCGGGTATTGAATTTTTTTCCCGCCAAGAAGTTATCCAAATTCTGGAAAAAGTAGTAGTCTGTAGGCGCAAGGTCTGGTGAGTAGGGCGGATGACGGAGAGCTTCCAACCCCAGTTCTTCCAACTTGGAGACCGTCTGCTGTGCAGTACGAGGTCGCGCGTTGTCGTGCAGGAGCAGCGGAGACGAGCGATTGACCAATGCTGGTTGGAGATGTGCTAGCTTCTCCATCACTGTGTTCAGTTCTTCACAGTACACATCTGCAGTAATGCTCACCCCGTTTGGTAAGAAGCTGTGATGAATCACACCGGCGCTAGACCACCAAACAGTGACCATCACTTTTCTAGGGGTAAGTTTTCGTTTAGGGCATTGTTTAGGTGCTGAACCAGGATCCAACCAACTTGCTGAGCGCTTGCGGTTATCAAACAGAATCCATTTTTCATCGCAGGTAACAATGCGGTTCAAAATTCCTTCATTTGTGTGTCTGCAGCAGTGCAAGGCACGTCTCGACGCGTACTTCGCGCTGGCGATCATTGAGTTCGTGGGGCACCCATTTGTCCAGCTTTTTTACATTGCCAATTTGACGCAAATGGACCAATATTGTTTTGACGCTAATGTCGAAAGCTGCTGCTAATTCAGCCGTAGATTGTGTATCATCAGCTTCCACAATCGCCTTTAATTCGTCATTGTCGACCAAAGTCTTCGGACGACCGCGAGGTTCATTTTTCAGGTCGAAATTTCCAGAACGGAAGCGAGCAAACCAATAACAGGTGGTGCGTTGGTTTGTAGTGTTAGCTCCGTAAACGTCGTTGATGTTGCGTGCCGCTTGTGCCGCGTTGCTGTCACGACGGTACTCATATTCCATAATTACTCGAATTTTTAACGTATCCATGATGACGAAAAAGATTTAAATGCGATGAAAGGTAACACTAATCAATAAACAAATGACTACTTTTGGAAAAAAAACCATGTTTTTAAAATAAAATTAATTTGAAATTAGAATTCTTAGCCAAACAAAAATTATTGTGATTTGAAATGGTATATGGCCAGTACTGCAGAACGGCAATTTCATAGGTAAAGACCTAATATTATTATAAAAAAATTGTTATAACTTATAACATAATTAAATGTAGTAATTACACGAGAAACTTTATAACTAATTAGTGGCGTTAACGCGAGGAAAATAATGTTATTATTTAGGAACAGTTATTTTTAATTCTCAGAAGTGATATCCGATGACTACGAATACCTACCTACTTATGTCAAATTAAAAGTGATCGTTCCATCAATCAAACAATGATACAAATTACTTCTTTATCAATCCGTAATCGTTTCACTCAGCTCGTGACAAAATAATAACAGCGATACGGATCTAAATTGGAGGATAAGCTATGCTTGCCGAGGTTGGTCCGAGGATGGGCGACCATCCACTACATTACTGAGTTTCGTCCGTGCTTTCGAAAGCATACTAAGCCGCTCCGGCTGTCATTAGAACATCTTTGACAGTCGTTACGGGTAGTCACCATCCAATAAATCTATCACCAGTCTTGCCTAAGGAAATCGTACTACCCAGAATTTATTCATTCATGAAAAATATTGGTATTCAGCTACATCCGGTTAAACTGGAAGCTGACCCCAATATATATTCAGAGGGGGGATACATTACATACTTACATCTATCGAAATATTTTCTGAGATCACTTTTAATTTCGTGTGCTCAAAATTCAAGTTTACCAACGTTATAAATTAGGCAGTGACTAATATTATGGAACAAATCTGTAAACAATTGATTGCAAAATAAAAGGGGACAATAAAATGATGACGAGGCGCTAAATATTTTTGAACAAAGACCCTTTTCTAATGACGAAAACATTGAAGAATGGAAAGCTATTTCAATCCGGTTATTTGTAGTATGCACACTATTTCTACTATCTATAGCTATGAAACTGAGCGCATGGTTCGTTAGTCAATTTATCAACACACTCGCGTATCATTTGTCCCCTTGTCGTGGGAGGGAAGGGAAAGCTTGCTTTATCCGCCCTACATTTGTTTACAATAGTTCAGTCGTTTAAGAGAGGAAATTGTATCTACAATGGCCTGGAGACAAGACGTCATAGTGACGTAATGTAGATAACATTTCCGTAGTTCAACTATTTTCAAGTTTTTAACACGAGACAAGCCCGCCTTATTTTCCTCCATTCCGTTGGCAGTCAGGACGGCGTTTAGCATCCTTAGAGGAAATTCGCCTCTAGCGCCAGTTTTAGACAGTGATGACTTATGGAATCGAAACGTGGCCGCTCACAATGAGCCTCATCAGAAGGCTCATCAGTCACCCAAAGGGCAATGGAGAAGGCAATGCTCGGAGTTTCCTTGCGTGGTCAAATCAGGAATGAATATATATAGCGCAGCCAACTGGTTAAATCAGCCGTTTAATTGGCTGCCTAGCCATTCCATTAAACAGCGCCATATAGTTAGCGACCTAAATGCCATCACGGTATTTAATTGGACGGCTAGGCATATGACTTGGCTCACTTACACTTAATGGTTTGCCCAGCCATGTTCACTGAAATTTAGTTCCATTTTCTGTCATTTGGCGCGCTGCAGGCGGAACTGTCATAATTGCGTCGACCAGCCGCAGGGTCCCAACTTAGTGGTTTTCTCTCAAATTTAGGGGTACCTAAATAAGTGGTATATTTGTAAGTTTTATTTATTAACCTAGCAATACGTAATCAAATTTAAAATAATTCCTTGTCGCTAAGAAGGCGGAGTTTAATAAAGAAAAAACAACTATCACTAGTGTTAACCATAAAAATGATTATTTATCATATCGTCTGTGGTTACTTTGTCTATGCTTAGGTACTGGAAATTAAAAAGGTTTAAGTTTAGAATCGAGTCTCCTTATTAGGAGGTTAGCCCCCCACCTTTTCCAGCCGCCGGAAGTGTGTGGTTTTTTATATTATTTGTTGAAGTTAAAATTTTTTATTGAATAATTACTGAGAAAAATCGGCTTGATCCCGGCAGGGGGGGCGGTGTGTCCTCCCTCCACCGAAGTAATACTAAAGTGTAGTTGAAGGAGTCCCGCTGCGCGGATTTCTGAGTGGTTTTTTAAAAAAATAACCACGAACAGTTTAAGTTAGAAGGGGATGGCGGGTTTGTTCGCCCGCTTCGCTCGCTCACTTAACCCCGCCATCCCCTTCTAACTTAACCTGTCCGATTCGGGGTGCCCCAAGTCCCGAACTCGCTTTGCTCGCTCTTGCACCAAATAAAACACCAAAATGTTAATTATAATCTAATCAGTGTCCAAAGGCGTGGCGAACATATCATAAATAGTAAGCATTCGGTGTCCAGAGGGGTAGCAAAAACAGAAAGCAGATAACAATAACGATATGGAGCACATTTACGGCGAGATGTCGAGTATATCTGTCACTGTCAGTGTCAACAAAATGCCAGCCTAGCAATTCATTTCACGCATTTTGACGGATAAAACTTCAAAAACGTAAGAATTAAGAGTAATTATAGTTCCGTTTCACGTTTTAATAGTGATTTATTTGACATAATTATATTTTATAAAATATTTCGAAGCGGCTTCGGCAGCTGAAATTGCATGAAGGCGCTTAAGGTAAGCCCCCTTGATCCCTCACAGTGACAGATTCCTCAAATTCAAAGGACTTGATTGTAAACCCAACCCGTTTTCACTTTGGTATTAGGGAAAATATTTTTTGAGAGCTGGTAACACTGACCAGCTGTGACATTTCTGCTGTTTCTTTCAAATTCAAAATTTTAAATCAACGTTAGTAAGTAGATACTTTTTAACCGACTTCCTAAAAAGGAAGAGGTTCTCAATTCGACTGTATTTTTTTTTGTGTTTGTCATATCTCAGTCATTTATGAACGGATTTTTTTTTTTTTTTGTTTTATGTAAAAGGATATACTTCTCGATTGGCCCCATTTAAATTTTATCAAAATCGGTCAAGCAATTTGGTTTTGAAATCCAAATAGCTGGAAAATATATGTGGAAAAATCATGCATGTACACGAAATTGCGTATCTTTGCTTTCCTGTGACTTTCCAGTGGTGTTGTTAGGTTTGTGACCACTAAAAAGAGAAAAAAAAACCGACTTCCAAAAAAACACTACAAAGTTCAAAATAACTTTAATTTCGGTAGTCGGTGTTTGGCTGCTTCTTAGTTGTTTTTTTAGAAGTCGGTTTTGAAATGAAAATATTGGTGTAGAAAACTCTTACGAATGTTTCTGCCAACATTTTGAAAATAAACTCAAATAATAAGGCCGCATATCCACTAGGCAACATTTGACGTGCGTCATGACTCATGATGCACAACATGTTGCTCATCATGTTGAACGGCAACGAGGAACTTTTATTTAGTAACATTGTTACTGTTGCGCGCCTGTTGGCAACGTCGCGCGCTGTTGTCAACGTTGCTGAACATGTTGGGTGACACGCGTTGCGTGTCAAATGTTGCCTAGTGGAAACGAGGCTTGAAGAATAACCAACAACATCAAGGTACTCGTACATAATATCGTGTTTTGTTTGTGTTTTCGTATTTTATCGTACAATCCGTGTTGTAATCGTATCTAAGTACTGTTATTATTTAAAAAAAAATGTGTTTTGTGACGGCCTAAGCATCTGCTAAGCCCTTTCATTAAATGTTGTATTAGACAAGTTGGCTGGATGTCATTTAGGCAGCTAGTTAAACGGCGTCATTCAATGAAACGGCTAGGCAGCCAATTAAAAGGCTGCTTAAGCTAGTTGGCTGCGACATATACAAGAGAACCAAGGTTACCGACAGCCGGAAAGATCGCCAAACTGAAATGGCAGTGGGCAGGGCACATTGCTCGCAGAACAGATGGTCGATGGGGCTGAAAAGTTCTGGAGTGGAACCGCGTACCCGAAGACACAGCGTTGGAAGGCCTCCCACAAGTTGGACCGATGACCTGGTGAGGGTGAGGTAGCAATGCGAGACGCACAGGACCGGTTGTTGTTGCGACACTTGAGGGAGGCCTATGTCCAGCAGTGGACATCTTTTATGATGATGATGATACGTCATGTCTGCATAAAAAACTAAGAACGAGAGCTAGAGTTTGCATTTAAGTTTAATTTTATCATAGTTGCAAAAGCACACAGTGCCTCCTGTAATTGAAGTTGTGCACTAAGTTATAACTTATTAATGTTTTCAAAAATTTACTTCTTTGTTGGAGGTCCTTAAAATAAATGAAACTTGAGAATGTTAAATGTGTAAAATAAAAGTTGACTGTAGACTATAGGTATAAATATTCCAATCCTAGTTGCTAACAACCTCAGGCTTTATCAACGTTAACACGCTTCTTCACGTACGTATAATATGAACATGAATAAATAAGAAAATCCTTGGTTATTATTCTTCCCTGCTTCTTTTTAACACAAACGGGAAATGATTTAAGACAGCTATTGTATTGACAATCAGCGAAATTGATTCCGAAAACAATATCAGCTTATTATTCCAACGATCGCATTATGAGATGAGTATGGTACACCCTATCCAATCACGGGGAAAATACGCACAAAATGTATTCTAATAGGAGAAATACACACAAAATGTATTCGAATGCAGCTTCTCGAAGGTGTCCTGTTTGTTCCATTTCTACTACATTTGCAATTATAATTGTGTCAATATTGTTCTCGCGCCCTGTTTTGGAAGTATGCTTACAAATTGTACTTGCATTACTGGTTTTATTCCTCTTTCTCGTAATCAAAACATAATTGGATCGGAATAATGATGTTTGTAATACATCTTTTCATAATAATTTGAGGAATAGAACGAGGTTCATTTGTTTTGTTCTGTGTGTTACTTAGAAACAAGTGAAACATAAGTTTTTTTATCTACTCCAATTAAACTACTGACATCCTACACAAATATTGTATTAAACCAGTACAAACAGAGTGCTAATTCAACTAATTTTCTAGAAACGTTCGCATTCGTAGCTCAATCGTAATCTGTCAAAAATGTATGAAAATTAAGGCTATTATTATTAGGTAGCCATCCAAGCGTGTCCACGGTCCCATCTATATTTGTACCAAAATTCATCAAATTCCGGTGATTTAGGCGTGAAAGCGTCAAGAACCAACAAACAACTCACTTCGAATTTGTAATATTAGTTAAGATTAGGATTGTTTGCAAGTGCTACGGAACTTCTATTGTTGTCTAAATTCAAGCTCCAACTCCTTCTTACAATGTCTTGTAAACCTGTTATACTTAAAATCTCGTGAGCGAGTAGGTACTTAAGAGCGTTTACGCGGTATGGCTTTTCATACAATCTTTCAAATCCTTATTCTTCAAAATGAATGAACCGATTTTAACGAAACTTGGTATGCAAACGCTAGATATCTAGGTCTAAATAGTTATCAGAAAACATTTTTGATAAAGATTTCAGAGGGAGATAGAGAGCGATTTTAAGTTTTCTATAGAAAGTGAAAAATCACTGTATCCTTCCCCCTGAACTCTTTTTCAAAAATGTTTTCAGATAACTATTTAGACGTGGATATCTAGCGTGTGCATACCAAGTTTCGTTAAAATCGGTTCATTCATTTTGAAGAATAAGGACTTGAAAGTTTGTATGAAATGACGTACGGCGTAAACGCTCTTAAGAGCGTGTATTCGATTCGCGACGAAAACTTCATGTTTTTCGAATTTTTCGAGATCAAAATCGTAATGATGTGAGCAGATTATTTCACAGAATATTACGGTTTTAGAAAGACTAAGTCTTAATTTACTACACTACTCTGTAAAAATATAATTTTTATTGACACTTTTTTAAAAATAAGGCAATACCCTGGTAGCTTTTTACGAAAACAGACGTCAGAGTTATCTTTCAGGACGAATATAACCATTGTAATGTGCAAAAATATTTTATATTATACGTTTGTCCAACAGAATATGTAGTCTCAAAGCGCACTACGAAAAAAATTACGAATATATGAATAATAAATAAGTATTTAAAAAAAATAATAGAAAATCAGTTATCTTTAACAATTTTTTTAACAGTGTTTTACTATAAACATAAATATTATAATTATTTTAAGACTATAAAGGTATTGCTAAATATCCTGTTTTTTCAGTCTTTTTTATGTACTTACTCATTTATTTTACGCAATTATTTTAAAAACACTATAATCCCCGCGCGCAATCGTTTGCCGATCAGTTCGTGCCGAGCCCTCCCAGCGACTCGCGAATCGAATACACGCTCTTAACGTTCAGGGTCAAAATGTCCAATTCTCAAAATGTCCAACGGTTTCAAAATGTCAAAATCCAAAAATGACCAATTCTCAAAACGTCCAATTCTCAAAATGTCCAATTTCCAAAATGTCCAGCTCCCAAAATTTACAATCTTTGAACTTAACTTCAGAACACTTTAAAGTTCCATAAAAGGCGTAGTAGGAGCCCCGCTTCGCGGGGCTCAAGGGTTTAAAAAAAGTGGTGCCCAAAGTCCCGAGCTCGCTTCGCTCGCTCTTGCATCCTAAGTTCTTTTAGGCAACTTTAAAATGCTTTGAGGTTAGGTTCAAAGTGCTTTGCATTCTTAAAATGTTTCTCAATAAATGTACCGAAGTGATTTTTTTTACTTCGGTATGTTTATTGAGAAAATGTACTTATCTAAAATTATATTTACAGTTCAGAATCGTACCATGCACATCTATCAAAAATTCATGGGAAAAATATTTTAAGAATGCAAAGCATTTTATTTAATAAACATACTTTTGTGTAAATAAGTATTGATTTGACTACCCATCTGTAAACGCGTCCTTAACAGTAAGCGTCTTACAAAACACCCGCCTCGTATCACGCCACTGCACTTGCGGTATCGCTTCCATTCACTAAATTAATTAGCTTAGGGTAGATTGTCTCCTAAGATGGAAAATATGATGCATTTTAGAGTAGTGTTAGTGGTTATAAATAAATAAATAAAAAAAAGTACCTATAATCTGCGCCGCCATGGGATCTGGAGGCAAGAGCTCTCGCGCACGCCTACGCGTGGCGCGTGGAGGCGCTACGCTGCCGCGCCGTGGCAAAACTCCGCTGCCGCGGCAAATTGCAGCGTGGCGGCCGGAGCTCAAGGCAAGGCAAGGCAAGATACCATGGCGGTATGGAGTCAGCGACTGTCGCAACCTAGTGCGGGGCACGCCACAATAGCGGCGTTAGTGCCCCTCTTTGAGGAGTGGCTGGAGAGGCGCCACGGCGTTCTCACCCGCCGCCTGACGCAGGTACTCACCGAACACGGTTGTTTCGGAAGGTACCTGTTTCGGATTCGACGCGAGGAAACGTCCGGGTGTTTTCACTGTGAGGATCGCCCGGAGGACACGGTGGAGCATACGGTGGAGGTCTGCCCTGCTTGGACGGAGCACCGCCGTGTCCTCGTCGATCGGTGGCGGCGACCTCTCGCGTCCGGCCCTGGTTCAATCCATGGTCCGGAGCGAGGAGGCATGGGAAGCCGTCACCTCCTTCTGCGAAGCAGTAATGCTAGTGAAGGAGGAGGCGGGCCACGTGAGGGAGAGACAACCCTCACGCTCCAGCCGCCGCGGCATAGGGAGTCGCTGGGCGATTCCCGGCCACCGTAGGTGCGGGTCTGCGGACGGCGAGCGTTGGGTGGCTCGCCGTACGATCAAAGCCAGGCCCAGTTTTATTCCACGCGCGCCTCAAAGAGATGTCAGCATAGGAGTAGGGGCCCGTAAGGGCAGAGTCTGCCAGGGCTGCGGATTTTGTTCGAAAGAGTTACCGCGGCCCTGGAACGCAAAAGGCACTCGGAGAAGCATGGATGGGTTTTAGTCAGTAAGAGTCTGACACTCCCTCCCACTCCACCCAGAGCGGCAGGAGTCATTTGATGATTTCCCATCTTTAAAAAAAAAAAACCCTGTATTATTACACCATCCGAAAGTGTCGCTAATAAGGATGAAATTCTGGAAAGTTATAAGATGTGGCAAACTAAAGGAAACCGTTCATTTTTAACAAATTTCTTTTTATATTTCTGACCAAAACCTACCTATCTAAACCTTAAGTGACATTTTTTTTCAAAAATCCAACGATGCAGGTGTACATGTCAGTATCCAATGATGCAGTTTTAGTTTTCATCAAAATCGGGCTGGAGCCTCCATTCACTGTTTTCGATCCCTCATCATTCAACCCTCTTTTTTTCGATTGTCCTCATAGTTTCGGATTAAGCCATTCACGCACACTTTAAAAATTGAGCCTGTATAGTTTATTAATTAGTATTTGAAATGTAAAATATGTACATTTTACATTTCAAATACTAATTTAACTATACTTTTCTTGTAAAATATATTACGTACATAGGTATACTTACGAATTTATAAATGTTGAGTTTACAATTTATACTGATTTTCGACTTCCATGTGGCAGTTAAAAATTTTTTTATTTCTTTCTTTAATATTCAACCACAATACCGACCAGAACACAATATCTCAATAATTTATTTATAAATCGTGATTTTTTCTCTTTATATCAGTAACATATTTTTTCTTTGTTTCAGATGAAAAAACCAGAAGACTAAATCATTTTGATCTTACCGACCAACCAGGGCTAGGTACAATGACCACCATGAGCCCCATCAGCGAGGTCGCCAACCTCACCGACAACGTCTCCGCCCCTGTGGACCCCACAGTCATCTTTGGCCCCCAACGGGACCCGCTCTTCATCGTACTACCAATAACCATCATATATTCAGTTATATTTTTCACCGGGGTTCTGGGCAATATATTCACATGTTTAGTGATAGTTAGAAACAAAAGTATGCACACAGCTACCAATTATTATTTATTTAGTTTAGCGATCTCAGATCTTCTGTTACTTATAAGTGGGATGCCTCAGGAGATGTATTCAATATGGTCGAAATGGCCGTATGTGTTTGGACACAGTTTTTGTGTGATTAGAGGTTTAGCGGCTGAGGCGTCGACGAATGCCAGTGTGTTAACAATAACGTTGTTTACGGTGGAGAGATATCTAGCGATATGTCACCCATTTGTGTCGCACAAGATGTCAAAGTTGTCGCGGGCTACGAAGCACGTGATGTTCCTGTGGGTAGCGGCCGTGGGGCTGGCACTGCCCCAGGCCCTGCAGTTCGGCATTCGGGAGCACAGCGGCGTCACCATGTGCCTGCAGACAAGAGTCATCATAGAGCACTCCTTTGAAATATCAACGTTCTTCTTCTTCTTCGCGCCCATGGTGCTCATCACGGTGCTGTACTCGCTGATAGGCCTGAAGTTGAGAGAAACCAACATAAGCAAAGAACAAAGCCAGAAGGACTTCGACACGAACTTGAGATACACGCATACGAATAGACAGAAACATAGTCAGTCTACGAAGAGAGTCGTCAAGATGTTGGGTAAGCATCACAGGTTAATTCATTGTTATTCAATGGAAATTTACAAATTTCCTTTAACAGCATCCACGTACTAAGTTCAATAAAATTAAAATTAAAGAGAATACATTATTATAAGTAGATTAAAATTGTGAATGCCAAATGGTTGAATACGTTTGAATATATTTCCCATTTGTAGCATCTAATTAACCTGAATTCGCGATAAACAATTGAATTACGCAAAACTCAAAAAAAGTTGAATGCTCATTAATATTTAATTTACACATGAAATGAGCATATACACGTACATATCTCCAGTTCAGGACTTATAGCTTCCAAACTACAAAAAAAAGAATATAAAATGTTTTAAAAAGTTGTAAAACAAGAAACTTCACATTGAACAAGCAAGACTAAGTCGATGCACTTTTATTTTGTTTAAAACGAAGTGGATGTTGGCTACCTAAATAGGTAGTTAGTAATAAAAAAGGTACGGTAAATACCGTACCTTTTTTATTACTCTAACTAAGGTTTTTATAAAGAAAAGATGTATATTTTCACTATTCCACACAAATTAACCGAAAACCACTAATGATCAGACGGATAGAATCGGATTACTTGCTCAAGAAACGCGGCAGGTTAGATACAGCGACGCACTTCCAAAGTACTAATCGTGTCTTGGCGTTCGAAAACAGAATCCCCGCGGTCCGCACTTTACCGTCCAACGAAACGTCTATTCTATTCTATATTTTTATATGGCAAGCAAAGCCGATGTCGACTATTCTGCCAATGTCTAAAGAGGATTAGGAAAGCAAGTGTGTGTGATATGAAGAGTAGGCAGAGATTTAATTCTTCGTTTGGTCGGTACAGTTGAACACTTGCTGGGTTAGTATGGACAGAAACAAACAGAAAATAGAAATACGTCAATACTAATAAAATTGTTAAAACATTAAAAAAATCATTGAATTCACATAGACGGTGATTTGCGGTTGACTCAAAGTTTTATAATTATTATTGCGACTGATGAAAATTATCAGCGCCACAAGCAATCCTAGAGAGGAATATGTTAAAAGGGAGGGAAAGTTAATCGGGAGAGGAATCTTAAATTTGGGGAGCCGGCCGTGTAAATTGAGTGAGATGTTGTTAGAACATTCGAAGAATATGTGACCCAAAGTACCCTCTCCCATTCCGCACTCGCAGAGAGAGGAATCGAGTATACGTATTTTTTGCAGTTAAGTAAACAGGGGTAACAGAAACCTAATCGGATTCTACAAAGGTCAGATATAACAGTTTCGGAAACCTTTCTGAAACCAAAGAACCATGGTTTTGTTTTATTATCGGTTGGACAGCATAAAAAACCTGCCTTTCTTTTTGCTGGACATATTCCACTGTTCCTGCCATAAATAGTGAAGTTCGAATTTTGGAAGGGACAATAGATCATAGCTCAGATGGGTGTTGTGTGAAAGGTCGGCTGTTACAGATGAACAGGCATCTTTAGCCAACGCATCAACGCATTCATTACCCTTGATGCCACATTGACTATTAGTATCCAAATTAACTGAACATTCTTTTGACTGTTAGCACAGGAAAGCAAGGATTTTTTATTTTTAAATAACGGGTTTGCGTTGTTTGATTTTAAAAAGACTTTGACTTAAAGTATTGTAGTGTGATTCTGGAGATTTGGTAATACACCTCGGCTCCAGTGTCATTATCTTTATTTAATTTAGAAGCATCAGTGAAAAATAACTGAAAATCATTCCAACGTTCGCCCTCAGCCGCATTGAAGGCCAATTTGGATTTTTTGGAAATACCAATAATGTGGAACATATTTTATATTGGCTAGTACTTATAAAAGAAACCCGATAGATAAGTATTTGTCTCTATTAAATAAACTATATCGATATGAAGTACCTACAATATACATAATACCTATGAGTAGGTGTAAATTGGGGTTTCTGGATCAGAGGAGATCCAGAAACACCCAATTTACATCAAAATTTTAAAAATGTACATTCAAATATACGAAATCTTGTTTGTTGAATTGATGGAAAAAAAAATCAATTCAAATAGATTCTGATCTTATACATTGTCTACATTCTAAATGGTCTTAAAGGTGTCATAAGTTTTTTATTAAATAAAACTAAAAATAAGGTTAATATAAAATATATATATATATATTTGTGCTAAGAAACAATGGATGGGATAACAAATTTCATCTTCAGACAGAATCTGGTACGGTATTTTTTGAGGTTATCTTTGGGTTCTGGATCACTTTCTTTTGCTTCAGTGATGGTGACTCAATTTATATGAAATAAATTTCATTTCCTGGCAGAAACTGGTAGCAATCAATATCTTCTAATGCAGGTAATACTAACTCATGTGCTGTATCACTCTCCTGATTAAATAAATCTGCTGTTGCCGTCGATATATTACTCCCACTAGTCTTGGGGGAACTCTTAATCAATTTTTTATGATCAGCTTGTTTGTTGCTAACTTTGACGAATGTGTGAAGATTGTCACCAGGTTCGCTTTTGAGTATAAGGTGGTGAGTATTTTTCAAGTTAAATTTCACTGAATCTCCCACCTTCTGTGTGTATAATAAATCTTCTGTTGGGGTTATATCATTTTCCTGATGTTTTAATTCACCTGTGTTATTTTTTTTTTTTCTAGGTTGCATATCTTGAATATAAATTATCTCACCCTTAGCATTCTTGCAAATCATTTTACGAGTTCTATCTAAATCAGATTTCACTGAGTGAAACATTATATATTTATAATATAAATAAATTTAGTTATTTATTTAGGAGATAATTTTAAAATTGAACCTTTCCACTGCAATGTTCAGAGTTGAATTGCTTTGATGCACGACGCTTCTATAATATATACACAAATTTGACTCATTTTAAGTGCAATGTGACATCATGTAGGTGCACAATCATTTTAATAGGGTACACATTTATCGACTAATTTTTGAGCACGATACAACAACGCATATTCTAATAAAATAACTGTTTCGGACAGTTATTAATATAATGTTTTCCTTTCACAGCGTTTAAATAAAAACATTCAGGAAAATGTATAGCATGTTGCATCCAAGGATCATCGTAAATCTCCCAATCTTCTATAACACCTCCACATGAGAAACATGCTGCTTTGTCATTTACACCATTTCCACAATAAAAAAATCCAGCGTCAGCCATTTCCATCACCAATCTTCTCCTTGAATCAGCCATTGCCCAATAATAAAAAAATGAAAATTCACGCATTTTATATGTATTATACATATCATATCGAGGATTGTATTTATTATGACACATGGTCTGTTTAATCGCTTTCTAGTTATTGATACTGATAATAAGTATAAAACTATAATGGCATTGCACAGGTATTGTCAGCAACTTATAACGTTTAACATTAGACGGGATTGGTGGGGATAGGAAACTTTACGATTTCGAAAAATTAAACAAGAAAATATTTATTCCAAAAATTTATTATCTAAACACCATTTATTTAAACATATAACATTTTTTAAAGCACATGTTGCATCATGATAAATACAACTATACACATCATGAGAATGTTCATATTTATTGCACAAGCTTAACAAATTAGGACAACCTTCATCTTCTAAATTATTTATATTATTATTTTTCGAAATATTTTTTAACCACAACACTTTTTCTAAACCTTTTGTGTAAACAATTTTATCTCTTAAAATATTTACTATCAAATTCTGATGATTTGAGTAAGACACAAATCCTTCACTCCAGTATATCTTTCTATTACGTTCAATCCAACTAACTTGTCTTCTTTCTGGCTTCGTTAAATAGTGAAATGGAAATGGTGGCTTAATTAAAAACACTGCGACTTTCTTATTACATAATATGCCAATTTCTTTAATAATAAATTCATTTGTTTCTGTTTTAAACCCTTGAACATCTACAATGGCAGTCATGACAACCTGCGCACTATGTTACTCAAAGGTTTATATTCCACAAGTCGGTCGTTTATAATCAAACAGTATGCAGTCGTCTTATCCGGGATTGCTGTAGAACATTCAATTTCCAACCTTACGTCTACAGGACCTGTTTTCAGGCTATCGTTTTGTCTTGAGCAGTCCAAGATAAAGAGAGGAGCTTTTTCTTTGAACGCCTTTAGGTCAAGTAACGGGTCTACTGGACAGTTGTAATACGACTGACGAAATTTCACAAACATTTCGTATAATATACTATATTTATTCTCAGAAAACTTTAAACCTAGAGGTTCATACGGATAATATTGCGAATTCAAAAAGAGCGTAACGTTTGTTACTTCACAATGATCGAATACTGAACTGTCTTTAGTTTTATTATTTTTTCGATTAGTTTGTAAACAAAAAATTACATATCTGGGTTTTTCCAATTGAGAAGCAGTTTTAACTGACCAAGAATGCTTTGTGGTTTTAGGTAGTAAGGGATACTCATATAAATCCCAATTTCTAAACGCCATTTGAATAGGTTTATCTCTTTCTAAATGTTTTAAAAGTGTCAGTCGTTCTCGATCTGAGACTTTTATATGTGGCACTCTCCACTGAACTCTTTGTATGTCAATTTGAAAATGAGTAATATCATCACTGAGAATAGCGCTATTTAAGTTAGTGTTACTTCTGTTCAGTATAAGTTCATGTTTACAATTTATCACTATTTTATTGTAATCTTCTGCAAACCCTAAAACCTTATTTAATGGTATCACAGCACTGAAATATCCATCACTTTGAAATCCCTCTAAATTCCAACCCCATAGGGCAGCAACTTTATTTTCTGCTTCATTTAATGAGATGTATGATTTTATTGTTGACGTTATTCCAGAATTTTTTATACGGTCTATTTCAATACCATTCATTTCGTATCTGATGTCTTGAAACAAAGACATAACAGGGTTATTAGTGAACGTAACAGTTTTCTTGATTGGACTCCCATCTTTGCCGAAGAGCTTCGCCTGTCCTTCGACGTAAATTGAACTGGCTGATGGTAGCACGTATATGTCTTGCTGGTGGATGGGAATTCTGATTTCATCGTTTTCTCTAAAGCTGCTATTGTAGGGATTGTATGAATGGATTTCATAACTTTCGATCGAAGTGTCGAAGTGTGGTAATTCAGTAATCTGTAGTATATTCATACTTTAAACCCTAGGGCTTTAAGAAAATCTTTATTTGTTTTAGTCAATTTCTTAACTTTTTTCTTACGTCTTTGCACCTTAACAATCGCAGAAGAACTAAGATGTTTTTCATTTGCTTGGGTGTTTTTATAATATACTATCATTTTGTTTTTCTTAAATGAAGTCGTAACTGAATTGTTTCCTCTCCAAAGTTAATACAGTGACCAAATTGATCTACAATCTTAACAGATACAGATGAAATTATGTTTTTATTTACTGGAAAGTAAATAACGTTTTGTGGTATTTCCATGCACTGATGACCTAGAGTAGTATCAGACACAAATTCATGAATGAAATGAGTTGGTAACCCGTTGCAGTACGAACCGTGAACAAGATCACATTCGATTCTAATTACAGATAGACCTCTGTTAATTATAGGAATATTTGGTCTAGATTTTAATACTACAAAGTATATCAAACCGCACTCGTATTGATCTGACAAATGCAGTGGTGGTTGAAAGTATGAAACCAATTCCGATTTATTTCCAAAAAATTCTGGAATAACGTCAACAATAAAATCATACATCTCATTAAATGAAGCAGAAAATAAAGTTGCTGCCCTATGGGGTTGGAATTTAGAGGGATTTCAAAGTGATGGATATTTCAGTGCTGTGATACCATTAAATAAGGTTTTAGGGTTTGCAGAAGATTACAATAAAATAGTGATAAATTGTAAACATGAACTTATACTGAACAGAAGTAACACTAACTTAAATAGCGCTATTCTCAGTGATGATATTACTCATTTTCAAATTGACATACAAAGAGTTCAGTGGAGAGTGCCACATATAAAAGTCTCAGATCGAGAACGACTGACACTTTTAAAACATTTAGAAAGAGATAAACCTATTCAAATGGCGTTTAGAAATTGGGATTTATATGAGTATCCCTTACTACCTAAAACCACAAAGCATTCTTGGTCAGTTAAAACTGCTTCTCAATTGGAAAAACCCAGATATGTAATTTTTTGTTTACAAACTAATCGAAAAAATAATAAAACTAAAGACAGTTCAGTATTCGATCATTGTGAAGTAACAAACGTTACGCTCTTTTTGAATTCGCAATATTATCCGTATGAACCTCTAGGTTTAAAGTTTTCTGAGAATAAATATAGTATATTATACGAAATGTTTGTGAAATTTCGTCAGTCGTATTACAACTGTCCAGTAGACCCGTTACTTGACCTAAAGGCGTTCAAAGAAAAAGCTCCTCTCTTTATCTTGGACTGCTCAAGACAAAACGATAGCCTGAAAACAGGTCCTGTAGACGTAAGGTTGGAAATTGAATGTTCTACAGCAATCCCGGATAAGACGACTGCATACTGTTTGATTATAAACGACCGACTTGTGGAATATAAACCTTTGAGTAACATAGTGCGCAGGTTGTCATGACTGCCATTGTAGATGTTCAAGGGTTTAAAACAGAAACAAATGAATTTATTATTAAAGAAATTGGCATATTATGTAATAAGAAAGTCGCAGTGTTTTTAATTAAGCCACCATTTCCATTTCACTATTTAACGAAGCCAGAAAGAAGACAAGTTAGTTGGATTGAACGTAATAGAAAGATATACTGGAGTGAAGGATTTGTGTCTTACTCAAATCATCAGAATTTGATAGTAAATATTTTAAGAGATAAAATTGTTTACACAAAAGGTTTAGAAAAAGTGTTGTGGTTAAAAAATATTTCGAAAAATAATAATATAAATAATTTAGAAGATGAAGGTTGTCCTAATTTGTTAAGCTTGTGCAATAAATATGAACATTCTCATGATGTGTATAGTTGTATTTATCATGATGCAACATGTGCTTTAAAAAATGTTATATGTTTAAATAAATGGTGTTTAGATAATAAATTTTTGGAATAAATATTTTCTTGTTTAATTTTTCGAAATCGTAAAGTTTCCTATCCCCACCAATCCCGTCTAATGTTAAACGTTATAAGTTGCTGACAATACCTGTGCAATGCCATTATAGTTTTATACTTATTATCAGTATCAATAACTAGAAAGCGATTAAACAGACCATGTGTCATAATAAATACAATCCTCGATATGATATGTATAATACATATAAAATGCGTGAATTTTCATTTTTTTATTATTGGGCAATGGCTGATTCAAGGAGAAGATTGGTGATGGAAATGGCTGACGCTGGATTTTTTTATTGTGGAAATGGTGTAAATGACAAAGCAGCATGTTTCTCATGTGGAGGTGTTATAGAAGATTGGGAGATTTACGATGATCCTTGGATGCAACATGCTATACATTTTCCTGAATGTTTTTATTTAAACGCTGTGAAAGGAAAACATTATATTAATAACTGTCCGAAACAGTTATTTTATTAGAATATGCGTTGTTGTATCGTGCTCAAAAATTAGTCGATAAATGTGTACCCTATTAAAATGATTGTGCACCTACATGATGTCACATTGCACTTAAAATGAGTCAAATTTGTGTATATATTATAGAAGCGTCGTGCATCAAAGCAATTCAACTCTGAACATTGCAGTGGAAAGGTTCAATTTTAAAATTATCTCCTAAATAAATAACTAAATTTATTTATATTATAAATATATAATGTTTCACTCAGTGAAATCTGATTTAGATAGAACTCGTAAAATGATTTGCAAGAATGCTAAGGGTGAGATAATTTATATTCAAGATATGCAACCTAGAAAAAAAAAAAATAACACAGGTGAATTAAAACATCAGGAAAATGATATAACCCCAACAGAAGATTTATTATACACACAGAAGGTGGGAGATTCAGTGAAATTTAACTTGAAAAATACTCACCACCTTATACTCAAAAGCGAACCTGGTGACAATCTTCACACATTCGTCAAAGTTAGCAACAAACAAGCTGATCATAAAAAATTGATTAAGAGTTCCCCCAAGACTAGTGGGAGTAATATATCGACGGCAACAGCAGATTTATTTAATCAGGAGAGTGATACAGCACATGAGTTAGTATTACCTGCATTAGAAGATATTGATTGCTACCAGTTTCTGCCAGGAAATGAAATTTATTTCATATAAATTGAGTCACCATCACTGAAGCAAAAGAAAGTGATCCAGAACCCAAAGATAACCTCAAAAAATACCGTACCAGATTCTGTCTGAAGATGAAATTTGTTATCCCATCCATTGTTTCTTAGCACAAATATATATATATATATTTTATATTAACCTTATTTTTAGTTTTATTTAATAAAAAACTTATGACACCTTTAAGACCATTTAGAATGTAGACAATGTATAAGATCAGAATCTATTTGATTTGTTTTTTTTTTCCATCAATTCAACAAACAAGATTTCGTATATTTGAATGTACATTTTTAAAATTTTGATGTAAATTGGGTGTTTCTGGATCTCCTCTGATCCAGAAACCCCAATTTACACCTACTCCTATGCTCTCTAAAAAGTTTGAAATAAAAAGCAAAATTAAAGGTTTGAAAAAACCCCAACGGTTAAAACGTAATTGAAAAAGGATAAAATAATTTAAAACCCTTTATGAATATCCGTCGGGGGCTGCCATCACTATTTTTAATTTCAACTTAATTATGTATAGCAATAAAATATCTCCAAGTTACTATAAAACTGCAAAACTAGTTAATTTAATGGCAGCCATTTTTAAATTATTTTATCCTTTTTCAATTACGTTTTTTAAACGTCGTGGGTTATTTCAAAATCTGATCCTGGTGGCGCGAGGCCCCCTGCTTCTCCTGTTGAATGCGAGTCGAGTATATCGAACATTCGCATTCATCAGAAGGACGTTCGTAGGGTATTGCGTAACCTAGACGTGAATAAGGCTAGTGGCCCCAACGGGATACCGGCAATTGTACTGAGGACCTGCGCGCCTGAGTTGTCTCCGATCTTGACACGCCTATATCGCCTTTCGTTTGAGACTGGTAAGGTGCCGATAGCTTGGAAGCAAGCTAACGTGCAGCCCGTGCCCAAGAAGGGTAGTCGAGCTGACCCAGCGAATTATAGACCCATCTCAGTTCTGAATGGTAAGCTCCTGGCATACCTAGAAGCTAACGATATCCTTAGTGACCGACAATACGGCTTCCGCTGAAATCGGTCTACTGGGGACCTTCTAGCGTATGCCATTCACATCTGGAGTGAGGCCATCGAGAAACACGGGGAAACACTTGCGGTCTCTCATGACATTTCGAAAGCCTTCGATAGGGTCTGGCACGAAAGCCTTATTAGTAGGCTTCCTTCCTTCGGTCTACCCGCCGGATTGTTGATTGGATTGCAGACTTCCTGAGGGATCGGTCTATCCGAGTGGTCATAGATGGCTGCTCGTCAGGACTGCTGGATATTAATGCCGGGGTTCCTCAGGGGTCGGTGCTCTCGGCAACATTGTTTTTGCTGCATATCAATGATCTGCTAAAACCCGTTACCTTTGGGTATGCAGACGACAGTACTGTTGCTGAGAGATGCGTGTCCAACGCACGAGCTGGTGGGTCGCAGATCCGGTCTCTCCGAGAGGCTATGGTTGAGCGCTTGAACTTGTCCTTACAGGCTGTCTCAGAGTGGGGCGATGCCAATCTGGTCAAGTTCAATGCTGCTAAGACCCAGGCGTGTCTTTTTTCCGCTAAAAAGAACCAATTCCACCCAGCTCCATCTTTCCGAGGTGTAACCGTGCCGATAACCGACCAACTTGACCTTCTTGGTGTTACGTTGACATCTACCCTCAATTTTGGCTCATTTATAGAGGCAAAGGCTCAAGTGGCTGCCAAAAAGTTGGGAATCCCAGCAAAGGTGCGACGGCACTTCACACCGGAACAGCTGCTCAAACTTTATCAAGCGCAAGTTCGATCGTGTATGGAGTACTGCTCGCATCTTTGGGACGGGTCTGCCAGATACCAGCTTGATGCCCTTGAGTCAATAGAGAAACGAGCCAAGAGGATCATCGGCAATGATAGGCTCGTCAAGTCGAAGCTCCAAAGTCTCGAGCATCGACGCCGAGTTGCTAGCCTGTCGGTTTTCTATCGGTTGCATTTTGGAGAGTGTGCAACGTAATTGAATAGTTTGATTCCGCCTAGCCCGTTCCATCATCGGACCACAAGACGTACGGCGATGCGCCACCGGTACATGGTGGACATCCCACCCACACGCACAAAGCGTTTTGAATACATTCATTGTGCGTACCGCTAAGGAGTGGAATTCCTTGCCGGAGTCTGTGTTTCCTGATAGCTACAACCTAGGAGTCTTTAAGTCAAGAGTGAATAGGTTACTTCTAGGCAAGCGTGCTCCATCTTCGACCATATATCATCGCTTACCATCAGGTGAGATAGTGGTCAAGCGCGTGCCTATCAATAATAAAAAAAAAGAAGAATGTGGACTTATTAGGACGCAATGACACAATGCTTTATAAGTTTGAATAAGTAGTTTATGCTTGGCTACATGTCTTAGGGTTTTAAATGTATAAATGAGCTTGCGTGTTTTCTTTGCAGTCACTGTGATATGGTGGCTCCACTTTAAGTTTTCATCAATTGTGACACAAAATAAAATACCTCGGATTTTATTTTGTTCACTCTCTCAAGCCTAGAGCCAGCACACGTGAAGTTATAGAATACTTTAAAGACTTGGAACGTATGAATAGGTACATTGAAGTCAGGACTGGGGCTGCAGCTGAAAGGTATTTCGTTTTGCTTGCGTTTATTGATAGTAGTTATTTATTTAAACCACTCCTGGGGTATACCTCTTACGCCACTGGTTTCCAGTCGACTCAACGGGATGGGAATTGACACTATGTCGAAGGCTTTTTGTAGATCGAGGAAGATGCCAACACATTTGTCTCCTCTATCGAGGCAATTCGCTATCGCTGTGGTAAGCTTTAGTATAGCGCCATTCGTGGAGCGTCCAAATCTGAACCCGTAGTAAAAAAAAAAACAAACTGCTATCGGATAAACTATTGTTTATCCGATAGCAGTTTGTTTTTTTTTTCTGAATATCCAATGAGTCGCTTGTTCGCTAGTTTTTCCATGACTTTCGAAATAGTGAAGTGAAGCCAAGATCTGTGAATCTTAACATACCGAGACTCCTCCGTGCCTCAGAAAGCACGTTAAGCCGTTGGTCCCGGCTGTTATTTGGAAATCTTTGGCAGTCGTTACGGATTGTCAGAAGCTAGAAAATCTGACACCAGTCTTGCTAAAAAGTACCGTGTTACCCAGTTAATGGGTTGTGGAGGTTTGGTAGGCAGCCGCTCCACGTAAAATACTGTTATTCAGCTGAATTCTGTTCGACCCCCAATATAGTTGTGAGAAGGCTAAGCAGATGGTGATGCTAAATAATCATGCACAGTTCACAGAAGGATTCAGTCACATTTTGCCAAAAAAAATTAAATAGTTGATTGATGTAGGAATGAGCGAAATTGAATGAAATTAAATAACTTAATACACGTTTTTTTATTTAAGAATTTGGACTCGAGACCCTATCACAGACTTGTGAGTTTTATGAGACCGAACGTTAAATTGCTAGCGAACAACAATGATGTTACAAATCGTGTGAGAGTCATAATCTAATGGAAAATCTTAACACCGCGATTCAGAAAAAAGAGTCATCGACGCAACGCCATCTATCAACCATGAGGTAAACTGACAAAATATTTGACAGAGGAAGACGTTAAATAAGTAACAATTAGTAACGATAAGGTATTAAAATTTATAAACAACAGAAACACCGTCTTCCGAAATTAAAATCATTTTATACTTTGTTTTTTGTTTTGAAGTTGGTTGTATTTTTTTTGTGACATAGGTGAGACGATAACAAGGTCGAACAAAATGCACAAAATGGAATTGAGTGGTGATTAGGTAGAACTGGTATAAATCCTCTTTTTTTCTGATCGCTTGAATGTCTTTAAGGTGAATTATGTAATTAAAAATTAACTAAATATTAATTTTTAATTACTTGTGGTGATTACATCTAGAGGACATCATTGAATTGTTTATACCTAGTAGTAGTAGGTAGTATGGAAGAAAAAGTCGTGCCATGTCGACCTCAAATGAATTGAGAATATGGGAAGAAGTCAATGATGACAACGACTCACAAAACAAATACACAACCCTTTAAGGAAATTTACTTTGTTTCTATTCACATTCTCCTTCGTGTCGCTGGCACTTGACACATCTATACTAATATTATAAAGAGGTAAAATTTGTAAGTTTGTATGTAGGGGGTAATCTCTGGAACTAATGATCCAATTCCAAAATTTTTTTCACTGGTAGGAAGCTACATTATTCCTGAGTGCTATAGGCTATAAATTATTTTTATAACATGTATATTAACCGAGCTATCACAACTTTAGTCTAGCAAGTCGGAAAGAAATACCTCAATAAAATATAATTATTTGCATGCATGTATGCATGTAGGGTAGGCGTAGGGTAGGCGTAGGGTAGGCATAGGGTAGGCGTAGGGTAGGCGTAGGGTAGGCGTAGGGTAGGTATAGGGTAGGTAGGTAGGTAGCCAGTTGACGGGAGCGAAGCCGCGGGGGACAGCTAGTAATTTATAAATCCAATACTTCAGCCACTTCCACTACATCGTCGTCAGCGCAGAGGTCACTTTGGTTGCATATTTTGGGGCACAACATGTCCTGTTATCCTCCTCTAAAATACGCCACCTCTCTATGTATTGCATTATTTGTAACTAAGTATTTATTTTTTGTTTTGTTTGCAGTGGCAGTAGTGGTAGCGTTTTTCATTTGTTGGGCGCCATTCCACGCGCAACGGCTAGTCGCGATATACGGAACCACTGAGAACCATCTCGCTCGATCACCGATCCTACTGTCTGTCTACTACTTCCTCACATACATTTCCGGAGTTTTCTACTACATGTCTACGTGCATCAACCCGATATTCTACCACATCATGTCCAACAAGTTCAGGGATGCTTTCAAGGTAACTGTCAATCAACTTCTTGCATTAAGTCCGGAGGGAAAGATCGCGTTGAAATTTAAAGCGAGTGCTTAAATCTTCCCGAATATTGCTATTTCTGTTCGCGCCCGCTCCAGCTCCGTAATTGCTGTGACATCAATAGGTACCAGCGAAAGCTTTCGAAATTCAAATTTTTGTATTTTTTCGGTTCTTCCAAAAATTATACACACAGTCTGTTGCACAAGTTTAATACAAAACCAATAAAAAAAGGGAAATTATAAAACAATCGAATAAAAAAATAATATAGCGACTGATGATGAGATACTGTTTTAATAACTTGAGCGGTATGAATTTGAATAAGCGAAAAATTAGCTAAACTAACGACGAATATTGATTAATAATAAAATCAAGAACGAGCTTACAAAAAGTGGGTTGTAATTAATCCATTTCAGATATTAAAATTCTAATCGTGCGGCTAAATTACTAAGTGAGCGACTAGAAATACAGAGAGGGCAACTTCAATATTGAGATAGAGATGATTTTTACAATTGAGGTTTTAACATTTTGGTGTTTTATTTGGTGCGCAAGAGCGAGTGATGCCAGCTCGGGATTTGGGGCACCCCGACTCGGACAGGTTAGGTTAGAAGGAGATGGCGGGGTCAAGTGAGCGAGCGAAGCGAGCGAACAGACCCCGCCATCCCCTTCGTGGTTATTTTTTTTTAAACCACCCAGAAATATCATTTGCCAAATATTTAAAAAAATGCAGGACGTAACGTTGACACAAACAAATATTAGGTCGCTCAAATATTATAAAGCTTCTCATCTAGTAATGTTTGTAAGTTGCTGTTCTGTTGATTTCTCGTCACTCGCAGTCAGTCGCTCACTTAGTAATACTATAACGTAAATTAATTATTTTTGTCACTTAAAACTTTAATTTACAGTCACTCGTTTAAATACTACCCATAAAAAAATGTCATTTACGCCGTAAAAATGTCTGGAATGCAAAACATTTACTTTTCGTTTTAAGAAAGAATTTTGAAAATAAGATGTTATAGGTAGTTATAGCAAACTAGATAATTACTGTCCAAATTCGATAAACAATCTTTAAATTAAATCATAATTTTGCTAGTCCGTGGTTTGATAAAATGAAATATGTATAAATTCTCTACGATTTATGTGGTACAAGAGCGTTTAATTTACTGGACCACAGACTATGTCATATAGCTCGTTACAAATCCAAAATATCGCTAATTCGTGTTCCTGAAAATTAAAGTAAGCAGACGCTCCGTTCCAGAACTCAACGATGACGTGGTGCTGCCGCTCCAGCGAGAGAGCCGCCACCAAGCGCTGTTCCTACACTGCCATGGCCTTCCAGAGGAACCCCACTTCCAGCGGTACTGTCAACTCAGGTTATTTGACACCACATATTACCTGAAAAAAAAACGTAAAACACTGGTATTCAGCTGAATCCAGTTTGGCTGGAAACCGACCCCAACATAGTTGACCACAGCAATTTCAGATGAGAATGTATTCTTGTTTCATACTTTCTAGAACGTGAATTTTCTGTGGTTGAGTTTTAGTTCTTGAACTTCTTTTTTATTTAAATTATTTTGGGATTACAAAAATATATTTGTGTTATCTTTCCTTCTGTTCAATTACTGCAGTCATACTGATATCACTGTATAAAGTGCTCGACGAGGAAGACGCGCGAGGGGCGCCCCGCGGGTTTTCCCGCACATCACCCCAGAGCGGCGCATCATAGCGTCTTAAATAGTAATGATAGTACCGTCTCTTCGGTCTAGACGAGCTAATTATGGGCCAAAATGTACGGTCCGCTCCGTCCTAATCACATAGTCAATGGCGCTGCTATTTATAATAAATGGGTACAATATAAGTGCATGAAAACCCTAAGTTAACTAGACAACTAGACAAGTAGTAAGAAAATCAGCCTTACAAAACAATTTATTTCCTACTATCTTTTTCGTTTGGCAATACTTGTTTTCTCTGTTGCCTATTAAAAATAATCTAAACTCAGCCAGTATAACAGACAGACTATACATCCAAATGTATCTAATTAAATACAACAAACTTAAATACAGCAAACAAGTAGATACAAGAGAGAGAGAAACAAGAGAAAAAAAAAAAATAGGTGGTTCATTTAGATGCCAATGTATACGTTTTTATAATAAACTCCCTAGCCATATTCAAGACCTTAGTATGAATAAGTTCAAATTATTTATAAAACGTAAGCTATGCCAGAAAGCTTTTTACACAATTAAAGACTATCTTGAAGACAAAAAGGCTTGGGATTGAGCTGCTTCAATGATGTACATGGCCTAATGTTATATACCTTTTTAATTTTTAGAAATTGTCTTTTTTCTTTTTTTTAAGCTCTGTTGTATACTTTTCTTTCATCTCGTTGGTAAATTTTGACATGAATGTTTACTTTATTAAGTATTCTATTTTATTATTTTTGACATGGAATATTTACTTTGTAAAGTAATATATTTTATTTTTATTTTTTTCAATTTATTATGTTTGACATGAATACTTACTTTGTTAAGTATTATTTTTTTTATTATTATTATTATTTAACTCATTTTGTGAATATGGGGACCATGTGGGTTATTTTCTTCTTATTTTTCTCCTCTTTGAAATACTTCTTCTTTGAAGTATTTTTAACGAGGTCTGGCAGTTTGAGTACTTAAATGCGGCCTACACAAATGTCCTTTCTTTGGCATGTTCGTCGGTTCGTTGAGCTCCTTTATGGTTCTAAGTTGAGCTACGCGACTACTGACCAAAGCTTGCACTGACTGGACGGGTCCACTCAAATCTGTGTGGTTCTTTCCTCAAAAGACCATTTCAGACACTGATCTGCATGATCCTCATATCGTATTGTGAATGTGGGGACCATGCAGATCGCTATGATAGGGGTTCATTTCATGTTAGTCAACAATGTCTGGCAGTTTGAGATTTTTTTTATGCGGCCTACCCAAATGTCCTTACTTTGGTATTGTTCGTCAAATCGTTGAGCTCCTTAAAGTTCTAAGTTTGAGCTCCATAATAACTGCTTGCACTGTCTGGACAGGTCCACTCAAATCTGTGTGGCACTTTCCTCAAAAGGCCACCTCAGACATTAACCTACATGGTTCTCGTATGATTTGACCAGTACAATTTGTATGGACTTCAAAAGAGACTGTGACCTCTGAGTTTGTTTCGGTGTTTCTTCTCAGGGTAGTCAGCTAGGAAACACCGGCCTCATCTAGCTTAAAATGACCAAAAAATATTGACGTGTAAAAGTGTTATGTTTAACCTACTTACAAAATAAATATCATTTATCATTTATCATTATCATTTATCATTTAATAGGCAATAAACACGGGTAAACCTAATGTTTCATCCTATGCTATTTACCTAATACGACTTCAAGATCAAATTACTCGTTTAGACTTGGCTCAGTATACAAGGTTATATTTTAATAAATAGTCACTATATGAGTTACGACCCAGTATTTACCTACCCACTAAAAATAAGAATACATATAAATAGGAAATAATTGGCATTCCATGGTGAGGATTGGTAATAGGATCGCAAAAGTGTTAACTAAATATCAATCTTGTTTTGCAGGAAATTCATTGAAAAACTCGTTGAGAAACGAGCCCAGCATCCGCTTCAAAATGGGACGCCAGGACGTGAGGGACCGATGCGTGCCCACCGTGCACGTCTGCCACAATGGCAGGACCATCGTCACGCCCCCTGTGCATGACTACAGGACATGCAACAAGCACTGCTTCCAACAGACCCTTAAGGAGGAAATCATAAACAACAAGAACTCGTACTTAGACACCGCCATACAACTGGCCAACGAAAAACGAAGACCTTGCTCACCAGTCTGCTGTACCTACCCTTCATCACCCACTGAAACCATAACAGTCACACCCCACGCCGTAGTCAATAACATCTCAGAAGAAAAGAGAGATTACTCCGCGGAGCCTGAAAAATATATTAAAGAGGTCAAATTAAGAATAATACAACGTGAGAAAGAAAACGGATAAATTTATATTTGAAAAACCAAGAATGTGAAGTTCTAACCAAAGCAATCAAATGAGAACAATTCTTTACATTTCAACTTCTTGAAGTCGAACTGTAAATACTCGTATATGTAAAGGCGGACAAAATAAAGTCGATTTTCAATAATTATGAGTGTGTAATGTTATTTGGAGTGAAGAACTAAGTCTAGGGATACCACAATTTTGTCAGGTTTTTATGGATTTTTATAAACTTTGCACTCTACGTGCTATGTAAGCGTTCAGTAAACAAGAGGTCAAATTAAGTTATCTAGCATGACTGATCTGTTTTAGTTATTAAGTACTAACATAGGCTAAGTAACATTGTTACTAACACAGTGGGCTTCATTTGTAGTATAAATAAATAAATAATTATTATAACTTCACAGTCGTAACGAGTATCGATAAGTATCCAAAAGTTTCGAAAATAAGTTATTTTATATTTTTTATCAGTCAAAATGGATAACCATCAAGTCTGAAGTTTTGCTAACTAATTAAATTTGACCTTGTTGTATACCTACTCGTTACTTATCAGAGGTCCTATTGCAAGTTTTTTTAACTTCTACTCGACCACGTAAACGTTCCCTTGTATCAAAAAGTATGGAAAAAAAAAACAGTTTACAACAAAAATACAACCGACTTCCAAAAAAACACTACAAAGTATAAAATAACTTTAATTTCGGAAGTCGCTGTTTTTGGTTGTTTTTTCGTTTATTGACACCGACTTCTGAAATTAATGTTAAGTATGTATTTTAAATACTTTGTAGTGGTATTTTGGAAGTCGGTTGATTTTTTTTTTTGTAAAATGTTTTTTTTATTTTTCACTTTTTAGTGAAGATCTAGATTTTACTAATTTTAAGTTGAGAAGGACATATGCATATATGCATAGGACATTGAACTTCAAAGATAAACCAGTGATGGTTTATCTTTGAAGTTCAATGTCCTATGCAAATGCAATGGCAACCGATCACATTTCCGATTTTTTTTTTGTTCGAATTTCATTTTACCGAAAACTATTGACCGACGTCTTTTTGCCAAATGCATTATTTGACGTATTTTTAGATCATCGAAGTATCATGTGCCATGGGTATTATACTAAACTATATTTCGCCGATTTACAAATTAACTTTTTGCTATTGGCCGAAGCCTCTTTTGAACTTTTTTAACTTTTCTCATTTGCCATATTTCACCCACCGAAACAACAATTTACGGAATATTATTTTACAATTTACAATTCATTTCAATTTAAATTATTTATTTCAAATAAACCATTTACAGGCACTTTTGAATTGTCAATCTCTATGGAGGAGAACGTGCAAGAAACTCCACGGACACTCTTTTAAATCATTTTTCTTTACAATTTTATGGTTACATCATTCCTGTTGAAATTATTATAATGTGAGAACGATGTAGAAAGAAATGCACGTGAAAGTATCCGGAGTTAAAAAAAATAAACAACAATTTAAATAACAAATCATTAAAATAAACCGTGGCAGCTAAGAGATGACCAGTCCAAACTGACGGCGTCCGTTCACGAACATGACGCACGTGCTAGCACCATTCGGCTCAACCATAATAAAGGGAGCCAAATGACCCAACATATTATGCGCCACCATCAGGTAGAATTTTGAGTGAGCATGATACTCCCAACCGCCAGGGCAGTCAAGTCAAATAAGTAGTATAAGGATCACAGTACTCACAAATGTGCCGTTAATTAATGAAATTATACAATGCTAATTACATTGAGTCTATACAATGGAAATATAATGTTTTACAGTCTTCAGCGGGTCCAACAATGTTTGTAAATGCTAAAAGATTAGTTTGTGCGCCCTAGTACCTGGGGAGCAGGACCATCATTCAGCCAAGCATTTTTATCTTCAATATAATCCCCCAACTTATAATATGCTTTCTTGCATAGTGTGCGTTTAATACAAGATTTAAATTTCGTTTCATTCAGTTCTAATATATTAGGAGGTATTTTATTACAACATTTCAAACAGTACCCCATGAAAGATGAGGCTACTTTAGCCAGCCTGAAACTTGGTTGAACTAGTTGATCCCTATTTCTAGTAACATAATTATGTCTGTCGCCTCGTCTACTAAAAAGATGGAGATTCTTTCTCACGTACATAATGTTTTCAAATATATATTGTCGAAGTACCGTCATCATCAGTTCCCTTAGAGAACCAGGTCGCGGAGATTGTATATCACTCTTATATCTCTTTTCTGCAGAATAAAAATAGACTCGATATATAGCCGGTAACCTGGTAGCATTTTCAATATTAAATTAAAATAGACAGTGACAGAAATGAATCTCTGCAAAACCAAATTCACGCAGTCTTGTCTGCCCTACCTCGAGAGTGTAATTTAAGCCCGCGTAGGCGCGGAGGGGTGGGACGGCCCGCGAGCTGTGGAGCAAGTGGTCTGAAGGCTCACCGCCATGGCTGAGGCTAGCCGGCGAAGCCGGTCAGCAAGCCGAAGCTGCGGTGGTGAGCGTTAAAACCATCTGTGACGATAAGATCGCGTGGGGCTGCCCAAACCCCGCAGCGCCGGAACCGTGACAGAAACAATGCTTGCTGCATGTTGCATGCTTGTTTGCACGCTGCATGCTTGCTTGCATGCTGCATGCTTGCTTGCATGCTGCATGCTTGCTTGCATGCTGCATGCTTAAAGCTAGCATCTTTGTTTGCATGCTTCTTACTAGAACCACTTAAAACCAATTTTGTTCATAATCAACTGTTTTATTATGTGCCATTACCTACATCTTCTTACATAATTAATTTGAATGTTCGGAAACATAACTTCAAACAAATGTTATTACGGCTAAGTGTAACTTTGGTAAAAAGTTGTTCGACCAAATGAAACGTCGGAGTAACGAAAAAAATCGAATTGATAATAGGTCAACTGATACAGTGGCAGACGTGACTTCGATGAAGTAAAAAAAAACGACACGATAATACTTGAAAAGTTTTAGGTGAAAAGAAATTCGGTCAAATATTTTTCGGATTTATGATAGGTAACCTAAGGATACCCGAATAGATAACCTTATAATATGGAAATTCAAGTTGACTTGTATGCATCTGCGTACCTCTTCACGGCGTACCGGCATGATGTTATGTTATAAACTACGGCCCTACCATGACGTGTTAAAGCGTGAGTCGTTCGAGCGAGAAGGAGGGATGGAGCTATATAGGGTGTACAGCTCCATCCCTCCTTCTTGCTCGAACGACTCACGCTTTAACACGTCATGGTAGAGCCGCTGGTGTAACAAATAAACAGACATGCGATCTCAGCAATCCCGGGAGATTTGCTATAATTTATTGAAGAGTTCCGTTGTCTATCTCCAAAGTTCTCCATCAGATTTTTACCAAATTGAAATGGGACTGGAACTCTTCCAAACAAAAAAAAATCATTCAAATCGGGTAACAATTAGCGAAAATATCGCTGAACAAACATTTTTCTTGGGATCTCATGATCAGATCCTGACTTCTACTTTCCATCATCAGCTCAGCAACATGACATGATGATTACCAGACACAAATATCTGAATTGCGTTAGAATGTTTATGAAAAACATTTGAGGGTTGCCCTCGATTGCCCTGGGATCTCATCATCAGATTCTGACTTGGTGACAATGGGACCACCTCAGGAGCATATAAGGATTTCTAACAAAAAAATATTTTGAAAATCGGTCCACAATAGACAGTATTAATTTTAAAAAATTGTTATCTACACAGTTTTTTTTTTATTCGTGATGGGTTTGCTCTTGACTCTAGTCTATGTCAGAGATGACAGTTTATCTCTAAATAAACAAAAATATAACACTAATATTAAAAATAGAATCAGAATTAATCCAACGAGATGTAACTATTTTAAACAAATATATCTGTCCCTCTCCCGAAAACGCACTTTTGTATGGCAGCAGTATAGCCGTCATGGACTTTGACGTCATATCCATATCGGACTTCTCTTTCTAAATTGACAACTTTGAAGCTTTATAACTTCATCGCCTATTTATTTTAAAAATTATTTCATAAATCCTTTCTAAAGCTAATATGTATTTCATTTTGTAAATAAAAAAAATTGCATGCATATTTCCCTATTGGCGGAGAAATCGTCTGTATGTTTTTTAATGTATGTTCACCTAATACATATTAAAAAAATACAGACGAACATAATAGCCGTCTCCTTTTTGAAGTCGGTTAAAAAGAGGTTTTGTTACCAGTACTACGCCAGTCAAATTAGCTTTGAACCTTGCAAAAATTCCTAACTCTGTTTTTTTTCTTGAATAATGTATTTGATTTAAGCTTTTCCAATAACATAAAAAAATTAAACATTTTCCAAAACCGGGTCACTCTGAAAAAACAAAAACGCGTTTATATTTCAATAAAAGCTAGGAAAAGCAAGTTATCTCTAATTTTTTTTTACAATGTGTAAGCTCGGTAAAATTAATTAATTTTGTCAGTATTAAACATTTTCGCTCTAAGGATAGTCGTTAAACAAATAAATACGGAATTTTGATCAGGTTATGTTTAATATTTTATTATTAGGTCAGACATGGCCTATAAATTAAAATTAAACCCAATTTAATTCAGTTACATTTTTGCCTGAATCGCTATCTCAAAAAAACTGATACTAATGCGGTAGATAACAATAATGTTAAATGTTTAACCGACTTCCAAAAAAGGAGGAGGTTCTCAATTCGACTGATTTTCTTTTTGTATGTTTGTTCAGCGATATTTTCGCCAATTGTCAACCGATTTTGATGATTCTTTTTTGTTTGGAAGAATATCTTCCCGGACTAGTCTCATTTCAATTTGGTGAAGATCTGATGAAGAACTTTGGAGATAAGTAACGGAACTCTTCAATAAATGATAGCAAACCTGCTGGGATTGCTGAAATCGTATGTCTGTTTATTGTTTACACCAGTTCATAGCATAACATCACGCTGTGAAGGGGTACGCAGGTGTGTACAAGTTAACCACGTTTTTGGGGTTATCTATTCGAGCATAACTTATTGTTTATGTACCGATTTTGATGATTTTTTTTTGCCTTGGGTTTATATAAAGGTAACCACTAAAAAGGGAAAAATAAAAACTTAAAAAAAAAATAAAACCGAATTCGAAACAAAAAACACTACAAAGTATAAAATAACTATAATTTCGGAAATAGGTGTTTTTGGTATCTCCGTTTTTGACACCGATTTTTGTTATCGAATTTAAATATTTAATTAAGTAATTTAATGAAAAGAAAGTTGTCAATTTTTAGCTTGAAGTACAAAATAAAAAATAATGTTCTTTAATACAATGGGATAGTTGAGGCTCTGACTCAGTTTTAGTACAAATTGACGTTTACGTCAACGCAACGTACGTACGTCAAACTCGCACTTAGACCACTGTTCGTTTTACGATTCGTATTTTCTAAGTTCAACGTTGACGAAATCCCATAAAAACAGTATTTATAATCTTTTGAATACAATTGATTAATCCTTAAGTAAGCGAATTCTTTTGGTAGAGATAATATGTAGGTAGTAGATCTCTTGGGCTCTAAACTAGTCCACAAAGTGAAATTCTATCAGTGATGACGAATGTCTAAAAAAACACAACCAACGGAATTTTCATACGATACCGAAATGTCACATAGTCATCCCATACATTTTGTACTTTTGGAAAGCTAATTTGTCTTAAGTCTCTGTTCGATTTTTGTGACAGATTATTTTTCTTGTTGGTCATAGGTACTATAAATTCGCTTCCTTATAGCTTGAATACGATACAGTTACACGATACAGCGAAAAGGGACAAGCTAGCAGTATAAGAACTGTACCTACTGCGGCCCTGCAGGCAATGCTGGGACTGCCACCACTACATCTTATAGTAAGAGAGGAGGCAGCCCTAGCGGCTTTCAGGCTCAGCACATCTGGCACTTCACGAACAGACTCCAGGATCAAGCACACACGCATCATGGAGGATGCCGTCAAGCAACTACCCATGATGATATCACCCAATGACAAATCTCAAACCATTTCCAAAAGCACTATAACAACTGCTAACACAAGAATTGGACGACTACTCAGGTCCCAAAGAGTTGAGAATACACTGACAGATCTAAGACAAGCATCAGAACTGGAGTTGGAGTTTACTCCATCGACCTCAACATAAAAATATCCAGGCCGCTAGGACAGCTAAACACCGTCTATAAGGCGGAATGCGTGGGCATTATCCAAGCGGCCCATGCTCTTGAAGCCAGGAAAGTTACGGATACTCATGTTCGTATACTCTCCGACAGCGCATCTGTCCTCCAATCCCTAGAAAAGAATTACATCACCTCAAAACTCATACAAGAATGCCACAATGCACTAGGGCGTGTCACGGTGACTAACTGCAACACTGTGACGCTGCAGTGGATAAAAGTACAGGATCACTAGGAAATGACGCGGCCGATGAGCTGGCCAGAAGGGGATCGTTGGTGCGCTGTTAGACCCGAACCCTTAGTACCACTCCCTTTCACCCAGCTGCGCACGTGGCTACAAGAACATACCCATACACAAGCAGAACGCTGGTGGGTTTTGGCACCAGTCTGTAGGCAGTCCAAGGATGCTAGCCATCCCTAAACAGGAGACTTACCAAGCGCCTTGTGCGACTGGATAGAGGCAGCCTACGTATGGTGGCGGGGACCATCACCGGACACTGCTCACTGAACAAACATTTCCACACGATAGGTATAACGGACAGTCCTCTATACAGAGAATGCATGGAGGAGGAGGAAACGGTATCGCACGTGCTCCTTGAGTGCACAGGCGTTACCGAAGTACGGAGGCAAACAATAGGGACACCTAATTCGCTCACAGACATCCTGAACACACTGAGAGGACTGATCTGCTTCTGGAGGGAGGTTGACTGGTTGGAATGACGGCCGCCATGGCTCACGTACAATGGTCTACAGCAGGACTAAGTGTGGAAACCATACCCAATCGATAGATAGATAGACTATAGTAAGTCACAGTCGCCGTCGACCGTGTCGCCGGTGACCAGTCGACAGTGCGTAATAGATCTAAGTCGGGTATCTACACATCTGAATACTGGTATCAAAAAAGTCAAAAGTCACACGTACCTATGTCGAAAAAACGGATCGTTTATGTGATTAACGTTCAAAACGCACAAGACAGACTACCTAACTACGTTTATTTCAATCAAATCCCTTCAGCCGTTTTTGCCTGATTGTTACACAAACATACAAACATATAAACTTTCACCTTTATAATATTAGTTGGATATAACAATTCGGCTAGTACAAAATATTATGAGGATAAAAAATAACGATACCAGCTACTATTATATGTTTTGGAGAATTTAACAAATGGTTTTTGCAAATAATAAAAATACCAATCTTTCTATTTTTTCTTGTACATGTACCTACCAGTGTAGGAAAAGATTTGAATTATATATTATATACACGGCGCTCAGCACTCTTGTGTAACTCAATCGTATATTTTTAACAATTGAAAAGTATTCCGGATCCATTGTTTCATAATGTCTAAAATTTATCGTCGTTTGACAGCGTAAATACGCATTGAATACTGTTGAAATTACATATTAAAAAAATATGCGAACGATTGCGATCATTTTTGTGTATAACGGTATTAGGCTGAAGGTCTAATAGTTTGCAAGTGGCCCCAAATAATGTGACATTAGCGCAAAGTGATCAATTATAGACTTTGACAATTGTTATCGCTAATAAGAAAGTCACTTTGTATACAGCACAAGGCCAATAATTGTTTTGATTACTATTTACTCACAAAATGTTTCACTTATATGTTTCGATCACTTATGATTTCATACATTATTCGATTGGAACAAAAGTAAGTAAATTATCATAATTATATGTATATTAGAAATGATAATGATGATGATTGATGGTATATTTTACAAAATTATGAAACCAAAAATGTTCTGAGTTTGTGTCCTAACCTGAACCTCTCTTGGAAAATGTTCCGCCATTGTAAGCTCTTCTAAAAATTTGAATGTCAATAATCATAGATCGACTAATTACAAATCTGCATCTTTTGATTAGTGCATCAATAGATATTCTATCCGACTCTTTTCTGAGGCCGTTTCCAGATTTGTCGAATGCTCGACATAATGACCGAAGTGATGTCGACCGCTTTATTACGAACTTCTTGATATCTCGACTGAGCAGGACGCAGCTTAACTAAAAATATTTTCAATAAAGAAGCGATCATCATTATTCTTATTTGTATTACACTTAGTACTTATCATATTTTAATAAAATAATAAATGTATTTTTATCCTTTTGGGAGAAGGACTTTGATGCAATGAGTCCACAAACTAAGACAGATTTAAAAAAAAATGAAGTTTACCAAAACACAAGAAGATATGAGTACTTAGCATTTTTCACATTTATTTATGTTGAAACATTTGTGACTGTATTTGAACAGGACTTATAGGCAAGAAGGGAAGGAAGGAAATTAAATCAGGAAGAAAATATTATTTTGAAAAAGTGTTAAATTGTTCTGTGCGAGATGCCTAAGGCCTCATTTACGGAGACGCGGGGCGTCGCGCGTTGCGTTGAGCGGCGCGGCCCGCACTGAATTCAAATATATGGCGTTGTATGAGTGCGTTTACGGAGAAGCGATTTTAGACGCGTTTGTTTGAATTAGGGCGTTTTTTGCGGCCGAGCCCGCGGATGGGGATGATTATCGCGGCGGCGCACGCAGCGGCAATTCTCGATGAAGCTATGTCCGAGGCGGAATCTTCTCAGATCAGAATCAGAAATAACTAGTTCCAATTTTTCGTCATTCATGCTGCAAGTTGCGACACGTGCGCTCCCATCTCTCGCCAACATAAAACTAGTCGATTTGAACGAGGCGAGCGTGCGCCGCCGCGATGCCCGCCGCGTGCTTCGCTACACACTAGAGGATTCGCCGCGGGCGCCGCGGCGGGCACCGCCACGCTTCCCGTCTCGCTTCTCTATGAACATGGTCGTATATTGCTATAAGTTTGTGTTTACGCGTGCGATGATGCGTGCCGCTTCACGCGCCGCCCCACCGTAAACAGAAAAAACGTCGGACGCGCCGCGAGACGCCACGCCACACGCGACGTTTTTTCCGTTTACACAGGCGGCGCGTGCAGCGGCCAGCATCATCTGTCAGTTGTTTAAATGAAGATGCGGGGCGTGACGCGGCGCGTGGTGCGGGGCGTGAGGAGTAGCGGTGCCCGTCGCTGCGCCCGCGGCGGGTCCTCTAAGGTGTAGCTTAGCATGCGGCGTTCATCGCTGCGGCGGACGCGGCGGGCATTGAGAGTGGAAGGCGGGACGTTTGTTTTTTAATCCCAGAGACTAATTTGACATCTCAAGTGATTGATGATGGGTAACGCCGTATGTTCGTATTGCCGCGGATGACAACGCGGGCCCACTACGTGCAACGTGGCGATGCCATCCACGGGCTCTAAATCTGAAGCAAACGCGTGTAAAATCGCTTTTCCGTAAACGCTCACATACAACGACGACACATGTTTGAATTAATTGCAGGCCGCGTCGCTGAACACACCTCTCGACGCCCCAAGTCTCCGTAGACGAGGCCTATGAAAGAAGTTTTGTTACTTTTAGTTTTGTCAACGCTTTCCATGGAACTTAAAATAATATCTCTTATAGTTAATTGTATTTTTATTAAAGACAGTGCACATTTGCAATTTGTAGATCAGAAGATATATTGTGTGATTTAAACAATAATAAAGACGGTGGACTTTGTTCGTTGTTTGTGTTGCCTTTTATTTCTACGTATCTCCTTAATTGCTGACCCGACTAAGGTTGTCCTTTTCAATCTGAGTTCATACAAAAATGCCATAGTGAAAAACACTGTTAGTGCTTCCCAATTTTTTTTTTGATATAAAACTAACCCGGATCACTGCGAACATTTAATCACATCCGGGACACACTTTTAATTATTTTATCTACTTCCATGCTTGCTTTAACCACTATTTAAAAGTTTCTGAAACAGTTAGCTTATTGGCAACATTAAAACAACCAGTGTCATAGTAACCATAATATCATCCAAACGAGTATTATAATGTTGTACTCAATTTCATTATGCAACTCCTTAGCTTTTTTGACATCGGATCGAAAGAACAAGAGTTTAATTTACTCATCAAACAGCCAAATTCTCAATTCTGATATTACTTTTCGCACTGCATCCGAATTCGTGAGAACACGGATCTAGAGTCGAAAAAACTCGTACCTCTGCTCCAAATCCAAACTATTCATGGGCCATCTTTGGCATATCTAAGGGTGCTACTAATTGATCGATCGTCGATCGATGGTAGAATGAATTAGGCGAAGTCAATCGATAGTTTTAGTTCTTTCTTCTATCAACCAAAGCTCATTGTTTGTCGCTCCGTCGATCAGCCAAAGCTACCAAACCAATCGATCTACGTCGATCCAATAAGTGGCTGCATTATTCCATACAGGAACGGACTTGTGCTTTGTACAGACTCAGAAGCTGTCCAGCCGGTCGATTCTGTCGACATCTCACGGTGTTCACCTAGGCGGAGTGAACGACAAGAGCGCTGTCATTCCATCTTATTTGTATGGTTTTACAACTCACCTGTCGTGCGCCCCGCCCAAGTGTTCACTTCGACATGCTTACAGAATTGCACTGCTGATGTGAAGTATCGCTGTTGGGAATCGCACCCAACTAACACGCAGACGGCACGCGCAGGCGACGTGACCGACCTACGCGTCATCGTCCACGGCGAGCGAGCGGAGGTGCGACGCGGGTGTGCCGGCGCGGCCTGCGGACACTCGCATTCTCGGAGACCACCGCGACGGACGACCCTCTCAAACGCTTTATAATTAATTTATGTTTGTCCGGGACAGTTAATGTTGAAAGTTCAATCGGCAATACAGCCCATTTTTTAAGATACAGTCCACTTTTCATTATTACCCAACGAGCATTTCGAACATTGGTCCTTCTAGGATCTCGCCGGTTTTTTTTTCGAAACGTAACGGTCTTGGAAGAAAACTCCTAACTCAAAAGTCTTCGAAAGCGGTCTTCAGCGGCGATAGTTCCTGCAGGAGTCGTCAATTTCCTGTCGAAGAAACTACGCATAGCTCCCGCACGCGCCCAGAGAAGAAATCGTTTAGAGGTCGGCCATACAACGGACTTTGGACCCTTCGAAAGTTCGAGTCATCGTCAAGGACAAAGAAGAACTTGCAGTATCATCGTTTGACCTATGGATGGTTTAGACATTCTGTGAGTTCGTTCCAATTTGTCCCTTACCTATATCTTTTCCTATTCTTCTTCATTTCATGTTTAAATAGCAATATTTAAGTGAGTGCTTTTAACTATCACTTTAAGTCGTTTAGTGATAAATCATTCATCATCTTATTCATAGCCTTGCATTCATTAAAACTCAATTATTCTGCTTGAAAAGCTACTTTAAAACCTACTTTAAAACCTTTACAGAATAACCCCATCTGTTTACTTCGCTTCTTATCTACAAAAGCTGATCGCACGGCGACATACCTGCGCCTGCGCGTCAGGTGTTCTTTTGTTAGCACTGTTGAGTCACACATCGTTAGCTAGCTACGTTTTTTTTTCTCTCTTCGCATTTTAAAAACTGGTTTCTTAACTGTCATTAGTTTGTTTGTGATTTATCGCTTGTGTTTCTATCGCTATGGCTGACGAAAAAGTTGAAAAACTCGTTAAAAAACGCAGCTGTATGAAATCAAAACTCACAATATTTAGCAACTACCTTCACATGCTTGAAAGTTGCGACGAACTTAGCAGTTTACAACTATTAGATTTAGAAACTAGATTTAATAAATTTGATAGCTTATATGTGGATTTCGACAAATTGCAGTGTGACATCGAGATGTTGTTGGAGAACCCCGGTGACGAGAGCAAGGAGCGTGAGCAGTTCGAGAACCAGTATTATAAACTGGTGGCGACGGCGCGGAGCCTGCTCGGTGCTCGTCCTCCCCAGTCTGGCAGTCAACAAGATGGTTACGTAACGGGCGACGAGGATATACAGGCAGGTGGCTTTAAATCCAATTGTGTTAGGTTGCCAAAAATAAATTTACCAGTTTTTCACGGTCACTATCAACACTGGCTTGAATTTAGAGACACTTACATTTCACTTATTCATTCTAGAAAGGACATGGACAACGTTAATAAGTTGCACTACCTGCGTGCTTCTCTTAAAGGTAGTGCGTTACTAGTTATAGATAACTTAGATTTTAGAGCACAGAATTATGAATCCGCTTGGAATTTATTGTGTAACAGATACGACAACAAAAGATTGCTCGTTAATAATCATGTTCGTGCATTATTCAGTGTTGAATATATGCAGGGTGAATCATGTTCTTCTATTCGTAACCTTATTGATGTCACAAATAAAAATCTGCGTGCCTTAACAACGTTAGGTCAGGACACAGAATTTAACTTACGGGATACCCTCATAATCTACATGATGTCCGAAAAACTTGACAGCGTTACACGTAGGGAATGGGAGGAACATAGAAACACGTTTAATAATCTACCTTCGTTAGATTTTTTTTTAAAGTTCCTTTGCAATAGAGCTGACTTATTAGAAACTTTGCAAGAAAATAAAGTAAATATCAATAAAGTACAACAGGCAGACACTTGCAAACATAATTCTAATCTACTTACAGCTACAAAATCAGATCAAAAAACAAATGAGAACAACAATAAAAAAAAAATACATTACTAATAATAACAAAAAATTTACATGTCCTATGTGCAGTCAAACTCACTATTTATTTAATTGTGATGCCTTTAGAGCTTTGTCTATTGAAGCTCGTATGCAAAAGGCCAAAGAGGCAAAGGTCTGTCTTAATTGTCTACGGCCAGGGCACGTAGAATCAAGGTGCAATCTTGTACCTTGCAAATATTGCAAGAAAAAACATAGTACTCTGCTTCATTTACATGAGGCAGAAGCAACTCCTACTCCTGAGCCAGTCATTCCCGTCAATAACTTTGCCGGTTCAACTAATGTTCAGCAGTTTACTACTCCTCCGAATGTTTTGCTTTCCACAGCGATCGTGAGAGTGGTTGACAGCAAGGGTGACGTGCACACTGCCCGAGTACTCCTCGACAACGGTAGTACGGGCAACTTCGTAGATGAGTCACTGTGCGGTAAGCTGGGTTTATCGCGACGTAGTCCGAGCGCCACCGTGACAGGTATAAATAATAATACTTCATATTGTGCACAGTCTTGCAGCCTTACTATTGTGTCCCACTATGATGACGACTGTAAATTCACTGTAGACTGTCATATTTTACCACAGATCACTAGAGCTTTGCCGTCTTCATTCATAAACATAGATACTATTCCTCTTCCATTGGGAATAAATCTAGCTGACCCAACATTCAATATACCGTCAGCTATAGACATCTTACTTGGGGCCGAAGTATTTTGGTCCGTCTTACGTAATAATTCTATAAACTTAGGTCAAAATCTGCCCAAGTTATATGAAACGAAATTGGGTTGGTTAGTGTCAGGGCACGTTGCCCGTCATAAGTCACACTCTTCTTCTCCCGTTTGTCATTTTTTAAATGAAGACGCCGACCCAGACTTATCTCGTTTTTGGGAATTAGATACCATCGCAGCCAAGCACTCCTTATCTCCTGAGGAGCGTGCCTGTGAGCAGAGCTTTAAGAAACATACCACTCGTAAAGACGACGGACGTTTTGTCGTGACCATGCCACTGAAGAAAGATCCTTCAGTCTTAGGCGATTCCTTTTCAAAGGCAAAGTGTCGTTTCATGTCACTAGAGCGTAAGTTTCTTAGAGACCCTGCCTTCAAAAGCAGGTACGTTGAGTTCATGCAAGAGTATGAACGTCTAGGTCACATGACTAAAGATAAGGAGTCTTCGCCGGGCTGTCTTCAGGAAAATAGCTATTTCTTACCACACCACGGCGTCATCCGTGAGTCAAGTACAACCACTAAGCTTCGTACAGTTTTCGATGCATCGGCCACCACTAGTACAGGTGTGTCACTAAATGACATCCAAATGGTTGGTCCGACTGTACAAGAAGATATCATTTCGATACTGCTACGCTTTCGCCAGCATAAATATGTTGTAACTGGTGACGTAGAAAAAATGTACAGAGCGATTGAACTTCATCCTTCTCAACGCTCTCTACAAAAAATCATCTTCCGCTCTGATTCTACAGAGCCTTTAAAAACATACACACTAAACACAGTGACTTATGGCACGGCAAGTGCGCCTTACTTAGCCACCAAATGTTTGGTTAGTTTAGCTTCCAGCGCCCCTGATGATGACGTCAGACTATCAATTCAAAGAGACTTTTATGTCGACGATTATTTGGGTGGCGCTGATTCTATAAAAAAAACAATCGATATTGCTCAGGGAGTCATATCTACTTTAAAATCAGCCCAACTGAAACTAAGAAAATTTAAATCAAACAATACATTAATCTTAAATCAAATTTCGCCTTCTTATAATACAGATGACAACATTTTAGACTTTTCACACACTAATATTGATGTCTCATCTAAAACTCTTGGTCTGAATTGGATTTGTGATTCGGACACTTTGTCGTTTTCAATTAACATAAAATTACAAAAAAAAGTTACGAAACGACACATACTTTCTGTTATAAGTCAGATCTTTGACCCCTTGGGACTCGTCGGCCCGTGCATTGTCGAAGCCAAAATCATCATGCAAAAGTTGTGGATCAATCAATATTCATGGGATGATGAAGTCTCACAAGACACCAAACATTTATGGTTTGCATTTGCTGACACTTTACCTCTTCTGAATCACTTAAGAATACCTCGATGGGTTCTTAGTGATAGCTCAGAAATTCATGAAATTCATGTTTTTTCAGATGCTTCAGAGCGAGCGTACGGCGCTTGTCTGTACATTCGTTCTGTGGATCAATCAGGTTTAGTAAAAATACACCTCTTAACCTCTAAAAGTAGGGTAGCGCCGATAAAGCCCACGACGATACCTCGTCTAGAGCTTTGCGGAGCCTTGTTGGCTGCAAGGTTGTGTACAAAAGTATTAACCTCTCTTACTCTAAGGGTAAGCAAATGTAGATTTTGGTGTGACTCGACTATAGTTCTAGGGTGGTTATCTACACCCCCACTGCAACTAAAAAATTTCGTTCGCAACCGAATACACGAAATTCAAGAGAGCACAGAGGGTCACGTGTGGGGCTACGTACCGTCGAAAGACAATCCGGCGGATCTTGTTTCCCGCGGGCTGAAGGCTGATTCCATCAGTGGTTCATCCTTGTGGTGGTCTGGTCCCACTTTCTTAGAGAAAGATGAACGTGAATGGCCAAGAATGCCCAATCACAACGAGAGACACGATCTACCTGAATTAGTTTCTTGTTCTGTCGTAGTAACTAATAGTATTTCCAATGTAGATTCAATAAGTAGTTTCATTAACAATAGATCTAATTTAATTTATTTACAAAGAGCGATAGCATATTTACAAAGGTTTGTACACAATTGTCGAAACAAAACCAACAAACGTACTGGGCCACTTACAGTTATCGAACTTAAAGGTTCTTTAAATTTAATTTTGCACAAAGCTCAGTTGGAAATGTTTCCTGACGAATATGCTATTCTTAAAACGGCGAAAGTATTGCATAAAAAGAATAGACTTAGTTCCTTGTCCCCATTTCTAGACCCCAATAACCTATTACGTGTAGGTGGTAGACTAGATAAGTCCCCATACTCGTACGATACAAAGCATCCTATCTTATTGTGTAGCAAGCATCATTTTACTAAGATACTCTTTGAGCATCTACATTTAATATATTTACATGCTGGTCCCCAGCTCTTATTAGCGAACGCTAGGCAAACCTATTGGCCCTTGGGTGGCAGAAGCCTAGCCAAAGCCATTGTAAATAAGTGTGTCCGATGTTGTCGGTACAAAGCGGAATCGGTGCAACCCATAATGGGACAGTTACCGACAACTCGAACTGAGTTAGAGTACCCTTTCTTACATTGCAGTGTTGATTACGCAGGGCCAGTGATGATAGCGGATAGGAAAGGCAGAGGTTGCAGACTTATTAAATCGTTTTTGGCAATCTTCATCTGTAACTCAACAAAAGCCTGTCATATCGAGCTCGTTACTGCACTATCTAGTGAAGCTTATTTAGCCGCTCTTAATCGCTTTGTGTCACGTCGGGGGAAACCGCAAAGTATTACGTCCGATAACGGCACCAACTTTGTCGGCACTTACAATGAGCTATCAAAGTTTCTTGTGCAATCAGACCTTGAGGGTCATTTAGCTCAAGAAGGTATAGAATTTAAATTCGTACCTGCATATAGTCCCCACTTCAACGGCTTAGCCGAGGCAGCTGTTCGCTCCACAAAACACCATCTTAAAAGATTACTACAATCCACTCATCTCACCTACGAGGAAATGGCCACGTGCCTCACTCAGATAGAAGCTGTTTTGAACTCCCGTCCTCTTACTCCTCTTTCCTCAGAACCCCTTGACTTTTCCGCTCTGACACCTTCTCATTTCCTAATTGGACGACCACTTAATGCTATACCTCATCCACAGGTCTCTGATTGCAACATTAATCGCCTGGAGCGCTTCAAGAGAATCGAGCACATCAAACAGCACTTCTGGCAGCGTTTTTCACTTGAGTACGTAGCTCTACTGCAGCAGAAGGTGAAGTGGCGCTCCTCGAAGACAGAGCTGAAGTTAGGCTCTCTTGTCCTAATTAAAGACAAAGCTCTCCCTCCTCTACTCTGGTCTTTAGGAAGGGTCACAAAGGTTTACCCTGGCAGCGACGGCATAGCAAGAGTTGCAGAGGTAAAGACTAAGAGGGGCACCATAAGGAGGGCTTTCAATAACATTTGCCCCCTTCCAGATTTTTGAAGTCTTCACTTCAACCCGGGCAGCATGTTGGGAATCGCACCCAACTAACACGCAGACGGCACGCGCAGGCGACGTGACCGACCTACGCGTCATCGTCCACGGCGAGCGAGCGGAGGTGCGACGCGGGTGTGCCGGCGCGGCCGGCGGACACTCGCATTCTCGGAGACCACCGCGACGGACGACACTCTCAAACGCTTTATAATTAATTTATGTTTGTCCGGGACAGTTAATGTTGAAAGTTCAATCGGCAATACAGCTCATTTTTTAAGATACAGTCCACTTTTCATTATTTCCCAACGAGCATTTCGAACAATCGCCTTACTCTATTTGAGCCGAAGTTGAGATTAGACGTCAGCTCATGCCCAAAAGCTCCAGCGATTGGTAACAGGTACAAACACGCCTCGGAAAGTAGGAGATAACTGAAACCGACTCCATTTGGCAGTGAAAAGACACGCCTGTTTTTTCAGAGCATTGTATTTAACCAGATTGTCGTCGCCCCACTGGGAAACGAGATTTAAGGTCAAATTCATTCACGCTACCATGGCCTCTCTAAGAGTAGCTGTTTCCTTTCTGCTGGCACCTGCACTGCACAGGTATCTTTCTAAGACTGCTGTCGTCTGCGTACCCGATTGCACCTAGTTACAGCAGGTCTTTGATGTAATAATAATAATAATAAGATCACACGCTCGCTTGGCCTCTCAATTCCAGTCTGCCTTAGAGTCCGGATCGCTGCCACAGTTCCTAACTACAGGAATAACCCACCTGCTCCATAAGCTTGCTTGCTCCGCATGCTGCGGAACCTAAAAATTATAGGCCGATCACGTGTTTACCGACGGTCTATAAAGTTCTTACATCAATTTTGAGAGCAAATATTAACGAACATATTGAGAGTAATTCAATAATGTCTGCCTAATGGATGTAGGAACGGGTCCCGCGGTACTAAGGAGCTGCTCCTCATCGATGTTGCCATTAGCCAACAGGTACGCCGTTCTAGAAAGGATCTGTCGACATGTTGGATAGATTATAAGAAGGCCTATGACTCAGTGCCACATACATGGCTCATGAGGGTGCTGGAGTTGTATAAAGTCGATGCAGTTCTGCGCACCTTCCTGATGTCATGTAAGAGGCAGTGGAGGACGGTTTTTCGCTATCCAGTATGTCGACAGATCCAGGCGAGCAGCGAACCGATAAGGATAGAGCGTGGTATATTTCAAGGCGACAGTCTGAGTCCACTGTGGTTTTGTATGGCCCTCAACCCTCTCAGTATACTGCTGAAGGGTTCGGGCCAAGGCTACCGGTTGAGAAGAGGTGGTCAGGTCATATCGCACCTCCTTTACATGGATGACTTAAAACTCTTTGCTCCTAACAATTTGCAACTGATGAAGCTACTGAAGGTAACAGAAACTTTCAGTAGCGCCATCAGGATGGAATTTGGTATGAACAAATGTGCGGTCATGCATGTAAAGCGAGGGGAGATTATGGAATCCCTGGGAACCCAACTCTCGGATTCCATACACCTTAGGTCCCTCTCCTCAACCGAAACCTACAACTATTTGGGTATGTCGGAAGCGTTAGGCATCAATGCTGCTGACATGAAACAATCGTTGAAGGAGCGCTTCTTTGGCCGCCTGAAAAAAGTACTTAACAGTCTTTTATCAGGCGGAAACAAGGTGCGCGCCTTCAACGGTTGGGTCATGCCGGTATTGATGTACTCTTTCGGCATACTCAAATGGACTCAGACGGAACTTGACGCACAGGATAGGAGGGTACGCTCACTGCTTACCGCAAATCGGATGCATCACCCACGGTCATCGGTGATGAGGCTGTATATCCCGCGGAAGTGCGGGGGTCGTGGATTCTTAAATGCTAAGACCCTGCACAACCGCGAGGTATGCAGCCTTAGGGACTATTTCCTAGAGGCCGACGTGGGTATGCATCAGGATGTGGTAGCGCTGGACAAAGGCCTTACCGCGTTCTCCTTGGCTAACGAGAACTGGCGTGAACCTGTGGTATTAGATACTAATGACCGCATGGAGGTATGGCAGAGCAAGGAGCTTCACGGGCGTTTTTATCGGGTCCTACATGGGCCCGATGTAGACTTTTTAGCGTCCGTAGCCTGGCTGCGTTTTGGTGACCTCTTCGGGGAAACCGAAGGTTTTGTCTGTGCGATTATGGACGAAGTTATGATGACGAACAACTACCGGAAATACATTTTGAAGGACGGTACGGTTGACATATGTCGGGCATGTCACCGGCCCGGGGAATCTATCCGCCACATTATTTCCGGTTGTTCTAGTCTGGCTAACGGAGACTATTTGCACAGGCACAACCTTGTAGCCAGGATTATCCATCAGCAACTTGCTCTTCAATACAATCTTGTGGAATCGGAAGTACCGTACTATAGGTATTTGCCCGACCCAGTTCTCGAAAATGGCAATTACACATTGTATTGGGATCGGTCTATCATCACTGACAAGACTATTTTGGCTAATAAGCCTGATATAGTGGTGATAGACCGACTAGAGCGTCGCGCAATTATTGTTGATATAGCAGTCCCTCATGACGAGAACCTCGTGAAGTCTGAGAAAGATAAACAAACAAAGTATCTTGACTTGGCTCGCGAGGTTGTCGACATGTGGAATTTGAACACAGCAGTCATTGTGCCGATAATCGTCACGGCCAATGGCGTAGTTGACAAGATCCTCGACCAACATCTCAAGAGGCTCTCGTTGGGCAGCTGGATCAAGGGCTTGATCTTCTCTTGCTTGCTTGGCTTGAGGTTCCTCTCTCAGGAGCCCTGACCACCGGTAGTTTGGAATCTGTTCCCGATACCGGTGGGCTACTATTTTTTATATTTTTAAATGTTTTTTTTATATTTTTATAGAAATATTTAAAAATTTAAATGATATGACTGTATAGAAAATGAATAAAGGAAATAATAATAATGTTTATTTCCAAAAAACTTAATACTACATAACAGGCAATGTGGCAGAAATTTCAGTTTAGGCAAAGAGATTAGCGTCTGTAGCCGAACTAGGCATAGCCTGTATTTCGGCTATCAGCATCATTCCCCTCGACTTTTTACAATTAAGAATAGGTGCCAAGCAATGGAAGCATAAAAATAATAATTAAGTTAAATACTACAGTATAATAGTTGATAAGTATATACTCTATAGCCAACCAGTTTGTAAGAGGGTAAGTACATCATTTTAATTTATTATTACTTAAATGGGTTTGGTGTATTCATATGTGAGTACCTACCTATATGGTGTGTATTTATGAGTATATGTAGGTGTGAGTGTGAGTGTAATTATGTGGTGAGTGTGTGGGTGTGAGTGCGCTTGAGTGTATGTTTGCATGTAAAGGTGAGCTGTGTAGAGTGTATCTTTTTATCTGTGCTCCTAGATATAATTGATTGAATGTGCAGCAGAAAAAGAGTCGCAGAAAGAACAAACCCCTGAGGAACACACATCAATAGCCATATAATCCGATGAGCAGCCGTCTATGGTCATAGATCAAAGTGACCACTTTGATCTATGACCATAGACGGCTATGGTCGATCGCTCACTCAGGAAGTCGGAAATCCAGTTGCAAAAGTCAGCAGGGATGCCGAACGCGGGAGGTTTACCCAACAGACTAGCATGCCAGACCCTGTCAAAGGCCTTTGAGATATCAAACGAAACAGCAAGGGCTTCGCCGTGTTTCTCAATGGCCTCGCCCCAGCAATGCGTAACATACACAAGAAAATCCTCAGTTGACCGACCACGATGGAAGCCATACTGGTGATTCACAGGGTCGGCACGGTTACCCTTTTTGCGCACTGGCTGCACATTTGCAAGCTTCCAAGACTCGGGCATCACTCCGATTTTTAGAGAAGCGATACAAGCGCGTCAAGCTATGAGACAATTCAGGAGCACAGCTTTTGAGGAATCTTTCGGGTATTCCGTCAGATCCGCTGGCTTTATTCACGTCCAGCCTACAAAGGGCCTTACGAACCTCTTTCAGGTGAATTGAAATGTTATTGTTGTTAAATGGCATATTAGAGGCCGTATCAAGTCATGAATTTTTGGCAAAGACTGAGGCAAATAGGTTTACCTTCTCTTGTGCGGTATGAGTCAGCGTTCCATCAGACTTTGACGGCACGATTGGCGCAGTGGTTGAGCAATTGACTGCAGCGCTGCGTGTCGTGGGTTCGATTCCCACACGGAACAAATATTTGTTTGGCCTACAGATAGTTTCAGCCAAAGCCTAGGCCCGGTATGCCTGCTCTTTGCGCAAGTCGGTTTACACACAAGACGCGTCAGATGATCCGAGCGGAGCCCAGACCGATACAGAGTGCTAGTCCGTTGTCAACAGAAGGTCTAAGCAGTTGGGTGTGTAGCCTTTAACATCCGGAACGCGGGTAGCTTGGCCAATAAGTTAGTGGAGATCTAGCGATATCGCAAACTTGCGCGCCTCTCTTCTTACATGGTCAGTTTTCTGGTATGGGAACAGCCATTCCAACAAGCTCCAACAGTCGGATATAAATTTCTGTGTAGCCAATTTGGCTGCTTCTGTAAGGTGGTCGAAGAGTCTTGTCGTCTCCTGATCACCGCTGTGCGACCTGTAGACACCGACAAAATTGTTTTATGAGAGCCGGTGTCCACCAGCAGCCACAGATTATAGAAAAACCCGCAGCTTCATAGCAGCGGAGTCGTTGACAGTATATGTCATCATAGACGTACACGCAGACCCCAGGCTGCTTTTTAAACTTATGCTCAAGTGAGTATCCTGGATAGTTGAGGTACGCCACGTCTAATGGGGTCGCTTTCTTCGACTCCGTTAAAAAGAACAAGTGCGGCTTTTCGGTCTCAAGGTGGTGATGGACCGGATTGATATTTGAGTGCAATCCTACGTGGATTGCACTCTAAGAGGGAGGAAGTGCTGCCGTTGCTTAAACTTATTCCCTTTATTTTTGCACTTCATGAAGTTTTAAGAGTTTTTTAAGGAATTTAGAGAGAAAACGAGGAGAGACCAATTGGCTAAGCAGCTCCCACGAGCTTAGTTCGCCGTAAAAGAAACTCACCTGGAGACTGCGGGGACGCCCGAACCCCCCCCCCCCCCGAAGATGCCCGCCGGGGTCCTCCCTTCCAGTCACCGACTGGCACGGCGCGCGGCAGAAAATTTCGGGATTTTTCGCGAGGTGGCGGGGCAGCCTTTTACACGTGTCTGGCATGCTAATTGGGCCCCCAACTTCCTGCGGTCGACAAGACCGTGCTTTGGATCCCGCTATCCTCCAGAGTGAGTTGCCGTGGCGAGATTCACTTCTAGGCTGAGTGAGACCAACTTGGACAAAGCTCAAGTTCCCTAAGGCACTGGTACTCCCTTGCGTCGACAGAACACAGCAGGCTGCTTGACTTGCCACTACTTGCTTGACTCCGGTGGGAGGATGGTCGCGAAACCAGGCATTAATTAGATTTTTTTAGTAAAACACCCTATTGCAAAATTTGGTGCCTACCACAAATACTGTGATGTTTATGAAGATCGTGTGCTGTAACAAAGTTAAAGGCATGCAGGCTGACAGGCAATACTTCTGGCTGCTTATTAAGTGTCATTCGAATTTCAGATAAGAATGGAAAAGTTGGTTTTAGCTGCGAAAGGGATCGGTTAAAACTGAATTGAGACCGGGCGTAGCGTTGTTCCAACAGAAGTCGCTGCGTCAATGACTCGATGATAAAACAGTACCTATCAAAACAACGGATCCCAGTACTAATAGTTCCTCAACTATTGTGAAGAACGCACTAAGTATTGCTAGTTTATTGACTACAATTAGGTCTTAGTAATTGACGTGTCGTGCCGACAACCTATTATTTAGTATTTACACCTACCTAGTATTCATAGTGACACGATATGCATATAGCATTGAAGTGTTTAAAACAGAGGACGTAACAGTGTCTCCTTTTGAATGGCATTAATACTAAGTAGCTTGTACTAGTTCGCTTGGAGAAGAAATCTATCTCTTCCAGCTACGACTAGACGGAAACTAATGGGCCCAAACGTAAAGATTTGAGATATGGTTTAAAAAAATAGTTACTATTTTCTATTTCAAATTACAAATAAATTGCACAATTCATAGTCTAGAAGACGAGTTATCTAAAAAAACAGGTTAGGTCACGAATAACCTGCAACAATGTTGCTTTCTTAGCAGTTTAATGACGTATTCTTTAGAAAGGTTGATTGTTTTTATGTCAAACAGCAGTTTGGTTGACAGAATGTTAATTGTTGTTGATGAACACTATTTTTTCTATCTCAATGATGAACACTGACAAATCATAATGACAGAACTTATTTAAGACATGACTTAAATACCTCCTGACAAGGATATTTAAAAGATAGGTTGATGATACCGACCAGTGTATTTTTTTAGCAAAAACTTTTTTCGGGCATTGTTCCGTTTCATGTTGTAATGTAGGCGCAATATTGTCCTAAATCTGTTCTATCTCTGCTCTCTGATTGTCAAAATCCGCAGAATTTTCAGAGATTAGTTGATAATTGATTGACACCACTCTCATCCTTATACATCAAGGCCCAAGATTATACGACAGCGGTTCCGTCTCCTTGGAATATAATTATTTAAATCCGGAGAAGTAGAATTCAGGCCTAAGCTCTGGCTGGAAAAAACTGAAGCGAGTTCGTTGCGGGATGCTGGATGATATTTACTCACTTCTATTGAGGCAACTAACTTGTATGAATGTGCGACTGACACATTTGTTCAAGCGCAATTTACACATGCGCATATTTTGCGCCAGCGAAAAGTCACGTGATTGCTGTGCCTGGAAAAACTGAAGCGAGTTCGTTGCGGGATGCTGGATGACATTTGCTCACTTCTATTGAGGCAACTAACTTGTATGAATGTGCGACTGACACATTTGTTCAAGCGCAATTTACGCATGCGCATATTTTGCGCCAGGGAAAAGTCACGTGATGGATGATATAATAACAATCATTCAAGTAGCGTCTCAATGTAGCCAGTGCTTTAAATTGCTTCACATTAGTAAATAGACTAGAATAGATTTCTAGTCTATTGTATCTATCTAGAATAGAGTTTATCTCATCATCATCATCATATCAGCCGAAAGACGTCCACTGCTGGACATAGGCCTCCCCCAAGTGTCGCCACAACAACCGGTCCTGTGCGTCTCACATCCATCGGTTACCCGCAACCCTCACCAGGTCATCGGTCCACCTTGTGGGAGGCCTTCCAACGCTGCGTCTTCCGGTACGCGGTCGCCACTCCAAAACATTTCGGCCCCATCGACCATCTGTTCTGCGAGCAATGTGCCCTGCCCACTGCCACTTCAATTTGGCGATCCTTCGGGCTATGTCGGTAACCTTGGTTCTCTTGCGGATATCATCATTCCTGATTCGATCACGCAAGGAAACTCCAAGCATTGCCCTCTCCATTGCCCTTTGGGTGACTTTATGCCTTCTGATGAGGCCCATTGTGAGTGACCACGTTTCGAGTCCATAGGTCATCACTGGCAACACGCACTGGTCATAGACTTTCGTTTTGAGACACTGTGGTATGTGAGACGAGAAGATACCGCGCAACTTCCCGAACGCCGCCCAGCCGAGTCGGATTCGACGGTTGACCTCCTTCTCGAAGTTCGTCGTCTTATCGTTTGTCCCAGGTAGACGTACTCATCAACAACTTCGAGTGCAGAGCCGCCAATCTTGATAGGAGTGGGTGCTACATGGGTATTTACCATGACCTTGGTTTTGTCCATGTTCATTTTAAGACCCACTCTTTCGGAAGCTCTACTGAGGTCATCGAACATTGTACTGAGGTCCTCCGTGGTCTCAGCCATGACGACTATATCGTCGGCAAATTGAAGATGAGTGATGTACTCGCCATTGACATTAATGCCTAGCCTTTTCCAGTCCAAAACCTTGAAGACGTCTTCCATTGCGGCCGTGAACAGTTTTGGAGAAATTACGTCTCCCTGCCTCGCACCCCGCTGCAGGAGGATAGGTTCTGATGTCTGATCCTGAAGTCGGACTGACATGGTGGCGTTTTCATACAAACACTTCAGCACCTCGATGTACCGATAGTCGATCTGGCACCGTTCGAGAGACTGCAGCACAGCCCAAGTCTCGATCGAATCGAAGGCGTTCTCGTAGTCCACAAACGCTAAGCCGAGGGGCAGATTATACTCTTCGGTCTTCTGTATAACCTGCCGCAGCGTGTGTATGTGGTCTACGGTGCTGAAGCCTTTTCGGAATCCGGCTTGTTCGGGAGGCTGGAAGTCGTCAAACCTGCGTGCGAGACGGTTTGTGATGACTCTGGAAAACAGCTTGTAGACATGGCTCAGAAGTGAGATGGGCCTGTAATTCTTAAGCAGGGCATTGTCGCCCTTTTTAAAGAAGAGTACCACCACACCTCTGCTCCACGCTTGTGGCGTTTTCCCCTCGAGTATGACGGAATCGAACAGTTTCTGAAGGGCCTTAAGGACTGGTTTTCCACCCGCCTTCAGGAGTTCGGCCGTAATTCCGTCCTCACCCGACGCCTTGCTGTTTTTAAGCTGCTTCAGAGCCATCCTAATCTCATACAGGCTGACGTCCGGGATGTCTTCGGTATAATGCCGGGTCAATCTAGCTCTTGGGTCGTTCGCTAGATTTACTGCGGGTTTGGTCATTGACGTGTATAACTGTCCATAGAATGTCTCGATCTCCCTCAGAAGCTCCGATTTGGCGGATATGGTTCTACCATCGACGGTCTTCGGTTTTGTGAGCTGGCTCTGCCCAATAGACAAATCTCTTGCAAAGACCTTGGAGCCCTTATTCCGCTCTATCGCGTCTTTAATCTTGTCAGTATTAAAGCGGCGGAGGTCGCTTTTCAAGGACTTGGAGATCCGTCTATTGAGCTGCCGGTATTTTCACGCATCGTCTGAAGACTGCAGAATCATCTCCCGCCTCTCCTTCATGAGCTTGAGAGTAGGATCAGAGAGCCTCTTGGTCTTATCTGTACGGCGAGTCTTGAAGAACTTAGACCCGACCGTATGAACAGTTTCCACGAACCCATCGTTGTATTCGTCCACGGAGCTCCCTAGGCACTCGAAACGATTTTGAAGTTCGAGCTGAAAGCTTTCGGAGTTTTGGATCTGGATCTGTACTGGACGGAGCGTAGACTTCATCAGTCGAGACCTTTCCAGCTTGATATTTAGATTCAATGTGCCTCTTACCATGCGGTGATCACTTCCGGTTTTCACCGCGTTGATCACAGAGACATCATTGAATATCTGCTTCTTCGTCGACATGATGAAGTCAATCTCATTTTTAGTTGCACCGTCGGGGCTCTGCCAGGTCCACTTCCTGTGCTCACGTTTTCTGAAGAAGGAGTTCATCATATAGAGGCCCTCCTTCTCCATAAAACTGGCCAGTAGGTGTCCCCGGAGGTTCCGACGTCCATATCCAAATTGCCCCACTCGCAGCTCGTCACCGTCACGTTTGCCCAGTTTCGCGTTGAAGTTATTTTATCACGTTTCGCGTTGAGTTTATTTATCACTTCATAATTACAAATTTCTCTTAATCTAAATACCTACTTTGGGATCTAAATGATTCGCGGGTAGCGTCCTAGAACCATTCTATATTAAATTATTTAAAAAAAACATATGAATGAATTATATTTTTATTTGCTATATAAAGGTAGCTAACATAAGTTCTTAAGATCTATGGGGTTTCACTATATTCGGCATTTCAGCCATACAAATATTTATATTTTACAATTTGTTTATACTTGTAGCATGCAGTACACATTTATTAATTAGCAATAATATACAAATACTAATAATAATTTCATAATTAAAATTTGGATTACAATGCAAAAAAAAATAATTACAAATCAACTCATTTAAAATCGTGTCAATAGAAAATAGTAAGAATCAAATGTGTCAATCCTCGTATTATTTAGGTAATGTCAATATCTATAGGTATGTATAATATATATACCTATCATACATAATATATAATATATAAAATATCTATACATAACTATTACAGAAAATAAGTTTTACATTTTCCATTCAAAATATTTATTGATGGAATAAAAACATCTCTCACACAACCAGATATGAAGCTTCGTATTAAATTCCAAATCTGTGCACTTCTAAATTCTTCGGCTAAGTGGTATTTTCACCGACATGGTATATTTTTTTTTTTTTTTGCATTATTTTATTCTATTACGCGGGACTACTAGTGGTTTTTGTGCTATTTTCCTCTTTGACATAGCCTTTCATCTTTTTCAAAAAGCGAGTAATTATTTCGTACTCACAAAGTTGCTGGTTTCAAATATTTATAGACGGGAGGGTAAGCAGCTTTTGCTCAATAACACGGTTAACGGTTTACAAGAGTCTGTCCACTTCGGATTGAAATGGGCTATGAATGCCCCCCTCTGGGCATCTGTTGAATTGAATTCCCCCATATAGTTATTCCATACCTTAAAACATAAAAAACATGGCAATGTATGGCAAATAATAAAGCTGTTTGAATGTTTGTTAAATTTTTGATCCTCCTAAGTGCAAATATGAATTTGAAAAAAAAAAAAAATAGACACGAAGGGGATGACGATTCGCCCGATAATGACTTATGCGTGTGCCACATTCGCACACACAAAGTCAAAGCAAATCCACAGGATGCAAGTAGGCCAAAACCGGTTTCTCCGAAAAGCCACGGGCGCCCCGTGGTTTTTTAGGAACGAACGACTTCATGTCGACCTTAAAATCCCGACACTAAAACAATTCATGAAACGCCTTGCAAAGCATTTTATTGAAACAGCTGAGAGACACAGCAATCCTTTGATTTCAAAGGCCTCACATTACACTCCCTCTCGTATTAGTAAGATTCGCCGTCCTCGGCATATACTCGTCGAGTCCGATGACGAGATCACAAAGATTCAGGAAAGCTGTAGGGAAACCAGCACCCTTAGAAAAAACAAACACAGACCGCGTTCCGTATACCGACCTCGCCGCCGAGGTCCGTCGCGACGCCCCATTCAAAACCCTCCCCGACTTTTGTCAACGAGCCAGCCCGCGCCGCTGAGCCTTTAGCTTTAATAACCCCTAAATAATGAAACGACCCAGCCTGTTGTCCCTTGCTGTCCCAAACTGACGCCGCTAAGCCGAGGTCGTATTCCACAGGGAATGCCCTTAGCGAGCGGTCAGTAGTTTTAGCTTGTAGCTAGCTTTGTTGCCTTGGCTGGGGGCCTTAAATTCATTTGAGGCCACCACAGGATAGTCCGGTTAAGCAGTTGATAGCCCTTGCGTGTTAACTTGCTAGTGGTCATACCGAAAAAAAGAACCCCCCCCTTCCCCTTCTAACCTAACCTATCCGAGTCGGGGTGCCCAATGACCGGCTAAACTTAGGTTTATGTTCACACTCACCTTTAGCCGTAACATATATATTATAAACAATAAGGGGCCAAGGACACTTCCCTGTGGTACACCAAAGTAATAATAACAAAAGCTTCGACGACCACCTGTCGAAGCTGGCGTTACGCAGTTGGGTAAAGGGCCTGATACAAAAGGCAGCTCCTCGATACGGCTCGTATTGGGAGGAGGTTCCTTTCTCTGGAGCCCTAACCACCGGTAGCTTGGACCCCGCTCCCGACGCCCGCCGGCGGACTACTACTTTTTATATTTTAATTTTGTAAGAAATTAAGAAAAATAAATAAAGAGATAATAATAATAAGGACTTCACGGAAGAGTAAGAAACTTCACGGACGCTTTTTCCGGGCCGCTTTTTTTTTTTTGGTGACCTCTTTGGGGAAACCGAAGATTTTGTCTGTGCAATTATGGACGCAGTTATCATGACGAAAAACTACCGGAGATTTATTGTGAAGGACGGCACGGTTGGGTTATTGTTTTTATGGAAATATTTAAAAATGTAAACGGTAGGGATTTACGAATAGATGAATAAACGAGAAAATAATAATTATTATTATTTGTTTCTCTCAAATGTCAATCTTTGTACCCTACAAAGATTGACATTATAAGAAACTGCAACAATTTATCCTTTTTGAGAGCAGGAGTCTATACTGGGTTCAAGACCTGGGTGACAGAACTCCAGGCTCCCACCTTCAAAATTATAATTAATATTGCACTTACATACTAACAGAACTTACAAATGAAGACCTCTCAAGTCCCACTTTTTTGTTTACACCTAATCCTTGAGGCCCGGCGCGCGCGCGCCGGCGCCCTCTTATCGCAGTATCAGATTACAGCGCTCAGTAAAAACGTTATCGCTCCGTTTCTATACCTTCTTTTTACACACTTGAAACGGTTATGAGTACTTGAATGATGCTGTTATGATATACAACGTAAACAAGATTCTTATTACAGCTCGAAATATAAACATTTCCTTGTTAAATGAGAGACCTTACTGAAAGTGTTTATGTTGCTGTATTACGTTGATTTCTGACACAACTATTGGACCGATATACACGAAATTTTGGGAATTAGGTCATAATAAGACAAGTTATCTAGTGACAATGTTGTTTTACGAGATCTGTAATCAAATTTCCGAAATATTCAAACTCAAACATCATAATGCGCGCGCCGTCATTTTGAATTACGTAATGCGTGTTTTTGTAAACGAACATCAGAAATATTCCAATCAGATTCCAATATAAATTGTTTCTAGACTACTAGTCATATATTTATCGACTCATTTGTAACTTTATATCGTTAAAATAGGCCACTGTAATTCTGAAATATCAAAATACATGATACGGGAAGAAAGCGGGTAACTTTATTTTGTTTTCTTATTTTCACCCGCAACTTTGATGTTTGAATTTGAATATTGGTTGAAAATGAACAATAACTAAGTAAATAATGAATTCCAATCCATACTTGGCTTACCTTTCATAGAAACAATCCAAAATATCGATCTCACAATGCACTCAAGCGGAACAGATTTTGAGGTTATTTCACAATCATTTTTCGAAATGACACTAACTTTATTTCTCTTTGCTGTCATTTTTGACAGCTAGCTAATATTATCTACCATAGAGAACAATCGTTCAGAAATTAAAATAAACCATAGGAAACAAATAAAAGAAGTTTAAATCAGCCGCGATTTGCTGGAACCGATTGGATCCACCCGGACTCAATGACAATTCGAAACATCCGGAGCCTGTAGGACCCGTTAGGACGAAAGAGGTACAACAAATTAACTAACTTATACAACAAAAAAATTGGAGAGTGTTGAGTGCGTGAGTGCAATATAAGTAAACTCAAACTCCAGCGTTCGCACAAAGGACGAGGGGTGAGCATCTACGAATTCAAGATTGTATGTGTGTGGGAATGTGTGTGTGTGTGTGTGTGAGAGAGTTTTAGTATGTGAATTAAAAGGAGACACTATTTGTGTGTGAATGTAAAATAGTTCGCTGTTCGCTCTCAGCCTCAGCAAAATCTAATTGAAAGAGCCAATTCATATTTGCTTTTTACAGTTTGATATGCTCGTATGGTAAATATTTAATATTTTGTTGGCCTGGTTATACCTAGACATTGTGGTGTCCTCGTTTGCTGCTGGGTTCGTAAATCAAAGCCACAGACTCGTTTCACCAAGGAGCGCATACACGTCCGCACCGGCCGGCGGTTGGGCAAGCAATGCCGTGACGTGCATGCGCCGCTTGTACTTTATTAATACGTCACAGACATGACTAGTAAAGAATAGGTAACTACGTTGTGTTGAGCGACAATGCGTGCGGAAATAGGGACATACGATGTGTCTCCGTCGTTGGGAGTTGTAGGTTCGTAGGGAGTTTGAGCGTGTTTTGCTAATAATGGGTTAAGAATAATTTAAGAATAAATAATTTACGTACAGAGAGAACCTTGCATTTTTCATATAAATCGGAGGTAGGAAAGCGGTAAGGTAGTCGCCAGCCAACCTTCAGGAGAGCCCTCTGCGCGCGGTCCAACTTCAACATGTGGGTTTTTGAAATTCCTCCCCAAGCAACTATACAGTAGTTTGCTTTGGCTAACTTTATATATTGGCTAACTTTGCTATAGGATTTCACTCAGGCGTGCACCATTCTACGAATGGTTCAAAGTCTCGTTACTGATATATGAATAAAATACGAAAGACATAATGGCTTCCTTTCTTTGTAAGTTAATTTTAGATTCCTGTTCTCTTTTGCCCAGATTGAATTTATTAACAATACTATAAATGCCTCTGGTTTCAAAATAACCAAATGCGTATGTTATGTCGTCACTTGCGACCACCCATATTCTGTTATGTCGCCACTTGCGACCACCCAAAATGACTAACGCCGCATTCCGCTGTGCACCGTGAGATTCGCCTTCTCAGCAATCTGACGGCGTGGGATCGAAGACTGTGCAATGGCAGCGATTTGTGTTAATTTAGTGTTAAGTGATTCACTCTTGTTTCTGACATCGAACAATTGTCGCGCATCTTAGATTTACCGATCTAATTGTAATAATTGCATTAATTATATTCATTAAGTAAATTATATCGGTTTTATTTGTATCCTCGACCGCAGCCGAACGTAATTGGCGCAGTTGGTAGGATACTCGCGGTCGGTTTCGCGTAAAAAGGAAGATTTCCGTAATCGTAAAGCCGCCCGTGCGGCTATCCAGTCGCTCCAGAGTATCCTGAATCTACACGTCGTGCTGTATCGAGGAATCCAGACATCGATTACGCAAAGGGGCTGATATAATGTTCATGTAAGTACATTAGATTATTTCTAGTGACCGCTTTCTCCTAGCCTGTACTAATATAATTTTCCAAAATTTTCTTTCCACGAAAATCCAGGAATACTAGGGTAGTTAGAAGTAGAGACTTAGTAATAGATTCTAGAAGAGATATTAATTTAGATACGTTATACGAGGACACAGAATCGTTTTCTGGGAAAATGTCTTTGGATTTAGATACCGTTTTTAAAGCATTACGTTTGGTACCCGACTTTGACGGGAACCCAAACGTGTTGACTAGGTTTATTCAATTGTGTGATCATTTAGTTAGAGAATATTATAATGTTCAAGGTGGTTCTGAATTAGTTAACTCTGCACTCATTAATGGTATATTAAATAAAATTGTAGGGTCTGCTGCTCGCTTAATCAATTCTAATGGTATAGCAACTGATTGGAATGGCATCCGTAAGGCATTAATAAATAATTTTGCTGACCAGAGGGATGAGACCGCTCTTTATAGCGATTTATCTCTTTTAACACAGGGCTCTAGCACTCCACAAGAGTTCTACGAACGTTGTCAGAATCTTTTTAGTACAATTATGACGTATGTTTCTTTACACGACATCTTACAAACCACTGTAGATGCTAAAAGGGATTTATATAAGAAATTAACGCTCCAGGCGTTCGTGCGTGGATTAAAAGATCCTTTAGGATCACGCGTGCGTTGTATGCGCCCTCAAAATATAGAACAAGCACTAGAATTTGTTCATGAAGAAACTAATACCATGTATCTGCAAAATCGTAACGACCGTTTGCCTGATAAAAGAATTAATAGCAATAACCAACCCGGTAATCATTTTAGAATGCCCTCTCAGCCATTTAATATGCCTGATCTAAGGCTTAATAATTATAGCATGCCAGGACCTGCACGATTCCTATTTCCAGTTCAACAACCTCCTCAGGGGAAACCGATTTATTTTCAATCTCGCCAGTTTGGTCCGACCCGAACTCAGCAAGTGTTCAGGGCACCCCCACCAAATTATAACTGTCAGAATACCCCAGACAAAATCTCAGCAATACAAAATTACCCTTTACCAAAAACCCCTACCGAAATTAAAAGGTTTTTAGGACTTCTTGGTTATTATAGAAAATTTATCCCTGATTTTGCTAAAATAACCAAACCTTTGACTCAAAGCTTAAAGAAAGGCTCCAAAATTACACTTGATCAAAATTATGTCGAATGCTTTGAAAAATGTAAGACCCTTCTGGTCAATGATCCCATTCTTCAATACCCTGATTTTAAAAAAGAATTTATTCTCACCACGGACGCTTCAAATTTGGCAATTGGAGCAGTACTTTCACAAGGCACTATTGGATATGATAAACCAATAGCTTATGCCTCGCGCACGCTAAACTCTAGTGAAATAAACTATAGCACTATTGAAAAAGAATTATTGGCTATAGTCTGGGCAACCAAATATTTTAGGCCATATTTATTCGGACGTAAATTTAAAATAGTGACTGACCATCGCCCTTTGCAATGGGTGATGAATATTAAAGAACCGAATTCCCGTTTAACCCGTTGGAGATTACGGTTAAGCGAATTTGAGTTCACAGTTGTCTATAAGCAAGGAAAACATAATACTAATGCAGATGCTTTGTCACGAATAGAAATTCATAATGAAGAAGCTAGTTCGATAGTAGTTAACACTTCACAAGGTGCACCTTCAGACTCAGATTCTAGAACTGAAAGCGCGGACTCTAGGACTTTAAGCGCCCATAGTGATTTAGAAAGTCCTATATTAGAAATCCCTATTTCCGACGACCCCCTTAATAAGTTTAATAAGCAAATATATCTTAATGTTGTTGGAGACATAAAAAGTAGGCCTAGTGTTTCTAAACCATTCGAAACACATACTAAAACTGTAATACAAATTTCAAAATCTAATTTAGAACAAGACGTTATTAGCGCTATTAAAGAACACGTTAATCCAAAAGTAAAAACAGGTGTGTTTATTAATCCTACATTAGAAATGTATAATATAATACCTATCATTCAAAAATATTTTAAGAACTCTGCAATGAAATTAGTACTTACCAAAACTGAAGTAGAAAATGTTAAAGATTATCTAAAGCAACAAGAAATTATAAAGAAATATCATGAAGGTAAAACCAATCAAAGAGGCATTAACGAGTGTTATCTAGCATTATCACGTAGATGCTATTGGCCAAATATGAAAGAGCATGTAACGAAGTATATCAATGAATGTCAAATATGCGGGCAAGCTAAATATGATCGCAATCCAGTTAGACCAAAGTTACAAATTGTACCTCCACCTACAAAGCCTTTTGAGGTCGTACATTTAGATCTGCTTAGTATTGAAACGAATAAGTATCTTATAATAGTAGATGCATTCTCTAAGTATGGTCAAGCATACTTCTTGAAAGATGCTACAGCTATTAGTGTCGTTCAAGCTTTACTAAAGTTTTCCACTCATCACGGAGTGCCTTTAACTATTGTAACAGACAATGGTCCGGAATTCAACAATCAAATATTTTCTGAATTTACTAGATTGCACAAGGTACAACATCATAAAACCTGTCCTAATACACCCAATGAAAATGGAATGGTAGAACGGCTAAATTCTACTCTGTTAGAACATTTGCGTATATTAAAATTAGAACAGCGAGGAGAATCAATTACTAATCTTATAACTTATGCTATATTGGCATATAATAGCTCAATACATAGTTTTACAAAATGTAGGCCTATCGATATAATTACTGGTCATTTTGATCCCCGGGATCCTTTAGATATGAACCTATCGGAACATCTCTTACAACAATATATCCAGGAACACCGTAGACGAATGTCAAAAGTATACGATATTCTCAACGACACTTCACTTCATCGTCGCACTGAAATTATCGAAAACGTTAATAAGAATCGTGAATCTGAAAAAGGTTACGAACCGGAGCAACAAGTTTTTATTAGGAATCCTTTATGCCACAGGCAAAAGTTAGCAGCTCGATATACTCATGATACGGTATTAGCGGATTTGCCTATTCATATCTATACCAAAAAGAAAAGAGGCACCGTACCTAAATCGCGCCTAAAACGGGTGCCTAATAGTGCTCGTTTGTTACAGGACACTGCAAATACTACTCGTCCTGACCCTGGCCCTGGCCCGAGCAGACGAGATAACGCTAGACAGTCTTAACGATGGACCAGGTATTTTGCCCTTCAACCTAGGATCCACAAGAGTCATTTCACATTTCCACTCCTTTCTCCAGATTATAAACCTTGATGATATGCGCAATAGTTTAGAAACAGTTAACGAGCAATTGCAAAATCTTACGCCACAATTGAGTAATATATCACGATCTCTCTATGAACCCCACGTTAGCTATCTAGGTACTAAATTAGAAGAAATATCGGGACAGTTAGAAACACTTGAGGTAAAGCGTGTCAAAAGAGGTCTCATAGATGGTCTTGGTTCAGTAATAAAGAGCATTTCGGGTAATTTAGATTATACTGATGCATTAAAATACGATAATGCCATTACAATCTTAAAACAAAATGAAAATAATTTAGTTGCTGAAATTAATCACCAAATTAGTTTAAGTAAGCAGTGGGTTTCGCGTAGCTCAAATGTTACAGATAAAATAGTAGAAAACCAAGGTAAAATCGAGAAAATCATCAACTCTATTTTAGCTAGCAATGTTAGACATGAAACAGATACCATTAAATATGCTCATTTGGCACAGTTACTTATGATATTAGGAGACAACATAGATAATCTGTCTAAAGAACTTGACAAATTACAAAATTTATTAGCATTTATTAGGGCTAGAAGTATTCATAATTCTATATTGAACTATGCTATGTTTAAGGATATGATGAATAGATTAGGCATGTTATATAGTAAGGATCAACTTCTAGATATTAGTTTTAGAGAATACTTTGATATAATTAGACTAGGATATTATTATAATGGGAATAAAATAGTGATAGTTATAAAATTTCCGATACTTTATCCTACTAACTTTATCCTATATAAACTATCCCTGGCCCCTAATTATGACAATAAGGTCCTGATTCCAACTTATCCTTTCATAGCGGTTCACGAAAAAGATCTATTGTACATGGAGACAGAATGTCCGAAGTATAGCCACGGTCACCTTTGCGAGGACAACTTAAGTCACCACCATGGCAAACAATCAGACTGTATCCAGCAGCTTATATTACACCAGAAAATTAATGAGTCCTGTCAATTCACATCTGTCATCTTGTCTTCTGAAGCTATGGAGCAGCTAGACGACCAACACTACATTGTAAGCTTTCCTAGACCTACGAAAGTTCGGTTAACTTGTTCTGAAGAAAACTACAGAATGCTGAAAGGGAGCTACTTATCCATCATACCCAAAGGATGCGTGCTAAGAACTACATCGTTTACTGCAAGCAATCGTCATGATCAAACCAAGGGAAAGATATTGAAAATCATGGACTTACCAATTATAAAGGAAAATTCGTATAATGTACCAATGAAAACTATAAAACTAGATACCACTGACCTTGGCAGTCTACATTCAAGTAACTCTGAAATCGCTCTACAAGAACCTGTAACGCTAAAGTCGCTGAACACTGAAGCCATATACCACACTACTATACCGGTATACATACTATTATCCGGTGCATGTGTACTCATTATCATCATTATACTTCGACGCCGTAGATTGAAGCAACTACAGAAAGCCACAGATGGAATCGATATCAAAGCTAAGGATAAGGAGGCCTGCAACCCTGAGATTGAACCAGCTTCGCCATCGACACTATTTTTGACTAGAGTTTTCAAATAGTTGCCGATCTCGTGGAGGGAGATGTTATGTCGCCACTTGCGACCACCCATATTCTGTTATGTCGCCACTTGCGACCACCCAAAATGACTAACGCCGCATTCCGCTGTGCACCGTGAGATTCGCCTTCTCAGCAATCTGACGGCGTGGGATCGAAGACTGTGCAATGGCAGCGATTTGTGTTAATTTAGTGTTAAGTGATTCACTCTTGTTTCTGACATCGAACAATTGTCGCGCATCTTAGATTTACCGATCTAATTGTAATAATTGCATTAATTATATTCATTAAGTAAATTATATCGGTTTTATTTGTATCCTCGACCGCAGCCGAACGTAATTCGTAGGTTCAAATTTTTAACAAAAGGTTTTAAAAAACAATGCTTTAAAGTTTTAGTGTTAGATAGACTTAAGTTTGCTTCGTAAACGCCTATAAAAAATTTCCATGGATACATGGATAAAAAATTATTAATGTTTTTTTGAAGTTACACAACACGACACTACTAGCACCATTTTTACCAGCAAATGATAATAATGATAATGATAATTTATAAAATCACATAATCCGCAACCGAATAAAATCTCTTTTGAATTCGCTGTCTAAATGTTTTGCAGTGACCTGGTCATGTCATTTTGACAGTTCGTTTAGGCATTGACATTTAAATCTGAAGATCCTTTACCTTCATAATTATATAAATATTTACTTAAAATTAAAATGTTTAAATTTATTTAAAAATATATGGGACCTTTTAATGAAAATAACTTAAATTAAAAATACACGAAACTTACAACAAACTAAAACATAGCATCAAAAAATTCGTCTTCAACGCTGTCAGCTGGTAATGTACCCAAGAGACTGGCGGCATTGCCACGTTGAATGGCAATGCCTAGTCTCTGCCCAAAGTAAAAACCAGCTCTTGGGTCACGGGAAGTGTCAACTAGCCGTTTCGAAATTTCATTGAAAAGGCTATGAGCACAAGGGCCCCACGGCCCAAGTGGTGGCACATGGGTTGGATCATTTGGCTCCCTTAAAAATGGTTGAGCCGAATGGTGCTAATGTATGCGTCATGTGCGTGAACGGGCGCCGTCAGCTGAGACTGGTCATCTCTCGGCTGCCATGGTTTATTTTAATTGTTGCTTTTTTACTCCGGACTCTTTTATCCTGCACGTCTTTTACATAGTTCTCACATATATGTATAATTTCAATATGAATGATGTAACCATAATTTTGTAACAAAATATTATTTTTAAAAGAGTGTCCGTGGAGTTTCTTGTAAGTTCTTCTCCATAGAGATCTACGCTTTGGAACGTGCAAATAGCTTCATCTTTTTGACCGACTGACCTTGACAATTCAAAAGTGCCTGTAAATGGTCTAATTGAAATAAATGCTTTGACTTTGACTTTGACAAGGGTTTCAACCCTAAACAGTTCGAAAATATAGTTACCAATGAGGTTACTATATTTACGCTGCTTGAGGTTTTCCGCAGCTGCAGCGGCAGCGCCAGCACAACACGATGAACTAGGAAGATGGGATGGCGCAAGAGTATCGATACAAGTTGCATCCCACACTAAAGGCCTACCCATCTTCCATGGAAACAAAGACATTCCGTCCGCTCTTTTACCATCGTCACGAACCAAGCCATTGGGTTCTAATACGGCTGGAACGCCGACGGCGACGAGAGCTCGTCGGATAATGTCGTTTAAATTGGCGTGTCGGGCAAAACGGCCCGCACTGCGACTACAAGAAAGGCCGTGGTGCCCGAGGCTGTTGACAACTTCACCACAGTGACAGCGATGAGGAGAACAACAGGCTCCTAAACGTAAAGAAACAGCGAGGCGGAAAGTGGTGTCGTCAAACATAGTGCCTAGGTTCGGCGACGGTAGTGCATGAAGCCAAAGACCCGACTCCCATTTTCCCACAGCCAGCAGGCGCGCACGCTCAGCAGTAGTAGCAGACGTGGTCAGTAAGTTGTTCTGAACTACTTTGCAGAGCGGTTCGTCCCACTGCCTCTGGGAAAATGGTTTATCAGGTAGGTCAGTATTCGGGCAAGCGGGCAGTTGCCAGGCATCGATAGCATCGGTGAAGCACGGCACATCAAAATCAACCAGTGTGGAAGCCAGGATATTCCTGATTAATTTCTCAGCGCCGTGGACCGAAGATATGAAAGCCCGTAAACTTATACAAGAAATTTTGTGGACGCCAAGTCCTCCCATGCGGATGGGAAGAGAAGCTTGTGCCCAAGCTCGGTCGTCCAAGGCCACATCCAAAATTAATGACAAAGTTCGACGGAAAATTGATCCATTTGGTCTAAAAGATGAGTGTGCTTCCATAAATGGGAAGCACGAAGAAAATATGTCAATTTAGGGCCAAAACAGCAGAAACGAATTATAGTGATAGCCGAATGCATGTTGATTTGGAGTAATCTTTCCGAAATGTCAAAGATGGGTTGCGGATTTGTTCGAAAGAGTTACCGCGGCCCTGGAACGTAAAAGGCACTAAGAGGAGCCTGGGTGGGTTTTAGTCAGTAGAAGTCTGACACTCCCTGCCGCTCCACCCAGAGCGGGAGGGGTCATTTGATGATTTCCCATAAAAAAAAAAAAAAAGTCTCAAACATTGGACATCCCAGAAGACGAAGAGAGCTTTTTTCAGTCATTTGGATTCCCGGTGCTATTGCGTTAAATTTTGAAAGTGTCAGTTGTCTGTCAGTACGGTCCGCTAGAAATAATTCACATTTTGAAAGGTTGAGATCAAGGCCAATGGAATGGAGTTCATTTTTTAAGAAACTAAGGTCATCTAAAACAGATTCTACTTCGCCTCCCAGGGTTCCGTCGTCAAGATACCAAACGTTAAATTTAGAATTTAGCTTTCGAACAATTGGGTGAATGGCTAAATTAAAAATCACTGGCCCGAGGCCAAGGTGATCCACCTTGTTGACAGCCAACAGCAGATTCCAAAAGGTTTTCCCGAAACATTAATTTGGATGGGTGTCTGTAGCATTGCCAAAGGAAACTATAAATTTGGGGTAATTCCTTATTAATTTCTGCCAACAGGGTGTCCCTATTTACTGAATTGAAGGCGTTCTTTAAGTCAACCTTCAGGATGACCTCACTTTTCCCAGAATTTAGGCAGGTCGACAAAGCGTGTACGGGAGCCTCACAGCCCCCTTTAGACCCGTAACCTAACTGCAGGTGCTGAAATTTTTTCGAAACAGCCTCACCATAAAATTTACAGCAAATCTTGGCTGCCATACGACGATAAGGGGTTCCCACGGCAATGGGACGAATGCCGCCATCCTTTTTGTGCAGCGCACATAAATTGGCACCGTACAGAATGTCGATGACGGCTTCGTTCACCTTGCCGGAGAGCATCAGGTTAATCAGAGCCGTGAGCTCCTTCAAGAGCAACTCACCAGCTTCCCCGGCGCCGGAACAGAGTAGGTCATTTAAATGCTGAGGACTTAGGCCGTCGAGGCCGCCAGCGGAGCCACTCCGGAATGAGCAAACGGCTGATATTAACTCTCGACCTGAAATGGTGAGGGAGTGAATGTCCGGATCAGGAGGGATGGGAAACGAAAGATCATCCGCTGGGGCAGGGTGTTTGGACTCCAGAGATGCTAGTGTTTCTGGAGAACACGGTGCCAGCACATCACTGCTGAAAAGAATCCTGGCAGCTCCGCTAATATCACCTTCCCCTAACTTCGTTTCCACCAGATGGGATATACCTCGTGAAGAGGTATATCTCTGTGTAGATAAAGGATCAAAATTTTGAGCCAAAACATTGCAATTTTCTTTGATTTGTGCAGTTAAAGTCTTTTTGGTTGCCAAAATCTTTTGAACATGAAGAATTCTGTAAGGGAAGGTGAGCAGTTGTTCCCAGGCACTTTGCGAGTTCTCCTTGGCAGCAAGGCGCACGCAGCCAGCTAAGTGTTGTGCGACTAGAGGTCTTGCGCCGCGGGGAACTCGTTTCAAAACCGGAACCGAGTTTTTTAATTTTGAAAGGGTTTTCCAAAAAGGGTCTAAAGGGGATGATGTCGGAGGAGTGGATATTATAGGTGTTGAGGCAGAGTCTGAAGGTGTATTTTTAGATTTGTGCACTTTTCCAATATGTACATTCAGACCCCGCTTACCTTTGAAAAACCGTGCCTGAGTACAAAGCGGGCATCTCTCCAGGGTGGTCAGCGATGTTGAAGGTTGACTACCACTACGCATCGCTGCTGCTACTATTAAAATTAAAATTAAATAAACACCTACTTATAATAATAATGTTTATTTTCTCACCACAATATTACAATATACATGTCGCAGCCAACTAGCTGAATCCGCCGTTTCATTAAAAGTTTAGCCTTATCATTGAACTGTGCCGTTTAATCAGCGACATAAGTGACACGGTCAAGTAATCAAACGATATTGAACAAAAGATGTCACTTAGGACGATGAAAAATCGGTACATTTAAATGAAAAGGCTAGGCAACCAATTAAATGGCTGATCAAGCTAATTGGCTGCGACATACATACTACATGGTATCAGAGTCAGACAACATTTTTAACATTGTGGGAGACTGGTGCCTGAACTAAGCTCTAGGCCTGTATTTCGGGACACCAGGTCTCCGCCCTTTTACAAAATGACACATTTTATTATGTTATGTACTTGTACACTGACAACCTGGACATTACAGGCTTGAATCACCTGATTGTCTGATAAAAAGATGATTCCGTGCTTCGGAAGGCACGTATATATATATTCGGATTTGTATCCGGGAAATCTACGGACGACGCAGAAATAAAACTAACAGAGCATATTGCAGGTAAGCTAGACCGCAAAAATAAATGCATAGGAGTCTTTCTAGACCTAGCAAAAGCTTTTGACACCATCTCTGTCCCCAGGCTGGTGGAGAAGATGGAGAATATAGGGATTCGAGGAACCCCTCTTAAATTATTTACAGACTATGTTACTAACAGAACTCAGATAGTGAAAATTGACAAGTACATAAGTAATAGTGCAAATATAGATTTTGGTGTGCCACAGGGGAGTGTGCTCGGTCCCAGTCTATTTCTAATCTATATAAATGAGATATGTAATCTAAACCTAGAAAATGGCCAAATAATAACTTATGCAGACGACACGGCAATCCTCTTCCATGGAAGTACATGGTCAGAGGTAGCCGCTCTTACAAACGCCGGGCTGAGAACAGTTCTTAGATACCTTAACCTAAACTTACTTACCCTTAACGTAGAAAAAACAAAATACCTCATGTTCTCGATAAAGAAAGCTCCACCATCTGCAAATAAATTGGTGGAGATCCGAGCACACACCTGTAATCAAAACAATTTCAGTGAATGCAGATGTCTTCCTATTGAAAAAACAAACTGTTTAAAGTATCTCGGTATACAAGTGGACGATCAGTTAAACTTCCACCACCACGTAAAAACACTCAGGTCTAGGGTTAGAAAGTTAATAGCAGTTTTTAAGAAGTTACGCAGGGTGTGTGACTTGAATCTGTTGAGAACAGTCTATCTATCCCTGTGTCAGTCAGTACTAGAATACTGTATCTCTATCTGGGGGAGTACACACAAAACTCATTTATTAAACCTAGAAAGAGCCCAGCGAGCTGTTCTCAAAGTAATACACAAAAAAGACTTTCAGTATCCAACGGAGCAGCTATATAAGGATTGTATGGTTTTAACGGTTAGACAACTGTATTTCAGGAGGGTTCTGCTTATAAGCCATAAAGGCTTAACGTACGACCCGGAAAGACTGAAAAACAAACGTAGGAAAGACCTAGTCTTTGACCTGAAACCGTGTAACACAGACTTCTTCAGGAGACAACCGTGCTGCATGGGTCCATACCTTTATAATAAAATAAGTAAAAATACACAGTTACAACACTTACCGATAAAAAAGGTAAAACTAACCATAGATAACTTCCTCCTCTCTCAAAATTATGAAAACACTGAAAATATACTAAAAAGTATAAAATAAAGCCACTCAGGTCCATTCACACACGCAAACACTCCATTCCACACACCACAGTCACACAGATACACACACCATACCATACCATATCATAATACATCACAATCACAAACAGCACTCACGCACGATAGTTATTTTAATTTAATTTAATTGTAATAGATTTAATTTTAAATACTTTGCACCGTACCACACTTGTAATGGCAGTTCGATCACGGCGGTGATGGAAGTAACTGGTGCTTATAGCACAGGAATCCTCCTAGTTTAAGCCCAGTTGCACAGGTTTTGTATCTTGCCACTAATTTGGTCTAACTTAAGGTACATTGATTGTAAATAGGTTTAGGTCTTGAACAAATAAATATTATATTATTATATTATATTATATTATTAGTATAAGCCGGTGGTCCCGGTCGCCAAATGGCGGTCGTCAAATCATGTCAGAGGCCTTTGAGGCGGTTTAGAAACTGACACTAGGGTCGTTAGACCTTGCTGCCTACACGATAAAGAAAGAAGAATACTCCAAATAATAAATTCAACTTATAATCATCAGTTCATCAGTTTGAAATATAACCTCTGGCTGTTAAAAGGTGCTGAATATCAATTTGCGGGCGACATGCTGAACAAACTGAATTTCACGACACCAAACTTACGCGACCAGTAACTCGATTTATCGTTATTCATTTAACCAGAGAATCGAATATTAACGAAAATGGTGAAAATTTGTGACTGTTTTGTTTTGTGTCTGTTAAAAGTTACACGTACCTATAATATTGTTTAAGTTAACATTACAACTAAAGATTAGTTTATAGCTCGAAAAAAAATCCATATTTTAAATGTCACCTCTAGCTAAAAGGAGCTGAATATCAATTTATGCGCGGCTTGCTGAACAAACAGAATTTCGCGACACCTGACTTATTAAGTAACAATAAAAAACTCAATTCATCGACACTCATTTTACTAAATTCATATCCGAACATCTAAATTTAGAAAGGAAATTTATAATATATCTACCGAGTTTTATCGAGAGTTATCATTTAGTGTTATAAAATTGTAAATTGAAAAAAAAAATGCTCGGATGGAATGAAATGTACACTTGAAAAGTACGCTCTAAAGGTGCTTGCTACAGACATAAATAGACATATATCTGTGGTGCTTGCTGTGTGCAGTACAATAGTGTAAAGAGTAGCAAAATTCAGTTTATTCAGCAAGGGGTTGCTTGCTGAAAAAACTGAATTTTTCTACTGCAGACTTCGTCATAAAACTTGATTCATCGATATTCATTCTACAAAAAAAAAACGAAAATAAGAATATGCTGAAGAGGTTATAATGCTAGTTTAATTGAATGGTCAATCAAACAGTTATATTATTATGCGTTGCAGGTATCGTGTGCAATTAATCGTGTAACTTGGCCCAGGTCTTGTGCATGTATAATGATCTGAGTAGCGGTTGTGCCTTGTCACTGTCTTGTGTTCATCGATTACGGTTGCCTGTCGCTCCTCAGCGAGGTGAGTCGATTCATTTTTAATTTTTATTTTATTTTAGACATAGGTAAATGACCTTAATAATAAAATTAGCTTTCGTACTTAAAATAAAATTCTAAATGTTTATAAAAGACAATCTAAAAGAATTGCACCTTTTATAAGACGAGTTTTATGAACGTGAAAACAAGCTTAGGTAGGTACACCTTTTTAATCGGTTTTAATTACTAAAAGCGGGTTCATTGAGAACTATTCGTTAGCATAATCTGTTTTATAGTAGCGGTGTAGTGGTACAATACTTTTTAACTGTATTAAAGGATTCGTAGGGTTATTATTTCACACTTTTTATGATCAAATTAGAAAATAGGTAGGACACTGAGTAGATCCTTTATAATGTTACATGTAAATAACTTTTATTCAGATCCATAGTATGTACAAAGATGAAGCCATTTGTGAAAAGTCGAAGAATACCAGTTGTATTTCAATATAGCTAGCTGCGTACTTATTTACCGAATAGCTTGCTACCAGGAAATATTTCTAAAATATTTTGCAATTTTGCGAACGTGTTCATATTTCCCATTCCATTGCAACAATGCATGTGCTGAGGTTACCCCTTTTAACAAACTTTTGCGCATAGTTTGGTTTTGGTTTGGTTCATATTTTTCAATGACCAGACGCCTATAGGTAGTGACCGGCAGTGTTTTTGCTTAGATTACAATCAGTTACAATGACTTTCATTTTGACAATACAACAACATTAGGTAATTCCAAGTTATGTAGATAGGTACCTACCTACGTTTTTTCGAACAAACAAAATTTCAAACGTGTGAAGCAATTTTCTTCAGTATTTATTTTCGGGTTTGATTCCCGCACCGTAGTATTTGTTCCGTATTTGGAGGTGAATGATTTGGGTCAATGAACTTATTCTGTTGTTAACACACAATTATTATTTAAATAATTAATTATTATCAACGTATCATGACAATAATTGAAAGATTTCCCCAATAAACAACGTACGTAAATAATATGTCAGATATAAAACTAGCAGCAGACTCATACGTTTTACAAATAGCCTCGCATTACACCTCATAGTAGTAGCACGTTCAAGATTCAAATAGCGTGCACCTGGATACTCGCACGTAAAACGTTTAAATATTCTCTCTTATTTCCAATGGGGGCAGGGACTACACCACCTGCTACCATGCTTTCAATGAGGTATTCACATCGCAGTAGCAAACTATCAAAACACCTCTAAATTCCCTACACTTTGACAAGTTAAACATGGATTGTCAATGAGACAACGTCATCAATAAGGTCTATCTCTAAACCATTAAGGGCTGATTTTTCAATAGTCAGATAACGTTTATCTGGGAAATTAAATTGGCGGTTTGACAGATTTTGTATAGTAAATATGTCAAACCGCCATATTAATTCTACAAATAAAAATTATCTGGCCATTGAAAAACCAGCCCAAAGTGTTTTAATAATGTTAGGCCTTTTCAAACTTAGGTCATTATTGTGGCGTCAATCCAAATGATAGTTCGAAGTCGAACTTATCTCGTTATGATTTTAGCCACGAGTTCATTCGGCTGTGAATCATTTTCATCTCCCTAGATTGGTCAGCTTATAGCTAGATATTTTGTAACACTTAGGTACCTACAGACCTTGGACCATGAAAGCATAAAATTTGCTTTTGAGTCCAAGGAACGAACCAAATTAATTATTATAGGATATAGGAAAATCATCGTTCACTTATGTGCACGTCCTACGTAGATAGTCTATGTCACTGAACTGGTAATGGAATTTTCTAAATATGAACTTATCTGAAAACTAGTACGTAGGAAATTGTTTCTAGTCGGAGGTTCGGTATCAATGAAAGGCCGCTTGTTTACATAGGATTTATTTATTCCTCCGATAGAAAATAATTACTTTTACATTTTTATAAAGCTCAAAAAAACGGCACGTCCGCTGTCAGCCGCCTCATAAATGTATATTTTTTTGGCAAACTTTTTATTTCCATGCAAACATTACCTAACATTATTATATATATTGTCGCTCTTAGTATGTAAATGATTGTTTAACTGTAATTTATCCGGGTAGTTCAAAGGCCTGCAACCCTGTTCTCAGGTACCTAACTAAGTAGTTGCTAATTTTACAACTAATACTTGACCTTAGAATAATAACGCCTAGAAGGAAAGTCTCATACACGCTCCCTACTAAAAAATGAAGCAACTTTAGTACTTATGTGTGAGTGAGCGGTACGTAATTACAGCCACAGACACGCACACAGATGTAAAAAAATGTTGCTAGGAATGAACATTTTCCCTAAAATCGGGAAAAATGTTAATGTACTAGGGACTAATCATAGATCAATGTAAAAAATGTTACATACGTACTTATTGTAATAGGCCATGGTTTCTGGGGTCGCTAAAACCGATTATGGTGTCAAAATCGAAATCCAAGATGGCGCTGACGAAATTTGCTAACTTTTCGTCATTAGTGTAATTCTTATGGTTTCTGGGGTCGCTAAAACCAATTATGGGGTCAAAATCGAAATCCAAGATGGCGGCGACGAAATTTGCTAACTTTCGTCATGGGTGTCATTTTTATGGTTTCTGGGGTCGCTAAAACCAATTGTGGGGTCAAAATCGAAATCCAAGATGGCGGCGACGAAATTTGCTAACTTTTCTTCATGGGTGTCATTTTCATGGTTTCTGGGGTCGCTAAAATCGATTATGGAGTCATATCACTTGTCTGCTTATTTCGTGGTCTGCAGTAAGAGATAGCAAAATTCTTATTTTAGTTTAGGTGGTGAACAAAAGAATCGGCATCATTGCTATTTGCTAGAAAAACGTGTTAGATGTTTGCTTGTTCGATGAAACTAACCCGGTTTAAAAAAATGCAGTGGCACTCCGGGAGTGCGGACAGAAGTGTAAACTGGAACAATTACTTTTAAAAGCAGACTACAGACCCCCGGTGCCGATCAAATTTCGTCGGCGCCATCTAGGATTTCGATTTTGATCCCATATTCAGTTTTAGCGACCCCAGAAACCATGGAAATGACACCCATGACGAAAAGTTAGCAATTGCCATCAGCATGGCGCCGATGGCAATTGCTAACTTGGATTTCAATTTTGATTTCATAATCGGTTTTAGCGACCCCAGAAAACATGGAAATAACACCCATGAAAGACTGGTCGGCGGTCGGCCCCCGCGGGGCCGACAAAGTCCAGTCTGATGTTCTTATATTCCAAATTTAATACACGATCTCATACACAGAGGTGTCGGTGTCGTGTCGTGAAATCATTGATTTTTTCCCACATCAAAACTGCCCAACGCGCCTAAAGAAGTTTTAATACGAAAATTATTTGAATCAACCGTAATTATTATCTTTCGTTTCATACATTAAACAATAAGCATTATACAGTAGACTCCAACAGTTAGTGCCTACTGTATTATGGGTAATTTTTCTTTACGACTGGCAACACTACATTGTGACAAATTAGGTTATGAAAATTTTTATTTGAAGATCGATTTACATAAAAATAATGGATTTAATGTAAGTACTTAGTTGTGAAACGTAATTTTATCACATTTTTTCAGTTTTCCGGTTGTGTTAGAGCATCTTTTCATGCAACAAACTGTCATTTTTTAATATTTCTCGGGAGGTGCATTCAACAGAGCGTGACCTTGGGCACTGACTGCTCGCTGCGCCTATTACACCATATATGGTGTAGTCTGAGTAGCTTCACTTGTGATGCTCGTACTAGGTTTCTAGGCGTTATTATTCTAAGTACTTGACTATCAGTCAGCAAGTTCGACGGTCACAACTTGTTGAAATGTTATTCTAATTTAAAATGACGCGTTTTGGAAAGTTCACTCTTTTATTTACATACAATAGGTTTACTTGCCCTCCCGACCTTAACATCGACACACTGTCTTTGTTTCAATACGATCTTGGCATAGCAGTGAATATTTACTAAAAAACTAACGACATCCATTGGGAAAAAGTAAAATAATAGATAGGCAAGTTGGCTGAAGTAGAGTTGTATAAGTACCTATATACTCGTACGTACCTATCTAATAAGTAACTTTTACATTTCTGTGTTAATAGTGGAGAAATTAAAGAATCGGAAATAAACTTCTAAAGCGATAACAATATAATTGAATCGCTTTCAAATAATTAAATGTTTAATTTTTCTTTTTAGCCTAACCTTTATAAAACGAAATGAAATAAAGGTGTAACATAATGTATTGTTCATAATGAAGCCGATAAAGTTTTGTGTGAGTCCATCTGATGGCAGCTCTACCTCGAATCCTCTGGCGACAAAAAATCAAGCCTCTACTTCATTGAGTCATCGGAGAGCCTTTCACCTGGGCACGGCTTGACCGTGGGTAATTCTAAATAGACTCCGCACTCAGCGGCCCTACCATGACGTGTTAAAGCGTGAGTCGTTCGAGCGAGAAGGAGGGATGGAGCTATAGTCAGCTGCAGTAAAAGGCCACTCAAGTTTCGAATGGCTCCAAGACATCACCACCACAAGACCATGTTTTGAGACAAACACTATAGAAGTGTTTGTCGCAAACCATGGTTCACCTTTCGTCTTGCACGGCAAGCCCTATCACGTGTACATGTAAGGACCTTATGGCTGCGGGCAAAACATAATATTTAATATTTAAAAAAATGTATTTTCCATCGATTTGTAAAGAATATTGATTTTCTTGTTAACAAAAAACCTACTTTGCTGCACTTCTTCAAACTACTAATAATACCGTCCAGTGGTGATGTTTGTAGTCAGAAAAAGAGGATCAAGTAGGTTAAAACAAGCATAATAAAGCTATACACTACACTTACATTATTCATGCATGTCGACAAATTTTAGACTCTCTGGAGCGGTTTCAAATAAATATTTGAAGATTGCATGCACGTTATGTCAAAAACTACTTCGTTGAAGTTTGCTTCCCGCTTCCCTACCATACCTCTTTTGTGGACAATACCACAGCTGCTGAACTAGTTATATTCGAGTTTGATTTCAAAGTTTGTCGATAACTTCTGGGTTGCCTTTGAAAATTAAATGCACGAGTATATTATCGCTGCAATATTTTTGTTCTATCACTGATCAGTTGATCACATAACAACATTTACGACCACCACCACTATGACCACCAAAATCGACAAACTATTATGTTTAAAAATGCTCTACATCTTAATTTGACTGAAATCTATCTTTTGTACTTGAATGCGGCACCGAGATTGCATGGAAACCATACATAATACTAGTCAAATTAGATGATGTCCTATTTTCGGAATTTGGAATTAAAGTTTTGAATTCTAAATTGTTTATCACGTCAGACCTTATTTAAATGTTTATAAGCATGTATAAAACGTGTCAGATTTAGAACTCATCCAATTTTCTGGACCTAAATTAGAGTTTCAGACTGGTGCACTGGTGTGCTGATAATGAAGCAGATAGATTTTATATTCCGAAATTGTTGTCTGAGATATTGGACAGACACAAGCTGTCATTATTAACGAAGAATAGTTTCCCTATAAAACTGTAAGAAGTTAATTATTCGCATTTACTTAGAAACCAAAGTTACCGACATAGCCCGAAGGATCGCCAAATTGAAGTGGCAGTGGGCAGGGCACATTGCTCGCAGAACAGATGGTCGATGGGGCCGAAAAGTTTTGGAGTAGCGTCTTTTATGTCAAGGATTCTTCGTTGTTAGTCAGATAGGAATCTGAAATGTTTGTCAAGTTACTTGTCAAAATCAGACTTGTCAAGCCAATTTCGTCCTAGTTACAAAATTATAATTTCCTCTCATTTCTTACAAACAAATCATCTCCAAGTTTCAGATCTCGAGTAAAAATGGTAGAAGTAAGTGATGCAGTCCCAGGGCCGGGGGAGCCCAAGCTCAGCAAGGGTCGAGAGGCGAACTGGCCAGCAGTTCTGATCTTCATACACATTCACCTCCTCTCTCTGTATGGAACATGGCTGCTGATCTACGAAGTCAAACTGATGACCCTAATTTTCCGTAAGTCTTATAAAAAATGAAATAATAAAGAGCCATGAAAAACATTATACTAACGTCAAAAAAAAGAAAAACTGATAACACCACGTTAATACGTATAATTTGTTCAACGCTAAAAATGTCCGACATTTTATACAAGAGCACAAAAAGGTAAAAATACACTTGATTATTTAAATTAAGAAAAAACCACAAACATCGTTATCGAAATTAGTTATTTCGAATGTTTAGTGAGAAAAAACTTAGGAATGGATTTATTTGTTAAGTTTGAAAGTATTACTCTGAAAAAATGTGTCTATCCTCAACAAAGTTGCAACGGGTTAAATTCTGGCATAAGCATTCAGGTGGAAACGAATCCTTAACGACATAAAGTTACGTTTTAATCCGTGGAAATTTAAAAGGTAAAACTACCACTGATTGCTAAATTCGGCACTGATTACGGGCAGAATAAGACCCGCAAATCTTGAAGCAGAGCCCAGACCAAAGCAAGGGCAAGAACAAAGCTCGGGACCTTCGGACCCGGCAGGTACACAAGGGCTCTCATCTCTAGCCGGCACGATGTAAGCACGGAACCAATGACTTACTTAGGTATTTTATTACTTTCCAGTATTTGATCCATAATAGACAGTGGGTGTAGTTTTTTTTTCAAAATCAACCGGTTCGGTTCGTGGTTAGGAACACCGATTTTTCAAAAATCCAATATTGCCGTTTTAGTTTTCATCAAAATCGAGCTTGAGACTTCTTTCAGTGTTTTTCGCTAATCCTCAAAGTTTCGGATTTGGCCATCCACGCACACTTTAAAAATTCACTCATTATTCGTGACGATCAAAGAAGTGGGTTTTGACAGCAGGGTACAACATTGCTTTATTATTAAAAAAGAAAGAAACATGAAATAATTCTCTTTCGCACTTAGTGGTAAAGCGATCTTCTATCCCTCTCTACTTAGCTTTCCAAACCGACCTCTTAGATTTTAGCTAACTTTTTAGAACTGGGTAGGTACGTACCTATATTTTGCGTATGTGTATAACGTTTAATTACAATCGGATCAATCATTACCAACATATAAATGGCAGGCAACCGCAAAGGTTACATAAGTCTACATCTACACCCACAACTACTCGCCAGGTAAGAAGTACCATTAGCCGTATTTTTGTAACTGTCGAATTAACTGTGCCTGTCCCGACTCGAAGCTGTTACTGAGAAATTTCAAATGGAAAAATTCAATGTTAATACAATGTCAAGTCTATGAATATTTTTTTTATTACACTATCAAAGAACTCATAATGTCAACGAACGAAACCCCCTTGTGGCTTACAGCAGAAGGTTTCTCACTTGGTACGGTTTACTTTATACAAAGCTTTTTACCGTAGTACTTAATTACTTTTTATTGAGCTCCATTTTTTCAGCCACTGAAATGTCGGCTTTACTACATCATAATACGGCCCCAGGAAATTTAAATCAAACTGAATGAATCTCATTTTGAATCTAGAACCAACTCGATTGAAAGGTGAACTTAAACCCACTGCTTACAGTTGAGACCTTGGTAGGAGTTTCATCAAATAATTTAACGGAATCGTAATCCTCTAGGAAAACGTAAAATCGCTCTTTATTTCTTCCTTAATTGGTTTTCGTAAAGTTCTGAACGAACTTTTTAGACCTAGATTTCTATTTGCGATTGCGTAAGTTTATTCACCTATTAATTACTTGAAAGTTTGTATGAAATACCGTGCCCGTGTACCGTGATCATAAATCATTGGAATCGTTATTAAATTACATAAATGTATGGATTTAATAATATGGTTTTAACATGCCTCGCTGCTTCCCTGCGTCTTGGCGCTCCTTGTTGTTCTCCTCATCGCTGCCACTGCGGTGAAGTTGTCAACAGCCATTTCCATAGAAGATGGGTAGGCCATTAGTGTGGGACGGTACTTGTGTCGATACTCTTGCGCCATCCCATCTTCCTAGCTCTTCATGCTGTGCTGGTGCGGCCGCTGCGGAGAACCTCAACCTCAAGCCTTTTAATTTCCAGTTATCGTCCTGACATCGGTAGCAATCTTGGGCATGACCACGGGAGCTCATCGACTATGGGCACACGGGGCGTACAAGGCTAGCACAGGACTGCGGATCGTACTCATGCTATTCCAAACCTTAGCTGGAGTTGTAAGTATTGTACTTATATTTCTCATTGATGACTGACAAGAGCCTTTAAACAAAATTACTATGTATCATGTCACAAGTCACAAACATTATAACTTTCGAAAATCGCTATCGCCAATAGGATGTCACTTGAGCATAATAATAATAATAATAATAATAAATCTTTATTGTCGCAAATTTATACAGTTCACAAAATGACTTATAACTAAATACCAGTAAATGTATTGTACTATAGGTACTGATACTGTCTCCCAAACTAAGCGGGAGCTTGTATTTTGGGTGACAGTGTTCAGTCGTTAATTGTGACTCTATGATTACATTTTGAAATATTTGTGCATGCGAGTAAGACATAGTCGCTGGGTATTAGCGATATGTTTTTATAATTATTATATTATGTACATGTAGTTATTACATATAAGTGGACCATGTATTGTTGAGTTGTGTAAAGATGGGTGTGTATGTGAGGTGTTTGTTTCTAGATATGTGTGTGTAATTTTGTGTGTTTTTGTATTTGTGTTGTGGACATTTGAATTTTGTGTTATCTTGGTTTGTAAGTGTATCGTGTGTTTTTGTGTGTAGGTTATGCGATGTATGTTAGTAATTCTTCAGTTTTTTTGTAATCCAAATTTAGAAGCCAGTCTGTAAGTGTGGTTTTAAACTTGTGGCTGTTTAGTCCTGCGATGTTGAGTTTCTTGTGTATTTCGTTGTATAGTTTTCTGCTCATATTATTAAATTGCTTTCTGGCGAAAGATGTCTTACAGCGAATGGGTGGGTATACATACAACCTGCTGCGCCTACCTGGGTCGGGGCGCGGGGCACTTCGGTGTCTTCTCATTGTGGACTTGAGCACAAAGAGCTGTCGAGCTGTTAGCACTTTGCAGTCAGCGTAAAGGTTTTCGGTGGGGTATCTGTAAGGCTTTTTAGTCATTACTTTGAGGACAGCTCTTTGAGCTCTTTCCAGACGTAGAAGAAGTGTTTTGCCTGCGCCACCCCAAACTGGAATGCAATACTGGATAATGGATTGACATAGGGCTAAGTAAACAAGCATCTTACTTAAGCGACTTTCTGTCAACGGTAGCGTGGCGAAGGCGATTGACAAAACGTCAAAAATGTGTGAGGTTGCCGCTGTCGAAATGGCATGTGATCAATCCCTTACATTTTGGCATTTCGACTATTATGGCACTTTGTCTAGAGCAGCATACTCAACCGGCGACGGCCCGCGGGCCGGCCGCCTGTAGCGTAGCACATTATTGATGCTATATTTAGTCAGTGTATCAATGTGTATGTATCTATACGTATGTATGTATCTTTACTGTACTGATTCACTCCTTGACGATGCGCTGTGACTATTCCTCACCCACTACCAAGGTGAAAAAGTTGGCCTATGCCATATGAAAACGGTCCTTTCTTCACTAATTCAAAAGTCCCATTCATGTGGATACTATTAAATGTAGAATTATAATAATAAATTAATATTTTACTGTAGGTTAATTGTTCAAGGACCAAAGGGCATTATCCCTTTTTCACTTCAAATGGTAGCTCCTTAAATAATAATATTAATGATCAATCAGCCACTGTTGACAGAATCACCCCTCCTTGACCCCTTACTTTGTACCTATGTACTTAATTTATTTTCGAAAAATCGAAATATTTGTTATTTTTATTTTTAGGGTTCCGTACCCAAAGGGTAAAAATGGGACCCTATTACTAAGACTCCGCTGTCCGTCTGTCTGTCTGTCTGTCTGTCACCAGGCTGTATCTCATGAACCGTGATAGCTAGACAGTTAAAATTTTCACAGATGATGTATTTCTGTTGCCGCTATAACAAATACTAATACCAGAATAAAATAAATATGTAAGTGGGGCTCCCATACAACAAACGTATTTTTTGCCGTTTTTTTTAAATAGGTAATGGTACGGAATCCTTCGTGCGCGAGTCCGGCTCGCACTTTTACATCGAAATCATTTAAATGCCGTGTTTCAACTTCATCGGACCAAGCATTGAAACAATTCTTCCCAGATTGCTCAAGCCGCGACATTTTTCTTTCTTCGAGCATGTTTATTACCGTCGTAACTTTTGAACGAAAGGTCCGATTTGAATAATTTAAAGTGTAATTTACACGGGCATAATCAACCTTAATTATTAAACCATTTAAATGGATAAGGATTAATATCATGATACTAAAATCACCATTTCCTTATAACCCGATATTTGCTTGAATAATTTGAACAAAAAGTGGTCATGGTGACTTATCCATAATAGTTAGGCATATGGTATCGCGGACTTTTGTGTAGATATTGATGACTTTTATAAAAAGCAGCGTACGCGTATAAGGATTTTTTGGAATTCTTCTCACACCTTGGGTTACATTATCGAAGTTTTCATACGGATCCCTAACTTTTTTGAAAAAATTCTATAGCCTATGTCCATCACCGATAATGTAGGATTCTATTGGTGAAAGAATTTTTCAAATCGGTCCAGTAGTTTCGGAGCCTATTCATTTCAAACAAACAAATCTTTCCTCTTTATAATATTAGTGTAGATTAGTGTAGATGAATTAATTTATAAGTAATTCAGGTCCAATCATTTGTGATGACATTGCTTGCTTTTTCTTTGGATATAACTCGTAAATGCAATGAAATAAACGAATGAATATTGTTAATGTGTAAAAAAATTGTTTAATTCTGTGTCTTGCATAAAATGTTAAGGCGCTGTGAGCAGCAAAAACTGAAAAATTGCTGGTTTCCTAACAAAACTTTAGCCAAATCTGATTAATTTCAAGCTGCAGAAAAAATATATGTTGAATTTAACTATATTTCCAAGAACCCTGTTGTTTCCGTTACATGTTTAAAAATAAAATCCTCGATAGGAATGATCGTCAAAGTTACCTCTAACTTTGACCTTTGAAAAAACTCCCGTATTTCTAGCCTAATTATGCCGGTAAAATTTATAACAAATAATGAATCGAATTGCATTAACAAAACGTTGTTAGGTTATTAACATCTCAACTTAGTTTTGAGTAAATCAATAAAATGCTTCATATTTGGCAATAAATTGCAAGTATTGTGTCGTCGCGCTTCTCTTTCTTTTCTATACAGTCCGAGAGTGACCGAGTTTTTGCTATGACAGCGCCTTAACGCCACTGGCCTAAGGCGCAATATTAACTGACGCACGTTTTCACGGGGTTAACAGTACATCATGCCCAGCCCAAATCGGGCACAGAGACATATGGGATGGTCAGATCGGACGCGTGAAAATAAATATTCATGTGTCCTTAAAATAAAACTCAAATTATTGTTTCATTTTCCAGGGATCCATTTACGAATGGGTTCAGTACCACAGGCTCCACCACGCCCATTTCGCCACAGACGATGATCCTTATGATTACAACAAGGGCTTCGTGTACTCACACTTCTTGACTCGGCTGAGGAAACTGAGCCCTCACCAAGAGAAACTGAAGGACTCTATTGATATGTCGGATCTTGAAAAAGATTCAGTTGTTATGTTCCAAAAGAGGTGAGAATCAATTAAGATGTAATAATTTACTTGGTTCATTATTTCATTGAACTGCTTTTGCAATATTTACATCAAACGTGAATTTATTGTATGAATTCCTAATCATCACTATCATCCACAGCCCGACTTCGCTCACTGCTGAGCGGTTAATAAACCATTCAAGTTGTGTCTATACCATCTGGTGGGAAGAAAAATCTATAACCACAGCATTGTTTGATTTGTTACTGAAAGTTTTCTGGAAACACGATTAAAATTATATTGATATGGAATATGGATATCGATTTCGGATATTTTGTGTTTATTTCAGATTGTACTGGGGGCTATACGCAGTGCTGTTCCTGCTGCTACCCTTGAACGCTCCCCTGGAGTACTGGGATGATACTGTCCTCAGCTCAGTCTTTGTCATCGGCTTCCTTCGGTACCTGGTCGTGCTCCATGCATCCTGGCTGATCGAGAGCGCTATCTGTGTGTGGGGTCTGAGGCCAGGCGAGAAGTAAGTAGCCCTGGGAATAGTTATCTCGTAATATCCCACTGCTGGCCAAAAGCCCTGTCGCTTTTCCATACACGTGACAGAGGAGACAGAGGACAGCCTCTGCCATTGCGGGCTAGTCCTCGCGGTATGTGTCAAATTGGTCTCTCCTTCGTCTGGGTTTAGGAATATAATGTTTTTTGTTAATACAATTTTACGGTCCCATTAAGTTGAACCTATCAATTGAACGCATCGGTTATCGTGGGATTTAAAGAAATCGGTTTTAGTATCATTATACAGGATCATGTTTTGCCAGATGTAGAATAGGGGATCCCTTCTTTTCGCATAATGTTCTTTGTCCTAATATACTTCCGCATAACAATTTGTTTTGGCATAATAATACTTCGGCATAATTTTTTTAGGCATACATTTTATGTTGGCATAATTATCTTAAAGACTAATTTGTTTTGGCATAAATTTGATTCGCATAACGTTAGTAGGCCTAATGACTATTAGCATAACGTTAGTAGGCCTAATTACTATTAGCATAACGTTAGTAGGCCTAATGACTTTAATATCGACTGAATTTAATATGCTGTGCAACAAAAGTTAGTGACAGAACCGAATTGCTGCAATACCGACTCCACGTAGTCTTGTTTGTCCTACCCCTAGAGTGTAATTTAAAATCGCGTAGGCGCGTGGGGCCGCCGGAGGCCCGCAGCGCCGGAGCCGTGACAGAAACCCTGCCTGCTGCATGTTGCATGCTCGCTTGAATGCTGCATGCTGCATGCTCGCTTGAATGCTGCATGCTGCATGCTTGCTTGCATGCTGTATGCTTGCTTGCATGCTGTATGCTTGCTTCATGCTTCCTACAGCGAAAAAAAACCTACAAAATTGTTCAATACGTTATATTATATTAATATGTTACCTATATATTACCTGATTCAGGAGATATGGCTTTTTTCCAATCGTCGAAATAAATTGTTATACCTATAAAAATATGTTTTAATATCATTATGCGTAAATAAATTTGTGCTTTAGGATATTATGCTTATAAAAGTTATGCTTTTGATTTTTATGCTTAATAAATTTATGCTTTAGGATATTATGCTTAATTATTATTATAGTTAGAGAATTATTATGCTTAAAAAATTATGCGTAAGCTGTTATGCGTAATTACATTATGCGAAAATATAATTATGCCAAACAAAATTATGCTAAGTTATATTAGGTCTTAAAATTTTATGCAAATGGATAGGGAACCGTAGAATAGAATAGAATCACACACTATTTATTTTATACAATTTAACAACGACACGTTTTCTACGTCAAAACTGTGTTGTTTTTTTAATTGTTCATTTGATTTCTAATACTAGTAGTAATTCAAGAATTCAAGTAACCGGTAAAATGAAAGCAAAAAAAAACATAACATGCTTAACCTTTTTATTCAGAGACCGTACTTTACGTGTATGTTTTTATTTAACCCATCAACTCGTTGCGTTGCGCACCGTTTAGTATAATTCAATTGAGTTTTCTCGGGTGTTTATCACGTAAGCAAGTATCGTAGTTACAGTCTCATTTAAGAATGGAATTCTGCAAAAGGCTGTTGAAATTTCAATTTCCCCGAGTATGCCTTGTTGTGCCCGTTTCTCATTTTGGCTTTGAAAGAGACGATTTAAAATGTGTTCACGTTAATAAACAGTCTCTGGTATGTTTGAATTGTAAGCTAATCAGATTCCCGTTATATCTAATTTTTCTGCTTATGCTACATGATTATTGTTGTCATTTAATGAAAAGGTCATTATATCAATTTTAATTTGTTTACATTAGCAAATAGAGCCTAAGGTATTATTAGAAACGAATGAGTATAATTTATTGAAACTAATAGGTAACCCTACCTAGCGTACACACCAGATAATTGATGCGACAAAAGATAGACAGGCACAACGTGACAATGTTACAACGCGTTTTTAACCTAAAATTTAATTGGAAATTAACCCACTTGGCTACGTGATATTTATTTTGAACTTTGTAGTGTTTTTTGGAAGTCGGTTTTTTTGTGAAAAAGTTTTTTTTGGTGGGATTTACTAAAAATATGTGAACACGACAATAATTTTTAGGCAGCAAAAAGGTCAAGATTTGGTAGCTGTTGTTATCCATTTAAAGCGAATTTTTAAATTATTTTAATTTAAAGTTGTATTATGTCGCAGCCAATTAGCTTAATCAGCTATTAATCAGCAATTGCTTGCCTAGCCTTTTCTTTTAAATGTGCCGATTTTTCAGCGACCTAAGTGACATCTTTTGTTCAATATAGTTTAATGACCTGCCATGTCACTTACGTCGCTGATTAAACGGCACAATTCAATGAAAAGGCTAGACTTTTAATGAAACGCCGGATTCAGCTAGTTGGCTGCAACATATACATTCGATTTGGCCACCCTGTATTTGGTACTTTACTGGCGAAGCATTGAGTAGGGGAGTATGATACGCAATCATTGCTAGAAGCAATGGAGCAAAGGATCATTTTCATTTCGTGTACATTCACGGTAAGGTTATTATTTGTTTCATAAAGCCTTGTCAGTCAATGACCGTTTGTGAATATAAGGTATGTAATCGAAAAATACGACGTTGTTAGTTTACACTAACAACGCCATATTTACAGATACGCCTCAACAATTGTATAGATAATCTAAATTGAAAATTTCACTACGAATATACCTACCTACGAAGGTAGATAATGGTTCGTGATTGAGAGATAGTGCTCTAATCAAAGGGAAACAAATCTTGGAAATTGCCAAAATCTAATCACGTCGACTTTGAGTACCAACCTTCCATTAGGTTGGTAGTGTTGGTACCCAACACGTGGTAGTCGTCGTGATTGGTCTAAAACTGTCAACTTCGTATATACATAAACTCACGGCTTTTGTCCATGGGGTAGGCAGAACTACAGAACGCCACCTGTAACGATCCTATCACTATCAACTTTTAATACATAGATTTGTTTAAAGGAAAAAAGATAACTTATTTATTTGGCACAATGTAGGTAGATACATACGCATAAGGAAACTTAATGTGAGGCATACAATGTCATAAACATTGTGTGCCTCAAATAAGTCTAGTTCATCAAAATGCCAGACCACCAGGAGTTTCTTGTCACTGGTTTTCAACAGAACCTTACGTACCTTACGTTGAGTATACGGAAATCAATATCATCTCGCCCTGTTTTATTGTGTCTACAAAACTGATGATGCTGAATCATCAGTTTTGTAGCCACAATAAAACACCAGATTAAGGTGCAATAAAACTATACTTGATTGTTAGTCTGAATTCCATTGATATTCGAATAAACGACCAAGTGTATTAATGCCAGTAACACTTGCAGTTAAACCTTATCGTTTTATACAATGCGAATTTGCAAACATACTAAAGACTGCTAAAATTATAACCTTCACTTTTGGCTTTGCCGTAATATGGTAAAACATACTAAACACGTATTATACAGGCAAAAACCTTATTTAAATACTGATAAGAAGATTATTTATTCAAAACTTAGTGGAGTGCCTTTGTAGGCGACATTAATACCGCCACAAAAAATCAACGTAGCAGAATCAACAAATGAGACTCGCAGCGCCATCTATCTCGACCGCTGCGAACTAACTGAACAAAATCCTAAATCGCGATATCAGAGTTTACCTTGCGATTACAACATATGCAAAAAGCCCGAATATCAACACTCGTGCAACTGCCCGAGAGTTGATATTCGGGCTTTTTCGGGCCCACCAGACAAACCAACCGTCAAGTCGGAGGATCCTCCCTTTTCAATGGAGGTATGCTGGACTTTACTCTCTGTTCCGCTACCTCCAAACCTTGAGCGCCAGTAATATGAAAACCCCGGAATCCAATTACTGTCAACGAATTGTTATAAGAGTGAATTTCCCGGGACCAAAAATTGCGTGGCATCAATGAAATAGGTACTAAAAAACAAAGTTATAATGTTCTAACATTTTTTTCCGGTTAGGTGAAATAGAAATCCACGTGTAGCACTAAATATTTTATTAATAGGATTAATGGATACTCCAAAATAATTAATTAAACCTCGAAATATTTCATTGCCGTGTTTGTCCACACGTCACCTTGTTGTGTATTATTCCTCAATGATGAAAATCTATTGGTTATTTATATTAAAACCTAGTTTTATTTGATACATTAATAGTTAAAGTATTGTTACGGAATATATTTATTCAAATATTTCAACAATACAGCGAATGGTTAATAGAAATTCATTTGTCCCAGAACTACCGTTCATCGCCGTGTCCTAATCATGTTCAAGGATATTGTTTTACCTAATGACTTGCGTCCCCCCCGCGGTGCGCTAAACGTTTCGTATTAGTGCTGCCCAAAGACTACAATAGTATACTGGCTATAGACAGGCAACTCTACCTTATTTTTTAATACTAGGAAGTGGTCGAACTCAGCGCCATCTAGTTTTTAGTTAAGGGAACTAATTTATATAAGTAAATGTATAGGTTGGTAGGTGTACAGCTGCTGTCAGATCCTTTATGATATTAGGTAGAGAGATGAGTGTATCAGCTATATACTACAAACATACGTACTACATAAAGAAAAAAAAACCACATAATTGAATATTAAACCATTTTATTTAGAAAAACATCACACATTTTACAATAAAATTTTATGTTCGCCTTTTTCGTCCCTTATGATTAAGGTAGTGCCGATTAACCTTTTCTTTCATAGAATCGTTAATATTCCAAAAGGTTATTTAGCCAGTGAGAAAATTATTGATATCTTTGCACCACTTGTTTACAACAACAACACACACAACACAACACGAACGTACGAACGAATTGTAACGCGGCTTAACAACATGGAGAAACGAAAGCTCAACTCAACCTGCAGATGCACTAGCGAAACAACAAAAACTCTATTGCAAAAGCAAAAAAAGGCGCACGAGTAGTTACACTCTCACGCAGCCATTTGCAATTTAAGTGTGGCCATTCAAAAACAAACTTTTGCACGTTTAAATACCAAAATATAACTTCTTCAGTATTAAAGCTCATAATAAAAACCTAATTATGTACTAATTCATATATTCTATTATTTTATATAAGAAGATCATGAAATCATATTATTTTTCTTGATTGTTAAAGTAACTCCCAGAAAAAAATATATTTAACCGTAGCAACACCGAAATTTGTTTCCCTTAACTAAAAACTAGATGGCGCTGTTTTCAATAAAAAAATGGAATTTTAATTTTGTTCTAAGTTGCCATAGCATGGTGCTGCCTAAGTGCTCGACGTGGAAGGACGTACACACGTGCCTGCGTTTTCGAGCCATAATGTAAGTTATTCAATTTTTATGTTACTGGACATTTTTTCTTTCATCGCCGTGGATAGGTATAACCTCATTTTAAATTAAGTTTGTCTTCTTGAGTAAGCATTCGATAGAACGCCATTTCTTTTATGTTTATTTGTGAAGTGTTTATTTCTTTAAATAGTTAATAGATTTTTTGTTATATATATTTTTTGCCTTGATTTTCATCGCCGTGCTTTCATTGCCGTGGTGTTTGTGCGCGAAATTTGCTATGGCAATGAAAAAAAAGACACGGCAATGAAAAAAAATTCATTGCCATGCCTTGTAAAACAATTTATTTTCATTGCCGTGGCCAGGTATTTCATTTCCGTGACTTGTGTTTTCATCGCCATGATACCATGATTAGGCAAAGAAAATATCTTTATCACCTTTTATCTGTTATACAGCCGGTCAATTCTGTCGACATCTCACGATGTTCACCTAGGCGGAGTGAACGACAATACAGCTGTCATTCCATCTTAATTGTATGGTTTGACAACTCACCCGTCGTGCACCCTGTCCAAGTGTTCACTTCGACATGTTTACAGAATCGCACTGCAGGTAATACTGATTACTGACATTACAGGACTCGTCAAGTTAACTCTCTCTGCAATGCGATAAAACATTTAAGGATAGACTTGATGAGTTTTTACTGTTCAGTCAACTACAAAAAGATTTTTTCATGGTAACGTAACAAAATGATGTAACATTTGGTACTCTATCACACGTATAATATACCCTCACACACGCATGCACCCCCACATACTACAGTCTGATTTTAATAATGGATTGTTTATATTTTTAGGATGCCAAGATGCCTAAACCAAAATTATCTAAAGAGGTGAGAAAAGAGAGGAAAAGATTGGCGGAAGAAAAGCGACATCAAAAATTAAGAAGCAACCCTGTATTAAGAGAGGAGTATCTAAGAAAAGAAAGAGAACGATCTTAAAAAGAAGGCTGCAGGAGTAGTTCTTCCTCGAAGTGCAATGACTTCGCAATATTATAGGAGGATAAGGTCTTGATTCCAACAAGTGTTGGAATCTTCTTTTGTAATATTTATAAATATTACAAAAGAAGAATGAGAGTACAATAAGTAAAGAAAGACTGTTGAATTACACTCGCAACACTACTTAGAGATATCAATACTACAGCCTTTATTCTTATGCATACTCCCATTCTTCCTTTTGTAATATATTATCTATCCAAATCTTACTCCCATACACAATTTGTCTGGGTTTGCCTGTCCCCCTCGGAGAGATATAATATTTTTCCATTTCCATGGATTGATTCTTTCATTCCCATGGCACAGTTTTTTCATTGCCGTGGACGCTTGTTTCATTGCCGTGCACGCATGTTTCATCGCCGTGGCACGGAATTTTTAATCCTGTATATCTCGTTAGTTTTTTAAGTTATCTGCTAGACATTAAGCAAGAATACAATACAGTATCAAAAACTTTAATAAAAGCGTTTTTTTTAAAAAAAAAACCTTAAGATAAAAAAATACACGGAAATGAAGATTTTATAGGACCTGTTGAAATTCACTCATAAAACCTGTTGGATTGCATTATTACAAAGTTTACCTAAAAACATTCATTGCTTTTTATTCAACAATTAAATAATTAAATAAACAATATAGAAGTATACATTAATCTAATGCATTACAAGCTTATTTGACTAGTTTTGTGCAAACAGGTTTTAAGACTTATTTTTAAATGCACATCAAAAAACTTATCACGTCAATTTATTAACATCAATTAAATATTTTTAACATCAAAATAATTATTGTAATGCAAACAAGCCAAATCTTTGACAAAACTAATAAGTACTAAAAATAATCCAAAGATTATAAATACCTACTACATACGTTAATAGTCACATGGAACCTTCACGATTATAATCCTTAAAAGATTATGCAGACATATAATTATGTGCTGAAGTTGCGGAGTCTGTTCGAAAGAGTTACCGCGGCCCTGGAAAGCAAAGGGCACTAGGAGTACGGATGGGTTTTAGTCAGTAAGAGTCTGAAACTCCCTCCCGCTCCGCCCAGAGCTGGAGGAGTCATTTGATGATTTCCCATCCATAAAAAATAAAAAAAACGTGCTGATGTACGCTTAAGTCAAAATTGATTGCATTCGTTCTTATGATATGATAGCGAAGTGTTTGCCAAGTTTTTTTGACAGGGTTTGCAACCTTATTAAGTGTCTGACAATTAACGAAGTGATTTCATACATTATTCCAAATAAAATATATCAAAACTGAGCTTTATTCTTTAACGAATTCGAGGTACAATTTTCTACACCTTTGCAAACTGCTACCAGCCAAAGCTACCATGATCTAAACTTCGTAGTCGGGGATTGATCTTACCTATATTGGGGACATACACAAATAAACTTTCAGCTTTTATAAAATAACGAAGGTCTGATCGTCACGGGCTCTTGGGCTATTCGTTTAAATTATGAGATAAATATGAATTGTTTGGTAAGTCTTTGGGTTACCCGAGAGTATTCTTAGAGCCAAGATGTACGCGGGAACCAAGGTAAACCAGTGATTCGTCTATAAACCATTTGCTATTAAATCGACTAAAAGTGCAGGCGTATTCGACCTTGATGACGTGTCCAGCCCGAAAACCATTTTACGGTTTAAGAATTTTTATTTCGCTCTAAAAGAATACTTTGTTCTTATTAGGAAAAACATAATTATTAAGATAAGCGACGCGCGACGGTTCCGCTTGGTAATAAACTAAAATAAGTTATAAAAATGGTAAAAAAAATACAATTCATACATTATTCAGGTGCTGCTCTAATAGCCTTTTAAAAGTTGGAAGTGAATTTGATTCTTTAATTACTTTAGGTAGAGAGTTATAGAGTTCAGTCCCGTCATAATATACGACAGTCTTTCTACCGTAGTTTGTCCTCGGTGCTCTTAAAATTATATTTATTTTGGTTAGTCTGTCTCGTACCACAGTCAAAATGTGTACGCAACAGCCTGTAGTTAGTATGTTCAGCGACGCATCTTGAATTTCTTGCATTCGAAACACATTTTTGGCTGTTAACTTTTTTCTCCAAGTCCAATTTTTTTTGTGCCTATAATGAAAGTTAAACACTTTTACCGAGCATATAAATTAGATATACCTCATTCACCGACGCTCCTTAGATCACTTGCACTCGACGATTTTGTTTAGCGTTTAACTTTTATCACCATAAGCCGATTTTTGTGTCCAAACCAAAATAAAGCACTTTTTGTGTCTGATTCAAAGCCGTGCACCTTGAATCGTCGATTTTGTGTATAGCAAAACTCATAAATGGTGTTTACGTTTTTTCTCCATAAGTCGATTTATTTGTGTTCATAATGAAAACTAACAGAGGAGCTCGTGGCTAAATTATAACAGCCACACAGGCCGCTTCAAGGTTAAGCAGCTCTTGACGAGGTTGGTCAGTGGATGGGTAACCATCTTAACATATCGAGACTCCTCCGTGCCTCGGAAAGCCCGTTAAGCCGTTGGTCTCGACTTTGGAGATCTTTGGCAGTCGTTACGGATAGTCAGAAGTCAGAAAATCTGACACCAGTCTTGCCAAGAAGTACCGTGTTACCCATTTAAGGGGTTGTGGAGGTCTAGTAGGCAGCCGCTCCACGTAAAATACTGGTATTCAGCTGAATCCGGTTTGAGTGGGAGCCAACCCCAATAAAGTTGGGAAAAAGACTAAGCAGATGATGATAATGAAAAATACAATCCAATTGAGAACCTCCTCCTTTTTTTGAAGTCGGTTAAAATAACACATGTTTGTTTTTTTTTTTTTCACATGCATCCTTTATAACGAGATCAGTTTTATTATCCGACGCTTCCTATTGTGACTTGCTGTATTTTTTATGTATGTTACCTCATAACTCCGTCATTTGTGAACCGATTTGAAAAAAAATATTTTATGTGAAAAGATATACATACTACCCGATTGGTCCCATTGAAATTTCATCAAAATCGGTTCAGCAGTTTGGTTTTTAAATACAAATAGCTGGAAAAAATATATCCAAGCAAACGAAAATGCGTATTTTGCTTTCCTGTAACTTTCCAGTGGTGGTGTTAGGTGTGGGGTACCACTAAAAAGTGAAGAATTGAAAGAGCATAATTTTTTTTTGGAGTCAAAAAAGTTCCTCCATGGAAAAAATTAGCGATCATTAAAAAAAATACAACCGACTTCCAAATAAAAATAAACACTACAACGTAGGTACAAAATAACTTTAATTTCGGAAGTCGGTGTTAAATTACGAAGAAACAATCAAAAACACCGACTTCTGAAATTAAATTTATTTTGTACTTTGTAGTGTTTTTTTTTTAATGATCGATAACTTTTTTCCACGGTGGAACTTTTTTGACTCCAAAAAAAAATTATGCTCTTTAAATTCTTCACTTTTCACTTTACACTCAGAGATCGCAACAAGTTGTTAGGAAAAGCTAAAAGAAATGCGTATATTCAAAGTCCATACTAACCCTACTCCATCCCACACATTTTGTAACTCAGAAAATTAGTAACGTCTGGGATTTTGCTCTATTTTGAACTTTTAACAATCGTGATGAACGTCACTGGTATGCACTATTGTTGCTACAATCTTCTGTCTTTGGTTGCAGATCTCCTCCTGACTCCAATACAGTATTTATATTGACTAAGACATTCTGGCCTCACTACCACTACCTCGTGCCATATGACTACAAATCCGGAGAATACGGAACTTACGGTAAGTTTTCTGCGAAATATCTACATCAAAAGCTATCTTTATGTATACAATTAAATCTACAGATAATTATGATTCAAGAAATTAAAAACTTAAGGATATGACGCATATCTTCCCAACTCGTAAGTACAGGTTATTCTTTTTTTTGTGGTCTGCGTCATTCTCGTGAAATAATTTGTTTGTCTTTCTTTCTTTCTCAATTTAAAAACATCAAGTTGATAAACGTGTATTTAATTAAAGCTTTCCAAAAGGCAGCAAAAGGTTGAAATGTGTAAAAATTGAATTAAAGATCTTTAATTCAATTTGCCCATTGGCCCTGTCAAAATGGCTGAACTGAAATTGTAATACCTGTGTGGTACCTATGGATTAGGTAGTATTTTCGTTATTTATTCTTGACTTCATTTAATTAATTGATATTACTCGTATTTCCTCAAACTGTTTGTAGAATCAGTGGTTTTTTGTTGCTCACATCAGCTAAGACTATCAATCAAGCTCAATTCTATGAAACTCACCTGAAAAATAATTGTCATTATTTTTCTATTGTGTATTTGAAAGATATTGTGACCATAATCAAATATTGGCTTTTTTGCCAAGGATCGAACAAACACCAATGTTCACTGTAAATTCCTTGCTATTATTACACCATATTTTAAAAACTTAGACGAGCATTGAGGATGACTGCATAATTATGTCCAAACAGACTGTATCTATTTGGTTGTTTGAACGCACTAATCTCTGGAACCACCTGTCTGATTTGGAAAATTCATCTTGTATTGTCGCAGCCAATTAGCTTTATCAGCTAGCTTTTAATTGGTTGCCTAGCCTTTTCATTTATATGCGCCGATTTTCCAGTGACCTAAGTGACATCTTTTGTTCAATATCGTTTAATGACTCGCCCATGCCACTTATGTCGCGGATTAATCAGCGCAGTTCTCTGAAATGGCTAGACTTTTAATGAAATGGCTGCTGATTCAGCTAGCTGGCTATGACATATATATGATAGCCACAGCAATTCATGAGCAAAGCTGTAGGCTACACGGGAACGGGAAAAAAATGGGATATGCGCGCACGAAGTCGCGGGCAAAAGCTAGTTGTTCCATTTTTATCCCAGTTTTTTTTACAGAGCTTTTGTTATTCTTTGTAGCAAAAATATACGAAATAAATTTCATACATTTTGCCTTCGTTAACAAAACAAATAGGTGTTTTGTTAATCTATAAGTATATATAAAAATCTGTTGAAGAGTATTTTTTGTACATGGAAAATAATAAAGCGTTTTTGTAATTTTTGTCTGCTTGTCTGTTTATCTGTTAATCTGTTTGTCTGTTTAGATGTGGAGGCATCACGTAGAAAGTACAAAACGAATGTGGATAACTTTTACTTACACATTAAAATTGTGCATCATTCAGATTATTACTTATTTTGTTTCATTGTAATCGGTTCTTTCTTTCAAAAGATATTTGTATTTTGTGCTTTTCTAAATCTTCTGTGTCATAAAAAAATATCTTAGGTGTTTGTTTATTCGTTTTGGAAAATTGTTTAATTTGCGTTACTGGTTAGTATTATTCATTCATTTGAAGTAGTACGAAACATAAGAATCGACTTGATTCGAGGTACTAGGAGATATCAAGGATGAGCGGCATTTTAAACAGAAGATGTGATGTAGTTAGTGCCCATTGTAACCTTCTTTTTATTTTCTTAATTCTAAGAGGTGTGAGGTAATGCAGGGTACATCTTTAATCAGTGCGACACTTTTTTTCCGACATCCACGCGAACGAAGTCGCGGGCACAGCTAGTTCTAAAATAATTGCTGGATATGATGATTATTTATTGACTTTATTTACTTTTTATTGTTATATCTTTTCTGTTCTCTAACCAAATGTTTCAAATAAACTCACACTTTTGTGAAGGGGCCTGTGGTAATCAGTCTAATAGGTTTTCTCACTGCATAATACGTAATTTGTAAAGTTTATAAGGTGCCTTTGTCGAAGAGATCTTTTTTAATGTTTTGTTATTTCTCTTCACAGATTGTGGCTGCTCGACAGCCTTCATCCGTGTCTGGGCAGCTCTGGGCCTGGCCACGAACCTACAAACAGTAGAAACCACCACCATCCAGAAGGCGCTAGCTGATGCAGCTAGAACCAAGAAGGATCTGAAGACCTGCATCGACGCAGCAGTCACCAAACAAAAGTTGCCTGAAGAACATTACCTTAAAAGAGGATAGTCTTTAGCGTTACCTACTTTTATATATTAATTTAAGTTTTATTGTACGGTATTATAATAATTATATGTTTAGTACCTACTGGTTGTTTTATTTTACTATCCTGTGGAGAGTTGAATTGTCCAACATAAACATGTTTACTTCAATTAGGTTATAATATCACTGTCTAAAAGCACTATAATAACTAACACATTTTCTATCACTCCACTCATGCTCTAGTGTCTTAAGTAATCCATTAAATAAGTACCATTAAATGATTCTATACATACCAACGTGAATATGTGCCTACCAACAAACTGCAATTTCATTAAAGATCACCTACGTCACCTACGTCTTGCGACATAGGTCACAGTTAATGCAGTACAATATTTATTATTCTGCGATAACAAACAGCTAAGAAAATTTTCAACTCCTTCCTATTTTTCCAGCAGTATTCTCCTAAACCTGAAACAATAGAAATAAAATAGATTAAACCTTTGCAACTGTCACAGCTAAGGCTGAAGAAGAAAGAAACAAAACTTTAAAAAACGGAACCCCTTAAAAAAACTGGAATTTGCGAGCGGCTTCCCCCGCAAGACTGTCGAATGGGATGATACTACCTACTACCGTGATGGAAAGTATCTTATGTCCTAATCTAAGCCCTGGTATATATTTCATCTAAATCAATTCAGCCGTTGAAACGTGATTGATTAAGAAACATACAGACTTGGACAATTAGTATAAAAATACAATTTTCATCCCACCATCTCGGAAAGAGTATTTTTAATCTTCAATATCTGAGTGGAAAAGCCGTTTTTATTCTCTAGAGGATAAAGTAAATTGAATTTAGAACATCGTGTGCACTAAGTTTGTGAATTAAAAAAAAACATTAAACCTATTTACTGCTACCTCTATGGTGCCGAATATATCATACAACTTTTTTTTAATTTGTTAAAAACTCAGACTCGGAACCTTCTTGGTGTTCCTTTTTTCAATTTGCTTTGTACGCGGTTCTTTACGCGGCATTTTTTCACGTCATTGTTAAACCTTATATTAAAAACAAGAAACTTGAAAACAAGTGAAAAAACTAAAATGAGTGATTCTAGCGACGAGGAAGTTTGTTTGACGCCAACAGAATTGACTGAAACTGTTAATAATGCGCAAATGAGCTTTCTCCCTCAACAATCACGCGAGAAGTATTTAAAACAGTACGATATGTTCAACACGTGGCGACTAGCAAAAGGAGCCAAAACTTTCTAAGAAAACGTTTTGCTGGCATATTTTATAGAATTATCCGAGAACAAGAAAGCAAGCACTCTATGGAGTACGTATTCGATGCTAAAAGCAACAATAAAGATGAAAAAAGACATACATATCGATACCTATCCTAAATTAGTGGCATTTTTAAAAAGAGCCTCATCTGGTCATTAAGAGGGCGCCGACCAAACGTCGACCGCGCAGTGGCGCCCTCATCGTTTGTTTGGTTATTTCTTTTATTTTAGAATGAAAATGCAGAAAATTTGACATTTAAGTTGTGCTCCACAAGATTATACGTTAATGTTATTATAAACGGTAGTTTTAAATTGTTCAGTTTTATTATAATATAATCACTAAAACGGAAAATAGTGGCCACTTTTATCCGTTTTAGTGATTATAATAAAACTGAACAATTTAAAACTACCGTTTATAATAATATTAACGTATAATCTTGTGGAGCATAACTTAAATGTCATATTTTCTGCATTTTCATTCTAAAATAAAAGAAATAACCAAACAAACGATGAGGGCGCCACTGCGCGGTCGACGTTTGGTCGGCGCCCTCTTAACCAAAAAAATCGAAGGTTTTCACAGTATCTGATATTGAAAAGTTTCTTAACGAAGCACCCGATTCCGTATATTTGGCGGCAAAAGTAAGTCAGTTGTACATTCAGTATCTACTTAAGTATATTAATCTCAATTAAATAGTATACTTAGTAGATGTTGATAGGCATAATTATACGTTCATATCATTTTTTTTTCATTTATCTACTACAATACTCTTTACGTTACAGATTGTTCTTATTATTGGAATAAACGGAGCATGTCGAACTAATGAACTAACACAACTTAATGTCAAAAACATTGAGAAACATTCAGATGACTTACTATTAATTAATTTACCTAATACAAAGACAAAAAGAGACCGCAACTTCGTCATTCGCAAGGAATACGTAACGATTGTTGAGAAATATCAAGCCTTACGCCCGCCTAACATTCCAATCAATCGATTTTTTCTACTGTATCGCAATGGAAAGTGTGTTAGACAGCCTATGGGTACTAATAAAATTGGCAGTATCCCACGAGAAATAGCAACATTTCTTGAACTTCCAGAACCCCTGTTGTACACGGGTCATTGTTTCCGACGAACTTCAGCCACACTTTTGGCTGATTCCGGAGCTGATCTCCTGTCCCTTAAGCGCCACGGAGGCTGGAAGTCCAATGCAGTTGTAGAGGGATACATAGAGGATTCCATCCAAAATAAGTCTAAAATATGTGAAGGCATCGTAGGAGCCATTACACTGAAAGAGCCTCAATCGGATCCTTGGACTGGCCCTTCTACATCAAAAATAAGCCGTTATGAAACACCTAACCATCTCCCTCTCTCTCCAACATTCATGCTAAGGGAATCCGATGAATCAGTACAACTATTAAGTATGACAGATAGTTTACCGAAAAACAGCACACAAGTGACTAACACCAATATTACAGTACCAAACAAAAATATTACACTCAATTTAAATAACTGTAGCAACGTTACTTTAAAATTTTCTTAATTATACCTTAGTATTATTTTGTTATAATTTAAAGATTATTCTGTAATACTTACCTGTCATAATGTAGTAATTGATACCTAAACTGAAATAAAAGTGTACCTATCTTGTGATTGTAAACGTCTTTTTTTTGCATTTAGTCATTTCCTCGCTGAGGTGGAATGAAAAGTTACGTGTTGCACTCGAGTGCAAAGATTTTTCACCCCGTGCCCTTTTGATTCCCTCGCTAACGCTCAGGATTCTAATTTTGATGACATCAGTATGTTATGTATGCTTAAGAATAATAAATTTAAAAATACAATTTGTAGGCGTAAGCGTATAAATCATTATACGCTTACGCCTACAATAGTTATTTGTTATACAAGAGTGCAAAGTTGCTTTTTAACCGCGTGTTCAATTTTGATGACCGAGCAAGCGAAGGATTCTAAAATTAGAATCCTGAGCGTTAGCGAGGGAATCAAAAGAGCACGAGGTGAAAAATCTTTGCACTCGAGTGCAACACGTAACTTTTCATTCCACCTCAGCGAGGAAATGACTAAATGCAAAAAAAAAACGTTTACAATCACAAGACAGGTACACTTTTATTTCAGTTTAGGTATTAATTACTACATTATGACAGGTAAGTATTACAGAATAATCTTTAAATTATAACAAAATAATACTAAGGTATAATTAAGAAAATTTTAAAGTAACGTTGCTACAGTTATTTAAATTGAGTGTAATATTTTTGTTTGGTACTGTAATATTGGTGTTAGTCACTTGTGTGCTGTTTTTCGGTAAACTATCTGTCATACTTAATAGTTGTACTGATTCATCGGATTCCCTTAGCGTGAATGTTGGAGAGAGAGGGAGATGGTTAGGTGTTTCATAACGGCTTATTTTTGATGTAGAAGGGCCAGTCCAAGGATCCGATTGAGGCTCTTTCAGTGTAATGGCTCCTACGATGCCTTCACATATTTTATACTTATTTTGGATGGAATCCTCTATGTATCCCTCTACAACTGCATTGGACTTCCAGCCTCCGTGGCGCTTAAGGGACAGAAGATCAGCTCCGGAATCAGCCAAAAGTGTGGCTGAAGTTCGTCGGAAACAAAGACCCGTGTACAACAGGGGTTCTGGAAGTTCAAGAAATGTTGCTATTTCTCGTGGGATACTGCCAATTTTATTAGTACCCATAGGCTGTCTAACACACTTTCCATTGCGATACTGTAGAAAAAATCGATTGATTGGAGTGTTAGGCGGGCGTAAGGCTTGATATTTCTCAACAATCGTTACGTATTCCTTGCGAATGACGAAGTTGCGGTCTCTTTTTGTCTTTGTATTAGGTAAATTAATTAATAGTTAGTCATCTGAATGTTTCTCAATGTTTTTGACATTAAGTTGTGTTAGTTCATTAGTTCGACATGCTCCGTTTATTCCAATAATAAGAACAACCTGTAACGTAAAGAGTATTGTAGTAGATAAATGAAAAAAAATTTATATGAACGCATAATTATGTAGTATACCTACTATTTAATTGAGATTAATATACTTAAGTAGATACTAAATGTACAACTGACTTACTTTTGCCGCCAAATATACGAAATCGGGTGCTTCGTTAAGAAACTTTTCAATATCAGATACTGTGAAAACCTTCGATTTTTTTGGTTGATGACCAGATGAGGCTCTTTTTAAAAATGCCACTAATTTAGGATAGGTATCGATATGTATGTCTTTTTTCATCTTTATTGTTGCTTTTAGCATCAAATACGTACTCCATAGAGTGCTTGCTTTCTTGTTCTCGGATAATTCTATAAAATATGCCAGCAAAACGTTTTCTGAGAAAGTTTTGGCTCCTTTTGCTAGTCGCCACGTGTTGAACATATCGTACTGTTTTAAATACTTCTCGCGTGATTGTTGAGGGAGAAAGCTCATTTGCGCATTATTAACAGTTTCAGTCAATTCTGTTGGCGTCAAACAAACTTCCTCGTCGCTAGAATCACTCATTTTAGTTTTTTCACTTGTTTTCAAGTTTCTTGTTTTTAATATAAGGTTTAACAATGACGTGAAAAAATGCCGCGTAAAGAACCGCGTACAAAGCAAATTGAAAAAAGAACACCAAGAAGGTTCCGAGTCTGAGTTTTTAACAAATTAAAAAAAAGTTGTATGATATATTCGGCACCATAGAGGTAGCAGTAAATAGGTTTAACGTTTTTTTTAATTCTAAAAGTTTTAGTTAAAAAGCAACTTTGCACTCTTGTATAACAAATAACTATTGTAGGCGTAAGCGTATAATGATTTATACGCTTACGCCTACAAATTGTATTTTTTAATTTATTATTCTTAAGCATACATAACATACTGATGTACGTTATGTATGCTTAAGAATAATAAATTTCATCAGGGGTGTAATCTTTGATTGATCCCGTCGAGATTATGTAAACAGCCGGATTTCCAACTCCTTGAGATTTACCCAACAACCCTGATTTTATATTTTTGTGCTATGTGTAATATAAGTGTATGTACATTCTAAAAAAATAAATACTTTAACAGCTGAATGAAACTCTGAATGTGATAAGTATGGGGACTATACTAAAGTGTAAATAAATATCCGAAGCCACGTGACCTACAGTGTTCTCGGATTTCAAGTATGAATACACTTACCTTAGTTATGTATTTATTCGCTAAGTGAACAATGTATGTTCTTTCAGAATAACTAAAGAATCTCAGAGGTGTTTTTGTAAAGCTTGTAAGATGAAAAAAAACCGGCCAAGTGTGAGAGGGACTCGCGCACGAATGGTTCCTTACTATCTATAAAAAACGGCAAATAAATCACGTTTGTTGTAGGGGCGTCCCACTTAAATATTTATTTTATTCTGTTTTAAGTATTTGTTGTTATAGTGACAACAGAAATACATCATGTGTGAAAACAACCGTCTAGCACGGTGAGATACAGCCTGGTGACAGACAGACGCGAGACGGACAGTGGAGTCTTAGTAATATTAGGTACCCGTTTTTACCCTTTGGGTACGGAACCCCAAAAATTATAGCGTGATGTGTTTTTTTATTAATTTATGTGAAATAATGTATATTTATGTAAATAAAATAATAACTTTTTGAAATAATGGTATGTTTTTTTTCAATTACAACGACTTTTGTACAATAAACTGGCAAAAAGTCGCTAATCCTGATGTCAACTTAGAATTATTTATTTATTTAATGGCCTATCTATAATTATTACACTCATTATCCTATTAATACAAGCATTGTTATTCAAGCTAATTGTACGGCAGACACAGCATGCAAAAAAAAATAGAACAAGAAAAAGCGTAGGGGACAAGGAAAAATAAAAGTCAATATAGGTACATTCAACTACAAAACTGAACAAATACATTTACATTTTTTTATGTTAGCTTGTTTCATAACAATTCCAACGACATAAGTTTTATATACAACTCCCGTACAAAACTTTATGAGATATCGTCATTTTAATCACACGCGCCGATATCGCACGAGACCACCCAGAAGTAGCCTCACAGTTGGACGAAATCGCGCAAAATGGCCGCCACAGTTTAGAGGATAACAGACGTATTTACATAAAATGTGACGTTATGAATCAAAAGATTACGAAAAGGCTGCCAGCAACCAAAATTCTAAGAAATTACTGTCATTACAAAAAAATAATTTATGAGATGGACCTTTTTGGGAGCACCTTGTTCCCGACCTTGGCCCGCCTTCATTGTTTAAGACCAAAGTGCAAGTAATAGGTACTTACAGCCGGCTCCAAAACATGTCTGGTGGATTACCTTGTGATGTTTTACCTCAGTTGAATGTGAGAAATGCACCAATGACGTCAGATAGCAGATGGTCATCGAAACTTGGGCGTGCCCTTATAATAGGGCCGTGACATTATCATCGACACCGGACGAAATTAAAGACAACTTTAAGCGTCAGAAGTTTTATCAATCTAACCAAAAGGTACATATTTATTTATTGAAAAGCAAGTAAGTACAACAATTTGTTCCTGCATTATGTATCACGACGGCTCAAGACAGACCGTGCCATCCTATCGGCGAATGCGATTGTCAGAATGTCACAGTATAAGTCAGCTTCGCCACACTACCGCTGACAGAATGTCACCATTGTCTAGACTCTAGAGCTTCTTGTGTCTTCAATTTCTATATGGGCTAGCCTACCAAAGATCAATTTTGATACACAATAACTTTTTCATCTCAATTTTTCATAGATAGACTTACCCAAAAGCAGAGACGTGATGAGTCCCACGATAAGTAAGATAAGAGCGGATCGTACGTCAGTGGCTCTAGCGGAGGCGAAGCCGGGAGGCGGTGCACACTGCGGCATGTCGGGCACTAACGCGGCTTCCAGGCGAGCCAGCGCGCCGCCACTGCGCAGCTGCAACAGACTAACAACAACGGGCGCAGTAAACAATCATTCGTAAATTGGAAGAAAACTTCATACAAACGCGCCGTATTAAGAGGTCTACTACAAGGCGCCGCAGTTTATAACTTTGACGATTTACCTCTGTGTGGGTATTTTTCGTGGCCTTCGTTCGAGCTACTTCGAAAACACGAAGATTATTGAAAATCATTTTGTAGTTTTAGAGCTTTTGCCGTTGCCCACTGCATCCGATCCGATTCAGATTTGAGTTTCCAGTTCTATCCGAATTGCAAATAATAATAATACGCCTTTGGTAGGCTGACGAGGGGCCGAAGCCAACTCCAAGAGGCCCCGTTGGACATTTTTAATGGAATAGGCCACCAGCCGATGATTATCTCTGTATGCACTATGAAAGTATACCCAAGGCAATCTTTGGTTGGTTTTGGACTATTTGGCTGGACTTTGCAGAATATGGAAACAAAAAATGAGAAGCTATGGGTTTGGGTGCTTTAGTGGACTGATTACCGTACATACTATGGGAGAACTATTGGCCGCTGCCTGACCACTGACAATCTACACGGCTGGATGACTTGAACACTCAATAAACAGGCCGCCAAAAACTGTCGCTAGCACCAAGTGACGTAGCACCAAGGGGGCAACCTATCCTGAAGTGCTAGAGGAGTGGAGAGGTATACCACGACTATCAGGACAATCCTGGAAGTACCTACGGTGAATGTACTCCACATAACTGATAAAGTGAGGCTGTAGAGAAAAGTATTGAATGTTGGGAAACCTCAATAGATTTGAGCGTAGTTTTTGAAACAACTCCCCACCCGGACATACAATTTGTTATGAGAGGCAGAAGGCAAAGTATATCCGTTTCAAGATAGGAGGATCGGCGATGTGTCGTATATTTTCAAAAACATAAGTTTTCGAATCCATCCCGTTAAGATTCTTATACTTTCTTTAAAATTAAGGTTTTTATTTATAGGGAAAAAAATATGATTGTATCAACCCTCTCTATTTTAGTACATAAGGTGTACATTCGTGTGGAATAATGGCATAGGTGTGATCAATGTCCTAGTCTGATCAAATAATAAAACAAATGTGTTTGGTTTCATTTAACGTTCAAACATTGTCATTTATCCACTTTCTGACAGTATTTAAACCAGATTGGGTGTCGTCAAAGACGACGGATTGCTGGCGGAGAAAAGGAGAGCAGTATCATCAGCAAAGGAAATTCCTTCCCAGGATATTCTCTCAAGGATCTTTGATATGGCTGGAAGTATGTATATGGGCCATGAAAATAATGTAGGCCATGACTAGCACCTAGATTTAGGTAACTTTCACCTTGAAGGTTAATTTGTCTGGGTTAATTGCAATATTTATGTCGCCTATAACTATTATACTGTTAAAGGAAGAGTGGCTTATTAAAACATCATTTAAGGATTTAAGGAATGAATCTGAGTTTGAATAAGATGGTTAACGATATATTGCAACAGTTACAATTTGATTTAATCCGACAGTTACCTTCGCTGATGTTTGGTTCCACAATTGTAAAACGATGGTGTTCCTTATAAAATAATTATGACAACACCATCATTTTGCTTTACACTATTTTTTGTCGCAGACGATCGATATCCTAGTAAATCAAGTATGGAAGTTGTGCATGACTGCCAGCTTTCTGTGAGAACAAGTATCACAATTTAGATATTATCTAGTTAATAGTAATTCCAAATCATTAACACTGCGTTTATATTGCGTATCTTTTGGGTGAAAATTACAAGACTTTCAGAAAAGGGCAAAATTATTTTGTGACAGTCTTCAATGGCAGACAATGATTCAGATACTGTTACCTTATCGATATTTTCTCTTGAATCATTAAAATTACCAAATGTTAATATGGTGTTCATGTAATTATATATTGTCGAATAAAAATTATACATTTTTCAGTTCCTGATGTGAATAAAAGAGCAAAGTTACACCTGTACGAGAAAGTTATAACATACGAATACGGCAGTGTTAATTTACATTTTTGTGTTAATCTAAAACGTGATGTTATAATGTATTTAAGGTATCTCATTAATTCATAGTTAGTGTGTAGGAAGACGGTTGTGTTATATGTGTAGATAAATCTGTTTAGTCTGATTTAATAGTAAAAGTAGTAAGTATAGTATGTCTTATAAGTGTGCTTGTAAGTAGGGTATTTTGTAAATAAATAATCCGAGTGTAACTTGATCGAGCCGAACGTGTTTCATGGAGCCTCCGAAGTAGTCCGAATTATTGGGATTTGCAACAGTTACCTATTATTTAACACAGAGTTTGATACACTATGAAGGTACGTACACTTAGCTACACGTTGATATTCGTTTTCGAATTATTATTCACTTTGAACACCAATAAGCAATTTTACTTGTTGTCGCCCGTATGGTGCGGGGGGGATCAAAAATAAATGTTCCAAAGTTGGACAGACAGAGTTCAGGTCTACAACGCAACTTCTCCTACAAGTTGGGAAAGGCGTACAAAATGACACACTGATCTTTTCTACGAAACCACACAGCCGGTCGATTCGGTCAACATCTCACGGTGTACACATACTATTGTAGTCTTTGGTGTACACCTAGGCGGAGTGAACGACAAGTTAGCTGTCATTCCATCATAATTGTATGGTTTGACAACTCACCCGACGTGTTAAATTCGACATGTTTACAGAATCGCACTGCTGATTTGGATGATCCTCATATCGTATTGTGAATGTGAGGAACATGTAGATCGCTATGATAGGGGCTTATATCATGTTAGTCTGGCGGTTTAGTAGAAAATAGAAAAGAATAGAAAACGTTTATTCGATACAGACCCAACACAACAGCTACATGTTATAAAAAAAAAATACAGTCGAATTGATAACCTCCTCCTTTTTGGGAAGTCGGTTAAAAAGAAAAGCATTCCCGTGGGAAAGTGCGGGTGTAGTAATTATTGCTGAGCTAGAAAGCTGTGACTGTGAATAAGATACCTGGTCATTGGTTTTTTTTTTAATTTACAATTAATGTGAGTTTGACGACCTTTACCGGTGCTTGGACCAGGGAATCTCGAATACTAGTGAATCACAAATCAAACTCATAGTTCATATTTCAAGTAAACCATTTGCAATTACTTTTGAACCGTCAAAAGATTGATTGACTGACCGACTAGTCGGAAAAGTGAAATCATGGAATAGCGCTGTATGTTTAAAATTTTGTAGAGTTATCATAAATTTGGTAGTTGTGAGTCCCATTGTAAATCTGGATTTTCACTATAAAGGACACAAAATAATTGACACTGTTTGTCTAATTAAGTTTTGTTGGCCAATGATTGTGGCACGTTTCTTGTTGAATATATTATAATTATATAAACTTACGAGAGTAGAGTAGGTCTGGCGTAGGGCGACTGTCGCGGCAGAGGGAAGGCTAGGTGCGCGCGAGTGGAGTGCACAGGGAGCTCCCTCACCGCGCACCGCCCTCGAGCTTGACTTAGAGACCTGTACAAAAAATATGCATCATCATCATCCACCTAGCCAACGTCACAATTTACTGGGTAATACGATACCCCTCCGAAAGACTGGTCACCTATTGTACTTTCTGGCTCCTGTCCCTCCGTAATGATTGTGAAAGATCTTTGAACGACAGCGGGGTCTAACAGACAACCACCATCCACGACCACGGATCGACAACTGAAAGCGTTCCTTTGCCTAGAAGATTGGCCTAAACTGTTGTTATTATTTTAGCAAGCAAACATGTTCTTGCTATGTCCATATAATAGATATGAAACCCCAAATAAAACTCGAATGCCAGAAATAGATAGGTAATTAAATACTTCGAAGGCCTTTTATCTAATACCGATAGCAACGCATAGGTAAGAAAACTATTTACTAGTTTATACGTTATATATGTGGATGCATTAATATTCCTAGACTTTCTTATTTTAATGGCCCATATTCACTAACAAATTAATGCTGAAATATTATTGCATTGTTGGATTTTCAATTCTGCGCTTTTATCTCCAACTTTGGGTCTCTAGCAGCAGTAACTAAGTTCTGTAGGCATTTTCGACAGACCGATTAATTATTTCATGTTTTTTATTAGTTTTCACAGCTCCGACCATAAGAATTCCAGTGATCAAAAATATTCGGAACATATACTCATCCAGAGAACCGCACATAGTGTGGAGGGAGGTGACATTCTTTTTACTTATGCATATCGGGGCTGTTTATGGCGCTTATCAGTTCCTGATGGTTACGAAGTGGCAAACTTGTTTGCTTGGTAAGCATTGACATATTTGTGGAGTAAAAAAGAGTGGGCACATTCATTTTACAAATGATATTATAATGTCTATGTAATGAACAATGAGTTAACCAGCGGTTTTTGGAGATAAAACCCAGAGGCGAAATCGTTTTTTCGTCAGATAAATCAAACCATATCCAGGCGCAACACTTTTGCACTGATGCACAAGTTTGAAGGCCTTCTAAGAAAAACTGATATCTTAGTCTTAGTTATTCAAATCTTTCAACCATAAAATCTTCAACATCACTATGTCGCAAGATCCTGTTTAGTAGTTTTTTCTTTACTTGCAGCTTGCCTGGTATACATAGCCTCATTATTCGGCGTTACGGCTAGTGTCCATAGACTATGGACACACAAAGCATAAATAACCAAGATGCCTCTACGCATCACACTTTTTTCAGTCTTTACTATGGTGTTTCAGGTGTATACCATATCCTACCTCAATACATTCTAATACATAAACCCGGCCATTTATGGACCGACTAAGCTAACAAGATGGAAAATCTTGTGAAACATTTTCCAAACAACTTAAGTGTTGGAATAATTTCCGAATTGAACGCGAGTGAAGTCGCTGGCAGAAGCTAGTAGTTTATGAAAATACATAACATCTATATATATAGGCACTCAGTCCGATGGGCGTCAAAAGGAAACCAGCCTTTAATTGTCTCATGGGCAAAAAGGGGCCTTCTTTCAAAATAAGTATTAATCATCTCATTTGCTCACGGTTGCATATTGGTGATTTCAGTCAGGTTCAGGTAGCTATCACTACTAGCCAATATTTGAGAACTATCTCGGTGTGTGAAATTGAAACCTTTTCAATGTTTGTAAGAGTCAAGATCTAAGTTGAGCAAAACGATAACTGACAAAAAATGCTCACTCTATCTGGACTGGTCCATTTTATTCTGTGAGTTCCTTTCCTAAAAAGATCACCAGACATTAACCTGCACGGTTATCATATGGTTTCACCAGTACGGTTATCATATGGTTTCACCAGTACGGTTATCGTATGGTTTCACCAGTACGGTTATCATATGGTTTCACCAGTACGGTTATCATATGGTTTCACCAGTACGGTTATCATACGGTTTCACCAGTACGGTTATTATATGGTTTCAACAGTACGGTTTGTTTGATCATGAAAAAAAAACGTTGTTTGACCACTGCTTTTGTTTCCGTGATTCTGCTCAGGGTTGGTAGTCAGCTATGAAATATCGGCCTCATTTAGCTGACTTTTATAGTCTATTAAATGAGGCCGATATTGTCATGTTAAATTGTTATTTTTTAGGTATTTACAATACACTTTAAACTATTACACAAACGTACTTTTACATTTCTGGTGATATTATTATTTTACCTCAATGTAGATCTTGCAACTCTTTGCCCCGCGAAGAATGCATAGTCCTGCCTCGCGGCTCTAGCCAGGCCCTCTTCCGCCGACGATACCAAATTATCGGCATCCGTGTAGCCTCGAATGTAAAAAGCATTCAACTGCACGTCTTTTGTGGACTGCAATGTAAAGAAGAAGTGGACAACGCTATTTCGTTAACCTCAAAACTCCCACACAATACCATTACATTTGTATCGTGACTATAAATCTTTAACATAAAATAATATTATTAAGGACTGATTTTTCAATTTAGAGATAACTTTTAACTAAGGAACAAATAGTTTGACATATATTTTCTAAACAAAAGCTTCTCTTATAGTCAAACCGCAATTTTTATTGCACCGATAAATGTTGCCTGAGTATTGAAAAGTCGAGCCTTAAAGATGAACAAACATAGTAATGTAATGTGTATGTCGCAGCCAATTAGCTTAATCAGCCGTTTAATTGGTTGCCGAGCCTTTTCATTTAAATGTGCCGATTTTTCAGTGACCTAAGTAACATCTTTTGTTCAATATCGTTAATGACTTGCCCATGTCACCTATGTAGCTGATTAAACGGCACAGTTCAATAAAAAGGCTAGGCTTTTAATGAAACGGCTGTTAAAGCTAATTGGCTGCGACATGTATATCCTCAATATTGTAAATGTAAGTAATGTCACAAAATATAACATAAAACTAGCGTAAAAATGTGCATCAAAATAATGCAGAATGACAAAATCTACAGGGTTAGGTACTTCTTTGGAAAGCTTTCTGAGGATGTTGAAATTTTTTAAATAAGATTTTTAAATAACGTATAGATATATATCGTCCAATAAATATTAACTAGTAGAGCGAAAATGCATATACTTGTACTTATAACAATATAAAACTGATTTCGGACATTTTTACACTTTACAAAGCGCTTGCGCGACAAAATATTGACATTGACCGTGGCATTAATTCGAACCTGTTTCTTGCAATTTTAAACGTTTCCGAATAATGCTCAAGTTGCATTGACGAGAACAAATCAATACCTACTTATATTTTTGGCTGCAACGAGTACATATTATTTAGTGGTTCTCAACAGAGTTTAAGTGACTTTGAGCCAAGGCCAGGAGGTCAAGATTAAACTAATGATCTTTTTTGTCACACAGAAAAATGTCCCTAAGATAATGAAAAGTCCCATTCAAAGCCAAGTGCGTCTTACCTTTTAACAAATGCGATGTTTTTTTTATTATGATTTTTCTAATTCATTTTTAATAGTTGGTGGACAAACATTTTTTGTGTTAGCGGTTTAAAACAATTAGTTGTTTTGTTATCACGTTCGCAGAAATTGTTTTTTCCAAAGTCAAATAGCGAATTAGACGTCGTTTACAAATGTCCCGTATCAATGTTGTCGGATAAGAATCTTTATATATATTGAGCTCCTGAAAAGCGGGATGAATTTCCACTGTAAATGCAAGGTTGATTATTAATGGAAATCTATCTGAAATCTAAATATTATCTCAGGATTTCAATGTTTTTTTCATTAAATACTCCGCGGTATTACATTTTCCATACGATTGTGGTACATTATTATACCTACCTTATTCATGGCTTTGAAACTTAAACGAAAAACAAATTCTGTAGGAAATAAGCTGCAATACATTGGAACTAGTTGTTGATCTCTATTTATTTATATTTTGTTAATTTGTTAATAAATCAGTAAAAAAAAAAACAAAAAACCAGGTTTTTTTCGTATTTTTTGCAAATAGGTACAGTAGGGCATAAAAATAATTGGTAATTGATAAAAATATATTTGGAAGTCCGCCATTTTGGATTTAGAATGATATTGTAGCCCACAAAATTATGGCCTGGGGGCTACATATTAAATACCTACTGTTAATGACACTCAGATGGAACTTTTAAGAGACTTCTATTGGAGCCCTATCGGCTTGAATCTTCAAATCTGTCAAACAAAACCCATCTAACCATATTTCATAATTTAAATAATAACTTAATCTTCTACCGGACACTTCCAAAGTAGTTGGCTGCCAGAAGGTGCAGCCAAGGAGGCTACAATATCATGCTAATGTGTGTGTGTGTGCTAACTTTTTTTGACATGTTAACGTGATTGATGCATGTTCATGAACCTTAAAGGCTTACCATAAGGTACATCTGATCAGCTCCATTCCGTATATACCCGATCTCGAAGTTAGGCGAGTGTAGCACTGCGGATATAGTATCGACGCTGGCCACTCTGACTGACAGCACGGAGGTAATGAAGGCCGCGTACGCATTATACGTGACCACGGCGAACAGCAGGCATACGATCAGCAGGACACTGCCAGATGGGTTACTGGGCGTCCATGTTCCACCTGCGGGGAAGACAAAGGAAATAAAACAAATGAAGGGATGTCTAAGTACTTATTGGTTACAAATCATGTGGATATGGTATGAGGCACATCAAACGCTGCGCCGCCGTTCCAGAGCATGGCGCAGTGACTGATGCCTGGCGAGCAAAGAGGACGGGACCCGCTACGACCAAAGTACCTAGGTAATGTTAATGCATGCATGAGTATATACACTTAAATAAAAAGCTCTTAATTAACTAAAACTAAGAATAATCTAAAACATGCGTCGAAAAATTCCGGCTCGGACAAAGGATTAGCATTGCCACGTTGTATGGCAATGCTTCTCCTTTCTCCTGTTGTAAAAGCCAGCCCTTGGGTCACGCGAAGTGTCAACTAACTTCTGTACATTAAGTATAAATAACTAAATAATTTAAAAATATACTTAGTTAGACTAGAATCTAAAACACAATCGGCTATATTCCATCCTAAGTTCACATACCGTGACGTAACCAGTACATACAGACAGACATAGGCGTAGCGAGGTACGGGCAAGGACGGGCAGCTGCCCCCCCTTAACCCCGGGGTTCCGACACGGTCAAGCGGCAAGCGAAAATCTACGTGCTTGCCGTCAAGCCGCTTGACCGTGTCGGAACCCTTTAGAAGAGCGGTCGTTCGCTGATAAACTGTAATTCTGACGAGCTTCATAGCTTGCGACGCTTCTTATAAGACCTAAGAAAGTAACAGGCTTAAAGGCTGGCTTGTGAAATTCAACAATACGGGATGTGATCTCTAATATCCATATTTTTTACATCATTTTTAACTTTAAAAATGCCACATAAAACGACAAGGGTGACGTAGTTTTTTTCTTACAGAAAAATGAATAGTAAAACGTTTAGTGAAATTCCAATAGAACTTTAAATATAAAAAAACAATATAAACTTTCCAGAATTAGATCCTTAGTAGCGACACTTTCGAATGGTGTAATAATACAAGCTGTTTTTTTTTTTCAAAGTCAACCGGTTCGATTCCCGGCTAGGAACACCGATTTTTCCAAAATCCAATGATGCAGTTTTAGTTTTCATCCAGGCTCGAGACAGTTTCTTTCAGTGTTTTTCGATAATTATTCCTTATAGTTTTAGATTTGGCTATTCATGCACACTTTATGATCTAGTAAAATAATCGCACTCGAAATAATTTAGAGTAGTTAACAATCAAAAGAAATTATGAACGAACCTCAGCAGCTTGGTTGCACTTATTTTTGATAAAATAGCCAAGCAGCTAAGTTCGATTAAGCAATCGAACTTAGCTAAAACGTACTAACGCCAAGAAACCAAACGACGACCGGCAACTTCAACAAAACCCACAACAAACTGCCGACTCCAGCTTGGCCGGAATCGCCGCCACCTTACCTCTAACACAACTTCATTATAATAGTCACCATTTTCTGAAATCTCATCTAGTTGATATCCAACGACAGGAGAAGGCACAAGTGAAAAACATTATCATACCTATCGTCTCTTAATTTAACAACAGATTAAGAGATCAAAGTGTAGGTAACATTGAAGAAACGCAGATAGTACCGATTGGTTTTGCAGAACATCAGTTCTAATTCGAGGTTAGTGAAAATAATAATGATTTATAATTCAGGTGCAAATCTAGGGACTAACTTATTTGCGTGGGTTCGCCGGCGTGATCTATTATGCATTTAAATTTTACATCTATGCATTTTTTCCCCAAATTAAATCTGTTTCGGTAGAAACAAGTGGGAGTCGGAAGTGGGTTAGTGATGGAAGAAATTAAATTAGGTATAATTAAATTTCTTCCATCATTAACCCACTTTTTTATCTCCCTTCCATGAAATTGTACTTCGTATAATATGCATTTAATTTTTTTTTATGTTTTGTATAAGTTGCTATAATATATTTTTGTGTAGGTATAATCTTTTTATTTTAATTTAAATTTTAAGTTTAATTAATTAACTACCAGTAACGCAGACTTTGAGACTTTAATTTTGAGTTCTTTCAGTCCATCCACAGAGTATCGCTGACAATATCATGACCGCCATTGTACCCAGTGCAGTTTGTGTAAAAAAGTTGTGTAACTCTATCTCTATTTTTTTGGTGTACAATATGGTAGATTGTACATCGAAGGGGTAAAGCAGTGTCTTATGTCACCGTGCACCGGTGACATACTGAATCCCGGTCATAGTAAATAGATTAGGATTCTAGAGTTAAGAAGTTTAGAATTCACGAGCGAAGCAAGCGATTTTTGTTTAGATGAGCTAGCAACACATAATTTACACTATCGATGTTCCATTGAACTCAATTTTGCGGACACTGAAACAAGATAAGCGCTGAACCAAATTAGATTTACGGAATTAGATTCAGTCTATAAACAATCAAATTAAATCGAATCAATAACTTAAAAACGGGTAGCTACTTAAACTTAAAAGTAAAAAAATATATATATTAAAACAGGGACAAGCGAAACATTGATTCAAAGTGCTTTTGATAATTTTTTTTTATAGGTAATGATAGCGTTAGTTATCTATCTTTTTCTATGGAGTGAATTATCTGTTCCGTAAGGATCTGTGCCCACAGCTTTCCCCTCTTCCCGGTCTGTTGCAAACGCCTCTTAGTCATCACGCCAGCTTTTCCTAGGCCTTCCATCCGTATAATAACCGTAATAAAAAAACACCAACAAACCTTGCTGACACAGTATCCCGGTAGACCAAATGAGCGCCTCAGTGTAGCCCATGCGCCGTTGATTGTCGCACACAGTGGACGAGGCCCGGCTGATGACGACGATTGCGATGGCGGCGATCAGAACCACGGCCACCACACAAGCAACCAGACGCACGCTGAACGGAGCCAGGAAGATGTCACGCACCGTCGACGTCTCTTGCTGGCGAATATAAATGTTACACCTGAAACAGCACGTTTTTGTGAAATCAGAAAATGGTATTCATTCATCCTTTTCTTATTTATTACCAGCTTTTTACCGCGACTTTGCTCACGGCCCTGCAGGAACCGTTTGTCTAGGAGTACGCACTTAAGGTTCAAATTGTTCTAAAATATTTTTTTTCCATTTATTCATCTTAGCTTTTATTTTGTACTATAATAACACATCTTTTCGCAATCGCAACACTTTTTTTCTTTCATTCTGTCCTTTTTGCCGTCACACTATCTTTCATATCGCTCCTCACACAATCCATCCATTTTTTCTTTGGCCTTCCTCTTCCTCTCCATCCATCTACATTTATATGCGTTTCATCCCTCCTCTTCACATGACCATACCAGAAAAAATAAACAATTTATAATATAATTGTGATAGACATGTGAATATTCAAATATATGCCATAATAAGCTTCATGATAACATGTAACTGTGCATGAATAGAATTTATTTTTATAACTAAGTATTAAAAAGTTATAAACTGCTTTAGGTCTCAAAAACCATTTCCCTTAAAATATATTTGATCGTATCATTAATCTATTTTCAAAGTACCGATTCTGAATTCCAAGCACGAGGCCGTTTGTCATGTGCGTTACTTCGGGTGACTCATTCAATAAATTATAAATGATTGTCCCTAACTTGCTAGCTTGTTGATCCTTTGTTTACTTCCGACATCGAAATATTCAATAACTACCTACTTTTCATGAACTTTTGATGAATATTCTGTTTGATGAATGTAAGTAACGTCAAGCCAAAACACGTGCTAGTTAGGATAAAAATAAATTAAGACGCTTTTAACAGATTGGCATATCAGCACACAAGGATGCCATGAATTCTGAACCCAACAGTTCCACCGTTAGCTCTTTTCGTCGGCTTTTTCCTAATTTAAACAGATCTAATGACTACAAAACGCAATACAAATAAGTAGCTCAAATAGCATTTTAGTTTTATTTTCATTGTTTTTTTTTGGTTTTAGTTCAAAATTGTATTCAAATGACCCTGTGTAGGTATTTTTTCTTTAAAACTACCCAAGTTTCAATTTTCTATTCCTAATTGTATTCAATAGTGACCAACTACCATACTACGAGTATCACATCGAAGAATTGGAAAATATACGGAATTGACTGACATGCGCTGACATGAATCCCATTGTTCAAAACTGTCGATATTATAACCATTTATCGCTGATAGAATGTATTTTTGCGTAGAGCCCAAGATCTACAAAAATGATACTACACTCACATGGTTTCAGCAATGGGAAAGATGAAGTCCATGTCTTGTAGTCGAGTAGCGTGTACCGTCACTGGTTCCAACGCCACGTCCACAGTATGGTCCATCAGCGCCCCCAGCAAACCGGTCCAAGTGCCCTCGTACGTACGGAACCCCAGCTTACTGTAATACCGGATCGATGAGCTGGGGACAAACATCATAACTTTTCGGACATGAATGACTTTTTTTTGACGATAACTGTCTTTTTGAACCTCATATTTTCATTGAATCATTATAAGCATATCAATCTTAAGGTGGAAGCGCGAGGGTACCCTGGCGCTTTCACCATTAGGTAATTGTTAGGAAGACACTAAAATAAAAACTTACGTAGTGTTCAATCGCACTGACAAGAAATGAAGGATGTCATCCAACATCGGTTCAGCTGATGGGCCATCATCGTCCAACGATGGACCCCCATCCCCAGTAGAGTTGCATCGTCCTACCACCAACTCTTCTCCCAAGAAGTTACGAGATTCCACTGGATAAGGAACCTCCAGTCCTGACATGGACTGGTCGCGATCCCAATTGCCTGTATTTCAGAAATATTATGAAATTAGCTTTTGCCCGCGGCTCCACCTGCGTGGATGTCGTTTATCGCGTAAAAGCATATTATGCCCTTCTCCATATCTACCAAATTTCATGACGGTCCGTTCAGCCGTTTTAGAGTGAAAACGTAACTGACAGACAGAGTTACTTTCGCATTTATAATATTAGTAGGGATTTTGAAAGGTCACAGAATAGGATTTGATTTTATCAAACTATTTCTCGAGTGTAACTCGTGCACCGGATTTGCCTAGAGTGGCTAATCCTCCGATACTGAACAGATTTTTTTTCAGGTGCTGCTTTAGGTTTGGCTTTCTTTGATATATTTTTCAGTAGAATATAGGACTTTTACTACGTTTTATATTCGAATGGCCCGAAAAATAAAACAGTACTCACCTAAAAAATAGGCATACAGCGTAGAATTTGTGCGCACTTTAAAGTATTGCAAAACGCTAACAACCCTCTCTGTTGGCTCAAGACGGTGAACTAGGCTCCACTTCCGAAACTGGAGACTCAGTGAAAATCGACTGACATTCAGCATGTTAAATATTCTTGAATAGTTGTAATTGGAACCCCCCCCTGACTGGAACAGGGGTAGCACATTTCCATCCCTTTTATAAGTGTTATTTCTCGTTAGATTCCTGAATCGTTCTGAAGTGCGGTAGTAGTTTCTTTCATATTCCGTTTTCATGTTCTGAGTTTCGAAAACATTCCGAAGTTCATTATGGTTGTATCCCTGATACACTCGATGACTGTTATAATCACTTCTGGCTTTGTAAATGAAATTTCCACCGCAGAGCCCGAGGTCCTTACTTTTCGAAACATATTTACTTTGTGTATAGGCGACGACAACATTTTGATCAAAGCGTACTGAAGTAGCATTCAGTATTTCATTAATGAAGCTGAAATCTTTAGATGAGCGTGCTGTTACCAGCCAGTCATATGAAGACGTGTCCATTTTTTGATCATGTAACTAAAAAGTATAAATTTTAGCTTTTTTAATGAAAAAACATAATAACTCAAATGTTCTCATCTAAACGAAACTGAAATTACATGGTGAACTTTCAAAGGAGAATAAAATGGTTTACCTTTATGAAAATATTGAAACCGCAAAATGAAGGCAAAAATATTATTTTCGCCAGATTTTCGTTTGAGAGATTAAAACTGAAATATCGTTTCACTCTTCCCACAAATGGCCTGTTCTTTCCATAAATAATAATAATATCTTCTGTAAATAGTATCTATCTTCTTATTAAATATATTATATAATATAACCTGCTTCCCCCCGATTTCGGAATTAATAATTTGAGGCTGGGTAGTTATTGTGAAAATCTCATGAAAATCTATTTTAGCCTGAATCCCTGTCAGACTTTGATATTGAAGTAGGGCTTGACATGATCCTAACTTCAAATATTCAATCTATGATCTCATTTTTAGGGTTCCGTACCCAAAGGGTAAAAACGGGACCCTATTACTAAAACTCCGCTGTCCGTCTGTCTGTCTGTCTGTCACCAGGCTGTATCTCATGAACCGTTATATAACTGTGAGGGCCAATTATACTAATTTTAAAACAACGTTCTAATTCGCATCTCAGTCGCAATCTATCAAAAATATATGGAAAGTGAGGCTATTTCTGATGGAAAGCGATTATGTGGTCGTCGATAGAGCACGCTAGCCTAGAGTAACCTATTCACTCTTGACTTAAAGACCCTAGGTTTTAGTTACTAGGAAGCACAGTTATTTAATAATTTTAATTACCTTTTTGACAAGTTTCGTAAGGTTGGCAGTAGCGTTACGTCTAAGCCGCGGAGATAAGATGATGATGCCGAGGTTAGCTCGTAAGCGAACATTCTGTAATGATTCTGAAGCAGTAGCCACTCCATTGACACTCAGACATTTCATCAGACGGACGATAGCCCACTGGCAACCTGCAAAAAAATAAATCATAGGTACCAACTTGTATACTTTCTCCTTCAATTAAACACCCATATTCTTAGTAATTTCCTTCACTCGAATCTTCTTTGACTCAGTATCCTTCAATCTTTACAAACGTTTGTTATTTATTGACATCCTCGATTCGAGAAATATTTACCGTTGTTATGACTGAGGCAAGTGGATTGGAAGAAGTTTCTGTCAAAAGCACTTACGCTATTGAATTTTAGTTATTACTAAAATTTAATAGCGTAAGAGAATCCTTCCCTCATGATGTTGTTAAATAATCGTGCACAGTTGAAGGATTCAGTCACATTATGCCAAAGAAAAGTTAAAAAGTTGATTGATGTAGGAATGAGCGAAATTGAATGAACTTAGATAACGTCTTTTATGAATAGACTCGATACCCTATCAGAGACTTGTAAGTTTTTATGAGACCGAACGTTAAAATTCTTGCGAACAACAATGATGCTAAAAATCGTGAATCTGACGGAAAATCTTAACACCGCGATTCAGAAAAACGCGTCATAGGTGCAACGCCATCTATCGACCATGTGGTAAACTGACAAAATACAAATTGGCATAGGAAAACGTTAAATAAGGAGCCCATATGTAATAATTAGTAACGTCATGGTATTAAAATATTCACTTTTATGTTACTACTTATTAAAAGTTTCACAAATAACTCACCAATTTGTTTTGATGTGATTTTCATGCTTACCTGCATTTTATCTTTCTCAATAGATGGCGCCTAAAAGTCGGTCACCGCAAAGCTTAGCGCTGTATGTAGTTCCTTACTAAAATTAAAAATTCAATATCTTTTGATTTTGTGGGTTGATTTTGATGAAATAAACGCTAAATGTTACTCGGGCTAACACTTAATATTTTTAAGAACTTAGCTTTGGAATCCAATCAGTGGTTTTTGCGTGATGCTGACTCAAACATATGGACAAACATACAAACAAACAAACAAACAGATAATCCGACAAACAGAAAAAAAATCAAAAATGGTATTTTTGCGTTTTATACGTTTTTCCTAACATTTCTCAGTTATTTTTATACGAAAATATTCAATGTACAGACACGGCAAATCTACGATTTTATTATATGTATAGATATAGATAGATTATTTTAGTCTGGATTTCACAGAGACATATACTTAGTATTAAACTAAGATTGAATTTTGTTGGGGGAGGAAGGGCAGGTGGGCCACACCGGAATGTTTTAGTCCCAACCAAGAGAGCGAATCGGATTTATTATTATTTTCTCCAGAACTGGTGTGAAGTACTGTACAGTAGCTACGAGATCATTTTTATTAGGATAATGATCTGACGTAATTTGAGTCCAACCTCCTCGTCCTAAAGGTCTCTTGGTCTGTCGAGGCCTGTCCAGGGCAATAAAATAGTCTTTGTAAAATAACGAAATGTTTATAGCTTAAAAAGGAAGGTGGATAATAACAATAATATCTAACTTTCTTCTTGAAGTGAAAACATGGCGCGAAAGTATTAATTTCAGGATTATTTTTAAAATAAATTTAGCGTTTTTTTTTAAACACTATCCTTAAAATAATATAATCTTCTTTCTTGTATATGTCTATAATGTATGTATACAAATCTGTGCTGTTTGTTAGTCTTGCAAAAACTTAAAAAACGGCTTGACTGATTTTTTTTGTTGTGTACCTAATTGTTAGGACGCGGATAATATTAAAGAATATTTATATAGAATTTAGTCACGCACGTATAATATATCAACTGAGATTGCGAACTGAAAAACTGAATGACGCAATCAATATTCACTGTACCAGAATTTTATCCATGAAAACCCACCAAATATTATCATCATATATCTAAGGACTGACCAATAACGAAATAAATTCCAATTTTTGCCTTTTTGACGAGTTTCGGCGTAAGAGTGACTATGTTGGTCCCTTCTAGAAATAGTTATAAATTCATAAGCCGACATACGCTATTGGTTTGAAGTTTGATATTTTTTGAAGATTTCTTTTCAGTCTGTTCAGTCCAGACAAGAAATCGTATCTGACTAGCCAATCCTAAGAGCGCCGAAGTATTGATGTTTGACTGCAACACTTATACCAAGATATTGCTATGCTGGTGCTTCAAAGCGAAGGTTGAAAAACGTGCTTATTGTCGGTCTAGTGGCCACACCTACTTAAAACAGTTCACTCAAACAGAACACTATTTATTTTTAATACTAAATTAGTGCTCTTTTTGAAAATGTAATCCTACCCAACTAAGATACCTACTACCTAATATTTTTTATTTATGAACTGTCTCAAATTATCGTAGTACTATAATAAATGCACTTGAATTTTGGTATTTAATCTAAACTTTTGAAAGAAAAGAGTTACAATTGCTTGTTACTCTGGAGGAACTGATTCGATTCTGGAATTCTTTCACTAATGTAGAAAGCTACATTATAACGGAGTAACATTTGCTACTTTATTTATATAAGTACTGGAAAATTCACGGTTTCAGGAGAATAGACTGTGCTAGCGAATCCACATGGATCAAGATTTATAAATAGGTAATGTGGTAAGTATAATAATAACACATAAATAATAAAAAACTTTATCACGAAATCGAGCGATAAAACTAATAAGTACGTTGAACTAAATTGATGGTTATTGAAACTTTCTTTGTTTAAATTCTATTGTTACGAACATTTTTAATAATTCTCACAATTTCTTTATCATGTTCAAAAGTTAATACAGCTATATACTTAGATATTTACGATGCATTGTGTTTATATGGCAGATCGGATTAATCCCTTGATGGTTGTAATGATTCATAACCGCGATGTAATGTAGTTAATCGATGGCACATCATTGTAGCGAGTGAAAGTACGTGACAAGGTTTCGGCTGAGCAGATTTTGAACAGTGCTCGAGACACGTAGGAGGAGCAAACGTGAGTCGCAGACGCACACCACCGCCAGAGACTCGTACACTACACAGATGTTAGTTCGACAGAAGCACACGTGATTATTTGTGGTGACAGGATTTTTTTTTGTTGTGAATTGCAGTGTTATTTTTAAGCCGGAAAATATTTGGTAAGTTTTAATAGTTTTGCTTTTATCAATTCTTTTTAGGTAGCTATTATCAAAAAAATATTTAAAAAAACTAATTAACCATCTTGATTAATACATTTTACAAATAATATTATTAGTTGAATATTATTTATTACAACCTTTGCACTAGTAGAAATACTGTACGACGGCGAAATACTCATTTGAGGCTTTTGGTAATTACATAAAGATAGAAATAACTGTTTTTAATATTCGTCTACAATAGCTGCTCAATACTACTGGATTTGCAGCCGTAGGAAATTAGTCGCGTGGTTGATTTTCTAACATCCAGAAACACACACGATCTTTTTTCTGAATAAAACAGTCCTGCCCACATACGGGTAGTTGATATCTTACATTATTTATATGAAAATTTCAACACGTAAACTTAAAGAAATACGTAAGTTAATATGTACCCTGTTTCACAAAAACTTTTTTACAAAAAAATACAACCGACACCCAAATAAAAAACACATTATTGCATTTATATTTATATTTCAGTTTTCAGTGGCACACACAACTCAATTGTCTCCCAGAATGAGTGGGTGCGCTTTTTGCCTAAAGGAGTTACTTTGTGTGCCTTCGCAGTCCAAATCCAGACTAGCTCATAGATAAATATCTACTATGCTTTTGGGATTGACATAAACCATAACTAACTCCTAAGGGTCGCGGATTTTGTTCGAAAGAGTTATCGCGGCCCTGGAACGCAAAAGGCACTAGGAGGAGCATGTGTGGGTTTTAGTCAGTAAAAGTCTGACACTCCCTGCCGCTCCACCCAGAGCGGAAGGGGTCATTTGATGATTTCCCATCCTTAAAAAAAAAAAAAGCAAAAATAATGTGATGTAATGGTGTAAACAATAAACACACATGTGATTTCAGCAATCCCGGAAGATTAGCTATCATTTCTTGAAGAATTCCGTTACCTATCTCCGTATCAGTTCTTCATCAGGGCCCGGAAAAATATTCTTCCAAACAAAAAATATTTATTTTTTCAAAAAACCAATTGGCAAAAATGTCGCTTAACAAACATGCAAAAAAAATTCAGTCGAATTGAGAACCTCCTGCTTTTTTTGAAGTCGGTTAACAAACCTGCTGTAAGTTCGCTAATATTGCATGAAAACAATTTACTTAATTAATTATAAATAGATTAATTTAAACATTTTTTTAAAGATTTAATACGTAAGAATGACAATATTAATGTCTTTATCGTAAAGATCTCAAAGCTTCGTACGTGCCATATCTGGACGATGTTACAAAAACATGGTATTACATTCCAGCATTATTGTTAACGAACTCATAATTTTATCAATGGATCGGACGATATAATTTGCTGAGGTAATCTGAAATTAGCAACACATAATACCTACTTTGTAACTTTGTACTTTTCGCATGTTTAGCCCCTTTTCAGCGGTAGTTGCATGATTTAGCATAAATAAATTAAATCATGCATATTCCCGCTCAATCTCATCGTTCAGATTTCTCACATATTGACACCAAAGACGTCTGCTCAGTCACCTCAGTGGACGTAGAACGGTCCTTTTCCGCTTTCAAAAATATATTATATTAAGCGATCGTACTTAGACACGATTTTTCTACAGATAATTTAGAACATTACTTAGTCGTTTACATTTTTAAAGGTAAATTTTCATGTCTTTTGTTCCTTTTGTAATTGAAATGTTCGCAAATACGATTGTTATCTTTGAATAAATAGCCTTCTAAAATATTATAGAAATACTTACGACCTTTTTCATTATTTCATGTTACATATCTTGGGCTCTCGTTATGGATTTTCGTGCATATTTTAGCTATTTTGCTTGCATATTTGCATGCATATTATGAAAAGGGACGGTGATGATAGTAGCACCTCTGTTGACAACTTTTCTTCTTTATGTCAAGTTGCATTCCCATCCCTGAACAAAGGTCCCCAAGCTATTTGAGTCAAGATTGCTCGATGTATTACTTGAACCATCACGGTTGTTATTGGCTGAGAATGATTGGTTTTATATGGAATAAATAATCCATTTGTGATCATAACGACCCTTTTCAACAGTTAGTAACAAGAGTAAAATAAGCCTTTTCCTTGATGGTTCTTACACGTGCCCACATCATTTATAAAAAGAAAACGGATTCTTTGAGTTTTCCGAAATTATCTGAATGTTTCACAAAAACAAGCTCCGCGACAGTTCACGTAAATAGATTACCATTTTATAATACTTTAGTCAAATATTTTCTTAGTAAATTTGTTATTCTGAACTGGATTGTTTCTGTAAATAAGTACCTTTTTTATTTTAATAGTTGTTACCGATATTCGGTCCTGTAGAATTTAGCCAAGATATTCATGAGCAAATCAGTATTTCTAGGGAGTTACCCCAGATACAAATGCAAACAGTTTTTCACACCACCTGATCGAAAACGTCAAATTATATGTCATGCCAACCTAACCTAAAGTTAGTCATTTTTGGCCGGTGGCACAGCCGGGCAATAATATTGTACTGGATTTCATTATAACCCGCTGGTCAATAATGTGATTTAAATTTGGAACCTCATCTGTCTGCTGAATTGGCGGTATATTAGGTACTTACAACGCCTTCTGTCTCTGTCTCTCTCTTTCTGTTCCAGAAAGAGGAAAGATATTCTCGATACTCTTATTACTTAGGGATGATATTCTCGAATTTCTACAAAATCATAAGGATTGACCAGGGTCTAGGATTGAAGACAATATTATAAGAATAATTGGTTATGTACGGATTATTGTATAAAAGGATAAGAATAACACTTAAAACCCATTTATAGTCGTTTTATTAATTTAAAAACTATTGTCTCGAGCATCTCCTATGACGTTCTAAATTCAAATTGCATACAGCCAAGCGTACGAACCCATTCTACCAGCTGATATAAAGCTCTGTATAAAGCTTTGTGTACACATAAATTGTATTAGGTTACTAACAATAGGCCTGCACATATTTACTTACCCACAGAGAAGTACAAAAAAAAACGAAAATCGAGTTGGTCGTGGCCGCTATGTGGTAGGTATACCGAGTGGAACGCAAAAAAGGCGCGAATATTGCAAATCCGTATTAAACTAACTTTTTTTAAGTAGGTATACAGTATAGTTCTAAATACATGTCTCTACTTAGTGTTTGTAAATTTAAAATACTTTGTTTTTCGTATTATGGCTTCTTATTTTCTCACAGGAGGTGTGAAAAGTAGAGTATCCTCCTCGGGGATAAAGGTGTCTTTGTCTTGGGCTAGCTTGAATCCCTCGCTGCATTCAGGATTCTTGTATTAACTCCCTCGCTTCGCTCGTGAGTTAAACTCTAAACTCCCTCGCTACGCTCGGGAGTTAACTCCCGAATCCTTCATTGCGTTCGAGATTCAATATGACGCCCGTGACACAAGACACTGCTTTATCCCCTGGGTGCATAATCTACTATTATCTCTTTATAGTAATAATAGCTTTTGCTAGCGGCTTCGCCCGCGTGAATGTCGTATATGTTCCCAAGGAAAGATTCTCACTGGATAAAAAGTATCCAATGTCCTAATCCCTGGGGCTCGATTCTGTACGTACTTCGATGCTCTAACGTACTTAAATAAAAACAAAATAAAATAAGCAACTTCCAAAAAAACAATACAAAGTAGGTATACACTGCAAATTACAAAATAACTTTAGTTTTTTTGGAAGTCGGTTATATTTTTTTGTAAAAAAGGTATCCTGGCAGATCTGCTATAATTTTTCACTTTTTAGTGAAGATGTAGATTTTACTAATTTTAAGTTGAGGAGGTCACAGGTTTAACTTTGAAGTTCAACGTCCTACGCAATATACCTAGCTATAACTAAACTAAACCCAATGCAAAAAGAATCATCAAGATCTTAATAGACAATAAATTTAAGCAGAATAGATAAAAAATTCAGGTTGACTTCTATGAATCTGTCTACCCCTTCACAGCGTACCTACGGGCGTAATGTTATGTTATGAAGTGAGAGCCAATTCTACTAATTAACCGACTTCCCAAAAAGGAGGAGGTTCTCAATTCGACTGTATTTTTTTTAAGCAACGTTCGCATTCGCATGTCAATTGCAATCTGTTAAAATGTATGGAAGTTAAGGCTTTTTTGACAGATTGCAACTGCCATGTGAATGCGAACGTAGAACCCTGGTGGCCCTCTGGTGTAAACAATAAACAGACATCGATCTCAGCAATCCCGGCAGATTTGCTATCATTTATTGAAGAGTTCCGTTGCCTACCTCAAAAGTTCTTCATCAGATCTTCACCAAACTGAAATGGGATCAGTCCAGGAAAATACTCTTCTCTCAATCAAAAAAAACAATCATCCAAATCAGTTAACAATTGGCGAAAATATCGCTGAACAAAAATTTTTCCTGGGATCTGATGATCGGAACAATAACAACCGACTTCCTTAAAAAAAAGGAGGTATGTTCGACTGTACCTATGTATTTTTTTTTATTTATGTTCACCGATTTATCCGCCAATTGTGGACTGATTTTCAGAATTATTTTTTTATTCGCAAGCCTATATGATGAGTTGGTCCCATTGTCATCAAGTCATAATCCGATGATGGGATCCCAGGGAAATCGAGAGCAACCCTCACATTTTAAAGGCACATACAATGTATTTCATATACTTTCTAATGCAATTCAGATATTTGTGCCTGGGATGATGATTACCAGGCAAAAATATGTAAGTACCATCGAACATATAACCTCCTCCTTTTTGATGGAGGTCAGTTAAAGAAAAGCGATCCATATTAATATTACAAATGTGAAAGTATCTCTGTCTGTCTGTTACCTTATCACGTCTTAACGGCTGAATTTGTATGAAAATTGGCATACATGTAGATTATTAGATTATGATCAGGGGGTCGATTCTGCTATTGCAATCGTGTCTCAATGACCGGTCAGTGATCGAATATTTGACAACTTTGACAGTTTTTGTATGGGAAATGTGTCAAAAGTTTGACGTTATACGTCAAAAATCGATCATTCATCCCTTCATTCATGGGATCCCATCATCGGATTATGACTTGATGACAATGGGACCAACTCATCATATAGGCTTGCGAATAAAAAAATAATTCTGAAAATCAGTCCACAATTGGCGGATAAATCGGTGAACATAAATAAAAAAAAATACATAGGTACAGTCGAACATACCTCCTTTTTTTTAAGGAAGTCGGTTGTTATTGTTCCGATCATCAGATCCCAGGAAAAATTTTTGTTCAGCGATATTTTCGCCAATTGTTAACTGATTTGGATGATTGTTTTTTTTGATTGAGAGAAGAGTATTTTCCTGGACTGATCCCATTTCAGTTTGGTGAAGATCTGATGAAGAACTTTTGAGGTAGGCAACGGAACTCTTCAATAAATGATAGCAAATCTGCCGGGATTGCTGAGATCGATGTCTGTTTATTGTTTACACCAGAGGGCCACCAGGGTTCTACGTTCGCATTCACATGGCAGTTGCAATCTGTCAAAAAAGCCTTAACTTCCATACATTTTAACAGATTGCAACTGACATGCGAATGCGAACGTTGCTTAAAAAAAATACAGTCGAATTGAGAACCTCCTCCTTTTTGGGAAGTCGGTTAATTAGTAGAATTGGCTCTCACTTCATAACATAACATTACGCCCGTAGGTACGCTGTGAAGGGGTAGACAGATTCATAGAAGTCAACCTGAATTTTTTATCTATTCTGCTTAAATTTATTGTCTATTAAGATCTTGATGATTCTTTTTGCATTGGGTTTAGTTTAGTTATAGCTAGGTATATTGCGTAGGACGTTGAACTTCAAAGTTAAACCTGTGACCTCCTCAACTTAAAATTAGTAAAATCTACATCTTCACTAAAAAGTGAAAAATTATAGCAGATCTGCCAGGATACCTTTTTTACAAAAAAATATAACCGACTTCCAAAAAAACTAAAGTTATTTTGTAATTTGCAGTGTATACCTACTTTGTATTGTTTTTTTGGAAGTTGCTTATTTTATTTTGTTTTTATTTAAGTACGTTAGACTAGCTACCCTCCCCGGCTTCGCGCGCTATCGCTCATTCAAAACCAGTTTCGTGGTTTAGAAGAAGTAAGCGGACAAACAGACTGAAGCAGACCGCGACCTTGTTATGCTATTTAGAGAAGAGATTAGCAATTTCGATTATTCTTTAGAATATCAGGAAAGGGCTAGGCTATTCCCAGCAATGGGTAATTTCGGGCTAAAATAATGATGATGATACCGCTTCTTGCATAACATGCACGAGAATAAAAATGATTATCATAAGTCGTTTTAATCAGTTGTAGTCACGGGCCTCGTGTTTTTTTTCTAAATTGTGCTTTCGTGTTGATTCCTATTTTACAAAATTAAATGTTTTAATTGGGGTACTTATACAATTTGTAATGAAAACCCTATGGTTCGTTAAAATAGTGCATATGGATACTTATAAATCTTCAGCCGCCATAATAGCAGACACAATAGTAAAACAATGGCGCATCGACTCGAGTCGTCGAGCTTACCTTTAATGAAGTTACAATTTAAAAAAAAAACATTTTTTGACCAAGATGTTATACCTACACAATCAGATTGCTTTGAAATTCTGGGTTTAACATCTGCACCTATTTCCTGAGCTAGAGTTGTCAAAAATAAAAGGCCCGTTTTGACAGCAGGATACAACAAAGAGATTTATTTCATCTCTTTCATACTTACTAGTAAAGTAGTGTTGTATCGTGCTGTCAAAACGGGCCTTTTATTTTTTGACAACTAAAGTGTAGTAGGTAGTGTGTGTGCGGGGCGGCGACACAGACGGCGCGGCGGTGCAGAGGTTAGCAATCAGCAGTGCGATTCAGTTTTATTTGCCAAAGAATGATTAATAATATTTTTTTATTGAAGAACTTCCTTTTTCCCGCTGCTCTACACGCGTGGATGTTGGTTATCGCGTAAAAAAGTAGCCTATGTCCTTCTCCATATCCCAGGCTATATCTGCCATTTCAGCGTGAAAACGTAACATAACAGGCAAAGTTACTTTCGCAATTATAATATTAGTTAGGGATTTTTGAAAATGATTTAGGTACATAATTACCATCGGATATCGATTCTGAAAATGCCCCTTCAAGGAACAATAGGGATTTTGTTGCATACTGTAAGTACATATTTACTATAATATAAACTTGGTCTTTGACTAACATCCAAAAGTCTGAGTCAAAGTAGTTATAGGTTAGAGCACAGTATACTTACATACTGTTAAATTAACAGATCGCGTTGAAACACTATACTATGCTCAAAAACTCAGATCACTGATGTGGCTCAGAAGGATGCTCAGCTTAGGCCTCGGCTGAACATGTCTTCCGCACGCCCATCGAGTGGTTCTCGTTTGTGTCAATTGTTTAAGCGGACTTCTAACTAGTGGAAGGAAAAACTTTTCCAGACAGTCAGACCACTGCTGGACTGTCTATCTACGTGCCAAATCATTTCTAAATCCATTCAGCCCTTAAAGATTGATTGAGGAAGTTTGTATGTTGGTTAGGTACATACAAACAGCTTTCTCGTTTATCTACGTATCGCAAAGCAGGAAACAAATAGTATGCCCAAAATCCCTATCTACCCTTGAATTACGGCAAACTTCCAGTGAACTTGACTTTCAGAAATAAACTTATAATTTAATGATCTTGTAAGGCTAACCGGAGCTTTTGAAGAACACGCCTTGATCGGGGGAACTTACCGATTCCGAATGACTGAGCTCACTGCCTTGCACTGACCCACATAAAGTAGGTATACGTATTTTTTACTCACAAATTGCAGTTGCCATTATTACTTCATAATTTGAGCCTTTACCACCGAAATATTGTAACCGACACTTTTTCTAAAATGAATTTTATATCTTAAACGATGGAGCTTAAGATCTAAAATGCCTTTTCGAAAAAATGTCGCTTACGATAAGTCAGCGGTAAGGACTCACGTTACATAACCATTCCGGTTAAGATCTTCGAATTTCGACGTAAAGTTGTTGGTTAACCTACCTGTATTGAAATGTGAAGATTTTACATTTAAGTATGCTTTAAATCCCATGTTAACCATGACAACTGCTCAAAACCTGGCAGTATTAACACGAAGCCACTTTCTGCTGTTAAATATGCAGGTATAATGTAAGTATGAGGATTATAATATGTCGTTGCTATACAGTATTAGCGTGAGGAACTATTAGTTAATCTATGGTATTAGCCCAGACTAGATTTCATTCTGATGAATTTGGTGCTTCATCTCTTGATAATAAAAGACAAGCCAAGCAAGCAAAATTTTAAGATATAAGCTTTCTAGCGCAGTTTGACTGGTGCTATCCTCGTCCTTCATTTCAAACCCTTTGTTGTTGTCCTATGGTTCAGAACCATAATATCGAAGGACTTCTCTAGAATCTGAAATAAGACCTAAGCTCGTAACAGCTGTACCTAAGCTTCCAAATTGTGTCTTTCGTCTGTATGACAATTATGACATTCATTCAAAGAACAGCTGTTTTTTATTAGTCTCTGGAGTCCTTTAAATCTAGATTCATGATTCAGATGTTTTCGAGTATGATGGTATAACAGCATTGTCACCATTACCTACCTGCATGTAATGTCTATTAATTAGCAAGCAAACCTTAAAAATAACTGATTTTGGTCTGGCTTTTCGTGTACATGTGAGTTTATATGTTTATAATTTACGTAACCACGATACAGGAGAAATTCCTAGTGCATGGCAAAGTTAAAAAAAAACTGGTGATGTAACTGCTTATTCACAGGAAAGTAAATTGTAAAATCAATTGAATGAAACAACAGGCTTGCATGACCTGAAGCAGTAGGCACAGGTGTGAACTACGAAATCTGGGATTCTCTTCAATGATATTGCATTAATCTTCCCTGTACCTGTACTAAATTACTTTTAATTTGTTGTCAATATTTAGGAGTGGATGGTCCTAATAATACAAAATGTAGGTACAACTTGTATTTTGGAATAACCCTGAAATCCCGTTAATAAAATCAACTGTTCCCTACATTTTGTGGAGTTATCCCACACAGTTCATTCTATAGAATCAAAGGATTGCAAACGTTGTTATGAAAGATTGCCAATGAATTAATGAATTAAACGTCAACCTGCATAGGAGAGCGTCATCGTATTCCATATCATACCTTGCTCAAGGTCTGGAGCATAAATAACAGCCTGGTGCCAACCCCTCCACACAGCGTACTCCAATACAAATGGAAGCGGCGCCTGCGCAGTTTCGGGGCAGTAAGCATTGACGGGCAAAGCCTTCGCAATCAGTAGTGTGCACACCACTTGAAATGGCTTCATTTCGGTATTGGTTGTTCTAAAATAATAAAAATAGTAAGTTCAATAATGTCGGAAAGGGACTATTTTCCGCAACATGTTTAGTTTTCGTGGTTGGTCAGTGGGTCGTCTTAATTTAAGTAGAAAAGCAGCTCTTACTATTAGTTTATGCCAAGCAGCGGGTTTGCGACACCAATCTACTTCAACAATATTTTTTCCAAAATCCGACTCGATCATCAACCACAGTCTCAAAACAAAACGTCAAAAAAATCCCGCTCTAAAAAACCATCATTCGTTAACATGAAACCCAAAAACAATTAAAAAAAAAACATGGCGTCCCGACCCCGCTCGAGGCATATCCTTTTTTCTGATTGTACTTAAGAGCGTTTACGCGGTACGGCTTTTCATACAATCTTTCAAATCCTTATTCTTCAAAATGAATGAACCGATTTTAACGAAACTTGGTATGCATACGCTAGATATCCAGGTCTAAATAGTTATTAGAAAATATTTTTGAAAAAGATTTCAGAGGGAGAGAGAGAGCGATTTTAAGTTTTCTATAGAAAGTGAAAAATCACTATATCCTTCCCCCTGAACTCTTTTTCAAAAATGTTTTCTTATAACTATTTAGACCTGGATATCTAGCATATGCATACCAAGTTTCGTTAAAATTGGTTCATTCATTTTGAAGAATAAGGACTTGAAAGTTTGTATGAAATGACATACGGCGTACACGCTCTTAACTTGGAAATACAATACAGTAACATCACAAAAGATTTTTCATAAAAGCAAAATTTTACTAATAAAATAAAATTTTATCAAAGAATTTTTATAAGCAATCGATAATATCCTCTCTATTATTATCTATATTAATATCATCTCCTTTTACAATCAGCAGTCAACTCGATTCGGACTACTTCCTCCGACTTATCCGAATTGGTTATCATAAGGGATGTGTGATACTGAGAAAAGACGAAAATGACGAGAGGAAAGTTTGGAATAAAAATATTTTGTTAAGGGAAAAGCCAATAAACGATTGATAAACTGTGTGAAAGATGATAATTATGTATAGGAAGAGGTGATTAACAGCAGTTACTGTACTGTCTGATTCTCTCCCCAAAGTGCTTTCTGATCACTTTGGAGAGAGATTAAGACAAGCACTTACACTTCAGGTACTGTATAAATTAGCATAGCAAAACCATGATGATGTGTAAGGCCAATACCGCATTTCTTCTCTAATCGGTACCTACTTTAGATGTTCTGTCAGTTTTACCAAATAAATTGCAAAAATACCTACTGTTAACCGAAGCATACTATATCTACGTGAATGACTTTAGTTTTAAGTACCTACGCATTTCATGTGTAAATAATGACTTAAAAATGTTTATTTTAACTCACTCGCGTTTTTTTAAAGCAAATTTAGTAAAAATAATAATGAATTAATTTTTTGGTTAGTTTGGTATCACGCAAATAACCTAGTAGTTAAATATACAAATCACACTTTTTTTTTTTTAGGTATGACCACTAGCAAGTTTACACACTTGAGATATCAACTGCTTAACCGGACTAACCTTTGGTTGGTAACTTTTGGTGGCCTAAAATGAATTTAAGGCCCCCAACCAAGGCAACAAAACTAGCTACAAGCTAAAAACTACTGACCGCTCGCTAAGGGCATTCCCTGTGGAATACGACCTCGGCTTAGCGGCGTCAGTTAGGGACAACAAGGGACATACAAATCACACTAACGAACCACCAATACAAAAAATGAAGAACCACACGGTCCATAAACCTACCAATACAAACCATTGTACTTAGACCATACAATACGAGACATGACATTATTCAAAAGTTGGTTAAATAAACACACATCAATAGGTAAATTATTTCAACCAATCAATCACTCAATTCGTTTGAAGTAAATCACGCACCAAATAATGTCATTTGCATTGTGAATTGTGATCTGTGATGTTAGGGTTACCACCCCTACTATATCTTATCAATAATTGTACTATATATTATACAAAAATAATATAGTCGCAAAATAAAATATTTTCAACGCTTGCTCAAATAGGTACTGAGAAGTATAAAAAAGTAGGTACCTAAGGAGTACCTACAGGCTCTACATATTGTTTCTCATAACGAAAAACTAAATTATAAATGTGGACCTACTTTTTTTTCCTGAATATTCCAAAAGTTTTTGCAATGATTTCCAAAAATACTATTTTTCTCTTGAAAAAAAGGTGGACTGGCAACCCTATCTGTGATTTATATATGTTCTTTCTCTGCATTGTTCTGGTCGAGTCTATTCATTCACTGTGCCACGCTCAAAACTTCGTAGCCTGTTCAAAACCTATGAATAAAGTCGACCATCCAGTGATACCTACGTAGGATGCGCTGTGAGAGGTTTGCCACGTTAGCTGCATGTTTCATTTTGTTTACCAGTCAGCTACGCATCCGTGCGTAGCGTGTCAACTGTCAACATTATAACTCTGCCTTTTGGCTTTACCGTAGTGCCGTAGGGTAATAATAGCAAGACACACAGAGTAAAAGAGAAGAATTAAATTAGAGCCCGTCCATACGTTTTCATACAAACGAAGCTAAAAATGAATGGCCTTTTCCATAGGCCGCTGATTATAGCCATGAATTTTAATATTTGTGTTACTGAACTGAATAAGTTTATTTTTACAGAATTCATTATAATTAATCATAAATCAATCCTGTTGATATAATTTCCGAGGTTTCGCCTGAATATTATCAGTGCATTACCTACACTACGCTTTGGAACGTGCAAATAGCTTCATCTTTTTTGACCGACCGACCTTTTTTTTTTTTTTTGGTTGGGAAATCATCAAATGACCCCTCCCGCTCTGGGTGGAGCGGCAGGGAGTGTTAGACTTCTACTGACTAAAACCCACCCATGCTCCTCTTAGTGCCTTTTACGTTCCAGGGCCGCGGTAACTCTTTCGAACAAATCCGCAACCCTGGTAGGCACTGGCCCTAACGGGCCCCTACTCCTATGCTGACATCTCTTTGAGGCGCGCGTGGAATACAACGCGCCGTCGGCTTGGGTCTGGCTTTAATCGGACAGCGAGCCACCCAAAGCTCGCCGTCCGCAGACCCGCACCTACGGTGGCCGGGAATCGCCCAGCGACTCCCGACGCCCGGTGCGTCTCCCTATGCCGCGGCGGCTGGGGCGTGAGGGTTGAGCTCCGTCCGCCGCGCAGCAATATGCCGCGGCAGCAGAGTTTCGCCCCGGCGTTGCGCCTCCATGCGCCACGTGTAAACGTGCGCGAGGTCTCTCGCCTCCAGATCCCATGGCGGCAATCCAGCAAGGAGGCTCGCCGCCTCGCGGGAGACCGTGCGGTATCCCCGGACAAGCCGGATGGCCATGACCCTTTGGGACGCGTTCAGCTGTCGGGCTGGACGCTTCCGCAGGTCCAGTGCCCACACTGGGGCCCCATAAAGGGTCATGGACCGCACGATCCCCGCATAGAGCCTCCGGCAGGAGGCGTTTGGACCCCCCAGATTGGGCAGAAGCCGCTTGAAGGCAGCCCCGGCCCGCTCCAGTCTGGGAGCCAAACGTCGGAAGTGCTCGACGAAGTTCCACCGGCTATCGAGAACGAGTCCCAGATACTTGATCGTCGACCCGACGCCGATGTGAACCCCTCCTACCGTGATTTGGGATCCCGGTGGTGGCATGTACCGAGGACCATGAAAGCACATGGCCTCGGACTTGTGCAAGGCCACCTCGAGACCCAATTGCCGGATCCTATCCACGAGTATCGCAACCCCGCGTGTCATTACCTCGGCCGCCGCCTGGTACGACCCCCCCTGAGCCAAGACGAGCGTGTCGTCAGCGTAGCATACTACACTGACGCCGCTAGGGAGGCCGGCGCGCAGCACCCAGTCGTAGCCGATGTCCCACAGGTACGGCCCCACAACCGCTCCCTGTGGAACACCGCACGACATCTCTCGCCGAATCCACTCTCCTTCGTGACCGGGGTAGGTGACGGCCCTATCCGTCAGATAGGCCTCGACCGCGCGACGGAGGTAGGTCGGCATCCGGTGATACCGGAGTGCCTCCCTAATGCAACTCCAGGGCATGGTGTTGAAGGCATTGGCGATGTCAAGAGACACCGCCAAGACGACCTTGCCCCGGGATACCGCTTCCCCCGTCGTGAGAGCTCTCACGCGCATGATGGCATCCACCGTTGAGCGCCCCGTGCGGAAACCGAACTGGTTCTCCGCCAGATCCGGCCCCACCCTCACCAAGTGCGCGACGAGGCGGTTTGCAATAACTCTTCCAAAGAGCTTGCCCACCTCGTCGAGCAGCACGATGGGCCGGTGTGCGGACGGAGAGTCCGCAGGGCGCTCCGGCTTCTTAATGAGGACCAGTTCCCCCGTCTTCCAACGAAGTGGAAACTGGCCCCTCTCCAAACATGCGCTGAAGAGCCCTCTAAGTCGAAGCCCGAGAGCCTCCAAGGCCAGGACCCAGGCTTTTCCAGGCAAGCCGTCGGGTCCTGGGGCGGTATTCCTGGCCTTCAGCCGGTTAACCGCCACTCTCAGGTCTACCTCGGTCACTTCCGGACCATTGTCGTCGTCGTCGCCGTCGTCACTGTGGTCCGCAACAGGCACCGCAGGTGGCGGAGCCATGGGCGGGGGAGTGTGCTCGCCTCGCAAAGGGAACAGAGCGCTCACCACGTCCTCAACGAGCTGGGGCCGGAGACTCTGCGTCAACGGGGGTGCCCAGGTGCGGAGCTTGTCCCGCACCATTTTGTAAGGGCGTCCCCATGGGTCCCCGTTCAGAGACTCCAGCATCTCCTTGCGAGCCAGATCTTTGGCCCGCAGGATCCCCGCTCGGAGGGCGGTTTTCGCCGCTCTGTACTCCTCGTATAGCTCCGCCTCCCTGGCCTGCACATCCGGAGGGCGGATGCGAAGCCTGCGTTGCCTGGTGTACTGGCGCCGTGCAGCAAAACACGCCTCGCGTAGCGCTGCCAGCTCTCGCGACCACCAGTACACCTGGCGGCGGGCGCTTCCTGGCCGGACCCGGGGCATTGCCACGTCACATATCTCGGACATGACCTCCCGGAACCACTCCGCCTCGTCGTTGATGTCGGCAGGCCTGTTTGGTGGTGACACCCAGGCCTGCACTATCGAGGCTTCCAGGAGAAGCTCCCGGTCCAGCTGCTTCAGCGCCCACCGCGGACCACTCGGGGCCTGTCGGACCGACGCGGTCGAGGTCTGGGCGGAGACGTCAAACCGGATATACCGGTGGTCGGAATGGGTCTCCACCTCCTCTAAGACGCGCCAGTCAACGACACGCTGTAACAGAGCAGGGCTGGCGAACGAGATGTCCACCACTGACTCGCCCTGTATCCGCACACACGTGGGGACAGTACCCCGGTTTAGGACGACCAGGCCTGTCTCCAGAGCCCAGTCCTCCACCATCCTGCCCCTCGTGTCCGTGTAACGGGAACCCCAAGCCAAATGTTTGGCGTTGAAGTCCCCGAGAACGAGCACGGGGAGGGAACGATACCCGGCGATGACGTCAACCAACTCCGTAAGGGAGATGTGGAATTCGGCAAGGGTTCGGCTCGGGGAGAAGTAAACACCCACCACGACAATCTCCCCGAACCGTGCTGCTACGCAACCCCGTCCTCTCTTGACACTCTCGAGGGACGGGGTGCCGGCGGCGGCCGACGAAATTAGGGTCACTGAGCCGTCCAGGTCCTCCACCCAGTTCTCCCTGGGCGGGACAAAATACGGCTCAGCGACGACGGCGATATTTATCGACCACTGCGCCATGCTCTGGAGCAACAGGTCCTGAGCAGCAGCGCAGTGGTTGATGTTCGCCTGGAGGAGGCGTAATGGAGCCGTTATTGACATTACATTACTGCCTCCTCCCGAGCCCCCTGTGAAGACTCGGCTGCGGCCGTCGCGGCTGTCGTAGTGGCAGCGGCGACGGCGGCGGCACCGGCGGCGGTGGCGGCAGAGGCGGCGACGGTGGCGGCGGCTGCTGCGGCGGAGACGGCGACGGCGGAGGGCTTTCTCCTACCACCGGCGTTGGCGGGTGGGGCGCAGGCCTTGCCCCCAGCCCAGTGGTCGGCCGGCTTGCCAGCTGCCGCACATGCTACGCAGTGCGGCGCGGCGCTACACGAGCCGGCCATGTGACCGGGCTGACCACAGCGGAAGCAGAGCCCGCTGCGGTCCACCTCTGAGGTGCACATAGCTCCCGCGTGGTTGCCCACATGGCAGCGGAAGCACCTCAGAGGTCTGGGTTCCAGCAGTTTTACCTGTGCAGACACCCAGCCAACCAGCAGCCTTCGGCCCTCCGTTATCTTCTTGGCCGCCGTCACGGGGCAGCTCACCACAGTGGTTCGCGTTCCCGTGTGGTCAGGACGTATGGTGCCCGCCTTAACTTGCTCGGCAGAGCACCCCCCCGTCCTGACGACGGCGGCCACCACCTCCTCCGCCGTGACGAAGTCGTCCAGGCCCAATATGCGCATGTCGATACACTTAGTGGGCCTGGACACTCGGGCGTCGTCCGCGCTCAAGGACGCCGTCCCCGTATGTAACGCCCCTCTTGACCGCTTCCGGCTGCAGTGTAATCACTACAGCCGCGGTCTTCGGGGCGCTGAGCTTCGCAGCGATCCTCCTGGCCTTTTGCCGCCGCTTTCTGTCGCGCTTTTTGGCTGCCCTGGCTGCCTTTCCCGCCTTCCTCTTCTCCCCGGCCACTTGCCAACCGGCTTCTTCTTCAGCCGCAGGAGATTTGGAAGACGGGGGCTTTGAAGGCGGTTGCACTGCCGGCGCTGGAGCCTTCGCCGCCCGCGCAGCCGCCCCACCTTTCTTCTTGGCCGGTGCCGATTTCGCCGGTGCCTTTGCAGGAGCTGGCTCAGCTCCTGGGTTGGCCCGGCCGGTCGGCACCGGTGTGGCAGCCACGGCAGCCGCATAAGAAGCCGCGTTCTGGTCTGCCGCCTTCTTACTCGCCGCTAGCGGGGGGCGAAGCACGATGCCCTCCAGGACGGAGAACCGTTCCCGGAAGGCGGCCATCTCCTGCCGCACGAGGTCCAGCACCTGGTTCTCGAGCGGCACGGAATGGCCATCGTCCATGCTGTCCCTTGAGGCACCTCTCTAGAGCTGGCTCCCCGGAGCCCGGCTAAGTCTGCCCGGAGCCTCTCATTCTCCTTTTGGAGAAGCTCCAGTGTGGTCGCCAAGCGGGCGACCTCCGCCCGCAGCCCAGACATTTCGTCCGTGGGCGCGGGCGGAGACCCGCGATGGAAGTAGGCTTCCTCCGCTGCCGCCAGGATGGAGGCTGCGGCCGCGCTGCAGGCCTTGTTCCTACTTGGTAGGATCCGCTTCTTGGCCACATCGCGGAGCGCAGCCTCCACCACCTCGGCAAACCCAGCCGTCACTCTGGGGCGCCCGTCCTCCTTGGCCAGCCCCTCAGCCTGCTCGTCGTCTTCTAGGGAGGCGGGCCTTCTCCCCTTGGTGCCCTCCCGGCCCCTACCCCGCCTGCTGGTGGGGATTTTTCTGGCTGAGGCCAGCTCCTCATTCGAGGTCGACCTCTGGTCGTCCTCCTCTCTGGGCCGCTTGCGGAAGAACTCAGTGTTCTCCGCAGCAGCCCTCACTCCCTCGCGTCTAGAGCTCGCCGAGCTGGCGTCTGATGCAGAGTCGGAATCCGACCCCGCTTCTCCTCGCCGCTCAGGCGAGCCCTTCCTCCTACACTTCTTCTACTTACACCTTGTCAGGCGAATTAAAACTATATCATCTCCTCAAAGGAGTGTTGTTTGGATCGGGGGCCTCCTCGGTCCTTAAATTGTTGCCAATGGCAAGTGGTGAACAAAAGACAACGTTGCCCCCCCCAGAATACGTGGGGCTTGACGCAAGCGTGGCGGATTCTCTTTCTGCTGTGCAGTCCGTACCGCCCTGGGGTAATTCTATTGCGTTGGTCTTGTCCATATTTTCCTTTTTGAGGGTGCGGTCCCTTTCTACCCTTCTCTCTCAATGCTTGCTCGCTGCCCTCACAGTCACGTCTGATGATCAGACGCGTACCAGAGAGCAGCGAGCAAGCCAATGAGACGCACACCGTCCGAGGACCCGAACACTGCTCAAGTCTCCGAACGGTGTGCCCCTCTTGTGTCTCTCTTGGTCTGGTCTCTCACTTGGGACCTTCCGGCATGAGTGGCTCTACCGGCAAAGCCCCCAAGATCACTGAGGCACGCAAGCCCCACCACGACGGCAACGTGGAGACACGGTTGGTGGGGGACCGACCGACCTTGACAATTCAAAAGTGACTGTAAATGGTCTAATTGAAATAAATGCTTTGACTTTGACTTTGACCAATAAGCCATATATACAAACAAGACCCTTTAATCGGTTAAGGTCTTTTTTGTGGATGGGAAATCATCAAATGACTCCTTTTGGGCGGAGCGGAAGGGAGTGTCACACTCTTACTGACTAAACCCATCTGTGTTCCTCCAAATGCCCTTTGCGTTCCAGGGCTGCGGTCACTCTTTCGAACAAATTCCGCAACCCGGGCAGGATCGATCAGATCTACGGAACTATTTGCGGAAGTAGGTAGGTAAAAGATATTCTCGCAAATTAAGACATTAATGACGTCATGTATGTAGAGCAAAAAGTGACAATGCAATTGAGTAGGTACCTACACTTTTGGTTCTTTGACTGGTATTAAATAAATAGATTATATAGCTTCTTTATGAATAAAACGTTTGTAAAGTTAAGTGAAGCTTTGGAGTGAAGATTTGCTCTAAATCAGTAATAAATCCAATGCTGTAGTTCAATCTCATCTGGAATTTAAACCTCTTCTTTTCTTTAGGTATGTCACCCACGGCGTCTTTTGCAGCGATTCAATCGCAAAAAGATAAGATCTCGATATATACAGTCGCGCTGCTATTACTGCAGTGCGATTCTGTAAACATCTCACAGTGTAAGCTAACATGAATGGAGCTGTCAATCCATAAAAGCAAGATGGACTGACAGTTCACTTCACGCTCACTCCAGCTAAGTTTACACGGTGAGCTGTTGACAGAACAGACAGGCTGCTCGTACCTTCGACCACCATACCGTGATTTTGCGTCGCTACTATCGTGCGACAGCACTGAACAATCGCGATGCAGTATTCTGGGTGTTTGCTCCTTCTCAGCCGCCTAGCCGTGGCATCTGCCCACCCTCCCTTTAGGCCCGGTTTCCACCAAAGCAGAGAGGAGAGGAGATATGTTGAATAAACCAATCCCATAAGCTAAGCGGAGAAGAGATATGGAAATAACGAAATCGGATTGGTTTATTCAACACATCTCCTCTCCTCTCTGCTTTGGTGGAAACGGGCCTTGTAGGCGACATTAATACCGCTACAAAAAATCAACGTAGCAGAATCAACAAATGAGACTCGCAGCGCCATCTATCTCGACAGCTGCGAACTAGCTTAACAAAATCCTAAATCGCGATATCAAAGTTTACCGTGCGATTAGAACATATTCAAAGCCCGAAGATCAACTCTCGGGCAGTTGCCTACCAGACACAAACAACCGTCTGATCAGAGGATCCTCCCTTTTTAACGGAGGTATGTGGGACTTTACTCTCTGTTCCGCTACCTCTAAAGCCTTACCCTATGTTGCCCGAATCAGTAGCGCGTTAATAGTGATGTTGAAGAGATGCTAATTCGTTATATGTATATGCGACTGTACCTACCTCTTGCTTCTCTTATGCGTTCCAAATACGACAAACGTTTTCGGTTACGGTACGTTAAAGCTACTAAATTTATGCAAAAAGTAGTCGTGAGCCTTCCTTCGTGACATTTTTTTTAGTTTTCTTTTTTCAGTAAACTAACACATTCGTCGTGTTTACTCCTATTTTTGCTTGATCTATGATTCTACAATCATAGATCAAGCAAAAATAGGAGTAAACAAAAAAAAACAACTAGTAAATAATTAGAAACATCTAGTAGACGCCTTTCATATACCTACGTATATGAAAGGTGTCTACTAGATGTTTCTAATTAGTTTTATTTTTTAAACGTTTCCCCACACTAGGAATTTCTCCAGTATCGTGGGTGCGTTACGAACATATAAACTCACATACACAAACAACCAGACCCGGAACAACTATCTGTAGGCTATACAAATATTTGTTCAGTGCGGGAATCGAACCCGCGACACGCAGCGTAGCAGTCGATTGCTCAACCAGTGCGCCAACCGTGTTGTAGTGGGCATTTGATAAGAAAATTTTCATCTGTGACGTAATAAATTATTATAAAAGCACCGATACATTTTTGCATTGAGTTATTGCAGCTTAATAAAAAAAACGAATTTACTCAAAGACTTTTTTTAAACAATTGTAGGTAATCATTGTGAACACAACGATCCAATACAGTGGGCTAAGCACGAAATTCTTGCGAAATCGTATCGATATGGTAAATAAATACCAGACAATTACGTACTCGCTACAGCGACATGTTATATTGGTAGCACGAACTCCAAAAAACGTCTTGCGACAACTCGAAGATACTATTTGAACGATGGTTAATTTAGGCCGAGAATCCAAGAGCGATTAGAACGGTTTAAAGTGAATGGTGCGTTCTGAAAATGAAGACAAAAAACCGATAACTCTGTTTTGATTCAATTAGAGCCTGAAAAATACTAAAGATAAAAAAAATATTAATATTATATAAATGTTAAAACAAGTTTATCATTTTTATAAATTCTTTTCTTCTTATAAAATTAAAAATTTCAGTTTAATAGTGATGAAATTAATGATAAATTGTTCGATTTCGAACGGTGTAACACATGACATTTGACAGATTGCATTTCACGTTTGACGTTTTCCTGCAAATGACAAAAATATAAAACCGTTAGCACACTGATGCGAACGCGTGGAGCTGTGAAGTTCTTGCGCTAGCGAACTTAAAAATTGATAAAAGCGCTTGCAGCACGCTCACACCTTAACTTTTCCAGGCCTTAGTAAGTACCTAATTCCTTTGGACATAGTAATGGTAGTTAGATGGAATACTACCTATATTATTACTAACCAAAATTTCCCAAATAATCATTCACTTGATAGAAATAATAATTATACAAGTTATATTATTACACAAATATATACTTTGCAATGATTTCTTCCTAATTTGGAGGATTTGGTTACTTTTGAAATTTTTAATAGCGCCATTTGTAAATGGTGGTGGTGACGTTGCGTCTCGGTGTATGTTTACCCTAAGAAGGCGTAACGTCTATTGTTGTTTGTTGTCATTTCAAATAATAATTTGTAATTCACCAGCTTATACAAGAAAACTGTGTGCTGTACGGTACCAAGATGTTATAATTAACAAAGTCAACAAGAACAAGCTTTAGTCAAACCAAGGACGGTTTGACTAAAGCTTGTTCTTGTTGACTTTCAAGGTGAAGTTCATAGAAAAGTAAGCATTTTTATAAAATTTTGTAATCTACACTTTTATTGCTCATACTCATGCAGCAATGCCAAATGCGCCTGTTATGCTGGTTCCTATGGAGTATGAGGTGAGCCTATTGCCGTACACAGCACACAAAATGAGACTTCATGTAGGGCTGTTACTGAGAAAGACCAATAACACTTTGCACGACCAATTCTTTTTCATGTTTCACAATCTTTGATTTTTGTTATAACTACTTCTTTTATCAACAGGAGATGAAAAGTAGATTATTTCAGATTCTAGCCAAGAGCCTTTGCCGGCACCACATTGCAACAATATAATCCAGCATTGCGACCAAGAGCAGGCAAACCATTCCAATCGCTTACACGAGCGTCTACTAGTCTGTGACTGAGTTTCTTCAAAGACCACGACAACAGAGCATTCAACGAAGCGATTGGGGGAATCTTTTGTAACTTCTGATGATTCAAAAGTGCTAATTTCAAGCTGCTAAGATGTCAACCATGTTTGGAATATCTGCTGTTCCTGCCATTTCAGGTGTTTGGAGCACGGTCTATAAGCCATAGCTCATAGATGCTCCAAACATGTTTGATATCTAACAGCTTTACCAATTCAATAAGATCCGTGTAGGTACCTCTATTAAGGACACATGAAATATAAAGTTTTGTTTAAATGTAAATCGATATTTTATTTCATCAATGCATTATGCTTATAATATACATAGTGAATGGTAATTTCTAATTGCAAAAGATTTTTTAGAATTTTATCTGGCATAAGCTTAATCAGCACACCAAGTTCCTACTACTGCTAGGCTACAGGCTTTCTCTGTGAGGGCGAGTCGGCCACAATCCATCACGCGGACCCAGTGAGGGTTAGCTGGATTTCACATGTCTTCGATTTTTTTCTTCTAGGATATAACAGTGTCCTCACGACGCGACGTCCTTAGCTGCTTTGAGATTAGCAATGATAAAATAAATAACACCAAGCATTTGGGTTTGGAACATCGACCTATGTCAGATCACGGGCCTAGTCGGGGCCGTTTACTGGATTTATTATTTACAACAAGTACTCGTCATTCCCCACTGCTTTGCTGACGAGGCTAGCCCAAAAAAAACTGTTTGTTTTCCGTGATAAAAAAGCAACATTAGTGTAGCTTTTTAGCAGAAAAAGAATTATCATAATCAGACCCTTCGATCGCCTTTAATAGTGATCGAAGATCGGACCTGACTTCCAGAGACTACCTTTACAAAGGAACTTAAAAACAAACAATTTTACCTTCTAATTTCTGTTTATTCAGGTTTTCTTAATGTATTACATTAATAGTCGGATCCAAAATAGAAATTGATTTAACAAACAAGCCTTTCATTTATTACAAAAGGTAGCGGTACGCAAGCCTTGCATGCGGGATGATTTGATCTAGGATTTGATAAACTATTTTCGAAGGAGTCTCACAGAGCGCTAGCAGCACGGTGTAGGTACCGACAGTAGATAAGACGCCGGTTACGATGGCAGGTCTTTTCAATAAACCAATCGTCACGCTGCGAAGGTGTTCTATTTCATATTCGTCCTGCTTTTCTCCCTTGGTAAGCACGGGTCTCTAGCCATCATCGATAGACTTGTAGAATGCGGCTTATTGTATAGTTCTTGCCATTTGAATAGGTGCTGCAACCATTTTCACAAACCTGCTGAAGAAGATGTTATAGGTACCTACATTAAGAAATGTTAAATCTTATATTGTCGAGAATAAGGTAGTAGTAGCTACGGTTGCCTAGTAGCTACATCATTTGCTCACTGAGGTTTGTTGCAAGTTCTATTACATCCCAATTTTGCGTTGGTATGGACCCGTTGAAACAAACTACATACGAGTACAAACACGTGCATTGTATTAGGTACCTATAGCAGGATCAGTGGGTCGTCTTAGGGGCAGTATTTGTAACACCTATCACGATGCTGCGTGGTTATAACATAAATTAGTTTGAGCACCAAAAAACAACGCGGAGTTGCGGCGAATTACGCACAGAAACGAACTTCACCAAGGCGCGCGGGTGGCGCAGGGAGCTGTTGTGTGATTTGCATGAATAACACTTATAAAAATGTTTTTTGATGAGAAACTATTACGTGTGTTTACCAAGAAAATGGAAATGTTTCCTACCTCGTTTCACATCCTCTCCTAGCCTCTTTATGTATCCAGGAGACCGGATGATAAATAGGCAGCATGCCTTCCTCTTGTTTTCATGAATAAATTGCATTTTCTTGCATTAGTTCCAAAATAAATACGGAATATTTTTTGACGTCAACTGTCTCACCAAGAAAATGTCAGTGAGATTTTTTTTTACGTGACAGCGTCCCAGCTAGCGAGAAAGTCGAAACGACACAATTCGTGCTACCGATTGCTATCGATTTCCATACATTTGGTTCATTTACGTAACGTTAATGCGTAAAAACTATACGAAGGTGGTTGTCAATGTTTCGTGCTACCGATTAGTTAGTTCCAAATACGCACACACGGCGCTGATCAATTTTGCATACAAAATTTGTCGAAGGCGATACGTTTACGCTGTCGATGCAATTACGCAGAAATTCGTGCTTAGCCCTCAGGGCAACCATTAACCACAAAAAAACCGCCTGCAAACATGTAGAGAAGATAGTGATATAGGAAAAAATTGTGAATATAAAACAAGAGATTGAAAAACAAAAAGCTTTTAGCAAGAAATTAAACCGCCGAAAACAAAGGAATCGAAAAACAAACAATAATTTCAGGAAGCTTTGATTCGGCACACACATTTCAAAATTATTTGAAAAGCTTCCGGAAATGAGTACCTATCCTACAAATAATTTATTGATTTATGTCTAAAAAGGTCCAATTGTTAGTAATAACACCAATATATTTCATGATATTTTTTTACATTATTTTTCAAAATCAATATGTAGAATTTAAGTTGCAATTTATTTTTACCTGGGGGCCTACCACAACCTCTTAAAACAATATTACTTTAATATTACTTTGCGTTCCGCTCTGTTGGATTTTCAACGCTCGGATCAGCGCCGAGAGTTGAAAATGCAACAACAGAAATTACAAAGTAATATTAAAATAATATTGTTTTAAGAGGTTGTGGTAGGCCTCCTGGGCTAACGTTTTGTTTTTTTTAATATCCAATCATTCTTCATTTTTAACAAAGGCGAAGAGAACAAATTTTGAAATTTTGACAAATGCAAATCCGTCTACATATGAGGGAGTTATGCCCGAACATACTTAGGTACATAAAAAAAATTAACTCCACCATTCTGAAGTCGGGTAAAAACCAGGCAAGTTCGTAGCTGACTCGCGTACCGAGGCTAGGGTTCAGAACAAACTCGTACCTAATTATGTTGATAGTTCATTTTCGCTTTTCAAATTGAATCTGACCATTTTTTTCCTTTTTCCTCAGTTGATAACAATGGCTCCAATAACTTTTACGGAGACCGAATTGGAGCAACCGCTCCACACGACGGACTACATTCGATACAAGCTCCATCACCCAGCAAAGGACACCAATGAGACCAAAGCCAATGTCAAACTGTACCAGACCAATCCTTACGATCAAATGCTAAGTCGAACCGACCCTAAGTTCCTCGCACCGATACGAAGATGGGAAAAAAGTATGGGATTCGTAACTCCTATCAGATGGATCAATGCTATATCGATTACAGTGTTCCACGTGTTAGCCGTCATATGGCTCTATAACTACATGTTTCTCGGCCATAAACCGTTCAAATGGCAGACCTTCATGTTCGGTACGTGTAATATTTTACTATGTAGGTCAATCTTTGCTTATTTCTTTCATAATAACGTAACAATTGCTCTGTAATCTGCAAACATGAGCGTCCCAATATGTGTACGAATTACTTAAAAGGAAAATTATTTATCTTCATAATCAGTTTGGTTATTCCCATGATCGGCAGCCTGCCGTACCTACCGTCATAACGTCGGTGACTTTAATGTTGCAGGATATTTCACTGGCCTGGTTGCTGGGTTCGGAGTGACAGGGGGAGTCCATCGGTACTGGTGTCACCGCTCATACAAAGCCAAACTAACCCTACAATGGATTCTAATTATATGCTACTCAGTGGCCGGTCAGGTAGTTTAACTTTTAACTCGCATATTTGAAACATTTTACACTCGTTGAAGCTACCGCTCTCTGAAGTTTCAAATTGCGGGGGTGGGTAATTAACATTACTGCAACTACCCAGCCTCGCCACGTGCAGGAAATTTTGTGATATCTAACTGGCATGGTATCTACTATGCTTACGAGACGCAACTCCTGTAATTCAGTGAAAGTAACTATCTTCAATTTTATTGTTTTAAACAAAATTACATTACACATCGCACTTAGCACATACTCTATGTTCTCTAGTAATGACACGAATAAATATTTTGCAAAGATAAACAAAAGATTGTCACCTTCACTTTTTTATTTGATCTGTGGTTATAAAGAATCACACTCATTGACTCACCAACGTTTCTTGAAAAAAAATATGTAGGTAGATCTATAACGGCGGAAGTTCTTCGTGACATGATTAATTAATTACCTACGTATCTTTGTAAACAGAACACCATATACGAGTGGGTACGGGACCATCGCGTGCACCACAAGTACTCCGAAACGTCAGCCGACCCCCACGATGCCAACCGAGGGTTCTTCTTCTCGCACGTCGGCTGGCTGATGATGAAGAAGCACCCTGATGTGCTGAAGCAGGGTGTCAAGATGGACATGAGTGACATCGTCAATGATCCCCTCATTCAGTTCCATACCAGGTAGATCAATACTGACTGTCCTCATCTCGAAAATTGTAGATTTTTTTTGCTGCATCTTGTTTAGTTTGCAGTTCTTCAAACACATAGGTACTTAACTAAGTACCGACCTATCAGGTACATGTGGAAATTTTACATACTTTGCCTGCCGACCCACACAAAACTTAATTTATTAAGTTAACTGGGATGTACCAGTACCTACCTATTAGCTGTTACATACCCGATTGTTTCTACATCCGTTCAAAAAAATCCTTATTTACAAGCTGATCTAGTTATAATACCTTATTAATTATATTATAATTATAGTAGCTTTCCGTAATATATAAGATCAAACATAGGTAATTACGAAGCCTTTGTCGTCGTTAAGAAATCGTTTTCTGCGAGCATTATCCACAGTCTCTGTCACTAAGTTGATTTGTTCTTTGGGCTATGTCGGTTGCCTTGCATTTCTTACATAATTATCTCTTCTTCAATATCTTCGTTTCTGATTCGATCACGCAAGGAAACTTCGAGCATATCTACCTCTCTCCATTCTCCTTTGGGTGACTCTGATGAGACCCATTGTGAGCGACTTCTTACATCTAAATTCCATTCGTCATCACTGGCAACAAGCACTGGTTAAAGACTGTGGTCTTTGATCAGTGCACGCACCACCCGCACGTTGCTCACAGAACAGTTGGTCGATCAGGCCGAAAGGTTCTGGCTTGGCGACCGCGTATCTTCCCGAATATGTAGGGTCGCAAAATACGCGCTTGGACGTGGAGTTGCGCAGACCAGCCCGATTTACTATCTATCCGAATACGCAGCGTTAGAAGGCCTCCCACAACAAGGTGGACCGATGACATGGTGAAGGCCGCGGGGATCCGCTGTAGCTCCGATATTAGCGATACTTGGGAGAGGCCTATGCCCAGCAGTTGACGTCTTTCGACAGAAATGATGATTAGAAATCAAAAATCATTTATATGCCAATAATGTAGGTATACATATATGATGATTATTTTGATGAGAGTCCCGATACATTTTGCCTTATGGCATGCAAAATTATTAAATGTAATTCACAAAAAACATAGGCAAACAAATCATGAACTCGCTTTGCTACAGGTGTAGGGTAGGATGGTGTAAGTTTGCGCAGTTTTTAATAAGTCGACCATAAAAGTAAAATAATCTACACTTATCTGGAAATAACTTTTAATAGGTACTAAATATTAAGCAAACATAATCACTTTTTACATAATTAACAAAAAAACAGAAGCCGGGACTTGCACAACTTTACACACCCTAGTGTGTAAAATTGCGCATAGATGGCGATAAGATTGCGCAGTGTTTGTTGAGAAAATTACTTCTATAAATCACATTTAAGTGCTCCGAAAACCAAATAATCAATAATACACTTTCATGCCGCTACGTACCGCACTTGTTCCAATCTTTAACAATAGGCTCTACGAAGACTTCAGTGCATCCTCGACACCACCATAATTATTCTGTTTTTTGGTTTATTTAAACGTCACATTGATGCCTCTCTTTGCACTTGATATTTTATTTACAGCACGTTTTCTTTTGACGGAAAGTACTTTAGGTTGACTCAGCCATTCTTGAAGACAAAACAACTTCTCTTGCTTTCTCCTTTACCAATACGTTTACGAGCATCCTCGATGATGGAAGATGTGCAAGCTTCACGGATACTTTTGCGTGGTTTTCGTAACATTCTACAACAAACTGACGCGCTATTTAATAATTGAAAACAACAAATTTTCATTATATAAGTTAATATTTTCACCTTAGTGTGTAAGTCTGCGCACGCAATCTTATCCACCCTCTAAATGCGCAAACTTAAACACTTGACATTCAACGGAATCAGCCTGATACTACAGCCATCTCTTAGAAAATGAATGAACTACGTTGTCTCTAACCCCAACTTCGAAGCTAAACACAAGTAAAACAATCAGCAAAACAGTATAATTACAACAGGTTTTTATCAGTTATACTTGCAAAATAGCAAAAAAATTAGATCCGAAGACTGTAAAAACTTTCAACTCACTTGGACTTGCAGTTTCCTCTCGTATCTCAATATTTTTCGGGAGCGCATGCCTGTATGCAAAGCAATCAAAACACAGCTAAAGTTGGCAGCGTGTTACACGCCGATGTCTAGTAACCACGTGTGCGCAATCTTATCGCCCGCGCAATCTTACACCAACCTACCCTACAGCTCTTTTTTATAGCAGTTTCCTATGTCTTATTATTTATTACCTACAATTGGAACAACCGGGCACATTCACAAGCATGTGTAAAAGAAAACAAATCGATTTTTACTAATTTATCAAGTTGAAGGAAAATCGGACTGTTTCCAGTTGTTTTTTTATTCACTTTCTAGTTTTACCTACTAACAAACATAGGTTTACAAACATTATGTACAGGGCCTGTCTCAACATTTGTAAGTCTTGTTACATTCTAGGTACTTCCTGCTATTCAAGATAGCATTTTGCTGGGTTGTGCCGTCGCTAATTCCTGCGCTGTGCTGGAACGAATGCTGGGAAGCGTCCATCATGTCTCAGGCCGTGCTGCGGTACTTGCTGAGCCTCAACTTCACCTGGTCCGTCAACAGCTTCGCGCATTTGTGGGGCAACAAGCCTTATGACAAGTAAGATTCATGCATACATAGGTACATAAACTCATGGGTTTTTCCCATGGGGTTGACAGAAACTATGAATAATTAAAGTAGGTTCCTACGTCTCAGTCCTTTCTCTTTAGGTTTGTTTTAAGAGCCTCTTGTTTTCTACACATGAATGGAATAAATGAATGAATGGACTAGACATTCCAAGTCTAGATTCTAGCATTAGTTCATTCATAGACAAATATTCTAGTAACTAGAATATTTGTCTATAAAAGAACTAATGCTCGTTTTCACAAGCCCTGAGAGAACACCTTATTGAATACCTACCTAAATATTATTGCATTGTTGGATCAACTCTCCGAGGTGAACTCTCATTCATTGAAAGTTCAGTTTTGGGGTTTTATTCAAGCTTTAATTTAGGTGTCACATAACGTTAGTGACACCGGGCATAATCATGATACCTACATATCTGGCCATTCACGATCTGATTTCCATGTCTATCTACTATTTCCTAGAAACATGTTTTATTCAAACAAAAAAGATTTCGGCAGTAAATAGGTAGGTAGGCACCGTCTATCTACAAAAAACGGCAGAAGTTGCTGAAGACGGTTTTATGTACCTACATTACGTACAGAGTAGGTATCCCTATGTATCTGATTACCTAATCGCCGTGTTGTCATTTCAGGAACATAATGCCAGTTGAAAATTGGGGAGTTTCCATAGTAGCCATGGGTGAAGGCTGGCACAACTACCACCACACCTTCCCGTGGGACTACAAGGCAGCCGAACTCGGCATACCCATCAACATGACCACATCACTATTGAATTTCTTCGCGAGTATAGGGTGGGCGTACGACATGAAGGAAGCTTCGCAATCCCTCGTCAGATCTGTGGCAAAGGCCCGGGGAGAACCCAGGGATGAAGATGACTAAACTAACCGATATCCTAAGCAATCTTTTCATAGGACAATTTTGTATACCTAGTGCGATTCGACCTTAGTAGCGGCTGTAAAGTGCGCGTCTCGCTGGGCTGAACATACCCCACTTGCTGACACAGGAATTTTCTATTAATACTGAACAGTGACACTTGTTCAGAGTTGCCTTTAAGTTTGAATCGAACTCGGACAAACTTGATGTTAAAGCTCGGAATTACACATTTCAAATACCCGTAAGTTTGTAACATCAAATAAATGATGTATAGTACTTAGTACTTATTTAAAAACCGGTACCTTACATTTTATAGCGTAGAATAAGGGCAAACGTGATCTTAGGTTTTATTTATTGATTAAGTCATTAATATAATTGGTAGGCAAGTTTGTATTTTTATAGGGAGCGGATATGGAGAAAGCTTAGTGCTTTATTACCAAATGTTTTCAATCTGGGAATTGAAATACATAAAATTTCATATCTCCTTAAAGTTGAGGGTAGCAGGATGGAACGAATATTCAAGGTTGGGTCGAGGACTTTTTCCTAAAGGAGGGAAGTAAAAATAGAGTTATAATAAAGAATTCTTATTTATTTAGTCGGTGTAGGTAGACGACTTGGCGCTATTTCACATGGGCAGATAAAAATATCTGCTATTTTAGGCTCCTTACATCGAATCTTTCACAAATAAGACCCCTAACTGTTCCCAGTCCCATGACTATAGGAACAGATAACTTATAGAACTTTCCTCATGGAAAGCTCTTTATGTTATCTACGTTATTGATTTACATACAATAACTAAATTTTGGCCCTAGTGCGACTTTTTTAACGTTCTCGATCACGTTAGCGTAAACGTCAATTTGTATTGAAACTGAATAAGCGCCGTCTGGTGTCAATAACGGAGAACTTTTTTTTTCATACAATTTGACCACACACACACCATTTTTTCTATAACGGGTGGGGGGATGTATAAGCGAACTTTTAAACGCGATCGATTCGCACTAAGTCCTCAGATTTCACAAAATCCTTGTGACTCCTATAGTTATAATGATGAAAGATGTAACCTACTATGAATCAAGTGAATAGTTTTCAAATCACAGTAAAGGAAAACATCGTGAAGAAACATGGACTAAATACTCTACATACAAATAGATTAGTGTTACTAATGTAACACCACTATATCTGTGATTGTAGTCAGCATCTGTATCATGTGTGTGTGTGAATGATACATGCTCACTTGTGCTGCAAACGTTAAGCGCTAGTGTGCCAAAAGCTTGAAAACTTTGGGCATTATCTAATGTCTATTACTGTATGTACAGTGTTCGTCAAATAACTTTGCCCCTCTGAAGTTGTGTCGAGTGGCTGCGTAGTAGTCAAAATTACGAACACACTGCAACTGCGCATGCGTAAGAGACATGGGGGCGGGGCGCGATTTTATGTCTCAGTCGCTCGTTTACGTTCGATGCATGCTTGCGTCCCGCTTGCTCCCGTGTACGTGACTGCACCTGCGCGATCTTTGCAAATGGCTAACTTCAGAGGGGCAAAGTTATTTGACGAGAACTGTACCTCAGTCACTGCTCATACCCCCAATTTTCTTGTTCAATATTATGTTAACATGAATTCCTTCCCTCAGACTTATTGTATTGTATAAATCCAGTCTCAAGCTGATTGTCTATCATGTACTCTAAGTATATGGAAAAATGTATTTTGTATTTTAAGACTAGTTACCTATTGTTAATAGGATAAATTATATAAGTCTAGATGCGGCAATAATACTTGTTGTTTTATTTACTTCACATGTTGCTCAAGCAGTTATTATACGACCACTTAAATTAACGCAACAATTTTAATATAGCAGCTTTAAATATTTTTTTTTCATTATAATAATATACAAAGCTTCGCTTTCGCCGCCTGTACGCTTATATCTTTTAAACTCCGCAGCGGATTTAATGCGGTTTTCATCAATAGTCAGAGTGAAGAGAGGAAGTTTTATATGTATAATTCGTTCCGAAATTCTTACAGAAACAGGAAAAACGGGAGATGTGCGTACGAAGTCGTGGGCAAAAGCTAGTATAGTATATGTTTGAAGCACGATATGTTTCCTCGTTGCTCAGTGGAAACACTCACACACACACCATTACTTGTACAGACATCCATACGAGGACTATAGCTGTAAGTCACCATCCGAGGACCTTCTAGAAAACCATGTTAACGACGACTTACGACTTTATTAACAAGACAGAAAGAAAGAGAAAACAATATTTAGGTTGATGAGCCTATTCGTATAGCGCTATCTCAATCTTTTTTTGGTATGACTTCCTATGAACAGTGCGAGGACCTAAATACATTCGAAAACCCGCCTGGGAAGTACCATCCGAGGACCTGTGTGTGAGCCAAACGAGGACCTTAACCATCTGACCAGGGACACCAATGCGAGGACCTAATTTAACACACTTTTTCTCATTTCTTGTACAATGTGAGGACGCAGTACTAGACTTTTCATGATCAATACGAGGACGTTTTTCCGAGTAGACGGTGTACAAAGCGAGGACCTTTTGAAAATTTCCAATAAAAATTTTTAACACACTTATAATTTTACCATAATAATATTTGAATCATCTTCATGTAGGCAATTCTATTCACACACGTCAATTTCTTGATTTAAGTACCATCAGAGGACCTTATTTGATTGTAACTGACAAACGTTCAAAATGTAAGTGTGATATAACAATTTTATAATCATGATTATTTTATGAAGCTTTCGCTGGAATTGTCTCCTCAACGGTTACTTGTATCGTCTTGAAACTTTGTATTCTATTTGTTGACATTAAATTTTATAGTAATACATCTGTTATGGTGATGTTATCGTAGCTACTGGTGGAATTGTCTCCATGTGAGACAACTCTTCATCGGTTACTTGTAGCGTCTTGAAACTCTGTGTGCTTTTTGTTGATATTTCATAGCAATACATAGTCATGGTGATGCTATGTAGCTGCTGCTCAAACGGAGAGGAGAACTACTGGTACCATAATTCTGGAGCTCGAAAGACAATATTGTTCAAGCGCACCCCCATCTAGCATCGTCGCACATCTTCACCTAATGTGGCTGATCCAACGACCGCAACAGCACATACTCCCATAAAAGGCATCATCATCTGCCTAGCCTGTTCCCAACTATATTGGGGTCGGCTCCCAGTCAAACCGGATTCAGCTGAATACCAGTATTTTACGAGGAGCGGCTGCCTACCAGACCTCCACAATCCATTAACTGGGTGACACGGTACTTCTTGGTAACACTGGTGTCAGATTTCCTGGCTACTGACAATCCGTAACGACTGCCAAAGATCTACAAATGACAGCTGGGACCAACGGCTTAACGTGCTTTCCGTGGCACGGAGGAATCTCGGTATGTTAATATGGTATATACTCCCATAAAAGGCATACACGTAACATATTGCTCAATGGCTCTTTAGGCCTCACTGGTCAGGCAACGACTCCGCTCAAAGTTCGACGCCCTTTTCCTCATGTTGCCCGGAGATCGTTAGCTCCCGTCAACGCACGGCTGCTTTTCTGGTGCAGGTGGAGTGAGAGGTATGCTGTCTTTCCCTCTCTGACGTTTCCTTTGAATGTATCTTTGACGGCATTCCGAGAAAACGGAAGCGATAGACCACCCCCAGCGTCCTCGCTAAACGTTCCTCCAGTGTATGCTGCACGGTGTTCTCGGGACATTCCACGGGCTAGTGACAAACGGGCATCCGCTTCCGACTCATGCGACGCAGGTACTTCCCAAAGCATCCGTATCCAGTAAGCGCCTGAGTCAGCTGGAAACTGAGGGCGCCATGTCGCTTATCCAGTCACTCATGAACCTAATAACCATCGCTTTCTGCGGTTTTGGCAGTGCCACGGCGTTTCGGGCTATTAGGATTACCGCCCACACGAGTGCCCCATAAATAGCAGGCGGGTGGGTAATGGACCACACGATTCCTACATAGTCTTCTGCAGGAAGTTTTTGGCCCTGCTAAATTGGGTACAACCCACAAAAGAGCAGCTACAATGCACATCAACCTGGGGACCGAGTCCTAGGTACTTAGTCACCAGCTCGATACTGATGCGAACGCCACCAACCACTATATGTTAATCCCGAGCTGGCTTGTTCCAAGGTTTCCATGGGGAAACAGAGGGCTTCGGACTTATGCAAAGCCACTTCGAGACCCAAACGCCGGATTCTTCCGACGACCTGCATAACCCCTGCCGTGGCCAGTATTACCGCTTGCCAATGTCATTGCCCCCGGGCCGTCACCAGGGTATCATCAGCGTAACATATCTCATCGACACCGTCGAGAAGTGCAGTGCCCAGTCATATCCAGTTCAATGTTCCACAGCGGTAGCTCTAGGACCGAGCCCTGTTGTTTCTGACCAGCCATAAGGATGATGGTTGAATAAATGTAGTAGTGATTGTCATTGATTACAGCTGTACAGCCAGGTTGGGGGCAGTTAAAAAATAATATTGCTTGTTTTCAGTGTTATCTTTGCTTCAATTTACAACCTTGAATGCTAAAGGGAGTTCTATAGATTTAACCATAAAAAAAAATTACGTACACACTTAATTAAAATAATAGTTATGTAAACTGGTCCGTTAACATCCAGATTCTTATAACACTCGGGGAGACATGCAAACAAAGTATTCGTTGCGCCATGAAAACAGAATCAATTTGCCTCCCTCCCGCCTTAAATTACATTCTTCTAGTCCATATTCAATGTCAATAAAAATATATAGTAAATTACCAGTAGACATAAAACAACAAAATAAAACCAATGTATTTTTAAATAAATTAAAACAATTCTTAATTAAAAAATCTTATAACACAGTAGACGAATATCTAACGGATAAATCCATTAATACATAAGTATTAATAACAGTTACTTAGTAAGTAAATAATTATATTGAGTACCTAATTACAGTACAATTACATTTTATATTATAATTATTATAGTTATACTATACTAATAATAATGAAAAATCTTTAAGTGAATTCACAAATAAATAATATTAATACATACCTAGATAACATTAAATAACTAATACAATTAAATAAATAATTAATATGAATGAATGGTAATTTAAAAAACTTATTATGATACAAAATAATACAAATATAGTTAATAAGTTTTTTGTTTTATTTTATGAAAGCGCTCTTCCTCTCTCTACTTATTTAAAAAAATTGCTGTGCCCGACAGGGTTCATAATTGTTTCCATTTTTTATATTTGCCACCTGTATTTGTACATTATGGATAGTAATAAACGATTTGATTTGATTTGATTTGAACAGAACGGTGGAGCAAGCTCCGGTGCGATCTCATAGTGGTATGGAATAAGCGACTGTCGCAATCGCAACCCAGCGCTGGGCCCGCCACAATCGTGGCGAGAAAGTCAACTCTTTGAGGAGTGGTTAGAGAGGCGCCACGACGTCCTCGTATTCCATCTGACGCAGGTCCTCACCGGACACGGTACAACACCCAATTGTCACCATTGTGTGGATCGTAATGAGGACACTACATGTCTTTGTAGCGGCGATCGGCAATGGTGACTTCTCGCGTTCGGCCCTGGTCCAATCCAAGGTCCGGAGTCAGAGAGCATGGGAAACAGTCACCTCCTTCTGAAAAACAAATGTAAGCGAAGGAGGAAGCGAGATGGGTGAGGAAGAGGCAATCCTCACGTCCCAGCCGCCGAAAGAGACGCCCTGTGCATCAGCAGTCGCCCTCAAGCTCCGCCCAGAGCGGGAGAATTCATTTGATGATTTCACATCCAAAGAAAAATGGATATGGTTCTAGAGTTTCAAAAGCTTTTTGTCTCGTACTGTGAATATGACGTACTTCCATGCAAATGGTCATCCCCAATTTCACCATCAAGGACGAGAGTTCTGTTACAATGGAAAAATAACGAGACTCCGACCGAGTTCCGAGTTGACGACACAGTTGGCGCAGTTTGAGCGATTGACTGCTGCGCTGCGTGTCGCGGGTTCGATTCCCGCACGGAACAAATATTTGTATGGCCTACAGATAGTTGTTCCGGGTCTGGCTGTTTGTGTATGTGATTTTAAATGTTTGTAAACGCACCCACGATACAGGAGAAAATCCTAGTGTGGGGCAACGTTTTTTTAAGAAAAAAAAAAAAAAAATAACCCAATTTAATTGTTACGTAGTTTAAGGCCTCTGTAGATTGATTTGATTTTCAGCACTCGAGAAGGAAGTGATTTTATAAAATCAGACAATTTTGAAACAATTAAAAGCCAATACACATGGAAATCTATCCAAATGGGGACCTGAATACACATGTTCGGAAAAGCTATCAATATGAGGACTTTTAAACACACTGCGTGGAAAAACTTCCATCCGAGGACATATGTGTGAAAAATAACACATAAGTCCCCGCAAGGTACTTTAAATATGACTGAAGTGTAAATGTAGTGTGTTAAAAATTTATGAGAGCTCACACACGTTCGGAATGTGAACATGACTTTCCGCGATCAAACCGAGGTCCACCTAGGTCGACATCAAGTTTCCCTTATTAAGTATATAGAAAGGCTCAAAATCGAATGGAGAATACGGTGAATTGGTCGGGTCAATCCGAGGACGTACGAAAAGGTCCTCGGATTGAAAATGTCCTCGGATGTGCCTTGTGTATTCAGGTGCATGTCCTCGCATGGTACTTAAAACAAACACACACAACACACACTCTCACAGCATGTCTAATTTTTCACAAACAGTGAACTTGTGGTACCTAAGTTTTCATTGCACAACTTTGGTTCTTGTTTGTTTACACTGAGATATTGTATTCCAGGCGACAACTTGTGCAATTTACCTTGCTAGGGGTTATTGTGCGAGAAGGACCAAACAAAATCACATCACAGCACCAACAGACTAAAATAACAAATTAAAGTAAAAACAAAACAATAATTCAATCTTAACTGCTCCTACATTAAATTTAAAATGAGAGCCTGTGTTTGACAAGAACATGATTGTTACCATACAATATTATTAAAGCAACAATAAAGTATTAAAATTTCTGACAATGCAACGAAATAAATTATAATAAAATGGCAGTCCCTTTCTCAGAACAGTGCCTATAATGCATAGAGTAGAATCATGTTGAACAAGGTTTCATGCATATTATTAAAACTAAAGGCATTATTAAAACATCTAAGACTGTTGTATAATGACTCTCCTTGATGAAAAAACAACACTTCAAGTGTCAATCACCATAGAATCTGGGTTACATGAAACTGATATAGCCAGTCATGTATATCTAAATGCTTTCTACAGTATTTGAAATCAAATTCCATGATTAATAAGCTATAAGCTTATTTATATATTATATACAAAATCTATCCATCTATAATTTCCGATTTACATTGACTTTGTTTAACCAACATCAATTTACGCCTTTGGATTTATACAAATAGACATCTCACAAAACGAAAGCATGTTACAAATTATCTTTTTCAAAAGACACATAGAATGTATTTCCATTTTCTTCAAATAATTTATTCTTCATATAATTTAAAATACCAAAATTCAAAGATAGGTAGTTCTTCAGTCTTCAATCAAACTAAACAGGTCTTTCTTAGGCTTAACAGGAATCACTCCAGACACAGCTTCTAGTTTATCTGTGCTCATCTTAGCTTCCTTCACAGGTCTATTATTGTCATCCTTAGATGGTTTTCTTTTTAAGCTCAAAACTTTGTTAGTGTAGATGCCATCACTGCCATTGTGGTCACTAGTTGATACCTTTCTTTTCTTAGTCTTAGTGATGACAAAGTCTAGGTCTGAAGAATCATCATCAAAATCTGCATAGACAGGAACTGACCTGCCACTTCTAGTACATCTTACTGGTTGTACTCTAGTAGTTTCTTCAACAATCTGCAGCGGTGGCGGCCAGGCAGCAAAGTTAGCAGACTGTCTGGCCTGGTGGTAGGTGTTCAGAGACATAAGTTTTATATAAACAGCTAGACTACGGGCTTTTTCAGCCGGTGTTATTGTGGTGGGTAGTAAGCTCCATGGCAAGCGTCTGTCTCTTACATTTAAGAACCTTCTTTTCATGGGTTTATTGGGAGCAGTACTACTGGTACTGGTACCAGTAGTACCAGTACTAGATTGATTATTCTCAACCTGAAACAGAAAATAATTCAGCCTGATGACCCAGTTACATTTAAAAATAATTCAAAATGAATCAGAGGATCTGGAATACTCTTCTCACATATTCACACTGCCTGCAGGGCTGGGTACCTGGCAGCATACGTATTTTGTAAATTGTTTGGAATCTATATGTATGTGTGGAATTTTTACACTTGACCATATTCAAGACAATGCTGGACTACCCAGAAGCTCTAGTGTGAAAAGGGTGTAATATTTTTAAAAGAAACTCAACTAACATTTCCTCCGTCGCGAGCAACTTCTTCTAGTTTTTCTGATGATTTTGAATTCTTCAAAGCTTTCAAAAGATCACTCATTTCTTCCTTGCTCAGATTTTCTTCTTCCAAACCAAATTCTAGGATAATGAAATGAGTTGGTAAAGTAAACATTATCAAAGATTAATAATTATATCACTGTGACTGCTCATTCATTATTCAAAGGGCGGCATTGCGCCGCAACAAATTGGAAAAGTGATGCACAAAAATATCGAAAAAAAATGAAATAGACAGAAGCTAGTTATGATCTCGCTAAACAATAAGTTCAATTAATTTATATTTAACTGTTGTCTAGAACTACATTATTTTAAATTGCCATTACCGATCAATTCATTCTTCATCAGCTTCATTTCTGAATCGCAACTATCATCAGAAGATAGCGCGGGCTCCATTTTTGAAATTGTTTACTTCGGACAACTATATTAATTTACTTAATCTACATTACTATTTGGTCTAACTTAATTAAACAGCGCAATAGGAAATACAAAAACATTAAAAGTTCATAAACACAATTCCAGTCAAATAATCTTCCTACTTCCTATTTACAAACTGTCAAGTCAAATCGCTATTGACAAATTATTTGACTATAATTTTCTAAATGTTGGCAATGGACGTGAAAAAAACTAAACTTGTGAACCATCAACATCAACGAACTCTGGTTTTGGTTACCGGTTCAACTCGAGTTCGTTGGTAGTTCGCACGTTGGAGTTACGATTTGTAATATTATTCTCATGTCGGGCATGGTGTTATTTTCTTTTCTTTTCTTTCGAATAACTTCGAAGTAAATACCAGGCCGAAACCTTTTTTGCTAAACGAGATGGACTGGATGGACACTGAAAGCTACAGACTAAATGAACAAAGATGAACGAACGGGAATTAATATTTGAAGGCGATCAAGCAAGTGGTATTTCCCAATCGTTAGCGTTTATTAAATTGTTAATACCGTACCTACCGCTACTGGCTTTGTTTTTTTTCAGGTTTTTTAACCATTATAGGTCCAAGCTAGTGTCTTTTTAAAAAAACCGAAAAGTCATAAGTTGTCTGTGGTCTGTACTGTGGTTGTCCCCTCCCTAGTGTATCTGTTCTATGCACGATGTGTCTGTTCTGTGCCGTTAGGTACCTATAATATTTATTCTGTGGTTCTGTAGTTGTCCATGTCCTTAACGTGTGTTGCAAATGTAATGCAATGCATGTTGCGTTATTTTTATTGTTAATTTTATTTATTGATCAATAACTTCTCAAACAATGTAATCCAGTAAATTAGAGTATGTGATGTGAATTGAAATTTATTGTCATAGTGGTTATAAGCTTCAATCCAGTTAGAACAAAATGGAAGAGGAGATAAGATGTTTTGTTTGTAAAGAATTCTACAGGGAACCAGTATTACTACCTTGCGGGCATGCACTTTGTAGGGTTTGTGCAGTAAATTTACAGACGCATATACACGAAGGAGACAATTCTGCAGCCTCGAACGATTATCAAGAAGCGGACAAAGCCTCAGTGTCTAGCGAAACTGACAGTGGAGTAGTATGTGGATCAAGGCCTAATAGTTACGCAGGAACCCCAGCTGCGCCCGCGTATTCGAGCGCAGCATTTTCAATAACATGCCCATCCTGCAGTAAGTTAGTTTACTTGGACGATAATGGAGCAGAGGGACTTCCACCGTTTCGCGTTATGCGAACTATTGTTGAACGGTTTGGAGGAGTCACGGGTGCTCCGCCTGCCGAGGAGGCCTGTCAGATGTGCGAAGGGGAACGGCGCGCAGCGGTTGTGCGCTGTGAGCAGTGCTCGGTGCGCTACTGCGCGGGCTGCCGCGACGCCTGGCACCCTACGCGCGGCCCGCTGGCTCAGCACGAACTGCGGCCGCTGGGCACCACGTGCACCGACCACGGCTCCCCCCCTGTCCTGTATTGCAATGCCTGCCTCGTACCCATATGTCAGCGCTGTATTGCTGAAAGACACTCAACACATGAAACACAGGCATTGTCTGTTGCTGCCAGAGCCCATAAGGTAACATCAAACTTGATGATAAAACATTTTGAACTACATTTTGTAATCAAATGATACCACTAGTCAAATCCTGTCCGATACTTATTACCTGATGAGAAACCAAATCCGAAACCTATATTAAATAAAATCCCTGCCTCTACTCTCTGCTGCCTCACCATTCAATTTAAGTATTATTTTAGGTGATTTAGTTGACTGAGAATAAACTAGGGTGCTTACTATTGCCACATAATCAACATTGTTTCACTGGATATTTGAATTTCAGACTGAATTATCACAATCATTGCAACATCTATCTGAACAAGCCAAAGCCATGACAGAATACATACAGTTAGTAAAAGGAACAGGTGATAAAATTAATGTAAGTACTTTGATAGTAGACACTATTTATTATAATTTTATTATTACTAATTTAAAGCATGTGATGTCCCACTGCATAACAATAGCACTACTATAAACAACAATCTTTGCTCCATCCCATACTTAAAAAAGTATAATTATAACCATGACAATCAGGTATACAGTATATCTTTGTAACAGTGAAATAATTTTCATATTTAGAACATTTAGAACACTACTTCCAGAAATTATCTTTCTAAAACATATTTGTATCATTTTTATCCCTCTATTACATTATTTTAGAATAGTTACAATTTAATATTCTATTGTAAAAACAAGGGTTAATTACTGCAACAGTGGCTCTGGTGTCTTAGCTAGTTTAAAGAATAAGTAATGCAAGTAAAGGAGGAGGCAGGACCTGTGCCTGGCAGGGCTGCGGAGTCTGTTTGAAAGAAGCTCTGGAATGCAAAGGTCATTTGGAGAAACACGGATGGGTTTTAGTCAGTAACAGACTGATACTCCCTTTTGCTGCGCCCAGAGCAGAAGGTGTCATTTGATGATTTTCCCATCCTAAAAAAAAAGTTATAGAATAACCAATGACAATGGTGTCAGACATATTTCAAGGCACCCTACAATAAGTCATTGTATGCTCTTGCTTATGATTTAAAAAAGATTTAACTGTAACAACGGTACAACTATCTGTGGGCCATACAAATATTTGTTCTGTGCGGAAATCATACCCATGTCATGGCAGCGCAGCAGTCATTTGCTCTTCACTGCACTAACCGTGCTGTCAAAATAAATCTTGTTTGCAAAATACTACTGTTTTACAAAAAATGTACCTGTGAATTTATTGTTTAAACAGGAATCTTGTGAAGAGTTGGAAAAACAAATAGACCACACTTGCTCTGAAGTGACCCGTGCCATAGAGAGGAGACGAGATGAGCTCATTCGTGCAGCTCGGAACACACGGTCTCAGGCCATAACCAACATGCGGTCTCTCACATCGCATGCTGCTCAGAAACTGCGAGAAGCAACCGCTCTGTTGCATTTCTCCATTGAAGCTCTTAAAGAATCTGACCATGCAGCTTTTCTACAGGTAACAAACTACTTTTTTTTTTTTTTCGCATTTTCTATCAGTCCATGATGCAGAGAGAAATAATGGTAGGTCCACTGTCTGCTGAAGGTAGGTATCATAGAAAAAGAATTGTTCAAGTTTTTAATTGGTTTTTATTTTACAGCAGTTCATCTGGGCTTGAGAGGGGACTGCTACCTAAGACCTCCCAAGTGCCCTACAATGATAATATGTATAAGAAAATTAGTTTAACGTTTTTGGCACACTGACTGGTTTCCCAAGTGTCTTCACATATTGACAAGCTTATCAGTTCAATATTATTAGATTGACCTCATTCTAATATGTGCCTCATTCTAATCATTCAGTAAACAGTATTACATTATGTACTGTCACACTGATAAAACTTATCTACCATGATATAATGTTACATATTAAAAGGCCTCATCATAATTGATGGGCTATCCGTAAATAGCATTTTATTGATGACCCGATGATGAAACCAAACAACAATGTACAAGATGTATATGTCACAGCCAACTAGCTGAATCCGCCGTTTCATTAAAAGTCTAGCATTATCATTAAACTGTGACGTTTAATCAGCAACATATTAAGTGACATGGGCAAGTCACTAAATGATATTGAACAAAAGTTGTCACTTAGGTTGCTGAAAACTCAGCACATTTAAATGAAAAGGCTAGGCAACCAATTAAACGGCTGATTAAGCTAATTGGTTGCGACATATATATAATACCGGGTAAAGGTAAAAGCAATTTGTAAGTATTCAAATGTTTTTGCTATCCCAGGTGTCTCCTATCAATGAGTAAAGCCATCTATGGAAGAAATGTAAACAAATCAATGACTTCATACACTTATGTAATGCCAGATGGTTCTAACCAAAGATAATGTTTTACTTATGGAGCATGCACCATAGTGGTATTGAATTCCCTTCATAAATTATTCATTATATTCTCCATCTAATTTGTTACACAATGATTTCTATGTGCAGCTGGTATGTTATACCTTATTGATGAATAGTCCTTGTAAAAATGATTATTTTGTTTTGTCAGGTGGGGAACATTCTGTCAGCGCGGGCGCAGGAGACCGCGTCCAATCTGTGCTCGTCGCTGGACTCCCCGCCCGCGGCCCCCGCGCTCACGCTCGACGTCGAGCCGGTGCTCCGTACCGTCAGGAGTATGAACTTTGTAGAATGCATACGTAAGTTTTCCACCTATACATAATTCTACCTTTATGTAAAATAATTAAATAATACATGTCCTGTTATAACACTACATTTCTTTCCCAATTTCTTTTGCGTACATTGGATATACAGCTGCGGAATGTCTAATGAAGTCCTCAGGTAAATAAAATATCCTTATTAAAATTGTCTGCCATTTCTTCGACCTTGCGCTTTCATATAAATATAGTATTTTAGCTACGCCACTGCATATGAACAACTGATCCAATTTTATGGTTTTTATTTAAATATAAAGACAAGGTCCCGAGGGAAAGTTTTAGTATAGTGGGGGTGGCTATACTCTTATAGCCACCCCCACTATACTAAAACTTTCCCTCTCTCCCTCTTTCTAGGGGAAGACCTAAGAAATAATAGATGAAATGTCCAAAAAGGGGATTAGTCATCCCCTTTTTGAAATGAACACTAAAACAGATGTATGGAAAAACAAGACATGTTTCGGCGACCCCAAAATGATCAAACGTATATCTATACTAATACTTATAATTAATTATAAAGAATTAAAGTTTGCAGGGGGTAATCTCTGGATCTTCTGAACCAATTTTGAAAATTATTTTGTATATGTTAGCCACATTCATGAGGAAGGCTATAAAATAACGGGATATACGCGTACGAAATCGCGGGTAAAACCTTAGGACCTTAGCAATAATTTAGGGCATATTCAGGTCATTATTTAGGGAATTAAAAATTCTCCCTCTCCCATGTCTCTTATGTTTTTGAAGTTTGTCTGTTTGTAAAAAAATACCCTCATTTATTTCTATTGAATGAACAAGTCTCTGAAAGACTGAATAAAAAAAATGCTGGAAAATTACTAGTACCTGTTCAAAGATTGCAATTATACAGTAGAAATGCCAGTTGTATGACAATTAAAATGTATAATAAATTACCACCTGCCCTGAGAATGTTACCAATTAATAAGTTTAAATGTAAAATATTTGCTTGGCTCTTAGACATGTGTTTTTATTCCGTCAATGAATTTTTAAATCATACATTTTGTTATAGTAATTAAGATCTTAATGACGACTTTTACCTTACTACGAATTTTTTGATAATGTTATTTTCATTTTCGACATTTTGATTTATTTTTGACATTATGATTTGTATTTTCGACATTATGATTAATTTTTTGACATTATGATTTATATTTTTGATTTAACTATTTTGACATTATAAATAATGCATTTTTGATGAATCTTGACGTCTATTAATTTGTCATTAAAATTTAAAATATGAATTTATTACATACCAAATTTCATAACTTTATAATATAATATTCTTATAATGTACCTTGACTGCATGCAGCATCTAGTTTATCTACACTTAATATTATAAAGAGGAAAGATTTGTTTGTTTGTTTGTGTGTTTGAAATGAATAGGCTCCGAAACTACTGGACCGATTTGAAAAATTCTTTCACCAGTAGAATCCTACATTATCGGTGATGGTCATAGGCTATAGAATATTTTCAGAAAAGTTAGGGATCCGTATAAAAACTTCGATAATGTGACCCAAGGTGTGAGAAAAAATCCTTATATCGCGTACGCTGCGAAATCTATTGACAATAGAGCAAAGTGATGTACTACAGTTTTATAGAAGTCATCAATATCTACAAAAAAGTCCGCGATACCATATGTCTAACTATTATGGATAAGTCACCATGACCGCTTTTTGTTAATATTAGTCAAGCAAATCCCATGGTGAAATAAAAAATGGTGATTATAGTACCATGATATTAATCCTTATCCATTTAAATGGTTTGATAATTAAGGTTGATTATGTCCGTGTAAATTACACTTTAAATCGTTCAAATCGGACCTTTCGTTCAAAAGTTACGACGGTAATAAACATGCTCGGAGTAAGAAAAATGTCGCGGTTTGAGCGAACTGGGGAGAATCGTATCAATGCTTGGTCCGATGAAGTTGAAACACCACGGCATTTAAATGTTTTCGATAAAACAATAAGAATAACAAATGTTTGGATTATTCGAAAATCAACTAGGTACATACATAATAAGGGGTGAAGCAGGGGTGAATTAGTTTTTAGGGGAGGAAATTATAGCTTGCTTCAATTTACGTCGGAATTCTATGAACAAAATAAAAGTGGGATAATTGAAACAGATCATGTACCTAGCAATTTTTGCATAATCAACCCCTGACGGCCTGAACGGGGTGAACAGTTGCGCTGAACCAATAATGAGAATCGTTGTGCTTAATTTTCCAAAACTAACCTTTATAAGGGGATATGTATAGGGGCGTCGCAGTTTGTGGAGTACCTACTATCCTTACGCGGACGAAGTCGCGGGCGAAGTGCTAGTATTTAATATTTCTACACCAGCAATGGTAGTATATGTGAAACAGTGTTTAATGTAAGATCTCAATGTACCATATACTGAGAAATAAATACTTACTTACTAATAATGCTCGAAATGCAACCAACATGAATGCAAGAGCAAGATGAATATGGCTTAATTTAGCCTTTATGACACTCGCTCATCGAATATCAACGTAAGTGAAAAACTGAGCTAGTTTTGACAAACCGTGATGTTCCACAGCGCCGGGAGCGCCGGAGATGGCGGTGGAGGCGTGCGCGGCTCGCGGCTGCTCGTGCACGCTGGCGTGGCGGCCGCCCGCGCAGCCGCACGCCGTGCGCGGTTACGTGCTGGAGCTGGACGACGGGCTGGGCGGGCCCTTCCGGGTAAGTTCACACCGCGACCGCGACCGCTCGTGCACGCTGGCGTGGCGGCCGCCCGCGCAGCCGCACGCCGTGCGCGGCTACGTGCTGGAGCTGGACGACGGGCTGGGCGGGCCCTTCCGGGTAAGTTCACACCGCGACCGCGACCGCTCGTGCACGCTGGCGTGGCGGCCGCCCGCGCAGCCGCACGCCGTGCGCGGCTACGTGCTGGAGCTGGGCGACGGGCTGGGCGGGCCCTTCCGAGTAAGTTCACACCGCTACCGCGATCGATCCGCCCTCACTATTGTTAACGTGTATATATATATTATATCATACTAACTTAAATGTCACTTGTTCGTTTCCAATTCATTTCTTTGCGGAATTAAACATTCCCCAATCCAGGGACGCGTCGCGCCTACTACTTGTATTAAAAAAAGCAATTTAAAGCTTCAAAAAATATGTTAAATCTGGAAATCACATTAACTGTCACTTTACTCCATGATAAATAATTATTAAGACACCCACGGCCCCTTAAATAAGGGGGCGGTGTTTTAGAGTAGAAAAGAATTTGGAAGAAATATAAATTGAAACTATAATCCATTTAGTTAATGCCTCTGTTTTTCCACTAAACCTTCTGCCTCCTAGCCTTTGATGCCACTTTAGCTTAGGAATAGAAATAGGAAAAACCGGCCAAGTGCGAGTCGGACTCGCGCACGAAGGGTTCCGTACCATTATATATATGTCGGAACAAAGGAGATAGTTTCCTCTGAACGGTGGGTAAGGTATAGTGTCAGGATGTTGACGTCCCCATTTGTTGGGATAATCAAGACAGTACATCAATAACAGAGTCTTATTACACTTTAAAGAACACACACACACAATATAAATCATAAGTAATAGAAATAATAGTCAATCGAACAGACCTTTAAGGTCACAGTTCGTACAGAGGCCTAAGCCACCCAAGTACAAAGTGTATCAGCAAACCAATACAGCTATGTAAATATACAGCAGTGCTGTACCAGGTAAACCGACAGTTTCGTCGGGAGCAGGAGCTCTATAATGAGTCGAATCCAAGATAAGATTAAAGTAAAAGAAATGTTCTCCCAACAATTCTGTCCGATGCCGCACTGAAGTGCGTCACGTGTTTACTTGATACAAATCACTAAAATTAGCTAAATCTAATAAGACTTGCATTGTAAATTAATCAAATTGTACAATAATAGTTATTGTAAATAAACAATAGTGGTTTAACAAAGTAAATCGTTTTAAATCAAAATAACATGTCATCATTTGTATTGACGAAGACAAACGATTACTATCATTGAATAAGTTTCCAAAACTCAATTTTAATGTACACCGAGTACTCAATAAATCATGGGACGATTTATCAGACAATCAATTAAATTAACAAATTTACAAACAAAACAATTCAGTTTGCACATTTTGACAATTACCCACAGTTGTATTTAATAAGATTTGACATCTACCAATAGTTGTATTTGGTAACCGTCTCCGACATATTATAAAAAAGGTAAATTGCGGTTTACGATTTATGACGTACTAGCACTTCGCCCGCGACTTCGTCCGCGTGAATTTAGTAGGTACTCCACAATCTTCAACGCCCTCTATACCCCTTATAAAGGTTAGCTTTGGAAACGTGACATTTCGATAGCATCTGTCAATCCTATACATTTTTGACGTATTGACAATCGCGTACGCCACGCCACCGTTGACAGAATCTCACTTGTCTCGAGCCCATGTTCAGCGCAACTGTTCACCTCGTTCAACCCGTCAGGGTTTGATTATGCAAAAATTGTTAAGTATAATATCTGTTTCAATTATCCCGCTTTTAGTTTGTTCATAGCATTCCGACGTAAATTGAAGCAAGCAATTATGTCCTCCCCTAAAATCTTAATCACCCCTGCTTCACTCCTTATTAAGTATGTAGTTTATTTTCGAAACATCCAAACATTTGTTATTCTTATTGTTTCATCGAAAACATTTAAATGTCGTGGTGTTTCAACTTCATCAGACCAAGCATTGATACGATTCTCCCCTGTTCGCTCAAGCCGCGACATTTCTCTTACTCCGAGCATGTTTATTACCGTCGTAACTTTTGAACGAAAGGTCCGATTTAAATAATTTAAAGTTTAATTCACACGGACATAATCAACCTTAATTATCAAACCATTGGACCAAATGGATAAGGATTAATATCATGATACTAAAATCACCATTTTTTATTTCACCATGGGATTTGCTTGAATAATTTGAACAAAAAGCGGTCATGGTGACTTATCCATAATAGTTAGACATATGGTATCGCGGACTTTTTTGTAGATATTGATGACCTCTATAAAACTTTAGTACATCACTTTGCTCTATTGTCAATAGATTCCGCAGCGTACGCGATATAAGGATTTTTTCTCACACCTTGGGTCACATTATCGAAGTTTTTATACGGATCCCTAACTTTTTTGAAAATATTCTATAGCCTATGTCCATCGCCGATAATGTAGGATTCTAATGGTGAAAGAATTTTTCAAATCGGTCCAGTAGTTTCGGAGCCTATTCATTACAAACAAACAAACAAACAAATCATTCCTCTTTATAATATTAGTGTAGATTAAAAAAAACTACTTACTAGATCTCGTTCAAACCAATTTTCGGTGGAAGTTTACATGGTAATGTACATCATATATTTTTTTTAGTTTTGTCATTCTCTTATTTTAGAAGTTACAGGGGGGGGGGCACATTTTACATCGCGCAAACTATTCAGTTTCATTAGAAACCTCAATATCATTTTTGAAGACCTATCCATAGGTACCCCACACGTATGAGTTTGATGAAAAAAAAAATTGAGTATCAGTTCTAAGTATGGGGAACCCCCAAAATGTATTGTTTTTTTTTCTATTTTTGTGTGAAAATCTTAATGCGGTTCACAGAATACCTACTACCAAGTTTCAATAGTATAGTTCCTATAGTTTCGGAAAAAAGTGGACATACCTGACGAATACATAAGGGTTCCGTTTTTTGCCATTTGGCTACGGAACCCTAAAAAAGAAAAGCCAATGTAGGCGACATTAATACCGCCACAAAAAAATCAAGGTGACAGAATCAACAAATGAGACTCACAGCGCCATTTATCTCGACAGCTGCGAGCTAACTGGACAAAATCCTAAATCGCGATATCAAAGTTTACCGTGCGATTAGAACATATACAAAGCCCGAATATCAACTGTAAGTTGGCCACCAGACACACCAACCGTCTGGTCGGAGGATCCTCCCTTTTCAATGGAGGTATGCTGGACACTCTGTTCCGCTACCTCTAAACCAACTCCAAGCAAATTTGGAGTGTCTAAGAAATCTTCTAAAAAATGCAACCTGGCCACATAAACAACGACGAGTCATTGTGATTTAAAGGCACCAGTCGTTGCATTTATAAAATCAAACTGAACTGCCATTATCCCAAACAATGATTAACAAAACATGAATTTAGTTAGTTGAAAGTTGCCAATTCTCTTCCAAAATCAACTACTTATTGTAACTTCATCACATTTCTTACAATATTGATGAAATTTACTCGTCAATATTGTTAGATATGTGATAAAGTCGAAAAATTTACCACTAGGCCAATGCGAGAGAATATAAGCAGCAAATATTTTTCAGCTATTCCGACCTAAAGCGTCCTTGACTCACATGGTTTCGATTACCATATTATGCCTCATTGTTTTCGCTCAATAACCATGCTTATCCCATTACTCATATTGAGTTTATTTTCGAGCACATAATCGTCTATGTTTGTGTAACATAGATAATGTGGCCTTGTGGATTTTTTAGATAGATAAGCGATCGTACCATTTTAAATGGTGCCTATTTTGGTGCTATCTCATTGTTTACCGAAATGTTTTTAATATTTTATCACTTGGAATTAGGTAATTGTAGCATGTTATCTGACGTCTTTTATGTTTTTGTTTTGATAAAGATGTTGAAGTTATTGTAATCAAAACAAAAAGTCTGTAATCTATGTCTGTGCGTATATTTTCTAAATTACGCTTATTATAATTATTATTTCCTTTATTCATGGTATATACATATAAATTACATTTTTTTACTTATATTAAAATACAAAGATATAAAAAATAGTAGCCCATCGGTATCGGGAACGGTCCAAGCTACCGGCGGTCAGGGCTCCAGAGAGAGGAACCTCCTAACAATGCGAGCCGTGTCAAGAAGTACAGCTTTCTGAATCAAGCCCTTGATCCAGCTGCCTAACGAGAGCCTCCCGAGGTGTTGGTCGAGGCTCGTGGCTATTAAGCCGTTGGCTGACACGACTATCGGTACAATGATTGCCAAATTCACATCCCACATGTCGACAACCTCGCGAGCCACGTCAAGATATTTGTTTTGTTTATCTTTCTAGGCTTTCACGAGGTTCTCGTCATGCGGAACGGTTATGTCTACAATCATTGCACGCCTCTCAATTCGGTCCACCACCACTGTATCAGGCTTATTGGCAACAATAGTCCTGTCAGTGATGATGGACCGATCCCAGTACAATGTGATACTGCCATTATCGAGAACTGGTTCGGGCACATACCTGTAGTACGGCACCTCCAATTCCACAAGAGAGTATTTCAGAGCAAGTTGCTGATGTATAATCCTGGCTACAAGGTTGTGTCAATGCAAGTACTCTCCGTTAGCAAGACGAGAACATCCAGAGATAATGTGGCGAATTGGTTCTCCTGGATGGTGACATGCCCGACATATGTCAACCGTGCCCTCCTCCACAATAAATCTCCGATAGTTTTTCGTCATGATAACTTCGTCCATAATTGCACAGAAAAAACCTTTGGTTTCCCCAAAGAGGTCACCAAGACGCAGCCAGGCTATGGACGCTTATTGATCCACGTTATCTAATTGTTATTATTATTTTCATGTAGTTATGATGTTTGCAGGAAGTATATTGCGGTCGGGAAACAGTTTGCACCATAGACGGACTTCATTACGCTTCGCTGTACAGTGCTCGGGTGAAGGCTTTCAATGGCGCAGGGGAAGGTCCCTACAGTGAAGTTATCGGGCTACAGACATCTCCAGGTACAGTTCCAGATTTCGTTATGCTATTTGAATAGTGAAGGCAAGCATCATAAGACAACCGACGATCATAGAACCAAAAATTGTACTTAAGTCATATTGCCACACTCATAGTGACGGCTTGTGCCCCAAAACGTCTAAGAAATTCAATAATCGTAACAACTTTGTTCAAAATGCCAGATGCACGGTAATAGTTATTTATGATATTAGTGCGGTAAGTTGGTTTTTACAAACGAGTAGACGAATGTAAGCACGAGACGAAGTCGAGGGCTTACCATAGTCACGAGTTTGTAAAAACCAAATCCGCACGTGTGTCATACAACGTTTTTCGACACATTTGCGAGAAAACATTACAATAAGTAATGAAACTAACTTTTTGTCTCTAGAAATCAGTCGGAAAGTCGCAACAATCTTTGACGTTTCTAATATGAAAATGGCGCGAATTTGCAAAGGGCGCCACATGCGCGTGGCGAAATTAGAACCACATACCTACTTTATTTGAATATTAAAATGAGACAAACGTATACAGCAAAAGCGCTTCCAAGGAGGTTCGAATATTTAGCTTATTTATTCTCGTGATGTGAAACTCCTTGGTGGAATTCTTATAAATTTTTATGGAAATTAAAAAAAAACCGTAAAGAATACGCACGGCGCTATACAACGGAGTTTGCGGTAAAATATGTACTTAGGTGAGAGTACCTACTTTGCCGCACGCTCCATTGTGTGGTGCATAATTTTTAACTTTCGAACAATGCATACAGGCTTCGTAAATGCATTTTTTGAGCAAATGTGTTGAAATAGTTATTTATGATGTTAGTGCGGTAAGTTGGTTTTTACAAACGAGTAGACGAATGTAAGCACGAGACGAAGTCGAGGGCTTACCATAGTCACGAGTTTGTAAAAACCAAATCCGCATGTGTGTCATACAACGTTTTTCGACACATTTGCGAGAAAACATTACAATAAGTAATGAAACAAACTTTTTGTCTCTAGAAATCAGTCGGAAAGTCGCAACAATCTTTGACGTTTCTAATACGAAAATGGCGCGAATTTGCAAAGGGCGCCACATGCGCGTGGTGAAAATTAAAACCACATACTTTATTTTTTTATTTATCTTCTCTCATTTTCTCTATAATATTAAAATGAGACAAACGTATACAGCAAAAGCGCTTCCAAGGAGGTTCGATTATTTAGCTTATTTATTCTCGTGATGTGAAACTCCTTGGTGGAATTCTTATTATTTTTTATGGAAATTAAAAAAAAACCGTAAAGAATACGCACGGCGCTATACAACGGAGTTTGCGGTAAAATATGTACTTAGGTGAGAGTACCTACTTTGCCGCACGCTCCATTGTGTGGTGCATAATTTTTAACTTTCGAACAATGCATACAGGCTTCGTAAATGCATTTTTTGAGCAAATGTGTTGAAAAAGTAATTGTTAGGCTTCTGCCCCGAATCTTACGGGCAGCGGGGCGGCGGCGGCGCGGGAGCGGGGCGCGCAACGCAGACCCGTTCTCGAAACCCGCGGGCAGATCGCGCGTCACTATAGCGGCGTAGTGTTTTGTTCGTGGTTGTGTTGTCGAGATATTTTTATTCGCGAACGAAATGTCTGAACGACGGCGACAACATCTTTTAGATTCAATTTTTTTCCTAACGCTCGATTTATTGTGGGCAAAAGAAGAAGTGGATCCCTACTATAGGGCAAGGAAAAGAAAAGGCGAGTTTAATCGAAATTATGAAGAACAGAGACAATGTCCTGACAAATTCTACAACTACACCAGAATGAGTGTAGAAACTTTTGACTATATTCTTGAAGCTATCAAGGGAGATTTAACAGTCTGGAATTAATCCAAAACGATACAGAGGTACTTATATCTCCAGCAGAAAAATTATACTTGACACTAGAGCACGTCCGAGGACATTTCGTAGTCACAAAAATATATTGCACAACACTGCAATGCTAGACATGGGCGTTTTCGTATTTAGTCGCAAACGGATATGTAACCGATATTCAGTTTTCATATCGATATCGAAAACCGTTTTCAGATATCGATATCAGTAGTACGATTTGCACAAGTAACTGTGAAACGAACGAAACGCAAACTCACAGTTTTATAACTTATGGAATCTTTGTTGTAACTAAATAAATAGAAACTAGACCTTATTACTAGCGCGTTAAGATATAGATATTACGCACGCACTATTATTAACCAAATAACCAATCACTAGCCGAAGTTACGTAATATTCGCTTCATCACTTTTACGCCAGTAAAAAATTGAATGGTAAGACAGAGACAAAGCGAATAAAAACCATCGATGTCATATGGCTCGTTATTCGTAGTTCGTTCTCGTTGTTGCGCTTTGGATAAACCATAACTCGATGAAGTTTTTGTGAAAACGGTTATATATATTTAGATATCGATATGGTATGATAATAAACACATATCCGATATAAGTTACGTTTTGATATATCGAACCCATGCCTACAATGCAGATGCGCGGGCGGTCACCGCTTGACTCACCGCTCACCGCTCGTTGCCCGCCCCCGCGCCGCTGTTTTCGAGGGCCGGTCAATTTTTATTTTACGCATTAGATCCTGCCGCCCCCGCGCTGCCGCCGCCGCTGCCCCGCTGCCCGCAAGATTCGAGGCAGAGGCCTAAGTAACGTAATTGGCGATGCAAATTCTGTAACTTGAGATTCCCTGCATTTTGGGGAATTCCTCACACGTTGGCAACGCTCGCTGTGCGAAAACTGTCAATGTTTCGTTCTTAGACAGCTTCACAATTTTGACACTAGCGGCGCTAGTTAGAATCTTTGCATCGCCAATAACGGATTATTCAAAGGCTTATTGGAAAAACGGAACCCCAGCCAACAGGAATACTTATGAGTTCGTTGTGGCTATTCCAAATGTAAGTCATGTTTGTCATTAACCGGAACGATGCCTCTTCCAGTGGCATGGTTCACATGGGACGCTCGCTGCGCGGAGGCGGAGGGCGGCGTCACGCTGAGCGCGGACGGGCTGGGCGCCGCAGCGGCGGGCTGGCAGCCGCGCGTGGCGCTGGCCGACCAGCCGCTCGCGCGCGGCCTGCACTACTGGCGCCTGCGCATCGACCGCTACGATGGCGACGCCGACCCCGCCTTCGGGATCGCGAGGGCGGATGTTGCCAGGGATAAGATGCTTGGTAAGTACATTTTCAGTACTGCTTCACGTGTGGCTTGTTCTGTTGACTATGAAGCAAGATCACCAACCGACCACATGACGAACCTAACACGGATACCACCAAATCTTATGTCGACTCTGATTATCTCTCGGTAAAGCAAATCAATTTATTTTCCATGTCAAGGAGACTTAGTTAGGAAATTTATATAAATTGAAAATACTTAGCTTTTGATAATGAAGATGTAATTAGCCCGTCATGTCCCACTGCTGGGCAAAGGCCTCCCTATCCCTTTTCGCCACAACACATCTGCCCTCTGCCATTGCGGCCAGTCCACAGATAGATAGACATAATAACGCAAGAGCAACTACTTCGCGTGCCCGTTTCGGTGCCCGTTGCTTACGATCAAAAATCGTAAGCCGCCACTTTCGCGCTCAATTTGCATCGGTGTACGCTAGTCGGACGTCAGTTATGTGGTTAGGTCAGTTAGGTTCTACACGTGGCAACATTGAATTGTTAATATAATAACCAATTTTGAAGTTCTGGTAACAAATTATTAAAAACATATTACAATACAAGTCTACTCCATGTTCCGTTACACATAAGTTTGCACAGGTTTGCACGTTAATTGGCCAAACTTGAATATGAATTTCAAAAAAAGAACATTGTCATGCACGCGCATTTCACTATCACAGCGCCGGCGCCGAAATAAAAAAAATCTTATACGTTATTCGAATTCAAGTCGTCTCGCCATTTTTTTTGTTCGATATTAGTATTGCAAAAAAATATTAGTAGCAAAGGATTTTTCTAACCAATTATTACCAGAAAAGTCGAGAAAACAATATGAAAAGGCGTAAGTACTAAGATTTCATGAATTAGAAAAGAAACTTTTATAGAAGATTCATTCATATACCTATGTACAGTTATACATACAGTCTTGTATGTATAACTGTACATAATCAGGTATTAAAACACTCATGTGATACTATTATGAAGATAAACCCACATTCGTGCTTTTAGACCCCTTCATAAACAACAGTTGCATAAATAACTATTTTAGAACTGCATATACGTGCGTACCAAATTTAATTTATTTCAAAGAGGACTAAGTTTGTATGAAACACTGTAAGCGTGAGAAGTAAACGCTCTTAAAGCTTATGCGCAAAAATGAAATATGAATGGCTGGTTGTCCGTGTGCAGGCAGCGACGCGCTGGGCTGGGCCATGTACATCGACGGCTCGCGCTCGTGGTTCGTGCACGGCGGCGCGCACGGGGGCCGCGCGGCCGGCGGCATCGCGCGCGGCGCCTGCGTGGGCGTGCTGCTGGACCTCACGCGCGGCACGCTCAGCTTCACCGTCGACGACCAACCGCAGGTAACTCATACTTCATTTTCCACACGAATCTAATCTCAGCGAAGACTAGCCATCGGCGCGGGAGATGTTATAGTGCACAAATGTGTCACGTTCGTGAACGGGCGGGAAAAAAATCTGACTTGAGAGTCTAAATAGTTATCCCAAACTGCAATAGGGCTGTAAATAAGCTCTGTCCTCTTCGCAATTTTGTTCTACCATCATGTGCTCACATTTGCCGACTCGTATAATATTTCGGATAGTATTGAACGTGTTGAGACTTGAGGACGGTGGTTATTCGGGAGAAAGACTAGAAGATGACGATAAAGTTCTATTTCGGATTGTAGCAAGTTCGGTGTATATTTGCAGGGCGACGTAGCGTTCACGGGGCTGCGCGGCGCGTTCTACCCGGCCGTGTCGCTGAACCGCGGCGTGGCCGTCACGCTGCAGCCCGGCCTACCGCCGCCGCCCGACCTGCTCGTGGCGCAGCTCTCCATCGACTGAACACGCTGCAGTCCGGCCTGCCGCCGCCGCCCGACCTGCTCGTGGCGCAGCTCTCCATCGACTGAACACGCTGCAGTCCGGCCTGCCGCCGCCGCCCGACCTGCTCGTGGCGCAGCTCTCCATCGACTGAACACGCTGCAGTCCGGCCTGCCGCCGCCGCCCGACCTGCTCGTGGCGCAGCTCTCCATCGACTGAACACGCTGCAGTCCGGCCTGCCGCCGCCGCCCGACCTGCTCGTGGCGCAGCTCTCCATCGACTGAACACGCTGCAGTCCGGCCTGCCGCCGCCGCCGGACCTGCTCGTGGCGCAGCTCTCCATCGACTGAACACGCTGCAGTCTAACCTGCCGCCGCCGCCCGACCTGCTCGTGGCGCAGCTCTCCATCGACTGAACACGCTACAGTCCGGCCTGCCGCCGCCGGACCTGCTCGTGGTGCAGCTCTCCATCGACTGAACACGCTGCAGTCCGGCCTGCCGCCGCCGCCCGACCTGCTCGTGGCGCAGCTCTCCATCGACTGAACACGCTGCAGTCCGGCCTGCCGCCGCCGCCCGACCTGCTCGTGGCGCAGCTCTCCATCGACTGAACACGCTGCAGTCCGGCCTGCCGCCGCCGCCCGACCTGCTCGTGGCGCAGCTCTCCATCGACTGAACACGCTGCAGTCCGGCCTGCCGCCGCCGCCCGACCTGCTCGTGGCGCAGCTCTCCATCGACTGAACACGCTGCAGTCCGGCCTGCCGCCGCCGCCCGACCTGCTCGTGGCGCAGCTCTCCATCGACTGAACACGCTGCAGTCCGGCCTGCCGCCGCCGCCGGACCTGCTCGTGGCGCAGCTCTCCATCGACTGAACACGCTGCAGTCCGGCCTGCCGCCGCCGCCCGACCTGCTCGTGGCGCAGCTCTCCTTCGACTGAACACGCTGCAGTCCGGCCTGCCGCCGCCGCCCGACCTGCTCGTGGCGCAGCTCTCCATCGACTGAACACGCTGCAGTCCGGCCTGCCGCCGCCGCCGGACCTGCTCGTGGCGCAGCTCTCCATCGACTGAACACGCTGCAGTCCGGCCTGCCGCCGCCGCCCGACCTGCTCGTGGCGCAGCTCTCCTTCGACTGAACACGCTGCAGTCCGGCCTGCCGCCGCCGCCCGACCTGCTCGTGGCGCAGCTCTCCATCGACTGAACACGCTGCAGTCCGGCCTGCCGCCGCCGCCCGACCTGCTCGTGGCGCAGCTCTCCATCGACTGAACACGCTGCAGTCCGGCCTGCCGCCGCCGCCCGACCTGCTCGTGGCGCAGCTCTCCATCGACTGAACACAGCAGCGAGCGCAGCTCGTCACACGCACAAGGAACAAGGGAGCCTAGTTAAGTACACGTACTTCTGTAGGAACAACATACGCCCTAAGCATAGAGTCTAACTTTTTCCTAAACAAATAGAATTATTTGCCGCCCGAGGCGATAGGTATGTAAACTTTTTGTTTAGTAGGAAATTTTATAACTTTACCCAGTTAATCTTACGGTTATCGAGTTAATATCGACGCCTTTTTTATTAGTCAAACATGACGTGACCAGCAAGTACGTTGTTAGTCAGATGAACGTGATTCACGCACATTATTCTTCTTGTATTCGTTCTTACTGTAATCATACAAAATATGGACTTAAAATCGCCTACTTTAAAATACGCAATAGAGTTTCGAATTTACATTAATTGTTATTAAATACATATTTTGTAATGGACCCCATAGTTGTAAGCTGCGTTTAAATACTAATATATTTAATGTCATTTAGATAGGTATAAAAATTGCATAGTGTGAGATTTTTGTTTGCTTACTATATGTTGACTATTTTGAAACGGTATGCCATAAAATGCTATTAATTTGACAATTAATGAAGTACATAATAGACCCTTTGTTATGTTAAATTGAAACTTGTACTTAATAATTAATATTATTTGATCTCTCGAATTAAACTTTATTAGTCATGAACTATGTTTAACATAAAACAAAAGATTGTTAAGACATGACATTGCCGTAAGTTATATTCCCTAATTCATAAGTTGAAAGTTTTTGTGTTCTTATTTATTATCTGATGAACAAAGTTATACACATATTGTATTATATCAGGGGACCTGAAGTGTAACTAAAATATTCCAATACCCACCAGAACTGTCCGCCAACATTTCGTTACTTGTAAGGCAGCTATTTTTTACTATATTTTACCTTATTTAACTTATATTTTGAATAATATGATATTTTTTTCATTATTATAACAATGTGTTCAAAATTTTAGTACTTAGTTTTTTTTTTATTTTAATTAAAGCCACTTGAATCACAAAAAGGAATTTTGTTATTCTAACTCGACACCACGCCGGTTTTAGTCCGCAATATAAACTGATTATAATTGAGACGTATAATGTGTACTTAGCTCTTTGGAGAAACATCATCAAAGCATTTTTTTAAGATTCCTTATCATTTCGTTATGGCCTTTATCTTGTCAATGTCCTTCTGTATGAATAACATAGCTTCTACTAAGAAATCGGCGTATCTTAGATACAACATAAATATTATTTATTTATTTATTTCTTTGCATTAAAAAAACAGTCTTTAAAATACATGTATCGTCCAATTGCTGGACAAAATATGTCTTTCTCATATAATTTTGTGAAAAACTACATATCCTATAAAGAAAAATACTTGTGAATGATTTGATTTCGTCATATTATTTCATAGGTAAATTAAGTATGAATTTTAAGTAAGTGGAATGGTTTAAATATAATATATAAACGACATAATTAATCATAGAAATATAAAACGTTTATTTAAATAAAGCCAGTGCTATGACATTACATGAACTGTGTACTTAATTATGACTGATTTTCATTAAATGATTTTATTACATATTTTGATGCGTATCATTCTTAAAACATTATTATTGTAAACAAGCAAATAAAACAGAATTATTGGTTTAGTACAATTTGAGAAAAATTGCGAAAATGCACATGTTTAAATCATAAGCTTGAAGGCTGTATTAAAAAATACTTTTCGAAGCTGGGAGCATAGAGTAGGTACGAGTACCCGTATCTTATCTAGCCTAAATATTTGTTAACTACTTGGAACTATATATGTTAGGATATTGCATCAAAACCTTAAAACCAATCATATGGCATGGAGTAGCTGTCCCGTTTTTACACGACTGGCGAAAAAAAGGAGTGTTATGTTTTCAGGGTTCATGTATGTTTGTGAGTTTCTTAAGTCCATCATAACTTCTAAACGCCTAAACGATTTCTATGTATGTGGGATCGTTAGAAGTGTGGCGTTATCCCGGGTAACATAGGCTAGTGAACATTTAATAAATAACTGTCAAAAAACTTTTTTGACAAAGAATTTTTTTTTATTTCTTACATTTTAGTGTGTTACATTTTTATCGGGCGCCATTTTGGAAATTTGTATAGCCTATGTCACTACCACAATTCTGACAAATTCAACGACACCTAAATCAAAATCCGTCCAGCGTTTGGGCTGTAGGGCGTGCCAAAGAAATTGACATACATACATACGCTCGAAAAACATTACCCTCCTTTCTGACGCAGTCGGGTAAAAATAACAATAGGATAGCCATGTTTCATGAATAAAAACGGTAAAAAAATTTTTTCATGAATATTTAACTACATAATAATATACCTTCGTCTAGACCTTGCCTAGCAGCAGATTACCAAAATACATTGGCGGCGCTAGGCGTCGGCGGCCGCTGACGGCCTCGCACTTATGGGGGCCTCGCAAGAAACAAGTTCATATGGACTCAATAAAATCCATGAACGGCACAGAACTATTTGGAAGAAGTAGAATCAGAGAATCTTCTCACAGACCTACTTGAGATGCTTCTCAAGTAGGTCTGTAAATTAGCCAAGTGAGTTTGTCTATCTGCGTTCTCAGTAACGTATCTACACTAATATTATAAAGAGGAAAGATTTGTTTGTTTGTTTGTTTGAAATGAATAGGCTCCGAAACTACTGGACCGATTTGAAAAATTCTTTCACCAGTAGAATCCTACATTATCGGTGATGGTCATAGGCTATAGAATATTTTCAAAAAGTTAGGGATCCGTATGAAAACTTCGATAATGTGACCCAAGGTGTGAGAAAAAATTCTTATATCGCGTACGCTGCGGAATCTATTGACAATAGAGCAAAGTGATGTACTACAGTTTTATAGAGGTCATCAATATCTACAAAAAAGTCCGCGATACCATATGTCTAACTATTATGGATAAGTCACCATGACCGCATTTCAGGCTCTGCACTCGAGGTTGTTGATGAGTACGTCTACCTGGGACAAACGATCCAGTTAGGTAGGGCTAACTTCGAGAAAGAGGTCAACCGTCGAATTCGACTCAGCTGGGCGGCGTTCGGGAAGTTGCGCGGTATCTTCTCGTCTCACATACCAGTGTCTCAAGACGAAAGTCTATGACCAGTGCGTGTTGCCAGTGATGACCTATGGACTCGAAACGTGGTCGCTCACAATGGGCCTCTTCAGAAGGCTTAAAGTCACCCAAAGAGCAATGGAGAGGGCAATGCTCGGAGTTGCCTTGCGTGATCAAATCAGGAATGATGATATCCGCAAGAGAACCAAGGTTACCGACATAGCCCGAAGGATCGCCAAAGTGAAGTGGCAGTGGGCAGGGCACATTGCTCGCAGAACAGATGGTCGATGGGGCCGAAACGTTTTGAAGTGGCGACCGCGTACCGAAAGACGCAGCGTTGGAAGGCCTCCCACAAGGTGGACCGATGACCTGGTGAGGGTCGCGGGTAACCGATGGATGCGAGACGCACAGGACCGGTTGTTGTGGCGACACTTGGGGGAGGCCTATGTCCAGCAGTGGACGTCTTTCGGCTGATATGATGATGATGATGACACACTAATTATTGCATGTATTTTTTTTCTTGTACGTCCGTAGGAAAAAAAAAGTACCGCTGGGATGACGTAGTTCCAGCGGAAACAGTTTTTGTTGAATAACTCCCCAATGGTTGGATGCACAAATTTGTACTTACCATACACATTTACACGACGTCATACACTAAATATCTGCTCAACTGAAATTAAGAAAATCGACATTTTTCCGCTGGGACTACACACACGCTCATAACGAAATGTGTATCTTTTCGCGTAGAAAATAAAGTTATATTTCGAATCGCTCTTTAAAAAAGTGTGCGCGCAGCGTCGCGTCTCGGTGCGAGCTGACCCTTAGGATGCTAGAGCGAGCGAAGCGAGCTCGGGACTTTGGGCACACCCCGACTCGGAACGGTTAGGTGAGGAGACGGCGGGGTCAAGAGAGCGAGCAAAGCGACCCCGCCATCCCCTTCGTGGTTATTTTTGCCTTTTAGGCAAATTGTAAAGTGTTTTGAAGTTAGTTTCAAAGATTGGGACATTTTGAGAATTAGACATTTTGGGATTTGGACATTTTGAGAATTGGAGATTTTGACCCTGAATGCATAAATTATAGTTTAAGGATCAAGGCACATTGAAACGTCAATCTAAAATTTACGTATGTGAGAGGTCAGTATGCTACGGTAATTTTCTACTCACATTTGAAAATGAAACAGATAAATGGCGTGAAGAGTTTATTTTTGGCCCGTTTTTTAACAACAATATATTTCTGAAATAGAAAAAACAAGATAAACAATTATTCAATTACAGAATATGCCACTGCCAATATAGGTCACTCTAGAATGTATACTTTTCCGACACATATTTTGTATAAAAGCATGATTTATTGAAACTATAACATCTATATAAAATCTTATCTGATATGCTTTCTATTTCGGGTTTCAAAACTCAGGTGTAGCTAATATCATAACTGTCACTTCCCGGATTGCAGGCGCGACGTTGACGCAAGGTTTATCTTTTTTACATTGTTAATAAATTAACACAGGGTCACTTGGTTTGTCAAAACTTCATACGCATAACTGAAAATAGAGATCAAATATTGCGCACGAGTTTGGCAATCAGTTTAAAGCATTTTTTCAGTTTACAAGTGATTCTAATGAGCTAAGCTAGTACCTATCGAGTTATCAGAAGCCAAACACAGAATACCTTCAGTGTTTGGCGTCTGATAACGGTAACCAAGAATCAACGTCGTCACATGTTTTATTAACACTTATTCATCGGGATATTGCCACTTTATTTTATTAACCTGCGTTGATTCTTTACATTAAATGGTCAGTTACATTTACACATACTTCGAGATTATCGGAAGACTAAATAATTAAATGTATAGTTAGAGGGTACACACACATTATCTAAATGCAGTTATGCATCTATTATCAGCAACACAAATGATTATATTTTTTTTACATTATATCCAATTATTCAGTATATTTTATAACTATATACATTATATAGTCGCTGTGTTGCTGGGTGTACCATGAAACCATCATCAACCTTTATCACAGATATATTTTGTCAAAATCATTTGTCCTGACTCACAACATTTGTATGCAATTTCCACCAAATATTAATTGAATTTCATGCTTTCATTTTCCAAAACAACCCTATACTAAATACATTCGTCAAGCAAAGCAATCTTTACAGACATTTCTCAACTTGGTCTATCTTTCATTTACAACCTGCACCTGCACCAATGCAATGCTGCTAGATCTTATTTAACAGGCTAATAAAATAAACAATTCTTGACTCCATGTTAACAAAAAAAATCTGAAACACCGAATTTGTAATTCTACCAATTTCATAAAAACTGGTTTGTTTGCAATTTTGATCATTTGTGTTCAAACAAATAGTTTATAAATTGACAGTAGGACATATTATATGTAAATAAGTGATATTTAAGTGTATACAGAGTTTCAAAACAAATATTAAATTAGAACAACTTAAAATATTTGATGAACATTAATTGTACTCTATACTTCCTGTAAGGCCTGCTTACCAAATTAACTCTTCACTTGACATCCCGAATTGTTTTTATCCCTAGAGAGCAGATGTTAGTTTCATTAGTTAAAACGAAGTTCTCTCAAAAAAATCCCCAGTATGAGCAATGTGCCATACCTGCAAGCCGTAACAGAATGGTTCAATGCTCAACTTTGTCACAGTTCCATGCAAATATTAGGTATAATTTCTTTGTAAAGCAACATGCCATTTTCCTACCCAATAAGATCTGGAGGATCTGATAAAATAGTGATATTTATTGCCATTCAAAGAGTTTTGAGATTAAAATAGATGACTATTTCCAATTAGTTTCTCAGGTCCTCCAAAGTCTAATATCATATTGTAAGTTACTGAACTCTGTGACAAAACCGCTTATCTAATAAATTAAATCAATAATACGTGATAACACAAGTCTTCAAAGCTAGGTCAAAATGATACTTCACCTAGACAAAAAAAAACTGAAAAATTGTTTTCTTTTGATTATACACAGATTTGGATATCAGTTAAGTCTTGCCTAAAAGGATTAGTATCATGATGACCTCCCTTTTATATAAACACGGCTTGATGACAAATATTGTTCCAAGCGGCCAGAAACAATACGATTTACACTGAAACATTTCTTCATTTAACAATAGATGTTGTTTGAGCTAGGCTAACTACCTACCCACCTTACAGAATTTAAGATTTTTTTTTTTTAATTGGAAATAAAACAGGTGCTAGCTCAAACTTATATATGGTGTGGGTAGGCATTTGTGATATCAGCAGAAAGTCAACCACAATTTATGTAAGATAATGGACAAATCTAGGTTGACTCTCACAGATGATGCTCAAATAAATATTTTTTATATTTTAACAATGTAGGAATTCGCACACAGTATCCAATATGGACAAAGTACACAAGATACCTTTTGTTTATGTCCTGATGTGTGGTTTATTTACACTTTAAAAAAGTAACCCATTTCAGGTCAAAGTCTTACTCACGATAAACTATTTACACTCACATTTTGTTACAATAAATTCATTACACTTTTTTACAAATAAGTTTTTTGTTTTTAAAGATTTAAACTATGTAGTTCCTTTCACCAGTCAGCAAGTCCAGTTAGTAGCGGTACGCGCGGCGAGCGAGAGCGCGAGTGCGCGAGCGGTGCGACGGCGGCACGGCGTTACTTGTCGGCCGAGTCGTCGTCGTCCGCCGGGCGCGCCACGTACAGCGCCGGGTCGATCACCTTCGGGATCGGCTTGATCTCCGTGCCCAGCTCCTGCTCGATGCGGTGCAGAGCGAAGCGGTCCTCGTACGTGATTAGGTTGATAGCGATACCCAGGTGGCCGAAGCGTCCCGAACGACCGATGCGATGCAGGTAGGTTTCGGCCATACGCGGGAAATCAAAATTGATGACGACGTTGACGGCTTGCACGTCGATACCTCTAGTGAAGAGGTCAGAGCACACGAGGTTGCGGCAGAGTCCCGCGCGGAAGTCGTGGAACACACGATTGCGGTGTGCCTGCGCCATGCGCGCGTGAATGTAGTAACAGCAGTAACCAAGCTCAGTTATTTTCTTCGCAAGTAACTCCACACGCTGAGTTGAATTACAGAATATTATAGACTGGTTTATTTGCAACTGAAACAATAAAGAAAATACAATTTAATACAAATTCAAATTGACGAATAATTTCACATGAAAAAAATAAACAAAAGATATTCAGACCTTTACCTTTGAAAAAAGTGTATTTAAACAATGCACTTTCTGTCTCTCTTGTACAAATGCATAGTACTGTGTAACTCCCTTCAGTGTTAACTCCTCCATAAGATTAATCTCATACGGCTCTCTTAAGTGCTTTTCCATGAATTGTTTCACACTCAGTGGGAAGGTGGCAGAGAACAGCAAGATCTGGCGTTCTTTGGGTAACCTGTGGAATAATATTTATAAAGTACCCTAATAACACTCCCGACATAATAATTATGCAGGTGATAATAACAATCAGTAAATACGGGTTTTATCACTTATACAGAAGTGAAGGGGAATCCAAAAATATCATCATTCAGATTATTTAGAGCATAATTGAAATAACTACTATAAAAGTAATAGTCATGTTTGTTTAGAACTTGCACAGGAAAAAAAAATTAAGACGATCATCATTAAGTGTTACGAACCGTGAAATAACCATATCAAGCATTCCTTTGAAGTCTTGAGAAAGAAGTTTATCTGCCTCATCAAGAACCAGCATCCTGCACTGGTCCATCTTGGCAACTTGTTTATCCATGAGATCAATCATACGACCGGGCGTAGCTATAATAACTTGAACTGAAACAATAAAATTACACTTGAGTAACTTAAAGATAAAAATATTTATTTTATTGTAAATAAAATAAAATCGAGTCTTTACCATTTTGATAAATACGCATAATGTCATCCCGGAGATTTGTACCTCCTGTAGTAACCATTACACGAATATCTGTGTGCTTTGCCAGTTCAATGCAAATTTGTGATGTCTGGAGCGCTAACTCCCTAGTTGGTACCACAATTAAAGCTTGAATAGCATCTTTTTTGGGATCCACCTAAATACAGAAAAAAAAAAATATTAATTAAAGTACTAATACTCCCTAAGATGTATGCATGTAGTGACGACAATCAGGAAATCCGGGTTTTTATCACTTATAGAGAAGTGAAGGGGAATCCAAAAATATCATCATTCAGATTATTTAAAGGGAAAATTGTACAATCTTGTGTCATGGTGTTTATTGTCACACTCCTCTGAAACGGCTCAACTGATGTTTTTTTTTGCTGATTATTTGGTAGGTATGAGAATAGGTTGTAAAGTATATTCCATAATTGATAAAAGTCACGGGCAAAAGCTAGTAACTACTATTAAAGTAATAACATTCACATCTCAAACCTGTTCTAAAACTGGAATACAATAAGCGCCAGTTTTGCCAGTTCCATTTTTAGCTCTTGCAAGGACATCTTTACCACTGAGTGCGATAGGAATAGAAGCCTCTTGAATGGGAGAAGGTTTTTCCCATCCTTTCTCGAAAATGCCCATCAGCAGCTCGCGTTTTAGGCAAAACTCTTCAAACTCATTACCTCTTGTGTCTGTTACATCCTTTAAATCAAAGAAAACACAATGAGCTTCATTGAAGTTGTTGACTGAATATAGCGTAACATGATGACAGTTGTTGAGTCATGCAGAAGAGCCTTATTACAGAAGACAACTGCAATATGTGAAAAAGACACACCCCTAGAACCAATTTCAGAATAAAGAATGATACCTATGTTGTTTAAGTCTTGTTTATTGGAGCGGTTGATTATGTGTCCCAAATATTAAGTGGTTATATTGCCATCTAATCATCTTAATTGGAAAGTCTTAAGAATAGTAATAGGGCCCCTTTTTACCCTTTGGGTACGGAACCCTGAACAACAAGGTCTCAGTTTTTATGTAGCATCAATTTACATGGATAAGATGGAAATGGTCCTGAGTGTTGTTTCGATTCCGCAAAAGGCTCATCTTATGATATGCGAGTGCCATTCTACCTTATAAGATAATAAAGCCATTATGAGAATGACCATAAAATAAAGTTTTGTATAATATATATAACCTACATAATAATTTATTGCAATTATACAACATTCACTACTGAACCACTACTGAACTTCATTTCTAAAAGCATTGACATGTTTTTTGTACTTTGAGATGAGGAAAAATAAAACTTAAGTTTTTAAATAAATCATGCAATGAACAAGATTTCAACATTTTCTCAAGAACTACAAAACTTGAAGTTTGACTTGACTTTAACTTTGACCTAAACAAAACGGTAAACAAAAAGCTAAGCATATTAGAGATTATTTGATTAGTGATTACTTGTCAACAAAAGAGGGTATTTTTGAAATGTATTAACTTACACTAGTCTTTATTCTCCTGTCTTTCGGGGGTATTTTTAATTTTGATTTCCAACCGATGTCATCGATACTTTTATCGACATCTCTGAAAAAATAAATAAAGATTATAGGAAAAAAAATATAAGCTAACTATTTTAACAACAAAGAGTGATACGAACCCCTTATTCTGACTGGCCATACTGTTTCCGACGTGATTACTTGAACTAATTCTATTTTCGGTCATCATTTTGCCAAATAATCCCACTAGGGACACGACTAAAATTAGAAACTTAGAATCACAATTCTTTGTCCAAGTCCGACACTAAACAAATTTTACGATAGGTCACTTTTCGATACATAAGCTATTAAGAAGTTTATCACGTTCACCAACTTAGTCCGGGGATATCTGGAACAATAAATAGACCGTAATCAATTAACATTATAGTATAATATAACTACGCCAAACCAAGATAGGTAAACGAGATTACGAGACGCGTCAACAAGCACCAAAATAAGTACAAATAAAATTACAAAACAGAAAATTCTGTCTTGCAATCAAATACCTACTATAACTAATGTAAATTTAATAAATCGTATACAATTTAATTGCGATTTGTTGTCTATTTAGACGCAAACGGAACGAGATTAGAGAGATTATACGGGATAAAACAAAGTCGTAGTTTTATCTTCAAATTTTAATATGGCCGCCAAGAAATACATAAATGACAAGTAGTTCGTAACGGCTGTAATTACTGAAATAGTCAAACAATACCCCATTTTTTACTTACACTTATTTGAAGTGAAAATAAATCATGCAAAATTCATAAATAAACATTACCTTGATAAAATTCTACAAAAGACGACGACACTCGATACTCGACGACGACATCACAATGTAACCAAAAACAGTGTTGCCATTTGATCAATGATATATAATTTATTATTATGTTGCCTCCACTCCAAACAGTGCAGTGCTCTAGAAGTCTAGAGGAAATCTTGGCACGCGGTAAAATATGGAACTAAAAACAATTTAAAGACAATGCCTACATGCGTAGTTGATGTCTTTCTAAGCAAAGCTCGCATAAGAACTCACATTTCAATTCTGAAATGTGAGTTCTTATGCGAGCTTTGCAAACATTTATATTGTCATGAAAGTTTATGTAGGTGAATACCATACATACAATATAAATGTTTTCTTTGAAGTAAAAATCAATAATTATTTATTTCTTTCTAACGCAAGAATTTGATTTAACAAAACTCTTGCTGTAGACATAATGTTTATTTGGGACTCGCACACGAGTCAAGACAGACAAAAAGTAAAATTTTAAAATGATGATTACCTACTAAAACTAAAACTCGAGGACGGGTGGAACGATTTGGCTAATTTGGTTTTGAAATATTTGTGGAAGTCTAGGGAAGGTTTAAATGGTGAGAAAATATGGAAAAGATACATTCTGCGATTATATTAAATATGATACACAATATTATTGTGTATCATATTTAATGTGGCGCTGCTTTTCCGGGCAGGACGACGTCTGCCGGGTCCGCTAGTTCATTATTAAAAGCTAACAACATAATTTTTATCTGCGTGAGCCAAAAAGGTCTCTACCTCAGCATAAGCTGCGAAATTTAAAAAAAAAGCCAGCGAAGTGCGAGTCGGACTCGCGCACGAAGGTTTCCGTACCATTATCTGTAAAAAAACTGCAAAAAAATCACGTTTGGTGGATGGAACCCCCACTTAAACATTTATGTTATTTTGTTTCTAGTACCTACTTGTTGTTACAGCGGCAACAGAAATACGTGATCTGTGAAAATTTCAACTGTCTAGCTATAACGGTTCATGAGATACAGCCTGATGACAGACAGACAGACGGATGCCGGAGTCTTAGTAATAGGGTTCCATTTTTACCCTTTGGGTATAGAACCCTAAAAACGGCAAAAAAACACGTTTGTAGTATGGGAGCCCTACTAAAATATTTATTTTGTTCTGCAGCCAACTAACTTAATCATCCATTTCATTAAAAGCCTAGCCTTTTCATTTCATAGTCACATGGGCAAGTCATTAAACGATATTGTACAAGAAATGTCACTCAGGTCGCTGAAAAACGGCGCATTTAAATTAAAAGGCTAGGCATCCCATTAAACGGCTAAGCTAATGGGCTGCAACATATATACAAAGTATACTCTGCTCATTTTTTCATTGGAATGATGTAAACAATATGAATAAATTTAAAAGCTTTGATTATTTTTACCCTTTCATTTACCCTATTTTTACATAATCTACACCTCCAGTCCTAGACAGAGCCTCCATTTATATGTCTATGGCCTCCAGCCGGTGCGTCGCCGTCGGAGCTGACCACAGAATACTTATACAAGGGAAGCGCTGACACACACATTTTTTATATATGGCAAGCCAGTGTCGACTATTCTGCCAGTGTCCAAAGTAAAGTGAAATAGCAAGAGTGTGCATTATGCGAGCGAAGATTTCTACTGCGACTGCGACTGACTGCGTACTTTTTCTATCTCAATGCTGCGTACAATGCCTTGGTACAATGTGACATTATGACGTTACCTACTATTTTTATATGTCTATGTGTCTGTCACTGGTTACTGTCAATGTCAAGTCAACATCGACATTAATCGACAAGTCAAGGAAGACTTAGACCAAAGAGTATAATAATAATATCGGTAAAGAGAGCCCTTTTCAGGCTTTCTAAGGCAATCATGTTTGAACACGAGCTCCATCTGGATATTGGACCCGAAACTAATCACAGTACATATACCTACCTATACCTAGATAGTACTATATCGGCTTTTTCATGTTGTAGCAAAACCAACCCAACACAATTTACTGTAAAATCTATTGTAAATAGATTTTACAATAAATAAACACAATAAGTTGGAAGAACAGAGGGCTCGACTCGACAACTTACTGGAGGGAGGGAGGTTTTCACAGCGAAAATACACAAAATGGAACAGAGAACTATACACAAGAAGTAGCCGCCATCGCACCATTTTGAGAAGTAGGAAGTGGTGTGACAACTTAAAATATTACAAATTATAATATTTATGTAACAAATTAGAATATTTATATGTATGATAGTTTTATTTATTTGGTTGAATAAGTTATGTTTTTTTTTAAATGAACGCTTTTTAAAAACACTTTGTAATATCTAAAATGTTTTAGGAACAAATATATTTAAGAATGCAGCGCCATCTGTAAAAAAAATGAGTACTAATGATAGTTTTCGTTACACACCCAAGTAACAGATGGAGCTACCATCTTTTAGAAATGTCATTTATTAGGCTCTGTCCCCCCCCGACTTAGACGACTGGACACTAGACAGCTGACAGACGAGTCAGACTTGCTATTGGCGACTTGCAATGGTTTGTTCGTTTGTTTTGTGAAAGAATTAAAACGACGTGTTTAACCATATATTCATTTGAATAATTACTGCGCTGCGTTTCTAATTATACAGTGAAAGTGTTATTAATTGTTCGGAAAAACTATGTAAGTACTAAATTTTTAAGAAACAAAGTATTACCTAAGTAATACTTTGTTTCGTTTTTATTAAATACTTAAAAAATATTTTTCAGGACGGAATACTGGAAGTCTCAAGCACGAAAGTATTGCGAATTTTGCAAGTGTTGGTTTGCTGATAACAAAGTAGTAAGGACTCAAATCATATACTAATTTGCTTGTTTGTGCACCTAATAGTTAAAAGCTTTTAACTTCTTTATGTAAAAATCTAGTATTGTTATTCTAAGTCTATCATCCTCATACATAATTAATTAATGTAAAACTTTTAATTTTATTGAAAAGAGTAACTGGAGTTTCTTGTCCGTTCCTGTCCATCAGAATCTACCATTATTATGGACAACAAAGTTTTTAACTGTAAATGTTGGTCTAAAATGCTTTTTATTGGTCTAATTGATATACATAGCTAAATTGACTTTGAATTTTAAACTAAATGAAACTTGAACATTTCATGTTCATAGAAACTCATTCACACACCCAAGAAAAGTACTCACCATAATATTTATCGTTCCAGTCAATTTCATTTCATGAAAATGGTAAGCGTCACAAGGAGAATGTTCAAAAACACATATCACAGCTCAGTAAAAAGAGTGCTAAAGAATTCAAGCAGAAAGAAAAGATTGATGATGATATAAAAAAAATGGAAGCGGCTGCTATGGCTGCTTACTTGAACGATGTGAAGAACAATGCTGATATCACATCTCAGGTATTAATTCAAAAAGTTAAAATAGATTTAAACATCTAGTTGGTCCTTTTTACTACAATAAAATTTATTTTTGTACCTCATATAGGTACAAAAATAAATGTTGTTGTAGTAAAAAGAACTTAAGGACTATTTGGCTTTCCATTTTTCTTATTCATTGGTTATTTTCAGAATATAAATGAATTGCTTAATCAGAGTGGTAGCAGTGACACTACTATAGTAGTTGCTAATGCCCCCACATCAAAGGCGGCCCCTGCCTGGGAAGAAGTCAAGAGTGAAGATGGGAGTTCCTATTACTGGAATACTATGACAAATGGTACGGATAGTGGGTAACTTCAGTGTAATGACATTTTCCAATACAAAGGGTGTAAATCATTTTAGAGAAATTCAGTTTATGATGCACTCTTACTCAGTGTTTCACAATCCTTTGATCTGTATATATTCAAATTGAGCTAACTGTAGCTAAAATTTCCCATCAGAATCTAGAGCAAAATAGGAAAAGACAGTTTTTATGATAAACTTTTTCCATTCTTGTGGTTATTCAGGGAATGGTGCTTTTTTTGGATAATAAAGAATCAGAATCATCAGAATCTAGAGCAAATTGTATTGTATTGTAAATCGGGCTGGTTTCCGCAACTCCACGACTAAGCGCGTATTTTGCGTGCAGGTGGGACAAATGTTTCATTCGATCCACCCCAGCTCCCCAAGGAAGGCCAGTAACGCCTTGGTGTTACTAACTATGTCACAAAGGGTACCTGGGTTTCCGAAGTACTTAGCCCTGTAATCGGCGACTACCGAGCAGCTTAGAAGCAGGTGTACTGCTGTCTCATCCTCCTCCATGCAGGCTCTGCAGAGTGGGCTGTCAGTGACTCCTATGACATAGAGGTGTTTATTAAAAGTCTCGTGGGCAGTTGTGGCGGCTGTGATTGTACGCAACTGTTGTTTAGTCAGTCTTAGGGCTTGTTTCGTAAAACGGCCATCAATGGAGGGAAGTGCCTCTTTGGCCTGCCTACACTCACCATGGGCAGTTCATAGTTTGTGATGTTTGTCTCTGGTGCGTTTCCTTACCAGGTTGCGTAGGTAACCGAAGGGAAGTGGCACAAAGGGTTCAGGACCTATCGTTGCCATACTTGAACCCCTTCTGGCGAGTTCGTCCGCTGCATCGTTGCCTCGGGATTCGCTGTGTCCTTTGATCCATTGAATGGTTACTCTGTTGTATCTACCAACCTGGTTCAGTTGTTGGTGACACTCCAGGATCAGCCCAGAGTTAACTGTGTGGCTGTTTAGAGCTTGCATGACGGCCATGCTGTCCGAAAGTATGCGAATTGAGTGGTCCTTAACTTCCCTATTTAGGATGGCTAAAGCCGCCAGGGAAATTCCCATGCACTCGGCTTGAAACACTGTGTTGTGGACCCCCAATGGTGTTGCTATGTGAATGTTGAGATCCTCTGAGAAGATTCCCGCACCTGTGCCAGTACCTGTTTTTGATCCATCGGTGAAAATCGGCAGCTCCGTAGGGCATAGCCCTTCGCAGCGGTGATCCTCATGCAATTGGATTTTGTATTTTTTATCAAAGATAAATTGTTTGGGTACCCGGTCGTTGAGAGCTATTGTTATGGTGAGTTCATTGTTGAGCTCCTCAAGCTCAAGAAAAGATCCAGTGTTTTAAGGCGGACTGCTGCCATTTTCGCTTCCTGCTGTATGAACAGGTGGAGCGGGGGCAGTCCTAGTATGACTTCCAGCGCCGCAGTCGGAGTAGTGAGGACTACTCTGACTGCGGCGCTGGAAGCCTGCAGTCCGTCGTCGCCATGCAGGCCAGCCTTTGCATGTGTTGTAGTTTGTTTATGGCTGTAACTAGCTTTGTGCGAGTCCACCACACCACGGCCCCGTAGGTGATCATGGGACGAATTACCGCGCTGTACAGCCATAGTATTATTTTGGGAGATAGACCCCACTTCTTACCTATCATTTTCCTGCATTGCCAGAAGGTGATGCATGCCCTGTTTAGTTTGTAGTCTATGTGATTACTCCAGTTTAACTTACTGTCTAGGATGACCCCCAGGTACTTAACCTCGTTAGATAACTGGAGTTCTGTATCGAAGAGCTTAGGTAGGCGGTATTGGCCTAGTGCTCGTTTTTGTGTGAACATGACTAATTCAGTTTTAGTGGGTTTTACCGACAGATCATATTCTCCACACCATCTTTCTACGATGCGTAGTGCTTCTTGAGTGAGTTTGCAGATCGTTCCAGTCAACTTCCCAGGTACTAGGATTGCGAGGTCGTCTGCATAACCTATTGTGTAGTAACGATGTGCGTTGAGTTTGGTGATAAGGTCATTTGTCACCAGATTCCACAGAAGTGGGGAGAGCACTCCTCCTTGCGGGCAGCCTCTGGCTATCAAAGCCAACTTCTGCTCTTCCTCAAGTTGAACCACTTGTTTGCTTAACATATTAGTAATCCAGTCAGTAAGTACCTGTTTAACACCGTGCTTGGAGAGGGCGGCGCTTATGCTGGAGAAGTTTGTTTTGTCGAAAGCTCCTTCGATGTCTATGAACGTGCCCAGGCAGGAACCTTTCTGATGAATCGCTTCCTCTATCTGGCTCACCACCAGATGAAGAGCAGACTCTGTCGACTTACCCGAGCTGTATGCGTGTTGGTTACCAAGCAATGGTAGTGCTTTTAGAGCGCCATCCCGTAAATCTCTTTCGCACATTCTCTCCATTGTCTTCAGCAGAAAGGAGGTTAGACTGATGGGTCGATAGGATTTGGCGTTTGTGTAGTTACTCTTACCTGGCTTTGGAATGAATATGACTTTCACTTCCCTCCATCCCTTAGGAACGTATCTAAAAGCCAGGCACGCTCTCATTAATGGCACCAGTCTGACTGCAACGGGGGTTCCTCCCCACTGCAGCAAGGCAGGAAACACTCCATCAGGACCTGGTGCCTTGAAAGGTTGGAAGCTGCTAATGGCCCACTGAAGTTTTTCCAGCGTGATCATTTTCTCTGCATGAAGCCAATCATCTTCTGTTGGTGTTTGGATAACGTCTAGCCATTCTGTTACCTGCGCGAATACGCTTCCCGGGAAGTGAGTCTACTAGGACGCGTCTCGTTTCTTCAGTTGACGTGGTCAACGTGTTGTCGGGTTTTCGGAGCGTGGCAGCTTCAGGTGTGTTCTGTTGCGCCAGTATTTTCTTTACCCTGTTTGCTTGTTGGCACGATTCAATGTTATCACAGAATTTTCGCCATCCAGTAGTACTTCTGGATCTGATGCATTTCTTGTAGCTGGATTTAGCCGCGTAATAAGCGTCCCAGTCCTCATCCCTACATGTATTCATGGCCCTGTTAAGCGCCTTTCTTACCTTACCGCGTTTACGCTCCAGTTTCGCGCCCCACCTGGGTTGTTTTCCTGGTGTGCTACGCGGTAACGTTTCCGGGCAGGCGGTCTGGTATCTGTTTATAAGTGATTCGGTGAGCTGTGTTACTTGCACATCGATCTGTGTCGTGTGCCCAAGTGCACTCGAATCGCCTGGTGACGCAAGTCTTGAAAAACAAGGCTGCGCTTGTATGCCTCTATATCCGTGTTGCGCGGATTACGCCGAGGCTGTTTCGGTGGTATACAGACCTGGATGTCGAAGCGGATCCACCTGTGGTCAGAGCAGGAAGCCTCGTCGGAGACCTGCCACTCCGTTGTGAGTTCCGCTGCGCCCTCCGTTGCCAGAGTGAGGTCAATGATAGTGCGACTACGTCTGGTTACGAAGGTCGGTTCTGAACCTATTTTTAGTAGGGATAGCTTAGTTGTGAACAAGAAATCAACTAATGCCTTACCCCCTTTTGCGTGTCCATTCCCCACAGCGGGTGGTGTACATTTGCGTCGGTCCCGATGACAACTTCGTCCCCGCTGCTTTCACAGTGGGTGACGAGACGGACAAGGTCATGTGGTTCCTCTGCCTCAGGCATGTAGACCGAGGCGAAGACGATCGCCATCACATTGACGCCACGCTGCATAGTCAGCTTAGCTGCAGAGACATCTCTGCAACAAAAGTCGTTTAAGAGCTGTGCTTTAAGGTTACCTGTGACATAGATGCACGATCTAGGGTGATCATGATCCGTAGTAACAAGGAGCTTACCGCCAAGATTGGAGTGTCCTCGTATGTGGCCGCCCCTAATCCACGGCTCTTGGATCAGGGCAATGGCCGTGTGTTGAACCTCCAGCCACTTGCGTAGTTGAGCCGTCGCGGTCTGGCTGTGGTAGAGGTTTGCCTGCACGGCTTTACAGGCCGACGAAAGGGACGCCATCGCAGGCAAGACCCTCCTCGTCTCCTTCCAGTCGCAGGCGTCGCAGCCCGGCAAACAAGTCGCCCTCGTCGAAACCGTCCTCTCCCGGGTCCGAAGCCATTATGTCGTCTGGCTCCCCCCCCCCGATGACGGGTCGGCATCCACGGTGGCGGCAGGGGCTGCCGACTCTGCTGCTGCAGCAGGATCAGCCGCGGTTGCTTCCGGGTTGTTTGGCGGGGGACTAGTCACCCCTGCGTCCAGCATCTGCTTCGTGATCGGGTCCCACCCCCGAGGGACGTCGACGAACCTGCCGTTTGGACCCTGGAACTTCACGTACACCGCTCCCACTCCAATGGAGAGTCGGCGCTCGGAGTTCATCAGGGTCGGAACCTGGTCCTCGGGGATACTCAGCACCACGAACCAGCATGCCCTCTGCTTCTCGGCGTGCAGCACTACGCACCTTTTGATGTCGATCCAGGGATTCTGATAACATAGGGCTCGACCGATGAAGGTCGATTCCTCGTAGACACCCTGGTCGTCGGGGATGGCGATGCCGCAGCGTACCCGCTTCTGGATCTCCGACTGGCTCTTGACAACTAGCGAGGTGCTACCCGGGAGAGCCAGGCCGGAGATTGTTTTCTGTAGCCAGGCTAAAGTGTGGTCGTTTCCGCACCACAGCTTAAGGACTTCACCGGCGTGCCGGCCTCAGCCTGCGACCGCTTCCCCTCAGAGAAGTTCAGCTTACCTGGCCTGGTCGGGATGACCGCGCTAGTGGCAGCAACTTGTTTATTTTGGGAGGCCTTGCCTTTGCCTCCCCGTCTGCGTTCCTGACGCCGCTCCTTGCGCGTCAGCCTCTCCCTCCTCTTACCCTGTAGGAGCGTTTGGACCTGAGGGGTCACAACAAGAGCAACGGGCTTGTGGAATTGATTTTTAACCCTTTACCTTTTTACCTTTTCGGATTGGCACCTGCCAGGAGCTGGCAAATACGTCCTCGGTGCTGCAGACCGCCCCCGTTTGACCGGTGACGGCTGCCTCGTGGGAAGTGCCTTGAGGAGCCACAGGAGGAGGAGAAGGGTGTTTGGGAAGGCTACTTCTGGCAGTGGTGTTAGCCGTCGCCGTTTTCACCTTAGTTTTTGAAGGATCGGTACTGGTCCCACCCATGCAGCGCCGATATCCTTTGCTTGGATAGGGACTTTTTGGTCTTAGCTGCGGTTTTCGCCACAGCCGGACCGGCGCCCGCGCTGGAGCCTGCGGCGTTAGCTGCAAGGCTTCCAGGGGCAAGCGAAGTGCTAGAAGCACCTCGCTTAGGAGTTTTGCCAGCTTTCGCCGACTCCACTCCTGCGGTTTTTTGAGTAGGTCTATTGTCCATACTATGTTATTTTTTAATTCATCTCACTGGCTCCCACCCTCCATGGAGCCTGCACCTGGGAACGTCGCACTACTATGAATGCGAACGTTAGGATTCCCAGTGAGATATAGGTACGCAAGGCTGGTTTACAGCGCGACTTCGGGTGCTTGGTCGGGTTGGCGTGGAACCACCCACGAACTGATCAACCTTCACTTACACCGTCAGCATGGCCTTTACCTACCACTTCGGCCGCCCGAGGGCGACCTCCGCGGACCTCACGCACCTCGCCTGTGGCCCTCTGACGGGACACTGTGGCCATTTCCCTACCCCTGGCTAGAAGGTAGGGCCACCGTTTCGCGTGAAATCCAGACTAAAGGGGGCGTGTTGCCTCACGGACACATTACCGCTAGTGCCGATCAGCTCAACCCCCCAGGACTCCTTCATCCCCGATTACGGTGCTCGACTGCGCAGGTTCTAGCGCAGGTGACTAGCTTCCCCTACTCGCCATCAGCTGATTTAGTGACGGCCGAGTCCGCAACCACCCCGTCACAGAGGGGTCACGGTTCGGAGGATACCTCCCGGTGGTTTCAGTTACGTCTATTTCATAGGGAATTAGACCAATAACGGGGTGGCAACCACGAGAAGGTATAACCACCGGACTTGCCTTGAGGATCTACACGACCGTTGCGCTCCCCCTCAAGACCTCGCCACCTTCCCGTCTCTGAAGGAGACGGCAAGGTAGGCCTGCATCTATACTACCAAGCAAAGCAAAGCATGTCGTTGTGCAACCACAAAAGCATACAAACAGACCCCCCCCAAAATCCAAAATCTAGAGCAAAACAGGGCAAGGCAATTTTTACTATGTACTTGGCCCGCGGTTTCACTCTCGTGGTTTATTCAGGGAATGGTGCATTATTTTGGAAGAAAGTAGTCTATGATACATAGCCATATTGAAGCTCTCTATCAATTAAACAATTCATTTCATTGGATCAGTACTTCCAGACTTGACAGTTTACAAGAATTAACAAACAAATTTACTTTTAAATCCTTGTATTAACTAGACATAATTAAGATTACCTTGTAATTAAATATTGTAATATTAAATGTTTTTGATTACAGAAACCACTTGGGATACTCCCGATGAGTATGTGTCAGTGGCAGATCAAGAGAAGAACAAATTGAAAGATGAAACACAAGATAAAAAGAAGCAGAAACTAAAGTAAGTAAAGTAAAAACTACAACAAAATTAAACAGCAGTAAAATTTAACTGAACTTTTATTACCATAAATACAAAATTATATTTTTATCACCATCCAATTTTTTTCTTGGCATTAGTGATCAAACATAGACACGATTATGCAAAAATCATTACTCAAAAAATTCAGTACATTTTTGCACACAGAACTCGATAAAATGTAGGGAACAACAATTTTCGTCCTACCCCTGCTGAGATTACAATACACGTTTTCTATAGTACTATCTACTAGCTTTACACCAACATTTACTTATTTATTTCCAGAAAGCAACAACAAAAGCAAGCCCAAAAAGATGTGCATATGGAGGTAAATGCTCACATAGCAAGAGAAAGAATGAGAGAGTTAGCAGTGAACAAGGATTCACCGCCCATAAAGAAGTTTATGGACTTCGGACCCGCCCCCCGCGCTACGAAGCCCTACGGCTCTTGGACTCCAGTAGTTAATGAGTAAGTTATGAACAGTCCTATGCATATCATATAAATAAAATCAATTTCATATGTAAATAGTACAAACGCAGTCTGCCTCAGTTGGTTTTCCGCTTCTTTTAAATCACGCAACGGATACTGATACGTTTTTCACTAATAAAAATGAGTTAAAAAACAAGGAAAGTTTGTGGACTTAATTTGCACCCGTATGAAGCCGAGGCGGGCCGCTAGTAAAAGTCAAAGATCGAGAAAAAAGATTTTTTCTGTTTAGTTGCAAAGTAAACAATGTAGGGAGCCCTAGCCCATGATGCTAATTGTCGATTTACTCGAGCGTCGCGGTAACCTAGTAGATTTGGTAGGTTGGATGATTTGAAGAATAAAGGGTCCTTTCATGTTTCCACAAAAAAAAACCGTTATCTTGAAATACTCGAGCGCCTCAGATTAGCATAATGAAGGTTCATCATGATGTCCCAGCCATAGTGACCAAAAATCTGGCAATTATTTTGAGGAGTATTGGTAATCCGACAACTTGAAAAAAAAATGTCTGTAACATCGTTTTGATAATCTAATACTGGTAGGGAATGCCTTGTTGCATTAAGTTTATGTAGTAAATATTAATTGCTTTTCCAGACCCGTAGAACATATCGATCTTCAGCTACCAAAGCCTGATAAGGTGTTGCCTCCGCCTCCGGTGATCGTGCAGCCAGAAATTATCCAGTTTAAGGAGAAACGCATCGAGTCACTCGGCGACGAACCCGTCGAGTTCAAGAAGAGAAAGTTCAATAACCCCAAAAGAAATATGCGTCAAAAATTAGATGATGATTGAATAACTGAATAGTGATAGCAATTGAATGTGTAAATAAAATCTAATACTGCACTGTACTGTTGTTATTGTTTGGAGAGCTTTACAAGGCAGAAGGTTATGTTGGTCTTCTGCAGGCTTAAAAACGACTTCGTTCCCACTTCCAGAGCTCATGAAAGCACTCAAACCATAATTATGCTACATGCAAAGTCTTCTCTTTAATACCATAACGTAACTTATTGTTACTTTGCAGGGATTGCAGTATACAGACGTGCTCGTTAGGAGTATTTATTTTACCTACGCAATAATAGTGACCTTCTTTGGTATTTTTATAAGTGTGTTAGTGTGTAGTTTATTAAATAATGGAAATATAGAAATAGTGAAATGGATAACAGCCCCGGAAGTCGAGTGCAATCCAATGCCTCGCCAGCAAAAAGCGACCAGTCTAACTTCACAATAGAATTTGCATCCACACCCGAAATCCAAAAATGGATGTCATACATTCAGCAGAAGTTAAATGAGGTTTGCTCTATTGCCACGGATGGAAAACTCAACTCCTCGCAAATGGCAGTTCTGTATCAGGCTCTGAAGCAGAAAGCCCATCAAGCCCTCAACATTATCGATCGACCAAATAATCTAACTTCCGTAGCAGTATATCCCAACCATAAATTGAAGTCGAGTGACGAGACAAAAAACCTTGTACAAAACATCATAGGCCCTGACGAAATGAAGCTTCATGTACGTGGTGTACGGAAAACAAAAAATGGAGGTGTTATAATCAGCACCGAGACCAAACAGGATGCTGATAAACTCAAGCACGCAGTCCAGATGTCTACATCAGGAATCACCGCCGACGAGCCCAACAAGCGCAAACCGTTATAGGAGTGCCGACTTCTTTAGCTGATGCTGACGTCTTCAGGTTCATGTACGAGCAGAACATCGCCGATAAGTTTCCAGCGACACAAAAAACATACCACTGTGCTGACATACTTACTATCGATTTATTTCAATGATTTTGTTGTCTAAGCACATTAGTTGCTAGGTGCAAATACCGAATATAAACAAGAGTGCCTTGAATGTGTTTTTGTAACTTAATAACCTAGTTTATAATTCTGCTGATGCAAATACTTTCCTGTAATACTTCTGTGTTTAGTTCTAAGTTAATAGAGTTTACGTTAATTAAAATAAGTTTGCCATTATGTAATGTTAGTTATTAACAAAAAAGGATGTCCTACAGCATATTGTTTGAGCTCCTGCAGCCTGTGATACAGGATTATCCTGGTACAGGCATCTAACATTATTATACCTACATTTTTAAGATTCATATTGTGTAAAATACAATATGAATCTATAATTAAAAATGTAGGTAAGATTCTGAATAAAGATTTATTTATTGGCTTTTAACGTCTTCCTATGCCAAATATTTTGTCAGTTTACCAAATGGTCGATAGATGGCGTTGCACCGATGACGCGTTTTTCTGAATCGCGGTGTTAAGATTTTCCGACAGATGACTCTCACACGATTTTTAGCACCATTGTTGTTCGCTAGGGATTTAACGTTCGATCTCATAAAAACTTACAAGTCTCTGATAGGGTCTCGAGTCCAAATTCGTAAATTAAAAAAAGTACCTATTCATATAAGACACATAGTAGGTACATATAACTTAGTACACGACTAAGTACTTATAAGTTCATTCAATTTCGCTCATTCCTACATCAATCAACTATTTAACTTTTCTTTGGCATAAATGTGACTGAATCCTTCGACTGTGCACGATTATTTAAAATCCTCATGTGCCTAGCCTTTTCCAACTATATTGGGGTCGGCTCTTAGTCAAACCGAATTCAGCTGAATAACAGTATTTTACATGGAGCGGCTGCCTACCAAACCTCCACAACCCATTAACTAGGTAACACGGTACTTCTTGGCAAGACGTGTCAGATTTTCTAGCTTCTGACAATCCGTAACGACTGCCAAAGATTTCCAAATAACAGCCGGGACCGTGCCTTCCGATGCACGGAGGAGTCTCGGTATGTTAAGATGATCACCCATCCACAGACCTTGACCTCGGCACGATTATTTAGCAAAACAAAAAAATCAAAACAAAACTTTGTTTTCATTTCATAAAACCACAAGTTTCGCGAGTTTTTGAGTACCTACTTAATTATGTGTTAAATTGTAATTAAATCTTATAATGGTTTTGGGCACATTTAACGTTTTTATTTGTGATCGAAACAAAAAAATACGTACCTATAACAATTTACTGGATCGATTCATTCAGTACTAAAAATATCATCGCCTACCTAGCCTTTCACCAACTATGCTGAGGTCGGTTTCCAGTCAAACCGGATTCAGCTGAATACCATTGTTTTAGGTACGTAAAGCGACTGCCTGTTTGACCTTCACAACCTAATAACTGGGAAACACGGTAGGTAGGTACCTACCTCTTAGCAAGACTGGTGTTAGATTTTCTAGCTTCTGGCAATCCGTAACGTCTGCCAAAGACCTACAAATGACAGCCGGACCAACGACTTAACATTTTATCCCAGACACGAAGGAATCTCGGTACCTATGTTAAAATGGTCAGCCATATATACGTAGGTATAGCCAAACAGGCCGACCTCGGCAATATCAACCCTTGCGGCTGTGGTTATTAAGTCATGAGCAACCAGTCTCCTCATTCCTCTGTACGTAGGTACAACTTTTTCCGACATCCATGCGAACGAAGTCGCGGGCACAGCTAGTAGTAGGTAAATAAGAAATAGGTGGATACAAATCGACTAACACGACATAGGTACAATTATTTGATAGCTGATTTTTTGGCATTTCAAATAGCAGCGAAAGAGTTAAAAATCTATAAAATGTTACTTCTGAACCTAACCTATCCGTGTCAGGGTGCCCCAAGTTCTCTATGCCTTAAGTTTCCAAATGACTTGGCTAGGCCAATCATTAAATTATAACGAACTATAAAAAGTGCGCGCGGAACTAGTTGGCCGCGCCTTAGGTATGTGAGCGGTGGGACGGAGAGGCTGGGGGGCGCTTGCTATCATTACTCAGTGCGGCGACGGCAACACGCGTTGAAAGTTCCGGCTAGTTTAGACAAAACGCACATGAGATTGCAATAGCGAGATGAGTTGCCACCTAAGGCGCGGCCAACTAGTTCCGCGCGCACTATAAGTCATATGCCTAGATGTTCAATTAAATGCCGAGATGAGACTTAGGCCGCTGATTAAACGGCGCCATTCAATGAACTGGCACTTTTTTATGGATGTGAAATCATCAAATGATGAAATGACCTCTTCCGCTCTGGGTGGAGCGGAATCAGTGTCAGACTCTTATTGACTAAAACCCATTCTTGCTCCTGCTATCCCATCGAACAAAATCCGCAACCCTTCAATGGACATACTTAGGTATCTGGTCGGAACTGCTATCTATCAACTTATATTACACAGTATCAAAATAAACTTCCACGGAACATGAAAAGTTAAGGAAATGGAAACTGAACCTACTTTTTGTAATTATACTCACCTCTGTAGGGCTTCACCTCGATAACAGAAGGGTTCCCCTAATTTGAAAATATTCATGCTTTGTGTTTAGACAGACATGAGTCTTCGGAAAATGTTTGTGTAACTTTTCTTAACTGAGATTTTAATATTCAATGAATGGGTTTCTTGTTTCATACCTACTTGAGATTCGAGTTCATAAAAGAGACGCGGGTAGCAGACCTACCCCAGTTGTTCGCAGACTGTGTGTGGGTGTATAATTCTTTGTTCGTAATTGGTATTGGTTTACAATTCTGAGAACATGGATCTGATAATGAGTCTGGATATTTCTTCGCAACCTACCAACTAAAACTGGTATGACGAATGATCCAAATTAGTTATTCCCAAAAACATTTTCATAAACGTGATTTCAATAGGTAGGTATAGGCACAGTATAAATATGGACAGTAGGGAAACTGCCTACAAACGCTCGAAACGGCATACTCACACAAACATGCACACTGACGAGACTCCTAAGGTCAAGACGAGTGGTCACGTTGTTTATCTCCGCGATCGTTTTGAAAATGCCAGGAATGGATTGCGTGCTGTTTGAACTCGGCTTCATCAAAACCTGAGCTACCTATCGTATTTTAAACTTCCTGCTGATATTGAAAGCTAAGAATGATTTCTAGTTATTGTTATTTAATCGTTATCGAATTACGTAGGTATAAGTCCGTGTGATTGATCATAATGAATTCGTGAACTTACTTGTAAATCATGAATGCGGCGGTTTTGAGGGTATTTAAAGCTGATAGTGCAATAGTGATATTGATAACAATAAGTAAATCCAAAATGGCGACTGCAATAGGTATTCTATACCAATGTTTTCGTCATGGGTGTCGTTTTCATGGTTTTCGAGGGTGTTGAAGCCGATAGTGCTGTCAAAATGAGAATCCAAGACGGCGGCTGCAATTGGTATCAATTTTTTCGTCATGGGTGTCGTTTTCATGGTTTTCGAGGGTGTTGAAGCCGATAGTGCTGTCAAAACGTGAATCAAAGATGGCGGCTACAATAGGTATTAATTTTTTCGTCATGGGTGTCGTTTTCATGGTTTTCGAGGGTGTTGAAGCCGATAGTGCTGTCAAAACGTGAATCCAAGATGGCGGCTACAATAGGTATCATTTTTTATGGTCATGGGTGTCGTTTTCATGGTTTTCGAGGGTGTTGAAGCCAATAGTGCTGTCAAAACGTGAATCCAAGATGGCAGCTACAATAGGTATTAATTTGTTCGTCATGGGTGTCGTTTTCAAGGTTTTCGAGGGTGTTGAAGCCGATAGTGCTGTCAAAACGTGTACAGTAAACAAATGTAGTGAGACATGTGATAACTAGATGGCTCTCGTTACATCCCGCTTTTTAAACCTTCATCCCGCATTTTTAATCTTCATTTCCCGCAAATTGGTATTTTTAAGTTGGCAAGCCTAATTGAAACCGATAGTGCTGTCAAAACGTGAATCCAAGATGGCTGCTGCAAAAGGTATCAATTTTTTCGTCATGGGTGTGTATTTTTTTATGTACCTAATAGGTTTTTAATTACTAGATATCACACGCATTTTCGGATTGAAACGCGGTAAGGTTCGTAGCCGCTCATGAGCCCAGCCCGCGCGCCACCTGCACTGCGGCGTCTACCGCGCGCCCACTCCGACGAGCGCCCGAAACCTTTTCGTCCAACCGCGGTTCGCGTACGCTCCCGCTAAAACTTGTAAAAGGTTCCGCCGTAATGACAAAGTTAAAGATCTATAGTTCTACAAGTTGTTGTGTGTTAATATTAAATTGATTTCCGTGTTTAAACTATCGTCTTTTGCTGAGGTTAACCGACGCCATGAGATTACCTATTTAAATTATATTTGTAAGCTAGTTATTCAAATTCGATTGATTGATCACTACAGAACAAAAATGTAAAAAAAATTAATATCAAAAACATTAAAAGTGACAACCCTATTGCTTCAATGGAGTAGTAGAGTAGGTAATTATGTTCTCAACTAGTTTCAGTACTGTCCATATTTATACTGTGGTATAGGTATTACTTGCATGGGGTATCTAAACACAAAAAAACCTTAGTTTTGTATTCAATACACAGTCAATGAGATATTAATTGACGCAAACACGTCATCAGGATCTTAGTGTTTATTTTAAATTACCTACCAACCATACGTATATTGCTACATTCTTAGAATATCTGTTTTAATTTAGGTACTCACGAACGGTATGGGATTTTAGACAGATAAGCACCATGTAGGCAGTAGCGTAGCTAGCATGGGTCACACACGGGGCGGGTAATATGGTGTCGCCCCACAAATAGAGACCACACGTATCCCCCTTCCTTAACAATTATGGGTTGAGACTTTCGTTCTGGTAACGGCAGTCGCAACCCATTTTTTGGGGGATGCTGCATTAGAATTTGTGTTCTAAGAGAAGGCAAAGTACACTCGAACATTTTTAACACCGAGTCGGGGTGCAAAATTTTTGATTAGGTTTGATTTTCTTTTAATCACCCATCCTTAATTTGAAGAAACTTCGTTGACTGATGCGGGTAAGCTCAGTAACTGAGACAGTTACGAATGTAAGGCTAGCGAAGCGAGCTTGAAAATTTTTGCACCACCCCTCGGAAAGGTTTTATTTTCTTAAGATTATACGAGAGAGAAGATTTACGACAGACAGAACATTTCGAAATGACTTATTTAAAAAAAAAAAACTAATTGGAAATATCTGTTTCTATGGAAAATTTAAAATCGGTCGAATTTAGCTGTAACACAATTTTTTGGAAATGTTCTCTGACAACATTATATCCTGTGTGTCGAAAAACAAGGACTTGAAAGTTTGTATGAAATGACGTACGCCGTAAACGCTCTTAAATAGAAGTGACTTTATAAACTGATGCAAGAAAGCTCACTAAGAGAAACTAAAGTAGCGAAGCGAACTCGAAATTTTTTGCACTTCACCTCGGATAGGTTTGAATTTCTTTAGATGATTCATATTTTAATAGAAATGATTTCTACAGAAAATCTCAAGAACTAAGAGCGTAAAGAGTACAAGAGCGAGCGAAGCGAACTCGAAATTTTTTGCACCCCACCACGGGACAGGTTTCATTGCGATACCCGTTTAAGGGTGATGCCCTGTGTGACAAAAAACAGTGAACGACCGTTGCAGGTGAGACCCGCTTGATATAGTAGTACTGCATGTAGGTTCACATAGGGCATCACTGGATAGTTAATTAGCCCACTGTTTTCACAATATGAAAATACACAATATGAAAATTTCAACTGTCTACCTATTACGGTTCTTGTAATACAGCAGCCCGCTGACAGACAGGACGGACGGACAGCGGAGCCTTAGTAATAGGTTGGTTACCTTTCGAGTACGGAACCTTAATGTAGCTGAAGGTTACCTAGGTAGGTAAGTTACTTGGAACCTTAAATAAAACTATGTAATATCTGGGTGTTAATCCGTTAAACATTACCTACATTCCTACCTACTTATGAGGGTTTTCACATTTTTTTAATATTGAATATTAAAAGAGATGGGTGGTTGACAAACGAACGCCACTTCAGATGGGTGGGATGGTGCAGCTTAAGAGTTTCTTTTAAGTATTCAGAATGTACTATGATTAACCTCTCTCTTAACGACTCTCAAGGACGAGGGTTAGTACGGGCCCCCCCCCTGTACCAACCCTGAACTCTCGGGACAGTGACAACTTTACACCTTAGTAGCTACACTATAGCTACGAGACCTGCAGTGCGATTCTGTAAACATGTCGAAGTGAACACTTTGGCGGGGTGCACGACGGGTGAGTTGTGAAACCATACAAATTCACTTGTCGTTCACTCCGCCTACGTGTACACCTTGTGATGTCGACAGAATCGACCGGCTGTACCAGAGAGCTACGAGAAATCTACGAAACTGGCTACTAGACCTTTGCGGGACTGCTACGAAATGGCTACGAGACTGCTACGTGATCTGAGACACCCACACCCACACGACCTTTTCGAGTATTCTACGAGAAATCTACGAGACCTCTACGAGATGCCAACGAGACTGCTACGAAGCTTCTACGAGACAAGGAGTCTACTCTCTAAGCCCGAAGTCCGTAGTTTCGGCCTTAGTGTCGGGTGTTATCTACTCCATATCACCTACGGACTAACTATTAGTCCCGAACCCGAACTAAGAATGAATAACAACACGATTTGACACCCCTGTTGCGAGACAGCTACGAGAAACTTACGAGACCGCTACGAGGAACCTACGAGACTACGAGGGTTTAACTAAATACCTAGTGTTATCCATTATAACAACACTTCACTTTAACCTTGTACTACGTTATATACCTAGTCGTAAAATGAATCTACTCGTACTACATAACAAGACACCAAATGATCTATAATTTTAAACCTATCTACATCATATTTATTCTTTATTATGTAGTTATATAGGTGCTAGAAGTGTAGCTAGTTTAACAAACGACTAGTTCCAGTTATTGGCACTACATCTGCAAGCACTATTAAAAATAATTGACTGGCATTTCACAGAGCAGCTGCGTCTTTTGATAATTATCCATGCTTTGTAAGTTTTCGGAACAATGTTTCGTTGAAACTGAGCCGGAACGAAGTGTCATCGTCTCCATTAGTTTTCAGTAGCTCCGTCCTTGCCTGACCCGCAGATGTCCGCTATGTGATAATTATTATGACTTCTTTTGAATACTAATGAGGACGGTTGCTAATCGTGCTCTTATGCAGAACAATACCAATTACTTAAGCATTATCTAAACTTATTTTAATCTATTTATTAATATATATCTATATAAATCTCGTGTCACGGTGTTTGTGGTCGCACTCCTCCGAAACGGCTTGCTCGATCGATTTTATGAAATCTTTTAGGTAAGTAAATTTGGTAGGTATGAGATTAGGTCGTAAAGTAGGTACATATATTTAATATGCGTGTTCGAAGTCGCGGGCTAAAGCTAGGCTTGTTATGATTCATACAAACAAACAAGCCATGTATTGGAATAGATTAGCACACAGTTGCTACAGTTTTATTTATTTTATAACTAGCTTTTGCCCGCGGCTCCGCCCGCGTGGATGTCGGTTACCTATCGCATAAAAAGTAGCTTATGTCGTTATATCTGCAAAATTTCATGTCGCTCCGTTCAGCCGTTTTAACGTGAAAGCGTAACAGACAGACAGTTACTTTTGCATTTATAATAAATAAAAAATAAAATAAAAAATAATATAACTATTTGTGGAGGCTTGTAATTAGCTACTTGTTAATATTACATTCTTAAAGCATTTGTTTGTTCGTCTGTAAGCCTTCTGTAAAATAAAATAAAAATAAAAAATAAAAATAATTTTAAAATAAGTAGGGATAAGTACTTTAAGATAACCACTTTTTCCTCGTTACTGAAAACTGGGTAATTATCGTATTTAAATAGAAATGTATTAGGTGCATGTATTTTTCTTATTAAATTTAAATTATGAATCCATACCTACTTACTAGTACCTACTACATTTTTAATTGCTGCCGGCAATGAGTGAAGCACATTTTATAGTAATGCATACAGACATTACGTATATGTTGCAGCCAACTAGCTTAATCAGCCATAAAATATTGTTAACACGCGCTCCACAGCTTGATTAATTTTTAGATATGAGAGATATATTTTTTTTTTGGGACAAGCCCGCCACACATCCTACCAGGGTTGCGGATTTGTTCGAAAGAGTTACCGCGGCCCTGGAACGTAAAAGGCACTAAGAGGAGCATGGGTGGGTTTTAGTCAGTAGAAGTCTGACACTCCCTGCCGCTCAACCCAGAGCGGGAGTGATTTCCCATCCAAAAAAAAAAAAAAAAAACCCGCCACACATTCCCAATTCACTGTAACTCCTGAAAGCCAGAATCAACAGTGGCGACCACCAGAAAAACGCCGCCGAGTCAATGAAGCTCGACGAGTCCCGGAGAAATGATTCAACTGTCTTGGGGGATCCAAGACAGTTGAATTTAACAACGAAATTAATCAGAAAATAACAGCGGAGGAGTAGGAAAAAAAATAATTTCCACTTCCCTCCTTATTAAGCAGGAGACAGAGACATGAGAGGTATCATCAGATTTATATTGACATATCAAACAGGAATTCTTCCTGATGAAGTTAGTTGAAGATGGTTTAGTTAAATCTCGGATTTTGTACTAGCAACGACACCAGATAACTTGAAAAATTATTCAATATTGTTAGAATCTATTGGTTGTTTTTTACCGTCGGTGTTTTTGATAGTTTCATTTTTAGGGTTTCGTACCCAAAGGGTAAAAACGGGACCCTGTTACTAAGACTCCGCTGTCCGTTTGTCTGCCTGTCCATCTGTCACCAGGCTGTATTTCATGAACCGTAACAGTTGAAATTTTCACAAATGATGTATTCCTGTTGATATCTAGATATAACAAAAATTACTAAAAACAGAATAAAACAAATATTTAAGTGGGGCTCTTATACAACAAACGCGATTATTTATTTATTTATTTATATATTTAGTACTTAGGTAAGTCTAAAGTTAGCAGGTGACTCTTTCGAACAAATTCCACAACCCTGGAGGCAAGTCATAAATAGTATAACTATTTTAGTATACCCCTTTAATATTTTAAGCAAGATAAGTAATCAGCAGTTATCAATAAATATTTGAATCGAATTGAATTGAAGCATTCAGACCTAGGCTGTGAGTTTGCATTCAAGTTCATATCTTAACTTTGATTCTGACGGTCTAACTATTCCGTGTAATTCAAAATAGAACAGGTTCTACAATTTGAAATAGATCCTATATAAGTATATCTCAGATCTAAGTATAACGTGTTAAATGTTACTTAAGCTTTTGTCTGTCTGTCTATATTTTTTGCTGCAATTAATCCTGCGCCGAATCTTCTACGCGTCTATTGTCACACTCTGATCCGGGTCCAATATGGAAATGAAGTACTATTAACTGTTAATGCGACATTGTGTATAATATTTTTTACATCCTATATGCAGCATGTTGAGGACGGTCGCAGGATCATTAGTTTTTCCAATCACGGATGGGACACCGGCCTCTGGGCTCCGTATATAAGCTGGAGCGCGGGAGAAGATGTCATGATTTCTACCGCCGCATCCATCGACTACAGTCCCGCTGTCTAGTGTCCACTAGATTTTGTTTGGTGCTGGGTCTCTGAGGAGTATTTAAAAATCTTCAATATGTTCAAATTGGTGAGTTTTTTTTAAATTGTTATTATCAGTCTTATCAATAAAAATCTTTGAGCCTGTCACGCAGCTTATTAACAATATTTCTGAATCTACTTGAATTTTAATTTCGGTGCTGCTAACATTTTGTCTTGCAGTTCCGATAGACTGTATTAAATTACCTATTAAACCAAGTGTAGTTAATTGGTGTGCGATTTTCTCATTGATTTCAACTATAAGATGATGTTAATGATTACGGATATGTTCCTTATAGATTTCTAATTAGATAAATGTGAAGTGAACAATCGTAGCTATGTGTGTATAGGTACGATTCCCAAGTTTTAGTGTTAGTACGAGTAAATCGGACATCTTTGCAAATTAGTGAAGGGTATAATTATCTTCAGGTCTCCAAGCATAGGACAGCTATCGAAGAACTCTATGTACTATACCCTACTATTTAAGAACATCCTATAGGAAATACTACCTATACATAAAGGGAATTTTATGATGAAGGTTAGATGAATATGTGTATCGTTTTTAAGTAAAATGACTAAATCGTATCATATTATCCAGTAACTGCAATGGATCGTATTGGTCAGATAGACGAGCGCTTCATATAAAATGCTGGTATTCAGCTGCTTCCAGATGAACTAGAAGCCGACTTTATTTTAAAGTAATATGACTGAAGGATGTTGCATAGTGGGTTTCTAATAAGAAATCGTATAATTGCAAACCCTTTTGTTTAGTTAGAAGGCCCTTTCACGTGTAATAAAAGCTAACAGTTAGTAATATGTTTATTTCCTCCCCCAGTTGATGCTGATCGCCTTCGCCGCGGCGCTGATGGTGAGCCCCGCAGTGGCTAAGCCTCAGGTAGTGCTGGACTATACCTACACCTACCCCGGCTACTACAGCCCCCTAGCGTACACCTACTCCGGCTACTCCTACCCCTACGCGTACACGTATAGCGGCTATCCGATAGCCTACTACTAGCACTAAATGCTCACACCTACCCACCAAAGCGTGTATAAACATACCTTAGGTATATACGATCAGTATTTAAAGTCATTGCAAAATTGTATTGTGAATGTGTGATAATATGTAAGTCGGAGGTATTGTTATCAATAAATATATCTTACTGAAGTGAATTCTTTCTTATATTCTACCTTTTTATTTTTAATTGTGTATTTAAGCAGAGCTTTGAACTATCCCTTGCAATCTACGACCTCGAATCTATATTGCTTTCGAAGGCACCGAAGTAACGTATGCCATTAAAGTGTTGTTCCATAAATAACTACCTACTTATTTTAAAATAAAAAATAATTAACTTGCAATATTACCAACCTAGGTAATCCAATAACAGTTAGGTTACAAAATGTAGGATTGTTTCAGCAAATTACTAATAATAATTTATCCTAGCAGCTAAATGACGCATATTTTAGACTTGAATGGTTATGGTGCCGCTACTAAATATGCTAACTATGAATGGTTCTGATTTGCATAACAATTATATAATATAGAATGAGTCGTGGTACGTTTGGGTTGGTATGTGTAATGTTTATTACTCTAATATTGACTCTATATATTTTTATGAATGTATTTTACATTGTTCCGTAGTATATCGATCACCTCTCTCAAACCCGTACAAGATAAACTGTAAAGTGCGAGTCGGATTCACACGCGAAGGGTTCCGTAGGTACCATATACTTATAACATATCTAATATTCGTTTTCTGTGAAAATTTCCATCTACCTATTACAGTTCATGACATACAGCTCGCTGACAGACAAACAGATGGACAGGGTTACGTTGTTCACTCTTTGAGAACAGTACCCTAAAAGTGTTCAAATCACTTGGCCCGTCTGAAATAAAGTTTTATTTATTTTTATTGTTTTATTACTTCTGAAATTGTGTGTGTATTTGTGTGGTACACCTACTGCGATCGAGGGTACGATGCTTTGGGGTATCGATATACCCCAGTAACTGGGTTGTGGAGTTTTAGATAGGCAGTCGCTCCATGTAAAATAGATGCTGACCTTCAACTGAATCCAGTAGACTAGAGGCAACCTGGGCAGAGAAGAGTTGAACCACAATTTAGAAAGGCCCTGGTCGAGTGCATTTTACTGATCTGCGAGTAAGAAATATTAAACAAAAGCTCTCCTTATCCTATTGTAAAAGAAAGCAAGAATACAATTTATTGAGTACACAGGTACATTAATCATGCACGGTACATAGAAATAACGAAAAAACAATGTGTCTCACGGCTGCACTAAAAATATCCATTTCAACGACATGTCAGACAGACTGATGCTGTCTGACGCTGGTTTTCTAATAAACCTTTCAAAGGACGAGTGGCGGTTCATTTGAACAAAAGATGCCGGTTTTCCCCAAATGGCAGCTCCTGATGTCTGAATACAGTACACCGTCTCGTCTCCAACTTTGTTTTATTCTCAAGTCTGTTACATAGATATAAAACCAACTGAAATGACAATAGGCAAACTAAAGGCCTTATACCACTAAACACATGGAGTCAACCGATTACGTTATCCTACCTGATCAGCATATCACCAATTGATCAGATGATCAGTCACACACGGTCACATCACTGACCACACATGTTAGCACGCGCGTACAGAATCTATAGTACGAGTACTCGATGTATTATATTAATCGGGATGACATAGTCAATGACACAGTAATGGTGGCAGCTCAAGGCCACACTTACATCAGTCCTCATACTCCTTACGCTGATTTGTATGCCGGTGCAGTAGGCAGGAGCACCATCCTTCAATACACAATGATACCTAATCCGCCTTTAGGAACCCCATTAACGTTATCGTGACATGTCATCGATCAAGGAAAATACCTTGGTGTTATGGATTAAAACGTGTGAACTTAATTGGGAGTAGCTGTTTGAATACCTATCTTCCTCAATGCTGAAGGAAAACACACTTTATTAGGTATAACGAGCCTTATAGTTTTCTATCTGCAGACTGTGTTGTCATTGATGGGCGTAAGCTGCCATGATTGTTCCTGGTAGAGGTGATGGTTTTCTTAAGGGTGGGTGAGGATTTTGGAGCGGAGCTAAAGCCCTACAGCAGGTCCAAAATTGGTTCACTGCTAATAATTTAGTATTAAATGGGAAAAAAACTAAGTGTATTAGATTTGCTTTACCGAATGTCAAAAGTAATAATTGCGATATTGTATTGAACAAAGAGAAACTTGAATTCGTCGAAAACGCGGTTTTCCTGGGGATCACGCTTGACTCAAGGCTACAATGGGGTCCTCATTTAACATCTCTTGCGGGACGACTAAGTTCAGCAGCATAAGCTGTCAGAAAAATCCGTCAATTTACTGATATAGATACCGCGAGGCTGGTCTATTTTAGTTACTTTCATAGTATCATGTCTTACGGTATCTTATTATGGGGACGTGCTGCAGACATCGAATCAATATTTATTCTGCAGAAAAGAGCCATCAGAGCCATATATAATCTGGGTCGGCGCGATTCCCTAAGGGAACTGTTTAATAGTAGATTATGCACCCAGGGGATAAAGCAGTGTCTAGTGTCACGGGCGTCATATTGAATCTCGAACGCAATGAAGGATTCGGGAGTTAACTCCCGAGCGTAGCGAGGGAGTTTAGAGTTTAACTCACGAGCGAAGCGAGGGAGTTAATACAAGAATCCTGAATGCAGCGAGGGATTCAAGCTAGCCCAAGGCAAAGACACCTTTATCCCCGAGGAGGATACTATACTTTTCACACCTCCTGTGAGAAAATAAGAAGCCATAATACGAAAAACGAAATATTTTAAATTTACAAACACTAAGTAGAGATATTTATTTAGAACTATACTGTATATCTACTTAAACAAAGTTAGTTTTAATACCATACGGATTTGCAATATCCGCGCCTTTTTTGCGTTCCACTCGGTATGCCTACCACATAGCGGCCACGACCAACTCGATTTTCGTTTTTTTTTTTACTTCTCTTTGGGTAAGTAAATATGTGCAGGCCTAATGTTAGCAACCTAATACAATTTATGTATACACAAAGCTTTATACAGCTTTATATCAGCTGGTAGAAAGGGTTCGGACGCTTGGCTGTATGCAATTTGAATTTAGAACGTCATGAGATGCTCGAGAAAATAGTTTTTAAATTAATAAATCGACTATAAATGGGTTTTAAGTGTTATTCTTATCCTTTTATACAATAATCCGTACATAACCAATTATTCTTATAATATTGTCTTCAATCCTGGACCCTGGTCAATCCCTATGATTTTGTAGAAATTCGAGAATATCATCCCTAAGTAGTAAGAGTATCGAGAATATCTTTCTTCTTTCTGGAACAGAAAGAGAGAGACAGAGACAGAAGGCGTTGTGAGTACCTAATACCGCCAATTGAGCAGACAGATGAGGTTCCAAATTTAAATCACATTATTGACCAGCGGGTTATAATGAAATCCAGTACAATATTATTGCCCGGCAGTGTCACCGGCCAAAAATGACTCACTTTAGGTTAGGTTAGCATGACATATAATTTGACGTTTTCGATCAGGTGGTGTGAAAAGATATTAACATCATGACGGTACCTTGTCAATACATATACGAAAATATAATGTATGTTCGGAAAAATCTCTATCTTTTTAGTAAGATTAGTGACAGGCATAATTTTAATACTAGAAATAAGAACAAATTAGATCAACCCCGATTCAGATTGGCTAAAGTACACACTTCTTCTATGGGGTACTGTGTTAAATCTTATAATAAAATACCATTTGATATTCTCGGACTGAATGAGAGAAAATTTAAAACATGCATTAAACGCACACTATGTTGACAGGCATATTATAAACTGGAAGATTATATCCTTGCTAAAAATGCTTGGCTAAATGCCGGTCCTGCTCCACAGCCTCAGCCGCTTGGTTCCCCTAGTTAGGATTTTATATATGGAGGAGATACTCACCCTTTTTTATTTTACTTTTTACGTTTAATAATAATAATATTCCACATTTCTATAATGTTTGGAATACACTTTTATTTTTCTGTTCTTTCCAGTTGATATTGATAGTTTTATATAAAGTAGAAGCATTTTTTTTTTTTTGGTATCCTGTAAATGTGAGGACCATGGAGCCTTTTATGTTAATAGATGGTTTCCTTGTTTGACATGAATGAGCAGGGGCAGTTGAGGGTTTGTCATGCTCACTCGAATGTCTCGCTGATGGTGGCGCGTGTATCGGATCATTCGGTTCCTTTCAAAATGGTTGAGCTGAATGGTGCTGATGCACGCGTCATGTTCGTGAACGGGCGCCATCAGTGGAGACTGGTTATCTCTTAGCTGTCGCTGGCTTATTTAAATAGTTTATTTGATACTTAGAATTCTTTTTTTTTTCTTTTTCTTTACATTGTTCTCACACATAGAAGCAACAAAAATAATGTAACCAGGATTATTGTAAATCATAAAATGGTTTAAAAGAGTGTCCGTGGAGTTTCTTGCACGTTCTTCTCCATAGAGATCTACGCTTTGGAACGTGCAAATAGCTTCATGTTTTTGACTGACTGAGTCTGACAATTCAAAAGTACCTGTAAATGGTTTATTTGAAATAAATGCTTTGACTTGACTTTGACTTTGAGCGTTTTTTGGTTTATTAACAACTAACTATTGCCCGCGACTTCGTGCGCCCATATCCCGTTTTTTCCCATTCTCCTAGGAATTTCCCGTTCTTGTATAACCGAATGTCTTCCCCATGAAAGAAGCTATCATACACAAATTAAAAAGAATTTTCCAAATGCGACTGGTAGTTCCAGAGATCAGCGCGTTCAATCAAACAAAGGAACAAAATCTTCAGCTTTATTATATTAGTAGATATAGATGTACAATATCAATCAAGTATACTGCTGCTCCTCGTTTGAACCCATCAAAGTAAGAAAAATGCAGTTGTGATTAGGTATATTATGTAATTACGGGTTTGATTACTTTTTTATCTATATAGACCATACATTTAGTTAAGTACTGTTGCAATAAACATTTGACTGTCGCGAAGCGAAATATTAACATAGACAAGAAGGCAGTGCTTTTCTTGTTGCACCTCTTTCAATCTCAAATAAATAACAATTAAACGAACGACATCATTTGATGAAAAATTCAAACTAAAAAGTCTTAGGCTAAATTCTTAATATTAGTGTTCGTCCTCGGCCGTTCTAGAAACTGCGGTAATATACAATGGGTGGACTCAAAATGTTTTCTAAAGCCGTCTTGTTTACATTAGAAGAATACCTACATAAGTAAAGGAACTAGGAATCATGGTAGGTATACATACCTACTAGCATATTTTTAGTCGAAAAAGGGCTTGCTTTATACGTCTTCTATGTGAAGTCTTAAGCTATCTAGAAAAAATATTTAAATAAAATCTCTAGGACTTTTTAGTACCAAAAACTTCTACAAATTGGCTTGTGGTGGGAATAGAGAATTGGTAGTTACTCAGCTTTACATCTTTGTAACTACAAGACAGAGAGAAAAAGATAATCCTTATAACTTAAACTTATTGCCACTTTGTTTTTTACCTGAGATTATTTCATAATATTTACCTCACCTCGCCTGAAACACAGGATGTCCTAGCTCAGGCACATAACACTTGTAAACTTGACATACCTAGGTTTAAGCAAATAATGTTATATACTGTTTTACCACATAACTTGAATAAAATATTATTATTATTTTTATAAGTATTATTTATTACCTTTAACGTTGAGTCAGATAAGTGACCATTCACACAAATACAACGTGTAACAGATTAATAAGAACAGAATTAAAAACGTAGTAGGTATTACGTTAAGAGGTCTTAAAGGGTCCTTGTACTCATCATTATGAACAACTTTTACTATGGGACCAACAATGAAATCGCGAAAAAAAAATCGACTGTCCCATACTTAACAAAATGTACCTACTGAACAGCTGTATTCTTGATCGCGATATCAGGGTTACAATGACCAATTACGAGGTATTGAGTTTATTCTGTTACAAGTTGTATATGTCACCGGAAAATTGCAAACGCCGTAAGATTGTAAAATATCGCGTGAAATTGTAAACATTCTTTTTTCAAATTAAATTTTTCTTACTGACACTAGTGAATGTGACATACTTATTGGAAACTATTGAATTTGGATGGGATTTTGGAAATTATAAACTAATAAAGATTTGTTAAATTATAACGGAGTCTGCAATCTTCCGGTGACACATATAAGGTTTAGGGTAGGAGGCACACGTTACACGTATATTTACCACGCACTTCTTGAAAATCAAAAGTTTTGTAGGTAAAATTTGTAATTTCTGAGTCTGGTATCAATTTGAACCGTAAAATCAATCTAAGCATATAGAATTTTATTTTCTATTTCGATTGAAAAATAATGTACCTATATTTTATTTACAGACAACCGTCTATATATTTTTTAATCCCTACCGTTCTTACCTAATATTGCTCTCACACATATGCACTTGCCAGAACTTTCCAAGTGGCCTTGTCTACTTTAGGTGGTTTCGAAACCTTAGTATTTACACTCACACCAATAAAGGAGTCTGAAAAAAAGAGCTTAGTTTTACCCAAGTGCCACTACCTCGTATTACCTGAGTAATAGGTAGAAGGGAGATAACCGTATGCTTCAACATTACCAAAATCTCACGGTACGCCTTGAAGTTTCTCTACCATTTCAGTATTCTTATAATGTAAACCAGTTTGAATGCTAAAGACAGGCGATATTTATTTGTTTCATTGATAATTTAAGTTCTTTATAATACTTATCACTTAGGCGTTACATATTGCTAGAACATTTATAGATAGGTAGGTACCGAATTATCAGAAAGCGGAATTTCTAATCGCAGAAGTAATATTTTCTATTTTGTCGATCAATAGCAATACTAAGTACCTATAATAATTTACATCAAGGGAATGATCATTGAATGTATTTTAGTATGCGTTGATATTACACATTTATCTACAATTAGTAGGAGAGAGGTTATTTCTATAGTAAAATAAAACGTTTAGTCGAAGAGGAAGTCGATAAGCGCTGATTCTATTCTAAATACCTACGTATATAACGTAATACATAATATATTATGCCTCTAACATTTTACATTCTCATTACACGATAAGTTATGATAAATTTTCCTACGTATAGGCAAGTAAGTTGAGTTAGATATAATTCACAATTTAGTTATCTACCAGTCAGAATGATTCACAACACATAGTTCACTGTTGTCCTCGCACTGAGTTTAGAAGTAGCACAAACACTTGAGATGGCACGTTTAACACTTGTCTGGTGAACAGTACTAAGTTTATGTCTGTTGTTGGTGTTCACGAATGTCCTCGTGTTTGGAAGGTTTGTGTTTAGGCAACCTCCAGGTCGGAGTCAGAATCGTCGGAGTAGGGGCGCGGCGTAGGGGGCGCGGGGGGCGCGAGTGCTGGGGAGTGCGCGGGTGACGGCGGCGGCCGCGCCAGCAGCGGCGCGCGCCCGCACGCGCGCTCCTCCTGCAGCTTGCGCAGACGCTCTTGCTCCTCACGCTTCTGCTTGCGCCATTTCGCGCGGCGGTTCTTGAACCATACCTGCGAAACAAAATATTTTTTAATCAAGTTGTTTTACAGATCGAAATGTAGACTTTCTGTGTATCGCGGCTATAGTTTTCAAAAAAGAACATTCAGTCATACGACTCATAGAATATGATGACTAGAAAAAATAATGGGTACTAGTACTAGTTTTTCTCTTACTTTCATTCAGCAAATATCCAGATGGTACCTACCTATAACAAGGTCCGTTAAGGATCAAATACAAATAGAGACTTATTTCCTGTAGTAACAGTAAAACGGAAGCTTCTAAAACTAGTTAAATTTATTTGCAAATACCCAAATTCTATCAACCGATTTCATATTCTCATTTTGCTAAACCTGGGCATTGGTTCAGAAACCAAACAATAGGGCACATTTTTTCTTTAAAGGTAACAAAGATCCAAATATACGATGTTATACTTATCATATCTCAAAGGTTTCTTAAATATTAAATCATTCAGTAGGTACGGTAGCTAATACGATCCGAACCGATCTCTTGTAAACGATGGATTGATTGTTATACACCGTGTTATCTACGGACAATTGAAACGACCCAATTTTGTAGCAAACATTGACCGAGCTACTGAACTACATAATAGCAGAAAAAACCTCAAAGGTATAATAATTGTTGTTGAGGTATCATTGATATTTCCCGGTAGAGAGGGGCTGCGGGCTCGCTTCCACTCGAGTGGGCAGGCACAAGTGCGCGATGTTCCCAGACTGCGGGTGGTCGCCGCGGCCTGTCCGGCTGCGAGCCATTGTAGCACCTCGCCGTCACAACACTGGACCAGCCTTCTTTCCAATCGCATAAATGCACACGAATTTATTTGTAATCTCTCAACTTCTTTACAAAACTGACGGACATTGATGTTGTATGGGAATGTAAATTTAATAGAACTCTTTACAGGAAACTATCATGCGTGCAGGCGTAGCGAAACTAATTCGTAACACTCCAATATTAAATGAATAATACTTAATCAATTATAAGATTGTTATATTAGTATAGTACATATCTATCTCGTCATATTTAATGGTCTGGGAATATAATTGACTAATTTTATTAAAATCAAGAAGGTACCTTATTAAGGTTATTCTACTAGATCTAAAGTCTAAAAAGTAGGTAGTCTATAAGTACATATAACTTTTTATGATTGAAAAGATAGGTTTCTTCAAAAACAATTTTCATTATTTCTTCATTTTTGTCAAGTGAAACTTTCTATTTGGCACATAATTAAGGTGTGACTATCTGTCTTCTTTAGCTAAACTTTATGTTATGCCCCAAAGTTCGTCTATGGAACGTTCAACGGGTAATAAAATTAAGAATGAGCCTTCATAAAATGCCAATAAAAATAATGCTCCACAGCCTTTTCCAAATGACAAGACCAGTTGGTCCGTCGCCGGATATTATAATTATACCATACAAAATCTACATTTAAAAAGGGGCACCCTGAGCTTATTCAGTAGGAGTCTTTAAAATTAATTCGTTAACGATAGCACCATTGTCGGAGTTAATTGCATTACAAGAGTCGGTCGGCGGCCGACAAAGGTCCCATTAACTTTCGATGAAAGAGTGACGGGGTTTTCGCGTTCGGCGTCCGCCCGCGCTCCCCGCTCATTGGGCGCCACTCAAGCGGCAAATATGGCCGCTGCCAGCGCCAGACTCCGGGGCACCTCGCAGGCTCGCACTTTTCGCACCCGAATCCTTTGTCATTCCTCACCCACAATAAGATTAGCCCGATGTTCTTTTGTGTACTACTGATTGTGTTTGGTTTAACTCGTTTGCTGTTTTCATTGCAGCCAATGACTTCATTTTCTGCAATAAAAGCACCCCTGTTTTTTGTACATCGTTAAGTGCGTTAGTACTTATCCGTTTGGAAGATATAGGTACAAACATTGGAATATTTTGAATGAAAAATATTGGACATTTATTTCAAGAGCTAGTTGGTAGAAATTGGGCAAAGTCTATGACCAGTGCGTGTTCCCAGTGATGACATACGAAACCGAAACGTGGTCGCTCACAATGGGTCTTATCAGAAGGCTTAAAGTCACCCAAAGGGCAATGGAAAGGGCAATGCTCGCCAGTTTCCTTGCGTGATCGAATCAGGAATGATGAAATCCGCAAGAGAACCAAGGTAACCGACATAGCCCGAAGGATCGCCAAGTTGAAGTGGCAGTGGGCAGAGCACATTGCTCGCAGAGCAGATGTCGATGGGGCCGAAAAGTTCTGGAGTGGCGACCGCGTACCGGAAGACGCAGCGTTGGAAGGCCTCCCACATGACATGATGGACCGATGACCTGGTTAGGGTCGCTGGTAGCCGATGGATGCGAGATGCACAGGACCGGTTGTTGTGGCGACACTTGGGGGAGGCCTACGTCCAGCAGTGGACGTCTTTTGGCTGAGATGATGAATATTGAATTACTTGGGTATTAATTAAGCGTATATTAGCGATATATTATCAATGGCATGTTCACCAATTATCCTCATTCACCGAAAAGATAAACTTGTATCTACTCCTTACCTTCATAGGACATGATTTTGCACACGGCACTAAGTACTGTTAAACAGATTCCTTGGGAACCAGAAAGAAGTAATTCAAGGCACTTTGGATCGTCTTCTAAAATCAATCAATATCTAAGTACTTTAATTCACTGCAATAGGTACTTATTAAAAGTCCTAAGTGTGAGAGACATCTTTGTTACTCTGAAAATCTGCCTACACATTACAATCAGAAAAGTTTGACTGCGATTCGATATCAATCACCACATTGTTTGCGATTCGATATCAATCACCACCGAAGCCTTGCATTCACCAGAGACCTATTGTTAACACGGGTACCTAGATTAAAATAGATTAACTTCATTAAGCGACGTTGAAACTCCCGGAAGCTTATAGGCATAGCTTACATTGGAAGTTTCATATTCCCCTTTGTTTTAATTCCATTGAGAGCGTGGAGAATTCCCAAATTCTATTGTACGCCACCGCTGCAGCGGACTGGCATCATGCATGCATAATTTCAATGCGGTAATGTTCATTCTGCTGAAGGCAAACACGGTATTGAAGACCTAAACTGAAGATATAACGTTATTATGACTACCTAACCAGATGAACCATTTAAATGTTTATTAAGTAGGACCTTGTTCATTTAAATCGGGACCTATAGCTGTCAAGAATGTGTTAATTATTGTTTCATTTTAAAACAGTTTGTTTTTACGGGTGGACATTGAACGATGTATATATTCATACTTTACTGCTTACGACGAAAACATATTCCTTAAAAAAATATGTTCCTTATATGATGTCGAGTAAGAAATTCAACACCTAACTAAGAGGACTTTCGCAGTGTTGTCAGCAGGTCAATTTTAGACGAAAAATAACTGGCAGCATGAGCGCGCCTAGTAGCAGGCGAGCCAGCGATCACCTGAACCAGTGAGCGACTTGAGTCCGTCCAACGAAAGAAGTCCCGCGGAAATAAATGGAACTAACAAGATTTGTTAGAGGATAGCATACAGTCGCATAGAAACTAGCGCCGCGGTTGCGGAATTTTTTACGTTGGACGGATTCTAGCAGGTCGAAAGTTGATATTATGCAGGTCAGCGGGAAATGCTGATGGTACAAAAACAAAAACTGTCAGGTTCAAATGCTGTGGAGAACTGCCTTGCACTTGGCAAGTATTTTAAAAGTTTATGGTAGGCCCACAGTAGTTCGTTGAGGAGGTTCACTTTATCGTTTATAAGTCGCGGGCAACAGCTAGTAGGTAGGTACGCATACATAATTATAATAATCAAAGGACAGATGGTTGCATTAACACGATTTTGAATACGATTAATATGGTCATGTCAAGACAACTCACGTTTTAGAATATTTATTAGATCGATTTAATTCATGAGTACTTATAAATAAACGTTTAACAGCCTTATTCATTAAAAATAACCAGTTAATTAGTTTAAATACCTACTGATAAGCAGATTCCCGTATTTTTCTATTCATACAGTTAGAACGTTACTGCTCTCTCGAGTGGTACTCCATTGAAACTAACCCTAAACTATCAGCTATCAAACTGTAATATTTTTGGGGTTGCCAACATTTTACTTCACAAATGGCGACAAATTAAAATCTTGCGTTAATTTTGGGACTATGCTTTATGAAGATCATTTATCCTAATATTAGAAAAAGGTTGTACCTACGAGTAAGTATAGTGACTCATTATAGACGGTGCACACCGGTAGTTAAAGTCGTGTCGTGTGGGAAGACAAACAGATGAGACGGCAGGGCGGGCCGCCGCCCGGGGCGCTGTGCACCACGCCTCGACGCCTGTCCACCCCCGCGTGCCCTACACTAGCTGTTTAGCGAGACACTGGCCTACACATAATATAGCTTGACACAGTCACTATTTTGCGGATTTACCTGTGAATGCAGTAAGAGGTATAATAAATATGTCCTGATTATAAAAAATAATATTTAGGGGTAATATTTAATGATGTGCGTCCGAAAATCGCTTTGGACACTTGGAAAAACATCGACTTTTCTACACTATTTATTCATCATCATCATCATATCAGCCGAAAGACGTCCACTGCTGGACATAGGCGTCCCCCAAGTGTCGCCACAACAAGCGGTCCTGTGCGTCTCGCATCCATCGGCTATCCACGACCCTCACCAGGTCATCGGTCCACCTTGTGGGAGGCCTTCAAACGCTGCGTCTTTCGGTACGCGGTCGCCACTCCAGGACTTTTCAGCCCCATCGACCATCTGTTCTACGAGCAATGTGCCCTGCCCACTGCCACTTCAGTTTGGCGATCCTTCGGGCTATGTCGGTATCATCATTGCTGATTCGATCACGCAAGGAAACTCCGAGCATTGCCCTCCCCATTGCCCTTTGCATTACTTTAATCCTTTTGATCAGGCCTATTGTGAGCGACCACGTTTCGGTTCTGTTATAAGTCATCACTGGCAACACGCACTGGTCAGATTTCGTCTTCTTGAGACAGTGTGGTATGAGAGATGAGAATATACCACGCAACTTCCCGAACGCCGCCCAGCCGACCTCTTTCTCTTTCACTAGTTTCACTACTTATTATTTCAATTTGTTGCGCATTAGGCTTTTATGATATGCACCTTACTGCACACCGGCGATGCGTGTAACTTGAATCTTTAAAAAAGAATGAGTTTCTTGCAATATACATAAATACAGCTACAATAGGTACCCGAAACCTGAATTAGGCATTGGAAGTTGAGTATTTCAAACTACGTTGGTCGGAAAGCCTGTCAACATTTAGCATTAAAGTTAGTAGTAGTAGTTAGGGGTAGTTAGTTTTGACAATACCTACTCAATTCGGAAACCTGTCCCTAGGACCACAAAGCTCGACTCATTAAATAAAATAATTTAGTCAAGCCATGAATTGTTAAAGTTAAAACCTATCAATGTAGATATACTTACGTTGTTCTATGTAGGTACATATATGTTTTTTGGATAAGAGGCTTTACCCAGTTAGCACCACAGATAAAATGGATTTTAATAAAAAAAAATTGAATTGACAGTGATGAAACAATTCCCTACTTTTGTGAGTTTTAAATAACAGGATAGTGGGTAACGGTCTGAATTCATAGAACATTAATTTTATTCCAAAGTTTTCCTGAACCTACGTCACGTACCTAATGAAAATACAGAAAATGAAATCAAAATATGCTATCGAGCGACAGTTGATACTGTGGACTACCTATATCGCTCTTATGGTGGCTAGATATCATGCTGATTTCCTGATAAGCAGAAAAACATAAATATAAGTAAGTATTACCTATGTCATTTTAATAATGCTCATAAAACTGGTTTTAACTATTCAAATGTTGACTCACATATTTCTTAGGTATATAGCTTTCGTTGCTACTTTTCAGAAGAGAAAAATGTCCATCGCTAACATATAATGCTTTTACACGGAATCAATTTCGTAACGGACACGCCACGCACAGCTTCATTCATTGAACCCTCCGATACAAACACAATGATTTGTATGAACTCATCTCAATCTGTTAGTAGTCTTCCTATTACGAGACGCACTTCTGTGACTTCTCCCAATAAGTAGGTACAGACGTTTAATCGGCATCAGTTAAGTGACAAGTTAACATCCTACTATGGGACGGTGTCTATCTGTTAATTTATCTATGCGATCTATTGAGATAATTCAGCTAGGTACTCCCCATGGCATTTAATTTTGTGACTATACTAAACACTCGTGGAAATGTTTTCTCTAAGGAAACGAAGTTGTATAATGCCTATTGTTCTTTTTTAAACCGACCAGTCTTAGTCAGTAATGAATTTTCACCATTTAACAAAATGTTCGTGGTTTTGTGAATCTGTAAAGAGATTTTCCGGAAAACGGATTGGCAAGAAAAACAACCCGTTTTTAGTCTAAGTACAAAAACCGAGAATCCAACGTACAAAGTTTTTACCTGTCCGATAATATGTATTATCTTTAAACTTCTTCACGTTTGGTTTTCCGAGTGCGTAGGTTTCTACGTTTTTCCAAGGCGTTGTTCTTTTCTACATTTGTTTTATTAGGGACTTATAACTGCAATGCTTATGACAGTTCCGCCTTGATACATAAATGCTGCGTAGGTATCTTAACAGACTTTTCGCGTCATCACAAAGTGTTATTCTGAATCAGATGTTTACACTTGACATGACATCAAGATTTTTAAACGAAGGACATAGAAATCGACCGTTTAGTAAAGTACTTATGTTCACGCGTGATGTATGTTTAAGGTTTGCAACGGCAAACCATCGTGTGAACCGCGCGGGTGGGGCGGTGCGCGAGCAGGAGCGGTGCGGCGGCGGAGCAGTGCGGCGGCGGAGCGGCGGCGGCGGCGGCGGCGGCGAACCGAACCCAAACTTATTGTAATAATGTTGTTAGAACAAACACCGCGCTCCCTCCGCCTTGTTTGAGATTACAATTACGGTTTTAGCGAACTGATTTATTAATGGACCGCCTGATCCGCCCTTGATACTTTAATGTCGATTTAATTTGCATATCTAGGTAAGTAGATGCTTGTGTTTAAGATCTAGCTGATTTTTTTAAGTAACTTTAGCTGGTAATGAACTTGCGTGTTTTCTTCTGCTAGTAGGTACTTGGCGGATTTGCTACAACTGGATTGCATACCAGTAGCCGCATGCCTGGTATACTGGTTTCATAAAGGTGGTAACTATACCGAGTCTAGTTGCAACAAAATCCTTGATTTCCTAAAAACTTGAAAGCAGAATTTATTTAACATAATAAAAATATAATAAATAGCTCTATACGTAGTAGAAAGTCTAAACTTACTCTGGTGTCCCACTCCCCTAGACTCTACCCGCTCTTCCCAATTAATTAAAACTACAGTAAGGCTACCTACCCGTGAAATGTCGCACATCAAACAATTTTATATTGAAATCAAATAGAGTAATGAAAGTCGTTGTTTGTATAATCCGGCGCGTCGTTAAAACCCTCGCACCTGTCGTATTCCATTTCCCCATTAGCAACAAAATGCATTAGTCAATATTAAAGACGCCATCCGCGACTATAATTCCACAAAGGGCACTTCAAATCACACCCATCTCTTTTCGGTTCATGTCAAAACATTACTCCTCTCCACGGCCGGAGGCTGAAAAAGTATCCCCTCGTGTCTGTCACTTCGTATCAATTACCGCACGCAAACACCCATGCACGCTCTGCGACGAAAAGTCGTATCTGCGTTGTGCGCGCCACTCGCACCGAAATTCAATTGTCAAAAGATTGCTATAATAGTACCACAATACCTTCGCAAAGCGAAAAAGTATTTCATTCTGGTGATAGTCTTACAAAATAACACTTAAAGCTACATAAGTAAATGTCAAATTCGTTGAGCCGCGCTAGCCCGTAGGGAGTCCCCGAGGGTCGTTCTGCAAACAACGCTCCCCTAAACGTTATACTTTGAAAACAATAATTTGTATTGCGTATCGAACGCGTCTATAAATAATAGAGTGATACTTCACTCACTGATGTGACCGCGTTGTTACATTGAACAAGCTCAAAATAATAATTTAATTGATTCAATAGCAGTTTTAGGGGCAATTTTATGCGTTAAATCGCTTATTTTGATTACTTTATTGATAGTACTTATTGTATTGTGGTATCCTATGAAGAGACTTTAATATTTTCGGTTTTCCTACCTTGAAATACTTAAATCGCGCCAAACTATTTAACCGACTTCAAAAAAGGAGGAGATTATCAATTCGGTTGTACCTATTTCTTTCTACCTCCTTTGTGACTAATCTATACTTACCTCGAATCTTTTTATGAACGACAGGAAAATGTATTTCTTCCAACTAGGGACCTACCATAATTTTGTTGGAAATGATAGTTCTTACTAGCTATACCAATTTGTCTGCCATCTACGAATAATACTTTTATTATTCGTAGGCTGCCATGGCAAAATGTGGGTACCTAATTATAATCTAGGCAGTTACATAAACCGAAATAATGAATCCCTATTCCGGTTAGGAACTAAACACGGAACACTAAATTATTTATCTGACTGCCCCATAAGCAGGGTTATATTTTTATCAATAAAATCATCAGACCTGATATTCTCTCGCTACGCGGTTTCGAGTAATATAAGGCTTACCTATTTATGTAAGGATTCTTACCAAACGGGTGTCAATTTGTCTCATTTCTGAGTTTATGATGATGACTGTCTGTCCGCTTCAATAGTAGAGTATGCACCGAGAGGAGCAGTCACGGGCGGGGCGTGATGTTGAATCCCGAACGCAATGAAAGAGCCAGGAGTTAATTCCCGAGCGTAGCGAGGGAGTTAATACAAGAATCTTTAATTCAGCAAGGGATTCAAGCTAGCCCAAGGCAAGTACACCTTTATCCCCGAGGAGGATACTCTACTATTCACACCTACTGTGAGAAAATGAGAAGCCATAGTACGTACTAAAATCAAAGTATTAATTAAAGGACAATGTTCAGAATCGTCCATGTGCATTATAGGAACTATAATTAATACTCAATAATAAATTGTCTATTTTATTATATTAGTTGCAAATATTTTTGTAACACGGACTAGCTGCATGCCAAAATGAATATTATAAAGTATTTTACACGACTAATAACATTAATCGCCGCCATCTTCGCCAAACGCCATGCCTTGTCGAAAAAGATTAGGGATGCCCAATCGATTGTAATCGATGGATTGATTTTTTAATGAAATGATTGCATATTTTTTAATCTGAATCATATTTTGAATGAGGTGCAAATAGCAGATACAATAAAAACATTTAATCACCATTCCATATTTACTATTCCCTAAAAACAAAATTTAAATAACCTACTAAGTATACTTAATGAGGTCATACTGGCCTTAGGAAATATTGATAAATCGTGTCATATTTGCCACCTATATTTTTGACGTATAAACGTTGCACTTAGGTACACATAGGTACACTTTAGAAAAAAACTGCATAGGAACCTAATTATCTAGGTATTAAAAATAGCTAAATGTATTTTGATATCAAATTGTTGTTATGGTTTATTATAACCTCAAAATGTGATACCTTTTTGGAAATGTAAATATTCTGCAGTTAGTCCGCTATAAAAATAAGATCTTAAAGGAGTTTACTAATGATCGACAATACGCATGATGCTCATGTTCCAGGGCGAACAATGTACACAAGCAGTAGATATATTTAGAACTCTACCTATATATTTGTACAATATTATAAAAAGTTAGTAACATACGCGGCAGGTTATACAGAAGACCGAGGAGTGTAATCTGCCCCTCTGCCTAGTGTTTGTAGACTACGAGAAAGCCTTCGATTCGATCGAGACTTGGGCTTTGCTGCAGTCTCTCCAACGGTGCCAGATCGATTATCGGTACATAAAGGTGCTTAAATGTTTGTACGAAAACGCCACCGTGTCAGTCCGACTTCAGGATTAGACTTTGAAAACTATCTTCTTGTAGCGGGGTGTGAGGCAGGGAGACGTCGATTTTTCTGGAACTGTTTATGGCCACAATGGAGGATGTCTTCAAGGTTTTGGACTGGAGAAGGCTAGGCATTGATTTCAATGGCGAGTACATCACTCACCTTCGATTTGCCGACGATATAGTTGTCATGGCTGAGACTATGGATGACCTCTGTACAATGCTCGATGACCTTAGTAGAGCTTCCGAAAGATTAGGTCTTAAAATGAATATGGACAAAACCAAGGTCATGGTAAATACCCATGTAGCATCCACTCCTATCAAGTAACCGTCGAATCCGACTCGGCTGGGCGGCGTTCGGGAAGTTGCGTGGTATTTTCTCGTCACACATACCAGTGTCTCAAGAAGAAAGTCTATAACCAGTGCGTGTTGCCAGTGATGACTTATGAAACCGAAACGTGGTCACTCACAATGGGCCTCATCAGAAGGCTTAAAGTCACCCAAAGGGCAATGGAGAGGGCAATGCTCGGAGTTTCCTTGCGTGATCGAATCAGGAATGATGATATCCGCAAGAGAACCAAGGTAACGGACATAGCCCGAAGGATCGCCAAACTGAAGTGGCAGAGGGCAGGGCACATTGCTCATAGAACAGATGATCGATGGGGCTGAAAAGTTCTGGAGTGGCGACCGCGTACCGGAAGACGCAGCGTTGGAAGGCCTCCCACTAGATGGACCGATGACCTGGTGAGTGTCGCTGGTAGCCGATGGATGCAAGACGCACCGGACCGGTTGTTGTGGCGACACTTGGGGAGGCCTATGTCCATCAGTGGACGTCTTTCGGCTGATATGGTGATGATGATGAAAAAGTTAGTTAAATAGCATTTAAGGATTTACAATATTCGTCCTTTTTACCAATTTAGCTGACAGGTGAGGTTACAAATTTAAATCACATTGTTTGAATGAAATCTAGTAAGTACATCATTATTGCCCGGCTGTGCCCCTGGCTAATAATTACTCATTTTGGGTTAAGCTTGCATGACATATAATTTGACGTTTTCGATCAGGTGGTGTGAAAAGATGTTTTCAGTATTTACCTAACTTTTTGATGATGGTTTTTGAATCAAGAAATTTTTGTTTTGAAGTTTGGTATCTGGTCCTTAACATTCAACTTTAGCCTGGCGGTGCATAGTGGCAATGTGTTGTAGCAGTTCCACTTACAGTGTTTTGTGCATCAGGCTGTCAGGCACGAGTGAAAAAACTGCTTATTGAAAAAGGTTCTGACTACCATGTTTTCTAGTAAATATGTTCAAGAAAAAATACATAAACAGGTACCTATACCATATGTATTGCATCGGTTTTTCTAGTTCATGTTAGAAAAGGCACACACATAACGTCTAAGTTAAAATAATTGCCAATAAACACGAAAAAAAAATATACAAGCCGTCGTTATTTGAACAGTATAATAATATGATACCTACAAAAAAGAATTGAAAGATTGTGTTATCACCGTTTCGTTTGACTATGGAAGAAGAGCAACAAGCGTAAAATGGAACAGGACGAGCGCTTTGATCACTTGATGCCGGCTCGCTGCTCAGCTCATAAAGGCGTTATTGCTTTCAGGCGACACGGAAGCGCAGGACAAAATGGCGCCGCTTTATTACTTAGTAACACATTGCTAGCGTATCTGTTTTATTGTAGCTACCTATTAGGAGATAAGTCCTGGGGGGGGAGGCTGCAGATCACAAGAAAGCGCGGCCGCGTTGGGGGCTGGGCGGAGCGTCACGCCCACTTTTTCTTGTTCATCGCTGTGTAGGGATGCTCCTCTGTTTGTGTCATCTGCTCGCACGCGAGCAACGAGCACCAATATCATTATGAATGCTGTATCTCAACTTCGATACAAATTATGGGTTAATTTACTTTTTTTCGAGTTGTTCAATGGCATATTGTGAATGAAATTGGTATTTTAACTACATAAGTAATTAGTACGCAGCTTTTAGGTTTATTCTTACAAATCCCATAAATATCATTTGCACTGTGAAATGAACATTGCTCATGCAAATGTATCGTATTTTTTAATTGTATATTAAACTGACAAACTGAAGAAGAAGAACTGACAAACTAATCCGAAAAAATAAATTTGAGTTGTCTTTGTTTGTTGTGTAAACTAAAACTCGGAGAAACCCTTAGCACATAATATGTTGTAGGTATGTTCTAAAGTATCCACAACTTTTCTTAACATTTCTCATTTGCAACGAACAACTGAACAAGGAAAAACCGTCGTACCGAGCGCTTTAGAAAATTGCACAAGTTGATAATAATGATATTTCAATGTAGAATTTCACGAACTAAGTTGTTCCAATTTTGAATATTTTGATGATGAAAACAGATTGCTTCTGAATTCACTGTTCTGTACCTAGTTATGCATTTGTGCAGTGAAGCGTGGCGAGGATACTTACACACAAATGACAACACAACTCCGCTCGCCTGATCTTGAATCACATCGCCAATGTTACTACATTTACTATTCTGCAACAAAGTGTATCTAGCTGAAACATGAAATCAGTCAGGATCCAAATCTGCATCAAAAGATTGGAATTAATGTCTGCCGTGAATGTATTTCTACTATAAAGTTGTGGATTAAAGCACTTTAAAGAATCGACGCGCGCTCATTTGGAAATGATTAAATTAATTTAATTTAATGAATTTTGAAAAGATTTGAAACATACGTACATAATACATAACATACATACAGGTATGTGCAGTTAAACTAAACAGAAATAAGCTGTATTGTTTACCTTTCGAAAACATAGCTATTCAGATCGACCCGACTGAACAAGTTTTTCTAATGAAAAAACCGTATTGAAATCAGTCAGTCGTTTTAGAGCTACAAGACAGACACAACAAACAAAAAAAACGTCGAACTCTAGTTGCACCAGGGATAAAATAAAGCAATATGTTCCAAAACGATTATCTACAATTGGTTGGAACGTATTTACTAAGTATCAGTTTGTAAGCTGGCAGACCAGTTAGCAGGGGTCAGTTGTGCTATTGCGAGACCTTGATTTCATTGTTTAAGTAACTAGATGAAGTTAGTCGTCTCAAAGTAACCCCTAAAAAAATGATTGAACTGCGCAACCCCCAACACAGGTCTCGACAAACAAGGATTTTTTTAGTAGGAGCTGTGTTCTGTGTTATCTTAATCAAGTTATTTCGAAATGATACCTCAAACGATTTATTAAGAGCGTTTACTAATTTTGAGAGGTTCCTTCAAGACCAACTTGTTTCAACCAAGTTATTTCGAAATTATACCTCAAACGATATATTAAGAGCGTTTACGCCGTAGGTACGGCATTTCATACAAACTTTCAAATCCTTATTTTTCGAAATGAATTAACCGATTTTAATGAAACTTCGTATGCATACGCCATCCAACCAGGTGAAAAGAGTTCAGGAGGAAAGATAGCAATTTTTCACTTTCTATTGAAAACTTAAAATCGCTCTCTCTCTCCCTGTAAACTCTTTTTCGAAAATGTTCTCAACTAACTATTTAGACCTGGTTGTATGGCGTATATATACTAAGTTTCAATAAAATCGGTTCATTCATTTCGAAAAATAAGGACTTCAAAGTTTGTATGAAAAGCCGTACGGCGTAAACGCTCTTAATAAGACTTTTATTATTTTGTAATGACTGGCCAAATTAACCTCGTTTTTGTTTTTGATTAGCGATATAAGTGATTCGTCATCGAGACCAAACATGTCAAAATCAAATTTTTACGTTGCATATTATGTAGAAAAACATTAAATATAAAAACGTCTCGAGAAAAACTTTTATACCAGACGTGCAATACGATTTTTCGTACATAAAAAGCGTTTCAAGTCAAGACGCAATATCAACTCAGTGACACTCAATGTCAAAAATGTACAGAAATGATAGGTGTTTTAACAGTTTGCTACAGCCATGCTACTGCGAAGGCTTCTTAAAAATACGAGAATTGCCCCCCTGATAGAGGTTCCGTTAAATTGTTATAAAATGAATAAGAGTATACTACTTTATCATCATAAAACTCACAAAAAAGTAGTATCTACCTACCTAGTGTACCTACTGTATTGTAATGGAAATCAATATTGTGTAAGACTAACACAAAATACTGACTCTTGTTCAGATTAGTTAGTTACCTACGCTTGAGCTACGCATACTAAATATTTTAACACATACTCATCGTTGAGATAATATTACGATTATAATCGAAAGAGCACACGATTGTGGCGCATTATTGTGATTTAATTATGAACATCGTTAGAAAACATAAATCGTGGAGTTATATTAAGTGAATACAACAGCCATTCAGTTAATCAGACAGTGGTGGCGTAAGATCAACATTGTGGCGCGAGCCCGCGGGCCTGCCGAGCACTCTCGGAGACAACTAGATTACACCTCACTTAATAATTAATTTGTGTAAAGAGTTGAACGTCTATCGCACAATGGAAGATTGCGAACCACCCTTCGTTGTCTTTTCGTTTATTCAGCCGTCGTTCTTCCTACAATATTGACACAGCGAGTTTTTATTCAGCAAACGGGAAGATGTCTCAAGTCAAACCGAGCTTGCATAGACATAGCAATGCGAGAGACCCTCAAACTTACCCAGAAGTTATTATACCACTTTTTAAGCGGTGAGTTGGCAATAAGAAAACGTACCTACGGCGCACCTTGAGCAGTCACCCAGCGCATACTGACTGGCTACTCATTTCCCCACGGTATGAGCTATTCGTTACTCAGTAACCCAAATTGAGAAGGAAAGAAAGCTGACTTTCCACAAAATTGCAGGAAGATTTTATAGTGTAGCTAGTCGGCGTAGTACCTACGACGTAGCGTCGCGTAGCACGGCGTAGGCGTAAGAAAATCTTTAATTAAAAATAGATTATTTTTTATAAATATGGTACCGAACACATTTCGTTAATCTGTTGTATGTTTTTTGTCATAGTGCATTCAGTTGCCAGTTTTTTTATGGTTAGTATGATATTATGTAGTATGGTATCAGAAAATAATCTAACCCATCAAGGAAAAAAACTTTTTTTTTAGGCTTAAATTTTCTCATATTGATGCTTTAAGTATGTATTATGAAAATACTCATTTATTTTCATAACTAAACTTTACCCAGCTCACTGCATCAGTTAATGCTACAAACAAAAAAGTCGAATCCAATTCCGAAACAAAGCAATAGCTATGAGCGGGCGCTCGATTTCGAGCAAGTGTTGTGATGCCTAAACAAAAGCGTTTTAATAATGCAATTTCCAATTGCCGCTGCGCAAATAACAGGGGCAACAACGAAACCGAGTGTATTGCCTCAACAACTCACACTTTTGTTGTATCTACAATGTAGGTACTCCTCCACACAACCAACCACTGCTAAATTATACAACGTTTCGAATGTTCTTTTAAAGAGGTTTTCCCGGGGTAGTGTTTTATTTTATTGAGCCTACACGGGAAAATAAGACGAACAGGAATATATTTACATAAGAATATATTTTAGGTAGGTAGGTTAGGTTAGGTTGTAGGTAGGTTAGAAATTCGAAATATAACATTCATTCGATCAAGATGGAACTCTATCTACGTAAACCATGATTGAAATCGAACCAAAATGTACCTATAAACTGTTAAGATTCGTGCAGCGCTACTATTCCTACGTATTTTCATACTTGTTCATGGAACATCACAATTAATATTGATGTACCTAGACCTACCATGTCCTTTATTTTTTAACAATCATTACATACCTACTTATAATAAAGAGTAATTTAAAAAAAACGACTTCAAAGCTGTAATTTCTTCTTAAAAATAGTTGGCATATTACTTTAGGTTTTAATAGATAAAACTTTTTTTTTAGTCATACTAGATCATATCCTTTATAATATATTTATTTTCACAACTAACTATTAGGTACTATGTTTACACAACCGCTCGAGCACGCCGGCACACCGGTGTGCCGCGAGTTTATCACGAATTTAATGTTTATTATTTATTACGTAAGATTTCTTTTTTGTTCAGTGTTCGAACGGACTCATAACAAAAACTAAAAATAACAATTTATCAATCATATTATTTTAATTTGTTTTTTTTTTTTATTACCTACCTATTCTTATCATTCTCATCTCACCCCTTTTTTACAGTGAATCAAGACAAACAAGAATCTTGTTACACTAGACAAATCTAAAAGAAGACTTGCGTCATTGATCACTGTTGAAATAAAAATAATAAGTAACCGTAATAACATGTCAATGTTCTACTAATTCATAAGCACCATTGTTTAAGAAAAACAATTGCTACTCCTCGCATATCTAAGGCTTCGTTGTAAAAAGTTTGAATATGAAAACAATTCATCGTTCAACAAATTAAACCTGATCAATGTGATACCTAAATGAAAACAACAGCTTCGCATAAAGAATAACTTTGGTTGATTGACTCAAGTTGTAAGTTACGCAAATCGGAAAAACTCTGTTAAGCGGGAAAAAGCCGTAAAAGTGACCCTCATTAGTCGTATTGTTGTGCTTTTATCGTTCCCTCCGCTCCGGCCGGGGCAGCATAAATAAATCAAATTTAATTAACTCAGATTAATTTTCGCGGCGCCCGTCTCACCACGTCGGGCGTCCCTTTTTATTTGCCCTGAGGCAAATTATTCTACTCGGTTGAAAACTCTACCCGCCCGCGGTGATTTACTATGGATTCCTTAATAAAAAGTTTACACTAAAGCAAATTTCACATGTAGACCGCTCTCAGCCAGACAAGCCATAGAAGTCATTTAAATTACCTATTTATATTACGTGGGTACTTGATCTTTTCACTTGTTTACACATCGGGCTTCATTTTACCAATTAAGACGAAAAATTAATGAAGTTCGACAAATCGTTACGAATTAAGTAGGTAACATTAAAACAGCAGATCGATGTAGTTTTTCCATTTTTGAAATGACTCTTAGCAATCACCAGCTGGTTATTTATTGAAGTAAAAATGGAAAAACTTATGTGAATTTCAACTAAATAGGTGTTGTTAACGACTTGAAACCTACCTATAATTAGTTATGATTTGACTTGACCTATACCTACGTTGTTCCGAATTCACGTTGAAGCAAAAATGCCGTTTTTCAATATTTTCCCCAAGTCTTTAGCTAATAATGAGTTATATTATCCGTGTCATACCTACGAGTACATACGTATATAATGTCGAGCCAATACTTGATGATGAATTTCGTTAGAGCTTCGAAAGTTAAGAACTACAGAATGTCATTTGGATTTGCGCAGTCCGTGGCCGGATAAGATGAGTGTGTGTACACAGAGCGGCCGGCTGGGTGGCACATCGAGTGGTGGGCACACACCGCCAACACCGGTAGCCGGTGGCCGGCGCGCGGCGGCCCACAAACATATCCCGACTTACTTTCAACATCACAAATTCTATTGAGAGCACTCTTTGTTCTAGTAGCTACGAGTATACAGATGCTTTGGCTAATCTTACGCAGCAGCAGCGACGCTTTGATCCGCACTACAGACAATTAATTGGATACTCAAAATAGATGTTAGAACTACCTACTCGGTACAGAAAGAACGAGTATGGCCTACGGACTCGGTAGAGGAGGAACGATAATGACCTAAGAAGTCGGTAGAGGAGGAACGAGTATGATCTAAGGTGCAGTTATGGAGATAAGGAAACATCATGAAGAAGGAAACGACGACAAAACTCAGTCCTTTTACCATCAATTTTTTAAGTCTGCGTTAGAACCAAAATATCATCAAAAATTGCGTCGTAGTCTTGGTTGTAGAGAAAACATGTTCAGTTGAGAAGCGTTGCATGTGACGGCCGACCACCCACATGGTGTCGTAGAATATGTCTCGTCACTGTTGACTCGGCCCTTCGCTACTACTAAACGTTACGCCCCGTTAATCTCGTCACTCTTCGTCACATACCAGCCCACGGGCGCCCAAACAGATTTTTTTATTGGTTCGGGAAAGGATTGGACAAGAGTATATATTTATGCCTATTATTATTGTTAATTTTAGTTCTGAATTTCTGGTAGTTACTTTATCATGATGTATTCAGTGAAGTATATTGGCGTGTTTAGAAAAACGTGATAAATAAAAGAATCAAAGATAACATTTTTTTTTCACTAATCTTTTAGAAAAGACTAAACAAACCCTTACGCTTGGAGCAGTTAAAAATAAGTATTTAAGAATGATTAAGTCTATCTTTATTCTCCGCCGATCTGCTTTTTCCCAACTATGTAGGTATACCTACTTGGGTCGCGTCTAGTCTGAACGGATCCAGCTCAACACCACAATCTAGGTACCAATCCCCTCGTCACGTCTAGCTTCCGTTTCCATTGCCTGGCTTCTGACTTGCGAGACGTTGGTCCCGGCTGTAGTTTCGGTTCGAGTCCTTATTCTTGGACCTTAATAAATCGATAATAATAAACTGTTACGCATATTTACGCAAGATACCAAGGTTTAAAAAGTTAGTTAGGAAATTTACGAAAAAGAGTTCAGAGCTCAAAAGAGTTGTGTTATTATATTTGGTGTAGGTAATCAATAAAGTATATCCTATAGAAAAAATGTCAAGTTTCGCAACGCAGTTCTTCTACCGCGAAAATTTATATTTAATATATCTATCTAAAACTCTCCGTCATCTTGTGAAGAATCACGGAATGTACCCCAAGGTAGCAGGTGGTTTTAAAATCAATATTGCCTAAGACAAATGGTTTGCGTGCTGTTAGGACCTGGCAGTGTTTATAAACATGGTACAACAAACAAGGTACTGAAGTTTCAATAATTATGGTTCTCTGTGATACCTCTAGTTGCTTTATCGCGAATGCAGTATGTTATCACATCAGAGACTGACAAAGCGCTTAACAGAGAGCCAATTCTACTAATTTTCAAGCAACGTGCGCATGCGCATGTCAATTGCAAACTGTCAAAAAGCCTTAATTTCATACATTTTTGACAGTTTACGATTGACATGCGAATACGAACGTTGTACCTATAAAAATTAGTAGAATTGGCCCTCATATTTGTTTTAGTACTGCGTGCACCCGTCACCCGTGTTACCACCGCAGTTGTAGTACATTATGTATTACAATTTAGTGCTAAATAATTTCAGTTTAATGAACTTTCTGAAATCAATCATCGTCTGTGTAAAAAAAACACATTGTATGAAATCGTACCGATTGTATTTTGATAATCCCTTATCCTATCGACTACAGGAAAACGATTTTACGTAATCTACTAAATGTTTTGTTATCTCTAAATATTAAAAATACAGGTACAAAAGTCTGAATGTAAGTAGGTAAATGAAGAATAAGTTGTTCTGAAAATTCAATGAAAGGGGAGTGACAAACACGCGTAACTACCTTATACCGATAAAAAACGTATTTCTCCTTATTACTTAACATTTTAACGTGAAACCGTACACAACAAAGGAAAGAAAATACGGTTTTCTGTTGGTATTATGAACTAAGTAGATTTCTTATTTAACTTTGTTTGGAGGAAAATAGTGAAACAAAGAAACGGTTCACAATTCCAGTTTCAATTCAAAACATGATTTATTTTAAGAACTTTATATTTGTTCGATGGTTTTATTCGACAAAAGGACATACAGCTGTATGTAATAGTAATATGTATAACTTGTACCTACCAAGTAGCAGATATCGTACCTAACTATTAATTTTAGAGTAGATTCAAAAGTGTATTTGTGAAATAGCCGGTAAAATAAATTGTACTTAAAAATTATCTCTTAGGCAGAACAGCCAGTTTTCAAGGTTTTATCCGAATTTGACTTGTACGAGAATCACTCAATTCAGCGGCAATTCAAGTCGTTTAATGAAATAACTAAATTGTAGGTCTTCTTTCTTTATCGTGTGGGCAGTAAGGTCTAACGACCGTGTACCTAAACGTAACTAATAAAGAATATTCAATTATTCATATTCTTGACGCATCCGCAGTTCACGTGAACTAAGAATTGTGATAATTATCAGAAAAAATAAAGATGTCAAAGCCATACCTCAACCCTCTCCTCTTTCAAGTCGACCCGCAACGCGAGCTGTTCTCTCAGAACGACGTCGGGGTAGTGCGTCTTGTCAAACGTGCTTTCGAGCTGCTCCAGCTGCTCCTCCGTGAAGATGGTGCGGTGGCGGCGCTTGCGCTTGGGGGGCGGGCCCGCGAGCCCGGCCAGCGCGGCCGCCGCGTACCCGCCGTACAGCCCCGCGTAGCCACCCGCGCCTGACACCGCGCTGCCCACGCCGCTCACACCTGTATAAGATGAATTTGTTCTAAGTTATCGGAAAATTAATTGAAATGGACAGTATATGCAGTCTGCTGGTGAACCAAAACTGGAACCAATCATGGCAGGTAAAATAAACCCGTTACTCTGGACTGGATGTCGAAGAAATTCGGTCTGGAGGATTCCCTCTAGACCGAATTTCGGTCAGCGTGGCCAATCGAAGCGGAGACTAGTCGGCACGGGAGATATTATAGTTACGTAAATACTTTGGACATTGTGTCACATTTTACTACAACATACATTAGGTATCTTCCAGTTCTAAGACACAGAATTTACTCTTAAAGCTCCTCTGTAAAGCGAAGATAATCATAATTGTGATAACATGGATTCAATGGGTTTTCTGACTATGAAAGTAATTTTTATTGTAGGTCCACTAATTTGATCAGCATTAGGGTACCAAAAAGCGTCTCTGGCCGGGAAAATTAAACTGGAACGTAAAAACTCTAGAAAATTTGTATGTTTCATGAAAATATGACTGTATAAACACTGCAGTAGGAACTTCGGAACTGATTTCTATACCTGTTTTTCACATTTAAATATTTTAAAAAGAAATCTGAACTTAAAAATAGGATGCGTCGCGACGTATCAGTGTTAATACATGTTAGAGTAGGCGGTGCGTTAAGATCTGAGCTTAGAACCCCATGAGCTCCCCGGGGCCGCGCTCCAAAGCGAACCGTTCAAAATATTAGCGCCAAGAATAAAAATTGAATATTTCCATACAGTGCCGGAAACGCGAGAGGCATTACACTGTATTATTTCTTAAAGGAATATAAAAGCTTTTAAGGCCGGCGGCACGTTGGTAAGGCGCTCTCGGCAGTATTCCACACGCGCCACCGCAGCGCCTCCTCCCGCCTAAGCCCTATCGATTTTTAATACAATAAAATCCTGTACTACGCGAAAATGTCAGTTGTGTTTATTGAGATATAGCAGCCTGGTCTGTTGTACGCAAAACAATTTATGTATGAAAGCGGCTATCATTAATTTATTAGGTACCGTCAAAGGTGTGACGAGGTAAACTTATTAATAAATTAAAAATTATACTTCCAACATTCCTACTCAAATTACTTTGATGGACGCCAAATCATTCCATCTGACATGATAATATGAGCAATTCATGTTTGACCCCTAATTGTAAATTAATTTGACAATCACCCTCAAAGAGGGTTGTCGGAGGGAGCAATTCAAATTAATTGTAGTGTCAAAGTACCTATAATAGAATTAACAAACAGAAGTTTAGGGTTTTATCACGTGATCACTGTTCAATGGTTTCCTAAAATCGTGTCCTCATTAAAATGAAGACGAGAAAACGTGGGGAACAATAGAGATATTAAGCTAGTTTTTTAAGCATTAATTATTTGTTTTTAATCAATTTCTGTCATACTTAAGTATTTTATTTTTATAATGTTATAAAGAAGTGTGTATTTTGTATATAGGTATGCGGAGGATTACCCTCCGGAACCACTAAACATTTTGAAGAATTATTGGTATATTATACCAAATGAACATAGCTCTATACGTTACGTAGATAAATACCTATATTAGGCAAAGTCGGTCATAGATTTATTTAATATAGATTCATTCAACGATGGTAAATCTAATTATAAATTTGGAAAATCAATTTGTAGTTTTCTTTGGAAAATCAGCCACATCGTATGCAACAATTTTATATGTAATAAATAGAATTTTATTGTTGCTTAATATATCGTTAGCCTTCGTACTTATTAACTAAACGGCTACTTATCGGCTATTTATACTTTCAATAAGATTTAGATTGAGTTATTTAAAGTAGATATTTACCTAGTAAGTATAAACATCCAAAATTACTTGCGAACTCAATAAAAGAAAATAAAAGTTTGTTTTTGTAATGGCAACGATTCACCGAACCCTGGGGATATTTTGAAATTTTAAAATGTTCGCTTGGATAAGAGGAAAAAAAATTAATTGAGCTAAGCCATCTTCTCCCTCGCTGCGGTTTGGCGTGTATCCGAGGGATCGCCTGCGGCTCGCCCGGTGTCTTGCACTTAACCGCTAAAGTACATAGACGGGTAAAGTTTCATAAGTACATTACCACATTACTAATACTTATAATAAAAGTCTGAATGCATGAGCCAACAAAAACTCGGTATGCTTCATCGGTATAACGCACAATTTGTGCGATAGCAATGCCAAGTCGTTTCTCGTACTCGTATTGAAGAGAAACACACTTTTCCGTTGATGGTTATAACAATGGCAATATTACAGAAAAACAAACCCACATAAACAGATTCGAAAAAGGAATGACAAGGCTTGTCACTCATTCATTGAAAGAACATTTTCAAAACCTATAACTATGGCGTTTACTTCATCTAACAACACAGAATAAACGCAATACATCTTAAGGGGTTATTGTTGCCTGCGGACGGCGAGCAATGGGTAGCTCGCCGTCCGATCAGAGCCTCTACCATGAGATTTCATCGAAAAATTACTCGCTAGCGTTAAACTCGCTAGCGTACTAACGTGGATCGAACAGATTTCGATAATGCTTGCACCATGAGATTTACGGAGTCTGACGCATTCGCTAAGGTAAGCTCGATAGATCGCGTTGTCTAGCTAACTTCACTCTACTCGATATAATGCTTCACTACTTATGTTTTGTTTCTTTCTTTCTCACTAATAAGAAAAGAGAACGGCTCTTAAGCTCAAAATGTAGTTATATCGCTATGCTAAAAATGTTAAGATAGTCACTATCACAAAATAAACCGACAAAATAAAAAAGTTGACGGTTAGTGGACTACTTATGGTATTTAGTGGTTTTTTAATTTTTATTCCTTATAACATAATAATATCATGTTTTGTTTGTTGGCGTTGTGTTACAGTTGTGTGTGTGTGGTTTAAAAGTTTACAACAATAGATTATAATTGGTTTTGTTTTGAGATAGCTGCATACCATACTAGGTACTACCTTTAGTTCTAATGAAACTCGTTGTGTTCAGTGTTGACGTCAAATCCGTAACATTATTCAATAATATAAATGCACAAATCCTCAAACGCTTCTCTATAGTGTGTGTGAAGTTTAATAAACTATCTTTCACTTATATTTTCCAATTGAGATCCAACATAAAATTTTATTTTGGCTTAAAATTAACGTTGTTCACGTCGTTGGTCTTCAAAATCAGCGGCAACTAACATATTCCACGCTAAATAAGCTCTTGCAGATATTATTTTGACTTTATTATACTCAAACACGTGTATAATTTTAATGTAAACTTATGTTTCACACGGCAAAATGCTAGTGAGCTACGTAACTAATATCGTAAGCGTATTGTTCGATAGCTTCTGTCTAATTAGTGACTCATGGTGCCGTTTTGTATGGGGATAGCTGAAAAACGTCAGTGACCATCGAATAGATTACGTTAGGTTTTTAACCTATCGAAATCTATAGTGCTCATGGTACGAATTTTAATTCTTTCAGTGACCGCTAGGGGCGCTGTACAGTATGTCATACAAATAATTTACAGAGACGCTAGCGAGTTTTGGCTGCATAAACTCATGGTAGAGGTACAGAACAGGTCCGGGTCGACGGCGCGCCGTGTTCCACGCGCGCCGAAAGGAGCAGCCAGCACAGAAGATAGGACCCGCTAACGGGGCCGCAACCCTGCCAGGGTTGCCGACTTTGTTCGAAAGAGTTACCGCGGCCATGGAACGCAAAAGGCACTAGGAGGAGCACGAATGGGTTTTAGTCAGTAAGAGTCTTACACTCCCTCCCGCTCCACCCAGAGCGGAAGGGGTTACTTGATGATTTTCCATCTTTTAAAAAAAGTGGTTATTACGTATTATACTCATCATTATGAACAACGTTCATTGTTCATCATTGGGCCCAAAGTAGTATTAAATAGTTAATTTAAATAGTTTAATATCATTAGATCGGTGGCTTTCCCAATGCCACATTTTATTCAAGTTTTTTTTTTCGATATGACCACTAGCAAGTTAACACGCAAGGGCTATCAACTGCTTAACCGGACTATCCTGTGGTGGCCTCAAATGAATTTAAGGCCCCCAGCCAAGGCAACAAAGCTAGCTACAAGCTAAAACTACTGACCGCTTGCTAAGGGCATTCCCTGTGGAATACGACCTCGGCTTAGCGGCGTCAGTTTGGGACAGCAAGGGACAACAGGCTGGGTCGTTTCATTAATTAGGGGTTATTAAAGCTAAAGGCTCAGCGGCGCGGGCTGGCTCGTTAGGCAAAAGTCGGGGAGGGTTTTGAATGGGTCGTCGCGACGGAGCTCGGCGGCGAGGTCGGTATACGGAACGCGGTCTGTTTTTGTTTTTTCTAAGGGTGCTGGTTTCCTTACATCTTTCCTGAATCTTTGTGATCTCGTCATCGGACTCGACGAGTGTATGCCGAGGACGGCGAATCTTACTAATACGAGAGGGAGTGTATTGGGAGGCCTGGAAATCAAAGGATTGCTGTGTTTCTCAGCTGATTCAATGAAACGCTTTGCAAGGCGTTTCATGAATTGTTTTAGTGTCGGGATTTTAAGGTCGACATGAAGTCGTTCGTTCCTAATAAACCACGGGGCGCCCGTGGCTTTTCGGAGAAACCGGTTTTGGACTACTTGCATCCGTGTGCGAATGTGGCACACGCATGAGTCATTATCGGGCGAATGCACGTTGTGTAAATGCGCAGTTTACATTTAAGGGCTGTCCCTTAAATGTAAACTGCGCATTTACACAACGTGCATTCGCTGCGTGCATTCAGCATGGAGTGGAGTCTACCCAGAGTATTTTATTCAAGACGGTAACTTGGCCTTATAAGTTACCGTCACACGGAATTAGGAAATGTCATGTTAACGGTTCCAAATAAATCTTATATAATTGCTTTTGTTCACTCACAGATTTGATGTCACCAACTGCATCAGACTGCTTGAAAAGCGTAACTTTTTTGTCGTTTTTTCTGGTCTAATTTAAAAAAAAGTCGCATTTTTTATGTTTTCACATTTTTCCTTAATGTATATCAGCTACCCAAACTTAAATATGCCCACCCCTTTCTGGAACACCCTGTATGTTAAGCAAAACCACCGAGTTTAGCGACATTTCACATTATCCGAAACGAAAGCGCGAGCATGTATCGCTGCAAGATTTTAGATACCCAAAGTAATGAGATTGACTAACACTAAAATTCTAATAAAATACTGTCCTTCAAGTCAGCCCTGCAGCTAAGAACTCATAATGATGATAGCGACAGCACTTTTCAACTTTCGGCAAAAGGATTGTGATCACTCCTCATAATCTCGTTCAATCGCCATTAATTGGGACTCGGTGTGGAATGAATTCCCTTATCATCTTATTTATCCTACCCACAAGTTCAAATCTGACATGACATGACATACCCCCCCCCCCCCCCCCAGGATCGCCTTAATTCGCATGATCTAGTATTCTAGCGCTACGGCGTAGCACCTGCGCTACGTCGTAGCAGTTGCCCTAGGCGCCTAATAAGATGATATCAGCAGCTACAAGACGCTTTTTGATGCATCTACTACACCTATCATCTCCTTTCTATTTTTTTTTGCTAGGCCTCGCTATCTTTTTTTGTGGAGAAGAATAAGTATAACATGGGTATAAGTTATTATTGTCACATGATCAGGTATTTTTCATTTTCATGACTGAAGGCTACATGAACTTCTTTTCCGGTTGAAAGCGGTTTGCATCAATAATATAGGCTGTAAGCTAGATTTACCCCTAAATTCTGAATTAAGAATTTGAACTTGAATATTTGCATTATTTTAGGGTTTTTGACACGAGTTTTGCTCCAAATACTCAAATCAAAAGTAAATTATTTAATAAATTAAAATCTTAATTTATGAAAATTTTGCTATAATCATCATCATCTGCCTAGCCTTTTCCCAACTATATTGGGGTCGGCTCCCAGTCAAACCGGATTCAGCTGAATACCAGTACTTTACGTGGAGCGGCTACCTACCAGACCTCCACAACCCATTAACTGGGTAACACGGTACTTCTTGGCAAGACTGGTGTCAGATTTTCTGGCTTCTGACAATCCGTAACGACTGCTAAAGATCTACAAATGATGGCCGGGACCAACGGCTTAACGTGAAAATTTTGCTTTTATATCCAGTTTAAATATTTACAAAACTATCACTCGTCGAGTCCGACGACGAGATCACAAAGATTCAAGAAAGCTGTAGGGAATCCAGCACTCTTAGAATAAACAGAAACAGACCGCGTTCCATATTCCGGCCTCGCCGCCGAGGTCCGTCGCGACGACCCATTCAAAACCCTCCCCGTCTTTTGCCTAACGAGCCAGCCCGCGTCGCTGAGCCATTAGCTTTAATAACCCCTAACTAATGAAACGACCCAGCCTTTTGCCCCTTGCTGTCCCGAACTGACGCCGCTAAGCCGAGGTCATATTCCACAGGGGATGCCCTTAGCGAGCGGTCAGTAGTTTTAGCTTGTAGCTAGTTTTGTTGCCTTGGCTGGGGGCCTTAAATCATTTGAGGCCACCACAGGTTAGTCCGGTTAAGCAGTTGATATCCCATGCGTTTTAACTTGCTAGAGTGAATTCATAAAAAAAAATACAAAACTATTAGGCCTTCAAAGGCATGAGACCCTTGAGTAAGATTTCTGTCACTGTCCTTAATGTGTTTTTATTATAGATACCTGTTTTTAATTTATTTACATTTACATTATCATCACTTACAACTATGTATTATTAACAGGTACAACCAAATGCAATAGTGAAGCAAACCTAATAATAACAACTTTTTTTCCAAAACTTATTACATATTATGTTATCCTTTTGAATTCACTCAGTTTTCAAGCAAAAATGTCTACAGATATCCTCTACTACAAGGTTAAAACTGCGAAGCACCCGCGTCAGGGGCGTCTCACTCAACAGATTAGTGCGGCAACGAGGTGCCGCCAGCAACTGAGGCCGACGTCGCCACCATTCATAATCTGTTGGGCAATCAAAAATGTGTACTTACACGTTATGTATCTTGCCTTGCCTGTAATTAATTTAAATATTAAATATTATGATACAAGAGCGAACTTACGCCTAACTCTCAGCTCGTTGTATCCAACTATGCCTAATAAAAGCAAGGTTGGATACATAAGCGCGTAAAAAGGATAATACTCCATAGAGCCTCAAATATAAGAAAACTAACTATTTTGCCTATATAGAGCCTATATTTAGTCTCATGTGTGGGGGAGGGGACACTCTCATTGACCTCACCAAAGTGTTGTACAAAGCGATAATCGCTGTAATATTTGTGAAACGAAGAACAGTACCTACGTATAATAAACCGTAAACTGTAGGCCTATTACAGCACTTGACTATATGATCACGAAACGCTAGCCCCGTGCTAACTCCTAAGTCCCTATATAACCTCTGTAACCTTGATCTCCGGCATGCCATCAATGTTGTATTAATCTAGTACAATAGGACTAAGTACGGATTGTCAGAAGCCAGTAAATCTTATACCAGTCTTTGCCAAGTAGTACCGTGTTACCCAGTTAAAGGGTTGTGGAGGTCTGGTAGGCAGCCGCTCCACGTAAAATACTGGTATTAAGCTGAATCCGGTTTGACTGGGAGCCGATCCCAATATAGTTGGAAAAGGCTAGACAGATGATGATTAGGACTAAGTTAAAATAATTATTAACATAATTATGTGTGACTTGTGCCCATAAAATAGTAGTTAGGTTAGGATTGAATCGAATGTGTCTATAATGTATCTTGAATTGTTGGCAATTAGTGAAGCTTTATCCTACACTCAATCAATAAGTCATAGTAAGTTTCTTATACTAACTGACCCCAAGAGTTCTTCACAACATGTGGCTCGTTGTACCTCGGCAGTTCGAGGAACACCGATACCTTACACAATAATTCATCAGATTCTGGAACTTCAACTGAATTCTAAATTAGGAACACTGCAGTGGATTCCGCCACATATAGGATACATGGCAATGAGGTGGTAGATGTTTATGCTAAGATAGTCTATATATATGTAGATACTACTCCGTTAGATAACTTCTAACTGGTTAAAAAATACTGTCATAAATCGAGGAAAGCATATCATGATGTGAGATCAAGAGACAAAGGTCCCCTGGATAAACAACTGTTCACTCATTAAAAAAGTGGCCAAGTGCGAGTCGGACTCGCCCATGAAGGGTTCCGTAGCAGCAAGTAAAAGGTAAATTCCGGTTTTTAAAAAAAAAACTACTTACTAGATCTCGTTCAAACCAATTTTCGGTGGAAGTTTACATGGTTATCATATGTACATCATATGTTTTTTTTAGTTTTATCATTCTCTTATTTTTACCACTTAGGAAGTGTCTCTCGCGCAAACTCAGTTTAGAAAAAAATATATTACAAACATCAATATCATTTTTGAAGACCTATCCATAGAATGGGTTTAATGAAAAAAAAAAATTTAGTTTCAGTTCTAAGTATGGGAAACCCCCAAAATTTATTGTTTTTTTTTCTATTTTTGTGTGAAAATCTTAATGCGGTTCACAGAATACATCTACTTACCAAGTTTAAACTAAAGTATAGTTCTTATAGTTTCGGAAAAAAGTGGCTGTGACATACGGACGGACAGACAGACCTGACAGACATGACGAATCTATAAGGGTTTCGTTTTTTGCCATTAGGCTACGGAACCCTACAAAGATATTGTTACTGCCATGAGGCTTCGATCCGGTCAGCCTATTCAAACGAAATTAATAACCCAACTAAAATTTTGTTCCCTTTTACTATTAGGAAATGGGAACGCTTGATTTTTTTATTTGCAGAAAAGAACTACTTATCCGCAGTAGTAAATAATTTTATGAAAGATTTTTAAAATAACTTCATTAGCGACGAAGTTAGTTGTTTATTAGAAAGGCAAGTTCAACATGAACTCTGACGTCAAAGTCCATCACGCCTTAAATCTGCCATGGAATACAGCGTTTTCACGAAAGTGACAGATACCTTTATGTTTGTTATTTTTTTCTGGACGGGAAATCATCAAATGACCCCTTCCGCTCTGGGTAGAGCGGGAGGAGTCTTACTGACTAAAACCCATCCGTGTTCCTTCACGCAAAGGGCATTCCTTTGCGTTCCTGGGCCGCGGTGTTTCCAACAAAATCCGCAACCCTGGCAGGCGCTGGCCATAACGGGCCTCGTCTACTTTGCTGACATCTCTTTGAGGCGCGCGTGGAACACAACGCGCCATCGACCCAGGTCTGGTTATGATCGGACAGCGAGCCACCCAACCCAACGCTCGCCGTCTGTAGGCAAGTACCGGCATCGTAGGCGACGGTGGCCCGGAATCCCCAACGCCCGAGGTTTTTCAATCAATTGGTTCGATAACAAATATTTTTTTCATGTTCCCATTAATATTTTTGTAATATTAATTGCTAAAACCCATCCAATACACTTGAGCCACACTTGCCATAACATAAAAACCTCCCAACTTTTTGCATTGTTAACTTAACAAGGGTGAATGTCATGAGCATTTGATGACGCCTATCGTCCGAATAGGTCCACACTTGCTCAAAGCCGAGAGGAATGGAAGTAAGAAAGAAGGGTTTGCCCTGCAGGAGGACAGATCAGGCTGAATTTAAAAAAAAAATGGTTGGTTACAAGGGCAGTGATTATTGATATGAGGGCAAATAGAGATGTGCACGGAGGAAGAAGACAAATTGTGATAAGGTTATCGAAAAGGATGAGGTTGATCGAAAAGGTTTGCATTATTTGGGAAAAGTTTATAATAAAGAAAAAGTTCAAATAAAATATGCAGATAGATTTGTTCTCGCAGACTTTGTTTAAAGCTAAAACTGTATCAATTACTGCTATTTTTACAAGTGGTGTTCTACGAAGCACAGCTGTAATCCATTATTATAAACTCATTCTAAATCCGCATGACTAGGTGATCTTTTGCCAGTCTGTCTGCTGTAAGGTTCCCTTCAGCTAGAAAGCTTCACAGTAAGACACTTAGGCATCTATTATTTACTTTTTTCTGTAGAACTTTACTTTAACTAACTTTAAACATTAGAGCTCGAAGAAATTTTTTGCTGAAAAGAAATTCAGCATTAATTTCAATAAACTTCTGTTTGATTAATAACAAAATGTTTGATCATTTCAAAGATTTTTTAGTAATTTAGAGGGTTCTTTTAAAGTACCTACTTATCGATTTAAATCACCGTGTAACCATAGATGACAATCTGGAAAGATGCAATAACGGTAGGTTCCAGAATGTGTCTATTTGTACCTGTGATTTTTACTTAGTAAATTATGAAAGTGTTATGAAATCTATGACGAATCCCGCAGGAAATAAAGGCATTGATGCACAGATATGTCATGAAGTGTCGGACATCACATAACTTTAAACCTTCTCAAGTTATACTCAAGCGCGATTTCCTCTATATCTACGCTCCGTTCCGTTCTAGTTGTACGCGTTTTCGTCTAAGAACACTCGCTGGAATGAGCTTTTGGCTAAGTGGGATAGAAGCTAGGTGTAAACATTCAACTTGACTTTCAATGCTGCGGAGAAGGACCAAGTCCTCTGTCGTTATGTTCATTTTTGTGACACCTCAATGAAAATCAGATATCTCGTGGCAACCTTTTTTTTAATCAATGCATATATTTGTTTGGACATATTTATAGCGATAGAATATTATGAAGTACGGAAAATTAAATTAAATTTTTAATATGCCTTGAAATAATGTTTGTTGGATAATAGATTTCTATTGTAGCAAAATAGTATCTACGCCGTCTACGGCACTCTATAGTGTCCTCGTAGCAAGCGTAGCTCGTAGCATGCGCGTTGCGCGTAGCACACATGTAATTCATTAGCATTCTGTTAATATTGTTTTTACATACTTCGTATTTGTGCTTGTGCGATAACTACATGTAACTTGAATTTTTTATTTTCTTTCCACAAACATTAACGTGAATAACATGATTATTTTTTTCTTGAGAATCAATAAAAAGTATTGCACATTGTAGTTAACGGAGAAGGATCAAAAGAATCAGGAAAGACCGGGATCTCAATAAGAATTCCTATGGCACATTTTCAGATGTTCAAAATAACAAAGTTAGAAAAAACAAGTTCTTTTGTAATTACCTACTCTTATTTACAATGTTACCAATCTGTGCGTACCGAAATAATAAAATAAATGACTAATTAGAAACAACGAGCTTTCACAAAAAAATGTGAAAGTTCTTATTAAATAGCACTCAAGGTAATCGATTAAGGGCTAGTTTTTCAAAGGCCAGATAAATTTTATTTGTAGAATAAATAGGGCGGTTTGACATATTTACTATACAAAAGCTGTCAAACCGCCAATTTAATTCCCTCGATAAAAGTTATCTGACTGTTGTAAAATCAGCTCTAAGCTAAATAGCGAATCGTCAAATCCTTGATTCTTAATAAAATATCGTGAAGGATGTTTACCTAAGCTGTTGGCAAACGTACCAAAGAGGTCATGTGCTCTATGGAACGGCGAGTGCGCCAGGTGCTGCAGCTGCAGCGGCGGCAGAGGCGGGTGCGGGCGCGGCGCCAGTATGCTGTCGATGGTGAAGAGCGGCGCGGCGGGCCGCTCGGGCAGCGCACCGCCCAGCAGCAGCGCCGTGCTCAGCAGCGCCGGCGCCTCGCGCGCCCAGCCGCCGCCCGCGCCGCCCATGCCACCCTCCTGCGTCGCCACGGCGCCGACCAGCGCCCCCGTGACCACGACCACGACCACACGACCCTCACCGGCCCCCCAGGGGCACGCGCGCTGTACTACCGACCCGCACCGCACACATCATCATACCCAACTGAACAAAGTTTTTATAAACATTTCAAACACTCGCTTTCAAATACTTTTCATTCACTTTGCCCAACTTAATACGTTAATTAATTTTAATCAGCGCTCGTATTAACTATTAGCCTCGAAACCGGAAATGCGTCGATTTTTGGTGTGATGATGGGATAATGCTCGGGTGATACGATTGCGAGCAAATCGTTTTAGTGAGTAAGAGCGGGCGCAGCCGACTACCGGGCGCGGCGTGTGTGGGGTGAGCAGCAGGCGTGCGGGGGGTGCGCGGGGGGCGTGGGGGCGTGGCGCACGCGGCCCCGCCCAGCTTAATGGATGTGACAATACGACGCGACGCTCCCGAACAGTTGATATAATAGTAATCTGTGTATCCCTCTCCGTAAGTTGTAATCTGTTATAATGAAACGCGTAGCTATGTCGCTCACGTCGCATCGCGCTCGCTGGCCGGCTAGTTCATATTAATTCGTGGTAATACCAAACATCATTAATAATGATCAGAATTACAGGCACTTTTTAAAAAGAATTGTTTACGTATCTTATTACAATTACACTTGGTAGCCAAATAGTGGTCATTTCGTGAATTGGCGCCATTTTATAAAGTATTGCACTTCCTGTCCATACGAGAAGTGCGTTTAATGAGCTACGCAATATCCTCTCATCTCAGTTACTGCAGTGGCTTATGACAAAAGTCTTTGACCAGGGCGTACCTGCCTAGGTACAGCCAGTGACGAGTTACGTATGGGACTGAAACGTGTTCGCTCACACTAGGCCTCACCAGTAGACTGGCAGTCACCCAAAGAACAATGGAGAGGGCTTTGCTTGAAAATCCTATTGTGATTATAATGAGCAGATAAGCAGTATAACCAACAGAGCCCGAAGAGTTGATAAACTAGAGATATTTTATTTTAAATTTTATAATTTATATAATTTAGACTATAGGGTAAAACCGGGATAGATGGCACACTTTTCACTTTTTGTAATCATTATAAATCTCCCAGTACTTACAAAAATCAATTTTATTTGCAAAACTGGCAAGTACCTACTTACCTTTTATATTTCCAGAGTATTAGCTATCTATCTCATACAGGGATAGTGGCCAGTTAATATAAATTACGTTTAGGATAGACGACCCGCTGAAAAACAGCAACTATCCCGAAAATACTTTGATCGCACTTGGTCTTCCCATGCAATCGCACAGAGACATGAGACACGGTCCACTTACTTGGAAAGTCTCTCGATAAATAAAAAATAATAAGGCACAAAATAATAAAGCAATTCATCCGCGAAACTAGAGAAATTAACCATTGGGGCATCTCTCTCGGCTTTATCCTAATACCTAGATATCTTTAAAATGTTGTGCAGCTAAATGAAGGAAGAATACTAATACTAATGTCACTTCGTGTGCAGTAGTTTTAAAGTTTGTTGTATGAAGTATTTAGTTCAGAGTTGTTGTTTTTTACTATAATTATGTATTGTGTTTTATGGGCTTTACTTGACTGAAATTAAGTATCAATAATAATAATATACCATGGGTCGATTCACTTACCAATGAGCTTACCACATTACCACCTGTCCAAACTTCTATAGACTTATAGAGAAGTTATTGCTGACAAGTATGACTCGGCAGTCATGGGGGCTTTCGTCCGAGTTCTGCAGTGCGATTCTGTAAACATGTCGAAGTGAACACCCGGGGTGGGCGCACGACAGGTGAGTTGTCAAACCATACAAATAAGATGGAATGACAGCTCTATTGTCGTTCACTCCGCCTAGGTGAAGACCGTGAGATGTCGACAGAATCGACCGGCTGTAAACATGTCGAAGTGAAAACTTGGGCGAAGTGAACGACAAGTTAGCTGTCAAACCATACAAACACGATGGAATGACAGCTCAGTTGTCGTTCACTCCACCTAAGTATACACGGTGAGATGTCGACAGAATCGACCGGCTGGTCAGATAGCGTAGCGGTCTGGCCTGAGCTCGGGTGAAAGCTTTCATGAAAATTCCATAAATACCAACCTTTTTGTAAGATGTCGTTAGGTACTAACATAGTTTGTAAGATTTTTGTAACTAACAATTTATGGACACTGGTCTGAATAAATAAATTTATTATTATTAAAAGAATACTGTTAGATTATTATTAGACATTAGATGATGAACTGGATTTCCTACCTGCAGGCAGGGTAACGGCCCTATCCTCTCCTTCCACTTTTCTTAGGGCTATTTGCATTTTTCTAAGGGTTCCAGCTCATCCCTCCATCTTTGTCTAGACAAGAGGTGCCACGATGGCACCTCTCATGTGAGAGGATTATAATATTTACGTGAATTGAAAAATATAGGTAGGTAAGTCTCTTACGTAATTGATTGTTAAACCGCGACTTCTCTAGTCACGATTTTTTTTTGTTCATATCACCACATTCCACCCACTCTATTCGCACTGTAATAGGTATCTCTAATGTGTTCTTCTTAATACATTATAATACGTCCTCCACTTCCACAGGATTCGGGAGTTTCGGGACACATGATCACGACTCAGCCTTTTTGTGACAATTGTGGAAACACGAGGAATTACAACTTGTCGGTACCTAACAGCGAACAAATTGAATAAGTTGTTTTGTCAAAAGTTGCGCCCGCGGCGTTCGCGACGTGTTCGCCTTTTTGCAGCTTATGAGAATCGTATAACAATACGTAATACTCACACACTAACACACGTCTTGTATTATTCGGATAAAAGGTAAAAAAAGGTTCTTGTCAATCTCTGGAGGTAAAAGAAATTAAATGGGTGTTATTAGATATAAAGCTGTCGTGAAAAGAACATTGAGTTAAAATAAATAAATATATGCGCGATTCGGGCTTAACAAATAAGTATGTAAACAAAAAATGTTTTTTTCTTTAGATTAACAGTTGGCAACACTTTGTGAATTTAGAGATTCAGAGTTTGAGCGAAAATTTTAAGGATTAAGTACCAACTCATAAATCTCATGAGAGCAATGTGCTGACCATCTCAAATATTCCCATGAGCGACCTTTTCTCTTTAACTTAACGCTAGAGTCGCTTCCTTCAGTTTGGAACTAGTCAGAATTGTAAGTAACTCGCGTTGGAAAGTTCCCCATTAGTGGTGTAGGTATGAGGATGACCTTGTGCATTAATAATGTCCTCGGCTAGCGACTGTGCGGCGCGGCGGCGCGGGCGTTGCGTACCCGAGTGTCCATTCGAGGCGGGAGCGCGGCCACTCGCCAAATATTGACAAAGGTGGAGCGAAACCCGAGCACGGCTCTGTTTGCCTGTAATTGATGTAATTAGTCGTGTCGCCCAGCTGCCAACGATAAAACCTCCGATCCAATGTTTGAACAGTTCATATGATACTTTTACGAACCGGAAACATCTTTACGGTGTTCTATTCCGACAAATATTGGTCACTCGACGATGCGTGACAGTAAGTCAAGATTACCTGTAAAATCAAGGTATTTTTTTTACCAGATGAATGCAAACAATATAAAATTCGTTTACGAAACGACAGAAGCAAACAGAAGCTTATTGCCTCAGTTGTTAAAACAACAATCGAAAATATTAATCTCTGCTTGGGTAAAACATGAGGACTGGTTGGGCAAGTTGCATGAACAGATCTGCGTCAACTAGCAGATATAGAATACCTGTATAACTTAGGTACCTACCTAAACAACAACTACAATATGGGAACACTTCTTGACACACCGATTCATAACAGCTAGTGACGTTACTGACGTTGGTTGAATAAAATATTGATCTGGCATTAATATTGTCAAAATGAACTAGAATGTAGCGTGGGACAACATAATACATGTACCTAAATAATACATTTGGCGGACTGCAGGGATATCGCCGGGCTGTGTCGCGCAGTAAGCAGCTGCCAAGCCCTCTGATACGAGCCAATGGAAAATTAACTCTATATAATACGGCGATTATCCGCGTATGACTTAATACAGCACATACACAAAGGGCATAAGCATTAAAATAGCTAACAATAGCGGGGATTATCCGGGGCTAACCTCCTGATTGCTAACAATGTGTTGTTCAAACCGCGTTCGCCATGCTGTCAACATTACATGGGTATCGATACACACGCATTTATCAAGTCTGTACAATACAATGCGAGAGTTAAAATACATGCCTGCTGAATATATAATTCCGTGACGTTTGTTTGGTAAAAATAATAACAGATTTAAATTATATTCATTATTTTCTACGTTATAGGTACTATTGCGTATGTAAGTGTGAGATACTTTCTTCGTATTATTTCGGTAGCAGTTTTTATTAAAAAAATCAAATCAAATCGACTTAACTAATAAAATATCGATGAGCGGACTGGTCGGTCTGCTCAAAGAACACAAGAGAAAGTTAGCTAGCGAAGATATACCAAACAGTATAAGCGCAAGTCCTACCAACCAACTCTAACTGTGCTACGAACCCTCCTCACAAACACAATCCTACTCACCTATATCTAAATATTGTTTTAATCCTAAGAATACGAGTATAATGTTACAGTAATAACAGTGTTAGTAAAGGCCGCTAACAAGATCGAGTGATGTAGGGCTAGGCTACTTAGCGCCTAATGCCCTAAGCACAGCGCCCTGGATGCACTAAGAGCATTAGAGCCGTGTGGCGCACTGGAACTGGGGCTCCGGCTACCGTATACGATTTCTTTGTACAGATTTACGAGTAAAGTTCATAGCTTCGTACCACCTGCTTATGACTAGTTAGTAGGTTTCTTAAATGAAACAAAAAAAAATTAAATTGTACCAAATTCATAAAAGTTCACCAACAGTTTCTATTCGAGATAAAACATGATGAATTGGTTTTTAAAATGAAATCAAAATAAGTGTATGACGAATAATAATATAAGAGTAGGTACGTATATATGTAGTTATAAACGAATATGTAGGCTATTCAAATCCACAAAAGAATGGTCAGAAGATTAAAAGGAAACATCTAAGACAGTCCGTTTTTATCGTCAGTAAAATATTTCAAAATTTTAAAACCAGATAGGTTCTTACTTTCAGACTGGTTTTGAAATTTAGAAATATTTTACAGAACACAATATAAAAACAACAAAAAATTGTTATTTTGACATCGCGAAATAAATAGATGTCTTTTGTATGAAGAAAATATTTTTGATTGCTACACACTCACACATGTTTAACTGCTACGAACATGTGCTACGGCTACGAGACTGCTACACGGAACTCGAATAGACTACGAGCAACGGTCTGTGTGGTCTCGCACTTATAGTATAAAACTAAGTCGCTGTCTGCTTCTGTTCTATTCTCCGCTTACTTCTTCTGAACCACTCAACAGATTTTGATACGGTTTTCACAAATCACGATCACTATTAAACCAAGTGATTTCCTTCATTGCATTATTGCATATAACAAGATACTATAATAGCAAAATATGTTCTGACTAGCACTTCGCCCGCGACTTCGTCTGCGCGGATTTAGTAGGTACTCCACAAACTTCAACGCCCCCTATACCCCCTTATAAAGGTTAGTTTTGGAAAATTAAGCACAACGATTTTCATTAATTTACATTTATTACTTAGCCATTTCTACTTATTCTATGGTCTCAGGTTCAGCGCAACTGTTCACCCCGTTCACCCCGTCAGGAGTTGATTATGCAAAAAATTTTAGGTACCTACATCTGTTTCAATAATCCCATTTTTAGTTTGTTCATAGCTTCCCGTTGAAATGAAAGCAAGCAATAATGTCCTCCCCTAAAAACTTAATCACCCCTGCTTCACCCCTTATTATGTAGGTATGTAGTTTATTTGCGAAAAATCCAAACATTTGTTATTCTTATTTGTTTTATCGAAATCATTTTCAACTTCATCGGACCAAGCATTGATATGACTCTTCCCAGTTCGCTCAAGCCGCGACATTTTTCTTACTCCGAGCATGTTCATTACCGTCGTAACTTTTGAACGAAAGGTCCGATTTGAATAATTTAAAGTGTAATTTACACGGAAATAATCAACCTTAATTATCAAACCATTTAAATGGATAAGGATTGATATCATGATATCGAAATCACCATTTTTTCAGATCACCAAGGATTTGCTTGAATAATTTGAACAAAAAGCGTTCATGGTGACTTAACCATAATAGTTAGACATATGGACCTCTATAAAACTGTAGTACATCACTTTGCTCTATTGTCAATAGATTCCGCAGCGTACGCGATATAAGGATTTTTTCTCACACCTTGGGTTACATTATCGTAGTTTTCATACGGATCCCTAACTTTTTTGAAAATATTCTATAGCCTATGTCCATCATCGATAATGTACAATTCTACTAGTGAAAGAATTTTTCAAATCGGTCCAGTAGTTTCAGAGCCTATTCATTTCAAACAAACAAACAAACAAACAAATCTTTCCTCTTTATAATATTAGTATAGATTATTATGGTACAGATTACATAATTTTGAGTTAAATAATGTCGTTACTACCAAACGCTAAATCCACAGATATAGATAGACATAGATAACGCAAGAGCAACTACTTCGCGTGCCCAGCTTACGTACAAAAATCATAAGTCGCCACTCTCGCGCCCAGTCTGCATCGGTATACGCTAGTCGGACGTCAGTTAGGTATCAGTTAGATGGTTAGGTCAGCTAGGTGCCACACGCGGCGCCGTCTTTGAATCGATTTGATCTTCCCATCACTTCATACCTAGTGCTTGTGTGTGACGTCATAGTAGGTATCAAAAAATAGCACGCTTGGTTTTCATACAGATCGTGATACTTGCGTTATCTATGTTTATTTATAGGTATATGTGGCTAATTCAATATTTTTCTTTTTTTTAGGGTTCTGTAGTCAACAAGGAACCCTTATAATTTCGCCATGTCAGTCTGTCCGCGGTTTACCTCAGAGACGTTTAGCACTAAAAAGTTGGAATTTGGTATGGGTATAGGTACCTACATACTATACTATGGGTAAATATTAATCACGCCGACAGTGGTAAAATAAAATCTTGAAGAAAAAATTTAAAAAAAAATCGTACAAATTCCATTGAAAATCAAACCAAAAGCTCCCTAAGTCGGTAATTGTGACGTGCAACTACGGAACCCTAAACTACGCGTGGGCCGACACGCACTTGCCGGTTTTTTTAAATGTGATACTCTATGTTTCTTTGAATTTTTTATTAAATTTATATTAATTTAACCACATTTGTAAATTCATATTCATATTCATCCAAGGAAATATCCTTGGATTATCATGAATATGAGGTCATGCTGCTTCCTAACGTGTAGGCGTTCCCTGTTGTTCTCCGTCTGCCATTGCACTGCGGCGAAGCTGTCAACAGCCTCGGACTCCACGGCCAGTGATGCGGCCGTAGCGCGGAACACATAGCGCGGCACGCCAACTTCAACGACATCATCGACGAGACTGTATTAGAACCCACTGGCCTGACACACGACGGTGACAAGAGACACGACTTTATTTCCAATAAAGATGGGTAGGCCTTTAGTCTTTTTAATTTTATTTAAGATGAGAAATCATCAAATGATTTCTTCCGCTCTGGGCGAAGCGTAAAGGAGTGTCAGACTCTTAATGACTAAAACCAATCTGTATTCCACTTTATGCCCTTTGCGTTCCAGGGCCGCGGTGACTCTTTCGAACTAATTCCGCAACCCTGGCAGGAGGCCTTTAGTCTGGGACGCTAGGTACTTGTGTCGATACTCTTGCGCCATCCCATCTTCGACTTTATTCTGACCACATGGAAGATTTCTGTAACAAGAGTGTGTTAAATGTCGATGTCATCCCAGAAACGGAGCCCAAGGCGAGCCAATAGAAACACATATAGTAGGTAGCCTACTAAGTTCAACATTTATTAAGTAACTTATTCCACTTCTCACTGAATGGCAATTTTACTACAATGCAAAAGTAAATGTATGTAATTATATTTTCCAAACGGCTGTCAACCTACTTTAGTAGTCAATTGAATTAGTAAATAGTTATATTTATGTAACAAATTCATATACTTTTGTCGTTTACTTAGATCTATTCATATCATAATTGCATTTACGAACTTACGAAGTATGCTCCAAGTAGAACTGTTAATGGAAGGATTGATTGTGTGAGTACAGAATAGGGGAAAATAGTCTTCCCTATTTTTCCCTTTTCTTTACCTACTCACGTGGAAGAAAAACATGTGTCGCACATTTTCTTTCTTCCAAGAAACCAAGAATCAAAGGATCCAAGAGTCATAAGATAGGGACAGTAAGACAATGATGATTCTGAACGTAGATTGGAAAGAGCATTATTATCATCACTTTTTATTTTCAATCAAAGTTTTACGTTTAGCTAATGCTAAGTATTCTGGGGGCACTTTCTAAGTAAGATGGGATTTAATACGTCTACCTAATCAAATCAGAAATTAGATTTATTTTTATCCGACTTTATCATATTCTACTCCAATGAATAGCAGGTGCGCATAATGTTTAGCAGGTCATTCTTCCTTAGCAAGCGAAAGTACTTGAGAAGGCCACGGCGACGGCCTTGAAAACTAAGGCTCTTTTGAAAGCGAACCTTTAGAAAAGAACTCGATGGACCGTGACGATCATGAACTTACAGCTCATAATTATTCATTTGTGCAAGAGACTGTTTTTTATATTCATAATAATTTCATTTACATAATAGGTATCTATTATTTTTCGTTTATGTGTAGGTAACTAGTTATGCTCGGGAAACCAGCTTGAAAAACGTTCTGACATCTTGCTAATGGTGGATAATAATTAAATTATGATCATAGGTATCCAAAGAAACAGAAATAGCAATTTATTTTTAAGAAAAGCAGTTATGTAAAACACATGGAAAAATCATTAGGTAGGTAACATAATGTATGACAGTTATTTACGTTCCACCATTCTGTTACAGCGAACCCAGTTTGCATTAAAAAGTGTTGAGTCATCTACCAATTAACGTAACCTAGTAACGCTGCGCACCAGTCTTAATTTGAAAGAGTTCAACATCTCTTGCCAACTGTGTGGTCTTGGTAATACCTTATTTCATAATATTTAAGCGGAAAACTCGTAGCCCGTTAGTTCGTAGTCGTATCTACAGGGCCAGGCCTCCTAATATAACCGTCAAAATGTCATAACATAATTATCTATTAAAAACATATAATAATATAAATTATTAATAATATTTGGTCAGAGGATAAGCATTGCCATACAACGTGACAATGCCGCCTGACTTTTGGGCACAGTTCGACAGCGATGCGAATGAATTTTTTCACGCCATATTTTAGGGTTAACTTAGTTAGAATAGGTGCCCGAAGATGGACAGCACCGCCGAGGTCGGCCCAAAGAGAGGTGACGAGACGACCTGGACGCGTACTATGAGGGCTGGTACGAGTTGGCGCGTGAAAAGAATTCTTGGAAGGACTTTGCCTAACAGTGGGACAGTATGAGCTAAATAAAGAAAAGAAAAAACTTAGGAGTTTTTATTTTATTTCTAGTGTAGGTATATAGTTAGTTATGTATTCATCAAAACAGCTGTAAATGTTTTATAATTAAAAACTTAGACTTTGATGACATCACACCGTATAGGGAGGTAATCATTGTTTTACGTTGGTAAATACGAATTTCTTTATTTGAACGAGTAGGTACAACGAACGAAGAAAACAAATCGCAGAAAATTCCACACAATAAAACCTACCTACATAAAATGCATGCCGATATAATAATGTAAATAAGTATAATAACTAGAATGTTTACAATGGATCGTGATGAACTCATAAGCGTAAATAATCAAGCTGAATACTCAAACAGATCTGCATTATGTTGTAGAGATCCGGACATGGACCAACAAGGGCGAGGATTAACAGTGCTAAGTCACTCGGAAGAATTGTTTAACGCTATCCAAATATCGGCGAATGGAACGCCAAAAGACCCACTAAGCAGATAATTTTCGATAGACTTCAGCTATGAGCCGTCAATCAACTGTGTGTTATGTTGAATGAAGATTTCTACGAGGTGAGGTTCTCAATGCCGCCATTGATGTCGAGGCCTATTCAATCGAGTCTACGTTAGCTACGCACTCGCTCGAATGGCATTTCCCTACTCGGCAAATATGAACACTTGCTCATAATCGTGTACCTACCTGAAAGTATCACACTATCACGACCGGTTTGTGAATAAAATAAGTAGGTAACATTCTGTGGGTCACCTACTATAATAAGATTTGATGTACAATAGATAAATGGACTCGATAATAGTTATCATACTTTTTTAAAACATTTTTTGCACCAAACTTCCGGATTTCAACCCCATTGTTTGAGGAAAACGTTGATACTAACAGGGAAACGAATAACAATAGTTTAAATAGGTTTGCATACATTTAGGGTGCCCCTGCACCCTCAATGAATCTCACTAGTTTAATTAATGAACACCTTGTATCTGTGCGAGTCTGCATGCAGGGGTGACCACGTCGCGTAGTACCGAATAGTGACGTAAGCCCGGCCTCAGGCGAGTGCCCATCAGAGCGAAATAAGGGCGCAGAAAATGATTATAGGAAACAGTCACCAGGTTCAATTAATTGACAATCAAATTAGATAAAATTAGCAATATTGTTCAGAAGTTAAAGGAGAGGTTTTCCCGTATCCTTAAATATACTTATGACTTCAAGGAAAACCCTAGCCAAAAACATTTACCTACATAATACGAATAGGGAAACAAAACAACGCCTTAAATAGTCGGTTAAAAATAGGCAAAGGGGTTGGGGTCACTTGGGGTTCAGAGTACCTACATTGTTAGCTCGAATAACTTTACTAACAGCTTTTGATAATAGATATGGGACAGCGTTATCAACAAAACATCCCAAGTCCGTAATTTAAACCGACTTCAAAATATTCGTCCCATATGTATGTAATATTGTCAGAATTGCAGTTTTTGTATACGTTATTTAAGTTATTACTTACGTGTCATTTTGTTTTTAAGTTTCAGGAAGTCATCCCATAAAGCTCCTGAATACTGAGGAATTCGTCGATGGGTTATCTAAGGGTCCGGCACAAAATGCAAAGGGTTTTTCATTCATAAAACCGTTTAATGATAAATAGGTAAGAATAGCCCATAAATTAACATTTATACCTATTACCTACCTATCCTCTCTTTTAGGGTAAAATATTAGTCTACTTACTGAAGTATTACTAATTAGAAACATAATAAAACGGTTGCACATGAAGAGGTAGTTAGCACTTCACATCCTTTTATCTCTGAAAGGATTTACAAAAGGACCCGGGTTTTTTATTTTTAAGCATCCTCTCTGGACCCCATTTGAAGATTTGGACTCAGTGTAAGTAGGGACAGATCATTGTTCAAGTGACTAAAACATCAAATAAAATATCTGTTGCCTTTTTTAATTTGTCCATGAACTAGTACGGAGGCTTGCGGAATAATTTCTCCACCGCTGTGGCGTTGTGGACGGTGCTCTACTACTTACCGATATAAATAGGCAATCAATGTATCAGAGGTCAGTTACAACCGGACTTCCTCTCAGGACTTACCTACCGAGGAAGTACAACACTAATCATGAGGGTGCTCCTAGTACTTGGTGTGCTCTGCCTGGCGGCAATGTGCTGCGCCACCGAGGCCGACCGCGACGACCAAGCGGTGGCCGCGTCCGGGCACCACCACGAGCATGGCGGCGGTCACGAGCACCATGCCCACCATCATCACGACCATGGCGGTCATGGACACAAGGGTCACAAGGGACACCACCATCACCACAAAGGCGACCACGGTGACCACGGCAAGCACCACCATGAAGAACATCACCACGAGCACGGCGGCGGCCACAAAAAGCACTGGGACGAGCACGACCACCACGGTGAACATCACGAGCACGGACACCACCACAAGGGCGGCAAGCACGGACACAAGGAGCATCACGACAAGGGCGAACACATCGACGGCTACCACAAGAAACACCACAAGGATCACTTCCACAAGGACCACCACTTCCACGACGGCCACCACCACGAAGGCAAACACCACAAGCACGACCACCACCACGGACACCATGAGAAACACGGTGGACACCACAAGAAGGGCGGTCATCATCACTCCGGTCACCACGAGGGACACCATGGCAAACACGGCCACCACGACAAACACCACTACGACGAGGACCATCACGGACACAAGGGACACCACGGGCACGAAGGACACCACCACCACCACCACGACCACGGCAAGAAGGGCGAACACAAGGACCACAAACACTGGGGCTTCCACCACGGCAAGCACTGATACCACTCTGTATCCTGATTGTTATGAATTATTATTAAGAATGGATGTTGTTATTGTTGTTGTTCTTATTTTTATACAAAGTAAATAATTTTTCGTAAATCTGCTCTTTTTCTCCCTCCTCACTCCTTTGACATGTTTTAGCCTTGATCTTGACCTTTTGCACCAAATTCATTTCGAAACTTAAAATACCTAATCGCAACACGCAGGTCCAATAAAAATCAATAGATTCAATATGTAGGTAATGTTATTGTCACTAATTTCCTATGAGTAAGTAATTGTGTGTCTGTCGCAGCCGTTTAGAATAAGAATACATAGCTAGGTACATAAATGAACATTTCATCACTGTATATTAGGTATATAAGCTGCTATCGTGTACAATAAAGAATTAAGAAGAATAGGTAAGAATAAAAATTTTACAATAAGTCTGATTGTTTGTGTGTACCTACCTATGTGAGTTTGTATGTTTGTAAACGCACCCATGATACAGGAGAAATTCCTAGTTTTGGGCAGTGTTTAAAAAAAATAGAGCGGCACGAGGCCATTTCCCATCAATAAAAAAAGGGGTTAAAGGAACCTACCATGAATGGCATGGGGAGGCATGACATTCGAACCTAACCTATCCTTGTCGGGGTGCCCTAATCCCTGTGAAATCTTCATCTTTTTAATAGGATTAGTGAAAGGCATAATTTTAATCTATCTATACTTATAATAAATCTGTAGAGAGGTAAATTCTGTACATGAAATATATTTCCAAAATAACTATCAGCGGGTGATTAGTGATCGATACTGACGCCAAAAATGCAATCAGTAAAATTTTTGTCTGTCTGTCTGTCTGTCTGTATGTTCGTTATAGAAACAAAAACCACTCGACGGATTTCAACGAAACTTGGTGCAATTGTTCTTCATACTCCTGGGCAGGTTATAGTATACTTTTCATCACGCTACGATCAATAGGAGCAGAGCAGTGAAGGGAAATGTTGTGAAAACAGGAGAACTTACTCCATTTTTTAAGCTTCCGTTGCGTGTGCAGCCTTAATGGTTAAAGCTACACGGAAATCATGTATGACGGAAATGTTCTCCTTAAAATTATATAAAAAATATTCCACGACAGCAAATGTCTATCTTTTATGGTTGACTCACAATAACACGTGTAACTCCAGATAGCTTAGCAGTTCGGAGCTTTCTGATTATATTTGTCTACTCTTACGTTTTAACACTCTCACTCATCCCTAATTAAAAAATATTAACATTATTACCTATTTAATTTAATTTCTATACTAATAATATATATCTAATATAATAATAATATTATAAAGAGGAAAGATTTGTTTGTCTGTTTGTTTATTTGTTTGTTTGAAATTAATAGGCTCCGAAACTACTGGACCGATTTGAAAAATTCTTTCACCAGTAGAATCGTACATTATCGGTGATGGACATAGGCTATAGAATATTTTCAAAAAAGTTCGGGATCTGTATGAAAACTTCGATAATGTAACCCAAGGTGTGAGAAAAAATCTTTATATCGCGTACGCTGCGGAATCTATTGACAATAGAGCAAAGTGATGTACTACAGTTTTATAGAGGTCATCAATGTCTACAAAAAAGTCCGCGATACCATATATCTAACTATTATGGTTAAGTCACCATGACCGCTTTTTGTTCAAATTATTCAAACAAATCCTTGGTGATATGAAAAAATGGTGATTTCGGTATCATGATATTAATCCTTATCCATTTAAATGGTTTGATAATTAAGGTTGATTATGTCCGTGTAAATCACACTTTAAATTATTCAAATCGGACCCTCCGTTCAAAAGTTACGACGGTAATAAACATGCTCGGAGTAAGAAAAATGTCGCGGCTGGAGCGAACTGGGAAGAATCATATCAATGCTTGGTCCGATGAAGTTGAAAATGATTTCGACAAAACAATAAGAATAACAAATGTTTGGATTTTTCGCAAATAAACTACATACATAATAAGGGGTGAAGCAGGGGTGATTAAGTTTTTAGGGGAGGACATTATTGCTTGCTTTAATTTACGTCGGAATGCTATGAACAAACTAAAAATGGGATTATTGAAACAGATGTACCTAACAATTTTTGCATAATCAACTCCTGACGCGGTGAACAGGGTGAACAGTTGCGCTGAACCTGAGACCATAGAATAAGTAGAAATGGCTAAGTAATAAATGTAATTAATGAAAATCGTTGTGCTTGATTTTCCAAAACTAACCTTTATAAGGGGGTGTAGGGGGCGTTGAAGTTTGTGGAGTACCTACTCAATCCGCGCGGACGAAGTCGCGGGCGAAGTGCTAGTACTACAAATAAGAACAAATTAGATCAACCCCGATTCAGATTGGCTAAAGTACACACTTCTTTTATGGGGTACTGTGTTAAATTTTATAATAAAATACCACTTGAAATTCTCGAACTGAATGAGAGAAAATTTAAAACATGCATAAAACGCACACTATGTAGACAGGCATATATGAAAAATGCTTGGCTAAATGCCGGTTCTGCTCCACAGCCTCAGCCGCTTGGTTCCACTAGTTAGGAATATATATTTGGAAGAGATGCTCACCCTTTTTATTTTTTTTACGTCTAATATTGATAATATTCCACATTTCTTATATAATGTTTGGAATAAACTTTTATTATTCTGTCCTTACCAATTGATATTCATAGTTTTATATAAAGTAGAAGCATTTTTTATTTTCAAATCCTGTTAATGTTCGGACCATGGAGCCTTTTATGTTAATAGATGGTTTCCTTGTTTGACATGAATGAGCAGGATCAGTTGAGGGTGTGTCATGTTCACTCGAATGTCTCGCTGATGGTGGCGCGTGTATCGGATCATTCAGTTCCCTTCAAAGTGGTTGAGCTGAATGATGCTGATGCACGCGTCATGTTCGTGAACGGGCGCCATCAGTGGAGACTGGTCATCTCTTAGCTGTCACTGGCTTATTTCAATATTTTAAACTTATTTGATACTTAGAATTTTTTTTTTCTCTTTTTATATTGTTCTCACATGTAGAAGAAACAAGGATAATGTAACCAGGATTACTGTTAATCATAAAATGGTTTAAAAGAGTAAAATAAATAAATAATAAAATTGTTTATTTATAAAATAGGGCACATTTACAATAAGTCGGTGGAGTTATTTGCTTCTCCATAGAGATCTACCTACGCTTTGGAATGTGCAAATAGCTTTATGTTTTTGACTGACTGACTCTGACAATTCAAAAGTACCTGTAAGTGGATTATTTGAAATAAATGCTTTGACTTTGACTTTGGCCCAATGTCACTTTGTGCCCACTTGGCTAGGCAAGTCATTAAACGATATTGAACTAAGTCATTTGTCTAGCTCTTCAGTTAAATGCCGTGATGTTACTTGGGCCGCCGATTATACGTCGCCGTCCAATGAAAAGGCAAGGCCGCCAATTAAACGGCTGATTATATAGTTGTCTGTGACATATCCTTCCTTATTCCTGCCCGTCAAGTAGTTTTTATTCCACAAACTAAAGAAAAAAAGGTAGGTAATAAAAGGTTTAAAGCTAAGAAACAATTGTAGACCCTGTTTGGACACAACAACGTAGGTAAGTAATACTTTAAATATTTAAGAGCCTAATGCGAGAGCCTAGGACAGAGCATGCCACGTTAACCTTATGTACGCTCTATGGTTCATTTGTTTGCCAGCTACGCATTCGTACGTAGGGACGCCGTGGTCTTCGTGCTCGCAGTAGCAAGCAGTGGATGATCCCTTCGTCTTTTTTAGTACAAATGCACTACTTATTAGGCATGGGTAACTCCGGACACATCTATATCTTCGGATATATATCTTTAGGCGGACACATATTAACTCCTTCTTTTTCACAAAAAATAATATCTATTTCCGAGTAACTCCGACTCACTCCGACCGAAGTTGACCGAACTGAATGACAGCCCCTCAGGCCCGCTCCGGTACGCCGAGTAAATTTCCGGAAAGACACGAATATTGAGTAAACTTTCTTTTTTTTTTTAAACGTTGCCCCACACTAGGAATTTCTTCTGTATCGTGGGTGCGTTTACAAACATACAAACTCACATTCACAAACAGCCAGACTCGGAACAACTATCAGTAGGCCATACAAATATTTTTTCCGTGCGGGAATCGAACCCGCGACACGCAGCGCAGCAGTCGATCGCTCAACCACTGCGCCAACCGTACCGCCAAACTGTTCCCGCATAACTATACTAAATTAATCATTTCTCTGTTATTAATTTTTAATGTTTAGGTTGCATTTTTTACGACACAATTATTATTAATGACCATTTCGCGGATTATTCAGTCATTCACGACCAATTTCGAGATAATTATCAATAAACCAGATATTTGACTTTTCGCCTCATTCCGTGGATCTATTTAAATTTTTTTTTTTTTTTTTTTTTTTTATTTATTTGTTCAAGGAAAAAATTACATAAAAGTCTTCACACATGTCTTCTGCCAAACTGCTGTACAGTTTGTCGGCAGTGTTCTCGTGGATACAGTTACATACAGTCTTACTTTAATGTACTTATTAACTAGTCAATTCTGCACATAGACGCAGTCAACACAAAAACAGATACAGACAGGGGCACACATACCAGGCGCTCAATGATGGGCTCCGGCATTTTAAAAGTCGGATTTACCTAAGTATCTATCCCAGACATAATCTAGCTCCATATATGGTTAATTCACTCCAGGATATATAATATTAAGTGGATATGGATATGTTAATCGGATATTTATCTTTATTTGTAATGATATACCTACTACATATTATACAATCTTTTACCGGATATAGTTAGCCCATGCCTACTACTTATATAATTTGGTTTATCCAAATTAACATTCATTCAAAGTAAAAATGGGTTACATTTTTTTTATCACAGAACCCTAACCGACTTTCATAAATAAAAGTAGCCAAAGTTACTCCCTACCAAAATCGGTCCAGACGTTTCGGAGATCCCGGAACAAACAGACATTTAATACAAGCATATGAAAGAATTAATACATTTATGCTTTCCTATGCATTTATTAAAAAGCAGTTTTTATATTAAAAACAGACATGTAATGGTTCATCGAACTCCAACACCCAAATCTTCTAATATATAGAAACCGGTCAAGTGCGAGCCGGACTCGCGCACGGAGGGTTCCGTACCATTCGGCAAAAAAACACGTTTGTTGTATGGGAGCCCCACATAAATATTTATTTTATTCTGTTTTTAGTATTTGTTGTTATAGGGTAGCGGCAACAGAAATACATCATCTGTGAAAATTTCAACAGTCTAGCTATCACGGTTCATGAGAAACAGCCTGGTGACAGACGGACGGACGGACGGACCCGTTTTACCCTTTGGGTACGAAACCCTAAAAATGAATAGGTTAGTCTCGCTAAACCTCGAAAACGGCTGGACCGATTTGGCTAATTTTGGTTTTGAAATATTTTTGGAAGTCCAGGAAAGGTTTAAATGGTAAGAAATTACAGAAAAAAATATCCCGGCGGAGGATATAGGTACATAAACGAAAGAACTAACGCTTTAAAGATGGGCAGGTAGGTACCTTATTTTTTACAATGAGTGCAAGAATGGATGAAAATACTACGCCTTATATTTGCAAAGCCAATAAGCGGGCAAGCCAGAAACAAAACAGCTGCCAAGTGCAAGTCGGTTTCGCGCAAAGAAATTATATATATTTTTAACCGACTTCAAAAAAGGAGGTTATCAACTCGACCCGTATGTATGTAGGTACCTATGTAATGTCAGAATTGAACAGTTTTTATATGTATGTATGTAATTATTGTGTTTTCAAGTACAAAGACTATCAAACTCTATGATTATGACTATACCAACATATTTCTAATTTTCAAAGTTCGTTCGACAATACAAAATTTGGGAAGAGAGAACTAGTCCAGTAGGTAGGTAAACTTGTCGCCTGAAAGTACCTACAGGGTACTTTGCGTCAAATCCGGTAGTTCAGCAGTGCGATTCTGTAAACATGTCGAAGTGATCACTTGGGCAGGGTGCACGACGGGTGAGTTGTCAAACCATACAAATTAGATGGAATGACGGCTCTATTGTCGTTCACTCCGCCTAGGGTTACACCGTGAGATGTCGACAGAATCGACCGGCTGTTTTCGAAATGGCCGTGAAAATTTAGATTTTTTTGAGATATTGGCGATTATAACCCTAAAAGATTAATTTTTGATAGTACCTTCTCAGGACGTTTTTAAAGTAGACTAAATTTGCTACAACATGAGACTAGAATGTCTAGTCCTTTAGGGCTTTAGGTTCGTGGATGGGTGACCAAGTGACCATCCAATATATACCTACAGATACCCCTCCATGCCTCAACCGAAGCACATTATTTGGTATTTATAGTATTTTGTCGCGGCTGTCATTTTTGTAAATCTTTGGCAGTCGTCACGCGTCACCTATTAAAAATCTTGGAAACCTGAAAACCTGGCAAAGGTGTAACGTGATACCCTTGTGCTGGGTTGTGAAAGTCAGATGGGCAGTCGCTCCATGGATAAAACTGGTATTCAGCTGCATCTGGTTAGACTGAAAGCCGAGCACAATACAGTGTGTGTGTGAGTGTGTGTGTGTGCGGGAAAAGGCTATTATAGGCAGATTGATCGGATGGTCCCCACTGTGTGATTTGCTCTGCTAGATTCAATTTATTAATCTAACTAGGAAGGGTTTTTTTTATAATAGGATAACTTATATCTGCTTACGACACACAACGGTTCGACTTGATGGTACGGCACGTAACACTTCGGCCCTTCACCTAAATCATAGAGTTTGAACTCTAGGGTGCCGCGTAGTGTTAGTGAAAATGGGCATTAGGGTCAACTACGAATGAATACTAAACTTGTAGTATGGAATGGCCGGCTAACGCCTATATACAGGTGCGTGTTTCAATTATACTAAATGCTTACTTAGGTGGTGCGCGTTTCAATTAGAAATGCTTAGGTGGCAGGCCGATGTCTATGGCTAACCTAAGCTTCAGCTTTCGTCGATTCGGGTGCGGACTATTGCTATCGTGGTCGAATTCTGGATAAATACCCGGGTAATAGCTGCGTTGCTAGTTGCTACTGACAAATTTTCAATAGAAAACGAAGTCCTCAGCTCGCTCAATTCTGGAATTGAACACCGGTCTCACCTAGCTAAACAAGTTCACTAGTGATCACTATTCTAATCAATGGGTAATTACGATGATCATGCAGGCATTAGTCAATTATACAGGGTTATTTATAAAACACCAACAACCTTTCAGTGGGTGAAAGTACTCATGATTATAAACAACTTTTGTTATGCGACCAACCCTGAAAAATCGAAAAAAAAATCTACTGTTTCATACATTTTCATCGGGTGAATATTGCATACCTATTGTATGAAACAGCCGATTTATTTTTTGATATTTCAGAGTTGGTCCCATAGAAAAAGTTGTTTATAATCATGAGTACTTTCACCCACTGAAAGGTTGCTGGTGTTTGAGAAATAACCCTGTATATAAACATCGAACTAAGTACCTATTTTGTTAACAAAGACTTAATTTTTATTAGGTGTCGATGTAGATTCCGCCAACCCAGTGATCACGTGCTGCCGTGAACAGCGAGGCTAAGGGGAGACCCCTTTAGTTTCCCCAGGGATGTGCCCCAACAGGTGTTGCACAGAGGCGGTTCCGGAGTGGTATTTTAAGAGGTAACGGGGCCCTTTCTATGTGCTGATGGGGATCACGGGGGTGGTTTTAGTGAGGTAAAAATCCCACACTCCCTGGTCTTTACCCCAAAAGTCCAAACGCTTTTTGAAGGTTTCCACCCGAAAACAAAAAAAAAAGGTGTCAACGTAGATCCTACCTTCCTTTCTATAGTTTATGTGAGTAGGTACATTGATTGTTTTGTTTGTGAATTAACTGATAAGTACCTATATTATTTTTTGCGTAGGCATTTAGACATGTCGCAATGGTAAGGCGTAACGCGTTCCGAGCTGACGGCGTGGCGTCCTTGCCGATGGTTTCACCGACTGCAACCCGCAAATCTAATGATATAAAATGCTGTCACGGGCGGCTTACAGGCAGTTCAGTCCCAGTAGCCAAATACAGAACAAACAGCGAAGTAAAACAATAACAATGAGGTCGCTAGTCGCCCTTGCCGTGCTAGCATGTGTCATAGTAGCGTGTGCGGGACGGGAAGACGAGCAGGGAGACCTGGTCGCCGCCGCCAGCGGTCATCACCACGAGGAGGGCGGCGGCAAGGAGCACCACTCCCACCATCACCACGAACATGGTGAAAAGGGACACAAAGGACACAAAGGACATCACCACCACCACAAAGGAGACCATGGTCACCACGGCAAGCACCACAAAGCTGGACACCATCACGAGCACGGGGGCCATCACAAGAAGCACTGGGACGAGCACGACCACCATGGCAAGCACCATGAGCACGGACACCACCACAAGGGTGGCAAGCACCACCACAAGAAACATCACGATAAGGGCGAAGAAGTTGAGGGCTACCACAAGAAATACCACAAGGACGAGTACCACAAGGATCATCATTTCTACGATGACCACCACAAGGAAGGCAAGCACCATAAACACGGCCACCACCACGGACACCACGAGAAGAAAGGAGGTGGTCACAAGAAGGGCGGTCACCACCACTCCGGTCATCATGAGGAACACCATGGCAAACACGGCCACCATGACAAGCATCATTATGATGAGGACCACAAGGGACACAAGGGCCACCACGGACACGAAGAACACCACCACCACCACCATGACCACGGCAAGAAGGGCGGCCACGAGGACCACAAACACTGGGGATTCCACCACGGCAAGCACTGAGAATATACTGTTAAGATTATGTTATTGTTTATTTTGTTACTTTATGCGTTACCTCTTTGTAAATAAACTTAAACCAATTTAAAAAATAACGTTTTTTATTATTAATATTATTTATTAATTTTCCATAGTATTAATTCAATCCACCACATAATCACCTATACAATCTTGAATCTATACCTGCTACTAAATAGCACAACCTACATTTCTACAAAAGCAAACCAATAAGTATCACTAAAATAAATTAGCAGTCGATCTAACGGAACTAATTCAGTTTAACCATAACATGATGTCGACACCGCCACCGCGGCGTAGCCGTCGCGTCGCGGACTCATTCATCCAGAAATCTGCAGCAACAATTGCCAAACACCACTCTGTAATCGACGTCAGATGAAAGCGATCTAATCTATAAATTCAAAGTGCGGAAACAGTTTTGACACTGTTATCGTAGCTTTGGTGACGGCTACGTCTTTAGTCGAGCCAGACAAAGTGAGTTGGACTTTCCTTTATTATACATAAATTGATAACTTATGGCATTACTAATAGGATGCATTCACATAGTTGACAAGAAATTCTGGTACACGTGAATTATGCACCCATAGTTTACCTTAATTTTATTTTATTTTTTTCAGTTATGAGGCTCCTGATTTTAATAGGGCTTCTGGCATGCGTGGTGCTATTCGCGCATGCTCGCAATGTGGCCAATGCTAAAGGTGAAAAGGATGCCGCACCTGTCAAGGCTGTCCCAGAACCAGCACCAACAGGCGGCGACCTGTCGGCAGCCGGAAGTGAACCCGGCGACCAAGCGATAGCGGGCACCGAGCACAAGAAGGCGAAGGACAGCCACCACGAGCAGGGCGGTGGCCATGAGCACCACGCCCATCACCATGAGGAGCACGGGGATAAAGGAGACAAGGGATACAAGTCGCATCACCACCACGATAAAGGCGAGCACGGCAAACACGCGAAACACCACCACGAAGGACATCACGACGAACACGGTGGGCACAAGAAGAAGCACCACGATGAACACGACCACCACGGCGAACACCACGAGGCCGCGCACGGACACAAGGGGGGGAAATTCGGACACAAAAAAGGCCACAAAAAAGGTTCAAAGACCACTGGTTTCCACCATAAGTCCCATAAAGACGAATACCACAAGGAACACAAGTTCTACGACGACTTCCACAAGGGAGGACACCATCACAAACACGGTGACTTCCACGGCCATCATGATAAGAAGGGCGGACACCACAAGAAAGGTGGGCACCATGAAAAGGGTCATCACGAGAAACACCATGGCAAGAAAGGACATCACGACAAAGGACATTACGACGAAGACCACAAAGGGCACAAGGGCCACCACGGTCACGAGGAACACTTTGCACACCACCACGACCACGGCAAGAAGGGAGGTCATGCCGGCGGCAAGGAGCATGGTTACAGTCACGCAAAGAAGGCGTAAAGAGGATACGACGACGTACCCACTTAATTATTTGTTAAATTATGTTGTTGTTGCTTTTTATTGTTATGTTTTTCAACAAGTCATTGTACATAAAAGTTTACGTAAGACATTAATAATTTAAATTAAAATTCAATTCAAAATTGGTTCACGATATGCCTCATTTTTTATCCCAAATATTAACATGTTTTTACTGCATAAATGCAGTATAAAAGCATACGTAGATATTTACAGGAAGTAGGTACCTATTATATAGTTTTACACTGACAGAAGAGTAAGGTTTTATAAGTGGACTACCAATCCTGAACCTTATACCTATACGTAGGTCGATGGTACCTTGGAGCTCTAAAAATATAAGGCTTTTAAGTCAACGCAATAAAAAGATGGCTATTTATCCATCATTATTGCGACATATTTTGGTACTCGCAAATAAATCAAAACCTATGGGGTAGGTACTAGGTACCTACTTCCCGTTGACCTAGAATCATGAAATTTGGCATGAAGCAAGGTCTTACAACACAAGTAATGGAAAAAATCTGAAAATTTATAACCTTTAGTTGTATCCCATAAAAAAACATTTTTTGCGATTAAAGTTGCGAAAGAGATAATATTTCATGTCTCTTTCATACTTACCAGTAAAGTAATGTTGTATCCTGCTGTCAAAACGGGCCTTTTATTTTTTGACTTTACAAACACACCTGTGTATTCGCAATTGAAGAAATTACCGTGACGTACTATGTCAGTACATCGATGTATGAGAGAACAATTTTTTCAACTACTAAGTTTGTCCTTCATTCGTAAGTACTTATCGTTTCATCAGAGTAATGAGTGTTTTCAAAGTTTATAAACTTCAGTAGGTAATGTATAATCGAAAAAAAATCGAGACACGATTCCTGTAATAGACGAATTATATCTACATACGAGTTTGTACGGAACCCTCGGTGCGCGAGCCAGACTCGCACTTGTTTTATCCTGTCAAACTGAAAATAGACTAAGGGGGCAGTGTTGCAAATACCAAGATTGAAAAAAAGAAATCAAGTAGGTAGCACAATGCACAAAAAAGAGTTTTAGACATAACATTAGGTTAGGTATAGGTACCTAAGTGGCGCAATCAGAGCAAGAAATTACACAATTATTTTACTTTAAATTTATTCAATACAAAGTTGCATAAGATTTACAACAAAGCCATCAGTGGAGCTAGATGGTCAAACTCAATCTTCTCAGTGATGTTCTTTGTCTTTATGTTTTCATCTTGGTTAGCAATGAAGATAAGGTTTCCATCATCTCGCCATCCGTATTTTTTCACCCAGTGTTTCAAGGTAACATCTAAAAGCAGACACAAACAGATTGTTTATACTGTGAAAATTATTTATTTTATTATAAAAATTAATTATTTATTATCTACTTCACTTTTAACAAAAGCTACCTGGCCACTGCTGGATGTCGCAGCCAAATAGCTTAATCAGCCGTTTAGTCGGCGGCCTAGCCGTTTCATGGAACGGCGCCTTTAACTAGCTGCCTAAATAATAATAATAATAAACGTTTATTGATTCAAATATATTATCTCTGGTTGTTCTCGTCTGGCTAACGGCGAGTACTTGCACAGACATAACCAAGTGGCCAGGATTATTCACCAGCAACTTGTTTTGAAATACAAACTTGTGGATTCTGAGGTACCGTATTACAAGTATGTGCCCGACCCAGTTCTCGAAAATGACCATGTCACGTTGTACTGGGGTCGCTCTATCATCACTGATAGGACTATCATCGCTAATAAGCCCGATATAGTGGTGATAGACCGATTAGCGCGCCGCACAATGATAATCGATGTTACCATTCCACATGACGAGAACCTCGTGAAAGCTGAGAAAGAGAAACAAATCAAGTATCTTGACTTAGCACACGAGGTTGTCGACATGTGGAATGTGGACTCGGCTGTCATTGTGCCGATGGTCGTTACGGCCAATGGTTTGATAGCCAAAAGCTTTGAGGACCACCTGTCGAAGCTGGCGTTACGCAGTTGGGTAAAGGGCCTGATACAGAAAGCAGTACTCCTCGATACGGCTCGTATTGTGAGGAGGTTCCTTTCTCTGGAGCCGTAACCACCGGTAGCTTGGACTCCGCTCCCGACACCGGCGGACTACTATTTTTTTATATTTTTAAATGTTTTTTTTTGTATTTTTTTAAAACTATTTAAAAATGTAATTCAGTCAGTGTTACCAGCTCTCAATAAATATTTTCCCTAATACAAAAGCGAAAACGGGTTGGGTTTAGATTTAGAATAAAGTTCTTTGAATTTGAGGAATCTGTCACTGTGGGGGGGTCAAGAGGGCTTACCTCAAGCGCCTCCATGCAATTTCAGTTGCCGAAGCTGCGTCGAAATATTTTCTAAAAATATTTGTAAATCACTATTAAAACGTGAAACGGAACTATAATAAATTACTCTTAATTCTTACGTTTTTGTAGTTCTATCTTTCAAAATGCGTGAAATGAATTGGTTAGGTAGGCTAGCAATTTGTTGACACTGACAGTGACAGATATACTCGACATCACGCCGTAAATGTGCTACATATCGTTATTGTTATCTGCCTCCTGTTTTTGCTACCCCTCTGGACACCGAATGCTTGCTATTTATGACAAGTTCGCTACGCCTTTGGACACGTGATTAGATTTTAATTAATATTTTGGTGTTTTATTTGGTGCCAGAGCGAGCGAAGCGAGTTCGGGACTTGGGGCACCCCGAATCGTGGTATTTTTTTTTTAAACCACCCAGAAATAGGGTCAACTACTCTTTAGTATTACTTCGGTGGAGGGCCCTGGTGATTTTTCTCAGTAATTATTGAATAAAAAATTTAAACTTCAACAATTAATATAAAAAACCGCGCACCTCCGGCGGCGGCGCGGCGGCGGGAAAAGGTGGGGGGCTAACCCCCTAATAAGGGGACTCGATTCTTCGATTCGAACTTAAAACTTTTCAATTTCCAGCAAGCATAAACAAAGTAACCACAGACGATATAATAAATAATCCTTTTTTATGGTTAACACTAGTGATAGTTGTTTTTTCTATTTCTCACCACTAAATTTGGGAAAAAATTCCCTAAGTTGGGAACCCTGCGGCTGGTCGACGCAATTATGACAGTTCCGCCTACAGCGCGCCAAGTGACAGCAAATGGAACTAAATTTCAGTGAATATAGCTAGGCAAACCATTAAATGTTAGTGAGCCAAGTCATATGCCTAGCCATTCAATTAAATTCCGGGATTGCTTTTAGGGCGCTAACTAAATGGCGCCGTTTAATGAAATGGCTAGGCAACCAATTAAGTGGCTGATAAAACCAGTTGGCTGTGACATGTACCTACACTCTTATTCCGAACGCGACGGCAGACCAAAGACAGCAGCGACGTTGCTATTACTGAATGTTTGGACAAAAATACGTCTTGTTGCGCTACAAAGCCACAGGCATGCATCGCACCTTATTTTCGGACTCTCTGTTTCATTTTATCAAGTTTAACGCTCGGCATGCCTGGTGGCAAAATGTTACGCGGTATTAGGGTACGTCAGACCCGGATTTCAGTGATGGTCCCATAGTGAAAGTTGTTCATAATGATGAGTACAATGATCGCTTAAGAGGTATTGCGTTTATTCTGTTACACGTAGGGGCAAAAATGAAAAAAAAATAAGAATCCACCATATTAACTAAATTAAAAAAATAATTCACAATATTTCATAAATTGATTAAACTTCTTTGTTTAGAGAAGTAGATACCTATAGCAAACGGTATGGTACTTAACTTACTACGATCAATTCATACTCATAATGTACAATGATCTTTGACTAATAATTATTCCAAAGAATCCTTTCGTTCTCCTGATATTTTGATGATTATCAAGAAATTACTACCTACTTATAGCAAACGAATTTAAAGACAATGTCATTTACACAAAGTAATATTTCAATGATTTCTTATCATTTAACAAGGTATTATTCAGGCAGATTCACGGTTGACCATAAATTACAGTACCTATGGCGGAGCGCTGCGCTCTCTCCACCCTTGGTCTCAAAAAACGGTTGAATGCATGAAAAAATGTTCTGAACAAGAATTGTTACAAATTTTACGTTTACAATTTTAATCATAAGTGTTAACGTAACGGAACTATAGAAACCGAGATTATTGCGAAAAACCGATTTTTGTGACCTTTGACCTTCAATAACTTACGACGCAGACTCGAGATTTTATGAGACTTTTGACATAATCAAAATCAAAATCAAAAGTCATTTATTCAAATTAGGCTGAGAGCCAGCACTTTTTGAACGTCAAATTTTACATAAAGACAGTCCCCCAAAACGCCCACCCGTCACCACTTCCTAGTGTTTTAGCTGGGAAGAAGAAGTGGCGCAACAAACTCCCCAGCAACACATCTGTCTGTTACGTTTTAAGAACTTCAATTTATTAAACAATAGTACGCAAAGTATTTTAAGACACGAACAAAAAATAAATATGTATCCAACAAAAAAATTATATGAACTCATATAACCTGTCATAAGCTAACTAATAGAGCAAGAAAGAACATGATAAAATTACATTGATAAAATTACATTATCTTGCGTTCAACACTGCGACCAACTATTCTTATCGTCTAAATAGTCATTAATAGAATAGTATGCCTTTGAACAAAGGTTAGATTTAACTTTAGATTTAAATGAGTTAAAAGGCAGGTCAAGAAAAGAAAGTGGAAGTTTATTGTAGAAGCGGATACCGAGCCCCACAAATGAGTCATGGACCTTACGAAGTCGGTGTGAAGGAGCATGTAGCTTGTGCTTGTTTCTGGTATTAAAGTTGTGGATGTCGTTTCGTCGTTCTCGTTTTAGTATATAAGTGTATATTTTGCCTAATATATAAAATGTTTGCAAAAATGAATTGAGATGCTACCGTGAGAATTCCAATATCTTTAAAAAGTTCTCTTAATGAAACTCTTGACCCTAGCTGATATATTGCTCGCACAGCACGTTTTTGCAAAACAAATATATTTTGTATATCAGCAGCTTTTCCCCACAATAGAATACCATAGGACATAACGCTATGGAAATAACTAAAATAGACTAACCGAGCTGTGTCAACGTCAGTATACTGTCTTACTTTTCTGACGGCGAATGCGGCAGAGCTGAGCCTTCCCGATAAGCTTGATATATGTGGGCCCCATTGAAGTTTGGAATCAACAGTTATGCCCAAAAATACTGCCGTGTCTACAGTTTCAAGCACCTCGCCACTTAAGACGACATTGGGTCCTAAATTTCTAACATTTGGCAAAGCAAACTTTATACATTTTGTTTTCTTGGCATTTAGAACTAGATTATTTGTCGTAAACCAATCCGTAACCAATGAGAGAGCGCTGTTTACGTTATCGAAATCTTGTCTATTCCTATCTACCTTAAAGATAAGGAGAGGTTTCATCCGCTAACAATACCACATCACAGATACGCTTTAAGAAAAATGGTAAATTGTTTATGTAAACCAGAAACAAGAATGGACCCAGTATTGAGCCTTGAGGCACACCTAAATGCACTGGTAGCCCGGAAGACTTCACACCATTTACATCAACACATTGAAACCTATTATGTAAATATGAATTTATTACGTTAAGAGCTTCGCTTTTGAGACCGTAATGACGCAGTTTACGTAATAGCGTGTCATGGTGCACACAATCAAACGCTTTGGAGAGATCACAGAAAACTCCAATTGCATTTTGCGAGTTCTCCCATGCGTTAAATATATGTTTTAGGAGAGCAACACCCGCATCTGTAGTCGAACGTCCCTTTGTAAAGCCATACTGTTCACTATGGAGTAGTATATTTAAATTAAAATGTTTTAACAACTGCTTGAGTATTAATTTTTCAAATATTTTGCTAAATGCAGGTAAGATGGAGATAGGCCGGTAGTTACCAATGTCACTTTTATTGCCCGATTTAAATAAAGGTAAGACTTTACTACTCTTCATGAGATCAGGAAAAGTTCCTAAATCCACGCATTTATTAAACGTAACAGCAAGATAGGGCGCTACTATGTCTATTATATTACGCAAAAGTTTAATAGAAACGCCCCAGTAATCACCTGTGTTTTTAGATTTAAGTGTATTGAAAACGTTAACTACATCGCGTGGCGTTACGTGCTCAAAACTAAATAATTGATTACACTCGGGCACACTACTTTGCAAAAGGTTTTCAGCTTTAGAAGGGGACGAATTCAAGGAGCGAGTTGTAGTTATAGGTATATTGGAAAAAAACTCATTAAATGCCTGAGCTACGTCAGCAGCTTTACTTACTAATTTGTTGTCTACTATAATCTCTAACTCATTTTCTCGTTTAACCGACTTGCCCGTTTCATTGTTAATGACTTTCCAAGTGGCTTTTACTTTATTATTAGAATTTTTAATTGTCTCGCTTAAAAATTTTGATTTCGCTACAACGCAAATCTTTTTATATAGTTTAGAATATTTTTTAACGTACTCTAGAAAAGCGGTATCAAATCTGTATTTTTTAAAACCATATAACTCGTATAATCTCGCTCTACTTTTATATATTCCTGCAGTAGCCCATTGGTTGAAACCAACAGAGGTACCCGTGATGTTTATGGTTTTTGTCTTAAAAGTGGATTGGTACTCTTTTTGCACAACATCAAAAAGGGCTCCATAGATTTTATTAGGATCCTCATGTTCTATCAAAGATGGTGTAATTTTATTAGCTATATTATTTTTAAATTTACTGCAACGACTTGCTGTATAAGGCCTGCATTCTATTTTATGCGGCTTTTTATTAAGTGGCATTGGAAAGCTAACTAATAGGCCACAGTGGTCAGACGTTAAGTCACTTAACACTAATTTATTTTCGGCATCACAATTACTAAAAATATTATCAAGACAAGTTGATGAAGATGCCGTGATCCTAGTTGGTTCATAAAACAAGTTAACTAAGTTATAAGATTTAAACAGATTCAGAAGTCTGACACTTAATGGAGTAACATCTAAAATATTAACATTAAAATCTCCACATAAAACTATACTTTTACTACTTGATTTCAATTTATTAAGTGAATCCTCCATTACCGATTCGAAAAGACCAAAATCACCAGAGGGCGGTCGATAAACACAAATTATAAGTTTTTCGTTTATGAGTTCAACACAAGACAACTCAACAGTACGCTCGATAGATAGATTAACTAAATCTAATCGTTGTTTACATTTCAACTTGTTTGAAACAAGGACTAATGATCCACCGCGAATAGCACATTTTCCACAAAGGCACTTTGAACAGTAAAGTGATCATCATTTATAAAAACTACTTCATGTTCTTTCAACCAATGCTCAGTTAAACATAACACCTGAACATCATAGTTCTCCATAAATAAACTTAACTCAAGTTCCTTGCCGGACAGACCCTGCATATTTTGATGTACAATATTCAACATATGAGGCTTTTCCGTTGTCAAGCTTACTAGTTTAAACTACTATGTGAATCAATAAAAATGTTAGTATCATTACTAACAGTACGTATTGGTACACCACAAGTACCGGTGTCACACTGTATATTGAATGCTAAAAGATTAGCAATATGTCTCCTACAACTAGGCGGTAAATACATATCATAATTTGTCAGTTTGTAATCAGTAATAAATTGATTACAATCAAAATATAAAATAGCGTCACGATGACGACAGGTCCTATTATAAATAAACATATTTAAATAAAAAATGTGCCTGTTTTGCTCCTCAGATAAATATTGAGAATAGGGCAAGGCACAGAAAATAAATTTACAAGTATTAGTCTCACTTAGATGTAACATTAAATTGACACATTTAATTATGTCTTTTTTACCTACAGCTAAACTATCTCCAAATAATAATATAACAGTGGAGTTGGGGTTTATCGTTGACAATTTAATACTCCTAATTAATTGGCTAAAACTGGCACCGGGTAAACAATTATTTATTACATAATGTGTTGAACACTGGTTAAATACACTACCAAAACCTTGACCAAATTTATCAGAAAATACATATGTTGTGTTAATCAAATTATAACATAACATTTAGAACGCCAAAATGAAGGTAAATATGTAAGAGTTTCCAGCTTATTATCTCTTATTCCAAGGTGAAACCCTAATTTGACTGGACTATGGGTTTGACGGGTAGGTCCCTACCAGGCATGCCGAGAGTTAAATCAAATAAATATTAGAAAATTTATTACTTTCCAGCAATAGTGGACATCTAAAAAGGAGTCTCTAAATCTTTAGGATTGTATGCACAGAAAAGATTCTGATATGATAAAGTGAAAATACAAGACTCTCTAATAGATGAAAACTAAATACTTTGTGGCATTAAACCTCGACTACCGCTGTACATAAAGTATAAATATATAAATTACTGACCGTCAATCCCTCCCAATAAGTTAGCAAGGTTGTTCTTATCAATTGACTGGAAGGTAATGCCAACAACATGGCAAACAAACTTCCTGATGGAGTCATGGAAACCACTGATACGGTTGCAAAGCTCGGGCATTTGATGTACTCTATTCCAAAACTGAGCAAAGTCACACTGCTCTAGAATGTCAGCCAGATATTTGATTTGTGATATGGTCTCATTCTCCACCTAAAAGAGACAAACACATAAACTCGGAAAAATAATAACCAGACACATCACAGATATTTTAATGTACCTACACCAAAAAATTCTATGGTGGCTCACTTTAAAAAGACTTGTAAAAAAAGTTATGGTACTTTTTGTAGAACTGACTTGTAGACAGAACCATTGAATAGTTAATCACATCTAATAGCGTTTTTTTGCATATTTGCAAATAAATGCATTCTAATGTTAATAGATGATTTGGTGTCAGCAAGCTAGTCCGATAATGGAGCCAGGAGCAGTATAGTAAAAGCCTTATATTACTACAAGTAATCCTGTGCGATTGCTTGTCTGGGTTCTTCAAATGTGTCATAGTAAGTCCTGGCCTCTTTTTACCTGATGACTAGATGGAAGGTAAACTAATTTTTACTGTCTAGCCACAGGCATTTTCAAACAAATCATCAAATACTCTAACAGACCAGTAAAAGTGATATTCAATGATTTAAACTATATAATATTCTAGCTATTCATACTATTATTTATTATCTGGCATCCAGGCGCGCTACTATGAAGTACCAATGTCATCATGATTTCATTATGAATTGGGATATTACTTATCATCCTGTATTGCTAATAAATAAATAAGAAATATAATAATAAATAAATAGCTCCGTCTCTCTCATTTCAGTTACAGACTTCAGTAAAACTGGTTAGAATAGGTTAACTTATAACTAATTATTAATAAGTAGGTACAATAATTAAAGCTTTTTTTTTTAATGTTGCCCCTCACCAGGAATTTCTCCTGTATTGTGGGTGTGTTTACAAACATACAAAGTCAAATACACAAACCGCCAGACCCGGAACAACTATCTGTAGGCCATACAAATAATTATTCCGTGCGGGAATCGAACCCGCGACACGCACCTCAGCAGCCGATCGCTCAACCACTGCGCCAACCGTTTCGTCAAAAAGCTACCAAATTCATCAGTGTAAATTAGCCAAAAACTTTTTAACAATATTTTTAACACTTACCACAGATTCCAGAAGCAGACATTTGCACAATGTAAAATCAGTATGTGGGAAATTAGTCAAGGCTTTCAAAAGAATCTGGCACGTGATATCAGCATTAAACTTCTCTGGATTGAATTGGTATAGTTTCAAAACTGCCAGGTTTGCTTCCAAATCATAAGTGTTCTCTCGTGACTGCATTTCAACATACCTTTCCAAAGTTTGAAGATTGGCAGGATTGTATCTGTAAACAAGGTTATTAAAATACTGATATTGATATGAAGCCTGGCCAAGTGCGAGTGGGACTCTCACACAAAGGGTTCTGTGCCATAAACCAAAAACCGGCCAAGTAAGAGTGGGACTCTCACACAAAGAGTTCTGTACCATAAACTTAAAACCGGCCAAGTGAGAGTTGGACTCTCACACAAAAAGGGTTCTGTATCATAAACAAAAAAAAACACTGTTCTCTTATGGGAGCCCCCTTTTCTTTTTCATTTGTCTTAATTTTTAGAGTTCAGAAATACACACTGAAAATTTTCAATACGTAATACGGTTCTTGATTTACAGCCCGCTGACAGACAGACGGAGAGCGGAGGCTTACTAACAGGGTTCCGTTGGTTTGGGTACGGAACCCTAAAAAAGGTCGCATTTTGTTGTAACATGAACAGTTTAATACAAATAATAATGTATTATTTCCAATACATAACCTCACACAAAACTGAATTCCAATGCATGAACTTACCTCTCAATACTCTTTAGTATGGTTGCGACTGTTTGCTTCATAGTCTCAGCCATTGTAAAGACTTATTAAATCTCAATATTATCGAAAAAAATTAAAATTATTCAATAAGCGTGGCAGTCATGAACAGCAATCTGTGACAGCAATGCAACTGCATCAAAGGATGACACTGACAGTCAGACATGACATTGACACTGACATCAACATAAAGGTCTGGTCCAAGGAACTTCTATTACAACCTGGAATGTGCACAGGCTGTCGATACGCGGTCCGAGGGAGATAGCTTCGCGAGAGCCCTCTGTCCCTTTCATTAGGGTGACCAACCAATATAATGTAGGTTGAGACTAATATAATAGGATATAATATATTAACCAATAATTTGATTTCATAAGTTAATAATAATTATGCTTTAAGGATGTAAAGTAAAACGCATTAAACTATGTTTTATTATATCCTGGGGCCTGAAATGAAGACTGCAAATAACGGAATATTTTTTTATATTTGAATGACTTGGAATGACATCAAGCCATTTTTTCTCCCTGATTCTTCTCCAGGCAGTCTGAAATTATATTTTTTAAATTTATTTCAAATATACGAAGTAACACACCTAAATCAGCGATTAATATGGGAAGTTGAAACTTTTTTGCCATTTCCCTACAATGTTCCTCGGGAAATGTGAAATTTCATGATCACGTCTTTTAAGTATTCGGTACACCATTCCATATTAAGTTTTATTATGCTTACGTTGAAGACTACCTCCTATTTATATGCTGCATTGTGTAAATAATCTTATAATTTCGTTCATTATGGGCACCCTACTTCAAGAATTGCAATATACTTACTTGAAGAAAGAAACACCGCATCCTGCATAGGATTCGCTTTTGCAACCGAACAGCTTTTGAATCGCATACTTTTTAACCATCTTTATTACATCCGAATAAAGAAATTGATTGTTTTACAACAAATAAATATGGCTGGTGGGTTACCAGTCTAACTTATATAATTATATATTCTACTAATAATATTTTCTTTTTTAATTACATTTCAATACAGTATCTAAGTTATTGCTAAAAAATGTTCTTATTCTAAGAGATAATTTAAAAATATTAGAAATATATCAGAACGAAAGTTAATGTTTTTTTAATAAGACACGACAAAATTATTTTTTCCTACCATTCCTACTAAATTCGGGAATAATCCTCCTGGCAACACTTTAGAAAGGGACACAGGGCTCTCCAAGCGCTATCTCCCTCGGACCGGATTTCTCTTTGACCAAGTGATTGTCTGTAATAGAACTTAACTTCATAAACATAAGGTTTATTTTTATATTGGTGTCAAATTGACAATGCTCGTTCCAGGTTGTAATAAAAGTTCCTTGGTCTGGTCTCACATGAGTCCACAGACATATAAATTCTATCCATTCTATCTCAATCTCAATGCATGAGTCTGCATGACCACAAAGTTAGGGACCTAGTCAAAGACTACAATAGTATACTGGCTAGACCATGGCTAGCTAGACAGCTAGACCTAGTGAATGACCGGTCGTTAAGGCCGGGACTCCACCAAAGCGGAGATCTGTGCGGTGTGCTGTGTGCTGTGCGAGAAGAGATGTTTTTCAGCTCGGGGGACTCCACCAAAGTGGAGATGTGTACGGTGTGCTGTGTGCTGTGCGAGAAGAGATGTTTTTCAGCTCGGGTGCGAGGCTTTTAGTGCTCGGTACGCCAGCCGGCACGCGCGCGGGGCTCTGTGGGTTGCTGGCGGGTGAGAGGGGGGAGGGTGACATCGCTCACTGCACGCCACTCACATCTCTCGTCTCCACTGCGCGTCGTCCGCGCACAGCTCACATCTCCGCTCCCATCGCGCCATACAAATATTACACATCTCCGTACAGCAATCTCCACTGAAGCTGAGCGGAGAGGAGATGTGTCAATAACACAATTCTATTAGTTGTTTAAAAAACATCTCCTCTCCGCTCGTCTCGTCTCCGCTTTGGTAGAGTCCCGGCCTAACAGTGCCGGAGACGCAAGCATCTGCGGATTCGAAACGTTTTTTTTTTAAATTATAATTATTCACCTGATGGCCTGATGGTAAGCTATGATGTGGTCGAAGATGGAGCATGCTTGCCTAGAAGTAACCTATTCAGTCTTGACTTAAAGACTCCCAGGTTGTGGCTATCAGGAGACACAGACTCTGGCAGGGAATTTCACTCCTTAGCTGTGCGAACAATGAATGTGGTCCCAAAACGTTTTGTGCGTATGAATGGGATGTCCACCATGTACCGGTGGTGCATCGCCGTCCGTCTTGTGGTCCGATGATGGAACGGGCTAGGTGGAATCAAACGATGCAATTCCGTTGCACACTCCCCAAAATGCAACCGATAGAAAACCGACAGGCTAGCTACTCGTCGTCGATACTCAAGACTTTGGAGCTTCGACTCGACGAGCCTATCATTGCCGATGATCCTCTTGGCTCGTTTCTCAATTGACTCAAGGGTATCAAGCTTGTATCTGGCAGATCCGTCCCAAAGATTAGAGCAGTATTTCATACACGATCGAATTTGCCGATCAAAACAACGCTTTGGTCACAACACAACCTCTCTTTCCGTAAGCAGCGGAGATGGCAATAATGTCTACACTAAAAAAAGAGGTCAGACCACAGATAATGAGATAGAGATATGTACGTAGGTATTTGACTCAAACCTTTGTTCCATGTGTGACCTCCATGTGTGGCACTTCAACCAACAACATCCATTGTTCTACCCTCCCTAGTATAAGTGTTCTGTGCACAGACCAAACAGTTCTGTGGTTCTACCAAGGAACTTTTACTACAACCTGGAATGTGCACAGGCTGTCGATACGCGGTCCGAGGGAGATAGCTTCGCGAAAGCCCTCTGTCCCTTTCATTAGGGTGACCAACCAATATAATGTAGGTTGAGACTAATATAATAAGATATAATATATTAACCAATAATTTGATTTCATAAGTTAATAATAATTATGCTTTAAGGATGGATTAAAGTAAAACGCATTAAGCTATGTTTTATTATATCCTGGGGCCTGAAATGAAGACTGCAAATAACGGAATAATTTTTACATTTGAATGACTTGGAATGACATCAAGCCATTTTTTCTCCCTGATTTTTCTCCAGGCAGTCTGAAATTGTATTTTTTAAATTTATTTCAAATATACGAAGTAACACACCTAAATCAGCGATTAATATGGGAAGTTGAAACTTTTTTGCCGTTTCCCTACAATGTTCCTCGGGAAATGTGAAATTTCATGATCACGTCTTTTAAGTATTCGGTACACCGGTATACGGTACATATAAAGTTTTATTATGCTTACGTTGAAGACTACCTCCTATTTATATGCTGCATTGTGTAAATAATCTTATAATTTCGTTCATTATGGGCACCCTACTTCAAGAATTGCAATATACTTACTTGAAGAAAGAAACACTGCATCCTGCATAGGATTCGCTTTTGCAACCGAACAGCTTTTGAATCGCACACTTTTTAACCATCTTTATTACATCCGAATAAAGAAATTGATTGTTTTACAACAAATAAATATGGCTGGTGGGTTACCAGTCTAACTTATTTACTAAATTCGGGAATAATCCCCCTGGCAACACTTTAGAAAGGGACACAGGGCTCTCCAAGCGCTTTCTCCCTCGGACCGGATTTCTCTTTGACCAAGTGATTGTCTGTAATAGAACTTAACTTCATAAACATAAGGTTTATTTTTATATTGGTGTCAAATTGACAATGCTCATTCCAGGTTGTAGTAGAAGTTCCTTGGGTTCTACCCGTAGACAGAGATAATTTTCTTTGTCTACGGTTCTACCATAGACATTTAGTTCTACACTCTATGAGTTCCACAAACTAATAATCAATCTAATAATTGACAATGACATGACAAGACACTGACAAGTGACACCACATGTTTGACACTTTGACAATTTCGTTGGCGTTAAGGAGGCAACAAACTGAATTATATTTTGTGATGCTTTTCGCTTTCTGACGAATGTGGAAAGACGGTGATTTAGTTAATATTAACGTAAAGGCCATTCATTTACTGGAAATTGAATATAGCAAAAAACCATTCCTCAACACAGTGATCCAAATTTTAGCTCGATAGGTACCTACTATCAGAAAGTGAAAAACAAACTTCAAAATGGATCAAATGCTGCCGAGTCCGTACAACATACCTGGCATAGGTACTCCTTTGCATCAGCCAGAAGAAGATCAACAGATTTTGCCAAACGCTATGCAACAGCAGCAGCAGCAACAACAACAACAACAGCAACATGCTCTCGCTGCTATGGGCTCTTCACCGCTCGTCGGCTTTGGTACATCGCTAATGGGAACTCCTCAACGATTAGTCCATACATACGCGCCAGCCGCCAGTTATGCTACACCTCAACAAATGATGCAGCCGCAAACACCCGTAATTATTGCTGTCTTGATATTTTAAACAGTCTTATAAGTTCCAATCATGTTACATTGTTACTACTTTATACCAATATTCTTCACACCTCCCTTCCTCTTGATTTAGAATACCAGAATTGATTGTTCTATTTATTCACACTGTTAACAACTACAATCACTCCAGACACTATTGTAGAGTACATACATGCGAGGCACAGAGTTAAGCTATTTTGCATCAAAATTGTTACTATATTCTATTAATATGTACTATTTTTATTTAGCAAAACTTAATGTCACCTCTGATCACAAGTGGCAGTATAGCAGGCCAGCAGATGCTGAGCCAAGCCAGTCCGGCACCCATGACCCCTATGACTCCACACTCAGCTGACCCTGGAATCTTACCACAGTTGCAGTAAGTACTCATGAACATGGTTAGTTTGACCAGAGCAATCATCAAAAATCAGAAGATAAATAATCTTGCAGTTTTAATGTGAAATAAATAATGAGAATATTTTTATATTTCAGAAATATAGTTTCAACAGTTAACCTAAATTGTAAATTAGACTTGAAAAAAATTGCCCTTCATGCAAGAAATGCAGAATATAACCCAAAGAGATTTGCTGCAGTCATAATGAGAATAAGAGAACCTAGGACTACAGCACTGATATTTTCATCTGGAAAGATGGTTTGCACAGGAGCAAAAAGTGAAGAAGACTCACGTCTCGCTGCTCGGAAATATGCTAGAATTATTCAGAAGCTTGGATTTTACGTAAGTGTTAAAACATAAAAACACAATAACTATGTAAATATAATAATTCAAGTATTGATATCATTTATAATTTGTTTAATCACAAGCTAATTGCTATTAATTGGTCACAATATATTTCACATCACATAAACCCTATCTTTATTAAATAAAATGCTATGGCTATGATTTTTTTATTTATTTTAACTTTATGTACATGTTATGGTACATGAGTGGACTTTATGCAACAAGGCATTCTCTACCAGTCAACCTTTTGGATTAAAAAGACTACACTATGATCTTGATAATAATATAATTTTTTTTACAGGCCAAGTTTTTAGACTTTAAGATACAAAACATGGTTGGAAGTTGTGATGTGAAGTTTCCAATTCGACTAGAAGGCTTAGTACTGACACATGGACAGTTCAGTTCATATGAACCGGAGTTATTCCCAGGCCTTATTTATAGAATGGTAAAACCAAGAATAGTATTATTGATCTTTGTTTCTGGAAAAGTTGTGTTAACTGGCGCTAAAGTAAGAGAAGAAATATATGAGGCATTTGATAACATTTATCCAATATTAAAGAGTTTTAAGAAGCAATAAGTATGTTTTTGCTTATGTGAATTAATAAATTTTGTTCTATTATTATTTTATAAATTATATTTTGTAGTTTTATTTGCATTCTACCTTTGAATTCCTTTCTTTCCTGTTATAAACAAACTGTACCATTGTAGCATCTGATATCAGCTGACTATTTTTAACTGACTGGCAAAAGCTAACGGAAGGGTTGATTTTAGGAGTCATGTGAATGTGTAAATATATTTACGCAGGTATGTTCCACCGTAGCGCCGAAACCACAGTCGTGTCAATCGCTTCATTACTAAGTTCCGGGTGGCATTATGAAGATAGGGTACACCCTATCTTATTCTATCATTCCATGCTACGAGAATTTTTTAATACGAGCGTACTACTACGCTATACTAACCCCTTATTGGTAGAGTAAAGATTATGTAGTCACTTTCAAAGTTTAAGGGGAAGTGTAAAAAAAAAGGTAAACTGCTTGTTTGTGTCTATTTCTGGGTGGTTTAAAAAAAAATAACCACGAAGGCTAAGGGTGCGTTTCCACTGAGTCGGAGCAGAGCAGAGCGGAGACGAGCTGTGCCACGATTCACCAATCACATGGCTTGAAATTCACATCTCTTTTCCACTCCGCTTGGTTGATTGGTGAATCGCGGCACAGCTCGTCTCCGCTCTGCTCCGCTTCGCCTCAGTGGAAACGCACCCTGGCGGGAGCTCCGCTCCGCTTCGCTCCCGCCTAGCCTTCTAACCTAACCTATCCGAGTCGGGGTAGGTCATTGACATATAGTGTAGTACTAAATCATTGGGGTAGGTACTCTGAGTCGGGGTGTCATAATGACGTTTTTTTATATATTAAACGTTAGACCTAATGATTTTCGATTATTTTCATTCTAGTGCACTATAATGACAACCTGTATATATACAATGTACTCTGTGACCTGTACCTTCATATTTACGATATAGTAAATCTCCACTTACATTACTAGATGGCGTTAGAAGTACGGCGCGCGGCGTGGCGTTAATAATAAAAAAATATTAATGAATTCAGTAGGTGAAGGAACAATGTTAGTTTATAGACAACTAGCTGTCCCCCGCGGCTTCGCTCCCGTCAACTGGCTACCTACCTACCTACCCTACAGGTAGTATATAATTGGGGTAGGTAGGTAGCCAGTTGACAGGAGCGAAGACGCGGGGGACAGCTAGTTAGTAAATAAAATTAGTGCATTTGAAAAAAAAATCAGATTCACAATTTTTACACTAGAGCGCGGGGGCTAGGTACATATCTTTGCATCGCCCACGTCAATGGTCCGAATATTATGTAGGTATCGGGCAGTTACCCGTCGGACACAACAACCGCCTGGACGGAGGATCCTTCCTTTTCTATGGAGGTTTGCAGGACTTTACACTGTTCCGCATGCCTCTAAAAACAGACGCGTGGACAAAGTCATGGCTACCACGACAACAGTCGCGCAAAATGTAAAATGGTGGTAATGGTTTCCAGACGAAGCAAAATGTGCCAACTAACCGTCAAATCAAAGAAAGCCTGAAAGCATTGAGATCAAAGCATGATCAAAGACCTAGAAGTTTAATGTGGTCTGTAAGCTCTTGTTTATAAAGTGTATTATCTATGCTGTAAACCATAGATGAATAATAATATAAAAATGTCAAATCAAAACTCAACAAACCTAAAAAAAACAGTTATTGTGACTTGTGGGTGGTCTCTGTGTTATTAAGGCGGAGAATTAAAACAAATATTGATGATCACAATTATATACAAATGTACATGTAGTAGTGTTAAAAGTACTTTTCTATTAATTGCAGTAAGTAATCTTTATGCAATTCTTGAAATAAAATACCTACGTAAGGTTTTACAAATAAATTGTGGTGTGCCATGTGATGGATTACAGTTTTATTACAAAGTCAGTAAGATAAACAATTATCTGTAAACACGTCAACAATTTTATATCAAAGGGTATCTGAGAAAATAATTCCATTTTGGCAAATAAACCATTACAGCAATGAGAACTGACATAGAGAAAGAGGCTGGGACTTGGCTTCTCAAAAGATATGGCCAGTTTTTTAAAGAACAGTATCAAGATCTTGCATCTGCAATAAAAGGTGAATTCTGGGAAGAAAACAGGACTTATTTGCCAATACAAGTTGTAATGACACCAGAAGAACTCATTCCAATAACAGAGTTGGTCTCATCTGATAACACACTGATGACCAAGGTGTTGAGTGTGCTCTCTTCATTATGTATTGAAGTGGTGGCTCTTAAAAAGGAAGCATTTGAAAGGTATGATTATGGAAATTATTTAGCAGAACTCATTGATACAGATCCAAAAAGTAAAGATAAAGTGAGCTTATCACATTCTTTTACAGGAATTTCAGTTTTTTATCAGTGTATGAAGAATATAATAACAATGATATTAGTACACAAATGGAGTCAATTTGTTCACTGAGTGCATTCACCAGTCGCTGTGATGATGTGCTGCGAAACCTATGCAGCCAAGTGTTTGCTATATTCACCAAAGATGCCATTAATATCAGTAAGTTAATGCTACTCTATGATTTAATCAAAGTAAGAAATTATGGAAATTTATCAATTTATACATTCAAATCATATTTCAGATGGGATACAACTGCATTACATTATTAGCCACATAGGAGAAATATTTACCCTTCTTGTTTTGTTAGAAATATTGATATCTAACACTTCCTTAGTCACTAATTGGAATAAATACTATAAAACTATGAAAACCTTTAGCCATGTACCAGAAAACCTGGATATAATGGAAGACAAATTCAAGGCAATGATGGGGGCTATAAATACTATCACAAATAAAATCATGAATGATGACATTGTACAAAAGAGTCTTCAGAACCTGACAGCTTTAAGAAGCAGTTTAGTTGATAAGAACTGCTCATTGGTAGCAACAGAATTCACTCAGTATCTGAAGCAGGGGATAGCAAATCTAGACAAACTGGTACAAGAGCAACCCAATGTTAGCAATATGTATAAATGCATTAAAGTGAATGGCTTGTATGTACTTTCTGCACACTTGTTTGGAAACAGCGACAGGAAGATTTTCAAAGCTTTAATTGATTTGAATACAAAGGTAATTATATCAACTACGGACAAAAATCACTAAGAGTTCCACTATCCACCTTTCTGTTTTCCATCATCTTTAATTTTTTTTTTTTAAAGCAAACCTAGAAAGATTAGTTGGTTAATAAAAATACCGGCGTAAAAAAATCATGTTTGTTGTATGGGAGCCCCACTTAAAAATTTATTTTATTCTGTTTTTAGTATTTGTTGTTATAGCGGCAACAGAAATACATCTTCTGTGAAAATTTCAACTGTCTAGCTATCACAGTTCATGAGATACAGCCTGGTGACAGACGGTAACAAAGTGTAACAAGATTTTTAGGGTTCCATAACCCTGAAAATCTACACTTTGGTAGAAGAAAATCTTTTTTTTAATATGTTTGCCTTGTTGGGCATTCTGCACTGGAACTCACAGATATTTTAAAGTCAAATGAATTTGAAAATTGTTTCAGGCACATAGTATAAACATTATTGGAACAACAATCTGGTTTCCTGAACAATTTCTTCAAAGACATGTTGCATCACTGTGTGCCAAACATGACAAAATATCACAAACAATGGTTAAGGCAAGACAAGCGTACATCAGTACAAAGAAAACTAGCTTAGCCAAGGACATTGCAAATCTTCACATGACATGTACACAGTGGGTGCTTAATATTGAAGAAATATTTTCTTCTAATCAGTACAAATTGAGTGCTGCAGAAATGAGTTTGCATGCTAAAACTCTTTTGAATGGTCTTGACATTGCATCCAGAACAAACCATTCTGTGCTCACTTTAATTAATTTACATCTCACCCTGGGCATACCTCTGCCTAAGAGTATGTTGACATCTTTGTTTGAGATTATGTACATGTTAAAAACCTTAAAGAATGCAGTTACCCGTAATCGTAATCAAATAATTATTTCAATTAACATGATTCTGCAGCACCTGGTGTTTCAGTCAACTTCCTCTATACTTGAAGTAAAAAAGACTTTAATGACTGATAAAAATTACGCAAATAAGCGACTTGATGAACTGACATGCCTAGTGATTGCGGAACGAGCACTGAAAGGAGCTGCAACCGTGGAAAGAAATATAGCAGCCAATATAGCCTTGAGCTTTGTTCCCGACACAACTTATTTGGAAGACAGCTACATTAGACTTGGGAAACTACTTGAAAAAATCCAAACATTATCAAATTTTATTCAGTCAATGGATAATTTATGCAATTGCTCATGGTTATTGTGGCACCAAAATATTATTCCCTTTTACTTTGAACAAAATTTCAGCATGCAGTTGAATACTTTGAAATTGAAATATTTTCTTATGGTCTTGGAAGACTGCATTGTATTGTTGCAAAAAACCGATAAATATTATGAGATGACAAAGTATCAACAGTTTCTTAACAACATGAAATCTATGATTGAGAGTAAAATAATACTAAGTGCAAGTCAAAATATAGAGACAAACTTGAGACTTCATATTCATTCACACTTGCAGTTGGATGTTGTCAATCCGTTTACATTTGATATGACCAAGAAATTATTGCTTATTGTGGATAACTTTAAGATGCAATTCCTTTACATGTCCGTTGTGCCTTCAGTAGAACATTATTTGTCTACTATGTACTACAATCTGACAACAGTTGTTCTATCCGATTGGAAAACGTATGGTGAAATGCGACAAATGGCGAAATTCAAATTTAATCTGAAGACGGTACAAGATAATCTACCCACGCAGACCTTAGAGCAAGGTTTGGATGTGTTAGAAATAATGCGCAACATTCATATATTTGTTTCTAAATACTTGTACAACTTGAACAACCAAATATTTATTGAAAAAAGCAGTAATAACAAACATTTAAATTCTATAAACATCAGGCACATTGCAAACTCTATACGAACTCATGGAACTGGCATTATGAATACGACTGTGAATTTCACTTATCAATTCTTGAAGAAGAAGTTCTTCATTTTTTCCCAATTTATGTATGATGAACACATCAAGTCAAGATTGATTAAAGATCTTAGAAACTTCAAGGAAACTGCTGATGCTAATGGAAATGTATATTCATACAAAAATGCCGAAAAATTCAACAAAGGCATAAGAGTGCTCGGACTAAATGAAGACGGATTGAGCTATTTGGATTTGTTTCGTGACCTCATAAGTCAAATTGGGAATGCCATGGGGTACGTCAGAATGATTCGGTCAGGAGGCCGACATTGCTGCTCTGATGCCACTATGTTTTTGCCAAATCTTGAAAACGTCCAGTCTTTTAAACAATTTAGTAAGGAAAGTGATCTTGGAACAAAAACGATCGAATCATCGGAAAATCTAGATCATAATGTCAATGACTTGATATCGAATTTTATTCAAGGAACAGAATATTTTAAATTACTTGTCGATGTATTCGCACCTGTATTTCGCAATCCTAAAAATGTTCATCTTAAAAATTTCTACATCATAATTCCTCCATTGACTTTGAATTTTGTAGAACACATGATACTATCGAAAGACAAAATGTCAAAGAAAAATAAAATTGGCGCAGCGTTTACTGATGATGGCTTTGCAATGGGCGTCGCTTATATTATGAAATTACTGGATCAGGTAACGCAAAATATTTATAATTAGTTTACTAAAGGCTTTTCGGCCGTTCATATTGTGACGATTTTCACTGTGCGCCCAATGAAATAAACCTGAGATGTGAGAGTCGAATAGGTATTTAAAATATTTGGCAGGTTTGACTCATTTTATGGACAATAGGGAATATGCATGAAAAAAATATTTATTATCTACACAGTTTATCTCAAAATATACAAAAATATAATAGGTACTAACAGTGAAAATAGAATCAAAATTGATCGAAAAACCAACGAGATATGCAATAACTATTTTAAACAAATATAACTGTCTCTCTCTCGAAAAAGCTGTTTTATATGGCAGCTATACATGCGTCATGGACTAACGTCAAAGTCCATATCGGAATTCTCTTTCTAATTGTCAACTTTGAAGCTTTATAACTTCATCGGCGATGAAGTTATTTTAAAAATTGTTTTAAATTTTACAAATTGAAAAATTGTTCAATTTTAAAAATTGTTTTCGCTAATAAGTATTTTTCAACACATTTGCTCAGAAAATGCATTAACGAAGCCTGTGAACGAACTGTGAACAATGTAGGTATACATTGTTTGAGAGTTAAAATTTACGCACCACACAATGGAATGTGGGGTAAAATAGGTACTCTCACCTAAGTAGGTACATATTTTACCACATACTTACTTAAATAATACACATATTTTACCACATACTCCGTTGTATAGCGCCGTGCGTATTCTTTACGTTATTTTTTTAATTTCCATAAAAAAATAAATAAGAATTCCACCAAGGAGTTTCACATTACGAGAGTAAAAAGCTGAATAATCGAACCTCCTTGGAAGCGATTTTGCCCAATACGTTTGTCTCACTTTAATACTAAAGATTTTAGATTTTTTTTTTTGGTTGGGTTTAGATTTTTGGTTTTTACAAACTCGTGACTATGGTAAGCCCTCGACTTACTTACTTACCGATTTAATATCATAATAACTATTATTTTGTAAATTAAAAAAAATGCATGCATATTCCCTATTCGCTCTTGGTCTTAAATACAGTTTCCCTATACATATAGCAAGTTTGAACACAAGTCTTCCTCGTTGATCGCTCTTTCTATTAGTGTAAACCGTAGGTATCAAAATCCGTTGCGTTCTATTGCGATGAAGTGAGCAGGAAACCGACAGGCAGAAAGCAACCACATTGTAATCTATCCTGAATTAAGTACCTTCTATCTACCTATAAAAAAACCATTTAATATTTGCAGGACTCGAACTTTGAAGGTATTCATTGGTTTGATACTGTTTGGAAGCACATTAGTGAAGAAAGAAGACTCTTGCAAGAACAACAGCATAGGGGCTCTGTGCAGCTGCAGCAGGCGTTAGCGCTAACCGAGAAGAAAATTAAAACTTTAGAAGAAGAGTACAAGTTACTGTATTACAGTCTTACAAGTGCGAGGATATTTTTCAGATAGAAACGCACTTTAGGCTCCTCTCTTGTTGTTGGGGTATGGGGTTGAGCTTTACATAGGTACCTACCTAATTAATAACCTACTTTTAATCAAGGTTCTTGAATTCAAAGTACCATAACAATGATTAATGAATGGGCTCGAGTACATATTGGCTCAGACAATCAATCATTATTACCTACTTATTAAACAAACCTGCTCGTTAAGTGGCTCTTATTGCACTGCTGCACTGCAGGTTTACAATGCAGTCTATTTAACACTTGTAAGTGCGCCATGGAAAACGATAATATTAGACTAGTCAGAATTTTGCGCTTCTTATAATCTCAGTAAAGCACCGTCATGCCATTTTATGCCTAAAAACTTGCGAATATACAGGATTGACTTACATTAGGGAATATGAAAAAAATATTTGTTATCTACACAGTTTATCTCAAAATAAACAAAAATATAATACTAACAGTGAAAATAGAATCAAAATTGATTGAAAACTAACGAGAACTATTTTATATATCTGTGAATCTGTCCCTCTAGCGAAAACGCTGTTTTGTGTGGCAGCCACGTGGCAGCTTTTTTTTTTTTTTTGAGGATGGGAAATCATGAAACGACCCCTCCCGCTCTGGGTGGAGTAGAGTAGAGTAGAGTAGGGACTCCGTTATCCGCACTTAGACTCTCATTCGGTCCGTTGTGCGTAGGTATCCTGGCTAAGTTAGCCAGCCTAGCTCCGCCCAGAAGCACAGAAGTTTCCTGGGAGCTTCACAGGCTTCGCGGAGCGACCTCACCGTTCCGAGGATTTGTTCACGTTGGGTAGCCACAGCCTCGCATTCCAGTATGACGTGGGCAGCTGATTCTTCGGCGTCAAAACAGCCCCTGCAGAGTGGGCTGTCCGTGGCGCCTATGTTATAGAGATGTTTGTTTAGGGGGCAATGGCCCGTAATTGTCCCTATTATTGTTCTAAGGTCGTTTCTGCTTAGGCTGAGTAGTCGTTTAGTTAATCGCGGGTTTAGACATGGCATTGCCATTTTTGACTGCCTGCAGTCTGTGGCCCGTGACCACTTGTTGTTATGGAGTTCAGTTGATCTCTGGCGAATCCATGTACGAAACTGCGAGAAAGGTAGAGGAAGTAGTGGGTATGGGCCTAAAACTACCATCTCGGAACCTCTCTTCGCAAGTTCGTCTGCGGCATCATTGCCTAGGGATCCGCTCTGTCCCTTGATCCACTGGAGGGTGATCCTGTTAGACAGCGATATACTCCCGCTCTGGGTGGAGCGGCAAGGAGTGTCAGACTTTTACTGACTAAAACCCACCCTTAGTCCTCCTAGTGCCTTTCTTTCCAGGGCCGTGGTAACTGTTTCGAACATATTCCGCAACCCTGGCAGGGCTGTATCGTCGTCATGGACTTTGACGTCAAAGTCCATCCATATAGGACTTCTCTTTCTAATTGTCAACTTTGAAGCTTTATAACTACAACGCCGATGAAGTTATTTTAAAAATTATTTCGTGCTTTCTATGGCAATCTTTTAGATCTTTCAGAACTGATGTGAATATAAACAACTTTTGCTATGGAAACAGATATAAAAAAAACCGGGCAAGTGCGACTCGGACTCGCACACGAAGGGTTCCGTACCATTCGAATTACCATCTATGACAATCGGCAAAAAAAATCACGTTTGTTGTATGGGAGCCCCACCTAAATATTTATTTTATTCTGTTTTTATTGTTATAGCGGTAACAGAAATACATAATCTGTGAAAATTTCAACTGTCTAGCTATCACGGTTCATGAGATACAGATTGGTGACAGGCAGACGGATAGCAGAGACTTAGTAATAAAAGAGAGTCTTAGTAAAAACGGTACCCGTTTTTACCCTTTGGGTACGGAACCCCAAAAAATCATTTGTTTAGATCAATAATAATTTCATGTGTTTATTAGTCTAGTTATTTGCAGCTTGGCAAAAAAGAGTATGTTGTGGTGACAAGTGGAACTAAATATTTTACTAAATGGAAACCTATGATGTCGACACTACTTGGCCGACAAGTGTTAGAGTTTGATTAACGTTTATTGTTCCACATTTATTTTTAACGATTTCATTAAATTCTCTTACTGATTTTCCACATTACAGTGCGTTAAGTGATATAGTGGCGCCCTCATTTTTTCCAAACTCTTTTTTGCCAAGCTGTATTAGTATTTACTTTAGGTTTCATAATATAATCAATGGTCATGGTCAAATTAATGGGACCACCTAAATTTTATTGCAATAAGTATTGGATTTTCATGTCTCGATCCTTAAATAACGAGTATTAATTTGTTCGAGAAAACAACATTCGTATCCCACATAGGTACCTGCCCTGAGTACCAATTGAAAGATTACCAATTAATTTATGTCAGCCATAAATTAATTGAAAATAAGATAAGTAGGTACTTACATAAATATTCTTACATATATTTATTTTTGTAAACAAATTGACATTAATTTGTGTACCTACCTACTAAGTAAGTATTATATAATTATAGAATTTTAAGAATAATTATATTAAGTTTTTATATTTTTTGTTAGACTGTTGCCGACGTATCAAAATGCGAGTGCACAAAAAAACATTTTCACAAGCTTGTTTTACATAAAAAATCAAAGTAATTTGAGGGACCAACCTATAAATCTCAAAACAAATAGCTTCTCCATAGATTGTATTATGTTCATAACAAATTATAAAATAAAATGTGGTTCTAGTGTTAGTCTGTGTTCAGATTAACACTAATCCAAGAATCAAGAAATAATACTTAGTGATACGATACTCTGACGTTAGAAAATGGTCATTCAAATCATTTAGGCCTTATCAAAGGAGCTTTAGGAGCCATCTCAAGGAGTGAGTTTCTCGCAAAGGTATTAGTAGTAGGTATTATCGTCCTACCACTTCATTCACAACTCGATGAACGTGTCGGATCTCCACTGGTCCAGTCTCCCCTCGTGGCGAGTTGACGAGTGTGGACTCGTGGAGGTGGCGCCTAAAGCCTCGTTTACGGAGACGCGGGGCGTCAAGCGGAGCGTACAGAGACGCGACCCGCACTAATTTCAAACATATGTCGTTGTATGAGAGCGTTTACGGAGAAGCAATTTTACACGCATTTGCTTGAGATGCAGGCGGAGCCCGCGGATGGCAAAGCGGCGGTGCCTGCGGCGTCGTCCGTGGAAATACGATATATGGCGATACCCGCCACCAATCACTTGAGATGGCAAATTAGTCTCTCCAAGATTAAAAAAATAAACGTCCTCTCTCGCTCGCCCTCCGCTCCCAATGCCCGCCGCAGCGATGAACGCGAACGCAGTTATACTGCATTTACACAATTAAAATATTTCTTATTTAGAAGATTCGGTACAAATCTTTATTACAACAGGCCATTATTATTAATTCTTCTCTAATTTTAAGTTGCTGACTGGCAATCCCATACCATTTGAAGTACGGTTCCATGCATCGTTTGTCTATTTTTATGATTGCGATGTTTTGGGTTCCAAATGAGCTCTTCCTTTTGATAAAGTTCTAGGAATTCTAAAATTCGCACTTCACTCCACTCCATTTTGTCTACACGCTTGTTGGATATCGGGCGCTAGCTGTCAATTGAATGCAGGCGAATGTGTAATACCGCATTTACACAATCGTGTTCGCCATTCGCCTCGTCACTCGACGAACATTCGACGAAACATTCGTATACGAGTGCTGTCGCGAACTACTGTTCACACATTCGCGGGGTGAATTATTTTGACATTCGCATACGAACATGAAGGACGTGAAAATAATGGTGGCATGCGCGCTACATCTAATGAGTTAATACAATTATTTAGATATCCTGCCCAAAAAAGTAAAAAAAAAACCGTCGACGCAGACGATGTGTACGGAAACAGGCCATTAATTTATTCTTCTTTAATTTATTTTTAGTTGCTGACTGGCAATCCCATACCAGTTGACATACCAGATGTACCAGTTCCATGCATCGTTTGTCTATTTTTATGGTTGCAATGTTTTGGGTTCCAAATGAGCTCTTCCTTTTGATAAAGTTTTAGGAATTCTAAAATTCGCACTTCACGCCACTCCATTTTGTCTACACGTCCTGTTGGGTCGGGCGCTAGCTGTTAACTGAATGCAAGCGAATCGAATGTGTAAACAGTTAGTTCGTGTTCGCCATACGTGCCCTTTGATTCGCGTCCGAAAAACCGCTCCCAACGCGAGCGCGCGAACCGCGAGGCGAACCACGAGGCGAATAGCGAGCGCACTGTTTACATATGCGTGTTCGTTACTCGCCTTGCCATTCGCCTCACTATTCGCACAAATGTGTAAATGCGGCATTACAGGATCCACCGCAGCGGCGGGCACCGCTACTCTTCATGCCCCGCACCACGCGCCGCGTCACACCCCGTTTCTTCATAAACAACATCGTACATTGCTATAGGTTTTTGTTTGCGCGTGTGATGATGCTGGCCGCTACTCGCGCCGCCTTTACGGACAGGCGAACGAAAAAAACGTCCACGCCGCACGCCCCGCGTCTCCGTAAACGAGGCCTAAGGCGTCCGTTACACGCTCATGCACTCGTCAATCAATTCCAAAAGTCATGAATGACGAATTATTGATGTTGAGTTATGGAACTCATAGACATTAGGTACCTTGAGCTTAAAATAATCTTAAATATGGCCACGATATATTATAGGTTGATATACGGGATTCGAAAAAGGACAAGGACCCATACCATAAACATAAAAAACAGACCCATTCAGTTAAAATTGACTAATCAAATGGAGGAATGACAAGAAAGTTCCGATACTTCGCAATTTACGCAACCCGCGGTTTCGTGTGAAAGCTAGCATATGAATGCCTAAACTAACATGTCTGGCCTGTTGAACCCCTCAGTAGCGGTCAGTTTCACGCGTAGGTAGACATGCCACCTAGGTAGATTGTATCTTTTCGCTTGCCTTGCGAAACTTCCGCCACCGGCAGCGGCGCATTAAATGTTTTCGCAAGTAAGTTTCGCTACCCACAGCGGTATAGCGATATCCGCATAACTTGAACAGTAGGATTACCGCTAAACCCACTCGGCTTGCGCTACTTCTCTGGCTAGCGAATACCGCGTAGGTCTAAACAGGCCTTTACCTACTTGTTCGTCGCGGTACCTACTGTTTGTACGGAAAAGGTGTATGTGTAAATAGGCCCTTATGTAGCTTTATACTTCTAGGCCGACCGGGCGCGTATTTAAAGGGAGGGCCGTGTCCACCCCAAGATGTTCTGATGCTGTTTTTTTGTATGGATAGCCAAGAGGATCTTCGGTCTTACCCATCCAGGACGGGATACAAACATTTTCGAGCTCGCTTCGCACGCTCTTGTACCCTATAATAGTGTTACGAGCTTAGGGTTCGTGACAGCAAAAACAGCCGATTAAATAACTAAAATGACACTTAAATTAATCAACACTAATTACATCTTTAAAAATCACTAATTGAAAAACAATTGCACCACTGATCACTTTAATTCGCAGTCGAAGTTCGCTCTCGAAGTTGTCGCTTGTATCGCAAATTCAATAGGCACTGACTCGGTCACAGGCTATGCGGGCCTCTTATATAGGTCGGCAGATAATTCCAGAACCTTCTAGTATATAAACATCTAGCAAGTTCGAGTACATACCGGTCCCGACTAACCAGATATCGAAAACTGTAGAATGTTCTAGCATCGAAATGTCTAGAAGGATCTTGACTCTACTAGTTCTGCTACTCGATACTAGATGGCGCTAGTAGTAACTTTTATCGTTATGTACCCGGTATTAATTCTGGCGCGTAACAATAGTAAAAATGTACATATAATGTCGACAACATTAGATATTTTATGGCTGTGTAAATACCTAGTTAAAAGAGTATTTTAGGTACCTACCTATCGGAGAACATTATAGACCTCGTTTTTGGCATCTTTAGTTCTCCAACTTTCGTTTAAGTCGACAAAGTAACGTCTGTAGTTGATAAAAAATAACTAATATATCCCAGATTCCCAGATGGGAGGGATACTATAAATTTTCGAGCTCGCTTATAAAATCATAAAAAAAACCGGCCAAGTGCGATTCAGACTCGCGCACGGAGGGTACCGTACTATATATTAATATTTGTTGTATGGGAGACCCACTTAAATATTTTATTTTATTCTGTTTTTAGTATTTTTTGTTATAGCGGCAACAGAAATATACATCATCTGTGAAAATTTCAACTGTCTAGCTATCACGGTTCATGAGATACAGCCTGGTGACAGACGGACGGACGGACGGCGGAGTCTCAGTAATAGTCCAGTTTTACCCTTTGGGTAAAGAACCCTAAAAATGGAATCCAACTTAGCTTTGCTTGTATCGCAAAGTTCTAAAAAATGTCGAGCTCGCTCCGCTGCTCGCTCATACGTTTTCAATTTTCTTCAGGCTAAAGTATTTCCGCAAAACTCATAACCCATCCGAAGTGCTTCAATTTTCACCCTGAGGTTTTGCCCGCGAGAACTGAAACGTATTCTTGGCCGGGGCGTCATGATGTTTGTTAAGGTCTCGTTTTTGTTCTCGGGAATGCAATTGTACCCATTGCTGCCCATCGACCGTGAGCTAGTCCGTAGTCCGATTTTCTAGATTTATTTTATAATTTGAACCCTACCATTAAAATGTTTTGTTCCCCCGCCTGACGGGGACGTGCTTAAAATTCCATTTATTATCGTGTATACCGATGGTACCTATATTAGGCGTCGCGTCTCAGGTAAGGGGCCAGACCCCCCTAGATACGCCAATGCGACACGGCCTCATGCTACGGCTCCACCTGCGTCTTAACCCGTAAATTAGCGCGTTTATTTAGGCGTTACGTAGATGTGGCCAACGTTTTAATGTGTGAAATTACAAATGCCATTACTTGGCATTAAACGTTAAGCGATAGCTCGGGTGTCGGTTTTTTTGACACATCAAAGGGTTTTAGCGCGTAGTTTAGCGCGCTAAGCGATGTTGGCTATATTAACGCCGTCTCATTCCGCGGGACGCGCGCGCACATCAAGGACGGTTTTAGTCGGGAACTGCATTCAAGAACGACAATGGAGTGGTCGAATGAGAAAGCTTTAGAGTTTTTAGAACTGTTTCAATTAGAGCCGTGCCTTTGGAATCCAAAGCTGCAACTAGAGTGTAGCTGCTTCAAGCTCCATTGTTTTAAACCGCTGAAACACACTAACGAATTTTCTGAAAAAAAATTGTCTTCTTGAAGAATTAACTCTTAACGGCATTGTAACCTAAATGTAGCCAACGCGCATTTTTCATGCCTTAATTAACGAGTAGTTGGCCATTGCCATTAACGTTAACGCTAACCCAGATGTGGCAGTAGCATTATACGAAGGTTCTCAATAATTAATAACATTAGGATCAATGTGCTAGCTGCCTCACACGGGCCCGGCCGTTAATTAACTGCGCGACGACGCGGCGACGTGGCCTGTTTTAGGGTGTCTGTACGAAATTTTAAAAATTTAACAAGAAATTATTGTTTCAATGGATCGGTCATAATGATACCTTGCCATAGGTCCTTTTTCTGCATAGCATTTCAGGAACAGGTTAGAATCTTGGTTGGGTCAAAAAGTTTTGAAACAAGCAATAAGCAAGGTGTTTTTAACCTGGGTAAAAAAAAAACTTATCTTTACTATTTGATTGTTGGACTGTTAAAGAGTGTATATTATTTGTCAATTTGTATATATGTGAAATCAATAAAATATTCTATTTTAAAACAATATTTTTATTTAAATGGAATCATTTGTATTAGCTATAATTTGGTGCATTTGCAGAAGTGCTCCATATTCAAGATGATTTTCCAGAAATTTGGCATATTTCATAATAGAACTTCCTGCACCCTCTCCTTGTAAATAAGAAACAATTCTTTTCATAGCCTGATATGCCTCCATTCCTGAAGTTGACTGACATACTTTTTGACTTAACACTTCAGTAGCCTGCATACTTTCATCCAGTTGTCCAAAAAAAATACATGGCAGTTTCTTGTCACAATAAATAAATTTATCTAATGAACTCAGGCAATGTTCTGAATTTAGTGGAACATTGTACATCTTGCACCACCGCGATAAACTATGATCACTGTCACTGTCCTCTTTAACATTAAAGAATAGACTGCCATCCCCAGGCGGGAAGCATAGGCTCCAGACATACTTCTGAGGTATATTATACCATGCCATGCCTATCATATGAATGTAATCCATAAATGATGAGTTGTCTTTACCATATGTTAGAGATCTACTTATTTGTAATCTTCGATAATGGTACTTAAAACATTCAACTACTTTTTCTAAAACATTTGTCACATAGTTGAGGTCAGCAGTACTGACTATTCTTATATTTTCAAAATGTAGATTTTGTGTCAGGTTATCTGGGATATCTAATATTAATGTTACTTGGTGACCTTTAGATCCTAATTCATTTTCCCATTTTGTTAAGAAACTCAGAACTACAGAATAATTTATTTTTGAGTTTATACAATAGTAGTAGTTAACTGGAAAACTTCTAACATGTGATTCTTGTTCCATCAACTCTTTACCAACAACTGCCACTTCCCTTTTGTCAGTTCCTAAAGTATTGACTATAAACAGTAATGAAACATGACTATCTGCATGCTGCCCACTTAGGTAGCTGTTGTGGTCAAGATTGTGTGATAATGCACAAACACCACCCATATAAATATCAGTGGACTCTGATTTATTGAGAAACCTTTTCCAATCCTCTTTTGCTTTTTCACTGCACACATTATCTGTTGTGTATTTAGATATATTATGTCTTGTGCGAAAACTTAACAGCCAATCATCAATGCAAGTAAATTCTTCACTCAATCCCTCAAGTATGTCCTTTGCTTTAGTGCGTAGATTATCTTCTGTGATAACATTACCACTTTTAAATTGTTGTTCAAACCAATTCAAAAGGTTTTGTTCTAGATTAAGGCTATAAATTTCCTTTAGAAGGTTATATTTCTGGTTATATTTCTTTATGATAGAATCTTTCTGTTTGTAAATAGATGAAATAGTCTGGGGATTAACACCATATTCTCTAGCTATGTCGGTTTTACATTGACCATTATCTAGAGCTTGGATTACTTGTAGTTTTGATGTAGCGTCAATTTTGGTGTATGATTTCTTGGGGAAATCTGCTATATATTCCGATTGATCTTCAACCACATTTTTTTGACCTGTGCTCCAAATTGACATGCTTTATATACACGAACTTTCACTATCTACCTAAATAAAATATTGATTTTAACTTATAAACTTCTCAATGTAAATACTTTTTCTTACAAACGCGTAAGTTTTCATTACGTTTATGAAATGTCAGTCATCTTTTCATCAGCTGTCAATGTCAACTCAGATGGTATGTCACATGTCACCAATGTCACGTCTGTCACAGATAGGGTTGCCACTCTATTTTGGGAGAAATATAATATTGTTGTAGTTGTTAGATACAACAAAGTTTCAAAGGACAGCGAATCCTGACGCAATGATGCAGCGGACGAACTCGCCAGAAGGGGCTCGAGTATGACAACGATAGGTCCTGAACCCTTCGTGTCACTCCCTATCGGTTACCCACGCAACCTGGTAAGAAAACGCACCAGAGACAAACATCACAAATTATAGGTTGACTATGGTGAGTGTAGGCGGGCCAATTAGGCACTTCCCTCCATTGATAGCCGTTTGAAGAAACAAGCCCTATGACTGACTAAACAACAGCTGCGTAGTCACAGCCGTCACAACTGGCCCGGGTCTTTTAATAAACACCTCTATGTCATAGGAGTCACTGAAAGCCCACTCTGCAGAGCCTGCATGTAGTCAAAGTCAAAGTCAAAGTCAAAGCATTTATTTCAATTAGACCATTTATAGGCACTTTTGAATTGTCAAGGTCGGTCGGTCAAAAAGATGAAGCTATTTGCACGTTCCAAAGTGTAGATCTCTATGGAGAAGAACGTGCAAGAAACTCCACGGACACTCTTTTAAAAATGATATTTTGTTACAAAATGATGGTTACATCATTCATATTGAAATTATACATATATGTGAGAACGATGTAAAAGACGTGCAGGATAAAAGAGTCCGGAGTAAAAAAGCAACAATTAAAATAAACCATGGCAGCCGAGAGATGACCAGTCTCAGCTGACGGCGCCCGTTCACGAACATGACGCATACGCTAGCACCATTCGGCTCAACCATGTTTAAGGGAGCCAAATGATCCAACGCATGCGCCACCATCAGCCAGACTTTTGAGTGAGCATGACATCCCCAATCGCCAGGGTACATTCCAAGTCAAAGACCTGCCCAAAATGATCATTATAGTTCAAAGGTACACAGTACTCACACATGTGCATGAAATTATACAACACTAAATAAGTTGAGTCTATACAATGAAAAAGATTTGCATTCTTACAATCTTCAGCCGGTCCAACAATGTTACGAAATGCTAACAGATTACTTTGAGTCCTTAGTGGTTACCTAGTGGCGTTGTGGAGCAGGACCAGCATTGAGCCAAGCATTTTTATCTTCAATATACTCCCCTAACTTATAATATGCTTGCCTGCATAGTGTGCGTTTACTACAAGATTTAAATTTTGTCTCATTTAATTCTAATATACGGGAAGGTATTTTATTATAACATTTTAAACAGTACCCCATGAAAGATGTTGCTACTTTAGCAAGTCTGAAACCTGGTTGAACTAATTGGTTCCTATTTCTAGTGACATAGTTGTGTCTGTCACCTCGTTTACTAAAAAGATGCAGATTCTTTCTAACGTACCTACATGATATTTTCGTAGATATATTGACAAGGCACCGTCATGATGTTAATTTCTTTAAACAGTTCCCTTAGAGAATCGCGCCGGCGGAGATTGTAAATGGCTCTGATGGCTCTTTTTTGCAGAATGAAAATAGACTCAATGTCCGCAGCCCGTCCCCATAGTAAGATACCGTAAGACATCATACTATGAAAGTAACTAAAATAGACTACGGTTTCAACATCTGTAAATTGGCGGATTTTCCTAACAGCATATGCTGCCGAACTTAGCCTTCCTGCAAGAGATGTCAAATGAGGGCCCCATTGTAGCCTTGAGTCAAGCGTAATCCCCAGGAAAACTGTTTCATTGACGAATTCCAGTTTCTCCCTGTTCAATACTATGTCACAATCACTACTTTTGACATTTGGTAAAGTAAATCGAATGCACTTCGTTTTTTTCCATTTAATACTAAATTATTAGCAGTGAACCAATCATGTACCTGCATTAGGGCGTTATTTATATCGTCAAGATTGTTAACATGTCTATTTATTTTAAAAATTAAAGATGTGTCGTCAGCAAATAACACCATATTAAGTTTATTTTGTGTAGAAGGATGAGACAGCAGCACATCTGCTTCTAAGCTGCCCGGTAGTCACCGATTACAGGACTAAGTACTTTGGAAACCCAGGTACCCTCTGTGGGACAGTTACTAACACCCAAAGACTACAATAGTATACTGGCTATAGACAGGCAACTCTACCTTATTTTTTAATACTAGGAAGTGGTCGAACTCAGCGCCATCTAGTTTTTAGTTAAGGCAACTAATTTATATAAGTAAATGTATAGGTTGGTAGGTGTATAGCTGCTGTCTGATCCTTTATGATATTAGGTAGAGAGATGAGTGTATCCGCTATATATTACAAACATACGTACCTACTACATAAAGGAAAAAAAACGCATAATTGAATATTAAACCATTTTATTCAGAAAAACATCACACATTTTACAATAAAATTTTATGTTCGCCTTTTTCGTTTTTTATGATTAGGGTAGTGCCGATTAGCCTTTTCTTTCATTGAATCGTTAATATTCCAAAAGGTTATTTGGCCAGTGAGAACATTATTGATATCTTTGCACCAGTTGTTTACAACAACAACACACACAACACAACACAACACGAACGTACGAACGAATTGTAACGCGACTCAACAACATGGAGAAACGAAAGCTCAACTCAACCCAGAGACTACAATAGTATACTGGCTACTCAACCTGCAGATGCACTAGCGAAAAAACAAAAACTCTATTGCAAAAGGAAAATAAATGCGCACGAGTAGTTACACTCTCACGCAGCCATTTGCAATTCAAGTGTGGCTATTCAAAAACAAACTTTTGCACGTTTAAATACCAAAATATAAGTTCTTCACTATTAAAGCTCATAATAAAAACCTAATTATGTACTAATTCATATATTCTATTATTTGTATTTAAGAAGATCATAAAATTATATTATTTTTCTTGATTAATGTTATAAAGTAACTCCCAGAAAAAAAATTATATATTTAACCGTAGCAACACCGCAATTTGTTTCCCTTAACTAAAAACTAGATGGCGCTGTTTTCATTAAAAAAATAGAATTTTAATTTTGTTCTAAGTTGCCATAGCATGCTAACACCAAGGCGTTGCTGGCCTTCCTTGGGGAGCTGGGGTGGATCGAATGAAACATTTGTCCCACCTGCACGCAAAATACGCGCGCGCTTAGTCGTTGTTAGTGGTTAGTTGCGAAACCAGCCTGATTTACATACATACATCTAGCTTGCTAGAAATTACAGATTTGTGACTTTAATTTATCGATCATACGTTCCATTTCCATCTAGTTTACCTTTCAGATATACCAGAAATAATAAGCTTTCGAGAAAATTAACCAAGTTACCCATGGTGAGCGATCCAATAAGAACTTGTTTGGGGCGGCCTAAACAAGTCTAGGGGCGAAAATCGTATTAGGGTCCGAATGCGATCCTTTTATCTCGAAGAAATGTGTACACTACGTTGTGGAGATAGGGATCAATATTATGTACTAGCTGTGCCCGCGACTTCGTTCGCATGGATGTCGGAAAAAATTGTACGTCGGTCGGCCTGTAGATGGCTGACCATTTTAACATACCGAGATTCCTTCGTAAGTCGTTGGTCCGGCTGTCATTTGTAGGTCTTTGGCAGACGAGACGTTACGGATTGCCAGAAGCTAGAAAATCTAACACCAGTCTTGCCAAGAGGTACCTACCTACCGTGTTTCCCAGTTATTAGGTTGTTGTTTGACCTTCACAACCTAAGGTCTTAGGTTGTGAAGGTCAAACAGGCAGTCGCTTTACGTACCTTCTTTTTATAGATGGGAAATCATCAAATGACTTCTCCCGCTCTGGGCGGAGCGGAAAGGAGTGTCAGACTCTTACTGACTAAAACCCATCCGTGCTCCTCCTAGTGCTCTTTGCTTTCCAGGGCCGCGGTAACTCTTTCGAACATAATCCGCAACTCTGGCAGCGCTTTACGTACCTTTAACAATGATATTCAGCTGAATCCAGTTTGACTGAAAACCTACCCCAGAATAGTTGGTGAAAGGCCATGCAGGCGATGATATTTTTAGTAGGTACCTACTGAATGAATCGACCCACTTAATGGTTATACGTATTTTTTTGTTTGGATCACAAAAAAAAAGTTAAATGTGCCCAAAACCACTGATTTAAATACAATTTAACACATACTTAATTAAGTACCTACTCAAAAACTCGCGAAACTTGTGGTTAAAGGAAATGAAAACAAAGTTTTGTTTTGATTTTTTAAGTTTTGCTAAATAATCGTGCCGAGGTCAAGGTCTGTGGACCATCTTAACATACCGAGACTCCTCCGTGCCTCGGAAAGCACGTTAAGCCGTTATGGTTCCGGCTGTTATTTGGAAATCTTTGGCAGTCGTTACGCATTGTCAGAAGCTAGAAAATCTGACACCAGTCTTGCCAAGAAGTACCGTGTCACACAGTTAATGGGTTGTGGAGGTTTGGTAGGCCGCTCCACGTAAAATACTGTTATTCAGCTGAATTAGGTTTGACTAAGAGCCGACCCCAATATAGTTGGGAAAAGCTAGGCACATGATGATGATGTTAAATAATCGTGCACAGTTGAAGGATTCAGTCACATTATGCCAAAAAAAAGTAAAATACCTAGTTGATTGATGTAGGAATGAGCGAATTTGAATAAACTTACATAACGTAGTACCTACACGTCTTTTATGAATAGGTATTTTTTTAAATTTACGAATTTGGACTCGAGACCCATCAGACACTTGTAAGTTTTTATGAGACCGAACGTTAAATCCCTAGCGAAAAACAGTGATGCTAAAAATCGTGTGAGAGTCATAATCTGCGCCATCTATCGACCATTTGGTAAACTGACAAAATAATGGGCATAGGAAGGAAGACGTTAAATAAGGAGCCCATAAGTAACAATAAGTAACGTCATGGTATTAAAATGTTAACTCTTATTGTACCACTTATTAAAAGTTTCACAAATAACTCAACAATTTGTTTTGATGTTATTTTCATGCTTACCTGCATTTTATCTTTCTCAATAGATCTCTCTAAGAGTCGGTCACCGCAACGCTTAGCGCTGAATGAAGTTCCTTACTAAAATTAAAAATTCAATATCTTTTGATTTTGTGAGTCGATTTTGATGAAATAAACGCTAAATGTTACTCGGGTTTTTAGGCTCTTAGCTTTCGAATCCAATCAGTGGTTTTTGCGTGATGCTGACTCAAACATCATGACAAACAGACAAACAGACAAAAATTTCAAAAATGTCATTTTTGCGTTTTATACCTTTTTCCTAACATTTCTCAGTCATTTTTATGCGAAAATATTCAATGTACAGACACGGCAAATCTATGATTTTATTTTATGTATAGATTACCATGAACATTTTTAGATTTCATATTCAGTTTCTAAGTGCCTGATGCCTTGCATAACATCACGCCGCGCCGATACGCTGTGAAGGGGTACGCAGATGTGTACAAGTCAACCATGGTTTTTGGGTTATTTATTCGGGCACTTTATTGTTTATGAACCGATCTTGATGATTCTTTTTGCATTGGGTTTAGTTAAAGCTAACCACTAAAAAGTGAAAAAAAAATTGCGTTCGTACATACTTAGTAAATCGTAATAAGCTTTTCGTTTTTTTCTTGATCATCCAATATATCCCACTCCACAAACAGATCTTTGAGAACTTGTTTCCAAGCAAGATCATTAACATCCCTGTTATGGTATGCTTTTGATTGCATGTCCCACAAACACGGAAATTTTTGGACAATTAAAATAAGGCTCTGTCGATTCCGCCATTTTTAGCTGTCTCCATTTTTTTCGCACTCCGCACGAAATCAAAAACAATAATCAGGAGATGTATTCAGGCGCACAGCTGCAGGTGTACTGAGGCAAAATCACCGGCACCGGGTTGAAAACGGGCAGTGTGTGACGATACACGGAGCTAGTACGTAAGCCACGCCTCTTTCTAACCGGCCAGGACGTTCTGATCGGCGACGTCGGCCGGTTGCGTTCTTACCGGTGCACGTCGGTAGGTGTGTGACGAGTGGTACAATTGGTATTGCATTCTTGCCTTCCGGTTTCAATTCTGTTCTGATCTGTTCTAGGTAGAAAAGAAACGGTAGGTGTGTGGCCGGCCTTAGAAACGAAACCATAACGTTTGCGAAGTTATGCTATAGTAGGCGCCATATAAATGAAGAATAACGGTCATTGACCTTTCCTTAATATCTCTTCGTAGGTACCCCCGGACAGTAAATTATGAATCGTTTTTCATTACTAGAACAGTAAGGATCACAATAGATGTCGATTCAGGACAGCTTTATATCATTATTTCTGTTTTTGAAATTAAGTGTGTCAATAAATGTAGGTGGGTCAGTGACCGTTATTCTTCATTTATCTGGCGCTTACTATAGTTAATATAAGTAATTTGATCTTGTATAGAAAGCGGAACACGTGTAGGTAGCATTAAAATAACATTAATTCTGATGTCATGAAACACTGAATAGCAGTAGGTATTAAATCATTTATATTCAAATGTCACATAAATAGGTAAACATGTCCATCAAATTTTGCTGCTCACGATTGCATTTTTAAACACTCCTTATTATTTAATTATTACACTCTAGAGTGTAATAATTATCATCAAAATATTAAATTGCATAATATAGGTATTTTATTTGTTATCCATCTATGTATCGTAATAGCAACTAATCCGAGAACACGTATGATTAACTAGTCGATAAACTATAATGTTAACTTCTATTTACTGAATTAAAATCTATAAATTGAATAAGTGAAGATATCTGTATATTACTTAGCTGCTTAATACACATAGATACGTCGGTAAGGCTTCGAATGCCCTACAAATCAAACTGTAGCTTTGATTGCCTAGGCTATTTTATTTACATATACACCAAATGCACTCTTGCTGAAAGACTGGAATGAATGAATGAATGAAAAACTTTTCAGAAAAATGGGCGCAATTGATTGCACTGCCCAGTTTAGACAATATAATTAATTGTATTGTATTCTGTAACTAAATTCTAAAACTTATTGCTAAAAGATGACATAATTACGTCAGACACTTACTGCATAACATGTAATAAACAATAATATGTATACTTAATAATTAGTAATGCATATTATAATATTATTCATTCAGTCTCACAACGCGATCCCATATTGCCTACTTTGAGAAAAATAAGAATCTTATTTTGCAATAAAAACAATTCATATTTTGTGTTGGAAAATACATAAAAACACAAACCACATTATTAAGCTCACAAAATGCTCACGATAGCTTCGTGAGTATGTTTTCCTTCTACACTACTCATCAGTAGTGTCGACATGAATAAATTATGCCAAGATTTTGCGCTTTCCTCTTTGAAACAGTCTTTGGTGATAACTTATAACGGCCCTTCGTGGCACAGCCACCAACGACTGTTGATATGTGTAATACTGTCATCTAGTCAGATCAGTCATCTGGTGTTATAAGTTAATACACCAGATGACTAGACAGTTCTAGACACCTTGCTTGTACAGTATTCCAAGTACGCATTTTAGGCACGATGTTTTTTAAATGAAACCAGAAAAGGATTCAACCACAAGACCATATTGGTTAATCAGATATTCTGCGACTGAACGAGATTCTTTACTACATCTATTTCTTTTGTCAAACAGTCTATGAAACACTCAATATCAATTACATAAAGATAAAGATGAACACACACTATTTTTCTATTAATTTATTTCGAGTCATTAAAATAAGCTGCTAATGAAAGATCATTCAGAAGCACTAAATCCTAACACAATATACCTTTTCCATATGAAGAGCACAGGGAAAGGAAGATCAGTCACCCTAATAGATGTGAGCCATAAATATTGGATTAGGTTATTACGTTGATTAGGTATTTTCCGATGCGAGTCCGTACCGTAGATGTTGATACCGCGAGACTAGTCTATTTTAGTTACTTTCATAGTATTATGTCTTACGGTATCTTACTATGGGGACGGGCTGCTGATATCGAGTCTATTTTTATTCTACAGAAAAGAGCCATCAGGACCATTTACAATCTTCGCCGGCGCGATTCTCTATGAGAACTGTTTAAAGAAATTAACATCATGACGGTGCCTTGTCAATATATCTATGAAAATATCATGTATGTTAGAAAGAATCTACATCTTTTTAGTAAACGAGGTGACAGACATAACTATGTCACTAGAAATAGGAACCAATTAGTTCAACCAGGTTTCAGACTTGCTAAAGTAGCAACATCTTTCATGGGGTACTGTTTAAAATGTTACAATAAAATACCTCCCCATATATTAGAATTAAAAGAGACAAAATTTAAATCTTGTATTAAACGCACACTATGCAGGCAAGCATATTATAAGTTAGGGGAGTATATTGAAGATAAAAATGCTTGGCTCAATGCTGGTCCTGCTCCACAACGCCACTAGGTAGCCACTAAGGGCTCAAAGTAATCTGTTAGTATTTCGTAATATTGTTGGACCGGCTGAAGATTGTAAGAATGCAAATCTTTTTCATTGTATAGACTCAACTTATTTAACATAACATTGTCTAATTTCATGCACAAGTGTGAGTACTGTGTAGCTTTAAACTATAATGATCATTTTGGGTAGGTCTTTGACTTGAATGTACCCTGGCGATTGGGGATGTCATGCTCACTCAAAAGTCTGGCTGATGGTGGCGCATGCGTTGGATCATTTGGCTCCCTAAAAAATGGTTGAGCCGAATGGTGCTAGCGTATGCGTCATGTTCGTGAACGGGCGCCGTCAGCTGAGACTGGTCATCTCTCGGCTGCCATGGTTTATGTTAATTATTTCTTTGAATTGTTTATTTTTTTACTCCGGACTCTTTTATCCTGCACGTCTTTTACATCGTTCTCACATATATGTATAATTTCAATATGAATGATGTAACCATAATTTTGTAACAAAATATCATTTTTAAAAGAGTGTCCGTGGAGTTTCTTGCACGTTCTTCTCCATAGAGATCTACGCTTTGGAACGTGCAAATAGCTTCATCTTTTTGACCGACCGACCTTGACAATTCAAAAGTGCCTGTAAATGGTCTAATTGAAATAAATGCTTTGACTTTGACTTACCTAATCCAAAGCGTCGAGGATTAGGTATGGCACAAAATATTCGTACACAGTCTACATACACAGAAGATATTCCGTAACTTAAAATGTGTGGGTTAAGTTTCAAGTTTAATTAGCACTGCCGCCATCTTTGTAGAATACCACTGGACTAGCTAATAGACGTTAAAACAAAAGTATTCACATATTAGTGACTTTGACCATTTTTGAATATTTCCACTAAGACTGATCATCAAATCAAATATTAAATAATTATGATTAAAAACATAAAATATTTGAATTTTTAGTAAATTATATAACCAAAGTATTAGCAGTAATTTAAGACATAAATTATTATTATTGTGTCATTTCTTCAAGTACTTATGATCTTCTAAGTTAAGAAATCTTATAATTTATAAAAAGTGACTTTGATCATTCTTTCCCTGTACTCCTCATGTCGTTTTCAATTTTCGTATTATATGATACAGTTGAAAGTTCCTGAATTAATTTGTTTCTAGTATTATATCTATGAGAGCACTCGGAACCATAAAAAAGACATTACTGCTTAGCGCGTAAGCCGCTACTTGCGTACGGTCTTGATAGAGTTCATATCGTAATAAAGTGGGTTATAATGTTACACTTTAAATGATTCCTGATTAGGCATGAATTCGATAGCTTATTATCACGAAAGAGCATAACAATTTATGGCGAATAATCGTCGAGCTGGACGTGCGCGTCATCCTCAGCGACGTGTTCCCCGGGCGGTGCAGCGTGAACCGTGGGCGCGGTAGGCGCGGATGGAGCGGTGGGCGCGGTAGGCGCGGTGGGCGTGGTAGGCGCGGAGGGCGCGGTTGGCGAGGTAGGCGCAGAGGGCGCGGTAGGCGTGGAAGGCGCGGAGGGTGCGGAGGGCGAGGTAGGCGCAGAGGGCGCGGTGGGTGCGGTAGGCGCGGAGGGCGTGGAGGGTGCGGTGGGCGCGGTAGGCGCACAGGGCGCGCTAGGCGCGGAAGGCGCGGAGGGTGCGGTGGGCGCGGAGGGCGCGGTAGGCGCAGAGGGCGCGCTGCTGCTGGCGCCGGACGTGACGGTGGCCGGCTTGGGGTAGTCGTTGAAGATGTGGATGTGCGTGACGCGACGTCAGTCCGCCTCGTGCTCGTGCAGCTGCGCCAGCAGCGCCGCGCGCCGCGACTCCAGCTCCGCGTCGCTCCACGCCGTCGAGCCCTGAGACCTGCACAGTTACAAACACATGTTTCATTATTGAACTATCGAACTAAACACAGATCATTTTGCGATTGACACATTTTCACAATAATACACTTTGTAAGTTTGATATGCACATGGTATCGCGCAGGTGTACACACCGTTCTTTCTTGTCTTTCTTGTCCTTCTTCTTCTTAGGCTTGTGGAGGAGCTCGTGCGACTCCTCCTCGGGGCTGCTGGGAGCGCTACGCTTCGACTTCTTACTCTTGTGGCGCATCGTCTCGTCGTCTGATATGCCTCCCTCTTCCGGCGTCGGTGATTTCTAAACCAAAATTAAATATTCTCATGTTATACTGTTTCCATTTACTGGCACGCAGTTAAATTGTAATCATAGGTATTCTAGACCGTAACTGTACAGTACGCGGTCATTAATATGACACATGCAAAGAGAAAAAAGATTAATCAGGCACTACTCGGCAGGGGATGGAGTATTTTATTGCGTTCTCCGACATCCCGCTCGGGCACCAATCCCGGCCTTGGTATAATGCTAAATGCAATTTGCGTTCCCATTGACGCATTCAAAAGCTCAAAATTCAAATGTGGTCCACATTTGAATTTTGAGCTTTTGAGTGTGTCAGCCTTTAGTAAAAGTTCTGAAACAATTGTAAATTCAGAATTGTTTTTTTTGTGTTTTGAGATTCCTTCCTTCTTGAAATCGGGTACTGGGTTAACCCTAGGCCTAAGGATTTAGCTTTCGGGAAACTTCTCTTGCCCGGAGTCTCGTTCGAGACACTCCGGCCGAGGGATCGACCCCGAGTAGTCAGGTGGCGGTCTCCCGGCCGAAGCTGGGCTATCCGCAACCCGCCCACCCGTTCGGTTGTATGAGAAGAAATGCTTGGCAGTCCGTGCCGTCCCACCACGTGGGTACATGTACCCCCGCGTCAGGACGGCTCAGCTGAACCCCGAGTAAACCGTAGCCGTAAATGCTTCCACATTAGTCAGTAAAAAATTAGGAAAAAAATATTATAATGGTCCCTTGTACAATACGTTGATGTGGTAACAAGAGCCAAACTTCAAGCACTTCCGAGCTTTAGGAAAGATGGTATAACATTTCACTGGTAAGTTAACATTTACATAATCATTATCAGATTTGTTTTCTGACATTATTTCTAGGAGTTCATCTTAGACTGGTCATAGATGTCAAGAAAATAAGTTAAGGTTGGAAATGGATGCCTGGTGACTCGCTTGCCCGAATCTAAATCCACCCGACTACCCATCATCCCAGAGACGGTGGGACGAGCCACTCTACAGAGAGGTTCAGAATAACCTTTTGTCCACATCTGGTACTATAACTGCTGAGCGTGCTCGCCTGCTGGCTGTGGGTCAATGGAAGTCGGAACTCTGGCTTCACGCACTACCGTCGTCGAACATAGGCACCTTGATCGTCGATACTACTTTTCGTCTCGCTGCTTCCCTGCGTCTTGGCGCTCCTTGTTGTTCTCCTCATCGCTGCCACTGTGGCGAAGCTGTCAACAGCCTCGGACACCATGGCCTGTCATGCAGCCGTAGCGCGGGTCGCATAGCGCGGCACGCGAATATTAACGACATCATCCGACGAGATCTTGTCACCGTCGGCGTTCCGGCTGTATTGATTAGAACCCAATGACCTGGCAAGAGACCGGACGGCATGTCGTTATTTCCATGGAAGATGGGTAGGCCATTATTGTGGGACGCTACTTGAGTCGATACTCTTGCGCCATCCTATCTTCCTAGCTCTTCGTGCTGTGCTGGCGCTGCCGCTGCGGCTGCGGAGAACCTCAAGCGGCGGAAATATAATAACCTTGTTGGTAGTTATATTTTCGAGCCGTTTTGGGGTTGAAACTCTCGGGTCGTGGGGTCCGAGTGCTCATTAATTGTTTTAAGATCTGTCAAGACGCTTAGTTGACACTTCGCGTGACCCACGTGTCATGTTATTACTTTAAAGTATAGATACTAATAACATAAAGTACATGTTAAAATACTATAATGCATATGTGTAATGTTCAAAATATTTAACCAAGTACAATTTATTAAAAGTATCGATATTTAAACAAAAATATTTATAATTTTGTGATTTATTTAAACCTGTCCCATCCCTAGTGAGAAGTCATGACCTTGAAAAGCCCAATTAGAATGCAGTACCCCTCTTCGTCCCACCTCAGCTAGTTGACAGAATTGATTTGAAACTTTGAATCATTAGATCAAGCATTACGCGTCTGCGGGTTGTATGGTCGTTGTCATCGCCCCACTCCCAGTGGGGCGATGACAACGACCATACAGCCCGTTTTTTTTCAAATTTAACTTATGTTACATTTAGATTTACATACAGTACATCGTTTTTAAACTTTATTACTACTAGTTAGAGCTTATCTAAGTTGAAATGACGCACTCCACTACCACATTTGAAATTAAACATGGGTACACGGGGCTCAGCTGAGCCGTCCTGACGCGGGGGTATATGTACCCACGTGGTGGGAGGGCACGGACTGCCAGGCATTTCTTCTCATACAACCGAGCGGGTGGGCGGGTTGCGGATAGCCCAGCTTCGGCCGGGGGACCGCCACCTGACTACTCGGGGTCGATCCCTCGGCCGGAGTGTCTCGAACGAGACTCCGGCCAAGAGAAGTTTCCCGAAAGCTAAATCCTTAGGCCTAGGGTTAACCCAGTACCCGATTTCCTTTGTCTTACCCACCCCAAACTTCAATCCTTCCGTCTCCCGCACTCCCGTCGGTCCAGAGGAAGGGCAACCTCGATTCCAAGCCCAACTACCAAAAAAACCACTTTTATGTAGCAGGAAGTCAAAGAATCTACCCAGGTGGGTCCCGGTTAAGCCGGGGAATCCCATGCCGACTCGTCGGTCAGCCCCCATCGTATTCTGGGAGGGGGCAACCAACTGCTAATTGAAAACGCGCAGACTCGGCTGCGGTACTCGCGCCCCAAACACAGATACTGGCTGCGGAACACGCGCCAAAAAACACTGATTCGGTTGCTACGCAAGCGCCAAAATTAACACAGACCAAACCATCAGTGCGAAAAAGCCTTAGCTGGGGGAAGGAAACACGGCGACCGGATGCGCATCTGCGAAGGCAATAGACAGAGCGGCGCGCGGACGGTCGCGAGTGCGCGAGGGTCTAACCCAGCGCGAAAAACGGCCGGACGCGGAAACGCGCGATCGGGGACAAGTCCGAAGCGAAGGGGCAACCCAGCGCGAAAAATCCCCGGCCTCGGCCCTCACACAAGGGAGACCCGGCGACAAGTACTCGTCCGGGCGCCTCTGAACCACAACCCGGGCCGAGCGGCTCGGGGACGGCAAAGAGGGATCGCCCGGACGATACGGCCTCGCCGAGCGCGCTCCAGGGAAACCCGAAACGTGTGAGGACCCAGGCTGCTCAAGGGAAGCGGAGAACCTACGCGAGGGCCAAGAAGGACATTCCGGCGCGGCTCTCCGTAGCAATCTGCTTCCCGCCCCCCTCCAGAGACCTGACACAGACTGTGGCGACGTACATTCGAACAGAGCTTGAAAGACTTGTTATGGAGACCGACCCGACCAAACCACTCCCGGCCTTCCGCGGTTACCCTAGGGTAGCGGATGGCACCGTGCAGATGTGGTGCGAGGACGACAACGCCCTGACCTGGCTGACCCTGACCCTGCCCAAAATCAGACTTCCAGAGACCGACCTGACTCTGACCGTCATGCGACAGACCGACGTACCAACCCGTGTCCGAGCCGCGCTCTTCGTCCCCAGATACAATGGACACATAGCGCGGCTCGAGAGTGTTCTGATTCGTCAGAATACTTGGTATGACATAGGGAGGTGGTCACTGTACAGGCCAACTTCTGTCGGTGGGGATAACCACGGGACATATTTGACCCTGGGAATCCCGGCCGATGAAGTGGAAAAGGTCTTGGGTCGGGAACGGCGCATATCGTACCTACTTGGGGTGATATACGTCCGCACTGCACAACAATCGCACTTATACAAGAGCCGTGGATTAGAAGTGACAGGATATGCGGCCTTGGAAATATCGGAGGTAAATTAACACTCAACACAAACAACACGGATAAACCACGAACATGTATTTATACACCTAAAGACGTACCCATTACGCCACTAACTGAATTCTGTTCCAGAGACCTGACAGCGATCAGGCTCCAAACCGACAGAGACATCCCAGACCTTGTACTAGCCTCGGTGTACATGCCAGGCGATGACGAGAACTGCCCACGGAAAGAGATGACTGATTTGGTCCAACACTGCGAGAACGCCAACCTGGACCTGATCATCTGCTCGGACTCGAACGATCATCACCCACTTTGGGGTAGTGAAGTATCAAACAACAGAGGTGAGGCACTATCGACATATTTATTCTCGAATAACCTTAACATCGTGAACCCACTTGGGTCACTGCCAGGGGACAAACGATCATAGACTTAACGCGAGTATCCGATGAACCCTCCTGCTCTGACCACAGGAGGATCTGCTTTGCGCTAGAAGCCAACACAAAGAAGCCTGCACCCAGGCGTAATCCGCGGCGAACAGACGTACCTAAATTTAAGCGCCTCCTAGCTTCTCTGCTAGCTAGGCACCAACTGCACTGCACCAAGCTCCAATTACAGATCGCACAGAACTAGAAAACACTGTAACAAAACTAACCGACTACATAACCGAAGCATATCATACGTACCAGGGGTAAGGGTAACCCCCGGTGGGATGCTGAACTTAGCAAACTCAGAAGTACACTACGCAAACAATTCAACAGAGCAAAAAACACAAGACTCCCAGAAACGCACTTCCCAGACTGTATCGGGATGGGCACCTGCTGACCAAGACTGGTCTACAGCCCGTAACATAGTAACATAGGATCGAATAGCATGGGCTATAAAGACCTTCCAACCGTACAAATCTGCAGGACTAGATGGCATCTTCCCAGCCTTACTACAGTACTCAATACTCAATACTTTATTGCATTCCATAATGTGTACATGTAACAGTTGGTATGTTAAAACATCGAATCAATTATGGACCCTGTCGGGCACAGCAAAGTTAATTTTTCAATAGGAGAGAGGATGAAGGCGCTTTTTGTTAGGAAAAAAGTAAATAAACATTAAACTATTTTTTTTTTAAGTTTCATTAAAATTATTATATTATTTGTTTTTATGGTATTTATATATTTGGTTTAAAGTCATATTTATGTATTTTAATATAATATATTGCACAAATTACATTATATTACTAAATATTATTTATGTAATACATATTATGTAAAAATCGTTTTTATTGTTGTTGAAATTGATAGTTAAAATATTCGTCAATAGTGTAGTAGCTTTCGGTTATTACAAATTGTTTTAATTTATTGATAAAGATATTATTTTTATTTATATTTTTGATGTATTCCGGTTACTTATTGTAAATTTTAATGGACATAACAAATGTACTAGAAGAGTGCATTTTTAATCGTGAAGTGGGTATGTTTAATCTGCTTTCATGTCTAAGTGCAATTTTTGTTTGGATATCTCCTCTTTTAGTATAGAATTGCGGATATTTTCGAACAAATTTACAAATTTCAAGTATGTAGAGGCAGGGCAGGGTTAATATTTTTAGGTCTTTAAAGTGAGGTTTACAGGAGTCTGTATCTTTGATATTTATTAAAATTCTAATAATTTTTTTCTGTAGAGTGAATAATGAAGGCGCGTCTGTACTATTTCCCCATAAAATTACTCCATATTTGAGCCATGCAAATGCGTACGCGTAATATGTTACTAGTGCTGTTTTGAGATCTGTTGTTTTCTTGATTTCTCAGAGAGACAGTGGAGAGAAGAAACCCTAACACCGTGGCTGCTAGGAATCTATCAAGCCTGCATAGCACACAGATATGTACCCCTAGCATGGCGAGAAGTGAAGGTCATTTTCATCCCCAAGCCGGAAAAACAGACTACACACAACCCAAAGCTGACAACCCTGGAGAGGCTCTGTGATAGGTACATACGGGATGGACCCCTGCGCCAACACCCACTCCACAGGCAACAACACGCCTACTCCGCAGGGAAATCAACAGACTCTGCTCTGCACAGCGTGGTCTCAAAGATCGATTGCGCTATACACCAAAAATGCTCCTCACTAGCTGTCTTCATCGACATCGAGGGTGCCTTTGACAAAACCATGTTTCAGAGTATTAGCACAGCACTTGGTAAGCATGGCGTGAACTGAACTTGTCCTCTTTACCAAGAAGAGGAAGTTGCCAGCACTAGAATTACCACGGTTCTTCGGAACCACCCTAAGCCTTTCAACTGAAACCAAATACCTGGGCATCTATTTGGAGCAGCTGAATTGGGCGAAGCACACGGAATACACCACCAGGAAAGCCAGCATATGCATGTGGCAATGCAAACGCATGCTGGGTAGGAACTGGAGCATTAGTCCCAATACGACCTACTGGTTATACACCACAGTCATCAGACCAATAGTCACATACGGCTCTCTAGTCTGGTGGCCCAGGACCGACTTGAGCACAACACAGAAAGACCTTGAAAAGCTGCAACGACTTGCCTGTGTGGCAAACACTAGCAGTATGAGAACCGCACCTACTGCAGCCCTACAGGCAATGTTGGGACTGCCACCACTACATCTTATAGTACGGGAGGAGGCAGCCCTAGCGGCTTTTAGGCTCAACACGTCTGGCACTTTACGACCAGACTCCAGAATCAAGCACACACGCATCATGGAAGATGCCGTCAAGCGACAACCCATGATGTTATTACCCAATGACAAAGCTCAAAAGACACCATTTTCAGAAACACTATAACATACTACTAACACAAGAATTGGATGACCACTCAGGTCCCGTTGAGAATATACACTGACGGATCTAAGTCAAGCACCGGAACTGGAGTTGGAGTTTACTCCAACGACCTCAACATAAAAATATCCAGGCCGCTAGGAAAGCTCAACACCGTTTATCAGGCGGAATGCGTGGGTATTATCCAGGCGGCCCATGCTCTAGAGGCCAGGAGGGTTACGGATACCCATATTAGTATACTCTCCGACAGTGCATCCGTCCTCCAATCCTTAGAAAAGAATTACATCACCTCGAAACTCCTACAAGAATGCCACAGTGCACTAGAACGTGTCACGGTGACTAACCGCAACACCGTGAGACTGCAGTGGATAAAGGGACACAGCGGATCACTAAGAAATGACGCGGCCGATGAGCTGGCTAGGAGGGGATCTGGTGCTGTGGTTGTTGGATACGAACCCATAGTACCACTCCCTTTCACCCAGCTGCGAACGTGGCTACAAGAACATACCCACACACAAGCAGAACGCTGGTGGGCCTTGGCACCAGGCTGTAGGCAGTCCAAGGAGGCTATTCCATCCCTAGGCAGGATACTTACCAGGCGCCTCCTGCGACTGGATAGGGGCAGCCTGCGAATGGTGGCGGGGACCATCACCGGACACTGCTCACTGAACAAACACTTTCACACGATAGGTATAACAGACAGTCCTCTATGCAGAGCATGCATGGAGGAGGAGGAAACGGTATCGCATGTGCTCCTTGAGTGCACAGGCGTTACTGAAACACGGCGGCAAACAATAGGGACACCTAATTCAGACATCCTGAATACACTGAGTAGACTGATCTGCTTCTGGAGGGAGGTTGGCTGGTTGAAATGACGGCCGACATGGCTCACGTATAATGATCCACAGCAGGACTAAGTGCGGAAACCAAACTCGATAGATAGATAGATAGAAGTGTTTACGGCTCACGGTACTGGTCGAAACTAATTCGAAATTGTTGAGTGGCGACTTATATAAGATCTTAAGGCTGATGTGTTGACAGACATCGGTCGGCTGTTATTAGCCGTCTATGGGCTGTGTGGTCGTTGGGTGATGTCAATCTGGTCTTGTTTAACGCCACCAAAACACAGGCATGTCTTTTTATCGCAAAAAGGTGTCGTTTCGACCAAACTCCTACTTTTTGGGGTACATCTGTTCCTGTAACTGATCGGCTCGAACTTCTAGGCATGGAGTTGACATCCAGTCTCAACTTCGGCGCCACCATTGAGTACAAAGCACAAACTGCGGCCAAAAAGCTGGGCATCCTAAATAAAGTGAAGCCATACTTCACGCCATGACAGTTTTCAACCTTTTACAAGGCACAGGGTCCGATCCTGCATGGAGTATTGCAGCTACCTTTGGGATGACTCAGCTAAATACAATAACTCCACGACCTCATCACCACGGACCCAGCGGCCCCGTTCTACCATAGACGTACTGCAAGTTACCATCCCTACCTTGTTGCTATTTCTCCAATTCGCACTAAGCGTTTCCAAACGTCTTTTATAATGCGCACAGCAAAGGATTGGAACTTTCTACTTGCGTCTATTTTCTGACGCCGGAGTCTGTTCATACTTCGAGATAAATTAAATAATTAATTTCTCAAAGTAAAATGAACAGACTTCTAATGGGTAAGCTCACTCCATCGTCAACTTTGTCTCTGTCACTTCTGACCTAGATTAGAGTCAAGAGCAATCCCATCTCAAAAAAAAAAAAAAAACTAAAAGGTCTGGTTTATTTATATCCACGGAACTATATTTATGGATTATTTATTTAACCAACGCACACTATTTTACGAAAATACTGTTTTGATTACACACCAAAAGGTTAAGGGTGCGTTTTCACTAGAGATGTGAATGTAAAAGCTCAACATAGAAGATGCTTGTATTGTAACACCAGAGAAATAATTGAATGGCTGCTGAGCAGTACTTACAGGCATTGGCGAGTGTTTGCGGTGCTTCCTCTTAGTCTTTTTGTGTTTCCTGCCTTCGTCCGAGGTCCAGGTGCCATGGCTGGGCGCCGGCGACGGCGAGCGCACCGTCTGCAGCGGCGATGCCGAGCGCGAGCGCGACTGAGCATAGACACACACCGGGAATGTTGAAGCTTGCATGTACAAGTGCACGAGTGTGCCCACAGCTTATTATATTTAGAGCAACACTGTTTCCAATCGTGTTTTAGGTAAGCTAATTTGCTGTCCTCGCTTATGACCGTCGTTGCTTATGATAGTATTGGGCTTTACTTATATAAGTTTATATTTTTAATATCTCTTCGAAAAACTTTTTTTTTCGCAGAGTTTGGAACCTATCACAGAACGCCACCTTCCATGATCCTAAATACTATTTTGGCTGCATTTACATTCTTATATCAGATCCAACACACATGCCGGCTGTACGCTATTTTGATGAGGACTTTATGATGGTGAAGTTAGTTACTTTAACAACTCACCAATGAGGCCGAGTGCGACCGCTTCTTTTTCTTCGAGCGCTTTGCTTTTCTGGATTTTGGATGATGGTAGTGCATGCAGCTCTCTTCTTGTTCGTGTTGGAAGTCCTGCAAAAAGAAAAATTGTGTCATTATATTAATGCGTATTTTGCTCCATGATCTCTCCAGAATGAATGACAACACGATTTGACAGTTGTTCTTAGTTCGGGTTCGGGACTAATCGTAAGCCCGTAGGTGATACGGAGTAGAAAACGCCCGACACCAAGGCCGAAACTACGGACTTCGGGCTTAGAGAGTAGGCCCCCAGCTTTGAGCCTTGTTAAATCTTATATAAATGATAGACAGCAATTACTTCAAGTAAACGGCGTCAATCCGTCGGGATTAAACGTGAAAATGGGGGTAGGTTGCCCCATTTATTGCAACAAAAACTTAATATGTGTTGTTCGCTGATGACACTTCTTTAATTTTTAAGGTAAATAGACAGACTATAGTATGCGCCAGATGAATAAGGAATAACGATCATTGACCTTTCCTTCATATCTCTTCGTAGGTACCCCCGGACAGTAAATTATGAATCGTTTTTCACACGGAACAGAAAAAACAGGAGGAAGTGCAATGTAACAACATTACTGTAGGAACCGCTGTCGCCAAACTCACACAAACATAGCGATAATCATATAATGCACTACAACTAAACAAATCGTTTGATTTGTCGTTTTAATTTTAGTCAAAACTAGCATAAGTCACAGATCATAAATCTGGAAATAAACCTTCCGGAGATTCCTTCAGAAAGTATTTACGACGTTTTGTAATCTAATATCAAACAAGATCCTATTGACGAGTTAATTTCGCTACTCGTGCATAGATGGCGGTATTCTCAGTGGTAGCAATTATAAATTTAATTGTGTTAGTCTTAGGGTTGACATTCGCGTTGCAGGTCGATATTTGTTGCTACTCGACCAGTGCAGTACGCATTGAAATTTTGAATTACATTATCGATATCGATAGATACCCGATTTCTTGTTTAATTCTAAAAAATAAGACTCGCTGGGAGTTCAGTAAAACTGTAGGAAGAATGGCGTAGTATGATTTAAAAATAAAATATATAACTACATCAGTCACTGAACAGTCGGACTCAAAGACGGTAGCATCCGCTGGTACGAATATATATCAGTAAAAAAAACTATTTTCAAAGTCAAAGCATTTATTTAAAATAAACCATTTACAGGTACTTTTTAATTGTCAGTCAGTCAGTTGATATGACTCCTGATTCTATAAAAACACATTTTTATTTATAAATTCACACTTGGGTCTACCTATATTTATCATGATTAAAATGATGTAAAATAATTAAAACAAACCTCTAAATTAGTATTTTTGAGGCAATTCAAGTTTTCTTTGGCTATGGCAAATTTTTCTTCTAATCTCAATAATACGTACTTCATCAATATTATTAACCACTCTGCTCGACCAGATTTTGACAAGTGACACACTAGCTGAGTCGACGGGGTTTCGCGTATTACGTCATGAATTTCAGAAATTAAATCAACTTTCAACAATCGAATTTATTATGAAAATATAATTGCCGTAGCTACTTTATACGATAACTTTGTGTGAAATATCTTAAATTATAAGTTATGATCGTTCAAATTGCGCTAGTCTATTTAAAAATGTGTCTAAGATACGAATTACTAAACCTTTCCAAAAGGAGTCAACTTAGATTCGCTGAAAATACATACGTTAACAACCTTCTCGCTAGCTGAAAAACTACAAAAGGGCAAAATCAAGACATAATCATGCTATTTGCGTTCTGTATTTTGACATTTTTCTTAAATTAGTTTATTGAAAATACGATCAAATATTGACAAAAAATAATTATGTTGGAATTTTTGTGGCCCTGGTTTTCGAGGCTAAAAAACATAAAAATTGTGGGTTTCGGACACCCAAACTCCATTGTAGAGGTAGTAGTTTCCTAATAATTTGATTATTTGACGAATTCATCTATATTTATAACGCTATACGTAGCGGTAATGAATTTTTTTTATATTATTACAGCGCGTTATTTTATACGCTATCATTATAACGCGCTATAACAAAACTGGCAGCAATCTTAACGCGGAGACGTTTTCATTTTATTCGGCAACACGCCAAACGGGCGCAATGATGCGTAGTGAATGTTATGTCGTAGCGGACTGTACACGAAAGAATATAATAATATCTCATGAAGCGTTTTAAATGATCAATGAACTTTCCTTTATACTTTCCAGGCTTAGGACTGCCTACAATAAAATTGATTAAATGTTGTCAGTAACGTTTTGTGAGACAATTTTTATTTATTATTTAAGTGTTCATTGATTCTATTTACAAAAATCAACTATTTATATGTTATTTAAATTTATTTCTTAAAATCACTTTTTTGCAGTTTTTCCTTATTTTTGTGCACTTCCTTTCCTTCTTTTCAGTTTCGATCATATTTTATTTACACTACCGCGCTATTTTGCTATACTTGCTATCCCGTTCTGGCCCCGCTGTGGGCGTTTTAGTTTGTTGTTGAGTGAGACTTACAGCGTGATAATTATAGCGCGAAGGCAGAGTCAGTATAACAAACGCTATACGCTATGAACATATACGCAATATGTTCATAGCGTTATGTTTTGGCGCTATACGTTATATTCACCACCACTAATTACTTAGAAGATAAAAATGCTTGGCTAAATGCTGGTCCTGCTCCACAGCCATTAGAGCGAACAAAATAATCTATTAACATTTGAAAACATTGTTAGACCCGCTGAAGATTGTAACAATTTTAATTTTTTCATTGTATCGACTCAATCTATTTAGCATTCTGTAGTTTCATGTACAGGCCGGCCATATGTGAGAGTACTGTGTACCTTCAAGTTAGATTATCATATTTGGTATTTCTTTGACTTAAATATGGCAAGAACAATGTAACCACAACTTTGTAATAATTTCTTGATTTTAAAGAGTGTCCATGGAGTTTCTTGCACGTTCTTCTCCATAGAGATCTACACTTTGGAACGTGCAAATAGCTTCACCTCTTTGACTGACCAACCTTTACAATTCAAAAGTGCCTGTGAATGGATTAATTGAATTTAATGTTTTGAGTTTTGAGTTTCTAGTTCGCTTTTTCCATGGATGGTTCGTTAACATATCAAAACATCTATATAATATTTATTATGATAGATCGAGCGTTAGAAAGAGACAGGTATGAGATAAGGACGACAGAATGTATGACGTACCTTAAATATTCTAACTCTATCTTCCTCGTAGGGGACGGCCGCGAACTCCGGCGCGGTCAGATCGAGCTTCTCCTTGACCTCGTTCCACGGCAGCGTGTGGTCGATGTTTGTTTCAGTCAGGGCCCATTTAAAAGCACTTTCTACTTTCTTCTGAGCTTTGGACTCTTCTTTTATCTTCTCTTTATTTCTGGCTTCAGCCTGAATAAAATTAAATGTTTGTTTTGTCAACAAAAAATCGTGTAGGCCGTATCAGCAACGCAGCCGCAGTAGAGTACGTAAATCATTCTGGTAAATTTAGTTTCGAATGAGTCGTGCTATGCGCGATTACAGCGCTATTAATGCCCGTGGAATAAGCACTACCGAATAATGGAACCTACCACTACTCGGTGGTACTTATATCACTAAATGGCTATCTTCTAAAATGGTAGGTAAAATAATGTCGATAGAGGTTTCTAGAGTAATAAGCGATCTTGCCATAACATATGGGTTTTCAAGAGAGAAAGATCTCTCTTGAAAACCCATATGTATAATATATCACTCACAGGAGAAGACTCCTACTTATCAAAACGAAATCTGTTTCACGTCAAAAAATAATAATTAGGAAACACAATATTCACCTTTTCAAGCAATGAATTATACGTGAGCTTGACATTGCCCGCATCCAAAGAAGCCGACTTGCTGTCTTCACAGACGACGGTCGCAAACTCTTCGAAGGTAGTATCGGGCTTCACTTCAAAACTCTTCTCTTTTAATATCTCTTTTATAACCTTCTTTTCATCATGGAACCGCGCTTTAAGGTTTTCTACGTAGAACTTGAATAAATCCAGTGGAGTAGATCCATTTTGACCTGAAAAGTTTAACATAATGGTTAACAACTAACCTGAGTTTCTTCTCGTAGATTCTAAGAGTCGTTTATTTATTATTTATTTATTACTAGCTTTTGCCCGCAACTTTGTACGCTCATATCTCGTTTTTTCCCGTTCCCGTATAGCTTACAGCCTTCCTCTTCTTCTCAGACTCGCACGCACGCTCCTTGTTAGCATTCACAGATCGGCTCTTCTCGGCAATGATTCTCGAGTGAGTCTCGCGCACCACCTCTCCAATGAGTCTCGAGTGAGTCTCGCGCACCACCTCTCGGCAATGATTCTCGAGTGAGTCTCGCGCACCACCTCTCGGCAATGATTCTCGAGTGAGTCTCGCGCACCACCTCTCGGCAATGATTCTCGAGTGAGTCTCGCGCACCACCTCTCGGCAATGATTCTCGAGTGAGTCTCGCGCACCACCTCTCGGCAATGATTCTCGAGTGAGTCTCGCGCACCACCTCTCGGCAATGATTCTCGAGTGAGTCTCGCGCACCACCTCTCGGCAATGATTCTCGAGTGAGTCTCGCGCACCACCTCTCGGCAATGATTCTCGAGTGAGTCTCGCGCACCACCTCTCGGCAATGATTCTCGAGTGAGTCTCGCGCACCACCTCTCGGCAATGATTCTCGAGTGAGTCTCGCGCACCACCTCTCGGCAATGATTCTCGAGTGAGTCTCGCGCACCACCTCTCGGCAATGATTCTCGAGTGAGTCTCGCGCACCACCTCTCGGCAATGAGTCTCGAGTGAGTCTCGCGCACCACCTCTCGGCAATGATTCTCGAGTGAGTCTCGCGCACCACCTCTCGGCAATGATTCTCGAGTGAGTCTCGCGCACCACCTCTCGGCAATGATTCTCGAGTGAGTCTCGCGCACCACCTCTCGGCAATGATTCTCGAGTGAGTCTCGCGCACCACCTCTCGGCAATGATTCTCGAGTGAGTCTCGCGCACCACCTCTCGGCAATGATTCTCGAGTGAGTCTCGCGCACCACCTCTCGGCAATGATTCTCGAGTGAGTCTCGCGCACCACCTCTCGGCAATGATTCTCGAGTGAGTCTCGCGCACCACCTCTCGGCAATGATTCTCGAGTGAGTCTCGCGCACCACCTCTCGGCAATGATTCTCGAGTGAGTCTCGCGCACCACCTCTCGGCAATGATTCTCGAGTGAGTCTCGCGCACCACCTCTCGGCAATGAGTCTCGAGTGAGTCTCGCGCACCACCGCTCGGCAATGATTCTCGAGTGAGTCTCGCGCACCACCTCTCGGCAATGAGTCTCGAGTGAGTCTCGCGCACCACCGCTCGGCAATGATTCTCGAGTGAGTCTCGCGCACCACCTCTCGGCAATGATTCTCGAGTGAGTCTCGCGCACCACCTCTCGGCAATGATTCTCGAGTGAGTCTCGCGCACCACCTCTCGGCAATGATTCTCGAGTGAGTCTCGCGCACCACCTCTCGGCAATGATTCTCGAGTGAGTCTCGCGCACCACCTCTCGGCAATGATTCTCGAGTGAGTCTCGCGCACCACCTCTCGGCAATGATTCTCGAGTGAGTCTCGCGCACCACCTCTCGGCAATGAGTCTCGCGCACCACGCCGCCCGTTCGATAAATATTAATGTAGAATTACTTTAATTTTACATTATCTCCTAAACGGTGAGTCCAAATAACATGCGATTTAAGCCAAAGTTTATCGTCATAAAACTATCGATGATGAAGTAACTTTCGATCGTAAGATACGTTATAGGCAGGCATAGGTATCATACCTTTGCCTGCCCAATAATAATAATTATGCTCAAAAATCACCTTTAATTGTTCAGTAAATTAATTGACCCACATTAAGGCATTTCTTAATCTGGCTTATAAATAATAGATAGATATGTCGCAGCCAACTAGCTTAATCAGCCGTTTCACTAAAAGCCTAGCGTTTTCATTGAACTGCGCCGCCGCCGTTTAATCAGCGACATAAGTGACATTGGCAAGTCATTAAACAATATTGAACAAAAGATGTCACTTCGGTCGCTGAAAAATCGGCACATTTAAATGAAAAGGCTAGGCCGCCAATTCAACGGCTGATTTAGCTAATTGGAGGCGACAGATACAAACCAACCCAACTTTTTTTAGGTCTTTTAAAAACCAATTTCTTTGTAGTACATAGTACTTACATATAATTTATATTAGCCATTATCCAAGCGCACGCGGATAAAGCAGTCCGATAGCGCTTTTGCTTCCGACATACTTTCGAGACGCGGCGAGACGCTGAACTTTGTACCGACGGTGTACGCGTATGCAATGCTACAGATATACTTACTTACTTTATTGTACACCTCATAATAAGAACAAGACAAAGATATACATATTGTTACAAGTCTAAGCGAGGGAAAATATCTGGCTTGTTCCCACAGTGCTCATGCTTAGAATAGTCAGTATATACAAGTGTGATCACTCACCAAGCATAGCTGAGAAGCGCATATCCGCCGATATAACCGGGTACAACTCCACCCACAGCGACATGGAAGTCAATTTCCCTTCTTCATGTAAAGTGTCGAGCAAAACCTGTAAGTGACATATGTTTTGGTTATCTGTTCTATGAACAACATATTGCACGTTTATTGCGCGTGCGATTTTTTAAAAAATTAATGACAAGATTTTGCTTTTTGTCTAAATAATGTAAAATCATACCAAAAAATTGTCTCTGTTTTTTCTTTGCTGCCTCTTATTCCGTTTTTTAACCTGTTCTCTTTCTTGCAAGTATTCTGCTTCTAAATTTCTAATATGTTGTTCAAACACTGAAAGAATTTACAAAATTATAACGGCAACTTCATAGATAAAGCAAACCCACTATTATAATGAGCTCTTGAGAATTACGTAAAAAACCAAAAGACAACTTACCGATAAGTGCGTCTTCTTTGTCCATGCCCAGCAAGCTCACATCGTTCTTGAAAGCCGAGTTTTCTAACAATAACACCTGTGCTTCACTCCAAGTGCTACTGTATGTTATTTCACTCATATTCTCTAAAACCTGTTACAGTAAAAAATAAATTTATAAAACATTGATGCATTAACATGCGAACAAAACTCAAAAAATTCATCGGACCCGCTCGGATTTCGCGCCCTATTGTCTATTATTGTCATGGCTCAGACATGACATGATGTGACCTAACTATAAAATATGGCGAACAAGAATGAAGTCTGGATTAGTACGTTCCCCTAGGCACAATTATCAATCCTTTTTCCAATTGAAAATATTAAAAATCAATGAGCATAATCGATTTAAAACACACCCTAACAATTGAAAAAAAAAAAACAATAATTATGGTTGTCGATTCTGAACAAAAATAAATTAGCGGTAACGAATATTAAGTGTTATTGAATCTGTGTTCGTAAATTGCATTTAGATCTGGGCTTTTTCTTTTTCACGATATTGACATTCATAATAATTATCATATTTGTAATCGTATCTACATGTGAGTGTGTGATATTTGTGCAAAATAAAAACGTAAACAAACAGGCGTTGGCACAACACTTCGACTTTGGGTATCAGAAAATTTCATTACCGGTAGGTAGGTAATTAAATCATTAGAAATATGGATGAATTCTTCAAATAATCAAATGATTTGCAAACCACTACCTCTATAATGCAGTTTGGGTATCCGAAATCGACAATTATTATGTTTTTTAGCCTTGGAAACCACGCCCACAAAAATTGTAACGTAATTATTTTTTATCAAAATTTGATCATATTTTTAATTAACTTACGTATGTAGGTATGAAAAAATGCAGAACGCAAATAGCATGATTCTTGTGAATTTGCCCTTTTACATCATTTCAGCAAGCGAGAAGGTTGTTTACAATGTTTACATACTACCCGTACGCGTTAACTTGGCACCTGGCTCGAATTACGTTTTGGCATTTTAATTGAAATTGAACCATTCGATTTCGATGAAAATAATATAAACGCATCTGTAACGGTGATGCCAAGCGTTCATATTGGTTTCATTGAAATAGATTTTTTCAATTTAAATTAAAACCTCAAAACGTCATTCGAAATGTGTCGAGCCAGGTGCCATGTTCTCGTACGGGATATAAATAATTATTTTCAGCGAATTTAAGTTGACTACCTTTTGGAAAAGTAGTAGTAGGTAGTAATAGGGTAGATGACTAAAAAATCTAATTAGTCCGTCAGATAGATTTCATAAAAATATTTGACGTGTTTTTTCTTTTTTCACGTAAACAATAAATGAAAACGATACAGTAAACTGAAATCACGTGTGACGTCACTTGTAAGTACACTTTTTACGTACACGTGACGTCACGAGCCCCCACTCCTGATCTTTGTTGCGTTTTATCTTCGTCATTTTTTATTGATTTGATAAAGCAAAAAATACGTGTCCATTATTTTTCAATAATCTAACTGATGGACTAAATACAATCATATATTTTTTAACCAGGAATCATCCCTATTCTTATATAAGACACATTTTTAAGTAGGCTCGACGCGATTTGAACGACCTTAACTTATAATTTAATCCTCTAGCGAAGCCATTTGCATCGTCTGCCTAGCTGGTAAAGCCTACGGCCATGGATCTGAGCAAAGACTAATAGTTTAATGTCAGTCGCATTCTAGGGGTTATTTAATTAGGAGTATGAGTTTATAAAGCGAGTAATAGCCCAGGGCCCAGTTAGGATAGATAGGAGGATTGTCAGATTAACATAATTTTGTATTGTTAAAAAGGTTACGATATAAAAAAAACCGGCCAAGTGCGAGTCGGACTCGCGCACGAGGGGTTCCGTACCGTTATCTGTAAAAAAAAAGCCAAAAAAATCACATTTGTAGTATGGCGGCTCCCATACAATAAACGTGATTTTTTGCCGTTTAACTATTTATTTTAATTTAATTATTTATTTTTAAAGTGAATATATCACTAAATATTCTGTGAATATTTCAAGCGTCTACCTGTTGCCGTTATCAATACCGAGCAAAAACTAGCAAAAAAATCACGTCTGTTGTATGGGAGCCCCCTTAAATATATATTTTATTCTGTTTTTAGTATTTGTTGTTTTAGCGGCAACAGAAATACATCATTTGTGAAAATTTCAACTGTCTATCACGGTTCATGAGATACAGCCTGGTGACAGACGGACGGACGTTTTACCCTTTGGGTACGGAACCCCAAAAACATACTTTCAAGTAGGTACTTATATGTTACCTGTGCCAGCATCTTCATGTTGCGTTTCTTCAAAGCCTTAGCTTCTTCCTTCTCACGCTTGGTGATCGTAAATATGCAATCTTCAAATATATCTCTCCGATCAGATTCAGGAACACATCGCCATATCTAAGGGGATTTTTAATAGAAATCATTAAGTAAATTCGATTGCGTTTTTGGCTGGCTGGAAATAGGAACTTTCGTCTGTCATTGTCTCACACTGTTTTCTAATTTGCAAATATATATTCAGCTTCTTGTGGGTTAAGGTGTTTATTTCATTAAAATAACATTTAACTATAGAATACCCTTACCTCAAGATTACTGAACATTTCCTCGCATTTATAATATTTCGTTAGTGACGTAACACGGTCACAGCTTAGCAAAAACTCTTCCAGGTTTTCTCTATTTTTCTTCGTTTTCAATCTGGAATATGAGATTCAATTAGCTTAAATGATGAATGTTTTTTTTTTATTTTATTTATTGATAGGCACGCGCTTGACCACTATCTCACCTGATGGTAAGCGATGATGTATATTCACTCTTGACTTAAAAGACATTTTACTTTACTCCTTAGGAATTTTACTCCTTAGCTGTACACACAATGAATGTGTTCCTAATACGTTTTGTGCGTGTGGGTGGTATGTCCACCATTTATATGATATATTATATGTCGCAGCCAACCGTTTAGTTGGCTGCCTAGCCCTTTCATTGAATGGCGTCGTTTAACTAGCTGCCTAAATGACATCCAGCCAACTTGTCTTATATAACATAATTATAATGAAAGGGCTGGACACATGCTTAGGCCTTAGTTTAATAGGAATCAATGTGCCGAAAAAAACGAAATATTTAATATTGCGTATTCAAAATTAAATGTTTTTCTAAGAAATCATTCAATAAAAAATTAAACTTTAACAATTAATATAAAAAAACAACGCATCTTCGGCGAGGGCAAACCAACATCTCCCCCCACACACTCCCCTCACCCCCACCTCCCTGATAAGGAGACTCGATTCTAAACTTTACCAAAGTATTTTCAGAAATGTCATAGTGTTACCAGCTCCCAAAAACTATTTCCCCTAATACCAAAGTGAAAATCCCTAAAATCGCCGGAATTACTTGAAAATCCTCCTAAAAAAAAACAATAACACTGACATTGAAAAATTGCTAGTCGCAGCAGTTCCATTACTACCGCGACTGCTAACTGTAAAATAAATTAAACTCAACAAAAACAAGTAAGTAAACAATAAACAATGTATTTTTCATTTCCAGTAAGCAGTCTATCATCATCATCATCATCATATCAGCCGAAAGACGTCCACTGCTGGACATAGGCCTCCCCCAAGTGTCGCCACAGCCACCGGTCCTGTGCGTCTCGCATCCATCGGTTACCCGCGACCCTCACCAGGTCATCGGTCCACCTTGTGGGAGGCCTTCCAACACTGCGTCTTCCGGTACGCGGTCGCCACTCCAAAACTTTTCGGCCCCATCGACCATCTGTTCTGCGAGCAATGTGCCCTGCCCACTGCCACTTCAATTTGGCGATTCTTCGGGCTATGTCGGTAACCTTGTGTGTGGTAAGCAGTCTATGCTTACTGGAAATATAAAGTAACCACAGACGACATAAAAAAAATAATCCTTTTTTATGGTGACTTGTGAGTTGTTTTTTCTATAAAAAAACTCTGCATTCTTAATCACAAGGAATTATTCTAGATTTCATTACGTATCGCTAGGTCAATAAATAAAATAGATAAGCCAGCTTGGGTTATTTCAGGGTCGATACTTGTAAATATACCACCTATTTACCCCCTAAATTTGAGGGAACAACCCCTAAATTGGGAACCCTGCGGCTGGTCGACGCAATAATGACAGTTCTGCCTACAGCGCGCCAAGTGACAGAAAGTGGAACTAAATTTCAGTGAACATGGCTAGGCAAATCATTAAACGTTATTGAGACAAGTCATGTGCCTAGCTGTTCAATTAAATGCCGGGATGTCATATAGCCCGCTTATTATATTAAGCGTTTAAACGAGATGGCTAGGCAGCCAATTAAACGGCAATCAAGCTAGTTGGCTGCGACATATATATTATAAGTATGAGCAACATAAATTGGAGGAATATTGAAAAAAAAACCGGACAAGTGCGAGTTTGACTCGTGCTGCGAGGGCTCGGTACAAACTTGTATGTAGATAGTTTGTCTATTAAGGCAATCGAGTATCGTTTTTTTTTTCGAGTTTACATACATTATCTACTGAAGTATACTCTGACAAAAACATAAGTAGGATTGAAGGACAAACTTAACTTTTCAGTTGAGAAAATTGTTATCCCATACATCAATGTACGTCACGGTCACTTCTTCAACTGCGTTTGTAATCGCAAAAAGTGCTTTTTTATGTTATAAAACTACAAATTCTCAATTTTCTGACTTTTTCCTTTAATTGTGCTGTAAGACCTTGCTTCTTGTCAAATTTCATGATTCTAGCTCAACGGAAAGTCTCCTATAGGTTTTGATACCCTTGCGAGCGTCAAATCATGCGCCATAAACGGAGCATATTATACAGCCTCACGTCAAACATTCGTCGTCACATCAAAAATCAAACTTCTAAGTCAGATTGCGTTGAGTTAGAAGTTTGATTTTTTTACTGCTTCAAGGAGTAGCAGACCTGAGTATTTGATATTTATTTCAGATTGATTCCTCCACGCGTTCCTGAGTAAAAGGTCTTGACAGACGGACAACAAAGTGATCCTTTAAGGGTTTCATTTTTGCCGACGGCGACTGAGGTACGGAACCCTAACAATAACTAAATACTTAATGTTGTATTTACCTCTGCTCCTCTCTTTCATCCTTTAATTTTTGCGTTTTATATGCATTGAATGCCTGTTTCTTCTCATTTAGCTTTTTAAACGTTAAATATCGAGGATCTTTAGATATTATCTTTACACATTGTTCCCAAGTTGCGTTTGATGGCACATTCTGCAAAGTAAATACATTTAATAATAAGTAAGTTCTTTTACTGATAGAAAGCTCGATACTTTTAAATTGCAGTTGTATCGAAGTGTTTTCATCATAATTCCGAAACTTGATGATTCAAAATCCAATGGTATCTCAAGAAAGATACGAGGGTGGTCAAAAAATTCGTGGAATGAGGGGGGGGGGTTAGAGTGGGAAGCTACGACTTTTTTTACCTGTCACTACTTGGTGCCTCAATACAACTATAATAATACTTTTTTTATTATTATTAACATGGTCGTGAAGGGTATCAAACTAAAGGGCTTAATTAGCACATTTCAAAAGTATATACATTGTTGATATAATTATGTCGAAATTTGAACCAATTTGAAAAAAAAAAAAAACCAAAAGCCGTGGTCGTATGCCACGTAATCTGGTAATACTTAAGTTTAGGGCAAAATGGCATACGACACCACGGCTAAGTTTTCTTGTTTCATACTTCTTAGAACGTGAATTTTTTGGAGTCGTGTTTTAGGTTTTTAACTTCTTGTTCACTTTTAACACGAGCCAAGACGTGCGTACCAGCTGGTTAATGTTAAATTTCTTACCCTATCTTTTAGAAGTTCTTTGAATGCCTCAATGGCTTCCTTCTTGTCTTTATATTGTGGTTCCGGAGGATGTTCGGAGTTCTCATTATTGTTGCCTTGTGGTGGTGCCGTCATTTCTTCTGGCTTGCCTAAAAAATAAAAAAAAATTACAATGTAAGTAACAAAAGTATTTTTATTTATTTAAAAGTTTTATATACACACATTTAACAACTAGATAAGAAGAAGGAAACGGAAAAAAAATCATAATTAAAAAAATACGCCTGCCTGTCTTGTCTAAAAATGAACTAAAAAATTAAAAACATTTATAGACAAGGATATTTTATTAACCGACTAATGCGAAACTAAAGCGCCTTATATATTTTGACTGATACCACCTTGATACTAAGATTCCTGGCAGACCAGTGCTGAAGCCTTTGAAAATGGTAAAAAGCAAAATTAAATTATAGTAGGATGAAACCCATTGGAAAAGGAAGAGAAATTATAACAAAAATAAAAGGAAAAATAAATTACGGGCGATCTGAGGTCGGGAAGTGGATGGCGGTGAGCTTTTAAGGATAAAAAACGGTTTATCTCGATTTCCGGCAAAACTACAAGTATTATGGAAAAAGTTGAATGGAAAAGTTTTAGGTACTTAATAAAAAGATCTTTTAACTTTTGCATTCACACTTTTCTCACATAACCTAAAAATGTATGTGAAAAATTCAAATAACCAAGTTGTTGGTTTTTTATTTTTATCTTTTACAAAACACTTTTTTTAGTACGAAATTTGGTGGAAACTTGCCTTTTTATGTCCCAAATGGACTGTATTTTTTTTATTTTAAATAATTATTTTGTCACCTTATTTTGACTTAATATCGAAAAATCACCCGTCAAAATACTGATTTTTTTAAAAATTCGGTGGGTTTTTTGTTTGTTGAAATCTCTACTTTTTGATGGTGTAAAAAAATATACATTACTGTGGTAAAATTTCTCAGAAAATGCAAAAAACGAAAAAAAACTTGACTCCGAATATTTTTTGAGCTATTTATTAAAATTTACACTTTAATTACTCGAAAAACGTAAAATTCCATGTTACATTGTCACCCGGCCCGTGGGTGTGAACTCACTAAACCGTGCAACAGTAAATTTGTGGGGTATATAAGTTAGGGATTAAGTTGAATTAAACAAGTACCATTCTATACAATACAATGTTTATTTAAAATCAAACCTTAGGCAGGTACTTTTTTTTATTTTTTTATTAATGATGGGTTTGCTCTTGACTCTACTCAATGTCAGACATGACAGAGACAAAGTCTACGATGGAGCGAGCTTACCCAGAAGGAGCCTGTTCACTCTACCATGGCCTCTCTCAAGGAACGGACTTCATCCCCGCCGGTTGTTGCGCTGGACAAGTATCTATCTGAAACCGTACTGTCATCTGCGTACCCAACAAGACCAGGCTGAAGTAGGTCATTGATGTGTAGCAGGAAAAGAGTTGCAGAGAGAACAGACCCCTGAGGAACTCCGGCATCAATAGCCATGAGGTCAGAGGAGCAGCCGTCAACGACTACTCGGATCGACCGTTCACTTAGGAAGTCTGATATCCAGCTACAAAAACCAGCTGGGATGCCATAAGCAGGAAGCTTGCTGAGTAGACCTGCGTGCCAAACCCTGTCAAAAGCCTTCGAGATATCGAGCGACATAGCAAGTGCTTCGCCGTGTCTCTCGATGGCTTCGCCCCAGCAGTGCGTGACATACACAAGTGCGTACTTACATCAAATAAACAGGTTTATTACCTTTCCTATCCTTTTTTTATCTTTCCCCGTTTCTTATCTTACCCCCAGTCACCTTACTATAATTAACAACCAAATAAGTTAATAAAGTTAATATTTAATAAGACATCTACAATATTTTGAGAAAGTTGTAGAATATTCTTTAAATTATATGCGTAGATGCCTATTTATTGCTATTTTGTGATACATATATCAGTAAAATAAGGTGATGAAATTAATTATTTTAAATAAAAAAATTACAGTGCATTTGGCACATAAAAAGGCAAGTTTTCACCAAATTTCGTACTAAAAAAAAATGTTTTGTTAAAGATAAAAATAAAAAACCAAAAACTTGGTTATTTGAATTTTTCACATACATTTTGAGATTATGTGAAAAAAGTGTGAATGCAAACGTTGTAGATCTTTTTATTACCTTCCTACAACTTTGCCATTCAACTTTTTTCCGTAATACTTTTTAGTACTTGTAGTTTTGCCGGAAATCGAGATAAACCGTTTTTTATCCTTAAAAGCTCACCGCCATCCACTTCCCGACTTCAGATCGCCCGTAATTTATTTTTCCTTTTATTTTTATTATATTCTCTTCCTTTTCCAATGGGTTTCATCTATACTAATATTATAAAGAGGAAAGATTTGTTTGTTTGTTTGTTTGAAATGAATAGGCTCCGAAACTACTGGACCGATTTGAAAAATTCTTTCACCAGTAGAATCCTACATTATCCGTGATGGACATAGGCTATAGAATATTATCAAAAAAGTTAGGGATCCGTATGAAAACTTCGATAATGTAACCCAAGGTGTGAAAAAATCCTTCTATCGCGTACGCTGCGAAATCTATTATAATAGAGCTAAGTGATGTACTACAGCTATAAAGAGGTCATCAATATCTACAAAAAAGTCCGCGATACCATATGTCTAACTATTATGGTTAAGTCACTATAACCGCTTTTTGTTCAAATTATTCAAGCAAATCCCTGGTCAAATGAGAAAAATGGTCATTTTGGTATCATGATATTAATCCTTATCCATTTAAATGGTTTGATAATTAAGGTTGATTATGTCCGTGTAAATTACACTTTAAATTATTCAAATCGGACCTTTCGTTCAAATGTTAAGACGGTAATAAACATGCTCGAAGTAAGAAAAATGTCGCGGCTTGAGCGAACTGGCGAGAATCGTATCAATGCTTGGTCCGATGAAGTTGAAACACGGCATTTACCTAAATGTTTTTGATATAAAAAAACCGGCCAAGTGCGAGTCGGATTCGCGCACGAAGGGTTCCGTACCATTACCTATCCATAAAAACGGCAAAAAAATCACGTTTGTTTTTGGGAGCGCCCCACTTAAATATTTATTTTATTCTGGTTTAAGTAAGTATTTGTTGTAATAGCGGCCACAGAAATACATCATCTGTAAAAATTTAAATTTTCTAGCTATCACGGTTCATGAGATACAGCCTGGTGACAGACAGACGGACAGCGGAGTCTTAGTAATAGGGTCCCGTTTTTATCTTTTGGGTACGGAACCTTAAAAATAAGAATAACAAATGTTTGGATTTTTAGAAAATAAACTAAGTACATAGGTACATAGTAAGGGGTGAAGGAGGGGTCCCCGGGGTGATAAGTTTTTAGGGGAGGACATTATTGCTTGCTTCTATTTACGTCAGAATGCTATGAACAAACTAAAAATGGGAAAATTAAAACAGATGTACCTAACAATTTTTACATAATCAACCCCTGACGGGGTGAACGAGGTGAACAGTTGTGCTGAACCTGGGCTCGAGACAAGTGAAATTCTGTCAACAGTGGCGTGGCGAAGGCGATTGTCAATACGTCAAAAATGTATGGAATTGACAGATGCTATCGAAATGTCACGTGATCAAATTCCTACATCCGCCTCTCTGTGCTGCCGTCATAACGTGACACTGTCAGAATAGTCGAAACCGGCTCAGTTGCCAAAAAGGAACAAAAAAAAAATCCTACATTTTGGCATTTCCACAGTCCCATTCGGTAATTGAATGGCACATTGTCTAGGGCCTCCTGAGACCACAGAATAAGAAGTTACTTCTGTTTATTCTGTGGTCATTAATGAAAATCGTTGTGCTTAATTTTCCAAAACTAACCTTTATAAGGGGGTATAGGGGGCGTTTAAGATTGTGGAGTACCTACTAAATCCGCGCGAACGAAGTCGCGGGCGAAGCGCAATCCTACTATAATTTAATTTGTTTAAAAAATTATCGACCCTGGTCTATGAGCTATGGGGCGATTTAGTACATTTAGTAGTGGCTCGTGACTAAGCTTACGTGGATCTAAAACGCCTATTGCCAAATCCTCTAGCAACCTTACGCGACACAGTGTGCCATAAGCTTGGCCCTTGGTTTTTAGTATTTGTGGTTAAGGTGGCAACAAAAACATCATCTGTGAAAAATTTCAACTGTCTGGCTATCACGGTCCATGAGACCTGCCTGGCGTGACCGGTCTGGTGACAGACAGACGGCCAGACAGACAGCGGAGTCTTAACTCGAAAAATAAGAAGCAGCAAATGTTAGGCAAAATATGGAAAGAATCCACCAAATCTCCCCAAAGATTGCGTAGTGGCCACACAGCCGCGATCAAGCCAATGCTGCTTTAATTTGGAAAGGAAAACCTGTGACGCTTTAATTTGGTGAACGAGAACGGCACACGGTTCCAAAGACAAGCCTGCGCCGATTTGGCTGGCTGTTTTAGAATGTAAATAACTCCCCTTCACTTATACATTTAGCAGGAGGCAGCACTAGCTGCCATAAGGTTAATGCACCTAAGCATACGCAGCAAGAACCATACTAGTACCTACGCTGGCTATACCAAATGCACTACAACGGACTGAATAAGTCGCTATAACTACTACTAACATGTTTGAACCTCTTATTTTCTTACGTTTAAATATCCAACAATCAATTTGACTAATATCCTTGATATAAATTTTTCATAAACTATTTCATGAAAACATTTTGACAATGATAGGAATTTATTCATCTTATCAATAATTGAAATCGTTTCTCCTATCTCCGAAATTTGCATAGGGAAAAATCAGAAATTATTCTATGTGATAGAAGTTTCTGTAAAGATTACAGGATAAATAAAACTATGTCTTTAAGTAGCACACTTTTTCAGAAATCATCATGATAGTACGGAACCCTCGGTGCACAAGTCCGACTCGCTCTTAAAAGGTTTTTTAAAGTTAAAAACAATAAATTAAGCAAAAGATTCACTTACTTTCTTCTGGTATTGGTATAGAGTTGGCAAGTGATGGATCAATTGCTGCAAGAGTTTTTGCCATAGCCTCATCTAAGGCAGAGCTTCCAGATTGATTTGATGGAGACATTGGCAATGGCACTTCTCCAGGAGGCATTTCTGCACTTAGAGCTGCTCTGTAAGTATTTATTGATGATTATAATAACACCAGTTGGTTGAAAGAAATCATCATCAAAGTCCTAAAAAAACATAAATTCATGCATACACTGACAAAAAACTTTTTGCCAATGGATAATTCCTTGAGTGTAAGAAGTTAATAAAGTTTTAAACATCGGTTTTATGACCGGCTAGTTGTTTAAACTGCACAAATTTAATTAGGGAGGTTTATGTTTATATCCTATCTTGCTAGCCTATTTTTGTGCCACTGCCAGGCAAAAGACCCCTCCCTTAAGGAATTATCAAAATGAATTATATTATAAAGGGTACAATTTAAATGCTTGACAAAATATTTTTTAGACCCTAAGACTAAACACCAAGTTAAATAATTAGCTTCATATACATTCTTTTTGCTTACCAAAATAGATAAATACTCACCAAATATTGTACTAGGAGAACTAAAGATGCAAGAGCGAGCGAAGCGAGCTCAGGACTTGGGGCACCCCGACTCGGACAGGTTAGGTTAGAATCCGCCATTCCCTTAGTGGTTATTATTTTTTAAACGCTTGAGTCTCGCGAAGCGAGGGTCCGACTACGCCTTTTAGGCAACTTTAAGGTGTTTAACCTTTAGGTTCATAACGACAACTTCCCAAAACGTCCACTTCCCAAAATAGTAATTCCCTTAATGTCTATTTCCCATTTCGTCCACTTTCCCAAAACGAACAAAAATCTATAATTCCCAAAAAGTCCACTTCCCATAATATCAACTCTCAAAACGTCCACTTTCTAAATAGGTTTTTTTTATCAAATGTTACAGGTTCCAGTCCTGTGACAAAACAAATGTTTCTATGTATGAATATTTAGATATATTTTTTTGTATTAATAATATTACTTACCTATTATAATTCAATGACAATAACTTATTATTTCATGGTAAACTGCAACAGTTACAAACCGCTTTGCAGGTCACAGTGGCCCCATCATTGTACATAATGTTATGTATGTTTCATAAAATTTTAAATTTTTGATTAAAATTATTTTCTAAAATCATAATTAGATAATTAATGTTTAACCGGAAACCTATTTAAAGTTCAAGGTATTCGTATGAAAGTCAACATTGTTAAAATACAGCATGTTACTGAAAAAACTACACAAAAAAAAATTACTCCGATTAACTTTAAAAAAAAATAATATTTACATGCGACTAAATGAAAAAAATAATATTTATAATAGAGTGTCAGCAAAACAAAACATAAATATTTCTGAGTGAGACCCAAGTTCTATTTTGTGATTCTAAGCTTGTGGTGGTCCTGTTTCAGTTTAATAATAATAATATACACAAAAAAAAATATAATATTTTTAATAATATATTTTTTTTGTATTGGACATTTCAGTTTAAGAACTATTTTATAATTATAAGTACTTTTTTTCTTTTAGATTAGATTTTTTTTACATTCGATTTTTTAATTACAATCTAAAGAAAAACATTATGTATTTTGTTTTGGAATTTTCAGAAGTGATTAATGTATTTAGTGTAAAAGTAATGATAAATTACTAGATAAAAATATTAGATTATTATTTCCTCGTACATTATGCATATGCATAGTTTCATGAGCGTATACCTATCAAAGATTCGTATTTTAATGTTAAAAAGCAAATAAACTTTTTTAATCTTCATTTTGCATTTTTATTTACTCATTGTAGTCCTGTTTAGAAAAAGATGATAATCTGCAATTCTTTTATTTTTTAAGAAAATATAGGGCATGTTAAGTTTTGTGAACTAGACGTTTTGGGAGTACTCGTTTTGAGAAACAGACTATTTGGGAACTGGTTGTTTTGGGAAGTGGACGTTTTGGGAGGGTGAACGTTTTGGGAAGTTATCGTTATGAACCTATATCGTTATGGGTTTTGAGGTTAGGTTACACACAATTTGGTGAACATTTATCCATTCAGGCAGGTATTTCGAATTTATTTGTAGTAAAATAGCAGAATTTCTGGTATGCGTTTAAACGCAAGCCTAATATAAATTAACAATAATTAAAATATATTTCGAAATGTAACAAAATAAAATCTAACCAGAGAAAAATTATTGGAAATACTTCTCCCTCCCAGTAGAACATTCTCCCTAGTATCACTGACCATATTAAAACAAAGACTCATTCGAAACAAAAATATTACTGACTTATTTAGAATGGCTGAAGCTATTTCAGCAAGATTGAATTTGAGCTATTATACCCTTAATGTTTTAGAAAAAGTATTGAAATTTACTGTGCAGCTTCCTCAGCAGCTATTTTTTCTTTGATGTCATGAAGCTCCTGTGGTATAATCCAGCTAGATTCTTTAGTTTCAATGTTATGATAATACACACGCCCAGCATCAGTTGTGTATTCTTTCCAAACACAGGCAGACAGTAATTTCTGGAAACAGAAAAGAATAATTATGTTGTTATGGTTGTTGTAAATTATATTATGTTCAATCCTTTTTTGTCAGAATATTGGCCAATTGTCCAGTGCTTTCATAATTTTAGTGGGTACTGTTAATTTATCAGTATTGGTGTATTGTCATGGTATTCAGTTCTGTCATGGTTTAGAGATCCCTACACTGTGCGTGGAGTTTCTTGCACGTTCTTCTCCATAGAGATCTACGCTTTGGAACATGCAAATAGCTTCATCTTTTTGACTGACCGACCTTGACAGTTCAAAAGTGCCTGTGAATGGTTTATGTGAAATAAATAATTTGAATTTGGTCTAACACACACTTATCCTGTTTTTTTTTTTATGTTTATATAAATAATATGCTACCATAATTTTGATATACAAAGGTATTCTATTGGCTAATTACTGTTTGTTTTATGGTTTAACTATCCTTTTTTTTTTGTTTCATCAAATCAATTGCACAAAATTTTTATCGGTAAACTTCTTTATATATATTATTAGCTAAAGATTCCATTTTGAATTTTTAAATTTCATTCACTGTTACCAAAATCCGAGGTTTCACGTTTCTAGCGCCCCAGGCACTTCATTAATAGGTAAATTTAACTTCATTGATGGAGATTCAAAACAGAATTGAACAATATTTTTTTTTATTTTTTGTCTTGGAGAACAACAACAAGCATTATTTGAATCTAAATTACAAGTAAATAGCATAAAAAGTTAACGAATAAGCTGTATACCAGACAAAGAACATAAGTGTTATTTTTTTACAAACTCAGTATGAAAATCTAAAACGTCACAATTCCCTGTTTTCTTATTATTTGGAATAATGCTTACTTCTGCTGGAGTTTTCAAATCATCAGGTTTCTCCCAAAGACTTTGTTTACTAACAGAGTTGTAGTAATATGTTCTTCCATCAGGAGCTTTATGTTCAGACCAAGGACTGCTTTGGTTGGCCATTGGGGCCACATCTGGAGCTGGAGCACTCATATCCTGCAATTGTTGGATGCTCTTACACATCATTAGTAAGTTAATGTTTAGCAAAGCGGTCTTGAATAAATGGCAACTTAAATAATAAGAAATATTGTAGCATTTTCTTAAAGTTCTTTTCCTAACAGGGGTTTTCATATGAAACAGATTAAAATTGTATCTAAGGGGTTTAAGGCTTAGTACTAAAGTGGAATAGAATGGTAGCATACTTTACTGAAGCTTATTACAGAAGCACATACTAATATTAACCTTTTTTCTAAAATAATGTAGGCACATAATAATAACAATTATTATAGGTTTATTATTTTTAATAACATACATAAATAAAGGTTTCTTTTGTACACAAAGTGACAGTAGAACACTGACTCCTAAATCACAGGGTAGTTAAGGAGGCATTTTTCATTATTTGTGCAGCCTTTTCCCAAAATCCAATGTACCTACTTATGTGAAAAGTATTGGTATTGTATACAATGGTATTTTGTGGCAATAAACAATTACCTTTTTTACGTAATGAGTGTGAAAAATGCTTGGTCATGGTCTCAAAATTTTATGATTATCATAAAATTATGAGTACATGAACAAGCATTTTTTATCAAATATGAAAATCACATGAATAAGGTTCTTATTATTAAAACAATATAATTAATTTGATTAATTTGTTAAACCAATATTATTAATAAGAATTGCTTACTGTAAGATTCAGTAAAGACTCAATAATAAGATGATAAAATCCTCTCTGTTAAAAACAGAATGTCAGAAGTGTCCCACACATGCACAATTGCACAAGACATGAGACATTAAACTTTGGTATATGCTATCAGTCATTCAGTCCAAAAAGACTTTAATGGATCAAAACATCGAGTTAGAAACATAGTCCATGGTAATTAACAAAACTAAGTGAACTAATATAAAAAAAAACTTACAGGTTTAAAAGCAGGAAAGCCTGGAGGCGGCATGGAAAATGGTGGTATCATAGGCGGAAAACCCATCGGTGGTGGCATGCCAGCCATGTTTGGTGGCATTCCAGGCACTGGAGGCATACCAACGGATGGAGGCATAGGAGGCAGGCCACCTAGCATCGTAGGAGGAATGAGAGGTCCCGAACCAATCAGACCAGGTGAACTGGTCCCAGAATTAGGCGGTTCCTGAAAATAATAATACGCAAATTTACACTGACATACTAACACTTATTTATTTTAAGGATACTTTTAGCACTGTATTAGAGACCAATTAATATAAAACTTTGCATGTTTAAATAATACGTTTAGAGTGAATCGGAAACCAAAGAACATAAAAAAATATAAATACTTGTCATAACCTTAAATACTTACCATAGTCGGTTAGTGATCGCTTTTATATGTATAATCCAAAATTGACACAAAATATTAAAAAGAGAAATATAATAGTATCAGCATCATAACAGGATAACACAAATATACAATTAATTATAGTGGCAAAATTTCAATCTGATGAATAAAAATGTACACCGAAAACCACAAACTAGCTAGAGATGAGCAGAGATATCACCACAGAACACATAAACCAGGGAGGAAGGATGTGACACTCCCTAGTATAAATGTGTTCTGTGGACACCACAAAACATTTTTATTTATTTATAAATTACTGATAATTGTATTGCAATCAGTGAACGCAAATAAAACATGGAAGCATTCCTAGCTCAAAAAAATGACCCAACGCAGTAGCGATGGTCGTTGAATGAACGAACTAGTTAATTCGACCGTCGACGTACTGTAAACGAATCGACGGTTCACCGATAAACGATGGACTAGTCGAATCCGTAGACGCCTCAGACGGTTAAACTGAAACTCGCAACTCGCTTGCGCGACGCGACGCGACGTCGAGACGGGCGAGACGGGCGAAACGAGAACGAGAACGTAGACTGGTACTTACAAATTCAATCGTCCGTTGAAATTTGTTGAAAGTTGCAAACAAATTTGAACTCTAAATCTATTAGCAGGGAGTTGATATTTGTTTGTTGTACAGGTCGAATGAAATTATTGTTGTGCTATGTGAAGAAAAGGATGCCTATTGATGGAAGTTTGGTAGTTTCGCGAGTGCGAAAGAGAAAGGCGATGGACTGGTCGAACTATGCGAGACAAACCGGTTTTTACTTGTTTGTTATTACTTACGTAGTTCATCTTGTTTTAATTTTAAAATTCATTGCGTGCGTGACTAATCGCGCTCCGCGCTGAAGGTTCCTTCCGTTCTACCGTTTTCGAATGTTTGCGAATTCAACGATTAACTGGTTTTGTATATATTTAATTAATGTAGGTATATAAAATCAGTTGATCTTCTAAATACGCCAGAATAGTGAATAAAACTTTATTAGTGATTAACTCTATTCAGTATTCAGCCAGTCCTAAGCCTGGAAAAGTATGAAGGGAAGTGCAAATTAATAGGTACATAAAGCACGCGGGAGACTAGTCTAAAGTCAACCGCCTACGTCGCCGTCGACGCCGTAGATTTCGTCGTAAAGTTTACCAAGTTAACGCGTAAACTAGTCGACGAATTCAACTAGTTGATCAACTAGTCGATGAACGAAATTGGACGGTCTAGTTTCGTTGACGCCAAATACGTCGACGACCCATCCCTACAACGCAGATTGCGCCGCGGTAGGCGGGGCTTACCGATTGCGCCGCTCACGTGTTTAGTTCGTCTGCAACCAGCGGCGGTCGACTACCTACTGTTTTCCGTTTTGGGTGTTAAATATTTAAAAATGCCATCTTGTGCCGTGAAGTGGTGTATAAATAAATCACATTTGCATAGAATGCTGGAATAAGTTTTCACGTGTAAGTACATCGCTATCATGTGGTGTTCACTAAAATCACTAGTTTAGGGCTTAGGGTTTAAAGTTAAACAACCAAATTCAGTAAGTATGCTCCATACTCAATGGTGACACAACCAGCCGCCACTTGCTGTAGCACATAGCACGATTATGAATGTGTCAACACTTAGCTGAGCCATACATTTATTTGTGTATACCACATCACCTCTCCGGGCCCGACATGTGAAAATTCCCAAAAAAAAATTAAACCTTATGTAATTGGTAATAAACATTAAACTCGCGATTAATTCGGCGCACACCGGTGTGTTGCCGGGGCTTGAGCGGTCTACTCAAAACTAAATAGGGCCCAACATGATTTTTAGCTGCAACAATAATTAATCCTAAATATTCGGTTTTTATGAATATACAAGTTTCTAGTGACCATTCAGGAATACTGTAAACAAACAACAGAAACATTTGTCTATTTCGTTTAATAAAAACACAAAATAACAGTTTTTAGAAAAAAAACACAAAGTAAAGGAAAAACGTAATCTTCTAAAGCACAACTATTCCTGAAAAAAATATGGTGCTCGACGAGTGGGTCCTCCTCTGCTCCGCAAGCACTCTCTGAGCCTATCTGGGACACTTTCAATCAAGTGAATCACGTTTATTTCCGGTATTTGTTCCCAACAGATTTTCAGGGCGTTAATGAGCTCCTGCTGGCTGTTTACATCACTATAATTTTCTTTCAGGCATCTTTTGAGCTGATTCCATAAATGTTCGATGGGGTTGAGGTCGGGACTCATGGCTGGCCATGGCAAAACGGTGATATTGCTTTCAGAGACTGCTCTTTGTGTTGTGCGGGCAGTGTGTGCGCGAGCATTGTCATGCATCAAGACAAAGTTATTGCTCACTCTATGTAAAAATGGGATGACATGTGGCCGGATTACTTGCTCGATGTAACTGGCGGCGGTCACGGTACCTTCATTCAGAATTACCAGCTCTGTTTTGCCGTGTAAGCTAATTCCACCCCATATCATAACACTGTGACCCCCAAATCGGTCTGTTCCATGGACGCATGGTTCAGAAAAACGTTCCACTTCTCTTCTCCACACGCGTATCCGTCTGTCGTCACTGTAAAACTTCACTTTACACTCGTCCGTAAGAAGCACATACCTCCAGTTATCCATAGTCCATTCCAAATGTTCCCGTGCGTACCTTGAACGTACTGCGCGATGAGCCCTCGTCAGTTTCAGTCGAATAGCACGTACTCTGGAGCATTGTCCATCTTCGTGAAGCTGATTCCGAATGGTTTGGTCGCTGACTCTCGTCCCTGTGGATTGCCGTAGTCGAGTTTGTAAGGCCGGAGAGGTTACAGTACGCTCCCGACGTGCGGTTAACCTTAGGTATCGGTCTTCCTGGGCAGTTGTAGGTAGCCCTAACTCTTCCTGAGCCAGGCCTCCTAGCTACACTTCCGGTCTCCTGATACCGTTCTCAAACGTTTCAGATCGCTCGTCGCGATACACCGAGGTGTATAGCCACAGATCTCTGAGACTGTCCCTCTTGAAGAAAGGATACTGCTCTTACAGCGGTTTCCATGTCCATATGTCGGCGAGATCCAGGCATAATGATCACAACTATCACAGGAACCAAACAAAATGGTTAAAAACGTGAGTATTCCACAACAGCGTTTAGTGTAGACTGAAAACTTAAGTGACTGAGAATTTGTGCATTCGATGTTTTTTTCGAGCACAAAAACTTCTTTTTTAGCTACCCTCTTGAAACCAATATGAATGTTGTCGGAATAAACATTGGTAAGGGCTCCTAAACATGTCAACTTAACGGTTCAATACATGATTTTGTCAACAACTACATAGATAACTTAATTTAGACCAAAATAGTGACTGATTCGTGGAGGGCCCTATTTTGTTTTGAGTAGATTAAAAATTAAGTCATTTTATGAATTATTGTTAGAATAACTTCTTTCGTAAAAGTTTGACTTTTTGCTAAAAAGGAAACAAACTGTCTTTTATAAGATTTTCTATCAGTCGTATCCCCCACCCAATCTGCGTCAGATGAAAGGACATGTCCACTTTTTGTATGGACGTTGGTTTTTTATTCTGAGATAAATTTAACCAGCATCAAACTGCACTAATATAAAAGCGAAAAAAATACGGAACTTGAAGCCCCTGGAATCATATTTTTCGACACCTCCAATTAAGAGAAAAATAATAAACTATTTAGTGTTAGTGCATATATATAATTTGAACATGGCATCCCAAAAAAAAGCCTACCATAAAATAATCTGTCAGATCAGAAATGACATTGTCAAAGTGTTCAGTTTAAAGATGGTTAATACCATGTTAATACCGATATTTATAAGTATTAGCTAATATGAATATATGAGTCTAGAAACATTATAATATCTTAACCATTATTTGTGGATTACTGATATTTGACTAGTGATTGAGTGAATCCGATCCCGCCGATCCGTGCCAAGTGAATGGAATCCCAGATTATGATAAAGATTATGTACATGTTAGTAATCTGTGGATTATGTGAATATTAAATATTAGCAATAGGTATATCAGTTTGTGGGATTACAAATACGTGTATCCATAGAATATTACTAATCTCTTAACTAATACCAATATTCGTCACACTCCTAGTTAGTTCAGTTCACACTGCACTCACTCTCACGCGCCTTGTGTTTGTGTTGTGTATATTGTTCTGATTGGTTTTCATGAATTTAATTACTTTACAACGCATTCTTTGATTTTGCACACGATTACATGTTCACGAAATTACACACAGGGTTATAATCGTTATTTCGTGAACAAGAAATCGTGTGCAAAAACGGGATAGTCTAAGTCTTAGACCATCCCGTTTTGACTGACCGGCCTGATGCCCAATCTATACTGGAAAGAGCTAATCAAAGAATGAACATGCCAAATTACTTAGCTTAGCTGAATGTGTGATTGGGCACTTGTAACTTGGGTCTCGGTAAAATATTGCAACTTGTAGGGGAACATTCAAAGTAGCTTTATTAATATAGAACGCTTTCAGTTGTAAAAGGAATATTCTACCTAATTTTCTTTGACAATGTCGTATTTCATCTCATTATTTATTATGGCAAATAATCTGCTTAGGTTTTGTTGACATTGTGAACTTAGATTTGATGTGTATAATAACTAGATTTCCGAAATCTAGCTTAGAAAAAAAAAATGTAATTATGGTTATAATTACGTAACTACTTACATATTTTTTACTACCGTGAATCATATTTTGATCAAGATACAACCTGACACTGCACCACCTCACAGAGATAACGGTTTAAAAATAAAGATAAAATTAACGTTAAACTACAAATAACGTTAATAAAGAATAACGTTAAAATGGTGCATAAATAACTTTAAACCTATTACCGTTATATTAATATTAACGTTAACTCCTGTCAACGCAAGGTAACGTTATAATTTTTTACCGGTATTTAATTTTTTTTTCTTTTCTTCTTTGGCAACTGAGCCGATGACGACTATTCTGCCAATGTCATGTGGTGACAGCAGTGAGCCGTCGACTTTGCACATTGCGGTAGATGTAGTGTAGTGTTAGTAGAGCTGAAAGGACACTTTTGTTTTTCTTTTTAGGATTTTTCCTTATTTAGCATATTTTTTTTTTTTTTTATAAATCAGTTAGTACAATTATAAAATAACATCACAAATTACTAGTACAGATTACCAGTTTACAAACTATGTACAAATTACCAATTACATGTTTACAGACACCACTACATTTTAATATCGTTTGTACTTAAAAAAACTGTTAAGGTTTGTATTAGTCTGGGGGAAAAGTAGGTCAAGAGGGAACTGAAGTTTATAGGAAGGGGAATTTTAATTTTGGGAAGCTGACGGTACAAGTCAAAGGATTGGGAATTTAGGGAACATGAAAAGAAGATATGATCCAGAGTTCCATCATCGAGACCACACTCACACAGAGAATTGTCACGGACGCGAATCTTATAGAGGAACACTGGACTGGAACAGAAACCGAGTCTAAGTCTGCATAAGGACGAAACAGTTCTTTTCGATAGTTTCAAACATTTAAAAAACCAAGGTTTCCGCTGAATGTCGGCTTGTATACTGGCGTAGTAGGCTCCTTTCTGTTTTGAACTTGCCTTCCACGCTGCTGACCATGAACTAAACAACTGACGTCTGCAGTCCGAACGTAAGTCGTAGCCATGGACAGTGTAGTGTTTCTGATCGACAGGGTTAGTGGAGGCAAACTTTGCCAGAGAATCAGCGCACTCATTGCCTACTATACCTGAATGACCAGGAACCCAAACAATCTCTATGTTAAGTCCATTTTTAAAACAAGAAAAGAGTGAATTTTTAATATCCATAATAATTTTGCTATGGGTTTTAGATCTAAATTGATTTTGTGTTAAAGCCTGAATACTACTGAGTGAATCGGAAAAAATAACAGAATTTTGAATGTTGTGGGTTTGTATAAAAAGGATGGCTTCCAAAATACCAACGCATTCACCTGTGAATACTGTAGTCTCTGGCGGACATTTAAATAAAAGTGCAATTTTTGAATTCTGGAAATACGTTGAGACACCGGTACACCCCGATGGAGATTGTTTAGACGCGTCTGAAAAGAACAGGTTCCAACCTTCCCAATACCTTTTAATGGCCTGATAGAAGTCGCCTTTTACGTCCTGAGAGTTTTTGGAGATGCCAAGTCCCAAGACAACCTTTGGCCTGAACTGGACCACCTCATATGCGGAAGAGAAGGCCGGAAGAATAGGGTTTTGACAAATAGGTGAAGAGAGCTGTTTAAGCTCCCTGTACCTATTCATCAATGGAAAGCATTTATTATTCCAATAGGAAGAGGCATGTAGTGATAGGTAAGTTTGTTCCAAAATGGGGAGTAGGGGATGGGACGAAAGTGAGAAAACTTTTGAAAGGAAACGATCTGCTAGGTATTGTCTTCGGAGGTTAAGAGGGGGTTCCGCACATTCTACCTGGAGAGCATTTATCGGGGAAGACTTCATGGCACCAATAACGATTCTCAAACATTTGGCCTGAACAGAATCTAATCTACGCAGAGCTGCTTTGTTGCATGGCTCGATTAAGTAGCTGCAATAGTCCAAAACGCTTCTGACCAGAGCATTGTATACCAATTTTAAGGTGAATGGGTGAGCTCCCCACCAAACACCTGCCAAAGCCTTGAGAACAGAAACTGATCGTTCACATTTGCTAACAGTGTTATTAATGTGGTCTACCCCCGACAACCTGGAATCCAAGGTAACGCCTAGAAACCTGACCTTCTCCTTGACTGGAATATCTTGACCATCAATACTAATTTCCACTTGTGGGATCAGACGTCTACGGGTAAAGACAACTGCTGTGCTCTTTGGAGCACTTAAAGATAACCCGTGATCAAGGAGCCATTGGTTTAATGAAGTCAAAGAGATGTTCATTGAGTGCGCGGTATCCTCGATGGAACTACCACAGACCAACAACGCAATATCGTCGGCATACTGGAAAATTTTACAGTTAAAATTTAAGCAAGAAAAAAGATCAAATGTATAAATATTGTATAAAATAGGACTAAGTACAGATCCCTGGGGTAATCCTCGCCAAACCCATCTCGGTTCTGAGTTTTCCCCAGGAGTTCTGAGTTGGACGCTACGTTCAGAAAATATACTACATATGATCTGACGAATCCTAGCCGGGATTCTCAGCTCTTGCATCTTCTGCCTGAGAACTGGGAGGAGGACAGAATCATAGGCAGCAGAAATATCTAGGAAAACGGCTACCACAGACTCATTCCTGCTAAGGGCCAGCCGGATCTCTGATGTGAGGGTACCCACACTATCAGCTGTACCCAAGCCTTTCCTAAAGCCGAATTGAGTCATTGGAAGTAGTTTTCCGTTTTCTATGAACCACTCTAGACGGTTTTTAATTAAATGTTCTAATAGTTTTATAAGTATGGACGATAAGGCAATTGGTCTGTAAGAAGTATGATCACTAGGATCTTTACCGGGCTTTAGAATAGGGATAACAGCCTGAACCTTCCAATCAGGAGGAATATACCCAGAAGTAAAACAATAATTGGCCAAGTCCAGATAGTACTGAAGAGTCTTGTCGCCAGCTTTAGAAATAAAGGAGTAGGGGAACCCATCCACTCCAGGAGCCGAATCCTTCACATAGGCAAGTACCGTTCTAAGTTCTTCCAGGGTAAATGGTAAGTCGAGAGGATTGTCTGATATTAGTTGGGAGTTGGAAGAAACACATTCGTCTGCACCAGGAACATACACCGGGGCCAGCCTAGAGAGAAACTGATTGCTCAGTTCCTCAGTCAGTTTGCCCCCGGTGGACGGCCCTAGACTCTTTCTGAAGGACTTCAGAGTGCGCCATACCACTGACGCTGGAGTGGATGGACTCAGCGAGTCACAGTACTTCCGCCAACCTTCTCTCTTCTTCTTCTTAAGAAATTTCTTGGACTTAGCCAATGCGTGTTGAAAAGCAACTATGTTTTCCAAGTTCATGTCAGCATTAAAATTAATTTCGGCCTCATTCCTAGCTCTGATCACGGCAGTGCATTCCCTATCCCACCATGGCGGGGACGGAATTTTGCCTGTAGTCGGTTTTTTTAAGGGGAAGCAATCATCTGCTGAACACGATACTGTGCTGGAAAATGACGAAAAGCATTCCTGAGCATTTTCGGCATTGATGGGTGGAAGAGAGGAAACTCGTAAGTCTAAAATTTTGGAGTATAGATCCCAATCGACGGAGTTTAACTGATATTTCAACAAGGGAGGGAGAGTTTTTTCAAGGAAAGATTTAGAGGGAATTTCCACCATGACAGGATAGTGATCACTACCATAAGTCATATTCAAGCGTTTCCAATTTAACAGACTGGCTATATCAGATGAGCAAAATGTCAAATCAACACAGCTGGGATTCTGTCCTGGTGTGGACCTGCGTGTGGCACTGCCATCATTTATGATACATAGGTTCAGTTCATCTAATATATCTGCTAGTCCATCACCAAAGTTGTCGCAGACCTCTGATCCCCACCTATAGTGGTGGCAATTAAAGTCGCCCATCACAAGTATAGAGCCGTGTACACTACTTAATAAGTTTTTTATCAAAACAAGATCGTCAATGTGTGGGTGAGCAACATAAAAACTAAAAAAATATATATCCTCAGCCTTAACAGCAACAACATTGATGTTATCACCTATAGAGGGTAGAGGAATAGGGGAGAATGGCACTTTGTTATTGATGAACAAAGCGCATCCTCCATATCCATCTGATCTGTCATGACGGACACCGCTGAAACATGGAATTCTAAAGTTGCTATCAGTACGTAACCATGTCTCAGCGATGCTGCAGACCGATGGTTTGAACTTATTAATTAAAAAGAGTAAATCAGGTTTCCTAGGAGAAATACTCCTCACGTTCCATTGAAGGTATGTCTGGGGATGAGCCATTATGAATGTAGTGAACAATTGAAGACAGTTTGTTGGCAACGTGGTCAGGTACAGAATGTGCAGGATTGGCTAATATTGTCATTAGCATGTTGGAAATAATATTTAAAATGTTTTCAGAATTGACAGGGCTGCTTGCAGCTTCTCTAGGGAAGGCACAGCCATTTTGGGAAGGGGAAAAGGAGAAATCTTGGATAAGAGCTTGATGAGCTTGCTTATCATAGCTTGGAGACAGAGGGGCATGTGCGTTGGGTTTTAAAAATACTGTTTTATGGTATGAGGTTGAAGTTTGGGGAGCGGGACGGAAAGTAGGAGATGGACTGGGTACTGGTTTTGTTTTTCGTGTGACTCGTGAAACCTCAGCATATGATCTAGAAACCGGAGGGAGGATTTGACTAGCTTCCGCATATGAGACTGACTTTTCAGCCATCAGGGCCTTAATGCCCTTCTGCCTACCCAGCTCAGGGCAAGCCTTATCAGTTGCATAATGATTGCCACTACAAGATGAACATAAAGCATTCTCAGGAGTGATTTGGCATCCATCACCTGGGTGTTCTTGCGCACATTTAAAGCATTTGGGTTTAGAACGACATAGGGTTCTTGTGTGGCCAAAACGGCAACAGTTAAAGCACTGAACTGTAGGATACATGTACCTCTCAACTGGAAGGGCTGAGTAAGCACAATATACTCTTTTCGGTAATATTTGTCCATCAAATGTGAGAACGATAGTTTGTGTGGGTTTCCACTCTGTAATACCAAGAGAAGTCACCTTCCGGTTCATTCTCCTAGCCTTTATAACTGGGCCGCATCCATCAGGAACCTTAATATTCTCTATGACTTCTTCTTCTGACCATTCTGTTGGTATGTCTCTAACGAGACCCATACGTGTAATATTAAATTGGGGAATAGAAGCCACATAATTATTTTTTTCTAAAGTATGACTAATAAGAAAGCTGTTAGCGTCCTGGTGGGACCTAAACTCGAGCGAGAGCTTGTTCCTTCCGAGACGTTTCATACTACCTATGACTATGTTGTTGTAATTGTTTTGTTTTAAAAATATACCAAATTTAATTGGGTGCAGAACAGTGCCAGACGTTTGGCCATCTTTATAAGATACATGAACAACGTAAGGCGGATTATCCCTTAATGTGTAGGTTTGTCTACCATATTCTTTTTTAATTAGTTTTCGGGGATTAGTGACTGTGGTCGGGGAAGAAGTAGCTACTCTTTTCCTACTAACTGATTCAGTGTCAATTACATTGTCGTTGGGGAGAGTTATGGTTAAAATCGGGGAATATTCGAAGGGATCAGGAGGGTCAGGAGGTTTTTTGTGATCCATTGTGGATACTTCGTAAAATAACTAAATAGACTTACAGATTATGCTGAATCAAACCTTGCGATGAAACACAAACACAAAGAATAGTTTCGATTGAAGTTCACACTAATAAAACACACTAAAATCGAAAAAATTCGAAACAGAAAAAAAAACGCGCCTTTCTTTCCCGCCTTTTCCCTTCGAATCAACCGGTATTTAAAGCCCTGCCTCGTATATCAAAAATCGACTGACAGTGACATGTCAAGTTTACTTTTTTTACGGTGTGTTCGCTTTATTACCCTTGATTTTTGGAAAGGTGTGTTTGTTTTATGTGTAAATTCACACATAAATTAAAAACGATTTCTCTCAAAATTTGAGGTCTTTAAAAATGTATGATAGTATTAGAACAGTTAGTTTTTGATATGTTTATCCATTATTATTTAAGTTATCCTGGTAAGAATTTGTGATGATTAAAAAACCATGTCTGGACAAATCCTTTCAATAATATCACTCTCTTTCGTAAGAGTTTGACTTTTTGCTAAAAAGGAAACAAACTGTCTTTTATATGATTTGAATATCTGACACCTTACTGTCTCTGAAATAAATTTTCATTCTTGTCTGTTTTGCATTGCAAACAATGTCAGCGTTTTAATTATTATATATTTCGTATTGGTTTTATGCAATTAATTTGGGACCTGTGTAGGTTCCCTCACAGGTTATGGACATATCGGGCATATCTCATATATTTCAGATATCCTAGATGCATGAATACTTATACGTATCTACAAGTTAAACCAGATAAAGTAATAATTGTGTGCTCATTTGTGTGTGAAATATTTATACAAATATGGCGCATGGAATGTCGACGGAAAATGTATTGTCGGAGAATCTATTTTCATCCAATAATAACATAGTTATTAGTACAGGATCGAATATGATCATCGAAAAATTGGAAGGAGTCAGTAATAAAATTATGGTACGTGGAAATTTCAAATGAAATTATTGCTTATTGACCATGGATTATGGAATTTTGCAAATGGAACACTGCCAGCTACTTCTGACATTTGTAAGGACCAGAAAACGTATGCTAAAATTTGCTTAAACGTGAAGCCGTTGTGTTACCCTCATATAAAGGATGCAGCAGCAGCGGATGCGTGGAAGAAATTAAAAAAAGCTTACGAAAATAGTGGAATAAGTCGAAGACTCAGTTTGAAAAGAAAATTGTATCAAATTAAATACAAAGATTGTGATTCAATGGATCATTATTTAGGAAATATTATTTCTATAACGCAAGAACTAGCTGACACAGACTGTGCCGTCGATGACGAAGAACTAGCAGAATTAATGCTTATAGGATTGCCTGCTGAATTCGACACGTTAATCATGGCAATGGAGGCCACAAATACGAAAATCTCATCAGATTTTGTGAAATGCCAGCTTATTCAAAGCGAATTTAAGCGACAATCATCGAATTTGAATGTGGAACAAAATGACAAAATACTTTTGGCAAAAAACAAATTTACGCCAATCTGTCATAACTGTCATCAGAAAGGACATATAATATTAAGCCCAGATGTCCTAAATTGAAAAAGAATTCGAAGATGATCGATTTACCTTTAAAGAAGGGAAGTACAAATAATTGTAATCTTTTTTCTACAGAGACTGCCTTAATAAGTAGGTAGTGTTTGTGATAAAAAACAGCTGGATATTAGATTCAGGTTATAATAACGGAAAATAGTGGCCACTATTTTCCGTTATTACTATTATAATAAAACTAAACAATTTAAAACTAACGTTTATAATAATATTAACGTATAATCTTGTGGAGCACAACTTAACGTGCTTATTTTCTGCATTTTCATTCTAAAATAAAAGAAATAACCAAACAAACGATGAGGGTGCCACTGCGCGCTCGGCGCCCTCTTAAACTAAAAATCATACAATTGGCGGCCTTATCGCATTTCGCGAGAAATACATAAATAAATAAATAAAGCCTGTATCATTCTAGGGTTCGGTGTAACTACTCCTGCTTTTATGACGTAACTGAGGTAATCTATTTCCTTTTTCATAAAGCACTTTTTAAAGTTCAACGAAAAACCCGCGTCAGTGAGAGCTTTCAAAGTTAGGCCTAGACGTTCTAGCCCTGCAGTGACGTCATTTGAATAGCACATGACATCATCCACGTAGGCCAGCGCTACCTTGTCTTTTAGGGGACCTAGAGCTGTGTTAATGCACCGCTGATATACGGAAGCTGCATTCCGTAACCCAAACGGCATCGTCAAATATTCAAATTGTCCATCCGGTGTCACAAATGCCGTTTTTGCTATGCTATCGGGGTCAACGAATATTTGGTGATAACCAGATGTCATATTTAATGACGAAAAATAGTGCGCCATGGAGACGGTCGATTTTTTCGTCAATACGGGGCAACGGTTATCCGTTGCCCCGTATTGACGAACAAATCGACCGTCTTTTTGACCAATAAAATGGGGCTCGCAAAAGGAGAACTGCTTTCCCGAATAACGCCCGCTTTTAATAAGGAATCAATTTTCTCATTGACTATTTCTTTTTCCGCGGGTGCTCACCTCTATAGGGATGCCTTTGCACGGTCTTATTTGGATCAATAAGGTCTATGCGGAGAACGCCTGTCGTGACCCGTCGCGTTGGTATATCGTTTGTGAAGAACTCACTATATTTTTCTAAAATTCTAGACAATGCTAACTTATTATCACCTCGTAATTCAGTATCAATATTCGTGAAATCAATGTTATTAGATTTGTCAGAAAAATTGACTTCTTTACGCTGAGAAAAAGTAACTTGATCGTTATCCATATGCACGTGTATGTTATACTCTAATATATCCCTACCTATTATAACTGGTTCAGCAATGGTGCCATCATGAACATTTATGGGGCTAATTACCTGGGAAAAACATTCTATATCCCCCCTACCAATGCCCGTCAGATAAACTAAATCATTCTGCGCAGTACCTGGGAACTTCTCGGCGTAGCTGTTAGTTACTAATGAGCAAGCCGACCCACTGTCAAAAAGAAAGGAAACTGGCTCACCGGATGATGTAGTCAAGGTGCTCCTCGATGCCTTGCGTTTACACACGTGGCCTCTCGCTCGATCTGGACACGCTGACGCCAAGTGTCCAGGTCGTCCACACGCGAAGCAGGTGATTGGTCTTGGTTTATCAGTGGCTCTGGATGTTTGGTCGTGCGTCTTCTCTGAAGTAGCAGGCTCTTCTTTTCGCTTGCGGCAGTCTATCGCTTTGTGACCCGAAGTACCGCAGCGGTGACATGTTCCCATGAAGCGTGATTCGATGAATCGGGTACTTTTCACATCCACATCTAAGTAGTGAAGCATTCTAACGAGTAGAGTGAAGTTAGCTAGATGACACGATCTATCGAGCTTACCTTAGCGCTTACGTAAGACTCCGTAAATCTCATGGTCATGGCATTATCGAAATCTATTCGATCCACGTTAATACCAACGCTAGCGAGTTAACGCTAGCGAGTAATTGTTCGATGACATCTCATGGTAGAGGTACAGATCGATTGCCACAGTGCACAGGGCACATTAATTGACGTAACAGTATGCTTCCGAACCATATCCGGCCGTGTGTAGAGTAGTCCACCGAACATTATTATTTTTAACTAGCACTTCGCCCGCGACTTCGTCCGCGCGGGTTTAATAGGTACTTCACAAACATCAACGCCCCCTCTACCCTCTTTTTAAGGTTAGTTTTGGAAAATTTTCATCAATTACCTAGCCATATCTGCTTATTCTGTGGTCTCAGGAGGCCCTAGACAATGTAGGTACCATTCAATTAGCGAATGCGATAGCATCTGTCAATCCCATACATTTTTGACGCCTTCGCCACGATACCGTTGACAGAATCTCACTTGTCTCGAGCCCAGGTTCAGTGCAACTGTTCACACCGTTCACCCCGTTAGGGGTTGGTTGATTATGCAAAAATTGTTAGGTACATCTGTTTTTTAGTTTGTTCATAGCATTCCCTTTGTTCATAGAAAGCCCAGAATGACGGCCCCGCGTGCGCTCATTTTAGGTAAGTACAGCTACATCATGGAGTACATCGCTTCCGAACGCGATGTATTAACTATTGAAGTTTTTCAAATTACTTAAGGAATTTCCTTGTTTGTCAAAGTCAAAGTCAAAGTCAAAGCATTTATTTCAATTAGACCATTTACAGGCACTTCTGAATTGTCAAGGTCGGTCGGTCAAAAAAAAAAGATGAAGCTATTTGCACGTTCCAAAGCGTAGATCTCTATGGAGAAGAACGTGCAAGAAACTCCACGGACACTCTTTTAAAAATAAGTTTTTGTTACAAAATTATGGTTACATCATTCATATTGAAATTATACATATATGTGAGAACGATGTAAAAGACGTGCAGGATAAAAGAGTCCGGAGTAAAAAAGAAACAATTCAAAGAAATAATTAAAATAGACCATGGCAGCCGAGAGATGACCAGTCTCAGCTGACGGCGCCCGTTCACGAACATGACGCATACGCTAGCACCATTCGGCTCGACCATTTTTAAGGGAGCCAAATGATCCAACGCATACGCCACCATCAGCCAGACTTTTGAGTGAGCATGACATCCCCAATCGCCAGGGTACATTCAAGTCAAAGACCTACCCAAAATGATCATTATAGTTTAAATTTGAGGGACCTACATAGTACTCACACATGTGCCGTTAATGCATGAAATTATACAATGCTAAATAAATTGAGTCTATACAATAAAAAATATTGCTTTCTTACAATCTTCATCCGGTCCAACAATATTTCCAAATGCTAACAGATTACTTTGTGCGCCCTAGTGGCTGTGGAGCAGGACCAGCATTGAGCCAAGCATTTTTATCTTCAATATACTCCCCTAACTTATAATATGCTTGCCTGCATAGTGTGCGTTTAATACAAGATTTAAATTTAGTCTCATTTAGTTCTAATATATGGGGAGGTATTTTATTATAACATTTTAAACAGTACCCCATAAAAGATGAGGCTACTTTAGCCAGTCTGAAACCTGGTTGAACTAATTGGTTGTGGTATACATCTCGCGTTCTTTATTGTAACCGAGGTCCGAGATGCTCGGAAGCAAACGTTTAATCAAATTTTACGTGGCGGCTGTAACATTGTAGCTATTTTTGCCGCTACCACCGTAATTTTTGTGTCCAACGACATGATGATAAACTGCGGTGTGCACTTGAAGGCGTACGTGAAGCAAAGCAACTGCCATCCGGTCGTAGGCGGAGTTAGTCCGCCGAACCAGATCCGGTCGTGTGTAGCGAGATCGAATTTTGTAGGCGGAGGTAGTCCGGCTCACCAAATCCGTGCGTCTGTTACGGCTGATATCGTGTTTACAGATATTGTAGAGATTTGCAGCGAAACGCCAGTGACCAGCGACTAATTTCACCGCATGTGGACTAAGTTCTTATAACTGCCTGACACCGCGTTCGGCGTTGGTCAGTTGGTCTGAATGATGCGTAATGTTTCTTATATTAGCTATGGCTCGGGCTAAAATGTTGGTTAGTACAGTTTTGCCGTTATCATTGTCATGTCAATTATTGACATTGTCAATGTCAATGATTGACATACTGGGCTGGGATGTTGTGTGAACAGCAACAGCCTCTACAACCCATGGAATTATTACAAATTACATAGGTACCTACTTAATATAAGAATTTTCATGTAATTATATCAAGCATGAGAATGCAAATATGATTTCACTAGTAGCCAAAACTATAAACATATTTGCTACTAGTCTTCAAACTGTTCTTCTTTTAGCATCGTTTACAGGAAAATTAATAGTTTCAACTGTAACATGGATCGTGTCTTTATTATTAGGCACTCTCAAAAGTATAATGTTCTTCTTTCAAATAGTGTATGAAGACAATGTATCCATATTTACTGAAGAAATACCGGCTTCTGCTCATGGGATCGTTGATGCATTTATCTATCAATTAATTTACATACAAGATGCTCTAATTAATATTTGTGACGAAATTTACTCAAAATTCAGTGGGTTATTAGCTACGGCTAACTGGTTAACTCAAGCAGTTATTGTGATATTATGTGAGGTGTTGAATTTAGTGAAGAGTTCTGTGATATTTGTTGGAGATACTGTGTGGCTTATAGTAACATTTTTACCGATACATCTCCCGCAATTGTTGCGGGCAGTGTTCAAGTATATTGGCCATGTGATAGGGAGTTTAATTGTAGATGCATATATGACTTTATTGAAATTCACTAATTATTTAACAGAAGTGCCTTTACAATCTTTTATGGGAATCACAAGTGCTATAATAATTGTTCGCTTGTGTGTGCATTTTAGAGAAACAATAGTTATTTGGATTAACATGTGGTATTGGTCATTAATAAGGAATGTTTTGTATTTATACTATGTACTTTTAAATTATTTTACCAATTCAGAAGTTGGTATAATAACACAAATGGCCGGTGGGCAAGACTTAGATTCTAGAGATGTTAACATTAGTTCCCCATCTATTGATGATGCTGCAAATGCTGCTGATTCCCTATGTGTGATATGTCAAGAGAGACAGAAATGTGTACTTACACTGCCATGTCGCCATGTATGCTTGTGCACAGACTGTTGTAGACGCTTGTATGGATATCAGCGCACTTGTCCCATTTGCAGAACATTTATTTATCATACAGTGACAGTGTATTTGTGACAATCAGATATAGTTGTTTCATTTAATGTCTACATTCCTTGGGTTCAAAGCATTTATATTTTTAACCAACAATTATTTTAACTGAATCTCATTTTATGAACAATGTCATAATAATTTGTGTCAAACTTATTGTGAGCTTATATTTGTAGAGATCTTCAATTCTTGAGAGCTAATGTTTATTTTGTAAAAGAATGAACTGCTTATAATAAGTTGCAAATAAAACTTTTTTAAATGTTTTGGGAAACAATTATTTTACTTAACAAATGTCTAACGTAAACAGGTCAGTTACAAATCATACAATTACTAAAATTTAACCAAATTTTTGCAAAAGATAACTTTGTCTCTGTCCCATTACATTTTTAAAAACATTAATATTCCAATATGAGTTAGTTTTCATCTAAGTCTACTTTCTATTTGAACTCTTTACATTGCAAATAAATATTCCTACATGACTAAAATAGTACATTACATGTAAAGGCTGAACTTGATAATAAATTATCAAACTTTAAAAATACTCAATTTCTAATTGAATATACCTAAGTAATCAAGGTATTTTCATTTATTAATTATATACCACTAAACTTTATAGTACTTACTTCTTTAGATCACCTATTGTATGTTCTTGACATTCAAGAATTACATACTTTATTCAATGTTCTAATCAACTCTTATTTTGAGAGTTGGTTGAGGTTACACTAAATTAAAAAAATACTGTAGGTACCTTATTAAACTTACATAAATTAGTAGGTAATCATTACCTTAATTAATTCTGTCATATTTTCTGATCCTATTTATTATAAACAATGCATTGACTGATAGCTACACAAATGATGCATGAATAAAACAGTTTTTTTTTCACAATAAATCAAATTCATTATCGTCGGTGCGCTTGCCAAACCTGATATGTGCATTTTTTTGATTTTTCGTTTTTTCAAACAACAAAAAAAATTATTGAGCTCCCATACACGAATGTAATAAGTTTTTTATTAGCATAGACTAAATTAGATATTTTTTGCCATATTTTGTAGTATTTTTATATTTTCAGAAGATAATAATTGCGAAAAAAAACGGTTTTTTGTTGTCCTGAAAAGTTCTTCAAATGCACATATCAGATTTGGCAAGTGCACCGACGTTATAGTTTATGCTACAGCTGTCTCATGCGCGAGCTTAATGCATAATTCTCAGGTTCTCTTGCTTCTGCAGAGTGTAAATTTAATGCGCTCCTTCTCTGTCGAGTATTAAGATTTAAATCTTTTAATGATATTTGAAAATCTTTAAATGCATTTAACATAAACACTGCTGTAATCACTATGAGGAAACCACATATGCAACCTATGATGTCAGGAGTACTCATGTGATCCCATTCCTTAAAAAGGATACCTGAAGCTATTATCACTAGTATGGTAAACATGACATAGTACACAGGAGTAACAATGCTTGTATTGAATATGTCTAGGGACTTGTTCAAATAATTCATTTGAATCATGATACATATGACTGCAGTGACAAATAATAACCAAAAAACATAATTAGAAAAATTGTTTACGTGTCCAGAAAAACTTTCCCTTACACCTAAAGCAACTCCTTTACAAAATACCACAGTCAGGCTACCAATAGATGAACACAGTAACAAGTAAACTGCAATGTTTGTGTTTCCAAACCTTGGTATAAAAACTAATTTTATAATCAAACACATTAAAAAAATTGTTCCAACATATGTTAAGAACAAATAGTCAAATAACTTATCTACTAACTCACTAAAACCTGTGATTTCTTCTGATTTTGGTGAATGAATCACAAATATTATTGATCCAATAATACAAAGAAAGCATCCAATCTGTAATAGAAATGGTATCTTTTAGAAATTTTCAATGCCCGTGAAAGTTGATGTTATTCACTTTTTAACAGCCTACATCGGATTTATCCGACAAATATTTTCGTGCCCATTTCGCCAGAGTCGTATATTTACGACAAAATACAACAGCTCGTTTTACATGTATTTTTTAGTGCACAACCCCTTTTTGATGTTGGTATAAATTTTTCTATTCACTCGAAATTCACTGTGCCGGGCGCTGGGGGCAAGACAACTGATATAAAGTGGGCGGTTAAAAGGTTAATAATATAATTATGTATTGTATATGTATATACCATAAATAAAGGAAATAATAAGGCAGTAACTTACTTTTCCAATGAAATTAAGTTTCTCATTAAGAAACTTGGAAGAAAGCACTGCTGCAACTAAAACACTAAGGGCACCTAATGGGGTGACCAGTGCTGCAGGAGCAAATGCATACGCCAGAAGATTAGCTGCTTCACCAATGCCCACTGTAAGGATTTTTTCTTTTGTAAAAGTTATCTTGGAAATGTTTAGTGAAACTTACATGATTATAGTTAGGTACCTACTTGTTATCAGACCAAGCCACCACAGCCACTGTTTTAAGTAAGCAAACCCACCAGCCGATGCCCGAACATTTCCCGAGGCTTGAAGTTTTTTTAATGCAACTTTTTTTATAATGAAACTGGACCCGATAAAAACACTAGATGATATCGCAAGACTTAACCCTATTGTAAAGTGGCTATTATTGTATGTCTGGCCATTTATAGTTAATTGAGAGGTCTTCATTTTTTAATTGAATTGAGATGTGTTGCACGTCTTTTTAAACATCACCTGCCAAAAAAGTATCCTAGCTATAATGAATGATTCATAAACGAGATATGTACTGTATTCTTATCAGATAGACGATAGAGGATGCCTCAATCGACATTTTACTATGGTAAAAAGTACTGACCAAAAGATGTCGATAGTTCAACTTAATGTAAACCTACCGGAGGTAATGTTAGAATTTCGTTTATTCTTAACATATTTTTGTTACAGAAACTAGCTCAAATGAATTTTATTGGAGTAGGTAGTAAAAAACAACAATCAAATCAATTTGTGACTGGTTCTCAGGTGACATTGACTGACAGCAATTGACACTGACAGTAGGTACCTAGTGTCAGAAGTCTACAGTTGTGTGGAATATGAGAAAAACGTAAAAAAAAACACCTATTATATCTGTGGATTTGACTTACAAACCCACAGAAATAAAGGGAGTTCTTTTAGAGGAAGAGAACTTTAAATTGGCAACATTGTTTTCTGTGACAGCCGATTTGACAGTACTTTTTTGACATTTCATTTCATGTTATAATTTCAAAACAAACGTCAATTTTTTTTCACAAATAAATGTTCCGCCCATAGACAATAAATAGTATGGCCCAGGAAACACCAACAAAAAAGGGTCCTGTTTTTAGCTCAAAATGTCTCTAAATATGGCTGCCAATACTAGGGTTGTGTCAATCAGAAGAACATAGTGTTACTATGTCGAATATCGAAAGAGTACTACATAATAATATTACGAGTCTTACTAGACACGGTTGAATCATAATTTATTTTTTTATTTGGTAATATAATACAAACAATCGTACATTGTATTTATACATCGATATGGTTAAAAAAATAAATCTTATGTAATAGGTAAATAAACATTAAATTCGCGACACTCCGGTGTGTCGCCGGGGCCGGAGCGGTTAAAACCGTTAAACTATAGATAAATGTACAATCCATGACGTTTCCACATCTTACTTTTGTAGGATACAATGAAGACACATGCAATTAATATAGAATATGTATGTATACTTAACTAAAACATAAATAAAAACTAATCCTCCAAATACATGATTAACTGATTAATATTTATTACTTAAACTATTTACTCTGACTCAGAAACCAGAAGGCATTTAAATATTACTTTCATAAATAAAATTTTTGTTAGGTTAAATATATCTATATATGATATATATATATATATATATATATATATATATATATATATAATATTAATATAAATAAGATATATATAACATTCTGACAATCAGTGGTAACAGAAAAAAATCGTAAGTTTATTTGCCTTCTGATATCTGAGAATAATATTATTTTTAAGTGTTTTTTCTGCATAGAATTAAAAAACTCTTTTTCAACACATTTGCTCAAAGAGTGCATTCACGAAGCCTGTTTAGATTGTTCGAAAGTTAAAATTTACACACGACACAATCGAATGTGCGGTAAAATAAGTACTCTCACCTAAGTACATATTTTACCACACTGGTCTATTGTATAGCGTCGTGCGGTAAAACATGTACTTAGGTTTTTATTTCTTTTCGGTTTTTTTTTAAATAAGCCGCAGTGCGGTGTACCATGGAGCTGCTGTGCGCGGAGCGAGTGAGCCCCGAGAGCGGCAACGCACGCGCCTGCTGTGCGCGCGCACCTGGCCGCCGCGCCCGACCCGGTGCTTCTGCACCGCCGCGTGCTCGACAACCTGTTACGCACCGAGGAGCGCTACGCCGTCACCGCATACTTTAATTTCCATAAAAAAATAAATAAGAATATCAACAAGGAGTTTCATAATCCTAGACTAAAGAAGCTGAATGATCGAAACTCCTTGGAAGCGCTTTTGAACACAGAAGACCAGTCAATGCCACCAGCGTCGGCTCTTAAACGCTCCAAATCAATGTTTTTAAAACTGCAAAGAAAGAGAAATTTAGCCTTGCGTTTAGGAGGTCGAATCTTATAAGAAAGGTAAATCAGGTCATGGTAGGAAAAGGGAGCAGGAAGCTGTTCATGTGTTGTTACTTTGTTAGGATCAGAAACTAGAATGAGATCTAAGAGAGAAGGAGTGCAATGAGGAGCCCTGTGCATAGCATTGAGTGGAAGTACGTGCATATTGACATGTTTTCTATCAACAAAATTTTCAGCGAAACGTGCTGTCTAGGAATAGAGATTACTCTTAGAATAATAACGCCTAGAAACCTAGTACGAGCATCACAAGTGAAGCTACTCAGACTACTCCATATATGGAGTACTAGGCTCAGGATAGTCCGGTTAAGCAGTTGATAGCCCCTGCGTGTTAACTTGCTAGTGGTCATACCGAAAAAAAAAAAAAGCAGCGAGCCGTCAGTGCTCAAGGTCACGCTCTGTTGAATGCACCTCCCGAGAAATATTTAAAAATGACAGTTTGTTGTATTAAAAGATGCTCAAACACAACCGGAAAACTGAAAAAATGTGATAAAACCACGTTTCACACCTAAGTCCACCTAATCCATTATTTTTACGTAAATCAATATTCAAATAAAAAATTTCATAAACTAATTTGTCACAATTTATTGTTGCCAGTTGTAAAGAAAAATTACCCATAATACAGTAGGCACTAACGGGGGGCCGACCGCCGACCAGTCTTTCATGGGTGTCATTTTCGTGATTTCTGGGGTCGCTAAAACCGATTATGGGGTCAAAATCGTAATCCAAGATGGCGCCGACGGCAATTGCTAACTTCTCGTAATGGGTGTTATCTCCATGGTTTCTGGGGTCGCTAAAACCGATTATGGGGTCAAAATCGAAATCCAAGATGACGCCGACGAAATTTGATCGGCACCGGGGGTCTGTACTCTGCTTTTAAAAGTAATTGTTCAAGTTTACACTTCTGTCCGCACTCCCGGAGTGCCACTGCATTTTTTTTTACCGGGTTACTTTCATCGAATAAGCAAACATCTAACACGTTTTTCTAGCGAATAGCAATGATGCCGATTCTTTTGTTCACCACCTAAACTAAAATAAGAATTTTGCTATCCCTTACTGCAGACCACGAAAGAAGCAGACAAGTGATATGACTCCATAATCGATTTTAGCGACCCCAGAAACCATCAAAATGACACCCATGAAGAAAAGTTAGCAAATTTCGTCGCCGCCATCTTGGATTTCGATTTTGACCCCATAATCGATTTTAGCGACCCCAGAAACCATGGCTTACTACAATAAGGACGTACCGACAAGATACGTACGTAACATTTTTTATGTTGATCTATGATTAGTCAATTTTCCCGATTTTAGGGAAAGTGTTCATTCCTAGCAACATTTTTTTACGTCTGTGTGCGTGTCTGTGGCTGTAATTACATACTGCTCACTCACACATAAGTACTAAAGTTGCTTCATTTTTTAGTAGGGAGCGTGTATGAGACTCTCCTTCTAGGCGTTATTATTCTAAGAGATTACTATTAGTTTTGCTTTCTGTATGTAGTCGTATCGTACAAGCGTGTTTCTGTCTTAGTTTCCACACTCATGTTGAGGAGGTCACTGGTTTGTCTTTGAAGTTCAACGTCCAATGGAAATACAATATAGTTATAACTAAACCCAACGTAAAAAGAATCATCAAGATCGGTTCATAAAGGCAACAAAGTTGTGCCCGAATAGATAACACCAAAACATGGTTGACTTGTACACATTCTGCGTACCCCTTCACAGCGTACTGGCGTGATGATAATTATGTTATGAACTGGTGCAAACAATAAACACATGCGATTTCAGCAATCCCGGGAGATTTGCTATCATATATTGAAGAGTTCCATTGCCTTTCTCCGAAGTTCTTCATCAGATCTTCACCAACTTGAAATGGGACAAGTCTAGAAATATACTATTCCAAACAAAAAAATAATTATCCAAATCAGTTGACAATTGGCAAAAATAGCGCTGAACAAACATTAAAAAAAATATTCAGTCGAATTGAGAACCACCTCCTTTTTTTGAAGTCTCTTAAAAATTAAAAGCGTTGTACAAGTAAATTGCGGTGGCCGCGATTGCCTCCACGTCCATCTTCACGTCAACGCAATGCAAAATAGAACACGCCAACGTGTTAACAGCGTCATGAAAATTCGTTGAGCGCACTCGGCTAACGAGTGTGATACGACATCAATGGATTCTCAACTGTATATCTAAAACGTAACGTAAAATAAAAAATTGCAGCAAGTAATTCGAAGACTGGTTTGTGTAACTGTTGGATCCAAGACACAAGTAAAACTACGGCTGCTCAACTTTTCTGACGGCTCCACATTAGTGCGATGAAGCTCCGTAATAGGCGTGAACGTGAATGTAGACGGTTTTCGCGGGATTCACGCGTGTTCACGCCTGTTCTCCGATCAGAATCTGTATTTTGTTTCGCGACAAAGAGTTTGCGCCACTTTCGTGCGGCGTTCACGCGTACACATCCACGGCCCCACGTGCCAATTTACTCCATAGAACATACAGGTTTACTCCGGACTACAAAGACGTACGGACGTGTAAAGTCGCTGCGCGCGCTAAAATGGAGTCGCGCTTGAACGTTTGGAATAATGAAACTGAATGCTCTTTTTAGAGCATTGCCATTCTGAAAATGGACGTCTAAATAGTGATGTGTGGCCACAACAAACAAAGTTTTTGCAGCAGCAGCTTATACGTCCATTTCGCGGCGGGTTTCATGAACGATTGTGAGCATCCCGTGAATTTGGAGGGCACGACTTGTGCCGTGAATTCATGGCGTGAATTCACGGCACTAATGTGGGGCCGCCATCCAACATGCGTGCGTTAACCCGCAAGCAGGGGTGCGGTGTGCGGCGCCGTGCGCGGCCGCACATTCCGCACATCGCTGACATCGCTATTGCTACATAACAGCAACGAAGACTGTTTGGCCGCAGGACGTAAAAACGCTGTCACCGTAGCAGAACGTAAACGAACGAACGTAATGGTCCTTTTAGAACGATTCGTCGTCGAAACGCCACCACTACCCTTTATTTTATTGTACTTATTGTAGTCTGTGCCCACCACTAATGTACATTGACACACCACATGACATGCATCATCATGATCATGCATGACAAGTACATTATATGACACGTCGACAGTCTTCGAAAACAGCTGGTGTTAGTTAGTGGTTGTCACTTTTTCAGGACAAAAACATTTATTTTTCACTGTAATTCATCGTATTTTGCTTTAGTATTGTTTAAACGTACGTTTATTCAGTGAATTATCTTTGAAGTAGATTAATATTTTTTTCTGAAAATACTAAAGAATGCAATGCTCCCTCGTCGGCGTAACATCGGTGGTGTGACAGAGCGACCACTTTTGGAAAACGATTCTGATACTTATGATAAATTGGACAAAAAAGGGGCTCAATCGCCGAATAATAATTCAAGTATTTTCAATCCGTTTCCTAAAATACAAGTGAAACAAGTGCATTCAAATCATATACCAGAACCAGATATAACATTTGAGATTCTTGAAGAGTTTGTCTTCGAACCCGTGATGGCTGCTAGAGACAGAACCAATGAATTCATATCCGCTGTACGAAGTCTGCAGGGTAGAACTCTGGCCAGGCCAGTGGTCAGAGATGAACGAAAAGCTCAAATGCTGGAGACATACTCCCAATTTATGAGCATGGCAAAAGTTATCAGTAAAAACATAACAAGTACTTATGCCAAACTTGAGAAATTGGCTATGTGTGAGTAAATAAAATTTTTGTGTGATGCGTTTTAATGATTAATTCTATTTGATCAATAATATTTTTATGTATGTTTTCTTTTCATTGTTTCTTTAGTGGCAAAAAAAAAGTCATTGTTTGATGATCGACCAACAGAGATACAAGAGTTGACATATATAATTAAGGGAGACTTGAGCTCTTTGAATCAACAAATTGCCAGACTGGGTGAGATGCCAAGAGGTCGCCGAAGTATGCACAGCCACTCATCTAGTGTGGTGCTTGCTTTACAATCGCGTTTAGCTTCAATGAGCAATCAATTTAAACAGGTAATAAGAATAACACTTATTGTATTGTAAAAGGCAGTGATTTTATTGCAAGAACTGATACTATTTGAGTGATTGGGGAAGTCGTTGGACTGTGATTATGAGTTTTTTCTGAAAGCGTGAAATACTTAGTGCATTTTTTAACATTTAATGTATATTGAATTATTATCTGATAAATAATGAATGTGCTCCCAAATTCTACAGACTGTTGACTTCACAAATCCCTCAAATAATTGCCTTGATTCAAATGTTCAACATACTAACATTGAAAAGTGGCTCAATATAAAAAGTAGCAACTTTATGGTTCTATGGCCCAGAAAACAAAAACAGAAACAGATTACTTATACCTATAATTCAAAAATATTTGTAACCTAAAGAGTGTATGATGAATACCTACTTCCTCTGAAATGTTAATGCCAATCCTGGGATTTAACATGTTTTATTACTTTAAATTAGGTAGTTGTAATCCAAATCACCATTACTTTCAATTGTTTCAATTAAATCATATGACTTTGTTGAATAATAGTACAGTTTACTGCATGATTATGTTATTAAGTAGCTTTTTAATTTCTTTATGTTTACTTTTAAGGTCCTTGAAGTTAGATCTGAAAATTTAAAACAACAAAACAACAGACGAGAACAGTTTTCAAGAGTGGCACCTTTAGTTAAAGAGGTCCCATCCCTCTTGCAACAGGATGATGTTAGCATAGACTTGGGTGATGCACCAAGCAGTCAAACACAACAATTAGCAATGCGAGATGACTCTGACACATATGTGCAGCAAAGGGCTGAAACCATGCACAATATTGAGAGTACCATTGTTGAGTTAGGAGGAATATTTCAACAGTTGGCACACATGGTAAAAGAACAAGATGAAGCTATAGGTAGAATTGATGCAAATATTCAAGAAGCAGAAATGAATGTGGAAGCTGGTCACAGAGAAATCATGAAGTACTTCCAAAGTGTCACAGGCAATAGAGCCTTAATGTTTAAAGTTTTCGGTGTCTTGATATTCTTCTTTATATTCTTTGTTGTGGTAATGGCTTAAAGTTGAAATTATTTTGTAATAGGTATAGGTTATTTGGAAACAAATAAAAAACAGGATTTTTATCCAGTTTACATACGAAAGAAATTTGTAAAAATTATCTATGATCACTTTAAAAATGTATCTATAGGCTAAACCTGCACTGCACATAATATGTATGTATGGGTGTACTACTCTAAATTGAATAATGTTTGATTGAAAAAATACAAAATTTTATAAAATGTGTTTTTGTTATAGGTACTGTAGATACATATGCATTTAGTTAAAAGCTGTTATGTATTTTGATATTACAAACAGACACTTGTAGTATAGATGAGGACTGCAGTTCACGGCTTGGATGATCCTCTTGAATAACTATAAGCTTGCTAAGTCCTTTACGACGCAAGGAGGAGTCTCATGTGTAATGTAGGTATAACTCGACAGGCATTGCTTAACCTGAAAGATCGTCTCGGGTGGCAGTTATTAAATTTAGCCTCAAGCTCCTCTTATTTTTAACCGACTTCAAACAAGGAGGAGGTTCTCAGTTTGGTTGTATTTTTGTATGTTTGTTACTGAATATTTTTCGGCATTTATGAACCGAAAAATTCTTGTTTTATGTGAAAGGGATACACTTCTCGATTCGACCCATTGAAATTTTATCAAAATCGGTTCAGAAGATTGGTTTTTAAATCCAAATAGCTATAAAAATCATCCATGTACTTATTCGACTTTCCATTGGCGTTGTTAGGTGCGGGGTACCACTAAAAAGTGAAATAATAGGTCTTTACCTATGAAATTGCCGTTTTGTATGAAAAAATTTAAACGAATTTTTTTCATGTATTTTTTATTTGTATTAATCGAAGTAATCACCCATGCAATCAAGGCATCTTTGCCAACGCAGTGGCAGTTTATTGATGCCCTTCTTAAAGAAATCAGCTGGACGTGAGGCAACAAATTCTTCAAAGGCATTTTGTACTGCCTCTCGGTATTGAATTTTTTTCCCGCCAAGAACTTATCCAAATTCTGGAAAAAGTAGTAGTCTGTAGGCGCAAGGTCTGGTGAGTAAGGCGGATGACGGAGAGCTTCCAACCCCAGTTCTTGCAACTTGGAGACCGTCTGCTGTGCAGTATGAAGTCGCGCGTTGTCGTGCAGGAGCAGCGGAGACGAGCGATTGACCAATGCTGGTTGGAGATGTGCCAGCTTCTCCATCATTGTGTTCAGTTCTTCACAGTACACATCTGCAGTAATGCTTACCCCGTTTGGTAAGAAGCTATGATGAATCACACCGGCGCTAGACCACCAAACAGTGACCATCATTTAGGTGCAGGGCATTGTTTAGGTGCTGAACCAGGATCCAACCAACTTGCTGAGCGCTTGCGGTTATCAAACAGAATCCATTTTTCATCGCAGGTAACAATGCGGTTCAAAATTCCTTCATTTGTGTGTCTGTTGAGCAGTGCAAGGCACGTCTCGACGTGTACTTCACGCTGGCGATCATTGTGAGTTCGTGGGGCACCCATTTGTCAAGCTTTTTTACCTTGCCAATTTGACGCAAATGGACCAATATTGTTTTACGCTAACGTCGAAAGCTGCTGCTAATTCAGCCGTAGATTGTGTATCATCAGCTTCCACAGTCGCCTTTAATTCGTCATTGTCGACCAAAGTCTTCGGACGACCGCGAGGTTCATTTTTCAGGTCGAAATTTCCAGAACGGAAGCGAGCAAACCAATAACAGGTGGTGCGTTGGTTTGTAGTGTTAGCTCCGTAAACGTCGTTGATGTTGCGTGCCGCTTGTGCCGCGTTGCTGCCACGACGGTACCTACTCATATTCCATAATTACTCGAATTTTTAACGTATCCATGATGACGAAAAAGATTGAAATGCGATGAAAATGTAACACTAATCAATAAACAAATGACTACTTTTGGAAAAAAAAACATGTTTTTAAAATAAAATTAATTTGACATTAGAATCCTTAGCCAAACAAAAATTATTTTGATTTGAAATGGCCAGTACTGCAGAACGGCAATTTCATAGGTAAAGACAGGTAGGTAAAGACCTAATATAAGAACCTTTTTCACAAAAAAAAAAAAAAACTTCCAAAAAAAAGTATTACAAAATAACTCTAATTTCGGAAGTCGGTGTTAAATTGCGAAAAAACAACCAAAAACATCGACTTCCGAAGTTATTATTTTGTAAGTAGGTGCCTGCTGTGTAGTTGTTTTTTGATCCTAATTTTTAAAAATATTAAGTTGTACATTTCTAATGTACACAAATAAATAAAAATGAAGTGTCTGATAACAAAATAGCAACTTTTTGCTGAATGCACATGAATTTTTATATTATACAGATGAAGTCATGACAAAAAAAAAACTTTTTTACTGTGTGTTCCGGTTCACTAAATGTTTTACCGAAATTCGGTAGAAAAAAACATTTATTTGGTAAACGCTTCTTTTTACAACTGCATCGGATGCTACCTATATTTTTCATTTCATATTTAGATAAATCACGTGTATCTAAATATCATTTTATTACAACACATTTCGCTCCAGTGATCATGACGTTACATTTTTATAATGAACTGAACGTCAGTGCAATAATAGTTTTTGCACTGACGTTGTCTTAACGAAAACGTTATCTAACATGGTTGCAATTTCCATTTGGGTCAAATAATTTACAGGCAAGCATTTTTTTTATTACTCTTTTTTTAAGAAAAAGTTTAGGAAATGCATAGTTTTTTGACAACATGCAAACAAGCGGTAAGCATGCAGCATGCAAGCGAGCTTGCAACATGCAGCAGGTATGGTTTCTGTCCTGCGGGGCTTCGGAGGTCCCACGCGAGCTTATCGTCGCAGATGGTTTTAACAGGTTTTAACGCTCACCGCCGGCGGGCGATAGTCACCTGCTCCTCAGTTCGCGGCCCGCCTTGCCCCTCCGCGCCTTAAATAACACTCTTAGGGTAGGGCAGACAAGACTACGTGGAGTCGGTTTTGCAGCGATTCATTTTTGTCACTAAATTTATGCTTAGAGAAAACAAAATTCTATATTTAACACAAGCGGAAATCAAGTTATTGAAATCTTTAGCAAGCTACGAAAAATTGTAAAAATATGTAAGTACGTAAATACTTTTTCAACAAATTTGCTCAAAAAATGCATTTACGAAGCCTGTATGCATCGTTCGAAAGTTCAAAATTATGCACCACACAATGGAGCGTGCGGCAAAGTAGGTACTCTCACTTAAGTACATATTTTACCGCTAACTCCGTTGTATAGCGCCGTGCGTATTCTTTACGGTTTTTTTTTTAATTTCCATAAAAATTAATAAGAATTCCACCAAGGAGTTTCACACGAGAATAATATAAGCTGAATGATCGAACCGATTCGAACCTCCTTGGAAGTGCTTTTGCTGTCACACGTTTGTCTCGTTTAAGAGAAAATGAGAGAAGATAAATAAAAATAAATGAAAGACTTGGTTCTAATTTTCACTACGCGCATGTGGTGCCCTTTGCAAATTCGCGCCATTTTCATATTAGAAACGTCAAAGATTGTTGCGACTTTCCTACTGATTTCTAAAGACAATTTTTTTTATTTCATTACTTTTTGTACTGTTTTCTCGCAAATGTGTCGAAAAACGTTGTATGACACACGTGCGGATTTGGTTTTTACAAACTCGTAACTATGGTAAACCCTCGACTTCGTCTCGTGCTTAGTGCTTACATTCGTCTACTCGTTTGTAAAAACCAACTTACCGCACTAATATCATAAATAACTATAATAGGTAGGCCAGTAATGAAAACCTTGGCAAATCTCCTACTCTTATTTATTATTATCATCAAAAATTGCGTATTAATATTTAAATAACTGATTATTATTCACCAGCAAATACTACTATCCCTACCAAATGTAGCAATTTCAGTTATATGTACCTACATATTACTATGATTAATTTAACAGTCTTAGATACGTACGTATTATATTTGGATCTTACCTACGTACCTAGTATATTTGGAATATGACTACATATAACTAATTTTGGAATAAGTAGTCTTATTAGTGTCTTAATTTACGTGTTGTTATTTTAGAAGATCTTTACATTGCTGTTGGTGTGTTAAGACTAAATAATAAAAAAGCATAGTTTTGAGTTTTAATTTTGAGACCGTTGTGATAAAATTCACACTTGTTTTGAGAAGTTCTCATTTTGCGAAGTGCACATTCTGCGTAAAACCCTTTACGAGGTCGACTTTTCATTAAATGCATGTTTTATTCTAAAGTTATTTCGTTATAAGTCCTTATAAAATGAGTGAAATATATAAATAAATTGTACAAAAAATAGGGAAACTGCATTGTTTTTTTTATCTGACCTTTTTATTAGTCTGAAAACGCTCTGACAGTTGCAGGGGCCATACCATGACGTGTTAAGAACTTGAACCTAATAACCATATTTAACCTTTACGTGTATATCTCCTAAACGGTAGGTATGCTTTTTTCAAAATCTGTTTTTACAAACATAACAGAAAAACATAGCAACGTGTGTAAAAAAATACAACTTTGCACTAAACCGATTTATATGATTTTCATCAAATAGCCAAATGTCAGCGCAGCGGAAACTTGAATATCTTCGCAGTTTTAAGACACACAAATTTCATTTAAACATACCTACACATTTACCTCTCGTCACACTAATTATTGCATGTATTTTTTTTCTTGTACGTCCATAGGAAAAGTGCCGCTGGGATGACGTAGTTCCAGCGGAAAGTTTTTGTTGAATAACTCCCCAATGGTTGGATGCACAAATTTGTACTTCTTTTCATGGTTTAAGTGTAAGTTCTTGTATCATGTTAGATAGCAGTGTAGGTACATAAAATACAATAGAAATTACTGAAACTGAAAAAAAAAATGTTCGTCGGAATCGGAAATTATCTCCCTTTGCCCGTTTAGAGGTAGCCCCAGTGGGAAATTATTTCCTTTTGACCGATTACGTCTATAAATTTTAATAGACTAGTAACTTACCCTTTTTTTTTTTTTACGGGGGGAAATCCTCATGGATGTCCTCCGCCCTGGGGGCGGGCGGAGGGGTCTGTCAGACTCTTACTGACTAAAACCACCCCGGTGTTCCATCTTCCACCTACGCCGGGGATCGCGGGAACGTATGCGACTTCCGTAATCCCTGGCTGGTGCCGGCCCGCCTCTGCGGGCCACATCTCGTACGCGGGGGGAGTGAGGTGTTTAACTCCCCCCGCGACGTCAGAGGGGCGCACGGGAACACCACGCGCCGCCACCTCTGGTCCGGATGAATGGGGGCAACGGACATCCCCAAGTCCGCCGCCCCTGGACCCAGTTAGGGGGGCAGAAGGAGGGCAGCGTATGCCCTCCTCCGACGCCCGGTGCGCCTGATGCGGGTCGGGAGAGCACTCGACATCTCCCTCTTCCGCAGCCTCCTTCTGCGCGATGACAGTTTCGCAGAAGGAGACCACCGCGTCCCAGGACTCCTCACCGCCGACCATAGAACGTACTACAGCCGGCAGCGAGAGGTCACTGCCTACTAATCGTCAAATAATTGTGCACAGAATAGTTTACTTGGAAGTGAGGTGGATGATCAGTGTGCGAACGAGGGATTCAATACTAAATAAAAAAATGTGAAAAAAATATTCCGGTTATGTGTTTGACCTGTTTTTATCTAGGTACTTATCAGAATCTTTCTTGAAGAAACTTAACAAAATTATGTCTCCAATATTATGAAAAACGCGCAGTTTTTTCAAAAGTGACGTTAATCCGTTTCTGACGTTGATATTTGACATTTGAAAGAGTGGGATTGTCAATAAAATAAATCAGTAACTAATCAAGAATATAATATTTGGGTAAAAATAAGTCTGTGGAGTTGCTGTTTTAAAAATATACGAGCATTTATGACTCTGCTGTCGGGGTGGGAAAATAGTCCCCTGTGCCCGATTAAGGGAAGAGTTAATATTTTGGGTTATAATAATAATAATTTTTATTCAGACAACCATTGATCCAATTCAAATTTCCAATTACATTTATATTGTAAGTGTGAACTTAAAAACTATGTTAGTACCTAATAACTAAGAGAGACTTAGTCCTCTGGGTGTGGCTCCACACCAGTGGGCGTTCGAACTTGGTGCTTATAACCTACAGGATGCTGTTACTGCTCCCACGCAATCTGCTTAGCAGTGAAGCTGTCTTTTTGCGCCAGGTGGCATCAAAGCCGTCTGTGCGCGACTCAGCAAACATTGTTGACGCACTGCAGAAGCGCGGCAGACGTAACAGCGCCCTGGTAGGCATTGTTAAACTGGATGCGCAGAGAATTGTAAGCCCTTTGGGTATATCTGAACCACAGGCTCGCCGAGTACAGAGATGTGCAATACGCTTTGAATAAGGCTACTTTCACCGTATCTGTACACCGAGCGAACTTGCGGGCCAGCATGTTCGCCCGGACTGACAATGCCCTGCGCTCCCTCTCCATGTCTACATCATCTCCAAGATTTTCAGTAACTATATGCCCAAGATACTTGAATTGGTACACTCGATTAAGAGGAATACCATTGAGTAACACCGGTGGAACAACAGTTGGGGACTGTACCCGCCTTCAAGATCATGAACTCTGTTTTTTTATACATTATAACTCAGACCGTGTCTGGCCGCATACTTGTCACATACGGCAAGCAGCTTCCGCAATGCACAAATTGAGGGAGCCAGCAGCACCATATCATCGGCATAGATAAGGTTGTTTACACTGACACCATCTACTTAGCACCCTACAGGCATTTGACTGAGTTCCTCGATCAGAGCATTTACGTATAGGTTAAAAAGCAAGGGCGAGCTCAACCCCCCCTGCCTCACTCCGCATTCCAGTTTGTATTCACTCGACAGTTCACCAGCCCACTTTACATTATTTTTCTGATTAAGGTATCAATACCTAGGAAGTGATGTCAACTCTGGCGGTAGACCCGTTTCCTTCAGCTTCTGCCATAACATATTATAAGGTCAAATGCTTTCGAAAGGTCTAGAAAGCAAGCATAAACCGGGGTCTGTCTGTCAGTGTAATATTTCACAGTGTGCTTAAGGCTAAGAATAGCAGTCTCGGTCGACAAGCCAGGACGAAAGCCGAACTGAGCGTCATGTAACTTAACATGCTTGTTCAAATATGAGTTAAGCACACTGTCAAATACCTTTGCTACAATCGTGGCTAGCGAAATGGGTCTGTAGTTAGATTTTTCAGACACATCTTGGATTCTTAATATAATAATGATGCATATTTCATGTTATTCAACTCAGTTTTCAAGTACTCACTCGTAACATAAGTTTCCTTAATTAAATTTAGTTTCGACTGTTGTAACACAATATCTTTTAACAACCTTGTTGCATCTATGTGATCAAAAGAAAGAAAAGAAAGAAAGAAAATTGAGTTTTGGCATTGAAACACGCAAGACCTTAAAATTAAACAAAATTACAAAACTGATAATGCCAAAAGGGCCTCAGCTCAGCATTATGCCAGATGGCAACACAAGGTATACCACCTGACGCTGATTTTCAGCTGCAACCCACGAGTGCCATACGCTCGAAAACATAAACACAATATTATTAAAATAGTCTCAAATATTTTGTACAAAAACCAACTTTGGTAAAATTGAGTAAGTATAAAAAATGATAAAACTTTAAAAATGTATAAAATAGATAACAAAGTAAAAAAAAAAAAACAGTAAATTTGATAACAATGCCAAAAATTAAAAATACATTTATATACATTACATTACAATTACAAAGTGAAAAAAAATAAAAACAATAAATTTGATAACAATGCCAAAAATTAAAAATGTATAAAATCGATAACAATGCCAAAATTTAAAAATGTATAAAATCGATACCAATGCCAAAACTTAAAAATGTAGAAAGTTTAAAAATGTGTAAAATCGATAAAATGCCAAATATGCATAAGGCTGTAGGTAACAATCATACACTCAATATATTCAAATGACTGACATGTCAGCACGAACATCCTGAAATTCATTTTGATGATTCAATAAAAACAACTTTAAATTTAATTTGAACGTCGAGCAACTTTTACTATATTTTATAGGAGGCGGGATATTGTTCCAGCATTTGGTAGCTGCGTAACGAAAACTGCCCCTGAAAGCCGCCGACTTATGCTGGGGAATAGAAAGCTGTTGGGAACATTTTCTTCCCTCACCGATTCTATGTCTACTAGTCCATGAAAGCCTATCATATAAGTAAGAAGGGGAGTGAGACCTAATAACTCCAAAAAGTAAGGTCGCCAAGTGCAGTTTACGTCTAGCTTTCATTTTTAGAATGTTGTGCTCATTTAAGAAAGGTGTAACATGTCCCCTAAAGGGAACTTTAAAACAGAAGCGTGCACAGGCATTTTGCAGTCTTTGGATCATTCTTACGGTTTTTGACAGAAGTCGCTGACCATACACTGTGTCCGCATAATTTAACTTTGATAAAACCAAAGACTCCACGAGCAAGACTCGCAATTCTTCGCTAAGATACGGACGAGCTTTGTATAAAATCTTAAGTCTATAATAGCAATTACGGATACACTCTGTCACGTGTTTGTGAAAACGAAGTTCCGTGTCCATTATAAGACCCAGATTTCGTGCTTCGTAGACCCGTTCGATAGATTGACCCATAACTGTCACACAGCCGGCACAGGGTCTAATTTTACTTAGCTGGTTTACGGTACCAAACAACATAATTATATTTTGTTTTCGTAGGATTCAACGCAAGCGTATTGGCATTAGACCACTCTACTATGCTTTCAAGATCTGCATTAAGATCAATTAATGCTTGCTCGTAGTCTTCCGGCTTAAATGATATATAGACTTGTGTATCATCGGCATAAATATGGTATTTACACTTTTTAATATTTTTAATTAAATCTGCACAATACAAAATAAACAATACTGGCCCAAGGATCGAGCCCTGCGGAACCCCCCTTCCAATTGTGCATCGCCTAGAAACAACCGTTGATCCGTCTGCCGTATTTCAACGAATTGCGTACGATCGCTAAGATAGTTATCAAACCATTTCACTGTATCCTCGTCAAACCCACAGAAAACCATCTTCGACAATAATAAAGGAACGTTAATACAGTCAAACGCGCGTGAAAAATCAAGCAGAACCAAAAGAGTGCACATCCCACTATCTTGAGCCGACAAGATATTGTCAGTAACGTCCAACAAAGCCGTGGCCGTACTACGCCCCTTCCTAAACCCTGACTGAACATCTGGGAGGATTCTATTAGTCTCTAAAAAAATAACCTATTGCGCGCATACTACTTTCTCTAAAACTTTAGAAAGTACTGGCAGTATACTAATAGGTCTAAGATCCTTCAAGTCCAATGCATTAAGAATCTTCGGCAATGGGTGCACTTTGGCAGCTTTCCACAAGTTAGGGAAAGATGAGGATGTGATAGACGTATTCACTAAGGCGGTCACGACGTCCAAAGTCACCGGTAGTGTCAGAAATATCATATTAATCGTTATGCCATCGCAGCCTTCAGCATTCGATTTAATAGTTCTCAGTATGTTCGCGATTTCCCTGCTAGTTGTAGGTGACAAGCTAAACGTGGAACCATTATTTCGAGTGGATTCAAAAAATGCAAGCATTGATTCACTAACCGTATTCGTTCCCGGCACACTCAGAAAATGGTCACAAATTTCATTGGGGTCGTTAAAGTGCAAAGGTAATTCCTTGTGTTTAGACGGGAGGAGGTTGGACTTTAGTTTTTCCAAAGTGCTTTGGAATCATTTATTTGACTGTTGATTTTGTGCTTGTAGTATGCTGATTTTTCGTAAAAAAGAGACCTAGAAACCAGCGACTTTAAATCTTTGTAATATTTCTTTTTGTGATCGGTTTGAATAATCTGAATGCGCTTTATTTCTTAAATGCATCATCAATTTAACATTGTCAGTAATCCAAGGGTAACAACACTCCCTTACAATACTAGTTTTTAGGGTTGCATGGACATTCAACAGTGAAATTAAGTGTGAATTAAACTCATTAACCATAGCATTAACATCTTGCAGATCAATTATCGCCTTCCAGTTCAGTAATTCGAGGTCCTGAAACGCTCCCCAACTATATCCTTAAGTGGTCGATATGTAACGGTTCGTAGTGGAATTTTCGGTCGTCTAAAACTAAACTCGCCTGAAACCAACGCGTGCGCCCCCAGGTCCGGTATTATATCAACTGATACAGACCGAGGTTTAGCATTTGTACAAATAACATCCAACAGAGAGTTGCCTTGTACTGTGAAATGTGTGGGTGACTGCACCATTTGCTTGAGACCTAGGCAATTCAAAAAAGAAGTCAACTTGTCAGTCTTTGAGTCAGAGTCATTGAGCATGTTTATGTTAAAATCACCCATCAATATCGTGTACTCACATTGCGTTAGGGAGTTTACTGAAATAGATAGAGCGTCTAGGAAAAGATCAACATCTTGCCAGGGGGGGGCGGTAGGCAGTACCTATTGCTAGCTTGGTTCCGCGAACACTAATTGTGACCCACATCTGTTCGACCGTGGTGTGAGATGTACTAGCAGAGTGCGAGTGACTTCGAACATTTATACCATGTTTGACATAAAAACCTACCCCACCACCGCGTCCCCTCTTGACAAAGAGCGCGGTATATGCCGCAGCCTATATCCTGGCACGGAGGGCGCGCGCCCTTCCTCGCCTGCTCGCAACCACGTCTCATTAATGGCCATAATATCTACGTCCAAACTTAGCAACGCTGCTATAAATTCATCGTGTTTCGTGCTCAAAGAACCCGCGTGGCGCATAACCCGGGAGTGCTGCAACACCTAAAGCTGTACGTGCCCGACCGGTACGTGTGGAGGCGGCAACGCCCGCCCCTGCTCGCGGTGCCTGCAGCCAGGACCAACCTACTGGCGAGAACTCCTCTCACGAGAGCCATACGCGTGGTGAATGAGGTTCACGGAAGGGTTGATGTATTGTGGTGCAACTTGAGTGAATTCGCAAAAGTTACACTATATGTAGTAAGTTATTTAGATTAAGATATTTTTTAACTAGGTATAAGGTGTAGATTTAGGATTTAGTTAAGCCACTCTGTCGCATTGGATCATAGATCTGTAATGATAGTGTAGGTAAGTTTGTTGTTATAAATAAATATAAATATAATTTCCTATCGATAAATAGAATATCACAGAAAATAAAAATTAAGTAAACGAACTCAAATATTAATAAAAGATGCATGTAAACATAATGGTCTTGAAACATAAACAGAGTGCAATGTAAATAAATAATTATGAGTGGCATAGAAAAAACATAATATGTATATGGAATGGCACCGTGGGCAACAAAAATTTTAATTAAAGATTGAAAACTTAAAAAACTATGGATACCAATAGGATGACGCTGACAGGGACATGAATACTGTATTGTACAATTTATCTTAAAAGTAGTCAAACCTAAAAAGCACCTACCGAAGAATGACATGCAACAAATGACTAAGAATAACATTATGCTATTCAGTAAACAAAATACTGGAGTTATTAGAACATCAAAATAATAAACGCTGACAGAGATCACTACTGTACAAGCGAGCAAACCTATTGTGTGATAAAAAAACGCGAGATGTCCTTTTCTGTTCGGATATGCACGACCGACTTTCCCTCTTCTTTACGCGCAAGTATGCGGCCATCTTTAGTCCAGATGTATTTCCATTCCAGGCGACTAGCAGCCTGGCGGGCATTGTAGTATAATTGCCTGTTAGTTTTAGTTAGGCGCTCGTTAAGAGCCATTTCACGTTTTTGCGCAAATACCTAAGACTTTGGTCGCCTAATTTACCATCTTAGATAACACTCTGGAATTTTTGAATACATGTAAAAAATAGACTAGTCTTTCGTATTGATTCATAATGTAACAAATTTACAAAAACTTATTTGTAAATGATGTAGTGATTAATCTCCCACAACTAGTTTACTGAAAAATCATCGCAGAGTCAATTTCGGACTCCTAAATCTATCATAAATGTTAATAAATTTAACTACAAAAAATACATAAAGTTTCAGACATATACTTTTGTTGACTTTTAATGTACAATAATATCGATAATTATTACCATTAATTAGTAAAAAAACAAAGTCTTAGGTCAACTTTTACGTTTTATATCGCAAGTTTATCGTGATTTTTTGGTTTGAATTAAGCGTAATTACATTTAAAAAAATATATACAAATAAACCTTGTTCTTTTACCAAACTAATTCCAAAGTTTTATTAAAATCAATTCATTTAATCAGACGTAATATCATTTTTAACATCACTATATATTAGAATAAATTACAATGCAAACGCGGGCACCGATTAGTACGGCCCGAGCGGTCATCGAAGTAGGACCTGTGCCATTTTTTTCCGCGTCCCGATTTTCGAGCGCATCAATCGTAAACGCATTGTTAAACTACGACTACAACCTTTTGATCCTTTTTGTATTTTTAATTATATGGTATTTATAAGGTAAGATTTTCGTTTAATATCAAGTAAAGTATGATTTTAGTAGTTTGTAGAATAATTATTATATTTTTGTTTTATTAGTTTTAGCAATGGGGCGTAAGGGTTGTGTATACAAATGTGTCAAAAAAAGGAAAAATCATAATTCTGCAGCCATAAAGAAAGCAACAGAAGCGAGGTAGATATTCTTTTTATTTGCAATTCATATACACAGTTATCGATGGTGGAAGCACCAGGGTAGCCCGCGAAATTCAAATTTTCTATGCCGCACCAGCCTTACCCCGTTCAATGAATATTTCTTCAAAAACTCATTCAATGGTATTAAATGAGCTTGTTGTATTGATGATTTTAATAATCATTTAGTTATGATGATTGAGTAAAAATTCATTTATTTGTGGGTTCGAAATTTGACAGCTATTTTGTTTTCATTTCAGAATGAGAAATCGCGTGAATCGAGTAGAGGAAGATAGTACCTTTAGAAGAGACGCCGTGCCGGGTACAAGTGAAAAGTCAGATTTGACAACAGAAATTGTATGTTTTAGTAACAATTTTATGTTTTAAACAGAAGTTTATGCAGTAGTAGGTATAGGTACTATCTTATTATTTCTTTAATTTTATAGGAAAAAGAACCTGTTGCATTAGACCTTGGACTTGACGAATCAATGGAACTTTTAGACTCGATCGTAAATATTTTTAGACTTACTTTAGACTACTTATTATAGGCTAGGAACATTTTTATTTAGGTGCGACACCGGATGGATTGTGCAGTGAAGGATTAGTGGAAGTGAAATGTCCTAGCTCTCTTTTTGGTATGGATCCTGATACCGCTATACTAGCAAAAAAACTAAAATGTTTTAAATTGAACAGTCATCATCAAGTTGAAATGAACCCTTATCATGACTGGTACTACCAAATACAAGGCCAGTTGCAGATAGCGAAAAAAAACGTATGTTTTTTTGCTGTATGGACCGGTCCTGATTTTCCATTGAAAGTAATAAGGGTAGTAAAAGATGACGTTTTTTGGCAGGAAAAGATGCTTCCGAAATTGATTCGATTTTATCAAGATTGTGTATTGCCAGAAATCATAGACCCTAGAAAGGCAAGATCAATGCCTTTACGACAAATATTCATTTAACGACCACTTAAATGATAGTCATTATTTCTTGAGAATAATATGTAATTGTTTCCTTGTTTGTGTTATTTCTATTATATACTTTACATAACATATATTTGTGGTTTTCATATTAGTCTAGAAAGCTTTACTAGATTACCTAATAGACTGAATAAATAAATTATCCTTCGGCATAAATCTCAAACCCAGGTGCATTACGATTATAACGCCTCAAGATTGTTTAGTCCGTCTCGACACTTGCGCTACACTGTTTGCGTTGTGTACGTGTGCGTAGTTACGCACACATACACGATGCTGCGGTATTTTACCTAAACTCGAGCGCTTACATTTTGTGAAATGGCTCTTAAGGTAAATGCGGTGTGGCGCTCCCGGTGCCTCGATGTAAGCAGTAGTGAGGTTACGGCGGACACGCGCGGCACTCAGTAAACTATCACGCGTCACGCGTCTTGCCAGTCGGGCTACGATGATCCGAGGTCGGGGCGTTTCACCTTCGGTGTGGTCACGCCGAACGTTCCCAACACGTTTAGCAAAGACAATATCTTGTTCCTCGAGCTTAATTGCTAGCTTAAGTGCCAGGGTGCTAATCAACTGAGCCGGGTTTTCCCCACTTGACTCCGCAACGCCCGATTTGCCATGTGCCCGGTTGCACATCGTTCATCAGTGACTCTTACTCACGCTCATTCAGCTGTTGTTGGAGTTCCCCAATTGTTTCCTCCAATTGAATCAAACGAGGGGAATTCAAATCGTCGGTGTTGTGCTCGAGCTCCTTGACACGATCTTCCAGGGTGTTCATACGGTTACAGCACTTATTCATCTTATCATTCAGACCTGAGAAATCGTCGCGAAACTGGCGTAATTCATCTCGCAAGGCATTAACCTTACTGCGGAGACAACGGATTTCCACCACTAGGCTGATCACTTCAGTATCTGATGTGTTATCATTTTATCATTTACTGTCACTACATTATCACCGAGGCTGACCGCTGCTTGGATAGTAGATGAGCTGAACTCATCTATACCCTTGACAGGAGTTTGGGAGTTGTCTGTTCGTGGTACCTTTGCCTTACATCCAGGGGGTCGAGTCTGCTATTGCAAGTCTCAATGGCCGGTCAATGATCGATTTTTGACGTATAACGTCAAACTTATGACACATTTCCCATACAAAAACTGTCAAAGTTGTGAAATATTCGATCACTGACCGGTCATTGAGACACGATTGCTATAGCAGACTCGAGCCCCTGGGCACGTCCACTTTGAGGATGATGCTGTGGGAGCAAGGTTGACGCAGACCCGGTGATAAAATACCGGACATTTCATGCACTTGATGCCATCATTTATCGCTAAGAATTTGCCGCAAGCTCCGCACTTCAGCATTTTAAGTTATCGATAAAAACAATCGAATTCAACAAATAAATAATCACGAAAAGAGTTCGGCGTTTGACGTAGATTTGAACCCACGACCGCGTGATTAGTGTGCGGGGTGGTACGGTCTAAGTTACCCACGCTATTTAAACACGCTTTCGCTTGTCAAATTATTTGAGCTTATAGCGCAAAGTTACTGGTGGCAACTTATGTAGTTCTTTTGCCACAAAGATGGGCATTTTATTCGGTTCAACAGTTTTAAAGGCACTTATGATATCTTTCACGTCCTTTTGTTCTTTATTTTTACGTCGGGCAACTTTTCTGACGGTAGTTGAAAAAGACGTAAAAAGGAGCTCCTTCGCGACACTGATTTCTAATGCGGAGAAATCGCTTATAATCAGTCTTATTAAACTCACTTCATCCATTACACAGATTTTATTTTGTGTAAAACATAATAGCTCATTTATAACTATGTTACACTGTGAACACTTCACAACTTCGGTAGTCATTTTTTTTATTTTTATTCTGCACTCGTTCGCTTACGCGTTCGCGCGGAGACTGATGTGTTATGGCATAAAGTTTCAAAAACGTTCAAAACTGCCTCCTTCTCCCCTATCATACACATTTACATGACGTCATACACTAAATACAGCAGATATTTACAGCTAGTTACAGTTAAAATATATTTACCGTGATATTATTGACTGTTCGTAAACTTATCTTAGCGATCTTCATTTTACTTTCCGACTTATAGGTACGCGAACGAAGTCGCGGGCAACATACTAGCTGTTGCCCGCGACTTCGTTACAATAAATGCCATCCAAATTCAATGATTTTTAATAAATTCGTGACTTATTTAAAAAAAATAGTACGGCGTTTAACTACGCGGCCTTTAGAAGAGAACTATGCGACTTCCACGGAATCTTTGCGGTGTGGCTGCGCGGCCGCGGTATTTACGAGGTGGCGCTGATGGGGAAACTATTAGTAAGTAAGTGAGTAGGTAGGTACGTAAATAAAAATGTACTAAGTACTTTTTATTTGATATATTTTTGAATAGGCACTTAATTAAAACTTACATACTTAATTAAAATTATTTTTACATATTACTAATAAGTTCAAAATTGGCAGAAATAGATTTTATATAAAAATAATATTAGCATTATTATTTTGTCATTTCTTTTCAGCGTGGCATTAAAGGTAATTTTACCATATCCCCCAAATCTTATTTCATATGAAGAGAAAAAAATTGTATTTTTGTATGTAAGTATGTTTTTGATGAATAGGCTCTATGGACTGATTTTAAAATTATTAGATCAGTAGAAAGCTGAAGAATACGCTAATTTTATCTTCAAAAAGCAAAGACGAAGTGCTAGTTTTTCCCGGCCTAATTCATTTATTAGCAAAAAAAAATTTTGAGAATCACGATAGATGTCGAGTCAGGACCATAACGGACTACATGCAGTACAAAAAATTCCTAAGTAAATTAAGTGTATTAGGGACAATGACCACTATTGTCATGCTAAAAGAAAGAACTTTGTGATGAAATCGGAATATTACGTGTAGAATTAAATCGGACCACAATTTTGTTCTCTTCAAATAAAAAAAACAAATGTGGAAACAAAAACACATTAAATGTGAAAACCAGATCTTTACAAAATTCCGGGAAATTACTACCTGACAAGAACTAGGAGCCACAGCTCATACATTCATCCTTATTCTGTAAAGAGCAAGTAATTGCTGCCATATTGGCATCATCAACCTCTGACTTTCCATTAGTCTCAGATTTTCCGTTTGTGACCTTACTCTTTACCTTAGATTTATCAACAGTAAACTGTATAGCATTCACAGCAGGTTTTGTGCGAAGGTAGTACATTCCAGTTTTCAAACCCATTTTCCACGCATAGAAATGAATAGATGACAATTTACCATAGTTTGGTTCAGCAACATGGATATTAAAGGACTGGCTTTGATCGATAAATGCACCTCTGTCGGCAGCCATTTGTATTGTAGTTTTTACAGAAATTTCCCAAACAGTTTTATACAACTCTCTTATTTCTTTAGGAATAGATTCAATGTTTTGAATAGATCCATTATTGTGGATAATAAGATTTTTCATATCTTCATCCCATAAATCAGCTTCAGTTAGATCATGTAACAAGTGATGATTTACCACTTGGAACTCACCTGACAAGACACGTCTTTGGTAAATGTTTGATGTAAATGGTTCAAATGATTCATTATTTCCCAATATCTGTGCAGTGGAAGCAGTTGGCATAGGTGCTAACAAAAGTGAATTTCTAAGACCATGTTTTACAATCTTCTCTTTTAGTGAATCCCAGTCCCACAAATCTGTTGGGGTCTTGTTCCACATGTCATACTGCAATATACCTTGGCTTGCAGGGCTGCCTTCATAAGTCTCATAAACTCCATGCTTCTCGGCTAATTCACAGCTAGCCTCCAGTGCACCATAGTAGATTGTTTCAAATATTTGTTGATTTAATTTTATAGCCGCTTCGCTTTCATATGGTATGCGCATTAAAACAAAAGCATCAGCTAATCCTTGAACTCCAATTCCGATGGGTCTGTGCCTCATATTTGATTTTTTTGCTTCTGGCACTGGATAAAAGTTCACATCAATAATTTTGTTGAGATTTTCAGTTATAGTTTTAGTAACTTCCTTCAATTTGATAAAATTATATGTTTTATCATCATTTACAAACATATTTAATGCGATTGAAGCTAAATTACACACAGCAACTTCATCTGCTGAAGTATATTCCACAATTTCAGTGCAAAGGTTGCTGCATTTAATGGTGCCTAGATTCTTCTGGTTACTTTTTCTGTTGCATGAATCTTTATAAAGCATGTATGGAGTTCCTGTTTCAACTTGTGCTTCAATTATAGCTTTCCACACAACTTGAGCTCTCACTTGTTTTATAAAGCGACCTTCACATTCATATTTCTCATACAATGCTTCAAATTCTTCTCCCCAACAATCCGCTAAACCAGGGCACTCATGAGGACACATAATACTCCAATCTTGATTGCTTTCAACTCTTTTCATAAATAAATCAGGTATCCATAGGGCATAAAATAGCTCCCGAGCACGTACTTCTTCTTTTCCAGTATTCTTTTTCAAATCCAAGAATTCAAATATGTCAGCATGCCATGGTTCCAAATAAATGGCAAATGCGCCAGGTCTTTTGTTACCTCCTTGATCAACGTAACGTGCTGTGTTGTTGTAAACTCTTAACATGGGCACAAGACCATTGGACACACCATTTGTACCAGCTATATAAGTACCTTTGGATCTAATGCAGTGAACATGGAGGCCAATCCCACCTGCTGATTTAGAAATGAGTGCACATTGTTTTAAAGTATCATAAATTCCTTCAATACTATCATCTTTCATGGCTATGAGGAAGCAAGAAGATAGTTGAGGACGTGGGGTGGCTGCTGAGAAAAGAGTTGGGCTTGCATGTGTAAAATATTTTTCAGATAGTAAATTGTATGTATTAATAGCTCCGTCAATATCTTCACCATGAATGCCAATGGAAACCCGCATGAGCATGTGCTGCGGCCTTTCTGCAACCTGAAATAGATGTATTATTTATAGTTATAACTAAGGCCAACAAGTCCATGAACAGAACTTAATACTGAAAATTTAAATTATTGTGATGCATGTGTACCTTGTTATTGATTTTCAACAAATATGACCTTTCTAAAGTCTTAAATCCAAAATAGTTGTATTTAAAATCTCTATCATACACAATGGCAGAGTCCAACCTCTCTTTATTTTGTATGATCAAATTGTAATGAAAATCAGAAATCATTGGAGTCCTTTTCTTGGTATGTGGATTTATGATGTTGTATAAATCAGACATCACATCTGAAATAATAAAAAAAATAAATTTCAAATCTAGGCAGATAGTAAAAACATTACCTATGTGAGATTGAATGCCGTTTGCTTAAATAATACTCGAAAACAACTCGCATATGCCGACGAAAGTTCGAGTGATACACAAGTTCAATCATTCCACAATTTTATAATTTCTTTGTTCAATTTGCGAATGTTGCCAGCGTTTGCAAGGGCAATTTTTTGAGCAATTATTGGTGAAGCAATCCGCAGCAACTTCAATACACTGCAACAATTTTTCCATATTGTTTCCCGTTTTGTTAGTTTTTCAACTAAATTACTTGCATAAGGCAGTATTCTTGGAGTTTCTCCATATCGCTCAATATTGTCATTGCAAAACTACATATTGGCCAAATTTTCACTTGCTGCCATTGCCGTAAATTGCTTGATATTATATTATATACATCCAGGGAATGAACTATGACCTACTTCGTTCTTCAGGTCATTGGGGCTTATGTTTTCGAGATTATGTTGTTCAAGTTAAAACCACTTGCCACTTGTATGGGAACTGCAGTGGCTTATATGGTTAGTTTTTAATTGATAACATACCCAATTAGGCTGTAAACACAACTTAGCAAAATGGGGATTAATCAGCCCATCTTATACCCAATGTGAGTATGATGCCCCTGGCCAGAACCTGACTCACAATCACATGCTGCAATGCCCCAACTAAGTACTCATGCACCTGCACTTTTTATTTTTCTATTTGTTCTGGCTAATCTCCGAAACAGCTAGTCCAATATTGACAGGACTTTTATTGGCAGATAGCTGATGTTTTGATGCAGACGTGGCGGGCAACAACTTTTCTTTTTTTAAAAAAAAAAAAAACGTTGCCCCACTCTAGGAATTTCTCCTGTATCGTGGGTGCGTTCACAAACATATAAACTCACATACACAAACAGCCAGACCCGGAACAACTATCTGTAGGCCATACAAATATTTGTTCCGTGCGGGAATCGAACCCGTGACACGCAGCGCAGCAGTCGACCGCTCAACCACTGCGCCAACCGTCTCGTCAAGCTACTTCTTAATAACTTCAGAATTTGATAATTACCAGAAAAGTGTTTTTTTGTTTCTTTGTGTAAATTAGAAATAGCCAATCTTGCAGCAAGTATTGCATAATCTGGATGATCAGTAGTCATGGTTGCTGCAGTTTCGGCAGCTAAATTATCAAGTTCCACAGTTGTCACTCCAGAGTATATACCACTGATGACTTTCAGAGTTATAGATACCTGCAATTATAATAGTAATGATATATAATAGTCCCACATGACAGGTACCTTTTGAAAGCTGAGAAAGATAAACAAATCAATCATTAGATTTGAACACCAGTTTATAATAATAAGAAACTGAGTTTGAGATCAGAACAGAAAATTATATTCAAAATTGTTTCAATGATTTAATGATAATAAAAAGAGTCAAATACTTACAGGGTCCACAAAGTCCATATTGAGACCATAGCATAACTTCTTTATTCTTGAAGTGATCTTGTCAATATGTACCTCTTCCATTCTTCCGCCTGCAACAAATCATTACTTTTTCTCAGAGCACTATGGCTAGAGAGTACTGTTGTATTATATCCAACTTCATTAATAGAAGTTTCTAATTATGTACCAAAATAGGTTTTGAAACTGCCTTTTTCCCTATTTACTATGAGGTATCTCTGTGAAACTGTGAAAGTGTTCTACAGAAAAAGTGCGCCACATAAAAACAATGTGAGTTCGAAATCAGTGGGGTATAATAACACTGTGGTGCACAAAAAATCGATGACAAAAAGGTTATGCCCAACGAACTAAAAATCTATTACGTTTTGAAGAAACCTGATTTGTTCTTTTGTATTCAGAACTACTCGTGCTCTAGTCCTCCTATATGGATAGGAACTCATAACTCCTGTAAATAGTGACCATGCCAGATAGTTGGTATCTCAATGATACGAATATGTGGGGGAAGTGATTTTTTATTACTAGAATGATTATTGACAAACTTATACACAAGTTTTCTTACCTCTTTTGAGAACAAACAGCCTATTGAGTTTGCCAACCATGATGCTTATTAATCAGTAGGTAGGTACTGTAGCAGTTTCGAGTACACACTTTTCAAAATTGAGAATTTGTATCGATCTTTTAGTCTTGTCTTCGAGATTCGGAAGGTAAAGAAAATTTGATTGGGTAAATAAGAAATTTAAAACTGAACCTAAACTACGGTCGCGTAAGTTTAACAAAGCAAGTCCGAGCAAGTCCAAGATGACGTTATTTATGGCGGGAATACGGGAACCAGTGTTGCCCTGCCCTTGCCAGATGAGCCAAGCTCGCTCCAAGTAGCCGATAATAACGGGTAAGTAATATCTCTAATACCTATTTACAAGATATTTCAACTGAATCTATAATTTTATTTGATATAATTTATTTGATAAAAGATTGATATAATTTTAAAATAACTAATTTTTATAAGCATAACATTCTTTTTGTACCTACTTCAGTGTATTCTTAGGAAACATAGATTCCCAATACAAAAGTTACACAAACGGCTGATATAGTTTTCCCATCAATTCAGCCCCATAAGTACTAGCTTTATCAGACACCAGTTTGTCTACTCCAGTGGAAATTTATATAGGTAATAGAGTTAATAGATTGCTCAAAATACACCCAGGGATTTAAATACGGGTAAAATATTATAACGTTACCTTGCATTGACAGGAGTTAACGTTAATATTAAAATAACGGTAATAGGTTTAACGTTATTTATGCACCATTTTAACGTTATTCTTTATTAACGTTATTTGTAGTTTAACGTTAATTTTATCGTTATTTTTAAGCGGTTATCTCTGTGAGGTGGTGCAGTGTCAGGTTGTATTTTGATCAAAATATGATTCACTACAGTAAAAAACATGTAAGTAGGTACATAATTATAACCATAATTACATTTTTTTTCTCTTAGCTAGATTTCAGAAATCTAGTTCACTTCAAATCTAAGTTCATGATGATGAGTAAATGATTCTTATGGTTACATCTATGTAAATACATATTAGTTATTGTTGCGCATCACATTTTGATTAAATTACAACCTGACACTGACCATCAAATAGCAAAAAATACAAGAAAGTTCGCGGGCTATAATAACACTAATTATTTTACCGTTAATACGATCATTCTCGTATTTTACGTTAAATGTTACTTAACGTTATATTACTGGTAATGTTATCAAATACCGGTAAATTTTGTAACGTCACTATGGTATCACAATTGAAATTAACGTTATGTAACGGTTATTATTTTGTTATTGATACACACGCTTAACCTACACCAGTGCAGAAATAAATTGAAAGCTTGGTTGTTGGAACAAAGTTATGAAGAAATAGAAAAACTACTTGTGACCCCAACTTAGCAAGACAGGTACATCTACATTACCACACACATCATCACACAACTACACACCATAACTCACCATCAGCAGTGCGCGCAAGGCCTTAGGCCTTGCGCGCACTGCCTTACGGTGGAGCACGTTGCGTTTTTTTTTACCGTGCGATAGAATAAACGCATTCACGGGGCCGCGCACTGCGGTGTAAAAAACGCACGTTTTTAACCAACTTCAAAAAAGGAGGGGGTTCACATTTCGGGCGTATTTTTTTTTTGTGTTTATTACCTCATATCCGTCATAATACATATGAACCGATTGAAAAAAATATTGTTTTATGTGAAAGGATATCCTACTTTTCGATGAATACAATTGAAATTTTATCAAAATCAGTTTTTAAATCCAAATAGTTGGAAAAATATGTGGAAAAATCATCCATTTATACGAAATTGCGTATTCTGCTTTCCTGTGACTTAAAGATGTGTTAATACCGATATTTTTCAGGATTAGTTCGCATATATTCATATTAAAAATACTACCAAGATACAGTATAATGAACACTAATCTAATACGGAAGTGATACGTAATATTAGGGTCATAGTTAAATATCACTGATGCTCAAATATTAGTTAAGTTATGAACACTAATCTAATATGGAAGTAATACGTAATATTAGGTCTTAGTTAAATATCACTGATCCTCAAAATATATTAGTTAAGATATTGCTAGACTAATAAATAATATTCATATTAGCTAATACTGAAAAATATCGGTATTAACCCATCTTTATGTGTGTGTCTCGGTGCCAATGTTGCCAACTGCTGCCTTTAGTCAGTAGATAGACAGTTTGCGCCAACTGCTACCTTTAGTCAGTAGCTAGACAGTTTGCAAAAAATTGCTGGATAGCCAAATTTTTTGACCCAAAAAACTGGCTAAAAGTAGCTGATCGCTACTTAGTACTTACTACATAGTAGAAAGGGAGGACGGTAACAATATGTGGTCAAATTATAATCACGTTTACAGGAGTAAGAAAATCAAATACAAGTTTTATTAAATAGTAGCGCCTGATACTGAAAAATAGCCAGATCTAGCTATGAAGTAGGCATCACTGCGTTTTTGTCACCGCAGTGCGTGGCGCTTCATAGATCTCTATGCGATACAAAAATATTTGCGGTAGATACACCGTAAATTTGCAGCGAGAGGACAACGGTGACTTTACCGCATGCGTGTTTTCACCGCAGTGCGCGCACTTCTATGGTACTCCATACTTCACAGATTGTGCGTTTAAAAAACGCAAGGCAATGCGCGCTAAGCCTTATGTTGAATGCGTATTTAGCGTATTACTGGAGGAAATGACTCCCAAGTCACAGGCAATAAACCTAGTTTGGGAGCCAGGGAACCTGATATTGTGTCTATGTATGTTATAAATAAAGTTATTATTATTATTCATTGCATATAAAATCGTTAGAATACCACTCAAAAGACATAAAACGTAATTTAACAAACAAAAAACGCCTAGTTAAAAACACAAAGCAAAATTGCATAAATACACATAATTACTAGGCTTTTTAATTGATAAGTTGTAGCCTGTAGGTAGCTAACAAACATCATTGTTAGTTGTCACTTTGGGTGCATAATCTTTCTCAGTTAAGTAAATAATAATTTATTTAAAAAAATGGAATAGGTATATTTTATGCTCAAGAATATTTATGTGCATAAATAAATACCTACTGAGTTCTATGATATATATGAGGCTTTTACTTATTATCTTTTACCAATACATACCTATGCAAATATACGATTTTGTATTCCACTTAGTTATTTATTAGTTACTTCACGATGTTTGGAAAATGGTAAAAATTGACCTTGAATGCAGAAATTCCAATATCAAACATACAAACTTAAATTAAAAATACACGAAACTTACAACAAACTAAAAATATAGGTATAATGCAATTAAAAAGATGTCTGTTTAATTGGCAGAATATCCTTATAAACAACGTCTACAGAATGTCCTTATAAACAACGTTTACAGCTTTTTTGTCATTAGACAATACAACGCGCCGCCCCGCTATGTCCCTGCATAAATCTGTAATATCTTCGGAAACATTCATTTAAATTAAATGCTGTAAGGGGCCATATTGATCTATATTAAATGGACAATGTGTTTAAGGTACTTATTTGGATAAGGATTAATGCTGTATTGCTTAAAATCACTTCGTAAATAAGCCATTTATCCCGTAAAATGTAAAGGATAAAAATGGTTATTGTGGGTTATCCTTAAGAGATAGACATATACCATAGCGGACTTTTTTGTTGACCTTTTTAAGGTGTACAATACTGTAGTACATTATTTTGATTTATCTCGTGGGGTTCAGCCAGCGTTTGCAATGTAAGCGCAAAAAAATATGTTTATTTTCGACATCACATTAGAAACCTCTAAATTGATCAGTGTTTCTCTACAATATTATGCATGTATTACATATAAATATAAACCTTTCTCTTGAATCACTCTATCTATTAAAAAAAACCGCTTCAAAATCCGTTGCGTAGTTTTAAAGATTTAAGCATACATAGGGACGGACAGACTGCGACAGCGACTTTGTTTTATAATAGGTCTTTACCTATGAAATTGCTGTTTTGTATGAAAAAATTTAAACGATTTTTTTCATGTATTTTTTATTTGTATTAATCGAAGTAATCACCCATGCAATCAAGGCATCTTTGCCAACGCAGTGGCAGTTTATTGATGCCCTTCTTAAAGAAATCAGCTGGACGTGAGGCAACAAATTCTTCAAAGGCATTTTGTACTGCCTCTCGGGTATTGAATTTTTTTCCCGCCAAGAAGTTATCCAAATTCTGGAAAAAGTAGTAGTCTGTAGGCGCAAGGTCTGGTGAGTAAGGCGGATGACGGAGAGCTTCCAACCCCAGTTCTTGCAACTTGGAGACCGTCTGCTGTGCAGTATGAAGTCGCGCGTTGTCGTGCAAGAGCAGCGGAGACGAGCGATTGACCAATGCTGGTTGGAGATGTGCCAGCTTCTCCATCATTGTGTTCAGTTCTTCATAGTACACATCTGCAGTAATGCTCACCCCGTTTGGTAAGAAGCTGTGATGAATCACACCGGCGCTAGACCACCAAACAGTGACCATCACTTTTCTAGGGGTAAGTTTTCGTTTAGGGCATTGTTTAGGTGCTGAACCAGGATCCAACCAACTTGCTGAGCGCTTGCGGTTATCAAACAGAATCCATTTTTCATCGCAGGTAACAATGCGGTTCAAAATTCCTTCATTTGTGTGTCTGTTGAGCAGTGCAAGGCACGTCTCGACGCGTACTTCGCGCTGGCGATCATTGAGTTCGTGGGGCACCCATTTGTCAAGCTTTTTTACCTTGCCAATTTGACGCAAATGGACCAATATTGTTTTACGCTAACGTCGAAAGCTGCTGCTAATTCAGCCGTAGATTGTGTATCATCAGCTTCCACAATCGCCTTTAATTCGTCATTGTCGACCAAAGTCTTCGGACGACCGCGAGGTTCATTTTTCAGGTCGAAATTTCCAGAACGGAAGCGAGCAAACCAATAACAGGTGGTGCGTTGGTTTGTAGTGTTAACTCCGTAAACGTCGTTGATGTTGCGTGCCGCTTGTGCCGCGTTGCTGCCACGACGGTACTCATATTCCATAATTACTCGAATTTTTAACGTATCTATGATGACGAAAAAGATTAATTTGAAATTAGAATTCTTAGCCAAACAAAAATTATTTTGATTTGAAATGGCCAGTACTGCAGAACGGCAATTTTATAGGTAAAGACCTAATATTTAAAAATGCCATCTTGTGCAGTGAAGTGGTGTATAAATAAATCACATTTGCATAGAATGCTGGAATTAGTTTTCACGTGTAAGTACATCGCTATCATGTGGTGTTCACTAAAATCACCAGTTTAGGGCTTAGGGTTTAAAGTTAAACAACCAAATTCAGTAAGTATGCTCCATACTCAATGGTGACAACCAGCCGCCACTTGCTGTAGCACGATTATGAATGTGTCAACACTTGGCTGAGCCATACATTTATTTGTGTATACCACATCTTTAAAAATTAAGTCGTTTTATGAATTATTGTTAGAATAACCTCTTTCGTAAGAGTTTGACTTTTTGCTAAAAAGGAAACAAACTGTCTTTTATAAGATTTTCTATCAGTCGTATCCCCCACCCAATCTGCGTCAGATGAAAGGACATGTCACTTTTTGTATGGACGTTGGTTTTTTATTCTGAGATAAATTTTACCAGCATCAAACTGCACTAATATAAAAGCGAAAAAAATACGGAACTTGAAGCCACTGAAATCATATTTTTAGACACCTCCAATTAAGAGAAAAATAATAAACTATTTAGTGTTAGCGCATATATTTAATTTGAACATGGCATCCCAAAAAAAAGCCTACCATAAAATCATCTGTCAGATCAGAAATGACATTGTCAAAGTGTTCAGTTTAAAGATGGTTAATACCATGTTAATACCGATATTTATAAGTATTAGCTAATATGAATATATGAGTCTAGAAACATTATAATATCTTAACCAATAATTGTGGATTACTGATATTTGACTAATACCTAATAATACGTATCACTTCACGAATGTCGGTCTACGGTCTAGTGATTGAGTGAATCCGATCCCGCCGATCCGTGCCAAGTGAATGGAATCCCAGATTATGTTAAAGATTATTGTATCATGTTAGTAATCTGTGGATTATGTGAATATTTTTTTTCATTGTATGGACTCAACTTATTTAGCATTGTATAATTTCATGCATTAACGGCATATATGTGAGTACTGTGTGCCTTCAAAACTATAATGATCATTTTGGGTAGGTTTTTGACTTGAATGTACCCTGGCGATTGGGGATGTCATGCTCACTCAAAAGTCTAGCTGACGGTGGCGCATGCTTTGGATCATTTGGCTCCCTTAAAAATGGTTGAGCCGAATGGGGTTAGCGTATGCGTCATGTTCGTGAACGACGCAGTCGGCGGAGACTGGTAATCTCTCAGCTGCCATGGTTTATATTTTTTTTTTACTGTTTTTACTCCGGACGCTTTTATTCTGCACGTCTTTTACATCGTTCTCACAATTATGTATAATTTCAACAATAATGATATAACCATAATATTGTAACAATATATTATTTTTAAAAGAGTATCCGTGGAGTTTCTTCTTATTCTTATTCTTTATTGTACACCAAAGTAATCAAAATACAGTGAAGAAAAGTTCATGTACAAAGGCGAGCTTAACTCAAAATTGAGTTTTCTCCCAGCAAACCTTTGAGTGATAGAGAGAGATCACAATAGAGAGCATTCACGAAGGTATTGAGGAGAATTAGGATTGTGAAGGATAGTATAGAGTAGGGATAGGATATGTGTATCTCGCCGACGCCGAATTGGCAGCCACTTCAATTTGGTCCGAAATTCCGACACGTGGTCGTATTTCCGGAGCCCAAAGATAAAGCGTATACACAAGTTCTGCAGTCGTTCGAGTTTATTAAGGAGTACCTCTGTTGCATCTAGAAAACAGACATCTGCATAGTCTATAAGTGGTAGAAGAAGAGATTGAGCAAGACTGACCTTAGTGTGAAATGGTAAGAATTTTTGGATACGTTTAAGAGACTGAAAGGAGTAGAATACCCTCCTTACTGCTTTGGAACGTGCAAATAGCTTCATCTTTTGGACGGACCGACGTCGTTGACAATTTAAAAGTGCCTGTAAATGGTCTAATTGAAGTAAATGCTTTGACTTTGACTTTGATTAGTATAATATTACACAAAAAACATTAGCATAATATTGGTTCGTCGGATTATTAGTACGTGAATCCATAGAATCCATAGAACTTCACGAAGAGTGATTGAGTGAATCCGATCCCGCCGATCCGTGCCAAGTGAATGGAATCCCAGATTATGATAAAGATTATGTACATGTTAGTAATCTGTGGATTATGTGAATATTAAATATTAGCAATAGGTATATCAGTTTGTGGGATTACAAATACGTGTATCCATAAAATATTACTAATCTCTTAACTAATACCAATATTCGTCACACTCCTAGTTAGTTCAGTTGACACTGCACTCACTCTCACGCGCCTTGTGTTTGTGTTGTGTATATTGTTCTGATTGGTTTTCCTGAATTTAATTACTTTACAACGCATTCTTTGATTTTGCACACGATTACATGTTCACGAAATCACACACAGGGTTATAATCGTTATTTCGTAAACAAGAAATCGTGTGCAAAAACGGGATAGTCTAAGTCTTAGACCATCCCGTTTTGACTGACCGGCCTGATGCCCGATCTTTATACTGGAAAGAGCTAATCAAAGAATGAACATGCCAAATTACTTAGCTTAGTTGAATATGTGATTGGGCACTTCTAACTCGGGTCTCGGTAAAATATTGCAACTTGTAGGTGAACACAACCCGCCGTGCTAAGAAGATGGGATGGCGCAAGGGTGTCGACACATGTTGCATCCCACACCAAAGGCCTACCCATCTTCCTAGGCATTACGGTCATCCCATCTGGCCTCTTGCCATCGTCTCGTGCCAGGCCAATCGGTTCTAATACAGCCGGCACCCCGGCGGTGACAAGAGCTCGACGGATGATGTCATTAATGCTGGCGTGCCGTGCTATCCGACCCGCGCTTCTGCTGCAGGTTAAACCATGGTGTCCGAGGCAGTCGACTGCTTCACCACATTGACAGCGATGTGGACGGAGGACGGAGGAGGAGCTGCGAAGGCAGCGCTCCGAGCGTGGATCCTGCGTGCCAAAGATCTGGGTCGCAAGGAAATGCTGGAGTCTCTGAATGGGGACTCGTGGGGACGCCCTTATAAAATGGTGCGGGATAAACTCCGCACCTGGGACTCCCCCCCGTTGACGCAGAGCCTCCGGCCCCAGCTTGTTGAGTACGTGGTGAGCGGTCTGTTCCCTGCGCGAGGGGAGCACGCTCCCCCGCCTTTGGCTCCGCGACTTGCGGTGCCCGTTGCGCACCACACCGACGACGGCGACGACGACGATGATGCTCCGGAAGTGACCGAGGTAGACCTAAGAGTGGCGGTTAATCGGCTAAAGGCCAGAAATACCGCCCCTGGACCCGGCGGCTTACCTGGGAATGCCTGGATCCTGGCCTCGGAGGCTCTCGGGCCTCGACTAAAGGGGTTCATAAGCGCATTCTTGGAAAGGGGCCAGTTCCCACTTCGTTGGAAGACGGGGAAACTGGTCCTCATTAAGAAGCCAGGGCGCCCTGCGGACCCTTCGTCCGCATACCGGCCCATCGTGCGGCTCAACGAGGTGGGCAAGCTCTTTGAAAGAGTTATTGCAAATCACCTCGTCGCGCACCTGGTGAGGGTGGGGCCGGATCTGGCGGAAAACCAGTTCGGCTTCCGCATGGGGCGCTCGACGATGGATGCCATCATGCGCGTGAGAGCTCTCACGACGGGGGAAGCAGTATCCCGGGACAGGGTCGTCTTGGCGGTGTCTCTTAACGCCTGGCCCACCACCCGGCGGTGCCTTAACTCTTAACGCCAATGCCTTCAACACAACACCCTTCCCTGGATTTGCATTAGGGAGGCACTCCGGTCTGGGTGGCCGCCCTCGCCGACGGTATTGTCACTGTTGGGGCGTATTTCTCGCCCAATAAGAGCCTCGCCGACTTCGAAAGCTTCCGTCGAGTTGGGTGCTGTCGTGAACCGGTACCACCCTCACCCGTTGCTGTTGCTCAGGGATCTTAACGCCAAGTCTGCGGCGTGGGGATCCCCGGTCACCGATGCCAAGGGGCGAGGCGTTCGCGACCGGCTTGACCGTCCTGAATCGGGGCTCGGTCTACGCGTGCGTGCGGCAGCGGGGTGGCTCTATAGAGGACGTCTCGTTAGACGTCCTCTATAGAGCCGCCCCGCTGCCGCGCTAGCCCCGCTGTCGCGAGCCGTGTCCGCGTCTCCGCGACTGGTGTGTCACCGTGGAGGTGGAGACGTTATCGGATCACCGATGCATCCGTTTCGACGTCTCCCCCCAGACCGCGGCCGCAGCCCATCAGCCCCGCGAACTGGTCCACGGGCCACGGTCCACGGGCGCTCCACTATCGGCGATATCGCGAGTGAGAGTCCTGGCGGAGGAAGCGGTGTCCCCGGGCGGGGCGATGTTGGCGGTGTCCTTGGACATTTACAACGCCTTCAAACCCTGCCCTGGAGTTGTATTCGGGAGGCACTACGCTATCATCGAGTGCCTCCCTACCTCCGCCACGTCATTGGGGCTTATTTGGCGGAGAGGTGTGTCACCTATCTGGGACGTGATGGCATACACCAGCACCCCATGTCGAGCGATGTTTCGCAGGGTTCGGGCCCGCCCCATCGGGTACGACCTGACGTGTTACACTGACAACATGCTGGTCACTGCCCGGGGGAGCTCGTACAGGGAGGCAGCGTTGCTGGCTACGGCCGCGGTCTCACAGGCTGTGAGCCGCATACGGCGCCTTGGCCTGGAGGTGGCCCTCAACAAGTCAGAAGCTATAGTTCATGGCCCCCGGCGGGCGCCGCCACCTGGATCACACATCGTGATCGGAGGGGCCCGTACCGCTGTCGAGTCCACCATGAAGTACCTTGGATTGGTGCTCGACAGCCGGTGGGATTTCGGCATGGCTACTTCGGGAGGTTCCTGTGTCGCGTAGGCAGGGAGCTGGACGCTTGGTGTCACCACTTCGTCGACTGTTGGGAGTACACGGCGCGGCATACGCTGGCAAAGTGTACCGCTTGGGAGGAGCCGCGCCGTGCCCTCGTCTCTGTGGTAGGCAGTGACCTCTCGCTACCAGCCCTAGTCCGTTCTATGGTTGGCGGCGAGGGGTCCTGGGACGCGATGCTCTCCTTCTGCGAAACAGTTATCGCGCAGAAGGAGGCTGCGGAAAGGGAGAGGGAGATTTCGAGTGCTCTCCAAGCCCGCAGCAGACGCACCGGGCGTCGGAGGAGGGCATACGCTGCTCTCCTTCGGCCCCCGTAAATGGGTCCAGGGGCGGCGGACTTGGGGACGTCCGTCGCCCCCCATTCATCCGAACCCGAGGTGGCGGCGCGTGGTGTTCCCGTGCGCCTCTCTGACGTCGCAGGGTGAGTCAAACACCTCACTGACCCGCTGACGAGAGGTGGTCCGCAGAGGCGGGCCGGCACCAGCCGGGGATTACGGAAGTCGCGTAAGTTCCTGCAATCCCCGGCGTAGGTGGGAGATGGAACACCAGGGTGGTTTTAGTCAGTAAGAGTCTGACAGACCCCTCCGCCCGGGTGTAGGACATCCATGAGGATTTACCCCGTAAAAAAAAAGTAGGAGGCGGGCCGCGTGAGGGAAAGACAACCCTCACGCCCCAGCCGCCGCAACAAAGGGAGACGCCCCGAGTGTTGGGAGTCGCAAAGCGATTCCCGGCCACCGTAGGCGCGGGTCTGCGGACGGCGAGCATTGGGTGGCTCGCCGTCTGATCAAAGTCTGGCCCGGGTCGACGGCGCGTTGTGTTCCTGCCAGGGTTGCGGATTTTGTTCGAAAGAGTTACCGCGGCCCTGGAAAGTAAGTAAGTTTTTTTATTTGCAAAAAATGTGGTAAAAAGATGTTACATATAAGTTTTTGGTGCAAGACACATTTCGCTATAATATGATAGCATGCAAATATTTAGGTATACATAAAATTTAGTTTTACACAAAACAAAGTTCATAATGAATGATGTCACACACATCATCACTTATTAAAAAAAAAGTAATAAAACAACAATACTATGTTAAATAAATTAGGTAGGTATGTACGAAGTTAAATTTAAAAAGGAAAACAATAAAAGTAAAATAACGTATATAAAATTTATAAAACAACTAGCACTTCGCCCGCGACTTCGTCCGCGTGGGGATAGTAGGTACTCCACAAACTGCAACGCCCCTATACATATCCCCTTATAAAGGTTAGTTTTGGAAAATTAAGCACAACGATTCTCATTATTGGTTCAGCGCAACTGTTCACCCCGTTCAGCCCGTCAGAGGTTGATTATGCAAAAATTGTTAGGTACATGATCTGTTGCAATTATCCCACTTTTAGTTTATTCATAGAATTCCGACGTAAATTGAAGCAAGCTATAATTTCCTCCCCTAAAAACTTATTCACCCCTGCTTCACCCCTTATTATGTATGTACCTAGTTGATTTTCGAAAAATCCAAACATTTGATATTCTTATTGTTTTATCGAAAACATTTAAATGCCGTGGTGTTTCAACGTCATCGGACCAAGCATTGATACGATTCTCCCCAGTTCGCTCAAGCCGCGACATTTTTCTTACTCCGAGCATGTTTATTATCGTCGTAACTTTTGAACGAAAGGTCCGATTTGAATGATTTAAAGTGTAATTTACACGGACATAATCAACCTTAATTATCAAACCATTTAAATGGATAAGGATTAATATCATGGTACTATAATCACCATTTTTTATTTCACCGTGGGATTTGCTTGACTAATATTAACAAAAAGCGGTCATGGTGACTTATCCATAATAGTTAGACATATGGTATCGCGGACTTTTTTGTAGATATTGATGACCTCTATAAAACTGTAGTACATCACTTTGCTCTATTGTCAATAGATTCCGCAGCGTACGCGATATAAGGATTTTTTCTCACACCTTGGGTCACATTATCGAAGTTTTCATACGGATCCCTAACTTTTTTGAAAATATTCTATAGCCTATGTCCATCTCTGATAATGTAGAATTCTACTGGTGAAAGAATTTTTCAAATCGGTCCAGTAGTTTCGGAGCCTATTCATTTCAAACAAACAAACAAACAAACAAACAAACAAACAAACAAACAAACAAACAAATCTTTCCTCTTTATAATATTAGTGTAGAAAACACGAAAGACCATAGAATGACAGCAAAAGGCACTACGAGGAGCACGGATGGGTTTTAGTCAGTAACCCTCTAACTAATAAACACAGAATAAAGTTATTCCAAGTTTAAACCTATGAAAGTGTATGGTTATTCCTTTGTTTATTCCTGCTATACCTATATTCCGTGTTTAATAGTATCTAAGAGAGTAAGAGTCTGACACTCCCTCCCGCTCCACCCAGAGTGGCAGGAGTCATTTGATGATTTCCCATCCATAAAAAAAGTGTCATGCATTTATTTTGTGTAAACTGTCTCAATAAGGAAGAGATGTTTTAAGAAATTTCATAGCTTTATCTTACGACGTTTCGTTTCTAAAGATAAGGCAATTTTTTTATAAATTGTTGTTTGAGGAATTTTTATTCAAGAGCTATCCGAAGCTAATTTGACTATCCAGAGTGTTACAGATTTCTCACCATTTACAGTTTCTGGTTGTGCTCGTGAGACAGATTTAAAAAAATCTTAAAAACACCGGTAGGTTATTCAAAAATCACCCAATGTAGACCTCAAGTTTTTGGGGTCAAAATCGATGCAAATCAGCTCTAGATTAACCCATTTCAAGGAGCGCACTTAATTACCAATCCCTACTTCCCAATTAATATAATTATACCAGCCGAAAGACGTCCACTGCTGGACATAGGCCTCCCCCAAATAGGGGGGGGGGGGGTGTCATAATCGCCACACTTGGCAGGCGGGTTGGCGATCGCAGATCGTTGATGATAATTATGGAGATATGGAGAAAGGACATAGGCTACTTTTTACGCTATAACCGAAATCCACGCGGGCGCAGCCGCGGACTAAAGATAGTCACCTATATACATATGTAGATACTAGCTATACCACCGATACTATCTTTTGCCCGCGACTTCGTTCGTGCATATCCCGTTTCCGTAGGAATTTAGGGAAATCCTCTCTTAGAGCTCCCCTACGGAGTATAAAAAGTATGTTAAATTTCATGGTCTTCCTTTTATTTTAGATGCTAAGTTATTTTGATTGAGCCTTTCAATCGGTGTATTAAAATTAGGTACAGGTTTTATTTTTTTCATGCGGGTCATGCAAATCGGCCTCACTGTTGATGGGGGTACTGACGCGTTGCTTCATAGGAAGGAATCTTATGCCCTCAAATCAGGTAAACGCGCAGTTCGGTTAAGCAGTTAATAGCCCTTGCGTGTTAACTTGCTAGTGGTAATATCAAAAAAAAAATGGATGAACGCGCAGGCCACCTAGAGGTCATTGCCGGTCGATCGATTTATCACGGATAATTATCATTTAAAAATGATCTAACATTTGTGGCATAATGGGCAGGGCATCCGCCCATCTGCAGAAACATCCTTCGACGCAAAGCCAGTGGTATATATCCTCCAATAATTCCGGTAGTTCATTAATCAATAGACTTAGAAATCTATCACCGGCCAACGTTCTCGGCAATATGACTGGCCCAATCAACATGTCATCGATAAGACTAGCCCAAACATTTACTGCATATGTTACTTTACATTTTTTTATGATGACACCTAATTACTTCCAATCATTATCGAGTTTGTTTCATCGCGATAGACCATGTAAGTAGTTTAAAAGTTACACCGTTTTGTTTACACTAGGGTACAGTAGCGAATAATTTTTTTAAATATTCCATGGAAAATAAAAAAAACATTTCGTTTTTAATATTTTTTCCGTCGACAAAATTAAGCATAAATTTCTCATTTCGATATGTGCACATTCTATTTAATCAAACTGTATTTCGCGCGCCCTTCTCTGGAGCCCGGCTGAACATTAGTCCGCATGAATGCATGCGGGTTATTGCTTAGCCGGGGAGCGTGATTATGTGCAAGCACTCCAGCAGCGCCCCGGCCAAATTTAGTTGCAGAACCCCGTGTGGTTTTAGTGGGCCCTCCGCCTGCCCCGTGGTGGACGACATAACAGTTCGATGGATAGCTCATAGGATGAGGATGTTTTTGAAATGACTAGTTTGCTAATTGTCATAATAAAGTTTTCAAAGTATTCAACCCTTTTATAAGTCGTCTCTAATCACAGTACTTAATCTCTACTTTTTGACATTAATTGTCGCTGAGCCTCAGATGACAATGCGACCTGAATTTGAAGCTTTTTAAGTCATGTGTCAAGGTTTACGCATTTAAATTTATGCTGAGTAGGTATAAGTTTCCTTATGATGAACGCAGTAGTGTGGCCCTCTAGTTATATTCTTCTGACGTTATATTTAGCCATATTCAAAATATTTTTTGATCCATGGTCCACAATTTATTTAATTGGCAATTTGCGTCATTTCAATAGAATCAAATGGCAACCCCAAGCCCAAGCGACCGATCGATCCGCCGCTCATTTTCGTCGGCGACTCCATCGGAGGGGCGTTGATTATATCGTCGGGGGTAGTGCAAATCCGAGAATCAACTACAGGTAAGTAACGCGTTTCTGCACTAAGTACAAATAGTTTTACAGTAGAAGGTTAAAATTTGATATATTTATTTCAACAGATTTTGGGCTTATTTTTACATAGAGAGTAGGTAATAGATTCATGTGTTCTGTGTATTAGCAGCAATCTAAGCAGTTACTTATAATTATGTGTTAAAGTTATTAATTTAGTCACTACGACCGCGACTATTTCGCGGATTTGATTTGACCACAAACTTATAAGATTGATAGGTACCTAATACGTAGTAAGTTAATGCGGTTGCTATTGAAATCAAACTAAGTAAGTACCTACCTACTAATATTGTTACAAAATCATCAGCCTAGCCTTTTCCCAACTATATTGGTGCGAGTGGTAACGTGCTTTCCGAGTCAAGGAGGAGTCTCTGTATCTATGTTAAGAGGGCACCGAGCAAACGCCGACCGCGCAGTGGCGCCCTCATAATAGTGGTCACTATTTTCCGTTTTAGTGATTATAATTAAACTAAACAATTTAAAACTACCTTTTATAATAATATTAACGTATAATCTTGTAGAGCACATCTTAACGTGCTTGTTTTCTGCATCTTCATTCTAAAATAAAATAAATAACCAAAAAAACGATGAGGGCGCCAGCGCGGTCGGCGTATGCTCTGCGCCCTCTTAAGATGGTCACCCATCCACAGACCTACCTTGAAGATCGACCCGTGCGGCTGGTATAATTAAGCCACGCCGAATATTGTTACCTACCAAATATTATTTAGTAAAATCGAAACATAACTTATAAAATCTCTTCAAAGGCTTTCTATCTCACGAGAGCTTAATTAATTACCTAAATAAAACTAAACCAAAAAGCAAAATCTCTTCTATTATTGATAATACAGTAATATCAACAGCAATTTAATGAATCTTAATTACATTCTAATCAACCTTTTCAATTAGGTGCCTTATTAGGAGCAGTAGGTATGCAGGTACTTATCACAAGTTTTAAACTTACTTATATCCCGAATAGCAATAATGGTACCTATCAGTCATAAACTTATAAACAATAATAGTTATTTGTTATACAAGAGTGCAAAGTTGCTTTTTAACCGCGTGTTCAATTTTGATGACCGAGCAAGCGAAGGATTCTAAAATTGAATCACGAGCGCAGCGAGTGATTCAAAATTAGAATCCTGAGCGTTAGCGAGGGAATCAAAAGAGCACGAGGTGAAAAATCTTTGCACTCGAGTGCAACACGTAACTTTTCATTCCACCTCAGCGAGGAAATGACTAAATGCAAAAAAAACGTTTACAATCACAAGATAGGTACACTTTTATTTCAGTTTAGGTATTAATTACTACATTATGACAGGTAAGTATTACAGAATAATCTTTAAATTATAACAAAATAATACTAAGGTATAATTAAGAAAATTTTAAAGTAACGTTGCTACAGTTATTTAAATTGAGTGTAATATTTTTGTTTGGTACTGTAATATTGGTGTTAGTCACTTGTGTACTGTTTTTCGGTAAACTATCTGTCATACTTTATAGTTGTACCGATTCATCGGATTCCCTTGGCGTGAATGTTGGAGAGAGAGGGAGATGGTTAGGTGTTTCATAACGGCTTATTTTTGATGTAGAAGGGCCAGTCCAAGGATCCGATTGAGGCTCTTTCAGTGTAATGGCTCCTACGATGCCTTCACATATTTTAGACTTATTTTGGATGGAATCCTCTATGTATCCCTCTACAACTACATTGGACTTCCAGCCTCCGTGGCGCTTAAGGGACAGGAGACCAACTCCGGAATCAGCCAAAAGTGTGGCTGAAGTTCGTCGGAAACAATGACCCGTGTACAACAGGGGTTCTGGAAGTTCAAGAAATGTTGCTATTTCTCGTGGGATACTGCCAATTTTATTAGTACCCATAGGCTGTCTAACACACTTTCCATTGCGATACTGTAGAAAAAATCGATTGATTGGAGTGTTAGGCGGGCGTAAGGCTTGATATTTCTCAACAATCGTTACGTATTCCTTGCGAATGACGAAGTTGCGGTCTCTTTTTATCTTTGTATTAGGTAAATTAATTAAAAGTAAGTCATCTGAATGTTTCTCAATGTTTTTGACATTAAGTTGTGTTAGTTCATTAGTTCGACATGCTCCGTTTATTCCAATAATAAGAAGGACTTGTAACGTAAAGAGTATTGTAGTAGATAAATGAAAAAAAATTGATATGAACGCATAATTATGCCTATCAACATCTACTAAGTATACTATTTAATTGAGATTAATATACTTAAGTAGATACTGAATGTACAACTGACTTACTTTTGCCGCCAAATATACGGAATCGGGTGCTTCGTTAAGAAACTTTTCAATATCAGAAATTGTGAAAACCTTCGATTTTTTTGGTTGATGACCAGATGAGGCTCTTTTTAAAAATGCCACTAATTTAGGATAGGTATCGATATGTATGTCTTTTTTCATCTTTATTGTTGCTTTTAGCATCGAATACGTACTCCATAGAGTGCTTGCTTTCTTGTTCTCGGATAATTCTATAAAATATGCCAGCAAAACGTTTTCTGAGAAAGTTTTGGCTCCTTTTGCTAGTCGCCACGTGTTGAACATATCGTACTATTTTAAATACTTCTCGCGTGATTGTTGAGGGAGAAAGCTCATTTGCGCATTATTAACAGTTTCAGTCAATTCTGTTGACGTCAAACAAACTTCCTCGTCGCTAGAATCACTCATTTTAGTTTTTTCACTTGTTTTCAAGTTTCTTGTTTTTAATATAAGGTTTAACAATGACGTGAAAAAATGCCGCGTAAAGAACCGCGTACAAAGCAAATTGAAAAAAGAACACCAAGAAGGTTCCGAGTCCGAGTTTTTAACAAATTAAAAAAAAGTTGTATGATTTATTCGGCACCATAGAGGTAGCAGTAAATAGGTTTAATGTTTTTCTTAATTCACAAACTTAGTGCACACGATGTTCTAAATTCAATTTACTTTATCCTCTAGAGAATAAAAACGGCTTTTCCACTCAGATATTGAAGATTAAAAATATTCTTTCCGAGATGGTGGGATGAAAAAAATGTTCTGTAGCTTTCTAACAAAAAATAATCTGTATGTCTAAGTCATTTGAATTGCGTAATTAGATTAAATATTACTTGAACTAACACATTTAATTTATAAAAAACATTAACAAAGTAAGAGGTCTTTCTACCCAAAAAATAAACACTTTAATTTATCAGGCAATGCAGTACTTCTTTACGTTTAATAATAATACAGGGCAGTTTTGTGGCGAACTGTTGGGCAGTAGCGACCCCACGAACCTGATCTCCCGGGAGAAGTCTTGTTCCTCATCCCCGGATTGCCTTTATTGGCTGGCCGGAGTGAACACTGACGAGGAACCAGAGCTCCTACCTCTTTCTTGCCTTAATTGGTCGGTCGGTCTGAGTGGAGATTCGCTAGAGCAAACGTGCTTGGGAGAAGGATGTATAATCCAGTAAGATGCTGGTAGGGATCTTGACCGTACTTCCGGGATTGTCCTGATAGCCGTGGTATACCTCTCCACTCCTCTAGCACCTCAGGATATGTTGCCCCCTTGGCGCTACGTCACTTTGTGCTAGCGACCCTTTTCGGGGGCCCATTTATTGAGTGTGCAAGTCACCCCTGCCATTTTAAAGCTGTGTACATTATTAGTGGTCAGGCAGGGGTCAATAGTTTTCCCATAGTATACGGTAATCAGTCCACTAAACCACCCAAACCCATAGCCTTTTATTTTTTGTTTCCACATTCTGCAATAGTCCAGCACCAACCGGGGATTATCCTTGGGTATACATTTATAGTGCATACAGGGATAATCGTCGGCTGGTGTCTCATTCCATTAAAAAGTCTAATGGGGCCTCTGCGAGTTGACTTCGGCCCCTCGTACGCCTACCAAAGGACCGGGACCCCAAACCTGTCAGGATTGCTGAAATCGCATGTCTGTTTATTGTTTACACCTGTTCATAACATGGGGTCATGTTTGGGGTTATCTATTCGGGCATAAATTTATTGTTTATGCACCGATCTTGATGATTCTTTTTGCGTTAGGTTTAGTAAAGCTAAAACGTGAAACTAAAACGTGAAAAATAAAAAACTTTTTACAAAAAAATACAACCGACTTCAAACGAAGAAACAACAAAAAATACCGTCTTCCGAAATAATAGTTATTTTATACTTTGTAGTGTTTTTTTTGTTTTGAAGTCGGTTGTATTTTTTTTTTTAAAGTTTTTTTAAAAAAACGTGTTGCAACCGTAACATTAAATCTGGTTAAATTGGTCCGAAAAAGTTTGATTAATAATTCACATAAATTTACGTAATGGTTTCCGTGCATTAGGTTCCGTATGTTTTATAAATTTCCTCAAATACTTTCAACATTTATTTTTTTTATCATGTGCTTTTGTTTACTTGTGTTTTCCATTTTGTTAATTATTTAATTTAAGCTCTTTTTTATTTTACCAACAAAATTATACGTATTCTGCGTAAAGATTGTGTTCTTCATTTCTTCTTTTCTTTCTTTACGCTACACTATCCACGAAAAAAAAGTACGTGTTTATGCATTCGTTTTTGAACTCATATTTGAAACATTACGTTGTAAGTATAATAGTTATATGTATAATGCAACTGTGTTTGTAGGTTTATGAAGGCGGGGTCTTAAAACACGAATGTGGGTTTATCACACGAGGCGAAGCCAAGTGTGATAAGTGATAATAGTATTACATGAGTGTTTTATTACCTAATTATGTACAGTTGCATACAAGACTTTATCTACACCCATGATATGAATCCTCTATAAAAGGTTCTTTTCTAATTCATAAAATTTTGGTACTTACTTATATTATACTTTTGTACTCTTTTTTTGAAATTCAAAAAGATACCACGAATTGAGTGAGAATGTGGCTGTTTGCTGATTCCTTTGCTTTTTCATCCCATTTCAAAAAAGCGAAGGAGTTGCGTAATGAAATTCAGTACAATATAATATACCTATTTATCTACTTCCATGATATAAATCCTGTATAAAAGTTACTGAAACAGTTAGCTTCTTGCCAACATTAAAACACCTTTTTTTTTTTTTTGAGGATGGGAAATCATCAAATGACCCCTCCCGCTCTGGGTGGAGCGGCAGGGAGTGTCAGACTTTTACTGACTAAAACCCACCCTTTGTCCTCCTAGTGCCTTTCCTTCCAGGGCCGCGGTAACTCTTTCGAACATATTCCGCAACCCTGGCAGGCTCTGGCCCTAACGGGCCCCAACCCATGCTGACGACTGCTGGTTTGGCGCGCGTAGAACACAGCGCGCCGTCAACCAGGGCCTGTTCTGATCGGACGGCGAGCTACCCATTGCTCGCCGTCCACAGGCCTCCGTGACGGAGTCGTTCAGGCCCAAGATGCGCATGTCAATGCACTTGGTGGGCCTGGACACTCGGGCATCGTCCGCGCTTAGGGACGCCCTGAGCCTTTCGGCTAGAGCGTCCGCGGTTGGGCCGCTGGCTGCCCCGGGGATCTCCAGCATCCGGGCCCCAGTCATGGTGACCCTGAGCCGGAGGCCCCCTACGATGCCTAGCTCACCAAGGTTCACCGCCTCCTTCGCCTTGGTGAGCACGTCCGCGTACGTCACGCCCCTCTTCGCCGCGTCCGGCTGCAGTGTGAGCACTACAGCCGCGGTTTTCGGGGGGCGGAGCGCAGCCGCGACGCTTCGCGCCTTCTACCGCCGCTTCCTCTCCCACCTCTTGGCCGCCCTGGCTGCCTTGCCCGCCTTCTTCTTCTCCCCGGCCACTTGCCATTCGGCTTGAGCCGGGGGAGGTTCTGAAGGCGAGGAAGCCGGGGGGAGCTGCTGCACAGACGGCGCAGGAGCCTTCGCCGTCCGCGCAGCAACCCCACCCTTCCTCTTCCTTCCCGGGGTCGGGTCCGGTTTTCCCGGCACCGGCTTCGCGGGTGCCGGCCCGGACCCTTTGTCCTGGCCGGACGACCCCGGTGTGGCAGCCACGGCGGCCGCATATGACGCCGCCTTTTTCCGGCCTGGGCAACCTTCCCACTCGCCACTGCACTCGCTAGCGGGGGGCGCAGGACGATGCCCTCCAGGACGGAGAACCGCGCCTGGAAGGCAGTCATCTCCTGCCGCACCAGGTCCAGCACCTGGCTCTCCTGCGGCACGGGTCGGCTGTCCTCTCTGCGCCCCCTTTGAGGCGCTCCCTGTGGGCCGGCTCCCCGGAGCCTGGCCAGGTCTGCGCGGAGCCCCTCGTTCTCCTTCTGGAGACGCTCCGTGGCGGCAGCCAAGCGGGCGACCTTCGCCCGCAGCTTGGACATCTCGTCCCGCGGAGGCCCACCTGGGTTAGCCTACGCTGCCGCCAGAATTAAGGCCATCGCCTCGCTTTTGGCCTTGTTCTTCGAGGAAAGTTTCCTCTTCAAGGCAACATCGCGAAGCGCGGCCTCCACTACTTCCACAAACCCGGCCCTCCGAATTCGCTCCTGTCCGGAGTCAACCGGCTCATCGCCGGAAGACTCCGAACCAGGAGCTCCTCAACCGCCCTCTCCGGGGGGTCGTCCGTCAGCGACGAGCTCCTCGACTCGCTGGCCAGCCACCTTGGAGGCGGGAAATCTCCCCTTGCCTCCCTCTCGGCCCTTACCCCGCCTACTGGTGGGGATTTTTCGAGCCGAGGCCACCTCCTCGCTGCAGGACGACCCCCGGTCGTTCTCCGGTCTGGGTCGCTTGCGGAAGGATCTGGGGTCCTCCGCAGCAACCCCCGCCCCCTCGGGTCCAGAGCTCGCCGAGCTCACGGTCACCAGGTCGTCGGAGTCCAACTCGGACTCCGACTCTGCACCCGCGCGACGCTCAAGCGAGCCCTCCTCCCAATATAGCGCGCCTCTGCCAGCGCTCCGTCCGACCGACGCTTTGTCGGGCGAACTAAAATTAAGCCCGATCAAGTCCTGAAAGGACGGCTTGGATCGGGAGCCTCCTCGGCCACTGTTGCCCTTGGCAAGCGGAGAATGGATAACACTGTTGCCCCCCTCAGAATACGAGGGGCTTGACGCGCGAGGCGTGGCGGATTCCCGAACTGCTGTGCAGTCCGGACCGCCCTGGGGTACATCTTCTCTGTTATCCATTTTTTCCTTTTAAAGGGTGCGGTCCCTGTCTCCCCTCCTCTCTCCCTCTCTCACTGCTTGCTCGCTGCCCTCACAGTCACGTCTGATGATCAGACGCGTAGCAGAGAGCAGCGAGCAAGCCAATGAGACGCACACCGTCCGAGGACCCGAACACTGCTCAAGTCTCCGAACGGTGTGCCCCTCTTGTATCTCTCTTGGTAGCACAGCGTAGATTATGTTTATCCAATTTTAGACGCAATCCAACCCCTGATAATTTGACCAAACTTGAAGAAAAATCCAGAGAATCTCAAATACTAATACAAAAAGCAAAATCTGCGGGCTGGCATAGGTTTTGTGATTTAATTAATGAAGTTACGTCGGTATCAGAAATGTGGAGGCGTATGCGTTGGGTAAAGGGCTATAAGCAATTTAAAATGTACCCCCCTATTGAGAAACAAGAACAATTACTGTATGAATTAACACCGGATTATGTTCCAAACCAGGCGCCTATATTTGTTTCCAACAATGAAGTCTTAGAATACGAATACAATATTCATGAACTAGAAAACTGTTTAAAAAAAAAGGATACAGCGCCCGGCGAGGATGGTATAGCATACTCTATGATCTTTAATTTACCAGTGTCTATCAAATGTTATTTACTTGAAATATACAACAATATTTTTAAATTCAGTTTTGTACCACAACAGTGGCGTCATATCCAAGTACCTACTTCCAATTCCCAAAGCCAGTAGTTCTAATATTGATCCTAAACTAAGACCTATATCTCTAATCTCTTGTTTATGTAAGATTTGCCATTTAATGATGGTAAAACGTTTAGAATGGTACGCTGAAAAAGAAAAAATATTATCACCATGCACCGTTGGTTTTAGAAAATCATATTCATGCCTCGATTCATTAACCCGTTTGGTCCCCTATATTCAAATAGGATTCTCTAGAAATATCCCTACATTAGCATGTTTTTTAGATATCCAAAACGCGTATAACAACGTTTCAATTGACGTAGCAGTGAGTATTCTTGATAAACTTAAAATCGGATCTAAATTTTGTTCATATATATGGTCGTTTTTGAGTGAAAGATGTCTAAAGATTAGGTCGGATAATAGCGATGAGTTAACAGCTAGATGGACCAATAAAGGGTTGGCCCAAGGAGATCCTTTATCCCCTTTACTTTTTAATTTGATAACATATGAATTATGTAAGCTTCCACTCGATGTAGTTGTTTCACAATATGCAGACGATTTTGTTCTTTATATTAAAGATAAAGATATTAAAATATGTGAAACAAATGTACAAAATGCATTGAATTCTATTGTAGGGGTTTTGCATGGACTTGGTCTTGAACTATCTTCAAGTAAATCTACCTTTTGTGTGTATTCGAGAGGCAGGCGTAGAATACTTCCTAATTTAAAGATAAATGAACAACCTTTGGTCTTATCTGAATGCACTAAATATCTAGGGATGTGGTTAGACAGAGGTCTGCGTTGGGGCAAACACATAAATGAAACAGTTAGTAAATGCTTAAAATTTCTAAATCTACTAAAAGTTTTAACGGGCAACTCATGGGGAATACATCCAAAGCATATACGCAGGTTATACATTTCACTAATTCGAAGTCGAATTGACTATGGCTGTTTTATGTATGATTGTAGTGCTAAATGTCATGTCTCAAAGTTAGATAAATTACAGAATCAAGCTTTGAGAATAATTGTAGGTGGATATCAGAAGTACCCCAATCCATGTAATGGAATCTGATTTGAGTATTCCGCCGTTATATGTAAGGAGAGAGTATTTGGCATATAAATATTGTCTAAAAATGAAGTCTTGGTCAAACAACATGTCAGTTAGTTTAATTTCGGATCTTAGTGCCCTTCGTAGCATCAAATATTGGGAAAATAAAAAACTACCCTTGTTAGTTAAAATATTTGATGATGTAAAAGAAATAGATGTACTTGCAACTGATATTCTCAAAATGTATAATTTAGAAACTTGGACAACAGCTATCGAGACAAAAAATATAATTAATATTAATGTAGAATGTGTAAAATTACCTAAATCCAATTATAATCCAAATTTATTAGTTTTCGATGTTTTAGCTGAATTAAATTCTAAGTATTTTAGTTGGCACAACATTTTTACAGATTGTTCGAAGGGTACTACAGGTCTAGGCGCTGGGCTATTTGACCAAAGCTTAGGAACTTATCTAAAATATAAAGTAAACTGTAATGTGTCAATAATGACACTGGAACTCATTGCAATTTATCAAGCGATCTTTTACTGTCGTAATCAGAATCTAAAAAGAGTAGTAATTTTTTCAGATAGTAAAAGCGCATTACAGCATATTGCTCGATGCGCCTCTGGTTACAGAGGAACATCGATAGCATATGATATTCTTGAGAATATGATTTTATTAATTAAGAATAAAATGGAAATTAAGTTGCAATGAGTTCCAGCTCACATCGGGTTACGAGGTAATGAGGAGGCTGACCGGATATCTAGAATAGCAGCAGTAGATGGTACAGCAATTAACTATTTACCTGACTATTGGGAGTACATTTCTAAATATAAAATATGTTCTTATAACTCCTGGAAACAACACTTTGTTACTAGCTGTCAACAAAAGGGTATCTGGTATCGGACCATTCAGGACGAGCCTCCTCGTGTGCCTTGGTTTGATGGTGCTCCACTTAGTAGGAATTATATTAAATTAGTTTTAAGACTTCGCTCTGGGCACTATCCATCAGCGAAGTTTGCTTTCCTTATGAAAAAAGCCGATTCGCCGAATTGCAGAGAGTGTAATCAGATTGAGGACGTGCAACATTTGCTGATGGATTGTGTCCGGAACAGGAGTGAGAGGGAGTCACTTTTGAGGGAATTAGACCTAAATAAACTTAACGTGGGATTAATACAATCTATTTTATCTCAACCTATTTCAGAAGGGGCCAAAAAGCTATGTCGATTAATCACAATCCTTCATCAGTGACTCTCATCTATAGCTCTCAGAAAATGTATTTATAATATAATATTGTTTAACCAGTTAGTGTAGTAATAAGTGTTAATATTATATATAATGTTAAAGGCACGATGGGGTTGACATGTCTGTATAGATAAAAACCTCAAAATAAATAAAGATAAAAAAAAAAAAACCTAGTGTCATAGTAACCATAATAACATCCAAACAAGTGTTATAAGTGTTATAACCGTGGACCTCAAGGATCAGGTAGACATTGAACGTGAGCGCAGGGCACTAGAAGCCAGATGCAACATGTTGACTCCTTGTTGGTCTGAGGTTGGCTCACAGATTCGCACGTTGTAGTAACGGGGTGAAAACAACTTTGTTTAAGCTTATTGTCAAGCGTTCTACACAGGCAGTTTGTGGGTCAACTGCACGTGGAGGGCACTGGATGCCCTGCGTGTGCAATTTAATAATGGTTTCAGGGTGCTGTTGGGGTTGCCCCGTTGCTGGTACGTTTTTTACGACGAGTTCTATGACATTATGAGGAAAAAGACCACATCCTTTATAAGCAGAATAAGGGCAAGCACCAACAGCATACTGAAAACCCTAACCGAAAAACACGATGCACCAATTTTAAGACACTCTGTCCGGTTGCTCGTGCGGCAGGGATGAATAAAAGCATGGGATCAGAAAGCAAAGGAATCACCAAACTGCCACATTCTCACTACCTACTCAATTCGTGGTATCTTGGTGAATTTCAAAAAAAGAACATTGTCATGCACGCGCATTTCACTACCAAAGCGTCATAATAAAAACCGGCCAAGTGCGAGTCGGACTCGCGCACGAAGGGTTCCGTACCATTATCAATAAAAAAACGGCAAAAAATCACGTTTGTTGTATCGGAGCCCCACTTAAATATTTATTTTATTCTGTGTTTAGTATTTGTTGTTACAGTTTCAACAGATATACATCTTCTGTGAAAATTTCAACAGTCTAGCTATCACGGTTCATGAGATAAAGCCTGGTGACAGACGGACGGACAGCAGAATCTTAGTAATAGGGTCCCGTTTTACCCTTGGGGTACGGAACCCTAAAAATGAATAATTTGTTTTTCGAATTCACGTCGTGTCCCGCCATTTTTTTTGTCCGATATTAGTACCTATTGCAAAAAAAATATTAAGTACTTTGTGGTTTACAAAAATGAGTGATAAGTACAAACTTTGAAAACATACCACCAGATTCTAATGCAGCAAAAAACTTTTCTAACCAATTATTACCAGAAAAGTCGGGATAACAATATGAAAAGGCGTAAGTACCAAGATTTCATGAATTAGAAAAGAACCTTTTATAGAGGATTCACCGCTCCAGCTCTGACATGTGAAAATTCCCAAATAAAAAATAAATCTTATGTAATTGGTAAATAAACATTAAATTCGCGATTAATTCGGCGCACACCGGTGTGTTGCCGGTGCTTGAGCGGTTCATATTCATGGGTGTAGGTATATTAAGTCTTGTATGCAACTGTAGGTATAGGTATATATAATTAGGTACCTATTAAAACACTCATGAGATAAACCGACATTCGTATTTTAAGACCCCCACTAAGTATTACATATAACACTCGTTTGGATGATATTATGGTTACTATGACACTGGTTGTTTTAATGTTGGCAACTTAGTTGGCAATATGCTACCTGTTTCAGAAACTTTTATAGAGGATTTATAGCATGTAAGTAGATAAAATATAATAGATACTTAGGTAAGTAGGTACTTATGTGGTCCAATGTGGAAACCATATTAATTATCAAACAGCACACAATAGCAATGACGCACAGTACGTTCGTTAGAGGTGCTAGGTTCCCATACATCATTGATATAAAACCGTTTGAAACGCTTAGTAATGTCAAAATAAAGACTGCTTGGTTTTAGATGGCTGAACCTGGGAGAGGACGCTCTCGTGGACGCGCCGGTAGAGGGGGGAATAATGCTGGGCCGCCTCCGCGTAGACCTGGCGAAAAACCTCAGAGGCCTGCTCAGCAACCAGGGCCCCGTCCTCAGCCACCATCAGCTTGGGGTGCTCCCTCAGTAGCTCCACCTGTCAGAGCTGGTGTACCTGCATCAACTGTGCAGGAAAGCAAGTCCACGCACCAATTTACTCCAACAACCCATCAAGAACATCCTGGTGATGTAAATTTACAACGCCTATTAATTGGTAAGACAATAAGTAATATTCATGAAAAAAAATAATAATATTGTTCAATTCAACCAAAAACGGCTACCTACAAGAGGTCAAAAAGTTTGATGAAGGTAAGTAAGTACTTAGGTACCTAATAATACATTTTCTGCTTTATGATTTAAGCTGGACAAGCACAGTCAAGTGCTGGCGGTGAACCAGGGACCCTAGCGATTGGACGTGGGTCCCGCCGTGGCGGTGGACGAGTTCTGCCAGAACAAATAACTTTAAGAACTCGTCCAGCAACAATTCAGTCAAAGAAAGGTTTGTTTATTTTTACTGTTACTTACATTAACTATATGGCGAAATAATACTTCAGCACAAACGTTAAACCGAATATTATTTATTATATATTGTCCTTGGTTTATTCAGTTACTCAATGAGTGCTTTTTTAATGGTAGCGCATCGAATAAATCTTTGAAATGATTTACTTAGGTACAACTATATCAAATATTTTATTTTCACAACTAACTAGGTATTACCGTATAGGAACAAAAAACTCTTAACTAACTAAAACTAAAAATAATCTAAAACATAGCGTCGAAAAATTCCTCCGCATCGCAGGCCACTGGTAATGTACCCAAAACAACATCTACAACTTAGCTTTGCGGCTTACATTTATAGCGACGCCATCTTGTCAAAGCACTAGATTGCGTTCAAAATCTTTTTTTAACCGACCTTAAAAAAAAGGAGGAGGTTCTCAATTCGGTTGAATTTTTTACATTTGTTACCTCTTAACTCCGTAATTATTTATGAACCGATTTGAAAAAATTCTTCTTTTATGTAAAAGGATAAAAACTGTCCAATTGGTCTCATTGAAATTTCATCAACATCGGTTCAGTAGTTTGGTTTTAAATCCAAATAGCTGGAAAAAATATGCCATTCAAGTAAACGAAATTGCGTATTTTGCTTTCCTGTGACTTCCAGTGGTGTTTTTATTGTGTTATATTTCGACTGCCTCTTGGCTAAGCCCGCTGTGGTATTAGCCCTGCCTGCGAAGCGAAAGGTCCCGGGTTCGATCCACAGCCGGGGCAGACTTTATGTGGTGAACATAAAATTTGTTCTCAGATCTTGGTTGTGTATGGCATGTCTATGTGTTTGTCCATGCTACCTGCGACACAGAGAATCCTAGTGCAAGGGTATAAGTATGTAATCGTAATCGTATGTATGTATGTACCATGTGTTTTTTCTACTGAAGCTAAAACTGACGTCACTGACTGAAGTTGCATATATTATTAGAAAATCAAAACTTTCTCGAGCAAATTTCAAAAGAACAATAAACGAAATGACCAAATGTTTTATTTAGAAAAAATTTAAAATCCCAATGTATGTGACATCAAATGAACGAATAATCAAAAGTTGCTAGATGTAATTTTAAAATATCAAATGTAAATAAATTTTAGACAATGGTGAAAACATTTCTGCGGGAGATTGTAGTTAGGTTAGGTTAGGTTAGAACAGTGACCAAACGCGCGCGAGCCGAGCGAGCGAAGCGAGCGGTGCCGCGGCAGCAGCCGGCGAGCGCTACTTCTCAATGCGTTGGCAGAGTGTAAAAAAAAATGGGGTGCCCCAAATCCCGAACTCACTAAATTTTGGCATTAAAGCATGTTAATCCATTTGATAATTAATAATTTATCCAGTAATTCATTTTGACCAATAGTGTAATAAATAATTTAAACGTTGATATTCTAGACTTTGGTGCTTTGGTCAGCTGAACTTTTGATCAAATGACCATCGTTATTTTAAACTTTGATTTGTACGTTGTTCTTTTGAAATTTGCTCAGGAAAGTTTTGATTTTCTAATATGCAACCCTGACTGAATGTCAGTCAGGGTTGCATATTAGAAAATCAAAACTTTGGCATGATGACATGGCCTATCCATGTCAGTTATGCCATCAATGTCCCTTAGAAAAGTACTCGATACTTTGAAGTATCGATACTTTTACGAGTACGATACTTTTTTTTCGATATCGTGTCCCTACGTGTGCATTAGGCCCTAAGAAAAGTACTCGATACTTTGAAGAATCGATACTTTTGTTTCGATACTTATACGAATACCTACGATACTTTTTTTCGATACTACTCATGAGTACGGTATCGATACTTTCTATTCGATATCGTGTCCCTACATATTGTAGTAAAAGTCTACTTTAAAAACGTCCAGAGAAGATACTATCAAAAACTAGTCCTTTAGGGTTATACTTAATCGCCAAAATATGAAAAAAAAGAAACCAAATGTTCGTGGTTTTTTTTTAGATTTTTGGCAAACTTGCGTTCGGCGTTCGAGGTCACAAACTTGGATTATTTATTGGGCCAAAAAAAACATCATAAACAAGTCTGCAAAAAATCAGAACTACCGGATTTGACGAAAGTTACTGGACTATTTGGATACATCGTAAACACGTTTGTCGAACACCCTTTGATTTGTGCACAAAAACCGACACCGACGCCGATCACTGGCAAACACCAACAAAAACAAACACTTTCACAAAGTAGTCCAGAATTTCTATATTTCTGGAATATCGTCGCCTTAGAGTGAAAAACTGAAAACCTCGGGAATGCATTTTTGCTCAAATTTATTTTAATACAATTTCTAGGAAAACCTCGCATAGCGCATCCTGATCTGACTAATTTGTTCATTCGATACTCGTAGCGCCATCTATGACAGTAAATGAGAACCTCGTAAAAACTCGCATAAAGAGTCAGTTTGTCGTGATACCTTGCAACGAACTAATCGTTTCTTATTTGAAAATTTATTACTTGAGTTTATCCTGTTGTAGTTTGTAAAATTTAGTTTTTTTCGATAGAAGGTAAGTAAGTAGGTACCTAAGTACTGTTCATATTTTTTTTTCAAATGACTCCTGCCGCTCTGGGTGGAGCGGGAGGGAGTGTTAGACTCTTACTGACTAAAACCCATCCGTGCTCCTCGTAGTGCCTTTTGCTTTCCAGGGCCGCGGTCTCTTTCGAACAAAACCCGCAACCCTGGCAAGTAGGTACCTACTGTTCATATTTGAAACGTATTTTATACAGATAAGTATAACTAAATATTTACAAGTTTTGACTAGTTTTTTTTTACAAGCTTTTATTTAAGGTGAATGGATGAATGCTCTCACTGCCATTTTGTCGCTAGATGGCGACACATCCACAATTTCGAACATTTTCAATTTTTACACCTAACATAGAAAGTTTTAATAGACAACTTTATTATAGGCGACACCTAGGGCATTAACTTGATTTTTTTAGATAATCACTATGCTTGTTAACTGCTACCATACAAAGATTACAGCAGAATAAAGATTTAGCCGCATGAATTTACTCTTTACACACACATGCAAAGTAAATAGTAGTAACTTTCGACCCTACTAGATGTCGTTTTATTCAAAAATGGTTGGAAATTAAAATGTCCAGAGGACCAAATTGTTATATTCCAATCTATTTCTTATTAATATAACCTTAGCAATGATTATCATCACGCTATACTTTCGGGAAGCTGAGCAGCTAAAAACCTTGACATAAATAAGGTCGGCTATTTGAAACAATTTTCAACCGTACAAATAGACTGTCGGTTTAGAGACTGCCTTTCATTAGGCTTGGTGTGGGTTCAAATCTCAATAGTTGTATTTATTTTTGAATTATTTTTTATCTTTCTTTATCCTTACCAAACCTAATATTTTCAAATATTAATAATAATATAATTATTGGTCTATGCATATTTTTGTTTCTAGGCTCGATATCCTATCGGATTTGGTGGTGAAAAGGTATCCCTTTTCACCATAACAAATTATTCAGATAAATTATTTTGGGTAATAAACATTGCATGTTACGCTCTAACATCGCAATCAGTAAACATGGGCTCGGCGTACGACTATGCACCGAAACTCACACATCTGTGATCAGTGTCATCACAGTCGCAACCTACTGTTACCGATAGACAAGGATAGAGATAGGAGACGGCGCTGTCGTGCGAGCGAAATCGCGTTAGCTGCCGAATGTTGACGAATGTTTACGATTATGAATGACATGGCATGTGGTAGCGTTAGCAAATAAAATAAAAAACATTAATTATTTTGAGGTACTTAAAAAAAGAAATATTGTTCGCTCGATCGCGCAAGGTTACTAAAGCTTTACTTCTGCCTTTGTTTTCGGACAATAACAAGCCACTTTTGTCTCCTTAATTCATCTTTGGGAAACCTGAATAAAAAAGAGCCTTAAGTATCACCATCATGCATTTATGTATAAATAAATAAAGAATATGGCTGCACATGACGTGCAGTTTGGGAGTTACGAGGAAGCCTTGAAATCATAACCGTTTGCTTTGCCACAGTCGCGTAATAAAGATAACTAAATATAGTGAAGTAGTGATTCTGCACTAACAATTAGGTACTAAAAACTAGACTTTGTCTTATAAAACATTTTTTTTAAATAAGTACCTGTTGCGTAAAACATAACTGTTATCAATTATTAATAAAATTGACTTGAATTTAAATAATCATGGTTGGTAAAACAATAATAATAAAAAACTATTAATATGTTTGAAGAAATTTGTGTTGCTAACCTTACGCAACCTCGGTCTGGTACTAGTCGTCGCGCGCGTTGTTTACAAAATCTCTCAACAACTCGCGAATTGTGCGTATCGTGTCTCTCACGCATGTTTTTAATATCTATCTCGCTCTCACAAACATGGCGGAGCAAACGATAAAATATTTTTGTTATTTTCAACAAATTAACATTTTTGGCTGTATTTACGAGTGGTGTGTCTTATTTTTATTCCTAGTATTATTAAAACACTGTTGAGCTGCAAAGCATGTTGCATTTTATTACAGATTTTTGGTTTCCTATGTTTAGGTAGGTACTACTTGATACAGAAAGTCAAGTGAAGTCAATTTTTTTCAAGTCTATGCAGTGAAGGTAGTTCAATTTACACGATAATTAGTAATAAGTACTACTAATTAATAACAATTTCCGAGATACTGATAAAAGCTAGCATGTGGGTAGAACTAGGTAAGTATATTTATTCATAGTACCTACCTAAACAAAAAATCTCTAATAAAATTCTTTGCCTTAAAAATCTATGTTAAATTATGGTAATAGGTAAGGTATGTTAAGGTATCAAATAGGTACTAAATTTTTGTAAAGGCGAATTGAAATTTTTGAGCCTTTACGTGGAGATCCTAAATGTCGGCAGTCCATCCTGACATCAGAATGACTCCCCATTTTTTAAATTCATTTTCTCAGTTATTAATTAGGTACCAATTATTTAAACAAAGGTATCAAATAGTAGCAAATAGGTATTAGATCTTAGTAATATTTTTAAGCTGATCGGTCATTTTGGCCAATCATTCTGAAGGTCACATCAATGATTTCCGTGCGCGACTGAGTGCCAACTACGGGCAATCACTTAGTTGAGTAGGACCGCTTGCTGTGACTAAGTCCCGTATCTAATGGTAATAAAGGTATATTGTACCTACACAGGTTGTTGTAATGTGACTGAACCTAAATAGTACCTAACGTGTAAATAAATTGTGTCGTGTAGGTACTAAATAAATAAAAGATTATTTATGCAATTATTCGTCGCGATCTAAGAATGTTTTCTTTAGGTGATACAGTCATAACATTCAGTGATTAGTGTGATTACTGGCGTTCTTTGGTGGAATGGTTTTAGATGGCAAAGCAAAGGGTTGTTATCAGCTTAGAATATCGTGGTATTAGTTGGTTAGAGTAGGTACCTATCTATGTAAGTACTCTTATGTGTCACCGGATAATTCCAAACATCGTAAGATTGTAATAAATCTTGTTTATGTTTTAGACTATAATCGTATGATTATGTTGAGAACAGATAATGGATTGTGGAGGTCTGGTAGGCAGCCGCACCACGTAAAATACTGGTATTCAGCTGAATTCGGTTTGACTGGAAGCCAACCCCAGTAGGTATAGTTGGGAAAGGGCTAGACAGATGATGTGTTGAGAAGAGATAATTTCGAATACACTGAATCACACCCAAATTCAATAGTTTACAATACTTGTCTTATCTAGAAGAAATTATAAGTAAGTAGGTACTTGTAAATATACAATCTTACGCGACTTATAATATTACAATCATGCGACACAAATGCAAAAAAATACATCATCTGTGAAAATGTCAACTGTGTAGCTATCACGGTCCGTGAAATACAGTCTGGTGACAGACAGAGAGACGGACAGACAGACAGACGGACCGACAGACGGACGACCATTGCGTAGGTAGCTAGGAAAAAAATAGGTAAGTTTGCCTACGCTGATCGCCTGATTTAGGTATAGGTACCCTAAGTATACCTACATGAACTTCTTTTCTCTGATTTGATTCAACCCAAACCAATGAATTAGTACTTAACCGTGTCAGAAAATGTTTTATCAGTACCTACTTACATACAGTGGAAAGATTTTTAAATCTTTAGGTAGGTAGGCACTATTTATTTAAAGTAGATAAGTAATACAATAATAACATTAGTATTGTATCTGTGTGAACCAAAGGCAGATCGCAGATAATTGTTTTCACTTTCTAGCATTATTTCTCATTCCCTAAAAAAAAACATTTCATCAATCATAAAATATAAAATCCGCGGGCAAACCCGCGCGCCGGCGCTAACTTGCTAGAAACACAATTTTGACACACAATCACGCATGGACTGGAACAATTTGGCAACACGCGTTGTTGCCAAATTGCGTCTTGAATGGCAACGTCGCATCGCCGCGTCCGTCACTCGATAACCTTGGCGCTTGTTCGAATTTTCGAACAGCGCCATCTACTTAAAATGTTCACCGCACGTAAACTCGTAACACAACAGCAATGAACTTTTTCTCGGTGGTTCTATAAATTTCTGTCAGATGGCGCGATTCAGGTCACTCACACATGTAAAGATTTTTCGTTTTTTATTGGGTCTAATTCTCATAGAAAGACTGTTTTTTTTCTAAAATTTGGGCGATAGGCGATCACAATACATTATAAAATCTCATTATACTTGCTTTATTCTGCAGAAACTGTTTATTTACGGAGATTACAGCTCCTGGAAAATGTATGGCGAGGTCTCTTTAGGGATCCCCCTTAACTTGCAATGTATGTATGTTTGTTCGGGTGGATTCTTACAACTTAATTTTGAAGCAGATATCTTCAAACGATTGAGCTGTTTTGTATGACACGTTTAGTTTGGATGACAATTCACGGTTAGCTGTGTGACGTTATCCTAAACCCAACATGGCGGTACACCCAAGATGGCGGACTAGTTGTTTTTAATCAACTTTTACAATATGGGTATCAAATGAAAGGGCTAGCTGAGAATAACTTAAAAATAAAGTGACGTCACTCCTAAATCCAATATGATGGACAAATTTTTTATGCTTTCCTACAATATGGGTACCTACTTATCAAAATATGAAAGGACTCCAACATAAGGCGTTGAATGAGACGAACAGACAGAATCCTGTCCAGCGAAGACTAAAAAGTAGAAAACTTCATTATGAACTGCTTTTATTCAAATGCGCTAAAAAGACTTTTATTAGAAACTTTTATTTTAAAACTTTTACTATCAACGTATAATATCATGATGTACCTATACAATTTATATGATATAAAAGCTTGTCGCGAGATTTATATAGGTACTTACTAAGTACTAAGTATTCGAGATTTAAGACCGTTCTACACAGGTACCTAAATCTCATAGGTTTTACCTGTGTAGATAAACAAGTTAAATAAATAACTTGATCTGATTGATTTTAATTTATTTTTCAAACTAAGTAAATACGAGTAGGTACCTACCTACTAAAATCTCGCGACAAGATTTTATATCAAATACATTGTATATGACGTTTTATGTTGATATTAAAAGTTTTAAAGGAAAAGTCTTTTTATTATTTAAAAATAATAAAAAGACTTTTCCTTTAAACCTACCTCCTCCTCCTCCTTCCTTTAATTTTATTTCAGTTTTTCTTCCTCCTGAAAAGTTACTTCTTTTACACTTACGAGGTTTTCACTCTAAGGCGTATACGAACGAGCCAAAACTCAATTCAACGTAATACTTAACACAAAGAACACCTAAGAGGAGAATTAAACAAAAGTGGTCCAAATATCCACCACTAACGAGACCTATGTTGACTTATAGTCCACTAAGAAGAGAGTAACCTTCAGAAAGTGAGTAAAAAAAGCTGTCAGTAAAAAGTTACGAATAAAATAGTTAATTTATTTTTGCTTCACTATTTATTTTATTTGTGCACAAGTAGTTGTGACCGTGGTTTCAGAGACGTCATAGAAGCCATGGAGTCATGTGGTTATGACGCACATACCTATAAGCAAATGGTGTGGTGAAGACCAGCTAACGATGTTAGAGGCTAATAAAAATCGGGAAGTGACGATTGGTCGCTGGGTCATCGAAGTCATCCACGGACGGTTCAAACGCAATTTTCAACTGTTTAGACAAGATTTTTTTAAATCGGGCCATGAGCCACATGATGAACGATTTTCGTGTGACCGCTACGCTTATTTAACGCATTTTCGTGTTGATTGAAGACGCGCATGCAAGCGAATTTTTGCGAATTTTTTTTTTATTAAACTGAGTGTGTACGAACCAAATCGTTTGGGTGCGTATGTAAACAGACAGCGGGCTAGTTTCCGTAACATCGAAGCCGATGTTATCGGATCAGACAAGTTCCCTGGGGCTCGATTCTGCTATTGCAATTGTGTCTCAATGACCGGTCAGTGATCGAATATTTGACAACTTTGACAGTTTTTGTATGGGAAATGTGTCAAAAGTTTGACGTTATACGTCAAAAATCGATCATTGACCGTTCATTGAGACACGATTGCAATAGCAGAATCGACCCCGTACTAACACACTAGCACTTGGGACACATCATGTAAAACTTGCGCATAGCTGCTATGGTGAACATATTAGGTATTATACGCAATGACATACTTATATCACATTGAAGTAGCAAGAGACGGTGTTTTTAATAATAAAGAACCTGAACATGCTATGTTGCTACGCGCAAGGATCCAATCCAGGCGCGCACGTGCAAGATTGTATTTACGTATGTAATACATGGTCGAGAAAGAAACAATTTCCAATTATTACTGTTCGTCTTTATCTGGCATTCGAACTGTGGGTTGGGTAATTGTGTGATACTTTTGCAAAATCAACAATTACTTTAAAGTACCAAATATTTCAAGGACAAAAATTGGTAACACTGCATTAAAAAGTTCGGGGGATAGTTGGTGTATCACACTGACATTTGTCTGCATTGCTCTTTTGCACAGACAAATTTCTTAGAAGTCTGTATCGTCTGACGTGTCGATCATTGGTTTGAGCGAAATAAATATTTGCACCCGTGCGAAGCCGGTTCGGGTCGCTACCTACTATTAGTACCTATATATAAATAACGTAACATCCTTTTTCGTACCTAGGGAAAATTACCTATGTTTTTATTTACAGAAAATTTGCAAACTACTGGATATAATTTACTTTACAGGTGAAACGGGAATTGAAATTGATCTTAAGACCAACTACTTCACCGTGCAAACAACGCCACAGTGGCGCCTATACCAATATCATGTGGACTTCTCCCCAGAGGAGGATAATACAATAGTTCGCAAAGGCTTAATGCGTATCCACGCAAACACCCTCGGAGGGTAAGTGTAGTATGACTAGTGATATGATAATCCATTTATTTAAATTTACTGATAAAACAGCTCATTGTGAAGTCTTCCGCTTGACTATTTTAAAACTGAAGTAAGTTGTTAAATATTTACTTATTTTCTTAATTATTTCTTACGTTTTTAAAGGTACCTGTTTGATGGATCAGTCTTGTATACTGTCAAGAGACTGCACCCTGATCCGCTGGAGCTGTACTCGGACAGGAAGACTGATGGCGCAAAAATGCGACTTTTAGTAAAGGTATGTACCTAATGTGAAGCAAAAGTAAAGCATAAGTAAAGTTTAAAGTTACGCTTTTCATTAATTGTTTCTGATGTTAAAAATAATGTAATTATTCGGATTGTTTGCAGTTGACTTGTGATGTGAGCCCGGGTGATTACCATTACATTCAAATCTTTAACATAATCATAAGGAAATGCTTCCAACTATTGAAGTTACAACTCATGGGCAGAGACTATTTTGATCCAATTGCTAAGGTAAGTCGCGCATTTTTAGGGTTCTGTACCCAAAGGGTAAAACGGGACCTATTACTAAGACTCCGCTGTCCGTCTGTCTGTCTGTCACCAGGCTGTATCTCTTGAACCGTGATAGCTAGACAGTTAAAATTTTCACAGGTGAGGCAGAAATAGCACATCTGTGAAAATTTGCCGCTATAACAACAAATACTAAAAACATTTCAATATTTGTAGGTTGATATCCCGGAGTTTCGTTTACAAATTTGGCCCGGATACAAAACGACGATCAATCAATACGAGGATCGTCTACTGATGCTAACTGAAATAACGCACAAGGTAAGCATCTGCACAGTTTTCTTTTTTTTTTTTTCAAACAATTATTTTAATCCCTATGGTGTGGATATTTATGTAGGTACCTACATAACTTTTAACTTTTTTATTGTTATACCTAATAATATAGGTGCTCCGTCTGGATACTGTGCTACAAATGCTGAGCGAGTATGCTGCAACAAAAGGCAGCAACTACAAAAAAATATTTTTGGAAGATATTGTTGGTAAGTGTATTAAAATTTGACGTATTAAGGCTGGATTATTCGGGCCTGTTTTAAATAGGTAATATTTGGTATATATTTAGAGTACTCCTACTTTCTATGGCAGCTCAGCTCTAAAGTATATCCGTCTCGAGTTATTTATGCACCCTAATCTATGACGCGTAATTATTTACGAAAACTGGCTCCGTCTTCCAGGAAATAATCCCTGAGACTGCATATCTCTTCAGAGCATTTAAAAAACCTCGACTTCCACACTTTCGCCGTATATAGTCTCATCAACTCATCACTTAATAATTGGTCACTGGTGGTGATTGCTTGGTGTTGTTGGTTATTAAATTTTTAGAGACAACTGAGCTTTTTTCTCATTAAAAAAAAAGCTTATTAAACTCGCACCACTTTCTTAGCCTATCGATATTATATCATCATAGAGACATCGACCATTTTCAGGACCCTTTAACCTCCAAGAAAAACTTCAGAACAAAGAGAAAGTAAATTGGCTATACAATTGATGGCTCATTCGACATGCAATATGTCCAGTTATTGGCAAGATGTCTGAATCCTCACACTGACAGCTTGCCAAAAATTGACAAAACCGTGTAACTCCTCACTTCCGATCCGGAGCGATTGGTCACTGGTAGAGATGGGGCTATACCCGGTAAAAACCCAGAATTTGGGTAAATAACAATTTATACCCATTTTTACCTACCCATTTTTAATTTATACCGGGTAAAAATTAAAATCAGTTTAATTTCAACTAATTATTGTATTTTTAATAAAATTAATTAATACTTTGACAAATTTGTGGAATTTACTTTTATTTGGGACACTCGTCAGCACAACATACGCGGACATTGTCAAGGGGTTGGAAGTTAATTGACAATACATTGGAACCAGTTCAGACTACTCCCACCTGTACCGGAAAAACTCCTCATATTATTTTTTGCAATTGCAAAATGTACTTACACCCTTTTTTTTTAAGGATGCGAAATCATCAAATGACTTCTGCCGCTCTGAGTGGAGTGGGAAGGAGTGTCAGACTCTTACTGACTAAAACCCATCCGTGCTCCTCGTAGTGCCTTTTGCTTTCCGCCCTGGAAAGCGGTAACCGCGGTACCTCTTACGAACAAAATCCGCAACCATGGCAGGCTCTAACCCTAACCAGTCCCTACTCCTATGCTGACATCTCTTTGAGGCGCGGGTGGAACACAACACGCCGATCGACCCGGGCCTGGCTTTGATCAGACAGCGAGCCACCCAAAGCTCGCCGTCCGCAGACCCGCACCTACGGTGGCCGGGAATCGCTCAGCGACTCCCGACGCCCGGTGCGTCGCTTATGTTGCGGCGGCTGGGGCGTGAGGGTTGTTTTTCCCTCACGCGGCCCGCCTCCTCCTTTACTAGCATTACTGCTTCGCAGAAGTAGGTGACGGCTTCCCATGCCTCCTCGCTCCGGACCATGGATTGAACCAGGGCCGGACGCGAGAGGTCACCGCCGCCGATTGCCTCGACGAAAACACGGCAGTGCTCCGCCAGCAGGGCAGACCTCCACCGTATGCTCCACCGTGTCCTCCGGGCTATAAAATGTACACCCTACCTAATGCTAAACGCGGCTGCAAACGGCGGCGAACAAGCCGGATTCCGAAAAGGCTTCAGCACCGTTGACCAGATACACACGCTGCGGCCGGTTATACAGATGACAAAAGAGTATAATCTGCCCCTCTGCTTAGCGTTCGATCAAGACGTGGGCTGTGCTGCAGTCTCTCCAACGGTGCCAAATTGACTATCGGTACATCGAGGTGTTGAAGTGTTTGTATGAAAACGCCACCATTTCAGTCCGACTTCGTAACCTATCCTCCGGCAGCGGGGTGTGAGGCAGGGAGGCGTAATTTCTCCGAAACTGTTTACGGCCGCAATGAAGGATGTCTTCAAGGTTTTGGACTGGAGAAGGCTAGTTATTAATGTCAATGGCGAGTGTACATCACTCACCTTCGATTTGCCGACGATATAGTCGTCATTGCTGAGACCATGAAGGACCTCAGTATAATGCTCCATGACCTCAGTAGAGGTTCCGAAAGAGTAGATCTTAAAATGAACATGGAAAAAACTAAGGTCAGTCATGGTAATAAAATACCCATGTAGCACCTACTCCAATCAAGATTGGAGGCTCTACACTCGAAGTTGTAGACGAGTACGTCTGCCTGGGACAAACGGTCCAGTTAGGTAGGGCTAACTTCGAGAAGGAGGTCAACCGTCGAACCCGACTCGGCTGCGCGGCGTTCGGGAAGTTGCGTGGTATATTCTTGTCTCACATACCACAGTGTATCAAGACAAAAGTCTATGACCAGTGCATGTTGCCAGTGACCCATGGACTCGAAACGTGGTCTTTCACCGTGGGCCTTATCAGAAGGCTTAAAATCACCCAAAGGGCAATGGAGAGGGCAATGCTCGGAGTTTCCTTGCGTGATCGAATTAAAAATGACGATATCCGTTAGAGAACCAAGGTTACCGACATAGCCCAAAGGATCACCAAATTGAAGTGGCAGTGGGGAGGGCACATTGCTCGCAAAACAGATGGTCGATGTGGCCGAGAAATTCTGGAGTGGCGACCGCGTACCAGAAGACGCAGCGTTGGAAGGTCTCGGGCTACCGATGGATGCGAGACGCACAGGACCGGTTGTTGTGGCGACAATTGGGGGAGGCCCATGTCCAGTAGTGGACGTCTTTCGGCTGATATTATGATTATGATTCTACCAAAGGACGACTCGGAAGGTATCCATACCCGAAGTAAACGTCAGCAAGAGACGGACTAGAGACGTTTTGGAGGTGCAACACCGCAGACGTGGGAGGGCCAGTTGCCGACCATGGAGGCCGGCCCATCCACAGCAGCTCCAGCCTCGCAGCACCAGACTGGTGCTCTGATGATGATGGTCCAGATGGAGCAGGCCATTCGGTTGGAAGAACAGCTGCAACGTGACAAGGAGGAACAAGCCCGCCAGTAGGAGGAACAGACCCACCAACAGGAGGAACAGGCGCGCCGCTAGGAATAATTGATGCTTCTCATGAAGGACCTTCGCGCGGCCTTCAGGGAAAGACATGAAGGAGGTGAAGGATAAGGTTGCTCAGCATGACAAACGCCTGTCAGAAACTAAAACCCAGATCAGCAGGTTTACTGACGTTATTGCTGATGTGAAGAAAGAGTTTGTGTGTCGATTTAAAAGATATTTTATTCCGTTTTATTTAAATCAATATTTTATCTTCAATGATCAATGTTATAACTAATGTAGTAGTTCGTAGTATTGTTGACGAAGCCAATTAAATAACATAGACAGTATTCATCTTATGACGAAGCCATTTAAATAATATAAAGACACCTACTAATTTTTACCCGACATTTTTTATTAATACCCGGTAAAAAAGGGTATTTTTTCTTTTTTACCTATTTTACCCTTTCCTTTCAATTTTTACCTTCCCATTTTTTACCCACCTGCCCATCTCTAGACACTGGTGCTACCCGGGATAACTTCCAAACATCTGGCCGAAGAAAAGGCGAGCTACTGATTTCCCGAAAAATTCGATGAGCACTCGGACACTAGGGGATGAGTCAGAAACAGCTAGTAAAAAACGTAACATGATTTCAAAATTAAAGAAAAAGAATAGCATAGGTATGAAAAAATATAAAAGGTCTCCTAAGTGAGTTAGGAATCGAACCCAAAACATTATGCTCTGCAGCTGCCCTGGCTTGCCACTATATGTACCAGTTCCTTATAAAATATTTTATACATTATAAAAAACATCATACTTAGGTACCTACTGCTGGAAAACACAACACAACACAACACAACACAACTTACTATGCCAATGCATAGTGCATTGGAGGAATGACACAGTTATTTCTCGACAAACTTATAAAGCTTAGAAAGGCTATTATTGCTATAAATTAAGGTAGCGTTTACCTATTATGAACTATTGCAAATACTGAATTATTTATGAAATATCTTCATATAAGCTTATGTAGTCATTAAAAAAAGTCTAGGTATTTTTATTTATCCATGTAATGACTCTATGCCAGGCTTCGATTCCCTTTTTTGGACGGGTGGCGACACGATGACGCGGATACCTGATACGAAATTTAAAAAACGGTTCATTAGTTAAGGACGCGATTTTAGATAGGTACATTTTCTCAATAAATGTAAGTACCGAAGTAAAAATTTTCACTTCAGTACGTTTATTGAGAAACTGTACACTATCTAAAATAATGTTAATAGTTCAGAATCGTACCATGCACATAATCAACAATTCATGGGAAAAACATTTTAAGAATGCAAAGCATTTTATTTAATAAACATACTTTTATGTAAAAAAGTAATGATTTGACTACCCATTTGGAAACGCGTCCTTAAGGCGCTGCGTTGGAACATATATGTATGTAAACACACATACATACACACCAACACCACCAACACCGGTGGGTAAAAACATACATACATACTTAGACTACTAAAATCATAACCCTTCCTTTTGGCTTTGCGTAGTCGAGTAAAAAGGAAGTTGGAATTTAAGACACTCTTACAGATCAGTATTTGATCGATAAAGTATCGATCAAATACTGATCTGTAAGAGTGTCACTTTGAAATGGTTCATCGGATCAAAACAAAATCAAATAATATGACCTCTGTTATTTTTCTTAACCGGTCAGGCCCAACATGTGAAAATTCCCTAATATAAAGTAAATCTTATGTAATAGGTAAATAAACATTAAATTCGCGATTAATTCGCGACACACCGGTGTGTCGCCGGGGCCGGACAGGTATTTTAATATTCAAAAACATAAAAAACTATATTAGATCACAAACACAGGTATTATTGAAATTATGGCTTCCCTTGTGGTCAGGAAATATGTTTTTTTTTTGTAATTTTGCATTCCGACGATTTCGTAGACTGCCACCGCTGCACCGGAACGCACAGACTTAGTCTAGTGCAAATATGTGATACTAACATAGTTTCAAGTTTTTATTTACTAACACAATTGTTATAATATGTATACCTACTTAGGTTAAGGTTACGGGGGGTATTACTCTACTGTTGGACATTATACATTCAAAGTTAAGCATGATAGCGTTTTATCTCATTATTAATTTTGTCTGTACGGAAACAAAATAGTTTTAAAATAAAAAGTCATTAAAAAGTAAGCCAACAAAGATTCGTTTTTCCTGCTATTTTTAACGCAACTTCGGGCGCAAATAAGTAATAAAAGAAGTATAAAATCTCAAAAACAAAGTCGGCACCGACAAACCTCAATTAAGTACTTATAGAAGAGTTCAATAAACTTTATTTGTAATTGATTTATGCAGTGGTTTTTTCTTAAAACTCAACTTTCCAATAGACTTTTCGTGCATCGTCAAACGTTGTTTCCGTTCGGAACGGTTTTGTGTGCGTGGAAACTAGACATTGTGCGTTTAGACTAGCGTCTAACTGCTCATCACTGATACAGTGCGATTCTGTAAACATGTCGAAGTGAACACCCGGGCGGGGCGCACGACAGGTGAGTTGTCAAACCATACAAATAAGATGGAATGACAGCTCTATTGTCGTTCACCCCACCTAGGTGAACACCGTGAGATGTCGACAGAATCGACCGGCTGTCTCTGCCGGGCGCGATGCCCAGTAAGACAGCGTGCTTATTGGCCACGCATACCAGTGAGTTCGAGCCCGCGACTAGGTATTTATCTATGGGTCTTTTTAACCTAAAAATAAATGGTTTATTATAATTAAGTATAGGTAGTTAGATTTATGTTAGGTATATATTTTTTTTGCTAATCACAGTGTCATTGGTTGCAGGAATAAAAAAAAAATGAGCTCAACATATTTTGTAGAATTGTTTGGCTTTTCAATCAAATCATTTAAAGGGTTTATTCGATTGAAAAGTCAATATTCCAGTCTATTCCATTTAAAATCAAATACGTTTATTTGTACACAAGTAAAAAGGGGGAACAGTTACAGGGTAATGGGTCTCTGCGTCCTGCCACAGTGGCATACAAAATTTTATGTTACATTTCAAATGTGCCAAAATAATTTAAATGTAAAACTTGCATACATTGATATGTTTTCTTAAAAAAGAAATCAGATTCGTGGGAATCGAACCCGCAACACTTGGTGCATTACCCCTACCTATTGTTAGGAATTTAAATCTACTTTATAAAAACATAATCACCACAATTTAAACGAGACTTAATAATTAAATTAACTATTTTTTAATAACAAAGTAGACACAATAATATTCTATGTTGATGTTTACAAAAACACGACTGTCGGCCAAAGAGGAAGCGCCCTTTTTTATGAGTCTCGCAGGTCAACGTATAAGAAGGTTGTTGTCTGCTTAACCGGACTTGCCTGTGGCGGCATTATTATAAATATTAATGCTTCCAGCCAGGGCTTTTAAAAAAAACTTACAAATTAAGCGACTACACGCTAAGGGCACCCTCTGTGGGGTACGGACCACAGCTTAGGGCGTCGCTGGGGGGAGGACAGCTAGGGACGGGCTGGATCGAACTAGGATTATTATTCAGGGGTGAATTTACGACTACAAGCTCAGCGGCGCTGGCTGGCTCGAGCAAGGGTCGGGGCGGACATTGACGGAGACGTCGCGACGGGCCTCGGTGGCGAGATGGTCTTTGTTTGCGCAGTGTGCTTGTCTCTCTACGGCTCCCTTGGAGGAGGGTGGTGGAGTCATCGGGAAGAGAGCGCGCTGGTTCTCTTTGGCTTATACATATAGGGCTGGTCACTCGCAACACCCTCCAATTTGAAGTTGCACCTAACACTATGAAAACTCCCCCTATTATTTACATTGAGATCTAGCGATTTGAGCGCTTAAGGGGGATCCCTAAAGAGACCTCGCCATACATTTTTCAGGAGCTGTAATCTCCGTAAATAAACAGTTTCTGCAGAATAAAGCAAGTATAATGAGATTTTATAATGTATTGTGATCGCCTATCGCCCAAATTTTAGAAAAAAAACAGTCTTTCTATGAGAATTAGACCCAATAAAAAACGAAAAATCTTTACATGTGTGAGTGACCTGAATCGCGCCATCTGACAGAAATTTATAGAACCACCGAGAAAAAGTTCATTGCTGTTATGTTACGAGTTTACGTGCGGTGAACATTTTAAGTAGATGGCGCTGTTCGAAAATTCGAACAAGCGCCAAGGTTATCGAGTGACGGACGCGGCGATGCGACGTTGCCATTCAAGACGCAATTTGGCAACAACGCGTGTTGCCAAATTCCAGTCCATGCGTGATTGTGTGTCAAAATTGTGTTTCTAGCAAGTTAGCGCCGGCGCGCGGGTTTGCCCGCGGATTTTATATTTTATGATTGATGAAATGTTTTTTTTTAGGGAATGAGAAATAATGCTAGAAAGTGAAAACAATTATCTGCGATCTGCCTTTGGTTCACACAGATACAATACTAATGTTATTATTGTATTACTTATCTACTTTAAATAAATAGTGCCTACCTACCTAAAGATTTAAAAATCTTTCCACTGTATGTAAGTAGGTACTGATAAAACATTTTCTGACACGGTTAAGTACTAATTCATTGGTTTGGGTTGAATCAAATCAGAGAAAAGAAGTTCATGTAGGTATACTTAGGGTACCTATACCTAAATCAGGCGATCAGCGTAGGCAAACTTACCTATTTTTTTCCTAGCTACCTACGCAATGGTCGTCCGTCTGTCGGTCCGTATGTCTGTCTGTCCGTCTCTGTCTGTCACCAGACTGTATTTCACGGACCGTGATAGCTACACAGTTGACATTTTCACAGATGATGTATTTTTTTACATTTGTATCGCATGATTGTAATATTATAAGTCGCGTAAGATTGTATATTTACAAGTACCTACTTACTTATAATTTCTTCTAGATAAGACAAGTATTGAAACTATTGAATTTGGGTGTGATTCAGTGTATTCGAAATTATTTCTTCTCAACACATCATCTGCCTAGCCCTTTCCCAACTATACCTACTGGGATTGGCTTCCAGTCAAACCGGATTCAGCTGAATACCAGTATTTTACGTGGTGCGGCTGCCTACCAGACCTCCACAATCCATTATCTGTTCTCAACATAATCATAGATTATAGTCTAAAACATAAACAACATTTATTACAATCTTACGATGTTTGGAATTATCCGGTGACACATACGAGTACTTACATAGGTAGGTACCTACTCTAACCAACTAATACCAAGATATTCTAAGCTGATAACAACCCTTTGCTTTGCCATCTAAAACCATTCCACCAAAGAACGCCAGTAATCACACTAATCACTGAATGTTACGACTGTATCACCTAAAGAAAACATTCTTAGATCGCGACGAATAATTGCATAAATAATCTTTTATTTATTTAGTACCTACACGTCACAATTTATTTACACGTTAGGTACTATTTAGGTTCAGTCACATTACAACAACCTGTGTAGGTACAATATACCTTTATTACCATTAGATACGGGACTTAGTCACAGCAAGCGGTCCTACTCAGTTGGCACTCAGTCGCGCACGGAAAATCATTGATGTGACCTTCAGAATGATTGGCCAAAATGACCGATCAGCTTAAAAATATTACTAAGATCTAATACCTATTTGCTACTATTTGATATCTTTGTTTAAATAATTGGTACCTAATTAATAACTGAGAAAATGAATTTAAAAAATGGGCAGTCATTCTGATGTCAGGATGGACTGCCGACATTTAGGATCTCCACGTAAAGGCTCAAAAATTTCAATTCGCCTTTACAAAAATTTAGTACCTATTTGATACCTAAACATACCTATATTTTTTCTAGATTTTTAAGGCAAAGAATTTTATTAGAGATTTTTTGTTTAGGTAGGTACTATGAATAAATATACTTACCTAGTTCTACCCACATGTTAGCTTTTATCAGTATCTCGGAAATTGTTATTAATTAGTAGTACTTATTGCTAATTATCGTGTAAATTGAACTACCTTCACTCCATAGACTTGAAAAAAAATTGACTTCACTTGACTTTCTGTATCAAGTAGTACCTACCTAAACATAGGAAACCAAAAATCTGTAATAAAATCTTTAATCTTTGCAGCTCAACAGTGTTTTAATAATACTAGGAATAAAAATAAGACACACCACTCGTAAATACAGCCAAAAATGTTAATTTGTTGAAAATAACAAAAATATTTTATCGTTTGCTTCGCCATGTTTGTGAGAGCGAGATAGATATTAAAAACATGCGTGAGAGACACGATACGCACAATTCGCGAGTTGTTGAGAGATTTTGTAAACAACGCGCGACGACTAGTACCAGACCGAGGTTGCGTAAGGTTAGCAACACAAATTTCTTCAAACATATTAATAGTTTTTTATTATTATTGTTTTACCAACCATGATTATTTAAATTCAAGTCAATTTTATTAATAATTGATAACAGTTATGTTTTACGCAACAGGTACTTATTTAAAAAAAAATGTTTTATAAGACAAAGTCTAGTTTTTAGTACCTAATTGTTGGTGCAGAATCACTACTTCACTATATTTAGTTATCTTTATTACGCGACTGTGGCAAAGCAAACGGTTATGATTTCAAGGCTTCCTCGTAACTCCCAAACTGCACGTCATGTGCAGCCATATTCTTTATTTATTTATACATAAATGCATAATGGTGGATACTTAAGGCTCTTTTTTATTCAGGTTTCCTAAAGATGAATTAAGGAGACAAAAGTGGCTTGTTATTGTCCGAAAACAAAGGCAGAAGTAAAGCTTTAGTAACCTTGCGCGATCGAGCGAACAATATTAATTTCTTTTTTAACTACCTCAAAATAATTAATGTTTTTTATTTTATTTGCTAACGCTACCACATGCCATGTCATTCATAATCGTAAACATTCGTCAACATTCGGCAGCTAACGCGATTTCGCTCGCACGACAGCGCCGTCTCCTATCTCTATCCTTGTCTATCGGTAACAGTAGGTTGCGACTGTGATGACACTGATCACAGATGTGTGAGTTTCGGTGCATAGTCGTACGCCGAGCCCATGTTTACTGATTGCGATGTTAGAGCGTAACATGCAATGTTTATTACCCAAAATAATTTATCTGAATAATTTGTTATGGTGAAAAGGGATACCTTTTTACCACCAAATCCGATAGGATATCGAGCCTAGAAACAAAAATATGCATAGACCAATAATTATATTATTATTAATATTTGAAAATATTAGGTTTGGTAAGGATAAAGAAAGATAAAAAATAATTCAAAAATAAATACAACTATTGAGATTTGAACCCACACCAAGCCTAATGAAAGGCAGTCTCTAAACCGACAGTCTATTTGTACGGTTGATAATTGTTTCAAATAGCCGACCTTATTTATGTCAAGGTTTTTAGCTGCTCAGCTTCCCGAAAGTATAGCGTGATGATAATCATTGCTAAGGTTATATTAATAAGAAATAGATTGGAATATAACAATTTGGTCCTCTGGACATTTTAATTTCCAACCATTTTTGAATAAAACGACATCTAGTAGGGTCGAAAGTTACTACTATTTACTTTGCATGTGTGTGTAAAGAGTAAATTCATGCGGCTAAATCTTTATTCTGCTGTAATCTTTGTATGGTAGCAGTTAACAAGCATAGTGATTATCTAAAAAAATCAAGTTAATGCCCTAGGTATAGCCTATAATAAAGTTGTCTATTAAAACTTTCTATGTTAAGTGTAAAAATTGAAAATGTTCGAAATTGTGGATGTGTCGCCATCTAGCGACAAAATGGCAGTGAGAGCATTCATCCATTCACCTTAACCAATGCATCAAACATGTTGTCAAAGATATTGTTATGCGCCAGAAATAATTCCAGATACATAACGATATTAGTTACCACTAGTGCCATCTAGTATCGAGTAGCAGAACTAAAATAGAATAGAATACCTACCGTATATTATGTACACCATATAAGTTACAGAAAATATACCTAGATGAAGAAAACATTACTTAAGGAAGATCGAGATCCTTCTAGACTATGCTAGAAAATTTCTAGAGTTCTCGACATCTAGTCAGTCGGGACTCGGGTATGTAGGTCCGCGTACCTACTCTAGATGATTCTACAGTAGAAGGTTCTAGAATTAACTGCATGGCGCCCTATAAAAGGACAACATAGCCCGCGACCGAGTCTATAGTCCGGTTATAAGCAGTTGATAGCCCTAGCGTGTATTGGATGTGCGATAGGTAAGAGGATACCTTCGAAAGCGATCTTCAACTGCGAATTAAAGTGTTCAGTAGTGTAATTGTGTTATATAGTTAGTGAGTTTTGAGTTGTAATTAGTGTTGTAAATGAAAGGGTCTGTTTTGGTTACTTATTAATTTAATCGGCTGTTTTTATTGTCACGAACTTCAAACTCGTAACAACATGATAAAATATTTAACCACTTTACATGCTGTACCGCATGGCTATTACCCTTTCCCGATAGAGCTAATCTGTTTTACTGTATGTATGTTTGATGACCTAGTTCAGGTCGTTACTAGCCGATGGTGAGTGTCACGAAAGATTGGAGGTGCGAGACGTGTCAAGGTGCGTTGCAGTACGGTACGGAGAGGAATGAGACACTGATTCGAAATAGAACAACAATCTTATTTATTTCTTTTCACAAATTAGAAACTTAAGTTTAGAGATAGTTTAAACTATCTCTATTGTCTGTGTGAATCTGACTTAACGATTCTAAGTTATTTTATTGATTATACTGCAATTACGGGCCGATAATATTTAGGTAAGTACATTATTGGAGCTGCCGGAACAAGACTTCCGATTTTTGGTCTGTAGGACCTTATCAGCCAAAAAAGGGGTTAGAGGCGCGGGGCGGGTGCATCTCCGTATCGACCAATCTCATCGATTCGCGCCCGAGCCTTTCTTCCTTCACCCCCCCCCTCTCCCGTCACACGGGTCTAGTGACAATATACATCACGAAACCCCGCTTTCGACCAATGGCCATGCACAGCGGCAACTCATTACTTTTATGGTAACGAATTTCCCAATTTTGAAGTGGAGAGTACAATACTTAATGGTAGGTACACGAACTTATGTAATGGTCATTCTCAGGAGACTCATTATTTGGTTGACTTCGTGCTTCGGTGTCATTTTTTTTTAAATTTAGTCTTAACTAACATGAAATATCAAATCTAGAGTTAATTTATAACATATTAGTAGTAGGTACCTAGAGGGAATCGTATAGACCGAATAGAGTAGAAGGATTTTTTTTTAAATGGTGTACACCGAAAACAATATTCTTATCACCGAAATCAAATATATAAAATTATTTGTATTTCAAAGACTTTATTCCTCATTTATTTTATTTTTTATAAATATTAACTGCCTACTTAACAATGAACATAATGAAATGGTCTGTAAGGAATTGCAAGAAAACATTATATTTTATCAAGACTTATGTATTTATATATAACGAACTATATTATGTACTTACAAGTAACCTAAAGTAATAACTAAATATAACAACTAGACTAATAATCGCGAAATTATGTACAGACTCGTATAAAAACAAACAAACAGACAAATGACTACCGAAATTCAATGCAATTGCAAAAAGAGTTCTCTGCACCTCCTGGATTCACCAATATTGGAATACCGTTTTCTTTATTCACTGACGACAAAATTAAACGTTTTAACGATATTTCCGAAGCCTTTCCAAAATAAATTTACATTCGACTTTCAACCTCATGAGATATTGCTGTTTTAGGCCGAATTCACATCTTTTGAACAAATTCGATCAAATCATTCAATGCACACTAACATCTTAAGTGTGGATCTGTGAGACCGAGCGTGGCTGCAAGCCACACTGCCGGGCATTCGCTTTGGTGGACTCGGTATCCGCACTGAAATGTTGACCAAAAGGTCGTCATTGGTTAACTGTGAAGTGTCGTGCTTGACCGATACAGTGGGCGCCCGAACACGGCGTTGCCCGATAATCCATTTTCCCAAAGACAATGGGACGAGCCGCTCTGCAGGTTGGCAACATAGGTACTATGCTGAGTGACAGTACTTTCCGGATCGCTACGTGTCTGCGTCTAGGTGCTCCTAGTGGAGCTTCACATCGTTGACAATGCGGTGAAGCAGTCGTACACCATGGCCTTTCCTGCAGTAGGAGCGCTGGTCGATAAGCACGGCACGCCAGCTTTAATGACATCATGCCGCACGGTGCTAGCTAACTGTTTTAAAATTCAATTGCTTGGCACGTGACGATGGGAAGAGGCCAGATGGGATGACATAATGCCTTGGAAGGTAGGTAGGCCTATGGTGTGGGATGCAATATGTGCAACCCTTATGCCATCCCATCTTCTTAGCACGACGGGCTGCGCTGGGGCGGCTGCTGCAGGTGCAGAAAATCTCAAATAGCGAAAATATAACAACCTCATTGGGAATTTTGTATTTGAGCTGTGTGGTGTGGGGTTGAAACATTAGGCCCATCGGGTCCGAGTGCTCACAGTCTTTCGGGACATCAGCAAACAATTACTTGTTGACTGTTCATGTGACCAGAAGGCTGGGCTTTTCTTCGCCAAAGAATTAGCATTGCCATTCAACGCCGCAATGCTGGGCACTTTTGCCATTGACAGCGATATTGTAGACCGACGGCAAAAATAATTCTGTATCACGCAGTTTAAGCGCAGCAAGAACAAGTGATACAGAACCCCAAATCGTACAGTACTGGGAAGATCTGTCTCTACTAGATGTTTCTTTATATATTCTTTCTGATAGCGTAAAGTTCAAGGAAGAAAACAGTACCTACCAGCTTATAAAAGCAGTCATTTTTTTCTGTCTGACCGTATCGAAACCTAGTGTAAGGTGACTAAGTAGTTTTCCTCTGGTCCCAAAACAAAAAAAAAACTTATTTGAGAAAAAACGAATTCCCTAAGATAAACTTCTGACCAAAATTAATACCGAGTGCCGGCGGGGAGAGCAGTACCTGGCCCAGGAAATAGGTAACGAAGCAGTAGAGGCCTTAGCCACGATAAAAATATATACTGTGCCTTAGCCTTCATGCCAGTCCTGATCCTGTTTAAACTATGCCAGTCAAACAGAAATAAATTAAAAGTAAAAAAAAACATCTATAACAAGCTTTTATTTAAAAGCTTGTAGCGAAAGTTAAGTACCTACCTACTCGTATTTGTAGTTTTTTACTTTTAATTTACTAAGTGAATACGAGTAATTAAATCTCGCGACCAGCTTTTATATCATGTAAATAATTGTGTAATGACGTTTTATGTTGATTACAAAAGTTTTAAAGGAAAAGTTAATTTTATTCTTTTTAACGCATTTAAATAAAAGCTTGTTAGTTTTTTTCTTTTCATTTATCTTTTACTTTTTAGTTATCGCTGAACAGGTTTCTCAGCCCGTACTCCAAAAACCCCAGTACCTACTCCAAAATTTCAGACGGATTGGAGCCACGGAATATAATGATCACCATCTTATTTTTTTTTAACTCGCTTTCGTTTCCTCAGCAAGTCCTTTCATTTGTTAACCCTATTGTAGAAAAGCATAAAAAACTTAGTCCGCCATCTTTTGAAGTCCGCCTTATTGGATTTAGAGTGACACCACTTTATTTTTCGAGTTATTCTCAGCAATCCTTTTCATTTGCATAAAAAACTTAGTCCGCCATCTTTAGAAGTCCGCCATATTGGATTTAGAGTGATGTCACTTAATTTTCGAGTTTTTCTCAGCAAGCCCCAAATTGGTACCCATATCTGTAGAAGTGCATTAAAAATAACTAGTCCGCCATCTTGGGTGTTCCGCCATGTTCGATTGGGAGATGACGTCACACAGCTAACCATTGTCATCCAAACTAAACGTGTAGGTATACAAAATTTCAGCTCAATAAGTTGAAGATATCTGCTTCAAAATTGAGTTGTAAGATTCCACTTGAACAAACATATTACATACATTGCAAGTTAATTAAAAAAGCTTGTAAAAATGACTAGAAGTAGGTACCTACCTAGTTTTTGGTTGAAATCACACAAGACGGTAAGGTAAGGTGTATTTTAGGTAAATTTAATTGAAAAGGTAAGTATTGAAACTCAATCATGGTAGCTGTGCATAGCATTCATGGTAGCTACTTTAATTTATCGATAATAATTTGAAATGTGTGTAACCCTATTGCCAGATGTCAATAATGTTTAGCAAATCAAATTGACTTACTTATTATAATTTTTAAAGAAAATAACGTGTAGGTATTAAAACAATAATAATATACAACGTATTTTGCATGAACTTCCGAATATTTGTCCCTAAAGCCAAGGAAACACTAGGGGACAAAATGTCGTGCGACACGTGTTGCTAGCGAACGTTGGGTGAAGTAGCACGACGTTGCCGGACTTCGCTCGACTTGGCTGGCAACATCGCGCGACACGTGTCGCCAACTACATTGAGTGAAGTAGCACGACGTTGCCGGACTTCGCTCGACATGTCTGGCAACATCGCGCGACATCGCTCGATTATCCTGTGATGCAGCGTAGCTTTTAGTTGTGGGATTTACGTCACAGTGCAGACACGAGTGCAACTACTTTGTCAATAATGTGGACTAACGACGTAGTGCTGAAACTAATAGAACTATTCACGACGCACGACTTCGCCTGACGTCACTACGGACATAAGCCGCGCGATGTCGATAGATATGTCATGCGAAGTTTCGCGAAGTCCCACGACTTCGTCTAACGTCACTGCGGACATAAGTCGCGCATTATCGCCATATTTGTCAGGCGAAATCGGCCGGCTTCGCTAGACATGTCGCCGATACATGTCGTGGCACATTTGTCCCCTAGTGTATCCTTGGCTTAAGTGTCAATTTTTATTGTCCATCTCTTTTTTTCGAAGCTGTGCTGCGATTTTTTTTTAAATGACAGGTCCGATTCCAAGCACGTCTCGCAGGCAGGGCTCTATACGGGAATGTTTGTAAGCGCAAGCTATTCCACAAATTCGAAGGTTATAAAATATAACATTAAAAACCTCAAAAATCTAGCTCCACCTTTCAGTTCCTGCAATTTTCAAATTGTTTTGTGCTGTAATTAGGATAAGATCTCGAAAATTGTTTTTTAAATCGAGCCTTTTTCAATTGTTCTTTTGATCGAGATAACTGTATATTTTGTGATCCCTCAAATCCCTAAACAGCCAAAATTCGGATAACGCCCCGTTAATATTAAGAAAAGAACTTTAATTGAAGTAGAGAAGGACTAAAATTAATTGATACGATAAAATGTTTGAATACATATCTTGCTCCTGTGATTTGTTTTAAAATGCATATAATATTCATTCCAGGAAAAATCGTCATGACCGACTATAACAGCAAAACATACCGAGTGGACGATGTTTCATGGCAGGCATCCCCAAAATCCACATTCAGGATGCGGAACGAAGATGTTACATACATAAATTATTATAAAAAGGTAAGTACCTACTTATAATAAAAAAAATGCTGTTTGGACATTGTCAGGATTTGGACCAAGTGCTGCCCAGCCCAGGAGTGCCCTATTGAGATCGTAGCATACCTATAGATAATTATGTAGGTACTACCTACACAAAAAAAAGGTTTTAAAAAAATTGGCCCCAGGATTATTTTTGTTGTTTTTCGTCTCGTGCCGCGCCGCTAATATTGTCATACTTGATTTGTTATCTACACTAATATTATAAAGAGGAAAGATTTGTTTGTTTGTTTGTTTGAAATGAATAGGCTCCGAAACTACTGGACCGATTTGAAAAATTCTTTCACCAGTAGAATCCTAAATTATTGGTGATGGTCATAGGCTATAGAATATTTCAAAAAAGTTAGGGATCCGTATGAAAACTTCGATAATGTGACCCAAGGTGTGAGAAAAAATCCTTATATCGCGTACGCTGCGGAATCTATTGACAATAGAGCAAAGTGATGTACTACAGTTTTATAGAGGTCATCAATATCTACAAAAAAGTCCGCGATACCATATGTCTAACTATTATGGATAAGTCACCATGACCGCTTTTTGTTAATATTAGTCAAGCAAATCCCATGGTGAAATAAAAAATGGTGATTATAGTACCATGATATTAATCCTTATCCATTTAAATGGTTTGATAATTAAGGTTGATTATGTCCGTGTAAATTACACTTTAAATCATTCAAATCGGACCTTTCGTTCAAAAGTTACGACGGTAATAAACATGCTCGGAGTAAGAAAAATGTCGCGGCTTGAGCGAACTGGGGAGAATCGTATCAATGCTTGGTCCGATGAAGTTGAAACACCACGGCATTTAAATGTTTTCGATAAAACAATAAGAATATCAAATGTTTGGATTTTTCGAAAATCAACTAGGTACATACATAATAAGGGGTGAAGCAGGGGTGAATAAGTTTTTAGGGGAGGAAATTATAGCTTGCTTCAATTTACGTCAGAATTCTATGAATAAACTAAAAGTGGGATAATTGAAACAGATCATGTACCTAACAATTTTTGCATAATCAACCCCTGACGGGCTGAACGGGGTGAACAGTTGCGCTGAACCAATAATGAGAATCGTTGTGCTTAATTTTCCAAAACTAACCTTTATAAGGGGATATGTATAGGGGCGTTGCAGTTTGTGGAGTACCTACTATCCCCACGCGGACGAAGTCGCGGGCGAAGTGCTAGTTTAAAATATATCTATAAAGCGTGCTTTATTTTATCCCTTCAAGTTATGGACCAAGGGACAAAGTGTGAAATATTAACTGATTATTGAATAATAGGGATCATTCCTGGTCAAAAAATACATGATTCTATTTAGTCCGTTAGTTAGATTATTGAAAAATATTGAACACGTATTTTTTGCTTTATCAAATCAATAAAAAAAGACGAAGATAAACAGCATAAAAGATCAGGAGTGGGGGGTTATGACGTCACGTGTACGTAAAAAGTGTACTTACAAGTGACGTCACATGAGTTTTCAACGCACTGTATCTTTTTCTTTTTTTTTTACGTGAAAAAAAGAAAAAAATACGTGTATAATATTTTTAGAAGTGACGGACTAATAAGATTTTTTAGTCACCACCTATTGCAGTTGTTTGAACCAAAACAGTTCGTCGTAACTAATGTAATGAACGTGTCTATGCAAGTTAAGGTTTTGCAAAGGTACTTAGTGTAACGCAAAGTAAAAAGAAAATGTTTATATCCATGAAATGTGCGTTACTTATAATGATTCCACAAGCCGTCGAAGAGGTACTTGTGCCCCGGCTTACATGAGTTCACGTGGAACAGGCGGGGCACGCGAGTCCCACGTCTGATTTCATTACTGGGTACCGTGTAACATAGGTACTTTATTTGTAATTTCAGTGCAGTCAAATCTATCGTGGCACAAACCATGCAGTATCATTGCATCCAAAAGTAATCGTCTAGATTGTAGGTAATAAAATGTGTACCTATGGAATCTTCGAATGATAACATTAATAGTTCATGCCACGTATGAATTTTTTCTGTATCATTTCTAATTTGCTATTGTATTTAAGGTAATATGGATTCCAAATAGGTACCTATAGCATATTCCAGTTGCGAGCGTATTAAAGACCTATAGGTATACAATATCAAAAAAGTAGAGGGTCGCGCAAAGTCGCAAAGATAAAATATTTTTTTTACACCATCAAAAACTAGAGATTTCAACAAACAAAAAGCCCACTGAATTTTTAAAAAATCAGATATTTTGACGGGTGATTTTCCGATTGAAAATTAGAGTGCTTTTTCGATATTAAGTCAAAACAAGGTGACAAAAATAATTATTTTAAATCAAAAAAATTACAGTGCTCTTGCGTACATAAAAAGGGAAGTTTTCACCAAATTTCGTAATAAAAAAAAGTGTTTCGTTAAAATAAAAAACCAAAAACTTGGTTTTTAAGTTATTATGGCCTAATTGAAATAAATATCTTTCAAAACTTGGTTACTTATTTGAATTTTTCATATATATTCTGAGGTTATGTCGTGAGAAACGTGTGAATGCAAAAATTGTAGTACAACTTTGCATTCAATTTTTTTCCACTACAAGTCTTACTTGTAGTTTGCCGGAAATTGAGATAAACAAACCGTTTTGTATCCTTAAAAGCTGCTTGTTAAAGCTGGTTTTCTATGAATGATTAGGTAAATAATTTAATATTAAATGTAAGTAAGGCAAAATGTATGGTTTGTAGATCTACAGTTAGAAACAAAGCTTTAGTAGATGTAGAATCCTTCGGCAGCAAAATTGATATACCTACTAGTAGAAAGTTTCAAATTTTTAGTAGTAAAAATTTACTCTACTAAGTTGGAAGCCAGAGGCCAGAACTAAATTCAATTACGAATACAATAAGTAGTGCGTATTATGCTATCAGATCTCTGAGGGATTTTTTGTCTATTGCCCAACTTCGTACCGTCTATTTTGCTCTAGCTGAATCAAAACTTAGATATAGCATTAAATTTTTCCTGTAACACAGGTGATTATTTACTTTATAACTATTTTATGCATCCGCTATTTTATCCACTGCAAAACATTAATTAACCTTGAATATTTGGTAAGTATTCATACTTAGATAAAGATAGAAGACGACGACGTGACATGCGACACTCTCACATGCATCGCAATGGCAATGAGAAAATCAAAATACCGAACATTCAGCCTTTTTGGTATATAACAACATAGGTACTTAAAATAACCTAACCTAACCTACCTAAAATAGCTGCATAACTAATAATTTACCATTTTAACACAAACAAAAAATAAGGTGACCGTTAAATATACCTAGGTACGTACTTAATAATTTTGTGCTTGACTCGAAAATGTATGTAGAAGTTTACATGGAAGTTTAACATAAAATTTAGATCCAAATTGGCATGGTTGGAGACGACTATTTCTTGACTATTTTTTGGAATTGAAACCAAGTCGATACTCCCAGCCGTTTGCTTGCACTGATAGAGGTGAGGATTGTGTGGAGAAAGGCTCACCACGTAATCCTCACCAAGACACCTTTATAACTCTGGAATCCCTTAATGACTGCGTTTTGACTATTTATTGACTATTTTTTGGAATTGAAATCAAGTCGATACTCCCAGCCGTTGGCTTGAACTGAGGTGAGGATTGTGTGGAGACGTTCACCACACAATCATCACCAACATATAGCTATAACTTCTGAATCGTAGTGTGACTATTTTTTTAATCTTGGTGACTATTTATGATTATTTCTTGACTATGTTTTGGCGTACTCAAAATTGATTTTCATGAAGTTTTCAAAGGTGAGGATTGTGTGGTGAAGGACACGGTTTTTTTGTGAAAAAGTATTTTATTTTTTACTTTTTAGTGGTACCTACCCCACACCTAACAACATGACTGGAAAGTCACAGAAAAGCAAAAATACGCAATATCTTAAACATGGATGATTTTTCCACATATTTTTTCCAGCTATTTGGATTTAAAAACCAAACTGCTTAACCGACCGATTTTGATAAAATTTAAATGGGACCAATCGAGAAGTTCCTTTCACATAATACAAGAATTTTTCAAATCGGTTTATAAATGACGGAGCACGGAGATATGAGGTAAATAAATAAATAAAAATAAAAAAATACAGTCCATTGATAACCTCCCCCTTTTTTGGAACTCGGTTAAAAATAGAATAGATACCTACTCGACAGAAAAGATCTTCCTACTATTCTGCAGGCAAAGCTTAATGTTGGCAAACACTCGTCACGCGTGCAATCTGTCAATTTGTTGAAAAAATTACCAGCAGAATTAAAGAATATTCAGAATGTGAACATGTTTAAAAATAAACTCAGGGCTTTGTTAATCAATAAAACCTATTACAGCATTGACGAATATTGTAGTGACAAAAATCTTAGTAAAAATAGTAAAATAAGTGTAGGTACCCATGTTCTTTGGCGAACTTGTCATAAATATTGTTTTTTTTACAGAACACTACCTTTCGTTAGCGTCATAGTTGCATATAAGTATATATTCTTATTTATCATATAATATTATTTGGTACCTATGTATTATTGTGATGTTAATTTTTAGTCATATTTATGTATTGTATGCTATATTTTAAGTTTATTGTTTCAATTCTACCTTTAACTCTTACACACGGTGTCTACATCTCTTATATTGGACTCTCCTTTCGCAGGTATGCTGGAAGAGATTTCTTTGGAAATAAGCATTACCTTTGTACCTATTTTTCTGTTTCCTTCTTCTTATTTTCTTTTTTTTTTAATGTGTACTTACATACCTATATTGTTATAGTACATTACGATATTAGTGCGTTAAGATGGTTATAACATGCGAGGCGGAATTTCAGCCCGAGCCGAAGGCGAGGAAGTAATTGAGCCGAGCATGTTATAACCAATACGCACGTATATCGTACGACGTTTTTTAACACATTTGCGAGGAAACAGAAAAAAAAAACATTTTATATTTTGTTCATTTTTAATTATTGAAACAGTTAGTGAAATTACAATTATTAAAATGATACGTTGTTGTAGTTGGTTTTTTAATTATGTTTTTATTATTATTATTACTATTCATAATGTCATTGTTTTGTATTAGGGTAAATGTTGGAGACGACGAAACTTCTTGTAAGGCGGCAGAAGAGCATTGTAATTCGTCATTAGTTGTAAATAAAAAAGTATCATCAGTAGAAGTAGAGGGGCGCGGCTCAGGGCAAAACGTCTTCGTTTGTGGCTCCAAATTTTTTGCCTGAGTTATTTTGGCACTTATATTTGCTTTGTTTTGGATGGAATCTTCTACATAAGATTCTGTTACTGCGTTAGAACGCCACCCGCCATGCCGCTTTAAAGTCAATATATCAGCTCCCGAATCAGCAAGTAATGTAGCTGACGTTCTTCTGAAACTGTGCCCTGTATAACAATCAGCATCCGGCAATCCTAAAAACTTGGCGACTTCCTTTGGAAGAACCGAATTTATTTATGCCAATAGGTTGCGCAGTACATTTACCTTTTTGGTAATTCTGAAAGAAATGATTATTTTTTATCTTAGTCGTACGCAGAGCTTCATATTTTTTGACCACGTCATAAAATGGGCCGTCGATAATAAAAGATCGGGGTATTTTTTAGTGTTTTTAGTGTTTGGGATTTTAACTAAAAGCATTTTGCCTTGATTTTCAATGTCTTTTGTGGTAATATTGTGAAGCTCTTGCCGTCTACATGCACCATGAATACCAAATATTAACGCAACCTGAAAAGAAATAAAAATGTGTTAGATAAGGTATAGGTTTTGGGATGCATGAAGGAGCCTCCTCGTGTAGCGCAATTTGTTCCATCTGACACTCAACCAAACCGAGCGCTCGGCGCATCCTGGACAGTCTCACCTAACACCTTATGAGACTGGCCAATCCTTCCCTTGCGGTGGTAGGGCTAACGCCCGCCTGGTTCGCGACCACCCTCCCACCGGAGTTCGGCGTCAAGCAGCCTGTGTGTTTCGTCGACGCGTGGGAGTACCAGTGCCTCAAGGCATCTTCTGGGCACGCTCGCTTCATCATGGACCTCATCTATCGCTTTCCATTAGGCGTGATCGAGGTCAAGAGCTAGCTCATTCATAAATAAATAAATAATAGGTACTTAGCTTACAGACGGTCGTTAAAAAATATGTAAAAGGGTATGTACAGTAGGTAGATCAATACATAAAATAAGGAGGCAAACTGACCTTTGTTGCCAGGTACTGGCTATCTGGAGCATCTTTTAGAAACTTTTCGACGTCATTTGATGACAGTACCTTAGATTTTTTCTTTATAAAACCATCAGAGCGTCTCTTTAAAAATGCAATGAGATTTGAATATAAATTAATATCGACACCATTTTTCATCTTGAGGGTACTTTTCAGCATAGAATATGTTGTCCACAACGAGCTAGGCTTATATTTACTAGCTAGTTCATTAAAATACGCCAAAACTACATTTTCGGAAAATGACTTGGCATTTTTCATGTTTTTCCACTTCAAGAAATTTTCATACGTGGTTATGTATCTGTCCTTGGATATTGCCGGCAGCAAGCTGTCGCATGCGGTTCGTGCTTCTATTAGTATATCCGGTGGAGTTGAAGTGATATATTGCTCATCTTCATTATTGAAAGTTGTCACAATACAAGTACCTACAAAGAAAAGAACATTTAAGAAAAATGGCGCGAGGATTATTATCTGCCGTGGCTGCGTGAAAATGTTGCCAAAGACGCTAGAGCATGCAGCCAAGTTTTTGAATTACCGAATAAACTGTTTTTTTTTTATTTTAAATAAACTCAATCTGTGAATGCACACTGTTGCTTTCCCGCCATTTTAACAGCGCGCTAGCGCTACCTACTGACTGGCGCCGCGCGGCGATTAGTTCGAGATTTGAATAGCAACAGCGCGCTGCTCACTAGCTGGAGCAAGGAACTTCTACTACAACCTGGAATGTGCACAGGCTGTAGATACGCGGTCCGAGGGAGATAGCTTCGCGAGAGCCCTCTGTCCCTTTCATTAGGGTGACCAACCAATATTATGTAGGTTGAGACTAATATAATAGGATATAATATATTAACCAATAATTTGATTTCTTAAGTTAATAATAATTATGCTTTAAGGATGGATTAAAGTAAAACGCATTAAACTATGTTTTATTATATCCTGGGGCCTGAAATGAAGACTGCAAATAACGGAATCATTTTTGATATTTGAATGACTTGGAATGACATCAAGCCATTTTTTCTCCGTGATTCTTCTCCAGGCAGTCTGAAATTATATTTTTTAAATTTATTTCAAATATACGAAGTAACACACCTAAATCAGCGATTAATATGGGAAGTTGAAACTTTTTTGCCATTTCCCTACAATGTTCCTCGGGAAATGTGAAATTTCATGATCACGTCTTTTAAGTATTCGGTACACCATTCCATATAAAGTTTTATTATGCTTACGTTGAAGACTACCTCCTATTTATATGCTGCATTGTGTAAATAATCTTATAATTTCGTTCATTATGGGCACCCTACTTCAAGAATTGCAATATACTTACTTGAAGAAAGAAACACCGCATCCTGCATAGGATTCGCTTTTGCAACCGAACAGCTTTTGAATCGCACACTTTTTAACCATCTTTATTACATCCGAATAAAGAAATTGATTGTTTTACAACAAATAAATATGGCTGGTGGGTTACCAGTCTAACTTATATAATTATATAATTACTCTACTAATAATCTTTTCTTTTTTAATTACATTTCAATACAGTATCTAAATTATTGCTAAAAAAATGTTCTCATTCTAACAGATAATTTAAAAATATTAGAAATATATCAGAACGAAAGTTAATGTTTTTTTAATAAGACACGACAATATTATTTTTTCCTACCATTCCTACTAAATTCGGGAATAATCCTCCTGGCAACACTTTAGAAAGGGACACAGGGCTCTCCAAGCGCTTTCTCCCTCGGACCGGATTTCTCTTTGACCAAGTGATTGTCTGTAATAGAACTTAACTTCATAAGTATAAGGTTTATTTTTATATTGGTGTCAAATTGACAATGCTCATTCCTGGTTGTAGTAGAAGTTCCTTGAGCTGGAGTTGTGCGGCGGCGATCAGTTCCATATTTGAAATGGCAAATAATACTGTTATGGAATTTGTATGGACTATAACTTAACTATTTGCTTTGGTAACACACGCGTTTTTTATGACCCGCTTTACATATTTAAAACCGGTGGAATTACATCAGCATTACGAACAAAGGTGTTAAAAAATAAATAAATAAACACTTAATATTTCAAGATTAAATGTATTTTTGTAGCATGAGTAGCATTTTAATAGGGACTTTGTTCTGTATCAATATGACTATTTAATGTTTGTAAAGTTAGTATTTTTAATTTGGCTGTACCTTCTAACTTCAATGATGGGTGAGGAACGAGGTTACCTTGATATTATAATTATTGTTTATATTGCTTCTTTTTGTGTCCCTACCGTGCAAATGTTTCGACACAAATGTATTTTTGTAATGAAATAAATAACTTGAAACTTGAATTGACAGTGGATACATGGGTCATAATATATAAGTATGTGATGAGAAGCAAATGATCGAGGATTTTACGCGACAAGACTCCGAATTAAATTTAGCCAAAAGCGACAGGACACGAATTAGTGGCACAGGTAAAGTTAAAATTTCTGTTGACACGGGCAGTTAAGATCACCAGGTTGAATTTGAAAAAGTGTTCTACGTATCCGACTTACGAACAAAATAAATCTTACACATAAAAAAACAGAAAACACTACAAAAAATCTTCAACATTATTTTTCATCATTTATTTAAGTATGTACCTACTCTAAAACATTATTTATTATGAATATGCAAGTACCTATGTATCTATTTTATTTACCCACGTCCGTGTGTCACTGCGGGGTGCCAACTGAAAACCAACCGCTGGGTGTCTGCCGCCCAGCAAATGCTAAGATGGTAACCCTTTCGGCTGGGCACACTCAGCACCATTTTATTGTTATTGTTGCTGTTGTGGTGTGTCTGTGTCGAATAAATGTTTTCTATTCTATTCTATAATTGAACTTTAAATACACAACACTTTTCCCGGGAGATAGGGGTCTCTTTTAGTTTTGATTGTAGATAGGTATCCCTCTTAGTCTGGCTCCTAACCCTAGACACAGACCTAGAGTTGGTAAATTATGTTATTTTTACAACTATCACTTCACTTATCACTAAGTTATCAGTTATCACATAAAAAATACAATTAGTAGGTAGGACCTATAATATTGTAGGAGGCAACAAGAGAGGGTTTCGAACCAAAATCTAATCTACAACGTCTATACCTACTAGTTTAAGTCATGCGAGCCATCTACATCTATTTATAATCAAACAATCAGTTAATTGGTTCCTTTATAACTACCTATCTTAGTTAAGTTTGTTATTATTTAGTTTTCCTGACTCTAGTACTAATTTTACTGTGAAATGTTTTACAAAATTAATATCGTTAGTTAAATCAATTAGTTTGTTTTTTTTAAGAAGTTTCCACACCGGATTATTAAAATATTATAAAAATAATGTCTGTATTAATGTCATTGATATTATTTTATAGTGGTTGTGTCCATTTATTGATATTAAGTTTTCATCATAATTTCACTTTTCGCCGCTATAATCCACAACAAAACATTTTTTTTGTCTTGACTCCTGGGACAATTTGAACAAAATGGGGAGCACTTGGTCCAACTTCCATACATTGATTGGCATTGTTCTTTAACTGTAGGTAGTGGTGGTGGTACATATAGTTATGCTTTTTTTTTTTCAGAAATATAATATCAGTATCCATGACCATGGCCAGCCTATGCTGATTTCTCGCTCGAAGCCTCGCGAAATCCGCGCCGGTATGGCCGAACTAGTGTACTTAGTACCCGAGCTGTGCCGGCAGACGGGACTGACCGACGAAATGCGCTCAAATTTCAAGCTCATGAAGGCCCTTGACTCATACACGAAGATTGGCCCCGATAAACGTATTCAAAAACTGTTGTCCTTCAACCAGCGTTTGACGAAGTCTGCTGAAGTGGTAAAGGTGTGTGTCTTGACCTATTAACAGTTGGTTTATTTTTCTAAATGTTGTACAGTTTTGAAATAAAGTTTAATTTCAGGAAATGGGAGCATGGTCACTTACGCTATCAAAGGAGTTGGTAAAATTCAAGGGTCGCCAACTTCCTGCCGAGCATATCGTGCAGGGCAACAACCAGCGATACCCGGCCGGTGACACTACCGAAGGCTGGACCAGGGAAATGAGGTCAAAACCTTTACTAGACATCTCGCAACTGCCTTGCTGGATCGTTATTACACCCGAGAGGCAGCGACGCGACGCTGAAGGTTTCGTTGACATGATTATAAAGACAGGTGCAGATGTAGGTTTCCGAATGCCCAAACCCGAAATAAGTAAGTTCTGACAATAACAATAATCGTAATATTATTTTTAATGACAGCGGTTTTATCAAATGTCATAAAAGTTTCATCCATGAAATAATTTCTTTCCTCCTAAAAAGATCTCTAGAGGGCCTAGCAAGAATGTTTAGACTTCTAATAACGTTACAGTATCGTAAACGTCTCTTGTGAATTTTGAATATAAGAAACTACAACCCCCTAGCTAGTAGTACGTATTTTGGTTTAATGTTATGCAACGTACACAATTTGTGTCATACAAAAAAATATGAATAGGTATAGTAACTTAACTTATCCAATTCAAATAGATATTATGTGAAAAAGGATTATTATTATAGTTAAAGTAAAATTTTCGTTTCAATACTATACGTTACGTTACTATACGACATAAACATTCATACTAGGCCCTCAGAACTTTAGAAATCATTGGTCTACATCAAAATTGTCTTTTACATAAAAGCTACCATGGAAGTGTAGTATATCGATTTCGATAGTATTTCACTTGCTGAATCTGAATACCACTTAAAATTCATAGGTAGCAGGATACAGCATTGCTTAACTAGTAATTATGAAAGAGACATGAAAATAAATCTCTCAGACATGAACATATATCTCCCTCAGCTGTCAAATCCGACTTCTTAGATTGTCACGAATATTATTCCATTATTTCGGAATTCAACTCAGTCCAACAAAAAAAGGTAGACAGCGCACCGCGAACATCAAAAGTGAAGCCACAATACCGTGCTCCTTCAAGTAAATACACAAGCTCACCCACACACGTACACTAAAACCATGCTCATCGCTCTTAGTACTTCACGAGCCGTCGTCTAGAAAACATTAATAGAAAAATATAATTATGCCTTCCTGTGTAGTAAAAATTTGTAAAAACAATAGCAAATCACATAAAAAGTCTCACGGAATCACTTTTCACTTGTAAGTACTTGAAATAACATCGTTTTTATTATAAATTAACTATGAATTTTAGGTTACTTGGAACAAAAACGTCAACAAACGAAAGCAGTGACATTAAGTGTGAGGGTTGCCATAATGCGATTAAATATTTCCTCATTCGATTAAACAAATATATATTATTTCTTTCTTCGAGTTATATTCCTATTTTCTTTTTTTTTAATATATAAAATATTTTAGATTTGAAGTTTTTCAACACATTTGCGAGAAAACAGTACAATAGGTAATGAAAAAAACTTTTAGTTTTTAGATAGTCAGAAAGTCGCAACAATTTTTGACATTTGTAGTATGTAAATAGCGCGAATTTGCAAATGGAACTACATCTTTCGTCACATTTTCTCTTTAGTGTTAAATTGAGACAAACGTATTGTGCAAAAGCGCTTCCAAGTAGGTTCAATCATTCAGCCTAATATTTTATTCTCGTACTTATTTATACTCCTATAAGAAAATTAAAAAAAAAACTGTAAACTACTGTAAAGGATACGTACGGTGCTATTCAACGGAGTATGCGGTAAAATATGTACTTAGGTGAGAGTACCTATTTTACCGCACGTTCCATTGTGTGATGCGTTATATTTAACTTTCGAATAATATATACAGTCTTCGTAAATCGTAAATGCATTTTTTTGAGCAAATGTGTTGAAAAAGACTTTATTTGTTCATGATAAATAATATTTATTTAGTAAGCATGTTAAACATAACATTTACACGTTATTGTTTCGTTTGTTATGTTTTATCTTGATATTACCTACTTTTTCTTTAGTCAGTGATTTTGTTATGGTGGTCTTTTTTAATTTATTAAAGTTGATTAAAAATGTAACTACCTATTTTATTTTAAAACAATTTTCATAATGACTTACGCTTGTTACGCTTCGGCAACCTTTTAAAACTTAACTAGTTTACATTATTGAATGTAGGTATGTGTGATGTAAAAATTTGTTTTTTAGGTATAGATCTTTTTAAAAAACTAAGTTACAATACCATACTCAACAATATCTTACTTGTGCTGACTTGCACAATATTAGCTTACCCATAAAATATTATTTCCCAAGTTATAGGGAAAAAAAATAAAAAATGGCAACCCTTCGAGACACACATAGATAAAAAGATGGCTTCATCTTTGATATTCGCAGTGCGCCGTCTACCTTTTTTTGTTGGTCTGAGGAATTCAAATTAAAAACCAAAACAAATTCCCAAAGAAAAAAACTACCATCTTTACATAAGTATAACATTGGGATTAATGAAGGCTTTTCAAGGATGATTGTACGAACAATGATGGACCAGCATGCCATATCTACGACGCGACGTAAATTTCCTCCCTATGAATCTTTGTTGGTCCTGATATAAGAAACATTGTAAAGGACCAAAACTTTGATACAGTTTTACAGGGCTTTAAAAAAACGGTATGGGAGTCTTCTAGAACAGTCGTTCATGGTCTTTTGGGGAAATAGTGTTGAACTTGTACCTATACAATCGGCTTCTTAAATTAAATTAATATTTGATGGGTTTAATGTTTTGTTAATATTTCAAAATTCTCAATTTCATGTAATATTTGTTAAGTTTAATGTTTTGTATTTCAAAATTTTCAATTTCATGGAAAAAGTAAAAAAATGAATTAAAAACAACGATTTTTAAATCAATTAAATTTATCTTTACTTTAGGTCTAGTTTTTTATAATAAGTAGGAATATTTTTAAACTGCGAGCTAATTCATGAAAAAGAATTATATTTTCGGATTCAGTGATCCCTAATTTGTATTAAAAATATAGCATTTATTTAACAGTCACACTTGAAAAAGTTGAATTTTACAATTGAATTAATATGGTGTTTCAGTTCCCATCAGAAATGACGGCCCCATGGAATATGCCAACGCCTGCGAAGCCGCGATTGCACGAAAGAATCCTGCTATGATACTGTGTGTGTTGGCACGCCAATTGGCAGACAGGTGTACATTTTTTTTCTCCCCTTTCTTTATCTGCAATCAGCTCCAGCGCCATGATCAGATGTTTTTCAGTATTAATTACAAGTCAGGCTAATTTACCAACGAGTATCATAAAATTTTAATCCATACACTTTAGTGACTATTGTCAAGATTTAATATTTTATTTTATTATATTCAGAAAACTTACAGTTAATTACAAAGCATGCTTACTTATTATAATATAATGAAGGCCAATATAATACAAGTTTTCACTTTAAGTACACACGATTTCACACGAACAAATAAAATAAAACCGACTACATGTCCTTACACTATAGATAAGCACATCCGAAAATCACTTTAATATTGGGTCTTTAGCTATTTTGCCGTTTTTGTTCTAATTTGAACAACGATAACTTCGGTGGGACTTGGAATTTAAAATTCGAACAAAGTTCATATATAGGGGCTGTTATTCTTTCTTCGAAATCAGTTCAGAAACTGAGTTCCAACGTGGATACCGTGCAGCGTCGTAGCTGGTCCAGGTCTCGAGCGCCTGAGACAAGATTTGAATTTTTGCAACCCCAATTTTATTTATTTATTTCTTTATCGGACATCATTCTTTATTTTTTCTTCCTAGGATCGACCTAAACGTCACTTACTTTAATGTAGGAAGAGTAGGTCATTTGGGCAAGTGCAGGCCATGTCATCTTTAGCTTATTCAGAATCGGTAATATTACCTATAGGTTAATAGTAGGTACTTAAACTATTAGGTACTATAATGTGACCCCTTAGTTTAAGGCTGCGACCGCGCCTTTTGATAGGCAATGTTGTTGTTAGGTTTGTATTGCTGGAATCATTAAAATACAAGAATTATTGGCAAAAAAAATGCATTAATACACAATTTCTGATAATTATTTATCAGTCTTATCAAGTAGCATTAGAGTTTATTTAAGCTTTAAACACATTAAAAAACCCAATAGGCATGAACTATTTTCTCAATATCTACAACGTGTAACAAAATAAACGCAAAACCCGTTAAGGGGTCATTGTACTCATCATTATGAACAAGTTTCACTATGGGACCAACAATGAAATCGCGAAAAAAAAATTTACTGCCCCATACATTTTTGTGCACGCAACTCGACAAAATGTACTGAACAGCTGATTTTTTTTTCGCGATTTCGGGGTTGGTCCCATAGTGAAAGTTTTTCATATGATGAGTACCCCTTGTTTGAACATAATATTTTTTCAATGTTAACATTTAGTTCATCGTTTCATCAATTACATCGCTATTTCAGGTATGAGGCAATTAAAAAGAAATGCACGGTTGACCGTGCCGTTCCCACGCAAGTTGTATGTGCCAGAAATATGACTTCCAAATCTGCTATGTCAATTGCTACAAAAGTGGCCATACAAATAAACTGCAAGGTAAGCATTATGTGTCTGCTCTGATTTATTTAGGTGCTAATGCCCGTTTTCTCTTACCTTAGACGACATCTAAATGTAAAACTTGGGCTGCAGGTTTATACATGGATTTATGTTTTAATAATTAACAGCTCGGTGGGGTACCATGGAGAGTAGACATCCCTCTGCAGAGTATCCTCGTGATAGGATACGATGTATGCCACGACACCCGCTCCAAAGAAAAGAGTTTCGGCGGGTTCGTGGCGACGCTGGACCGCCACCTGACTCGCTACTACTCCGCGGTCAACTCGCACACTTCCGGCGAGGAGTTGAGCGCCCACATGGGCTTTAATATTGCTGCAGCCCTGCGCAGATATCGAGAGCTAAATGGTAACATATTTTTGTTTCATATCTATAGGTACATACCTACTTGTACAGAAATAGTTAATAAAAAATCATTAGATACTTAGGATAGGTATCTTACTATTATTTATCAAAGTTGGAACTCGTTGGCGTTCGTGGAATCGCCCTTGATATGTTTAAAAATTATCTACAGAACCGTACCCACCGAGTGAAAATTGATGAACATCTTAGTGATGAGGAACCGGTGTCTTAAGGCGTTCCTCAGGGAAGCATCTTGGGTCTAATCTGGTTCTGATCTACGTTAACGACCTTTGTAATATGACCCTCACTAACACCAAGATTTACGCCTATGCTGATGATACAGCAATTGTGGTCGACGGTCCCAGTTGGGACAGTGTCAAAAATACTGCAGAATCAGCATTAGCCAAAATAGCAAGATGGCTAAATTCAAATCTCCTGCCCCTTAACTTTATAAAATCTTGCTTTATCCCTTTTGCTGTCCGCCAAAATAACTTACCAGACGACACCTTTTCGGTAATAATGGCGCACACATGCCCACAACTCTCAACTCCGTGTCTTTGTCCGAAACTAACAAGAACTGAGGATGTAAGGTATCTAGGTGTACAAATTGATGCAAGTTTACGGTGGGATAAACAACTTGAAGTCCTCACCACTAGAACCTTGAGGCTTATCCACATCTTCAAGTCCTATATACTCTGCGGACCAAGAAACTCTAAAGATGATTTATTATGCTCTCTGCCAATCGGTGCTGGGGTACTGTATCACAGTTTGGGGTGTTGCAACTAAAACAAACTACTTGAGGATTGAGAGAGTACAGAGAGCCATAATCAAGGTGATGACTCGGAAACCCTACCGTTATCCTACCTCACAATTATACATGGACTGTAGTGTTCTAACAGTGCGTCAGCTCTATATGCTTCAATCAATTCTCAGAAGACATGTTAGTGTATCCCCTTCTGATCCTAATAAACGTATTAACCTTTCTTTAGGTACCCAGCACAAAACCGTCTTTGCTAAACACCAGTATTACATTTTAAGCACTTACATTTATGTACAAAAAAATCCATAAAATACTAAACATAATAGACCTAAATAAAAATCAACTTAAATCTCAATTAACAGAATGGCTTCTCCAACAGAACTACTCACAAACTGAATCCTTGCCCACATATATCGCCTAAACACTTCCAATCCTCACATATCCAAACACACATACATACACCCCCCACATCCACACATCTCCCTTCATACACTCACACACCCCCTTTCACGTATACACACACACCCCCATTCATACACGCACCTTCCAGTGCTCGTAAATTCATCTTAAAACTATTATTTTTTACTTATTTATTGTTTGTTAGATCGACACAGTCCACAAGTTGTAAAAATCTAACTAGAATAATCTCTTAGCCGAACACTGCCTCCTAAAATACAGGTTACCCTAGTTTGGAAGGCAGGGTTTACTATTTATTGTTACAGATTTCTGCAACATCAATCTCTTGCAAATGTTAAATACTAATCCAACTTATGTTTAAAAAATATAATTGTTTAGGTACCATAGTTAACTGAAAATAAATTTATTATTATTAATATTTGTTGGTATACATTTTTGTATCTCGGCAATGATCGGGGTTTAAAGGATAACACGGGCCAAAGCCAAGTGCTACCCCTGAGAATATTAACCTACGTGACAGTACTTCGTACGCCGTTGTCGTTCTGCAAGAATTTCCGGACAATTCTGCAAGTGTTCAAATAGCAGCTTTCTGTAAGGTTTGGTAGGTGTTGGGAGCTATGTCAAGTGATTTTAGTGATTGATGTAATTGTTTAGGTATGAGCCCTGTAGTTGAAAGTACTACAGGGATAATCGCATAGAGAGGTTATATACTGCTTAAAAAATAGAAATGAGCCGAATGTGGCGAACATTCGGCTTATTTCTATTTTTAGGTCTATATATTTTGACAGTTTTTCTGCTATTGTGTTTTGTAGATTGTGTGTGTTTGGAACTGCTATATCAATAATTTGCGCGGTTTTATTAACTTTGGCAAGTAAAGTTATGTCTGGCCTATTGTAATGTGTGGTTCTGTCTGTAAGGATGGCTCGATCAAAGTAAAGCTTGTGTGTTACATTTTCGAGAACTGTTTCTGGGCTATATTTGAAGGGAACTGAGGGTGTTGTAATTAGATTATATTTAATGGCAAGTTTTTGATGAATTATATTGGCTACTTGGTCGTGTCTATGTTTATAGTCAGTTTCAACGATTGCCTTACATGCCCCAGTTATATGCTGTCATAGTTTCAGAAGAACTATGACAACGTCTGCAAATATCTGTGGAAATGGGGATTCGCATGATGTGCTTTTGGTAGTTACGGGTTTCAATAACTTGGTCCTGGATTGCTGTCATAAACCCTCCAGTCCCAGGGAATAAGTCACCGCGCCTGAGCCATTCGTTCGACGCTAGCTTGTCGACGTTAGGCTGGCAAAGGTCTTGGCGATGTCTTCCATGAAGTGACTTCTGAGTCCATTCCAATATTTTTGTCTGTTTGTCAGTCTGTTTCTCGTTAATTTGAGTAGTTTTGTCAAACATGTTTAGTGGGGTTAATTTTTGGTCATTATAAACTATTGCTTTGTGTAGGGTGGAAGATGTGCTTTTCGAGTTAAAATATTTTCTGAGAGTACTTATTTGTTTATCTATTATTCCTCGTCCTCCTTCTTTTCTTCGTAATATCAATCGCTGTACACAAGATCGAGGGTGGTGTTTTCGATGTTTGGTCAAAGTAGTTTTATTGACGCGTTTTAGGGTTTTAAGCTCTGTTTTCGTCCAGCGTCAAAAGAATACGTGAGGACCGGAATCGTAAAGGTATTTACTGCTTTTATAGTATGCTTGGAGTTTAATTGAATATTAAAAATGGATTTAAGTCTATGTTTAAATTGTTGTGTTAGTTTTTTTTTATTGACTTATGCTTAATTTGCTGGTGTTCATCTAAGGAGTCTATAGTTTCTCCCGAGTGTGTGGTAAATGAATGCTCGTATATTTTTCCTGCTCTAACTGAATTAATTTTATATTTAACGGATTACCAGGATGGGCAGCGGAGCGGTCTCTGTGATAGTCATCCATCATGGGCGTGTTATAGCACGTGCACGTTTGTGATTCATAACAGTTACTCGTTTTATTCGATTACATTTGTAAACAAAATATACGGTAAAACACAAGATGAAACTAGATTACGAGCCAATAGGTAAGCACGCGTGCACCTCGTACGCTGTCTGTCAAAAGAATGCCAGCTGTGAGCTGTCACGGCGTAGACGCAAACTTGCTACCCTATTCGGGGTTACCCACTCATATTTTATAAATCGCCATTTATATTCGACCAATTGAAATAAATCACCATTTCAATTTTGAATTTAACAATAATTACTATTCAACCAAATAACACAATCAGTCTCTCATCTTAAATCTTGGATTTACTTTTAATTTAGCTGCGCGCCGTCATATTTATCAATTCCAAATTCCATTCCTATGTCACTTGAAAATTGATCGGTGGCGTTTGCGAGATCATTTAAGTCCTCTGGCGATGACGCATACAATTTTATATCGTCCATGTAAAGGAGGTGGTTAATTTTAGTCTCGATGTTCAGTCAGTTTGTCATCTGTTATGTTATCATGATGGAGATTATAACCGGGCATTATTGAGTTTAATTTATTTGATAAGGGATTTAAGGCAAGACAGAATCATAGGGGGCTAAGCGAGTCACCCTGAAATATGCCACGTTGGATCTTAATGGATTCTGTCTCAACAATCCCTGTCGACGTTGTGAGATGCAAGCGCGTTGACCAGTGAGTAATAGAGGTACTTAAAAACATAATTATTACAGGGTCTATTTTGTATATTTTTAAAATTTCCAGGAGCCAAGTGTGCGGAATAGAATCGTATGCTTTTTTGTAATCGAAATACATAGTGTATAGATCTTTCTTCCTCGACTGGACCTATTTGAGTATTACCGAATCTATTGTAAGTTGTTCTTTGCAGCCCTGACTAAATTTACGACATCCTTTTTGTTCTTCTGATTAAATTGAGTTCGAATCAAGATGAGTGTAAATGATTTGAGTGATGTAAGATGTTATTACTTTGTAAATTGTTTGAAGGTATGTTATCGGTCTATACTTAGCAGGGTTAGCGCTGTCATTGCTGTCTTTTGGTATCATATACGTTATTCCTTCCGCTATATATGTAGGCATAGTTGTTGGATCTCTAATAAAATTGTTGATGAAATTGTATAGATGTGGATGAATGAATGTAAATTTTTTATACCAAGTTGTGAATGTAATCAGAACCGGGTGCTTTCCAGTTATGTAATTTCTGAAGGACGTCATGAAATGTGTCTGTCGCACACTTGTACAAACTCCATTTGTTCGATGTGTTTATGGTTTTTTGTCTCCGTTTTAAAGCTTCTCTGTTATGACATATTGGTCTCTCAATATTTGGCCGAATGGAGACGGTAAATAAGGAGCCCATATATAACAATAAGAAGTAACGTTATGGTATTAAAATGTTCACTTTTATTTTACTACTTATTAAAAGTTTCACAAATAACTCAACAATTTGTTTTGATGTTATTTTCATGCTTACCTGCATTTTATCTTTCTCAATAGATGGCGCCTAATAGTCGGTCACCGCAACGCTTAGCGCTGTATGAAGTTCCTTACTAAAATTAAAAATTCAATATCTGTTGATTTTGTGGGTCGATTTTGATGAAATAAACGCTAAATGTTACTCGGGTTAACACTTAATATTTTTAATAACTTAACTTTCGAATCCAATCAGTGGTTTTTGCGTGATGCTGACACAAACAATTGGACAAACAGACAAACAGCCAAACAGACAAAAATTTCAAAATGGCATTTTTGCGTTTTATACGTTTTTCCTAACATTTCTCAGTTATTTTTATGCGAAAATATTCAATGTACAGACACGGCAAATCTACGATTTTATTCTATGTATAGAGTATAGATAGAAGATGTTATTTTTTCATTTTGTACTTCAAGTTCAAAATTTACTAAGTACTTTCTTTTCATAAAATTACTTAATTAAATATTTTAATTCGCTAACTAACAAAATTGGACATTATTGTTAGCGCAAAGTTATGATTAGTATCAGTTTTTTGCCATAGATTTTTATTTACAGGTAATGTCTGACTTAAGAAAAAAAAATTAACCATAGGTATCTGATATTTTTTTCAAAATTCCATATTTTTATTTTAACGACTTTCCTTAGGGCGAAAATTTTTAATTCGGACAAAATTAATTTTAAATGACCGATTTTCTACATATCGTAAAAAAAAGAATATTAGAGATAACTTGCTTTTCCTAGCTTTTATTGTAATAAATGAGTATGCTTTTTCAGAATGACCCGGTTATGGCAAATGTTTAATTTTTTTTTAAATATTATATAAGAAGAGATCAAATACACTATTCAAGAAAAGAAAAGTTAGGATTTTTTGCAAGGTTCAAAGCTAATATTTGACTGACCTACAGGTATTATTGCCTAGTTTAAGATACCTACAGGGCTCAAATAGTGTAATACTAAAATTGTATATAGTTTGAATGCTATTATAGTAATTTAAATAGTGCACTGTAGGTACCTGGACCAGTTAAATTTTGATGATAAACATTTTTATTATTTTCATCGTAGGTATATGTTTTTTATCTCAGCCTTATGACTGGTTTCGACCACGTTTACGGGCCAAGTCAAGTAAAGTGTAGCGTGTGGTGTGTAGATGGTTCGGGATAACGCCAATTATTATATAGATTTTTTAAAGATAAAACTTTTATATCTTCCTTTTTAGTTATTAAGGCGTAATGTAGATAATGATAAAAATTGCAGTTTTGAAGTCGGTTAAAATTATTAATAACTTTTAATTTCGTAAATTTTTTATTAAATTTCAGTTGTAAGTAATTGAAACTAATTAAATTACCTACTCAAAAAGAATAAGTAGGTACTTATCTCTCCATCAATATCTATGTCGCAGCCAACTAGCTTAATCAGCCGTTTAGTTGGCTGCCTAGCCGTTTCATTGAACGGCGCCGTTTAACTTGCTGCCTAAATGACATCCAACCAACTTGTCTAATACTTACAACATTTAATGAAAGGGCTTAGCAGATGCTTAGGCCGTCACAAAACATTTATTTTAAAATTATAACAGTACATAGACACGATTACAACACGGATTATACGATAAAATACGAAAACACAAACAAAACACGATATTATACCTTGATGTTGTTGGTTACTCTTTATTTTCAAATTGTTCGCAGAAAATTCGTAAGAGTTTCCTACACCAATATTTTCTTTTAACACTTACCTAGCATTTTACTGAAAAGTATCTACTAACGTTGATTTAAAATTTTGAATTTGAGAGAATCAGCAGAAATCTCACAGCTGGTCTGTGTTACCAGTTCTCAAAAAATATTTCGCTAATACCAAAGTGAAAACGGGTTGGGTTTAGAATCAAGATCTTTGAATTGCACGAATCTGTCTCTGTACCCGGGTCAAGGGGGCTTACCTCAAGCGCCTCCATGCAATTATAAACTAAATAGGTACATAAACTGTGCAATTCTGAGAATATTGCATAAGTAGGTACATAGGTACGGGTCGAATTGATAACCTCCTTTTTTGAAGTCGGATAATTAAAAATTGCCTCACTGTGCATATTGTATTCATTTAAAATATTGCTCAATTCTCTTACATGTAGATAAAATGCTGAATTACGCAATTATTCTGGAAAAGTTATGTTGAAATTGTGGTCCAATTGAATCACTAGGTATGGTAGGTACATTTGAAAAATGATTGTTTGCAGAGGGATGTTTGCCACAACGCATTTTCATCTACCGAGACGGTGTGGGTGATGGACAGATTCCCTATGTACACAGTTACGAGGTAAGTCGAGTATCTTTGATGATTGATTATTTTTTTTTTTGGTTTTTTATCTGTCACCAGAAAATTGCAGACTCCGTAAGATTGTAAATAAAACTTTAATAGATTATAATTTCTCGATATATAGGTACTTATTACGAAAAAATAGCTTTGCCTACCAATAAATCCCATCCAAATTCAATTGTTTCCAATATATCCGTGTCTTATTTAGAAAAAAATAGTTAACAATTTCACGCGATATTTTACAATTTTTAAAATTTTGGCTACACGCCATACATGCAAAGAGATGAAATACTTAGGTAAAATAATCAATAGGCCATCATCTACATATACTAAACTTATGTAATGGTGGGTCAACCAAACAACCAAATGCGAACCAAGTTCGCAAACGTATCCACTAATGTGGCAGTGGATAGGTACGCTTGCGAACTCGGTTCGAACTTGTGGCGTAGTTGCAGGAGCCCGGAGCGCAAGAGGTTCGCTAACATAGTGGATACCCACCATACTGTGATGTCAATGAGAAATTCTAGCAAAACTTAAATGGTGTTTTCTTTCTAGGTGGCCGAAATAAAAAAGAAACTGGCTGAAATTTATGGCGATGTCGAATATAAAATGGCGTTCATAATCGTTTCTAAGCGCATCAACACCCGCATATTCCTGGATCGCGGCCGCACATGCGAGAATCCTCGCCCTGGCACCGTCGTCGACGATGTCGTCACGCTGCCTGAGCGGTTAGTTGTTGAAACTCATAAACTCACGACTCTATCTCACGAGGCAGAAACCAGAAACTACAGAACGCCAACAGCTAAGATCCATCCTACTTACCTACATCCTTTTTCTTTGTTTACGTTCATATACACTAACATTATAGGCCGGTAAAGTTTCATCATATCAGCCGAAAGACGTCCACTGTTGGAGATAGGCCTCCCTCAAAATGGGGGGGGGGGTGCCATAATCGCTTGGCAGGCGGTTTGGCGATCGCAGTGTAGCTGTAGCAATGTAACTACAGAGAATGCTGCTGCCCATTAATCTCTGGTGAGTCCCTTACGACACCCACGGGAAGTGATGGGATGGTGCTATTCTTGTACGTCCGACACCATACGGAACAAGTTAAAGAAAGGAAGTTTGTGAATTTTGTAATCTCTGAAACTACTGATCGATGTAATTATATTTGATTGTGATTATAAACAGTTTTTAATCCCACTAATCCTATCCTATACTACGAATATAATAATACGAAAGTGGGGATGGATCTGAATGGATCTTAATGAAATTTGGCACAGAAGTAGATTATAGTCAGGAATAACACATAGGATACTTTTTATTCCGGGAGTATTTTCCCTTGGGATAATTATCGACATTCACGCGGGCGGAGCCGTGGGCGGCTGCTAGTGTGAAAAACGTATAATATTTGTCGATCAATTATTGACGCCCCGGCGAAGTGAGCAAGGGTCAGCTACAAGTTTACGAACGCCGGTTGTGAATATACGCAACACGCAACGCAACTGACCGCGTCGCGCGTCGCGAAGAACATCACAATAAGTTCCATGTATATGTAGGTATGTCTTTCGAGCGCGTCCTCCTCCCGGAGTTTTGACTTTGATTAATTTACGACTAAGTACCCTCAATGTTAAGCCATTTTGATGCTGAAAATATTGAACTATCAATGGACTTGTGTATCTCTAACACTTTCTATTCATCCTCATTCCTTTATTATATCATTGAAAATAATATCATGTTAAAAGGTTGTTATTGGTGAATGGTGACCGACAGCCATAGAGTTTAATAGTCTTTGCCGTTAGCCCTACCGACTTTAACATTCTTCGGGAAAACGTGAGATGACTGCACTTATCCATAATTTGTTTTACGTTACAGCTACGACTTCTTCCTAGTCTCGCAGAATGTGCGTGAAGGCACCATCACACCGACCTCGTACAATGTCATCGAGGACACCACAGGACTCGCCCCTGATCGGGTAATTATTAAAATTCAGATAGTGTGCGTAGTCGCAGCGGAAAAATTTCGAATTTCTTAATTTTAGTTTAACAGATATTTAGTATATGACGTCGTGTAATTGTATATGGTAAGTACAAATTTGTGAATCCAACCATTGGGGAGCTATTCAACAAAAACTGTTTCCGCTGGAAATACGTCATCCTAGCGGCACCTTACTTTTCCTATGGACGTACATGAAAAAAAATACATTCAATAATTAGTGTGTAACGAGAGCCTACATGAAAGAAAACCTAAATGAAATTTGTGTGTCATTAAACTGCGAAGATAATCAAGTTTCCGCTGCGCTGACGTTTGGCTATTTGATGAAAATCATAATAAACAGAATTTGAAAAAAGCATACCGTTCACGTAAAAGTAAATTAAGGTTATTAGGTCCAAGTACTTAAAATAGGAACTCTAGAGCCTAACTAATAACTTTTATTTGTATCTTGTAAAGCTCTACAATGTCCTGCCAAGTTTTATTTATGTGCATCTAGTAATTAATGAGCAGTGACATAATTTACTACGAATGGACCACTATATTGTATGACATCCGATTGTACAACTTTTTAATGAAAGAGCAAAATAAAACATATTCCAATAAGTTAGTGTAATAATGCAACTATTCACATGTAAATTTTCAGCTCCTTATACTTCATAATTAAAGAGATATAGGTAATAAAAATACCAGAACAACCGCAATACATGGATAAACCGATCAAACTTGAATGACTACTAAAAAGCGGCCGTGCAGTAGATAGAGCTAACGTTCTAGAATTTCCAGTAAAGTGTCGTTATTGTGTTTAATAGTTTTGTACGCGTGCGTACACAATAGTTTAGCAAAAAATAAAACAACTGCATTAACTAATTTATACTCTTAAAAGAATTGATTAGTTAATGACTAATAAAAGTAAAAATAAAACAACGTTATTAACAAAGCAATAATAATATTTAAATCCCTACCTTTTTCTTGCCTTAATCGGCTGGTCTGAGAGGAGATTCGCAAGAGCAAACGTGCTCGGGAGAAGGATGTATAATCCAGTAAGCTGCTGGTAGGGATCATGACCATGTGGGATTGTCAGGAGTGCACAGAATTGATAAACAAACGTAAAGTGGCTGAATACAATTATAATTTGGATACGTCTGATAATAATTTTGAAATCGTTACTAACCTAATTAATTAATGAAACTAGTAAAACTTTCAAGAAGAAAAATACTGAATCTTTGGCGTAACTTTTGCACATCAATTTCACCGAATACTCCCCCTACAAGTCTCATCATTATCCCATACTTATTACATATCCTCTTTCCAAACCAAATGTAAGGAGATTTAATTTAAAACATAAACTACCAAGTAGAAATAATAAGGACTGGGTCAAATTTAGGGAAAATGTTGTTGTTTTTGTTGTCGGTTGATCGTCTGGCGTACCTAATATTCGTAGATTTAGGTCCATTAATAATACCCTGCTCCTATTCCCGATTCTTTAGCCAGTGACTTCTTACATAAATTGGCTTCTCCTTGGGTGCCTGAGGCTATTGAACTTAATTTTCCTCTTGTATCCAGTAACCATGATACTTTTGGAACGTTGGAGCTGCCATTCACTCTCATTGAATTAAAGGCCGTTATTCATAAAACTAAGGACTCCCACCGGGCATTGACGACATTCCGTATTCCATTTTTGCTTTACATTTATGGATCATATAAAAACAGTAAGTGAAAAAGCGAAAAAGAACTTCTACGCCTTGACGAGAATATCCAAAGCTACTTGGGGTTTGTCGTTTCAAACCTTAAAAACTATTTATGGGGCTACTTACTTGGGTCGTATGTGCTACGGGGCACCTGTTTGGGCCGATAGGGCCACCATAGGGGCGGCACGACGTAAATTGCTTCAAAGCCAGCGTTTGGCTTTGATATTCCTATGCAAAGCGTATAGGACGGTTAGTACTGAAGCCTTACCGGTACTGGCAGGTGTATTCCCGGTCGATCTAGAGGTGCAGCGACGTGCTGCAATGTACTACTACGCTCGAAAGATCACGGACCCAGAGTTCTTACCGCAACGCGACCGTGCTAAGATCTCTAGATTACTTAAACCCCAGACTGACGTCTGGGAGGAACTTTTATCCGAATGGCAATGTAGGTGGGAAAATTCCATCAAAGGCCGTCACCTTTACCAGTTCTTTACATCCGTTCGTGAGCGGCTGGATAGGACATGGCTGGAGGTGGATCACTGTGTTGCCCAATTTCTCACAGGTCATGGCAACTTTAAGAATACATTATTTTCCTTTAAGCTTGTGTCTTCTCCTTTCTGTCAATGTTCTACATCTGACCTTGAACACGAACAATCCGCACATCATATCTTATGGGACTGTATTCTTTGGCAAACTGAACGCAATATTATGTTAGATAGTATTCAGGTTACATCTGGAGTTGTATACTATACGGACCTTGTAGAAACCAGAACAAATTTCCGTGCGTTCAAGCGATTTTGCCATACCTATTACTGGAATCAAAAGTTGCTCACAATTTAGGACCCATTATTATTAGTGATAATGTATAATCCATGGTGCTTGGCAACTGGGCTTAACCCAGTTAACCCAGTTGTATAATATGTCCCTTGGTGCCCTATTTGGCCTAGCTCTATTCTGTCTCCTGCTTAATAAGGAGGGAAGTGGAAATTATATAACTTTTTTTTTCCTACTCCTCCGCTGTTATTTTCTGATTAATTTCGTTGCGGGATCCAAGACAGTTGAATCATTCCTCTGGGACTCGTCGAGCTTCATTGACTCGGCGTTTTTTCTGGTTATCGCCAATGTTGATTCTGGCTTTCAGAAGTTGCGGTGGCTTGGGAATGTAGTGTGGTGTCTTGTCCAAAAAAAAAATTCCATTTTTGCTAATTTCAATGAAGACGTCTTCATTTATTATTAAAATCTTGTTAATTCTGTTATGATTACTGGACACATCCCTGATGAATGGAAACGTCAAATGGTTTTGCCATTCCTTAAACCAAATAAAACTCCACCTAATGCTTCTTCATTTCGTCCCACAGTTTTATCTTCAATTCTTATGAAAATAGCGGTAAGCGGACCACTTAATAAACAATCGCCTATAATAGTATGTTGAAAGTAAAGGCCTTTTGGCAGAATCACAATATGGTTTTAGAAAATGTAAAAGTACCTCTGACTGTTTAAGTATTTTAACATTAGATATTCGGTTATCCTTCTCTAATAACCATTCCACCGTAGCAGCTTTTCTTGATATTAATGCGGCTTATGTTAATGTTGTATTATCAATTTTACAAAATAAATTAAAAGCCTTACAGGTTCCATCGATTTTGTCGAATTTCACTATAAATATCCTGACTACACGCTCTGTTAACATGCTAATAGGAGATCATGAAGTATCTCGTCTTGTATGGAGAGGTCTCCCACAGGGTTTTGTGGTCTGTCCCCTTCTATACAACATTTACACTTTTGTTATGGACTCGTCTTTAACTAACCATGTTAAGGATTCTTCAATACGCCGACGATTTGTTACTGTGTGTTTTATTCACCCGGAAAAAAATATTCCTTTAGATACATCTGATGTATAAAGGAATACCTGTTCCAGTAAAAGATAAATTCAGATATCTAGGTATAATATTTGACTCTAAATTAAGCAGTGTTCCCCATTGTGACTACATTGTTAACAAATTTGAAAATCTCTTAAACATGCTTCGATGCCTTTCTGGTATGTGGTGGGGCGCTCATCCCTTTTCTTACTTATTTATAACGCAATCATCAGAAGCACTCTGGATTATGGATTGTTCGTTCTGGAATCTGGCAGTGTCATGGCTTTTAAAACATTGGGTCGCATCCAATCTAAAGCTTTACGTATTATTTCGGGTGCTAAGTCGAGAGTCGAGCCCCATTAATGCACTCCAAGTCGAATGCGGGGATGCTCTATAGATATCTTAGAAGACAATTCCTATCTGAAAAATACTTGTTCCGGATTCTTCAGTTCTCAACTCATCCTCTCATTCTCAAACGGGCCGTTCCATGACGTGTTAAAACATCAGTCGTTCGAGCGAGAAAGAGGGATGGAGCTATACACCCTATATATGGCTCTATCCCTCTTTCTCGCTCGAACGACTGACGTTTTAACACCTCATGCGGTAGGGCCGCTGAACTCTTTAATGTAACAGATGGAATCATCAGATTACTGGTCCCATAAACGTGCTCCTTGTTTAGTTTTCAGCTACTTAAATTTTAAAAGAATCCTTTCTCTTTCTTCTCATAGTTCACAGTTCCAATAAACTCCCCATGTTCAGCAGTAGTTATGAGAGTTTACAATTCAGTCCCATCATAACATTTGAATATGTGAGTAAATCAGATCCCGATTGCAGATTGATTTTAAATATTATACCACCACATTTTTACCGATGCTGCCAAACGTAGTCCGACGGGTTGTGTTGGGATAGGTATCTACTTACCATTCTCCAACATCGCACAACAAATAAAACTACCTCCGGAGACTTCGGTTGCGAGTCCCAAATAAATATTTTTCTTTCTTCTTTCTTTCTTGCTTGTGTGACAGACGTAGGCGACTTAAATCACATTTTTTTCTCCTGTCCGTAGTACGACCGTTCTTCCTTCTTCAGTAACCTCTTATCCCTTGGTTTTCCTTTTCCTACCTCAATACTCTCTTTACTTTGAACAAATAGTTTTCCTATATCTATATAAATGTATAGTCTCATTCATCACCATTCCTAAGTTGTAAATTCATCATTTTAATTTCTATTCATAAATTAAAAAAAAAAAATACTGGTCTTATTTATCTGTCCTACCCCTAATTCCGTTCAAATTAAATTACCTAGTTATATTTCGTTTCTCTAGCTTATTTTCTTCGAAGCAAATAAATTAAATGTGACATTGGCTAGATGCATAAACGGTGCGAAAAAAAAATTAAATAAATAAGTAAATGCATTTCTTAATTCAGATGCAATTATTGCTATAATAAATTCGTAAGTTAAAGAAAAAAACAAGTGGCCTACTATTTTTGTGACGAAAGTTATTAGTTACCTTGTTTAAGAATTGTGTGCCCACCTGTACCAATCCAATAATGGTAAAACACTGGAAATTCTAGAATGTTAGCTCTATCTACTGCACGGCCGCTTTTTAGTAGCCATTCAAACTTGGTCGGTTTATCCATGTATTACGGTTGTTTTGGTATACTCTTTAATTATGTTTCTGAAATTTTACATGTGAATAGTTGCATTAATACACTAATTATTGATATACCTATGTTTTATATAGCTCTTCCAATAAAAGTCCTACAATCGGATGTCATACAATTAGGGATTGCAATCGAATATTCGAATATTCGAATTATTCAAATATCCATTTGAATTTCATATTCGAATAGTAAATTATAAAATATTCGAACATTCGAATATTACCACAACAATTAAGGTCACAACATTATTTTCTTTATTACGAACGCGACGTCTAACGCGTGGTCCTCAAATTTCGGAATAGATCGGCACTACTACGATTGACGGTCATTCGACCAATCAACGACCTCCATTCCTCTGCTGACTACAACTTGCTCGCCGGGCGCTTTCCGCCGAGTTCACAAGACAACAGTCGCGTAGTTTTTATAACAGAGCCGTGCATTTTGTTATTTTGTAAAGAGATTTTGGACTTTACTAGCTGTCCCCCGCGGCTTTGCTCCCGTCAACTGACTACCTACCGTACCTATCTACCCTTCCCTACGAAACCCAGGAACATTTTGGGAAAGGTGGAGCCAAATCCAACAAATTTAAAACCATTAAAATCGGTCCAGCAGTTCTCGAGGTTTAAGTCTTGTAACAAACCCGACTTTGTTTTATGTATTAAGATTACTTGTGTTATTTAGCTTCAATAACTTTCAATCGAAGGTAAAAGGATAAACAAATAATTGTTGCATTGTTTTAGCTAATAACATAAAACTTTAAGTTTTGGTTGACCATTTGATAGTTTTTTTTTTGTTTGTTTTATTTATAAAATTTTGATTTTCTGGTTAAGGTCGAAGATCATTTTTTTTATTATACCTCAATAAAAAAAAATGATCTTCGACGTGTTTTGCTGAGCCATCCCATAAGTGGCTGCAATACTCCATGGAACGAACTTGGGCTTTGTACAGACTCAGAAGCTGTCCAGATGTGAAGTATCGTCTAATTCTATTTAGGATGCTCAGCTTCTTGGCTGCAGTCTGTGCTTTTGACTCGATGGTTGAGCCGAAGTTGAGATTAGACGTCAGCTCCATGCCTAAAAGTTCCAGGCGATCAGTAACAGGTACAACTCGGAAAGTAGGAGATGACTGAAACGGACTCCTTTTGTCAGTGAAAAGACACGCCTGTGTTCAGAGCATTGAATTTGATCAGATTTGAAATGAGATTTAAAGTCAAATTCATTCGCTCTACCATGGTAGAGCGAATGAATTTGACTACTTACTAATTTGACAAATGAATCGGCTACTCTTAGAGAGGCCATGGCCTCTAAGAGTAGCCGATTCCTCTCTGCTGGCACCTGCACTAGATAGGTATCTTTTTGAGACTGTGCTGTCATCGGCATAACCGATTGCACCTATTTGCAGCAGTTTGTTGATGTGCAGCAGAAATAGAATCGCAGAACGATCCCTGAGGAACGCCGGCATCAATAGCCATATGATCTGACTTTACTCGATTGTTCACTGAGGAAGTCGTAAGTCGTCGTCGAAGTCGAAATCCAATTGCAAAAGGCAGCAGGGATGCCGTACGCGGGAACCTTACCCAACAGACTAGCATGCCAGACCTTGTCAAAGGCCTTTGAGATATCATATAACTTCTAACTTTATTAAAAATTTGTTCAATTATATTTGATTAAAAGTTTGATATTTAAAAATTGGTTCTGATTGGGATGTTACGCCTAATTACATGAAAATATGTTACCTACTTGTTTGTAAGGCACTAAAAATGGGACACATTATACAAAAACTCTTATTTTTCTGAATTATTCGAATATTATTCGAATAATTCGAATAGAGCTGAAAAAACATTCGAATATTCGAATACCAAAAATTATCGAATATTTGCAACCCCTACATACAATACAGGGTGTTTGGGACATCGTAACGCAAACTTCACGAAAAGGCTACACTTAATGCCATTAACCAAATTGTAGAAGTCATTAATCTCGCTAATGATCGGTTACAGAAATTGTCATTTTTCAGCGCGCAATGTATTGGGAACAATGCGATCTAAACGCGCGAGAGCGTTGTACAGTTCTCGTCAAATAACTTTGCCCCTCTGAAGTTGTGTCACAAATTTCATTTACCTCTCGTTACACACTAATTATTGTTTTTTTTTTATCTTGTACGTTCATAGGAAACGAAACGTGCCGCTAGGATGACGTAGTTTTTGTTTTTTTTTTCGTTTATTTTCCAAAATAATTTACACTACATAATTATGATAAATATATCTCTAGTCTAAAACCTTTAAAGAAGTTGAATAGCTCTCCAATGGTTAGATGCACAAATTTATACTTACCATACACAATTACACGACGTCATACACTAAATATCTGCTAAAGTGAAATTAATAAATTCGACATTTTTCCGCTGCGACTACACACACCTTTAGTTATTTATTTAATTGCCGACTTATTTATCATGGTTAGAAAAATCATCAAAAACAATTAGGTAGTTTTTTGCATTATTAGCTTCATATCACAAAGTTCGTTCACATAAATTAGGAAAAGTTGAGGGCCAAGAATACTACCTTGGGGTACTCCGTAGGTGATTTCAGCAGCCCCACTTGTATTGAACCGATCTTTATGCGTTGCTGTCTATTAGTTAGGTAACTAGTAAATAGGTCCAATGCTTTAATGCTACGAATACCTATATTTTCCATCTTTTTTTAATAGATCCGGGATAGACACAGTGTCAAAAGTTTTTGCAAGGTCCAAAAACATTCCGATACACTTAACTTTACTATCCAGTGCCCTATCCAAGGTTTGAGTGAGAGTTTTAAGAGCGTTCTCCGTAGATTTTCTTTCATTAGGTATTTCGTCAATCTTTTACTAATGAGCTTTTCAAGAATCTTGGACATCGCTGGAAGAACCGATATAGGTGGGTAATTATTGACACTATCACTGCCTTATGTGTTTTTACCAACACTGGCAAAATAATTGCTAATGATATTAACTGACTCATGGGGATCTTGGCTTTCATTAAGAAGACTTTCATTTTTTGCTTTCATGCTATAGATTTCATTACTTTCCAAGTGTGTTTAATATTATTACAAGTCATTTTTAATTCTTGATTTTCATAACAGCATTTAACTTTATGAATAATATTTTTACAAAAAATTCTATATCTAGTAAAGACAAGTTGCATTTCTGGATTTTTTTGGCTTTAATATGCAGACGCTCCCTGTGCCTAATGCACCTTAATAATCCTGGCATTATCCAGGGTTTGATTATTCTTTTGGGGTGGGTAGTTTATTTTTCTGACGGAGTTTCTGAGCATGGTTTGTGTTAAAATATCCACTAACTGATTTAGGGCAATATCCACGTTGTTACAATTATAAATGTTTGTAAAGTTTACTTCTATCAGTTCTGTTGCTATTTTGCAAATGTGATATGAGCAGGGAGAAGGCCATGTGAAGCCATTAGGTTCAAATAGTCGTGCGATCTCTGATCATTATCAATGTCTCTGATGCTTATATTAATATCTCCTACATACAAGTGTTAGCGAAGGATACAAGCGATTCAAGAAGAGTGTCTGTCGACCTCAGAAATTTTTCAATATTGTATACCTAAGGGTGGCCTGCACACTGCCACTATTTCAACGTCCGGTTTAAGCTTAACTAAACAGTTTGCATCGTCAGTGTTGGGTTCGTACACCAAGGGCTCGAGGCAAGTTTTTATGTACACAACTACACCCTCATTCTGAGTGGCATGTTTTGTAGAAATGAAATAAGTGTGGTTATTTATAGAGGGTAGGTTGTTATTATTACTTTTCGCCATTTTTTTCAAGCATTCAGACAGTACAATTACGTCAAATTCCACTTAAAGTTGTGTTAAAAGCATTTCCAGCTGAGAAATGTTACAGGCTATGCTCCTTATGTTTTGTGTCATAACATTAAGTTTACCTACATACTTAGTGTGCAAGCTAGTTAAAAGCCTCTTCAATTGTACCAACAGAGTTTTGAGTGAGAGAAGGAAAATGATATAACTCAGTTGCTATTTCGCTTATAGTTCTCATTGCGGTTGAAAAATAGAATAAACCTATGTCTTAAGTTAATAATGTATCTTTCTAATGGCCAAATATTTTTTAAATCGGTAGTTGTTTTGAGCCAAATCATAACAAACAAATAACATCTTCGACAACATCATCGCTTACCATCAGGTGAGATAGTGGTCAAACGCGTGCCTAAGTATCAATAATAAAATAAAATAAAAAAAAACTAATAATACTAAGCATCCTCTATATAATATTAGTTTAGATTTAGATAATTAATTTATTATTATTAGTATAGAATAGAATTACCTGTTTGATAAAGATTTATACTATTAGTACAGTTATAGATAAGTATAATTATTAGATCATTCATTATAAAAACAAGTAATATACCTACTTATTTATTGATTGATTTTATCCATGTACCTATGTACCTAAACACTACATTATCTTCGATCCTTTTACTTTCATACCCAACATGACTACGAATGTCACGAAAAGATGACTCCACTTAGGTACCTACCTACCTAACTTCGGCCGCCATTCACCATCTTGTTTTTTTTTCAAATTGCCTCAGGACGCAAAAAAAAACGTTTCATTTCTATACTTTTTAACATTTGACTCAAAAAGTGACTTTAGATATTTAAAAAAAAGCAGGAAACTCTTGTGATGGTGATTATGATTCCGATCAAACATTTTAGGTTAAAGATGTAATGTAGATAGAATAAAGTGAAATTCGCTAAAATGTTAGTTATTAGGCCTTGATACTTCACCGTCGCTATGTCACTTTGTCACATAAGACGAATGTAATGGTACCTCATTGGTTAAAATCTATCCAGCCGTTTAAGTTACTGAACCACACCCTCGAAAAACATTACCACCCTTCTGGGGCATTCGGGTAAAAATAAGGGTAGCGCTTTCAAATTTCCAGGGGTGCTTAAGACCCTAGCTACGACGCGTCGACGCTGATCAAATGTATGTTGATTTCAGATGCAACGGCTGACATACAAGCTGACCCACTTGTACTTCAACTGCTCGTCGCAAGTGCGTGTCCCATCGGTGTGCCAGTATGCTCACAAGCTCGCATTTTTGGCTGCGAACAGTCTTCATTGCCAGCCACATTATACCTTAAATGACACTTTGTATTTCCTGTAGATCAATTATTTCAGAAAAAAATTATATTACTTTTGACCAAGCCAAACTTTATGATCACTGTCAATGTTTCTTAGAGTCAGATTAGACCGATACAAGAAGTTGCTCGCTTTATAAATACTAAGTACATAGTTCCAAATTCCAAACGCAAACCAAAAGTATTACATACTATATGACCAAAACTAAATTTATGCTTTTCGGGTCTAGGGCCAACTGGATAAAATAAATTTAAATTTGACTAATGTGAGAGTAATGGGCCAATGTATAGATCGAGTTTATGAGGCGAGGAATCTGGGTTTGATAGTGGATCAGGATTTACGTTTTGAGGCTCATGCTGCAAATTGTGTAAAAAACTGCTTCTACCGTCTTAAAGTCCCATTAAAATTTTATCAAAATCGGTTCAGTAGTTAAGTTATTAAATTCGAATAGCTGTATAAAATATGTGGAAAAATCATCCATGCATACGAAATAGCATATTTTTGAATAAGAGGAAAACAACTTCTTCTATTTTCTGACTATCTCAACGATCGTCATCAATGTGTAAAAATGGGTCAGTTTACAAGCTCTGAACTTAAAAATAGTTGTTTTGGTATTCCACAAGGTAGCATTTTGGGCCCTACCTTATTTTTAATCTATATAAATGGACTATGCAGCCTGTCACTCCAAAATGGTGCGGATGACACCGCCCTTTTGTTTTCAGCTAAAACAAGAGTTGAGGTCTATAAAAATGCTCAAAATGGTTTTAACATTGTGTCTAATTGGCTCCGTAATAATCTCCTAACATTAAATGCAGATAAAACAAAATACATTTTATTTACAATAAGAAATATTAAGATACCGCTTACTAACCTAAACATTCACGCACATAATTGTTGCACCACTTTAGCTAAAGCTGACCATTTAAAATATCTAGGTGTCACCATTGCCTCAAATCTAAATTTCCGTAAACATATTGTATTACTCTGTACAAGAGTGCGCAAAACTTCTACAAATTTTGGCATGAAGATATTTGATCCCCTCGTGTTTACTTTAGTATCTATTATTACATAGGCTTAGATTTAGGTATTAATCTGCTATTAAGCTTTTTCTCGTAGTTGTTTAAAATGGATAATTTTATTGTTATATATATAGTTATAGTTTATATTTGTCTGTCTTTATATTTGTTTGTCTGTCTTGAGATTGAGACAAAGATAAAAGTTGATTTATGGAGAAAATAAGTATTTAGATTTGTTGTTTGTGATGATTTTGTATTTGATTTATATGCATATTTGTTTTTTCATTTGAGTGAAATTTGTGCAATAAAGAATAAGAATAGCTGGGTAGTTGGATTTTTCAAGAAGAGTTTGTGATGATTACATAAGAAATTATAAAAAATATTTTTTTACCCTTTGTTTGGTTTTATTTGATTTTGGCCTCATAACATAAATCATAAAAAAATTGTTGGTTTGTTGATTTTAGATGAAGAACTGTTTAGTTGTTAATAAATACTGATACTTTTAATAAATTCCCTTGTTTCAATTGCCTGGGTGCTACAGGGAGGGCATTGTTTTTCATATTCTAGTTTTAATTTGTGCCTTTCAAAATTATCCGAATTATCCGAAATATCCGGATATCCGGATAGTAAGACTTCCTACTATTCGAATTATCCGGATACTAAAATTTGACGGATAATGCAAGCCCTAGGTACAACGCGACAAAGAGAGTGAACTTCTGGTTTTTAAAGCGGGTAACAAATGTTACGACACCGTCCCACCAGTCACCCTGGGGGGCGCTCAGCTTTCTAGGGTGACGAAGTTCAAGTACCTGGGGCATTGGGTCACCGATGGTCTGTCCGACGATGTGGACGTGGAGAGGGAACGCAGAGCATTGGAAGTTCGATGTAACATGCTGGCCCGTAGGTTTGCACGTTGTACAAGGGAGGTAAAGATATTACACTCTTTAGAGCGTATTGCCAATCTTTGTACACGTGCGCCCTATGGGTCGGCTATACAAAAAGCTCGTACAATGCTCTGCGAGTCCAATATAATAACGCCTTCAGAGTTATGTTGGGGCTACCGCGCTTTTGCAGTGCATCGGGGATGTTCGCGGAGTATGGCGTAGGTACCAGATTTTTACGCTCTTAAGGCGCGTACGCACGTACGAACACGAACATAGCGAACACAAACACCAGACCCGAACATTTGGTTCGTACGTATGGACGGCATATTCGAACACGAACGCAAACATAGTTCGAGTCGAGTTCGCGAACAACAGTCGTGAACTCTATAAATAATATAACCCGCCCGCACCCCGCCCAGATCTAGGTATACGAACAGTTTTGTTGCGTAACATTTATTAAAGCTCTTCGAACACCGTCCATACAGAACACACTACAAGGATCGCCGCGAACATGTTTGACGAACAGAGTGTTCGATGTTCGATAGTGGTACGCACGTGCGAACCAAGTTGTTGCGTATCATGTAACGCAACAAATTTGTTCGTACGTGCGTACGCGGCTTTATGCGAACACGAATAGCATCCCTGATGTGGCGAGTGCGCGATAGCTCCAACAGCTTGGTGGCCATCGTGGCTGACAGAATGGACAGTCCAATGATGTGGCACTGGATGACAACTCATCGTGCGTCATTCAAATATATAAAATAGATTTTTATGGGATGTGTGTATATTTTTATGTTTGTGTGAAAAATTGTTGTATGTTTTAAATATGGACTCTTGGTCTGAATATTTTATTATTATTCTCTTTATTCATTGATATACATATAAAATACATTTTTAAATATTAAAATACAAAGATATAAAATTATTTAAAAATGTAAAAAATAGTAGCCCACCGGTATCGGGAACAGGGTCCAAGCTACCGGCGGTCAGGGCTCCAGAGAGAGGAACCTCCTAACGATGCGAGCCGTGTCCAGAAGTACTGCTCTCTGAATCTCCTATATCCCTTGATCCAGCTGCCTAACGAGAGCCTCCTAAGATGTTGGTCGAGGCTCGTGGCTATTAAGCCGTTGGCTGACACGACTATCGGTACAATGATTGCCGAATTCACATCCCACATGTCGACAACCTCGCGAGCCAAGTCAAGATATTTGATTTGTTTATCTTTCTCGGCTTTCACGAGGTTCTCGTCATGCGGAACGGTGATATCTACAATCACTGCACGCCTCTCGATTCGGTCCACCACCACTATATCAGGCTTATTTGCAATAATAGTCCTGTCAGTGATGATGGACCGATCCCAGTACAATGTGATACTGCCATTATCGAGAACTGGGTCGGGCACATACCTGTAGTACGGAACCTCCGATTCCACAAGAGAGTATTTCAGAGCAAGTTGCTGATGGATAATCCTGGCTACAAGGTTGTGTCTATGCAAGTATTCTCCATTAGCAAGACGAGAACAACCAGAGATAATGTGGCAAATTGATTCTCCCGGACGGTGACATGCCCGACATATGTCAACCGTGCCGTCCTTCACAATAAATCTCCGGTAGTTTTTCGTCATGATAACTTCGTCCATAATTGCACAGACAAAACCTTCGGTTTCCCCAAAGAGGTCACCAAACCGTAGCCAGGCTACGGATGCTAATTGATCCACGTCGGGCCCGTGTAGGGCCCGGAAAAAGCGTCCGTGAAGTTCCTTACTCTGCCATACCGCCCTGCGATCGTTGGTGTCAAGCACTGCAGGTTTGCGCCAGTTCTCATTTGCCAAGGAGAGCGGGGTGAGTCCCTTGTCCACCGCCACTACATCTCGATGCATACCCACGTCGACAGCTAGGAAATATTCCCTAAGACTGCATATCTCGCGATTGTGGATAGTCTTAGCACTTAAAAAGCCTCGACCTCCACATTGTCGCGGGATATACAGTCTCATTACCGACGACCGTGGGTGATGCATTCGATGTGCAGTTAGCAGTGTACGAACCCGCCTATCCAGGGCGTCAAGTTCCGTTTGAGTCCATTTGAGTACGCCGAAAGAGTACATCAATACCGGCATGACCCATCCGTTGAAACCGCGCACCTTGTTTCCGCCCGACAGAAGGCTGTTGAAAACCTTCTTCAGGCGGCCAAAGAAGCGCTCCTTCAACGAATGCTTCATGTCAGTAACACTGATGCCTAACGCTTCCGACATACCCAAATACTTGTAAGTTTCGGTTGGAGAAAGGGATCTCAGGTTTATGGAATCCGAGAGTTGCGATCCCACGGATTCCATAATCTCTCCATGCTTTACATGCATGACCGCACATTTGTCCACACCAAACTCCATCCTGATGGCACTACTGAAAGTTTCAGTTACCTTCAGTAGCTCCATCAGTTGCAGATTACTGGGGGCAAAGAGTTTCAGATCATCCATGTAAAGGAGGCGAGATATAACCTGACAACCTCTCTTCAACCGATAGCCTAGTCCTGAATTCTCCAGCAATGTGCTGAGAGGATTCAAGGCTAGGCAAAACCAAAGCGGACTCAAACTATCGCCCTGAAATATACCCCGCTCGATCCTAACCGGTTCGCTATTCCTCTGGATATTTCGACATCCTGGATAGCGAAGGACTGTCCTCCATTGCCCCATACATGACGTCAGGAAGGTGCGTAGCGTTGCATCAATTTTATACAATTCTAGCACCCTCATGAGCCATGTATGAGGCACCGAGTCATAGGCCTTCTTATAGTCTATCCAACATGTCGACAGATCCTTTCGGGAACGCCGAACCTGTTGGCTAATGGCCGTATCAATGAGGAGTAGCTCCTTAGTACCGCGGGACCCATTCCTACATCCATTTTGAGAGGCAGACATGATGTTATTGCTGCTAATGTGATTATTAATTTTATCTCTCAAAATGGATGTAAGAACCTTATAGACCGTCGGTAAACACGTTATCGGTCTATAGTTTTTGGGTTCCGCGGTGCTACCAGATTTATGGAGCAGGTGGGTAACTCCTGTGGTAAGGAATTCGGGCAGCGAGCCGGACTCCAAGGCAGTTTGGAACAGAGACGCCAAACGAACATGCGACCCAAGTAACCACTTAACCCAAAAGTTGTGCAGTCCGTCCGGCCCTGGAGATTTCCAGTTAGGCAACGGACGGACTGCACGGGCTACATCTTGGGGGCTAATTGTGATTGCCCCCATTTCGGGTAATGAATCGCATGCTCCTTCGACTTCTCGAATCCAATCTCCTTCGGTGTGACTGACAGGCACCGACCAGATGCTGCGCCAGAATGAGAACATGGCGTCATCCTCTGGCAGGCGCGTGTCAGTCACACCTTGTTCCGGTCGCTCCCAAGCCCTGTATACCCACCTTTCATCACTTCGGAATGTGCGATTCAAGGTGTATCGCTCCACTCGCCGCCTATACCTACGAATACGGTTTGCCCATGCATACACCTTCTGCTTCAGGAAGTCGATGCGCTCTGTGACACAGGACATATAGTCTTGGGGACTGATATCAGTCCCCGAAAACGCCCGTCTCACAAAACGCATCACTCTAGGGCGAGTGTTGCCCTCCCTGAAGCAGGTCAGTTTGCCGATTAACGCTCTGGCCCCACCGATACGACGCTCGATCCTGCACTGCCAGGCCGGTACGGCTGGTTTTGGTCGTGTAACTCTGTCCTTGGTTATTTTGACGTGAGCTACACGACATGCCGCTACAGCCGCGCAGTACATTATCGAGTGTGCATCAGTGAGGTCTTCGCAGTCATCAAAATAATTTGACAACTGCGAATCCAGAGCTGCCACCAGCGCCCTGTTTTTGTTATGCATGGGCAAACGAGGTAAGCGTGGTCTAAGTTCAGGTGGCGTGTAGCGATATTCTCGAATAGCACACTCCAAAGCACTCCTCAATTCGTCATTGCACTGGGTACTTACGTTTGTAACCCTGTCATTACTATCCTCGTCAGCGTTGCTGGGTATTTGGGCTGACTGTGGTGGTGCCACAGTCTGCGACGGAGGAGTAATGACATGGCCACACATTTCAGTTCGGAGGCGATCAAGCACACTGTCATCCAACATACGGTTACGCTGGATGACGCGCACCTGATCCGACAGTCGTTGCGCCGAAACGTTGACCGCTGGTTCAAGTACCTGAAACAGAGAGAGCATCCGACCACGGTGCGCAGTCAGGTTGTTTCCCCCCTCTATAGCCCCATAGTATGCGCGCATGACGTTTTCGTTGATGGATTGTGTCCATCGCATGCGCTGCACACTTCCGCCGGGAGCTGGGACCCTATCAGAGGCCGGTGGGCCTCGAGGTCCTAAGCCGTCCGGCGGCCGGCGTACTCTCCGTCGACGTGCAGGTGGTGGCGTCGTGGGCGGCGAGAAGTACTCGTCGCTCGAGCTCGACGCGACTGCCACGGCCGGTGTCACAGCACTCACGGTGGGGCTGGGTTCCGGCGGCGGCGAGGCATTATTATTATTATTATATTATACACATACATTTTAAATTAAAAATATAAAAATAGTAGTCCGCCGGTGTCGGGAGCAGGGTCCAACCTACCGGTGGTTAGGGCTACAGAGAAAGGAACCTCCTCACAATACGAGCCGTATCGAGGAGTACTGCCTTCTGTATCAGGCCTTTTACCCAACTGCGTAACGCCAGCTTCGATAGGTGGTCGTCGAAGCTTTTGGCTATCAAGCCATTGGCCGTAACGTCGATCGGCACAATGACATCCGAGTCCACATTCCACATGTCGACAACCTCGTGTGCTCTAAGTCAAGATACTTGATTTGTTTCTCTTTCTCAGCTTTCACGAGGTTCTGATGCAGAATGGTAACATCGATTATCATTACTGTTTGTATTCCTATTTAATGAAATTGTACCGTGTAACATCAACATAATTTGTACGCAGAAAGCAGCAGAATATTAAGGACATAATAATTAGGTACCTACTGTTACAACACAATAGTCTGACAAATAAATGCATTTGTTAATATGGAATAAATCAATTCGTAAGTTTAAGAAAAAACAAATGACCTACTCACTATTTTTATCACGAAAGTTATTAGGTAGGTACCTACCTACTTCTCGTGCGAGTTAACTTGACACCTGGCTCAACACATTTCGAATGAAGTTTTTAATAAAATTGAACAATTAAATTTCGATGTACCTAAACAATACAATCGCAACGGTAACAGTGATGCTAAGTAAAGCGATTCGAAATGTATCAAGCCAGGTATAATTAATTACTTATTCAAGAATTGTGTGCCCACACCTGTACTAGTCCAATAATGGTAAAACACTGGAAATTCTAGAACGTTAGCTCTATCTACTGTACGGCCGCTTTTTTGAAGCCATTCAAACTTGGTCGGTTTATCCATGTAATTCGGTTGTTCTGGTTTTTTTATTATTTCACTTTAATTATGTAGTGTAATGAGCTGAAATTTTACATGTGAATTAATACACTAAATATTGGAATGTTTTATTTTGCTTTTCCATTAAAAATACCTACAATCGGATGTCATAAAATATAGTGGTCCATTCGTAGTAAATTATGCCATTGCTCATTAATTACTAAGCGCACATAAATGAAACTTGGAAAGACATTGTAGACCCTTACAAAATACTAAACGATAAAAGTTAGGCTCTTAAGTTCCATTTTTCCGCTGCGACTACGCACACGTTTTTATTATGGTTACATATTATATGGATATGGCAATGGCAACACTGTGGAGTAAAGCTTAGCATTATCTGTGGAGATTGAATGACACTGTTGAGTAGTTGCAATAAAAATAAAATAAAGTATGAACATTGATGTAATAAAAGGAGGAAGATATGTTACGCTCTAACATCGCAATCAGCCGGTCGATTCTGTCGACATCTTACGGTGTACATCTAGGTGAACGACAATAGTTTGAGAGAATTCCATCTTATTTGTATGATTTGACAACTCACCCGTCGTGCACCCCGCCCAAGTGTTCACTTCGACATGTTTACAGAATCGCACTCGGGGGGGGACAGAGCCTAATAAATGACATTTCTAAAAGATGGTAGCTCCATCTGTTACTTGGGTGTGTAACGAAAACTATCATTAGTACTCAATTTTTTTACAGATGGCCCTGCATTCTTAAATATATTTGTTTCTAAAATATTTTAGATATTCAGTGTTTTTAAAAAAGCGTTCATTTAAAAAAAACACAAATAACTTATTTAACCAAATAAATAAAAATATCATACATATAAATATTCTAATTTGTTACATAAATATTCTAATTTGTAACATTTTAAGTTGTCACACCACTTCCTACTTCTCAAAATGGCGCGATGGCGGCTACTTCTTGTGTAGTTCTCTGTTCCATTTTGTGTATTTTCGCTGCGAGAACCTCCGTCCCTCCAGTAAGTTGTCGAGTGGAGCCCTCTGTTCCTCCAACTTACTGTGTTTATTTATTGTAAAATCTATTTACAATAGATTTTACAATAAATTGTGTTAGGTTGGTTTTGCTACAACATGAAGAAGCCGCTATAGTACTATCTAGGTATAGGTAGGTTTATATACTGTGATTAATTTCGGATCCAATATCCAGATGGAGCTCGTGTTCAAACATGATTGCCTTAGAAAGCCTGAAGAGGGCTCTCTTTACCGATATTATTATTATACTCTTTGATCGCACTGTAGTAAACATGGGCTCGGCGCACGACTACATGCACCGAAACTCACACATCTGTGATCAGTGTCATCACAGTCGCAAACCTACTGTTACCGATAGACAAGGATAGAGGAGACGGCGCTGCCGCGCTTCGCGTTGGCTGCCGAATGTTTACGATTATGGCATGTGGTAGCGTTAGCAAATAAAATAAAATACATTAATTATTTTTTATTCAGTACTTAAAAAAAAGTCTTTGAAATGTTGTTTGTACACCATAGGTACACTTAAATTTTGTCTTTGAAATGTCGCTTGTACACCCTATGTACAATTTAATGTTATTTTTAAGTCCTACGTAGTATTTTCACATGCCGTAAATAAAAAAATTAAATTAAAATTCCCGGAATGGTTCGCTTTAGTCGCGGGTCACGTGACACGGCCACACATAATCGACTATGTACTGTGGATGTCCAATTAGGCTCCTGTCTTTGTTTTCGGACAACAACAAGCCACTTTTGTCTCCTTAATTCATCTTCAGGAAACCTGAATAAAAAAGAGCCTTAAGTACCACCATTATACATTTATGTATAAATGAATAAATAATATGGCTGCACATGTGCAGTTTGGGAGTTACGAGGAAGCCTTGAAATCATAACCGTTTGCTTTGCCATAGTCGCGTAATAACGATAAAATATAGTGATTTTGAACTAACAATTACTAAAAACTACAGGCTTTGTCTTGTAAATTTAAACACTTTTTTAAACTAAATATTGCGTAAAACATAACTGTTATCAAATATCAATAAAATCGACGAATTTAAATAACATGGTTAGTAAAAAAAAACTATTGATATGTTTAAAGAAATTTGTGTTGCTAACCTTACGCAACCTCGGTCATCGCAACTCGCGCATTGTATGCGTATCGTGTCTCTCACGCTTGTTTTTTATATCTATCTCGCTCTCACAAACATGGCGAAGCAAACGATAAAACATTTTTGTAATTTTCAACAAATTAACATATTTGGCTGTATTTACAAGTGGTAAGTAATCCCATGTGTCTTATGTTTGTTCCTAGTATTATTAAAACACTGTTTAGCTGCACAAGAAGTCATTTTGTTGTGTATTAATATAAAAAAACCTGAAGTTATTGAGCTGTGTGATGATCAACGATGTTCCGTGCGCGACTGAGTGCCAACTACCTACGCTACGGGCAATCACTTAGTTGAGTAGGACCCCTCGCTGTGACTGTCCCGTATCTACCTCTTTTAATATCTACATCAATGATTAAGAAGTAATTTATGAACATTTAGTTAAAACTTCACCAAATAATATTTACCTATTTTTTATTTGCGTTTGTTCAATAAAGTACTTGATTAAAATATCTTGTTTTGACTGCCTAATTGCAATAGCCTATAAGACGTAAGAAACATAGTTTTGAAAGTCTCGTTTTACCCGGGAACTTCGAGACCACATCTAGTCTCGTATTTTTTTTTCCGGGACTCAGTAATGCATCGAGACTTTAACTACCTAATACTTACATGTTCGGTCATCTTATTCTTTTACGTTTTAATATCCAACAATTCATTTAATTCAAATCCTTGTGACAATGACATGAGTTTCATCGTATTATCAATAATTGAAGTCGAAATAAAAATAAGTTCTTGATTAAATTCGTTTAATTTACATTTTACGAATATTTCCGAAATATTCGGATAAATCCGGATAGTGTTTTGGTAGTATCCAGATCGTAAAATGGGCCGGATAATTGCATGCCCTAGTCGCTAACTGACAATAAAAAAAAATTAAATAAAATGATTGCTGCATGTAGTTAAATTAACTTATTCGATAACTCCTTAAAATTGGATAAATTATGTCCAAGGCTTCATTGATTTCACCTCTTGTTTTACCACCTGCAACAAAGAAAATAGGTAATACAACTGTTAGGTTGAAAGCTTTGAAACGGGTCTACCTTTTAAAGCTGAACTTTTTATGTCTTATTATTACTAATTTGCATAACAACGGATAGCATAAACTTCATTTCGTAGAAAATCGTTTGGCATACACTCACTTAGCATACATTCAAAACTTATAATTTTGTAAGTCAGAATCATCTTTAGGCATAAAGGAGAATGCCAGAGTTTCCTACAACACGGCTAGAACCGACAAAGATGAACTATCTATACATATAATAAAACAGTAACTAAAGAAAAACTGTACATTGAGAATTTTCGAGAAAAAATAAGTGGCTTTTGTTAGAAAAACGTAACTGATGACAAAAAGTGACTTTTTAGAATTTTTGTCTGTTTGTATGTGTGTACGGTACGGTACGGTACGGCTTCACGCCAAAACTACTGGATAGATTAAATTAAAATTCAGCAAAAATATTCTTTGTAAACCAAGGAAGGCTTTAGGCTACATATTATCACGCCCTATGTTATGGGAGGTAAGCAATATTGATTTTAAAAGGTTTTTGTTCTTAAAATTTTTATCGACATTTTTCAAACAGTTTAATTAGCGAGGAATTGTTATAAGAAGCCACTACATCAATATTGCAGATACTTTAGAGTCTAACCTCAGCAATGATTATCATCACGCTATACTTTCGGGGAGCTGAGCAGCTAAAAACCATGACATAAATAAGATCGGTTATTTGAATCCATTATCAACAGAACTCATAGATCCTCGGTTTAAAAGACTGCCTTTCGAAATCCTAGGTGTGGGTTCGAATCTTAAAAGGTGTTTTTATCTTATTTATTTCCTCATTTTTTTATTCCTACCAAACCTATTATTATCAAATACTAATAATATGTTATTGCTGTATTTTGCATATTTTTAGCAAGGATAATTACCAGAACCTATTTTCTGTTTATCTGTATTCTATTTTGTTCGCATCACGTTAAATAGTACAAAACCATTGTAGATAATTTTTACACATAAACCTGATAGGAATTGTGGCAATCTAGAAGAAATCAACTTATTATCTACATAATTCAGGTACCCGTAGTGCCATCTGTTGACCGAAAAACTAGGTACTTATTATCAACAGCATGAGAATTACACCAAAATATATATTGTAGTTACTAATGATACTTATAAAACGTCATATAAAGTGATTCTTTTGATACAAGACTTACCGTTATGCATTTGATGCATAACATAAAAAAAATAATAGGTCTTTACCTATGAAATTGCCGTTTTGTATGAAAAAATTTAAACGAATTTTTTTCATGTATTTTTTATTTGTATTAATCGAAGTAATCACCCATGCAATCAATGCATCTTTGCCAACGCAGTGGCAGTTTATTGATGCCCTTCTTAAATAAATCAGCTGGACGGGAGGCAACAAATTCTTCAAAGCCATTTTGTACTGCCTCTCGGGTATTGAATTTTTTTCCCGCCAAGAAGTTATCCAAATTCTGGAAAAAGTAGTAGTCTGTAGGCGCAAGGTCTGGTGAGTAGGGCGGATGACGGAGAGCTTCCAACCCCAGTTCTTGCAACTTGGAGACCGTCTGCTGTGCAGTATGAGGTCGCGCGTAGTCGTGCAGGAGCAGCGGAGACGAGCGATTGACCAATGCTGGTTGGAGATGTGCCAGCTTCTCCATCATTGTGTTCAGTTCTTCACAGTACACATCTGCAGTAATGCTCACCCCGTTTGGTAAGAAGCTGTGATGAATCACACCGGCGCTAGACCACTAAACAGTGACCATCACTTTTCTAGGGGTAAGTTTTCGTTTAGGGCATTGTTTAGGTGCTGAACCAGGATCCAAGCAACTTGCTGAGCGCTTGCGGTTATCAAACAGAATCCATTTTTCATCGCAGGTAACAATGCGGTTCAAAATTCCTTCATTTGTGTGTCTGTTGAGCAGTGCAAGGCACGTCTCGACGCGTACTTCGCGCTGGCGATCATTGAGTTCGTGGGGCACCCATTTGTCAAGCTTTTTTACCTTGCCAATTTGACGCAAATGGACCAATATTGTTTTGACGCTAACGTCGAAAGCTGCTGCTAATTCAGCCGTAGATTGTGTATCATCAGTTTCCACAATCGCCTTTAATTCGTCATTGTCGACCAAAGTCTTCGGACGACCGCGAGGTTCATTTTTCAGGTCGAAATTTCCAGAACGGAAGCGAGCAAACCAATAACAGGTGGTGCGTTGGTTTGTAGTGTTAGCTCCGTAAACGTCGTTGATGTTGCGTGCCGCTTGTGCCGCGTTGCTGCCACGACGGTACTCATATTCCATAATTACTCGAATTTTTAACGTATCCATGATGACGAAAAAGATTGAAATGCGATGAAAATGTAACACTAATCAATAAACAAATGACTACTTTTGGAAAAAAAGAACATGTTTTTAAAATATAATTAATTTTGAAATTAGAATTCTTAGCCAAACAAAAATTATTTTGATTTGAAATGGCCAGTACTGCAGAACGGGAATTTCATAGGTAAAGACCTAATACTTGGTCTGATTGCTCCACTGACGTTATTTTATTTTTTTTTGAATGGTTAAGTCTCTCCACTCAACCTGTAAAGCACCTTGGTTGCTTCTGTACACTTAGGCGGAGCTAGGCCGGCAAACTTAGCCAGGACACCTATGCACAACGGAGTCCCTCCCTACTCTACTCTATCCGTTGCGGGTTTTTTTTTGGATGGGATATCATCAAAATGACTTCTTCCGCTCTGGGTAGACTGGAAGGGAGTGTCAGACTCTTACTGACTAAAACCCATCTGTGTGATACTCGACGGCGCGTTGTGTCCCTTCCATTCCGCCCAGAGCGAAAGGAGTCATTTGATGATTTCCCATTCATAAAAAAGGAGGCAAGGAATTGTTAGATATTGTGTTCGTATATCTTATTGATCTAACCTAGCCACATCATTTTATAATACATACACGCGAACGAAGTCGCGGGCAACAGCTAGTATTTCATAAAAAAGGAAAATAATTATAAAATTTAATAGTATAATTAGTTTTCCATTAAAAGTACACCAAAAAATAGTTATAGTTCTTTAAAAGGTGACCACTTAATACCCAGATTTAAAGCATAACATGAAATAAACTAGTAAATGATTAATTGAATAAAAAAAAATTAGCACATTACCGTCGCATATATCATAAGTATGTTTTATTATAAAATATACATTTTATAAAAATATTTTAGAAAATATGAAAAAATACATCATATACTTTTTAACAATTTATTATTCATCAAACAGTACCTAGATCATAATTTCATTAATAAAACGTCATAGTTATATTTTTTAGATATCTTGCCCAACCGAGGTACCGCATTTTGTCATTGTATGTGCACAGCAGTCTACGGTTCTTCGCCAACTATGCAATTACAACAGTATAGCTCAACGTTCTCTCTCTCACTTTCATTGTTATGAATTATGTTTCTTTTCATTGATACTAGATAATTACGAGTAATACAGGTTCAGGTTCAGTTTCAACAGCCAAGATAGTCGGAAGCGGTAGAAAAATCAGAGTCCGGAAACAGTAACAATCAACGCAAAACTCAAAAAAACAGAAACACTTCGTCGCTCGTGATATCAAGAAGGTGAAGGGTACTGCCGGTCGATTCTGTCGACATCTCACGGTGTTCACCTAGGCGGAGTGAACGACAAAAGAGCTGTCATTCCATCTTATTTGTATGGTTTGACAACTCACCCGTCGTGCGCCCCGCACGTTCACTTCGACATGTTGCATCGCACTGCTGTTACATACTCTTTGGTGAAGGGTAGTCAAACTTTTTGGTAATGACAACTGAACAGACAAAATACAAGTTTTACATCAAGAGTTGCCAGCACTATGATAACATTATTATGAATAAACTATTCTAAACAGTTTCGATAATCGAATTAAATTATTTGTAACTAGCTTCTACCAGCGGCTTCGCCCGCGTGAAAATCGGAAATAGGGAGTTTTCTTGATTTGTATTGTAACTACACCTACTCTACACCTACCCTACACCTACCCTACACCTACCTTACACCTACCCTACACCTACCCTACACCTACCTTACACCTACCGTAACCCTACACCTACCCTACACCTTCCCTACACCTACTCTACACCTACCCTACCTACATAATTATACCAGCCCAAAAATACTATGATATGTTTCTGGTCTCCTGGTACTTGATGTTTCTGGTCTCCTGGTACTTGTGAATCTGAAGTACTAAGGCAGCAGCGGCTCTGAGTTTCTACTTCCTCCTCAGCCTTCATTAATCCATGCCACTTACCGGGATAAAAAGTAGCCTATTTTTTATTCCAGGATATGGACTACATGTGTGCCAAATTTCATCCAAATCCCTTCAGCCAATTTTGCCTGATTGTTACACAAACATACAAACATACAAACTATAAAGGTGAAAGTTTGTATGTTTGTATGTTTGGCAAAAACGGCTGAAGGGATTTGGATGAAATTTGGCACACATGTAGTTCATACCCTGGAATAAAAAATAGGCTACTTTTTATCCCGGTAAGTGGCATGGATTAATGGAGACTGAGGAGGAAGTGGACACTCAGAGCCGCTGCTGCCTTAGTACTTCAGATTCACAAGTACCAGGAAACCAAAAACATCAAGTACCAGGAGACCAGAAACATGTCATAGTATCTTTTGGGCTGGATTGGGTAGGTGTAGGGTAGGTATAGGGTAGGTATAGGGTAGGTGTACGGTAGGTAGGTGTAGGGAAAGTGTAGGGTAGGTGTAGGGTAGGTGCAGGGTATGTGTAGGGTAGGTGTAGGGTAGGTGTAGGGTAAGTGTTAGGATAGGTGTAGGGTAGGTGTAGGGTAGGTATAGGGTAGGTGTAGGTTAGGTAGGTATAGGGTAGGTGTAGGGTATACGTAATAAATGTAGTTTAATATTGATATTATTGTAATCGATTTTCAAGAGCAATTTCGTATCGATATTATTTTATTTTGGTAATAGCAACATTTCATAGTGAAATTGCATCTAGGAATTGTGTTGGTAAATTGTTAAAGTTGAATAACTGTTTAGAATGACTTTTTTACGGTGAACTTTACAGATTTGATTTATAATGTATAGGGGAGATAGGGGAGAGTTGGGCAGTAGGGTGACATGGGCACCCCCCTGTTATTCCAAGCCAATTATAGATTTTATTATTTTCTTATTTTAGTAGGATACTTTACCCACTGGCAACGCTGGTCATCCATAAACTATGTGTCATTTCGTTCAGTTGTCAAACATACACACTTTCTAAGGTTCTAAATATTTTGCTGTGGCTTTGAAGTAAATATATGAAGAACCAGCGAAAGGTATGCGCTTTTTATATTTTTTTTCATTTGTATATTTGCTAATATATAAATTAATCTGTAAGTCACACTCAAACGTCTGTCCAAAAAAATTCACAGGAATATTAAGTTGGGAAACTATGCAGAGGGAGCAATGGTCACTTGTTGTTGAGGGAGGTTTGGGCATGCCCAATGCTCCCTCCTACAATATGTAGTGTATAGAATGATATAGTTTATTACACGTAACCTGTTTTTTTAATTATTTTATTACAGAAATAGATGACATAGCCAGCGTCCCACTAGATGACATCAAAACTAAATTGCCAGGACCAAAAGCAAGCAATAATACCAAACGTGGTAACTCTAAATATACGTTCGATAAACCTTTATGGGTCATACCCAATCTAATATTAGTTAAAATGTTAAACATGTTAAAATATTCACTTTTATTGATTACTTTTGTTGTTTTCATTCTATTTGAGATTATATAACTGTTTATTTTTGGTTGATATTAAAGATATTGAGTCCTCTATACGTCATGCCCAAACCTCCCACAGGGGGTGCCTGAGCCTCCCTACCATGGGGAGCTTTGGCCACAATTGACATATTTTTGAAAATCTTCGATTATTTGGAGACTGATTATAATTTGTAGACTTTTCTTTAAGAAACTTTTAGCGGAATATACCTTACACTAAAATTCAGCAGTAAAAGTTGATTATATTGAATATGTGATTTTTTATTAATCATAATGTAAAAAAGTGCCCATACCTCCCCTATCTCCCCTAATTCTTACTGTTTTCTATTATGAATTATCATTATTGTAGAAAGTCTGTCGGACGCTACATGATTTGAGCCTATTTCTGTCATCCTTTCATATCGATAGTCATTAAAAGGCAGAAATATCATATCTCAGAAAGTTTACAGTTAGAATCATCTTTTGGCATACATTTCATATCTAAAAAAAATTAAAGACTTATCTATCATAATTATTACAGAACGTTAATTGTTTATGTATTTGGTTGAATTCATGATTTCATTATGTTTCTGCATGTATTATCACTCAATAAAACAGTTGATTGTAAACTTAATGTGGTTTTTATTTCCATGTAAGAAGCATGCAAACAAGCATACACCATGCTTGGAGCAAGCATGAAGCAAACGTGCAGCAAGCATGCAGCAAGCATGTAGCAAGCATGCAAACAAGCATACACCATGCATGCAAGCGAGCATGCGACATGCAGCAAGCATGCGACATGCATTTCAATTAAAAAAAACTCTACAATATTGGGAAATTTGAGATCACAGTACTTAAATATGTAATCTAGGGTATTGATTTTCCACATTTTTTAAAGTATTCCCATTATCACCACTTAACCAAGTAACATGGATTTTTTATTTTATTTTTGCCTGAACTGATATTACTTAGCCTATCGCCCCGTATCCGCTTGTCGTTGAGTTTCGGGCCAGCCTGTATACTATGAGTACCTACACGCACTGCGAAAAGAAATTGTTTGCTATTTCTTAATCGCATTTTAAAATTCGCAACATTTTATTTCGTAGTGCATGCTTTACAGTCTGCCTACGGCGTTGCCACCCAAAACGAGTGGGACAGCGAGCGTTACAAACAAAATATAGGCACCGCGTGACATGGCTATAGGTATACATTAATATTATAAAGAGCCAAAGCCGACTAAAGTTGTTCGTTCTCGAAGCACTTCAAAGCCCCTGTTCCTTATATCCCTAATTCCCTACTGATATATATCTCCACTGGTAGGGATAGTTGGATTTTTTTTTTCCGTTTATCGCTATCAGTAGGGATAAAAAGTTTTCAAGGATTTCTTTATGGTTAATAAAGTGTTCCTGAATTACTTGTGATACCTAGTGAAACTTTTTATAAACGTGGGGTACCTAATTTTAATGTTTCATTGGCACTAAAAAAAATGTTTGTAAGTCCGTAGGTGATACGGAGTAGAAAACGCCCGACACTAAGGTCGAAACTACGGACTTCGGGCTTTTAGGTAATTACGCCGACGGCAAGTGTAAGAGGGTATTTTTATTAAGTTTACCGACGCACGGTCGCACTAAATTAAAAAAGAAATACATGTAAGAATAATAAAATTTTGTACTTTATCCAAAATCATTTTTCATATAGGTTTCAAAAGGGTTAATCTGGCAGAATCTAGATGCTCCGTTTATTTGGCAAAACACACTTGGCATATTCTTCTTTAAACGAATATTCATAAGCATAAAAATCATTTAATATAATTATTGTTTGGCCGAATGTTTATAATTTTATGTCTGAATTTACAATGGGATACTTTTAAGATTTTTTGGCATAGTTACAATTCCGCATAATTTCGTTTGGCATAAAGTTTATTTAGAGCGTTGATTATTTGGTAGAATTTTATCATGAAGATGGCCGAATTTCATTTTGAATAATTTAATTAGGCATGCCATTTCTATAAAATAGTATTAAACTTTAAATATTGTCTTAAACAGTCAACATTTTGTGCTACAAAAGTTACTGACAGAAACGAATCGCTGCAAAACTGACTCCACGTAGTCTCGTCTGCCCTACCCATAGAGTGTAATTTAAGCCCGCGTAGGCGCGGAGGGTCAAGGCGGGCCGCGAGCTGAGGAGCAGGTGGCTTTATCGCCCGCCGAAGCTGGGGGCCTACCTTCATGGTAGGCCCCCAGCTTCGGTGGGCGTTATAGCAGGTCAATTTTAGACGAAAAATAACCTGTCGGTGCTAATTTGTACCATGAGCGCGCCTAGTTGCAGACAAACAGCGATCACGTGATCTGAACCGGTGAGCGACTAGAGTCCGTCCGAAAAAAGAAGTCCCGCGGAAATAAATGGAACTAACAAGAGTTGTTAGAGGATAGCGTACAGTCACATAGAAACTAGCGCCGCGGTTGCGTAACTTCTTTAGTTGGACGGAATCTAAGTACGTGACAGCAGTTCAGGAGGCGGCCCTGTAACTTATCCTTACCATCAAGTCTTTTTGACATTTAAGCATTCAACATTTGAACTACTCTGCCGTCATAATTTGCAGGCTTGTGAAAGAAGCTTTTAATGACATGTTTTTATTAAATTTAACTACAAAAACGTAAGTTATTGTAAAATTGTGCATAAAATATAATTCGGACGTTATTTCAAAAATTGAAAACATAGAAGATCCTCTCTAAGCCCTTTGTACACCGTTTATGACCGTTTATGTTGATGTATGATGAAGATGAAATTTTCGAGTTTCTCGAGGAAGATAGTCCTTGCAACAGCAACATATAAAAAAAATAATGCGTTCGAAAATAAATGTGAAGTGTCTAATTTCTTAACTTTTTGGTTTCAAGTGTTTTAAGTGGATGGAAGGGCGGGCGTTCATTCTCATAATTAATGTCAAATTCTTTTTTCCATAGAACAATTGTTCCTTCATCACTCTCTTTTTATTTTTAAAAACTGTTATATGATAAGAAAAATATTTCATTTGTATAGAAATCGTAAAACCACTAAAGTATTTCAGAACGTCTTTTCTCAATCATCATTTTTAATCTGTGCTGCAAGCTTATCGAACAGAGATTATAGTAGAGTCCGTCCAACGAAAGAAGTCCCGCGGAAATAAATGGAACTAACAAGATTTGTTAGAGGATAGCGTACAGTCGCATTAGCGCCGCGGTTGCATAACTTCTTTCGTTGGACAGACTCTAGCAGGTCGACAGTTGATTTTGATAGAAATGCTCATGGTACAAAAACAAAACCTGTCAGGTTTAAAATGCTGTAGTGAACTGCCTTGCACTTGGCAAGTATTTTAAAAGTTTATGGTAGGCCCCCTGCGGTGGAGAGCGTTAAAACCATCTGGGACCACAAGCTCGCGGACGACAAGGTCGATTTAACCAAATTAATCATTTTTAATTAAAAAATAAATTTAAGAGCGTGAGCTAGTTGTGTGAGCAAGTTGTATTTTTTTGTACATAAAGTTAGAATGCCGAGTGCATCGCACATCGCACATACGAGTATGTATATTTTATGATTATGCGAATGGACTCAGAAGTCACTTCATGGAAGACATCGCCAAGACCTTTGCCAGCCTAACGTCGACAAGCTAGCGTCGAACGAATGGCTCAGGCGCGGTGACTTGTTCCCTGAGACTGAAGGGTTTATGACAGCAATCCAGGACCAAGTTATTGAAACCCGGAACTACCAAAAGCACATCATGCGAATCCCCATTTCCACAGATATTTGCAGACGTTGTCATAGTTCTTCTGAAACTATACAGCATATTACTGGGGCATGCAAGGCAATCGTTCAAACTGACTATAAACATAGACACGACCAAGTAGCCAATATAATTCATCAAAAACTTGCCATTAAATATAATCTAATTACAACACCTTCAGTTCCCTACTACAAATATAGCCCAGAAACAGTTCTCGAAAATGCAACACACAAGCTTTACTTCGATCGAGCCATCCTTACCGACAGAACCACACATTACAATAGGCCAGACATAACTTTACTCGACAAAGTTAATAAAACCGCGCAAATTATTGATATAGCAGTTCCAAACACACACAATCTACAAAACACAATAGCAGAAAAACTGTCAAAATATATAGACCTAAAAATAGAAATAAGCCGAATGTGGCGATTAAGCAGTGTTGCGATTATCCTTGTAGTACTTTCTACTACAGGAGTCATACCTAAACAATTACATCAATCATTAAAATCTCTTGACATAGCTCCAAACACCTACCAAACCTTACAGAAAGCTGCTATATTGAACACTTGCAGAATTGTCCGGAAATTCTTGCAGAACGACAACGGCGTTCAAAGTACTGTCACGTAGTAAAATATTCTCAGGGGTAGCACTTGGCTTAGGCCCGTGTTATCCTTTAAACCCGGCGATCATTGCCGAGATACAAAAATGTATACCAACAAATAATAATAATAATAATAATGTTTATTTCCAAAAAACTTAATACTAGCAATGTGCTAGTATTAAGTTTACTAGCTAAATAGCAATATTAGCTAAATACAGGCAATGTGGCAAAAATTTCAGTTTAGGCAAAGAGATTAGCGTCTGTAGCCGAACTAGGCATAGCCTGTATTTCGGCTATCAGCACCATTCCCCTCGACTTTTTACAATTAAGAATAGGTGCCAAGCAATGGAAGCATAAAAAGAATAATTAAGTTAAATACTACAGTATAATAGTTGATAAGTATATACTCTATAGCCAAGCAGTTTGTAAGAAGGTAAGTACATAATTTTAATTTATTATTACTTAAAAATGGGTTTGGTGTGTGAGTATGGTGTGTTCATATGTGTGTACCTATATGGTGTGTATTTATGAAAATGAGTAGGTGTGTGAGTGGTGCATGTGTATGAGTGTTTGTTTTAAGTACCATGCGAGGACATGCACCTGAATACACAAGGCACATCCGAGGACATTTTCAATCCGAGGACCTTTTCGTACGTCCTCGGATTGACCCGACCAATTCATCGTATTCTCCATTCGATTTTGAGCCTTTCTATATACTTAATAAGGGAAACTTGATGTCGACCTCGGTGGACCTCGGTTTGATCGCGGAAATTCATGTTCACATTCCGAACGTGTGTGAGCTCTCATAAATTTTTAACACACTACATTTACACTTCAGTCATATTTTAAGTACCTTGCGGGGACATACGTGTTATTCTTCACACTCGGACTACACACTATGTCCTCGGATGGAAGTTTTTCCACGCAGTGTGTTTAAAAGTCCTCATATTGATAGCTTTTCCGAACATGTGTATTCAGGTCCCCATTTGGATAGATTTCCATGTGTATTGGGCTTTTAATTGTTTCAAAATTGTCTGATTTTTAAAATCACTTATTTCTCGAGTGATCAAAATAAAATCAATCTAAAGAGGCCTTAAACTACGTAACAATGAAATTGGGTAATTTTTCCATTGTAACAGAACTCTCGTCCTATGATGGTGAAATTGGGGATGACCATTTGCATGGAAGTACGTCATATTTACAGTACGAGACAAAAAGCTTTTGAAACTCTAGAACCATACCCATTTTTCTTTGGATGTGAAATCATCAAATGAAAGAAAGAAAGAAAGAAAGAAAGAAAAATATTTATTTGGGACTCGCACAAGACAAACAAAATGTAAAACAATAAAATAAAATTAAAGATAGGTATACATTCAAAATAGGATGGATAGGTATTCATTTTTTTTTTAAATGACTTCTCCCGCTCTGGGCGGAGATTGAGGGCGACTGCTGACGCACAGGGCGTCTCCTTCGGCGGCTGGGACGTGAGGATTGCCTCTTTCTCACCCATCTCGCCTCCTCCTTCGCTTGCATTTCTGTTTAGTAAAAGGAGGTGACTGTTTCCTACGGCCCTCTCCCTCCGGACCATGGATTGGACCAGGGCCGAACGCGAGAGGTCACCACCGCCTATCGCCGCTACAAGAACAGACCTCCATCGCATGCATTACCGTGACCTCGAATACGACACGATTGTGGTGGGCCCAGCTCTGGGTTGCGATTGCGATAGTCGCTTATTCCATACGACTATCAGATCGCGTCGGAGCTTGCTCCACCGTTCTGTTATTTTAATTAAGTGTGTACGTTAATTTTTTTTATGGCTAAATCTATAGAACTCCCTTCAGCATTTTAGGTTGTAAATTGAGGCAAAGATAACACTGAAAACAAGCAAAACTTTTTTTAACTGCCCCCAACCTGGCTGTACAGCTGTACAGCCAGGATAATCAATGACAATCACTGTTGCAACACTACTACATTTATTCAACCATCATCCTTATTTCTGACCAGAAACAACAAGGCTCGGTTCTAGAGCTACCGCTGTGGAATATTGAACTGGATATGACTGGGCACTGCACTTCTTGACGGTGTCGATGAGATATGTTACGCTGATGATACCCTGGTGACGCCCGGGGGCAATGACATTGGCAAACGGTAATACTGGCCACGGCAGGGGTTATGCAGGTCGTCGGAAGAATCCGGCGTTTGGGTCTCGAAGAGTGGCTTTGCATAAGTCCGAAACCCTCTGTTTCCCCATTGAAACCTAGGAACAAGCCACCTCGGGATTCACATATAGTGGTCGGTGGCGTTCGCATCAGTATCGAGCTAATGACGAAGTACCTTGGACACGTCTTCGATAGCCAATGTGACTTTGAGCCGCACATTCAGCGGCTGGTTCCCAGGTTGATGTGCATTGTAGGTGCTCTTTCGTGGCTTGTACACAATTTAGCAGGGCCGAACGCTTCCTGCAGGAGACTATGTGGGGATCGTGCGGTCCATTGCCCGCCCGCCTGCCATTTATGGGGTGCCTGTGTGGGCGGTAAACCTAATAGCCCGAAACGCCGTGGCACTGCGAAGACCGCAGAAAGCGATGGTTATTAGGTTCATGAGTGACTGGATAAGCGACATGGCGCCCTCAGTTTCCAGCTGACTCAGGTGCTTACTGGATACGGATGCTTTGGGAAGTACCTGCGTCGCATGAGTCGGAAGCGGATGCTCGTTTGTCACCAATGCGTGGAATGTCCCGAGGACAACGTGCAGCATACGCTGGAGGAATGTACAGCGAGGACGCTGGGGGTGGTCTGGTGGTCTATCGCTTCCGTCTTCGTGGAATGCCGTCAAAGATACATTCAAAGGAGACGTCGGAGAGGGAAAGAGAGCATACCTCTCACTCCACCTGCACCAGAAAGGCAGCCGTGCGTCGACGGGAGCTCAACGATCTCCGGGCACCATGAGGAAAGGGGCGTCGAACTTTGGGCGGAGACGTTGCCTGACCAGTGAGGCCTAAAGAGCCATTGAGCAATATGTTACGTGAATGCCTTTTATGGAAGTATATACCATATTAATATACCGAGACTTCTCCGTGCCTTGGAAAGCACGTTAAGCTGTTGGTCCCGGCTGTCATTTGTAGATCTTTGGCAGTCGTTACGGATTGAAGCCAGAAAATCTGACACCAGTGTTACCAAGAAGTACCGTGTTACTCAGTTATGGGTTGTAGAGGTCTGGTAGGCAGCCGCTCCTCGTAAAATACTGGTATTCAGCTGAATCCGGTTTGACTGGGAGCCGACCCCAATATAGTTGGGAAAAGGCAAGGCAGATGATGATGCCTTTTATGGGAGTATGTGCTGCTGCGGTCGTTGAATCAGCCACATTAGGTGATGGTGTGCGACGATGATAATCGGGGGTGCGCTTGAATAATATTGTCTTTCGAGCTCCAGAATTATGGTAGCAGTAGTTCTCCTCTCCGTTTGAGCAGCAGCTACATAACATCACCACGACTATGTATTGCTATGAAATATCAACAAAAAGCACACAGAGTTTCAAGACGCTACAAGTAACCGTTGAAGAATTGTCTCACATGGAGACAATTCCAGCAGCAGCTACATAACATCACCATAACAGATGTATCACTATGAAATGTAATATCAACAAATAGCACATAAAGTTCCAAGACGTTATTAGTAACCGTTGAGGAGACAATTCCAGCGAAAGCTTCATAAAATCACCATGATTATAATATTGTTATATTACACTTACATTTTGAACGTTTGTCAGTTAAAATCAAATAAGGTCCTCTGATGGTACTTAAATCAAGAAATTGACGTGTGTGAATAGAATTGCCTACATGGAGATGATTCAAATATTATTACGGTAAAATTATAAGTGTGTTAAAAAAAAATATTGGAATTTTCAAAAGGTCCTCGCTTTGTACACCGTCTACTCGGAAAAACGTCCTCGTAGTGATCATGAAAAGTCTAGTACTGCGTCCTCACATTGTACAAGAAATGAGAAAAAGTGTGTTAAATTAGGTCCTCGCATTGGTGTCCCTGGTCAGACGGTTAAGGTCCTCGTTTGGCTCACACACAGGTCCTCGGATGGTACTTCCCAGGCGGGTTTTCGAATGTATTTAGGTCCTCGCACTGTTCATAGGAAGTCATATCAAAAAAAGATTTAGATAGCGCTATACGAATAGGCTCATCAACCTAAATATTGTTTTCTCTTTCTTTCTGTCTTGTTAATAAAGTCGTAAGTCGTCGTTAACATGGTTTTCTAGAAGGTCCTCAGATGGTGACTTACAGCTATAGTCCTCGTATGGATGTCTGTACAAGTAATGGTGTATTAGGTGTGAGTGTGAGTGTAATTATGTGGTGAGTAAGTGGGTGTGAGTGCGCTTGAGTGTATGTTTGTATGTAAGGGTGAGCTGTGTAAAGTGTATATTTTTATCTGTGCTCCTAAATATAATTTTTAGTGTGGGATCAATAATAGATGTTCAATCTCGTCATAGCTTAATTTCTGCAAATATAGGCATACTTTTAATTTGCATTGTTTTCTAGTCAATGGGTATATGTGTAATATTTTATTAAGTTTATTGTAAAGGTAAGGGCTTAGAAAACTTACAAATCTTTTACCAAAGTTTGTTTTAAATGTGGATATGTTGTCACATACATGATATTTGCGACGTCTCTGTAATAAAATTGGGTTGTAGGGCTGTTTGTTGTGTTCTAGCAGGATGACTTTTAGTATAAATAACTGTCTTACTGTCAAAACCTCGCACAACTGGAATAGTGTAACAGTAGGGAATCGCATTGGTTTAAAAGTGCTAACCTTTAGTATAGCTCTCTGGGCGACCTCAGCTGCCTTTATAGTGGTTTTGCAAATACCTCCCCATGATGAAATGCAATAGTTAAAAAGCGACTGACACAGAGCCTGATATATTCGCTTCAGCAGTTCAGGGTCCGCGACATGACGTAGGTTTTTAAATACGTAAATTAATTTTCGTACTCTATTACAGAGAATTTTGACATGTTCTTTAAAGTTGAGGTTATTATCTAAAGTAATACCAAGATATTTTAGAGTATTAACGCGTTCCAGAGGTGAACATGCGCAACTATTCACAGTAATGCACTCATGTGAAACAATTTGTAGGTTGACGCGCATACTCACCGCCTGCCTAATACTGAAACAAATATACTTCGTTTTCTCAACATTTAAAGTTAGTATGTTTTTCTGCAGCCATCCCTTAGTTGTATCAAAGCCATTTTGTGCGATAGTGAAGACCTCTTCCCAACTATCACCCGTAAACACCAATGCCGTGTCATCCGCGAAAGAAATAATTTCACCTTTGGTAAGTTTAAGACTGGTAAGCTCATTAATGTATACGAGGAATAAGGTCGGCCCCAGTATACTTCCTTGAGGCACGCCATGTGTAACTGGCAGGTGTGTACTTTTTTGTTTATCCACTCGGACACACTGAGTTCGCCCAGAGAGGTAGCTATTGAAAAGCTCAAGCTGCGTGCCCCTGATACCCAGTGCCTCCAGTTTGTTGAGTAAGAGGGGGACAGAAATCGTATCAAATGCCTTGGCCAGGTCGAGAAAAATAGAAAGACATTTTTTCCCTTTGTCCAGGTTAGAGCTAATAAATTCTATAAGTTTGTTCACAGCCTGCTCTGTAGATTTTCCTTGCCTAAAACCGTATTGATTTACTGATAGCATATTATTTTTTTCGAGATATTTTACTAGACGGATGTTTATAATTTTTTCTAAAACTTTGGAAATTGCGGGTAGTATGGATATCGGCCTGTAATTGTTAATACGACTTCTGTCCCCGTTCTTAAAGATTGGGCACACTTCTGATCGTTTTAGGGAACAGGGAAACACACCAGAACTTAAACAATCGTTGAAAATTTTTACTAGAGGTTGTACAAGAAAATTTTTGTGTTGTTTTAGGAATCTACTGCTGATATTATCACATCCTGGTGCACTCTCAGTTTTTAAACCCATGATAAGATGTCCAACCTCGAATTCATCTGTCTCGGTTAAGACGAAGGAATTCGGAACATTTGGTAAATTATCCTGAGTGTTTTTTAGTAATGAAGTATTCCGGGAATTCATATTTTGTTGACAAATTTTATCCGCCAATGAGCTACCCACATTTATAAAATAACTATTTGCTTTGTGAAGTGATTGGTCAGGAGAAGATGAGAGAGTTAGTAGATCTTTATGATGTTGTGTTGTTTTAGTTGTGTGTGTGATGTTTTTGATAACTTTCCATAACTTTTTATTGTCGTTTTGTGCGTCCATGATTTGTTTTTTTTCGTACGTTCTTTTTAATCTTCGTAACAGGTTATTACAGAAATTTCTGTAACGTTTGTAGGTCATTTTCAAGACTTCGTTATCCGGATCAATGTTAGCCTTTTTGTGTAGATGGTCTCTGTTTCGCATGCAACGTAGAAGTCCTGTAGTTATCCAGGGCTTAATGATTTGTTGGCGTCTAGAGAGTGTTACGATTTTTGTATTTTTTTCTATTTCTTTTTGTAGGCATTGAGTTAGGTAATTTAGACTAGTGTTTGGGTTAACTGTTTCATAAATGGGGTTTAAGTTAATATGTAAAATGTCTTGTGCTAACTGTTTATCGTTTATTATGGACTTTGTTGAGGTTGTATGTTGCCGAGGCTTTTTAAAATTTAAACAAAATAAAACGGGATGGTGATCTGTTAGTGTTGCATTAGGGACTATGGTGATGGAGGAGAGTTTAGTTTTAATAAGGACATGGTCAATGCATGTCTGGCGAGCGCTGCGCGTAACTAAAGTGTGCGCTGGCAGTAGGCCATGAGAAGCAGCTAAGGTTAGATAGCGTTCACCTTCAGATTTAATTTTATTAGGGTTAATTGCAAGGTTTATGTCGCCTATAACAACGGTATGCTCGAAAGAAGACACTGTTTGCAACAAGTTATCCAACGACAAAAGGAACGGCTCTAGTTTAGTGTAGGAAGGCGATCTGTATAAGGCAATAATGGCGAATTGTTTTCCAACGGTAGCTAGTAGGCAATTACTTTCATGGAATTCAGGTTCTATTATAGTTAGGTTAATGTTTTCTTTGTAGTAGATAACTACTCCGTCATTTTGTATGGGGTTTGTATTTGTTGCTACGTTATAGTAGCCAGATAGGTGAGGGATAACCGTTGCACTTTTTAGCCAACACTCTGTTAAAATTATTATATCGCATTTTAGTTTAAGTCTTTGTAGTAAAGCTTCTAAGCCGGGCAGATTTCGATTTAAGCTTCGTATATTTTGTGTCAATATAAGTAGGTTGTTCGTAGTTGAAGTAATAATATTTTGACAATCCTCTAAGTCCGCAGTTTGTGAATGAGATACGGATAACTGGTCGATATTATCAGATAAGTTTATTACGTCATCGAATGGTTAAGATGAGCGTAAGTATAGACAAGAGTTGTGGTCAAGGTAGGTACATCAATTATGGAAAGAGTTTCGTAAATAGTAAGATCATGTTTATGAGTATGTTTTATGTGTAGAGTGTTTGAGATTGTGATATGGTGTGTGTAAGTGTGTAATAGAAGTATGTATGAATGATAAGTTATGAGTATTTCTAAGATAGTGTTCGGTTGGGTATGGTTATGGTTAAGGAGTAATTTAAATGATTTTTACTGTCCCTAAGTAAATGTGGAAGGTTACTGTGGCTGTTGTATAGTACTTTGTACGTAAAAAAATAATCTATACAATTAAACCTTATATTAGCATGCAATCTTACAGTTAAAATAATAATGAGACAAAATACGTATCCAATAAGAGCAACAAATAGTCACAGTGTTTCAAATTTATTGCGTAATTTTTCCAAATCAGCGTCGTTGTTTATCCGAATATGTGAGGAGTCTTCTTTGTTTTTTAGATAAACTATGCCATTTGTTGTCCAGCAGAAGCCAAACCCATGACTATTCCGGAATTGACGGGCCAAGTAATACAGTCTCTGGGTTTTATGATTTAGATATTTATATAGTTATGATATAGATCATTATACTTTACCTGTAAATACAATCTTTCCGTTGACGAATATTAATAAAACCACTCTAGGTCGCACCATTCTATACACTAGACCAGGAAATAATTCGGGTTCATAAGATGCAAATTGACCATGTGCTTGTTGTAGTGCCTCTAATCTTATTGGAAACCTTAAATCAGCAGTGGCTATAAAATTTTGAATTTTAAAGTCCAAAAACTTAGCCTGAAATAAAAAAAAAACAAAATGATTATCCAACCATGATCAATCAATTTAAACATCCTATATGATTGTTCTAAGTAGGTACATACAGGATATCCAAGTTTTTGAATAATTCGTGCAAATTTTCTAGCAGCTATATAGGAATCATGTTCATTTCTTAGCCCAGTACAGAGTACCTTCCCAGATCTGTGAACAGAAAAGATCTGTAAAATGAAGGAATTATTAAGTCTAACCAATCTATTGTGAATAAAATAACAAAACCGGTCAAGTGCGAGTCGGACTCGCGTGTAAAGGGTTCCGAACGTATTGCATTTTTTCAAAATTTTAGGCTCTGTAATTTCGGAGATAAGAGCGGTTACGCACTGAATCCGATTCGAATCCGTGAAAATGCGTTCCGAAGTAGTCATAGAACAATTTGTATGGTAGTTTACGCACTAGATCCGACTTCCGTCATCCAAATTCTCTCAGTCATCCACGAGTCTCCATTTCGAAAGAAATATTGACGAAGTAGCCGTAGTACTGCTTGTATGAACGCTTTCGCATTACCTCGGATTCAAATCTGACATATCCGTCTTGGTACATACAATCGATCGATCGTCGATCGATGCCATTGATGCACTCTACATCTACATCGATCGACGTTGATCGATTGGTGTGGTAACTTTGGTTGATCGATGGACACCGACCGGGCCACAAACAATTGTTCGACCACCGATCGATGCCTTCGATCGACGTTGATCGATTGTGCGGCTGATAGAAGAAAGAAGTAAAAACTACCGATCGACTTCGACCAATTCATTCTACCATCGATCGATGGCATCGATCAACGATCGATCGATTGGTGTAGTAGAAACTATCAATCGACGTCGACTTGTAGCGCGGTATCAGAGTTTCCCGTGCGATTTGAACATAATTATATCCATTCTACCACCATCGATCGACGATCGATCGATTGGCGTGGTAACACCCTCAGATATGCCAAAGATGGCCCATGAATAGTTTGAATTTGGATTAGAGGTCCGAGTTTTTTCACGGATTCGGATGCAGTGCGTAAAACAATATCCGAATTTGGTCCGAGTTTTTTAGTTTCTTATTTTCACGGATTCGGATCGGATGCAGTGCGTAACCGCTCTAAGGGTAGTAATTTTTCATCTAATTTCTTGAATAACTTTTAAACTGTCTATTTAAAAAATATGAAAAAGTATAATTAAAACCCTCACAATCAGCCCTTTCATTTTATTTGTTACACAGTTTGAAGGACTTTTTTTTTTCAAGTTTTCTAGTTTGTCCCCCAAAAGTGACCCCCATTATCAATTTTTTTTTTCGTAAAGCATCCGTATTGGTTATAAGTACCAAATTTCCACAGAATCTGTCCAGTAGATTCGGAGAAAATTGGCTGTGTCAGACGGACAGACAGACAGACGAACAGCCAGCCAGACAACCGAGTGCTCCTATATATATTACAGGGGTTCCGTTTTTTACGGATAAGTATTCGGAACCCTATAAACCAATATCTTCACTATAAGGGTTTCTGAAGATGCGCGGCGCGGTGCCTTACCCAACAGTCACTCACTGTGAATGTGCATGACCTGCTCAATCCCATTTGAGCCTGGCATGAGCATGGTATGTAGTTCCGAGTTGTAGTGGTCTAAAAAGACTCAGATTAACAATAGATTGGTTAGACTAAGTCGTCGGTAAATCGGAGGTTCGTCAGCCTATCATTGTGTTGACTACACAATCCCTTGGTGTTCCACGAGGCTACCTGTGACTTCAATATCTCTTCCAGTAACAAGTAACAATTTAGGAAAGATTCGGTCAACCTGCTTAGCACCATTTCAATTGACAAAAGATTATTAGTGATTATTTCAAATAAGAATGACATTTTTTTTACCTAAACACCAATGCTGTAGCTCTTGGGTCAACTATTTTCATGACTACACCGTGAAACCTTGCTGGATTGTATTCGGAAAAACGAGTTCGACAGTAAATATCCAACAATTTTAAGTCACAACCCAAATTTATAGTTGACACGCAGTTTCTGTAACAAAAAAATATATATCAACAGAGTAGGTAGGTACACTTATTCCTGTTCGATGAAGTTTCACTAGATATATATTACTTATTTTCCACCAAATGCCAAATACCCTACCTATTTGCAAAATAACCACAATGTAATTAACATTGCGGTTATTGTGCTAATACGGTGCACCAACATTAATAATAATATTATTAATCGGGAAAATATAGCATTTTGCTGTAAATGGCAAGACTGCTATGGAGCAGATGTTTAGGTACTCAAATATAACGTAATTTCATAAATACAACTTTCAGTATTACCTACTTATGGTTAGAAACGGCTCATGGATAGTAGAAAGAAAAAGAAACTAGAGCTGGCACTGTTGGATTTCTAATACTTATACATATTTGTTTACGCGAATACAGCGACGATAGATTGGAGTTGCAAAATCACGTGGATGGAGTAGGTACAATACTGCGTTGGAAAGAGATAAGACGATAAGATGACAGTTTGTATTATACGTAGGAAAAAATACGAGCCACCAACGCTCGCCGTCCTACGGTGGCCGGGAATCGCCCTGCGACTCCCGGCGCCCGGGGCTTCTCCTTATGTTGCGACGGCTGGGGCGTGAGGGTTGTTTCTCCTTCACTTCACGCGACCTGCCTCCTCCTTGAATAGCATTAGGTACTGCTTCGCAGAAGGAGGTGACGGCTTCCCATGCCTCATCGCTCCGGGCCATGGATTAAACCAGGATCGGACGCGAGAGTCGCCGCCACCGATTGCCTCGACGAGGACACGGTGGTGCCCCGCCCAAGCAGGCCAGACCTCCACCGTATGCTCCACCGTGTCCTCCGGGCGATCCTCACAGTGAAAACACCCAAAAACGCCCGCCCGTCACCACTGCCTAGTGTTTTAGCAGGGAAGAAGATGTGGCGCAATAAACTCCCCAGCAACAGGTCTGTCTGTTAAGTTTAAAAACTTGAATTTATACAGTAGTATGCAAAGCAGTTTACAGTAATGATACACAGAAAAAAATATGTAGGTATATCCAATAGGTAAATCAAATTAACTGACACTTGTTAGCTAGCACACTCCATTATGCCATAATAAAAAACAAACTCAAGCATTAAGAGCGTTTACGCGGTACGCCTTTTCATACAAACTTTCAAATACTTATTCTTCAAAATGAATAAACCGATTTTAACGAAACTTGGTATGCATACGCTAGATATCCAGGTCTAAATAGTTATCAGAAAACATTTTTGAAAAAGATTTCAGAGGGCGAGAGAGAGCGATTTTAAGTTTTCTATAGAAAGTGAAAAATCACTATATCCTTCCCCCTGAACTCTTTTTCAAAAATGTTTTCTGATAACTATTTAGACCTGGATATCTAGCGTATGCATAACAAGTTTCGTTAAAATCGGTTCATTCATTTTGAAGAATAAGGACTTGAAATTTTGTATGAAATGACATACGGCGTACACGCTCTTAACAAGTAAACCAAATTAATTAAGCCTCCAGGCATAAAAGGTGTGTCCCGCTTACACATGCAATGGCAGGGAACTATTTTCTCACTGGGGTTATCCCTAAACGGGCAAAGGGAAATAATTTCCCACACGAAAAAATTCTTTTTTTTTTCTCAATTTCAGTAATTTCTATTATATTTTATGTACACTGCTATCTAACACGATACAAGAACTTACACTTAAACCATGAAAAGATGATTTTTTTGTTCGGCCCGATTAAGGGATAATCTAACACTAGGATTGTGACTGGAAGCACAAGTGATTTATTACAGCCAACATAGTAATAATAATAAACACTTAAACAGTATGTTTAACAATATAACAATAATAATAAAAATACAAAGCCATGACCAGCAAGACGACCAGTCACCACAAGCAGCACCCGTTCACAAGCATAACGCAAAGATCAGCCATTACCCCCCTCGCCATGTTTGAGGGAAGGAGGTAACCCAAACCCAACTCATATAACCTGCCATAAGCTAAATTATACAGAAAGAACATTAAGAATAACAATTATCTTGCGTTCAACTTTGCAACCAACTATTCTTATCCTCTAAATAGTCATTGATAGAATAGTATGCCTTAGAACAGAGGTTAGATTTAACTTTAGCTTTAAATGCATTTAAAGGCAAGTCAAAAAAAGAAAGGGGTAGTTTATTGTAAAAGCGAATACCGAGCCCCACAAATGAGCCCTGGACCTTACGAAGGCCGTGGGAAGGAGCATGTAGATGGTCACTTAAGGAGTGATGAAATCCACTGAACTTAGCTCAACAATAAAGAGGAAGGTGTTCAACACTTGCATCTTACCTTGCCTCACTTACGGATGTGAAACTTTGTCTCTTTCACTACATCACAGAGATATGCTTGAATACTGTCAGAGTTATTGAAAAAAGTATGATAAATATTGGAAAACCAGACAGAGTAAGGAACACAATTATAAGAACAATGACAAAAGTAACAGATGTGCTCACAAAGATAGACCAACTGAAATGGATATGGACCAAGCATACACTGAGAAGTAACCATGAAAAGTGGAGTAAAACTGTCACAGATTGGTATCCTAGAGATTGCAAAAGAAGAAGGAGAAAACAACATAAAAGATGGGAATACGAACTAAAATTAACAGCTGGGCCCAACTGGAGAAGGGACGCTACGCTAGGGACCGAAATCAATGGAGGATGTAAGAGGAGGCCCTTTCCAATAGGCACACTGAGCTTTGTGACATAATAATACAAGCTAAAACAAGATCAGTATAGGAGGCTGACTGAGATTGAGATTGTAGTACCGTTTTTGTTTGTTGAGTTAAAATGGGAATTGATACCCTGCATGTTATAGTTTCTTTTTGCCTTTTTCAGTGTCTGTAAATGTAAATATACAATCACAGTCTTTACTAGTAGAAGCCATTTATATTTCACCAAACCAAAGACACAAAATTAAAGAATATAGGTACTTGTCATTTACAAATAATTCAATGTAAAGTTGTCAAAAAATAAAAGGCTTGATAGCAGGATACAACATTACTTTACTAGTAAATATAAAAGAGACAAAATAAATCTCTTTGTTGTATCCTGCTGTCAAAACGGACCGTTTATTTTTTATTCTAATCTAATCTATTAATTATGCTATTCTATTAAGCCAGCGTTTTCTGCCTAGATCCTACCTTCTCTTACAGATTTAAAGGACGTCAGAATCGAAAAAAATTAAACCTCAGAATACTCAATTACTATTTACTACATTTTAATGATATAATAGGAACCTACAGCAGGCTGATTTTCCTTTTGTAAGTTCCTGTAAGACTGTACATCGACTTGACCTATAGCATAATTGCCAAATATTGTAATTGAACAAAAAGATAATTAGACAACCACTTTTGTTCAGCCCATATGAAAGTATATATTATTATGACGCAGTCAACTGGCTTAAACAACAGTATAATTAGCAACCTTTTCATTAAATGGCATCATGAATCAGTGACCTAAATAACATCCCAGCATATAATTGAACAGCCAGGCAAATTACTTGGTTCAATACCATTTAATGACTTACCTGGCCCATTTATTTGGAAACTCAGGACACAGGGAACATTAATTTTACGATAAGGGCCAGTTTTTTAAGTCTGATAACTTTTACCTGAGGAATAAAAACACAACTGTTGTTGTGTGCTCTCGGCAGCAAAAGTGTTAAATAAGCAGTAAATTGAAACAAATAGTTACTTACTGGACTTTTATACTGTTCTTAGCTTGATCTGTTCCACTCACCATTGGGGTGATAGCTGTCATTGCACTATGGGGATTAATAGCTTGAGGAGTAAAAGTACTGTGGGTTGGAGTAAGTGCCACATCCCCAGCAATATGTGACTGCGAAGTTGGCATAGCAGGAGTAGTCAGTGAAGGGCCACTAGCTCCACAGAGGACAGGAGTATGGTTAAAATTTGTACTGTTTCCATTGTTTGTGTCATCTATCTGATTTGAAACTCTGCTGATTACAGAAACTCTGTTATTTGAAGACATATCTTCAGTGACATCTTTCAAATTATTTTCTTTCTTTTTTCTAACCCATTTTTCGTCGCCAGTCTCCATCTGATAAACAGAAGATCTGATTATTATTGATTATTTTTTTTTTTTTTAAAGATTTGTTTTATTTAGTAGGTACAGGGTGAATTTTCCAAGTGTGTGTGGACGGCCAAATCCGAAACTATGTGGAATAAGGAAAAACACTGAAAGTAGTCTCAAGCCCAATTTTGATGAAAACTAATACTGCATCATTGGGTTTTGGGCTTGGGATTACTACTTCTATGAACTGACTATAGTTTCAAACAAGACTTAGTATTTTACCTCATAGTTTAAGTTACTGGACCAATCAGGTGTAGGAACACATGGCGTTTTTTTCTCTATATTTTGTACCGACATTGGGTGACTTGATACGTAAAATCAAATGGAAGAATTAATATAGAAATCAGTATTAGTTCTGCGTTCTGCTGAACTGATAAAAAAAAATTATTTTATATCACGCACTCGCTAACGCGAGTTTGAAGCAACGACGACTTTGACACTGACAGTCAGTATGACAAGAATTAAAAAAAAAAATATTTACCCCGAAGAGTAGGTTAGTCTTTTGACCATTTTGGCAAGTCTAACCTTGTACATTTTTTGTTTTGCATAAGAAAGCGGGTTTAATATATTCTAACATTTGATAAAGTATTTGGCAGCAACTATATCGTCTATATCAAGACTCAGCAAGCTTCACTGTGGTAGTCATCTACACTAATATTCTACAGAGGAAAGATTTGTTTGTTTGAAATGAATAGGCTCTGAAACTACTAAACCCATTTGAAAAATTCTTTCACCATTAGAATCCAATCCTACATTGTCCCTGATGGACATAAGCTATATAATATTTTCAAAAAAGTTAGGGATCCGTATGAAAACATCGATAATGTAACCCAAGGTGTGAAAAAATCAAAAAAAGATCCTTTATCGCGTTTTTTTTTTTTAGGTATGACCACTAGCAAGTTAACACACGTGGGATATTAACTGCTTAACCGGACTAACCTATGGTGGCCTCAAATGAATTTAAAGCCCCCAGCCAAGGCAACAAAACTAGCTACAAGCTAAAAACACTACTGACCGCTCACTAAGGGCATTCCCTGTGGAATACGACCTCGGCTTAGCGGCGTCAGTTTGGGACAGCAAGGGACAATCAGGCTGGGTCGTTTTATTATTTAGGGGTTATTAAAGCTAAAGGCTCAGCGGCGCGGGCTGGCTCGTTTGCAAAAGTCGGGGAGGGTTTTGAGTGGGTCGTCGCGACGGACCTCGGCGGCGAGGTCGGTATACGGAACGCGGTCTGTATCTGTTTCGCTGCGGAAACTATTGAAAATAGAGCAAAGTAAAATACTACAGTTTTACAGAGGTCATCAATATCTACAAAAAAGACTGCGATACCATATGACTAACTATTATGGTTAAGTCACCATGACCACTTTTTGTTCAATATGTTCAATCAAATCCCGGGTGCAATGCAAAAACGTTGATTTTGGTATCATGATTTAATCCTTATCCATGTATATGATTTGGTTGATGTTGATTATGTCCGTGTAAATAACACTTTAAATTACTCAAATCGGACCTTTCGTTTAAAAGTTACGACGGTTATAAACACGCTCCAATTAAGAAAAATGTCGTGGTTTGAGCGAAATAGGGAGAATCTTATCTTATGCTTGGTCCGATGAAGTTGAAACACGGCATTTAAATGATTCCAAAAAAAAAAATATGAATAACAAATGTTTGGTTTTTTCGAAAATAAACTACTTACATACATAGTTAGGTGAAGGAGGGGTGATAAAGTTTTCAGGGAGGACATATTTTATTGCTTGCTTCAATTTACGTTGGAATGCTATGAACAAGCTAACCTTTAAAAGAGGGTAGAGAGGGTGTTGAAGTTTGTGGAGTAGGTAGGTACTTACTAAATCCGCGCGGATGAAGTCGTGGGCGAAGTACTAGTACTACAATAAAATTCACAGCTCCACTTTTCCGAGATCGCGTCTGTTTCAATGATTTCACATTTTGGGGACGCAGCTGGAAGGTGTTCTACTCCCCTTGATGCGTCTTACGATGAGGTTGATGATTCGGCGACAGAGTGAAAATCCAACTTGCAGTAAATAATCTATGTCGGAGTAGTGAAGTAAAAGGCTTGTTTACGTACTTGTAGCGCCATCTAGTAGCGTTTGAGATACCTTAGTCGATCAATCAAATCGATAACAGCTGTCATTGAGTCAGTAGTTCGAGTCAGGATTGTCAATGATCTGTCGCGTGTGGCGTTTGACATCTGTCAGATCTCAAGGTGAGACTCAAAGAGTATAATAATAATATCGGTGGTGAGACTGGCATTGAGATAGAAAAATCCCTCTTCCGATGAACTTTCCCTCTCTACTAACATATTCCTCTCCAGAACTGCTTGTGGCGCTGATGATTTTCATCCGTCACAATAATATCAAACTATGATTCATACACGACTCCAAATCACTATATGTAAGGATGTGGCATATAATAATTATAATTTTAATGTATTTTAACAATGTTATTATATTATTTACGTAAATCTATTTTTTTGTGTTTGTTTCAGTCCCATACTAACTCAACAAGTATTCAACTGTACCATCAATAGAAGAATCTGGTTTTTGCCTACCTACTGCTTTTCCAATCTACAAGCTTGGCAAAAAAAGAGTAGAAAATCCGGGGGCCGCCACTGTGCTGCTCATATGGCAACCCCTCGTGACCGTATAGCGTACCAACCTATAGTCTTGATACTTTTGTTACTATTTTTTATACAAATAGTTTATTTATTTAAATCAGTATCATTTAATTGAACAACAATGTAGTACCTAAAAATAAATATATTATGCTAGTAATACTGTGTTTTTTAAATGTTCTCTCTATTTTTTTCTGGGATAAAATAAGACACAGATATAATGTTATTGTAATTCATCTAATATAATAGGTCTTTACCTATGAAATTGCCGTTTTGTATGAAAAAATTTAAACGAATTTTTTTCATGTATTTTTTATTTGTATTAATCGAAGTAATCACCCATGCAATCAATGCATCTTAGCCAACGCAGTGGCAGTTTATTAATGCCCTTCTTAAAGAAATCAGCTGGACGGGAGGCAACAAATTCTTCAAAGGCATTTTGTACTGCCTCTCGGGTATTGAATTTTTTTTCCGCCAAGAAGTTATCCAAATTCTGGAAAAAGTAGTAGTCTGTAGGCGCAAGGTCTGGTGAGTAGGGCGGATGACGGAGAGCTTCCAACCCCAGTTCTTGCAACTTGGAGTCCGTCTGCTGTGCAGTATGAGGTCGCGCGTTGTCGTACAGGAGCAGCGGAGACGAGCGATTGACCAATGCTGGTTGGAGATGTGCCAGCTTCTCCATCACTGAGTTCAGTTCTTCACAGTACACATCTGCAGTAATGCTCACCCCGTTTGGTAAGAAGCTGTGATGAATCACACCGGCGCTAGACCACCAAACAGTGACCATCACTTTTCTAGGAGTAAGTTTTCGTTTAGGGCATTGTTTAGGTGCTGAACCAGGATCCAACCAACTTGCTGAGCGCTTGCGGTTATCAAACAGAATCCATTTTTCATCGCAGGTAACAATGCGGTTCAAAATTCCTTCATTTGTGTGTCTGTTGAGCAGTGCAAGGCACGTTTCGACGCGTACTTCGCGCTGGCGATCATTGAGTTCGTGGGGCACCCATTTGTCAAGCTTTTTTACCTTGCCAATTTGACGCAAATGGACCAATATTGTTTTGACGCTAACGTCGAAAGCTGCTGCTAATTCAGCCGTAGATTGTGTATCATCAGCTTCCACAATCGCCTTTAATTCGTCATTGTCGACCAAAGTCTTCGGACGACCGCGAGGTTCATTTTTCAGGTCGAAATTTCCAGAACGGAAGCGAGCAAACCAATAACAGGTAGTGCGTTGGTTTGCAGTGTTAGCTCCGTAAACGTCGTTGATGTTGCGTGCCGCTTGTGCCGCGTTGCTGCCACGACGGTACTCATATTCCAATAATTACTCGAATTTTTAACGTATCCATAATGACGAAAAAGATTGAAATGCGATGAAAATGTAACACTAATCAATAAACAAATGACTACTTTTAGAAAAAAAAACCATGTTTTTAAAATAAAATTAATTTGAAATTAGAATTCTTAGCCAAACAAAAATTATTTTGATTTGAAATGGCCAGTACTGCAGAACGGCAATTTCATAGGTAAAGACCTAATATTTTCCTCCAAATATTCCACCCCCTCCATTTCATCCGAGTCTTGGCTAGAGTTAGCCACATATTCGTCTGAATCGTTCTCCGATTCAGAGGAACTACTATCGTCTTCGAGGTTTATTATAATTCGCTCCATGTCTTCGTACATAGTTAGTTCCCGCTCGTAATAATCTTTTTCGATTTTGATTACATGCTGGCATGAATTCTTCCAATCTTCTTCCGTAATTGATTGAAATGCGCGCTCAGCTGCTTCCTATAAAGACGCAACATTTGATTAAACCTCTATCAACATTAAAAGTAAAACACTAATATAACCTCTCTAGCAATCATACTTTATAAATCAAACTGTACATTTATGTCGATCGAGCCTACATTTTGAGCTGCAATTTTATGTTTCGCTATTCCCCAAATCAGCTCAATCGGATTCAGATCACAGTGGTAAGGTGGAAGTCTTACCACTGTATGTCCATGTTCTCCTAAAAGCTCGTCTATTTCAAATTTCGGCTCGGGCTTGTGCCGATTGACGAGCATCAACAGCTGTGGCTTTTTGAACGCCTCATCAAATGGAATTTCATTTTTGTCTAACCATTCCTTTATATCGGCTACTTTGGTAGCAGAGGTAGGCGCTTTGTTCAATACCACGGAATGTCCATTACCACAATAGATGCAGGTGGTAAATTTGGAATCAACCTATCTTCAACCCATTTTTTAAAATTGGTTTTATTCATTTCCGAATGGTAGTCGGCATTTTTATTTGTTCCAGTAAATATGAGCAAATTATTAGGAATAAACCCTTTTTCACTGCCAGCATGAACAATAATATAGCGTTTACCTTTTGAAACACTCTGCTTTACTCCACTTACATCAATCGACTGCCAGCACTTTTTTAATTTATACGATTGGTGAACGTAGCTTTCATCGAGGTAAACTATGGGCTTACTAAGCTCTTCGGGCAAATTTCTATTGCTGATAATTTTATTTATATACGCTGCCCGTTTTGCTGCTATATTCGGCCGTTCAATGAGGTTGGCCAGTGAAAACTTTAGGTAGATGGCGCTAGCATAGCTTTCACCTGTCAAGTTTGTATTGTGTTTTGGCTTTACTTGTTGAGTGCGTTTTTATATAAAATTGAAAGAACTGTTGTGAACGAAACATGTATTCGACATGGCGGATAGGTGGGTTGAAAGCTGAATTGAAGAAACGAGGTACATCTTTACGAGGAAGGAAAGCAGACCTAGTCGACAGGTATAACCTTATAACCATAAATCACAAATTTTCCCTTCTAAATACATGATTTTGAAAGGGTGATTGCTAGCTTGGTTCTCGTTTACCTAATGTACTTTGATACAAAACGTTTTATCGAAAATATAAGCTTTCAAGTTAGTGCTGTTTTTTCTATCAATAATGAACTCTTGTTTTGTTTACAGATTAGAGCTGTATGACCGGAATACTACTACTTACTTTGGAAACACAGGAACTCAAAGGCACGATGAACCTCCTCACTCTAGCATGTATCGGGACATTATCAGCAATACTAATTAAAAAAACATATTAATTATAAATAGGCTGTAGGTAGGTTACGATTCCTGTAATAAGATTTTCAGATTTTTTTGTTCTTGTTTTCTTTAGTGTATTATTTGTTATTTTATTAGGGTGTGACAATAAAACTAATAAACATAACTATTTGAATTTCTTTTTATTATTTACAATCCTTACTCTAAAATTACACAACAGTTCCTAATCATATAAAAAATATTTCGGATGCCACATAAAATGAGGCTAAAGGTGTCTGCAAAATTTTATAAGTTTTTGTTAAGCCTATTAATCTTTCTATGTGTACTCTTTGACTTGCAAGTTTCTGATCACGCGCGCTTTAATACAAAACCTGGCAAATGTGATCTGCCTTTCAAGAAATCTGGTATATTAATTGACACATTTTTCACTGCAAACAAGTCCTGGACATTAAATTAAATCCTCTATCAGCCATGACACCATCACACTATCACCTTCATCACACAAATTAATCAATGAGCTGCGTTCAATCATCATCTTGGGTAGAAATATATACATTATCGGGAAGAGTTAAATCTTCTGAACTGGTAGTTTGCACAGCTGATGTGTCTATCTCTTCAAAAAGTGCTTTTCTAATATTTCAGTTTGATAACTGCTCTTCTTGAACTTGAGCTTCTTGAGAAAGAGTTTTAGTAGTCCAGGGAAACAATGTTGGGACTGCTGATTTTTTCAGGTATCGGTGCTTGTTTTCAATGCCTTGAAATAACCAAAAAGGATAAAGAACAAATTTTTATTATGATGCCAAATATTTTTAGAATACAATTAATGTGACGTACCCGTATAAAAACTAGTTTTATGGTAATCTGTTTCCAAAAATGTTTACGACATAACCTCGAATTTTATCGGGCTTGAAGTTTTGTCTCCTTATGGCTTTAAGCCACTTTTTTGTCATTGCTGAATCTTTAGGAAACTGATGCGCACCTATTTCCTTACAAAAAGGTACTTCACAGATCTTTGGAATTGTGAAAATAATTAGTTATTCAAAATGTTCATAGAAAATTCTTATATTTTGGTTAAAGCTATGCTAGCGCCACTTTGACAGTTGCCAACCCCATTAATGCAGTTCTTTCTGACTGACATCTTTTATATTTGAATCCTAGGGCGATAAGTATTTTCCGTAAGTGCTCACGGCTTCCGTCATATCCCAAATCTTCTCTTACTACTGGCAGTAAGTTTCGTAAGGTACCTGAAAATAAAATAACTATGTTAAGGTTTGAATATAAAATTATGACAGAAACAACCCATTTGTAGTAACGTGTCAAACGAATGGACCACGAATGGACACTGCTAGGATGTATTATTTATTCAGTTAAATTTTAATACCAACATAATAATGATAAATGTACCTGTTTTCTCACAGTGTAAAAAAATTTAACTTTTTGTCTGATAGCACATAAGTCCAAGTTATCTAACTCTTTTTTGGGACGACCTTTTCTATGTTTTCCGGGTGTAGAAAATACGCCGTTGTTTCGATCTCCTTCCAGCACGACTCTTCTTATAGTGCTTACTGATTTACCTGAAGTGAATAAATAAAAACTTATACATAAAAAAAAATACATTTTTGGTAAATTTCTAATTTTAATGATTTTCATTCAACAATAAAGTTATGTAGAAATCGAATTTAAATTTAAATATTGCAAAGTACGCCACTCATGTATCAACACTAATCTATCGCGCTATACCAAAGCAATGTCAGACAAAATGTAAACATAACCTATGTGCTCGATGATTATTGTTCAAAATTCCACTTATTTCGTATGCAAGCTATTCAAAACACAATAGGATTCATCAATTAACACTTAATTCATCTAAAAACAACAAAACAAACAGTTACATACCTGTCATATCAGCGGTTCTTTGGTAAACATCGTTGAGATCGGTAAGAATGGTTTTGGCCTCTTTCTCTGCCAAACATCGCCTATAAACCTTATAAATAATTTCTTTGCCAGCACTTCGAATGGTTTTATTCATTTTTTAGTTAATTTAATCACGCTTTTAGGGCACAATTATAAATTTTATAAACTTGCGAACTTTGTTTACATCCAACGTCATAAGTTTTTAAATGGGGATCCCTTCTTTTCGCATAATGTTCTTTGTCCTAATATACTTTGGCATAACGATTTTGGCACAATTTGTTTTGGCATAATAATACTTCGGCATAATTTTTTTAGGCATACATTTTATGTTGGCATAATCATCTTAAAAAACGGGGCTGGCATGTTCTTTGAATAAAAAATTAAAAAAAAAAAAAAAAAATCATCTTAAAGACTAATTTGTTTTGGCATAAATTTGATTCGCATAACGTTAGTAGGCTTAATGACTATTAGCATAACGTTAGTAGGCCTAATGACTATTAGCATAACGTTAGTAGGCCTAATGACTGTTAGCATAACGTTAGTAGGCCTAATTACTATTAGCATAACGTTAGTAGGCCTAATGACTTTAATATCGACTGAATTTAATATGCTGTGCAACAAAAGTTAGTGACAGAACCGAATTGCTGCAAAACCGACTCCACGTACTTAGTCTTGTTTGTCCTACCCCTAGAGTGTAATTTAAAATCGCGTAGGCGCGTAGGGGCGAGGCGGCCCGCGGGCTGAGGAGCAGGCGGATGCGAGCGAGCCGCCGCGGCTGAGGCTGGCCGGCAAAACCGGCCAACAAGCCGAAGCTGCGGTGGTGAGCGAAAGCCGTCTGCGACGATTAGCACGTGTGGGGCCGCCGGAGGCCCGTAGCGCCGGAGCCGTGACAGAAACCCTGCCTGCTGCATGTTGCATGCTTGCTTGCATGCTGCATGCTTGCTTGCATGCTGCATGCTTGCTTGTTTGCTGCATGCTTGCTTGCATGCTATATGCTTGCTTGCTTCATGCTGCCTACAGCGAAAAAAAAACCAACAAAATTGTTCAATACGTTATATTATATTAATATGTTACCTATATAAAACCTGATTCAGGAGATATGGCTTTTTTCCAATCGTCGAAATAAATTGTTATACCTATAAAAATATGTTTTAATATCATTATGCGTAAATAAATTTGTGCTTTAGGATATTATGCTTAAAAAAGTTATGCTTTAGGATATTATGCTTAAAAAAGTTATGCTTTAGAACTTTATGCTTAATAAATTTATGCTTTAATCATTATTATTGTTAGAGAAATTATGCTTAAAAAATTATGCGAAAGCTGTTATGCGTAATTACAGTATGCGAAAATATAATTATGCCAAACAAAATTATGCTAAGTTATATTAGGTCTTAAAATTTTATGCAAATGGATAGGGAACCTTTTAAATGTTGCCAGCAAACAAAGAAATTAGTTCCGTTTCTAGACTATTTTGCCAAGCTGGACATTGGCAGAATAGTCGACATCGGCTTTGCTTGCCATATAAAAGAATAGAATGATTGAGATCGTAGGATCGTAGACAGAGAATAGAGGAGAAATACCATTGAGAGAAATACCTCTATTCAGGGCTTGTTAACGTTACCAAATAACAAAATAATAACCGTTACATAACGTTAATTTCAATTGTGATACCATAGTAACGTTAAAAAATTTAACGGTATTTGATAACATTACCAGTAATATAACGTTAAGTAACATTTAACGTAAAATACGAGAAATATCGTTTTAACGGTAAAATAATTAGTGTTATTATAGCCCGCGAACTTTCTTGTATTTTTTGCTATTTGAAGGTCAGTGTCAGGTTGTAATTTAATCAAAATGTGATGCGCAACAATAACAAATATGTATTTACATAGTTGTAACCATAAGAATCATGTACTCATCATCATGAACTTAGATTTGATGTGTACCTATAATATCTAGATTTCCAAAATCTAGCTAAGAGAAAAAAAAAATATGGTTATAATTATGTACCTACTTACATATTTTTTACTGTCGTGAATCATATTTTGATCAAGATAAAATCTGACATTGCTCCACCTCACAGAGATAACCGTTTAAAAATAACGAAAAAATTAACGTTAAACTACAAATAACGTTATTAAAGAATAACGTTAAAATGGTGCATAAATAACGTTAAACCTATTACCGTTATTTTAATATAACGTTAACTCCTGTCAATGCAAGGTAACGTTATAAATTTTTACCGGTATTTAAAGCCCTGGGCTCTATTCTCTGTCAACGATTGAGACAGATAATGTCTATGGTTTTTCCATAGCAAGTTCTGTCCTCAAAGAAGAAGTTTTCACCGGCCAACCCATGGCCAACCTCTGTTCTGTCTGTGGGCCATAGTAAGTACGTAGACAGAGAAGGAAAATAATATAGGTACGTACCTAGGTACTGAATACTGTGGGCTCGACTACTAGACATGGGCGTTTTCGTATTTAGTTGCAAACGGATATGTAACCGATATTCAGTTTTCATATCGATATCGAAAACCGTTTTCAGATATCGATATCAGTAGTACGATTTGCACAAATAACTGTGAAACGAACGAATTGCAAACTAACGACAAACGCAAACTCACAGTCTTATAACTTATGGAATCTTTGTTGTAACTAAATAAATAGAAACTAGACCTTATTGCTAGCGCGTTAAGATATAGATATTTCGCACGCACAATTATTAACCAAATAACCAATCACTATACTTTGTGCCAGATAAACTTGCAATAAAGTACATTGACCTTTCCCTAATATCCCTTCGTTGATACCCGAACACTACATTATGAACCATTTTACATTACTAGAGAACATAAAGGATCACGATAGAAGTAGATTTAGGACTGCTCTAAGTCTTTATTTCTGTTTTTGATTTTAAGAAAGTCAATAAATGTATGTGGGTCAATGACCGTTTTTGCACATTTATCTGGAATCTACTATAGCCGAAGTTACGTAATATTCGCTTCATCACTTTTACGCCAGAAAAAAATTGAATGGTAAGACAGAGACAAAGCGAATAAAAACCGTCGATGTCATATCGCTCGTGATGTGAAGTTGGCGTTTTGTTCGTTATTCGTAGTTCGTTCTCGTTGTTGCGCTTTGGATAAATCATAACTCGATGAAGTTTTTGTGAAAACGGTTATGTATATTTAGATATGGATATGGTATGATAATAAACACATATCCGATATAAGTTACGTTATGATATATCGAACCCATGCCTATCGACTACTCGACTCATCTCAATCTGACATTGACAACACACTGTATTGTTGTACAATATATGTATGTATGTATATTTACGAAGCTGTTTTTGTTTTGTGGATAAAGGCTTAAACTAATGTAAATGGTGTCATAGGTTGGTGACAAGTATAAGTAAATTAGTCTGCTCACTGCTGTACTTCTTCTTCTTGGTACTTCTAACTTACAGAAGCACAGAACGCATAAAATACTCTACCTTTGTACTCTTGCTAGTGGTGTAAACTGGTGTCTGTATCGATACAGTACTTTTCTAGTTTCCTGTGGTGTACTGAGGCTTCCTTGAAGTTGAAGTTTCTATTTTGGTTACTAAATACAGTACGATTACTACTAAAAGTAGGTAAAATGAACATGCAACAAAGAGAGGAAAAGCAACTGGAAACTACAATTCAAGCAATATTAAATAGAGTGAATGATTTGAAAACTGCCATCCAGGCACTTATAAATAAGCTCGAAAATGAATACGAAACTATCAACTGGCCTACGTTCCTGGATAACTACGCAATTTTATCAGGACATGTATGTACTACTTGTTTAATAATATTTTTTGCCCTCGACTTCGTATGTGCATATCCCATTTTTCCTGTTCCCGTAGAATTACGGGAAATCCTCTCTTATTGCTCCCTACACTCCCCAAGGATTTTACATGCAAAATTTTCAGCTTTCTACGACCAGTAGTAGTAGTTGTTGTTTGTCAGTCACTTAATCATCATCAGTAACACAAGAGTTTAATATAAATTGATATTGATTAATCTTAATTGACTGTCAATTCATGATGAATTTTGTAAACAAGTAACATACCAAAAGTAACTGGTATGAGAATAAGGTCGAAAATTGTTAGTCCTCTAGACTGCATCTTGGTCACAATGGCCGTTCTTTGCAGAGACAAACTATCAGTTGCGGGAGATATTATAGTGCACAAGCGTATGCCCCATCACAAGAGCACACAATCAATACTCACCCACTGAAATTTATTTATGATAAAACATATCCATCAGCACTAAGCCCTTTTTTAGAATAAATAGCAAGAATGCATCAAATAATCGTTTCTTTTTCGCAACAGTTGACTGGATTGAGTAAAATATTACAAGCAGAACTGGCAGCATCACTTAGGTCACGAATTGTGCTGCCGCTTCAATTGAGCTGTGAGCGTGATGAAGCATTAGCAAGATTGACGGAAGGTCGTGTTCCAGCATGCACTCATGACCTTGTCCCAGATTTACTACGTACCAAGCCAGAGCCTCAAGCTGAACAGAGGCTTCAACAGTTTAATCATAAAGCCAGTACCCTAAGCTATGACACAGCACAGGTAAAATTATGAAGATAAAGTTTTAGTTTCAGTCACATACAAAATAAAAAAATTACTAATCTGAAATGTTTTCATTTTAGAAACAAGTTGCTCAATTTACTAAAGTTGTAAGCCATGTTTGGGAAATAATAACCAAAGGCCGGGAAGATTGGGATGGAGAGTCTATGCGATCAGCAGGTAATTTAGTTTATGCTGCAGAAAACTTTTCTTATTGACATAAAAGATAATTGGAATCATATAAATATTATAAATGTGAAAATTTGGATGTTTGTGCCTCAATCACGTAAACACAGTTGACTGGATTTGGATGAAATTTAGTCATTGCTAACATGGTTAGAGTATTTGCGCTGCTTGAGGGCCTGAGCAGCTGTAGTGACAGTGCCCGCACAGCCCATCCTACTTGGAACATGAGATGGCGCAAGTCAGAGGCCTTGGGCACGCCACTATTGTGGCGATAAGTCCTCTCTTTCAGGATTGGCTAGAGAGGTGCCACGGCGTCCTCACCTACCGTCTGACCCAGGTACTCACCGGACACGGCGAGTTTTTTTTTTTTTTTCTAAAAATACTTTGCCCCACTAGGAATTTCTCCTGTACCGTGGGTGCGTTTACAAACATACAAACTCACATACACAAATAGCCAGACCCGGAACAACTATCTGAAGGCCATACAAATATGTGTTCCGTGCGGGAATCGAACCCGCAACACGCAGCGCAGCAGCCAATCGCTCAACCACTGCGCCAACCGTGTCGTCATTGTTTCGGGAGGTACAAACCTCACGCCCCCAGCCACCGCAACCGAAGAAGACGCCCCGAGCGTCGGGAGTCGCAGTCGCAGGGCGATTCCCGGCTACCGTAGGCGCGGGCTTCGGTCATAGTCTATGACCGAGTCTACGGCGAACCACTCATTGCTCTATGACTCATAGAGCAATGAGTGGCTCGCCGTCCGATAAGGACCAGGCCCGGGTCGACGACGCGATGTTTTCCACGCGCGTCTCCTTGACGAGGCCCGCTAGGGCCACTGCCTGCTAGGGTTGCGGAATTTATTCGCGGATTAATATTTATTATAAAGAGTTACCGCGGCCCTGGAACGCAAAAGGCATTTGGAGAAACACGAGTGGGTTTTAGTAAGTAAGAGTCTGACACCACCTTCCGCTCGAAAGTCAGAAGCTTACCTCAGCACCAACGTGCTAAGTGCTAAGGTAAGCGTCTGAAAAATAATTATATTTCAGAGCAGACCAGACCGCGTCTGTATTGTTTTCATCGAAATCGAATTATTCAATTTAAATTAAAACCTCGAAACATAATTCGAGCCAGATGCCAAGTTAGGGCCGGCGCTCACTGCCGGCATGGCACGGCAGGTTGCGCTACGGCATCGCGCGGCATGCCGTGGCATCTCGCGGCATGCCGTAGCATCTCGCGGCATACCGTGGCGTGGCTTCCTGCGGCATTCCATCTCCACGCACCGACCGGACCACATTAACCGAAATGACCGCTGCGCAAGTTTCAACCATATTTCATCTAACTTATCAATGATAATTCTTCGACACAAAGTGACCCATTACGTCTCGCGGTATGCAATGGCGCGCTGCGGCATCCCGTGGCATGAAACGGCATGACACGTCATGCCGCAGCATGCCGCGACGCGTTCCGTCATGCCACAGTATGGTGGTATCGAAATAAAGTAACATGAATTCTAAACTCATTGAAATGAGATTCAAAATAACTTGATTAGTAATAAAATCCTTTGCCGTGCCATGCCGGCAGTGAGCGCCGGCCTTTAGCAATCATAATTCCTCGACAAAAAGTGACCCATTACGTCTCGTGGGATGCAATGACGCGCCGCGGCATGAAACGGCATGACACGTCATGCCGCAGCATGGTGGTATCGAAATAAAGTAGCATGACTTCTAAACTCATTGAAATAAGATTCAAAATAACTTGATTAGTAATAAAATTCTTTGCCGTGCCATGCCGGCAGTGAGCGCCGGCCCTTAACGCGTACGGGTAGTATTTTGCACGCGACTTCGTTCGCGTGTGTGCCGTAAAGTGAAATGATGTCGCTAGGTAAGATCGCTTTGCTTGACCCCGCTTAAGTGTAATGCAAGGCACTGGCTGTATCAACTCTTCTGTTCAAAATGCCGACCAGCCCTAGTATTTTTTTTGTAATGAGAAACGTTTGAATAACGCTTTTCTCATTTCATCGAAACTATAAATAATAAAAGTAAAAATTAGTGAAAAGTATTGATTGGGACTATAGCGGTATTAACGTCAATGTCTAGTCTCACTTAACTGCAGATGACCTTGTGATTTTCGCTGAGAACTTCGAGTACCTCCAGAAAATGCTTCAAAACCTTAATGATGATTCTTTTAAGGTGGGTCTTTTTATCTTTTTCTTGTTATTATCTCGGCCATATCCTTTCGTTTGGCAAAGAACATCAATAAACGGAGGTATCGAGAAGCAAATTGGACAACATTCTGAAGTCTGCCAAAGTCAAAGTCAAAGCATTTATTTCAAATAAACCATTTACAGGTACTTTTGAATTGTCAGAGTCAGTCAGTCAAAAACATGAAGCTATTTGCACGTTCCGAAGCGTAGATCTCTATGGAGAAGAACGTGCAAGAAACTCCACGGACACTCTTTTAAACCATTTTATGATTTACAATAATCCTGGTTACATTATCTTTGTTGCTTCTATATGTGAGAACAATGTAAAAAAAAGAGAAAAAAAAAAGAATTCTAAGTATCAAATAAACTATTGAAATAAGCCAGCGACAGCTAAGAGATGACCAGTCTCCACTGATGGCGCCCGTTCACGAACATGACGCGTGCATCAGCACCATTCAGCTCAACCATTTTGAAGGGAACCGAATGATCCGATACACGCGCCACCATCAGCGAGACATTCGAGTGAGCATGTCAAACCCTCAACTGCCCCTGCTCATTCATGTCAAACAAGAAAACCATCTATTAACATAAAAGGCTCCATGGTCCTCACATTTACAGGATTCCAAAATAAAAAATGCTTCTACTTTATATAAAACTATAAATATCAATTGGTAAGAACATAATCCGCAACTCAAGGCTCTGGCCCTAACGGACCCGTCTACTATGCTGACATCTCTTTGAGGCGCGCGTGGAACACAACGCGGCATCGACCCGGGTCTGGCCTTTATCGGAAGGCGAGCCACCCAACGCTCGCCGTCCGCAGACCCGCGCCTACGGTGGCCGGCAATCGCCCTGCGACGCCCGGGGCGTCTGCCTATGTTGCGGCGGCTGGGGCGTGAGGGTAGTCTCCCTCACGCGGCCCGCCTCCTCCTTCACTAGACCCCGCTTCTACATAGACCCCTTAAGAGGTATTGCGTTCATTCTGTTACACGTTGTGTAGCCTATAACCTGGACATACCTACAAGGATTTTTATACAAACTGAACAAAATCTGTTTAGGAGTTTTCTCGCCAATTGAAAACATACACCCTTTTTTATGGATACGAAATTATCAATTAATGAAAGGTGCGGAAAGGAGTGTCAGACTCTTACTGACTAAAACCCATCCGTGTTCCTCCTCATGTCCTTTACATTCCGGGGCCGCAGTAACTCTTTCGAAAGAATTTGCCTGTTTTATATTAATTAATTTAAAATTCATTCAATAAACGCCCATTTAATTAATAATTTCCATCAATAAATGGAAATAATTATTTTCACAATTCAGCTAATTTATACAAAAAATTACATGAGAAGATAAATTAACATCAGCTGTCTGGCAGTTTTTGCAAATATTTCTCCGTCGCGTCGTCTTGGAAGTCGCGTTCGTCCCCAGCCCGCGGGTGCTATATTCTGTGGCCACACACTCATAAAACTTGACCCTTTGTATGCAGTGGATTTTATTTCGAGTTCTGAAAACCTGAGCAATTTGGAATAGACAAAACTTTTTAACAAAAAAAAAAACCGACTTCCAAAAAAAACACAAACAATTTCGGTAGTCGGAGTTTTTGGTTGCTTCTTCGTTAATTTGACACCGACTTCCGAAATTTAAGTTATTTTGTACTTTGTAGTGTTTTTTTTGGAAGTCGGTTTTTTTTTGTTAAAATGTTTTTTTATTTTTTCACTTTTTAGTGGTACTCCCCACAGCTAACAACACCACTGGAAAGTCACAGGAAAACAAAAATACGCAATTTCGGATACCTACATGGTGATTTTTAACACGTTGTATGCTTTACGACCCACCGGTGGGCCTAGCGTAGTATACCATTCGGGCCAAGTCATAATCAGGAAATCGGTAATTTTCATCAACTTGAGATTTTCATTCTAAAGTTTATAAAATGCGGTAATTGGTACAGAAAATGAAAATGAGCGACTTTTACCGTCTAGTTTTTAAAATATTGTAAAAGGCTCACGGGTGGGTCCCGTGGCCTTGTTTAAAGGATTATGTTTTTTCCGTTAGCGGGGGCCGCAGGGGTCACGATACGGCTCACTGAAACCCTCTTTTCTGCAAAGAAAAGAGGGTTTGGCTAGAAAAGTCAGAAGAACATGTCGCCAATGTTATGCAGATAACGTACCAATCATGGGTAGCAAACAGGCTAAAACAAAGTCGAAAAAAGTATCCACTTATTGCCAAAGCTGTCCAACTAAACCATTCCTTTGTTTACCTTGTTTTAACAAGATTCACCAATAATTTTGATATTTTTTTTTTATATTTCATAAGAGGACTGATTATTTAATAATGTGATATTAAAAAGAAGTGCCGTAGTTGTGATTATTCAAATTCATAAATTATTTTGATTATATTGTAGAAGTTTGTCAAGTATTGAATAAATAATGTCACCGATTTTTACTTGGTAATGTAGAAAATGTTACGTTGTTTTGTATTTTTAATAAATATTTTAATAGTAGTTTATGCAACGACCATATAAAAAGGGTTATTAAAACACGAGTGTGGGTTTATCACACGAGGCGTAGCCGAGTGTGATAATAGCATCGCACGAGTGTTTTAATACCTAATTATATGCCGTTGCATACACTATTTTATCTTCACTCATACAGTTGAAATAAAATAAGTCGAAAAATAGTTAATTCCAATATGGCGGATATTCTCATTGCGTATTCGAATGACTGCGCAGCGCGCTCAAACATAGACAAAGATAAAAGCTGGCTCATTGACTTAAGTCAATGAGCCCGCGCCAAAAATTAAAAAGAAAAAGTGTGCTATAAAAATTAAAAAGTTATTTTATGATGCAGTTGTTTAAAAATCGAAGGAAAATGTTGAATCGTAATGGTTTTTTTTTTAAATTTTACCTATCCACGAAAAAAAAGTATGTATTTATGCATTCGTTTTTGAACTCATATTTGGAACATTACGTTGTGAGTGTAGATAAAAGTATTTTATAGTTTAATCACAGCTATTAAATTGAAATAATATTTTCTATTGTATCTTTAGGAATAACCCTAGCATCACTGCAAGAACCTTGATTAAAACTACAAGTTTTTGTTGGATTTGAAAACCACGCCGTCCGGTTCGGATACAGGGCCACGCGGCTCACTTCCATACGCGTTTTGTTTGATAGCTGCAATCTGTGGCTCGTAGGAAGCGTTTATGTTGGACCTTTCACGCGGCTCACGGGTGACCCCCATGGCTCGAATGGTTCAATAAGATAAGGCTCACCGGTGAGCCCTGTGGCCTGAATGGAAATACTCGATTTTTCATTTGGCGTTCAACGTGTTAAATATATTTTTTCTCTTATTTTCATTGGGACCATTTGGGAAGTAACCCTTTCCAACAAAAAAAGATTTTGTCAAATCGGTTGGCAAGCGACGGAGTCATGCGCGAACAAACATAAAAAAAAATTAATACAAACATCCGAATTGAGAACCTCCTCCTTTTTTAGAAATCGTTTAAAAACCATGCTACTCAATTAACATTGACTAAGTAATTGTTTTGTTTTTTCTTTTAAGGAATGCAACCAACTCACAGCATTTCCGATACTCATGCACTGGTGACTGCCGTGGGCACGGGCAAAGGGTTGCGTCCAGGAATACCATCAATAGTACCGCAAGGCGTAGCTCCAGGGATGGGCCCATCGCGAGGACCAACGCCGCAACTTGGCCAGGCAACTCCATCATTACCAAAAGCACCATCTGCTATTAAAACCAATATCAAAGCTGCCAACCAGATTCATCCCTATCAACGTTAACTACTATGTCAAACGTACACATTATTAGGGGATTCAGTTGAAACGGCCCTTGGAGGAGTTGACCTCAAATATTGATTTCAAATTTTTACTGAAAGTTAACATTAGTTTTTTTTTTTAATGTAAGTACCTACCAATGCAATCAAACATTTTTAAATCTAGCCTGATCCTGAAATAGAATTAACTCAAAACGTGACTGTACTTTCTTTCTAGGGACCGATTCAACTTTCCGCCCTTTAGAAAAATGGATGTTGGTATAATTCAACACCGTTTGACTGATCAAGACGTTCCAACAATCACCATTCAATTAATACACAACAACCACTTCCTTTATCAACAGCCTAGCAGTAATACAGAATTAATGTTTAAAACTTCGCGTTCAGGGGTGGGATGACATTTTGCTTCTTCGGTTTGTTTTCATTTTTGTTTAAAATAAAACCCGTACCTACTTAAAAATATTGTTTTTTTTAACATCACTTTATTGGAACAACTAATGTCATACAAGACAAAGTCCAAAGAAGGATGGCGAAATCGTACCTGACCACGAAACGATGGTGTCCCAATATGCCATTAGTATGAAAAAATCCCTTACTCTGACTCCAGAAATACAGGTATTATAATATCTAGCTCAGAGTCAGGACTTCACTATAATTTGTAAAGTATGTTATCCAAATAAATTATTATTCTCTTTATTAATTTTATACACATAGGTACATTTTCAAAGTCAAAGTCAAAGTCAAAGCATTTATTTCAAATAAACCAATCACAGGTACTTTTGAATTGTCAAAGTCAGTCAGTCAAAAACATGAAGCTATTTGCACGTTCCAAAGCGTAGATCTCTATGGAGAAGAACGTACAAGAAACTCCATGGACACTCTTTTAAACCATTTTATGTTTTACAAAAATCCTGGTTACATCATTACTTGTTGCATCTATATGTGAGAACAATGCAAAGAAAGGAAAAAAATAAAAGTATTCCAAGTATCCAATAAGTATTAAATATAGAAATAAGCCAGTGACAGCTAAGATATGACCAGTCTCCACTGACGGCGCCCGTTCACGAACATGACGCGTGCATCAGCACCATTCAGCTCAACCATTTTGAAGGGAACCGAATGATCAAATACACGCGCCACCATCAGCGAGACATTCTAGCGAGCATGACACACCCTCAACTGCCCCTGCTCACTCATGTCAAACAAGGAAACCATCTATATTATTAACAGTATAGGCTCCATGGTCCTCACATTTACAGGATTTTAAAATAAAAAAATGCTTCTACTTTATATAAAACTATGTATATCAATTTTCAAAAACGGAAAAAGAAAAGTAGTATTTAAAACATAACATAAGAAAAGTGGAAATTTTTATTAGTCTACACAAAGAAGGGTGAGCATCTCTTCCAAATATCTTAACTAGAGGAACCAAGCGGCTGAGACTGTGGAGCAGGACCGGCATTTAGCCAAGCATTTTTATCAAGTATATAATCTTCAAGTTTATAATATGCTTGTTTACATAGTGTGCGTTTTATGCATGTTTTAAATTTTCTCTCATTCAGTTCTAGAATTTCAAGAGGTATTTTGTTATAAAATTTAACACAGTACCCCATAAAAGAAGTGTGTACTTTTGCCAATCTGAATCGGGGTTGATCTAATTTGTTCCTATTTCTAGTATTAAAATTATGCCTATCACTAATCTTACTAAAAAGATGAAGATTTTTCCGAACATACATTATGTTTTCGTATATGTATTGACAAGGTACCGTCATGATGTTAATATCTTTAAACAGTTCTCTTAGGGAATCGCACCGACCCAGAATCAGTGTTGCCGTTTAGGAAAAAGAAAAGTCTCTAGACCTCAATGCAATAGTCCCTAGATTTTGAAGAAAAAACGAATAAAAAATCCGCTAGAAGTAGCTAAATTACCCTGGAATAGGTAACAAAATATGGTATAAATAAAAGCAAATTTGTATAATCAAGTATTTAATCATAATAATCAAATATCTATAGGTCTAAACAAGCAAAAATTTCGTTATCTATTGAGTCATTTTCGACTTCGACAACTTCTAATGGTGCTGAAGCAGCAGAAGTTGATGGTTCCATTGTAGAAACACCTGGTTTTTTGATAGTTTTAGTGATTTTGGTCAGGACGTCATCTGGCAAGACATAGCTATGGCAATTTCGTTTTAAAATCTTTAACTGATTCCTTATAAGAAGTATGGAGTTTAAAGTAGTTGAAGCCAGCCTGTTCCTCAGTTTGTTCTTTATAATATTCATTTGACTGAACATTCGTTCCACTTCTGCGTTGGAATGTGGCAACGATAAAACTGTGATGGCTAAGTCTGCTATGTCTTTGTACGTATTAAAACCTGCAGCGTCCTTGTACTTTAATACATGAGCCCAAAATTGTGCAGTATCTGTACTCGTGATGTCCCATTTCACAAAGTTAATACTGTGCCATTGTTTTAAAATGTTTTCAATTTTGTCCTCCTCAAAACCTAATTCCACAGCGAGTTCAGCGATTGAGTTATCTTTTAACTGTTTCAAAGTATTGTCTACAGATAACTGTGTCATTTTTTGTAAGGCCATGTAATTGCTGGGTAGGCGGTTTTGAATTTCTTTTGCTAAGCGCACGGTAAAATCAATACAACTTTTTCTAATAGCCGTAACAGACGCTCGGATTTGGTACGGCGGACTAACTCCGCCCACAAAATTCGATCTCGCAACACACGACGGGATCTGGTCCGGCGGACAACGCGGCGGACTAACTCCGCCCACCACGCCACAGAGTATATATACTATACTGAATTGTGCGCCTTCAAGTACACAAAAATTATGGCGGTAGAAGCAACAATAGCAGCAACATTACAACCACCATGTACCAAACACACCGTAAAAAGCGGAAAAAAGCAGAGGATTGGCTAAATTTTATTAAGAGAAATACATTTTTTAAATTTTTATTGTAGTCTGTGGTAGTTTGGTACGGCCCAAGCGTACACACGTCCAGATTTGGTACGGAGCGGACCAAATCCGCTGTGCAAACAAGCGGACCGCGGCGGACTCAATTAATAATAATAATGTTCGCGGACCACTCAACACACGGGCGGATATGGTCCGGGAGCGTACCAAATCTTGTGGGCGGAGTTAGTCCGCCGTACCAAATTCGAACGTCTGTTACGGCTATAACTATTGCAACTGTTTGGAATGGTAAATTGGCTTTAGCAACGTGGGACTCAAACATGTATCCGAGATGAGGTACTGGGCTTAGGTGGTTATCAATTTGAATGGTCAAATAATCTTTTTCAGTTGTTGCGGCGTTCGGTATCAATATCCTGTTACAGACTGATCGCAATAAATTCATCAATGAAAATAATAATTTGACAGGATCTATGTTCTCTCCTTCTAAGATCTTGATTCCCATTTGCACATCATTTAGACACTTTTCAAGTATATGAAATGTAAACGATTGGCTTCGTCTCTGTACATTCCACTCAATAAATCTGCAGTGTGGCATTTATCTTTAGTAAGAGAAAAATGCAACTTAAGCTCTTCCCACTGTGTCAAAATTCTGGCAATAGTTGGCTCTATAGACAGCCAGCGAGTATCACAAACTTTAAGAGTTTTAAGAGGTTCGTCGCCACAGTTAATGAGGCTGTATAGCTCCTTGTACTCATGCTGGCGCTTTGATGAGATTAAAAACCATTTATAGGTTTCTCTTATCATAAATTCAATATGTTGTGGAATAGAGTGCTGTGACGCGTGACTGACGGCTAATTGTAGGGAATGACAGATGCATCTTATTAGGATTAAATTGGGAAGATTGTACTGCTTCTTGAGTATTTCGTATACGCTGTTGTGACACCCTGTCATTACTGCAGCGTTATCAGTCCCAATCCCAACCAAATTTTGGAGCGATAAATTGTGTGATTGTACACAATTTACTAATGATGAGACAAGGCCGTTGGCATCAGCTCGCTCTACAGGCTCCAGCGACAGAAAAGCAGATACAACAGAATTTTGTGTTACACTGAAATATCTCACAATTACGCCCATGAATTTGGTAACACTAACGTCTGTAGATTTGAAGTGTAGACGGGGTAAAAATAAGTTACAAAGCGCGTGAGTTTAGGTTTTTGTATTTTTATTACCACGTCTCTTCTTTATAACATGTAATGTTACAAATAAATTTATTTTAAGGACTAAACACTGTTTTATTGATTACGAGCACAATACGGACAAACAAGTAACAATTAAGGGATCTAGGCTTTAGCGGGAATCTAGATTTCGCGAAGGAGATTTGGCGTGCGATCAGGTAAGAGGCTATGTTCGCACTAATGAGATCGGCCTTTGAACCCGCTATTAAAAGCGCCGGTCATCGCAGCCATATGGGTGCGTTCCGTCGATGCTCACACGCCATATCCCGAACGCACTATTTACTAAAACAATAATGTTACTATTTACGGTTTGTGTAGTGTCGATATTGGTTAGTATTGTTAATTTATTTCATTAAATAATGTGTGCTATGTAAACAAGTTCTAATGAATTTATATGTGATATGTAATGCTTTTTATTAATATGATTAGTCATAGATAATGCGTTCCATGTGTGTATGTGTTTATGGTAATTATGAATGGAACGTTTATGCAAAAATGTCATGTGTCAAAACTGTCAAACGTGAAAATAACAAACGAAATGAAGAAAGTAGAATGTTGTGTTATGGACGAATGTTTAGTGTTTTTACAATGATATATGGATGTGAAATAGGGTGTAGACCGCTACACTACTCCCCCCCTGAGACCGTAGCTACTGCTACGGGCGATAGTAGTCCGGGAAGCGAACAGTTCGACCGGAACGGGTTTTTTTAACGTCGACGGTATTTGGCGGCAACTGTGTGGCGGTTGGTGTCGAACTCGGAGTTGCGCTGCTTGGGACGACGTCTTCTTCGATGCTGAGGTAAGCGGGCTTCAACCTATCTATTGAGACGGTTGTCTCCTTACCCTTTACCTCAAGTCTGAATGTTTTCTCGCCCTTTTGCAGCACTTTGAACGGCCCGGTGTATGGCGGGTCGAGTGGACGGCGCACGGCGTCATGTCGCAGGAAGACATGCGTCGCCGTTGCCAAGCTGCGGGGCACGTAAAATGCCTTCTGGCCGTGGCGGCTCGCCGGTGTCGGCGACAGGTTGGCCATCTGCTGCCGAAGACGTGCTGTGAAGTCGGCGTAGTCTACGGTGCCGGACCCTGATGGTGAGATAAATTGGCCCGGTAAGCGTAGCGGTTCACCGTAGACTAGCTCTGCAGCTGACGCGTTGATGTCCTCCTTCCAGGCACTGCGGATGCCGAGCAGCACGAGGGGAAGAACTTCGGACCAGTTGGTGTCGGTGTGGCATCGGATGGCCGCCTTGAGCTGGCGGTGCAGGCGCTCCACCATGCCATTGCAGGCTGGGTGGTACGCCGTGGTTGGTCGATGCTGGCTGCCGAGGGTCGCAGCGAGAGCGTGGAAGAGCTTGCTCTCAAACTGCGCGCCCCGGTCGGTGGTGATGCGATGCGGGCAGCCGAAGCGAGACACCCAGCCGGCAATGAAAGTGCGGGCACAGGTCTCAGCGGTGATGTCAGCGATGGGGTATGCCTCAGGCCAGCGGGTGAAGCGATCAATGACGGTGAGGACATACCTGTAACCATTTGAGTAATTTAATGGGCCCACGATGTCGGCGTGGACATGTGAGAAGCGCTGGGAAGGAATAGGGAAAGGAGAGGTGGGAGAGGATGTGTGCCGCGAGATCTTGTTCTTCTGGCACTCTATACACTCTCTGGACCATGCCCGGCAATCCTTCTTCAGACCAGGCCAAACAAATCGGGATGAAATTAATTTGACCGTGGCCTGTCTACCGGGGTGGCTCAGCTGATGAAGCTTCTGGAACACACGCCTTCTGAATGGCTCTGGAACAAAAGGGCGTATGTTGTCAGTGGAGGTGTCGCAGTATAGCTCTATGTCGGAGTCTGGATACCGTACTCTCCTGAGCTTGAGGGACGTGTTGTTGCACGTTAGGAGTCCATGCAGTTCAGGATCGCTTTCCTGGGTATGTGCAAGGGCTGCGTAATCCAGTGTTGGGACTGATAAGGCTTCCACACGTGATAGGGCATCAGCCACGACGTTGTCCTTTCCTGCGATGAACTGGATGTCCGTGGTGAACTGCGCAATGAAGTCCAGGTATCGGTACTGTCGTGGTGAGCAGTTCTCCCGGTTGTGCGCATACGCGTATGACAGGGGTTTGTGGTCTGTGAAGATGGTGAAGTGCCTACCCTCGACCATGTGGCCACACACGACCACGTGGCGTGATGTGGCCATCACGTCGGGGTCACCAGTGAAGTGTAGACGGGGTAAAAATAAGTTACAAAGCGCGTGAGTTTAGGTTTTTGTATTTTTATTACCACGTCTCTTCTTTATAACATGTAATGTTACAAATAAATTTATTTTAAGGACTAAACACTGTTTTATTGATTACGAGCACAATACGGACAAACAAGTAACAATTAAGGGATCTAGGCTTTAGCGGGAATCTAGATTTCGCGAAGGAGATTTGGCGTGCGATCAGGTAAGAGGCTATGTTCGCACTAATGAGATCGGCCTTTGAACCCGCTATTAAAAGCGCCGGTCATCGCAGCCATATGGGTGCGTTCCGTCGATGCTCACACGCCATATCCCGAACGCACTATTTACTAAAACAATAATGTTACTATTTACGGTTTGTGTAGTGTCGATATTGGTTAGTATTGTTAATTTATTTCATTAAATAATGTGTGCTATGTAAACAAGTTCTAATGAATTTATATGTGATATGTAATGCTTTTTATTAATATGATTAGTCATAGATAATGCGTTCCATGTGTGTATGTGTTTATGGTAATTATGAATGGAACGTTTATGCAAAAATGTCATGTGTCAAAACTGTCAAACGTGAAAATAACAAACGAAATGAAGAAAGTAGAATGTTGTGTTATGGACGAATGTTTAGTGTTTTTACAATGATATATGGATGTGAAATAGGGTGTAGACCGCTACACTTTCATCCAAAATAAGGCTATATTTTTGGCTGCCAATATCTTTGACAAGGTTTTCTCTGACATGTGGTGCTAGAACCTGGTTGATAATCTGAGTGCACTTCGTCCTATGTATTTTTATGTTAGCACATTTAGAATCTGCAAACACATCTTTGCACAATTCTGACAGATGGTCTATTTGGGAAATTGCACTGTGTTCCGTTATATATAAGGCAAGCTTACCTTCGGCTTTTTGGGTACATCTGTTCACTTTAGGAGCTGGAGTGAAACATATATGCTGATTTTTTGAAATCGCTTCACATTTTTGTTTGTGTTTTTTTGTAACGGCGTGTTTCTTTAAATCATTTAATTTTGCGAATATTTCGCTGTGACAAAACGAGCAAAAGGCTTAAGTCGGATCAGTTATAACAGGTTTTAACCACATTCTAAACTCGTCTTGTTGTTCCCATTCTGGTCTATACCTTTGAGCATAAGACTTCTTTTTTAGAGGAATTTCCATTTCTACAATTATTAGATTTTGTTAAAAATTACGACAATTAGACAAAGACACTATTCACACTTTGACAAACAGGTTTGTTCTGCGTAAACGTAACATGGAAACTGGTTATTCCTTCCTTTCTCTGAACGGTGGTGATGAATGAATGAAATGAAAATGAAAGAAACAGTAATATCTGATGCATCGTTTGATAGAGCGAGAGGCACCCAATCGATTGAACTTAAAGATCGAACGTCATTCTGGTAGGGGATTTCCCGAAAAACCAATAGCAATTTTAATATTCGTAGTGTTGCTAGTAACTACATTTAAATTTGAACTAAAATATGTTTGTGCTTACAATATCGAAAAAATCGCTTCTTCTAATTTCATTACACCAGTACTGGGGGTTGGTAGTCAGCTATGCATACAAAAAGTCGCTAAGAGTCGCTAAATTTATTTTAGTCGCTAGATCGAAAAAAAAAGTCGCTAAGCACATCCAAAATCCGCTAGATATAGCGACAAAGTCGCTAAAACGGCAACACTTTACATCTATGCGGCTATGGCCATCAGAGCCATATAATATGGCTCTGATGGCTCTTTTCTGCAGAATAAATATAGACTCAATATCTGCAGCTCGTCCCCATAATAAGATACCGTAAGACATGATACTATGAAAGTAACTAAAATAGACCAGCCTCGCGGTATCTATATCAGTAAATTGACGGATTTTTCTGACAGCATATGCTGCTGAACTTAGCCGTCCCGAAAGAGATGTTAAATGAGGACCCCATTGTAGCCTTGAGTCCAGTGTGATGCCCAGAAAAACTGTGTTTTCGACGAATTCAAGTTTCTCTTTGTTCAATACTATGTCGCAATGATTACTTTTGACATTCGGTAAAGCAAATCTGATGCACTTGGTTTTCTTTTCATTTAATACTAAATTATTAGCAGTGAACCAATTATGGACCTGCTGTAGGGCGTTATTTACGTCGTCCAGATTTGTAGAACGTCTATCTATCTTAAAAATTAAGGATGTATCGTCAGCAAATAACACCATTTGTGGTTGATTTTTTAAAAGATGGAGAAGATCATTTATGTATACTAAAAAGAGGAAAGGACCCAATATTGAGCCTTGTGGAACCCCCATTTTGACTTTTAAACCCCTTGATTTAACACCGTTTATTTGAACTTGCTGCTGTCTGTCATTTAAATAAGACTTCAGTAAGCTGAGTGCAAGTTTACCTAGTCCGTAATGTTCTAGCTTTAGGAGCAAGGTTTCGTGATTTACGCAGTCAAATGCCTTGGAGAGGTCACAAAAGATTCCTATGGCATCTTGCGCCTCTTCCCACGTTGTATAAATGTGTTTCAACAACGTGACACCAGCGTCAGTCGTACAGCGACCTTTGGTGAAACCATACTGTTGATCGTGTAAGATCCTATTGATGTTAAAATGAATGAGCATTTGATTGAGCATTACCTTTTCAAAAACCTTGCTGAAAACCGGTAACACGGAAACAGGTCTATAATTATTGGTGTCTTTACTGTCACCGGATTTAAAAAGTGGTATAACCTTACTGTATTTCATTACATCTGGAAAGACACCTTGGTCCACACATAAATTGAATATTAAAGCCAAGTATGGTGCTATGGTCTCAATTATGGACGTGCACACTTTCATAGACATTCCCCATAAGTCTTCGGTCAATTTGATTTTGATTTGCCGGAAAGCTTTGATAACTGCCATAGGGTTGATATGTTTGAATTGGAATTCAACCGTACAACCTGAAACGTTTGCTTTTAATAAATTAAGTGAGACCTCGGGTGAAGAATTTAAAGCTTCAGTAGTTTTTGATGGTATTTCGGAGAAAAAATTTACAAATTCTTGAGCTACTTCTAAATTAGAGCTTATGGCACCATGTGCAGTCTCCAGTAAAAAATCAGCATTTCGTACTTTATTCCTACTCGTTTCATTATTGATAACTTTCCAAACTGTCTTTATTTTATTATCTGCCGATTTGATCTTGTTGCTAATGTAGAGGGCTTTTGCTACCTTGCAAGTATTTCTGAAAACTTTAGAATATCTGTTTACATACTTATTAAAGGATTCGGTGTTAATGAAAGGCTTAAGGCCATATAACTCATATAGCCTTTCCCTACTTATCCTAATACCTTTAGTCGCCCAGTCACTAAATATAAACTTAGGGAAAGTTTCTTTAGACTTCTTTTCAAAAGTTGTGTTAAATTCCTGTAGTACTACTGAAAAGAAATTATTATAAAATTTATTTGCATCCTCAATATTATGGTCTAGAACATTTAACTTATTTTGTAAGGTACCATTGAATCTAGCTAGTTTGCCTGTTGTAATTGGCCTATATTGTATTTGAATATTTTGCAATGCAGCTTTAAACTCAAATGTTACCAATTGTCCACTATGATCCGACGGGAGGTAATTAACTATGGCTTTATCTAAATAATCACAATCGCAGAATACATTATCGATACAGGTTGAAGAAGTTGGTGTTACCCTAGTAGGTTCAGTAAAAACATTAGACAAATTAAATGATTTAAAAAGGCTTAAAAATCTGCTGCTGTTCGAATTGCTTTCTAAAATATTAATATTAAAATCTCCACAAATAATCGCGGATTTGTTACCTGCTGCAAGTTTCGCAAGGATATCCTCCATTGTTGATTCAAATAAAGCAAAGTTTTGAGGGTTTGGGGGTCTGTACACGCACACTATTACATGCTTATCCAGCTCAACACAGGACAGTTCAATGCAATGCTCCACTGACAAGCTGACAATGTCATTACGTTGCTTAAATTTTAAGCATTTTTTAACAAGGATGAGGGAACCACCGCGCAACATAGATTTGCGGTTAAAACAACTGCCCACACTATAATTTTCATAATTAATTAGCATCTGGTAATCTTTCAACCAATGTTCACTAAAACAAACAATGTCAAACATTGTTTTTTCTAAAAACATTTCAATTTCTAATATTTTGGAAGAGATACCTTGAATATTTTGATGAAATAATTTCAAGGTTTGCTGCTGACCCCCTTTTTGACATCTAGTTACTAGAGAGCAAGAAGATACTTTGTTATTGGTAGACATAACTATTCTGTTACCGGTATCCTCTGTTGTCTTACGAACTAGTTTAAATTATTATCCAGAGTTTGGCCCAAGACTTCAATATCATCACTTGGCAGTGAGTTACAACTACTTGTAGACCCCACATAAGTAAATGAATCTTCCATAGTGATACATGGAACCTCCTTCGTACAATTTGTACAAGAATTTATAGCAATAGTGCTACAGTTATTTAGGCTCGCCACCTGATTCTTAGTATTATTACTAAACAATGTGGATTTAATTACACAAGACTTCGACATACTATTTTATATTTATAATAAAAATTTCAATAAAAAAATCATTTAAAAATATTAAAATAGTAGTCCGCCGGTGTCGGGAGCAGAGTCCAAGCTACCGGTGGTTAGTGGTCCAGAGAAAGGAACCTCTTCACAATACGATCCGTATCGAGGGTGTGTGTATTCCCAACGTAAAGTGTCGTTTTTCTTAATTTCAGTTAAGCAGATATTTAGTGTATGACGTCGTGTAAATGTGTATGGTAAGTACGAATTTGTGCATCCAACCATTGGGGAGTTATTCAACAAAAACTGTTTCCGCTGGAACTACGTCATCCCAGCGGCACTTTTTTTTCCTATGGACGTACAAGAAAAAAAATACATGCAATAATTTAGTGTGTGACGAGAGGTAAATGTGTATGTTTAAATGAAATTTGTGTGTCTTAATACTTCGAAGATATTCAAGTTTCCGCTGCGCTGACGTTTGGCTATTTGATGGAAATCATATAAATCGGTTTAGTGCAGAGTTGATTTTTGTTACGCACGTTGCTATGAATTTGTGTATAATGTTTGTGAAAACAGATTTTGAAAAAAGCATACCGTTTAGGAGATATACACGTAAAGGTGAAATATGGTTATAGTAATAATAATAATTTATCTTTATTTCAGAGACAAGTCCATACGTTTTTACAAAGACAGAGTTAGTAGGGTTGTTAGTAGTCGGTACACACAAAAATAACAAAGTGTTAGTAATTTATTAGTAAACAAAACAAGTCGTCTAGTAGGTAGCTATTTCCTGTTTCTGTGCAGGTGTACACCTGCCCAGTACACAGTAAAAGGACTATCTATCTTACACGATAACGTTCTGAGGACAGTGTTGGTACTACCCCGGACCCTGCTCATCATCGATGCAGTTCTTTTCCTAATGATGGAGAAGAAATCATCGATGGAAGCATCCGCAAACATTGCGGAAGCGCTGCAGTACCTGGTTTTTTTCAACACTGCCCTCAAAGCGTCATTGTACTGAACACGCAGGGCGTTGAAAGCCCGCCGCGTAAAGTTGATCCACAGACTGCACGTGTAAAAAGACTGACAGAAGGCTCTGAAAAGTAACAGTTTTACATCTGTGGTACATCGTGCAAATCTGCGGGACAACATATTGCAGCGGACTGCCAACGCCCTCCTTTCCCTCTCTAGGTCCTCATCGTCCTGTAGCCTATCTGTCAGCATGTGACCCAAATATTTTACTTTAGACACCCTCGTTAGTGCCGACCCACCGATCTTAATTGGCGGTACGTTTGAGGGAGCCTTGTTCCCTGCTTTGTAAAGCATGCGAACACTCTTGCCAGTATTATATTTGAGTCCATGAGACAGGGCATACGATTCACAAATGCCCAGAAGTCTTCTGAGCGCACTCACTGACGGGCTCAACAGAGCCATGTCGTCCGCATAACTAATATTATTGACCATTCTTCCGTTTTCGTTATATGTTAGTGGTATAATTATTAGGTCCAAGTTCTTAAAATGGGAACTTAAGAGCCTAACTTTTAACGTTTATTTGTATCTTGTAAGCGTAACTTTTGAACGAAAGGTCCGATTTGAATAATTTAAAGTGTAATTTACACGGACATAATCAGCCTTTATTATCAAACCATTTAAATGGATAAGAATTAATATCATGATACTAAAATCACCATTTTTTTTATTTCACCATGGAATTTGTTTGAATAATTTGAACAAAAAGCGGTCATGGTGACTTATCCATAATAGTTAGACATATGGTATTGCGGACTTTTTTGTAGATATTGATGACCTCTTTAAAACTGTTGTACATCACTTTGCTCTATTGTCAATAGATTCCGCAGCGTACGCGATATAAGGATTTCTTCTCACACCTGGGGTTACATTATCGAAGTTTTCATACGGATCCCTAACTTTTTGAAAATATTCTATAGCCTATGTCCATCACCGATAATGTAGGATTCTAATGGTGAAAGAATTTTTCAAATCGGTCCAATAGTTTCGGAGCCTATTCATTTCAAACAAACAAACAAACAAATCTTTCCTCTTTATAATATTAGTGTAGATAAATGCATAAGGCTCTTTTTTATTCAGGTTTCCTAAAGATGAATTAAGGACACAAAAGTGGCTTGTTGTTGTCCGAAAACAAAGGCAGAAGTAAAGCTTTAGTAACCTTGCGCGATCAAGCGAACAATATTTCTTTTTTTAAGTACCTCAAAATAATTAATGTTTTTTTTTTATTTGCTAACGCTACCACATGCCATAATCGTAAATATTCGTCAACATTCGGAAGCTAACGCGATTTCGCTCGCACGACAGCGCCGTCTCCTATCTCTTGTCTACCGGTAACAGTAGGTTTGCGACTGTGATGACACTGATCACAGATGTGTGAGTTTCGGAGCATGTAGTCGTACGCCGAGCCCATGTTTACTGATTGCGATGTTAGAGCGTAACATACAATGTTTATTACCCAAAATAATTTATCTGAATAATTTGTTATGGTGAAAAGGTATCGGATATCGTGATATAGTGAATACACAGACAGTTTCACTTTGATTTTTCATAACAATTGCACATTTTAGTATTATTAGCAATAACACAATGTGCGTCAAGATAAATTTGATTGGTCTTGCCATTTAAGAATGAGCGTGACTACCGCAGGACCACAAACTCCAATCGCTTCCATATTTTGCAAATAATTAGTACTCAATTGGTGGTAATTGGTACTCGAACAACAAAACTGGTACCTTAGCATTGATTCGAGATGTACACTCGTGCACATAAATTTATTGATGTCGGAATAGTAATAACAACAGTTCAATACCTATCTATAATTTTATACTTTGGGGAGAAATTACAGAGTTTTTAATAGGGAAATTTTGAAATGAAAATTTAACACCGTGACTACCGCCACCCCAACAATGTCATGGTATATCTCGTAAACTACTGGAGTACTCGTTTTGAATTGTGGGTACTAATTCTATCTTGCAGGGTACTAATTTTCTATGTAGGTTCAAGGAAAGCGACAAGCTCCTGAAACTTGGAATCGACATTCAGTCGTGGTCCTGCTGAACGCCCGCACGAAAGTTATCATCGTTGATTCCTCGGTAAAAACAAATGTTTCAATTTTGTTTTTTTTTACGAAATGAACCACATTTAAGAGTGTTTGTATACTTAGAATAGCTGTAGCAGCCTGTTCAGCGCTCATGGTGATTCTGCTGAATGATTGGAGTTCGTGGTCCTGCGGTAGTCACGCTCATATTAAAGAAGTTTATCAAGAAAAGGGAGAATTAAAACTTAGGGCAGTATTTTAGTCAGTTTTTAAATATCAGAACATCCTACAACTTTTAAGTCAGAGCCACCACTGCTGTACATCATTCATTTATGTTTAAATGGTTTCGGGGTTTTTAACTGTCAGCGAAATGACGTTCTCAAAATGGTAGCTGTAGATCCAATTTTGCTTGTCTGAACAACTAAGTAAGCAGTAAGCACCATTCCGGTTTAGCATTGGCGACTGGGTCTACTACTGAGAACCATTCAAACGGGTGCTATCCGTGAAAGAGTCCTATGGACGTACAAGAAAAAAAATACATGCAATAATTAGTGTGTAACGAAAGTCAAATGTGTATTCTGCGCTGACGTTTGGCTATTTGATGGAAATCATATAAATCGGTTTAGTGAGAGTTGAATTTGTTTAGGTACGCACGTTGCTATGAATTTGAATGTAATGTTTGTGAAAACAGATTTTGAAAAAAGCATACCGTTTAGGAAATATGCACGTAAAGGTAAAATATGGTTATTAGGTCCAAGTTCTTAAAATGGGAACTTTAGAGCCTAACTTTTAACATTTATTTGTATCTTGTAAGGGTCTACAATGTCTTGCCAAGTTTCATTTATGTGCGCTTAGTAATTAATGAGCGATGGCATAATTTACCACGAATGGACCACTATATTTTGTGACATCCGATTGTAGGACTTTTTAAGGGAATAAAACAATTCCAATATTTAGTGTATTAACGACTCGGGGCTGGAGTCGTTAATACACTAAATATTGGAATTGTTTCAAGCAAAATAAAACAATTCCAATATTTAGTGTATTAACGACTCCAGCCCCGACATGTGAAAATTCCCAAATAAAAAATAAATCTTATTTAATTGGTAAATAAATACTAAATTCGAGATTAATTCGGCGCACACCGGTGTGTTGCCGGTGCTTGAGCAACTATTCACATGTAAAATTTCAGCTCATTACACTACATAATTAAAGAGATATAATAAAAATACCAGAACAACCGAATTACATGGATAAACCGACCAAGTTTGATTGGCTACAAAAAAGCGACGCTGCAGTATAAAGAGCTGACGTTCTAAAATTTCCAGTATAGTATCGTTATCGTGTTTAATAGTTTCGTACAGGCGCGTACACAATAGTTTCGCAGTAAAGAAACCGTCTGCCAAAAAACACTACAAAGTTCAAAATAACGTTAATTTCGGAAGTCGGTGTCAAATAGCGAAGAAGCAACCAAAAACACCGACTACTTTTACTTTACCTTCACCCTTTTGTGGAAGTCGTGTTTCTTTTTACTGTGAAAAAGTTTTTTATTTTTCACTTTTAGTGGTCTAACTAACTAATAACTAACTAACCTAACAACATCACTGGATAATCTAACTAACCTAACAACATCACTGGATAATCACAGGAAAGCAAAATTACGCAATTTCGTATACATTCCACATATTTTTCCAGCTATTTGGATTTAAAAACCAAACTACTGAACCGATTTTGATAAAATTTCAGTGGGGCCATTTGGAAAGTATACCCTTTCCAACAAAAAAAGAATTTTTCAAATCGGTTGGCAAGCGACGGAGTTATGCGCGAACAAACATAAAAAAAAATACAAACATCCGAATTGAGAACTTCCTCCTTTTTTCGAAGTCGGTTTAAAATAAAACAACTGCATTAACTTTGTACTCTTAAACATAAGTAGGTAGGTACCTACGTAATATTATTGCGGGATTATATTGAATGTGGTTTGAATAAATGCAAACAAGAACAATCGAAATTCCCGTCTCTCACTTCAAAGTATCTCCCAAAGTACCTAGAAAATAAAAGGAACTTACACAAATTCGAAACAAGTTCGAATAAGAGACTGCAACTTTTAAACAGCTGGACCGACTTTCATCCAATATAGGTATTTACCTAAGGCTATCATAAAAACTGTAGGCACTGGAATCTATGCATAGCAGATATAGGCAACTTTTAGGTTTTCGGCGTCGTCGAGATGTAAGTAACAAAATACAGTTGCCACTTGAACCTATATACACTCCAACGGATAATATTTTCATTAGGTATTGTAGTAGGAAGTACGTAATTTATGATCTTACCTTGATTATCTTCCAATCATTCTCACTACTGGCTCACTAAGTATGTCACAGTCACTAACACTATGTCAATAACCGAGTCCAATAGGTACACAATATAACGTTGATGGCAAAATAGACAGCGCATACGCACGTTGTCTTTGGGTGCACATTTGTGACTGATAAACAAAATAGAACAGGAAGCGTGCGCTAAGAAAACACGTACCTACTTTAAATGATTCCTTACTACACCGTTAACTTAATTCGACATTTGAAATGACTACTGGTGTTAATGTTTTTTTCTAATTATTATTAGTATTTCTATTTCATTCAATTGTACCGTGTAACATCAAAATATTTGTACGCAGAATATTAAAGACATAATAATTAGGTACTGTAAGAGCCTCTTTGCGCAGCATCTGGCTGTTCATACCTTCTTTGGAAGTGGCTGGTAAAAAGACACCAGACTAAGACACCATGTACGTGTCTGAGGGACGCAGCCGGGCGAGAAAGAGAAGGTCACTTGTACAAGAACGGCATAGTGTGATATATTTAAGAATTTGGTAGGATGAAGTTACTCCAGGGCGATATAATAAGTTTTTTTTTGAAACTATGGTCCACTCTGAAAGGAGGGGAGTGGTTCGCACAACAAAGTTTGGTTCCAACTTTGCTCACGAGGCATAGCCTTTGCAAAGGGTGGCAAGTTGTCACCAGTGGTTCAGCAAACGTTGAGTGGCCCACAGTTCATGGTTAATGATGGTAAAGATAAACTTTGATGAATTTTATTCATACATGATAATCGCTGGAGTAGGTTCAAAGATAGGATGATATTTTATCTGATTATGACCTTCTTTTTCTCGAAACACAATAGCGTCCGAGGAAATTAATGTTATGATGATGTAAAATATAGCTGTAAATCCCTTAAGGATTAATGTGAATTGTCACATTAACTATTTACATAACGCGATGTGTCCGGAGCTTTTCTCAGGGGGTTTTGCTCCGGCGGGGCTTCGGCATGACCACGTAATTGATCAGCGCAGGTGGCATAGTAATTTTAATTAATTGATTAACTAAATATTTTAATCGCTGGTCATGACCTAGGCTGCTTCTATAGAAGTATACGCACCCCTGTTCATCCTGTTCCCCCTGTAGGTAGGGAAATTGTGTTAGGTTAGGCAGGTCATACTTGACTCTTCCAAAGGCTGAATAGATGATAACGAGAGGTGGTCTACGTTTCCTCTATTCGAAGGGGCGTAGCTCATTTAAGAGCCTCTTTGCGCAGCATCTGGCTGTTCATACCTCCTTTGGAAGTGGCTGGTAACAATTAGAATATTTGAATTCGGTAGAACGGTTTTTGTTTAAGTATTCAGATGTTATTCGACTCTCCGAGCCACGGTGCTCCATTACATGATAAAATACATAATACAGGAGTTTTATTTATAATATTTGGTAAGTAGACCGCAGGCCATAGTCTTGTGGTCTACAGTACATACTGTTGTGTGCCCACCTGTACCAGTCCAATAATCCTACTAATATTATAAATGTGAATGTTTGTATGTTTGTATGTTTGTGTTTCAATCAGGCAAAAACGGCTGGAGGGATTTGGATGAAATTTGGCACACATGTAGTTCATATCCTGGAATGAGACATATGCTACTTTTTATCCCGGTAAGTGGCATGGATCAATGAAGACTGAGGAGGAAGTGGAAATTCAGAGCCGCTGCTGCCTTAGTACTACAGATTTACAAGTACCAGGAGACCAATAACATCAAGTACCAGGAAACCAGAAACATGTCAAAGTATTTTTTGGGCTGGTTAGGATAGGTGTAGGGTAGGTGTAGTGTAGGTGTAGCGTAGGTGTAGGGTAGGTGTAGGGTAGGTGTAGGGTAGGTGAAGGTAGGTTTAGGTAGGTGTAGGTAGGTGTAGAGTAGGTGTAGTTACAATACAAATCAAGAAACCTCCCTATTTCCGATTTTCACGCGGGCGAAGCCGCTGGTAGAAGCTAGTGGTAAAATAAAGGAAATTTTACATATGAATAGTTGAATTAATACACTAAATATTGGAATATGTTTCATTTTGCTTTTCCATTAAAAAGTCCTAAGTACAATCGGATGTCATGAAATATAATGGTCCTTTCGTAGTAAATTATGCCATAGCTCATTAATTACTAAGTGCACATAAATAAAACTTGGCAAGACATTGTACACCCTTACAAAACCCAAATAAACGTTAAAAGTTAGGCTCTAAATATCCTATTTTAAGTACTTGGACCTAATAACCATACGTAACCATACCTAATACCTTTACGTGTATATCTCCTAAACGGTATGTTTTTTTCAAAATCTGTTTTCACAAACATTACACACAAATTCATAGCAACGTGTGTAAAAAAATACAACTCTGCACTAAACCGATTTATATGATTTTCATCAAATCGCGAAACGTCAGCGCAGCGGAAACTTGAATATCTTCGCAGTTTTAAGACACACAAAGGACATTGGGAAGAAACGTCCCCACCCTCCAACAGATTTCAAACAGGTGTCATCGGAAGCGTCTCGTATGATAGATAATTTCTTATTATGGCGACTTACTTCAAATATATGGGGTTTAGGATTTATAACATATTTTAATATTTTCATATTCGATTTTAGTATTAGAATGCAGATTCATTACTTAGTGTGCAGTAATATGGAATACAATACAGCGTCCAATATTGTATCTAAATAAGATAATCTTTACTTTACCAGAACCAAAAAAAGAAAAAAAATATTTTATACCTCATCCTATGGAGACTTACTATTAGTAACATCGCGCAATGCGTAGTACGCTAATACCGACGCATATGAAGGTGCAAGAAACTGGTTCGATGCTAAACGGAACGTGCAGGACCTATAGGTGGCAGCACAGAAGTGTCATTGTCAAGTATAGTTTACCTAAGTTTTGAAATTGATACGCTAGATGGGACAGTCTACTTCGTGCATGTAAACTAAACGGAGGATTATTGCTATTTATTACATATAAGATACCTATCTAAATATAAATAAATATTACATCACATCTTCGTTGAGAGCAGTCGGTTGACGGCTGGTTGTCAGCACTTCTTGCACTCCTCACCTCTGTTGGCACTCTAATGCTCAGAGGTACGCCACAAGCTGATTTCCGGGTCGGAGGCTTGCCATATTTTTGCAGGTATACGGTTGATACGTTTCGCCGGAAAAGTCATAATAGGTTCAATTGTTTTCGGAGGCTCTCGGGTCTCAACTAAGGGGGTTCCTAATCCGCATGATTGGAGAGGGGCCAGTTCCCACTTCGTTGGAAGACGGGGAAACTTGTCTTCATTAGGAAGCCCCGGCTTCCTAATGAAGACAAGTGCGCCCTGCGAACTCTCCATCCGCATACCGGCCCAAAGTGCTGCTCGACGACGTAGACAAGATCTTTGAAAGAGTACTTACAAAACGCCTCATCGGGCACCTGGTGAGGGTGGGGCCGGACTTTTACGGGTTACTCAGGTAGCGACCAGCCCGACACCTGAACGCGTCCCAAAGGGTCATGGCCATCCGGCTGGCCCAGGGATACTGCACGATCTCCGGCGAGGCGGCGAGCCTCCTTGCTGGATTGCCGCCATGGGATAAGGAGGCGAGAGCCGTCGCGCACCTGTATGCGTTGTGTGGGGAGGCACTACGCCGCACCGGGGCGAGTCCCCACTGCCGCGGTAAATTGCAGCGCGGCGGACGGACCTCCTACAAGATACCATGGCGGTATAGAGACAGCAACTATCGCAACCCAGTGCTGGGCTCGCCACAATTACGGCAATAAGTCCCCTCTTCGAGGAGTGGTTAGAGAGGTGCCACAGCGTCCTAACCCTCCGCCTGACACATGTACTCACCGAACATGGTTAATTCGGGAGTTTCCTTTTTCGGATGCGTCGGGAGGACACATCCGGTTGTTTACGATGTGAGAATCACCCAGAGGACACGGTGTAGCATACCGTGGAGGTCTGCCCTGCTTGGGCGGAGCACTGCCGTGTCCTCGTCGAGGCGATCGGCGGCAGCGACCTCTCGCTTTCGACCCTGGTTCAATCCATGGTCCGGAGCGAGCAGGCATGGAAAGCCGTCACGTCCTTCTGCGAAGCAGTAATGCTGGTGAAGGAGGCTTCACCAGCATTACTGCTTGCAGGTTGCGGATTTTGTCCGAAAGTCACCGCGGCCTCTGGACCGCAAAAGGCACTAGTAGGAACACGAATGGATTTTAGTCAGTAAGAGTCTAGCACTCCCTCCCGCTCCACCCAAAGCGGAAGGAGTCATTTGATGATTTCCAATCCATAAAAAAACGGTTCAATTGTTTTCTGATTGACTTTTGATCACCCATGCATTTTGGCATGCTGCATCTAAGCCAAACGCAAATAGAGGGAACCACCACTTTCTGCTGCTCATGGAGTCAATGTTTTCGTCAAAACGGTCTACCCGCCTTATACATCTTGATAATGGCTGGGCAATCGATTTGAATTTTTACCCGTTTCTTATCCACAAATCCGATTCGATCCACTTTTGTGATAGGATCCAATCCATAAACAGTTGGCTGCAATGGTGATGATACTATTGTCGTACTTGACTGCAATTATTGCAGTCAAGTACGACAATAGTGATACTATTATAGTGATGATACTATTGTCGTGCTTGACTGCAATAATTTCCTCAGAAGCTTTATGACATAGCTTATAATTACCTCTTGGCTCTGTTTTCACGTTCTTTGAATTTGGAAAATAGCAGTTCTACAGACTGTTTTCTCAAACAGTACCTACCCGTACCCCCGACATTTTGCTCTCATAAATACTTTAGCAATGGTTAACCAGTCAAAAATATTATTAAAAAGTATAATTGTATGGTCCTAACTCTTGCGGCAGCTTCTAGGCCCAAGACAGACAGAATCTTGAGCACAAGGCCGGACGCGTCTTTTTTCTTATTTTTTCTTTTTCGGTACAGGTACGTCAATTTCTTCCCCTTCTTCTTCCAATCCGTGTACTTCTCCAGAAGTACATTATCTATTTTGTACTTTCACTTGTTATCGAAGCATGCGACTGGGAAGATGAAGAATAGTAACTTCGTTTTCGACATAACATCCGTTGCAAGTACCTATGGTATATGGGGTTAGGGCGCCACGTTGATTTTAATGCACCAGCAGAAATGCTTGATAATATTTTTATAGATAACTTCATGTAAGTAATTGTAATACCTACTAATAAGTTAAAGGTATAATAACCACTAAGTTTTAAATGTCATTAAGTACTTACATGATTTTTCAGTTCAAGGTTTTTTTGAATTATGCTTTTATTTACAAAGAATATGATTTTGATTGAAAATAGACATTTTTTTCCCAAAAACGAAAGTATTTTTTTTTAAATAAACCCCATCGATTTTTCAACTAAAACGGGTATTTTGACTTTTTTTGGATCCTTATAAATATATTGACACGCATCCCTTGACTGTTGGAGGGTGGGGACGGACGGGGTCCATATAAAATCCCCCATGGTCCTTTCATTTCAACATACACATTTACCTCTCGTCACACACTAATTTTTGCATTAATTTTTTTTCTTGTACGTCTGACCTACATTTTTAGGCTAAAGATTTTTTGCGTGGTTCATGTTATTTTTACTACAATATTTGCTTGCATTGCATTTTTAGCTGCTCAGCTCCCCGAAAGTATAGCGTGATGATAATCATTGCTAAGGTTATATTAATAAGAAATAGATTGGAACATAACAATTTGGTCCTCTGGACATTTTAATTTCCAACTGTAGTGTTTGTAGATTATATTATACAGGGTTACTGGTAATTCGACGTATATCCGTCAGGGGCTGATAAGGGGGCCAAAATGCAACAAATTGAACCCCCCATATGTATGGCCGAAATTCAACAGTTTTCGAGATATTTGAATTTTAAGGGTTTTTCGAAATTTACCCAAAATTTGACATTTAATTCCAAATAAAAGAACCCACATACCCATTCAAGGGTACCATTAAAAATGATGTTGTATCTGGCACTTCAATTAAGCTATGGGCATCATTAAAACTACTTAATTTAACAAAATAATTAAAATAATGACCGAAGTAAGAATAATATCTTACCAATATTTTCATTTTACGCTTCAAAAATGTTGTCTCGTCAAAAAAAAATCTATGACATTAATCGTACAAATAACTAAAACAACTTGCCTATTCTGTAGGCTTTCCAAAAAGGTATAAAAGTCAATTTTAAAATACATAATTCGTGGCATGGCATGTGTTTGAACCGACGCGGAGAGAGAAATCATCTGTGTTCTTAGTTTATCATCCTCGCTAAAACAACCGATTTTACTGGCGAAATTCTTCCTGATGGGGCGAGGTGTGCGGGCGGGGGAGTACACGGCGTTTGCTGCGCTCGCGTCGCCTTCCTTAGTACAGTTCGCGTCAAATAACTATGCCCCTATGAAGTTAGCCATTTGCAAAGATCGCGTAGGTGCAGTCACGTAGATGGGAGCAAGCGGGACGCAAGCATGCATCGAACGTAAACGAGCGACTGAGACATAAAATCGCGCCGTCATAATCCCCGCCCGCGCATATGCAGTTGCAGTTTGTTCGTTTTTTACAGTTCGTGTCAAATAACTGTGCCCCTCTGAAGTTGGCTACGAGTGGCTGCGTTGTAGTCAAAATTATGAACAAACTGCAACTGCGCATGCGCGGGGCGGGGATTATGACGGCGCGATTTTATGTCTCAGTCGCTCGTTTACGTTCGATGCATGCTTGCGTCCCGCTTGCTCCCGTCTACGTGACTGTACCTACGCGATCTTTGCAAATGGCTAACTTCAGAGGGGCATAGTTATTTGACGCGAACTGTACTAAGGAAGGCGACGCGAGCGCAGCAAACGCCGTGTACTCCCCCGCCCGCACACCTCGCCCCATCAGGTAGAATTTCGCCAGTAAAATCGGTTGTTTTAGCGAGGATGATAAACTAAGAACACAGATGATTTCTCTCCCCGCGCCGGTTCAAACACATGCCATGCCACGAATTATGTATTTTAAAATTGACTTTTATACCTTTTTGGAAAGCCTACAGAATAGGCAAGTTGTTTTAGTTATTTGTACGATTAATGTCATAGATTTTTTTTTGACGAGACAACATTTTTGAATCGTAAAATGAAAATTAATTAATAAGATTATTCTTACTTCGGTCATTATTTTAATTATTTTGTTAAATTAAGTAGTTTTAATGATGCCCATAGCTTAATTGAAGTGCCAGATACAACATCATTTTTAATGGTACCCTTGAATGGGTATGTGGGTTCTTTTATTTGGAATTAAATGTCAAATTTTGGGTAAATTTCGAAAAACCCTTAAAATTCAAATATCTCGAAAACTATTGAATTTCGGCCATACATATGGGGGGTTCAATTTGTTGCATTTTGGCCCCCTTATCAGCCCTTGACGGATATACGTCGAATTACCAGTAACCCTGTATAGTTCTGTCGTCTCATGCGTACACACCGCGCGCTATAGTATGGTGGGGGAGCGGGGCATACTCCCCCTCCCTCACTCACTTTGCTTGGAACCACGAAGCTGGACGGACGCGCGTGCGGCGAGTTACGCAGTGAGCCGATAACAAGTTAAGTGCACGAACAGTACATTTTGGCGACGAGTATTGTAAGTACTGTGTTTTTTTTTCTGATTGAAAAAATGCGAAATATTGTCAACGTTTATTTTTCTAGTAAGGAAAGGTTAGAAAGAAAATCTAATATTAGTGTGCAAGTTCATAATAATTTAACGTGGGTTATTTACTGCAGCAAAACTTTGCTTTGTCGTTATGGATAATTAACTTATGCGGGAAGAAGGACATGAGTTAAATATTTATAATATACGTTGATGATAATGCATAGCTTGGTCATTTTTATTGATATAAACGTGGGTAGTATCATATAGTTTTAAACATTTTTATTTTATCATGTGACAAGATCATGTTAAAACGTAAAAGGAAGTTGTTACGTAACTATGTAAACAATACCATCTAACGTCTACATTTTGTAGCATATGTAAACATTATTCGAATTACATTTTAACAAATATAGTGCTAAATGGAAACAAACAACAACAAAAATGGTAGTTGTGTATAATGCAGGTATACCAATAATAAACAACAGTTACAGTACAGTTCATCCGACTGCCCCAGAAGGAGGGTAATGTTTTTTTTGTTATGCTTTTAAATTAATAAAGTTTGAGTAACGCCTTTCTTCTCTTTTACAACATTGTAACTCTAACAAATTCTGGCAGACCAAGGATGACCCAGTCATAGGTACATTGTTTAACCACAATATTTCACGTATGAGTTTTTAAAAAAGTCGAAGTGAGCTAAAAAAAACTAATATGGATTATTATAGTGTGATGTGATGTGTAAAGAGCAAAAATAAGCGTCGAGGAAATAACATTATTGTTTCTTATCGACCGAGCTTGGGCTCAAGCTACCCTTCCCATCCGTATGGGAGGCCTTGGCGTTCGCAAAATTACCAGTATTAGTTTACCGGCTTTTTTATCCTCGGTTCATGGCACTGATAAATTAATCAGGAATATCCTAGCTTCCACACTGATTAATTTTGATGTGCCGTGCTTCACCGAGGCTATGAATGCCTGGAGACTCGCTTGCCCGAATGAAAATCCACCCGACAACCCATCATACCAGAGACGGTGGGATGAACCGCTCTGCAGAGAAATTCAGAAGAACCTAATTGCCACTTCTGCTACTTCTGCGGAGCGTGCGCGCCTGCTGGCTGTGGGTGAGTGGGAGTCGGGCCTCTGGCTTCACGCACTACCGTCGTCGAACATAGGCACCTTGTTAGACGATACGACTTTCCGCCTCGCTGCTTCCCTTCGCTTAGGCGCATCGTGTTGTTCCCCTCATCGCTGCCACTGTGGCGAAGCTGTCAACAGTCTCGGGCACCACGGCCTATCATGCAGGCGAAGTGCTGGTCGCATAGCGCGGCACGCTAACATCAACGACATTATCCGACGTGCTCTTGTTGCCGTCGGCGTTCCAGCCGTACTAGAACCCAGTGGCCTGGCACGCGACGATGGCAAGCGACCGGACGGTATGTCTTTATTTCCATGGAAGATGGGTAGGCCTTTAGTGTGGGACGCTACTTGTGTCGATACTCTTGCGCCATCCCACCTTCCTAGCTCGTCGTGCTGTGCTGGCGCTGCCGCTGCGGCTGCTGAGAACCTCAAACGGCGGAAATACAATAACCTAGTTGGCAATTATATTTTCGAGCCGTTTGGGGTTGAAACTCTTGGACCGTGGGGTCCGAGTGCTCATGCGTTATTTAAAGAACTTTGTAAACGCTTAGTTGACACTTCGCGTGACCCAAGGGCTGGCTTTTACTTCGGACAGAGGATAAGCATTGCCATACAACGTGGCAATGCCGCCAGTCTTTTGGGCTCACTTCCAGTCGACAGCGATACGGATGAATTTTTTTACGCCTTTTAGTTAGGAGTTTTCCTTTTGTATTTTATTTTAAGTGTACATAGTTAAATTAGTATTATATTGTAAATAATAAACATACAGTTCATTAGGATATTATAAATCTGTAGTTATTCTACCTACCCACTATTCTATCGGGTTTGAGCCCCGATTAAATCTGCTGATTTCTGGTTATCATAACAATTAGTATTTATTATTTGAAGTATGTTTTTATCGTACCTACCCACTAGTCTATCGGGTTCGAGTCCCGATTAAATGTCTGTTGATTTCTGGTTTATATAACAATTTAACAGCTTTATATTATTGCATTATTGCATTATTATTATTATTGTGGGTATTTATTCTTTGAAATATGTTTTTATCGTAATTAGTTAAAAACAGAGTATCTGATGTCTGTTGCTTAAAACTTGAAAAGATGATTGTTTTATTGTAGAACAAAACGGTTGATGCCGTATTGTTTACATATTTTGAGCGATAAGGTGTTGATTAATGGGTTGAATTATTCTATTAATTACGGTTACATTGCGTACATAGGGAAGTTAGTCAGAACGGATGATGCCCGTTCATTTTTATTTTATTTGGGAAAACAAACAATCGTACATTGTATTTATACATCAATATGGTTTAAACTATAGATAAATGTCCAATCCATGCCGTTTCCACATCTTACTTATGTAGGATACAATGCAGACACATGCAATTAATAGATGTATGTATACATAACTAAAAAATAAAAAACTAATCCTCAAATACATGATTAACTGATTAATATTTATTACTTAAACTTCATGACTAGAAGTGTTATGATCAGTAATGATTGAAGCTTTCGGAAAGGTTAGTCAGAACGGATGATGCCCGTTCATGACTAGAAGTGTTATGAACAGTTATGATTGAAGCTTTCGGAAAGGTTAGTCAGAACGGATGATGCCCGTTCATGACTATGTAGAAGTATTATGATGAATTATGTTGGTTAGAACGGATGATGCCGGTTCATGACTAGAAGTATTAGGATGAGTGATGATGGAAGCTTTCTTAAAAGTTGATCAGAACGGATGATGCCGTTTCATGACTAAAAGTATTATGATGAATGTTGTTGCTCAGAACGGATGATGCCCGTTCATGACCAGAAGTATTATGATAAGTAATGATGGAAGCTTGCAAAAATTTGCAGTAAATGAGATACGAAGTTAAGTATTTCCAAAATTAAAAAATGTTCTAATACACATTCCAATAGATGATAAAGTAAAACCGATTGCACAGCCTTATAGACGTATACCAATTCCTCTAGAAGGCAAAGATATGCTAAAATAAATGAACTTCTTGAAAAAGACATAATCGAAAAAGTTGATGGCCCTTCAGAATGAATATCGCCTATAGTTCCCATATTGAAAGAGAATGGAGATATCCGCCTATGTATAGATATGCGACGAGCAAATTCAGCAATAAAACGCGAAAACCACCCGTTACCGACGATGGATCAGTTGCTACCGAAGATAAGAGATGCGGTTATTTTCAGTAAATTGGATATTTGTGATGCTTTCCACCAATTGGAACTTCATCCAGATTCCAGATCCATCACAACGTTCATCTCAGCCAAAGGTCTTTACCGGTACAAAAGGATGATGTTCGGTATTTCTTGTGCTCCGGAAATATTTCTGAAAACTCTTGAACGTATTCTCTTACCTTGTAAAGGGGTTATTAACTTCATTGATGACATCTTAGTGTATGGAAAAAATCGAACAGAACATGATGCCAGACTTGAAAAAGTCACTGAAGTGTTAGAAGCCAATAATGTTATATTAAAGCATGAAAAATGTATTCTCAGTATAAACGAAGTAGAGTTACAAAGCTTTATGGGCTTGATATATTACGTGGGTAAATGGATTCCTACCTTAGCTACAAAAACAGAACCTCTTAAACAATTGCTTCGTAATAAATTTAGTAGAAACGCTGATATACGTGAGTTGTGGGGAGAGAGTCAGCAAGCTTCTTTTAACTCTTTAAAAGTTGACCTTGCTGTCATATCTGACTTGGGCTATTATAATGTACAAGATAGAACACTTGTATTTGCCGATGCAAGTCCGGTTGCTATAGCTGTTGTTCTAGTACAGGAAAATGATTCTGGACCACGTGTTACTGCATCTGGAAATAAAACTCTTACCGATTGCGAACGCCGCTATTGTCAGACTGAAAAAGAGGCATTAGCACTGGTATAGGCGGTAGAACACTTCCATATGTTCCTTTACGGAAAAGAATTCGACTTGGTGATCACAAGCCTCTGGAAGTGATATTTAGTCCAAAGCCAAAACCGTGTGCGAGAATCGAAAGATGGATGCTCCGGTTACAATCATACCAGTATAAGGTTATTTATCGCCCGGGGAAAAACAACATTGCTGATCCTCTTTCTAGACTATGTAAACTCACCCCGGAAAATAGTGCCCCAAATGTCGATTATGTACAGAACATAATCGAGCATGTTAGACCCATAGCGGTATCATTGAGCGATATTGAGCGTTGTTCTAATGAAGATCTAGAAATTCAAAAAGTTAAAGAAGGTGTTCATGAGCGCAAGTGGAATGCAGCTGTAAAATGTTACAAGCTGATTGAAAATGAACTCTGCTTTCACGAAGGAATTCTACTCAGAGGAACTAAAATCGTTATACCAAAAGTATTGCGAAACAGAGTATTATCAGCGGCGCATGAGGGACACCCAGGTATCGTGGCAACGAAAGCGAGACTCAGAACAAGTGTGGTGGCCTAGATACGACCAAGATGTGGAGAGGATGGTTAAATCATGTAAAGGATGCACACTCGTGTCTGTACCTAATGCACCACACCCTTTGAAAACAAGAGAATTGCCATCACACCCATGGGTTGATATTGCAATCGATCTTTTAGGACCATTACCATCCAACGACTATCTTTTGGTAGTAGTCGATTATTACTCTAGATATCAAGAAATAAAGATTTGTCGAGATATATCCAGTAAGGAAATGATAAAACTCCTGAGGGAAGTTGTCAGTAGGCTCGGGTATCCAGTTTATTTAATGGCAGATGACGGAAAACAGTTTGTTAGCGAACAATTTAAGTCATTTTATAAGGAAAATGACATAAAATTATATCACTCTGTTCCGTACTGGTCGCAACAAAATGGAGAAGTCGAGCGCCAGAACAGAAGTATACTGAAACGACTACGAATATGCCAGGCTGAAAATAAAATTCACTGGAGAGAATCGTTAGTCGATTATCTGACTATGTACAATAATACCCCCATACAGTCACAGGAAAAACACCAGCAGAGTTGTTCTTCCAGAGGAAAATCAGGGATAAAATACCTATGATCGATGACGTTGAGCATAGGAATGATTACATGGACTTACGAGACAAGGACAGAGAACAGAAGGAAATAGGGAGAGAGTACGCGGACAGAAGAAGGAAAGCACAAGACATTGACCTAGAACCAGGAGAGAAAGTATATATCAAAGATATGAATAAAGCAAGTAAACTTAGTACAAATTTTGAACCAACACAATATACAGTTAAATCACGAATGGGAGGCGATGTTGAGGTAGAAATCGAGGAAACAGGACAACGTTTGAGACGAAATATAGTACACCTAAAAAAGGTAGAAGGAGAATGGAAAGTAATAAGAGAGGACGAAACAGAAGTTCCAGAAAGAGAAGATGATGAATAGAAGAATTATAATTTAAGAAGTAATAAATTAGAAGCAAAGAACTTGCTAACGAAGAATAAATTACTAAAATAGATGAAAATCTGATGTATGATTTAGGTTATGCTTAAAATTAAGAACTAGGAAGCATAATGTTAGTTATAGTTGATAAATTGTCATTAGAAAAGCGAAGGAAGTTAAGAACAGGAACAAACGAAGTGTTATGAGGTTAAATGTTAATAATAAAAGATTAATTGGGAAGTGAAGGAAGTATTAAATTAGTTAGTTATAACAAAGTGTTTGTTAAAACCCGAATATTGGAAAGATTATTGATGCTATTAATGTTATGCTGAATCGTAAACTTTAGTTGATTATGATATTTGAAAAGTTAATGGAAAAGGTAATATCTGACCCGCTTGGCGAAAAGTAGCGGACATTGATCAAAATAGTTTTAAACTAAAGAGTACATTACCTTTGTGATGTCAATTAACATGTAGAAGGTTGTTATGATGCTCTATTAAAGATGTTACTATATAATAAAAATTATTATTATGTCTAAAACTTTCATTAAAATAAGGAAGAGATGTAGGTAGTGTTTGTAGATTACATTATATAGTTCTGTCGTCTCATGCGTACACGCCGCGCGCTATAGTATGGTGGGGGAGCGGGGCATACTCCCCCTCCCTCACTCACTTTGCTTGGAACCACGAAGCTGGACGGACGCGCGTGCGGCGAGTTACGCAGTGAGCCGATAACAAGTTAAGTGCACGAACAGTACACCAACCATTGTTGAATAAAACGACATCTAGTGGTGTCGAAAGTTACTACTATTTACTTTGTATGTGTGTGTAAAGAGAATTCATGCGGCTAAATCTTTATTCTGCTGTAATCTTTGTATGGTAGCAGTTAACAAGCAAAGTGATTATCTAAAAAAATCAAGTTAATGCCCTAGGTGTCGCCTATAATAAAGTTGTCTATTAAAACTTTCTATGTTAGGTGTAAAAATTGAAAATATTCGAAATTTTGGATGTGTCGCCATCTAGCGACAAAATGGCAGTCAGAGCATTCATCCATTCACCTTAACTGAAATTAAGAGCCATTTCACAAAATGTAAGCGCTCGAGTTTAGGTAAAATACCGCAGCATCGTGTATGTGTGCGTAACTACGCACACGTACACAACGCAAACAGTTTAGCGCAAGTGTCGAGACGGACTAAACAATCTTGAGGCGTTATAATCGTAATGCACCTGGGTTTGAGATTTATGCCGAAGGATAATTTATTTATTCAGTCTATTAGGTAATCTAGTAAAGCTTTCTAGACTAATATGAAAACCACAAATATATGTTATGTAAAGTATATAATAGAAATAACACAAACAAGGAAACAATTACATATTATTCTCAAGAAATAATGACTATCATTTAAGTGGTCGTTAAATGAATATTTGTCGTAAAGGCATTGGATCTTGCCTTTCTAGGGTCTATGATTTCTGGCAATACACAATCTTGATAAAATCGAATCAATTTCGGAAGCATCTTTTCCTGCCAAAAAACGTCATCTTTTACTACCCTTATTACTTTCAATGGAAAATCAGGACCGGTCCATACAGCAAACAAACATACGTTTTTTTTCGCTATCTGCAACTGGCCTTGTATTTGGTAGTACCAGTCATGATAAGGGTTCATTTCAACTTGATGATGACTGTTCAATTTAAAACATTTTAGTTTTTTTGCTAGTATAGCGGTATCAGGATCGATACCAAAAAGTGAGCTAGGACATTTCACTTCCACTAATCCTTCACTGCACAATCCATCCGGTGTCGCACCTAAATAAAAATGTTCCTAGTCTATAATAAGTAGTCTAAAGTAAGTCTAAAAATATTTACGATCGAGTCTAAAAGTTCCATTGATTCGTCAAGTGCAGGGTCTAATGCAACAGGTTCTTTTCCCTATAAAATTAAAGAAATAATAAGATAGTACCTATACCTACTACTACATAAACTTCTGTTTAAAACATAAAATTGTTACTAAAACATACAATTTCTGTTGTCAAATCTGACTTTTCACTTGTACCCGGCACGGCGTCTCTTCTAAAGGTACTATCTTCCTCTACTCGATTCACGCGATTTCTCATTCTGATTTTTTTTTGTTATATTCTGCATCATGGCAATCTGTTATTCACAACAATAAGCCATTCCTCTGTCCGATTTCACTTTATCTGGTTGGGTAATTTAGCTTGTTGAGTCACTTCTCATTGGGTGTCTCCTTCCATCCTGACGAATCTATCCGGTAGCGTAGGAACACTATGTTTCTTTAAACGCTTATAGCGTAGACTTTTGTCTCCGCTCAGTCCGAGGGCGAGCTCATTTTTATGTTTTGCAAGTCTTTTCTGGTAGTTAGTACTGTACTTCGCGATCTCCTGTTTGACTGTTGGTAGTTTCAGGTCGTGGTATATAATTTTATTACTGATGTACTGTGGAATTTTGAAAATGATTCTGAAATGAAAACAAAATAGCTGTCAAATTTCGAACCCACAAATAAATGAATTTTTAATCAATCATCATAACTAAATGATTATTAAAATCATCAATACAACAAGCTCATTTAATACCATTGTATGAGTTTTTGAAGAAATATTCATTGAACGGGGTAAGGCTGGTGCGGCATAGAAAATTTGAATTTCGCGGGCTACCCTGGTCCTTCCACCATCGATAACTGTGTATATGAATTGCAAATAAAAAGAATATCTACCTCGCTTCTGTTGCTTTCTTTATGGCTGCAGAATTATGATTTTTCCTTTTTTTGACACATTTGTATACACAACCCTTACGCCCCATTGCTAAAACTAATAAAACAAAAATATAATAATTATTCTACAAACTACTAAAATCATACTTTACTTGATATTAAACGAAAATCTTACCTTATGAAAAAAAATACAAAAAGGATCAAAAGGTTGTAGTCGTAGTTTAACAATGCGTTTACGATTGATACGCTCGAAAATCGGGACGCGGAAAAAAATGGCACAGGTCCTGCTTCGATGACCGCTCGGGCCGTACTAATCGGTGCCCGCGTTTGCATTGTAATTTATTCTAATATATAGTGATGTTAAAAATGATATTACGTCTGATTAAATGAATTGATTTCAATAAAACTTTGGAATTAGTTTGGTAAAAGAACAAGGTTTATTTTTATATATTTTTTTAAATGTAATTACGCTTAATTCAAACCAAAAAATCACGATAAACTTGCGATATAAAACGTAAAAGTTGACCTAAGACTTTGTTTTTTTACTAATTAATGGTAATAATTATCGATATTCTAGTACATTAAAAGTCAACAAAAGTATATGTCTGAAACTTTATGTATTTTTTGTAGTTAAATTTATTAACATTTATGATAGATTTAGGAGTCCGAAATTGACTCTGCGATGATTTTTCAGTAAACTAGTTGTGGGAGATTAATCACTACATCATTTACAAATAAGTTTTTGTAAATGTGTTACATTATGAATCAATACGAAAGACTAGTCTATTTTTTACATGTATTCAAAAATTCCAGAGTGTTATCTAAGATGGTAAATTAGGCGACCAAAGTCTTAGGTATTGGCGTAAAAACGTGAAATGGCTCTTAAGAAAAACGACACTTTTCCGCTGGGAAGCCAATTAGCTTAATCAGCCGTTAATTGGTTGCCTAGCCTTTTCATAGAAATGTGCCGATTTTTCATTGAATTTTTGACATTTTCATTTAAGTGACAACTTTTGTTCAATACCTATCGTTTAATGACTTGACCGTGTCACTTATGTCGCTGATTAAACGGCACAATTCAATGAAAAGGCTATACTTTTAATGAAACGGCGGATTCAGCTAGTTGGCAGCGACACATACACCTTCTGCTTCAGGAAGTCTATGCGCTCTGTGACACAGGACATAATAGTCTTGGGGGCTGATATCAGTCCTCGAAAACGCCCGTCTCACAAAGCGCATCACTCTAGGGCGAGTGTTGCCCTCCTTGAAGCAGAACAGTTTGCCGCTTAACGCTCTGACCCCAGTATTATTATTATTCCGTTTATTCATTTTATATACCTACATAAATCAATCACATTTTTAAATATTTCTTACAAAAAAAAATAGTAGTCCGCCGGTGTCGGGAGCGGGGTCCAAGCTACCGGTGGTTAGGGCTCCAGAGAAAGGAACCTCCTCCCAATACGAGCCATATCAAGGAGTTCTGCCTTCTGTATCAGGCCTTTTACCAAACTGCGTAACAATCGGCACAATGAAAGCAGAGTCCACACTCCAATGAGCGTGACTACCGCAGGACTACGAACTCCAATCGCTTCCATATTTTGCAAATAATTAGTACTCAATTGGTACTAATTAGTACTCGAACAAAAAAATTGGTACCTTAGTAGTTTTCGAGAAAATCGGCTTTGAAGGTGGTCCTGCGGTAGTCACGTTCCTTTCAGCAGGACCAGTGGACTCAGTGAAACGCAGAGCAAAAAGGCTTATAGGCGAATACGCTGGTGGCTAAGCTTCACAGCTTGGCTCATCGGCGTAGTATTGCTTGCCTGTCGGTCTTCTACAGACTGTACTTCGGTGTGCGCAAGAACTCCACAACCTAATCCCACCATCTCCTTTTTCACTGGAATACCAGACGTACTGCTGGGTACCATCCGCACTTGGTCGATATCTCGACTAGTCAAACACAGCGCTTCTCCTCCACATTTATTATGCGCACAGCAAAAGTGAAACTCTCTGCCAGCGTCCTGTGTTCTCTTCCACATATAAAACGTCTGCCTTCAAAGCAAGAGTGAACAGGCATCTTCTGGGCACGCTCGCTCCATCATAGACCTCATCTATCGCATTCAATCAGGCGTGATCGAGGTCAAGAGCAAGCTCATTCCTCAATAAAAAAAAAATATGGTTCCACGCGAATGGACTACCAGAAACAGTGTGTATTAATTAAAACAGATAAATTTTATTTTTTTAGTTTATTTGGAAATAATATATCCATATTTTAATACTCATGTTATTTAATAATCGAAAGTTATCAATGCAGTAAGTAAAACAATTATCTTTATGTAATGTAAGCATGGTGTGCACTCGTGTAATGCTTACTTCAGCAAATCAAAAGATAAAACGAAAATTAAAAAGGTTTTGAGTGCCACTTTAATTACGTCATTAGTTCATTACTGACATAATATTATTTGTAATGACAAAAAATCGCAGTCGATTGATCGAATTGTTGATGTAATATATTATTATATGCACTGAGCAGCGTCAAGCACATGCAAAAGTATTAAATGAAGTCAAATGGATGTTTCAATTTTGTCAATACTCATTATTGAGAATTACTTAGTGGAGCTGGGATATTGATACTATGCAATAAGTTGATGTTTCACTGGCACTACCAATTCGCCAGTAACTTTTTCCACTCTATTTCATCCTTATTCTACATAACATTCACGTCTACATAGTATTCAGAAAGACTCGGTGCAAACTTGCAGCTTTCTAGATCCAAAGGTTTAGGCTGGGTGGTGATGTCAGCCAGGAATTTCTTTTTATAATTATGTATTGATTAATTAAATGCTTTAATACATTCAGCAACAAAAGTCAATTTAACACTGTCACTTCTACATAATTATCATCAGAATGACAAAAAATATTTTTAACAGAGAAAATGCTTTTAAGCATTTCATATAATGTGAGTTTATATGTTTTAAAGTTCCTCTGGTTTAAAAAAAAAAATTCAATAACTAACTTAAATAAAAACTGAAGTGTAAATCGACTGACATTGCTACCATGTATTAACCTTACAGTGTAATACTAATAGTAATTAATAAAGCGTTTTGAAAATATAAAACTCAGGAGACAGTTAAAGCTTATTGTTTGTCTTCTAATTTAATGTGTTTACCTGGAACAACAAAATGAGTACATAAAAATCAAAAAAATTACGCAGACAGATTAAATTGCACTTGCCATCATTTGATTGTAATCCTAACATAGACTGTTTTTATTTCAATATGTTTGCGCTTACTGGTATATAAATAAATAATGTAATACTATTAGGCCGCTTTCACATTAGGAGGACGTTAGCAGTGCGACAGTAGCGCGGCAGAAGCACATTCCTGCACATTATAAGAACAGCCGCGCGTTAGCAGCGCGGCTGCCGCGCCGCAGTTTAGTTCAGTGTGGCGCATTTTCATTTCAAAAATGGATTCCGACGGGGAAACATTGTTGCTCCTGCTTTTGATAGTACTCATTCGGCGCCATCGATGTCGCGTAAAAAACGAAAAAGACGGTACTGGATTAATCCTTTGTTTCGAAATTATCATGTGCATAGTGATTATATTACAGTATTTAATGTAATTAAAAATAATAATTATAAATTTTTAAAAGGAAATTCTGACAGCGCGAAAGTCGCGCGACTGTCGCGCTGCTAAAGTCGCCTAAATGTGAAAGCGCTCTTAGTCTACGATAGTTACTACCCATACGCGTTAACTTGGCACCTGGCTCGACACATTTCAAATTACTTTTCAAGCTTGAATTGAAATTGAACAATTCGATTTTGATGATATCAATACCTATAAACACGTTAGCATTGTGGCGTCACTGTTAACGTTGCGTGTATATTACCTATTTTGATCGAAGAAATCGAATTGTTCATTTTAAATTAAAAAGTCAAAACTTCATTGGGTCAGAGTGGTGTTCTTCTATCTTGCAATGTATTTAAAAGAATAGTGTTTTATTTTTTCGTTTGATAATAACATCAAGCTACTTACAATGTCGTCAATCTTCAGTATAGCGCGCACGGTCTCCGTGGAGAGCGCCAGCGCCGAGGCGGTGACGTGCAGCGGCTGCAGCACGTGCTCCTGGCGCATGTCGGTGACGCGGCCGCGGCGCACGTTGACGCCGGCGTTGGAGCCCACGCCGCTCGCCGCGCCGCCCGCGTGCGCGGCGCGCAGTTCTGTCACCGTCTCGATCGGGTTCAGACCTGTGAATGCACCATTCGTTTCTTACTTTTTAATTCTTGTGACAGCCTACAAAAGAAACAGCACAGGTCGGATTTCATTTGCACATTTTTTTAAAAACCACTACAGAGTACAAGATTTTGTACTCTGCAGTGGTTTTTATTTGGTAGTCGGTTGTATTTTTTTCGTCGGACTCGCGCACGAAGGGTTCCGTACCATTATCTATAAAAAACGGCAAATAAATATTTATTAAATACCCCCTTAAATACTTATTTTATTCTGATTTTAGTATTTGTTAACAACTGCAACTAAAACTGTTAAAAACTCATTTCTATTTGGGCAGCACCATTTCATGTATGTCTGCAAGTAGCAGAAAACTAAATACGTCACTCACCAGCGTTCTCAGCGAGCGTGGAGGGCACGACCTCGAGCGCGTCGGCGTAGGCACGCAGACAGTAGTGGTCTGCGCCGGGCGCCGCCAGCGACGCGCGCGCCAGAGCCGCCGCCGCCGCCGCCTCGGGGGCGCCGCCGCCCGCCAGCAGCGCCGGCCGCCGCGCCACGCAGCGCACGGTGCACAGCGCGTCGTGCAGCGAGCGCGCCGCCTCCGCCACCACGGCGCCGCTGGAGCCGCGCACCAGCACCGACACCGTGCGCCCGCCCACCGCGCACCCGCTCATCTGCAGGCCGTAACGAACGAACTCTGTCATGGCAATGGTGTGTAGGGCAAGCTGTCCGGATATCCGAATTATCCGCATATCCGTCGAAGTTACTATCGGGATATCATGTATACCTACTACTATCCGGATATTCCGGATACTTATTCACAAGTTCTTGGGAGTGGTCATTGATAGCAAATTGCTCTGGTAAAGTCATGTCGACTACACGCTCAATAAAAACAAAATCGTACTTTAACAATGCATCATGTGTTAGGCTAAACATGGGGTCTCACCCCAAAGATTACGTTGTGACCGATCAGCCGCGATCAGACCAATACCTACTGGCCTTTATTGCTTTAATTTGGTGGATGGCACACTCAACCACCACAGTTCAACGGTTCCAAAGACTAGCCTGCTCCAATTTCACTGGCTGCTTGAGTATGCGAATAACTTCCCTTCTCTTATACATTCATGGCTGACTAGCTGCCATCAGGTTAATGTACCTAGGCATATGGGGCAAGACTATGTCTACAGGAGCTATACCTATATTCGGTATAGCATTATGCTGGCTATACCGAATGTAGGTGTAGCCAGTCCCCCATCCACTAAAACTGATGATGATATGAATTTATTTGTATTACCAATACTGGTTGAAATAAAAATGATTGATTTTACACTTTGTATATTTTCTTTTTACGATGATATCCGAAGTATCCAGATTATATGGATAAACTGGTATACCGCCGTTTGCCCGAATTTTATGTACCCTAATATCATTTGCCATAATAGTCAACAACCATAATATTATAAGACGTAATATTCATTTGCCCTACTCTTATTTGCTATATTAGCCACATGCTAGAAGCTTTGTTTCCCATAAAGTCACTTACCATAACATCATTTGTCATAATCATTGTAAGCCCTAATTATCACATGCCATAATTATCATATGCCATAACATCATTTGCCATCGACATTGGGTATGTAACGGTTGTTATATATCAGGAGAAACTGGATGCAATCGGGACTTTAGGGCACTCCGACTTGGATTTATTTCGTGGTTATTTTTTTATAAACCACACAGAAGTAGGAGCCCCGCCATGCGGGGCTCCGTCGACCAAGCCCACCATCAACCATGCATAGAATATCATTATGGCGTTTAAATATTATGTTTGATAATTATTATGGCACTTAAAAATATGAAAAACAATACGTATGGCACTCGTATCTTATGGTATCTAAGTTTCGGGCAATTAACAGTTTGTCACATGTATTTTAGGGCAAACAAAACATTCGGGCAAATGAAATTCGGTTAAATGAAATTCGGGAATATGATGATTATGGTATCTATATATCTTCGGGTAAACAATAGACAACCAGATAAATTCAGTGTTTTGGTGGTATCCAGATTATGCAGATAGTAAAATGGGCCAGATAATTGCATGCCATAGTCATGGTTTTGCAGACATTATTTTTTTGCCATTGCATTACATGGTTTTTTTTACACTTCAACATTTTATACTAATACTCACTTTGATGTATTTCCCAGCAGGCTCATTGACCTCTTCGACTAAATCGACGTTGACGAGGTTTTCGGCAGTGAAATGGTCCAGTGAAGCAATGGGTCTGCACCCAAGAGTTTTGCACACAAACTCAATGTCTTCACGTTCAATGTCCTTAATTACCATTGTTTTGATCTTGTCCAAGAAGTGAATGGCCAAATCACTCAGGGCATCACTGTAATTCAAATATCCAAGATTAATCAATGACATACAGTTTGAAGAATTATTTAAATAGTTCTGTACAAGGCATTATAAAAGCGTAAAAAGATCCACCACAAAGCCGACCTCTATGTGTTCTGTACACCAAACTAAGTCACATTGTAGATAAATAATTGCTGGGACTTTATTTTTGGTAAGAAAACATCCAAAAGTAAGAGTCAAGTATTTTAATTACCCAAGTAAAATTTGTAAGATAATAAAATTGAATAATTAAATTGTTGAGAGTTAAAATGACGGGAAAGTGAACAAGAAATGACAGAATATTATTCAAATGTATGGTCCAAAACAAAAAAACAAGACAGTGACTTTCGGCTTCCTAATCGTCTTTTTACGCCCATTATGTCATTAAGAATAACAACAACCAAGATGTTTACCGCAAAATTGACTTTTGCACCAAGAGAACATTACAACCAGCTTTTTTTATTTGTTTGACGATATTCAAGATGTACTGACGTTCCTCCTTTAAGACGCGGTCCATTGCAGCGTAATCTGATACGATAACATTGTGGTCCATCTAAAATAAAATAGGCACATTATTATAGTCAATAAGACAAAATTCCTCATCCCTTATATAAGACTAGCACTTCGCCCGCGACTTCGTCCGCGCGGATTTAGTAGGTAGGTACTCTACAAACTTCAACGCCCCCTATAAAAGGTTAGGTTTGGAAAATTAAGCACAACGATTTTCATTAATTATACGCCACGCCACCGTTGACAGAATCTCACTTGTCTCGAGCCCAGGTTCAGCGAATGCGACTGTCGAAATGCCAAAATGTAGGAATTTGGTCACGTGACATTTCGATAGCATCTGTCAATCCTATACATTTTTGACGTATTGACAATCGCGTACGCCACGCCACCGTTGACAGAATCAATCTCGAGCCCAGGTTCAGCGCAACTCTCAGACCAACAAAAAAAGGTAGACAGCGCACCGCGAACATCAAAAGTGAAGCCACAAGACCGTGCTCCTTCAAGTAAATACACAAGCTCACCCACACACCTACACTAAAACCATGCTCATCGCTCTTAGTACTTCACGAGCCGTCGTCTAGAAAACATTAATAGAAAAATATCATTATGCCTTCCTGTGTAGTAAAAATTTGTAAAAACAATAGCAAATCACATAAAAAGTCTCGCGGAATCACTTTTCACTTGTAAGTATTTGAAATAACATCGTTTTTATTATAAATTAACTATGAATTTTAGGTTAGTTGGAACAAAAACGTCAACAAACGAAAGCAGTGACATTAAGTGTGAGGGTTGCCATAATACGATTTAATATTTCCCCATTCGATTAAACAAATACATATGATTTCTTTCTTCGAGTTATATTCCTATTTTTTAATATATAAAATATTTTAGATTTGAAGTTTTTCAACACATTTGCGAGAAAACAGTACAATAGGTAATGAAAAAAACTTTTAGTTTTTAGATAGTCAGAAAGTCGCAACAATCTTTGACGTTTGTAGTATGAAAATAGCGCGAATTTGCAAATGGAACTACATCTTTCGTCTCATTTTCTCTTTAGTATTAAATTGAGACAAACGTATTGTGCAAAAGCGCTTCCAAGTAGGTTCAATCATTCAGCTTATATTTTATTCTCGTACTTATTTATACTCCTATAAGAAAATTAAAAAAAAACTGTAAAGGATACGTACGGCGCTATTCAACGGAGTATGCGGTAAAATATGTACTTAGGTGAGAGTACCTATTTTACCGCACGTTCCATTCTGTGGTGCGTTATATTTAACTTTCGAATAATATTTATACAGTCTTCGTACATGCATTTTTTTGAGCAAATGTGTTGAAAAAGACTTTATTTGTTCATGAGAAATAATATTTATTTTGTAAGCATGTTAAACATAACATTTACACGTTATTGTTTCGTTTGTTATGTTTTATCTTGATATTACCTACTTTTTCTTTAGTCAGTGATTTTGTTATGGTGGTCTTTTTTTAATTTATTAAAGTTGATTAAAAATGTAATTACCTATTTTATTTTAAAACAATTTACATAATGACTTACGCTTGTTACGCTTCGACAACCTTTTAAAACTTAACTTACATAATTGAATGTAGGTATGTGTGATGTAAAAATTTGTTTTTAGGTATAGATCTTTCTAAAAAACTAAGTTACAATACCATACTCAACAATATCTTACTTGTGCTGACTTGCACAATATTAGCTTACCCATAAAATATTATTTCCCAAGTTATAGGGAAAAAAAATAAAAAATGGCAACCCTTCGAGACACACATAGATAAAAAGATGGCTTCATCTTTGATGTTCGCAGTGCGCCGTCTACCTTTTTTTGTTGGTCTGAGGCGCAACTATTCACCCCGTTCAACCCGTCAGGGTTTGATTATGCAAAAATTGTTAGGTACATCTGTTTCAATTATCCCGCTTTTAGTTTGTTCATAGCATTCCGACGTAAATTGAAGCAAGCAATTATGTCGTCCCCTAAAATCTTAATCACCCCTGCTTCACTCCTTATTATGTACTTATGTAGTTTATTTTAGAAAAATCCAAACATTTGTTTTATCGAAAACATTTAAATGCCGTGCTGTTTCAACTTCATCGGACCAAGCATTGATACGATTCTCCCCAGTTCGCTCAAGCCGCGACATTTTTCTTACTCCGAGCATGTTTATTACCGTCGTAACTTTTGAACGAAAGGTCCGATTTGAATAATTTAAAGTGTAATTTACACGGACATAATCAACCTTAATTATCAAACCATTTAAATGGATAAGGATTAATATCATGATACTAAAATCACCATTTCTTATTTCACCACGGGATTTTCTTGAATAATATGAACAAAAAGCGGTCATGGTGACTTATCCATAATAGTTAGACATAATATGGTATCGCGGACTTTTTTGTAGATATTGATGACCTCTATAAAACTGTAGTTTGCTCAATTGTCAATTTCCGCAGCGTACGCGATATAAGAATTTTTTCTCACACCTTGGGTTAGATTATCGAAGATTTCATACGGATCCCTAACTTTTTTCAAAATATTCTATAGCCTATGTCCATCACCGATAATGTAGGATTCTACTGGTGAAAGAATTTTTCAAATCGGTGCAGTAGTTTCGGAGCCTATTCATTTCAAACAAACAAACAAATCAAACTTTATAATATTAGTGTAGAAGAATACGAATTTCTCTCAAGTGCTGTAACAAGCTTCGGTATGAATGGTCACAGTTATAGCTTCATCTTATTTTATTACACTAATGGCTTAAATACTCATCTACACAACGGAAACCTCAAACTGAGCATGGTAAGACAAGCACATGCGCAGTTTTCATAAAGAAAACTTGATTAATAACTTAATTAATAACAGTTTCAAATGAACACTATACTAATAATACACTTACATCTGTCTTTGGTGGTGAAATACAGAACTGAATGAGTCCAACTTTCGCCTTTTCAATTCTATGTAGGCCATTGACATTGGATGCACGGTGGGGAATTACCAGTCCTTGAATCAGTTCAGTGTCTTCTACTGTCCCTCCAATGCGTTCAATTACTTTCACATCGCGCAGGTCTACACGTGCACCCACACCTCCCACTATAGGTTCCATGACTGAAAAAACAAAAAAAAAATATAATAAAAATAAGAGATTGCTCAGTTTTCTTCTGGCCGCGGTTGCGCATCGAAACATTTTGTATGATAGCATAAATTGGATATAAAAGAGGGGTGATGTCGTACTTTCAAAGGAAATAAAAATTATCCATTTATTTTGTGGGGTTTTGTAGTTTTTTGATTTTCTGTTCAGTTTTGAGGTTAGTTTTGTAACAAACTTTTCACCAAAGAAACAGTTCTTTAGAACAATGTGATTTGAATTCACATAAGACTTCAGAACACAGTTTCAAGAAACCAATGAATGATCCCAAATAAATAATATTTCATGGGTAGGGTAGGTTTGTTCATAAAATAAAGGAAGTAGAAAATAGAAAATACTTGAATAGAGCAACGAAATAGTTTTATTGGTCTACATTATCATATTCATAAAATATGTCGTCTAAAAACGGAGCCGGCGGATCAACAGACCTAAATTGAGCCCAACTTAGATACCGCAAAATGGTCACATAACGTGAGCACAGCATCCTACAGTTTGATTTTCACAGTACAATCACAATGTTCTTCAAAAGAGCTTCTGAAGACTCGGCTGGACACGGTCTCAACACAATGACACAGATTAAATAATAGTTCGCAATGATATGTTACTTATTAGCACAACAAACTCAACTACTATCAAATAAACCAAAAATTCGCTGCCGAGTGCCGACAAGATGCTTTGTATGATAGACATATTGACAGTAGGGATGAGCAAAAAATATCGATATATTTAAATACCTATAGTTATTTTTTCATCCAATCATCGATATTTTTAGTCGATATTTTTAATCGCGATATATCGATATTTATTTTAGAGTATCGAATCGTATCAATTTCGATATATTTTAACTAAACTCTGGTTTCGAGTTTAATGTTACAAGATACTCCTTGCATGCAGGCTCCTCGCGCATCGTCAACTTTAAAAAAATTCCGCCAGAATCTATATGAAATGCATTATAATAACAGTAAGACTATTGGCTGCGTGCACAAAAATACTATCTAATACTATTATGCCATCCAGTGTGAGACGTATGTGACCCTGAAATTAACAGGTAATTAACAACTGTCGGATTTTTTTCAACAAATCAATTACAAAAAAGAAAGAAAACTAAAAATACGTACATGCAGAAATTAAAAAGAAAACAGTTTTTTTAAATATTTGTTTTCTATTTATGAATAATTATGCCAAAACTGACGATATTGATGACTCGATAATAATTTACCGATAGTGTTTAAAACTTTTAAACGATACAATAAATATCGATATATTTTTTTCACTTGCCCATCCCTAGTTTGTTAGACAAATTGACAGTAGGTGACACTTTTGACAGTTCACCTTTCACATTGGCCGTGACAATGTTATCAACAGCTAATCTAAATCACCCCTGATCGTAACTGATTTGTCAACTCAAAAAAGATTCAACCAGTAAAGTAATACTATTTAAAGATGTTAATTAACCAGTCGGGCCCAACATGTGAAAATTCCCTAATATAAAGTAAATCTTATGTATATGTAAATAAACATTAAATTCGCGATTAATTCGCGACACACCGGTGTGTCGCCGGGGCCGGACAGGTTAAAAATATACTATTTTCATTGTTCACATAAATAATAGAAATATTAATATGGAGGAAAAATGTTACAGTTCAAATTATTTTAGAAACTCGTAGTCTGTCCGTTAAAACCGATTATGGGGTGGTTTTTTAAATTGGCCACATTGCTATGACAAATATACGCCATTTAAAAAAGTATGCAATAAAATCCAATGAATGACTAATTAAATACAAATATTAAACCCCACATACGATTTCTACCAAATGAACTAAGAGAGGTTAAAAAATTATTTTATAATTTATGCGTATATTTTTAAGGTCATACTCTTCTTCTTTAAAGCGGTACTGTTTGTGGTCAATGTCCTTTATAATCATAAAATATTTTCAAAATAAAGCATTGTTATACTGACCAGCACGAATAGCTTGAACAGCAATTGGAGCAAGTATTGTAGAATGCTGTGAGACAACTTTAGAGTTCAGAGATGTTGCTGCTGCCTTCAATAGAGCATCTTCATTTGACAAATCTACTGGAGTAGCCATGCCTTCAACCACCTAAAAGGATAAATAAAGATTTAACTTATTTTTTATACATATCATGACAGATGTTTTTCCGAAAAACATAGAGACTAAGCTCATTGTAATTGAAAATCAACCATTTCAATATTATACCTTGACATTGGCAAAATCATATAATGTATATTGATGGATCCATAATCTTAAAAAATTGAATTGTCTAAGCACATAGTATTTTTAATGGGTGTGGGTAGCATTCCCAAGGTTAAGAAACATTATTGATTATCCATATACCTCAATATTTTTAGGAATACTTGAAGTCTAAATTTTTTCTTGATAAAAGCAGGCACCATGTGGCACCATCAGCCGGGGTATACCTGGTCCTTACGATTGAGTAGACAGTCCCAGCCCAATTCAAGACTAGCAAACCATCCCTTATGGTCATATATTCAAAATAAAGATTTTTATATACCTGACTATTAAAAATACTTTACCTGTAAAGCCATCTGCAATGCCTTCTGGAAACCATCAGAAATTACTGTTGGGTGTAATCCTTTTTGAAGCAGCTTTTCTGCAGCATCCAAAAGAGCACCAGCAATAACAACAACAGATGTAGTGCCATCACCAGCTTCAATATCTTGAGCTCGTGACAATTCCACCAACTGTAAGTAATTTTTTCATAGTTTTAATAACTCCTTGCTATCCAAAAGGAAGTATGTTCGTCATAAGGAAGTGTTTTACTATGTTGTGTGTAATCACTTACCATTTTAGCAGCTGGATGAATTACACTCATTTGCTTTAAAATAGTGGCACCATCATTAGTAATTGTTACTTCACCATTACTTGCTTGAATCTGAAAGAGTGGAGAGAGAAACATTGAAGCTTCTTGTATTGTTTATATTAGATACCTAACACAAGTAAGAAATACCTGTTTGACTCTATGCATCTTTTGTTTAAGATATATTATGTCACCAGAAATTGTTTTATATTGTGTGAAAAAGTGAAATATTTTTTTCTTAATAGGACACAGTATTTCGGAAACTATTGAATTGGATGGGATTTAGTGAATATAAAATGATTTTTTCATAATATATTGAGAAATTTTAATCTACTTAACATTTATTACAATCTAATGGCTTTTACTTTGGGTAGAGACTAGGCATTGCCATTCAACATGGCAATGCCGCCAGTCTCTTGGGCACATTACCAGCTGACAGCATTGAAGACGAATTTTTTGATGCTATATTTTCGTTTGTTGTAAGTTTCCTGTATTTTTAATTTAAGTTATCGTCATTAAAAGGTTCCATCTTAAAAAAAAAAAAAAACCAACGGAGTCTGCAATTTTCCAGTGACATTTACACAAGCCAACTGAAGTGTAACATTACATAAAATAATATGATTTTTACCATTTTATCCATACCACGGGGGCCCAAACTTGTGCGGATGGCATCAGATACAGCTGAAATTGATCATAATGATGAAAACATCATAATTTGATACAGAAATCGAATTCACAAAAGAACAATGTAATGGAGTGGGTAAATCTTTTCAATTAGGTAAACACAACAAATTAAAATGAGTCATGACTTTTGGTGTGTTAATTATTATTGTAGGATGACCAATGAATCTTTCATTCTAAATCATCAAAGAAAACTATTATATTTTTGTTGCATAAACCATAGATAAGCTGAACAATCACGAGTTTTCGGGTTTTTTCAGGTAACAGCAGAAGGAATTCGGAAACCCAAACAGGGTTAACCTGTATTACGAGTTTATAGTGGATTAACTGGAACTTATAATATAGTTATTGTTATGAATAAGTAATTATCATCGATTTTTGTTACAGATGTTTTTACCTTTAGCGGCATTTATGTTGCTGAGCCGAATGTCAGCTGGTTTGCTTTTATCTTTGTATACCGCCGAATTAACTTTAGCAGAATCACCACCAGCTTTTGGAGCCATCGTAATATGAATTTATATTTAGTTCAACACAACGAAAATCAAGATGAAATTGGATTGATATCTTTATTTTTCGCTATGAAAGAAATAGCAGACAAACTGATCTACTGAAATGAGACTGACATTGACTTGACAATGACAGGACAATGGACATGACAGTCACATTCGAGACAGTGAGTGTTGCCAGATTGTTGTCCAAAATCGTGTCGCATAATAATCCATTGTAAGAAAGAGCAGAGCGAAGGCAATCGGCGTTCCCGGTCCGTTGCGTCGTCGCAACGATTTCGACGGACACGGTGACGAAAGTCAACGCAACGCACCGCACTGCGACGAGTAACGACGCAGTGTCGCTTTCTGACGTAGCAGTGGGTTAGTGTTGCAAGATTATTACTTTTGTTTCGTTACTTTTCGGTTTCGGGCCGAACAAAAAAGTATCATGTCATGTTATATGGCAGTGTACATCAAATACAATATAAATTACAGAAACTGAAAAGTTTTCGTATTGGAAATAATTTCCCTTTGCCCTACTTTTGATTTTATGTTCCTCAATCCTCAAATAAATGTACATAGACTCAGAGTAGCCTACTTAAAAATTACTTAACAAAAAAAAGTCGACAAAAATAAATCCCTACATTATATTGACGCAATATGGTGTTCAGGAAACTATTTTTCCACTTCATCATTTGCCTAGCCTTTTCCAACTATATTGGGGTCGGCTCCCAGTCAACCGGATTCAGCTGAATACTTATCAAATCAAATCAAATCAAATCAAATACGTTTATTTGTGTACACAGGTGAAAAAGGTGGAACAATTACAAGATTAATGGGTCTCTGTGTCCTGCCACAGTAGACAAGACAATATTTTAAAGAATAAAATCCACACAAATATTACATGTAGGTTAGCCTCCCACGTTTTCCCGTCACCGGAGGTGCGTGGTTTCGCCACTAGGGAGGCGGGTAATAGCAAAATGCAGTGTAATGTTGCCTAGCGGGGCCCCGTCGACGGGGCCCCGCTAGGCAAGCCTCCTATTTCCTGGTGGTTTAAAAAAGAATAACGGTGTGCCCCAAGTCCCGAGCTCGCTTCGCTCGCTATTGCATCAAATAAAACACCAAAATGTTAATTATAATCTAATCGGTGTCCAAAGGCGTAGCAAACGTGTCCGTTTCGATGGCGCGGTCACGTTTTTTTTTTTTTTTTAAAATATGCCACGATTTTGTAAAAGTAGACTCCCAAAACCATAAATTTGTCAAAGCTATGGTTGAAAAAAGGTTAAAAAGTTATAAAGGTTTGAACGTGGCCGCGCCATTGAAACGCTCCGAACCGCGCGGCCACGGAGATCTTTAAAACTAAGCATTTCAGAGACCTGAAATTTTGGTAAAGTAACAGATTGAATTTGTAAAAAAATTGTAAAAATATATATATAAAAAAATCCTGGGCTACTACTAAAAACGCCATGGCCGCGCCTGTGACGTATTAATAAAGTACAAGCGGCGCATGCACGTCACGGCATTGCTTGCCCAACCGCCGCGCGCCGGCCGGTGCGGACGTGTATGCGCTCCTTGGTGAAACGAGTGTGTGGCTTTGATTTACGAACCCAGCAGCAAACGAGGACACCACAGTGGCGACGAGCCTCAAGTAAGTGGTAAATTATGCTGCTATATGAAAAAGGAGGGAGATGAACTCACGTGCACGAAAAAAAAAAAAAAAAATGATACACTAATAACAACCTCACGGTTTTATGGTGCTATCGATTAAGTGGTATATGTATCTATCTGTCCAAGTACTATTAAAACAAATGACTAGCTAGACATTACAAATAACAAATACAGTGTTGTTTGTCTGATCGATCAATGATAGGTTATTATTATCATTGTCATGAAAAAAAGCAATGAATACTATTCTAAAAAATATTTCTATCATAATTATTGTTATATTCTTGACTATAGCCGTGGATATTTCTAAAATAAGTTAAAATTAAAATTTTAAAATTAGTACCTACTCGGTGGTAACAGTCTTCGTATATCTTGTGACGATAATTTCGACGTAGGTACCTATTAGTAGAAATTGTAATAAGAAATACCGTGTAAGTCCACGTTAATGTAATTTATCCAGTGACATTATTTATTTAAATACCTACGAAGGTAATAAGAATTTTCAGTGCAAAATTATGATTCCTCACTATTCATCGCGTTCTCTTAAGTTAAATGATGTTTTAAGGTTGAGGTACCTAAAGCAAATGTCGTTAGTAATATTAAAGCAGATAAGTCAAATGCATGCAATCAATCAGCGCAATAGGTACATGTACTACTTATTGATATAGGTAGGTAATACAATATGCTATCATAACAAATGTACCAAAGTGTATTAGTGTATGTTGCCAAGGTGCAATAAGGTGCCAAGGAGCACAAAGTAGTATTTTTCCAAGGTGAATCAAGGTGCCAAGGAGCATTATTAAGGTGTAATTTTGCCAAGGGCATATATATCCATAAAAAATACAAATTACATGGATCAATTGATTGATTCCTTTGTCGTTTTGAAGTTTTAGCAACATTAAATATCACTAAACCTAATGTAATAAATGTCACCGGCATAACCCATATCTACTTCGCGTAATAAGATTTATATCACTCCAGTGGCGTAGCGTAGTAGGGGCGAGGGGCGACCCGCCCCGGGCGGCCCCTTCAAAACCTAAACAAGGGGGCGACTGACACCCATGCTAAGCCACTGTAATACTCATTCTATTATTGTCCATTTACGCCGCATCTAGCTAAATAAATAAAAAAAAAAGTAACAATAAAATTCAATTCAGGGACATAATAATGTGTAAATTAGACATATATTGTAGTTTATTCGTTATACAGTCATCGTGGTAAAATATATCTAGGACTTATCTAGGATTTTGCAGTGTGAGAACATGGTATACACATTTCAGATAGTAATTTTGGAAAAAAAAAAAGAAAAAAAAAAAATAAAAAAAAAAAAAAAAAAAAGTTTGAGTGAACAGGCTCCTTCTGGGTAAGCTCGCTCCATCGTAGACTGTCTCTGTCATATCTGACATTGACTAGAGTCAAGAGCAAACTCATCACAAATACAAACAAAAAAAAGATTGGGATACAGATTGCTAATAACAATATTATGAGGAAATTTAGGACCAGTAATCTGTATTTTACTGAAAGCATAAATAAAATACGAAACACCTTATCCAATGGCGCCAAGGGTGCAATACAAAGGCAAATCAATGGCGCCAAGGGTGCAATACAAAGGCAAATCAATGGCGCCAAGGGTGCAATACAAAGGCAAATTGTCATTGTTTCAGGTCGCTCAAAATGTCCAATTTACCACCGGCAGAACCCTTGCAATGCGAAGGTTGTTCCAAGAAAGAAAGAAAATGAGTTTATTTGGCACACACATATAAAACTCATAGTTTTATCTTAGCCTACTTATACATTGACAATGTCGAGTAGCGTATTTACAGCCCACTCAAAATATATCATACCTACCCACATTTAAAAAGAAAAAGTGTTTTTACTTGTTACCCACATTTACAATTATTTACGTTTTTTAACAATTTAATTGGGTTTGGACAAGGTATGAAAGATGTATTATTTTCATGGTTACTTTTATTATATTATTAACGTTAATTACATCACAATATTGAAATTAAAATCAAAATCAAAAGTCATTTATTCAAATTAGGCTGAGAGCCAGCACTTTTTGAACGTCAAATTTTACATACATAAAGACAGTGCCCCAAAACGCCCACCCGTCACCACTACCTAGTGTTTTAGCTGGGAAAAAGAAGTGGCGCAACAAACTCCCCAGCAACACATCTGTCTGTTACGTTTTAAGAAATTGAATTAAACAATAGTACGCAAAGTATTTTAAAACACAGAAACAAAAATAAATATGTATCCAATAACATGGAAATCATAAACTTAAATAGTATTTACAACATGTTAACTAGCACACTCCATTATACGAGTACCATTAAAAAAACGGGCAATAGTAAGATTTAGCGATTAGGTACTTGTCTAATAGTATACTAGCACAATTTATATTGAGAGAATCATAATTTTATTAAAGGTTTACCTAAAGGAGCAAGGAGCTCGTGGCTAAATTATAACAGCCGCACGTGCCAATCTTGAAGGTAAAGCAACGCTTGTCGAGGTTGGTCTGTGGATCTTAACATACCGACACTACTCCGTGCCTCGGAAAGCACGTTAAGCCATTGGGCCCGGCTGTCATTTGTAGACCTTTGGCAGTTACGTTACGAATTGTTGCGAGGCCGGAAGGTCTGACACCGGTCTTGCCATGAAGTACCGTATTACCTATCCAGTTAATGAGTTGTGGAGGTCTGGTGGGCAGCCGCTCCACGTAGAATCCTGGTATTCGGCTGAATCCGGTTTGGCTGGGAGCCGACCCCGATGTAGTTGGGAATAGGAGTGTAACGAACATATTGGTATAAGTTAAGAGATTAGTAATATTCCATGGATTCACGTATCAATCAGTAATCCGACGAACTAATATATGCTAATATTTAATATTCACATAATCCACAGATTACTTACAGGTACAATAATCTTTATCATAATCTGGGATTCCATTCACTTGACACGGATCGGTGGGATTAGACTCACTCAATCATTCTGACATTCGTGAAGTGATACGTATTAATAAGTATTAGTTAAATATTACTGATATAAATGTTAGTTAAAATATTATAATATTTCTAGACTAATATAGTCTTATTGGCCAATACTGATAAATATCGGTACTAACCCATCTTTAGTTGGGAAAGGGCTAAACCAGTGATGACTTAAAAAGCCACGCAAAGAGTAAATAACTCACAAAGGGCCACGCAAAGGGTAAATAACTCACAGAGGGCCACGCAAAGAGTAAATAACACACAAAGGGCCACGCAAAGAGTAAATAACACACAAAGGGCCACGTAAAGAGTACTTGCATCTTTATATTAGGGCTACGCAGTTGTGTGTTTCTGTTAATGATTTTCAGTAAAAAGCCACGCAAAAGTAAGAGTCAATTTTATTAAAACCCAAAATGACTCATGCGTCATCCACACTTCCAAACTTCCTGATTGCGAAGATGATCAGACATAATTATTGACACTCACAGGGAGAAATGGAAGAGGGCTCTTGAATTTAACACATTGCCTGTCATCATCGACAATCCTGCTAAGAAACGAGCTACTCTCTACTACGTTGGGGGAATAGCACTACAAACAAGAAGTTGACTATAATCTTCCGGGTAGATTATAGTCAACGTTCATGCTGAAGAAGGGGAAGGTGTCGATGTCTACGCATTAGCTCTAAAGAAATGAGACAGTTCCTTAAGTTCGAAACAAAGTCGGTTTAACGAAATTTATATTTTCTAACAGAAAAAGAAAACAGGAGTAAGTAGAAACATCTTAACGTTTTTATTAAGCTTGAGAAATCATGCCGGAAAAGGTCAATTTCATAATAAAGAGGAGTATATTATCGACCAAAACACTGAAAAGCGTCAAATGTAAAGTCGAATGTAGAATCGAATGTAAAGTCTAATGTAAAATCACGTACAATTTTACACGTAGAGTCAGAGGTTTTATTTTCTTTGTTCAAATTAATGTGATTTCGATGACTATTATTGGTGCTTAGACTTGGTAATAATGAATACCAGCTAATCGCGGATCAAACCTAAAACATTTGTTTCAATGAAACCATATACAGCCACTGTCGGTCTGTCAAAGGTTTACCGACTGAACGACATTAGAGATTAACGATAGCAAATCGTAACAAGACGCAATAGGTGCAATATATTGCGTAAAAGGCGGCATCTGTAGAAATTGCGAGACCGTTATTATTGATGTTTAGTGATGTAGATTCTAAAGTCGATTAGATGAGGTCCGTGAGATTCCAATAGAGAGTTTTAAGCGCTGTGTGGTATAAGGTAAAGCTCAATTAGATTGCACAGAAGTTAAAAAAAAAATAAAAAATATCCGTGAACGATTTCGTGTTATTAGTAAACTAAGAGTGAAACTGGATTAATTAAAATCCTAAATTCAAAGGTTCATTTAAGAATTATCAAGGAGATGGACCTGGGTATACCCCGAATAAGGGCGCTTGACTCTAAGCGAATGTATAAATACCTCCATGATCGTGTGAGAAAGACCCCCGATCACTGCCTAGAGACTTAGATGACATAGTTGATGACAGTGATAATGAAACCAAGTCTGATGGCTTGTTTACTAAACTCTTGACCGCACCTCATGAATAACATGAGGCGATGGGTCTCCAAGGAATCGTTGGTACAAATTCTGTCTGTGCACCAAGTACACAGCGCTTAATATGTTGTTGCACATATCGTGCTAGATATTTTCAAATTGTTGTTGCGATTCTGGTCTGTGTTGGTGCACAGATTATAACGGAATTTTCATGAGTGAGTATGCATTTCAGAAATTTATTTTGTTAGATCGGATATCTTTCCGTTGAGTAATGTTGTGCGGGGAGCGCTGTGCACAAAGCCCCCATGACTGGATATTGTAAACTGGTCAATTTATGTATTAACTTTATAGATGTACTCTTTCTTTTGTTGAGTTTTTATTTTTCTATTAACTCACACACTGTTTTATTAATGGATCCAATATTTGTAAATATGTGAGTACCATGTACTTATTAAGAAAATGAAAAAGTTTACCTCTGCTGGTAATACTTTGATTTCTATAAGCAGTATACTCTAGGTGCATCAACCTCACATATATCAAAGTTAATGTGTGTATTCAAAATATTGTAAAACATTTATTTGAAAAGAGTAACTATGGAGTTTCTTGTCCGTTCTTCTCCATAAGAATCTACCTTTGCGAACGGACAGTAGAGTCACCTTATTTTGTATACATAGTATTTGGATGTAAATGATGACGTTCAAAAGAGCCGTTTGATGGCCTTATTGAAATGAACGTTTTGACTTAGACTTTTATAAAACACAGTTTGGAAAGCAAGTGAAGGAAAAAGGGAAAAGTATGGTATATACTTGGAAATAGGGGAAAAATTATTATCAAACAAATGATTCAGAGGATAAAAGTGATTCGATAGAAGCAAAAGAATAGATAAATAACTCTGTTAAATTGTATAATAAGTATTCAGTGGAAGATAAATTTTACCTTGTTAGAAATTATAGAATGTGGAGAATTAATTAACTATTTGATAATTAAGTTAAAATAAATAATCAGTTATTATATTTGTTTGTTTAAACTCTTATGTAAAGGAAGAGGTGTGACGTATTAATAAAGTACAAGCGGCGCATGCACGTCACGGCATTGCTTGCCCAACCGCCGGCCGGTGCGGACGTGTATGCGCTCCTTGGTGAAACGAGTGTGTGGCTTTGATTTACGAACCCAGCAGCAAACGAGGACACCACAGCGCCATTGAAACGGTGAAAAACACAATTTCACCGATATCTCGCTGAAAAAGCAACGCAGACGTCTGAAGTATTTTGTAAAACCCAGATTTGAACTTGTCAAAACTAGTAAAAATAAAACAAAAATCCTAGGTTTATATTTCAGGAGTTATAAGACTAATACGCCATGGCCGCGCCATTGAAAGTGTATGTATTCCCAGCGGAAAAGTGTCGTTTTTCTTAATTTCAGTTAAGCAGATATTTAGTGTATGACGTCGTGTAAATGTGTATGGTAAGTACGAATTTGTGCATCCAACCATTGGGGAGTTATTCAACAAAAACTGTTTCCGCTGGAACTACGTCATCCCAGCGGCACTTCTTTTTTCCTATGGACGTACAAAAAAAAAAATACATGCAATAATTAGTGTGTGACGAGAGGTAAATGTGTATGTTTAAATGAAATTTGTGTGTCTTAAAACTTCGAAGATATTCAAGATATTCATTAAACACGATAATGATACTATACTGGAAATTCTAGAACGTTAGCTCTATGTACTGCACGGCCGCTTTTTTGTAGCCATTCAAACTTGGTCGGTTTATTTATGTAATTCGGTTGTTCTGGTATTTTTATTATATCTCTTTAATTATGTAGCGTAATGAGCTGAAATTACATATGAATAGTTGAATTAATACACTAAATATTGGAATATGTTTTATTTTGCTTTTCCATTAAAAAGTCCTACAATCGGATGTCACAAAATATAGTGTTCCATTCGTAGTAAATTATGCCATTGCTCATTAATTACTAAGCGCACATAAATGAAACTTGGCAAGACGTTGTAGACCCTTACAAGATACAAATAAACGTTAAAAGTTAGGCTCTAAAGTTCCTATTTTAAGTACTTGGACCTAATAACCATATTTCACCTTTACGTGTATATCTCCTAAACGGTATGCTTTTTTCAAAATATATTTTAACAAATATTATACACAAATTCATAGCAACGTGCCTAAAAAAAATCAACTCTGCACTAAACCGATTTATATGATTTCCATCAAATAGCCAAACGTCAGCGCAGCGGAAACTTGAATATCTTCGAAGTTTTAAGACACACAAATTTCATTTAAACATACACATTTACCTCTCGCCACACACTAATTATTGCATGTATTTTTTTTCTTGTACGTCCATAGGAAAAAAAAAGTGCCGCTGGGATGACGTAGTTCCAGCGGAAACAGTTTTTGTTGAATAACTCCCCAATGGTTGGATGCACAAATTCGTACCTACCATACACATTTACACGACGTCATACACTAAATATCTGCTTAACTGAAATTAAGAAAAACGACACTTTTCCGCTGGGAATACACACCCATTGAAACGGTTAAAAAAATACGTAATCGCCGATATCTCGCTGAAAAAGCATCGCAGAGGTCTGAAATTTTTAGAAAACCTAGATCTGAACTTGTCAAAACAGGTAAAAATGCAAAAAAAAAACCATTCACATTTCAGGAGCTGTAGAATCTTAAATACGTCTTGAATATGACGATAGGGTGACCATGGCTTATTGTTTACAGAAAACTTTTCACCTATTTTATTAGATATTGTATCTTAAGGATTCTAAATGAAATAAAAATGAATGCCAAAATTTAAAACACCAACAAGTACTACGTAGGTACGAATTAACTGAAAGTAAAACGACGACTAATCGAGAAAAAGCTTTTGGCGGGGGAAGACGGGATTTGACGGCGGGATATCTCTTTTTGGACGGCTACGAACCACGGAGAACGAGAGTCTGTACCTCACGCACCGTGCGCCTGCATTGCGACCCGACACCCCATCACCAAATATGGCAGGGTCGTCATGTAAGGGTGGGTATTGGAGAAGAGTAAAACGCTCTGACTGCTCGTTGATAACTCACTCATTTATTAATAAGGATTGGTATTTAAGTACTTACATGAGTAACATACATAGATATATGCAAACTAAGAACATAGATTACACACTACATTGGTTAGACAGCCAGCCTTCGTCTCCCGCGCTGCATCCGCGCGTGAGCCTTGATCGATTAAAGCTCGTACATTTAAATGCTCATCACTGATACTGTCTCTGTCGGCCACGATGCCCGGTGAGACAGCATGCTTTTTAGCCACGCTTACCAGCGAGTTCGAGCCCGCGACTAGTTCAACCTTAAAACCATGCTGCGCGCTCTTGTACACATTCTCCTAAAAGTCAGCGGAAAACAGAAGCACCGTATCGTCCGCATACGATATTATTTTAACTCCAGCAAGATTTAGCTCACAGAGTTCATTAGACGAGGACCTAAAATACTTCTTTGAGACAAGAAGGTCACTGCTTATGTAATTATTTATTTTCACACATTGTATACGGTCAGAAAGGTAGTCTAAATATGTTGAGTTTTTGACCTCTAACGCAGTAGGCGTTCCAGTTTCTGTAAAAGCAAATTGGCACAGTATTTTTGCCCTGAATCCAATGGTTGTGAATACTTATGCTGATCTCACCAACTATTGCGATTACTACTTTTCTAATACTTATTGTTATTTTGTTTTATAATAAAAGGGCCTAATGCTGCAGGCACAACTTAGTCATCTGAGGAAGTTGTGCCTGGGTACTTAATGTAACCTTAACTGACTAATAATAATAATAATAAGTAGGTAGGTATAATTAATGAAAACTTCCAATGAGTAACAATGTGATTGTCGAGCTACATCTCAAACAATGCTCCTCTTGCCCTCGGTGCAACAATACTTGCACTCTTAATTTCATAATCGATGATCGGAGTGAATAGATGTGCCGCACAATTATTACAAATTCAAAATGAACATTTAATCACTTGCGAGTTCGTGACCTAGTTTTACCAATAGCCGGTAAGTACAGTAGAGTAAGTAACGCAAACCGTGTCATACATTAGGTTTGTGTAAAGTGTATTGATACTGGTTTCACAATGGAGGATAGTCTTTTCAGCCCAATACCTAAGTAGGTGTGCTCGCTCCTCGCAGCCTACAGTCGAACCTCAAACACTTCACTTTTGTTTATTTGTACCTGTTGTAGATTAAGAGAGAGAGAGAGAGAAAAGGGTTCAGGGGGAAGGATATAGTGATTTTTCACTTTCTATAGAAAACTTAAAATCGCTCTCTCTCTCCCTCTGAAATCTTTTTCAAAAATATTTTCTTATAACTATTTAGACCTGGATATCTAGCGTATGCATACCAAGTTTCGTTAAAATCGGTTCATTCATTTTGAAGAATAAGGATTTGAAAGATTGTATGAAAAGCCGTACCGCGTAAACGCTCTTAAGGTTATTTAAGATTTTGCATTTCAATACAACAATACAACGCACTTTTTTTAAATATTTAATATTAATTTACATTACCATATTATGATCATTGACATAGCGTCTATCGGTCTATTCCCAGTTCTCACCACTGGTGACAAACGGGGAAAAAATATTTAACTTGTATATTAGTGTCTTAGGTCCCCACTGGCATGAAACAGGATATTTTTTTCGATTTCCCCCCAGTAGCAACAAAGCCAGTGGCGGCAACTGGCAAAGTACTTAAGTGTCAAATTTCCCCACTGGCAAGAGATGAGATTTTTGTCCCATTTGTTACAAGTGGTAACAAAGTCTGTGATGATGACAATGGGGATAGACGTGATATAGAGATACCTACTAACAATAGAAAACAGCCTGATTTTTTTATCATCATCTTTTCTTTCCATATTTGAAATCAGATTGGAAAACAAACATATCATGTTATCAATTTATCATACATTTAGTTCAAATTCCCTTGCAAATCATACTTTTTAGGGCCTTTTATTGCAAATGTTCAGCTATAAATAAACTAAAATACATAACGCAGTCGATACTTGACTTGGTGGAGATAAATTAAAATTATGTCGAATTAAACATTCAAGTGTAGGTATATGTAGGTACCTATAAATCAAATACCAACTTACAAATCTTAAAAAAACTGCTTTTGAAGATGTGCTTTAGGATAAGCCTTTCTTTGATTGTTAAATAAATTCAAAACTACAGTTTACGCCTTACCAATACTTCGCAACTTTCAATGCAAAGTTCTGTAGTTTTAATATTTTGAGAATTTGCAGGATTATTAGCAATTTTTTTATCAATTTGGATAAGTATTTTTTCGAGCACCATTTTTGTTGTGGCCATAGACGGATGCGCTGGTATTGAAGTATCTAAAGTCTGTAACGAAAACAAAATTAAACATATAAACTTGTGTACTTACACGTGTTTTATGTTTTGGTAAGTAAATAAACTATGACATGTCAATTAGTACAAACAAATTGAATGGGGACTGCTCAAGATAGAAAATAATAAATGCTTATTAGACCGAAAAAGCAAAGCAAATGGTTTCTGTGATAATCTGATGATGATGACTGAACGGTTAATAAAATACTGACCGTGTTTTGAAGACGTTTGTAAAGTTGAGGTGGCACTGTAACTATCCACTCTGGCTGATTGCTTGATTGTTCCAAACTTCTCTTAAATCTTTGCGTAGTTATGGCTAAAAGCGATGGCAAGACTATTTCTGGATCCTTAAGTAAGCCTATTATATTTTCAGCCAACATGTCATAGCCAAGATGGTATAGTGAAATAACCTGTAACAAAAATACAAAATAAAAACCTAGTTGGTTAGCAAAAACTTATTATTTTCTTGTATTTTCACCGCATTTAGGTACCTGCTGACGCCTTATAAAGTCGATATCAATGTTCCACAATTCTGCTAGGAGGATGATTCTTTCAATCCAAGCAAGACATTCTTTACTATTGTATGATGGGTAAGGTCCGTCACTTTCCGATGCGGAAATAGTCTCTACTGCAGAACGAATGAGTTTCGTTAAATACTTCATCCTAGGATTTCTCAATTTTTCCGATGCTTTCATGTTTATTTCTCTGCTGTGTATGTTACCAGTCAATGCTTCAAATATATACTGGTAGTCAATATCATATAGACTGTCCAGTGGTTTGGAGAGTTTTACATTGAAATGACACATATAGTACACCGTACACGATATTTGGTAATTTAAATTTAATATATCGGTGTTAATATTCTTAGTATCCTGTGCCACTTCTACTAGAGAAGGCATACTTTCATCCCAAATTTTCTCAAATTGAATGTTTGTTTTATTTTGATTGATCGACACATTTGAACAGTTGAGGAAGTCAAATAAATATTTTGAAGCAATTTCAAGGAATTTCACCATACTTGTGCTATCAAAGCCAACATCTTGAAGACACAATGGATCCTTTGGCAGCCTTCCGACTTTGTTTACTAGGCGACAACTCATTTCAAACACTTGCTTTATATATGTGGACCATATAATGGTAAATAATCCTAATCTAATATGCAAGTCTGATATACATGCAAGACATTGAAGGACGATTTCAAGTTGCTTACAATTTTTCATGGATTTCTGCCAAGCCATAGAATATTCCCAGCACATGTTTGCAATAATGTAATTTGATGATGTGCTTAATGGAAATTGTTGTCTTAACAGAGACAACCATTTAAATATCTTAGGGTTTTCATCAACATATATACGATTGTTTTCTATAAAAAGATAATCAGAATCGTTGTCGTCATTGGTTTCGGGTGTTTCCAAACCCATACTGGAATATTTTTCAAGTAATTCGTTAGCAACAACTGCTTCAGGAACAACACCCATTCCACATAACCATTTCGCTATTAATTCTGTCACAGATCCTTTCCCTCTTGTGTAAATATATTTGAGATTTATGTTTAATTCAGTCATTTGCAATTGCGGTAAAGAATTTCCACTAAAGCATTCTTTGAACATAAGGATAATACTCAGGATAGAAATATCCTCTAGCTTGCCGATTAGTATACCCCATTTAGCATTCTCCTTTGTAACAGACTCCCATATATCATCTTCAATCTCCTGACGTTTAGTTTCAAATATTCTACTAACTGCTTTACAAGCCATTGCAACTATCATGCTCCGCAGTGGACAAGGCATGTCTACTAACACATCACGAATGTCTTGCCACCAGGGTGATACCTCATTGTAAGCTATGTGTGTCGCCTCTTCTATAGCATTGCACAGGTAGTATAAAACTTGTATGAATTGTTCAATAAGTTCAACACTTATTTCTTCTAAGGGCATGTTCATTAACTGCATAATTAATAGTTTTAATATTTCCTTCGCGTCCATGTTACAGTCTTTTACGAAACCACTTAACATTGTGATATCGTTTAATTTAAATATAGATTTAAAAATGATACTAGCTAGATTATTTACTTGGTCTTCTGTAGTGTCAATTTTCAAAGAAAAGTTTTTATTACGTTCATCTAACTTGAAGCACGAAACAAACTCTTTGTATGAGCTGGTGTTGTTAACGGCAAACGTCACTCTTTGATGTTTTTGTTGTTCTTTGTAATTATTTTCTTGTGCTAAGGTCAACAATCTCTCCAATATACAATTATCGTCCTCCAAAAGATCGAAACACAGGGACTGGCAGTTTTCAGCTATCTGGACTTTTTCCATTTCAGTTTTTTCTCGATGTAAATGTAAGAAAGTGTGTATTTTAACTGTTAGTTCTTTCATGTCATCAGTGTTTTCTCCACTGATTTGTCTAAAAAACAAAGTAGCTAACCCAAGATTGGCAAAATAATGTTTGATTTCGATTTCTTGAGCTTTCCGTTCATCACATTCAATACTATCCCAAAACAAATTTAGACAAGCCATGACTGTTTTTGGAGAAATGTCATATTTTCTTACTAACATATCTAAACAATGCTTTTTCAGGTCCAGTGTTTGTAATTCTAATGCTTTTTTTAATAATTCGTCAACAAAGTCTTCCGAGTCAGCAGAAGATTTTTTGAGATAGTCACGTAAATCTCTCAAAGCATGAAGATCTTTAGATCTTTGGGAATGTTCTCCTTCCAAGGCATAAAAAAATGGAATATTAAACTTCTTCAACTTTCCGTCTGGGTCTATTAATACACATTGAAATTCGGGCAAATTTAGTTTTTTATATGAATAGTTTTTCTCAGCACCAACTAGACCACAAGTGTTGTACAGAAGTAAGCCGTTTTTCGTCGCGGTAAATACTGCTACTCTGTTTCCTTTTTGCATTAATCTGATGTCTATGAGCCCTTTCTTTGGGTTATAAATAATTAAAAATATGGCTCTTTTAAGTTCTTTGACAACTGATAATTGGGGTTTTTTATCGTCCATATCAAATATCTGGAAAAAAAAAATAAGTACTGAAGTTTAAACAGGTAATAGTAAATATGATGCTGAGGAGTTTCTTTCGCCTTGTATTCTACCTACCCCGTTTAAATACCAAAAAGGAAATACACGAACAGGCCTTTTGAGAAAATTTCTTTTGTATTTTTTTAACGTAAGTAGGTACATAAAGTGCTGATTGTCATCAAAATATAATTAAAAATCATTTATCCCGATAAATTAATTTAATTTGATTTTGAAAAGTTTTAAGACATTCTGTAGGTTTGTATGTTTATTAATTAGCCACGCCTGGACGGCTGAATATTTGAGATGAATTTCTGAACATGGGTAGACCAAAGCATAGATCAGGGTACTTTTTAACCAGGTAGTAGTTCCCTTTGGTTAAATTTCGCTTTTCACGTAAGTAATAGTGTAATAGGCCGGGAAAATTAGGATTGAACCTTGCAATAATTCTTAACTCTAGATTTTCTTGAATCTTGTATTTAAACTTGTTTTAATAAGAGTTTCTAATCATAGGTAACAAAATCTTAAACATTTTCCAAAACCGCGTCATGGTAAAAAAAAACATGTTTATTTATAAAAAAGTCAACATAAATTTTTGTGTTAAACTTTTTATAAAAGTAATACAGTACCTATATATATCGCTGCAACGCTTGACTTTCACCAACCTCTCGAAGAGGCAGGGTTTCTGCCGCAATTGTCCATACCATCAATCAAGTAAATAAAAATACAATGAATTCAACAAACCATTTTACAACAGAACAACAGAAGTCCGGGCTCAAGATTTGTCAATGGGCTGTGGAGCGCAGCATTATAGGTGTTAAGCGAACAGATTGCGTTAGAAACACCACACTGCGCTCCATAACTAAAGTTATAGATGTTGGGGGAAAAATAAACAAGGCTAAAGTGGGAGTGGGTTGGCCATGTCTCACAAATGCACCCGGACAGGTGCGCGAGAATCGTAACTCACTAGACGCCTGAGGAAGGACGTTGTCGTCGCGGCGAAGGCGGTCGGTGTGACGATCTCATCATGTTTGCGGGGAAAATTTGGCTTGAAGTCGCCCAAGACAGAGAGATTTGGAAGGAGAAAGGAGAGGCCTTTGCCCAGCATTGGGACACAAAAGAAGGCTAACAAAAAAATTGTTACAATTTGTAAGGAATAGATAACACTTATTTATTTTTCAAGAGTTAAATAATAGTTGCGCGGACTAAAAAAGTTTAATAAACTGATCTCTCTATTATCCTAAATTATACAGGGTGACGTCCAAAAATAAAATTTAGTTTACTCGAATCGTGGGGTATCTGAATACCTTTCAGAATTTTTGAGAATTATCGACATGGCCAATTTAAAAAAAATCTAAAAAAAGAAGAAGACTCGAGATTTTTTTTGCAACTGAATCTCCATCTTTTGTGCATAAACTAATTAGCATCGTAACTGTGATGAATCTTATGAAAATGTTGGTCTAAAGTTAAAGATTTATGTTCGGTAAATTATGACTTAAATTTCCATCTTTAAATTAAAAATCTAAACAGGTGACTTTATGGTTCATAGGCCTCAAGAATGCGCCAACTCTCAGCTTTCATAATCATTAAAAAAGTAGTACGTAATAGGGCTACTTTGGCTAAAATCGGCCTTCAAACACAGCGAGATGGAAAATTCTTAAAATTAGCACATAGGCATAGGCAAAACCAAAAATCACAGTTAAGAATTATTTTGTAGCGGCATTAATGTCGCCACAAAAAACCAACGTAGTAGACTCAACCCTATCTATCACGCCAGCTGCGAACTAACTGAACGAAATCTTGCATCGCGGTATCAAAGTTTTCCGTGCGATTGGAACATTATAAAACAGTCTGAATATCATATATCGGGCAGTTGCCCGCCAGACACAACAACCGTCCGATCGGAGGATCCTCCCTTTTCAATGGAGGTTTGCGGGACTTTACTCTCTGTACCGCAGACCTCCATAATTAGTTAGCTTAATTTTCGGCGTATTCTCTTGGACTACGCATTAAGTCGTACTTCATAATAGTCTTACGAGCTTCGGGTTCGTGACAATAAAAACAGCCGTTTAAATATCCAAATTGACACTTTAATTTAATAACACTAATTACAGCTTTAAGCTCACTCATTAAAAAACACTATTTCAATAGTAAACAAGTCTTTATATAGGGCGTCAGTTAATTCTAGAACCTTCTACCGTAGAAACACCTAGAAAATTCACGTACATATCGATCCCGACTGACCAGATGTCGAGAACTCTGAAATTTTAATGTTCTAGCTAGCATAGAAATGTCTAAAAGGATCTTGACTCTACTAGTTCTGCTACTCGATACTAGATGGCGATAGTGGTAACTAATGCCGCTGTATACCCTCCTAAGACATTATGCTCGTCCCGAGCATTATCGGCTCCTTATTAACGTGCCAGACGATTCACATGGACGATCTAAGGGGCACTTCTTGTACCTTTCTGTAAGCGGTAGGTTACATCATTGTTTTTAGTCACAATCCAGTATCAAATGGGGCGGCCCATTTAGCTTGAAGCTTAGGAGATTTCCCTTTGCTGCGAGCTGGATGGTGCAACTACACTATTGAACCTTCGTCGAACATTTTATTGTTAACTTTGCGATCATAACGGGTTTTCATCTCTTCAGACGTTTGCTGGCCCGATTGTCTGACGTGCTCAAATGTCAAATGTCATTCATTTAGTTCCGCAAATCATTCGCGTAATCGGATATGCTGCGTGCCACGCAATGCGTGGTCAGGTGGTAGTGCCGGTGATCAGGTGTGCAGGCAGCCGTAATTCCCTTCCATAGGTTTCGAAAGCTGGTGTCACCGATGTGCTTTCGTGAACAGCACTTCGGTATGACAGGAAAAATGGTTGTATATGCTTGTCCTAATCCTGTTGCCGGTTTTATGGTATGCAATCCTTTCCCATGGTGCACCAACATTGTATAATTTTCTCTTCTACGAGTCTGAGGTCATTTTACAGCCGCAAAAGTTGTACATTTGAGACACGAGTCTTCGAGATCGTAACGGCAGTGGATCCAGTAAAACCGTTTCCGTATCTTCAGTAGAGTCCGTATAACTCCCATATGGCCTCCTGAACAACCATTATGGTACAGCTGTAGAACATCCGGTACTGTAGCTTTAGGGACAACCATTTGCAAATGACAGCTGTCTCTCCGAGCATTTTTCCATTTACGGCACAGAACTCCATCCTGAATCACTAAGCTGTCCCATTGGGCCTAATAGCTTTTTGTGATCGAACTCATCACTAAGACGTCGCTCTACGTTGGCTCAGGAGCACTGGCCTACATCCACACCAGAACCGGCTTGATGCGAATCTGCTGGAAGGAAAGCCTAAAACGTGCACATCAGGTGCACGTTTTAGGCTTTCCTTCCACTTGTTGCCGAAGTCTGTCTTGAGCGACTTCTTTACCCAATTGCCTAGTACAATGCTTGCAGTCTTCTTGACAATGTTGCCAACTATGTTGCCTTGAGATCTCCCGCTACTATCTCCGACAACGTAGTCTTATTCCTGCAGTCGCTGGGCGCTGTTGTTACTACAACAACGCACGTGTTAGGCCCTACCTTCTGGAGATCGGCTATCTTCCCTTTCTGCAGTTCGCTTAGGGCAACTAGATTCAAGGTGGACCCTTTCACCACAGCCATAGCATTTATGGCGGTACCCTTTAAAACTGTCACGAACTGCAGTTGCTGAAACCTCCCTGCCATGATGGGAAAGACGATTCTGCCACACAGGCTTCCCTTTGCGTAGTTCGCTAAGGGCAACTGGATCAAAGGATCCTTTAAAACGGTCGTGAACTGTGGCTGCTGCAACCTTCCTAACGCTATGGCAACGATAATCCTGCCGCACAGCTTCCACCCAGTGCATGTGTGTGTGGTATATAACCACATACCACATGTATGTGGTATGTGGTTATATACCACATACCAATAAAGATCGCCAGTTGACCGTCCCCAGCGAAAGCCATATTGACGGTCACTGAGGAGATCATTGTCTTCAAGGTAGGTCAGCAGCTTACTGTTCAGAACCCTTTCCATAACCTTGCATAGGATGGAGGTAATGGCGATCGGACGGTAATGTGCAGGGTCAGCACGGTCTCCCTTTTTGGGCACCGGTTGCATATTCGCAAGCTTCCATGATTTCGGCACCGTTCTTTTTTCAAGAGAGAGGCGGTACAGGCCTGTCAACACAGGAGACAGTTCAGGTGCACATTGCCTCAACTACACCTGCTGGAATGCCGTCAGGTCCGCTGGCCTTATTCACGTCTAGACTGCACAATACTCTTCGGACCTCTTTAATGTGAACTGCGATCTCCGGCATCGAAGAGTCACAACGAGGTAAAGTTGGTGGTTGCTTGGAGCCAGCGTCCAGACGCGAATTGCTTGCAAAGAGAGTTGCAAATAAATTTGCTTTCTCTCTTGCAGAGTGAGCCAGGGAACCATCAGGTTTTAGCATTGGAGGCAAAGTGGGTCGACAGAAATTCGTTTCAACCGCTTTCGACAGGGACCAAAACTGCTTACTACCCGGAGGGTGCGATGCTAGTTTGGCCCCGATACGTCCGACATGGTCAAAACGTGCCCTACGTAAAACTCGCTTGCCGAACTTGGCGGCAGAATTAAAGGCTCTTTTCCTCGCGCGAACCCTACGTGCTTTAGCCTTTCGGTCGCGGGCCTTGATCCAGGCTTGGTAAGCAGACTCTTTACGGGCCTCAGCGTGGGCGCATTCTGCATTATACCAAGGCCGGGACTTGTGACCGAGCGGGATGTCGGAGAATGGAATAAAATACTCCATACATCCCCTGCCGAATCACGTCCGCAATCACATCAGCACAGCACGAGGGGTCACCCGAGGAGAAGCACACTTGCCGCCAAGGATAAGACGCAAAAAAGTGCCGCATCTCATCCCAATCTGCTGACTCGTATCGCCATACTCGACTCTTATCTGGAGGAGAGCAGGTCAACACGGATTTCACCAAGCAGTGGTCAGACGTTCCCAGCGGGGCTGAGACCGATACTGAATGACTGCCTGGATCGGTTGTCAGCAGAAGGTCCAAGCAATTGGGTGTATGGGCGTCAACATCCGGTACCCGCGTTGCCACATTCACCAGCTGGGTTAGATATAGCGTTACAGCAAACTTGCGCGCCTCTAACCCGGCATGGTCAGTTTTCTGGTACGGGAACAACCACTCTTTATGGTGGGCGTTAAAGTCCCCCAGAAAAATGAGCTTCGCTGTTGGGTACCGTTGCTGGGCTACGTCCGTCGACTCCACGAGGGAATTAAACAGCGCTGTTGTCTCCTGGTTACCGCTGTGCGATCGGTATACGCCAATATAGAGAAGTTCCTCCACGCCAGTGTCCACAAGTAGCCATATGGCAGAGAAACCCGATTTCTCAAAGCAACGGAGACGACGACAACAAATGTCATCGCGGACGTACACACAGACCCCAGCCTGCTTCCTGAACTTGTGTTCCAGAGAGTAGCCCGGGTAGTTGAGGTACGCCACGTCCGACGGAGTTGTTATCTTCGTCTCCGTTAAGAAAAACAGGTGCGGCTTCTCAGTCTCAAGATGGTGATGGACCGGATCGAGATTGGAGTGCAACCCCCTGATGTTGGTGAGGTGCAGTTTGAGTGGGAGGAAGTGCAGCCGTTGTTTAACCTTTTTCCTTTTTGCTTTAGACATTTGAAGTTTTTGAGTGTTTGGGGAAAAAGTCGAACTGTCGAGGCGCTGCTCAGTGAACCAAGTGGAACACTAGAGCTAAACCAACCTATTTGGAGACTGCGGGGACGCCCGAACCCCCCCAGATATGGCCACCGGGTCCTTCCATCCAGTCGCCAGCTGGCACGGTGGAGCATACCGGGATTTTTCGCTAGTTGGCGGGGCAGCCTTTCACACGTGGCTGGCGTGCTACTTGGGCCCCCTACTAACTGCGGTCGGCCAACGGCCGGCACCGTGCTTCGGATCCCGCTACCCTCCAAAATGAGTTACCCGGAAAGCCCAGCGCCCAGCGACCAGCAAGCTGCTTGGCGCCGGACTTCGGCGGGATGGTGGTCCCGAGCCAGGCGGCTCCTTGCGGAGCCTACCACCGCTTTAAGTAGGATCGTTCTGCCGTACCACAGGCAAGCCTGTGGTGCCGTTGCCCGGGGTGGACCGCGAGGAGGTAGATCCCAAACCACCCCAAAAATATTCAAATATTCTAAAACAATTGTCACTAGGAAACGGTTGGTAGACTCGTTTTTTTTTTGCATTACACGGCTAAAATTCGAAAATCCGGTCCCGAATGACGACTTTAAGTTTCGGCCTTAGTGTCGGGCGTTTTCTACTCCGTATCACCTACGGACTTTCGATTGGTCCCTAATCCGAACTAAGAATGAATGACAACACGATTTGACAGTTGTTCTTAGTTCGGGTTCAGGACTAACGTAAGTCCGTAGGTGATACCTACGGAGTAAAAAACGCCCGACACTAAAGCCGAAACTACGGACTTCGGGCTTAGAGAGTAGGCCCCTAGATGTCGAGAACACTATTAGAATGATCTAGCATGGAAAAGTCTAGAAGGATCTTGACTCTAATAGTTCTGCTACTTGAAACTAGATAGCGCTAGTGGTAACTAATGCCGCTGTGTACATCATATGTGGCGCGCAACAATAGTCAGCACTTTATAACACTAGGTGACACTAGTGACTTGCCAGTGGCGTATCCTTAAATACATACTTGAACAAATGCGCACTGAGCATCTCGGCAACCTTTGATAAGTCTGATTAAATGTCCTCGTGTAACGTCCAGAACGGCAACGCGTCCGAAACTGTCGACGATGGCCGCCAGCCGTCGATCGGGCGACACAGCCACCACGTTGCCGTGTCGCTGCCCGTCGTATAAGCCGTTGCGCATCGATAAAGGTTCGGAACGAATCAATGGTTCATTTCCAGCTGTTGTATTTTCTGTAGAGCCCCCTCCAAGCCAGCCCCTTTAATAAATACAAACAGGAACACTATTGAAATCTTTTTTCGCATGTTCAATATTGATAATGTTAGAATGTCTGGTGATTTCAGTGAGAGACTGATTAAGCACACCAATCGCTTAGCCAAGAACCTTCCAAACAGACAAAGGTAAAGGGTAGAGTTTGAAAGAGATAGCAAATCCTGAACTTGGACAAGAGACAATAAATATTAGTACTGAACCATGTAATGTGAATGTTCACTGGAACTTCTCATAATATGGCTAAAATCTGATTATGGCCAGCCCAATCACAGATCTCAGGATCATACAAAATAAAATGTGATGATGTTCAATTGAACATTTAAAGCAAGTGTTACATTATAAATTATGCACATCTCATACTTACGGAAGAGCAGACTTGATTTTATTTGCAACAGCTCTAGCCACATCTTGCAGTGGAGGAGTAGTTCCTCCTTCCAGAGCATAGTGAAAACCAATATATGGCTTTACACCAGCCCCAAGAATCAAAGTGTTTACAGGGGGCACAGAACGATACCTGTAATATTTAAACAGTTTTTTAGATTATCTGTTTTGCATTAACCTGCAAAGAGTAATATTAAAACCAGTTAGTTGTATTGCTGAACTTGCATTAATTAAAACATTGAATTTAATTACCAGACATCATATCCTCCATAAGTGGAAGCTGCTAGCAGGTGATCATAAGTGTTTTTGAGGTCTAGTCCTACAACTGCTGCATCATTTATAACCTCTTGATCATAGAATATCCATTTTCGTATATTGATGCTTCTGCTATCTACTGAATAGTCCGCCTGGATACCAGCTCGAACTACAATGATAAAATACTATTATTTTTAAATTAGAGAAGTTTAGTTCTAATCATTCCCATTCCCGTGATTACTCAACTAGCCAAGAAGATAAACCTATTATAGGAAAAGTTAATTCTGCTATCAAATCAACACATGCAGTTGTGCCAACAATCCCTCAAAGAATGCTAACTAGGCAGTAAGCATTCTTTGAGGGATTCAAGCTTTATAAGGTAAAGTTTCTAGGGATCTTTTATAACTCAGTGTTATAGTGTAAAATACCTCTGGCTAACTGTGATTTTGCATTCCTGAGTGTTTGGTACAAGCTTGATCCTGAAATGATACACTCACAACTTTGTAACAGTATGTGTATATCATCAGGTAAAGTTCCATAGGTCCCAGTGTGACAAGATATTTTCAAAACTGGCTTTTCATCTAACTTTTCAAGTAACAGCAAGTGACCAGTATTGGTATAGAAACCAACACTGCCATTTTTAAAGCCAACAATTATGCAGAACCAATCAGGTCCATTCTGTAAATAAGTTAATCATTATAGTAACAGTGTTATGATTTAAATAAGTTGTGGGTTAGCAGTGATTAAGGCTGCACATACTTCAAACCTATTTTTTATCAAGCATTGTTAGGAGATTATTTGTAAAAAGCCAAACATTTATTGTTTGCCTCTTTGGTGGTTCTTTTTTTGTCTTATGAGGTATTTTAATGGTCATTTTTCATCATCTCACTCTTTGTTGGTTTTTAGGGTTCCGGACACAAAGGGAAAAAACGGGACCCTGTTACTAAGACTCCGCTGTCCGCCTGTCTGTCTGTCTGTCACCAGGCTGTATCTCATGAACCGTGATAGCTAGACTGTTTAAATTTTCACAGATGATGTATTTCTGTTGCCGCTATGACAACAAATACTACAAACAGAATAAAATAAATATTTAAGTGGGGCTCCCATAAAACAGACATGATTTTTATGCCGATTTTTATATTTAAAACTACTTGTACTGAGAATTTGAAAAACAATGTTGAAATAAATTATCCAGTGATCCTGTATGTCATGTATGTGAAGGTCCCAAAGCAACAAAACATTAATCATATGTTTAGAAAATTGTAATATGTAAATCAACTGTGGACATAGTGCCAGATAGACAATGACGAATTTTAGTATGAGATTTGTTTGGAACATAACCACATATGAAGCATCCAACAATTGGAATGGACCCTGGCAATTGGGGATGTCATGCTCACTCAAAAGTCTGGCTGATGGTGGCGCATGCGTTGGATCATTTGGCTCCCTTAAAAATGGTTGAGCCGAATGGTGCTAGCGTATGCGTCATGTTCGTGAACGGGCGCCGTCAGCTGAGACTGGTCATCTCTCGGCTGCCATGGTTTATTTTAATTGTTGCTTTTTTACTCCGGACTCTTTTATCCTGCACGTCTTTTACATCGTTCTCACATATATATGTATAATTTCAATGCAATATGAATGATGTAACCATAATTTTGTAACAAAATATTATTTTTAAAAGAGTGTCCGTGGAGTTTCTTGTACGTTCTTCTCCATAGAGATCTACGCTTTGGAACGTGCAAAAAGCTTCATCTTTTTGACCGACCGACCTTGACAATTCAAAAGTACCTGTAAATGGTCTAATTGAAATAAATGCTTTGACTTTGACTTTGAGTTATGCATTAGAATTTGAAGCTACATTTACCTGAGACGATTGTTGCGAAGGGCATATAGGTAACGCTAACACCACTGTTATTTCTGAAGGCAAAGTTCCACTCCATGATATAAGAAATGTGTGACTGTTTGTAAGACTAATCCATTGATTAGTAAGTAGACAAAGACGATTCTTATAACCAACTGCCAATAAACTGCTGCAGGAAGACAAAGAAATCGCACACTGTGGCAGCCACTTGGTGTCTGAAATTATTAATATTTTATCAGAAACAATCAAACGTACAACGTTGTTAATTTCATTAAACGAATACCTTCTTTTTCGGATATAAACAAAGCTCTTCCTAAACTGGATATATCGCCACAGTCTGCTATTTGCTCCACTTGACAAGACATTTTAAAATGTTTTAAAACTATAGGTACATAGACCTATTTATTTTAATAATTAATGCTTAAGTACTTTTTTTTCAATAAAGCAGAAATCAAAGTATTATATTAAAGATTTTCTCTATTAAATAACGAAAATATGAAATGCACTTTAATTCACAGACGTACAACGACAATTTATTTTATTTGTTATTTTATTGCCTGCTTTAATTGTCAAATTTGACATTGAGTTTAGCACTTCAGTCATTGAGTTTAGCACATTGAGTTTAGCAGCGCAGTTCAGTCATAGAGTTCAGTTCAGTTTTGCCAACAAAATCCGGAAGTCGGTCGGAGGTAGAGACATGTACAATGATTGACATTTAGGTCTCGTGTACATTTCTTCAGTCAGACGTTTCAGTATAGTATAATCCTACTAATATTATAAACCGCGTGAATATCGGAAATAGCAAGGTTTCCTGATTTGTTTTGTAAATTTTTTACTCAACACCTACCCTACACCTACTCTACACCTACCTTACACCTTCCCTACACCTACCCTACACCTAACCTACCTACATACCCCATACATTTATAATTATGCGCACAACCGGCACAACTCGACAAAATGTACTGAACAGCGCATGTTTCTTTCGCGATTTTGGGGTTGGTTATTGTAAAAGTGGTTCATAATGATGAGTACAATGACCCCTTTTCAGGTATTACGTTTGTTAGATATTATGTTACACGTTGTATTATTGAAAATACAAATTTCCGATGCGACGTCGCAACGTAAAAGAAACCGTGGATTGATTCGCCAAATCCTTTTTTCTTTTCTTCGTGCGCCACGGTTTAACAATCCTCCTATTGTACATTCAGTAGGTACGGTTGACGATTGTCGACGAGTGAGGGTATGGTTATCTGAACGATGAAAGAGTACTTGCCATTGCCTTGCCACACAAAATCGCGTTGCAGCAATTTGTGTCGCAGTTTCCTGCATTGCGATTCGCAATGTAAAAAACCATCACACATACGCACACTCACGAAACTGCGTTCAACGAGATGTTTCGCACTTTTGTGTGAGTGTGTGTGTTTTTTTAAGGCAAAGTGCAAACCATGTGCAAACCATTGAGATAGAAAATCTCATGGCGTCGGTTAACCTCGTGTAGGTATATAATCTAAGTGTATGGGGCAGTTGATTTTTTTTTTCGCTATTTTGAGGCTAGTCCCGTATTGAAAGTGGTTCATAATGGTGAGAATTAACCCTTTTCAGAGATTGCGTTTATTTTTGTTACACGTTGTATTATGCCCATAATATTAGGCCCTATTCACATTGTTTAAATCAGTTCAAAGTGTCACTCACTACCATTGATCTATGATTGAGATAGAACTATTTCGGCTCTGTGCCTACGGCCTGACCTCTGAGATTACCTCTTCCATTTACTTTCACGTTTCGGTGTGTATACCCCATTATCTATCGCGTTCCCTCCCTCTATGACCTACCTATCGCTGTCTCTTTCTAATGCTGTGCTTGACGGCTAGAGACGGGCCGTGCAGAGGCCCGCCTACTTACTTCAGTACGCTTTTGTTTACGCAAGCGAACGGTGTGTGTACATGTAATGTGAAAATAATTGAAAGTTCTCGAAAACGTTGAGTAACGTTCGTTTAAGAAAATTAAAAGGAATAATATTCAAGGTAAGTGACTAATATGAATGTTTATTGTTCTGAGATAGTTTCTCTTTCGCTCGAGAATATTGTGGTTCCTATTTATCTCGGTTTGTTACCAGATTCATAGGTTAACATAACATAATTTCAAATTAGACTCCGATCTCGGGCTCAAACCCAGACGGTTAGTCTCAAAGTACGTATAAATACGTAAGTGGAGAGTAATTTAGTTTCTATTTATCTCGGTCTGTAACCAGATTTATAGTTTAACTAAACATAACCTCGAAATAGACTCCGGTCTCGGGTCAAATCCCAGACGGTTATAGTCTCAAATCACGTATAAATTTACGTGAGTGGCCCGACCTGACACGAAAACTGGGCCGACCGGCCCCGAAATCTGAAACGATCGGACAGACAATCTGACCCGACCGGGTTCGGAAGCTGGTCCGACCGGGCTCAGAATCTGGTCCGACCGGGTCTGGAGTCGGGCCCGACCGGGTTCGAACTTTGATCCGGCTGAGCTTAAAGGTTGATCCGACCATATCGAGAACCTGATCCGACCATGCTATAAACTTACGCCATACTTAAATAAGTAGTGTATTCTCTGAGGATCGCCAATTTCTTAAGCGCTCTTTTTCTTTTTCTAATCGTCAGATGGCGACTTCGCAAAATTTCATCACACTGGGTGAATTGTTCACGCGCAATGCCGAGGAAGAAGAAGAGGAACTTTTTGCTAAAGTTAAATGCATCATCGAAGAGAGTCTTCCTACGGGTTGGAGAGACTGGAAAGTCATCGATTGGTCCAAGGCGGAACTCCTCGGCAGGAAGATGGACCACAGGGTCTTGAATAAAATACGTTTCGCAATCCCATCAGTGGAACTGGTTAAAGCCTTTTATCCTGAGGCGAAAGCAATTGGCGAAAAATCCTACAACAACATGAAGCTGAAGCTATTAGACTGGGATATCTGCAGAGCTCTTATCACTAACCCGAACCACGTAGCAGCAAAACTGCGCGGATCTTCGGCGCAAGCAGAAATATTTAGACGGGCAGTAGAAACAATAAGAGCGTCTGTTTATTCCAGAGAACAGATCTCAGACGCATTGACATCGGACATAGAATCACACAAAAATAGAGTAAGAAGTTACTCTAGGTCTAACTCCGAAACTAACCCAAGCAAACGCATAAAGCGAAAACGACCGAGACTACCATCGTCTTCATCGGACGAAGACTTGGTTCAGTCAGCAAGTGACCACGTTTATTCATCATCACCGGAGCTAAACTTCCCCAAACGCAGGCGTTACTCACCATCACCTTCCCGTTCGCCAAAAGGAACTATTACCGACTCCAGACTAGACCGGATGGAAGGCATGATACAAAACTTATATGAAATGATAAGCACAAATAAGAATGAAGATAGACTCGATAATTCGAGCTGGCGAGCTCCCAGCCCGTTACTAGATTTACCCGATGAAAACCCCAATGAGAACAATAACAATTGGGACATAATCTCACCGCCGACAAAAGAGAGTGAACCTGCCATACCCAGAGCAAATCCAATTCTGGAGCAGCAAGGTCTTAAATGCCAAAGGCTGGGAGAACCAACATGGAATAAAATCCGCTATGCTGCAAAACACAAGATTTGTACTTGGAAGCATGGAAAGTACGGGGTGGGCCGATTTAGTAAAAAATTGGTCAAGCCAAGAAAAACAAATTCTAGAGTCTTCATGGCGCAAATCATCTCCTTGCACTTACTCGGCAGCATGGAAGAGCTGGTGCTTGTGGGCTAAGGATAGAAAAGTTTCAATAAATAACCCGAATCCCACAGAGGTAGCACAATACCTTTGTTACTTATATTATAAGAAAAACATGTCATACAGAACTATCTATCTGCACAAATCAACAATAGCAACATTCTCAAATCCTATAAACTCTGAAAAAATCTCTAACAACCCGCTAATAAAACATACCCTTAAAGGAATTGCAAATACAAACCCGCATACCTTACGAGCGAAAATATGGGATGTTAATAAATTATTAACCTGGATACGCCACAATCCTCCGGACCCAAAGAACCTTTTTCAAGTCTCCAGACATTTAGCGATGCTACTGCTTCTTGCATCTGGAAGAAGAGTACATGACCTAACCCTTCTTTGAATAGATGCAAGTTTCATGGAACAGTTAGAAAATGAAGTTATTTTCTGGCCACAATATGGGTCGAAGACCGATAAACTGAAACATATACAATCAGGATGGAAAATAGTGAAAAACGACCAGGATCTATGGGATATTGTAAACTGGGTTAAGAAATATATTGGCATATCACAGGCAAGGCGACATAGCAATAGCCAGGTAATTCCATATTTATTTGTGAAGACTCGAGGAAAAACAGGTCCGGCTTCTCGTTCTGTAAAAGCTGGATGGGTACGAACAGCCTTACTTTCAGCTGGAATAGATGCAGGGGCAGGAAGTCCCCGATCCGCAGTGGCCACTTACAGATTTAATAATTGTCTGCCACTAGATGAAGTATTAAAGAGAGGAAATTGGCAAGGCCCAAGCAACTTTTTTAAACATTACTATAGAGAGATTGAAAAGCCTGCAAACGATGAGACTAATATTAATAATAAGAACATAGTCACCGAAACTTTTGTGCTATTATAATACGAAGGATCTCATTTATTTTATATTTTGTTTGTTCTGTAATTGATTTTATACGTGTTAATTATAGTACCTACCTATACGCCCTAGGCATAGGGGAGATTATTACTTAGTAGGTACTCAGAAGTTTGTTTTTTTGTTAATCTTTATCAAGAAGTTTTTGGTTTTTAGTTTATTATGATTGTTAAGAGAAGACTGAGCTAAAGTCAATTAGATTAGATTCTCCTTTGTACCCTTATACCCTAAGATAATACTTATAAGAAGTTAAAAAGTCTAAAATGTCCATTAGTTGAAGGATATCTTCTAGAATAAAACTATGGTGATCTCTAATAAATTCTTTCTTTTCTGGTCCACCTTCAAAATCTATCCAATTTTACTTTCCCTAGGAATCTTGTCACAGTACGCTGCTGTGCTGATAACTATAACATGCCGGCAGATAGACATATCTCAGAGGTCAGGCCGTAGGCACAGAGCCGAAATAGACCAATTTTCAAAACTTGATATTTCGGGTCTTGCCGTAGGCCTGACCGGGCAATTTCTTGCCGGCTGATCTATGGTACTGAAGTAAGTAAGCGGGCCTCTGCACGGCCCGTCTCTAGCCGTCAAGCACAGCATTAGAAAGAGACAGCGATAGGTAGGTCATAGAGGGAGGGAACGCGATAGATAATGGGGTATACACACCGAAACGTGAACGTAAATAGAAGAGGTAATCTCAGAGGTCAGGCCTACGGCAAGACCCGAAATATCAATTTTCTTCCCCTTGGGGGGATAATTGGTCTATTTATATGTCTATGCGTGGTCTATGTTCACTACTAACTGGGCTTTTTTGACAACAAAGAATATACTAATTCCATGCCTACGCTGGTGACTAACAAAGTGACACTGACAACCTTTGCTGGCTGACAGACAGTCTCAATTTCTGTGTTCATTCTTCTCTTTCGTATCTATTTTGATATTTTGTAATTAAAATCCAATCAACCCAATCTTCACAATTATTCGCCAAGGAATTGGATAAACCAAATACATTTGTGACTTTTGAACATTTTAAATACCTACCTACTTTTTCTTTTCATTTAAATGAATATTTACACAAAATGAAACCTGCTAGATTATTTATTGATATAGGTACTTATTGTGTAAAAAACAATACTGATTCATAGATTTCCTTGCCATAGGAATGAAGGAGCGTGATTGATTATAAATACCTCAAATCAAAATTAAGTGGGTAAGTACAATACCTTATAGTAAATAATATTTGCAAGGTGTTCTGATCTGTGTGTTGTTGCCACAGATTTATCTGTGGTTGAATAATATTCGTGAATAACATTTCGACTGATTTACTACAGGTTGACCATTGTGTTATTATTAGGTATGTTAAAAGATCCTGATTCAATAGACATGGTATTGATTCAGTATCAGCAGTTGTAAAATAAATTAGGACTAAATAAATTAAGATAAGCTTTTTTTAGTGCAATGAGCAAATGTGATTTTCTGATTAGAGTTAAGACTTCTTCTACATTATACATAATTATGCTAGTAATTATAAAATCTAATAAAGTATTCCATATTAAAAGACTGATAAACTTTTTGATTACTAAGGCACTTGGTACCACTTATATTTTGACCAAGTCCGATACAGACTCAGACTCGCAGTTTCAAGGTTTCAGCTACTTTCAGCATTTTATTCAAGAATAGAAATAGAATTGAACAAAATCAATTCCATTTCCATCCATTTTGTCCCTAACTTTATCTCTGAAACTACTGAGCCTAAAACTTTAAAAATGAACAGAAAATAGTCCTTTTTTATTACTGGAAAACCTATAAGAATTTATCTCACAATAAGAAACTTTCATTTTATAAATTGCATGGTGACATTTGAAAAACATATTTTTTTATTTAACTTATTCGTGTAACACATTGTGTTTGGGCCAAGGGACCACGAAAGCGGGTTGCAGAAGGGGCCAAATGCACCCCCTAAAATAAAACTAGGATTTTGTATATAGGGCCGGCTCTTACCGAAGACTTACTGACTGTCAACCTACATATGAGTTCAAAAATTTTCGAGCTTGCTTTGCTCGCACTTGCACTCTTCAGTCTATAAGTTCTTGATCTGCGCTACATTAGTCAAAAAAGCTTTATGTATTTAGTATGAATGGTCAAAACAATATATATAGGTGTCTATCCGAGTTGGAATGCAAAATTTTCGGCTCGCTTTGATCCTTCTTCAATTCCACATTCGCTCAGTTCTTGACCTTTCCTGTATGAGTCAAAATAACAGTGCCACTTATCTATGAATTGCTAAAATAAAATCAAACATACCCCATCTCGGGATGGGGTGCAAAAATTTGCAAGCTTGTTTTGCTCGTTCTTACATTCTACACAATATTCTTAAGTTTTCCTGCATTAGTCAACAAAATTACTACTATTTGAGTATGAATAATGAGAAAAATAAAAACTATCTGAGGTGGGGTGCAAACATTTATATTCTCTTTATAAAAGTAGCGTTTATTTAACCCTACTAAAAATTTAATATTTGATAAACAATTAAGTGTTTGTTTATTGTATTATATTCCGAGTAATATCCCATCAAATTACTTCCGGGCGTGCCACCTATTCTGGTAAAACAGTATGTTTATAGTAATGAAACATCAAACTTTAGCACTAAAGTTTAGGGCACTTTGCCCTAAACTTTAGTGCTAAAGTATTAGTCCCGAACCCGAATTAAGAACAACTGTCAAATCGAGTTGTCATTCATTCTTAGTTCGGGTTTGGGACTAATGCAAAGACTACAATAGTATACTGGCTATAGACAGGCAACTCCTACCTTATTTTTTAATACTAGGAAGTGGTCGAACTCAGCGCCATCTAGAGTTAAGGGAACTAATTTGTATAAGTAAATGTATAGGTAGGTAGGTGTATAGCTGCTGTCTGATCTTTTATGATATTAGGTAGAGAGATGAGTGTATCCGCTATATACTACAAACATACGTACTACATAAAGGAAAAAAAAAAACCACATAATTGAATATTATACCATTTTATTTAGAAAAACATCACACATTTTACAATAAAATTTTATGTTCACCTTTATCGTCCCTTATGATTAGGGTAGTGCCAATTAGCCTTTTCTTTCATTGAATCGTTAATATTCCAAAAGGTTATTTGGCCAGTGAGAACATTATTGATATCTTTGCACCAGTTGTTTACATCAACAACACACACAACACAACACAACACGAACGTACGAACGAATTGTAACGCGGCTCAGCAACATGGAGAAACGAAAGCTCAACTCAATGCACTAGCGAAACAACAAAAACTCTATTGCAAAAGGAAAATAAATGCTCACGAGTAGTTACACTCTCACGCAGCCATTTGCAATTCAAGTGTGGCCATTCAAAAACAAACTTTTGTACGTTTAAATACCAAAATATAACTTCTTCACTATTAAAGCTCATAATAAAAACCTAATTATGTACTAATTCATATATTCTATTATTTTTATATAAGAAGATCATGAAATTATATTTTTTTTCTTGAAAGTTACTCCCAGAAAAAAAATTATATATTTAACCGTAGCAACACCGCAACTTGTTTCCCTTAACTAAAAACTAGATGGCACTGTTTTCAATAAAAAAATGGAATTTTAATTTTGTTCTAAGTTGCCATAGCATGGACTAATCGTAAGTTCGTAGGTGATACGGAGTAGAATACGCCCGACACTAAGGCCGAAACTACGGACTTCGGGCTTAAAGAGTAATAATAATAATAAAGCCGTTTATTCCATAACCCTTACTCCGGGTGGACGAGTAAAGCAGCTGAAGCTAAGCCTTGCTTGCAAGCATCAAAAGCTGTATGCATATCTCATCCACTATCGACCTCCGGTCTCCGGAGGGGAGTGATGTAGCGCCACAAAAATCAACGTAGCAGAATCAACATCACAACAAATGAGACTTGCAGCGCCATCTACCTCGACAGCTGCGAACTAACTGACAAAATCCTAAATCGCGATATCAAAGTTTACCGTGCGATTAGAACATATGCAAAGCCCGAATATCAACTCTCGGGCAGTTGCCCACCAGACACAAACAACCGTCTGGTCGGAGGATCCTCCCTTTTCAATGGAGGTTTGCGGGACTTTACTCTCTGTTCCGCTACCTCTAAAAGCACTTACAAACTCTTTGCTTCAATAGTACTCAAACGAATAACCCAAGAAATTGACAACTTACAACCTATAGAGCAAGCGGGCTTCCGTTCTGGTTTCAGCACTAACGATCACATTCAGACAATTGAATAAATAATAGAAAATACAGAGCATTTAACAGACCCGTCTACGTGGCGTTCATAGATTACAGCAAAGCCTTCGACAGCATCAGTCACAGCTCCATTTGGAAGGCACATAACTCACTAAAAATCGACCAGAAATATATCAACATAATAAAAATCATACCTATATGAAAACAGTACAAGCAAAGTAAAACTTTAGACCAGTGGAGAACCCTTCAAAATAGAACGACGTGTAAAACAGGGCGACCCGTTGTCGCCAAAACTTTTTACAGCGGTTCTTCAAGACATTTTCAGCCAAGTAACTTTGACACAAAAAGGCATACTGATAAATGAAAAGTACCTTAATCATCTTTGATTTGCAGACGACATTGCGATACTGGCTAAGTAGACCCCCAGAAGTGACAGAGACAAAGTCGACCATGGAGTGAGCTTACCCAGAAGAAGCCTGTTCACTATAACTTTGAACAGATCAGGGTTAACTGTGTTCGGAAGCACAGACGCAGGTAGAGAGTTCCACTCCTTTGCTGTGCGCATTATAAAAGACGTTTGGAAACACTTAGTGCGTTTTGGTGGATTAGCAACAAGGTAGGGATGGCAACTTGCAGCGGATCGATATCCGATGGTAGAAGGGAGCCGGTGGTCGCCAATGAGCCTCTAAGCTCTGCGTTTCACTATGTCTAGCGCAGCAAGTTGGTATTTAGCTGAGACCTCCCAAAGGTGGCTGCGATACTCCATGCAGGATTGGACTTGTGCCTTATAAAAGGTTACAAACTGTCCAGGCGTGAAGTGTTGCTTAACTTTATTTAGGATGCCCTGCTTTTTGGCCGCAGTTTGGGCTTTGTATTCAATGGTGGTGCCCAAGTTGAGACTGGATGTCAAATCCATGCCTAGAAGCTCGAGCCGATCAGTTAAAGGAAAAGATGTACCCCGAAAAGAAGAAGTTTGGTCATGCCTGTGTTTTAATAGCATGATCATATTGTCATCACGCCACTGGGAGACAAGACTTAAGGTCAAATTTGTCCGCTTTACTATGGCCTCTATAAAAGAACGAAATTCATCCCCGCTGGTTATTGCGCTGGACAAGTATCTCTCTGAAACCGTACTGTCATCTGGGTACCCAACAATACCATGCTGAAGTAGGTCATTGATGTGCAGCAGGAAACGAGTTCCAAAGAGAACCGACCCCTGAGAAACCACGAGATCAAGGCCCCAAGTCTGCTATTTTTATAAATTCGTCATTCCAACACGATCCCATTGTCATTTTGCTATAAGTTCGTAATCTGCTAAATTCGTAATGGTCGATCATTGGTCGGTCAATGGTCTCGTAATAGAATCGTGGTTCTAAATATTCAATGTCTTTGAAAAGCAATGACTGCACAATAACATTCTAATGGTAGGTCACTGATCAAAGCAGATTACCCACGGAACAGAAAAAACAGTGGAAATGCAAAGTAGGCGTGGCACGCGTGCCACAATTAAGCGCTGTTACGCTTACTTGGTCCCAGTCGTGTTCTAACATCGCGTCGAGTTGCTAGTCTTGCGAAAAATTGTTTTTCCGTAGCTATGCCGTATTGTTCCATTTTGGAGTGCAAAAATGATACCTAGTAGGAGAAAAAATCTTAAAAATGGAGGTATTTCGTACCATCGTTAAGTACGATTTTATTTATTTTCTAATAAAATCTTATTTAATTTCAATTTACTAACAATTTAATAGAACTTAACAAACACTTAATAAAACATGATTGTATACATTTTGCATTCCTTACGGTAGAATCACTTGAAACATGTAAATTTTATAACACCATTGTAACAGTGTTTTCTGCAAAAATAAATAACTTGAACTTGAACTTCAGATTAAAATCAACCTTATGGGATTAAAATAAAGTTTATTTTGGATTGATAGTATTCACTATTTCATTCTCGAAAATTCTTTGCTACTCAATTAGTGATGTAGTAGAGTCGGATGTTGGTTTTATCGATTAAATAATTAAGGTTTTTTCCCTTAGTATGGTATCTTTAACATCTATTAAAATACAAAATGAAAGGACCATAAAGATATAAAATCAAATATTTCCAATAAAAGTTGAACAAAATTTTATACAGAAAGGAGATGACGTGATTCCTGTTCAGTTTCATTTCGAACATAGTTCAGTTCAGTTCGAAGAAGAAACAGTTAAAAATATAGATGTGGGTAGTTCAAATTGTTCAACACCGAGGAAAATGAAACTAAAAGGCCATTTAAGATTTTGCGAAGGCAAAATTGTAAAACGTCTAAAAATAAAACGATTGCAATTGAGAAATCGAAGGTTTAAAAAGAAAATTAATAATATTGATGAAGTAGGTATTATTAAGATTGGAAGAAAAATTTGCCATAGCCAAAGAAAACTTGGATTGCCTCAAAAATACTAATTCAGAGGTTTGTTTTAATTATTTTACATCATTTTAATCATGATAAATATTGGTAGACCCAAGTATGAATTTATATATAAAAATGTGTTTTTATAGGTTCTAGAATTGATCGTCAGACAAGTTGGAAACACAGAATCAGGAGTCATATCAACTGACTGACTGACGATTCAAAAGTACTTGTAAATGGTTTATTTTAAATAAATGCTTTGACTTTGACTTTGAAAAGAGTATTTTTTACTGATATATATTCGTACCAACGCAACGGTGCCTGACGATTACCCTCTTTGGGTCCGACTGGTCAGTGACTGATGTTGTTATATATTTTATTTTTAAATCATACTACGCCATTCTTCCTACAGTTTTACTGAACTCCCAGCAAGTCTTATTTTTTTAGAATTAAACAAGAAATCGGGTATATATCGATAATGTAATTCAAAATTTCAATGCGTACTGCACTGGTCGAGTAGCAACAAATATCGACCTGCAACGCGAATGTCAACCCTAAGACTAACACAATTAAATTTATAATTGCTACCACTGAGAATACCGCCATCTATGGACGAGTAGCGAAATTAACTCGTCATTAGGATCTTGCAAAGACATTGAATTTATACTAGCAATAGACAGGACATAGGTAGCGAACAAAATCGTATTCCGATACTTAGGTATGTAACTGTATGAAAACGACAAATCAAACGAATTATTTAGTTGTAATGCATTATATGATTATCGCTATTTTTGTGTGAGTTTGACGGCAGCGGTTGTTGCATGTGTTGTTGCATTGCACTTCCACCTGTTTTTTTTCTGTTCCGTGAGATTACCGCATACGTCTGTCATTCATTTGTCATTATGTACGAGATTAACATTCTATGTCATTTCTTTCAATGGAGTGTCAGTGGTTGATCATTGGAAAGTCATAATGACGCTTTTATATTAGTCAAAATTAACAATAATTATGAAATCAATGATAGACCATTCTGACACTATTGTAATAGCAGACTTGAGGCCCAGAGGAGTAGCCGTCAACGACCACTCGGATCGAACGTTCACTAAGGAAGTCTTATATCCAGCTACAAAATTCAGTTGGGACGTCATTAGCAGGAAGCTTGATAAGTAGACTTGCGTGCCAGACCCTGTCAAAGGCCTCCGAGATATCAAGCGATACAGCAAGTCGCAATCCCAGCAGTGCGTGACATACACAAGATTATGGCCAGTTGACCGTCCCCGGCGAAAGCCATTTTGACGGTCACTGAAGAGATCATTGTCTTCAAGGTAGGTCAGGAACTTACTGTTTACATACTTACCTTTACATAACCTTGCACAGAATGGAGGTAATGGCGATCGGATGCTAATGAGCAGGGTCTGCACGGTCACCCTTTTTGTGCACAGGTTGTACATTTGCAAGCTTCCAGGATTTTGGCACCATTCTTTTTTTAAGAGAGAGGCGGTACAAGCATGTCAACATAGGAGACAGTTCAGGCGCACACTGCCTCAACACTCGTGCCGGCACAATACTCTTCGGACCTCTTTAATGTGAATTGCGATCTCCGGCATCGAAGAGTCACAACGATGGTGGTTACTTGGTGCCAGCATTCAGATGTGAATTGTTTGCAAAGAGAGATGAAAATAAATTTGCTTTCTCACTTGTAATGTGTCAATGTAGTCTAGACACGTAGTTTTTCCTATCATGCGGGCGGCACGCGCACCGAACGCGGAATGGCTGCGTTCTGCCCGCGTGCGTGCTAACCGGATGCGGGCGGCGTTCTTCTTCCTTCAGTGTTGTTTTTACTGTGACGCGGGTCGCACGCATGGTCAGGAAAAGAGCCCTAATGTCGAAAATCGGTTACTTCGTTTTGTGTCGATACGTATTGTTTTCTTATGACGGCATTCTTATCTATACGGTATGTTAGACGCTACACACACATGCACACGGGTTAGTGTGTTGCTACTAGGCAGGATTTGTTTTTTTTTTATTTTAAGGATGTGAAATCGTCAAATGACCCCTTCCGCTCTGGGTGGAGCGGCAGGGAGTGTCAGACTGACTAAAACCCACCCATGCTCCTCCTAGTGCCTTTTGCGTTCCAGGGCCGCGGTAACTCTTTCGAACAAAATCCCCGACCCTGACAGGCACTGGCCCTAACGGGCCCCTACTCCTATGCTGACATCTCTGAGGCGCGCGTAGAACACAGCGCGCCGTCGGCCCGGGCCTGGCTTTGATCGAACGGCGAGCCACCCAACGCTCGCCGTGCGCAGACCCGCACCTACGGTGGCCGGAAATCGCCCAGCGTCTCCCGACGCCCGGTGCGTCTCCCTATGCCGCGGCGGCTGGGGCGTGAGGGTTGTCTCTCCCTCACGCGGTCCGCCTCCTCCTTCACTAGTATTACTGCTTCGCAGAAGGAGGTGACGGCTTCCCATGCCTCCTCGCTCCGGACCATGGATTGAACCAGGGCCGGACGCGAGAGGTCTGCCCAAGCGGGGCAGATCTCCAGCGTATGCTCCACCGTGTCTTCCAGGCGATCCTCGCAATGAAAACACCCGGGCGTTTCCTCCCGCTGACACTAGGCAGGATGACCGTTTACAAAACAGCTGAGCAGATGCCTAATTCTAGTTTTATTTACATTGCTCTTTTTAGTAAAAGTAGTGAATTCATTTTCTTTTTTATTAAAAATCACATTGGGTTCGGTAAGAATAACGATTATGAACAGTCTAAAGTAAAAAAAAAACCGGCCAAGTTTGAGTCGGACTCGCGCACGGAGGGTTCCGCACCAGTACTTATCTATAAAAAACGGCAAAAAAATCACGTTTGTCGTATGGGAGCCACACTTAAATATTTATTTTGTTCTGTTTTTAGTATTTTAGTTGTTAAAGCGGCAACAGAAATACATCATCTGTGAAAATTTTAACTGTCTAGCTATCACGGTTCATGAGATACAGCTTGGTGACAGAAAAACGGACGGACGGACAACGGAGTCTTAGTAATTGGGTCCCGTTTTACCCTTTGGGTACGGTCCAGAATCATGTCCTGAACTCATGGTATCCGTTTGTGCGTCGATGTCCACTCTGTATATAATAAGACAAGTACTCGTAAAATTGTGAAGTAGCTAGCTCATGCTACTTGTTGAAACATTGTTTGTTTGATAATTAGCTGTCGTAGCAGCTGTATGTGTATACTTTTGTCAATCATACTAATGGTATTATCTGTACTTGCAGATTCCGCAAACATATGACAATTTGTTTTGAAATGTATGATGGGGTGCTTACACAGCAAGAAAGAAACTTCAGACTTGCATCCTAATGTGTTTCGTGTTGTGAACATTGATGAGAATGGTGCCGATTTGTGTTCCGGTCAGTTAGAGATAACTGAATCCGATATAATATTGTATCGCGAAGGAAGAGACTCAACTGTATGGCCTTTACACTCATTAAGAAGATATGGTTTTGAGGGAGATATATTCAGCTTTGAATCAGGTTTGTGTTTACAATAAAACGATAGGTATCTACATTATTATACCAATATTAACTGTTGCCGGTGCCGCCGCAAGTATTATAATTATTATCTGTGCTGTTGCACTGCTTGGCAAGGGTGTTCCCGATCTGTTATCTTTTTGGTGGTAATTATCTTTAACTAAATTAAATAACTAATATGAACATACTTCTAGCAAAATTATCAATATATTTTGGAAGTATCTATGAACGTAATTTCAATCCTTGGAGACAAAATAAATGTAATGCAGTGCTACAAAAGTAGGTATCAGTTTAATTGAGTTACCTACCTTTTTTTTTCTTGGGCTTCGCACGGTTTGTGCATTTAGCCAATGTCTAGTTACCTACCTTTTTTTTGTTAGCAATGCTTTATCTTTTTCTCCAGTGCAGACTTCAGAGGGCAATCTTCTTTTAACGAATATAGTGCATGAAATTTCGATGATATAAATTACAAAAAAATACTTCGGTTTTTGCATGAATATGTATAAGTATTTCACTTTTAATTTCCACACCTATTACCACATATGTAAGTATTTTATCAATCTCGAAGGTCAGATCTTATTTTTCGCAACCGCAAAATGTTTGTTTCCAAACTCGTCGTGCCCGCTCTTGATTAATTTCAGAGTATTAGGGACTGAGTTTTCATGGGCTCGTCCAAGGGACGAGAAGTAGGTGGCTTCCATTCGTTAGCATTTGGGCGTAACAGACGTAAGTTGTAGTCACAAGACTACAAGTCGAAGATTTTCGAATGACGTGCTCTCTGAGGCACGGGGTGGTATAGGTAATATAGGTATGTAATGGTTAGGGGGGCGGGGAATACTGTCCGCCTCGGTTGACACCCCACCGTTTGATGGGGTTGACTGTTTTTGTCACGGTCGAGTGTCATGAACGTCAAGATGGCGGGACCCCGCCAGATTTTTCGAATATCACGTGAGTAGGATTTAATACAATATTAAATTTCTACTTGGTACTTATAACATACTTTCTAAAATTCCAAACTCATAAAATTTCAAAATATTCTTTCTACAAAGAAAGTGGTCCCGCTATTTTGATATCAAAATGGAGGGACTACTATTCGGCGTGATCTTAAACTGAACACACCAAATTTTAATACGATATAGTACGACTACGTTTGAATCGTTATTATGCTAAAACTGAAATTTTAATAAAAAAAAGCTGATTAAAAGACATGACTAAATTAAGTATGGACGATTGCCCTAGCAATGAATAAACATTTCATCAGGACTTTTTTCTATATTTAAAAAAAAAAATACAAATTTAATCTGTGTTTTACCTAAATTTCAGGTCTCTGCAACGCTTAGTTTTAAAGACCTCCGTGGCCGCCCGGTTCGCCGCGTTTCAATGGCGCGGCCACGTTCAAACCCTTATAACTTTTTAACCATGGCTTCGACAAATTTATGATTTTGGGAATCACCGTTTACAAATTTTTACAAAATCTTGGCATGGTTTTATTATTTTTAACTGTCATGGCCGCGCCGTTGAAACGGACACTAATACCAGATCACTGTCATGACATGACAGCAGCAGCCAACAGTTCTGTTTCCCACAAAACAGCTGCAGTAGAAAGTATGTCCACTAAGGGATTACGTGTAGTTTCACTTTCATATAATATCATAATAAACTTTTTGGCTGATATGCCTCGATTTAATTCGGCCTCTTAAGAGTTGAGGTCTCGATCCACCTAAATGCATGAATCTATCAAGGTCCGGACACACTTCAACCCTAAAACATCCTTTGCTCTAATATGCTCTCTCTCTGTAGTATGACCGGGCTCTTTGCGTGGCTACACCACAGTTTATACATCTCATGATGAATTGATATGCAAGGCAAGTAGAGTACCGGAAGGTCAGTAGGTAGGCGAGCACACACAATAAGTCCGATAAACAAGCGAGGGTCAAAAGTAAATATCCAAAATAATACTGAGAAAGCACAACGAACGAACGGCAGAGCGATCAAACGACGTCTAACCACAGACTACTATAAAGGCGTCTAACAATATATAATATTGTAGAACCGGACATCTTAATCTTCTTTGTCAAACAAAAACATAAAAAAAAACATTTAATTATTTGATTATTCACGAAAGTTTTAGAAGACTAATAAAATCGTAATAATTCATTACTGAATATTTGGATGTTACAAGCTAATTTTTTTTTGTCTGTTCTTTTTTACAATCTGTCTCAGTATTGAACATTAAGTAATTTTTTTCGCATGTGTAGATGTCTTGGTCGGTATGTGTCCTATAACACATCTTATTTGCTTATGTAGCATAATGTTACGAGCTTAGGGTTCGTGACAATAAAAACAGCCGATAAAATAACCAAAATGACACTTTAATTAATCAACACTAATTACAACTTAAACTCACTAATTATAAATCACAATTGCACTACTGATCACTTTAATTCGCAGTCGAAGTTCGCTCTCGAAGTTGTCGCTTGTATCGCAAATTCAATACTGACCCGGTCACAAGCTATGCGGGCCTTATATAGGTCGGCAGATAATTCCAGAACCTTCTAGTATAGAAACATCTAGAAAGTTCGAGTACATACCGGTCCCGACCCGACTAACCACATATTGAAAACTCTAGAATGTTCTAGCATCGAAATGTCTAGAAGGATCTTGACTCTACTAGTTCTGCTACTCGACACTAGATGGCGCTAGTAGTAACTTATAACGTTATGTACCCGGCATTAATTCTGGCGCGTAACACTGCCCCCTCCTAAGACATGCTCGTCCCGAGCATTATCGGTCCCATAATAACGCGCCAGTCGATCCACATGGACGATCTTAGGAGCACTTCTTATGCCTTTCTGTATGCGGTAGGTTACGTCATTGATTTTCGTCACAATCCGGTACGGCCCGTTCCATTTAGCTTGAAGCTTAGGAGATTTCCCCTTGCTGCGAACTGGATTGTGTAACCACACTTGTGAACCTTCGTCGAATCCTTTATTGTTCACTTTGCGGTCATAACGGGTTTTCATCTTTTCAGACATTTGCTGGCCCGATTGTCTGACGTGCTCATAAATGTCATTCATTTTGTTCCGCAAGTCATTCGCATAATCGGTTATACTGCGTGGGGCATCAGGTGGTATTCCGGTAATCAGGTCTGCAGGCAGCCGTAATTCTCTACCAAAGTTTGCGAAAGCTGGTGTCACTGATATGCTTTCGTGAACAGCACTTCGGTATGACAGCAAAAACGGTTGTATATGCTTATCCCAATCCCGTTGCCGGTTCTCCACTACTTTTGCCAGGTATCTCTCCAATGTCTGATTAAATCGTTCCACCATTCCATCCGATTGTGGGTGGTAAGAAGTTGTTCTCGTTTTATGAGTACCCATAACTCGACAAGTTTCCTGGAATATTTGGGACTCAAAATTCCTTCCTTGGTCGCTGTGAATCTCCAAGGGTACTCCAAAACGACAGAAGACTTCATGAACTAGTTTATCTGCAACTGTTGAAGCTTCTTGGTTTGGAATAGCGAAGACTTCCGGCCACTTAGTGAAGTAATCCATTACAACCATGAAATACTTGTTACCACTTTCACTTTCCGGAAACGGTCCCGCAACGTCTAGGGCTATCCTTTCCCATGGTGCACCAACATTGTACAACTTCAATGCACCTCTACTGCGAGTCTGTGGTCCTTTTACAGCCGCACAAGTTGTACATTTACGACACCAGTCCTCGACATCGTCACGACAGTGGACCCAGTAAAACCGTTCCCGTATCTTTAGTAGAGTCCGTTTAACTCCCATATGGCCTCCTGAACAACCATTATGGTACAACTCTAGAACATCCGATACTTTAGCTTTAGGGACAACCATTTGCAAATGACAGCTGTCTCCCCGAGCATTTTCCCATTTACGGCACAGGACTCCATCCTGAATCACTAAGCTGTCCCATTGGGCCCAATAGCTTTTTGTGATCAAACTCATCGCTGAGACGTCACTCCACGCTGGCTTAGGAGCACTGGCCTTAATCCACTCCAGAATCGGCTTGATGTCCGTATCTTCCTGCTGTGAACGTCGTAGGATTTCCTTCCACTCGTTGCTAAGGTCTGTCTTTAGCATCCTTACAGGAACGACTTCTTTACCCACTAGCCAACTACAATGCTTGCAGTCTTCAGGGCAAGGTCTTCTTGACAATACATCTGCGTTGCCATGAGATCTACAGCTGCGATGTTCGACTACTAAGTCGTGCTCCTGCAGCCGCTTGGTGCTGTTGTCAGCCACCCTACCTTCGAGAGATCGGCTATCATTTCTTTCTGCAGTTCGCTTAGAGCAACTGGATCGGAGGTGGCCCTTTTCACCACAGCCGTAGCACCTAGGGCTATACCCTTTAAAACGATCACAAACTGCTGCTTCTGTAACCTGCTTGCCACGGTGGGAACGACTATCCTGCCACACAGCTTCTCTTCCTACAGTTCGCTTAGGGCAACTGGATCGAAGGTGGCCCCTTTCCCCACAGCCATAGCACCTAGGGCTGTATCCATTAGAACAGTCGCGAACTGTAGCCGCTGCAACCTCTCTGACGCGATGGGAACGGTGATCCTGCCGCACAGCTTCCACCTCCAGTGCATGAGCCAAGGCGTCCTTAAGCGTCCCGTGGTGCCCGAGTCTCACAGCAGCTCTTACTTCAAGGTCGCGGATGCCGTCGATGAATGCCTGCACCAGGTTCCCTTCAATGAGCGCAGGTACAGACTGGTATGCTTTTCGAACCAGCTTTTCCACTTCAAGGGCCCACTGCTGCAGGTTTTCACTGCTACGTTGCACGCGATCCTTGAGCTGCGCACGAAAAACGTGTTCCAGATGAGCGTCGCCATACCGGGCTTCCAACGCCTCAAGGAGCTGCTCGTAAGTCACTTCCTTACCGAGAGCTTCCAGGACAGTTAAGGCCTGGTCGCGCAGGCCTAAGGTGAGGGCAGTCATGGCCTGATTTTTATTCCAGCCGTTCGCCTTCATAACAGCCTCAAACTGTATTTTGTAGGCCGACCAGGAAGATGTCCCATCAAACGGTGGCACTTTGAACCCGCGTAGCGAAGGTGTAGTAGCTACGGGAGTTGCAATTCCATCCCCTACTTTAAGGTTGTCCATTGCTTTTTTTATTTCAGCAATCTGGGTTTCAGCTTCTATCAGGCGGTTCTCGTGCTGAACCACCTTCTCTTTTACCACCTTTATTTCTTTGCCGAAAGTGGCATGCAGATCCTTCATGAGGACCATTTGTTCTTCCTGGCGGCGCGCCTGCTCTTCCTTGTCACGCTGGAGCTGTTCTTCCAACCGACGGGCCTGTTCCTCCTGTCGGCGGGCCTGTTCCTCCTGTCGGCGGGCCTGTTCCTCCTTATCACGCTGGAGCTGTTCTTCCAACCTTCGGGCCTGTTCTTCCTGCCGGCGAGCCTGTTCCTGCAGCATCATCATCAGAGCTCCAAAGTCTGGTGCTGCAGATGCTGGAGCTGCTGTGGATGGGCCGGGCTCCATGGTCGGCAACTGGCCCTCCAACGTCTGCGGCGTTGCACCTCCAAAACGCCTCTGGTCCGTCTCTTGCTGGCGTTGACTTCGGGTACGAATACCCTCCGTGTCGTCCTTTGGTAGAATCGGCATAGTTTAAATATCCACTCTTCTGACACCAATTGTTACGAGCTTAGGGTTCGTGACAATAAAAACAGCCGATAAAATAACCAAAATGACACTTTAATTAATCAACACTAATTACAACTTAAACTCACTAATTATAAATCACAATTGCACTACTGATCACTTTAATTCGCAGTCGAAGTTCGCTCTCGAAGTTGTCGCTTGTATCGCAAATTCAATACTGACCCGGTCACAAGCTATGCGGGCCTTATATAGGTCGGCAGATAATTCCAGAACCTTCTAGTATAGAAACATCTAGAAAGTTCGAGTACATACCGGTCCCGACCCGACTAACCACATATTGAAAACTCTAGAATGTTCTAGCATCGAAATGTCTAGAAGGATCTTGACTCTACTAGTTCTGCTACTCGACACTAGATGGCGCTAGTAGTAACTTATAACGTTATGTACCCGGCATTAATTCTGGCGCGTAACAATAATAATAATATGTAGCTATGTTTGTCCGATGAAGTCTTGAGGTATTTTGTACTTAAGCCTTCTGGCCCCTGTCCCATCCATAAGGTGGCCTGCCAGGATGTTTGGGTGACGCGTAATTCGCTCCTTGTATGACTTGATGTAGTTCTTTACTTCTTCTTTGACTATGGGAATCATTAGATCATGGTGTAGAGCCTCGTTTGGAACATACCATGGCGCGTTTGTAATTGTTCTTAGGATCTTATTCTGAAACCGTTGTATGATCTCAATGTTGGAGTGTGATGATGTTCCCCATAGCTGGATGCCATAGGTCCAAATAGGCTTGATTACCGTTTTGTATAACAGGGTATTTTTGTGCAGGTGTAGCTGTGAGTTCCGGCCAATCATCCAGTAGTACTTTCTCAATGTTTGCGCAAGTTGTTTGCGTTTCGTGAAATGTGTTTTTTCCATGTAAGGTGCCTGTCAAGGTATTTAACATGTTCAGCTTGAGGCATTAGAATATTGTTTAGCTGTACTGGTATCATTTCTTATAGTGAATGTGACATTCACTGACTTGGTCTCATTGGCTTTTATCCTCCATTTCTTGAGCTAGAAGGCTATGTTGTCCAAACAGGTCTGCAGCATAGCTGCTGCTACTTTATGATCACTTTGAAGACACCTGGGGCGAGCCCCAGGTGTCTTCAAAGTGATCATACGATACAATGTGTTCATACGATTGCAATAGCAGACTCGAGAGTCTGCTATTGCAATCGTATCTCAATGACCGGTCATTGATCGAATATTTGACAACTTTGACAGTTTTTGTATGGGAATTGTGTCATAAGTATGACGTTATACGTCAAAAATCGATCATTGACCGGTCATTGAGACACGATTGCAATAGCAGACTCGACCCCCAGAACAGCTGTGTCATCCTCGAACGTTCCTGTAGACGCAATAATTGATATTGGCAAATCAGCAATATGAAGCAAATATAAAATAGACCCAAGCACACTTCTTTGAGGAACCCCAGCAGAAATAGGATATAGTTTTGAAGAAGCTTCGCCAATTTGTACGAAAAAAATTCTGTCCCTCAAGTACGATACCAAGATTAAGAAGATGTCGCTTGGGAAACTAGTTTTGATTTTATAAAGGCGGCCCTCGTGCCAGACTCTATCAAATGCTTGAGAAATATCAAGGACTGCAGCTGCACAATACTCTTTTTCTTCAAAGGTACTGTGAATTTTAGTAACAAGCTTGTGGACTTGATTTATTGTGCCATGTCTCTGTCGGAACCCAAATTGATGATCGGGTATTAAAAGTTTTTCTTTGATAATTGGTAGTAATCGTAATACAAGGAACAATTAAAACATTTTTGAAGCTGTTGAAACAGCTTCAACTTCCAACAAGCTAGTGAGTTTCTATTCATGCTAAGAACAGTCGCTTACTGGCTAAGCTACTTTTTTTCAGGTGCTTTTCTAATGTAAAGTAGGTACATGGGTCCTTTACATTAGAAAAGCGCCTGAATAAAAAGTAGGTATAATTTTAAGCCAAGTATAATTGGCTTACAATTTATTTAGGCGTTTTGTTTGTTGCAGTTTTACATAAGGAGGGTTATTCTAAAGCGCATTGATTTTAGTTTATGTTTACCTAAAAATTAAAGGCTTATGTTTAACTAACCACCAGACCTAGTAAAATAAAACGTTAAAAAAACACTTTATGTTGTCAAAAATAGTACTTACAGTCTGTTTTCAACATTATCTGACCCACCCTAAAAACAAACGAATTTGGACCCTCTTCCTGAAACAATAAGGTTTATTCAATTTATATAAGCTTATCAGACAAGTGCTCGCCAACATTGTCGGAGCCACCGGCATTGTATATCATTTTGTTAAGCTATTTTAATCATTATCTCGTTGACATTAAAGTTGAAAAGCTTTTAAGTCACACTACATAATTACAACCCAATCTTTAATTTCCACAAGACTAACTCAACTCTTCTAAGCCGCATTGAAATTTGATCTTAGTTGTAATGCTAGACGCTGATATTCTAAAGAATTTAAACCTTATAGTATACTTTCATAAAGTTTATTCTTGCACAGCACAAGCAGCCAGCCTTCTCCTCGCGCAAATAGATTATTTTGTATTTTAATAATCAGTCCATTGTGACATGATAATAAAAAAACTACCTATAAAATAGAAAATAAAAAAATGTAAAGAGACGTTGTTTTTGCAATTTAGTAAGGCAAGGTAAAATATGTTTGCGCGTAGTCACTGCTAGGGGTTGCAAATATTCGATAATTTTGGTATTCGAATATTCGAATGTTTTTTCAGCTCTATTCGAATAATATTCGAATATTTCAGAAAAATAAGTTTTTGTATAATTTGTCCCATTTTTAGTGCCTTACAAACAAGTAGGTAACATATTTCCATGTAATTAGGCGTAACATATTAACTTTTAGGCATGGAGCTGACGTCTAATCTCAACTTCGGCTCAACCATCGAGTCAAAAGCACAGACTGCAGCCAAGAAGCTGAGCATCCTAAATAGAATTAGACGATACTTCACATCTGGACAGCTTCTGAGTCTGTACAAAGCCCGAGTTCGTTCCTGTATGGAGTATTGCAGCCACTTATGGGATGGCTCAGCAAAATACGTGCTTGCTATATTGGACTCGATGGAACGCAGATCAAAAAGACTTATTTTAGGCGACGAGACGCTGTTGGCTAAGCTTCACAGCCTGGCTCATCGGCGTAATGTTGCTTGCCTGTCGGTCTTCTACAGACTGTACTTCGGAGAGTGTGCGCAGGAACTCCACAACCTCATTCCACCATCGCCCTTTTACCACCGGAATACCAGACGTACTGCTGGGTACCATCCGCACTTGGTCGATATTCCGACTAGTCGTAAGGGCTTCTCCTCCACATTCATTATGCACACAACCAAAGTGAGGAACTCTCTACCAGCGTCTGTGTTCCCTTCCACATATGACCCGTCTGCCTTCAAGGCAAGAGTGAACAGGCATCTTCTGGGCACGCTCGCTCCATCATAGACCTCATCTATCGCTTTCCGTCAGGTGTGATCGAGGCCAAGAGCAAGACCATACCTCAATAAAAAAAAAATTATCTTCGACCTTAACCAGAAAATCAAAATTATAGAAATAAAACAAACATAAAAAAGCTATCAAATTGTCAACCAAAACTTTAAGTTTTATGTTATTAGCTAAAACAATGCAACAAGTTTATCCTTTTACCTTCCATTGAAAGTTATTGAAGCTAAATAATACAAGTAATCTTAATACATAAAACAAAGTCGGGTTTGTTACAAGACTTAAACCTCGAGAACTGCTGGACCGATTTTAATGGTTTTAAATTTGTTGGATTTGTCTCCACCTTTCCCAAAATGTTCCTGGGTTTCGTAGGGTAGGGCAGATAGGTACGGTAGGTAGTCAGTTGACGGGAGCGAAACCCCGGGGGACAGCTAATAATGTCCAAAATCTCTTTACAAAATAACAAAATGCACGGCTCTGTTGTAAAAACTACGCGACTGTTGTCTTGTGAACTCGGCGGAAAGCGCCCGGCGAGCAAGTTGTAGTCAGCAGAGGAATGGAGGCCGTTGATTGTTCGAATGACCGTCAATCGTAGTAGTGCCGATCTATTCCAAAATTCCGAGATTTGAGGACCACGCGTTAGACGTCGCGTTCGTAATAAAGAAAATAATGTTGTGTCCTTAATTGTTGTGGTAATATTCGAATGTTCGAATATTTTAAATTTACTATTCGAATATGAATTTCAAATGGATATTCGAATAATTCGAATATTCGAATATTCGATTGCAATCCCTAGTCACTGCATACCCTTAGTAGCATTTGAATACCAGTTTTATAATGAATACGAATATTAATTTTTCAACTACCCACTTATTACAAGTTACGCGAAAATATTACCATTTTAGAAAGTTTATATTTGAAGATATTCCGTCTATAGTTCTTTACATTATTACAAGAAATAGTTTTGGAATAAATTCTAAATTGAAAGCAAAACAATATCTTCGTCGCAGGATTTGATCTCGCATCTTGTTTATCTCAGTCTTATACACAGACCACGAGACCAGAATTACATGAACGAATCCATTAAAATAAGCTGTCACACTAATTATATTATAACAAGTAGTTATAACATATAACCTAATGCTAACGTTATAAAGATCAAATTTGCGTGTCTGTAAGTCTGTCGAGTCCACGAGCACTTGTCTGATAAGCTCATATAAATTGAATAAAGCTTAATGTTACAGGTAGAGGGTCCAAATTCGTTTGTTTTTAGGGTACGTCAGATAATATTGACAACAGACTGTACCTAAATGATCACCATAATTAAATTCCCATTTTAGCGTGAAATTGAAATAAAAAAATTACAACTTGTGATCCTACTTAAAGCATCAACTCCAAATTATGATTGTTTAATCCAAAAATAGTTAATGACCACAAACAAATTAACAGTATTTTAATATAAACTGACATTTAAATATGTAACATCTTCTCGTCCTATTATTCCAGATAAATCAATAAATAACTAAAAATAGTAAATAAACCTCTAAAGTTAACCCTATGATATTGTAAAATCATTAAGTACTAAAATCTTGAGCTTTTTATGACTAATTATTAACCACTAATAACTAAATAGATATTTTCTATTTCGCGTTTATTCAATAAGGTTAAGAAATGAACAACTCTTATAATAAAATAATCCTTTTATAAAAAATGCGTGAAGAATTTTACTATGAAATAATAGAAACATTGTATTAAATCTTATTCAAATTATATTCGAAAAAGCTGGCGGGGTCCCGTCATCTTGACGTTCATCGGGTACCCCTAAACGTAGGTACTTAACCCGCATCAGCCAACAAAGTTATATCTAGCTACTAGCACTTCGCCCGCGTCCGCGCGGATTTAGTAGGTACTCCACAAACTTCAAGGCCCCCTCTACCCCCCTATCTTTTAAAGGTTAGTTTTGGAAAATTAAGCGATTACGATTTTCATAAATTACCTAGCCATATCTGCTTTTTCTGTGGTCTCAGGAGGCCCTAAAGTCTAGGTTCATTGTCTAGGGCCTAGACAATGTACCATTCAATTAGCGAATGCGAAAGCATCTGTCAATCCCATACATTTTTGACGCCTTCGCCACAGTATAAATATGGACAGTACGGAAACTGCCTACAAACACTCGAAACGGCACACTCAACAAACATGCACACCGACGAGACTCCTAAGCTGTCTTCGCAGGACTCGCAGTAGTGAGTGCCGCATCAAGAAGACGAGTAGTCACGTTTAAGTTTATCTCCGTGATCGTTTGAAAATGCCAGGAATGTACCTATTGCGTACTGTTTGAACTCGGCTTCATCAAAACCGGAGCAATCGTATTTTAAACTTCCTGCTGATATTGAAAGGTAAGAATGATTTCTAGTTATTGTTATTTAATCGTTATCGAATTACGTATAAGTCCGTATGATCGATCATAATGAATTCGTGAACTTACTTGTAAATCATGAATGCGGCGGTTTTGAGGGTATTTAAAGCTGATAGTGCAATAGTGATAGTGATAACAATAAGTAAATCCAAGATGGCGACTGCAATAGGTAGGTATTCTATATCAATATTTTCGTCATGGGTGTCGTTTTCATGGTTTTCGAGGGTATTGAAGCCGATAGTGCTGTCAAAACGTGAATCCAAGATGGCGGCTACAATAGGTAAAATTTTTTTCGTCATGGGTGTGTGTATTTTTTTTATGTAATGGGTTTTTAATTACTAGATATCACACGCATTTTCGGATTGAAACGCGGTACGGTTCGTAGCCGCTCAGGAGCCCAGCCCGCGCGCCACCTGCGCTGCGGCGTCTACCGCGCGCCCGCTCCGACGAGGAGCGCCCGAAACCTTTTCGTCCAACCGCGGCTCGCGTACGCTCCCGCTAAAACTTGTAAAAGGTTCCGCCGTAGTGACATAGTTAAAGATCTATAATTCTACAAGTTGTTGTGTGTTAATAAATTGATTTCCGTGTTTACACTATTGCCTTTTGTTGAGGTTAACCGACGCCATGAGATTACCTATTTAAATTATGTTTGTAAGCTAGTTATTCAAATTCGATTGATTGATCACTACAGAACAAAAATGTAAAAAAAAATATCAAAAACTTAAAAGGTAATTATGTTCTCAATTAGGCTTAGTTTCCGTACTGTCCATATTTATACTGTGCCTTCGCCACGCTACCGTTGACAGAGTCTCACTTGCCACTTGTCTCGTTCACCCCGTCAGAGGTTGATTATGCAAAAAATTTTACATCTGCTTCAATTATCCCACTTTTAGTTTGTTCATAGCGTTCCAATGTAAATTGAAGCAAGCAATGTCCTCCCCTAAAAACTTTATCATCCCTCCTTCATCCCTTACTCTGTAGTGTAATATGTTGTTTTTATCGAAATCATTTAAATGCCGTGTTTCAACTTCATCGGACTAAGCATATGATAAGATTCTCCTTCTTCAGTTCGCTCAAGCCTCAACATTTTTCTTTCTAGAGCATGTTTATGACTGTCGTAACATTTAAACAAAAGGTCCGAATTGAATAATTTAAAGTGTAATTTACACAGATATAATCAACCTTAATTATCAAACCATTTAAATGGATAAGGATTAATATCATGGCACAAAAATCTCCATTTTCCATTTGACCCGGGATTTACTTAAATAATTTGAACAAAAAGCGGTCATGATGACTTGACCATAATAGTTAGACATAATTAAGGTACTTTCGAGCACATTGCTGGAATATTGCTACGCTAATGTTTTTATACTTAGATAGTAAGTAATTTGCTCAGAATAAAAATACACCCGTCATTCTGATATCAGCAGTGCGATTCTGTAAACATGTCGAAGTGAACACGCGGGCGGGGCGCACGACAGGTGAGTTGTCAAACCATACATATAAGATGGAATGACAGCTCTATTGTCGTTCACTCCGCCTAGGTGAACACCGTGAGATGTCGACAGAATCGAGCGGCTGGCTGGCGGCTCACTAACTTTTTTAAATAACTCTAGTTTTATAAAAGCACACTGCTTTAAATTTTACGCACATTCCTCACATTGCTAGAACATTGCTTTCATGTGTATAGAATCACTGTTTTTTGACGTACACCCGTCATTCTGATGTTCACAGAATATCCACACCGGGTATCACCCATGCTATATACGCCACTACCACTGATTACTGAACCATCCCTCCACCACCACACCTCGGCAAACATATAACATTTAGCTTCATGTTATAAAAAAAAAAAAATTGTTTTCAGGTAGACGATGTGAGACTGGAGAGGGAATATATGCTTTTCGCTGTCGAAGAGCATCTCTGTTATTTCGCACACTACAACAACAAATTCAATTAAGGAACGTGATTCATGATTCGGTGCCATATCCTGTATCCCGATTAACGCCATCTCCTCAGGGCAGACAAACATTACAGGCTAGTGTAGTTCATCGCTCTTCTATAGACAACGGCCAGCCAGACAATGCGCGCCCTGCTGTCAACAACAATCTCCCAAATATCATTTCAAATACAACAGTCCCGCGCAATGCTACTCAGTCGCCACGGTCACCATCTAGTGCGGATATATTAGAGGTAATGCCATTGTATCCAAGATCTCAATCTAGTACCAATCAAGTCACGAATGTCTATCAGCTCAGAGATTTTAAGAGAGAACCCAATAATAATCAAGGAGAATCGCCGGCGCCGGCCCCGGTCCCGGCCCCGCTCCCGCTCCCGCTCCCCCTCCCGCTGCCGGTGCCTGATAACCGTGCAACGGAAATTAGACATGTTTACTCAAATGATATCAATAGAGATTTAGCTTTCTTACGGAGCACGTTACGACAAGAGGCTGCTATGAATACGATGAAAGAAATAGAAGATGAAAATATATTTCTCGAAAGTTTGGATAAAAATACTCCAAATAAACAAATCAACAGTCCTCTGTCTCCAACATTGAGTAACTCGAGTGAACACTACGCCCAATTGAGTCTAGAACAACAACAACAGCAGCAGCAACAAGAATCTGCTAGAATGTACATGAACATAGCTCGCAGTGATGCAGAAGCCGGTAAGAGCGATACCGTGCCTACCACTCCATTGACACCAAAACAAGTAGAATATTGTAATTTATCTGTGGGGAATAAACCAGAGATAAACACATACGCAAATTTATCACTAGGTGATATGGGCGAAAGTATTAAGAATGCTAAACAAATATTAAGTTTCTCAGCACCCACTGAGCACAACCAAAAATTCTCCGAGTCCGATACTTTGACTTCTATGTCACCTGTGGAGGAATTGGAAGTCAACTACGCAATATTAGATATTGATTCAAATAAAGAAATTGTAAAAATGACAAGGGATTTAACTTCCCCTGAGAGTCAATCCTTCAGCAGTTCTAAAAATGAAAGTGTTACCTCGTATTCGTCGCAGCCACGCGGACGGCTTGTATCGCAGTGCAGTGTAGAGAAAGCGAGTCTTCTTGCCAACCCCGCGCCGGCGCCGTCTAATGCCATCGGATACACGACAATTGACTTTGATAAAACCGTCGCGCTCACGTCTGTAGCCGCCGGAGCGGATTGCGATGCAGATGGCAATCGCAAGACTAGACATAATTCATGTAATGTTATTTGCGGAAGTCCAGCCAGTAATGACAAAACAAAATAAAAGTTAAATATTGCACCCTGTATAACAAAATATTTTAAGCCCGGCTGGAAAACGAATTTGTATCAGTAAACGTATGATACTAGTCGTACAACTGAAGTGCTCATACTGGTAGTATTTTTCGTCATTCGTTTTGTGATATATCAACGCTCTATGCTATGACGAAAAATATTCCAACTAGATCTTCTAATTTAAAACCGCGCGCCCTTTCGTTTCAGATGCGCTGTCAAAGTCATATCTTCCACACACTTGAATTCGTCCAACCGTTATTGGTTTTTCTCTCAGTCACTGTCACCGAGAGTCACTATGTACCTGTGCTAGTGACACAATAACCTTTGCATGTGTGCAGGTTGGCATGACAGCGCAATTGGGGAATCGGTGAAGACTTTTAGGACTATCAGATGGATAGAAAGGCGTCAGAAGTGGAGCCGGCTTCTTAATATTTAATTAATATATATGGGGTGCAATATTAAACAAAATTTCTTATACAGGAATATAATGAATGGGATGCGGTTGCATTAATTGGGTATGACACACATTTTGAGATGCTCAAAAGAAAGAAAATGTCCTTAAACTTATGGACGACTACGAATTAATGAATAAGTTTAGTGTAAAATATTAAAACTGAATGCTGGCTTTTGCCTGAATTACATCATTACATGTACATACCAAATAATTTATCCGATAAGCATTCATTTGAATTATGTAGTTCCTAATATACTTATATTTATGTAAATATTTATATTGCATGTTGTTACCAAAGTAGAGCTAACCAAATGTAAGTAAATGTAACCTTTGTTATAGGAGATATTATACTATCATATATCTAGGAGCATATTAGCCGGTATGAAATATCCTATTTCCTACAAAAATCTCAGAGTACTAGCCATTCGTAGTCAAATAGATTATAAATGTGAGTCTGGGTGCTGGAAGTACTACAAATATAAAACTATAAATTATCCAACGTGGCCTTACCTGCTACTGGAATAAAATTATCCTAGGGGCTATGCTCAGAATACAGAACAAACCAGAAACCGTCAACGCGCTCAAATGTGAGGCGGTGTAAACCAAGCCCGAATGGCGTGGTTCGTTAAATTGTCAAGTAATTAACGGTAGACGTGCGTACTATTTACATTTGTCAGTTAATAAATCATTATGCCGTCGTGTATCGTTCCCACTTGCAAAAATGCTACTATAAGAAGAAATCGGATGTGATGACGTTTCAACTGTAGCACATTTCCAAATTTATTAAGTAATTCTATTTAATTTACGTAAGTAACTTATTTGTCAATATACATTATGCATCCATTTCGTACGTGTTGCCGTAGAATAACCGAATTTTTTCATCATCATATCAGCCGAAAGACGTCCACTGCTGGACATAGGCCTCCCCTAAGTGTCGCCACAACAACCGGTCCTGTGCGTCTCGCATCCATCGGGTACCAAGCGTTTTTTAAACTTTGGAATTATAATTGCATAAAAAAAAATCACACTTTCCTGTTGTAAGTGTTTCCACAGAATAAAGCAATATTTTACCATCCTCTTTCAAAAAAATCAAAAAGTCAAAATATTGCGGGTGTGTGAAAACAATGTTCGATTCAGGGATCCGTTTGCAAAATATTAAGCTTTAAAGTGCTAATTATTTAATGTTATCGTCAAGTGTGCCCCTTCTGCTAGCTAAATGGTTGTTTTAATTTTACCCAAAAAGAAGTAATGCATAGTACGCTGGTAACACTACGCGGGTGAGGGAGACGCGGGCGGGGAGTTATTTTGGACACAATGCGCTGCGTACAAATGTGGTTGAACACTCTTTCTGGTTTGTTCTGTATTCTGAGGGGCTGTGTCATAATCATAATCCAGGCAATGGACCACCAATGTTGGAAATGGCATCAGCCAAATCTGTTCAGTCGCTGAGGCATGTTTCAGTATTTATTGTATACCAAAACAACTTCTATTACAGTGAAATAAGTGTATGTACAAAGGTGAGCTTAAGTCAAAGTTGACTTTTATAGGTACATTAGAGGCTCCTATTTCTGTCTGCAGGGTTTTGAAGGAACCTAAGACGAACCAAACCTATCCGTGTCGGGGAGCCCTGAGCTCCCTATGCCCTATGTTCCGCTACTTGGCTAGGCAAGAAAATCCGATAAATTGTAGAACCGTAGACTGAGTGGTCGCCAACATGTCGTCAGTTTATGTCGGTTCACAATTTTCGGTATGACTTCGGGAGATAAAAGACTATACAATTTTGAAGCGTAGAAAGTATTCCAAATGTTCAGTTGACATTTTATCGAGATAAATTATATTTATTTTGTAAGTAGGTTAAACATAACACTTTTACACGTCAATGTTTTTTGGTCATTTTAAGCTAGATGAGGCTAGAGAGTTTACAATCTCTCAAGAGATTTTATAATCATACGGAGTAAACAATTATCCGGTGAAATCCAGATAAAACGTATTATTGTCAAATAAAGAAAATATGAATCACGGATCTATGACCATCGATATAAGATAGTGTAACATCCATACAACGACATAGGTTCCTACACCTAAAAGTAGAACACCAAAAATCGAACGTGGTAGGTAAATTATGACATAATATATTTAAACGTAACATGTATGCACCTGCGTAAGATCCAGATCAATGTGAATAGGTTCAAATGTGTTAGTTATTAAGTACTTACCTATTAAATTAAATATCAATTAGCAACGTTATTGTTAGCCAAAGACGAATTACTAGAAAATATTTACCACACATGATCAATTGATCATTTTTAATTTGATGGCAGATTTTTTGTGGTAAGTTACGATTGTGATTATAAAAGTACACTGCAATACTACCGAATACGCATATTATCGTTACTTACTACAAAGTGAAATAGCATAGACTGATAGTCCGCATTTTCACCATGAACTCAAATTATTCTAACTGTTAAACTATATGTATTAATGATACCTAGGTTTAATAATTAAGTAGCTCATTGTTAATGCGGCATAGTATATTGCTTTTGTACATTGAAATGAATTATTGTAAAAAGAAAGAAATATTTTTTCAAGTGTGTAGGGCATAATTTAAGCTTATATTGTAAAAAGGTAAAATTGTCTATTTATTTGTAATAAGTACCTCATCATCATCTGCCTAGCCTTTTCCCAACATTATAGGGGTCGGCTTCCAGTCAAACCATATTCAGCTGAATACCAGTATTTTACGTGGAGCGGCAGCCTACCAGACCTCCACAACCCCATCAAATAACTGGGTAACAAGGTACTTCTTGGCAAGACTGGACTCTGGAGTCAGATTTTCTGGCTTCTGACATTCCGTAACTAACTACTATACCAAAACCAACTATCTACAAATTACAGCCGAGACCTGCTTTCGGTTTAACGTGCTTTCCGAGGCACGGAGGAACCTCGGTATGTTAAGATGGTCATCCAAAGACCGACCCCGGCAAGCGTTGCTTAACCTGGAAGATCGAACCGTGTGGCTGCTATTGTTTAGCCCCGAGCTCCTCTATTTGTAAAAAGTACCTAATCTGTGGAATAAGTAGGTAATTCGATTACGATTGAAAGCAACACTATAGTGCTGAGTGACAGGTTATAAAAACCATGATTGTATGTATCATGTTAGAGTACCATCGCGTTCAAGATTGACTGTGTAAGGGCTTTAGGACGTATCGGCCGAATTCAGCCGGTAGGCGATCGGTAACTAGGTCGAGACTTCCCACGGTTGTCCCCCTGCACGGTTCCTAAAGGATAGGCCACGGGAACGAAGTCGCGATAAAAAGCTGGTGTTGAATAATTATTTTCAGGATAATAAAATGCACCGTTTATCTGTGAGGTATTAGAATGTTTACGAAATGGTTTCGCCGGTAGGATAGATAAGTTAGTGTGTAGATAGGTACTTTATCTGTGAAATTGAGAAAAAGGTGCTGAAAAAGCAAGGGTCTAACCTAAATTTGAGTAATGGAAACCATATTATAGGTACCTACTTGTTACTAAATATGTGACTGGCCTATTACAGCTTTTAAATACACACTTTTCAACCCAATAATGCCAAATATTGCCAAGACTTGTAATTATTGTAATAAAATTGTATATTAACAACTTAATCGATGTTCTAATTGATTCATTATTCGAAATAATTTTAATCCATCGCCGTCAATTTAAATATCGACTTTTATGTAACTTGTAAGTTGATTTTTAAGTGACCATTAATTGTATGATAAATACCCTAAAAAAACTGTCAACTTTATCTCGAATTTTGAATTCGAATATGGTCATAATTAATTTATATTTGTGGTGCAAGTATTCCTGCTGATGTTCGCTGACTCGACATTCTTATTGGACCTAGTTCTGCCATGAATTAAAAAAAGCGTTATATTTTGTAAATTGTTAACGCATCTGCGATGCGTAGAATGCGTGTTTAAATTCGAATAACACGCCTGATTACTGTCTGTGTTTATTCTGTTACACGTTGTATATGTTACGGCTAATAGCTGAAGTGCGGCTACACCTAGTTTTAGCCGGCTCAAACCAGGTGCAGCCGGCCTCGCCTAAAAGGCGAAGTCGGCGGGTATAAAAAAAAAATCCTTTTTTTTTAAGGATGGGAAATCATCAAATGACCCCTTCCGCTCTGGGTGGAGCGGGAGGGAGTGTCAGACTCTTACTGACTAAAACCCATCCATGCTCCTCCTTGTGCCTTTAGCGTTCCAGGGCCGCGGTAACTCTTTCGAACAAAATCCGCAACCCTGGCAGGCTCTGGCCCTAACGGGCCTCTAACCCAACCTGTCCGAGTCGAGGTGCCTAATGGCCGGTCGCTGTCGCCTCACGTACTCGCGCCAACAAGTTTTAACCGAAGATAAGCAGGATACATCTAAAACCGCATGTGCCGCAACCAAATAGTTAACCCTGGCTTACTAGTATGTACAAATCTCGGCTAACTACATAGTTTGCAAATTAGTTAGTTTATTTTTGCGCAAGTCGCCCTTACTAAAGTATGGAACACTTGCGGTATGCAAGTCTGACTCTCTTTTTTCCAGTTTTTAAGCAAAAATGCAGACAAAGTAGTGGCACAAATAGTACCTATAATGTATTTTTTTTTTCGATATTGAGCAACTTTCCTTTTTTTAATTTATTATACTTAGTTTTATTATTTTATGAAATTATCGACGGTTGAATTTTGTTTGTGTTAAATATTTAAATTGATAAGCACAGTTAGTATACCTAGTTGAGAAACTACATTTTATATTGCAGCCTATTGAAACTGATGCTAGGTACCCCTAATTGTTTAGTAGGGTAATGTTCATTGAACCAAAGACTTACTCAACCCTTCCGATATATTGTGATGTTTTATGTTGTCTTATTTGACTGAACATAAGGATGATTTTTATTAATTTATTTACATGATGTGTTCCATTTGATGCATAGAAGCTTTTTGAGATGCTGTGTATATGATTTAACGTTTAAGAAATGTACCTAGTAAATATATAATTATGAAATATTAATTGGACATATTATATAAATTAGCAATTTAAGGAAAATATAAGATATTGTTCTTTGAAGGTTTTGTTATTCTTTTCCAACATTTGGTCTACTTATTGCAAGTTATTTGACAATCAATTCTATTGATCTTGATATCAGAGTTACAGCCGACCGCTAGCTGCTACCAATGTTTATTCAAAATAAACTTTCTGATTTTGGATTTTTTCCACAACTTAAAAGACTGCATTCAAATTTTTGGTGACGCTTGTCTCAGAATTCGATCCTTATTAGCGACACTTTTGGATGGTGTAATAATCAAGGATGTGTTATTTCTTCAAAATCACCCGGTTCGATTCCTAGCCAAGAATACCGTTTAAAAAAAAATGCAATGATGGAGTTTTAGTTTTCATTAAAATCGGGCTCGAGACTTCTTTCAGTGTTTTTCGTTATTACTCATAGTTTCGGTTTTGGCCACTTGAAAAATTCATCCTGTATACTCGCCTGGCAGACCGACCGGGCGACCGCTAGAATATTCTGGCTATTTAATATACCTACTTTTTAAACAATTGAAAGAGTCCTCAACATTTTAGCCTTGTGGGTGCAGGTTATGAATTACTATGCCGATGACAACTTAGCTATTGTCTGGCACATACATGCAACCCTCAAAATAGGTTGGCAATTTTTTTTACACTTAAATATAATATGTTCTAAATTACAACATTCCTTTTCAAATTGTAGCCTTGTGGGACCAGAATAAAACATTAAAAATTAAGGGATGATAAAGACGAAACCGTGAGATGCATGCCAGACCGGTACTTTCTTGACCGTTATTAATAATAATAATAAGTGATAATAGTGAGTGCTGTGATACCGGCCGTGGCAGTCGCGTTGAGCTCGAGCGACGAGTACCTACTTCTCGCCGCCTACGACGCCACCACCTGCACGTCGACGGAGAGTACGCCGGCCGCCGGACGGCTTAGGACCTCGAGGCCCACCGGCCTCTGATAGTGCGCTGCACACTTCCGCCGGGAGCTGGGACCCCAGCTCCCGGCGGAAGTGTGCAGCGCATGCGATGGACACAATCCATCAACGAAAACGGCATGCGCGCATACTATGGGGCTACAGAGGGTGGAATGGAAACAACCTGACTGCGCACCGTGGTCGGATGCTCTCTCTGTTTCAGGTACTTGAACCAGCGGTCAACGTTTCGGCGCAACGACTGTCGGATCAGGTGCGCGTCATCCAGCGTAACCGTATGTTGGATGACAGTGTGCTTGATCGCCTCCGAACTGAAATGTGTGGCCAGGTCATTACTCCTCCGTCGCAGACTGTGGCACCACCACAGTCAGCCCAAATACCCAGCAACGCTGATGAGGATAGTAATGACAGGGTTACAAACGTAAGTACCCAGTGCAATGACGAATTGAGGAGTGCTTTGGAGTGTGCTATTCGAGAATATCGCTACACGCCGCCTGAACTTAGACCACGCTTACCTCGTTTGCCCATGCATAACAAAAACAGGGCGCTGGTGGCAGCTCTGGATTCGCAGTTGTCAAATTATTTTGATGACTGCGAAGACCTCACTGATGCACACTCGATAATGTACTGCGCGGCTGTAGCGGCATGTCGTGTAGCTCACGTCAAAATAACCAAGGACAGAGTTACACGACCAAAACCAGCCGTACCGGCCTGGCAGTGCAGGATCGAGCGTCGTATCGGTGGGGCCAGAGCGTTAATCGGCAAACTGATCTGCTTCAGGGAGGGCAACACTCGCCCTAGAGTGATGCGCTTTGTGAGACGGGCGTTTTCGGGGACTGATATCAGTCCCCAAGACTATATGTCCTGTGTCACAGAGCGCATCGACTTCCTGAAGCAGAAGGTGTATGCATGGGCAAACCGTATTCGTAAGTATAGGCGGCGAGTGGAGCGATACACCTTGAATCGCACATTCCGAAGTGATGAAAGGTGGGTATACAGGGCTTGGGAGCGACCGGAACAAGGTGTGACTGACACGCGCCTGCCAGAAGATGACGCCATGTTCTCATTCTGGCGCAGCATCTGGTCGGTGCCTGTCAGTCACACCGAAGGAGATTGGATTCGAGAAGTCGAAGGAGCATGCGATTCATTACCCGAAATGGGGGCAATCACAATTAGCCCCCAAGATGTAGCCCGTGCAGTCCTTCCGTTGCCCAACTGGAAATCTCCAGGGCCGGACGGACTGCACAACTTTTGGGTTAAGTGGTTACTTGGGTCGCATGTTCGTTTGGCGTCTCTGTTCCAAACTGCCTTGGAGTCCGGCTCCCTGCCCGAATTCCTTACCACAGGAGTTACCCACCTGCTCCATAAATGTGGTAGCACCGCGGAACCCAAAAACTATAGACCGATAACGTTTTTACCGACGGTCTATAAGGTTCTTACATCCATTTTGAGAGCTAAAATTAATAATCACATTAGCAGCAATAACATCATGTCTGCCTCTCAAAATGGATGTAGGAATGGGTCCCGCGGTACTAAGGAGCTACTCCTCATTGATACGGCCATTAGCCAACAGGTTCGGCGTTCCCGAAAGGATCTGTCGACATGTTGGATAGACTATAAGAAGGCCTATGACTCGGTGCCTCATACATGGCTCATGAGGGTGCTAGAATTGTATAAAATTGATGCAACGCTACGCACCATCCTGACGTCATGTATGGGGCAATGGAGGACAGTCCTTCGCTATCCAGGATGTCGAAATATCCAGAGGAATAGCGAACCGGTTAGGATCGAGCGGGGTATATTTCAGGGCGATAGTTTGAGTCCGCTTTGGTTTTGCCTAGCCTTGAATCCTCTCAGCACATTGCTGGAGAATTCAGGACTAGGCTATCGGTTGAAGAGAGGTTGTCAGGTTATATCTCACCTCCTTTCCATGGATGATCTGAAACTCTTTGCCCCCAGTAATCTGCAACTGATGGAGCTACTGAAGGTAACTGAAACTTTCAGTAGTGCCATCAGGATGGAGTTTGGTGTGGACAAATGTGCGGTCATGCATGTAAAGCGTGGAGAGATTATGGAATCCGTGGGATCGCAACTCTCGAATTCCATAAACCTGAGATCCCTCTCTCCAACCGAAACTTACAAGTATTTGGGTATGTCGGAAGCGTTAGGCATCAGTGTTACTGACATGAAGCATTCGTTGAAGGAGCGCTTCTTTGGCCGCCTGAAGAAGGTTTTCAACAGCCTTCTGTCGAGCGGAAACAAGGTGCGCGCTTTCAACGGATGGGTCATGCCGGTATTGATGTACTCTTTCGGCGTACTCAAATGGACTCAAACGGAACTTGACGCCCTGGATAGGCGGGTTCGTACACTGCTAACTGCACATCGAATGCATCACCCACGGTCGTCGGTAATGAGACTGTATATCCCGCGAAAATGTGGAGGTCGAGGCTTTTTAAGTGCTAAGACTATCCACAATCGCGAGATATGCAGTCTCAGGGAATATTTCCTAGCTGTCGACGTGGGTATGCATCGAGATGTAGTGGCGGTGGACAAGGGACTCACCCCGCTCTCCTTGGCAAATGAGAACTGGCGCAAACCTGCAGTGCTTGACACCAACGATCGCAGGGCGGTATGGCAGAGTAAGGAACTTCACGGACGCTTTTTCCGGGCCCTACACGGGCCCGACGTGGATCAATTAGCGTCCGTAGCCTGGCTACGGTTTGGTGACCTCTTTGGGGAAACCGAAGGTTTTGTCTGTGCAATTATGGACGAAGTTATCATGACGAAAAACTACCGGAGATTTATTGTGAAGGACGGCACGGTTGACATATGTCGGGCATGTCACCGTCCGGGAGAATCAATTCGCCACATTATCTCTGGTTGTTCTCGTCTTGCTAATGGAGAATACTTGCATAGACACAACCTTGTAGCCAGGATTATCCATCAGCAACTTGCTCTGAAATACTCTCTTGTGGAATCGGAGGTTCCGTACTACAGGTATGTGCCCGACCCAGTTCTCGATAATGGCAGTATCACATTGTACTGGGATCGGTCCATCATCACTGACAGGACTATTATTGCAAATAAGCCTGATATAGTGGTGGTGGACCGAATCGAGAGGCGTGCAATGATTGTAGATATCACCGTTCCGCATGACGAGAACCTCATGAAAGCCGAGAAAGATAAACAAATCAAATATCTTGACTTGGCTCGCGAGGTTGTCGACATGTGGGATGTGAATTCGGCAATCATTGTACCGATAGTCGTGTCAGCCAACGGCTTAATAGCCACGAGCCTCGACCAACATCTTAGGAGGCTCTCGTTAGGCAGCTGGATCAAGGGCTTGATTCAGAGAGCAGTACTTCTGGACACGGCTCGCATCGTTAGGAGGTTCCTCTCTCTGGAGCCCTGACCGCCGATAGCTTGGACCCTGTTCCCGATACCGGTGGGCTACTATTTTTTACATTTTTAAATAATTTTATATCTTTGTATTTTAATAAGTATTTAAAAATGTATTTTATATGTATGTACCTTAAATAAAGGAAATAATAATAATAAAAAAAAAATCGGTTCAATAACACATTGTACAATAACTAGACAATAAAGCGTTACATAAGAGCCTTAAGTGCTAGGTTTCATCAAATTCCCTGGAACCCACACTAGGATTCCCTGTGTCGTGGGGTCCAGTCTCTTCCCAAGTAAGGCAAACAAATTTTATTTATAGATAAAAATAATAATACACAAAACTAAATAAGTAAGTTATAAGTAACTAAGATATTATATAAAAGATAAAAGGGATGGGTGATTACTGTTGAGTCAGTGTATGTGTATTTGTGGAATGTGTAATATGTAGGGGTAACTGTAGAGTGTATGGGTGGGTGCATGTTAATGGTTTTTTTTTTGTTTCAAACAATTTTACGACTATGTGCAGAAGGTCTTCGGTTACATTATAATTTTTAGGGTGCAGCCATTTAAATACAGCTTTCTTAAAACGTCTATAAGTAAGCATCAGTATAGTTTTATTATGAGAATAAAATTTTGAGTACAGGTAAGGCCCAAGAAACGCAAAAGATCTTCGTGAAAAAGCAGAGCGTCCTCTTGGTCGATCCCATTTTACCGTTCTTGATGAATGGCGAGCCAGGTTTTTGGCATCTCTATGAAATCGTAGCAGTGTCGCATGTATGAACAATTGCCTAACACGGAGGAGGCTACATTCCAAGTAGAGACTATCAGTAGAGTAGCGCCAGGGTTTTTTGTACGCTATCTTTAGAATAGCTCGTTGAGCTCGTTCCAGCCTTAGCAAAGTGGTTTTGTTTGCTGCTCCCACGATGCATAATATGGTGCTATGATCAGTGATATCAGAATGGCAAACAATTGTTGTCGAGACAAGTTTAGATTTAATCATACAGTGATCCAAGCTATTTGTACCGCGCGTTGGAAAAGTGTGGCCGGGAACATACCCATAATGACCTATAAGGTTTAGGTACTCATCGACGCGGGGATCAGTGGATGTTTCTTTTATATCAAGATTAATGTCGCCAACTAAATCACAATGTTGGCTGGTGCAGTTACCTAAGACGCTTTCTAAAGAGGTCAGAAAGTTACGTATGTTATGAAAAGATGGTGATCGATATATAATTATAACAGAGCATGATTGACTAACAACATCTACTTGCAAACAATTGGCATTGTTGAAAGGGGGCTCCTGTGTAAGAACGCAGAGTTCCGATTTAGAAAACACCACGATGCCGTCGTTTTTGTTAATGTAATTTTTTGAATAATTACAGTTGTAGCCCTCTAGACAAATACTATTAAAGGTATCATCAATCCAACACTCAGTCAGTATTATAAGATCGGGCTTGAATTTCAGGCGTTGCAGAAATACGAGTCATGTATCAAAGTTCTTATTTAAATATACTGCGAATATTCTGAGACAATATTGTAAGTTTGCTGTGTGAAACATTGAGATATTCTTTACAAAGATCGGGGGTATCGACTTCAATACAATTTGAGAGGCGCGTGCTATCAACTTCCTCAAAAAATAAGCTGTTATCCTACATTGTGCTTCACATAAAGTATTACCATTGGTACCTACGAAATAAACTAGGTCTTTGTAATAGAATATTAACCAGCACAACCCAATCGATATCATTTTTAAGATTTCATTTGGTCGCCATATTGTTATAATGGCAATTCTGCATTTTTTGTAACATTTAATTATGTAGTCTTGGTATTGTATAGTTATAAGTTTAATCAGATGAAATTGTACGAAGATCAGTAAATTATTATGTATTTGTTTATTTTTCACGTATGAAGGCCCACTATAGAACAATTTCATTTTTTTTTTGTCCAGTAGTGAAGTTGTCATAAAATGTATAATAATGCAATGTGACTTGTGTAATCATGTGAAATGTAGATTATGAGCACCCATATGAATTATAATCGTTGAATTAATACAATTTGAAACATAAATTACAAAACAAAACGATTTTAGCATGCAAGAAATACTTAGTAAAAACCATTTGAAAAACTAGTCAATTTGCATGTCTTAACTTATTTATATGTTGTTCATCGCTGATACGTATATATTCAGAACCATCCTGCTTTTTGATGTACACGTTCCCATTCGAAGTCCAGCAATATTTGTATTTTTCTGTACTGGCAAAGTCTCTCGCGAGGAAGTGGAGACGCCTAGTTTTCGCAGTGAGAGATTCCGAAACAAAGAGCAGTGACGAATTATTAACTATTCCCAGGTGGCTGACTTTTAGCTCTTTGTTTTTGTTGAAGCTTTTCACAGAGGCCAGAAAATTATTTTTGATTAGGGTATTGGAAAGTTCCACAATTACCGTTGACTTAGCTGTATCTTTTTTATTAGGTATGCGATACACATCGCGCACGTCACCAGGGCTCAGAGAAATGTTAAGGCAATTAGAAAGCTGTGTTACATATTTGAAGAGAGTTTCCTTGTTTTCTTGATCGGTTCGTGGAATATACCTTAGTTCAAAACTCGTCTTTTTAAGAGTCTTTTCCAAGAAATCAAATTTTTGTTCAATGTTAGATAGTTGTGAAGTCAGATTGTTCCGTTGTTTTTCCAACCCATCAATTTTGGACTGCACACAATGCAGCTGGTCGTTCATATTCTCTAACGCTTGTCAATTTCCTGGTTAGTGCTACGTATCGATGATGTCTGTGATTTGACTTCTTCCAGATGCTTGTTAAGTAAATCAAACTTTTTATTTTGAGTTTCTTGAAAGTCATGCAACAGTTCTCGCATTTCCATTTTAAAAGCCGTAAGTTCATCATAATCATCATCAGACAGCCGGCGACGTTTGTCTCTCACGGTAATATTCGGCTGATTGCGATCCTCGGCAGATGTTTTAGCCATGATATTGCTGTCAGAGGATGACTGGGCCTTGTTTAGTGGCGGAGAGTGCAACATATTTTGTTATAAAAAAAAAATAAATATCGTCAAGTTCCACGCGTATTTTGCTTTCGGAACGGTAATCAACGAAAGTAGACCCAACTTCAACACAAAATACCAGGCGCACAGATGTACGTGCAAGCTCAAATAGTCATTAGGTGTCGGTAATTAGGTACTATTTTAAGAAATTGAGTATAATACGTATTGACTCACGCGTCCCAATGAGGTTCCTAATGAGCTTCGTCCTTATAGGCGCGCAACAAGGAAGGCGGCGCTCGCGCAGCTGACGATTCTCCACTGCTTCTGTTGTCCGCAACAAGTAGGCGGCGCCATGTCTCAGCGAAGGATGGTCTTCCCTGTAGTAGGATGGGCCGTCCTTATCTTGTAGTTGTCGGTTTTGTGTTGGCGGTTAACTTTTCGATTTTATGGACTCCGAATAATTCACTTGAATTTATTAAAGTATTTAAATTAATTTAAAATAGATTAACAAGAAGCAGCGGTTTGATAGACGTTAGCTCGTGTTCGAGGTCCGAGGGGAAGGCAATAAATAATATTAAAACATCATTTATTTTTTCTAGCTTTGTGGGAAACGGGTTAGTCGGATGATTAGCTCTCCTAGTATATGGGGTCATTGTACTCATCATTATGAACAACTTTGACTATGGGATTAACCCTAAACTATATACAGGGTGGGCCATAAGGGTGTTGGCGGTTTAAATATTCGATTTAAAAAAAACTACGAAACATAACACAAATATATTTGTATTGTTAAAAAGTAGAAGCATAGGAATTTTTAAGACTTAAAAATAATGTTGTCCAAATGGCTTCCCTCGGCTGCTTGGCACTCTTGGAACCGAAGTCGCAAATTTTGGAAAACTCGTTGAAAAGTTGTTCTCGGTATTTTGTTACTTTCCTGAATAATATTCCTCTTCAGCTGCTCTAAATTGGTCGGATTATTCTCGTAAACTACCGATTTGAGGTAGCCCCATAGAAAATAATCGCATGGAGAGAGATCGGGGCTACGTGGGGGCCATTCAATATCCCCCCTTTTCGAGATGAGTTTTCCGGGAAAAACATTTTTCAGCAGCTCTATGGATACCCTAGCCGTATGACATGTGGCCCCATCCTGTTGAAACCACATCCTCGAGGTATAGCCTTGAAGTTCTTGCAAAGCTGGCACCAAAAAGTCTGTTATCATGTTGCAATAATTGTTAGCTCTAACCGTCATCGCTTGCCCTCTTTCGTCCTCAAAAAAGTATGGCCCAATAATACCGGTTGACGTTATCCCAGCCCACACGACAAGCTTAGGGCTGTGAAGTGGACGTTCATGCAAGCGTCGGGGATTAGTCTCGGACCAGAACCGACAATTTTGCTTGTTCACATGGCCATTAAGGTGAAAATTAGCCTCATCACTAAAAATCACGTTGTTGAAATTGTTGAACCGCTCGAGCATCAAATTGACAAAGTTAAGTCGGTTATTGGCATCATTGGGTTTTAATTCTTGGACTATCTGAATCTTATAAGCCTTCAAATGCAGATCACGTTTCAAAATTCGTCGCAAAGTTGTTCTTTTGACGTCCAAAGACTGACTTCTCTTACGTGTTGACTGTTGCGGATTTCGCTGAACTGAAACACGAACACGCTCCACAATGTCTGCTGATCTTGCAGAAACTGGGCGACCACGAGCCGTAATTGGTACTGTTGAGCCGGTTGTTTCAAACATTCTGATCCATTTTCGTAACACATTGGCGCTTGGAACTTCACTTAAATCGCGTAAACCGTGTTCATGCCGATACAAACGTCGTGCAGTAATCACTGATTTATTGTTTTCGTAATACGCTCGGACACAAAATGCACGCTGCACTCCCGTGTACGGCTCCATGGCGACTAAATTTCCAGGAAGCGGCGCAGCGAACAACATATCCCCCCGCCACCCCGCGCCGCGCGTTACCGAGAAATTGAAGAATTAAATCGCCAACACTGATATGGCCCACCCTGTATAATAACTCGACAAAATGTACTGAACAGCTGATTGATGATGAAAAAAAACAGCTGTTCAGTACATTTTGTCGAGATATGTGCACAAATGTATGGGGCAGTCGATTTTTCATTTCGCGATTTCAGTTTTGGTCCCATAGTGAAAGTTTTTCATAATGATGAGTACAATGAACCCTTAAGAGGTATTGCGTTTATCCTCCTGTAACCTTCACGTTATATATCCAATTTCATATACCAAACATAGAACCAGGAGGTCCAAAACCATTCCAGCAGCTTTTCCGATGACAAGTGAGTTCAAACCATCATGTCACAGACAAAGTATGTGTTCTATCAGAATTGCTCGCACCGACTCCACCGTCTGGGCTACATGTTTTAAGGCCTACCTGTCTTCAACCCAGGTAGCGTATTATACTACTTAGATTAAGAACTTACGAAAGCTGGCTTCTGTCATCTTGTATTGTAGGCATTTGCTGGCTGTCCTTACGCACCTCGTGGGGCATACTGTTCTGATTTGTACGTAAAACAGCACAACGTTATCGCTACGCCGTCGTAGCACCGACGCAAGGTAGCGAGTGGCATCCGTCTTCAGATGAATTGGCATAATATTCTTAATGCGGTTTCTGCTGGTGTCAACCGAAACCTAATATTTGAGTCTTCTTTTAGTTTCCATGAGACCATGAGTTTCATAATAACAAGCAACATGTTTTTAATATATAAATTGCCGAAGTCCGAAACCAGTTTTTTAGCCGAAAACGAACGGTCGATCCTTAGGTCGATAAAGTTTAAACCACTTTTGTTGGTCCAACACTTCGCCGCATCCGCTGCATCATCGGTAGCATTTGCATCCGTCGGAGATGTTGCTCTTGATAGAACGACGGAGGACTTGGTCGTCATTATTTATGACATGCTTATGATAGTGGCTTCGCCCACGTGAACGTCGGTAATTATCCCATGGAAACGTACTCCCAGGATTAAAAGTAGCCTATGTAGTAGTCCTATATGATATTCCAGACTATAATCAATCTCAGTCTATCCACATACAGCAGTGCGATTCTGTAAACATCTCACCGTGTAATAAGCTTAGACGGTGAAGTGAACATGAAGTGAGCTGTCAATACAAACGAGATGGAATGACAGTTCACCTCATGCTCTCTCCACCTAAGTTTACACGGTGAGACGTTGACTGAATAGACCGGCTGATCCGTTCAGCCGTTCCGGCGTGATTGAGTTACAATGCATCCATCCAAACTTTCGTATTTATAATACTAGTAAGATTTCATTTATTAGTATTATTTCCTTCCGTAAGATATCAAACGCTACAGTTTGAATAAAAACGTTCATTTGCAACAATAGGTAGATATCTTTTTATTAATATTGTAAATTGAAATAATATTTTACAGGTACTTACTAGGTAAAGCTTAATAAAATTAACACTTAGTTAAATAGTAACATAATAGCGTATTACGTAATTAGTATCACATTAGAGAAGAGTCAGGGCGTCGCTTGTAGAAGCGTCCCCACGGCTGCCAGCGTCAGTAGCGCCCATGAGCAGTGGGGCCGAATGCCGTCGTCACCTGGAAAGTGTAAATTATAATGTGAACATAGGTATGTTCCGACCAATAAATAATTACCTTTTCGCTTGTAATCACCGAATAACTAAGGTTATTTTTATGTTGAGTTAAATGTCTATCTAAAGTTGAAGACTATGCGTTAAACGTCTAAATAAATCCAAACATTGGGGATATCCTCAATGGATGAGTGGATATTTTGGAAGGTAGGTTGTAGGTAGATACTTTTAACAATGTACTTGCTTAAATGAAGGCATCGTAATTGATCTACTTATGAGGGAGACAGCATGATAGGTAGGTATGTAGGTACTTATGTAGCTGCAATACTAGACTCATACCAAGTCTGTTCTTAGTTCTTAACCAAGTACCTACAAAATAGGTATTTCTCTGCAATATTTAGAGAATTTTTGATATCGCATTGGTTTTATTTAAAAAGAAAAAAATAATGAGGGAAAAGCTTGATGCATGGCATTATTGTCACAGTAAATTACTATTGAAAAGGGTAAACGGGTTCTAATCTTACACCCTTTAAATAAAAGTCAGGCCGAATGTCCAACAACACAACAAAAACACTAATAAGCAAATAAATAAATCAGTAACATACGGTGAGCAAATAGTTAAGAATTGAGGGAAACGAATTTGTCATTAATTGTCTTTTTACTCACAATTTAATAATCTATTTGCCTGCAGGCTTTTATTTTGCCCACCGAAAGCTTTGTTAATGACATCTGATAATTGCAAACAGCGGTATCAAGTAATAATAATAGGATTTAGAGTGACGTCACTTTTATTTTCGAGTAATTCTCAGCAAGCTCTTTCATTTGATACCCGTAATGTAGGAGTGTATTAGGTAAAAATAACTAGTCCGCCATCTTGGGTGTTCCGCCATGTTGGATTTAGGATAACGTCACACAGCTAACCATGTATTGTCATCCAAAATAAACGTGTATACAAAATTTCAGCTCAATCGGTTGAAGAATCTGCTTCAAAATTGAGTAGTAAAAATCCACCCGAACAAACATAGTTACATACATAGGTAAATTGCGAGTTAAATAAAAGCTTGTAAAATAGTGGAGTATTTTTGTGTATACGGGGTGAATTTTTAAAGTGTGCGTGGATGGTCAAATCCGAAACTATGAGGAATATCGAAAAACACTGAAATAAGTCTCAAGCTCGATTTTGATGAAAACTATAACTGCATATTTGGATTTTGGAAAAATCAGTATTCCTAACCAGGAATCGAACCCGTTAGTTTTAAAAAAAAACACCCTTTACAATACAAATTCCTTTATTTCAAATATACCAGTTAGAGGGACTTTTGAATTGTCAAGGTCAGTCAGTCAAATAGATTAAAGCTAGTTCTGCCGCGCTAGCGATAGGAGCAACAAGTTATTCTGCAGCAAAACACGCTCACCGACCGCGACCCCATCTCCAGCGCGGCAGTTGCACGTTCCAAAGGGTAGATCCTATGGAGAAGAACGTGCAAGAAACTCCATGGACACTCTTTTAAATCAGTATTTACAAAAACATGGTTTCATTCGTTTTGAAATAATGAATGCGTGAAATTATACAATGCAACAGAGACTGAGTCTATACAATAAAAATATGGTATCACTTACAGTTTTCAGCAGGTACAACAATGTTTCTTCGTCGCTGTAGAGCAGACTAGCATAGAGCCAAACATTTGTATCATCAATGTACTCCCCTAGTTTATAATATGCTTGTCTGCATAGTGTGCGTTTTAGACAATTTTTAAATTTCGTCTCATTCAATTCCAATATATGTGGCGGTATTTTATTATAACACTATACAGGGTTATTTGTAAGACACCAGCAACCTTTCAGTGGGTGAAAGTACTCATGATTATAAACAACTTTTTTTAAGGGACCTACTCTGAAATATCGCCCCAGGAAAACTGTTTCATCGACGACTTCTAGTTTCTCCCTGTTCAATACTATGTCACAATCACTACTTTTTGCATTTGGTAAAGTAAATCGAATGCACTTACTTCGTTTTCTTCCCATTTAATACTAAATTATTAGCAGTGAAAGTGAAGTAGGGCGTTATTTACATCGGCAAAATTTTTTGTATGTCTATTTATTTTGAAACATTAAGATGTATCGTCAGAAAATAACATCATTAAGTTTATTTTGTAATATTTATAAACTAAAAACAAAAAAGGTCCCAAAATTGAGCCCTGAGGTACCCCCATTTTCACATTTAATCCTGTTGAATTTTTGCCGTGTATATGAACTAGCTGCTGTCTATCATTCAAATACGATTTTACTAAGTTCAAGGCTGTTTTGCCTAGTCCGTAATGCTCTAGTTTCAGGAGTAATGTTTCATGGCTCACACAACCAAACGCCTTCGACAGGTTGCTACCTATGGCATCTTGCGCCTCTTCCCACGCTTTAAATATATGTTTTAATAACGTTACACCAGCGTCAGTTGTACAAAGTCCCCTGGTGAAACCGTATTATTTATCGCGTTAAAGTGACTGAGCATTTGATTGAGCATTACCTTTTCAAACACCTTTCTGAAAACTGGCAACACAGATACTGTATTATTTCGACATTTTCGGATGGTGTAATAACTAATAATATATGATGTGTGTTTTTTTTTAGCCGAGGTACGGATTTTTCCAAAATCCAATGATGCAGTTTTAGTTTTCATCAAAATCGAAGCTTACGACTCCTTTCAGTGTTTTTCGTTATTCCTCATACTTTTGGTTGGCCTAAATCTACACACACTTGAAAAATTCACCCTTTTTTTTGTTGGCGCGGCGGAATCTGTATTGGCGGTGAAAGACTCACTAACCTGAGGTATGCGGACGATACCACTATACTTGCGTCGAGTGAAGCAGAGATGGCGGATCTACTGAAGCGTATAGAAGTAGAGAGCGCTAAGCTCGGACTAAAGGTCAACCATGCTAAGACAAAAGTAATGGTGGTAGACCGTGCTCAAGTTCTCCCGAGCTCCAATTCTCTTGACGGGTATGAAAAAGTCGATGAGTTCGTGTATCTTGGATCCTTGATCACGAGTGAGGGCAGCTGCCTTGAAGAAATCCGCCGTCGGACTGGTATGGCCATAAGTGCAATGACCAATCTGGGAAAAATTTGGAAAAACCGTGGCATTCGAAGGAACACCAAAATACGATTGGTCCCTGCACTGGTATTCTTAATCTTTTTGTATGGAGCAGAGACATGGTGCATAAAAAGTCGCGAAAGCAGAAAAATCGACGCTTTCGAAATGTGGGTTTGGCGAAGACTTCTTTCGTATACCATGGACCGCCATGAGAACGAATGAATCCATACTGGTAGAACTCAACATCACCAAACGGCTTTCTGGAATATGCCAGGAACGTGCCCTCAGCCTTTTCGGACATATTATGCGTTCATCCAAACATAATATGGAAAGGCTCATGATATTGGGCCGGGTCGAAGGAAGACGCGTTCAAGGTAGACCACCGGCAAGATGGTCCGCTATAGAGAAGGCTGTTGGAGGCAGCATGTACAGAGCGGTCCACATTGCAGAAGATTACATGGCTTGGAGTCGTATGTGGTCGCGATCCACAGCAGTGAGGGAACGACGAAGAAGAAGAATGTTAAGACCCGTCTGCCAGGTAATGTACGGCAAGTTTGTCAACTTGAATAACCGCGCTATGACACACATACTAACACAATACTTACACAATAAAAGTTTTAGTTAGGTTAGGTTAAATAATGTATCAGGCATATGGACGTGGCCAGGATCACCGGGTGGGTAAAATACTTTTGGAATTTCCAATATTTACAAAACCGAAATAAATAAATAGATGATAAGACAAAACTGAATGATAATTATAAAAATAATATATATACTTATAATTAGTTAATCATTGAGAATCAGTAGGCGGACGTGTCGTGTATTCCTTGGTGTGGTGTAACTAGTTCGTCTATGACTTACTGGGGTTTTGCAAGGAGTCGTGCGTAGGGTCCGGCTCGGGCGCAGGCGCGGGCGGCGCGGGGGGCGCGGGGGGCGCGGCGCGGCCTGGCGGCGACCACCACCCACAACAACGTTAGTACAGACAACACGCAGTGGCACACACTAATCTACGGCCAGCCACAGTACTCATTACGACGTATATTAACAACAGAATCATCCTACATCTTAGCACATAACAGTGATTATTATTATTGACCTCCTGCATTTCATGCAGGCAATAAAGTAAATATTTTATTAGACTATCAAATCGTTAGAAATCTATTTTAAATTGCAAAATGTCAATAGATACAATTCATAGTCTTATCGTTGTGATAATAACGCTGAACTGTTTTTAACGAATCCCGTAAAATACAAATCATTTAATCGGTTTGGAACCATATACCTATTGGGTTTATCTATCCCTTTACTAAAAGCGAAATGCTGTTACTCATCCATCATGCTTCTGATTTCAAAATCAAAGTAGTGTGGATAATGGGTAAATGTGCAGTCATTATGAGAATGTTAAGTTGGTTGTGTACGTAAATGAAAAAATGCAAATAATGTAAGTGCCATTCGTTGTTCGAATAAACGCAATAATGTGAAGACGTTCCAAAGCAACACATGTGTGCATTAAGCGACCAATTAAGGCATTCAGCTTGTAAACTACACAGCTTAACTTTATGCTGACCAGTTTTTAAACCATTATTACTCAGCTAGGTACAGTATTGAACCCATAGTTATACAACTGACTAAAACGAGTTCTCGCTTCCTTCGCATCAAGTTAACATACCTGCACGGATGAATGTCTCCACATCTACGTACGGATCATGTTCTAGAGTGGTGTATGTGAGTTCGCAGCGTACTTCGCCTTCGTCGACGTCTCCTAAACTAACGGTGGCGTTAACATATATTTTATACAAGCCATTTTCATTTGGGTCTTCTACAGCCTTTGACACGTTGATTGCTTCCCTGAAATAATAGTTTTTTATTTTAGTAAGCAAATTAGTTTTTGAACAAACAGTATTCATCTTATTAGAACTTTTCTACAGTGTTAATATTATTTTTACGTTTTATTTAGATTATTTTGGTTTAGAGTTTTGTGAACTAAAATAAAACCGTGAAATGGCATGAGAGTATCACTCAAGTGGGTCAAGTTACAAAAGTTTCAAGTAAGTAAGTACGTAAATGTTGTTTTGAGGAAGTCGCTGACCACTTTCCATTGACTCAATGTTTGTTATGTATATTGAATTTTTTGTAACATTATAATCCCCGATCAGAAGAAAATCGGAAAGAATGGTCTTTTTAGGGTAAACCCTAGAAAAACAAAAGTTTTCATTAAAGATGTCAGGAATGACTAAACTGCCCAAGTCACATAGCCCAATATGATTTTTTGAACAAGATAAACATCTGGACAGTAAGATCTCCGTTTCATTACCTAGGCTGCTTAATTACTACATAAATCGTCAAAATTATTTTTATCAGTCTTTCAAATTAATCTTTGTTTTTCAATATCAATTAATCTGCCCAGCCTTTTCCCATCTATGTTGGGTTCGGCTTCCAGTACAGCCAGATGCAGCTGAATAAAGTCAAAGTCAAAAACGTTTATTGCGAACTAAGTGTACAATGTTCATGATATGTTACCCACGTTATCGACTGCCTCCATGTCTGACCTACACAACCCAGTAGCTGCATAATATACGATACCCATTGGCAAGACTTGGTGTCAAAGATTCAAATGACAGCCAGGACCAATGACATTTTTTTTTAAGGATGGGAAATCATCAAATGACCCCTTCCGCTCTGGGTGGAGCGGGAGGAAGTGTCAGACTCTTACTAACTAAAACCACCCTTTTGCGTTCCAGGACCGCGGTAACTCTTTCAAACAAAATCCCCAACCCTGGCAGGCTCTGGCCCTAACGGGCCTCTTCTCCTACGCTGAGATCTCTTTGAGGCGCGCGTGGAACACAACGCGCCATCGACCCGGGCCTGGCTTTGATCGAACGGCGAGCCACTCGCACACTCGCCGTCCGCAGACCCGCACCTACGGTAGCCGGGAATCTCCCAGCGACTCCCTCCGCCCCGGGCGTCTCCCTATGTTGCGGCGGCAGTGAGGGGGGGCGTGAGGGTTGCTCCCTCACGCGGCCCGCCTCCTCCTTCACTAGCATTACTGCTTCGCAGAAGGAGGTGACGGCTTCCCATGCCTCCTCGCTCCGGACCATTGAGTGAACCAGGGCCGGACGCGAGAGGTCGCCGCCGCCGAGGACCAATGGCTTAACGTGCTATCCGAGACACGGCGGAGTCTAGGTATGAAATGGATGGTCACCCAAGGTTCATCGGCGAGCGTTGCATAACCTTGAAGATCGACCCGGGCAGCTGTTACTACTTAGCCACAAGGTCTATGTATCGGTATTTCCAACCCAGAGCAAGGTTCAGAGAAGCTAAATATTAGAAACCAAAACATACCCGTGAAAGGTGATGGCCATATCTGGCAAGGGCGCTACCTCTTCAGCTAAACATTCTATTAACAATATATCGGCTTCGTCCTCTGCCTCGCTTTTTACTAACGTGTAATTTATTGCCGGCCCGGTACCCTTCGCTGAAAAAAAAAGCTTTTATGAGATTTAGGTATGTATTTCAATATCTTAAGGATGCGCGTTGGTCTGATGTCTGATGCCACACGCTACCCCGCAAGATTTAATAAACAAAAAACATCGTAATTGCAGTATATCTGGTGGACAATACACCTCTGCTTTACAATATACTACTTAAATTTATAATTATTATTTTGTTGGTAATATTATACGTGGCTATGGGCCTGATACATACAATACACAATAAGCTTTTCGTGCTTTCTTATTTCGTCGACATTTGACACTTCACACTCGTAAACTCCGGAATCCACAGCGGTTACATTCAGCAAGACGATGGAATCGTTGCCTTTTATCTCTGTAACGTAATACAAAGGTACGCTTTAAATAGCCTGCCAGTAGTGGCAAGTAGGTTCTTGCGCTAGGAGCGATAAACCAAAAAAAAAAATGTATAGCCACCAACGCGGTTTCTATTGAATAACTCTAAGACTTTTGATCAATGGTTAATCGAATTAGATTATACTAGCTTTTGCCAGTGGTTTCGCCCGCGTGATTGACGGAAATCATCCTAAGGTGAACATGCTCTCGGGATACAAAGCCTATGTGCTATTCCAGACTATCATCTATCTCTGTACCAAATTTCATCCTGATCCGTTCAGCCTTTCTGGCGTGATTGAGTAACTGACAACAATACATCCATGCAAACTTTCGTATAAATTTACAACAGTAGTAAGATATTTGTGTAAATTCTGGTTACTTATTTGGCTAGAATTGTCGTGATGAATGGACTCTGCGTCTTGTCCGACTATCCGCTGGTATATCTGCTGCTTCTCGTCGCCGCTGCCGGAGTCCGGCGTCCACCACCACTTGACGTACAGCGCATTGTCTGTCTCATTGTCTGCCAGCTCGTACTGACATCGCAGTTCGGCATCGTTCCCGACTTCTATGGCTTTCGGCACTATAAATTCTTTTATCGATAATTGTCGACTACCTGTAATACAAATTGATTTACTATACCAATACTATTAATAATAATAATTCTTTATTCTGAATAAAGATTTATTATTTATTATTATTATTTATTTATTATTGTTTAAAAGACATGATTTACTTTTGTGCTTTAATTGCACTTTACCTATCATTCCTTTAAGTTCAACATTTTTCTACCGTCGCCATTTTGTTTATTTTTTCAAAATGCCGTCTCACGATGATACCTATAAACGTGTTACAGAATAAAATACCTCTTACAAGGGGTTCTTGTACTCATCATTATGAACAAGTTGTTCACTATGGGACCATCACTGAAATCGCGCCCCATACATTCATGTGCGCATAACTCAACAAAATGTACTGAACAGCTGTTTTTTTTTGCGACATCTGGGTCTCCATATTAAAAGTTGTTCATAATGATGAGTACAATGACCCCTTAAGATGTATTGCGTTTATTCTGTTATACGTTTTAAATGGATTGGGGACACTTTAAAAATATTAGCAACATGGTGTGCACCCTATACAGGGTTATTTGTTAAACACCAACAGCCTTTCAGTGGGTAAAAGTACTCATGATTATAAACAACTTTAACTATGGGACCAACTCTAAAATATCAAAAAGTAAATCGGCTGTTTCATACAAAATGCAATATTCACCCGATGAAAATGTATGAAACAGTATTTTTTTTTTTGATTTTTCAGGGTTGGTCTCAGAACAAAAGTTGTTTACGATCATGAGTACTTTCACCCACTGAAAGGTTGTTAGTGTTTTACAAAGGGAAATTATAAAACGATCGAATAAAAAAATAACGTAGCGACTGATTATGAGATACTGTTTTAATAACTTGAGCGGTATGAATTTGAGTAAGCGAAAAATTAACTAAACTAACGACGAATATTGATTAATAATAAAATCCAGAACGAGCTTACAAAAAGTGGGTTGTGATTAATCCATTTCAGATATTAAAATTCTAGCCGTGCGACTAAATTACTAAGTGAGCGACTAGAAATACAGAGAGGGCAACTTCAATATTGAGATAGAGACGATTGTTCCAATTGAGGCACCCCGACTTGGACAGGTTAGGTTAGAAGGAGATGGCGGGGTCAAGTGAGCGAGCGAAGCGAGTGAACAGACCCCGCCATCCCCTTCGTGGTTATTTTTTCTTAAACCACCCAGAACTATCATTTGCCAAATATTTAATAAAATGCAGGACGTAACGTTGACACTCAAAGAAATATTAGGTCGCTCAAATATTATAAAGCTTCTCATTTATTAATGTTTGTAAGTTGCTGTTCTGTTGATTTCTCGTCACTCGCTGTCAGTCGCTCACTTAGTAATACTATAACGTAAATTAATTATTTTTGTCACTTAAAACTTTTATTTACAGTCACTCGTTTAAATACTACCCTTTTACAAATAACCCTGTATAGTGTCACGTTGATATTTGGAGATAAAATCGCCAGGTAGAGAACAATGAAAATAATAGATCTCGATTTGATTTAACCATTTATATAAATTTAAATAATATCTTGCCAAGTTCTTAAAAAGTGGTTTTCCAGTGTTCTTATTTTTACTATCATCCAATAAATGTTTAAATCAAGCTGGGAAATAATAATTGAATTTGATCTAATGAATATAAGCACGTAATTAATTCATTTTTAATGACAGTTTTAGTTTTCATCAAAATTGGCCCGGATTTTTCGCTAATCCTCATAGTTTCAGATTTAGCCCTCCAAGCCCACTTGAATAAATCACCTTGTATATTACCTACTTATTTATATTTAAATCTAGGAATATAGCCTAGATGTTTTTACTAAATACTGACTCGTTTAATTTAAGAAAAGATACAAATAGGTATTGCTCTATTGTCACACCTTATCTATAGGTATTTTCATACCTTCTCACATCCTCCTTACTTAGGTTTGATAAATCCTAACATCATAATTGGGGATGGCATGGGATTTTGAAATTCGCACTTCCCAAATAATCTTCAACCATTGATTTGGTTGTTAACTGTTGATAATTCGATAGGTAATCGTTTTAACAGTACTGATGATTCAGTCAAATAAATGCAAATCAGCTGCTTGCACCCAGTATTCAGAATCCTTAAACATAATTAAACGCGATCGGTAACATTAATCTTCACACTTGGCTGGCAGATTGGACGCAGTAAAATGTTATGGCGTTTGTTCGAAACTACTCAGCCAAGGCTGTTCGTAAAAGCGGATTAAGGTGAAGTCCATGTTCAACAGTTCATGACTACTTTGCTTGCTACTAACCTGCCTGTAAATAAATGTCTAAGTAATTATGTTGTCGAAGAATTAATTATGTTGACCAAAAATGTATCAATAACATAACAAAACAACTAATTGCAAGTGTTTATATTATTTTCACGTATTGATCCGTTCATGTTTTGGCTACAGAGCTCAGAGCGTCTAGTGTAAATCGTTTTATTATTGTTGCAAAGAGCTTAAGAATTGAAATTGACGGGCAGAAGCGGATCACTGTCATTATGTATTAGATAGGTACCTGCGGAACTACTAGGGTGGACAGTAAATAAATCTGCATTACATATGATTGATGATACTACACGCGGTTATTTATACATATATGTTTAGTATGTATGTAATATATCGCTCATCACTGGAGTTTCCAAACCACCCACCCACACTACAATTTAAAATGAAAAAAAAAACAATGGGTGTAAGGCACCATTTATACATACCTTGCAGTAGGCGTGTATGGCTTGACTAGCTTGAGATATTCTAACGTAAACATAGCGTTGCACTTCTAACAAGTGCGGATAAACTAACTTCCGCATAATCTACCTTAATGAGGTCGATCCTCTATTATGTTTATAATTCAGAAATTTTTGCATCCATTCCTTTATGAATCTTCTATAAATAATTTGTTATGGGAAATTAGGTCATATCCCAATGAATAAGCGACTATCTTGGCTAACCTTGAGGCGGTCCGGGAATGTTAAAAATACCGCCGCGACCAGAGCGCACGCGGTGTGCGTCGACGCGATTTGTACTATTCGATAAAATACCACCTAGTTGATCAACTATTGGAAAAAGCGAATCTTTTGTAATAGGAGCCGTCACTGTATCTATCAAACCTATCAATGAAATCAATTAAACAGTAAACAAACCCTAAAGGAAATTGAAATCACCTACTAGTCACGTAGAGCGCGCACAAAAGCAAATTGCATACAAAAGTTTGTCTTCCTGTGGTGTTATGATTGGATGAGTCATGTGAAGTAGAACAGGGATTTGAACATCCTATTGTATCTCTATGTTAAGAATCTACATCTGTAGCTAAGTACTCAGAGAAATATTGCTTTAGCAGCTGTTGAGTGTAGTTTACCTATGCCCTACTAACATTCCTATAAGATTGTTATAAGTATGTAGGTACCCGAGATATAAAATCTTGAGTACCTTCTAACAAAAATCTTTCAAGACTATTTCATAATTCATCAATCATCCATCATATAGACACATCTTTAACTAAACTCACTATATAACAAATCAAAATCGGAGTCTAAATGAATATTTAAACCAATATAAATAAACCTTGAAAACGTTTTTTTTGTAATGGAAATTTTCTAAACGATACACAATACACACAAACAATAATGTCAAAGTAAATAAAATGTAACTAAAGAAAAATCACTGTCCGATTAAAATTTTGTACATTTCGCGGGAGGGAGTTTTTTGGAAATGGAACCGGAACGATGAGTATGACAGTGAGCACTATATGCGCACGATGCTGTTCGGTGGTGGCGGTGCGGCAGAGCTCACCTGCCAGGCACAGCAGCAGCACTGTGGCGCGCAGCAGCGCGGGCCGGCTCGCGGACATGGTGTGCGGAGCGCGTGCGGCGACACGACTGCGCGGACGCCGCACGCCGCGCCGCCCGCCCTTCGGACCATCAAATTGGCCTTGAGTCAGCGCGAGGTAACCACTAAATTGTACCCAACGTCACACGAAACCCGACGTGAAGAAGCGCAGGAGCTCATTGTTGTGTCAACTATGAGTATCGTCATATTGTATGCAAGATTTAATATAGGTGTGTCAGGTCTCAATAAACGACTTCTCTACTTCTTTTGTTTACTAAGAGAACTGAATATGAAATGTTCTGCAAGAAAATGACAACTAGAATTGGAAGCTTGATTTTATAGTCGATGTAGGTACTCGTATGTTTAATTTAAAGTGTTGCAGTGTATTTTAGACCAAGGTATCAAATCAATTTAACAATGCATTGCTTCAGCATACTCCGCGAATTGAAAGAATAAAGCAACACAATTTCATAGCCGGAACATTAGAAAGAATCATTAAGAGGGTGCCGACCAAACGTCGACCGCGCAGTGGCGCCCTCATCGTTTGTTTGGTTATTTCTTTTATTTTAGAATGAAAATGCAGAAAATATGCCATTCAAGTTGTGCTCCACAAGATTATACGTTAATATTATTATAAACGGTAGTTTTAAATTGTTCAGTTTTATTATAATCACTAAAACGGATAAAAGTGGCCACTATTTTCCGTTTTAGTGATTATAATAAAACTGAACAATTTAAAACTACCGCTTATAATAATATTAACGTATAATCTTGTGGAGTACAACTTAAATGGCATATTTTCTGCATTTTCATTCTAAAATAAAAGAAATAACCAAACAAACGATGAGGGCGCCACTGCGCGGTCGACGTTTGGTCGGCGCCCTCTTAAAAAACGGTTCTAAATAATCAGAATGGAACAAGAAATTGTTTTTTTGAATGATGAGGACCAACTTTCAAAATACAAATAGATTGTTTGCACAGATATAATACTTACATATGTATTTGGTGTATACCTAGGTACTTCTACTAGGTTTATACTGAAAGCGTATAGGTAAGTGAATGAAAGTAGGTACCTACCTACTGTGTTTAGTTGATGTTTATATCATTGTGGTGAATTTAAATAAAAGTTTTATAGAAATAAAAATATATTTTAGCATAATTTACACATTTTTACATCTATAATCGTGTAGTAAAATTAAATAAACTGTTGTAATAATACTTAAATATTGCCGCCACGGTACCGAGAGTCATTCAGTGCAAGTGCATATTGTTTTTATAACAAAACCTTGCAATTATTGTTATGGCACTGTTCCAATTTCCTCTGGACGTATTACATTACGAATTAGTTACTCGACTTTACATATCAAGTAAGCGTTTTGCGGAATGTTAACTAAAACTCTGGAGTTCGTCACCCTTCTATTTCCAGTTTCGACCAATACAAGCGACCGAGCGTTACATGTGGATACGACAGGCGATGACGAGCTATCTATATCTGTTGTAGTACACATATAGCGTGATGTGTGTGAACTAGAGGTTGAAGTGCGCGAGCAGCCTGTCGCTGAAGGTGATGTGTCGGAAGAGGTCGGGGTGCGCGGAGGCGCGCGGCGCGGGGCGGCTGGCCAGCGCGATGTGCACGGTGTCGCGCAGGCGCGCGCGCGGCACGTCGCCGCGCAGCCACAGCAGGCGCAGCAGCTGCTCCTCCGACATGTCCGGGCACTTGGCCACCACGCTGTGCAGGTCCAGCGACAGCATCTCGATGTCCTGGCACCGCAACACCTGCACACCAAACCCCGCTACAGAGAACCACTTCTAATAGTAAATGGACCAGCGCCCGCTCTTACGGTGCTTTTGGTAGCGAAGCGATCAATCAACCTGCCTAGCCTTTTTCCAACTATAATACTTTAGGCTTCCAGTATTTACTTACAACGATTGCATATCAAACCTTCAGCAACCCACCAATGGAAACGATGAGTTCATTTTCCTAGCCAGGCTTAGCGAAGCTCTGGTGGAAAGGGCTTACTAACAGAGCTAGATATGTTTGCATAAAAAAGCGAGGTGTATGAGGGATGCGGGCGAAGAATGTTAGTGACATCATCCTTGCATCAAACCATTTCGCATCCTTACATTGCGCAAACTTCACGGATAGCTTTGGTAAAAATAGTCACACATCATTTTACAATGCTAGCTTATTCTCGCACCGCCTAGCTCCCTAGCACATCTCTGGTGGAAGCACATCCTTTGACTCCCAGAAGGTCCGTTGTGGTTTGACAACATCACAACTCGTAACTATGGAGCCTCAAATTGCAAAAAAAAATAAATTGCCAACAATATTCAAAACATGATGAAAAGACAAACTATTCTTAACCGAATACGTCACGTACGAGTATCTATGATTAAAATAAAAAGCAAGTTTAGTCCAGGTTAACTCACTTTAAAGTCAAATGCAAAATAATTATTTGTGGTTTTTGCAAAAAATAAAAATAAGTATGTAATAATAGGAACGTCTTGAAGTCACGAAATCTGACATGAGTGTATGGGGAATGTGACTTAATTAGTATCCTGTATTGAAATGCACGGATTAAGTTATTCTGCGTTAGACCTTACACATAATCTGAACTAGCCAACGGTGGCTAGTTTTCATAGTAAAACTCAAGCAAGAGTAGACAGACTGGCATGTAGGTAGAGGTACCTACATGTTTAGTTTTAAAAATAATTTAAATAGCCACTCAATCGCATTTCATAAAAATTTTGTAAAGCTTTATGAAAAAATAAGTAATGATATAAATTTACCTCTGCGAGCATACTAATAACTTCGAAGGGCCAGTCCACGTTGACGCCCTCCGCCGCTATCTTCCTGAAGAACGACCTTATTTGGTTCGCCTCTTTCACTATTTTGGTAGCCGCTTGCTGAGCTTCCTCCACATTTTTAAAGGCCACTTTCTTGGACAGCATCGCCGTTATATACTTTTTGTATACTAAGTTTTGTGCTTCGTTTATGACATACTCAAAGTTTTTATCCCTTAAATGATTGTAGTCTTGAAAATAGTCGTCGAGTGTGATGCAAATAGTGTCAACTGGAATGGTGGAAGGTAACCATTTCGCTGTGAATAGGTCGTCGAAGTGAACTTCCAGGTCTAAGAACGCTTCCTCCAGGAGAAACTTTGCGGCTTCATCTCTCAAATTCTAAAACAAAGATGACATAGGTACATAAAAAAGTATAGTAAAAAGTGCTTACATAGTCATACAAAGAATCTCATGTTTTTAGATAAAAACATGAGATGAGTTTACCTAACATTGTTTGTTACTGAATACACATAAGTACGTGCCATTTTAATCAGAAATAAGTTACTGACTGGTAAAGGCACCATCAGCGCCATCATAAATTGTATGTGTCTTCTATCTACACTAATATTATAAAGAGGAAAGATTTGTTTGTTTGTTTGTTTGTTTGAAATGAATAGGCTCCGAAACTACTGGACCGATTTGAAAAATTCTTTCACCAGTAGAATCCTACATTATCAGAGATGGACATAGGCTATAGAATATTTTCAAAAAAGTTAGGGATCCGTATGAAAACTTCGATAATGTGACCCAAGGTGTGAGAAAAAATCCTTATATCGCGTACGCTGCGGAATCTATTGACAATAGAGCAAAGTGATGTACTACAGTTTTATAGAGGTCATCAATATCTACAAAAAAGTCCGCGATACCATATGTCTAACTATTATGGATAAGTCACCATGACCGCTTTTTGTTAATATTAGTCAAGCAAATCCCATGGTGAAATAAAAAATGGTGATTATAGTACCATGATATTAATCCTTATCCATTTAAATGGTTTGATAATTAAGGTTGATTATGTCCGTGTAAATTACACTTTAAATCATTCAAATCGGACCTTTCGTTCAAAAGTTACGACGGTAATAAACATGCTCGGAGTAAGAAAAATGTCGCGGCTTGAGCGAACTGGGGAGAATCGTATCAATGCTTGGTCCGATGACGTTGAAACACCACGGCATTTAAATGTTTTCGATAAAACAATAAGAATATCAAATGTTTGGACATTTCGAAAATCAACTAGGTACATACATAATAAGGGGTGAAGCAGGGGTGAATAAGTTTTTAGGGGAGGAAATTATAGCTTGCTTCAATTTACGTCGGAATTCTATGAATAAACTAAAAGTGGGATAATTGAAACAGATCATGTACCTAACAATTTTTGCATAATCAACCTCTGACGGGCTGAATGGGGTGAACAGTTGCGCTGAACCAATAATGAGAATCGTTGTGCTTAATTTTCCAAAACTAACCTTTATAAGGGGATATGTATAGGGGCGTTGCAGTTTGTGGAGTACCTACTATCCCCACGCGGACGAAGTCGCGGGCGAAGTGCTAGTTGCATAATAAATTGAGAAACAGTTTTAAATTAACTTTCAGTTTAAATTGAAAGAAATTGAAAACTGGCAAAACAAAAAAAAGGGAATTCAAAAACGCGACTTATTTTATAAAATAAGTAAACAATCCTTCAGCATTAGTTTTGAAGTTAACATTATGGAAATAAATATTGTCAACCTGGAAGGAAGTGGAAAGTAATGCCGCAAACGAACAAATTAATGGTAACAGCCTTGACACTATCGAGCAATTGTGAATTTCTTAACCGACGCTGCTGTTTGGTATATAAAATCATTGCCAACGATGGATCGATATCATTCAGCAACAACTAGTCTAATCAATCATGAGAAGTATCCTTCTGGTGGCTTTTGGCCTTCTGGCCATCGCCGCCCTCAGCTCCGCCCGGGAGCTCCGCCAGAAGAGGGACGCCGACCTGGAGACTGCCGCGTCGGGCCACCACTGGGACAAGGGCGGCGGCCACGAGCACCACGGACACCACCACCATGACCACGGCGGCGAGCACCACAAGGGACACAAGGGCCACCACGAGCACCACCACGGCAAGCACGGCCACCACCACCACGAGGGGCACAAGGGCCACCACGGCGAGCACGGCGGGCACAAGAAGCACCACCACCACGACGACGGCTACCACCACCACGAGCACCACGGCGAGAAGGGCGACCACGGCCACGGCCACGAGGAGCACGGCCACTGGCACAAGGGACACGACACCAAGGGCCACCATGGCATCGACAAGCATGACGAGTTCAAGAAGGACAAGCACTTCCACGACCACCACGGAGAGAAAGGCTTCCATGAGCACCACGGCGGCCACCACCACGAGGGCGGACACAAGAAGGGCGGCCATTTCCACAAGGGACACAAGCATGGCGGTCACCACGAGCACCACCACGGCAAGAAGGGCCACCACGAGCACGGCGGCCACCACCACCACCACAAGGGTCACCACGGCGAGGGCGGCCACCACGAACACCATGAAGACCATCACCACCACGACAAGAAAGGCGGCCACGAAGACCACAAGCACTGGGGACACAAGAAAGGCCACTAAGCGCTCGCTGAATGAAACTAAACTGTTATTTGTTGATATTACGAGTACGTTGTTAACGAGTGTTTTTGTTATGTTCTTACGCCAAAGAATAAAATTTTGTACAAAGTAAATGCTCATTCTTTATTTAAAACAAGCTGCACCCTACTGTTTTACCTGCATTGCGATTTCTTCAGGGACCACCTATGTGCTTTTTTAACCGACTTCTAAAAAAGGAGGAGGTTCTCAATTCGGATGTTTTCCTTCTCTGTACATTTAAGTATCCTTGTCACTCGGGAATAGTGTAGCAATTTATGAGTGAAATAGGTATAGTTTCTCCAAAAAGGTTGACTTGAGAATCATTATTTATTATTGCTTGGAATTGGGAGAAAAAAACAAACCTTGATTACAGGTTAGTTGTTTTCTTCCAGTTCCAAGCATTGGTTTTCTGGTCATGGACACGGTTTCTTCTATTTAGCGGTGCGAAAGATATGCCAAAAACGTTGATTGAATGTATTGAGTTTTGTAGAAATTGCACTAGTTGCTTTAAGAACTATTGTTCATTATCATGCCAAGACAAGTTATTTCGCCGTTGACCGCGGAACGGCGCTTGACCTTGTAGCGATGAGAGTTATTTACACATCGAGATCTCACTGACCGTACCGAACATTGAACTGTCGCGACTTGGCCCTGAAATTCAACGAAAGTGTCTCATTTTCTTTGTTGGGATTCAGGTAATCTAAAAAAAATGCAAAAATGCAAAACTTATATAGGGTCCAATTAAAATAGGTGGACAAATTTTACCACAGCGCTCAGTAGGTCTAACCAAAGATATCCAAGCAAAAAAAAAACACTGATTAAAATGATTTTATTTTGACCTAAAATAATAAATACCCGGCACTCTAGAATAAACACATCCATCCAATAGGGGTAAGTATGCGGTGGCGTGGTCACGTGCGCCTGCACATTTGTAGTATCAAGGGATGTGTTTATGCATTGGGTAACCAACATTTATAAGTGTATTTTTGTTCGCTGATTATTTTAATTGTAGGTATCTAATGCGATTTTCTTATATTTTTTTTTTACCATTGTCTTTATTTTGGTGGTCTGAATGATTCCTAAAAGTTTGTCCACCTATTTTAATGGGACCTTATATATTTCCTTATTCAGCAAACAAAAAGTGGCGCACAGAGATTTAGATAATGAGGAAATAAGTGTGTTTGAAAGATAGACCCGAAGTAGTTTTTGATTAAATTCATGGTTTGAGTTTATAAGGGTCATATTTAACATAAATAAATCATGTAAAGTGAAATCCCCTGTAAGTAAATGGTAGCTACCTGGAAGGTGTTGAGCATCTTGTCGAACTTGGCCTCGGCGGGCGGATCGTGTCGCGCGGGCGGCCAGTGGCGCGCCTGCGTCTGCTGCGCCAGCCGCACCATCTGCTCGCTGTTGTTCACGATGGTGATCATGTGGTGCGTGAAGTACGCCACGCGGGACCGGTCCGCGAAGTGAGCGTTCTAATAAAATCAGCAGAATTATCGATTTTTCAGCTTGTTACAATTTCAATGTTTTTTTTAACAATTATTGCGACCTCACCTTAAATTGTATAACTCCATCCCTGTACATATTCCCGTAACGTGTAACTTGATCGATACTGAGAAGCAACGCCTTAAACGTTATTTCTTTGCTAATAGTTTCAGTAACCTGTAAAAAACATATAAATTAGGCACATGGAAAAAATAACCATGGAAAGTTATTCAATAAGGCCGCTTTCGAAACGGTGTCGGTGTCGACTTGCAGCAAGTTCAAGGTTATATTCAAGGTTATAAAAAACTGTACTACAGTATAAATCGTTCAAGGTAATACAATTTAGAGATCGGTTATTCGGATGCATATTTGCCTAAAGATAAGATGTTGGCTATTATGGAAGCACTTTTAAACCGACTTCAAAAAAGGAGTTTATCAATTCGACCCGTATGTATGTAATTGGTTGGGGAAAAAGTTTCTTCGCATTTTTTAAGAAAATTCAAAACATTTTTTTAATATAGTTTATTTACATTTAACTAAAGTATGTAGGTACCATTTTGTTCGATAACTTTTTGCCATCTTGTAGGTAGGGATATGATCCCATTGCTATAGAAATTTTGGGACTTCTGATCAAAATACCGCGACAAGTGGTTTTGGCAGTCCTCTCGTGATGTTTACCTGACACTGCCTAAAGAATTCTGAAGAGACCGAAACAGGTGGAAATCTGAAGGTGCAAGATCAGGACTATACGGCGGATGCATTAACACCTCCCAGCCAAACTCTCTTAATTTTTGCTGAGTGGCTAAAGATGTGTGATGTCTAGCGTTATCATGATGAAAAACCACACCCCTTCTGTTGATTAATTCCGGCCGCTTTCTCTCAACTTCTTGCTTTAAACTCATCAGTTGTTCGCAGTAGAGTTCAGAATCGATGGTCTTGCCTGGTGGTAACAACTCATAATGAATAATGCCCTTCCAATCCCACCACACACACAGCATCACCTTGTTGCGAGTTAACCCGGGTTTCGCCATAGTCTGTGAAGCCTGACCGGCCTTTGACCTTTGATCCACTTTTCATCACCAGTTATCAGCTTCTTCAAAAATGGTTCGGTTTCATTACGTCGTAATAAAGAATCACAAATGAGTACACGGTTCATTAGGTTTCTTTCAGTGAGCTCGTGAGGTACCCAAATATCGAGCTTTTTTGTGTACCCAGTTTTTTTTCAAATGCGCCAAAATTGTTTTGTGGTCAATTCCCAGTTCTTCAGCTACGTCGTAACTACCGATATGCCGATCTTGCTCCACTTTTTCAAAAATGGCATCCATTTTATCCGTAATGGGGCGACCAGAGCGACGTGCATCTTTGACATCAAAATTTCCGGATTGAAAACGCTTAAACCAAATTTGTGCTACTCTCACAGACACTCCGCTAGGTCCATAAACATCGCAAATTTTTTTCGCGGCTTGCGTTGCATTTTTACCTTTTTTGTAGTAAAATTTTAAAATGTATCGAATTTCTTCATTAGATTCACTCATCTTGACAGTACGAAAAACAAATGAAAATCACACATTTTCCTAATTTGAATTTGGAATTATGTTCTTTAAAATTTAAACTTTCAATGATACCAAAACCAGCCAGATACAAATAGTATAGCCAAAGAGATTTTATTACAAGTTCATACATACTATAATGCGAAAAGACTTTTTCCCCAACCTAATATGTAATATTGGAGGACACGGTGGTGCATACGGTGGAGGTCTGCCCTGCTTGGGCGTAGCACCGCCGTGTCCTCGTCGAGACGATTGGCGGCGGCAACCTCTCGCGTCCGGCCCTGGTTCACTCAATGGTCCGGAGCGAGGAGACATGGGAAGCCGTCACCTCCTTCTGCGAAGCAGTAATGCTAGTGAAGGAGAAGACAGGCCACGTGAGGGAGAGGCAAACCTCACGCCCCAGCCGCCGCAACAGAAGAAGGAGCCCCGGGCGTTGGGAGTCGCAGGGCGATTCCCAGCCACCGTAGGCGCGAGCCTGCGGACGTCGAGCGTTGGGTGGCTCGCTGTCCGATCATGACGTCGACGGCACGTTGTGTTCCACGCGCGCCTCAAAGAGATGTTAGCAAAGTAAACGGGGCCAGTCAGGGCGAGAGCCTGCCAGGACTGCGGAGTTTGTTCGATAGATTCACCGTGGCCCTGTAACGCAAAGGGCATGAGGAGGAACACGGATGGGTTTTATCAAATTATTTCTAAGAATTGACTATGGCTTTCTTGTAGAAAGTTGTTCATTTACATGGGCAGAAGTGGTTCTTAAAGTTTACGCACTGGGAAAAAAATACCCAGTATTTCAGTCTATACTATCTGAATCCGCCGTTTCATTAAAAGTCTAGCCATTTCATTGAATTGTGCCGTTTAATCAGCGACATAAGTGACATGGGCAAGTCATTAAACGATATTGAACAAAAGATGACACTTGGGTTGCAGAAAAATACGCAAAATTTAAATGAAAAGGCTAGGCAACCAATTAAATGGTTGATTATGCTAATTGGCTGCGACATATATATATAGTGTGTCAAATTTCATAAGTGTATATGTATGTATGTTTTGTCTACTCCTATCTATACTAATCTATACTAATATTATAAATAAAAAAAAAAAAGTTTTGATGTTTGTTATTCAATCACGCCAAAACTACTGAACGGATTTTGATGAAACTTGGCAATGTTGTAGCTTATGTACCAGAATAACACATAAGCCATAGAAATACTAACTTTTGCACGTGGTTTTGTCTGTGACATAACATAGGTTGTAGCGCGATAACGTAATTGCCACGAGAGCTCCTGCTCCTAATCGTTTGGTTCTACAAAAACGGATATGCGCGTACGAAGTCGCGGACAAAAGCTATTAGTACATATATCCACACATATATATTATTATATATATTTAGGTACTTTAGATTTTATGAGGATAAAATTTTATTTCTACCTTTTTAGTTATTTAAGTAAAGTTTTCAAGTCCGTCACTTACGGTTCGTCACTTCATGTATCCTACATGAAGTGACGAACCATTTTTATATTGCCATGTAACGTTTACAGGATTAATTTTTAAATTGCCAAGAGACGTTTTTAAATTTTCATCGAGATTATTTAGCTAGAGCCTAACTGCATGCAAACATTGAAACAGCATGCATAATGATATGTTTTAGAATAACGCTGATAACCAACGACACGTTTTCCTAGTGACTGATACACACTTCTTTATCTCAAAAACTACTGAGCCGATTTTAATGAAACACTGTACTGTTCCCTAAGTTGGACTATCCTTTTTTTTACGGGAAGAAATCCTAAGGATTAAGGATTTGTTCTGTCAGACTCTTACTGACTAAAACCACCCCGGTGTTCCACCTCTCACCTACGCCGAGGCTCGCGGGAACGTACGCGACTTCCGTAATCCCCGGCTGGTGCCGGCCCGCCTCTTCGGGCCACCTCTCGTAAGCGGGGGAGTAAGATGTTTGACGTCAGAGGGGCGCACGGGAACACCATGCGCCGCCACCGGTACGGTCCGGATGAATGGGGGGCGACGGACGTCCCCAAGTCCGCCGCCCCTGGACCCAGTTAGAGGGGCCGAAGGAGGGCAGCGAGGGCGCCTCCGACACCCGGTGCGCCCGCTGTGGGCCGGGAGAGCACTCGACATCTCCCTCTCCCTTTCCGCAGCCTCCTTCTGCGCGATAACTGTTTCGCAGAAGGAGACCACCGTGTCCCAGGACTCCTCGCCGCCGACCATAGCACGGACTACAGCCGGCAACTAGAGGTCACTGCCTACCACAGAGACGAGGGCACGGCGCATAACCTTCTTTTTTTGAAGTCAGTTAAAAATAGTTGGAACAGTTTCTTTAGATTTTTTTTTAAATAAAACTTTTATTTCTCCGTTTTTAGTAATAATAATAGCCTTTTATTCCTAAACATAGGGTTACAAGAATTCCCTAAGTTTGGTGTGCCTTTTGGCATAGGCCTCTTCCAATTCTTTTCAATGGATCCTGTCCCTTGCTACTCTCAACCAGAATGGTCCCGCTGTCTGTTTCATGTCGTCTTCCAATCTCCTGACTTGACGACCCCTGCCTCTTTTGCCGTCTCTTGGTTGCCAGAGGGTGACTTGCTTGCTCCATTTGTTAATGGGGTGGCGTAGCATATGTCTCCGTTTTTAGTATTTCATTGTAAAAATCCAGCGATTCCGGGATCAAATTTTAATGTATAATCCGTGTGATCTAATAAACCCGATTGGACACAAATAACAGCCGCTTTGTTACATCTGTGTTACCTAATTTTATTGCCAGAAAAAAGTATGAAAACAATCCTCAAGTTGCAGGGATTGACTGAGAATGGCGGTTCGTGCGGGAAATCGTATTTGGTATGATTGTATGGAGCGGGTTATATTATATCCAGGGACTATATTTTTAACTAGCTGTCCCCCGCGGCTTCGCTCCCGTCAACTGGCTGCTTACCTACCCTACGAAATCCATGAACATTTTATTTTGTATGGGAAAATGTTTTTTCTTTTATTTTTTTTCGTCCATTTTCCAATGTTTTTAATAGTTACTCTGCTATTTGAGACGGAGACAAATACAAAAACACTTGTTCACTTTTTAGTGGTGCGGTAAGCACATGTGAACCTTGACAGCGTACCGGGGTGATGTTATGTTATGAACTGGTGTAAACAATAGACAGAAATGAGATTTCAGCAATCCCAGTTCATTTGCTATCATTTATTGAGGAGTTCCGTTACCTATCTCCGAAGTTCTTGATCAGATCTTCACCAAATTGTCGTCTTTTGAATAAATAAAATATGGTGTCCCGCAGGGCAGCGTCCTGGGACCTTTATTATTTTTGTTATATATAAATAATCTGCCACGTCATATACTTCAGCCTATGGTTTTATTTGCAGATGACAGCACATCAATTGTTTCATTTATTAATAAAGAATCATAATATATGTAAATGACATTAAACATACAATTAGTAGTTTAATAAAGTGGCTTGACAATAATAATCTATAGTCATTAATCTCCAAAAACTAAAATCATGCACTTTTACCAACGAATATCTGCAGGCAATTTGAATATAGACTACAATGGTCAAACTATAGGAAAAGTAAACAGTACAAAATTTTTAGGAATCATAATTATAGGAAAAGAAGATATGTAAACGTTTAAGTACAGCCGCATTTATGCTGCATAATCTAGCAAGAAAAGTAAATTTACCGACTACATTAGTGGCTTACCAAGGTCTAGTGATTTCTATCTTAAGATTTGGTATAATATTCTGGTCTCTGTAGTGAACGAGAAAGCATTTTCAAAGCCCAAAAGCACTGCCTGAGAGCTATATTTGGTCTTTTGGTCAGTTGTATACCTATATTTTAGTCTCATTAAAGTCATAAATTCCTAACTTTCCCATGCCTTTACATTCTTGAATCAGCAATATTTGTAATAACGAATCAATGCTTTTTGCAACTTTAATAGAAACTAGAAAACAAAGTACAGCTATGAGGTCTCAATACCAGAATATATTATGCACGGGCGTATTCAAAACTAGCTTATTAAAAAGAAATGTGATTTGTGTGGCTCCTGTAATCTTTAATAAAATACCTGACCAAATTAAAAACTTACCGTTGCAAATATTTTCTTAACTTTTCACAAATTTACTTGTAGACAAATGTTATTATTCTGTGCAGGATTTCTTAAATGATAATCTTTTGTAATATACCATTAATTTGCATGTTATACCCTAAAATATGTTTTAACAACTCATTTTTATGTACCGATATTCTAAGCAAATAAAGAAATTCTATTCTATGCATCCGATCATCCGGTCCGATGTCTAGTAATAATAGTAGGTCACCTGCAAGTTCTGGTCGATCATCTGGAAGATGATGACGGGCGCGTGCGTGTGGTAGGCGCTGGAGTGCGGCTCCACGTCCGGCGCGCGCTGCCCCGCCCACTCCGCGCGCTCCGACTCCAGCGTCTTCTCCATCCACTCCATGTAGTTCGATTCCATTTTCTACAAAATTTAACAATTTACTACTAACGGTAGTGTAGTAATTGACGGTAGTGACGGGTGGGCGTTTTGGGGGACTGTCTTTATGTAAAATTAGACGTTCAAAAAGTGCTGGCTCTCAGCCTAATTTGAATAAATGACTTTTGATTTTGATTTTGGTAACTGGATCAATGGGCATAAAATATTAGAACATGTGTAGGGTAAAGTAATGGCCTGTGCAGACTGGCGTCCCGTCCGCCAGTCTGCGCAGGCCATAAGACTAGGTATAATGCAGGTTTACATATCCCGCATTAGGTACAGTTCTAATTTTGTGAGTGGCGTCTCTCTGGTCAACCTAGGAAGTTGTCATCTGCTTATCCGGACTTGCCCATGGCGGCCTTATTAATTAAAGCGTCCAGCCAAGGCTTATTACAGTTAGATACAGTTATTGCTACAATGAGAGTCTTAAATTAGTGCTCAAAACTAGTTTTAGATCTAAGTCACAACTATAATTATTGCTTTTATCCGTCTAAAACTTACCTGCAAATATTCATCCTGTAACTTTTGCATGGTTTCTTTACTAAGCAGAGGCGGTAACGTCGATACGTCAATATTTAACTCTGAACTGCCCATTAATTCGTGTCCTGGATAGGTATTCAATATCCATGATAAAAGTGTTACATATTCATTGCCTTCTATGCCATTAGTAACCACATCTTGTAGCTGCAATAATGATAAAAATAGATACAAGAAACAAATAAGAATTTAAATAAAGTCAATTGAAGTCATACTTTTATAATCAAGATTTATAAGAATTGTAATTGAGCACAGACTGGGTGCTAGAGCTGTAGAAAAAGAAATAAAGTATAAAACTTACACTAGCAGATAAACAAATGTGATACATATTGACGTATTTGTTCACAATATCATAGTGCGGCGGGAAGCAGGGCACGCATAACGTCTTGACGACTCTCAGGTCCTCCAGTATGAGTTGTCTGGTGAGCTCCAAGTATCTCACCAGCCACAGTTTGTTATCTTCACGCTCGTCTACTCGCGTGCCTTCTATACGCTGAGCGACAGCACACTCCAGAACTTCAAAAGCTTTGGCTCGCCAATTTTTAGGGCGACCCGGCGGCATAAAACCAGTTTGGTTTTGTTGCTGTAGATTGAAATACATTATTCAAATTAAAATATATTATTAATCTGATAATAAGGGAATAAACAGCCCTATTTATAAAAACTCGCTTGTGGTAAGAAAGATTTTAATAAGGCACTTATTGTTTTGAGATGCAAGTACCAACCTGTAAAGCCATTTGATCCCTTTTCTCTTCTCTCTCTATAATCCTAAGTGCAGTAACAATGACAGTAGGCTCTTTACGAACAGTATTCAAGGTTCGCGCTAAAATCAGTTTAATCTGTTTTTCAAGTAAATTGGACACCATTTCAACATCTTCGAAATATGCCTTCAGCATAATTTTATCATGTGAGGATTGATTCGGCAACCTGTGCAGCTCATACAGTAAGTCATCTCTGGAGTTCTCTAAATCATTTAAACACTGAAAGTGGTAACAAATACACATATCAGTAGAAGTTGTAATCAAAGGCATTTTATTTTTCTTTCAATTATGCTTATTTCATTATTATTTAACACTAAAAGCCTATAAATGTAAAGAGGCGGACTTAGAGCCATAGGCATCTAGCCACTACTCTACCAGCCAACTTTTGGGTGATGTAAAGACAAATAGTGGTAGGTGCAATATGGTGAATAAAAATGATCTTTGCAAAGGAGATTGACCATTTTTATATGGACGTTGGACCAAGTGCTGCCCAACATTGAATCATAGTGCATACTGTACCTTAGACTAATACTAATCTGTAACCCAAAGCTCTTTAAAATCTATCCGAGGAGTGTTGAGATTTTACATTAACGAAGAAACATAACCAACAGCTTTTTTTTTAAAATAAAAGACTATATTATAAACAATGGATTATATTATTATAACAACACTTAGTTAAGTAGGTATAATCATTCAATCAATCAATTGTTTATTCGTTACATAGGTTTTAGAAGAACCATATCCGCCAAATCGGAGCTTCTAAGGGAGATCGAGACATTTTATGTACAGTTATACACGTCAATGACCAAACCCGCAGCAAATCTAGCGAACGACCCAAGAGCTAGATTGACCCGGCATTATACCGAAGACATCCCGGACGTCAGCCTGTATGAGATTAGGATGGCTCTGAAGCAGCTTAAAAACAACAAGGCGTCGGGTGAGGACGGAATTACGGCCGAACTCCTGAAGGCGGGTGGAAAATCAGTCCTTAAGGCCCTTCAGAAACTGTTCGATTCCGTCATACTCGAGGGGAAAACGTCACAAACGTGGAGCAGAGGTGTAGTGGTACTCTTCTTAAAAAAGGGCAATGGAGAGGGCAATGCTCGGAGTTTCCTTGCGTGATCGAATCAGGAATTATGATATCCGCTAGAGAACCAAGGTTACCGACATAGCCCGAAGGATCGCCAAATCGAAGTGGCAGTGGGCAGGGCACATTGCTCGCAGAACAGATGGTCGATGAGGCCGAAAAGTTTTGGAGTGGCGACCGCGTATCGGAAGACGCAGCGTTGGAAGGCCTCCCACAAGGTGGACCGATGACCTGGTGAGGGTCGCGGGTAACCGATGGATGCGAGACGCACAGGACCAGTTGTTGTGGCGACACTTGGGGGAGGCCTATGTCCAGCAGTGGATGTCTTTCGGCTGATATGATGACATAGGTTTTCAACATACTAAATGATCCTCTATGTTAGGCCTCATGTAAACATTAAAATATCTAATCAATCGTCATCCTCATTGTCGTCTATAATTACTGAATCTAAAAATAAAGCAGGGCGCCTCAGAACATCCTGGTGCCTAGCCCACCCCAAAAACCAAACTAGGCAAACAACGTCTGCCAGGGTTGCGGAATATGTTCGAAAGAGTTACCGCGGCCCTGGGAAGAAAGGCACCAGGAGGACTAAGGGTGGGTTTTAGTCAGTAAAAGTCTGACACTCCCTGCCGCTCCACCCATAGCGGGAGGGGTCATTTGATGATTTCCCATCCTCAAAAAAAAAAAAAAAAGGCAAACAACGTGGGCGCAACTGCCGATCGTTATTCGCCCAGTAAAACATGAGCAGCAATAATGTTGAACTGAATCGAGCGCATGATTGTTCTCGTCAAGTAAAATATAGAAATGATACACTTTTGACGATGTATATCGACTCTTTACACCAGCAATGTGCACTCGAATTAGTTGCACATTGCTGGTGCAATTGTACACCATGCAAGCATTTGACGTATTTGGGGCTCGGCAGTAATTTCCGGGAAGGTGAAATGTTACGTTTTGTCCTAGAATATCGTCTTCCACGGGCTGATCTTCCATGTTTAGTAGATTTTCGACGGCAGGCGGATTACCCGCAGCAGGTGGATTTCCCACAGCAGGTGCATCTTGCACAGCAGGCATTGCAGACATCGTCCCACGATGAGCTCTTGTCCAACAGTTGTGGCAGAGGTATTCCTCATTATTGAATATTATCTGAAACCATGAAAAAATGTTAAACAAATAACCCACGGCGTAACATGAATCCGTTTTATAAATGTAACTTCTAAGTATATATCTAGAAACGCATTTGTTATGTTATGATTTAAATAATGTAAATAATTGTCTTAACTGTTGAGATAATGGCTTATTTTGCGTAATAATATAACTACTTAAATAAAAAGTAGGTACTTACCTCACGTGGTAGAGCTTGAATTATGTTTTGAACACTGTATGTTGATGTTCGTTTTGAGGTCGGGTTCGGACTCGGGAGCTTTTATAATATTATTTAACGTAAACGTTAAAAAAATATACAGGGTGTCACGGACATCGTAACTAAACTTCGCGAAAAGGCTACACCTAATGCCACTAACCAAATTGTGAAAGTCATTAATCTCGCTAATGATCGGTGACAGAAATTGACATTTTCGAGCCCGCAATGTATTTAGAACAACACGATCAAAACGCGCGAGAGCGCTGTACGTGGTTAACGTAGTACTTGCAAACACACATACACAGGCCTTAGTCGCTGCCGCGCCGCGTTGCACTTTAATGTAGGTACCTATGAATATCGCCGACGGCAATAATATCACGAAAACTCATTTTGATCACTCAGAAATACCTAATCTACTGATGGTAGGAACTTGTTTAGGTATGCAGAAGTTAAGAGAAATGGAGGAGCCATAAGCTTAGTCTCTTTATATCACGATTCCGATAAGGATTGATCAAAAAAAAGGTTTTAAGTAAGTATGTACATTGAGATCCAGTAATGATGTAGGTATAAACTAATGAACTAGCTAACTCACCCCTAAACAGATAGGATTCGAGATTCGAGCAGATGCCTAACTAGTTTTATTTACATATTAGGTATCTTTTTAGTGAAAGTAGTGAATTAATTATTTTTTTAATTAAAACACATTGGGTTAGGTAAGAATAACAATTATGAACAGTCTAAAGTAAAAAACAGCTGAAAAAATTTGAAAAATGAGGAAAAAGCCGACGAATAATTCCAGCGCGGGGGGGTACAGAATCATGTCCTGAACTCATGGTATGGCCGTTTGTACGTCGATGTCCCTTACACGCTGTATATCAAAAGTTAAAGCACCAAAAAGCCATAAGTTTTTAGGTACTAAACCCGTGGATGTTTTTTTTTCCATTTTTATTTTTTAAGTATCTCTTCATGTTACGGAAAAAAATAAAAGTATTCCCATGCCTGGGCAGCATTTGGTCCAGATTGGTCAATCTCCTTTGCAAAACAAGTAATAAAGAGTCTTATCAGGTGGCCTTCTTTAGTTTCTGTCTACAACCATGGGGAAAAAGTGTGAATGCATGTAAATATGTGTATAAAACATAGCTACAGTTATTGGAAATAACAACCAGACACTTACTTGATGGGCATGAAGTAGCTTGCCTTCCCCTATCCATTGTTTAGTTTTGGCCACGCTCTCTGGCACAGTAAATATGTGTTTGAGACTGTCCATAGCAGTGACATATTGTGAGTGCCGTGAGTCCTCCTCTCTGACCGCTTGTAGAGACGCCACCAGGGGTGGCACACTTTTCAACAGGTCTTCTAATTCATCCATTCTGAAATTATGTTAGTTTTTAGGGTTCCATACCCAAAGGGTAAAAACGAGACCCTATTACTAAGACTCTGTAAGTCTCAGACTCAGCTAGACAGTTGAAATTTTCACAGATGATGTTTTTCTGTTACCGCTATAACAAAAACTTACTAAAAACAATAAAATAAATATTTAAGTGGTCCCATGCAACAAACATGATTTTTTTGCCGTTTTTTAATGATAATGGTACGGAATGGGATTTTATCCGGATAAATACTCAAAATGCATAAATACTCATAAATATCCATGTATATGTTGCAGTTAATTAGCTTAATCAGCCGTTTAATTGGTGGCCTAGCCTTTTCATTTAAATGCGCCGATTTTTCAGCAATATATGTGGCATCTTTTCTTCAATATTGTTTAATGACTTGTTCATGTCACTTATGTCGCTGATTAAACGCCGCATTTCAATGAAAAGGCTAGGCTTATAATGAAACGGCTGATTTAACTAGTTGGCTGCGACATAATACTAGTGGAAATACTCTTGACGTTCAGTTTTCGTTTTTAGTATGATATGTGGTGTAATTTTATAGATGTAAGTCAGTACTTAAATTTAGATTTTATCTTACTTTTATCAATTAAAACGTATGAAAATCTTATAAAAACTATAGTTTCACACAAAAACATGATTCAATAAGGACCAACATTCATTTTTTTTTATAAGGCTGGCCCGTCATGTTCTACAGAGTCTGAGAGAAAAATCAAAACCCAAGATAGCTCCAGCTTACATATTTTGACATGTTATGGGTGTCATTTTCATGGTTTTCAGGGTAGCTTAGTGCCAGCGCAGTTTGTCAACATATTATGTTTTTCGGGGTTTAGCTACCCTGAGTAGCTAGTTTTGTCAGTTTAGTAATATTCATTGCAATAAAAAAACAAAACTTATTTCAATCGAAATTGTGTTACGCTAATGGGGTGCAAGTAAGTGTGTGGGGGAAAACATGTAAGTAGTTATTAAATTGGAAAAAATTTAATTCTATATTTCGTCTTTTTTAAGTATCAAGTAAGGTCAATGCGGCCACGACAATCAGTGGCCGCATTGACCAGATTAACTAAAGATGTAAACTACTACTAAACAAAACGACTAAACGTTGAACATTTATTTTTATCTGGTCGTGGTTGTGGCCATGTAGTGCATGAGGTGCCTAAGTGTAGGTTTCCTAACAATATCGAGTATCAAATACTTACTTAAGACTAACTTGCTGCACATCTTCCAGACACTCCTGCAACTGTTTCAAACCAACACTCACTCCATCTAGTTTACCCTGCACGGCTGATTTAAGCTGAGCCTCAATGGATGCCTTCTTATGAGTGATTCTTTTCTTGTAATGTTCTACCTGAAAAACATACATGAAAATAATGAAAAAACCAGTTTATTTTACATATTTTTCAGTTGTACTTAATCATCACAATAGTTTTAAAGGAAATAATACTAGCTTCTGCTTGTGGCAAGTGTTTCAATGTCCCAAGTTCATGATGAATTCTACTTTAATGTTTTACTATCCCTTGATAGTAAAACATTAAAGTAGAATTCATCATGAACTTTACAGCATCCCGAATCTTCTCTTCATGTTGCCACCTGACAAGGTTGCGTTCTTGACTTAAATATTTAACTGATTGGCCATTGTTATACAAACCTGAAAAGTTTAATTCCCTACATAAGCTGATGCTGCTTCAAATATTTATGTTGACAGTTTGCTTTGGAAAAGTCGGATCACTGATAAAATGATCTATACCTATACAAGAAACAAACAAATTCCCACTGAAATATTTGCAGTAAAAGGTGGTAACAGTACATAACTTTTATACTGAAATAGATTTTGTTATTAGTAAATACACCAGGATATGTATGACTTAAAATGTTACCCTAATTTCGGTTTGTTCTAGCAACGCCCACAAAAGATATCAACATTCGTTTAGGGTTTCTAGTCAAGCCTTAGAACAATTTGAGTACGAGAATGCATTAAGATTAATACTAGTTATAAAGAAATCCGCCCCTAAGTCGACCCACTGACCTAAAGAGATGTTCTCTTCTTACCTTTTCGAGCTGTCCTGGTCTCTGCATCATATTCATTACCATCTTTTCGGCTGCAGCTTTCGCTTCATCTTCTATTTCGTCCATCGTACTCATTTTAGATTCGAAAACAATTTACCGTATCCTTTGATTTGAACTTTAACAAAGTACTATGGATTATTCGAAAATTAAATAATAATTACGTAAATATTTCTGAAGAATGACTGTAGTCCACTGTAGTCAAATAATCAAATTTTAGCCAAAACACAATTTGTTGACAAAATTGTCTTGTTGGTTGACATTGACAATTAGACATAAGTATAAGTAAGTACTTCCCGAATACTCTACTCTATGGTAATATGTATGTTATATTATTATGTAGAATTGATGACAAAATGTATTATTTGTAAATACATACTTACTACGGCCGCGAATCATATTTTGACCAACATACAACCTGATACTGACCTGCAAATTGCAAAAAACGTAAAAAAAATCGAATTTCGCGGGTTACCCTGGCGCTTTCCCTTCAATCATCCGATAACATACGATTATATTCGATTTATCTGATTACACCTGATTACATCCGATAACATCTGATTGATTACATACGATTTATCCGATCACAGTCGATTACAATACATTCAATTACATCTGATAACATCCGCTTATTTATCCGATTGCTTATATTTATCCGATTTAGTGCGGATTTCACCATAGGCGCAACGCAATACGCATTCCTAGACACACGCTATATACTGTCGCATCCAGAAAAACCCTCTTTCTTTTTTTTTAACGTTGGGAAATCATTATCAAATAATTATGACTATGCCGGAGCGGAAGGGAGTGTGTCAAAGAGTCACCACGGCCCTGGAACGCAAAGGGCATTAGGATGCATTATAGGTTACGGCGTTTAGGAGGAACACGGATTGGTTTTAGTCAGCAAGAGTCTGACACTGACACTCCCTTCCGCTCCGCCCAGAGTGAAAGGAGAAAGGAGTCATTTGATGATATCTCATAAAAAAAAGCAAAATGGTCAAAAGACTATAGTGGGGTCGGGGTAAATAAAAAAAAAACAAAAATCACATCATTCATGCATCATTCACATCAGTGTCAAATAGAGGTTTGCACCGGAGCGGAATTTTGAGTACCGGTGAAATTCACCGGTGATTGGGCGATCTCCGGTGATTTACCGGTGATCTCCGGTTGATGCGTTGGAATTATAAACCTATGACAAAAATGAATATTGTTTGCTGAATGGGTTTGCTAATAAAAAAATACAGTTTCCATTCATTTTTTAACCGACTTCAAAAAAGGAGGAGGTTCTCAATTCGATTTTTTTTTTTGTGTTTGTTACCTCATATCTCCATCATTTATGAACCAATTTGAATAATTCTTGTTTTATGTGAAAGGATATTTACTTCTCGATTGGTCCCATTGAAATTTTATCAAAATCGGTTCAGTAGTTTGGTTTTTAAATCCAAATAGCTGGACAAAATATTTGGAAAAATCATCCATGTAAACGAAATTGTGTATTTTTGCTACATAAAAGACTTTTTCCAAAAAAAAACAAAAACACTGACTACCGAAATTAAAGTTATTTTGAATTTTACAGAGTTTTTTTTTTAAGTTTTATAAGTTAAAAATGGTCATCATCATCATCATCATCATATCAGGCGAAAGACGTCTACTGCTGGACATAGGCCTCCCCCAAGTGTCGCCACAGCAACCAGTCCTGTGCATATCAAAAATGGTATTCAAACATAAAAATCCACCACCATGATTGATATCTGAAAAATCCGTTTCTATGTACATTTTTAACATATTAAATGTCGCAAACGACGATGTTTGTGTGTGACGATGTGTGTTTATAGTGAAATAGGAACTCAAACCGAAAATATGAGGAATAATCATACACATTGCAACGAGTTATTTGGGGAATTAGTAGGAAGTGAAATGAATCTTAAAAATGGACACGCACGCTTTGAGTTAATGTCCGAAATATTGTTGTAGAAAAGAAGCAAATAAGAAATAACAACTAAATATTATAAAATAAAGAACAATATTGAATAATAAACCTTCTTTTTATTTAAATCACCTTTAAAAAATACTGCTCCAATAAAACCGGTGACCAATCGGTTTTTCTTCGGTGTTTTTACCGAATAATTTCACCGGAAAATAACCGGTGATTCTCCGGTACTCCTTGCTCCGGTGCAAACCTCTAGTGTCAAAGTGTCATTGGTGTCTGTGGAGTCGTTTGGTGTCATTCATGATGTCAGCATTGTCAATCAATATTAGCTGTCAATTCGATGTTATTGAACGTAGAGTTCGTACTGTTTCACTGTTTATCTTGCTAATGATTTACTATTTCTGAAATAACCTGCAGGATGTGGGAAATAATTATATTACTAATACTGTCGGCGGTAGCGTTCTTCGTAACAGATGAATTAATACCCAACCTCACAGACTTGTTTGTTAAAGCCGGTCTATTTGGAATTGATTTATGTAAAACTAGTAAGAAAAAAATGTAAGTAATTGTAACATACTATTTCATTTATAGTTTCTTAGTTTGAAGTGGTGGTGGTGACAGAGAAGTTGTATTAAAATCTGTCACCGACACCACTTAAAAAATGGAGGAATGAGAAATTATGTTGTTTGGAAAAGTTGGAGTAAGTACGTATTAGGTAGGATGTTATAAGAGTAAAGGAAGATCAAAGAAATGATAAACATATTGCGTGAAAACTGTTACAGCTAAAAAGGAAGTGATGGCGAATAGGACTGGATGGAAGAAGCATATAGGCTGTATCACTGTCCTATAAATTAATAGCATAATGCCTAATAGAGGAGCATGATGCCTAGTTGGTTAAAGTTTTGTTTCGGTGTCCCTAGAAGTTTTAACCACTACTGCTGTTGTGGATGGAGTCTGGAGTGGTCTGCAGCTCTTTTTCTTACTCTCTCTTATTCACTATTTTCAGCCCAGAAGCAATAGGGGTTGTATCTGGATGTGTCTTCTTAATAACAAGCTTTCTGTTCATACCAATTGTCTTTGGTAATGGCTTGATGGACACACAGCACTTCCCTCACAATGAGGTAAGAGATTATTTTTAATTTGTTGATTTAAGCCAGTACAAATGCCATACCAAAATAATGGTTAATTAATAAAAGCCAAAATAACAATTATGTAAAAATTACCAATTGTGGACATACTTTTATCCCATATCTAACCCTTTCATGCATAACATACATTTGCAAAATCCTTCCTTCCTGGACACTTGTTTTATGGAAATCATGTACAGAATTGTATGCTTCTAGACCCAACAGTTTAGGTTGTGATGTGACTTATATTTTTTTAACAAGATGTTGTTTATAGTTTGCAGAACTATTGGCGGGATTGTTATCCATCTGTTGTATGCTCCTTCTTGGCTTCGCTGATGATGTCCTGGACTTGAGGTGGAGATATAAACTGTTACTGCCAACAGTGGCATCACTACCTCTGCTTGTGGTTTATTATGTGAACTTCAACTCAACTACTTTTGTAGTTCCTATTCCTTTGAGGCAATGGCTGGGAGTATCCATCAACATTGGTATGTATTTTTTTATACATAAAGAGATTTAGGTAATGGACATTGAATGAGGTGGCTTATAGTCACCCCATCACCATTTTTATTTTTCTTCATAGTTGCAGCACACAATTAAATTGAAATTGTTTAAATATAAATCAGTTTGATTGAGAGCCACACAAACTATTTTTTTACATGGAGGGCATTGTAAAACTGGATTAATGTGTAGACACATGCAATACTATAATGCTACAGATATTTTTTTTGTTTTGTTTTTAATGTCTTTTTGGATGCTATAACTTCGCAGAAATATAGAAATTTGAAAATGGTGATGGGGTGACTATGCCAGCTCTCACACAAAAACGTTAAAACCACAAACACTCATTTTTTAAACATTTTTCTCTCTGTTCTAGGTGTTCTGTACTACATCTACATGGGTATGTTAGCCGTATTCTGCACAAATGCTATAAACATATTGGCTGGCATCAATGGACTTGAAGTTGGGCAGTCTGTTGTCATAGCCTTATCTATTGTTATTTTTGACATCATTGAATTGAGAGGAGACCAGTATAAAGCCCACACTTTCTCTTTACATATTATGATACCTTATCTTGCAACTACACTGGCCTTGTTGAAACATAATTGGTAAGATATTGTTAAAATATATTTATTTCCTTTTATCATCCTATTCAGCCTACTGTTAAAAGAAGCATGGCCTTACATATTAATAAGCCTGAGCAGAAGCATTTTACATTTCATACATTTAGATATAAATGTGTTTCTGTGGCTCATTTAAAAATGGCAGTTACAAAATGATGTTTTAGTTAAATTTACTGCTGAATACGCATTTGATTTGAAATGCAAACAAACTTTCTAAATCATTGAATCCAAAAATCAAATAATACCTTATTTGATTTTTGGATTCAATGATTAAAAGTGTAATTTGAAGGTGAAACCTTATGTCAGACGGACGTCTGACATAAGGTTTCACCTTCAAATTACACTTTCATAAAAAAATACATAATCAAATTTTATTGCCATGACTTATGTGTTTATTTTATATTTTCAGGTATCCTTCAAAGGTGTTTGTTGGGGACACATTCTGTTACGTATCTGGAATGACATTTGCAGTTGTAGCTATATTGAGTCATTTCAGTAAAACAGTTTTACTATTTTTCTTGCCACAAATTATAAACTTCCTGTATTCAGTGCCTCAACTATTCCATATTATTCCGTGCCCAAGACATCGCTTACCAAAGTATAGTGAAGAGACAGATTTACTTCATGCTAGTAGAACAATAATAGCTAAAAATGAAATGACTGCCTTAACCAAATTTATACTTCGCATGTTAACAATCTTACACTTAATTGATAAAACTGAAGATAAAGAAAGTATAACTATAAATAATATGACATTAATTAATTTATTTTTAATTAAGCTAGGGCCCATACCTGAAGTACAGCTGACAACATGGCTTATGGCTTTTCAAATTGTTTGCACTTGTGTAGCTTTTGTAATAAGATACCCATTAGCATCATATTTCTATGATAGTTAAAATTAGGGATCAAAAATAAATAAGTAGTACATTTTTCTAATGTTTTTGTATACTTTATTGTTTATGTGACCATATCAGCTTTGTTAAGGTTCTAATATTTTAGAAGGTAAGCCAAAGATGAAAATGTGATAAATAAAATAAATTGGCACGAACAACACTAAGTAATTGAATTATTGCTTTTTGTTCTACTTTTGGTCCATAACATACCTACCTAATCGTAATTAATATAATTCCATTGAAACTATAATGGCTGTTAATATTTTTCTATGATGTTATCTATACTATACATACAATAAAAAAGTAATTTACTATACAAGTTCTTTATTTTTAGATAAATCAACATAAATTACTATAAGCAGATGATTACTTACTTTGACTTTGACTACATAAAAGTTACAATCTGTTAATAGACACTAGACCGTGACACTATTGATATTTTCGTAATGTACAATAGGGATTATTCCTGAGTAAAATTATATGATTATATTTAGTCCGTCAGTTAGATTATCCAAAAACATTGGACACGTATTTTTTGCTTTATCAAATCAATAAAAAATGACGAAGGTTAAACGCATCAAAGATCTGGAGTGGGGGCTTCTGACGTCACTTCTATGATTAAAGTGTAACAAGCCGTGACGTCACGAGTTTTCAACGCACTGTATCATCTTAATTTATATGAAAAAAGAAAAAATACCTACGTGCCCAATATTTTTTGGAAATCTATCTGACGGACTAATTAGATTTTTTAGTCATCTAGGTACCCTATTGTACAGTCAGCACTAAAAGCAGATGTTCGTTGTACATAATAAATTATAACCATGGAAACATTATAACATGTTTAGTGTTCAGTCGACCGCACGTCAGCAATAACAAAGCCAGTGCTTACTCTTTTGAAATGTATAGGTAGGTATATATTATGTATAAGTAAGTAGGTACACTAAAACCCGTTTAAGATGATTTTTAAGGGACCCAGATAAAAACACGTCCTAAGCGAGAAAACGTATTAAAAGCGGGATAGGGGGAAATATTACCTATGTAAGTAGCCTACCTACTTATTCATAGAGTTATTATAATGTTACGTTTAATCTGGAAGTGATCGATCATCTAACTGTACGTAAGCAATAGAGCCTCGATAGATTCTTATTTGAAAACTAATTTACGCGCAAGTTTGGCCACAAAAAAAAAACTGTCGAGGAACGAAATCTCCAAAAAAATTCATATAATTTAATTATTCCAGAGCGTTTGGTCCTCACTGCATTTTTTGTCATATTATTATTCTATACTTAGAAAAAATAAAATTGCTCTCCTGTCTCCCTAAACTCGTTTTAGAAAAAGTTATATACCTAAATAACTTTTTAAACCTAGGTATTTAGAGTTTGCTTATCAAAGTAACTAAATCGGTTTATTCATTTCCAAGAATAAGTAAAGAACTTGTAAGAATGTATGAAACACCGTGAGGAGTAAACGCTCTTTATACATTAAGTTTTTCCATTACCTACATCCTGTCTGTTTTTCCCGTGCCGGCGCGGCGACTAGTGTCACCATAAGGTAGAGGCGTTCCAATCTTCTGTACCTACTGCTCTAAAATGCTCTGCGGCCCTACCATGACGTGTTAAAGCGTGAGTCGTTCGAGCAAGAAGGAAGGATAGAGCTATATAGGGTGTATAGCTCCATCTCTCCTTCTCGCTCGAACGACTCACGCTTTAACACGTCATGGTAGGGCCGCAGCTCTTAGTTATTAACCGCTCCGGCCCCGGCGACACACCGGTGTGTCGCGAATTAATCGCGAATTAAATGTTTATTTACCTATTACATAAGATTTACTTTTTTTTGGGAATTTTCACAAGTCGGGGCCGCAGCGGTAGTATGTAATATGTACAAAATAGATCACACTTACTTTTGCATATTCATTATTTATGTTATATTTCTGCCTACCTACCTTTATGGGGAAAAAGCCGTGACGCCGTGAGTATGTATTTATTATTGTTTTTAAATGAAAACAAAAGTTGATAGCGCTTTTCAAGTTTCTGATCGAGTGGGAAATTATTATTATGATATGAACATTATTTTAAATATTTTACATCAATCTTATATTTAACCAACGTTTTAGCCAGATTTATGTAGGATTCTCGCATAAGCTTCCAACTATAGCTTGTTTTTTAGATATTTCAAACGCTTATAATAATGTATTAGTAGACGTACTGATTAATACTCTAGACGAAATAGGAGTCGGACAAAGAATTTGTCGATATCTATGGAGCTTCCTAAGTGAAAGACACCTTATGATGAAAGATGAGACTGATCAGCATAATTATTTTATTAGGTATACTGATAGAGGCTTGGCACAAGGAGACCCAATTTCTCCCCTTCTTTTTAATGTGGTCACAATGACTTGTTTCCATAAGATTAAAAATGTGAGTATGTGTCAATACGCGGATGATTTTGTTTTGTATTGTTCTTCTAGAAATCTTAGTCAAAGTAAACATGAATTTCAAGTAGCGTTAAGTACATTTTGTAATATTTTGAATGATATGGGTTTAGAATTATCGGCATCTAAGTCTAAAGTATGTATTTTCACTAGGGGATTCAGAAAACTAGAAATAGATTTAAATATAAATGGACATAATTTACAGTCAGTAGACAATTACAAGTATTTGGGAGTGTGGTTAGACAGTCCATTGCGTTGGAGTAAACACATCAATATGATAGCCGAGAAAGTTCAGAGGAGTCTATGTTTACTCAAAGTCCTGGCTGGCACTGCATGGGGCCTGCACCCTAAACATTTGAGACATATCTACATAGCCTTGATTAGAAGTCGCTTAGACTACAGCAGTTTTTTATATGATGTGAGTGCAAAGTGTCACCTAGACAAACTAAATAAAATTCAAAACCAGGCTATGAGGATAATTGGAGGTTTTATCAAAACTACACCTATCCATGTTATGGAAAGTGAGCTCTGTGTAGTTCCACTGTATTTACGGAGAAAATATTTAGGTTATAAGTTCTGTTTAAAATCTAAGTCGATTGAAAATAATATTACCAATAATTTGTTAGGGGAGCTTCACACTCTTCGACAGAATAATTATTGGAGAAATAAAAAGATTCCTCTACTGATTTCTTTATATAATGAAGTGAAAGTAGATCATATAGCATCATCACATCCCTTGCTGATGTTTACTCTGAGGACATGGATGACTAACATTAATATTCAAGAAGTAATTATTTGGGACTTAGATGTAGTGAAATTCTCTAAACAAAGCTATAATAGTGATTTATTAAGATTTGAAGTTATTGGAGAGTTGCATTTGAAGTACAATGAATGGCTTAGTATATTTACAGATGGGTCGAAGAGTGTAGAAGGTCGTGGAGCAGCCTTTTATGTGTCTAGTGAACCAATAAATTGTCAAAGTAATTGCTTTAAAATAGATAAGAAAGCGTCCATAATGACGTTGGAGCTTGTTGCAATCTCTGAAGCACTTACGTTCTGTGCCAGCAGTCAACATAAAAATATTGTTATTTGCACGGACAGCAAAAGTTCCCTACAACATTTAGCTCGATGCGCCTCTGGCCACAGAGGTGTATCGCTAGCTTATGTGATTCTATCCAAAATAGATGAATTAATGCGTAAAGGTGTTACATTGAGATTGCAATGGGTTCCATCGCATATTGGGATACAGGGCAATGAAAAGGCTGACATGCTAGCAAAATATGCAGCTAAAAATGGAAAAGACACTAATGTAATTTTGGATTATTCAGAAGTTTTACCTAAATTTAAAAATAAGTGTTATGATGATTGGAAGGAATATTTTGACAAGCGTTCTTTAGACAAAGGGATCTGGTATAAAACTATGCAAGGTCAGCCTTTTCGTGTGCCCTGGTTTGTGAATAACAATTTAAGTCGAAAATTAGTTGTTACGGCTCATAGACTCAGATCTGGACACATTCCATGCAATAAGTTTGCGTTTATGATGAGAAAAATGAACTCGCCTAACTGTGTGCAGTGTGGAGTTGTTGAAGACTTACAGCACATATTGATGGACTGTGTTCGGTATGAGTCTGAGAGAAATGATTTGTTTAGGGTCTTGAGGTTGAACAGACTTGAAGTAGGCACATTCCATAAAATCCTGGCTCAACCAAATGGTGATGATGCGAAGAGTCTGTTTAGGTTCATGGCCCAGATATGACCAATGTGTATTTAGGGTACGATGGGACTGACATACGCATTGCGATCATAAATGTCCCTAAATAAATAAAGAAAAAAAAAAAAAAAAAAACCAACGTTTTTGCTGATCGTACTACCAGTTTGTGTGCCATGGTTCTGTATGACTTTTTCTTTAAAAAATAGGTAATGGTTTTTGTAAAACTGTCTTTTAAATCCAGAGGGTTTGAATATCTGCCATAGTTGATTGATTTCTGAATCATATGCCGTGCCATGTACTTAGTCCAGCTATTACTTAGGCCCGCTATGCTTTTCCGTGTGGCCCTGTAGCCTAGTACCTACATTATTGATGCTACTTATATTTAATCACTGTATCAATGTGTAAGTACCTATAATCGATAGGTACTGTACTGATTCACTCCTTAACGATGTGCTGAGACTATTCCTCACCCACTATCAACCTGAAAAAATTGGCCTATGCCATATGAAAACGGTCCTTTTGTCCTATGCTTTTGTCACAAATTCTAAAGTCCCATTCATTAAACGACTTCCTTCAAAAAGGAGGAGGTTCTATGTTCGACTCTTAGAATAATAACGCCTAGAAACCTAGTACGAGCATCAAAAGTGAAGCAACTCAGACTACTCCATATACGGAGTACTCGGCGCAGCGAGCCGTCAGTGCTCAAGGTCACGCTCTGTTGAATGCACCTCCCGAGAAATATTTAAAAATGACAGTTTGTTGCATAAAAAGATGCTCTAACACACCAGGAAAACAAAAAAAATGTGATAAAATCACGTTTCACAAGTAAGTACTTACATTATATCCATTATTTTTACGTAAATCGATCTTCAAATTAAAATTTTCATAACCTAATTTATCACAATGTAGTGTTGCCAGTTGTAAAGAAAAATTACCCATAATACAGTAAGCACTAACTGTTGGAGTCTACCTGTATTATGATGCTTATTGTTTAAAGTTGTAAGTATGAAACGAAAGCTAATAATTATGGTTGATTCAAATAATTTGCGCATTTTTTTAAGTGAAAAGTTCTTTAGGCGCGTTGGGCAGTTTTCATATGGGAAAAAACCATAGTCGCGACACGCGGCGACACCGACACCTGTGTATGAGATCGTGTCTTAAAATTGAAATAAAGGAACATCAGACTGGGCGGCCAACCAGGGGGGGGGCAGGGGGAGGCGGGAGCCTTGTCGGCCCCGCGGGTGCCGACCAGTCTTTCATGGGTGTCATTTTCGCGATCTTTGGGGTCGCTAAAACCAATTATGGGGTCAAAATCGAAATCCAAGATGGCGGCGACGAAATTTGCTAACTTTTCGTCATGGGTGTCAATTTCATGGTTTCTGGAGTCGCTGAAACCAATTATGGGGTCAAAATCGAAATCCAAGATGGCGCTGACGAAATTTGCTAACTTTTCGTCATGGGTGTCATTTTCATGGTTTCTGGAGTCGCTAAAACCAATTATGGGGCCAAAATCGAAATCCAAGATGGTGGCGATGAAATTTGCTAACTTTTCCTTATGGGTGTCAATTTCATGGTTTCTGGAGTCGCTGAAACCGATTATGGGGTCAAAATCGAAAACTTAGTATGCATACGCCATCTAATCAGGTCTAAATAGTTAGTTGAGAACATTTTCTAAAAAGAGTTTAGAAGGAGAGAGAGAACGATTTGAAGTTTTCTATAAAAGTGAAAAACCACTATCTTTCCTCCTGATGTTTAAAATGTCATGTCGAAAAGTTAGCAAATTTCGTCGGCGCCATCTTGGATTTCGATTTTGACCCCAAAATCGGGTTTAGCGACTCCAGAAACCATGAAAATGACACCCATGACGAAAAGTTAGCAAATTTCGTCGGCACCATCTTGGATTTCAATTTTGACCCCATAATCGATTTTAGAGACCTCAGAAACCATGAAAATGACACCCATGACGAAAAGTTAGCAAATATCGTCGCCGCCATCTTGGATTTCAATTTTAACCCCATAATCGGTTTTAGCGACCCCAGAAACCATGGAAATGACACCCATGACGAAAAGTTAGCAAATTTCGTCGGCGCCATCTTGGATTTCGATTACAATAAGTACATACCGACAAGTTACGTACTTAACATTTTTTTTTATATTGATCTATGATTAGTCCCAAGTATATTAACATTTTTCCCGATTTTAGGGAAAGTGTTCATTCCTAGCAACATTTTTTTACGTCTGTGGCTGTAATTACATACCGCTCACTCACACATATGTACGAAAGTTGCTTCATTTTTTGGTAGGGAGCGTGTATGAGACTCTCCTTCTAGGCGTTATTATTCTAAGGTTCGACTGTATGTTTTTTTAAAATGTGTTTTTACCGATTTCTCTTCCAATAGGGAATATGCATGAAAAAATATTTGTTATCTACACAGTTTATCTCAAAATATACAAAAATATTATACTAACAGTGAAAACAGAATCAAAATTTATCGAAAAACCAACGAGATATAACTATTTTAAACAAATAAGTAAGAATATCTGTCCCTCTCGCAAAAACGCTGTTTTGTATGGCCTGTATGGGCAGCTGTCATAGAATGGACCAGAATGGACTGTAAGCTCATTATACGTCATGGACTTTCTTTGACGTCCAAGTCCATATTGGACTCTTTCTAATTAATTGTAAACTTTGAAGCTTTATAACTAAATCGTTATTTAAAAAAATATTTTATAATTATGTGCGCTCATTCCTTTTCATTTAGGGTTGATTTTTCAATAGTCAGATAACGTTTAACTGAGGAATTAAATTGGCGGTTTGACAGCTTTTGTATATCTCTCAAACCGCCATTTTTATTCCTCAGTTAGAAGATATCTGACGTTTGAAAAATCAGCCCATAATAAATAAAAAAACTGCATGCATATTCCCTATTATTGTCGACCGATTTTCAAAATCTTTTTTGCGGTGTTTTTTGGATGTTTTTCGTTTTTTGACACCGACTTCCGAAATTAAAGTTATTTTATACTTTGTAGTGTTTTTTTTAGCGTTATTAGGTACATTTTCAAAATTTTTGACATCAACAATTTTGTTGATAAACTTAAGTCGACAAGGAATACCGTGTATCTGCCCATTAGTTTTAGACGTCAAATAGCGAGGCTATTAGCTTTTAATATTAACTCAGACATAATTAGTATGTCGAAGTACTCAAGTATTAGCACCACAGTTAGTAGTAGTACTAATGCCTTGGTTGCTAGCTCAAACAATTTAAACTAGGCAATAAGACAACAGATGGTACCATATGCAATTTAGCTCAACTTATCAACAACAAGGTATCTTCTAGCACTAATATAAATGGAGCTAATCAGAAATCCTTTACTTTATACCTTCAAAACATACAAGGCTTTTCTTCGAAGCAATTGGAATTTGAATTATTTTTAGAAAAATCAATGTTTGACATTGTTTGTATTACTGAGCATTGGTTAAAGGATTCTGAAATGTTAATTAATTATGATAATTACAGTTTGGGCAGTTGTTTTAACCGAAAATCAATGCTGCGTGGGGGTTCACTTATTTTAATAAAACGGTCAATAAAATTTAAACATCGAAAAGATATAATTGAACTGTCGGTTGAACATAACATTGAACTGTCCTGTGTTGAGCTAGATAAGCATGTCATAGTGTGCGTTTACAGACCCCCTAATTATCAAAACTATTCTGTTTTTGAGTCAGTGATGGAAGATGTTTTGACAAAACTTGCAACTGGTAATAAACTTTTGATTATCTGTGGAGATTTCAATATAAATATTTTAGAAAGTAATTCAGATAGCAGTCGCTTTTTAAATCTCTTTAAGTCATTCAATTTATCAAATGTGTTCATAGAACCAACCCGATCAACGGCAACGACTGCTACATGCATTGATAATGTTTTTTGTTGCTGCAACTACTTAAAAAAAGCCATTGTAAATTGTGTCCCTTCTGATCACAGTGGGCTAACGGTAACTTTTGAGTCTACCATACCATTACAAAAAGTGCAGATACAAACAAGACCAATAACAGCCGGTAAATTAAACAAATTTAACAGCACTTTAGGCAGCAAGTTAAGTAGTCAGGGCTTCACAATGAACAATGGTAATATTTTATATAAAGAATTTTTTTCTGTTGTCCAAACTGAGTTCAATAACACTTTTAAAAAAATAACTAAAACTATTTGCCCTAAGTTTTTATTTAGTGACTGGGCGACTAAAGGACTCAGAAAAAGTCGAGATAGACTTTATGAACTATATGGCCTTAAGCCTTATATTAACACTGAAACTTTTAATAAGTATGTAGCTACCTACTCAAAAATTTATAAAAATACTTGTAAGGTAGCTAAGGCTTTTTACATAAGCAATAAGGTGAAAACAGCAGACAATAAAATAAAGACTGTTTGGAAAATTATAAATAATGAAACAAACAGGAACAAAAGACATAACACTGATTACACATTGGAGACCACTCAGGGTCTTATTAGCGATAACCAACAAGTTGCTCAAGAATTTGTAAATTTCTTTACCAGTATTCCAATTAAAACTACTGAAGCCTTGAATTCGTCACCTTCGCTTGCTTTTGATTTGTTACAGGCAAATGTTTCAGCCTGCCCGACTGAATTTAATTTCAAGCATATAAACCCCATAACAGTAATGAAAGCTTTCAAACAAATCAAGGTTAAATTGACCGAGGATTTATGGGGATTGTCTATCAAAGTGTGTACCTCAATTATTGAAACTATAGCGCCTTACTTAGCTTTAATATTTAATTTGTGTGTCGATCAAGGTGTCTTTCCGGACCTAATGAAATTCAGTAAGGTGATACCACTTTTCAAATCCGGGGATAGTAAAGACACAAACAATTATAGACCAGTATCCGTGTTGCCAGTGTTCAGCAAGGTATTTGAAAAAGTGATGCTTAATCAGATGCTTTATCATTTTAACACCAATAACATCTTGCATGATAAACAGTATGGTTTCACCAGAGGACGTTGTACGACTGACGCTGGTGTTACCTTATTGAAGCACATCTTTAATGCGTGGGAAGAGGCACAGGATGCCATAGGCATCTTCTGTGACCTATCTAAGGCGTTTGATTGTGTAAATCACGAGACATTACTTCTGAAACTTGGGCATTACGGGCTGGGCAAAACAGCATTAAGCCTTGTTAAATCTTATTTAAATGATAGACAGCAGTTAGTTCAGGTAAACGGTGTCAATTCGTCGGGATTAAACGTGAAAATGGGGGTTCCCCAGGGCTCAATTTTAGGTCCTTTTTTATTTTTAGTATATATAAATGATTTGCCCCATTTATTGCAACAAAAACTTGATATGGTGTTGTTTGCCGACGATACCTCTTTGATTTTTAAGATAAATAGACGGACCAATAATCTTGACGTCATAAATAACGCCCTAATGCAAGTCCAAAATTGGTTTACTGCCAATAATTTAGTTCTAAATGAAAAGAAAACGAAATGCATAAGATTTGCCTTACCAAATGTCAGAGGTAGTGATTGTGACATAGTATTGAACGGGGAAAAACTTGAATTCGTCGATAAAACAGTTTTCCTGGGAATTACGCTTGACTCAAGGCTACAATGGGGTCCTCATTTAACATCTCTTGCAGGACGGCTAAGTTCAGCAGCATATGCTGTCAGGAAAATCCGCCAATTTACGGATGTAGATACCGCGAGACTGGTCTATTTTAGTTACTTTCACAGTATCATGTCTTACGGTATTCTACTATGGGGACGGGCTGCAGACATCGAGTCTATTTTTATACTGCAGAAAAGAGCCATTAAAGCCATATACAAACTCGGCCGGCGTGATTCTCTAAGGGAACTGTTTAAGAATATTAACATCATGACGGTACCTTGTCAATACATTTACGAAAACATTATGTATGTTAGAAAGAATTTACATCTTTTTAGTAAAAGAGGCGACAGACATAATTATGGTACTCGAAATAGGGACCAATTAGTTCAACCAGGTTTCAGACTGGCTAAAGTAGCCTCATCTTTTATGGGGTACTGTTTAAAATGTTATAATAAAATACCTCCCCATATATTAGAACTAAATGAGACTAAATTTAAATCTTGTATTAAACGCACACTATGCAGGCAAGCATATTATAAGTTAGGGGAGTATATTGAAGATAAAAATGCTTGGCTCAATGCTGGTCCTGCTCCACAGCCACTAGGGCGCACAAAGTAATCTGTTAGCATTTGGAAATATTGTTGGACCGGATGAAGATTGTAAGAAAGCAATATTTTTTATTGTATAGACTCAATTTATTTAGCATTGTATAATTTCATGCATTAACGGCACATGTGTGAGTACTATGTAGGTCCCTCAAATTTAAACTATAATGATCATTTTGGGTAGGTCTTTGACTTGAATGTACCCTGGCGATTGGGGATGTCATGCTCACTCAAAAGTCTGGCTGATGGTGGCGTATGCGTTGGATCATTTGGCTCCCTTAAAAAGGTCGAGCCGAATGGTGCTAGCGTATGCGTCATGTTCGTGAACGGGCGCCGTCAGCTGAGACTGGTCATCTCTCGGCTGCCATGGTCTATTTTAATTATTTCTTTGAATTGTTTCTTTTTTACTCCGGACTCTTTTATCCTGCACGTCTTTTACATCGTTCTCACATATATGTATAATTTCAATATGAATGATGTAACCATAATTTTGTAACAAAAACTTATTTTTAAAAGAGTGTCCGTGGAGTTTCTTGCGCGTTCTTCTCCATAGAGATCTACGCTTTGGAACGTGCAAATAGCTTCATCTTTTTTTTTTGACCGACCGACCTTGACAATTCAAAAGTGCCTGTAAATGGTCTAATTGAAATAAATGCTTTGACTTTGACTTTGACTTTGATTTAGTACCGAAGTAAAAAAATTCACTTCGGTACATTTATTGAGAAACTGTACCTATCTAAAATTATATTTATAGTTCAGAATCGTACCATGCACGTCTATCGATGAAAACAATTTAAGAATGCAAAGCATTTTATTTAATAAACATACTTTTGTGTTAAAAAGTAATGATTTGACTACCCATTTGTAACAGAGCGAGCGCTCTAAGTATTTTTGTAGATACCAACTACTAAATGTAGAATTTTATTTTAGGTACCTACTGTAGGTTATTGCGGCCCGTCATGACAATAGTAGAGAGAAAAAAGGTTCGAGTACGAATGAGCGTGACTACCGCAGGACCAAGAACTCCAATCGCTTCCATATTTTGCAAATTGTAACATGCCCCCTTTTTCTGCGCTCATGGTGGTCCTGCTGAAAGGAGCGTGACTACCGCAGGACCACCTTCAGCAGATACGCAGGATTTTCTCGAAAATGACTAAGGTACCAATTTTGTTGTTCGAGTACCAATTAGTACCAATAGAGTACTAATTATTTGCAAAATATGGAAGCAATTGGAGTTCGTGGTCCTGCGGTAGTCACGCTCATCGAGTACGACAGCTGTAATCCCATAATCCACATGAAACTGCTTATCACTCACTGTTAACAATTTTATTACGCTGAATAAATTATGGAAAATTATTATTTTCCTTAATAAGTAAGTACTTACTTACCTTTTTTTATAAGTATTAAAAATCTATGTGATATTTATTGTCCTGTAAACGTGAGCAAGAAAAGACCAGGTGAGAGGTGTTGCGGACATCTAATAGGACATTCCTGTGTTGGACTATGGGTGAAAATTAAAGCTAAAATGTGCCTAAGTAGGATGGGGGATCTGAATATTTGAATAATTTTGTTGTTCTAGCACTGAAGACTTACATAAAGACATCCTGTTCTCCCATAACAGAGGAGGAATATTAAATATGAGTAGGCACATAATTAAATATCATTTGAACTTATTAAACAGTTTATTTACATAATACATACCTACACAGTTTCATTAATCAATACTAGGTATTACAATTAAATTTTTCTTTGGCCTTTTACAAGTTGGGTTTTACCAAAGCTAAATTGTAATAATAATATGTCATTGTATTTAATTGTATACCATATTTAGAACAATAAATAGATAGTGTTTAAAAAAAGAATAAGTATTTTTTACAAAAATGGCTACAGAATATTATCTCTATATCTTATATGTGTAACTTAATTTAACCAAATATCATACAATATATTGTCCTCTGCATCATTTTCGTTTATCACCCGTAGTGTTTTAAGGGTTTGCAAGTAAAAAGTCAATTCTGAGGTGACTACACCATGCTGCGGACTACCATTTGCTACTATGTTCATCTTTACTAACTGTTCTCTGAGTTTATCTTTGAAGTTATCATGTACTCTTTTATAAATGGTCCTTATTTGTTCATTAGGAAATATATCAATAAGTGCTTCATGTAATTTAACTAAATGTTTAGAAATATTTCGGAATGTTTGAGATGGAACAGGGGGTTTGGCGTCCCACCCCGTCAGCTGAGATGCAAGCATATTACTTACTATGAGACAAATCTTATTCTCTATTTCCTGCTTATGGCTTACTATATCACTTTCTATATTACTAAAACCATTCAGTGATAAATCTTTAGAATGCTGTCTTTCTAGCAATCCTCTTATCTTAGGTAGAAACCACATGACCACCTGCAGGGATCTAGACACTAAAGCAAGGTTTGATGTAGAAATCGTTTTTAAGCCAGCACTCTGTATTGCTCCAGCACCTAACACCAGTTGACAGCACCGGGAATTGAACAAACGAATCAATTCCAACATGCAATGTACCAAGTACTGAACAATGACAGGGGACTGTTTTGTAGCATCACAATACTCCAGCAAGATCTTGATTAAAAGCTGCACTGTGGCAACAACAGCATAACTCTCTTTATTTATTGATAAATACTTTCCATCAGGCTTCCCACTGTCATATTGTAGAGCATTTGGTATTTCACCTGATTCATGTATTTTATTGATTGCGCTTTGCAATTCACAAGGTACATCGGCAGCTTTCCATCGCTCTGCATTTAAAGCAAAAGTCAGTTGAGTCCTCCTTTCAGCATGTAAACATTGTATGTACTTCATTGCATAGCTTCGAAGAGCTAGCTTCATTGCATTACTGCAGTGTCCAGTGATGTTTTCACATTCGTCACAGAAATTTTCAATGAGTTTGGACAGGATTGATAATTGGGACATATCAGAAAACACATAATCCTTGTCAGTTTTGGTTACTATGAGATTAGCACATCGTTCATTACAATAGTCAGAAAGAGAAGCAATCATTTTCTTTAACTTCTCTTCTACAAAAAGTAGTTCCTCAGGTGACCAAACATCTTCACTATCATTTCCAGTAACATCATCCATTTGAGTTATTTCCAATATCAAGTTATTCAAGGATAAGATTCTTTTAAATAAGTTAATTAAATTTGGTGTAACTTTCTGCAAAAATGTTATACCTTCATTACACAGAAGCCATGTATTATCAGCATTTGATCCTCTCAGAACAATTTCTGTGTTTCCATCTCTTTCTGAAATTATTTCTATAACTGATTGTTTGATTGTAGCTTGAATGGATGTCATTGCTTCTATTTTGAATGTATCAATAAAATCAAATTCCTTCAGGCGGAGAATTCCAGACACAATTGATACAATTTTTTCACGTTCAGGTATTTCTGTGTCATCTTTTGGAGGTCTGTTTAGGTCTGTGACAATGAATCTTAAAAATTCGTTGCTCAGCATTTTGTGTATTAATCTCTTCATTTCAGTTAGCTGTGGAGATAAATGGCGAAATGCTTGTATACCAGACAGGCGTGTTGATAGCACCTTTTGGGTAGAACTGATCAAGTCCAAGGCAGCTACATAATCTGAAGTACTCAAGAGAAGCTGTATCATTGGTTGTGTCTGTTGTACGGTGCCCATTAACTTCAAAAGATCATGGACATTATTCAAATTGTGATTAATTTTTGTTAAACTTGCTAATTTTAATGGACATTCAGTTAAGTTTCCCTTAATGTGCGTTATATTTAGTCTGGTTTGTCTAACTGTATGCACTGCTCTGGCCATCTGCTCCATAATAGTGTCATGAGACAGCATTGCATGAAAAAATGCATCTGATTTTTGAGCTACTTGCTTTGAGATTTTCATCTCAATAACATCTAGGTATGTACTAAGTGTTTCTTGGAGAGCTCTTATAGCAATACTGGGCTCTTCAGAATTACACAGACTAGGAAAAACTTGGCTAAATACATCTGCATCATTTAATGGTAGTGATTGCTCATAGAATATGCTTGGTACCTCACATACATTTTCTACCACAGGTGTTTTATTTTTGACTGGAATACTTTCTTTTAGTCTACAATGGCGCCGGTACTTTTTTGCAACTCTTTTGCAATATGATTCAAAATGTGCTAATGTGATTTCAGGTAAATATGGACTAGGGTATATATCAACTTTATCAATAAAACTGTCTCCCCACGTCTTAGTGAAAAAATTGCTCTGTTTACCTCTGTTAGGATCATTTAATACTGCTGGAAGATTTTGAGAGGAAGAGTAGAAAGTCCAGTCATCATTTGAGTCTTTTGTATATAAGTGATACTCTCTTACATGGTACTTAAAGCCTGCTTTCCGCAAATCGCCAAACTGCAACGACGAACACATTCCATTTTGTCCATACTGACAGAGTATGATAGATCCCTCTTTAATACTGTGTTTCTCTTGAATATGCCTGCAACAAAACGCACTAATGAAGCAGTGTTTTTAGAGTGCATATTGGTTTCAGCTTAACGACAAATACAATTAATAGGTGTCTAACCTTTCAAATTCCGTGGCAGAAGAGAAAAGTAGTCTTGGACAGTGAACACAGTTTTGCCATGTTGGCTTTTTACAAGATGTAGAGTTGTCCTCCATACCATTTTTGTCTTATGGAACGGGAATTATTAATTATATGTTCAAGGTAATTAACATAGATATAAAATTTCGTAAATCCACCCAAGAAACTCATGACATGGTAAATACAAAGTGACAGACATGACACGATTTGACAACTGACATTGTATTGACAGGTTGTCGCCAGATTTTTTTAAATAGGTACCTATTTGTTCATAACCATGGATACAAGTCCTTCAGTCGTATTATTTTTTATATTTTGGTTTTGCGTTAGAAAGCGGGTGTAATGCATTCTAATGTTTGCTGGAGTATCGAGTCAGCCTTTTCGGCAAGCTTCGCTGTGATAATCATACTACAATAAAATTCACAGCTCCACTATATCGAGATCGCGTCTGTTTCAATGATTTCACATATTGGCCAGTTGCGTAGACACTTCAGACATAAAACTACACCAATATTTAATATTGGTGTTGATTCCTAGTGGATATTGTGGTGTAATTTACACCACAATATCCACTAGGAATCAATTTGCAACTAATTAAAAATAGCCACTAAACTTCACTCGTGAAAATCCCGCCAAAAACTCGTTGGTCGCCAGAGGGCCAGTACTATAGTAAGTTACTACCACTATCAATCAACTCAAATAAAAAATGAAAAGAAAAGATTCAGTTGGACGATAACAAAGGTAGGGATTCCAGTGTGCGTGGGCAAAATCCATGCATATTGCGGTAAATGTTACAGATGGGAGAACTAACGTAGCCTGTGAAAAATCACCAAAACCAAAGTGGCAGTGGCATATTCGCATATTATCTGGTCGATAGAGCCGAAAAGTTTCAGTAGTGGTGACCGCATACAGGATGATGCAGCATTGGAAAGCCTCAAGATGAACCGACCGTGGGAATCTGACTGGCTGGTAGACTAGATGCGAGACGCACAGGACCGGTCGATGGACAACACTTGGATGAGGCCTATGTCCTGCAGTGTCTTTCGGCACAAATGATGATGCAACTGTCCGGCCCCGGCGACACACCGGTGTGTCGCGAATTAATCGCGAATTTAATGTTTATTTACCTATTACATAAGATTTACTTTATATTAGGGAATTTTCACATGTTGGGCCTGAGCGGTTAAATCAGCCATTAAAAAAAGTTGAAATCTAAAGTTAAAAATATGATTCACCCACAAAAACACATGTGTGTGGATAAAAATGCCCATGGGACAAAACCATGACTGATATCCAGAATTGTCGATAGAAATCGTTTGCAGTATACTGGCATTCACTAACGCTGAAATATTTTGTTTGCGTGCCGATTGTTCTTCCAGCTCAGAAGCCACAACATTAATAATTATGATTTTTATAATTTAACAAGGTCCTACACATATTGCAGTGTGGTCACTACATAATTCTTCAAATCACTCCAAGAAATAGGTGGAGGTTTTCAATGCCTTTTTATTTTTCTGTTTGAGACGCGAATCTCCTTGGTGATTTTTTCATATTTCATACGAATACTTTTGAATATCATTCGATTAATTTTGACAAGGAAAAATAGAGATTTGTTTTGGATTGAAGGTTGCAAAGTGCCATGACGAAGTGACGTTATCTTTTTCGGGAAGATTATTATTTTAAAATTATGGTGTAAACTAAGCTAGGCCTAGGCTATTGTGCTTATTTCCGTGCAGTTTATCTACTAACTTTTGAAACCGGGTTACCGGTCTTATGCTACGGTATATCTAAGTACGCGGGCGAGTTTGTGAGACTGCTGCCCGAGAAGCGTGTGGCCGTGTGATCCTCCGGACACTTAGATTATGTACACGTCTAGATGACACATCGTCTGTACCGAACGGCTCAAATATAGTCTACTATATTTGGTAACCGATGTAACCGATGACCGGGTAACCGATGGATGCGAGACGCACAGGACCGGTTGTTGTGGCGACGCTTGGGGGAGGCCTATGTCCAGCAGTGGACGTCTTTCGGCTGATATGATGATGATGATGATGATGATATTTGGTAGACTCGCTTGTCACCTACGTTATGCGTCAGTGTCATTTGAATTACTTAGTGATAAAGTGCTCACGAAAAAAAAACAATTATGCCGGTTTGTGCTGTAAAATTGTGTCGGAATTATGTGGGAAAACCGTATAATAACACCAAGATTACTTTTCATAGGTAAGTTTTGTTAATTAATCACTATTTTTTAAGAAAACACGATTTTTTGGTCTGATTAGGCGATGTTGCCAGTTTATTACTGGGGAGATCCGCCGAACTTATGGGAGACAAATTACAAATATCATTACATCTTCTTAAATCATAAAATGATGCATAATACTACTTATTAGGTTGGGTTTGTTTAAAGACGAGAGTATTTATTTGATCAGAAAATTATAACTTACATTAAATCCATAACTTTATGCACTCAATCTGCTTAGCTCAACTATGTTGGAGTAGGCTTCCAGTTTAACCGGATGCGGCTGAATACCAGTATTTTACATGGCGCGGCTGCTTACCAGACCTGCACAACCCAGTCACTGGGTAATACAATACCCCTTGGTAAGACTGCTGTCAGACTGACTGCTGTCAGGCTTCTGACGACCCGTACCTAACGACTGTCAAAGATCCACGAATGACAGCCGGGGTCAACGGCTTAACGTGCTTACCGAGGCATTGAGAATTCTCGGTATGTAAAGATGTTCACCCATCCACGGTCCAACCCCGTCAAGGGTAGCTTAACCTGAAGGATCGACCCGTGCGGCTGTAATAACTTAGCCATGAGCTCCTCTCTTCATGCACTAATTAGTATTTTGTAGTTCTTTCTAATATTTCGGGTTTCAGATTTCCTACGGATTCCGTACTAGGAAATCGCTGGAGAGAAGTTATACTGCGGACGCGAAATGAAGACCAGTGGACACCTCACAAGACTTCAGTTGTGTGTTCCGAAAATTTTTCTGATGATGAATTATGTGTATATAATATTTTTTTTTATTTTTGCAAAGAATAAGTTAAATAAATAATGTACTTATGCAATAAAACACTAATCCACAAAATAATCACTTTTTTTAACTTGTTTTGTTTCACGAGAAAAGATAAATTAATCATTTGGAGCAGGCATCCCTAAACACGCACACCTTGACAATTTAACTACAATAAGTACACGAGCGGTACTCACTCATATAGCCCACAATTGCGCTATATGTGTGAGTACCGCTCGTGTACTTGTACAGTACAGTGCCCACCCGGTGATGGTCCCTACCACCATTCGGAGGCTGCTTCTGTCAGCCAGAAGGGGCCGGGTTACTTTCCTGTTCAGGGATGGAATAGCTTCCTTGGACTGCCTGCAGCCTGGTGCTGAGGCCCACCGGTTCAGTTTGTGTGTGGGTGTGTTATTGTAGCCATGTCGCAGCTGGGTGAAGGGGTACTATGCTACTAGAACAATCACTGATCACCCTCCTAGCTCATCGGCTGCATCATTTCCTAGTGATCCTAAGATCCTCTGTGACTTTTTAAACACTGCAGGGTCACAGTGTTGCGGTTAGTCACCGTGACGCGTTCTAGCGCGTTGTGACATTCTTGTATTCAATGAGTTTCGAGATAGTGTAGTTCTTCCCTAGGGATTGGGCAACTGAGACATTGTTGGAGAGTATAAGAATGTGGTTATACGAATACCCACCAACTGGATAATGCCCACGCATTCCGCCTAATAGACGAGGACGCACCTCTTTTATTTAATTCTTCTTTGGGCTGGTTTATTGCACAGATAAAAAATGAACACAATGGACAAAGAAACTTTGGTTCGAAAATGTTTCTGATGAATCCCTTCCAACCACAGAATGTAAGCAGATGATACGTGTGGCGCCCTTGTTACATAATCTTCCTCATAGGACAACTAGGTATGTTCCTAATTTTTAATCCTGGGGATGTTCCCTTGAGACAACTTTCACGTGGGTGAAACCACTGGCAGAAGCTAGCCGGATATAAAACTGAACACCTGTGGTTAAATAAGTAGTAGCATTTTGAATTTACTCTTACTCGACAGTCTATTCTTTAAGTATGAGTTCAGACGGGCTTGTAAATAGTTTGGAAGATGACTATATTTTTTTGCGGAATACGATTTAGTAGTAATAGGTCTTACTAGGATGAGATGATTTCTGAACGACGAATGACAATTCACTGCTGGACTTGGCTCAGATTCCGTTTTGATCATTGAATATTGATTGAGGAATTCAGAGGAATTGATTTTGTCATGGTTTATATTATTAGATTTATTGCTACTTCAATTATTGGCAACTTCGATAATAACTAGTAATAAAGGCTCGTTTTTCCAAGAAAAAAAAAGAAACCGACTTCCAAAAAACACTACAAAGTTCAAAATAACTTTAATTTCGGAAGTCGGTGTTTTTGGTTGCTTCTTCGTTATTTGACACAGACTTCCGAAATTAAAGTTATTTTGAACTTTGTAGTATTTTTTGGAAGTCGGTTTCTTTTTTTTGTGAAAAAGTTTTTAATTTTTCACTTTTTAGTGGTACCCCACACCTAACAACACCACTGGAAAGTCACAGGAAAGCAAAAATACGCAATTTCGTATTCATGGATGATTTTCCCACATATTTTTTCCAGCTATTTGGATTTAATAACCAAACTACTGAACCGAATTGAGAACCTCCTCCTTTTTTAGAAGTCGGTTAAAAACATGGTATGTTTAGATCATAGACTAGATATAAATTATTCTAAGGCGTGGAAACAAACATACACATGGAGCTTTTGTTCGATATGTTTAATCGTACCTACTTATATTAATCAGTTTTGTAGAAAATGTTGCAAGTTACATTTAAAATTATTGATGTTACACATATTATTGTAGGTGTTAAAAGGTAAGTACATAACATTTTACATTTCAATGATAACCATAAATTATATTCCCACAAGGCAATGAACGAACGTTACAAGGTAATTTTTAAAAGTTTTCTACAGATATCATTCCTTTTGACAGTGGTAACAAGCACATGAAACTGCTGACTTAAATATCAAATTTCTTTCTCCATCTAAGCACAACACCTTAACGGGTACCTGAAATTAAAAAGTGAATAAAATTAATTGAAGTCAGTATCATTAGATGAGGAACGTCGAAATAGTAAAGTTGCCTACTCGTGATTTAATTTTATCTGTTTTCGTAACAACCAAGTGAACCAACAGAAACCAGAAAGTGCCGAATATCATGGAACAGTCAAAAGGCAGTATATGCCTTACACTCAACCTAATGAAGCTGCTGCAGTGTCAGGAGTGCCTGTTTAAGGGTAGGTACCTATACTTAACCGCTGGGCAAGAGCTGCAACGCAATGGTTTTTTTAAAGATGAAAAGGCTCTGGCGCGGTCGGCTTATTACGAGGTGGTGGAATGCCTTGGCTGCATACCACGATACCAGATTTCTAGGAAGGACTTTGGGACGTTTTGGCCAGCAGTTAGAAAACAGCGTTTAGATAAAAAAAAATCTTACGTCTTCGGATTCCATGATATTGCAACATTGGCCCAAGGAGGTAACGGGATGTCGCTTGAAGCCCAACATGATGCTGGGCAGTGACCAGGACTCGCAGAAGCCGCGACAGGCGTTTGTAGTTATTTTGAATTCTACGCAGTCTGGAATGCTTATGTTCCGAGTGTGACCTGAAACATGAAATTCGATTTAGTTTAATTACGTAGTTAACTAGTACCATAATATCAATGGTTGAACTAAAATCTGTTAACAACTAATTTCTTAGTATAGTCCAAGAATGTAATAGATTCAAGTAGATATCATTACCGATTCGGTGACATCCTGGTTTCCTCCATGATTCTGCAGTTAATACGTTGGTAAGAGATAAAAGTAGTACTAAACTCCACAGAAGCATTTTTGAACTGTTCTACTCGAACCACGGTTTGTGAATGAAAAAGAATTCGTGAGCCTGTGCTTTTATCATGAAACTCGCGAGCAGAGCTCGTCAATTTGGAGCACCAGCAAACAGAAAGTAAAATAACTTAGATATATTACTACGTTTGAAACTACAATTTGATGGAATGGTTTAACAGAAATTATACATGATTTTAAAACACATCATGTAGTCCCTTGTTGAGCGCCAAATAGGGTATTTAGCACCAAACGCCAGTCAGTCAACATTTCTTATAGGAACCGTACGTACCTAAATAGTCCGGCTACATGAAAACATTTTCACTGACATGAAAAATATTGTTGTATAAGTACCATTATTGGCCAACTACCTATAATGTGAGTGGTTTTCAGTATTTATACTCGTAAATACCTACCCTTAAAAAATAGTCTAATACAATATTTCAACATTTAATATTTCAACTTAAAAGGTTGATAACACCTGTTTTTGTAAACGGAGTTTATTTTCAGTTCATAAACTTTAGTGACGTTTTGGACATAAAGTGTTATGGAGCGGGCGCGCAGCAAACAAGTAAACGGCCTGTAATAATTACTGTTATGGCGTTGACGCAGCAGTTTTACGTAGGTAAATAAATATAGGTACCAAAGCTTTGTTGTTGCAAAACGATAAAGTAGGTGGTGACCCCAGCTTGCCTTTAAAAGCAAATTGTTCGGTTTGTTGTCGGACTCGGTTGCTAGGCACCGAAGAGTTAGTGCATTCTTAATCAAAACATTTGAATATCGACATTTTAAAATGGAAATCGAGTATAGAATATTAAATCTATACAAAACAAAACAATTCGATGAGTGCCTCAAGTTATGTGAAAAGGCCTTGCAAGAAAAAAATGACCGGATGATCGAGTTCATACGAATGCGTACTATGACCATACAGGCGAAGGTCGTCGGTAATGGATACGAAGAGGTGGAGTATTATCCTCAACAAGACGAGCTGATGTCTACGGCGGTTGCCAAAACACCGCGGCCTGGAACTTCATTTCAACGAGATACTAAATCGGGTCGGAATATTGATACTTCATATCAGGTACGCCAGCATGTCAAACCGTAGTCCTATCACAAAATAATCGGCGCTGTTCTTTAGTAGTTTGAATTTATGACTTAATGCAATTTTTTAACCGCTCAGGCCCAACATGTGAAAATTCCCTAATATAAAGTAAATCTTATGTAATAGGTAAATAAACATTAAATTCGCGATTAATTCGCAACACACCGGTGTGTCGCCGGGGGGCAATCAATGATTAGGTATGGCATCAGAGACGATGTCATCATTCGGACACCCGCCATACTTAATCAACAGCCGCGTTGCTTTCTATAAAATCATGAGGCCTGCCTACCTCAATAAACTCATTATTGAGTTTCCTAGATCAGCGATTGATTTTGTTTCTCAAATTCCAGAAGCGAGCTACAGCGACGGTGCGGTCCCGGGCGGGCACTCACACGGCCGGCGCTCACAGCGTGCGCACGGCTCTCAACACCGCCTCAAGGATGTCCCGCGCAGCCACCGCCCTTGCCGGTGGAGCACCATTCACTCCTGGCGCACCACTGTCGCTAAGGTTCCTTTCAAAAGAAGACAAACTTTTTGTCCCTGCGTCGAAGACTCTGTTTGAATATGTGTTCTACTGTGAAGGGGATGTTAGGAAGGTACCTGTTTTGCCTGGACTATCCTATTCACTCCCTACTACTACAACCCTTTCGGATAGCAAAACATTTTTCACGCGGGTGATGCCACGGTCAGAAGCTATAGTTTTATCTACATTACAGAACCAAAAATCATGTACCAACATAAGTTTTCATGTTTTGTATAGTACCTAGTTATTTATACTTTTTGATGTTAATATTTCAACAGGCCATAGAAGTAGCATTTCAAGCACAGAAGTCTGAAGACACTTCAGACTGGTGGTGGAATTTCTCGCTAGCTCGTTGCTACTACGCACTCGACATGTACAGGAACACTGAAGACAGTCTGCGTCAAGCCCTCAAACAAAACAAGCACATTTCCATATACCTTCGTCTGGTGGCGATGTATGTGAGATTGAATCAACCTATTTCAGCGCTGGAGGTCTGTAAGCAAGGACTATCCGTTTTCCACGAGTATACACCGTTGCTGATAGAGCAAGCAAGGATTCACGAGCAGATGGGTAACTCGGTGCTGGCGGTTAAGGAATACCGAACGGTGGCGCTGGAGGACCCTTCTAATATGGAGGCCATCGCTAATATAGGGATGTATAATTTTTACAACGACCAGCCAGAAATTGCTTTAAGATATTATAGGTAAGGTTAAGCTTCTAAAATAACCTCTAATAGTTAAGTAGTCGGTATCAAATAAATCTGATCTGAAGGATGTTTGCTTTTCAGGAGGTTGCTGGCTACAAACCCTGCAGGGCCGGAAATATACAACAATCTAGGGCTCTGCTGTTTGTACTGTAATCAATGGGACCTGACAATACCTTGCTTTCGACAGGCACTCTACTTTTCAGCGGATCCTGATATTCGATCGAATATTTGGTTTAATCTTGCTCACGTTGCTCTGGTAAGACTGAATTATTTTGTTGGTTGCTCGAGGTTGTGATATTTTAATGATAAGTTATTGCAATTTTATTCCTTACAGTCTACTGGAGACGTGACTCTAGCCTATCGATGCCTGCAAGTAAGTCTTGCGATTGACTCGAAAAACGAAGCTTCGCAACATGCACTGCGAGCTTTAGATGCTAGATTACGTGCAAGAAAAAGCAACATCAACAGTTATAATAATCATGTGAAAACCTAAATTATTGTTAAGTTGTTATAAATGTATAAAAAGGTGTGCCTTTGTTTTAATTGCTTGATGAATAGCACGATAGCAAGCTCCGAAGTACTAGAAATGGACGCTACTATCTACAGTTTACTTCGACATTGTGTTCTTTTCGGTAATGTTAATGACATACACGACGTATCTAGTAGTATGGAGGAGCTCACAGATTCACATAACAGTTTTCAGGATCCAGTAAAAGCTACGAAAAAACTAGGTCCACTGAAAACTGTCTTGTGATTACCTAGTTTGTGTGAACGATCTGTTAGAGAGGAGTCATGTAAAAACAACGAATGAAAATTTAATTATTTATTTAATGTTAATAAGTAATCACTATTAATGTCCAGCGACTCCATGTTGCGCAGCTCATTATACTTGAGGGCCACGAGCGCGTCCACTGCGGCTTCAGGGTGAGCGAGCATCTGAGCTGGCGTCGACATGTTCGACACACTGCTCACTGAGTTCGGAGGTATGCGAGTGATGTGGCGGATCTTGACCTGGAATTATTTTATAATTATTTAAAATCATTGTATGTAATTGAATGTTCTAGAACTAGCTGGTAAACCTCAATTGAATGAAAAAGCTATTAACCGTCAAATCATTTGATAAGTAAAATTTTAAATATGATAAACTGCACTGGAGTGACGATCAACCGCACAATCATGGAAACTTTTGACTCAGTACCATTATTTCATAGTCTGCAGTAACAAGGGCTGCTACGCCGTTACTGTTACACCGTAAATGCATTGTTACGGCTAAGGGCTCTTTCAATTTAGACGTTTCGTGTCGGACTGTTACGGCGCCGCAGCGGTGCGGGTTTCGTACTGCGCACGGTAAAGTCATTTTAAATTTCATAATTTTTATGCACCAAGCGGGTGCTTATTGCGGCCTGCGCTCCACCGCGCACGCAAGGCAGCAGGACGGCAACGAAGTTTGATTCATTTTATCTAACAAAAGCGCTAAGAGATGCCGCAGATTTTCAATTATGTGTTGCCCGACTAAATCGAAGAGTATACTAATATAGAGTATAACTATACCAGAGTAGAACTATACCAGTGACATATGCTAGCCTGCACTTCTTGTACTTGACAACTAAATCGTCCATCTAATTATTTGGATAACAATCGTATCAGAATCGAGATTCTCTTCCGATTATGCGCAATTAAAGAGTTGGACGATTAAATTATTAAAGGACGCAATTTAGTAGTTTGATTGTTGGCCAACTTACAATTGTAAGTCTGCGAGAGCTCTAATATTAATGTTTCTATCTGAGTCCATGGCTCGATTAAAAACATCACTAACAGAACGACCACTCTGCAGTCCGATACGCTTTCAATTTAGGGTGGGCACTTTAGGGTGGCAATTTAGGGTGACATTACACGGTATCCGATAGTCTGATCCGATTCGGGTTGCAAGATGCTGGATGTTATAAAACCGTAAAAAATAAAAATTCTCAAAATCCGTAGCTCACATTAGAAAAGACTTCATATAAGATAGAAAATATACATCATTTCTATAATAATTAGACATTCCTTGTATAAATCATCCACATCTCCTTAGACCTCAGATAGAAGCAGAGGTCAGATTTGCTCTCGATCCCTTAGAATCACATAATGCTAAATCACGTATACGCACTATATTTCTCGTACCTCTGACATCCCAGATCGGAAGAGAAACCGGAGCGTTGTTTTCAGCCTTAGACGGTTGGTGTCGGACTGCTGCCGTCCTGCTGCGGTCCTACATCGAGACATAGCAAGCGACAGAGTAAACGTGCGGCAGCAATCTGATACGAAACGTCAAATTTGAAAGAGCCCTAGGCTGGTTTTATAGTCACGCCGCTAGACGCGCCGCTGGACAGCGCGCTGTTAACAGCGCGCGCTTGAACAGCGGTGCACTGTGAAACGAGAATAGTACCGCGCGTACCGCTGCTGTGAGACAGTCGTGTACAATATGAACGTTAATGCGGTTACGGCGCGTCTCAACGGCGTCACACTAAAACGCATACCGGCCGTATGGCCGTAGAAGCGCGCGAGCGGCGGGCGCTTCGGCAGCGCCGGTGAACAGCGCGCGTTTACTGAACGGCGCTGCAGTGCGATTCTGTAAACATGTCGTAGTGAACACTTGAGCGTGATGCACGACGGGTGAGTTGTCAAACCATACAAATAATATGGAATGACAGCTCTATTGACGTTCACTCCGCCTAGGTGAACACCGTGAGATGTCGACAGAATCGACCGGCTGCTCAAGCGCGCGACTTTGAAACGCAACTACTACCCCATACATCTCCGAACGCGCGCGCTTCAACGGCGCTGCCGAAACGCTACAGAATTTGCATCGCCAATTACGTTACTTAGGCCTCTGTCTCGAATCTTGCGGGCAGCGGGGCGGCGGCGGCGGCGGCGGCGCGGGTTTGGCAGGATCTAATGTGTAAAATCAAATGGACCGGCCGGCCCTCGAAAAGCGGAGCGGTGAGCTCCAGTCAAGCGGTGACCGCCCGCGTCTGCATTGCAGTGTTGTGCAATTTATTTTTGTGACGTGTCGAAATGTCCTCGAACGTGCTCTAGCGTCAAGTGTAATTTTTCAGCTGGTGAAATACCTCTTTATCGTTTTGGATTAATTCCAGACTCTAAATCGCCCTTGATAGCTTCAAGAATATAGTCAAAAGTTTCTACACTCATTCTGGTGTAGTCGTAGAATTTGTCAGGACATTGTCGCTGTTCTTCATAATTTCGATAAAACTTGCCTTTTCTTTTCCTTGTTTGCCCACAATAAATCGAGCGTTAAGAGTAAATTTGAATCAAAAAGATGTTGTCGCCGTTGTTCAGACATTTCGTTCGCGAACAAAAACAAATATATCGACGACACAACCTCGAACACAACACTACGCCGCTATATAAGTGACGCGCGATCTGCCTGCTGGTTTCGAGAACGGGTCTGCGTTGCTTGCCCGCTCCGCTCCCGAGCCGGCGCCGCCGCCGCCCCGCTGCCGCAAGATTCGAGGCAGAGGCCTAACAGGCGTTAGGTTCGTAGCAGCGTGGCGGTTACCCTGCAGCACATTATTCAATAATTTTGCTACTACGAAGTAACGGCTACGCAGCTACGAGCAACGGCTACGATGCTACGAAATTATGAAAATGCTGCTACGTCGTAACGGCTACGACGACGTAATTATGATTAAACTGCAACGAAGTAATGTCTAAGATGCTACGAAATTATGAAAATGCTGCTACGTCGTAACGGCTACGACGACGTAATTATGAATATACTGCAACGAAGTAATGGCTAAGATGCTACGAAATTATGACTACACTGCTACAAAGTAATGGTTAAAATGCTCTGAAATTATGACTATTCTGTTACGAAGATGCTATGATCAAAGTACATAATTTGTACTACGAATTAACTGCTACGACGCTGTGAAATAACTGCTACGCTTGTACTACGAAGTGACGTTAACTGGCGTTGAGTAACTAGTTACTACGCCTAGAGCTACATTTATCTGTATAAAATAAACCTTCGATCAACAATGTTTTAAATTATTGTTGATCGAAGACATAAACCATCAGTCAGTAGGTTAAGTCCACAGAACTCACTTGTTCTATTGTAGATGGCGCCACTCCAATACTTTCCCAAGTATCTGAGTCTTTAGGTATGAACAAAGGCTTTGTGTAATTTGTGTTCTTCTCTTTGATTGGAATACAATTCCCAAAAGCGATGTTGAACAGCATATCTTTTGCGCGCCTCAGAAGTTGCGGTTCTTTAGACGAATAGAATAATAAGTGCGCGTGATTGAGTAATGTGAAGCTTCGTATAGTTGTGCAGATAATTTTTTTTAACTCGCCATCTGAAATTCAATAATTATAGTAATTTGATTGGCTAAAGTGCTGACTGTCCACTTCATTGTAATAAATGACAACGCTTGAGGTATTTAATAAGCTTTAGGGTACCTCCCTATTCAAACTTACCAAAATTCTTAAATAGATCATATTTTCCACCAATAATTATCAACTCCGGTAAACTTTCTGCAATCGAATAGACATCGTTCATTGTTTGAGTACAAGTTTCCAAAGTTTCCCAAATACCTTTAATTTTACTAAGGTCCACCGTGATACAGAAGAAGAACTTCCCGCGAATGGGTGTGGCCTGCAGCACATTATACAATGTTTCCAATTTGCCGCCGTATTCCCAAATGTGACACAACGTTTTGTCGATTCCTTGTTTTTGATTCGACTTTCTCCCAAACGAATACTCTACCACTAATGTTTCTCGTGGTGGATCGTTCTTCTCCAGAAAATTATACAGCAGAGTTGTCTTGCCCTAAAAGTTTTAAGTTTATACTTATCATGCATTTTAAAGCATTAATCAATAAGTTAAACAACTTCTACTCACTACTGATTTGCTTCCAACAAGAAACATTGTTCGTGAGTTATTTTCGGTCACGTTTGTATGCGTTTTATCAATTATTTGAGTAGCTATTTCTGGTATCGATAACATCATTCCAGCAAACTGCTAACCTGACAAACAACGCTTCACTTCGAGAATATGGTGTGATACCCGAAAAACCCACAATCTCCAATATATACTGTACCTACTCTTGGACTTGTAATTGCTTGTAATCACAGAGTACTTTTATACGTGCTTATAATAAACAATATAAGTTGTTTACTGGATTGTTTTGTATATTGTGTTTCCTAGCAACCTAGCGAAAAACGTTACATCTGTCTATGGACGTATTCATGTGATCTGCAAGGGAGGTTGAGAGGGTCGTATTCATCGTTCGGGGACGTATTCATGTGATCTGCAAGGGTGGCAGAGGTTGTACACTGCATCGGACTAGACAAATAAGCACATTCATTTTACTAGCTCATCCAGAAGCAAAGCGAAACATCAGTGAATTGAGATCGTAGCAATATTAGGCCACGTTTTTTTAAACCAGCATTATGGCTCACCTTTTTTTTTTTTTACGGGGTGAAATCCTCATGGATGTCCTCCGCCCTGGGGCGGGCGGAGGAGTCTGTCATACTCTTACTGACTAAAACCACCCCGGTGTTCCATCTTCCACCTACGCCGGGGATCGCGGGATCGTATGCGACTTCCGTAATCCCCGGCTGGTAACACCACGCGCCGCCACCTCGGGTCCGGATGAATGGGGGGCAACGGACATCCCCAAGTCCGCCGCCCCAGGACCCAGTTAGGGGGGCCGATGGAGGGCAGCGTACGCCCTCCTCCGACGCCCGGTGCGCCTGCTGTGGGCCGGGAGAGCACTCGACATCTCCCTCTCCCTTTCCGCAGCCTCGGGGAGTTCACTGTTGAGCTCCTCAAGCAGAGCGGCGTGTTGTGTTTCTCTCTTACCCCAGAGATCCAGTGCTTTAAGGCGGACTGCTGCCATCGTCGTTTCCTGTTGTGTGAACAGGTGGAGCGGGGGAAGTCCCAGTATGGCTTCCAGTGCCGCAGTCGGAGTTGTTCTCATGCAGCCCGTCGCCGCCATGCAGGCCAGCCTTTGCATGTGTTGTAGTTTGTTTACGGCTGTAACTAGCTTTGTGCGGGTCCACCACACCACGGCCCCGTAGGTGATCATGGGCTGAATTACTGCGCTGTACAACCATAGTATTATTTTGGGAGATAGACCCCACTTCTTACCTATCATTTTCCTGCATTGCCAGAAGGTGATGCAAGCCCTGTTTAGTTTGTAGTCTATGTGATTACTCCAGTTTAACTTACAGTCTAGGATGACCCCAAGATACTTAACCTCGTTAGATAACTGGAGTTCTGTGTTGAAGAGCTTAGGTAGGCGGTGAACATGACTAATTCAGTTTTAGTGGGGTTTACCGACAGATCATATTAACCGCACCATCTCTCTACGATGCGTAGTGCTTGTTATCGGGACCCCATACAGGGCCATCGATCGCACGATTCCCACGTTCAACCGCCTACAAACGGTGCTCGGGTCCCCCAGATTGGGAAGCAGCGTTGACAGCGCCCCAGCCGCGCCCAACAACTTGGGCGCCAGCCGTCGGAAGTGGGGTCCGAAATCCCACCGGCTGTCGAGCACCAATCCCAGGTACTTCAATTATGGTTCACCTTTTTTTTTTTTTACGGGGGGAAATCCTCGTGGATGTCCGAGGGGTCTGTCAGACTCTTACTGACTAAAACCACCCCGATGTTCCATCTTCCACCTACTACGCCGGGGATCGCGGGAACATATGCGACTTCCGTAATCCCCGGCTGGTGCCGGCCCGCCTCTGCGGGCCACATCTCAAACGCGGAGGGAGTAAGGTGTTTAACTCCCCCCGCGACGTCAGAGGGGCGCACGGGAACACCACGCGCCGCCACCTCGGGTCCGGATGAATGGGGGGCAACGGACATCCCCAAGTCCGCCGCCCCTGGACCCAGTTTGGGGGGCAGAAGGAGGGCAGCGTATGCCCTCCTCCGACGCCCGGTGCGCCTGCTGCGGGCCGGGAGAGCACTCGACATCTCCCTCTCCCTTTCCCCAGCCTCCTTCTGCGCGATAACAGTTTCGCAGAAGGAGACCACCGCGTCCCAGGACTCCTCACCGCCGACCATAGAACGGACTACAGCCGGCAGCGAGAGGTCACTGCCTACCACAGAGACGAGGGCACGGTGCGGCTCCTCCCAGGCGGCACACTCTGCCAGCGTATGCCGCGCCGTGTCCTCCCGACAGTCGACGCAGTGGTGACACCGAGCGTCCGGCTCCCTGCCTATGCGACACAGGAACCTCCCGAAGCAACCATGCCCCGTGAGGACCTGTGCCACACGAAACGACAGGGAGCCGTGCCTTCTCCCGAGCCACATGTCGAGCACTGGCCGGATGGCCTCGATAGTGACGAGGCCGGCGGATTATGGTTCACCTGCATCAACTATATGGGGTTTGCAAGGAACTTTTACTACAACCTGGAATGAGCATTGTCAATTTGACACCAATATAAAAATAAACCTTATGTTTATGAAGTTAAGTTCTATTACAGACAATCACTTGGTCAAAGAGAAATCCGGTCCGAGGGAGAAAGCGCTTGGAGAGCCCTGTGTCCCTTTCTAAAGTGTTGCCAGGAGGATTATTCCCGAATTTAGTAGGAATGGTAGGAAAAAATAATATTGTCGTGTCTTATTAAAAAAACATTAACTTTCGTTCTGATATATTTCTAATATTTTTAAATTATCTGTTAGACTGAGAACATTTTTTTAGCAATAATTTAGATACTGTATTGAAATGTAATAAAAAAAGAAAAGATTATTAGTAGAATAAATAATTACATAAGTTAGACTGGTAACCCACCAGCCATATTTATTTGTTGTAAAACAATCAATTTCTTTATTCGGATGTAATAAAGATGGTTAAAAAGTGTGCGATTCAAAAGCTGTTCGGTTGCAAAAGCGAATCCTATGCAGGATGCGGTGTTTCTTTCTTCAAGTAAGTATATTGCAATTCTTGAAGTAGGGTGCCCATAATGAACGAAATTATAAGATTATTTGCACAATGTAGCATATAAATAGGAGGTAGTCTGCAACGTAAGCATAATAAAACTTTATATGAAATGGTGTACCGAATACTTAAAAGACGTGATCATGAAATTTCACATTAATTTCCCCGAGGAACATTGTAGGGAAATGGCAAAAAAGTTTCAACTTCCCATATTAATCGCTGATTTAGGTGTGTCACTTCGTATATTTGAAATAAATTAAAAAAATGTAATTTCAGACTGCCTGGAGAAGAATCAGGGAGAAAAAATGGCTTGGTGTCATTCCAAGTCATTCAAATATCAAAAATTATTCCGTTATTTGCAGTCTTCATTTCAGGCCCCAGGATATTATAATAAAACATAGTTTAATGCGTTTTACTTTAATCCATCCTTAAAGCATAATTATTATTAACTTATGAAATCAAATTATTGGTTAATATATTATATCCTATTATATTAGTCTCAACCTACATTATATTGGTTGGTCACCCTAATGAAAGGGACAGAGGGCTCTCGCGAAGCTATCTCCCTCGGACCGCGTATCGACAGCCTGTGCACATTCCAGGTTGTAGTAGAAGTTCCTTGAGGGTTTGCAAGCCGAATGCAGAAATCAAAACCGAAATCGCGTTTAATGGCGTTGGGGTGCCTCAGTTTGGTTTTTCATTCCTTGTCTGTGGTTTAAGAGACAAAGTTGCTACACTACAATATACCTAAAAAAAAATTTTATTTATCTGTGGAAATGGATGGCGATTGATGATTTTGGTGTCAGGAGATTTTTGTGGAAAATCTTGTGCGATTTTATTGCGTTGTAATATCAGCTCGGTGTTAATTCTTTAAAATAAGCTTTGGATTTCTTTATAATAGTTCGAAGTGCATTTTATTTGACATCGATGATTAGTGTCAACTGATTGCAAGTGGTAAGAAATACATTGTCACCTTCACTCTTGTCCTAAAACTTTATTTATTTATTGTGCTTATTTATCATTGTTTATGTTTTTTAATCATGATTTACTGTTTACTTCAGTGTACCTATATATTACCAATATTTTAGAAAATGTGTTTGCGATCTTTTGAGTTGTTATTACGAAAGAGAAAGGACCATTCTGCACATTATTCTCATTCATATTATTCCGTAACCTACATAAAAAATTACAATTAAAATCTATTGTATGTGTCTAGTGTTCGATGTTTTTTTTCCTTTAACAAGAATTGTTATTTTTTTCAATGTAAGTAACTATTTGGAAACATAGGGTGTTTATAAATAGTATATAGTTCAATGAACTAATTTCATTATTACGTTTCAACATCCTAATAATAGTGATAGATCATCTACATTCTAAGTTACCAAAAAATCTAAAGCAGACAAAAACTTATTAACATGGAATGGTGACTAATGCATCATTCACAGTTACTTATTCCCATTTCAGGTGACCTGGGCCACTAAATCAAGAAGGTAGCTATGACTTTTATTCTACCAAATATTTTGAGTCAAAATCTGAATTTGAAATTACATAGAAAATTGTGTTGATGCAATATAAAAATAATAGTGTGATATAGATGGCGGAAGTGGATCCAGAAACCCTGTTAGAATGGCTGCTGACGGGGCAGGGTGATGAGCGTGACATGCAGCTCATTGCTCTTGAACAACTGTGCATGTTGCTGCTTATGTCTGACAATGTTGACAGATGCTTTGAAAGGTAATTCATTTTAAAATTAAGTCAGCATGGCAAGCAGCCAAACTAATGAGCTTACTGTGATTCAAGCTTGGATGAAGCTTGTGATAAGCTAAAGAGCTGGTTGATTGATGTGATAACAATACCTTATTGTTTTCAACATTCACTACCTATTTGATTTTAGTACATAATGTATGATAAGTGCTTGTGCCTTGTTTGTATAAAATGTTATTTTTAATACAGGTTAAAAATTTCACCATGTTAAGAAATAGTTATCCAATGGCTTAAAACTCGTTAATTTTATAAATGTTATCCTAATATACCAATTTTAATTACAATATAAATAAAAGACCAATATTGTACAAGAAATCCATATTCAATCAAACAAAGAATATTGTTGGAATGTTACCCACATTGTACAGTTCATAAAATTATAACAGGTTGACTGAAGATAATAAAAATTTCAAGATGTGCCGATTAAACGTGGTTTGTCTATTTAGGACAGTGTTTCTTAACCTTGTGTTGCAACCCAAGATCTGGTTGCAGGGGTTATTGGAATGGTTTGCGAGATTACAAGAAGAAATGCTTGAATGCAGGAGGATGGAGTACTAGAAGGATAATTTGCCAGAATAATCTGGGAAGCTTATTCTTACAATGAAGCTGAAAAGGCCCTGCTATCATTTCCAATTACTTATTTGTGTGAAACAGGATTTTTGTCTTGCTGTCTTAAATTAGTTGTTTTATTTCTATTTTGTAATGATATCAAATTTTAGCTAACCATTTGCTTATAGTTAATCCTATTATTTTATTATCGGTAAAAGATAAATAAAACATTAGGGTGGCAGGCTTCAAATATTTGGGTTGTATTCACTCTGGGTCGCCAGCCAAAATGGTCAAGAACTGCTTGTTTAGGACAAACCTTTTTCGTGGCCAAGCTTTCATTTCTGAAATAAGGCACTTTTATCAGCTAAATGGTCTTGCTGTCTGTCCCTAATATACATATAACAACACACTGTCAAAGGACTATTAAATAACTTATAAACCTTGCAAGCTTGCAAGCATTGTGTTGTTACCAGTGTAAAAACACAATGCTTGCAAGCTTGCAAGGTTTTCAGCCATAGAATTTGTTGCAAAAATCATTCTAACATTTGGTCCAATTATTATTTTTAACTGTCTATATTTACAAATAGTATGATATTTTTGTTATCTTATCAAACATACCATGTTAGGAAATTATCATATTGGGATCAGCACATTGAATGTGACCTACTTTTTTTTCAGCTGCCCTCCAAGAACATTTCTTCCAGCATTGTGTAAAATATTCTTAGATGAATGTGCACCAGATAATGTACTGGAGGTGACAGCCAGGGCTATCACATACTACTTGGATGTTTCTGGTAAGCCTCTTCACAAATAATCTAGTAAAATGTGCTACACATTGATTAATGTGTCACTTGTATGTTTGTGTAAACAGTTTACATCAATTTCATGTGGTTATGGTCACATGACCCATGACCCATATTCACCATTTGAGTAAATAAAACATATTTGCTTTACTTTTTTGCTCAGATGGAAATAGATACACAATGTAAATGTATGACTAAGCATTGTATCATTTATCAATATCTTTATTATTTTACTGACATGCAAATTTATGATGCCTACTAAATTGTTACAACCAAGTAAAATTGTGTTAGAGATGCTTTTGGGTGTATACTAATTTGATTGTATTTTGCAGCTGAATGCACAAGGCGGATTGTTGCTATTGAAGGAGCAGTTAAGGCTATTTGCAGCAGACTGCTTACAGTAGATCCTAACAATCGTACCAGCAAGGACCTTGCTGAACAGTGCATTAAAGTAATATTTTGGAGCATTTCTTCTTCAAGTTTTAATATTAGTATTTATAGCAGTGTAGTGTACTGTACCTCCTGCCTCTGGTCACAGGTTTTAGAGTTGATATGCACAAGGGAAGCAGGAGCTGTTTGGGAAGGAGGTGGCCTCCCTGCAGTGTTACACTTCATTACACATCATGGTACATCTGTGCACAAGGATACCCTGCACTCAGCTATGGCAGTTGTTTCAAGGTATTTTATTGATTTCTTCCTGATGTATTTTATTCTAGATTATGTCTAGTTCTTGGTTTTTATTATTGCTGGTAAATTTCCCAATATAATTGGTTTGATTGCCAAATGTTTTTTATTTTGTCAGGGTTTGTGGCAAAATGGAGCCGGGTGACGCTCGCGTGGGTGACGCTGTGTCATCTCTGTCGGCGCTGCTGCGTCACAATGACGCGCGGGTGGCGGATGCGGCGCTGCGATGCTTCGCGTCACTTGCCGACCGCTTTGCGCGCGCGCATGCTGATCCGGCTCCTCTTGCTGAACATGGTATGTATTAGAAAGTGTTTTTTGTTAATTTATTTATTTGGAAGTACATAAAAAAAATGTTCACTTTGGTTTCAATTAATTTATTTAAAAAAACATAGCATTTTGTGACTTGTGACTATGTTTATGATGTGTTTTAAGTATACTTTTCAGTATTCGTCTTATTTATTATTGTTAAACAGGCTTGATTGAGGAACTAGTACGTCGGCTAGGCAGTGCTGAGAGTGGTGACGACAAGTGCTCAGCTCCAGCTGTATCTACCACTGTCAGTCTGCTCTCTACATTGTGCCGTGGTTCTGCACAAATAACACATGTAAGTAGTCTTTGTTAATGTTTATGAACTTCGAAGTGAGTATTTGCATTAAAAACTTGGGACTGCATGTGAATTTTTCAACTTCAATATCTTTATTGTGGATCATAGGTAGGTACATAATACAGGTCTTAAATAATTAAATTGTGATCAGCTAAGCTACAACAACGTAGCAAAATCTACATCGCAACAAAAAGAACCGCAACGCCGTCTATCTCGCCAGCTGCGAACTAACTGAACGAAATTCTGCATCGCGGTATCAGTTCACCGTGCGATTTGGCAGCGTTAATATGTTCATCTTTAAAAAAAAATGACTGTCAAAAAACACAACCACTAAAAACGATTAAAAAGTTCCCATAATTAAACCATATTTGACTGGACATTAGAATGTTATGTTTCAAAGAAAGTATAGAGACAGTTAAACATCACCTTTTCAGCATTTTTTCCGAAAATAGATATCAATGCTTTGGGCCTATAGTTTCTCTGTTATTTTTGTCTCCTTTTTAGGGTTCCGTACCCAAAAGGTAAAAACGGGACCCTATTACTAAGACTCCGCTGTCTGTCTGTCTGTCTGTCACCAGGCTGTATCTCATGAACCGTGAAAGCTAGGCAATTGAAAATTTCACTGATGATGTATTTCTGTTGCTGCTATATAAAAAAAATACAATAAAATAAATAAAATTAATATTTAAGTGGGGCTCTCATACAACAAACGTGATTTTTTTGCCGTTTTTTTTTATAGATATTGGTAACAGATTTTTTTTGTCTGGGAAAGTGCCTTCTTCTATAAATAAATATTCTGAAGTTTAGTGGTTCAGTTAAAATATGGGCTACATCTTTAACAATGTTTGTCATAATGCTATCATAGCCAGCACTGGTTTTATGTTTAAGAGCTATTATTATTTTATTAATGTCATCAGGGATAGTCGGTGTTATAAAAATTGAAAAGAATTATAGGTCAGTTTATTCGAAGATTTTTGGGGTACAATCATTGATGTCAAGAAAGAAGTCATTAAATGAATTCGAAATGTCTTGAGGATAATTTATGATTTCGCCATTTGTAATGAATATGAATGTTGCTTTTATATTTATGAATGTTTTTAAAAATGCCATGGTTGTTTGTAGGATCTCGTCCGGCTGGAGTTATGCTCAGCGGTGGAGGCGGCCGTGCAGGCTGACGAGCGCTGGTGCCTGGAGTGCATGCGTCTAGTCGACCTGTTGCTGGTGCTGTTGTGCGAGGGGCGGCATGCTATACAGAAGTAAGTAGCTGTACATGTTGTGATTACGATTAGTTCCGGATTATTTTCCAGGAATTACCACTCCTAGGACAGTTCAAATTATAGCATGAAATTAAGCTCTAAGGGAATGCCTAAATAAAAACACACTGTTGGATTCTTAACGCTCGGCTCAACGGGCTTGAAACCACACAGCATAGATCGGAAACCTGTGTCTCCAGTTTCAACCTACCACACGGCAACTATTGCACATGCAGTTCAGTAAAAGCAATAGATACGCAGTCGCACACACACCCGCATTTAATAAAATAAAGCATATACTACACAATCAATTACAAACTTTTAACAAGTGGCAGCGTGGCTTAGCACCCCTGAGTTAAAACATTCTGAGCATAGTACACCTATCCCGATCGAAGTCCGAGGAAAAATCGCAGAGAAAAGACGATTTCGTAGAATCTGGCAGTCATCACATAACGAACGGGACAAAACCCGCCTTAACCATGCCATTAAGGAACTCAAAGACCTTCTTGCGAAATCTAACAATGATGCCCTACAACACAGGCTAGAGAAAATGACCCCTGAAGCTAAAGGAATTCACTCCCTTTGGAAAGCAACTAAGAACCTAGCACAACCTCAGCAATGCTTCCCCCCAATCAGATCAGACAATTCATGGGCTCGCACAGATCAAGAAAAGTCTGAAGCTTTCGCCTCTCACCTTGCCAATGTCTTCAAACCGAACGAAACTTCAGTTCCTGACGATCCTGAAATTGATGCCATTCTCAACCAGGACCTGCAACTTTGTGGCCCACTGCGACCAACATCCCCACGGGAACTGTCTAGATTGATATGTACGATGGACTCCAAAAAGGCACCCGGATTCGATCTGATTACTCCGAAAATTCTTAAGGAGCTGCCAAGAAAGGGAGTAGTCTTCCTCACTATCCTCATTAATGCCTCTCTCAGATCCTCTCACGTCCCTGCTCTCTGGAAAATATCACAAATCGTAATGATCCATAAGCCTGGAAAGCCGGAAAATGAAGTTTCATCTTACCGCCCTATTAGCCTTACTCCAGTATTATCGAAGTTATGGGAAAGGGTTGTCCTGAACAGGCTGAAACCTCACCTACAAGAAAACCAAGTTGTACCTGATCACCAATTCGGATTTCGCGAGCAACACTCCACCGTAGAACAGGTACACCGAGTCTACCGCACCATAAGACAATGCCTGGAAAAGAAAGAATATTGCTCGGCAGCATTCCTCGACGTCCAACAAGCCTTTGACCGAGTATGGCATAAAGGACTACTATGCAAGATAAAGTCGCTTCTGCCCCATTCTTTTTACTTGCTAATGAAATCATACCTTAGTGATAGGCAATTTCAAGTAAAGGTACGAGACGCTAGATCCTCTCTCACCAGATGCCTTGCAGGGGTACCCCAGGGTTCCGTCCTGGGCCCAGTTTTATATAATATATTTACGAGCGATCTCCCACAGTGCCGTGTTTGTAGCAACCTACGCTGATGATGCTGCATTCCTGGCCTGTGATCAGGATGCCAACTTGGCGAGCAACATGCTGCAAAATCAACTTGACAGGACCCATGACTGGTTAAACAAATGGCATATAAAGGCAAGTGCGCCCAAATCGCACCACATTACCTTTGCACTCAGACATGGAAATTGCGCCCCGGTCAAACTGGGTCTGGACACCCTACCACAGTCACCGTGTGTAAGGTACCTGGGATTCTACTTGGATCGTAGGTTGACGTGGAAGGATCACCTAAAGAAAAAAAGAACAGAAATAAACTACCGATTCAGGAACTTGCTCTGGCTACTAGGTAGACAATCTTCACTCACCCTGAGTAACAAACTTAGAATTTATTGTTCCATCATAAAACCAATATGGACATATGGGATTCAATTATGGTCTTCCGCAAGCAAATCAAACATCATGTGCATTCAAAGAAGTCAAAACAGCATCCTTAGGGTCCTAGCAGCGGCGCCCTGGTACGCTCGCAACTCAGAAATCCACGAGCACCTGGAAATCCCAACGGTCTTAGAAGAAGCGAAGCGCTATCTAGAGAAATACAAAGACAGATTAACCAACCATCCAAATCCCCTATCACGTTCACTATTGATGCCAAATCATACCAAGAGACTCAAGAAAGCTGATATTGTGCTGCCTGATTAAGTAGTATTGGACATTGGTCCTGATTCTATAAAATGTGATGCATCTTTCCACACATCTGATCATAGTCAGAGCTGACTGATAGCAGATAAGAACGGAAAAAAAAAAAAAAAAAAAATTACAAACTTTTCCCTTCTGATACAGCGTGTATTTGCCATGCACTGTACAACTTACCCACATAAAAAAAACGAATGCTACTGTTGTGCTGTGCAAAAGCAATTTATTTGACATAAACGCTAGTGATTGACTAAATCGGAAAGTTTCGAATCTTCCATTTGTTATTGTACAAAACATTATTTGAGATCCTGAAAATACTAAATACTCAATGTATTTATTTGCATTCCACAATGTAAACTTAGGTGGTAGGTACATTATAAAATATACATAATTTTAGATCATTGTGGACCCTGTCGGGCACAGTAAGATAGGTTAGAGTATAAATAATGAAAAACTAAATAAATAAAAATTAAATAAAAAACTGCATGTCCAGAAAATGATAATAAAAATAACGGTTACGTTGGTTTAGGCTGTCATAGCGTTTTGAAACAGTAGGCATTGTTGAACCCTGCTATGGTACTTTCTCAATGGCCTGTAAAGTAGAGGTATTTGTGCAGCACTTGACGCTTTGATATTACTGGGGTGGCTTACTTTGCGAAAGTTGGTTACGCATTTCTCTACTACGCTGTAAAATAATCAAAATAAGTAAAAAATATTATTTTACATCGATCTTCCGACCGGGTTAAAACGGTTGACAAATTGAAAAATTAACTATAATAGCAAATATTGCTGTTATAGTTAATTTTTCAATTTGTTTTCTTTTTACATTCGCCAATCGACATTTTTGTCGATTGGCGAACGAAAAGCCTACGTTAATGGATTTGTACAAGCACATCACTAACTCAGCACAAGCAGCAGCGGCCGTACCACACGATGCATCCGCTTAATAAAGTATGGTTTTGTGATTTTTACATTGCTTGTCCAGTCACTTAGCGACAAACTTAGGTCGTGTTTAAGGAGCAATGTATGTATTGCAAAAATAGTACAGTCGCTGTGATGTTTGAAAGCAAAAATAACATAGTAAGAGCAAGAAATATTTTACTATTTGTTGTTTTTTATCATTTTTTTTTTTTTTGATTCCATGTCTACAAAGTTTTTGTTTAGGCTTTAGTTTTTACAAGAAACTACCGAACAACACGGAATTCTCATAACTTGTCACGATCGCGGCCGAAAGCGCTCCAGTTCGCTGAGACGGCCATTTGCCTATGACATGGACAATTGACTATGACGCGCGGACACCGACGCGGCTCCTTACCACTTCTCTTATTTTTAGGGTTCCGTACCCAAAGGGTAAAAACATGACCCCATAACTAAGACTCCGCTGTCCGTCTGTCTGTCTGTCACCACTCACCAGGCTGTATCTCATGAACCGTGATAGTTAGAGCCTCCCATTCAACAAACGTGATTTTTTTGCCGTTTTTTTTATAGATAATGGTACGGAACCCTTCGTGCGCGAGTCCGACTCGCACTTGTTTATATTTCTATGCTACATAGTTTCAGTCTTTCAATATTTGGGCTCTTATTACAATTTGTGGCTTGTTCTAGTAACAAGCCACAAATTGTAATAAGAAAAAATTAACTATGACGTTACTAAACAGGATTAATAAACATTTCCGCTTGAATCAGGGAGCCTACTCTCTAAGCCCGAAGTTCGTAGTTTCAGCCTTAGTAACGGGCGTTTTCGACTCCGTATTACCCCTACGGACTTACGATTATTCCCGAACCCGAACAGAATGAATGACAACACGATTTAACAGTTGTTCTTAGTTCGGGCTCGGGACTAATCGTAAGTCCGGAGGGGTGATACGGAGTCGAAAACGCCCGTAACTAATGCCCAAAACTACGGAGTTCGGGCATAGAGAGTAGATCCCAAGTTCCGTGCTTGTTTCCGTCCCGCGCCAGTGGGTCGACGCGCAACGGCAGCTCGACGTCGGGCTCGAGCGCGTCGGGCGGCGCCAGCGGCGAGGGCTCGTCGGGCGGCGCGCGCGGGGACAAGTCGCACCGCCAGCTCATCGACTGCATCCGCGGGAAGGACACGGACGCGCTGCTGGCCGCCGTGTCCAGCGGCGCCGTCGACGTCAACTTCACCGACGACGTCGGACAGACCCTGCTCAATTGGGCCTCGGCTTTCGGCACACGGGAAATGGTCGAGTTCTTGTGTGAGAAAGGTGAGATTTTGTTTTGGTTTTACAAGTTAAATGTACAAGAATAAAGGTAAGTACCTAATACTCGGTGATTGCAATGCAACAACAAAAATAAACAAAGAATGGTTTTTCTCCATCCTTAAATTATTTGACAGAAATCGCTGATTCACCACAGTATTTTTGCTTTAATTGATGCGCAATAAATAATAGAATGTTATACCTACCTTTATTATTTTACTAGCTGTCCCCTGCAGCTTCGCTCCTGTCAACTGGCTACTTACCTACCCTACCTACACAATCTTTTTTGTTTCTTTTTAAACCTTCCCTGTATTCTGGCGAACCAAATAAAAAAAGAATTAGCGAAATTGGCACAGCCGTTCTCAAGTTATAGCGTGACCAGTAGAAATAGGGGTTCATTTTTATATACATAACCCTAGTAATATTATGTCTTATTTTACTTAAGGTGCTGATGTAAATCGTGGTCAACGTAGTTCATCTCTCCATTACGCGGCCTGCTTCGGTCGCCCTGCTATTGCCAAGGTGCTTCTCCGTTACGGTGCCAATGCTGATCTACGAGACGAAGACGGAAAAACACCTCTTGATAAGGCTCGCGAAAGACATGATCAAGGTAAACACAAAGAAATAACTTCATCCGATTGTTGTAATATAAGTAACTGTCGGATAACTAAACAAAATATCTCTATTTGTAAACCTAGGTCACAGGGAAGTGGCAGCTATTCTTCAGTGTCCTGGCGAATGGTTGGTAGTCGGCAATCACGACTCCCCCTCGCCGACAAATGATGATGATTTCCCTGAAACTGGAGACAAGGAAATGGCAGCAGTATACCTTGAGTAAGAATTGATTTTCCTCTTGTTTTGTAATAATGACGTAGTTTATTATTTCATCAAAAATATTATTGCGTCGTCTTTGTAATACGAAAACCTTCGTGTAACCAAAAAATCGAAAATACATCGCGTTTTTTAATAACAGTTGGATAAACTGTCACGACTTTTTTCGCTTAAGAGACTCGTCTGCGCATTCTGTCTCCTCGTCGGACTAGGAGTTCTTTACGTTAATGAGCCAGTGATGAGTGCACACTACACACTAGTACTCCCGCAGACGGCTGGTGCCGGTGTTCTGCTCGCGCTACCTGGGCGCGGGCGGCGCGGGCGTGCGGCGCGCGTGCCTGTCGCTGGTGCGCAAGATGGTGCACTACGCGCCCGCGCGCCTGCTGCGCGCCATCTCGCTGCGCCGCGAGCCGCACGCCGCCGCGCTGCTGACGCAGCTGGTGGCCGCCGTGCTCGACAACGCCGTGAGTCTCTCCCTCTCCCTCGACTGTCTCTAGGAGCCTGCCCGCAGTACGACAGCACGCTATTTATACGCGTCCATGACGTCATAGTACAGTAAAAGCAACAGATGTTTTACAGACTATTTTTACTGCTGTCGGTTTGCTGAAACCAAGTTATGAAAGATCACGCAACTTCAAGAACGTACAATACTACTATTTAAGTTATGCGCCAGGGCAATCTACGTATTTCTAATAGTGCGAATAAATTACAATTTGAATGTACGGTCTTTTCGTCTGTCACTGAAAAACCCAAACATTGTTTTCACGGTACTATTGCGGCATCGCGAGCAATAACGTCACAGTCGTGTGGGCCGGGCTGACGTAGTGTGTGTGCCAGGGCGAGCTGGGCGCTGGGCGCCGCGCGGCGCCGCGAGTGCTGCGCAGCCGCTATATCCGCCCGCCCGCGGTAACGTTACGATGGTGTGATGCTCCCCAGGCCTGACTGTGCAAGCCGGCTCTAAAATGACTGATTTATATTACACAGCAATCAAACATAAGAGCAACCAGCAATTCTTCTGTCATAGAAAAGTCTCTAAATGTAGCTCTTCAAACTGATCATCCGTTTTAGAGCCGTAACCTCATCATTGCTTGATACACTGTTGCATGGATTTTTTGTACGTTTGAAATCCATGTTTGGCTTGAATCTGTCGAACAATGGTGTACGTTACCCCAGCAAGAAAGTGTCTCCTAGAGTTATATGAGTAGAACGTATGATTGGTGCCTTGTCTGCTGTAAATGTGCCCCCACATAAAAATTGTGTGCCCCCTGTCGTTTTGGAATAAAACGGAAAAAACGATTCTTGCTGGGGTAACATTTTTCTAGCAGGAAAATTCTAAACGAATGATCTGAGAGAGAAAAATTGTGCCTAGCCAGAGAGCTTATATGTGTGCCAAAATGTGCCCCCAAAAATAAAATCTATATCGCTGGTCGGATAACCAGCCGTTGTTTACATATTTTGGTTTTTTGTTTATATTTACTTAATGCGAAACATTCCAAGCTGAATATTTTCACCACATATTTTTGACTAATATTTTTTACCGGCATTGAGCCGGTTCCTTGTATTTTGCCGTCAAAGTTATGACACCAACGTTTTGACTTTTAGCAAGATTATTCAAAAACGCATGCATGAACAGTTTTGAAACTTTGTATGGTTATTATTAGCGTCAAGAAGGACCGAATACAGTTTTCAGTGAACTTATACCTGGTCTCATTTAAGGGCTTAGTCTTCTAGTGCACAATATAAGAATCGCGTGCAGCGAGTCCACGCGCCGAGCGTCTGCACCCGGGCTCCCCGCAGTCCCCGCATTCATCCTACCTAGCGTAAAATTTAAAACAAAATTTGACACGGTCGGAAAGTTGCTCTACTAAGTATTATTCAATATTTATTTAAATTTTAATGGTACTTTGGGTCTGGATGTAGTGTTTTTGTGTGTTCCGTAGTATCGTAGTAGACATAAAAAATGATAGTGGGGCCAGCCAATGAGTGTTAAAAGAATACGCCATATTTTTGTGTAAAGTAAGTTTATTATAATTTTTTATGAAGTAGTTATCAGCTCCGATCACCGGACAGCAAATTTTAATTTGAAATTACATCGCAACAAAAAACAATCAAAAGTTCAGATAGATGTACACTAATTGCAAATAAAGAACAGTTTGACATAAATATTAAAAACACTTTCAGTTTATTAGACACAGATTCAGAGGACGTACATGTACAGTATAAAAACATAAAGGAAGCTATTAAAATCGCCAGTCAAAAAATTGTGTGCCTCAAGAAAAAGAAAACAAAACTTACTGACAGCACAACACGTCTTATAGAAGAGCGACAGAATGTAACGTACCAATCTGCTGGCTACCGCATTGACAAACAACCGATCCCTAAGATCAGCTATGCGTGGTATGGTAAATGGTGTTAAACAAGGAGATAGGGCAAAAATTCTTGGGATAAGTACCGAGTTGCATAAATCTCTATATTCCAACGACCAAACATCCCAAAAAACAACCGAAGTTTACTGATGTCCTGAGGAGGTCCCGGTAATATCTGGCTATGAAGTACACCGGGCTCTCAGAGGCATGAAGTACAATAAAAGTCCCGGCGAAGATGGTATTACAACCGAATCACTTCGAGCCGCGGAGCCTATCTTGTTGCCATACATAAGGAACTTATTTAATTCAATATTACAAAAAGGTGATTTTCCGAGTAGTTTCTGCCACTCAAATGTTATCATCCTTCATTAAAAGGTGATAAGACCGACATCGGCAATTACCGCTCCATCAGCCACATCTCACACCTTTACAAAATATTCATAAAAATTCTTGAAAATTGCATTTCTGGCCAATTCAATCAACATCAAACTCCCGAACAAGCCGGGTTCCGCCATGGCCTATCCACTACTGACCATTTACAGTCCCTTAATCAAGTTATAGAAAAACATTTAGAATTCAACTTACCTTTATACCTCGCATTTGTCGACTACTCTAAAGCATTTGTCAGTTTATCGCACAACGCCATATTTAAATCTCTTCAAAACCAAGATATCGAACCTACATAAATTAACCTACTACAAAAAATAGGTATACCAAAATAGCACAGCAGCCTTTAAAAATAAAAACCACAAGACCATCATTCACTATCCATAAAGGGGTTAAACAGGGCGACCCGCTTGCTCCAAAGCTCTTTACAGCCACGCTTGAAGAAGTCTTTAGAAAACTAAAAAGCAATTGGAGGGACAAGGGCATCGTCGTGGGCGATAGAAGATTAACTAATCACCGCTTCGCCGACGATATTGTTCTTTTCTCCTCCACGGCAGCCGAGTTAGGCCTAATGCTCGACCAACTGAGCAGTGCCAGCCTCGAGGTTGGACTCGCGATGAATATGACGAAGACCAAGGTAACATAGGAATTGGGGGTGCGGGTATTGAATATGTCCATGAGTTTATATACCTCGGCCAAATAGTCTCCTTCCAGGCAAGATACGATAAAGAAGTTGCTCGACGCACCGAGAACGCCTGGAAGAGCTATTGGTCGATGAAGCAAATACTGAAAGGAACTCTCCCTCTCTCACTAAAGAGAAAACTCATGGACATGTGCATTCTTCCTACCCTCACCTATGGAGCGCAGACATGGCCACTAACCAATCGTCAAAAGTCCGCACTCGGGGTCTGTCAGCGAGCAATGGAGCGCAGTATCCTTGGAGTTAAACTTTCTGATCGTATAAGGAACTCGATACTGCGTTCTAAAACTCAAAATGCCCATGTAGGTCACACGGCTGCCAAGCTAAAATGGAAGGCTGGTCACATCTGTCGCATGCCGGAGGGGCTATGGGCTAAAATAACCACACAATGGGTCCCAAACAGCAGCAAACGACAACGCGGCAGGCCCAGAATGAGATGGCGGGACGAGCTCGACCCTTTTCACAAGGATTGGCGATAAGTGGAAGGAGGGAAGGGAGGCCTTTGCCCTGCAGTGGGACAAAAAAATGGCTGAATAAATAAAAAGTTATTAAACACAAAATTGTTGTTTCTTATTTTTCAAATTATACGTAACTCTGTGCACCGATTACTCTTTTTCTTTGTTACTTTTTAGGGTTCCGTGCCCAAAGGGCAAATACGGTATCCGATTACTAAGACTTCGCTGTTTGTCCGTCTGTCTATCACCAGCCTGTATCTCAAGAACCGCGATAGCTAGACAGTTGAAATTTTCACAAATTATGTATTTCTGTTGCCGCTATAACAACAAAATACTAAAAACAAAATAAAATAAATATTTATTTTATTCCCATACAACAGACGTGATTTTTGTAGTTAATGGTACGGAACCCTTCGTGCGCGAGTCCGACTAGCACTTGGCCGGTTTTTTATTTTTGACTTTGTTTTGTTTAGATCTTCCTGTACGAGTCACAACAAATACTTTTTCTTTCTTTCTTTTCTTTCAGGAATTAATTATCCTGAACGACAGCGTCTGCGGTAGAAGACGTGGACGCGTTCTTATTTTTTTTTACTTTTTTCTCAATAGCTTGAATGATATATGGCGGGTCTTTTATTGGCATCGAGCGTTCAAGGCGGGAATCAATTAACTCAGGAAGCAGACAATGCAAATAAAATTTAGACAATGGGCCTACCATTTTTTCGTGCCAGAACGTAGGGTCTCTTTTTATATAATCGACTTTCATTGAGTACTCCTCTCCAGTCCATACGGCAAATAAGCACATATCCATCTCCGTAATGTTTAATTGGCCCTGAATTTGAAAATAATAATCGTGGTTTTTGTCAATCACAAACGTATTTTTCTTAGTGTTACATTTCCACAATTTTATTTTTTTTGCTTTTATAGCTTCTTCAGCTTGCATATTTTTTGCAGAAAATGGGCATTTTACTTCTACCAGTCCTGTTTTTCCATCTTTGTCTTTATAAATACCATCGGGACTTGCTCCTAAATATTGGAGTGTTTTATGAATATAAAGACCGCAGCGGGTAATTGTGACGTTTTCCTGCAGAGATAATTGGGTTAATGCTATTTGTTCATAATCTCTACCATATGTGATCGATGGGACATTTGACAACTTTTGTGGTTTCACAATAGCTTTCACTAAAGGAGCGCAGCTAACGTTTTCTTTACGTTTACATATTTTTCCAAACATAGACGCGGTTAATCTATTTTTTCTGTTTTCTAACCATTCTTGACTGGAACTTTGGTCTATCGTCTGTTTCTGTAGTTCGTCTCTTTGCTGGTCAGAAAGCTCCGTTTGTTTAAGAAATTCATTTTTTGTTATCTGAAAATCTTCATCGGTCATATCTGGTCTTTGAGCTTTCTGTCCATAATCTGGATCGTTCCTATTTCTACGGATTTTTTTTCTAAATAATCTTTTGTAAACTTTTCTTTTCGCTTTTTGTACCTCATATACATTTGTGTATTTGCCAGTAGGTTTACCAAATATGCATTTATGGATAGCGTTTATTGGTCGCTTGGTGTTAAAGGAAATAACTGAAGCGGAACACCTTTCCTGGTATGAATTCTTAAGTGTGTAATTAATTCTTTTCCCCCCCACATATTTGGCAATCACTGAATTGAATGTCTCAGCAGGATTGCTATCGACGTCAAAAATTAGACTTTTAGCGTTTGCAGCCAAAAACAAGACAATTTGACTCATTTTCCTCCACAAAACTGTGTTAGCTACATCAAGTGCCGTATTTCGGTCAGTTTTATCAGTTGCTGGGCATATAGCGTCATCGCAATCAGAGTGACTACCAAAAGAATGGTGTAATGCATTCAAAATATCTGTACGAAGTTTTACCATTTTTTGACTGTCAGAAATGTCTTCGTGTTTCCTCAACTTTATAGCCCGCACTGTGTATCTGCGTAACTTCATGATTTTGAAGTCAGTTAAAAGTTTCCTTAATTGAATAGGAATATGAGTATCTTTAGTAAGTGCTCTCAGTTTGTTACATAGATTTCTTAACAGATGGTTTCTGCACTCGATCTTCTGAACCTTGCAGTTTTTATATGGATTGCTTTCTAATATTTTTTTATGAGTACTTGAATCACCATCTGATATTAGTCTAGCATATATTAAACCATGAGATTCAAGAGAGTTACCAAATCCTTCAACAAGCGACGTTGACTCCATACTGGAAGAACTACCAGAATAGTTCTTGTAGCAAATATGATTTGCAGGTTTATTTTTTTTATTTTCAGCTTTTGCACATACTATGCAGTATTTATTTTTTACACCAAGATATAAAATTTTACCACTGTATGCACCGATTATTGCTGCTGCACCTGATGATGCTGAATAGTTATTACGGAAAGATCTTTTGGACCAACACCCGTCAGCTATTACATCAATCATTGGTGTACCATCACAATCGACACTGCCAATTTCTGTCGCATGTTCTGCCTCTTCGATGCCTGCCTTGGCCATTTCTTCTACTGCCGTCTTATGGAACCATTCGTAAACTTTTTTGCTTGTCTGAGCATATAAATTTTTTGACATGCCAGGTATATCAGCATTACCTGCCAATTCATTTAAATTTCCCAACCCACAGCCAATACTAATAATACCTGCAACTATACCGTGGTTCACATCACAAGTGTTAGACGGATCTTCAGTGCTTATGTCAAATTCGGAATTACAGAGTTCGCACTTGAAATGCAGTTTTGATATAAAACCTTTACGTCGTTCACCGATACATTTCAAATTTGTATACCTGCATCCAAAAGATTTTTCGTTATGATCAGCAATCTTCCCCAAAATTTCTAAAAAATTTTTGATCGATACGATTCTGCGCCCTTCTAGGCAAAACAGTTCCTCATCATTGGTCATTTCTGTTTCATTATCAATTTGCAGCTGTTGGTCGTCGCTAACAATTACAGGTTGTTGACGTTTCCTTCCGAAAATTCGGCGAAAAGGAAAAGCCTCCTCAAATGTTCGCTTCCGGTTCATTTTCTTATTTGAGTTTGTTACATTTTCAGTTCCGTCAATATTTTCAATCATCACTGGTACTCCAATAGTAGAAGAGGTAGGATTAATATTTAGCGCTTCTGACAGGTTGCTAACATCTGAAAATGGTTGACGAGAGCCAGCAGCAGACCTGTGAAAATAAATTAGTCATATTATTAATTAATTTTATTCCACGGTTAAAAGATATCCGACTTTGGTCAAATTAGCCGATTAGCCGATCCGATTTTGGTCGCTAGTAGTAGTGTGTATTTATTATTTATGTATGTACATAGACACTAAATACACCGACCAACCCACAAACACATCCATCCACACACTCATGCCCACACAAGCACTCACGCCCTCCCCAACCACACTCTTTTATACCTTCTGACAGCATGCATGAACATCATATTAATTAATTTTTGTTTTGTCATACTTATATATTGATACCCATCACTTCTGCGGACTTTCGCTATCTAATTTAATTCGACCCTGTATACAATATTATAACAATTTTATAAAAACAGTAAAGATTTGATGATTTGTTTGGGACCGCTGGTAGTATTGTTACTTGAAGTGTGAGTTGATAAAATCGTACACCCATCAAGTCTGTGGAGTCTCGCTAGCTAATTGAATTTGACCTTTTAGTTAGGCCCTAAACATGAATACTGTAAACAGTTCTACTTACCTTTGGATTCTATTTCTCTTCATCACTTCTACGTTTGAGCCCAATTTTTTTTTTTTCGTGCATGCATATTTTTTTTTACGTTTACGATCCATATTGAAATCAAATATTTACAATACTATTACTAAAACACAAATATTTACAACACCCGAAAAATTATATACAAAAAATAATAAAGTAGAGCAACTTTAGATACATAACAGTGCGTAACCAACGTTAGAGCAGGAGCAATGTTAGAGCGAGAGGGAACAATTAAAATTTGTCGTGGACCACACGTCCGAACGCTCCGCCCGTGCAGCGGCCACTAAGGAATTTCTCTCTCAATTCTTGTTTATGAACTCGTTTTTTGGAGGTCTTTTGAGATTATTATTATTGTTAGGGTAATGTGATTTAGGTGCTATTTTTTTTTAAGTATTTGCTTAATGAACTCTTGGCATTAAAATAATCAAATTATTACATACATACAATGCATAGTTATAATGAAACAAACCGTTTATTAAGAGATGAAAACAGAGAATTTTGATGAAAGTGTGACCTCTGAATTAAGAAAATGAAACATAACTAGAAAAAACTAATCAGCGCATTTTGAAGACGAGAATATTGAGCTAATTATGCGCTGAACAGATTTGTAAATTAATTCTTCATTGCCATAGACTGAGCGCCCAAACAGAACTCGAAATGATGTTGGGCGCGAGAGAGCTGTATTTAACACTTGATTTACCTAACATAATCCACCTAGAAGAACTTAAAAAAAATAACTACCTATTACTTATATTATGGTTATTTATGGGTAATAAAAATATTTCATGTTATTTCATTACTTTGTAAAGAAAAAGAATTTAAAGTTGCGCAAATTATTCGCCGCGAGTGAATTTTGCAAGACTGCAGCCTTAAGCGCTGCGATGTTTTTTCGGGTTTTCATAAAACCGCGATAACTTGAAAACTATAAATATTTTCTTAAATCTAATTGGGGCACTAAGGGGCACACATTAAGAGCTACTCGTGTATGTTTATTCTACAGGGGCACATGCAATGGTTTTAGAGATATACGATTCATCAAAACGTTACTCCAGCAGGAAATACAATATCTCTAAAATCTGAAGGGGCACAGATTTTATTTTTGGGGGCACATTTTGGCACACATATAAGCTCTCTGGCTATGCACAATTTTTCTCTCTCAGATCATTCGTTTAGAATTTTCCTGCTAGAAAAACGTTACCCCAGCAAGAATCGTTTTTTCCGTTTTTTTTTCAAAACGACGCACACATTTTTTATGTGGGGGGCACATTTACAGCAGATAAGGCACCAATAATACGTTCTACTCATATCGCTCAGCTTAGAACTTAAAATAGCTAAACAAAAATAATGAATGTCAGTTATCATAAGCATCAGACTTATAATACTAATATTTTAATTTGTTATCTGCTGAGTTGATTAAGATTCTGATTTCTTGATTTCTCACTATCATATTCTTGAATGCATCCACATTTTTGTAAAGACATCACACCATCGAAACTTACCTGCATCAACAATCCTTCTCTTGTGTTTATTATTTGTTTGTGTTTAATAATCATTTATTTTTACTGTTGTAATTTTAGCTGTATCAATTTGGTGTATGTTTAATTACAGCCAAGAAATCCGTGTCAAATTAATGTGCCGTTTTTGTTGTATCTGTATGTTAGAAAAAAAACTGTTTACTTACTTCAAACACAAATCTTAATCCTAAAAATACTTCTTACCGGATTTAACCAGACATGTGATTTTACGACGTAGGACGACGACGACGGTCACCTCATAGTGCTGGGCATCGCCGAGGAGCTGATGGTGAAGGCGGCCGACATCTACCTGGAGCAGTTCGCGCGCCTCGGCGTCTTCAGCAAGGTGGAGGGGCTGGCGGCTGCTCCGGCGGCCTTCCTTGCTTCTGACAGCGAGACCTCTAGTATTCCAGGTAAGGACACGGTTGGAACCATTCCTACTGGTGTTTATTATGATAGAAAAAGAAATGGTGTCATAAAAGTGGAAAAATCTGATAGATATGTAATTAAATTTTCATCTGAACTAATAATAAAATTATAAAGAGGAAAGATTTATTTGTTTGTGATTTGGCTCAAAAACTGCTTAACCGGTTATTGTCTTAAAAATTGCAATGAGGTAAACCAAACTAGCAAAATTTTGCCTAAAAAATTCGTTATTTGGCGTGCGCTGAGAAAACTGTTGATGATACATAAAATACAAACAGAGCAAGCTAAATAAAACCGTTTAAAAAGAAAGTGCTACATGATTAAAGTACTCATTATTACCTATAAAAAGTCTGTGAGGGTTTATGTCTAACTATTATGGTTAAGTCACCATAACTGCGATATTAATCCTTATCCATTTAAATGGTTTGATAGTTAAGTTTGATTATGTCCATGTAAATTACACTTTAAATTATTCAAATCGGACCTTTCGTTTACAAGTTACAATGGGTATAAAAATGCTGTAAGTAAAAAAAATGTTGCGATTTGAGCGAACTGGAAAGAAGCTCAATGCTTGGTTCGACGTAGTTAAAACACGGCATGAATGATTTCGATAAAAAAATAAGAAAAAAAAAATGTTTGGATTTTTCGAAAATAAATTACATTATTGCTTGCTTCAATTTACGTGGGCATTGGTATGAACAAACTAAAAGTGGGATAATTGATACAGATGTAACAATTTTTGCATAATCAAGCCCTGACAGGGTGAGTGAACGGGGTGAACAGTTGCGCTGATCCTGCGACCACAGTTTTCGAAATTTATTCGCTTCCGTAATGTTAATGTCTTTTTGCCTTATTATAAGGTGTTTTTGTAAAGGTCGGCAAATATTGTATTTGCTCGGAGTGGCTAAATAGCTAAACCGGGCCCTGGATAGCATTTTAGCCACCGAAGAGCCGATCCATTTGAGCATGGATGTGTCTGGCAGGCTGCAGCGAGGACGCGTCGTGCCTGTCGAGCGGCGTGGGCTACTCGTGGGCGGAGTGGGCGCTGTGCCGCGGCCGCGACGCGCTGTACGTGTGGAGCGACGCGGCGGCGCTGGAGCTCAGCACCGGCAGCAACGGCTGGTTCCGCTTCCTGCTCGACGGCAAGCTCGCCACCATGTACTCCAGCGGCAGCCCCGAGCACCAGACTGATAACACCGGTCTGTATTTTATTTGTTTTGTGTTGTCATCTAAGACATTTTTAATGATATGCGTGTTTACTCATGCACTTGGAATTAGCCCGCACACGTGTCATAATATTGATTGATGTTGGATACTAAAATGCAAGTTAAAATTATTTGGAATTAAATATGTCGCAGCCAATTAGCTTAATCAGCCGTTTTATTGGTTGCCTAGCTTTTTCATTTAATTGTGCCGTTTTTTTAGCGACCTAAGTGGCAACTTTTGTTCAATATCATTTAATGACTTGACCGTGTCACTTATGGCGCTGATTAAACGGCACAGTTCAATGAACAGGCTATACTTTTAGTGAAACGGCGGATTCAGCTAGTTGGCTGCGACATATACACACCATTTTCACTATTTCATTCATTCATAATCATAATTCTAACTTCTAGATTGGCTATTATCTTCTGTCATAGAGGTGTTCATCGTCTTATGACAAAAAATTGAAAAAAAAATGAAAAGTTTAAAATATCGGGATAAACCGTTTGATTGTAGTTTTAGAAGTTTAGATTCCATGTTGTGTTGAGAAAAAATTGTGAGTGATTGATGGTTTAATTACAGAAAATCGCGGCGAATTTATCGACAAACTACAAAGAGCGCGAGCTTCAGTAAAGAATACGGTCCCGCAACCGATTCTGTCAAAACCCGGAGCCTCTAAATTAATTATCGGCAACTGGGCTCTCTCATGTAAAAAGTAAGTAAATTGAATTTTCCGAAAAAAAAAATATTATGTACTATACGCGTTAACTTGGCCCCTGGCTCGAATGACGTTTCTTCAAAGTATAGCTTGCAAAAAAAAATTCGTTTCGGTTTCATATTTTTTCCGTTTCATATTTTTTTTAAGCAAAAAAACTTAAAACGTTTTTACATATTCAGCGGCGGCGCGCCATTATAAATCCAGGGCGACGGCGGCGCGCCAGCGCGGCACTCATATCTAATGTATTATGATTAAATCAGTAATAGGTAGTAACTTGAATTTAGATGATATTTTCCAATTCAAATCTTTAAATTTGATATTGCGATCCTCGGGCAAAGAAATATTGATAGAAATCATTGAAATAAAGTTATGTTATACTATAATAGCAAATTAGAACTGGGAATCTGAAGCTAAAGTACATAATATGTAGTGTAATGTGTGTGTGTATTGTATGAAAGCTACATCATTTTAATGTTTTTTTTTAGGAATTTGGGGTTGATCTAAGTTTTAAATTAAAATACGGTAAAACGACTGGACCTAATTTTGCTTTATTCTCGTTACTATGTTTTATATTTACTCAGTAATTAATTAAACTTCAATCTTTTTCATAAAAAGTTCTAGAACATTTGCTAATTTTGTAATATACGCCCTCTTTTGACGAGTAGCTTAAGGACGCGTTTACAGATGGGTAGTCAAATCATTACTTTTTTACACAAAAGTATGTTTATTAAATAAAATGCTTTGCATTCTTAAAATGTTTTTCCCATGAATTGTTGATAGATGTGCATGGTACGATTCTGAACTATAAATCTAATTTTAGATAGGTACATTTTCTCAATAAATGTACCGCAGTAAAAAAAATCACTTCGGTACATTTATTGAGAAACTGTTCATGGGTAAAACATTTTAAGAATGCAAAGCATTTTATTTAATATACATACTTTTGTGTAAAAAGTAATGATTTGACTACCCATCTGTAAACGTGTCCTTAACCATGCTCTGTTAGATGTAATGTTGCATATCGATTATGTTATCGATATTTAAAAATAATATAATAATAGCACTTCGTCCGTGCGGATTTAGTAGACTCTACCCCCTTTTAAAGGTTAGGTTTGGAAAATTGAGCACAACAATTTTCATTAATTACCCAGCCATTTCTGCTGCTGATTCTGTGGTCTTAGAATCAGGGCAACTGTTCACCCCGTCTGGGGTTGATTATTCAAAAATTGTTAGATCTGTTTCCATTACCTATCCCACTTTTATTTCCACGTAAATTGAAGCAAGCAATAATGCCCTCCCCTAAAAACTTTATCACCCCTTGTCACCCCTTTGGGGGTTTATTTTCTAACATTCCAAACTTTTGTTATTGTTATATAAATCATTAATGCCGAGTTTTAACTTTACGGACCACGGACCACGGACCAAGCATTAAGATCTTCTCCGGTTCGCTCAAACCGCAACATTTTTTTACTAAGAGCATTTTTACCCGTCGTTACTTTTAAACGAAAGGTCCGATTTGAATAGTTTGAAGTGTAATTTACATGTACTACATATAACATCATCATCTGCCTAGCCTTTCCTTTTACGTGGAGCGGCTGCCTACCAGACCTCAACAACCCATTAACTGGGTAACACGGTACTTCTTGGCAAGACTACATATAACATAACCAACCTTAATTAACCGCCGTATCGTTAGCTCGTTGGTTTTTTTGTTTGGGTGCACGCGCTAATCTCTGGAACTTTTTTTATGGAATCATCAAATGACTTCTTCCGCTCTGTGTGGAGCGAAAAGGAGAGTCAGACTCTTACTGACTATATAATCCCCATCCGAGTCCCTCCCTATAATATGCGCCCTCTTTTGAACAAATTCCGCAACCCCTTTTTATTTTTTTTTGCGCTGGGAAAAAATGCATGACGCATACCCTCCCATTGGGGGAATGGGGGGGGGGGGGTATTTGGGACTCCCCGGGCTGAGCCGGTATACCCACTAAAACAACCCAGCGGCATTCCCGCAACGTCTGAGTGGAGGGGGACTGGGAGATCGGCATAGCCTTTGCGTCCAGTCCCTCTCCGACGTCCGCCCGCCTGAACGGCGGGCCCTTCACGCCCTCCCCGTGGGGTGAGGACCGGGAACGACCGGCGGAGGTGGTCTAGAGTGCAATGCGGGCGGAGGCGCCCCCACACCTGTCGCCCGCCTACACCACCATGAGGAGGGAGAAGACGGCGTCTTCTCCGACCTCTTCGGCACTTAAGGGTTTGAGGACTTAGAGGCGACCTCCGCGATCTCCTCCTCGTCCTCCTCCGCAATCTGCTGCAGCTCAGCCAGAGAGTGGTCCGCGTACAGCACGCGGAACGCACCGTAGCCGAGCTGCACGCACCCGCTGCTCCTTCGCATGAGCTTTTGGGTTGGCCCTGAGAAGGGCCTTTGGGTTGGCCCTAAGAAGGGCCTTTGGGTTCCAAAAACGCCCGAAGGCGTCCCGCGGGGGTGTTGGCATAGCCACCGCAAGAGAACCAATCAACTCGCATAGGGAAATGGCCACAGTGGCCCTCTGTCGGGACACTGTGGCCACCTCCCCACCCCCGGCCAAAAGGCAGGGCCACCTCTTCGCGTGAATTCCAGACCAAAGGAGGCGTGTTGCCTCACGGACACATTACCGCCAGTGGCGATCGGCTCAGCCCCCCAGGACTCCTTCATCTTCGCTTAGAGGCGACCTCCGCGATCTCCTCCGCCATCCGCTGCAGCTCGGCCAGAGAGTGGTCCGCGTACAGCACGCGGGACGCACCGTAGCCGAGATGCACGCGCCCGCTGCTCCTTCGCATGAGCTTTTGGGTTGGCCCTGAGAAGGGCCTTTGGGTTGGCCCTGAGAAGGGCCTTTGGGTTGGCCCTGAGAAGGGCCTTTGGGTTGGCCCTGAGAAGGGCCTTTGGGTTGGCCCTGAGAAGGGCCTTTGGGTTCCAAAAACGCCCGAAGGCGTCCCGCGGGGGTGTTAGCATAGCCACCGCAAGAGAACCAATCAACCCTCACAGGAAAATGGCCACAGTGGCCCTCTGTCGGGACACTGTGGCCACTTCCCTACCCCCGGCCAGAAGGCATGGCCACCGTTTCGCCTGAATTCCAGACTAAAGGGGGGGCGTGTTGCCTCACGGACACATTACCGCCAGTGCCGATCGGCTCAACCCCCCAGGACACCTTCATCCTCGCTTACGGCGCTCGACCGAGCAGGTCCCAGCGCAGGTGACCGGCTTCCCCTACTCGGCCGAGTCCGCAACCACCCCGTCACAGAGGGGTCACGGTTCGGAGGACTCCGCCCGGTGGTTTAGACCAATAACGGGGTGGCAACCACGAGAAGGAATAACCACCGGACTTGCCTTGAGGATCTACACGACCGTTGCGCTCCCCCTCAAGACCTCGCCACCTTCCCGCCTCTGAAGGAGACGGCAAGGTAGGCCTGTATCTATACTACCAAGCAAAGCAAAGCTAAGCATGTCGTTGTGCAACCACAAAAGGATACATACAGACCCTCCCCAAATTCCGCAACCCCTGACAGGCTCTGCGCAACCCTAGTAGGTTCTGAATCTCTAAAACTACAAGTCGGATTTGGAAAATTATTTTTGCTTAAAATAGTCAGTAATGAGGAAGGCTATATGCGGACGGGCGAACGGGTAAAAAAGGGGATATGCGCGTACGAAGTCGCGGGCAAAAGCTAACAACTTATAACGATAACTTAGTAGATAATTTGTACGTAAAGATAATTTTACAAATAAATAATATACACTGAAACAGCTGCATTTTATTTTTATTGCTTTCTTAATTTTTTTGGCATTTGTTTCAGTCTATTCAAATGTGAAGAATAAATGACAACTTTTATTATCGATAGTCGGTACCTGATACCTAAATGGTTGGTAACATCCCTAGAACTGACTGGTCGTCTATCGAGTGAAACCTGAATTTGCTATTCAAAGCTAGATGGCGGCATTGAGGCATGGGATCACCTTTTCTATAACATTTCTTCTGATAGCCGCTCTATTGTATCTTTAAATCTCTTTGCATACACATTATACGGACTTTAAATAAAACAGCCTTAAAGACTAGTCGTTTTACGTATATCGGCGTTCAGAGGGTGCTGATCGTGAGCAAAAATCGAAAACGTCAGTTGCCAGTTTATCTCATAAAATAATATTAGTCTATGATGCTAACGCTACTGCAAGGCGACAGCGGGGCGCGGTGAATAGGGGAGAGGATCGAGGTTCGAGCCACGTGCCAAGTTAACGCGTACAGGTAGTATAGTCATTTGATACTATCATAAGACTTTATTGTATGTTCTTTCAGGGAGAAGGAACTACAAATCCACAATACAGATGGCCAGCAGCAAACCACAATACTCAGGGAAGACTTACCTGGTTTTATATTCGAATCAAATAGAGGTACCAAACATTCGTTCACAGCAGAAACCTTTTTAGGTAAGAATACGACATCAATGCATACTCAGTGTAAATAATGTTTAAAGGATACGTAGAGTAAGAATAAAATGAAAGTTACTATAAATACTTCTTTTCTTTGTAATTTTCTGTACTTGCTTTTTGCAGATTTTTTTCTAACCTTAAGTTTTCTACTGATAGAGCAAAAGTTAATTTGGTATAATGATTTTTGTTTTAGGTCCTGAGCTAGCGAGTGGCTGGACAGATCGCAGGACTGTGACGCCTCATAATGCGGCTAACGCGAGTCGGTCAAGACTAGCGGCCAAAGCAGAGGCTTTGAAAGCACAGGTTTGTCAATGTGTTTTTTGCTTATCTGAATATTGCGAATAAAATTATGATACTGTTGTTTGTTAAACAATGTAAAATTTAAATTGGATATCCAAGCCTATTTAGATTTAATGACGTCTGTGAATTTCGCTTTTCGCTGCGCAGTACCCCATCCCTCGCTCTCGCTGTCATTTACTGCGCAGCAACTCACGGAATGTTTCGAGCTGCCATTAGGTTCGATTCTACCGGTACCATGGTCTTGTTAAATTTGAATGTTATCTCTGTGATCTTGAAAGACTTGGAACAAATTAAAATATCAAGAGAAGAGCAGAGTAGAAGATCAAATAGTAAAGAAACAAAGTATAATGGTGTAAGATTCCGTTTGGTATGCTGCAGGTAACGGAGCGGGCACGCGCGCTGTACTCCCGCCACCTGGGCGCCGCCGCCACGCGCCTGCCGCGGCCGCCCGTGGCGCGCCTGCGAGCGCTGCTGGCCAGGATGCAGCGCCTGGCCACGCAGCCTACCGGTAACCTAACTTTTGTGTCGCCTTACTCTCGCCGCTCGACCTAGGAGGTTGTCGGCGCCGCCGCCACGCGCCTGCCGCGGCCGCCCGTGGCGCGCCTGCGAGCGCTGCTGGCCAGGATGCAGCGCCTGGCCACGCAGCCTACCGGTAACCTAACTTTTGTGTCGCCTTACTCTCGCCGCTCGACCTAGGAGGTTGTCGGCGCCGCCGCCACGCGCCTGCCGCGGCCGCCCGTGGCGCGCCTGCGAGCGCTGCTGGCCAGGATGCAGCGCCTGGCCACGCAGCCTACCGGTAACCTAACTTTTGTGTCGCCTTACTCTCGCCGCTCGACCTAGGAGGTTGTCGGCGCCGCCGCCACGCGCCTGCCGCGGCCGCCCGTGGCGCGCCTGCGAGCGCTGCTGGCCAGGATGCAGCGCCTGGCCACGCAGCCTACCGGTAACCTAACTTTTGTGTCGCCTTACTCTCGCCGCTCGACCTAGGAGGTTGTCGGCGCCGCCGCCACGCGCCTGCCGCGGCCGCCCGTGGCGCGCCTGCGAGCGCTGCTGGCCAGGATGCAGCGCCTGGCCACGCAGCCTACCGGTAACCTAACTTTTGTGTCGCCTTACTCTCGCCGCTCGACCTAGGAGGTTGTCGGCGCCGCCGCCACGCGCCTGCCGCGGCCGCCCGTGGCGCGCCTGCGAGCGCTGCTGGCCAGGATGCAGCGCCTGGCCACGCAGCCTACCGGTAACCTAACTTTTGTGTCGCCTTACTCTCGCCGCTCGACCTAGGAGGTTGTCGGCGCCGCCGCCACGCGCCTGCCGCGGCCGCCCGTGGCGCGCCTGCGAGCGCTGCTGGCCAGGATGCAGCGCCTGGCCACGCAGCCTACCGGTAACCTAACTTTTGTGTCGCCTTACTCTCGCCGCTCGACCTAGGAGGTTGTCGGCGCCGCCGCCACGCGCCTGCCGCGGCCGCCCGTGGCGCGCCTGCGAGCGCTGCTGGCCAGGATGCAGCGCCTGGCCACGCAGCCTACCGGTAACCTAACTTTTGTGTCGCCTTACTCTCGCCGCTCGACCTAGGAGGTTGTCGGCGCCGCCGCCACGCGCCTGCCGCGGCCGCCCGTGGCGCGCCTGCGAGCGCTGCTGGCCAGGATGCAGCGCCTGGCCACGCAGCCTACCGGTAACCTAACTTTTGTGTCGCCTTACTCTCGCCGCTCGACCTAGGAGGTTGTCGTCTGCTTAACCGGACTTGCCTGTTAAAATGTATTAAAACGGTCTGGAGTTATAGAAAACTTCAAAACTAAGCGATTACAGGAGAAGAACACATCATTATCTGCCAAGCCTTTTTCCAATTATATTGGGGTCGGCTCCCAGTCAAACCCAATTCAGCTGCATACCAGTATTTTACGTGGAGCGGCTGCCTACCAGACCTCAACAACCCATTTAACTGGGTAACACGGTACTTCTAGGCAAGACTGGTGTCAGATTTTCTGGCTTCTGACAATCCGTAACGACTGCCAAAGATCTCCAAATGACAGCCGGGACCAACGGCTTCACGTGCTTTCCGAGGCACGGAGGAGTCTCGGTATGTTAAGATGGTCATCCATCCATAGACCAACCTCGGCAAGCGTTGCTTATCTTTGAAGATCGGTCCGTGCGGCTGTTATAATTTTGTCACGAGCCCCTACCAGGAGAAGAACACATAAATAGTAATAATTAATCAATATCGGCCTAAGATTATATTGAGTATTTTCTTCTGAAATGTCTCATTAGGAAGCCGATTTGTGCCCAGTGGCAATGTGGGCTCACCCGCAATTACATGGGACTTTAATACTTGTGAAATATGGTGTTTCTGTCGCAGCCAAATAGCTTAATCAGCCGTTTCATTCAAAGCCTAGCCTTATCATTTAACTGCGCTATTTAATCAGCGACATAAGTGACATGGGCAAGTCATTAAACGATATTTAACAAAAGATGTCACTTAGGTCGCTGAAAAATCGGTGCATTTAAATGAAAAGGCTAGGCCACCAATTAAACGGCTGATTAGCCAAACTGGCTGCGACATTTCTATTAGGCACGCTTTAGCCTAATTCTAATAATGTAATGTAAAATAAAAGGGAATAAAAGCGCGTTAATATGTTTATCTACTTCCATGCTATGAATCCTCTAAAAAAGTTTCTGAAACAGCTTATTGCGACCATTAAAACAACCAGTGTCATAGCAACCATAATATCATCCAAACGAGTGTTATAATGGTGTACTAAATTTCATTATGCAACTCCTTCGCTTTTTTGATATGGGATCAAAAAAGCAAAGTAATTACTTAACTCATCAAACAGCCACATTCTAACTACTCAATTTGTGGTATCTTTATGAAATTAAAAAAAGAACAGTATCATGCACGCGCGTTTCACTACCACAGCGCCGTTATTAAAAAAAATAAAACTTACAGGTTATTCGAATTCACGTCGTATCCCGCCATTTTATATTGGTTTAAGTATACGATATTAGTATTGCAAAAATGTATTAAAAATGAGTGATACAAACTTTGATAACACCGCCAGATATTTCGAATGCAGCAAAGGACTTTTCTAACCAATTATTGCTAGAAAAGTCGAGAAAACAATATGAAAAGGCGTAATTACCTAGATTGATACTTTATACTATTATCACACGAGGCAAAACCAAGTGTGATAAACCCAGATTCGAGTTTTAATACCCTTTGTACGCATAATTTACATAAATAACTATTATGTACCTAATGATTTTTACAGCTGAGTTATCTATTTCGCTCTCTAAATTTTAATATAGCAAGTACTTATTTAAAATAAATTCTCATGCAACATGTAAATCTTGATCAATAAACAGAGGACTGGAAGAATGAGCTGAACGAGTCCCTGGATCAGCTGACAGAGCTGTTGTGTGGAGACGAGCTGCTCTCGGCTTACGAGCTGCAGTCGTCTGGCTTAGCGCCTTCCCTGCTGCAAGTGCTGTCGCCGCAAGCGAATGGTAAGTAGCCACGAACTGTACGATGTCCCCATAGAGTTAACAACCACTAGAGAGCATACAGACCGATTTCTCTTAAGGTCCAACCAGGTCTAAAAAGTTAGTTGAGAACATTTTCGAAAAAGAGTTTAGAGGGAGAGAGAGAGCGATTTTAAGTTTTAAAAGTGAAAAATCACTATCTTTCCTCCTGAACTCTTTTTCGAAAATGTTCTCAACTAACTTTTTAGACCTGGTTGGATAGCGAATGCATACTAAGTTTCAATGAAATCGGTACATTCATTTCGAAAAATAAGGACTTCAAAGTTTGTATGAAAAGCCGTACGGCGTAAATGCTCTTAAGCGCTTGACTCACCACCGCGGGCCGGGGGACGAGGGAGGACGCGCGGCTGCAATTGGTCAGGTCAAGGTCAAGTTGCGTAGGTAATGCTTATCGTTAGGGCTGCTCTACTTGATTAAGGGAAAATGGTCGATATCGATCAAATAGATTTTAACATAATAAAAAACCGGCCAAGTGCATTCTGACTCGCGCACGGAGGGTTCCGTACCACTATCTATAAAAACGGCAAAAAAATCATGTTTGTTGTATTAATTATTTATTTTATTCTGTTTTTAGTATTTGTTGTTATAACGGCAACAGAAATACATCATCTGTGAAAATTTCAACTGTCCTAGCTATCACGGCTCATGAGATACAGCCTGGTGACAGACGGACGGACGGACGGACAGCAGAGTCTTAGTAATAGAGTCCCGTTTTACCCTTTGGGTACGGAACCAATCTCGTAACATTATGCATTTCTGTTCTGTGGCAAATAAATCGTTTTATATATGACGCAGCCAATTAGCTTAATCACCCGTTTCATTAAAAGCACAAAAATAGGCACATTTAAATGAAAAGTCTAGCTTTTCATTTAAATGTGCCTATTTTTCAACGACCTAAGTGACATATTTTGTTCAATATCATTTAATGACTTGCCCATGTCACTTATGTCGCTGATTAAACAGCGTAGTTCAATGAAAAGGCTAGGCTTTTAATGAAACGGCGGATTCAGCTAGTTGGCTGCGACATATACATTATTTAAATATAATATTTGGGAATCATGAAAGTTTCGCAGCATTTATTTTGGTATGCACAGTGGAATTTTGATGTATAATCTCAACTTATAACCGCGGATTATCGTATTGATAATTGATGGTCTGTGGATGAGAGTATAAGATCGTGTGTTGCGTGCAGACCAGCCCGGGCAAGCTGCCGAGCGAGCGCGCCTGGTCCGCGCGTGCGTGTGCCGGCGCGCTGCGGGCGGCGTGCTGGCGGCGCGCCTGGTGGGCGTGCTGGAGAGCGTGGAGCGCCTGCCCGTGCACGCGCCCGCGGGCGACGCGCCGCCGCCCTCCGCCGGCACGCTGCACCATCTCACCAAGAGGATCAGGTGACTAACTTACTGCTATACGGACCACCACCGAATGTTACATTAGCACTGAACAATTTGCGAGCAACCAAATCGCGTTTCCGTCACTGTTATATAAAATATTTGTCGGTGATAGCAAACCTATACATATAAAATCTTACCCGTGATACTTGTATATAACTTGACAAGCAAATTTGGGCCTGTGAGTATTAGTCTATTTTATATATATATATATATATATATATATATATTTTCGGGGTGTCGCTAGCTGACCTATAGTCCGATATAGTACATTACTGCAGTGGCCAGCAAAAGAGGCATTGATGGACGAACGCGTAAATGTGGGCCGAGGCGAAGCCGAGGCACACATACGTTAATCCATCAATGCCTAGTTGTGGCCAAGGCTTGTCTAGTACTTTTCTCAAATAATGCGCAAAAATTAAAACTAAGTAAGTAGTACCTTGGCAGAACTTTTTTAATTGAAATACATTTGTTGAATGTACAATTCCCGCGTTATAGCCGCAACAGACGCTCGGATTCGGTACGGGCGGACCACGGACTTGGTACGCTTCCGGACCATATCCGACCGTGTGCAGAGTGGTTGAAGTAAAAAAAATCACTTCGGTACATTTATTGAGAAACTACCTATCTAAAATTATAATTATAGTTCAGAATCGTACCATGTACATCTATCAACAATTCATGGGAAAAACATTTTAAGAATGCAAAGCATTTTATTTAATAAACATACTTTTGTGTAAAAAATTAATGATTTCACTACCCATTTGGAAACGCGTCCTTAAAAGCCGTAACAGACGCTCGGATTTGGTACGGCGGACTAACTCCGCCCACAAAATTCAGATACAGAAGACAGATATAGATTTTCATACCACTTTTGCCTCCCGCTGCTCGCATGTATTTGGCCGGTAACGCAATTTGGATTTATCTGGAAGAAGGTTGTCAAAATAATGCTCAAATTTCCAAGCATGTTTGAGAAAAATTACATAAGTAAGTGCTTAGTCAACGGCGGCCCGCTCAAGCTGCATGTACTGATTCAAATAATCTAGATGTTTCTAATCATCCATTACTTTTAGGCTGCGTGTTGAACGTGCTAACGATGAGTCCACGGAAGATACAACATCGAACAACGGCAACAATGCTGGTCGCAATCTCAAGGTGGAGGCGTTGACGACAGTCCGACAGCTGGAGAGGTTCCTCGCCAAGTCCGTGGCGCGCCAGTGGTACGACATGGAGCGAACCACTTTTAACTTCGTGCAAAAGATAAAAGCAGAAGCTCCTATCACGTTTACTTACGAAGTAAGAGGCTTGCCATTTTTGTATTTATTTATCCATTTTACTGAGTATCTGAGTGCTCATGCGTTATTTAAAGAAATTGCTTAACGCTTAGTTGACACTTCGCGTGACCCAAGGGCTGGATTTAACCTTGGACAAAGGATAAGCAGAAAGAGAAGAGAAATCAAAAAGAAATTAGATGATCGTTGTAAGAATATTTTTAACTAATCTAAGGATAAGCTTTGCCATACAACGTGGCAATGCCGCCAGTCTTTTGGGCACACTTCCAGTCGGCAGCGATGCGGATGAATTTTTTGACGTCATATTTTAGAGTTAACTTAGTTAAGTATGATGTTTGATTTTTAGTGTTTATAGTTAGTTTAGTATTTATTAAAACAATTGCTAATATCTCTTCATAAATAAATTTAGTTCCCTGTAGGTTAAACAATTTTACTGATGAATACGGATATCATTTTTTTTTCTCTTGCAGCACGATTTCGACGAGAATGGTATTCTCTACTTTATTGGCAGCAATGGAGGTACTTGCGAATGGGTTAACCCCGGCGCGCACGGTTTGGTCAGCGTGTGGTCCTCTGACGGGAGGCAGTTACCTTACGGCCGTGCTGAGGATGCACTCTCGCGGTCGCCGGAGCCGCTGAACGTGCACACCAACGATGATAGGCGGGCCTTCATAGCGTGTGACCTGGGCTTACAAGTGGTGCCTTCGGCTTACACACTACGTCATGCTCGCGGATATGGACGCTCAGCGCTCAGGAACTGGTTGTTCCAAGTAAGTAAAACTGTATCCTGTTCATTTATGAGAAAAAAGGTATTTTTATTTATGTTTCATTCGCATTCTATGGGAATCACTTCATGGATCTGGTTAAAATGTATCAAAAGTCATAACCAGGACATTGTCTATTTGTGTCTAAATCCGTTTATTTCTTCATGTAATTGTGTAACATTGTAGCAGTATTAATACCGCCACCAAAATCAACGTAGCAGAATCATCAAATGAGACTCACAGCGCCATCTATCTTGACAGCTGAGCACTAAATTGACAAATTCTGAATCGCGATAGCAGAGTTTACCGTGCGGTTCGAACAGATACAACAGCCCGAATATCAACTGTCGGGCAGTTGCCCACTGGACACAACAATCGTCCGGTCGAAGGATCCTCCCTTTTCAACGGAGGTATGCGGGACTTTACTCTCTGTTCCGCATACCTCATCTATCCACTTGACAGTCCATGCGCGGGAAAAAACCCCTCTCAACAGTCCGTCACTTTTCGGACACGATGCGTCACACCCCGCCGGACGCTGTCGCGACAAAGAAATGCTTATATCACGCAAACTATTCATACTTTGTCAAAATAAAAAATACAATCGGAAAACTGATTTAAGGCGCTTCCCTGATCAAATGACATTAAGCATTCGTTCCCTCTTTGCCGCACCCCACCTCTACAATACTTCGTTAAACACTACTAGCGCCATCTAGTGAACAATTTACGAATACAAGTAAAAGTCACAGACCTTAGAATTCACAGACACGGCGAAGTAAAAAGGAGGGTTATGAATTTGACCGGTATGTATGTGTATGTTCACCTGTTCACTCACAACTTCTAAACCATCAACCATTTGATAGATGATGATCGTGATGGGTCGTGATCGATATCTGAATGAATGAATGTGGCGAATTTGGTCAAAATGAAAATCCAAGATTGCGGCTGCAAAAACTATCATAATTTTTCGTCATGGGTGTCGTTTTCATGGTTTTTGAGGCTGTTAAAGCTGATAGTGAAGTAAAAATGAAAATCCAATATGGATGCTGCGAAAGTTTTGTTTTTTATTTAAATCATCGTGGAAGAAGGAACTTCGTTTCTGACATTTCTAGTTTGCATATCCCCAAAATCTAAATAACGGGTACATGTAAGTGTGTTTACGTCCGAAGATTCGTTAACTACACTTCTATCTATAACTGCTGTCAACTCAATCTCTTTATTTAATTGAGGTTCAATATTTTCTTTTATTATTTTTCTTACTCCTCATTGCCTTTTCGATGAATGAAGGATTTCTTATATTTATACCTCGAGGGTACCGGGGGTCGAGTAATTCTGGCAACAAACAATCTACATAAAATGATGAAAGCTTTTCTTTCATATTCTCCTTCCAGAATTTATCGTCTCTATCGATGTATTCCGTTTTTAGCGGAAGGTTCTCATTTGACCAAACTGCAAATAAGCACTTTGATCGTTTAGTACCGTGTAGTTGCCCCTGCACTTTAACTATCAAGTGCAGGGGCAACTACAAGGGCTAAAAATCAATAAAAACCACCAATGGGACAAACCATTGGTGGTTTTTATTGATTTCCGGTCCTTTTTTGTGATTTTCCAAAAGCTCACTTTTCTTTTTTATGGCTTCTTCTAAACCCAATTTGAATGCCGTTATCGGGCATTTTATTTCAACAATAGTGTCGTCGCTACATAAGCCATCTGGAGTGGTACCTAAAAATGGCAACTCTTCGTCAATAAATAGACCACAAGGTTCAATTTTAATATTTACTTGCCTTTCTAATTGCTTGATAGTTATGTTTTCATTGTCTTTGCCATGTTTAATTGACGACACATGGTCAATGTTGGTTTTGTACAATAATTAAGTCTCTTACAAAGTTATGACAACGTGTATCATTTCGCCGTTTGACAACTTTTCCAAAGTTGGAAGCGGTTAATAGTGACCTACGCAACTCTAGCCAGTCGCTGCATTTACATTGTAAAACGGTTGTCCGTTTGATTAAACTTCTTTCCTCATCAGTTTTCTTTAAATTTTCCATGACATTTTCTTTAATTATATTGAAAACATCGATTGGCATGTCAGGTTTTGTGCAGTCTTGATCATAATTGTGGTCCTGTTTTGATTTTTCTAAGAACAAGGCACGCTTTTTTGGTTTCCTATTCAGCTTCATTTTCGCATTTTTGTTTATTCTTTTACTTTCTAGCCGTTATATTTTGCCTTGAGGGTTGTTTCCTGTATTAATAGATTTATATAGGAGGAACATTTAAAAATTTAATTACAAAGGTAGGCATTTAGCGGAATAAAAATAGGTAAACTTTGCATAATGCATCAAATTACTTACAGAATGTCATTCATCTAGAGCTGTAGCTTACTTGATAATAAAATACTTCTTATGACAATAACACAATCGTAGCGTCTTTTCGCGGTAAAAAACAACGGTTGATAAGTAGGTACATATACTCTATGGTAGGTACTCATATAATATTAAACATTTTTGAAAACAAAACACGGAGGGAAGACGACGAGAGCGACACGGCCTCCTCGTACGAAAGCGCGCAGCGCACTGCCGCACATGCCTTTTTATCATAGAATTCACACAATTATTTTAATAAAAAAAGAAAAGCGATCTTTTGAAATTAAATGAAACGTGAATAATTTAGATTTTTAAATTACCTATCCATTAGAACGTTGCCTTTAGCAACAGATACAAGAAAACAATAATTTTAGTCATTTTTTAAAAGTCTATTTTAAATGTATTTATAACACATAAAAACAAATTAAAACGTGGAATGTGATGATAAGATATCAAAAATTAATAATGTGCTTTTAGGTGTAGTTTATTTCTCTTATCTAAGGAGTTAATAGCCTCTGAATAACGAAGAAAAACGCACTAGCGCAAGGTTTTGGTTGGGGTAAAGCCTTAATAAAGAATTTGGAAAAACTAATAGTATAAGCCAAGAGTTATAAAATAATATCGTATTTTTAATATGAATCAACTATTCTGACAATTTTTTTTTTTAATATTTATGATGATAATACTAAAACTAGATCATAAAGTCTATAATTAAAATATTTTACTAAAAACTAGACTAATTCCTCTATCTGCTGGTACCAAAATCATTAGGATCAGTAATAATTTAAAGTCAAATCTATCAAAACAAAAGTCACCGTCGACCCAAATTTTTTTCGGCGATTGCAGATCTGCAATGTCGAAGAGTAGGTACGAAAAAAGCGGCTAGATGTCCACCAAAGGCCTTTTTCAGACGAAGTTTTATATATGGCTTTTTGAATGAAATGTTTGAAAGTTAGAATTATGTAGTAAGTTTTTTTATATATAATATAATTTGACTTTATAATATAATATATAATATTATATAATAGCTTTTTTTGTGTTAAAATCGCAATAAAAGCATAGCAAAAAACATTACCTTTAGCTCAATATTAATAAAAAAATGTACAATAACAGATACCCAAGCCAAAAATAAGTAAACACCAAACAAAATCACAAAATCGCCAACCACCAAATCTATGTACCTGTCGACTGCTCGAATTCCCGTTTGCAAGATGCCTTATTTTCCGTAATACGTGAAACAGTTCATGCCCTATACGTGTTGCCAGTGCATAAAATCTAACGGACTCGTACAAAAATTATGTAATCTGCTATGTAAGATATTCGTTTAAAAACTGCATTGTAATATAGAAACTCATCATCATCATCATCATCATCATATCAGCCGAAAGACGTCCACTGCTGGACATAGGCCTCCCCCAAGTGTCGCCACAACAACCGGTCCTGTTCGTCTCGCATCCATCGGTTACCCGCGACCCTCATCAGGTCATCGGTCCACCTTGTGGGAGGCCTTCCAATGCTGCGTCTTCCAGTACGCGGTCGCCACTCCAAAACTTTTCGACCCCATAGACCATCTGTTCTGCGAGCAATGTGCCCTACCCACTGCCATTTCAATTTGGCGATCCTTCGGGCTATGTCGGTAACCTTGGTTCTCTTGCGGATATCATCATTCCTGATTCGATCACGCAAGGAAACTCCGAGCATTGCCCTCTCCATTGCCCTTTGGGTGACTTTAAGCCTTCTGATGAGGCCCATTGTGAGCGACCACGTTTCGAGTCCATAGGTCATCACTGGCAACACGCACTGGTCATAGACTTTTGTCTTGAGACACGGTGGTATGTGAGACGAGAAGATACCGCGCAACTTCCCGAACGCCGCCCAGCCGAGTCGGATTCGACGGTTGACCTCTTTCTCGAAGTTAGCCCTACCTAACTGGATCGTTTGTCCGAGGTAGACGTACTCATCAACCACTTCGAGTGCAGAGCCTCCAATCTTGATAGGAGTAGGTGCTACATGGGTATTTACCATGATCTTGGTTTTGTCCATGTTCATTTTAAGACCCACTCTTTCGGAAGCTCTACTGAGGTCATCGAGCATTGTACTGAGGTCCTCCGTGGTCTCAGCCATGACGACTATATCGTCGGCAAATCGAAGATGAGTGATGTACTCGCCATTGACATTAATGCCTAGCCTTTTCCAGTCCAAAACCTTGAAGACGTCCTCCATTGCGGCCGTGAACAGTTTCGGAGAAATTACGTCTCCCTGCCTCACGCCCCTATATAGAAACTACACTTCCAATAATCATATTTTGGGGGTTTTGAAGTAGTATTGTAATAATCTGCTCGATAAATGACACAAGAATGTCGGCCATTGAAAACATCAGTTTGGTTATAACTTTTCAATGAACTTTTAACGACGGTAACTTATTTGTTGTTTTAATCTTCTAATAATGTTATAAGATTATAACAACAAATAAGTTACCGTCGTACTTAAAGCCCAATTCTTTAAGATCATTTTGGTATGTAATTATCTTAGATATAAGCACTAACGACATGATAAATATCCAAAAAACGACACAAACACTTCACAATCACAACAACACGACAGCGCGTACGAAGACTGACGTTCCGAATTTTTTTTCGCTACATCTGTCACAAGTAGTGCGGTACTGTTTACATACAGGCATTTCGTGGTTTGTTAGAGTGACATAGGAATAGACGCTTTGATCAATTTATTCTCATAATTTCGACGAATAGGAAAAGTCGGGACCCTGCCGTGAAATTTGAAATCGGTAATCAGGGTGACCTTGGACTGCTGAGAGTAGTTTTACTTCACCAACGTTAGCCGAGGACTGTCAAATATAACATCAGTTATCAATATTTGTTTTGCTTTATGTACTCATTAACATTTCTCGTTCCTTTCGTAAGATGTCAGCGGACGGCGTGACGTGGAGCACGCTGCTGGCGCATAGCGACGAGCAGACGCTGCAGGAGCCGGGCAGCACGGCCACATGGCGCATCCGCGCCGACGCGCCCTATCGCTTCCTCAGGATACAGCAGAACGGCAAGAACGCCAGCGGACAGAGCCACTACCTGTCGCTTTCTGGACTTGAGATCTATGGCAAGGTATGATATGTTGTGTAGCTGTCTGCAGTTAAACATTTTTGGATTATTCGGCTCTTTAAATTTGTCATTTCCGATTCTATGAAATAATGGCTTCTTTGGGATTTTGGTTTAGGTATGGCCACCAAACTGACCAGGTCCAGAGTGAAGTGGAAATGGCTTGGCGATGTTATGGATAGTCTCAGATGTCATTTGTAGAATTTTGGCAGTTGATAGGATTAGTGAAAATACCGAAAGTCGACTATTCTTACAAAGAGGTATTGTGTTCACTAGCAACTGGCTTGTGGACGCAGTCACTCCATGTAATTGTAAAGTAGTGGTTTTGTTTTCAGCTGCAACCGGTTAGAGTAGAAGACATGCTAAACATATTCGAGTAACGGCTGGGTAGATGAAAATCACCACATAGTATAAAACAAAGTCGCTCTCCGCCATGGGCGTACCCAGGGAATGGCAGGGGAGGGCAGCTGCCCCCCCTGGAAATCTCGCAGAAAATGTATGAACTCGCTTAATAAGTAATCAAACTGTAAACGGGGCCTTATGTGCTAATTTTTGAATAAACCGCGCAGTAGACAATGGCAAAATGCACGGTGCAATTGCCATAAAAAAAAACCGCGCAGTGAGCAAGCGCTACAGTCGCCAGCCGCCGCCGCGGCGACGCTGGCGGACGAAGGTTACCGAATCTAGCCGAGCGTTCGTATTCTTGGCGGTATCCCGGGAGTTGCGAGCGACTAGCATTTCTACACTAATATTATAAAGAGAAAAGATTTGTTTGTTTGTTTGTTTGAAATGAATAGGCTCCGAAACCACTGGACCGATTTGAAAAATTCTTTCACCATTAGAATCCTACATTATCGGTGTTGGACATAGGCTATAGAATATTTTCAAAAAAGTTAGGAATCCGTATGAAAACTTCGATAATGTAACCCCAGGTGTGAGAAGACATCCTTATATCGCGTACGCTGCGGAATCTTTTGACAATAGAGCAAAGTGATGTACTACAGTTTTATAGAGGTCATCAATATCTACAAAAAAGTCCGCGATACCACCATATGTCTAGCTATTATGGATAAGTCACCATGACCGCTTTTTGTTCATATTATTCAAGCAAATCCCATGGTGAAATAAAAAATGGTGATTTTAGTATCATGATATTAATCCTCATCCTTTTAAATGGTTTGATAATTAGGGTTGATTATGTCCGTGTAAATTACACTTTAAATTATTCAAATCGGACCTTTCGTTCAAAAGTTACGACGGTAATAAAAATGCTCGGAGTAAGAAAAATGTCGCGGCTTGAGCGAACTGGGGAGAATCGTATCAATGCTTGGTCCGATGAAGTTGAAACACCACGGCATTTAAATGTTTTCGATAAAACAATAAGAATAATAAATGTTTGGATTTTTCGAAAATAAACTACGTACATAATAAGGAGTGAAGCAGGGGTGATTAAGATTTTAGGGGAGGACATAATTGCTTGCTTCAATTTACGTCGGAATGCTATGAACAAGCTAATAGCGGGATAATTGAAACAGATGTACCTAACAATTTTTACATAATCAAACCCTGACGGGTTGAATGGGGTGAACAGTTGCGCTGAACCCGGGCTCGAGACAAGTGAGATTCTGTCAACGGTGGCGTGGCGTACGCGATTGTCAATACGTCAAAAATGTATAGGATTGACAGATGCTATCGAAATGTCACGTTTCCAAAGCTAACTTTTATAAGGGGGTATAGAGGGCGTTGAAGTTTTTGGAGTACCTATTAAATCCACGCGGACGAAGTCGCGGGCGAAGTGCTAGTATTTTATATGACACAAGCACTTCCCCCTCTACTTCGTCCACGTGGATTTAGTAGGTACCTACTCCACAAACTTCAACGTTTTTTTTTTTTTTTTTTTTTTTTTTTTTTTTTTTTTTTTTTTTTTTTTAGGTATGACCACTAGCAAGTTAACACACGTGGGATATTAACTGCTTAACCGGACTAACCTGTGGTGGCTTCAAATGAATTTAAAGCCCCCAGCCAAGGCAACAAAACTAGCTACAAGCTAAAAACACTACTGACCTCTCACTAAGGGCATTCCCTGTGGAATACGACCTCGGCTTAGCGGCGTCAGTTTGGGACAGCAAGGGACAATCAGGCTGGGTCGTTTTATTATTTAGGGGTTATTAAAGCTAAAGGCTCAGCGGCGCGGGCTGGCTCGTTTGCAAAAGAGTGTATGCCGAGGACGGCGAATCTTACTAATGCGAGAGGGAGTGTACTGGGTTGCTTTGAAATCAAAGGGTTTTGGTGCTTTTCAGCGGATTCGAAGAAACGCTTTGTAAGGCGTTTCATAAACTGTTTTAGGGTCGGGATTTTAAGGTCGACATGAAGTCGTTCGTTCCGTACATACGGGGCGCCCGTGGCTTTTCGGAGAAATCTGTTTTGGATTACTTGCATCCTGTGGATTTGCTTTGGCTTTGTGTGTGCGAATACAGCACAAGCATAAGTCATAATCGGTCGTATGCACGTAGTGTAGATGCGCAGTTTACATTTAAGTGATAGCTTGCTGCGTGCATTCAGCATTGCATGGAGTCTACCCAGAGCGAATGCAGCACGCGAACGTACCGCACTTATGTGCTCAGCAAAGGTGAGTCTATGGTCTAATATCACACCTAGATATTTGGCTCGCTTTTCCCAAGGGATCTGCTTACCAAACATAGTGATCGGACTCGACAAACTTCAACGCCTCCTCTACCCCCTATTAAAGTTTAGTTTTGGATAAATAAGCACAACGATTTTTATTAATTACCTTGCCATTTCTGCATATTCTGTGGTGTGGTAGGTGTGGTGATCGCCTTAGCCACGCCACCATTGACAGAATCTCACTTGTCTCGAGCCCAGGATCAGCGTAACTGTTCACCCCGTCAGGGGTTGATTATGCAAAAAATTGTTAGGTACATCTAAATCAAAATCAAATTGAAACAAGTAATAATGTCCTCCCCCAAAAACTTTATCACCCCTGCTTCACCCCTTACTATGCATGTAGTTTATTTTCGAAAAATCCAAAAATTTGTTATTCTTATTTTTTTTTATCGAAATCATTTAAATGCTTTGTTTCAACTTCATCGGACTAAGCATTGATAAGATTCTCCCCAGTTCGCTCAAGCCGCGACATTTTTCTTACTTCGAGCATGTTTATAACCGTCGTAAGTTTTGAACGAAAGGTCTTATTTGAATAATTTAAAGTGAAATTTACACGGACATAATATAATCAAACCATTTAAATGGATAAGGATTAATATCATGATACAAAGAACTCCATTTTTCTATTTCACCTGGGATTTGCTTGAATAATTTGAACAAAAAGTGGTCATGGTGACTTAACCATAATAGTTAGACATGGTACCTATCTAACGGACTTTTTTGTAGATATTGATGACCTCTATAAAACTGTAGGACATCACTTTGCTCTATTGTCAATAGCTTCCGCAGCGTACGCGATATAAGGATTTTTTTTTGGTATTTTTTCACACCTTGGGTTACATTATCGAAGTTTTCATACGGATCCCTAACTTTTTTGAAAATATTCTATAGCCTATGTCCATCAGGGATAATGTAGGATTCTACTGGTGAATTTTTAAGATTGGTCCAGTAGTTTCGGAGCCTATTCATTTCAAACAAAAAAACAAACAAAACTTTCCTCTTTATAAAATTAGAGTAGATGTTATTGTTTTGAAGGAGCTAAGTCAAACGTAGATGATTAAAAAATATTCATTCAGTGTCAAATCAAAGTATAGAAATCTGTCTGATTGATATTGTGTTATTTGTGTTGTGCTTGTGACACGCACATGCATTCCGCTGAGCAATAATAAAGATACTAAACTTTGTATGCTCAGTGTACAAAAAACTTAATTTAATTTTTTTTTTGTTTAATTTTATTTATTCGGGAAAATAAACGGTTACACATTAAGTTAAGTTACATAAAAATACGTTGTGTTAAATGAAAAAAACTAAACATTTAAAAAAATATATACTTAAGTAAAAAGGCAATATAAAAAAAAAACAAAAAATTAAAAAATGAATAGTCTAAGAATTAAATATATCGGCAGTATCAGTCTATAGTTTCACAAAACTTGTAAACAGTATGGGCGATTCTTTCACGGAAGACGTCATAAACCGTTTTGCTGAAGATCCTCAAAAGTTACTTTAAAAGTAGAAGTCGAATTAAACAATTTAAATAAAATAAAAATGTATAGTAAAATTTACTTTTATTTATTTATCTACCTAAAAAGTAGGATCATTTGCGGCTGTTTGCCCTACGCACTACTCTACATATACCTAATTTTTCATGTAGGTGTCTTTGTGTAGTGTGTATGACAAAACAGCCGCGGACGATTTCACCTAAAAAATCTGACCCCTCCTAGGCCAGAAGCTGGGTACGCCCATGCTCGCCTCTGTCTGTCTGTTTCTAAGCTTTCTTCTTTTAAGCCACGCAACAGATTTTGATGCAGTTTTCACTTTTATTTAGACAATTTATTCCCGAAGGTACATACAAAATATTCTAATTAAGTATTTGTATAACAGAGAAAATTCCATATTTTGTGATAAATCCGTCAAAAAAAACGATTTTACAGCGCTTACATTGCAAGCGCTGGCTAAACCGTATGATACGTACCATCAAAATAATATACTACGGAAATGTACATCATAAAAGGCCTACAAAAAATTCCAAGGTAGCATATATCTATCTCCTAAGGTTGACTCACATTAACCATTTTTATCTCTAAATAATTAATTTAAAAATATTACTTTATTTGCAAATTAATTTCTCCTAATCAGTATTAATCCTTATCTAATTAAGTAATTAGTTACCTTGCCAATTTAATGTAGATCAAAATTGTCCCTAACTTTTTTTCATTTAGATGAGTACTTTAGAAGTTATCAGATCACAGATTTAAAATTACACGCAACCAAAAAATTCCTTGCAGCGAAACGGCTGGCACCTTTTGCGTTTGTGTTGTCTTATGAAAAATCTGTTATAAACATTGTTTATATAGACACTTTGTAGTTACTGGCAGTTTAGTCTGATTCAAAATGAAAGTTTTGTAAAAATTTAAAATTAAAAAATGATTCGCTAAACGCACTTTTTTTAACGACGGCGACGTACTATCACTGTCGAAGCACCAAGAATTGTTCAAAAGACCCCGTGCGAAGCGGGGCCGGATCGCTAGTGTAATAATAATGAGTTGTTTATTGGCAGGTGGTGAGCGTCAACGAGGTCGCTCCCCGCCAAGCGGGCGGCGGTGGCGCCAGCGTGACGCCGGGCGGCGGTGCGCGCGCGCGGCGCTGGGCCCGGGGCGCGCGCGGGGTGTGCGCGGGCGCGCGCGTGCTGCGCGGGCCCGACTGGAAGTGGCGCGAGCAGGACGGGCCGCACCCCGCGCTCGGCACTGTCACGTCGGATCTGCACAACGGATGGGTCGATGTTAGGTGAGACGCATTTCTTGACTCTGCACACACTTCATTGTTCAACGCCTAATTTTACAAACACAATTCTTGATAATTGTACTGTCTGTGATTATATGATTTTTTCTTATCTGCGTTATGTTGTCAAATGCAAAAGCTGATTTTATTATCTAAAACTTTTGGAGGTGCTAGAGTCAAACATATAAATTGTAACTCAATTTTGTGTAATTGTTTAATCCGTTACGTGTGTGTGCTATAATTGAATCGTGTGTAACATGAGGTGGGACCACGGCGGACGCAACTCCTACCGCATGGGCGCGGAGGGCAAGTTCGACCTCAAGGTGGTGAGCGGCGGCGCCACGGGCGGCGAGGCCAAGCAGGGCCGCAAGTCTCACTCCACGCCCAGCCTGCCCGACGCCACGGCCGTCGACCATCAGGTGACTTAGCTAAGGAACAACACAATTAAATACAGTTAAACTAGAAAAGGTGTGTGATTCTATCTTCGTCTAGTGACTAGACGAAGATAGATTCACACAATAACGGTGTAAACTCAAAAAAATACGGTGACTGATAACGACTAGAGTAGAGTCTAGTCGTTATCCGTCACCGTATTTTTTTGAAAATCGAATTTTGCAGCTTTATTTTCATCAAAATCGGCCCCGAGACTCCTTTAAGTATTTTTCGCTATTCCTCATAGTGTCGAGTTTGGTCATCAACTCCCACTTGAAAAGTTCGCTCTGGGTGTGAATAATTAATGAATTTTTATTAATAAAATATTAAAAAAAATGTAAATTTGTATGTACAGAAAAATAAATAAAGATATAATACTTTAATGCATAAAAGGTGTTGCAGTAGATACAATAAAGACAGTTGCACTTTACAAATGAACACTGCTATACAACATAAATGGTTGGGGTACTGTCCTCTTAGATAGGCTACATAATAGCCTGTAGTTGTAGTAAAGAGAAACAGTGCCGTATCCCTCAAGAATGGAGAAATCAATTGCTTAGTGTTTAAAATAAATGATATTAGTTTTAATAACATAAAGCAAAATGATAATATTAAAAAATAAAATATTGAATATGCCTGAAATTAGAGTCTATATCAGATATGAATAAGTGTGCTGTGTGGGTGAGTGTGACGGTGTGTGGGTGTATGTGTGTGTTTGTGTTTTGAAAGTATGAGTGAAGCGAGTATACTTATGATAGTGTAAAAAAAAAGATTCAGTGTGGAAGAAAAGATTCAGTTTCGTCATACGCTTTGTCTAGTAGGAAGGAGCGGACTGCTGATTTACATTCTTGAACGGATAAACCGTATACTGAAATATTTGCATTAATTTTAATGTACAAGAAAGGGCCAAGATAATAGAAAAAAAAATTCGTAAAGGAGTAGCGGGGTTGTGTATAATAGTAATACTTTTGTATTAACATTATTAAATGTATAGACTAGGCAAGAATTAAATATTTCCGTTCGTATCTCCGGAAGATTGACAATGATTCCCGAAGGGCATACTTTACCTGGGATTATTTATATTATGCTGATCCATAATTATTTAACGTTTATCCACGTTTTAATTTACTTAAAATGTTTCGTGCTAGGTATCGGTGGCTTCAACGGAGCAGGCGTCCTCTGCAGACAACATATCTTCCGAGGAGATGGCCAGCAACATGTCGCGACCGCGCACGCACGCCACCGACTTGTCCGCTATCAACAACTCCACACATCATATCAATACAGGCAAGTGTTGCTTTTTTAATATAAAATTGCTGTGAATCCCACTGCTGGGTAAAAGACCTTCCCCAAGTCATTCTATGTACTCTTTTCCCCTGCCGATTGGTGGTACTTAGACAGAAGGTTATATGTACATATCACCAGACGGCATGGGTAAAGTTATTATCACATAGACGAAGCACAAATTATGTGAATTTGAAGTTTTTTTTTTGTAAATAGTTCTTGGTTTCTACTATACAAGCTTTGTCTGTTAATGATTTTTATGCAATAAATCCTTTTTGTGTTGGTTAAAAAGGTCTGCATAGTTGGCAAAATATCTGTCTGAAATGCAATGTCATTATACATTTTCGTCATTGTTTTAGACCTGGCCACAATAGTAGAATCGCTGACCCTGGGAGCTGAAAGCAATAACTGCATAACAGATTTGGGCAACACATCTTTCACTAATATGGAAATGGGACCCACAAGTATCACTGATATCACTAAGCCCTACCCTGCCAAAGAACCAGTACCGGAAACCAATACTCAAGAGGTCAGTCATATTTTTAAATTTTTGGGTCATTGGGCTTCAAATTGTTTATTATTTTGAGATCCTTGTATGGACTCTATTAATGATTGTATAAGATTTGTTTTATGTACAATTAAGAATACTGCACTGCCTTAATTTATGACTTAAAAATATTGCTGCAAAGTAGTAGGTGCAATTTATCCGCAAGAGACGTCGGGCGGCGGTTTTATGACTATTTTGACCATAAATTGCACGTTTTTGTGGTGCACTAAAATTAAAAAATGCGATATAATGCAAGCTTACAATTCTTGCTCCTCCGTCGTCATTATGATATAAGTAGTCGACGCGCTGTTAGCGTCATCGCCGTCCGACATCTTTTCTGCAGTGTTGTACATGAGAAGCTTAGAAAAACTGGTGTCCTAAATACATACAAGCTGGTGTGCCTTATTGCATAGAAAAAAGTAGGGAAGCCGTATTTTGTAACGGTTTGTGGTCGTTGTACTCTGAGACTTGTGTGTGTGGTCGGATGGTTGTACGTTGTTTTATAGAATTTCGTTTCACATAAATTTTTTCTCATGTTATCATTTCATAGAATAATCAATACGCAGAATACGTAATTTGAAGAAATTTTAATCATTGATTTTTATTTTGTTTTATTCTTTATCCTTATATTGTTTATTTAATATAAAACGAACTAGCCCATTCATAAATAAAAAAAAAAAAAAACGTATTACCAAGAATAACATTTTATCGACTGACAGTTTCTAAACGTTTCAATTCCTCACCACCTATACTATAGGACACAATGGAGGTATACCTTTGATAAAATGCATTACCATATCAGCCGAAAGACGTCCACTGCTGGACATAGGCCTCCCCCAAGTGTCGCCACAACAACCGGTCCTGTGCGTCTCACATCCATCGCCTACCAGCAACCCTCACCAGGTCATCGGTCCGTCTTGTGGGAGACCTTTCAACGCTGCGTCTTCCGGTATGCGGTCGCCACTCCAGAATTTTTCGGCACCATCGACCATCTGTTCTGAGAGCCATATGCCCTGCCCACTGCCACTTCAGTTTGGCGATCCTTCGGGCTATGTCGGTAACCTTGGTTCTCTTGCGGATATCATCATTCCTGATTCGATCACGCAAGGAAACTCCGAGCATTGCCCTGTCCATTGCGGTGCCCTTTGGGTGACTTATAACCTTTTGATGAGGCCCATTGTGAGTGACCTCGTTTCGAGTCCATAGGTCATCACTGGCAACACGCACTGGTCATAAACTTTCGTCTTGAGACACTGTGGTATGTGTGAGACGAGAAGATACTACGCAACTTCCCGAACGCCGCCCAGCATACCCTCCTATAAAATTACAACACCGCGTTCACAAAAATAATGCGATAACTTACCTTAACCCTTTTCTGGTAGCAGCTGATTTCTGATGGCGATTCGTTGTAAAAATAATTGAAAGACTCATCTATCACCTTGCATGTAACGGTTGATTATGAACATGTGTGTTTTTTTCCCTGTAAGAAGCATGCAAACAAGCAATCATGCCGCGTGCAAGCAAACATGCAGCAAGCATGCAGCACGCAAGCAAGCATGCAGCATGCAAACGAAAAAATTAAAATAAAAACCACCGGCGGCGGCGGCGGGCGTTAAAGACACCTGGTCCTCGGCTCACGGGCCGCGTCTCCACACCGCGCCTACGCGAGCTTAAATTACACTAGGGGTAGGACAGACAAGACAACGTGAAGTCGGTTTTGCAGCGATTCGTTTCTGTCACTAACCTTTGTAGCACAACATATATTTTTACATTTTCGTTGAAATAAAATACCAAAAAAAAAATACCAAACAAACATATTCGTTAAAAAGAATTCTACTGTTTGATAAGTTTGTTAAATAAAAAAATGTGGGTAAGTATAAAATTCATTGAATTGTGTTTCTGCAAAATCTATTTCATTCAAGTAAATAATAAGTATTTGAAACAATAATAATCTAAATAAAAATATAGGGACCAAATATTATATGAAACATTTTCTGGGAAACGAAATTCTATGGTCTGCGAAACAAGGACACCGTGGTCGGATAGTTTGCGAGGTTTTGTTTGTGTTGAGAGAGTAAAGTTTATCCATATTGTTGTGTCGAGGTGTGTCGTTGCGTGCTAGAAGGATAGCCGTTCCATACTGTATCGTGCCGGAATTTTGTTCATGTATGAAACGTGATACCGATCTGGGACAGCCACGACATAAATGTCAACATAAGAATGTGCGTTCGGGCTTAAAGTATGTTGTCGTGTGGCTGTGGTGGCGTAGTGGTATGGTTGTGTGGAGTGGCGGTAGTGTGTGACGCGCGGTCCTGGCGCAGGCGGAGGAGGCAGTGCGCAACAGCACCAACGCGCTGCTGTCCAGCCAGCTGCAGGAGCCCGCCTCGCTGCTGCACACTCTGCGCGACAATGCCGACCGCCTCCACATACAGGTATCGACGACACTATCCGCACTGCATTCGAGCGGCCTCGTTGCTTTTGGGCCTACGCTAAGTCTTGTCACACTAGCACTAAAACTAGCGCCGTGCATATACGTGCATTTCAAATCACGCGTGTCATAGCGTAGGTCCTCAAAACTCTGTAGTCGTATAAGCTTTGTCATGGTTGTTGTGTAAATGTTGTGCGTCGCAGACGTGTGTGACTGATCCTACGAGTTGTTTGCAGTGCGAGGACAACGACGCTGCCGATGGTCAGTACGGTGACCACAAGAAGGACGGTCAGTCCGGCGGCTCGGGCGCCATGAGCGCTAGCGAACCAGATTTAACGCAACAGGTAAACAATTTGCCGGGAAAAAGTGTTTTAAGCTCTATTTGCGTACTTGTGAATGCTTTTGAAGATCAAACATTAGGCGTAAGAATGTCAAAAGTACATTGTTGCAGTCTGTCGTTGTCCTCGTAGTGTAGGGCATCCGATCGCAACAGCTTTTAAAAGTTTTTAAATACAAATATTAAGTTGCATTAGTCAGATTGGATTAGCTTTCATAAGATTATTTTTGATACCGGATACATATAGGCAATAGCCATAGCATGTAGTAATCATTCAAATTATAATCAAACTACCAACCCTTCGCAAGAGTAGCTACACAAAACGTTCATGAATTATACACCTAAACCTTCCTCATGAATCACTATGTCCATTGGCAAAAACCATATGAAAATCCGTTCGATAGTTTTTGGGTTTATCGGGTACAGACAGACATAGACGAGGCAGGGGGACTTTGTTTGATAATATGTAGCAATGATAGTGTTATGTAGTGATGGAATTATGTCTTATGTACCTATTGTACTGCATGACCTCTATTTTTTAAACTACTGTAAATGTAACTTAAAATGTTGGAAATGTTTGCGTCAATGCAGGGTGCCGCAAGATTGCTAGAATCTCTTGGAGTGGGGCGAGGCGCGGGCGCGGGGCGCGGCAACAACCCGCAGCGCGCCACCAGAACCAACCACTCTACTAGTCTTTTCCCGAGGTAACTAACTTTGATTTCATGTAAAACAATACTATTTTTCGATAGCAAAGCAAAAGCAAAGTTTCCAAAGTTCGATGTGAGCTTTGGAATCTTCTGCTTTTGAGTTGCCCGTATCATACTGTTCTTGTGTAAAGCCTTGTTCAATGTTATTAATTAATACACTTGTTATTTTCAGTTTGGTGCGGTTAGCTCTGTCGAGCAACTTCCCAGGTGGTCTGTTATCCGCTGCTCAAAGCTATCCGTCGCTGGTACCGAACGCACAAAATGCTCTCACTTTGTCTCTCACGTCTACGTCTAGTGAAAGCGAACAGGTAGAATTTATCATATCCTGCTGAGTTGTGGGAATATTCCCACAACTCAGCAGAAGTATCTGTGAACCTGGACTATATTCTTCCGTCATTTGTGTAGGCATGATTGGATAAACATTATAACATAACATTACGTCTGTAGTAAGCAGAGGTGTACTCATAATACACTCGCATTTTCCCAGTTATTTTTAAGTGTCAAGCAATAGGAGGCTAACTTATATTATGATTGGATGTCATTCCGATTGGTTCAGCTTCACAGATATTTCTACTGAGTTATTACAAGAGATCGGATATTCGCTAGGCAACATAGTTAGCTATGGTGGCCTGTTGGTCTAGTGGTTAGTGACGCTGACTGCTAGGACGGAGGTCGTGGGTTCGATTCCCACACAGGACAAATCTTTGTGCGATGAGTACGATTATTTGTTCTGTATCTGGGTGTGTAATTTATGTATAATATGTATGTATTTAGAAATATATACCTAAGTATGTTTATCAGTTGTCTGGTTGCCATAGTACAGGCTCTGCCTAGTTTGGGACCAGATGGCGGTGTGTTGATTGTCCCAAGATATTATTATTATTATTTTATTTAGGCAAATATGTATCATTTGCCTAAAGTTACTATGTGGCCTAGGGAAGCACTTTTTTATCGAAAAAAACCTGCAACTCCGGGATCAACTTATTTATAAAAACGACTAGGCAGATAATTTTCAAAAGCCGCCTGCATAACATGTTAGCAAATAATAGCAAAAAAATAACTTTAGGTAGATATGGATCCGATTATCCGGTCTCTATTTATCACATCTTGTGTATTATAGTTGCACGTAGCAGTAGTTAGATATTTAATCTGGGTATAAATATTGCAAGTGGCTGCAGGTGTCGCTAGAGGACTTCCTGGAGTCGTGCCGAGCGCCCGCGCTGCTGACGGAGCTGGACGACGACGACGACGGAGACGACGCGCTCGACAGCGACAAGGAGAACGAGCCCACGTACCAGGAGGTAGTGAGTATACATTCTGTAAGTAGCTTGGATCATTCGTAGCTGCATGGCTGTGTACGCTCTACTGAGTGTGTAGTGATGATATTTTTTCATTAATATTGTTTTCTTTTGTAGCTGAAGGTGATTCTTGAAAATACGTTAGATTATTTTCTTAGTTGATTAATGCCCGGTTTCTGAGGTTTTTATTGGTTGTTAATCTGTTCGTTAACGTTGTTGGTTGGTTAGTGATAGAAACCGGGCATAAGTAATTAATTTATTGATGGTATTAAGCTTTTGTTGTTACAGGTTTTATTTCCAAGAGTAACCTGTTTTCAAAGTTCACTGATTGTATTAGTTTGAAAAATTTAAAGTTGTTTTGTTGCTAACTAAAAAATCGTCGAAACCAATTTCGACGATTTTTACGCTTTTTATAAGTTTAATGAGTATTGCTTAATGTATTGTATTGCTTGCCTAATTAACCTAACTAAAACCATATCCGGTTTGTCCGTATATGTGGATATATGAATAGGAATAGTTATCATGTTGTTAACTTGTGTGCTACGCTTCTGTAGACGGATGCCTTATTACTCAAATAATTTTCAGGTATCTCGGAATCTTCTGTCATTGATGGAAGAGGAAGCTTTGGAAGCAGTTCGGAGCAGCAGCGGTCAGGGAGGTCGCCAGCGTAAGCCATGGGATGATGACTTCGTACTAAAACGACAGTTCTCTGCACTCATTCCGGCTTTTGACCCTCGCCCCGGAAGGACTAATCTGAACCAAACTGTTGGTAAGGAACTAAGGAAAATTACTATATTTGTGGCATTAAATTAGCAATATAAATAAAAATGCTTTCTGGAGATGTTATATGGTGAATTGATTTAAACTTGTAAGCTTCATACGTTATAAGTAGTAACTCGCCATTTTTGGATTGATTAGGTACTGTTAAATATTTTACCGATTCCAACTTTCTTAATGATGTCCATTTTGCAGATCTCGAAATCCCACTAAACGAGTCGTCAGACGGCGAAGACAACAGCAGCGCAGATGCAGCGAACGCCAGCGCTCGCGCGAGTGCTGGCGCCAGTAGCTGTCCCGGACGCCTGCCCGCGCTGCGCCTGGTGCTGAGCGCCGCGGGTGCGTCCGTGCCGCTGGAGCGTCCGTCGTGGACGCTGTACCGCGCCGTGCTGGCGCTCAATAACCGCCTGCCGCTGCTCGATACACACCGCGATCTCACTTACACGTATGTATAAAGCTGACTAAGCTAGCTAGTTGATCTGAAGGTCACCTAAACTCAACTTTAGATGATCTTCAAATGACCAACTAGAAATAAAATTAACATTATGCTAGTAGAATATAGTCCTGAGCCGCATGTCACTTGTTTACTTGAGGATCTTGTGACTGACTCAGCGAAGTTCGCAAGGCTGAACCAAATATATTTGAATTTTCTAATAAACTCTTTTGTTTGTCATCGCCATACGCCAATAAATTCAGTTGATTTTACGTTATTTTTCCAGGTTGACATACAAGGAAATAGAGGGCATGGAAACATTCGCCTCCTCCAGCGACAGCGAGGATGACGAACCATGCGATCCAGGTGAGAGAGATCCCAAGTTACTTGACATTATGAATTCAGTTAGATAAGGGAAAGCGAGATCATGTTTGTTTAAATATGTAAATAGCGGAGATACTCTTGTATATTGTATTTTATCTACACTCACAACGTAATGTTCCAAATATGAGTTCAAAAACGAATGCATACACACATACTTTTTTTTCGTAGACAGGTAAAATTTTAAAAAAATACCATTACAGTTCAACAGTTTCCTTCGATTTTTAAACAACTGCATCATAAACTTTTTAATTTTTATAGCACACTTTTTCTTTTTAATTTTTGGCGCGGGCCCATTGACTTAAGTCAATGTGCCAGCTTTTATCTTTGTCTATGTTTGAGTGCGCTGCGCAGTCATTCGAATACGCAATGAGAATATCCGCCATATTGGAATTAACTATTTTTCCACTTATTTTATTTCAACTGTATGAGTGAAGATAAAATAGTGTATGCAACGGCATATAATTAGGTATTAACACACTCGTGTGATAAAACCACACTCGTATTTTAATAACCCTTTTTAAATGGTCGTTGCATAAACTACTATTTTGTGATCAATAGAACGCTTAATTTGACCCTGAATAAAACGCTTGCCCGTTTGTTCCAGAGCGCGGCATAGCAGGCGCGGAGGGTCCCGAGGGCGCGATGGCGACCTGCTGCGTGCGCGTGCTGCGGCGCCTGCGCAGTGCGGCTCCCTCGCTGCCGCCCGACGCCTTCGTGTCCACCAAGCTCACCAACAAACTGCACCAGCAGCTTCAAGAGCCGCTTACACTCGCCGCCGCAGCCACTCCGCTTTGGTAACTATTGGTGTTTATAGTGTGCGTGGATGGCCAAATCCGAAATTATAAGGAATAGCGAAAAACACTGTCTATAATAGTCTCAAGCCCAATTTTGATGAAAACTAAAACTGCATCATTAAATTTTGGAAAAGTCTGTATTCCAGCCAAGAATCGAACCGATTGATTTTAAAAACTCCACATAGCATACAGGATGCTACTGGTTGCTAACTCTCGAAACAGTTAGCATCCACTATTGTGCATTGGTTTTATGGACGTTTTGAAGTGAAAGTGAGATGTGTTTAAACTATTACTTACTGTATCTGTTTAGCTGTAAGTTTTCCTAAGATAAATAAAATAAAATAAATAAATAAGTGCTCAAAAGAATACAAGCTAATAACATTCAACATGAGAAAAAGTCTTCAAGTTCGATAAATTTATTTAGTCTTCATGTACATAGGCACAAAGGCGGACTTAATGCCCTAGGCATTCTCTACCAGTCATCCAAGGGTTGTGAAGAAATAAAATGATAGGTGCACTGTTTAATCAGTAGGAAGTTTAGTTGTCTAAATAAAGTATAGTAGATATCATCGTAATATTTGATAACGAGTAATTCCCTCAGGTGCCAGCAGCTGAATGACTGGTGTCCGTTCCTGTTCCCACTGGAGACTCGTCAGATGTTCTTCGCGTGCACCGCCTTCGGAACTTCACGCACCATTGTGTGGCTGCAGGCGCAGAGGGATCGCGCCCTCGATAGACAAAGGTGATTGTCAACTTCTGTCTTAAATGCGTATGCCTTGTGTGCGTTTAAGTTGAATATTTTTCGTTAAAGTTAAAATACAAAACCCTATAGTCTCTTTGCCTAGTTTTAATCATAACTATTTATTATTATAAAACAAATAGTGTTACTAGTTTCAGTCTGATTTACTGATCATACTTTGAACGTTCTAGATCTGGTAACACGGTGTCGCCTCGTCGCGCGGAGCTGGAGGCGACCGAGTTCCGCATGGGTCGCTTGCGGCACGAGCGCGTGCGGATACCGCGCCAGCCGGACCTGCTGCGATCTGCTATGCAGGTACCGATTACTTTACAACCTAAAAACTACTTCAGAAGTTAGGAGACCAATATGTTTATGTATAATCAACATGTCGCATTTATACTCTTTCTTGTGTTGACATGACCTATTGAAGACATAAATGTGCGACACATCTCCTGAAATAACGCGATGAAAGTTCGGCGGGCTTACATCTACTACAACCTGCACATGTCGTCCGACTCGTATAGAATGCATTTCAGGTTCTTAAACCCTGATTTTAAGTAGCCCAAATTTGGTTGTCTAGGTGATGCGCGTGCACGCGGGCCGCAAATCGGTGCTGGAAGTGGAGTTCGCGGGCGAGGAGGGCACGGGGCTGGGTCCCACGCTGGAGTTCTACGCGCTGGTGGCGGCCGAGCTGCAGCGCGCCGAGCTGTGCATGTGGCTGCACGACGCGCCCGGGGCCGCCACGCACGACGACGACAACGCGCCGCACCACCTGGTGCTGCCCGACGGTATGTTATTATCATCATTTCAACTGAAACACGTCCAATGCTAGACAAAGGTCTCCCCCAATTGTCGCCACATCGACCGGACCCGTGTGTCTCCCATGACGCTGATTGCCGCGGGCTTCACCAGCTCATCGGTCCAACATGTGGGCCTTCCGACGCTTCGTCTTCCGGTACACGGTCGCCACTCTTGAACCTTTCCGCCCATCGACTAAATCTGTTCTACGAGGTATGTACTCTGCCCACTGCGACTTAAATTGGGCGTTTCTTTGAGTTTTATCGGTAACATTGGGTCTCCTGCGGACATCTTTATTTCTGATTCGATCACGCAAGGAAATTCCGAGCATAGCCCTCTCCATTTTCCTTTGACTTTAAGCCGTCTGATGAGGTCCACAAAAACTGATCAGAAAAACAGCATTCATGTTTTAGATCAAAAATCAATAAAATAAAAAACAAAAGTCATTATTCAAATTAAATTAGGTTGAGTGCCAGCCTACGAATAATAAAAGTCAGAAAGTGTGAACAAAATCAACTAGAAATTCAGCCCCAAACTTCACTTCATTGACAAAATTATTCCAAGTATTCGAACGACAGAACACACATGCAAATAAGGCAACGGGCTGCAATTGCGTAACGCGTTGTATTCCAGCAAGCGCGGTGATTGGTTCTCGGCAGGACAGATGATGGTAATTGGTCGCGCGCCTGCTGCAGTGTCAGATGCGTGGACGGTGTTATGCATTATGTGTGGGAGGATAAGTCAATAAAAATTATTTTATTTTTGCACTATCCATATTAGTTGGATTAATTTTTAGTTTTAATTTAACTAAACCATTTTGTTTTTTGAACTAGTGTTTCTTTTTTTTTTCTTCTTCATGTTCATTTATTTGCGATCCACAAGGTAAAAACAAAAGATGTTAACAAAAGGCTTAGCGCTAAGAGCTGTTGTAGACCCTGTCAGTGTGTTCTTTAGACGTATCCTATAGATCTGTGTTAAAGTGGCATTAAATACCTTTATATTGACATCGAATCAAATGTACATTACTCATCTTGCCAATTTTGCAATAATGAATGTGAGATCACACAGTATTGCAAAAATTTGGTTTGTTATCTATTTTTCTCTATATTCGTGCAAAAGCATCTGACGCCTATGTGATTTTTTTGATGATTTAGACTTCTGTGATTACTCTTTGGTTTCTAATATGTGCTTAGCTAGCAATATCAGCAGAGTTAATTTACTATAACTCAATATTTCTTTTACAGAAAAGCCTCCGGGGTACTACGTGACACGCTCTGGTGGACTGTTCCCAGCGCCGCTGCCTCAAGACTCCCCCATCTGTGATAGAGTTTGCAAATATTTCTGGTTCTTAGGAGTATTCTTAGCTAAGGTACGACAAAACACAAATTATTCTTGTACAGGGTACGTGCACGGCGTTGACTATTCCATCATAGTGTTGCATATTCGTAACTTTAACATTAAGAATACTTGATGTACGGGCAGTAGCTCCGCACACTGAGATGTACTCTGTAGATGGACGAATCACACGGGATGTGTACAGGAAATAAAATCACTGTTTTGTGTCCGTAAATGATTGACAGTTTATTAGTAAAAACATTAGATTATATAATACATAAAGTAGGTGAGTTGTGGCGGGCGTAAGAGTCTAGTCAGCGAATGTACATAAATATCGGCGAGTTAGCAAATGCTTGTTCAGGTAAAAACTAATACAATTAATATCATGTGGCGATGCTCGTACATCCTGCCAACTATAAAAGTACAAATAACAAGTAAAATGCATTATCAAAAGGTAATTAAAGTATGTTCAGAAAGTTATTAGAAGGTTCTACGTTCGTCGATCACTGGTATTGGCGACGTTTCGCGATCCACCTTGTTGCTGTTATGAAGATGTCCGGAGACCTCTTCTGATGTCTGTGTATCTGGTTTTATTTGTTCTTCCGTAGGAAGGTGCCGTTGAGTATGATCTGGTACCATCTCAATCTCTTCCTTGTGCGCCTGCGTTGCTAGTCTGCTTGCTTGAGGTAGACGGAGGCAGCGTGCTTTAATTTTAAAGTATAAAACCCATGTGCTGACTATTGTTGCACAGGTTATCATACAGCCGTACAGGATGTAGTGATGTTGCTCCGTCTCCACGGAATTAGCCGTTTGGATGTACTGTTGTTCTTTAACCAGCTCAATTTTTCTCTTAAGTTCCTTTAGTTGTTCTTCATGTGTTTCTATTTCCATGTTAGTTATGTTTGTAACTTGACTATTGCTTGTTAATAGTTCGTTTAGATTTATCTCTGGTATGTAGATCTCTTGCTCATTTCCTAATTCCATTGTGCTTTGCATATTGTAGTGCGAATGAATCAGATGTTTATCGCCGCGCATCATGCAACCTGTCGGTAAGGTGATTATGCCCGTGTTCTGTAGTGTCTGTGACGTAATTCCAGCGGGACAGAAAATGCGCATAGTGCATTCCTCGCAACACGTAAACAACCAAGCCCCCTTGCTGTGTAGCTTTTCCATTCATTGCTGCAACTTGATACCTCAGTGCGGCAGGTGGATACTCCTCGATTGTTTATTATGTCTGCTTCGCACATTTTTGTGGCTGTTTTTATACCATATATAGGTAAGTCAAGGTTGCATAGCAGCAGCTGATTTGTATTTACTTGTGTGCATGATGCAAGATGTTCTTGATCCAAGGGTATCATCATGTCCATTTTTAAGTTCACGGCTATGTATTTAGTTGTTGGTATTATGTTAATCATGGAGGCTCCCTTTATGTTGCGTATTGGGATGACTTCGGTTAGTTCATATCGTTCATCTGCTACTAATGGGAGTTTTACTTCGAAAATAATAAAGTCTTCGGTTAGTTTTCCTCGCACACTTGCTAGTTTATACATTTCCCGAATACACATGAACTTGTTTGAGCAGGGTAGTGATAGTCCTTTTGGTACTTGTCCTGATATGATATTCAACTGTGTTTCGAATGCATCGGGTTTCAGTAAGTGAGTGTCGACTTTGCCGTGGCGAAGATCTGTTACTAGGTTGATCAACATGTCTTGTATTCTCCGCAAGTTTGCTACCATCATGTTTGCGGCGAGTGCAGTAGCAGTAAGGAAAGTTGCTTGGTCTTGTTCTGTTTTCAATTGTTGCAGCGAGTCTCTAAGACTTTTGTTGATGACGATGAACTGTCGGTTCATTACTTGCTCGTTCCTCTTCAGAAGGTTGTATTCCCCTTCGATTATTGAGGTATGTTGTTTGTACAGATTGAGCAGGTGTTCTTCATTGTTGTGCAGTAGTTTGATGTCGTTGTTGTATTTTTCGGCAAATTTGTCATCGAGTACACCAAAGAGTGAGTTGGCAATGTTCCCAATTCCGTTTATGAGACCTCGCTTACTGCGTCTTCCGTGGTCAGATTGTAATACTTCATTGTAGTGTTTGAGCTCGTTTAGTTCATGTTCGAGTTGTGTGGATATAGTCAAGTACGCTATATTTCGTTGACAAAGTCCGTGTAGTTGCTGGACGTATTGTTCAACGGCAGATACGCTTTTCCAGTAAGTCGTCATGTTGTAGTACACCACCAGTCTCCATTCGTCTTGTATGATCTGTAAGTCTGCGGCTTTGTCGAAGTATACAAGACGGGTAGGGTCTAGGGTTGTTACGTTGACGAGTTGTTGCATGGACGGTGTCACACACGTAACCATGAGGACTAGTAACGTACTTAGGTACTTGATGACGTTACAGCTGGAAACACCGATTCCCGACACAGTTGAGTTGTGGTTGCGTCGCGGAAGGCCAAGTCGTTGTACTGCCGATTCTGTTATAAGGTTCAGTTGGGAGCCTTGGTCTAGAAGACATCTGAGTACGGTGTAAGTTCCATCTGCGGCCTTTACTTGTAGCTGTACTGTAGCTAGTAGAACTTCGTTAAAGTTCCCTGACACGTGATTGGTTTTTCGCTGCGCGTTGTTATTAGTCACGTTGTCGGTCAGTTGACTTGACGACAGTGTCGCTGACGTAGTATCACGGGTTAGGTCATGTAGCGTGGTGTGGTGTGCGCCGTTGCACACTTTGCATCTTTTTTGTGAGTTGCATTTCTTTTCGTTGTGTGGATACATGCAATTTTTGCAAATGTTCAATTGCTCAATTGTTCTAATTTTTATGTCTGGCGTCATTTCTTGAAACGCTTTACAGTAGAGCAAGATGTGGCTTGTTTTACAAACAGGACAATTTCTGTCAGAGCTTGTATGGTTTGCCTTGGGATAGCGTTTATATCTGTTGTACGCATCCTTTGGTACTGTTGTCGTCGAGCTCCCTTTGTTTGGGGAGGCGTCGGCATCTGTTTGTTTGTTTGGTTTGTTTGTTTTCTTCACCACTGTTTCCAGCGCCGTGTACTTTCCTTCGATGAACTGGACGAATTCTTTGAACTCAGGAAGCCCTCTTGGACTTTTTCTCGCCTCCATGTAGTCAGAGTAGGTCTGAGTGTCCAGTTTTCCTGTCAGGATATGCACCAAGATCGGATCCCACGTTGTCGTGTCAATGCCCAAGTTTCGCAACGCGTGCACGGTTTCGAGACTGGTGTCGTGTAGGCGCTTCAACTCGTAAGCGTTTTGATGTTGAATCGTATGTTGACTCATCAAAACTTGCATTTGTTTGGTGAAGAGCAGCTGTAGGTTATTGTACCTGTGGTGGAGAATTTCCCAGCAGGAGTCGTAGTTGGTGTCGGAAACAGGCAAATGTTGCACGAGGCGCTCCGCTTCCCCTTTTAGCTTCCCTTTCAGGTGTTGCATCTTTTGCCCCTTCGAGAGGGAAGGGTTGTTGTGGATGGCGGCAGTATACAGATCGAGGAATGTTGGCCATTGTGTTTAGTTACCAGAGAATATTGGTATTTCGATTCTCGGCGCACTGTCCCGTTGTTGGACAGCGAGGTTGAGCTTGCGGTTGAGATCTCGCTTTGTGCTCTCATACTTTTCTTCATACTGCGAGAACTCAAGCTCATAGTTAACGTCGCTACCGACGAGAATGTTGTCGAGTTGCCAGTGTACTTCGTCAATCACCTTCCATCGAGATTCGAGAATCCTGAGCTTGTCTTCTATATCCCATTTCTCGATAATGTCGGCAGTACACAGGTTGCTGGTGAAACGGGAGAAGGCTCTGAAGTTAGTTGATTGCTGCGTTTTGAGCTCGTCCGATTTCGAAAGTATTCCAGTGCTCTTGTTCTCTTCTCCTTGGTGACTCGCGGGTTCCGCAGTGCCGGTAGGCCATGTTTGCAGCTTATGTTGTATGCTGGAATATTCCACCTTGACCATGTCGTACACCTTTGTAGTGTAGTATATGTCGGTCCGGTCTGTGGCGCCCTGTAGCACGCTATGGTTCATCTCGAACTCGTTCCAGTGCGCCTGGAGGGTATCCAGTCTACCCCGGATGTATGTTGCGGTTTTGCGGTCAGGACCATCCTTACCGAAGTTGACACCAATTTTTCGAATCCCCTCTGCGATGATTCCCTGCCGCTTGAGAAGTTCTTGTTGTCTAGCGTCCATAGTTGTTATACGAGTATGTATACGTATTGTTGCTGGACGTTAGCCCTGTTGACTTCACTGTATAATTGTTAGGATGTTGTTGCCGAACCACCAAATGTTGATGTTTCCTGTGGCGATCGCAGCGTCCGAAGGAATCTCTCCGTACAATATTGTGCGCCTCCTCAACCGTTCTGACTAAGGCGATCCGCTTGTAGAAAACCCAGTCAAACCGATTCGCTATCGCAGTTAGAAACACTACGTACCTGTGTGACCTGCAGGACTGTTTGCTCCAGTAGTGGCTGATCCGGCTCGAAGGACCAAAAATGTACGGGCAGTAGCTCCGCACACTGAGATGTAGTCTGTAGATGGACGAATCACACGGGATGTGTACAGGAAATAAAATCACTGTTTTGTGTCCGTAAATGATTGACAGTTTATTAGTAAAAACATTAGATTATATAATACATAAAGTAGGTGAGTTGTGGCGGGCGTAAGAGTCTAGTCAGCGAATGTACATAAATATCGGCGAGTTAGCAAATGCTTGTTCAGGTAAAAACTAATACAATTAATATCATGTGGCGATGCTCGTACACTTGACATTGACGCTTCTGTGATGCCATGTATAGTTACTGCACGCTCCTTATAGCTCATCACTCGATTAAATATGAAACTAACCAAGGTTTGTTACTTCACAGGTCCTGCAGGATGGACGGCTCGTTGATCTGCCGATCTCTGAGCCCTTCCTTCGAATTATGTGCGGCGAGGAATTGACCAATGACTGTTTAGAAGAGATCGATCCTATTAGGCATAGGTAAGTTACCGTATTTTGTTTCGATGAAGTCCGAACCGTGTGTTTTTTTTTCAGAATAAAAGAAGCCTATGGTAGTCATTGATGATGTTTGTGTAAGAGTTTTCGTGTTTTTGGACAAAAATAATTTTGTATCTCTATGTTATTCGATAGATTAAAGACAAATTAAATTTGGCCGCGCTTATCTTCAGAAACAGGACGTTATAGAGCAACGCCTTTATTTTGTATCCATAAAGGCGGTTTTCGTAGTTCATTGACATGCTATTGACCTTATAAATATTTCCGTTACCAGATTCCTGCAGAGCGTGCTAGCCGCGGCGGAGCAGTACGACGCGATGATGCGCGAGCCCGCGCTGGACAGCGCGAGCCGCAGCGCGCGCGCCGCCGAGCTGACGGTGGACGGCGCCACGTTCGAGCAGCTGGCGCTCAGCATGACGCACGTGGCCGCGCACCCGGACGCCGACGTCGCCGTGCAGCCGCTCTGCGACAACGGGGAGAACATCGAGGTTCGCACAACTTGATGATAGAACCAACGAAGCATCGCAGCAACGCTCGCGATAAATAAACGACCTACTGTGCAAAAACTTGACTATTTTATTGATTATCTTATGTTACTCGTCAGGTGGGGCCACACAACGCGCGCGCGTACGCCGAGAGCAGCGCGCGGTGGATGGTGCGCGGCGGCGTGCGGCGCCAGACGGCGGCATTCCGGCGCGGCTTCGGCGCCGTGTTCCCGCCGCGACGCCTGCGCGCCTTCTGCGCCGCCGAGCTGCGCCTGCTGCTGTGCGGCGAGCGCGGGCCCGTGTGGACCCGCGACCACCTGCTGCAGTACACCGAGCCCAAGCTCGGCTACACGCGCGACAGGTATGAGCACACTATGTACTTCTGCGCCGCCGAGCTGCGCCTGCTGCTGTGCGGCGAGCGCGGGCCCGTGTGGACCCGCGACCACCTGCTGCAGTACACCGAGCCCAAGCTCGGCTACACGCGCGACAGGTATGAGCACACTATGTACTTCTGCGCCGCCGAGCTGCGCCTGCTGCTGTGCGGCGAGCGCGGGCCCGTGTGGACCCGCGACCACCTGCTGCAGTACACCGAGCCCAAGCTCGGCTACACGCGCGACAGGTATGAGCACACTATGTACTTCTGCGCCGCCGAGCTGCGCCTGCTGCTGTGCGGCGAGCGCGGGCCCGTGTGGACCCGCGACCACCTGCTGCAGTACACCGAGCCCAAGCTCGGCTACACGCGCGACAGGTATGAGCACACTATGTACTTCTGCGCCGCCGAGCTGCGCCTGCTGCTGTGCGGCGAGCGCGGGCCCGTGTGGACCCGCGACCACCTGCTGCAGTACACCGAGCCCAAGCTCGGCTACACGCGCGACAGGTATGAGCACACTATGTACTTCTGCGCCGCCGAGCTGCGCCTGCTGCTGTGCGGCGAGCGCGGGCCCGTGTGGACCCGCGACCACCTGCTGCAGTACACCGAGCCCAAGCTCGGCTACACGCGCGACAGGTATGAGCACACTATGTACTTCTGCGCCGCCGAGCTGCGCCTGCTGCTGTGCGGCGAGTATGACTATAATGTTCCAGGCGTACTCAACAAGCATATTACAACTACGATAATAACGTACATCTACACATAAAATGTTTAATCTATTAACCTAAGGACGCCATCAGTCCTACGAACGCTGAACATCAAAATCGGCCTGCCAACAGCTCCACTTAGGTAAACTATAGGCTGGTGATGATGATCGCATAAAATGGTGTTAAGTTCGAAGTACTTCGAAGCTTTGGTGCGCCTAAGTTTCCGCAACGAAAAATCATTCATTATTTTTGTTCCTTCCAGTCCCGGCTTCCTGCGCCTGGTGGACGTGCTGGTGGAGATGTCCCTGCGCGAGCGCAAGGCGTTCCTGCAGTTCGCCACAGGCTGCAGCAGCCTGCCGCCCGGCGGACTCGCCAACCTGCACCCGCGCCTCACAGTCGTGCGGAAGGTACTATCACACACTATGATCTTTTCTAATAAAGCCCAGCCTTTTCATTAAATTGCGCCGTTTAACCAGCGACATAAGTGACATGGGCAAGTCATCAAAGGATTGAACAAAAGATGTCACTTAGGTCGCTGAAAAATCGGCACATTTAAATGAAAAGGCTAGGCAACCAATTAAACGGCTGTTTATGCTAATTGGCAGCGACATACATATATGTACCTTTCTGGCTTCGTAAATTTTATTATAAAGATCGATACATTTTGTACTGAGGGCTTAGTGTGAGTTTTTTGACGTACTCGATCGCGTTAACGTAAACGTTCGCTTATGTCAAATTGTATAGAAAAAAAAAGGTTGTCCGTGAGTGTCACTAGACGGCGCTCATTCAGTTTCAATATAAATTGACGTTTACGCTAACGCGATCGAGAACGTTAAAAAACTCACACTAAGGCCACAGACCTTATTTCGCCATGATGTGATAACCTAAATCCACTTAGAAACTGTTCATTCCATTATGAAACAATGTCTCCACCATTTAAACAGTTTGTATTAACTGCACTAATAAAGAAAAGAACGCGGGCTTGTGCGCGTGTCCCACTCCGTACTAATCACGGTGTCAGTGATCATTCGTTCTAGTGGCGTTCCCATCAAAAATATTACTAAAACCGGTGAAGTAACTAGTTGACTTAACGAATGATAGTCAGATCGCGTTGCGAGTGCAAATAATATAAAAAATCGACGTGTCCGTACCATTACCTATATTATACCCATTACAAATAAAATCACTTTTGTTGTATAGGAGCCTCACTTAAATAATTATTTTATTCTGTTTTTAGTATATTCTGTTATAGCTACAACAGAAATACATCATCTGTGAAAATTTCAACTGTCTAGCTATCACGGTTCATAAGATACAGCCTGGTGACAGACAGACAGACGGACAGCGGAGTCTTAGGAATAAGATCCCGTTTTTACCCTTTGAGTACGGAACCCTTAAAGCCAACGTCCAATGGCGCGAGTCGGCGTGACGTTTCTTACGTACCTATGAGTTACGTGCGACATTTGAGGGTGGTTTGTGTGTGGGGGTTCCTATAATAGTTTGTATGTTGTAATAAATAAACATATTATTATTATTACCTTCACAGGTTGATGCCGGAGATGGATCCTACCCGTCAGTCAACACGTGCGTACACTACCTGAAGCTGCCGGAATATTCGTGCAAAGAGGTTCTTCGAGAAAGGCTGCTCGCGGCCACCAACGAGCGTGGCTTCCATCTCAACTAGATGCAACTATTACTGAATAGTCCAGACAGTCGACTCCTGGGCGATTCAGAATATGTTGAGAATAACTTTTTCACTATTGTTACTCACGCACCTTCGCCTATGGACACGAAATTAGAAATAATTATCTATGTATTCAACATCAGTAGCCTTTATCCTTGACAGCTAAGCGAAATGAAAACCATAGTGCTTGTCAGACTTTAACTAACTGAAATAAATGACTTAACAGAGTACATTACATAAGAAGTTACAGTTATTTTTAACATATACATGTAACATTATAGTATGTCCGCTCATAATATAAACTGATCTCTTGAAACATATTTTTTCAAGACATTACTCCATACGAAATAAATAGTATTTTATTATATCGAGGTAATGATCTTATTCTGTGAAAGAAAAGTGTGTCATTGGTCGTAATTTTTGTTATTATCATGCAATAAAATATTTTATTTTTAATATTATGTATAATTAATTGCATGGGTTTATTATTATTATATTTTATAGAAAGGTGTGATTGTGTGAAAAAAAGTAAGAGGCTGCCTACTGTAACCCATTTATTATTGGGGATTAATGGCAATATTAAAATGATTTTTAAAACAAAAGTAATTTTCAGAGATTCACTTAAAAAAATATACATACATTGCAACATTCTAATCTGTATCTACAAATAAAACTATTTTTTGATATTAATATAATAATAAGATAAGCGATTTTTACTTCAATTTAACTTCGCTTTAATTCTAACATAAACATTTTAATGTTCATTACACCAAAAGTATATCAGTAGAATTTGTTTAAGTAACTTACTTTTATTTGAGTGTGTTTAAAGATAAATTAATGAAATACTATATAGGCGTCTAGAGTTTCAAGCTAATTTTATGAGATAAATGTTTGTGTATGCTGTGCTGATAATTAGTTTTATAGTCGAATATGTAAGTTGTTCCAAGACGTGTTTCTGTTGAAATGTAATCTCTGGTCTGTCAGTAATAAAAGAAGTGTTTCAAACTATTTATCTATAACTTTGTTTTGAATTTATGCTTCCATCGTGATTTAATACGTTTTCTATTTAAAACAAACAAGTCGTAAAAAATATTAAAATGCTTCTAAATATTTTACTTCTTTCAACGAAGAATTGTATTGAAACCAAAAACAAATAAATGCAAGCTTTTCGGTTATCAACACATTTTTTTTTGTAACGGCTAAAATGTTCTTTGAGCACAATTCTATTTAATTTCTAACACAGAAATACAGACAGCTAATGAAGATATTAAATAGTGCGCAAACATTGTGCTTGTAGCCGTTGCATTGAATATGTGCTTGTGATACCATAATTAGGACTGAAATTATGATAAAGTATATCAAATTTTAACTTTAGGGTGTGAAACACTGATGCGTTTCTACAAAAGATATTTAGATATGTTCCTTTAGTTTAAATAATTTTGTCAACTGAAAGTTGGTATATATTGTGATTTATTATTATAAAAGTACTTTACGAATTAAAATATATTTAGTTTAAATTTAATAGGTATTTAGATTAAAATTATTAACCATAGTGGCATTATGTAGTGCTCATGTAATTGTTGTTGAGGATTGTATCAATAAATTAAGCAAAAATCATTTGCCTTTTTTATAAATCGTGACAATTATATTCCTTTGGTTCATATGGGTTGACGATTGTTGGTGCGAACTGAGCAGCTCTGTCCATCACACACAAGCGTTCGCCTTGAGACCGACGCGAACGCGTTATACTGCGGTTCATGGTGACGAGGCGCAAGGCGTTTGACAGACGCACATCCAATCCTTACCGGTTTTATCAACCTATTTTAACTTAATTTCAAAATGTACTTTGTAATAAATACCTTTCGAAATCATAAGGTATCCTAAGTAAGTCAAAACTAGTGATTTGAAAAATGAAAGAAGTTAAAAACCATTGGCATTGTGATAATTTGGTTTACAAAATAAAATGGCAGATAATCAATTGGCCTTCCAACGTCTAATCGGAATCAGCTTAGTACCAGTATTTTACAAGAGTGAGTCTGACCTCCACAGACAGTTGATGGGTAACACTATGCGACTGACGGACAGACACGCGACGCACGGCTTCCCTTTTCCATACGGAGGTTCGGAATCGAAACGACCTAAGTATAGGCGGACTTGCACCAACCACGGTACAGGGAAACATTCACAGCTCGATATGACTGCAGCATCCATCACATAGGAGCTGGGTAGGGAAAGACAAGAAGCTTTCATGAGTTTACCCTTACAACATAGTACATACGAGGACGGGTCAAAAACTTCACGGAATGGAGGGGTTAGAGTGGGGAGGGGAGGACATTTTTTACTTGTCACTACTTGGTGACTCAGTACAACTATAAATAGGTACTAAGTTTTAGCCAGATCGGTTAATTAACCTTTGAGATATTGCTGGATTAACAAGTAAATCGGGAAGAGAATACTGAATATGGAGAAAATTGAGATTCGTGCCGTGATGAAGTTCCTTACTAAGCAAGGAAAAACGCCTCAGATAATTATGGAAGAGATGTCATCTGTTTATGGGGACTCTTGCCCTAGAAAATCGATTATTTACAAGTGGTATAGTCTTCAAGCAAGGCAGAGACTCGAGATTTAAGACGATCAGCGCTCAGGTCGGCCGATTTAGGCAGCAGACATTGTTGAAAAAGTTGAAAAAGTTGTTCTCGAAGATGCTCGTCTGAAGAAGAAACGTATCGCAAAGATAACTGGAGTATCATAACGAGTTTTTTTAGCATTCTCCACCATGCAAGACCATGCAAGGTCAGTGCAAGATGGGTGTGCCGAGAATGCTCACAGCTCACACCGCTTCAAAAACAGCGGCGCGGCGAGTGCCATGTTCTCGCGAGTTTTTGGACCTGTTCTCACAGAACAGGGATGAGTTCGACGGGTTGAAACTTGGGTTCATACTATGAACCTGAGTCAAAACAAGACACAAGTTTAAGAAGTTTAATCGGCCGGAAAGATTATGGCTAGGTATATTTTTTTCGGATTTTGTTTATCGATAATAAAGATAAAGGTGTCAATATCACGGGGCAATACCACGCTACGCTTCTAGAAAAATTACAAAATGAAATTAAAGAAAAATAAGGAAAAAGTGGTCTACTCGACAACGCACCCGTTCACAAGATTCATGTTGCGAATGGCTGCCTTGCACAAGCGCAGCTTCGAAACTCTAAAACCCTCTCTACAGTCCAGATTTGGCTTCTTGTGATTATTAGGTACTACCTGCCGCCCGCGGCTCCAAAACAAACTCCCGGGATAAAAAGTATCCTATGTGTTATTCCAGACAATATTCTACCTCTGTGCCAAATTTCATCAAGATCTATTCAGTGTTTTTTGTGTGAAAGAGTAACAAACATCCATACATTGTTTCGCGTTTATAATATTATTACTTAGTAAGGATAGGTAGAATAAGGATTTGTTCCCAAACATGAAATAAGAACTTCGAAATTCAATGATGACGAAGAAGTGAAGTCAGGTGTTTCTGCCTATTTTCAGGGCCTTCACAAGTTTTTTTTTTTCAAGAAGAATAAATTATTTGAATGAGAAGATCTCAGAAGTGTATTAATGGATAATGGAGAATATATGGAAAAAGAAATATAATGTCATGTATAATTTCACCCCCCTTCCTTTTCATTCCGCGAACTTTTTGACCTCCCCTCGTAGGTAAACTGGGTGCCCTATAAATCTCTGCCTAGATTTTTTGTTCGCATTGTTATTATTTCTTTACAGACATTCTTAGTAGCAACCACCCACCTTTTAACTCTCTCTCGGCTTTTTTTTAAGGATGGGAAATCATCAAATGACTCCTTCCGCTCTGGGCGGAGCGAAAGGGAGTGTCAGACTCTTACTGATTAAAACCCATCCTTGTTCCTCCAAATGCCCTTTGCGTTCCAGGGTCGCTGTGATTCTTTCGAACAAATTCCTCAAAACTCTACCTAGGACTCAACTTAATAGTAAACCTAGAACAAATTCCGCTGCTACGGAAAATTTCCCCGGATAACCCAATAAAGTTGCTACACCATGGGGTTCGAATCGAACTGAGAATCGTTTGCCAGTTGCACTTGCGATGACTATATTATAGGGTGGAATTTTGGCCCTCGATGGGAGGAAGTCAGGTAAGTACGGTACTTACCTACCTTCCTCCCATCCAGAGCATAAAAATGTCAACCACATTATGGCCTAAATACTACTACTTATAGGAACATGCATCCGGATAGACCCTGGTTTTGTCAGACTCTTACTGAGTAAAACCCATCCGTGTTCCTCTTTATGCCCTTTGCGTTCCAGGGCCACGGTGACTCTTTCGAACATTCCGCAATCCTGGGGACCCTGGTAGACCAACAACACAGAAAGGCCCAATTGCACAAACCAGAGTTACCTACTTTTAACCCGGGGTCATATTCGGAATATTTGCTATTACTCCGAATTAGTTACTGACACGAGGTTATCGTGTCAGTAACTAATAATTCGGAGTTAATTAAAACAACTCTGGTTTCAAAACACGACTGGCTGACTTCTTAAGCACTCTGATGCAGAAACTGGCAGTTATTTTAACCCAGTCTTAGATTAGAAGCGAAGACATAACCCCGTGATTATTAGAAAACAGATTGACGTCAATCAAGGGTAGGTAAGGTAAGTATCATCTCAATCTCATCATCAGCTTCCGCCCGCCTTCGTCAAAGGCGATAGATAGCACATTTTCCGCTATACCCACTGCATGCGGCTGCTTTCCAACGGATATCGTAACAGCCCATTTTCACTACATTAAACGATTGTTATGTTAGATATGATTGACGAAGTGGCCTGCCTATCTTTACCAACTTATTGGTTATACTAAATTTATGGGGTATAGTGCCTCTGAGATACTAGGAGAGTTCAATTCTATACCAATATGATCAATTGCGTCACTAAAGCATAACAAAAATATGAAGGGAAACACAAACACTAGCCGCTTGTCATGCAAATCCATACTTTTTGTTAGTACAGCTCTGATTTTCACGTTGAGACACCGGGTGGAACTGCGCAACGCACCCGTTCTACTGCTTCGCCATATAGCTGCAACCTTGGAGCTTTACACAATTTTCATACAATACCAACTAAACGGGCTACCAGTATAAAAACTAAGCTGTCGCGAACACAGGCATCAGTCAACTGCTTAGATCACATCGGTGCACTGGAAACATGAGGGCTTCTCTGGTGTGCTTCATAGCCCTAGCGGCGCTAGCGTACGTCAGCTGTAGAACTACCCGCGAGAAACGCGATGCGGATCTTGAGGTAGCTGCCACACACAAAGGTGGCAAGTGGGACAAGGGTGGCGGCCACGAGCACCACGGACATCACCACCACGACCACGGTGAGAAGGGACACAAAGGATATAAGGGACATCACCACCACGAGCATGGCAAGAAGGGCCATCACCACCATGAGGGGCACAAGGGGCACCACGACGAACACGGTGGACATAAGAAGCACCACCACCACGACGACGGACACCACCATGAGCACCACCACGGTGAGAAAGGCCACAAGGGTCATGGTCATCATGAAGAAGGTCACTACCACAAAGGACACTCCACTAAGGGTCATCACGGTGTACACAAACATGACGAGTTCAAGAAGGAAAAGCACTTCCACGACCACCACCACGACGGCGGCCACCACGAGCACCACGGCGGACACCACGAGGAGCACGGACACAAGAAGGGAGGAGAGTTCCACAAGGGACACAAGCACCACGGACACCATGAGCACGATCATGGCAAGAAGGGACATCACGAAGAGGGAGGACATCATCACGATCATAAGGGACATCATGAGGAAGATGGTCACCACCATCACCATCATCATCACCATGATCATGGTAAGAAGGGTGGTCACGAGCACCACAAACACTGGGGCCACAAGAAGGGACATAAGTAAATGTTTCCTAGAGACTGATGCCTACCGATGCAAGTTAATGAAGTCTTTATTTAGTTGTATCTAATTAAGCTTTCATAATGTGTTAAGTTTTGTTGACTGTGATGTTTTGTTATTAATAAAAATAAATGTTTTTTAAACATAAATATTGCTTTCGTGTTAACATAGGTACCTATTTATGAAATGAAATGGACCTAATATGAGACCGATACAGGTTAACCAAATTAAAATCTGTTAATAATTCAATTATGAAAAAGAAACACCTAATGCTTCCAATTGTATGCATATACAAAAACAAACTTATCAATTTCACAGCACGTTTCGACAACAAAGTTACATAAAATAGTTGGCGTTGGTCCGTTGGCAACGGCTCCCGACGAGATAAGTAACTCGGCGTTGAGAAACTAGAGCGCTGCCCGAGATTGGCCTACATTTTACTGGGCAACGAATTAGTCGTGGTTGCAATCAACCGTTTCCTATAGAAAACACTTGCAGCCACTGAAACTGATAACATTTCTCAATAGCCAGCTTGTCAATACCAATCAGTTGGTCCAACAACAGCCAAGATAAAATAATCTTGGTAATGTTTTGGACATCTCAGTTAACTCTTAAGCTACTGCGGTCGTTGTTTACAAACCTATTTGGCAAAATAGTAGCCAGTTTCAATGGCACGTACCACTATTTTTCGACGCTTCACGCTTTATTGAACACTTAAAGTGGGTACAAAGCTCTATTTGTGCTACCGATTCCGTTTGTAGAAAAAACAACCATGCATAACACAATGTATTTTTGGTCGACATAGGTCACTGTGATGTGTCAGTAAACATTTTATGTCACATGAGTAACGCGCTACTAAATATTGTTAGAAGGTTTTTCGATTTAATGAAGTGGCATATTATCTATCTTCTAGGTATCTAATCAATATGTGAAGTATATTAGGAATTATAAATGCGAAATTGACTTTTGTTTGTATCGCTTTCACTTCGATCGCCGAACCGATTTTGATGAATTTTGGTACAGAGATACCTACTACTAAAAAAATGTATAGGTATTCTACAGGCTAAAGAAAGGCCATTTATCGTATGGAGAAATAGCGACCCGCCCCGGCTTCGCACGGGTGCGAGTAATTCACGCAATCCTACCTCGTTTATCGCTATTTCTATTAGTGAAAACCGTATTTAAATCTTTTGCGTAGTTTATAAGAAGTTAGCGGAGTAGGTAACAGACGGAGGCAGAGAGCTACTTAATTTTAAAGTAGGTACTAGAGAAGCACGTCAAGCACGAGTATTAAGGCCTACGTTTGCTCAAGGGCGGTTGGAGAACATCGAGGTTTCTACACGATGTTTTACTTCACCCACTTGGAAAAAGGCGTGGGTTCATAATATGTAGGAGGGTAATAAGTATAGGTGTGTTATGTCTGTTTCAGTGACGCCAAAATAATCGGAAAAAATGCATTGATAGGATTTGATTGAACCCAAGACTTCAAGTATGGAGACCAGGTCGCAACCCTGGGTCATCACGTATAGCTCAGTGTTAAGGCCTCGTCAATTTTCAGCCAGCTGGAAAAGTCCCTGAAAGTTTCAGGAATAACAAGTGGTTTTGGATCTGCCTTATAGATGGCGTTACTTGTTGCGTTTCTTGATCATGGTTCGTTTATTTACAGCTTTAGTTTTAATTTTGTTCCTAATTTATTATTACAAGTAGAAACAGTGCTTATATTGGATAGGTATATAAGTAAAGTAAGTAAGCAAATGATAAGCCAATTTATCGAAGTATTTTTTTATTTGTTCTGGTCTATACAGGTACCTATACTTTTTTTCCAGTGCGCAAACTTTGAGAACCACTTCTGCCCATGTAAATGAACAACTTGCCCCAAGAAAGCCATAGTCAATTCCTAAAAAAAATTTGAACTTCCCATACAAAATTGTCATCAACTGACCACAATTTGTATGGGAGACTCAATTTTTTTTTTAGGAATTGACTATGGCTTTCTTGGGGAAAGTTGTTCATTTACATGGGCAGAAGTGGTTCTTAAAGTTTGCGCACTGGAAAAAAAATTACCCAGTATAGTTCTGGTCTATATAGTTCTAGTTTATAACTGAAAACAGGAATTATAGTCGTAGGTAAAAAGTTTCAAATGGGATAGGGGGTGTCATGGCAGCTGCATGCATGCTGATTATTATGAACGCTGGGTAAAGGTCTCCCATGCAATGGGTGCCGGGGATGGACAAGGTCGCCGAGGCCGGCACAGAAAGCGGTAGTGGGATGACCTGCAGGCCTAGACAAAAAACTTTTCTGTAGCGTTAACGTCAGACGCTGACGACAAAATGTATGGGAATGACATTAGGTGTGGAAAGGAAACGTCATCACCTAATTTCATTCCCATACATTTTGTCGTCAGCGTCTGACGTTAACGCTACAGAAAAGTTTTTTGTCTAGGCCTGCTGGACGCGCACCACGAAAGCGGGTTCGAAGTGACGCAAGAAAAGAGTATCTGAAAGGATATGCTCAGCGGTGGGAACCACAGGCTTTTTAAGAAAAATGTACCCATATTTTTTATGCATAACTTTCCAACCGAGATTTTCGTATTCAGCATATTTATACCTAATTAGGTGGGTGTGGATGGCCTATTACGAAACTATGATGAATAGCGGAAACACTCAAAAGAGTCTCGGGCCCGATTTTGATAAAGCCTAAAACTGCATCATTGGATTTTTGAAAAATCAATATTCCTACCCAGGAATCGAACCCATAGATTTTGGAAAAACTAAACACACTGTATTATTACACTATCCGCAAGTGTCGCTTTAATAACGATCTTTTTTTTTAATTTACTGATTTTTGTTTTCTAGTGATATTTAGTTTTCATCGAAATGAGACCTCTAGACTCTTTTGTGTATTTTTCGCTATTCTTCATAGGTTCGAATTTAGCCAACCACGCCCACTTTAAAATTCAGCCTGTATATATAATATTTTGGCATATTATATGAATGCTAAAAAATATGCAAAACACAAAGGTACACTAGGAACCAAAAAGTAAAGAAATGAATAAGTTTAAAATAATTCAAAAATAATAACGACTATCCCAACGATACGAACACACACCAAACTAAGTACACAATATAATTTTATGTACTTAGTATTTCTACAATATTGTTATAATTCGACGCAAAAAAGTGGAAACGTAGTACTTAACTTGCACCCAAGTAAAAGAACATAATTCCAAATTCAAATTAGAAAAATTTGTTTTCTATCTATTTAAATCAACATTGCCAAGTTTTAATTACATTAATGAGTTGGGCACAACTGCACAAGTCTCATTAAGAGCAATAAGGTAGTGCACTTCAGTTCCTTTGTTGCTAAATTATAACACCGTACGGGTTGATTTTCGAGGTTAAACAACGCTTGCCGCGGTCGATTTGTGGATGGGTAACCATCCATTTTATACCGAAACTCCTCCGTGCCTTGGAGAGCAAGTTGAACCGTTTATTCCGATTTACTTTTTGTAGTACCTAGCTAACTACCTAAGGCGCAAACTCAAACAATTTTGAACTATCTCTGACATATTAATTTCCAAGTAACACTTTTTAATGTCAATAAAGAGGGTTATGATAATTTTTTTCCACTTTGCACGATATTGGACGTCGTCGCTTGTAAATGACAAGAAATGCAGTTAGCTCTCTTGGCACAATGCCATTGAGTATGGCCCTCACCGAATGGGTTTAGTTTCAGTTGTATTTTTGTTCAGAGATTAGTATGTTTCAAGTTAATAATATTTCAGTAAATAATTGTAAGAGCATTGCGACCTTATGTGGTTAACGTTATCCCGTGCAACAAGTGGTTGAATCTTGAGGCCAGCGGTCTACCGCGGGTTCGAATACCTAATAGTAAAGGACCTTGTGTGTACCTACACTATGAATTATCACATTTCACTTCAGTTGTGTTCACTTATGCTCATTACATCTTTTCTTTTAATTTGAGTAAGTTAGAGAATAGATAGTAACGTACCTTTTCCTTGTAAAAAGTCGTTGATAATCCTGAGACCAGTGGCTATCTAAAAAAAAACTTTTTCACAAAAAAAGAAACCGACTTCCAAAAAACACTACAAAATTCAAAATAACTTTAATTTCATTTGTTTTTGGTTGCTTCTTCGTTAGTTGACACCGACTTCCGAAATTAAAGTTGTAGTGTTTTTTGGAAGTCGGTTTCTTTTTTTTGTGAAAAAGTTTTTTATTATTCACTTTTTAGTGGCACCTGCCCTACACCTAACAACACCACAGGAAAGCAAAAATACGCAATTTCGTATACATGGATGATTTTTCCACATATTTTTTCCAGCTATTTGGATTTAAAAACCAAACTACTGAACTGATTTTGATACATTTCAATGGGACCATTTGGGAAGTGTACCCTTTCCAATAAAAAAAGATTTTTTCAAATCGGTTGGCAAGCGACGGAGTTATGCGCGAACAAACATAAAAAAAACCTCCTCCTTTTTTAGGAGTCGGTTAAAAAAGGAATTGTTTTAAACTTAATTTAAAACAATTTTTTGTTAATTCCCAAATATTATAATAGCCGTTATAAGGAACGGTCATCCCGGTTGTTATAATTTCGGGTCACGAATAAAATCTATTTCCAAATCTGCAATTGTTTTCGCGGCCTCTTTATTAATATTACAAATTAGTCGGTTTAAACAGGGATCAAGCATTTGTGCATAAACAGAGCGTTTCGTATACAAACAAACTCGTCTCCCGGCCAGCGCTTGCGGCAACTCGTGGCCGCGGAGTCTGTCGCGCGACGCGGCGATTAGCACATCTTACACAATGCCTTATATAAAACTGCTGCACCATCAATGATGTTGTCAATATTTAGAGTAGAGCACACCGCATCAACACCGCGTCATAAAAAAACTTAGCAATATGAGGGTGGCGTTAGTTTTAGGTTTTCTAACGCTGTTGGCTGTTGTACATACGCGCCGTTTACCCTCACGACAAGTGAAAAAAAGTACAGAACTAGAAACAAAAGATCAAGCTCCTGCTGCGACGGAGCACAAGAAAGAAGCCCCGAAAAATCATGAATACAAGAAAGGAGGCGATAAAGAGCATCATGCGCATCATCATCACGAACACGAAGAAAAAGGTGTGAAGGGATACAAGGGCCATCATCACCATGAGAAGGGAGAAAAAGGACATCACGACAAGGAGCACCACAAGGGCGAGTACGACGACCACGGCGCACACAAAAAAGAACATCATCACCAGGACGGCAATTATGATGAATACCACAAAGGCGAAAAGGGCGAGAAAGGACATAAATACGAAGAGAAGGGACACTACGACAAGGGTCACTCTACGAAAGGACACCACGAAATACATAAGCTTGATGAATTCAAAAAAGACAAACACTTCTTCGATGAAGAGGGAGATTCTGGCCACGAAGAGAAGCATGGAGGATTTCACGAGGAGCATGGTCACAAGAAGGGCGGCCACTTCCACAAAGGTCATCATCATGGTGACCATCACGAGAAAGAACATGGTGAGAAAGGTTTTCATGAGAAGGGCGGCCACCACCACGAACATAAAGGTCACAAAGAGTCCGGCGGACATGACTCGCATCATAAGCATCATCACGACCATGGCAAGAAAGGTGATCATGAGCACCATAAAAAATATGGATACAAGAAGGGTCACTGAACACATCTCTAGGAACTGGCCGAATGCGGGACGGTCCTCGACAGACGACGCTAGTGATTTCGGATTTATTTATTTTCTCGGAACTGTGACTTATCTGATGATAGTGCACTCAATGCTGCGACAACGGTTAAGTGATGACATCACTATGTAGGTATATCATAACTAAATTATTGTTTTTTTTATATTAAGTACAACTACTTAAGTCATTAAATAAATAATTTGTACAGCAAAATCTGTTCATTCTTCACAAAATCTCATTTCTAAATGGAATTGCAATACACACTTTAATTGATTTTAATGTCGAAGCATCCGGGCACTTTAAATGGTGAGAGTGCGAAATTCTGCCGCTTATCTAAGTATGCTTTTAAACTAATTAAGGTTGGTAACCACCACTCAGGATCGTACGACTTTCGCGTCGAGATAATATGAAATATATTATGTAAATATATAATGTTTACTGTGTCATATTTAAATCTAGGATCTTCCTGATTGTCGTAGTCTGAATTGAATTTTAAATTAAATTAGGCCAGCTGCCACATCTTTTTTTATGCAGGTTCCAATCATCAAATGACTTCTTCTGCTGCTCTGGGTGGGGCGGAAGGGAGTGTCAGACTCTCACTGACTGAAACCCACCCATCCTCGACCTCATGCTCTTTGCGTTCCAGGGCCACGGTGACTCTTTCGAACAAATTACGCAAACCTGGCATAGCTGCCACATCTACGACGGTCATTTGTGCCATTCAAATGGCAAAACAATGCACTGTAATGTAGGTTATTTCAATAAAGACCATATAACAAACAGATATTTTTTTTAATATAAATGTCTAACTCTAGATGTATTTTGACAAAAGATAGCGTATCAATAAACAATAGTGTCTGCACAGAACGAGTTCACGAAGGCCATACGTTACCAAACAGCCAATTAACCTCGCACTATCTCTGTCTTCAATTTCTACAGCATTGTCAATGTCAGAGTCACGTTACCTCTCAGCAATGTCACCTCGCCTCAGATTTGTCACGCTTGGAATTCTGCCCACCTGTAAAGCTAAATAGCGTGATATTGGTTCTATGTCGCTAGCTGACGGATTGAACGATTAAGGGTTCAGTTACACAATCGATTTCTGGTCGAACAACGTGTCGGTCAAGGATTCCAAGTGAATGAGGTTCAGCTCTGCAGCGCATGCGAGCGACTCAATCAAACTGTCGTTTTGTCGACGAACAGGTCAGTCCATTGTCTGCGTGTTTAATTCTGCTATGTTATGGGGAACTCACTATTTTCGTACGAAATTTGTTTTTAGAGGAGTCTATTGTTTCATTGTGTTGCATACGTAAATAGCTCACGTACTAATTAAAGTACCTATCTATTGGAACGTTATTCGTTTAATTCGTTGGTAACAGATTGTGGTCGATCTAATTATTTGCTAATTTCACAGGCTGTGCCAACTTAATTTGTATTTTATGTTACAACATAATGCTGATTTTATACCTAGTTTGTATTGTACCTCCGAGAGACCAACTTTGCAACACAGTTTTATAATGGTGTCAACAACAGAACTATTAAACTTAGGTCGGTTAGTTCGAAACTATTGATGGAAATAATAACACAGACGTTCCACGCTCTTAGATAGACTAAAGGAAAGGTTTAGAGAATCCGTCAAAATTTTAACTGTCACACGCTATTTTTCCAGTTTCAATTAAAAGTACGTGTTATTATTTGATGCCAGTTAAGCAGTATCTGTGAGAGAATCACTAATCTCGTAGCATCTACGCGGCGTAGCGCCCGTAGCGCTGCATGTGTAGCACACGCGGCTACGAGTGCCGTAGCATCCATCATTGTGCGAACCCAAATTACACATTAAAATCTTAACGGTACTCGTGCGAATAATGTATTCGTTTATGGTTCAAGAACTTATTCGTTAACATAGATCTAATTTATAGCTCGTACAAATAAACACATAACTATAGGCAGCAACTAATTCAGAATGTATTCCGCCGTATTTCATGAGAAATAAACGATTGATGGGTTGTGAAGATATCATCGAATGTCAGCACGCTCTGTAATTGTAGTTAATGTATAGCTAGGATGTGTACGTGTGACGTATCTAAATTATTACGTAAGCATCTATCTCAACATTCAGGGTGTATTTGTAGTGAATCCGTAATTTTAAACAATTCTCGTAGCAGGTGTGTTTTAACGCTTTTGTTTAAACTTTATAATAACTTTTAAGGATGATACCATACTTCACTTTGTTACTGAACTAAATAATTACACAAATGTATAAAAACAAAGAACAAGTTGGCAGGTTCTTGAAAGCAATATATTATGTAAGAATGCTTCTAGATATTTCTTTACTGGGACATACCTGATAAAGAAATGCAAAAATATAATACTCTTTTACCTTCTATATTAAAAAATGAGTTTACGTTGTACTTTTCTGTTCGAGTTTCATCAGAAGTCTGACATATTAAAAGAGCCGTTCTTTTAATATGTCAGACTTCTGATGAAACTGTGGACGGTCATAGAACACATTGTGGGAAGAATAGTCCAAGTAGAACCTTTTTCGTAAGGTTCCTGGTTACGAGTATGTTTTGTTTCCATATCTTTAGAAATAAAGGACTAAAGAAATCTCACAACTTTTTCTCGTGGCTTCGCTTCCATGATGGCATCCAGGCAGGGAGGTTAAAATAAGCTACGGCACTTAGCCATAGTGAAACTTTTAATCAGTGAAGTACAATATGTATGTCATGGCCATTTCGCAGAATTCATGATGCGCCCGAGGATATCTTAAGTTAGGTTAGATTTGGGGTGGTCATTACATGATGAGGCCGAGGATGTCAGGTAAGGTTAGATTTGGGGTGGCCATTACATGATGCGGCCGAGGATACGTTAGGTAAGGTTAGATTTGCGGTGGCCATTACATGATGCGGCCGAGGATACGTTAGGTAAGGTTAGATTTGGGGTGGAAGGAGGGGCAGCTATGCCTCCTCCGAAAAGAGGGACGCCCGGCAAATTCCCCCTCGGCATACCGGCCCATCATCGTTCTGCTCGATGAGGTCGGTAAATTGTTTGAGGGGATCATTGCCTCCCGGCTGAATGACCTGCGGAGGGTAGGGCCGGACCTGTCGGACGCCCAGTTCGGTTTTCGACAAGGGCGTTCGACCATCGACGCGCTGGCCCTACTCAAGGGCCAGGTGAAGGGGGCGGTCGAGGCGGGGGACGGAGTGCTGGCGGTGTCATTCGACATAGCCAACGCCTTCAACTCCGTGCCCCACTCGACCATACTGGAGGCCCTCCGATATCACGGAGTGCCCCTATACCTGCGGAGCCTCCTGGCCAGCTACCTGGAGGACCGAGAGGTCCTCCTTGTCGACAAACTGGCCAGGTTGCGGCGATATGGCGCGAAGTGTGGTGTTCCGCAGGGGTCTGTCTTAGGACCCCCCCTGTGGAACATCGGCTTCGACTGGCTGCTGCGGGGAGCCCTCCTCCAGGGCACGAGTGTCATCTGTTACACGGATGACACTCTCCTCACTGCCCGGGGGAGGAACTTCGGGGAGGCGGCCTGCCTGGCATCGGCTGGCGGTTCCTTGGTGGCGGGGAGAATCCGCCGCTTGGGGTTGAAGGTAGCGCTGAATAAGACCGAGGCCGTGTTCTTTCACGGCCCTCGGCAGCGCTGCCCTCCTGACGCCTACATTGTCGTGGAGGGCGCCAGGGTAGGCTGGCTGGTGGGTTTGGCTGGATAGCAGGTGGCGCTTCGGCCCGCACTTCAGCGGGCTGTCGAGGCGCCTGTTGAGGGCTGCGGACGCCCTCTCTTGGCTCCTCCCGAACCTGGGAGGGCCCAGTGCGCGATGCCGGCGCCTATATCATCTTGCGCATCTTGCGGAGCATGGCCCTGTACGGGGCCCCCATCTGGGCAGACTCCCTCCACAGGAGGGAGAATGCGACGGCAATGCGCCGGCCCCAAAGGGCAATTGCACTGCGGGTGGCGAGGGCCTACCGCTCGGTGGGCTTTTCGGCGGCGTGCGCTCTGGCTGGCACCCCTCCTTGGGAGCTGGAGGCGTGGGTGCCCGCCAGAGTGTACGAATGGACGGCGCGGCGAAAAGCCCTCGGGGAGCGCCCCGTCGCGGAAGAGCGGGAGGCGAGGGACGTCATCATCGTCCATTGGACTCAGGACCTTGCCTCCGCCCCCTTTGGCCGCCGAACCCTGGACGCACTCGGTCCTGTCCTGCGGGACTGGCTCGAGCGGCCACACGATTTTCTCTCATTCCGTCTGGTGCAGGAACTGTCAGGCCACGGCTGTTTCGGCACGCACCTGCACCGGATCGGGAGGGAGGAGACTCCGGCGTGCCATGACTGCGGCGCGGCGGAGGACACGGCACAGCACACCCTCGAGGTGTACCCGGCTTGGTCTGAGCCGCGCCGCAGTCTGACTGCGGAGATCGGACAGGACCTCTCACTTCCCAGCGTGGTCAACTCCATGCTGGAGAGTGAGGGGGCCTGGGCGGCGGTCGCCTCCTTTTGCGAGGACGTCATTTCGCTAAAGGAGGCGGCGGAGCGCGTGCGGGAGGACGACCCTCTCGCTGCACGGCTCCGAAGGCGAAGAAGACGTCGTTTTCTCCCTCCTCATGGTGGTGATAGGCGGGCAACAGGCGCGGGGGCGCCTCCACCCGCATTGCACTCTACACCACCTCCGCCGCTCATTCCCAGCCCTCCCCCCACGGGGAGGGCGTGAAGGGCCCGCCGCTTAGGCGGCCGGACGTCGGAGGAAGACTGGACGCAAAGGCTACGCCGATCTCCCAGGCCCCCTCCACTCAGACGATGCGGGAATGCCGCTGGGTTGTTTTAGTGGGTATACCGGGTCAGCCCGGGGAGTCCCACAAAGCCCCCCATTCTCCCAATGGGAGGGTATGCGTTATGCATTTTTTACCCAAGCAAACAAAAAAAAAAAAAATAGGTTACATTTGGGGTATCCGGCCAGTGCTCGACCTCTGGCTCGGGAGAAGACACGGCTCCCTGTCGTTTTGTGCGACGCAGGTCCTCACGGGGCATGGCTGCTTCGGGAAGTTTCTGTGTCGCATAGGCAGGGAGCCGGACGCTCGGTGTCACCACTGCGTCGACTGTCGGGAGGACACGGCGCGGCATACGCTGGCAGAGTGTGCCGCTTGGGAGGATTCGCGCCGTGCCCTCGTCTCTGTGGTAGGCAGTGACCTCTTGTTGCCTCGTTGCCAGCCGTAGTCCAATCTATGGTCGGCGGCGAGGAGTCCTGGGACGCGGTGGACTCCTTCTGTGAAACAGTCATCGCGCAGAAGGAGGCTGCGGAAAGGGAGAGGGAGATGTCGAGTGCTCTCCCGGCCCGCAGCAGGCGCATCGGGCGTCGGAGGAGGGCATACGCTGCCCTCCTGTCCAGGGGCGGCGGACTTGGGGACGTCCGTCGCCCCCCATTCATCCGGACCCGAGGTGGCGGCGCGTGGTGTTCCCGTGCGCCCACGTTCCCGCGATCCCCGGCGTAGGTGGAAGATGGAACACCGGGGTGGTTTTAGTCAGTTAGAGTCTGACAGACACCTCCGCCCGCCCCAGGACGGAGGACATCCATGAGGATTTCCCCCCGTAAAAAAAAAGGTTACAATTGGGGTGGCCATTTCATTAAGTAGCTAATTATTATGTGAAATGGCCAAATCCACGACATGGCAACAATATAAAGGATTTTGAATAGTTGTAATCAAATCAGTAGTTCTAGAGATAACCTCCAACAAGCAAACAAACAAACCATATACCTAGTCTCTTTATGATATTAGTTAAGATGATTTCATTTAACTATTTATGTAAAATAGAATATTCGTAGTACGAATATTTAGCGCCCGCGATTGAAAATTTAACGCGCTTTTTTTATTTACATAATCCTTCATTCAGGTTTCGATCAGAAAGTATTAGTGAAATCGGGCATAACCCTCGCTTCTCACGGTGTATTGAGAAATTAAAAAGAAATTAGATGATCGTTGTAACAATATTTTTAACTAATGTATAAAATGTATTTCTTGAGGCAACGCAGACAGATTGTAAGCTGGAGACCGGAAGTCAGTCAGTTGCATAGTTAAATATACTTCAATTATCTATTTATGTTCAGTCTTATGTTTATATAGGGTTATGACCTACTATAAATCCTTGTATGTAAATGGAAAAATGAATTTATTTTTGAACCTTGCGTTTGATTAAAAATGCATGGAAATATCATTAACCATCACGATAATAATCGAAACAATTCTTTTTGTTTTAAATAGAGGTTTATTTAAAATAAAAAAAAACACCTCTAAACCTACGCAGAACAGTTATTTACCTAGATCAAAAGTCACTGCTTAAATCTTGTGCGGTTACGAATAGCTGTTGATTTCGTACCCCAAAAAACCCTCATCGGTGTTAATCTCAGAACCGCAAAGAAGATTTGTGAGCATTTATCCACATATTTTAGAATTTACGTGGTAACAGTAGACGGGTAAGGGTGTAATCCATTGATAACGCTTTTACACTAATTAGCGAGTGAGTATGGAGCTTAGTGACGTGACGTCACTAGATTTATGGGTGCAGACGCTGTCAGCTCGTAATCCTGAACAAGTGAGCAGGAGCTGACGTGCCGAGCTGTGCCGAGCGATGCCGAGCCCGTGTCGCGTCACGCCGCCGCCGCCACGCATGGCGTTTAGTTATCGGAGCCTCTACTGTTAATTGCACTCTTATTTCGGCGTATACGCTTACCATTCAGCTACTGCCAGACATCTGAAACTTATCAAAATACATAAAAGGTACCTTTGTGTTACACAATAATAATAATACCTAGGAAACCTAATCGGATCTTCAGGTACCGTAATAATCTCATTGTTACCGCAAGTACCTCTGTATGCGCTATAGCGTACTGCGGTTAAGCCTTCGATAACGCGCGCACACACAGAGGCTTGTTAGCTCGTTAATCGTCAATCGCCACCACTATGAACTCGATTTCCATTCACGTATCATTCACGCGAGACTAAAGTTATTATTAGCGTTTACTCGTAACTACGTTATAATACAACGCGTTAATACTCAGAACTGATTAACTGATGCTGCTTTACAAATACATTGAATTAATATAGGTTATATTTATCACTACTCAATCGTATTTAGTTGTTCAATAAAATTGAGGTGTACGAAATTAGGGTGAATAAAATTTGGTAACTAATCACCAGGTTTTGCTGGAAATTATCTTGAAGAAGGAAAATCGACTCGGTCGGTGATCGAGTCGGTTGACTATATAGTAGATATTGCCTTCTTGAATTAAGTCTGCCCGTGTACCACTATTGTACATACAGTTTAAATAAATAAATAAAATCTAAATCATAATTTCCCCAACCTGGGAATGGATCGCAAAAGGTACATCCCAAAGCTCATTCCAATCTTAAAACTCAAGACTTCTAGACCAATGAAGCTGAACAAAACGTTCTATGGTTTTAAAAATATGTTTTGGCGATCAAAAGGAAAAACTGTAGAATGCGTTAGGTGGTGTTTCACACGTACGCCGTAAGACTTACCCTTACCCGCCGAGAAATATATTACCGTTACTGGTATTACGTGATGGCCGAGCTACATCACTGTTTTATGTTATATTATAGTTATTTTATTCCGGAGAACTATGTTGCCTCCACGCTGAAAAATATTTGGTATCTACAATTTAGCATGGTGTTCAGAATTAAAATGTCGGAACATTGTGGAACATGTGATGATCAATGAGTAATTTTACGTTTTCGGGGCAGTTTTATACAAGGTAAATTATGTAGTTAGATATGGTAGATGCTTGAGTGCGTAAGGATTCTTCAAGAGACGAACTCTCCTAACTCAGGTCACTGAAAACTTTATTGGCTGTTTATTTCAATATCTAACTAAACAATGTTATTTTCTGGTCGCCAATATTTTCTTTTACTTCAGAATAAAATCTCTGAATTTTCTTGTCTTTCTATGGAGACAGTTAAGTAAACGAAAAACATTATTTCAGTTTGTCAAGAAGGTGACTACGATAGAATAACATGCTGTTATTTTATTATTCTGTTCTGTATTTCGAGGCTACAACGACATTGTTATTTTAACTTTTTACGTACTACGTGAACTTGCTTATAATGACTTATGGTGTTGAGGAAAACACTTTGGAAACATTAAAAAAGTTTGGTGGGAGTCTATGATTTGTTTACTAGGCTTTTGTAAATTTTTCACTGAAATTCATGTAAGAATTTAAGTGTCAGTTTTTGTTTGCTATCAACGATCGATGGACGTTGTGCTAGGAAATACGGGACAGCGGGTTCGAACAGTTCAGTATAACACATGGCGCTCTGCCCCATTGTTGTAGCGTACAAGACAAACAAGTGAATAATGAACGCGCTAGCCCAACAATATCTTTTTGAAGCGCCGACGTCCATACAAGAGTTCTATCGGAAAACGCCTATTTACTTTGGAAAGCACAATGTGCGCGGAGCCATTGTTGCGGCAACTATTTAGATGCCTGTAGTTAAGCATAATTTGGTGTTTGACGTTCAACAATTTGAACATGTTAACATAGACAACAATTAAGTTTTAGTTGTACGCGCTGTTTGTAATGTTTGCTTCGCTGACAGGAGCCCTTAACCGATACATTATTAAGTGAGTAGGCAGTGATGTACCTATCTAATATTATATTTACTAGCAGTCATAAATAAGTAAGATACTGCTGTGATTTCGGTACTTTAGAAACGAATTACATAGAACAGCAATCTTTTACATAATTAAGAATGTTTGTGGCCGACAACATTAATTAGGTACACTTAATGCTAATCCCGGAGCTTATGATCTGCCGCCGCGCCGTCCTGGAGCGTTGTTAGTATAAGAACTTGCTGTAGAAGCGCAGTTTTTACTGCAGCTCTTTGTAAAACGGGACTTTGTCTATTTGTGTTGAATAAACGCGATATGACTAACTCAAGCTAAGTTTGCAAAAACTGTGGCCATTTCTTTAATTAATTAGTTAGTTATGTCGATGGTTTGCGTAATACAATTTGCAGTTTTCTAGCTCTTAGCATGATTACAAAAACTTGGCGGTCGTGGTTGTTAGCACCTCGTTGGGTACCTATTTCTCGAGTCTAAACCAATATCGTTTGTTTCAATTTCATGCTATTTAAGGGAGGTTGATTTTATGCATTAAACCATTAAAGGTTTCTCGTTTAACACTTTACGAAATAATAAATGATCAGATAGTGCATCTAATTTGTGAAGGATACATTTTTTTTCAACTTCATTAACTGATTGCTTGTTTGAAAATATGTAGGTACATGCTTTAAATATACATATGATTCTGATTCAATTAAAATGAGGATTTAATATTGAACCGAATATTATCGTATTAAAAACGCTCGTTAATTTGTAATGAACAAGCGGATTGTTATTAAGTAGCTGCGCCAGAATTACATGATAGGTTGTTATTTATTTTACAACACTTGCACTACGGTTCCGGGTCTTTGGTTAAAACTAGGTACTACGTACATACTTACCATAATCATTATTTCATTTTAATAATAATAATTTAATACATAAAGCTAATTTACTTAACTATTTGTATCCACTAAATCTAACTATTTAACACATATTTAGATAGACTTGATTGTTATACTTATAGTAAAAATATCGTCTATATCTTAATCTATCTACAATATCGTTATCCGTAACAGCCATTGGGACTGCAGATTTATAATCATAAGGAAAAAGTTACCACTAAAATTTATCGTAAAACCTATACAGGGTGATATTCAATTATTTGGTAATCTTTAACTGTTATGTAAATGTAATAATGAAGTATGTTAAATTACTCAAGAATACGGACAACTCTTACTAGTGAGTTGACTCGGAAATATGAAAAAAAAGAACAGTTATTCATATTTGCATAACAGAAAAATTTATACATTCAGGGTTGTTCCCATAGATTCAAGATTCAAAGCAATTTGCTTTGGAACGTTCAAATAGCTTCATCTTTTTGACTGACCGACCTTGACAATTCAAAAGTGCCTGTAAATGGTCTAATTGAAATAAATGCTTTGACTTTGACTATTTAAGGGTTGGGTAGCAGATATACCTACATTAAGAAAAAATATTAAAACATAAAAAATGTGATTTAATAGTAGATTATGCACCCAGGGGATAAAGCAGTGTCTTGTGTCACGGGCGCACAGTATATTTTTTGGCCAAAATTTCGGACATGCCTTTTTTTTGTGATAACTTTGTTTGTAATGTTATATAAAATTAAAGAATAGAACTCACAAGCGCCTATTTCTCATAATGACCAAAAAAAAAATTTTTTAATTTTTTATGATAAAATAGTAAATCACCCATATCTCTTGAAATATTTCACGAATTGTCTTCTTGTTTTTCATGTTATACAATAATTTTAAAACACATAATACTGATTGATTTATATATTTTTTAAACGAGTTTTCAGAGATTTAATTACAATTAATGTTTTTTTGATTTTATTTTTTTATAGTCGTATTTTTAATTATTTGGATTCTATTTTTCTATAGAATTGTTAGAAAAAAGTGTATGAATCGATGAAAAAAAAAATAAGATCCAAATATTGAAGGATCTCGAACTTAGAGGCTTCTAAAGTTTTCTATGGTAATTATGATTTTAGGGTTGTCAATATTTCTAAATCGAATTTATTGTGAAAAGTTACCATAACTTTTTATTCGTAAATAATAAATTAATTGGAGGTTGGGGCGAGTGCATGGGATCACTTTATTTATACCGGAAAATAGTTTTTAGATGAGCCGAAAAACAAAACACAAAAAGATTACTTTTTATTTAATTTTTGGATCGAGATGTGGTTTAACACAGTTTTCCTAGACGTACTTAGATAGTAATAAAAAAAACTATGATTCTCGTTTGACCTGCCAATCCTGCCATTCTAATTTGGAATTTTTTGAAAATAATCTACATAATTATTAAATCTAATATTATAAAGAGGTAAAGTTTGTAGGAAGCGATCTCTGTACTGAAACTATATTGAAAATTCTTTCACTAGTAGTAAGTTATATTATACCATTTTACTTAATTGTTTTCTGATGTACATACCTATCTATTATTATTATTCAGCCTAATCCGACGAAAGAATTTCTGTTACATTGTCGGTATATCGATCGGTTGCCACAAAATTGTCTTCTGCTGAGATTTCATACGGTTTCAGTAACTTAACTACGCTGGGTTACATCGATTATTTATTTTAAAATCAAATCGGTTAATATTGAATAAAGAAAAATCGATTTTTGTTAAATAGATTTTTTTGCATTAATCTCACATCCCTAGAGCGCGCGCGCCACGCTGCCCCCCCCCCCCAATCAAGATCTACGTTTAGCTAGGAGACCATCCAAATTGAAATTACGGAGTCCATTTTTTTTTTTTAATTTTACCTACCTTTTTTATTTAAACAATAAAATTTTTGAATGACATCTAGCACTAAAAAAACTATTAGAATGTTATAAAAATGTCTTCCTGTATAATTTTATCAACATAAAAAATAACTTCAAATATTTAGTTTAATAAATTTATGAGGTGATAACCCTAACCAAAAAAGTTTGAATTAGAATAATTCTTAGATCCTGCTTAATTAGGATCCCTTTGTTTGTCAGATCATAAGTGTAAATAAAAAGAACATTTCAGTCCTAGTTACAAATCCAAATACGTAATAATATGGCGGTAAAAAAAAGAAAACATAAATTTGCAAAATCAGCCATAACACTGTTATCTTGAACAAATAAAGCCTGATTTTTTTTTGCTATCGTAAAGACTTTAAGACACTATTCAATACCATCAGTAAAGTCTTAAAAAGATATCAAACTTTTGAGCTACAACTGTTTCTATGGTTTTTCTGGAATCCATAGATTTTTTTTTCAAGTACTAATTTTCTCTCTTTTATAACAAATAGGCAATCGGGTGTTCTCGTCTCGCTTTTATAATCGCAAGTCCTAAGATATAAGATAATAAAAAAATCATGTCCGAAATTTTGGGCAAAAAATATACTGTGGGGCGTCATATTGAATCTCGAACGCAATGAAGGATTCGGGAGTTAACTCCCGAGCGTAGCGAGGGAGTTTAGAGTTTAACTCACGAGCGAAGCGAGGGAGTTAATGAGTGAATTTCCCGGGACCAAAAATTGCGTGGCATCAATGAAATTGGTACTAAAAAACAAATTTATAATGTTCTAACATTTTTTTCCGGTTAGGTGAAATAGAAATCCACGTGTAGCACTAAATATTTTATTAATAGGATTAATGGATACTCCAAAATAATTAATTAAACCTCGAAATATTTCATTGCCGTGTTTGTCCACACGTCACCTTGTTGTGTATTATTCCTCATTGATAAAAATCTATTGGTTATTTATATTAAAACCTAGTTTTATTTGATACATGAATAGTTAAAGTATTGTTACGGAATATATTTATTCTAATATTTCAACAATACAACGAATGGTTAATAAAAAATCATTTGTCCCAGAACTACCGTTCATCGCCGTGTCCTAATCATGTTCAAGGATATTGTTTTACCTAATGACTTGCGTCCCCCCCGCGGTGCGCTAAACGTTTCGTATTAGTGCTGCCTAAGTGATCGACGTGGAAGGACGTACACACGTGCCTGCGTTTTCGAGCCATAATGTAAGTTATTCAATTTTTATGTTACTGGACATTTTTTCTTTCATCGCCGTGGATAGGTATAACCTCATTTTGAATTAAGTTTATCTTCTTGAGTAAGCATTCGATAGAACGCCATTTCGTTTATGTTTATTTGTGAAGTGTTTGTTTCTTTAAATAGTTAATAGATTTTTTGCTATTTATATTTTTTGCCTTGATTTTCATCGCCGTGCTTTCATTGCCGTAGTGTTTGTACGCGAAATTTGCTATGGCAATGAAAAAAAAGACACGGCAATGAAAAAAAATTCATTGCCATGCCTTGTAAAACAATTTATTTTCATTGCTGTGGCCAGGTATTTCATTTCCGTGACTTGTGTTTTCATCGCCATGGTATGATTAGGCAAAGAAAATATCTTTATCACCTTTTATCTGTTATACAGGTAATACCGATTACTGACATTACAGGACTCGTCAAGTTAACTCTCTCTGCAATGCGATAAAACATTTAAGGATAGACTTGATGAGTTTTTACTGTACAGTCAACTACAAAAAGATTTTTTCATGGTAACGTAACAAAATGATGTAACATTTGGTACTCTATCACACGTATAATATACCCTCACACACGCATGCACCCCCACATACTACAGTCTGATTTTAATAATGGATTGTTTATATTTTTAGGATGCCAAGATGCCTAAACCAAAATTATCTAAAGAGGTGAGAAAGGAGAGGAAAAGATTGGCGGAAGAAAAGCGACGTCAAAAATTAAGAAGCGACCCTGTATCAAGAGAGGAGTATCTAAGAGAAGAAAGAGAACGATATCTTAAATAGAAGGCTGCAGGAGTAGTTCTTCCTCGAAGTGCAATGACTTCGCAATATTATAGGAGGATAAGGTCTTGATTCCAACATTTCCAACACTTGTGTGGGAGTAAAATTTGGGCAAGGAAATATTACAAAAGAAGAATGAGAGTACAATAAGTAAAGAAAGACTGTTGAATTACACTCGCAACACTACTTAGAGATTTCAATACTACAGCCTTTATTCTTATACATACTCCCATTCTTCCTTTTGTAATATATTATCTATCCAAATCTTACTCCCATACACAATTTGTCTGGGTTTGCCTTTCCCCCTCGGAGAGATATAATGTTTTTTCATTTCCATGGATTGATTCTTTCATTCCCATGGCACAGTTTTTTCATTGCCGTGGACGCTTGTTTCATTGCCGTGCACGCATGTTTCATCGCCGTGGCACGGAATTTTTAATCCTGTATATCTCGTTAGTTTTTTAAGTTATCTGCTAGACATTAAGCAAGAATACAATACATTATCAAAAACTTTAATAAAAGCGTTTTTTTTTTTAAAAAAACCTTAAGATAAAAAAATACACGGAAATGAAGATTTTATAGGACCTGTTGAAATTCACTCTAATACAAGAATCCTGAATGCAGCGAGGGATTCAAGCTAGCCCAAGGCAAAGACACCTTTATCCCCGAGGAGGATACTCTACTTTTCACACCTCCTGTGAGAAAATATGAAGCCATAATACGAAAAACAAAGTATTTTAAATTTACAAACACTATGTAGAGATATTGTATTTAGAACTATAGTGTATACTGTATACCTACTTAAAACAGGTTAGTTTAATACCATACGGATTTGCAATATTCGCGCCTTTTTTGCGTTCCACTCGGTATACCGGACCAGGGTCCAGGATTGAAGACAATATTATAAGAATAATTGGTTATGTACGGATTATTGTATAAAAGGATAAGAATAACACTTAAAACCCATTTATAGTCGATTTATTAATTTAAAACTATTTTCACTAAGGCCACTGATCATAGAAAAAAATCAGGACGAGACGGCCGATACTAACCGTCGCCGCGCAAATAACAACGGTAGCGTGGTGAAGGCGATTGTCAATACTTGTCTTCGAAAATACAAGGGATTGACAGATGCTATCGAAATGTCACGTGATCTAATTCCTACATTTTGGCATTTTGACATTCGCTAATAGAATGGCTCATTGTCTAGGGCTTCTGGTCTCCGCTACAGACAGCATACTATTAAAATGTAACTCAAACTTCACCACAAAATAGCTCGGCTTAATTTTGCTCGACAATATCTTGATTCTGATTGGTCGTATGTTATATTTACTGATGATAACTTTCAAATCGAGTCAAATCGGAAGATTAACTTTCACTCGGTATAATTAAGCTCATGTCGTGCCACATAATGAATCTAGACACATACGAGTAGCTGACAACTTATGAGGGTGGATGAGCCACGACGATGTCGCAGAACTGACGTCGTTAGACAATAGGGCTACTGCGAATAATTATGTGTCGCTTTTGGAAGAGGTGATCCTGCAGCAGAATTCCTATAAATTGAATAGTCCAGGATAATGTCCCTATTTACACGGCCCGGGCTATTATGGCGTGTTTAACCTGCACCGTGACATCCATCTCATTCAGTGGCCTTTGATATATATATAATATAGATATTTTCACACCACCTGATCGAAAACGTCAAATTATATGTCATGCCAACCTAACCTACGGCTACTCGTCTGGACTGCTGGATATTAATGCCGGGGTTCCTCAGGGGTCGGTGCTCTCGGCAACATTGTTTTTGCTGCATATTAATGATCTGCTAAAACCCGGTACCTTTGGGTATGCAGACGACAGTACTGTTGCTGAGAGATATGTGTCTAACGCACAAGCTGGTGGATCGCAGATCCAGCCTCTCCGAGAGGCTATGGTTGAGCGCTTGAACTTGTCCCTACAGGCTGTCTCAGAGTGGGGCGATGCCAATCTGGTCAAGTTCAATGCTGCTAAGACCCAGGCGTGTCTTTTTTCCGCTAAAAGGAGCCAATTCCACCCAGCTCCATCTTTCCGAGGTGTAACCGTGCCGATTACCGACCAACTTGACCTTCTTGGTGTTACGTTGACATCTACCCTCAATTTTGGCACATTTACAGAGACAAAGGCTCAAGTGGCTGCCAAAAAGTTGGGAATTCTAGCAAAGGTGCGACGGTACTTCACGCCGGAATAGCTGCTCAAACTTTATCAAGCGCAAGTTCGATCGTGTATGGAGTACTGCTCGCACCTTTGGGACGGATCTGCCAGATACCAGTTTGATGCCCTTGAGTCAATAGAGAAACGAGCCAAGAGGATCATCGGCAATGATAGGCTCGTCGAGTCGAAGCTCCAAAGTCTCGAGCATCGACGCCGAGTTGCTAGCCTGTCGGTTTTCTATCGGTTGCATTTTGGAGAGTGTGCAACGGAATTGCATAGTTTGATTCCACCTAGCCCGTTCCACCATCGGACCACAAGACGTACGCCGATGCGCCACCGGTACATGGTGGACATCCCACCCACACGCACAAAGCGTTTTGGGAATACATTCATTGTGCGTACCGCTAAGGAGTGGAATTCCCTGCCGGAAAAAAAAAACCTAAAGTGAGTCATTTTTGGCCGGTGGTACAGCCGGGCAATAATGTTGTACTGGATTTCATTATAACCCGCCGGTCAATAGTGTGATTTAAATTTGGAACCTCATCTGTCTGCAATATTGGCGGTATATTCGGTAAGTACTTACAACGCCCTCTGTCTCTGTCTCTCTCTATCTGTTCCAGAAAGAGGAAAGATATTCTCGATACTCTTACTACTTTTTTTTTTTTTTTTTTTTTTTTTTTTTTTTTTTTTTTTTTTTTTTTTTTTGTAGTATGGGAAATCATCAAATGTCCCCTCCCGCTCTGGGTGGAGCGGCAGGGAGTGTCAAACTTTTACTGACTAAAACCCACCCTTAGTCCTCCTAGTGCCTTTCTTCCCAGGGCCGCGGTAACTCTTTCGAACATATTTTGCCCCCAGCCCAGTGATCGGCCGGCTTGCCAGCTGCCGCACATGCGAAGCAGTGCGGCGCGGCGTCGCACGAGCCGGCCCTGTGACCGGGCTGACCACAGCGGAAGCAGTGGTCACTGCGGTCCACCTCCGAGGTGCAGAGTGCTCCGATATGGTTGCCAACTTGGCAACGGAAGCACCTCAGAGGTCTGGGCTCCAGCAGTTTCACCTGCGCGGAGACCCAGCCCACCAAGAGCCTTCGGCCCTCTGAGATTTTCTTGGCCGCCGACACGGGGCAGCTCACCACTACGGTTCGCATGCCCGTGTTGTCAGGACGGATGGTGCCCGCCTTCACCTCCTCTGCAGAGCACCCCCCCGTCCTGACGACGGCGGCCAACACCTCCTCCTCCGTGACGGAGTCGTCCAGGCCCAAGATGCGCATATCTATGCACTTCGTGGGCCTGGACACTCGGACGTCATCCGCGCCCAAGGACGCCATAAGCCTTTCGGCTAGAGCGTCCGCGGCCGGACCGCTGCCTGCTCCAGGGATCTCGAGCATCCTGGCCCCGGTCATGGTGACCCTGAGCCGGAGACCCCCGACGATGCCAAGCTCACCGAGGTTGATGGCCTCCTTGGCCTTGGTGAGCGTGTTGGCATACGTCACGCCCCTCTTCACCGCGTCCGGCTGCAGCGTTAAAACTACAGCCGCGGTCTTCGGGGCGCGGAGCGCAGCCGCGACGCCTCGCGCTTGCTGCCGCCGCCTTCTCTCCCGCCTCTTTGCCGCCCTGGCTGCCTTTCCCGCCTTCTTCTTCTCCCCGGCCACTTGCCATTCGGCTTGAGCCGGGGGAGGTTCAGAAGGCGAGGAAGCCTGGGGGAGCTGCTGCACGGCTGGCGCAGGAGCCTTCGCCGTCCGCGCAGCCGCCCCACCCTTCCTCTTCCTTCCCGGGCCCGGGTCCGGTTTTCCCGACACCGGCTTCGCGGGTGCCGGCCCAGACCCTTTGTCCTGGCCGGACGACCCCGGTGTGGCAGCCACGGCGGCCGCGTACGACGCCGCCTTTTTCCGGCCTGGAGCCTTCCCACTCGCCGCTAACGGGGGGCGCAGGACGATGCCCTCCAGGACGGAGAACCGCGCCTGGAAGGCAGCCATCTCCTGCCGCACAAGGTCCAGCACCTGGCCCTCCTGCGGCACGGGCTGGCTGTCCTCCTTGCGCCCCCCTTTAGGCGCCCCCTGTGGGCCGGCTCCCTGGAGCCTGGCCAGGTCTGCTCGGAACCCCGCGTTCTCCCTCTGGAGACGCTCGGTGGCGGCAGCCAAGCGGGCGACCTCCGCCCGCAGCTTGGACAGCTCGTCCGCTGGAGGCCCACCTCGGTTAGCCTCCGTTTCCGCCAGGATCGCGGCCAGCGCCGCGCTTATGGCCTTGTTTTTGGAAGATGACTTCCTTTTCAAGGCCACATCGCGGATCGCGGCCTCCACCACCTCCGCAAACCCGGCCCTCCGAACCCGCTCCTGTCCGGAGTCATCCGGCTCACCGCCGGAGGACTCCAAGCCAGGAGCCCCACGACCGCCATCTTCGGGGGGTCGTCCAGCATCCTTGGAGGCAAGGACTCTGCCCTTGCCTCCCTCTCGGCCCGTACCCCGCCTGCTGGTGGGGATTTTACGGGCCGAGACCCCCGGTCCTCCTCAGATCTGGGCCGCTTGCGGAAGGACCTGAAGTCCTCCGCAGCAGCCCCCGCCCCCTCGGGTACAGGGCTCGCCGAGCTAACGGTCGCCAGGTCGTCGGAGTCCAACTCGGACTTCGACTCTACACCCGCGCGACGCTCAAACGAACCCTCCTCCAAATACAGCGCGCCACCGCCCGCGCTCTGCCCGGCCGACTCTTCGTCGGGTGAGCTAAAATCGAACCCGATCAGCTCCTGAAAGGACGGTTTGGATCGGGGGCCTCCTCGGCCACTGTTGCCATGTGCAAACGGAGAGTGGATAGCACCGTTGCCCCCCCCAGAATACGAGGGGCTTGACGCATAAAGCGTGGCGGATTCCCGGACTGCTGTGCAGTCCGAACCGCCCTGGGGTAATTTCTCTTTTTGGGCGCTATCCATATTTGTCCTTTTAAAGGGTACGGTCCCTGTCTCCCCCTCTCTCTCCTTCTCACTGCCTGCTCGCTGCCCTCAAAGTCACGTCTGATGATCAGACGCGTACCAGAGAGCAGCGAGCAAGCCAATGAGACGCACACCGTCCGAGGACCCGAACACTGCTCAAGTCTCCGAACGGTGTGCCCCTCTTGTGTCTCTCTTGGTCTGGTCTCTCACTTGGGACCTTCCGGCATGAGTGGCTCTACCGGCAAAGCCCCCAAGATCACTGAGACACGCAAGCCCCACCACGACGGCAACGTGGAGACACGGTTGGTGGGGATACTCTTACTACTTAGGGATGATATTCTTGAATTTCTAAAGAATCATAAGTATTGACCAGTATTGAAGACAATATTATAAGAATAATTGGTTATGTACGGATTATTGTATAAAAGGATAAGAATAACACATAAAACCCATTTATAGTCGATTTATTAATCTAAACTATTTTGTGGAGCATCTCATATATGACGTTCTAAATTCAAATTGCATACAGCCAAGCGTCCGAACCCATTCTACCAGCTGATAAAAAGCTCTGTATAAAGCTTTGTTTACACAAATTTCTTAAATTGTATTATGTTGCTAACAATAGGCCTGCACATGCACATATTTACAAACCCACAGAGAAGTAAAAAAAAAAATGAAAATCGAGGTTGGTCGTGGCCGCTATGTGGTAGGTATCATAGACTAATATAAGGTATACCGAGTGGAACGCAAAAAAGGCGCGGATATTGCAAATCCGTATGGTACTAACTTTTTTAAGTAGTTCCAAATACATATTTCTACTTAGTGTTTGTAAATTTAAAATACTTTGTTTTTCGTATTATTATGGCTTCTTATTTTCTCACAGGAGGTGTGAAAAGTAGAGTATCCTCCTCGGGGATAAAGGTGTCTTTGCCTTGGGCTAGCTTGAATCCCTCGCTGCATTCAGGATTCTTGTATTAACTCCCTCGCTTCGCTCGTGAATTAAACTCTAAACTCCCTCGCCACGCTCGGGAGTAAACTCTCGAATCCTTCATTGCGTTCGAGATTCAATATGACGCCCGTGACACAAGACACTGCTTTATCCCCTGGGTGCATAATCTACTATTATCCTATCTAGTAAGTCACCTCCTTGAGCCACCGATCTTTATGTTAATAAAAGTTTAGGCACATAGATTCGTGTAGGCAATTATGAACCATAAGGTGGTAAACATTTTCTGACCGCGACTGTACTCACTCTTAGTTTCGTGAAAAGTTAGTCGAGCAGGTAACCGATTTTTGGGACCAAAGGTTTGTGGTTAACTTGATTGAAATTTGAAACCTTGCATTACCTTCAACCACAGAGTTGAATTTACAAGTATAAGTACACAATACCTACAAGTACTTCGATACCTTTGCTGATTTAAATCTATTGTGAGACACGAGTATTTAGAGATTAAATACTAAATGACCAAAGTTGTACCGTGAATCGCAAATGAGCCTACATAAAAATATTATACAGACGTACCTATCTACCTATTAATATCGTCCCGTGCGCCCATTCATTAATAAAATTATCTTAACAATATGCCACGACATGTTTCGTCACTCAGAGTGTGTTTGTTATACCGAGTCTAGACATGTAACAACAAGAACTTGCTGCAGCTATAATAATATTATTGCTATATTATTATTATTAGACATTGCCACAACTTGTTTCGCGATTCATTTGAAAAAGCCGTTATAATAACTATTGAAGTCGTAAAGGAGCTTTCTAATGACATTTATAATTATCATGTGCGATTTCATATAATTAGTTTTTTCGATTTTTTGAAGTAGCCTACCTCATACCAGTAGTTTATATTACTGACTGTGATTCAATTTATCGATATATTTGCGAAAAACGAAAACACGTTCGGAAGAAATGTGAACGTTGTAAATGCTAACACGAAAAACATCCGTGAAATCGCAGCACGTAAGTTCATAGTTTTTTCTTTTCTCATGGGACGGGACGAGTTTCAATGTGATGGAATATATTAGAATATAATATACTAGCAACACGCCGCAGTTTCACCCGCGTAAGAGTTTTTTCATTTCAAACATACACACACACAAAAATACAAATCCTTTCTATAGATCTACAAAAAGAGACTATAACTGACGAAATTTATCAGACCGTTATACTCTGGGTAGTCGCTCTTGCTACCAAGTGTCTGGCTGACAAGTGACTAGTTTTTCTTCCGAAATAACTAGCTTTTTGTTGTCCCTGGCCTATCCCAAAGAAAATAGTGTATTTTTCCGCGATAATAAGTACTATGGCTTTTCAGTGATGGAGCAGTTTCCTATCAGTGATAGAATCTTTGAAATCAGATCAGAACTGCCAGAGGTAACCTCTTACAAGCAAACAATTTGAGCACTTTAAAATATTAAGATCTAGGTTTACGATATTAGTCTATATGAAACTGTCCATACATAGGTACTTAGTTTGTATAGACACTAGTTAAGAAGATAAGAATATAATATTAAAACCGGAACCCACTTTGACCATTAACAATGACTAGGCACCAAATCAATTTTATTGTAATAAGTAGTCGCTTTTAGTCGAAAAGCGATTAATTATTGCGTTGACTACTTTTCATTAGCCGACCAATTAAGAGTTTGGAAAATTCTGGACTAGCTGTAATTCAAGCTTGTCTAGGTTTTAGCCAGCTGAATTATCCAATAATTGTAGTATTCATTTATTTAGTTAATTTCTTCATTGCCTTTTCTAAAAACGTAGTAAATAGGACTTGTGAAAACATAGTATCATTTCGTTTTGACGCACTCTTGGTATGTCTTTTTTTTAAGGCTGGGAAATCATCAAATGACTCCTTCCGCTCTGGATGAAGCGGGAGGGAGTGTCAGACTCTTACTGACTAAAAACCCATCCATGTTCCTCCTCAGGCCCTTGGCGTTCCAGGGCCGCGGTGACTCTTTCGAACAAATTCCGCAACCCTGGCAGGCTCTCTTAGTATCTATGTCTAAGAAATTTAAGGCGTTTTCGAATAGTATAGTGTTTATTTACATCGTGTTTACAACAAAAATATAAAACATAACAATAACAAGTCTATCAGTAAGAGGTACATCAATAAATTAGAGGACTAATTTTTAATGTCCTTTTTTGAAACCCCAGTGTTTGTGGTCTTCATGTCCGCCCTTCTTGCCGTGGCCGTGGTGGTGGTGGTGGTGCTCGTGGTGGCCGCCCTCGTCGTGGTGGCCCTTGTGCTCATGGTGGTGGCCGCCCTCCTCGTGGTGTCCCTTCTTGCCGTGGTGGTGCTCATGGTGGCCGTGATGTTTGTGTCCCTTGTCAAAGTGTCCGCCCTTCTTGTGTCCATGTTCACCGTGATGGCCGCCGTATCCCTCTTCGAAGCCTTTCTCACCGTGCTTGTGGTGGAAGTGTTTGTCTTTCTTGAACTCGTCTAGTTTATGAACACCGTGGTGTCCTTTCGTGGAGTGACCCTTATGGTAGTGTCCCTTTTCTTCGAAACCGTGACCTTTCTCTCCCTTCTCTCCGTGGTGATGCTCATGGTGGTGTCCATCGTCGTGATGATGGTGTTTCTTGTGTCCTCCGTGGTGGTCGTGGTGTCCCTTGTGTCCCTCGTGGTGGTGGTGGCCCTTCTTGCCGTGTTCATGGTGGTGGTGTCCCTTGTATCCTTTGTGTCCGTGTCCCTCGTGGTGGTGATGGTGGTCCTGGTGGTGTTCCTTGCCGCCTCCCTTCTCGTGGTGGTGCCCGGTGGCGGCAGCCTCGAGGTCGGCGTCACGTTTCTCGCGGATGTCCCGCGCCTGTGCGAGTGCGGCCAGCGCCAGCAAAGCACAGCTCAGTAGGAGCGTCACCCTCATGGTTGTTGTACTCTGGGACAGGTCGAGATGAGATATGGCACGTATTATTAACACCACAACGTTTTATAGATACTGTGGGTCTGGTTTTCTCGAACTTGCATTGGGCAATAGTTGCACTGACTCGGGTGCTTGCACTTACTTACTAGCAAGGTCAAGCGCCCTAGTGCTAGGTAAGTTTTGATTTAATATCAACTTTGATCGGCAACGGTAACAACAGTTTTTACTTCGGTTGTTATGTTTTGCTTAAATGATCTTTAAATACAGAAATGGGATCAGAGCACATTGCTGCATGGCAGCATATCGACTTGTTATCGTCGATATTTTACTCTACATTTAAACTTACAATATTTCAATATGAACAATATTGAAAAATTGTAACTTTAGATGTAAAATATTCTTTATTTAGTTTTCACTGATTTAACGAACTGCCGTTTCTCATAATTTATTTGTACATACTCTTACCGTATCGCACTTGAATTCCAACTGCTTTCGTATAGTTCTAATCCATCGGATGGCGAAACATTGTATAAGTATAATAATGTAACCTATAATAATTGCGGCAGTAATGAGACTCTCATGAACTATTTAATTTACTTATAATAAAAATTAAATAATTTGTCAACTTTCCTGTAATTAGAGGTGGTGTTTAGTAGTTTATTATTTATTTATTTTTTTAAAGAAACGCTGCTTCACGCTAGGAATTTCTCCTGTATCGTGAGTGCGTTTACAAACATACAAACTCACATACACAAACAGCTAGACCCGGACCAACTATCTGTAGGCCATAAAAATATTTGTTCCGTGCGGGTCGTGTGTTTATAAGTCAATACAGATTTCATATTAGATTGTAACATGAGAACAAGCTTGTAGTAAACAGACAGCTGTAGGGCAACACGGCCTCATTATCTCACTCGTCTGTGCTACTGGTGGTAACATGTTCAGTAGATGTACAAGATACATGTTGCATAATGTTCCGATGATAACTCGCGGAAACCACTTGTTCGGAAATCAAGTGATTGAAATAGGTATGGCTTACCTTATTTCAATCACGTTCTACGTCGTTCGTACCTTTATGGTACTTTTATATTACAATTTTATGTGCCTATTGTTGTCAGTTACGGGTAGCCAGAAGCCTGAAAGTGTGAAAACCAGACTTGGGGGGTATCGTGTTAAAGATGTTGCAGCCAACTAGCTGAATCCGCCGTTTCATTAAAAGTCTAGCCTTTTCAATGAATTGTGCCGTTTAATCAGAGACATAAGTGACATGGGCATGTCATTAAACGATATAAATTGAACCGAAGATTTCACTTAGGCCGCTGATAAATCGGCACAATTAAATAAAATGGCTAGGCAACCAATTAAACGGCTGATTAAACTAATTGGCTGCGACATAGACATTTTGAAAATCAGATATGCTCCCTTTAAAATACTGAAATTCCACTGAATCCGGTTAGACTGAAAACCAAACCCAACATATGTACCTAGTTGGGGAAAGACTAGGCAATTTGATTGAGGCGGTACCATTACCCGCTGATTTTGGTTTGGTAAGTGATTCCAAAGACGTCTTCATTTATGTTTTAGCCTTAAAGGCTAAAATTTAGGCTTTGGATGGTGAATCTTTAACATAGGTACTGGTTTACACCCGTACACATCAATATAAGGTTCAATTGAAAACCAGCGTCAGGCAGCGCTTAGTTGTCTGGCATTTTGCTGAACTGGACCTATTTGGCGCAGCCGCGGGGGACAAAATGTTTTGTTTTTAAATTCATGTTTTTTCTTGTTTGTACCTACATTGTGTGTATCTCTGTGTGCCAAATAAACTAATTTTCTTTCTTTCTATACAACTGAAATTGTTACCGTATGGGTCGTCGTTAACTAACTTAGAATTACATAGTTTGTCAATTGACAAACTATGTACCTAATTCTAAGTTGGTTAAGTTTCGACAATTTTGATTGTGCCATTGATTCTTTTTTTTATGGATGGGAAATCATCAAATGACTCCTTCTGCTATGGGTAGAGCGGGAGGGAGTGTTAGACTCTTATAGACTACTGACCTGAACTGAACAAAATTCGAAACCCTGGCAGGCTCTGGTTCTAACGGGCCCACAAAGCTAATCCTACGTTACTTTCTCAAATATGAAATAATTTTTGTAGTGTTGGTTGTCCGCTAAGATTCTGTAATGGTGGCTGCAGTAGCTTCCGTACAAAGAAAGCGTTTTTTTCTTCTTTTTAAAAGGATACTCGAGGCCTTTTAAATCTTTAAGGACTTTAAGAAAGCTTTAAGCAACATAATAATATATTTAATACATAATATTCACCAAGTCTACAGTGCTAGAATCAGAACATAATGCGTATTAACAATTTCTTGTAAATTCGTGGAAACTCTATTAGAAAGAACACATTCAATTATTAATTACAATTTATTTTCTAGATCGATATTAATATTTTATTTTGGGTGTTATTTTATCCTAGAATCCTTGGATCAAATTCAGTCTTTCATTGTTAGATGGGCTCTTCAAAATAAATATAAAATAATCATTCATTTGCGAATTAAAAATTTATCAAATGTTTTCGTAAAGTCATTTGATACTACAAATTGATAGTCTTCATTACCCTTATGTCATTGAACTTGAACTTAACATAATTAATTATTGTTTTTCATGAGGTCAAACATACGTGCTTTTGAATTTTCTGCGAGTACCAGTTTTAGTGAAAAGTCTATGAGCACTGTTTATTACTAAAAGCCCAATTATAATATTAATGGTTATAGAAACATATAACGTGTAACAGAATAAACGCAATACCTCCTAAGGGTTCATTGTACTCATCATTATGAACAACTTTAACAATGGGACCAACACTGAAATCGCGAAAAAAAAATTGACTCCTCCATCAAAAAAAACATTCAGTCGAGTTATCACACATCTCTGTGCGCATAACTCGACAAAATGTACTGAACAGCTGATTTTTTTTTTCGCGAGTTATTGCGTTTATTCTGTTACACATTGTATAAGATCGTGTACACTATAAACAAATAGGACTTAGTACTAAAGCAGTTTTAAAGATTTATTCCACCCTGTAGGTACTGCAAAGAACGTCAAGTAAATGGAGAAGTCAGAAATCAATAGTTAATTAGCTCTTCACAGGACCCATTTCAGAATAAATTGACCCTGGATCCTTTAATTAGCTAAAGCTGTGACGTCAAAACCGATTCCGAAGAACAAATTCATGAAATGGGATTTTATTTGAGTTAATACAACATTCGTCAGCAATGTAATTATTTAATTCTATTGTGTTAGGAGGTGCCTGTCTGGGGTGCTGACCACGGCGGCGGCGGGTACGCTGCTCGATCACGTTTGGGTGGATAAATAGGTAAGTATGATATATATTTAGTACCTATTTATTATACGTAAGATACGCTTTGTGGAACTTAAATGAGTAAATTACGTGGTTTTCTTAAATTTTTTTTGGTGGCAACATGTAGTAAAGAAGAGAAGGAATTAGTTATTTTGTACAAAATGTAATTTTTTGTCGTATAAACATAACAAAAACACTCGTTAACAACTTAATATCAACAAATAACAGTTCAGGTACATTCAGCGAGCGCTTAGTGGCCCTTCTTGTGTCCCCAGTGCTTGTGGTCCTCGTGACCGCCCTTCTTGTCGTGGTGGTGGTGGTCTTCGTGATGTTCGTGGTGGCCGCCCCCGCCATGGTGGCCCTTGTGGTGGTGGTGGTGACCACCGTGCTCGTGGTGGCCCTTTTTGCCGTGGTGGTGCTCGTGGTGGCCGCCATGCTTGTGTCCGTGGTGGAAGTGGCCGCCCTTCTTGTGGCCGCCTTCATGGTGGTGGCCGCCGTGGTGCTCATGGAAGCCTTTCTCTCCGTGATGGTCGTGAAAGTGTTTATCCTTCTTGAACTCGTCATGCTTGTCGATGCCGTGGTGACCCTTGGTGTCGTGTCCCTTGTGCCAGTGGCCGTGCTCCTCGTGGCCGTGGCCGTGGTCGCCCTTCTCGCCGTGGTGCTCGTGGTGGTGGTAGCCGTCGTCGTGGTGGTGGTGCTTCTTGTGCCCGCCGTGCTCGCCGTGGTGGCCCTTGTGCCCCTCGTGGTGGTGGTGGCCGTGCTTGCCATGGTGGTGTTCGTGGTGGCCCTTGTGTCCCTTGTGGTGCTTGCCGCCGTGGTCATGGTGGTGGTGTCCGTGGTGCTCGTGGCCACCGCCCTTGTCCCAGTGGTGGCCCGACGCGGCAGTCTCCAGGTCGGCGTCCCTCTTCTGGCGGAGCTCCCGGGCGGAGCTGAGGGCGGCGATGGCCAGAAGGCCAAAAGCCACCAGAAGGATACTCCTCATGATTGATTAGACTAGTTGCTGCTGAATGATATTGATCCATCAGTGTCAATGATTTTATATACTAAACGACAGCGGCGGTGAGGTAAGGCGCGCTGCTGATAGTGTCAAGGTTGTAGCGACGAACGACCGCCTGAGATTTCCACTTCCTTCCAGGTTGACAACATTGACTTTGCTGTGAGATAACTTCCGAACTAGTAGCGTATCAGTTTTAGAGATTCTTTTACAATGTGTTCCTAAAGTGTCTGAAAGTATGAAGTGAACAAAATAGTCTATATAGTAACGTAACAGTATCGTTAATGTAAGTGAATTTTACCATTACTCGTTTCGCACATAATATTTATTTTAATTGGATACTGTATTCATATTTTTGTATGATACAAATTGTGTGTGTCAATGGTGCATAAAATGAAACCAAAATACAATGGGGTTTTAATTTTTTATATACCATGTTACGGCTAATAGCCGTAGTGCGGCTATACCTAGTTTAGCCGGCTACAACTAGGTGCAGCCAGCCACATGCGGTTAAACTTAGATGTGTCCTACTTATCTTCGGTTAGAACTTGTAAAATAATTCATCATATCCGGTCATTGGGCACCCCGACTCGGACAGGTTTGGTTATTTCATTGCAAACCCTTGAGCCCGACTTTGCCTTTTCATGTGGCCGGTTGCACCTAGTTGTAGACGGCTAAAACTAGGTGTTACAGCACTTTGGCTATTAGCCGTAACATATACCTATGTTCAAATTTCACCTACGTTAATTTCCCATAAAGTAAAAGCGTCTCTGTAACCTCTCAAAGAAAATCAAGACAAGTATAAGTATACTTAGTAGTAGTCAACTACGAACAGTTATTTTGGTGTAAAACCTTGACCTTTTGACAATTAACATTTCGTTCCCGAATATTACGAAGTAAGAAACAGCTTTATGTTTTCTTTCATCACTTTAGAAGCATTCTAAGAAAATTTTCCACCAAAGAAAAGGAAAAATAAATGGGTATAATTATTATGTTTTCATATTGAATGAACAAAAATTAATATATATCTGAGATTTTAGGAAAAAAAACTTTTTCTTTCCGAAAATCTCAGATTATATATTTGTTTCTGTAAAGTAGAAATATGTAAAAGATTATTTTTGAAAGTATAAGAAATATGATTTGTACATTAACACGATCCTTATCTCGTTTGCCAAATGACTGACACGCCGTTAATATTCACTTTGAAAATGATAAATGAGGCAGATAATAAGACATTTCTGTACCTTTTATTTATTTCCCTTTTTCGTACTTTACTCGCTGCTTCTTGCGGCTCATCTTTGTTTTGTGACGATATCTGGATATGTTATATTTATGTTTGTAGCGCGCCATTAGCATAAAAATGTTTGTATCTTTTAGTATTATGTAGGTATCTATTGAAAAGGGGTGCATTAGAAGCGGACTATGTATAGCAGAAACGGACCTAATGCTATACTATATAGTATGGCGTTATGTGCGATATAATCGCAAGCAAAATGATCTGCTCGTATCGACAGGATCACGTCCAGACGTGTCGTTTCGTCCATATATTTGTGGGGCGGGGGGGATGCGGCGCGCATAGCATCATAGCGCAGCGCATCGCTACATTTTATAACATAAAGTAAAGCGCATTTCAGACTAAGCTATACTATAATAGCATATAGTTCATAGCACAACAATATCGCTCACCATACATTTATTTAGAACACGTTCACACTTAGCTATAATGTATATTTTTGGCTCGCTATACGCTATAAAATTGAGCGATGCGCTGCGCTATGATGCTATGCGCGCCGCACCCCTCCTCGCTCCGCAAATAGACGGACGAAACGACACGTCTTCTGCTGGACGTGATCCTATGGATACGAGCAGATCATTTTGTTTGCGATTATATTATATCGCGTAATGTGAACGCAATGCTATATAGTATCTAAGCTTTCTGGCTTTCAATGCTTTATTTACCATATAGCAAAATAGTACAGCGTAGTCTGAAATGCACTTTAGCGTAATTTTATAGCTTATGCCAATAATATATAGTAAAGTACAGTGTGAACGTGTCCATAGCAATGTACGGTGCGCGATATTTTTGTGCTATGAGCTATATACTATTTGCTTTTACATTATAGCGTAGTCTGAAAGCCGCTTGAGGTTTTATCTGACAGTTTTCGTTGTTGGAAAGAACATGAAGAAACAAACACAAGTAAATACGGCTGGTTTGCTAATGTGTCTACCTAAAGACTCGAGAGACGAGAGACGGACATTCGGAAAACCATATTCAGCAGACATGCCAAACAACACAACGTTTGTAATAAAGTAATTAATGTTAAAAGATCAGTAACAATAGAACATTTAACCAACTTCAGCTTAGGAACCAACTAATTGACCATTAGCGAGCTGAATGATATTTAATTAGATCTTCATTCGAATCTGTTCCTATACAAAAAGCTTTAGGGACCCATGGATGCGACTAATGAAGTAAAAATCTTCTGCGCTGCACCACTGAAGCTACGCTGCATAAAAAAACACGAGCTGTAGATTTTACCAATAACGGTAAGTTAGATGAAGGAATTTAATCAGTAACACTTGGAATGAACCTAGTGATTGTAAAGCATAATTATGTATATTTGTTCCGTAGCTAAGTCTATACATACATACATCAGAATGTTATCCAAAATCTCCACAATAGATGGTTGGTTTGTTGCGCAACAGGCTATAATTGTACGCCCAGTTACGTTCAGAATATGTAGCGCTGGCATTTACATAAGTGCAGGCAGTGTGTTATATCGAACATTTGGTTTGCATTACAATCCGCTAACTCGGCGTTTCACCCAAATATAACTTATGTTAAGTACCTAGTTACGTTTGAAGTACCAGCGTTCGTGTTATCAACATACCTTGCTTATGAATAAAATTTTGAATGTCTGACTACAGCAGAATGCGCGCGTAAGTAAGTATAGCCATAATCCATAAGCCATAGTTTATTTTTTGTTTGTACCTACATTGTGTGTATCTGTGTGTGCCAAATAAACTAATTTTCTTTCTTTCTAATAAAGCAACATTTTCTTCTGTCACAGCATTATAATATTATATATATTTTCAAATGGTTTTCTATTTTACATACATAGGTTAACAGATATTTAGTATGGGTGCCGTTTATTTAGTATACCTAATAATGTCAATTTGTTATCTATCTTATACCTTTAAAGAGTAATTCTTGTATATATGTACTTATATATTTATAATACAGGGTTATTTGTAAAACACCAGCAACCTTTCAGGGGGTGAAAGTACTCATCATTATAAACAACTTTTACTATGGGACCAACTCTGAAATATCAAAAATTAAATCAGCTGTTTCATACAAAATGCAATAGTTATCCGATGAAAATGTATGAAATAGCAGATATTTTTTTCGATTTTTCAGGGTTGGTCTCATAGCAAAAGTTGTTTATAATGATGAGTACTTTCACCCCCTGAAAGGTTGCTGGTAGTTAATAAAATCATACCTGAGTAACAGGCTTCAATGCACGGAAATTTCTAGGATATGTCCTAAAACTAAAGTAGAAACAATATATTATCAAAACCAAGACTTGTAAAATATGGCGTCCCACAAGGTAGTGTAGTGGTACCAGGTACTATTACTAAAATTCTGTATGCTCAAATGACAGATACTCTTTACATCATCTAACAATACTTAACACATTTTTCATTTAATTTGTATATTTATTTAACAGCTATAACAACAATTCCTTTAGAATATTGTCATTAGTAAACACTGTTTTGTTTGATAAAATTATCAATATAAGTATATAAGTAACCTTTGATGTCAAGTTGAACGAAGAGCGAGGTAAGCAAGCTTCCTTGGGAACTGATGATGGGAGCTAGATTTAGCGAGCAAATCGTGCGAACGAAGCACCCGCCAACCCTGCTAAGTTAGGTTCCTTCAAACCCTGCAAAGAGAAATGAGAGCCCCGGGCTTTGTAGTTGTATGTTATATTGATGACGACACGGTTGGCGCGGTGGTTGAGCGATTGGCTGCTGCGCTGCGTGTCTGCGGGTTCGATTCCCGCACGGAACAAATATTTGTATGGCCTACAGATCATACTTGTTCCGGGTCTGGTTTTTGTGTATGTGAGTTTATATGTTTGTAAACGCACCCACGATACAGGAGAAATTCCTAGTGTGGGGCAACAAAAAAATAACGGAAGATATGAAATTAAATTATATTTCATGGAGTTACATCACAATGATGTTAAAACAATACTCAAAACATTTATTAAACCATTTACAGGCACTTTTAAATTGTCAAGGAATAGATGTTTATTACAAATTAAAATTCAATAAATTCAAACGAAATCATATATTTAATTATCTATACTATACATATAATAAAACAGTAACGAAAGAAAAACTGTACATTGAGAATTTTCGAAAAAAAATAAGTGTTGTTAAAAAATAAGTTTTGGGATGCATGAAGGAGCCTCCTCGTGTAGCGCAATTTGTTCCATCTGACACTCAACTGAACCGAGCGCTCGGCGCATCCTGGACAGTCTCACCTAACACCTTATAAGACTGGCCAATCCTTCCCTTGCGGTGGTAGGGCTAACACCCGCCTGGTTCGCGACCCATCCACCGGAGTTCGGCGTCAAGCAGCCTGCTGTGTTTCGTCGACGCGTGGGAGTACCAGTGCCTCAAGGCATCTTCTGGGCACGCTCACTTCATCATGGACCTCATCTATCGCTTTCCATCGGGTGTGATCGAGGTCAAGAGCTGGCTCATTCATAAATAAAAAAAAAAAAAAAAGTGGCTTTTGTAAGAAAAACGTAACTGATGACAAAAAGTGACTTTTTAGAATTTTTGTCTGTTTGTCTGTTTGTATGTGTGTATGGTACGGCTTCACGCCAAAACTACTGGATAGATTGAATTGAAATTCAGCAAAAATGTTCCTTGTAAACCAAGGAAAACTTTAGGCTACATATTATCACGCCGTATGTTATGGGAGGTAAGCAATATTGATTTTAAAAGGTTTTTGTTCGTAATTGAATGCACAACATAATTGAATGCACAAAATGACATGTTAGTTAGTTGCAAAACCATTTATATAATTTTTACACATAAACCTGATAGGAATTGTAGCAATCTAGAAGAAATCAACTTATTATCTACATAATTCAGATACCCGTAATGCCATCTGTTGACCGAAAAAAGTACTAACTATCAAAAGCATGAGAATTACACCAAATATATTTTTTAGTTACTAATGGTACTTTTAAAACGCCATAAACAGTGATTCTTTTGATACAAAACTTACTGTTATGCATTTGATGCATAACATAAAAAAATGGTTTGGTCTGATTGCTCCACTGACGTTATTTTAATTTTTTTTTGAACGGTTAATTCTCTCCACTCAACCTGTAAAGCACCCTGGTTGCTTCTGTACTCTTGGACGGAGCTAGGCCGGCAAACTTAGCCAGGACACCTACGCACAATGGAGTCCATACTCTACTCTATCCGTTGCGGGGTTTTTTTTATGGATGGGCAATCATCAAAATGACTTCTTCCGCTTTGGGTAGACTGGAAGGGAGTGTCAGACTCTTAATGACTAAAACCCATCTGTGTTTCTCCTTATGATCTTTGCGTTCCAGGGTCACGTTGACTCTTTCGAACAAATTCCGCAACCCTAGCAGGCTCTGGCCCTAACGGGCCCCGTCTACTTAGCTGACATCTCTTGGAGGCGCGCATGAAACACAACGTTTCGTCGACCCGGACGTCACGTCATGGTAGGGCCGCTGGTTGTTTTTGGGCCGCGAGCCACCCAACGCTCGCCGTCCGCAGGCCCGTGCCTACGGTGGCCGGGAATCGCCCTGCGACTCCTAACGCCCGGGGCGTCTTCTTCTGTGTCGGCGGCTAAGGCGTGACGTTTGCCTCTCCTTCACACGGCCCGCCCCTTCCTTTACTAGCATTACTGTTTCGCAAAAGGAGGTGACGGCTTCCCACGCCTCCGCGCTTTGGACCATGGAGTAAACCATAGCCGGTAGCGAGAGGTCGCCGTCGCTGATCGCCTCGACGAAGACACGGCGGTGCTCCGCCCAAGCAGGGCAGACCTTCACCGTATGCTCCGCCGTGTCCTCTGCGGGGGTTGACTTCTCTTCTGGTTGGTTTCCCATGGTCAACTTTATGTAGCTCCACTCAGTCACTGCCTTACTCCACCTATCATCACCGCGCCTTGCCAAGTGTCCTGCCCAGCTCCACTTCAGTTCTACAATTCGTTTTCCGATGTTGGAAACCTTCGTACGTCTTCGGATCTCGACGACGTACCTCTTCCAAGCATGGAACGCTCCATGGCTCTCTGTAAACAGCCTCCTGCGTGAGCGTCCATGTAAGTAAGTAAGTAATGGTGGGAAAACACACTGGTTATAAAGGCGAGAATTCAGACATTGCGGAATTTTGGCAGGCTTCAGAATGTCGTCCATTTTTATAAAAGCGGCCCATCCAAGGTGTGTTCCTCTCGATACCTCCGTTTGTTGATTTTCTTTGCCAATTGAAAGGATATGGCCAAGATAAACATATCGGTTAATCATCTCCAACAATTCATTTCCAGATTTGAATCGCTGAAGGTATTTGCCATAACCTTCGTCTTGGTCATATTCATCCCAGGACCCAACTTAAAAGAAGCATCTTAAAGATTTTTATGCATTTTCTGGGGGTCATCGAAGTTCTCAGTGAAAACCACAAAGTCATCTGCAAATCTTAAGTGAGACAGTTGGGCAGAAAATTGACGTTAATACCGCTATAGTCCCAATCTATACCCACATTTTTAACGACATCTTCTAGGACTGCTGTGAATAGTTTCGATGAAATGAAAGAAGCATTATCATTACAACGATTCTCACGAAAAATTAATTGAACAGAAGAGGTACATACTCGACGACGCGTTGTGTTCCACGCGCGTCACAAAAAGATGTCAGTATAAAGACGAGGCCCGCTAGGGCCAGTGCCTGCCAGGGTTGGGGAATTTGTTCGAAAGAGTCACCGCGGCCCTGAAACGCAAAGGGCATTGGAACACAAATGGGTTTTAGTCAGTAAGAGTCTGACACTCCCTTCCATTCCGCCCAGAGCGAAAGGAGTCATTTGATGTTTTCCCATACATAAAAAAAGAGGCAAGCAATGATAGATATTGACTGTTCGTATTAGATATACGAACACATTGATCTTACTTAGCCACATCATTTTACAATACATGTACAGGTACACGCGAACGAAGTCGCGGGCAACAGCTAGTTACTTATATACGAGTAAGTATTAAAAATAAAATTATGCCTTAAATTGCACGCCCATATATCATATTTTAGAAGATGAAGCGATGCTTTAAATAAATATTGGCATGAAATGCCAGCAATGTGAGGGGTTATAGTTAGGAATGTCATTATCTTTGCGACTAGCTCTGGACCCGGAAGGGAATTCTTCCGGATCGCGATGTGCCATACTCATCGGTGGTTTGTGATAAAAATGCTCATCTTTATTGCATTGGTGACATCATTCCTATACGATGATTATTATATAGATGATGTTGATTGATTCATATTTTATTTATTGGACAAGCATCAATATTTGCTAAGGATATCTACACGTATTAACGCACATGTGAGCAATCATGACATTAGGTACATCGAAGGACCTTATAAATCAAAACACGAAATAAAAAAATTGAAACAGAACATTTAGCACACATGAAATACGCACGATACATAGAAATAACAATAAACTGTATGCCAAAAACTACGTCTATGTCTCACGGTTGCCCTAAAAAGGTTAATTTTAACGAAATATCAGAGAGACTAGTTCTGCTGGCTTATGGTTACTGGGTTGTGAGTCTCCATGTAAATTACTGGCAATCAGCTGCATCTGATTAGACTGGAAAATGATCCCAACATAATAACATAAAAATAATATAAAATCAATACCTACTGTGCGACATAAAATATTAATACGTTTGAACTAAGGGCAGTAACCATTACTTGTATGTATGTCGTCTAACACGTCATACAAACTATAACGGTTTACTGTATATGACCGACTTCAAAAAGGAGGAGGTTATATGTTCGACTGTAGTATTTTTTATGTATAAAAAAGAATTTTGAAAATAATTCTTTTTTTATTCGAATGATTACTCCTGAGGTGGCCCAATGTCACCAAGTCAGAATCTGATGATGGGATTCTAGGGAAATCGCGGGCAACCCTCAAATTTTATAGACACATGCAATGTTTTTCATATACATTCTAACGCAATTCAGATATTGTGCTTGGTATTCATCATTTTACGTTGCTGAGCTGATGTGCTGATCCTGACTTATACTTTCCAGGTATAAGTCAGGATCTGATGATTGGATCCCAGGAAAAATGTTTGTTCAGCGATATTTTCGCCAATAGTCAACCGATTTGGATGATCCCCTAATTAATGAAACGACCCAGCCTGTTGTCCCTTGCTGTCCCGAACTGACGCCGCTAAGCCGAGGTCGTATTCCACAGGGAATGCCCTTAGCGAGCGGTCAGTAGTTTTAGCTTGTAGCTAGCTTTGTTGCCTTGGCTGGGGGCCTTAAATTCATTTGAGGCCACCACAGGATAATCCGGTTAAGCAGTTGATAGCCCTTGCGTGTTAACTTGCTAGTAGTCATACCGAAAAAAAAAATAGATTTGGATGATTATTTTTTATTTGGAAGAGTATTTTCCCGGACTGGTCCCATTTCAATTTGGTGATGAAGAACTTCGGAGGTAGGCAAAGAAACTCTTTAATAAATGATGGCAAATCTCCAAAGATTGATGAGATCGCATGTCTGTTTATTGTTTACACCAGTTCCTATCATAATATCACGCTGCGTGCACGTACGCTGTGATGGGCTACACAGATGCATACAAGAAAACCTGAATTTCTATGTTTATAACAGACTTCAAAAAAAAGGAGGAGGTTCTCAATTCGACAGATTTTTTTTCCCAACATTATTTTTATTGAATACCTCCGTAGATAACGACCATCGATGCATAGCTTGGCCCGCCAATATCAAATCATATGTGGGTAGACTTCGTAAAAGTAAAATCAAATACACCCACACCCACATTACGATCTATTCCGAATATGAACTGAAGTAGATATTCAATGAGCCTACCCAATATAAAAATCCTTTTCATATTGGTTTCTTGGACCGTACTAGGTTCTAGTACTTTCTGGTAGATCGTGTAATTTGAAAAGTCGATACGTATTAGAGCTCATGGTTCACAAACTCTAAGCCAACACATACATAATTTAGTGAAATACCAGCTGACATTATTCTGAATCCGGCTGGAACAATGTTCCTTCGTATTTGATTTCTATCGCTAGAAATTGTGTTGCCGCTCCAAAGAAAGTTTCATAAAAACGAGGATTCATAGGCTATGCAAACGACGATACAATCAACGGCATACTAAGATATTGTCGACAAAGTCGCGTGTATTATAGTTTAGAGTCGTGAAATACCTACAATGCATATCATCACTAGTGTATTTTAAGAGTTTCCTTGTAAACCCAGTGTTGTTATGTCCGTAAGTCGGCTACAAAAAAGTCTTGGTAGAAATAACTTGTCTTGTATTTTATTCGAAACGTAGTAGGGAAAATATGGCATGGAACAAATATTTGTTATCTACACAGTTTATCTCAAAATATACAAAAATATACCTAATACTAACAGTGAAAATAGAAAAATTGATCGAAAAACGATATAATTATTTTAAACAAAATATATCTTATCCCTCACGCGAAAACGCTGTTTTCTATGGCAGCTGTCTAAGCGTTATAAACTTTGACGTCAGAGTTGGTATCGGACTTCTCTTTTTCTAATTGTAAACTTTGAAGATTTATAACTTTACCGCTAATGTATTTTAAGTAGAGAGCTTATAAGTATTTTATTTTAGCAAATAAAAAAATTCGGTGCCTTTCGTTTTTAGATAATATTCATTTTTAGTGGTACTGCCATGAGGAATTGTTCAGTTAGTAAACCAAGTGATTTAATAATACTACATTTATTATTACTCTTTCGGCACTGACACGGATTTTTTAAATTGTATAATTTTTATATTGTTTTGTTAGACGTAATTCAATAATAAATAACCATAACCAGAATACGATATGCTTTGTGATGAGTTATGAACTGCACTAGATCAACATTACAATTTAATAAATTTCAGAAATTGTTTCTACACATTAAACTGTTCAACTAAGTTAATTTAAAAGCCCATAAATTCTTGAAAATATTATCCTACATGAGGATAGTGAAAATATACGATACTTTTTAGTAGACGGGCACTCGGCTAGGACACTGGATTAGGTATTCAGTGGGGATTTCAACCGCCGACGCTTCTCCAGAGTCCCGCGTTGTTAGTTTTATAAAGCCGTGGCTAATAAACCTAATGCCAGAGTTTTCAACTATTTTTATTTTACAACAGATTTTGCGCAAACATCTAACTTAAACGTTAATTATTTGTCTAGCTGTCCTTTTACCAAAAGCATTAATTAAAACTATCTGTCTTTGAATAATTAAGTAGAAATTAAAAGTTATTAATTGGTTATTAGTTAGATATTGTACAAGTACTTAACTTTAATTTTTCAATACTCAGACCGGTTTTTTCTGAGGAATAAATATGACAGTATGTCTTATGTTCCATACAAAAACCGATGTCATTTTTATTTTAAGATATAAGAATTAGTATTTATAATGTAGAAACTTCTGAAAATAAAAGTAATACCTACCTACAAATATTTTAATAAAATAGAATGATGTGAGGGTGTGTGTGTGTGTGATGGTGGTCTAATAATATATTTAAAATCCCGTTATCTCTGTTTACTTTCAGAAGGAGAGTTTTCAAGAGGGTGGTTAATTAATTTAGGCAAGTAAATTACAAAAAAACGATCACTTCTTTATTTTTGGGTTCCCATTAAAATGAATGCATTTCTAAAAAATGAAATTCTTGAGTAGCATATTAAAATAAATATTTAATTCGTGTATCACAAAGTATCAACAATAACAAAAAGCCTCATCGCATAATAATCACTACGTTAACTTATTTATGACCTTTCTTCCAACCCCAGTCTTTGTGGTCCTCATGGCCTCCCTTGCTGCCGTGGTCGGCGTGGTGGCCCCAGTACTCGTGGCCGGCGCCCTCGTCGTGGTGGCCCTTGTGGTCGTTGTGGTGACCTCCCTTCTCGTAGAAGCCCTTGTTGCCGTGCTCTTGTTCATGGAAGCCGCCGTCCTTGTGTCCCTTGTCGAAGTGTCCGCCTTCTTTGTAGCCACCCTCATGGTGATGTCCACCGTAGCCTTCTTCGAAACCAGACTCACCGTGCTTGTCGTGGAAGTGCTTGTCCTTTTTGAATTCGTCTAGTTTGTGGATACCGTGATGTCCTTTCGTGGAATGCCCTTTGTGGAAGTGTCCGTGTTCTTCGAAACCGTGGCCTTTTTCGCCTTTCTCACCGTGGTGATGTTCATCATAGTAGCCGTCGTCGTGGTGATGGCCTTTCTTGTGTCCTCCGTGTTCGTCATAGTGTCCTTTGTGCCCTTCGTGGTGGGAGTGTCCCTTCTTACCGTGCTCGTGGTCGTGGTAGCCCTTGTACCCTTTCTCACCGTGACCACCGTGTTCACTGTGGTGGTCTCCGTGGTGCTCGCCACCCTCGCCCTTCTCCCACTTGTGGGAGGCTGCAGCCTGTAGGTCGACGTCTCTCCTGAGACGCACGTCCCTGGCGCACACGGCCACCACCAGCGCCAATAAACTAGCTGCGACGGTAGCTCTCATCCTGAACAGTTGTCCTGGTTCTGTTGAGTAATGATTACCAAATGATGCCTGTTACAGTTTTATCTGAGCTTATATAGTATTGCCAATAATAGTGTAGTTGTTGCTTTTAATGTCAGGGTAATGAATGACGGTCACAGGTACGCGACTGACCTGAATTGTATTTTAAATAATAGATACGTATCATAGCCAATGTTTCGGTCTTCACAATTTACATTACCTCACTATACTTCACAATGAATGTTTAATTAAAGAAACGCTATTCAAAAGAAATAAGTCGCATGTTCACATTCACAGCGTGCTGCTACTATGAAACAAGTTTCTAAAGATGAGTGTTAAACATTGAATTTTAATTCTACGCAGCTGTAGTTGAATTAATATTAAAGGAATCACTGATAACAACTTTGGTTGGTTAGGATAAACATTGTACTGTTGCAATATTGTAGGTAATAAATGTAAATATAATGATGTACAACTGATAAATTAAGTCCTATTCAGTGAATTTCCCGTATATAAATGTTCGTGAGTCTTCACCACACGCGCCACGTTTCATGCTGCGATTATATAGTGGAACAGTAAATAGTGCCATAATGTGTGTAATATTTATCAGTGGTTGCAATTAAATTGCGAATTGTTTAACTTGCCATTTAAAAACACGTTACAATTTATTTATGAAGTTTATTTTTGGATTCTATTTATAATCAAATGTTCGTTTGGTATAAAGTGAACATTGACTCTTCATGCGGTCGTTACAGACTTCTCCTAACTACATCTGTGTTAGCATTGCGAAGTTATTCAAATTAAAATTCATGAAATTTAGGCTTACACCAAACCGACGCAAAAGTCGGATAAACTACCATCGAAGAAGCGGCGACGAGTCGACGGCGAAGTACCTACAAACTTTTGATACAATTTGAACTTTGCGCCAATCCGTCACGCACTCGGGGCCAGGGAATAAATTAATACGCTGAATGTGTACAGTTCGCTTCCATATTTCTTCACCGAGTTTCAAAAATATGGGGAAGTCGAGTGCTATAAGTAAATAAATAAGTATGAGCGATTATACTGTATTTGTATATTTTTTGTGTATGCTCTCTTTTGAGCCGCTTCACGTAAAATACTGGTATTCAGCTGAATTACGGTATTCAGCTGAATTACGAGTGGAGTACGGTCAAGATCCCGAACCAGCATCTTACTGGATTATACATCCTTCTCCCAAGCACGTTTGCTCTAGCGAATCTCCACTCAGACCGTCCAATTAACAAGAAAGAGGTAGGGAGCTCTGTTCCTTGTCAGTGTTCACTCCGGCCAGCAATAAAGGCAAGCCTCCTCCCGGGAGATCAGGATCGTGTCGCTATAGCCCAACAATTCGCCACAAAACGGCCCTGCGGATTGTATCCCTCTTTTTCTGGCCCCTCACCCTAGGTATGATCTAAGGTTCATTGGGGCGCGCAAGCCCCACCACGACGTCAACGTAGAGATACGGCGGTGGGGTAAGGATGAATGATGATGAAGTTAATCTTAATTATTATTATGCTTAAAGTGTTTTTTTTATGGTGATAGGTGCATAAGTATACAAATAACCATAAAGCAATACTCTCATATTGAATCGTATATTTGTATCGACATCGCTCACAAATTGCAGACGAACAAACATAATCCAGAATTTCATTTCACTAAGGTTACAGCGCTGATGAGCCGTCAGAAGTCGCGACCGTTTTCACTAGAGTCAAGGGCGTCGCCAGTCAAGGTTACGTTGCGAAGCAGTCGCCCTCATTTTTTATTATCTTTTGTCTAAATAAATTTCTTCTGATCGATTTCTTTCGTCACCGTTTCCGGTCGGGTGCGCAAGCGCCGCGCGCTCGCCGCTGACAAATAATGTTGCACAGCCGATCAATTGACACTTGTCTGCATTGAGAGAAACTTCATTAAAATTAAATTAACGTTTTATTAGATTTACTGGTTGCATTTGGGGCAACACGTGTTTGTTCATTTAATTTTAGCTACTTTTTCACTATTCTGAAGAGAGTTTTATTTAATTTAACAATAAATATCATTTTATTATTTTAACTGACTGTTTGATGTGATTAATGTAGAAAAGTTAGTGGACGGTTTATTTTTATAATTTAAGTAAAATTGTTGTTATACTTGAAAGGTGACATCGCTCTACCTATTAGGTAAGATTCCGTTCCAGGTGTTCAATAGTCGCCACTGTAACAACGAGAGAAGCTAAATTTTATAATAAGATCCTGAAAGCGTACATTCCGTTCTGGTTTAAATTAGCGTTGGTCCCTAGATTATCAAATAAAGTTAATCTCGTAACAATTCTGTTGGGCGATCCGCCGTCTCTATAGGAAACCAAACAAAACGGGAACAAGAAATTTACTACACAGCCGTGTTCAGAATCCAAATCAAGGAGAGGTGTCAAGTCTGAAACAATGGCTGTATACTCATACCTACCTACTTAGTGTTGTTATATACAGATACCTCCTTAAAGGGTATGAAAACTTTTTTTCGGTTGAAAAAAACGGTTTTCGGTTTTTTTCGGTTGAAAAAAACACTTTTTTCTTAAAGCTTTTTGAAAAGGCGTTGTGTGTGAAAAATAACAGTAGCACGAAATACCTATGATGTTCACTAATTAGACGAAGTATTTTTTGCCCTTGTTATCTAAAAATTTCATGAAGTGTTCAATAAAACTGTACTGAACTGTACCTGAAACAGTTTGCAGGGCGAATTGGGCATTTGGCACCTATATACCTGTTGTGGTATGAATCAAATATGTAGTTGGTAGTACCGTACGCCGTACACCGAAACTAATTACGGCGTAGTCCGCGTAATCCGAGTCTGCGCTAAACCAAACCCAGCGGCATATTAATCCTCAGTATAGTGGGATACTTCCAATGTGTCGGTACTGGTAGGTGGATGAAAGGCAACAGGCGGGTGTCGGGCCCACTTCATTACGTCACATTATATATGTACAAGCACGCTGGCACACAGGCTCACTGCCAGACTGAATGCGGAGCTGTAGGATCGTGTGTGCAATGAGGAGCCTATGTCCGACTATGCCAAGCTGATTAATTACGTGCTTGCATATTTACATGTGATGTGAAAACTATGATTGTACTGATAGTGATGGCTGGTTTCAAAACAAAACTAAGGTGCCAGTTTTTGGTCAAACGATGGTGGAATCGGTATCAGAGGTGGAAACAATTTACGATTGGTTTCCAAGGAAAAGTTATCAGTAGCTATAAAAAAAAACTGTAGCAGACACATATTCTGTGACATATATCATTTACCGCATAGCTTCGATAACTAATTATATAAATAAAATATCGTATATTTATCACTGTTTTCTTGGAAATCTTTAATTTGATTCATGAAAATGGAGAAGCAGCTGGTTCTGGTTGTTGAATACAAATAAGCAGTATAGTAAGCCAGGGCGAGTACTTCTCCTCCCCCTATTTAAATATCTTTAAGACTCATTTAGAACTTCTCCGAAAATCCATTTTGTACTTAAGATCAGCGTCGTAATTAATTATTTCGGATTAAATAAACTTCCGATCTTAATAAGTAACCTAAGCTGTAGAACTACCATTAGGTAGCATTATAAAGTTGTTCTTTTAAGATTAATAACTTTACCATTCTTCATGGGTTTTTATGGGAGTAGAAGCTTCACAAAACTCCAAGTTACTATACACAAGTAAGAGTATAATTTCCAACCGATGGCTCTCGATGAAACCGCCCATTAGTCTATTGGTCAAGCGTGAGGGCCAGGTTTGTGTCCCTAGGTCGGGAGCTAATTAGTCACAAATCTACGACATACCTACCATTAGTTAACTAACTATGGTACGTATGCACGGAACACGTCATATACGCATGTTACCGATTTTGACATGTTCTTCAGAAAGTTTACCTACATATTTTAAACCTTTCCATTCAGAAAACTTGTCATAAAAATGTGTTCATAAAGTTGACCATGAACTGAAAACCTTTTTGATCAATCATAAGGCTTTTGTAAATAACTTATGAATAGTAAGCATACATGTGTTTAATCGATGTTATACAATCATAAACCTCACAGTCGATACGGCCACGATTTCTGTAAAGTATTAATCCAGTATAAGGTTTCTACGACCTCAACCACTGCTCAACAAATACACCTGCCGCTTGCAATGTTTGCACCACTAACTATGTAACTCGGAGTTAATTAACATCGGCTCTCCGCCTAGCCGGGGCCGAGACAAATATCTGAACTATGTTTTAAGCTAGAATATGGGTCAGTCCGTCTTCGTCTATAGTTACAGAACTTGCTAATAAGGAAATCATTCCCAGCTCTTCTGTCCCTTCTTTGTTTGAGTTTCATTGGTGACATTGTGCTGGTATTGTTATTCAATACTTATACTTACTTTAACTTACTTTTGTAGTTTGATGAGAAAACCGAAGTTCGCACCGTTTCCATTCAATTTTGCCAGTAATGTAAACAAGTTGGATTGTGAGTAGGTACGAGTAGACAGTAGTTTGCTCTGTGATCTGAAGGCATCATATAATACTTTTTAGTACTTTTCCGATACTTTATTATGAATACTGTTTTTGTTCTTTAAGTGACTTATCAAATATTCCCGAATCGTCTGTTGATGTACACAATGGGTACTTGTTTAAGGCTGAAGTTGCTCGGTGTCCTCAAAGTTTAGGCGTACTATTAACATATCTCATATGATATCTGAATACATGAAAGCTTTACGTCCTTGCGGCTGTAGTTCAACACCTGCGGTACACGTCTCCACTGGTCAAAGGTTACCCCAAAGCCGACATAAAACAGGGTCTAGGATAAGCACCGCCATACATAATCGTAACTGGGGCTCTTTATTAACGTATCAGTACGTGCATGAAATTGTTAAACCACATAAGATATTTTGTATTAAGCCAACTGAAAGCTACAATACAGTTATTGGTTGCCACCAGCTTTCAGGTTTATATTTTAGCAGCGCCATTTGTAATAATGTGAGCTTGTAACTTACACATCAATGTCATCGTGTTTGTGTTGGCTCGTTCGAATCAATATCACACGAAATAACACAACACAATACAATAGGCATTCATTGCTATATATTATATCAGTATGTGAAGTTTGCGTAGTGCCTAGATAAGTACCCCAATTTATTTCGCCCAGCCAGAGCATTTAATTAACGTTCAGAAACATCAAAGCAAAATAAGCACCTACGGTTAGAGAGGCCTATTTTCACTAAATTTATCATGAAAATGTTTGTGAAAATCGTAAGAAATCGGTATTTTGGTATGATGGGATGATGATCAGAATTCTTAATCCGAGGCTACATGGTTCTGAAATGGCTGTCTTAGTAAGTCTGACTGTAAACCGTCTTCGAGCAGGGTAATAAGTGATTTCCCTATAATTACCGCTGAACTAGAACTAGGGCCGGCGCTCAAACTATCACTACTATTAAAACTACCGGTGGGTATATTAATTTCAGTACCGTAGTTCTATACGGCATTGTTTTGATAACTACTTCTTGGCACTTGAAATACTATAAAAATGTAAAAAAGTTTGCTATCTGAACGAAAAGTTTTGTATTTCGCTTAATCACGTGCTATATGATCATACTGAAAATCTTGGTCATATATAATATAAAAAGTATCTGGAATGGTTTTATTTTTAAACGCAATATCTACACGTTTATGCACAAACCTCGGCGGCGCGGCGGCAGCGGCGACCTCGCCAGGAATATCTGTCAAGCCAGTTGCGTGTGAGCTAAGCTTAGGGATGACGATTGCTTTTTGTGTGTTCACTATGACGACGCAGATGACGTTTTAGGAGATATCACATCGTTTACCAATGGGGATTTATTTATGGTAAAAACACATAATGAGCTACATTGAATGTAAAATAAAGAACAACACTGAATTATCAAATTCAGTGTTGTCTTTTTTATTTTAATATAATTGAGTCACATATTGAGTTCTTCAGATTGATGCTGAGTACAACCGAGTTGCGCGACGATTTGAATAAAAGCTGAGTAAATCAGCAATTATGTAAACAAAGATACATAACGTGGTGGTGGGACACCACATAGACAACCTTGTACTGTATATGATATACTTTAGTGGTTTTAAGAGTACTAACTTTATAAGTAAGGGAATAAAACTTCACTAGACACTTCAAACACTAGACACAGTTAACATTACATTATAACTACTACATTATAATTAAAATGAAGTGCTACTAAGGCGTCTGTGAATAAAATTAAATAACTTGTTTATGTTACACAGGAAGTTCTATTGTAGAGCACATCAGCGTCCCGAAACTTAGGCCTGGCTCAGAACTTGTTCCAACTAGTTAGTGCGATTAGCAAGAGAACCTTTCTACTTGTTATGCCCATAAAATATGTCACAGCTGAACTTCATGAATTCGTTTAAATTTTTTAGACGAAACCAAAAGAAGCTGAGAAATTTAAAATATTTCAGATATATATTTTTTTTAATACTTACATAATGTCTTCATATGGCTCAAATAAAAAATATTCTACTGCCGCCAAAATATTGCTACTAAGGTTTCGGATTTTTACTGGCAACTGAAAAATACAGTTTCACTATGGAAGAACGTTTGCTAACACAAAAAAGGAGCACAAAGCAAAAGTATGCAATAAATGCAGTGCCTCCAAAACGTATGTTCACAATATGTGCTTTACATTATGTAATGTAGGCGCAATCTACCTTTATGGTCAACCCGTTAATTATCTAGGTAGAATGCGTTTTACCCCGTTATACCTTTCTCTGAAATAATATTTATCTTGTACAACCTGTTGGTGACGGATTATTACTTGTAATACTTGGTAATTCTTGGTATCTGTGCGTATAATATGACGTTGACGAGTAGTACCTAATAAATCTGACGTGTGATACTCAAGTAGTTGGTGACATGCGCTCACGGCGCGTCGGCGGCGGCGGTGGCTTGCTAATCGTTTGTTAATTACAGCGCTCGTTATGGCCCGCTGCAGCGGCCGTAAACAAAAGAGACTGAGGTATTCCGAATGCCGACGCAGTGGCATCCCTACGCTGCGACGGAAGCTATTAATGAAATTGGAATTGTCGCCGGCCCCGGAGCTCCTCGTTCTCCCCAATTGATTTTCATAGACAAGAATTGTCATTCCGCTAGAGAGCCGATTCCTCGGGGTCGGCAATTGTCGTGATATGAAAAGCAGGTGGATCGACCTTTCGTGACTCGAATACTAAACGCCTTGTTATCATCTTATTCTACGCCACCAAAGGTTAAAATATCTCCGTATCCTCTTTTGATATTCTTTTTCAAATCCATTTCATTTTAGATTTTAATTTACTTTACGTTCTCTCGGGAGTCGCGCTGCTGCATAGAGCTTTTGCTTTGTCTGTATTGATTAAGTTTAACGTTTTTATTATTGTGAGAGAAAAGTACGAAACGAGAAATGTACTTATATATTTGATTTACGTTATTTTTCTTTCGAAACAATTATAAATTCTATCTAACATACTGTTTTATATAAAGTTCCGGTGATTCTTATTTATAACATTGAAGTGTTTTGTAGAAGTTGTTAACTTTGAACAATCGAAAGTGCTATATGACTGTAAGAATGCGTTGAACATTATAGCTCACAGTGGTAATAAATGGTGCGTCGCCAGTTAACTGCAATAAAAGTTGTTAGCGAGGGAAAGTTAAGGCACGATAATGTTGTAATGAATTATTAAAGGAGCATGTTATTGAGTATCGAGACGACACAACAACGCGCCGGACGCGCTGCAAGTTCCCTGCCACATTTACATAACTTGACAATTTGGGCGCCTTCCCTCGCTCGGTAGTGCGCGGCTCACACAGTATTCTTCACACAGCTCGTGCCGCTCGTGCCGCTCGTGCCACTTGTGTCACTAAGTGACAATTCGCTCTCGTTAATCATTCAACTGAAACCACTACGTTAGTCTATTAAAGCTTTCAGTTGTATTTTGTGTGGACTGGTTACTTCCAAGTAAAATTTTTAAAGATCAATTTGTTTCCTACGAATTGGGAAATAAATAAAGATTTATTATTATAAAAATGGTCGAAGTCGTTGTCTTTTTACTAATTACAAAATGATAATTCTAAACACTTATTAATACGTTTAACGTGATACCCAATTTTTGAAACGATATTTCCCTTCCTTGGAAGCAAACTATGCGGCTTTAGGCTAATTGCAACGTTCGGAATGGTAAGAAGTGTAGTTAGGAGTGATTAGAATGTGCTGGGGGCAGCCGGGCGCGGGCGGGGGTGGGGCGCGGCGCGCCGGGGCGCCACGGCGGGGGGACAGAGGACGAGCTGGCGGCCCGTGCGAGCGCCACCCATGCATTTCTCAGTTCGCTGACCTGGAATGTATATTTAATTGATTTCGGTATTGCGGTTGGCATGCTAACGAAGCCTGAATTTCAATGAAAAGTTTGATCTTTCGGCTAGAAACAATAGTTTGGCGAAACGTAAGCTTCGCTCGAATCTATCAATCAATGCGCTATACTGATTTGTAAAATATCCCATAAGTTTTCTTTATCTACAACAATAATAATCATCACATTTATTGGAATCTTTTTATTCTTGTTCATTAAGAGAAAACTTGAGATGATATTCGCAAAAGCTTCTACGAAACGAATTTGATACAATGTTACACCTAAACAGTTATATAAATATACAGAACACAGCAAAACGGTTTTGATTCAGTAGTGGTTGCTGTAATGTAATTTATACTGGTACTTAAAGGCGAGGTACTCGGCGCACAAGTTGAAGTGCTACGCCGACGCGTAGGTAATCGGATCCGCGTAGCGCTCGTAGCGTTCGTAGCATTCGTAGCGTTCGTAGCGCGCCTCTAAACCGCGTAGACACTTGTAAGACGTTTACGCAAACTAATCTTGTTACAATAATACGCTAATAATTTTGTTTTATTTTATTTCAATGTTTCTATCGTGTTTGTTACTTTATGTGGAGTAATTGTGCGGCATCCACTGTAGTTGGTTGATTTAGTCAATAAGGATGTTTTATTGGTTTTCCAACGTATAAAGCGTTAAGTTTAGATAGTCTGCGCTCTATGAATATTTTTTGTAAACAATTTCATTTCTCGTTTTTTATGACAAAATGCAGAATTATTATCTCAATCTGACTCAAGCCTTTTTCCAACTAGAGAGAGAACTAGACATACTCCTGCTGCCGAAAACAATCAAATACGGGCAGGTTAGGTACAGCGGAATATGAGAATTTCACTGCAAGCGACTGCCTATTGAGACAATAACTCTGGACGCAAATATTCCTTAGTTAGGCCGCCTGTCCGGCTGTAGACTGGCTGTGACGACTGTCATGCACCAGTATTCGTGGAACCGGTACGGTCAGCCTAAAGTGCGCTTTGGGGATCGATGACTTAGTTTAACGCTCTCAGATTCAATACTCAACTAAGGTCACGTTGCTTTATCATCATCGCATATTGTAGTTAGAAGGCAAGGATGTTATAGTGGTAACTTTAAAACATTTGCGTAGGATGTACATTTCATTGTAATATTATGCGTATAGGATGAAAAGGTAAAACATTATTTGTACCGTAGTCATTTTCTACAAGCACACAAAAACATCCGATTCAAAACTTACAACATAGAAAAAGTTGCTTCACTGAATCCTCTTATCCTTGATGTTCATTAGCGTAATGTCGGCCAAGGGTAAAAAGCTAAGGGGGTTGCCTTCGAGCAGAATAAGGGCGCGGGACGTGTCGAGCGATGTGACGAATAATAAAATTGACAAACACGATCACAACTCGAGAGAAGACGTTGAACGCTGAGTGACGTCACTCCGATGAAGGGCGAGATTTTTTGTGGAATTCATTAGTGTTTAAGATTAGTATATTACGATAAACAGTTACTTGTAAATTACCTAGACTGTGAACTAGTGCCACGTTAAGTTATGTTGAGTTTATTAAGGTTTTTAAATAGAAAGATATTTGATCAACACGAAATATTGTTGTAATCCCGGTGCGCCCGTACCAGCTTGCTAGCAGGAGGCACTCCTATACTTTTTGCGATAGGTAGGTCGATACTCAATATTTCATAAAATGTAAAGAGAGTCACGGCCACCGGGTAGGTATTAATGGACGCTTAAATGGAGGTGAAACTTTAGCCAAGTCCCGTTATCGCGGCAATTTGTCAAACAAAAAATATGAGTGAACTTTCAGGCCAGAAGCGTTGTCTGACATGACTTATATAAATAACCTGTGCCCGGCGACCGACCGTCGGTTAGTTTTAGCTTTATTTTATGGGACTTTTTTATTCGACAGAAGTTAGTGTTGCCCAAGTCAGGGGTCTCGATGACCCTTGTGAGTAAATTGTTGTACGGACATATGGAGTAAGTAGGTGTAACAGGTTGAAACGGGACCCATTAGTTTTTATTTACTTAAAACCTCTGAAATGATTAGTGTGATATCTTCAAGGACGGTAAAACGAAGATTTGATAAATTGTATAAATTTAATTCAATAAAATGATAAAATTCCGTAGTTTCGTTGCATACATAGTTTTCGAAACAAAGTTTAAATATCCAAATTTTTAATGTTGGTACATTATGTATCAATTTTACTGTTATGCTGTATTTTACTGTTTCGCTGTTTATGTCATTTAGATAAATATGTATCCGTAAGTACTCGTATAACAAAACTAATGCGATCCTAAAACATGACTAATAATAAATAATTAATACATATATATGAACCAAACCCGAAAAATAAAATTTTGGGATGGATGACGGATTACTGGCACTCCCTCCTGGCTCTTGCCAGGTGGGAGTACCAGTGCCTGAAGGCAACTTCTGGGCACGCTCGCTCCATCATAGACTTCATCCATCGCTTTCCATCAGGCGTCAGCATCGAGGTCAAAAGCTAGCACATTACTTAATAAAATAATAAAAAAAAGAAAATAAGCCGAATTACGCCAAAATGGATCACAAATGTATCGCAGCCGCTGCCTGTTACATCGAGTGGAGTACTCAGATATTTTGGTAATTATCCTCTTGCTACGATCCAGTTTTAAATTCGTGTTTCACGCGATTTTAAATGCAAGCGTTTTTCGCATGATTAAAAACTCGTTTCTTCTTTTTGAAGAATTCTTCAGTGTTTTGTTTTATAGGTTAGGTATTTATAGTATGCAATTAATAGTCCAGTAATACACCGTTAGTCTCATAGTTATACGCGCGCATGCTGAGCTGGTCCGGATTCAGTTCCCATGCCGGAGAAAGTTTTATTTTGATTTTCTATTAGGTATTTTGCAGTGGCATCCCGGAGTTTGGAAGTTGGCGGAATGATTTTTTGCCGGTCATTAGTAAAACTGGACCTTGTTCTTGGTCTTTCTCCGGTTGTGTCGGATTGCCAACCCATCGGACTCTTGTTTCGGAAGAAAGAGTGCTCCTGCGTTTGCGCACACTCTTAAGAGGGCGCCGAGCGCGCAGTGGCGCCCTCATCGTTTGTTTGGTTATTTCTTTTCGTTTGTTTGGTTTTTTAGTTATTTCGTTTGTTTGGTTATTTTTTTTTTTGTTTAGTTTTATTATAATCACTAAAACGGATAATAGTGGCCACTATTTTCCGTTTTAGTAATTACAATAAAACTAAACAATTTAAAACTACCGTTTATAATAATATTAACGTATAATCTTGTGGAGCACAACTTAACGTGCTTATTTTCTGCATTTTCATTCTAAAATAAAAGAAATAACCAAAAAAAAGATGAGGGCGCCACTGCGCGCTCGGCGCCCTCTTAAGCACAATAATATTTCCCATGGCATGGCTACTGACTGCTGAAATTGACCATGACCAACATTCGACCATGAGCGAGGACTTGTAATATTAATCAGTATAACCTACAAATAAAGTTATATTAAGTTCTGAGTTCAAGGAGACGTTATTAACCTAATCATGATGATCAATCGTTGGAGCAACAAACAGCAAACACGCCTGAAACTTTCTCCCAATCTGCATACTATTCATAAATATGTAGTGAAACTTTATAACGTTCTTGTATAACAATGTAAATGATAGGTAAACTTGCGAGCACGCTCACGTGAATCATTGATACTGTGAAGACGCGGCGCTGTAATCAAAGCATGAAACAGCCACTCGGGGAGAGCTTCCAAACTAGTATCTATCGCACAAACATTTAACGAATTACCCGAGGATTACTAACTTATTTCATTAAGAACTTTGCGCAGGCGAAATGTTATTTTGGATAAATCCCTCAAGTGTTATCTAGATGATTGCAGCCGGAATCTCGCTCTTTCAACCACGGCGCGACATTGTTTTTGTTGACTGTACGTGGCTATCTAAACGGCTTTCTCTATGTAGCAGAATACACGGGTGCGTTGCTATTGTTGTGATGAATAGTTTTACAAAGTGTTTTTGTTAATGGGATCTAATAATCATAAACTCCTCCAATAGGGAACACTATTCCCTATTTGAGGAGTTAAAAAAAAATGTTAAGAAATAAAAAAAAATGTTAAGTAACTTTTTCTTTGAAGGGTAACATTGTTGTGTAATGTATTTTATCTACACTCACAACGTAATGTTCCAAATATGAGTTCAAAAACGAATGCATAAACACATACTTTTTTTTCGTGGATAGGTAAAATTAAAAAAAAAGCCATTACAGTTCAACATTTTCCTTCGATTTTTAAACAACTACATCATAAAATAACTTTTTAATTTTTATAGCACACTTTTTCTTTTTAATTTTTGGCGCGGGCTCATTGACTTAAGTCAATGAGCCAGCTTTTATCTGTGTCTATGTTTGAGCGCGCTCCGCAGTCATTCGAATACGCAATGAGAATATCCGCCATATTGGAATAAACTATTCTTCCACTTATTTTATTTCAACTGTATGAGTGAAGATAAAATAGTGTATGCAACGGCATATAATTAGGTATTAAAACACTCGTGTGATGCTATTATCACACTCGGCTACGCCTCGTGTGATAAACCCACACTCGTGTTTTAATAACCCTTTTTATATGGTCGTTGCATAAACTACTATTTCAGACCACCTGATCGAAAACGTTAAATTATATGTCATGCCAACCTAACCTAAAGTGAGTCATTTTTGACCGGTGGCACAGCCGGGCAATAATATTGTACTGGATTTCATTATAACCCATAATAATATGATGTCAATAATGTGATTTAAATTTGGAACCTTTTTTTTCCTTTTTTTTATTTTTTGCCGGTCATTAGTAAAACTGGACCTTGTTCTTGGTCTTTCTCCGGTTGTGTCGGATTGCCAACCCATCGGACCCTTGTTTCGGAACAAAGAGTGCTCCTGCGTTTGCGCACACTCTTAAGAGGGCGCCGAGCGCGCAGTGGCGCCCTCATCGTTTGTTTGGTTATTTCTTTTCGTTTGTTTGGTTTTTTAGTTATTTCGTTTGTTTGGTTATTTTTTTTATTGTTTAGTTTTATTATAATCACTAAAACGGATAATAGTGGCCACTATTTTCCGTTTTAGTAATTACAATAAAACTAAACAATTTAAAACTACCGTTTATAATAATATTAACGTATAATCTTGTGGAGCACAACTTAAGAGCGTTTACGCGGTACGGCTTTTCATACAAACTTTCAAATCCTTATTCTTCAAAATGAATGAACCGATTTTAACGAAACTTGGTATGCATACGCTAGATATCCAGGTCTTAATAGTCATCAGAAAATATTTTTGAAAAAGATTTCAGAGGGAGAGAGAGAGCGATTTTAAGTTTTCTATAGAAAGTGAAAAATCAATATATCCTTCCCCCGGAACTCTTTTTCAAAAATGTTGTCTGATAACTATTTAGACCTGCATATCTAGCGTATGCATACCAAGTTTCATTAAAATCAGTTCATTCATTTCGAAAAATAAGGATTTGAAAGTTTGGATGAAAAGCCGTACCGCGTAAAGGCTCTTAACTTAGAGTGCCATAATCATAAAGCTCAGCAGTGCTACCACATCGCCGGTATATCGCTAGAATCGCTACAATATTTCGACAATAGACCCTCAGAAGCCGCCTTACCTCTGAACACTACCATTCCCTCCATAATAACCCTTCCTATAGATAACAAGCCAGGCATGTCACCTGTTCCTTGTAGTGCATAGCGTGTAAGTAAAGCACAAACCATCAAGCAATGTGCATAGTAAAACAACTGCCGTGCGAATAAAAAAGTATTCTGGAATATTTCAAAAGCAAGGATTAAACGTCTAAAGTTGAGGATCCTTTTATAAGAAACCTGATTAATGCGGGCCATACCTACACGTTCAAGTAATTTGATCAAACATTCATGCTAATTTGATAAAACAAACAGTTTTATCAAATTGACATGAATGTCCCTGGAAATTTTTATCAAAAATAAGTCGTCAAATGCCATGAAGAAATACGAAATTTCGTATTTATACTACCTAATTGATCAAACAGTTTGAACCAGCCTGCTTGATCAAATTACTTGAACGTGTATGGCCCGCATAAGATTTGTATTTAAACTAACTGCGTTTCGCAAAGTGGGATTTGGACGCTTAGTCTAGAAGTAAGTTTCGCGGGAAAATCCAACTAGAGAAGTTCAAAGTCTTTGTTATTGTTACGTTTAACTAAAAAAAGATTGTTTATCCTTTTACTTACAACGCACAAGTAAAACTTTAATTACTGAAATGAAAGGCAAAAACAAAGGGCGGGCTTATCGCACATTGCGATTACTTCTAGATACGAGTAGCATTGGGGTGGAAAAGTGTGCCTTGGAAATGAAATGCTTTAAAGCTTATATTCCTAGCTTTATAGAGTAGGGCGTTATCTATGACCGCACTATAATATTTGACTGGCTCTTAAATTATAGAGTCCATTAAAGCCATATCAGATGAAAGAGATTATGTTAAGGAGCGGCGCTATTGAAACAATAAGTTACCGTGCATTCGGGCTGTCAGTTTAGCGCCAGTAGGTCACCGAATAAATACGTTCTTCTCAGGCATTAGGGCGTCCGCTTCGGTAATAATTCTTCCGCATATCGGCCCTTGCTCTACGATGTCCCTTTGTCCCTTGTCTTTGATCGAAAGCCTCTTCGATTGATGACATCTATTTGCGCCGAGTTCGAGTTCGCTGAATGACTTTCAAGTTTGCCTTTAGCGTTAAGTTGCTCGAAAAATATATCGTTGGGATAATATTGGTTCATGAATCATGTGCCGTTATGAGAGATTATCATATGAATTGGTAGATATAATAGTATGTTATTGAAAAAGGTATTGATGAACTCACTCGTGGGAAACTAAAGTACCTACAGAGTAATGAGAGTTTTGTATTGACCGTGACATGTTACATCACCACATTTAATTCCTATCATCATTTAAGCTATGCGTGAAAATGATTTTGTCCTTCTTTTGATCTGGGGCCTAACCACCAACTCTTTTAGCAGTATTACTTCAATATTACTTCTACTAGTATTAAAGTAATACTGTTTGGGCCCAGTTCTTACAGTCATCACAAAAAAAAACAAATGTTAAATGGCAATACAAAAAAGGTAGATAATCAATGTCTCCGAACTCAATATTTCATTAAAATCAACTTCACAAAGAGAAACCGTAAAATAGCATTTGAATTTAAGTCGCATTAAAAGTTTGCGTGAGCTGAGTTCGTAGCACAATGGGGCCGTTGGAAAAATTCTAATTACTTTACCGAGTTGGAATTTAAAAAAGTTACACTCACTGGTCGGCCGTCTGGCTTGATGCACAAACTTGTTTTTACCATTGGAACATCATTAATGGATAGACACACTATTCCCAAATTAACCGCTGAAATATGCACTTACATATTGAAAAAGCGAGCACTTAAATTCATGTTCTCCATGTTGTAGGCGTGCGCGTCATTTTTTTGTTAATCTGATTTTCTTTCATTATCCCACTGCACGAACATGCTCTGCCAAAAGATATTCAGCAACATTTTATTTTTGCGAATATTTTTCAGTAACAATGCAGCTTAATGACAAATGAATTTCTCTTTCACATTTTATCAGTCAACGTTTTCGTACTTGCAATACGGAAAATGGAAGTACGGGCGCACGGTATCGTCTTTTATCTGGCGCATACACTGATGGTGCTATCATATAACACTTTACGCGATCCCGGATCGATGCAATGTAACAAATAATGAAGTGGAGTGAACTCCAGTAAACGCCCGCGGCTCAGAAGTGTTGGCAATTTAGAACAGCCGGCGCCGCTTGTTGCCGTCGTTTTTCTTGCCGCTTTGTTCAATAAATGTACGCCCGGAGTGCCTTTCTCACGATGTTAGGTACATAATACAATCATAATTACGTAATAATACTAAAACATGTATTTACACTCGCATCGACATGCGTGATTTCAGCTTCCTAGCTTGTAAAATCTTTTACTCGTCACTTGTCTGCCTTGCCTGCTTTATTTTAAAATTGTCTTTTAGTTTCTATTAATTCCTAGTCTTTTGTCTTCTTTACTTTGAATTAATGAAAACTTAATTAATGTATGTTTTGTAAGTATCCATTAAAGGAAGAGAAAAACAAACTTTGATCATGGGTTCCTGATTATTTAATAGGCTCGAGTTTTTAGAATTGATTGTATTTAGCTTTGGTTGTTTCCTCGAATTCATAAAAGTGCCTTCATTTACACTTTAGATAATGTATAATTATACTGTTCACTAGGCAGCGCTGCCAACATTTAAAATATATGTGAGTCACACTGTTGAAATTGGTTTTAAAATAACGGGGAGAACCCTAAGCAAGAAATTAAATGCTGAAGGGGAACTGCATAATTAATTCACCTCCAATCAGGGTCCATAGCGCTTGTCAGCGTAGCCGAAGAATAAGGGGTGATTTCTGTGAAGTCAGCCGAAGATGTATTCTGAATAAGCTGTTACTTATACACGTCTACATCAGACACATTTGTGTAAATATGTAACTTTATCTGAGCAGTCTAGATATGGATGCGTGAGATAGTGCACAAGTGTGTGCGCAAACATAACATATCTCTTCTTTCAGTCTCTTAGTACGATGGGACGACAATAAGACACCGACGATGAGAGATCAGGCGCAGGACCAATGCCGGAGATTAACATACTTTCCAAGGCACAGAGAAAGAAACCAAACCAGCAACTTCCATAATCCTGGTTGTCATTGGGAAATTCCTAATGAAAGACCCAACAACTACAACTTCTGTTAATTTTGAGTGTGTGGTAACTAATTCTCCAGCTCCTCTAAAAGTGCCAATATCTGTCGGCTGACTAATGGCAAGGTACGTAGCAGGTAACCCACTAAAAACCCAGTCAGTAACCTATACTTAGGTAGGTAAGTAGTAGGGACGGTTAGCAGCCTCAGTCTAAATGAACTCGAATAAATAAATGTCTTTTTAACAGCCGTTCTCGAGCTTTATCGAAACAACTTAATTACTCAGGTAAATAAAAATGTGACACCAATTATGTCCGTGCCAATATGAATGGTCATATGTGAATGGTCGGAACAAATACATACCGTCAAAATGTTCTTACATGAGAATGATTAGTGCGATGATACATTCCTGCGAAATACGCAGGAATGTATCATCGCACTAGTCATTCTCATGTAAGAACATTTTGACGTGAATATTTATGGCGTATTAAAGCAGGTCTGACTAACGTGTTTTTCGATCGCATAAGTTTCGGATCGTATCGGATTAGTAACGAACACAGCAAAATCGAGATAGACCGGAGCCAGTAACGGAGTGCGAGCAAGCTGTACGAGTTCGTTTAACAAAGCCGTTTCGTGCCCCATGCGAATTAAAATCCCAACAATACCTTCGGGCAGGTGTTTTACGTGTGTTGTGTTTTATACCTATTATCCTGTAACATCCGCCCGGACCTACTTTCAGACCGTTTCATCTTACGCCCAAACGGGTCAGCGTAATTTATTACCTATTGTGCGGATATTTCATTTATCACGGTGAATTCAATTTACAGAACAATTAATCATTCCACAATACTTACTTGCCGACAGCGGACTGGTTGCCCGTCGCCCGCCGCTGCCGCCGGAGACGGACCCACTGCGGATAAAAAACTTTTCGTGCTCGAAATACAATAAAAATATCGTTTTCACACGTCCTTTACACTTGTATACGTAACGTTACCTATTTACCGACACATCGAACGTTTCGTCGCCATCTCGGGGGGAGCAGTGGAGAGAATATTCCTAAAAGGTTGTGACTCAGCGTAATTAAAGAGCCGTTTGAATTATCCATTAATGAGCCAGTGAGGACACTTGATTAAAGTGAGATCAAGACTGTTTTAATAAATTGTATTACTCACGAAAAATCCCTTGAAAAGATGGGCGAGAAAATCAAAGGCCTCAAAAAATTATTCTCAAAGAAATAAATTAAGTTTGAGGGTAAGTTTTTAGAAAATTAAAATCTAAATCCTTAAACCGCTTATGATTATAATAATCCGGAGTACGGTTTCATCAGAAACGTTAGAAATCCCTTGCTTTATATTCGGCGCGTATTATTAGTGAATAGAGTATGTTCTCGCATGTGTTATTTCAGTATACGTGTTCATTTTAAGCTGGTCGTTAGCATTCAGTTCGCTGCTGCGGAATTGAATTAGTCGTCGCCGTCTCCCGTAACCTTACGTACGCGCCGAGCCGACGCCGAGCCGACGCCGTTTGACATGACATGTCGCCGTGATTGCGATCCCGTACCAATTAGAACATGCGCCTTTTTAACATGTAAACATCTAAACTTTTCATGCCTTTCACCAAAAAACATACATAATTTAATAGCATACGTAAATATGATAATTAGGTCAGTAGGTCTATCCTACCCATGTTTTTTGATTGATTAATTTACGGCTTGTTTTCCCTCCCACGCGTTTTATGGGGAAATTCGTTGTTATTCTTATAAAACGCTCTTTAAAGATTTTTGTAGTATCTGCTTAAGAGCGTTTACGCGGTACGGCTTTTCATACAAACTTTCAAATCCTTATTCTTCAAAATGAATGAACCGATTTTAACGAAACTTGGTATGCATACGCTAGATATCCAGGTCTAAATAGTTATCAGAAAACATTTTTGGAAAAGATTTCAGAGGGCTCGAGAGAGCGATTTTAAGTTTTCTATAGAAAGTGAAAAATCACTATGTCCTTCCCTCTGAACTCTTTTTCAAAAATGTTTTTAATAATCCTTTTTTTTTTTTTTTTTTGGATGGAAAATCATCAAATGACCCCTCCCGCTCTGGGTGGAGCGGCAGGGAGTGTCAGACTTCTACTGACTAAAACGCACCCATGCTCCTCTTAGTGCCTTTTACGTTCCAGGGCCGCGGTAACTCTTTCGAACAAATCCGCAACCCTGGTAGGCTCTGGCCCTAACGGGCCCCGACCCATGCTGACGACTGCTGGTTTGGCGCGCGTAGAACACAGTGCGCCGTCAACCCGGGCCTGTTCTGATCGGACGGCGAGCTACCCATTGCTCGCCGTCCACAGGCATCAGTCACTGCGCCATGCTCAGGAGCATCAGTTCCTGGGCGGCGCAGTGGCTGACGTTCAACAGGAGGGGGTGAAATGGGGCCATTACTGGCACTCCATTTCAGCCCCCTCCGGAGCCCTTTGTAGGGGCTCTACTGCGGCTGCTGCAGTAGCAGCAGCCGCAGTGGAACCGGCAATGGCGGCAGAAGAAGCGGCGGCAGTGGTGGCGGTCGCGGCAGAGACGGCGGTGGCCGAGGGCTTCCTCCTGTTTCCGGCTTTGGCGGGTGGGGCGCAGGCTCTACCCCCAGCCCAGTGGTCGGCCGGCTTGCCAGCTGCCGCACAGACTACGCAGTGCGGCGCGGCGTCGCAGGAGCCGGCCCTGTGACCGGGCTGACCGCAGCGGAAACATAGACCGCTGCGGTCCACCTCCGAGGTGCATTGAGCTCCCACATGGTGGCCCACCTGGCACCGGAAGCACCTCAGAGGTCGGGGTTCCAGCAGTTTGAACTGCGCGGAAACCCAACCCACCAAAAACCTTCGGCCCTCCGATATGGTCTTGGCCGCCGACACGGGGCAGCTCACCACAATGTTGCGCATGCCCGTGTTGTCAAGACGTAGGGTGCCCGCCTTCACCTCCTCTGCTGAGCACCCCCCCGTCCTAACGACGGCGGCCACCACCTCCGCCTCCGTGACGGAGTCGTCCAGGCCCAAGATGTGCATGTCAATGCACTTGGTGGGCCTGGACACTCGGGCATCGTCCGCGCTTAGGGACGCCCGGAGCCTTTCGGCTAGAGCGTCCGCGGTTGGGCCGCTGGCTGCCCCGGGGATCTCCAGCATCCGGGCCCCAGTCATGGTGACCCTGAGCCGGAGGCCCCCCACGATGCCTAGCTCACCAAGGTTCACCGCCTCCTTCGCCTTGGTGAGCACGTCCGCGTACGTCACGCCCCTCTTCGCTGCGTCCGGCTGCAGTGTAAGAACTACAGCCGCGGTTTTCGGGGGGCGGAGCGCAGCCGCGACGCTTCGCGCCTTCTGCCGCCGTTTCCTCTCCCGCCTCTTGGCCGCCCTGGCTGCCTTGCCCGCCTTCTTCTTCTCCCCGGCCACTTGCCATTCGGCTTGAGCCGGGGGAGGATCTAAAGGCGAGGAAGCCGGGGGGAGCTGCTGCACAGACGGCGCAGGAGCCTTCGCCGTCCGCGCAGCAACCCCACCCCTTCTCTTCCTTCCCGGGGCCGGGTCTGGTTTTCCCGGCACCGGCTTCGCGGGTGCCGGCTCGGACCCTTTCTCCTGGTCGGACGACCCCGGTGTGGCAGCCACGGCGGCCGCATATGACGCCGCCTTTTTCCGGCCAGGGGGGGCTTCCCACTCGCCGCACTCGCTAGCGGGGGGCGCAGGACGATGCCCTCCAGGACGGAGAACCGCGCCTGGAAGGCAGCCATCTCCTGCCGCGACAGGTCCAGCACCTGGCTCTCCTGCGGCACGGAACGGCTGTCCTCTCTGCGCCCCCTTTGAGGCGCCCCCTGTGGGCCTTCCCGGAGCCTGGCCAGGTCTGCGCGGAGCCCCTCGTTCTCCTTCTGGAGACGCTCCGTGGCGGCAGCCAAGCGGGCGACCTCCGCCCGCAGCTTGGACATCTCGTCCCGCGGAGGCCCACCTGGGTTAGCCTCCGCTGCCGCCTAACTATTTAGACCTGGATATCTAGCGTAGTTAGCAAGTTTCGTTAAAATCGGTTCATGCATTTTGAAGAATAAGGACTTGAAAGTTTGTATGAAATGACATACGGCGTACACGCTCTTAAGTAATTACAATCAAGTAGATAATATAAATTTCTTTAAAAGTAATATTACGTTCAGATAAGATATCCACCGACGGAATAGATCAGCGCTGGAAATGAAGCAGCGTATTTATCTTAGCTAATTGAATCACGGCTAATCCGTTCATCTCGATTCCATAATAACATTGCAGAAGTGTTACACAAACGGGCCACTTCTTTTTATTATAGACAATTAAATAAGTGATCTTAATAAAATATTACACCAACTTAAACGAAAATTTGACGTTACAAACGCCTACACATAGCATAGTAAACGCCTAACCATCGCGAAGCAAACGTCTAAATAAAAGCGTAAAAATGCCAACTTTCGCTTCGCGTGGTCGCTAAATCCGCCACTATATTGATTGATTACAGCCTGTAGCAAAAATATAGGTAATATACCTACCTAGTTGATAAGGAAAGCTATTTTATCCTCCGTGCGTGTAAAGTTTGAATACGGCAGATGTCGTATCTCTTGTCTTGCAATCTCTTTGTCTTAATTCACTCGTGTAAGGATCGTTGAACACGTGATTCGTTTTATTAGATTGGAAACTTCAGCAAGTCTATCAAGTGAGTGGTTAGGACTAGAACGAATGATGCCTCGCCTGAAATCCGCCGTTGTTATGAGCCCAGAGTATTTTTGACAATGCAGAGGCGTACTCCAATAACAATAAGAGGAATTCGAGCTTTTGTTTTATATAAAAATAAACAAAACAAATGGCCGGCACCATTTATACGAAAAACGTATTTGGTTAGGAGATATACGTTTATTTCGATTGGCAAAGCTTTTGAAATACAAACGACGGCAGTAAGGAGTGGCTGCCTACGTCAACCAGAAGTGTCGTTAAGTGCTGGGGCAGCGCCGCCTCTGACAATTACCGCTACGAGCCTGTAATGACCCAGAGAGACCCTTATTAAAACTTGCTTCACCCCACTTCCACTAAGTAAAGTTTAAAGTAACGATGCATATTAATTGAAATATCGATGCCGTAGTTCGCGAACACTTAACATCAATAACGATACGATACGATAAATGGACGATTGAAACTACCACATAACCGAAAAGAAACGTGTCTTAAAAATCACAAGGATTTTACAAGCGTGTTGGAAGTAGGAACGAATTAATGTACGTGCCGAGCTTAAATGTCAATAAAAAAGATTCATTTAATACAACGTACGAATACAAACATTGTTTTATTACGAGTGATATAAAATAAAAACTTCTTAAGCATATAAATCGGGAGCGTGACATAAACAGAGCGGATGGGTGATGCAGCCCGTTTTATAGGTGTCATCGAATTGTGTGATCGTAAGCGCCGTGTTTTATTGTATCCACTGCTTATTATTATCCGGTTTTACTGCCAATCCGATATAACTTCGGCCAATACGGCCAGGATAAAGTTTGATCGAACTCACTGGCCGCAAACGTTCGCTTGGAATCAATAGAGAACAATACTACAACTATGAAAAACGTGTGTAAGGCCGAACCTTTAGAATTAGGTGCAGCGTTGTGCTGAGTTTTGCGAATCGGGAATTCAGGAGAAACGTACATTGGTATAGGATTACGATCAACTTCGTTCAGTAGAAGGGCTGCTTTACTTAGTCAAAATCAGTTAGTGGTTTTATAACATAAACATTATTATTTACTTATCACGTACTTTAAGCACACACGTTGCAGAATGTCCCGAATTATGATAAGGAATGGATTTTTGAATGGAAGTAAAACGATTGATATATTTTGTAAACAATTTAAACCTTTATCGAAATGAATGTGAGAATGCTAATTGCTGTATTACTTTTGATAACAACTATGGCTGCAACTTACTTTCTAGAAAGAAAAAAACTTTGTACCATTCAAATTTTCCTTCTGCCAAAATTAGCAACCAACATCTGTTTTGTATGTATTTAAACCGTAAAAAAGTTGCGAACAAACTTACTTGCATTATAAGTTGTCTCATGGCTGAAAGTAAATGAAACAGTAAGTTAGCTCGCACTTAATTAGAGGGCAAGTAATTAGGTATATCTGCGCTGAGTGGGACGCGAGTGCGACTCGTATTTTGCATTATTATGCGAGATTACCAAAAAGCTGCACTACGCTTCGGAGAGAGCGCGCAAAACAAAACGTTGCGTCGGAAAGTTAACGCCACGGCAGATCCTAATAAACTTGATAGTATGATTTCTTTCTGCGTGCTTGGGATGACTCTTGTTTGCTTTTTTACGTATTATTGCGTATTTACTTTAACATGGATCTTTGAAGCTAAATGTTATCAGTTCAACTTAAAGTATACGTCTAAGTGTCTAAACACACTATGCCGAAGTTACGCGACCGAAGTTCAGCACAATTACGCCTGCAATGCTATTTGAATTACTGACGACACACTATGCCAAAATTACGTCGCGTCATAGCGTACAGCCTAACTTCGGTCGGGCGTAAGTTCAGCGGCAACTTATTCTGTGAGCACACATTATACGCGACCGAAGTTCGGTTCTATTACCGACGAAGGTCCGGAATCCACGATAGCGCTCGAGACACTGAATACACACACAAAGTTGCGGAACTGAATTTCTGCCGCGTAAGCGTATGGTGTGTCATATCAGCCGAATACGTCGGAACGTAAAATCAGCCGTCGAACTTCGGTCGCGTAACTTCGGCATAGTGTGTTTAGACACTAAGAGAGCAGTGTTCTAATTGGTGGTGCTTATGAACTAGTAGTAAACAACCAACAACCGTAGTTCATCTTGCCAAATCTTCAGATCACTCCAGACTTTTTGAATTTGATCGAAAAGCACCTAAAGTTAGCCTATCCTACGCAGAGTCTCATAGAGTCTTATCACACTGGAAAAGCGAATGCAAAGGGGTAGCTGACTGAATACTGAAACGTGCCTAGCCCTCAAGAAATTTACGCACTGAATGCCAACAAACACCTACGAATACGTTCACTTAAGCTAAGGGGAAACTAATCATTTATCCCAAGCATTTATTATTATAATTATTGGCCCGTACTGTCCCACTGCTGGGCAAAGTCCTACCTCCATTCCTTCCAATGCTCACGGTGTTGTGCTTTATCCTTCCAATTCGTAAGGAAGACATCCAGGTCATCCCGCCATCTCCTTCGTGGTCTGCCGCGGCCTCGGCTCGCTGTTTCAGGGCACCAATCCTGTATTTTACGGGCTCACAGATTGTCCTGCAGATGCGGCTGACATGTCCTGCTCAGTCCCATTTAAATTGGGCAGCCTTTCGAGCCACATCAACTAACGCCAGTGTAGTGTTTCGAACGTGGTCTGTTAATTTAACACTTAGTATACTGCACTCCATAGCACGTTGGCAAACCATGAGTTTGGACTTTTGGATGTTAGTCAAAGACCAAGTCTGTGCATCATAGGTCAAGATGGGGAGAATGCACATTTCCATCAGCTTACGCTTCAGTGACATGAGCAAAGTGCCCTTATATAGCTCCTTCATGGACCAGTAGGTCATCCAGGCATTTTCCGTTCGTCTTGCAATTTCCTTATCTTGCCTTGCCTGGGAAGAACAAAAGCATGAAAAAAAATTTAGTATCTAAACAATTTATCTAAAAAATATAATACCTACTAACAGTGAAAATAGGATCAAAAATGATTGAAAAACAAACAACGTATAACTATTTTAAACAATTAGATCTGTCCCTCTCACGCCGCTTTTTTATGGCAGCTGTATAGACATGCAAAAATTGCATGCATATCATTCCTTCCTAACCGTAAGACGTAACAGCATGGAAATAAGCTAGGAAAGGGTTGTCACAGCTCCCACACTAAACTGCTTCAAGAACCGACTGGACAAATTTGATATTCTCAAAGCTATTTGATACATTAAACGCTTCTTAACACCCGGATACGGCTGGTATTGTTAGGAGGTTCCTTTCGCTAGAGCTCTGATCACTGGTAGCTTGGACCCTGATCTTGATGCTGGTGGGCTACTATTTTTATAGTTTTAAATGTTTTTTTAACGAAACAACTGATTAATTTTCAAAGGATACTGTAAGAAAAATAAATAGGCAACGTAGCAACGTTGCCTATTTATTTTGCTAATGGGCACGACGTTTCATAAAGGCTATTGCGCTTGCAGCCGAGCTGGATATTAGGCTTTACACTACTAAGAGATTTCAATTTTCCACGACAAAATTATTCTCTGTCTAACGCTGGTGGCTGCTTTTGTCTATCTAGCTGAAATAGCTTTATGTAGAAGTTACATATTGTTAAGTTATCTCCTAGCACAGTTATATTCTAACACTCGGGAGACCGAGTGCACCATCAGCACCATTGTCAACTAAACCATATGAAAAATATAATAAAGTAGTACAATTTACAGGGCCTTGAGATCATGGAAGCAGCTGTTTCTACGTGATCCATGAGATTCCTGACCATCTTCTTAAACTGTATAAGCAACTGCATTTTTAAGGTGATTATGCCAATTAAAGGCCGCTTAGAGAATCATTTTTTCTTGTAAAGTTACTGTTTGTAATAGAGATTATATATTTTGGTTTATGTTTTTGACTTTATGATCTAGCTAAATTCTTAAGAAATACACAATGCGTAGAATTTTCTCGATAGAAAAAAAATGCAAAGTTCGATCTATGTTTTACCATTTTCAATTTCATGGTGATTGATTTTATGAAAACTGCTTTTAAATATAGAAAATCGCCTTATACAGCTAAAAACCTAACATAATTTGATTTCATTATATTTTTAATCCATAAATTATTTTTGGCACTTACGTTATTTATTGCCAGCCGCTCTTAACTACCGCCATCTCTTTTGTCTTTAAGTATTGTATAAAAAAACACTAAAAAGTAGTCAAAAAACGAAGAAACAACCAAAACCACCGACTTCCGAAATTAAAGTTATTTTATACTTCGTAGTGTTTTTGCCAGCATAAGAGAAAAACCGGGTTTAGATACTAGCTTCTGCCCGCGACTTCGTCTGCGTGAATTTCAGAATTGGGTCGAGAGGGAGATGATAATATTAAAAAATGTATACCTAATCCTATTGAAAAGAAATGAAAAGTAAATAAAGTTTTTAGTCCTGATAATTTTCCTCCTTCATGGTTCTGACCTCCTTGTAGTTTGTGAGTCTTTAGAGTCTTTGCTGCTCACGATTCCAGCCCCGGGCCCCGGCTGTTCAGTACATTTTGTCGAGTTTGCACATTAATCTAAGGGGCAGTTGATTTTTTTTGCGATTTCTGTGTTTTTATTTATTTTGTTTAGTAGGGAAAACAAACACATGACACATTACATTTTATAGATAATATACATAACCAACAACATTTCCCAAAAAATATACAAAAAATCTTTGCAAAGTTTGCGATTTTCACTAAATCATTAAATTAACAAAAACCAATATAATGTTTTTTAAAAAACACCTTCTTTTTGGTTGCCTAATACGAAAACTAAAGCGAAATAAAATATTTAAATGGAGAAAAAAACAGCAATTATAATAGCTATTAAAATGAAGTGGTCTACTACCGACCTTATGTTTTGAGTAGGTACCTACATAATATTGTTTTTGAATTTACCAGCAGAGATAACAAAAATATCAATGTGATGGAAAATGTTAATAAAGATATTGGTTAGTCGAAGCAGTGGTGCCCGCTCACCTGCGTGCGACAAGGAGTCACTGCGAACAGGAACGTGCGCACACTCTCCGACTACTGTTGTTCTAGGTACTACCTATGTAACTTATTTTATCTACTTCCATGTTATAAATCCTCTATAAAAGTATCTGAAACAGTTAGCTTATTGCCAACATTAAAACGCCTAGTGTTATACTCGTAGTACCCATAATAACATCCAAACGGGTGTTATAATGTTGTACTGAATGTCATTACGCAACTCCTTTGCTTTTTAAAATGGAATCAAAAGTTAATATAATTTACGTGCGGGCAACACTGAATCCATTGGCGGTTTGAATTAGTTGACGGGGTGTCGGTGTCGCTATTCGTTGTTTTTAACTTTCCGCGTGGAAGCACGCGGAGTGTGCGGTGCGCTCGGGGAGCTCGATGCTAAGATGACGAATCTTCCAACTGTCAGAAATTATTGGCAAATGTTCTTAAGAATATTATGTGTATGACGGCGCGGCGGCACGCAGCTAAATTAAAAGTTAAGCCAAGATTTAAGATGAGAGACTGATTGTGTTATTTTGTTGAACAGTAATTATTGTTGAATTCAATATTAAAATGGTGATTTATTTCAATTGGTCGAAAATATATGGTGATTTATTAAATATGAGCGGGTAACCACGAATAGGGTAGCAAGTTTGCGTCTACGCCGTGACAGCTGGCATTCTTTTGACAGACAGCGTACGAGGTGCACGCGTGCTAACCTATTGGCTCGTAATCTAGTTTCATCTTGTGTTCTACCGTATATTTTGTTTACAAATGTAATCGAATAAAACGAGTGACTGTTATGAGTCACAAACGTGCTATTACTTCAACGTTTCTTCTACAACACGCCCATGATGGATGACTATCACAAAGACCGCTCTGCTGCCCATCCTGATAGGTACTCCGTTATGTATTAACATGAAGAATCAATAAGGCGTTGTAAGTATTTACAGTCTTTCTAAAAATATGTCTCTAAAACACAGAAATGCAGTAGGCAGTATTTTTTACATACTACTCGTATAGCAGGTGTAGGTATTCAATGATCGTAATGAATATTCTAATGTTACATGCCCCGAACTCCTTGAAGGGATTAATGATTATATTCCTTTAAGTGGTTAATGAATCAGAACCAAGCAACTTTAGAAACAAGTAGGCAGCCGTGTAAAACCTAATAAATAAAGATAATCCGGTGTGACATCTGTCTATTGAAGCTGTCAAAAAATTTGTAAGATTTCGGTGACCCTGTAGCTTTCAATATTATTTAAAGGAGTCGCCATTTTCCTAATAGCGCGTATTAGGCCTGCGCTCGTGTATCTATGGACAGGGAAACGTCTATATTTATGATTTTTCCAGTGTGCTTCGGGTATATTTTCGTCCAGCCGACGCCCACTGACCACGGCTATTGTTCAGTGATTAATTGTTGGGAAAATTGAATCACCGTGATAAATGAAATATCAACACAATATGTAACAAATCGCTATAGTCTCGTCCGGCGTCCTTCGATCAGCGGCCAGCCGCGATTGTTTGATTACGAACGACACAGAAAGGAGCAAATTAACGAGCGGGCGGCTTTTTGCGGTTTTTGTACACACATGCTAAATCACAAAAAAATCCCTGCCTAAGTAGTTTACTTACAGCTAACATGGACGATTTACTTATGCCTACATTTATTTCGTTAGGTACGTTTGTTTTCATTGGCATTCGAAGTAAAGAAGATAAATTATGCAAGCACGTGTCTAGCTTATTGTGCAGTCTTTGGGAAAATAGATTGTAGGATTTTTTTGGGAAAAAATCGATGCGGAATATCTTGATCTAAAAGCTTACTAGATTGAGTTTGTACCTAGTGATCCAAATACGGAACATTCTCGTCGACAGAATAATCAATCAATTCGATAGGTATGCTTACGCATTTCTTACAACAAAATAGTAACACAGCGTCGAGATTAGAATCTGAATTTATTTATCTACATAATTTTTACAAGAAAAACCCCTAAGTGCATAGTCATGTATTGCACTGCAAGACTTTTTGTCAAAACCTTTTTTTGAGTTTACAGTCCGGATATGGTTTTTTTATTCCGTTGTTTTAAAAAATCTAAAATAACGTCATAGTTTTTGTGCTGTAATAAATCTTTGTTTAAACAATTCAATCTTATTAAGTGATTGCGACGATGGCTACCTCCTAAATATTTTTTTTACTTCAACATTTTATATTATTTTTATTTGTTTAATATTCTTTTTTTATTAGGTAAAATCAGTATGTAGGTACGATATGGGCCTCATCAGAAGGCTTAAAGTCACCCAAAGGGCAATGGAGAGGGCAATGCTTGGAGTTTCCTTGCGTGATCGAATCAGGAATGATGATATCCGCAAGAGAACCAAGGTTACCGACATAGCCCGAAGGATCGCCAAATTGAAGTGGCAGTGGGCAGGGCACATTGCTCGCAGATCAGATGGTCGATGGGGCTAAAAAGTTTTGGAGTGGCGACCGCGTACCGGAAGACGCAGCGTTGGAAGGCCTCCCACAAGGTGGACCGATGACCTGGTGAGGGTCGCGGGTAACCGATGGATGCGGTACGCACAGAACCGGTTGTTGTGGCAACACTTGGGGGAGGCCTATGTCCCGCAGTGGACGTCTTTCGGCTGATATGATGATGATGAGGTACGATAAACTTCAATGCATGTTATACCTTTTTTAAGGATGGGAAATCATCAAATGATCCATTCCACTCTGGGTGGAGCTGGAGCAGGAGGGAGTGTCAGACTCTTACTGACTAAAACCCATCCACGCTCCTCCTAGTGCCCTTTGCTTTCCAGGGCCGCGGTAACTCTTTCGAACAGAAAACGCAACCCTGGCAGGCTCTGGCCCTAACAAGCCCCTTCTACTATGCTGACATCTCTTCAAGGCACGTGTGGAACTGGTTTTGATCGGACGGTGAGCCACCCAACGCTCGCCATCCGCAGGCCCGAATTCACAAATGGACCCGGTAGGTGTAACTCCTCCTAAACGGCTGGACCGATTTGGATGAAAGTTTGTGTGTATATTTCAATGGGATTTCCTGTAGGTATACTAAGAAAGATGGATTAGCTGTAATATTTTTTGTCTATTACGCATTTGAACCAAACAATGCCACTGCGATGTGATTGAATGCCGTATTCTAAACTAAAACAATAAAAATCCCAGTTACTTCCGGAAAAGCCCTTTAACCTCGACCGACACACAAGATAAACCCAATAAAAAGTTAAAGCCCGATTAAGATATCTTTTTTTATTATTTTGGGTTCAGAATCGCACACATACAATCATCTCGTATAAACTTGCTTGGTTTCAAATACGCAACTCGTATACACTGAATTTTTGCAGCCGCGGAAAGTTGTATTGCTATGTTTGTTCAACACAGCAAGTGTATTTCAACCTGCCCTGATAAGCAACTTCGTGTTTTTTCTTCATTCCCAGATGAGTACAGAAATTATTGTGTATTTCGGTATTATTTCCACGTAGAAACTTTTTCCCGAGGTATTATTACAAGGAGAGTCGTTGTACGCTGAGAGTAGTATTTTAATAATGAATGGGTCGTGCATTAAAGCCGTGACATTTAAGTTGGTTGGCGGCGGGTCGCCGGGCTGCCCCGCCGCCGCGCCGCGCCGCTCTCGACCCCGGACACCTTGATTATAACATAATTGAGTGCTTCCGGTAAACCAAGGAGCCTCCGTTTCAGTTATACAAAAAAATTAAATCGTCCTTTATTACAACTACGTAGAATGCGCGGAATATCAGTCTAGATAAATGATAAAGTTACACTTTGCTCTACTTGGAAAATGATAAGATGCTTTGCTAAATTGCTGTGTTAAACTTTTAAACAAAGCAAACTGATTCTAGGAACTGATAAACCATCTCGATATTTTAGTAATTTAGGTAGGTATACGTTAGAAAGAAAATATTTTAAGATATCTATTAATAGCATATTTGAAAATCTAACAGCAAGTATTTTCTGAAAGGAATCATAGATAGAGTCGTTATTATATTTTCTGTTTTGGAATGTTTTCTTTTATAGGAAAGAAGAAAAGCTGATATTATAACAGTTTTAGACGTTTTCTAAAAGAACATCAGTATGTCACTATAAAAATCTGTAGGAGTTTTTAAAATATTCCAGGATGATAGTTTATTCACGAAAACTTTTCCGCTTTTTATATTTCTGCGTGGAAATGAAAAAGTTTTGCGAGTGGCGGTATGGCACCGCCTCGAGCCACATCCGTTCTCAAATTCTTTGACTCAGGCTGGATCATATTTTTGGCTGGCTAAATTTGCGGCAATGAATCTTTTCAAAGTTTTGATTGTACACATTCGTTACCTCCTACCATTCGTCAACGCTAAAGAGTTCCAATCCATATAACTTTGCGGTCCAAAGAGTTAAGCTTCCAAGTACTTGGGAATTGAAATTTGTTACGGAATTAATGTGTCTTACAAGTTTAAAAATATGGGTCTGGAATGAGTTTCACTCGTATTCATATTAATTGAAGCTTTATTGATGTGTTGCTGAGAGAATTCTGCAGGAAATATCTGGTGAAATACTAATAAATTGATATTGAACGGTAGGTGATGATAAGTAATATCCTAAACACGTGTACCGAACCTTCCAAAAGAAGAAAAGGTTTGCAGTGTATTAAAGAAAACAAAGATTCATTTCTAGCTTACCAGTTGTATACAATGGTATACCTAAGACATGCATAAACAAAGCAAATAAAGCAAGTTTGATAATATTTATAAATACGTTGACGTTAAGCAGAAACTCTCAAGTGAATATCTCAACTTTTTGACAATGTATATTTTATTGTAGAGAGATTTCACAGACCTTCGCAAAGGGGTGGGATAAAATATAATCATCCCCGTCTCTGTGAAGCTAATGAATACTTTTCTGATTAGCGAAATAAGCGCTGTCATTAAATAGCCACTCAAGTAGATGAGCCTAAATGTTGTACAACTTTGCGAAAGTTAAATTCGCTCTACAATCATGATTTATATTTCTTTAAAGAGGTACCTATTAAAACTTTTTCAGATTGCAACTCCTTTAACACTTTCAATTCCAAGTGCAATAAATCAGAGCTAACCGCGGCAGCTTTCACGTTATGACTTCCTCGTAAAATTTACATTTAAAAGTAAATTTTCTCGCTCCCCAGCTTAGGGCAATTGTTAATCTTGGATTCGCTCGTATTGCCCTCGGTGTAAAAAATTAAGAACATTAATATAAGTTGCAGCGGGCGGGGTACCAGGCAGCCAGCGCGCCAGGGAGCCAGCGAGTCAGGCAGCCAGCCCGCACCTCTGCAACACTCATACACTGGTACGATTATTACCCCGACGTGGCGCGGCGGTGCGGAACCTATGTTTATCTTGTTTGTTTATTTTTGAGAGTGTTTCCCCATAAAGTGAACATTAAACGGGTTCATGAACGTAGCTATACGACTATTGTCTAACTTTATAATTAAATTCAAGATATCTTGCGCTGCCAGCCATGTTATTTGGAACTAACGAAAGCTTATAACTTCATCTGCGTAGAGTTCAGATTTCAAGAGAAGGGGCAGTGGAATCTTCGTGCGCTCTAATATTTCTTTGCCTCCTGCTTTTACCATTTAATTATCCAACATGGTAACAACGACTTTTCATAGTTAGCCTTGGCAATATCTATGAGGAGACTTACGCCATACGTAGAGCATTGGACGTGACGTCTACTAACCTACATAAACTATGGTCCATATTCTCTACTCCAACTCCAACTCCATCGGAGCTTGTCATAAATTGTAGTTTTTGCATTTGTTTGTCTCGAGTACGAAAACGTCAATTAGACAAGCTTTCATTAACATCTTCGTGCTCATGTTGGAGTTCGAGTTTACGTTTTGTAATATGGACCTAAGACGTCCTTAGGCTCTAGGCAAAGTGCCATTCTATCAGCGAATGCGACTGTCGAAATGACAAAATATAAGAGATTCATCACGTGACATTTCGACAGCGATATTGTCAATCCTATACATTTTTGACGCTTTGTCAATCGCCGTCGCCACGCTACCGCTGCGCTAACAGAATGTCACTTGTCTAAACAATGATATTTAAAGTAAATGGTGTAGATAGGTTATAACCGCTCAGCAAGCGGCACGTCAAAATGTGGCTAATTAGCCACATTTTTCTCGTCTTGTCTCTTTTCCGCTCCCGATAATTACGACATTCCGTCCTACTTCTACGTGTCATCTAACAGTGTGACATTGCGCCGTTCTTGAAGATCGAATGTTGTTTATGTAACCTATCTACACCTTTTTACTTATAATATCATTGTGTCTAAAGCTAAGTGTCATAATGTTGCTATAGCTACCCTCACCCTGTACCTATTTATTTCTTTTTAGTTTTATAATTCTTTCAGCCCACATTGTATATGTATATTGTATATTTAACCAACCATTATGGTGTAAGTTGGCGCTGAAAACAAAATGGCTAACGAGCAGAGAAATGTTATCACCATCACATCACATTCAGCAAAGGCTTAAGAGATAGTTACAGACACGAAAAATTGTGTGACCAAACTGCATAAATATGCAGAATCTAGGTCGTTAACCGAGAAATCCGGTTACACAAAAGACTTGGTCGGGTGCAGAGTATTTCGTAGTCCGCAAACGAATTGCAAATGCGGCTAGAGCGCGAGTTTGCTCACCGAGTCGCCAAACAAGGCGCGCGCCCGCCGCAGTCGCGTCCTCGCCGCCCGGCGCCTGGCGCGCTGAATCACAGCACTACGACCGATAAACACACAAATATTGTTCCGCACGTTACTAATGCGAGTATCACCTAATAATATTCGCACAATTTTCGCCCGTTTGTTATACTCTACACGTATCAAGCTTTCACGCAACAGTGTCGAAGTTGATTGACTGCGGCCTCCACTATGATAACGAGGTTGAAATTAAGCTTAACCGAACGATTCCGACCTCTGGATTTCTCAATGCTCTCTTTTGCTAATAGTAGGAGTCAAAAGTCGACCAATATTGGTTAGCCACATTACCAACTCAAAGCCCTGCGCATTCTAAAAATTCATTTGAAAATATAACTTTAAGGGTTGTAAACTCTTGTTGGTTAATTTATAAATAATTATGGTTTTGTGGAGAAAATGTCAAGAATTCTTGGATTTGCAATAAGCCAGATCTTCTGTGATACCAAATGGGGGCGATTCAGACGAAAAAAATATTTCGCAGAAGATTTTAAAGAGGACAATGGAAACTTATTCACTGTCCAACTATTTGTAATTTATAATTCAATATCACGTTATTTCGGAGTAATTATTTGAATTCCGTTTATTCTTGTGGATCCCAGAATATGAAGAGTTTTAGTAAAAACGTTGAAGATGAATTACCTAATGGTATTAATGATTTTTCAACCTTTACTTAAGACCTTAACTTGCTCAGTTAGCATTTCCAAATAGGTACCTACTTCTCATTCTTTATTGCTGGAATTATGATCAGGTATACCTACCTAAGCACCTTGAGTCTGATGAGGCAATGGAAAACGGTACTTCGCTATCCAGGATGTCGACCGATTCAAGGGAATGATGAGCCTGCATGGATTAAATATGGAATATTTCAGGGCATATTGATGTACTCTTTCGGCATACTCAAATGGACTCAAACCGAACTCGACGCCCTGGATAGGAGGGTCCGTATTCTGTTTACCGCAAGCCGGATGCATGATCTTCGATCGTTGGTGATGAGACTATATGTATATCCCGCGGAAGTGTGGAGATCGAGGTTTTTAAAATGCTAAGACTCTTCACAACTGCGAGATGTTCAGTCTCAGAGTATATTTTCTCAAAGCCGATGCGGGAAGATGCACCAAGATGTGCGCTTCTATCGGGCTCTGCTCTATGGGACCGATGTTGATTTCTCAGCATCCGTGGCCTGGAAATTATCTTAACGAACAACTACCGGAGGCATATTATGAAGAACGGGACGTCTGGGTGAGTCTATCAGACATATTATCTCTGGTTGTTCTCGTCTGGCTAACGGCGAGTACTTGCACAGGCATAACCAAGTGGCCAGGATTATTCACCAGCAACTTGCTTTGAAATACAAACTTTTGGGTTCTTCGAAAATGACCATGTCACGTTGTACTGTCATCGATCTATCATCACTGATAGGACTATTGTTACCAATAAGCTGGATTTAGGATAGACGATTAGCCGCACAATGATAATCGATGTTACCATCCCACATGACGAGAATCTCGTGAAAGCTGAGAAAGAAAAACAGATCAAGTATCTCGACTTAGCACACGAGGTTGTCGACATGTGGAATGTGGACTCGACTGTCATAGTGCCGATTGTCGTTACGGCCAATGGCCTGATGGCAAAAAGCTACGACGACCACATGTCGAGGCTGGCGTTATGCAGTTGGGTAAAGGGCCTGATCTATAAGGCAGTACTCCTCTATACGACTCGTATTGTGAGGAGGTTCCTTTCTTTGGAGCCCTAACCACCGGTAGCTTGGACCCTGCTCCCGACACCGGCGGATTACTACTTTTGATATTTTTAAGAAATATTTAGAAGTGTAAATAGTAAGTAACGAGAAATTAATAAAGATAGTATTAATTATGACTCTAACAGAAATTAACAAAATATAAATTCACTGAATTGTCTTTTTATCGGATCAGAGGATGAAAAGCTAAATTTTTTTTCGAGGTATTACTACCCTCGCACTACATATTATATTATAGGTTTAATCTGTAGTGCGAGGGTGAATTTACAATGAAAAACGAGTCCTGTAAATGACAGGTACTGTTCATGACTGTCCCGACAAATTATAAAGCTACTTTGCCTACACAGTTTATGTTTAATCCATTTCGTTACGTGTCGCGCGGCAATAAAAAGTGCCTGATTTATTTTTAAGAGACTGCAGACAATTTGCGATTGGTGTCTTTCTTGCTATTTAAGAACTTTGCAATGCTGTAGATAACTGATGATAAAACGGAAGTACAGGAACTTAATAATGTACCTTCTCTTAGTTTATTGAATGATTCTTCCTTAAGTGGGCCACGTAACCTAATAGTCCCCTCTAAGAAGTTAAAATCCTTCGTCTGTCTTTTTCAGCAAACCTATTTCAGAGAAGGTAAACTTAGTGTCTTCTGTAGTCTGCTCTATACAAAGATATTTTTGCTCCAGAAAAAATTATTTAAGGCGATCCGACTTTTTTCAGGGACTAGGTATGTTCAAGTACTTTAAATGACTGTGTTACTGCAGAAGATAACGTTGTTGCTTGTTTCTGTTATAGTTATCTACTAAATAAATTAATTAGCTCCTATATAATACCACAAAAGTTACATTTAGGTTTATGTCTGTCGAACAGTAGAAAAACCCTTCACGTAGATTTAACCTTTCAATCGGTAGGTACCTACCATGAAATGAAGCTATAAATAACAGTTTCGTTAAGGCTCATTAGAACCAAAAGAGAGCCTTGCAGAAAAAACCTGAAAACAAAAAAATCTTCAAGTACAAACCAGGAATTGGGTTTACTTAGTGCCTCATCTAAGAAAACATGATTTCACTCTGAAATAGTTTGACGTAGGTTATGCTTTTCAACCGTTTCCATGAAAAATTAAAAAGGTAGGAAGTAACCTACATATTCATGTCAAAAAAAGCGGTTTCGTTCAAAGCTCTACTGCATGTGTTTTCTCCAACACGTTTAAAACACGATATGATAAAACATAAGTAAACTTAGTTTCGTTCAACTACAAGAAATACTAATGTTCATTTGGCACCGCTCGCCTCACGATTAGCAGGAAGTGCCAGACCAAAGACAATAAGGCGACATAGATAGTAACTCGAGATGTCTAGTTCAGGACCTTAGTTTCCGGGAGTTTTCCGGCTGCACCCTGGGTATCCGGACCATCTCGTAACTAGTGCTTAGGAGTTGTTAACAAGACAGTAACAGAACTAAGTGATCAACCTCAATCAGTTGATTACGATAGATACTATGTGTTAACTGAAAAGAACCAGTGCATCAAAATTCGCACATTAATCAGTTGATGGGTGTTGAAAGCCGATGAAATAAAAATGGTGAAATTTGGCTCTTAGCACTGTTATCCAACTCATTTTGCCGTTGGCTGTGTAACTAGGCAAATGCATCGTGGACAAATAGAAGCTTTAGAATTTCACAAATAGTTGGATAAACGCCATGGTTAGGCGGAATGTTTGTTCAGCTGCACCTCTATAATATAACTAGAGTGGTATAGGTATGTACATAGGTACGTCATACTGTTCTGTAACTACCTTCTAAATCCAGTGAGCATCTGTCGCTTGGGTTCATTTAGATGTAGGTATTTACTATTTGTGGCACTGTCACTATACCTACGTATTGGCATTTCAATATTTATGAAGGTTAATAGCATCATGGGCGTCATGGCTTGCTACCTACCATACCTATGAGCACATAAGCGTATTATAAAATACATACAATTACACAGCACACTATTTCTGAAATTTATTTTACAAATTATTATGACCCTTTATCAGTATTTTCAGTTTAGGCCTCAACAATTTTTCGATGCAATCGAGTTCCGTGTATAAAGATTTTTCTTTAACCGAAATAGTATTTCATTATTAATATTGGCTTCAATTAGAGGCAAGGCGACACGAGGCGCGCGCCACTGGCTGTCACCATAACCGAGCCGAGTTAACCGCCTCTCCGAGAGTAATTACACTGAACTTCATTTAACTTCCGCAGCTCAGTCCAAATACCAGTACCACTAAGCACTGTACTTACTTTACTTAGCCCGTAACAAAACGATGCAATTTTAAGTAACGGTCCGGCGGGATAAGTCGAAAGCGTATATAGCTTAATGTACTTATGGAAGTAAACTTTTGTATGGAAGTGTAACGTTCTTGCTAAATAGTTTTGCGAGTTAGGTCGCCTGCGCTGGGGCTGGTACTGCTGCTTACTTAAGTTATGTCTCGACCTTATCTGTTCAATACATAGTTCAAGGTAGATGACCCAGTTACATAGCATTATTACATTTACAACTTTGTGACGAATGTTTCTGTGCTATGAACATTGATTTTCGTTTATTTTAAGTAGGTTTACTTACGCAATGTATGTTTTGTTCTAGTTTATTTTAATCGTCATGTGACAAGCTCGTAAGCATAGCCTGCTTAGTCATTTTAGTATCTAAGCTTCTATATGGCTCGTTTACGACGAAGTATTTGTTCGGTTTAATATGAAGCAGCTATTTAATGTTTTCCTTTCATGGCAGCACATAAATAGCCTGCACCTATAACTTTACCTTCTCTGATGTCGGCAAACGTTAACGACGAATTTTTCACAAACAAATTGAGCGGGAAGAGGCGAAATATGTTTTCACCGGGAATATTAGAGAGCGATCGGGTACCCGCTCTAAAATATTTAAAATGGTTTAAAAAATATTTTAAATGTGTTTGCGTTCCGGGGGTAGTTACTTAACGATTTGATACATAATATCTACACGTAAACACCCTCGGTGCTCCGTTCGTATTAACTCCATAATCTGGAGTCATGCCTTGAGGCTTTATTAGCCTTATAGCGTGACGTAATTCATCACTGTTACGGCAACGAGTTTAACTTGCTAATATTGCAGAGCACGTTTTTTCGCTCCGTACATAATTAAGCGTCCATTTTAGTAGGCGCTTGTGTTTGAAATGTTATCACTAAGAGCTCACTACTTCAATTAAACAAACTTCAAAAAGTTTTATTTTAATTTACAGAATAATAGCTTTTCTGTTTTAGTTCCTTTTTGGTTTATCTTAATTTTCCCGTCTGTTTGCCAATTTAGAAATCGCATTTGGAAAACGCCTAAAACTATTTATTTTCTAAAAAGTTCGGCAAGGATTTCTGTACAATCTGGTTTAATTAATCCTACGCTATGTAGTGGAATTTGGATATTCTGATTTCTTTTGTTGGTGGTTCTTAAAAGTGGCTGGGTACATTGTCAGTCGCTACGTCACAGCTGCAGCAGATGTTGCATTTATCGCGACAATCACAATGGGGAATGGAGAGTGACTGCGAAAGTCCTGTGACTGCTTTGTGCACTCTTATGATAAACGAATATTGAGAGAATTCTAGTTACGTCGTAGAGGAAAATAAATCGAAGTTGCGGACAGTTCTTGTGTAGCATGAAACTTGCTTATTTTACAGGAATAGGACTGCCGGAAAATGGAACCAATGAACAAGGAAAGCTAGTTCTTTGGACACACAACTATAACTTGAATAGATTTCAATCTAGCTTATTGGTAAAAGGTGAATTATTGATGTCTTTAAGGAACCCATTGGTCATGGGTTGGTCCAATATCTCTACCAATACGAATAAATTACACAAGCTAACCCAAATCGAATTATTTAGTTGTTTGTGCAATGTAAGCTGACAGGGAATGGAAAGCAGTACCAACAAACGTAAGAAGTATGGTATCGATATAATTTGCGTTGTCATGCCTCTATTCCTCAGGAATGGAATAAGGCTCCTGGAGCTCTCAGAGATCTGATGAATTGCCTCATAAATTGTAGCTTACGCTATCCTTTGTACGAGTGTCGGGCAACTCCGCTCATGCCCCAGAACATTTGGAGCCACTCCGAGAATAAGTTTATTTTTATAAGAATTTTAAATATGAAACGCTTACCTACTTGGTACTGGGTTTAAGAGAATTACTTATGTGTAATTTTGGTTAAATTAATTGTTCGAACTGAAAGTTGTTTTGGCACACAAATAATAAACAAGGTTTACTTTGTAAGCGATTTTCTCGTATTCATTAGCGTACTAGCTATAAACTAGATTGTTTTATATGTTTAGATATCAGACAAGTTTCTAAGAACACAATGCTATATTACTACTTTTGTATAAGCCTGCTTATCTTTTGTATCCGGACCGTGAAGTACTAATTTTACTAGGGAACACCTTACTGTTCATTGAAAGTCAAATTTATCGCAAAGGTCAGTTTGCCAACCACCTTGACTAAAATCCAAGCAGAATTACACCATGGACAGGAAAATGGCAAGGATTACCAGGCTAAGGAAATAGATGTCTGCAACAGTACGGAGATTTTTATGCTTCGGTATAGGCACTTGCTTATTAGTAAATAAGCAAAAACATCATTGGCATTTAAAGGACAGCTTGATTGATATATTTATTAGATCTGGATCAGATAATGTACGAAACAAATGAAATAATAAAAGTCAAGGAACTGTTTTCAAAAGGACCACAAAACTCAAAGAAAACAAGGAGATACAGAATAATATTTTCTTATCAATTTATCAAGGAAGCTGCATTTGCGATAACATTGTTTTGTATGTGCGGATGTTATTCTATCAACGTTTGCGTTTTCATTAGGATTCGTAATTTCCACGTTGGGAAATTGCGGATCCGGCGACGTCGACGGCGTTGCACCGACTCGTGTCAGTGACGTCACAAGGAAGGAAGGAAGAGGGGGCATGAAGCACAGGCGGGCGGAGGGGGGGGGGGTGTTACCTGCCTGCTGCATGACGTACTGCTTGTTCATTAACTGCACTTGACTCCTCCGCTATATTATCTTATTATCTCATCTCGCATTAGTACAGTTGTATCACACAGTGGTACGATTCATTATGGTTAGTGCCGCAGCTGTAAGAGGAAAGGGGAATCTTGAAGCGCATGTGGCTACATTAAGAACTATATCTTTGAGACTTCAGTTTCACTACTGCTGTAGGTACCTCAGATATGTGGTAGTTATGGGTATAGCTATAAAAGGAACTTTTGAGGAAATCACTTTCACAAAAAGATAAATGGGTAGGATTGAAGGACAAACTTAACTTTTCGATCGAGATTCCGAACGTCATACGGGTCCCGAACCCAGTATAGACTCCAGCTCTCACAAAGGTTTAATTCTTCCTTTCCTAGACTACGTATGTACCAAAATTGTACCTTTTTGTAAAAAATAAACTAAGTACCACTTTTTTTTTCACTTAAATGTATGTTGTGACATGTTGTCCCTTATGTAGATGTACGTCACGGTCAATTCTTCAACTGCAAATATAAGTTTGTAATCGCAAAAAGTGTTTTTTAATGTGATAAAACTACAAATTATCAATTTTCAGACTTTTTCCAATATGTCAACGGGAAGTAAGGGTTTTGATTTACTTGCGATTATCAAAATATTTCACAAGAATGATGCATAAAAAGTCATATTTTTATTGTGTTGACTTAAAAGCTTCATTTTTATAGGGCTCCAGGGGGCATTTGATATTAGTTTCAACATGATACCTCCACGCGTTCCTGAGAAAATGGATCGTGACAGACCGAGAGACGGACAACGAAGTGATCCCATAAGGGACGGACCTTTATAGGATCACTTCGTTGTCCGTCTCTCGGTCTGCCACGACCCATTTTCTCAGACGGACAACGAAGTGATCCTATAAGGGTCCGTTTTTACTTTTGAGGTACGGAACCCTAAAAAGGTCATGAATTATAGTAATTTTATCGATGAGTAAAGAATTCAGCGTTATCCTTATTTGAAATATCACTTCTAACGATAGATTCATTCACTGAATTAATTAAGAACGTTCACTGAGCTAACATTTATCTTAGGACTCAACCAATTTGTAGGTACTGAATTTTATTTCATGCCTTGGGCTATTATGAAACAAAGGTTCGTTGCGCACAGGCTTGCAGTATCCCAATTGATTTTGGAGATTTCTTAGTAAATTGTAAAGTGGTTAGAAAAATAAGCGTACTCTGAAACTTCTAATGGTTCAATGTTTAGAGGGCCAATTCTACTAATTTCTACACAATTTTTTGACAGAGAGACAATAAGTCGCAGTATTTTGTTTCTTAGATTCAAATTCCTTCAGATTCAAAGTTGCTACGAACCATCATTTCTTAATAACCGTGTTTTAAAGTAGGTACCTACCTACACTGTGCATGTGTTTCAAATTAATTTTATCGTTAAAACATACTGTATTTTCTTTAACGCTGTCAAAGCGTTTCAGGAGTGACATTTTCTAATTAACGCAAAATTGATCTGTTATAAATCTGTAGAGCGGACGGCATATTTATGAAATCATTTTAGCTGACGGAAGGCTAAGCATGTTTTTACAAATTATGCCTAACTTTATACATAGCACTCAAAACCTGAGCTGTTTTAATGTCGCTTGTCGCTTTTAATTTATTTTTATTGTAATCTTCAAAGTCGTGGTTTAGGTCTCTGAGATATTGGAGTTTTCACAATAGCCTGATGGTGTGGTTTTGTCTGGAGATTATGGGTAGTTGCAGCTGTATATCGAAACTGAGAAGGTTCTCTTACCAGTTTTTCATACGAAAACTTAGGTACAGAGGTACGTAGGTGTTAGTCTGTAAGTTTAGAAGATTTTTTTATTTTTATTTTTCGCCGTGGGGTGATGGTTGTGTGTGGCGTTTCCAAACGTCACAAACTATGTCCATGTAATATTTAGGTCTGGCCGGTTTTATGTCTGTCACGCCATATAGGGCTGTTAGAAGATTTGTCTTGACAGATAGAATTGGCTTGTAAGAACTCTAAAATATAATTATATTAATATACTCTATGTCTTAAATACACAAGATTCTACACTAGACTGTTTTAACATGTTATTAGTTTTCCCCGTCTTCGTATTAATCTCGGTGTTGTAAAGTCATTTTCACCAAACATTATTCGTCGCTCTATAACTTGTAGGCCTAGTCATCTACTTTTCAGCTCCATTTGAAGCCATGACTCCTGCATACACGACAAGCCTACCATAACGTGCTCCCAAGGGCAAATCCTAATTGACCAATCGTAAAGAAGAACCACGAGCTCTATTGATTTTACCCTCACAACACAGACTACTTGCTATACTTACCTGCCTTATAGCTATGTTATAAACATAATCCGAATCTCTCACATATATTTTAGAGAACATATTTCGTAATGTAGGTGTCTAATTATCTGTAGGCGGGTGGTGTTAAAGATATTTTGGTAATAAATTAGCGGAGACCCTTTGTATAGGACGCAGGCGGGCTGGCCCGGGTCTTGGTCGAGGGGCGATAATAGGATCCCTGTCGTCATACGTGTGCCGTTTATGCGTTATTACCTGTTGAACATTATTAGCCGCATAATAATATCTGAGGACCTGAAAAGATTACGGTGATGCTGAGACAGAACTTACATAAGATACCTCTTTACATTACTTGGATAAATAAAATTTGAGTGAAAGTTACAATTCGAACCTAAAGCCTATTGATACATTGATCAATCACTTTCTTAAGAACTCTCCTGACTTTAGAATGCAATTCAGGTTATGATTTGATTTTGATTCAATGTATGAAATTCAGATTTATAACGCACATTACTCTGAGGTTTAGTAAGATTCTGTCCAATATCTCTGCATTAGAAGTCACATAATGTAAATGTGAGATTGAATTGATATAAGCCAAAATGCTACTGTAAGAGTTGAAAAGGCTAGAAATCGACCATATATTTTTCGAAGCAAAACATGAGTATGAAGTGTAGATACCACATACTCAAAGATACTAAAATCAGGTACAGAATATTTCGCACTGTGCATAGCTAGACGACTCAGGATATTACGCCAGAGCGCATCAAATGCGTCTTCCTGTTTAATGTAATAAACTACTAAACAATGGCTCCAGTCACAGGTTGACTCACGCTGCTTTTGACGAGATTGATATTCAAAAGACTCACTACAATTGTCCGGTTGTAGCACTAGTCATTTCATGACCTCGAATGAGTATGTTTATTAGGTATATATACTATACGAGCCAAAATTAAATTAAAGATAAGTAGCCTAGTGTCCTCCTGAACGGCAAATTGTAGTCTTTGATTTAAGTCATATTAGTAAAAAATAAGGATCAGAAATTTGCCATTTTACATTAGAATGTCTAAATCATTGGCCAGTTGCTGAATTAAGCATTTGAAGTTTAGTAATAGTTATTAATCTCTACTTTAGACTGAGAACCTATAAAAAGTAGATTTTATACCTTCTAACATCCTAACTCTCAATTCGGAAGCTGGCAAAATGCCATGGTATAGAAACCCAAAAGCATTTTAAAAATAATACCTAATATTTAAAACTCGCTGAGTAGTTCCATTTTCTTTTATATTTTTTTCGGATTCAAGATATATGAAAAAGATTGTGATGGTGTGTGTGTGTGTGTGAGTGAACATGATCCTACAATATGACTGCTGTTGCAGAATAAAAGAGTCAGATTTCTAGAGAAATCTAAAGACTAAAATGATGAAACATTAAACTTGTTATCGAGTCAGAAAGTTCGCACTTAGTGCAGGCAAAGAGTCCGTCTAGTCGTAATCGAGCCGGGTGTGGAAGCTACGTTATAGTATTTATGAACTAATAGTCAGTAAGTATGTATACTAGTCATATGACGCTTCGACTAATACTGGCATCATTTATTGACAATTGTACTTAACCTATCAGATAGTGTATTCGTAGAACCGGGAAGACGTGGTCAAGCAAAGGTCGCAACTTAATTTAGTATCACGATAACATTATTTAAGAACAGAGCTGTTATATATTAATGCTATTATCACGTTACTCAAAAGACAGATGAAATAATTTATACTTATGTATTATTGTGTAGGCAATCTCCTTACAGTACTTTTATTTTGAAAAGCATGAAGCGAAAAGAAAAGTCGTTTGTCTTCGCCTAATTAGCGTCACGTAAACTAGTCGCTGGATAAAACAGCGTAAGTTAAAGTTTTTCTAGACAAAAAGAAAACGTAGGACTGATCGCAGAGCTTAAAACATTATTCGTAAAATGTAGGTAGTTTGTAAACACGGTCGGCTGGTCGGCAATTGTCGGCTATCATTCGGCAATCAACGTCGCTAAATGAAGATTTCCTGTTGTTGTGAGGTCTCTTGTTGGCCGCAGATGGTGACATCATTCAGACTTGTCGCTATATTTTTCCTCTCGACGTTTTCCTCAGTTGGCGACATATCAACCTTTATGGAGTGTTATCGTGTGTGTTCTACATACAATATTGCATTATGTAGGTAGGTATTAATAAATATATTATATTAAGTTGAGCATTGATTTATGCAATTGAATCAAATAAATATGTAACACCATTATTTTAATCAAAGTTTTCTGAAAAGTCTGTTACATAAAGTATTAAAATTCAGGTTTATTTAATTAAGTAGGTATACTAAAAATAAACATAAACCGTAACACTAATAACCCAATCCTTGAGTACATTATTAAATTATTAACTTTATGAAATTAACATGTAATTTAATAATTTTACGAGGATAGTGGTCGGCTTTCATTTATCGTTATTATTTTGCTGGTTGAAATTGTTGCGGAGAATTACACTTATTATTACAGCTGAATCAGCCGTTTAATTGTTTGCCTAGCCTTTTCATTGAACTATGCCGCTTAATCGGCGACATAAGTCACATGGGCAAGTCAATGAACGATATTGAACAGAAGATGTCACTTTGGTCGCTGAAATATTGGCACATTTAAATGAAAAGGCTAGGCAACCAATTGAACGGCTGATTTAGCTAATTGGATGCAACATGCATACATTCACGACATAGAGTATTCAACGTGTGAGTATTATTTTAATTATAATGAGTCGCCTAATAAAAGTTATTGAAATAAAACTAGCAGTTTGTGTGTTTTTCTTTATTGTAATCTTACTGAAATTATTTATTTCAAGTACTTATTAACTTTAAATAAAAATGAGCTAATGAATGTGCGATACTTATGAAAATACCTACATAGCTTAAGATGTATTTGTTTTTAACTTTGGTGCTTATACATAGATCTCGATCTGGTAATTGAGTCCTGATCCTCGGTCGCTCTTCAGCCTGATGTTGGCGTAGGAGAAGCCGACTCCTCCGGCTGTGACGCTGGGGATGGCGTCGGTGTGGTCCAGGTCCCGAAGAATTATACCCTGGAAATAACAAAAGTACCAATTAGATGACTGTTCAGGTACAATAAAACGGCCAAATATTCTAACATCGCTTTTAAAAAATCATAGTTTTGCTTCAATAGGTAACATTAATTTTTAGAAAATTTACTGTCATCGATTAACAAAGGTCAGTTCGTGTCCTCTCCACATGGCTGATTACTTGTTCTCGGATTGCCCCATAATCTCGGAACCAGTAGATCAACCAAGGTAAGGTTAGCAATATTATGTGGCATTTAGCTGGCTTGTATCTAATTATAAAATAAATAAACAAAATTAGCAGCATTTTTATTCCTATGATGGTTGGTAAAAGGTTGACTGCCCACGATGCTGCCCACCTGATGAAAAGTGGTTTCAGCCGCCATAATAGACGGACACCTACAATACCCAAAAGGTGTTCCGACTCGTTGCTGGCTTTAATTTGGCGCGCTTTCAGCTTTTTCAGTGTAAATAGTTGTGAATGATGTTTTGTGCTACTAAATGAATGTTTAAAATCGAGTTTTAATGACTGAAAACTCTTTTAGCGAACGAACTGAGTTGGGAAAAATAGTTGCGAGAGGTACAAGTTTTATGCATATCATAAAATCATGCTTGTGCCTGTTTCCCGAAAAGTTAGGCAGAGGTGTGCATAAATCCCTACTATTCTTATAAATGTGAAAGTAACTCTGTATGTTTGTCTGTTACGCTTTCACGATAAATCGGCTGAACGGATCGTCATAAAATTTAGCCTTGCAAATATATAGCCCGGGATATGGAGATGGACATTTGGTTACTTTTTTCGCGATAAACGAAATCCACGCGGGCGGAGTCGCGGGTAAAAGCTAGTTTTCTATAGTACAAACATATTTCACGTGGAAGCACAAATAAAATAACGCTCGATCCGGGAGTCGAACCAAAGATCTCATGCTCAGCAGTGTCACTTACGACTACTAGATCAGAGATGCAACGAGGTAGGTAGTTATAATATTTTGTTATTATTTACACGGTGACGATTCTAAAGTCATGAAGTTATTACGCATCTTCAAGCATGTTTCTTGTTATTATTGATTGTGTAATGTAACGTGTCTAGCATGGAGATGAATCTATTATCATAATCTTTTGTGTCTGCACTCTGCACTATGTTATGGCACTCATGCAGTTCGTCAATGATTGGATAAGATAGGCAAGAATGATATCTAAGGGCCAATTATTCTCGTAAAAGTCGCAAGCGACCATCAATGTAAAAAAATTGATAAAATGTAGCGTGTGTGGAGGTCTTCTAGTCGGTTTGCGACTCCTATGCATATGTGAACGCTTCTTAAAAAAAACTGGCCAAGTGCGAGTTGGACTCGCATGCAAAGCGTTCCGAATCTCATTGTTGTAACTGGTTACTCTCAAACCAGACTTCTTATAGGTTTTCCTGTAATCTTTATACAAATAACCGACTAATCAAAGAATATATCTGTATTTTTAATCGAATTAAAAAAAAGAGGAGGTTATAAATTCGGATGTTAGTTTTTTTTATATCTTCGTTATCAATTTGCAAAATTCTGAAATTTGGTTTATTCCAAAATGGTCCTATTTAAATTTCGTAAAGATCTGATGAAGAACCTCGGAGATAGACAATTCAAAAGATATACTGGTAGGAATTTTTGGGGGGTACCAGCACTAAAAAGTGAAAAGAAAAAACTTTTTTACAAAAAAATACAACTGAATTCCAGTTTTTTTTTTTCAAAATATTAGATGCAGTAGTTTCGGTGATAAGGGGAGGCAATGGTCATTAAAACTTTTTTTTTCATCTAATTTCTTGAACATCTTCAAAACCATTTATCTTAAAACTATGAAAAAAAAATTCGAATCCCTCACAATACGCCTTTTCATTTGATATGTCACTGTACCTACAAGTGGTATGTACATACTATTTTTTAAAGTTTTCTAAAGTGAAATTTGTGCCCCTTAAAGTGACCCCATTTTCAAAATTTATTTATTTTCGTTACACTTCCTTGTTTGGGCCACAGAAGTGTGTACCAAATTTGAACTGGATCAGTCCAGTAGATACGAAGAAAATAGGCTGTGACACACGGACATACAGCCAGGCAACTGAGTGATCCTTTAGAAACGAGAAGTGGCCCTCTGTTGTAGTTAAAGAGTGGAGATACATAGCAAGTTTACATGTGAGTTCTAAACGCATACCTACATTAACTTAAGTTTTAACAAGAGACAACTATACGTACAATGTTTCTTTTTTATCAAAACAAATAAATAAGAAGGAAATTTTGCACAAGCTGGCAGTCGTTGAGCGGTTATATAAACTCAGGTATTTATTAATGTGAGTTTTAACCAACCCCAGAAATGGTACGACTTTCGAAAGTTAACTATATTTTTAATGTAGGCGATTGTTGACATACTTTTACACATAAAAACCTCATGTTTAATTAATACATACATATTATGCCAAGGTAGGCGACTCGGACTCTTGTTTTTATAATAATGCCAAGTACTAAGTATGAGTCATTGCAGTTCGACTGGGCCGGGGGGATTCCAGACAGTCTGAAGTCTGAGCTAGTCTTACCATAAAGATTACATTATATTTTGAGCTATAAAACCACTGCGTGCCTATATTGTACACGTTAACACCACTTAATAAATTGATCACTGGATTGGTTTATATAAGTACACAATCATGTTTAATTTGTTTCCCAATTTCTCCTCTGATTTTTATTAATAATTTTGGAACAAGGAAAATATATTTGGAAATGTGATACCAAGGGTAAATCTTTCCCTATTTTGGGAGCGTCTATTATGATATGACAACAATTATATTGAACGTTAAGAATTCATGGTTATTTGTATGTCTTGCCAATTAATCAGAAGGTTCCTGATTGTCTATTCATCATTGGTTGTAAACAAAGGTGCAGGCTGAAGAAGGTTCTATTCATAACATTGAATATTCTGATATTTATCGTTCATTGTACAAACCGCAAAGCTATGTATAGAACAATAATGTTGCAAATGAGAACAATAAACGTTTTGCGAGCATCTAAATTAATTTGAGAAAAACTTAATTCGGACCTTTGATTACGACCCAATTTAAAAATATCAAAAGTCAATTTCATTTCAATCAAACTAAAAATATACCTAGGCACATTGAAGGATCGTTTTACTTTTACCAAAAGCAATGAACGTTAAAAAATTACTGACAAAAAACATTAACAAAAAACCAATCGGTCTTTTTCATGGTGCCAAACAAAGCTTTATATGACACGCAAGTGCTGAACGTAAAATCACGGCGAAAAGGCTTTTTATTTGTTACAACAGTAAAAAACCTTTGCGGTTGGGTATCAATTAAATGAATAAAATCAGAACGATTGTATGTGTATGTTTACGTTTTTCGTGGAGTTACGCAATAAAAGAAAACCTTTCCTCAGAAGAACGATCTTCACTCACAGTATTACCTATGATATGTAATGGATGTAGTTTCAAAACATTAAATAATGCTCGCTTAAGGGAGGTATAAGCTATTCAAATACGGTATACAAGTCCGTTTAATTTAGTTAGGTACCCGACTGTACCCAGTTGAATTTATTTTCAGGAATGTTTTATTTCGCTAAAGGTTTGTTTACACTACTCAAGGCATTTCTTGTCTCTGGAATGTCACACGTTTTTTTGTTACATTTTATTTTGCATTATTTTGTAATATAACAAGAAATGCGGCGCGAAATATTACTAATGATATCGTTTAAACTAGATAATTACGCAATTACACATGTTTCAAACCGCAAGCGCAACATTCCTTGATTTTATCTGCTTAAGATACCGCTACGGAGCTTACATCTTGACTTCATATACCTGCTCATTGGTTTGTTGTGAGCAGACGCAGATGCTGGAAATTGCGAAATGTGCCACAAATAGTGTGCGAAGATAATAAATAAACAAAAATGAGTCGTGCAGTGTTTCGCCCTGCATTGCGGCCCAGAATAATACGCGCATTCCTCCACAGAGACACCATACCACCTATTTCTACAAAAATGTGAGGAATGTTGGCTTGCAATTAGCTGTGGACAAGGCCTATGGTATAAACGTGAAAGCTGCATGAGTTATGTACGAAGTTGTATGAAATATTAGCCATTGCTTGTTCCAGATTTCAACTGGTTATGACTTCAAACAATGGAGTACTTTGGTCTTACCTAGCTCGCACGTTATTAAGTAAAAGCATGAAATTTATGATAATTTTTAATTACTTGAACAGGTCTAACAGAATAAACGCAGTACCTCTTAAGGGGTTATTGTACTCATAATTATGAATGACTTTTACTACGGGACCAACCCCGAAATCGCGATTAAAAATCGACTGCTCCATACATTTCTGTGAGCACGACTCGACAAAATGTACTGAACAGCTGATTTTTTTTCACGATTACGGGTTCATAATGATGAGTACAATGACCCCTTAAGAGGTATTGCGTTTATTCTGTCACACGTTGTATAAGATATAATGCATGTTATGTACCAATGGAGTTTTGTTACCAACACGTAGTCGAGTGCTTGGCGTGACCCTAATTGCTAAGATAAAACAAAAGCCCGAATCCTTTTTGGCATCGTTATTGACGACTCACTTGCATAGTATTTGGGACGTTGTACTATCTAAATACCTTTCGCTTTCCCAAACTAAATAAATACGTAGAAAAGAGCAAAAGTGTTTACTCGGTCTAGTCTGCGGCGTTGTAGTTTACAATCTGTTGGCCCAACTGACGCAGGCGAAAATGTTAATAAACAAGTTGTGTTGTAAGTTTGCAAGAGCCAAGTGATTCCAAGAATAAGTTGACTAATTACTTATATAATTTAAATAGAACAGGTTTACTTGCAAAGTGCTGTTGTCGCAATTAGATCACCTTTAACTTTGTCTATGAGAGTCTTAGTGCCAGTTATCATTAAAAACTTCTACGAAAGTTAATCAAGTCTAAATTTGAGAGTATAATTAAGTATTTTATACCTTTATTACAAAATTGATTAAGATAAAATAGGCACCCACTGAAACGGTCACCACTAAGTTACGAACAAAACCGTTTCAACCATTCCAATAATTATAAAATAAAATCAAACACAAAATAGGTGCAGAAAATGCTTACCTTAATGATTTGCTGTCCGGGATCGGAAAAGAACACTTCCTTAACTCGCTTCTTGAGCGGGATGGCATTGTACTCGGCTTTCTGCTGAAATAACAATCTGTTGTTGAAACTAGAGCCCACAATCAGATCCTTACAATGGACGACACAAATGATCGACAAAAGTACGACGAATAAAACAGGCGCGCTCTTCATTTTGTTGGTAATGTGTGTAACGTATTAGGTAATGCGACCCGGTCAGTGGATGTCGATCGACTGGTTAACTCGCCGTCGCGTCGTATACAAAAACTCGTTTACCTCACAGTGTGAGCAAGCGGAAAAAACTGTTTAGGTGCTAAACAAGGGCTCTCGTGACTGCGTACATACCTACTACGATTATACCTAAATATACATAGTTACTTACATTATTGATTTCTCCAACTTACGTTTAATTACGTGTTGTATTTTACGTTAGACAAAACAAAGCCATGTTGAACTGTGAAACATTTACTCGGGTCGGTAACTACCTGGCACCTTTGTCTTACGACTCCTCGACAATGAAGTTCATGATATATTCATCGTAATTGTTAGTAAGGAACGGTATCAAATGGCCCAAAATGATAATTGTCATAATGATGTAATTGGACCTACTGCCGCATATAGTACTAGCTGTTAAGAATTTGGTAACTGGGTGATGGGTTGTTATTGTAACACCCACGGTGCCACAAGGACAGATTAACTGTAAGACCCACGTTCGAACAAGTTTAGCAAAATGCGCATTATATCAAGGTCACTCCCTGGAGGTCAAATTCGTGAACTTATAAGTTTGCAAATTTGACTTTGACCATGTTTTAGTGATTGAATACACAACTGTAGAATGTAAAGTACGTCTGAATGCCCCTTGGAACAAACGTTTAACTATAGCATTTAGCAGTATTTCTTTTTGTTCAGGAAGCAGGTTTTCGAGCATGGTATTTCTAACGTTTTTAAATTGATATAAGTAGTTAGTCGTTATAAAATTATCATAAGGTGATCAGCTGAACTTTTTGGCAGACTTAAAATTAAAATTGGCCAAAAATGGACTTAGGTAGCTGGTTAGCGAATTAGGCCGACCGTGGCTAGTATTCTTGAGCCTGAATAATAACGCATTAGAAACTGCGTCTAGAACAAAACACGAGCGATATCGTGTGTCCACTTCATTATTTTTGTGTGCGTGAGCCGAATGTGTGTTTTTCAAACGCACACAAATATAGCTTTCAGTAATACTGTGATAGCATCCCTAGGCAGTTACCCACAACACTTGGGAAAACGGAAAAACGAAAACCAGTATCCTGTCTACAAATACTAGGTAATAAAAAAAACCTAATGCCAAGTTAGTTGTACGAAAAGAACTGGCAATAGTTTTGGTACTTATAAGTTAAAAAGACTGTACTGAACATCTGTCAATTAATTGGGTCCAAAATTCCAAATGAATTTTAGGGAAGAAGAGGGTGATGTCTGATGTATCACACTAAATAAGTGGTCATGGTGATGAAGACTTGTCACGCGATGACGACGCTAAGAATAACATAATTATGTATCCCATATTATGTTATACCTAACATATTATGGGATAAGTACATAATGTAGGTATGTAATACTTCAAACTTTGGTTCTAATAACCGAAGTTTGAATTCTCTCGAAATGTTACAAAATGTTGGCAAAAATTGCAAATATGGTGTTCCTAAATTGAATTTTCACATTTTTGTAAGATCATAAAACTAGTCTTGTAAATAATGGTTTTAGTATGAGAAATCTACGCCAATAACTAGATATCCATCACTTCTTAGGGGCACCCAAGTGTCCCAAAGAAATGGGGAACTTGCATGCCCCTCACTTGTTATCGTGTAACTTTTAGGTGTGTGTGTAATGCAGTGTTAAAATCTAGATGTAAAAAAACCAGTAGATACCTACCGACAACGACGCAAACTATATAACAACTTTATTTTGTGTTTTATTAGGTATTTAAGTATTTTATAAGGTATAGTCTGTGTGCAGAAAATCTGTGCTCAACAATAAAGATTAGAGGTATATATATAGCCTCAATTGACATGTAAAAGTCATTGTGACTCAATGACTTTGTGTGTTTCATTTCTTTTCATATTTCTCAAAGCAAATTGCCGCTCAGTTCTCAGAGATTTAAGTTATTTCATTTTGAATATTCCTGCAGCTTATCAGAATTCTTTGCGTAAAATTCCCGATAACCTCGACAGAGTGTATCGGTTATTTACATTTTGCTAACAAAGTGTTCTCGCTTCTTTTATCGTGTTCAAGGAAATTTCATATTCTATTAGAAATTTTAATTCTGGATGGCAGAATGGATAACTGAATTTGTACTTTTACTACCAATAGGGAGATTTCGCGAAGGATTTTTACGGTGTGTCGATTTGAAACAAGTAGGGTTTGTTGAGCGAAGATTTAAACTGCACACGGTGTCCGTCTGTAAGGTTTAATTGAACCAAGTCATGCAATATAATTTAGTTTGTGATTTAGAAAACTTAATAAAGATCTCATAAAAATCTAAAAAAGTACGACTCCGGATTTGCAGCAGGTGTGTATAAAACGCCTGTTAAATAGACGTGAGCAAGGTAAAGCCAAAGTTGAAATAGTTGTGGGTTCGAATCAGCTGATGTTTTATGACTAACCGGCGGAAAATGCGTGACTTCCAAACAGTACGCCAGCTTTGGTTTAGGGGAAAAACTATTCATCCACTCAATCTATCTCGTCTGATAGCTGAATAAACATCGGTTCAGATAACCCAGAATAGTTCAGAAGAGCGATTCGCAAATGTGTTTATCTTTACACAAAAAAATAAGGCAAAGAGGAAAACAAAATCTCCTTACCTACTGACTTACGGTTATCACGCGTCTTACTTGTCAACACTTATTCAGCGTGTTTTAAACTACTAAAATAACGGGGTAGCTTATCTGTTTGCGAAATTCGTGTAGCAAAGCCATCCAGGAGGTAGCGCTCTAAGCATAGGTAATTTATTTCCTGCAAAGAAGCAAAGTATGCCGAGCCGGAGCGTTTGTACACATTAACATGGCACACCTCATGAAAAATCGCTTAGGAGACGCTGGAGTTCGTGATACGTTATATTACAATGAATGTACTTTATCCCTTTTTCTTTTGGCCCGTTTAAAGTACGCTTCGTTACACGACGACACTTGTCAATGCGCTTCCAAGTTTTTTTTTTATCCAAAGAAGGGTTGATTTTTTTAATCTATACTAATATTATTAAGCCATAATAAATATTACAAATGCGAAAGTAGCTCTGTCTGTCATGCTTTCAAGCCTAAAGTGCTGAACCACCTTGGTAAATTTTGATAAAGATATAGTTATAGATTAATATACTTTCTAATCTCGGGAGTACGTTCCCTTTACGCGGATGAAACTGCTGGCAGAAGCAAATACAATAACGTTATTTTGCGAACAACTCATTTGAAACAATTTAGTTTACATTGTACAGTCATGTGTTTAAAGTTGATTACGCTTGACAAAATTTAGAAGCGATTTTCTGCTACTTAAACTATTGTATATTTACATGCAGTAAATACTAGGTATATTTGTATGTTTCTACCCAATGAGGTATATAATATCATTGTTTCTGCCTATGTCTCAACACTATTATGATGCACGCTTAATATTTAAATATTAAGATGGTTAGCTGTAGGTTGCTTTTGCAGTTAAAACATTTTGATGATAAAATAAAAACTTTTTTAGGTTGTTCATTCGTTTTTTGACACCGACTTCCGAAATTGAAGTTATTTTATACTTTGTAGTGTTTTTTATTTGGAAGTCGGTTGTATTTTTTTTTTGAAAAAAGTATTAGGTATTTTTTATTTTACGCTTTTTGGTACCTACTTTATCATTTTGCGTACTTAATTCATTCTTAATTCACCACTGGAAAGTCACAGGAAAGCAAAACACGCAATTTCGTTTACTTGGATGACATAGTTTTTCGAACTATTTAGATTTAAAAACCAAACTACTGAACAAATTTTGATTAATCGTTATTTCTATGGGACCAATCGGGATGTATATCTTTTCTTATCAAAGAAGATTTTTTCAAAGCTGTTTAAAAATGACGGAGTATAATTAGGTAAGAAACATAAAAACAAATACAACATAAGTGAGAACCTCCTCCTTTTTTTTGAAGTTGGTTAAAGAGAGTTCTTGATATTTAGTACTTGCTCGCATAAAAAGCAATTTGTTATGTTTTTTTTAAATGACTACAGTACTTTCTAAGTTAAAGTGTCGCGATCCTGCTGCTTGATTTGATTTATATTATTTTTACGAAGTTATAAATAACCGTGAATAGCTTTTGAGAAAGCAGTAAGTGACTCAAATGACCTAAGTTTTATAAGCTCTTTTTATTTATTAGTTACCAAGATTTAGTTTCTAATATTAATGATTTATACAAAAACTAGGGAATTCTCAAGAGTATTTATTTATTTAAAACTTATACTATACTCACAGTCACACATGTACAGAGGCGGACTTAATGTTTGTAGTCTAAAATACATAATATTATATTGTTCAATAAAGTTACATAATATATAAGTACTATATGTACCTAAATGCCTTCAATTTATTTTTTATAAAACTTCCGACTAAGAAAGAAAGAAAGAAAGAAAGGGGATTGAACATTTTTATGGAAGCTGGCTAGCGTGGCGTACCAGCAATATTATTTTTTTTCAAAATCGCGGCGCACGTTGAAACCTGTATACAGGGTTATTTGTAAAACACAAACAACCCTTTGGGGAGTGAAAGTACACATTATTTATTTATTTAAACTTTATGTACAATAGTGGTACATGGTCAGTCTTAATGCAACAAAGCATTCTGTACCAGTCAACCTTTGGGTTAAAAAGACTTCACTGTGGTACGTAGGTGTACAACAAATAAAAAATTACGCAGAATTTTGCTTCGGAAAGAATATACTTACAAATAATAATATACTATACTATACAAAACTAATAAATTACATATACTTAAAGCTAATAAATAATTAACTCATAAATATAATGCTTTTTAACAATCTTTCTGATTAGGAGAACTTTTAATAATCATGACGAAGAACAACAAGAATGGCAGGTTTTTAAGGCTGCGTTCCCCACTTTTCTATCGCAGGTCTGCTGGAAGAAATTTCTTTTGAAATAAGCAGTACCTTTGTGCTCTTTTATCTGTCTGGAATTTTCTTTTTTAAGTTTATTGTGTGTACATAAATAAGTAAATAAATAAATAAATAAATAGAGATGTGCGAGGATGCGTAGCGAGGGATGTGTTTGTAAGAACCAATAGAATCGCTTGCGCTGAGCGAGGTTAGGTAAATGAAGCGATTTTATTTGGTTCTTAACAAACACATCCCTCGATACGCATCCTCGCACATCTCTGGTGGGAACGCAGCCTAAGTATCACTACTTAGGCTGCGTTTCCACCAGAGATCCGGATTTTACACTTATAGGAAAATTTAGACTCAGCCTTCTTGATGTCAAGGGGGGTAGCATATTCCAGAGTTTAATGGTAGAAATAGCGTAGGAATTAGATAAAACCCGGTGCGGTGAAGGGATATGAAGAATTAAGTTTTTGGATGCTCGGATGTTGATTGATGATGATTGATAATAGTAGTTTATGCAACGACCATATAAAAAGGGTTATTAAAACACGAGTGTGGGTTTATCACACGAGGCGTAGCCGAGTGTGATAATAGCATCACACGAGTGTTTTAATACCTAATTATATGCCGTTGCATACACTATTTTATCTTCACTCATACAGTTGAAATAAAATAAGTGGAAAAATAGTTAATTCCAATATGGCGGATATTCTCATTGCGTATTCGAATGACTGCGCAGCACGCTCAAACATAGACAAAGATAAAAGCTGGCTCATTGACTTAAGTCAATGAGCCCACGCCAAAAATTTAAAAAGAAAAAGTGTGCTATAAAAATTAAAAAGTTATTTTATGATGCAGTTGTTTAAAAATCGAAGGAAAATGTTGAACTGTAATGGTTTTTATCTACACTCACAACGTAATGTTCCAAATATGAGTTCAAAAACGAATGCATAAACACATACTTTTTTTTCGTGGATAGGTAAAATTAAAAAAAAAAACCATTACAGTTCAACATTTTCCTTCGATTTTTAATCAACTGCATCATAAAATAACTTTTTAATTTTTATAGCACACTTTTTCTTTTTAATTTTTGGCGCGGGCTCATTGACTTAACTCAATGAGCCAGCTTTTATCTTTGTCTATGTTTGAGCGCGCTGCGCAGTCATTCGAATACGCAATGAGAATATCCGCCATATTGGAATTAACTATTTTTCCACTTATTTTATTTCAACTGTATGAGTGAAGATAAAATAGTGTATGCAACGACATATAATTAGGTATTAAAACACTCGTGTGATGCTATTATCACACTCGGCTACGCCTCGTGTTATAAACCCACACTCGTGTTTTAATAACCCTTTTTAAATGGTTGTTGCATAAACTACTATTTTTTTAAATTTTACCTATCCACGAAAAAAAAGTATGTATTTATGCATTCGTTTTTGAACTCATATTTGGAACATTAAGTTGTGAGTGTAGATAAACAACCTTTACATTGGGACCAAACCCGAAATAAAGAAAAAAATGGCTGCATCGTTACATTTATATGTCCATAACTAGACAAAATGTACTGAACAGCTTTTTCGTTCTTTTCTTTTTTTTTGGATTGGTCTCAGAGTAAAATTTGTTTATAATCATGTGTAAGTACTTTCACTCACTGTAAGGTTTTTAGTGTTTTACAAATAACCCTGTACATATAATAATTTGGTTAGAGGACACTTATACTAACAATTTTTTTGTACAATATGGTGCCCTTTTTTATTTATTTTTTATGGATGGGAAATCATCAAATGACTCCTTCTGCTCTGGGTGGAGCGGAAGGGAGTGTCAGACTCTTACTGACTAAAACCCATCCGTGCTCCTCCTAGTGCCTTTTGTTTTCCAGGGCCGCGGTAACCCTTCCGAACAAAATCCGCAACCCTGGCAGGCTCAGGCCCTGACGGGCCCCTTCTCCTATGCTGACATCTCTTTGAGACGCGCGTCGAACACAAAACGCCGTCGACCCGGGCCTGGCTTTGATCGGACGGCATTCCACCAAGCGCTCCCCATCCGCAGGCCCGCGCCTACGATAGTCGGAAATCGCCCTGCGACTCCCGACGCCCCGGGCGTCTCCTTATGTTGTTGGTTGTCTGTCCTTCATGCAGCCCGCCTCCTCCTTAACTAGCATTACTGCTTCGCAGAAGGAGGTGACGGCTTCCCATGCCTCCTCACTCCGGACCATGGATTGATCCAGGGTCGGACGCAAGAGGTCGCCGCCGCCGAGGAAACGACGGTGCTCCGCCCAAGCCGGGACGACCTCCACCGTATGTTCCACCGTTTCCTCCGGGCGATCTTCACAGTGAAAATACCCGGACGTGTCTTCCCGCCGAATCCCAAATACGTACCTCCCGAAACAACCTTGTCCGGTGAGTACCTGCGTCAGGCGGAAGGTGAGGACGTTGTGGCGCCTCTCCAGCCACTCCTCAAAGAGGGGACTTATCGCCGCTATTGTGCAAGTGTCGAATATGGTGCCCTAAAGTGTCACGTTATCAAGTCGCCATGTGAGAACAATGAAAATCATTAAAAATACTAATCACAAAAATACTAATCTAATAAATTACGTGCTTATATACAGTAGATTGTATTGTAATAATAGTTGTCAGTTTGATTTAAACATTAATATACCTAAATTAAAAACTTTTATTTTGCGAAGTTCATAAAGATGTGTTCGCGAGTTCTTATTTAACTTTCTACCAATAAATCGTTAAATCAAGCTGGAAACTAGTTTTGAATTTTATCTAATGCATACAAGCACTTAATTAGTAATTTTTAATGATATTCATGATTGTCATTATGGCGACATTGCCTCGAAATATCTCGGCAACGTGACACTTTGGGGTACCATGTTGCTAACATTTTATTTATTTAGTTATATATACTTTATTGTACACCAAATTTAAAAATACATACAGGAAATCTGAAACTAAAAAACATACAATTGGCGGCCAAAGCATTTTGTTTGTTTTTTTTTTAATTTAAAATTACGACCGGGGGTTTAGCTACAAAGGTTCTATCTCCTTTTCGAGCAAATGGTTAGAACTTGCAAGCGAGCTCGTATGCAAGTTTAATTACATTGCGGGGCGAGTTGCTTGTAGGCATAATACATAATATTCTTCCGTTACTGACTGAGTGACTGACAGACAACGCACAGCCGCAACTATTGGTCGTAGAAAGCTAAAATTTTTACAATTAATCAGGAATGACGATATCCGCAAGAGAACTAAGGTTACCGACATAGCTCGAAGGATCGCTTAATATTGCTCGCAAAACAGATGGTCGATGGGACCGAAAAGTTCTGGAGTGGCGACCGCGTACCGGAAGACTCAGCGTTGGAAGGTCTCCCACAAGGTGGACGGACCTTGTGAGGGTCGCATGTAGCCGATGGAAGTATAGTATAATTTATTTGAAAATATTTTCAATTTTTGGGTACAATTTCAGGATTAGTGAAAACTCAAGGGTCTTTTGATGTTATATGATATTATTACGGCCGCTTAAACGGACAGAATACACATTTAAAGAAATGCATTTTGTAATTGCTCCTGGGTAATATGTACATTTGTAACCCAGATTTAACCAAAATTTGCATAATGCTTTAACTTGTCACATAACAGCGCAGGAACAGTGGCTATACTGAGTTTAAATTGCATTTTGGTAGTTTGGGAATGTTGTGGCTGCATGTGCGTGGCCGCATTTTAGCACTAAAATATAACCGGCGATAATTGGTTGTATCTACATAAACTGGCAATATTACGGATTACTACTGTCAAATTAGTAAACGAATTAACAGCTTAATAGTTGCACGGTTTGCTAATGGAATTAATGTAATTAAAAAAAAGAAGGTCTGCAGTAATTGATTCACGCTTTCATCGTTAATGACGGCCAAAAAGTGAGTGTGGATTTCAAATGCTTCTTAGATTTTATAGGAGACATTCCAGACCGCTCACTTTTTCCAATGTCCAGTTTCTTTTGTGTTGATACGCGTGAAGTCCAATAAAATGGCTTTGACTCTTATACCTAAAGGTTTTTTCATTAAAATGTTGAGCACGTCGAAAAGAAGTTCGGGCACAAGGACCTACCAAATAATATTTTCTTACGTCGTTAGTGCTACTTCGTGGAATGTACAATGGAGCGGGTGGGATGATTCCCAGTTGATGCTGTAACCCTGATAGTTACAATGATTAGTATAAGTGGAAGAGCACGATTAATATTCGGTCGGCGGCGCGCCGTCACTCACTGAATAATCAGATTTTCCGCGCGGGTCGAGGTGACTCCTCCGAGATGTTATTAGGATGAGAAGTGGCGCTCACTTACATTAGTATTATTATGATTATGTTAAAGGTAACACGATAAAAGACTAGACAGTAATTATATTGTCCCAAGTTACGGAACGAAATCGAGTGTCGCCTTTGATTCAGTTACGTACAAGATCGTGAAGAGAATCGAGAGTCTAATTAAAGTACATTATTAAATTCTTGTGAAATGATGGTTAGATATAATACCTACTCATATTGTTATAATGTAATTATTTTTACTTAGGTAATATAGGTGCAAAGCAATTTTGTTGCGTATTTTATTTTTGCGCGTGATAGATACCAAAGAATTAATAAAAGACCATAATTTATTCGTGAATAATTTTGACCCTGAAATCGATGTACCGACCGCGTAAGGAGGGTAATGCCAACGCAGGACGGCTGGGCGGCGGAATCTCTGCGAAGCCGCTGGGATTAGCGTCAAACGAAGAAAAAGAGAGGCGGGAAATAAGCCGTAATCCATGAGACGTGACCTAAATTCTTCCTTAAACATCGACGATTTGATATCCTCGTGAAAACAATTTGATTTCTCCCTTTCTTTTCTAACCGTGCCCTTTGACAGTAAATTGGATTGATCCGTGTTTTACGCATGAACATTTGCATAATTTGTCTACATATTCAGTAGACGAATTTTATATTTATTTACACTTCAATGTAATTTCTGTTTTGACTTGGTAATGATGTCGTGCTCGGATTTATGTTAGACGACATTTACCTATCTAATGCTTAGGTAAGTCCAAGTCAAGATCACCAGGGTGGGAAGTAGTGGATTTAATTATCCACATTGTTTTAAAGTCGGTTAAAATATATAAATTAGTTGACAAATAACCATACTAGTTGTTTCTGTACCTACTATTAGTAAAATATACATGTAGGGAATGTAATCAAATAATACAATGAAGTTAACTCCTGATTTTCCATTTACATAAGGAATATTTAACAGGCAAAGTGAGACAAAGCAGAAACACGGGAATAGCTAATTATTCAGCACAACTTCCGCAAGACCTGCTTGAAGGTGCTCATGCATCTTACGCAGCCTTAACTTATACATACTCTTTTTAATTTTTAACGCTCTTTCATTATTTGCTTTTTTGAACCATTGCTGAACGACTTACGCCACTCGTTCCTTTCAGAAACTCGGAATCAAAGAGAAGGAAAATTTGATACTTACTTTCCTTCCTGGGCTAGTCAACTCATAAAAATCAGTTGTTAGAAACCGGTGTCTGGGCGGGTCATAAAAATCAATTGTTAGAGATGGCGTATGGGTGAAAATGTGTCCGAGTGTACGACATAGCAACGCGATAGTCGATGACTAGTACAACTGCCGGTCGATTCTGTCGACATCTCACGGTGTTCACCTAGGCGGAGTGAACGACAACTGAGCTGTCATTCCATCTTATTTGTATGGTTTGACAACTCCCCCGTCGTGCGCCCCGCCCAAGTGTCCACTTCGACATGTTTACAAAATCGCACTGCTGCTCATAGCAGAAACGTGCCACGGAAGACACCAAAGATTAGGTGAAAAGTACCAATATACTGAGAAGCAACTAAAATGCATTTTTATTTTCCTGTAAGCTTATCAGCATAAAAATACAATTACTTTATGAAAAATACACAGGAACAATAGTTGCAAGCGCGCGTCGAAAGAAATGGCCTTGCTTTTTATAATTTCGCAAAACAAAACACGGGGCACGATGAGTCGCTAGATGTAATCGAGCTAAATGTTAAAGAGCAACCGTTTACATTAACCGCTTTTGTGAAACAAATGAAAACTACGCTCAGGGGCAGCGTTTCTAAGTAAAATTATTCTTTACTTTTTGTATCAGCATTCTAATTTTCTTTTGTGAATACAATTCAATACTTACTAAAAAATATATAAGTCATCCTTAGGTAGGTACTTGACAAATTAATTACGAAATTAGTAAGTTTGCCTTTATTTTAAATTATTGTCATTTTATTCATATAGGTACGTAGATAAATACGGTGACATTGTGCTACGTTTTGCAGTAAAACTGTTGTTTATACGAGGGTTTTGTCATAAATATTCATTCATATTTACATAGATACACAAGATATATAAATTAAAATACTAAAATAAAACCAATTATGTACAAATTGTTCAGAACAATAAAATGTTGGTAAGCTCGCATTTATCTGACATGATACGGAGCAGAGAGCTGTCTGAAAACTATTAGTGTTCTGTTCATGTTATATTTTGCTATACTGGGCACGATTCCAAACTCTGAATTTACTAAATATTAGAGCTTTTAAGGTTACGAAAATCCCGAACGGAATCGACTTTATCAAGCATCAATTCGATGTCAAAGAGCAGTGGGAAGTGGCGAGTTAAGCAGTCGGTAACAGATGTGAGAAAATAAATTTCAATTGCATAGAAAATGACATCGGGCCGGCTATCGCGGCTTCTAATAGAAATAACTTTGGGAGCTTTCCACAATTATTGGAAAGGGCCGCAAGATTAGGAGGATTACGTACATGTGAACAAGCCGATATAATTCGTCCACACTTTGCGCAATGTTTCAATAACCCATATCACGGATTAAAGGGTTTTGGTTTGCGCATAATCCTTTCTTATTCCTTCGTAAATGGATATTGAAAAAATTTGATGGGCCCCTTTTTATCGGAAACTCTTTTTCAGAAGTGCTCTATTTTGCCTCTCGGAATGACGTCGATTTAAGGTGAATGAACGAGCGAAATCCCTCTACATGGAAGAGGCGGTCCTGAGGAGGTGATGAGTTTATACAGTACCATTTAGTCGACGGCGCACCTTTGAACCAATAAATTGGCGTCAAGAATAAGCGTACCTACTTACTTTTCAGCAATCTTTTACGTTCGCTTCTTGTGCGAAAAGGGGTGTCGCTTTCTTTCAGTTATGGAACAAATCTTCAGTATAAGTGGATCGACATTCAATTCCTTCCATCTTGCTTCAATACGGTCTTGATCGCGATACTTTCTTTAGGAAAGTATACGTCTCGGAAATTTACTTTGTTATTCGTTGGTTCCTCCTTCCAAATGTACATTTTTTACTTGAGTTTGGAAAACAGAGGTGTGATTAGTGATTATATAGAGGACTGTGTTATTAGCTTAATTATTCACGCTGCGAATAGTATACATATAACATTTAAGTATAGGGGAAATGAACCTGTTTGTAGTTTCGTCTGTGATATTGGCATGGAATAAATTCGTTATTATGGGTTAAATTTGCAAATCCGCATGTTGTTATAGTGAGGGCAGCGGCCACTGTGTCTAGAATTTCATTTAACGATCCCAGCTCGACAATAACCGTCCGTGGAATTTAATGGTTCGTAAAGCGGTCTCGATTAAAACTGCCGTCTGTATGGATAAGGTCAGTCGTTTTAGTATACGAAGGCAACTTTTAATGAGTTTATGAGCGCTCCTGGCCTAGCTCGGCGTAGGTAACCCATCTGTTACTTATTCTCGAACGTCACATTGACATAATTAGTTCATCCGCGTGACATGTTGAATGACAACTGTAATGTGATTTTGTTTAAAATAATAAACGCGTCGAAATGGGAAGGCATAAAGGGGTATTAGTGTTTGCATTACCATTTCCGTGTTGATTTAGGATACAGAACGTGGGAGCAAGCAGTGAGATGTGTTTTTAAACGTTTCAGTAGAATCTTCCAAATATTGTCAAGTTCGTGATTTCAAGTTGCGTTTACTGTCTCAAAAAGTTCAGAAAGCTTATTCTTGGAAGAAAAGTGCGAAGGCAATAAAACGATAAAGTTAATGATGCTTAAACACACATGTATGTGAGTCAGTACCATTGCCAGAGTTTCTCCTTCCGTTGGTCTATATATTTAAGACGTCATGTACAAATGTTGCACGAACAAGGTGCAGAAAGTTGGACAGCAAAAGGGACATAAATCAGGGCGTGGAGTGCGCCAGCTGGCAGCTCGTGAATAGTTCTGTCGGGTAGCGACCGCGTATGACATTCGATTACCCTTGTGCCAGGAGAGCGTCTGGCGAACACCAGTACGTCGTACGTTGTGTGCGCGCCGTACATATGACGCGATACATTATTTCATTGGATTATTAAACTGAAAGTGGACTGTAAAAGTAATTTCATTATTTTTATATCATATTTAAATACCGCAGTAATTATTCTTCGTCGTCGCTTTCAGATTCCATTTTATTTTCTCTTGTGAGTTGTGGTTGATTAAAGTTGCACTGAACCATTATACAACAGCAACACTACACAACAGCTACACTGCGATCACCAACCCGTCTGCCAAGAGTGGCGATTATGGCAAAAATCCCCATTTTGGGGAGGTCTATGTCCAGCAGTGGACGTCTTTCGGCTGATATGATGATGATGATGAACCATTATGAAGAAACCTTTTTGTTAAACGTAAAATGAGTGCTGGACGTCATTTAACCAAGAGCAAGTAAAGCTTTTGCCTTTATTTGCATTAACTAGAGCGCCGGCTCTAAGAATCTAAATAGCAGTAAATGTCCTTATTCCAAGTACAATTTACAATAGTACCTATTTAAGAACACGGTAGAGCTCGGAACTTAGTATCTTAATAATATTCATTAATATTCATGGGAGCTTATGGATATTTATAAGGCAAAATACAGTAGTCTCTGCATATTTTTTGTTTAGAGAAATAAGATTTTCAATACATCAAATAGGTTTACTGTTTAGCAGTAATCTGAAGATGATCACGATGAAGTGTTTTCTTGTTTTTGCATCGGTCAAATGAATTAGTATGGTGTTCATACCGAAGTAAAATAATGCCATGTTATGTCATGTAACATTTAATATCGTCACTTTAATCTGGCATGTTATAGTAGGACAGTTTTTTATCACTACTTTTCTTTATAAATCATTGACTTACCCCACGTACCTACCAATTCATTTACAAATAGGTGACGATGACGAAGCCCCGCCTTAATGTCCATTAAATCAAATATTGATGAGTAAATCTTGTTGCGTGATGGACAAGATGATTTGTTTTCATATCATGAATCATGTATAACGAAACGGACATCATACACATACGCAACACATGACCTCGTTAAAATTATCCTTACAACAGTAGGTAAGTAGGAAACAGTCATCGAGGAAGGAAAATCTTGGGGAAAACAATCAGTTGTGGCTATACTCAATTTGAACCACATCACTGCTCGTAAACATCCTTATTCCGTTTGCCTGTTACCACCGCACACTCATACTATAACGTTCTTAATACCGTGGCGAAACAACTACTATAAAAACATTCTAAGGTTTGAACTAGATTTTGTCATACATTTTAACTGAAAAGAAAATATAATTTTGCTTAAGGCGTCCTTCCTCGGGAACCAAGTAAAAAGGCTTGCTTTATGATCAGCAATTGATTGTTTAAAATATGATGATGATGATAAAATGTCCGGTAATTAATTGTTTATCTTTGAAACGTATGCTGAAGAGCCCATAAAGGACCATTGTACGCAAGAATACAGCTTCAGCGTGTTGTCGACCTTCTTAATGTTCCACGGTTCCACAATAATGACCGCTTTCCTGGAAGAACGTTATTGAATCCCAAGGCCAAATAAATATAAGAAAAAACTCTTAGCCACATTTTGCGGATTACTGGGAAAGCAGTGAGTATTGCCCTTTATTTCAGGGAAATCAAGCGGTAAAAACATTATCCTGTCATTACTCTACCGCAGTCGGGTAAAAGTCATCTAGGGAAAAAAGCTTTTAAAAGTCTTTTACCCCGTATCAATAAAATCTATAAATCAGTGATTTTGAAGATGAAATCAATAGAAAGTAATACTGAGGGACAAAATGTAAATGGAGAGGTAGACATTTAAATAAGGGGGACTATGAAGGAGAATTTAGAAGTATAATTTACGTAAAAACGTGCGCAGTGATGACCGGTTCTCATATTAACTGCCTAATTAACTACATTCTGAAGATCGTATACCTAGTTGTCACGAAATGTTACAACGTTGTGCATGATGGAAACTTTAGCAATAACTACATCCATGTTTGCTAACGATGCGTTTTTTATGAGGGAATTAAAAAGTCAGAATAATGTTGGCATTTAAAGTACGCATAACAAACGGTTGTATTGTAAAAGTTGTCGTATTCTATTTTGGAAATTGTTCAACCGAAATCATTCCGACAGTGTTTGCATAAAATGTAATGGCAGATTGCGGCCGTGCGGGAAGTACTACCAGCGATTCGCATTGTGCCATCTGCTCACATTTAGATCCCTTATAAAATGTTACTGCGCATTATCACACGTGGATATGGCTCCGGCCTCGCGGTTATTTCGAAACGTTACCTTTTTATGACACTAATGGAAAATACTGTTTAGCTTCACACTCATATTTATTTAACGCACTCCACATGAGATATTCGGATTTCCCTGAATGGACATTTTTATTACTGTTTTGTAGAACAATCAATCACGCCAGCACGCGATATATCCAATGCACGGCTGTCGGTCGCTTTGCCCTATTTACATTTTTGTTATTCACTGATTGTTTACTACTAAATAAATGTTTCTATATTTTTCAGTCACGTGCCACAGTGCGTAGCTCGGTTCAATAGAAATTGCTGTAGGTCATTTTTACTGTGATATTAGAGTCACCCGTTTGCGATGTAAGCTAAATGTGAAATCAAATGTGTGAATTTCGATACGACACGTAAGGTTGTGCAAATGACCATATAAATCATACTGACTGACGTAAAATTGACATATCGAAGTCATAAATCAAATGGGAATACCATAAGAGAACAAGTTTTGACAAGGCACTTAACTCCGCCAGGGACAAAGTGGTTTTTGGTAACATTTACCTACTCATATGATGTTATACACATGTGCCGACGTATGCACGTTACTATATTTACAATGTTTCCTAAACTGAACACGGCACGGTAAAACAAACGAAACAGGTACTTACATGCAATTGAGTATGTTTCTGTTGGTATTTATACTAATTATTAATATTATCCAATTTATCATGGTAGTCAATAATAGTTCTAGATTAAGTTTAATACGAGTCTATTGGTGTATAATCATTAATATAAAATAATAGGATCAAGTTATCTTACACAAATCATTGTTTTCTAATAGAACGATAACAAAATATGCACTTACGAAGCTTTAATCAATAATTGAGTAATAACTGGTAATAAGTAGGCTTTGTTTCTTTGATGACTAATTTCATAAAATAAATGAAAGGGATTCTCACAGAACTTCTTATAAATAATGAGAGTAGAAGAAAGGGATTTCACTGCGAACTGACTTTTTATGACGGCTCACAGTGTACGGCGTAGAACAAGCCAAGTGGACAAAAGTCATTATCAAATTATCGGAAATTTGTACTTTCTACCTGTAAACAACACCCCTAAACCTCTGATTCCAAGAATTGTTTACGTCTAACATTCCATACTGATGAGTCATCGTTTATCAAAGTAAGCTAATGAGGTAAATGCAGTTAAAGAGTTAGGTCAGTTGCATTTTCGCGACACTTGCACTAACATCTCATGGTGACAGTTCTAATTTTGTGGAAACTTTTAGTGATGGATTTTACTTCTGAAGGTATGTACTATATTATTTTCTTATTACAATCTTTTAATGTGTCATAAACCTTCAGAAAGTGGACTATCTGTGAATACACAAAAAAAAACAATGTTTTTCTTTGTTTTCGAACTTATCAGGCTTGGAAAAACCATGTATCCTCTTGTATCCACTCTTAATTTTTGATATGTTTTAGCTGCATGGCTATAGATGATTATGGTATATATTTTATGTAGCACACTTGAGTACAACATTCTTTTTTTTTTTTTTTGCAGTAAAGCTATACTCTATTAGTAAAATAGATTTTTTCGAAGAGTGGCTTAAGCACGAAAAAGACGAAAGAAATGACCGTCTATTTGAATTTATTTTGTCTAAGTGTGATTTCTCTGACATCACTGAAGAATGTCAAAAGGAAATTAAGATGAAATTAGCCAGCATTTCTTCGAAACTTGCTAACAAGTGGGTGTCTTCAGGAAAGTCAAAAGAGCGTTTCCTGAATAAGAATAAATTGTGGCTGGAAGGCGAGAAGATAGAATTCTGCATGCAATCGACTCAACCACAACCTTTTACCTCATCCGCTGACCTTTCTCGACCCGGAAGACCTAAAAAAGATTTTGAAGATTCATCTTTTAAAACTAAGAAACGTAGAGTTGCTGATTTAGTTCAATCGCGGAGTGTTGGGGAATTAATGACTGCTGCAGAGGTAGCTGCACGGACAAATGGACATGAAAACGTTGCCAGAGTTATAAAGAACATTGGTGAAAATCCAGCTTCTGCAAGTGCATGCATTAGCCTTCAACAACCAAGTGGTGTGCAAAGTAATAGACCGCTAAGTAGTGACGAGGCATAGCACAACACCATAAAGTACTCTCGTCTTGCCACGAATAGAGACTTGCTCAATATGTTGATTTTAACTTCTGATCCTCTGATCAACAGCCTCCGGGAAGTACCGAAAAAAAAGTTAAATAAATTGTGCGCGGAGGTCTTAAAGCTCATCATAGCTCCCACTATAGAGCCACGACTCCAGCTACAACAAACCCACAACCTCAGGAAGACTATCTTCTATCGGATTCATCGGATTTCGAATCCGATGATTCTGATATTGAGAATGAGTTTTAATGTAAATAGATATCTCTAGTGTTAGATTTATAATTTTAGTATTTAATATATTAGGTTCTATAATTTTATATAATTAGCGTTAATGTTTGTAGCGATTAAGATAATTGTATTCTTATTTTTTTCCTGTATTATAATCGTGTATACATGAAATAAAATATTTATACACAATTACAAAGCATTTTCTTTAAAAAAATATATTATAGTACTATATAATTAACTAATTTATAGACATACTTCCAAAACCATTAAAAAATATTTTTGTCCACCTGGCTTGTTCTACGCCGTACACTGTGCGGCTGGAGCTTTTACGTAATTTTCAGAATTATAAAAGTTGAGAAAAGTGTTCTAACTCTTCGGATATGAATATGGAATCATTTAGTTGTAAGATTTTTATGTCTCCCTCAAACGAATTGCTTCAAGCAAAAAGAAATAAAAATGATTTGTGTTCCACTAGGAGTGCGAATAATGTCTAGCTGGAATAATATAGGCATATCGTTAACTTTTTTGATATCTCATTGCGTTCTATACAAACTGAATACGATGAATATGACGAATGTGGGTTGACAATCACGACAGTAAGCAAAAAGTTTGTGGAGTTGGAACTTGTATAATGATACAAGTTCCAAGGTACTCCACATACTTTTTAAGAAACAAACCTAAGTTATTACTTAGGTCATAGGTGTTTTTACAGATGAAAAAGCTTTTTGATATTCTGGTAAGATCCCAACTGCTACTGTTTTACAATATACTTACATTTTTACTGCAAGTTGGACTTTTCTCCGCTTCCGATGAATGACCTCATCGCAAGACGCATAAAGGGAACATATAGAATACCTTCTATCTGCGTCCCCAGTAACATTGCGCTGTTCAGAACATTCACTTTTTGATCAGCCTATTCTGTCCCACTACTGGACAAAGGCCTCCCCCAACTCCTTCCAGATGTTTTTGTCCCGAGCCTCCTCGGACCAACCCTCATAATAGGCGTCTAGGTCATCTCGCCACCTCTTCCTTGGTCGACCTCGGCGGCGCCGCCCATCCTCAGGCACCCACTTTGTGGAAGCTATTGCCCAGCGGTCACTGTGCATGCGGTTGACGTGATTCACCTTATCATACTACATAATAATCGTAAGACACCAAAATACAGGTTGTGCCTAGTTCGGGGCTCATGGCCGTACCCATATACTATTATAGTCCTTGCCCGTACCGTACCGTTGTGTTGTTTTATTCTTGATTAAGTAGTTTTTTTTCTTTGTGAAATATTTTATGTATAATGCCAAATATTTCAAGTTGAAAGATGTACGAAATAGCAAAATCATTGTTATTCATACTCAAGAAGGCACCTACTAAAGTTCTGGAAGAAGTAAAGAAAGATTTTGCCGATACTCTTCTCGAACAAACTTTATGTAGGTGTACTACAATTTCCAATTAAAAATGTATAACTTCCGCCACCGAGACTCGAAAATTATTTTACATCAAAACTTTATAGTCAACTCACTCATTATTCATACACTATTATATTCTACTGCACAGGCTTTTCTTGTTTTTTTTTTTTCATTTTTATGAAGCGTCAGGCATTCTTAACTTTGAAATGCAGGTAGGTAATAGAAACAAAATTTAATGTTCAAGGTAATAACCGATGTCTGACTTCCTGAAAGTTGACTATCAATAACGATTGTCATAGGCGTTTGAATACCGGAACGAAAACGTTTACGTGCTCGCCGACCCAAGTACTGTCCGTGCTTCACAAAGCCGTTTAACTCTATAATTTGATATTCAATCATGAAATTATTATTTGGGTTACGTGTGCGTACACATGGTTGCTTATAGTTTATACATTTTTCGATATGAATGTGCGGCTACTTCCCGCCGTTCCCGGCGTGCATAGGTACATGTCTTACACACTTGTGACTAATGTTCGCAACCCGCGTCAATGCTTGACGAAGGTGAAGGCACAGGTGCACCCCACTGGAGCCAGTATTGACGCTCCAGTTACGAATTCTATGCCAATAAATTCCAAATCAACGTTGTGATAATATCGGTCGCACCCGTCGTTTCTCATCTTCGTAACATCGTACAAAAATAAATTGACAATCGAGTGACAATTTACTTTTTACGGTGTTTTGAAAATGTTATCCAAATGCCGAGTCGTATGACTTATCGTATGATTCGAATAAAGGTAACCAACTAAATCGAAGAAAACATTATTACGATCTCGTTTTTCAATCAATTTGTTTCATTTCAAGCTCCTATTTTTGTTTGCCAATCAAAACGTTAATTCTGTCACAACTAGGTAAAGCCTACCCTTTCGTGGACAAAGACAACTAATTCCTGTTCTTAGGCTTTAATGGTCTCCTTAAAGGGGCAATTTACTTTTTAAGACGGAAATTCTTGTTTTAAGGGAAAAAGAAACCCTAACGACGCGGTCCCTAAGAATTTAGGACACGAGACGTCTTAAACGAGCAAGAAGTCTGTACAAACGATCCAGAGATGTCTCCATTTAGACATCTCGTCCGCGGCCCTCTGGCGCTGAGAATTAATTTAAATGAAATCATCACAGTTTATTCTACTGTGATGGCGAAATGGGCGTTCAACCGACAAGAAAGCGCCGCAAGACTCATTTACAATTCCAATTAAGGGCAATTCTCGTTTACGTTTGTCCTGCAGAAGTAACGAATCTAGTTGGCCGTTGCCGTCGTGCAGCACGACCTCCAAACATTCGGGCTCGGCCCCGCGCTCAGCCCGCGCTCAACCCGCGCTCAGTTTGTGACTCGCTCCATAAATATCTCTCTATGTTCGTGTTCGTATCATGCTGCGTATTGCGTGCGAGCGAACCGAGCATCTGCTTCTAATTGTATCTTATTTCCCAATAATAACCACAATGGACCTTCGTCGTAATTAAAAGATAATGTATCGTAAAAAACCGATCTGATTTATGTATCTCTTTTAATTCATTAACTAGCCGCTAGTGACGGCTTAACGTGCTGTTCTTATCTTTTGAAACACTTTGAACAGTTATAAATCTATTTTAAAAATATCTTCTCGCCGGCGGACCTAGTTGGAATCACAGCAGACGAGTGAAGCTGCGGGATTTTCTTAAAGACTCCGGTCGCTTCCAATAGATACTGGTATTTGCTGAATCCTCGATTGCGAGCTTAGACATTCAATTTAACTTACTGTACGCTAACGGAGATTTGTGATAGCGTCGTACACAGACTTGCTCAAAAGTAATTTATTATTTTCTTGAGTAAAACACGCATCTACGCTTGTGATCGATTTATGAAGTAACACATCTTCGATACTGAAGTGATATTAAAGGTTTTATCCCAGAGTTTTACATCAAATGATTACCTAGTCAAACTGTAAGTCAATATTTAATTATTTAATTTCTATTAGAAAAACGTAGCGCAGAAGCACCGACTTCTCGTACAAATTATAACGTTCGTGTACACACTACACATGCATGTCAAACATCAGTTACAAGTGGTGTGTCTGCGTTTTAATAACATTGTGATGTGAACGACGACGGCGCGCGGAGAGCTTTTAAACAACACATTGCAAAACAATAAAATGATTTCAACGCTGCGCTGACTGAATCGTTCATCTAGTTAGTATAATGCATTTTTAAATTAAACTGTTCTTGTTTCTTTGATATTGGCGCAAAATAGTGAGGAATTACATTTAATTCTGGCAAACTAACGGCTTCCCAAATGGCAGCGCAGCGCGTTTGCGGTCGTCCGCCCTTCAAAGGGTCTTAATCGGCACATAAATTTTCTTTTAGGTTCCCGCTAGCTATATGTACTGACGGATGCATTGAACACTATGATTGTGTGATTTTTAAGTTTTGTTACGAATAGAGTAATATACGTGAGTTATGTATTTTAGTGTCAGCATAATTATGCAATATACGAGAGTTGTTTGACAGAGCTTTAAATTACCTTGTGCCTTATTAGGAACCTTACCTACTATTTAAACCTTTCACCTCAACAATACAGGTCCAAGTACAGATTAGGTCACTTATTTTATTATCTACCAATAATACTTTAATCAAAAACTTAGGCCTCGTTTACGGTGCTAGAGTTGCGGATTTTGTTCGAAAGTTCACCGCGGCCCTGGAACGCAAAGGGCACTAGGAGAAGCACGAATGGGTTTTAGTCAGTAAGAGTCTAACACTCCGTCTCGCTCTACCCAGAGCGGAAGGTGTTATTTGATGATTGCCCATCCATAAAAAAGGCCTCGTTTACGGAGACGCGGGGCGTCGCGCATCTCGTGCTGCGTGTCGTCTCGAGGCGGACGTTTTTTCCGTTTACAGACAGGCGGCGCGTGCAGCGGCCAGCATCATCACGCGCGCAAACACAAACTGATTGCAATATACGATGTTATTTATGAAGATGCGGGGCGTGACACGGCGCGTGGTGCGGGGCGTGAAGAGTAGCGGTGTCCGCCGTGTAGCTTAGCATGCGGCGTTCATTGCTGCGGCGGACGCGGCGGGTATTGGGAGCGGAGAGCGGGAGTGGACGTTCGTTTTTTAATCCCAGAGACTAATTTGACATCTCAAGTGACTGTTGGCGGGTATCGCCGTATGTTCGTATTGCCGCGGGCGTCGTCGCCGCAAGCCCCGCCTGCAACGCGGCGCAAGCAAACGCCTGTAAAATCGCTTCTCCGTAAACGCTCTCATACAGTGCCATATGTTTGAATTTAGTGCGGCCCGCGTCGCCGAGCGGACCGCTCAACGCCCCGAGTCTCCGTAATCAACGAATTTAGCGTACTTATATTTAGGATTACCTTTGTTTCTTCAAAATTTTTGTCTGTCCACATTAATGAAAGCGTGAACAAAAATTTTGCTGAACAAAGAAATTAATATTCTAAATTTATATTTTATTTTAAATATCATACTCTATCGTGTCTCTTTAGGATATATCTAAATTAATTCCGAATACTTTATAAGTGTATGTATATTTCTATGAAATTGGATGTTAAAAGTTGGTCGCGACCGCAGGTGCGGGTGTCACCTCGACTCGTACGAAACATTTCTCACTTGCAACTTAAATTCATATTTTCTAGAAACAAATTGCCATATTTACGGCACTTTGGAGTTTCCAATTGAAATCTCATTAATTATTCAAGAAAAAAATGTGTGAACAGTGTGTAAATAACAGGGCTCTTGCTTTGAATTAGAACAACGTAAAAGCATAATTATTATACTTTTCCAGTTCCATTAGGTACTAACTTTTGTCCATTGCCGCAACCGTGGTCAGCACGATTGGACAAAAATGTGTATTGCCTCGGAAAATTATTGGAAGCTTGTCTTATTGTTAATATTTAATGACCGAAGTCAAATTATTTTATCGGGGTTTTAATCGTTGTCAATGTGATCAAGTTGACATCCATTTTAACAACTTACCTACAAAAGTTAGTCAGAGTTTTTCTAAGAACAAGCCGTGCGCCTGATGGTTTGCCCATCGGCACAAAAGAAGAATATCATACAAACTTTCATCCACTATTAACCGTAATAAGCGATGAATTTAAAACAATAACAATTTCCATTTCGTGATAACGAACTCTTTCTGTTTAGGCTGTGTGTTGTCAACTCAAAAAGGTTTCAACTCAAAAAAAATATTTTGTGTACTACGATAAGTACCTACCTATACCTACATGATATTCAAACCAATTTTCAAACAAAGGAATACGAAATATGAAATGAATGAAAAAAAAGATGAAATAATAAATTACACCAGTGTATTTCTAAAACAACATTCAACACAAGAGACGCAAAAATCCGCGATTTGATACCTATCAGCTTAAATAACTATGCAAAAACTTTGTTATTATAGACAAAATTATCAAGTAATGGACAGACCGAATAATGGAAAAGCTCTGTTTTCAGTCGATATGTTAATAAAACATGTGGAAACCTTTGTTAATCGCGATACGCACACGTACAGTCGAAATATTTATTGATACGGACAGTTGAACCATCCGCGTGTGTTCGTTGGTGATAAATCGGATTTTAATATCGAATGTTTTATTTATTTTGGGGTAAGCGGGGTTATGGGTATGATGGCTCAGTGTACCTCAAACTCAAACTCAAAGCAATTATTTCAATTAAACCATTACAGGCACTTTTTAACTGTCAAGGTCGGTCAGTCAAAGAGATAAGCATATAAACCCCATAACTGTAATAAAAGCTTTCAAAGAAATCAAGATTAAATTGACCGAGGATCTATGGAGGTTGTCTATCAAAGTTTGTACCTCAATTATTGAGATTATAGCGCCGTACTTAGCTCTAATATTTAATTTGTGTGTGGATCAAGGAGTCTTTCCAGACTTAATGAAATTCAGTAAAGTGATACCACTTTTCAAATCCGGGGACAGTAAAGACACGAATAATTATAGACCAGTATCCGTGTTGCCAGTATTCAGCAAGGTATTTGAGAAGGTTATGCTTAATCAGATGCTTAATCATTTTAACACGAATAACATCTTGCATGATAAACAGTATGGTTTCACCAAAGGACGTTGTACAACTGACGCTGGTGTAACTTTACTAAAACATATATATATTTAATGCGTGGGAGGAGGCGCAGGATGCCATAGGCATCTTTTGCGACCTTTCTAAAGCGTTTGATTGCGTTAATCACGAAACATTACTGCTGAAGCTCGAGCTCGAGGCAAAATAGCGTTACAATTAGTCAAATCTTATTTAAGCGATATACAGCAAACAGTTCAAATAAACGGTGTCAATTCCTCGGGATTAAATGTAAAAATGGGCGTGCCCCAGGGCTCAATTTTGGGTCCTTTCTTATTTTTAGTTTATATAAATGATCTACCCCATTTATTGCTAAACAAACTGAACATGGTCTTGTTTGCCGACGATACTTCTTTGATTTTTAAAATAAATAGACGCAGTAAAAATCTTGACGACGTAAATAACGCCTTTATGCAGGTCCATAATTGGTTTACTGCTAATAATTTGGTTTTAAATGGGAAAAAAAACGAAGTGCATAAGATTTGCCTTAGCAAATGTCAAAAGTAGTGATTGTGACATAGTATTGAACGGGGAAAAACTGGAATTTATCTATAGAACGGTTTTCCTGGGGATTATGCTTGACGCAAGGCTACAATGGGGTCCTCATTTATCATCTCTTGCAGGACGGCTAAGCTCAGCAGCGTATGCTGTTAGGAAAATCCGCCAAATTACGGATGTTGATACCGCTAGTCATGCAGTATCAACATCCGTAAGTTGGCGGTTACTAGTCTATTTTAGTTACTTTCAAAGTATTATGTCTTACGGTATCTTACTATGGGGACGGGCTGCAGATATCGAGTCAATTTTTATTCTGCAAAAAAGAGCCATAAGAGCCATATACAATCTCCGCCGGCGCGATTCTCTAAGGTTCAAGAATATTAACATCATGACGGTACCTTGTCAACATATCTACGAAAACATTATGTACGTTAGAAAGAATCTACATCTTTTTAATAAACGAGGCGACAGGCATAACTATGTCACTAGAAATAGGAACCAATTAGTTCAACCAGGCTTCAGACTTGCTAAAGTAGCCACATCTTTTATGGGGTACTGTTTAAAATGTTACAATAAAATACCTCCCCAGATATTAGAATTAAATGAAACAAAATTTAAATCTTGTGTTAAGCGCACACTATGCAGGCAAGCATATTATAAGTTAGGAGATTACATTGAAGATAAAAATGCTTGGCTCAATGCCGGTCCTTCTCCACAGCCACTAGGGCGCACAAATTAATTATTTAATTATTTATTTTTAGCAGTTGTGAGACCCGCTGAATATTGAAAGAACATAGATTTTTCATTGTGTGTGTAACTCGAACTAATTTTTGCATTGTATAATTTCATGCATTAACGGCACATGTATGAGTACTGTGTACCTTCAAGTCAAACTATCATTTTTGGGTAAGACTTTAATGTGCCCTGGCTGTTGGGAGTGTCATGCTCACTCAAAAGTCTCTCTGATGGTGCAGTTTGTATTTCATTCATCATTTGGCTCCGTCAGCTGGGACTGGTCATCTCTCAACTGCCACGGTTTGTTTTAATTGTTAGTATTTTGAATTGTTCCTTTTTTGATTTTGTCGTGCACGTCTTTTTACATCGTTCTCACATATCTATGAATAATTTCAACAAGAACAATGTAATCACAACTTTGTAATAATTACCTAATTGATTCAAAAGAGTGTCCATGGAGTTTCTTGTACGTTCTTCTCCATAGAGATCTACGCTTTGGAACGTGCAAATAGCTTCACCTCTTTGACTGACCGATCTTGACAATTCAAAAGTGCCTGAAAATGGTTTAATTGAAATAAATGCTTTGACTTTGACTTTGACTTTGAGATGAAGCTATTTGCACATTCCAAAGCGTAGATCTCTATGGAGAAGAACGTTCAAGACACGCCACGGACACTTTAGTCAATAAAAATTGTTATAATGTTTTGGTTACATTGTTCTTGTCGAAATTATACATTATATGTGAGAACGATGTAGATAGACGTGCACAATAAAACCGACCGGAGTAAAACAAAAACAATCCAAAGAATACATTATTAATAAACCATGCGTCAGCCTAATTCGTTAACCAGCTAAATCATTTTTTGGGCTATTTAAATTTTTAAGTCTGCCAAAAATTTTAGACGATAACCTACCTAATAAATTTGTAACGACTCGACTATATCAATCTAAAAACGTTAGAAATGCCATGCTTTCCTGAATAATAGGAAATCTTCACAAAGAAATACTGCTGAATCCTATAGAAACCAACGGGATTTTCAGAATTGTGATTGCTAAAATGAAGTGATTTAATTTCGTTTATTCTTTCTCCTGTAAAGTTTGCAGAAATGGACTTACCTAATTGGTTAACGAATTAGGTCGACAAATGGCAGTTGAGAGATGATCAGTCCCAGCTGATAGTTTAAGTTTAAGGTACACAGTACTCAAACATGTGCCGTTATTTGATGAAATTATACATAAAATGCTTAATAAATTGAGTCTATACAATTAAATTATTATGTTCTTTCAATTTTCAGTGGGTCTCGGAAAAATCGGTTATCCCAGCTTGAATCGAACCGGTTGATTTTGAAAAATAAAACACACCCTGTATTCTTACACCATCCGAAAGTGTCGCTATTAAGGATCAAATTCTGGGAAGTAATGACACATGGTAAACTAAAGGAAAGCGCTAATTTTTAACAAATTACTTTTTAAAGTTCTGAGTGAACCCACCTATCTAAACAAAAAATGAAGCTCTTTTCTATAAGGTCAGGAAAAACTCCTTGATCCACACACAAATTAAATATTAAAGCTAAGTAACGCGCTATAGTCTCAATAATTGAGGTACAAACTGATGGACAATCCCCATAGATCTATCGGTCAGTTTATATGGGGTTTATATGCTTTAAATAACGTTCGCCTGTAATAAATCAAAAGCTTTTAATTTAATTTTTTATTATATTTTAGAATATTTTATTATGTTTATATTTTAATGAAATATTTTAATTGACTTGAATAAATAATAAAAAATAATTGGGACCTATAAGCTGAGCCCATTGTTGGGAGTCGTACCCTACGAAGAACTACATTAAATGGGTAAACTACAATTCCAATCTCTGAACGCTGTTGTCTAATTTGAGTGTGACTTATAAGTACCTAACGTATAAGCAAATAAAAATATAATGTCTACTACATTCAATTTTTATTTGTAATTATGTAATGTTAACGTATCGAACATAATTTACCTGATATGTGACATTGAAGTAAATATACCAATTTGTTTGCATAATGTTCTGAGGACCGCGATAATAATGTTGATTCTCCCGCCATAAAGGACACTTTATGGCCACTCCATTCCGAGTCAGACGTGAGCTAAAATGTTTTATGGTAATATTTTCATCTGAATGTTGATCAAATAAGCACTTCATTTTCTTAAGTAATAAAATAGTATCCGTGTTCAACAGGTAATAAGATACGTTGACAAGGATCGCATTAACGCGCACAAGGCACAATCCCGAAACTGGCTTGATTTATTGCCCGAAATGTCCTTGACGCAGCTCGCAGAGAATTATGTTTTACCAAGGTACAAGCCTTTCTTTAAATAGGTATGGATCCCACTTTTCCACGGAAATCCAGTTTTTAAGGCCTTTGGCAGGGGTAACTTCTCAATGTAATTTATTATTAGTAGAACAACTTACGTCTCCTTGAAAACCGTCGAGATTGAATCGAAGGTATTTTTTAAATATTCAATTTATTAGCGAAAAATCTTATTCATTCTTGAGTTTTGCCGGCTTACCACAAAGCTTTAACCTCTTGTAAATTAATTAAGATCAGTTCTTTTTATCAGCAATTTGGAGAGTTTCTGGTCCTAGCGACAATTTTTTTTACATTTCATTTGCATATTTTGGCAACGTAAATGAATACATTTCAATACCTTACTACTTATAATATCTTAAATTCAACAAAGACTAATAATTAATTGAATTAGCGAGAAACCTTGCTAATATACGAGTTTAGAAGAAAAAACCGAATCAATTTTTCGATATTGAACCATCTGATCTATTTTTTGGTTTCAAGTTATTTTAGTGTGACCTTGTGTTGCGGTATTTCTCACTTTGGTTTGCTCTTTGGTTTTTACCACACTTGTATTACGTAGGTACAGTTTTCTTCAACTTTGCTCGTGATTTATTATATTAGTGTGCCATTTGGCCTCCAGACCTTACTCAGGTCTCTTGTTTATTCTCTTATCGTTTTCTTTCACAAATCACTTTAACATCAGCTGTTCCGGCCGCCTTCTTTATAACCTCAACGCGAAAAAGGAGGACCGTTATGACTTGGACGCCAATGTTCGTAGCCAACTATTACTGCCAAATATGAATTTCTGTCTGTGTGTGCACTTGTATGATGTGGCTAGCGGCTCCGCAGCTACACAAACAGTAGATGTTACTAATTAAAGTTTGTGTCATTTGTTTATTAACGAATCAGTCATATGACTCGCATATGAAGCTTGTTGTTTTGTAGTACAATCGCGGTCAGAAAATGTTCAATCTATGTGACTAGGTCGGTATGTGATTTGACTAGGGCGGGAAGTCTCGACATAGTTACCGATCGCCTATCGACTGTATACGGTCGATAACTCCTCACACCCCGTACACTGTCAATCTTGAACGGGTTCCACAGATCACATCGTTGATTTTGATCGTGGATCGCGTTCAAATTGACTGTGTACGGGAGGCCTTAGGACTTAACGACTGAATTTGGTCGTTATGCGATCGTTAACTATATCAAGACTTCCCGCGTATAGAGCATAGACTTTTATTAACATGAAGATCGGTCGCTCAAGGAGGTGACTTACAAGATAGGATAGTTAAGAAAACCTTTTTTTAAAAGCAAACGAAAAGATATTAGGTCTTTCCCTATGAAATTGCCGTTCTGCAGTACTGGCCATTTCAAATCAAAATAATTTTTGTTTGGCTAAGAATTCTAATTTCAAATTAATTTTATTTTAAAAACATGGTTTTTTTTCCAAATGTAGTCATTTTTTTATTGATTAGTGTAACATTTTCATTGCATTTCAATCTTTTTCGTCATCATGGATACGTTAAAAATTCGAGTAATTATGGAATATGAGTACCGTCGTGGCAGCAACGCGGCACAAGCGGCACGCAACATCAACGACGTTTACGGAGCTAACACTACAAACCAACGCACCACCTGTTATTGGTTTGCTCACTTCCGTTCTGGAAATTTCGACCTGAAAAATGAACCTCGCGGTCGTCCGGAGACTTTGGTCGACAATGACGAATTAAAGGCGATTATGGAAGCTGATGATACACAATCTACGGCTGAATTAGCAGCAGCTTTCGACGTTAGCGTCCAAAACAATATTGATCCATTTGTGTCAAATTGGCAAGGTAAAAAAGCTTGACAAATGGGTGCCCCACGAACTCAATGATCGCCAGCGCGAAGTACGCGTCGAGACGTGCCTTGCACTGCTCAACAGACACACAAATGAAGTAATTTTGAACCGCATTGTTACCTGCGATGAAAAATGGATTCTGTTTGATAACCGCAAGCGCTCAGCAAGTTGGTTGGATCCTGGTTCAGCACCTAAACAATGCCCTAAACGAAAACTTACCCCTAGAAAAGTGATGGTCACTGTTTGGTGGTCTAGCGCCGGTGTGATTCATCACAGCTTCTTACCAAACGGGGTGAGCATTACTGTAGATGTGTACTGTGAAGAACTGAACACAATGATGGAGAAGCTGGCACATCTCCAACCAGCATTGGTCAATCGCTCGTCTCCGCTGCTCCTGCACGACAACGCGCGACCTCATACTGCACAGCAGACGGTCTCCAAGTTGCAAGAACTGGGTATTGGAAGCTCTCCGTCATCCGCCCTACTCACCAGACCTTGCACCTACAGACTACTAATTTTTTCCAGAATTTGGATAACTTCTTGGCGGGAAAAAAATTCAATACCCGAGAAGCAGTACAAAATGCCTTTGAAGAATTTGTTGCCTCCCGTCCAGCTGATTTCTTTAAGAAGGGCATCAATAAACTGCTACTGCGTTGGCAAAGATGCATTGATTGCATGGGTGATTACTTCGATTAATACAAATAAAAAATACATGAAAAAAAATCGTTTAATTTTTTTCATACAAAACGGTAATTTCATAGGTAAAGACCTATTATTTATTTGACATTATTTTAACTAGCATAGAGACAAGACAAAAAAGGATACGGACATTCATTCGGACAAAGCATAGGCATAAAGTCAAACTTGTTACTAAAAATAATGACATTGGAAAATCAAAATATCTTTATATTTTTTTTAAGCAATCAACAACTTATTATTTAATTACTATTGTAACCTCCATCAGCAGCTATGACGGCACGTAGTCCATCTCACATAGATGTGACAAGGCGCGCGCATAAGTCAGTTCCCTTGATAATATCATCCCATTCTTTCATTCTGGCAGTCCCAGGGTTGAACCATTATACCCCACAGATTTTCAATTGGATTCATATCAGCTGACCGAGCAGGCCATTGAATGAGACGAATGACAAGGTGCAGGTTAAACCACGCCATACTAGCCCGGGCCATGTGAATAGGTGCATTATCCTGGACGTATTCAATTTGTAGGAATTCTGCTGCAGAATATACAATGCGCACAGAAGGCAACATTACCTCTTTCAAAAGCGACACATAATTATTTCTTAATTATTTGCAGCCCTACTTTCTAACGACGGTCGTGACACATCCACCCCCATAAGATGACAGCTATGCGTCTAGATTCATTGTGAGGCACAACATGAGCTGGGAACCGATCACTTTTCCGTTTTTTTTGGAACGAAGTTCCTTATCGCGCGTTGCGAAAGGGGGCTAGACGGAAAAAATTAAGACCAAAAGTTTTGCTATAGTTTTTTTACTAAAAGTAGGGATTTATCTAATCATTTTTGAATATCAGGTCAAAATCAAAATCCAAGATGGCGACTATGAAATTTTTCATCCTTTCGTCATGGGTGTCATTTTCATGGGTTTCGAATACACCAATAACGATTACCGGGTCAAAATCGAAATCCAAGATGGCGCAGACGAGATTTGCCAACTTTTCATCTTTTTGCCATACCTAGTTGTAAGCCGTGCGTACCTATGACTTAAAGAAAATAATTTTTTTTTACAATTCCTTCACTAATCCTTCACCCGAAAGGAACTTCGTTCCATTCGGGTGTCCCTTGACACCTCTCAAGTTTTTTTTGTTCGAATTTCATTTTACCGAAAACTATTGACCGACGTCTTTTTTTCTATACTTATGCATTATTTGACTTAATTTTAGATCATCGAAGTATCATGTACCATTGGTACTAGGTATTTTACTGAACTATATTTCGCCGATTTACAAAATAACTTTTTGCTATTGGCCGAAGCCTCTTTTGAACTTTTTTCATTTGCCATGTTTTCACCACACCGAAACATCATTTTACGGAACATTATTTGCTCACAAATATACAGCGTTATTTATAAAACACCGACAACCTTTTAGTGGGTGAAAGTACTCATGATTATAAACAACTTTTGTTATGAGACCAACACTGATAAATCGAAAAAAAATTTGCTGTTTCATACATTTTCATCGGGTGAATATTGCATTTTGTATGAAACTGCCGATTTATTTTTTGATATAATGGAACGAAGTTCCTTTCGGGTGAAGGATTAGTGAAGGAATTGTAAAAAAAAATTATTTTCTTTAAGTCATAGGTACGCACGGCTTACAACTAGGTATGGCAAAAAGATGAAAAGTTGGCAAATCTCGTCTGCGCCATCTTGGATTTCGATTTTGACCCGGTAATCGTTATTGGTGTATTCGAAACCCATGAAAATGACACCCATGACGAAAGGATGAAAAATTTCATAGTCGCCATCTTGGATTTTGATTTTGACCTGATATTCAAAAATGATTAGATAAATCCCTACTTTTAGTAAAAAAACTATAGCAAAACTTTTGGTCTTAATTTTTTCCGTCTAGCCCCCTTTCGCAACGCGCGATAAGGAACTTCGTTCCAAAAAAAACGGAAAAGTGATCGGTTCCCAGCTCATGTTGTGCCTCACAATGAATCTAGACGCATAGCTGTCATCTTATGGGGGTGGATGTGTCACGACCGTCGTTAGAAAGTAGGGCTGCAAATAATTAAGAAATAATTATGTGTCGCTTTTGAAAGAGGTAATGTTGCCTTCTGTGCGCATTGTATATTCTGCAGCAGAATTCCTACAAATTGAATACGTCCAGGATAATGCACCTATTCACATGGCCCGGGCTAGTATGGCGTGGTTTAACCTGCACCTTGTCATTCGTCTCATTCAATGGCCTGCTCGGTCAGCTGATATGAATCCAATTGAAAATCTGTGGGGTATAATGGTTCAACCCTGGGACTGCCAGAATGAAAGAATGGGATGATATTATCAAGGGAACTGACTTATGCGCGCGCCTTGTCACATCTATGTGAGATGGACTACGTGCCGTCATAGCTGCTGATGGAGGTTACAATAGTAATTAAATAATAAGTTGTTGATTGCTTAAAAAAAATATAAAGATATTTTGATTTTCCAATGTCATTATTTTTAGTAACAAGTTTGACTTTATGCCTATGCTTTGTCCGAATGAATGTCCGTATCCTTTTTTGTCTTGTCTCTATGCTAGTTAAAATAATGTCAAATAAATAATAGGTCTTTACCTATGAAATTACCGTTTTGTATGAAAAAAATTAAACGATTTTTTTTCATGTATTTTTTATTTGTATTAATCGAAGTAATCACCCATGCAATCAATGCATCTTTGCCAACGCAGTAGCAGTTTATTGATGCCCTTCTTAAAGAAATCAGCTGGACGGGAGGCAACAAATTCTTCAAAGGCATTTTGTACTGCTTCTCGGGTATTGAATTTTTTTCCCGCCAAGAAGTTATCCAAATTCTGGAAAAAATTAGTAGTCTGTAGGCGCAAGGTCTGGTGAGTAGGGCGGATGACGGAGAGCTTCCAATACCCAGTTCTTGCAACTTGGAGACCGTCTGCTGTGCAGTATGAGGTCGCGCGTTGTCGTGCAGGAGCAGCGGAGACGAGCGATTGACCAATGCTGGTTGGAGATGTGCCAGCTTCTCCATCATTGTGTTCAGTTCTTCACAGTACACATCTACAGTAATGCTCACCCCGTTTGGTAAGAAGCTGTGATGAATCACACCGGCGCTAGACCACCAAACAGTGACCATCACTTTTCTAGGGGTAAGTTTTCGTTTAGGGCATTGTTTAGGTGCTGAACCAGGATCCAACCAACTTGCTGAGCGCTTGCGGTTATCAAACAGAATCCATTTTTCATCGCAGGTAACAATGCGGTTCAAAATTACTTCATTTGTGTGTCTGTTGAGCAGTGCAAGGCACGTCTCGACGCGTACTTCGCGCTGGCGATCATTGAGTTCGTGGGGCACCCATTTGTCAAGCTTTTTTACCTTGCCAATTTGACACAAATGGATCAATATTGTTTTGGACGCTAACGTCGAAAGCTGCTGCTAATTCAGCCGTAGATTGTGTATCATCAGCTTCCATAATCGCCTTTAATTCGTCATTGTCGACCAAAGTCTCCGGACGACCGCGAGGTTCATTTTTCAGGTCGAAATTTCCAGAACGGAAGTGAGCAAACCAATAACAGGTGGTGCGTTGGTTTGTAGTGTTAGCTCCGTAAACGTCGTTGATGTTGCGTGCCGCTTGTGCCGCGTTGCTGCCACGACGGTACTCATATTCCATAATTACTCGAATTTTTAACGTATCCATGATGACGAAAAAGATTGAAATGCAATGAAAATGTTACACTAATCAATAAAAAAATGACTACATTTGGAAAAAAAACCATGTTTTTAAAATAAAATTAATTTGAAATTAGAATTCTTAGCCAAAAAAAAATTATTTTGATTTGAAATGGCCAGTACTGCAGAACGGCAATTTCATAGGGAAAGACCTAATATCTTTTCGTTTGCTTTTAAAAAAAGGTTTTCTTAACTATCCTATCTTGTAAGTCACCTCCTTGAGCGACCGATCTTCATGTTAATAAAAGTCTATGCTCTATACGCGGGAAGTCTTGATATAGTTAACGATCGCATAACGACCAAATTCAGTCGTTAAGTCCTAAGGCCTCCCGTACACAGTCAATTTGAACGCGATCCACGATCAAAATCAACGATGTGATCTGTGGAACCCGTTCAAGATTGACAGTGTACGGGGTGTGAGGAGTTATCGACCGTATACAGTCGATAGGCGATCGGTAACTATGTCGAGACTTCCCGCCCTAGTCAAATCACATACCGACCTAGTCACATAGATTGAACATTTTCTGACCGCGATTGTACTACAAAACAACAAGCTTCATATGCGAGTCATATGACTGATTCGTTAATAAACAAATGACACAAACTTTAATTCACACAGACGAAGCCCAAGATTCAGTGAAACTTAGACATATTTATTTCTGTTCACTAATGACAGATATATCGCAGTAATTGAATCGAAAGATTGTATTGCTTTGCTGAAGTTTCATTACGCTCATTCTTATTGCGATATGATTTGGCGAGGGGAATAATAGAACCGACACTTAGATCCCGAGATATAAAAATGCTTTTGTGGTCTATTTTCGGTGTCAACAAAATTTATAAAATTAAACGGCGTCGCTGTAAATAGTAGGTATTTACTTTGCGCTTTTATTATATCGCTTAAACAATGCCGAAGTCATGAAAATGTGTTTAATCCCCGCTTCAAATGTCATGAAAATTCAATATGCGCCCGAGTAATTTCACCCTACCACTTAATGTTTCTATTCAGTTATTTCACCAGTCCTGATATGTTATTTAATGAGTTTCATAGTGCGAATGTATCTCACTAAACGTTTGTCATTTTGAACCAAAACACACTTGTCATTTTGCTATGTGAAGTCGAAAATTAAGCGCAACGGCCCTTCTCTGAGTGATGGCTATTCATCCAGATACCCTTTCAGCGAATTACTTAGATGGGATTCAAAGGATGACAAGTTTAATCGTGAGAAAATCCAACTTCCAACCATCACAATAACTAGACAATAAACATGAACAAGGCGCTAGACAGATAATATTTATCATTTCATCTTAACACTTTTTTTATCTGACATAGTGGTTCAATGCTGGAAGCTGTTTCAATGTTTGATATCATGTCGGTACGGTCGGGATATAAAGATCATTATCAATTTTCTAAATTAACCCCAAATACAAGGTATTTATGACTTTTTAAAAGGTGTAAAGCATCAATTCTATAGCATAGAGTATTAATGATTTTTTTATGATTTTAACTCATTTCTTAATTTAATATTTAATATTAGTTTTAATATTAGCGTCATTGCATTGGTTACAAAGATTTTGACATTTATCAACAATACGTTGTTTGTTTTTTTTTTTTAATTAAAATTGTCAAGTTTTCGTTTTTGTCTCTAAATTTTGAAGCAAAAGTCAATATGTTGTATTGACTTTTTATTACACTATTTTAATTTAATTTAATATTGAAAATGCTACCAAGTAACCGGCTACATGCCGACGATATAGTCGTCATGGCTGAGAACACGGAGGACCTCAGTACAATGCTCGATGACCTCAGTAGAGCTTCCGAAAGAGTGGGTCTTAAAATGAACATTGACAAAACCAAGGTCATGGTAAATACCCATGTAGCACCCACTCCTATCAAGATTGGAGGCTCTGCACTCGAAGTGGTTGATGAGTACGTCTACCTGGGGCAAACGATCCAGTTAGGTAGGGCTAACTTCGAGAAAGAGGTCAACCGTCGAATCCGACTTGGCTGGGCGGCGTTCGGGAAGTTGTGCGGTATCTTCTAGTCTCACATACCACAGTGTCTCAAGACGAAAGTCTATAAAGTCACCCAAAGGGCAATGGAGAGGGCAATGCTCGGAGTTTCCTTGCGTGATCAAATCAGGATTGATGATATCCGCAAGAAAACCAAGGTTACCGACATAGGCCGAAGGATCGCCAAATTGAAGTGGCAGTGGGCAGGGCACATTGCTCGCAGAACAGATGGTCGATGGGGCCGAAAAGTTTTGGAGTGGCGACCGCGTATCGGAAGACGCAGCGTTGGAAGGTCTCCCACAAGGTGGACCTTTAGAAGGTAGCGGAACAGAGAGTAAAGTCCCGCATACCTCCGTTGAAAAGGGAGGATCCTCCGACCAGACGGTTGGTTTTGTCTGGTGGGTAACTGCCCGAGAGTTGATATTCGGGCTTTGCATGTGTTCTAATCGCACGGTAAACTTTGATATCGCGATTTAGGATTTTGTAGTTAGTTCGCAGCTGTCGAGATAGATGGCGCTGCGAGTCTCATTTGTTGTGATGTTGATTCTGCTACGTTGATTTTTGTGGCGGCATGAATGTCGCCTACAGAAATAGACCGATAGAATAGACCACAAAAGCATTTTCACACCACCTGATCGAAAACGTCAAATTATATGTCATGTCAACCTAACCTAAAGTGTGTCATTTTTGGCCGGTGGCACTGCCGGGCAATAATATTGTACTGGATTTCATTATAACCCGCTGGTCAATAATGTGATTTAAATTTGGAACCTCATCTGTCTCCTCAATTGGCGGTATATTAAGTTCTTACAACGCCTTCTGTCTCTGTCTCTCTCTTTCTGTTCCAGAAAGAGGAAAGATATTCTCGATACTCTTACTACTTAGGGATGATATTCTCGAATTTCTACAAAATCATAAGGATTGACCAGGGTCCAGGATTGAAGACAATATTATAAGAATAATTGGTTATGTACGGATTATTGTATAAAAGGATAAGAATAACACTTAAAACCCATCTATAGTCAATTTATTAATTTAAAAACTATTTTCTCGAGCATCTCCTATGACGTTCTAAATTCAAATTGCATACGGCCAAGCGTCCGAACCCATTCTACCAGCTGATATAAAGCTCTGTATAAAGCTTTGAGTACACATAAATTATATTAGGCCTGCACATATTTATTTACCCACAGAGAAGTAAAAAAAAAAAACGAAAATCGAGTTGGTCGTGGCCGCTATGTGGTAGATATACCGAGTGGAACGCAAAAAAGGCGCGGATATTGCAAATCCGTATGAACTAACTTTTTTTAAGTAGGTATACAGTATAGTTCTAAATACATATCTCTACTTAGTGTTTGTAAACTTAAAATATTTGTTTTTCGTATTATGGCTTCTTATTTTCTCACAGGAGGTGTGAAAAGTAGAGTATCCTCCTCGGGGATAAAGGTGTATTTGCCTTGGGCTAGCTTGAATCCCTCGCTGCATTCAGGATTCTTGTATTAACTCCCTCGCTTCGCTCGTGAGTTAACTTCTAAACTCCCTCGCTGCGCTCGGGAGTTAACTCCCGAATCCTTCATTGCGTTCGAGATTCAATATGACGCCCGTGACACAAGACACTGCTTTATCCCCTGGGTGCATAATCTACTATTTTATATCTCGGGATCTAAGTGTCGGTTCTATTATTCCCCTCGCCAAATCATATCGCAATAAGAATGAGCGTAATGAAACTTCAGCAAAGCAATACAATCTTTCGATTCAATTACTGCGATATATCTGTCATTAGTGAACAGAAATAAATATGTCTAAGTTTCACTGAATCTTGGGCTTCGTCTGCAGGAAGAAGTCATGACATAGGAGCGCAAAGGGCTTATACTATCTTATCGCGGGCCCAGTAAACTTGCTTTGAAAACTCCACGGGGAATACACTTGCGCACAAGACAAATGGAATCGTCCCCGACACTCGAAAGCGATAACTGCGAAAAAATATGTTTCTGCTCAAGATAATTCTGATTTCTTTTTAATTTATTGTTAGTATCAATTTAAAAATACTTTATTCTTTTCAAACTTTATTTTTGCTTGACAGTATCCAGTCTTGGTAACCAAATAAATTGGTTAAATAAATAAATGTTGTATTGTTTCAGAATCAAACAGACTGCTTGAAAGTCATTTCTTCCGAAGTTTTTAATCGTTTTTTCTGGTCGAATTTTTTGACAAAAATCTAATATTTTATGTTTTGATTTTATTTGTTAAGGTATATCAGCTACCCAACACCGACCTTAAATATGACCACACCTTTCTGGAACACCCTGTATTAAAGCATTAATACAGTCTTTAAGAACTATTAGTTAAAAAGCAGACATAAATTATTTTTACTTTTGAATGTTTTTTTTTCATTACTGACATTATTTTATTGGGTCAATAATTAATTGAATTAACGGTGCTTACAAATACTACATATTTTTCTGTATATAACAATTATGTATTTGTATGTTTGGTTCCGCTTTTTTTTTAAAAAAATAAGGTCTGAAAATTGTAATTTGTAGTTTTATGACATGAAAATAATTTTATGCGATTACAAACTTATAATTACAGTTGTAGAAATGATCTTGACGTGACCGTGATACATCGATGTATCACGTAAAAGTTAAGTTTGGCCTTCAGTCATATTTTACTCGTAGTAGATAATACTGGGAAAAAATCGAAACACGATTAGCTTAATAGACGAACTAAATCTACATAAGACTATCGTACGTGACCCTCGGTGCGTGAGTCGAACTCGTTCTTGTCCGGTTTTTGGGGTTCCGTATCTTCATCGTTTGTCCGTCAGTCCATCTGTCTGTCCGTCTGTCTATACGTCTGTCTGTTCGTCTATCTGTCCGTCTGTCTGTCCGTCTGTCTGTCCGTCTATCTGTCCGTCTGTCTGTCCGTCTGTCTGTCCGTCTGTCTGTCCGTCTGTCTGTCCGTCTGTCTCTAAGTCTGTCTGTCCGTCTATCCGTCTGTCTGTCCGTCTGTCTGTCTGTCTGTCTGTCTGAAAAAGTAAAGCTGTTACTTCTATCGCTGTCATGTGTAATAATGTGAGTAGCGGACGGACACGCGAGCTGAAAGTAACGGTAAGTAAATACAAGTGCCTTACTCTACGGAAATTAGCATACATTATATCATACATGTGTCCAAGTAACTTGAATTGTATTATGTTAAAATGATATCAGAGGGCCAATTTTGCTAATTTTTAAGCAACGTTCGCATTCGCATGTCAGTTGCAATCTGTCAAAAAAGTCTTAATTTCCATACATTTTTGACAGATAGCAACTGACATGCGAATGCGAACGTTGCTTTAAAATTAGTAGAATTTGCACTCTAATAAACCTCATTTGTGCCAGTTTAGTCGCCAGTCATAACTAAAGAGCAGGTAAAAAGTAATTGACGAGTGGCCTTGTAAAATGTGCTTCGGTTAATCGCCCTCGTGTCCCAGCTATTTGTAATCGTCTGCTGATGGTCGCCATTTTCTTAATATTATGTCCTCGTCGCAGACGTGACGCCTCGTTGCCGCTGGTGACACTACTTACAGCTGCCAACTTGCAAATGAAAATTTGAGATCAAAACTTAATATTGAAACTCTGAATCCAGTTAGAACGTGTCGTTTGGCATGTCAGGTCATATGATATTTGACACAGAAAATGTTTTACGTGGTCCTTGATTAAATAGAACCACACTCTACGTATTTTGCGGTTCGTTGCAATTTTATTGTGAGCAATACAACTTGCGACGAGACGATTCTTTGTGCAAGCGAAACATGAAAAGGTCGTTATAACGTATGTGTATTCATTTCGTTACTGCTTCTGGCTGTGCCCTATTTTTCCATAAAACTTCTACCAAATTAATAAAACTGAATAAAAACGTAGAAAAGCGGTATGTTCTATCAGTAATTCCACCAATTATAAGCGTGGCTTTTTGCATACCTATAGTAAAATAAATAAAATCTGCATCTGGTCGCGAATTGATTCGATTCAACCGTCCTAACTGTGTTCAATGAGAGCTCTCGAGCCGGGCTGCACGGGTCGCGCTCATGTCGGAATTTAATTGAAACGGACGCAATTCGATCCGGCACGACATATGACACGCACCATGCGACGCACTAATTACAGACATCATAGCCGCCATGAATAGAGTGACGTCTAGTGGTCATACCAAATTCACAAGTGCCTGCGGGACGGTATTCACCCTTACAGCTTTCATGAATACCAGCGTGTTGTGAGTAAGTTCTGTGAGGATTCGGATTAAATTCTTAAAACGGCACGACGTTTATTAAGTCGGCTGTTTTGCGAAGGGATGACCACTCCAAACGTCGAGCCTTATCATTTCATTTCTATTTGAGAACGGTTGAGTTTCGTGAAATAAAAAGATAAAGGGTGCCCATGTTTATTTAGCGATTATTTAATTTGGAAATCAGTATTGTGATAAAAGCTTGATAAAAGTCACTAGATTTTTAATGAATTAATTTTTGACGTTTTTTTATGATTAGGTAATTACGATGAATTTATCTAATCCTTAAAACTATTCAAATGTACAAGTTATTGTTCGTGCGCTTGTGACGACTGACGAAAATGTACCTAACGTAAACTATATTATCTCTAGTAACTCTATTATATAAATATTACGAACCATTTTTTAACTCTCTAGTATCCTGAGATAAACACAATATTTTTAAATGAATGGGTAAGTCCCATATGAAATTCCATAACGAAACTCTTTGAGGTCAAGATATTCAACCACTGCGCGTATAATTGTATATGTAATTACACCTACGTAGGTATACCTAGTATGTATAACCGAGCTGGCAGATTGTATGTACTTGTACACGCTTGCTGAACATGTTTCAGTGTGGCGTTTAGCATTACAAGCTCAATTCACCCGATTGATAGCAATTGAAAGTAAATTGCATTTCACAGTCTATAAAGTACCTATCTGTTTGTCCCGGAAAAGTTTGATAAATTCAATTTTCAACTGGGTAACTTCCGTGTCTGGGCGGTTCACGCTTGATACTTTTTGAATAAATTGGCCCCGCGCCGAATCGATAGTAGTATAGAAAACTCGGAAGTTATCGAAAGGCAACATAACTTTTCGTAGAATATTGAATCAGTAATATCCGTATTTCTGAGCTTGTTTGTGGCCGATGCTCGGACGGCGCGCCGCGTCACATCTATCAAGAAAATATTATTTTTGGAAGTAGGCGTGAAATTCGCCGGAAATTTGACTTCCTGTGTGTTGTGTTGTGTAGATACATTCAACTAAAATATATGCATCGGCATGCCCACTATAAGGTCGATACAGACATCAAAACGTCAGAAACAGAAGTCAGAAGAGAATTAGTTTAGTACATTAATTGGAAAAGAGCCATTTCTGTAGGTAACAAGCAGATAATATTTAATTAAATAAGCTAGTCGCGTAAACAGAAAACAATGCAGCACGAACGTTCATTTCCCGTGGGTTTATTTGGACGTTTCAGTTGCAACATAAAATTATTTAGAACTAACACTTTGCCAATACAAAGCACATAATGTGCTCCTAAAGAGCTTTAGTAGTTGTAGGCCTACAGTAAAGTCACAAAGCTCGTAGAGATAAAAGTTAATTGTTTGAATCAATTTGTTTTTAAATGCGACGTTCGAATAATCCGGCGAACAGCCGCAGGGTTAGGCCCAAAAATAATTCAAATAAGGTGGTCCTCAATGAAGGATTAGTTTATGCGGTGAACCCATACCCTTTAAATCTGATGCAGGGTGGAGACCAGGACTAATCAGCGCGGATTGTTGCCCTTCCGCCACTCTACGCCCTGATTCAAGTAAATGAGAAAACTTTCTAATTGGAATTTCAAATAGGCCTCCGTTTATCCAGACGAGAGCTGTTCGCGGTTCGACGCCAACATGCTGGGCCGCATTATAATTCTCTTCGGTTTGGGTAATTGATATGGGTTTTAGTAATTTAACATCCAGGGCCTACCATTGTCAACAGACCATTTGTTACATTAATAAATGCAGTTGCGTGATCACTTTGAGGGTGCCATTACGACGAGGGGACGTTTTGGTGTCAAATATGAGTCGTTGTTGAAGTACTTTACAGTATATTCTAATTGAGGTTTTTATTTTGTTATAATTATGTTGTTTTATTCACTTGTTTATTGCGTCAAAGTTTATGACCAGTCTTTTGCTTGAGATTATTTTTCTTCGTTTAGTTTAGTAACAGTTCGGAAATAAGTAGTTGGAGACGTGCCACGCTCTTTATTTCCTCTGATGGTACGAGCAAAGTTTTTTGTAAACGTTCAAGGAGCTAAAAATTACACTTTTGAGGGGCGTCAGGTCGATTCAAAGCAAGTACCAATACATTTTTAAATATCTCTACTGGAATCATGTTCAAATTCGACGATTGAGGAAAACGCTTTGAGGAAATTTCCTTCTCATGTGTAATGCTCTGAGAACGGAGTAAGGTTGAGCCACCTGTCACGTTTGGCATGCTCATTAGGCAATTTACCACACTGACGTGATTTCGTTAAGTATCCCTTTATGCCGTGAAGAAAAACAAGCGAGAAAATGCCTACTTTTTCTCACGAACTTTCCTTATTAATCTAATTGTTGAACTATGATCGTAATATCATTAATTGTCGAAACACTCCATACAATCACTGGACCCGACTCGCCCTATCCATTGTTGTTTAATCCAAATGTGGGTTTATTTAAGCCATTTTATATAGGTTCGAATAGGTAAAAGTTTCACGTACGTACGGAGCAGATATCGATTTCCAATCTAATTATTGTATAACCTTACTAATCCTCTAAATGCTTCGTTTGGAGGGGATTAGTCGTCTTAGTTCTTCGATAGCGATTTTTTCAGCATTGAATAACACAATTACTTGGGCACTAACTACTACTACTTTATTTTATTGTACTTTACAAACTTGATCTTTATTTCAAGTTATTACATAAGTTTTGATACCTATTAGTATCTTTTTTATTTATTTTTTATTTATGAATGGGCTAGCTTTTGACCTCGATCACGCTCGATCTTAGGATAAATAAGGAATTCAACTTACGAATCAAAGCTATGAAGCACTTACTTCATTTTTTAAACCTTTTTTTAACTAAGAGAGACTGCGAGGCGAATCCATAGTCAGCTTCAGTCAACTTCTGCGTAGAGCTCGGATCGGTGCTTTAGCCAGCTACGACTGCGTAGCGGTCGGATCGGATAGTCATCTTTTTATTTTATTTTTCCTTTATTTCAGGCAAATAAGGCCCATAAAACACAATACATATAATGTATAAAAACAAGCAACGACGAACAACAACAACAACAACAGCAACGACTGCGTAGCGGATCTGTAGCCAGCTACTACTGCGTAGCGAATCTGTAGCCACTAACCAGCTACTACTACTGCGTAGCGGATCGGATCTGTAGCCAGCTACGAATGCGTGGATACGAACTCTGAAGTCAAAGTGCATGATGCATATACAGCTGCCATAAAAACAGTTAATAGTTATCTCGTTGGTTTTTCGATCAATTTTGATTCTATTTTCACTGTTGGTATTAAAATTTTGTATATTTTGAGATAAACTGTGTAGATAACAAATATTTTTTCATACATATTGCCTACGACTGCGTAGCAGATGTGTAGCTTGCTACGACTACGTAGCGATCCGATATCCTGCTTTGACTGCGTCAAGTATTGGTAGCATGCTACGATAGCGTAGTACTGATAGCATACGCAGCTGTGAGAACACCGTGTCAGTACTATTATGCAACAACAAGGCATTTATTTTTCGTAGTATTTTTTCAGTTTGTATTCGTTTTAAATTACTGTCTCTTAATTATGTTGTACATGGAGTCCACTTATAACAGGCAAATACATCTAGGGCCTTAAATTGACTTGTCACTATACAGTGGTGACTGCTAACTATGCGTCAGCAATAAATGGAAGCGTCAACGACAGCAAACTTTTATAAGATTAAATAGGGAAAATGAAGTGCTGAATCAGTGGGATCAGTGCGCATGTATTAGAGAGTTTCGTCAGAGCATTCGCGTTACATCAGAGACGTTGTAAAACTTGTCCGGCCGATGGTCGAGTAAGCTCGGAACGAAATTGCCAATCCTCTTTCACAATGGACCGTAAAATGGTTTTCCGTTTTTGCCCGACCGAGCGGAGCGCTCCTCGTTGATTCACCGGACACGTCGCTCGGTGGGCTATCACTAGTGGGGGGAATTTGTGGAAATAACTCTTCATATACCTGTAAGCCACGTCGCGGGAACAACTATACCAAGCGTTTACTCGCTCTTTAGCACCTACCTCCCTGTAATTACCGCGAAATTAATCTAAACGGCAAATCCTTTCTACTTTAATTTTATATTGTACACCGGCGCGCGGTGTGACATTTTTCAGAACCCATTTTATACCTTCAATAGTGAACACAGTGAAACGAAAATGTACCTTGAAAAGCTTTTATTACGCTTAAACTTTTACGAAGCCACGAGTTCAATGTTCACATATTGTTTTTGACGTATTTTTCATTACATCGACTGAATGTATAATTAAATGCGAATTTTCGGCTATTCAGATGATCAAATATGCCAGTAAAGCATTGTTATTTTAACAACCAAAACCATGGTTTTAAAATCCCCGTCGAATATTACATAATATTCAGATGAGTACATGCATAGAAAAAAAACCACTTTATTCCTTAGAGCTTAGCGCATTCTGAAACCGTATTTTCCTTCTGCGCGTGTTCACAGAATCCTATTTTATATCTCCAGATACATTAGGTATATCATAGTAGACATAGTACCTATTCCATTTTTAGCCGCCTAGGTCCCCCGACAACAGCTGAGGTATTACATCACAAATCTCAGTACGTTTGTGACGGTAGCAACATTTCAAGAAATATAATTTATTTTTCAAGTTTGTTTTTATTATCAATCTGGGAGCACATAAGGGCTTCAAAATATTCTTTGTCGGCTATGTTTTATGTGGACTCTAAAAATGTTAAAACTGTTAATAGGTTTCTGACGCTTATCTTAAAATAGTTATGCTGTAACGAATACAGATTTTTTTTCCAAAATATTTTGTAATATCTATACTTATCACATTTCTAGGACCTTTGTTTTGTATATTGATGAAGAAGTCCAAGAAATTAGCACCTAAAGCGTGTAAATGAGCTAGTATTCTTCTTACAATCTCTCTTCACTTTTAAATTAAACAATGTCCGATAGATACTAGCTATTATGTTTCGTTCCAAGCTTTATTTTCCAATGGAAACTAGAATTAGGTTATCAGGTGTGTTTTTACCTACAGACACTGTTACTCAAGTCTGCTTTTACGTATCTATATTTAACAATTTGTGAAATGTACCCGTGCGTCTGTGCGGCACATATGCACATTATGCAAGTCTGGGGAGGACACTGAGTAGATTCTCTACTGAGCAGTCTACGTTCTAAATATGTGTCTTCTTATCATATGGGTAAGCTTTAAAATCCCATGATATCATACTGCGTTCCATTATTCCACCAAATAAGTAAAATGTTTATTATTTTAACAGAGCTTGTCTCACCAATGGACTAGACAAAGAAAATTACACCGAATCCCAAACATGCATTATTTAGAAATAAAAACGTCCTTATGGCAGTGTCCCTAAACCAAATCACCGCAAGTTACATTAGGTCCACTACATATTAATAAACATGAAGACAAAAAACGGTCGGGTAAATAAAAAAGAATAATACAGCGCAGAAACACATTCCGCGCGCGCTCCCGACTACAATGCGGCGAAACGACACAAGTACATAAGCCAGTTGAAACTACTGGCGGTGACAGCTACAGGCAATATCTTTGCTACACCAGACCAATATCTGTAGAGCTGCAAAAATAATGATACTTGAGAAAAACTTGCACTACGGAATAATCTACTCTCTTCTCTACATATGAAGTTGTTCCTTTCTTGCTTTTAAGCGAGTCAATTATTATTTCTATCTCGAGAGAAGTTGCATGTTCTTTCCTTTTCCTCATTAAGGCGAAGATCTTTGCGCTGTTGCTGTTATACGCGTCCCTAAGGCATTCAGAGTAATTCAATAATTCTTTCGTATCAAGTGCTTAGCACAAGGAATTTTGATCATTTTTTAATCATTATGACTACAAAACGCTTTACAATTTCTAGAATTCAAGTGCAGTATTTAAATATAATGTGTTATTAAAAATATAATGTGTTATTAACTTGAGAGAGAATTGAAATACATCTGAATTAGTAACTAAATGAAATACTAAAACGAATTAATCTGTGCCTTTATAATTCAATGACACTCAAAAACTAATACTCATAATGTCCTAACATAATTTGAAGGAAAATATCAGGTCAAGGACACGGCCGGTTTTTCTTGAAACATCACGTAATGCTCTCGGAAGGGTATTTAATTTAACGCGGACAAATAAAAACATGTCTTCATATAAAAATGAACTTGATCATTACTGTTTTTCACAGAAATACACATGAATTATATCGCCGATGAGCGGCTGCGTCAGAGTACAATGGAAAATGAGCGCCAACGTCAATTATTTCAGCATTTATTCGATAACTTTCGTTAAAGTGAGACTTGTTAACTATCGGATATTTTATTCCATTGCTTTCCGTAAAAATAAAAAAAATATGATTACCGAGGGACACGTATTTAATTCTACCTTAACGAGATAAGCGGACCGCTGTTGGAGTTAACGAACACTGCATCGATAAGTTTCGTAAACAATATAGGTAGGTAGGTAAGTAGCTAGGTAAATTAAATTTTTATCAGATATTTAATAAAATAACTTTATTCGTCTTAAATCTTCTGTCGAGTGTAATCTGCTCAAAATATAATAATAATTTTATTAAAATCATTTTGTTCAGAAAATATGTAATGTATTACATCTTAACATCTCAGTCTTCACTATCACTAGCCGCTTCAAAATCCGTTGCGTAGTTTTAAAGATTTAAGCATACATAGGGACGGACAGACAGCGACAGCGACTTTGTTTTATACTATGTAGTGATAGTGATAGTGATAGTGATGATAAATAAAGCAGCATCGAACAATATTTTGCCATGTTTAATGAAATGTGTTATTATTTTACTTAACGAGCATTGATTTCATGTATTTATTTACATACCTTTGTTACTCGATCTTTTTGCATGGGCAAAAAATCAAAAAAAATCAAAATTCAAATTATTTATTTCAAATAAACCATTCACAGGCACTTTTGAATTGTCAAGGTCGGTCAGTCAAAAAGATGAAGCTATTTGCACGTTCCAAAGCGTAGATCTCTATGGAGAAGAACGTGCAAGAAACTCTTTTAAATTATTTTTCTTTACAATTTTATGGTTACATCATTCCTGTTGAAATTATACAAACATATATGTGAGAACGATGTAAAAAGAAATGCACGTTAAAGTATCCGGAGTAAAAAAATAAAAATCAACAACAAATTAAAATAACAAATCATTAAAATAAACCGTGGCAGCCGAGAGATGACCAGTCCAAACTGACGGCGTCCGTTCACGAACATGACGCACGCGCTAGCACCATTCGGCTCAACCATATTTAAGGGAGCCAAATGACCCAACTGTGGGCTGTGGTGGTCCTTAATTATGTGTGCGTCATGTCATTGTTTCATTTATTTAATGTATTATTCGCTATACCATTATTATATAAATCATTGTCGAAAAAGATTAAATTTATAAAGCTTTTTGTTTCGTGTCATTGACCCATCTATCTGACTGAATACTGAGTTTTTAGTAGTTTTTACTTGATTAACACACGGTTACTCCCTTCATTTATTATTTGGCGAGTTGGGACTTCGTAACGTGATAGTTTACATAGTTTTAGTAAAACGAACCGAATTAAGCCTGAGAGATTGATATATTCCTAGAAATGTTAATATACGATCCACTTCAAACGTGAATCTAAAGAGCAACCAACATGTTATTATAACGCATCAACCACATCACATATAAAATCCATAAAGTCTCCCTTTACCAGATAAAAAGGGTTATTCCATAGAATATTAATACAAGATCTTCTATTGAACACACTTGATTTAAGAGCTATAATAAAAGTGTCCCTTACAAGTGAGCCGGAGGATTCGTTCTCGTATTGCGTGACCTCTCCCATAAGCGGATTATTATGAACCGGGTCCGGCTCGGCTCCTGACATTTATGGCGTCATTAATGCCGTTAATTATGTCTGATCTGTCAATAATGCTGTGACAGGCTGAGTTGAGCCCGGATATACAATAGTCTAAAATTGTTTAGCAACTCTCGGGAATACCGCTGTCTAAAATAGAACAAATCGCTTTAAATTAAAGACGTTTGTTTCTTGACTTAGGTATTTGGATCTCGGTCAGTATTATTTGAGCCTCTACTAGCTTCTGAGAGCGGCTTCGCCCGCGTGACTATCGAAAATTTTCTCAAGGTGTAAATAGTAGCCTATAATGTGCTATTTCAGACTATAATCTATCTCTGTGCAAATTTCATCCGGATCCGTTCAGCCTTTCTAGCGTGATTGAGTCAAACATACATCCATCCATTCATATAAACTTTCGCATTATAATAGTAGTAAGTACATATTTCAAAATAATGTAATAGACACGAATACAAAAATGACTACGATACATTTTAATGACATACATAATATAGAAAGAAAGAAAGAAAGAAAAAGCATTTTTTTTTTTTTGAATTTTTTGCTTCTAGCATTTTTTGCTTTTAGCATTTTTTATTGCCTTAAGACTTACGATGAAACTAAATACTTACTATTTAAGTACCTATAGTGCGATACTTTGCCTTATACCAAAGAAAGTCGAAAGCAGTTAAGATATACGAGAACATAGTTGCAATAGTAACTTCAGTGTTCCGTTCAATGGCTGAACATGCATTGAACTCGACGAATCGTTGCGGTGCACGGCGGCCGCCTGAAAAAGCCTTGCACACTTTACTCCTACGGGTTTGGCATAAGTTTTTGTGAAGTGAATCTTGTAAAATACAGGAATTTAGGTTGTAGGATGACTTTCTCGAAAGGTGAGTGCAGCTTTTATTGAAGTGTTTAATTTTTTTATGTTTAAGTAGAGCTGGGAGATTTATTGTTATGAGTATTTTGTGAGAACAATTTTATCAAAACCATCTTGTCCCAACCTTAGCTTACGTAGCCCTAGCGGAAATGTTTTGAAAGAAAATATTCAAAGTATTTCTGTAATCAATTTTGCAGATATCAATCACGTGACGTCGGGTTAATTAGCTAATCACCTTGACCCTGCCGCCACCCGCCGTCTGCCATGCTCCGCGGCTGGGGAACGTCGCAAGCGATATCGAGGGCCGCTAAAACGAATTCCGTGTTTCTTAATGTAGCGACGAAATAATGACGCGGTAAATATTAAAATTATACGATCACAGCAACAAACTGGACAGTTTTAATAAGACGGTAATGTTACTTGAACATTAGAGTGGTCAAGAGGATTTCCAGAAAAAAGTTACACGAGCTCATTGATACTTAGTTGAAATACGATACAATACAGCGAATGTGATTCACATTTTATGCGGTTTCCATTTTAATATCTCAAAGTTATTAAAACAATATATCTCACAAGATAGTAACGTCAAACTCTCATAAAAATAACGTAGATCCTGTTAGATTGTAGTCGTATATAAATATATCTAAACGACGAAGTTAAGGTGATCGTATAGCTATTTACGTGTTTAGTACGCATTCAGTAAAGGAAAAGATCGCGTATCGTAACGGAAACATTTGTGAAGTATCCCTGAACATCGGGGCGTGGGCATTCGGGTCACGTCGGGGCAACAACGCGCGCGCCGAGCACCTCGGCTTGTTGTGATATCGCCCCTGGTTTTTTCACAATACCTGACCCCACTACGAGAGATTCCCTAACGTTAGTTTGTTGAGATAGCTGTACCAACTTTATGTTCTTTTTAATGTTTTAGTGGCCAAAGCGCTACGTGCCGCTCACGGTGTTCGGATATCTGTCGCGAACCCTTTTTATCTCTGCGAAATGTTAATTGGAAGGGGACTGCTGAATAAATTTAGTTTATTATTTTATAGTATTTTGCTCGTGTTGTCGACATATTTGTACGTTTGTATAAACTCAGCCTATTGAGGTCTACATCGGGACATAATATTATAATTATGATGTCCGCATGTAGATCTCGATAGGCTACACAACACACTACAACAACAATACTACAATTGCAACTCCTAAAAACCAGAATCAACAGTGGCGACCACCAGAAAACAGCCGAGTCAAAGAAGATCGACTTGTCCCGGAGAAACAATTCAACTATCTTGGATCCCGCAACTGGATAGCGATGAAATAAAAAGGAAATATTTCGAGCATTAAATTAGCCCTTTTTATCGAGAAGGCCACAGAACAGAGCTATACACAACGTTTATCATATTATGTTGGGCTGGGCAGGTTCTTCTATCAGCCTCTTTCTCAATTTTAAATCCACCGATCTGGATAAGTTGTACCAAACAAATATACCTACTCCTTTCCAATTTCAGAAGGATCCTTAGATGTGGATCAAATTCCAGGTCTTGTACTTGTTAAACTGGTTATGCTAAGATGATTTGACTTCATAAGTCTGAATCAGTGAATAAAGGCAGTTCATCTATTCTTTCCTACTACTTAATCCTTTTAAAAGCTACTAGTGGGTTATCGTTCAAGATGCGTTGGCGTTTCTCGCAACTAATCATATAACACCCACATATCTTAGCGGAACGCGAAATAAAACCGTTTTACTGATACGTTTGTTAAAGTTATATATGTCTACAAAGTTCTGCTGTACTTATCATCTGCCTAGCCTTTTTTCAACTATATTGGGGTCGGCTTCCAGTCAAACCGGATTCAGCTTAGTACCAGTATTTTACGTGGAGCGGCTGCCTACCAGACCTCACAACCCATTAACTGGGTAACACGGTAATTATTAGCAAGACTGGAGTCAAATTAACTGGCATTGACAATACGTAACAACTGACAAAGATCTACAAATGACAGCCGACACCAACGGCTTAAAGCGCTTGCTTTCCGGAGGAAACTCGGTATGTTAAGGATGGTCACCAATCCACAGACCAACTTTGGCAAGCGTTGCTTAACCTTGAAGATTGACCCGTGCTGTTGTTATTGTTGTAGCCACGAGCTCCTCATGTTGATTTTGTTATGTCATTGTGTCAAAGTTCTGCTATAGTGTTGGTACAAAATCAGATAGGTATCATTCCACCCTTACCTTTCACCTCATTCAACTTCAGTTCCGATAAAAAATAAAGATATTTTTCCACTCGGTACCAATCCGTTTATATATAACTAAAACATCAAGCTCATGTTTGTTACTGAACGCAACAAAAACGCTCTACAATGACAACCAAGAGTGTGTGTTTGTAAGAGTGCTTAGAAGTTCACATTATAAAAGAGTCAGCTTATATATTATTTACTTCTCTATACAACATAATGGTTGTTTATGACGCCTTATTATTCCTTACTCTTCCAGAAACTTCTGTGGAATGGGCTCAACAATCTTAAGACTTCTTTACAAAAACAAGAAAATATTACATTTCCTTTTAAACTTTCGGTACCAAGTACTTGTGTTGGAAACTTCACCAGTGTCCTTTGCAATGCTCTCAAAAACGTAAAATGTGATAAAAAAAATATTCTCTTACTTGGAATGTATTAAAATTTAGCACCAGCTGTGGCCGTTTGACGTCTTTTTATCTTCTAAGCCTTTCTCTTGCATGTAGAGGTATATAACAAACGATATTTTCAAATCGGTTCATAAATGACGGAGTTATGAGGTACCAACAAATATATAATTAAAAAAATACAACCAAATTGAGAACCTCCTCTTTTGAAGTCGGTTAAATAGGCTTGATATGTAACAGTACAAAATGTACTTATTTATGAACGATCAACGACACAAAGAGCTGTTCAAAGCAAAATTGTGTGCGACTGCTTTCGGGAACACCGGCCGATATAAAGGTACTGCTCGACTTTGGAGTTCCGTAGTCACTGGAAATAAGTATTACGTGACCTTAGATATCCCAAAGTTACGAAAATGAAGTATGTTTACCTAGAATTATGTCAGGAGGTAGAAAATAATAGGCATGGACAATTCACAAGAAATCATGCAATAGATACCAGTAATAGTTATTTGTTATACAAGAGTGCAAAGTTGCTTTTTAACCGCGTGTTCATTTTTGATGACCGAGCAAGCGAAGGATTCTAAAATTGAATCACGAGCGCAGCGAGTGATTCAAAATTAGAATCCTGAGCGTTAGCGAGGGAATCAAAAGAGCACGAGGTGAAAAATCTTTGCACTCGAGTGCAACACGTAACTTTTCATTCCACCTCAGCGAGGAAATGACTAAATGCAAAAAAAAAACGTTTACAATCACAAGATAGGTACACTTTTATTTCAGTTTAGGTATTAATTACTACATTATGACAGGTAAGTATTACAGAATAATCTTTAAATTATAACAAAATAATACTAAGGTATAATTAAGAAAATTTTAAAGTAACGTTGCTACAGTTATTTAAATTGAGTGTAATATTTTTGTTTGGTACTGTAATATTGGTGTTAGTCACTTGTGTACTGTTTTTCGGTAAACTATCTGTCATACTTAATAGTTGTACCGATTCATCGGATTCCCTTGGCGTGAATGTTGGAGAGAGAGGGAGATGGTTAGGTGTTTTATAACGGCTTATTTTTGATGTAGAAGGGCCAGTCCAAGGATCCGATTGAGGCTCTTTCAGTGTAATGGCTCCTACGATGCCTTCACATATTTTAGACTTATTTTGGATGGAATCCTCTATGTATCCCTCTACAACTGCATTGGACTTCCAGCCTCCGTGGCGCTTAAGGGACAGGAGATCAGCTCCGGAATCAGCCAAAAGTGTGGCTGAAGTTCGTCGGAAACAATGACCCGTGTACAACAGGAGTTCAGGAAGTTCAAGAAATGTTGCTATTTCTCGTAGGATACTGCCAATTTTATTAGTACCCATAGGCTGTCTAACACACTTTCCATTGCGATACTGTAGAAAAAATCGATTGATTGGAGTGTTAGGCGGGCGTAAGGCTTGATATTTCTCAACAATCGTTACGTATTCCTTGCGAATGACGAAGTTGCGGTCTCTTTTTGTCTTTGTATTAGGTAAATTAATTAAAAGTAAGTCATCTGAATGTTTCTCAATGTTTTTGACATTAAGTTGTGTTAGTTCATTAGTTCGACATGCTCCGTTTATTCCAATAGTAAGAACAACCTGTAACGTAAAGAGTATTGTAGTAGATAAATGAAAAAAAAATGATATGAACGCATAATTATGCCTATCAACATCTACTAAGTATACTATTTAATTGAGATTAATATACTTAAGTAGATACTGAATGTACAACTGACTTATTTTTGCCGCCAAATATACGGAATCGGGTGCTTCGTTAAGAAACTTTTCAATATCAGATACTGTGAAAACCTTCGATTTTTTTGGTTGATGACCAGATGAGGCTCTTTTTAAAAATGCCACTAATTTAGGATAGGTATCGATATGTATGTCTTTTTTCATATTTATTGTTGCTTTTAGCATCGAATACGTACTCCATAGAGTGCTTGCTTTCTTGTTCTCGGATAATTCTATAAAATATGCCAGCAAAACGTTTTCTGAGAAAGTTCTGGCTCCTTTTGCTAGTCGCCACGTGTTGAACATATCGTACTGTTTTAAATACTTCTCGCGTGATTTTTGAGGGAGAAAGCTCATTTGCGCATTATTAACAGTTTCAGTCAATTCTGTTGGCGTCAAACAAACTTCCTCGTCGCTAGAATCACTCATTTTAGTTTTTTCACTTGTTTTCAAGTTTCTTGTTTTTAATATAAGGTTTAACAATGACGTGAAAAAATGCCGCATAAAGAACCGCGTACAAAGCAAATTGAAAAAAGAACACCAAGAAGGTTCCGAGTCTGAGTTTTTAACAAATTAAAAAAAAGTTGTATGATATATTCGGCACCACAGAGGTAGCAGTAAATAGGTTTAATGTTTTTTTTAATTCACAAACTTAGTGCACACGATGTTCTAAATTCAATTTACTTTATCCTCTAGAGAATAAAAACGGCTTTTCCACTCAGATATTGAAGATTAAAAATACTCTTTCCGAGATAGTGGGATGAAAAATAAATAATCAAATATTGTAGGCATGAGTTAAAAATTGTTTTCTATTTCTGGATAACGCCTGAATTTTATTTATGTAGGTAAGATCTTGACAACTGCTATGCGGCTACAATACCTACTAATATCATAAATGCGAAGTAACTGTCTGCCTGTCTGTTACGCTTTCACGCTGAAACGGCTGAACTGATCGTCATGAAATTTAGCAGTTATGGGATATGGAGAAGGACATAGGCTACTTTTTTACGCGATAACCGACATCCACGCGGGCGGAGCCGCAGGCAAAAGCTAGTTACCTATATTTCCTCAAAAAACGAAGCGAATATATTATGTAGGTACTACCTACTAATGGTCTCACCGCTCAAGCCCCGGCAACACACCGGTGTGCGCCGAATTAATCGCGAATTTAATGTTTGTTACCGATTACATAAGGTTTAATTTTTTTTTGGGAATTTTCACATGTCGGGCCTGCGAGGTACTTACAGAGAATTCCAAGACAAGAATAATTCATTTTTAAGTGGGTAAGTATCGAACAGTTTTTTAATGTCAAACTCGGTGAGATGTAAATCCTACTCAGCGATATGAGGGCCAATTCTACTAATTTTTAAATAACGTTCGCATTAGCATGTCAGTGTCAAACTGTCAAAAAAGCCATATGTTTCATACATTTTTGACAGATTGCGACTGAGATGCCTCACTGATTGCCTCTGATCGCCATTGTACCTATCCATTGAATTAAGTGTGTGTGAAAGAGTTGTGTGGCTATTTTTAGTGCACAATAAAGTACCTACTTATATTGTTTCTACTATCCTATCCTACTAATAATTTGAATGTGGAAGTTTGTGACGATGGACAGTATGGATGTATGTTACTCTTTTACGCAAAAAGTATACTAATCGAATTTGGATAAAATTTGGCAAGCATATAATTTATAATAAGTATGGACTAACACATGGAATCATTTTTATCCCGATCTGAAGTCCACGCAGACGAAGTCGCGGGCAGAAGTAGGTACTTAGTAGTTATATATTGCTTTCTATACTGTTCAGACACGGCAACAGCGTTATTTGAATAATAATTTACAAAATCATACAAAAACTTCGTTCAAGGGGAACAAATTTCAGTTTTAACAGCCTTTATTAAAATTCGCTACAATATAAGAGCAGGTAGGAAAGGCACTGTAGTTGCTGACTGTCATGTTAAAATAAAAATGATTAAAAATCCGTTGCGTAGTTTAAAAATATAAGCGTACAGATGGCGAAAGTGACTTTGTTTTATACTATGTTAAGATATGCAAAATACGATAGTACACAGTGTAATTACGTCTTTCTTTTTACTAAGCAAGCAAATGATTGCCAATCGTCTTAGAGCCAATTTCACCAATGAAACTGAACGCGATCAGCGAATGAACCAAGTTTATGAGCTGTCAGTGTCATTATTTGTCTATGGAATATTTACACCGCCATCGACAGCTCTTGAACGCAGTTGAGATGTACTGATCGCGTTCAGTTTCATTGGTGAAATCCGCTCATAGTGTCTATTCTTTACATAAAGTACATTATGTAGGTACATCCAGACATGAAAAAGAAATATGACGACATGACGAGAAATACATATTTATTTTCTCAATCTGCCCTCATTCTTCAATACAACAGAATGGATCATACCTACGCATTCAGAGTTTTGTTTATATCTTGAGAAAGGTTATCATAACTGCCTAACTTATAATCAAGTTATATTATAATAATGCGGATATCTAAGCATATATGCTTAGATATCCGCATTATATACACCGCGGTCGTTGTGGATCCATGATTATCATAAATTGGAAATACTGTTTCCACGGTAGGGCTTTGTCCCCTGACAACAAGCTATTGGTGCATTAAGTACGTAGGTATCTCCAATCACAGCGTAACATCGATACAAGTGAACCGTATACGGTCTATTTCTTTTTATTGCGCTTAAACGTGTAATAACAAAAATTGATCTGGCAATGTTATGAGAAACTCAATCGCAACCTAGGCGCGGCAATATTTTATTTAAATTTCACCGTGAATTTTAAATAAAATATTGCTGCGTAAATTCAACCAAAACGCTTCATACTAAACCTTGAAATTAAACCGCACAACCGCATGCGGGCATGGAAAATTATCGCCGCGTGAGTTTGTTCCCTAATCGGTATCAATGGTAACCGGCCTCCTTAAAAGGGTGCCTGAATATTTAATATCACTTTCAGCATGTTTACGTCGTTTATACGGAACATCCGATAAATAAATGGGTTCGGCATTGGCATTTTTTACAGAGGGGAAAGGAACTCATATGAGAAATATTAAGGCTTAGCGATCGCCAACAGCTGACGCGGGCCACGCGTGACTCACACCGAAATGTACCCTATGACCTTCTTCACCTTGGAAAATGACATTTATCCATACATTATAATAAAGGAAAAGGTGAAGTTTTATTTAAAGGATATGATGTCTGACTGTTGGGCTGGCTAACTGTTGTAGGTAGTATAATTCATGTTATGCGGTGGATATTATAACGTGCCGTATCCACCGTATAACTTATGCTCATTTATTTATTATCAACTGTTTTCAATAATATTTGTTCATGGTGAAGAAAATAAAATGTTCAAGTACATAAATATCAATCATTATTAATACCTACTTAAAGACGAAACCTTGATGAGAATGCAATGGACGACCCATAAAGTTTTATCGTCAGTTCGCATAAAATATCTTGAACCAACTTAAATGCATTTTAACTCTCTGAGCATCAGTGATAGTGCTGTTCTGAAATGATTTTCAAACGATCAGCGACGAAAGCGAATCAACGGATTTATGAATAAAAAAATCCTTTTTCTTATTGAAGTGGTTAATTAATTCTTTATTTTTTTTATTCTAGAAACCTTATTTCAGAAGCGGTTTGATAAGAGAGTAAAGCAATAAACTCGCAATAATTAAAATACGTAATTTAATGTTTTGACTGTTAGGGTTGTGCGACAGCTCAATAATTATTAATGTTCACCCTCCTTTACACATGAAAGATCTTTGAAGTATGTGGATTATTTTATTTAAAGCTTTAAAAGCTTTACTGTCTCTGAAACGTGGTCTTGTGAAACAAACACGCATGGTACTTGAAATATAAATACCTCTATAAACGGATAGTTAATCTAGACGTTGAGCTCATTGTGATTGTCTCATATCGCAGAGCTTCTATTCTGCTGTGTATCATAAATCTATTGTCTTCAAGTTATCATCGCCTCTACAATGGAAGCAGTAAATAATTAAATTATCTAATCATAGCTTGCGTCGTAATTATTTTTATTGCGGCCATTCCACAACCATCAAAAGGCTCGTAACTCAGAATTGTAAGCTTTTTATTATAATCGGTTAGAAATAAAATCAGAACGCAATTTAGCCATTTTAATTTATTTAGGTTAAGCTACATTTATTGGCGTAGAGTTTTGTTTTTCTGAAAGTTAGAAAAACTGTTGTTGTTTCTTTTTCGTTGTATTTTTAATTTCGACTCTCAAACGGCCGCGGGTGTGTAGTAGAGATGTCTCCGACTCGCTAGCGTTTTGCCAAAAAAGATTCTGGTGTCGGGAGTGAGCTCGTTTGTCAGGGAGGGCGCGCGTCGGTGCCTCCAGCAATCTGTTTGTCCAGCTGCCACCTTCCTTCTTTTAACAAGAGCTTTGCTTGATATCCGGAAATTTATTTTTCTCACAATTTGTCGCTACCATTGCTCGCGGCCGCGCGGACGATTTATGACAACATGCCGACGACATCACGAACGTTATTCGTAGAAGTACGTTGATTAAAGTGCCTATCACTCACCAGACATGAACGTCGCAATTGAAACTAAAACTTACGAGATACGAAAACCTAAATTGTAATATAGCCTATATACTTTAGGTTTTCGTATTATTTCCCTTGGCAACTTAAAACTTAGAACAGTATAAAAAAGTATTGAAAGTCTTGAAGAGATTTCACAACGTGTGGTTTACACAGTCTAATTGAAAGTAGTGAAGACTAAGAAATGATTTTGACCCTAACGACTTTCAAAATACAGGTATTTACATTCACATTGCCGCTTAATTGAACCACCTACATGTTGTCGCCATATTTAGAATGACATAATCAATTAAATGGGGTAACGAGTTGTTGAAAACGAAAGTACCAAAACAAATTGCATGTGTAGGTGTTCGCAAGCATTACTCGGACACAATATTCAAATTAACAAGTGGCATTGTATTCATTGTTTCAATCTAGATAAGTAGTATTTTAGTGGGCACGTCCAAGTACCTACGTGCAGACGGAGATTGGGCCCTCATCAAACCCTGGGATCCGCGTCTGAAGGAAGTTTGACAACTCCATAGTTACAAGTGCACACTTTACGAGCTCACGAATCATTATCTCATTGTTCCGGTGAAACTCAAAACACGTCGTTCACGGCAACGCTTTGTTCCCCGAAATTATGATCGTCCCCTGTGTTATCCTGCAACATTAGTAACATTATGTCCTCGGGTATTAGCTTAGTTATACGCCTGCTATCTCGCCTATGATTTAGACGTCAATACTTGTGTACGTATCTACCTTTCTTTGTAAGTCAGAAGATATTATACAGGTAGGTACGAGTACGACAGGTCTTGTGATATAGGCATTCATTTATCGGTAAGAATCTATTTTCGTGAACACGTGTCGATTGATGATCAAATAACGGCCGCTTTCTATAACATATCTCAATCCCAATCTTGATCCCGATCTTTGTCTGTAACCAATCAAAGGTGAGGATTGTGTGGTGAAGGACACAAACTCGGCCGTTGATTAGTTTTACAGACAAGGATCGGGATCAAGATTGGGATTGAGATATGTTATAGAAAGCGGCCGTTAGTCACATATTCGCTTAATGAAACCTCAAAGTTTGGATACCGACGTGTGTCGTCGTATATTGTGAACTCCTTGGCCTGTACCTTGCCTTGTACCTACACTGTGCTGACTAGTTAGTCGAGAACCTTGGAAACGTCTAGCAGAAAAATAAAGTACTTTGAGTTACGAATGTAAAAATATGGATTGCTTTTATAAGTCAATCATGTATTAGCTACCTTTCATTTTCAAGCCAGATGGCTTAAAAAAATATTCGTATCCTGTCTTTTATTTATCAATATTAGTAGGTAGGACAGCAAAGCAACACAGGATCAACCCTGTGGTGCTACTATGGAGGTATGTGATACAGAGAGTAAAGTCCCGCAACCCTCCATTGAAAACAGAGGATCCTCCTACCGGACGGTTGTTTTGCCCGGTGGGCAACTGCTCTATAGTTGATATTCGGTCTGTTGTATCTGTTCAAATCGTACGGTAAACTCTGATATCGCGATGCAGGATTTTGTTATGTTAGTTCACAGCTGTCGGGATAGACGGCGTTGCGGGTCTTATTGTTGCGATATAGATTGTGCTACGTTTTTTTTTTTCGTTGATTTTTATGGCAGCATTGATTGAAAAATGCATCCTATATATATTGTAGTGTAGCGGGGGCTACACAACAATATGTACCTATAGGTGAATTTTTAATGGATGGCCAACTCCGAAATTATGAGGAATATCGAAAAACTCGATTTTGATGAAAACTAAAACTGCATTAAGATTTGGAATTTTGAAAAATTGTGTTCCCTAGCCAGGAATCGAACCGGTTGATTTTGAAAAAAAAATACCCTGTAATATTTATAACAACATCCGAAAGTATCGCTCTAAGGATCAAATTCTGGGAAATAACATGGAAAACACTAAAGGAACGGCTAAGGCTTTAAAAACGTAGGTACTTTTTAAGTTTCTGACTAAACCCGCCTACTTAAATTGTACCTACCTGTTTTTTTTTTTAAATCCAATGATGCAGTTGTAGATTCTCGGGCCGGATGTTGTAATATAGTACATTACTGCAGAGGCATTGATGAACGAACGTTTCGCCTCGGCCCACAAACGTAAGTCCATCAATGCCTAGTTGTGGCCAAGGCTTATAAAGTACTTTTCTAAAATAATGCGCGGAAATTAAAACTAAGTAGTTGGTACCTAGGCAGAACTTTTTATTTGAAAATACAGTTGTCGAATGTACAATTCCCGCGATAAAGTGTTCATTTGTTTTTTTTCAATTATTTATTTATTTATTTATGAATGGGCTAGCTCTTGACCTCGATCACGCCTGATGGAAAGCGATAGATGAGGTCCATGATGAAAGCGAGCATGCCCAGGAGATGCCCTGAGGCACTGGTACTCCCACGCGTCGACGAAACACAGCACGCTGCTTGACGCCGAACTCCGGTGGGAGGGTGGTCGCGAACCAGGCGGGCGTTAGCCCTACCACCGCAAGGGAAGGATTGGCCAGTCTTATAAGGTGTTAGGTGAGACTGTCCAGGATACGCCGAGCGCTCGGTTCAGTTTAGTGTCAGATGGAACAAATTGCGCTACACGAGGAGGCTCCTTCATGCATCCCAAAAATTAACAGTTGATGATAATTTTGTATGGGAAGTTCAAGTTTTTTTTGAGAAACGAGCCTGTGTTTCCTGATAGCTACAACCCGGGAGTCTTTAAGTCAAGAGTGAATAGGTTACTTCTAGGCAAGCGTGCTCCATCTTCGGCCACATCATCGCTTACCATCAGGTGAAATAGTGGTCAAGCGCGTGCCTATCGTAAATTTAAAAAAAAAACAATAATTTGTATGTACTCCAAGTAAACGAAATTGCGTATTCAAAAAGTGAAAAATAAAAAAAAATTGCAAAAAAAAACATACCAACTTCCAAATAAAAAAACACTACTCACAAAGTACCTATAAAAAACTTTTTCACAAAAAAAAACAACTTCCAAATAAATAAAAACTCTTTTCCAAAACAAAAAACACTACAAAGTACAAAATAACTATAAGTAGGTACTTACTTAATTTCGGAAGTCGGTGTTTTTGGTTATTTCTTCGTAATTTAACACCAACATCATTTTTTTTCTCAAATCTTTTTATAAATGACGGAGTTATGAGGTAACAAATCTAAAAAAAAATACAACCGAATTTAGAACCTCCTCCTATTTTTGAAGTCGGTTAAAAAACAATACAAAGTACAAAATATTTCTTCGTAATTTAACACCGACTTCAAAATTAGATAGATAGACGGACACCAGTCTACGCGGTTTTTCTGGACCTTTCCAAGGCCTTTGACCTAGTCTCCTACGATTTACTCTGGCAGAAGCTAAAAGACACGACTCTGCCGCCAGAGTTCGCATCTCTCCTTAAATATTGGTACCTACACCAGGAGACTCGGGTGAGATGGGCGGGGGAGCTGTCGGAGCCATGCAGGCCGGAGTGTGGGGTGAGACAGGGGGGTTTGTCTTCGCCCTTGCTCTTCGGTCTCTATGTGAATGCCTTGGTCGAGCGACTCAGCAGCATGCGTGTCGGGTGCTATGTGGATGGTGTTTGTTTTAATAATCTGAGCTACGCCGACGACATGGTGCTGCTGGCTCCCTCGATCAATGCTCTCCGACAGTTACTGGCTGTATGTGAGTCGTACGCAGAGTCTCATGGGTTGATATACAACACCAAAAAGACAGAGTACATCGTCTTCGGGTCTGGTGCCAGATGTCCATCTACGGTCCCTCCTCTGTTACTTAAAGGTCATCCAATAAACAGGGTGTATCAATTCAAATACTTGGGCCATCTGGTAACAGATTCCCTGAAGGACGATTTAGATTTGGAGAGGGAGCGCAGAGCGTTGTCAGTCCGGGCGAATATGCTGGCCCGCAGGTTCTCTCGATGTACAGTCGCAGTTAAAATTGCTCTTTTTAAAGCTTATTGCACAACACTGTACTCGGGGGCCCTGTGGTTCAGATATACCCAAAAGGCTTGCAACGCTCTGCGTATCCAATATAACAATGCGTTCAGGGTGCTGTTGCGACTGCCACGCTTCTGCAGTGCGTCGGCGATGTTTGTCGACGCGCGCACTGACGGCTTTGACGCAGTATGGCGCAAGAAATCTGCCTCCTTACTTCGTAGGTTGCGAGACAGTCCCAACACCATTCTGCACTCGATAGCCGCCCGGGCAGATAGCCCGCTTGTATGGGCGTTAGCCGATCGAACTAGATCGGTTTTAGCTATTAAGTACTAACATAGGCTAAGTAAAATTGTTACTAACACAATGGACCTAATTTGTAGTCTCTATGAATAAATGATAATAATAATAATAATAATAAAAATTTAAGTTTTTTTTGTAAAAAGAATTTTTCATTTAATTATTAACTGCTTTTGCAGATACCTACAGATTTTCGCAAAACTACCGTCTCCAAGGTCCCATCTATCTGTACAAAAATTCATCAAAATTGGTTTAGTGATTTGGGCGTGAAAGCGTAACAAACAGGTGAAGTGTGTATGTTCCTTTATATTATTTAGTAAGTATGCTCCTTTAGAATTACGTCTCATGTTATTGCTTACGTTGCGCTATGCATTACTTGTATGCACTAATGTATATTTTTAGATTCAATATACTACTCCTATGGGAACCGAGCAGTAGCCTTCTTATTTTATACCCGAACCTTTTTACATACATCTCACAGGAGTTCGTGGCAAAATTATAACAGCCACATGGGCCGATCTTCAAGGTTAAGCAACGCTTGCCGAGGTTAGTCTGTGGATGGGTGACCATCTTAACATACTGAGACTCCTCCGTGCCTCGGAAAGCACGTTAAGCCGTTGATCCCGGCTGTCATTTGGAGATCTTTCGCAGTCGTTACGGATTGCCAGAAGCCAGAAAATCTGACACCAGTCTTGCCAAGAAGTACCGTGTTACCCAGTTAATGGGTTGTGGAGGTCTGGTAGGCAGCCGCTCGTAAAATACTGATATTCAGCTGAATCCGGTTTGACTGGAAGCCGACCCCAATATAGTTGGGAAAAGGCTAGGCAGGTGATGAGTTAGGATTAGGATTTATCCTTGCATTGGAACACCATACTTACATCAATATTATACAAACGGAGGAAAAATTACTTCATTGCTGTCTTCCAGCAACCTCTTTTAAAATAAACAAAGCTGACATTAAGACCCAACGTTATTTATATCTTAAAAATACTAGATGCAAACCTAATAACATGACCTTTAAGAGACATTTTCAAGAGCTGAGCCCGTTTAAATGCATTTTATTTATAGAAGCTCCTCATTTAAGCGTAAACCCGTTTACGGTTGACCTTCACTGAATTTTCTGAAATGCGCAATAGAAAAGAAGTCGCATTCAACCCTTTTTATGGGTTAACTTTACATAGTGGTTCTTATTATATAATACTAGCTTCTACCAGCGGCTTCGCCCGTTTGAAAATAGGAAATAGGGAGAGATTTCTTGATTTGTATTGTAACTACACCTACTCTGCACCCACCCTGCACCAACCCTGCAAATGCACCTACCCTGCACCTACCCTGCACCAACCCTGCACCCACTTTGCACCTACCCTGCACCCACCCTGCACCCACCCTGCACCGACCCTGCACCCACCCTGCACCCACCCTGCACCTACCCTGCACCTACCCTGCACCTACCCTGCACCCACCCTGCACCCACCCTGCACCCACCCTGCACCCACCCTGCACCCACTAAAAAACATTCACATCCTACTAATATTATAAAGGTGAAAGTTTGTATTTTTGTGTGTTTGTATGTTTGTGTAACAATCAGGCAAAAACGGCTGAAGGGATTTGGATGAAATTTGGCACACATGTAGTCCATAACCTGGAATAAAAAATAGGCTACTTTTTATCCCGGTAAGTAGCATGGATTAATGGAGACTAAGGAAGAAGTGGAAATTTTGAGCTGCTGCTGCCTTACAAAAAACATCAAGTACCAAGAGACCAGAATTATGTCATAGTATTTTTTGGGCTGGTTAGGGTAAGTGTAGGGTAGGTGTAGGATAGGTGTAGTGTAGGTGTAGTGTAGGTGTAGGGTAGGTGTAGGGTAGGTGTAGGGTAGGTGTAGGGTAGGTGTAGGGTAGGTGTAGGGTAGGTGTAGGGTAGGTGTAGGGTAGGTGTAGGGTAGGTATAGGGTTAATATTAGTAGGATACCAACCTACTGAGAATCTTTAAAAAAATCACGATGTTTTCCTTAAAATGGTCTTAGTTGTAGAATGCTTTCCTTTTCATTTCATTGAAATCCTTAATTGACAATGTTATAGGTAGGTACACAAACTCAAGCTCCTACACCAAGGTTGTTAGTCGAATCTCAGGAGACAGTTCCTTCCCTGATTACATGAAGATCTAAATATAATTCTCATTCAAGAAATCTGAAGCAAGATAGCGCTCACAACATTATTTACAACCGAGAACTCTGCAATCTCCGTTTGTAATGTTATGAATGAGATTTGATTGTAGTTTTATTTGTTACTCGATCCGGTCTCGAAGGACCAATGGTTGGCGATGAAACTTCGCAGGGAAAGTTGCCTGAGCGCAAAGGGACATAGGCTACTTGTTTACCCGATTGGATCGCTAGTTCCTCAGAGATCAACTGTGAAATATGATTTCCTTCAGATATTAAGTTAGGATTTCTTTACCCTAAAGTTTTCCGGATTATTGGCGAAGTTCGTCTTGTTATATGTACCGTTTTAGAAATAAACTAATAAAGATTGAAATAAATGTTATTATTTTAGTGACAAGTGTTGTCCGGGAATGTATTTCGATTACATAGGATTTCTTGTTCCCGCTATGTAGACAAATAGACAGCTAGTAGTAAGTAGATCGACTGTAGGTAGGCGAGTTCCTACACGTAAAGGTGTAGTGATGTCCAAGTTAGTGAATGTTATAGCTATCTAAGTTCCACAAACTCTTCAATGTTAATCAGAATCAAATAAGAATCATAGTAGAGTCACAACACGCGCAAGCAAAAACATCTTAAATCAGTATGTAAAGAAAAAGAACGTGACAAAACATACATTGGATCAACTTCCGAAAATCGCCACAAACTACTAAGGCGGCAGTAAAACGACATCATTTATATACGCTCCATTTCGCTTCTTGTATCATTTGTTAGTTGTTGTTTACATAATAATATACACGGCAATGCTAGGTACTAGTGCCGGTGGTCAGGCGGTCATCTGAACGCCACACAACGCTCCGTAATCCTGCAGTGCATCCATCATTCGGTAAGCCCGGCTCTAGCTCACAACCGCTCAAAACGGCTATAAAGGGGCTTTAAACGATTACGTGCGTAAACGCTCCTTATATCGTTCAGTGTTCATTAAAAGTGATAATTAAAAGAATGGCGCTGTAGTGATGAAGGTAGGGGATTTATTATGCACGGGAATTGTGGCCGTTTATGGTGTTTAAGGAACGTGAGAAAATCCGTAAATAAGCAGCTACTTGCGTCGCCCGTCGCCCCTAAGTTGTGGTTGATTCAAGTGGGGAAAAGGTTTCATTGTGGCTCACAATAGGTGGGCTAGTAAATGTTACTACTGGACCTACTCTTCTTGTGAGGATATTGAACAAAATACTCTCAGTTATAAGTGGTTTATTAGTATAATTTGATTGTTCCGATCAAGTTCCTTCTCGATTAGAGTATTTTTCAACGATTTGAAGGGAATAAATTCGTAAAAACAAAATAATTGGACTTGTACGAATTCTTGACCGAAATTCTGAATTCACTGAGCAAAAGTTAATCTACTACCGACCTTCAATGAACCTATCATTTTACATTATTATGGACAGAATATTTTTATAACATCCATAAGAAAATTTGTCAAATCAGAAAGGTCAAAACATAAACAAACATAAGTAAATATTGCCTGAATTGTTTGAACTCACGCTTATTTTCATGATGTTCAAGTTATTGTATTACTTAGCACATCAATTGAATACCTTTTCAATAAAGAAAGTAAAGTTAAATTTTGTTATTATTTGAATAAAAGGTACCTTCTAATTAAATATTAACAAAATAAAAGATTTCTGCAGATTCTGTTGCTGGCACTCCTTTCAATTAGGTATTTGAGACTAAGTAGTTCTCGCTAAAAGCAATATATTGAACTAAGTCTACTCATGCTACGCCTATATTCTTGAAGGACTAAGCAGAATAACTGTTATGCTGCTCCCGTGAATAAAGGTATAAATAGATGGTACATGTAGGCAGACTACGGAGTCATTACATATAAAAAATGACTGTCTAATCGAATACAAAAATGGTTGTCGACAACATCTTATGCTAGTAGAATACATATATATAATTTATGTCGTCAGCCCACCGATCCCAGTTGGTATCTTCGTAACAATGGGGCTAGCGTTATACCGACGGAACGGGTACCATAGCCCCATCGTCTTGCTCCCGATGATTCTCCTCTTGAGACACATTGTATATTTGTAACACAAACACACAGGGACAACAGAGTATGCCGGATAGGTTTCCTTTGGGAGCGTAGTAGTATCGGACCCTAAAACGTTGGAGAGTTATCAAAAACATAACTTGCCAACAGAACCAAACGTACCTATAAAAAGAAAAATATAGAACATAAAATACATTGAAAACTGAATTCGTCACACACCTATGAATTTTGCAATAACAGTTATAATTTCATAGGTATTTCAAACTTTTTTGTGATAGATTATTTTCAATGCCGGATTCAGCATTGAATTGACAAAAAATAACGACCAGCGGAAATAGGAGTCATAACATTTTTTTATAATAATTCTGCGGTTGTAGGCGAAAATTTTCACGTAAACTGGGACACGAAATAGAACAGCTCAAATACACTTTGTTCTGTCTGAAGATGGAAAACTGACGTTTTGATGCCTAACAGATTTTTATAACAAAAAGAAATGAATGTTATGGATTTTAATAATTAAGTACCGCTTCCTTGAATCGCTCATTAGTAGCTTTCCTCGACCATAATTTCGCTCGGACGGTCTGTAACTAAATGCACGAGTAGGTTCCTGAAACTATAGATTGTTAGAAATTGACTGATTGAAGAGACTTTGAGCAGGAATGATGCGGGAATTGTCTTGCGAAGCAGCTAAATGATTGCTTTCTGCTTTTCGAATTAACGAAATGTACAAATGTTTTCGTTGGTAGTTGGTTCATGTTAGATTGTTAAATGTATACAGACGATATCTCGATACTAACATAAGTTATAGGAATATTAAAAGCTATAGGTACCTACATAAAAGAATATTTGCTATGGATGATTATCTCTTCAAATTTTTTAGACTTTCAGGTGGGTACAGTTTATTAATACTCCAATAATCACGTGGGTATTTAAGTCCGCGTGGGAAGGAAGCCAAATAACACGAGAAACGGCTTTGGATACCTTTAAAAGATTTTGTTCTGAGTCTATTTAGGTAGGTATACTCTATTTCGAGAATGGCTCATTTAGAAGTAAATTAATTAGCTCGACCAGATATTGAATGGGCGGATGATGTTGTGGGCAATATTTTAAATGTGTTTATCCATTTACAATCCAATAGATAGGCTATTGGGTTGTAAATGGATAAACAGCAATGAGCTGTATTTAACAAACTTCGACGTGTGTCCCAAAACAATAGAGTAATTATACGATTTTCTAATTACATCGATGCTCAAGTTTTACATAAAAAATAAAATAGGTCTTGGGCAGGCAACAGCCATGTTAATTTCCTCAGTAACACACATATTTAAATACTAATGTATTAACAGCTTTATATTCGCATCAACTTAGGGTAAAATCATCATTCCTTTCTATTATCCTTATAAATTATTCAACTGAATCTGAACAACTTTACGTCTATATTCGTATTAGCTCAAAAAGAACGCTTGGAGGCGAATCACTGAATGTAATCTGCTCATCAGACATTCTGCGTTATCTTTACAAATCGTCTCTGGGCATGCAATAACGCGAATGTACTTTTTTGAATGAAGCTTCCTCTCCGACAGTTCATGTTTCTTATTCAACTTAAATCGGATCACGCCTTAAGTCGCTGTAAAGTGTGTTTGCCTGTGTACTATGTTTTTAAAACAACAACTTATTTAAGTAGGTATTGCGCTGATTTTATTCGAAATTAACTGTCAGTGATAGAACATTTCATAAACTGTTATTCATGACCTTATTAAGCTACTTGAGTAATATTTATCAACAAAAAATTTAATTTCGTAAATATCGCATCAATACGAATTGTATGGCGAACGCCGAAATTAAACACAAGTACCAGCCAATAAATTGACAAATTCCACTCGTATAACCCTCTTTTAGGCTTGTTGAAATCACAAATGAATATTCAAATTTTACATTGACTAGCTTACGAGTTTTAATTTATAATTGAAAGTGTTGCCTTTCCTGACGTTTTCACAATTCGGATGCGGCTAATTGCGATTCTGAATGGAACTTTGAGTTGGGACTTAAACTGGTTATAATGTCCGCCGTACCCAGGTCACGTAACGTTTTAAGCCCTAGGGTTGCGCCTTCCACTTCGCACATCTATTTGTTGTTCACTGTTTTTGACGTTTCACGCCTTGGAACTGGATTATAATGTGCTAATTTAATATTTAGGTCACGTGCTGCAGGTACAGAATTCGTAAATTGCATTAATTATAGGGTTAAACTGGATTAATTTACCAAGAATCGTGAATGTACTGTGCGCATTTTATAAAGTATTTTTTACTAAAAAGAAATAAAGTAAACAAAGTAAATTACTTCATGTGCCACGCGTAGTGGGTGTAACCCACTGTTTCAGAAATGTTATTGCAAATGGATAAATTGGAGCTAATTTAATATTGGATGTAATAAAATTTAAATACGGGTTAAATCTGAATCTGGATTTAAATTCTCGAAACTAATTTCAGACTTCACTACTATTTAATGACTTCGGTAATTTTAAGTTTAGAAAGCGATGAGAACAGTTGTAGTTAGTAATGAAAGTTATGTATAGCCCTAGTGTTGTAACTGTGTTGAGTGTTGCTACTGTTCCGACTTAGAGTTATGGTACTACAAAGAAACAAAGAAGATTCGAAAAAGTTCACACACGATATGAATTCCCGGGAGAGGAGTCGAGACGTGGTTGGAAAGAGTGGCGCCCGCATTGCGCCGCTCCGCACCGCACCGCTCTGCTTCGGACCGTACCGCGCCGCCCTCCCAGTATTACAAACGTACTCGTTTCAAACGTCTAACAAGAATTGTATATTTCGAAAATAAAACTTTAAGCAACGCAACGCTGTGCAAGTGTGCGCCCCGACTTTTTTTTAAGTCTTGGTAATCTAGGGTTGGCTCACCTTTGGCATAGCTTAGGAGAAACACAGGCTTTTCAAATAAATAAAATACATAGTTACGCAACTTCACTCTCGGTTCTTAACAGGTATCACCGTAACAGGAGCGAACATATATTTTACATTAAGGTGTTTTATCAGCTACTGTAGATAAATTTACTCTTTGCGTAACAACAAAACTTATTTCATGTGTCTGGCCATGATGTAGGTAAAATAAATACTAGGTAGGTAACTTTTCAGGGATTTAGAAAAAGTGTGAAAACTGATAAAGGCGTGTGGATACTGAGCGTGGCATTGAGTGCGTCGCCTATCGCCAATCAGGCTTCGATGACATACTTTTCACCGCTGAATTTCACGATCCTTCTCGCATAGAGATTTTGGTTTTTAAAATCTTTGCCAAAGTTAAGGACAACAGTTAAGTTTCCGGAGCGAATGGTAAAGCTCAACACGTGCGCGTATTCAGAAACGAAATTAGATTTTCCTCTGTTGATAGCTGAATAGTAACGGCCTATTAATGCCCTTTGTGGGAGAGGCCTGCTTTGTTGAGTTTATCAGCTCGACAAGAAGTAATTGACATAATCGCCAAGCTCTATGTCACTGAAGCTCGGTTTACTTTTGCAGATTGGAACTTCGCAAATCACATTTGACAGCAGATCAATCCGACGCAATGAACTAGTAAAAAAATGGAACGAGAACGGTATGAAATAAAAAAACCTAAGAGGACGCATTAAAGGAGTTTTGCCCGTTTTCACAAAGACTAAGCGACAACTAAAGGCAAAGTGGCCAATTGTTTTGGGTATTGCATTACAACCTAGTGTTAGTAAAATCGGGAATGATTACTTTTTGTAGTTTTAACATCTGCAATGTGTTAGTCAAAAGTCAAGTCAAAAGTCATTTCCTTACTTGGGATGCATGAAGGAGCCTCCTCTTGCAGCGCAATTTGTTCCATCAGACACTCAACTGAACCGAGCGCTCGGCGCATCCTGGACAGTCTCATCTAGCACCTTATAAGACTGGCCAATCCTTCCCTTGCTGTGGTAGGGCTAACGCCCGCCTGGTTCGCGACCACCCTCCCACTGGAGTTCGGCGTCAAGCAGCCTGCTGTGTTTCGTCGACGCGTGGGAGTACCAGTGCCTCAAGGCATCTTCTGGGCACGCTCGCTTCATCATGAACCTTATCTATCGCTTTCCATCAGGTGTGATCGAGGTCAAGAGCTAGCCCATTCATAAATAAATAAATAAATATTCAAATTAGGCTGAGTGCCAGCACTTATTGAACGTCAAAGTTCTACAAAAGACAGTCCCCCAAAACCGCTCGCACGTCACCAATTCTTAGTGTTTTAGCTGGGAAGAAGAAGTAGCTCAACAAACTCACCAGCAACACATCAGTCTGTTAAGTTTTAAAAACTTGAATTATACAGTACTATGCAAAGCAGTTTACAATAATGACACAGAAAAATAATACATCCAATATGCAAATCAAATTAACTGACACTTGTTAGCAAGCACACTCCATTATGCCATCAAAATAAAAAAACAACCTCAAGCATTAACAAGTAAACCAAATTAATTGAGCATAAAAGGTGTGCCTGGAAGCACAAGTGATGAACTAGAGCCAACATAGTAATAATAAACAGTAAGTTTTTGCAGGTAGCGGAACAGAGACTAAAGTCCCACATAGGTACCTCCATTGAAAAGGGAGGATCCTCCGACCAGACGGATGTTGTGTCTGGTGGGCAACTGCCCGACAGTTGATATTCGGGCTTTTCATTATGTTCTAATCGCACGGTAAACTCTAATATTGCGATGTAGGATTTTGTCCAGTTAGTTCACAGCTGTCGAGATAGATGGCGCTGCGAGTCTCATTTGTTGTAATGTTGATTCTGCTACGTTGATTTTTGTGGCGGCATGAATGCCGCTACAAGTTTAACGATATAACAATAATTATAAAAATACAGAGTCATGACCAGCAAGACGACCCATCGCCACAAGTTCACGAGCATAACGCAAAGATCAGCCATTACCTCGCCGTGTTTGAGGGAAGGAGGTAACCCGACCCCCGACGCTACCGCAAGCAGTTACATCTAGGGGAGCATGACAAACTTGCTACCGGTTGTTCAGGCAAGAATAGTAAAAACAGCTAGGTATAGGGTAACACTAGTTCATCGTATGTTGCAATACAACTCATTATAAAAAAAAAACAATTGTAATGAGAATCAATATGTATAAATAAAAATAAAAATTATATTATATGAACTCATATAACCTGTCATAAGCTAAATTATATGGAAGGAACATTAAGTATACCAATTATCTTGCGTTCAACATAACGACCAACTAATATATTATATATATTATCGTCTAAATAGTCATTGATAGAATAGTATGCCTTGGAACAAAGGTTAGATTTAACTTTAGCTTTAAATGCATTAAAAGGCAAGTCAAGAAAAGAAAGGGGTAGTTTATTGTAGCGAATACCGAGCTCCACAAATGAGCCCTGGACCTTACGAAGACGGTGGGAAGGAGCATGTAGTTTGTGCTTGTTTCTGGTGTTAAAGTTGTGAATATCACAGGTTTTAGGTGTATAAATGTATGCCTTGCCAAATGAATTGTGATGGCACCGTGAGAATTCCAATCTCTTTAAAAAGTTCTCTTAATGCAACCCCAGACCCTAGTTGGTATATTGCACGTACAGCACGTTTTTGTAGGATAAATATATTTTGTATGTCGGCAGCCCTTCCCCACAGTAGGATACCGTAGGACATTCAGTATGAATATAACTACAATAGACTAACCGAGCTGTGTGTTGCACGTGAAAGTGGCTGAAATAAAGACAATGTACTTAATCATTTTCTAAAATAAGGTAAGCCTATCGTCTCGTTATAAGCGTCTGCCGTAGTAGGTTCCCTGACGACAGCTAACAAGCCAGTTAATAACGAGTTTCAAGCTCTAATGGATCCCAGCGTTGCATGCCGTCTCAATCTCGCAGCCCTTAGGGAAACTAGATGCGCAATATTAAGTTACCTGTGTACCGATAAGTACAATTCTATACCATCTCATTTAATTTAAGAACGAATTGTGCAGTGATTCGCTTGAATCAAGAAGAATATTGTGTCTTTGAATTACAGATTAAGCCAAGAGTATGAAATTCCGATGATGAAACAGTTGGAAGTGATGTAGTAGGTATTTCCAATTGGTCCCATGCAATAAACTCCTAGAAAATAGCTTGCCCAGACCAGGCATTTCGCGAGAACCCATTTTTACAGAGATAATAGGATGAGCCGGTGTCAAGGTTGGTACAGAATTAATACGTCGCCCAATAGGGAAAGTGCAAGTGAAGGCTCTGCCACCTGGTGGCGCAAATCTGAATCATTTACGCAAACAAAACTTGACATTGACACTTCACGTAATAAAATTATCACATTACTAGTTGTTTCCCGCGGCTTCGCTCACGTCAACTGGCTACCTACTTACCTACCTACCATACGGTTGGTAGGTAGGTAGGTAGACCTACCCTACACCTACCCTACATCAAGTAAACATAAATAATATTTAAAAAAATCCGTGAAAAACGAGTGCAAAAAACTCTTTACAGTTATTTTGACATCATAAACTCATCATGAAATCTTGCTGGGGCGGCTGCTTCAGGTTCAGAAAACCTCCGACGGGGGAAATAATAATAATAATGATCGCAAGGAGGAATGGAAAGGCAAGGAGCTTCACGGGCGCTTCTATCGGGCTCTTAATGGGTCCGACGTAGACTTTCTGGCGTCCGTGGCCTGGCAACGTTTCGGTGATCTTTTCGGAGAAACTGAAGGTTTTGTTTGTGCAATTATGGACGAAGTTATCTTGACGAACAACTACCGGAGGCATAATATGAAGGACGGGACGGTTGACGTGTGTCGGGGATGCAACCGTCCGGGTGAGTCCATCAGACATAATTCTCTGGTTGTTCTCGTCTGGCTAACGGCGAGTACTTGCACAGGCATAACCAAGTGGCCAGGATTATTCACCAGCAACTTGCTTTGAAATACAAACTTGTGGTTTCTGAGGTACCGTATTACAAGTATGTACCCGACCCAGTTCTCGAAAATGACCATGTCACGTTGTACTGGGATCGGTCTATCATCACTGATAGGACTATCATCGCTAATAAGCCCGATATAGTGGTGATAGACCGATTAGCGCGCCGCACAATGATAATCGATGTTACCATTCCACATGACGAGAAGCTCGTGAAAGCTGAGAAAGAAAAAACAAATCAAGTATTTGACTTAGAACACGAGGTTGTCGACATGTGGAATGTGGACTCGGCTGTCATTGTGCCGATGGTCGATACGGCCAATGCAATGGCTTGTTAGCCAAAAGCTTCGACGACCATCTGTCGAAGCTGGCGTTACGCAGTTGGGTAAAGGGCCTGATACAGAAGGCAGTACTCCTCGATACGGCTCGTATTGTGAGGAGGTTCCTTTCACTGGAGCCCTAACCACCGATAGCTTGGACCCAGCTCCCGACACCGGCGGACAACTATTTTTTTTTTTTTTTTACCTATATTCGCATTAGCGATTAAGCTCTCTAAATAAAGATTAAAAAAAAAAAAAAGTTTTTTATTGTTTTTTTTTTGTTATTGAAGTATTTAAAAATATAAAATGTATGTATATAAAACGAATAAAGGAGAATAATAATAATAAGTATTTATTGCACAAATACTGCACATTGCACTGTATATATTGTTTGAAAATAATATTTACATTATGATGCAATAGGAGACTCTATCTTTTAAACTAGGACTAGCCTGTATCTTAAAAGATAGGGTTTAGCCAAATGGATTCTGTTTATACACACACCACAACCATGAAAAAGTGAAGACAGTGTCAATGATTTGTACTTGAAGCTGTAGGTATAGAAAAAAAATAAAAATAAAATATACTTAACAACTTTATTAGAACTTTAGTCCCATGGAACCCGAGTGCTCTTTGAATTTTTGGAGACATCATCATCATCAACAAAAACAGTTAGCACAAACCTAACATGACCAGAAGGCTGGCCTTTTCTTCGGTCAAGGAGTCAGCATTGCTATTCAATGCTATTCTTCCAGAGGTATGAACACTTTTCCATTGCATTGTGAGCTTTTGTAGTGAACTTTTAAACTCCTCTACGGTTTTATTTCTGTAAGTATTCGTATCCTTAGCAGTAACCTTTGGCCATACTTGATTATCAATGTGCCTTTTATGACAACCATAGAAAGAGGGATGATCAATCTTTTGCCAAAAGCGCTTTGCCTAACAGAATCCAACAAACAACCACATACAACAAAATAATATCATCTTTTGTATAATGTTGTAACTGGAGCATATATGTATGAGTGCCAAAGTTATTGGATATGTGTGTACGCCGCAAGTTACGACAGAATTCTATTGTGAGCTCAACATAAAATAGAAAATATTGGATGTAGTAATATCGTCGATGGTCGCAATATGTTGTACTCCAGTATATTTAAAACATCATTTGTTATACCCACAATCTTATAAAGAGATGCTTCACATGATGCTTTTTTTAAATACTTTGCATATTCTTTAAACGGTGGCGCTTACATTCTGCTGGTCCGATCAAAGGGAGGTAACATTATAATGGAAAGATGGCTACCAAGCTGTGTGATATGGATGCATATGCATTTATGGCTAGATAAGCATATAAAAATATATAATATACAGTATGGTATGTATGTCATTCGCATTGATGGCAGTTAGATTTTGGGTAAGCTTATAATTATCCAAGCTTACTATTGAAACCACGCATTACAAGGCTCATTTACCTAAAAATTATAAAGCATCATTAAAATAAATGATGATAGGTAATGGCTGATTTATGACACCTACCCCAGCAGGAGCAGTCAGGCAAAGACCCCGCCGCGCCGCTCCTATCCCTTCTATTCTAATAAAATCACTAGTCATCATTTTGCCACTTCTAAAAAAAGGCCGGCCAAGTGCGAGTCGGACTCGCGCACGAGCGGTTCCGTATCTATAAAAACGGCAAAAAATCACGTTTGTTGCATGGGAGCTCCACTTAAATATTTATTTAATTCTGCTTTTAGTATTTTTTATTTTAGCGGCAACAGACATACATCATCTGTGAAAATTTCAACTGTCATGCTATCACGGTTCATGAGATACCTGCCTGGTGACAGATAGATGGACAGACGAACAGACAGACGGATGGCGGAGTCTTAGTAATAGGGTCCCGTTTTTACCCCTTGGGCACGGAACCCTAAAAATTAATGGATGCCTTACGCAACTCGTAACTCATCAATATTAGAAATATTGAACATTATGGATAGTGCCCATTTGTAAAATGGTCTTTTAATTTGATTAATTCCAGCTATTATTGAAATATATTTTGATTTGAATAGGATTTGCTGAAAGTTATTGAAGATGTAATAAAAATAGTTTTTCTTGGATTCCCAAATAACGTAGTGATAAATAAATCATTCAGTCAAAAATTCTGTTGTATTATTGTTTAAAACGACTTGGATATGATTTGTACCGGACGGGCGTGATCGACTGGAACAGGGTGTGTTTGGGGTAGCTCTATCCTTCTTGAATTCCTTCCGATGTGGACTGTGAGTTGTGACTTGTGACCAACCCGACTGCGTCCAGGCGCGCTGACGTCCCGTCCTGTACCTGCCGGTCTATCTTTTCTGTCGACATCTCACCGTGTACACGACAAGTGAGCTGTCATTCCATATTGTTTGTATGGTTTGACAGCTCACTTGTCGTTCACTTCGCCTAAGTTTTAACTTCGAAATGATTACAAAATCGCACTGCTGTACGGGTGCTCGTACTTTCGCTAACCGATCTTCTTTCTTGATGTCTCCGCTTGCTATCTTCGTGATAGATTGGTGTGAGCGATATTTGCTTACCAGGAATAAATGAAGACGCAGAAAATATTTGTTAACACTGCAGCTAGCGATTTAAAGGACTTTTTCGCTACTATTTTTACTATATTTAGTTAAAAATTGTAATTATTTCTTGCCAATGACTACTACAGATTTGGTATTCCTTTACCGTAATGAGGCCCTCAAATTGCTAACTGTTTATTTTAACTGTAAGTTCAACTTTAACCATTACTCATTATCGGCTAGGTATTTCTGAGATTATTCTATGTCGGGATAAGGGGTTGATGCACCTCCCCACAGAGCCCGTGAGGTTCCCCGTCTATTTGGGTGTAAACCACTCCTTCAACCATGTCCACTGAGGTTTTAGTTCAACAGAACTAGTAAATTTGTCCATGCGTGTGAACCTATTTATTTACCATTTGGGGTTGGTTTCCCGAAATTATGAGCCTCGGGGGCTGTCATACTATATACCTCAGGGTGGGTGCATCATTCCCGTATCCAGACACATAACTCCAAAACCCACCCCTCTAAGGGTGACAACACTTAGCTATAGGTATACTCTAAAACCTGAAAGGGAAAAAATCTACATTTTTAGATTTTCCTAAATTTCGGCTTTATATGATAAAACAAAAAAATATATATGATGTACATTACCATGTAAACTTCCACCAAAAATTGGTTTGAACGAGATCTAGTAAGAAGTTTTTTTTAATACGTCATACATCGTAAACCGCAATTTACCTTTCATTCAATCAACTCAAATATAATTTTCACAGATGATGTATTTCTGTTGCCGTTACAAATAAGTACTAAAAACAGAATAAAATAAATATTTAAGTGTCCCATACAAGAAATGTGATTTTTTTGCCGTTTTTTTATAGATATAGTAGTAGATAGTTCGTCTCGCACTTGGCCGGTTTTTTATGTTTAGCAAATGAAGATGTGTGTAAATGGTGGTTTGTTCATCCACCCGGTTACATTAGATGTGTTATTGTCCCTGTGTGGGTATGTGTAATAGTAGTTTATGCAACGACCATATAAAAAGGGTTATTAAAACACGAGTGTGGGTTTTGCATTCTTATTATGTATACTCATGTTTCTACAAACACGAGGCGTAGCCGAGTGTGATAATAGCATCGCACGAGTGTTTTAATACCTAATTATATGCCGTTGCATACACTATTTTATCTTCACTCATACAGTTGAAATAAAATAAGTCGAAAAATAGTTAATTCCAATATGGCGGATATTCTCATTGCGTATTCGAATGACTGCGCAGCGCGCTCAAACATAGACAAAGATAAAAGCTGGCTCATTGACTTAAGTCAATGAGCCCGCGCCAAAAATTAAAAAGAAAAAGTGTGCTATAAAAATTAAAAAGTTATTTTATGATGCAGTTGTTTAAAAATCGAAGGAAAATGTTGAATCGTAATGGTTTTTTTTTTTAATTTTACCTATCCACGAAAAAAAAGTATGTATTTATGCATTCGTTTTTGAACTCATATTTGGAACATTACGTTGTGAGTGTAGATAAAATGTTAAATACCTGTTACCGCTCATTTACCTTACAATACCTGTTACCGAGTTACCTTTTCAAAACATTACCTTACGGGATGTGTGAAGTTTTATATATAAAACTCTGGAATATGCTACCCCTTGACCTCAAGAAGGCTGAGTCCAAGTTTTCCTTTAATTAAGCGTAAAATCCGAAAACACTACTTAAAGGCCTGTGATTCTTAGTTTGGTCTTCGTCATAATTATTATGAGTTCTCTCAATCAGAAAGATTACTATGTAACATCATATTTATTAGTTTATTATTTTAGCATATATGTATTTTATTAGTATTTTATATATTACTGTTTATTATTTCCAAAACAAAATTCTATTTTAAATCTTATTAATTTGTTGCACACCTACCACAGTGTAGTCTTTTTAACCCAAAGGTTGACTGGTAGAGAATGCCTTGTTGCATTAAGTCCGCCCATGTACCACTATTGTACATAAAGCTTAAATAAATAAATAAATAAGTTGCGGACTTTGTTTGAAAGAGTCACCGCGGCCCTGGAGCGCAAAGGGCATTTGGAGGAACACAGAAGGGGTTAAGTCAGTAAGAGTCTGACACTCCCGCTCCCGCACCTCCCAGAGCGGAATAAGACATTTGATGATTTTCCAGTATTAAAAAAAGGGGACGTGTCGAGAGAGGTGTCACTCTACCTATCTATTTTATTAGACTATACGAGTAGAAATAGATGCCCCAAGAATATGATATGTTTCAAGCGGAAAACAACAATAAGTACCTACTAAAATGATTGAGAAGAAAATGAAGATTACATAGTACTTAAACTAACTTAAGTAAAATTAACATTTGATTCGGCGTCAAGATACCGTTACTAATATAAAAATATCTACAATATTTCCATGTTTATACGCCTGATTAGCTTAAGGCAAATAACATGTAAGGAAAATGAATCAACGTGTATTTTGCGCACGAAAGATTTTCCTCCGGTAGCGAAAGTGAGGCGGAGCGGAGCCTCGAACCATCGTCAACGTCACCTCCCTGCGATTTTTCAAACGGTAATACCACTTGATGTATCTGTTCGTCGAACTTGATCGGAGACATATACATACCTACATTTTTTACGTAAATACTGTACCTACATTTTATAGGCATTTTACACGCACTCGAGTGTTCGATTTTATAATTTTGCTGGCATGTTCGGTTGCTACTTTGGTGTGTCGTTAGGTGGTTCTAAAACCATACTAGGTATAGGTAGTGACGTTGACAGAGTATGTTGCTCGCCTTGAGGTATGATTTATAACTTCTGTTACAATTTCACACCACCTTGTCGTATGGAGTTCCGTATGGTGTCGGACGTAAAAGAATAGCACCATCCCATCAATTCCCGTGGGTATCGTAAGAGGCGACTTACCAGAGAATGGGCAGCAGCAATCTTTATGAACAATGCAACAGCTACACTGCGATCACCAACCCGCCTGCCAAGCGTGGCGATTATGGCAAACCCCACCCATCTGAGGGAGGCCCATGTCCTGCAGTGGAGTCTTTCGGCTGATATGATGATGATGATTGTCGTATGGATAGCCACTTATACGTTATTTTATTGATGTAGCACCTAAACGTCTAAGAATTGTAATTGCAAGTAGGTACTACCTCATTTGAGTGTTCACTTCCACGGAAATCTTTAGTAAAAGGCGAAATATTTATGCGTTTTGAAGAGAAGGGAAACCGCAGCCCAGGAAATTAAAGGGCACTACGAGGAGCACGGATGGGTTTTAGTCAGTAAGAGTCTGACACTCCCTCCCGCTCCACCCAGAGTGGCAGGAGTCATTTGATGATTTCCCGTCCATAAAAAAAGTATGTACTACTTAGGTACCTATAGTATCTGCAAACCATTCCACTAGTCATAACAATTGGGTTCCTTCCGAACATTTCTGCACGGGGCCCGTCTGACTAATATTATTTCGAAAACATTTGCACGATATTCTCCCACATCATTTGTCAACAGCTTCGGGACGGAAAATGTAGTGAGAAAAGCCACGTTTCTGCAATATTGTAAGGAGTGTAATACCCCACGGACGGTGATAGGGGCACCTGTCATGATAGGCACGATATACCAGAGCGACCAGTATAATACTCAGATATATTATGTCGCAGGACTCGCAGGGTTATCAGAAAATCGAGGTTACAATAAAATCCCTAGAAGTGCGGACCTTTTTCAGGTTATTCGAACAGGCAATACCGAGCCAGTGAAACCTAAATGAAAAAAATCTTATAAAGTCGAACCTAAAGGTAAAAGATCCTCCTTTTTACAAAAGAAATCTGCTTCAACGCTATAACATTATTATTTCAGACATTTTACATTAATCTGTTTTATAATATAACTATGTACAGATAGAATCTTAACATTCGAAGCCGTACCTACTTGTAGATAATATATGTAAAACAAAATTGTTCGCAAACGGAAGACCATATTTCTTAATCGGCTTAAATGAAATTCGGCATACGGGTACTTTGGGGTTGGTTAAATTCGCGAATGAACCAAATCGACTCATTAGAATTAAAATGGTTCGGTTTGAAATTGCCATAAAATCACACGCCGCCCCACATCCGCATACGAAAAAAAATTGTCTGAAAAGCTTAGCATTCGTGTGTTATTGCAATATAGACCTTACGAGTTCGTCATGAAGTGCACGGTTGGTCGAGATACAATATGAGTGAAATTTTGCGACGATGTGAGCTCGTGTCCCGTCTTTGCTAAATCCCGATCCCAAATTGTATCATATTAGATCTGACAAAAATAGCTCTTCCGTTATAAGTCGGAGATTCTATTCTTATTAGGAGTAACGTAGCCTCTGCTGATGAAAACATAATCTTATTGAACAATAGCCATTAGCAAAGTGTTCATTTTCCGAGTAGTGCAATTACACTAGCAAACCCTATACTAGGAGCATCGCCAGCTACCCAATTAGGTAAACTACATGCAAACTCTGATATAGTAATTTACAACGTTGAACTAAATGCGCCTTTTACAATAAATCTATTCAGGAAGACTAACGCGGTCATTAGTATGGGCAACAATTTGGCTGCGGCCGTAGTGGTAGGTACATCATTAAGGTTAAGACTAAATGGGACAGTGTTATAGAAACGGTTGTGCAATCCATCACGCGTAAGCGAGGCCCGACAGACCACTTAGCCACTGTCCGTCGGCATCGGACGTAACCCTCCGCACAACATCCGCCACGGTCCGGCCGCCGCGCGCCGCCAGCGCGCCGCCGCCAGCCCGCCACGCGAGCCGTGCGTACTCCCCTTACGGTACGTGGGTACCACGAAGCGAACAAATGGGAATGCTTCAATCTTGCGCGACCGTCCGAAAAACTCGGACGGCTTTATTTTCAAAGGTTAAATACTCTGTTACTTGCAACGGGTACCTATTTAGAAAACCTTGAACTTGTTACACGGAAAATTCTTCATTCTTCACTCTTCACTCTCAAAATTGATTTATTTATAAGCACAATTTAAGTTAATGGACCTGAACAATATTGCTTATATAACTCAAATAGTATAGAGATAGCCCAAGGTGTGTTTGCTTTCGAAACCCTAACAAATACAGTTGTTTACGTTACAATATTCCACTGAGAAACAATCAATCAAAAGATCCCTTCGATGACGGAATCGAGTGTTCTCGGTACCTACTTATATTTTCTAGTAGCTATTTTATAAACTTAAGACCTTTAACAAGTTATTTAAGTCCTCTTCTTTGTACTGCTTTCAACCTTTTTTATATAGAGGTACACACATTGACTACGAAATATTTTGTGGAATCTAATATCTCACTCTCGCACTAAAATCTAAATATCATCTGTTATTTATTTAGCAGATGATATTTAGTTTCGCTAATTAACCAGTAAGTCTTAGATGTTTATAATTATACATTGTAGTTCTAAGGGATAACAAATGTTTCACATTATTTTTTCGCAAAGTTGTAGTTAAATGTTCCGTATGGTGGCGGACGTAAAAGAATGTCACCATCCCATCACTTCCCGTAGGTGTCGTAAAAAGCGACTAATTATAAGGGACTCACCGGAGAATGGGTAGCCACAATTGATTTTATTTCATTGGCGATATAACTGCAGAAAAATTAAAAATGCAAACATTTCGTGTTCGTCTGCTGAAACTTTCACATTTTATCAAAACTGTCTCCGAACAAGTGATAAAGTGAAAATAGATTCATGTCATCACGGAAAATGTTTACAGGGATCGTTCGATAAACATCGTCGCAAATAAAAAGATTTTCCACAATACCTACCTACTACATTAGGGTATTTGTTTTTTTTTTCTAGATTACGTCAACCAGTGCAGTAGTTATTCGTAGGAGTAGTGAGTACCTGTTCACGGGGGTTGTGGATTTTGTTCGAAAGAGTCACCGCTGCCCTGGAACACAAAGGGCACTAGGAGGAGCACGGATGGGTTTTTAGTCAGTTGCCGGATTTACATTACGAAACTAGTGGCATGAAAGTAGTTCCGTGACATTAATTTCACCAACAATTTCACGTGTAAACGTCAAGTTTTACAATGCATGCATCGATTTCACGACACTAAAACAGTTTCGTGATGCGCGCGATTTTTGGATAAAACTAGTGTCATGCAACTAATGTCATCGTATAAATGCGACGTGAAACTAGTGTCACGAAAGCGCCTGCGTTGATAGGACGTGTGTTTTTTAGTCGTGCTTGCTTTCTTGCTAGCCAGCCTCGAATCCACCAACATCTTTTCTTTCGAGACAACCTTTTCTTAATTTTATACAATGACATTTGTATGACAACATTTTGTAACGCAAAATAAAGCTTTGATGTTGGCGGAGCCATGGACACAGACATACTGTGGGTCCCACGACTCTATTATTTTAGTGAAACTAGTTTCACAGGTACTGAAAGCAGTGTTATGAAATTAATTTCATCATGCATGAAACTTGTTTCGTAATGTAAATTCGGCTGAGTCTGACACTTCCTCCTTCTCCAACCAGACCGGAAGGAGTCATTTGATGATTTCCTATCCATAAAAAAGGAGTACTGAGTAAAATACCTACTTGTATACGAGACCTAAATGAAGATGAAGAATAGGTGTCAATATAAGATTTTTTTTTAAGGATGGGGTATCATCAAATGGCTCCTTCCACTTTTGTGTCTCAGACTCGGCTTGCAGTCCGCAGGCCTGCGACTGCGGTGCCTGGGAATCGCCCTGCGAATTCCGACGCCCGGAGCGTCTCCTTATGTTGCGGCGGCTAGGGCGTGAGAGTTTTCTCTCCCTCACGCGGCCCGCCTCCGGCTTCACTAGCATTACATTACACTACCTTCACAGAAGGAGGTGACGGCTTCCCATACCTCCTCGCTCCGGACCATGGATTGAACCAGGGCCGGACGCGAGAGGTCGCCGCCGCGATCGCCTCTACGAGAACACGGCGGTGCCCCACCCAAGCAGGGCAGACTTCCACCGCATGCTCTACATGTCCTCCGGGCGATCCTTACAGTGAAAACCCCCGGACGTGTGCTCCTGCCGAATCCGAAACAGGTACCTCCCGATACAACCGTGTCCGGTGAGTACCTGCGTCAGGCGGAAGGTGAGGACGCCGTGGCGCCTCTCCAGCCACGTCTCAAAGAGGGGACTTACCGCCGCAATAGTGGCGTGCCCAAATATAAGAATCCTGCCGGGCTCAAAATGATAGATAAGGTCTAGGTCGACGACAATACTTATATGTAAAGTAGAGTAATATCTTACTTCTGCCCCGCTCTAAGCCGGGGGATGGTTTACTCTTGTGGGGAAAATGTTCAATATTAACAGATTAACTCGGTCGGGGATCTCGCTTCATAAAAATAAATTCCAATATTCCCCTCGTTGCTCTCATAACTCGTAAGAAACGGCTCTCGCTGGAAAGTTTAAGGCGGACGATTGGAGAATAAAAATTGCATTTTTACTATGTTAAATTAAGTTTTTATTGTGAAATTTACGGGGTGTTGTAAAAAGAATGTAACGTTATAGCAATTAGATATTTTTTACGGGTTCTGCGACTGTATAAATGTTGCTGTAAGGAAATTACAAGGTCCTAATGTTTTGTAGTCGCAGTTATGATTTGTTTATTTCCTTGAAAAAAAGATACTAACTACTGGATAACAACATAATTTGACGCATCCTTTATTTTATAAAGATGCTACCACAAACCCACTTCGTCTATGATCATAAAGAGGAATGCCAACTCTTTATTGTGTCCTAGGCCCAAGATGGACATCAAATATAGTTATATTTGATATCCATCTTGGGACAAAAATGGAGTGTTTTAAAATCTTAATAGTATTGGAAATAAAAAAAAAACATATTCAAATTGACGCCACTAATTTAGAAATATAAAAAAATAACGCTTTTAAGGTTTATTTTCTAAATGAATAAGTGTGGGACTCTGAGATAATTCAAGAACTTTTCTTTTTTCAATGCTTGATAATGATGAAACCACAATTCACACAATATTCTTCAGTCATCATTGTTTAAAACGTTATTGATCCAAAATTGAATGCAGCCGTGATTCCGTAGCCAAAGTTGTCATTGCTTGTGGTTGCAGGTGAGAACCAAATCCATAAGAAAATGCCTAATTCGTTGGTAAAAATCCGCATTAATATAACAAAGGTAGGTCGCAGTAGAAGAAATCGAAGAAAAATCAAAACACATCCACATTGAGCGTAAAGCGATAAAAAGAAATATAAAAAATATAGAAACATAAAGTCTTTTTTCTCTAGTCGAATGTCCACTGTGGGCCTCAAATGGACAATCCCCTTTGGCTCTTAGAGGTTCAAGTTGGATACAAAATACCGATGTCCTACTTCACATGTTATATAAGCACAGAAAGTGCAACCGATGCATTTATTCTATAAAAATAAACATTAAACTATAATTAGGTACGTGGAAATGGAAATACAAATAAAATGACAAGCTTTTCATATTCATCATAAAATATGCATCGCATAACATCAAACAGTTTAATCATTTCCAAATAATGTTACCGTTTTGACAGCTGCTCATGAAGACAGGTACTTACTTACAAAGGGGATAATTAATAATTCACTAATTTCATTACAGTTACAGCGCTATTACACATTGATATATATTGCAAAAATAAGAGTCGTTTATGATATTTTGTCGGCTTCGCTCGCGTAAATTTTACGAGTAGGTATTATCCAACGGAGCGTAGACATTTTGTTAGTTAGAGAATAACTGCGTAACCTTGCTGTGACAATGACTGTCTGGAGCCTCGAAGGAGACAAACATATTATAATTAGCAATAAAATTTTGTGATAATGTTGTTTGTATTATGAATGTGGCGATATTAAACTAGTGCTGCGGTTATATTTCAACATTTCCAAGGAATTTAATGGGACGGCACTTTGAGGGGCTTTGACGTTAACAAAGACACCTTTTTAAAAATAAATTGAAGGATTACACGCTGTTATTTTAATGATTTTTATAAAATATAAATAATTCTACGTGTTACGTCTGAGGGCTTGTTACAAAACACGTATTTTTAACCAACTTCAAAAAAGGATAGTCACAATGTGAACTGAGACGGTAGGTTTTTGTGATGAAACCTGAAACAAACTAATCCCACAAAAAACACACTAAGGTCCCAAGTTTGTGCTAGTATGTTATTTCGTGAGTTTTCTTTTTGGCGCAAAAAATAAGCAATTGAAATATTTCTTTTTAATATTATACAGAAGTAAAAATTCTCTGTCATTTCATGTATTATAAAAACCAAGAACCAATATTTTAGCGACTAAACTGAAAGTAATACGAACCTCGAAACTGTCTGTCGGCCACAAACAGCTGTGGCGTGTGCGAGAACTCCTTGTCTCCGTAAGGTGCTCGCTCCGACTTTATAAGCATATAGAATGGCAATGGTAAGTCCATTTGAACAAAACTTTTAATAGAGTTATTATGGGCTCCTAAACAATTTATTTGACTTAGAAAAAGGTTATATGTAAGTATAAATCGACTCACAAAATAGCGGTAATTTTATTTTTCGTGCGTCCGTTTCGTGACACTACCGAATCAAAGATTTTTTTGGTTTGGTTGTTTATGGATTATTTAAGAAACTAAGATAATTTAAATGTGAATTATAATTCAAATATTTAATTTAATTAAGTTTCGTATGAGCTAAATTCGGTATATGTTTTGTTCACTGCATTTCTCATAAAACGAGTTTGAATGTGACCTGAGTTTACAATTTTAAGGTAAATTCGCACATTTAGTACCAGCACAATTTTATTTTATTTTATTTTATTTTATTTGGGACAATAAACAGCTACAATATACATATTTACTTAAATTATAAATGCAATAAAGCGTTTACAATATTGTAGCCCACTGTTTGTGTGTTGTGTTTGTTTTTGTTTGTTTGCTTTGTTTGTTTTTTGTCTGTCATTGTTTATAATTCGATTTATTTTATTTATTTTTCTGTATGTTTATGACGTATAGGATAGTTAATGGTTAATTGGGGTCCGAGTGCACGTCTCCTTATCAAGGATATATTTCGCCGACTGATCGACACTTTGCGTGACCAGAGGGCTGGCTCTTTCTTTGCCCAAAGAATTAGCATTGCCATTCAACATGGCAATGCTGCCAGCCTTCTGGGCACGTTTCCGGATGACGGCGATGCGGAGGAATACTTCGACGCCTGAGTGTATTTTATTTTTATATATTACTTACTAGCTTCTACCAGCTGCGGCTTCGCCCGCGTTAATTTCGGAAATAGCAAGGTTTCTTGATTTGTATTGTACATTTTTTACTCAGGAAACACCCACCCTACACCTAACCCAACACCTACCCTACACCTACCTTACACCTACCCTACACCTACCTTACACCTACCCTACACCTACCCTACACCTACCTTACACCTATCTTACACCTACCTTACACCTACCCTACACATACCTTACACCTACCTTACACCTACACCAACCTAACACCTACCCTACACCTACCCTACCTAACTACGACGGGTAACTCTTTCGAACACATTGCGCAACCGTGGCAGAACTTAGGCCTTCTTCCACAGGATCAATTCAAGTTCAAATCATCTGACTTGTAATTAATTATTTGATTTCAAGTTTAATCTTTGAAGGTGTAGAAAGGCAGGAAACTTTGGAATCATACCTAATTGAAAATGTTTCATTTAAGTTAAATTCTTCACATAATTTTATTTAATTCTAAACGAGAAACACGAATAAAAATAGACGCATCCCCATAAATAAAATACCTAATAAATATTGGGACGGCTACTAAATGCTTGACAAGCATTTCCTCTGTTCTTTACATATTCCTTTAGCACCAAAATCAAGCTAATAACAGCCATATACTATCAGTGAATGGGACCTCGGGTAGACAGCGAGCGATTCTGAGAGAATAATGAGATAATCATCGTGTTTGGCAGCCGGATTGATCACGACATAAGGCGCTGCCGCCCGTTCCCATGGCTTAATCCCTCAGTCGCCGCTTACAAAATCCACAGCAAAAATACGGTGCTAGTGCATTTGTCCTGTATCGGAGTTTGCGCTTTCAAATTGCACCTGCGTGTTTGTTTTAGGGTTCCGAACGCCCACATGAAAAACACTCGTGTGTTTGTCTGTTTGTATGTCACGGCCAATTTTGTCCGTATCTAGTAGACCGATTCAGTTGAAATTTGGCACAAATAAGAAATTTTGTGACCCAAACACGGACGTTAGTAAATAAGTTTTGAGTCTGGGGTCAATTTAGGAGAAAAAAAGACATAAAAAATTCAGTCGAATCTCAATTCCAATAAACCGACTCAAAAAAAACCGGCCAAGTGCGAGTCGGACTCGCGCACGGAGGGTTCCGTACCATTATCTATAAAAAAAACGACAAAAAAATCAAAAAAGTTTGTTGTATGGGAGCCGCACTTAAATGTTTATTTTATTCTGTTTTTAGTATTTGTTGTTATAACGGCAACAGTAAATACCTAAATCATCTGTGAAAATTATATTTGAGTTGATTGAATGAAAGGTAAATTGCGGTTTACGATTTATGACGTATTTAAAAAAAAACTAGTTACTAGATCTCGTTCAAACCAATTCCCGGTGGAAGTTTACATGGTAATGTATCACATATTTTTTTTAGTTTTATCAGCCTCTTATTTTAGAAGTTACAGGGGGGGACACACGTTTTACCACTTTGGAAGTGTCTCTCGCGTAAACTATTCAGTTTAGAAAAAATGATGTTAGAAACCTCAATATCATTTTTGAAGACTACAAAATCCTGAGGAAAAGGTGATAAAACATACGGTCAGTAAGTTTGCATATAAATGCTGATGTTACGTAAAAACTGTATAATATATCCATGTCACCGGAAAATTGTAAACACTGAAAGATTTTAAAATATCACGTGAAATTTTGGATGGGATTTATTTTACCTAAGTAGGTATTCAAAACGTTTTTTTTTCATAATAGGTATATTGAGAAATTATTATCTAATAAAGATTTATAACAATCTTACAGAGTCTACAATTTACCCTCATTACCTCATAACAAGCCCTTTCATTTGATATGTAACAAGGCACATTTTTTTAAACTTTTTAACCGACTTCAAAAAACGTGTGGGTTATCCATAGATACTCCAACGTTTTTTGAAGTCGGTTAAAAAAAAATGGGTATCTTTATTAGATAATAATTTCTCAATATACCTACTATGAAAAAAAAACGTTTTGTGTAGGTACCTACTATGGGATTAGGTTCAGAAATAAAAAATAAACTTTGACTGAAGATGATTATATTCACTTTGTACTTTAGTATTTCAATACTTAAGAGACGTCTACACTCGTGAACTGCCATGAACAGACTGCCCGTGCCGGCCTCGGCCATCCCTTCTTCATAATTCTTACCCCTTCTCTACAAACCAAATGTACTACGCAGTGGTTTTACGTACCGTATTCATACCACTGCGTAAACCGTTAAATTACTGTACTCATAAAATTGAACAACCGTACTTATGACTAGTATAATAAAAATATTTATTAATAAGTCTAACAACTCGGCCATCCTGTTCATAGCGAGTCCCTTCGCGAAGAAATAAATAATAATTTAATTTATAACATACTTGAAAACTTGAAAATATACATGCATAGTTAAAGAAAATGTAGAAGTGTATAAAATTATTCAACTTTTAACAGGTATTTCCTTTTTAAAGAATTAACTTTACAAATATATTTCACTGTGTGGTACTATATTAATAAAAATGCAAATATTTTTAGAACTACTTACAATTGTTTATGTACTAGTAATAATTTAAACAACAATACATAGTTATGAGAAATTAAACTAAGATCAAAATAAAATTCATATAATTAAGTAAATTTAAAAGTTTTCTCTTTTATGAATGTGATAAATCAACTTCACAAATTGATTCATTTTTTTTTACATAATAGTGGATATTAAATAGAAATGTAAATATTTACGAACAACTACTCATAAATAAATGTTTTTATCAGTATCAGTTCAAACAAGATCATTCATTTTGCAAGTTTTGATGATGGTAATAATAATAATGTTATATTGTTTACATAGATTCTTAAAGTTTCAAATAAATCTGTTCTATAACATGCTTAGAACAAACAAAATAATAACTATTTTAATCTTCTACATCGCTATTACTAGATTCGCTTTCACTGGATTCTAGATCCCTATTAAAAATCATCCAAGGCTGTATTTTATCTAGAGCTACAACAGTTTCGTAACGACGACCCTGTTTTCGCGTCAGAGGTGTGTCTTCAATAATATATCGGTCATTTGGGAGCTGTTTTACTATGCGATAAGGTCCTTGATACTTGTTGACTAGTTTTTGTGATTTGCCATCATGCGGTACTTGACGCTCTACACGTACTAGATCACCCTCAACGTAAACTTTACCAAGCTTCCTATTTTTATTAAATCTTTGTGCATCTTTCTCTTGTTGATCTTTAATCTTTTCGTTTACTTCCTGTCTCATCTCACCTAACTCTTCAGAACTTACTACATTTAGTGTTTCATTGATTACGGTGCTCAATATACCTTGCGACCGACTGGTTATATTAAACCCAAAAAGTAACTCAGACGGACTTTTCTGTGTTGTTTTATGTGTTGTTGTGTTGAGACCCATTTGTATATCAATAATGTGTTCGTCCCAGTTTTTTTCATCATCGCCATGGGAAGAGGTGGATAAGGCATTAAGAATCGTCCTATTAAACCTCTCCACCTGGCCATTAGCCCGAGGTGTCGCAACTGCATTCTCGATATGCTTAATACCATACGAGGACACAAATTCTTTGAAGATCTTACTAGTGAAGCTTGTGCCTTTATCAGTAATAAGCCGAGTAGGGACCCCAAAGTAGCTAATGTGTTCTTTAAGAACTCTTATTGACGTAGCTGATTTTGTGTTTTTAACTGGTTTTATATTGGTGTACTTTGTGAAGCCATCAACTATCACTAGTAAATAGGAGTTACCCCTTTTACTTTTAATAAAGGGCCCGAGATGATCTGCGTGAATCGTATGAAAAGGAACACTACCCTTTTCTATTGGATGAAGCTCGCCTTCTCTTTTGCCACCTGGAGTTTTGTGGTGTGCGCACTCTAAGCAAGATGTGACATACTTTTTAACAAAACGGCGCATTTTCGCGAACCAGTAGTGTTGCTGTATTCGCTGCAGAGTCTTTTCAAATCCGCAATGACCCACATCATCGTGATTTTTTTGAAGTATCTGCCAACGGACCCCTTCGGTACTAGCCATTTTAGCTCTTCGCCCACAATGCGATACACTCGTCCATTTTTAAGTTTATAGTTTTTGCAAAAATCAACTATTTGATCAGAATTCGGATCACTAAGAACTTCTTTTATATTCTTTATTTCTTCATCTGCGCATTGCACGGTAGTTATCCAATCTTGATCAACATTATCTACCACCAGAACATCTAGAACATGAGAAGCGTCTTCGTTTTCCTCAATAGGGTTACGACCTAACGCATCTACATGGGCCATCCGTGATCCTGGGCGGTACTCGATTGAACAATCGTATTCTTGCAGTTGGACCCACCACCGCGCAATGCGTGGGATCACATCGCGTTTGGTCAAAGTAAATCTAAGGGCATTACAATCAGTCAGAATCTTAAAAGGGATTCCAATCAAATATACCCTGAACCGATTTAATGATGCTACAACTGCAAGAGTTTCGAGCTCATATGAGTGAAACTTACGTTCGTCGGGGGTCGTCTTGCGGCTAAAATAAGACACTGGTTGAAAGACTCTATTTGCATTTGCCTGGACAAGAATTCCTGCCACACCATCTTTGCTCGCATCTGTGTGCAATTGTGTTTCAGCTTTGGGATCATATAATGCCAACAGAGGGCGCTGAGTCAATAAAGTTTTAATCTCCTCAAATGCATGCTGCTGTGCTTCACTCCATGTCCATGTTGCTTCCTTCTTTAAAAGATTTGTCAACGGTAAGGTAATGAGCGCATAACCCTTGATGAAACGACGGAAAAATCCTGATAATCCCAAAAACTGTCTTAACTCATGCTGATTACGTGGGTGTGGGAACTTCGATACTGCATCAGTTTTTCGCGACCCTGGCCGAATACCTTCAGCGCTCACCTCGAATCCAAGAAAATTAATTTTATTTTGGAAGAAGTTGCATTTACTCAATTTCAGTGTGAGGCCCCCTTTTTTCAGTAGTTGCAATACTTCTTCCAACCTATGCAGTCCTTCATCGACGGTTTTGGCTGGTATTAGGATGTCGTCCATATAAACAATGGCATATTTAATTTTTGCTTCTGACAGAATTTTGTTTATTGTCCTCTGGAAAACCGAAGGAGCGTTGACGAGACCAAATGGCATGCGGTTATATTCAAATTGACCGTCCGGAGTTACGAAGGCTGTTTTTTCCTTTGAATTTTGAGAAATGGGAATCTGATAATACCCGGAGGCCAAGTCTAAGGATGTAAACAAAGTATTGCCAGAGAGTTGATCAAGTTGATCCTCAACTCGAGGAAGAGGATAGTGGTCTTTTTTCGTCTTTCGATTTAAAGCTCTACAATCGATACAAAGTCGTTTCTCACCTGTCTTTTTTTGTACTAAAACAATGGGGCTTGCATAGGGTGAAGAAGACTCTCTAACGATGCCGTTGTCGAGCATTTCTTGGACCATGTTTCTTACCAGAATTCTTTCTGCGTAAGACATACGATAAGTACGGTAGACTACTGGTTGTGAGTCTTCCAGTTCAATGACCATCTCTGTAACATTGGTGTAACCAAGGTCATGAAGCCCTTTAGAAAAACAATCACCATATTTGGATAAAAGTTGTTGAAGTCTGAGGCGCTCCTCATTATCAAGACCTTCACCACAATTGACAGATTCATCGACCTCGGTTTCATTGAATGCTACACTGCAGCTGTTAAGAATCGAACTATGAGCCTGTTTGAAATTAGCGCGTGTTAATAAAAAATCTTGATCAATTATTACGGGATCAGAAGAAACGTTGAATACCAAAAGCGAACGACGTCCACGATTGATCTCATACTGTCCAGAAAGTAGATAGTATTCCTTACCCTCTGGGCCACGCAATGAACCATTGACATGAACTGTACCAGACTCTCGTGATTCTGATATAACTGAAACTGGTGTTAAGGTATTGCAAGGCAAAGTAGTTTGCTTACTAACCTTCAAGGGAATCTTATCATTTAGTATTCTTTGAAATATCAGCTCTGTTGGGGTCTTTGTAATAACTATATCCGGTTTCTCAGTGAAAGAGTGCCCTAGCAATATCGGTTGATTTATCACATAATCTTTAACAGCATATAAATTTATCGTTTCTCTAATTCCCTGAACCTCAACTGCACACGTGACTATACCTAATGGTGTAACTAGGTTTGCTCCTATGCCTCTCAGTACTGGAAGATTTTCAGCTTCGATAACATCTAGCTGCAATTCTTTTACTGTACTGACTTTTACTAGAGAGCACTGACTGCCTAAGTCAACATGGCATTTAACAGTCGAATCATTAACCCTAACATCCAAAATATATTTGTCGTTGGCATTTCTCTCAAAATTTGGGTTCTGTTTCTGGTTATTAATACTAAAGTCATGCGGATTATCAATGCTTAGTCTTGCAACCTGTTTTTCGTTTTTATCCTTTTCCTGGATTTGATCCTTTCCCTGGCTTTTATTCAATTTGTTTTTGTAGCAGTGTTCTACTAAATGTCCAAGCTTCTCACAGTAAATACATTTTACTGCTGGCTTGTCACATTTGGTACTACGATGACCCATTTCATTGCAGTTATAACATTTGATCCCAGTAGTCGTAGATTCCTTTGAGCTACCTGGTCTTGTCACAAGAGACCTTCTTTCATTGCGGAACCGATTAGATGAATCATGCGACTCTTTATCTCTAATCTGCCCCACTTTGACAGTTTTGAAATATTTAAGTACTTGTTCAGGCCCAGAAAATTGAGCTGCTTGAGCACCAACTTTTACCGCCCGATCTTCAACTCCATAGAGGATGCAGTCTACCGCTTTTTTCCCGTATATTTGGCATCTATTTAGTAAATTAACCTTCGCATAGTAATACTGCTCCAGTGATTCACCGTATCGCACTCTTTTAGCTAACATATCTGTTAAGAGCTCAGCATAATCCTCCCGACAGGGGAACGATTTAATCAATTTCTTTTTCCATTCGGTCCAAGTAAACAACACCGACGGCAAACCCTGGTACCAGGTCTTTGCCACTCCCGTTAATTTTGGAAGGGCATAATGAATCGTTTCCCTGTCGTCCCATCCATAAATGGATGCACATTCTTCAACTTTTGTTAACCAAGTTAATACCGTTTGTTCTTTTGATATAGGGTCAAAGTCGGGAATGACGTTAGAGTTGAAAGTGAGTTTGGGTTTATCTGAGCTCCTGACATGATTCAAAATAGATAAAACCTTATCTAGAATATTAGAATCATTATGTGACCTAGACGGTCTCGGACGTTTCAAAGAGGTATGATATCGCTCACCAGACTCTTCAGATGACGAACTACGATGCCTTCGGCGACTCCTTCGCTGGCCCGAGTTATCTTGATTACGTTTTCGTGAGCACCTCTCGTCTCTGCCGGTAGATTCCATCGTTAGATCAAGTATACCGTGGCCCCGACCCTGCCTGGGTGCTCCTGGGTTCCGGGTTAAATCAAGTACATCTTGGCCCCGACCTTGAATAGGTACTCCTGGGCTATTACGATCGAGATCCTGACCCGACCTGGGTACTCCTGGATCATCAGCCGTTTGCATACCCCGACCCTTATCACTGGGTACTCCTGGGTTATAGGCATGAATACCACCACGGCCCTCAGCCCTGGGCTCTCCTTGGTGGGTTATTTCATCATGACCATCCATCGTATCTGAAACTTAAATTGTTTAGCTTAGAATATGACAAAAATAACTAAAGTCACGTATCTGTTAAATTAATACAAATAAAATGAGGATACCTACATGCTGTATAATAAGTAGCCTGCTGATATCAAGCAGTTTCGGAACAGTAAATAAAGGTAAAACTTAAAATTTTAAATAATTAAAATAAAATATGCAAAAAGAAATTGATAAATAAAGGTAAATATCACAAATAAGGATATTATACATACAATCAGACAATACTGATCTCCAGGGAGTACCCTGGCAAGGTAAGTACTATCTGTTAAACCGTATTTACCTCCGAGGAGTAGCCCCAGTACGGTAAATACAGTTTTGTAACTTATATTTCTATTTACAGAAAATAAATAAGAATAAAAACTTTTGTTTAAATAAATATTTTTTTTTTTTTATGTGTTTAATAAGTTGTTCAGGCAGTACCGATTTCCAGGGAGTACCCTGGCAAGATAGGTACTACCTAATAAACCACATTCACCTCCGAGGAGTAGCCCCGGTACGGCAAATACAGTTTTGTAACTTATATTTCTATTTACAGAAAATAAATAAGAATAAAAACTTTTGTTTAAATAAATAAATATTTTTTTTATGTGTTTAATAAGTTGTTCAGGCAGTACCGATTTCCAGGGAGTACCCTGGCAAGATAAGTACTACCTGATAAACCACATTCACCTCCGAGGAGTAGCCCCGGTACGGCAAATGCAGTAAACAATACAGTTATTCAAATAAATTAATGAGTTATGAGTCAATCCTGATATTGCAAAGTTATTAAGTAAAATTATTTGTAATAATAAAAAAAAAGATAAGAATATTGAGGTAAATTATCTAAAATAAAATAAAGATTGTAGAAAAAAGAAACTTACGTTTGCAGGCGTGGAAGAATCCTGAAAATCCTTTTCTATCCCTCTTCTGAACTATGGGATTAGGTTCAGAAATAAAAAATAAACTTTGACTGAAGATGATTATATTCACTTTGTACTTTAGTATTTCAATACTTAAGAGACGTCTACACTCGTGAACTGCCATGAACAGACTGCCGTGCCGGCCTCGGCCATCCCTTCTTCATAATTCTTACCCCTTCTCTACAAACCAAATGTACTACGCAGTGGTTTTACGTACCGTATTCATACCACTGCGTAAACCGTTAAATTACTGTACTCATAAAATTGAACAACCGTACTTATGACTAGTATAATAAAAATATTTATTAATAAGTCTAACACTACTTAGGTACAATAAATCCCATCCAAAATTTCACGCGATATTTTACAATCTTTCAGTGTTTACAATTTTCCGGTGACATGGATATATAGGTAATACAGTTTTTACGTAACATCAGCATTTCTATGCAAACTTACTGACCGTGTGTTTTATCTTCTTTTCCTCAGGATTTTGTACAGGTAGAGTGCATTATTTCGTTCCCAAATACCCTGGTTTATTGATTTATTTTTAAAGAAACAAGTTAAAGAACTCATGTAGGTAGTTGATAGTTACTTACTGAACTTTCACGTTAACGGGGTTCTTTTATATTACTTATGGACTTGGTCTGAAATAAAGATTATTATTATTATAAATTCAAGTACCCACGCGTATTCTGAAACAATTTTCATAGTAATTTACTCGTGAAACTTGCATAGTTCGAGGAAATTATTTCGGTTCTGGAAATAGGTCAATTACAAAACGTAAATAGCCTTCAGTATAAGTATATTGAATTTCAGTTCCAAACGAGTGTATTTTGAAAAATAAAAGCTGAAATTCGTTTGTATGTAACAATGGTCTACGTAGCTGAGCCGTTCTCCAACAAAATAAAACAATAGGAGTAAATTTTAAATTGTTAATCTTCATTCTCAAACAAAAAACAATTTTGTTTAGCTACCTCCCTTAAAAGTAAATATTGTTCAGAATATCGCTTTTGTGTACCTTTTACCTAAGCTAACGGCTACATATTGAAATTGTCGTCTAGGTAACGAGTAATAAACGCCAGCATTGACGTGGTACACTCTTTTGTACTGATGCTGATATTATATTTTAGAAGTGCTGGCGTTCTGCTTTATAATAATGCAGATAACCCGCAAAGAATGGGTGGTTGAGGGTGTGGGGCGCCCCCTTGCTGTTCAGGCCTAATGGCCCTGTCGCAAGTCAACAAGCCGCCCGACGTGATCAGCGTCCCCAATTAACACGTACCACCTACTGAAAATAAACATGACGAACGATTGACTTTTCCATACTTATTCAATTTTTAATTTCGTTGCGCGCGGTTTCGTAGCTTGGCATCAGAGTTAGTGGCCGTGCAGCAATGAACGATAAATTCGTGACAAATCTCAAATACGACGTGTCGTTATTTATTTTCTGTAGTTAACTAACATCTTCGTGCCTATACGAAGAATACTGACAAGGTTAAAATACTCCCTATTAAATGGAGTATTAGTGTCTATTCAATATTCAGCAACCACAAATGTGCCGACTGAATAAATATTATATTAGGTACCTAAGTAGGTACCTAAGTCAGGAGCCGATCATGCGGGTCTCCTGTAGCCTGCCTCTGGTCAGGACGTAAGTGGTTATTACTATTCGAATCAAAGTGCCTGGCAGGTGGTTAAGCGAGCGAAATAATAATTGTGGCCTGTTAATACAATAACCCAGGGTTGATGCTTATACTAACGAACTTTAAATAGGAAACTACCGCCTCTCCCCGACTTTTTACGGGTTCAAGTTATATTTAGGAAAAAAAACTGTGACAAAATTCAAAAACATACAAGTTTCCCATCTCCCACCTCCCCCCACCACTTTAAATCGAACTTTCCAAAGACAACTAGCCAAAAAACCTCGATTCCAAATTGTAGCTTTCTAGACTTAGTCGTTTTGGCTGTGCATTGATTAATCAGTCAGGACAGACAATTTTATATGTATAGATGTATAGCGGCACACACATTCACAATTTGTTGATATATTAAAATCCACTATGTGCCGCAGATCGATAGCAAATCGTTAGCATTGGGCGTCGAAGTCGATTGAGGTAGAGCAGGCACAAGCGGCTGCATCCATCACACGCCTATCACACGCTCGGACACTCCATTCAAATGTTGGTTTCACGCGTTTAGTCGACTTGTTATTACTGTACGTTTGTTTAATAATTATTTACACTCTGTGAACGTCCATGCATAGGTACTTAAATGTAGTATTACACTTTATCTCAGATTCAGGTCACATTTTTCATTAATGCTCCGCTCCTATTGGTCGCAGCGTGATGTCTTCCTCGATAAATGGTCTATCCAACACTAGAAGAATTTTTCAATTCGAACAGTGGTTCCTGAAATTAGCGGGTTCAACCAAACAAACAAAATAATCAGCTTTATATTATTAGTAAAGATTAGTAAAGAGGTATACATTATAAGTACAGAAGAGTAACGAGCTTCGTTAATAACTAGTTAAGAAATAATCCCTTAAAAGAAAATCATTGTGTATCGAAAGTAATTTCTAGAAAACGTGACTTAGGTACTTATATCTTGAACTTCTCATTATTATTTCAGGATAAACAAAATGCAAGTGGGCGAGCAGCTTAGAAAAATAAGATGAAAGGATAAATGTAAGTTCCAGGAATGTTTCAAAATACTATGATCAAATAATAACATTTCATTTAAATTAACTTAATACGTAGTTAGATTTGATTGTAAGATTAAAGCTCTTCAAATGATTTAAACGATCAAAATATTATTCTGAAATCTATTCATTTCGCTTGATTGCAAACACAGATTGAAAATTGAATCGGGTTGTCGGAATTTGCCTTCAGCTGCATATTTAGTTGATTGACGTCGATCTACTGACAGATTATCCGAATAGTGTAGCGTACCAGCGAAACGGCAAAAGCATTATGCCGAGCCATTTAACACTTGGATTTAGTACTCGACGAGTCAATAAAACAGCAGTGGCACGTCAGCGACACCTCCACCGGTATATACTCGTAGGTAAGCTGTTTATATAAAAACTCAGACACTGCAAACATAAATTAAATCACTTGGGTGTCCTAATACTACTTAACTTTTGATTACTTTTCCAAGAAAATTACTTAAAAGTAAAAAAGTTTAACAACTAGTCTATCTAGCATAACATTTGCAGTGTTCAGAAACTAAAAATGATTGCGTCACTTTTCACAATAAGGCGGGTCAAGGGCGCTTGGAACATGCATTATTGAGTAGTTTTGCAGCTGTTTCAGTATTTTCGTAGCATCCAGTAACTTATATTAGGAGCTGCTAAATTTATAAAGGTTCTCGCTTTCTACTGTCCAGTTGGTACCTAAGTCTTCTTGAAACAGCGCTGTGTTTTTTTTCGAAAGTCAAGAATACCTCTCTACAACTTTCATAGCTTTGCAAATTATTATTTTGATACGTTACCTGAAATAGCAACCAAAATTTCATCGCGCACATTATGTCATCGGAATGAATTATAACGGTTATGAATAATTTATTGAAGCTAAGCCCTAAACCGAATCATCCGACCATTATACGGTTTGGTTTGATGCATTAAACAAATAAACATATTATTGATTGACTATAAACCGACTGTCTGTATTTAGTAGTGATTCAAAATCTATACCATACAATTTCAATTGCTGTCGCACTTATGTAAGTAGACCGAATGTCCATAATCTCGAACTGTCAAACAATCAGAATCCGCGACAGATCAGTGTAAACGTTATCATGTCCAGAACGTTTGTATACTAATCACATTAATGTTGCTATGCTATGACATTACCCTTCGGAATGTCCAAACATCAGACGTGTTGAACGTATCGGCCGTGTCGGACGTACGTATCAGAAATGTGACAGTAGCTGTTCCGAACCGGGACGAATATAAAAATGATGCCCCCTTATTTATGAAATTCCAACAAGCCATTTATGATACAGTGTGCCAAGAAATAGACATACCCACATACAAACATTTGTGAAAAATTACTTTGATTCTATCTGGTGCAGTCGGTAAAAGTAGTATCTTATGAACCGCAGATTAAATAATGCGTCATGATTATTAATCATTCCGTATTTGATACAACCAAATTTAACCAAACTTAGATGGCGCGACAACTACCGCTCATGGAGCGCAGATTTCAAATAATTACAGTATTCGCTTCTGTGCAGAGATCCACCGCACTGAACCAATATTTACATGACGGTAGATATTTGATACGTCAGTAGGTTTTTGTGCGTTGTTTGTATCTAAACCTGTCTACGAACTCGTCGGTTCGAAGAGATAAATTCCCAGAGAGAGGCAATGTTTTCCAAGTCTTAACACTCTTTGCCGTTCCCCGCAGTCCACTGTAATGTGTACATGGGTTTCTCCCAAGCTGCGCCAAGACACTCTGTGTTTCGCCTTCTCCTAAAATATGTACGGCTTGGGTTACTATTTTTATGACAGGAGAACACCAGAATAGCCCCTTTTAACTTACTACATTATGACATCAGCTTCGCCCGCGTGATTTTCGAAAACTCTCAAAGGAACATTCTCTGGGAATAAAAGTATCCACTGTCCTATTCCAGCACAGGGTATACCCGTGTGCCGAGTTTCAGCCAAATGCGTCCTGCCGGTAAGACAAGTACCTAAGTAACAAAGTAACTAACAGACAGACGGATACAGTTACTTTTACATTTATAATATTGGTATGGATGAAAATACCCACTGTTTGCTTGTCTTTATACTTGTAAATTCCTATTATAGGTTATTTCGTAATAAATAAAGGATTCGTCTTAAGCCTGTTCACAAACAAATCTACTATTTTGTTCCATGATTATGTTCTTGATATTTCAGTTTCATAAAAATAGATCTAAATAAAAGTCTTCAAAGAAAAATGTATGATAGCTCGTATCCCAGCACAAGCTAACTGAAAACATAGTAACGCGTTAGGTGCCCATGAATGGGGAGTATTAAGCCTCTGATGCTTTGAGAGGCTGCTTTGTACGTAAACAGACAAACCGAAACTTTGACACGAACTTAAGACAGTTGATCCTTTCTCATGTGTTGACTTATTGATACCCTCCGACTGAGGAGTAGGGATGCTTCTTGCGGTAGTTGTTCGAAATAGTCACCGTGGCCCTGGAACGCATTGGGCTTAAAAAGGAACTCGGATTAGTTTTAGTCAGTAAGTGTCTGACACTCCCTTCCGCTTCACCCAGAGCCGGAGAAGGCATTTGATGATTTCCCATCCTTGAAAAAAATCGGATTGCGTCCGAATTTATCTACAAATTATCTAAATCATCACCACTACATACAGGCAGTCATCCTCCTCAAAAACTGGTAAATTTTATGAAACTCGTATCAATGCACAGATTTAGCGTAATTAACCACTAATTTAATTTTTAAACCTGTTTTTAATCTAAAAAGAGCTGTAACGTATGTTTTGATGCAACTTTCCCCTAGAGCACGGTCTATTACGAATAACAGAATTCTTGCACAGAAAGGCCTTTGTTAAACTCCTTGCAGAAAACTTTGGACACACATTTTGGTTTGCGGCAAACCTTAATACAGTTTATTTTATCATTTTGTTAACTTTGAAAATGTGAATATTCGTTTTATGCACAAAATAACAACTCATCGTAATGCAATGAACAATAATGACTAATATGTTTGTTTTGAATGCTCATTCGGTGGAAATAATTATGGTTTTAATTTTGTTTTAAACTAAATTTACACTGTCGTGTTTTTCATTCATATCATGTTTTTGTAAAGTAATGAATAGTTAATGTAGTAAAATACTGGAATATTTAGTCCTAATACATTAAACATGTATTAACCTTAAGGTGCTCCCACAAGCACCATCATGGATCCACCCAGTGGTTCTGAGATAGCTTTTAAGCTGAGATCCGGGTAAACCTTTAAGGTTTACCGAGACCTGCGAAAATCTAAGGTACACCCCAGTAAACCCCTGGGATCTTCGTCTTGTGTACCCAAAAGTTAATTAAAAGGGCCTTTTTCTCACGTCAATAACATTTTCGCTGCTACCTCTAGATTGTGTCCTATTTTTACGTCCTTTAATATTTTAGCTTTTTTAAACTTTAATGGACAATATTCAGTATGTTAAGTTTACTATATTAATATTAAAAGATCCAAATAATTTTTATATTCGTACGATTAGTTACGGTTTATTGCAATCATTGGAATTTCTAAATTAAGGACCACAATGTAACGCAGTTCAAAACTAAAATACTGCGTTGATTATAATTATGTTCCGGCCACATTTAGCCCAATAAGTACCTACGCGAGTCGTTTTCTCGCCCAGCCAGATTCACGTAAGAATCAATATCGTTTTAGAACAACAAATCAATCTTGACACTAAGGCGACGCACCAAGGCAGCCAGTGAAATTCATTTTCTTTTTACAGCTTGTATTAGGACGAATAGGTATTGTGCAAAACAATATTCGCCAACGTAACAAATTGGTAGATATGTATTTACATGCATGACCATAGATTAGATGGCGAATATTTTTTATAATATACAACTGAGCTGTAGGTAACATTGAGCGCAAAAAGTTAGCAGGGTATACTGTGCTTCCCTGTTAAAACTTGAGCATTTAATTTTGTTTGGTTACATGGAAAATATTATGACAAACGCAACGCTTCTGACATTTTGAATGTTATCCTCAATTCTACCATAACAGAGTATTTTTACTCGCTGCCTTTCCAATTTTTCCTGGGGGCGGGCGTTACACGTGTCTCCTCTTAAAAGATTCCGGTGAACGCTGAATGAGTGTAGCCCAGCTTTGGCCGACCGATAATTAAGTTATGAAAATATTATGTAAACTTGTTAAAATATATGCGTCTCTCCATAATAAATAATTCACACCTACAGGCTAGCTTCTGACCCCTTGGTAGCCATGGTGAGTCTAGGTACCAGGGTGCTAATTTTACAAATTTTTAAGCAACGTTCGCATTCAAATTTCTGTCGCAAACTGTCAAATAAGCCTCAATTTCCATACATTTTTGATAGTTAAAAATTAATAGAATTAGCCCTCGGGGTGGTCCCTCTTTAGCTCTTCTGCAGCTTGCACTTATTGGTCAAACAAAGACCTACCGAGCAACTCTATGCAGATTTAGGTACTTACGAATGTGCTTGTGATAGATTCCATACGTACCATTACGCATATGCCCCGAAGGGTTAGGCAGAAAAGCATACACAACTTTTTTCCAGTGATTTTTAGTGTTTCCCATGCATTATTAGGTGAGCATAGCAAAGCCAAGCGACCGAGCGCAAATCCAGACTATTGAGTAATTCCAGATGGAAAACCAACAGCACATAGCCTGACCTGAATCAAACCCAGGACCTCATTCTAACACAGTGGACAGTGCTTATGATAACCTAATAGATAATTATTATTTACACACTAAATATGTCATTATGACAGTGCCACAGGGGTTGCCAGAATAATTGTATCACAATATTATGCAGACTCATCCACAAAGTAACATTATCCAATTAGCTAATTAAAATAATAACCATAATAATCATACATATGTGCTGAACATGACAATAGATATATTTGCCACACAGCATTATAATGTCGAAACCAACAAAACATTGAACACAATTTTGAAAACATGTCCTGAAACTGTTCATCTATGCCTATGTTTAAGTAAGTAGGTACTATTATTAATAATATTGTCCTATTACAAATTATGGTAAATTGCTGGAGTTTAGTGAGCAGCGCACTAAATTAATTACTAGCTATAAATAATGGGACTCATCTTGTTAGATCGCAGATAACTACAACTTAGCCTCGCTCCATACATATGCATTAGGTTATAACCTACGTATTTACATATTCATGTTGGTCTTAAGATTAGAACACCTTTTTATTAAAATAATGTATCTTTTATATAGTCCAGACATATATGGAAAAGAAAAAATTAATGATGTAAGAAAACGCTGTACTTTAAAATATGTAAACTGTTTGCATGTGATGGCTTTTTAAGATCTAATAGCGTTTAACGTCCAAACGAGGAACATTAATGCTTTTTGTAGCTTAAACTTTCAGGTCGTGTTATAAAAATGGTAGTAAAGGTACAAGTTGGTGGCAATCTGTCAGGCCCGAAAACTTTTTATCCCCCTATAATGCCGACCGAGAACGATTCCGTAAAGTAACAATAAAAAAATAACGATAAACGCTATGAGGTCTAAATTTGAAGAAAATTACCCAAGACCTCCATTGTTTGTAATGGCTTTCTTTGTGCTTTAAAATTAAATTTGTTTCTTGTTTGTTGTACAAAACCCCAAGGTGACTGCGGCTCGCACTAGATCCACCAATTTTTCTATTTTGAGATCTCACTGGGTAGATATGGGGCATTAATATTTACTTCAAAGTTTTTAATTGCCATGTACTTTTACCCAGTCACCGAGAGCCAAACAGAATAGGACGTGGTTTTCTTAAAAATACATGTCTAGCCCTATCGTATTCCGACGCAGATTTACAATATAATGTTGTAATTGGACTCACCAGAGAATGGCAGCAGCATACTCTGTAGGTACATTGCTACAGCTACACTGCGATCGCCAACCCGCCTGCCAAGCGTGGCGATTATGGTAACCCCCCAATTGGGGGAGGACTATGTCCAGCAGTGGACGCCTTTTGGCTGATATGATGTTGATGAAAATAGCAGAGACATCCGTTAGGATTATAAATAATTTGCCATGTCTGTACATTGAATATTTTCGCATAAAAATAACTGACAAATGTTAGGAAAAAGGTATAAATCGCAAAAATGCCATTTTTGAAATTTTTGTCTGTTTGTCTGTTTGTCCAAATGTTTGAGTCAGTATCACGCAAAAACCACTGATTGAATTCGAAAGCTAAGTTCTTAAAAATATTAAGCGATTTTGATGAAATAAACGCTAAATGTTACTCGGGTTAACCGAGTAACATTTAGCGTTTATTTCATCAAAATCGACCCACCAAATCAAAAGATTGAATTTTTACATACAGCGCTAAGCGTTGCGGTGACCGACTCTTAGGCGCCATGTATTGAGAAAGAAAAAATGTAGGTAAGCATGAAAATAACTTCAAAACAAATTGTTGAGTTATTTGTGAAACTTTTTATAAGTAGTAAAATAAAAGTGAACATTTTAATACCATGACGTTACTTATTGTTACTTAGGGGCTCCTTATTCCTATGCCAAATATTTTGTCAGTTAACCAAATGGTCGATAGATGGCGTTGCACCGATGACGCGTTTTTCTGAATCGCGGTGTTAAGATTTCCCGTCAGATTATGACTCTCACACGATTTTTAGCATCATTGTTGTTCGCTAGGGTTCTAACGCTCGGTCTCATAAAACTTACATGTCTCTGATGGGTCTCGAGTCCAAATTCGTAAATTAAAAAAAAGCACCTATTCATATAAGACGTGTACTACGTTATCTAAGTTCATTCAATTTCGCTCATTTCTACATTAATCAACTATTTAACTTTTCTTTGGCATAATGTGACTGAATCCTTCAACTGTGCACGATTATTTAACATCATCATGTGCCTAGCCTTTTCCCAACTATATTGGGGTCGGCTCTTAGCCAAACCGAATTCAGCTGAATAACAGTATTTTACGTGGAGCGGCTGCCTACCAAACCTCCACAACCCATTAACTGTGTAACACGGCACTTCTTGGCAAGACTGGTGTCAGATTTTCTAGCTTCTGACAATCCGTAACGACTGCCAAAGATTTCCAAATAACAGCCGGAACTAACGGCTTAACGTGCTTTCCGAGGCACGGAGGAGATCTACAGACCTTGATCTCGGCACGATTATTTAGCAAAACTTAAAAAATCAAAACAAAACTTTGTTTTCATTTCCTATAACCACAAGTTTCTTAAGTTTTTGAATACTTCATTATTTCTAAATTGTATTTAAATCTTATACCTAATGGTTTTGGGCACATTTAACGTCTTTTTTAGTGATCGAAACAAAAAAATACGTATAACGATTTACTGGGTCGATTCATTCAGTAGGTACTAAAAATATCATCGCCTGCCTAGCCTTTCACCTACTATGCTGGGGTCGGTTTCCAGTCAAACTGGATTCAGCTGAATACCTGCCATTGTTTTAGGTACGTAAAGCGCTGCCAGAGTTGCGGATTATGTTCGAAGAGTAACCGCGGCCCTGGAAAGCAAAGGGCACTAGGAGGAGCACGGATGGGTTTTAGTCAGTAAGAGTCATAAACTCCCTTCCGCTCCGCCCAGAGCGGGAGAAGTCATTTGATGATTTCCCATCCATAAAAAAAAGGTACGCTCTTGGCAAGACTGGTGTTAGATTTCCTAGCTTCTGGTAATCCGTAACGTCTGCCAAAGACCTACAAATGACAGCCGGACCAACGGCTTAACATGCTGTCCGAGGCACGAAGGGAATCTCGGTACCTAAGTTTAAATGGTCAGCCATCTACAGGCCGACTTCGGCAAGCATTGCTTAACCTTAATATCAATGCTTGCGGCTGTTATTATTAAGTCATGAGCAACCAGTCTCCTCATTCCTCTGTACATACAATTTTCGACATCCATGCGAACGAAGTCGCGGGCACAGCTAGTAAGAGAATATTTTAGAAACTCCTCTAAATTAGCAAACGATTCTATTCTACCCTTTCAAGCAAAGCTACACAAATCGTATGGAAGAAGTTCCGTAGCTTAACTTACCCAAATCCTGTCTGTAATTACTTTGACTGATGCTAATCTGTTTAATTGCACCTCCGCAAATATAAGGTTCTCTCAATATTGCTCGAAGTTGCAGACGATGATCAGATTTTATAAACAATGGTGTATGTTAAAATTGAGATCACAAATCACAATCCGCGACCAATAGTAATAGTTATTAATAACTAATTTATGATATTAGTGCGGTAAGTTGGTTTTTACAAACGAGTAGACGAATGTAAGCACGAGACGAAGTCGAGGGCTTACCATAGTCACGAGTTTGTAAAAACCAAATCCGCACGTGTGTCATACAACGTTTTTCGACACATTTGCGAGAAAACACACGTCGTGCGACCGTTGCTTTGAGTGTACTGTGTCAAAATCAGTCCATAAAATTAAGTGAAATAAGTGGTAATTTGCTGCTAATCTCGGCAAATTTTTATTGTGACATATACCGTGACTCTTGTGGAATCCAAATATACATGGTTTTCATCAATTAAATTCAGTTTAATACTAGTATTTGCCAAAATACTCAAAAACTTTAACTTTTCTGAGTGTTCAAGGTGACCTTGTTTGTGACTTCGAGAACAAAGGACCTCATTAGTCGAACTTATCGCAAGTCATTCATACAAAAAGACTAAGTACTGGTGCATAATTTCGACCCGCAATTTAAAGTCACCGTGGTCGAGTGGCCGGCGGGTGTGCTTTTTGTATCACTAGAGCTACTCGACGCAGCGTGCCGCTGGTTCGAATCTCACAAGAAGCAGTTCTTTTTCCATTTTAAAAAATATTATAATTTGAACAAAGATTGTTAAATTGAATATTAACGGAAACAATACTATGTTCCATTCACCCGACACGAAAAAATTCCATTCGGATACCGACTTAACGGCTGGTACCGTGGCTGATACCCCATTGAGCGGCGATCAAAATGTGTCAGTCCGTAATAAACGTAAACAACCGGATTCTGAATGGACACTGGCTATATATGAGCTGTCAACGGAGTTGAAGAATACAATAAACGAGTGGCGACGAGACTTGGAAACAAGTATTAGTAAAATATCAGAGAGTATGGTATCAATGAAAGTCGAACTTACTTCAATTAATCAAGTGACGTCAGAGATAAAAAATGACATTAATTCTCTTCGATCGGAGCAATCAGTCCTACGTCAGAGAGTTACAGAGTTAGATGTGAAGTATTCTAGTACAACCGAACGAATTAGCTCCCTCGAAAGCTCGGTCCAGTTTGCTGCTGGGGAGCAAGCTGATCTCAGTAAGAAAGTTACCAATATTAATAAAAATATTCAAGAGACCATTGATTTAAAGCCTATCGTTACAGAGCTTGTGGCAAGGATTGATAATTTGGAACAGAGTGCCCGCAATTGTAACATTGAGATATGCAACATCCCTGAAAGGCGTAACGAAAACCTCGTAACCATGATGCAAAAAATTGGGGCCATAATTAAGTGCAATGTACAACAAAATGACATTATTTCTATCCACCGTGTCCCACATGCACACCAGCAAAACAATAAGCCTAAAAACATCATAGTTAAATTTGGTTCACGTATACTACGTGACAACGTCCTTAGTGCCCAACGGTTGTGCAAGGGACTTACCACGGACCAAATTGGCGTTTCAGGAACATCTCTAACGATTTATATGCATGAGCACCTGACACTAAAAAATAAACAATTATTTCGTGAGTGTCGAGACGCTGCCAAACAACACAATTATAGGTTTGTTTGGGTTAAGCATGGAACAATCCTTGTCCGTGAAAGGGAGGGGACAGGGTCTTTTGCAATTCGGAACGCGCACGACATCACTAAAATCAAACCTGGCTACGCAGCACCGATTGACAACCAACGCGCTGTATCCATCGAAAAATAACTCTACAGTGAATAATCCGTCAATCTTCGGTTTGCTGCATAATCTTTGCGCACAACTTTGGACTTTTTTAATAGTTGATTTATTACTGACTTTAGTTGAACACTGCATAATATGCGGCCTTGTGAGTTGTTTGTTAATGTTAATCCATTTCTCTAGGTACTACGTTATGTTTCTTGTATTTTGTTCGCATCTTTTTAACGTCCTATTGTACAATAATGCCCTGCTAGTTGCGGCTGCGTTAGTAACGGTAAATGCATTTATGACCATATTCCATAGAGTTCTACGCTATAATGACAGATAACCTAGTTATATATTATCAAAATTGCAGGGGATTCCGCACTAAATTAAATATCTTATATATGAATATTCTAGCCAATTGTTATGATTTAATAATCTTGACTGAGACCTGGCTGACGCCCGAGATATCAGATAACGAGTTTATTGATGAGCGTTATGTGGTACATCGGTACGATCGTGACCGTATTGCCACCAATAAAAAAGATGGAGGCGGTGTTCTCGTGGCAGTACTGAAGAGTCTGTATTCAGTTAGATTGACTCCGCAATCAGCAATTCATGCCAGCATTGAGCACATCTTGGTGCAATTGCCAAGCTCAGGTGGAGGTAGGTGCCGAATTATTGCTGCAGTATATATACCACCTAAAACACCAGAGTTTGCATATGTTGAATATTTTGAACTTCTGCAATCACTGCTTGGTGTCACACACAACGATAATTTCTATGTGGTAGGAGACTTTAACCTACCAGAAATCGACTGGATCACTTGCACAGATAGTACTTCATTATCTGCTCATGTTTGTAGAGGTAACTCCCCCCTTTCTGATCACATGAGTGCATTTTTGTCGTTTCTCAACGCTTACCAATTCAATACAATACGGAATACGGGTGGGAAAATATTGGATTTGGTTATTGGTAACAGTGAATGCAATGTTTCTAGAGCCACAGACTGTTTATTGCAGCTTGATAGCCACCATCCTCCACTTAGTGTCCTTATCTCTCTAAGTGTACCATACGATTCGATGGCCCGCAAGATAGTTAAAAAATATAATTATTACAAGGCAAATTATGATGACATAAATGCGGATTTAAAAGGGATTAATTGGGAGGAAGTCTTAGTAAACCAAACCATTGACGATACCTTGGACACGTTTTATGATATTGTTTTCAGTACTATAAAGAAACACGTTCCAATGAATAACTGTAGATCTTTGAAATTTCCGGTTTGGTTCACAAAATCGCTAATCCATATCTACAAAAATAAAGCTAAAGCTTGGGTAAAATGGAAGATGTTTCAAAACATCTCGGACTATGAACAGTTTTCCATTTACCGATCTAGATTCAAAGTTGAGTGCAAAAATTGTTATAGAAAGTACATTACCTCCGTAGAAGACGGCATCCGGACTAATGTTAAGCATTTTTGGACTTTCATTTCCTCCCGCAAATCCTCTACAAGTTTTCCTACTATCATGCACTATAGCAATCACTCAGCCAACAACCCTGAAGACATCTGTAACTTATTCTCAAGCTTTTTCAATTCGGTATATGAGCCGTCCACTTCAGGTCACAGTGTTTCACCGCAGTACGGAGATTACTCTGAAACCTGTTCTCTCCTTAGTAGCATTCAGTTTACTGCCGATGAAATATTAAGTGCACTAAAAGCATTAGATCCGTCAAAAGGCCCGGGACCAGATGGCCTACCAGTCGTGTTCATTAAAAAGACCGCCGTTAATCTGTGTGTGCCATTACAAATTATTTTCAATCTATCAATTTCACAAGGAGTCTTTCCTCAAGCTTGGAAACTCGCAAATGTGACTCCTGTTCATAAGTCGGGACCTAAACAGGATATCGAAAATTATCGTCCTATATCGATATTATCTGTATTTTCAAAGTTATTTGAGAGACTTGTCCATGATAAAGTTTATCCTCTACTGCATAATAACATTATCCCACAACAACATGGATTCGTCAAAAAAAGATCAACTACCACTAATCTGATAACTTTTGTTGACTATTTATTTAACAGTATGGATTCTCGCATTCAAGTTGATACTATATACACGGACTTCCAGAAGGCATTTGACAAAGTGGACCATCAACTGCTCTTGAGTAAAATTGCCTTTAATGGCATACGTGGCGACCTACTAAGATGGTTCTCTTCTTACGTTTTTAACAGATCTCAGAGAGTTGTAATAAACGGTTATAATTCTGCGACCGTAAATGTCACTTCCGGTGTTCCTCAGGGCTCTATACTGGGTCCTCTTTTGTTTGTTTTGTTTATTAATGACATAAGTACGTGTTTTCAAAATTCTAAAGTATTGCTGTACGCAGATGATTTAAAAATTCTTAGGCCGATTATTAATCTACGCGACTGTTTACTGCTGCAGGAAGACTTAAATAGATTCTCTGAATATTGTGTTAAAAATAAACTTAAATTGAGCATATCCAAATGCCATTGCATTAGTTTTACTAAAAATAAAAAAATAATAAAACATGCATATTCCTTAAACAATATAGATCTAACTAGAGAAACAATAGTTCGTGATCTTGGTGTTCTGCTGGATGACAAACTTCATCTAGATGCTCATGTTACTAAAATTGTGAACAATGCTTTTCGTATGTACGGGTTTGTAATGAGATCGGCTCAGGAATTTAATCGTCCTAGTACTTATCTATATCTATTTAAAACTCTGGTTAGGTCTCAATTAGAGTACGGAGTCCCGGTGTGGAATCCCTTCTATGATAAATATTCTAACATGATAGAAAAGGTACAACGCAAATTTTTAAAGGCCATGCATTACCGTTGTTTTCGTACGTATGCATCTTACAGCGACTTACTAAATAAATTCAAACTTCAAAATCTTAAATCTAGACGTATAATGTTGGATTCGATGTTTCTGTTTGATTTATGTAACAATAAATTTGATTGTATAGATATAAGCAATAGAATAAGTTATGTAGTACCTAGAACAACTATATGTCGGGGTGTGCGCGCGCGACCGCTGTTTGCTGTAACCTCCTGTCGGACAAACGCGGGCTCGCGAGCACCCCTACGACGTCTTACCGCTCAGTTCAATAAAATTTTCCAGGATATTGAGTTCTTTGCTGTTTCGGCTGGGAAATTTCGAAGTATTGCTCTTAAAACCATAGCAGAATTAAGTACATAACCATTTAAAACCATAATTTACTATTCTTTCTCTTCTTACATTTTTTTTGTGTGTATATCTTTCAGTTTAGTTTTATTATTATTAGAGGTTAACAGTTATCCATAATCTATGTACTTTTACATCGCACGATGTTCATTTTAGTTTAACTTTTTTATATTATGTGGAAAATGTTGTTGGTTGTACATTTATAATACCATTCTAGTTTTAAGTTCTTAGCGATATTGTAATGTGTAACCGTTTATTTTCCCAAATAAAATAAAAATTAAAAATAAAAATTAAAACATTACAATAAGTAATGAAACAAACTTTTTGTCTTTAGAAATCAGTCGGAAAGTCGCAACAATCTTTTCGAATATGAAAAAACGTTTCTAATATGAAAATGGCGCGAATTTGCAAAGGGCGCCACATGCGCGTGGTGAAAATTAGAACCACATATTTTATTTTTTTTATTTATCTTCTCTCATTTTCTCTATAATATTAAAATAGACAAACGTATACAGCAAAAGCGCTTCCAAGGAGGAACCCTCCTCCTCCTCCTCCTTGACTCCTTGGTGGAATTCTTATTATTTTTTATGGAAATTAAAAAAAAACCGTAAAGAATACGCACGGCGCTTTACAACGGAGTTTGCGGTAAAATATGTACTTAGGTGAGAGTACCTATTTTGCCGCACGCTCCATTGTGTGGTGCATAATTTTTAACTTTCGAACAATGCATACAGGCTTCGTAAATGCAGCTTTTGAGCAGATGTGTTGAAAAAATATTTGTTCAATATTTTGACTTTAAAACTACCTTTATGACGGAGATCCCAAAGACACAATTTCGAGTAATGGTTTAAATGTTTCACTGACTTTTTTATTTGCACTGTTTTCAATTTCATCTCGCCAACCATCAAATTCTGAATATGCAGTATTCTGCATATTATGAATAAACTAAAAACAATATTTGAGCAAATCTAAATTTACGTTAACACCGTATAACGTAAATTTAGATTTGCTCAAATATTGTTTTTAGTTTTGGTTTACTTGTGTTGCGTATCTAGCTCGTATTTAAATAGTAATCTTGTCTAACCGAGACTGCGGTCATATTTACGTTACGAATAACGATGAAGCTAACTAGACTTGTAAAACATAGGCTGGCAGCCGTCGGCAGGAGGTTCACCGCAAGCAGATTTGGAGCGAGCGCCATGAAAGATTTCATTATAATCAAGGGCCCGTAGTAAGTATTACTATTCGAGAGGAGCGAGCTAATCACGCCGCCACTCGAAGCCTTCCCACGCCCTAAGTGATGCAAACGAGGAAACTTGGGGATCGCAAACGGCTTAGACTTCATCCCATAACTTTGATCGACACTTCAAAGTCAAAAGGCAAACTGCAGTGAAAACAGCAAATGTTTCTTTGACACTGTTTATTTGAAATGATAACATTTTCTGTTTGATAAGCTAACATAGTTGGCGGATTATATAACGAGTTTCTAGTATCCTTGTTTCGATGAGAACTTTTACATAGGTTAATGAAACGCCTTTATGAAGTGTAAAAGGAAAGTTTTAAACGCATTTTGTGCTTTTGCCGCAGACGGATGCACCGATGCAATGTAACAATGATGCAACGACAATTTTATACAGGGTGCTTGGCGCCTTGGTGCTAAGCGCCTTCCCTCAAATGGCGTGTTCTAGAGCTAATTTGCTTAGAGACTGACCTTGACACTGACTTGACCCCCTTTCACTCCGCCCAGAATGGAAGATGTCATTTCAAGATTTCCCATTCTTAAAAAAGTACCTACACATAAAATGCGTATCGAATAGTTGCACAAAAATGCAAAACAGAAAATGTTAGTTAGTTGTTAGAGGAAAAACAAAATGTACCTACTTAGACACTTTCTTAGAAACAAACAGTACAAATTGTTTTAAACACTATTATTGTTTTTTATTGATATATATATATTTTAAACACTAATAGTTTTTATAGTGTAGACTCAGTAAGCAGTTGTGAATTATTTTCCTACACGTTTTTTTGAGGAGGGAGGTAATAATCAGTTTGCAATTAATGTATTAATAAACGTAAGGTCCCATAAATCGAGTTGACTTTTGCCCTATTTTTAACCGACTTCCTTCAAAAAGGGGGAGGTTATAAATATGTTCGACTGCATGTATTTTTTTATGTATGTTCACCGATTTCTCCGCAAATTGTGGACTGATTTTCAAAATTCTTTTTTATTCGAAAGCCTATCCTCCTGAGGTGGTCCCATTGTCACCAAGCCAGAATCTGATGATGGGATCCCAGGTAAATCTAGAGAAAACCCTCAAATTTTAAAGTTACACTTACAGTTACATTTACACACAAACACAAAGTTTTTCATATAAGTACTTTCTAACGCAATTCAGATATTTGTGCCTGGTAATCATCATCTCATGTTGCTGAGCTGATGATGGAAGCTGTATAAGTCGGGATCTGATGATCGGATCACAGAAAAAGTCTTTGTTTAGCTATATTTTCGCCAATAAATATGCACGAATTTTCTTTATTTACAAAATTAAATACTTATTATCTTTAGAAAGCACTTTAATTTTTAAAATAACTTCATCGGCGATGAGCTTATAAAGCTTTAAAGTTGACAATTAGAAAGAGAAATCCGATATGGACTTTGACGTCAAAGTCCATGACGCATAAACAGCTGCCATACAAAACAGCCTTTTTTCGATCAATTTTGATACTATTTTCACTGTTAGTATTATATTTTTGTATATTTTGAGATTTAAAACGGTGTAGATAACAAATATTTTTTTCATAAATATTCCCTATTTTCAACCGATTTGGATGATTGTTTTTTTGTTGGGAAGAATATTTTCCTGGACTGGTCCCATTTTAATTTGAAAGATCTGATGAAGAACTTTGGAGGTAGGCAACGGAACTCTTCAATAAGTGACAGCAAATCTCCCGGGATTGCTGAGATCGCATGTCTGTTTATTGTTAAGGCGAGCCTGACTTGAGCGCGTAGGCATCTAACGCTTACCCCAGGCCCCGCAAGGAGTAGCAATACGTAATAAGTTACGATGCGCGGGAGACGCGCGCACCAAGCGCACCGCTCGCTCATGAGTTCACGGACTCGGGTAGGTACTAAGTTCCGTCACAGGATAAAGTAATGCAGTAGATCAACTTGAATTGATTAGTATAAGTTTATTTTGTTTTATTTTTCTATTAAGTATTTTTTAAGGTTATAGATGGATTAAGTACGTATTGTACAAACTTGAATCCAATTACTAATCATTAAGAATCAGTAATAATACTTATTTATTTTAGAGTATATGGTGGATTTAAAATCTGACTGACACGAAAATAATGAATACGAGTACGATACAAAAATACACGTCGCGCGCTATTTGGCTTTGGTGCGATACCTTCGTAAAAATCAAGTAGTAGGTAGGCACACTTACTTTAGGAAAATTATGTTACAATTCTTGAATATTATAATTCAAGAAAGCTTAGAAGTATAAATGGTTTGGAATTTGCCTAGATGCTATTTAAAAAAAAACAAAAACGTTTTTATATTTTTTAATCAAATAGTTAACATAATAAAAGTTACCAATGCAACTGGCTAAAATTCGTTGAACTGTAGCTGTCTCGGTTTGCATGGACCTAGCTGAGTAGATTGACACGGAATATGGTCCTTGGATTTGCTTGGACCTGGCTGCACAGACTTATCATTAACATTTTCTTTGTTTTCTTTCAATATTATGTCTCGTATTGGCATACCGCGATTTTGGCGCGGATCCACAATCTCTGGCAATATACATTTCAAATAAAAATCTATAATTTTTTTCTCCATATGCACCCGCCAAAATTCGTCATCTCTTGAAATATTTTCTACTACTAGTTTTCACCGAACCATATTCCAAAAATGCATTGGTTCCTTTCTGTTACATGAAGTTGACCCTGCACTTGGTAATACCAATTACTTTTTTTGTTTATAACCCTGGTATGTTTTATTCTATCGAATTTAAATATATGTATTTTACTTTCTTCAATAGCAGCATTTCCCTTTTCTAAATGCCGTTATTGGACATTTAATTTCAACAATGGTGTCGTTCCCAACTATACCGTCGGGGGTAACCCCAATAAATGAGTATTATTTTGGAGACAAGTCACGCCCTTCCGCATGCTCTATTGCCCTGTAACGCAAATTTTGATTTTGATTTGTTGGTAATTAACAAGTAAAATTTTAAAAACTTACAAAATATCCCTGTTCAATAAAGATAACGGAGCTACAGTGCCAAAGACAGATACACAGGCACACAGACGCACCTACACAGAAACATAGATAGCAAACCGTTATAAATAAATAGGATAGAATTGTAATATGGTGTGTGTTTAATTTCTTTATGTATTTTATGGTGTTACAATAATGAAAATGAGATACTACTTTATTCAAATCTATACTAAATAATATTATAAAGTGGAAGTGCGCTAAGTGCGCTGTGGTAATAGCTAATTATACGTAAGTACCATGTACAACAAAGATATTGTTTTTCATTCGATCTAAAAAAAAGTCCGCGACGTTACACCTATATCTATCTCTTATAAATATGCCACACTAAGGCATTTTATGTCAAATAATTTATTTAAAAATTAAAGGTGGTTTTTCAGCATTAATATTAGGCAGGCATATTAATCCTTACTAGCGAAAGTTACTTCATCATCAAGATAATTTTATGAAGATAAACTTTGTCTTTTACAGCATGTTATTTGAACTCACCGTTTAGGAGATAATGTAAAATTAAAATAATTCAACAATATTATTAAATCGAACGGGCGGTGCGCGAGACGCGGCCACCAAACGAGAACGCGTCGAGCCTGCGTGACTGCGTGCGACGCGGTGCAAGAAATTCTTTTTTGTATTATGATTATGAATTTATGATAGTTACATTCATGGGGAAGGCTGTACGGCTATACGGGAACGGGAATTCCTACGGGAATGAAGAGTTCCGTTATCTGTCTCCGAAGTTCTTCATCAGATCTTCACCAAATTGAAATGGGATCAGTCCGGGAAGATACACTTCCAAAAAAAATAGAATCATCAAAATCGATTGACAATTGGCGAAAATATCGCTGAGCAAACATACAACAACAAAAAAACAGTCGATTTGAGAACCTCTTCTTTTTTGGAAGTCGGTTAATAATATACAATACAATAGTCAATTAAAAACAGTTTAGTGTATGTAATTTATAATTTCTATACATTTTTCCTCTTGCCAATAAACACCGATAAAGTAACGCATTGGATTGGAAAAACTATCCAAACTGACCACATAGTTTTTTGTATGTCTTGTCATAACTTGATACATTGTTAGTAATTAGTAAGAGGATGGACTCTAGTGTACAGCGCATAAATGAGCTGGTCCGGTAGCCTAAACGTTACCAAAAGTATGTTATTATAATATTTTCATAGGAAATGGTCATACTGTAACACTTTTACACTATGGCACGCGACTCACGAGTGCGCTGCGCGTATTGTTTGGCATAGACGAGACCTACACAAACGTTGCGGACACCATAAATATTATTATTTGTTGTGTTGTGCTGGCTGTGAGTAGGTACCCACCTAGCGTATAACTACACTTATATTTCTTCTCTACATGAACACCACAACATTATTGCACCGATATTCAACTCTCATGTAGGAAATACGAGCTATTATTTTTGCATTTGTTTAGGAGTAAGATAAGTGAAAACGGACATTTCTAATAAATAACAAATATTATAAGACTTATACAAACTCTCCGAAACCATCAAGACTAACGTAGCGGGGTGAACTACCTATTTGACATTTGAAAACAGTAAATCATTGTATCATGTGCGCGCGAGGTGGCTTTATGCACTCTGAAATAGGGTTCAAATTCAATTGTTTTACATACTCGATGCGGTTGGTAAATCTATTCCGCGCGAAAACTAAACCACTAAAGCGCACGTCTTTATGCGTACTGAAATAAGGTTTAAATTAAACTGTTTACACACATGTTTGCGGTGTGGAAATTTATCTGTTTCGTGTCGGTACTTACCTAGTTAGTAAAGTAAATTATGTATATACCTATATACCTTTTTGTTTATTCAGCCAAAGTTTATAAAAAAAGTAGTCACCGCTCGCGCTGCAACGAAGAGCCGTGACAACTTTTTTTTCCCCCATTTTTTTTTACAAAATTATAGCTACATCTAATAAAAACTAACTATATTACAACAGTAGTAAACAGTTACTGTTTGAACACTAAATTGTATACAAGTATTATTATTTAACCACTCGACACGTGAAAATTCCAAAATAAAAAATAAATCTTACGTAAATAAACATAAACATTAAATTCGCGGCACACTGGTGTGCCGGCAGTGCTAGAGCGGTAATCAATTTAGGCTTAGCCAGTAACAGAACTTAGCGGGGGTGGCGGGATCGCAAAAATTTGGCACACGTCCGACCTCCAACACGTTCCGCTCGGGACTAAATGACACGGGGCGCGCTCATGAAACGACAAAATCACTTGATTTTGGAATTAGTGGGATACGTATTTTCATATTTCACATTATGACGGCCGATTTATATCACATTTTTTACGACCTTTATTGTGGTATAAGTTTTATTACTCAAAACCTTATATAACTCAAATGAAATGATAATTACATCTTGATTTTGACTTGTCTTTGCGATTTAATTGGATGCAGTAAAGTAAATCGCAAGATCGAAGTGTGAAATATGTAATATATTTTTTTCAAAATTTAAATCCGTGTTGTTTACGAATAAAACACAATTTTACACAATGCAAAACAACGTTTTTCCGGAAAACCTGGCCTTAACACCAGTTCATAACATAACATCACGTCTCTACGCTGTGAACACCCTGTAAAAACCGTTCTACGGGTAGTACGCAAAACATGGTGAAAACAACAAGAAGATGGTTTCTTTTGTAGGCTCATATTAGAAAGTATATTTTCCACCAGATCCGGGTTTTATAGCCAACTGTTATTCGCTTCATAAAAGTAGTACTGGAGTGACCTCCTGGCAAGCGGATAATGACCACAATTAGCTGTTATTAACAAACAGTTGGTGACAATGTTGGTCGCAATACACGCAATTGCCCATCCTTGAGTCACTTTCTACGATGGCTACAAGCAGAGAATGACTGTAATGGTTATTGTAATATTCTGTGTCCTTGGGCTCTAGACAAGTGACATTCTATCAACGGTAGCATGGGGCAGGCGATTGTCAATACGTCAAAAATGTATGCGATTGACAGATTGACGATTGCTATCGAAATGTCACGTGACCAAATTCCTACATTTTGGCATTTCGACAGTCGCATTCGCTAATTGAATGGCACGTTGTCTGGGGCCTCTTGACTACTATTATCGATATGCTGGCGTTAACCACAATCTCTAACCCTAAGGCTCTACACGAAGTGCCATTCTATTAACGAATGCGATTGTCGAAATTTCAAAATATCGCAACATTTCGACAGCGTTTGTCAATCCCATACATTATTAAATTTTTGACAATCACCATCGCTTCGCTTCCGCTGACAGAATGTCACTCGTTAGGGACTTGATACACAAAGCGGACAGGGCGCCCGGGCACTAACAAGATAAAATGTATGGCGTCATAAGAACGAAATAATATGCTTAGCGTCGCGGGCGCGGGGAAAAATCCATACATTTTCGTCTATCGCGCGCCCTGAGCGCTTTGTATATCAAGTCGCCTAGAGTCTGTGGCTGCCCTTTTTTTTATGGATGGGAAATCATCAAATGACTCCTGCCGCTCTGGGTGGAGCGGGAGGGAGTGTCAGACTCTTACTGACTAAAACCCATCCGTGCTCCTCGTAGTGCCCTTTGCTTTCCAGGGCCACGGTAACTCTTTCGAACAAAATCCGCAACCGTCTGTGGCTGGCCTAGAAGTAACCCATTCACTCTTAACTTACATAAGACTTGAAAATTCGGTAATATAGTTAATACCATCTGCTATCTAAAAACCTCGGTTTTGTCTGTACCTCCACCTACAGTCCATGTGGATCGCGTGCGCGATACGTGTTAAATTAGTAAAATAATAAAGAGGCCTGTGCCGAGCTTTAGGGGTAATAGCAACATAATAATAGGCACGTTTTCAAGTAATACTTACATCAAAGATTGTTTAAATTGTTTTTTTTTTGATGTTGTAATACATCAACTGGTGTCGTATAGGGTTAGTACATAGGGTAGCCTGGTAGGTAGGTACTCGTATAGTGAGGAGCAACAAAAAGTCAGTCAGTGAGGAAAATTAAGATGGGATCTTTATCCGAATTTTTCGTATCTAAATTAAACCTTGCCCCACAGATTCGTCGAAAATGTTAATTGTACCTAATGTAGTGTTCGCTCGCCGCGCCCCATATTTATGTCCAACCTCCACAACCCGCGAAAAAGCTTTTTAACCGTGACCGTCATACAACACAAAACAGAAACCCGATAAAGGTATTCTCTTTTGTTGTTTTAGGTTCAAAATCAGATTTACAATGAACTCGTTCAGGCTCGCCCGGATTCCAATACAAGCCGTGTGAAGCCAGTATAATAAAGTTCCCAAATATTACAGATATAGACGGGAGTTGTAGATAAGACGCCAGATATCATCTATCGCCTCAATGTAATGATAATCCTAGGCGGCTCTGATTCCGTAATGAAATTCGCGGCACTCGAGAGCGATCTCACTTGATTAATGTCAGTCTCTTTCGGGCTCCGACGGAAATTAAGCTTCCTTAACGAAGTTTATTGCACTTTTTGTTAACTTGTTTCCTAATTAATTTGCAGCAACAAGTGCTCTCTCCCAATGTTTCAGCGGATTAATCAACACGGAGAGATATTATGGCCACGTATTTATATAACACTCCTACAATAAGAAAAAAAAAATTAAGAGAAACTTTATCTTTTCAAAATTTCAAGAATAACGCGTTAATGCTTGTTCAGCGCTGTAGCGAAACTTTTCTAAAGATAAATGTCCTATTGTTGCGATTGTGGAACTTTGCGAATCACTCTGTGAGCTTACTCCAATGGAATAATCGGCTTAACTTTTTATACATGATGGCTAACCAATTAAACCAGTTTTAGTGCCGATACAAAAACTTATTTTCAGCGCACTGCCGCAAACTTCGACGGATGCCATTACATCGCGTTTCGAAATATGAAACAATCCGGTAGAAATACCAACGGCCTTCACCATCATAAAACCAATATTGTAACAAATATTTAATATGTGATGAATAGTGAGGACGTGAATGTGGATAGGAAATGCGTAGGCATCAACAACGACGTACCGGAGCTAAATTCTTTAAGATAAGTTAGAGATGTCTACGAAGGAATCTCATAAGCTGTGCTCATAAATCACGTTCATACATTTCACGTGGCTTAGCATTTTTTAGCATGAAGCTGACAACTGTAAATCTTACCTTTTATTATTGTGTTTATTCGGGGGCGTACCAGGACCGCAGAAGAGCGTTATAGATAGAAGTTGAAAGCTCGCCAATCACGCCCCATTACACAGGTCCTGGCTCCGGCTAATAGCCGACCGCTAACTTCTGCTCAAGTATAAATCAGGATAATGGCTAACACTTATAACCTTAATTCAATATATTGTTTCAATGTTCTACGTAGTTATACGGATAGGTATTAGCTAAGTCGTTTAGCTCTACACTTCAGTCGGACCATTTTGTTCACTAAGCGAGGCAGATATGTCAGTACGTATCTGCCTCGCTTTGCGTGAACACAATGTAATGTGAATGTGTATGGTATTAACACATACCATACACATTCATATGGGATGAAATACGTTCATGAAAATCATTTGATGGAACTACACGTATAAGCCGCAAATTCAAATTGAATAGAGGCTAGTTGGGAGTTAAACAGTACTTTACAGAGCAAAATCGCAAAATCATTACGTACTTTCATGATCAACAATCTATTTATATTTTAAATCAAAAGGAGACTTAATTAAAAGCCTATTAAAAATAAATTATTTTTATACTGATCAATAAAATAACCATCATGTGAAAATGTAGCTTCTCTCCTTGCGTCCTACGCCATTGTTACCACCTGAATAATTAATTGGCCTTTCAATACATTGAGTAATTAAGGATGGGAAGGATTCGTAGCGCCGCCGCCACCGCATCTGTCTACGGTGAAATTTATTCGCTTTTTACCTAAAGTCCACTAGACTCAACAATTTATTGTATTTTCAGCTTAACATTTCCACTTACTTGGAATACTTAGGAATGATTCCAAAAGGTTAAAACCTCCTCATACAAATTGAAAACATGTCTAAAAGAACTTCAATATCAAAGTTAATTACGCCTAGTTGTTCTTGAATGGTTTGTAATAATTAATTTACCAAGATTTCATATAAAAGCAAACAGTTCAAAAGTGGAGTGGGTAATACACGTAAGTATTACTTATTCACGACGGAACCCCTCGTATGGGTTGGATGTGGCTGGTGAAAGCTCGTAGACCATTAACGCGTCCTCACACATCCCCCGCAAGCTTAGGCGGCTGAAATCACTGTTATAAGTAATATCAAAGGAATGGATTGCGATGTCGGCGCCGGATCAAATATTTGGCGAACAACAAAGAACTTGCCGCGTGTATCGCCTGAGCCATTAATCACCCTATTATTGTACGCAGTGGCACAAAACGCAATATTGCCCTTCGACCGACGTCGCCGCGACGCTCATAAACACACTGCCGTAATGACCTATTTAAGGAGAGTTAAATGAAAATCAATAACCACAAACTATTTAAACAAGGACAAAATTTAATTAAAATCAAATACAACTTTGGCGCGTTTATATTTCAATACATTTAGCAACAGACATTATAATTAATATCTATATTGTTTTTATATGATTGCACTGCGAGCGCGAGCGCTTGTGGCGGGAATATAGAGCACGTTGACATTCCGTACAGTAATATTTCAGAACAGGCTGTCGGGTGAATTCGGTTTTATTTTAAAACTGCAAAATCCCACGAACTACGACACCATTAATTAACCAGAGCATGACGTTAACAAGTAGGTACGTTCATAAATGAAGCTATTTTTATGTGGGCAGTCTCAAAGCAGCATATTGTCAGTCCGGTGTCCACTCAAAACACCATCTTTACCACCTTCGGTCTACTAAATGTGTTTCTTTGAAGTACTTTGTACGTTGGAAATCATTGTACTAGTCAATTTATAATTTAGGGAAAATTGTAATAATAATAGTAGCACTATGAACATTGAAAATATGTCAACAAAGCAGATTCCTTGCAACTTTGAAGCTTTGTCATCATTCTACATTTAAAAGGTATGGAAATTGGATGCAATTCAAATGTTTTGCAAACTGGTTCGGAGAAACAAATGTATCAATTTAAATAATGTCTCCATTGGATTGAAGAGATCGGAAAGGGAGGGATCGGATACGGGCTTTAGGCATTTACGTACTTGTATATTGTAGCTCATGTTTGTATATCCAGGGCGGTTTTATACTTACAAAGTTGAAATCTTTTTTGGCCCAAATAAACATCTAGCTTATAGACAATGTGCTTCGATTTAAACAAGAAACTGATTTTGTTAGATACATTATTCCTTAGTAATTTAATAGGTCATGGCACTTTAACAATATCATGTACTAGCTACCAAGTTATTATCACCTTGGGCACAATGGTAAGGTCAAATAATTATTTGACCTTTTGATTACTCGCTAAGAACTACCAAATTAATACAGGTAGAAACAAAGACTCCTTGGCACTCTTAACAGTTACAAGTAAACATGAAAAAAAAATAAAACTTAATTTTCAATAGTTGTTCTTCTTTATTAATCATTATAACAAACTAATTAATAATTCACCACAATTTCTCTTTCCTCGGGCTAACGCCTGTAAAAAAAATAATAGCTACCTGCCGCAGTACACTAGCTTGCCACGATTAATTTATAAGATAGTGTCTAGCATGGCTACAGGGCGTAGACCTGACGTAAGGCAGTTAAAAACGATACTGCAATTAGATTATTTTTATACCGATACAAAGAACTAGAATACGTTGTATATTAAAATGGTAAATCAACGCTAAAGTTGAGTATCAGGATCCTTATCTATTTGGAAATGTGCTCACTTACCTATCTATGGTGACCTAATATCAATAGGTACAAGTGTAACAAAGTTCCTTTGTTCCTACTTTGTAATATAAATTATATCCATGAGTCAGCATTGGCAAGCAACGTTTGATTTTGGGGTTATTTGCAAAGCAGCCGGCACTAACATATATGGACGCGCTCTCTTTTACCAGAGCCCCTTGAAAAGGTCTTTATCGGTCCATAAAACTTCTTTTATGCCACGCGAAGTTTCTGTAGCGAACGGTAAGTTGTTTGATGGTCACCCTCGAAAATAATTTTCCAAGCCCTCCTTCAGCGCCACGATCGATTCACAAGTTACTGCCGATAAAATAAATTCTATATAAAATAAATTCTGTTATGATCCCTTTTACTTTTTACTGAAAGCTCTCCGAACGAGTAATAATAGGATGATCCAAGAATGAATGTTTTCAATAAGTCGTCCTTTTTGAACAGAGTTTAAAAGATTTCCTTTTTGAATTTGACGAAAAGGAAATATTTGGTATTTCAGTGATACTGTAAACTGTTTGCTAATTTTGTTACATGTGTATTTTACGTGGGAAGCCTCAATCTTTTTTTTACAATTTTCTCATCCAAATATTCCGTACAGAACATTATTTAAATATTTTGCCTATATTGACTCGCTTCAAAATATACATTGTTGTTATTACATCATATCATACCTTTTACGTTTCGTTATTTTTCTATTGGAGTGAACATTTTTTTTTTTAATGTTAAATTGACGTTGAAAATATTTTGTATGTGTAGGTACCTATCTATTTTTATTATAAGCAGGTACTTCAATCAGTTTAAATTCGCCTCACGGGTTTTAGGGTTCCACACACATACGGAGCCAACGTGTCTTCCTGTCGGTCTTTTTGTCTGCCCGTACGTCAATCTGTTACAGAGGTATTTCGTGCACATAATCATTACGACTTCCTATATAGGTTACTAGAGTATAAGTGGTTGCCCATACGTCAGCGCAGAGAGCAAAGGGCGCTAACAACTTTGTTCTCATTTCTTGACTCTTCCAATTCCCCTAGTTATCTAGCATCTCATTTTCAATACATTTGCGCTAACCACAACAGAAATCTTCGCTCATCCCATAATCGTCTTCTTCACTGTCCCTCTCACCGTACTGACTTCATTCACTGTTCCTTTTTCATACAATCTGTTTCTCTGTGGAATGCGCTACCCCAAGAAATCAGGATGGCAACCAACCGATTAACCTTCAAAGTTAAGGTTCGCGAGCACATTCGCAAGAAGTTGGCAGTAGTATCGTCACAGCGCTAATTTTACTCATTATTTGGTTTCATCAACTGTTCTAGTATATTCGTGTATTAGTTTATTTATTTTGGTATATACTATAGTATTGTATTGTATGTATGGTTTACTACATATTTATCTTTGCATTCATTAAATATTAATCGTGTTTCGGTTTCCCACATTGCACTTACCACTATTATTCTCTACATCACCCAAAGATTGACTGGTAGAAAATGCCTAAGGCATTAAGTCCGCCTCTGTACATCTGTGTGTGTAAAGTGTAAATAAATAAATGGCAAATAATAGTTTTTGGTACGGCAGTACGGTACGCACAGTGCGCAAATTCAACTCGTACTTGGCTTGTTGGCTAACAATTTCAGTCATTGCAGCCATTTCATGAGTGGTCAGCGGGCCACTCATAAACCTCACGGGAACCTTTAAAGTGGCCAACTGGCAACAAAGATCTCAAAAACCCGAACATGTACCCTTATCAATACATTTTCCAGGGCACGTCCAACCGCGATTATGAATTTTCATTTTAATAGTAATTGGCTGCCCTTATAGGCTGATTACACCTGTTTATGTTCACCACCCTTCATGTTACGGGTGATATAGCAGACCCACAGACATAATATAGGTACGTAGGTACGTGCGTCAAGCCTGTGAGCGAACCCGGTAATGACAATAATCGACTCGTCCCCTATTACATTGACATGGGAAAGCTACGGTTGTACCGACGCCGCGACGGGTCGGTACAACCCTAGCGCGTAGCTTTCCCATATCAATGTTACAGGGGACACCTAATCATCTATCTTGTAGGCCCTAACCTAACCTGTAATAATAGCGATTTGAATGAAAATTAAAAAAAAAACTTTTGTCACAAGATATACCCTAAAATAAACAGGAATGAAGTCCCGCGTGCACACTGTTTGTTTTATTTACGTTCGGCAAATACATCGCGTCAAATTTTATTTCGGCCGTTTATTGTCAGCGTCAATATTACCTGCTCTACGGGAGTACTCGACAGAACTGCGGAGTATAAACTTCATGATCCGTCTTTATTTATTAACTTCGATAGTATTTAGAAAGCCAAGCCATTGCTTTCTAAATACTATCGAAGTTAATTGGTTATATCATCATTCGTCTAGCTTTTTCTCAATTATCCATATTAGGTTCATCTTCCAGACTACCTTACTGACCTTTTAGAACCAATAATTAGGTATTGTACCTACCTACATTATAAAAAAGAATACAATCGAATTGAGAACCTGGAGGAGGTTCTCAATTTGATTTTTTCTGAAGACAGCTAAAAAAGATTCGTTCATTAAAATAAATATTTCTATTTTTTAAATACCCGCTGCGAATCCATATTAATTTCATTTTACACTCCAGGGGCATACCAAAAAGCTCTCTTTTGTTTCATTTCTATTGATATTTGATTTCCGCAAAATGAAGTTACGGTTGGAGGTGACACTCGGGTAGGTCACGTACGGGAACATAAAACGACACTGGTTGCGCGGCTGTAAAGGTGCCGTATATTTGAACGTATGTCGTAACGCTGAGGGGGTGCGGTGTGGCCTGATACCAATTGTGTGACTCCGCCAGGTCGATGGACGGTCTTTTGCTGCCTTCCAAAAAGAATTATGAAACTTTTCAGTAGGGAATTTAGTTCCTGAGTTCCTGAGTAGGTATATAAAGAAAGAAAGACAGAAAGATGTTAATGGGAGTACAAGACAAACAACAAAGTAAAAGAAATAAATAACTTACAATAATAAGTAAGTAATTTTAATAAAGCTAACAACATGAACTTTACCTATGCGAGACCAAAAAAGCTCCTGTCCCAGCAGAATTATATGCTGCGATGCCCACAAAAGGCTTAAATTGTACGTCGTTATGACCGCCTGCCTTTTTGCTGATATTGTTTCTGATATTCAGGAGTGCCCCTGTGCTCACAATGGGCCCTGTTTTACCGGAGTAGTGCTGGCTTCAGAGGCGCAGTGCGACCGATTTCGTGGTCCGCTGGCCGCCACACACCGCTGACCAGAGACAATGGCGGCCGGAGCACTGCCCTCGCGTCTCGTCGCACCGACACACAAACTTCTCATTGTTTCTGATTAATCACGCATAGCAGTTTAGATGATCCGCTTTATCAACAACACCAAGTAATTGAGAATTATTAATTGGAGCGAAACCTCGTGATAAGTATGTTTTGTTGGAGTGAGCAATTAGGCCGTTTCGGGTGTCAAGCAAAGCGGATATAGAAACGGAATCAGAGATCTAAAGATAAAATGTATCGGAGATGAGCAGGGAGTGAACGGGCTATCCTGGCTACCCATAGTAGAGGTATCTACAGCGCAGTAAAATCTGAATACAGTTTACCTGTTGTTTATCCGGCTGAGCAGAGGGATTGAGGCTCGATGGACGTTTCGTTTCCGCTCGATGTTCGCTCCACATTTATTACAGTGTTCATTCTTGCGCATCGCATCGCACTTTATTGCCGCTTTGCCAAGTTGTATGAATGCAATTATTAGAAAAGTTTCATGTAGATGGTTTCATTCGTTTTCCTTCTAGTATTATGCTGATATTGTGTTCATATTTCCGACAGTTTAGACATGTTTTGAGAGGATGTATGGTCGTATCGTTTATTTACTTTCTTAGCTTTTTAAATTGTAGAGTAACCCACATTTTCACACATCTTCGGGTTAGTTAAGGCTGAGGTACCTAGATCGTACATAGGCTGTGTTAACCCAAGACATTTGTAATTATTGTGGCTTTCTCTACGTGAATCTACTAGAAAAGCACCGAAACTAGTGTGGAAGTAAATTAAAACTATGAGTAGAATAGATGGACTGATAAGTCGAGACTCGAGAGGTAGAGGTTAGCGCAGGCAGTGTCATTGTCTGTGGTAACTGAAACAATTAATTACTTTTCGGTTACGGCGAGCGACGTCACTAGAACGAGTTGAGCAACTAAAGTGAAACGTAGGTACACACTTAAAAACAACAGTAACTGCTTTAATTTATTTAATTAATTTTCACTTGTTTAGTATGTAAGTATACTGTTGGCATGAATGGTTGGCATGAATTTGGGAAATCGAGGTGAGGAAATGAGGACAGATGAACTAGGACATTGACAGAGTGCTGATCAAAATGGAAAATCGTAAAATTTATTACCGGGCGGGCAACACATACAAAAACTGTGCAATTCTGACAACATTACATACATAGGGGTCGAATTTGGGTAGGTAGGTGGTAGCTATTGCGGCGGTAAGTCCCCTCTTTGAGGAGTGGCTGGAGAGGCACCACGGCGTCCTTACTTTCCGCCTGACGCGGTACTCACCGGAAACGGTTGTTTCGGGAGGTACTTGTTTCGGATTCGGCAGGAGGACACGTCCGGGTGTTTTCACTGTGAGGATCGCCGTGTCCTCGTCGGCGCGATCGGTGGTGGCGACCTCTTGCCGGCCCAGGTTCACTCCAAGGTCCGGAGCAAGGAGGCATGGGAAGCCGTCGTCACCTCGTTCTGCGAAGCAGTAACGCTAGTGAAGGAGGAAAACCTCACGCCCTAGCCGCCACTCACACGGTCATAAGGGCATCTCCTTATGACCGTGTGTGTGGCGGCTGGGGCGTCGGGTCCGCAGGGCGATTCCCAGACACCGTAGGCGTGGGTCTGCGAACGCCGAGCGTCTGGTAGCACGCTGTCCGATCAAAGCCACGCTCCACCCAGGAGCGGGAGGAGTCATTTGATGATTTCCCATCCATAAAAAGGGGTCGAATTGATAACCTCCTTTTTTGAAGTAAGTTAAAATTACCTGGCTTGTGGCTAGAAACGAAATGCTAGATACGCCAGATAATCAAATCATGATCATTTGGAGTACCTACTAAATTATTTCTTGGTTTCAAAACTTCAAAAGTGATCAGAGTTCTACTTTTATATTCTGTCATTATCTCTACTCGACTCGATGAAATTGACAGTAGGTACAGTTATAGCTTATTATTTTTTGACAGTAGATATCATAAGGTTTTTTTCTTTAGTTTGACTGATAAGTAAAGTGTGATAAGTAAAGTGGAGTGGAAACGTTGATACGTCTCCACTCCACTCGACACAGTCGCTATGCTAATAGTAGATTATGCACCCAGGGGATAAAGCAGTGTCTTGTGTCACGGGCTTCATATTGAATCTCGAACGCAATGAAGGATTCGGGAGTTAACTCCCGAGCGTAGCGAGGGAGTTTAGAGTTTAACTCACGAGCGAAGCGAGGGAGTTAATACAAGAATCCTGAATGCAGCGAGGGATTCAAGCTAGCCCAAGACAAAGACACCTTTATCCCCGAGGAGGATACTCTACTTTTCACACCTCCTGTGAGAAAATATGAAGCCACAATACGAAAAACAAAATATTTAAAGTTACAAACACTAAGTAGAGATATGTATTTAGAACTATACTGTATACCTACTTAAAAAAAGTTAGTTTAATACCATACGGATTTGCAATATCCGCGCCTTTTTCGCGTTCCACTCAGTATACCTACCTACCACATAGCGGCCACGACCAACTCGATTTTCGTTTTTTTTTTTCTCTGTGGGTAAGTAAATATGTGCAGGCCTAATGTTAGCAACCTAATACAATTTATGTGTACACAAAGCTTTATACAGAGCTTTATATCAGCTGATAGAATGGGTTCGGACGCTTGGCTGTATGCAATTTGAATTTAGAACGTCCTATGAGATGCTCGAGAAAATAGTTTTTAAATTAATAAATCGACTATAAATGGGTTTTAAGTGTTATTCTTATCCTTTTATACAATAATCCGTACATAACCAATTATTCTTACAATATTGTCTTCAATCCTGGACCCTGGTCAATCCTTATGATTTTGTAGAAATTCGAGAATATCATCCCTAAGTAGTAAGAGTATCGAGAATATCTTTCCTCTTTCTGGAACAGAAAGAGAGAGACAGAGACAGAAGGCGTTGTAAGTACCTAATATACCGCCAATTGAGCAGACAGATGAGGTTCCAAATTTAAATCACATTATTGACCAGCGGGTTATAATGAAATCCAGTACAATATTATTGCCCGGCAGTGCCACCGGCCAAAAATGACTCACTTTAGGTTAGGTTAGCATGACATATAATTTGACGTTTTCGATCAGGTGGTGTGAAAACTATATTATATAAATGCCTATATTATTAGTCGTAGTAAACGTTATATAGGTTATATGTCGTTACTTAGGTATCTAAAACCTATGTTTTAGATACCTAAGTAACTATGTATTAAGTGCGCACTTCAAATTAACTTATCACACTCAATATTCGACTTTTTTTAACAGCAACATTTTTCAATTGATAGCAACAATGACGAAAACAATTTGCTATGTAACTTATTTATTCAATCTCTAAACAGAATGTTAATAATAAAATATCTATTTCCCGGAAGCTGCTCTATTGTATTCCCGGAATTCAATGAATCCAATAAAACGATAAAAATTTAGCTGAATATTTGATGAATGGGGATATTGGCCTTTACAAATCGAAATAATGTGTTTAACTCTTATACCACACATTGCACAAGGTTAACGTTTTTGAGAGCTTTGTAATCTTCAGTGATTACAAAGCTTAGCGTTACTTTCTAAATAACGGGTAACAGGTTATAATTACAAAGCAGCTAGTAGTAGCAACATTATCAATAACGACAAAAAAAATATACAAACGAATAGAATACAGTGCAACCCCATGTTCTGAAAACTGAAAAATCAAAAGGTAAAAAGTTCGTATCGCTCAAAATTGTATTCATAACACACGATGTAAAAAATACTCGAAGTCTTTCGTTACAAACATATCTAGTGTAATACAGAACGAGTATCTTCCTGAACTCGCCAATGGGTTTAAATAATCACCTTCACGGGATTCATAAAAAAATATTCAAAAAGCCAGATCCAGTCTTTTGGTCGTTATTTTGTTGTTGGATAACGATTGTGTTCCCGGAATTTCATGTGATACGGTGACAACCCTAATTATCTTCTACATATCGCCCGTGCCGCGTGTAGGTAGGTGTAGGTATGTTTTTCCGAGGAATTAGTTCAGGTGAAAAAGACGAGAATATTCGCTTGTAACAGAATAACAACATACTCTAGAGCTCATAGTTAGCGACAGCTTGGACTAAAGATTGATCAAGTAACTCTTTATTTCAATGTTTATAATATCATAATCATAATCATTTATTTGCTGACACAAAGTTGTTAAAAATATAGCACAGTCCAATCATATTACACTTTTTTTTTTAGGATGGGAAATCATAAATGACCCCTTCCGCTCTGGGTGGAGCGGGATGTGTCACACTTTTACTGACTAAAACCCATCCATGCTCCTCCTAGTGCCTTTTACGTTCCAGGGCCGCGGTAACTCTTTCGAACAAAATCCGCGACCCTACGGTGGCCGGGAATCGCCCAGCTACTCCCAACGCCCTGTGCGTCTCCCTATGCCGCGGCGGCTGGGGCTTGAGGGTTGTCTCTCCCTCACGCGGCCCGCCTCCTCCTTCACTAGCATTACTGCTTCGCAAAACGAGGTGACGGCTTCCCATGCCTCCTCGCTCCGGACCATGGATTGAACCAGGGCCGGACGCGAGAGGTCGGTCGCTGCCAATCACCTCGACGAGGACCCGGCCGGCGGGGCAGACCTCCACCGTATGCTCCACAGTGTCCTCCGGGCGATCCTCGCAGTGAAAACACCCGGGCGTTTTCTCCCGCCGAATCCGAAACAGGTACCTCCCGAAACAACCGTGTCCGGTGAGTACCTGCGTCATGCGGAAGGTGAGGACGCCGTGGTGCCTCCCCAGCCACTCCTCAAAGAGGGGCACTATCGCCACAATTGTGGCGTGCCCTGCACTGGGTTTCGACAGTCGCTGACTCCATACCCCAATTTGCCGCGGCAGCAGTTTCGCCCCGGCGTTGCGCCTCCACGCATCACGTGTAAACGTGCGCGAGGGTTCTCGCCTCCAGATCCCATGGCGTGAGGCTAGCCGCCTCGCGGGAGACCGTGCGGTATCCCCGGGCCAGCCGGATGGCCATGACCCTTTGGGACGCGTTCAACTGGACGCTTTCTTAGGTCCAGCGCCCACACTGGGGCCCCATAAAAGGCCATGGACCGCACGATCCCCGCATAGAGCCTCCGGCAGGAGGCGTTTGGACACCCCAGATTGGCCAGAAGCCGGTTGAAGGCAGCCAATGTGTGCCATGTTTCCAATCTGATGTTAATGAAATTCCTTTAAACAATAAGTATCTATCGGTTAATTAAAAATCTAGCTGGTAAAATGAAATATATAACCATCAAATAATAGTAGATTATGCACCCAGGGGATAAAGCAGTGTCTTGTGTCACGGGCGTCATATTGAATCTCGAACGCAATGAAGGATTCGGGAGTTAACTCCCGAGCGTAGCGAGGGAGTTTAGAGTTTAACTCACGAGCGAAGCGAGGGAGTTAATACAAGAATCCTGAATGCAGCGAGGGATTCAAGCTAGCCCAAGGCAAAGACACCTTTATCCCCGAGGAGGATACTCTACTTTTCACACCTCCTGTGAGAAAATAAGAAGCCATAACACGAAAAACAAAATATTTTAAATTTACAAACACTAAGTAGAGATATGTATTTAGAACTATACTGTATACCTACTTAAAAAAAGTTAGTTTTAATACCATACGGATTTGCAACATCCGCGCCTTTTTTGCGTTCCACTCGGTATACCTACCACGGCACATAGCGGCCACGACCAACTCGATTTTCGTTTTTTTTTTTTAATTCTCTGTGGGTAAGTAAATATGTGCAGGCCTAATGTTAGCAACCTAATACAATTTATGTGTACACAAAGCTTTATACAGAGCTTTATATCAGCTAGGTAGAATGGGTTCGGACGCTTGGCTGTATGCAATTTGAATTTAGAACGTCATAGGAGATGCTCGAGAAAATAGTTTTTAAATGAATAAATCGACTATAAATGGGTTTTAAGTGTTATTCTTATCCTTTTATACAATAATCCGTACATAACCAATTATTCTTATAATATTGTCTTCAATCCTGGACCCTGGTCAATCCTTATGATTTTGTAGAAATTCGAGAATATCATCCCTAAGTAGTAAGAGTATCGAGAATATCTTTCTTCTTTCTGGAACACAAAGAGAGAGACAGAGACAGAAGGCGTTGTGAGTACCTAATACCGCCAATTGAGCAGACAGATGAGGTTCCAAATTTAAATCACATTATTGACCAGCGGGTTATAATGAAATCCAGTACAATATTATTGCCCGGCAGTGCCACCGGCCAAAAATGACTCACTTTAGGTTAGGTTAGCATGACATATAATTTGACGTTTTCGATCAGGTGGTGTGAAAAACTATGAAAACACTCCATATACGAGTACATATAATATTTACTTGTAACGAAACGAAAGGTTCGCTAGTACGAAATACTCTGAAACCATTTAACCGATTTCGCGACTGTACCCAGTGAAGTGTAAGGCATTTATCACGAAAGGTCGTATATCTTTGCATAACGATACAAAGGAAAAGCAAATAAAAAATAAGCTTTGAAAAAAATGTGTTAATATTTTTTACGGAACACATTTGTTAGACAGATGTAGAAATGTTATTATTTATTACAGGTATCTTACATAGTACCTACCTGATTATGAAGAGGAAATAAATAAGAACATTAGATAACCTAATCATGATATAAATAAAGAGGTAGAAAGAAAAAGAGTTTATTTACGTCAAACATGCATGACGCATTTCATAATTTTTGTTTTTTCAAATTATCGGGATTGTGATAGCTAAGAAGATATGCGTCACATCCGCGCAAAACGGCCATCGCTCAGCACAATGCTGAAATTCGTGTGTGAGACACTGGAGAAACGTGCTGGGGAACAAAAAGAGACAAACGTGATTTTTTTGGCGTTTTTATAGATAATGTTACGGAACCCTCCGTGCGCGAGTCCGACTCGCACTTTGCCGGTTTTTTTGTAATAGGTAATCTCTGGGAGTATCTTACTGATAGAAAGCAACACTATTGCTGAAACTCACAGGCTACTTTCCCAGAAACTTGCTCAGTTTGTGTCGGTTAGGCCACAGGAGTGAAGCCACATCATGTAAGCACTAGTTTTGTACTTATTTTGCATCCAAACACACACTACCTACCTTAATGTATGTATGTGTGTAAGTACATAAAACCGAGGGTGCGCAATCACAGCTCAGATGATCGCTGCACCAACAACATAGCTAGGCTACCTTGAACTTGAAACTCAACACTATGACATCAATGGCACTTTCATTGAGTTTCTTAATACAAACAACTACTAGAAATTATAATTTCTAATAGTTAGTTGTTTCTATAAAGAAACTTTCAACTACATTCCACCAGCATTGATCAAAGATATACCTATATTTGTGTCATACTATGTAACACACTCGTACCTGAGTATCAATTTAATTTATTCTGTACAACATCTGTACCTAGGTACGTATCTCCATCGTCTCAAATTTGTAACACTTTGAGAAGATAAAGGCTTATACTTGCCTTTCTATAACACTTCCAGACACAGTTTCTGTGGTACTCTATTAACTACAGTTCATTACCAGGTGTTATCAACTGTAAATGTTCAGATATGTACCTACGTATAGGTACCTACGACTATGACGTCGACATCTCTTTAATTGGAATAAAAACAAAGCTTCTGTATGCTACGATCAATATTTAATGAACGGCAGTAAATGTTCAGATATGTAGATAGGTATAATAGGCTCATGGCAGTATGCTCGTTTAAGAAACTGAACGTCTACCTACCTACATCAAAAGCTATCAAAATGGCTTTATAATAAATCACTAAACAACAGTTCCCTTAATGTATTCAAATCCATAAAGGTGCTGTCTATTATCCTTAGCTTACCTTAAGAGCCACGTTGCTTGAAAGTTTGATTACTCTGCGAAATTAAGCGATGAGCGTTATTAAATTGTCATTAGAAAAGCGTCTCGAGGATGAGTCATTAAGTATGGCTCTAATGAGTGCTTTACGTTACTTACTGGAGTGTGCGATGTCACACTCGGTACGGAGGTGATGTATGCCCGCTACGTTACACGTTTAATGCGTCGCCTCGCTCCGCACGGAACTGAGCAACCTGTTATGAGAGCGCCTTCAGCCGTGAAGTTCAGCTACACATTCCCGTTGCTAACATTGACACCTTACCGCTTACCGCCTAGCGCGAGCTGTGTCGCTGTCGTGGTAATGTACTTACCACAACACAACACTCCATTTATTTAGATATACCTTGGGCGTCACTTAAAAGCCAATCATCACCCACAATTTGTTTTTTTTTTAAATTACGCTTTTGGTATAACAAGTGCTACCTAACAATTTTGACCTCTGTTATAAAAGGACGATGTTCGTATTATTAAGTTACTAGGTATTGTGATGAAGATCCTACATTGTGATGAAGATGCGAAAGGCCATTCCAGTTTTCGGACAATAAACAAATTTACGAATTTCTAACACGATCACAACCTAAATGTGCGTATTTAAGATGTGAATCAAACACAGGTATTATCGAATCATACGCAGTGGGATTTAGATCGTGAATCACGAGTCGTCAAGTAGAATTCGATTGTAATAGCGACACGGCTGAGCGCGTCGTCGGCGGCGCCCGCCTGCCGATAATGAGCGTCGATACGACGGAATCACACGACACGCCGCTTTCCTCGCCGCCGGAATAATTCACCGTGCACTCTGTAAAAAATATGTGAACCGAATTTGTCTCAGTTACGTTAAAATGGGATTTCGACGGAACGGAAGTTTGTCGGTCTGGTGAAGCTGCTTGAGGCCCAGTTTCCACCAAAGCAGAGAGGACAGGAGATGTGTTGAATAAACCAATCCGATAAACTAAGCGGAGAAGAGATGTGGAAATAACGAAATTGGATTGGTTTGTTCAACACATCTCCTCTCCTCTCTGCTTTGGTGGAAACCGGGCCTAAACCTCGCCTGCACACGCAGCGCGCCGTAATAAGATGCAAGATGCAATCGATTTTATTCATTACAGGTATATTAACATAAGCCCACACTCACTGCAAACATTGGCGTTGATAACGAAATAAAAAATACAGAACGGAACTGTGATTATTATTTATGTCAATTATCTACTGTGTGGTGTCGAACTGTTATAAAAACTAACACGTGTAGTGAGCAATTAAAATCCAAAATACTCGATCGAGTATGAAATTTACATTATATAATTTTATTTATTTCAGACAAAAGAAGTCCATAATATTACATTCATAGAATCATAACACATTAAATTAAATTACGAAATTGCTCCGTTTTAAATTAAAATTAAAATTAAATACATTAAAAAGTCATAAAAAGTGTTGTCAGAGTTAAATTATAAAATCATTAAACTATAATATTACCTTATCTGCCTATTAATTTATCTGTCATTAAATATGACAGTACCAGAACTGTGCACCTTATTCCAGTGCCTCACAATAGGACACTCCACCTTTTCTATTATGGTGTTCAGAAGGCCATTGGGGCTGCCCCGCACACGATACATCAGGGAGGCCACTCTCTTACGCACAATAGCCCTAAAGCAGTCAGTGTTGGCCTCCGCAAACATCCCCGACGCACTACAGTATCGCGGCAACCCCATCAGCATCCTAAACCCATTATTGTAGAGGACCCGCAGGGCATTGAAAGCCCTCTGCGTATAGCGGACCCACATGCTGCAGGTGTACATTACTGTACATTGTCTGGCAGTACGCCTTAAACAGAGTAATTTTAACATCTTTTGTGCACCTCGCAAACCTGCGCGCCAGCATATTACATCTCACTGCCAATGCCATGCGTTCCCTCTCAATATCCAAGTCATCAGAGAGGTCCTCAGTAACCCAATGCCCCAGGTATTTGAATTTGGTGACTCTACTTAACGGAATTCCTCCAAGTCTTACCAGTGGCTTATAAAAAGGGAATTTTCATTATAAGATCAATGTTTGCCGTTCTAGGGTCAGAAGGACAAACAATGATGGTTATTATTGATGGTGATGTCCTTTTAAAGGTCAAGTACTTAGTCATAGTTAATACAAAATACTGATGGCTTCTGGATGGCCTGTTATGTAAACTTGGACGAAGCTAAAAAATAATCTAAGGATTGAAGTAGTTGATATCCTGTGGATTCTGCCGTTGTTCAAGGTTTCAGTTCCAGAGTTTTAGTTTTTTTGAAACCTCAATTTTACGAGTATGTTTTCACTTGAGCCTAGTGGTTTTAATCAAACCTTACTAGCGGGAAACACCACACACAAATGAAATCAAGTTTACACGTCTAACAAATTCATCAATTTTAATTAAAATTCGTAGAGCACACTTGCCAAACACAAGTTAAACCACCTATGATTGTGGAATTGCAAACAAAATCAATCAAACTTTGGAAATCGAATCACATTGAAAGTCATAGTTTATTTAGACCATAGTAACACTAGACAGGGTACATAATAAGTTTATCCTGCGGAACATAAAGCTCAATTCACACCAGCTGAAGGCCCGTATTGCTGTTGCGGATTTTGTTCGAAAGAGTTACCGCGGCCCTGGAACGTTAAAGACACTAGGAGGAGCATGGATGGGTTTTAGTCATTAAAAGTCTGACACTCCTTGCCGGTTCACCCAGAGCGGAAGGGGTCATTTGATGATTTCCCATCCTTAAAAAAAAAAGGCCCGTATTGCTCCAATTACCTTTTTTTTTTTTAAAAACATTCCCCACACTAGGAATTTCTCCTGTATCGTGGGTGCGTTTACAAACATATAAATTCACGTACACAAACAGCCAGACCCGGAACAACTATCTGTAGGCCATAAAAATATTTGTTCTGTACGGGAATCGAACCCGCGACACACAGCGCAGCAGTCAATCGCTCAAGCACTGCGCCAACCGTGTCGTCAACCTAGCGATGCGTTTTCCGATAAAATAATATCCTCGATAGCGAAACAGCACCAAAGGTCCGTCCTGTTAGCTGCGCCCATAATTTACATTATAACAACTTTTAATGTTTGTATAAAAATTAAGAAACAGGTTTTTATGTGTAACAAACCTAAAGCTTTTCTTTGTTTGCTATCCTGTGGAATCATGTTTAATATAATATAAGTACAGCAAAAGACAGAGCAATGTGATCCAACATGGCAGAGGCCTTGAGACATGCCTATTAAAATTTTTCCACATCGAGTGGATTGAAAATCCCAAGTCCCCAAGCTGGTTCAGAAAAGTCTAGTGTTTCATTCAAATTTTTGTAATGATACTAAAATCATAGTCAAAACTAGAAAAATTGATGGCGCCGGTAGTCGCAGAGCGATTCCCGGCCACCGTAGGCGCGGGTCTGCGGACGGCGAGCGTTGGGTGGCTCGCCGTCCGATCAAAGCCAGGCCCGGGTCGACGGCGCGTTGAGTTCCACGCGGACCTCAAAGAGATGTCAGCATAGTAGACGGGGCCCGTCAGGACCAGAGCCTGCCAGGGTACAGGATTTTATTCGAAAGAGTTACCGCGGCCCTTCAAAGCAAAGGGCACTACGAGGAGCACGGATGGGTTTTAGTCAGTAAGAGTCTGACACTCCCTCCCGTTCCACCCAGAGCGGTAGGAGACAATTAATGATTTCCCATAATTAAAAAAAGAACTAGAAAAATTGATTGGCCCAACATTATTATAATCAAGACTGTAGATGTATAATATTACACCTACTACTCACCCTTTTGGGTTGAGAGCTTATTCCAAGGATTAGGGGCGTAAGCGGTAAAGCTGGGTTATAAAATAATTATTATAAGTAAGCCTTTGTAAGTTAAGGTGGACAGAAAACGGCCACTTTTTCTTTTACTAGATAGTTAAAAAAAGTTTCACGAGTAACACTTTAAATGAGAGATTTTTTTAAATAAAATAATAAAATTGATACTTAATAATAATATGATACGCTTTGCAAGCGTTACTTAATTTAGGTTTTTGAAAAAAAAAAGTATTATATAACCAAATATTCTCCAAGGTACCGTCTACTTATATACCAAAAATCATCAAAATCGGTAGAGTGATATAGATGTGAACGCGTAACAAACTCGCTTCAGCAATAATATTATTTTGGATTTGATTACCTAACGTCCTCTCTTGGCTTAAGTAACAAAGACTTTAAATTGAAATAAACAAAGACAATAATTCTAAATCAATATCAACGTAGTGACCAGCGAGCGCCGCGCTGAGGTAATCGATACTAAAATGTGTCGACCGCCTATTGTTTCTTCTTATACTTAGAATTTAATAACAGTTTAACTTTTATAACGTAGAACGTTTTACTCTCTAGGGCATTGAATTTGTAACCAAAAAAAGAATTAATTAAAACTGCAGCACACAGTCCAACTGAATATTATACCTACAAGTTTCGTGAACATGGAGTAAGTACTTATACTTTATAAACATATATGAAGTATAATTTTGGTCCCTTTGCGCTCCGCTTTACTCTCTCAAACAACTGTGAGGGAAATATTTCTTTTATGGATACCCAGGAACGTTATATCCACATTTTCTCTTAGAGTTCCACAAAGGCCCGAAAATATTCCGGAATTATAATGTCGCTTCATTGTCAACATACCCGACGTACCCGAGTTAAAACAAGCACATCAAACAAAGAATTCCAATAAAGGACTAACTCCCAAAACTCCCAATCATACAAAATTAAACGATCAGAAGTGATCAAAAGGATCTTCTCAATTTATCATCTTTTAAATAACGGCCAATGTCCTCTGTCTCGTCAAATCTCAATAGATTACAGCATATGGTGAGACGCGAGCCTACTCCGGGGATTAGGCACAAAAGCGAGGGTAAGCTTACTGCCTAATATCTTCTTTAATATCTTAAGCTAGTTTAATAAAATATTAATACCTATTTGTAACGTTATTCTCGGAATTAAAACACTAGATACTTTATGGCTATTATCAAAAGATGAATCTATTTTTTAAAGCTCTCTCGAGATAATTAAATTCATATGAAGTATTTATAAATATTCATAGTTTACGTTGATATAGGTAACAATAAGGTCTTCGCACTTGTCATCAAGCCTAAAAAAAATAGGCTTTATAATATTGTACCTACACAAAACGACGTATAATTTTATACAACTTGCATGTTTTAATATACAAACATATTAAAAACTGGGGACTCAACGTGAGGGTTCAAGCGTCCCTGCGAGTGGGAAAATTAAGGTAAGTGCCAATAAACGTGCGGAACCTGCGATACGTGCGAACATGGCGCTGTTGTCATTTTTTTATTTAGCAACCCGCTCACGGTGAAGACTATAAAAGTAACTGTTGATTTCTGTGAACATCTTTCTCTATTAAAGGGTAGTTTAGACGCGTGCGCCCTCCGCGCCTAGCAATCTATTTATCTAACTACCCTCTTTATGGTTTTCCTCGCAATGGGTAATATTCGTGGCCGTATTCCTTATATCTTTAAAACGTAGCTAGACGTAAGCGATAAACGCGGAGAGAACACCCCGGGGACTCAATTCCTTGTATATTGCACGCGAAAAATCTGTCTGTCAGCTTGTTACCTGAGGATTTGACATAAAGTGTTATTTCTACAGAAGCTAGCAACTCTCTAGAGCTTTTAAGTATGATGATATTTCCAACTTCTTTTTGTTTGTAAACTCCACCTAAACCAAAAGTTTGTTGGCTTCCACATTGTATTTTTATTATTCTGCGACTTTGGTGTCTGTGATTAAGTTTTCAAACAGGCAACAATAAATACCTACCGAAATGGGGAACTCAAAAATAATTGTGACGCAATAAAGCTGAAACTGAAATCGAAGACTCAAAAATTGAAGAGTTACTTATGTACAAGCATCGACAATCCCTTTTCGACATTAGAACCGAGCGACAAAGCAAGAAAGTAGGTATACCTACCAACCTATATCAGTCGCTCCTACTTAAGCTGAAAGTTCGAACAATTACTCTTCAATTTGGCCTTTGACTTGTCAAACTTGGCTCACGTTGAAATTGACTCGATTCAACCTTGATATGCAGAGCGTTTCAGCATTCATTACGTCAACACTCACTCATTAAGTGTCTGGGAAGCGTGCACTAAATCACTAAGGCAAAATGTTTCATATCCGGTTGTTGGGGCGTTAAAATAAGGTGGTAACAATAAATTTCAAAATCGTCACATTCATCGCCCGCATTGAAAAGTAAAACTTTGAACGCTCTTCTTAGTTTATGGTGCAACTCTATATTTATCTATTGTTTACTAATTTTCAAATGTGTAATTTCAGCAATCCCTCCCGATTTGCTATCATTGATTGAAAAGTTGTATCGTCTATCTCCGGTGTTCTTCATCAGATCTTCACCAAATACCATTAAGGAACACCTCCGAAAAAAAACAAACAATAATTAACTCTCACGGGTTGTGATGCCAATTCCTCACATACCTCACAACCTCTCACGGAATCAGTTGACGATTGGCGGGGACATGGTTCAATAAAAATATAAAAAAACGGTTGTGATGCTTGGGTCGATCTTCAAGTTTAACCAAAGCTTACCGAGGTTAGTCTGTGGATGGGCGACCGTCTTAACATACCGAGACTCTTCGGTGCTTTCGCACCGCATGTTAAGCCGTTGGTCCCGGCTGTCATTTGTAGATATTTGGCAGTCTTGCCACGGGGTACCCAGTTACTGGAATGAGGAGGTCAGATTAGGCAGTCACACCACGTGATGAAATTAGTTTAACTGGAAGCCGACCCCAATATTGTTGAGAAAAGGTAGTGGCAATGAAACGTTTCGACACCAAACGGTCAAAATTGTAATTGCTAATTAATAAGGTTAGAGTATTTGCGCTGCTTGAGGGCCTGAGCAGCTGCACTGATAGATAGTGCCGGCACAGCCCGTCGTACTAGGAACAAGAGAGGTAGAAGCTAGTGGCTAGAGAGGCAACGACGACGTCCTCACCTGCCGCCTGACGCAGGTACTCACCGGACACGGCTGTTTCGGGAGGTAGGTACCTGTTTCTGATTCAGCGGGAGGACACGTCCGGACACGGTGGAGCATACGGTGGAGGTCTGCCCTGCTTGGGCACAGCACTTCAATACAAATATTTATGTAGATTTAAAGTGCAGGTAGCATGTTGCATGCAAACGAGCATGCAACATGCAGCAGGCATGGTTTCTGTCACGACTCAGCTTATCGTCGCAGATGGTATTAACGCTCACCACCCCAGCTTCAGGTTGCGCCTACGCGGGCTTCGGGTGGGGTAGGGCAGACAAGACTACGTGGAGTCGGTTTTGCAGCGGTTCGTTTCTGTCACTAACTTTATAGCACATACATACACACACACATTTTTACATTTTCGTCGAAATAAAATTCCATGGAAAAATATACCGAACAAACAATATTCGTTAAAAAATAATAGGATAGATCACTAAAAAAAAATTATTAGTCCGTCAGATAGATTTCCAAAAAATATTAGACAAGTATTTTTTTCTTTTTTTCACGTAAATAAAAAATTAAACCGATACAGTGAGGCAATTTTTGCATAATCAACCCCTGACGGGGTGACCGGGGTGGACAGTTGTGCTGATCTTGGGCACGAAACAAGTGAGATTCTGTTAACGGTAGGTAGCGTGGCGAAGGCGATTTTCAGTAGGGACTTACGTCAAAAATGTATGGGATTGACAAATGCTATCTAAATGTCACGTGATTTAATTCTTACATTTTGGAATTTCGACAGTCGCATTAAGTGTAATTTACGCGGACATAATCAACCCTAATTATAAAACCATTTAAATGATTTAAATGGATAAGGATTAAATTATCATAATACCAAAATAACCGTTTTTGCATTGCACTCGGGGTTTGATCAAACATATTGAACAAAAAGCGGTCATGGTGACTTAACCATGGTTCCATAAATGGTATTTCAGACGTTTTTGTAGATGTTGATGTCCTGTATAAAAGTCTAATTAATAGTTAGTTAGTTTTTAGTGTAAGTTTGCTCTAATTGTCTGTAATTGATTCCGCAGCGTACGCGATATAAGGATTTTTTCTGAATTTTTGTCACACCTCGGGTTACATTATCGAAGTTTTCATACGGATCCCTAACTTTATTGAAAATACGCTATAGCCTATGTCCATCAGGGATAATGTAGGACTCTAATGGTGAAAGATGATTTTTTCAAATCGGTCCAGTTGTTTCGAAGCCTATTCATTTCAAACAAACAAATCTTTCCTCTTTATAATATTGATGTAGATAACAGTAGGTATAGATAATACTATCAAAACAAGGTTATTTCCATTCTGTTCTTGCCATCGGCTGCTTATTTTCCCGCATACGTACCTAACACGGAAAAGTAACAATGGTCAACTAATTGTCATTATTCATTACTTATTCAGATTCATTTTTAGTCTTATACCTAATACAATTGGAGCTAATTAGACTACGGCACATAAAATTATAATTGAGCGAAGTTAGTGGAGAAAGATGGGCATCTTAATGTTTTTTACCCACTTCCAAAAGCTTATTTCGGCTACAAATAGACTCAATTAATCTATAATCTCCTTCTAAGCTGCACCAACTTCTGGTCTTCCGTCCGTTCAGTCTGCCTGTTGGTAGTACATCTAGCGTAAAACTCTACGCTTACCGATTGGTGAAAAGACACATTTGCTCCACCGATGGATCCATCGACAAACATGTACCTTACCCTCTGCAACCTGCAACTTCTGCAAGCCAAGTCGGTAAATAAAATACATTTATGAATAATTTCATTTCGGATATTCTTCTTACAGGCTTTGAATTAAAATATTGTGTGTATAACTTCGCAAATTCACAATACCTACCTTTTGTTTTAAAAGTAGGTGGACGTTACCCTTTGAACTGAAATCTAATTAGTTATTGTGGTCAAACCATTTTGCAAACTTTGTTCATTGATAAAATAACTATGAGCTTTGTTTATAAAATCAATGGCGAATAACATCATGAGCAGCTACGGAGAGGAATTCTAATTCAAGAAAACTGATAACCTTAGGATCTTTAAGTCAAGAACAGGTTACTTTTAGGCAAGCGTGACCCATCGTCGACTACATCGTCGTTTGATTGATTGTAGTTAAACGCAGTACTATCTATAATAAACTACTGATTTTGATAAAATTTCTATGGGACCAAGAAGTCGTCGTCGAGAAGACTATATCCTTTCACATAAAACAAGAATTTTTCAAATCGGTTCATAAATGACGGAGATATGAGGTAACAAACACACAAAATATAAATAAATACAGTCGAATTGAGAACCTCCTCCTTTTTTTGGAGTCGGTTAAAAAGACAAAAACACATTAGAATTGCACAAACCTAGTGCGTAAAGTGAAATTACCAACGGCAATATTAATTCCACCAAGTTTTTTAACAAAACACAAAGTGTTACGGCAGTCGACACAATTAATCGAGCACTTGTTATAATGCACATGTCACACATTCATTATATTAATGCACACATTATTTAAAATACCGCAGGCGGCTACCCATTCATATTTTAACGCCGATATTATAGCACGTCAGCATCAGTCAATCAGGCTGTGGTACTGTATTGGATGAAACTTTGGACATAGAACGCTTACATGGGAAAAGAGGCTACTTTTTATCCTGTTTCATAAACCCCGCGGGGGCCGCGAGCAGAATGAATTATTATTTCTTTTTGTTGTTCCGTCTCAATGGATTAATAATTTTACGAGAACTTAAAATCTACGTGTTGCTGCGGATAAATGCTTGTACAATAACGGTATTCCTGTTTTCTCTATCGCTTCGGAATAAATGGAACGCTCTGATAGATTTTTTAATGTCTGTACCTAGATATTTTTTTAAAGTTTTCGTTACAATACCTACTAAGTTATACTTTAGTTACCTACTTAGAGCCATTTTCACCAAGCCAAACTGATCTCGATCAGCGTATAAACCGCGTTTATGAGCTGTCAGTGTCACTATTTTTCTCTGGAAAATTGACGCTGACAGCTCTTGAACGCCGCGCAGTTTAGATGTACTGATCGCGTTCAGTTTCATTGGTGAAATCCGCTCTAAGTTAGGTACCAAAATAGTTTTCCTTCCTTCCTTACGCTTATGGAAAAAAATTCGCTTCGAAACTTTAGCCTGTATAAGCAAAACCACAAAAACTCTGTGACAATACATACTTAGTGTCAATTTTCATTCATTTTTCTTTGTAGCTATGAGTAAAACCTCATAAAAACATATCAAAAGCCTTCTAACATTAAAATAAAAGCGCATGTAACTGTTTGAAAACGAAATGTGAAGCACAAAAGTGCAAAGTGCCGTTCTCTTCATGTCCAGTCCTTCAGGGAAATGTTATATCACATGCACATAACAAAACTACGTATTTTTATATGTTTATTTTAGACGATAAAACTGGAGTCGCAAATGTTAAGTTGAACTTTAAAAGAGTATATTTAACGGCGAGTTTTGCCTCGTACCGCAATTTATTGCCTCGCCAAGCCGATTCATGTTTGAACACACGCTTTTATTTTTAAAGTGTATTGCTTTACAATTGCTGGATAAAATGGTATAGCATTGAAAATAGACTTCTGATTGCTTATTTTTTCTACGGCGCTAACTCAATTGTTTATTGACAATTGTTCTTGGTTTTATTTATTGTCCTTTAACTTTTTCAGGCTGGAACGTTCGATTTGCATGAAAGCTTTTGAAAAGGGAGGTAAACTTTTGATATTTATGGTTGACTGTGTCTATTTACCTCGCTAGGGGGTGTATGTGCTATGTTTCTTCAAATACCACGACATAAAGTCAATAAAGCTATAAAGTAAACATCAGCGGTGGTTAAATCATTTGATGAAGACCGCGAGCGCCACATTCACGCAAGCCCCTAATCAAAATTAAGAATCTTCCGACGTCACGCAATTGTAGCCTTTTAGGGGCTTGCAGTGAGGCACGGGCGCGCTAGTCGACGCCGTCATTACTTCAGTCCACTACAGGATCGATACAAATTTACTTATGCATAGGTACTGCTCTACCCCAACGCCACTTGCCATGATGGATTGAACATTACTTTGGGTTTCGTAGAAAACTAATACTAAAATGGCGCAAGTAACCTCTCAAACTTCTTTTATTTGAAAAAGTTTGGGTTTTGGGTGTTCTCCAGTGAATATGATGCATTACACATATTTATTACAAAAATAAACGAACGGTATAAATGTACCTATATAAGTAGGTGATTCCTATTCAATCTATTTTGCTGTTTACTTTTTTCAATTCGGGGAAAGGGCTAGGCAGATAATGATGATAATTCATTTCAGATGACATTTTCTTTTCCCAACTATATTGGAGTCGGTTTCTAGTCAAACCGGATTCAGCTGAATACCAGTATTTTACGTGGAACGGCTGCCAACCAGACCTCCACAACCCATTAACTGGGTAACACTACGGTATTATAGTTATTGGTAAGTCTGGAATCAGATTTACTGGTATATTGATGAAGACTGTCACTACGTTATTATTTTCTTTCGCCATATTTTCTAAATTAAATAAGAAAACCAACTTGTAAGGTTTAAATGAGACTTCATGGTAGATGTGCCAACAAGAATTCACAAAGTATGTGAATAACTAAGACATCACAGTGTTGGTAGAGCGTGACGAAATTATGCTTTGTACGTACCTACGGTCATTACACTTTTGTTTCACAGTGCCATTACAGTTTCCACACAATACTACTTAAATATCCAATGTTGAGCAATAAATTATTTAGCAATCTGTACAGAATCTTACTTTATGAAATCTGTACGTAATGGTTAAAGTTTTGCTGATCCATAAAATTCAAAATTATAAGCAGCAGCTAAAGTGAAAATCTTAAAAGTAGGCTACAGTTATAATATTACAGAAGCTTTCACAAAATTAAAAACAACCTATACAAAGCATAGCGGATTGCTTCATAATATTAATGTAACTTTTATAGCATCATGAACAAGAATGTCATACAGAGGCTAATATTCTTTTCTTATTCTTTAACGTTGATCGTAAACAATAAAAACGAAATTTAAAAAATCACTTTATACTCACACTCGTAAAACGCGACTTACACAGACGAGTTTAGATCTAAATGTCAGGGGAATGAAACGTACACGCGCCCAATAAAATTATTCTGTTTCTTTCGCATTTATTGCTGAACAATTTTCACAACCATTTTTCCCTGGCGCCTAGTAGAATAATTTAGAGTGATATAAACTCATGAATCAATCTGCAGAATACTTCAGGTCACTGTTGGAAATACGGTTTCCAACGATAGTCGAATTCCGATCAGTAAAATAAATGTTGTAGGTAGGTAACCTATCTGTTGATTTCACTTTCATTACAGCTCAAACATTGTTGAAAAAGAAATTTACTTAAGTTAGATAAATCCTAAATAGTAAGCGACTTCCAGTACACCGTGGTTTTAGCTAGATTTCTCCAGAACGCCTCAGCGCTTACATGTCGAATTTAAGTAAGAAAATCTCTACAAAGCGCAGTTTTCTGATATTGTTCTCGAATTGTCGTCATAGCTAGCTATTCGTATGCAGGGAGCTTTGCAAAGAGCGAAATGTCGTCGTCGATTTGGTACAAAAGTTGTAAGTGTAGGGACTCGTTCGTAGGCCGATATCTGGAGCGTCGGGCCGCCAGCCCACCACTCGCGAGCAATCTGTTTACGTAACAGCCCCGTTATGTTCGGAGAGGGTTCCCGTAGTAGACGTTAAACATATTGCCTCATAAATCGTGAGAATCCCGGCAAGCGCTGTACACCCGTACCGGTGTCGATTTGACTACGTTTCCTTTACGATTCCACCATATTGAGCGATCGGGCTCAACATTTAAATATCACTACATAAATCTGCGTGACACATAAGCCGTTACAGTCGCTCAGCCGCCTAGCCGTGACGAAATATCAAATAGTGTCCATAAGTTATCCACAGTCAATGTTTATAATGCGAAATAAATAACATTTGCATAGTCTATACAACTTCATATCATAATTTCAATTTAACATTGGTAACATTTTATTAAATTCAGTTATCAAACACGAAGCCCAGATTTCAGCGGGTTTCACTTACCTAATGGTTGGCTAACAACATTACTGTTTGAATTAATAATTACATGTGGGTTAGTTGTTTCGAAATTGTGCTATCCTATAATAAACTTCTTTCGTATAAAATTATATTTAACGGAAAAGCTGTAGGTTTTAAAACTCAGGTTTCAAATGTTACACTGTGCTAGAGGTGAGCAAAAACAGCAACACCTACAAGGAAGTTTGCAATTAAAATCTAATTAAGTATTTTACAAACATTTTTATCAGGAATGTTCAAAAGGCCGTTACACCGCGAAGTAGGTTAAACTTAGTTTTGTGGCTAAGTTGGTTCAAGATTAGACATCAACACGCACACGCGAGCGGGCGCGGCGGCGGGCGCGGCGGCGGGCGCGGCGGCGGACGCGGGCGAGCGAGCGGCCGCGGCTTGCGGGACATGCTCGCCGTCACACGATGCTACAACTGTTGCAAAATTGCTTTTGTTGTTCGATAAATTAGAAATGCTTCCATTCAGGGTCGTTGAAGTTTTCTTTAGAGGCCGAGCACCATATTTCCTGTTCACCGGCTTTCCATTGGCATGTAAACAAACGATACAAAGGATAAAGGGTTAATATTCCGTTGTAATGACTTGTTTGTGTTGCCGATTAGTCTTCATGTGGGCTGCGATTTAATGTGCTGTGAACTGGTTAGACATAAAAGGATTTTAATTGATGACTGCTTCTTGATAAAGACGTTGTGAACAAGATTGAGGCCTTTGCTTAGCAGTATCTTGGCTAGTATGGATGATAAAGAAGAATACATTTACAAGTCGATAGTCGGAATACGTAGTTGCGGAGCTTTTGATACAGTCAGTGCCTATTATTAGTTTGTAGCCGTTGACGATGACAGATGACACTGTAATCCCATCACTTAAGGGGGGACATTAAATAGCATTATAAATAAGCATGTAAAACACTTAAAATACGAGAGATTAGCAATTCCAGTGTGGAACTAGACTTACCTACTTGTAGCTTCAACTATTAATAAAACCTTTATTTATTAGGTACATGAAAATCTGCGTCTTCCTGCAAATAAAGGGCGAAAGAGCGGAATGTAGCAACTGCTCGTTTTATCATCCCACAAATCGTAAAGCTGTGAGAGAAAGGTTTACTGGTGAGCTAGTAGATAGCCGCGGCGTGTTGGCATACTGTCGCTACATACTGTGGTTTATACACTTTTACCAACGAAATTGATGCCAAAAGTGGTTTATGTAAATACGTTTTATAAAGTTAAATTAAATCAATAACGTAGGCGTAAAACAGAGCAAGTAGGACAGATTGGACCCTTTCTTAATTTAAAAAAATTAATTGACCTATAAACGATCATTATACACCAGCGCGTTATGGGATTTACTATAGATACTAGCGTAAAGTTGAAGAATATCTCCCGTATCCATTCAAAGGTACAGAACAGCGCAAGTTTAATATTAGGTACCGTGTCTCGCGAGCTTTTCGCTAAATTCGCTATGTTGCGTCCAACACGCGCGCGAATCTTGCCACCCTTTTCCGGGTCTATATTAAAAAGCTGCAATCCTACATCAACATCAAAAAGTTGGCGTGTCTTACGATCCTAAATAAATAAACGGTACATAAAAGAATCACAATATCTGTTAAGCAATATACCAGCAACAAGCCCTGACAGATTGTTAGGCTTCTCCTGAAACATTCAGACAACCCTTTTCACTAACGTGACTCTAACAAATGGCTCCGGATTTCTCGCTCGTTCTCAAAGCTGCGCAAAAACCAATAAGTACCTCTCTACCTCCTTGCCAAGATATAAAAATTATGGCTTCGAAACATTTATCATGCAAAGTTGACTTGCGTTCCTCGCGTTTTATTATATCTAATTTGAGCATTTGGGAAAGCAAATATTTAACTAAATTCTTTGTTCACTAAAATATTCAACGTTTTCATCGCGCGTACGTTTCCGCCGCAATTGGGTTGATTCGTTTAACTTAGTAAATATTGCCTACCTAGTTCAGTAGGTACGTAGGTACCTACTCGTATTATATATACTTTATATTTATGGGCCCCGGCATAACACAACCTAGAAACATTATGTGCTTTTTCTGCCTCTTTCTCCTTGAGCACCTACTTAGACTTTATTCAATAAACATTTTTTCATCGCTCCAAGTTATGCCCGCGCCGCGGCCTCTTCGTCCTTCATGCATATACATTACACGTGTCGTAACTGTAGTTTTAAAAATACAAAGCGTTAAACGTGCTTACTTTTGCGATGCAGATTAAGGGATTCGTATATTTCCTACGAAATAGGTATTTGATCTGGAATCGGTTCACGCCTAGCTCGTCTACGCGACCATTACGAAGGCAGTATGTATGTAAAATAGGTGTGTAGGCTCATTGAGATGGTTTTCCGGAGCGGGAACATCAATAGACCGGCCGCGAGTGTTGAGTTCTCGCGGCCTAACCTGCGGCGAGATTCCAATCCACTAACATTTTATTTCACTTACCCACTCTCTTGATAGCCAATACCTGCTCGTAAGTAACGTTCCTTCACAGGTTTTGATCTTGGAGTTTTATCGTGGGCTACGTAGCTCAGCCGGCAAAGGATAAAGTGGACCTTTAACTTTAATCCTTTCTTTGTTAAGTACATTCCTACTTATTTAATTAATGAAATATAGGATGTTCCACAAGTGCGTAGTTATATTTATTATAGTTTTCTGTATGTGCTTTACAATTAGGAAAAATAAAAAATATTGACTTTTCTCAAAAAATTCGATCACAATCAAACACTTTTCAAGCTGTCCGTTGCAGTTAGTAGTTTTTATTTTAGTTCAATCGCCTATTCGATACTACCCACTGTATCATATTGCTTGAAAATAGTGTTTTTTTTTACTTTTTAATCGCTTTTCGAGATCGGGTTTTTTGAAAAAAGTCAATATATTCTGATTTGATATTGTTTCTTTACTATTGTTACGCGCCAGAATTAATGCCGGGTACATAAAGATAAAAGTTACTACTAGCGCCATCTAGTATCGAGTAGCAGAACTAATAGAGTCAAGATCCTTCTAGACTTTTCTATGCTAGAACATTCTAGAGTTTTCGATGTCTGGTTGGTCCGGACCGGTATGTACCCGAACTTTCTAGATGTTTCTATACTAGAAGGTTCTGGAATTATCTGCCGACCTATATAAGGCCCACTGCGACCGAGTCAGTATTGAATTTGCGATACAAGCGACAACTTCGAGAGCGAACTTTGACTGCGAATTAAAGTGATCAGTAGTGCAATTGTGATTTATAATTAGTGAGTTTAAAGTTGTAATTAGTGTTGATTAATTAAAGTGTCATTTTGGTTATTTTATCGGCTGTTTTTATTGTCACGAACCCTAAGCTCGTAACAATTGGTGTCAGAAGAGTGGATATTTAAACTATGCCGATTCTACCAAAGGACGACATGGAGGGTATCCGTACCCGAAGTCAACGCCAGCAGGAGACGGACCAGAGGCGTTTTGGAGGTGCAACGCCGCAGACGTTGGAGGGCCAGTTGCCGACCATGGAGCCCGGCCCATCCACAGCAGCTCCAGCATCTGCAGCACCAGACTTTGGAGCTCTGATGATGATGCTGCAGGAACAGGCTCGCCGGCAGGAGGAACAGGCTCGCCGGTTGGAAGAACAGCTCCAGCGTGATAAGGAGGAACAGGCTCGCCGGCAGGAGGAACAGGCCCGTCGGTTAGAAGAACAGCTTCAGCGTGACAAGGAGGAACAGGCCCACCGATAGGAGGAACAGGCGCGCCGCCAGGAAGAACAGATGCTCCTAATGAAGGACCTTCGCGCGGCCTTCGGGAAAGACATGAAGGAGGTGAAGGAGAAGGTTGCTCAGCATGACAACCGCCTGTCAGAAGCTGAAACCCAGATCAGCAAGTTTAATGACGTCATTGCTGATGTTAAGAAAGAGTTGGGCAACCTTAAAGTAGGGGATGGAATTGCAACTCCCGTAGCTACTACACCTTCGCTACGTGGATTCAAAGTGCCGCCCTTCGATGGGACATCTTCCTGGTCGGCCTACAAAATACAGTTTGAGGCTGTTATGAACGGGTGGAATAAAAATCAGGCCATGACTGCCCTCACCCTTGGCCTGCGCGACCAGGCCTTAACTGTTCTGGAAGCTCTCGGTGAGGAAGTGACTTACGAGCAGCTTCTTAAGGCGTTGGAAGCCAGATATGGCGACGCTCATCTGGAACACGTGTTTCGTGCGCAGCTTAAGGATCGCGTGCAACGTAGCAGTGAAAACCTGCAGCAGTGGGCCCTTGAAGTGGAGAAGCTGGTTCGAAAAGCATACCAGTCTGTGCCTGCGCTCATTGATGGGAACCTGGTGCAGGCTTTCATCGACGGTATTCGCGACCTTGAGGTTAGAGCTGCTGTGAGGCTTGCGCACCACGGGACGCTTAAGGACGCCTTGGCTCATGCATTGGAGGTGGAAGCTGTGCGGCAGGATCACCGTTCCCATCGCGTCAAAGAGATTGCAGCGGCTACAGTTCGCGACCGTGTTAATAGATACAGCCCTAGGTGCTATGGCTGTGGGGAAAGGGGCCACCATCGATCCAGTTGCCCTAGACAAACTATACAAAGGGAAGCTGTGCGGCTGGATTATCGTTCCCACCGTAGCAAGGAGGTTACAGAAGCTGCAGTTCATGATCGTTTTAGAAGGTACAGCCCTAGGTGCTACGGCTGTGGTGAAAAGGGCCACCTTCGATCCAGTTGCCCTAAGCGAACTGCAGAAAGGAATGATAGCCGATTTCTCGAAGGTAGGGCGGCTGACAGCAGCACCAAGCGGCTGCAGGAGTACGACTTGGTAGTCGAACATCGCAGCGGAAGAACTCATGACAACGCAGATGTATTGTCAAGAAGACCTTGCCCTGAGGACTGCAAGCATTGTAGTAGGCAAGAAGGTAAAGAAGTCGTACCTGTGAGGATGCTCAAGACAGACCTCAGCAACGAATGGAAGGAAATCCTACAACGTGCACAGCAGGAAGATACGGACATCCAGCCAATTCTGGAGTGGATTAAGGCCAGTGCTCCTAAGCCAGCGTGGAGCGACGTCTCAGCGATGAGTTCGATCACAAAAAGCTATTGGGCCCAATGGGACAGCTTAGTGATTCAGGATGGAGTCCTGTGCCGTAAATGGGAAAATGTTCGGGGAGACAGCTGTCATTTGCAAATGGTTGTCCCTAAAGCTAAAGTACCGGATGTTCTAGAGTTGTGCCATAATGGTTGTTCAGGAGGCCATATGGGAGTTAAACGGACTCTACTAAAGATACGGGAACGGTTTTACTGGGTCCACTGTCGTGACGATGTTGAGGACTGGTGTCGTAAATGTACAACTTGTGCGGCTGTAAAAGGACCACAGACTCGTAGTAGAGGTGCATTGAAGTTGTACAATGTTGGTGCACCATGGGAAAGGATAGCCCTAGACGTTGCGGGACCGTTTCCGGAAAGTGAAAGTGGTAATAAGTATTTCATGGTTGTAATGGATTACTTCACTAAGTGGCCGGAAGTCTTCGCCATTCCAAATCAAGAAGCTTCAACAGTTGCTGATAAGCTAGTTCATGAAGTCTTCTGTCGTTTTGGAGTACCCTTGGAGATTCACAGCGATCAAGGAAGGAATTTTGAGTCCCAAATATTCCAGGAAACTTGTCGAGTTATGGGTACTCATAAAACGAGAACAACTTCTTACCACCCACAATCGGATGGAATGGTGGAACGATTTAATCAGACATTGGAGAGATACCTGGCAAAAGTGGTGGAGAACCGGCAACGGGATTGGGACAAGCATATACAACCGTTTTTGCTGTCATATCGAAGTGCTGTTCACGAAAGCACATCAGTGACACCAGCTTTCGCAAATTTTGGTAGAGAATTACGGCTGCCTGCAGACCTGATTACCGGAATACCACCTGATGCCCCACGCAGTATTACCGATTATGCGAATGACTTGCGGAACAAAATGAATGACATCTATGAGCACGTCAGACAATCGGGTCAGCAAATGTCTGAAAAGATGAAAACCCGTTATGACCGCAAAATGAACAATAAAGGATTCGACGAAGGTTCACTAGTGTGGTTGCACAATCCAGTTCGCAGCAAAGGGAAATCTCCTAAGCTTCAAGCTAAATGGGACGGGCCGTACCGGATTGTGACGAAAATCAATGACGTAACCTACCGCATACAGAAAGGTATAAGAAGTGCTCCTAAGATCGTCCATGTGGATCGACTGGCGCGTTTTTATGGGACCGATAATGCTCGGGACGAGCATGTCTTAGGAGGGGGCAGTGTTACGCGCCAGAATTAATGCCGGGTACATAAAGATAAAAGTTACTACTAGCGCCATCTAGTATCGAGTAGCAGAACTAATAGAGTCAAGATCCTTCTAGACTTTTCTATGCTAGAACATTCTAGAGTTTTCGATGTCTGGTTGGTCCGGACCGGTATGTACCCGAACTTTCTAGATGTTTCTATACTAGAAGGTTCTGGAATTATCTGCCGACCTATATAAGGCCCGCATAGCCTGCGACCGAGTCAGTATTGAATTTGCGATACAAGCGACAACTTCGAGAGCGAACTTTGACTGCGAATTAAAGTGATCAGTAGTGCAATTGTGATTTATAATTAGTGAGTTTAAAGTTGTAATTAGTGTTGATTAATTAAAGTGTCATTTTGGTTATTTTATCGGCTGTTTTTATTGTCACGAACCCTAAGCTCGTAACACTATTATATATACTAGCTACAGACACCACCCTTAAATATGACAACGCTTTTCTGGAACACCCTGTATTTGAAAAGTGATTTCTCGGAAAATAAAAGTAATTTAGGAAAGCCAATGATTTTTGCTTTCAATATTAGTTGTACAAAAGTTAGCTAATCGGAAAATGTAAGGGTTTGTCTCAAACTTTTCAAAAGAAACTGTCAGGTTAGGGTTTTCTGCTTATTAAATAAGGATTATTTCCGCTCCAAATTCACGGTACTTAATTAAAAGTTTCATGTTTATTTTCTTGATATTCAAAGCGAGAGTTTCAAAAGTATTAATATGCTTTAGGAAGTTACGCAGCCGTACCTAATGATTATGGCTATATTTCGTCAAAACTATTTATTTCAGCTGTCAAGGTGCGGTGTTGCCCATTCATTACGCTTACGTGTCCAAAGACTACTCTTCAACAATCACATCAATCACATTTCCTATACAAATAGGTAGGTACCAACCACTTTACAATTTTATATCGTAACCAAGAATAAGTATTGACTAATAAATACGGAAATAGTGAAACAAATATTTGCCGATGTATATCTAGATATATGGTAGATACAGCCGTGTAAAATATCGATATCTTGAGACGCGTATGAATGGAAAGAGCACAGCTGACTTGTCGCCGCGGTTCTCATGCGGAGGTAAACTCAGATAAGGGCGGAAGTGAGGGCAATGTTCCCGTCCGCTGATAAAACAACACCTGCCTTATACTCACTCACTGCACACCTATCTAATGGAGCAAAAACTACGTCGATGCGATTTACTCAGTGCATCTGTGAACAGCTATAACATCGATTTATTTTTTTATCGATCTTTAATGTAGAGCGCACATGATAATTAGTTTTATTTTTATTTCATTGACTTCGCTCGCATGATGGAAAAACAGTATACGAGAGGAAGCTGCGGCGATAAAGTATTTCCTGTTTTATCTTGGGATTCGTCTCAGTTTCCAATTATACGGTAATTATTGTTACAATCATTATAGCGGTCTAGTGAAAGCTCTATGAACGGCTAGCGCAAGTAGGCTAAGGTATAGAGTGGTTATCATTTTACAGCTTTCTTTTCCGGGTGAACAAAACTTGTAATGATATGCCCGAAGTGCAGCGACGTTACATACCGCTGCATACAGTAAACTGGGTTCAAATACCGTAACGATGCACCTAATGATCGCAGCCCACCGAGTTGATTTAGTGCAAAAATAAGTACCAGTTAAGGCAACGCTCCAGTTCATTACCACTAATAGATGTGCTAGTTTATGGCCACTCGTTCAAAGGAAACTGCCTAACTTTTATTTAAATTAGAAAAAGTTACTTTACTTACCTGTTATTTTTGTTACAAATACAGAGGCATCGGAATAGCTCTTCGACGTCAAAATCTAATATCCGAAGTGGTATTACGAAAATATCACAAGAACCACTAACGTCCGTCTCACTATCGCTCGACATTTTTTCCCCGAGAGGAAATGGCGTGCAGTACAAAAAGGCGTTGAATGGAAGGCGCGATCGACTTGAGAGCCCTCTGAATGCGCGCTCCGTGAGAAGCCACCGAACTCACGATTGATTTACCTGCAAAGAACATTGTGTGCAGTCTTCAAAACACACGACACGACTCGCAGCACCGGTTTACGAGCACACTCTCATCTGGACGTAATCGTGTGTCAGCTCATATAATGAAAGTGTGCTGCACTTTCATAAAATCACATGTTTGATCTTTGTTTTGATTTTCTGGTTATATCTTAGAAGGACGGCCGTATTTATTATATATACTAGTTGGTTGCGGAATTTGTTCGAAAGAGTCACCGCGGCCCTAGAACGCAAAGAGCATTAAGAGGAACACGGATGGGTTTCAGTCAGTAAGAATCTGACACTCCCTTTCGCTTCACCCAGAATGGAAGGAGTCATTTGTTGATTTCCCTACTCATACAATACCATTTTTATTCAGAGGCATAGCCAAAGCTACGGCTTTTTTTTCTTCAGAGTTCAAAGTCTGCGCAGACAAAAGTCGGCGTCATGTGGACGGTTCATTTAGCCTGGGCTACTTTATAGGAATCAATTCTGCGGGAGGTGTACGTATTAATAACGGCACTAAACATTATGAAATGATTTGGATCATGTTTTTGATATTTTCAAGTACCTACCTACCACCTCCTATTTACCGGACCGGCACGAAACTCTGGTATTGTCACGCTGCAATGACGACATGTCCACAAAAAACCAAGTCCGATAAAAGCTGGAACGAATTATTGTCCCAACAAAAAATGCGTAATCACAGAATCAACGCAAAACCACAAAATGGTAAATTGACGATACCTAAGTATCTTGGACATTAATCATGGTTACAAAATAAGATAAACCTGTAGAAGGTAACGATTTGGAATTATATAAGATTTTCCTACTTCGAGTCGCAATTCTTTTTTTTTATTTTTTTTGAGGAATGGGCTAGCTCTTGACCTCGATTCCGCCTGATGGAAAGCGATAGAATGATGAGGTCTAAGATGGAGCGAGCGTGCCCAGAAGATGCCTGTTCACTCTTGCTTTGAAGGCAGACGGGTTATATGTGGAAGGGAACACAGACGCTGGTAGAGACTTCCACACTTTGGCTGTGCGCAAATGTGGAGGAGAAACGCTGAGTACGACTGGGATATCGACCGAGTGGGGATGGTACCCAGCAGTACATCTGGTATTCCGGTGGTAAAAGGGTGATGGTGGGAGGGAGGGTGGGATCAGGTCGTGAAGTTCCTGCGCACACTCTCCGAAATACAATTCCAATGTCCAAATTCGTTTCAAGCGTTATTGTTCCGAGGTTACATTCAAGTGACGCTTAAGGCACATCCATGGACGGTGCATTTTACAAAGGGTCGATAACCATAAAGTACGGACAACCTATCTATAGTTCTCATGATTTATATAATAAAATTTATAAAATAAAATTACAACTTACTTAGATGAAAAATATAACGTCAATTAAAAATATTTAAAACTGCTATGCTTTATTGTTATAAAATAATTTTATCAATAGCAATTATTGCTATTGAGTATATTTATATTTCGTATATTATCATTCATTTGAAAACAGCTATTAAAGTCCTTGTTTCTATTAAATTAACTAAAATATTTCAATAAGTACTTCATTTTCATATCAGACTGGCTCTTTTAGAAGAAAAAATAATGTCGCCATGTTTTTTAAACTAACTAAGTATAGATTTTAGTTTTAATTTAATCTATTAAAAGGCTTTCTTTCCAGTTTTATGTAACAATGCCAGAACTACAGAAAAATGCTTCTTTTTACATGTAGCACAGACAGAATGTGTCTTTTATACATGTGAATGAAAATGAAAGAATATGTGTGGACAAAAACTACAAAATGTCTTTAGATAGTAGTATTAATGAGCGCTGCTGCGCTACAAAAATGTCACGTGGTTTCTCCCACATAATTTTGTAATTTTATTTAAGCCATGTTTAGATGTAGATAGATTAGCGTTTCCAAAGGTAAACATGAATTCGTATGAATTTGAAAGATGGGAGAATGTCCTGTCTGAAGTTTGTAAAATATCAGCTTTGGACAGAAATACCTCATCAGTCAGGTCGGCTTTCAGTCAGGATTCAGCTGAATACCAGAATTTTACGAGGAGCGACTGCCTTTCTGACCTCCACTACCCAGTAACTGAGAAACACGGTAATACTTGGCAAGACTGTTGTCAGATTTTCGGGCTTCTGACAATCCGTAACGACTGCCAAAGATCTAAAAATGACGGCGGAATAGCCGGGACCAACAGCTTAACGTGCTATCCGAGGCACAGAGGATCCTCGGTAAGTTAAGATATGGTTAAGATGGTCACGATGATAGTCACCCGTCAAGATTTTCATTAACTTTGGAAAATAAAAACCTTCTTGATGAGTTTAGAACGTAACAAAAAAAAACAGTAAAAAAAAGGTTAAAACAGATTTTTATAATATGACAGATAATACACTAAAATAATTATAATACAATGATACTACAACTAGGTGAGTATAATTTAATGTCATTTACACGAATAAAAATCATCAAAGCACTAAGCTAACGAAGCTTTGCTAAGAAGTAAGTTAAGTTGATAGTAAATAAAAGTTAAGTATATTAGTTTTAACTTGAATGAAAAAAAAAACTATCGAATGAACCCTGACGAACGATGAGAGATTTTTAAATATTATGAAATTGAACTGATAATTTATTGTGATGAAATAAGTTACTTATCTATTATATTTATGATCATGGTTATTAAAAAACTGGCCAATCTATAAAAAAATCACGTTTGTTGTATTGGAGCCCCACTACCCCCCCCCCCCCCCCCATTTAAATACACTGATTTTAGAATTTTTTGTTATAGCGGCAACAGAAATACTACATCATCTGTGTAATTTTCAATTGTCTAGCTGTTACGGACCATGAGATAGGTACAGTTTGGTGACAGACAGACAGACGGACAGCGGAGTCTTAGTAACAGGGTCCTGTTTTAACCTTTGCGTACGGAACCCTAAAAATGCTAAAACCAACTTTTATTCGGTATGCCAACATGAGCGAGTTCACAATGACATCATATTCTTCGCTAAGTAGCCTAGTAGTATATTCGCCGCAACAGACGATTTTAAATAGAACTCATTAACCATAAACTAACCGAAATAACTCTGAAGACCATCGTCAATCCTTAGAATTTAATTAATAACATATTTTGAGTTAAGACATTCGAGAAATTTATAGACACCCCGGGGACGACATGAACAAAATGATTAAAATGATTGGTTTCCAATAAATTGTCGGTGTGCGTAGGTACAGGAAAATTACTCATGATAATTTATTGTATTGTGAATTGCACCGCTCCATACAGATTTAACATTTTGCTTTCCTACAGCCTCTAGTTATAGATCGACTATCTCGTCGTCGAGGGGCTCGTGGCTGAATGAAAACAGCTGTATGGGTTGATCGGAGGTAAAGCTACGCTTGCTGAGGCAAGTCTGTGGATGGGTGATCGTCCATCACATAGAGAAAATGAGGACCCTCCGTGACTTGGAAAGGCGTTGATCCCAGGTGCCAGATTCAGAAGCCAGTCCGTAGAGAACCAGTCTTACACTGGTTCTCAGACTTGAAAGTGGTATTTTATTACCCAATAACTGGGCTGTGGAGGTCAGATAGGCAGTAGTAAAATACTAGTATTCAGCCACATCTGGTTAAAGTGGAAGCTTGATTGGTTGGAAAAAGGCTAGAAAGTTAGTTGGAAAAAAGAAAAGGGCTACCTGATCATAAAAAACCGGACAAGTGCGTGTCGGTCACGCGCACTGTAGGGTTCCGTAGTTGCACGTCACAATCGCCGACTTAGAATTGTGCTTTTTTTTGAAAGCTTTTATTTAACTTGCAATATTTGTATGTATTCACATGTTTGATCGGGTGGATTCTTACAGCTCAATTTTGAAGCAGATATCTTCATCCGATTGAGCTGAAATTTTGTATACACGTTTAATTTGGATGACAATGCATGGTTAGATGTGTGACATTATCCTAAATCCAACATGGCGGAACACCCAAGATGGCGGACAAGTTATTTTTAATACGCTCCTACTTATGGGTATCAAATGAAAAGGCTTGCTGTAAATAATTAGAAAAATAAAGTGACTTCACTCTAAATCCAATATGGCTTCTAAAGATGGCGGACTAAGTTTTTATGCTTTGCTACAATATGGGTATCAAATAAAAGGTTCGAACATGCTGCGTTGAATGAGATGAACTTACTGTGAAACCAAAAAAAAAAGTAAAAATTAAAATAAAAGTAAAAAAAGCTTCTTTAAAAACAAGCTTTTATTAAATGCGGTAAAAACAATAAAATGAACTTATCCTTTAAAACTTTTACTAATCAAACTATAACAAAAAAAATAGATATAATAGCTTGTCGCGAGATTTAAGCACTAACTATTAGCTAAACCAGTAAATTAACTATGAAAGCACTCTAATTACCTTACAAAAAGATAAGAAGGTAGGATTGAAGGACCAAATTATCTTTTCATTTTAAGAAGGTTCTCATATAAATATGTACGTCACGGTCACTTCTCTGCAAATATAAGCTTGTAATCGTAGAAAGTGTTTTTTTAAAGGATAAAACTAGAAATTAACCTTTTTCTGACTTTTTCCTTTACTTGTGCTGTAAGACCTTCTTGCCAAACATGATTCTAGGTCAACGGGAAATACGGTTTTGATTTACTTGCGATTATCAAATGATGCATAAATAGCCGTATTTTTTATTGCGTTGGCTTAGAAGCTTGATTTTTATAGAGCTCCAAGGGCCTATAGACCTACGTATTTGCTAACAATTTCAACATGAATCCTCCACCCGTCACTGAGAAAAAGGATCGTGACAGACCGACAGACGAACAACGAAGTGATCCTGTAAGGGTTCCGTTGTAGGTACCTTTTGAGGTACGGAACCCTAAAAAGGATTAACATAGTAAATGGGTTAATAAAGTCTCTATGACTAATAAGATCTGGCGAAATGTAATTCAAGAGTTATGAAACATGTGTGACTAATACGACGTTTTAGTATCCTTACTCAATAAAACGCCATCTGGGTGAGTCAAGATATTCTGTCTAGAACGTAACGTGCAACCTCACAACCTCAGAAATTAGTCATAGTCGTTTGTGTATGAGTTGTATGACACAGGGACGGGGAAAGCAGTTCAAAAACAATTGAATAAAACTAAATAATGAAGGTACATTAAATGCTGTTGTAAAATCTAAATGAATTAAAAACAATCCTCCTCCCACCGAATTTTGAAGACGGTGATCAACCTCATCGAATATACGCAAGTACGTAAAAGATATTATTGTGCACAAACACAGGTACTGTAAAAATCTGTGGAGTAAAATGTGAGTAATCATTAAAAATTGAAATAGATTGACTCCAAGATAACAAACGATAGTATCTCTTAATAATATACCTAGAAAAATATAATTTGAGCAATGGAAACTTGATTTAATAAGAATGACTTAGAGACATTGCAGTTTTTAGTAGTTATAAGACCACAAAGACCTCCTAGAAATAGAGGATAGGGGTCCTAGTAGGTATATGATAAAAAACAATTTCTTCACAGCATTTTGAATAGCGTTGGAAATATTAACAAAGCTGAGAGAATGGAACACGGGGAAAAGTTATTATCTCAGTTACACCGTTAGTGCACCGCGCTTGCTGTCAAAGCGATATTTTTAAACGGAAAAAAGATATAAAGGAGTCGTGAAAACCCTTCGTTTCACAGCCGAGTACTTGCAAATGTATCGTCGCTAGTTCGCCGGCACATAAAACTGTGACAAACTTCCCAGTCTACTGTTTACTGGAGAATACATATCAGAAACGAAAAGTTTCGCAGTTGAGTCCGATCCGGCGATAGATGTCTGTTCGCCGGGAGCCTCCTACAGATTACGGAGCCATTTACATATGAAACGTTTCACTGAACGCCTGCACTCGACTTGTACTTTTATCCCACTGTACCCATATCCTACTTATTCTGCTAAATTCGTCTTTATGTAAAACGAATGTGGATACTTAAAAGACCATTCTGAAGATAAGTAGGATCATTTCCTTTGCCATTTTTTGCAGTCGAACTCAATTTATAGCGGCGTGTTTGTTCGCTACGTATGTTCTTTGTGGTTGTTTTACCTACTATAACATTCTGTTCTTAAGTATTAGGTACCTATAAAAACTTTGATAAAATCTTATAAAATACCGGCAGGTATCTGATAAATGTTCTGCTATTTATGTTTGACAACTAATGACATAATGTACGTAAGTATGCATATATATCATGATATGGGTAGGTACTTACGTAATATCAATGTATTGTATCCGTGCGGGCCACATAAAGACTATGACGCATCACCATTAATGCCTTTCCCACCTCTGTGAATGTGGCACACAAGCTATGAGAATGATTCTATCCCACACATAAAACAACTTCCTTTATTATTAAAATAAACTTAATAGTAGGTACCTACAATAAGAATGCGCTGGGTATTTAGGACTTGACGTACCTACTTAATCAATTAATTAGTCATAGATCCACATAGTGGTGTGCTGTATCGCGTTTCGGCGGCCGGCTACCTACGCGACACGACGCCAACACTTCGTGTGCCTAGTATTTTAAGTTAGTTGTATAAAATATGTATTAGTTTATAGTTATTGTATTTATACTTTTATGTATTATGTTTTATGGGCCCTAGTTGCCTGAAATAAAGGATAAATAAATAATAGGTAGGTAGTTAATAAAAATAACGTCACATTTTTGTATAAAATCAAAAACCAGCTTTCGTTCAACTAGTCGACGAGTAAAACTTTCAAACTTGAAGTTCGTGCGAGTAATTGTTTTCCGAATACGCCCACACGGTCCTGTCCATTTCTATACAAAATATATCAATGGAAAAACGATAACAGTGTCTATACTATGCATATTAACAAAAGTTCTTACTACGGGTACTTTAGTAAATAGAAGTTTGAACTAAAACAAAATAATACAACTCAATTTAATACAAGTCAATGTATTATGTTCTATTCTATTATACCTGCGAAACCGACGAAATAAATCGATGAAGCCATATGTCGGAATTCATAGCCCCTGGCACCTCCGCATCTTATTTTATATCACACTTTAATCTTGTCCATTTTTGTACCAAAAAACATTTATTCTTTTATTATGTGGAACCGAGACGTTTTCCTCGAACAAACTTTGTAACCAAACCTCCCATTTGAGCATGTTACATGAAAAGTTGATGCTATATTTTATTTCTACCCTAATAAATAAGGACTCGTTACTGATTTGTGGTCGGAGGGATCCGAATTTAATCTTAGAATGATTTTCTAAACATAGCCCCGTCCTATTGATGCCCATCGGCTCCTTTAGTTGCGATTACCCGAAGCCGTTCGATTCTAAAATAGGAACTGTTTGATGCCGTTTATTACGATTTTACCGCACATGTGGGTTTATTTATACTTTCTCGGTTTAATGAAATGACTTCTTTACATTCACTGTGTATTATATCTGAAACATGTTTTCTATTGATGTGGCTGTACTTAGAATGGATGTTTTACGATTGTTGCTCGTCAGCTTCTCACCTCTATGTTTTTTAATGCGACAGTCGATCGATATTTAGTCTGGCACCCGTACAGCTATACATGAAAGACGGACGGACGAGCACCGTTTACGTAATGTTCTGTCGGTAGTAAACACAATCAGTCGGTGTCCAATTCCCGACCGTCAGCTATCAAAGTTATCGCAACTGCCGAAGCCGGGCGGGTACTCAGCCGGGTATAAGGAAGTGCGGAGCCGTGAGGGGAGCGTTGCTAGGGTGCCAGAAACGTGCGTGGTAACGGCCCGACCACCCCACGTACAAATCAGACGGCCTCTATTAACTTTGAGACTTTACCTACATACATTTCCAATTGTAACAGTTGGAACTGGTTCCGCGATCACATTTTCTTGAAAAATGTTCGGACTGCGGAAGAAAGTTTGAGAGCACAAGGTTGAACTTACATGAATGTCAATATAGTTGGCACCAGATAAATTTACAGTTAAGAACATTAACCTTTCTCTTACACAATCTCTTCACAAGTCCCAGAATAATAAAATTACGAACTTTATTAATTTTATTTTACGTTTATTACGAGAAAATGATCTAGATACTTAGATGTAGATTCAGTACAGCATTATTTTTTTACGGTTTGGAATTAAGAATGTCAAAAAATGTGGGTGGGTCAATGGCCACTGTTGCAAGTTTATTTGGCGACAACCATATACCTACTTAAAGGTGTCTTCCCGATTTGTTGAGAGTTTATCTATTTAGTTTCGAATACCTACCTACATGTATCAATATATAACTTACCAAATATTTAATTTACTTCCTGAATACAGAGCAGATCACATCCAGGTTATACCTGCTATCCTTTCCATCCTTCTTGTTTACCATCTGACCGCTCGTCAGTCAACACACCTTTTGATGACTCCTGGCGAAGCATTATATATTATAGTTTTGTAGAAATTCCACCTGCTGCTGCCAGTATGTCTGGTACATGCTTCACTGATTTTTAATCATAATACTAAGTTGTGAAAAATGAAGCTATGTGCTTCGGCGTATTGAATCAATATAGTTACTATTCGAATCAAATACTCATTAGATTAAATTGGTCAGATGTCGGGTAATTGCAAGTACTTGATTGTATGTACAAAAAGCCGACCCCAAAACAATTGTGGACAGGTTAGGCAAACGATGTAATTAGACTAAGAGGTAAGGATGTAGAAGCCGTTTGGTCACTACGACCTGCAAAGATCTGACACCACCCCTCACCGCAAGCGGTAATGCGATACGGTTTCTCGTTAAAATCCTCTTGAATGCACGATTCACAATGGTTTAGATCTCCATTTCTACGTAAAGCGGGCACCTTTACATTATATTGAGGCGATCCACAAAATATGATGCACTATTCAGGCTTGGCCTTTATGCTTAGTACTTGCATACAATGTAGCGTGTACCTGCTTTCTGGGTTATATTTTACACGGGGATGCAACAAAGGGGTGGTAGACATATAGACATTCTCATCCATCGCTCAAACAAAGCTTTATTATAGCAAGCTCCATAATAAGAGTAATGAGTAAATATTTGTAGTCGTTAACTAATAAAATTAAGTAACGGTAGTGGTACTAGGTAGTCACCTAACTGTGAATGAATATAGGTTTGTTCGTACGTCATACCCACTAAAAATTCTTAGTAAACATCATTCATTACTTCATCAGATTATTGGTAATTTAATATGTCGGTCACTGGCTAGCAGTGGGTGTCTACAAACATGCACTACACCCACGTGGCACCTATAATATTGAAGTACCATAGACTAAGAGGCGAGCCTACTGAAGTGGTTGACTTCAGTAGACTCGCCTCTTAGCCATAAGACTGGACTTAGTACACCTGCATAGAAATTCCAACAGCGAAAAGCTATAAAAGCCAGAAATTCACCGAAGTAATTAGACATTTAGACTAACTTAGGTCGAGTTTTTTATACGTAGGGTAAGGTTGCTTAAGTCGTACTCCACGGAGCCGTACCCCACGGTCGCACGAAGTACGTACAAACGTAACTACATTTCATTGAAATACGTATTTTCACGAAATTCTCATTAAAATTTTAACAAGTGGTTGAGTTAACTACGGATCAAAAAACCCTTACAGCCGGTTGATTCTGTCGATATCTCACGCTGTTCACCTAGGAGGAGTGAACGACAACTGAGCTGTCATTCCATCTTATTTGTATGGTTTGACAACTCACCCGTCGTGCAGCCCGCCCAAGTGTTCACTTCGACATGTTTACAGAATCGCACTGCAGGAAACACCATATTTACTAGTACATCGTCAATATCTCACAAATTCTGCTTTTACTTCATCGTTTTACTACGAACCGAACGGTCGAAACCTGCTCTATACGAAATTCCTTAACAAATACGGCAAACTATTGTTATTGGAAAGCCCTCTACCTATAGATAAATACGTGAGCGCTTCTGGAACGCTTCCCTGCACTGTGTGAAGCGGGGTGAACTAAGTTAGGCTTGTATTGAGGTAATCCTGATCATGTTTCAGGTGAACCGGGATGTATATTTATTAGAGATTTCAATACTGCTATGCTTTTATAGGACCTCTATAGGTATCTACTGGGTAAACAGTAGTGTAATATATGGTCTTCTGAATAAAAGTGTAGCGATTATGAAAACCATGACATTATCAACACAATCAAAACAACATCCTACTACATTGAAATTCTTAGTTCGAGATCGTTATCAAATAGCAGCACATACGTCATATGAGACAAAGTTAATCCATTTCCAACACATACTTTTTCAAGCTTTACATTAACTTGAATCTTTTGTATATGTGTAAGTAATTAGTAATACATTTTTAGGGTTCCGTACACAAAGGGTAAAAACAGGACCCTATTACTAAGACTCCGCTGTCCGTCTGTCTGTCACCAGGCTGTATCTTATGATAGCTAGACTGTTGAAAAGTTCACAGATGATGTGTTTCTGTTGCCGCTATAACAACAAATACCAAAAACGAAATAAAATAAATATTTTAGTGGGGCTACCATACAACAAACGTGATTTTTAACCGTTTTTTATAGATGGTAATGGTACGGAACCCTTCGTGCACGAGTCCGACTCGCACTTGTTCTAGCACTTCCTGACATCTGACTAAGCTTAAACTTGCCATACTTATGTAACTTTGGTAACAATGCAATAATATGGTACTATGGAGCTGTAATAGAGCCGCCATAGCTACTCCTCAACCAAACTATAGATAACACCGTCGTGTTTGGGAATATTGCCTATTTCTTATCCATTATGTGCGTTAGATAATTTGTAATGTCTATCAGTAAACCTATGTATAGCATTTTGTTGTTACTAAAAATGAATAAAAAATATTTCACATTAAATATTGTATTTATGTCCGATTGTTTGGAGGCTTAAAATAGCTTTTTTGACTACAACGGCTGGTATAGTATTCATCAATGACGTGTCAACGGCTGAACGTATTTGGGTGGGTACACTGATAGACCATGGTCTGGATTTATGGAGTATCGCCGCTTGGAAAAACTAGTAACAATGTATAAAGATCTAAAAACTCAGCTATACTTGGCGGCGTAGCGTCGTAGCACGCGTAGCTTTACGTACAGCCAGCAAAAAACATTATTCATGATGTTAATTTTAGTTGCATATCAGAACTAACACTTTTTATTTTATTTACCTATAGTATACCGTACCATCCGTAACATTACTTCAGACTTAACGATAGAACGGATTTGAAGAAAGGTTTTATCCTTCATACTAATCTTTTTCCCAAATATAATGGAGTCGGCTTCAATTCCAGTCAAACCGGATTCAGCTGTATACTAGTATTTTACATGAGGCGACTAGACTACCTACCTGCCCTCCATAACACGGTAACTGGGTAACACTTACTTACGTACACGTACTTTTTGGGACGACTGGTGTCAGATTTCCTGGCTTCTGATAATCTGTAACGACTGCCAAAGACCTACAAATCACAGCCGGGACCAACGGCTTATCGTGCTCTCCGAAGCACGGAGGAGTCTCGATATGTTATGGTCACCCATCCACAGACCGACCTAAGCAAGAGTTGCTGAACCTCGATGTTCGATCCGTGCGGCTTTTATTGTTTAACTATGAGCTCCTCGATTCCCCATACTACATTATACTTTATATATGTACTGTAAGAGATACTAAAAACTAAATACGACATTAGACGTCTTGTAGCGAAGTGGATTTATTTATTTATTATTTGAAACTCAGCGGTTTCTCGTGAAAGTTTCGAGTGAACCATGTTTCGGTGACAAAAAGTTTTACAAAAATATCTACCCAGATAGGTTCTCCTGCACCTGCACATAGCTTTGACACCAAAATACTGTTTTATGTAAAATTCATTATTTTATTTAATCAGATAATTATGATTCGAATTTGCAAAACCTCCATAAAATAATCCAAACCAGCGTTTGCAAATTTACACAAGCTGAATTTACGTAAGAAAGGCCAATATAAAATTGGTTGATATTCAAATCAACTCCATGAATTGCAAAGGTCAATTAAACAAGATTCGATTAGAAGTTAAAATCTACAAATGGAAACAAAGTTACTTGAAGTTATTGAGAAATCTCAAGATTTATACTGGCCCTTATCGACTGAAAAACTTGGACATAGAAACCAATCGTTTAGTTCGGCACATTTTGTTTTTATAATACATGGGTAGGTAAGTACACCACTCTTTTTTTGTGGGCTAGCCTTTCTTTTACGAAGATATCTTTTTTGCAAAAGCCCACAGGGGCAATTCGAGCTCCCAAACTAAAACATGTTGTTTATTAGATACTTACTTACAGATTTTTGACTCTATACTACTACCTTTCATACGATGGTCTTGTAAAACTTGTGGTACCTACCTAGTCAAGTATTTTAAAATTTCTCTCAAAATTATAAAGGAGAGAGAATAATCCACATATGGACAAAATTGAATAAACCGTTGCGGGCACCATCTGCCAAAATGTGTAATAGAATTAATTCCAAAAATGATTTGTCTGAATCCGCATGTTTTTCAACGTATGGAGAGGAGTACATGCTCATATTTTAGACGTCGCTACTCCATTAGTGACGCGGGAACCCCAACCAATATGGCGGGGCGAATCTGCAGTGACAGGGGCATTCACCCCGCGTGCAACCATCCCCTCGTTTTTGTTATAAAATCAATATATTTGGAACAGGGTTTCCTAGTTGCAACAAGATACAGACATACGTGCCACACTGTGTACGTGCGTAGAGCGTCGTCGATAAGCCGGCGCCAGCATGATATTTTCCATTTCGTCGAACAACCTATGTGGAGAATTCATTATAAAGCATAACATACATAATACTTCTCATAGTTTCGCTACTTTTATTCGCACAAAAATAAAAATAAAGTTACTTAGAAGCCTGTTTTGTTTACTTGGCGAGGTAAAATGTTGGTTCACCACTACCAAACAGTATTCAAATGAAGTGGTCACATCGACTTCGGTGCCTCGGTAATGAGCTCGTCGGGAGGGATCAGAAGCAGTCACTTGTCACGCTGAGTAATCTTTCACTGGGTGCACTTACGCAGACGCCAACAGACCAAATCGACATTTTGCCTTTCTCTACCCACATACTATGTAGGTATCTAATTTCAAGTAACATAAGCCTAATTAATTATATAAATAAAAAACGAATTAAATCGTCAACGAAACCAGAGAGGGGAGTTCATAGCTAAAAAATAACAGCCACTTTACTTCATTTTCAAGGTTAAGCAAGGCTTGCCGAGGTCAGTCTGTGGATGGGTGACCATCTTAACATACCGAAATTCCTCTGCGCCTCGAAAAGCACATTAAACCGTTGGTCCCGGCTGTCATTTGTAGATCTTTGGCAGTCGTTATGGATTGTCGGAAGCCAGAAAATTGACTCCAGTCTTGCCAAGAAGTACCGTGTTACCCAGTAAATGGGTTGTGGAGGTCAGCTGAATCCGGTTTGACTGTAAGCCGATCCCAATATAGTTGGGAAAAGGCTAGGATGATGATCGTCGTTGGAAAACCAACTAATAGATAATATTAAAAAACTGGGCTCTGTTTTCACATTGCAATAATTTGATATTCAAAATCGGACCTGGCCCCATTGGTCTGTTGGTCAGTTTCAGTAAGTATAAATAAATGTCTATTAAAGGTGATGCAATATTGTTTAGAGCTTAAATAATGAATGAGAATAACTGTCTGTACCTATCAGGCTTTTAAACTCGTTGATAGGCGCGAATTAATCGTTTTACATGCAGAAAGTAATGTTTACAATATTCAGTATAAGATGATTCATTTAGCAATATCATAGATGCGTATCAGAATGTCAATATCATAGATGCGTATCAGAATGTCAATATCATAGATGCGTATCAGAATGTCAATATCATAGATGCGTAGCAGAATGTCAATATCATAGATGCGTATCAGAATGTCAATATCATAGATGCGTATCAGAATGTCAATATCATAGATGCGTATCAGAATGTCAATATCATAGATGCGTATCAGAATGTCAATATCATAGATGCGTATCAGAATGTCAATATCATAGATGCGTATCAGAATGTCAATATCATAGATGCGTATCAGAATGTCAATATCATAGATGCGTATCAGAATGTCAATATCATAGATGCGTAGCAGAATGTCAATTTTACTCAATTTCAAGCAACGTTCGCATTCGCATCTCAATCGCAAACCGTACTAAAAGGTATCAAAATTAAGGCTCTTTTGACAGTTTGTGATTGACATGCGAATGCGAACGTTGTTTTAAAATTAGTAGAATTTATTTGCCCTCAGATTGACGTCCTCGATCCATCGGTTAGAAACAACGTCTAAAGTGATCCGAAACGAAACAAAAACCGGGAATCCAAAGCTACAGAATTTATAAAAGGAAGAGCCGTGGAGCCAGAGACTTTGGTTTTTATATCGGAGGTAGTGGATATAGTGTGACCGCTGCGTGACTGAGCAGCGAAGCAAAAACTCGCCGTGACAATCGTAGCCTCGTGTTTTTAACGTTCCATTAAGAAAGGTTTGCTCTCTCTTTGTGGCTTGGCTTTACAGATCTCAAGCCTTAACCGCGCACGTTTTATAGGGTTCCGTGTCAATAACGTGAAAATGGAACCCTTACGGCGGTTTAATGTATTTCTGCCTGACACGCCCGCTTATCTATAAACGACCTAATCTGCTTTCAGTGTGGTTTATGTTAGGTTTCTGCGTGTAGGTACCGGGTGCAGTGCAATATCGGCAATCGGTAACGGCACGAAAATTCCCTGAAAGTCTTTTTAATCTAATAGCGTAGGAAGACTGAGACTTCTCACTTCTCATATACGCGATAAATTATCGTAAGGTATTTTTATAACACATTTGCTCGTAAAGGGTCTCTTATTTCACCAATTTCAATATCGTATTGTATCTCATTACGTACGTGTGCGTTATTGCAATGTAAAACGCACGAGTTTCTTTTTAATAAGGTAAAACGCACGGTTTATCAAGACGCTCCGTCTAAAACGAACGGTACTTTTTTAAATCTTAGCAAATAGTTTTTATGTCAGAAAAGTGGTCATCATTTCATGAATAAAATTAACTTTGGGAGATAAAATATAAAATAAATAAAAATTTAATTCTTAAATTTAATTAATTTTGACAGTAAATTATAACCATTTATCTGTAACAAAAACACTAAAATATTAATTTACTTTATTAGTAATACTGGCTATTTTTGTGCCTTTGCCTTAAAAAAAAGCGCTGATGCGCGCGCATCGCTAATATTATAATATGTGAATAAGTAAAAATTATTCCGCGCGCTTTTTCTTTTCGCTGTATTTTTTTTATGTGAGTGTGATAAACCCACACTCGTGTTTTAATACCCCTTTTATATGATCGTTGCATAAACTACTATTATATATTTGTCTATGGCTATATAAATGTTCAGAACTACTAAAACAATTGTCATAAATCTTGTAATAGTAAGTAACATTCACTTTATTGTCATCACTATTGTGTTTCATATAATTGGCGCCGTCTGTCAAAGGAATTAGATGCGGTACTGAAAACTGTATAAATGTATGTTTGTTTTCACTACGGTATATTGCTTCCCTGGCTGGTGTTATAAATTATCCATCCATCGCATGTTTTGCTTATCGTTACAGTCACTTTTAAGACTTGCGTCCGATGATAAGCGATAACACTTATTTTGTTTTTATTTTACTTGCACTCTTGGGATACCAATAAAGTGAATGCGATAACCATACATTACATATTTTTTATGGGGGCAAGCTTGCTACCACCTACACGATTTCCAACCACTGCAACTCCTAAGTGGCAGAATGAACAATGAAGTTCGACGAGTCCCGAAGAAATGATTCAACTGTTTTGCAACGCTACGTAAATAATCAGAAAAGATAACAGCGGAGGAGAAGTAAAACGTAACTTCCACTTGCCTCCTTATCAAATGGGAGACAGAAAAGAGCACACAGATTAGAACATCGCCGGACATTCTTCAGTCAATGTGTTTAAGCATCAATTCATTACCTATCTGGCAAGGTGATCGACACCATTGCTCCTATCGTAAAAGCTTTTAATAAAAAACTAAACAGGATAAGCATGTCCGTTCACGGGCTGATACGTTAAAATATTCAACAAAAATCCCACATATGAAACGAAATTGCTTTGCAATTTATATTGAAATTAATGTCACAATCGAATGGTTATATTTGGAACGCAAATAACGGACAGTTTTGTTAGTATTTACGTTTCCACGCCACAGCAGATAATCAGAATGGTATAAAGCTTTCATTAAAGGTCCTCTGATGGACGCAGGATGTCAATATTAAGTACCTACTCATGTCGATAATGTTGCTGTAGATTGCGTCGGAAGCGAAAGATATTAATGATAGTTGTAAATAAAAAGACGTCGGCGTCGGTCTGAACCAGGGTTATTAAATTGTAATGTTTTATTGACCTCTTTCATAAATGCTTTGAAGTAAAATTGAATTGATCAGAGACTAAAGTTGTGTCTTTTTACTGTAAAACTTATACAACGTGAATCAGTATAAATAAACGCAATATCTCTTAAAGGGTCATTGTACTCGTCATTATAAACAACTTTTACTATGGGACCAACCCGGAAATAGCCCGAAATCGCGAAAAAAAAATCAGCTGTTCAGTACATTTTGTCGAATTATGCGCACAGAAAGGAGAGATTGTTCTGCATCCATACATCTTTCGCCCCAGCTCCAACAGCGATGGAAGTTTACTTTGCGTGTTCTAAATTACAAGTATATGCCCAAGAAGACAAAGTTTAATGACGGACACCTTGAAGAAAACATTTATTTAAAAACAAAACAAAGATTTTGAGATTATTTTTAGTAAGAATGAATCCCTTCAATATATAAATTTATGTAAGAACAAGGGGAGTTTTGAGCGGGTGGTACAATATGTGTGAGTAGTGGTATAGTGTCAGGATTTTGGAGCCCAGAATCTAATTACACTTCAAAAAAACACACACAATATAAACGATAAGTACCTATGTCATTATTTGTATTTATAAAGACAAACTATTACTATTACTGAAATAAGTTTCCAAAAACATTTCGTACGTACACCGAATACTCAATAAATCATTAACTAGATTTATTACACAATAATTGATAAAAAAATCACTTAAATTAACAATGACACAAACAAAACAATTCAGTTTGCATAATATTTAAACACGTTTTGACAACTACCCACAGTTGTATTGGATAAGATTTGAATTTATAGTATAATAAAATATACTTGTAATTATGACGTACGTCAGACGTCTGCTGGTCCTGGGGCCATTTACGACGATTTCCTTGTATGGAGGAGTCGATTATTTTTTCCCGATTTCAGGGGTGGTCCCATAGTAAAACTGATACGTAATGATGAGTAAAATTAGCCCATAAGAGGTATTGCGTTTATTCTGTTACACGTTGTATAGATGAACGGTTACAAAGCAGAAGAAAGGTATATTTTCCTGATTTTATATTTGGCAGTGGCAATTTTCTAGTTCCAATCATTGTGTGTTCAGTAGCAAATGGCTTTTGCATGAAAATGTCACAAAATGCTAATTAGATCTTCGACAGTTTTGTAATTTCGATACGTGCGTTTTACACATAGAAATAGCGTTTCTTTTGTTGGTGGTCAGACGGAGCTCATCTGCCAAATAATTATATAAAAATTGACTAAGTGTGAACATCATTCTGTGTAGGAAAACGGACGTAGTTAGTAATAATAAACGAGCTAAATAATGAGCAAGGAGGGAGTATTTAAAAGGTACAAGGGCGATTATACATGCTAACGGCCTTCTGCACGCCATCGAGAGCCCGAAAAGGTTCAATATTGACTTACTATAAGTTCAAGCCCTGCTATTTGTGTACCTGCAATCAGTTTTTGGAAACCGCCAATCATAGATCACGAAGGGCCTAACCGATTTTAATTTGCTGAATGAATAGACCAGTTATTGATTTGTAAAGCCAGTAAAGTTTTGCAATAAGCTGGTTTTAAATAAATGAGTTAATCCAAATAGGTTTTGAACTGAAATGTCCTGTTTGTCCAGCCGCCCGTCGCTATCGCCATTTGCTATCAGAACTAACTTTTGCATTTTCAACTTCAATCGCTTCTGCATAGGTTTGGATATCTACCAAATTACCAATGTATACGTATAGCCCGATTTTGGTCTCACAGGAGTTATAGTGTCGTTAGTAAATTCTGCAATGACATTTTGGGTTCAGATTTTTTCTTTAAAATAAATACTCTCTTTAAGACTAAAACTCATGTTTTCTGGAAAAAGAACTTTATCAAAATAAACAACGACCAAAATAAAAACACAAATAGAAATAGACCAATTTTGAAAACCATTATATAAGTACCTAATTATCACTTTAGAGAGCTACCTAACCTAATGGAAGAAAACAAACCACGGTCTAGAGCCGATAATAGCTGGTAATAAACTGATAATAAACTCGAAATCAATTAAGACACCGTATGAGGCCGATATTATCAAGCTATTAAATTTCTTATGATTTCAACAACAGGAATTATAGCATCCTTCAAGTGTTTATTTGATCCTTATACCTTATGATTATGAAGTAGGTAACGAATGCAGGTAAACTTTTCTTCTTCTGCTCTTATATCAGTTGTTCTCTCTTCTCTAACATAAGTATCACTAAGGATTTTTTCTTTTAGGATGGGAAATCATCAAATGACTTCTTCCACTCTAGGCGGAGCGGAAGGGAGAGTCAGAATCTTGTCTAAAACCCATCCGTGTTCCTTCAAATGCCCTTTGCGTTCCAGGGCCGCGGTGACTCTTTCGAATAAATTCCGATTTGAATAATTTAGATGCTGTTTATCCCAAGCCTTCAAAATAATAATATAATTAGTGATGGTCGGATTAATCCGTCTTAAATCTTATAACTCATTAGGAACTCCCATTTTTCCCGGCGAACTCGAAATAAACAAAAGAATGGCGACTACAAGATTTTTTGTTATTTTCTTTTGTTCTGTTAATGAAGATCGCGTAAGATCTTCATCATCTTGGCCCTTAAATAAACATAAATAATTTGTATCTTCGTGCTGCTATACCAAAATAAAGATATAAAAAATGTAGTAGCATTTCTACCTCGTCCATTTTTGTAGAGAGATGCAAATGTATGCAAAATAATTAAATTTTCTATTTCTGGGAACGCGGCCGAGCTTCGTACATAAAAAGATAAAAAGCCTTTTATCTAAACAAACCGTTGGCTCAGTTAAGATAGCAAAGTCCAAGACAGTGCTAATTGATGTTAAGGCGTCGGCCAAACTGACCACGGCCCAACGGGATAAGGAAATCCCGGTATTAGCCTTAAGGTGGTTAAGCTTAGCCCCGGACTCAGCGGTAAACACAACACAACCAAAAGGTCGGCCGGATATATGTGTAGTTAGCACACTTACACTTTATTTGTGAGAGTAGCTATTATTTTTTCTGCTGTATTTTTTTGCCAGCTTTCTGCCAAAGGTCGGTTTTAAAGGCAATGGGCTTTACCACACGAACAAGATGAAAAGAGTTCGAGTGGCCAGTGGGAGGTTGGATACTAAATGAAAGTTAAAGGAGACCGACAAAAAAATAACTATATAAGTAATTATACCAACACTGTACAGTAATATTATAATAAAAAGGTCCCATAACGGCTCCACACAATTATATTGGGGAAACTCTGCATATTCGGTATTGTCTTTTTGGGTCACAGGACGCGTGGGGAGTCTTATTGAGCAGGAAACATTTTATAATTATCGAGGTCCTTAATAAGTTGTCAGAGGGTTCAAATTAACTACTTGGTGGACTAAACTACGGGGGTACTATGCCAGGCCATTGAATATATGCAAAGAGAAAATGCATAGAAATAAAAAACGAAATCACTTCAGGGTGTATGTAAAACACTTGTTTATTTAAAATATTTTGATCTCCTGAACGAGAAATATATTTATGTTTTTGTTTTCCTTTATTCTAGCTACAAGAAAATGTTTTTTTGTACATATTCTTAGAAGTAAGAGACCAATGGACTCTAGATCTCTTTAAATACTCATACATAACATAAAAATGTGAGAACTTAAACGTGAGTAAGTATTTAAATGATTATAAAATATATCAGAGCAGATGGTGATCTAGCTAACTGAGCAGTACCTAGCTGATAAATTGAGCAAGCTTGGCCAATAAATAAACCGGTTCAGAATCACCCACAGCTCCTTCAGCATAGTTTACTCTGCCCGTCATAAACCGGACGAGTCCTGAGCTAATAATTCGATCTTTGCTAACGATGCCCACAGGCTATGTACGGGGTCAAAACTGTCCGGGCAGTGCTAAGTCTGAACCCCTAGTGTACTATCTCTATGACGAGATACACAAGTTATACAGGTATCTAGACGTTCCTTGGGGCATCAAATGCATGATAAATACTCAAGTTCGGGCATTCCAAATAAATTATCAGGATTAGGTAACTGTGACTGGCTTCTTGGAAAGCTACTCAAAATATAAACGAATATCTCGATTATTTGTGGTAGTACTGCAATGTATTTGACACACAACAACAAGTTTTTTTAGTGTTTAAGTACTTATATTTCAATTGATTATTGCGAAATACATAGTATACAACGATATTATTTCCCTGGATGTTATTTCCCTTTATACACTTAAGATATTACAATATTAATTGGTATTTATTTTTCCTTATTGTTGATACCTATAGCTCAGAACGGACAAACATTTCAACAAAGCTGTCATAGTAAATGTTGTTCCAGTTAATAAGACCTACCCAACGACATATATGTCTTTGCTATAAATTGGTGGGGTGTCCAATTCTCCCATTGTCCTTTGCATAGAGCCTATTTTTTGAAGTCTAAATTTAAATGGTCAAATCAAAAAAAAAAAACACGAACATCCGAATTGAGAACCTCCTCCTTTTTTAGAAGTCGGTTAAAAATCCAACCCAAATGTATCAATTATTATGAACCATCACTGTTGTGCCAGGCCATAAAATACACAGAAATGTATTTTTGTTCGTTAAAAGACTCATCAAACACATTTATGTACGTCGATTTTATCGTTCCATGAAATCTGAGTATTCAGTCCTACTAAATCTCCGACCATTATTTTACAATATAGATGTAAAAACGGTCAGGCTGGTTGTTAATCACTGTTTTGTTGAATATGTTCGTGCAATATTATCTATCGAAGTGACCACACATATCGTTGATTTCGGCGCAAACCAAAACACATGCCAAACTAATTTATGAGTGTGCAAGAACATTCATCGGTTTGGAGCGGTCGGCAGCGGTGGCACTCCGCCGATTTACCAAATTGCTTTGGGAGCCGATTGGTACCCGATGGAATTAACCATTAATTCAATTATCAATCACACGCCCAACAACAGTTCCATGTTTGCAATAATGCCGGGTATGAGATACCTTCGTGTAACGTCCATGTCCGGCTCATCGCGCATCAAACCACAAACCTAGCCCGACCTCTGAAAATTACTCTTTGAACTCTATTCGTGTTAGTGCCTACAAAACATTACAGCGCGAGCGGGCTCATCTACTAAGTCAAATAGACACATACCTACAATGAATATGTTTCATATAGATGTTAAGACATACACATAAATAAGTAATAAGTCTTTTACAGTCCAGAGTCCCTAGACAATGTGCTATTCGATTAGAGAAAGCGACTGTCGAAATGCCAAAATGTAGGAATTTGATCACGTGACATTTCGATAGCATCTGTCAATCCCATACATTTTTGACGTATTGACAATCGCCTGCCCCATGCTACCGTTGGTAGAATGTCACTTGTCTAGAGCCCCAGGCCGCTCGTCTATGGAATGCATTGCCAGTGTCAATTAGACGCGCACAATCGCTACCTATTTTTAAAAGAATTGTTAAGGAACACTACTTGTCACTGTGATTCCTTTCCCGTTGTTATTTTAAAAATTGGCAAATATTTTCTTACTTATATGTATATTAAATATGTATGTAATAATGTATCTATTTTAGTACAGGTACCTACTGTAGGTACCTATTGCTTTTACTTCTGTTTGTTGTTTATTTCTATGTTAACTTTATAATTGCACCAAGTGCAACCCCATTTTGTGTCCAGGCTATCTCTATCCATTCCAGGTTGCCTGGAAGAGATCGCGGAATGCGATAAGGCCGCCAATTGTATGTTTTTTAGTTTAAGATTTCTTGTATGTATTTTTAAATTTGGTGTACAATAAAGTATAAGTATATAAAGATAAGTAAGTATATAAATAAATAAATAAGTGCTAGCATGGCATTAGCTTTCTACTAGTCCGGTCAAGTTAGATCAATTGGGGTAAGGTTACAATAATTCGCATAGAGCTTAAAAATTGCACGAATGTTCAGAACACCATTATAAATAAAATGTGAAAAGTCCCTATAATTAGATCCGACATTTGCAAAAAAAATATTAAATGTCAAAGTTATAAATATGTTTTTTTACATTTTTCAACCAAACGGTAAGTTTTCGCAATTTTTAGTAGTAGGTACTTATACATAGTTGAACTATAGCTCTCAAGTCATACAATGGGTTCTAGCCTTGCATTTTATAAAGGGAAGAAGTTGTAGGTGCACGATTATTTAATTTTTGTAAGCTTATTTGTAATGAGTTAATGACCGACCGAATATTCGGTTTCGGTTTCGGCCAAAAAATGGTCAAAGCGTCCAGTCCCGCCGAAACTAGAGTGTTCGTGAATTATCTGACTATTATCTGAAATCTGAATGTTGTTTTTTGAAAAGTTTACTTCCAAGAGCAGGTCTTTACTTTAACATATTTATTCGGTTTATATATGTATATTCAACTAGCTGTGCCCGCGACTTCGTTCACGCTTGCTTTTCGTATTTAGGAAGATATTAAGTACACAAACTCACTAAATGTATAGGTATAGGTACTCATCGTGATTATGACATGACTTACAAAATTACGAAGAACGAACGAATATTCATCAGAACGTATACACAGGCTTTGCGCGCTGCTTACTTGCGACCAAGCGACATACAGCCTGACCGTGCGAGATACAGGACTACCGCAGATCCACACCAACACGACTAATAGTTTGTCCCTGAGCTTGATTAATGGTCATGCCGAAACTATCAGAAGATAAGTCTCCGCAGAGGACATGGTGGAGTATACGGTGGAGGTCTGCCCTGCTTGGGCGGAGCATCACCGTGTCCTCGTCGAGACGATCGGCTGCGGCGTCCTGGTTTACTCCATGGTCCGGAGAAGAATATAAGAATGAATGACAGTACGATTTGATAGTTATTCCTAGTTCGGGACCAATCGTAAGTCCGTAGGTGATACGGAGTAGAAAACGCCAAACACTAAGGCCGAAACTACAGACTTCGGGCTTAAGAGAGTAGACCCCCTCAGCCGCCGCAACAGAAAAAGACAACCCGGGCGTTGCGTCGGGAGTCGCAAGGCAATTCCCAGCTACCCTAAGCGCGGGCCCGCAGATGGCGAGCGTAGGTTGGCTCACTGTCCGAACACTAACTACTGTTGCGGAATTTGTTCGAAAAGTCACCACGGCCCTGGAACGTTAAAGGCATAAGGAGGAATACGGACGTGTTTTAGTCAGTAAGAGTTTGACACTCTCTTCCGCTCCACGCAGAGCAGAAGAAGTCATTTGATGTTTTCCTATCCATAAAAAAACCCACAACGGATAGAGTAGAGTAGAGACTCCGTTGTCCTGGCTAAGTTTGCAAGCCTAGCTCCGCCCAAATGTACAAAAGCCACCAGTGTGCTTCACAGGTTGAGCGGAGAGACGACCGATAATACTCAACCCGCAAGGGAGTGATAATCTGAGATAAAAGTCAGCTCAATCACTTAGCACTCACAAACCTATATTTACCACCTGTATATGTACATTATGGATTGCAATAAACGATTTGATTTGAAAACTGCACCTCACCGTTCCGAGGATTTTTTCACGTCGGAAAGTCATGGCCAGGATGACGTAGCCGGCGCGGCGGCGTCGAAACAACCTCCGCAAATTGGGGTGTCTGTAGTGCATAAGTTAAAAAAAATTAAGGGCAATGATCCGTAATAATAATCCCTATTATTACGGAGGTAATTTTTACTTAAGCTGAGAAGTCAATTAGTTAGTCACGTTTATAGACTTGTCATTGCCATTTTTCACTTTTTTCACCATTTGTTGTCATGAAGTTCAGTTGTTCTCTGGCAAATTCATGCACGAAACTGTGTGAAAGAAAGAAAGAAGGAGGAGCGGGTACGGGTCCAGCACTACCATCTCGAAACCTATCTTGGCGAGTTCTTCTGTGGCGTCATTGCCCAGGGATCCACAGTTCCCCTTGAAGCTCTGGAGTGTGAAACCCGCTACTGGTAATTTCTGGCCCTAGGCTGGTCACGACGAATCACCAGCTGACTGGGAATTGAACAGTTTTGTTTCAAAATTAACAGAAAATAATTAGGAATGAGGGAGATCCTGGGAAACAAATTCAAGAGGTGAAAGTCTTGAGCATCGAAGCCGAGTTTTTAGCCTTTCGGTTTTCTATCGGTTGCATTTTGGGGAATGTGCGACGGAATTGCATAGTTTAATTCCGCCAAGCTCGTTCCATCATCGGACCACAAGACGTACGGCGGTACGCCACCGGTACACGGTGGACCTCACACCCACATGAACAAAACGTTTTGGAAACACATGGCGTGGAATTCCCTGACTGAGTCCGTGTTTCCGGATAGTTACAGCCTGGGAGTCTTATCAAGAGTGAATAGGTTACTTATAGGCAAGCGTGCTCCATCTTCGATCACATCATCGTTTGCCATCAGGTGAGATAGTGGTCAAACGCGTTCCTATCAAAAGTAAAAAAAAATGAAAACAAAGTCAGTGGAGCAATTTTATTTTTGCATCAAATGCGTAACGCCTGGTATCAAAAGAATCTTTAACTAAAAAATACTTTTTGGTGTAATTCTCGTGCTGTTGATGGTAAGTACAGTTTCGCTCAACAGATGGCATTGCAAGTGTCATTAAAGATACTTACCCCTACTTACTATGCATGTAGATAATAAGTTGATTTCTTCTAGATTGCCATAATCCTATCAGGTTTATGTGAATGTTTTCTACATTAGTTTTGTATTTTCTATCGCGATGCAAACGAAACAGAATACATATAAACAAAAAATAGGTTCTGCTTGTCTTTCTAAAGAGATATGCAAAATAGAGCAATAACATATTATTAATATTTGAAAATATTAAGTTTGGTAGGAATAAAAAAATAAGGAAATAAATAAGATAAAAATAATTCAAAAATAATTATAAAATTTGTGGGATTTGAACCCACACATAGTCTTTCGAGAAGCAGGCTTTAAACCAAACGGACTATGAGATCTGTTGACAATTGATTAAAATAGCCGATAGCTTAGCTCCCTGAAAGGTTTCCACATCAGATGCTCTAGACCTTCATTTTTTTTATGTCGACAGACAGTACTCATCATGTTGACCAACTATTCCTAAAGCGGTATATTAATATCTCTTATAGATTAGCCGGGCTGCTAAGGTTTCACGTCTTGTATTCAGATCTTCAAAATAAATTATAGCCTATATGTTGGCGAGGACTAATAGCTATACAACAAAAAAAGTTTCATTAAAATCCGTCCAGTGGTTTTTGCGTGAAAGACGAACAACAGACAGACAGACAGACAGACAGACAGACAAACAAAAAAAGAAAAAAATATATTTTTGGCTTCTACTGTTTGTATAAAGCACCCCTGGAGTATTTTTTTTAGTTTATATTCAATGTACAGAATTGACCTCTTCTACAGTTTTATTATATGTATAGATAGCACTTCGCCCGCGACTTCGTCCGCGCGGATTTAGTAGGTACTCCACAAACTTCAACGCCCCCTATATATGAAGGTTAGTTTTGGAAAATTAAGCACAACGATTTTCATTAATTTACATTGATTACTTAGCCATTTCTACTTATTCTATGGTCTCAGGTTCAGCGCAACTGTTCACCCCGTTCACCCCGTCAGGAGTTGATTATGCAAAAATTGTTAGGTACATCTGTTTCAATAATCCCATTTTTAGTTCGTTCATAGAATTCCGACGTAAATTAAAGCAAGCAATAATGTCCTCCCCTAAAAACTTGCTGCAACCCCTGCTTCACCCCTGCTTCACCCCTTATTATGTATGTAGTTTATTTGCGAAAAATCCAAACATTTGTTATTCTTATTGTTTTATCGAAATCATTTTCAACTTCATCGGACCAAGCATTGTTATGATTCTTCCCAGTTCGCTCAAGCCGCGACATTTTTCTTACTCCGAGCATGTTTATTACCGTCGTAACTTTTGAACGAAAGGTCCGATTTGAATAATTTAAAGTGTAATTTACACGGACATAATCAACCTTAATTATCAAACCATTTAAATGGATAAGGATTGATATCATGATACCGAAATCACCATTTTTTCAAATCACCAAGGATTTGCTTGAATAATTTGAACAAAAAGCGGTCATGGTGACTTAACCATAATAGTTAGACATATGCTATCGCGGACTTTTTTGTAGACATTGATAACCTCTATAAAACTGTAGTACATCACTTTGCTCTATTGTCAATAGATTCCGCAGCGTACGCGCTATAAGGATTTTTTCTCACACCTTGGGTTACATTATCGAAGTTTTCATACGGATCCCTAACTTTTTTGAAAATATTCTATAGCCTATGTCCATCATCGATAATGTGCGATTCTATTGGTGAAAGAATTTTTCAAATCGGTCCAGTAGTTTCGGAGCCTATTCATTTCAAACAAACAAACAAACAAACAAACAAACAAATCTTTCCTCTTTATAATATTAGTATATAGTATAGAAGTATAGATTACATTTGTTTGTATTATATTTGTAACGTACGTTAATGATTGTCTTTTTATTTTATTTAAGTATTTAAGTAACACTATTTAACTGTCTGCATATGTATTATATACATTGTATAGGTATGCAAATAAATGTGTAAAAATACACTAGATCTCAGTAGGTTTACAATAAGAAATTTTAAATATGTTTAAGTAACTTTCGGTTTCGGCTGAAACTGAGAGCAAGGCCGAAAGTTCGGTTTCGGCTGAAAAACCTGTTTCGGTCGGACATTACTTTTTTGTTCCTATTAAGTTCTTAGCGGCGGCTCTCGGGGAAACCTCGTGCGTCACTAGTCGTATCTACCGTGGGTGACCCCTTTAGCAAATGCAATATTTGTATGAAGTTCAGACAGCACAAACTCATATTTACCGAGCTAGAATTAACAAAGAGTTGGATAGAAGAGAATATACTGGGTAACAAGGTAAATCCTAGTAGGTATAATTTTCTTTTTTTTCATTTGTAGTCATTAGAATTATAGAAGCCATATAGAATCATAAAGTGTTTACGTCATACCGAAATCTGGTTTTAGCTTTTATAGCGAGACCTTGAACATGGCCGACATAGTTAATTTAATATGTTTTACGAAGAAGAGTGGCTTATCGGTACCTCGGCGGCGATTGAATGGCGGTGTTTTTCATTAATCATGTTGATTGACTTGTGGTGTCTATGTTATTATTCTAGTTCACTCAGGACTTTGTTCTTGTTATCTCGTATGTCAATATGTTGTATATTGTGTGCTTTATTATTGTCTGAATACGAAAGAGCAAGTGTCTTATCGATTAATATCAATATAGGTCATAATCATAAGTCATCCACTAAAAACGGATCGTTATTTTACTTAGTACCTGACATTAAGGAACATAAAAGCCGTTGAAGTCAACTAAATGCAAGGTCATGTTACATATTCACAACAAATTTGGCAATTAAGCACTAACCGACAATAACTTAATGAAAAAAAAACTTATGTTTACTCGAATCTGGAGAAGAGATTCATCATCAAAAGTGGAATGGAATTGCCACTTTTAATTTATGCCAGTACGTGTCAATTTAACGAAAAATAAAATCAATTTTTATTGGCATTGGCAACATCATGCGCCGGTGGCTTCGCCGCCGCCGCCGGCCAGTTCGTCTGAATATATAGTTTTTTATTTCGTTTTACAATGTTCACACCAATACATTCGATCACGATTCAATCAAAACTGAATGGTATGGTGCACCGTCGCAACTCACAACAGTTGTCGCAGATAATAAAAGAAATCAGTACCTACCACAACTAATTAGCGAATTAGCTAGTGGATTGTGAAAAAAATAATAACTGTAGCGAAAGAGCGTTTTGTGCTTTTGTTGGTTGGAAGTACTTAAAGTGCTATTTTAAATTCGCTAGTGTATTTTCGAAGCTGTTAATGAGTGCTTTTTGTCATATTTACAAATTAACAAGTGAAGTTTATAGATGTACCGTTTATTGATGTATGTGATGGGTGTGTTAATTAGGTTGGTATACTTACTTTTCCAGCTGTTCCTGCCAGAGTCTCCCAAGAGTCCATACACCTGCACTTAAGAGAACTTGACGCCTCTTATGCTGCTACAAACGTCCACCTACTAGTCCCCTATTATACATTTATGTACCTAATAGTTTACCATCGATTCGAAAAGAAGAAGCTGTTCACGAATGTTGCAATGTATCTTTACGCATTTCGGTAGCTCTACTACTCCAAAATCCAAATTGTACATTTAAAAATCTCTTGGATGGTCAGGTTCAATAAAGTTAAATGGTTGTATTTCACATAACAGCTATTCATTGAGAATAGTAATATGAAAGTTGACCTTTATGATGAGTCAAATACTAAAATTATAGAGAAAAATATTTTCTATAATATTGGCTACTGACCTAATAAATGTAAAACTAAATAAAAACAAAAACACAGACAAATGTACCTAAATGTCAAAGATGAATTGGGCCAGCAAGCTTGAATACCGTTGCGAAAGTTCGAAAGAATCACCGCGGCCCTGAATGAGGAACACGGATGTGTTTTAGTAAGAGTCTGAGACTCCTTTCCACTCCGCCCAGAGCGAAAGGAATCATTTGACTTCCCAAAAAATAAAGGCCTGAATGCCAAATTAGTAAATAATTAAGTTACGAAATAATTAATCGCAGTTAAAGTCTAAGTAGTTGGCCCCACAATTTCAAATTATCTTCCAAAAGAAACTAACTCCTACCTACTCATATATAATTACCTAGTTGATATCATTTATATAGGTACTAAAATGAGTTAAACGAGTGAGAAAATGAATACAAAAAAAAACTTTTTTGTTTTGAAGTCGGTTGTACCTACCTACCTATTTTTTTGTAAAAAAGTTTTTTTTATTTTTCACTTTTTAGTGGTTAGCTTTAACTAAACCCAACGCAAAAAGAATCATCAAGATCGGTTAATAAACAATAAAGTTATTCCTGAATAGATAACCCCAAAACCATGGTTGAATTGTACACATCAGCGTATCTTCACAGCGTACCGGCATGATGTACTCTTATGAACTGGTGTAAACATTAAACAGACATGCTATTTCAGCAATCCCGGCAGATTTGCTATAATTTATTGAAGAGTTCCGTTACCTATCTCCAAAGTTCTGTATCAGATATTCACCAAATTGAAATGGGACCAGTCCGGAAAGATACTCTTCCAAACAAATAAAGAATCATCAAGACCGGTTCATAAACAATAAATTTATGCCCGAATAGATAACCCCAAAACCATGACTGAATTGTACACATCTGCGTACCGCGTGATGATATGTTATGAACTGGTGTAAAGAATAAACAGACATGCGATTTTAGCAATCCCGACAGGTTTGCTATCATTTATTAAAGAGTTCCATTACCTATCTCCGAAGATCTTCATCAGATCTTCACCAAATTGAAATGGGACCAGTCCGGGAAGATACTCTTCCAAAGAAAAAAAGAATCATCAAAATCGGTTGACAGTTGGCGAAAATATCGTTGAACAAACATACAAAAAAAAACAAAAAAAATTCAGTCGAATTGAGAACCTCCTCCTTTTTTGGAAGTCGGTTAAAAATCAAGCTACTTATTTGAAGTAATGTTACAAAATCTAATAACGTTGTCTCCAAAACCGAGCCTAAATTCAAACAAACTAGATATCCGAACGTAAAAACCACTGAGACAGCGAAAGCTAACAAACGATAAAATAACAAACGTTACACGACAAAATATGATAGCAATGAATATACAAAGAGCGAGTCTCGAAAGCAGTACACAATTGAAATATTCAGGCGAACAATCAAGATCGCTCCGGCTGAGTTCCCATTGTTGCCAGGCCCGAAACATCATTATTGTCAGCGAAAGTCTTCGCTTTTACGAGAAGAAAGCGCAAAGCCATTGATGGTAGGTAAATAAGGTTGTCGTTCTACAAAATTTTGCTTATTTCAATACCAGTGTTTCTCTTATCAAAGTTTCGGAGTTACCTATCTTATAGTAGGTATTCGAGATGTTAATAGACAAGAAAGTTTGGATACTTGTCGACACGCAATTAATTGTTGCGGATTTGTGGTTTCTAGCCTGAGCTTCTGAATCAACGCAGCGTTGACTTCAGGGGAGAAGGGAATAGTTGATTTCAGGGTTGCAGTATTTTGGCCGGAATTATGGAGACGTCTTCGTTTTATTTCTTAGGTTGTAACCATTTTAGACGACGCGCGCCGGTTTGGAATTCCCGTAGGAACAGTGCCTAAATTCTTTAAGTAGTCGCAAGGCTCTAGTCTGTACCTAGGCAAGACTCTCTTGCCCGAGCTTCTATGTGCGGTAGCTCTTAGGGCGAATTTCACTAATAAAACTGAACGTGATCAGCGAATAAACCAAGTTTTTGAGCGGTCAGTGTCATTATTTTTCTATGGAGTATTTACACTGACAGCCCTTGAACGCAGTTTAGATGTACTAATCGCGTTCAGTTTCATTGGTGAAAGAAATCAGCTCTTAATTTTCAACCTGTCAAAAGCTTTATTGTTGAAATAATTAGAATGTAAATCCAATGGTTTTTAAAAATAAACATTTTGTATTGCTAAACCCTCGTAACCAAGCATCTAATACATTACTTCGAGCATCTAGGTACAAAAAAACTGTTATTAAAACAATGGACAATAATAGTTACCGGTGAGAAAATCGGATTATTGTTCTAAGACAGGATGTGAACTTACCTGCCTTTTAAAACAATTCTTGATATATAATAAAAACACTGCAGACATCATGTGGGTAAAGAAATATAAAGTACTTACCTACCTAAGTAGATATATACTTATTTTGAGAAACGGTCAACAGTTAAATTAAACTATACCTAAGTACCTATACCTACTTACCTTATTATGTCTACTAATCGTGATAAATAAACTTGAACATGGGTTTGTCTTGAACGAGAATCAGCATGTTCAAACGTGTCTAGACAAGCGTTCTAACGATATCTCAGAATGATAAAACTACACAGAATACAGGTACGCTGCGTTCTTGCCTTATATGTACTAGGGGGAACCTATTTACGTCAACATATAGGAACCTATATGTTGACGTAAGAAGGTTCCTATTTGTGAGCATATTGACATAAGTAAATAGTAGGGAAGAAATACACAAAAACTACAATTTACAGTGAAACCTTAAGAGCGGAAGTGGTCAAACCGCACGAGGGCCAATATACAACCACACAGACCTACAGTAAAGTCCAACAAAAGACCGATCCTACGAAATCATGCATCCAAATGGATCCCAAACATCCACAAGCACTATAGGTATCCCTATTTTATTACCTGAACAGACTACTAAGTTCCCATCGCAAATTACTTTAGCGCTAGATGTACAGAGGGCTAAGTGTGAGTTTTTTTACGTAGGTACTCGATCGCGTAAACGTAAACGTTCGCTTATGTCAAATTGTATAGAAAAAAACAGGTTGTCCGTGAGTGTCACCAGACGGCGCTTATTCGGTTTCAATACAAATTGACGTTTACGCAAACGCGATCGAGAACGTTAAAAAACTCTCACTAAGGCCACAGAATATAACTGGGTACTTTCTATACTAGTCTGTATCCTATTATACACATTATTATGTCGTTTTTCAACTATTTATAGGTACTTATTTGAATTTCGACCTTCTATTTACAAAGAATTTTCTGAAGTTTATTTTGAAACCAAGTTCCAGTTTATCGAATCGAAAACCACAAAACCCTAATTTTATTTAGCCGGTTAACCTAGAATTACTGACATGTTCTATTGCTGTTAGTTATTAGTGAAGAAGTCTAGGGTAGCTCGTCCACGTAACACGGAATTATCCGTGGAAACGATGATAATAATTTATTAAATAGGTTTAAGATTTGATGACAAACAATCTTACCGATCGTCTTACTACTTCATTACCATAAATTATCATAAAAATTGCCTCACATCTCAGTTTGAAATATATTTTCATATCCATGTTTTTGTAATTGTTATGAACCTAATAGCTATGTCACCGGATAATAAAATTGTTAACTATGTTTTCTTAATATGTAAAACACGGATAGGTATGTTGGAAACTACAGGTATATTGAATTTCGATGAAATCTATTATATTCAAAACGATTTTTTCATAATACTTATAATCATCGATAAATTATAATCTGATAAAGATTTATAACAATCTCTGGAGTCTGCAATCAAGTCGCAGTCTGCAATTTTCCGGTGACATCTATACAATACACTGTCAAGAAAGATGCTAAAATGTTACCTAATTGTATTAAATGTAAACCAAACATAATTGCTACCACAAACAGTAAAAATATCAAGTGACAAATGTTTTAAAAACGCTTAAAAAGTTGTAGATATCTCTGTTGAAACGACACAACTCAATATCAAACTATGTAAATTTCAATTCAGTGTAATGCAATAATACTTTGCCTTAAAAATCTTGTTTCGAAATTCTCACCTCCATTGAACCCGTTTAGAGTTTGGTTCTAATAAAAAACTGAATCGAACGGAAATGAAATAACGTTAACCGGTTTTTCTCCGGCGGGCTGGAAGGTGCGCTTGAGAGTTTTTTCCTTTTTTTGTCGCCACAACACTGGCTCGCCATAGAAAATGTTTCAAGTCGACTTTATTTTTGTATTGACTTCTAATGGCATTTCGTATTAAATCTAGTTTCCTTCTCAATTGTTTATTCAAACTCAGAAACACCTTTTGATGCTATGAATGAACAAGCTAGCTCCAACCGGTTTGTCCGGATGTGATGGCTATAAAAATATATAACCTTGTCTGAAAGGAACTTAGCCATCTGATTGCAAAATTTAACAAAATATATAACGTTGTCTGAGGCAGCTTTGAAATAATTAATACATACAATTTTATACCAACACTACCCTACATTCGATATTAAAAAGCAGGTGCACGACTCAAATTATTCATGTATTATGTGTAACATTGTACATTTTTAAAGTTGCTCACAGAATACCCCGACTAGTAAGAAGTTTGGTCACTTACATTTCCATTAGCATGGTCATAGTAAGTCTGTATGGCAGGCGTTCGTCGAACACACGGCCCACGCCATCCTGTCGGAGTACGTGGTGGTACTAAGTGTGTGAAGCGAGGATAAACCACCACGAGCCAGTACCCAAAAGTGTTTGAAAAGTACAAAAAAATAACCTATTACTGTTAAATGTACCGCCGCGAAATGTCATTGCATCACTGAACACTTTACAGACAGCGTGACATCAATCTTCGACACATTTAGGACGTAGATAGTGAGAGGCGGTCAGGTGGAACCAGGTAAACTAATTCAAACAAGATATTATACATTTTACAATCGCCTGATTTATTTTTTTCCATTTTACTGCTAAAACTCTTAGTCCTTTTCAACATAAAATTTACACATTCATTATCGTACATTGATTAACATTCATCGTGAATTACAATAATAGTAATATATTTCATTCATTTATATTACTTTCAGGGGGAGTTCAATATCTTTGGATAGTTCGTGTATGTCTTACACTGTAAAGTTATTATTAATATTCATGTAACATCTTATTTGAGTTTCAACAATCAAGATATATTTATATTCAGTATTTTAATTATTTGGCGATCATAGACGATACCATTCCATATCACATAATAATTTACACTTACATTCTTCAACTAATCAGTCGCGGACCCGTCGCATTTGGATCCAATGTAACTTTCCTTTAATTATCTAAATAAATTATATGATACAAAAATTATTACACTAACAACCTGTTTAAGTATAAATTACACATACCTTACGTATAAGATGATTTCTAGCTTAGTATACAAATTTACAAGTTCTGACATGTTATCTAGATATGCAAACAATGCGTTCTTTATCTGATTATACATCAGTAGCACAGCCATCCTGAAAGTGATCGTCGGCCGAGGGCCTGGTGATGGTGAGTACGCGCTTGAGCGCGGCCACGGGCGGCAGCACGGGCGGCGCGCGCTGCCACACACGCAGCGTGCGCGCGCCCGCCACAGGCAGCCCGTAGTCGGGCGGGTAGGGCGCGTCAGGCGCGGGCGCCGCGCTGGACCCCGTGCCTGCGTGCGCGCGCGGGAACGTGCGCGACATGTAGCCCAGCTCCTCCTGCGACCCGTCCACGCTGCAGTTCTCTATGATCGGCGTTCTGTCATTATAGTACGTGGGAATTGCCGTGCTGACCGCACGAGCCAAATTACTGGCTTGGCTCATTTTCATTTGATCCCAAAGGCCGGATGGGTATAATGATTCTGAGGTCTCGCGGGCGTACTCGCCACTTCCTGGTCGTGCAGCGCTTTCCGGCCTCGTATCGTTTATAAGATCGGGGTCGATAGTGCCGGAAACTGTGGGAGACACCACTACGGGTCCGCCAGCAGTCACGACGCTTCCTCTTCCATCGTAGTGGTTCGTCGTATAAGGTATATCATTTGCTCTCGGAGGTTTTAAAACAGGATTACATTTCAGGTCATTATAGTTCGGTGAATCTTGCCTATTTGCCAAAACAGCGACATGAGGTCGATCAGTTGACGTTGGGTGTACTTCGTTTCCAGAAACCACTCTATCAATGGTATTTGGAGTTTTACTCTCACAAGCCGGAGTTGGACGAAACCGGACGAAAGTAATAAGGAGAGCTAAAGAAATGACGACTACGATTAGGAATAATGCAGCTCCCAAGCTCGCTATCTGTGCGCTTCCCAAAGATGCCATCCCGACTGGCAGTTGTGTCACGTACACTGTGAAGTTAGCTTCGGCATTCCCGCCCTTATTTTCAGCCACACAGTAAAACTCACTTGAATCAGATTCTTGTGTATTAGTCAATATTAAAGAAGACATCTTCTCCGCATCCCCTTCTTCAAATATATAAATTTTCTGATGTGAATTGAAGTGGCTTCCATTTTGAAGCAGTCTTCCATTCCAGTACCAATTGATATTGGCACTCGGCACGGCTTCAGTCCGACACGTAATGGTAGCATTGGAACCTACTGATGCCTTGACATGCCGGCTGGCTGGTAATATCTCCGGTTTACATGCGAACTCTTCAATAGGCAACTCTGAAAATGGTCGGTTGGCCAGACGAGTAGGCGCATAACAGCTTGGAGTTGATAGCAATTTATGTTTTGCCAACCATAGTTTGAGATCTCTAAGCCGGCAGTCGCAAGTCCATGGATTGTCCGACAGGTCTATAGCTCGCAGTTTTTCTATCTTCTCTAATGAGCTTAGAGGTATGTCACGGAGCTTGTTGTGGTTTAATTTTAAAGATTCCAGCGAGCGCAGCGTCCTAAACGCGTCTGGAGCTATTTCTCTGATGTTGCATTTAGACAGATCAAGTTTAACGACGCTGCCAAGATTGTTCAAAGCATCAGAATGAACTTTTAATACTGGGTTTTGAGACAACGTAAGATCCCTTAGGAACGGCGCGTCCTTGAAGCTATCTGATGGGATCTCTGTGAGTAAATTATAAGACAGATCTAATTCTACTAAATTGGTTAAGCCTTTAAAAGCTCTATCATGTATTTGGCCAATATTGCAATTGCGTAAATAAACTCTCTGTAAGTTGAGCAGCCCTGTTTTGGCGAAAGCTTCCTGAGGAAGTATCTGAAGATTGTTCCCGGAAAGGTCCAATACTTGCGTGGCAGGGTCTACCGGCTCGGGCACTGTGATAAGAGCTCTGTCCACACACTCCACAGTCTGCTTGCCACCTTTCCACTTACACGCACACACCGCAGGACAGGAGCCTGGGGGTGCGATACCGGCTAAAATTGTTTCCCACACCATCACGCTCATTGTCACTATAAACCACCTCATTTTGTTTTCAAATCCAATTTATTTTAAATCACTGTAACATTTCTTTCACTTAAATCCACACGTGTAACTCGTGAAAGAAGAAACATAGAGTTTACAAAAATTCAATAATATCTAATGATAAGTCGCGTTTGAACGTCGGTATCGTATCACATCACTACTCGAGAAAGTTGGCAAGCGGTACATGACGGCACAGTGTGCTCGCGCGACGACTCTGAGTCAACTGAGAGGGAGGGATCGTCTGCTCGTCTCGCTAACAGAGCCCGACGCATGCGTGCTGACGGCGCCCCGCGCCCCGCTCTGCGGCTCTCCTCAACCACCGAGTTGAGTAGCCCTGCTCGACGCGAACTGTTGAAAGAATTCCAAAAGTGTAATTTTCTACCTGGCTGTGACCGCGGCCGATCATCCCACTCGCTAGCTCGTCACGTTCATTCATAAATACCTGAGTCACTAGTGGCGGCACGGCGGCGACGGGGCGCTAGTTTCAATGGCGATTCGGTCGGAGATGCAACAAACAATACTGAGCCCGCTCAACTGCGGCACGCAAACCGCTCCGATTGTTATACAATACACATCCTTTTGTTAAGAGCACGTCGGGCTGGGCATCAGGTAGAGGCCTAATTATAAATAGCAGTTCGAAGGGATGGCAGGTACACAGCAACAATAACACAGGATGTGTCGTACAATGAAGCGACAGATTCATTCATCTCTTCGTTGAACGAGCTTAAGTTGCAACAACTGACTGATTGTAAGGCGATTTGCCGATGAAAAGCTTTTTGCTGTCCCAGTGGATGCACCAATGACAAAATATAACTGGCTGACTAGCTCTGAAAGTAAATGTTAGTTCATGCGCGACTCAAGATGTCAGTGGTGTGAAGCTTTTCTGAAGATTTCGTGTTTGACTTTTTGGTAAGCACAGATTTTCAGGCTGATTATTGATACGTAAATAAAAAAAAATGCCCGCTGGGAGCTTTTATCATTATAAGTACTACAACTGGCAAAACATTCGCAACTCCTAGAAGCTGTTTGAGTTACTTCACTCCCCATTATCAAACAGTCACGGTCATTTATAAAATACTAGCTTCTGCCAGTGACTCCGCCCGCGTGAATGTCGGAAATTAAATTTAATAATCTATCTCTGTGCCAAATTTCATCCAGATCCGTTCAGCCTTTCTGGTGTGATTAAGCCAACTCCATCCATCCAAACATTCGCATTTATATTGATAGTAGTAAGATTAGTTTTTTTCCCGCGGGTTCAATCAAGTGGCCACTCTCACAAAAACCGGGCATTTTTCGGGTTACCTAAGTCATATAGGTTCCACTAGTGTCATAACTCATAAGCTGACTAACCTTAGGTACCTACGTGTGCGCAAGTCGCGACAAATTATATTTTGAATCCTAAACTCTATTCTATTTGAAGTTTAGTTAATTATTAATTAATCAATCAAAACTGTTCGAACAACATAATTATGTACCTACTTCCCACAAAATATTTTTAGTTTGATCAATGTTTGGACCCTACAACCTGCATCATTTAATTTTAAGATAAAATGGTAAGGTATGCAAAATAAAAGGAAACATAATTATTATTTATTTATTTATTATTTATTATATACTTTATTGTACACCTCACATCAATCACAAGTAAAAATTTTATAAAAACAAGTGTACAATGGGCGGTCTTATCGCACAGGGCAATTATCTTCTAAAAATAAAACGAGCCGCAAGCAATAATTTAGGCATGGCTTACTTGCAGGATCCTATAAGAGGGGTGTAAAGCTGCGATAAATTACTGCATCTGTTCAAGCGAGGTAGGTAGGTATGCTCAATAAAGGTTCGAAGGAAGCTAATATAGCGAAATTAGTGATGTGGCACGCGGCAGCACGCGGCTGGCAGCCTGGCACGCGGACACGCCGCGCCATGTGCGCCGGCGCCGCGACATCTCGCGCCAGTCAGCTGCGCCTCACCTGGCGGCCGCGGGCGCAGCGCCGCCACGCGCCCCCACGCATGCCGCCCCTTACAAGGCTTCTCACAGCTTTTAATAAAATTAACAGCGCCACTCAACAAGTAATCGTCCTACAATCTATTAATAGAATGTAATATACGCGAACCTTAATTTTATTAACATCTGAAGCAAGTTCACTGATGTAAAGACAAGTACCTACCCATAACTTTGTTATATTTTCTGTTTTGATAATCCATTTCAATGAAAATAATTTAACAAGTAAACGTTAACTAAAACATACGCCCTACGCTACATGTATGAATTTAGATTTCGTTAGAACTTATTACCATAAACAACGTTTATCAAATTTCAGCACGAAAAATCTTTCTTAAATCTTATGTATTGCTATAAAAACTATGCCATAAAGTCTGTGAAAATTGTACGTCCATTTTAAACTCTGCTAAAAAACGCGCAAAAAATATTTGTACGCTCTATATAAAGTAATGCATTGCTCTTTGTGCAGTTACTCGGACAACACTTGAGTCTTGAGTCATGGATACCCTTTTTCATCCACTTACATTCACTGGCCACGTATGACGTAAGTGCGGAGTAACAATAATACTCATTGTCTGCTGTATTTTATAAAAAATAATTTATACATTTATTTCATACAAATTGCCTATATTTTCTCTCTGCATTGATTGAAACCTGATTTTAATTAAAAAAACCTGAGATTTAATGAATTAAGGGACCTGACATAGTTGCTGCAAATGCATCGACATTCGTTCCTTTATTTAATGAAACAATACACATGGGCTGGAAACGATAACACGTTGCCATTCATCTCCACTGTAATATAAACATTTCCGAATGCATGTCAAACAAACTCAACAGAAGAATGAATTGTGAAATCATAATACAGGTTCCGTTAACGTCTACACATAAACAAAAAATATTGTATGATCTCTGAACCCATTGCCTACTGAATGTACATGTTATTGAAGAATATTCTTCCTGAAAACTGCAGCTGTATCAAGCCTGTTCCAACAAAAACGTTCTCATTGAAGAAACAGAAGCACAGTTGAAACAATAATTCAACATTCAACAGTCGGCTGATCTCAAAACAGTTTGGAAAGTTATTATGATAACATCTGTATAACGAAAGTAAACGGAAGCTGAAAATAATGTAAACGGTAAATTCTGTTATTAATCATTTTCCCTTTACAGTGGATTCGGGTAAGCAATAGGATTTGTACATTGCAAAAATGTTTCAGTAAATAATTTCAACCCTTTTAGGTGTCGATAACATGGAATACCTACTTAGAACATGATAACGTTCTGAAGTTTTTCTAATCTAGGCCTTAGTACAGACTATATTGTACTGTAACAATTTTATAAAAGCTATTTAATAAGAGATTCAACAACACCTGTAGCAGCGTGGTAAAAAGGCGTAGTGAATACAAAGTGAGCATTTCATTTTATTTTTGTTGCGAACTGAGTTGCCTTTATGATTCCCGAGTCCTAAAATATCTTGATGAAAAAGCAAGGTATTTTCAAGATTTATACAATTTTGATTAGATTGCATTTTTAACGATACTTACATTTGAAATATGTTCTAAATTTCCTACACGTACACTCAATCTCAGGTTACTAAGGTAAAATTAACACCTAATGTGTATCAACATAATGGAATACAGAAATCTGTTCATGTTTTTTTAAAATCCTACGATGAAGACACGACTGACGAGCAGGGCAATATTTTAAGTAACTACCTAAATTATATGGGTTTCAATAGAAACAAAAGTTTTAACATTTGGTTTATTAAGGAATTGACATAAGAATAAGTTTCATCCGAAATATAATTCAATCAGAATAAAAATATACAATATCATAAATATTTTATTTTTCTCAACCTGATAAAACGCTGTCGATTCTGTCGACATCTCACGGTATACACCTTGGTGGAGTGAACGACAAGTGAGCTGTCATTCCATCTTATTTGTATGGTTTGACAACTCACCCGTCGTGCACCCCACCCAAGTGTTCACTTCGACATGTTTAAAGAATCGCACTGTAGCAGCTAGGTACTACTAGCGCCATTTATGTTCTAGTGTCCGACCTAAACTGGTTTTTAGGACCGAAACCGAATTTCGGCAACGGTCTCAGTTTCGACCGAAACCGAAACTTCCTTACAAGGATCATGTCTTGGGGGAAAAATAAAGAAAACGTTATTAAAATCAGTCAGTTTTATTTTTTATCTTTAAATCACATAGTTATGCAGTCTTCGAAATTTTCACTTGTTGATAATCAACATAACAACCCCTCACTTAAGAAAAAATAATTACTAATGCCTTAAAAATACTTAAAATAGGTGAGGTATTATGCCAATGGGGCCTACCATTTATAATAAAATTCCGCATTACTTAAAAGAACACCCCATTCGTATATTTAAAACTAAATTGACTACATTATTATTAGACAAATGTTATTATTTTGTTAATGACTTCCTGAATGATAAAGATTTATAACTTTATCTTAAAATTGTAATGGACATTCTGAATTCCTATAGGTAATAAGCTTATTGATTTGTAATCGACTATATTATATGTGGCTATTGAGTTATTTATGTGAATTTTGATGCCATGTTAGTACTAAGTCACTTGTAACTGTAACAAAAAAAAAAATAATTTTGCATGCCGTAAGGCAGAATGTAGCGAAAACACCCAATTCTGTACCATCTCAAACTTGTACCTACATTGCTGGCAAATAAACAATTCTGATTCTGATTCGGAGGTGTTTATTTGAGTAGGTAGATTCTTCTTTTGAATATTATTAATGGCTTTTTTTAAATATTAAACATAAAATTACTTATTTAAGTTGTTACCTAATATGTGGTACTTAATATTTAAGTAATAAACAAAACAAAATAAATCACTTTCATCTTAATTAAGAACAAATTAACTTCTTCTAAACTTAATTCGTCATTTTGTATGACACTTCAACTAAAAACAAAGCTAAACGACTAAATTATAAACTAATCGTAATCATAATACCTGCTTGCAAGCCAGTCACGACATGATTAGGCACGTGGACGCGGCAAAATGTCATCGTCGCGTCGCTTGGATGGAATTTACCGCGCCGAACATAACCGAGCACAGCGCGAGAACTTCCAAGTGCAGTTTCGGTTTCGGTCGTAGTTTCGGCAGGTTTGCTGCCGAAACCGAAACTAAACCGAAACCCGATTTTTTGCCGAAACTCGACCGAAACAGAAACCAAAACCGAACTTTCGGTCGGACAATTTGTTCATTCATGTCAATTGATAGCTAACATGGGGAAAACATATTGCGTGTTTTATTAGTACCCAGGTCCTGCAGATAACAAATTCCTACCTCTATAAGTTATTAATATCAAAAAAGTCATAAGAGTACCTAAACAGGATCAACATTCTAAACTACATTGTAATTACTCAATACCTTTCATTAATATTAATTAGAATTAAAAGACTCGCTTTCATTCATTAGTATTCAACGCCGGTTTAAAAACAAACTTACAAATAAAAAAAAAACATTGTTTTTCCACTAAAGGATAAATTAGTTGAGCCGCTAAAGGATTTAAAGAGATTACAGCGCGCTTAGAGTTCATTATGTATGGTGTTCCTAACAATGCATGATGCTTTCCTATTCCCGCTAACTCTACCAATTAAGGCAAGTGGGCTTGTGCTACTACTGAGTTACTACGCTACTTCGATAGGGTCAGGTTTCTGCTGAGGGTTTTATTACGTAAAACGCCGTCTTAGCCGCAGCCTTTTGTAATTTATGTCCTTTACTTATATTAATTAGATTATAAAAAACGTATCGTAAGTCGAAAACACTTTAAAAATTAAATACACCCCTAAATAACACTAAATGCAAAAAGGTGTCGAAACTCAGTAGTCACCTGATAAAATGCAAATGAAGTATTCAACAAAGCAGTCGCAAAAACTCGTTCATTAAAATCAAAACTCGTTTGACACTGGCTGGCTCTTAGCAGTCTACCTAAATACCTAATTGCATTTAAAATGTCGCTTGTATTCACATCTGTGCGTTTCTTTTTGTGGGGGTCCTTAATGGCCAAAGCGTCGGCAATAATTAACAGTTAAACGAGCGTCCCAATTTAATGATTATGAGCTAGTTCCGGTGGTCAGCGACCGGCAACACTTCACTGTGCGAAAACTCCACTTCACTCATTTGTGAGCTCTTGAATGAAGGATAAAATAATTAAACGTAATATTATGACGAGTGTTCAGCCTCACACGGTTTTAAATGCCAAGTGTCATGAGTCAGTCTGTTGTACCATTTGACATATTCCTAGCTTGTGTAATTTTGCTTATAAATTATACAGTAGGTACGTTTTCAGTCAGGACGATTATACTTTTACAGTCACACAAATGCCAGATATAATTATTTTGGTTAAATGTTCTATTTCCTGAATTATTGTCGCTAATTACTAAAGCGTGTTCGTGACAAGTTAAATTTAAAATCTTTAATTCTTGTAAAGGTTTTACGCGTTAAAAGTTATACTTTTAATATAGCCAAAATATTGGGTAACGTTGTCACCCTTCAATATTTTGACTATTTCAAAAGTATAACTTCTACACACACTTCCCACACTAGACTGGCCCTCAGTCCTGACTATTGGATTGAACATATTTGGGACGAACTGAAAAGGCATACGAGGAAGATGTGCAGCTCCGGTGTCGATTGATGACCTGAAAACTGCTTTAGTCGAAGAGTGGCAGAAACCCACAGGGTTCCATGAGGAAACTCATTCATTACCGGCAGACATTAGAGCCAGGGGGTAACACAAAATATTGAGGGGTAAATAACGTATTATTAAATCAAAATTAAATCTTTTCATAATAGTAACTTCCTATTCGATTATGTACGATTTAAACTTCGATCTATTGCAATAATTCCCAAATATTTTGTTATAATATATTATTTTGTTATTGAAATAAATAACAAAATAATATATTATTTATTATAGCTAAAAAAATTACCTTTAAAAAGATATACCGCAATTCATAGTTCATTGCTTAGAAATACTTAGTACTTAAACAATTGTTTTGGGTAACGTGCGATGAAGTGATTCCAATTTATTGCTCGCGAGTGTATAATACATAGATATTGTTACACGCATGGATTTTATTGCATAAGTAATGTTGTTTTTTTTTAATATATAACTTTGAATTTTACATTATTCACAGATACATCCAAACTTATTATGTAGAACATACAAGCTTATAAAAATATGTATAAATGTACAAGCGGGATAAAAAGGGAAGAGGCAGAACTCATAGCAGGGCATTGAAAAATTCATCCACATCGCTGTTAGCGGGAAAAGTACCCAGAACACTGCCAACATTGCCATCATGAGATGGAATAAAGATCTGGATCCCAAGACCTACTCATCAGGTTCGGCAACTGCAACTAACACAAGTTTGACAATATAGAATTATATTCACATGTCACTTGAGTAAGTTGGCGAAGTTTAAAATTAACCTACGACATATATTCGGAGAAATGGGTCAAAACGGAGTTGCAAGATTTGACGTTGTAGTTTCATAAGTAGCACACAAAGTCTTACTGGCGAAACTTAATTGTTAAAACAAGAACTCTCGTATCTTCACACATATCGAAACTTACCTTGTTTCCCTAGCTTGACATAAGGGATTTACCTCCTTTAGAGCGCTTTCTGCCGAAATGGCTTTAAGAGTGTTTTGAAAGGACCGGTGAGGCATTGCCAAAATCTGCGATCGGCAATACAAGCGGTCTATTTTTGGACATAGGATCCGGGCCAACAATTTTGGTATGCTCCAATTAAAGCAGATTATTCTATTTATTTCTCATTCCCAGCCGTTATAACCCGGATCGGTTGGTTAGTGGACTAAAAACAGGGATAAACCGCACGCCTGCAGGGTGTTATCGCTTCAACGCTTCTTGTCTAACTCAGATCTGTCTCGATATCGGAAATTCGGATTAACTAGAATAATGCCCCCTTATGTGCCCTTATAATCTTCTAAGTGAGTAAATCCCATCCATCTGCCTAGCCTTTTCCCAATTATATTGGGGTCGGCTCCCAGTCAAACCGGATTCAGCTGAATACCAGCTGCTACCAGACCTCACAACTCATTAACTGGGTAACACAGTACTTCTTGGCAAGATTGGTGTCTCAATTTCTAGATTTTTCTGGTGAATATTTATTTTTTATAATAAGATAAAATAGATGATAAAATAAAGTCACCAAGGATTATACAACAAAAGGGGTTATAAGTCTCAATCAATTCAATCAAACAAAAATAAAGATCCCACTTGGATCGATTTAAGTTTAAAGACAAATCTTTGATACAGTACAAACACATAATGAAGAGGTCCCGGGCCCCGAGAGGTTCTTTCAACCCAACCTTGTAATTTTGCTTATTTCCGGAAACAAGGACACTTCTTTTTAGGTGGGTACGTAGTACCTACTTTTTTGTAGAAATTAATAATCTGCCTTCTGATAAGTTTTTTTATGTTGCTGCTGCTGCGGCAACTTCATGTAGAGTGGTGAATAATATTTTTTCTATAATTCCTTGATTGGTTATGGAGGTAATATTATGTTTTCCCAGTTCAAATCTATTGAAAGATTAGTAAGTTCGCTCTCCAAAACAAAGTGACAGATTTTTTAAAATGATCTTCACTAAACGTGTGCTATTTTTGTCTCCACGAGAAGGTCTCAAGTACAATTGAACTGACATTCCTATTTCATTTCAGTAATGACGTAACAAAATTCATTTCATTGTTTTTAACGACGCGGACGCGAGCAAATAACGCTAGATAGACCGTCCCGAGCCCATTAAGGCCCAATAACTGTTCGTCGCACAACATTCTAAATTTCGACATCGGCGCATGCTGAGGATAATCTGAATAAGAAGGCAATTTTAGAGCACCCTATTTCAGATCTGGGGGCAACTGGCGCGATAAGGTTGGTAATGGCGGCACTCGGTAAATTAAAAAGCATGGTCTAACTTCGGCCTCGTGCCGAGAAATTGTGCCGGATATTTGCATTTTACTTGTCACACTCACTGTTATAGACGGATTACTAACAATAGTCGCCGTCTAGCATTTCCCAATCGGGGAACCGCAAGGTGTTGTTAAGACATGCTAGCTAAGCTATGCTAATATGAAGTGTGTAAATTACTTTATGCCCCATCCGGGACGTGGGACAGCTTGTGTACATATATGTGTATCATGGATGCGGCTCGTCTGTGATCGACCCAAATTAAGAAAATTAATATCCGGGATCCGAAACTTCTTAACATCAGATCCCGGTTCAAGTCATTTAAAAACAGTGTGGATTTCATTAATCATTTACAACGTTATGAATATCATAAGCGAAATCTGGCTCAACAAATTATTTTAATTCAGAAACCATTTCATGATAAAATACACGTACCGCACTAGTAACCTAGCTGGATTCAGCATGGAAACATTGAAGCGGACCTTTTCTGGGATTGTGCGTGCGTAACGCAATCTCGGAGGTATTTTTAATTTGTAACACTGTGCCGAGTGTGTTATTGTTACGTAACAACATGGTGACGCCTGACTGCAAACATTTGTTCAGGGACATCCAGCTTTCTTGACTTTATATTAGAACATTTGAAAATCGGTTTGATGGTAGCGCCCGAGAAGGTATAATGGTCAAAATAACAACGGACTAAAAAAGGTTTTATCATCGCATCAGGTCGTAAATGTCCACTACTAAACATGGGCCTCCCCATAGACCGCTACAACTTCGTCCTTTTATACTTTAAATGTAGGTACCCACTCAGTAAAATAAGAAAAAATTATATGAGAGCACACGCCGGAAATGCGAGACGCACAAGACCGGTTGTTGTGGCGACGCTTGGGGAAGGCCTATGTCCAGCAGTGGACGTCTTTCGGCTGATATGATGATGATGATGACACGCCGGAAATAAATCTCATAATCATATTTCTGTCAAAGTATCGCATGTTAAAATGGTGTATGTAATTTCTTAATGGGTTCATCCGTGTTTCGCTTAACCCGTAAGGAAAAAAGCAAGAAGTAACAAAAACACAAATTAAAAAGAAAAACAATATACGCGAAGAGGACTGAAGAAAAGTTGAGAAGTCCTAGTTCAACTTCTATTAATATTTCGCCCACCATAAACCAGTCAGAAACAGTGACGAGGGCGCTATTTAGCCTTTTATTCCGATATTCAATAGGTACAGTTCCACCCCAGAATCATTATTAGCTCCCAAGCGGTTCTGTAGTGTAAATAAAAGAGGCTTTATTACCTTATGCTATTAAAAGTCGGCGTAGCTTTATGTCTGTGCCTGTTGGGTCTCGGGTTAGTATTATTTACTATGCTGTAATACCTACCTACTGAAGGCCAGTGAACCTTTGAGTACGTAAAGGTATAATATACATTATGTGGCCTGTAGTCACGTAGTTCGTATGAAGACGCAGAAAAATATATCTTTATGTTATGTAGATACAATTTATCACAGTACCTACCTACTAGTCAAAGGAAGTTCGTATTTCTTTTTATTTTGTTCATCAGAACATGAAATCGTGGCATCAAGATAAGTTTATCGTTCGTAATTTATTATTTAAGCCTTTAAATCGATTTGAGAACGGGTCTTTAACTTCTCCTACAATAATACTTAAATTTTCCTGCTTTATTCAATAGACTGACTAAAAGTTATAGTGAGTAGAGGTACTTTAGTTAAAAATAGTTTGCAAACTAATCGGCTATTTTTTCTGAATGAGACAGCTATTTTCCAAGAACCTAATAGAATGCCGTGCTGCCTGTACGAACCTTATAGATTTATAAATACCGCTACAACATACAAACATTTTCAGCTAAAAACATCAAAGCAAAAAATAAAAATTGCGCACTGTTGTTGTTACGTTAATTGAATGAGATGCCTGTCACTGACAGATTTGACAACCGTTTTACGCCTTATTTTTATTTCCTTTTTCCCGGTTTCGACTCCAATAGCGGTTGGAATAACTCTTTGTTTTAATTTCACTCGAGCTTCCCGACCCGGAATCTGTTTTATCAGACCTTAGTAGTCAGATCTGTGGTATTCTTAAATAGATATAATATCGATACGGAAAAGGTAAAACAATGCGTTTATTTCTCGGAAATCTTGGACCTCTGGGATACGTTATAGAGTATATATATGTAACTTACTCGAAGGCAAGTAGCCTACATATTGAGGTTTATTATATTAGGTCGGTCTCGACGTTACGTTGCATACAAAACATGGCAGAAAATTTTCGTTCAGGGAGTAAAAATCTGTGACTTTAAATATGCGGTTTCGTTGAATACGGTTGCACCATTTCGTATTAGTGCTTATTTTCTAGAGAAACCTCGATAGATAGCGAAAATAGCGTGACCATGGAATGACCTGAGTTACATTTAAATCGCTTGCCCGATGCCTAGGTATACGTAGATATAATTTATTGTAGCGCTCTATTACCTATTCTGTATCTCCGTAGTTTTCCGGCCATCGTTATCAAGCAGCCAGCTCCAATCTCACAGCCCAATTACGCAGCTCCTTTTGTACCCAATTCACCCATTCCTATCCCATTAACTTGGGTGTCGGGTCATCCCCTCACCTTTTTCTATCTGATTATGCTAGAGTATTATGTGCATTTTATTATCACACTTACTGAATATCTTAAACTGTCATTCAGACCTCCGAAAACTTAATTTTATTGATTTATCTCAGGGCATTTTTCATAAATGTAATGTAATTTTGAGTCGGTATGAAATTCAAATATTTGACACCGAATTACAATAACCAGCATCAAAGATGACGGAAACAAGATATGTACTTAGAATGACATATTTATAAAATCTTGACATGAAAGGAAGGGCTCGATGGCGGAACGCTTCTATGCTTTGCAGTCACCAAATACGTCACGACTGTTTGCCATTCTCATTGTGAACAAAAGCGGCGCGCACCAGGCGGAGGCAGCAGGAGACGCGCGGGCGGCGGCGGACAGGGGGACAAAACCAACATCCTTCACATCACCTCACGTATTTATAATCCCACATTCGCTTCCTGCTTTTTGTTGAATGTTATTCTAAGGAATTTAAAATTTGCAAAGGAATCGTTTCAACGAACAGTGTATAATTTAAAAGAATTAGTACCAACCTACCTGCCTGCTGTTCAAGCTTTCTTCATAAATTCATAATACAACATAATTATTTAATTTACATTGCTAACTAGCTAGTGTGAGGGCTAATGCAGTGTTTACACTGTGTGGAAGTTTGTAGTTATGGTTACTTTAGCTAATTAGACTGGCAGTCTTAATGTAGGTACGTAAATATGCAATGGGTGCCAATGTATCTAGTCTACTATACTGGTAATGTCATGTATAAATTAGTGAGCAGTCTTACTAATGACAATTCACCAACAGAAATTTATATTTTTGCGCCCCAAGCCACATCCCAAAATTATAAGTTGAGAGCGGCACGAGACCGCAAACATGGTGCACTTTGTAAGCCGCTCGTCGCTAGACATGCCTACAGCGCGCATATTTAACAAATACTTCACGCGTGGTCAGTGTCAGATAGTTCACAAATTTCACGTAAGTGAACTTCCAGGCGGGCCGCAACTGTCCCGGGTCCGGAGTCCGGAGTCCGCAGTCCCGGCTCACCGCCAACAAACAATGTGCCGCCGGGAAATGTGTAGCATTCCCACTCTATAATTTGATAGCCTTTTATTTAATGTTTTAAAAAGTTTGTATGTTATAACTAACATTATGAAACTTCCTACTAGGTAACTTATTACTTTGAACCCAGAGTGGGTTCATTTCATACATGATGAGAACTAGATACTTACTTACTATGACTTACTTTATGCTAAACTAGAAAAGGATTATAATTATTATTACGTTTTATTGGGTTGTTCTGCATAAAGAAACCGACTTTGAATTTCGAATAAAAAGTGAATGTAACAACAACATACTACGTAAAGTGTTTGCTTGTAACGTTAGGTACACAGTGAGGGAACGAAGAAAATTCGCCACGGACAAGCTTCGGAGGGAAAACTTAAACGTAGTAAATGTTAACCACGGGAAACCAACTAATACTTATTTGTAACACTATCCTGGAACAAAAATGTTGTAGGTACAAACAAATAGCAGTTCAATTATATACTACAGACTAACAAGTTTAATTACATTATGAACGGCCAGGTACTTCAGGTTAAATCTGCGTAAAATTAACTTCCGAAACTCTTGTTTGAGCAATAAGTCAATCAAATTAAGTCATAATTCGTATTCGTTAAGAGTCAGCAAGTTTGCAAGGGTTCGGGGCACAAGTTTCACGGAGTAATGATACCTCGACATGATGGCAGACCCTCGCTCGAGCCATCAGCGTCACACAGGTGCTCAAAGTATAGATTCATCTCGAACGTCATGGATTAAAACTCGGAGTAATCTAAATTGGCTTAGTGCTACGGAGTGCTCTGTGCTACGAAAAATTCAGCTACGCTTTCGCTAATGGGGAAGTGCAATGCAAAGTTAATTCATTTTGTCTGAATCAGAGCTCCATCAGGGTTCATTTTTAAGTCATAATGTGAAATGTTTTAAATAAAATGAAGTTTGAATATTAGGTGATCAAAGAATAGTGTTAGAAACTTTTAAACTTAACTTAGCGTAAAAGATTACAATTTCAGTTCACATCATAATATTATGTTTGATTTATTCCTAATACATAAATGAACCGTCGGTTGCGTTACTACTCGTAGTTTTGAAAGATTATAAAAGAGCACTTTATTTTAAACGTTTTCATAACCTCTTGGTAAACAGCTCTATCTAAACTAAACAATGTCATTTCCGGCACATCGGTGCCGGTGGATGTACACTCTTGTCTTGTACGTTTTTAACATATCGTATTTACGAATGCTATGACTCAGTGATATCGCCACAAAAGCTCGTTTGCATAGCGATAAACCACGGCGACAAAGGAACAAGGTTGAATCGACAGGTTAATACATGTCTCGCGATATGGCTGTGTGGGTGACGTGTGGTATACAGGGTGAGTCACACACGCACGCCGCACGTTAATACAGGATGTGTCGCACACAATAAGGCCCATAGAACACGTAGCTGACTGAATTGTGTGCTCATTCGTAAGGTGTTCAGTACCGAATGTCTCTATGTTGTTATTAGTTAACTCCAAAATAATATTCTGTCGGAATATTCGATGTTCAATATTCCGGCCAAACGTTGAGCAGCCCAGATTCTAGCTATTGAATCTGTTGCTTCTATTATTGATAGGCTGTATATATTACTAAACTTCAAAGGCAAATATGTGGTTTTATAAGTAAAAGGAGTAAATAATTTCGTAACGACGTCTGCTTAGAAGTCGGGTAGGGACAGTCACGGAATAGATACCATATTTATCTATTCCGTAGAGTTAGTTATTTTAGACTAGACAAATTGAGTCAAGTGGCAAACTAGACTGCTTTGATGAAACATTTTAATTACGTTATTTGTTTGTATATATTTTTATACATTCAAATACAAAACCAGTTTTTACTCGTGGCTTCTTTCCCGTAGCCTATCCCACACTAACCTTGTATTTTATCGGGGTAAAAAATAGCTATCTTTCAGTGAACGAATTTTCTTTATAATCAGACCAATATATCTACTTCCAAAGTTCTTGATCGTTCTCCGACAAACAAACACACATTACTTATCTTCATAACATTAGTTAAATCAATGAGCTATTTTACCTCAGTATGGGCTAGTAGTCAGATATTTTTGTAGTTTTATTGTACTCCTAAACTGTTCGGGCACTCCTGAAACCTGATCGTGGCTTAAACCCAGAGCAATAAAATTATTAGACATATTAACCGCATGTCGCCGCGAAACTTGCCTGCTATTTCAAAGTTTGTAGATCAATAAACCGTCAAAAAATATAAGTTGGAGATCATTCTCGATCCATTATCATTTTTAAAATAACCTTTTAAAACGTTTTTCCTTTAACACAGCATCCTCCAATAAATTGTCTCAAGAAAGGTCTAATTCCGAAATAATGGTACAAATAAAGTAACAGGACGCCTGACGGGTTACGGGTACCTGTCGAATGAATATGCTAAATAAATAAACTACTCGTGTGAGCTCGGGCCGTGAGATCATTCCATTGATAAATACTGGCCGCAGAGTCCGAGTTAAAAGGGAAATTGTGTTGGAATGTCTGCTGCGGTTAGGGCTGCCCGGCGACCGCCCTCTATGCCCCACCACTCGGGGATGCCATGCTTTAACGTCAACCAAATGTATCAAAACCGACCGCCAAGGGTTTGTTCCATGGCCGTAATTATTATCTTTACAGACCTGCCGTTATCAGGCTTATTGTAGCGAGCGCACTCGGAATTCAAGCCACGTGTTACTATCGAGCTATGTTCCGCAGTTTGACGGGCAACGTGCCGCGGGATAAAATGCTCAACCTAAACAATGTTTCCAAGAAAAATGTTTCTTGTGACCCATATATCGTACAGTTACATATATAGCCGGCGTCATATTGTGTACCTAGACTTTTGACCTCGTGAAATATATGTTAGTGTATGTGAAACTTGACCTGGTTGTGTTAAATCCTCATATTTGGAGCGGTTTCGGAAATATGTTTATGCCGCATAATACTTTTATACTGTCACGTTTATTCAAATAAGCAGCTAAGGGATATACGGTTCCAAAACGCGAAAGATTCGAAGTTACTATCACTTTTCATTTAATAGTATTTCAATTGAACTGAGTGAGTCAGCCCTAGGCCGCGGTGTGAATGTGAACTCCCACTAGCAGCGAGTGTCGTCGCCGCATTGCCTCCACTATACAATAACGCCAGACTTACCAATGGCCCCAATAGGTGACAATAAAGATTGAAGAATTGTCCCCCGCACTACATGACACACCGAACTGGCTCCACTTACTACAGCCTACAGCTTTGTGTGTGGCTTCATCTTATTTATTCAAGCTTTGTATTGTTGTACATATAAAGAATGTTATTTGTCACAGCAATGTAGATTTTCATTTTTATTAAACGACCCAACGGTACAACATAACCTATTAACCGAATTGGAGAATAAAACATCATCATAAGAAATACTATCACTATTGCACAATAAGTATAGAAGCCTTCTCCAACTAAATCAGAAACGAGAGCCTCTTCAATGAGTCTACAACAATCCTTTACCAGCCAACAAAAAAAAAATGTATACTTAAGTGAAGTTTAATATTCAAGCTAAATTAAAATAAAAATCATGCATCCGGCGTAAGTCGTCGTCTCAAAGTAACGGAAATAACTTATCAGATACGCCGCCGGCTCGCACACGGCAGGCCGCGGCCGTCTTGTCAGTGCATTTATATTCACCGGGGCCTCCTACTGCAATAAAAAATACTTAGGTACAGCTGACTCGGCCATACCAAAGACGTTATACAAGCTATGAGGCTTTCTGTCGTCCGTGCAACATACAATGACGACCAACCCGGATTATTCTTTATGCTAGGAACAGGTAATATTGATAGGGACGTGCTTGTGCGGCCTTTTGTTAAAAGTATCGATAGCAAAGCTTTGTTTTTTTACTGTAGCAGTGGTTATAACTACTACTTGCTAATAAATGAAAGTAACCGTCCAACGCAGAAAGGGTTCAGAAAAATGCAAAGTTAATATACATATTATTAGATAGCAATGTGTTGGCGCGACTACTAACGCCATCTATCGACGCACCGGCACATCATATTTTTTATCAATGAATGAGGGCTCGCCAACGTCGGTGACCAATCACAGCAAGCGTTTGTTGTAATTCGATTCATTGCAAAGGATCTGTTTATTTTTTTTTATTCCTGATACACCCTGCTTTTAAAAGGACGAATTAAAATATTATAACCAAAAATCAATCATTGAAAAGCACCTGCCTCACGTTCCTGTACACAATGAAATATTAATGCCAAATGTGCTTTAGTGCTGCCCCGCTCCGACGCGTGTTTAGTGCTACGCTTCTGCTACGCAACTATACTACGAATGTTTTGGGCTACGCTGCCGCTGCTACTACGCGGATCTGATGCTACGCCGCTGTTATACGGCTACTACTTGGGTTTTGTGTTACGTTACGCAGCTTCTACGCCTATTTAACGCTTTTTTTTAACCGACTTCTAAAAAAGGAGGAGGTTCTCAATTTGGATGTTTGTATATATTTTTTTTTATGTTTGTTCGTGCATAACTCCGTCGCTTGCCAACCGATTTGAAAAATTATTTTTTGTTGGAAAGGGATACTTCTCAAATGGTTCCATTCAAATTTTATCAAAATCGGTTCAGTAGTTTGGTTTTTAAATCCAAATAGCTGGAAAAATATGTGGAAAAATCATCCATGTATTTTGCTTTCCTGTGGTGTTGTTAGGTGTGGGGTACCACTAAAAAGTGAAAAATAAAGTCGGTGTCAAATAACGAAGAAGCAACCAAAAACACCGACTTCTGAAATTAAAGTTATTTTGAACTTTGTAGCGTTTTTTGGAAGTCGGTTTCTTTTTTTTGTGAAAAAGTTTTTTTTAAAGTAAATGTGGGAAATCATTAAATGAATCGTTTCGCTCTGGGTGAAGCGGGAGGGAGTGTCAGGCTCTTACTGACTAAACCCATCCGGGTTCCTCCTAATGCCCTTTGCGTTCCTGAGCCGCGGTGACTCTTTCGAACAAATTTCACAACCCTGGCAGGCTCTGGCCCTAACGGGCCCCGTCTACTATGCTTACATCTCTTTGAGGCACGTGTGGAACACAACGCGCCGTCGCGAGTCGGCCTGTTTAACACTACATCTGCTGTTACGCTGCTTCTACACGGATTAAGTGCTACGCTGCTACTATATGACCACTATTATACCCCTTGTAAAATTTTACCCCTTATAATGAACGGATAAAATTTTAATTACCTACTTTTTGGATTATATGCTACGTCAACAAGTTAATGAACACACACTCAGAGCGATTACAGTCAAATACTGTCTAAAATGCTGCTTTATACTACAGTCAGCGGAATTACCTATAACTTGTATAATAACTTTCACGTACATTTTTGTACTGTACCATGTTCCAAGACCTGTGTTTCGTTTTAAGCAAAGCTTTAAATTGTTAGATAATATTTGTACGTAACCCAAGAATCTGTTATGCATGCGAACTAAACGGAAGGAACTAAACATCCGTATTCCAAGTAATCGACAAACATCGTTGAAATCCCTAGTGAGACGGCAATATCGCTGCGATGCTATGTGATTGGCGCGCGGCGTGGGCGGCTGCATAATGAACCGCCGAGCGGGGGTGGCGAGGGGAGTGGGCGGCGCGGCGGCGTGCCCGCGTCGCGTCCCGTTTGACGCTAGATTGGAATCCGCACGAGCCAGCGCCTTCTGCCGTCAAATCCGTCAACATCTCTATCCCGGATATCTGAACCTTGATCTGTTATTAGAGGAGCAGGTTATCTCTGTCCTGTATCTGAGATTGTATGCATTTAAAACTAGCCTTCCACTGAAACCCTTTACATTGGAACTGAATACTCTGACATTAATGAAAATGTTTCTCACAAAAGAAGCAGCAGGAATTGGCATTTCAAGCAAACAACATCTGACAACTTGGCGTAGCGTAATACAAGAAATGTTTACGATTGAAAAAACTTTTTAAACAGAAAATCTCTGAAAGGCAGTAGTACGAATGACCGGTCAAAGCGTCCCGGAGCGAGCTACTTTTCCCCTCGATTGCGGCAACCGCTTCCGGTAGCCTTCCGGAAAAATTCCACACTCAGTTCGAATTTTCTTCGACTTACTTCTCTTTTTAATTCGTAGACTGATTGCGAGGTTTAGGGATTCAACCACGAAGCTCTTTTCTACTTATTTGTCTGTTATTTATTTATTTATTTTACACTGTAACAGTGAAATAATTTCCGGTTTCGTGAAATAAAATAAAATCGACTGCTCTTTGAATGTCAGCAACGGTTCGATGACAGGGTAATAATAATGAACAAAGAACAAAGAGAAAAACATTGGTAAATGCGGTTCAATTAAACCTTCAGGCCAAATATTACAATATTTGCATTTTACAAAATGTTTCATGATAATGAAGTTACATTTCTGTCCATATATTAATTAACTGGCTTTACACAAATATTAAAGAAGTATAAACACTCGTACTGTAAAGAAGGCAGAGGCTACACTGCGTGGCAGCAACCACTAGCCGTATAACACGTAATACGTTTTGTGATACCTACACAGCTACCTGTTATATAGCTCTTTTAATTTGGTGGTCGAAAGAGGTTTGCCAACATCGTAGCTTGGGGAATCTACCGGGTACATTAGGTATTCTGTGAATCTACCCACCGAGAGACAGGCGTGAATTTACTATAGAAATACAAGTTACACTCTCATATAGTTATGTAGTTAATTAATTTACGTGACATTTTATGGGATGAGCGGCTTGAACGCTCAAGTAATTAAATGGTTTACGTAATTAAGAATATTTTAATAACGGATTCTATATAATTTATAATATTTTTAGTGAACGAAGTTTAACTACTCGTTCATACGTACGTAAAAAAAATAGACACAACAATCATACATCCTGAAAAACACAACCTCCCACGTACACAAACACATATCATGTAGATCTATCTATATCTATTCTACATGCCATCGTGGGTAACAACAGACGCTCACAGTGTAAGAAAGCTACACAATATACCGTTACTTGTCAGTCAACAAATATTGTGTAGGAGTTTTATTAAAATCGTTATAGTATCAGACTGCGATCATTCAATTTCTGCCCTTGAAGTGTTAAATACGTGGTTTACAAGCTTTTCAAAAAGTTATACAATACTGACACTGTAAGGGTACCGAAGGAGATTACAATATCAACGGGATGCTTCCCCCGCCCCGCGCCAACGACAAACAAGTCGTGTCCTCTGCAAGTTTAATGATTTTTTTTATCTTCACTAAACTTAATAAATGAGTTTTTGAATGAAAACGAGGTTAAAAAGGGCCTCAAGTTTAATGTGTCCTAAAATAATAAAATATTCAAGTACTGTGTCAGGCTTTATGTACGAACTTTTTATGCTGTAGGTATATTTTTATTTAGTCTTTATCGTCGCGTTTTCTCGGGCTTTTGCCAGAATTTGCCTTACTTATAAGAAAGCTCAATTTTTTGATCGCTCGCTTGTGTTAATGTCATCACTTGCACACGCCAAATGCAAGAGTGATTTCCATGTCTGTTACCTCATTACATTTCTAATCTATGATAATTACAGATCATAATTTTATTATTATGCAAAACCACCAATCGCATTATCTATGCATATAATAAAACAGTAACGAAAGAAAAACTGTACATTGAGAATTTTCGAGAAAAAATAAGTGGCTTTTGTTAGAAAAACGTAACTGATGACAAAAAGTTTTTTTAGAATTTTTGTCTGTTTGTCTGTTTGTATGTGTGTATGGTACGGCTTCACGCCAAAACTACTGGATAGATTGAATTGAAATTCAGCAGAAAGGTTCTTTGTAAACCAAGGAAGGCTTTAGGCTACATATTATCACGCCGTATGTTATGGGAGGTAAGCAATATTGATTTTAAAAGGTATTTGTTCGTACAATTTTTATCGACATTTTTCAAACAGTTTAATTAGCGAGGAATTGTTATAAGAAGCCACTACATCAATATTGCATATGTCTTTAGTGTCCAACCTCAGCAATGATTATCATCACGCTATATAAAGTATAGCGTGATGAGCTAAGCAGCCAAAAACGATGACATAAATAAGATCGGCTATTTGAATCCATTATCAACAGAACTCATAGACTCTCGGTTTAAAAGACTGCCTTTCGAAATCCTAGGTCTGGGTTCGAATCTTATAAGGTGTTTTTATTTTTATCTTTATCTTATTTATATCTTATTTATTTCCTTATTTTTTTATTCCTACCAAACCTATTATTATCAAATACTAAAAATATGTTTTTGCTATATTTTGCATATTTTTAGCAAAGATAATCCAGAACCTATTTTCTGTTTATTTATCTGTATTCTATTTTGTTCGCATCACGTTAAATAGTACAAAACCATTGTAGATAATTTTTACACATAAACCTAATAGGAATTGTGGCAATCTAGAAGAAATCAACTTATTATCTACATAATTCAGATACCCGCAATGCCATCTGTTGACCGAAAAAGTACTTATTATCAACAGCATGGGAATTACACCAAAATATTTTTTTTAGTTACAAATGGTACTTATGCATTTGATGCATAACATAAAAAAAAGATTTGGTCTGATAGCTCCACTGACGTTATTTTAATTTTTTTTTTTGAACGGTTAAATCTCTCCACTCAACCTGTAAAGCACCCTGGTTGCTTCTGTACACTTGGGCGGAGCTAGGCCGGCAAACTTAGCCAGGACACCTACGGACAACGGAGTACTCTTCTCTATCCGTTGCGGGTTTTTTTTATAATGGATGGGAAATCATCAAAATGACTTCTTCCGCTCTGGGTAGACCGAAAGGGAGTGTCAGACTCTTACTAACTAAAACCCATCTGTGTTCCTCCTTATGACCTTTGCGATCCAGGGTCGCGGTGACTCTTTCGAACAAATTCCGCAACCCTAGCAGGCTCTGGCCCTAACGGGCCTCGTCTACTTTGCTGACATCTCTTTGAGGCGCGCATGGAACACAACGCTTCGTCGACACGGACCTGGTTGTTATCGGACAGCGAGTACCCAACACTCGCCGTCCGCAGGCCCGTGCCTACGGTGGCCGAGAATCGCCCTTGCGACTCCTGATGCCCGGGGCGTCTTTTTCTGTTTCGGCGGCTAAGGCGTGAGGTTTGCCTCTCCCTCACGCTGCCCGCCCCTTTCTTTACTAGCATCACTGTTTCACAAAAGGAGGTGACGGCTTCTCACGCCTCCGCGCTCTGGACCATGGAGCCGGTAGCGAGAGGTCGCCGTCGCTGATCGCCTCGACGAGGACACGGCGGTGCTCCGCCCAAGCAGGGCAGATCTTCACCGTATGCTCCGCCGTGTCCTCTGCGGCGGTTGAATTCTCTTCTACTACTTTATGTAGCTCTATCGCGTGTTAACAACCTTAGCAAGTTTCATCAACATCGTGTATCATCATGATTATCCACAGTCCCCCTTCGCTCACTGCTGAGCATAGGCCTCTCTTTTCTTGTGCAAATCCCCACGTTCCTGTGCCAGCCTCATCCAGGTTCTACCCACGATGGCAACAATATTGTCCGCCCATCTCGCCGCCGGCCGACCAATACTTTTTCATCCAGTCCTCGGATGCCACTCAGTCACTGCCTTACTCCACCTATCATCGCCGCGCCTTGCCAAGTGTCCTGCCCAGCTCCACTTTAGTTCTACAATTCGTTTTCCGATGTTGAAAACCTTACCTTCCGTCTTCGGATCTCGACGACGTATCTCTGCCAAGCGTGGAACGCTCCATGGCTCTCTGTGCAACTATCAGTCTGTACACAGCCTCCTGCGTGAGCGTCCATGTAAGTAAGTAAGTCATGGTGGGAAAAGCACAATGGTTATAAAGGCGGGAATTCAGACATTGCGGAATTTTGGCAGGCTTAAAAATGTTGTCCATTTTGATAAAAGCGGCCCATCCAAGGTGTATTCCTCTCGATACCTCCGTTTGTTGATTTTCTTTGCCAATTGAAAGGATATGGCCAAGATAAACATATCGGTTAATCATCTCCAACAATTTATTTCCAGATTTGAATCGCTGAAGGTGTTTGCCATAACTTTCGTCTTGGTCATATTCATCCTAAGACCCAACTTAAAAGAAGCATCTTGAAGATTTTGAAGCATTTTCTGGGGGACATCGAAGTTCTCAGTGAAAACCACGAAGTCATCTGCATATCTTAAGTGACACAGTTGGGCAGAAAATTGACGTTAATACCACTATAGTCCCAATCTATACCAACATTTTTAACGATTCTAGGACTGCTGTGAATAGTTTCGATGAAATGAGAGAAGCAAAGTTGAAGAGACTTGACTTTGTTGCCAGATTATTTTAAAATAAAGAAATAAATAACGTGCAACGTTTCAAAGTATTGGTTATTGCGTTTTTTACTAACATAGGCTTAAGTTTCTATGTACTTACATGAACTGTTTTAGAATTATATATAATTATGTTAGTCAATATATATAAGGTTCAGGTAAGGTAAGGTACGTTTGTCCTGTTCTTTTAATGAGATGTAAAATAAAGTATAAAATAAATAATAAATAAATAAGGTTATTCCCATATAACCATTTTTGGGAACATGACGTAACGGTTTCCACACCTAGTGTGTACACTGATTTATTCTCGACACATAATCTCGTCGCCGTTCCGTGTTAGAGTAGTCGCTGCAACTAAAAATGGGGAAGAGTCGACACAGTAACATTCGGTTTCTAATTTACGTCGCTGTGTCGTAACACTGTTACCATATTTTAACCAGAGTTCCCACAAATCATTCATTCAATCGCTCATAACAGCTCATTCGTTGACATTGACTTATGAAGTGACGTGAATTATTAAAAAAATAAGAAACAGCCATTTTATCACCTAGGTAAGTAAACAAAGAGTTTTTTTTTATTGATTAGTATGGATTTCAATATGTACTCAAATCCTAATGGGAAATTAAATTCATCGTGTAATTTCGTAGGAAAGGTTGAAATTTATCAACGCGCCACATTATTATCATAATTTAACCATTCCGACGAAAATACACATTGTTTTAATTTTAATGATATTTTTATTTTCTATTCTTAAAAGCTTCTATTTGAATGCAATAATAAAGTTGAATATTTAATAATAAACTATTTTAGCAGTAATAAACCGTATTATCGATAAATAATGAAAAAATGTTTTTTGTTAAGTGAAAAATATTCTCGTCACATCAAGTTACAAAGTTACGATAATGTGTCGACATTGTGTGGACATGTTACGTAAAGTCGTCACAAAGTAACTGAACTTTTAAAATGGTCTCTCTTTGATTTTTTGTCCACAGTTTCCCAAAACTTTAGTTTGCCAGATAAAATGCCATATTGCATTGTTTTAACTAAAGAAGGCTCTTCTCAATTAATATCCCTTGTACCAAGTACGTGGGTGAAAGACAATGTCCTTTATTGGCCGCGTACAAAAAAAAACAGCGACTTGGAGCTCTTAAGACGAGATGAGATTAAGATGAGACAAGAAAATATGAATCTGAAACAGAGGATCAGTTAGATGAAAAAGAAAATGACATCGGTACTTATATAATTTGTTTTAATTGCTTTTACACATAAACACACAGCACACTCCCCTATACGCTCATTATGTAATGTAACACACGTGCACACGCACACAACAGAGACACAAACACTCAAGTCAGATTTTGACGAAAGTATGGTATGGAGAGCCAATGCTTTGCTAACTTTGTAGAGAAGACAGTTAAATTCTTTATTCAAACGAAATTAATATTCTTTAACTTTATTCTTTTACAGACGACAATACGCCAGACACAAAAAAATATTCCGACAAATCATCGAAAATAGTGGTACTCTCTGACGTGAAAATAAAAAACAAGATTTTGGATCTAAAAGATGAAACCAAAATTATGAATATCAGTTCTGATAACTTACTTAATGTACTGTGCTGCAAAAGTACAAACAGTGATTAACTATACGAATATGCTGACAAATTATCTTAATGATTGATAGATGATGGAGACGACAGTGAACAGGATATAAAATTATAAAATTTTGTTGTTATTATTGCTCTATTTAGGTTTACTCAGTATACTATTTTTGATACCACTTTATATGAATGTATATTAAACTGATTAGGTAGACTTATTATTAAGTAGCTTTTTTAGATTGATGCAGGTCTTTAAAATGATCTGTAGATTATTAGTGGCAAGTAGCTAGCTAATGCTAGTAAAGTTATAGTGCGTTAAGTGTCAGTGATGATTTTGTGATTTCGAAATAAAAATCGTTTCTTCTTATGTTTTCATTTTATTATCACCCCTAACGTTGTCAATACAGGAATAAATAATAAATGTTAAATAATAAATAAATGTTGAAATCCATCGAAATCTACGTGATATTTTGGGTAGTTTACTCATTTTTTATTTTAATTAAACGGTAAACCGGCAGTTAACATAAGACAATAGTTTGAGAATGACTGGATCTAGTGATTTCCATTTATCCAAGTTAGTGTTATAAGTGTTCCGGAACATTGACGTAACGGTACTACACATGTTACCACTCAGTTAGTACACATTGTTACCAATATTGTACACTAGTTACATACAATGCGCAAAGTGTGTAAAACGTGTGTACACAAATTTGTCTGTAACAAGTCGACACAGCTACAACACAAAGTTACTAAAACTACTTTCTGTCACTTTGTTACTAAACGGTTACGACAATTAAAAGTGCACTCCCACACAGTCCCAATATGTCGTATCAGTTACGAAACTGATGCGACTTGTTACATCTTTTACAAATCTGCGACCAAAAATGGATATATGGGTTATATCTATGGGCCAAAGTAGTCTGAAATAAAGAGATTATTATTATTATTTTGAACAATCTCAGGACCATGGGGGGAGGTCCTTTGGTAGGCGTACGAGGGGCCGAAGCCAACTCACAGAGGCCCCGTTAGACTTTTTAATGGAATGACGATTATCCCTGTATGCACTATAAATGTATACCCAAGGATAATCCCCGGGTGGTGCTGAACTATTGCAGAATGTGGAAACAAAAAATAAAAAGCTATGGGTTTGGGTGGTTTAGTGGACTGATTACCGTTACTATGGGAAAACTATTGACCACTGCCTGACCACTAATTATGTACACGGCTTTAAAATGGCAGGGGTGACTTGCACACTCAATAAATGGGCCCCCGAAAAGTGTCGCTAGCACAAAGTGACGTAGTGCCAAGGGGGCAACATATCCTGAGGTGCTAGAGGAGTGGAGAGGTATACCACGGCTATCAGGACAATACCGGAAGTACGGTCAAGATCCCTACCAGCATCTTACTGGATTATACATCCTTCTCCCAAGCACGTTTGCTCCCAAGCAAACGTGCTTGGGAGAAGGAGACTCAGACCAGCCAATTAAGCAAGAAAGAGGTAGGAGCTCTGTTCCTCGTCAGTGTTCACTCCGGCCAGCCAATAAAGGCAATACGGGGATGAGGAACAAGACTTCTCCCGGGAGATCAGGTTCGTGGGGTCGCTACTGCCCAACAGTTCGCCACAAAACTGCCCTGCGGATTTATTATTAGATATTATTATTAAAGCCCTACCCTTTGATGGCCCACTACATTGTTAGTATTACCAATGTGCTGAAATTTAGAATTGACATTTATTTTTACATAGAAAATTGGTCCTACAAAAGTTAAAAATTAATTGTCATTAAGAAAAAGCTCCATGGTCAAGAGTTGTTACACTGATTACAACGCTTCTATTTTTTAATATTCTGGACAACATCAAAGTGAAGTCAAGATTCCATAATTTTCTCCACTCGATTTAACAAAAAGCCACGTAGTTAAAAGTAAAAATAGACCGAGACTTTTCCTTTAAGGAAGTAATAATAAAAAAGTGTGAAGCCTTACCGAGAATATATATATTTACGCAGTAATTAACTTCATTTAAAAAGAAAATATTTTATAAGAGTCAACAGAGAGAGGCTTAACATAAAGTCTCAATTATTAATTAAGTAGCTAAGTAGGTAACGTCAAATTTTGTGATTTCTCATTAACGAACGCAAATCCATAGGAGATCGCTGAAAAATAGTTTATTATTTTGTTTATGAGGCATTCATCAGCTCATTTAACTTTTATTGCGTTGACTAATAAACTTGAATTTTAGACCCGCGCATTTGATATTAATCTCAACTGAACAACAAAAAGGATCTTGACTGACAGACAGACAGACGGACAACGAAGTGTTCAATAAGTGTTCCAAATTTACCTATTGAGGTATTCTTCTTATTCGTTGTCTTCATTTCTGAAGGTCGTGCCCATCTTCGAATAGGTACTTTGACGGAGTCACAGACGAGCTGCTTCCATGCCACTCTGTCTTCGGTTCTTCGTAGGGCAGTGGTCACCGTGAGTCCTATGATCTTCCCTTATCTGGTCTAACCAGCGAGTAGGTGAATGTCCGCGCTGTCTTTTACCATCCACCTTTCCCACCACCACCAGTTTTTCGAGGTTGTCTAGCTGAGTATTTTAGGACTCGCTGGTAGCATATTGTGGAGAGTCTGTATTTGATGTTTAGCTGGTTGATAATGGACTTATTAGTACGCTTTGCTGTCCATGGTATGCGCAAGATTCTTCTCCAACACCATATTTCGAAGGCCTCAATCCTTTTTCGATCCACAGTGCGAATTGTCCAGGATTCGGAGCCGTATCGAAATATCGAGAATACCAGAGTTCTCACTAGTCTCTTCTTGGCACTGTTAGAGATCATTCTGTCCTGCCATATTCTCGACATCTTGCTCATGGCAGCTTTGGCCATCTGTGTACGCCTCCGAATTTCCTTATCGCATCCTCCCTGATCGCTGATCATGAAGCCCAGGTACACAAACTCAGTCACGAATTCCAAATCAGTAAGCTCTCCCGTGCGTGCGGTTTATCCAGCTCGGTCGATGATCATTACTGTGGTCTTTGACCTGTTGATCGATAGTCCTACTATCTCGCTTTCACGCTCTCTCCTTCCAAAGAGCTTAGCAAGTTCGTGCTCTGAAGACGCAAAAAATGTGGTGTCATCTGCATATCGGAGGTTGCTGATCTTACTGCCACCTACTGCGATACCACCCTCCCTCTCTTCTAAGCCCCTTTTCATAAAGTATTCGCCATAGATATTGAATAGAAGAGGGGACAGAATTCATCCTTGGCGTACTCCTTTTTCGGGCTTAAAAGGTCCTGACACCACATTATTCACCCTGACCATCGACACTCCATCCTCGTATAAGTTTGCGATCAATTTTGTCAAGTGCGAAGGTACTCCCATTTCCTGTATGATTCTCCACAGGCCCTCCACAGTCCCACCGCACACAATCGAACGCCTTGGAGTAGTCAATAAAGCTAACGGAATAATACGAAAGAACCGGGATTTAATGTTCCAATGCTCCTGGCATTGGAACATTAAATTCCCGGTTCTTCCGTATCAGCTGCCTCATGTTCACGATTTGCTCTCTTGTGTCTTGACCTGGCACAAAAAACCCATGACAAAGCCATGCCTGCTCAGATGGTATTACCAATTTAGGTACGGAACTCTAAAACCGAACAAAAATATCATAGAGATTACAATATTACCATTTTGCTACCTATTCCATCCTTTACCTACCGTAACATTTCTTTATTTCAGTATATAAACGAAAACACATATCTCTCACTCTAACCTCATTTAAATAAATAAAAGAAATGGGGATTTATAATATGAATTTTTAAGTGAGGTGAACGCAATGCTACATAATTAAAATATAAGTATATTTCATCTCAATCATTCAATTAAAAAATTTAGCTGTGTCGAGCATCATTTCACAACACATTTTTATTTTTTTCGTAATTTTGCATTGATTATGATGCGCTGTAAAACTTCATAATCTACAGAAATTAGATCATTCACAATGTGGACGATGAGTGTCGTGGAAAGTGCATTGTTAGCCTAAAGGTTATAAACGACTTCAGAAAAACCTCAGTGAGAAAAGTGCTCATGTGGTTAGGTATGTATTACGGTCACGCAACATTTTACGTGGGAACGAAGCCAAAATCTGTCGACACTGCACTGACTGCATTCTGTTGGCCTTTTTTATTTCATCCTAGTATGCGATTTACAAACTTGGAACCCCCTAGTGACATAATAGAACGTACAATTATGAACAATATTAATCTACATGATGTGTTTACTTACAATTTTCCTGAGCTAAAGAATTGCTTGCTGGATGCCTCTAACCTAAATTCTGCCCTTACACAAAAAAAAATCCAATAACAACTTGGATACATTCCCAACTCACCATCTGGATACATCCATACATCCCTAACACACCCTGGATATTTTCTCGAAACAATCTCAAAACACATACTTAGTACAAAACACATACTTAGTACAAATTGTACATAGAGAAAATAATTATGTCTTACAAAATAAGGTTAATTTTAAACTAGGTTCAGTTCTTAGTTAAAAATAACCTTATTTTGGAAGATATATTATTATTTTATTCTAACACTTTTCGAGACGTCAGAACGAGGAATGGTCAAGTGTGAACTTTACAAATAAATTAATTTAAAATTTTCGGGACGTTAGGAATGAGTGTATGAAAAATAATTTTGTGGAACTTGAAATTTGGGGAGATAGGGCATCACCCATCATATCTTTTAACATGTTTATTTTAAAATTATGAAACAAAATACATTTGGATTTCTGTTAATAAACTATTTCATTTTAAATGTGGGCCAGACGGCACAGTTTACAAAATTTATTTTTCAAAAGTGACCCTAAGGTCACTTTTCACTTGTCACTTTTGAGAAAAAAGTCTCAAACTTTATTTATCATCCGTCTTTGGAGCAACCGAATCGGTCCTGTAGATTCTGTGGCAGACATGTGGCAAATTGGCTGTGAACAGACACACGAGTGATCCTTTATGGGCTCCGTCTTTTCACTCGGACGTACGAAACCCTAAAAATAAACCGGCAAGTACCATATTATATACTGCCAGGGTATTAAATCAATACCTTTATTTAAAAAGCATTGGGTGCATTAAAACAGCGTCCTCGAGTGGCGATACTTAAATGTACATCCGGCGCACCCCAGCCAGTGAGTCTTGTTATACGTATTTAAACTTTTACTATTGCTTTTTTTTAAGGATGGGAAATCATCAAATGACCCCTTCCGCTCTGGGTGGAGCAGGAGGGAGTGTCAGACTCTTACTGACTAAAACCTATCCGTGCTCCTCCTAGAGCCTTTTGCATTCCAGGGCCGCGGTAACTCTTTCGAACAAAATCCGCTACCCTGGCAGGCTTTGGCCCTAACGGGCCCTATCTTCCATGCTGACTTCTCCTTTCGGCGCGTGTAGAATTTAGCGCGCCGTCGACCCGAGCCTGTTCAGATCGGACGGCGAGCTACCCATTACTCGCCGTCCGCAGGCATCATCCTCAGGAGCATCAGTTCCTGAGCGTCGCAGTAGCTGAGGTTCGTCTGGAGGAGGCGAAATGGGGCCGTTAAGGGGGATGAAATGGAGTGCCATCCATTTCATCCCCTCCGAGCCACCACAGGGGGCTCTACTGCTGCTGTTGCAGTGGCGGCCGCGGTGGAGTCGGCGGTGGCGGAGGGCTTCCTTCTGCCCCCAGCCTTCGCGAGTGGAGCGCAGGCCCTACCCCCAACCCAGTGGTCGGCCGGCTTACCAGCTGCCGCACATACAACGCAGTGCGGCGCGGCGTTGCACGAGCCGGCCATTTGACCGAGCTGACCACAGCAGAAGCAGAGACCGCTGCGGTCCACCTCCGAGGTGCACAGAGCTCCCACGTGGTTACCCACTTGGCAACGGAAGCACCTCAGAGGTTTAGCAGTTTGACCTGCGCAGAGACCCAACCCACCAAGAACCTTCGGCCCTCTGAAATTATCTTGGCCGCCGACACGGGACAGCTCACCACAACGGTTCACATGCCCGTGCTGTCAGGACGTATAATACCCGCCTTCAACTCCTCGGCAGAGCACCCCCCGTCCTGACGACGGCGGCCACCACCTCCTCCTCCGTGACGGAGTCATCCAGGCCCAAAATGCGCATGTCTATGTACTTCGTGAGCCTGGACACTCGGGGCATCGTCCGCATTCAGAGACGCCCTGAGCCTTTCAGCCAGAGCGTCAGCGGTCGGGCCGCTTGCTTCCCCGGGGACCTCCAGCATTTTACTACCGCTTGAGCTGTTTTATTGAAGAAGTAAGGAATTGTGTGAGGTGATGAGATCACCAATAAGTATAATATCAGACGTCAAAGAAGAATTTGTATCAAAACAAAAACAATACACAATTTCTTTATATTTGAAAGGTGAACTACGAAGACGAACCTCGAAAAGCCGAAAACCTCCATTACTCGAAATCTCAACCCTGTATTAGTCGAAATAATTAGTGAGTCCCTACAAGCCATTTTGATACATAATTTCCCTCTATAGCTCGAACAAAAATAAGCTGGTACACCAGTGTTTCTTAGAAAATATGCAACATGCGATGATGGAGTTATATTTAAGTGCTGGAACATTATCTGATGACGAAATTATCGATTCAGTAGCTCAGAAAACCGAGTCTAATTAATTAGATGACATAGAAGATTTGAATGATACAACATGCACTCCATGGGTTTCCATCAAAGAGGAACGAACAGCATCGAATACTTACTTTACGGAATTTTATAGAACAAACTAGAAACTCGGAAGACCAAGAATTTTCTGCTCTTTATACTTTCGACAATGATAGAGATCAACCGAATTATCTAAAGTAAAAAAAATACTGACTTAATTTATTTTTTACTAGCTGTCCCTCGCGGCTTCGCTCCTGTCAACCGGCTAGTGCCTTGGGGTAAATATCGGACGGATTTTGGAATAGTTGCAAGGATGTTGCAAAAACATTACCTACCCTACCTGCTCTACCTACCCTACCTGCCCTACCTGCCCTACCTACCCTATCTGCCCTACCTACCCTACCCTACGAAACCCAGGAACATTTTGGGTAAATTATTTTCTTTAGTCAATTTTCCATTGTTCCACTGCTATTCGCAGCGGATACAAATGCAACAACTCAAACCCTATGAAAATCGGTGTAGCTGTTCTCGAGTTATAGTGTTGTAACAAACCCTACTTTGTTATACATACTTAGATTAGAATGTTTTATTAAAAAAAATGTTGATTAATAGGTATAATAAATAAAAATAAAATATTTTTGTTACCTCTGTAACTTAATTTTTTATTTGTTTCGCCTCTCTAACTAAAAATTAGTTAAAAATGAATCTTAACTACAACAAGTCGAATCAAAATCGCTAAGTCGAAATCCTCCACTCGATTGTTTTTGCGTCTCCCTTTATGTTCGAATGTTAGCTTTTGCAGAAAGATTCTCATAACATAATAGACATCACAGTTGACATAATTTTGTCTACATTTAGTAGTTATACAACCATGAGTACCGACATAGGTATATATAGGTATGTGTATATGTAAATACGTAACTCAAACATCACCAATAAATATAGATTATTCCATCGGACGAAGCAAAACTGTGGTTTATTTGTGAAGCTGTAGAACAGTTGGCGGGAAAGCAATTATGCTCAATGTCGGCCACCTATTTCAAATTGGATGGTGTAGTCAGATAGTCGTAGATATGACTACCTACACGTTATTGAATGCACTCAAGCGGGAATAAATGCGAAAAAAGCGAAAAATAATTACTACTAAAACATTCATTACAATAGTCAACAGATTAATATAGAAATAGTTATTTATGATATTAGTGCGGTAAGTTGGTTTTTACAAACGAGTAGACGAATGTAAGCACGAGACGAAGTCGAGGGCTTACCATAGTCACGAGTTTGTAAAAACCAAATCCGCACGTGTGTCATACAACGTTTTTCGACACATTTGCGAGAAAACTGTACATTAAGTAATGAAACAAACTTTTTGTCTTTAGAAATCAGTCGGAAAGTCGCAACAATCTTTGACGTTTCTAATATGAAATTGGCGCGAATTTGCAAAGGCCGCCACATGCGCGTGGTGAAAATTAGAACCACATGTTTCATTTATTTTTATTTATCTTCTCTCATTTTCTCTATAATATTATAACGAGACGAACGTACACAGCAAAAGCGCTTCCAAGGAGGTTCGATCATTCTGCTTATTTATTCTCGTGATGTGAAACTCCTTGGTGGAATCCTTATTAATTTTTATAGAAATTAAAAAAAAACCGTAAAGAATACGCACGGCGCTATACAACGGAGTCATTTGCTTGTAATAAAATTTAAGTAGTTAACTACTAATAGAATTTTGCGTAAACAATTTTAATTTGTAAACTTGTGTTTACTATGAGAAAAGATTCGGCTGAAATTGGAATAAAAGCTAGTAAGATTTAAAAAAAAATTAGGTCATAGTTGAGACCTACTCAGGGTCGGTTGCTTTAATCCTTTAAAAACCTTTAGGAAGTGTAAGCGTTGCCGTCTCTGCGGGCCGTAATAACACTAACTCTTATAAACTGGGATTATACCACTCTCCGTAACACGACTTAAATTCAAATATGCACTTGCTTAAAAATGCTGCAGATTTCGAGAATATTACTGCATGAGAGTCTCATAGTTATAATCTAAAGTAGGGAGGTATGCTTATATTAGAGCTTATTTACGAAAAGAGTTTACTTTTCAAAAGCTCATAACAACAGAGGATGATGTTTGATAGATAAGACCCTAATAACTTGCTCATGCACTAACAAATTACACATTACCCTAATAACTTGCTCATGCACTAACAAATTACACATTACCCTAATAACTTGCTCATGCACTAACAAATTACACATTACCCTAATAACTTGCTCATGTACACTATCTTTACAAATCCAAATACACGAGATGGTGATATATCACCACACTTGCTTTTCCGCTATAATGTTACAAGGAGCATAGACTAATTTTAATCCAAGTGACTTACATGGGTCGCGTTACGACGCTAGTCACTTAAAATAATTTTAAACGTGAATATTTTGTCGCCCTTTAAATTTCTGAAATTGCTTTTCTTTATCACTCGCGAATTTTAAGTTCTGGTATTTCAGAAAAACACTCGATTCTTTTGAAGGAAAACTCATGGCTCTAGAAGTCTCATCTTTAAAATATGTAATTATAATAGGAATATCTATTAACATTGTGAAAGTATTTTCACTGTCATTAAGACTAAATCCTCATTAATAAAACTCGCATCATTAAAACAATCGAAATAAATTAAGAAACGTTTACCAATACACAGCGCTTCAAACATTTACTTCGTGCCTCATAAATACGTGCGCAAAAATGCTTGGAATGCAATATTAAACAGATAGTAAAGTCGGGAATACGAATTTGCATAAACATGCAATTAGACTAGGAAAGGGTCCTCCTCGCACTGATAATATTGAAGAAGGAACTCCAGTCATTCATAATATTAACACAGACATTAGTCATGCATTTACGCAAAGCTTGCAAACGTATATTCCGAAAGGTTGAATTGTTAAACAACCCCTTATTAATGAGAGTACCTTATCATTATTAGAAGACGTAATATATTCAGGCATAAGCGCCACGAAACACCTAAGTTTCTACTTCAACAAATTGACTTCCGGAGGAGTGCTTCCTTCCTTTTAAGTTTTAGAACTCTGTTGTGAATTTCATCCTTCTTTTCGTTCTAGTTATATTACGGTTCAACTCTTTTACACCGTCATTCCATTTTAAATTTTGCTGCTCTTAACGTAAATGAAGAAACCAACCAACAGCTGAAGCAAAACGAATCAAAACATGACGTGTTCCACATTAAACCAAAAAGTTAAACATAAGATTTGCAGTCGAGTACATGTGGAACTTCAAGAGTCAACGTTTAAATCAGTACTTGGCTTAACCTACGGGTAGGTACCTTGTTTTAAGTAAATTCAAAGCTACGAGTTTGCTTATTTCCCTTTCCGGCTTCTCTCGCTCCCTCCCCTTTTTCATTTAAGCATCCACCGACCCCCAGGAGCTTACTTGCAAGTCTGTTATCTAATAATATTAGGCAGCAGTTTAACCTATGTGCCCAGTTAAGAATAGGTCAGCTCGTCGGTGCCTGTGGGGATTGTAAGACACGACTAAGGGCAGCCTGCATAAATCAGGTCAGATGGCCAGCGGCATCCACCTACCTATAAATAATACGAGTAGTGAAATCACGAAATTGCACCTTAACCACCACGCCATAAGGGTCGAATATAAAAGATCAACTAAAGCTCTTATAGATAGATATAGCTCGTTTTATAGTTTATGGAAAAAATTAAAACATCGTATAATTGAGTAGCCACAATCGTATTGCATTGTAGGCATCTATTTTGACAGCTTTTGATTTATAACGCCCAACCATACACATAACTTAGTAATGAACACAGTCTTCATTCTTTAAGTTTTTAACTATCGGAAATTACTCTGGAAACTTTTATTTTAGTAAGTACCTAATAATAAAGTAACTTTAAAACCAAACAGTATACTGTTAATAGTACTAGTGTTCATTAAGAACAAAGTATCAAAATGCCTGTCTGGTGGCCGCAAACGCTACTGAGCTCGAGGTCTGGGTTTGACTTCTGGCTTGGGCAAAATGTTATTGGGCCGAAGTCTGGAGTTATGCCCGGTGGATGGCAATAGACTCGCTCCTATTAATTAATCTGGGTATTGTGGTCAATACCCAGTAATAGGGCGGCCCAACAAACATTATGGCTGCAAATAGAGCTTACTTTAGAACCCAAAGTGTTATGAAGGTAGAGTAGTAGCTGCAATTATAGTGTGTGACAACAAAAGAGTGTTAGTAATAAAATGTAACGCTTATAGTCACAAAGCAAGTTTATAAGAGAAATGTATGAAGGTTAAACGCGTAGAGCAGCGATTATTATCCCTACAATATAGACCAAAGCTTCTGTGTAATAGCTTTGAACGAATCTTACGACTATAAGATCCATATAAGAAATTAACATATACTATTAACTTCTAAAGTTCTAAGCAAGCTACCACAAACTCTTTCGGAGCGCTGATAGTTGCACAAAAGGAGCAATTAACGCTACTAGCTCTACAATGGTGTTCATTAAATCTTTTACAACACCAAACTCCTTAAGGGATACAACACTCCCTTGTATAATTTAAGGCTGAATAGTAGAGATATTTCTCCCTATTAATAGAACTTATAGTGTCAAGTATAGCCTCTATAAACTCCTAAAGGAATACAAAACTCCCTTGTATAATTTAGGGCTGAATAATAGAGATATTTCTCCCTATTAATAGAACTTATATTGTCAAGTATAGCCTCTATGTTATTTAAGGTTAAATTATTGAGTTCCTTACCACTTTAGTACCGTGGTCCCGTGTATAAAATGGCATCGCAACATAAACATTCTTGTCTACTATTCAACAATGTTTATTTTAATAGAAAATAAGAAAAGATAGGTACTAGTACTTAACCTAAAATAGCTGCTATTTGGTAGTGATGTTCCTAAATGGCTAGTATTCAGGTATTCGTTTTTCTATTATAATTTTAATTTTATTTAATTCTAATATAATTTATATAATAATATTACTTTGTTTACATTTAGATAAGAACACAAAGATACATATCTAAACATCTATTGGTTATAGAAACAACTAGCTAAAAGTAAACAAATATATTTTAATTTGTCTTTGTAACTAAAAATATAACTTATACTTACTTAAATCAGTTATAAAATTATGTTGGTTATTGTGTATTGTTAATAATTAATGAGTTATAGCAACAAAAATAACCTTAGAAAATATAACTGAATTAAAAAATTAGCATAGGGACTCTTCTTCGACGTCGATTGAATCGTCACTTGGGGCTAGTATTACGGAATCATTTTTGATTCCAGGTATATCGCTGGGTTGATTTTCAAAATTATTTTCGGCAGTTTCCGCGAATGCTATGTTATGGTTTTTTTCAGTCTTGTTTGCGTCTTGTTCAATATTTGCGGCACTCTTTAAATCACTATTTTCTTGTGATTTGTCTATAAAGTGCTCTTGGTTTTCAGCAAGCTCGCAGTAGGTATTTGTAGGTATACCCAGGATTTGGTTATCTGAAGTCAAAATGATTTGAGAGGAAGACTCGCTGGACTCATCGGGTACAGAAATTACGGGTGAATTGTATTGGTTAGTCTGAAAAAAAACACAAAAGGTGGGTTGTGTATCGTAAAAAAATCTCAGTCTGCATTGTAAAATAGTAGTTTATGCAACGACCATATTAAATTCCATTGCTACAAATATTCAGGCTTTAACTGGCAGAATTGTACAGTATGTATTTAAATATGTAGACAGACAGGGACGTGTGCGAATCAAACAATTTAGCACTCGTCTAGCTATGAGATACGTGTACTAGTCGTGCGTAGGCTAGGTAGTGGTTTTGGGAAATGACTACGGATCCCCAAATTCATGCGCCCACCATTTTTAGATTATGAAGTTAATTAAATACAGTAAAATGTACGAAACGAAAACTTAACACAATGAAGGTATTTATTATTCTAGCGTATAATACCCGGGTCACGACAGTTTTAAGTCAATAGGTTAGGTTTTGTTACATATTTAGTAAAAAAAATGTTTTGCTCCATGTAAAGCAAAACATTTTTTTAGATAAATACACATCAAAGAGTGGGCCCTTCAATTATTTGCTAATAATACATACACATATTGACAGTTTACTTACCTTCGCAATGAAAATTTCGCTTCAGCTTCCACTAACAATAAGTTAAAATTTTAGCACTTAACTCCGCCATTTATTTTCGTAAACACAATGTTTGGTTTTTTGACAAGGGAACATATTATTCATAACAACGTTATAAAATACATACCGCATAGCCGGCTATGAAAAAAAGTAAAAAATTATATCCTTCGACGCTAAAATTTCCTAATGTATAGCCATACTGCAACTCAAGGTGTAACAATTTACCTTATTACCACCCTCTAACCGCTCAAATAGTAAGTAAGATACATCATAGATCTACTATACCCCTTACGGATATTATATTCATACATTTGCTCCCTTTATAGCGCTCAAAAAGTCAGTAAGTAGCATGTAGTTCTATCATACCGCTTGAGGAGTCACTAGTCACTTAAATACTACTCTCACAGAGCTTTAAGTCACAGTTAGCGCTACTGTACCTCCACAATTGCTCTAATATATCTCTTAAATTCATTTTGTAACTCCACTACATCGCCATAATGGAACCTAAGACCATAAGAACTTGTGCCCAATCCAGGGGTATAGTAGAGTTATAGCTCGCTATAACTCCCATGTGATAGCACTTATTGATGACCTTAGGATCTGTTTAGCTCTTTTATATATCTGTTCTAACTCTTATATTAGCGCCTAATGTTAGTTGGGGGGCGTGTTCGTGCTCGTTTCCACGTATACTGCACTAATGCTCGCTTTGTAACACATTACAGTGCAGTCAATACGTAGAAACGAGCACGAACACGCACGTGTTACTCGGATTTTAGGACACGGCGTATCGTAACATGCTCGCCTTGTAACACCGGTCAGTGCCCACCTTTACATGTACCTTAAATACCATGTGTACCATGGGGTGCACCACTACCTAGCTCTGGGAAATACATGAGTGATGTAACGATGTAATGAAGAAAGTTAAAGGACCCGTTTAATTTGAATACTTGTCATAATCTATACCTAAATATAAAAGCGAAAGGTCACTCATTGATTAATCACGAAAGCTCGAAAACTACTTGACCAATGAAGATGTTTGGCACGGAGGTAGATTATTTATGAGCATAACCAAAAAATTATTTTGGGAAGCTCCCCCCAGGGGTGAATTACGACGTTGAAGTTTATGAAGTATCCACAAAATCCGCGCGGACAAAGTCGCAGGCGAAGTGCTAGTTTTCCATAAATGGCACTTACACAGTTCGAAAGGAAAATGGCGCATTCAGTATAAAGTAAGTACATTATTTTAAGTGTATACAAGACAAGAATACTCTACGACAATAAATCCAGAAAGTAAGATGCAACAAAGAAAATCATGGCCGATAAAAGGCTACGTGGTCTTGGAAGCTCTAAGACTCGACTATTGCTAGACAAAACCGGGGCAGAGTGAGGCTCGGATCTAAACTAACGTAGTGCAAGACACCTCGGAACGATTCGCTAAGACTGGCTGGCAAAGATACCGGGGCAGAGTGAGGCTCGGATCTAAACTAACGTAGTGCAGGACACCTCGGAACGATTCGCTAAGACTGGCTGGCAAAGATACCGGGGCAGAGTGAGGCTCGGATCTAAACTAACGTAATGCAAGACACCTCGGAACGATTCGCTAAGACTGGCTGGCAAAGATACCGGGGCAGAGTGAGGCTCGGATCTAAACTAACGTAGAGCAGGACACCTCGGAACGATTCGCTCAGACTGGCTGGCAAAGATTGGATGCTTAAAGCTGGGAAACGGGCTCAGGGGCAGTTTTTGGAGCCACCTCATAATACTGTATACTCGCATTGACTAACACGGATACTGCTGCTGAGATTTTTGTGTTTTGTTAAGTGTTATTCGAATCGGATTGAGCTTTAAACTGTTCTTAATATTTGCAACTGGCAAAAATGTCCAAAAACGTTCTTGCATTTCTGCTTACCTAACCTAATCATTTGCGAACTTGCGCTACGTCTATCTAGACTACCAACTCTTCATACATATTTTACTAACAACTTCAGTAAACAAGAAATAATCCTCAAGTCTTTCATGCTTTCATAATTGTGGTGTCCTCGTTTGCTGCTGGGTTCGTAAATCAAAGCCAAACACTCGTTTCACCAAGGAGCGCATACACGTCCGCACCGGCCGGCGGTTGGGCAAGCAATGCCGTGACGTGCATGCGCCGATTGTACTTTATTAATACGTCACACCTCTTCCTTTACATAAGAATTTAAACAAACAAATATAATAACTGATTAATTATTTTAATTATACTTAATTATCAAATAGTTAATTAATTCTCCACATTCTATAATTTCCAACAAGGTAAAATTTATCTTCCACTGAATACTTATTATACAATTTAACAGAGTTATTTATCTATTCTTTTGCTTCTATCGAATCACTTTTATCCTCTGAATCATCTGTTTGATAATAATTTTTCCCCTATTTCCAGGTATATACCATACTTTTCCCTTTCTCCTTCACTTGCTTTCCAAACTGTCTTTTATAAAAGTCTAAGTCAAAACGTTCATTTCAATAAGGCCATCAAACGGCTCTTTTGAACGTCATCATTTACATCCAAATACTATGTATACAAAATAAGGTGACTCTACTGTCCGTTCGCAAAGGTAGATTCTTATGGAGAAGAACGGACAAGAAACTCCATAGTTACTCTTTTCAAATAAATGTTTTACAATATTTTGAATACACACATTAACTTTGATATATGTGAGGTTGATGCACCTGGAGTATACTACTTATAGAAATCAAAGTATTACCAGCAGAGGTAAACTTTTTCATTTTCTTAATAAGTACATGGTACTCACATATTTACAAATATTGGAACCATTAATAAAACAGTGTGTGGGTTAATAGAAAAATAAAAACTCAAAAAATAGAAAGAGTACATCTATAAAGTTAATACAAAAATTGACCAGTTTGATTTTGTCTACACTACACCCTTGGTTGTTCCATGCAGCAGCGACTGGCGTAGTCATTTATACCGTAGCGCCACGAATCCGCGACACTGCCATCCGTGACTAGCACCCATCCTCGGGTGTAGTACAATATCCAGTCATGAGGGCTTCGTGCACAGCGCTCCCCGCACAACATTACTCAACGGAAAGATATCCGATCAAACAAAATAAATTTCTGAAATGCATACTCACTCATGAAAATTCCGTTATAATCTGTGCACCAACACAGACCAGATTCGCACCAACAATTTGAAAATATCTAGCACGATATGTGCAACAACACATTAAGCGCTACGAGTATGTACTTGGTGCACAGACAGAAATCGTACCAACGATTCCTTGGAGACCCATCGCCTCATGTCATTCATGAGGTGCGATCAAGAAATTAGTAAACAAGCCATCAGACTTGGTTTCATTATCACTGTCATCAACTATGTCATCTAATTCTTAAATGAACCTTTGAATTTAGGATTTTAATTAATCCAGTTTCACTCTTAGTTTGCTAATAACACGAAATCGTTCACGGATATTTTTGTTTTTTTTTTTTTAACTACTGTGCAATAAAATTGAGCTTTACCTTATACCACACAGCGCTTAAAACTCTAATGAAATCTCACGGACCTCATCTAATCGTTTTTAGTATCTACATCACTAAACATCAATAATAACGGTCTCGCAATTTCTACAGATTCCTTTTACGCAATATATTGCACCTATAGCGTCTTGTTACGATTTGCTATCGTTAATCTCTACGGCAATTGGTCTACAAACTTTTCATGTTACACAGCTATTCCATGTCACTCTAATGTCGTTCAGTCGGTAAACCTTTGACAGACCGACAGTGGCTATAAATGGTTTCATTGAAACAAATGTTTTAGGTTTGATCCGCGATTAGCTAGTATTCGTGATTACAAAGTCCAAGCACCAGTAATAGTCATCGAAATCACATTAATTTGAACAAAGAAAATAAAAACAAGGTATCTGACTCTACGTGTAAAATTGTACGTGATTTTACATTAGACTTTACATTCAATTCTACATTCGACTTTACATTTGACGCTTTTCAGTGTTTTGGTCGATAATATACTCCTCTTCGTTATGAAATTGACCTTTTTCGGCATGATTTCTCAAGCTTAACAAAATCGTTAAAATGTTTCTACTTCCTCCTGTTTTCTTTTTCTGTTAGAAAATATAAATTTCGTTAATCCGACTTTGTTTCGAACTTAAGGAACTGTCTCATTTCTTTAGAGCTAATGCATAGACATCGACACCTTCCCCTTCTTCAGCATGAACGTTGACTATAATCTACCCGGAAGATTATAGTCAACTTCTTGTTTGTAGTGCTATTCCCCCAACGTAGTAGAGAGTAGCTCGTTTCTTCGCAGGATTGTCGATGTTGACAGGCAATGTGTTAAATTCAAGAGCCCTCTTCCATTTCTCCCTGCGAGTGTCGACAATTATTCTGATCATCTTCGCAACCAAGAAGTTTGGGAGTGTGGATAACGAATGAGTCATTTTGGGTTTTAATAAAATTAACTCTTACTTTGGCGTGGCTTTTTACTGAAAATCATTAACAGAAACACACAACTGCGTAGCCCTAATATAAAGATGCAAGTACTCTTTACGTGGCCCTTTGTGTGTTATTTACTCTTTGCGTGGCCCTTTGTGTGTTATTTACTCTTTGCGTGGCCCTTTGTGAGTTATTTACTCTTTGCGTAGCCCTTTGTGAGTTATTTACTCTTTGCATGGCCCTTTGTGAGTTATTTACTCTTTGCGTGGCCCTTTGTGTGTTATTTACTCTTTGCATGGCCCTTTGTGAGTTATTTACTCTTTGCGTAGCCCTTTGTGTGTTATTTACTCTTTGCGTGGCCCTTTGTGAGTTATTTACTCTTTGCGTGGCCTTTAGTGAGTTATTTACTCTTTGCGTGGCCCTTTGTGAGTTATTTACTCTTTGCTTGGCCCTCTGTGAGTTATTTACCCTTTGCGTGGCTTTTTAAGTCATCACTGGTTTAGCCCTTTCCCAACTAAAGATGGGTTAATACCGATATTTATCAGTATTGGCCAATAAGACTATATTAGTCTAGAAATATTATAATATTTTAACTAACATTTATATCAGTAATATTTAACTAATACTTATTAAAACGTATCACTTCACGAATGTCAGAATGATTGAGTGAGTCTAATCCCACCGATCCGTGTCAATTGAATGGAATCCCAGATTATGATAAAGATTATTGTACATGTTAGTAATCTGCGGATTATGTGAATATTAAATATTAGCATATATCAGTTCGTCGGATTACTGATTCGTGAATCCAAGGAATATTACTAATCTCTTAACTAATACCAATATGTTCGTTACACTCCTATTCCCAACTACATTGGGGTCGGCTCCCAGCCAAACCGGATTCAGCCGAATACCAGCATTCTACGTGGAGCGGCTGCCCACCAGACCTCCACAACTCATTAACTGGCTAGGTAATACGGTACTTCATGGCAAGACCGGTGTCAGACCTTCCGGCCTCCAACAATTCGTAACGAAACTGCCAAAGGTCTACAAATGACAGCCGGGCCCAATGGCTTAACGTGCTTTCCGAGGCACGGAGTAGTCTCGGTATGTTAAGATCCACAGACCAACCTCGACAAGCGTTGCTTTACCTTGAAGATTGGCCCGTGCGGCTGTTATAATTTAGCCACGAGCTCTTTGCTCCTTTAGGTAAACCTTTAATAAAACTATGATTCTCTCAATATAAATTGTGCTAGTATACTATTAGACAAGTACCTAATCGCTAAATCCTACTATTGCCCATTTTTTTAATGGTACTCGTATAATGGAGTGTGCTAGCTAACATGTTGTAAATACTATTTAAGTTTATGATTTCCATGTTGTTGGATACATATTTATTTTTGTTCCTGTGTCTTAAAATACTTTGCGTACTATTGTTTAATTCAAGTTCTTAAAACGTAACAGCCAGATGTGTTGCTGGGGAGTTAGTAGCGCCACTTCTTTTTCCCATCTAAAACACTAGGAAGTGGTGACGGGTCGGCGTTTTGGGGCACTGTGTTTATGTATGTAAAATTTGACGTTCAAAAAGTGCTGGCTCTCAGCCTAATTTGAATAAATGACTTTTGATTTTGATTTTAATTTCAATATTGTGATGTAATTGTCGTTAATAATATAATAAAAGTAACCATGAAAATAAACCCAATTGAATTGTTAAAAAACGTAAATAATTGTAAATGTGGGTAACAAGTAAAAACATTCTTTTTTTTTTTAAAACAAAAATACCCACATTTAAAAAAAAAATGTTTGTATAGGTATGATATATTTTTAGTGGGCTGTAAATACGCTACTCGACATTATGTCAATGTATAAGTAGACTAAGACAAACTATGAGTTTTATATGTGTGTGCCAAATAAACTCATTTTCTTTCTTTCTTGGAACAACCTTCGCATTGCACGGGTTCTGTCGGTGGTAAATTGGACATTTTGAGCGACCTGAAACAATGACAATTTGCCTTTGTATTGCACCCTTGGCGCCATTGATTTGCCTTTGTATTGCACCCTTGGCGCCATTGAATAAGGTGTTTCGTATTTTATTTATGCTTTCAGTAAAATACAAATTACTGGTCCTAAATTTCCTCATAATATTGTTATTAGCAATCTGTAACCCAATCTCTCTTTTTTTTTTTCTTTGTTTCCAAAATTACTATCTGAAATGTGTATACCATGTTCTCACACTGCAAAATCCTAGATAAGTCCTAGATATATTTTACCACGATGACTGTATAACGAATAAACTACAATATATGTCTAATTTACACATTATTATGTCCCTGAATTGAATTTTATTGTAACTTTTTTTTTTAATTTTTTTTTTTTAGCTAGATGCGGCGTAAATGGACAATAATAGTATGAGTATTACAGTGGCTTAGCATGGGTGTCAGCCGCCCCCTTGTTTAGGTTTCAAAGGGGCCGCCCGGGGCGGGTCGCCCCTCGCCCCTACTACGCTACGCCACTGGAGTGATATAAATCTTTATTACGCGAAGTAGATATGGGTTATGCCGGTGACATTTATTACATTAGGTTTAGTGATATTTAATGTTGCTAAAACTTCAAAACGACAAAGGAATCAATCAATTGATCCATGTAATTTGCATTTTTATGGATTTATATGCCCTTGGCAAAATTACACCTTAATGCTCCTTGGCACCTTGATTCACCTTGGAAAAATACTACTTTGTGCTCCTTGACACCTTATTGCACCTTGGCAACATACACTAATACACTTTGGTACATTTGTTATGATAGCATATTGTATTACCTACATATATCAATAAGTAGTACATGTACCTATTGCGCTGATTGATTGCATGCATTTGCTGCTTTAATATTACTAACGTCATTTGCTTTAGGTACCTCAACCTTAAAACATCATTTAACTTAAGAGAACGCGATGAATAGTGAGGAATTATAATTTTGCACTGAAAATTCTTATTACCTACGTAGGTATTTAAATAAATAATGTCACCGGATAAATTACATTAACGCGGACTTACACGGTATTTCTTATTACAATTTCTACTAATAGGTACCTACGTCGAAATTATCGTCACAAGATATAAGAAGACCGTTACCACCGAGTAGGTACTTATTTTAAAATTTTAATTTTAACTTATTTTAGAAATATCCACGGCTATAGTCAAGAATATAACAACAATTATGATAGAAATTATTTTTAGAAAAGTATTAATTGCTTTTTTTTATGACAATGATAATTATAACCTATCATTGATCGATCAGAAAAATAACACTATTTGTTATTTTTAATGTCTAGTCATTTGTTTTAATAGTACTTGGACAGATAGATACATATACCACTGAATCGATAGCACCATAAAACCGTGAGGTTGTTATTAGTGTTTCATTTTTTTGTTTTTTTTTTTTTTTCGTGCACGTGAGTTCATATTTCTCCTTTTTCATATAGCAGCATAATTTACCACTTACTTGAGGCTCGTCGCCACTGTGGTGTCCTCGTTTGCTGCTGGGTTCGTAAATCAAAGCCAAACACTCGTTTCACCAAGGAGCGCATACACGTCCGCACCGGCCGGCGGTTGGGCAAGCAATGCCGTGACGTGCATGCGCCGATTGTACTTTATTAATACGTCACAATAATTATTAGAAACTAGCTTCTGCCAGCGGCTTCACCCGCGTGTATATTATCGGAAATAGGAATATTTCCTGAAAAAAACTATTTTAGTTTGTCAGATAGATTTCCAAAAAATATTGTCTTATTTGTACTTGTTGTAATGTTTTTACTCAGGATACTACATATTGTGTGCCAAATTTCATTCAAATCCCTTCAGCCGTTTTTGCCTGATTCTTACAAAAACACACAAACTTTCACATTTATAATATTAGTAGGATTTAATTTTCCTTTAGAAAAACAAAAGTAGGTATAATTCCGCATAACTATCTTTTTTCCATCACTTTATCAAAAAAAAGAACGTACCGTTCTATAATATAAAGCGGAATACCTACTGTTGTATTTCCAAACTGGAAGGCTTTTAAAATCGAAACTATATAATATTGAGCGGCACTACAACCCCAAACTACCCCGAGGGACTTATTTGCAACAATCTGTGTTCACAAATAATATTACCGGAGCTGCTTTGTGTTATATTAACTTTAGATTTATACAGATTGAAACGTCTATGAATATTTCTGTTGTTTACCAGATACAAGCTCGGCATTGTGGCCCAGTAAACAAGTGCTGTGAACTGGAACATAATGACGTGTTATCTACTTCAGATAAAAACAAAACAAAGTAAATGATATTCGTAGGTGTTGTACTAATGAGTCTTCGCTAAGAAATGAATTGTGTCATGTTACTATGTAGGGTCTAACGAAGTAATAGGCTGTCGATTCATGTCGTTGGAACACTGTATTATTGTTTCCCATTTATCTTCCGTGCCCACGAAAAAACAATATAAAATATCGTTTACCACCCAATAATATTTTCCTTACAGCCAGTGTGTTTGCACGGAATTCAACCGCAAATATCTAAGTTGTTTTGGTATTCCATTTCCCCAGTAAATACACAAGAAAACTATATTAATATAAGTAAACATACGATCTCGGTTAGGTTTTATATGGCCCATATCTTTCGCAATTCATGTTAGCAACAAGGAACAGGCACCCTGGGTATCGAACGAGTGACATCGAAAGCGGCTAGCCACTCATCCTCGACGTTAGACACGATCAGCTGCCACGAAATGGACCAATAGAGTCCATTCCCGTAATGTAAAGGGGCAATGAACGTAACAATATCGTAAAAGCGATGTAGTCAGGTCACAAACGGTGGGGACACGTGAACGCAAGAATTTTCGTCATAATTCCGAGGAGTTAACGGGCTCCCTGGAATCACTTTCATTTTCACTTAGCGCCACCGACTGCTCCATAACCATTAAATCCTCTTGTTTACTACTGCTCTTCGTCGGTTCAAAGGCACTGGCCCTCTCGCCACTTATCTAACTTATTCACAGACAGAGCAAACTAAACAGTCAACAGAAACGAAGCCATTTTAGTGGGTAGGTATGTACAGTCATCTTCAAACAAGATACAATTTTAAATTGCCGCCTGCACGAGTTTTAAGCTCGGTATAAATTAAATATTCAAATTCAAAAGTACGAGACTCAAATTCCTTTTGTTATCGTTCTTCTTGCGCCTGTTTATTTATATTCTGTGCTGAAATGAAAAATAGAGCACTTGTTACGTAAGTTTGTGTGACGAGCTTGTCTGTGGCACGATGGCAGGCGCGGCGGCGAGGCGGCTACGGCTAGGCGGCTCAACTTTACATTAATTCTGCAATCTGTTATGATACGTGAATAATTCTGTAGGAGTAAATCCACACTCATTTAATTCTACTTGTTTAACGTTTGGTCCCTGCGTGTCATGTTCCATTACGAAATTCCCGTTCAGTGTAATATCTTGAGACGAGGCGACGAAATAACAGCTTTTTGATTTAATATTGTACAAAGAAATAAAAAAGGTGTTGGTACGAGTATAGTGTTATTGATGTATCCCGGTGTGTAGGGAGGTCAGGGAGAAACTAAAACATAACCCAAGCTTCCTTTACTTCAGTGAGTAGGTACTTAAGTATCAAAAGTTACTGTAATCTAGTAGAAATGTGTTTATGAAATATCGAAAAGTTCGTAAGAAAATAGACTGGGGCGTTTTATTCAAAGATTACAAATTATTTTATTTCACTCTTGTCTTTAGTATATGCATCAACTTATACGACATATATCTTTGGTTTTCATACATTTCAAACACCTGCACTCTCTAGGACTTATATGATGCAAAGGACAGGATTATCCAGGTTATGTACTAGGCAGGACGAGACTCATCGGCAGGAAAAGAAGACCGCATCATCTACCTACTAAAGATCTCTTTTTAAGGACTGTATCCTGTATGTTTTTACTTATGTTAATTTCATACATACATATACTGACGCCTTTTTTGTTTCTTATTCCAGTAATACAAAAAAAATATACCTAATAAATAAAAATCATGTTATGATATACCCTATATATTTAAGATAATTATAAAATTTTTTTGATTAACTAGTATGTATTCCATGAATGTGTCCGTGTCATTACAGGCCTTATCAGAATACCAGCGATGCGTTATGATGCGATTTTTTTTTTTTTAATTAAATACCGCATCATAAGCTGAGATACTCGTAGGAGCTTTTTGGCTTCGCACAGGACTTTTAATGTAATATTTGTCCCATGAGACTCCCAAACAAACATATTTTAACCGACTTATTCTTTTTAAAAGCTTTTATTTCAATTCAGATTTCAGTAGCCACACAAACAGCACTACTTAGTACATACGAATAAATAAATAAATACATCTTTATTTTCACACCCATTTCCCTCACAGCTATTCGCGTCGGGACTCCTCAAAGCAGTCATGCTCACCAGTAATATGTTGAGTTTATAGATAGCCGCCAAGCACAAGCAAACCATCTCAACATCTTATATATTCATCTGTAAAGTTAGATGCGACTTAGAACATGGGAGTCTGGGAGACGTGTAGGTATCGATAACGGCAGATGACTCTGCAAACTAACAGGTACGAAGTTTGATACTATTCAATCGTGGAAACGAACTGAGAAGATCCTACTTTCATTTGTTATCAAATACAAAAATGTGTGTAAAAGAATCTGGGCCTGCGGACGGCGAGCGTTGGGTGTCTCGCCGTCCGATCAAAGCCAGGCCCGGGTCGACGGCGCGATGTGTTCCACGCGCGCCTCAAGACGCAGCGTTGGAAGGTCTTCCGAGCTGGACCGATGACCTGGTGGATGCCCATGTCCAGCTGTCGACGTCTTTCGGCTGAAATGTTGATGATGATGACAAAAATCTATACATATAATAAAACTGTAGAAGAGGTCAATTCTGTACATTGAATATAAACTAAAAAAAATACTCCAGGGGTGCTTTATACAAACAGTAGAAGCCAAAAATATTTTTTTTTATTTTTTTGTCTGTCTGTCTGTCTGTCTGTCTGTCTGTTGTTCGTCTTTCACGCAAAAACCACTGGACGGATTTTAATGAAATTTTTTTTGTTGTATAGGTATTAGTCCTCGCCAACATATAGGCTATAATTTATTTTGATGATCTGAATACAAGACGTGGAACCTTAGCAGCCCGGCTAATCTATAAGAGATATTAATATACCGCTTTAGGAATAGTTGGTCAACATGATGAGTACTGTCTGTCGACATAAAAAAAATGAAAGTCTAGAGCACCTGATGTGGAACCCTTTCAGGGAGCTAAGCTATCGGCTATTTTAATCAATTGTCCACAGATTTCATAGTCCGTTGTTTTAAAGCCTGCCTCTCGAAAGACTAGGTGTGGGTTCAAATCCCATAAATTTTGTAATTATTTTTGAATTATTTTTATTTTATTTATTTCTTTATTTTTTTATTCCTACCAAACCTAATATTTTCAAATATTAATAATATGTTATTGCTGTATTTTGCATATCTTTTTAGAAAGACAAGCAGAACCTATTTTCTGTTTATATGTATTCTGTTTCGTTTGCATCGCGATAAAAAATACAAAACTTATGTAGAAAACATTCACATAAACCTGATAGGATTATGGCAATCTAGAAGAAATCAACTTATTATCTACATGCATAGTAAGTAGGGGTAAGTACCTTTAATGACACTTGCAATGCCATCTGTTGAGCAAAACTGTACTTACCATCAACAGCACGAGAATTACACCAAAAAGTATATTTTTGTTAAAGATTATTTTGATACTTACCAGGCGTTACACATTTGATGCAAAAAAAAAATTGCTCCACTGACTTTGTTTTCATTTTTTTTTACTTTTGATAGGAACGCGTTTGACCACTATCTCACCTGATGGCAAACGATGATGTGATCGAAGATGGAGCACGCTTGCCTATAAGTAACCTATTCACTCTTGATAAGACTCCCAGGCTGTAACTATCCGGAAACACGGACTCAGTCAGGGAATTCCACGCCATGTGTTTCCAAAACGTTTTGTTCATGTGGGTGTGAGGTCCACCGTGTACCGGTGGCGTACCGCCGCACTATGGGACCAATCGGTGTTTAGGTTTAAGAACAACTTTATTTCTCATAAAGAATTGTATACAAATTCACTTACTGAGAAACAATATCTAAAACTAAGATTTATAATTAGAGCGCACAGATGTACGCATAGAAAATAACAAAACAAAAAAATGTGGGTAAACAAACAATCACAACATGGATCTACGAATTTTATATTTGCTAGATGTGGCATTGATGGCATAGTCTAGTATCACTAGCAAGTTTATTATTTTATAACTATTTTGTCTTAGTTTCTATTTATATATTTTGGGTACATTACACATGGTTTATAAAACATTTAGAGTATTGGATTCTATTTGTTTTGGTTTTTAAGTAATATTAGTAATGTATATTTTTGATTTAGAGGTATATAGTTGATCTATTTAATGTGTGTATTTTATTTATGTTAATATGAATGTAAGTAATGCAGTTTTTTTTATTATTATTATTTCCTTTATTTAATTTTATTATTATTATTTCCTTTATTCACTTTTACTCATATATTTCACATTTTTAAATATTTCTATAAAACAATTAAAAAAAAACATTTAAAAATATACAAAATAGTAGTCCGCCGGTATTATTATTATTATTATTATCATTTTTTTTTTTTTTCTCCTTTCCATTCCCTTATTTGTATGTATTAATTGTGTGAGTTTTTAGTAGCTTTTTAAACCGGGCATAACTTTGTTCTTTTGTTATTGCTGATGGTAATTTATTATAAATTGTAACACCTTCAAACTCCAAATTTCTTCTTCCATAGTTAGTTCGTTTTCCATCTCAAAAATCGATAACTCTGTTGTTTTGTGATTTTTCTCCTTGAATTTTTTTTTGCGTATTTCTGAATATCTAGGCAATAAAAGAAATTAAACATCAACATTTTATAAATTATATATTTTTAGTAAAAAAATTACAAAGTTACAGTTATACGAAATTTCATGCAAAAAATTATACAGTAACATTAAAATAGCAGTAAAAGTTACACTTTTGCTTAAAGTAAGTTTAAAACTTAATTATTATTATTAAACAAACATTACATGATAAAAAAATTAAAAATTTTAGCGCTTATACTATTCATCACCTTTTATTTCTAACAATTCTTTAACTTCGTCAAACAATTCTTTGGATATTAGAAAACTTGGTTTATTCAAGCTAGATATATAAGGATCAGATGTATATAATAAAATATGCAGAACGTCTTCGTTTGTTGCTGATCTGGAACACTTCCTAGCGTGATGTAACCTATATTTCTTGTAATCTTTATTTCGGGCTTCCTGGGCATCTTCGGATAATTGTCCTATAGGCAAAACTGCATAATGCTCTATTATTTTAGCACCATGTATAAGTACTTTATGGACCGAAGATGGCATGTAGTACCAGTTATATTTGCTTACATATAATTGCGCGGTAATCAATGTATACTGGCCGAATTTTTCTGCGTTTATAGGGTATCCCGATGACATAGTTTGAAGAATTACATATAATCTCTTAATCAATTCTTCATCAATTCCGGTTATCTCTGCAGAACATTGGTAATTTTGGAAAAATCTCCTTGCCGTATTTCCGTCATTGCTGTTACCGGAACCTTGACGTGGTTTATCAATGTGCAAACCAAGCACTTCTCGGAAACGTTTTTGGACATTTTTTTTCTTGTCTTCTTTAAGTTGCTTGTTTTCTGGAGTTGTTGCAGACCATTTCTCAAAACCTAAATTGTAAGAAATATGGAGGATCATTTCCATAAATCTTATCCATGCGTGTAGTGTCGACAATTCGTATTTAAACGCATTTTCATTCTCAACTCTCGTTGTAACTTTTAAAAGATCATTCATTTGTCTGGGAGCATCAAAATATAACAATTAAATATAATATTTCATAATAAAAAAGAAGAACGTAATTTTCGGAGATTTTTTTATTTTCCCCTGATTGACATTATTGCTTCTAAATCACCCTTGCGCAAAAAACGCGCAAGTTTTTATTCAATCCTCATATTACTGAATAGGTAAGGTATCTACTAGAGTGATTAACTTGACACCGGCAGCTTTCGGCAACAATGAAAACTCCAATTGAAATAAACAAAAACGAAATTTTATTTACTTCACTAAAAAAAATAAAATAAAATAAAACGAAAATATTTTTGTACAAAAACCGAACGTGGTTGGAAAGTGTACATTCTAAGCTTTCTTATGATGTATAACACTAACATACTTCCTTGGAAAACTTCCGAATAATTTTGTGTTGAACTTCCTTAACGCTAATTTAATTGGCACGAAAATATTTATACCCAATGTTTGAGGTTCAGTTTATAAACGTAAAACTAAGTTTTTTTTTTTTTTTGAGATTTATTCGTAAGTTCCATCCTTTAAGAGTATTAAACCCTAAAAAAATCTATGAATATACGACTTTCGCCAAAACCATTTTCGAGATGGAAAATACGGTTTGGTCCCATAGTGCGCCGTACGTCTTGTGGTCCGATGATGGAACGAGCTTGGCGGAATTAAACTATGCAATTCCGTCGCACACTCCCCAAAATGCAACCGATACAAAACCGACAGGCTAAAAACTCGGCTTCGATGCTCAATACATTAGAGCTTCGAATCGGTGAGCCTTTCACCTCTTGAATTTCTTTCCCAGGATCTCCCTCATTCCTAATTATTTTCTGTTTATTTTGAAACAAAACTGTTCAATTCCCAGTCAGCTGGTGATTCGTCGTGACCAGCCTAGGGCCAGAAATTACCAGTAGCGGGTTTCACACTCCAGAGCTTCAAGGGGAACTGTGGATCCCTGGGCAATGACGCCACAGAAGAACTCGCGAAGATAGGTTTCGAGATGGTAGTGCTGAACCCGTACCCGCTCCTCCTTCTTTCTTTCTTTCACACAGTTTCGAGCATGAATTTGCCAGAGAACAACTGAACTTCATGACAACAAATGGTGAAAAAAGTGAAAAATGGCAATGACAAGTCTATAAACGTGACTAACTAAATGACTTCTCAGCTTAAGTAAAAATTACCTCCGTAATAATAGGGATTATTATTACCGATCATTGCCCTTAAATTTTTTTAACTTATGCACCACAGACAGGCCAATTTGCGGAGGTTGTTTCGACGCCGGCTACGTCATCCTGGCCATGACTTTCCGACGTGAAAAAATCCTCGGGACGGTGAGGTGCAAGTTTCAAATCAAATCGTTTATTGCAATCCATAATGTACACATACAGGTGGTAAATATAGGTTTGTGAGTGCTAAGTGATTGAGCTGACTTTAATCTCAGATTATCACTCCCTTGCGGCTTGAGTATTATCGGTCGTCTCTTCGCTCAACCTGTGAAGCACACTGGTGGCTTTTGTACATTTGGGCGGAGCTAGGCTTGCAAACTTAGCCAGGACAACGGAGTCTCTACTCTACTCTATCCGTTGTGGGTTTTTTTATGGATGGGAAAACATCAAATGACTTCTTCTGCTCTGCGTGGAGCGGAAGAGAGTGTCAAACTCTTACTGACTAAAACACGTCCGTATTCCTCCTTATGCCTTTAACGTTCTAGGGCCGTGGTGACTTTTCGAACAAATTCCGCAACAGTGGTTAGTGTTCGGACAGTGAGCCAACCTACGCTCGCCATCTGCGGGCCCGCGCTTAGGGTGGCTGGGAATTGCCCTGCGACTCCCGACGCAACGCCCGGGTTGTCTTTTTCTGTTGCGGCGGCTGAGGGGGTCTACTCTCTTAAGCCCGAAGTCTGTAGTTTCGGCCTTAGTGTTTGGCGTTTTCTACTCCGTATCACCTACGGACTTACGATTGGTCCCGAACTAGGAATAACTATCAAATCGTGCTGTCATTCATTCTTATATTCTTCTCCGGACCATGGAGTAAACCAGGACGCCGCAGCCGATCGCCTCGACGAGGACACGGTGATGCTCCGCCCAAGCAGGGCAGACCTCCACCGTATACTCCACCATGTCCTCTGCGGAGACTTATCTTCTGATAGTTTCGGCATGACCATTAATCAAGCTCAGGGACAAACAAGTAGTCGTGTTGGTGTGGATCTGCGGTAGTCCTGTATCTCGCACGGTCAGGCTGTATGTCGCTTTGTCGCAAGTAAGCAGCGCGCAAAGCCTGTTTATACGTACTGATGAATATCACATAACAAGTAATATTGTTTACGAAGAAATGTTTTAAGTGTTAATATTCGTTCGTTCTTCGTAATTTTGTAAGTCATATCATAATCACGATGAGTACCTATATACATTTAGTGAGTTTGTGTACTTAATATCTTCCTAAATACGAAATGCACGCGCGAACGAAGTCGCGGGCACAGCTAGTGTAACAATAAATTATTTCTGACTAACAATGAGCAGGAATATTCTACACTGAGTGACCGCCAATTTCGAATACAGGATTTTTATAGAATCTTATCTTTGAAACCACATATATTATTTAATTAAGCTTTACCCAGAACACCGCAGGTAATTATTTGTACCGCTTACTAAACCTTGATAGATTGGAACTTAATGAATCAATAAATTTCGATCAAATTACCTGGAAAACTGCTCCAATGAATAGCTAATACGTCCCAACAGTAAGATTAACATCTGAAAGTATCTCGATAAGCCCGTAACGTCAAAAGTGTTACTGTCCTAAAGGGGAGCATAAATAGGTACCTTGTCGACTGGACACTTCCCCCGAGGTTTGAACTTCAGAGGGTTAAGTTAGTTAACTCATTAAAAACTGGTTAACTGCGAGGTCGTAAATGAAAGCGATATTCGCTGCTCACCGTTCGATACTAGGAATAATTTCACTAGACGTAAATAGTGTACAACGTTACGTAATAGAATCTAATATCGCTTGAACAGTTAGTACCAACTTGTTTCACGTTTTACCTACACAATAACATTTGAATTCGATGGCTTATTGTTATTTGTGGCTGTATCAATGCACCATTTATAGCTCTGCTTACCGGCTATTGCTTGAAGATACACAATGACGGAAATTTTAATGCTTTTATTTATTTTTATTCCTGATATCAAAGTGTCAACTAGGTGCAATTCGTTAAACACTGGAAAGTAGCATCAAATTAATTATCGCGGCTGAACTTTTGAAATCACAAAATGATTAAATAATATCCGCAAATGACGCAACACTCTGTCATTTGCTCACTTTTCACACTTGTATTTTTAATTCGTGGCTTACGCGTTAATTAAGCATTTAGTTTGTGAAAGTTGGCCGCGCAAATTGTTTAAAGTTGTTGGTGTTTTTATTGCACACGTTTAGCCAAAGTTGGACATTCAGTGGGATGCTATAAACTACATTATTCACAGTAATTTGGTCTGCTGTGACACGAATACACATAAAACGGTATTCTTATCTCATCCGAAATATCGGGCACGTACCAAAGTCATAATTCCACGATGAAGTACCGCATGGGCAGGGAGCGCGCCCTTTGCAGTGGCGAGAGTGGTGATTCAGTGTTACGATTACCCGCATATACCGGAGTTTCCGGCTCCGTTTTTTTTTCTTTAGGAAACAATGTAACAGCACCACCTGAGAACCGAAACGGGAGAAAACAAAAAAGCCCATTACGGGGAACCTACCTGAACACTGTTCGTACACGATTACAACTCCCCTTATGAGGAAAACGAGATTGATATTACACAAAATATTTATGCTCACTTTATGTAACATAGTTTTCTTTAGCAGCTGGCATCATACAATCAGCTAGTTTTATTGGAATAAATTCATGTTGTACTATTGTTTCAGTTCTTTTCTTATTCTATCCAAATTCTATCTTCATGAAACTAAACATTCTTTCACATTTAGTTACTAAGGGGTTTGATAAGTTGGTTTGGTAGGTACAGTTATTCAATTATGTAATATTTACCTACTCACTCATAGCTAACAACAAACCGTATCTCTTCACATATTTGTAGCCTGAATTGCCTTAGGGATTCCTGTGCTAATAATATACGACGTAATTCTAAAATACCTACTTATGGGCTTCAGCCTGCCTGACCAATTTTCAGATCAGGAGGTCCGCACGTGACTAGATAGATACAGCTTTAATCCTTATAGCAAACTAGCATTTGCCAACGGCTTCACTCGCCTGAAAGTCAAAGCTCATCAACCTACTACCGGTATAAATTAGTATCATATTCCTGGTGGTGGTCTACGTGTTGGAAACATCATAAAAATCACTTCAGCTGTTGAGGTGTAAGTGTAATTACCAAACCTCTATTAATCTAAACAGTCAATCATACAGTCTTTCACATTTTATAAAAATAGTGGGACGGATTAACCGCTCAAGCTCCCGACATGTCAAACTTCAAAATCATCTAATAAGTATACCTTGCGTTATAATAATAATAGAGTTTCAAATCGCGTAAATCGGGCGACACACCGATGTGTCGGCGAAGCTTAAAATTTCATAAACTAAGCCATTATGGCTAAGCTGAAAAACTAAACCAATCCAAGAATCAATAAAATAGCCACAACCATAAAAACGTTTCCGTCACCTGAAGAGACTCATAAAAGCCACCTTCACTACTAAATTCAATATTAGTATCCCGAACTGCTCCGATTATGTCGTTTGCACTGAACTGTTTATGACGTCACCCTTCGTCGTCCAACTTCGATCCAGACAAGACGAGTCGGGTGAGCATCACCTTTGATCGCTCTCTTGATAAGGCTGCACCTGCGACCCGATGCATACCAATAGAAAATAGAAATCTAGTCTAGATTCGAATCCTAGTCGAGAACGTTTGTGTGGAATTAAACCGTTTGATCGTGTTTGAAGTTCGAATATCTTATGTGGCACAGCTAGTTTTTATATATTAAATTTAATTTTGAGATCAAATCTCAAAGATTTTTGTGCACATCATTTTGTGTAAAAATAACAAACCATTGAAAACTCCTAAATAATCACATCATAGGTAGTTTTCGCTATATCCATTAACATGGTTAATGATACAAGTCATAAATATGCCAAAGTATAATATACCAATATTCCCAACATTATCGAGAATAATTCTCGCAAAATTTTTGTATTCACATACTTATTTAAAATTCCTTTTTATGAAGAATAGAACAATGTCTTGGTCTAAAGTGTCCATAAATTAAAACGCTCTCGGGGGGCGAGTCTCAGTTTCCTGTCTCTGTATAAATAATTGGCGAACGATGAAATTTATTACGCAGACAAATTTTGACAAATCTTTGGGCCGAGCCGAGTGGCTGAGAAAAATACTCGATCAATAACAAACCTTATTTTCGACGTTTAAGTACCTGTTTCTCTCCTTTAAATTCAGAATATTCATGAAATAATACTTAGCAACCAATGTTTCGTAATAATCTACATTAAACGCGTTTTTGGCAATGAAATCCCTTCTTATGTTTTATTAATTTATCCTAACATGTTAATTTTCGTTTTATTAAGTACTTAATAGCGTGGAGTTTTACGTGTCTACCTATCTCTTTAAACAAACTCGAAGGGGATCAGAACCTACATAACGTTGCCTTAAAAAAATAACTAGATACCAACAAATCGATGACACTAACTTTAAATACCTACAGACATGATTAGTTTAAGGGTACAATTTAAATGTTCATATAAATTGTTTGCTTACCAAAATGGATAAATGCTCACCAAATATCGTTTAACTGAAACAGTAATATTAATACCGAAAATTACAGTTAAAAAATGATATAATGCAATGTTACTACTTTTACCAGGAGAACTTAGGATGCAAGAGCGAGCGAAGCGAGCTCAGGAATTGGGGCACCCCGACTTGGACAGGTTAGGTCAGAACCATTCCCTCCGTGGTTATTTTTTTTTTAACCCTTGAGCCCCGCAAAGCGGGGCTCCGACTACGCCTTTTAGGCAACTTAACAGTGTTTTGAGGTTAGGTTACACACAATTTGGTGAACACTTTTCCATTCTGGCAGGTATTTAGAATTTATTGGTAGTAAAATAGGTGAATTTCTGATAGGCGTTTCCACACTTTATGAAACACAATTTGGTGAGCATTTATCCATTCTGGCAGCTTTTTCGAATTGATTTGTAGCAAAATAGCAGAATTTCTGGTAGGCGTATAAACACAAGCCTTAGTTTAAATGCTGCTAAGCAACAGTTTTGAGGTAGCGGTACAGATAGTAGGTACCTAAAGTCCCGCATACCTCCAATGAAAAGGGAGGATCCTCCGACCGGACGGTTGTTGATTTCCGGTGGGCAACTACCCGATAGTTGATATTCGGGCTTTGCATATTATGTTCTAATCGCACGGTAAACTCTGACATCGCGATTTAGAATTTTGTCAAGTTAGTTCGCAGCTGGCGAGATAGATGGCGCTGCGAGTCTCTTTGTTGTGATGTTGATTCTGCTGCGTTGATTTTTTTGTGGCGCCATCAAAGCCGTTACAACAGATTCTTTCCTATAAGTACAGAATTTGAATTGAAAATCTGCGTAGCAGCATTTAAGCTAAACATAATATCTATGGTGCGATTTTTTTTTAATAAGCCTGTTCATGCACATTCTGTCAAAAAAGTATCGGGAATTGATTATTTGTTCATGGTTCTGAGTTCAATACTTTTTTTGTTGCTAGTTTAGCACAAAACTATTTTCTATTTTAGTGCGGAGTATGAGTCGCATCTGTCATAAATTAAAATACGGTGCCGTTTTTTGTTGGATCATCTCTATTGCATGTTACGAATTTCATAATGGACAAAAACATCGAACAAAGAGTTTGTCTCAAATTTTGCATCGCAAATGGAATTTCGAGTTCGAAATTGCTCAAAATGTTAAAGTCGATTCACAGGAATCGACTTTAACAAAACACGTGCTTATGAGTGGTTCAATGCGTTCAAAAGCGGTCGAGATGTGATGGAAGATTTACCTCGCTCTGGTAGGCAATCAACGTCTTCAACTGAAGTTAACATCGCAAAATTGAAGGAAATAGTGACTAAAAATCCTCATTCAAGCTGCTGAACTTTCTGTGTCTCACGTGATCCGTGACATTTTGTATAAAAATTTGGAAGAATAACTAACATTTTGCGTATTATTAACCTTTTCCCGGTACTTTCTTGACAGAGTAGTATAATATTGCTATAGTCGATGAAAGCAAAACAACCGCCCATGCGAACTTATACAACGTGTAACAGAATAAACGCAATACCTCTTAAGGGGTCATTGTACTCATCATTATGAATAACTTTTACTATGGGAGCAGGAGAAACCCTGAATTGCGAAATAAAATCGACTGCCCCATACTTTTACATGCGCATAACTCGACAAAATGAACTGAACAGTAGATTTTTTTTGGCGATTTTTTTGTTCTGTAACACGTATTAACAATTTAACAAAAGTTCATAGACAGCGGACTAGACCTACGAATTATGAGTTTTTTCTCTAGGTATAAAGAATGTGTGTAACGCTGGATAATTCGTACTCGTCACAATTACAGCATCGAATTAACAACAAGCGTTAACCTTATTAATCAGAATGGGAAAGTTGGTACTTAGCTGTTTGAAAGTTGGCACCTTCGCACATAAGTAGGTACTTACGATATTTTGGGCTGTAGGTATGGCATCCGAAGGCAAAAACGAAAACCAGCCAGAAATAGATAGCCTAATTCATAAAAAACGAGATCGAAAAAGCTTATTTATTTCATGAATTCAGACAACCTAAATTCCTAACATTTACCTAAACAAGTAAAAAAAATGAACATGACAGTCCACGTCAAAATACGTTCCATCACTCACGCTCATTACTTGCAATTTTTCCCTCAATTTGCCAACTCAAGACATTTGACACTAATGACCTCGCCAACTGCCTGAACACGAGATAGTTCTCGTTTAGTAAAACAACGAAGCGTAAAACTGATATCTCTATGATTTATATTCGGCTACTACGTCGTAAATTAATAACGTGGAGACATAATTAGGATATTTTAGTCGTTCGTTCGAAATCATAGCGTTATTCAATATTTGCTAATGGTGTGATTATTATGATAACTAGCTGTGCCCGCGACTTCGTTCGCATGGATATTGGAAAAAATTGTACGTACAGAGGAATGAGGAGACTGGTTGCTCATGACTTAATAATAACAACCGCAAGGGTTGATATTAAGGTTAAGCAATGCTTGCCGAAGTCGGCCTGTAGATGGGTGACCATTTTAACATACCGAGATTTCTTCGTGCCTCGGATAACATGTTAAGTCGTTGGTCCGGCTGTCATTTGTAGGTTTTTGGCAGACGTTACGGATTGCCAGAAGCTAGAAAATCTAACACCAGTCTTGCCAAGAGGTACCTACCTGCCGTGTTTCCCAGTTATTAGGTTGTGAAGGTCAAACAGGCAGTCGCTTTACGAACCTTTTTTTTTATTGATGGGAAATCATCAAATGACTTCTCCCGCTCTGGGCGGGGCGGAAGGGAGTGTCAGTGTACTGACTAAAACCCATCCGTGCTCCTCCCTCGTGCCCTTTGCTTTCCAGGGCCGCGGTAACTCTTTCGAACATAATCCGCTACTCAGGCAGCGCTTTACGTACCTAAAACAATGGTATTCAGCTGAATCCAGTTCGACTGGAAACCGACCCCAGCATAGTTGGTGAAAGGCTTGGCAGGCGATGATATTTTTAGAACCTACTGAATGAATCGACCCAGTAAATCGTTAAACGTATTTTTTTGTTTCGATCACTAAAAAAACGTTAAATCTGCCCAGAACCATTATAAGTTTTAAATATAATTTAACACATAATTAAGTACTTACTCAAAAACTCGCGAAACTTGTGGTTATAGGAAATGACAACAAAGTTTTGTTTTATTTCTTAAGTTTTGCTAAATAATCGTGCTGAAGTCAAGGTCTGTGGATGGGTGAACATCTTAACATACCGAGACTCCTTGCTTCTGAAAGGTTGGTTCCGGCTGTTATTTGGAAATTTTTGGCAGTCGTTACGGATTGTCAAAAGCTAGAAAATCTGACACCAGTGTTGCCAAGAAGTACCGTGTTACACAGTTAATGGGTTGTGGAGGTTTGGTAGGCAGCCGCTCCACGTAAAATACTGTTATATATAAAAGTACTCTGTGACTGTTATTCAGCTGGATTCGGTTTGACTAAGAGCCGACCCCAATAGAGTGGGGAAAAGGCTAGGCACATGATGATGTTAAATAATCGTGCACAGTTGAAGGATTCGCCAAAGAAAAGTTAAATAGTTGATTGATGTAGGAATGAGCGAAATTGAATGAACTTTGATAACGTAGTACACGTCTTATGTTATATGAATATATACTTTTTTTTAGTTTACGAATTTGGACTCGAGACCCAATCAGTTTATAGGAGACCGAACGTTAAAATTCTAGCGAACAACAATGATGCTAAAAATCGTGTGAGAGTCATAATCTGACGGAAAATCTTGACAACGCGATTCAGAAAAACGCGTCATCGGTGCAACGCCATCTATCGACCATTTGGTAAACTGACAAAATATAAATTGGCATAGGAAAACGTTAAATAAGGAGCCCATATGTAACAATAAGTAACGTCATGGTACTAAAATGTTCACTTTTATTTTACTACTTATTATTAAAAGTTTCACAAATAACTCAACAATTTGTTTTGATGTTATTTTCATGCTTACCTGCATTTTATCTTTCTCAATAGATGGCGCCTAAGAGTCGGTCACTGCAACGCTCAGCGCTGTATGAAGTTCCTAACTAAAATAAAAATTCAATATCTTTTGATTTTATGGGTCGATTTTGATGAAATAAACGCTAAATGTTACTCGGGTTAACACTTAATATTTTGAAGAACTTAGCTTTCGAATCCAATCAGTGGTTTTTGCGTGATGCTGACTCAAACATCGGGACAAACAGACAAACAGATAAACAAACAAACAGGCAAAAATTTTAAAAATGTAATTTTTGCGTTTTATACCTTTTTCCCAACATTTCTCAGTTATTTTAATGCGAAAATATTCAATGTACAGACACGGCTAATCTACGATTTTATTATATGTATAGATAGATAACATTAAATGTTACTATCATAATAGTAACGTTTGTTAGACACATTTGTCTAGATGCTAAGGCCTAACTACCTACAAATTTTGTAGGTAGGGCTTAGCAGCTAGACAAAGTTTCTATCAGTGAAAACGATTGTCGAAAAGCCAAAAATGTATGAGATTGACATGGGCTATACGGAAATGTCACGTGATCAATGGAATTGTGTGAGATCCCTCTCACCGTGTAAGCTTAGGTGAAGTGAACATGAAGAGAGCGGTCAATCCATACAAAAAAGATGGAATGACAGTTCACTTCTCGCTCACTACACCTAAGTTTTCACGGTGAGACGTTGTCGGAACAGACCGGCAGTAATGTTGATATATCGTTGTAAGTATATAATATAATAATAATCCCTTTGGTATAAATGCGAAAGTAACTCTGTCTGTCTGTCTGTTACACTTTCACGCTAAAACGGCTGAACGGATCGTCATGAAATTTGGCAGATATTTAGCCTTTTTTTTTTTTTTTTTTTTTATAGGATGGGAAATCATCAAATGACCCCTCCCGCTCTGGGTGGAGCGGCAGGGAGTGTCAGACTTTTACTGACTAAAACCCACCCTTTAGTCCTCCTAGTGCCTTTCTTCCCAGGGCCGCGGTAACTCTTTCGAACATATTCCGCAACCCTGGCAGGCTCTGGCCCTGGCGGGCCCCGTCTCCGTTGCTGACCGCTCGTTGCTGACGGCGCGTTTGGAGTGAAACGCGCCGTCGACTCTGGCCTGACCTGATCGGACAGCGAGCTACCCATTGCTCGCCGTCCGCAGGCGTCAGTCACTGCGCCTTGCCCAGGAGCGTCAGCTCCTGAGAGGCGCAGCGACTAACGTACGTCTGGAGGGGGCGAGATGGGGCCATTACTGGCACTCCATTCTAGCCCCCTCCCGAGCAGTTGCAGCGGCGGCGACGGTGGCGGCGGCTGCGGCGGAAGCGACGGCGGCGGCGGCGGCGGTGGGGGAGGGTTTCTTCCTCGTCCCGGCCCTGGCGGGTGGACCGCAGGCTTTGCCCCCAGCCCAGTGATCGGCCGGCTTGCCAGCTGCCGCACATGCGAAGCAGTGCGGCGCGGCGTCGCACGAGCCGGCCCTGTGACCGGGCTGACCACAGCGGAAGCAGTGGTCACTGCGGTCCACCTCCGAGGTGCAGCGTGCTCCCACGTGGTTGCCAACTTGGCAACGGAAGCACCTCAGAGGTCTGGGCTCCAGCAGTTTTACCTGCGCGGAGACCCAGCCCACCAAAAGCCTTCGGCCCTCCGAGATTTTCTTGGCCGCCGACACGGGGCAGCTCACCACTACGGTTCGCATGCCCGTGTTGTCAGGACGGATGGTGCCCGCCTTCACCTCCTCTGCAGAGCACCCCCCCGTCCTGACGACGGCGGCCAACACCTCCTCCTCCGTGACGGAGTCGTCCAGGCCCAAGATGCGCATATCTATGCACTTCGTGGGCCTGGACACTCGGACGTCATCCGCGCCCAAGGACGCCCTAAGCCTTTCGGCTAGAGCGTCCCCGGCCGGACCGCTGCCTGCTCCAGGGATCTCGAGCATCCTGGCCCCGGTCATGGTGACCCTGAGCCGGAGACCCCCGACGATGCCAAGCTCACCGAGGTTGATGGCCTCCTTGGCCTTGGTGAGCGTGTTGGCATACGTCACGCCCCTCTTCACCGCGTCCGGCTGCAGCGTTAAAACTACAGCCGCGGTCTTCGGGGCGCGGAGCGCAGCCGCGACGCCTCGCGCTCGCTGCCGCCGCCTTCTATCCCGCCTCTTTGCCGCCCTGGCTGCCTTTCCCGCCTTCTTCTTCTCCCCGGCCACTTGCCATTCGGCTTGAGCCGGGGGAGATTCAGAAGGCGAGGAAGCCGGGGGGAGCTGCTGCACGGCTGGCGCAGGAGCCTTCGCCGTCCGCGCAGCCGCCCCACCCTTCCTCTTCCTTCCCGGGGCCGGGTCCGGTTTTCCCGACACCGGCTTCGCGGGTGCCGGCCCGGACCCTTTGTCCTGGCCGGACGACCCCGGTGTGGCAGCCACGGCGGCCGCGTACGACGCCGCCTTCCGGCCTGGAGCCTTCCCGCTCGCCGCTAACGGGGGGCGCAGGACGATGCCCTCCAGGACGGAGAACCGCGCCTGGAAGGCAGCCATCTCCTGCCGCACAAGGTCCAGCACCTGGCCCTCCTGCGGCACGGGCTGGCTGTCCTCCTTGCGCCCGCAGATATTTAGCCTGGGATATGGAGAAGGACATATGCTACTTTTTAACGTAATAACCAACATCCACGCGGGCGAAGCCCCGGGCAAAAGCTAGTGTCGAGTTATGCGCCTGTAAGTGTTTTCTGCTGAAAACGACGCGCCTCATAGAACAAAAAAAATCATAGAACAACATCTATATCAGCTTGATAAACTGTAATCGTACCTATTCCGCTTAAAATTAATTCTTAGTCATTGTTTGCAGACGACGAGAACGAAAACCACAAGGCTACTGTTAAATCAAATATTGGCACATAGTTTTTCGCCAGACTTCAAGGAAACAAACAAGATGAAGGAAATTGTAAATAATGAAGCACTGAAAGGATAAAGTCACTTGGCGATCAGTTGAGAAAACTTTTTATACGTCCATGCTATTTCAGGAGATCAATTTTATTGTACAATAAATCAACCGTCTACCTGAAGATAGAAAATTTGCTGCGAAAATGCTTCAAGGATAGTGTCAATTTCATCAACTGACTAACGTAATGAAATGCTATTTTCCAAACCAAGTTTTGAAAATCGCTTTTAATAACGTACCTAACAGACAGAAGTCTATATAAAAAAAAAAAAAAATACTGGCGCTTATAATTCGTTAAGGGGAGACATTACTTTATGCATAGCATCATCACTAAAACTTTAGGTTGGTGGATGTGGGCGTAGAATGCACCTCCGTTAACTTTTTGAGGAATATAGGTATGACGTTACGGTGTTATTTTAATAATAAATCCTGACAAGAGAAAAGTGAATGATTACCAACTACACATTTTTATTGTTTAATTAAATCAAGTTTAAGAGATAGCGCTACCTAAATCCAACAAGGTCCAAGAACACAGAACACGATACACGGACCGCCACGCGACTGTGCGACACAACCAAAGCATCCACATTCAAAGACTGATTGCGGTAGCCGCGCCCTTAATGAAAACCGGCACGTATTTTGTTTATTTTGTCATTCTATTAATTAGGGACCTTGTTTACTGTTCCAATACGACAAGTCTTAAATAAGCTTCGCACGAATGAACTTTTATCAGTTTAATTTATTTATGTATCCTCGCAGAAAGTAAATTGCTTTGCCAACAAATTTTCTACCTACACGCACAAAACATTACATTTTCTGGTTCAGAATTTACTTATTACTTAAAAGAATTAAATCACTTATCCGAAACATAAATTGTGAAAGCAAATTAATTTCAGTAAAATGCTTGATCCATAGAAAAATATGAAGTGAACCGAGAGAAATAATTTTCTTGGGAGTATAAATTAAATCAAGTACCTTGATGGTAAAGTGCGAGCCAAGTGCTTTTAAAAGCAATGCTGACTGGTGGCTCTTACTTTCCGTTGTTTACAGGAAAATCTTAAACCCTTCTGTTAGAAGTGCTCGGTGGTACCTTCAGCGTGAAAAACTCCTAATTTTCTGGAATGATAGTATGCCTAGTGTATGCCCATGTATTATTTACCCACAATTAAATAATGCAGCAAGAGCTATGGAGGTATGCGGTACAGAGAGTAAAGTCCTGCATTACCTCCATTGAAAAGGGAGGATCCTCCGACCAGACGGTTGCTGTCTGGTGGGCCACTGCCAGATAGTTGATTATTCGAACTGTAGTATATTTTTAAATCGCACGGTAAACTCTGATACGGCAATGCAAGATTTCGTCCAGTTAGTTCGCAGCTGGCGGGATAGATGGCGTTGCGGTTCTTTTTGTTGCGATGTAGATTTTGCTACATTGGTTTTTTGTGGCAGCATGGATGCAGGGGCATCAATGCTGCTGCAGCGACAAAACCATGTATGTAATCCGAACAAAACGGAAGCCTGAAACAGGCTTTGTTTACTTCATCCACATTTTTCTATATAAGTAATAATAATAATAGAACCCTGACCGCCGGTAGCTTGGACCCTGTTCCCGATACCGGTGGGCTACTATTTTTGTTACCCGACTGCGTCAGAAGGAGGATTATGTTTTTCGAGCGTATGTATGTTTGTATATATGTCCATTTCTTTGGCACGCCCTACAGCCCAAACGGCTGGACAGATTTTGGCACATGTCATGAGGTGTCGTTGAATTCCTCAGAACTGTGGTAGTGGCAATAGGCTATATAAATTTTCAAAACTCACTAAAATGTAGGAAATAAGAAAAGTACAGTCAAAAAACCCGACCGCTAAAAACGACTAAAAAAAATCCAAACAAGTCGCTTCTCAAGCAGTCTGGTGCAGTTTTTGGCCTCAGATCTGTGATTGAACTGCATCAGACTGCTTGAAAAGCGACTGGTTTGCAATTCTATACCAAAAGAGGAGATATCCAAACAAAAATTGCACTTAGACATGCAAGCAGATTAACCCACTTCACGATTAAAAATGCACTCTTCTGGTACATAAGTTACCGGAATGCATCAAAAATATAAATAAAAATAATATCTTTATCAATAAATTAAAACAATTTCTAATAACCAAAAGCTACTACACTATTGACGAATATTTTAACGATAAATTTCAACAACAATAAAAACGATTTTTACATAATACGTATTACATAAATAATATTTAGTAATATAATAGTAAGATAATGTAATTTGTGCAATATATAATATAAAAATACATAAATATTACTTTAAACCAAATATATAAATACCATAAAAACAAATAATAAAATTATTTTAATGAAACTTAAAAATAAATTGTTTAATATTTATTTACCTGTTCCTAACAAAAAGCGCCTTCATCCTCTCTCCTATTGAAAAATTAACTTTGCTGTGCCCGACAGGGTCCATAATTGATTCGATGTTTTAACATACCAATTGTTACATGTACACATTATGGAATGCAATAAAGTATTGAGTATTGAGTATTAAAAAACATTACAATTTTACCTTTTCCCAACTGAATTCTCAAACTGAATACCAGTATTTTACGTTGAGCGGCTGCCTACCAAACCTCCACAGCCTATGCAGCCTATGAATGGTGTAACACGGTACTTCTTGGCAAGACTGGTGTCAGATTTTCTGACTTCTGACAATCCGTAACGACTGTCAAAGATCTCCAAATGACAGCCGGGACCAACGACTTAACGTGCTTTCCGAGGCACGGAAGAGCCTTGGTATGTTAAGATGGTCCACCCATCCACAGACCAACCTCGGCAAGCATTGCTTAACCTTGAAGCGGCTTGTGTGGCTGTTATAATTTAGCCACAGACACATACATACACAAAACAAAAATATAGATATACACAAAAAAAAAAACATTGGCATCAATAACACAATAAAATAATGGCTTCCTATCTAATTACATCGATCCTAAAACGATCCCTCAGGAGATCACATATTGTGCGGGTACAAATGAGGCCAGTCCTCACGAGTTTATTTGTTTTATATTGCATCTCAAACGCAATTTCCTCAAGTACTTCCTATTTTTCCGCTCGATAGACAATAGAAACAGAGCTGAAGATGGGTCGTAACCATCAAACAATGATTGATATAGAGAGGTTGGTTTTATCTTGCCACACATAAATCATTTTAGGCACATTTAATGTCACAGTGAGTTCTTACCGATGTGATAGGCGTTCTTGTATTGATTGATAACACTGCAAAATACTTCAAATAACATTAATACCGGAGGAAAGCTCAGCTTATAAACATTCCTTCTCATTTTCCAATAACTTATTATCATAATGGGATTATCAAGTCGCCGAGTCATTTTCTCGTACCTACCTTTCTACATAATCGTAGATCATTTTAGGTTTGGTTGTATTTAATACGTTCCTACTTAACGTTGTCAGTTATTTACAATATCATGGAAGCTAATAAAATCCTATCTTTCCTTATGATTATTATTATTACTAGTGCGTACTGTCCCACTGCTGGGCAAAAGCCTCCCTTCATTCCTTCTAATGCTCACGGTTTTGTGCCTCTTCCTTCCAATTCGTTAGAAAGACATCCAGGTTGTCCCGCCAACTCCTTCGCGATTTGCCGCTGCCTCGTCTCGTTGTTTAAGGGCACCAATCCTGTATTCTAAGGGCACACTTGTTTTTATTAACTTTTTACCTGTGATTGATGTGAGGTGTACAACAAAGTATATAATAAATAAATAAATAAATAATAATAAATGTGAAAGTTTGTGAGAATGAATGTAGGGATAGATCTTTGTTACTCTTCCACGTAACAATTACAGAACGGATTTGGAAAAAAATTGGCATACATACCTTTTTTCATAATACATAGAATACGATCCGACATTCACGCACGCGAAGCCGCTGGCAGAAACTAGTAAGTAATAATAACCGTTTATTTGCAAAACAGGTTTTAGTAGTTAGGGACATTTTTTTTTTTGATAATTAGGTATAGAAACTAATCGTACCAAATTACACTCGTATAAGCTTTCGAATTTTCGTATTTGTTCAAAAGAGGCACAGCAGGGTAGGTTGCAGGGTTGGTTTAAGTCAGTAAGAGTCTGAGACTCCCTTCCGCTCCGCCCAGAGTGGAAGGAGTCACTCGATGATTTCCCATCCTAAAAAAATAAAAGTACTTTTAAAAAGCTACAATAACCTGTCACCTACCTAGGTGACAGGTTATTGTAGCTTTTTATAAATACTACCTACTACTCTGGCTATAATATAGGTACTGGAAGTTAATAGGCGCATGCTCGGCCCAACTTAACCTTACGTTCCTAATAAGACCTTACGTTCTGATCAGAACAGTGAAAATGGATCAAAGTTTACGTCAGTTGGCAATATAATTACAATTCTTTTTTACATTCGGTATGTAGGTACCTACCTACTGTAGGTAGTTCTTCTGCTTCTTAGTGGACACCTGAATCCAAGTTTCTCGAACGTAAATGATCACATTTTTTTTTTATTAAATTGTCAAACATACTTTGTCTATCTGTTATTGGTTGAATGAGATTTCAACAGCCAATCGTATCACTTGGTTTGTGCTTAATTTAGGGATTAAATATAATGACCACCATAAAATGCTTTAATACCCTTTTTTTTTTTTTTTTTTCGATGATGGGAAATCATCAAATGACCCCTCCCGCTCTGGGTGGAGCGGCAGGGAGTGTCAGACTTTTACTGACTAAAACCCACCCTTTAGTCCTCCTAGTGCCTTTCTTCCCAGGGCCGCGGTAACTCTTTCGAACAAATCCGCAACCCTGGTAGGCTCTGACGACTGCTGGCTTGGCGCGCGTAGAATACAGCGCGCCGTCAACCCGGGCCTGTTCTGATCGGACGGCGAGCTACCCATTGCTCGCCGTCCACAGGCATCAGTCACTGCGCCATGCTCAGGAGCATCAGTTCCTGGGCGGCGCAGTGGCTGACGTTCAACAGGAGGGGGTGAAATGGGGCCATTACTGGCACTCCATTTCAGCCCCCTCCGGAGCCCGTTGTAGGGGCTCTACTGCGGCTGTTGCAGTAGCAGCAGTCGCAGTGGAACCGGCTTTGGCGGCGGAGGAAGCGGCGGCGGTGGCGGCGGTCGCGGCAGAGACGGCGGTGGCGGAGGGCTTTCTCCGATTTCCGGCTTTGGCGGGTGGGGCGCAGGCCCTACCCCCAGCCCAGTGGTCGGCCGGCTTGCCAGCTGCCGCACAGACTACGCAGTGCGGCGCGGCGACGCAAGAGCCGGCCCTGTGACCGGGCTGACCGCAGCGGAAACAAAGACCGCTGCGGTCCACCTCCGAGGTGCATTGAGCTCCTGCATGGTGGCCCACCTGGCACCGGAAGCACCTCAGAGGTCGGGGTTCCAGCAGTTTGACCTGCGCGGAAACCCAACCCACCAAAAACCTACGGCCCTCCGAGATGGTCTTGGCCGCCGACACGGGACAGCTCACCACAATGGTGCGCATGCCCGTGTTGTCAGGACGTAGGGTGCCCGCCTTCACCTCCTCTGCTGAGCACCCCCCCGTCCTAACGACGGCGGCCACCACCTCCGCCTCCGTGACGGAGTCGTCCAGGCCCAAAATGCGCATGTCGATGCGCTTGGTGGGCCTGGACACTCGGGCATCGTCCGCGCTTAGGGACGCCCTAAGCCTTTCGGCTAGAGCGTCCGCGGTTGGGCCGCTGGCTGCCCCGGGGATCTCCAGCATCCGGGCCCCAGTCATGGTGACCCGGAGCCGAAGGCCCCCCACGATGCCTAGCTCACCGAAGGTTTACTGCCTCCTTCGCCTTGGTGAGCACGTCCGCGTACGTCACGCCCCTCTTCGCCGCGTCCGGCTGTAGTGTAAGCACTACAGCCGCGGTTTTCGGGGGGCGGAGCGCAGCCGCGACGCTTCGCGCCTTCTGCCGCCGCTTCCTCTCCCGCCTCTTGGCCGCCCTGGCTGCCTTTCCCGCCTTCCTCTTCTCCCCGGCCACTTGCCATTCGGCTTGAGCCGGGGGAGGAGCTGAAGGCGAGGAAGCCGGGGGGAGCTGCTGCTCAGACGGCGCAGGAGCCTTCGCCGTCCGATGCTTTAATACCCTTAGTTCTTTTACCAAAAATATATATTTGACACCAGAAAAATGAAGTCTAAAATTACAATAGTACTAGCTATTTTAGTCACGACTGCACCTCAAATTGTATTCGAACACCAAATGTAGTAAATGATCACCAAATCTTAGCGAGCAAATTAATGTGCTATTTTTGCCTAAATAAACTACTGTGATTGCCATAAAATGTAGGTTTGGGGTTACAAACTGGATAAAATAGGTTAGGTTAGGTTAGAATTGTGCGAGCCGAGCGAGCGAAGCGAGCGGTGCCGCGGCAGCGGCCGGCGAGCGCTACTTCTCGAATATTTTTTTGGAAAAACTGATTTATTTCACACTTTTTTAACTCCAAACACCAAACAATAGCTGCCAATAAAAATGAAAGAAAGCTTATAAATTAAAATAAAGCTTTATATTTACTTAAAAGTTTTGGATTAACAATGATTTGTTTGACATTAGTTTGCTTAAACAGGATAGCAAGATGTAAAAACTTTGATTTTAATTTTACATTAAAATCCTGGTATGATTTTGGTGATCATTTACTACTTTTGGGTTAACAATGATTTATTTGGAGTCATTTTGCTTAAATAGGATAGCGAGACGTTAAAATTTTGGTTATAATTTTAAATTAAAATGCGTGTTTAATTTTGGTGATCATTTACTATTTTTGTCTCCTAAATGTTACTATATCTGGTGGTAAGTTAAACATAAGCCCTCAATTTATGGCGGGTTGATGTTTTTTTCCAGAAACCGAAGGAAAGTATACAATCTAATCCCTTTTCCTATCAAATGGTAATCATTAGGTACAGCGTTTGACAGTCATGTCGCCGCAAGCCCGATTCCGGCATGGGCACATACAATAATATGTATGACTTTTGGAGAGCTAACAGACATTTGTTCCGAACCTAGATGTTCGCAGATGTGTTCTGTGTGTAATTGCACTCATTAATCACACATTCATATTCATATATCCGTACGTTGGGTTTCCCCTTGCGCGTGTTATGTTAGCTGAGTCTGCAAATCTACATCCTACAAATGTTAGGAAGTCAAAAATTCTAAATTATAAAATATTTTCACGGGGTTGGTCACCTACATTGGCGATACTACAGTCTATAATTACAAAGGCCTTCTTCAGTAGAAAAGTCGTACTCCAAAATTCAAGCTAGCAAATACTTAGGTGAAGGTGCAAACGTGCAGGTGGCACAGATTAAAACAACATAAATTATTCAATAGCTTGAAAATAGAGAAACTTACTCCAAAGTGAAAGTCCAATTTTATTAATCATTTTCATTTATTCTCATTGTCAATTTTAGAAGTCATTATACCTTACCTACTGCAATTTGGATCTAATGTACTTACCTATGTTCTCTTTATTGATTTTATTGTGATTTAATTTTATTCTAATTAAGTATCTTGTTCTATTTTAAATTTAAGCAATTATTAAGATTAGAGTATAATAACATATGTTATTCATAACTTGCTTTGTCAATGTTAGTTGACCTGTAATTGGCGACTGTGAAAGAATGAGGCTTTTATAACTTATCCTAAGAAATGCTTTATAAAGAAGTTGGTAAACCTTTTTAATAAATAAATAAAACGAATTTCACTCATTGAATATGAAAAGGATTTATTTCTAAAACCTTACTCAAATCAAATCCGACTTATGCCAAAGAGCAAACTATTTATAAACCTTACATTCTGATAGATACCTACGTGTTCACATACACATAATAATGAAAATGGATCCAAGTTTGCGCCAGTTGGTAAAATCCGAACTGCTTTTAATGTTATTATATGCTTTCACTTTCCCCAAACTCGGAGAAATGTCCTGACAGGATTGGACGTGAACCAAAATTGTGGGGAAACGTCGTGGTTGTCAGATTGATGCATGAGTTCGTGTTTTTCTTTGTGCTCGCACCATCAATCTCTCAGATCTATTAACGTCGTCTTTAGCGCTCCTCCTAATTATCCGAGCAAGCTCTCTAAAATCCCCGGAGCTTATATATATGGAGCAAGGATACACAACATCATATTAAATTGTTTTCTTAATCGTTCACACAATAGCAATACTTAGGTAGGTACCTACTGTTAGCTAATTAGATTTTTATTTAAAACCAAATAAAATAAGCGTTTCTTTATCTTGTACCCGTGAATTGATTATTTTCCTTTTCTTTCTCTGAATACATTCTAAGAGTCCATTAATTTGTCAGATACAGTTCTAAGAGTTGTTCAAAGTTTATCAAATTAAATATCGAACATGTTTAACAATATACCGCTTCTTTCTTTTACCTACTTTTTTCGGTTTTTTTCCAATGATACAATTGATTCGTTTATGCAACAGTATTTCAATTTGATCAATCGGTACAAAAACATAATCAGCTTAGCCTTGTCCGCCTTGTCTTTGTCTTGTGTTTTGTTGTTGCCTTGTCCTTGTGCCTTGTCCAGTCTAACCGGATGCGACCAAGAGGTGAACCAGTGTTTTTACATGGAGCGATTACTTATCTGACATTCACATCCCAGTAACTGGATAACAATACCCCTTTTTATGGATGGGAAATCAACAAATGACCCCTGATTCGCTCTGGGTGGAGCGGGAGACTGTGTCAGACTCTTACTGACTAAAACTTTTATGACGATGTTAAATGGTTTAGATACTCGTTGGGTTGTAAGAAGTAAATCCCTGGAAGTGCTGATACGATTTCATTTCACTGACAAAAAGCTACGCTAAATCGTGAGCCATGTATGGAAGATATTTGTGGTTTAGTTGACTTCCAAGCGGATGAAGGCTCAGGCAGAAGCTACATAATTATTTTAAAATAAATTCACTATCGCGTCTGTCTGGTCAACCGGTTAGTTTTTAAAAACCTCACAATGGTTTCATCTACAATTTTCACCATTTATTTCGGAATTTGCATATCTATTATGTAGGTAATGTATAGGTATGACTTGATAAAACATCGATCTTGATTAAACGCCTTTCATCTCAACGTATTGCCAAATAATAAAATCCATGCATAGCAAGTACGCGGATCACTATTTTTTGCAATGATATACTAATAGCAACTAGTTTGCTGGCCGCTGGCCGGCATTATTTCAGTAGATGACACAATTCATCGCGTGCTGTGTGCTGTGTGACAACGAACGTCATAACCGTTTTTCTTTTCAACGGCACAACATTTTGGAAAGATTTATCTTCATTTTGTAGCGGTGTTTACGCAGCATTATATATTCCCTCTGCTTGTACGGGAGCCGTAATGTAACATTGGTGGGATAAGAAGAATCCATTTTGTGAAACCCTAAAATCTTCGCTGCAATGGCGGGGGTTTGTCGCGCTAACAGGCAATAAATGCTGGCAGAATAAGCCAAGCCGGGATTGTTGTGGTACCTACTGTCGATATTGTTGTGTCGCCTTTAAACAATGGGTTTCTCTTTAAATAAAAACATCCGTTTGAACGTACACGAACATTTACATCGAATAAATGCTCTTAGAAAGTTATAAAAGGAAAAGCTGTTGCCGTTCCGCAGAATTGACTCCAAGAGCTCTCTGTGAAGTAATCTGAAAATATAAGAAAAATACAGTAGGTAACAGACAGGCAACCGAGTATCGCATTAACATCTACGTAAGTACTTACTTAGGGTAGGCACAGAGCTGAGAGAAAAACATAAAATACTTGGATAATTGTCTTTTCTCTAAGTGATGTATCATGTCAAGTAAGAAATAGATTAAGGTGTCTTTTATGTATGTACATACCTACTGTTTGTTTACACTCCTAATTACGCATTTTCAGGCATATAACTAACTAGTGCCGCCCGCGTGAATGTCGATAATTATCCCAAGGGAACATACTCCCCGGATAAAAAGTATCCTATGTGTTATTCCAGACTATAATCTACCTCTGTGCCAAATTTCATTAAGATCCATTCAGTAGTTTTTGCGTGAAAGAGTAACAAACATATATACATACATCCATCCATCCTCACAATCTTTCGCATTTAGAATATTATATAGTAGAATTGGTAGGATAGACAGGATCTATAAGAAGCAATACCTAAGCACTACACTTTTAAAACTCTCAAGGGTAGTATTATAGCTGATAAGTTTTCAGTCTGAAGACAAACACTTACCTACATCGTTCATATACGATATGGTTAATACACCATACTATCTAAACCTTTTTTTCCTCGTAGAGATCTCTCAAGACTCTAATAAATTAAATTAAACAATTCAGTATCCTTATCTGCGGGAGAAATAGTGCCTGTAATATTCCAAGTTAATGTCACTCTTAAGATTGTATCACAGCTTTAGCCCCTTTGTGCTGGCTACTTTAGCAACCGCGTTACTTAAATCACTACAATTAGGTTACCAAACAAATCTGAGACAAAACTCCTCTTGGCTGTGAACTAAGCAGCCCAAATGAGCATGAGAAGAAGGAAGTAATTAATAAAACATCATTAATATTATCTTTATCCGAGTGGTTTACCGGTCTATTGTTTGATTGCTCTGCTAAAATTGCGAGAACCGAAAGGTCGTGAGTTCGTGACCGCCAAAATTCTCGAACACGAGGTGAGCTTTTATTTATCCATTCATCTGTTCTGCTCAGTGCAAAGAAGAAAGAAAGCTATCGCTCCATTTGATAAAATCCCTCTATCACCTATAACGACACCCTGGGGAAGTAAAACGACCTATGTATTTGACATTATCTTTCCAACTAAGGCCCGGTTTCCATCAAAGCAGAGAGGAGAGGAGATGTGTTGAACAAACCAATCCGATTTCGTTATTTCCACATCTCTCCTCCGCTTAGCTTATCAGATTGGTTTATCCAACACATCTCCTCTCTGCTTTGGTGGAAACCGGGCCGAACAACTCTCACAAGAAACCTAAAGGTTGGTACTCTCATTTGATTATTTCTTTGTTATTTGCAAGTCGCAACTTACTTAAAGTTCAACAGAAACATTAAAGTATAGTCCAATAAAAAGCATTAACGCTTGGCCGTTCGCCAATACTTGCGAGACAATTCATTCGTTTCCGTCGAAGTATGCTCGTTTTGAACAAAACAGTGTAATCGCCTTGCTAAGGAGAACCTTTAAGTTTCGCAGGTATTCAACACCAAAGATAATCGACTCTTAAAAAAAATTATTAGGTATTTGAAAATGTCTTCAAAAGATTTTATACATACAAACTTTCACATTATATTAGTAGGATTATCTGCAAACCTTTAGAATAACAATATCATACCTACGAGTACACGTAAGGTACGTGTACTTAATTTAGTGGGGGCATAACGATCTCAACAAAAAAATACTTTTTTTGGCCATTGTAGTAATGTAGTAGGTAGTAGCGATTCTTTGTTCTTCAATGCATAATGTTTGCATTTTAATTAATGATTTTGATGAATTTGACACAAAATATTTTAAACAACAGAAATCAGTACCTACCTACTCTAAAACTCTAAAATCGTTAGGTACCTACTGGTTAAATATTAGGATACCCGTGGACAGAGATGACAAAATCTAAATTTCTACCTATGCAAGTACCTGGAATGACACAAACAAATATATTAGGTTTGGAAATTGGTCCGGAAACTAGTTATACATATGCGAAATACAAACAACTCTAATATTTTTGAAACCTCAAAACCTAGTGCATTGTATATTTAGTAGCCCATAAGGTAATGCGGTACTATACTTATTGGAGTGATTACATTAATCGGAATGCATTGCATTATATCATTTCCAAAGCTTTGTTGGCCAAGAATCATATTTTAGTCCAAATTATCTGTTTATCAAACTGTAAATAATAATTGCCATTTTATTTGTGCTAAAACATAAATAATAATAATTACGTGCCGCATCAAGGCTCTACTTCTTACCACTCACCAGTGACAAATAGGTACACAGTTTTCTTGTAGTTTTATAAAAACGGTACTGTTACACAAGACTAAGTAGTGAGTAAAGTGGCGAAAACGGTCCGCAACGAGCGTTCCAGTGAGATCATTACGCTGCTGGCCATTTGTATAAATATCTGTGGCGGAAAAAGTCGCGGGCGGATTAAGTTGCGCGTCGTACATTATGAGAACATCCGCATTATATTTCACTGAGCGGCATGAATTATGTGCTGTTGGCCCGCACCACTGTAAAGCTACTTTGAATCAGGCGATGGAAAATTCCTTTACTGGAAGTCCGTGGAAGCTACGAATTTTTCCCCAAAGGCAATATAATTAGTGAGGCTTCTTCATAATCCCTTTTTTTACTGTATTTGGGACAGCCGTATATAATTTATTTTCTACTTAAAGTAACGCTCGGCTTTACTTCGCTAAACAGGAATGTTTATAAGAAAATTATTGAATGTTTCTTTCAGGATTTCGTGGGGACTGCTAATCTACTACTGTAGCAGTTTTCTTGAGATTATTTATTTTTCTTCCTGTTAATGTTTGTACCTACTTTGGTGAAGGGCCACTATTGTTTTATTTAAGTACCTACCTATATATTTGTGAAAGTTGATATAAGAATCTTAGAGCCATTGGGTACCTATGGGTAGACGAACGTCTTAAAAGCCCATAAAACGTTTTGACCTATTTCGGCTATTGAAACTTTGTCCACCACAAAATACCTTCATGTATGTTAAATAATAGTGTACGTTACCCCAACAAGAAAGTGTCTCCTAGAGTTATATGAGTAGAACGTATTATTGGTGCCTTATCTGTTGTAAATGTGCCCCCACATAAAAAATGTGTGCCCCCTGTCGTTTTGGAAAAAAACGGAAAAAACGATTCTTGCTGGGGTAACGTTTTTCTAGCAGGAAAATTCTAAACGAATGATCGGAGAGAGAAAAATTGTGCATAGCCAGAGAGCTTATATGTGTGCCAAAATGTGCCCCCAAAAATAAAATCTGTGCCCCTTCAGGTTTTCGAGATATTGCATTTCCTGCTGGAGTAACGTTTTGATGAATCGTATATCTCTAAAACCATTGCATGTGCCCCTGTAGAATAAACATACACGAGAAGCTCTTAATGTGTGCCCCTTAGTGCCCCAATTAGATTTAAGAAAATATTTATAGTTTTCAAGTTATCGCGGTTTTATGAAAACCCGAAAAAACATCGCAGCGCCTAAATGAGACAAGGCATAACTTCGCTGAAAACTGTATTCGGTTCTTCTTGACGTTAATAATAACCATACAAAGTTTCAAAACTGTTCATGCATGCGTTTTTGAATAATCATGCTAAAAGTAAAAACGATGGTGTCATAACTTTGACGGCAAAATACAAGGAACTGGCACAATCCCAGATGTGTAGGTGTAAACGAAAATCTTGTGCCTTTAGTCAAAAATATATGGTGAAAATATTGAGCTTCAAATGTTACGCATTAAGTAAATATAAACAAAAAACCAAAATATGTAAACAACGGCTGGTTATCCGACCAAATCTGAATGACTACTAAAAAGCGACGGATTCATACATATCGATGATCTTCTTTATTGGACGTATTATACCTAAGCTGTTGTCCGTACAGTCGCGTTCAAAAGTTTTGAGGGCTAATTAAAAAATATATTAAATGCACCTTGTGACTATATGTGTTGTTATGGCTGCCATAGAACATTCTGTAAAAATCAAATCAATTATTTAGTTATTTCGGCTAAAAAGATACAGCCCTGTGACTGTGACATGTTGAGTGTTGACGGATTGTGGTCGAGTCTTAGTTTTGGAGACATGAATTCTTGTTATGAATTATTTTTTTACATAGTAACTAGAAGTTATTAAGGGATTATATGTCATCAACCTAGCACAAGAAGAGAATTAAATACGTATTATACAAAAAAAGTAAACAAATTACTGAATCGCTTTTGACGAAATTTCTATTGGACCAATCGGAAAGTATGTATATCCTTTCAGATGAAAACAAAACAAACATGATTTAGAACATACTAGTTAAAAAATAAATAAATAGGTAAAGTAATGAAAAAAAAATCCAAGTGCTTGGTAAGGTACAAGTATTTTTAAATAAGTCAAAACAATGCCATTAAATACTTACCACCGCAGATCGTGCCATAAAATTCACCACCCCTACAACCACATAATTGTTATAAAATGCTTATACGCCACTTTCAACCAACTTAAAAAAAAGTAAACAAACAGTATCAGTGCAACTGCGTGACTCAACGTAACAGTGTCCTTGGCGTCATAACATAACTGCAACTGTTTACCAATACCAAGTAATAATCCAAACGCACTTCTTAGTCAATAAACACTTTGTACCCATTATTCATAATAGAGCGACGTTACACGTAACTGTCTCTGTCACACTAACAACGTACGCGTACTAGCTGTCTCACTTTCTCTAAGCTAGACAAAGCGATTCCTTGCGTGACGACGTCAGCGGACGCCGCGGGGCCAGAGATGTATGTAGCGGTGTGGGGAGGCGAAAAAAGGGAATCTTCTATTAAGGTAAATGCTCCAACCAGCCTGCGAAATTCGAATTTTCCTAAGTTTTTTTGCAATTTGCAGGCCAGTGCTTGGTTGTATGTTGTTTAAAATATTATTCGCGGCTGTAAGACATATGTAGATACAAAATTATAATCATCAATATCATCAATACAATGCTCTAAGTTCATAAAGATGTAGGAATGAGTTTTTCTGTTTTTTCTTTTTTCCTACGCCTTTATTTAGTACGAACATATTTAGTGTCAGTTTATTTGTTGTCACAAAACGTCGCTGCAATTTGTACAAAAAAAATACGTGTGAATAACAGTGCATTTCCAAATAAAGAAGCGAGTATTACTTTCATAGCATTAGCCTATTAATACAATTCATGTATGTATCGTCTTTATCTATATATTACAAGTTGTTCTGATATTGTGGCTAATTGAGGTTGTTTCTCACGAAAATGCTACACATATCAGTCACATTTCGTCACTCATATGACGTAACTCACATCTACGTGTAAAGTTAAAACATGTTTACACTGCGGCTGAAAATTTTAACAAATTATATGCCGGCGGCGTCCGGTGTTATCTCCATACAAAACGTTTCACTAATAAATAAATCTGATATTTACGGAAAATAGATATAAAAGAGTTTTAGTGTAATTTTTAAAATAATAATTTGGAGGTTTCGAATAAATGCTGAATTTGATCATTAAACCTGCATTTTAGCTCCCTGCCGGACCCTGCTCAATTTGAGCAGTAGGACATAGTTACATGTAAACTCTACTTTACAATAAATGTGACTTACATTAGTATAAAAATACAGGTATGTCACAAAACAGTTTGGTCACGATTTTGAGCATGTTAGTCACATGTACATTTTATTTGAAAATGGCTCTTATAAATGTACTTAATCATGTGTAAGGTCATAGAAACAGCTATTAAAATATAATCCAATAACAACTTTATTTTATTAGATATTACTTTTCTACTTCAGTGTACTCAGGCACAACACGTGTGAACCGGTTAGTGAGTAAAGTAAAGAAGGTCATCGATATGTATGAATCCGTCGCTTTTTAGTAGTCATTCAGATTTGGTCGGATAACCAGCCGTTGTTTACATATTTTGGTTTTTTGTTTATATTTACTTAATGCGTAACATTTGAAGCTCAATATTTTCACCATATATTTTTGACTAAAGGCACAAGATTTTCGTTTACACCTACACATCTGGGATTGTGCCAGTTCCTTGTATTTTGCCGTCAAAGTTATGACGCCATCGTTTTTACTTTTAGCATGATTATTCAAAAACGCATGCATGAACAGTTTTGAAACTTTGTATGGTTATTATGAACGTCAAGAAGCACCGAATACAGTTTTCAGCGAAGTTATGCCTTGTCTCATTTAGGCGCTGCGATGTTTTTTCGGGTTTTCATAAAACCGCGATAACTTGAAAACTATAAATATTTTCTTAAATCTAATTGGGACACAAAGGGGCACACATTAAGAGCTACTCGTGTATGTTTATTCTACAGGGGCACATGCAATGGTTTTAGAGATATACGATTCATCAAAACGTTACTCCAGCAGGAAATGCAATATCTCGAAAACCTGAAGGGGCACAGATTTTATTTTTGGGGGCACATTTTGGCACACATATAAGCTCTCTGGCTATGCACAATTTTTCTCTCTCCGATCATTCGTTTAGAATTTTCCTGCTAGAAAAACGTTACCCCAGCAAGAATCGTTTTTTCCGTTTTTTTCCAAAACGACAGGGGGCACACATTTTTTATGTGGGGGCACATTTACAACAGATAAGGCACCAATAATACGTTCTACTCATATAACTCTAGGAGACACTTTCTTGTTGGGGTAACGTACACTAAATAATAAAAGGCTGGGGCTACCGGATACGGCGGCCTCAGTAACTCATACACAGTTCCGGCGCAAAAACGACACAGCCGGACAGAGCGCGCGACGATAGCGCAGTTATATGTGTGTGCGCTGCCTTATTTACAACTAGTCCGTTTCCGAGGTTTCACTCCAAGCCAAGTCTGCACAGTTTACTATGAGCTATCAAGCTTTTCAGCAAACTAAATAATCTACACAACTTTGTGTGGAAGAACTAACACAATCCACGTATCCGCTGCAACATGTTCAAAGTTTTTGCTGAGTTCTTACGATAAAGTAGCTGATGAGTGACGGCTGATGCGTTGTACCTTTATTACAAATTCACCAATATTTCCTGGAAGGTTGAGTGCGTATCTTACACTTTTCAATTTCAGGTTCTTTTCCCAAGTTTTCCGCTAAATTATGCGTAACTTGTTCACCTAATTCTGAACCTACTTAGACTACCCTCAAGCGTTTTGTTGGTGTCACCGGAACACGTCCAGGTCATCACACGGGCAGCGGCGTTCATTGCAGGAGCACGCCTCGACACGGCATGCGTGACCCCGCATCAACATTTTCTCAAGTGCTCCTGAAAATCTCGAGGAATAGTTGTACGTATACACGGCTAGGCAATCACTTAGGTGGTTATATCGCCGACAGAAGCGTGCATGCCATACCAAATACTTGCTCCCATATAATAGTATCTTTGCTAAACGGGAAATGAACGATAGTGTATTAATAATATTTATTTCGTGTCAGAACTTAAGAACACCCACTGATATAGCAGACTTCAAACTACACGTCGCTACAATATTATTTTACAGAAAAAAAAACATGCTCAATGTAGTCAAACATAAAGGTGTTTCAGCGCCGCCCGGAGAATCATCTCTCTGCTTAATTACGTGTATGACGTCAAGGGTGTGATCTCTGACACGGTTATAACTAGTGCTGCCAAAGTCCTGAGTGCTTGTAACCGTTCCGTATAAAATAAGAATGCTAGTGAGTTCACTGGAAAAAAGTCTCCTGTCTTTCTAAAACAAGTAAAATTCGTAAAAGATACTTTAACGTAACATGAAACTATTTACTGGGGCGTATTTTTCGTATAAACATGATATAAATTACATTAATTGGGTGTATCTTCCCAGTTTCATACAGTTTATCTACGTTACTCCGGAATTTCAATGAATTTTTCCCCCGTGGCCATAAAAGCGCAAAAGAGTAAAAACACTCGTTCTTGAGCACTGCAGCGTTCACTGTAAATTACAGCATGTACGGAACACTATTGAATGTTCTAAACTGGGAAATTTCAGCCCGTATCGTCATTTATTTAAACACTCTGCCGTGATGGCGACACCAACGCGGGTAGATCAATCTACTACAAAAGTAGGTACATCAATAGTACGGCAATATGGATATCTACTTATCGTATTCTACCGTCATATGTCAAAACACGACGTGCGACGAATTTATTACGTGAATTAAACGGTGAAATTCTCCACACAGATCCGTTGGAATTTAATGTTTTCAAAGCAACAAGAGCGTACTAACAAGCTGCGGAAGCTGGTAGATTCGTGACGTTTTCAACGAATTATTTTAATTAATTTGAGGCAAGGTGATGGTGGTTCCGCCTGCGCTGCGCCTCCCCAGTCGAACGTCCACGCCGTGCGCCGAGCGGCCCGCACGACATCCTCTACAAAAACTAATTCAACTTGTGCACCATGTGGCCCCGTGTGCCTACCAATTACCACTTTGTAACCTAACTATCCGCTTGGCGTTGCCACACTAAAAAACATGCATGAAGCGAATGACCAATTATACAGCCTGCTTTGCACATCATTTTTGTTATTTTACAAGTAAAACAACACTAAATTAGCTTATAGTTTATTCGATTCCCAGAAAAAAGTTAAATATCAGTTTCCTTGAGGAGAAATCTTGGTCAAGGTTTCTGTGAGGGTTGCACAAGAGCTTTACAAGGAAAATCTCAGCACAACTCGCGAATTTCCGTGAACAGTTTCATAACGCTGAAATACAATAGATACGAGTACCTACTTAATTGAAGTTTTAGACATCTTCTCGTAATTAAGAAATCATACAAATTCAGAAAACAAACATTACACTTTATACTACTTCGAAAGTGGAGCGCAAACATATCCCTGCATTTTAAAGTTTTGTTTTGGTAACAAGAAAGATTAAAAACGAAACAAAATAATTGAAACCTATTATTACCTACACTTAATAAAGACAACTTCAGAATAAAAACTCAACATGATGCCGTAGGAAACCATATTGAAGACTCTTAAAAATGTACCAAAAATCATGATACAAAATTCTTGGTAGCCGAATAGTAATTTAATAACGTTCGGGGATCCGCAACGAATTGTAGAAGAATAGGTACCTACGGCATAAGTTAATTACACTAATGAAGAAGGGAAGGTACGCTCAAAAAATCCACCCCAAGATCACTCCAAAGTCTTTAGTACGATGTTCTTCGCGCGGTTCATTAGCGCCTTGACTTACGGGCGGGCTTACATGTCACCTACTATTGTAACTTTTACGACGCTTTCAATAAACGAGAGCGGAACCGGATTGTAATTAAACCTGAAATTGTTTTAGAGTATTTCGTCTTAGTCGTACTTTTGCCGGGGGTTTTATGGCGTATAGCTTCCTGTATATTATAAGATTACGCTGCTTCCCTAAAGATACTACTAGCTACGCAATCCCATATTGGTTACTTGCTTGATATCTTTCCCTGTAGGTACTTTAATAAGTCGTTGGACATCTGATATATACCTATGTATTCCTGTACCTAACAGTTTTACTAGATAAGGAAACAGCGAAAGGAAAACTTTGCGGTGTTTACCCCTACAAAGAAAGAAAGAAGAAAGAATAATATTTATTTAGCACATCTGTACATGAAACCCCTGGCTTTTCTAAACTTACCTACTCCAGTCACAGTCAACATTGCTGTAAAATATGTACCTATATCCAAAATTTACCACTCCAGGATTGGATTTAATCCTGCCCGCCAGACTATCGCTCACATTAGACACCATTTAAAAACCTGGAATAGACAGAATAGGTACACTTTAGCATTCTGTATTTTAAGCTCACATTGTTCGGGAGACTGTGGGACGTCGCTCTCGATTAACGCCTCACTCACACACTATGCAAAATATCTGCCTCGTTTAGATTCACAGGAACTGCCAAACGCAGGGTGTTTTCTGATAAATAAAATGTACCACTATCTGTTCTTGAGGATAGATAAGAACTACGGTTTTTCTGACTTTTATTCTCTTCTAGGAGCCCACCATCTAGCTTATAAATTAAATTAAAATCACACGGTGGCCGACCTTGAACATAAAGAGGCTAGATTCCGATGCACGATGTAACGTGCCGACTGCTTCTGACTACGTGCTACCATAGGTGATACCATACTTGTTTATTATATCTATAATAAACAAGTGGTATCGTCCAACTCAAAGTCGCTTTAAACATGTATGGATTCTGCATCTAGTGCACCTTGAAATTGTTATCCCAAGTGGAGGCAGGGAACGATCGGAATCCCAGCTAAGTATTGTGTCAGATCTTCAGTTAACACATAGGATAGCATTTTGCAGAGCTTTCATATTAAAGCTTTTTTATTTTTACAAATACAAAATCTAATCACATAGGATTTAGGAATACCCTTTTAAGAAAAAAACAGCATGTAACTCAATACTAGCGACGGAGTAGCTCCTTCATTAGTGGGCCAGTGCGGCGGGGCCTCCAGTACGTATATAGACCACATTTTTTGTCCCGCTACCAGAGAATTTCCTTATAAATTATCAACGTGGATACCGTAATTTACTACAATGCTGGAAAAAGGCTTCACTTTTATTCTAACCATCAGTTTTATGTAACCTACTTTGAGATCATTACAGTTTTTGAAAAAGTTATTAAAATTATAAACGTTAAGTATAGGTATTAATCTAAACCTTGTTGTTGTTCGATTTTAAATAGGCTTGTTTCTTATTCAATGTTTTTACGCTGCCAAAGAAGAGAAAATAAATGCGTTTCATTATGAATATGATACTCAGTCACATGTCTGTGTTCCTATATTCTACGCAACATCTACATTGTAGAACTTCCATCGAAGCTATTCGCGGAATCGTTACGTTACCGTTTTGTTTATCGCACGAAACCTCTCTAAGCATCGAAATATTAAAAAGTAAGTGGGCAACTGCTTAAAAAATGTATTGTAATAATCCTACTAATATTATAAAGGTGAAAGTTTGTATGTTTGTGTAACAATCAGGCAAAAACGACTGAAGGGATTCGGATGAAATTTGGCACACATGTAGTTCATATCTTGGAATAAAAAATAGGCTACTTTTTATCCCGGTAAGTAGCATGGATTAATGATGACTAAGGTGGAAGTGGAAAGTCACAGCCGCTGCTGCCTTTAGATTCAGAAGTACCAGGAGACCAGAAACATAAAGTACCAGGAGACCAGAAACATGTCATAGTATTTTTGGGCTGGTATAATTATGTAGGTAGGGTAGGTGTAGGATAGGTGTAGGGAAGGTGTAGGGTAGGTGTAGGGTAGGTGTAAAGTAGGTGTATGGTAGGTGTAAGATAGGTGTAGGGTAGGGTAGGTGTAAGGTAGGTGTAGGGTAGGTGTAAGGTAGGTGTAGGGTAGGTGTAGGGTGGGTGTTTCCTGAATAAAAAAATTACAATACAAATCAGGTAACCTTGCTATTTCCGATATTCACGCGGGCGAAGCCGCAGCTGGTAGAAGCTAGTTAAATATATTTTTCAAATTATGTTGGTGCAAGAGCGAGCGAAGCGAGCTCGGGACTTGGGCCACCCCGACTCGAGATCTCGAGGTCGAGATTGACATGTACCAGGAGACCAGAAATATCAAGTACCAGGAGACCTGAAACATGTCATAGTATTTTTTGAGCTGGTTAGGGTAGGTGTAGGAGGGTAGGTGTATGGTAGGTGTATGATAGGTGTAGGGTAGGTGTAGGGTAGGTGTAGGGTAGGTGTAGGGTAGGTGTAGGGTAGGTGTAGGGTAGGTGTAGGGCCTACCCTACACCTACCTACACCTATGTAGGGTAGGTGCAGGGTAGGTGCAGGGTAGGTGCAGGGTAGGGGCAGGGTAGGTGCAGGCAGGGTAAGTGCAGGGTAGGTGTAGGGTAGGTGTAGGGTAGGTGTAGGGTAGGTGTAGGTAGGTGTAGGGTAGGTTTAGTTACAATACAAATCAAGAAACCTCCCTATTTTCGATTTTCACGCGGGCGAAGCCGCTGGTAAAAGCTAGTTTATAATATTAGTAGGATTGTTTTTTTAAATTCTTTGGCAACTACATTTTGGTATCAGATCTACTATTTTGAGGACAAACCCTATTATTTAAGAAATTCAAAACTAATAAAATTGGCGATAGCTTAAATCGTACCCAATGTAAAATAGTGTTACTAATATAACAGCACTCTATTTCCTGAGCCATTTGTCGCGACAAAGGGACGAGTACTTGCAGCGTGTAATCCGTCCATCACACCATGCAAATTGAATCACGTCTCTCATCTGCTCACATGAGAGTGTCTTTCTCTCTAGAAAAGCGTTGCTTTACACTGAACATAAAATCGTACCTCGGATCTACATCATATGTATGTATGAAATTGTGGTAATTTTTACATAAAATGGGCCTATTTATTTAAGTCTCCAAATGTGATGCCTACAAATGACAGTTTTAAGAGTAAATGTACCTATTATCTACGTATCTAACAAGGTCAATGTATAAGATACCTACGTATAATTTATTTAAGAAACTACTTGAACAGAAGTAATTAATTTCTATTTCGGTGATAAAGTATCAGCAGCAAAGTCATAATGTGAACCGAAGCGAGCACTCGGTTAAAGTATTTAAAATAAAACTTTGAACTTAGTTATACAAATTAATTGGACTAGTGTCCAAGTTCAAATTTTATTTCAAGTCTTATTATTGTCAAAGGTCAAAAGCTTAATTGCGTCGTACTCACGTTTTATTTAGGTATGGCTTCAATGGTCTAACGAAATAATGTTGGTGTAGGTACCTAGCCGCTGTTTCTCTATTTATAATATAGACATTGAAAAATGAAACAATATAACGGACTTTTCCAAAATAGCGAATTACGGATGTTCAAAATAGGTAGATATAGTAGGTAGGTTAGGGTCGAAAACGAATCCGTTTTTAAACTTTGTATAAAGAGGTTACATTGAATAGTAAAAAATTTCAGCTCAATCGGATACCGGGAAGTGGGTCAAATTAAACTTGCAAGATTTGTAAACCATACATACAAGTCAAGTTAAATAAAAGCTTTTAAAAATAGTAAACTGCCTCCGTGGTCGAGTGGTTTAGGCGTTTGCCTTGTGACCCGGTGGTCGTGGGTTCGATTCTTACGGGAAGCATACTGCTGAGAGCCACTGGTTAGGTATGTATTTTATCAGAATAAAAGCACGGTTTCTGTAATTCCCTGAGGATAGGCCGCTGGAGCGAAGAGGGGGAAAAGTTAATTATATGACGAGTAAGTATAATTCTAAAATTTCGACGACTGATATAATGTCAAAGGAAATAGACACTAGAATTGGGAATGCAAAGAAGTGCTACTAACAGTGCTAAAAACACTTAAAAATATAAAAAATAGTAGTCCGTCGGTTTCGGGAGCAGAGTCCAAGCTACCGGTGGTTAGGGCTCCAGAGAAAGGAACCTCCTCACAATACGAGCCGTATCAAGGAGTATTGCTTTCTGTACCAGGCCCTTTAACCAACTGCGTAACGCCAGCTTCTTTCATCATCATTGTTGTTCGCTAGGGATTTAACGTTATGTCGCAATAAAACTTTTTAAAGTCTCTTATAGGGTTTCGAGTCCAAATTCTTAAAAAATCTCTGATTTGTTTAGGTTCATTAATATTTATTACTAAGACTCCGCTGCCCGTCTGTCTGTTGGTCACCATGGCTGTATCTCATGAAACGTGATAGCTGGACAGTTGAAATTTTTACAGATGATGTATTTCTCTTGCCGCTATTTTTTTTTATTGTTGCTCCCATACAACAAACGTGACTTTTTTGCTGTTTTTAGGGTTCCGTACCCAAATGGTAAAACGGGACCCTATTACTAAGGCTCTGCTGTCCGTCCGACCGTTCGTCTGTCACCAGGCTGTATCTCATGAACCGTGATAGCTAGACAGTTGAAATTTTCACAGATGATGTATTCCTGTTGCCGCTATAACAACAAATACTAAATCAGAATAAAATAAAATATTTAAGTGGGGCTCCCATACAAAAACCGATTTTTTTTTGCCGTTTTTTATAGGTCATGGTACGGAACCCTCCGTGCGCGAGTCCGACTTGCACTTGGCCGGTTTTTTGTTGTCGGTCTTGAATAATTCTGGTTCTTGCATAGCAGTAAGTACTGAACTGGACGGTTCGACTTGCGAATCAGGCCTGTAGGGTTCCGTACCAAAGTCCAAAGATAACGAACCTGTCTAAGATAAGAAGACTAACGAATACACTCTAATAACATTGTTGAGTTATTTGTGGAAAAAGAGAAAAGTGAATATTTTGATATCTTTTGATTTTGATTGAACTTGATTGACAGTTCAAAAGACAATTTTAATAGTGTTTATCGTGTTTTTAAGACAGTTATACTTATACAGGTACCTATATTTTTTAAACTCTCATACAAATGTAACAGGTTCGTTATCTAAGTTCATTAAATTTCGCTCATTCCTCCGTAAACTAACTTTTTTTTTGGCATAGGTACCTAGTACCTACTTAATCTGAATCCTTTAACTGTGCACGATTATTTAGCAAGACTTAAAAAATTAAAACAAAACTTTGTTTCATTTCCTGTAGGAAATGAAAACAAAGTTTTGTTTTGATTTTTCCACAAGTTTCGCGAGTTTTTGAGTAATTATGTGTAAAATTGTAGGTATTTAGCTGCTCGAGCAGTGACACGTGAAAATTCTTAATTATAAAATATATCTTACGTAATAGTAATTATAATAAGCATTAAAATCGCGAAAATTTGTCGGCACACCGGTGTGCTGGAGCGGGTTTGATAATGGTTTTAGGCACATTCAACGATTTTTTTAGCGCATATCGAAACAAAAAAAAACGTACTTATTTCGATTTTATAGGGTGATATAGCGATTCACTGGAGCCAAAGACTACAATAGTATACTGGCTATAGACAGGCAACTCTACCTTATTTTTTAATATTAGGAAATTGTCGAACTCAGCGCCATCTAGTTTTTCGTTAAGGGAACTAATTTATAAAAGTAAATATATAAGTTGGTAGGTGTGTATAGCTGCTGTCCGATCCTTTATATTATTAGGTAGAGAGATGAGTGTATCCGCTATATAGGTACTACAAACATACGTACTACTTAAAGGAAAAAAACCACAGAATTGAATATTACTCCATTTTCAAAAAAACATGACACATTTACAATAAAATTTTGTGTTCGCCTTTTTCGTCCCTTATGATTATGGTAGTGCCGATTAGCCTTTTCTTTCATTGAATCGTTAACATCCCGAAAGGTTATTTTGCCAGTGAGAACATTATTGATATCTTTGCACCTGATGTTTACAACAACAACAACACACACAACACAACACGAACGTTCGAACGAATTGTAACGCGGCTCAACAACATGAAGAAACGAAAGCTCAACTCAGCATGCAGATGCACTAGCAAAACAACAAAAAATCTATTGCAAAAGGAAAATAAATGCGCACGAGTAGTCCTTTACACTCTCGCGCATTTTCAATTCAAGTGTGGCCATTAAAAAACAAACTTTTGCACGTTTAAATACCAAAACATAACTTCTTCACTAATAAAGCTCATAATAAAAACCTAATAATGTACTAATTTATACATTCTATTATTTTTACATTAGAAGATCATGAATTTATATTATTTTTCTTGATTAATGTTATAAAGTAACTCCCAGCAAAAAAATAGTATATTTAACCGTAGCAACACCGCAATTTGTTTCCCTTAACGAAAAACTAGATGGCGCTGTTTTCAATAAAAAAATGGAATTTTAATTTTGTTCTAAGTTGCCATAGCATGACTGGAGCGATTAATTCAGTAAGTACTAAGAATATCATCGCCTGCCCAGCTTTTCACCAACTATGCTGGGGTTGGTTTCCAGTCAAACCGGATTCAGCTGAATACCATAGTTTTAGGTATGTGAAGCGACTTCCTGTTTGACCATCACAACCTATTAACTGGGATACACGTTAGGTACCTCTTGGCAAGACTGGTGTCAGATTTTCTGGCTTCTGGCAATCCGTAACATCAGTCAAAGACCTACAAATAACAGCGGGACCAACGACTTAACATGTTATCCGAGGCACGAAGGATTCTCGGTATGTTAAAATGGTTACCCATCCACAGGCCGACCTCGGCAAACATTGCTTAACCTTAATATCGACCCGTGCTGCTGTTATTATTAAGTCACGAGCATCCAGGCGAACGAAGTCGCGGGCACAGCTAGTTATGTATAATTCACTATTTTTAATGTCTTCTAAGCAATCAACAAAATCCTCATTTTCTACCGTCACGTTCATGTCAGCCGTAATAGCAGCGTGGCATGCCGCCGCGCCGTACCTCTTCTCAGTCGAAGCATTGTGAAGCAACTACATGTTGAAAACTTGCTCTAATATGTTAGCTTCTTCCATTATACCACACTGATGTGGAAACAAAGGATTCTTTACGCCATTAGCACACTGTAACAAAAGCGAAACGAAACTACCGGTGGCGAAACTTTCTTTAACATTATTTTATTTGACCAACTACTGAATGACGCGTTTCGATTCGGTTCACAGATATTTATTTAGGTACTTACCTACTGTTACTAAATAAGTAGTACCTAAATAGGTACCATACATCATTAAAATTCTCCCCCGTTCTTATCTATTAATGGCGAAACTTATAATACCTAAATTATGCTTAGCTACATCGGTTTGTATTTTCCTGAAGATCAAACTCATAACAACGATAAGAGGGAAGCGACAGGTACGGAACTGTAGAAGCGATGCAGCGACGCCCAACACCAACTCTACCTGCAAGACGGAGCGCAGCGGACTGAGTTTCATCAAGCATCAATAGTTAGCGGAACAAAGACGGATAAGTTGGACGCGAGTGGCGGACTCGATCCGCGCTCCTATCGGAAACTGAACAAGATCTCGCTTTGTTCGTAAACAATGTGCAGCAGACAAGGTTCCCCATAAAACTTTGAAACTCAAAAATGGACTCCGATGAGGCTACGCGAACTTAACCAAGAATTAAATTTATTAGTTAGTTATAGGTTATTAACTGAAGTTTTGAGTGGATTTCCACGTTCGTAGCCAAGAACTAAGGACTGAGATCTAAAACTACAATGAGCGGTGTGGCTATTCAATTTAAAGAACAGATTGACTATGGAACACTGATATTACGCATACCTACCCATAGGCCAACAAGCCGGGCGGCCCACCTGATTGAAAGTGTTTACCGTCGCCTTTGGACGCCACGCCGGCGCTGCCAAGGGGTTCGTCGATAGGAGTTGGCCGACCTTAGAGGCAAAGTTCAAGTGTCTCATATGAACTTGTAGACTATCATGTGGCTGTGTCTATGTCGTAGCCTGTTTGAAATGGCCAATTCTACGGTCTGGCAACAAAATGTATGTATAAGACTGAACATATAGTTAAAGCTGATATGTTTATGAATGAAAACCGATACATATATCCAGAGATTCTGTAAGCAGAAAAATAATAGGTGAGGTGATCACCTCATGAAAACACTACAGAGTTAGAGGTAGGTAGAGGTCGAGGGAGTTAGTGAATAGACCCCTATCTATACACTTAATACGTGAGACAAAGCAATACAAACGTTCGTAAGCAAAATAATCGAGAAGCGAGAACAAATGGCCGCGGTTAAGTGAAATTAACTGCCAGGAATGGGCTTAAGAGGCGACAAAGCCCTAGCCAGGCTATCAATTTCCCAGCCCCACTAATATTCGACTTCACAGTGGATTCATGTGTTCCACTGACTTTTAACACACTAGTTTACTAAGGTGCTAGTATTTAATAATACTGAAATAGATTTGTAAATCCTAAATCCTTAAAAATATTTTATGTAGAGCCTTTTATTTTTAAATAAAGAAATATAACTCGCCTGAACCTCGTGCAATATCAAAATAAAAATGCTCTCAAAATTCTAACAATGTACGTACGCGACCTATACTCGTATGTAGGTAATAAAAATCTCAATAGAAAGAGCGTTTTAAATTCTCATTTCTATAGAAAATCTCTATTGCTCCGAAAAATATGATATCAAAATATCTAAGTAACTTATTTTACTTAACGAATTGTCCTGTTAACATAAAAGAAAAAGGCTACTTATGGAGGTAATGAAAAAAATAATGGCAGCAAAATTAATCATTTTACTCTAGGTAAGCTCCTACGTGCTATATCTTGCCTACCGTATTCCCCTTCTAAGTGCCATGGCCATGTAAGAAATCGGATCTCTTTAACTCTTTAGTAAAGACAGATTGGTACCTACGACTGGATCACTTACACTTACATTTAGAAATTAAGAATAGGTAGGTGGGTGCTACGTACTTATACACAAAACAGAAATTGAATAAAAACTTCGCTGAGTTTGTAATCCCAGTCGCTTCCTCGTTTAATTTAGTTCAGTAACGTTGGAATAAAATCAGTGCGTCTTAGTAGGTACCTCCTCTAACTCTCGATTAAAGCTTTTATCGGAGGACTGATTAAGTGTCGAGACCAGGATGGATTTATTGTAAAAGTTGGCCGTTCGCTGAGGTTAGTGATTCAAGCCCGCACACTTTAGTCGAATAATTGTCTACGTGATCGGAATGGAGGCTTCCTGCCGCTTTTAATAAGATCAGATAAAGAGCTCACACTGGTGCAGGTGTGTGCGCAGATCTATTCAGCTCGCGCTCAATATCCCCCTCCCCCTCATAACGCTTAAGCGTGAAATTTTCTTAGTAAGTAGGTAGATATACCTCTATAGCTCTGTGTTGATAAGGACTCCTCTATTGCTCGGGATACGATCGGAAAAGATTCGGAAATAAGCTTCTCAAAGAAAACTATGTACCTTTTTAGTAAATTAGGAATAATGAGGTCGGGTCGGCCTACTTGTTCTATAATTCAAAAAAGCTCTTCAAAAATTCTCTCATTTGTCTTTGAAGCCCAAATATAAGCGAGTTACAGACAGTATCTCAATAATCTCTGTAACGGATGCAGCGCTGCCTCTGCCTCGGTCGGCTGGCACACGAATTGCCTGCATCCATCACTTCGTTCAGAAAAGGTCCATCAAAGTAGATACACAGTAATCCATCAATAGGCTCTGAATACTCCAATGTGTCACGTCAGCCTAGCTTTTGGACGGAGATTGGCGGAAGCTGGAATATAGGTAGTGGAAATACCATGGAAATACAAATCGTCACCGTAGAATAAAAAACTTTTGTAAGTTTATATAACTTTACAAAAGGTAAATACCTCGTAGTCTTATCTTCCCTATGCCTATTACTACTAAGTAGATATTTAATAATAAATCATTGTCAATCATGTCATTGCAACCTAGGCGGAATAGACCCCAAGCCGAATTCGAGGCCGTCAGGATCCGAGAGACTGCACTGGATGACAAATGTCCACGTCCACTTATCATAATAAGTTGTGAAAAATTAAAATTGAGAGATCAGATTTTTTTCAAGTTAATTTTTTATCTCATAAACAGCCTAAAATTAGATATAAAAAACAGTTATTTTTTTGTACTTATAGAACACATAGCACAGAGGCAGTGGCACGCGACCACAAATTTACTTACCTCGGGAGCGTCGTGGCAGAGACTGGGCCGTGGCCGTCCCCGTCAAACCTGGCGTCGCACCGTGTTGGCTGAAGCGGCGTACATCGGAATGACGTGGAGCGAGGTGAAGCGTGAAGTTCAAGACCGATCGCGGTGGAGGATATCTATGGACGCCCTCTACCCCATCTAGGAGACATGGGACATTAAGTCAATTTTTTTTTTCTTTTTTTTTTTTTTGTTCGGTATGGCCACTAGCAAGTTAACACGCAAGGGCTAGCAACTGCTTAACCGGACTAACACATTAAGTCAAGTAAGTCAGAACACATAAATATTAATCCATTGACACCTAAACGGAAACAATTTGATGAAATATAATATTTATTTATGATTTTCAATTTCGAGGTCCTCGTCGAGGCGATCGGCGGCGGTGACCTCTCGCTTCCTGGTTTCCACCCTGGTTTATTCCATGGTCTGAACCGAGGAGGCATGGGAAGCCGTCACCTTCAGCAAAGAAGTAATGCTAGGTAGTGAAGGAGGAGGCAGGCCGCGTAAGGGAGAGGCAAACCTCAAGCACGCGTTGGGTGGCTCGATGTCCGATCAAAACCAGGCCCGAGTCGACGGCGCGTTGTGTTCCACACGCGCATAGTCGGGTCTGGCTGTTTGTGTATGTGAGTTTATATGTTTGTGAACGCACCCACGATACAGGAGAAACTCCTAGTGTGGGGCAACGTTTAAAAAAAGAAAATAGTTGACGGGGCCCGTTAGGGCCAGAGCCTGCCAGGGTTGCGGTATTTGTTCGAAAGAGTCAGCGCGGTCCTGAAACGCAAAGGGCATAATTATGGAGGAACACGGATGGATTTTAGTCAGTAAGAGTCTGACACGTAGGTAGATGATTTCCTATCCATAAAAACGGTCTCATAAATATCATTATTTTGTATTTTTCTACGATAGGTAAGTGTTATAGTCAAAAAAAAAGTAGATAGGTAGATACCTAATACAATTATCTACAAAAATGGGTATTAAAACACAGCAACGATATAAAGACGCAGTCCATTATGATTCTGCAGAAATTCGAGAATATCATCCATACGTTGTTATGAGTACTGATCGAGAATATATTTCCTCTTTCTGGCACGAGGTCATTAGACGACAGTAAGTAAGTACCTACTGTTATTCTTTATCAACAATTTAGCTGACAGGTGAGGTTCCAAATTTAAATCACATCATTGACCATTTATAATGAAATCCAGTACAACAATAGGTTAGAATTAGATCACTAAAAAAATCTAATTAGTCCGTCAGATAGATTTCCAAAAGATATTAGACACGTATTTTTTATTTTTACACGTAAACAAAAAATGAAAACGATGCAGTACGTTGAAAACTCGTGTGACGTCACTAGTACCTATGTTCACTTTTTACGTACACGTGACGTCACCAGCCCCCACTCCTGATCTTTGTTGCGTTTTATCTTCCGTAATTTTTTATTGATTTGATAAAGCAAAAAATACGTGTCCAATATTTTTCGATAATATAACTGAGGGACTAAATAGAATAATATATTTTCAAACCAGGAATCATCCCTATTGCCCGGATATGCCCCCGGCCAATAATGACTCACTTTAGGTTAGGTTTGCATGGCATTTCGACCAAATGGTGTGAAAAAAAAACCAACTATTTAAACAGGTAAGATCCATTCATTATGCAGGTACCCCATCGTGTAGGTAAGGTACCCAATAAGTATGCGCTCTGAAATAAAACATTAGACGGTGCAAACTAAAGTAAAACATTTTGTTAAGTACAAATATTTCGTTTTGTAAATCAATGTTCTTGTTTAAAAGCAAAAGCCATTAAATGTGTGTTCCTTCGATTTGTTGGGTATACCTACTTACCCTCGGTTGGGTGTAAGTATCAATAGGTCTTAAATAAATAATCAGAAACAAGGGCGGAAGGGCCTAAGTACGGGACATTAACAAGGGTCCAGTCCAATTTTCGTCCTGTCCACGTTGATATATTGAGGGCCGATGTGAAGCCGTTGGCCACCGCGCGCCCGACGACACAACTCATTTACTTTTTTCACCAGATACCTACCGAACACAATAATTGCATTGCGATACCAAAATCAAACCACGGATTTGGTTTTAGATACCTACTTTTATTCGTTCTGTTGTCATAGAATTTAAAGAACGATTTTGGAATGATTTTGAATTTTAGGAATGATATTGAATTTATCATAGGTTTAAGCCTCATTAGATATGTATACCTAAATATTAGATAAAACTATACTGAACAGGCAAAGTTGATGGTAGATAAACCTGAAAAGAGAGACTGAGAGCCAAAGTGCTTCTAAGGTTGACATTGCAGCATTGAGACTTCTCTTATAGTTTCATGTCTCCAAGTTCCCAACAACTCCACAATTACTTACAGGCATGTTCCATCCATATATAAGACCACACAATTCTGGAACCCCCTGTATATAAGTAACTTTCAGCCTTACCTACTACTGCTTTACAAATATTACTATTCCGATGTAACTGGTAGTGTGTCGTCTAACTACTGAAAATCCTCCCACTCATCTTTACTCTATTCCTAATTAAAAAGCCTAAACCCTTTTATAAACCTTTACCTAAGTTGAGCTGCCATTGCTAACTCTATAAACATTTACACGACTAAGAAACTGCCATAAGTGCTTGAAAAGGAAAAAGCAAAGCGACTAACGCAAAATTTCAGTCTCTGCAAGCCAACAAGTTACGAACGCTGGCGGTGCTTTAAAAATTCAGTGTGTACCCACCCGCCATGCTTGCATTTTTCGAGAGTACTAAAGTCTGCTTCGTTTATATTAAAGACCTCTATCTATTCGTTTTATCCACCCCGAAATATGCTTTCACTCTCGTCGGCTCTTCATCCCGTAAAAGATGCTACCTAACTCGTCGTAGTAGTTAGGTAGGTAGCTAGTAGATTTTTCACTTGAAAAGCGAGCAATGTATCTACATTGCTCACTCTTCTTCGCATCTTGACGATGCCTTTTCAATGCTCGCTTTAAGATACTTAACTAGGTATTGTGATGAAGCCTACAGCATCACTATTATCTACTCACTCCGTTAATTACCCAAGTAGTTAAGTTGTTTCGTCATAATAATCATATCATATCAAATCAACCCAACATAACAAAAGAAAAAACCACTTTTGATTGTGGTTACCCACCATGGACATATTCCCTGGCTAACTTATCGCATACTTACGTACCTACCTATTTTTAATCAACAGATCAGCTGCTGACCCCAGGTATTCCCACTAGTTACTCCAGACTCCAGTAGGTATAAATTAAAAGTTGTAGAATAATGTAGAACCAGTTTATTTCTGGAAGTTTTTTTGATAGGAAATGGTGGTGGTAACATGAGCCTGCCTTTTTTATGCATATCATCAAATGACTCCTTCCGCTCTGGATAGAGTGGGAGGAAGTGTCAGACTCAAAACCCATCCGTGTTGCTCCTAGTGCCCTTTGCGTTCCAGGGCCGCGGTGAACCTTTCGAACAAAATCCGCAACCCAGGCAGGCTCTGGCCATAGCGGGCCCCGACTACTTTGCTGACATCTCTTTTAGGCGCGCGTGGAACACAACGCTTCGTCGACCCGGGCCTGGTTATGATCGGACAGCGAGCCACTCCAACGCTCGCCGTCCTCAGGCCCGCGCCTACGGTGGCCGGGACTCGCCCTCCGACTTCCGACGCCCGAGGCGTCTTCTTCTACTGATGCGGCTGGGGCGTGAAGGTTGTCTCTCCCTCACCCGGCCCGCCTCCTCCAGTCCTCCTTCACCAGCATTACTGCTTCGCAGAAGGAGGTGACGGCTTCCCATGCCTCCTCGCTTTGTACCATGGATTGAACCAGGGTCGGAAGCGAGAGGTCGCCAAACTTCTCGAAGAGGACATCGCCCAAGCAGGACAGACCTCCACCGTATGCTCCAGCGTGTCCTCCGGGCGATCCACGCAGTGGTGACACGTGGGCGTGTCCTCCCGCCGCATATGAAACAGGTAGCTCCAGAAACAGCCGTGTCCGGTGAGTACCTGTGTCAGGCGGGAGGTGAGAACGCCGTGGCGCCTCTCGAACCACTCCTCAATGACTTTGTCAAAAAAACCCGACCGCTAAAAACGACTAAAAAGTTCCAAACAAGTCGCTTTTCAAGCAGTCTGATCCAGTTTGTTGTCATCTGTTATTGACATGCATCAGACTGCTTGAAAAGCGACTTGTTTGGAAAGAAGTCATTTTTTTATAAGTATCCTACATTTTAGTGAGTTAAATTTTTGGAATCGTCTGCTCGTGCCCTTTATTTTGATTTAGTTTTGAGGAGAAAAACAAACCTATTCCACCTTTTTTTCATTGGCGGGCGCCATTTTTTGAAAGCTTTTATTTAACTTGATTTGTTAAATTTATATAGCCTATGTCACTACCACATTTCTGACAAATTCAACGACACCGACCTACCAAAATCCGTCCAGCCGTTTGGGCTGAAGGGCGTGCCAAAGAAATGGGCATATATACAAACATACATACATACCTTATAGGGTGGCGTACCTTATACTCAGAATATCGTCAAGATATTCGTTGAAGGTCGTACAGGTTTACGCCCCAACCTCAACACACCCCGACGACGAAATAGAGACCATGTATGAGGATATATCCAGAGCCATGCATGGTCATAAAACTCATTTCACCGTGGTCATGGGGGACTTCAACGCGAAACTGGGCAAACGTGACGGTGACGAGCTGCGAGTGGGGCAATTTGGATATGGACGTCGGAACCACCGGGGACATCTACTGGCCAGTTTTATGGAGAAGGAGGGCCTCTATATGATGAACTCCTTCTTCAGAAAACGTGAGCACAGGAAGTGGACCTGGCAGAGCCCCGACGGTGCAACTAAAAATGAGATTGACTTCATCGTGTCGACGAAGAAGCAGATATTCAATGATGTCTCTGTGATCAACGCGGTGAAAACCGGAAGTGATCACCGCATGGTAAGAGGCACATTGAATCTAAATATCAAGCTGGAAAGGTCTCGACTGATGAAGTCTACGCTCCGTCCAGCACAGATCCAGATCCAAAACTCCGAAAGCTCTCAGCTCGAACTTCAAAATCGTTTCGAGTGCCTAGGGAGCTCCGTGGACGAATACAACGATGGGTTCGTGGAAACTGTTCATACGGTCGGGTCTAAGTTCTTCAAGACTCGCCGTACAGATAAGACCAAGAGGCTCTCTGATCCGACTCTCAAGCTCATGAAGGAGAGGCGGGAGATGATTCTGCAGTCTTCAGACGATGCGTGCAAATACCGGCAGCTCAATAGACGGATCTCCAAGTCCTTGAAAAGCGACCTCCGCCGCTTTAATACTGAAAAGATTAAAGACGCGATAGAGCGGAATAAGGGCTCCAAGGTCTTTGCAAGAGATTTGTCTATTGGGCAGAGCCAGCTCACAAAACTGAAGACCGACGATGGCAGAACCATATCCGCCAAATCGGAGCTTCTGAGGGAGATCGAGACATTCTATGGACAGTTATAGACGTCAATGACCTTTTCTATATGCTGATGACTTAAAATTTGCTCGAGTAATAGAGTCAAGAAGAGACTGCGAACTTTTGCAACACGATCTTAACCAAGTTATCAAATGGTGCCACAATAATAAAATGCAACTGAATCCGAAGAAATGTTATCATGTTAAATATACGCGGAAAATTAGCTGTATTGACACAGAGTACTTCATAGAGCAGGAGCAAGTCCAAGAAGTCGAAACAATAAGGGATCTAGGAGTACATTTTGACAAAAAGGTCACTTTTGTGCCCCATATCGAAAATATTATTAAAAAGTCATCGAAAATGTTAGGGTTCCTCCTTCGTAACACTAAAGGCTTTCGTAAAAGTAACACCAAAAAAATGCTATATAACAGTCTCGTACGCAGTGTTATGGAGTATTGTAGTGTTGTGTGGAGACCTCACTATGCAACTCACATGTTGCGTCTAGAAAGGGTCCAGAAACGTTTTGTATGGCATTTAGCTTTTAGTGAGGGGAAAGCTAAGCGTCTGCCCTCCTATAAGGCCCGTCTGTGCCATTTCAAAATGCATTCGTTATCCATGCGTAGAGATATAACCGATGCTTTATTTCTTTACAAGCTGTTGCGCAATAAGATCGACTGCCCCAGTTTATTAAAGCTTATTAGGTTTCATGCACCTTCTAGATATCCTAGGAATAAGATAACACCCCTGTGTCCGCCTTTTCGAAAGTCTGTGCTTGGTGCGAATTCTCCGTTGCCTAGATTGTGCAGAATTCTTAATGGCCGCAGTGACTTAGTAGATGTACACCACGACAATGTAAATAAATTCCTACGAGCTTTTGTAAATAACCCAATGGAGATTTAATTTAATTTTATACGTGTTCTCAATTTTTTCAATTTATTCTTTAAATTTAATGAATTATCTTATCTATTTATAAACATTATAATTTTATTAATAATTTAATTAATCAATTGTAATTTATTCAATTTACTATTTAATCAGGCATTTTCAATAAATGTTTTTTTTTTTTGTGTTGATGAATTTGTCTACCGTTATAATTATGTATTAGTTAATTTTAAATTTTGATTTCATTGTTGTTAGATAATTTTAAGTTCAATTAGGTTTCATAAATATGACGGCGCGCAGCTAAATTAAAAGTAAATCCAAGATTTAAGATGAGAGACTGATTGTGTTATTTGGTTGAATAGTAATTATTGTTAAATTCAAAATTAAAATGGTGATTTATTTCAATTGGTCGAATATAAATGGCGATTTATAAAATATGAGCGGGTAACCCCGAATAGGGTAGCAAGTTTGCGTCTACGCCGTGACAGCTGGCATTCTTTTGACAGACAGCGTACGAAGTGCACGCGTGCTAACCTATTGGCTCGTAATCTAGTTTCATCTTGTGTTTTACCGTATATTTTGTTTACAAATGTAATCGAATGAAACGAGGGACTGTTATGAATCACAAACGTGCTATTATTTCAACGTTTCTTCTATAACACGCCCATGATGGATGACTATCACAAAGACCGCTCCGCTGCCCATTCCGATATTCCGTCATCAGAAGTGGGATGTAACTCACATGGCCCACAAGGAAATTCGTGACAATACTAGTGAAATACGAGGCGTTACGTTTTGAAATGCAAAACACATGGTGACAGTGATAGTGAAAATTGCGGTTCTTTTTGAAACGCGTACGCTAATCCAGACGTTAAAAACTCAATGTGTGCCGTGAAGTGCCCTGAAATTTGATCCGTTAAACCCAAGTTTGACGCCCGATCATAGTGCGGTATCACGGTGGTATGTTGCGTCGAGGATGCAGTATTGTGCAGTGCAGCTTATTTTTGACCATTAGTAAGGCGCTGAAAAGCTTCGTGCCTTCATGCCTGTCGTAGATAACCTATCTGGGTTCAACGTAGGAAAAATTCAAGGAAAATTACGAGGTCAAGATTTATTTTTGTCGAGTTTTATGCGACTACCCTCATCAACCTGAACAATGAAAAACCAGTCTAAAACGGAGGCAAGCAACTTCACAGCAACTGGCCAGGTCAAGGAGAAGTGTGTGGGGATATCCCTTCCCCCCGGACCTCGAACACGAGCTAACGTCTGCTAAACCGCTGCTCCTTAGTTATTTAATTTAAATTCATTTAAATAGTCAAATAAATTCAAGTGAAATATTCGGAGTTCATAAAATCGAAGAGTAAACTGCCAACACAAAACCGAGAACTGCAAGATAAGAACGGCCCATCCCACTGCAGAGAAGACCAACCTTCGCTGAGACGTAGCGCCACCTATTTGTTGCGGACAACGCCAGCAGTGGAAGACCGTCACCTGCGCGAGCGCCGCCTGCCTTGCCGCGGGCCTATTACGACGAAGCTCATTAGGACGCTACCAGGCGCGCAGAGTGTTGCAAGAGATCGAGTCCTGCATCGAGCGAGAGGTGTCCACGCTATCCATCCCTTTCGGCCGCACGTGAGTCATTACCACCTGACCCCGCCCACTACTGTCTACTGACTGTTACAAGCGCCTAACAAATAACACTGAGCAACGTGCACCAACACCTGTTTTCGTAACGCTTATTCGTTCCAGGCGTCAGGCAGTATAATTTATTTATTCTTCGAAATGATGAAGCGGACGCCACCCAAAAGTGGTAATGAACCCTTGCCCCACCACAGTTCCGAACCCGATTTATCATCACCAAAATCGAAGCAAACAATGGACAGAATCACTGTGCGGCAAAAGCGTAAACACGATTTTGAACAAGCTGATGACTTGAAATCTCTCCGTGAGGACATTATGTCTTCCATTGCAACTTTGAGAAAGGAACAGCATGAAAAATTTACTATGATGCAAAGCAATCTAGACCAAATAAAAGCCCAAAATGTAGAATTACAAACTACGGTTGAATTTTTGAGTAATAAGTATGATGATTTGATGGTAAAATTTGCCCATTTAGAGAAGGAAAAGAAGAGCTCACTTGAGTACATTAGATCTCTAGAGGAAAAGGTCGAGAACATGGAACGAAATGCAAAGTCCTCTAGTCTGGAAATTCGCAATGTGCCCAAAGTTGCAAATGAGTCTAAGGATGACCTTATAAATATTGTAAAAAATCTAGGTATCGCTGTAAACACCAAAATACAAGCAAGCGAACTCAGAGATGTTTATCGTCTCAGTAGCAACAAAAATTCCCAAACTGATGGGCATATAACCGCCGAATTTACGTCCACCATAACGAAGAATAAACTCCTTACAAGCATTAAAAACCAACCGGCTTAACTGCTCGCATATTAAATTGGAGGGAAATAATCCCATTTTCATATCAGAGAGTCTTACCACTAAAGCCAGGAAGCTGTTCTATCAGGCAAGAGAATTTGCAAAACTGAACGCATATACTTATCATTGGACATCGCATGGCAATGTCTACATAAAAAAGGAAGACGGAGCGCCGGCAAAGAGAATAGCACAGGATTCCGACTTTGAAGGTTTAAAACAGCAAGGAAAATGACTAGAGTCACTGATTTATACACAACAACGTATCCCAGCTGAAAAACGGATGTTTCGCCTGAAAATTGTTTGCCTTACCAATTTTTCTATTTATAACTTAGTTCCTAGATTTAGCTTTTTGTTTACTATATTTTTTATTTTTGTTTACGTGCTTGCTTACACACAAAAATATAAATACACTACTTGTACATCACCATTTACACAATACACGCAATCATTACACAGGACATCAAATACCAATCACAGTTTACCCAATCCACTCTATCAGTACTTTATCATACACATCTACTTTTATTCTTCTGTACTTTCTGCATCACAGTCATTACTACCAGGTAATAACTCTGCTTATTTCAAATCTTTGTTTGAGTTGCTTAACGTCTTTGCTATTAATGTCACAATTGCATTACAACATAATTAAAATTCGATCGCAATATTAATATAAATATAACAGAAGAAGTAGATACAGCTGACCCAATTGAATGTATATCCCTTAGTGACACCAGTCTTTGCCCGGAATGGTTTGATTATAATCTTCAAACCCACGATGCAATAGCAATAATAAGTGTTAACATTAGGAGTATTAATTGTAATTTTGACCTTTTGGTGGCATTTATTTCTGCCCTGAATATGCGTATTGACATAATTGTTTTGTCAGAGTGTTGGACAAATTTGAACAATCCACCTCCAGATATGGATGATTACAGAAAATATTGGACCAAAACTAGCTTAAACCAAAACGATGGTGTAGTAGTATATGTGCACAGTGATATCATGGCATGTGTCCACGAGCCTAACATTATTGAAGGAAATTGTTTAATTGTGACTATTGAGTCCGAATACACAATCATTTGCTCGTATAGGCCACCAAGTTTTAAAAATCTTAATCACTATTTGGAATCACTTGATACTATTCTATGTAAAACCACAACAAAAAATGTGATTCTCACCGGAGACATAAATATTGACATTTTACCTGAGAATGTATCTAGTGTAACCCAAGATTACCTAAACCTGATGGCCATGCATGGACTACGACCAGGCATAGATAGACCAACGCGTGTCAAGACATGTATTGATCATTTCATGATAAAATGCTCGTATCATTGGAAAACAGCAGTTTTTGAGCAGCCTATAACAGATCACTCTCCGATACTTCTATATATTAACAACTCTAAAATACATAAAAAAGGTGAAGTGCACAATAAAGTAGTGATCGATTACACTAAAATATATGACACACTCAATGATGAGTCCTGGGACAGTCTATATGAAGTTACCGATACTAATATTGCATCGGAAATAATAACGTCAAGACTTTCAAACATAATTACCTATAATACCAGTACTGTAAAAAAACCTAACAGGTATAGGCCCCTAAAACCGTGGATAACAAAAGGAATAGTTAAATGCATAAAAAAAAGGGATAGATTACACAAAGCCGCAGTGAAGACATTGGACGATATACTTCTTCAAAGCAAGTACCAAAAATATAGAAATGTGTGCAATTTTATAATTAAAAAAACAATACTACGAAGAAAGGCTAAACACAAACAAAGGAAACATAAAGAAAACCTGGGAAGTAATAAAAGAAGTTTGTGACATGAAAAAAAGATAGAACCCGTTATGGAATTATTGGATGTTGACAACACTCCAACTGAGTCTCTGGATAAAGTTAATAACTATTTTACTGGAGTTGGTGAAGCATTGGCAAATGAACTACTGATTAAGCTAAAAAAATCTGAACAGGATCTATCACGTGAAGCTGGAGGGGATTCTTCACCGACAAATTCAATGTCCTTCATGCCTACGGATCCTTACGAGGTGAGAGGCATTATTCTAGGGCTAAGATCGCATAGCGCACCTGGATGGGACAAAATTAATTCGGAAATTTTGAAACAGAATATTGTTTCTCTTACACCGCCCATCACGTACATGTGCAACCTTAGTCTAGCAACTGGCAAATTTCCGTCTATATTTAAGAAAGCTGTTGTTTGTCCTATATTTAAATCTGGTAACAAAAATGAGCCAAGCAACTATCGCCCTATCTCTCTTCTATCAACGTTATCTAAGATTCTAGAAAAAATCGTCAACAAGAGAGTTATGAAATATCTAGAGAAGAACAAACTGCTTAGTGACTTTCAATTCGGGTTTAGAGAAAGAAAATCAACCGAAGATGCAGTTTTGGCACTAACTTCAACTCTGGTATCTTATCTGGATGGGGGGAACAAGTGTTTGGGGGTCTTTTTAGACCTCCAAAAGGCGTTTGATACCGTATCCGTTAAGATACTTATAACACGCTTGGAGGGCGTTGGTATAAGGGGGGTGGCTCTGGACTGGTTTAAAGATTACTTGACTGATAGGTCTCAACGAGTTAGAGTTGCCGGCTATGAAAGCTCTGACTCAATATGCAAATACGGCGTTCCCCAGGGTAGCACGCTAGGACCCACGTTATTCCTCATTTATATTAATAATCTATGCAAGATAGCTGCTACCCTGCCATACTTGGATCTTTTAATGTTCGCTGATGACACAGTGCTGATCTTCCATGCTCAAACCTGGGATATGGTATTTAAATTGGCTGAGACAGGCTTAGCAAAGGTGACCTCCTGGCTGGAAAACAGTCTCCTGTCATTAAACACCAGTAAGACGAAATATGTATGCTTCAGCAAAACCTCTGTAGGAAAACCAGCTGCATCGCAAATCTTAAAAATTCATACCTTCCCGTGCAACAGAAGAGATACTCGATCCAGCTGTGATTGTTCGACGCTGTCACGAGTCGCTTCTATTAAGTATTTGGGTGTCACGCTGGATGACCAACTTACCTGGACTATGCATCTCACATTGATAATAGCTAGAATCAGAAAACTAGTATATATCTTTAAAAACTTGCGCACAGTTGCAAATAGAACTCTTCTTGTACAAACCTACCGAGCTTTGTGCGAGTGCATTATCAGATACTGCATTTGCGCATGGGGAGGTGCGGCAAAAACCCATATGATTGGTGTCGAACGGGCACAGCGTATGGTGCTTAAAGTACTTTTATACCTACCGTATCGACATCCCACCTCTTCAGTGTACGAACTGGCTGGAGTATTGTCTGTGAGAAAGATATTCACCTATGAAATGCTACGAAGATACCACAAACAAGTTGTTCCTAACCTACCCATATCCAAAAAACGCGTGGAAAGATGCCCTGTTCCCCGTACTAGATCAGCATTTGCTAGAAGACACTATAATTTTCTTGCTCCGCATACCTATAATAAATTAATCAAAATCCAGAAAGTAAGCAAATTGAATAGCAACAAATTCAAAATAATTCTATTTACATGGCTAAAGTCAATGGACTAAACTGATGTAGAAAATCTCATAAAAACATAACCCATTCTGCACAACACACGAACACACACATACACACCCACACATACACAAACACACCCGTATACACACACACATACACACAAACACGGTAGCACGTTTGTTAACTTTAGGTTTATATAAAAAAAAAAAAAAAAAATTGTTTCTGTTCTTTTAATTTATTCTGTCTGACGTAAATTGTGTCACTTTATTAAGGGGAAGACACTAACACCTGCAACACAGTTTTGACTAGCGCAGGTGCTAGGGAATCCTATAATCCAAATTGTATTCATTATGTCAATAAAGAATTATTATTATTATTATTCTCTTTATTCATTTTTATACATATATTTTACATTTTTAAATATTTCTATAAAAACAATACATAAAAAAACATTTAAAAATATAAAAAATAGTAGTCCGCCGGTGTCGGGAGCGAGGTCCAAGCTACCGGTGGTTAGGGCTTCAGAGAAAGGAACCTCCTCACAATACGAGCCGTATCGAGGAGTACTGCCTTCTGTATCAGGCCCTTTATCCAACTGCGCAACGCCAGCTTCGACAGATGGTCGTCGAAGCTTTTGGCCATCAGGCCATTGGCCGTAACGACCATCGGCACAATGACAGCCGAGTCCATATTCCACATGTCGACAACCTCGTGTGCTAAGTCAAGATACTTGATTTGTTTCTCTTTCTCAGCTTTCACGAGGTTCTCGTCATGTGGAATGGTAACATCGATTATCATTGTGCGGCGCGCTAATCGGTCTATCACCACTATATCGGGCTTATTAGCGACGATAGTCCTATCAGTGATGATAGACCGATCCCAGTACAACGTGACATGGTCATTTTCGAGAACTGGGTCGGGCACATACTTGTAATACGGTACCTCAGAATCCACAAGTTGGTATTTCAAAGCAAGTTGCTGGTGAATAATCCTGGCCACTTGGTTATGCCTGTGCAAGTACTCGCCGTTAGCCAGACGAGAACAACCAGAGATAATATGTCTGATGGACTCACCCGGACGGTGACATGCCCGACACACGTCAACCGTCCCGTCCTTCATAATATGCCTCCGGTAGTTGTTCGTCAAGATAACTTCGTCCATAATTGCACAAACAAAACCTTCAGTTTCTCCGAAGAGATCACCGAAACGTAGCCAGGCCACGGACGCTGGGAAATCTACGTCGGACCCATAAAGAGCCCGATAGAAGCGCCCGTGAAGCTCCTTGCCTTTCCATACCTCCTTGCGGTCATCTGTAGTAAGTATTACAGGTTTGCGCCAGTTCTCTTTAGCCATGGACAACGGGGTGAGTCCCTTGTCCACTGCGACCACATCTCGGTGCATACCCACATCGACTTTGAGAAAATATTCTCTGAGACTGCACATCTCGCGGTTGTGCAGAGTCTTAGCATTTAAAAAGCCTCGACCTCCACACTTCCGCGGGATGTACAGTCTCATCACCGACGATCGTGGGTGATGCATCCGGTTTGCAGTCAGCAGTGTACGGACTCTCCTGTCCAGGGCGTCGAGTTCGGTTTGAGTCCATTTGAGTATGCCGAAAGAGTACATTAATACCGGCATGACCCAACCGTTGAAGGCGCGCACCTTATTTCCGCCCGACAAAAGGCTGTTTAAAACCTTTTTCAGGCGGCCAAAGAAGCGCTCCTTCAGCGATTGCTTCATGTCAGCAACATTAATGCCCAACGCTTCCGACATACCCAAATACTTGTAGGTTTCGGTCGAGCTGAGGGATCTAACCTGTATGGAATCCGAGAGTTGAATTCTCTCAGATTCCATAATCTCCCCTTTCTTTACATGCATGACTGCACATTTGTCCACACCAAATTCCATCCTGATGGCACTACTGAAGTTTTCAGTTACCTTCAGTAGCTCCATCAGTCGCAAATTGTTGGGGGCAAAGAGTTTCAGATCATCCATGTAAAGGAGGTGAGATATGGCTTGACCACCTCTTCTCAACCGATAGCCTAGGCCTGAATCCTCCAGCAGTGTGCTAAGAGGATTCAGAGCTAAGCAAAACCAAAGTGGACTCAAACTGTCGCCCTGGAATATTCCCCGTTTAATCCATACAGGCTCATCATTCCCTTGAATCTGTCGACATCCTGGATATCGAAGGACCGTTTTCCATTGCCTCATACATGACTCAAGGAAGGCGCGTAGAGTTGCATCTATTTTGTACAACTCCAGCACCTTCATGAGCCATGTATGTGGCACAGAGTCATAGGCCTTCTTGTAATCTATCCAACATGTCGACAGATCCTTACGGGATCGACGAACCTGTTGGCTTATGGCCATGTCTATGAGGAGTAGCTCCTTAGTGCCGCGGGACCCTTTCCTACATCCATTCTGAGAAGCGGACATAATTGAGTTATTCTCAATGTGATCATTAATTTTCACTCTCAGAATGGATGTAAGAAGTTTATAGACCGTCGACAAACAAGTGATTGGTCTATAATTCTTGGGTTCCGCGGGACTACCTGTCTTATGGAGCAGGTGGGTAACGCCAGTTGTTAGAAACTGTGGTAGCGACCCAGACTCTAAGGATGATTGGAATTGAGATGCCAGGAGCGCGTGTGAGCTGCTATACCATTTGAGCCAGAAGTTATGCAGTCCGTCCGGTCCTGGAGATTTCCAGTTCGGTAACGGACGGACTGCTTTGGCTACATCCAATGGGGTGATGTTGATTAGTTCCATTGGTGGTATAGCTTCACACACGCGCTCGACATCGCGCATCCAACCACCCTCGGCATGACAGACGGGCACCGACCAGATGTTTCGCCAGAATGTATTCGTGGCGATATCGTCCGGTCTGCACACGTCCGTCACACTTTGTTCAGGTCGCTCCCAAGCTCTGTATACCCACCTTTCATCGCTCTGGAACATGCGATTCTGCGAGTATCGATCAACCCGCCTCTTATACCGTCGAATACGGTTCGCCCATGCACAAACTTTCTGCTTCAGGAAGTCGATGCGCTCTGTAATACGGGACATGTACTCCTGAGGACTGATTTCAGTCCCCGAAAATGCCCGCCTCACAAAGCGCATCACGCGTGGTCGTGAATTGCCCTCCCTGAAGCAGTATAGTTTGCCGATGAGTACCCTGGCTTCATCAATACGCCGCTCGATCCTGCATTGCCAAGCTGGTGCAGCAGACTTTGGTCGCATAGCTACGTCACTATTTGTAAACTTTACGTTTGCTATACGACATGCCGCAACAGCCCCGCAATACAGGATTGAGTGCGTATCAACGAGGTTCTCGCTGCTTTCAAAAATATTCTCAAGCAGCGAGTCCAAGGCACACACCAGCGCCCTATTCTTTTTGTGCATAGGCAACCGTGGAATTCGAGGCCTAAGTTCGGTCGGAGTGGATCTGTACTCGTGAAGCGCATCCTCCAGCGCGCTCCTCAGTCGATCGTTGCACTGGCTACTTACCGTGACAACCCTATCATCTACCTCATCACTATTATTATTGGGCCGTGGTATGATTGCGCCACTGGTTGGCGCCGGTACCACGGCCTGTGTCGGGGTCGAGATGATAAGGTTGTTTAGTACCTCTGAGCGCAGCCTATCAAGTGCGGCATCGTCCAACTTGTGACTACGTTGGATGACTCGCACCTGATCCGACAATCGTTGGGCCGAGACGTTCACAGCCGGTTCCAGGTCCTGAAACAGAGACAGCATCCTGACACGGTACGCAGTGAGGTTAGTTCCCCCCTCTGTAGACCCGTAATATGCGCGCATGACGTTCTCGTTCATGGACTGAGTCCATCTCATGCGCTGCACACAACCACCGGTAGCGGGGACCCGGCTCGGGGCCGGTTGGCCCCTAGGTCCCAAGCCTCTCGGTGGCCGGCCTCTCCCCTGCCGACGCACAGGTGTTGGCGACGTCGGCGGAGAGAAATACTCGTCGCTCGAGCTCGACGCGACTGCAGCCGCCGATGACACCACTGGTGATCCGATGTCTGGCGGCGGCGAGGCGGAGCTGAGCGACGAGTCCGGGGGTGGTGAGCGTGCGCGTCGCGATGCTGCTCTTGTAATCATCATCCAATTATTTTAATTCCGTTCATTATCATTGTTTCTTTACATGACATCATGACATATGTCATCGGTCGGTCGTATTTTTCGTTTTCTTCATAATTTACTTGGTTTTTTTTAGTTTTTGAGTTTCTAATGATTTTTTTGATTCTTGTGCGCTTCTGTTATAAAAATTGTGCATTTAAAAGGCTAAAAACTAATTTTCTTTGAAATAAAATTGCGAGAACGAAATAAAAATTGGTTTGACAGTCAGAGTTGCCAGCGTATTATTATTATTATTATTCACGACAATCTGGTGAGCCATTTTCGTTTAGTTATTGCTGTGGAGGTGAGGTGCTAGTTAGTTAACATTTTTCTGTTTGTTTACGGGTGAACATTTTTATGCTGTGGAGACTGACTCACAGAGGGTTACGGTCTCATGATTGACGACTATCGATATTTGACAGTTGACTTGTCGTTTTATTGCTCTACGCTAAAGTGAGGTTGTTATTGTCGTGTTGGCTATCGCTTTAGTGTAGTAGTAGTTTAAGCGCTATAGCTTTGACGTTGACTGGTTAAGCGATGCTCTATATAATGCTCATGAAGCGATATTATTTTGCTATCGCTATTTGAGTAATAGACTTGATTGTTTAGTGTTATTGTTGTTGGGAATATAGTGGCGTAAATACCTCCATGGGACAATAAAGCGTTATAGTCTCAATACCGTACCCACCTAACGCTTTTTCTGAAAACTGTGTTATTCGCAATAGCCATGTTTTGATTTATCATTACCTTCCATTGCCCGGGCTTTGCCCACTGCTGGGCGTGGGCCTCTTTTCTTGTGCCAATGTTTTGTTTAGTTTTCGATTTATTGACTTTATTTATTGACTTCTACTACTACCTGAAAGCTCTATTTTCAGCCACAGCTTTGATAGAACTTGTACTCTCGTAGTGTTTCTCAGTTTTCAGATATCGTATTACGGTGGATGAAGTTAGCAAGAGGCTAGCGGTTCGCATGCTGCTATAACTGCTGAGCAGCTGCAACTTCTGAGCAGTTCTAAGCGTGACAAACCAAAGGTCAACAACCAGTTTGCAGACTGCAGTAGCCGAGCATCTTGTCAACATCTGTGGGGTGTAAAAACGTTCAAAGCTGTCTGGAACTGGGTGAGTCGCTCCCATTTTATTTGTATTGTGAGTTTAAAAGTTTCCAAATTCTTCATATGTATATTCAGTGGTTAGTTTGATAGTGCAAGGTTATTTTGACATACTTAATACAAAGCGAGTACTTAGTTTTCCTATTGGCGGTAATAGTTTCAACATTTTGTTCAATGCGAACTTTAGAATGAGATAGTGCACGGCAAGGTTGCCACAAGGTCATGTTCCGACTTAGACTTTTTTGGTGAAAAATTGGACCCAGGCTTATGTACTAACGTGTCGGCGACAGTTTTCCTTACATACGTTTACATTTACGTACGTTTTCCAACAGTTAGTTATTTCGATAGTAAGTAAGCCATCATGAACAGCAACTTGATTTTAATGACAATGATTAAAGGTTTACAGGCATAGAGAAATCATGTGATTAAAATTTCTAAATAGATTTTTCCATTCTCACTACTGGTTTGCCTACCCGGTATGTGAGTTAATACGGGTGAGATTAAAATAAGATTTATTAATTCAAATTGAACAGTGCAGTTATGACCGTGATGTTCGTAGATTAACGTAGAGTAATTCGTGAACGTAGCTCCTTCACATGAACGTTTGACGCAAACATTGTATCTTTTTGGAAGCTCCAATGTGCATAGCTTATCGGTCGGCATGTTTTAAAATCTCTTTATGGGGAAGAAGACACCCGAGGCAAAGTACCAATAGACGTTGTGAAGTAGATGATGAGTTAGTGGCAATTATGTTTATGTGAACAGGTTCTGAGTTTTGTGTGTCAGTGACTGTACTAGAGTATCGTAGCAGTATCCCAGAGTGATACAGACGAAGGAGTCTGTAACAGGGTTGCGGTAGCTCTTTGTCGTACAAAATAAAACTTACTTGATATTATTCCCATGGGGAAGAGCGAGTGTAGTAATTGTGTTGTGTTGAGCTATGATATGATAGCTGTTGACTGTGTGAGATACCTGGTCTTTGATTTTCTTTATTCAAATTATTGTGAGTTTGGTGACTTTTACCGGTTTTTGGACTTGGTAATCACGAATCTTGAATCAAACCGCATTTGTTTCAATTAGGTCATATACAGCCGCTCTTGAACTCTCAAACGGCTAACTGACTGACCAATACTAGTTTGTAGACAATTGCCGTAGAATTCAACTACAGCAAATAATGCGTCAAAAATGTTAGACTTCATCTGTAGAGCGTTTGATTTAAGTAACTGCGAGACCCATAATTGATGTTTGGTTATGTAGATACTGGAGTCGATTAGATGAGGTCCCTGAGATTTCATTACAGGGTTTAAAACGATGCGTGGTATAAGGTAAAGCTCAATTTGATTGTACAGAAGCAGCTAAAGATTAAGTTTTCCGTTAACGATTTCGTGTTATTAGAAGATTATGAGTGAAACCAGATTAGGTACGTAAAATCTTGAATTAAACGGTCCATTTAAGGATCATCGAAGGGTTATTTACCTAGATAGATACCGACTAAAGGCGCTTAACTCTTCATGATTGTGCAAGATTGAGGAAGATTCCCGATCACCAAGTATTTTCGTGTATTAGATGTCTTAGTCGAAGATAATGATAATGAAACGAAATCTTGTTAAGAATAGCTTGTCTACTCATACTCGAAGCTCTTCAACGGACCTCAGGTGGTGCCAATGGGTCTGACCGCACCCCATGAGTAACAAACACGTGGCGATAGGCATTTACTGAAGGCTCTAATAATAGAGTAGAACCTGTAAGTATGCACATGATCGAATACGACCTATGCCAGGTTTGAAGACCTACTAATAGTGTAGAGTCAGAATGTGCCGATAACGGCGCAGGTGAGTTGTGCAGCTGGATTTACTGGTTTACTGTGAAGGCCTTTGCTAATATTAACCATTGGTCACAAAATCCTGTGTGGCACTAGCCTATGTGGCACTAGCCTGTGTGGCAATAGCCTGTGTGGCACTAGCCTGTGTGGCACTAGCCTGTGTGGCACCAGCCCGTGTGGCAATGGCCTGTGTGGCAATAGCCTGTGTGGCACCAGCCTGTGTGGCAATAGCCTGTGTGGCATCAGCCTGTGTGGCAATAGCCTGTGTGGCAATAGCCTGTGTGGCACCAGCCTGTGTGGCAATAGCCTGTGTGGCAATAGCCTGTGTGGCAAGAGCCTGTGTGGCAAGAGCCTGTGTGGCACCAGCCTGTGTGGCACCAGCCTGTGTGGCGATAGCCTGTGTGGCAATAGCCTGTGTGGCAATAGCCTGTGTGGCACTAGCCTGTGTGGCACTAGCCTGTGTGGCACTAGCCTGTGTGGCACCAGCCTGTGTGGCAATAGCCTGTGTGGCATCAGCCTGTGTGGCAATAGCCTATGTGGCAATAGCCTGTGTGGCGCAAGCCTGTGTGGCACTAGCCTGTGTGGCACTAGCCTGTGTGGCACCAGCCTGTCTGGTCCGGCGGACCACTGGGCGGAGTTAATATAAAGTTATATGCGTAGCGTGTAGGTACTACAGAATAGTTTCAAAACACATATTACCTACTGAAGTAAATGTTAAAATCAGCCTAGTATAAACATAAAATACCTATAACAGACATGCTTAATATGCTTACGTTGAAGACTACCTCCTATTTTATTTATTTATTTAAACTGTATGTACAATAGTGGTACGGGGCCGGACTTAATGACTATGAAATGAAAATGAATGACTACTCTTCTCTTCTTTTCTCTATTTATATGCTGCATTGTGTAAATAATCTTATAATTTCGTACATTATGGTCACCCTACTTCAAAAATTGAAATCTTACTTGAAGAAAGAAACACCGCATCCTGCATAGGATTCGCTTTTGCAACCTTGAATCGCACACTTTTTAACCATCTTTATTACATCCGAATAAAGAAATTGATTGTTTTACAACAAATAAATATGGCTGGTGGGTTACCAGTCTAACCTATATAATTATATATTCTACTAATAATCTTTTCTTTTTAATTACATTTCAATACAGTATCCAACTTATTGCTAAAAAATGTTCTCATTCTAACAGATAATTGAAAAATATTAGAAATATATCAGAACGAAAGTTAATGTTTTTTTAATAAGACACGACAATATTATTTTTTCCTACCATTCCTACTAAATTCGGGAATAATCCTCCTGGCAACACTTTAGAAAGGGACACAGGGCTCTCCAAGCGCTTTCTCTCTCGGACCGGATTTCTCTTTGACCAAGTGATTGTCTGTAATAGAACTTAGCACTATAAACATAAGGTTTATTTTCATATTGGTGTCAAATTGACAATGCACATTCCAGGTTGTAATAGAAGTTCCTTGCATATTTATTATTTACCTACATACAATAATAGCCGTAACAGACGCTCGGATTCGGTACGGGCGCACCACGGATTTGGTACGCTCTCGGACCATATCCGCCCGTGTATAGAGTGGTCCGCCGAACATTATTATTATTAGTTGAGTCCGCTGCGGTCCGCTTGTTTGCACGTCGGATATGGTCTACTCCGTACCAAACCCAAACTACAATATAAATATAATAATGAATTTCTCTTAAATACAATTTAGCCTATTCTCTTCTTTTTCCGCTTTTTACGGTGTGGTTGGTACGTGGTGGTTGTAATGTTGCTGCTATTGTTGCCGCTATTGTTGCCGCTCGCTACTACCATAATTTTTGTGCACTTGAAGGCGTACAATTTCAGTATAGTATATGTACCTACTTTGTGGCGTGGTGGGCGGAGTTAGTCCGCCACATGGTCCGCCGGACCAGATCCGGTCGTGTGTAGCGAGATCGAATTTTGTGGGCGGAGTTAGTCCGCCGTACTGAATCCGACCGTGTGCTACGGCTTTCGAGGCCGAGTTTAGGGGGGGGAGGGGGCAAGCCGGGTCCATGCCCAGGGCGGCAAGTTCAAGGGGTGCCAAACTCACATGTTTGAAATAAAACTTATTCGATAAGGGTGGTAAAATTATCGAGCTCTCTACGCTCGCTCTTGGATTTCGCCAAAGACTATAAAATCACTTGACTGCGCATTCAGTGCCCCGATGCCCGTATTAGTATTAGTAAGTATTTGTCGCAGGCTACGGTACTGGTGACCATTTTAGTTGTGTCCTAGTGTTAGACCTGTGTGCACGCTAAATTATTACGATTTTATAACGTTTATTCATCAAAATGCCTTCATGCGCGATGAAGTGGTATGGGAAACATTCCAAGACATCTAAGTAGTTAACCTTGTATTTCCACTTTTCTTTTAGTTCCGGAATCTTCGGAAATTAATATGAAAACATGTAGGTAGGTACTACCTACTATAGATGATTTTTTTTTAACATCTATAACGATATCAAGTTATCGACTTCAGCTATTTAAGGTAGGTACCTACAGCACACTGATTTACATCCAGGCTGTGGTGCTATTCCTGCATTAGGATAAAAGTCGACTGTTCCGATTGCTCCTTCAAAACCCAACAGACCTGCACAAGTGTCACGGCCGTTCATTTTATTATTTCACCGAATCAATCAAATACCCTACATCTTTTCCTGCGTATCAGTGCCAATCTTGGTTAGACTTTATAGAGAATCGATGCAGTCATAACGGCTTTATGGGTGAAGGTGTTAATAGAAACATGTCCGGGAAGTTTTATCTAACAACTAACGCAATTGAACCATTTGGTATCGGTTTATATTTGTAAATGATGATCATGTTGTGAGAACTTATTCCAAAATAAAATTATAATAACAGTGATATACCAAATATAGTCAAGCTAAATCTTTTTATTTATAAGTACCTAACTGCATTGGCGAAGCTAAGATTACGCGTGCGCCTCTAGCGGCGAAATTTAGAAGTTGCCTAAGATCGACACAATTAATGTTGCTTTGCAACACCAATTTATCAAATTCCCTGAAAATCTAAGTCAAATTCCCCAATTTAGGGTTAATAGCGAAAATTGCTTTCCAACAAAATAAGTAAGTACCTAGGTACTGTTTGTTCAAGGCCACTTCACCACACGTCCTCGTGTGTATTCCTCTCATCTTCACTATCGACGGTCAAACAGAAAGACACAATAATTAACATTATTCTCCACTCGGTCACCTTGACTCATATTTAAAGCAATACTTATAAGGCACCTAAATCTGATTATTTATCATTTTCAATACAAGTGATAACTAAATAACACAACGAATCTTACATAGTACTCAGTGCCACCACAGCAAGTTAGTGCCAACCAAGCTGCTCGATGTCATACAGTTTGGTTGGCGCCACACAGGTTTGAACCGAAGGCTTTTCAGAATCCAATTTACTAAAGAGGTCCAGTCAGGCCCCGGTCACAGATTACCCGGGGACGGAAAAAGGGTTTGATTCAAACCATGCGTTTTTGCTTGAAAGTTTGTAAATAGGTAACCAGTTGATTCGCAGCGACAAAACTAAATTTATCTTAAGTTTTTTCGGATTTATCGAAATATTAGTTTTATTCGCTTGTAGCGTGTTTTGTTACGCGAAATGAATCGTTGAAATCATCTTTAGACAACTTTCAAAAGTTTTGAATTCTTAAATTAATGAAAAATATACTTTTCGTGAGCAGAGGAAAACGTGGTAGGTCTAATGGTTGTATTAATTATCTGTACCATGACGTCACTGTACACTAAACAACCACGTACCTAGGTCTACGAAAGTCCCGTACCGCACCGAAGTCTAGTTTACAACGACGTACCTAAATCATGACGGATGGTTTTCTGCATTCAAACTTAATAAGAATTAATAATTCGATCACGGTGGCCAATCTTAACGGAGATTAGCTAAATCAAGCTAAATACTAAGGAGACATTAGCACACGTGTGACGTGATGCGCAATAAGATTCAAGGGGTACCAAACTCACATTTTTCAAAATAATAAAATTTATTCGACAAGGGTGATAAAATTATCGAGCTCTCTACGCTCGCTCTTGGGTTTCGCCAAAGACTATAAAACCACGACTGCGCATTCAGTGCCCTAAAAAAACTATTAATATTTGGTCGCATATACCCAAGGAACTTCTATTACAACCTGGAATGTGCACAGGCTGTCGATACGCGGTCCGAGCGAGATAGCTTCGCGAGAGCCCTCTGTCCCTTTCATTAGGGTGACTAACCAATATAATGTAGGTAGAGACTAATATAATAGGATAATAATATATTAACCAATAATTTGATTTCATAAGTTAATAATAATTATTATGCTTTAAGGATGGATTAAAGTAAAACGCATCAAACTATGTTTTATTATATCCTGGGGCCTGAAATGAAGACTGCAAATAACGGAATAATTTTTGATATTTGAATGACTTGGAATCAGAGAGGAAAAAATGGCTTGATGTCAATCAAGCCATTTTTTCCTCTCTGATTCTTCTCCAGGCAGTCTGAAATTATATTTTTTAAATTTATTTTAAAATATACGAAGTGACACACCTAAATCAGCGATTAATATGGGAAGTTGAAACTTTTTTGCCATTTCCCTACAATGTTCCTTGGGAATATTAGAAAAGTCAATAAATTGTGCCTCATTTCTCGCCAGTGGACAGGTTAAATGTTAATTATGAATTTATTTATAATGTTACCAATTGTTTTTTTTTGTTTTAGCTAACTACAAGAGATAGAGTTTGCCATTCTTGTTGGTTGAAAGCAAAAAGAACTGCTCTGCATATGCAGGTAAACCAAACAGAGAGGGAATCAGTAGTGTTACCTTCTACAAATGCAGAGTCTCAGGTAGAACATGAAATTGTGACACCTTCAGCAATCGAGCAGTCAGATATAGCTGACAGTGAAGACATAGCAGAACAAAGATCTGATGAAGTGGATATTGTGGTGCCCAATCCCAGCCTATATCACCTTCATCGGAGTGGATTCCTGATGTGCCATCAGTGATTACACAAAATGTTCCTGCACAAGGTGTAACAATCACGCTTGAAAACTACAGACGAGCTCCCAATAGTGCTGCTCAGTGTATATTTTCATATTGCACCAATCGGGACCTACATCAGATATCTGATGATTTGCGGATTAAAATAATAATTGATCATAATTTTTACCGAGCCGTTTCATTAAAAGTCTAGCCTTTTCATTGAACTGTGCCGTTTAATCAGCGACATAAGTGTTATGGGCAAGTTATTAAACGATATTGAACAAAAGATGTCACTTAAGTCGCTAAAAAATCTGCACATTTAAATGAAAAGGCTAGGCAACCAATTAAACGGCTGATTAAGCTATTTGGCTGCGACATATATATTTTAATTAATAATAATACATCTGGGATAGCTGGCATTATAGAATATTGCTGCAATTGTCTTGTTGGTTGACGCACACTCGGATGTTGTGCTCATGATTGTCATGACCATAGTTTGGTATCTGGGATGGGATAGACATGAACAAAATGTAGCTGCTCCTGCTGCATTCCTTGAAGAGGTATTCATAAGAGAATTATAATAAAATATATTTAAAGTAATGTGTGTTTTTGTTTGTCGTATTTTAAAATAATAATCTCGAGAGGAATATGTAGATACCTGTTTTTAAGAATCTTAAAAACTTCTCATATCATGGACGAAAAAAATAGTTTTGTTGTCCATGCATAATAAGGAAGGTCTACCTACAAAATGAAGATAAACCCAACCAACCCAACAATACAGATATTTATGTAGAATGAGCGCTAAATGAGTCTGCAATCGACTTTGCTGCTTGCAAAGAAAAGTTCGAAGTACCTACACATTATGTTCAAATAAATAAATAGGTATGTACTATAAGTGGCACAGCATTAGTAAGTACCGATACAAGCCACGCGCAGACTTATCTGGCGTGCACTCTTTCTTCATACAGAGTAGAAAACAAAAATGTGCTACAGATTAAAAATATGTAAACATAACCTCAAAAACATATTTCGTAGTTTCTTGATTCTCCCATCTTTTAAAAATATATTGAATGCCGTACGTAGTTATATTTATATAGGCGAATGAAACGACATATGTTTCATCAAGTGTCGTTTTGTTAGATTTTACTAGTCCAAGCTTGTTAGCAGAATGGCCATTGTTCTTTCTAGCTTGGCGATCATGGTCCAGTCCATGATCGGAAGAGAGTGTACAAAGCCGTCGCTTCCTTTTACGCGGAAGACCACAACTTCCCTCCGCATCTGTATCAGACGCACCAGGTGCACGATGAACAGGCTTGCGTTGCGGGTGACAGACTTGGGAAGTGTGAACAGACCGTGAACGTGCAGAGAGTTAAGATCGCATGGAGTCATACGGGCTTATACCTGGCCGGAAGAGTGTGACGAAATACGCAAGCATTACAGAGCCCCCAGCCGAAGGTGGATGAATATCACGTCGTTTTAGTCAGTAATAGTCAGACCACCCCTGTCCCAGGGCGGAGGGCATTCATGAAGATTTCCGCACCCAAGAGACTAGTATCAATAGCAATTGAAACGTCAAACGTGCCTTGATTTAAGGGTTTGCTGTTTATGCCCTTAAAGCAACCTGCTCTGTAATCTTAAAATGCAATAGACTTCATACTTACTCTTATTTGAACTAAAAAGTCTCTTAAGTGATCTTTGAATGCAGGGATATCTTGATCCAAGTTGAACAGCCCTTGTACAGTGATTTTAATTTGATTGTCTGTTAAATGGGGGAAAGCTCTTTTCAGCAGATTAGCCACATATTCCTGAAAAGAAATACATTTTGAAATTATACATTGCACTACACAGTATTTACTTATTGATAAAAAAAGTAGTTCCTGAAATTAACATAATAATTGACATGCAAAGCTGCAACAGACTGACTGTCTCAATGTGCTTTTAGTCTTACAAGATTTATTGAAGTATTGCTGTCTCATAGAAGATTAATAATTGGCATAAATCAAGAAGAATATTCTTACCTGAATATAGAGGACATTATCTGGTGTGGGTCCAAGTGGCACTATTACTCGGCCAGCCTCTACAAGTGAGAAGACATATGCTAATATTGTAGCATGCATGGTAAGGCCGGCGCCATGGGACGTGTCTGTTACCACGCTAAATACATGCTCTAAAATATCACACAAATAGGTCTGGTAAAAGCTCTGTGCTGCCTGGGGGTGTTGTTCAACATTGTGCAGCAACCGGTACAGGATCTGAAGTCCAGTATCAGCTACATTCCTCATTGTGTGCTTAAATGCCCAGATAATGGAATCCAATACCAATTTGAACTGTGCTGGAGGTATGCTTAGGAATGCCTTAAAACAATGTGTATTCACTGCTTGTAATAGAAGGAAAAACTCTGTCCTATGCTCTGGATATTCTTCAAAGTCTTTGTTGATCATTTCAAGAGTACATTCAAACACAGCATCAAATATTTTTGGTACTTCAGACGTTATATGCCCTGCTAGCTTATAAACAATTGCAGCCATGCATGATAACACTTCTGGTTCTCGAGCATCTGGCACTGCAGTTCTTTGGTAATCCAAGAGAACTGCATCTAAAAGTGGTGGAATGAAGTTTTCCAAAACCATGCTATTATCTGTAGATCGAGATACCCAACTAGCAATCAATTTGAGTGTCTCTTTCTTTATTATCCGCATGTTCTTTATCAGTGGCTGCTTAGTGACCACAACACCATTCAGAGCAATGGCTTGGCTGATGTTTTCAGACATTACTTTATAAACATTGAGCATGTCCAAATATATTCTACCCAGCTGCACAACATATGGATGTCCCAGTGCACGACAGGCACGTACATTTGTTTTAAGGATACTCACAAGCTGTTTAACAGCCTCTGGATCTTTTAAGATATCCACATTGTGCGATGCTTGGGATATTATATCATCCCAAACCTGATTGGGCAGCAGCATATACTTCTCAATGAGCTGCTCTTGAGCCACTTGATCCACTTGTGCACTAATCATGTATCCTACAGCTTCATAGAAAGTATGCACTTGAAGTGTTTGTAAATCACAGATAATGGAACTGATTGTGCTTAAAATTTCTTCAATAAATGGACAAGCTTCACCAACCTGTGTAGTCACGAAATGACGCCGACATTTTATTGCAATCTTAATGAATGTGTCACATGCCATGTCTTGCACACCATCATGAGTCTCATGCATGAATTCAAAAAGTTTATTCACCACCGTTTTCAAAAATTTCCAATGGGCTCTTAGGAATCTGGGGTACTGCCCCACAACATACATTATGTTACTAGCTAATATAGCTTTATTATCTTTCCCTTTCTTCTGTTCACAAAGGCCCAACAGCTCTTTAATTACAAAAACGAGAAATCTTTTCTCATCTTCCGCCATCATTGCACCTGAAATTGAACCAATAGCCCACCATAATGTATTCAGGTTTTTCCATGACCATTCACTGCCATTTACCTGGTTCTGAAGCTTCTCTGTCATAATGCGTTCTGTGTCTTGGTAATCCAAATGCGTCAAATAAACTAAGGTTTCTCTCATATTCTTATACAAATTAATAGAATCAGTGTCCTTCATAAACTCTCGTACCACTTCACCATTCTCATTCTCCACCACTAATACTTCTTCAGGCTTAGCCATTCTAGAGATCATAATGTAGCGAACACTGCTCAAAACATCGGAATACAATACTTTCCTACCAATGCTCTTCCCCAGTGTGTAGTACATGTTGGATGTATGCGAGGAAGGTGCAATCTTGTACAAATCAGCAGCTAATGCATTCCAAAATTCCAAACAAATTTTAAAAATCTCAACTTCTTCTACCTCAGATATCAAAACAAGATAGAGGAGGGCATTCATCAGAGTATTAGTAAGCCCTCTTCTTTCAATAAGTTGCCCATGTTCTTTCAAGTAAGTGCACAGAAATAAAGCAAGGTTTTGGATAAACACTTGCTCTTGATCCCGACCAGCAGCATACGCTTCGCGTATGTTGGTAGTGAGTGGCAGCATGGCTTCTAGCTGCTCCATGGTTTGCACCAGCAGAGCAACAAACTGCTCCTCATAATTGCTCACAGTCACACCTGCAATCTCTGTCAGGCAGCTTAATGTTACATTACGAAACATAGGTACATTCAAGAACTTAAATATGAGAGTGCTTATCAACTTCATTTCAAATATATATTCAAGAGGAATCCAACTCAAAAATCTTAGCAGAGTGTGGAGTGTGGCATCCACTAATGGTGCATTTTGTGAATTTTCAAGAACAAATTGACAGAGTTGAAATATCTGACTGAACTCAGAACACATGGTATCTTTTAAATGTTTTGCTTTTGTTTGAGTCAGCTGTCCTGTACTGAAAACAAACACTTCCTCACTTAGTAGCTTCAAAATCACCATGTTGTTTTGACAAAGACTTTCATTCGTTTTGGAGGCACCCACAATATCACTTATGAATGTCTCCCAGTTGTGAGGCCATTCTCGTTTCAACACTTCAATCAAGATCATATTGAGTTTTTTCAAATACACTTTATTATTATCCATTGTTACGGGGTCTGATGAGTTTTTGATAATAAGACCAACAATATACTTCTTAATACATTCACATTGATTTCTTGGTAATATTTTCCATCTTGTTAGTATTACTTGTTCTAATATTTGTAAGGCATAGTATTTTGTTTCCTGGTTTTGTGAATACTCCAATATAGTGTCAACACGAGTCCAGGCATCGGGATGTTCCTTTAGTGCAGTCAGTATCTCCTGTGCAGTACGTTGTTGTTCTCCAACAGTTGAGTACAGACATCCAACTATATTATCAAGAAGAGTGATGTCTAATTTCTGGTTGAAATCCAAAAGTTTAGAAGCTTGTTGCTCTAAAGTTGCCATTCTGTGCTAGAACTTATTGAAAATTTGTTCCCTTTATCAAAAATCAAAACTCTGATAATTTTTTCACATTCATTCCTCACCATACGTATCACTGAAAAAAATAAATCCTGAATTAGGAAGGACTTTACCAGCTATAACCTCTTAATGATGCATAGATAAAATTGATGATTTAGGATTATTCAACTAAACAAATCATGCTTTTTATGAAATGTTTTGAGTGCAAAGATTAGGACAATCCTATAAAATAAGATAATTACAAATGCTTTTTTGTTGTAAATGAAAATATAGAGCACACACCCCGCATAGATACTGAGGATGTTTGCTAAGAAGCGTAACGTTGCGAATGTGACAAAAACTTTTGTTAGTTCATTTTACACGGGACGGAAAAAAGTGGTTGGTGTTAACGACCAATATATTAACTTACCCGAGCGAGAAAATAATTTGCGGCGCAATCAGTCTAACGCACTACCATAAATACTAATCCGTTGTTTTCGTGAAGCTTGAAAAAGCTTACACGCATGTTGTCTATGCTTATTTTTTGTGTCTCAAGATTTATTTTCAAGTTCTACTTTTCAAAAAATACAAATGATTTATTAATCCATTTAAACAGTAAGTTATTAATTTGCTTTGTATTAGTATCCAGAAATGTCTATTTTTTTTATGTAGGACAATAGCGCCAGATTCCTTTATGCCTCATGCACACTGTACCCACGTTACCCACCACACCACACCATGAAGCACCTATCTACCTACACAAAAGAAAAGCTATTCTGTCTTCTTTTATTTTAACTACTTTAAAAAAAAATCTATCGAAATATCAACTTCAAGTAACAACTTCTAATTTTATTAGTTTATTTTATAGTTAACTTCAGTCAGTGTCGCAAAAGCGTGCGTCTACGAATCAATTGCGACTTGCGTTGTGCACGCTATGGCTCATTCATAGTGCTACAGACGCATGCGTTTGCGTCAAGAAATGGTTTTGTTTAAAACAACTCATTCTCTGGGTCACTCTCGACGTAATTTCCATTGTTTTTTCCTTGTCATAAAGTTGTGCAGCTGCGATTTTTCGTTCAGTTCTATATGTTCAGTTCACATTGCACTTTTTGTCAAAAATAATTTGGAAACTAAAACTTCCATGGGTTTTTTGAAACAATATAATTATGGGATACCTACATATTTCTTTCAAGACACACTTTTCGGTGCCAATGCCAACACAATAACCCGTCAGCACCTGCGTCTCTAGAAATTACACGGGCACTTGCGTGTAGATGCGTGTAGAGCATTTTACTCAAGTTTATGAATGTCATTCAGATGCAAGTTTTAGCATAAAGTACCAATTTCCTTTTTTTTTTACTATGTCAAAAATAAACATTTTATTCTCGAAAATATAATATTCAAAAAGTTAACAATATGGCCCCGGCGACACACGGTGTGTCGCGAATTAATCGCGAATTTAATGTTTATTTACCTATTACATAAGATTTATTTTATATTAGGGAATTTTCACATGTTGGGCCTGAGCGGTTAATCTTTTTTATTATAGTTAACAATCTTAGGAATATAATTTGCCAGTCTTCTAAGGCTAGCTTAGGGAAAAAAATAGTGAGGATCGCCCGGAGGGCACGGTGGAGCATACGGTGGACGTCTGCCCTGCTTGGGCGGAGCACCGCCGTGTCCTCGTCGAGGTGATAGGCGGCGGCGACCTCTCGCGTTCGGTCCTGGTTCAATCCATGGTCCGGAGCGAGGAGGCATGGGAAGACGTCACCTTCTTCTGCGAAGCAGTAATGCTAGTGAAGGAGGAGGCGGGCCGCGTGTGGGAGAGACAACTCTCACGCTCCAGCCGCCGCAACATAGGGAGACGCACCGGGCGTCGGGAGTCGCTGGGCGATTCCCGGCCACCGTAGGTGCGGGTCTGCGGACGGCAAGCGTTGGGTGGCTCGCCGTCCGATCAAAGCCAGGCCCGAATCGACGGCGCGCGTGGCGTGCGCAGCCCTGGCAGGCTCTGGCGCTAACGGGCCCCTATTCCTATGAGTAGGGGCCCGTTAGCGCCAGAGCCTGCCATGGCTGCGGATTTTGTTCGAAAGAGTTACCGCGGCCGGGCGGGCCTGGAAAGCAAAGGGCACTACGTCCTCGTAGTGCCCTTTGCTTTCCAGGCCCGCCTTCGCCCGTCTTCGCCCGCCATCCGGCACGGATAGGTTTTAGTCAGTAAGAGTCTGACATTCCCTCCCGCTCCACCCAGAGCGGCAGGAGTCATTTGATGATTTCCCATCCATAAAAAAGGGAAAAAATTAAACAAAAAGAAATCTTTTCAAATACAAACTTAAAAAAGTAGGAATATTAATCTTCGTCAAATACGCAAACTTTAGGCCTGACATATACAGAAAAGGCGTGGTAAAGCGCGGCGCAGGCGAGGCGTATAGGCACGATGCCGCTTTAAAAAGTTTCAGTACAAAATGTAGGTACTTAAGCGACACGGTGTCGTGAATTATACACAAACGACGCGGCGCAGGCGAGCGACGTGCCTGCGCCGCGCCCGTTTGTGTATAAATTGTATCGCCTACCTACATTTTGTATTAAAACTTTTTGAAGTGGCATCGTGCCTTATTCCGGGCCATACTGGCCATACACCATCCAGTTTACCATCCAGTTTGCAGTTCACTTGAAGCGGCGTCCGGTAATATTGATGGTGTATGGCTATCAGTGTACATGACGCAAAAATTGAATTTCTATTCTGCCGACTTGATCAATATTGCAGCGTCATGTCAAATTGAACGTGTGTACGAGCGGTCAAGTGTACATTGACGTTAGTCGCAATAGTCGGCATCAGTCGGCGAAGACGCGCGCACGTACAGTCCTACCAACTTATCTGTGAACTAAAAGAGGACGGCACCGTCGATTCAGTGTTGCGAATTAATATAAGGTGCCCAGAATTGAGTAAGTTTTCAAGAAATTTCACATTAGACATAATCGTCTAATAAGAATTACAGTTTTTACAAATTAAAAACTATGATACCTATATAAAAATAATAAAATAAATAAAAAGAATTTGATAATTTACATTGATTTACATTGTGAAAGAATTTGATAATTTACATTTGATTAAATGTTGCTAGTGTAAATTTAATGTCTTTGATTAAATGGAATAATCAGAGACCCCGCCCGAGCTTCTTCTACAAAAAAGGTTTTAACCTTTAGAATAATGTTTCGAGCATCACTTTTAATAGCTTTCAGCATATTTAACTTTATAAATTCAGCAATATCACGACAAACAACCAGGGGCTCGAGTCTGCTATTGCAATCGTGTCTCAATGACCGGTCAGTGATCGAATATTTGACAACTTTGACAGTTTTTGTATGGGAAATGTGTCATAAGTTTGACGTTATACGTCAAAAATCGATCATTGACCGGTCATTGAGACACGATTGCAATAGCAGACTCGACCCCCTGAGAACCCGAATGTAGTAAAATCAAGGAACTTATATTACAACCCGGAATGTGCACAGGCTGTCGATACGCGGTCCGAGCGAGATAGCTTCGCGAGAGCCCTCTGTCCCTTTCATTAGGGTGACCAACCAATGTAATGTAGGTAGAGACTAATATAATAGGATAATAAAATACCAATAATTTGATTTCATAAGTTAAGAATAATTATGCTTTAAGGATGGATTAAAGTAAAACGCATCAAACTATGTTTTATTATATCCTGGGGCCTGAAATGAAGACTGCAAATAACGGAATAATTTTTGATATTTGAATGACTTGGAATGACATCAAGCCATTCTTTCCTTCCTGATTCTTCTCCAGGCAGTCTGAAATTATATTTTTTAAATTTATTTAAAATATACGAAGTGACACACCTAAATCAGCGATTAATATGGGAAGTTGAAACTTTTTTGCCATTTCCCTACAATGTTCCTTGGGAAATGTGAAATTTCATGATCACGACTTTTAAGTATTCGGTACACCATTCCATATAAAGTTATATGCGTAGCGTGTAGGTACTACAGAATAGTTTCAACACACATATTACCTACTGAAGTAAGTGTTAAAATCAGCCTAGTATAAACTGTAAACATAAAATACCTATAACAGACATGCTTAATTATGCTTACGTTGAAGACTACCTCCTATTTTATTTATTTATTTAAACTTTATGTATAATAGTGGTACATGGGCGGACTTAATGCAACAAGGCATTCTCTACTCTTCTCTTCTTTTCTTTTCTCTATTTATATGCTGCATTGTGTAAATAATCTTATAATTTCGTTCATTATGGTCACCCTACTTCGAAAATTGAAATATACTTACTTGAAGAAAGAAACAACGCATCCTGCATAGGATTCGCTTTTGCAACCTTGAATCGCACACTTTTTAACCATTTTTATTAAATCCGAATAAACAAATTGATTGTATTACAACAAATAAATATGGCTGGTGGGTTACGAGTCTAACTTATATAATTAGATATTCTACTAATAATCTTTTCTTTTTTAATTACATTTCAATACAGTATCCAAATTATTGCTAAAAAAATGTTCTCATTCTAACAGATAATTGAAAAATATTAGAAATATATCATACGAAAGTTAATGTTTTTTTAATAAGACACGATAATATTATTTTTTCCTACCATTCCTACTAAATTCGGGAATAATCCTCCTGGCAACACTTTAGAACGGGACACAGGGCTCTCCAAGCGCTTTCTCTCTCGAGCCGGATTTCTTTTTGACCAAGTGATATTCTGTAATAGAACTTAGCTTCATAAACATAAGGTTTATTTTTATATTGGTGACAAATTGACAATGCACATTCCAGGTTGTATGAGCTGCATTGTCACCCGGCCCGTGAGTGTGAGAACTCACTAACCGTGCTACAGTAAATTTATGGGGTATATAAGTTAGGGAATAAGTTCAATTAAACAAGTACTATACTATACAAGACAAAGTTTATTAATATCAAACCATAGGTAGCTACTAACATCAAACACATAGGTTTATTTCCTTATCCCTAAACCCTGTAGCGCAAATCCAATCCTGGAACACCCCGTCTCCGTACCAAGGTGTACCAGAGTGGGAAAATGTGCATGAGAAATAAAATATATAAATACTCTTAGGGTCGCTTGAATGGATTCGTGAGGTGAACCGCTAGCAACTTCTAGCTCAACCGAATAAGTAGTTATGGATATACTAGGTGTGCTCGGTGCAGAAAATATACATGTTATAATATGCTCTAAAGTATAGCAAGTAGCAACCATTCATTTACCTAGATCTTTCTATCCATAGTGAACAGAAGGTTCACACTCTCTCTCTCAAAATATAACTTGACATAAAGTAACTTCTATTAGCATTAGCGAATCAGTTATTTAGCATTAGCAGACTATCAGATCAAGCTTTTAGCTTTAGCGTCATATAGTGTTTCGTTAGATATTTAGTCAGGCTGACGTGTTCTGCGGGGTAGGATGTCGAACCGGAACGAATTAGAACGAACGTCGTCTGTACCTGATGATTTCCATGGAACGATGGTCGGATCATGTGTCTCACCACATAGCACAGTGTTTTCAATAGAACAAGCTAGCTAGACAAAAATATTTATTGGGTTTGTTTGCTTCTTACGGCTTTCTTATGATGTTTTATGACGGTTTAAGTCCAAAATACACAAATAAAAGAAGGTGGGATCGCGGGTTCCAAGAAAACAAAAAATAACAAGAGATATTTTGTATCATTGAATACTTAAAATAATGCCAATAGAGAAAAGATTAACAACAGTCACAAAATACTTAATAACTAATGACGTAGCTACTAATTATGACAGTGGGACATCATCACTTACCTACCAACAATCGTTTTCTTACTTATATACAAACAGATCAAAAAACTTGGTATTAACCAAATCAATATATTTATAACTAATAATAAAGTTAGTATGATACACAGCTTAGAAATGTATTAGTACAATAATATTTACAACTCTTATTTATTCTACATCACTAAATTCTTCTTCTGAAGATTCTTCTACATCATAATCTGACGTAGTGACATTTTGACAAAACCTCATGATGTGCAGTAATTAGACGTTCAGTCGTTTTATTTAAAACCGCCTGAAGTTTAATTTCTACACGCGTTTCGTTTACAAAAATCTGTTCCTCCGGAGGGTAACAATCAGTTTTTGCCTGTCTAATACTATAAAATGATGGGAATACCTGATGTCCCGCTTTGATGCTCCACTTTCTCTTTTGTTTATATTATGAGTGGCTTGTAGATTTAGCGTCCACATAATATGCCAAAGCCTCCTCTATTGTCAAGCATCTTGGTGCTTCCTGAACATCCACACTTCTTTTCATCACTTGACACTTTTCGGGACTTTCACTTACTTCCTTAATCACTGAAGCCAAGTTCCGATGTCCGGACAATCGCGCCGAGATTTCAGCTGCCACTACCAACTGGTTTACATCCCGTGATTGAAGAAGATCGTCCACGCGCCTCCTTTTCATTTTGTCACTAGCTTCATCGAATTCCTTTGATGGACGCCCAGGAGTCGAAGCGCGTCTTGATGTTGATGGTACTGAGTGGTGGACGGATACTTTGAACGTAAAATAACCAGCCAATCACTCAGAGTTCTTAGTCAGGAAGCGATCGCAGCGCTTCCCAGAACTTTCCCATTTTTCTCATAACTTCGATGATAATCTTCCAATTGTCATTTTAATTTCCCTCGCAGATGCATCCGTAATACTTGTAAAATCATTTTTCATTGAAACAAAGTCGTAAAGTCTACTATTACGGTTCTCTTTGGGATGTTTCTGCCATTCATCAAAAAACTCCATTTTCGAAACCGAGAATTCGGATTCTGAAAAAAAGTCAAAAAACAAAGTTGTACTCAAGTGCGCAGGCTAAAATCGGTACCAATTGAAAGATAACTGATGTGGTTTTCATATACATAATTTCTAGCTCGGGTACAAGTACTTTCTAGCCTAATGAATACAGAAAACTGTCAAAAAACTACATAATTCTTTAAAATTGAGGTATTATAAAAAAAATGCGGTTAAGTAGATTTATATATTAATTATAATTAAAAAGTACATACCTTTAACTTGAAGATCCATCACTAATATTATCTAAAAACTTAAAACTCACTGAAATATAATGTTACTTCGGTAATCGCAAAAATGCAACTGATTTGTAACTTTCTCACCCTTTCTTTTTACACTGCCCTAATTACCTCATTAATGGTTGACATTAGTGCGAAACAATTCTTGGAATTGGGACAATTGGGGTATTGGTTAGGGGCCCAGGTAAAAAAATCCGGCAAATTCAACAATGAATTTTGTCTAGCTAGCTTGTTCTATTGAGAACACTGTGCATAGGTCGGCACGCCATCCACCCTCGTCTGGTCTAACCTCAGCACACAACAAGACGACACGTCTCTCAGCGTCCGTCCTCAGGAATTTAGGCTATTCAGGATATTCAGGCTAGTTAAAAGAGCCAGATCTGTAACAACACAATCCCCCTAATCAGAAACACGCACGAGAACCTCGGGAGGGAAACAGAACAGAAAACCACGTGGGTCTTATCTTACCTCGCGCAAATTCAGGATCGGAACCCACATACAGGGAATATTAGTTCGTAATTAGGAGTCCGCGTTACAGCAGAAACCTCGTGCTATGCCTCGAGCTTATTTCCCGCCGGCGGCGGAGGCGCGGCGCGCAGCCGTCCCCGCTCGCGGCTCTCCGATTCTCCTCGTCACCAACCAGTCAACCTACCCACAATAGGTTTCAATAATCCATAGACCAATAAAATTGTCTATATCTTGTTCAAAACCAAATCACCATTTCAATCATTGTGACAAATTATAATTTATAATCATTAAAAAACCAATTCAATGTTTCATTGGGCTCAATAATAAACTTGAAATTAATTCAGTTTATTTACTCCTTAATTTCCTACGACTCAAGCGCCATCTCTTGGCTGAACGTTGAGATACAAGATATGTCAATACTGACAAATCACTCAATCGTATGAGATGTCGCTAGCCGTCATGAATTACAATTTTGCAACGTCACAGCATGTCACTAAATACTACGCGCTACAAGCGACTTCAACGACTTAATTAATAATACAGAAATTAACCATGTTTGTGGCAAATAAAAATGTCTACATAAGTAGGTACCTACTTTTTTAGGGATCCGTACCCAAAGGGTAAAAACGGGACTCTATTACTAAGACTCCGCGTCTGTCTGTCTTTCACCAGGCTGTATCTCATGAACCGTGATAACTAGACAGTTGAAATTTTCACCGATGATGTAAGTATTTCTGTTGCCGCTATAACATCAAATACTAAAAACAGACTTGGCTGGTTTTTTTATAAATAATGGTACGGAACCCTTTGTGCGCGAGTGCGACTCTCACTTAGCCGGTTTTTTGTTGTCGGTCTTGAACAATTCTGGTTCTTGCGTGCGTAGCAGTACTGGACTGGACGGTTCGACTTGCGAATCAGGCCTGTAGGGTTCCGTACCAAAGTCCAAAGAGAACGAATCTATCTAAGTTAAGAAAACTAACGAATACACTCTAATAACATTGTTGGGTTATTTGTGGAAAAATCTTTTAATATCTTTTCGTTATTTATCATTACATCATGTGTAGAGTTGTAGAGTTCTTTGTCCAAACGAATATTTTAACAGTTCAGCTTTATTTTTAAAAATATGGTGGTGTTCATTTGATGTAATTTATTAAATCGCGCGAAAGAAAGACGTTCTCCTAATATTTTTTAGCTTAGCTCGACTTATAATTGTATTCAGTAACTTGATTGACAGTTCAAAAGACAATTTTTAATAGTGTTTATAGATTTTCATAAAAGTGTAATACGTTATCTACGTTCATTCAATTTCGCTCATTCCTACATCAACTAACTTTTTTTTTTGGCATACTTCGTCTCAATCCTTTAACTGTGCACAATTATTAGCAAAACTTAAAAAATCAAAACAAAACTTTGTTTTCATTTCCTATAACCACAAGTTTCGCGAGTTTTTGAGTACTGTATTTAAATCTGACAACGGTTATGGACACATTCAACGATTGAACGATTTTTTTAGCGCATATCGAAACAAAAAAGCGTATTTCGATTTTCTAGGGTGATATAACGATTCACTGGAGCGATTAATTCAGTACTAAAAATATCATCTCCTGCCTAGAAAAGCTAGGCAGGAGATGATAGTTGGTGAAAACACCAACTATGCTGGGGTTGGTTTCCAGTCAAACCGGATTCACCTGAATACCATAGTTTTAGGTAGGTGAAGCGACTTCCTGTTTGACCTTCACAACCTAATAACTGGGATACACGTTAGGTACCTCTTGGCAAGAGTGGTGTCAGATTTTCTGGCTTCTGGCAATCCGTAAAATCTGTCAAAGACCTACAAATGACAGCCGGACCAACGACTTAACATGTTTTCTGAGGCACGAAGGAATCACAGAGGATGCGGTTATTGCACTCTCTGAAAAAGTGACTCAGCTCATGGACAAAAAGCAGCGGTGTCTAGGTATATTTCTAGATATTTCGAAAGCTTTTGACACTGTCTCTGCACCCATCCTTCTGTCAAAACTGGAACGCATGGGAATTCGGGGTTCTGCACTTGACTTTCTTCTCCTTTATTGTTTGCCAGCTTGGGGTGGCGCTTGCAAAACATACTTTTTGAAATTAGAGAGAGCTCAAAGAGCAGTTCTCAAAGTTATGTTTTACAAGCCCTATAAATACCCTACTTTGAAACTCTTTAGGGAATGCAGGGTTCTGTCGGTGAGAAGGTTGTATGTGCTACAATGTATTATGAAAAGGGAGTCCACCTGTTTGCGCACACACTTGTATACTTACTATAATATTATGTCCCGCGCCGATGGCTATAGTCTCTGTTGAGATTGGCCGCCATGGCCGCAATCGGTCAGGGCCTAAACCACCAACTCTTAAAGCACTATTACTTCAATATTACTTCCAGTGGGAAAGAGACGGAGCTATACGTCCTGTATAGCTCCGTCTCTTCCCACTGGAAGTAATATTAAAGTAATACTGCTTTAAGAGTTGGTGGTTAGGCCCCAGGAAGACTATACTTTAAGGACTCAGGGTCGGGTATTGGGTAGGGTATTTTTGTCATATTTATAGTTCCTACCGAGTACCTACCTACTTCCTACATTCATAAAGTGCATACAAAAGAAGATGGATGGAAGATAACATTACCGCCAGTATTTAAATTAATAGGAAGTACTTACCTACTCAGGCACATGGTAGGTCGTTATAGTAGATTATGCACCCAGGGGATAAAGCAGTGTCTTGTGTCACGGGCGTCATATTGAATCTCGAACGCAATGAAGGATTCGGGAGTTAACTCCCGAGCGTAGCGAGGGAGTTTAGAGTTTAACTCACGAGCGAAGCGAGGGAGTTAATACAAGAATCCTGAATGCAGCGAGGGATTCAAGCTAGCCCAAGACAAAGACACCTTTATCCCCGAGGAGGATACTCTACTTTTCACACCTCCTGTGAGAAAATAAGAAGCCATAATACGAAAAACGAAATATTTTAAATTTACAAACACTAAGTAGAGATATGTATTTAGAACTATACTGTTTCCCTACTTAAAAAAAAGTTAGTTTTAATACCATACGGATTTGCAATATCCGCGCCTTTTTTGCGTTCCACTCGGTATGCCTAGTGCCTACCACATAGCGGCCACGACCAACTCGATTTTCGTTTTTTTTTTTACTTCTCTGTGGGTAAGTAAATATGTGCAGGCCTAATGTTAGCAACCTAATACAATTTATGTGTACACAAAGCTTTATACAGAGCTTTATATCAGCTGGTAGAATGGGTTCGGACGCTTGGCTGTATGCAATTTGAATTTAGAACGATTTATTCCATTCTAATACCAAAAACTAATACCACTGGTATTTGTTTCAACTCATATTTTTTTTCTATTCCGAACGGATACCACTTTTTAAATAATTTAATTTAATGTACGAACGAATACCAACAACTTGAATTTGGTACAGTCAGCGCAGTCAAACCTAATCAAAGTAAATTTGTTTTTCAATATTTTTATGTATTACCATACTATCCCATACTGAGCTGCAAATTGCAAAAAACTTACGATAATTTGAATTTTGCGGGCCACCCAGGAGCATCCACCTTAAAACATGTTTTAACTAATGAAGGTTTATACCTTCGGTAAGCGTTATATTATGAATAAGACAGTTAGTGTTCCATCTTTCAATATGTATTTTTATCCGAAAACTATTTTGCTAAAGCTATTTTGTTGTCCTCACAGGATGGCAATATTTCCAATGAGAAAAATCATAGCTGCGAGCCCGATGAATTCAAAAATGTAATGGCAAAAAAGCTGGATGATTTAAGAGATAAAGTGATGAAGTCTGATTTCGCCCCAATACCAAACATATATAACAAATTCAAATCACAATTCTGCGCTACTGAATCAGATTTGGTGAGAAATATCCCATCGTTTGCAAACATCAAATCAAAATTGTATTATGCAAGAAACAACGCAGCTGGTGTAAAAAAAATTAAATGTAAATCAATTGATGAAGTAGAAGTTCCATTACAATTTAGAGATTTTTTGTTTTACGATTATAAAGATGAGTCTTCCAATACCCGAATAATAATCTTGGTCAGTCCAAATCAACTAGAGATAATTCCGAGCATTAAATTTTTTGAAAGCGACGGAACATTCGATTGCACCCCTGAGCCTTTTGTGCAGTTATATACTATCCACGGAGATCTGGGAAGTGACGAAGATCACACTCGTATAGTTCCTCTTATTTATGTTTTACTTAACAAAAAAACAGAAGAAATATACAAAAAATTATTTGAAATTTTGAAACAAAACATTCCTGGGTGGGAACCCGTAAAATTTTTAACAGATTTTGAACTAGCCGCAATGAACGCCATTACAATTGTTTTTCCGTCAGTTGTGATTAAAGGATGCTACTTTCATTATTCCAAAAATGTATGGAAAAAAGCAAAACAGTTGGATCTGACAAAAGATGCTATCACCCAAAGACATGTAAGACTTTCAGCTTTACTGCCTTTACTTCCTCGTAAATTCATATCAGAAGGATGGTGCTACATAATGGAAGACTGTCCTGATACTGACGCCATTCAAACATTTAATGACTACATGGTGTCACAATGGCTAGAGAACGAGAGTTTTGTAGACATTTGGTGCGTTCATGGTGAACGCCATCGAACCACAAATGCCGTAGAATCTTGGCATAAGAAATTAAACTCGACTGTGCCAAAGAATGCTAATTTATATCAGCTTCTGAACGTGCTGAAAGAGGACGCAGATTTACAAACAGTGGTTGTTACTCAATATAAATCAAACGCACCCCCCGCAAAACGATGTGCACAGACAACTATTATGAAAAATTCGTGGATCACATACGTAACTGACCAACTCCTCAAAAACAAAATCTCCGTAGGTCACTGCTTAGAAAAAATAAGGGTTTAGCTACTAATTGTTGAAATATAAGAAATTATTTACACGTCATTTAGCTGATTATACTAATAGTTGATTTTCTGTGATATTTTATAATTCTTAGATTATAAGTGAATTATTCATACATGACGTTTTTGCAAAAAAAAATTGCTGATTCATTGCTATATAGGTGAAGAATGACTGATTTGATTAAACAAAAAGTTGATTTTCTGTGAAATTTTACAATTGTTAGGTAAGGTTAGAATTCATTGCAAAAAAAATTGCTGATTCATTGCTATGTAAGTGATGAATGACTGATTTGATTATACAAAAAGTTGATTTTCTGTGATATTTTATAATTGTTAGATTTAAAGTGAATTTTTCATATTAGATATTATTGCAAAAAAAAAATGCTGATTCATTGCTATGTAGGTGATGAATGACTGATTAGATTATACAAAAAGTTGATTTTCTGTGATATTTTACAATTGTTAGATAAAAAGTGATTTATTTTTGTTAAAAATTTACCTGACATAGTTGTTATGAGATAGGTAGACGTGAATAATTACGTACCTGTCTAATAATAACTATGTCAGATAAATTTCAATATAAATTAAGAGTTAATTTTTTGAGATATTTTGTAATTTTTAGATTGTAAGTAAATTCTTCCTGTTTGATGTTTTTGCAAAAAAAATATTATACAGGTATAGAGAGGAACTAAAATTATATTAAAGTTGATTATTTAAGTGATATTTTATCATTGAACAAGACGTTTGCTAACAAAATTTGATTTTTTTGGAGTTATCTGTTTTTTTTTTCAATTAAAGGTCTTATATTTACATACAAAGCATTTTTACTGACTGTACCTTATATCTTTGAACTTGTTTTGGTATTAGTTTAAACAATGGTATCGGTTCGGAATAGAAAAAAAATATGAGTTGAAACAAATACCAGTGGTATTAGTTTTTGGTATTAGAATGGAATAAATCTTTAGAACGCCATAGGAGATGCTCGAGAAAATAGTTTTTAAATTAATAAATCGACTATAAATGGGTTTTAAGTGTTATTCTTATCCTTTTATACAATAATCCGTACATAACCAATTATTCTTATAATATTGTCTTCAATCCTGGACCCTGGTCAATCCTTATGATTTTGTAGAAATTCGAGAATATCATCCCTAAGTAGTAAGAGTATCGAGAATATCTTTCTTCTTTCTGGAACAGAAAGAGAGAGACAGAGACAGAAGGCGTTGTGAGTACCAAATACCGCCAATTGAGCAGACAGATGAGGTTCCAAATTTAAATCACATTATTGACCAGCGGGTTATAATAAAATCCAGTACAATATTATTGCCCGGCAGTGCCACCGGCCAAAAATGACTCACTTTAGGTTAGGTTAGCATGACATATAATTTGACGTTTTCGATCAGGTGGTGTGAAAAAAGTATTACGGTTACTAAGTAATTAATTGACAGCTTTATCTATGTATATTAGTAACGCTTAATTAACTTTCTGAACAATGTTCTACAAGAATACTTCAAGCAAACTTGTCATCGTAGCCAGATCATAGAATTGCCCATTTCGTGAGATATGAAAATACGCAATTACTAGCTGTGCCCTGCTGTTTTACACCATTATTCCCTTTGTCCCCGTATGCCATATCCCCGTCACGGGGACAGCGGGACGTGATTAAATTTATTTCCCGTTGTCCCCATAACGTACATTCGGCTAACGGGAACTAAAACATATTATATTTCTAGGTGGTTTAAAAAAAACTACTCAAATAAACACCTCATCTATGTATTTTATAGTAGATTATGCACCCAGGGGATAAAGCAGTGTCTTGTGTCACGGGCGTCATATTGAATCTCGAACGCAATGAAGGATTCGGGAGTTAACTCCCGAGCGTAGCGAGGGAGTTTAGAGTTTAACTCACGAGCGAAGCGAGGGAGTTAAATATAAGAATCCTGAATGCAGCGAGGGATTCAAGCTAGCCCAAGGCAAAGACAGCTTTATCCCCGAGGAGGATACTCTACTTTTCACACTTCCTGTGAGAAAATAAGAAGCCGTAGTACGAAAAACAAAGTAATTTAAATTTACAAACACTAAGTAGAGATATGTATTTAAAACTATACTATATATATACTTTAAAAAAGTTAGTTTAATACCATACGGATTTGCAATATCCGCGACTTTTTCCGTTCCACTCGGTATATCTACCACATAGCGGCCACGATCAACTCGATTTTCGTTTTTTTTTTTACTTCTCTGTTGGTTTGTAAATATGTGCCTATTTTAGCAACCTAATCTAATACATTTAAAATTTGTAGACACACAGCTTTATACAGAGCTGTAAATCAGCTGGTAGAATGGGTTCGGACGCTTGGCTGTATGCAATTTGAATTTGGAACGTCATCGTCATAGGAGATGCTCGAGAAAATGGTTTTAAATTAATAAATCGACTATAAATGGGTTTTAAGTGTTATTCTTATCCTTTTATACAATAATCCGTACATAACCAATTATTGTATAGCATTGTCTTCAATCCTGGTCAATCCTTATGGTTCTGTAGAAATTCGTAGGAAGAAGTAGTAAGAGTATCGAGAATATCTTTCCTCTTTCTGGAACTGAACGAGAGAGACAGAAACAGAGGGCGTTACAAGTACCTAATATGCCGCCAATTTAGCAGACAGATGAGGTTCCAAATTTTAATCACATTATTGACCGGCGGGTTATAATGAAATCCAGTACAACATTACTGCCCGGCTGTGCCACCGGCCAAAAATGACTCGCTTTAGGTTAGGTTGGCATGACATATAATTTGACGTTTTCGATCAGGTGGTGTGAAAAGTATTTTTAAGGCGCAATTAATTTTTTTTTCTTAATTGAGGGGTTGTTGTGTTGATTATCAATAAGTGGAATTTCGAAGACTGCATAGCTATGTGATTTAGTGATAAAAAAAATAAAACTGACTGATTATAATAACGTTTTCTTTATTTTTCTCTCAAAACATGATCTTTGTAAGGAAGTGGGTGGGTGGGTGGTGGCCACATTTACACTTAGCCACTGCCATTGCTCCTGTCGCTACCGGAATTATAAATAAGTACTTATTTCTGCGTCAATAACGACGCAAGTGTGTGTTCACACTCAGCCTTCGTACTTCTTTATTGATCAACTTGCAACAATGACTGACGTCAAGGTTGTTGGTGCAACAGTATTAATCTGCTCAGTATAAGTAACTAAGAATTTTTTACGAGCGGTCGAAACGTCGCCAAAAGCGACTTCTTCGATTTTAATTCTTCTATTGGAATATTGTCCAAATTCATACTGATGCGATTCCACGCCTCGTGCATTTTAAACTTCAATTTATGGTTTTTATCATGAGGATCCCATATTACCCGCTCAATAGCACGTTCTCGGTCGAACTTCGGCGGCAAGTGAGCGAGAATGTAAACACGCGCTCGCGCTCGCAATCGAGAGGGAGCGCCGGGCAGTGGCAGCAGCATGGGCAGTGACGCCAGTGACCTGCGTGAGTAACAATTTACATAGACGCGCTACCCGGACTACCTTGCTCACTTCCCTGCCCAACTAGCCTGAGTGTAAGGTTTAGTACAAGGTGGTTCAGAGTGAGCTAAAATACTTAGCTTTTATTTTAAGAACTAAACAAGTAGGTAGCCGGATGAATTTAAAAATGTATTTCATGGTCTGTGCCGTCGGCTTGACCTGTGAGATTACATCCTTCAATTTTCCCTTTGATTCATGCGTGTCTTAGCTTCCTGTGTCGTCTAGCCGAGCTACATCCCTGCTCCGCGCGACCACTCCCCTCAGGGCGGGGGTGCGCGGGCGAGAGCGCGGTGGTCGTCAGTACGCTTTCGATTGACCCGCGATACACGCGTGTCACATTACTTACGCAAGTTAACGACGAGTGTCGTTCGAGATCGTAAGAAGAAACTTACGATCGACAGTGTTGTGTTTTACGAGTGAATAATGGTAAGTTATTAATTTTTTTTTTGTAAGTGCTTGTAAACTTTATTTTTATTGTTATTTTTATAGCCCGGTATACTATATACCTAGTTACTTTATTTAAATAAGTAGTACCTAATCCTGTGTTTTCATGATTCTCTTGGTACTTTACTTGTTAAACCCGCTTCCCTCATTTAGGGAAGTAGTTATTTAAATGCGTAACATATAATCTGCGTGCCACACTGCCCAGATTTGTTACCTTTTTACCAATCAAGTGAACTTCGGTTTCATCCGGTGAGCTTGTGGGTGTAACTTCGCAACCCGTCAACTGTCTACTAACATTACGGTTTGAGTTTGTGAAGTATACAGATTAATACGCTGAGCCGTACGGGTCAATTTTTCGGGCCGTACAGGTCGATTTCTCCAGCCGTACGGGCCGATTCCTCGAGCCGTACGGGCCGATTCTTCGAGCCGTACGGGCCGATTTCTCGAGCCGTACGGGCCGATTCCTCGAGCCGTACGGGCCGTTTCGTCGAGCCGTACGGGCCGATTCTTAGAGCCGTACGGGCCGATTTCTCGAGCCGTACGGGCCGATTCCTCGAGCCGTACGGGCCGATTTCTCGAGCCTTACGGGCCGATTCCTCGAGCCCTTCTGGTCGTTTCCTCGTGATGTATGCCGATTTCATTGCTTGGTCTGTACAGACTAAATTTTAATAAGCACATACCACCGAAGTGTACCGGTCATACTGTATTAACCTCCCCACTTACACGTAGGTTGGTAAGATGAAAAGGCTAACTTTGTCTATTTGTTTTAGGCAACATCCCCTGCGGACATGCAGACTTTTGAGTCCCTCATGGAATGGGAAGCAGATGACCCTGGAGATAACATCATCCTAAGCAGAATAGAACAAATCATAAGAAACCACTTACCAAGGGGATGGAGCGAGTGGCGAATTAGAATATTTAAAAAAGAAGAGTTACTAGGCAGTGAATCCGACCCCCGAATTTTAAATAAAATCAGGTTTGCAATCCCTACTATTGATTTAGCCAGAGCGTTTTCACCAAATTGTACCTCTCTTAAAGAGAAATCTTATCGAGATATAAAATTGAAGCTATTGGAATGGCCACTGTGCATTGGTCTTATCGTCCATCCCATGTCTCTAGCTGCTAGAGTCCGTGGCTCAGCAGTCCAGAACGAACTGGTGCTTGCGGCCATTGCGGAAATGAAGCCATTACTAATAAGCAGGGAAGAGGCAGATAAGGAGTTGGGTGAACAGGTTGATCACTCTAGTGATGAGGTATCAATTCCGTCCACAATAACTGCATCTGGTAGAACTAAAAAACCAAGTCGATTAGACAGGTTGGAGCAAAGCCAACTTAAGTTAGAAAACATGATGGAACAGTTTATAAAAAACTTCCAACCAGATACACAACCTTTTTCGGCTTCAGAGAATGATTACACTTCCCAAGAATCATCAGAGGATGAACAAAATATTCCCCAACCTCATACATCACCAAAACCCTGGGAACCACCTACTTCCATCGCTGAAGATGACTTTGAGTGGACCCCAGCTACGAAACAACAAGAACCCTTGATACCAGCTGCTAAACCTCACATTGCTACACAGGGCGCTGAATGTCAACGATTGGGTGATATAACTTTCAACCAGATCCGATACGCAGAAGTTCAGAAGAAACTACATGCTAACCCTGTCTTCGGTCCTTTGAAAGTTAATCCCATTCTTACTGCGTATGGAACCTCCCCCAATCAGGAGCACTTGGTTCGAATGGACTATACCTTGGGTACCATTTCCCACGGTCTGCTGCTTCAACGAGAGTCTCTGGCGAACATACTAAAGGATCTGGCTAACAAACATCCGTCTATGAAACAAGACTTAAAAAACATTTTGTCGACAGACTCAACTTTTAAATCTCTTTCGGATGATTTACTTCAATACGTGTGTGGCAGGAGAGCAGAGATTATAGAACAAAGAAGAAATGGTTTCCTTCCCAAGGAAGAATATCAGGCAGCTCTCCTTGGGGCTATTCCCCCATCAACCACCCACCTCTTCTGTGAAACAGGGCTAGCGGAGTTGCTCAAACAACCATCTCAGCAAACATTTTTTCGCAACCCCCATAGAAAACCTTTACAACCTAAGAACTATAATTCAACGTACTCTGCACGTCAAGCAAGACCAACACACAAAGTTTCAAAGACGTCGAAACCTTACAATAGACAACGAAAATCAAGTACCGGTAAAACGCATGAAACTTTTAAAAGACAGTTCAACACCAAAAACAAAGACCATGGCCAAACCTTTTCCCGAAACAAACCGTCTAAGGAAAATATTTCAAAAAGAAATAAGAAAGACTGACGCATTCGAGGCGGGACGCCTTTCACAATTTGTAGAAGTCTGGAAAAAGGAGGGGGCGCCACTAAATATCCTTCAAACGATAACTGGATACATCATTCCTTTTGTAAAAAAACCCCCAAGGGTACCTTTTCATTCAAAAATAATTTCCAGATTCGAAACGAAAAAGTTAAATTCAGAGATCCAGACTCTCATACAGCAAAAGGTTTTAGAAATCTCAACAGTGCAGACAGGCTTTTTGTCAACCATGTTTCCAGTACCAAAACCCAACAACAAAGTACGCCCAATAATCAATCTGAAGGGCCTCAACAAATTTCTCACCCCAAAGAAGTTCCGCTTGTTAAACCACTTCAGAGTACCCCACTTCTTACAGAAGAACGATTTTCTCATAAAAATCGACATCTCACAGGCATACTTTCATATACCAGTAGCCAATCGTCATCGAAGATTCCTATCAATAGTTCACCAAAAGAAGGTATATCAGTTTACATGCCTCCCGTTTGGTCTGTCAACAGCCCCTCTTACCTTTGCAAGGGTATCAAACTGGGTAGCATCCCGATTGCGACAGGCGAATATAAGGGTCATTGTATACCTGGACGATTTTTTGATTGCCAATCAAGATCCGATAAAACTGCAAAAAGATGCTATCAAGACGGTACAATTCCTTCAAAAATTGGGATGGATAATCAATATGAACAAATCTCTACAAGACCCATCTCAACATATCGAATACTTAGGGATAGAATGGGACACCTTCCACAACACAAAAGCCCTCCCGGAAAGGAAAATATTCTCCTTGAGAAAAGATCTCAACCAACTTCTATCAAGTCAAAAATGGAGTTGGCAATCGGCAAAGAGCTTGCTAGGAAAGCTAAACTTTGCGTCTTTTGTAATACCACTTGGAAGACTTCACTCCAGAAAGATACAAAGAGCAGCCAACATTTTACCAGAGGAGTCAGTCCGCAAAAAGTTTCCCATTCCTGCAAAGGCACTCGAAGAATGCAAATGGTGGATTCAAAATCTCGAAAAGAAAGATCCCCTTTTCAAATCTTCAGAGACCATATTCATCACATCAGATGCCTCGGACCAAGGTTGGGGAGCACAGATAAATGGAAAGCATATCAGTGGCGTCTGGGACGCCCGCCAGTGTCAGTGGCACATAAACAAAAAAGAGCTGTTTGCTGTTCTTCTCGCTATTCAATCCGAAAAGAATTCGATAAAAAACAAGAGAGTAGTTGTACAATCAGACAATCGAACTGTAATAGCATACATAAAAAATCAGGGCGGGACGAGATCATCGCAGCTAACAGGTCTAGTCTTCCAGTTGTTAACCTTAGCCAAGAAACTACACGCAGAGATTTGTCCCCAATATATACCAGGAATATACAACGATGTAGCCGACAGTTTATCCCGACAAAAGAGTCTCTCAGACTGGCATCTTTCGACGAAGATATGCAGCCAAATATTTCAAAAATGGGGCGTTCCCGAAGTGGACCTGTTTGCATCAAGAAATTCGAAGGTAGTTCCTGTCTATGTCTCCCGGGATACCAGGGACAAGGATGCTCTATTCATAGATGCCTTCAGCAAGAAGTGGGAATACAAGTTAGCATGGATCTTTCCACCCCCGTCGTTGATTCCTCGGGTGTTAGCTCATCTAAATCAAGCCAAAGGCTCATACATTCTGATTGTTCCACGCTGGGACAGAGTGTTCTGGAGATCGGATCTACGATCACGGGCGATAGACCGCCCATTTCAAAACCGGAACCCACACCATCACCTGAAAGATTTAACACCCCAAACGAATCTAACAAGAGTTCAACATCTACGTTTGGAGGCTTGGAAGGTACGGGGTGGTCAATTTTAACTAAAAACTGGCCAAGAGAAGACTATAGTTTAATTCAGAAGGCATGGCGCATTTCATCATTAAAAACATACCATGCTCCATGGAGAACATGGTTAACAAGATGTGAGGTTCTTGGTCTTAACCCTAACAAACCGGACGCAGCATCAGTTGCACAACATTTGAGTTTTCTACATAGAGTGAAAAAGTTGTCTCCCAGTACCATAAAATTACATAAATCAGTTATTGTTACGTTTGCTGACCCCACTAATAGAGATTCTATAACTAACAGCCCAATAGTTAAGCAAATTATCAAAGCCATTGAATTGTCAAAACCACCTTCAGTTAAAAAACAAATTTGGGATGTTAAGCATCTAATTAATTGGTTAGAGAATATTTCAATTCAGGAAGATAGTATTTTTCAAATTTCACGCCATCTCGCTCTATTACTATTGTTAGCATCTGGGCGAAGAATCCATGACCTTACCTTACTTAGGATTGATGAAAATAGCATGGTAATAGATGAATCGTCGATTACTTTTTGGCCAGAATTTGGTTCTAAAACTGATAGTCACTCCTATAGACAATCCGCCTGGAAACTCTTACAAGTCCCAAATAGGAATCTTGACCCAGTTTTATGGATCAGGTTATATCTTAATGTGTCAAATTCGAGAAGAAACGCGGGTGGCAATCAGATTCAGTCTTTGTTTATCACCTCTAGAGGTCGAGTAGCACCTGCTTCCAAAGCAGTAATTGCAGGATGGATAAAAACAGCTTTTTCAGAATTAAACATTAATTTCTCGCCTGGCAGCATCAGGTCTGCTGTTGCCTCTTCCAGAAAGGACAGTAATGTTCCAATGGATATAATATTAAGAAATGGTAACTGGAGAAGTGATAAAAATGTGATTAAACATTATTTTAAAGAAATAATTAATACTCCGTCCAAAGATGATTCCAATGACTTATGTTTAGTAAATTCTAGCTTTACTACTTTGTGATAATTAGCACTTAATTAATATCGGTTTGTAACCGTTTTTATACTATCTAAATAAACATGATTATGATTACGTTGTCATTTTATTGAATTCAATACAAGCACTTACATACATTCACTCGTATAAGACATACACAATACTCCAACTAAATATTATTTCACAGTACGCTATTCCCGTGTCGTCAGAATCCAAATATTTCTCACAGGTCAAGCCGACGGCACAGACCATGAAATAACCAACGTTTTTCCCCCGAAGGGATAAAAACGATATATTTCATGTCTTGCCTAGGCTTGACCAGGTAAACTCTTGACGACAAGACATCTCAAGGTACTGACGACCACCGCGCTCTCGCCCGCGCACCCCCGCCCTGAGGGGAGTGGTCGCGCGGAGCAGGGATGTAGCTCGGCTAGACGACACGGGAAGCTAAGACACGCATGAATCAAAGGGAAAATTGAAGGATGTAATCTCACAGGTCAAGCCTAGGCAAGACATGAAATATATCGTTTTTATCCCTTCGGGGGAAAAACGTTGGTTATTATAATATTCGATTATTCAATTATTGAAAAGAATAAAACCGATCAAGTGCGAGTTAGACGAATAGTGGAGGCTCATTAGAAAATAATAGGGTTTTGCTACTTATGGAACCGTTAAATAGTAAAAAGAAAAAAATATCTTCTTATTGTTGGTAACTATGTTTATTATAGGTGAATATTTATTTAAAAAAATAAAAAAGCGAAGAACAATTCGATTTTCGTTGAGCAACTCAATGCTTGATGCTCTCTTGCATAACCAATTTTAAATGGAAGTAGAAAAAATGGATTAACAGTCAAATCAGTCAATCAGTCGACCTGTTTGCGGTTTGTTCAATGAAGACTTATTAAGTGTTTTGAAATGCATGTTTATACAAGTAGATCTAGTAATGGCTAATTGGGATTTATTATTACTTATTTTTATATGTAAAATCTACATAATTAAGGATTTAGTCTACTGTGAGTACTTTACGTTTACATAGTAGGACATAGTTTGTTCAATGAAGACTTAATAAGTGTTTTGAAATGCATGTTTATACAAGTAGATCTAGTACCTAATGGCTAATTGGGATTTATTATTAGGTACTTATTTTTATATGTAAAATCAACATAATTAAGGATTTAGTCTACTGTGAGTACTTTACGTTTAGCACAAACCTTTGTAATACCTACTTTAAAGGAATTTAAAACCTACTTAGTTCTAGTACCCACACACAATAATTATTGATTTGATGTACCTAGTACAAGCGCGCGATCATTGAAAATATAAAAATTGTAGGTTAACTCTAAAGCGACCTCATCTAGACATCAAGGAATCGGGTCTTTTTTGCCAAATAGCTATACTATCACCCATTTTTTTAAGTTAATGCACTTTCTAGGTAATGCACCGTCTACTGACGATTTTAGATCACTTTTTGTGTATTTTCTACGCAATTACAGGTACTTTAATAAGATATAATTCAGATATATTTACAAGTCAGTACGGAGATGGCTATGGAACTAAATGGATATATTTCCCGGATGGCGATGGAGTGCTTCATTTCATAAATCTAACATTAACGGAAGATGATAAGCTTATACATCGGAACTCAATGTTTGATGAAATTGAATTTAGATTATATATTGGGTAGGTATATCTGGATATGTCTTATTAGTTATTAGGTACCTATATTATTGTCTTTTAATATGGTAGGTACATAATACCTACTTATATTTTGGGAGCCCACTTGTTACCCGATCGTCATGAAATGCATTCGGAAACCCTACTTTGAATGATTCCCAAACCATTACCAAATTAGTTTCGACAACATTAAACAAAACATAAAAAATATTACTAACAGCAAGTCACTTTATAAAGTTCGCCTAGAATCTACTCAGTAATACTCAGATTCTGCAGTGCATTTGTTGCAATTCCGACACTGGTTTCCATCACAGAGATTTCATTACCTACATTTTGAAGATTACTTAAAAACATAGAAATATCCTACTTCCTCACTAGCAATGTAAATGGATGCATGATTTCCTGCCTATCATTATTAATTAAAGGCCCAAAACAGTCTTGTGCATGCAAAAGATACCTTTCAAGAAAAGGTTTCTTTCCTTTTCACTTACATTCATCACCTCGCATTGTTCCAAGCGGTCCTCTGTACAAACTGTCATAATAAGGTATCATTTTATAGGCACAAGATAAAGACCAGTAAATGGCAACAGTCCACAAAATATGCCTAGCTTAGCCAACTTCAATTGTCCACGTGTTTTAACTCAAATATTATGTATTATGAAACCTAGCAAAAAAACTATCTGAATAAAAAACGTACTTTATAAATAAACAAAAATGTTATGCATCACAAAGATTTAGACGTAACGGTAAATCTTAAAATTAAGTACCTATTAAACCTACAAGTGTTGTATTACGACAAATGAACCCTAGCCGTGGTTGAGCTGAACATCCTCACAAGATCCCCCCTTTTTTTTTAGGAAACGGTAGTCGGTGTACACAAGCTAGACAGTGCCACACAGGCTAGTCAATGCCACACAGGCTAGTCAATGCTACACAGGTCAGTCAATGCTACTCAGACTAGTCAATGCCACACAGGTCAGTCAATGCCACACAGGCTAGTCAATGCCACACAAGCGAATCAATAATGTTTTATGAAACTACAGTTTGTCAATGATAAGCGAATTGATAGAAAGAAAATCCAATTTTATGTCGAGACGTAGGGAATGATTAGAATAAGTTGTCCTTGCAAATGTTAAGAACTATAAGAAATATCAAGCAATAACAAAGGAGTATTCCGATATTCAGAATGGCGGAAACTGATAATCTCAGTCCTTCCAACAATTCTGCTGCCGAGGCCTCCGCCGAAAACAGTCTAGTTGAAGCAAATGGTTCTTCTGAAGATGTTGATGTAAGTTAACTTTATTTCGCAGTGGATTATTATGAATATATACGTGAGTTACTTACTCCTCGGCTTAGTCCTGATGGGTGCTCCATCTAACTATTTTATGTTTTGCAGTGAGTAAAAAAAGAAATTACTATTTCTATATCATAAAATAACCTGTAAAAAAAGCAATGTAGGTCAAGATCAATTTATTAGATATCTTATAATCACAATTGTTTCAGATCAATGCCCAGATTGATGAACAACGGCGCAGAATGCAACCAACTAAGATGGAATCTTTTTTTGCTATCACAAAGTCACTGATAATAAGAGCATTAGTAGTTTATTTTATCACTTCCATGTTCCGTCAACCATCTACACCTAAGCCAGATATAAGCAACCCAAATGCGGCACCCCGTGTTGCTGCTACTAATATGTTTGCAAATGGCACAGTATTAGACATGTATTGTTATGTATCAGAGAAAGAATTTTATTCAAATTTGGAGGATTCAGATTTAATTTGGATGCAAACTGGAATTGTTTATGGTGATTGGCATGGAGGACCTCTTAATGATGGTACTTTCTCACACTCCACCAGTATCAGGCCATCGGAGTCATTAAAGAATAATGGATCAATTTATCTTCACGTATTCCTGGTACATTCGGGCAAATCACCTGATCCCAAAAATAAAAAGGACTATGGAGGACCTTATATCACATATGGAAAAAAACAGCTGAACAAGTACAAAAAGCTACGTTATATGAAAACACATAACTTATTGACTGGGCAAACTGAAAAGTCTGCTGAAGAAATAATTAAAGCTGAAACACTAAAAGAGGAAATAGTATCACATTGGCATCCAAATTTGACCATTAATGTGGTCTCTGATCAAACAAATTGGATGCAAGGAAGTGTTCCACCTCCATTAGATGAGTTCATTTTCTTTTTGCCAGATGGAAAACAATATAAACCTGCTGTTTTCTTAAATGACTATTGGAATATGATGCGTGATTATGTGCCAATTAACAAGACCTCTGATATCCTAAATCTTGAGCTCACATTTCAGCCACTGAGCCTTTTCAAATGGCAGTTGTATACAGCTCAAGCAATGAGAGACAAATTGAGCATGTTCTCAGCACTGGGAGCTGAAGAGCAGGATGAGGAACAGGATACAGTTAAGGAGTTGCTTCTTGATACATCTCCTTACCTGCTGGGACTCACTATTAGTGTGTCTGTTCTGCATTCAATATTCGAGTTACTTGCTTTCAAAAATGACATTCAGTTTTGGAACAATAGGCAGTCTCTTGAAGGTCTTTCTGTGAGATCGGTGTTTTTTAATGTTTTCCAGTCCACTGTAGTTTTGCTCTATGTTCTGGACAATGAAACAAATGTCATGGTTAGAATTTCATGCTTCATTGGTTTACTTATTGAAGTATGGAAAATCAACAAAGTAATGGATGTAAAGATAAATAGAGAGGACCGCATATTTGGGATACCAAAGCTAAGTTTCACTGATAAAGGATCCTATGTTGAATCCAGTACAAAACAGTATGACATGCTAGCATTCCGCTACCTTAGCTGGGCTTGTTTCCCTCTCTTGGTTGGATATGGTGTGTACTCTTTGTTATACCAGGAACACAAAGGCTGGTATTCCTTCGTCTTGAATATGATGTATGGATATTTATTGACTTTTGGATTCATCATGATGACACCCCAGCTGTTCATCAATTACAAGTTGAAATCAGTAGCACATCTGCCCTGGCGAATGATGACTTACAAGTTCCTTAATACATTCATAGATGATATCTTTGCATTTGTTATCAAAATGCCAACTATGTATCGTCTGGGCTGCTTTAGAGATGGTAAGTGTTCATTTACAGTGTTATGATTTATAAACAGATGGTTTTAATCCTTGGATGTTAGAAATAATAATGATTCCCCTTACAGATATAGTATTCTTCATCTTCTTATATCAGCGTTGGATCTACAAAGTTGACCACAAACGTGTCAATGAGTTTGGGTTCTCTGGTGAGATGGAAGAACAGCAGAAACAAGTGAAGAACGGCACCTCGCCTCCTGCTATTACAGAGACAGAACAACAACCTGGGGATAAGAAGAATGATTAGTTTAATTTTGTGCTGTATTTTAGGTAAAGCCTTCAAGATTATCACTTATACTTACTTATTTTGAGTACTGTGTGAGTTTAATATTGAACAGTAGTCATGGACAAGTTCTTAGCATGGAAGTGAGATGTGGTAAAATGTATTTATTTTCCGTTCATCAGTTCATCACACAAATAAAATATCAAAATGAGTAATAAAATATATTTCAATAATGTCACAATTACATTGAGGTAACATATTTGAATGCTTTTACCATGTTTGGGTGGCATGATACTAGAAAGTATTTTGATTTAGCAAGTAGGAAAAATTATTTGGATTTTGTCATTGTAATATGTATTGGTAAATAATGTATTGGAAAACTAAATTGAATAGTAAGTGCCAGAAGCTTTTTAATTATATGTGTCACAGCCAACTATCTTAATCAGCCATTTCATTAAAAGTCTAGCCTTTTCATAGAATTGCGCCGTTTAATCAGCGACATAAGTGACATGGGCAAGTCATTAAACTATATTGATCAAAAGATGTCACTAAAGTCGCTGAAAAATCGGCGCATTTAAATGAATAGGCTAGGCAACTAATTAAACAGCTGACGGCTGCGACATATGTATTTGTGTAATTAATAGACAAATATTTAATTTGTGTTATTGGAGCACTTCTGATGATTTATAATGGGCTCCTTTTGGCGTGGAAATAATTTCAGTTCTCAAAAATGTTCAGTCTATATTTGATGAATTCAGTTGTAGTGTTATATTAGTCATAAAAACTGGGACACATATTATTTGACTAATATGAGATAAAAAAGACATTTCTGATAGCACTTATAAGTAGGTATTTATTTAAATGATTGTGTAAGAAGTTATGGTTGTGTGATATATTTCATTCTCATATTTTTTGTCTGATGATCTTTCTTTACTTCTTTATTTTATTGTTATAATACATAGTAAACATTGTGAATGCGCGTTTATTATATTCAGATTAATGTCTATATTAAGAAAAGTATAAGAGAATGTTGACACTTGTAAATATTAAACTTATTAATTTTCCTTATAATATATATTCTAAATCCAATAAATACATAAATCTGCATTCTAAACACAAGGTAAAGCAAATCAAGAGTAGGTATAGTTAGATGATGCGGATGCTTTGTGTGAACTAGATAAAGTGTTGACAGTGGAATTATAATGGTCTGATAGTGCAGTTTGTGCCTTGAAGTAGGTATATTCCTACTTATAACACAACGTTTTTAATTACAAGTGTCGATCAACATAGGTACATACATTTACTTTCTTGTTTATTATTGTCTAATTAATAAAATTTGACTTGGACACATTGTTATAATTATTATCTTATTATTGGTGTTAATTCTGCATGTTTGTGTTAATAACACAAAGATTTTCTCATCAATTCAACATAATTTAGAGCACAATATTATTATTTTATTGCATGATTATTACACATTGTAATATAGTTTTAATATAAATAAATTCGTTGTTTCAATTTTTCTTTTTATTTTACAAACACCATGTCCTCATTGCGTACAGATCGCGTTAGAACTTAATATACGTACCATGCTCACTATACCTACCTATAGGTATTGAGGAGTTACTACCCACTACAACTAAGCTACTACTAAGCTTACTGGTCGCAATGCAAAAATAACGATCGAAATGCTTCACAAAAAGTAATGCTCGAACAGGTTACGGAACTTGACATAACAGCATAACATTCAGTAACATTGACATTATACTTTTCTGTACACATCTGCCCTTTAGAGCTTATACAGGTTACGGAATTGTGTAAACAACACACAGTAGCGTAGCTAGCATGGGTGAAACCCGGTGCGAGTAATGATGTGTCACTCCACAAATGGAGAACACCCCCCCGACCCAAAAAACGAATATTTTTGCATACCACCTCGGATAGGCTTTATTTTGTTTTGATAGGTAATTCATATTAGCCCCTGTACCAGGACCAACGTATCGTAAGCGTAGCAGATCACGCTGACGCCGCTAGAGAGGTCGGCGCGCAGTAGGTACCTAGTCGTAGCCAATGTCCCACAGACACGGCCTCAGAACCGAACCCTGTGGAACACTGCACGATATATCTTACCGGTTCCACTCTCCCCGGTGACCGGGGTAGGTAACGGCCCTGTCCGTCAAATAGGCCTCGACCACGCGACGGAGGTAGGTCGGCATCCGGTGATACCAGAGTGCCTCCCTGATGCAACTCGAGGGCAGGAAAGGCATTAATGGCAATGTCAAGAGACTCCGCCAAGAAGACCCTGCCCTGGGACACCGCATTCCCCGTGGTGAGGGCTCTCACGCGCATGATGGCATTCACCAGATTCGGCCCCACCCTCACCATGTGCCCGACGAGGCGGTTTGCAATCACTCTTTCAAAGAGCTTGCCCACCTCGTCGAGCAGCACGATGGGCCGGTATGCGGACGGAGAATCCGCAGGGCGCCCCGGCTTCCTAATGAGGAACAGAGCAACGCTACGCTACTGATAACACAGACATGCGACAGCAGCTATTGATATTTGCTGGCATTTGAAGAGTTAGAGCAGGTCTTGCTCAGATCATCACGAAATAAAATGAACGATAATGGGAATAGGAATAAAACGCTAGAAATGTATAATAGAGATTGATTTATTTTAAATATTTCAATCAATAATAATTTTACGTAACGATAATATTTAATTTTAATACATTTGTGTTAGTTTGCTATTTCTACACTTTTGGTAACATTCTAAACACATTTTGTGGTTGTTGCCAGATCATTATGAATAAATTATAATAATCTAAAAATCACATAAACACCTAGATATCATCACAAAATCAATCACGAGTATCATTCTCTTTACATAATTTATATTTTTTTGTAATATTAGATAACCAATTAAACCACTGACACAACATAATAACAGCAATTTAACACCTGTAGGTAATATTTTGTTTTAGAGACTCAACTAAGTATGTCCATCTGTCTGGGGCATAGTACCTAGTAGCTCCCTATTGGATGAACATGTAACGTAGGTAGGTACTTACCTAGGTGCTTTTGTTTGAAAGTTGTTTTAACTTGTGTAAGTAGTGCGTACGTTCAGTAACCGTTTAATATATGAAATAAGTTAGTTGAAAATTTTAGCTCGTACTAAAATTTCTTCGAAACTAATTGAAAAATCGCTATCTAGAGAGCTCACTTGTAGGTAAAGAACTAATATAATAATACGTTTCGATTTCCTAGAGGTCTTAGATGTCTGAAAATCGTAGCTTTCACAATAAAATAAAATATACCCAGTATTATGCCTGTTTTCAGTAACATGGGGAGACACCGAAATGAATGTCTAAATAAAAGCACGCTGTTGGATTTTGTACCTTCAGCGTAGGCAACAAAGTTAAAAATCCAATTTTTGGATTGTCAATGGTCGGTGGTACGGGTCGTTGAAAATACCGGGCATTATATTTATTTTTCTGTAATTTAATCAATTGCCACCTATAGTTAGTGATAACGGGTAGTTAAATAATAGTTTTGATACAATAACTATGAATTGAATTGAGCAGAACTGCATAAAAAAATCTTTAAATTTTTTTTGTTGTATCTATTATGCCAAAGCCTTACAAGTAGGTAGGTACATAATTTAATGTGTACATATCACAGATAAATCTTCAATAGGTAGGTATATAGGTAAGTACTTTGTTTCTCCTGCCAAGATTTTCTTAGGTTAGGTACTACGCAATACGCATTAGTTCATAATTACTTAATTATGTATAAAGTTTGTTAGGCGAAAGGAATTCCCTTTACAATATAATTTGACATTTCTAAGCAAAATAATGTAACCATAACTGGCCACCACAGTACTGTTGGGATAGTGAACGAAATTGCGAAATGACATAGGTAACCTTTAGTACCCATCATATCATATCATATCATCATATCTTCGAGACTTCTCTTCAATGGGAACAAAGTATATGTCACTAACGCCTTAATCTATTTGTATTTCAAAATGAATTAGCTCAAAATTTTACAAACTTGAGATTTAGCATACTATAACTAAGCATTTATAAACAGAGTATGGTAGCCTTATTGTAGGTTAAAACAGCGAAAACAGAGGCAACCACAAGTCAGTAAGTGAAGAAGACGCGCCGCTGTCGTAGGCGTTTTCACTTTCGGCCTGTTCTGCTCGATCATCTGGAAAAACATAGGAATTAATAAGCTGTTAGCTGTGTAGTCTTGCTTACTATCAAGATTGAGATGATGAGATGAGTCAGACTACTAGGCTACTTCTTATTCCTGTAAAAGAAACAGTTCCATGGTATAGGACACGGGATCCAGGCCGTGGGAAAAACGATAGTAAATCAATACAGTGTAACAGTGATGTAACGCAGGACCTGAAAATGTGTCGTAGTACTATTATTATGAACAAGTCCGAACAGTCTGTTACTCATTGTATAAAATTATGACTTTATTACTGGCTAAGCGTTGTCTATTATTTCATGCATAAACACTGTTTACTTAGGTCTGCTACCAGAGGCGTATTTTGAAATTTGGCGCCCCGGGCCAATAAGTTTCGCCGCCCCAGAAGTCAAGGAGTTAAATTTTTAAATCATTTTTTAATAGCGTCTACATTTTTTTTGCGGTGTACAAAGGTGATGGGAGTTTGGTACCCATGTCCAATCAAAATAAATTTACCATCGTTGTATAGCGTATAGCTCTTTTCAAGAGTACAAAAAACTGCTATGGCAAAAGACCCGTAATAGTCTGTTTTGAAATAAAATAGTCTTCAGAAGATACTGGATATTTAGTTCGAAATAGAGTTTTAAATTGACCGATTTTGATGATATTTTTTTTTTATTTTTTTTTTTTATTTTGATGGTATTTTTTTTTTTTTTTTTTTTTGATTTTTTATGGGTTTTTTAAAATTCAGTTTATGTATGAAAATCACAACAATTTCTCAAGGAGTGACTTTCAAAACGGTTTATTTCGTGTTTTCGGATTTTTTATGCTAATCGGTACTTTGTGTGTGGACATCGTATTATGAGAAGTGCGACGTGCGAATAGTCCGACGTGCTTATAACACCATCTGTCCTCTTCCAGCATAATCCTTGAAGACAAATCTTCAACGCCGGGAGCATGTTGAGAACATCACTTCGCGCCGGGCGACCGCGGGCGGTCGCGGAGGGGGCGCTCAAGCTGCGAGCGCGCACCGGCCGGCTCACACGACACTGCGTCATCGTCTGCCTTACCGCACACTCCTCTTACTCATAATTAATTATATTTTAACCGTTGTTCACTTGTCGAATTTAATACAGTCCACTATTTTATTGTTACCGGAGTTTCCCTGATATCTGTCCTAGTACCCCCTGTAGGATATAACTCACTCCTTTCTATGGTCGCCGGTGATAAAATAAGTACTTCTTTCTCTCAGAAAAAAATACTTTGTCAAAAACCCGACTGCTGAAAACGACTAAAAAGTTCCAAACAAGTCGCTTTTCAAGCAGTCTGATGCAGTTTGTGGCCTCTGATCTGTGATTGAACTGCATCAGACTGCTTCAAAAGCGACTGGTTTGGAACTTTTTTAGTCGTTTTTAACGGTCGGGTTTTTTGACAGTATTTTTTTTTATTTCCTACATTTTAGTGAGTTAATTTCTTTTTTATTTGCGGGCGCTATTTTGAAAATTTAAATAATCTTTGTCACCCACAATTCTGACGAATTTAATGACGCCTCTTATGTCAAAATCCGTCCAGCCGTTTGTTTGGGCTGTAGGGCGTGTGAAAGAAATGGACATGCATACAAACACACCGTTTGAAAAACAATACCCTCCTTCTGACGCAGTCGGGTAAAAATGGGCATTAAACATAAAACTGCTGTCCGCAACAAAGTATAATAGTTTATTTCAGAGTGCCTAGCACGAATGTTTTTACAACCCCATATTATTTTGGTTTAATTTTATGCGACTTATAGGTACAATTTGTATTATACAAAAATATGAAATGTATCCAATTCAAATAATAACCTCCAGGGGCGGCTATTGAAATTGAGATTGAAAGAAATATTGGCAAACTGAGATTGACAAGAAAAAATAAAGAAATGAGAAGTAAAAGTTGGTTGAATAGCGCCAAAACCAAAAGAAGATGCAATCGGCCAGGGGCGGCGTAGCGGCCCCTGGTGGATTGGCGCCCCGGGCCATGGCCCGGATGGCCCTAAGGTAAATACGCCTCTGTCTGCTACATACCTGCATTCGTCGATAGGTCTGTCAGATACTCTCGCAATCACTCTCGCTCTCGGTGCCCCACAGGTCACCATCGCTGCCTGAGTCGCTGTCAACAAAAGTAATATATTTTGAAGCTCAGTACAATTTAGTTGGTAAGTTAGGTACAAAGTAAAAAATTAAAACGCCGCATGTTAACAATACCTACTAAGTAAGAAATTGATCAAGAGATATTATCCAATCCTACCTACTATTAGAATTTAACGTGACCGATAGCAGCAGAAATAAGACAATTTGCGTGATATGGATATAATGTACCTATAACAGAATTTGTCCCGTTCGCCTTCAAAGCAAGAGTCGGTAAATAGACACCTGCCGGTCGATTCTGTCGACATCTCACGGTGTTCACCTAGGCGGAGTGAACGACAATAGAGCTGTCATTCCATCTTATATGTATGGTTTGACAAATCACCCGTCGTGCGCCCCGCTCGGGTGTTCACTTCGACATGTTTACAGAATCGCACTGCTGGGCTTGCTCGTTCCAACGCTTACTAATAGGTAAGATCGAGGTCACGAGCGGGCTCATCAGGTATACAAAACAGTGTTACAAACTTACACACACTCCGGTTCGTCCTCGATAACCTCAATTGAGGGGCTGTCGCAGCGACCTTGTCTGAAAAAAATATCAAAAAGTGGTCAACACAAAATTCGGGTAGCTGGGTAGCTATGGACACGACAGAAGAAGTTTCTCTTGAAGTTTTTGCAGTAATGGATGTTTAGCGAGATATTAGAAACGCAACTCTTGGTGTTTTGTTTGTGCCTACCCACGTCACAAAGACCTGATGTTTATCTACCCATGTAATTTAGTGCTTTCTGCTCAAACTTACTCAGACTCTTGATCCTCTTCGTTTTCCTCGCGGGAGCTCTCGTAGTCACGTGCGGACTGATCTGGGCTGGGACTCCGGCTGAAACGAAAACTACAATCATAATATTTTAGCGGCATCTATGCCGCCACATACGAACTAAAGACCTGACAGAGATGCTACATCGCGGTAAAACAATCTCCGCGCGATTCGCACTTATGTACAACCGACTGAAAACAAGTATCGGGCAGTTGCTCATCAGATACAAAACCCTTGTAACGAGGTGTACAAAGAATAACATAAACCCGTTTGTTCGGTGGATCCTCCCTTTTCAATGGAGGTTTGAGGGACTTTATACTCTGTTCCGCATACCTATACTACCATATCAGATGCGCCTTATTAATATGACATATGATATTACCTACTTGTTAAGTACCTACCAATATTTAATTACCTAATTTAATTAAATCTTTTATTCCAGGCATCTAGGGCCCATAAAATAAAATACATTTACATAAAACAATAAATATCAATAAAATAATACATATTACAATAAATTTAAACTATAAACTACTGGTATTTTAATTTTACACAAGATATGTATAGGTACCTACTAAACTCTGACAGTTGATTTTATTTGACATACCTTCCTACATCAGGGGCCTAACCACCAACTCTTAAAGCAGTATTAAGTAGGTACTTCAATATTACTTCCAGTGGGAAAGAGACGGAGCTATAAAGCACGTATAGCTCCGTCTCTTTCCCACTGGAAGTAATATTGAAGTACCTACTTAATACTGCTTTAAGAGTTGGTGGTATATTAAAGTAATATTGCTTTAAGAGTTGGTGGTTTAGGCCCTGGTATTTTTATTTGTACTCGAATACTCATTTCTGAACCCTAACCGCACCTGAATGTTCCATCCAACCATCTTATATTTTTTTTTCTTCCATTCTGTTTTGTCAGCCGTCACTAACACTCCCTATTCTTTCATATCACTCCTCACACAAACCATCCGTCTTTTCTGTGGCCTTCCCTCCCTTGTTACATCAATAATTATTATTGGATATAATATTATAAATGCGAAACTGAATTTGTTTGTTACGCTTTCACAAGTTATGCCCGAATAAATAACCCCAAAAACATGGTTGACTTGTACACATCTGCGTACCCATTCACAGCGTACCAGCAGCGTGATGTTATGTTATGAACTGGTGTAAACAATAAACAGACACGTGATTTCAGCAATCCAGGTTTGCTATCATTTATTGAAGATTTCCGTTACCTATCTCCGAATTTCTTCATCAGATCTTCAAATTGAAATGGGACCAGTCCGAGAAGATACTCTTCCAAAAAAAAAAGAATCATCAAAAGCGGTTGACAATTGGCGAAAATATCGCTGAACAAACTAACAAAAAAAACAGTCGATGAGAACCTCCTCCTTTTTTGGCAGTCGGTTAAAAAACGGCAAAAAAAATCACGTTTGTTATACGGGAGCCCCTCTGTTTTGAGTATTTGTTGTTATAGCGGCGACAGAAATGCATCATCTTTGAAAATTTCAACTGTCTAGCAATCACGGTTCATGAGATACAGCCTGGTGACAGACAGACTGACGGACAGCGGAGTCTTAGTAAAAGGGTCCCGTTTTTACCCGTACCCAAAGGTACGTAACCCTAAAACAGTCGAACTGAGAAACTCCTCCTTTTTTGAAGTCGGTTCAAAATGGGAAAGAAATAGAATATTTTTGTTGCTCCTTCACTTTTTTAAAAATGTAACCCATTGTATGCTGCTAAGCTTACTCGGAGTCCGGATCCTCCTCGCTCTCGTGCTCATGGGTCGACTCGCCAGGGCTCGCACTTCGACTGAAACAATACGACCATTTGATAAAATTTCGTAGACTTTGTCTCTGTCATCTCTGACATTGACTAGAGTCAAGAGCAAACACATCTCTAATAAAAAAAAAACTTTTTGGTAAGCTGTGTTTGTTGCTGTTGTGTTGTGTCGATTAAATGTTATTCGTCTTTGCAAATTATTAAATAACAGCAGTGATCTTATTGACGTGCATTTTGACTCATATGCCAAGTTTCATAGAACAACTATATCAATTGTTTAATTTTAATTTAATTTTGATTTGTTTTTGCTTGTTTTTACTTTTACTTTTATTTCAATTTTAACTTAAATTTTAATTTTGATTGTAATTTTGATTTTAATATTAATTGTGATTATAATTTGACTTTTGATTCGGATTTTAATTAATTTTGATTTTAATATTGATTGTGATTTTAACTTGGCTTTTGATTTTGATTTTAATTTTAATTTTGATTTTAATATTGATTGTAATATTAATTTTACTTTTCATTTAGATTTTAATATTGATTGTGATTTTAATCGACTCATGATTCGGATCTTAATTAATTTTGATTTTGATATTAATTGTGATTTTAATTTGACTTTTAATTTCGATTTTAATTTTTGATTGTAATTTTGTTTTCCAATTTCGCTATTACGTACAGTTTCGATGTGTTTCTGTTTGCTTTTCGTACTGTAAATCTCATCACGTAATGCTTTTATATTATACCTATTAATTTTAATTTTAGTTAAGTACTCAAATATTAATGTTTAATAATAGTTCAGTGCTTGTGGCACATCTTATTTGTTTATGGGGCATGCGGTGCTAACCTGTAATTAATTGTTACACTAACCTTTGATATTATATACTTACTTTAAATGTTATCAGTGTAAACAATTGTTGGTTGGCCAATAAAGGAAAATAAGAAAATAAATATAATTATTCTATTCTTTTCAGTGTCTACTGTATCTGTGATACTGCCGCTACTGGGTAGTGTATAATAGTGACCGAGGTTCGGGAGTAATCTGTGGTTCGGGCACCTGTAGTGTTTGTCTACCTAGCCTTTTGCCAAGTATGTGGAGTTGGATTCCAGTTTACAATTACACTGGAAGACTGGACGAGTATAAAGACACAACTGTTTCATGGAATGTTGCTAAATACTAGATTTTGTCGCAGTAACTGGGTTCTAACTTGCTGAGTATTATTTCGGCCAGTAAACGTAACGACACAGATCAGATCTAAGAATTCCGTACCTTTTCCACCAGGGCCAATCTCGACAAGCATTGTTATGCCTTGGACCGACCGACTCGTGCAGCTATAACTAGGTACGAGCCATTTCAATATAGTTTTTTTCTACAGCCGCGACCAAAGTGCGTGAGTTGATGTATGGGTAAGGCCTCTGCCTCGAATTCTGCGGGCAGCGGGGCGGCGGCGGCGGCGGCGCGGCAGCGGGGCAGGCAACGCATACCTGTTCTCCAAACTAGCGGGCAGATCGCGCGGCACTATAGCGGTGTAGTGTTGTGTTCGTGGTTGTGTTGTCGAGATATTTGTTTTTATTCGCGAACGAAATGTCTGAAAAACGGCGACATCTTTTTGATTCAAATTTATTCCTAACGCTCGATTTATTGTGGAAAAAAAACGTCTTTATTGTTTGTGTCATGTCAAATATTAACAACTTTCACTCGTAATAAGACTTAATTTTTGAAAGCAATAAGAAGATTATCTGTAAAAGTTGCGTTTGTAATTTGTAGCCAATCATAACACTGTTTTTTATGTGTGTAATGGACAATTTTACATGCAAATGTGTGAGTTTGGTGACACTGGTTCCCGTGCTTAGCCAGTGTAGGGGCACTTCTATGTATATTATTTGTTCTGTGTACAACACTATACCTACAATGCAGACGTGCAACGCGGGCGGTCACCGCTTGACTGGAGTGCACCGCTCGTTGCCCGCCCCCGCGCCGCTCCTGCACCGCTGTATTCGAGGGCCGGTCCATTTGATTATACGCGTAAGATCCTGCCGCTCCCGCGCCGCCGCCACCGCCGCCCCGCTGCCCGCAAAATTCGAGGCAGAGGCCTAATAGAATTTTCGCAGATCGCAGCGTTAACTTACTCAGACTCCATTTCCTCCTCGTTCTCGACGAGGGAGGGGCTGTCGTAGTCATGTGCTGACTCGTCAGGGCTGGGGCTTCTTCTAGAAACAATATAACACAATAAGCAAAAAAAAGTAACATCGCCACACGCCATCGTACTTCCCCACAAGTAACAATCCGGTGAAGATTGTAACTTGTAAAAAATCTGCATATACTTTTTTTGTTTTGTGCTGTAGTAGTTTCTGTAGCGTCGTGGCGCAAATGTGTGGATTTTTGTTACAAAATTTGAATTCAGTATCTCAGCAATAATCATGTTTTGGAAACCTAACACTAACTTAACCGCTCAAGCACCGGCGACACACCGGTGTGTCCCGAATTAATCGCGAATTTAATGTTTATTTACCTATTACATAAGGTTTATTTTTTATTTGGGAATTTTCACATGTCAGGGCTGAACAGCTGGAGGGAATTAAAATATTCACATTAAATAAATGACTAACCCTAAAGGGCCTCAAGGGCCCCGGGTCTTTTCTCTCTGTATTCTGCTATCGATCTGAGCTGCCTGCCCAGCTCAGACCTAGTTGGCACAGAACACAAACTCAATGTCATACATATATATATATATCAACGAAAAGGTCAAATTCCATTGCAGCAAAAACACGGACAGAAATATATGACAGCTGGTCTTAGAACCAAGTCTTAAATTATTAGATAGTTGCTATAATGTAGTAACTAGGTACTATGCCAGCTTATTTAAAATCACAGTGTAAAAAAGTTACGGCAACGTCTGTGTGATTTAATATGTAAATATGTTTGTCTCTTTCCTTTTTTCTTTCGTAGGACTGAGCTGGACATTCTGGAAATTCAAAAAACATCCCAAGGGAACATCCAGCACATGGTGTTATTGTCTGCCAAGTAACATCCAAATCCATTCTGCCGTTGAGTAATGAACAGGTAAAACAGACACACAGAGCTACTTTCTCATTTATAATATGTAGTATGTATGTATGCAGTTACCGCCAGTTAGAAGTGAAAACTTACTCGGATTCGGGTTCTACCTCGTTCTCGTGTGCGTTCTCATCATGGCTGTGACTTTGACTGAAACAATACAAACATTTATTACTTTACCAGCCAGGTGCCCCTCCCCTTCGGTCTTTAGGAGCAGAAATTTCAAATTTTTGTCCTTTCAGTGCTCATTTTCTTGATTTAAGGATATCTGTGGATGTGCCTTGTGTCTAGGTGTGCTAGATTACTACCTACTATTTGATTCATATTTGTAATAGAAATAAGTAAATTATCATTAACTAAGCCGATTGACGTCTTAGACGGCTGGTCTCCCTTCAACACCGGCCGGTCCTGAGCTTCTAAATAGAAACAATGACGGGTCAGTCAAGTGCCCCCTAAACAAAAACCTTACCAACATATTGTCACAGCAAACCTTCTCTGCAGAGGCTGCTTTAGCGCCAAAGTTCACGCCCACGTCATCCTGTTATACAAGGCCATGGCTTCTCAACGCACTAAAATTTTCGGAACGGTGAGGTCAACCCGCGAAGCTTGTGAAGCCTCCAGGAAGCTTTTGTGCTTCTGGGCGGAGTTAGTTGGCTATGTTAGCCACCGCGCGGCATGGACATTAAGTTCACAGTGAAAACTTACTCGGACTCCGGTTCCTCAGGCTCTTCTTCGTTTTCCCCTTGAGAGTGGAGCTCGTCATGTTCGTACTCATCAGGACTGTGACTTCGACTGAAACAATTTTTTAGCTAACAAGCTGTGCCGCGCATCGTCTGTCTGGATGTCGGAATAAAATAGGTATGTCGAATTGGTAAGCTGTACGTGCAGTCAATACCCTGTTTTATCTGACCCTTCTTAGAATTGAGAAAATAAGAAAAAGATCATGCAGGGCACTGACTGTATCACCTCTTTCATTTAAAATGCCGGCCAGCCCTGCGGCCTAATTGTGTAATGAGTTTCGACAAAGGCACTGCGATTCCTTTGCCTACTATTCGCATCTAAATTTGTAAATAAAACCGTGAATGTGATCATTACGAGCATTAGGTACACAATTCGGAAGTCATTATTTTAATAATTTATATCATAGTAGCATTAATTTAATAGAAACCGCTTCAATTTAGTGGGTAGATAAGTTAGCTATCCACAAAATATATTTGATATTAAAACGTTAGTTATTTTTTTGGTTTCAGACGTTGCTAAGTCAGCGGGAAAAACCCAATTTTATTAGTCAGTGAGTATCAAAATAATTGACATAAATATCTAGAAATTTCTTCTGATAGTATTGAAAAAAAAGCATACCCGGACTCTGCTTCTTCCTCGTTTTCCTCGGAGTAGGGACCCTCGTAGTTGTCTACGGAGAGAGGGCTGGGACTTCGTCTGGGAACATATTGGTGACATAAATACACTACTTTACAGATATGAATAAAGATTACTCACTCACGTTATATTCAAGTCGCTTTATTATTATATTTCATTCATCATAGAAGTTTAATTCGTCAGAACCGACGGGTGTGTTTTTTTATTTTTTTTTTTATGGATGGGAAATCATCAAATGACTCCTGCCGCTCTGGGTGGAGCGGGAGGGAGTGTCAGACTCTTACTGACTAAAACCCATCCGTGCTCCTCGTAGTGCCCTTTAATTTCCGGGGCCGCGGTAACTCTTTCGAACAAAATCCGCAACCCGGGCAGGCTCTGGTCCTATCGGGCCCCTACTCCTACGCTGACATCTCATCAACAATGCGCCGTCGACCCGGGCCTGGCTTTGATCGGACGGCGAGCCACCCAACGCTCGCCGTCCGCAGACCCGCGCCTACGGTGGCCGGGAATCGCCCAACGACTACCGGCGTTGCGGCGGCTGTTGTGTAGGTATGTAGAACCTTGAAGAAGCACTCGAGGTACCTACTACAACAAATGTTAACAATACGCAAGGATTATAGTATGGAATCCTAGATAATAATAAATTTCCAGATAGATATTCTAAGCTGTCACCTCAAAATGAATGACTACTTCAAATGCAGTACAAAACATGAGTTTTCTTCGAACCGGAAAGAACGTTTATTTTTTGACGGGCGCATTGTTGAACGCGTACGCCGTGGAGCCATTTTTATGACTTCGGCGAATCGGCGCACACCTCTATTCCGTACAGAGTTTAAGATAAGATTTTCGTGAGCTTACTCAGATTCCAGTTCCTCTTCATTTTCGAACTCATCGGGGCTGGGACTTGTACTGAACAATAATATAATTAGAGAATATAAAATTCAGCAGGCTGACGCTACTTGGTCTTCTAAAATATGTGTGCCATCGACACATCTGAAAAAGTAGTCGTTTCAGTGTGTGTGTTCTATATGTTAGAACGTGGACGGAGCGGAAGGAGTATAAACGGATTGTAAAAAAGAATATGGCTCGTCTTCGCGGGGGGACTACTTTGCCCCAGATAGAATACTTCAAAACTTACATTGGTAGCTAAAAAATACATAGAGAGAGCAGGTAGGGTTCGTACACTTATACTCTAAGTCGTATAAAAGAGCAACTATTAGCTTTTTAAAAAAAACTTCAATACTCCTTTAAACCCGACTTATCTGACTTTAGAATAGTGAAGTTTAGTTTAGATACAAACCAACATGGCGAAGCTAGGATAACTTTTCAGAAAAATGGAAAACGTACGAAACTACCCCACACGTGGAGCACATTCGTACATAGTGGGGACCTTAGTACAGTCAAAGAAAACGTCATTTAATCAATGTAATATAATCATGCATTGACATCAAATTTAACACAGAATCAGCTTTTCTATGTAATAATGTATAATAATAATTGTTTTTGAAGTAAATAAGTACTTAAATCTACTTAGTCATAAAAATAGACACTAAACAAAATTTTCGGCAGCTGCTTGCTTATTCAACTTTGTCAAGCGACTATATCAAGTGTTGTTGGCTTGACGCGGCATTGCACCACCAGAAATTCGCAAGACTCAAGTAAGCTGTATAAAATGGGCGAAAGTAGAAAACGACTCACGCCACCCAATACACAAATACAGCTTAGTACCCCAAAGACTAAAAAGCCGAAGAAGTTTTCTTGGATGCGTGAGTCCATCTACCGGCAACATCTCCTCGGAGAGATGCGAACTTTGGCGACAGAAGCTCAAACTTCCTGATTATTTTATCGAGCCCTCGGAGAACCTTCCACCTAGGCACACGAGGCTGATCTGGAAAACTCTAAATAGACTCCGCACTCTCCAGTAAATTTAAGCTCCTCAAGTGGGAGTTCTCGGATGGCTCCGAACTTCAGTGTTTGTGTGGCGTCGCCCCGCTGTCCATGGCCCACCTTTTATCTTGCGCAGCATGCCCTATCACCTGCACATGTGAGGACCTTATAGCTGCGTCAGCGAATGGTGTTACCGTAGCTGAGTACTGGGCCAAACATAAAATTTAATTAATTTATTTCCCATCGACACGCTAAGAAGAAGAAGACGACAATTTTTGTGCAGATTTTCTAACAGATAAAGTTTTATCCAAAACTTCTTCCATGGCAGACTTCATTACCTTCATTACCGTTCTTGTCCCCTTTTACACATAGGTAATTATTCGTATTCGCGGCATGGTTCTGTAACAAAAACATTGTTGGTGAACAATTTTTCTACTGCCACGCAGTAAGGAATGGGGAGCATTCGTACAGTACGAATCTACCCCACTCATAACTGCACGAAGCTACCCTAACCCGAAAAATCAACAAAATAATTGAAAATAAAAATAACCGTTATAGGTACCCTAAAGTTATTATTGACATATTGAACCAAGTTATCACTTCATAAACTACATTAAATCACTTTGATAATTCGAGCAAAACTTATAACAGCTATACGTGCTCAAAGGTGAATAAAAAAAATACTTACGGAGAGCGAAAACACATATGGACTTACTCCATCGAAGCTGGTGGCCGGACGGTCGCCCCGCTTCGCGGTTATCCTATGCGTATGAGCTCAGGTACATAAACGCGAACACGTCAATGTCTTGGATAGTGAAGATATCACCACTGTACGAATGCTCCCTGTGGACGAATCCTACCTGCTCTCTCTATTATTTAAGGGTGTTACAAGTGGCGGTCTTAGGTATCGCTGAGAGCGATCTTTTACAGACAACCTCTGGATGTTTTACACCCGTGAGACAAAAGGTTGTATGTTCACATTGCTAACTTACTCGGACTCCGGTTCTTCCTCCTCCTCCTCCATGAAGGGACTCTCGATGTCATGTTCAGAGATATCAGGGCTCTGACTTAGTCTGGAAACGATACAAACATTTGGTAACAATAAAACACTGTTCAGACTGTGACCTCTGAGTTTGTTTCGGTGTTTCTTCTCAGGGTAGTCAGCTAGGAAACACCGGCCTCATCTAGCTTAAAATGACCAAAAAATATTGACGTGTAAAAGTGCTATGTTTAACCTACTTACAAAATAAATATCATTTATCATTTATCATTTTACTTACTCTAAATACTATGTTCATTTTATTCATATTTATTTGTAGCTTCTGCCTGTGGTTTGAATTTTTGAAATGATCCCAAGGCTCTCAGGATACAAACTACCTTATGGTACCTATTGCAGGGCGAAAAGTTTCATTCAAATCCGTTCAGCCGCCAAGACTTGAAAGGTACGGTAAGTTTGGTAAGTAGGGTAGACGAATTAGTTTGAACCTTGGGGAAGGGCATCTAGAATACTTTTTATCCAGGAAGCACGTTCCGTTGGGAAAAAAATTCACACTAGTGAAGACGGCTGAAGCTAGTTAGTAATATCATAAAGTAATTATGAGTACAACCCTTGTATAACAAAAAGGCATGTGCTGGGCTGCATATACTTACTCAGACTCGAGTTCTTCCTCGTTCTCGTCGTTGAAGTCACTGATGTCGTCATTTGCGGGTTCATCAGGGCTGTCACTTCTTCTGGAAACAATGCAAACATTTGTTAACAAAATTTGAGACAAATATTGCCTTTTGAACTTGATCCGTACACTACATCATACATAACTGACATCTTAGACTCTGTTCTTGAGTCAGTTTTTGCATTAAGAAATTTACTCAAGGTGGAATAAAGTTCAAAATATATACTAGTTAACTAAAACTCGTTTGGAATGAGACAGTTATAGTTTACTTCCATTTAATGCAATGATAAGAAGCAATCCTTCGAAGAATTAGTAGAAGGCATTCTAATTCAACTGGTTAAGAATAAAATTACCTACTTAAAAATACAGCCCTACGCCAGACGGCGCACGGTCGTCTGAAAATCGCCTTTCATAGACATAGAGACTTGCATTTTGAAGAGTCCTTTTTTTGGCTAGAAATGGATTCTGCTGATCATTAATATTCTATAAAATTTCGTATGAGGCAATTGCGTGTACAAATGAAAGAGTTATAATTTTTTTAAGAAAAATTTGTATGACGCTGACATGAAAAATGAAGCTATCTCTGGAATCATAAAGTTGACCATTATATCCTTACACACAGATATAGTACCATTTACTTATGATTTTTTGACATACTTCATGTTGCGGCATCATTTGTGGTTTTTTATTAAATCCTCAAAATTAAACAAATATTTTAATGTTGATGATTGTTGACCTTTTGCATGTAATTTCTAATGCACAACTAACGATAGCAACACAGCGAAGAGGTTTTTTGAGTTTCCTGATTAAATTGCAGCGATCACTGGACTAGATGAAGACCTGATCCGCAGGTTTGCTCTTATTCAGCAAGTTATCACATCTGGAGAGGTTATACATGTGCCTAAATTTAAAGATTACACCAGAATAACCGCGGAAAAATACGTGGAACTGTATAATTGGTACTACATGTCGTCGACCGTACAAAAATTATTAATTCATGGGGGGAGACATGATTCTGATCCTCTTATTACTTCAATAAGACCAAAACTGGATGCCCGTAAGAGGCAGACATACTAGGAAACTTTAGACAACAATACACACTGATCAATACATCCAATAATGTAGAGCCTGATTCTAAAGTGGATTCTGATAGTCACAAAGAAGTTTAGAATAAGTTAACTTTTATTGTTTATGTTAGATATATTCTTAAATATTGTATTTTTTTTTGTAGGTTGACATTTATTTTTAACATGTCAATAATAATTCAGTTACTATTTAATTATTTTTAATATTGTTAGGATTTAGTTTTATTTACTCACTAATTTTATTGTTTATGATGATTTTTTGTTTATAAAATACAAATTAAATGTACAACTATTTTTTAATCATACAATACAATTAAAAGTACCTACTAGATACCTACTATGAATGGTAGATATCCCACATAGGTTTAAAACGAACTTTTGTGATTTCTTAGATTGTTTTGGCTTATGGTATAAAAAATATTGTAAATTAGACGCATTTAAGGTGAATGGATGAATGCTCTCACTGCCATTTTGTCGCTAGATGGCGACACATCCACAATTTCGAACATTTTCAATTTTTACACTTAACATAGAAAGTTTTAATAGACAACTTTATTATAGGCTATACCTAGGGCATTAACTTGATTTTTTTAGATAATCACTATGCTTGTTAACTGCTACCATACAAAGATTACAGCAGAATAAAGATTTAGCCGCATGAATTTACGCTTTACACACACATGCAAAGTAAATAGTAGTAACTTTCGACCCTACTAGATGTCGTTTTATTCAAAAATGGTTGGAAATTAAAATGTCCAGAGGACCAAATTGTTATATTCCAATCTATTTCTTATTAATATAACCTTAGCAATGATTATCATCACGCTATACTTTCGGGAAGCTGAGCAGCTAAAAACCTTGACATAAATAAGGTCGGCTATTTGAAACAATTATCAACCGTACAAATAGACTGTCGGTTTAGAGACTGCCTTTCATTAGGCTTGGTGTGGGTTCAAATCTCACTAGTTGTATTTATTTTTGAATTATTTTTTATCTTTCTTTATCCTTACCAAACCTAATATTTTCAAATATTAATAATAATATAATTATTGGTCTATGCATATTTTTGTTTCTAGGCTCGATATCCTATCGGATTTGGTGGTAAAAAGGTATCCCTTTTCACCATAACAAATTATTCAGATAAATTATTTTGGGTAATAAACATTGCATGTTACGCTCTAACATCGCAATCAGTAAACATGGGCTCGGCGTACGACTATGAACCGAAACTCACACATCTGTGATCAGTGTCATCACAGTCGCAACCTACTGTTACCGATAGACAAGGATAGAGATAGGAGACGGCGCTGTCGTGCGAGCGAAATCGCGTTAGCTGCCGAATGTTGACGAATGTTTACGATTATGAATGACATGGCATGTGGTAGCGTTAGCAAATAAAATAAAAAACATTAATTATTTTGAGGTAGTTAAAAAAGAAATTAATATTGTTCGCTCGATCGCGCAAGGTTACTAAAGCTTTACTTCTGCCTTTGTTTTCGGACAATAACAAGCCACTTTTGTCTCCTTAATTCATCTTTAGGAAACCTGAATAAAAAAGAGCCTTAAGTATCACCATTATGCATTTATGTATAAATAAATAAAGAATATGGCTGCACATGACGTGCAGTTTGGGAGTTACGAGGAAGCCTTGAAATCATAACCGTTTGCTTTGCCACAGTCGCGTAATAAAGATAACTAAATATAGTGAAGTAGTGATTCTGCACCAACAATTAGGTACTAAAAACTAGACTTTGTCTTATAAAACATTTTTTTTTAAATAAGTACCTGTTGCGTAAAACATAACTGTTATCAATTATTAATAAAATTGACTTGAATTTAAATAATCATGGTTGGTAAAACAATAATAATAAAAAACTATTAATATGTTTGAAGAAATTTGTGTTGCTAACCTTACGCAACCTCGGTCTGGTACTAGTCGTCGCGCGTTGTTTACAAAATCTCTCAACAACTCGCGAATTGTGCGTATCGTGTCTCTCACGCATGTTTTTAATATCTATCTCGCTCTCACAAACATGGCGAAGCAAACGATAAAATATTTTTGTTATTTTCAACAAATTAACATTTTTGGCTGTATTTACGAGTGGTGTGTCTTATTTTTATTCCTAGTATTATTAAAACACTGTTGAGCTGCAAAGATTAAAGATTTTATTACAGATTTTTGGTTTCCTATGTTTAGGTAGGTACTACTTGATACAGAAAGTCAAGTGAAGTCAATTTTTTTTCAAGTCTATGGAGTGAAGGTAGTTCAATTTACACGATAATTAGCAATAAGTACTACTAATTAATAACAATTTCCGAGATACTGATAAAAGCTAACATGTGGGTAGAACTAGGTAAGTATATTTATTCATAGTACCTACCTAAACAAAAAATCTCTAATAAAATTCTTTGCCTTAAAAATCTAGAAAAAATATAGGTATGTTTAGGTATCAAATAGGTACTAAATTTTTGTAAAGGCGAATTGAAATTTTTGAGCCTTTACGTGGAGATCCTAAATGTCGGCAGTCCATCCTGACATCAGAATGACTGCCCATTTTTTAAATTCATTTTCTCAGTTATTAATTAGGTACCAATTATTTAAACAAAGATATCAAATAGTAGCAAATAGGTCTTAGATCTTAGTAATATTTTTAAGCTGATCGGTCATTTTGGCCAATCATTCTGAAGGTCACATCAATGATTTTCCGTGCGCGACTGAGTGCCAACTGAGTAGGACCGCTTGCTGTGACTAAGTCCCGTATCTAATGGTAATAAAGGTATATTGTACCTACACAGGTTGTTGTAATGTGACTGAACCTAAATAGTACCTAACGTGTAAATAAATTGTGACGTGTAGGTACTAAATAAATAAAAGATTATTTATGCAATTATTCGTCGCGATCTAAGAATGTTTTCTTTAGGTGATACAGTCGTAACATTCAGTGATTAGTGTGATTACTGGCGTTCTTTGGTGGAATGGTTTTAGATGGCAAAGCAAAGGGTTGTTATCAGCTTAGAATATCTTGGTATTAGTTGGTTAGAGTAGGTACCTACCTATGTAAGTACTCGTATGTGTCACCGGATAATTCCAAACATCGTAAGATTGTAATAAATGTTGTTTATGTTTTAGACTATAATCTATGATTATGTTGAGAACAGATAATGGATTGTGGAGGTCTGGTAGGCAGCCGCACCACGTAAAATACTGGTATTCAGCTGAATCCGGTTTGACTGGAAGCCAATCCCAGTAGGTATAGTTGGGAAAGGGCTAGGCAGATGATGTGTTGAGAAGAAATAATTTCGAATACACTGAATCACACCCAAATTCAATAGTTTCAATACTTGTCTTATCTAGAAGAAATTATAAGTAAGTAGGTACTTGTAAATATACAATCTTACGCGACTTATAATATTACAATCATGCGATACAAATGTAAAAAAATACATCATCTGTGAAAATGTCAACTGTGTAGCTATCACGGTCCGTGAAATACAGTCTGGTGACAGACAGAGACGGACAGACAGACATACGGACCGACAGACGGACGACCATTGCGTAGGTAGCTAGGAAAAAAATAGGTAAGTTTGCCTACGCTGATCGCCTGATTTAGGTATAGGTACCCTAAGTATACCTACATGAACTTCTTTTCTCTGATTTGATTCAACCCAAACCAATGAATTAGTACTTAACCGTGTCAGAAAATGTTTTATCAGTACCTACTTACATACAGTGGAAAGATTTTTAAATCTTTAGGTAGGTAGGCACTATTTATTTAAAGTAGATAAGTAATACAATAATAACATTAGTATTGTATCTGTGTGAACCAAAGGCAGATCGCAGATAATTGTTTTCACTTTCTAGCATTATTTCTCATTCCCTAAAAAAAAACATTTCATCAATCATAAAATATAAAATCCGCGGGCAAACCCGCGCGCCGGCGCTAACTTGCTAGAAACACAATTTTGACACACAATCACGCATGGACTGGAATTTGGCAACACGCGTTGTTGCCAAATTGCGTCTTGAATGGCAACGTCGCATCGCCGCGTCCGTCACTCGATAACCTTGGCGCTTGTTCGAATTTTCGAACAGCGCCATCTACTTAAAATGTTCACCGCACGTAAACTCGTAACATAACAGCAATGAACTTTTTCTCGGTGGTTCTATAAATTTCTGTCAGATGGCGCGATTCAGGTCACTCACACATGTAAAGATTTTTCGTTTTTTATTGGGTCTAATTCTCATAGAAAGACTGTTTTTTTTCTAAAATTTGGGCGATAGGCGATCACAATACATTATAAAATCTCATTATACTTGCTTTATTCTGCAGAAACTGTTTATTTACGGAGATTACAGCTCCTGAAAAATGTATGGCGAGGTCTCTTTAGGGATCCCCCTTAAATGAATCATCAATCATCCCTCATTAGGTAAGATGATCCTGCGCTAATTGCAAAATTAACGGATAAGTACCCTAATTTTTTTGTATGTATCCTTTTAACTAGTTAATTCATTAGGTACATAAGTATTTAGAAATATGTGGTGATTACCTCAACGAGGTCATTATTAGCCAATGAGGACTTGACATGACTACTAGAGATTACATGCAAAAGGTAATTCATAATTACCATGTCATTTCAATTTAGTAAAACGAACTTTTATGATTTCTTAGAGCGGATTTCACCAATGAAACTGAACGCGATCAGTACATCTAAACTGCGTTCAAGAGCTGTCAGCGTCAATGTTTCATAGAAAAATAGTGACACTGACAGCTCATAAATGTGGTTTATACGTTGATCGCGATCAGTTTGGCTTGGTGAAAATGTCCCTAAGACTGTCTTGGGTTATAGTATAAAAAAATATTGTGAACTAGACTTACCTTGCATACCCATATTTAAAGCATTTAACCATTAAAATGAATCATCAACATTCAATTTTTTTTTTTTAATTTTGAGGATTTAACAAAAAAAATCACAAATGGTGCCGCAACTTAGGCAGTATGTCAAAAATCAAAAATAAATGGTACTATATCTGTGTGTAAGGATATAATGGCCAACCTTATGATTCCAGAGATAGCCTCATATTTCATGTCAGTCACTATATAGAGCATTTACGCTCTACGACATTTCATACAAACTTTCAAGTCCTTTTTAATCGAAATTAGTGAACCGGTTTTAATTAAACTTGGTATGCATACTGCTAGATGTCGAGGTCTAAATAGTTAGTAGAGAACATTTTAGAAAGAAAGATAGTGATTTTTCACTTTCTATAGACAAATTAAAATATTTCTCTTTTCTCTCCCTCTAAACTCTTTTTCGAAAATGTTCTCTACTAATTATTTAGACCTCAAAATTAATGAACCAATTTTAATTGAACTTAGTATGCGTAGGTACGCTAGATGTACCTACGCATACTAAGTTTAATTAAAACATCATCCGGTTCATTAATTTCGAAAAATAAGGACTTGAAAGTTTGTATGAAATGCCGTAGGGCGTAAACGCTCATAGTGACTCAAAGAAAAAAAAAAAAAAAAAGCATACCCACTCACCGACTGATGATCGCGTTGGACGTCCGAGCTTGGTGCATGGCGTTCTGCAACCAATACGGCTCACATTGGTTCAAGGGCGAAAAAAAGTCCTTTGTTTCAACCTTGTTTAAAATGTCTACAATTTGGTACACACATACTAGAATGTTAGTAGAAACAAGTCCTAAAATTAATACGGATAAATAATTATACAGTATTTAATTATATGATGCCAAAGTAGGGTGATCGAGAATTTACAAATTTCGTGCAAAAAATATTGTTATTTCAAGTATGAATAGAACCAAAATACTATAATTATCAACTTTCATTTTTAGTTTAGTCATAAGTTTATTGTGTGTATTAATAAAATAGTAAACATAATGTTATAATATAATGAATAATTACTTGCTATTACATTTTTAGTGAAGAAGGTCATTTGGAACCTTTTGTTTTCAATCATGAGATCATAACTAATCTCCGTTATCGACCGATACGTAATAATATACTTTCGGAGATTAATTAGACCCTATAGATTAAGAATACATTAGTTTTGGCTGCGATAACCTGCGATCTTGGAAATACCAGGTCCTTAACTAATGACGCTCTGTAATTAAGAAAAAGTGCATTATATTAATAAGTGTTTCTAATGAGGGTAATTAACATTTTATCATATCGTGTAAGTATAAATAGCATTGAATGGTAGTTTTAACTTCACTTACAATTATTTTCTCTTACGATAACAGTGTTATTATAGTGATGGATAGCTTTACTATTGTCTATGCCGATTTAGTGGAAATCATAATATCAAGTAATCGTGAGATACATAAATGCCTCGAAAATTTAAAACTTATGTATCCACAGCTTACAGAAAGTGTTTGGAATCAAGTTTATGAAAAGTTAAGCCGTAATTTTCTACCCGTATTTACAAAAAAGTGGCAAACTGCAGCGAGAAATAAAAATGCTTTTATGGCAAAAAATGAACAGTGGCTGAAAAATATTTTTACCGTTGAGACATCTTCGGTGCAGACTGATGTGGTGAATTGTGACAGTAATGTTCCAGGGCCATCAAAACGCTCTCATAGAGGACGACCAGAAAAATCATTTGATGAATGTTGCGATCGAACAAAGCGATATAAAGTTAAAAGATTGTGTGAAAGCGTTCCTGAAGAAATGATTAAGAAAGCTGCCTCTAAGGTACTCGTACAAGAAGAATCATCGGATACTATCAAGTTTACTCCAGAAAAAGCGTTGGCATTATCACTTGATGCATCACTTTCGAAACATCAATATCAAGTACTGAGAAATGCAGCAAAAAGTATTGGTTGTGATATCTTTCCCGATTATCATAAAGTACTTGAAGTAAAAAGGCAATGCTACCCCACGGATATTGATGTAACGGAAAGCTACGCTTGTGTAAGTTTGCAGTCATTACTGGATCACACAACCAGAAGATTATTTGAAGTAATGTCTGAAGACGACCTTACACAGATTAGTGTAAATTCAACGTTTTTACACAAGTGGGGATGTGACGGATCATCAGGTCATGCTGAGTACAAACAGTCATTTATCGACGAAAATGTGTCAGATTCATATATGTTTTTGACATCATTAGTTCCACTGCGTCTGTATGAAAAGGAAAATAAATCTGTTGTGTATTGGACAAATGCAACTCCTTCTTCTACAAGGTGTTGTCGCCCGGTACAATTCCAATTTCAAAAATAAACTACAGAATCTACGAAAAATGAAATTGCTAGAATGGAGTCTGAAATAGCAAACTTAAATGAAACTGTTATTAGTTTAAAGGAAAAGACTTACAAAGTCTACCATAAACTTGTGTTCACAATGATAGATGGCAAAATAGCGCAGACAGTTACGGACACATCATCATGTGCAGTGTGTTTTATATGCAAGTCAAAGCCATCAGAAATGAATAACCTTGACCAAGTGCGAAATAAAACTGTGGATACGGAGGCTCTCAAGGTCGGTTTTTCCCCGCTTCACGCACGGATTAAATTTATGGAATGCATATTACATATTGCGTACAATATGTCATTTACCAGTTGGAGAACGAACGCAACTACCAAACAACAAAAAGATGAAGAGAAGAAAAGAATCCAAAGTGAGCTGTTTCAACGCTTAGGTCTAAAAGTGGATTTTGTAAAGCAAGGAATGGGAACATCTAACGATGGAAATACGTCTAGAAGATTTTTCAATAATGCAGACATTGTAGCTGAAGTCACAAGAGTCGATAAAGAACTTATTCATCGGTTTGGTATAATATTGCAAACAATTAATTCTAGTGCATTCGTTGATTCGGATAAGTTTGGTAGTTATTGTTACGAGACTGCTGAACTATACGTAAGCCTGTACAGCTGGTATAATATGCCAAATACTGTGCATAAAATCTTGCTGCATGGCAAAGAAATAATAAGTGTTGCTGCCTTACCTATTGGGATGTTATCTGAGGAAGCTCAAGAAGCGCGAAATAAAGATTACCGCAATTATAGGTTAGGTCATTCAAGAAAATGTTCTCGTCTATCATGTAATGAAGATGTTATGAATATGCTCTTAGCTACCTCAGATCCCCTTATCAACAGTTTACGTGCAGTACCGAATAAAAAATACTATCCTCTTCACGATGATGCCAAAGCTTTATTAGTGGATAGCACCCATCTCTAAATCAATGTCTTCTCTATTTAATATTTAGTTTATTAATATTTATTTATTTAAAAATGCTGATTTAATTATATGAAATTCATGTGAAAAAATTTGATGAATATTTTCATGTTAATAAAAAAAAAATACGTGTTATATCTTTCTCTTTGTAAACTGGTACATCCATTATATCATTTTAATAAAGTATTATGAAAAAACGCAACGTCTTTTCATTTAAAAATAATATTTTCCGCATGCCCGTACTACCTGCACCACTGTGCGGCTCCATAAAGCTAGCCACGATTTAGAACTTTATTACTGTCCGTAGTTTTCGTCACGGGCGTGTTGATTTATGCAAGCGTTCCAAGTGTTTAAGGTGAAAGCGCTAGGTAACCCGCGAAATTCAAATTTTCTTACGTTTTTTGCAATTTGCAGGTCAGTAGATATTATGTTGTGTATTGGTCAAAATATGATTCGCGGCCATAGCAAGTACGTATTTACAGAACTGTAATCATTAAAATCATCAATAAAACTCTCTCAGTTAGAATTGATGCCAAATGTAGTATTTCATGAAATCATAACATTTGGCATCAATTCTAACTGAAGGAGTTGTATTGATGATTTTTCTTATATAGAATAGGTAATGTTTATAAAAGGTGGGTTTAGTGTTTAGACTAAGCTAAGATAGAACTTTATCTGCAGGTTCCGTATATGGCGTAACATACTCTGTAGGTAGATATATCAACCTACTTATGTAGAGAAAAAAAAATCAAGTTCTGTCTGACCATAGCCTACCTAGCCCTACCCACAATAACTCCTGATCACGGCGCCGAGCACGAAAATAACTCAGAAGATTGTGTTACGGGCCAGAATGTCAGCAAGGAAATGGGTTTCTTCATAAAACCTATTATTCTCTACAGCCTCAAAGAGAGTGGACTTGGTGATGGATGATTTACTCAATATTTAGATAGCCGTCAAAATGTCATTGTCCACTTTTCATAATTGTTGTTACCTAGATTCCTATTGTTATTATTTACTGACGTAGGTATAGAAACAAAATTATACAGCATTTTAATTAGTGCACTGATTGTTGTTGCTTAATTTTGCATTTTTTTTAGAACACTTTTTCACACACACACACTTTCATACAATTACACTGGCACAAAAATACACACCATTTGTATGTACCTACACACACCGTAGGTACCTACCTAAGTACCTATGCGCACAAAATATTGGCAAAGTTTACAATGAATACGATCAAGACCGGTAGTATCGGGTGTTTTCATTGTGAGGATCGCCCTGAGGACACGGTGGACCATACGGTGGAGGTCTGCCCTGCTTGGGCGGAGCACCACCGTGTCCTCGTCGAGGCTATCGGCGGCGGCGACCTCTCGTGTCCGGCCCTGGTTCAATCCAGCGATTTCAATGGAACGAGGAGGCATGGGAAGCCGTCCGATCAAAGCCAGTGCGTTGTGTTCCACGCGCGCTTCAAAGAGATCAAAGAAATGTCAGCATAGTAGACGGGGCCCGTTAGGGCCAGAGCCTGCCAGGATTGCGGATTTGTAGGAGTTACCGCGGCCCTGGAAAGCAAAAGGCACTACGAGGAGCGCGGATGGGTTTTAGTCAGTAAGAGTCTGACACTCCCTCCCGCTCCACCTAGAGCGGCAGGAGTCATTCGATGATTTCCCATCCATAAAAAAGGGGGCAGGGATTTTGTTCGAAAGAGTCACCGCGGCCCTGGAACACAAAGGGCACTAGGAAGAGCACGTATGGGTTTTAGTCCGTAAGAGCCTGACACTCCTTCCCGCCCACCCATGCTACTGGAAGAATAATACTACCTACTTATTAAGAATTCTGTAAGTACTTTGTCCTCCTAGTTTTAAATAGTATCAAATCGTTTATTCCAATAATTTAAATAATATAATTATGTTAAAGGATAATGTTATTTTTTTAAATGCGATAACATGTGACCCTGATGATTGTACCTACCAAGCTGTTGCCCTCTAACAATATTATGGTTGACTATTTTATCCCAAATAATTTGTATTAAGTACACTCATAAAAACCTCCCAACATACTACTTATAATAGTTACTTTTTAATAGTTTTAATTTATTTCCCTCTAATACTTTGTTTTTTTTTTAAAAAAAGCTCACTAATTGTTTGAAACTTCTGCTACTTCCTGTGATATAGGTACCAGTGATCCGCAAGCAAAATTCATTAGCCATCTCAAGCTTTTGCCCGCGGCTCCGCGATAAAAAAATCTCGTTATCCCAGGCTATGTTGTACCCATCTACCAAAGTTCATGACGATCCGTTCAGCCATTTTAGCGTGAACGCGTTGCAGACATACAGACAGTTACTTTCGCATTCATAATATTAATATATTAATTATATAAATATAACTAGAACTTCGCCCGTGACTTCGTCCGAGCGGCTTCAGTAGGTACTCCACAAACTTCAACGAGGGGGCGTACGGGGGTAGTACGCCCCCGGCTTTAAGGAAAATTAAGCACAACGATTTTCATTAATGACCTAGCCATTTTGCTTATTCTGTGGAGGCCCTAGACAAATTGTGCCATTCAATTAGCGAATGCGACTGTCGAAATGACAAATAATAGGAATTTGATCACGTGAAGTTTTCGATAGCATCTGTCAATCCCACTCATTTTTGACGTAAGTATTGACAATCGCCTTCGCCACGCTACCGTTAACAGAATCTCACTTATCTCGAGCCCAGGATCAGCGCAACTGTTCACCCCGTTCAGCCTGTCAGGGGTTGATTATGCAAAAATGATTAGGTACATTGTATTCTTCTGTTTCAATTATCCCACTTTTAGTTTGTTCATAGCATTCCGACGTAAATTGAAGCAAGCAATAATGTCCTCCCTAAAAACTTTATCACCCCAAATACAAACATTTGTTAGGCTACCTACGCACTATGTTTTCGTTATCTTCGAGCGGTCGTTCTGAGCGCTGCGGCCCGACTGACGGCCAGCCAACGTGGACAGTGCTAGTTTGCGGTTGCCCGCCATTGACGGTGTACGTGTTCACCGATGCTCTCGCATTTTATTATTGACAACTGTCAGATAATTAACCATGTATATATGGATACACCTAGTACCCTTTTCTCTGTTTCTTTTTATTTTTATAACACGAGTAAATATAATAAATTGCTGCGAATTCTTCGACGTCCATCTTATCTTGGAAATGAGTCGATTCAACCGCAAATCACGACGGTTTCTCAACCGCACGTTCCGGTTGCGGTTGCGGCTGACCGCATTCCGGCTAACCGCATAGTGCGTAGGTAAACATTATGGTACGCAATAAAGAATTGAGAATTGAGAATTGAATTGAGATAGCCTTATTCTTATTTTTTTTCGAAATCATTTAAACGCCGTGTTTCAACTTCATCGGACCAAGCAAATGATAACATTCTCCCCAGTTCGCTCAAGCTGCGACATTTTTCTTACTCCGAGCATGTTTAATACCGTCGTAACTTATGAACGAAAGGTCCGATTTGAATAATTTAGTAAAAGTGTGATTGACACGGACATAATCAACCTTAATTATCAAACCATTTAAATGGATAAGGATTAATATCATGATACTAAAATCACCATTTTTTATTTCACCAGGGATTTGCTTGAATAATATGAACAAAAAGCGGTCATGGTGACTTTTCCATAATAGTTAGACATATAGTATCGCGGACTTTTTTGTAGATATTGATGACCTCTATAAAACTGTAGTACATCACTTTGCTCTATTGTCTGTAATTGATTCCGCAGCGTACGCGATATAAGGATTTTTTCTGAATTTTTCTCACACCTTGGGTTACATTATCGAAGTTTTCATACAGATCCCTAACTTTTTTGAAAATATTATATAGCCTATGTCCATCACCGATAATGTAGGATTCTACTGGTGAAAGAATTTTCCAAATAGGTCCAGTAGTTTCGGAGCCTATTCATTTCAAACAAACAAGCAAACAAATCTTTCCTCTTTATAATATTAGTGTAGATATGGAGTAGGGATTAACTGATCCAGAATAAATATGCCAGAGGTACGTGATCAACGTACGCAACGACGTCAATACCAGAAGTTATCGCATAGGCACTACGTTCCGGCCAAGCTTGTTGGAACTGTAGTGGAATCAGAAATGGTACCCCAGTCAAAAATGGAGAATCAGAACTATGGGGACCATAATGAGTGGAGTAAACCTTAGGGACAAAGCTCATCTTGTAAACTGCTGGTGTGAAATAGGAAGTCTTTGTAGTATGCAACTACGATACGCAGGCTGGCGATACATCTAAGCATGAGGTGTCCGAATGTACTTAGACACAAGGAAACAATAACATTGTCAACGGCGTGCGGCCCTTGTCCTACTCAACTTCGGAAGGCGGGATGTATCTAAATATATATTTGAGTGTCGATCGCTAATCAGTAAACACTGAGTGGCTGGTAATGGATGTAGAGGAGGCGATGGTCAGAGGCGAGCAATTGGAGCGGCCTTAGTCCTGAAATGGACTTTTTCAACTGTTAGAGGATAGAACACAAACTTTGTTCGTTTATGACATTTCCGATGGTATTTTAGTATCTCTCGCATAGCACGGACATCAAGCAAAATAACAATATTATAAGTCACCGCCATCGTGTCGCCACTGACATAGAAAATGAACGAATCGACAAGTTTCTCTAGTAATATTTTAATAAATATTCGAAAGAATCAGTTTGTGTGAGGCAGCGCCGTGATCTCGCCTCGACCAGCAGTCTATGCGTTTGGTTATTATTGTAGAAGGTGATGTACCTACCTATATATGTTCATGTAACGTGGTATAACGCTGTTGTATTCTTCATAAAACAAACGACCCGTAAAATGAAATAAAAATTGCATTTGAATTAAAATATTGATTTAATTAAAATATTTCAATCATCATTTTACATAACGATAATAAATTCACATTGGTTTTAAAGAGCAATTGTTGTTTTTGTACATTTTGTTACAAATAAAAATTGTGGTTGCTCTCAGACCATTATAAAATTAAATTAATAGCAGACTTCCAAATTAATGTTAATCATTTTTTAATATAACGACCAGGCACAGCGATATGAGTGTTTGAATTTGATTGTATTCAGTTAGTTCACAGACACTAGTTTCTGAAAAGGCATTGCACTGAAAATGATTTTACTGTTCAACTTTACATGTCTTCAACAAACATTTTCAATATAACTTTTTAAATTTTATTAAAATTCAACGAGTTGTACCATTCATTCGTAAATACAATTATTACGTAAGTAAGTTGTAGCATGGTAAAATTATATTGTCTGAGTACAATAAGAGTTGAACTTTAGCAGATATAATAAGCTTAGCCGAATCAAATCACAAATTGCGGAAGTGTTGAAAGTATAGCAAAGGTTACTGTAGCGCATGCGCATAGTTTAGTTTAATTGTATTGAAATAAGGTACCATTTTTTCAAAGTACATACAACAATGCGCTAATCAGTCACTTGATTCGAGTTTTCAATACATTTACATAAAAATGAAAAAAAAAAAAATATATATCGTCAAGTTCGGCGGCATCGTAAGTGACTCAATAAGTACGAAAATTTACGTATTTTGTTTATATTCGGAAACATGTATATCTAATACAAATTAATCTGAAGTTCTGAACACATAATTATAATATTGTAGCACCACCGAACGTCTACAACTACGCGCCACACAACACTGCTGTGTCGCGACGCCACTTACGCACACAACGTTAGCCGCCTCGCGTATATAAGGGGTCGACGCGGCCCGGAGCAGTCAGTTAGTCCGGTTAAGCAGTTAATATCCCAAGTGTGTTAACTTGCTAGTGGTCATACCTAAAAAAAAAAAAAAAAAAAAAAAAAACCGGAGCAGTCAGTCCTCCCCGACTTTTGCAAACGAGCCAGCCCGCGCCGCTGAGCCCTTAGCTTTAATAACCCCTAAATAATAAAACGACCCAGCCTGATTGTCCCTTGCTGTCCCAAACTGACGCCGCTAAGCCGAGGTCGTATTCCACAGGGAATGCCCTTAGTGAGCGGTCAGTAGTGTTTTTAGCTTGTAGCTAGTTTTGTTGCCTTGGCTGGGGGCTTTAAATTCATTTGAAGCCACCACAGGTTAGTCCGGTTAAGCAGTTAATATCCCACGTGTGTTAACTTGCTAGTGGTCATACCTAAAAAAAAAAAAAAAAAAAAAAAAAAAAAAAAAAAAAAAAAAAAAAAAAAAAAAACCGGAGCAGTCAGTCTGTGGCACAGACTCTGTGCTAGCGCGCCGCTGTTTCCACGCATTGGAAGAGCTCGCCTAGTCTAGACGCACCCCCCTCGCGCCCCGCGGTGACGTATCCTGCTTGTTTCGCGACGCTCCTCGCATCACGAACTCGCTGGGAACGTACCGTGTAGCATTGTTTACCGTCGTACTTACTTATGTCTAGTTTGTGTACACCATTGTAAACTGGAATAAACTAATTGTTTATAGTGACCTTACGTTTTAATTATTGACCGTTACAAACTGGCGCTCAACGTAAAGGCCCGAAAACAGGCTAGCCCAAAATCAAGATTACGAAGGAACATAAAGGAGGAACCGTTAACAACCATGAATTTGTCAGCTGAGCAATTCGAGAAGTTATTGTCAGTGATTGGTCAACAGCGACGAGGCTCTTTCGCCACTTGCAAGATTACTTTTAATGGTGCCAGAGATACTGAATCGGTAGAATCTTTTCTGGCTGCGGCTTCAGTATTCAAGTCCGTAGAACAGATCTCTGACGAAGATGCCATCATGAGCGCTCCCTTAATTTTGAAGGAAGAGGCAGCCACCTGGTGGAATGGGATAAAGGATCAGGTGAAAACGTGGGAGGAGTTTGAGTCAAGAGTTCGCCATGCCTTTGCTCCTAAAAGGCCTGCGTACCAGCTGTACCAGAACGTTGTGAACATTAAACAAGGTGAGGATGAATTAACAGAAGTGTTTGTGGCTAAGAAGAGGTCTCTGATTGCACAAATGCCCGAGCCACACACTGAGACCCAACAAATCGATATGATCTACGGGCAATTGAGGTACAAGATAAGGGTAAAAATGGCACGTGAGACTGTCAATACTTTTGACGCCCTAGTGAAGGCAGCCAGGGGAGTGGAAGAGCTACTGGTTGAAAAGGAAATGCCAGAAGAAGGTACGGAGAAGGGAAAAGAGACAGAAAAGGTGTCATTTAAAAAGAAGCGTTGCACGTACTGTCGATTGCCTGGACATTCAATTGAGACATGTCGGAAGAAGGAGAAGAAGGATCTCGCTTCTGGTAGTAGTACGTCTGCCGCTAAACCTGCGCTTACAAATGCCGCTATAGGCACCCAAGCGCCATCACCTTCTACACCAAAGTTTTGCATGTTACGTATGTGGAACACCAGGAGTGATCCGATCAAAATGCACAACCTGCGCCAAGACTGCACCAAAGGCGGAAAAGGCTGAATTAAGTTTCTATTCCATGGACACTCAAGCAGATGTACGTCCTAGGCCGATTATTGGTATTGCCATAGGCAAAATAACCGGTAGCGCTTACGTGGATACTTGCGCAAAAACGAGCGTTGCATCATACACGCTATACAAATGCCTACGAAAACTTGGATTTGCATTCCAGACACAACAGCTTGTGGTGAAACTGGCTGATGGCACGAAGACCACGAGAGAGGTTTTGACCGTTAAAGCACCCGTCAGTATCTGTTTCCGTGTTGTGCAAACGTCTTTTATCGTGTTCCCGGAAGCTCGAGAATCTCGCACACTGTTGGGCGTCGGCTTTATCCAGGATGCTAAGATGGTACTTAACGTTCCGCAGATGACATGGCATTTCGAGGATTACCCTGATGAAATCTTCGACCTCCAAAACGAAGATGCTGAAGAGATATCGATGGTCAAGGTAGAGGCTACGCCCGTTTATTTTAATACTCAGTTGCGGTCTATGCTAAAAGATGTCGAGCTGCCTGAATTTATTTCTCCTATGTCGATAATTTCACGAGACGAAAGCATACTAGAACCGGCGCTGCCACAATCCAGTGCATGTACTCCAGCCACTGGCAGTCCATTATCCAGTGGAGAACCAGCACTCCCGGAAACGAGTGCCTGCACCACAAACACGATGCCATATCACGTAGTGCCAATTGAGCTGTCCCCTATTCCAAGGAAGCGATCCCGACCATTATTTGATGGGTATTCTCCGAGGTTCGTAGACTTTATGGTCCGTGATGCCCAAATGCAACTTCACGATGCTCCGTGTGAACTGTTGTATATTACTTGTTATGTATATGAGGGTAGTTGTATCCACTCCTATATAAGTTGTGTCGCTTGCCAAATAAACTCAGTGTGCTACCAGCTACCGTCGTTTCATTTGTCTTACGTTCGCATACATATCAGTGGCGACGAGTACTTACCCGCAATTTCAAAAAGGACAAGAAAACGGAAAAAATGTCACATTTTGGAATTTTATCGACTTTTGACCATAATATCCATACATGGCAAAACTATAAACAACGCATTTTACAATGGTTCATTGCGAACGATGTTGACAGCATTCAGGATCCCAAGGGAGTGAAAAGACGGGCGATACTGCTGAGTGCACTCACTGACAGCACTTACAAACTGGCGGCCGATTTGGCGTTACCGAAGGAGCTGACGCAGACACCATACGAAGACATTCTTACACTTCTCGACAGTCATTTCACACCAAGGAAATGCGGATTTGGTGAGCGGTATAATTTCTATGCTGCCACTCAAGGTCAAGAAGAAACATTCTCGCAGTGGGCTGCGAGGCTACGTGGCCTCACTACACATTGCAGATTTCTGAATGTAGAAGAGGCGCTGCGTGATCGGTTCGTTATGGGTATGCTGCCGGGACCGGAGAAGGACAAGCTTTTCGCGCGTGACCTTCAGGAGTTGACGTTGGCGAAAGCGGTGGATTTGGCGGAGAGCGTGCGCAGTGCACGAAAGGGAGCAGCAGCATCATCATCGGCGTCGGCGCAGGCGCCACCGTCGAGCGAAGCGCTGTTCAAGATCGTCACCACAAACGAACCCAGTGCCAACAAAGAAAAGTGTTCAGTGTGCGGCTACAAAAACCATAAAACGTCTCAGTGTCGGTTTGCTAACTATACATGCAAAAAGTGTAATGTAAAAGGACATCTACGTAGAATGTGCAAAAAAATAAATTTCGTAGGAACCGGCGGGTCGAGCGAGAGTGATGATGACGGTAAAACAAAAAAAATATGTTCACGTAGCGGCGAACCTATGACTATAATAGTTTCGATACAAGATATGAAGTTAAAGTTCGAAGTCGATACCGGGTCGGCAGTCACAGCGATTTCCGAAAAAGTGTACAAAAGATATTTTGAATTGTTTCCGTTATTATCAACGTCGGATCGATTATTTACGTATACAGGTCATATTATCAACTGTCTAGGAATAGTGCAATTACCGATTACATATGTAGACAAAACACACGTAGTTAATGTGCGAGTTATACGTGATGGCGGACCCCCAATATTAGGCAGAGATTTTATTTGTTTGTTTAAATTACAAATGTTGCAAATAAATTATTGTCAGTCAAATAATATTGCCGAACAGTTAAAACTACAATATCCATCTGTTTTCTCAGACGAACTCGGAGTATTTACAAAGTATCGGGTAAAACTACAATTAAAAGATGACGCAAAACCGGTTTTTTTCAAAGCTCGCCCTATAGCATTTGCACTTAAAGATAAAATAAACGACGAGCTCGATCGTTTAGTACGTATAGGTGTACTAAAACCGGTTCAGTACTCTGATTACGCATCGCCTATTGTTCCTATTTTGAAGCGAGATGGCTCAATTAGGTTGTGCGTGGATTATTCAGTTAGCGTAAATAAGCAGCTTGTTGTAGAACAGTATCCCTTACCAACGGCACAAGAACTTTTTACAAAATTACACGGGGGGCAGCAGTTTAGCAAATTAGATTTGACTCAAGCTTATTCGCAATTTGTCCTAGACGAGTCATCTCAGAATTTAACGTGCATTAATACTCACAGTGGGTTGTTTGTATATACTCGTTTAGTTTTTGGTCTCGCAAGTGCCCCTGCTATTTTTCAACGGGCAATGGAGTGTTTATTATCAGGGTTGGACGGTGTTATGTGTATGCTTGACGACATTTGTATAACGGGTTATACTAAAGAGCAACATTTAGAGAGATTAAGCGCGGTGTTGCAAAGACTGCAGGACGCAGGTCTAACACTTCGTAAGGATAAGTGTGTGTTTTTTGAGGACCAAATAGAATATTTAGGCTATACCATAGATAAGAATGGCTTAAGTAAATCAAAACAAAAGGTCCGAGCAATCGTTGAGGCGCCTACACCAACAACCGTAAATGAGTTGCAGTCATTTCTAGGGTTAGTCAATTATTATAGGAACTTCGTCCCTAACGCGTCATCAATATTGACCCCGCTTTATTCATTGTTACAAAAAGGTAATACATGGAAATGGGAGGTCATACATGATCAAGCATTCAAGGCAATTAAGCAATGTTTAGCATCAAATCGGGTTCTAGCACATTTTGATCAGAATGCTAAAATTATTTTAACGGTAGACGCATCGCCCAGTGGGTTAGGTGCTATTTTATCACAGATAGGTACTGACGGAGTGGAACGACCAGTATCGTTTGCCTCTCGTACACTGAATTCCGCAGAGAAGCGATATTCACAACTTCAAAAAGAGGCTACGGCAATTATATTTGGGGTACGACGTTTCCACCAATATTTATACGGAAGGGCGGTTCCGTTTGTACTTCGCACAGACCACAAGCCTCTTTTATCGATTTTTGGACCATATCGGGGAATTCCAGAGGTTTCTGCAAATAGGCTGCAGCGTTACGCGATGTTTCTTAGTGGTTATAATTACACTATTGAGTACATACGCAGTGCTGATAACAGCGCCGATTATCTTTCGCGAGCGAGTCTACCAGACCGTGAGTCAACGCCGCTAAGAGGGGGGTGCGGCTACGAAGCCGACGGTAGTTTAGTGCCGGTAGAAGATCGAGCGTCGTATGTTAATTTCGTTATCGATGGCAGTTTACCAGTTACGCGTAGCGAAATTCATAGTGAAACTATTAAGGATGCATTATTGAATCAAGTCTCATCGTATATTGTTAAGGGGTGGCCTGAGCGGTTATCAGATATAGCAATCAAACCATATTTTTTATGTAAAACTCAGCTGTCGTATGAAAACGGTTGTATTATGCGGGGACATAAAGTAGTAATACCCGAGTCACTCAGAACTAAATTATTAACAGAACTACATAAATCACATTTAGGAATCGTAAAAACAAAAGCTGAAGCGCGCAGTAGATTTTGGTTTCCGGGAATAGATAACGCGGTAGAAAAAATGATTGCGAATTGTGAGATTTGTTTACAGTTGAGACAGTTACCAGCGCGTGCTCCGCCAGCGCTGTGGCCACACTCACCGCAGGCGTTCTATCGTATACATATCGACTTTCTCGGCCCAATATATAATCGTTCGTATTTAGTTATTGTAGATGCGTACTCAAAGTGGGTAGAAGCGTATGATATGGGGACAAGTACGTCATCATGTTCGCTGATTAGTAAAATGTATGAATATATGGCAAGGTTTGGCATACCGCATACCATAGTTAGTGATAACGGCACGCAGTTTACTTCTGCAGAATTCAAAATGTTTTGTACATCAAACGGAATATCGCATGTGACGTCACCAGCTTATCATCCGGCCAGTAACGGGCAGGCAGAAAGCTACGTGAAGGTAGTGAAAAAAGGAATTAAATCTTGCATGTCAAGTAACAGCAACACTAAGACATTGAACAACAAATTATTGAAATATCTATTTGACTATCGAAATTCCGTTCATTCGGCAACGGGCTGTTCACCTGCCCAGTTAGTGTTTGGACACAAACTACGATCGCGATTAGATTTAATCAAACCTACCCCGCCACCGGCGTCCGTCACTCTCACTCGAAACGTCGAAAACAAACAGTGTTTGCAGTCTAAAGTGCCAAATGACAACAAAGCTTGTAAATATTTTAAAACTGGAGACTATGTTTTGTATAAAAAAACCAACATAAATAAGCAAGGGTCATGGAATAAAGGCGTAGTAATTAAAAAAATAGGAAAAGTAATATATATTGTAAAGGACTGCATAACTACCTGTAATGTAAAAAAACATAAAAATCAATTAATAGCATATAAAGGTACAGCAACAATTTCCCACCGGTTAGAGGATTGCCCCATTGAATTCGAAGACATTACTCCACAAGGAACTTCACCACCAAACCCAACACCCCCAGTAGACGACAAGGAGGCAGATACGGGAGGGGAGGGAAATAGTGGGAGAAAGGGAATAATGGATACAGAAACACCAACTGACACATCAAAAGACGAAGACGACGAATTCTACGAGGCAACAGAAGGAGCTCATGAGGAACCCCTCGCGGAGGCAGGGTCAGACCAGACCCCACAGCCCGAAAGGCAACTGAGTGACGGGAAAAAACTGAGAACTGTACCTAGGGTCGATTACAAACAATTTTACTGAGTAGGAAAATCATATCATGTTTATGTTGTCAAGCTATGGGGAGGAATGTTGTATATTACTTGTTATGTATATGAGGGTAGTTGTATCCACTCCTATATAAGTTGTGTCGCTTGCCAAATAAACTCAGTGTGCTACCAGCTACCGTCGTTTCATTTGTCTTACGTTCGCATACATATCATGAACTATCTCCACACTCCAAGGCACTCTTCCCTAGCGACCATAGTAATAGCAGCAATGATGTCGAAATTGGATTTTTGGAAGTGGAACAGGTCTCATCGGACACCCTAGATGCAACTCAAAAGTCACAACTGATGGAAGTGCTATGGGATTATCAAGAAGTTTTCGGCGAAGGTGGAGGGCCAACTACCCTCGCTGAACATTGCATCGACACGGGTGAGCATAACCCCATCTCTGTACCTCCATACCGCCTCTCACCGCCACGCATGGCAGTGTTAAAGAAAGAGGTAGAGAAGATGTTGGACAGTGGAGTAATTGAAGCATGCTCATCACCCTGGTCCGCACCCGTTGTGATGGTACCAAAGAAAGACGGTTCAGTACGAGTTTGCGTTGATTACCGAAAACTTAATGCCATAACGGTTCCCGACAAGTATCCTATCCCTCGAATTGATGATCTGCTTCATGCTGCTAAGCCAACGCCTTTCATGTCGACCCTGGATTTACGCGCTGGCTACTGGCAAGTTAAAGTTAAACTTGAGGATCAGGACAAGACGTCATTCATAACTCCATTCGGTATGTACCGTTTTAAGAGGATGCCATTTTGACTTCGCAATGCGCCCTCCACGTTCCAGCGTCTGATAGACAGGATTCGAATTAGCCTGGAAAATATAAAGATGCTGGCATATTTAGATGATCTAATCATTTTTTCGGCTAACTATCAAGCACACCTATCAGATCTGAGTAAAGTACTAAGTAAGCTGAAAGAAAGCAACCTTCATGTAAATTTTAGTTAGTGCCGATTTTGTTGCTCAACAATTAAGTATTTAGGGCACATTATTACTCCAGAGGGTCTGAAGGCTGATCCTGAGAAGGTAGCAGCAATACAAGCCTATCCAGCACCCAAGAATCTGAAGCAACTGATGACATTCCTGCAGACCTGTTCCTGGTACAGGCGATTCATACCAAACTTTGCCGGAATCAGTGAACCACTCTCCCGTTTAACTAGGAAAAACTCAGTATGGACTTGGTCAGCGGAACAGGAGCAAGCTTATCAAGAGCTCAAAATACGTCTTACATCCACCCCAGTGTTACGACAAGCCGACGAGACGAGAGGTTATGTTATCAAAAGTGATGCAAGTAACTATGCACTTGGAGCAGTTCTAGTGCAGGGGGAGGGAGAGGACGAGCATCCCGTCGAATATGCTAGTAGGCTAATGACCCCTGCAGAACGCAATTATTCCACAACCGAGAGGGAGGCACTTGCAGTGGTTTGGGCGATCAAAAAGTTTCGTGGATACATTGAAGGCCTCCCAGTTACAGTGGTTACGGACCATCAAGCCCTGAAGTGGTTGATGTCATTGCGGTCTCCAACTGGTCGATTGGCTAGATGGGCTTTGCAGATACAGGCGTATGATATTACCATTAAGTATACACCTGGTAGGACGAATGTCGTTGCAGACACGCTGTCCAGGCCTATTTGCGATGAAAGCACTGAAAACACCAGTGGAATGTGTAGCGTAACCGTAGATATGCCGCAGAGACCCTCATCTGAAATTAGGGCCGAACAGCTAAAGGATGAAAATATCGCCAGCGTCGTGACTGCCTTAGAAGATGCAGATCGTAAAGATAATGCCGTGTACTGGAGCAACAAAGGATACGTCATGAACAACGGTTTGTTGTACCGATATCACCCATCGGATGACTCAGATGAGGCTCAGCTCGTAGTTCCTCAACATGAATGGGCAAACGTTCTTTCAGTATACCACGATGACCCTTTGGCGGGACATTACGGCGCTGATAAGACATATCAACGCATCTCGAAGCGATATCATTGGAAGGGTATGAGAAAATATATCGAAGCATATGTTAAGAACTGTGTTGATCATACATCCGCCTTGACTCCGTTCCAAGGCCATGCGGCAAGTCCACTTCCTCCGCCGGTGCGCCCACTGAAGAAACGCGGGCGTCCGCCTAAACCTAGGCCTAACCCTAAAGGCGCCACTCCGCCCTCACGTGGACGAGGACGACCACGGCGACACGTGTCTCGCCCAGCTCAGTCGGTGGAGCATTCATCTTGACTGGCTACTCGTCGGGGCTACTTCGCATCCAGAGGGGGAGCCTGTAGCACCACCGAACGTCTACAACTACGCGCCACACAACACTGCTGTGTCGCGACGCCACTTACGCACACAACGTTAGCCGCCTCGCGTATATAAGGGGTCGACGCGGCCCGGAGCAGTCAGTCTGTGGCACAGACTCTGTGCTAGCGCGCCGCTGTTTCCACGCATTGGAAGAGCTCGCCTAGTCTAGACGCACCCCCCTCGCGCCCCGCGGTGACGTATCCTGCTTGTTTCGCGACGCTCCTCGCATCACGAACTCGCTGGGAACGTACCGTGTAGCATTGTTTACCGTCGTACTTACTTATGTCTAGTTTGTGTACACCATTGTAAACTGGAATAAACTAATTGTTTATAGTGACCTTACGTTTTAATTATTGACCGTTACAATATTGTAAATTTACCTTGAGATCGAATACTGGGGCCTCCGTTGTGAGGCTGAAAAATGGCACATGAAACCATTTTTACATAATAATGATATGGACTGAAACTACCGCCAACATTTATTGAAGTTTGATTGTGTTTAGATCAAACTAGAACATTGAAATTGGGCGCATAAATCAACAATTTCTTGCTAGTAATGAATACCGACAAAATAAAATATGTAAGCTTGGCTGTCTACATTTAATTGTTAATTTATATAATAAATGAATTAAAATAATCAAATGTAACCTAACTATGTCTTATAAACGTTTTATCACCGGTACAGTTTGTACCAAGGTTGTCTTAACTAGGCATGTCAAGTGGTTATAACCAAGCTCTTACAAATAATAAACAATTGAAGAAAAAAAGGTGGAGTTGTGTGCAGCAATATGCAAACACATACTAAACCTATGACCTACATATATTTTTTAAATATACTTGTGAATTACCTGGGTATACTGTACTGTGACATCACTAGTCCACGTCAAGAACAAGAGAGACACATTTACACGAAAAAAGGAAAGGAATAACTACAATTTCTTACTTATGTCGAGGTCGCATTTTCCCTGAAAATATTTAACTAACAGATTCGAAATAAAACACTACACGACTGACCAGCAGCGGTATATAACAACGGTGGCATTCAAAAACAAAAAAATATCTGCATTATTTAAGAAAATTAATAGTAACTGTGTGTCTCTTTCTTGTTTCCGTGTGCTATACTAATAATACCCAGGTTCCTACGATGAATTTGAGATTCTCAGCACACTCGATGTTGGCACTATAAAGCCGAGTACTCACGTACGAACATATTTGTTGCGTTGCATGATACGCAACAACTTGGTTCGCACGTGCGTACCACTAACGAACATAGAACACTGTGTTCGTCTAACAAGTTTGCGGCGATCCTTTAGTATGTAGTAGTTCTGTATGTACGGTGTTCGAAGAGCTTTAACAAATGTTACGAAACAAAACTGATTTCTTGTGACTTTAAGTCTAAAAGTAATGTATTTTGATTTCGTTTTTTGTATAAAACTGTTTCCCACCATCTAGGATCCACTTTAGGAAACAATATTTCAACTGCGACCATTAAAAAACTTTCCACTTTTTACAATCGACCACTTCCAACGGCGGCGCCGCCCTGGCTATTCAGATAGAGGTCACGACTGTTGAGCGCGAACTCGATTCGAACTATGTTCGCGTTCGTGTTCGAATATGCCGTCCATACGCACGAACCAAAATGTTCAAGTTTGATGTTTGTGTTATGCTATGTTCGTGTTCGTACGTGCGTACACGGCTTAAGATCTCACTTCATGGTACCTACAAATTAGCAACACAAATATGGGTCTATGTAACCTTTGAAAAGTTTGTTGAAAGCCAGCCTTCGTAGTTGGTGAAACTTCAACTAGTGCTATCATGTATAAGTGCGTGGGCGCTGTTACGAGTCTCAGGCAGACTTAGTGGATGGCGATACGATGACGGTGAGTATAATATTGAGGTGGACGTGCGTGCCGCTGCGTGCGCTAGGCGCGCGGACAGCCGGGCGCCCAGTGGCCGCGCGCGCCGCAGCGGAAGCAGCGCCCGTAGCCGCCGTAGTAGGCGTCGGCCCGACCCTGCACTAGCGCCGCCCCGCCTCCTCTAACACCACTATCACTTCCGGCTGTTTAACATCAAATTTTCTACTCAATAATCTGAAAAAGTTTCATTACAATTAAGACTAGAACCTTCTTAGAAGAAGGCGCCTAAGTTCACTACGTTTCATGTATTTAGTAACGGCAAATGTCACGTTCCTTTGGGGCCGAAATTACTGATGTACAAGCGGTTGTTTTGATGAATGAATGAGCTAATAGGATATCACTGTTAAAGTATATCTATTGAATTTAGAGTATTTGTAGTGTGTGTAGTTAGTGTCATTGGTTTAGATGGCCCACTTTAAAAATAATTAATTAGATTCGGTTTCATACACACCTGATTCGTCGTAGGCATCATTGTTAGATCCACTATCACTCTCGGCGCGGAGCCAGTATCCCTCGTCGTAGTATCCCTCGTAGTATTCGTCCCTGTAAATAACATTCATTTCTTACACAAAGTGCTGTAATCCAGAACGCGGACACAGTGTGGGTCGGTGGATGGATTTGACATGCCGGTTTCCTTACGAAGTTTTCTTAGACCGTTTTGAGAGTAAAAAAAGTCGTAAGAAATTGTAAATACATACACATACCATTATTTTTTCTGGCTATTCGGTATAAGTAGTAACAATGTTACAAAAACAAGACCCTAGCGAGACACCCCAGATAGATTTATATTTATAGGTTACTCCCACACTAGTGAATAGTGCCGGGAAATCCCAGAACCGACATTATCGGGAAATCCCGGAAATTTGCGTCGTTTTAGGAACCGGAATTTTCAAAACCAAATCCTGGTTCTTTCGGGAAAAGATACTTCGCGTTTAGAAAATTTCTAATTTTAATATCTTAAACCCGACCGCCTAAAGCATTTGCTACCTAGTAGTACGAGAGCATGATCCGCGAAGGTGCGGTGCATTGCTTAGCAAAAAAGACTCAAACAAGACTGCTTCTAATAGAAAGTTCCATTGGGATTTTTAACAAGAAAAAAAAAACAAATTTTCGACAGTCTCGCCAGATGAGCACGAGACGGACTGACACGCCGAGTTGGTAGAACTTATAAACTAAGCCACTGTGCCAGACTTTGTCGAATGCTTTTGCTATGTCGAAGAATAGGTATTGTGAATAGGTTACTTCTATGCAAGCGTGCTCCATCGTCGGCCACATCATCGCTTACCATCAGGTGAGATAGTGATCAAGCGCGTGCCTATCAATAATAATAACAAAGAACATGCGCTCGTCATCGAGTCACTCATGAAAACAGCGCTTAGGTGCTCGACGCTGCCGTGGACTTGTTGTTTGCACGAGTGTTCGGTTTGAAAACCAAACTGCTAGTCGGAAATAAGACTCTAAGCCTCTCATAGATTTTACCGAGAACGTTGAGTAGAGTGATGGGACGTTAATGGCGGGATCAGACTTAGACTTGCCTGGTTTGGGGATACCGATAACAGTGGCCCGTTTCCACGCTTGGGGGAACATGTGGTTGCTTAATGCGCCATTGAAGTCAGTCAATAGCCCTATGAGTTGGTTGGGGAAGAGTTTGAACACCTTGTTGGCGATGCCGTCGGAGCCAGGGGCTTTCCTAGGCTGAAGCCTTTTGATGATATCCTGCACTTAGTCGGGAATGACGGGGGGCAGAGGATCATCAGGATTTTCGACTGGTGAGAGAGAAGCTCTACGTTCGACTTCAGCATCCACTATATCAAGGTGAGCTTTGTCTACTGGTTGAGAGCTGGAAGAGCATTGGGACTCTAGACTGTCGGCTAAACATTCCGATTTGTCGGAGTTGAGGGCGAATGGGGAGAGAGAGGGAGAGAGGGGCCATTGAGGCCTCTTCATTGGATCGTAATTTCCTCTAAAGGTGCCAAAAGGCGAGGTGGGTGGGCTCGAGTTCGCTAAGCGTCTTGTTCCAGCGAGCGGTACGCAGCTCAGCAGCGCGTTCCTCTCACAGCACGCTCGGTTATCAGATTCCGTACATCATACTTGAGTTTCCAGCGGTGGACGGATTGTACGTGATCCGTAAGCGAGTCGATCGCCGCCGGCGTGTCAGCGACTGAGACGATGTAGTCAGGGAGGACTCGGGAGGATACGTGGTGAATTTCAGTCTATCGCTTACTTTCCTTCAGCCGGTGATCACTTGAGACGAGGGCGGCTGGTCGGGATTCAGCTGGGGGGCTACTCTCTAAGCCCGAAGTCCGTAGTTTCGGCCTCAGTGTCGGGCATTTTCTACTCCGTATCACCTACGGACTTACGATTAGTCCCGAACCCGAACTAAGAACAAATGTAAAATCGTGTTGTCATTCATTCTTAGTTCGGGTTCGGGACTAATTTTAAGAAACTACGGACTTCGGGCTTAGAGAGTAGACCCCCTGAGCCGAACGGAATTGTGCTCGTGTGGCGTTTCTAAGGATTGCAAACTGCAAACGGAGGTTTATATTCTTTAGCAACGCCACATCGAGAACGTCGGGACTTTGGTTGGGATTGTGAGGGAAGAAGTCGGAGGTCGGAGTCATCGGAGTGATGACGTCGAAGTTAAGGGTTGCACCTAGGTTGAACACTACCCTAACTCTGGCATTGGCCGTATTGCAATTCCACGCGGGATGCTTGGCATTGAGATCGCCCGCTAAGAAATTTATTTATTTAAACTTTATCTACAGTAGTGGTACATGGGCGGACTTAATGCAACAAGGCATTCTCTACCATATAAATATGTATATGTTACGGCTAACAGCCGAAGTGCGGCTACACCTAGTTTTAGCCGGCTACAACTAGCCGGTCATTGGGCACCCCGACTCGGACGGTTTTTTTTCCGGTATTTTTTTTTAAACCACACAGAAATAGGAAAAAAAAATAGTTGTAGCCGGGTTGCACCTAGTTGTAGCCGGCTAAAACTAGGTGTAGCCGCACTTCGGCTATTAGCCGTAACATATATACCAGATATCGGAGTCACTCAAGCAGAAGAGGGTGGAGAAGTCTAAGTGCTAGGAATAAGTGTGGACAGGAAACTTACTCGTCCTCCTCCTCCTCCTCGAGGTATTCGTAGTCGTCGGGCGTGGAGCCAAAAGAACCGTCATCTCCTCTGCAAACAATACAAACATTGCTCTGTTACTGAACCCCTGGTTTTACTATAGCATTTGGATTGGGGGGCTAGATGGTCAGCAATGGACATTTTTGGCGTTCAGATCAATCATCTCACCAACTTGTTTATAGTGACCATCTTCGTCGAAGATGTTGTAATTTTAAATCTTAATTAAGATTATGTGTCCATGCCTGACGAAAACAGAGCTACAACATAATTCCTGTGTAAGGTTTGAATTCTGGGCCATAGTAAGTATTGAACTTACCTGAGAGAGTGATCAGGACAACACATTTTTTAAACTGTATGTTTTATTTTTGTGGCTATTGCTGTTTAGATAGGTTTTATATACTTTCTTTTTGATCATTTAGCGCCAATGTTTGGAGAATAAAGGGTACCCTAAATAATATTAAAGAGTTTAAATAAGCATACCGATTGGTGGTCGCAGTAGACTGCCCTTGTTCCGACTCGAGTTCTGCAACCAATACAGCTTCATAAAGCTATTCATGTTTTACAACTAGCCCTTTATTGGTCTGTGCCTCGTTCAAAATTAGTGAGTGATAAATCCTACGATCACACAATAGAAAAAGGTTTGAGCTGATCAGTTTTATAGTAGGGGAGCCCAAATGGGTTTTTGGGATTTACTCGGCAGATGAACATAGGGGGGATACCTTGCATCCTGTTGAGTACCTCCACTATAGGTATGCCCTTTATGTAGGACCGTGCGTCTAGGACAGCCCACCAGATTAGTAAAAAAAACGATCGTCTGAAATATTGAAGCATGCCAGATTAATGTTAGGTGGGTGGTTGTTTTTTTCTATTTCCTACCCTACCGGATGACCACCCCCACATCTACGTGCCGTCCACGTCGGCAGATGAACAAACCTTTGGTATCCGTGAAACGTTGGGGCATCTAAACTATCAATATCTTATACGCAAGTATTTCCATGTACCTAATTGTTTTTTTTTAAATTTCTCGCACCATTGAAAGGGGAAACATTACATTATCTTTTATTATTCTTATCATCTAAACTACAAAATCTAATAGGTCTCCACGACTTACGAGTGAATCCCCTCTTATTATTTTCGTCATTGTAAAATGTCTTTATAATTTACAAATCTTGTAAGTACAAGATTTGTAAATTATTCATCATCAATACAACAGCCGAAAACGTCCACAGCTGGACTTAGACCTCCCCCAAGTGTCGCCACAACAACCGGTTCTGTGCGTCTCGCATCCATCGGCTACCAGCCGAAATTTAATGTAAATAATTGCTGTGCGTTAAAGCCCACTTTATAAGGAGCTCACATATGATTAAGTCAGGCGGCTCTAAGGACGGGCGCGATTACGTCACCTTCAAATTAAAGTTTGAATGCAAGAAACTAACTTGTATTATGTGATTTTAGGAAATGGGAATTAAATTAAACAATGTTTTTGAAAATCTTACATTATTTTATTATTTCTTTTAAGTACAATATTTGTGGTTTATGTATTTAACGAAAAAATAATTATATAAGTATGTGAAAATTATAAACCTACAGCAATACCAGATATTATTAGAGATGTTTTGTTAACTTAATAATTCATGTTTGTTTGCAGTAGGTAGTCAAAATAATATTCATAACACTATTTATAAAAATAATAATATATTTAACGAATTGCCCACACAGGCATATATACTTGTTTACTTAATTTAATTGCCATTTCAATCACCTGTCTTTACTATGAACTAACTCTAATAAATAATAATAATTACTAGATTATACTTCATTGTTGCACAAACAATATTTTATTGTTCATGAACAAATGAGCGATCTGCTCCTGCTTCACATATAATATATCTATACTAATATAAGAAGAGTTTGTTTGTTTGAACGCGCTAATCTCTGCAACTACCAGTCGGATTTGGAAAATTATTTTTGTATTATGATAGCCGCATTCATGAGGAAGGCTACAGGCTATACGGGATCGAAAAAAAACAGGATATATGCGCGTACGTAGTCACGAGCAAAATCTAGTATGTAGATAGGTATTGATGTAGAGGTTTCGACATATTATTATAAGTACATATCATCTAGATTTCAGTTAATATTAACCTTTTGGAATCATTTCATTAACTAAATTACTATGAAATATGCATCAAATTGTGCTGTTAAAAAGAACTAAGCGATCACACATAGACACGAAACCGACTTTATTTAACCCTAAACAACTCCGAATACCGACTAGTTTTAAGACATCTATTTTTCGCGCTGAACCTGATCAGCTTTTTTTCTCGAACTAAAAGCCACTAAGCTGTAGGTCTAATAGAAACGATTTAATGACGCCTCCCTGGTTTGGTGTTGCCCTGACGATCTGTGTAAGATAAGAATGAAATAACTTTGGAGATGAATGCTTCTAATAGTATTTTTGTTTAGCCCACCAATCAATTCATAACCCTTTACTATTGTGTTTAATAATTGATTATGAAGCTGCATTGTTATCATCATGCATAGTATAAAGTTTGAAACAAAAAAAAAATAGTCCGGATAAATATTATACTTAATTTTTGCCACACTACAGTAGGTACATATAGTACAGGCAAGAAGTTTTTATTTAATAAAAAAATATGATCCATAATTTATGAATATTATTTTTTTTTTTGAATCTAGTTGAAAATCACGTTGACTGTTTTATTTAATTTTCCAACGCCAGATATTTTAATCTGAGGAACAATTAGAATTTAAACAAAATCTGTAAAAAATAAAATACTTAAACATTTTTATCAATATTTTTTTACACTGTGTTTCATGGTTTAAATTAATTTTAACGCGATTTTGTGAAACACCCAGAAGATTAAAATTATAAGCGTATATTTATCCGGGCCTTATCATTCAAATAAATGTTATACATACCCTTTCTCCCATCCAAGATTTCTTTTCTTTTTCGTTTCATCTCCTCACTCAGACTTTGCACCATTTTCTCTATGAAGGAGTCTAGTACTAAGCTTTTGCATTCAGATGTGATTGAAGCTCTGAAAAAAATAATTGTATTAAATTAAACAAAGGTTTCTAATCAGTTGTTACAAATAACAGGCAAGGCAAAAACATTTCACCTGCATATAGGACAATCCTTTTTCTTTTTCTTCCAAACGGATATACAGTATTTGCAGAAGGTATGTGAGCAGTTCAATGTAGTGGCCTCCACAAATAGTTCATTACATATACTGCACTGCAGCTCACTTTCCATGAGCTCACCCATTTCATTGAGCACCACCTCCTTCGACGAGCCTTCTCCAGAAAGTTCTGGCGCACAGATGTTCTCTAAAATTGTGTTCCTCTCAGTTTCAACAGTGCGTAGTTGGCTTTTTACCTGTAAAATAAAGTATACATATACGTAGGTATTCTTACATCGCTGAAAATTTCTTGAAACATCTCTTGGTTATTTTATGACATATTCAAAATAAATGTATGGCACTTGACATATAAATTACATGATACACTTCCTTGTTTAAAAGCTTTCTAAAATGATATAATTTATTATATACTTTATTGTACACCTCATTATAAGAACAGGACAAACATTAATAAAATAATACCCACTTATGGTATGTGTTGGAAAAAGAAACTCAATTGTTTCCGACAAGACAACTCTTTCGGTCAGAATTGATGACAATTGTATTATCATTCATGAAATCATAACATTTGGCATTAATTCTAACTGAGAAAGTTGTACTGATGATTTTAATGATTATAATTCTAAAAATAGTACATTCTTGTTACGGCCGCGAATCATATTTTGACCAAGATACAACCTGACACTGACCAGCAAATTGCAAAAAACGTAACAAATTTTGAATTACGCGGGCTACCCTGGCGCTTCCACCTTAATGCGACTGGTTCTGGTCGGACAAATCAGGCCAGATTTGTCACCACCAGGGCCTGCAGTCTCGACATAGATAGCGATCGCCTACCGACCGAGTTCGGTCGTTAAGTCCTAAGGCCGCCCGTACACAATCAATCTGGAACACGATCCACGGATCAGATAATTGATTTTGATCGTACGATTGACTATGTACGGATGGCCTTAGAACTACTTACTACTTAGACCGAATTTGGTCGGTAGGCCATCGGTAACTATGTCGAGACTTCCCGCCCAGATGTTTTTTACTTACGCTATCAGACAGTGAAAGCAGTATTATTTTTTTTTTAGGTATGACCACTACCAAGTTAACACACTTGGGATATCAACTGCTTAACCGGACTAAGTGAAAGCAGTGACTTTCTTTTGTTATCGGCGTAGTTTATGCAGGATTGAGAGCATGAACACCAAGTTCTCCACTGCCGCTAGAATACCCCTCTCTTTGTCTACGCGCAGGTCTCCCTGACTGACACTAGCAGGACTTTCATTTTTACTCATTTGAGTAGCAAACTAGATGAAAGCTCACTGAATGCTAAGTCACTTTGCAGGTTTCCATCATGGTCGGCCTACGGCAATCGGCGGTGAAAATAGGCAAAAATTACTGCTTTAGCCGTTTCAAAGCATAAGTTACCAATCACGAATCACCGGAAAGATTTGACTACAAAGGTTTATATTGCTTACCTTTTCAAGTTGTTCCTGCAATGTGTTGATGACCACACTAGACTGCTCTGCCTGTTTCTGAATCCTCTCTGCTGCCAATGCAGCCAGCTCAGTTTCTCTCTCTGTCACTCGTATCTGTTAGTAAAGACCATGAAGTGCTTTAGTAGAGAGGGACAACACACACACACAACATTCAAAACCGAAATATACTGGAGACAAAAATAGGCTATCTCATCCCTTTATATCACTTGTCCGTTACTGCGTAAAGTAAATTGTTATGCATAGATTGTACATAAAATAAGATGTATAATAAATATAATAATAAATTGGGTGAGCCTTGTACAATCTACCTTATATTAGGCATGCAAACATTCATAAATCTGAATTAAACAACTGAATTAAAAAATTAAATTATGGTTTACAGTTAAAAACAATAGTCAGCATAGTACATTCATAATATTAAAAATTAAATCTACCTTATACAATTGGAATAAAAATCGGATAAATTGAGAGAATGAGATTAATAAGTATGTCAATATTCATTAAATTATTCAATACTTAAGTCAGTGTCATTTACTGAATAATAGCATTTGCCAACAATAGTAGTAATGTCGATCTCTTTTTTAAATTTTGAATTGTGTCATTTTTGTTGATATTGGGTACTTTATTAAAAATTATTGGTCCCATTATTAAGGTATTTCCACAACAAGTGTCTCTGTATTTTGTGTTCTCTGTTAGGTACCTATATATCCGAGAAAGAAATACATTGGATATTTTTTGAACCTTACTTAATTTTCCGTAGAGATCACGTTTCTTAATGCCCAGGAACTAATTCTACATGTTCTATTTACTTTTACTTTCAGTATTTGTGCAGTGTGATCGGACAAAGTAAAGTCCATTATTCACACTTATTTTAGTTGAGGACTACAAACAAAGTTATCAAGGCAACTGTTACTGGATAATCTAGTCGGTTATCGCAGTTCTAAATTAAGATTGTACCCTAATATCTCAGACCAACAAAAAAAGGAAGACAGCGCACCACAAACATCAAAAGTAAAGTCATCTATTTATCTATGTGTATCTCTAAGAGTTGCCATTTGTTATTTTTTTTCCTATAACTTGGGAATAGTTATTTATGATATTAGTGCGGTAAGTTGGTTTTTACAAACGAGTAGACGAATGTAAGCACGAGACGAAGTCGAGGGCTTACCATAGTTACGAGTTTGTAAAAACCAAATCCGCACGTGTGTCATACAACGTTTTTCGACACATTTGCGAGAAAACAGTACAATAGGTAAGTAATGAAATAAAAAAAATTGTCTTTAGAAATCAGTAGGAAAGTCGCAACAATCTTTGACGTTTCTAATAATATGAAAATGGCGCGAATTTGCAAAGGGCGCCACATGCGCGTGGTGAAAATTAGAACCAAGTCTTTCATTTATTTTTATTTATCTTCTCTCATTTTCTCTTTAATATTAAAACGAGACAAACGTATACAGCAAAAGCACTTCCAAGGAGGTTCGAATCGGTTCGATCATTAAGCTTATATAATTCTCGTGATGTGAAACTCCTTGGTGGAATTCTTATTAATTTTTATGGAAATTAAAAAAAAACCGTAAAGAATACGCACGGCGCTATACAACGGAGTTAGCGGTAAAATATGTACTTAAGTGAGAGTACCTACTTTGCCGCACGCTCCATTGTGTGGTGCATAATTTTGAACTTTCGAACGATGCATACAGGCTTCGTAAATGCATTTTTTGAGCAAATGTGTTGAAAATAATATTTCAATTCAGCACAAGTAAGCTGAGGAACTAACTGCTAGTCTAAGCTGAGCAACTAACTAAAATCAAAAAAATACAACCTGTTTAATTTTTGTGTTGATGAAAACTCCATTTTAAAAATTGTACTAACGTTTTTAGGACATCCGATTTTGGTCACACGGCGAAGTCTACTATTATAGTATAATAAGGTCATTATTATCAAAATTATCGGAACAAACCACACTGGTTTTCGATGGCAGCCATTCTGGGTCATTCCGACTATCTCTTATAGCTGTTATCTATCTACTTTTTGATTCAGTACTCTTTCTTTCTTTCTTTATCGTGTGGGCAGTAAGGTCTAACGACCCCACACACCCTAGTGTCAGAGTAATTCAGTACTAATTGGAAATCTAAAATATTTAATACATTTAAAAAAACATGGATAAGAACACTCGGGATAAAATTATCTATGACACAAAAAAAAAAACTAAACGAAAATCGGTTCATCCATTTGGGAGCTACAATACCATAGACAGACACGTTAAACTTATAACACCCCTCTCTTTTTGCGTCGGGGGTTAAAAAGAAACAAGGAATATAAATCAAAGAAAGAAATCATTTAAATTTGTTTATCTACACTCACAACGTAATGTTCCAAATATGAGTTCAAAAACGAATGCATAAATACATACTTTTTTTTCGTGGATAGGTAAAATTTAAAAAAAAAACCATTACAGTTCAACATTTTCCTTCGATTTTTAAACAACTGCATCATAAAATAACTTTTTAATTTTTATAGCACACTTTTTCTTTTTAATTTTTGGCGCGGGCTCATTGACTTAAGTCAATGAGCCATCTTTTATCTTTGTCTATGTTTGAGCGCGCTGCGCAGTCATTCGAATACGCAATGAGAATATCCGCCATATTGGAATTAACTATTTTTCCACTTATTTTGTTTCAACTGTGTGAGTGAAGATAAAATAGTGTATGCAACGGCATATAATTAGGTATTAAAACACTCGTGTGATGCTATTATCACACTCGGCTACGCCTCGTGTGATAAACCCACACTCGTGTTTTATTAACCCTTTTTATATGGTCGTTGCATAAACTACTATTAATCAAATGGGGAAATTTTAAATCATATATTATGGTAGCCCTCGCACTTAATGTCCCTGCTTTCGTTTGTTGAGGTTTTTTGTTCCAAGTAACCAATTCATAGTAAAAACGATGTCATTTCAAGTACTTACAAGTGAAAAGTGATTCCTTGAGACTTTTTATGTGATTTGCTATTGTTTTTACAAGTTTTCCTACACAGGAAGGCATATTTATATTTTTTCTATTAATATTTTCTAGACGACGACTCGTGATGTACTAAGAGCGATGAGCATGGTTTCAGTGTAGGTGTGTGCGTGAGCCTGTGTATTTACTTGAAGGAGCACAGTTTTGTGGCTTCACTTTTGATGTTCGCGGTGCGCTGTCTTCCTTTTTTTGTTGCTCTGAGTCTAATAGAAAGTATTCAAAGTCTTTGGTAACTTTGTTTCTTTTTAAGATATTTAGGTTGAAGTCCCCACATAAAATATCTTTTTATTTGGTTTTGTATATGCGGCAAGCAAAATTGTGGATTATGAAACCTTAACAAAACTTATAGAAAATGCGGCGCCTTATTCGTTCTAGCCACGTCCCTGATGTGGGATTGTCCAAGTGGTCATACACCTGCACTTCTGAGGACCTCAACCAACTCAGTATTTTAATACACCATCCATTAATGCCGTGTTGGCTTGGTTACCGATTGGACCCAATTTTAACGAATAGACCACGGACTTGAAAATAAAACGAAATTATTTTTATAGGATAAGTTAAAAATAAAATATTATTTACCCTCATTTCTTCATACGATTTTTCAGCATTTTTTTTAGCTTCATTCATTCTTTTTTCTATTTCTTCTCTCTCTGTCCTCTGAATTCAAGAAAAAAGTTATTGATAAATTATAAAAATATTTTGATTAAATATTCTGATGCTTGGTATACCAACAATTAAGTACTTTACTAATCTGTAGTACAAGTAAAGTAAATGAGTAGTTAGAATAAAAATCAAAACCATAAATATTGTTACCATTCGGTCCATTTTCATCTTGTCCTGATCACAAAGTTTCTTCATACGCTCCATTTGTTCATTTAGTAATTTTTGAGCTTTTATTTTCTCTTGTTCCGTTTGGTGAAATTTGTTTTCAAATTCTTTTTTGATAGTGTCTAGTTTTTGCTTCAGTTCTGTTTCCCTTAGTATTCTTTGTTCCTCTGTTTCTTTTAGTTCCTGTTAATATCATTGTGTTGAGGACAGCGCCATCTACCGACATTGACGCGAGGCGCAATGAAGAACATCTGATGATCTGCACCTACACAACTGACATGCGCCTACGTCACCCGTCAAGCAAGCTGAATAGTTCATCAACTCACCGACAGGAGGCGCTGATTGAAGACTATATAAGCACACGACAGCGCCAGCTCGCCCCTTTTTATTTCTCTCTGCCTCGACCCTGCTAGACTTGTACATACTCGTAATTCCAAATCATTGTAATTTAAGCAATAAATTATTGTAATCCAGAAGAAATAAATAACTCATTTTGGTCAACCCCAAGGAACCTAAATAGAACCCACAAGAGTTGAGGCCACACCTCAACATTTGGTCCATCGAGCAGGAGCTTCTGATCATCACGTTGTCAGAGGAAGCCTTCAAGGAGTCCTGGGGTCCTGGCAATTCCCTTTTCTTCCTTTTTCATTCTGTGTGTGCTAAAATCGTGCTTTTATCTATACAGGAACCTAGACATCGCGCGCGCATTGTTCACCAGCACCACACCTGTGCGGCAGGAAAAACGTGAGTACCTTCGCTTTCAATAAATTGCCACAATGACTTCGCCTGAGGATATTAAAAAGCTAGCAGATTTAAAACGGAAACGGGGTGCCTTTAAAGGTATGCTCACACAGTTCGAAAAATGTGTAAATTTGTTAGTTGGTAACGAAATTAATCCTAAACAGAAGGTAGAATTGGAATTGCGTATAAAGTCTGTTCAAGGTTTGCTACAGGAATTTTGTAAAGTTCAATCGTTAATCGAGGAATTAGTGCCAGAAAAGGACATACCGGAACAATTAGAGTACAGAGAGTCTTTTGATATTTCTTACTTTAGTTCGGTTGCTGAAGCTAATTGTTTAATAAATAATAGTAAGGATAGTTGTGACCAGCACAAGTGCAATTGTACAGTAGAACATTACAGCAATTATTCCAACACTTTAGTAAAATTGCCAACTATTTCGCTTCCCAATTTTGATGGTAGTTACGATAATTGGTTGGAATTTAGAGATACGTTTTTATCGATGATTCACAATTCCAAGCAACTTGATAATATTCAAAAATTCCATTACTTAAGATCATCTCTGTCTGGAAATGCGTTGCAAGTTATAAAGTCTCTAGAATTTTCGTCAGATAATTATAGTGTCGCTTGGGAATTGATTGAGAATAGATTCAATAATAATAAGTTGTTGATACACAACCACGTCAAAGCGTTATTCACAATGTCAACCATAACTAAAGAATCGCCTGGCCCAATTAGGAAACTAATAGATACGGTACTTAAGAACTTACGAGCTTTAAAAACACTTGGTGAGCCTACAGAATCATGGGACACCTTGTTGATTTATATCATAACTTCAAAATTGGATGTAACTATTGAAAAAGAATGGGAACAGTTCAAAAACACTAGTGCAAGTAATTCCGTGAAAACATTTAATTTAGATTCACTCATACAGTTTTTAAAACATAAGGCTGATACTTTAGAAATGGTTAAAATCAATAATACTTCCCATGCAGTTAGTCATAATTTGGTTAAAAAACAATCGCACAGTTTGGTTTCTACTCAGAACAATAAAAAGTTTTTCAAGTCTACCCGCACTTGTGTTAAATGTAAGGCAAAACATTCCTTGTATGGTTGTCAACAATTTTTGGACTTAAGTTCACAAGATAAGCTTCAATTCGTTAAAGACAAGAAACTCTGTATTAATTGTTTATGGACGGGGCACTCAGTGGATGAATGTCGAGCAGGGCCTTGCAAGCAATGCTATGGCAAGCATAACAGTCTTTTACATAACGAATTTAATAAGGAAAACAATGTACCCTCTGTAGTTCAAGCGCATCAATCTACAGCAGGTTCACAAGTAGATTTGTCACAACATAGTTTGCCGTCAGTAGCTCAGACTTTTCACACAGTCGATAATTCACACAATGACAGTTGTAAAAGTTTATTAAGTAAACAAGCATTACAACCGGTTTTGCTGTCGACAGCTTTAGTAGAAATCGTTGGCAGGGCTTGTTAACGTTACCAAATAACAAAATAATAACCGTTACATAACGTTAATTTCAATTGTGATACCACTGTAACGTTACAAAATTTACCGGTATTTGATAACATTACCAGTAATATAACGTTAAGTAACATTTAACGTAAAATACGAGAAATATCGTTTTAACGGTAAAATAATTAGTGTTATTATAGTCAAGGAACTTTCTTGTATTTTTTGCTATTTGAAGGTCAGTGTCAGGTTCTAATTTAATCAAAATGTGATGCGCAACAATAACAAATATGTATTTACATAGATGTAAATATAAGAATCATTTACTCATCATCATGAACTTAGATTTGATGTGTATAATAACTAGATTTCCGAAATGTAGCTAAGAGAAAAAAAATGTAATTAAGGTTATAATTATGTACCTACTTGCATATTTTTTTAATTTCGTGAATCATGTTTTGATCAAGATACAACCTGACACTGCACCACCTCACAGAGATAACCGTTTAAAAATAACGATAAAATTAACGTTAAACTACAAATAACGTTAATAAAGAATAACGTTAAAATGGTGCATAAATAACGTTAAACCTATTACCGTTATTTTAATATTAACGTTAACTCCTGTCAATGCAAGGTAACGTTATAAATTTTTACCGGTATTTAAAGCCCTGATCGTTGGTAAAGACAATAAATATTATAAGGCTCGTGCATTATTAGATAACGGCAGTCAACACTGTTTTATCACAGATTCACTATGTAGGAAATTAAACACACAACGTATACAGTCCACTTGTCAAATTAGCGGAATAGGACATTCAGTCACACAGGCAGTCCATTCTAGCGAAATTAACATTAGATCGATTTACGGCGATCATGATATTATTCACATTAAATGCCTAGTTTTACCTAGCATCACGTCGACTGTACCGGCCACAAGTATAGACGTAAACAAGATATCTATACCTAAAGACATTAAGTTAGCTGATCCAACTTTCTGCACACCTTCACACATTGATTTATTAATCGGTGCAGATTGTTTCTGGGACTTAATGATTAATGGTAAGATTCGTTTACCTTCCGGACCTTATTTAGTAAATACCAAATTAGGATGGCTAATTTCAGGTCCTCTATGCAATGAAAAAATGCATATAAATAAAGTTCAATGTCATTTGGTTCAAGCGACACAATTAAATGACCAATTAAGAAACTTCTGGGAAATTGAGGAAATTTCTTATTCAGGTGAACATCTTTCTAAAGAAGAAAGTTCATGCGAAAACCATTTCACACAAACTACTAAGAGGCTAGATAATGGTCGGTTTTCGGTTCAAATTCCACTAAAAGAGCCAGCGGATGTGCTAGGCGATAGTTATCAAGTAGCTAAAACCAGGTTTCTATCGTTAGAACGCAAACTTGAGCGTGATCCACAATACAAACACATGTATAGTGACTTCATGCGAGAGTACTTACGCCTAGGACACATGACTCGCATTGATAATGATCATAAGATGCCATGTTATTTTTTACCACATCACGGCGTTCTCCGTGAAGATAGCGTAACCACTAAATTACGCGTAGTGTTTGACGCTAGTCAAAAAACTTCCACAGGAAAATCACTTAATGACATACAGTATATCGGACCTGCATTGCAAAATGATTTATTTTCTATTCTTTTACGTTTCCGTCAGTATGAGTACGTTGCGTGTGCAGACATTGAAAAGATGTTCAGACAAATTTTAGTTAGCGATGAGCAAAGAAATTTGCAACTCATTCTGTGGCGAGAAAACCCGTCAGATCCGCTTAGTGTGTACCGTCTTAATACGGTAACGTACGGTACGGCATCGGCACCGTACTTGTGTATTCGCTGTGTTAGGCAATTAGGTTTAGAATGTAAAGACGAATTACTTTCTCAGACTATATTGGAAGACTTCTACGTCGATGATTTAATTACCGGGGCTAATTCGGAAGCACAGCTATCGTATATATGTAAAAGGATAGCAGAAGTTTGTCAATCCGGTTGTTTTCCTTTAAGAAAGTGGGTAACTAACTCGCCGAACATCATTTTAAACACAACACAAAATGTTAATAGTTCGAAGTATTTGTCATTGGGTGAAAATGTATCTAGCAAAACATTAGGCCTTGGCTGGTACAACAGCAAGGATGAGTTTCATTTTACGTCAAAAGTAAATACTGATTTTACTAATGTCACTAAACGTTCGATTTTATCTGCTGTTTCTCAAATTTACGATCCTTTGGGATTATTGAGTCCGGTGGTTATAGTAGCCAAAGTCCTGTTACAAAAACTGTGGCTTGCTAAAGTAGGTTGGGACGATGCTCTGTCTCAAGATATAGTGTCATATTGGGTAAAATTCGTTGAGTCAATATCGAATTTAAACAAATTGAGAATACCTAGATTTGTTTTGTGTGATTCACCTAGTGTGATTGAGTTACACATATTTACCGACGCGAGTCAAACTGCATACGGTGCCTGCGCATACATTCGCACTTGTAACGCAAATGGTGACGTCACAGTGAAGTTGCTATGTGCTAAAAGTCGCGTAGCTCCGCTCAAACCAATTAGTATTCCTCGCCTCGAGTTGTGCGGTGCACTTATAGGAGCGAGATTACTCGATAAAATTAAAAAATCGCTCCGAGTTAAATTCAATAATGTTTGTTTGTGGTCAGACTCCACAATAGTGTTGGGTTGGCTTAGAATGTCCCCTAATCAGCTCAAAACGTTTGTACAAAACCGTGTTGCAGAGATAAATGAGTTAACAAACAATGTGTGTTGGTTTCATGTCAGCGGAATAAAGAACCCAGCAGACTTGTTATCACGAGGTACAGGATTAGAGGAACTAAATGCATCACCTTTGTGGTGGAACGGACCGTTATTTTTGCAGGATAAGGTAGGTACTTGGTTACACACACAAAACAACTTAGGTCAGATACCCACACATAAACTACCTGAACTAAAATCGAACATTGTTAGTGTACCAACCTGTGTTATTAGTCTGGATAGTGTAATTGATTTCAAAAGATTCTCTTCATACAGTAGACTTCAACGCGCTTGCGCATTTGTGTGCCGCTTTATAAATAATGCACGCACAAAGGATCACACAAAACGTAATACCGGTTTATTATCAGTTGATGAGTTAAAGAATGCAGAAACATTACTTATTAAACTGGTACAAAGAGAATCGTTTCCTAACGAGTTAAAAGCGTTAATGAATAAACTACCTATGAAACCGTCACGTAATTTATCCAGCTTAAACATAATTTTAGATAACAATAACATAATACGTGTTGGAGGTAGACTTGGAAATTCTGATTTTGCGTATAAAAAGAAACATCCAGTATTGTTATGTGGTAAACATCACTTTACCTTGTTATTATTTAATTTTGAACATAAAAAATTATTACACGCGGGACCACAACTGCTTTTATCGCACGTCAGAGACGCCTGGTGGCCGCTAGGTGGCAGGAATTTAGCGAAACAAGTTGTACATCGATGCATTAAATGTTATAGAATGAAAACTATTACATCACAACCAATTATGGGTAACTTACCTAACGAGCGATTGCAGCCTGGTTTTCCTTTTTTACGGTGTGGAGTAGACTACGCCGGCCCTATGTACATACTTAACCGTAAGGGAAGAGGGGCAAAATTGGAAAAGTGCTATTTATGTTTATTTATTTGTTTTTCAACTAAGGCTTTGCACTTGGAGCTTGTTACTTCCTTATCATCCGAAGGTTTTATTTTGGCACTAAAAAGATTTATTTCACGAAGAGGTAAACCTTTACAAATCTTCTCAGATAATGGTAGGAATTTCGTGGGTGCGGCTAAAGAATTTACACATTTTTTAAATAGCTGTTCTCAGGACATACAAAACTTTAACACAGAGAATCAAATTGAATTTAAATTTATCCCTCCATATTCACCTCATTTTGGCGGTTTATGGGAAGCGGGGGTAAAATCCTGCAAGCACCATATTGTTCGCGTAATAGGCAATGCACATCTTAATTACGAGGAGTTCAGCACGGTTTTAGCACAGATAGAAGCCGTCCTGAATTCCCGTCCCTTATATCCTCTATCTTCAGATCCTGATGACTTCTCTCCCCTCACACCCGGGCATTTCTTGATCGGGCGACCGCTGACAGCGCCTGCAGAGGATGACGTCATGACAGTGGCCACACACTCACTGTCACGCTACCGGCGCATCGAGCAACTCAGGCAACACTTCTGGGCTCGATGGTCAACGGAATACGTTTCAGAGCTACAAAAGCGCTCTAAGTGGAAGGACACCAAGGCGCTTCTTACACCAAACTCACTAGTCCTGGTGAAAGAGGACAATTTACCGCCTCTAAAATGGCGACTAGGAAGAATAATAACTATGTTCCCAGGCAAAGACGGCATTCCCAGGGTGGCTTCCATTCGTACCGCTACAGGCATCATAGAGAGGGCCTTCTCCAAGATCTGCCCTCTTCCACTATCCAGAGACGACGCTGACGCTTCAGTCACGCCGCCGGCAGTCCCGTCATCAGTCCTGTCATCACACCATGGTAGCTGTTGAGAGCTATGGTGAAGCTCTCAAAGCGGCGGAGGATGTTGAGGACAGCGCCATCTACCGACATTGACGCGAGGCGCAATGAAGAACATCTGATGATCTGCACCTACACAACTGACATGCGCCTACGTCACCCGTCAAGCAAGCTGAATAGTTCATCAACTCACCGACAGGAGGCGCTGATTGAAGACTATATAAGCACACGACAGCGCCAGCTCGCCCCTTTTTATTTCTCTCTGCCTCGACCCTGCTAGACTTGTACATACTCGTAATTCCAAATCATTGTAATTTAAGCAATAAATTATTGTAATCCAGAAGAAATAAATAACTCATTTTGGTCAACCCCAAGGAACCTAAATAGAACCCACAAGAGTTGAGGCCACACCTCAACACATTGTATTTTGTAATGTTTTGTAGAATATCTTAACAAGTTTACAGTTGTGCACACATCAACTTTTAGAGTGCCTAGACTGTCAGAAAATGATGTCACCTAAGTATATTTTCATTTTTAGCACCTGTGGTGCAGCCTTTTTAGAGGTAGGAGAGGGAGAGTCCAAAGAAAAGTTGAATGGATTGTCTGACGAGTGATATGGAAGAAAATAGAGTTAGTGATAGCATGACGCTTGACATGGCAGAATGGTCCCGATACTCAATGCCAAAAATGTGAGTATTTTTTTACAGATTTTGTGTTAGAATGCAAGCTTCGGCGACGTCTTGCTCCGGACCATGGATAAAACTAGGGTCGGAAGTGAGACCCTACTGCGAAGCAGTAATGCGAGCGAAGGAGGAGGCGCTCTGGGCACCGTAGGCCTGCGGATAGCGAGCGATGGGCGGTTTGCCGTCTGATAAGGAAGGACCAGCAGTGCGATTCTGTAAACAAGTCAAAGTGAAAACTTAGGCGAAGTGAACGACAAGTGAGCTGTCAAACCATACAAACAATATGGAATGATAGCTTATTTCGTGATCACTTCCCCCATGCCTTCACTTCGTCATGTTTACAGAATCGACCGACAGGCCCGGGACGATGGCGCGTTTTGTTCGACACGCGCACCACCAGGGTTGCCGAATTGTTCGAAAGACCGCTGCCCTGAAACGTAAAGGGCATTTGGAGTGGCTTTTAGTCAATAAGATTCTCACACTCCCTTCTGCTCCGCCCAGACCGGGAGGAGGTATTTGATTCAGTCAGTTACTGCAGCAAGCACAATCTAGCGAAATTGTGGATTATAAGCCCCGAGAAAAAGCGGTGCCTAATTCGTTCAAGCCATGTCCCTTATGTGGGAGTGTCCAAGTGTCCATACACCTACACTTCTGAGGACCTAAAATACACCATTGTTGCTGCAATTGGCTTGGTTACCTATTGGCACCAATTTTTTAGACCACGGGCTTGAAAATAACAGCAACACATATATTTTAGCATAATTAAATTAAAAATAAAATATTATTTACCCTCATTTCTTTAAATGATTTTTCAGCATTTTCTTTTGCTTCATTCATTCTTTTTTTTATTTCTTCTCTCTCTTTCATCTGAATTCAACAAAAAAAGTTACTTAATGTTATGGCAAAAATATTTTGATTAAATATTCTGTTACTAGGTATATCTACAGTCAAGTACTTTATTAATCTATAGACAAGTAAATGAGTAGGTGTATACCTCACAGAAATTTAAATAAAGATAGAAAATGGGGTAGATCATTTATATAAACTAAAAAAAAAGAAACCGACTTCAAAAAACACTACAAAGTTCAAAATAACTTTAATTTCGGAAGTCGGTGTCAAATAACGAAGAAGCAACCAAAAACACCGTTTTTGAAAGTCGGTTTCTTTTTTTGTGAAAAAGTTTTTTATTTTTCACTTTTTAGTGGTGCCCCACACCTAACAACACCACTGGAAAGTCACAGGAAAGCAAAAATACGCAATTTCGTATACATGGATGATTTTTCCACATATTTTTTCGAGCTATTTGGATTTAATAACCAAACTACTGAACCGATTTTGATAAAATTTCAATGGGACCATTTGGGAAGTATACCCTTTCCAACTAAAAAGAATTTTTCAAATTGGTTGGCAAGCGACGGAGTTATGCCCGAACAAACATAAAAAAAAAATACAAACATCCGAATTGAGAACCTCCTCCTTTTTTAGAAGTCGGTTAAAAAAAATCAAACCCATAAAATATTGTTACCATTTGCTCCATTTTGATTTTGTCTTGATCACAAAGTTTCTTCATATGTTCCATTTGTTCACTAAACAATTTTTGAGCTTTTAATTTCTCTTGTTCCGTTTGGTGGAATTTGTTTTCAAATTCTTTTTTGATAGTGTCTAGTTTTTGCTTCAGTTCTGTTTCCCTTAGTATTCTTTGTTCCTCTATTTCTTTTAGTTCCTGTTAATGTAATTATATTTTAAGTTTCATTAATGTCACTCTCTTTATGATAATGTTTTGTAGAATATCTTAACAATATGACAGTTGTGCACACATCAACTTTTACAGTACCTAGATTGTTAGAAAATGATGTCACCTAAGTATATTTTCATTTTTAGCACCTGTGGTGCAGCGTTTTTAGAGGTAGGAGAGGGAGACGGAGTCCAAGTAACATGGGATAAGGACTGGAAGATGATGAACATCTGTGAAGCAGCTCACAGTAATAAAATCAGAAAGCCAATAGTTGTACTTAAAAAATAATGTTCCTTTTATCTCATTGCCGCAGCAATGTGTTTTTTTACAGATTTATTGTGATTAAAATGCAAGCTTCGGCGACGACTCGCACCGGACTATCGATTGAACCTGGGGGGCTACTCTCTAAGCCCGAAGTCCGTAGTTTCGGCCTTAGTGGCGGGCGTTTTCTACTCCGTATCACCTACGGACTTACGATTAGTCCCGAACCCGAACTAAGAATGAATTACAACACGATTTGATTAATGACTAGTCAAATCGTGTTGTCATTCATTCTTAGTTCGGGTTCGGGACTAATCGTAAGTCCGTCGGTGATACGGAGTAGAAAACGCCCGCCACTAAGGTCAAAACTACGGACTTCGGGCTTAGAGAGTAGAACCCCAGGGCCGGAAGCCAGACCCTTTTGCGAAGCAGTAATGCGATCGAAGGAGGCGCGAAGAGGCAAACCGCACGCCTCCGCTGCAGAAGGCGCTCTGGGCATTGGAAGCAGCAAGGCGATTTCCGGCCACCGTAGGCGCCGCCGGCCTACGGAGGGAGAGCGATAGGTGGCTCGCCGTCCGATAAGGACCAGGCCCGGGACGATGGCGTGTTTTGTTCGACGCGCGCCTCAAAGAGATATCAGTATAATGGACGAGGCTCACTAGGGCCAGTCCCTGCCAGGGTTGCCGAATTGTTCGAAAGACCCCGCGGCCCCATGAACGCAAAGTGCATTTGGAGGAACATTGATGGGTTTTAGTCAATAAAGAGTCTGACACTCCCTCCGCTCCGCCCAGAGCGGGAGGAGTCATTGGATGATTTTCCATCCATAAAAAAGCTTTCATTAGTATGTGGGTATTTCCCTTCTGGTTATATTACCTTCTCCTTAGCTAGTCTAAGCTCTTGAGTTTCCCTTTGGAGCATAACTACAAACTCCTGCCGTTCCTTCAGCCGGACCTCTTCTTGTTCTCGTATCTTGGCCTCTAACTTCTCCAACATTTCTTGTTTAGAAGTATTTTCTCTATTTAGCTCTGATAAGAATTCTTCTCTCTCCTTCATTAGCTTTTCTTTAAGTGAGTTGTTCTCTTTTAACAGTTCTGACTCGGTCTCATTGTGTTTCTGAATTTGTCCCTGTGAATAACAATGATTTTATTCCCAATTAATTCTAACTCTTACCTTCATTTAAAAAAAAGTAATAGTATGTATTTTGCTATGTGGATGAATCTACTATAGATCAAAATGTATGAGATGTACCTATGTGTGTTATTTATATCATTCAGAAGAATAGAACAGAGCATAATTTTATTCTTAATCAACAAAGTGAAAAAAAGACAGTCTGTGACAACAAAACTTTTTCATATTTTTTCTTATCTAAATGGTTTGGATTGCTGCTTTTCAACAAATAAAACTTAATCAGTTGACGAAGTAACGGATGGAGGTACTTGCTTAAGGTGGATAAGTTTGCCACTTATGTTACCACTACAACCACATCTTTTTAGGGTTCCTTACCCAAAGGGTAAAAACGGGACCCTGTTACTAAGACTCCGCTGTCCGTCTGTCTGTCACCAGGCTGTATCTCATGAACTGTGATAACTAGACAGTTGAAATTTTCACAGATGATGTATTTTTGTTGCGGCTTTTACAATAAAAACTAAAAACAGAATAAAATAAATATTTAAGTGGTCCTGTTAACTTGCTCATTGTTGTTACTTGTTAACCAAGTTAATTTGCTCATTTTTTTTCGACCGAGCTCGCAAATTTTAGCAGCCGGGCTCGGATCAGATTAGAAACTTCTCTTAACCACTCATAACTAGATTGATAAAAGTTTCTTTGTCAACTTATGCCTAAAAAACTGAGCACAATGATGTAAGAGTGAGGTGAGCAAACTTGGAAATTTTGTAACCCAGCCTTGGGTAGATTAGTTTTTTTTTCCAGGTACACCTATTTCTAGAAGTTATAAAATAGAAGGCTTGAAGACTACTATAGTGCTTGCCAACTAGTGTTGTCAAAACTCTTAGTGTGAGGGACAAAACCTGTAGGTAGCTTATGTGCTCCGTCTAATCATGAATTAATTTTTAACTAAAATTTGTTTTATTGCTACTTTTTACCACAAAAAGTGTTCAGGTTTTACCCAAACCCTGTCCCTGGAACCTCAAAACTAGGACAAATCTGGAGAAACCCGGACAGATGGCAGCCCTATCTGTACATGATAAGCACTATTTGAATATACATAAATAGAACCTGTAATCTATTGTCTGGTATCCCAATGAGATAAGTTACAGACATTTGACACTATGCATGTCAAACTTACCATGAGTTCACTAATTTTCTCTTCCATTTCAAGTTTGATGGTAGTAAGCTGTACATCTCTTTCCTCACAGAGTAAAGTTTTTTGGCGCTCAACCTCATTTTTTTCTCCTTTTAAGTTTTCTATTTGTGCAGAAAATTCATTTTCAAGTTGAAGAATTTTTCTATTCATATCTGTTTGCAATTGTTCCTTTAATATCATTGATGTGTTTTGCATTTGTTTCGCATTTTGTATCTTCTCCTCAATATGCTTTATTTCAAATGTTTGTGACTCTTCAAACCTCATTTTTACATCATCAATTATTTTGTTATTTTGATTGCTGTTATCCATTTTTAACCGCTTTTTTGGTACTTCAAATACTTCCTCTGATGGTGGATTTATAAACTTATAAACAAATTCATCAGTAAGTTCTAATGATATGATATCTCCATCACTTAGCTTTTTCTCAAGCCCCTTGCCTAAAGTTGCTCCATTGATTTTGATACCAAATGTGCTGTTATCTTCTAGAGTCCATTCATTATGTCTACCTTTTTTGAATTTGCAGTGAGTTCTCGATATAGATATAAATGGTACTACAACAGAGTTTTTTAACCCACGACCAAGTGAAAACTGAAGCAAAACAAACAAACAAACAATGTAACAAAATACACTTGTGTACAATGAATTGTGAACAGAGTAAAATATTGTAATACCGAAGCACTTTTACTATTATTGAATTAAAATAAAATTCTGCTGTAACAGCAACAAGTAAATTTTACTTACATTATCTGAGGTTATGGGTATTTTGTTAAAATTATTAAACTCCGATTTCAATTTTTTACAAGACTCCAATACAGGGCATCTATCACCATCATCCATCTCTACAGGAATGTAATAAAAATAACTAAATAGTAAATAATAAAAACAGTAAACAGTTCAACAAACAAAATAGGGCACGTAAAATCATTCGAATCAAACACAATCTTCAATACAAGAATCAACAATCAACAACGTGCAATTCTAAACTTCAATGTTTTTTTAATAGTGTTGCTGCGGTCGACTGCTTCACCGCATTGACAACGATGTGGAGCTCCGCTAGAAGCACCCAGACGCAGACACGTAGCGATCCGGAAAGTACCGTCACTCAGCATGGTACCTATATTGGGTGACGGTAGGGCCTGTAGCCAAAGACCCGACTCCCATTCACCCACAGCCAACAGGCGGGCACGCTTCGCAGTATTGGTGGACGTATTTATGAGGTTATTCCGTACCAACCTGCAGAGCGGCTCGTCCCATTGTCTTTGGGAAAATGGGTTATCGGGCAACGCCGTATTCGGGCAAGCCACTTTCCAGGCGCTCACTGCATCGGTCAAGCACGGCACTTCACAGTTAACCATGGATGAATTATATAAAATTCGTTTGGTCAACTTTTCGGTGCTGTGGACCGAAGACAGAAACGCCGGGTAGGCTTACACTAGAAATTTTGCGGATGCCGAGCCCACCAAAACGAATGGGCAGTGTGGCTTGCAGCCAGGCTCGGTCATCCAAAGCCATATTTAAGATAGATGTTAGTGTGCATTGAATGATTTGATCAATTTTGTCCAAAAGATGTGACTGCTTCCATAAAGGGGAAGAGCGTAGAAAATACATAAAATTTGGCCCAAAACAGCAATATTTCATTAGGGTGAAAGCCGAATGTAAATTGATTTTGGACAGTCTTTCCGAAATATCGTTAAAATGTTTAATTTTGACGTCAATGAATTTGGCCAAAGAATCAGCATTGCCATTCAACGCGGCAATGCTGCTAGTGTTCTGGGCACTTTTGTCATTGACAGCAATGTGGATGAATTTCTTGATGCCCTATGATTTATTTTGTTTTTATACACGTTTGTACATAATTTGGTAATTTTTAGTCTAGTTTGTATATAGTTAAGTTACTTACATTATTTAAATAATATTTATTGTTTATCTTTTTTTCCATATATTAGTCAAAAGCATTTTGTTCGAAGGGTTAAACTTGACACTGCCGCCCAGTTTTTTAATCCCTTCCCTTGTAGCCATTAATGATACTACAGTATCTGCATTTCTTCTATTGCGGTTTTCAGTTTTTAATTTTTTAAGGACACTAAATTTGCGCTCGACTGATGCATTTGAAAAAGGCAATATCAGCAATAACGAAATAACGATTTTTATGTTTGAGAACAGGTAATCTCCCGCAGCGTTTTTCAGGCAAAACACTTTACCCCAGAAAGGAGAAAAAGGGAATCCCCTGATCATCATAGACAAGACAAGACAGACAACTGACAAACTAGGGATGTGCCATACATAGAGATGTGCAATTACCGGTATTTTGATTTTTCGTAAATATTTTCCGATGAGAATAAGATGTCAAAATCCACGCATTTTCCCCACATAATGCCAATCCCCAATAAATCCCCAACCAACTTGAGATTCCCCGCAGTTTGGGGAATTCCCCACAGATTGGCAACGCTGAAACCGAGTTCCAATTTATAAGCCGGCCACACACGTACCTACGGTTTTTTGAATCGTTTTTTTCCGATTAAAGTTGTCAAAAAATTAAAGACACCAGGATACATCATGTCTCTTTCATACTGCTAAACTACTATACTTTACTAGTAAAGTAATGTTGAATCCTGCTTTCAAAACGGGCTTTTTATTTTTTGACAACTTTAGGAATTCACATTTGGAATTCCGTGAGACGTTCGAACCTAAACCAAATCAGGAAACCGTACGTGTGTGACAGGCCTTAGGTAGAGTAGAATGTGATGTGATCACAGACATGATGTGATATATTATTTGTAGATGTAAATAGTTCAAAAGTTTAATATAAAATTATCGTATTTTTCTGTCTTTGTTTTCTTGAAAAACTTGATGGGATTGGTCGAGGGAGTTTTATCTCTTTCGGATTCCATAACATTTTTATTACAGTTGGCGATGCAAAGTGGGGAAATTTAGAAGTTGCCTAAGAAATGCCTAAGAACGACACATGCGGCGTTGCCAACACCAATTTGTCAAATTCCCCGAAAATTTAAGTCAAATGACCCAATTTGAGTTCAAAAATCTACTGATTCCCCACAAAATACCCTCAATTTTTTTTCCTTTTTATACCTTAATTTTTTTTTTCTCACTTTTTCCTTTGTGATCAACCTTTTTTCTGGATGTGAAAAGGACACTGCCATCCAGTTATTAATTACTTTCCTTGTTGCCATTTAAAAGTACTACAGTGTTTGTACATTATAATTGCGGTTCTCTGCTTTAAAGTTTTTAAGGACACTAAATTTATGCTCGATATTTCAAACACTCAAGCCAAAAGACATCGCGGCAGACCAAGGCTAAGAGGGCGTATGTACATTTCGAACGAATCGGTCGAGCGATGTAAATCAATTTAGAAAAAAGGGATCATTCGATATACCCGGACTATCGATATTCAATCCCAGCATACTGGCAACGCTGTACGAAAACTGTCAGTGTTGTTCTTAGACAGCTTTACAATTTTGACACTAGAGGCGCTAGTGAAAATCTTTGCATTGCCAATAATTAACATTGGCAGCATTCAAACTACAGTAGTATACTATTGTAGTCTTTGCTACAGTGGCAAAGAGAAATCCTACTAATATATACTAGCTTTCGCCCGTGGCTTCGCTCGCTCCGGAAATACATTGACATGTTTCTGGTCCCCTCGTTCTTGTGAATCTTAACCGCTTACTACTCCATTCACGGAAATATGTACAACGACATGTTTCTGGTCTCTAGATACTTGTAAATCTTAATTAACTGCTTGCAATTCCAGCCGGAAATACTTCGACAAGTTTCTGGTCTCCTAGTACTTGTGAATCTTTACTGTTCACTATTCCAGCCCCTATTTTTGCCAGTTACAATTCCAGATCCAAAAATATTTTGAAATGTGTCTAGTCTCCTGGAAGGCGATTCTGACACAACACTCGTACCATGACGCACGGAGGCATTACCATTATATGGAAAAAAAGATAAACAATAAATATTATTTAAATAATGTAAGTAACTTAACTATATACAAACTAGACTAAAAATTACCAAATTATGTACAAACGTGTATAAAAACAAAATAAATCATTGGGCATCAAGAAATTCATCCACATTGCTGTCAATGACAAAAGTGCCCAGAACACCAGCAGCATTGCCGCGTTGAATGGCAATGCTGATTCTTTGGCCAAATTCATTGACGTCAAAATTAAACATTTTAACGATATTTCGGAAAGACTGTCCAAAATCAATTTACATTCGGCTTTCACCCTAATGAAATATTGCTGTTTTGGGCCAAATTTTATGTATTTTCTACGCTCTTCCCCTTTATGGAAGCAGTCACATCTTTTGGACAAAATTGATCAAATCATTCAATGCACACTAACATCTATCTTAAATATGGCTTTGGATGACCGAGCCTGGCTGCAAGCCACACTGCCCATTCGTTTTGGTGGGCTCGGCATCCGCAAAATTTCTAGTGTAAGCCTACCCGGCGTTTCTGTCTTCGGTCCACAGCACCGAAAAGTTGACCAAACGAATTTTATATAATTCATCCATGGTTAACTGTGAAGTGCCGTGCTTGACCGATGCAGTGAGCGCCTGGAAAGTGGCTTGCCCGAATACGGCGTTGCCCGATAACCCATTTTCCCAAAGACAATGGGACGAGCCGCTCTGCAGGTTGGTACGGAATAACCTCATAAATACGTCCACCAATACTGCGAAGCGTGCCCGCCTGTTGGCTGTGGGTGAATGGGAGTCGGGTCTTTGGCTACAGGCCCTACCGTCACCCAATATAGGTACCATGCTGAGTGACGGTACTTTCCGGATCGCTACGTGTCTGCGTCTGGGTGCTTCTAGCGGAGCTCCACATCGTTGTCAATGCGGTGAAGCAGTCGACCGCCTCGGATACCACGGCCTGTCCTGCAGTAGGAGCGCTGGTCGGTTAGCGCGGCACGCCAGCATTAATGACATCATCCGTCGGGCTCTTGTCACCGCCGGGGTGCCAGCTGTTCTAGAACCTAATGGCTTGGCACGCGACGATGGGAAGAGGCCAGATGGGATGACAATAATGCCTTGGAAGGTGGGTAGGCCTTTGGTGTGGGATGCAACATGTGTCGACACCCTTGCGCCATCCCATCTTCTTAGCACGGCGGGCTGCGCTGGGGCGGCTGCTGCAGGTGCAGAAAATCTCAAACGGCGCAAATATAACAACCTTATTGGGAGTTATATATTTGACCCGTTTGGGGTTGAAACTTTAGGTCCATGGGGTCCGAGTGCTCACCGAGTCTTTCGGGACATCAGCAAACAACTTGTCGACTGTACACGTGACCAGAGGGCTGGGCTTTAAATAATTGAATATAGTTTAATTTCATAAAAAGCTTCTGAGGGGAATTTGTGGGGAATCAGCGGATTTTTATCCCCATTTTGGGGAATTCGATCAGGATTTTTGGGGATTGGGATGAATTAGCTTTGGCAACCCTGGTCGGTTTGTGGAACTCACGAATTGAATTTTACAAATAGCAACACTATTAAAAAAACATTGAAGTTTAGAATTGCACGTTGTTGATTGTTGATTCTTGTATTGAAGATTGTGTTTGATTCGAATGATTTTACGTGCCCTATTTTGTTTGTTGAACTGTTTACTGTTTTTATTATTTACTATTTAGTTATTTTTATTACATTCCTGTAGAGATGGATGATGGTGATAGATGCCCTGTATTGGAGTCTTGTAAAAAATTGAAATCGGAGTTTAATAATTTTAACAAAATACCCATAACCTCAGATAATGTAAGTAAAATTTACTTGTTGCTGTTACAGCAGAATTTTATTTTAATTCAATAATAGTAAAAGTGCTTCGGTATTACAATATTTTACTCTGTTCACAATTCATTGTACACAAGTGTATTTTGTTACATTGTTTGTTTGTTTGTTTTGCTTCAGTTTTCACTTGGTCGTGGGTTAAAAAACTCTGTTGTAGTACCATTTATATCTATATCGAGAACTCACTGCAAATTCAAAAAAGGTAGACATAATGAATGGACTCTAGAAGATAACAGCACATTTGGTATCAAAATCAATGGAGCAACTTTAGGCAAGGGGCTTGAGAAAAAGCTAAGTGATGGAGATATCATATCATTAGAACTTACTGATGAATTTGTTTATAAGTTTATAAATCCACCATCAGAGGAAGTATTTGAAGTACCAAAAAAGCGGTTAAAAATGGATAACAGCAATCAAAATAACAAAATAATTGATGATGTAAAAATGAGGTTTGAAGAGTCACAAACATTTGAAATAAAGCATATTGAGGAGAAGATACAAAATGCGAAACAAATGCAAAACACATCAATGATATTAAAGGAACAATTGCAAACAGATATGAATAGAAAAATTCTTCAACTTGAAAATGAATTTTCTGCACAAATAGAAAACTTAAAAGGAGAAAAAAATGAGGTTGAGCGCCAAAAAACTTTACTCTGTGAGGAAAGAGATGCACAGCTTACTACCATCAAACTTGAAATGGAAGAGAAAATTAGTGAACTCATGGTAAGTTTGACATGCATAGTGTCAAATGTCTGTAACTTATCTCATTGGGATACCAGACAATAGATTACAGGTTCTATTTATGTATATTCAAATAGTGCTTATCATGTACAGATAGGGCTGCCATCTGTCCGGGTTTCTCCAGATTTGTCCTAGTTTTGAGGTTCCAGGGACAGGGTTTGGGTAAAACCTGAACACTTTTTGTGGTAAAAAGTAGCAATAAAACAAATTTTAGTTAAAAATTAATTCATGATTAGACGGAGCACATAAGCTACCTACAGGTTTTGTCCCTCACACTAAGAGTTTTGACAACACTAGTTGGCAAGCACTATAGTAGTCTTCAAGCCTTCTATTTTATAACTTCTAGAAATAGGTGTACCTGGAAAAAAAAACTAATCTACCCAAGGCTGGGTTACAAAATTTCCAAGTTTGCTCACCTCACTCTTACATCATTGTGCTCAGTTTTTTAGGCATAAGTTGACAAAGAAACTTTTATCAATCTAGTTATGAGTGGTTAAGAGAAGTTTCTAATCTGATCCGAGCCCGGCTGCTAAAATTTGCGAGCTCGGTCGAAAAAAAATGAGCAAATTAACTTGGTTAACAAGTAACAACAATGAGCAAGTTAACAGGACCACTTAAATATTTATTTTATTCTGTTTTTAGTTTTTATTGTTAAAGCCGCAACAAAAATACATCATCTGTGAAAATTTCAACTGTCTAGTTATCACAGTTCATGAGATACAGCCTGGTGACAGACAGACGGACAGCGGAGTCTTAGTAACAGGGTCCCGTTTTTACCCTTTGGGTAAGGAACCCTAAAAAGATGTGGTTGTAGTGGTAACATAAGTGGCAAACTTATCCACCTTAAGCAAGTACCTCCATCCATTACTTCGTCAACTGATTAAGTTTTATTTGTTGAAAAGCAGCAATCCAAACCATTTAGATAAGAAAAAATATGAAAAAGTTTTGTTGTCACAGACTGTCTTTTTTTCACTTTGTTGATTAAGAATAAAATTATGCTCTGTTCTATTCTTCTGAATGATATAAATAACACACATAGGTACATCTCATACATTTTGATCTATAGTAGATTCATCCACATAGCAAAATACATACTATTACTTTTTTTTAAATGAAGGTAAGAGTTAGAATTAATTGGGAATAAAATCATTGTTATTCACAGGGACAAATTCAGAAACACAATGAGACCGAGTCAGAACTGTTAAAAGAGAACAACTCACTTAAAGAAAAGCTAATGAAGGAGAGAGAAGAATTCTTATCAGAGCTAAATAGAGAAAATACTTCTAAACAAGAAATGTTGGAGAAGTTAGAGGCCAAGATACGAGAACAAGAAGAGGTCCGGCTGAAGGAACGGCAGGAGTTTGTAGTTATGCTCCAAAGGGAAACTCAAGAGCTTAGACTAGCTAAGGAGAAGGTAATATAACCAGAAGGGAAATACCCACATACTAATGAAAGCTTTTTTATGGATGGAAAATCATCCAATGACTCCTCCCGCTCTGGGCGGAGCGGAGGGAGTGTCAGACTCTTTATTGACTAAAACCCATCAATGTTCCTCCAAATGCACTTTGCGTTCATGGGGCCGCGGGGTCTTTCGAACAATTCGGCAACCCTGGCAGGGACTGGCCCTAGTGAGCCTCGTCCATTATACTGATATCTCTTTGAGGCGCGCGTCGAACAAAACACGCCATCGTCCCGGGCCTGGTCCTTATCGGACGGCGAGCCACCTATCGCTCTCCCTCCGTAGGCCGGCGGCGCCTACGGTGGCCGGAAATCGCCTTGCTGCTTCCAATGCCCAGAGCGCCTTCTGCAGCGGAGGCGTGCGGTTTGCCTCTTCGCGCCTCCTTCGATCGCATTACTGCTTCGCAAAAGGGTCTGGCTTCCGGCCCTGGGGTTCTACTCTCTAAGCCCGAAGTCCGTAGTTTTGACCTTAGTGGCGGGCGTTTTCTACTCCGTATCACCGACGGACTTACGATTAGTCCCGAACCCGAACTAAGAATGAATGACAACACGATTTGACTAGTCATTAATCAAATCGTGTTGTAATTCATTCTTAGTTCGGGTTCGGGACTAATCGTAAGTCCGTAGGTGATACGGAGTAGAAAACGCCCGCCACTAAGGCCGAAACTACGGACTTCGGGCTTAGAGAGTAGCCCCCCAGGTTCAATCGATAGTCCGGTGCGAGTCGTCGCCGAAGCTTGCATTTTAATCACAATAAATCTGTAAAAAAACACATTGCTGCGGCAATGAGATAAAAGGAACATTATTTTTTAAGTACAACTATTGGCTTTCTGATTTTATTACTGTGAGCTGCTTCACAGATGTTCATCATCTTCCAGTCCTTATCCCATGTTACTTGGACTCCGTCTCCCTCTCCTACCTCTAAAAACGCTGCACCACAGGTGCTAAAAATGAAAATATACTTAGGTGACATCATTTTCTAACAATCTAGGTACTGTAAAAGTTGATGTGTGCACAACTGTCATATTGTTAAGATATTCTACAAAACATTATCATAAAGAGAGTGACATTAATGAAACTTAAAATATAATTACATTAACAGGAACTAAAAGAAATAGAGGAACAAAGAATACTAAGGGAAACAGAACTGAAGCAAAAACTAGACACTATCAAAAAAGAATTTGAAAACAAATTCCACCAAACGGAACAAGAGAAATTAAAAGCTCAAAAATTGTTTAGTGAACAAATGGAACATATGAAGAAACTTTGTGATCAAGACAAAATCAAAATGGAGCAAATGGTAACAATATTTTATGGGTTTGATTTTTTTTAACCGACTTCTAAAAAAGGAGGAGGTTCTCAATTCGGATGTTTGTATTTTTTTTTTATGTTTGTTCGGGCATAACTCCGTCGCTTGCCAACCAATTTGAAAAATTCTTTTTAGTTGGAAAGGGTATACTTCCCAAATGGTCCCATTGAAATTTTATCAAAATCGGTTCAGTAGTTTGGTTATTAAATCCAAATAGCTCGAAAAAATATGTGGAAAAATCATCCATGTATACGAAATTGCGTATTTTTGCTTTCCTGTGACTTTCCAGTGGTGTTGTTAGGTGTGGGGCACCACTAAAAAGTGAAAAATAAAAAACTTTTTCACAAAAAAAGAAACCGACTTTCAAAAACGGTGTTTTTGGTTGCTTCTTCGTTATTTGACACCGACTTCCGAAATTAAAGTTATTTTGAACTTTGTAGTGTTTTTTGAAGTCGGTTTCTTTTTTTTTAGTTTATATAAATGATCTACCCCATTTTCTATCTTTATTTAAATTTCTGTGAGGTATACACCTACTCATTTACTTGTCTATAGATTAATAAAGTACTTGACTGTAGATATACCTAGTAACAGAATATTTAATCAAAATATTTTTGCCATAACATTAAGTAACTTTTTTTGTTGAATTCAGATGAAAGAGAGAGAAGAAATAAAAAAAAGAATGAATGAAGCAAAAGAAAATGCTGAAAAATCATTTAAAGAAATGAGGGTAAATAATATTTTATTTTTAATTTAATTATGCTAAAATATATGTGTTGCTGTTATTTTCAAGCCCGTGGTCTAAAAAATTGGTGCCAATAGGTAACCAAGCCAATTGCAGCAACAATGGTGTATTTTAGGTCCTCAGAAGTGTAGGTGTATGGACACTTGGACACTCCCACATAAGGGACATGGCTTGAACGAATTAGGCACCGCTTTTTCTCGGGGCTTATAATCCACAATTTCGCTAGATTGTGCTTGCTGCAGTAACTGACTGAATCAAATACCTCCTCCCGGTCTGGGCGGAGCAGAAGGGAGTGTGAGAATCTTATTGACTAAAAGCCACTCCAAATGCCCTTTACGTTTCAGGGCAGCGGTCTTTCGAACAATTCGGCAACCCTGGTGGTGCGCGTGTCGAACAAAACGCGCCATCGTCCCGGGCCTGTCGGTCGATTCTGTAAACATGACGAAGTGAAGGCATGGGGGAAGTGATCACGAAATAAGCTATCATTCCATATTGTTTGTATGGTTTGACAGCTCACTTGTCGTTCACTTCGCCTAAGTTTTCACTTTGACTTGTTTACAGAATCGCACTGCTGGTCCTTCCTTATCAGACGGCAAACCGCCCATCGCTCGCTATCCGCAGGCCTACGGTGCCCAGAGCGCCTCCTCCTTCGCTCGCATTACTGCTTCGCAGTAGGGTCTCACTTCCGACCCTAGTTTTATCCATGGTCCGGAGCAAGACGTCGCCGAAGCTTGCATTCTAACACAAAATCTGTAAAAAAATACTCACATTTTTGGCATTGAGTATCGGGACCATTCTGCCATGTCAAGCGTCATGCTATCACTAACTCTATTTTCTTCCATATCACTCGTCAGACAATCCATTCAACTTTTCTTTGGACTCTCCCTCTCCTACCTCTAAAAAGGCTGCACCACAGGTGCTAAAAATGAAAATATACTTAGGTGACATCATTTTCTGACAGTCTAGGCACTCTAAAAGTTGATGTGTGCACAACTGTAAACTTGTTAAGATATTCTACAAAACATTACAAAATACAATGATATTAACAGGAACTAAAAGAAACAGAGGAACAAAGAATACTAAGGGAAACAGAACTGAAGCAAAAACTAGACACTATCAAAAAAGAATTTGAAAACAAATTTCACCAAACGGAACAAGAGAAAATAAAAGCTCAAAAATTACTAAATGAACAAATGGAGCGTATGAAGAAACTTTGTGATCAGGACAAGATGAAAATGGACCGAATGGTAACAATATTTATGGTTTTGATTTTTATTCTAACTACTCATTTACTTTACTTGTACTACAGATTAGTAAAGTACTTAATTGTTGGTATACCAAGCATCAGAATATTTAATCAAAATATTTTTATAATTTATCAATAACTTTTTTCTTGAATTCAGAGGACAGAGAGAGAAGAAATAGAAAAAAGAATGAATGAAGCTAAAAAAAATGCTGAAAAATCGTATGAAGAAATGAGGGTAAATAATATTTTATTTTTAACTTATCCTATAAAAATAATTTCGTTTTATTTTCAAGTCCGTGGTCTATTCGTTAAAATTGGGTCCAATCGGTAACCAAGCCAACACGGCATTAATGGATGGTGTATTAAAATACTGAGTTGGTTGAGGTCCTCAGAAGTGCAGGTGTATGACCACTTGGACAATCCCACATCAGGGACGTGGCTAGAACGAATAAGGCGCCGCATTTTCTATAAGTTTTGTTAAGGTTTCATAATCCACAATTTTGCTTGCCGCATATACAAAACCAAATAAAAAGATATTTTATGTGGGGACTTCAACCTAAATATCTTAAAAAGAAACAAAGTTACCAAAGACTTTGAATACTTTCTATTAGACTCAGAGCAACAAAAAAAGGAAGACAGCGCACCGCGAACATCAAAAGTGAAGCCACAAAACTGTGCTCCTTCAAGTAAATACACAGGCTCACGCACACACCTACACTGAAACCATGCTCATCGCTCTTAGTACATCACGAGTCGTCGTCTAGAAAATATTAATAGAAAAAATATAAATATGCCTTCCTGTGTAGGAAAACTTGTAAAAACAATAGCAAATCACATAAAAAGTCTCAAGGAATCACTTTTCACTTGTAAGTACTTGAAATGACATCGTTTTTACTATGAATTGGTTACTTGGAACAAAAAACCTCAACAAACGAAAGCAGGGACATTAAGTGCGAGGGCTACCATAATATATGATTTAAAATTTCCCCATTTGATTAAACAAATTTAAATGATTTCTTTCTTTGATTTATATTCCTTGTTTCTTTTTAACCCCCAACGCAAAAAGAGAGGGGTGTTATAAGTTTAACGTGTCTGTCTATGGTATTGTAGCTCCCAAATGGATGAACCGATTTTCGTTTAGTTTTTTTTTTTGTGTCATAGATAATTTTATCCCGAGTGTTCTTATCCATGTTTTTTTAAATGTATTAAATATTTTAGATTTCCAATTAGTACTGAATTACTCTGACACTAGGGTGTGTGGGGTCGTTAGACCTTACTGCCCACACGATAAAGAAAGAAAGAAAGAGTACTGAATCAAAAAGTAGATAGATAACAGCTATAAGAGATAGTCGGAATGACCCAGAATGGCTGCCATCGAAAACCAGTGTGGTTTGTTCCGATAATTTTGATAATAATGACCTTATTATACTATAATAGTAGACTTCGCCGTGTGACCAAAATCGGATGTCCTAAAAACGTTAGTACAATTTTTAAAATGGAGTTTTCATCAACACAAAAATTAAACAGGTTGTATTTTTTTGATTTTAGTTAGTTGCTCAGCTTAGACTAGCAGTTAGTTCCTCAGCTTACTTGTGCTGAATTGAAATATTATTTTCAACACATTTGCTCAAAAAATGCATTTACGAAGCCTGTATGCATCGTTCGAAAGTTCAAAATTATGCACCACACAATGGAGCGTGCGGCAAAGTAGGTACTCTCACTTAAGTACATATTTTACCGCTAACTCCGTTGTATAGCGCCGTGCGTATTCTTTACGGTTTTTTTTTAATTTCCATAAAAATTAATAAGAATTCCACCAAGGAGTTTCACATCACGAGAATTATATAAGCTTAATGATCGAACCGATTCGAACCTCCTTGGAAGTGCTTTTGCTGTATACGTTTGTCTCGTTTTAATATTAAAGAGAAAATGAGAGAAGATAAATAAAAATAAATGAAAGACTTGGTTCTAATTTTCACCACGCGCATGTGGCGCCCTTTGCAAATTCGCGCCATTTTCATATTATTAGAAACGTCAAAGATTGTTGCGACTTTCCTACTGATTTCTAAAGACAATTTTTTTTATTTCATTACTTACCTATTGTACTGTTTTCTCGCAAATGTGTCGAAAAACGTTGTATGACACACGTGCGGATTTGGTTTTTACAAACTCGTAACTATGGTAAGCCCTCGACTTCGTCTCGTGCTTACATTCGTCTACTCGTTTGTAAAAACCAACTTACCGCACTAATATCATAAATAACTATTCCCAAGTTATAGGAAAAAAAATAACAAATGGCAACTCTTAGAGATACACATAGATAAATAGATGACTTTACTTTTGATGTTTGTGGTGCGCTGTCTTCCTTTTTTTGTTGGTCTGAGATATTAGGGTACAATCTTAATTTAGAACTGCGATAACCGACTAGATTATCCAGTAACAGTTGCCTTGATAACTTTGTTTGTAGTCCTCAACTAAAATAAGTGTGAATAATGGACTTTACTTTGTCCGATCACACTGCACAAATACTGAAAGTAAAAGTAAATAGAACATGTAGAATTAGTTCCTGGGCATTAAGAAACGTGATCTCTACGGAAAATTAAGTAAGGTTCAAAAAATATCCAATGTATTTCTTTCTCGGATATATAGGTACCTAACAGAGAACACAAAATACAGAGACACTTGTTGTGGAAATACCTTAATAATGGGACCAATAATTTTTAATAAAGTACCCAATATCAACAAAAATGACACAATTCAAAATTTAAAAAAGAGATCAACATTACTACTATTGTTGGCAAATGCTATTATTCAGTAAATGACACTGACTTAAGTATTGAATAATTTAATGAATATTGACATACTTATTAATCTCATTCTCTCAATTTATCCGATTTTTATTCCAATTGTATAAGGTAGATTTAATTTTTTAATATTATGAATGTACTATGCTGACTATTGTTTTTAACTGTAAACCATAATTTAATTTTTAATTCAGTTGTTTAATTCAGATTTATGAATGTTTGCATGCCTAATATAAGGTAGATTGTACAAGGCTCACCCAATTTATTATTATATTTATTATACATCTTATTTTATGTACAATCTATGCATAACAATTTACTTTACGCAGTAACGGACAAGTGATATAAAGGGATGAGAAAGCCTATTTTTGTCTCCAGTATATTTCGGTTTTGAATGTTGTGTGTGTGTGTTGTCCCTCTCTACTAAGGCACTTCATGGTCTTTACTAACAGATACGAGTGACAGAGAGAGAAACTGAGCTGGCTGCATTGGCAGCAGAGAGGATTCAGAAACAGGCAGAGCAGTCTAGTGTGGTCATCAACACATTGCAGGAACAACTTGAAAAGGTAAGCAATAACCTTTGTAGTCAAATCTTTCCGGTGATTTGTGATTGGTAACTTATGCTTTGAAACGGCTAAAGCAGTAATTTTTGCCTATTTTCACCGCCGATTGCCGTAGGCCGACCATGATGGAAACCTGCAAAGTGACTTAGCATTCAGTGAGCTTTCATCTAGTTTGCTACTCAAATGAGTAAAAATGAAAGTCCTGCTAGTGTCAGTCAGGGAGACCTGCGCGTAGACAAAGAGAGGGGTATTCTAGCGGCAGTGGAGAACTTGGTGTTCGTGCTCTCAATCTTGCATAAACTACGCCGATAACAAAAGAAAGTCACTGCTTTCACTTAGTCCGGTTAAGCAGTTGATATCCCAAGTGTGTTAACTTGGTAGTGGTCATACCTAAAAAAAAAATAATACTGCTTTCACTGTCTGATAGCGTAAGTAAAAAACATCTGGGCGGGAAGTCTCGACATAGTTACCGATCGCCTACCGACCAAATTCGGTCTAAGTAGTAAGTAGTTCTAAGGCCATCCGTACATAGTCAATCGTACGATCAAAATAAATTATCTGATCCGTGGATCGTGTTCCAGATTGATTGTGTACGGGCGGCCTTAGGACTTAACGACCGAACTCGGTCGGTAGGCGATCGCTATCTATGTCGAGACTGCAGGCCCTGGTGGTGACAAATCTGGCCTGACTTGTCCGACCAGAACCAGTCGCATTAAGGTGGAAGCGCCAGGGTAGCCCGCGTAATTCAAAATTTGTTACGTTTTTTGCAATTTGCTGGTCAGTGTCAGGTTGTATCTTGGTCAAAATATGATTCGCGGCCGTAACAAGAATGTACTATTTTTAGAATTATAATCATTAAAATCATCAGTACAACTTTCTCAGTTAGAATTAATGCCAAATGTTATGATTTCATGAAATAATACATTTGTCATCAATTCTAACCAAAAGAGTTGTCTTGTCGGAAACAATTGAGTTTCTTTTTCCAACACATTCCATAAGTGGGTATTATTTTATTAATGTTTGTCCTGTTCTTATAATGAGGTGTACAATAAAGTATATAATAAATTATATCATTTTAGAAAGCTTTTTAAACAAGGAAGTGTATCATGTAATTTATATGTCAAGTGCCATACATTTATTTTGAATATGTCATAAAATAACCAAGAAACGTTTCAAGAAATTTTCAGCGATGTAAGAATACCTACGTATATGTATACTTTATTTTACAGGTAAAAAGCCAACTACGCACTGTTGAAACTGAGAGGAACACAATTTTAGAGAACATCTGTGCGCCAGAACTTTCTGGAGAAGGCTCGTCGAAGGAGGTGGTGCTCAATGAAATGGGTGAGCTCATGGAAAGTGAGCTGCAGTGCAGTATATGTAATGAACTATTTGTGGAGGCCACTACATTGAACTGCTCACATACCTTCTGCAAATACTGTATATCCGTTTGGAAGAAAAAGAAAAAGGATTGTCCTATATGCAGGTGAAATGTTTTTGCCTTGCCTGTTATTTGTAACAACTGATTAGAAACCTTTGTTTAATTTAATACAATTATTTTTTTCAGAGCTTCAATCACATCTGAATGCAAAAGCTTAGTACTAGACTCCTTCATAGAGAAAATGGTGCAAAGTCTGAGTGAGGAGATGAAACGAAAAAGAAAAGAAATCTTGGATGGGAGAAAGGGTATGTATAACATTTATTTGAATGATAAGGCCCGGATAAATATACGCTTATAATTTTAATCTTCTGGGTGTTTCACAAAATCGCGTTAAAATTAATTTAAACCATGAAACACAGTGTAAAAAAATATTGATAAAAATGTTTAAGTATTTTATTTTTTACAGATTTTGTTTAAATTCTAATTGTTCCTCAGATTAAAATATCTGGCGTTGGAAAATTAAATAAAACAGTCAACGTGATTTTCAACTAGATTCAAAAAAAAAAATAATATTCATAAATTATGGATCATATTTTTTTATTAAATAAAAACTTCTTGCCTGTACTATATGTACCTACTGTAGTGTGGCAAAAATTAAGTATAATATTTATCCGGACTAATTTTTTTTTGTTTCAAACTTTATACTATGCATGATGATAACAATGCAGCTTCATAATCAATTATTAAACACAATAGTAAAGGGTTATGAATTGATTGGTGGGCTAAACAAAAATACTATTAGAAGCATTCATCTCCAAAGTTATTTCATTCTTATCTTACACAGATCGTCAGGGCAACACCAAACCAGGGAGGCGTCATTAAATCGTTTCTATTAGACCTACAGCTTAGTGGCTTTTAGTTCGAGAAAAAAAGCTGATCAGGTTCAGCGCGAAAAATAGATGTCTTAAAACTATTCGGTATTCGGAGTTGTTTAGGGTTAAATAAAGTCGGTTTCGTGTCTATGTGTGATCGCTTAGTTCTTTTTAACAGCACAATTTGATGCATATTTCATCGTAATTTAGTTAATGAAATGATTCCAAATGGTTAATATTAACTGAAATCTAGATGTTAGTACTTATAATAATATGTCGAAACCTCTACATCAATACCTATCTACATACTAGATTTTGCTCGTGACTACGTACGCGCATATATCCTGTTTTTTTTCGATCCCGTATAGCCTGTAGCCTTCCTCATGAATGCGGCTATCATAATACAAAAATAATTTTCCAAATCCGACTGGCAGTTGCAGAGATTAGCGCGTTCAAACAAACAAACTCTTCTTATATTAGTATAGATATATTATATGTGAAGCAGGAGCAGATCGCTCATTTGTTCATGAACAATAAAATATTGTTTGTGCAACAATGAAGTATAATCTAGTAATTATTATTATTTATTAGAGTTAGTTCATAGTAAAGACAGGTGATTGAAATGGCAATTAAATTAAGTAAACAAGTATATATGCCTGTGTGGGCAATTAGTTAAATATATTATTATTTTTATAAATAGTGTTATGAATATTATTTTGACTACCTACTGCAAACAAACATGAATTATTAAGTTAACAAAACATCTCTAATAATATCTGGTATTGCTGTAGGTTTATAATTTTCACATACTTATATAATTATTTTTTCGTTAAATACATAAACCACAAATATTGTACTTAAAAGAAATAATAAAATAATGTAAGATTTTCGAAAACATTGTTTAATTTAATTCCTATTTCCTAAAATCACATAATACAAGTTAGTTTCTTGCATTCAAACTTTAATTTGAAGGTGACGTAATCGCGCCCGTCCTTAGAGCCGCCTGACTCAATCATATGTGAGCTCCTTATAAAGTGAGCTTTTATCGCACAGCAATCATTTACATTTAATTTCGGCTGGTAGCCGATGGATGCGAGACGCACAGAGCCGGTTGTTGTGGCGACACTTGGGGGAGGCCTAAGTCCAGCTGTGGACGTTTTCGGCTGATATGATGACGATGAATAATTTACAAATCTTGTACTTACAAGATTTGTAAATTATAAAGACATTTTACAATGACGAAAATAATAAGAGGGGATTCACTCGTAAGTCGTGGAGACCTATTAGATTTTGTAGTTTAGATGATAAGAATAATAAAAGATTATGTAATGTTTCCCCTTTCAATGGTGCGAGAAGATTTAAAAAAAAACAATTAGGTACATGGAAATACTTGCGTATAAGATATTGATAGTTTAGATGCCCCAACGTTTCACTGATACCAAAGGTATGTTCATCTGCCGACTTGGACGGCACGTAGACGTGGGGGTGGCCATCCGGTAGGGTAGGAAATAGAAAAAAACAACCACCCACCTAACATTAATCTGACATGCTTCAATATTTCAGACGATCGTTTTTTTTACTAATCTGGTGGGCTGTCCTAGACGCACGGTCCTACATAAAGGGCATACCTATAGTGGAGGTACTCAACAGGATGCAAGGTATCCCCCCTATGTTCATCTGCCGAGTAAATCCCAAAAACCCATTTGGGCTCCCCTACTATAAAACTGATCAGCTCAAACCTTTTTCTATTGTGTGATCGTAGGATTTATCACTCACTAATTTTGAACGAGGCACAGACCAATAAAGGGCTAGTTGTAAAACATGAATAGCTTTATGAAGCTGTATTGGTTGCAGAACTCGAGTCGGAACAAGGGCAGTCTACTGCGACCACCAATCGGTATGCTTATTTAAACTCTTTAATATTATTTAGGGTACCCTTTATTCTCCAAACATTGGCGCTAAATGATCAAAAAGAAAGTATATAAAACCTATCTAAACAGCAATAGCCACAAAAATAAAACATACAGTTTAATTAATGTGTTGTCCTGATCACTCTCTCAGGTAAGTTCAATACTTACTATGGCCCAGAATTCAAACCTTACACAGGAATTATGTTGTAGCTCTGTTTTCGTCAGGCATGGACACATCATCTTAATTAAGATTTAAAATTACAACATCTTCGAAGAAGATGGTCATTATAAACAAGTTGGTGAGATGATTGATCTGAACGCCAAAAATGTCCATTGCTGACCATCTAGCCCCCCAATCCAAATGCTATAGTAAAATCAGGGGTTCAGTAACAGAGCAATGTTTGTATTGTTTGCAGAGGAGATGACGGTTCTTTTGGCTCCACGCCCGACGACTACGAATACCTCGAGGAGGAGGAGGAGGACGAGTAAGTTTCCTGTCCACACTTATTCCTAGAACTTAGACTTCTCCACCCTCTTCTGCTTGAGTGACTCCGATATCTGGTATATATGTTACGGCTAATAGCCGAAGTGCGGCTACACCTAGTTTTAGCCGGCTACAACTAGGTGCAACCCGGCTACAACTAGTTTTTTTTCCTATTTCTGTGTGGTTTAAAAAAAAATACCGGAAAAAAAACCGTCCGAGTCGGGGTGCCCAATGACCGGCTAGTTGTAGCCGGCTAAAACTAAGTGTAGCCGCACTTCGGCTGTTAGCCGTAACATATACATATTTATATGGTAGAGAATGCCTTGTTGCATTAAGTCCGCCCATGTACCACTACTGTAGATAAAGTTTAAATAAATAAATTTCTTAGCGGGCGATCTCAATGCCAAGCATCCCGCGTGGAATTGTAATACGGCCAATGCCAGAGTTAGGGTAGTGTTCAACCTAGGTGCAACCCTTAACTTCGACGTCATCACTCCGATGACTCCGACCTCCGACTCACTTCCCTCACAATCCCAACCGAAGTCCCGACGTTCTCGATGTGGCGTTGCTAAAGAATATAAACCTCCGTTTGCAGTTTGCAATCCTTAGAAACGCCACACGAGCACAATTTTATTCCGTTCGGCTCAGGGGGTCTACTCTCTAAGCCCGAAGTCCGTAGTTTCTTAAAATTAGTCCCGAACCCGAACTAAGAATGAAAGACAACACGATTTTACATTTGTTCTTAGTTCGGGTTCGGGACTAATCGTAAGTTCGTAGGTGATACGGAGTAGAAAATGCCCGACACTAAGGCCGAAACTACGGACTTCGGGCTTAGAGAGTAGCGCCCCAGCTGGATCCCGACCAGCCTCCCTCGTCTCAAGTGATCACCGGCTGAAGGAAAGTAAGCGAAAGACTGAAATTCACCACGTATCCTCCCGAGTCCTCCCTGACTACATCGTCTCAGTCGCTGACACGCCGGCGGCGATCGACTCGCTTACGGATCACGTACAATCCGTCCACCGCTGGAAACTCAAGTATGATGTACGGAATCTGATAACCGAGCGTGCTGTGAGAAGAACGCGCTGCTGAGCTGCGTACCGCTCGCTGGAACAAGACGCTTAGCGAACTCGAGCCCACCCACCTCGCCTTTTGGTACCTACAGAGGAAATTACGATCCAATGAAGAGGCCTCAATGGCCCCTCTCATTCGCCCTCAACTCCGACAAATCGGAATGTTTAGCCGACAGTCTAGAGTCCCAATGCTCTTCCAGCTCTCAACCAGTAGACAAAGCTCACCTTGATATAGTGGATGCTGAAGTCGAACGTAGAGCTTCTCTCTCACCAGTCGAAAATCCTGATGATCCTCTGCCCCCCGTCACTCCCGACTAGGTGCAGGGTATCATCAAAAGGCTTCAGCCTAGGAAAGCCCCTGGCTCCGACGGCATCGCCAACAAGGTGTTCAAACTCTTCCCCAACCAACTCATAGGGCTATTGACTGACTTCAATGGCGCATTAAGCAACCACATGTTTCCCCAAGCGTGGAAACGGGCCACTGTTATCGGTATCCCCAAACCAGGCAATTCTAAGTCTGATCCCGCCATTAACGTCCCATCACTCTACTCAACGTTCTCGGTAAAATCTATGAGAGGCTTAGAGTCTTATTTCCGACTAGCAGTTTGGTTTTCAAACCGAACACTCGTGCAAACAACAAGTCCACGGCAGCGTCGAGCACCTAAGCGCTGTTTTCATGCGTGACTCGATGACGAGCGCATGTTCTTTTTTTATTATTATTGATAGGCACGCGCTTGATCACTATCTCACCTGATAGTAAGCGATGATGTGGCCGAAGATGGAGCACGCTTGCATAGAAGTAACCTATTCACAATACCTATTCTTCGACATAGCAAAAGCTTTCGACAAAGTCTGGCACAGTGGCTTAATTTATAAGTTATACCAACTCGGCGTGTCAGTCCGTCTCGTGCTCATCTGGCGAGACTGAAAATTTGTTTTTTTTTTCTTGTTAAAAATCCCAATGGAACTTTCTATTAGAAGCAGTCTTGTTTGAGTCCTTTTTGCTAAGCAATGCACCGCACCCTCGCGGATCATGCTCTCGTACTACTAGGTAGCAAATGTAGGTTTTCCATGCTTTAGGCGGTCGGGTTTTAGATAATAAAATTAGAAATTTTCTAAACGCGAAGTATCTTTTCCCGAAAGAACCAGGATTTGGTTTTGAAAATTCCGGTTCCTAAAACGACGCAAATTTCCGGGATTTCCCGATAATGTCGGTTCTGGGATTTCCCGGCACTATTCACTAGTGTGGGAGTAACCTATAAATATAAATCTATCTGGGGTGTCTCGCTAGGGTCTTGTTTTTGTAACATTGTTACTACTTATACCGAATAGCCAGAAAAAATAATGGTATGTGTATGTTTTTTCATCAGCGATCAGTACTCGATACTTTTATCAGATGTGTTAAGGGTATAAATTGGCAGGAAGAGCGTGACTCCAGTGAGCCATCTACTCAATATTTAAGTTCATAGTCCCTTTAGGTTGGTAACTATATGATGTCTTTCCTTTTTAGCCTCTTTTCATAACTTCTGGTTTTTAGCGCGGCCGCCAGGTTGTTTGGGTGTTTTACCAGTCTCACTTGGTATCTTTCTGTATGTTTTTGGATTTCCTCCTTGACGGTTTCCATCATTAGTTCCGTATGCATTTCAGAGTTCGTAACGAGCCACGGGACGCCAGTAATTGAGCGCAAGATAGAATTCTGCATTCGCTGTATTATGCTGATACTTGAGTTACAAGCGCTTCCCCAGAGTTGAATTCCATAAAGCCATACCGGCTTCAAAATCACCTTATATATTAAAAGTTTGTTGTATGTGTATGTATTTACAATTTCTTACGACTTTTTTTACTCTCAAAACGGTCGAAGAAAACTTCGTAAGGAAACCGGCATGTCAAATCCATCCACCGACCCACACTGTGTCCGCGTTCTGGATTACAGCACTTTGTGTAAGAAATGAATGTTATTTACAGGGACGAATACTACGAGGGATACTACGACGAGGGATACTGGCTCCGCGCCGAGAGTGATAGTGGATCTAACAATGATGCCTACGACGAATCAGGTGTGTATGAAACCGAATCTAAATAATTATTTTTAAAGTGGGCCATCTAAACCAATGACACTAACTACACACACTACAAATACTCTAAATTCAATAGATATACTTTAACAGTGATATCCTATTAGCTCATTCATTCATCAAAACAACCGCTTGTACATCAGTAATTTCGGCCCCAAAGGAACGTGACATTTGCCGTTACTAAATACATGAAACGTAGTGAACTTAGGCGCCTTCTTCTAAGAAGGTTCTAGTCTTAATTGTAATGAAACTTTTTCAGATTATTGAGTAGAAAATTTGATGTTAAACAGCCGGAAGTGATAGTGGTGTTAGAGGAGGCGGGGCGGCGCTAGTGCAGGGTCGGGCCGACGCCTACTACGGCGGCTACGGGCGCTGCTTCCGCTGCGGCGCGCGCGGCCACTGGGCGCCCGGCTGTCCGCGCGCCTAGCGCACGCAGCGGCACGCACGTCCACCTCAATATTATACTCACCGTCATCGTATCGCCATCCACTAAGTCTGCCTGAGACTCGTAACAGCGCCCACGCACTTATACATGATAGCACTAGTTGAAGTTTCACCAACTACGAAGGCTGGCTTTCAACAAACTTTTCAAAGGTTACATAGACCCATATTTGTGTTGCTAATTTGTAGGTACCATGAAGTGAGATCTTAAGCCGTGTACGCACGTACGAACACGAACATAGCATAACACAAACATCAAACTTGAACATTTTGGTTCGTGCGTATGGACGGCATATTCGAACACGAACGCGAACATAGTTCCAATCGAGTTCGCGCACAACAGTCGTGACCTCTATCTGAATAGCCAGGACGGCGCCGCCGTTGGAAGTGGTCGATTGTAAAAAGTGGAAAGTTTTTTAATGGTCGCAGTTGAAATATTGTTTCCTAAAGTGGATCCTAGACGGTGGGAAACAGTTTTATACAAAAAACGAAATCAAAATACATTACTTTTAGACTTAAAGTCACAAGAAATCAGTTTTGTTTCGTAACATTTGTTAAAGCTCTTCGAACACCGTACATACAGAACTACTACATACTAAAGGATCGCCGCAAACTTGTTAGACGAACACAGTGTTCTATGTTCGTTAGTGGTACGCACGTGCGAACCAAGTTGTTGTGTATCATGCAACGCAACAAATATGTTCGTACGTGAGTACTCGGCTTTATAGTGCCAACATCGAGTGTGCTGAGAATCTCAAATTCATCGTAGGTACCTGGGTATTAGTATAGCACACGGAAACAAGAAAGAGACACACAGTTACTATTAATTTTCTTAAATAATGCAGATAATTTTTTGTTTTTGAATGCCACCGTTATATACCGCTGCTGGTCAGTCGTGTAGTGTTTTATTTCGAATCTGTTAGTTAAATATTTTCAGGGAAAATGCGACCTCGACATAAGTAAGAAATTGTAGTTATTCCTTTCCTTTTTTCGTGTAAATGTGTCTCTCTTGTTCTTGACGTGGACTAGTGATGTCACAGTACAGTATACCCAGGTTATTCACAAGTATATTTAAAAAATATATGTAGGTCATAGGTTTAGTATGTGTTTGCATATTGCTGCACACAACTCCACCTTTTTTCTTCAATTGTTTATTATTTGTAAGAGCTTGGTTATAACCACTTGACATGCCTAGTTAAGACAACCTTGGTACAAACTGTACCGGTGATAAAACGTTTATAAGACATAGTTAGGTTACATTTGATTATTTTAATTCATTTATTATATAAATTAACAATTAAATGTAGACAGCCAAGCTTACATATTTTATTTTGTCGGTATTCATTACTAGCAAGAAATTGTTGATTTATGCGCCCAATTTCAATGTTCTAGTTTGATCTAAACACAATCAAACTTCAATAAATTTTGGCTGTAGTTTCAGTCCATATCATTATTATGTAAAAATGGTTTCATGTGCCATTTTTCGGCCTCACAACGGAGGCCCCAGTATTCGATCTTAAGGTAAATTTACAATATTATAATTATGTGTTCAGAACTTCAGATTTAAAAGAAAAATAATTATACATGTTTCCGAAGATAAACAAAATACGTAAATTTTCGTACTTATTGAGTCACTTACGATGCCGCCGAACTTGACGATATTAATTTTGTTTTTCATTTTTATATAAATGTATTGAAAACTCGAATCAAGTGACTGATTAGCGCATTGTTGTATGTACTTTGAAAAAATGGTACCTTATTTCAATACAATTAAACTTGCATGCGAGTTGCTTGCAGGTGGAAATGCGGCCTATGCGCATGCGCTACAGTAACCTTTGCTATACTTTCAACACTTCCGCAATTTGTGATTTGATTCGGCTGAGCTTAGTATATCTGCTAAAGTTCGACTCTTATTGTACTCAGACAATATAATTTTACCATGCTACAACTTACTTACGTAATAATTGTATTTACGAATGAATGGTACAACTCGTTGAATTTTAATAAAATTTAAAAAGTTATATTGAAAATGTTTGTTGAAGACATGTAAAGTTGAACAGTAAAATCATTTTCAGTGCAATGCCTTTTCAGAAACTAGTGTCTGTGAACTAACTGAATACAATCAAATTCAAACACTCATATCACTGTGCCTGGTCGTTATATTAAAAAATGATTAACATTAATTTGGAAGTCTGCTATTAATTTAATTTTATAATGGTCTGAGAGCAACCACAATTTTTATTTGTAACAAAATGTACAAAAACAACAATTGCTCTTTAAAACCAATGTGAATTTATTATCGTTATGTAAAATGATGATTGAAATATTTTAATTAAATCAATATTTTAATTCAAATGCAATTTTTATTTCATTTTACGGGTCGTTTGTTTTATGAAGAATACAACAGCGTTATACCACGTTACATGAACATATATAGGTAGGTACATCACCTTCTACAATAATAACCAAACGCATAGACTGCTGGTCGAGGCGAGATCACGGCGCTGCCTCACACAAACTGATTCTTTCGAATATTTATTAAAATGTTACTAGAGAAACTTGTCGATTCGTTCATTTTCTATGTCAGTGGCGACACGATGGCGGTGACTTATAATATTGTTATTTTGCTTGATGTCCGTGCTATGCGAGAGATACTAAAATACCATCGGAAATGTCATAAACGAACAAAGTTTGTGTTCTATCCTCTACCAGTTGAAAAAGTCCATTTCAGGACTAAGGCCGCTCCAATTGCTCGCCTCTGACCATCGCCTCCTCTACATCCATTACCAGCCACTCAGTGTTTACTGATTAGCGATCGACACTCAAATATATATTTAGATACATCCCGCCTTCCGAAGTTGAGTAGGACAAGGGCCGCACGCCGTTGACAATGTTATTGTTTCCTTGTGTCTAAGTACATTCGGACACCTCATGCTTAGATGTATCGCCAGCCTGCGTATCGTAGTTGCATACTACAAAGACTTCCTATTTCACACCAGCAGTTTACAAGATGAGCTTTGTCCCTAAGGTTTACTCCACTCATTATGGTCCCCATAGTTCTGATTCTCCATTTTTGACTGGGGTACCATTTCTGATTCCACTACAGTTCCAACAAGCTTGGCCGGAACGTAGTGCCTATGCGATAACTTCTGGTATTGACGTCGTTGCGTACGTTGATCACGTACCTCTGGCATATTTATTCTGGATCAGTTAATCCCTACTCCATATCTACACTAATATTATAAAGAGGAAAGATTTGTTTGCTTGTTTGTTTGAAATGAATAGGCTCCGAAACTACTGGACCTATTTGGAAAATTCTTTCACCAGTAGAATCCTACATTATCGGTGATGGACATAGGCTATATAATATTTTCAAAAAAGTTAGGGATCTGTATGAAAACTTCGATAATGTAACCCAAGGTGTGAGAAAAATTCAGAAAAAATCCTTATATCGCGTACGCTGCGGAATCAATTACAGACAATAGAGCAAAGTGATGTACTACAGTTTTATAGAGGTCATCAATATCTACAAAAAAGTCCGCGATACTATATGTCTAACTATTATGGAAAAGTCACCATGACCGCTTTTTGTTCATATTATTCAAGCAAATCCCTGGTGAAATAAAAAATGGTGATTTTAGTATCATGATATTAATCCTTATCCATTTAAATGGTTTGATAATTAAGGTTGATTATGTCCGTGTCAATCACACTTTTACTAAATTATTCAAATCGGACCTTTCGTTCATAAGTTACGACGGTATTAAACATGCTCGGAGTAACGAACTGGGGAGAATGTTATCATTTGCTTGGTCCGATGAAGTTGAAACACGGCGTTTAAATGATTTCGAAAAAAAATAAGAATAAGGCTACCTACGCACTATGCGGTTAGCCGGAATGCGGTCAGCCGCAACCGCAACCGGAACGTGCGGTTGAGAAACCGTCGTGATTTGCGGTTGGATCGACTCATTTCCAAGATAAGATGGACGTCGAAGAATTCGCAGCAATTTATTATATTTACTCGTGTTATAAAAAGAAAAAGACACAGAGAAAAGGGTACTAGGTGCATCCATATATACATAGTTAATTATCTGACAGTTGTCAATAATAAAATGCGAGAGCATCGGTGAACACGTACACCGTCAATGGCGGGCAACCGCAAACTAGCACTGTCCACGTTGGTTGGCCGTCAGTCGGGCCGCAGCGCTCAGAACGACCGCTCGAAGATAACGAAAACATAGTGCGTAGGTAGCCTAACAAATGTTTGTATTTGGGGTGATAAAGTTTTTAGGGAGGACATTATTGCTTGCTTCAATTTACGTCGGAATGCTATGAACAAACTAAAAGTGGGATAATTGAAACAGAAGAATACAATGTACCTAATCATTTTTGCATAATCAACCCCTGACAGGCTGAACGGGGTGAACAGTTGCGCTGATCCTGGGCTCGAGATAAGTGAGATTCTGTTAACGGTAGCGTGGCGAAGGCGATTGTCAATACTTACGTCAAAAATGAGTGGGATTGACAGATGCTATCGAAAACTTCACGTGATCAAATTCCTATTATTTGTCATTTCGACAGTCGCATTCGCTAATTGAATGGCACAATTTGTCTAGGGCCTCCACAGAATAAGCAAAATGGCTAGGTCATTAACGAAAATCGTTGTGCTTAATTTTCCTTAACGCCGGGGGCGTACTACCCCCGTACGCCCCCTCGTTGAAGTTTGTGGAGTACCTACTGAAGCCGCGCGGACGAAGTCACGGGCGAAGTTCTAGTTATATTTATATAATTAACTAGCTGTGCCCGCGACTTCGTTCGCGCGTGCATTTCGTATTTAGGAAGATATTAAGTACACAAACTCACTAAATGTATATAGGTAGGTACTCATCGTGATTATGACATGACTTACAAAATTACGAAGAACGAACGAATATTAACACTTAAAACATTTCTTCGTAAACAATATTACTTGTTATGTGATATTCATCAGTACGTATAAACAGGCTTTGCGCGCTGCTTACTTGCGACAAAGCGATATACAGCCTGACCGTGCGAGATACAGGACTACCGCAGATCCACACCAACACGACTAGGTACTTGTTTGTCCCTGAGCTTGATTAATGGTCATGCCGAAACTATCAGAAGATAAGTCTCCGCAGAGGACATGGTGGAGTATACGGTGGAGGTCTGCCCTGCTTGGGCGGAGCATCACCGTGTCCTCGTCGAGGCGATCGGCTGCGGCGTCCTGGTTTACTCCATGGTCCGGAGAAGAATATAAGAATGAATGACAGCACGATTTGATAGTTATTCCTAGTTCGGGACCAATCGTAAGTCCGTAGGTGATACGGAGTAGAAAACGCCAAACACTAAGGCCGAAACTACAGACTTCGGGCTTAAGAGAGTAGACCCCCTCAGCCGCCGCAACAGAAAAAGACAACCCGGGCGTTGCGTCGGGAGTCGCAGGGCAATTCCCAGCCACCCTAAGCGCGGGCCCGCAGATGGCGAGCGTAGTTAAAATGCTGTATAATTTTGTTTCTATACCTACGTAAGTAAATAATAACAATAGGAATCTAGGTAACAACAATTATGAAAAGTGGACAATGACATTTTGACGGCTATCTAAATATTGAGTAAATCATCCATCACCAAGTCCACTCTCTTTGAGGCTGTAGAGAATAATAGGTTTTATGAAGAAACCCATTTCCTTGCTGATATTCTGGCCCGTAACACAATCTTCTGAGTTATTTTCGTGCTCGGCGCCGTGATCAGGAGTTATTGTGGGTAGGGCTAGGTAGGCTATGGTCAGACAGAACTTGATTTTTTTTTTTCTCTACATAAGTAGGTTGGTAGGTATATCTACCTACAGAGTATGTTACGCCATATACGGAACCTGCAGATAAAGTTCTATCTTAGCTTAGTCTAAACACTAAACCCACCTTTTATAAACATTACCTATTCTATAATTATAAGAAAAATCATCAATACAACTCCTTCAGTTAGAATTGATGCCAAATGTTATGATTTCATGAAATACTACATTTGGCATCAATTCTAACTGAGAGAGTTTTATTGATGATTTTAATGATTACAGTTCTGTAAATACGTACTTGCTACGGCCGCGAATCATATTTTGACCAATACACAACATAATACTGACCTGCAAATTGCAAAAAACGTAAGAAAATTTGAATTTCGCGGGTTACCTAGCGCTTTCACCTTAAACACTTGGAACGCTTGCATAAATCAACACGCCCGTGACGAAAACTACGGACAGTAATAAAGTTCTAAATCGTGGCTAGCTTTATGGAGCCGTATTGGTTGCAGAACGCCATGCACCAAGCTCGGACGTCCAACGCGATCATCAGTCGGTGAGTGGGTATGCTTTTTTTTTTTTTTTTCTTTGAGTCACTATGAGCGTTTACGCCCTACGGCATTTCATACAAACTTTCAAGTCCTTATTTTTCGAAATTAATGAACCGGATGATGTTTTAATTAAACTTAGTATGCGTAAGTACATCTAGCGTACCTACGCATACCTACTGAGTTCAATTAAAATTGGTTCATTAATTTTGAGGTCTAAATAGTTAGTAGAGAACATTTTCGAAAAAGAGTTTAGAGGGAGAGAAAAGAGAAATATTTTAATTTGTCTATAGAAAGTGAAAAATCACTATCTTTCTTTCTAAAATGTTCTCTACTAACTATTTAGACCTCGATATCTAGCGTATGCATACCAAGTTTAATTAAAACCGGTTCACTAATTTCGATAAAAAAGGACTTGAAAGTTTGTATGAAATGTCGTAGAGCGTAAATGCTCTTATAGTGACTGGCATGAAATATGAGGCTATCTCTGGAATCATAAGGTTGGCCATTATATCCTTACACACAGATATAGTACCATTTATTTTTGATTTTTGACATACTACCTAAGTTGCGGCACCATTTGTGATTTTTTTTTGTTAAATCCTCAAAATTAAAAAAAAAAAAATTGAATGTTGATGATTCATTTTAATGGTTAAATGCTTTAAATATGGGTATGCAAGGTAAGTCTAGTTCACAATATTTTTTTATACTATAACCCAAGACAGTCTTAGGGACATTTTCACCAAGCCAAACTGATCGCGATCAACGTATAAACCACATTTATGAGCTGTCAGTGTCACTATTTTTCTATGAAACATTGACGCTGACAGCTCTTGAACGCAGTTTAGATGTACTGATCGCGTTCAGTTTCATTGGTGAAATCCGCTCTAAGAAATCATAAAAGTTCGTTTTACTAAATTGAAATGACATGGTAATTATGAATTACCTTTTACATGTAATCTCTAGTAGTCATGTCAAGTCCTCATTGGCTAATAATGACCTCGTTGAGGTAATCACCACATATTTCTAAATACTTATGTACCTAATGAATTAACTAGTTAAAAGGATACATACAAAAAAATTAGGGTACTTATCCGTTAATTTTGCAATTAGCGCAGGATCATCTTACCTAATGAGGGATGATTGATGATTCATTTAAATGCGTCTAATTTACAATATTTTTTATACCATAAGCCAAAACAATCTAAGAAATCACAAAAGTTCGTTTTAAACCTATGTGGGATATCTACCATTCATAGTAGGTATCTAGTATCTAGGTACTTTTAATTGTATTGTATGATTAAAAAATAGTTGTACATTTAATTTGTATTTTATAAACAAAAAATCATCATAAACAATAAAATTAGTGAGTAAATAAAACTAAATCCTAACAATATTAAAAATAATTAAATAGTAACTGAATTATTATTGACATGTTATAAATAAATGTCAACCTACAGAAAAAAATACAATATTTAAGAATATATCTAACATAAACAATAAAAGTTAACTTATTCTAAACTTCTTTGTGACTATCAGAATCCACTTTAGAATCAGGCTCTACATTATTGGATGTATTGATCAGTGTGTATTGTTGTCTAAAGTTTCCTAGTATGTCTGCCTCTTACGGGCATCCAGTTTTGGTCTTATTGAAGTAATAAGAGGATCAGAATCATGTCTCCCCCCATGAATTAATAATTTTTGTACGGTCGACGACATGTAGTACCAATTATACAGTTCCACGTATTTTTCCGCGGTTATTCTGGTGTAATCTTTAAATTTAGGCACATGTATAACCTCTCCAGATGTGATAACTTGCTGAATAAGAGCAAACCTGCGGATCAGGTCTTCATCTAGTCCAGTGATCGCTGCAATTTAATCAGGAAACTCAAAAAACCTCTTCGCTGTGTTGCTATCGTTAGTTGTGCATTAGAAATTACATGCAAAAGGTCAACAATCATCAACATTAAAATATTTTTTTAATTTTGAGGATTTAAAAAAAAACCACAAATGATGCCGCAACATGAAGTATGTCAAAAAATCATAAGTAAATGGTACTATATCTGTGTGTAAGGATATAATGGTCAACTTTATGATTCCAGAGATAGCTTCATTTTTCATGTCAGCGTCATACAAATTTTTCTTAAAAAAATTATAACTCTTTCATTTGTACACGCAATTGCCTCATACGAAATTTTATAGAATATTAATGATCAGCAGAATCCATTTCTAGCCAAAAAAAGGACTCTTCAAAATGCAAGTCTCTATGTCTATGAAAGGCGATTTTCAGACGACCGTGCGCCGTCTGGCGTAGGGCTGTATTTTTAAGTAGGTAATTTTATTCTTAACCAGTTGAATTAGAATGCCTTCTACTAATTCTTCGAAGGATTGCTTCTTATCATTGCATTAAATGGAAGTAAACTATAACTGTCTCATTCCAAACGAGTTTTAGTTAACTAGTATATATTTTGAACTTTATTCCACCTTGAGTAAATTTCTTAATGCAAAAACTGACTCAAGAACAGAGTCTAAGATGTCAGTTATGTATGATGTAGTGTACGGATAAAGTTCAAAAGGCAATATTTGTCTCAAATTTTGTTAACAAATGTTTGCATTGTTTCCAGAAGAAGTGACAGCCCTGATGAACCCGCAAATGACGACATCAGTGACTTCAACGACGAGAACGAGGAAGAACTCGAGTCTGAGTAAGTATATGCAGCCCAGCACATGCCTTTTTGTTATACAAGGGTTGTACTCATAATGACTTTATGATATTACTAACTAGCTTCAGCCGTCTTCACTAGTGTGAATTTTTTTCCCAACGGAACGTGCTTCCTGGATAAAAAGTATTCTAGATGCCCTTCCCCAAGGTTCAAACTAATTCGTCTACCCTACTTACCAAACTTACCGTACCTTTCAAGTCTTGGCGGCTGAACGGATTTGAATGAAACTTTTCGCCCTGCAATAGGTACCATAAGGTAGTTTGTATCCTGAGAGCCTTGGGATCATTTAAAAAATTCAAACCACAGGCATAAGCCACAAATAAATATGAATAAAATGAACATAGTATTTAGAGTAAGTAAAATGATAAATGATAAATGATATTTATTTTGTAAGTAGGTTAAACATAGCACTTTTACACGTCAATATTTTTTGGTCATTTTAAGCTAGATGAGGCCGGTGTTTCCTAGCTGTCTACCCTGAGAAGAAACACCGAAACAAACTCAGAAGTCACAGTCTGAACAGTGTTTTATTGTTACCAAATGTTTGTATCGTTTCCAGACTAAGTCAGAGCCCTGATATCTCTGAACATGACATCGAGAGTCCCTTCATGGAGGAGGAGGAGGAAGAACCGGAGTCCGAGTAAGTTAGCAATGTGAACATACAACCTTTTGTCTCACGGGTATAAAACATCCAGAGGTTGTCTGTAAAAGATCGCTCTCAGCGATACCTAACACCGCCACTTGTAACACCCTTAGAGAGCAGGTAGGATTCGTCCACAGGGAGCATTCGTACAGTGGTGATATCTACACTATCCAAGACATTGACGTGTTCGCGTTTATGTACCTGAGCTCATACGCATAGGGTAACCGCGAAGCGGGGCGACCGTCCGGCCACCAGCTTCGATGGAGTAAGTCCATATGTGTTTTCGCTCTCCGTAAGTATTTTTTTTATTCACCTTTGAGCACGTATAGCTGTAATAAGTTTTGCTCGAATTATCAAAGTGATTTTATGTAGTTTATGAAGTGATAACTTGGTTCAATATGTCAATAATAACTTTAGGGTACCTATAACGGTTATTTTTATTTTCAATTATTTTGTTGATTTTTCGGGTTAGGGTAGCTTCGTGCAGTTATGAGTGGGGTAGATTCGTACAGTACGAATGCTCCCCATTCCTTACTGCGTGGCAGTAGAAAAATTGTTCACCAACAATGTTTTTGTTACAGAACCATGCCGCGAATACGAATAATTACCTATGTGTAAAAGGGGACAAGAACGGCAATGAAGGTAATGAAGTCTGCCATGGAAGAAGTTTTGGATAAAACTTTATCTGTTAGAAAATCTGCACAAAAATTGTCGTCTTCTTCTTCTTAGCGTGTCGATGGGAAATAAATTAATTAAATTTTATGTTTGGCCCAGTACTCAGCTACGGTAACACCATTCGCTGACGCAGCTATAAGGTCCTCACATGTGCAGGTGATAGGGCATGCTGCGCAAGATAAAAGGTGGGCCATGGACAGCGAGGCGACGCCACACAAACACTGAAGTTCGGAGCCATCCGAGAACTCCCACATGAGGAGCTTAAATTTACTGGAGAGTGCGGAGTCTATTTAGAGTTTTCCAGATCAGCCTCGTGTGCCTAAGTTGAAGGTTCTCCGAGGGCTCGATAAAATAATCAGGAAGTTTGAGCTTCTGTCGCCAAAGTTCGCATCTCTCCGAGGAGATGTTGCCGGTAGATGAACTCACGCATCCAAGAAAACTTCTTCGGCTTTTTAGTCTTTGGGGTACTAAGCTGTATTTGTGTATTGGGTGGCGTGAGTCGTTTTCTACTTTCGCCCATTTTATACAGCTTGCTTGAGTCTTGCGATTTCTGGTGGTGCAATGCCGCGTCAAGCCAACAACACTTGATATAGTCGCTTGACAAAGTTGAATAAGCAAGCAGCTGCCGAAAATTTTGTTTAGTGTCTATTTTTATGACTAAGTAGATTTAAGTACTTATTTACTTCAAAAACAATTATTATTATACATTATTACATAGAAAAGCTGATTCTGTGTTAATTTTGATGTCAATACATGATTATATCACATTGATTAAATGACGTTTTCTTTGACTGTACTAAGGTCCCCACTATGTACGAATGTGCTCCACGTGTGGGGTAGTTTCGTACGTTTTCCATTTTTCTGAAAAGTTATCCTAGCTTCGCCATGTTGGTTTGTATCTAAACTAAACTTCACTATTCTAAAGTCAGATAAGTCGGGTTTAAAGGAGTATTGAAGTTTTTTTTAAAAAGCTAATAGTTGCTCTTTTATACGACTTAGAGTATAAGTGTACGAATCCTACCTGCTTTTTAGCTACCAATGTAAGTTTTGAAGTATTCTATCTGGGGCAAAGTAGTCCCCCCGCGAAGACGAGCCATATTCTTTTCTACAATCCGTTTATACTCCTTCCGCTCCGTCCACGTTCTAACATATAGAACACACACACTGAAACGACTACTTTTTCAGATGTGTCGATGGCACACATATTTTAGAAGACCAAGTAGCGTCAGCCTGCTGAATTTTATATTCTCAAATTATATTATTGTTCAGTACAAGTCCCAGCCCCGATGAGTTCGAAAATGAAGAGGAACTGGAATCTGAGTAAGCTCACGAAAATCTTATCTTAAACTCTGTACGGAATAGAGGTGTGCGCCGATTCGCCGAAGTCATAAAAATGGCTCCATGGCGTACGCGTTAACAATGCGCCCGTCAAAAAATAAACGTTCTTTCCGGTTCGAAGAAAACTCATGTTTTGTACTGCATTTGAAGTAGTCATTCATTTTGAGGTGACAGCTTAGAATATCTATCTGGAAATTTATTATTATCTAGGCGATTCCATACTATAATCCTTGCGTATTGTTAACATTTGTTGTAGTAGGTACCTCGAGTGCTTCTTCAAGGTTCTACATACCTACACAACAGCCGCCGCAACGCCGGTAGTCGTTGGGCGATTCCCGGCCACCGTAGGCGCGGGTCTGCGGACGGCGAGCGTTGGGTGGCTCGCCGTCCGATCAAAGCCAGGCCCGGGTCGACGGCGCATTGTTGATGAGATGTCGGCGTAGGAGTAGGGGCCCGATAGGACCAGAGCCTGCCCGGGTTGCGGATTTTGTTCGAAAGAGTTACCGCGGCCCCGGAAATTAAAGGGCACTACGAGGAGCACGGATGGGTTTTAGTCAGTAAGAGTCTGACACTCCCTCCCGCTCCACCTAGAGCGGCAGGAGTCATTTGATGATTTCCCATCCATAAAAAAATAAATAAAAAAACACACACCCGTCGGTTCTGACGTGCCTGACGTGTGGGCCAAATGACATCGACTTCTATGATGAATGAAATATAATAAAAAAGCGACTTGAATATAACGTGAGTGAGTAATCTTTATTCATATCTGTAAAGTAGTGTATTTATGTCACCAATATGTTCCCAGACGAAGTCCCAGCCCTCTCTCCGTAGACAACTACGAGGGTCCTTACTCCGAGGAAAACGAGGAAGAAGCAGAGTCCGGGTATGCTTTTTTTTTCAATACTATCAGAAGAAATTTCTAGATATTTATGTCAATATTATTTTGATACTCACTGACTAATAAAATTGGGTTTTTCCCGCTGACTTAGCAACGTCTGAAACCAACAAAATAACTAACGTTTTATATTTTTTGTGGATAGCTAACTTACCCACTAAATTAAAGCGGTTTCTATTAAATGCTACATGATATAAATTATTAAAAAATGACTTCCGAATTGTGTACCTAATGCTCGTAATGATCACATTCACGGTTTTTTTTACAAATTTAGATGCGAATAGTAGGCAAAGGAATCGCAGTGCCTTTGCCGAAACTCGTTACACAATTAGGCCGCAGGGCTGGCCGGCATTTTAAATGAAAGAGGTGATACCCTGCATGACCTTTTTCTTATTTTCTCAATTCTAAGAAGGGTCAGATAAAACAGGGTATTGACTGCACGTACAGCTTACCAATTCGACATACCTATTTTATTCCGACATCCAGACAGACGATGCGCGGCACAGCTTGTTAGCTAAAAAATTGTTTCAGTCGAAGTCACAGTCCTGATGAGTACGAACATGACGAGCTCCACTCTCAAGGGGAAAACGAAGAAGAGCCTGAGGAACCGGAGTCTGAGTAAGTTTTCACTGTGAACTTAATGTCCATGCCGCGCGGTGGCTAACATAGCCAACTAACTCCGCCCAGAAGCACAAAAGCTTCCTGGAGGCTTCACAAGCTTCGCGGGTTGACCTCACCGTTCCGAAAATTTTAGCGCGTTGAGAAGCCATGGCCTTGTATAACAGGATGACGTGGGCGTGAACTTTGGCGCTAAAGCAGCCTCTGCAGAGAAGGTTTGCTGTGACAATATGTTGGAAAGGTTTTTGTTTAGGGGGCACTTGACTGACCCGTCATTGTTTCTATTTAGAAGCTCAGGACCGGCCGGTGTTGAAGGGAGACCAGCCGTCTAAGACGTCAATCGGCTTAGTTAATGATAATTTACTTATTTCTATTACAAATATGAAAGTCTGTATGTTTAGTAGTAATCTAGCACACCTAGACACAAGGCACATCCACAGATATCCTTAAATCAAGAAAATGAGCACTGAAAGGACAAAAATTTGAAATTTCTGCTCCTAAAGACCGAAGGGGAGGGGCACCCGGCTGGTAAAGTAATAAATGTTTGTATTGTTTCAGTCAAAGTCACAGCCATGATGAGAACGCACACGAGAACGAGGTAGAACCCGAATCCGAGTAAGTTTTCACTTCTAACTGGCGGTAACTGCATACATACATACTACATATTATAAAAATGAGAAAGTAGCTCTGTGTGTCTGTTTTACCTGTTCATTACTCAACGGCAGAATGGATTTGGATGTTACTTGGCAGACAATAACACCATGTGCTGGATGTTCCCTTGGGATGTTTTTTGAATTTCCAGAATGTCCAGCTCAGTCCTACGAAAGAAAAAAGGAAAGAGACAAACATATTTACATATTAAATCACACAGACGTTGCCGTAACTTTTTTACACTGTGATTTTAAATAAGCTGGCATAGTACCTAGTTACTACATTATAGCAACTATCTAATAATTTAAGACTTGGTTCTAAGACCAGCTGTCATATATTTCTGTCCGTGTTTTTGCTGCAATGGAATTTGACCTTTTCGTTGATATATATATATGTATGACATTGAGTTTGTGTTCTGTGCCAACTAGGTCTGAGCTGGGCAGGCAGCTCAGATCGATAGCAGAATACAGAGAGAAAAGACCCGTGGCCCTTGAGGCCCTTTAGGGTTAGTCATTTATTTAATGTGAATATTTTAATTCCCTCCAGCTGTTCAGCCCTGACGTGTGAAAATTCCCAAATAAAAAATAAACCTTATGTAATAGGTAAATAAACATTAAATTCGCGATTAATTCGGGACACACCGGTGTGTCGCCAGTGCTTGAGCGGTTAAGTTAGTGTTAGGTTTCCAAAACATGATTATTGCTGAGATACTGAATTCAAATTTTATAACACAAATCCACACATTTGCGCCACGACGCTACAGAAACTACTACAGCACAAAACAAAAAAAGTATATGCAGATTTTTTACAAGTTACAATCTTCACCGGATTGTTACTTGTGGGGAAGTACGATGGCGTGTGGCGATGTTACTTTTTTTTGCTTATTGTGTTATATTGTTTCTAGAAGAAGCCCCAGCCCTGACGAGTCAGCACATGACTACGACAGCCCCTCCCTCGTCGAGAACGAGGAGGAAATGGAGTCTGAGTAAGTTAACGCTGCGATCTGCGAAAATTCTATTAGGCCTCTGCCTCGAATTTTGCGGGCAGCGGGGCGGCGGCGGCGGCGGCGCGGGAGCGGCAGGATCTTACGCGTATAATCAAATGGACCGGCCCTCGAATACAGCGGTGCAGGAGTGGCGCGGGGGCGGGCAACGAGCGGTGCACTCCAGTCAAGCGGTGACCGCCCGCGTTGCACGTCTGCATTGTAGGTATAGTGTTGTACACAGAACAAAGAATATACATAGAAGTGCCCCTACACTGGCTAAGCACGGGAACCAGTGTCGCCAAACTCACACATTTGCATGTAAAATTGTCCATTACACACATAAAAAACAGTGTTATGATTGGCTACAAATTACAAACGCAACTTTTACAGATAATCTTCTTATTGCTTTCAAAAATTAAGTCTTATTACGAGTGAAAGTTGTTATTATTTGACATGACACAAACAATAAAGACGTTTTTTTTCCACAATAAATCGAGCGTTAGGAATAAATTTGAATCAAAAAGATGTCGCCGTTTTTCAGACATTTCGTTCGCGAATAAAAACAAATATCTCGACAACACAACCACGAACACAACACTACACCGCTATAGTGCCGCGCGATCTGCCCGCTAGTTTGGAGAACAGGTATGCGTTGCCTGCCCCGTTGCCGCGCCGCCGCCGCCGCCGCCCCGCTGCCCGCAGAATTCGAGGCAGAGGCCTTACCCATACATCAACTCACGCACTTTGGTCGCGGCTGTAGAAAAAAACTATATTGAAATGGCTCGTACCTAGTTATAGCTGCACGAGTCAGTCGGTCCAAGGCATAACAATGCTTGTCGAGATTGGCCCTGGTGGAAAAGGTGCGGAATTCTTAGATCTGATCTGTGTCGTTACGTTTACTGGCCGAAATAATACTCAGCAAGTTAGAACCCAGTTACTGCGACAAAATCTAGTATTTAGCAACATTCCATGAAACAGTTGTGTCTTTATACTCGTCCAGTCTTCCAGTGTAATTGTAAACTGGAATCCAACTCCACATACTTGGCAAAAGGCTAGGTAGACAAACACTACAGGTGCCCGAACCACAGATTACTCCCGAACCTCGGTCACTATTATACACTACCCAGTAGCGGCAGTATCACAGATACAGTAGACACTGAAACGAATAGAATAATAACATTTAATCGACACAACACAACAGCAACAAACACAGCTTACCAAAAAGTTTTCTTTTTTATTAGAGATGTGTTTGCTCTTGACTCTAGTCAATGTCAGAGATGACAGAGACAAAGTCTACGAAATTTTATCAAATGGTCGTATTGTTTCAGTCGAAGTGCGAGCCCTGGCGAGTCGACCCATGAGCACGAGAGCGAGGAGGATCCGGACTCCGAGTAAGCTTAGCAGCATACAATGGGTTACATTTTTAAAAAAGTGAAGGAGCAACAAAAATATTCTATTTCTTTCCCATTTTGAACCGACTTCAAAAAAGGAGGAGTTTCTCAGTTCGACTGTTTTAGGGTTACGTACCTTTGGGTACGGGTAAAAACGGGACCCTTTTACTAAGACTCCGCTGTCCGTCAGTCTGTCTGTCACCAGGCTGTATCTCATGAACCGTGATTGCTAGACAGTTGAAATTTTCAAAGATGATGCATTTCTGTCGCCGCTATAACAACAAATACTCAAAACAGAATAAAGCAAATATTTAAGTGGGGCTCCCGTATAACAAACGTGATTTTTTTTGCCGTTTTTTAACCGACTGCCAAAAAAGGAGGAGGTTCTCATCGACTGTTTTTTTTGTTAGTTTGTTCAGCGATATTTTCGCCAATTGTCAACCGCTTTTGATGATTCTTTTTTTTTTTGGAAGAGTATCTTCTCGGACTGGTCCCATTTCAATTTGAAGATCTGATGAAGAAATTCGGAGATAGGTAACGGAAATCTTCAATAAATGATAGCAAACCTGGATTGCTGAAATCACGTGTCTGTTTATTGTTTACACCAGTTCATAACATAACATCACGCTGGTACGCTGTGAAGGGGTACGCAGATATGTACAAGTCAACCATGTTTTTGGGGTTATTTATTCGGGCATAACTTGTGAAAGCGTAACAAACAAATTCAGTTTCGCATTTATAATATTTATAAGGATAATTTTCGTACATCTGAACTCTTACATCCAAACTCTTATATCCAATAATAATTATTGATGTAACAAGGGAGGGAAGGCCACAGAAAAGACGGATGGTTTGTGTGAGGAGTGATATGAAAGAAAAGGGAGTGTTAGTGACGGCTGACAAAACAGAATGGAAGAAAAAAAAATATAAGATGGTTGGATGGAACATTCAGGTGCGGTTAGGGTTCAGAAATGAGTATTCGAGTACAAATAAAAATACCAGGGCCTAAACCACCAACTCTTAAAGCAATATTACTTTAATATTACTTCCAGTGGGAAAGAGACGGAGCTATACGTGCTTTATAGCTCCGTATCTTTCCCACTGGAAGTAATATTGAAGTACCTACTTAATACTGCTTTAAGAGTTGGTGGTTAGGCCCCTGATGTAGGTAGGTATGTCAAATAAAATCAACTGTCAGAGTTTAGTAGGTACCTATACATATCTTGTGTAAAATTAAAATACCAGTAGTTTATAGTTTAAATTTATTGTAATATGTATTATTTTATTGATATTTATTGTTTTATGTAAATGTATTTTATTTTATGGGCCCTAGATGCCTGGAATAAAAGATTTAATTAAATTAGGTAATTAAATATTGGTAGGTACTTAACAAGTAGGTAATATCATATGTCATATTAATAAGGCGCATCTGATATGGTAGTATAGGTATGCGGAACAGAGTATAAAGTCCCTCAAACCTCCATTGAAAAGGGAGGATCCACCGAACAAACGGGTTTATGTTATTCTTTGTACACCTCATTACAAGGGTTTTGTATCTGATGAGCAACTGCCCGATACTTGTTTTCAGTCGGTTGTACATAAGTGCGAATCGCGCGGAGATTGTTTTACCGCGATGTAGCATCTCTGTCAGGTCTTTAGTTCGTATGTGGCGGCATAGATGCCGCTAAAATATTATGATTGTAGTTTTCGTTTCAGCCGGAGTCCCAGCCCAGATCAGTCCGCACGTGACTACGAGAGCTCCCGCGAGGAAAACGAAGAGGATCAAGAGTCTGAGTAAGTTTGAGCAGAAAGCACTAAATTACATGGGTAGATAAACATCAGGTCTTTGTGACGTGGGTAGGCACAAACAAAACACCAAGAGTTGCGTTTCTAATATCTCGCTAAACATTCATTACTGCAAAAACTTCAAGAGAAACTTCTTCTGTCGTGTCCATAGCTACCCAGCTACCCGAATTTTGTGTTGACCACTTTTTGATATTTTTTTCAGACAAGGTCGCTGCGACAGCCCCTCAATTGAGGTTATCGAGGACGAACCGGAGTGTGTGTAAGTTTGTAACACTGTTTTGTATACCTGATGAGCCCGCTCGTGACCTCGATCTTACCTATTAGTAAGCGATGGAACGAGCAAGCCCAGCAGTGCGATTCTGTAAACATGTCGAAGTGAACACCCGGGCGGGGCGCACGACAGGTGAGTTGTCAAACCATACATATAAGATGGAATGACAGCTCTATTGTCGTTCACTCCGCCTAGGTGAACACCGTGAGATGTCGACAGAATCGACCGGCAGGTGTCTATTTACCTACTCTTGCTTTGAAGGCGAACGGGACAAATTCTGTTATAGGTACATTATATCCATATCACGCAAATTGTCTTATTTCTGCTGCTATCGGTCACGTTAAATTCTAATAGTAGGTAGGATTGGATAATATCTCTTGATCAATTTCTTACTTAGTAGGTATTGTTAACATGCGGCGTTTTAATTTTTTACTTTGTTCCTAACTTACCAACTAAATTGTACTGAGCTTCAAAATATATTACTTTTGTTGACAGCGACTCAGGCAGCGATGGTGACCTGTGGGACACCGAGAGCGAGAGTGATTGCGAGAGTATCTGACAGACCTATCGACGAATGCAGGTATGTAGCAGACAGAGGCGTATTTACCTTAGGGCCATCCGGGCCATGGCCCGGGGCGCCAATCCACCAGGGGCCGCTACGCCGCCCCTGGCCGATTGCATCTTCTTTTGGTTTTGGCGCTATTCAACCAACTTTTACTTCTCATTTCTTTATTTTTTCTTGTCAATCTCAGTTTGCCAATATTTCTTTCAATCTCAATTTCAATAGCCGCCCCTGGAGGTTATTATTTGAATTGGATACATTTCATATTTTTGTATAATACAAATTGTACCTATAAGTCGCATAAAATTAAACCAAAATAATATGGGGTTGTAAAAACATTCGTGCTAGGCACTCTGAAATAAACTATTATACTTTGTTGCGGACAGCAGTTTTATGTTTAATGTCCATTTTTACCCGACTGCGTCAGAAGGAGGGTATTGTTTTTCGAACGGTGTGTTTGTATGCATGTCCATTTCTTTCACACGCCCTACAGCCCAAACAAACGGCTGGACGGATTTTGACATAAGAGGCGTCATTAAATTCGTCAGAATTGTGGTAGTGACAAAGATTATTTAAATTTTCAAAATAGCGCCCGCAAATAAAAAAGAAATTAACTCACTAAAATGTAGGAAATAAAAAAAAATACTGTCAAAAAACCCGACCGTTAAAAACGACTAAAAAGTTCCAAACCAGTCGCTTTTGAAGCAGTCTGATGCAGTTCAATCACAGATCAGAGGCCACAAACTGCATCAGACTGCTTGAAAAGCGACTTGTTTGGAACTTTTTAGTCGTTTTCAGCAGTCGGGTTTTTGACAAAGTATTTTTTTCTGAGAGAAAGAAGTACTTATTTTATCACCGGCGACCATAGAAAGGAGTGAGTTATATCCTACAGGTGGTACTAGGACAGATATCAGGGAAACTCCGGTAACAATAAAATAGTGGACTGTATTAAATTCGACAAGTGAACAACGGTTAAAATATAATTAATTATGAGTAAGAGGAGTGTGCGGTAAGGCAGACGATGACGCAGTGTCGTGTGAGCCGGCCGGTGCGCGCTCGCAGCTTGAGCGCCCCCTCCGCGACCGCCCGCGGTCGCCCGGCGCGTAGTGATGTTCTCAACATGCTCCCGGCGTTGAAAATTTGTCTTCAAGGATTATGCTGGAAGAGGACAGATGGTGTTATAAGCACGTCGGACTATTCGCACGTCGCACTTCTCATAATACGATGTCCACACACAAAGTACCGATTAGCATAAAAAATCCGAAAACACGAAATAAACCGTTTTGAAAGTCACTCCTTGAGAATTTGTTGTGATTTTCATACATAAACTGAATTTTAAAAAACCCATAAAAAATCAAAAAAAAAAAATACCATCAAAATAAAAAAAAAATAAAATAAAAAAAAATATCATCAAAATCGGTCAATTTAAAACTCTATTTCGAACTAAATATCCAGTATCTTCTGAAGACTATTTTATTTCAAAACAGACTATTACGGGTCTTTTGCCATAGCAGTTTTTTGTACTCTTGAAAAGAGCTATACGCTATACAACGATGGTAAATTTATTTTGATTGGACATGGGTACCAAACTCCCATCACCTTTGTACACCGCAAAAAAAATGTAGACGCTATTAAAAAATGATTTAAAAATTTAACTCCTTGACTTCTGGGGCGGCGAAACTTATTGGCCCGGGGCGCCAAATTTCAAAATACGCCTCTGGTAGCAGACCTAAGTAAACAGTGTTTATGCATGAAATAATAGACAACGCTTAGCCAGTAATAAAGTCATAATTTTATACAATGAGTAACAGACTGTTCGGACTTGTTCATAATAATAGTACTACGACACATTTTCAGGTCCTGCGTTACATCACTGTTACACTGTATTGATTTACTATCGTTTTTCCCACGGCCTGGATCCCGTGTCCTATACCATGGAACTGTTTCTTTTACAGGAATAAGAAGTAGCCTAGTAGTCTGACTCATCTCATCATCTCAATCTTGATAGTAAGCAAGACTACACAGCTAACAGCTTATTAATTCCTATGTTTTTCCAGATGATCGAGCAGAACAGGCCGAAAGTGAAAACGCCTACGACAGCGGCGCGTCTTCTTCACTTACTGACTTGTGGTTGCCTCTGTTTTCGCTGTTTTAACCTACAATAAGGCTACCATACTCTGTTTATAAATGCTTAGTTATAGTATGCTAAATCTCAAGTTTGTAAAATTTTGAGCTAATTCATTTTGAAATACAAATAGATTAAGGCGTTAGTGACATATACTTTGTTCCCATTGAAGAGAAGTCTCGAAGATATGATGATATGATATGATATGATGGGTACTAAAGGTTACCTATGTCATTTCGCAATTTCGTTCACTATCCCAACAGTACTGTGGTGGCCAGTTATGGTTACATTATTTTGCTTAGAAATGTCAAATTATATTGTAAAGGGAATTCCTTTCGCCTAACAAACTTTATACATAATAAAGTAATTATGAACTAATGCGTATTGCGTAGTACCTAACCTAAGAAAATCTTGGCAGGAGAAACAAAGTACTTACCTATATACCTACCTATTGAAGATTTATCTGTGATATGTACACATTAAATTATGTACCTACCTACTTGTAAGGCTTTGGCATAATAGATACAACAAAAAAAAATTAAAGATTTTTTTATGCAGTTCTGCTCAATTCAATTCATAGTTATTGTATCAACACTATTATTTAACTACCCGTTATCACTAACTATAGGTGGCAATTGATTAAATTACAGAAAAATAAATATAATGCCCGGTATTTTCAACGACCCGTACCACCGACCATTGACAATCCAAAAATTGGATTTTTAACTTTGTTGCCTACGTTGAAGGTACAAAATCCAACAGCGTGCTTTTATTTAGACATTCATTTCGGTGTCTCCCCATGTTACTGAAAACAGGCATAATACTGGGTATATTTTATTTTATTGTGAAAGCTACGATTTTCAGACATCTAAGACCTCTAGGAAATCGAAACGTATTATTATATTAGTTCTTTACCTACAAGTGAGCTCTCTAGATAGCGATTTTTCAATTAGTTTCGAAGAAATTTTAGTACGAGCTAAAATTTTCAACTAACATATTTCATATATTAAACGATTACTGAACGTAGGCACTACTTACACAAGTTAAAACAACTTTCAAACAAAAGCACCTAGGTAAGTAGGGTGGAGTGGTAGCCATTGAACCACCAAAAGTTTGAAGAGCTCTAACGCACTCGTTTTTAAAGTCTAAGAAAATATTTTTATCTCAGAAGCTAGGTTATTTAATAATCTAACAAATTGTGTTTAAAAAAATGGAAAATATCTGCTATTGCCTAATTTATACAGGTTTTTTTAAAACTAGAGAAATGGTTCATACCGTACTCCTCAGGGTACACAATGAACCGGGGGGGTGGTATTAAATGAACCAGGTGGTACACAATGAATCACGGTATTATAAAAACTGGTAATTGTTTGTTTTAAATGGAAAATAAATACAACATTTATAAGTTTCCATATTTATTAAGTTTCGGGTTATATAAAAACCACACAATCAGTCTTAAAACTTAATTTTTAACAATAATTTTAAACTTTTAAAAAGTTTTGTGACGCATAAACTCTACAGAAAAAAGAAAAAAACAGTTTGTACTTGCTTATTCTTTAATCTCGGCCTGCCATTTCATGAACTTTCCACGATGGCGGCATTTCGATTTTGTTAATCACTGCCATTTGGTATGCAATTCTGCAGCAGTCTTTAGAAGTAAGGCCATAGAATTTATTTGCACAATCTAATAAATATTCCTGTATGCTGTCTTCATGTTGGTCAGTAAAAATACTCTTTACTTGCATCATAATGGGGCTCTAATCTGCACGACGGATTGTTCTTGTATTTTGAGATGTATCTTTGCAGTGTTGGATAGGGAAGGTTGCTGTCTTTGGCTGCTTTTCGAATGCTTAGTCCCGACAAGTATTTTCTATACCTCTTTGTATAGCGTCCCCGGTGTGATTCCTCTCCCTTTTTACGAGCTTCCCTGCCTACGTGTTTCGTCCCATGCTGAAATAGACAAATAGTGATTAATTCATTATACTCACATTAACACTTAGAGGTTGACTGGAATAACACTCCCCACCTGTTTATATAGCATAATACAAAGCACTTAGATGTGGTACACAATGAACCATGGTTCATTGCTTACCCAGGATAAATGGCTCACAGTGTACCCATCTCCTCTCAAAAAATGTTAGGTTATGTTTTATACAAAAAACGTTGAGAATTAATTCCAAAAAATAGTCTCAAACATGCCTAAAGACCTACATTACACATACAATTCACACATAGTTAAATAAGAGTTAGATTATTAAAGAAACTACAAAAAGAAACTCACGTTTTTTTTCGTCGTTTTTGCTTGAGTAAACACAAGGACGCGGCTCACGCGTACGTATGTCGCGTCAAGCGCGCGGCGACTAGACCAAACTTCACGACCTGGCAAGCGAGTCTCGACACGTTTTTTGCGCGATGTGGCAACGATGCGTATGGCCGGTAGGTACTATGGTTCATACTGTACACGCGGTTCATTGGCTACCACCCTACCCTACCTACCTACGTGACATGTTCATCCAATAGGGAGCTACTAGGTACTATGCCCCAGACAGATGGACATACTTAGTTGAGTCTCTAAAACAAAATATTACCTACAGGTGTTAAATTGCTGTTATTATGTTGTGTCAGTGGTTTAATTGGTTATCTAATATTACAAAAAAATATAAATTATGTAAAGAGAATGATACTCGTGATTGATTTTGTGATGATATCTAGGTGTTTATGTGATTTTTAGATTATTATATAATAATTTATTCATAATGATCTGGCAACAACCACAAAATGTGTTTAGAATGTTACCAAAAGTGTAGAAATATCAAACTAACACAAATGTATTAAAATTAAATATTATCGTTACGTAAAATTATTATTGATTGAAATATTTAAAATAAATCAATCTCTATTATACATTTCTAGCGTTTTATTCCTATTCCCATTATCGTTCATTTTATTTCGTGATGATCTGAGCAATACCTGCTCTAACTCTTCAAATGCCAGCAAATATCCCGCATCAATAGCTGCTGTCGCATGTCTGTGTTATCAGTAGCGTAGCGTTGCTCTGTTCCTCATTAGGAAGCCGGGGCGCCCTGCGGATTCTCCGTCCGCATACCGGCCCATCGTGCTGCTCGACGAGGTGGGCAAGCTCTTTGAAAGAGTGATTGCAAACCGCCTCGTCGGGCACCTGGTGAGGGTGGGGCCGAATCTGGTGAATGCCATCATGCGCGTGAGAGCCCTCACCACGGGGAATGCGGTGTCCCAGGGCAGGATCTTCTTGGCGGAGTCTCTTGACATTGCCATTAATGCCTTTCCTGCCCTCGAGTTGCATCAGGGAGGCACTCTGGTATCACCGGATGCCGACCTACCTCCGTCGCGTGCGCGAGGCCTATTTGACGGACAGGGCCGTTACCTACCCCGGTCACCGGGGAGAGTGGAACCGGTAAGATATATCGTGCAGTGTTCCACAGGGTTCGGTTCTGAGGCCGTGTCTGTGGGACATTGGCTACGACTAGGTACCTACTGCGCGCCGACCTCTCTAGCGGCGTCAGCGTGATCTGCTACGCTTACGATACGTTGGTCCTGGTGCAGGGGCTATTTAAATATGAATTACCTATCAAAACAAAATAAAGCCTATCCGAGGTGGTATGCAAAAATATTCGTGCTTGCTTACCAGCATCTGCATCAGACAACAAAGTAAATTCTAGGTATTTTAGTAAGTATGAAAAAATAAAAACTATCCGAGGCGGGTACAAAAATTTTTGAGCTCACTTCACTCGCTCTTACATTCATAGGTCTTAGTTTAATGATTAAAAGAAAATCAAACCTATTCAAAAATTCAACCTGCCTCGGGGTTTTAATTTTTTTAAATGGCTTCGTTCTGGTGACGGCAGGTCGCAACATATTTTTTGGGTCGGGGGGGTGTTCTCCATTTGTGGAGTGACACATCATTACTCGCACCGGGTTTCACCCATGCTAGCTACGCTACTGTGTGTTGTTTACACAATTCCGTAACCTGTATAAGCTCTAAAGAGCAGATGTGTACAGAAAAGTATAATGTCAATGTTACTGAATGTTATGCTGTTATGTCAAGTTCCGTAACCTGTTCGAGCATTACTTTTTGTGAAGCTATTTCGATCGTTATTTTTGCATTGGGTCCAGTAAGCTTAGTAGTAGCTTAGTTGTAGTGGGTAGTAACTCCTCAATACCTATAGGTAGGTATAGTGAGCATGGTACGTATATTAAGTTCTAACGCGATCTGTACGCAATGAGGACATGGTGTTTGTAAAATAAAAAGAAAAATTGAAACAACGAATTTATTTATATTAAAACTATATTACAATGTGTAATAGTCATGCAATAAAATAATAATATTGTGCTCTAAATTATGTTGAATTGATGAGAAAATCTTTGTGTTATTAACACAAACATGCAGAATTAACACCAATAATAAGATAATAATTATAACAATGTGTCCAAGTCAAATTTTATTAATTAGACAATAATAAACAAGAAAGTAAATGTATGTACCTATGTTGATCGACACTTGTAATTAAAAACGTTGTGTTATAAGTAGGAATATACCTACTTCAAGGCACAAACTGCACTATCAGACCATTATAATTCCACTGTCAACACTTTATCTAGTTCACACAAAGCATCCGCATCATCTAACTATACCTACTCTTGATTTGCTTTACCTTGTGTTTAGAATGCAGATTTATGTATTTATTGGATTTAGAATATATATTATAAGGAAAATTAATAAGTTTAATATTTACAAGTGTCAACATTCTCTTATACTTTTCTTAATATAGACATTAATCTGAATATAATAAACGCGCATTCACAATGTTTACTATGTATTATAACAATAAAATAAAGAAGTAAAGAAAGATCATCAGACAAAAAATATGAGAATGAAATATATCACACAACCATAACTTCTTACACAATCATTTAAATAAATACCTACTTATAAGTGCTATCAGAAATGTCTTTTTTATCTCATATTAGTCAAATAATATGTGTCCCAGTTTTTATGACTAATATAACACTACAACTGAATTCATCAAATATAGACTGAACATTTTTGAGAACTGAAATTATTTCCACGCCAAAAGGAGCCCATTATAAATCATCAGAAGTGCTCCAATAACACAAATTAAATATTTGTCTATTAATTACACAAATACATATGTCGCAGCCGTCAGCTGTTTAATTAGTTGCCTAGCCTATTCATTTAAATGCGCCGATTTTTCAGCGACTTTAGTGACATCTTTTGATCAATATAGTTTAATGACTTGCCCATGTCACTTATGTCGCTGATTAAACGGCGCAATTCTATGAAAAGGCTAGACTTTTAATGAAATGGCTGATTAAGATAGTTGGCTGTGACACATATAATTAAAAAGCTTCTGGCACTTACTATTCAATTTAGTTTTCCAATACATTATTTACCAATACATATTACAATGACAAAATCCAAATAATTTTTCCTACTTGCTAAATCAAAATACTTTCTAGTATCATGCCACCCAAACATGGTAAAAGCATTCAAATATGTTACCTCAATGTAATTGTGACATTATTGAAATATATTTTATTACTCATTTTGATATTTTATTTGTGTGATGAACGGAAAATAAATACATTTTACCACATCTCACTTCCATGCTAAGAACTTGTCCATGACTACTGTTCAATATTAAACTCACACAGTACTCAAAATAAGTAAGTATAAGTGATAATCTTGAAGGCTTTACCTAAAATACAGCACAAAATTAAACTAATCATTCTTCTTATCCCCAGGTTGTTGTTCTGTCTCTGTAATAGCAGGAGGCGAGGTGCCGTTCTTCACTTGTTTCTGCTGTTCTTCCATCTCACCAGAGAACCCAAACTCATTGACACGTTTGTGGTCAACTTTGTAGATCCAACGCTGATATAAGAAGATGAAGAATACTATATCTGTAAGGGGAATCATTATTATTTCTAACATCCAAGGATTAAAACCATCTGTTTATAAATCATAACACTGTAAATGAACACTTACCATCTCTAAAGCAGCCCAGACGATACATAGTTGGCATTTTGATAACAAATGCAAAGATATCATCTATGAATGTATTAAGGAACTTGTAAGTCATCATTCGCCAGGGCAGATGTGCTACTGATTTCAACTTGTAATTGATGAACAGCTGGGGTGTCATCATGATGAATCCAAAAGTCAATAAATATCCATACATCATATTCAAGACGAAGGAATACCAGCCTTTGTGTTCCTGGTATAACAAAGAGTACACACCGTATCCAACCAAGAGAGGGAAACAAGCCCAGCTAAGGTAGCGGAATGCTAGCATGTCATACTGTTTTGTACTGGATTCAACATAGGATCCTTTATCAGTGAAACTTAGCTTTGGTATCCCAAATATGCGGTCCTCTCTATTTATCTTTACATCCATTACTTTGTTGATTTTCCATACTTCAATAAGTAAACCAATGAAGCATGAAATTCTAACCATGACATTTGTTTCATTGTCCAGAACATAGAGCAAAACTACAGTGGACTGGAAAACATTAAAAAACACCGATCTCACAGAAAGACCTTCAAGAGACTGCCTATTGTTCCAAAACTGAATGTCATTTTTGAAAGCAAGTAACTCGAATATTGAATGCAGAACAGACACACTAATAGTGAGTCCCAGCAGGTAAGGAGATGTATCAAGAAGCAACTCCTTAACTGTATCCTGTTCCTCATCCTGCTCTTCAGCTCCCAGTGCTGAGAACATGCTCAATTTGTCTCTCATTGCTTGAGCTGTATACAACTGCCATTTGAAAAGGCTCAGTGGCTGAAATGTGAGCTCAAGATTTAGGATATCAGAGGTCTTGTTAATTGGCACATAATCACGCATCATATTCCAATAGTCATTTAAGAAAACAGCAGGTTTATATTGTTTTCCATCTGGCAAAAAGAAAATGAACTCATCTAATGGAGGCGGAACACTTCCTTGCATCCAATTTGTTTGATCAGAGACCACATTAATGGTCAAATTTGGATGCCAATGTGATACTATTTCCTCTTTTAGTGTTTCAGCTTTAATTATTTCTTCAGCAGACTTTTCAGTTTGCCCAGTCAATAAGTTATGTGTTTTCATATAACGTAGCTTTTTGTACTTGTTCAGCTGTTTTTTTCCATATGTGATATAAGGTCCTCCATAGTCCTTTTTATTTTTGGGATCAGGTGATTTGCCCGAATGTACCAGGAATACGTGAAGATAAATTGATCCATTATTCTTTAATGACTCCGATGGCCTGATACTGGTGGAGTGTGAGAAAGTACCATCATTAAGAGGTCCTCCATGCCAATCGCCATAAACAATTCCAGTTTGCATCCAAATTAAATCTGAATCCTCCAAATTTGAATAAAATTCTTTCTCTGATACATAACAATACATGTCTAATACTGTGCCATTTGCAAACATATTAGTAGCAGCAACACGGGGTGCCGCATTTGGGTTGCTTATATCTGGCTTAGGTGTAGATGGTTGACGGAACATGGAAGTGATAAAATAAACTACTAATGCTCTTATTATCAGTGACTTTGTGATAGCAAAAAAAGATTCCATCTTAGTTGGTTGCATTCTGCGCCGTTGTTCATCAATCTGGGCATTGATCTGAAACAATTGTGATTATAAGATATCTAATAAATTGATCTTGACCTACATTGCTTTTTTTACAGGTTATTTTATGATATAGAAATAGTAATTTCTTTTTTTACTCACTGCAAAACATGAAATAGTTAGGTGGAGCACCCATCAGGACTAAGCCGAGGAGTAAGTAACTCACGTATATATTCATAATAATCCACTGCGAAATAAAGTTAACTTACATCAACATCTTCAGAAGAACCATTTGCTTCAACTAGACTGTTTTCGGCGGAGGCCTCGGCAGCAGAATTGTTGGAAGGACTGAGATTATCAGTTTCCGCCATTCTGAATATCGGAATACTCCTTTGTTATTGCTTGATATTTCTTATAGTTCTTAACATTTGCAAGGACAACTTATTCTAATCATTCCCTACGTCTCGACATAAAATTGGATTTTCTTTCTATCAATTCGCTTATCATTGACAAACTGTAGTTTCATAAAACATTGTTAGCTTTGAACCGAAGGCTTTTCAGAATCCAATTTACTAAAGAGGTCCAGTCAGGCCCCGGTCACAGATTACCCGGGGACGGAAAAAGGGTTTGATTCAAACCATGCGTTTTTGCTTGAAAGTTTGTAAGTAGGTAACCAGTTGATTCGCAGCGACAAAACTAAATTTATCTTAAGTTTTTTCGGATTTATCGAAATATTAGTTTTATTCGCTTGTAGCGTGTTTTGTTACGCGAAATGAATCGTTGAAATCATCTTTAGACAACTTTCAAAAGTTTTGAATTCTTAAATTAATGAAAAATATACTTTTCGTGAGCAGAGGAAAACGTGGTAGGTCTAATGGTTGTATTAATTATCTGTACCATGACGTCACTGTACACTAAACAACCACGTACCTAGGTCTACGAAAGTCCCGTACCGCACCGAAGTCTAGTTTACAACGACGTACCTAAATCATGACGGATGGTTTTCTGCATTCAAACGTTAATAAGAATTAATAATTCGATCACGGTGGCCAATCTTAACGGAGATTAGCTAAATCAAGCTAAATACTAAGGAGATATTAGCACACGTGTGACGTGATGCGCAATAAGATTCAAGGGGTACCAAACTCACATTTTTCAAAATAATAAAATTTATTCGACAAGGGTGATAAAATTATCGAGCTCTCTACGCTCGCTCTTGGATTTCGCCAAAGACTATAAAACCACGACTGCGCATTCAGTGCCCTAAAAAAACTATTAATATTTTTTCGCATATACCCAAGGAACTTCTATTACAACCTGGAATGTGCACAGGCTGTCGATACGCGGTCCGAGCGAGATAGCTTCGCGAGAGCCCTCTGTCCCTTTCATTAGGGTGACTAACCAATATAATGTAGGTAGAGACTAATATAATAGGATAATAATATATTAACCAATAATTTGATTTCATAAGTTAATAATAATTATTATGCTTTAAGGATGGATTAAAGTAAAACTCATCAAACTATGTTTTATTATATCCTGGGGCCTGAAATGAAGACTGCAAATAACGGAATAATTTTTGATATTTGAATGACTTGGAATGACATCAAGCCATTTTTTCCTCTCTGATTCTTCTCCAGGCAGTCTGAAATTATATTTTTTAAATTTATTTTAAAATATACGAAGTGACACACCTAAATCAGCGATTAATATGGGAAGTTGAAACTTTTTTGCCATTTCCCTACAATGTTCCTTGGGAAATGTGAAATTTCATGAGCACGTCTTTTAAGTATTCGGTACACCATTCCATATAAAGTTATATGCGTAGCGTGTAGGTACTACAGAATAGTTTCAACACACATATTACCTACTGAAGTAAATGTTAAAATCAGCCTAGTATAAACATAAAATACCTATAACAGACATGCTTAATATGCTTACGTTGAAGACTACCTCCTATTTTATTTATTTATTTAAACTGTATGTACAATAGTGGTACGGAGCCGGACTTAATGACTATGAAATGAAAATGAATGACTACTCTTCTCTTCTTTTCTCTATTTATATGCTGCATTGTGTAAATAATCTTATAATTTCGTACATTATGGTCACCCTACTTCAAAAATTGAAAACTTACTTGAAGAAAGAAACACCGCATCCTGCATAGGATTCGCTTTTGCAACCTTGAATCGCACACTTTTTAACCATCTTTATTACATCCGAATAAAGAAATTGATTGTTTTACAACAAATAAATATGGCTGGTGGGTTACCAGTCTAACCTATATAATTATATATTCTACTAATAATCTTTTCTTTTTAATTACATTTCAATACAGTATCCAACTTATTGCTAAAAAATGTTCTCATTCTAACAGATAATTGAAAAATATTAGAAATATATCAGAACGAAAGTTAATGTTTTTTTAATAAGACACGACAATATTATTTTTTCCTACCATTCCTACTAAATTCGGGAATAATCCTCCTGGCAACACTTTAGAAAGGGACACAGGGCTCTCCAAGCGCTTTCTCTCTCGGACCGGATTTCTCTTTGACCAAGTGATTGTCTGTAATAGAACTTAGCACTATAAACATAAGGTTCATTTTCATATTGGTGTCAAATTGACAATGCACATTCCAGGTTGTAATAGAAGTTCCTTGCATATCCTACATACAATAATAGCCGTAACAGACGCTCGGATTCGGTACGGGCGCACCACGGATTTGGTACGCTCTCGGACCATATCCGCCCGTGTATAGAGTGGTCCGCCGAACATTATTATTATTAGTTGAGTCCGCTGCGGTCCGCTTGTTTGCACGTCGGATATGGTCTACTCCGTACCAAACCCAAACTACAATATAAATATAATAATGAATTTCTCTTAAATACAATGTAGCCTATTCTCTTCTTTTTCCGCTTTTTACGGTGTGGTTGGTACGTGGTGGTTGTAATGTTGCTGCTATTGTTGCCGCTCGCTACTACCATAATTTTTGTGCACTTGAAGGCGTACAATTTCAGTATAGTATATGTACCTACTTTGTGGCGTGGTGGGCGGAGTTAGTCCGCCACATGGTCCGCCGGACCAGATCCGGTCGTGTGTAGCGAGATTGAATTTTGTGGGCGGAGTTAGTCCGCCGTACTGAATCCGACCGTGTGCTACGGCTTTCGAGGCCGAGTTTAGGGGGGGGAGGGGGCAAGCCGGGTCCATGCCCAGGGCGGCAAGTTCAAGGGGTGCCAAACTCACATGTTTGAAATAAAACTTATTCGATAAGGGTGGTAAAATTATCGAGCTCTCTACGCTCGCTCTTGGATTTCGCCAAAGACTATAAAATCACTTGACTGCGCATTCAGTGCCCCGATGCCCGTATTAGTATTAGTAAGTATTTGTCGCAGGCTACGGTACTGGTGACCATTTTAGTTGTGTCCTAGTGTTAGACCTGTGTGCACGCTAAATTATTACGATTTTATAACGTTTATTCATCAAAATGCCTTCATGCGCGATGAAGTGGTATGGGAAACATTCCAAGACATCTAAGTAGTTAACCTTGTATTTCCACTTTTCTTTTAGTTCCGGAATCTTCGGAAATTAATATGAAAACATGTAGGTAGGTACTACCTACTATAGATGATTTTTTTTTTAACATCTATAACGATATCAAGTTATCGACTTCAGCTATTTAAGGTAGGTACCTACAGCACACTGATTTTCACGATAAACAAACAAAGGGTTAATAGCGAAAATTGCTTTCCAACAAAATAAGTAAGTACCTAGGTACTGTTTGTTCAAGGCCACTTCACCACATAATAAGAATCAATATTTACTAATACTAATGAGCTTTCGCATCATATTTTTCTAATTGAGTATTTTTCATAATATTAAAATCAATTTTATCGATATCGAATAACGTCGCCCTAACGTGGGCAACTTTACCTTGAACCGACCAATTGCAGCCACGCGTTCTTTCTTTCTCGTCTCCCGGCCCCAGTTCACAAGTTCTTTAGTGGTTATACTCAATGGATTGCGCATTCTCTTGAATCTCTAAAAAGTAACAGCAAACTTTGGAAAGGTTTTCTTTTCCCCTTTCGAGTAGGTACCTTTTTACGAAAAAAAAACACGGAAGGAGTAGATAGGTACCTATGAAAGTAACTTTGCTCGCAGGTGTATAACATCATCGAAATTACAAATTTATTTTATCAGACAAGAAGTTAGGGGCGGAAAGTTTTGGTTTTTCCTCCAGGTCACGGCCGACTTGAAAACATAAGTGAATAAAACAATACTATCATATTTAATGGTTTATTTGAAACACAAAATTGAAAGACGTGACAGTTAATCGGACCCAAAATGCATTCGGAAACCCTACTTTGAATGATTCCCAAACCATTACCAAATTAGTTTCGACAACATTAAACAAAACATAAAAAATATTACTAACAGCAAGTCACTTTATAAAGTTCGCCTAGAATCTACTCAGTAATACTCAGATTCTGCAGTGCATTTGTTGCAATTCCGACACTGGTTTCCATCACAGAGATTTCATTACCTACATTTTGAAGATTACTTAAAAACATAGAAATATCCTACTTCCTCACTAGCAATGTAAATGGATGCATGATTTCCTGCCTATCATTATTAATTAAAGGCCCAAAACAGTCTTGTGCATGCAAAAGATACCTTTCAAGAAAAGGTTTCTTTCCTTTTCACTTACATTCATCACCTCGCATTGTTCCAAGCGGTCCTCTGTACAAACTGTCATAATAAGGTATCATTTTATAGGCACAAGATAAAGACCAGTAAATGGCAACAGTCCACAAAATATGCCTAGCTTAGCCAACTTCAATTGTCCACGTGTTTTAACTCAAATATTATGTATTATGAAACCTAGCAAAAAAACTATCTGAATAAAAAACGTACTTTATAAATAAACAAAAATGTTATGCATCACAAAGATTTAGACGTAACGGTAAATCTTAAAATTAAGTACCTATTAAACCTACAAGTGTTGTATTACGACAAATGAACCCTAGCCGTGGTTGAGCTGAACAACTTGGCTTCTGCATAACGTCAACTAAATTAATTATACTTAAAAATACCTCTACGAAAATTGCGAGAGTATTTAGAAGACAGTGAATGTCAAAAAACAATTAATACAATTTATGACTGCATTACTTTAACTTCAAGTATTAAAATGATTCATAACATTATTTAATGAGAATATAATAATTATTAACCCTCAAACATACAAATATAAGACATAGACTTTTATCCACACTAAATTGTGAACTGCCACCATTTCTATGGTTGTCACTACAATTAATCTTGCATTTCTTCAGGCAACTCGTGAGGATTGAGAATGCCTGGCACCGATAACTGCACTCTTCGCTTCTCCTCCTGTGCTTGACGAAGAGCAAACAAGCGCTCTTCCAAATACAAATCACTGTCGTCTTCACCCGTATACTCCTGAAAACACAATTTAGGTATTCATAGTTATGTAAAAATATGACTTATACATATTCAGGGACAATTTTCTGGCCTACAACATACAAAAATACTTAGAAATTTCACTTTTTTAACAGATGATAATATAAACCTGTTTCAAAAGATTGAATAGACTCGGAGACAATCGCAAGCTTCGAATTATTTGATGATAATTGAGCGCATTTCTAGATACGAATGGATCATTTTGGATAACTGCGAAAATTTCTAGCTTAGCGATCATGGTCCAGTCCATGATCGGAAGAGAGTGTACAAAGCCGTCGCTTCCTTTTACGCGGAAGACCACAACTTCCCTCCGCATCTGTGTCAGACGCACCAGGTGCACGATGAACAGGCTTGCGTTGCGGGTGACAGACTTGGGAAGTGTGAACAGACCGTGAACGTGCAGAGAGTTAAGATCGCATGGAGTCATACGGGCTTATACCTGGCCGGAAGAGTGTGACGAAATACGCAAGCATTACAGAGCCCCCAGCCGAAGGTGGATGAATATCACGTCGTTTTAGTCAGTAATAGTCAGACCACCCCTGTCCCAGGGCGGAGGGCATTCATGAAGATTTCCGCACCCAAGAGACTTTTTTAGCAATTGAAACGTCAAACGTGCCTTGATTTAAGGGTTTGCTGTTTATGCCCTTAAAGCAACCTGCTCTGTAATCTTAAAATGCAATAGACTTCATACTTACTCTTATTTGAACTAAAAAGTCTCTTAAGTGATCTTTGAATGCAGGGATATCTTGATCCAAGTTGAACAGCCCTTGTACAGTGATTTTAATTTGATTGTCTGTTAAATGGGGGAAAGCTCTTTTCAGCAGATTAGCCACATATTCCTGAAAAGAAATACATTTTGAAATTATACATTGCACTACACAGTATTTACTTATTGACAAAAAAAGTAGTTCCTGAAATTAACATAATAATTGACATGCAAAGCTGCAACAGACTGACTGTCTCAATGTGCTTTTAGTCTTACAAGATTTATTGAAGTATTGCTGTCTCATAGAAGATTAATAATTGGCATAAATCAAGAAGAATATTCTTACCTGAATATAGAGGACATTATCTGGTGTGGGTCCAAGTGGCACTGTTACTCGGCCAGCCTCTACAAGTGAGAAGACATATGCTAATATTGTAGCATGCATGGTAAGGCCGGCGCCATGGGACGTGTCTGTTACCACGCTAAATACATGCTCTAAAATATCACACAAATAGGTCTGGTAAAAGCTCTGTGCTGCCTGGGGGTGTTGTTCAACATTGTGCAGCAACCGGTACAGGATCTGAAGTCCAGTATCAGCTACATTCCTCATTGTGTGCTTAAATGCCCAGATAATGGAATCCAATACCAATTTGAACTGTGCTGGAGGTATGCTTAGGAATGCCTTAAAACAATGTGTATTCACTGCTTGTAATAGAAGGAAAAACTCTGTCCTATGCTCTGGATATTCTTCAAAGTCTTTGTTGATCATTTCAAGAGTACATTCAAACACAGCATCAAATATTTTTGGTACTTCAGACGTTATATGCCCTGCTAGCTTATAAACAATTGCAGCCATGCATGATAACACTTCTGGTTCTCGAGCATCTGGCACTGCAGTTCTTTGGTAATCCAAGAGAACTGCATCTAAAAGTGGTGGAATGAAGTTTTCCAAAACCATGCTATTATCTGTAGATCGAGATACCCAACTAGCAATCAATTTGAGTGTCTCTTTCTTTATTATCCGCATGTTCTTTATCAGTGGCTGCTTAGTGACCACAACACCATTCAGAGCAATGGCTTGGCTGATGTTTTCAGACATTACTTTATAAACATTGAGCATGTCCAAATATATTCTACCCAGCTGCACAACATATGGATGTCCCAGTGCACGACAGGCACGTACATTTGTTTTAAGGATACTCACAAGCTGTTTAACAGCCTCTGGATCTTTTAAGATATCCACATTGTGCGATGCTTGGGATATTATATCATCCCAAACCTGATTGGGCAGCAGCATATACTTCTCAATGAGCTGCTCTTGAGCCACTTGATCCACTTGTGCACTAATCATGTATCCTACAGCTTCATAGAAAGTATGCACTTGAAGTGTTTGTAAATCACAGATAATGGAACTGATTGTGCTTAAAATTTCTTCAATAAACGGACAAGCTTCACCAACCTGTGTAGTCACGAAATGACGCCGACATTTTATTGCAATCTTAATGAATGTGTCACATGCCATGTCTTGCACACCATCATGAGTCTCATGCATGAATTCAAAAAGTTTATTCACCACCGTTTTCAAAAATTTCCAATGGGCTCTTAGGAATCTGGGGTACTGCCCCACAACATACATTATGTTACTAGCTATTATAGCTTTATTATCTTTCCCTTTCTTCTGTTCACAAAGGCCCAACAGCTCTTTAATTACAACAACAAGAAATCTTTTCTCATCTTCCTCCATCATTGCACCTGAAATTGAACCAATAGCCCAGCATAATGTATTCAGGTTTTTCCATGACCATTCACTGCCATTTACCTGGTTCTGAAGCTTCTCTGTCATAATGCGTTCTGTGTCTTGGTAATCCAAATGCGTCAAATAAACTAAGGTTTCTCTCATATTCTTATACAAATTAATAGAATCAGTGTCCTTCATAAACTCTCGTACCACTTCACCATTCTCATTCTCCACCACTAATACTTCTTCAGGCTTAGCCATTCTAGAGATCATAATGTAGCGAACACTGCTCAAAACATCGGAATACAATGCTTTTCTACCAACGCTCTTCCCCAGTGTGTACATGTTGGATGTATGCGAGGAAGGTGCAATCTTGTACAAATCAGCAGCTAATGCATTCCAAAATTCCAAACAAATTTTAAAAATCTCAACTTCTTCTACCTCAGATATCAAAACAAGATAGCGGAGGGCATTCATCAGAGTATTAGTAAGCCCTCTTCTTTCAATAAGTTGCCCATGTTCTTTCAAGTAAGTGCACAGAAATAAAGCAAGGTTTTGGATAAACACTTGCTCTTGATCCCGACCAGCAGCATACGCTTCGCGTATGTTGGTAGTGAGTGGCAGCATGGCTTCTAGCTGCTCCATGGTTTGCACCAGCAGAGCAACAAACTGCTCCTCATAATTGCTCACAGTCACACCTGCAATCTCTGTCAGGCAGCTTAATGTTACATTACGAAACATAGGTACATTCAAGAACTTAAATATGAGAGTGCTTATCAACTTCATTTCAAATATATATCCAAGAGGAATCCAATTCAAAAATCTTAGCAGAGTGTGGAGTGTGGCATCCACTAATGGTGCATTTTGTGAATTTTCAAGAACAAATTGACAGAGTTGAAATATCTGACTGAACTCAGAACACATGGTATCTTTTAAATGTTTTGCTTTTGTTTGAGTCAGCTGTCCTGTACTGAAAACAAACACTTCCTCACTTAGTAGCTTCAAAATCACCATGTTGTTTTGACAAAGACTTTCATTCGTTTTGGAGGCACCCACAATATCACTTATGAATGTCTCCCAGTTGTGAGGCCATTCTCGTTTCAACACTTGAATCAAGATCATATTGAGTTTTTTCAAATACACTTTATTATTATCCATTGTTACGGGGTCTGATGAGTTTTTGATAATAAGACCAACAATATACTTCTTTATACCTTCACATTGATTTCTTGGTAATATTTTCCATCTTGTTAGTATTACTTGTTCTAATATTTGTAAGGCATAGTATTTTGTTTCCTGGTTTTGTGAATACTCCAATATAGTGTCAACACGAGTCCAGGCATCGGGATGTTCCTTTAGTGCAGTCAGTATCTCCTGTGCAGTACGTTGTTGTTCTCCAACAGTTGAGTACAGACATCCAACTATATTATCAAGAAGAGTGATGTCTAATTTCTGGTTGAAATCCAAAAGTTTAGAAGCTTGTTGCTCTAAAGTTGCCATTCTGTGCTAGAACTTATTGAAAATTTGTTCCCTTTATCAAAAATCAAAACTCTGATAATTTTTTCACATTCATTCCTCACCATACGTATCACTGAAAAAAATAAATCCTGAATTAGGAAGGACTTTACCAGCTATAACCTCTTAATGATGCATAGATAAAAATTGATGATCTAGGATTATTCAACTAAACAAATCATGCTTTTTATGAAATGTTTTGAGTGCAAAGATTAGGACAATCCTATGAAATAAGATAATTACAAATGCTTTTTTGTTGTAAATGAAAATATAGAGCACACACCCCGCATAGATACTGAGGATGTTTGCTAAGAAGCGTAACGTTGCGAATGTGACAAAAACTTTTGTTAGTTCATTTTACACGGGACGGAAAAAAGTGGTTGGTGTTAACGACCAATATATTAACTTACCCGAGAAAATAATTTGCGGCGCAATCAGTCTAACGCACTACCATACATACTAATCCGTTGTTTTCGTGAAGCTTGAAAAAGCTTACACGCATGTTGTCTATGCTTATTTTTTGTGTCTCAAGATTTATTTTCAAGTTCTACTTTTCAAAAAATACAAATGATTTATTAATCCATTTAAACAGTAAGTTATTAATTTGCTTTGTATTAGTATCCAGAAATGTCTATTTTTTTTATGTAGGACAATAGTGCCAGATTCCTTTATGCCTTATGCACACTGTACCCACGTAACCCACCACACCACACCATGAAGCACCTATCTACCTACACAAAAGAAAAGCTATTCTGTCTTCTTTTATTTTACCTACTTTAAAAAAAAAATCTATCGAAATAGCAACTTCAAGTAACAATTTCTAATTTTATTAGTTTCTTTTAAGCCGGATTTACATTACGAAACTAGTGGCATGAAAGTAGTTTCGTGACATTAATTTCACCAACAATTTCACGTGTAAACGTCAAGTTTTACAATGCATGCATCGATTTCACGACACTGAAACAGTTTCGTGATGCGCGCGATTTTTGGATAAAACTAGTGTCATGCAACTAATGTCATCGTATAAACGCGACGCGAAACTAGTGTCGCGAAAGCGCTTGCGCTGATAGGACGTGTGTTTATTAGTCGTGCTTGGTTTCTTGCTAGCCAGGCTCGAATCCACCAACATCTTTTCTTTCGAGACAACTTTTCTTAATTTTTTACTATAACATTTGTATGACAACATTTTGCAATGCAAAGTAAAGCTTAGATGTTAGCGTAGCCATGATCACAGACATACTGTGGGTTCCACGACACTATTATTTTTAATGAAACTAGTTTCACAGGTACTGAAAGTAGTGTTATGAAATTAATTTCATCATGCATGAAACTAGTTTCGTAATGTAAATCCGGCTTTATAGTTAACTTCAGTCAGTGTCGCAAAAGCGTGCGTCTACGAATCAATTGCGACTTGCGTTCTGCACGCTATGGCTCATTCATAGTGCTGCAGACGCATGCGTTTGCGTCAAGAAATGGTTTTGTTTAAAACAACTCATTCTCTGGGTCACTCTCGACGTAATTTCCATTGTTTTTTCCTTGTCATAAAGTTGTGCAGCTGCGATTTTTCGTTCAGTTCTATATATTCAGTTCACATTGCACTTTTTGTGAAAAATAATTTGGAAACTAAAACTTCCATGGGTTTTTTTAAACAATATAATTATGGGATACCTACATATTTCTTTCAAGACACACTTTTCGGTGCCAATGCCAACACATTAACCCGTCAGCAACTGCGTCTCTAGAAATTACACGGGCACTTGCGTGTAGATGCGTGTAGAGCATTTTACTCAAGTTTATGTATGAATGTCATTCAGATGCAAGTTTTAGCATAAAGTACCAATTTACTTTTTGTTTTACTATGTCAAAAATAAACATTTTATTCTCGAAAATATAATATTCAAAAAGTTAACAATATTAATCTTTTTTATTATAGTTAACAATCTTAGGAATATAATTTGCCAGTCTTCTAAGGCTAGCTTAGGGAAAAAAATAGTGAGGATCGCCCGGAGGGCACGGTGGAGCATACGGTGGACGTCTGCCCTGCTCAGGCGGAGCACCGCCGTGTCCTCGTCGAGGTGATCGGCGGCGGCGACCTCTCGCGTCCGGCCCTGGTTCAATCCATGGTCCGGAGCGAGGAGGCATGGGAAGACGTCACCTTCTTCTGCGAAGCAGTAATGCTAGTGAAGGAGGAGGTGGGCCGTGTGTGAGAGAGACAACCCTCACGCTCCAGCCGCCGCAACATAGGGAGACGCACCGGGCGTCGGGAGTCGCTGGGCGATTCCCGGCCACCGTAGGTGCGGGTCTGCGGACGGCAAGCGTTGGGTGGCTCGCCGTCCGATCAAAGCCAGGCCCGAATCGACGGCGCGCGTGGCGTGCGCAGCCCTGGCAGGCTCTGGCGCTATCGGGCCCCTATTCCTATGAGTAGGGGCCCGTTAGCGCCAGAGCCTGCCATGGCTGCGGATTTTGTTCGAAAGAGTTACCGCGGCCGGGCGGGCCTGGAAAGCAAAGGGCACTACGAGGAGCACGGATAGGTTTTAGGCAGTAAGAGTCTGACATTCCCTCCCGCTCCACCCAGAGCGGCAGGAGTCATTTGATGATTTCCCATCCATAAAAAAAGGGAAAAAATTAAACAAAAAGAAATCTTTTCAAAAACAAACTTAAAAAGTAGGAATATTAATCTTCGTCAAATACGCAAACTTTAGGCCTGACATATACAGAAAAGGCGTGGTAAAGCGCGGCGCAGGCGAGGCGTAAAGGCACGATGCCGCTTTAAAAAGTTTCAGTACAAAATGTAGGTACAGACGCCAGCAGATCAAGCTACAAAAATCTGTCAAATTTCTTGAATAGAGTTTCAACCTTATGCTTAAAGCGCTTAGGTTCAAGGTTGATTGGTAAAATTTGACAGTTTCGAGTAGTTTGATGTGCTGGCGTCTGTACCTAAGCGACACGGTGTCGTGAATTATACACAAACGACGCGGCGCAGGCGAGCGGCGTGCCTGCGCCGCGCCCGTTTGTATATAAATTGTATCGCCTACCTACATTTTGTATTAAAACTTTTTGAAGTGGCATCGTGCCTTATTCCGGGCCATACTGGCCATACACCATCCAGTTTACCGTCCAGTTTGCAGCGCACTTGAAGCGGCGTCCGGTAATATTGATGGTGTATGGCTATCAGTGTACATGACGCAAAAATTGAATTTCTATTCTGCCGACTTGATCAATATTGCAGCGTCATGTCAAATTGAACGTGTGTACGAGCGGTCAAGTGTACATTGACGTTAGTCGCAATAGTCGGCATCAGCCGGCGAAGACGCGCGCACGTACAGTCCTACAACTTATCTGTGAACTAAAAGAGGACGGCACCGTCGATTCAGTGTTGCGAATTAATATAAGGTGCCCAAAATTGAGTAAGTTTTCAAGAAATTTCACATTAGACATAATCGTCTAATAAGAATTACAGTTTTTACAAATTAAAAACTATGATACCTATATAAAAATAATAAAATAAATAAAAAGAATTTGATAATTTACATTGATTTACATTGTGAAAGAATTTGATAATTTACATTTGATTAAATGTTGCTAGTGTAAATTTAATGTCTTTGATTAAATGTAATAATCAGAGACCCCGCCCGAGCTTCTTCTACAAAAAAGGTTTTAACCTTTAGAATAATGTTTCGAGCATCACTTTTAATAGCTTTTAGCATATTTAACTTTATAAATTCAGCAATAGGTATCACGACAAACAACCAGAGAACCCGAATGTAGTAAAATCAAGGAACTTATATTACAACCCGGAATGTGCACACGCTGTCGATACGCGGTCCGAGCGAGATAGCTTCGCGAGAGCCCTCTGTCCCTTTCATTAGGGTGACCAACCAATGTAATGTAGGTAGAGACTAATATAATAGGATAATAAAATACCAATAATTTGATTTCATAAGTTAACAATAATTATGCTAGGATGGATTAAAGTAAAACGCATCAAACTATGTTTTATTATATCCTGGGGCCTGAAATGAAGACTGCAAATAACGGAATAATTTTTGATATTTGAATGACTTGGAATGACATCAACCCATTTTTTCCTTCCTGATTCTTCTCCAGGCAGTCTGAAATTATATTTTTTAAATTTATTTAAAATCTACGAAGTGACACACCTAAATCAGCGATTAATATGGGAAGTTGAAACTTTTTTGCCATTTCCCTACAATGTTCCTTGGGAAATTTGAAATTTCATGATCACGTCTTTTAAGTATTCGGTACACCATTCCATATAAAGTTATATGCGTACCGTGTAGGTACTACAGAATAGTCTCAACACACATATTACCTACTGAAGTAAGTGTTAAAATCAGCCTAGTATAAACTGTAAACATAAAATACCTATAACAGACATGCTTAATTATGCTTACGTTGAAGACTACCTCCTATTTTATTTATTTATTTAAGCTTTATGTATAATAGTGGTACATGGGCGGACTTAATGCAACAAGGCATTCTCTACTCTTCTCTTCTTTTCTTTTCTCTATTTATATGCTGCATTGTGTAAATAATCTTATAATTTCGTTCATTATGGTCACCCTACTTCAAAAATTTAAATATACTTACTTGAAGAAAGAAACAACGCATCCTGCATAGGATTCGCTTTTGCAACCCTGAATCGCACACTTTTTAACCATTTTTATTAAATCCGAATAAAGAAATTGATTGTATTACAACAAATAAATATGGCTGGTGGGTTACGAGTCTAACTTATATAATTAGATATTCTACTAATAATCTTTTCTTTTTTAATTACATTTCAATACAGTATCAAAATTATTGCTAAAAAAATGTTCTCATTCTAACAGATAATTGAAAAATATTAGAAATATATCATGCGAAAGTTAATGTTTTTTTAATAAGACACGACAATATTATTTTTTCCTACCATTCCTACTAAATTCGGGAATAATCCTCCTGGCAACACTTTAGAACGGGACACAGGGCTCTCCAAGCGCTTTCTCTCTCGGACCGGATTTCTTTTTGACCAAGTGATATTCTGTAATAGAACTTAGCTTCATAAACATAAGGTTTATTTTTATATTGGTGACAAATTGACAATGCACATTCCAGGTTGTATGAGCTGCATTGTCACCCGGCCCGTGAGTGTGAGAACTCACTAACCGTGCTACAGTAGGTAAATTTATGGGGTATATAAGTTAGGGAATAAGTTCAATTAAACAAGTACCATACTATACAAGACAAAGTTTATTAATATCAAACCATAGGTAGCTACTAACATCAAACACATAGGTTTATTTCCTTATCCCTAAACCCTGTAGCGCAAATCGAATCCTGGAACACCCCGTCTCCGTACCAAGGTGTACCAGAGTGGGAAAATGTGCATGAGAAATAAAATATATAAATACTCTTAGGGTCGCTTGAATGGATTCGTGAGGTGAACCGCTAGCAACTTCTAGCTCAACCGAATAAGTAGTTATGGATATGCTAGGTGTGCTTGGTGCAGAAAATATACTTGTTATAATATGCTCTAAAGGTGTCCCTTCGTCCAGCATACTCACCATGGAATCCTGATATTTCATGAATGTCAAAAAACTGTTCTGAAATAGTGCTAAATAGTGCCCAAAGGAAAAAAATAGTGCTCTTGTACTTGCGAAGTTATAGCCATAGTTCGATGAGTATGCTGGACGAAGGTTTCGCCCAGCATACTCACCTCCGTCCGGAGAATCTGTATACGCTTCAAACATAATTCATACTTCAAAAAATAGTTCCCAAATAGTGCCAAACGGTGCCCAAAAAGAAAAAACAGTGCTCGAATAACTTCGGAGTTATAGGCTTCGTTCAGTGAGTATGCTGGGCGTAGGTTCTACGCCCAGCATACTCACCTCAGTGCGCGAATATCGAACGAGCTATAGGTACAATTTACGTCTCAAAAAATTGTGCTTGAAATAGTGCCCAATATCAGTCCAATTTTTGCTTGACTTTTGACCTAGAAAACCATTAAATTTGATTGTAAACTTCTACATACATTACATTGAGTACAGTCGAATACAATATTATTAACTTTCTTTCTAACAATTTTTGTCTTGTGTAAATTATTAATTGTCTATGTAAGGGAGTATTTACTTTAGAATCGCAATATTATTAATTACACATTATTTTAATAATACTTTATAATAATATGATTAAGCCTTCGCGCGTCGCATGGGACCCCGGTAGCTAGGAACAATGATTTTATATATTTTGTCTAGATCACGGCGCTTGAAGGATTAAGATATCAAATGAAGTAAATCATGCATGAAAAATAAAGTTGCTGTTATTAATGCTTACATTACAACTGACAAAATTATTCAAAATAATCATTTTCCGGATCAAGGACGGTACCACAACGTTTACGGAATTGACCTGTATTCCTCATGTGATAAAGTTCAATATAGTGTGGCAGTAATGGATACACGTACGGTCAATAGGTATGGGGCTTACGACGCGCGGCGCCCGCGACGCAAATGAATATGTTTATGTTTAAATACTAGATGGCGCTGCCCTAACATCTTACGATTATTAGACAAGACTGATCTGTATTTTGAAGGTGATAAGGGTCCATTTTGTGTCACAAAGCGACGCGCGGCGCCCGCGACGCAAATGAATATGTTTATGTTTAAATACTAGATGGCGCTGCCCTAACATCTTACGATTATTAGACAAGACTGATCTGTATTTTGAAGGTGATAAGGGTCCATTTTGTGTCACAAAGCAATCGAAACGAACAAGCGCTTCTCAGTTTCTTTGTTTGTTTACTTCGTCGCACATCATTATAATAACGCCGGCTTTTGAGTTTGACTACATAGTGGGTTGCAAAACCAAACAATGTGTTGGTGATGTCATTATTTACCTATATAAAATTGTGTATCTAGTACGTAATCAATATAGGAGCTGCACCCAAATCAGTAAGTATATTTCAATTTATAATAGTGGCATTTAACTAAATTGATTTTGCACTCATTCATTAATTGCACTGTAAAACTAGGTAGCAAGCGAGTTGTTTTTTACAAAAACACGTTCATTTTTTCGTTGAATATGACACTGTACACTTAAAATTAAGGACATGCTTAAGAAGTTTTAAAAATGGGTACCTACTTAGTTACTTTTTTAAAGGTTTGATGTAGGTAGGTACACACATAATAACGTAATGTAACTTGTTTGTTTATCTAATTGGATCTCAAATACCTATTTATATACCTACTTCTGCGGAGGCCTGGTTTTATCCTCCAATTCTACTGGAAATGAAACACTGTCTTATTTGCTAGGATATAATTTGCTTTTCTTCAATTTTTTTATTACAAGCTTGTCCTCGTTACCCGTCAGGATCTGTTCTCGTCTTAAGTTCACGTTAGTTACATTTCAATATCGAAATAGGTAGAATCAGTCAGCGCGAGCGTCGGTAGCAGGGCTTGTTAACGTTACCAAATAACAAAATAATAACCGTTACATAACGTTAATTTCAATTGTGATACCATAGTAACGTTAAAAAATTTACCGGTATTTGATAACATTACCAGAAATATAACGTTAAGTAACATTTAACGTAAAATACGAGAAATATCGTTTTAACGGTAAAATAATTAGTGTTATTATAACCCGCGAACTTTCTTGTATTTTTTGCTATTTGAAGGTCAGTGTCAGGTTGTAATTTAATCAAAATGTGATGCGCAACAATAACAAATATGTATTTACATAGATGTAACCATAAGAATCATTTACTCATCATCATGAACTTAGATTTGATGTGTATAATAACTAGATTTCCGAAATCTAGCTAAGAGAAAAAAAATGTAATTATGGTTATAATTATGTACCTACTTACATATTTTTTACTGTCGTGAATCATATTTTGATCAAGATACAATCTGACATTGCACCACCTCACAGAGATAACCGTTTAAAAATAACGATAAAATTAACGTTAAACTACAAATAACGTTATTAAAGAATAACGTTAAAATGGTGCATAAATAACGTTAAACATATTACCGTTATTTTAATATAACGTTAACTCCTGTCAATGCAAGGTAACGTTATAAATTTTTACCGGTATTTAAAGCCCTGTCGGTAGTAAGTATAAACGTAACTATAGAATTAACACAGATGTATTTTTTAGATAATATGACGTGAAGTGAAGACTATTACCGATTGTCATCCGGCGAATGCACTTAAACTTTTAAGTGTCGTCAACCTATTCATCACATTTTCTATGGGAGTTGTGACTTCGGGAAATCGTCTTCAGCCTCGTGTTTTGCCCCTTCGCTATTTATAATAGAAATCACGCTAAAATAATGGAAAACACGTAAGTGCTTAAGTACCTTTAGAGGAAGGCTGGAGCCTGTCATACCTATATTAAATTATTTAAATACGTGTTATTTTCAGATTATCTTGAAGACACAATGTTTAAGAACATTGTGTCTGCATAAGGAAACTGTATAATTTCCTTTTTACAATTTTTCAAGATATTAATTTTATTGGCTGCAAATGACTGTTTTTATTCAGACAAACACACAATGCAATGAAGTAATAGACTTCATTTACGCTTAAAGTTTCATTCATTTATTATTATTTATAAAATATATAATAATGCATTTAATCGAAAGTTTTTGACATGTGAGAAAATACCATAATTATTTCCAATAACATGAAGTCTACAATTAGAAAGTTTAATATTTTTGTCCAAAAACATGTGTCGACGACTGTACCCCATTTTACGTTAGTATGTAGAAGTTTACATTAAAATTTAATGGTTTTCTAAGTCAAAAGTCAAGCAAAAATTGGACTGATATTGGGCACTATTTCAAGCACAATTTTTTGAGACGTAAATTGTACCTATAGCTCGTTCGATATTCGCGCACTGAGGTGAGTATGCTGGGCGTAGAACCTACGCCCAGCATACTCACTGAACGAAGCCTATAACTCCGAAGTTATTCGAGCACTGTTTTTTCTTTTTGGGCACCGTTTGGCACTATTTGGGAACTATTTTTTGAAGTATGAATTATGTTTGAAGCGTATACAGATTCTCCGGACGGAGGTGAGTATGCTGGGCGAAACCTTCGTCCAGCATACTCATCGAACTATGGCTATAACTTCGCAAGTACAAGAGCACTATTTTTTTCCTTTGGGCACTATTTAGCACTATTTCAGAACAGTTTTTTGACATTCATGAAATATCAGGATTCCATGGTGAGTATGCTGGACGAAGGGACACCTCTAAAGTATAGCAACCATTCATTTACCTAGATCTTTCTATCCATAGTGAACAGAAGGTTCACACTCTCTCTCTCAAAATATAACTTGACATAAAGTAACTTCTATTAGTATTAGCGAATCAGTTATTTAGCATTAGCAGACTATCAGATCAAGCTTTTAGCTTTAGCGTCATATAGCGTTTCGTTAGATATTTAGTCAGGCTGACGTGTTCTGCGGGGTAGGATGTCGAACCGGAACGAATTAGAACGAACGTCGTCTGTACCTGATGATTTCCATGGAACGATGGTCGGATCATGTGTCTCACCACATAGGTCGGCACTCCATCCACCCTCGTCTGGTCTAACCTCAGCACACAACAAGTCGACACGTCTCTCAGCGTCCGTCTTCAGGAATTTAGGCTATTCAGGATATTCAGGCTAGTTAAAAGAGCCAGATCTGTAACACAAACACGCACGAGAACCTCGGGAGGGAAACAGAACAGAAAACCACGTGGGTCTTATCTTACCTCGCGCAAATTCAGGATCGGAACCCACATACAGGGAATATTAGTTCGTTATTAGGAGTCCGCGTTACAGCAGAAACCTCGTGCTATGCCTCGAGCTTATTTCCCGCCGCGCCGGCGGCGGAGGCGCGGCGCGCAGCCGTCCCCGCTCGCGGCTCTCCGATTCTCCTCGTCACCAACCAGTCAACCTACCCACAATAGGTTTCAATAATCCATAGACCAATAAAATTGTCTATATCTTGTTCAAAACCAAATCACCATTTCAATCATTGTGACAAATTATAATTTATAATCATTAAAAAACCAATTCAATGTTTCATTGGGCTCAATAATAAACTTGAAATTAATTCAGTTTATTTACTCCTTAATTTCCTACGACTCAAGCGCCATCTCTTGGCTGAACGTTGAGATACAAGATATGTCAATACTGACAAATCACTCAATCATAAGAGATGTCGCTAGCCGTCATGAATTACAATTTTGCAACGTCACAGCATGTCGCTAAATACTACGCGCTACAAGCGACTTCAATACAGAAATTAACCATGTTTGTGGCAAATAAAAAATGTCTACATAAGTAGGTACCTACTTTTTTAGGGATCCGTACCCAAAGGGTAAAAACGGGACTCTATTACTAAGACTCCGCGTCTGTCTGTCTTTCACCAGGCTGTATCTCATGAACCGTGATAACTAGACAGTTGAAATTTTCACCGATGATGTAAGTATTTCTGCTGCCGCTATAACATCAAATACTAAAAACAGACTTGGCTGGTTTTTCTATAAATAATGGTACGGAACCCTTCGTGCGCGAGTGCGACTCTCACTTAGCCGGTTTTTTGTTGTCGGTCTTGAACAATTCTGGTTCTTGCGTGCGTAACAGTACTGGACTGGACGGTTCGACTTGCGAATCAGGCCTGTAGGGTTCCGTACCAAAGTCCAAAGAGAACGAATCTATCTAAGTTAAGAAAACTAACGAATACACTCTAATAACATTGTTGGGTTATTTGTGGAAAAATCTTTTAATATCTTTTCGTTATTTATCATTACATCATGTGTAGAGTTGTAGAGTTCTTTGTCCAAACGAATATTTTAACAGTTCAGCTTTATTTTTAAAAATATGGTGGTGTTCATTTGATGTACCTAATTTATTAAATCGCGCGAAAGAAAGTCGTACTCCTAATATTTGTTAGCTTAGCTCGACTTTTAATTGTATTCAGTAACTTGATTGACAGTTCAAAAGACAATTTTTAATAGTGTTTATAGATTTTTATAAAAGTGTAATACGTTATCTACGTTCATTCAATTTCGCTCATTCCTACATCAACTAACTTTTTTTTTTGGCATACTTCGTCTGAATCCTTTAACTGTGCACAATTATTAGCTAAACTTAAAAAATCAAAACAAAACTTTGTTTTCATTTCCTATAACCACAAGTTTCGCGAGTTTTTGAGTACTGTATTTAAATCTGACAACGGTTATGGGCACATTCAACGATGTTTTTAGCGCATATCGAAACAAAAAAGCGTATTTCGATTTTCTAGGGTGATATAACGATTCACTGGAGCGATTAATTCAGTACTAAAAATATCATCTCCTGCCTAGAAAAGCTAGGCAGGAGATGATAGTTGGTGAAAACACCAACTATGCTGGGGTTGGTTTCCAGTCAAACCGGATTCACCTGAATACCATAGTTTTAGGTACGTGAAGCGACTTCCTGTTTGACTTTCACAACCTAATAACTGGGATACACGTTAGGTACCTCTTGGCAAGAGTGGTGTCAGATTTTCTGGCTTCTGGCAATCCGTAAAATCTGTCAAAGACCTACAAATGACAGCCGGACCAACGACTTAACATGTTTTCTGAGGCACGAAGGAATCACAGAGGCTGCGGTTATTGCACTCTCTGAAAAAGTGACTCAGCTCATGGACAAAAAGCAGCGGTGTCTAGGTATATTTCTAGATATTTCGATAGCTTTTGACACTGTCTCTGCACCCATCCTTCTGTCAAAACTGGAACGCATGGGAATTCGGGGTTCTGCACTTGACTTTCTTCTCCTTTATTGTTTGCCAGTTTGGGGTGGCGCTTGCAAAACATAATTTTTGAAATTAGAGAGAGCTCAAAGAGCAGTTCTCAAAGTTATGTTTTACAAGCCCTATAAATTCCCTACTTTGAAACTCTTTAGGGAATGCAGGGTTCTGTCGGTGAGAAGGTTGTATGTGCTACAATGTATTATGAAAAGGGAGTCCACCTGTTTGCGCACACACTTGTATACTTACTATAATATTATGTCCCGCGCCGATGGCTATAGTCTCTGTTGAGATTGGCCGCCATGGCCGCAATCGGTCAGGGCCTAAACCACCAACTCTTAAAGCACTATTACTTCAATATTACTTCCAGTGGGAAAGAGACGGAGCTATACGTCCTGTATAGCTCCGTCTCTTCCCACTGGAAGTAATATTAAAGTAATACTGCTTTAAGAGTTGGTGGTTAGGCCCCAGGAAGACTATACTTTAAGGACTCAGGGTCGGGTATTGGGTAGGGTATGGTAGGGTGTCATATTTATAGTTCCTACCTAGTACCTACCTACTTCCTACATTCATAAAGTGCATACAAAAGAAGATGGATGGAAGATAACATTACCGCCAGTATTTAAATTAATAGGAAGTACTTACCTACTCAGGCACATGGTAGGTCGTTAAAAGTATTACGGTTACTAAGTAATTAATTGACAGCTTTATCTATGTATATTAGTAACGCTTAATTAACTTTCTGAACAATGTTCTACAAGAATACTTCAAGCAAACTTGTCATCGTAGCCAGATCATAGAATTGCCCATTTCGTGAGATATGAAAATACGCAATTACTAGCTGTGCCCTGCTGTTTTACACCATTATTCCCTTTGTCCCCGTATGCCATATCCCCGTCACGGGGACAGCGGGACGTGATTAAATTTATTTCCCTTTGTCCCCATAACGTACATTCGGCTAACGGGAACTAAAAAATATTATATTTCTAGGTGGTTTAAAAAAAACTACTCAAATAAACACCTCGTCTATGTATTTTAAGTATTTTTAAGGCGCAATTAAATTTTTTTTCTTAATTGAGGGGTTGTTGTGTTGATTATCAATAAGTGAAATTTCGAAGACTGCATAGCTATGTGATTTAGTGATAAAAAAAATAAAACTGACTGATTATAATAACGTTTTCTTTATTTTTCTCTCAAAACATGTTTTGAGAGAAAAATAAAGAAAACGTTATTATAATCAGTCAGTTTTACCCCACCCAACCCCACTTCCTTACAAGGATCATGATCCTTGTAAGGAAGTGGGGTTCGGTTTCGGCCGAAACTGAGACCGTTGCCGAAATTCGGTTTCGGTCGTAAAAACCAGTTTTGGTCGGACACTAGAACTAGGCTATCAAATGCAAAAAGATGAATAAGTAAAATCGGTAAAGTCGTTCCCAAGTCATGGCCTGACCAAGGGAAAACCTAGGCATTCATTTTTACATATTATGTATTGCCACATTTACACTTAGCCACTGCCATTGCTCCTGTCGCTGCCGGAATTATAAATAAGTACTTATTTCTGCGTCAATAACGACGCAAGTGGGTGTTCACACTCAGCCTTCGTACTTCTTTATTGATCAACTTGCAACAATGACTGACGTCAAGGTTGTTGGTGCAACAGTATTAATCTGCTCATTATAAGTAACTAAGAATTTTTTACGAGCGGTCGAAACGTCGCCAAAAGCGACCTTCTTCGATTTTAATTCTTCTATTGGAATATTGTCCAAATTCATACTGATGCGATTCCACGCCTCGTGCATTTTAAACTTCAATTTATGGTTTTTATCATGAGGATCCCATATTACCCGCTCAATAGCACGTTCTCGGTCGAACTTCGGCGGCAAGTGAGCGAGAATGTAAACACACGCTCGCGCTCGCAATCGAGAGGGAGCGCCGGGCAGTGGCAGCAGCATGGGCAGTGACCACAGAGTACATGCAGTGACGCCAGTGACCTGCGTGAGTAACAATTTACATAGACGCGCTGCCCGGACTACCTTGCTCACTTCCCTGCCCAACTAGCCTGAGTGTAAGGTTTAGTACAAGGTGGTTCAGAGAAGCATGATCATTAATGAGCTAAAATACTTAGCTTTTATTTTAAGAACTAAACAAGTAGGTGAATTTAAAAATTTATTATAATATTCGATTATTCAATTATTGAAAAGAATAAAACCGATCAAGTGCGAGTTAGACGAATAGTGGAGGCTCATTAGAAAATAATAGGGTTTGTTACTTATGGAACCGTTAAATAGTAAAAAGAAAAAATATCTTCTTATTGTTGGTAACTATGTTTATTATAGGTGAATATTTATTTAAAAAAATAAAAAAAGCGAAGAACAATTCGATTTTCGTTGAGCAACTCAATGCTTGATGCTCTCTTGCATAACCAATTTTAAATGGAAGTAGAAAAAATGGATTAACAGTCAAATCAGTCAGTCAGTCGACCTGTTTGCGGTTTGTTCAATGAAGACTTATTAAGTGTTTTGAAATGCATGTTTATACAAGTAGATCTAGTAATGGCTAATTGGGATTTATTATTACTTATTTTTATAATAATATGTAAAATCTACATAATTAAGGATTTAGTCTACTGTGAGTACTTTACGTTTACATAGTAGGACATAGTTTGTTCAATGAAGACTTAATAAGTGTTTTGAAATGCATGTTTATACAAGTAGATCTAGTACCTAATGGCTAATTGGGATTTATTATTAGGTACTTATTTTTATATGTAAAATCAACATAATTAAGGATTTAGTCTACTGTGAGTACTTTACGTTTAGCACAAACCTTTGTAATACCTACTTTAAAGGAATTTAAAACCTACTTAGTTCTAGTACCCACACACAATAATTATTGATTTGATGTACCTAGGTACAAGCGCGCGATCATTGAAAATATAAAATTGTAGGTAACTCTAAAGCGACCTCATCTAGACATCAAGGAATCGGGTCTTTTTTGCCAAATAGCTATACTATCACCCATTTTTTTAAGTTAATGCACTTTCTAGGTAATGCACCGTCTACTGACGATTTTAGATCACTTTTTGTGTATTTTCTACGCAATTACAGGTACTTTAATAAGATATAATTCAGATATATTTACAAGTCAGTACGGAGATGGATATGGAACTAAATGGATATATTTCCCGGATGGCGATGGAGTGCTTCATTTCATAAATCTAACATTAACGGAAGATGATAAGCTTATACATCGGAACTCAATGTTTGATGAAATTGAATTTAGATTATATATTGGGTAGGTATATCTGGATATGTCTTATTAGTTATTAGGTACCTATATTATTGTCTTTTAATATGGTAGGTACATAATACCTACTTATATTTTGGGAGCCCACTTGTTACCCGATCGTCATGTGATTTGAAATCAGATTTTTAGAGATCCGTAGCTACATGGCGAAAAGGAACCTTAATAATTTCGTCAGTCTGTCAGGTCGTTAAACAACACTTAGATATTTTTTTGTAATATAGGTACTTGTGTGATATAACTTTTATCTGCTGTACAGAAACGACACGGACAGTTTTATTTTATTGAACAGACGGGGACGACCAATTAGCAACAGACATCAAAACATCACAAGAGATATATTATCGAATTCCAATAAGACATTAAAAATAATAACACATGGATGGCGGTCTTCAGTGGATAAAGAAGGCGTACTAAACATAAAAAATGCTTATTTAGAAGCTCAAAATGTCAATGTTATAACGGTGGATTGGAGCTGTACTGCGAATTCTATCTTGTACTTTTGGGTTGCAAATGAAACCAAAGCAATTGGAGGACAAGTAGCTACTTTTTTGGATGGACTGAACCGCTTGTACAACGTGGCTAGTGAAAATATTCATCTCATTGGACATAGTCTCGGAGCTCACGTAATGGGTATAGCAGCATCTAAAACTAATGGCTCTGTATACAGAATCACAGGTAAGTATTGTTACGCGCCAGAATTAATGCCATGTACATAACGATAAAAGTTACTACTAGCGCCATCGAGTAGCAGAACTAGTAGAGTCAAGATTCTTCGAGACTTTTCTATGCTAGAACATTCTAGAGTTTTCGATATCTGGTTAGTCCGTATAGAAACACCTAGAAAGTTCGAGTACATACCGGTCGTATGTACTCGAACTTTCTAGGTGTTTCTATACTAGAAGGTTCTAGAATTATCTGCCGACCTGTATAAGGCACGCATAGCCTGCGACCGAGTAAGTATTGAATTTGCAATACAAGCGATAACTTGGAGAGCGAACTTCGACTGAGAATTAAAGTGATCAGTAGTGCAATTGTGATTTATAATTAGTGAGTTTAAAGTTGTAATTATTGTTGATTAATTTAAGTGTCAATTTGGTTATTTTATCGCCTGTTTTTGTTGTCACGAACCCTAAGCTCGTAACAGTATTTTCTATACAAAAGTGTCTACGCACCAATTGATTACTAATTACGTACCTATTATTCAAGACAGGGCGCAGCTCAGGCTTTTTCATAAATAATTAACCGCATGCTTACCTAGTAGATATAAGTAAGTAGGTACTAATAAGCCGATTCGATTTTACTACAACTTCTATTGTCTTTTCAGGACTCGATCCTGCAAGACCTTATTTCGAACTCCCACCTCAAGATACGTTCGTAAAACTTGATTCTTCTGATGCTGAAATTGTTGACATTATTCACACTTGTGCAGGTCTGTTGGGTTTTGAAGGAGCAATCGGAACAGTCGACTTTTATCCTAATGCAGGAATAGCACCACAGCCTGGATGTGAAGATATTGTCAAGTTCTTTGGTTCGTTTTTCTTAAACTTAAGAGCGCTTATTGTGATTTACTTATACAGTGTGTGAAATATCTGAATTTGTTTATTTCATGATTTACAGAAGCGTGCAGTCACGGCCGTTCATTTTATTATTTCACCGAATCAATCAAATACCCTACATCTTTTCCTGCGTATCAGTGCCAATCTTGGTTAGACTTTATAGAGAATCGATGCAGTCATAACGGCTTTATGGGTGAAGGTGTTAATAGAAACATGTCCGGGAAGTTTTATCTAACAACTAACGCAATTGAACCATTTGGTATCGGTTTATATTTGTAAATGATGATCATGTTGTGAGAACTTATTCCAAAATAAAATTATAATAACAGTGATATACGAAATATAGTCAAGCTAAATCTTTTTATTTATAAGTACCTAACTGCATTGGCGAAGCTAAGATTACGCGTGCGCCTCTAGCGGCGAAATTTAGACGTTGCCTAAGATCGACACATGTTGCTTTGCAACACCAATTTATCAAATTCCCTGAAAATCTAAGTCAAATTCCCCAATTTGAAGACAGAAAACAACTGATTCCTCACAAGATCCCCCCTTTTTTTTTAGGAAACGGTAGTCGGTGTTTGGTTGATTCTTAGTTATTTGACACCGACTTCCGAAATTAAAGTTATTTTGTATTTTGTAGTGTTTTTTTTGGAAGTCGGTTTTTTTTGTGAAAACGTTTTTTATTTTTCACTTTTTAGTGGTACCCACCCTAACAATACCATTGGAAAGTCACAGAAAAGCAAAAATACGCAATTTCGTATACATGGATGATTTTTACACATATTTTTTCCAGCTATTTGGATTTAAAAACCAAACTGCCGATTGATAAAAACCGATTTTGATAAAATTGAAATGGGACATTGGTCCCATTTCAATATAAGATTTATTCGAGAAGTCCTTTCACATAAAATAAGAATTTTTCAAATCGGTTCATAAATGACGGAGTTATGAGGTAACAAACAACAAGTGTCATTCTTAGGCAACTTTTTTTCGCCGTTAGAGGCGCGCGTAATCCATGTGTCGTCATTACACTGACTCTGGAAGTCTGGAACACTCGTTGTCAATAAAAATATTAGTAACGTCCTTTCCCAAATTCCGGTAAAATAGTATTAGTATATTTCTTTCATTACCTTTATTTTCTTCGAACAAAATAAATCAAACGTGACATTGACTAAACTAAATATCATAGTCTACGCACAAATCGTGCGAAGCCAAAAAAAACACTGCTGACCTGACTGTCAGTGTCACTGTCAAATTGTCAACAGAGAGAGACATAACAGACCATAGAGGAAAGTAAAGTTTATATCAGCAACAAACAGAGTAGGTACATTGTTTACAGTGAGTGAGAGTCAGAGATCATTTTTAATTATTATGGAAAACTGATCACTGATCACTGGTGAGAGTTCGTTCAATGGAGAAACTTTAAATATTTGAATCGAATTTAAAGCCGTTCCTGGCGAATGAAGACAGGACCCAGCACACCAGCCATGTATGTTGTCTAAGCACTTGTGTGTGCAGCATATTTTATTTTGAGCTTTTTATAAATAAACGAGAAACTGTGAGATTATTGTAACCTTCCAACTGTGTAGGTAACTTCTGTATCAAACTGGTGAAACAGTTTTTAACTCTTGCTTTAACACAAATTTCTTTAATATTTATTTTATCAAGTAAGCAATCGTTTTTATAAATTATCATGAATAAGAAAAGAAGTGTTAACTATATAAAACCTGAAGATCCAGAATTTCTCAAAGTGTTAAAAAGGCAAGCTGGTTATGATGATAAAAATCACAAGTTTGATGAACTAATGAATAATGAAGAAGATTTTGTTGATGATGAAGACAGTGAACAGCCACAAGTAGTGGTTCTTAAAGAAGGTGACTTAACAGCTGAGGAAGCGGAAACAGAGAGGGTCCGATTAGAAAAATTGGAATCTGAAACAAAGGCAGACCTAAGTCAACGAGTTATGTTTAAATCAAGAGAGAAGCCCTCAACAGAATCAGCAACATCTAAAAGAAAAAGAGAAGATGCCTCTGACACAAAAACCTCAAAAGAAAAGAAGAGCCGTCCTATATTGTCATTTAATGATGAGGATGAAAGTGATGAAACATAACACTTAGTGATATTATAATACAAAAAAATTATAAGGGCTTTTAGAATAAACACCATTTAAAAAAACAAATTCATTTTATTGGATGTACCCTTTTGGCTACATGAACGTTTGTGACATCAATTTAAAAAAATAAAGGGGCCTCAACAATAGAGTAATGAAATTTTAACTGGCAAAAGAAAAGTTACATTATATTCATTTGCATTAAAACATCAGCCTTCTTGAAAAGATTCACTCTGTATTCAATCCTACTAATATTATAAAGGTGAAAGTTTGTGTTTGTGTAACAATCAGGCAAAAACGGCTGAAGGGATTTCGATGAAATTTGGCACACATGTAGTTCATAACCTGGAATAAAAAATAGGCTACTTTTTATCCCGGTAAGAGGCGTGGATTAATGAAGACTGAGGAGGAAGTGGCAACTCAGAGCCGCTGCTGCCTTAGTACTTCAGATTCACAAGTACCAGGAGGTCTCCTGGTACTTGTGAATCTGAAGTACTAAGGCAGCAAAAATACTATGACATGTTTCTGGTCAGAAACATGTCATAGTATTTTTGGGATGATATAATTATGTAGGTACGGTAGGTGAAGGGTAGGTGTAGGGTAGGTGTAAGGTAGGTGTAGGGTAGGTGTAAGGTAGGCGTAGGGTAGGTGTAAGGTGGGTGTTTCCTGAGTAAAAAATGTACAATACAAATCAGGAAACCTTGCTATTTCCGATATTAACGCGGGCGAAGCCGCAGCTGGTAGAAGCTAGTTTATAATATTAGTAGGAAGTGAAAGTTTGTATGTTTGTGTAACAATCAGGCAAAAACGGCTGAAGGGATTTGAGTGAAATTTGGTACACATGTAGTTCATATCCTGGAATAAAAAATAGGCTACTTTTTATCCCAGTAAGTGGCATGGATTTATGGAGACTGAGGAGGAAGTGGAACTTCAGTCACTGCTGCCTTAGTACTACAGATTCACAAGTACCAAGAGACCAGAAACATCAAGTACCAGGAGACAAGAAACAAGTGAAAGTATTGCCGGGGCTGTGTAGGGTAGGAGTTGGTTAGGTATAGGGTAGATGTAGTGTGGGTGGAGGATAGGTAGGTAGCCAGTTGACAGGAGCGAAGCCGCGGGAGACAGCTAGTAAACTTAAAACAGCCACTGAACTTCGCTTGAAAAAGTCAATCCTTTTGAAAGGCAGAGCTTAAACGCATCGGCGCTAGTGTTGGGAATTCATCCGGATAAATACTCAAACAACCGTTTTTACTAGAGTATTAAAATTGTATCCAAAACAGTGGATAAATTTAATACTCTTGACGTGCGGTCAGTCACAGAATCACAGATCAGTACTAAGTAATTGACTCAATTTGAAGGTAGGTTTATAGTGTAGTGCAGTAGGTACCGACCTACTTACCTACGTTCTAGCGCATTATGCCATTGCTCATTAATTACTAAGCGCACATAAATAAAACTTGGCAAGACGTTGTAGACCCTTACAAGAAACAAATAAACGTTAAAAGTTAGGCTCTACAGTTTCTATTTTAAGTACTTGGACCTAATAACCATATTTCACCTTTACGTGTATATCTCCTAAACGGTATGCTTTTTTCAAAATCTGTCTTCACAAACATTATACACAAATTCATAGCAACGTGCCTAAAAAAAATCAACTCTGCACTAAACCGATTTATATGATTTCCATCAAATAGCCAAACGTCAGCGCAGCGGAAACTTGAATATCTTCGAAGTTTTAAGACACACAAATTTCATTTTAACATACACATTTACCTCTCGTCACACACTAATTATTGCATGTATTTTTTTTCTTGTACGTCCATAGGAAAAAAAAGTGCCGCTGGGATGACGTAGTTCCAGCGGAAACAGTTTTTGTTGAATAACTCCTCAATGGTTGGATGCACAAATTCGTACTTAGGTACCATACACATTTACACGACGTCATACAATAAATATCTGCTTAACTGAAATTAAGAAAAACGACACTTTACCGCTGAGAATACACACACTATTTTGCGGCCAGACAGTACCCGTGTGTGTACGATGGCCTTTTGGCTTTTCGATTTCATTTCTATTCGTTAAGTCAGTTTAGCAATATTTATTGCGTTTTCTTCGTTGGTGAACAAACAAATTTGCCAACTATAATAAGACTCAAAATATATTTATTCACCATTTAGAGTATTTATCCAAAAAAAGTGTATTAAAACTCGAGTATTTATCCGTTGGGTATTTATCCTCCGCCCATCATTAGTGATGGGCGGGGGATAAATCGGCGCCCCTTCCACACCAAGCCACAAATTCAGACATCCTACTTCCTACTAATATTATAAACTAGCTTCTACCAGCTGCGGCTTCGCCCGCGTGAATATCGGAAATAGCAAGGTTTCCTAAGATTGTATTGAAATTTTTTTACTCAGGAAACACCCACCCTACCTGCATAATTATACCAGCCCAAAAATACTATGACATGTTTCTGGTCTCCTGGTACTTGTGAATCTGTAGTACTAAGGCAGCAGTGGCTTTCACATACAAACATATATAAACTTTCACCTTTATAATATTAGTAGGATGTGTAAATTTGCATGTTTGTGTAACAATCAGGCAAAAACGGCTGAAGGGATTTAGATGAAATTTGGCACACATGTAGTTCATATCCTGGAATAAGACAGGCTATTTTTTATCTCGGTAAATGGCATGGATTAATGGAGACTGAGGAGGAAGTGGAACTTCAGAGTCGCTGCTGCCTTAGTACTACAGATTCACAAGTACTAGGAGACCAGAAACTTGTCAAAGTATTGCCGGGGCTGGAAATGTGAGCACATATGGATTCACAAGTAGGTACCAGGAGACCAGAAACATGTCATAGTATTTTTAGGGCTGGTATAAATTATGTAGTTAGGCTAGTTGTAAGGTAGGTGTAGGTTAGGGTCCCCGTAAAAAAAAAAAACAAAAAAAGTGTAGGGTAGGTGTTTCCTGAGTAAAAAGTGTACGATACAAATCAAGAAACCTTCCTATTTCCGATATTCACGCGGGCGAAGCCGCTAGTAGAAGCTAGTATTTTATATTTTAGTAAATTTGGTCGGGTTAAACGCGGAGATTTATTATGGAAAAGTAATGAGAATTGATTTCTCTTAAAATACAACACATAGGATTATGAATGTTTGGTCACTATGACTTCTTTAGGAGTACTAATTTTTGTATAAATTCGGAGTTTTCAATAGGGAAATCTTGAAATGAAAATTTAACACCGTGATTACCGCCACTCCGCCAATGGCACGGTATATCTCGGAAAACTACTGGAGCACTAATTTTGAATTTTGGGTACAAATTCTCTTGCAGGGTAGGTACTAGTTTTCTATGTTGGTTCGAGGAAAGCGAAAATCTCCTGAAACTTGGAATCGACATTCAAAGTCGTAGTCCAGCTGAAGATATCATCGTTGATTTCTCGGTAAGTACAAATGTTTCAATTCTGTTTTTTTTTACGAAATGATCCACATTTATGGGTACTAATTATTTGTATACCTACCTACTAAGAATAGCTATAGCATGCCGGGTTTTTCTGCGCTCATGGTGGTCCTACTGAAAGGAGGTGACTACCGCGACCACCTTAAAAGTCGATTTTCTCGAAAACTACTGAGGTACCAATTTTGTTGTTCGAGTACCAATTAGTACCATTGAGTAGGTACTAATTATTTAACGAATATGGAAGTGATTGGAGTTCGTGGTCCTGCCGTAGTCTCGAACACTTGAGACTTCCTGCAGTAGAATGGGGAATTCCTCACGCTGTACGAAAACGTCAGTGTCATTCTTAGACATACAGCTTCACAATTTGACACTAGATGCGCTAGTTAAAATCTTTGCATCACCAATAGCTACATCATTCATGTTGAAATTACTCATAGGTATCATATATATCTCTAAATAATGTAGGTACGTGAGAACAAAATAAAAAGACATCCAGGGGCCGCGGAAGTGGGGTGCAGAGGGCACCAAATGGCCCTCCCTGAAATGAAATGGGGAGGAGAAAAGTTACATTTTATTCATTTTAATTAAAACATCATACAATAATGTATTAGTCATATAGTCCATATACTGGAATAGCACATAGGCCATTTTTACCCCGATAAATGACTGATGCTTAGCAAAGGCTGAGGAGGAAGTGCCCCTAAGGCTACCGAATGACCCAGAGCCGCTGCTAGCTGAGTGGTAAAGAGTTACAAGTACCAGGAGACCAGAATCATGTAAAGTTTTTCTGAGGCTGGAAGTATGAACGGTTAGGACAAAGGTCAGAAAGAATGGTAACCCAAAACCAAACAAAATAATGGTGCTGGCCGGTAATACCTTGTGCTTAACTTTCACATTTATAATATTAGAGTAAGATTATCTGCGATCAACAATACAACTAGATAACAGGTCACGTACAAAATCAAAGCTAAATTCTGTCCGCGTGAGTTCCTACTAAAGCTTTTGTTTACTAGCATTTGTTTATTAGCAAACTGAGAAAATAGTTTCATAATAGTTTTTAGTTCAACCGAATTACAACCTTGGGACCTAGTAATAAAGTCACAAATCTTCGTAATGTTATCTTATACTTACGATTATTCAACACAAAAAACGAGCAAAGCAATCTGTCACTTAGATATTGAAAGTCATAGGTTAAATAACATCTAGTGTGAAATCCACCTTAGATGGCTACAAATAAAGTACATTTTTCCCATTATTGCCTTGCGAACTACATAATTTTTTTTAAATATTACAATGCAAATCTACTCTATGCATCTACTGTTCTATTACACAAAAGTTTTTGCGTGTATTGGCCAAACTTGGCCAAACATTTGTGGCGCTGGTTTTAAATCGGTAATTTTGATCAAATTTGATATTATTTGTTTGTTTAAAGCTTAAATTATAACTTATTTTATATGTAATTACCGAAAATAAGACACTCCAGCCGTTATATTGCTTATTTATGCAACTTTTGATAACACATTTTGGCATTGTGAAACACATTGACATTGGCTGTTTTTCAAGCAAACAAAAGAAGAAGCTCACATCTCAAGTGAGCTGTTTTTTGCGAAATTGAGAGTCGTTATTTTGGCGTCGACCCGATATCTAGTTGTAATTGTTGATCGAAGATCATTATACATTTTTAGAGCTAATTCACAATATATATTTTAAATTGGTGTTCATGTCCGTATCTGTATCTATGTATAATCATTTAGTATAATGTTTTCTCTGCCAGTTTTGCCTTCAGGTTTTGCAAAATTAACGTTCTAGACATTAACATTCAAGAGTTTTTTTACTCTCTCCAGTTTTCATTATCTAGTGTCATCACAGCTTTGTCTCTTCTTTATTTTTGTTCTTGAGCCATTAGATGTTATCACGGGTTCGTTCTTAAGGAATAGCTGAGAGACGTCATTGTCATTTTCATATTCTAGTAGCTTGTGAAGTAAAAATCTTCTTTCATCTTTTACAATTAATATACTTTCCTGAACTTTTGCCACTTCATCACACAATGCAGCATTCTCCTAAAATAAATTTTTATTTATTAATTTACACATATTTAACAGGTCTCATCCGGATTGAACCATTGTTTCCAGTAAACTGCGTTTTTTTTTTTACTGTTTATTTTTGTTAAATTGGTTCCCCCAGACAGTAGAGCATAATGTTGGATGCAAAAAACAGTTTTATCGCAGAAGCGTTATAATAAAAACTGCCACATGTTTAATAATTGAACGAGGCGAAATTTAAAAATTGTATTAATTGCACACTATGAAGACAAGCATGTTATAAACTAAAGGAGTACATTGATGATCAAAATGCTAGGCTCAATGCTGTTCCACTCCAAAGGGACTAAAACGCCCACACAGTGATTAAGATGTGAAAACATTGTTGGACCTGCTGATGATTGTAAGACCATCTTGGCATTCTAAGTATAGACTCAATCTCTTTTGCATTGTTTTCACACATTAATTATTTCAAAACGAGATAGGGCAGAACAACTTGCTGCTCCTGTCGCTAGCGCGGTAGAATAAGCTTTATTTATTTAATTCAAATTGCATGGTCTATTTGAGACTTTATCTCAAATAGACCATGCATTTTTGAATTAAATTGATTTGATTTTGTATTTTGGATGTGAAGTTGCAAATACTGGTCATTCAATAGAAATTACATGATCACATGACAACCAAAATACGCCTAAGGATAGAAAAAAACCAAAGTGTGAAAGAAGTTATCCAAATAAGAAAACTTGCCCCACCAGCCGCAACAGCAGAGTTGTGTGTTGTCCTACTAATTCGTACACAAATGGAATTGTTGCTTGAGATTAATTTTAGTTCAACGTTAAGTTTATAATTTGATTAGGAAAGTCACTTACTAATATAAGACTTTTTATTCGCATTTTCATGTACTTGTATTTTTTTCGATAACGTTTATTTTGTTTATCATTTTGCATAGTATTCATTATAGGTCTACGTGAAAATGCCGCAGAATGAAAAATTAAAATCTTTTTTATTTATTATTATATCTCTAGGTTTTCTTTTGCAATAATTTCGTTTCAAGATGCAGAAACAAGCCTTTGAGAGAATCACAAAATATGTTTAAATGTCATTCCATTTGACGGGGGAGTTGACACTGACAGCGACAGCTACAGATGTAGGTACTATGGGTACTATGGACTGGAAACCAGGGCTTTAAATACCGGGAAAAAATTATACAGTTACCCCTTGCATTGACAGAAGTTAACGTTAAAATTAAAATAACGGTAATTGATTTAACGTTATTTTTGCACTATTTTAACGTTATTCTTTATTAACGTTAATTGTAGTTTAACGTTAATTTAATCGTTATTTTTAAACGGTTATCTCTGTGAGGTGGTGCAGTGTCAGGTTGTATCTTGATCAAGATATGATTCACGACAGTAATAAATATATAAGTAGGTACATAATTATAACCATAATTTTTTTTTCTCTTAGCTAGATTTCGGAAATCTAGTTATAAATCTAAGTTCATGATAATGAGCAAATGATTCTTATGGTTACATCTATGTAAATACATAGTCGTTATTGTTGCGTATCACATTTTGATTAAATTACAACCTGACACTGACCTTCAAATAGTAAAAAATATAAGAAAATTCGAGGGCTTTAATAACACTAATTATTTTATCGTTAAAACGATAATCCTCGTATTTAACGTTAAATGTTACTCGTTATATTACTGGTAATGTTATCAAATACCGGTAAATTTTGTAACGTTACTATGGTATCACAATTAAAATTAACGTTATGTAACGGTTATTATTTTGTTATTTGGTAACGTTAACAAGCCCAGAAATACCTACAAAAAAGGGTGCCGGTTTTTGTCTCAAAATGTCTCTAAACAGGGCTGCCAATACTAGGGTTGTGTCAATCAGAAAACATAGTGTTACTTTATTATACGTTATGTAACGGTTATTATTTTGTTATTTGGTAACGTTAACAAGCCCAGAAATACCTACAAAAAAGGGTGCCGGTTTTTGTCTCAAAATGTCTCTAAACATGGCTGCCAATACTAGGGTTGTGTCAATCAGAAAACATAGTGTTATTAATATTCTTACACTCCGTTATAACTGAAAAAAAAATGTATGTTTACTTGCCTTCTGATATCTGAGAATAATATTAATTTCAATTTTCTGCATAGAATTACATGACGTTTGCGCTTTCGTTTATTTTATATCTGGTCTGTAGCTTCTGGTAGGTATATGGACCCTAGTGAAAACCAAGTTCTTCTATTATGTTAAAAGACAGGTGGAGTAAAAATAAAACAAGTTTTTTTTTAATTTGTTCATTGGTGTTGTGACTGGCTGTCACTCATACCTAGGTATATTAATTTCAACATTATATTTATTTCGAAGTACTTTCACCCGGCCCGTGGGTGTGAAACTCACTTAACCGTGCTACAGTTTTATGGAATAAATAAGTTAGGGAATAAGTTGAAATAAACAAGTACCAATCTATACAATACAAACTTTATTAAAATCAAACCTTAGGCAGGTACTTACATCAAATACACTTCCAGCTCAACCGAATAAGTGGTTATGGATATATCTAGTTGTGCTCAGTGCTGAAAATAAACATGTTATAGTTAGTGTAGGAACCATTTAATTATTAGATCTTTCTATCCTTAAGTGAACATAAGGTTCACTCTTTTTTTTTTTTTTTTTTTTTTTATTGGTGATGGGTTTGCTCTTGACTCTAGTCAATGTCAGATATGACAGAGACAAAGTCTAAGATGGAGCGAGCTTACCCAGAAGGAGCCTGTTCACTCTAACTTTGAAGAGATTAGGGCTGTAAGCTTTTGGAAATACAGACGCAGGCAGAGAGTTCCACTCCTTTGCTGTGCGCATTATAAAAGACGTTTGGAAACGCTTAGTGCGAATTGGTGGAATATCTACAAGGTAGGGATGGTAAGATGCAGTGCGTCTGGATGTCCGATGGTAGAAGGGGGCCGGTGGGATGAGGTCGTGGAGTTCTTGGGCACACTCACCGAAGTACAATCTGTAGAAGACCGATAAGCAGGCAACCTTACGGCGATGAGCCAAGCTATGTAGCTTGGCATCCACCAGTTTTGCGTCACCGATGAGCCTCTTAGCTCTGCGTTCCACCGAGTCAAGTGCGGCAAGCTGATACTTAGCTGAGCCATCCCATAGGTGGCTACAATACTCCATGCAGGATCGGACTTGTGCTTTGTAAAGGGTTAAAAGCTGTCCAGGCCTGAAGTATCGCTTCACCTTATTTAGGATGCCCAGCTTTTTGGCCGCAATTTGGGCTTTGTACTCGATGGTGGCGCCGAAGTTCAGACTGGATGTCAACTCCATGCCTAGGAGCTCGAGCCGATCAGTAACGGGAACAGATGCACCCCGAAAAGTAGGCGTTTGGTCAAAGCGACTCCTTTTTGCGGTAAAAAGACACGCCTGTGTTTTGGTGGCGTTAAAAGTGACCAGATTGTCATCACCCCACTGGGAGACAACGCTTAAGGTCAAATTTGTCCGCTCTACCATGGCCTCTCTCAAGGAACGGACTTCATCCCCGCCGGTTGTTGCGCTGGACAAGTATCTCTCTGAAACCGTACTGTCATCTGCGTACCCAACAAGACCAGGCTGAAGTAGGTCATTGATGTGTAGCAGGAAAAGAGTTGCAGAGAGAACAGACCCCTGAGGAACTCCGGCATCAATAGCCATGAGGTCAGAGGAGCAGCCGTCAACGACTACTCGGATCGACCGTTCATTTAGGAAGTCTGATATCCAGCTACAAAAACCAGCTGGGATGCCATAAGCAGGAAGCTTGTTGAGTAGACCTGCGTGCCAGACCCTGTCAAAAGCCTTCAAGATATCGAGCGACACAGCAAGTGCTTCGCCGTGTCTCTCGATGGCTTCGCCCCAGCAGTGCGTGACATACACAAGAAGATCACCAGTTGACCGTCCCTGGCGAAAACCATATTGACGGTCACTGAGGAGATCATTGTCTTCAAGGTAGGTCAGCAGCTTACTGTTCAGAACCCTTTCCATAACCTTGCATAGGATGGAGGTAATGGCGATTGGACGGTAATGTGCAGGATCAGCACGGTCTCCCTTTTTGGGCACCGGTTGCACATTCGCAAGCCTCCATGATTTCGGCACCGTTCTTTTTTCAAGAGAGAGGCGGTACAGGCGTGTCAACACAGGAGACAGTTCAGGTGCACATTGCCTCAACACTCTCGCTGGAATACCGTCAGGTCCGCTGGCCTTATTCACGTCTAGACTGCACAATACTCTTCGGACCTCTTTAATGTGAACTGCGATCTCCGGCATCGAAGAGTCACAACGAGGTAAAGTTGGTGGTTGCTTGGAGCCAGCGTCCAGACGTGAATTGCTTGCAAAGAGAGTGGCAAATAAATTTGCTTTCTCTCTTGCAGAGTGAGCCAGGGAACCATCAGGTTTTAGCATTGGAGGCAAAGTGGGTCGACAGAAATTCGTTTCAACCGCTTTCGACAGGGACCAAAACTGCTTACTACCCGGAGGGTGTGATGCTAGTTTGGCCCCGATACGTCCGACATGGTCAAAACGTGCCCTACGTAAAACCCGCTTGCAGGACTTGGCAGCAGAATTAAAGGCTCTTTTCCTCGCGCGAACCCTACGTGCTTTAGCCTTTCGGTCGCGGGCCTTGATCCAGGCTTGGTAAGCAGACTCTTTACGGGCCTCTGCGTGGGCGCATTCTGCATTATACCAAGGCCGGGACTTGTGACCGAGCGGGATGTCGGAGAATGGAATAAAATACTCCATCCCCTGCCGAATCACGTCCGCAATCACATCAGCACAGCACGAGGGGTCACCCGAGGAGAAGCACACTTGCCGCCAAGGATAAGACGCAAAAAAGTGCCGCATCTCATCCCAATCTGCTGACTCGTATCGCCATACTCGTCGCGTGCCCCTAGGACTCTTATCTGGAGGAGAGCAGGTCAACACGGATTTCACCAGGCAGTGGTCAGACGTTCCCAGCGGAGCTGAGACCGATACTGAATGACTGCCCGGATCGGTTGTCAGCAGAAGGTCCAAGCAATTGGGTGTATGGGCGTCAACATCCGGTACCCGCGTTGCCACATTCACCAGCTGGGTTAGATCTAGCGTTACAGCAAACTTGCGCGCCTCTAACCCGGCATGGTCAGTTTTCTGGTACGGGAACAACCACTCTTTATGGTGGGCGTTAAAGTCCCCCAGAAAAATGAGCTTCGCTGTTGGGTACCGTTGCTGGGCTACATCCGTCGACTCCACGAGGGAATTAAACAGCGCTGTTGTCTCCTGGTCACCGCTGTGCGATCGGTATACGCCAATATAGAGAAGTTTCTCCACGCCAGTGTCCACAAGTAGCCATATGGCAGAGAAACCCGATTTCTCAAAGCAACGGAGACGACGACAGCAAATGTCATCGCGGACGTACACACAGACCCCAGCCTGCTTCCTGAACTTGTGTTCCAGAGAGTAGCCCGGGTAGTTGAGGTACGCCACGTCCGACGGAGTTGTTATCTTCGTCTCCGTTAGGAAAAACAGGTGCGGCTTCTCGGTCTCGAGATGATGATGGACCGGATCGAGATTTGAGTGCAACCCCCTGATGTTGGTGAGGTGCACTTTGAGTGGGAGGAAGTGCAGCCGTTGTTTAACCTTATTCCTTTTTGCTTTGGTCATTGTAGTTTTAGAGTGTTAGGGGAAAAAGTCGAACTGTCGAGGCGCTGCTCAGTGAACCAAGTGGAACACTAGAGCTAAACCAACCTATGGGGAACTCATTTGGAGACTGCGGGGACGCCCGAACCCCCCCAAATATGGCCACCGGGTCCTCCCATCCAGTCGCCAGCTGGCACGGTGGAGCATACCGGGATTTTTCGCTAGTTGGCGGGGCAGCCTTTCACACGTGGCTGGCGAGCTACTTGGGCCCCCTACTAACTGCGGTCGGCCAACGGCTGGCACCGTGCTTCGGATCCCGCTACCCTCCAAAATGAGTTACCCGGAAAGCCCAGCCCAGCGACCAAGACCGGTTCTGAGCAGAGCAACTGACAGTCTCCTTCTCCCCCAATGGCACTGGCACTCCCGCACTCCGACGGAACACAGCAAGCTGCTTGGCGCCGGACTTCGGCGGGATGGTGGTCGCGAGCCAGGCGGCTCCTTGCGGAGCCTACCACCGCTTTAAGTGGGATCGTTCTGCCGTACCACAGGCAAGCCTGTGGTGCCGTTGCCCGGGGTGGACCGCGAGGAGGTAGATCCCAAACCACCCCGTAAACTCTCTCTCTCTCAAAACGTAACTTGACATAAAAATAACTTCTAGGTTAGCAAGTTGATAATTACCGAGCTATATATCAGCGTTGGCGAGTCAGCCATTTAGCATTTAGCGTTAGCGTTAGTCTTTTAGCGAACCATCAAATCAGCGGAACAAAGACCCCTTGGCATCGGCTACACGTGACAAAACACGGGTAGACCACACGATGAAGTGTCCTGCGGGCAAGGATGTTGATCCGGAACGAAATATAACAAATGACGTCTGTACCTGATAATTTCCTTGGACGATGATCTGATTAGGTGTCTTACCGCATGGGTAGGCACACTGTCCACCTCCTCAGGTCTAACTTTGGCACACACCAAGACGTCACGTCTTTCAGCGTCCGTCTTCAGGAATTCAGGCTAGTTAAAAGAGCCAGATCTGAAACAATACAATCAGAAACACCTACGAAAACCTCGAGAGGGAAATAGAACAGAAAACCACGTGTGTCTTACCTCGGGCAAATTCAGGATTGAAACCCACATACAGGCACTATAAGCAGCAACTTTTTTATTTTTTATTATGGAATGGGCTTGCTCTTGACCTTGATCACGCCTGATGGAAACCGATAAATGAGGTCTAAAAAATCATCATAAAACACTGCGATACGGTGTCGGTGTTGTGAACCCCGGGGGGGATCTAGCAAAGTTACTCGAACCGATTAGCACACGCATTAAAGCGATATCGTTTCAGCACAAAGAAGGAACTAGTATTGGAAACTATTACGGCACCGGTACAACACTATTCCACCATGACATATTATTGTAAACAAACGAATGAAATTATAAAATGTTAAAAAGGTCTGTTGGACGGAAATAAACCCAAATGTGAACACTTTGGCCATAAATTCATGATCACATAGCAATTTTTATCAAAAGTGTATAATATAAGTAAAGCCAAGGCAACAAAATCGGCATTCACTCCTAGTTCATAATAATCGTATGTTAAGGTAGCAGGGACACTGCTGCTCAGTTTCCGGTTGCTAGGTTCGGCTGATTTTGAAATTTTCTAGACTTTTCCTATGCCGTTTCAGCAACAAATTAGCAACAAATTGCTACCTATTAGTCGTCTCATTTAACACCAATTTCGTGATTTTACTGCTAGCTTATGGTTAAGATAGCAGTAACTCGATTTTTGTGGAATCGGTTCAAGCAACAAAATCGGTTTTGCAGCAACTAGTTAGCAACTAATTAGCCACAAATTCACATGCAAATTTCGGTCGATTCTGCTGACTGTTCATTACCAGCTTGATGTTTACGTCACTGAGTGCAGACACGAGTGCAACTACTTTGTCAATGTCAGGCGAAGTTTCGCGAAGTCGCACGACTTCGTCTGACGTCGCTGCGGACATAAGTCGCGCGTTGTCGCCATATTTGTCAGGCAAAATCGGCCGGTTTCGCTTGAGATGTCGCCGATACATGTCGTGGCACATTTGTCCCCTAGCCAATAATGAGAATCGTTGTGCTTAATTTTCCAAAACTAACCTTTATAAGGGGATATGCATAGAGGGCGTTGCAGTTTGTGGAGTACCTACTATCCTCACGCGGACGAAGTCGCGGGCGAAGTGCTAGTGGATATATAAAGTTGTGCTCAGAGCAGAAAATAAACGTGTTATACTTAGTGTAGGAAATCTTTCTATCCTTAAGTGAACATAAGGTTCACACTCTGTCTCTCAAAACGTAACTTGACATAAAAATAACTTCTAGGTTAGCAAGCTGGTAATTAGCGAGCTATATATCAGTGTTGGCGAGTCAGCCATTCAGCATTAGCGTTAGTCTTTTAGCGAACCATCAAATCAGCGGAACAAAGACCCCTTGGCATCGGCTACACGTGACAAAACACGGGTAGACCACACGATGAAGTGTCCTGCGGGGAAGGATGTTGATCCGGAACGAAATGTAACAAACGACGTTCGCTGGCGGCCGGCCAGGCCGGCCGGCGCGCGGCGGCCCGGCCGATGGCCTTGGCACGGAACCCTAAAAACAAAACAATCCAGGCGGGATGCAATGAGTATCGTGGTACCCAGTCCAGTCCAACATAGAAGGGAAGGCCAGGCAGATGATCAGTAAAAAATGTAAATAAAACTCATATTTTACTCATACGTATTTATTTTATTCAAACAAGGGAATTGCGTTAAAATCGATTTGATCGACATCGTCATAATTAATATTTAACATTAAGGTTTAACAATGTACCAATTTGCAGCAAACAAAGTACTGTCATGTATAATAAATAAAGTGAAGTATATACTAAAGCTACTCTCAGTTTTCACTGACACATAAATGAACAGCTGAAGATGATTGCACTTTTGAGTTTTCAGTATACATCGGTGTACCAACAGCTTTTATTGAAGCATTATATTTATATTATTAAGTATCGTATAATGGAATGCCTAAAGTGGGTTTAGAAGCGCACTGTTGGACTATTAAAGTGCGCTTTGGGGAGACTTTCAAAGGCCCACCGTCCAGGGTCGAGGACCCAACAGTACAGTAACATTTAGGCGTTCATTTACTCGTTGCCCAATGTAAGTGAAAACGGATGATTACTATTATTGATTGATTATTATTATTGACGGTTGATTTTCGATTTGTAATAATAAAAGGGACCCGCCTTTTATTTATTCTAGCAAATATTTCTTGGCTTAGGTACCTACAGAATTTATAACAAGCGCTTTACTCGCGTGGGGAATCTTCGCGGCGGGTAAAGCGCTTTTTATATTAAATTTTACCTTAAAAACGCCTTCTCCTGCCAGAATATATTTTAAATATAATCTGAATCACAAACCTAGCCCAAGAATTACCGCCCGTTTTAAAAAAAAAATTCGTATAGCTGACTGTTGGATTTTTAACGGCCGGTTCAACGATCGGAACAACGACGACATTTAAAAATAACAAAGTAAAAGAAAAAATCAAAGAAAGCTACGTTTTCAAGGTTTTCAAACCTACACGGTAATAAATTCCTAGTGGGGCAAAGTTTAAAAAAAAATAACACCCCAATCCAGCAGCCTCCCCCAAAATCACTGAAAATTGAAATGTTTACCGATGAGCGGGTAATCCTTACAGAATAGTATAATCCTTAAGAAAGTAGTTAGGTAAGTTCAAGGTAATATGTTGCCGTGATGAAGGGAATTAAAAACGTGCTGCAAATTGCTCGACTTATCTATCCTAAGTAAGTAGGTATAGGTACCTACTTATCTGTTTGAATAATAAGTAAAATTGAATAGTCTGTTCGTGAGTAATGACCAGTGATAGGAATAGGTAGTGCCTATTTGCCTAAACTTCGAAGAACAGAGACAAGAAACGGAGACTTCCTTAAGACTAAATTTTTTCCAGGACATCTGTCCCGAAATTCGGGATGACGCTTAAATACATTAAAAAAATGTTATTTGGAATAAGGAATTTGTCTATATTTACCTAAAGTTTTCGACTAGACATAACATAATAAATAACATACAGAGTCGTTACAACCATAAAAATTTTTGGAGGTCCTTTTGCTTGGAGAACGTTTTGTAAATGACTTGTTGATCTTAATACTATGAATCACAATGTTTGTATAAGGAGCCGTACACGTTTCGAAGTAAGTATCTTCTTTCTAGCTCACTCTCGGCTACATTTAATGATATTTATAAAGTTCAAGTTTATAATTGAAAAAAAAGACATTTTGTCTTTAAAATAACAAAACAGTAATTTTTATCATTTTAGCATTCTCTATAGTAGGACGAATTTATCATTTCAAAAACAAATGGTATTTGTATTTTAGCTTAATGAAATATATTTCTAAAGTATATTTAAAAATGTGCATGATATTAAAATAATGGCCGTATCACATTGTTTAGTAACACACTTAAACTTTAAAAACATCATTTAATCTTTATTGCACGGAAAGTACAACATGACTTTTACGGCAGCGCATTTCGTTATCTATTATTAGTAAGTGCATAGGTACTTCTGGTCTGTGATATCTGCCTATCCCTCCGGGATAAAGGCGTGATTAATAAGGTGTGAAAAAAAATACGGAAGTCATCTATAACATGCACATTTTAAGAAGACCTCTCTGATCACAACAATACACACACCCGAACACTAATTTATATAAAAGGATTAAGTACATATATATTTATAAATCAATTTATATATTGTAGTGTTCCAGCAGTGAGTCGTTTTTTCGTTTTTAGGCTGATATAGGATATGTTATTATGGAGTTATAAATTATAAATGTTATGTCTAGTCGCAAACTTTAGGTAAATATAGACGAATTATTTATTCCAAATAACATTTTTTTAATGTATTTAAGTGCTGTCTCGAATTTCGGGACAAATGTCCCGAAATAAATTTAGTCCTAAGGAAGTCTCCGTTTCTTGTCTCTGTTTTCGAAGTTTAGGCAAATAGGCACTACCTATTCCTATCACTGGTAATGACAAAATAACAGCCGTTTACGAAATGCATATTATTAATGTTTACACGGTAGGTATCTACTTTTCCAAAAAAAAAAAATTAAATGTTTGTCAAGGAGCCTTGTTTGTTTCTGCTAATCTCCAAAAAGGCTGGACCGACGTTGATGTTTTTTCTTCTAATTTTGTAGTTCCAAACAAAAAAATGAACACTCATAAAACTGAACAAAATCCGATTCAATGGTAATTTTAACTGGCAAGAGTTTGTTAACCGACTTCTAATAAAGGAGGAGGTTCTCAATTCGGATGTTTGTATTTTTTTCTTTTTTATCTTTGTTCGGGCATAACTCCGTCGCTTGTCACGAATGAAGTCGCAACTAGCAGCTATTCTATCATAATGTGAGTAGGTACTTACCTACAGAAATATGGATTATGTTCGTAATAAATGCAATGAGTTTCACAGGTGGTATTTACCACGTGGCTGTTGATACGTTAAATGCAAAAGTCTATCTTACTAATTATAATACCTATGAAACATCAATTAATTATAATTATTATGACACTGTACATAGATAGAAATAGGTTCGTCATCTTATGTTTAGTTTTCATTTGCTCCATTCACAATAGAGAATCTACTCTGACGTATACTTAATGCTTAACCGACTCAGCAGTGACAATTGAACAAAACAGATTCGATTCAGGGTTTTCATGAATTGGCCAGTCTTTAAAATACTTTATCTACTTCCATGTTATAAATCCTCCATAAAAGTTTCTGAAACAATTAGCTTATTTCCAACATCAAAACACCTCATGTCATAGAGTAACCATAATAACATCCAAACGAGTGATAAAATGTAAATTTCATTACGCAACTCCTTCGCTTTTTTTAAATGGGATAGAAAAGCAAAGGAATCACGAAACAGCCACATTCTCTCCACTCAATTCGTGGTATCTTTTTGAATTTCAAGCGTTTCACTAACAAAGCGTCGTAATAAAAAACAAAAACTTTTTACTCGAATTCACGTCGTGTCCCGCCATTTTTTTTGTTCGATATTAGTATTGAAAAAAATATTACTTTGTTGTTTACAAAAATGAGTGATAAAAACTTTGATAACACACGATATTATCCAGATATTTCTAATGCAGCAGATGAGTATTCTAACCAATTATTACCAGAAAAGTCGGGAAAACAATATGCAAAGGCGTAAGTAACAAGATTTCATGAATCAGAAAATAACCTTTTATAGAGGATTCATATCATGGGTGTAGATAAAGTCTTGTATGCAACTGTACATAATTAGGTATTAAAACACTCATGTGATAATTATCATGATAAAACCACATTCGTGTTTGAAGACCTTTTTATAAGTAAAATAGTTGCATAAATAACTATTAGTTTGATGCCAACTAGACATTGTCACATTCAATGATATTTTAAGGAAAAGGTGTAGATAGGTTATAAGCGCTCAGCAAGCGGCACGTCACGACTTGTCTCTTTTCCGCTCCCGATAATTACGACATGCCGTCCTACTTCTACGTGTCATCTAACAGTGTGACATTGTGCCGTTCTTGAAGATCGAATGTTGTTTATGTAACCTATCTACACCTTTTTATATCATTGGTCACATTAGTGAAAGGTTTACGCCATTTTGTCACTTTTTTTCATGAATTCATAAATTATCATTTCTCGCTTTTGTTACTTAATATAATAAAGAAAGTTTTCTATAGAGTAGTCCGCTCAGTGCCGTAGCCTCTTACTGTTTACCCTGAACTTCTGACTTCATTAAGGAAATAATTTGCAAACTGACGAAGTTACTAATTACTCGACTGGCAGGTATGTTTTTGTTGAATATGGGAAGATATACTACGGCAAACTCAACCATTATAATTAAGAGGCTAAATTGTATGCTTGTATACGTTAAAATATAATAAGCTAGGTCACAACATTGCAACAACGCATATCAAAGTCTTAAAATTTTCAGTTACAACTTAATTAAAACCACGATTTTCTATCTCTTTCAAAGTTTTTTTTATTTAAAGCAATTGGTTTTGTTATTTGGGTATTTAGTCTGAACGGCCCAAAACGAATGGACCGCGGGCCATTCGACCGTAACCAAAAATCGTCTACGTTCCAAAGGACCGGTGATAAAATGATTTCAAAATTAATTTAAAGGGACAGTCGTATACATTGTAATAGTCGCTTAGTTTATGAATTTTAACTATTGAAATATTTAATTATTTGAAATCACCTAAATAAACAGAATACATCTTCATAACCGGTTGGCACAACTTCAGGGGCTCGAGTCTGCTATTGCAATCGTGTCTCAATGACCGGTCAGTGATCGAATATTTGACAACTTTGACAGTTTTTGTATGGGAAATGTGTCATAAGTTTGACGTTATACGTCAAAAATCGATCATTGACCGGTCATTGAGACACGATTGCAATAGCAGACTCGACCCCCAGGTAGCTAGCTTAACAATGACCTTTTTACTAAATGTTATTGTTTAATTGTAATTTTTTATATTTTGTTGATTTGTTTCTTTAAAATAAGACTGATTTTTATTTAAAATGATTTAATTACGTACCAAATTTAACTTTTGTAAACGTTTTATATTATTGTTGATTGTTTTTCTAAGGAAGATAATACAATTCTAAGAAAAAAAATCAAACTTTTATTTCAACTTTTTAACTTTTGCACCCGAATGTACTTGATGTAGTTTATGACACTGACTGAATGTGTTTACCAATTTTTATCACCGGTCCTTTGGAACTTGGTCTACGTTGGGCCGTTCAGACTAAATACCCTGTTATTTTCCCGTATCCAACAGTACCTACGCACTTTCTTTTGTGAGATATTAATGTAGGTAGAAGGTAGAAGTTTTTGCTACTCTTTTGTTGTGTTATATTGGCGGAGTCAACTGACATTTTAAAAGGTAAGTTCATGATGTTTAAATTATTAATAGGTACCTATCTGTAACATCGTATTCAGACCTTACACGATATTAAGTATAAATTTCAAGTTAATTTAAAGGCATTCTACTTATTTAAACAGGTATAAGTGTGCAATTATGTAGGTATACTATAATTACTTACGTTTTAATGAAACAAACAAATTTTAGTAGCCTCGAAAAAAGAAGGAATGTTTTTTAGAAAAAAGACAGATAGGTACCGGGCTAGTCTACAGTAGGCCGCGCGTCAGTGGTAACAAAATCAGTACCTATTATAGGCTGGCCTTTTATCATAGAGTATTAGTCTTTGCCTTATATTCTATACTAGCTTCTGCCATCGGCTTCGCCCGCGTGAATGTCGAAAATTATCTCAAGAGAAGAAATAGTCCTATTTCAGGACGTGGTCTAAATCAAACTTTGCCACCCCTTTTCCATCCCACTTCACCTCTTAGGGTTTGAATTTAGGAAATATTATTTCATAGGTCTTGTACAACACAACACACACTGTGTCTACGTTTCTTATTCTACTTTTCTGTCGTATGTCTGCTGGAATGGAAGAAACTTTAGAAATAAGCAGTAGGTACCTTTCTTACCTACTTTTGTGCTCTTTTCTCTGTTTACAATTTTCTTATTTTAAGTTTATTTTGTGTACATAGAACCCTTTTTTATGTCTAATATTAAGTTTCCATTTTTCTTATATTACTTATGTAGGTATTATGTTTTGAATAAACTTTTGTGATCATCTCTTAGCTGTCACTGGCTTATTATAATATGTGATACTTACAATTGCTTTTTCTTTAATTACATTGTTCTCACATATAGAAGCAACAAGGATAATGTAACCAGGATTTTTGTAAAACATAAAATGGTTTAAAAGAGTGTCCGTGGAGTTTCATGTGCGTTATTCTCCATAGAGATCTACTTACGCTTTGGAACGTGCAAATAGGTTCATGTTTTTGACTGACTGACTTTGACAAAATACAAAAGTACTTGTGAATGGTTTATTTGAAATAAATGCTTTGACATAAATAAAAAATACAACTAACTCTCGTCCTCTGGTTTAGCCTGGGCATTGATATGAAAATCTTTATCTGCAAAGTTTCGTATTCGCCCAAGGAATCTCACATTCAAACTTTAACATCCCCTAAATCTTCTTTTGCGGGTAGTTGTGAAAAACGAATTATGACAGCTTTTATCATTTTCTTCGGCCAGTATTAATTCTAAGTGTCAAGTAAATTGCCCCAAGGAATAAGATTATTTCATAGAAACTGTAGCACCCCCTATATCGTCTTTTAGAGGTAGTTGTGAAAAACTAATAATGACGATCCTTATTATTTTTCATAATAACTTTCATCCCCTTAGGGGACTAACTTCCAAAAATCCTTTATTACCGAATGCCTACATCATAATTATAAGGAATACGTCCTCCAAATTTTAAGTCCCTACCAGCGGATTAGGCTTTGCGTTGATCTATCAGTCAGGACAAAGCATTTTATATAATAGACACTCCCTTGGGACTACGCAGAGCCAGTTTAACTTCAGTGCTACTACCGACATGGTGTTAACTATACCTAATCACAGCGTTCTAGGTTTATAATAATTGATCTTTAATAATCGCGGTATTTTTATAATTAAAGTATTTAAAAAAAGTATTTTCTTACCATGAATCCATAATCATACTTACAATAAAAGCATAAAAAAAATCAATGAACGATTGAAGAATCAGCTATTAGTTATAGTGTTGGGCGCCAGGAAAGTTATAATTGAAGTGAATGATAACAGTTAATACAAATTGATTGCTAAGGGTGAGTTGCACCAAGAGCTACGTTATTGTTTCCGTCAAAGTTAATTTTAACGGTAACAATAACATTGACCATAGAATTTACCTACTGATAGTTGCACCATCATGTAAAACGTCAATGTTTAAGTTAAAAGGGTGACAAGTGACAAAACGTCTTATCACCCCAAAATTTATGTGGGTTATATTTTTTTCAATGGCAATACTTCGAGCTAGCTGTCATCACGCTGTCTAATACCTATGATAATCAAGTTCAGTTGTCAATAGTCTAAACATTGTCGGCGGGATTTTTACAATTGTTTACAATTTTTAAATGACACATATGTTTCTAGTTTCAAGGTAGATAAGAAATCATAGAATACGTAGAGTAGGTGCTTATTTCATGGTTCTTGTTTTCAGAAAAGGCCCTAAGTTAGAAGCCAGCGCGCTAGCCAAGGTCTTAGAAACCCGAAATCTGTCCAAAAATTCATTCTCATCCCATTTTTTAAATCGATCAATCCGAGGGCGATAAACTTTTTGCTTCCTAACTCGCAAATCGAATTCACTATTATTAGTGTCACTATCATCGCTAGAAGAGCTAGATTCCCACAGCGTGTCGCGAAGTAAAGACGTAATCATTCGTTTTTCACGTAAAATAGAATTAAATTTATCAACACCATCTTTTATAGGTTATAACAAAGCAGTTGACACACACATAATGACACTAACCGTAACTATAGCCCTTAACCGCCCGAAGTTGAGCGGTTAATGTTATCGTTATTTGTGACGTCATTTTAACCATTGTTACTATGGTGCAACCCGTATTTTACTTAACCGGAGATTTGACGGCTGGTTACGCATTAGTTATCGTTATAGTAACTTGGTGCAACTCACCCTAAGAGTGCTATGACCAGGGCTGGGCAGTATTTGAATTACTTGTAATTAAAATACATACGTAATTGAAATACAAATAGGTAGGTACGTATTTGGTTTTTCAAATACCTGACGCTGAGGTATTTCGTAGTAAGTATTTCAAATAGTTATACATGGCTTCAAAATACATTTGAAAATAAATACATTTAGCAAACTTATTAAAGAGTTCTGCAGAAAACAGCGCTCGAAAACTTTCGTAAGCAAAAAGGCTAACCTTACCTCACCTAACACTTGACTGTATTTTGCAATTAGTACCTACCTATTTTGAATTTTAAATAAAAATATTTAAAATACTGTATTTTGTATTTTATATTTCAAATAGGTACTTACACGACTTAAAAGTATTTTTTATTTCGTATTTTAAATAAGTACATGCGAGACAGTATTTTGTAATGTGTATTTTAATTAAAGCAAAGCATGTATTTTGCCCAGCTCTGGCTATGGCTCTTTCGAAATTGAATATTATATTTCAATTTCTTTCTTATTTCAATAACTAGGTACGGGTGACTTTTAATTCATTGGCAATCTTTCAGGGATAAAATTAAGTACTCATGAGTGTGAAAAACTCTATAGTCTTACAGTAATAAAAATGTACTGAAAAACTGTCTTTTTTTTCAACTCGACAGAACCAGAGAACAGTATTTTTAGGGTTCCGTACCTGTAAAGGAAAAACGAAACAGGACAAGTGTGAGTCAGACTCTTGATTTTTTTCAAGTAGGTCAGGTGGGCTACAGTGAGCCAGTGGTACACAGAGAATCGGTATTATTATATTCAAAACTAGTAGTTACCGGATCATGGAACCGACACGTCGCAACGTGTTTCGTTACGTCTCCCTCACTCCCCAGTTGAGGGCGAGCGCCCGTTGTAAGCGGTCGTGTGGTGCGACGATTTGTGTTTTCCCGCGCGAAAAGTAAAAAATAGGTAAGTTTTGCTTTTCTTCTTCAAAGTCGTGTTTTCTGAGCTTTTCGTACCGAATTTTATATAAATATAAAGTCACTATATAGCAATAATATGGTTATTATGTTTTAAACATATTCCTTGATCAATTGCCTTTTTTCAACATCAAATGTCAAATAACGTAGGTGGTACACAGTGACTCAGTATTGCAGGGTACACAGTGAACCGTGGTTCAGTGTGTACCGCTTGATGGTTCATTGTGTACCAAAGTTCAACATCAAATTAGTTAAATAGATACAACTTTTTTTGCTTCAGGATGGGTCGAACTAAGGCAGTGAAAAGAAAGATTGGGGGCATAGCAAGGATGATATGGTGCAAGCACTTCAGCTTATAAAAGATGGTGCAAGCATACGCAGGGCCGCTAAAGAGTGTCACTTGGCATATCCTACGCTACGGAGGTACGCTAAAAAAATCCAGTCGGATGAAAACACTAACTTATTTCCTAATTACGAAGTCAATGCAGTATTTTTCCAGGACCAGGAACTAGTGTTAAAAGATTACATTAAACAATGCGCCTTAATGTTTTATGGGCTAGGGGCAAAAGAAGTTCGTCATGTGGCATAACAAATTTCTTTTTTTATTAGTGATGGGTTTGCTCTTGACTCTAGTCAATGTCAGATATGACAGAGACAAAGTCTACGATGGAGCGAGCTTACCCAGAAGGAGCCTGTTCACTCTAACTTTGAAGAGATTAGGGCTGTAAGCTTTTGGAAACACAGACGCAGGCAAAGAGTTCCACTCCTTTTCCTTGCATAACAAATGGCAAAAACCAACAAAATTAAAACACCAATATCTTGGGAAGCAAATGGAATAGCTGGAAAAGACTTGTTGCGATCGTTTAGAACACGCCATCAAGATCTTAGCCTTAAAAAACCTGAGCCATGTAGCTTAGCTCGAGCCACAGCCTTTAATAGGGACAATGTTGAAAAATTCTTTTCAAATTTAAAAGAAGTTATGCAGCGACATCATAGCTTCGGTGATGGCATGCAAGTATCTAACTTGGATGAGACATCAACAACCACTGTCCAGAAGCCACAAAAAGTGCTAGCACCAAAAGGGTTTAACGTGTGTAAAATTACCAGTGGTGAACGAGGCGTTTTGATTACGACTTGTGCCATTATATCCGCATCTGGACAAGCTTTGCCTCCTGCAATGGTGTTTCCTCGTAAAAAATTCAAAACCCATATGCTGCATGGTGCTTCGCCGGGTTCTCTGGGCTTAGCCGCACCTTCGGGATGGATGAATGCAGACCTCTTCGTTGTTGTGATGAAACATTTTATGAAGCACACTTCATCCTCAAAAGATAACCCATTACTTCTAATATTAGATAACCACGAAAGCCATTTATCAATACAAGCTCAGGTGTTACCGTGCTTACTTTACCTCCACACACAACTGCAAAACTCCAGCCATTAGATGTTGGATTAAATGCACCATTTAAATCTTTCTACAACGCAGCTGTTGATTCGTGGCTGCTTCGTAACCCAGGCCAAATGCTGACAATATATCACGTAGCTGAATGTGTTGGACAAGCTTATTTAAAAGCAATGACGCCTATAAATATCACAAATGCTTTTAGAAAATGTGGGATTCATCCATTCGATGACTCGATCTTCACAGATGTAGATTTTTTGCCAAGTTCTGTCACAGATAGACCTGATCCAGAATTAACGATTTCTGAACCAACTGAAGCACAAGTTTCTAGTGCCTGTGCCTCACCATCAGTCTTAGAAATGACTCAGGATAATTCAGAAATTATATCATCCCTTTTTGATGCTCAGGAAAAAACACCAAACTACGATATTAATTGCTCAGTCATAGACACTGCTCCACAGAAACCTTTATATGTCCCATCGATTGCTACAAGTGACATCGCTGCTCAACCTCAAAAATATGATAATCAACTGGATATACCGTCGACTTCAAGAGGACATGGAACTTTCATATCGTCAAGTATGTTTAGGCCACCAATCAAAGCTGGACCAAGTAAAATCAGGAAGCGCAGAAAGCTAGGAAAAAGCATGATCGCTACTGATACTCCTGAAAAGAATAAAATAGAAAACAAGAAAAAGATGTGCACTAAAAACGACACGAGAAAAAAACAACTTCAATCGATTGCGATAGTACTATTACGACCGATGAAGAGATTTTCGTAGCTAGTGGTTCCTCTTCGGGAGGAGAAGATTTTATTAGTGATGAAGAAGAAGGAGAAATAATTTTAACTGAAAATTTCTTGCCTTTACCTCGGGAGCCAAAAGTAGGAGATTATGTAATAATTTTATTTGAAACAGAGAAGAAAAATAAATTATTTTATATTGCTAGGATTATAGAAGAACCTGATGAAAATGACTGTGATTATTATGTGTCGTTTTTAAAATTAAAAAGTAAAGTGTATCATAAGTTTTCCGAGCCTCTTGAACCAGATTGTGCAGGAGTCCGGAAAACTGATATCAAATATATTTTGCCTAAACCAAAAGTGGATGGAAGCAGTCGTCGCCAAGCGACGTTTAAATTCCCCGTCAATATTTCACTTCTGAAGTTCACATAATTAGGCTTTTTTTAAAATAATTATTAGGATTTTTTTTTATTGAGGCTGTAAACGCAACTTCGAGACTGATTTTATAGGATAGATAATAAATTGATAACATAGATCTCAATTAATAAAAACCGCATTGATTGTATTTTTTTAGAATATTATATTTTATGTTACTGTTCTACAGAAATTTAAAGGTTTTGTATACCAACTTAACAATTATTTCTAAATACATGTGCTGTGTATGTTATCCTGATTAAGTTATAATTCTATTTTTTGTTTTTTCTTGACATTCTAAGCAATAAACTTTCTTGAATTAATGAAAAAACTTTGTTTTAATGACGCATTTTTGATTGATGACCGATTTACCCGAATTACTCCAGTTAAAATATAACTTATCTTCGTTTTATTCTGATATGGTTCACTGTGTCCAACGGTGGTTCACTGTGAACTTCATCATGGATCAGTGTGTACCAAAGAGTGCACACAGTGAACCAATTCCCATTTTTTTAAAAACACTTGGTAATGTCTAACCTATCAGTTTTTGAGCTTAATTTTGTAAAGAAACCTTAAGTCTATTAGACACTAAATGGTATGTATGAAAAAAGAAAACGAAAACTTTTAATTTGAGTACATGACACAACTTTGAATTTTTTGTGGTTCACTGTTGCCCACCTGACTACATTACCTACGGAAGTTTACAAACTACTAGGTAGCTTCTACCAGCGGCTTCGCCCGCGTAAAAGTCGGAGATTGTCCCAAGGCAACATCCGCTTCCGGGAAAAAGCATCTACGTCCGAATCCAGGACGTGGTACACACGTGTGCTAGCTGCATTACTAATAAGCAGCTACTAATACTCTACTACTTTTGGCTTACTAATAGCCAAAAGTTGCCTAAGAACGACACTCACAGCGTTGTCAACACCAATTTATAAAATTCCCCCAAAATATAAGTAGGTCAAATTCCCCAATTTGGGGTCTAAAATCTACTATTTCCTCACAAAATCCCCTCAATCTTTTTTAGGAAATGAAACAAATTTCAAGTAAGTACTTTGATTTTTTTTCCTTTCACACCTAAATTTCTTTTCACACTTTTTCCATTCTTTTGTGACAAACCTTTTTTCTCGATGGAGTAAACTTGACACTGCCCCGCCTAGTTTTTAATTACTTCCCTTGTTGCCATTAAAAAGTACTAGTGTTTGTATTTATAACGTGTAACAGAATAATACGCAATACCTCTTATAGGGTCATTATACTCATCATAATGAACAACTTTTACAAATCGTGAAATCGCGAAAAAAAATCAGCTGTTATGAGCGTGTACGCCGTATGTCATTTCATACAAACTTTCAAGTCCTTATTCTTCAAAATGAATGAACAGATTTTAACGAAACTTGGTATGCATTGCGTTTATTCTGTTAGGTACGCGTTGTATATGATTGCAGTTCTCTGCTTAAAATGTTTTTAAGGGTGCGCTTCCACTGAGGCGGAGCGGAGCAGAGCGGAGACGAGCTGTGCCGCGATTCACCAATCAACCAAGCGGAGTGGAAAAGAGATGTGAATTTGCAGCCATGTGATTGGTGAATCGTGGCACAGCTCGTCTCCGCTCTGCTCTGCTCCGCCTCAGTGGAAACGCATCCTAAGACACTATGCACACTAAATAATACTACACTAAATTGTTGCTCGACATTTGGAACGCTCAAGAACCACCGAATGGCTCTCATTAAATGCCAAAAGACATCGCGGCAGACTTAGGCGAAGATGGCGGAGCGAGCTCGATACCTACCGAAAGGACTGAGCCGACATAGCAAATGACAAAGTTGTGAGGAAAAGGGAGAGGGAGGCCTTTGCCCAGCAATAGTATAGATTTTGAATGCATCGGTCGGGAGATAATTATGTAAATCAATTTAGGAAGAGGAAGTCATTCGATATCCATGAGTAACCTAACAAAAATATTAAGATAAGCATATCGATTTCTAGAAAAAGTGTTGACTTGGCTCGGACTATCGACGTTCAAAATCCCCGCGTTTTCCCCGCATAATGCCAATTCCCAATCAACTTGAAATTCCTCGCAGTTTGGGCAATTCCCCACACGTTGCGTTGGCAATGCTGTACGAAAACGGTCAGTGTCGTTCTTATCTTACAGCATCACAATTTGACACTAGAGGCGCTAGTTAGAATCTTTGCATCGCCAATATTTCACCCACTGATTTTTCAAAAATCCTTTCTTATTGGAAGCCTACATCAAATTATAGGTACCTAAGGAATACGTAATCCAAATTCCACGTCTCTACGACCAGCGGTTTAGGCTGTGCGTTGATCCGTCAATCAGGACAAAGCATTTTATATAAATAGATGTTAGCAAAATATAGCAAGTAAGATTAAAGGACAAACTGAACTTTGTTGTGGATAAAATTGTTCTTCCAACTATCAATGTACGTCACGGTCAATTTTTCAACTGAAAATATAAGTTTGTAATCGCAAAAAAAAAAATATTTATACTAATTCCCACTACAAATTCCCAATTTTCAGAACTTTTTCCTGTAGGTACTTGTACTGTAAGATCTATTAGGTTGGGGAAAAAGTCTTTTCGCATTATAGTATGTATGAACTTGTCATAAAATCTCTTTGGCTAGACTATTTGTACCTGGCTGATTTTGGTATCATTGAAAGTTTAAATTTTAAAAAACATAATTCCAAATTCAAATTAGGAAAATGTGTGATTTTCATTTGTTTTTCGTACTGTCAAGATGAGTGAATCTAATGAAGAAATTCGATACATTTTAAAATTTTACTACAAAAAAGGTAAAAATGCAACGCAAGCCGCGAAAAAAATTTGCGATGTTTATGGACCTAGCGCAGTGTCTGTGGGAGTAGCACAAATTTGGTTTAAGCGTTTTCAATCCGGAAATTTTGATATCAAAGATGCACGTCGCCCTATTACGGATATGAAATGGATGCCATTTTTGAAAAAGTGGAGCAAGATCGGCATATCAGTAGTTACGACGTAGCTGAAGAACTGGGAATTGACCACAAAACAGTTTTGGCGCATTTGAAAAAACTGGATACACAAAAAAGCTCGAAATTTGGGTACCTCACGAGCTCAATGAACCGTGTACTCATTTGTGATTCTTTATTACGAAGTAATGAAACCGAACCATTTTTGAAGAAGCTGATAACTGGTGATGAAAAGTGGATCACGTACGACAAGAACGTGCGAAAAAGGTCTTGGTCAAAGGCCGGTCAGGGTTCACAGACTGTGGCGAAACCCGGATTAACTCGCAATAAGGTGATGCTGTGTGTGTGGTGGGACTGGAAGGGCATTATACATTATGAGCTGTTACCACCAGGCAAGACCATCGATTCTGAACACTACTGCGAACAACTGATGAGATTAAAGCAAGAAGTTGAGAGAAAGCGGCCGGAATTAATCAACAGAAGGGGTGTGGTTTTTCATCATGATAACGCTAGACCTCACACATATTTAGCCACTCAGCGAGAATTAAGATAGTTTGGCTGGGAGGTGTTAATGCATCCGCCGTATAGTCCTGACCTTGCACCTTCAGATTTCCACCTGTTTCGGTCTCTTCAGAATTCTTTAGGCAGTGTCAGGTTAACATTACGAGAGGACTGCCAAAACCACTTGTCGCGGTATTTTGATCAGAAGTCCCAAAATTTCTATAGCAATGGGATCATGTCCCTACCTACAATATGGCAAAAAGTTATCGAACAAAATGGTACCTACATACTTTAGTTAAATGTAAATAAACTATATTAAAAAATGGTTTGAATTTTCTTAAAAATGCGAAGAAACTTTTCCCCAACCTATTATCTTCTTGCCAAATTTCTAGGTAAACGGGAAGAACCCTATTTTTTTATGGATGGGAAATCATCAAAATATGACTTCTTCCGCTCTGTGTGGAGCGTAAGAGAGTGTCAGACTTACTGACTAAAACCCATCCGTGTTCCTCCTCATGCCCTTTGCGTTCCAGGGCCACGGTGACTCTTTCGAACTAATTCCGCAACGGGAAGTACCCTATAGGTTTCGTTAGGACTCGCACTTATCCGGTTTTTTTGGTCAAAATAGGTTTGGTCTTATATTAAAGGTTGTTCATATTTATGAGCCTAGTACCTACTTTCATCCACTAACTAAATGATTGCAAATTCATTCAAAATAACTTAATATAAAACAAAATGACTTGTTCTTTCTTAAACGATTTCAATGAATACACACTACATATTGTTGTGTATTTACGGGGTGGGGCGTTTATATGTGGAGTTGAATATTAAATTAAATTATTTTATTATAATTTATATCACCGTCAGGTTGTCTACTACAGTCGGCACCACATGCGCGACGACTAAAGTGAAATTAATTCTTGCCGCGTTTTCACGTATGGATAGAAAGCTCATAACTCTAAAAATACAGTTATCCGCACATGTCGACCGTACTAATGAAGTAAACCGTTTCTCACTGCTAGGGAATAAAAGCATGTCAAATTGTCAAATTGCTGTGATATTGCCAGTTAGGCTCATGTAGTTTGGTGTTCAGGGTTTTCATCTAGTCTAAATAGTAATTTACTATTAATTTACAAAATGTCTATTTTCTATTAAAGAAATTATAGTAAATTGAGTTAAAATACAATGCATTGCTAGGCATAACACTGCAGCTGACTATTTTTAATTAAATATGTATTTGCTGCTCCATTAGTCCAAGAATGATTCAAAATTAAATTATTCTTTACTACATGACACAACTTTTTTTGGGTGATTTGTTCAATTTTAAACTCGACTCTAAAAATACATGATATCACCCAGAATAAATAATGTAGGTACTACCAACGTTAACAATCTAATAGAAACGCATAAAATACTTTGTATACATCTATACATCACTCATTTAGGTACATTAGTACCAGTCTAACAGAGAAGCGTATTCGGTTTCAATTCGAAAGCATTACCTATTCCTTCAACGTTCGCGGCGAGCGCGCTTCGCTCGCGCTGTGGGAAGAGAAGAGTTGGCGTCATCGACGTCTCTCTTCTTTGTGGGCGCCTGCGGCCGCTGCAACTGGCTCTGCGCTGTTAACTGCAGCTGCAGCGCGTGAGTGTTTAATCGTTCAGCTAGAAGTAAAGGCCTCAGCGCCGCCATCTTATGACTGTAGAGCGTGACGCGCGGCCGACTGTTGACTGCGGCCGTCAGCTGCTCGCGCACAGTCATCTCTGTGTTCTCAGAATTATTGTTCCATTTCTCACTATCGCTTTTGTCTTTTTCAACATTCTCCGTAGCTTTATTTGACTCTGAATGATCATCAGTATCTGTTTTGCATATTATGTTGACTTGTGCTCTTACTTCTGCATCAAATTTTGATATTGTACTCACAAGGGGTTTTGCCCAACCAATATGAAGAATTGGTGTTTGACTACCTTCTTCCCATTTGCAGATACCGTCATAAAATCTGAAAGTTAATAGAAGCTGTATTATTTACTATTCCTTTAGTTAGACTTAGAAGTAAGAGAATTATGTGCTGAATATATTTGAGATACGTTCCATACCTTAGCAATGACGCAAAGCACTCTGGGTCCTTCAGAATGGATCTAGCAGAGTGTCCAGAGCTTTCAGCTTTCATCAACTGTGGTATTAGTTCATTCGCTATTTCAGAAAATTCTTTGTATATCTCTTCATCATCACGGGAATAGTTGTAGCTATAAAGAGGGAGAAATTTTGCGTTACGACCAGGTGTATTTGTTAAAATAGGATCATAGGATCGAAAACAATATAGTAAGGTGCAATGGGTTTTGTTATTCATTATCAAAAGACAGTACTTTTGTTTTTGTTTTACAATGTTTGTCTTATATGGCTAAGTTACCTCCTGCAACCAGCTCACATGCAAGTTGTATGTAATTAAACTTGTATGGGAGATACTTACAGGCAAAAGGCGGTCTAAGAAAAATAATGATTTCACTCAAATATTTTCTATGTAAGTAATATGCATATTGGTCAGAATTTGTATTGCGGTAAGTACTAATATTTATAATTTTAAAGTAGGTAGCTTCTTTGATTGTTTATGTGATATAAACAAAAACATAAATAAAAGGATTAATTACTGTCGAATAACATCGCCAGCACAGGCCCATGCATGGAATGCTTCTTTATACATTTTATGGCGATGGTAGTGTCCTCCTTGGAAAGTGTATGGGTAAACATGGCGATCCTCATAGTTTGTTCTTGATGAGCGAATAGCCTGAGCATACAGTGCAGCAGGGTCTGGTCTTTGTGTGCCATCAGGTCGTAAATTATCCAATTCATTATGTAGAGGCAAATCAACATGGGTTTCCACAGAACAATTTGCTATCCTCATGTATTCATCTAAGTCTCCAAGATTGCCCAGTGCCATGGGGTACGCATCTAAATGGCCTGAAAGGTGAAAATGGTCATCTATAATTCCGCAGCAGTTTAATGTTTTTATTTTATTTTATAACTAGCTTTTGCACGCCGCTTCGCCCGCGTGGATGTCGGTTATCGCGTAATGCGTTTAGCATGAAAGCGTAGCAGACAGACAGAGTTACTTTCGCATTTAGTAGAGAATAGGGAATATGCATGAAACAAATATTTGTTATCCACACAGTTATTCTCAAAATATACAAAAATATAATACTAACAGTGAAAATAGAACCAAAATTGATTGAAAAACCAACGAGTTATATCTGTCCCTCTTGTGAAAACGCTGTTTTGCATGGCAACTGTATAGGCGTTATGGACTTTCACGTCAAAGTCCAAATCGGACTTCTCTTTCTAATTGTCAACTTTCAAGCTTTATAAATTCATCGCCGATGAAGTTATTTTAAAAAATATAAAGCTAATAAGTATTTTTAACAGACTTCAAAAAAAAAAAGGAGGAGGTTCTCAATTCGACTGTTTTTTTTTTGTATGTTTGTTCAGCGATATTTTCGCCAATTGTCAACCGATTTTGATGATTGTTTTTTTGCTTGGAAGAGTATCTTTCCGGACTGGTCCCATTCCAATTTGGTGAAGATCTGATGAAGAGTTACGGAGATAGGTAACGAAACTCTTCAATAAATGATGGCAAACCTGCGGCGGATTGCTGAAATCGCATGTCTGTATATTGTTTACACCAGTTCATAACAGAACATCACGTCGGTACGCTGTGAAGGGGTACGCAGATGTGTACAAGTCAACCATCGTTTTGGGGTTATCTATTCGGGCATAACTTTATTGTTTATGAACCGATCTTGATTATTATTTTTGCGTTGGGTTTAGTTTAAAGCTAACTAAGTAGGTACTAAAAGTGAAAAAATAAAAATTGAGTCGGTGTCACAAACGAAGAAACAACCAAAAACACCGTCTTCCGAAATTATAGTTATTTTATACTTTGTAGTGTTTTTATTTCGAAGTCGGTTGTATTTTTTTTTTATTTATAAAAAAACGCATGCATATTCCCTAGATATTATTATATATTTAATAATATAATTATAATTACCACTATCATACAATAACCACAACAGCCTGTGCTGCATTTGTGCAATTTCGTGGACATCAGTAGTTTGTGTCAGTGTGGGATTGATTGAAGACACAAGTGCAGCTAGTTCCATTACTCGTGTGCATATCACTGGTTTTCCAGCAACATACAGCCATGACCGTGCGGATACTCCATCACCAACAGACCTTCCACGTTTGTCTTCATTGCCCTTGCCATGCCAAGTTACCTAGAATCAATTGGTTTAGGTTTGATATTTGGTGTGTATTAGATATTAGAAGAGCTGGTATGATGTGGCGCAGGAAAAAAAATCCTGGGACTTGATAAATATTTATTTTGTAAGTAAGTTGTAAATAGCACACGTCAATCTTTTTAATCGTTTTTAAACTAGATGAGGCCGGTGTTTCCTAGCTGATTACCCTGAGAAGAAACACCGAAACAAACTCAAAGGTCAGTCTCTTTTGAAGTCCATACAATTAATTGAACTGGCCAAATCATATGAGAACCATGTTGGTTGATGTCTAAGGTGGTGTTTTGAGAAAAGTACCACACAGTGCAAGCATTTGTCAGTTATCCTGTAGCTCAAAATTAGAACTTTAAGGATCTCAACGATTTGACGAACAATACCAATGTAAGGACATTTGGGTAGACGCATAAAAAATCTCAAACCGCCAGACTAAAATGAAAAGAACCTCTATCATAGCGATCTACATGGTCCTCACACTAACAATACAATATGAGGATCATCCAGATCAGTGTATGAAATGGTCTTTTGAGGAAACAAACAAACACACAGATTTGAGTGGACCTGTCCAGTCAGTGCAAGCTTTTGTCAGTAGTCGAGTAGCTCTACTTAGACCCAAAAACGAGCTCAACGATTCGACGAACAATGCCAATGAAAGGACATTTGGGTAGGCCACAAAAGTACTTAAACTGCCAGACATTGATAAAAAGTACTTGAATAGAAAAAGAAAAAAGAAAATAATAACCCATATAGTCCTCACATTCACAATAGTGAATTAAAATGAAACATATAATACTTTACAAAGTAAGTTTTCATGTCAAATGAAAATAATAAATTCAAAAAAAATAAATTCAAAAATGAAGAATTGAATACTTTAAAAGTCAAGTCATTTATTCAAATTACGCTGAGTGCCAGCACTTTAAGAATGTCAACGTTTCGTCAAGCATAAAAAACAATGTACCTAAACCAAACTTAATAAGCCTCCAAACATAAAGGGTGTGACCGCTTACATGTGCAGGGGTAGAATCTAACAATAGATCTGTGACTCGACGCCACATGTGATAAACTAGGGCCAAAAACTAAACAAGAAGCAGTTATCATTATAACAGTAACAAAAACCATGGCTAACAAGACGACCATTCACCACAAGCAGCACCCGTTCACGAGTTTAACGGTAAGATCAGCCATTACCCCCCTCGCCATATTTGAGGAAAAGAAGTAACCCGATCTCCGACGCTAAAAAGTAAACATTAATGTAAAAAGTATACAAAATGACAATATAAAAATTTCAATATGTAAAATATAAAAGTATAAATGATAAAAGTAAAAAATAAACACTGGGCCATGTGTATCATTGAAGCAGCTCAATCCTAAGCCGTTTTGTCTTCAAGATAAACTTTAACTGTGTAAAAAGCTTTCTGGCATAGCTTACGTTTTATAAATAATTTGAACGTATTGACACTCTTGTTAAGGTCTTGAATACGGCTAGGGAGTTTATTATAAAAACGTATATAACGGAGTATCACGTTGGGCAGCGGAGCGGTCTTTGTGGTAGTCATCCATCATGAGCGTGTTATAGAAGAAACGTTGAAATAATAGCACGGTTGTGATTCATAACAGTCACTCGTTTTTTTATTCGATTACATTTGTAAACAAAATATACGGTAAAACACAAGATGAAAGTAGATTATGAGCCAATAGGTTAGCACGCGTGCACTTCGTACGCTGTCTGTCAAAAGAATGCCAGCTGTCACGGCGTAGACGTAAACTTGCTACCCTATTCGGGGCAGGAAGAGGAAGGGTGGGGTTGCTGCGCGGACGGCGAAGGCTCCTGCGCCGTCTGAGCAGCAGCTCCCCCCGGCTTCCTCGCCTTCAGCTCCTTCCCCGGCTCAAGCCGAATGGCAAGTGGCCGGGGAGAAGAAGAAGGCGGGAAAGGCAGCCAGGGCGGCCAAGAGGCGGGAGAGGAAGCGGCAGCAGAAAGCGCGAAGCGTCGCGGCTGCGCTGTGCCCCCCGAAAACCGCGGCTGTAGTCCTAACACTACAGCCGGACGCGGCGAAGAGGGGCGTGACGTACGCGGACGTGCTCACCAAGGCGAAGGAGGCGGTGAAACTTGGTGAGCTAGGCATCGTAGGGGGCCTCCGGCTCAGGGTCACCATGACTGGGGCCCGGATGCTGGAGATCCCCGGGGCAGCCAGCGGCCCAACCGCGGACGCTCTAGCCGAAAGGCTCAGGGCGTCCCTAAGCGCGGACGATGCCCGAGTGTCCAGGCCCACGAAGCGCATCGACATGCGCATCTTGGGCCTGGACGACTCCGTCACGGAGGCGGAGGTGGTGGCCGCCGTCGTTAGGACGGGGGGGTGCTCAGCAGAGGAGGTGAAGGCGGGCACCCCACGTCCTGACAACACGGGCATGCGCACCATTGTGGTGAGCTGCCCCGTGTCGGCGGCCAAAACCATCTCGGAGGGCCGAAGGTTTTTGGTGGGTTGGGTTTCCGCGCAGGTCAAACTGCTGGAACCCCGACCTCTGAGGTGCTTCCGGTGCCAAGTGGGCCACCATGTGGGAGCTCAATGCACCTCGGAGGTGGACCGCAGCGGTCTATGTTTCCGCTGCGGTCAGCCCGGTCACAGGGCCGGCTCCTGCGACGCCGCGCCTCACTGCGCAGTCTGTGCGGCAGCTGGCAAGCCGGCCGACCACTGGGCTGGGGGTAGGGCCTGCGCCCCACCCGCCAAAGCCGGAAACAGGACGAAGCCCTCCGCCACCGCCGTCTCTGCCGCGACCGCCGCCGCTGCCGCCGCTTCTTCTGCCGCCATTGCCGGTTCCACTGCGGCTGCTACTACTGCAGCAGCTTCAGTAGAGCCCCTACAAAGGGCTCCGGAGGGGGCTGAAATGGAGTGCCAGTAATGGCCCCATTTCACCCCCTCCTGTTGAACGTCAGCCACTGCGCCGCCCAGGAACTGATGCTCCTGAGCATGGCGCAGTGACTGATGCCTGTGAATCCGATCAGAACAGGCCCGGGTTGACGGCGCGCTGTGTTCTACGCGCGCCGAACCAGCAGACGTCAGCATGGGTCGGGGCCCATTAGGGCCAGAGCCTACCAGGGTTGCGGATTTGTTCGAAAGAGTTACCGCGGCCCTGGAACGTAAAAGGCACTAAGAGGAGCATGGGTGGGTTTTAGTCAGTAGAAGTCTGACACTCCCTGCCGCTCCACCCAGAGCGGGAGGGGTCATTTGATGATTTCCCATCCAGAAAAAAAACCCTATTCGGGGTTACCCGCTCATATTTTATAAATCACCATAATTATATTTTCGACCAATTGAAATAAAACACCATTTTAATACTGAATTTAACAATAATTACTGTTCAACAAAATAACACAATCAGTCTCTCATCTTAAATCTTGGCTTAACTTTTAATTTAACTTTAACCAACTATTTTCTTGAGTCTGGTATTAGGACCAACAAAATTGTGTTTGTTCCTAGTATTTATATTATAGACTAGCTGTTGCCCGCGACTTCGTTCGCGTGTATGTATTGTAAAATGATGTGGCTAGGTAAGATCAATGTGTTCGTATATCTAATACGAACAGTCAATATCTATCATTGCTTGCCTCCTTTTTTATGTATGGGAAAACATCAAATGACTCCTTTCGCTCTGGGCGGAATGGAAGGGAGTGTCAGACTCTTACTGACTAAAACCCATCTGTGTTCCTCCTAATGCCCTTTGCGTTCCAGGGCCGCGGTGACTCTTTCGAAGAAATTCCGCAACCCTGGGAGGCACTGGCCTTAGCGGGCCTCGTCTTTATGCTGAGTGCTGACATCTTTTTGTGACGCGCGTGGAACACAACGCGCCGTCGAGTATCACCTCTTCTATTCAAATAATTTATTGTGAGAAATGTTGTAATGATAATGCTTCTTTCATTTCATCGAAACTATTCACAGCAGTCCCAGAAGATGTCGTTAAAAATGTGGGTACAGATTGGGACTATAGCGGTAATAACGTCAATTTTCTGCCCAACTGTCTCACTTAAGATTTGCAGATGACTTTGTGGTTTTCACTGAGAACTTCGATGACCCCCAGAAAATGCTGCAAAATCTTTAAGATGCTTCTTTTAAGTTGGGTCTTGGGATGAATATGACCAAGACGAAGGTTATGGCAAACACCTTCAGCGATTCAAAACTGGAAATGAATTGTTGGAGATGATTAACCAATATGTTTATCTTGGCCATATCCTTTCAATTGACAAAGAAAATCAACAAACGGAGGTATCGAGAGGAACACACCTTAGATGGGCCGCTTTTATCAAAATGGACGACATTCTGAAGCCTGCCAAAATTCCGCAATGTCTGCATTCCCGCCTTTATAACCAGTGTGCTTTTCCCAGCATGACTTACTTACTTACATGGACGCTCACGCAGGAGGCTGTGTACAGACTGATAGTTGCACAGAGAGCCATGGAGCGTTCCATGCTTGGTAGAGGTACGTCGCCGAGATCCGAAGACGTACGAAGGTTTTCAACATCGGAAAACGAATTGTAGAACTAAAGTGGAGCTGGGCAGGACACTTGGCAAGGCGCGGTGATGATGGGTGGAGTAAGGCAGTGACTGAGTGGCGTCCGAGGACTGGCAGAAAAAGTATTGGTCGACCGGCGGCGAGATGGGCGGACGATATTGTTGCCATCGTGGGTAGAACCTGGATGAGGCTGGCACAGGAACGTGGGAATTGGCACACGAAACGAGAGGCCTACGCTCAGCAGTGAGCGAAGTTGGACTGTGGATAATGATGATGATACACGATGTTGATGAAACTTGCTAAGGTTGTTAACACGCGATAGAGCTACATAAATTTTTCCATGGGAAAACCAACCAGAAGAGAAGTCAACCCCCGCAGAGAACACGGCGGAGCATACGGTGAAGGTATGCTTGGGCAGAGCACCGCCGTGTCCTCGTCGAGGCGATCAGCGACGGCGACCTCTCGCTACCGGCTCTGGTTCACTCCATGGTCCAGAGCGCGGAGGGGTGGGACCACATTTCATCTCACCTCCTTTTGCGAAACAGACTAATGCTAGTAAAGGAAGGGGCGGGCCGCGTGAAGGAGCGGCAAACGTCACGCCTTAGCCGCCGAAACAGAAGAAGACGCCGCGGGCGTCAGGAGTCGCAGGGCGATTCTCGGCCACCCGTAGGCACGGGCCTGCGGACGGCGAGCGTTAGGTGGCTCGCGGCCCGATAACAACCAGCGGCCCTACCATGACGTGTTAAAGCGTGAGTCGTTCGAGCGAGGAAGGATGGAGCTATACACCCTATATAGCGCGACTGGTCCGGGTCGACGAAGCGTTGTTTTCCATGCGTGCCTCCAAGAGATGTCTGATTGTCTGCTAAGTAGACGGGGCCCGTTAGGGCCAGAGCCTGCCAGGGTTGCGGAATTTGTTCGAAAGAGTCACGGTGACCCTGGAACGCAAAGATCATAAGGAGAAACACAGATGGGTTTTAGTCAGTAAGAGTCTGACACTCCCTTCCAGTCTACCCAGAGCGGAAGAAGTCATTTTGATGATTTCCCATCCATAAAAAAAAACCCCCGCAACGGATAGAGTAGAGTAGGGACTCCGTTGTGCGTAGGTGTCCTGGCTAAGTTTGCCAGCCTAGCTCCGTCCAAGTGTACAGAAGCAACCAGGGTGCTTTACAGGTTGAGTGGAGACATTACCCGTTCAAAAAAAAATTAAAATAACGTCAGTGGAGTAATCAGACCAAATCTTTTTTTATGTTATGCATCAAATGCATAACGGTAAGTTTTGTATCAAAAGAATCACTGATTATGACGTTTTAAAAGTACCATTAGTAACTAAAAAATATATTTTGGTGGAATTCTTTTGATAGTTAGTACTTTTTCGGTCAACAGATGGCATTACGGGTATCTGAATTATGTAGATAATAAGTTGATTTCTTCTAGATTGCTACAATTCCTATCAGGTTTATGTGTAAAAATTATATAAATGGTTTTGTAACTAACTAACATGTCATTTTGTGCATTCAATTACGAACAAAAACCTTTTAAAATCAATATTGCTTACCTCCCATAACATACTGCGTGATAATATGTAGCCTAAAGCCTTCCTTGGTTTACAAGGAACATTTTTGCTGAATTTCAATTCAATCTATTCAGTAGTTTTGGCGTGAAGCCGTACCATACACACATACAAACAGACAAAATTTCTAAAAAGTCACTTTTTGTCATCAGTTACGTTTTTAAAGTATACTAAACGGGCTGTCTCTAAATCAGTTAAGCCACAAATTTTTCTAACAGCATATACTGCAGAGCTGAGTTTTTTGGACAGTTTGTCTATGGGGGGCCTCACTGAAGCTTTGCATCTAAAGTTATGCCTAAGAAAACTGCTATCTTCAGGTTTCAACTCTTGATCCTTTATTGACAGTATTGACACAACAGTGTTCACTTGTCTGACATGAGTTAACGTAAACTTTATGCGTTTCGTCTTTTTCTCGTGAAGCAGAAGATTATTCAAATTAAACCAGTTAACTACAGTGCAAAGGCACTACTTACATCGTCAGTAACCATCTGTTGACGGTTTAGTTTGAATAAAAGCGACGTGTCGTCTGCAAACAACACTATACCATGTTATTACGTGGTGTTATTACCACCCTTTATGAGGTACGGCAAGTCATTGATATAAATGAGAAACAGGAAAGGGCCTAAAATTGAGCCCTGGGGGACCCCCATCCTGACTACCGATCCAGGAGATCTTTCATCATTGACATCAACTCTCGGAATCCTATCACAAGAATTACAAAACACAATACATAGAGAAATATATAATGCTATTACAGAATTAAGACAAGACTTAGATTACAAAACAATCGCCTTATCAACACAGAACGACCAAAGAAAGCAAGAAATAGAAAACATTAATAAAAATGTGAAAAGCTTCAAATAGAAAATGAAAAATTCAAGGAAGAAATAAGAAAGTTAGCTACAAAAGCATTAAGTTTCAAATATACAAGAAAATAACAATAGAAAAATTGTACTCTACGGCCTGGCCGATTACTACAAAGAGCCTGAAAGTGCACTTCATAACAGATTAACAGAATTGTTCTATGATATAGTCAACATAGACGTCTCAGGATATATAGAAGACCTGTACAGACTTGGAAGACCCGGTGGACCTAAGAACCGGCCGCTTCTTATCGTAATTCGAATTTATTAGTAAGAGAATAGCTAAATATATTATTAACAATAGCACTTACTTTCAAGGAACCGGACTATTCATATCTGAATTCTTAGATGCAAATGCACGAAAGTATAGAGCAAAAATGCGAGAAGAATTATTTAAAGCCAGGAATATTGGATCTCATGTACCTAATTTAAGAAAAAAAACACCTAAATATGTATAGAAAACTGATTAACATAGAAAACAACAAACACCAATACGAATACAACACCCAAGAAAATGATATAATATTGAAACACGCCAACAAATATGTCCTATGAAACTGAGAACTGAGTCTATAGAATATATAATAGAACTTTGCGCCACGGAATTACCAAAAGAAAATTTATTGATAATAACTATGTACTGAAATAGAAGAGAGGAGAAAGTATTTTATCATCAATTCAAACCAATTCTCAAATATATACACAAACAATAAATACTCCAAACTAGATATAGTAATAGCCGTTTGAGGGGTTAGTAAGAATGGTCAGTGTGGATGAAGTGAGAATAGCAGTGAGTGGAATGAAGAATGGTAAGGCAATTGGTCCAGACGGAATAACAATTGAATTATGGAAGTCATTACGGGGAGATGGATGGACGTAGCTTTATTCTTCAATAAGTTGCTGCTGGAAGAAGCCATACCTGATGAGTTGTGTAACAGTTCATTGGTGCCCATCTTCAAGAACAAAGGTGATGTGCTGGAGTGTAACAACTATAGAGGAATAAAGCTTAATGTCACATAGTATGAAAGCTTGGGAAAAGTTATTGAAAGGCGGCTGAGAAAAGAGTGAAATCTCACAAAACCAGTTCGGTTTTATGCCTGGACGGGGTACAACGGATGCCATTTTCGCTATTTCTCCTCCGGCAATTTCAACTACACAAAATACATTACATCTTAGCCTAGTAGATCCTTACAAAGTAAATACAATAATTAAAAAAAACAAAAAAGCCATGGAATTGACGAACTTCCACCCACTCTTTTAAGACAATGCGCTGATGAATTAACCTTGCCGTTTTATGTTTCACTTAACCAATCTTTGGAAGACGGCGTTTTCCCCGATTTATTAAAAAAAGCTCTTTTAAAACCGATCCACAAGAAAAATATAAAAACCGACCCAAACAACTACCGTTCCACTGCTTTCTTACCAACATGAACTTTAAATGAACTACAATAAGACAAAACAATCCTATAAGTATAAATTTCAAATACAAAGGATCAAAATTAGAAGCAGTAAATAAATTCACCCTTTTAGGTCTGGACATAGATTCACACATAGATTGGAAATTCATCTAGGAATCACATATTCAAAAAGTAAGAGCAAAATTATATAAGTTTTCATACACTCTCGGAGGAATCAAGAAAACAACAGACCTCAAAACAGCGCTAGTAACATATTACATGTATGCATTTGCATGGCTAAAAAATATAGAGTTATCTTATGGGGAAAAATATATAAATACCTACCATAAAAACAAATAATATAATTATTTTAATGATACTATTTTAGTTTAATATTTTTTTTTTTTTCCTATCAAAAGAGAGGATGAACTCTCTTCTATTGAAAATTAACTATGCTGTGCCCTACAGGGTCCAGTTGATTCAATGTTTTAACATGCCAACTGTTACATGTACACATTATGGAATGCAATAAAGTATTGAGTATCACTCAAGTACAAAGTAAGAAGATCCAGAGACGTCCCCGATTCCGTAATAGTGCAATTTCCTGATTAATGTCTCATGAAGAATGCAATCAAACGCCTTGGATAAATTGCAAAAAATGCCCAAAGCATCGCATTTATCCTCCCATTCATTTTAAATGTGTGCTAAAAGTTCAACACATCAGTTGCTGAATGACCCCTTGTAAAACCAAACTGTTTGTGTTTATTAAAATATCTTCGCATTTGATTTTAAATAAGTTTCTCAAAAATTCACTAAAAGTAAGTAGCACTGATATTGGTCTATATTACAAGGGTCTGATGAACTACCCCATTTAAATAACAGTATTATTTTATATTTCGTTAGATCCAGAAATTCACCACGGTCAATACATTATTATTAAAAATAACAGCTAAACTTGGGGGAGGTCTTTGCCCAATAGGGGAATATGTGAGTACGGGTATAAAAAAACATTAACTTTTGCAAACAGCTTCATTCCACAAGTGAAAGTCCAAAATCATCCGATTGATTACATTTATATTCCTAGAGATTTATAATAAAATTTATTGGTGCATTCCTGAGATACATTACCTCAGCTGTTTCTCTCCCATCTTTCCCAAAAACTACCCAGGCGTGATCTTCAGATAAGGCCAGGTGAACGTCTTGTTTACCTAGAACTTGACAGCCTGCAGTTACTGCAAAAGCAACACCAAAGCAGTCAAGTTTATTTCCTGTTAAAAAACTATAAATAGACTGCAAATGCGCTCGATCTTTATAGTAACTGCGAGTCAACGAATTCCAAACCACATCGGCAACTCGCTTCACCAAATCTCTCGTAGTGTATATTCCATTCAGCAGCTTCACATCGACGCCTCCACGCATCAGTGTCACAAAACGTTCATGAAGTGACTTCACTTCTTCGTATTCAACAGATGGAAACTTCATTTTCCCTACTTTATTTGACGCCAAATTCGTTTCCTTGTCGCTGTTTTTTACATTAGTTAAATTGTTTTCAACCGCTCCAACAATAATAGAAAACAAAGCTAAATCTGCTTCCTTCTCACTGCGTAGTTGTTCTTCAAACAGATCACATACTTTTTGTATGCTATCTAACGGAAAAAAATGTTTGTATTCCAATAACGACATTATTAGGATTGCGATTATTCACATATTTCCCAAAAAACAATAATAATTATTATATAACGGATCGTTTTGCCGGCTTGTAATTATTATTTTGCTGTATTTGTATATAACTCGTATTTTTTTATTTAAGTTTGATAGATAGGCTATTCAGACCTCCCTTTTCTTTTTTTTTTTTTTTCGAGGATGGGAAATCATCAAATGACCCCTTCCGCTCTGGGTGGAGCGGCAGGGAGTGTCAGACTTTTACTGACTAAAACCCACCCATAATCCTCTTAGTGCCTTTCTTTCCAGGGCCGCGGTAACTCTTTCGAACATATTCCGCAAGTTCAGACCTACCTAGTCTGTGTTCTGTGATTCAGATTCTTGTGCGAGACCGCATCACGAGTACAGATAGTTGGCTTTTAGCCAGCTTTTAGAAAGTAAACAGACGTCCTTACAAATGGGATGGGAACGTCATTAATGATGACGTTAGTCAATGGACGTTTTTGACGTGTGGTGTTGTTGACGTTGACAATGACCATAGCCACATTTAATAGACTACAGTACATTATCCGGCCGTTGGTGTGTTCACTGTTCTGTGATCTCACGTAGGTAACTACGTAACCTACGTAAGCCAAGCAGAGAAGTTTCTTTATTGTTTGTATTAGAGAACTTTTTTATTTCACGATAAAGTTATTTCGTTGTTGTGGGATATGCAACAGTTGTCATGAATAATTCGAACATCGATGAAACTATTGGATATGTCAGAAAAATAGTTGAAAACATTCGATGTGCTATTTGGTTAGTTGCGGAGTAAACTTTTTTCTGTGGGAATTATGTGTAAACTTATTTTATTATTGCTGTATTATTCTTATAACTTTCATATTCTTTTATAAATTATGCTGTTAGTAACATGCAACTTTGAGCTTCGTCATCATGAGACCAGCTAAAGATTTATCTCAATATTAATCTTAATCTTTCCCTATTTTCATTCTTCAGTTATCAACAGTATCATGTTTATTTGTTCATGTATCACTAGGTGCTTTCATAATGAAATTAAAAGTTGACATTATTTCTGTCTACAGTATTTTTGTTCTATGTATAGTACTTATTGAAAGTTTTGTTCTTCTTCAGTGATAAAACAGATGGTCAGCGGTTGAGATATGCATGTGGACATACTGCATGTGATGACTGTGTTATAGATGCTGTAGACTGCCAGCTTTGCCTCACACCACCTCAGGTCTCTAGTTCACAGCCCATTCTTGATAATGCCTTGACAGAGAGGATAAAAAATACATCAGAACTATTAAAAGTGTGTCAAGATTTGTTTAATACAGATGGTATGCTATATCTAATTCAATTGATTTAACCGATCAAGCTCCGCCACACTGGTGTGTCATATTTAAAATACCACTGTGTGCCAACTGTTGTTCTGTAGTTTCGCGCGCGCGGTGCCTGTCCGGTTAACATATTTTAACTTACTTATTATTGTATGTTCATTAGCAGAAGTAAATAATGTCATTACTTACTTTTTTTTCAGTTTTCAAACATAAAAGATTATCTGAGCAACGAAGGATTGAAAAAGAGCTGTTCCCAGAATGCATTCAAGCTCCTGTGAAGTATGCAAATAAAAGAAAATCTACTTTTCTTTCTCACAAAAATAAAGAAAACAGGAATACAACATTTTTCCCTGGAGAAAAGACGTCATTCTCTTGTGAAAGTATTAAAATGGACAATTCAGCCACATATGTTCAACAGTGGCTCAAGAAAAATGAAAAAGATTTTACAAGAAAACCATTTAAAGATTTGAACCTGAACACTCAATTACATCAAAATATAACACATCCAAAAGACAATCATAAACTGCAAACTATTAACGATGAGAATGTATCAGTTCTCAAGCCAAATAGAAAGAGATCACACTTTAAAACTACTGAAAAGAATACCCCTTTACGGAGAAAAAGCATGAAATCAATAATCCACCAACATAATGATAATCATAAGAGAGTTAAAAAAGAATTACATATGTCTAATGCAGATCTCATAAAGAATAAAACAAAGACAAAATGTGAAAATGATGAAAGTGGCATCTTTATGGATGATGATCCTATTGTAATAGATGACTCACAAGAAACTGTTATTGATAAAGATAAAAATGCATGGCTAGCTGTGCTTAAAGCCAATGAAAATGAAGAAATTGAATCTACCTCACTAGTTAACTTAGATTGTAGAGATCACAAAACTTTAAATTATACAAATAAAGAAATTACAATGCAGTCTGATGGAATACAAAGCAAAACAAATCCAAACATAAAAGTACCTTTTTATAAAAAAAGTTATATCATAGAAACATGTACAATATGCAATGCTGCAACTGGTACAGCCATAGGCCAACCCGAAAAAGTGGAAATAACCATTGATAATGCTAATTATACAACTACAATTAAGATTTTAAAGGATGTTGAAAATTGTTCTAAGTTGAATACAACCAATTCAGTGTCAGTTCAAACCGATATTATTGAAACTATTCCTATTGATGATATTGCATTTACAAATTTATATGAAAAAGTTGGTAGAGAAGATGTAGTTTCACAAAAATCAGATACGCAAAGTGAAGACTTATTTGAAGAAGGAGGAGAAAACATTGGAACTGAGTTTAAACAAAACTACCTTCAAGACTGCTTAGTAATTGCAGAATCAGATAGTGATTCGGAGATGGACGGAAGTGGCCCGGTGCCGGTCAAAGTAGACGTCCACAGATCTTGTAATGAATCGTAAGTTGAATATAAAATTTGATTATTATGCTTGACTAAAATCAAAATCTGGGCCTAAAAATTTCCTCTTGTTATGATTTTGTGAATATTATCAAATTATGTTAAATGATGAGAAGAATTTAATTTATAATATCAACAATATTTAATTATTATTAATTAAGGATAAACACACAAATTAAAACTTCTTTTTTAAAAAAAACTTAAAATAATTATGTTTAGTGATTTACATTTTTACTTTAATTCCAGGGAATATGGTGTTCTCAGTGAAATAGTGAACACTCAGGAACGTGATACCAGGCCCAGGCGTGGACCGCGAGGCCTCACTCCCACTAGCACTGATTCCTCAGATAAAGAAAATTACAATCCTAACAGAATGAAAAAAAATGCTTCTAAAAAGAAAAAGCATATTAAAAAGTGATGGAAGAATATAAATGTGTGTCATGTTGTCACAAAGTGTTTCAACACTAAATTGAAGTATTTAATTTTGTCTTGGAACATTAATCAGCATATAGTTACTTAAAAAATTAAAATGTTTTTCAGTGGCAATAATTATAAGTTAAAATTTTATATTTTATCTTATTTTTAATTGTGTTTATTGGTCACCCAGACCATCGAAATTAGGATATTTGATTGCGCCTTACTATTAACATGATATTACCCATTCAATTGATAGGTTGACACCGACATGTTTAAATTATTATAAATGGTGCAACAAACAAGGCCTGCATTGAAAATTGTGCAATACCAAGTACATACAATCATCAAAATAATACTTGGTTTACCTTCTCTTCCAAACATGCTGAAAGTTGGCATTATTTTTACCCGACTGCGTCGGAAGGAGGGTAATGTTTTTCGAGCGTATGTATGTCCATTTCTTTGGTACGCCTTACAGCCCAAACGGTTGGACGGATTTTGACGTCAAAGGTGTTGAATTCGTAATAGGTCGTCGCGAGGACCCTCGGCGGCGAGGCGGATACGGAACGCGGTCTCTGTTTTTTCTAAGCGTGCTGGTGATCTGTAGGGAACTACAGCTTTCTTGTATTAGTGATCTCGTCGTCGGACTTGACGAGTGTATGCCGAGGACGTCGAATCTTACTAATACGTATTGAGTAGCCTTTGAAATCAAAAGGTTATGGAGCTTTTCTGCAGTGTTAATTAAACGCTTGGTAAGGCGTTTCATAAACTGTTTGATAGTCGAGATTTTAAGGTCGAAATCTTCGATCAACAATACAACTAGATAACGGGTCACGTACAAAATCAAAGCTAAATTCTGTCCGTGTGAGTACCTACTACAGCTTTTGTTTACTAGCATTTTGTTTATTAGCGAGCTGAGAAAATAGTTTTATAACAGTTTTTAGTTCAACCGAATTACAACCTTGGCACCTATTAATAAAGTCACAAATCTTCGCAGTATTATCTTATACTTACGTTTATTCATCACAAAAAACGAGCAAAGCAATCTGTCACTTAGATATTGAAAGTCATAGGTTAAATAACATTTAGTGTAAAATCAACCTTAAACGGCAACAAATAAAGTACATTTTGCCCATTTTTGCCTTGCGACCTACATCGTTTTGTTCCGTTTCTGTTTGCTTCTTCGAATTTTACTACAGGAGGGAGTCGCGTTGAACACTAAAATACTTTTTTTTAATATTGAACGTAAAATTTTTACTCTAAGCATCTACTGTTCTATTACACAAAAGTTTGCGCGTATTTTTATTTATTTAATATAGGCACACCAACGACTTGTTAACAGAACAATATTTTATACCAACATTTACAACAGGATCCTGTGTAAACAAGTCACTTACAGGCATGCACATCATTCTCAAATTTGGACTTATTAATTATTATAATATAATTTAAAACAGGCATTGAATAAAAAAAAAACATGGATAAATTATAAATAGATGTCCTAACTAAAATTAAAATAATTGAATGCCCTAACTTAAATTAAATTGATATTACATTATTATTATAATATACTGAATTCGAATTAAATAATCAATTAAATTACAATTACGAGTAAATTACATTGTTAACATTATCATTCAATTACAAGATTCGAATATGTTATGTATATTGGTCAAACTTGGGGCGCTGGTTTTAAATCGGTAATTTTATTCAAATTTGATATTATTTGTTTGTTTAAAGCTTAAAAAATAACTTATTCTACTTTTATGTATTTCCGAAATAAGTAATAGTAAATGTAGTAGTAATTTAATTACCGAAAATAAGTCACTCCGGCCGTTAAATTGCTTATTTTTCCAACTTTTAAATACGCATTGCGGCATTGTGAAACGTGTTAACATTGGCTGTGTTTCAAGCAAACTAAACAAAAGAAGAGCTCACATCTCAAGTGAGCTGTTATTTGCCGAGTCGCATTTTTGGCGTCGACCCGATAATATCTAGTTGTACCTATTGTTGATCGAAGGTCGAAATGGAGTCGTTCATTCCTTAAAAACCACGGGGCGCCCATGGCCTTCCGGAGTAAACGATTTTGGACTGCTTGCATCTTGTGGATTTTAGTTGACTGTGGCACACGCATAAGTCATAATTGGGCGAACCTCTTTCTGTTTCTTATGTCTGAATTTATACCTCTCGGCGAGTTCACTAGGTTGTAAAAATGTTTACTCATTATTCCCGACAACTGCTCAAACGTCTTCTTTTTCGGTTTATCCGGTGTACACAGATTGACCAGCAACTCGTAGCTCTCTGCTCCCATAACGGTTATTAGCGTCGGTACATGTAAATCCTCCTGTATGTCGTTCACAATGAAGTATTGTTCTAACTTTTCGACATAACTTTCCAATCGTCTTTGTGAATGTTAAACTCGGCTATTTTTCCGATCGTTATCGTAAGACAATTAATTCACACGCGAAATGTTCACTTCTCGTCGCCACTGAGAAATATGTTGGAAGCTGGTAACTAATCAGCTAGGAACGGAATAAAACAATGCAACGTCTCGATATCACAGCGTATATTCGCAGACTAGCGCGGCGGTGGTGACAATAACAAATTATACCTTACTACCCACTTAGTCTAAATATCAACACATCATCACACTATTAACATGACCGCCCCCCCCAATTTTTAGGATGCGACCGCAACGGGCGACGGGCCTTAAATTCTATTTTTGATCTATTCGTGATCACCGACTGTGATGTGTGTGTGTGTGGAGGTGTCGCATATCAGGTTAGGGGCCAGGACCAATCCCATAGAAAAAAACCATTGGCGTATCTAGAATTTTTGTCTAGGGAAAAACATCCTAGATACGCCAATGGTTTCATTATCTATCTCCGAAGGCCTTCATCATATTATCCTAATGTTTTACATACCTAAGTACTTACCTCTCCAAAAATAATGCAGGCGAATAGCGATCCAAATCAGGGCTGCACTTTCGGCAATAATTTACTAAAAATATTAGGTTGGGGAAAAAGTCTTTTCGCATTATAGTACCTATGTATGAACGTGTAATAAAATCTCTTTGGCTATACTATTTGTATCTGGCTGGTTTTGGTATCATTGAAAGTTTAAATTTTAAAGAACATCATTCCAAATTCAAATTAGGAAAATGTGTGATTTTCATTTGTTTTTCGTACTGTCAAGATGAGTGAATCTAATGAAGAAATTCGATACATTTTAAAATTTTACTACAACAAAGGTAAAAATGCAACGCAAGCCGCGAAAAAAATTTGCGATGTTTATGAACCTAGCGCAGTGTCTGTGGGAGTAGCACAAATTTGGTTTAAGCGTTTTCAATCCGGAAATTTTGATATCAAAGATGCACGTCGCTCTGGTCGCCCTATTACGGATAAAATGGATGTCATTTTTGAAAAAGTGGAGCAAGATCAGCATATTAGTAGTTACGACGTAGCTGAAGAACTGGGAATTGACCACAAAACAGTTTTGGTGCATATAAAAAAAAATGGGTACACAAAAAAGGTCGATATTTGGGTACCTCACGCGCTCACTGAAAGAAACCTAATGAACGGTTCATCATATATCGGTACTCATTTGTGATTCTTTATTACGACGTAATGAAACCGAACCATTTTTGAAGAAGCTGATAACTGGTGATGAAAAGTGGATCACGTACGACAAGAACGTGCGAAAAAGGTCGTGGTCAAAGGCCGGTCAGGCTTCACAGACTGGGGCGAAACCCGGGTTAACTCGCAACAAGGTGATGCTGTGTGTGTGGTGGGATTGGAAGGGCATTATTGATTATGCGCTGTTACCACCAGGCAGGACCATCGATTCTGAACTCTACTGCGAACAACTGATGAGATTAAAGCAAGAAGTTGAGAGAAAGCGGCCGGAATTAATCAACAGAAGGGGTGTGGTCACCTCACACATCTTTAGCCACTCAGCAAAAATTAAGAGAGTTTGGCTGGGAGGTGTTCATGCAACCGCCGTATAGTCCTGACCTTGCATCTTCAAATTTCCACCTGTTTCGGTCTCTTCGGAATTCTTTAGGCAGTGTCAGGTTAACATCACGAGAGGACTGCCAAAACCACTTGTCGCGGTATTTTGATCAGAAGTCCCAAAATTTCTATAGCAATGGGATCATGTCCCTACCTACAAGATGGCAAAAAGTTATCGAACAAAATGGTACCTACATAATTTAGTTAAACTATTTTAAAAAATGTTTTGAATTTTCTTAAAAAATGCGAAGAAACTTTTTCCCCAACCTATTATTTTACTCGAACCACACTATTCCATTAAACATGCTCGCACCACAGTCTCTCATATACACTCTTCAGCTACTCACACACATACTGAAATTTTTACATTCAATGTGTATTTTTATGTTTATTTCGTTTATTTATTATTTTTTTATTTATTTTTCTACTTAAATACTTATAAGTTATAATGCAACCTAATTTGGATTCATGCACTCCTACTGTCCAAACTTTGTTACTCTAGAAGTAGTACATGGCAGGCTAATGGCTGCGCGAGGGCCCTGGTGACTTGTAATACAGGTTTTTTAGAGACCTACCTCAAGCACCAGTCTCTCACAAAGTTAATTTCATGTTCGTGCTCGACTGTAAGCATTAAGTAACTTGTGAAGAGAAAATAAATTATTAAATTATTATTATTCTCTTTATTTTTTTTTACACATACATTTTATATTTTTAAATATTTCAATATTTCAATAACAAAAAAAAACATATAAAAATAGTAGTCCGCCGGTGTCGGGAGCCATCCTCGATCCTGGCCACTTGGTTATGCCTGTGCAAGTACTCGCCGTTAGCCAGACGAGAACAACCAGAGATAATATGTGTGATGGACTCACCCGGACGGTGGCATGCCCGACACACGTCAACCGTCCCGTCCTTCATAATTTGCCTCCGGTAGTTGTTCGTCAAGATAACTTCGTCCATAATTGCACAAACAAAACCTTCAGTTTCTCCGAAGAGATCACCGAAACGTAGCCAGGCCACGGACGCCGGGAAATCTACGTCGAACCCATAAAGAGCCCGATAGAAGCGCCCGTGAAGCTCCTTGCCTTTCCATACCTCCTTGCGGTCATCTGTAGTGAGTATTACAGGTTTGCGCCAGTTCTCTTTCGCCATGGACAACGGGGTGAGTCCCTTGTCCACTGCGACCACATCTCGGTGTATACCCACATCGGCTTTGAGAAAATATTCTCTGAGACTGCACATCTCGCGGTTGTGGAGAGTCTTAGCATTTAAAAAGCCTCGACCTCCACACTTACGCGGGATGTACAGACTCATCACCGACGATCGTGGGTGATGCATCCGATTTGCAGTCAGCAGTGTACGGACCCTTCTATCCAGGGCGTCGAGTTCGGTTTGAGTCCATTTGAGTATGCCGAAAGAGTACATTAATACCGGCATGACCCAACCGTTGAAGGCGCGCACCTTATTTCTAATCTTTGAAAATATCGAGTGCTAAGCCACGTATACCCAGACGGTCCAATAAGGTTGGCAACTGTCAAAGTGGCGCTAGCACAGCTTTAACCAAAATATAAGAATTTTCTATGAACATTTTGAATAACTAATTATTTTCACAATTCCAAAGATCTGTGAAGTACCTTTTTGTAAGGAAATAGGTGCGCATCAGTTTCCTAAAGATTCAGCAATGACAAAAAAGTGGCTAAAAGCCATCAGGAGACAAAACTTCAAGCCGGAAAAAATTCGAGGTTATGTCGTAAACATTTCTTGTAAACAGATTACCATAAAACTAGTTTTTATACAGGTACGTCACATTCATGGTATTCTAAAAATATTCGGCATCATAATAAAAATGTGTTCTTTAGTTATCCTTTTTGGTTGTTTCGAGCCATTGAAAACAAGCACCGTTAGCTGAAAAAAACAGCAGTCCCAACATTGTTTCCCTGGACTACCAAAACTCTTTCACAAGAAGCTCAAGCTCGAGAAGAGCGGTTATCAAACCACTCATAGAAGAGCACTCTTTGATGAGATAGACACATCAGCTGTGCAAACTACCAGTTCAGAAGATTTGACTCTTTCTGATAATACCCAAGATGATGATTGAATGCAGCTCATTGATTAATTTGTGTGCTGAAGGTGATATTGTGATGGTGTCATGGCTGATAGAGGATTTAATTTAATGTCCAGGACTTGTTTGCAGTGAAAAATGTGTCAATTAATATACCTGCTTTCTTGAAAGGCAGATCACAGTTGCCAGGTTTTGTATTAAAGCGCGCGTGATCAGAAACTTGCAAGTCAAAGAGTACACATAGTTAACACACACAAGAACACAAGTTAACAAAAACTTATAAAATTTTGCAGACACCTTTAGTCTCATTTTATGTGGCATCCGAAATATATTTTTATATGATTAATGTTGTGTAATTTTAGAGTAAGGATTGTAAATAATAAAAAGAAATTCAAATAGTTCTGTTTATTAGTTTTATTTTCACACCCTAATAAAATAACAAATAATACACTAAAGAAAACAAGAACAAAAACATCCGAAAATCTTATTACAGGTATCCTAACCTACCTACAGCCTATTTATAATAAATATGTTTTTTTAAATTAAATAATAGTTTTGGCATTTAAATATTTACTCAAAATGGCTTGTTTAAAATAATTGTTAAAGAAGTTGTCAACTTTTTCTAACATCTGAGAAATAAATTCCTCATCTCATGTATAAACAATCAAATTATAGAATGATCTATTAGTACAGTATAGCTGACCCAGTATTGCTGATAATGTCCCGATACATGCTAGAGTGCGGAGGATCATCGTGGCTTTGAGTTCCTGCATTTCCAAAGTAAACATTCCGGTCATACAGCTCTAATCTGTAAACAAAACAAGAGTTCAGTCTTGATAGAAAAAACTTAAAAGCACTAACTTGAAAGCTTATACTTTCGATAAAACGTTTTGTATCAAAGTACATTAGGTAAACGGGACCAAGCTAGCAATCACTCTTTCAAAATCATGTATTTACAAGGGAAAATTTGTGATTTATAGTTATAAAGTTATACCTGTCGACTGCTTTCCTTCCTCGTAAAGATGCGCCTCGTTTCTTCAATTCAGCTTTCAACCGACTTATCCGCCATGTCGAATACATGTTTCGTTTACAACAGTTCTTTCAATATTATAAAAAAACGCACTCAACAAGTAAAGCCAAAACACAACACAGGCTTGACAAGTGAATTAAGTGAAAGCTATGCTAGCGCCATCTACCTAAAGCTTTCACTGGCCAACCCCATTTTGAGGTAAGTTTGGAAACAGAAACTGTCAAAAGCTTTCGACAGATCCAAAAATATCCCCAAACACTTAGCCCCACTATCAAGTTTCTTTGCTACAAATTGTGTGAGATCCAGTACAGCATCTTCCGTCGAAACCCCCGACTTGAAACCATACTGGTTCTCGGCAATAATGCAATGTTTGTGTAAAAAGCCCCTTAATTGTCTGTTAAGGATCTTTTCAATAATTTTTGAAAGCGAAGGCAGGATGGAAATTGGTCTGTAATTGTTCACACAGGTTCTGTTCTCGCTCTTATATATTGGATGGACTATAGCTTTTTTGAGTCCGTTAGGAAACGTTCCTGATTTGAGACAAAGATTGCAGATGTAGGTGATTGGTGGCACTAGTATGCGGCGACAAGTTTTCAGCAATGTAGATGATATTCCATCCCAACCTACAGCGCAATCATTACGTAGTTGTAAGATGATTGTTTCTACCTCACATTCATCGGACTCAAGTAAAGCGAGGGATGTTCTAGAGTTGTACCATAATGTTTGTTCAGGAGGCGATATGGGAGTTAAACGGACTCTACTAAAGATACGGGAACGGTTTTACTGGGTCCACTGTCGTGACGATGTCGAGGACTGGTGTCGCAAATGTACAACTTGTGCGGCTGTAAAAGGACCACATACTCGTAGTAGAGGTGCATTGAAGTTGTACAATATTGGTGCACCATGGGAAAGGATAGCCCTAGACGTTGCGGGACCGTTTCCGGAAAGTGAAGGAGGTAACAAGTATTTTATGGTTGTAATGGACCATGTCAAAATATTCCGCACCTGTCTGGTCCACCGCTACATCCCCTTGATATGGCGAGAAGTAAAAATAATCTTTATTCCGAAACCAGGTCGAAGCGACTACACTCAGCCCAAATCCTTCAGACCCATCAGCCTCACCTCGTTTTTCCTGAAGACACTGGAAAGGCTTGGGGATCGAGAGGTCAGGAACCAAATTTTGCTACTGAAACCTTTAACACCCAAACCAACATGCCTACTGTGCAGGCAAATCAACAGTCCGCACTCCACTGCGTAGTAACACACATAGGGAATGCTCTCAAAACCAAAAACCCAACACTGGGCGCTTTCATTGACATAGAAGGTGCCTTTGACAAAACAAATTTCGCGAGCATCGGCCAGGCACTAGCCGTGCACGGTGTGGCGCCAACGCTTATACAATGGATTCACAACATGCTAAAACACCGCGCTATTCAATTTATTGTTAACACTACCACACGAGGTAAGTAGAGGCTGCCCACAGGGTGGGGTGCTGTCACCACTACTGTGGAATTCAGTTGTTAATGACCTCATAACAGAGCTCAACGCTAGCAGTCTGTACTCGGTGGGTTACACAGATGACATAGCGATTCTAATCACGGGGAAATTTGAAGGCGTCTTATGTGACCTCATGATGCTTTCAAAGTAATCGAGAATTGGTGTACAAAACACGAATTATCGGTCAACCCCTCTAAAACAGAACTAATAATGTTTACCAACAAGAGAGTCCTTGGGCCTCATAAACTACCTAAACTTTTCAACACCTATATCACCTTATCCTTGATAGCAAATTACGCTGGAACAAGCATCTTGACTACAAACTAAACAAAAGCACTATCACACTTTACCAATGCAAAAAAATGCTAGGAAAAACATGGGGGCTCTCTCCGAAGATCACGCTGTGGCTCTACACAGCTGTGATTAGACCAATGCTGACCTATGGTGCCTTGGTTTGGTGGACGAGGAATGAGGGTACCCTGTTCCGCTATCACAGGCTGCATGAGGACAACCCCAACCGCAGCATTGGAGATATCCCTACAATTAACTCCCCTTGACATGTACAGTAAGGCCGCAAAAGTCCATAGGAACGCTAAAGATTATTTTGCTACGAACCGAGCGAGCGCGATACTTCCGTGCGTATGTGTGCGCGTGTTGAGTATCCACATTCAACAGATAACACACACTAAGGAACTGTCGTCACACTGAGCTTAAAAACATCATTATTATTTTTCTGTGCCATTGAATACGCATCACACAGTCACAGAGGCGACTTGTTCTTACCTAAGTTCTTACCATTGTATTGATAAAATTCGCGCAAATATGTCATGTGCTGGTAGCCGTATGAACTAAGTGTTGGATTCGCATATAACGTAGCACGACTTCAAATCATGGTCGGTCCGTTGCGGTTATTTCTTACTTTGAAAATTCCCAATCTGTTTTTTATATTTCTATGAAAAATACTATTGCATTTTTTGCACTAAATTGTTGCAAATTACGAATATGATCTATTAACTACAAGAAGAATCACATTCGTTGTTTACATTATTTAGTTCTTTACATCTTATCGATGTTGTAAGGTGGAAATAAAAAGACGTGTTTAATAAAAATGTTTATTCTTTTTATTTACAAATTAAACATTTATGAGAATTGTGACGTCGAATTGTTACCTAGACAAAAAAGTTATCTTGTAACCGTTATCTATATTACGTGTTAGATTGTTTGTTGGAAGTATACCCACTTAGACCATTCATAATATGAATAACGTAACAATGAAAGGATATTAAAATTTTAATAAAATAAAATATAATTGTTTATATCCAGTTATTTATTGAAAAGTGATATATGATTTAGACTTTGTAAACATTTTATTTTTATGTAACGTCACAATGAATGTTTTGAGGTCATAGCTTAATTGTTCATTTTCTTGACGAAAAGAAGATTGAAACTAAACCTCAATTTCTGTTAAAAGAACTTTAGTTCTCACAAGATAATCGTCAATTAGATGAGAAAAATAAATTGAACTATTATGTTAGAACAGTGCGGGTAGAAGAATAAAAAACAAAATAGAATCATGATTATTGTCAACAAAATTGATAGCGAGTTCACTGCATTCTTAAGATAAGGCGATGGCACAAGTTAAAAGATATAGCTATTTTAAACGAAAGTAAACAATATAATACAGTGTTTGTTAACGAATAATCACGGATATGTTAAAATAAAATGGCCTACTGATTTTACTAAAACTTAATATTTTGTATAACCCCCATTATTTTCGATACAGTCAAGTAGACGTTTGCGCATGGACTCAACAATATTACTGCATACTTCGCTCCCTCTAAAACTTTCCCACACCTCCATGCAATGGGTTTTTAATTGTTCCGTAGACCTCTCATTCCGCGAGTCCCACCTTTGCACCATCAAACCCCATAGATTTTCTATGGGGTTGAAGTCGGGTGATCGCGCTGGCCATGGAATAACAATTACTTCCGGGTGATTGTGAAACCACTCACGCACAGTACTCGCTCGGTGAATAGGACAATTGTCCTGGACAAACGGAAATTCTGCTAACTCATCAGCTGGGTAAATGTTGCGCACAGTAGGTAGCATAATTGAGTCTAACACTTCCACATAAGTTGAACTGTTTGCGCGTGGAGGAATGAAAGCCAGTTCTCCTGGTCCTGCTGCACTCATCCATCCCCACATATTAATTGTGATTCGACCTGATTCGGTGGGAGTTAGGAATGACGTTGTTATCACACCAGCGAGTGTTATTCTTGCGCCATAAGTGAAGCCTGCCCTTTTGACTGGATTTAAATGTTTTTTCATCTGAAAATGCCGCAGTATTCCAGTCAAAATCTAAATAATTACGTGCGAAACGTAATCGTTCTTGTTTGTGCCTCTCTGTCAAGTACGGCTTTTTAGCTGGTTTTCTGTGATGCACGCCTTCAGCGTGAAGTGCACGGCGAACAGTATCCATCGAGGTGTCATATAATTCCGCAAAATGTCTCGTTGGTGCGAAACCATTCGTTTCGTATATGTCCACCATATGTCGTCGCTGCGCCTCGCTAATAAGCTTCGGTCTCCCACTTCTCTTTCGATTAGCAAGGCTTTTTTTTTTTTTTTTTTTCTAGTATGGGAAATCATCAAATGACCCCTCCCGCTCTGGGTGGAGCGGCAGGGAGTGTCAGACTTTTACTGACTAAAACCCACCCTTTAGTCCTCCTAGTGCCTTTCTTCCCAGGGCCGCGGTAACTCTTTCGAACAAATCCGCAACCCTGGCAGGCTCTGGTCCTAACGGGCCCCGACCCATGCTGACGACTGCTGGCTTGGCGCGCGTAGAACACAGCGCGCCGTCAACCCGGGCCTGTTCTGATCGGACGGCGAGCTACCCATTGCTCGCCGTCCACAGGCATCAGTCACTGCGCCATGCTCAGGAGCATCAGTTCCTGGGCGGCGCAGTGGCTGACGTTCAAAAAGAGGGGGTGAAATGGGGCCATTACTGGCACTCCATTTCAGCCCCCTCCGGAGCCCGTTGTAGGGGCTCTACTGCGGCTGTTGCAGTAGCAGCAGCCGCAGTGGAACCGGCTTTGGCGGCGGAGGAAGCGGCGGCGGTGGCGGCGGTCGCGGCAGAGACGGCGGTGGCGGAGGGCTTTCTCCGATTTCCGGCTTTGGCGGGTGGGGCGCAGGCCCTACCCCCAGCCCAGTGGTCGGCCGGCTTGCCAGCTGCCGCACAGACTACGCAGTGCGGCGCGGCGACGCAAGAGCCGGCCCTGTGACCGGGCTGACCGCAGCGGAAACAAAGACCGCTGCGGTCCACCTCCGAGGTGCATTGAGCTCCTACATGGTGGCCCACCTGGCACCGGAAGCACCTCAGAGGTCGGGGTTCCAGCAGTTTGACCTGCGCGGAAACCCAACCCACCAAAAACCTACGGCCCTCCGAGATGGTCTTGGCCGCCGACACGGGACAGCTCACCACAATAGTGCGCATGCCCGTGTTGTCAGGACGTAGGGTGCCCGCCTTCACCTCCTCTGCTGAGCACCCCCCCGTCCTAACGACGGCGGCCACCACCTCCGCCTCCGTGACGGAGTCGTCCAGGCCCAAGATGCGCATGTCGATGCGCTTGGTGGGCCTGGACACTCGGGCATCGTCCGCGCTTAGGGACGCCCTGAGCCTTTCGGCTAGAGCGTCCGCGGTTAATCCGCTGGCTGCCCCGGGGATCTCCAGCATCCGGGCCCCAGTCATGGTGACCCGGAGCCGAAGGCCCCCCACGATGCCTAGCTCACCAAGGTTCACCGCCTCCTTCGCCTTGGTGAGCACGTCCGCGTACGTCACGCCCTCTTCGCCGCGTCCGGCTGTAGTGTGAGTACTACAGCCGCGGTTTTCGGGGGGCGGAGCGCAGCCGCGACGCTTCGCGCCTTCTGCCGCCGCTTCCTCTCTCGCCTCTTGGCCGCCCTGGCTGCCTTGCCCGCCTTCTTCTTCTCCCCGGCCACTTGCCATTCGGCTTGAGCCGGGGGGGGATCTGAAGGCGAGGAAGCCGGGGGGAGCTGCTGCACAGACGGCGCAGGAGCCTTCGCCGTCCGCGCAGCAACCCCACCCCTCCTCTTCCGCCCCGGGGCCGGGTCCGGTATTCCCGGCACCGGCTTCTCGGGTGCCGGCCCGGACCCTTTGCCCTGGCCGGACGACCCCGGTGTGGCAGCCACGGCGGCCGCATACGACGCCTTTTTCTGGCCTGGGGGGGCCTTCCCACTCGCCGCTAACGGGGGGCGCAGGACGATGCCCTCCAGGACGGAGAACCGCGCCTGGAAGGCAGCAATCTCCCGCCGCACGAGGTCCAACACCTGGCTCTCCTGCGGCACGGGCTGGCTGTCCTTCTTGCGCCCCCCTTGCGGCGCCCCCTGTGGGCCGGCTCCCCGGAGCCTGGCCAGGTCTGCGCGGAGCCCCTCGTTCTCCTTTCGGAGACGCTCCGTGGCGGCAGCCAAACGGGCGACCTCCGCCCGCAGCTCGGACATCTCGTCCGGCGGAGGCCCACCTTTGGTAACCTCCGCTGCCGCCAGAATGGAGGCCATCGCCTCGCTTATGGCCTTGTTCTTCGAGGACAACTTCCTCTTCAAGGCCACATCGCGAAGCGCGGCCTCCACCACCTCCGCAAACCCGGCCCTCCGAACCCGCTCCTGTCCGGAGTCATCAGGCTCACCGCCGGAGGACTCCGAACCAGGAGCCCTGCGACCGCCCTCTCCGGGGGGTCGTCCGTCAGCGACGAGCCCCTCGGCTCGCTGGCCAGCCACCTTGGAGGCGGGCAATCTCCCCTTGCCTCCCTCTCGGCCCTTACCCCGCCTACTGGTGGGGATCTTGCGAGCCGAGGCCACCTCCTCGCTGCCAGACGACCCCCGTTTTTCCTCCGTTCTGGGCCGCTTGCGGAAGGACCTAGAGTCCTCCGCAGCAGCCCCCGCTCTCACGGGTTCAGAGCTCGCCGAGCTAAAGGTCGCTAGGTCGTCGGAGTCCAACTCGGACTCCGACTCTGCACCCGTGCGACACTCAAGCGAGCCCTCCTCCCAATATAGAGCGCCACTTCCCGCGCTCTGCCCGACCGACACTTTGTCGGGTGAGCTAAAATTGAACCCGATTAGTCCCTCAAAGGTCGTTTCGAATCGGGGGACTCCTCGGCCACTGTTGCCTTTGGCAAGCGGAGTGCGGACAGCCCTGTTGCCCCCCCCAGAATACGAGGGGCTTGACGCACGAGGCGTGGCGGATTCCCGGACCGCTGTGCAGTCCGGACCGCCCTGGGGTACAATATCTCTTGCAGTACTGTCCATGGGTTTCCTTTTTAAGGGTGCGGTCCCTATCTCCCCTCCTCTCCCCCTCTCTCTCAGTGCTTGCTCGCTGCCCTCACAGTCACGTCTGATGATCAGACGCGTACCAGAGAGCAGCGAGCAAGCCAATGAGACGCACACCGTCCGAGGACCCGAACACTGCTCAAGTCTCCGAACGGTGTGCCCCTCTTGTGTCTCTCTTGGTCTGGTCTCTCACTTGGGACCTTCCGGCATGAGTGGCTCTACCGGCAAAGCCCCCAAGATCACTGAGACACGCAAGCCCCACCACGACGGCAACGTGGAAACACGGTTGGTGGGGGACTAGCAAGGCTACCTTCTTCTTCATATCTTTTTATCCAAAGACTTACAGTATTTTTCTAAAACAAAAAAATATATATATTAGGCAGCTATACCTACTTGACTTCATTTTCATTATATAAAATGTTAATAATCATAATTATTGAATATAATTTTAAAATAAAACTGCATTTATAAATCCAATAACCAACCCAATAAACCCAAGGATTTATGTATTTCTCTTCTAAACCTCATAAAGATACGATGGATGGATTCATAAATGGCATACATTTTAATTAGAAGATTAATTTATAATAAAGTTACAATTCATTAATAGCTATTATACTCACATTCAGTCCGGTTTCTTCAGATATTTGTGTTTTATTAAGACCACTTTTATGCAGCCCAATGATAGTCGCCCTCACTTCAATACTAATATTAGCCTGCATTTTGCGAATATTACAATATTGTTAACCACACGTCACTAACCAACAACTACAACCAAACGACAGTTCATTTCGGTCAAGTTAAAACTCATGTCTACCTCGCAGAAATCTAATTCTTTATTTAGTTTTTTTGTGATCTACCTTTCTAACTCTAAGAAATGTGTGAACAAGTTAAAGAATAATTTTATAATAATATGTAATGCTAATCCATAACTTCCAATCGGGTAAGAACTTACAAAAAGTCAACAATTGCGTGGGATTTGAACTTGCGGCACACTGATTTGCGCTTCAATCTGTGTGCTCTATACCACTGGGCCATCTTGACTTATGCTAAGTTGATGAAATTGAGGATTACAATCAATCGTTGGCGATAACTTGAAAATAGAAGGTCGTAAGTCAAACTAAACGTCAAACTAATACGTTGTGAGAATTCTTATCGACTTTTGCTAGTGACCGTACATACAGCAGGAGGCAGCACTAGCAGCCATCAGGCTTATGCACTTAGGCATTTGGGGCAAGAACCATACCAGTCCTCACGCTGGCATCCTGGACTGGGCGATCGAGTATCAACCTCTCATCGGTGCCCAGTGTGATAGGACACCAGATAAACTCATGTTTAACAAAAGCTATAGCATACAAACAACAGAGGAAGAGAGGGATCAGTCAGGACTCAATCAAGTACGCGTCTACACAGATGGCTCAAAAACTCCACAGGGTTCAGGGGCTGGCATACACTCCCTAGACCTCAACGTTTACTTTCACTTGCCACTAGGCGAACACAGCTCGATATTCCAATGCGAGTGTGTCGCCCTAACACTAGCCGCAACAGCCGTAAACCGTCTAGGGATACACAACTACGCAATAAGATTCATATCTGATGGCCTAGCTGTGCTCAAAGCCCTAGAGAACAAACAAACCAACAGTAAACTAATTTTTGAGTGTCACCTCGCCCTGGAGAGTATATCACTGTCTAACAGGATCACCCTCCAGTGGATCAAGGGACACAGTGGATCCTTAGGCAATGATGCCGCAGATGAACTTGCGAAGAGAGGTGCCGAGATGGTAGTGTTAGGCCCTTACCCACTCCTTCCCCTACCTTTCTCGCAGTTTCGTACATGGATTCGCCAGAGATCAACTGAACTCTAAAACAACTAATGGTCACGGGCCACAGACTGTAGGCAGTCAAAAATGGCAATGCAACGACTACTCAGCCTAAGTAGAAATGACCTCAGAACAATAATAGGGACAATTACGGGCCATTGCCCCCTAAACAAACATCTCTTTAACATAGGCGTCACGGACAGCCAACTCTGCAGGGGCTGTTTTGACGCCGAAGAATCAGCCGCCCACGTCATCCTGGAATGCGAGGCCGTGGCTACCCAACGTGAACAAATCCTCGGAACGGTGAGGTCGTTCCGCGAATCTTGTGAAGCTCCCAGGAAACTTCTGTGCTTCTGGGCGGAGCTAGGCTGGCTAAATTAGCCAGGACACCTACGCACAACGGACCGAATGAGAGTCTAAGTGCGGATAAGGGACTCCCTACTCTACTCTACTCTGGTTGTAATGGATTACTTCACTAAGTGGCCGGAAGTCTTCGCCATTCCAAATCAAGAAGCTTCAACAGTTGCAGATAAACTAGTTCATGAAGTCATCTGTCGTTTTGGAGTACCCTTGGAGATTCACAGCGATCAAGGAAGGAATATTGAGTCCCAAATATTCCAGGAAACTTGCCGAGTTATGGGTACTCATAAAACGAGAACAACTTCTTACCACCCACAATCGGATGGAATGGTGGAACGATTTAATCAGACATTGGAAGATACCTGGCAAAAGTGGTGGAGAACCGGCAATGGGATTAGGATTGGGACAAGCATATACAACCGTTTTTGCTGTCATACCGAAGTGCTGTTCACGAAAGCACATTAGTGACACCAGCTTTCGCAAACTTTGGTAGAGAATTACGGCTGCCTGCAGACCTGATTACCGGAATACCACCTGATACCCCACGCAGTATAACCGATTATGCGAAATCCTTGCGTAACAAAATGAATGACATTTATGAGCACGTCAGACAATCGGGCCAGCAAATGTCTGAAAAGATGAAAACCCGTTATGAAAATCAATGACGTAACCTACCGCATACAGAAAGGTACAAGAAGTGCTCCTAAGATCGTCCATGTGGATCGACTGGCGCGTTGTTATGGGGCCGATAATGCTCGGGACGAGCATGTCTTAGGAGGGGGCAGTTTTTTTTTTTAAACGTTGCCCCACACTAGGAATTTCTCCTGCATCGTGGGTGCGGTTACAAACATACAAAGTCACATACACAAACAGCCAGACCCGGAACAGTATCTGTAGGCCATACAAATATTTGTTCCGTGCGGGAATCGAACCCGCGACACGCAGCGCAGCAGCCGATCCCTCAACCACTGCGCCAACCGCGTCGGCAGTGTTACGCACCAGAATTAATGCCGGGTACATAACGTTAAAAAGTTACTACTAGCGCCATCTAGTATCGAGTAGCAGAACTAGTAGAGTCAAGATCCTTCTAGACATTTCGATGCTAGAACATTCTAGAGTTTTCGATATATGGTTAGTCGGGACCGGTATGTACTCGAACTTTCTAGATGTTTCTATACTAGAAAGGTTCTGGAATTATCTGCCGACCTGTATAAGGCCCGCATAGCCTGCGATCGAGTAAGTATTGAATTTGCGATACAAGCGATAACTTGGAGAGCGAACTTCGACTGCGAATTTAAGTGATCAGTAGTGCAATTGTGATTTATAATTAGTGAGTTTAAAGTTGTCATTAGTGTTGATTAATTAAAGTGTCATTTTGGTTATTTAATCGGCTGTTTTTATTGTCACGAACTCTAAGCTCGTAACAATACCATGTCTTCAATGAATGGAGACTTACAAAGGGCGCAAGCAATTTTTCGGAGACGGTGTTGCTATCTTATTTATTAGATTTATCAGTCACAGACGAGGTGATCATCTACAATGTGAAGTATTTACTCAATGTTGAAAGCTACTTTAAAAACAAAACATAACGTGCATATTGAAACATACGCAAAACTCGTATCTTTTGTAAAAATAATGTCAATGTGTATAAGGCTAAAAAGCCCAAAAGAATTTTTTTTTTTTTATTAGTGATGGGTTTGCTCTTGACTCTAGTCAATGTCAGATATGACAGAGACAAAGTCTACGATGGAGCGAGCTTACCCAGAAGGAGCCTGTTCACTCTAACTTTGAATAGATTAGGGCTTTGAAGCTTTTGGAAACACAGAAAAAATTTCTTAGTGAAGCTCCGGACTGCAATTTTCTTGCCGCTTAACTATGAATCTATGTTGTTAGTGTGTAGACTGTTAGGTACTTGCTGCCTACTACTAATTTTTGGAGGCGCAATGAATCCTAGTCTTTTTTTTTTCTTTTTTTTTTTTTTTCTGGATGGGAAATCATCAAATGACCCCTCCCGCTCTGGGTGGAGCGGCAGGGAGTGTCAGACTTCTACTGACTAAAACCCACCCATGCTCCAAGGTGCCTTTTACGTTCCAGGGCCGCGGTAACTCTTTCGAACAAATCCGCAACCCTGGTAGGCTCTGGCCCTAATGGGCCCCGACCCATGCTGACGTCTGCTGGTTTGGCGCGCGTAGAACACAGCGCGCCGTCAACCCGGGCCTGTTCTGATCGGATGGCGAGCTACCCATTGCTCGCCGTCCACAGGCATCAGTCACTGCGCCATGCTCAGGAGCATCAGTTCCTGGGCGGCGCAGTGGCTGACGTTCAACAGGAGGGGGTGAAATGGGGCCATTACTGGCACTCCATTTCAGCCCCCTCCGGAGCCCTTTGTAGGGGCTCTACTGCGGCTGCTGCAGTAGCAGCAGCCGCAGTGGAACCGGCAATGGCGGCAGAAGAAGCGGCGGCAGCGGCGGCGGTCGCGGCAGAGACGGCGGTGGCGGAGGGCTTCCTCCTGATTCCGGCTTTGGTGGGTGGGGCGCAGGCCCTACCCCCAGCCCAGTGGTCGGCCGGCTTGCCAGCTGCCGCACAGACTACGCAGTGCGGCGCGGCGTCGCAAGAGCCAGCCCTGTGACCGGGCTGTGCGGGCGGTCCACCTCCGAGGTGCATTGAGCTCCCACATGGTGGCCCACTTGGCACCGGAAGCACCTCAGAGGTCGGGGTTCCAGCAGTTTGACCTGCGCGGAAACCCAACCCACCAAAAACCTTCGGCCCTCCGAGATGGTTTTGGCCGCCGACACGGGGCAGCTCACCACAATGGTGCGCGTGCCCGTGTTGTCAGGACGTAGGGTGCCCGCTTTCACCTCCTCTGCTGAGCACCCCCCCGTCCTAACGATGGCGGCCACCACCTCCGCCTCCGTGACGGAGTCGTCCAGGCCCAAGATGCGCATGTCGATGCGCTTGGTGGGCCTGGACACTCGGGCATCGTCCGCGCTTAGGGACGCCCTGAGCCTTTCGGCTAGAGCGTCCGCGGTTGGGCCGCTGGCTGCCCCGGGGATCTCCAGCATCCGGGCCCCAGTCATGGTGACCCTGAGCCGGAGGCCCCCTACGATGCCTAGCTCACCAAGGTTCACCGCCTCCTTCGCCTTGGTGAGCACGTCCGCGTACGTCACGCCCCTCTTCGCCGCGTCCGGCTGTAGTGTGAGGACTACAGCCGCGGTTTTCGGGGGGCGGAGCGCAGCCGCGACGCTTCGCGCCCTCTGCCGCCGCTTCCTCTCCCGCCTCTTGGCCGCCCTGGCTGCCTTGCCCGCCTTCTTCTTCTCCCGAATGGCAAGTGGCCGGCACTTGCCATTCGGCTTGAGCCGGGGGAGGATCAGAAGGCGAGGAAGCCGGGGGGAGCTGCTGCACAGACGGCGCAGGAGCCTTCGCCGTCCGCGCAGCAACCCCAACCCTCCTCTTCCTTCCCGGGGCCGGGTCCGGTATTCCCGGCACCGGCTTCGCGGGTGCCGGCCCGGACCCTTTGTCCTGGCCGAACGACCCCGGTGTGGCAGCCACGGCGGCCGCGTACGACGCCGCCTTTTTCTTGCCTGGGGGGGCCTTCCCACTCGCCGCCGCACTCGCTAGCGGGAGGCGCAGGACGATGCCCTCCAGGACGGAGAACCGCGCCTGGAAGGCAGCCAACTCCTACCGCACCAGGTTCAGCACCTGGCCCTCCTGCGGCACGGGCCGGCCGTCCTCCCTGCGCCCCCCTTGCGGCGCCCCGGAGCCTGGCCAGGTCTGCGCGGAGCCCCTCGTTCTCCTTTCGGAGACGCTCCGTGGCGGCAGCCAAGCAGGCGACCTCCGCCCGCAGCTCGGACATCTCGTCCGGCGGAGGCCCACCTTTGGTAGCCTCCGCTGCCGCCAGAATGGAGGCCATCGCCTCGCTTATGGCCTTGTTCTTAGAGGAAAGCTTCCTCTTCAAGGCCACATCGCGAAGCGCGGCCTCCACCACCTCCGCAAACCCGGCCCTCCGAACCCGCTCCTGTCCGGAGTCATCCGGCTCACCGCCGGAGGACTCCGAACCAGGAGCCCCGCGACCGCCCTCTACGGGGGGTCGTCCGTCAGCGACGAGCTCCTCGGCTCGCTGGCCAGCCACCTTGGAGGCGGGCAATCTCCCCTTGCCTCTCGGCCCTTGCCCCGCCTGCTGGTGGGGATCTTGCGAGCCGAGGCAACTTCCTCGCTGCCGGACGACCCCCGGTCTTTCTCTGTTCTGGGCCGCTTGCGGAAGGACCTGGAGTCCTCCGCAGCAGCCCCCACCCCCTCGGGTCCAGAGCTCGCCGAGCTAATTGTCACCAGGTCGTCGGAGTCCAACTCGGACTCCGACTCTGCACCCGCGTGACGCTCAGGCGAGCCCCTCCTCCAATATAGCGCGCCTCTTGCCGCGCTCCGCCCGACCGACGCTTTGTCGGGCGAGCCAAAGTCGAACCCGATCATGTCCTCAAAGGACGGCTTGGATCGGGGGCCTCCTCGGCCACTGATGCCCTTGGCATTTGGAATGTGGACAGCACTGTTGCCCCCCCCAAAATACGAGGGGCTTGACGCACGAGGCGTGGCGGATTCCCGAACTGCTGTGCAGTCCGGACCGCCCTGGGGTACAATATCTCTTGCAGTACTGTCCATGGGTTTCCTTTTTGAGGGTGCGGTCCCTTTCTCCCCTCCTCTCTCCCTCTCTCTCACTGCTTGCTCGCTGCCCTCACAGTCACGTCTGATGATCAGACGCGTACCAGAGAGCAGCGAGCAAGCCAATGAGACGCACACCGTCCGAGGACCCGAACACTGCTCAAGTCTCCGAACGGTGTGCCCCTCTTGTGTCTCTCTTGGTCTGGTCTCTCACTTGGGACCTTCCGGCATGAGTGGCTCTACCGGCAAGGCCCCCAAGTTCACTGAGACACGCAAGCCCCACCACGACGGCAACGTGGAGACACGGTTGGTGGGGATGAATCCTAGTCTGGCTTAGCAATACTGTTAAAATATTTATTACGATATGTAAAAGATGCTGTAAATGTTAAATTATGCATATTAATTATGTAATATTTTCATTACAGGTTGTAGGTAGGTAGTGATCATAGGAATTAGTGGAGCGTGTCGCAATAACGACCTATTACGGCTAACAGTTAATAATATCGAAAAGCATTCAGAAAAATTACTGTTAGTAAAATTGAAAATTACGAAGACGAACCTTGACAGGTCTTTTGTCGTACGCGAAGAATATGTAACTATTGTAGAAAAATACCAAAATTTACGTTCAGCCAATATAAAAACCGACCGATTTTTCATACAATACCATAATAATAAATGCTCAAGCACAGCCTATGGGATTAAATAAAATAGGTGCTATACCGCGAGAAATTGCCACATTCTTAAAACTGGAAGAGCCTCAGCTATACACGGGTCACTGCTTTCGGAGAACTTCGGCAACGCTCTTGGCTGATTCCGGAGCCGATCTCACCACTTTAAAACGTCACGGTGGGTGGAAGTCCAATACGGTTGCAGAAGGCTATATTGAAGACTCAATAGAAAATAAGTCGAAAATCTGTAAGCGTATAGTGGAAACAATAAGTCTGAATTCGACCTCGGATCCTTGGTCTCACCCACGCCCATCCACTTCCAACGACGCACAGTGTACTTATACAGAAAGCCGATCAGAGTCACCAACGTTCACCATTGTTCCCTCTCAATCCGCCACCGAAACAGAAACCTTAACCCCAGATAATCAAACTCAATGCAACTATAACGTTGCCAAATAAATCTGTTACTTTTAATTTGCAGAATTGTAGTAATTTTACTTTTAACTTATAAAATGTTCCATTTTGTTGAATTGTTACCTCTATCTACAATGTTAATTATTTTGATTCACAATATTAATAGTGTTACGAGCTTAGGGTTCGTGACAATTTAAACAGCCGATTAAACAACCAAAATGACACTTAAATTAATCAACACTAATTACAACTTTAAACTCAATAAGTAATTATAAATCACAATTGCACTACTGATCACTTTAATTCGCAGTCGAAGTCGCTCTCGAAGTTATCGCTTGTATCGCAAATTCCATACTGACTCGGTCGCTTTTTTTCTTTATTTTTTTTTTTTAGGTATGACCACTAGCAAGTTAACACACTTGGAATATCAACTGCTTAACCGGACTAATGACTCGGTCGCAGGCTATGCGGGCCTTATATAGGTCGGCAGATAATTCTAGAACCTTCTAGTATAGAAACATCTAGAAAGTTCGAGTAGGTACATACCGGTCCCGACTAACCAGATATCGAAAACTCTAGAATGTTCTAACATCGAAATGTCTAGAAGGATCTTGACTCTACTAGTTCCGCTACTCGATACTAGATGGCGCTAGCTGTAACTTTTATCGTTATGTACCCGGCATTAATTCTGGTGCGTAACAATAGTTATTTCAATCTATTCCTGTTTATTATTTTATCTCATAAAGTGTTCTCGCTGCTGAAGTGAAAAGTTATTGTGTTACATGAGAGCATAGTTTTTTGCATCTCGTGCCTTTGAATCCCTCGCCACAATCAGGATTCAAAATCAGCACTCGCAGCAAAAAACGACTTTGCTCTCTTATTGCACAAAATAACTATTTTCATCATTTTTTACTTAGTTTGATTGATTGTCAAGTAATAAAGCTATTTCTGATTTTTATATGTTTTTTAAATACCTCCCCATTCCTGCTCATGTGAAAACTCATAATTATGTTAAAAACAACGATCAAAACAATACAATCTAGGATTTTAGGTGAGCTGTCAACCGAAGTAAGTACCTACCTACCTAGTTTAATAGATTACAATTAATATTTAATTTCTTAAAAAATAGAGGCCCAAGTTCAAATCATCAATATGATTTAAACTTGGACACCTATTTGGCTGACTTAGGGCTCCCGCACACGGGCCACCGGCCACAACCACAAAACGCCGCCACTGGCATATTTCCTGTAATTTTCATACATTTTATATGGACTCGCCACACACGGTTGGCGCCGGTGGCGGCCACACGCTACAAATCGTCGCAGCTTGCTTCTTGTGGCCCGCACCGGCCACTAAACGCCGACACAAAAAGCCGCCACACGCCACTCGCGCGATTCCCCACCCTAAACCTTCGTCGTCAGAGTCCATTATGATACTGCGCGCATGGGTTAAAAAGTAGCAGCCACTGACCGCAAGTGGCTGTCCGGCGCTTCAGCTCCCTTTGTGGCCGCTTGTAGCTTCTCGTGGCGGCGTTTGTGGCTGTGGCGAGTGGCTCGTGTGCGGCGACACTTAATGTGAAGTCTCATGTAAAGTTTATAAAACTTGAAGGTTTGTGTTGAATACAATATACTTACCAGGTAAATTAAACTACCTAGGTAGGTAGCTCTTCGAAGTCATGAAAACAACAAGATCGGAGGTATCATTGTATTGTCGGAAATTTCGCTATAAGTTTAGTAGGGACGGGATCACCACCAGCCGCCGCCGCCACCACCGCTGGACCAGCCGCTACCGCCGCCGCCGCCGGACTTCCAGCCGCCACCGCCGCCTCCGCCGCCGCTAGACCAGCCGCTGCTGCCACCGCCGAGCTTCCAGCCGCCGCCGCCTCCACCGCTGGACCAGCCACTGCTGCCGCCGCCGCCGCCGAGCTTCCAACCGCCACCGCTGCCGCCGCTAGACCAGCCACCGCCGCCGCCGCCGCCAGACTTCCAGCCGCCGCCGCCGCCCCCGCTAGACCAGCCGCTGCTGCCGCCGCCTGCCCAAGCAACAGTACTCAGTCAGTATAATATTATTTAATCGATGAAATTCTCTATACTTTTCATAAATAAAACCTACAAAAACACATGACGTAGGTATTGTAGCTGTAGGTAGGTACTCGTATTAAAAAAAAAAACAAAATAATAAGGTTCATGAACACATCATAGGGTACTTCGATGCAGATGCTCCACAACTGTCCACAAGACAATTTAGAGATGGCAAATTTTAGTGTTGCAACATCGTTAAGTCATGATCATGATCCCTTCCACAAATAAGTCAAAAACCTTGGCTTGCGGTCAACTCTGTAACTTTATATTAAAATAATTTAAAGATTGCGTAAAATGAGTTGCTAACATTATTGTATACTCAAGGGTCAAGTTTTACATAGACAACAGACCAACTTATGTCCAGCCAGCCAGGCTGAATGCAGTCGTTGCGAAATTAGTAATGGTTGCCGCAGAGCGAATGGATGACCCTAACTATTGACGTCTCACTCGACCTCTGAGCGTTAGATTTTGTAGGTACCTACTTAACTACCTTACGTAGGTACCTGTTTGTGGATTAGACGATAGAGGAAATCAGTAGGTAACGTTTACCTAGGTACCCCAATACTTACATCAAATAGTAAAAGTAAGTAGGTAGGTAAGTAGTTAGGAGGTTCACTGTGCTAGTCTAGTACCTACGTATTGTTTTAGGTTCATTGACATAAGTATCGTGACTTCTTTGTAACGAGGTCAGTAAAACGTGGGTTTATTCGCGAAGTACTGCACTGCTTAAATATCTACGTCATAGACTAGTCTGACTAGTACATAGTATATTATATAGGTAGGTACTGGTAGCGTGGAGCAATCTAACTTTAGGTAAGTAAGTACATATTTAGCACTTTTAGATGAACTTCGACACGATTTGGCTATGAAGGTACACTATGTAGGATTGCAGTTGTCTCTACAAAATAGGATGTTGTTCAGAGATACAAAAAATTAAAATGCTTACCGTAGCCTCCACCACCACCTCCTCCAGTAGTGATGATCTTGATGATTTTCACCTCTGTGTAAATAACACATGAAATATTAAGTAAGTACTTATAACAAAAGTTAAGTAAGTACTGATATACTTCTTCGAAACTGCAAAAATCTGTAGAATTCATGCAGGGTTACCAGACAACTAGTTCAACTCAAACATCTCCAAGTAGGCTGGAACTCGTTAGCCTTTGAGAAGTTTTGGGTTGAAAAATAGTTACTACCTAGTCTGCTAGTCAGTTGATGATTAGCTGGGTATCCGCACACAAAGATCCCAAGGGCCTGGGCATATAAAATAGAAAATAGGTTGTAACCATGTTCCCCAGCACTCATCTTAGTTGATGCAGAAATGCATGCAGTGAGTTAGACTAGAAGATACGGAATTGACCGATCACGTAATGAAGTAGGTAGGTTGTCGGCGACGATCGGAAGTCTACATAATTATGTTACAGGAGAGCTAGGAATAGTAATAGTGACTCACGTCCGCCGCTACCACCACCGCCGCCGGACCAACCGCCACCGCCGCCGCCGCCGCCTAGCTTCCAGCCGCCACCGCCGCCGCCGCCGCCGTAGCCGCCTCCGCCGCCGCTTGACCAACCGCCACCACCGCCGCCGCTGGACCAGCCGCCGCTGCCACCGCCTCCGCCACCTGACCAGCCACCGCTACTGATGTAGCCGGCCTTGGCCGCGACCACGGCTAACGCTAACAGACAGACGAACACCTGAAAGGGTAATGTAATGTTTGTATTAGATTCATAGTCTACCATTAGACTAGTTTCTAGTTTCAACAGTCACGTAAGTATGACCCTTCTTTCTGATTGAAGGATTGACCTAGTTTAAACACTAGCACAATAACCTACAGTGTGGCAGCGCAAGTTTGTTTTATTTAGCTAATAAGTGAACGTTTGAATATCATTTTAAAAACACGATAAGCTAGCAATAGCAGAAAGGTGCAACTGTTCTCAAAATAATGATGAGAAAAAATTGAAAGTGAAAGAGGTCACAGTGGAATGAAAGGAGGAAAGATTACGCATGTTATAGCATAATAAAGTCGGTCATCTTTATTTACTAATGTGTTATACATAGTTGTATGTCTTTGCACATCTTTTGTGGTAGAAACAATTAGATTCCTCCTAAGTTTTGAAATAATGTTATATTCCAATCGATAACGTCTTCGTCGTCTTAAATTATAGTCTGATGATCTGATCAAGACGTGTCGATTGGAATCTACCATTATTTCAAAACTTAGGAGGAAACCAATTTTGATTAGACAACAATTTTAAATGCGTAAGTACAATTTTATGGTACCTAGAATTTTTGTGATCAAAAATCAAATACACCTAGGTACTTACGTTAGGGACCACACCTAACGAAAATGGATAGTTCCTAATCTAAATTTTGCTAAATTAATGTTTTTAACCATTTTGTCTCTAATTTTAAAGGGTAGGTAGCTATAGGAAACAAGCAAAGGCTAAGGTTTTTTTTATATGTTATAACTATGCACAAATAATGAACAAAATTTAAATCACGATGCAAAATCTAGTCACAACTCACAGCTCCAAAATGTTAAATTAATTATTAAATTACCTTCATGGCGAAGCTGAGAGCAAACTGCTTGCTGAGGGGTCGTTGTTATCGCATTATATATGTGATGTAGCATCTCCCACCCGGGTCCGCTCGCGGTCGCGCGTCGTGAAGAAGGCGAACGGAAGCTGCACCGCGGCCGTCACTGACGCAAGCGCAACCCATTGTCCCTGCGTTGATTTGCCGGACTTGCGATAACTCACATTAGTCTATATCCCGTGGAGCTTTACTGACATGATGGGTTTTGTTGTTTCTGAAATGGTCTTTAGGTAAGTAGGTACTTTAATATTACAATCTCAAGTCGCGTGTCACTCGTAGAACTTTGTTTTCAGGTTGTGTCGTTACAGCACTATCGTAGCGGAAGGGACTTGCATTAAGTAGGTAGGTACATATCTACCACACAGGACATGAAATAGCTATACTTACTAACATTTTACTGCATAAAGCGGAAAAAAATTGTAAAGCGTTAGTAGTACACATAGAGAACGTGAGTTTATGGTGAAAACCGCATAAGTAGGTACGTACTTAACTATAATGATGTGCTACCTACTGCTTTAACTTTTCGATACCCTTCTCGGGTAGGCAGAGAGGATCGATCGACAAGAGACCGGAAAATGGTCTCGAAATCAAAATCCAAGATGGCGTCAGTGAAAATTTGCAAATTTTCTTCATGTGGTAATGTACGAAAAGGAAACACGAATAGGAATCGAAAAATATTGCGTGTGCAAACGCTCGTACCCTTAGTTTATCGAATCTGTAGATTTCATGTAGGTAAGTAATGACCATAAAGCTATCGCGCAAAAAGTGCGGCTCTTACGTTATAGGACGTAACGTTAGGAAGAGATTTCCTCCAGTTAAAATAAAAGCATACCTATCTGAAACAATAATATTGGTGTTTTAGAAAACCTTGGAAATTACCTAGGCAGGTATGTGCTGCTCTATGGATGTTATCGTTAGTTATAATAAGCGACGCTGATGCGTCAATAGGCTAATTTTGATAAGAGGAAACCTAGTTAAGGCATTGATAAGAGGCTTCACGTTCCAGCTGTCTTAAATGTGACAATAAATACCTCGTAAAACACTACTGTGAAAGTAAATCAAATGAAATGTTGCCGTAATAATCAGAATGTTACTTCCTAGATTATTCGAACACCTCTTAGAAGGTGTATCTACTTAGTAGCTACAAAACTCAAATACCTAAGAGGGTAAGTTTAAGATAAACACAGAATAAGGCTGTGTAAGCAGCCATATTTCGCCAATTATGTTACCGTTTTCCAGCAACATTTTATTTCCAATTTCCTAATCCAATAACGTTTTTAATAAGTACTTACTTACTTACATTTGAACATTTATAAACATAAGTAGGTACGTACCTACTTAGTTACCTTACCTACCTAGGTAAATAGGGTACTTTTCTTCTATGTTATAAAAATGAATCCCTGTTTCCCTTGGTCACTCACGCCAAGTCACGCCATAACGAAAAGGTATCTTTGTATTTATTTGATATGTAGGTACGGCTATATACAGAGTGTTCCAGAAAGGTGTGGTCATATTTAAGGGTAATGTTGGGTAGCTGATACTGTTATACAATATGGAAAAAATGCCAAAAATTAAAAACTAGAAAAAACAACTGAAAACTTCCGAAGAAATGACTTTTCAAGCAGTCTGATACAGTAGGTGACATGAAATCTGTGATTGAACTAAAGTAAATGCCACCAACTGTTACAAACTGTTTGATTTTTCCAGCTGTTTGTTAGTTCGAAAAAAAAACGAATTTTTTAACCGACTTCCCAAAAAGGAGGAGGTTCTCAATTCGATAGTATTTTTTTTTTTTTTGTGTTTGTTACCTCATATCTCCGTCATTTATGAACCGATTTGAAAAAATCTTGTTTTATGTGAAAGGATATACTTCTCGATTGGTCCCATTAAAATTTTATCAAAATCGGTTCAGCAGTTTGGTTTTTAAATCCAAATTGCTGGAAAAAATATGAGGAAAAATCATACGAAATTGCATATTTTTGCTTTCCTGTGACTTTTCAGTGGTGTTTTAGGTGTAGAGTACCACTAAAAAGTGAAAAATAAAAATCTTTTTCCCAAAAAAAAACCGACTTCTAAAAAAAACACTACCAAAGTACAAAATAACTTTAATTTCGGAAGTCGGTGTTTTTGGTCGCTTCTTCGTTATTTGACACCGACTTCCGAAATTAAAGTTATTTTGTACTTTGTAGTGTTTTTTTAGAAGTCAGTTTTTTTTTTTGTGAAAAAGTTTTTATGTTTTGATAATCACCCTTAAATGTGACCACACCTTTCTGGAACACCTTGTATACAAATACATAAAAACTTATTAGATAATATTATACATTATATACTTACCTACAAGCTAGTACAAAATACTTTATAAATGTACAAGCGGAGTAAAAAGGGAGAGGGGAAAAACTCACAGGGCATCGAAAAATTCGTCCACTTCGCTGTCAACGGGAAAAGTGCCCAGAACCCTGGCCGCATTGCCACGATTAATGGCAATGCTGATTCGCCCTCTGGTCACGCACGTGAAGAGTCGACTAACTGCTTGCTGATTTCGCGAAAAACTCGATGAGCACTCGGACCGTAGCCGGACCCCGTCGGCTAGTGTTTCAACCCCAAACGGCTCAAATACAAAATTCCCAACACGGTAAACTTTTTTTGTGTTCGTAATTGTCAGGGCAATTGGTTGTATCAGTTTTATGAAAGAAAAAACTGAAAAAACAAATACATCCGGACGAAGCCGGGGCGGGCCACTAGCTATTAGACATATATAAACGATGACCAATTGGAATTATGGCCCTACCAAGACAGCAAGTACCTTATTATTATAACCTAAATCAATAGTAACATTAATTTCCCCGTCGTCGTCGCCGTAACTATGTCGCGTCGTCGTAGCCAATTTCGACGACACGGTTAGTGCAGTGGTTGAGCGATTGACTGCTGCGCTGCGTGTCGCGGGTTCGATTCCCGCACGGAAAAAATATTTGTATGGCCTATAGATAGTTGTTCCGGGTCTGGCTGTTTGTGTGTGAGTTTCTATGTTTGTAAACGCACCCATGATACAGGAGAAATTCCTAGAGTGGGGCACCGTCTAAAAAAAAACAGCCGTCTAATTAACGGCCTAGCCTTTTAATTGAACGGGGGCTTTTTTTTGTCTGTGACGGAGGATTTTCCTTCGCTGAATTATGCATTGAGTGAGGGGCCAAACGAGAGACACAATCCGCGAGGTGGCAATTGTGGCGAACTATTGGGTACTAGCGACCCCACGAACACGATCTCCCGGGAGAAATATTGTTCCTCATCTTCGGTTTGCCTTTATTGACGGCTGGAGTGAACTTTGACGAAGAACAGAGCTCCCACATCTCTTTTGCCTTTATTGGCTGGTGGTGATTATCAAGAATGAACGTGTTCAGAAGAACGAAGTAGGTAGGTAATTAGACCAATAGCGCTGGTAAGGACTTGACCATCTTCCGGTCTCTGGTTAGTTGTGAATTTGTGATACCTAGTCGTGGAATACCGCTCCACTCCTCAAGCACCTTAGGAATGTTGTCCACTTGGCGCTACGACACTAAAGCGCTAGCTACCTACCTGTAATACCACATTCGATGGGAATTTGTTATCATTGACATAAATATGGTTGACTGTACATATAGGTACCTAGAAGAACGAACTAGGTGGGCTGCCAACCTACCTACTTGTATTTGATGAGTAAATTAATTTAGAAGGCAATCTACGTGTTCTACAGAGATTTTGAACGCAAGGTTAAAAATCTCAACTACGTCTGCAACCTTAATAATAGCTTGATGATGAGATGATGCATTTGAACTCGATATTTAAAACCGAAAGTTCTTGAAACTGTATTTGCTTGTAGGTTTTTAATTCTAACCTTGATTTTTTGATAAATTGTCAATGATATTTGAGCTCTTGTATATTTTGTTTGTCAGTGAATAAGTGATTTTTTGAATACCAAGGTATTACTATTATTAAGTAGGTATAGATGACCTAAGTTGTTACCAACCTCAGTCACGGGCTAGGACTGTCCGTCCGGGTGCCAAACAGGGCCCCACCCGGAGAATGAGAGAGAGAGACAGGAGAATGTAAGATGCAAGAGCGACCGACGACGGCGACGCGAGATCGGAAATGTGAGTTCCTTGCCTATGAAAATGCTAGGTTTTCTTTGACCGTTCATGATTACAATCCGAGGTACCTAGGTACTTATAGGAGATATTTTTTACTGACAAATGCAGTTAAAATGTTAGGATGCAAGAGCGAGCGAAGCGTCTGCATCTTTCGTACTTAGCATGTGTTTGACCTTATAGGGATTAAAAAAACGACCTCAAGATTTGTGCCATCTAGCTGCCATCTACTCTTGTCCGCCAGCCATCTAGCAAATTATTTATTTCTTGGAGACACATTGGGAATAACGTCCCTAGAAGTTACCTCTTCAATGTGCGATTTAATTATCATAGTCCATGTTTATTTACCTTTACCTACTCCTATGTACAAATCCCCAGTAGGTTAATAGTACCTAAATATCCTAAGAACATTTCAAATGTTAAAAGATACTTCACACACGCATCCATCTAGCCACCTTTAGTCACTCACTGCAATTTATTTCCTAACACGAACTAACTATAAGTACTTACTTAGGTACTTACTTATTTTAGTACCTATATTAATATACGTACTTACCTAGGTTTAGGGGGATAGGTAAAGGGACTACCTATGTATATTCTTTTAGGCTAATGAAATGGGGCGGTTTTCACTGAAAATCAACTAAGTCCTGCCTTTCATCATATATCATAACACTTGGCTACGGTGTATTATTTAATCTTCATCATCATGTGAATCGAGGCGTTTAAAAAAATATCGAAGGGTCACTAGGTCGATTTTGTTCTACATATAATAGGTACCTATCTTTCATAATATTATAATTACCTAGTGCATATTTTAGTGCACACAGTGCACTAAAATATACAGCACCTAGTGCATATTTTAGTGCACACAGTGCACTAAAATATACAGCACCTAGTGCATATTTTAGTGCACACAGTGACATAAGCGGCGGCGGCGTACCATGTTTTTTGACGCCACAATTTAGTCATAAATAGGCGATCTGTGGTACCTACCTATTCATACTACACTTCGAGAGCGGTCGTGTGCGCCATAGAGTATAGTAACTACTAAAGTGTGCGCGCGATATAAAAACCGGCCAAGTGCGAGTCGGACTCGCACACGTAGGGTTACCTTACCTAACGTTATCTATAAAAAACGGCAAAAATACTCACGTTTGTTGAGCGAGTTGCCCCACTTAAATATTTATTTTAAATTCCGTTTTTAGTATTTGTTATAGCGGCAACAGAAATACATCATCTGTGAAAATTTCAACTGTCTAGCTACCACGGTTAATGAGGTACAGCCTAGTGACAGACGGACAGCGGAGTCTTAGTAATATGGTCCCGTTTTACCCTTTGGGCATGGAACTCTAAAAATTGTATGATAAACACGTAGGTACTTATATAAGCAAACGTTCGGATGGCGGTTTCTAGACAATTGATATTAAAAAAGTTATAAGTACTTATATAGGTACTTTATGTCATAATTTCATTTAGAAATGTAGATGTAGGTACCTAAGTACATAGGTATATTGTTCTGTAGGTAATGAAAACTGTGGAATATTTGACAGCTGTTTGCGGCGTTCACGTTGCAATAATTATAAGAATGCACTCGCAGCTGAATTACATATAGGTAGGTAGTTATTTGGTCAGATTATGGACCAATCATAGGTAAAAGTAGTGATTGATACCTACAGGTTCAGGGAATATTCTATCCACATAGTATTGAAAATCGAGATTTATTTATGGCAGGTAGGTTTCCAGACTACACAAACTCAATAGGTCTTGGTTATCTACACTGCAAATTACAGTACTTACCTAACCATTTTTTTTACTGATAGACCGTGACCCGAAATCAAAGTCGGTATGATCTACCTACATGAATTAAAAACAACACACTTCACTCAGAAACTCATAAATATACGTTGAAGAAGGACGGATTCGGAAATGGTCGGTAATTGTAGCTAATGCGAGTAAAGTTAAGCATCCATCGCGATCGAGATGCGTTAGATGAGATTATTACGGTGAGAAGGCCGCACAACCGTGTAAACATTAATTTTATTATGTACATAAGGTTCTCAACAATGTGTGGCAATCTAAATGTCTTGTAGGTTGATTTCGCAACAACCTCACTATTGAATTAGCTTCGTTTTGTATAATTTAATACTTACATAATAATTAAAGAATATACGAAGATGGGTGGGGTGGATTATAAATGAGATTAAATAATAGACAAAATAATTAATATCACCTTCACTTTATTTTAAACAATTATAAATTCGTGAATAAATTAGATGGAAACTAGCTGTTGCCCGCGACTTAGATCGTAAACTTAGTTTAACCCCCAATAATTTTGGTGTGCCAAGGGCAGAACAGGGTTTTCATTGACCTAGGACTGACTAGGCTAGTGAGGACTAGGTATAGAAATTAGCTTAGGAAGTTCTCAAACAGTCAGACATAAGTATTGAAAAACCCATGGCGTTTGGATCCATTTAAACAGAGGTATGAAAAATTCTGTTCATCGACTTTTGGTGCTGACTGTACCTACAGAAACAAAACAAAAAAAACTCTTTCACAAAAAAATACAACCGACTTCCTTATAAAAAAAATACACTGTACTGTATATTATATATTTTTTTTTAGGATATGACCACTAGCAAGTTAACACGCATGGGATACGGACTAACCTGTGGTGGCCTCAAATGAATTTAAAGCCCCCAGCCAATGCTACAAAACTAGCTACTTACAAGCTCTGTAGGTACTTACTGTATAGTTTATGAGTAGGTAGGTACCTACTTACTTAATGTTTTTTTATTTCGAATTCGGTTGTATTTTTTTTATTGTTCACCTATTAGTGGTTAGATTTAACTAAACACAACGCAAAAAGAATCATCAAGATCGGTTAATAAACAATAAAGTTATGCCCGAATAGATAACCCCCAAAACCATGATTGACTTGTAGGTACACATTTGCGTAGTACCTCTTCACAGCGTACCTACGCGTAAGCGTGATGAAAACGCGATTTCAGCAATCCCGGTAGATTTGCTATAATTTATTGAAGAGTTCCGTAACCTATCTCTGAAATTCTTCATCAGATCATCACCAAATTAAAATGGAACCAGTCCGGGAAAATACCTACTCTTCCAAAAAAAAGAAAAATCATCAAAATCGGTGAGAGTGCGAGCATTCATCCATCCAAAAACATTGCGTAGGCGGCACCTATGCTTTTTTATGGATGGGAAATCATCAAATGACCTCTGTGGGTGGAGCGGGAAGGAGTGTCAGACTCTATCTAGGTCTAAGTTCGCTCGCTTCGCTCGCTCACTAGACACCATCCCCTTTTAACCTAACCTGTCCAAGTCGGGATGCCCTAAGCGCAGAGCTCGCTTCGCTCGCTCTTGCATCCTAAGTTCTCCTAGTAACAGTAGTAACATTGCATTATATCATCTTTTAACTGTAATTTTCAGTAGGTATTAAAATGTTACTGTTTCAGTAAAACGATTATTGGTGAGCATTTAAATTGTACACAAAGTAAAATAGCTTACTTATTTAAAATTCAGATTAGTAAGTAGGTTTAGCTTTAATAACCCCTAATTAATGAAACGACCCAGCCTGATTGTCCCTTGCTGTCCCTAACTGACGCCGCTAAGCCGAGGTTGTATTCCACAGGGAATGCCCTTAGCGAGCGCTCAGTAGTTTTTAGCTTGTAGCTAGTTTGTTGCCTTGGCTGGGGGCCTTAAATTCATTTGTGGCCACCACAGGTTAGTCCGGTTAAGCAGTTGATATCCCAAGTGTGTTAACTTGCTAGTGGTCATACCTAAAAAAAAAAAAAGTAAAAGTAGGTGGACACTAAGGGCCATTTTCACCAAGCCAAACTGATCGCGATCAGCGTATAAACCACGTTTATGAGCTGTCAGTGTCACTATTTTTCTAAGGAATATGGAAATTAGAAAAATAGTGATACTGACAGCTCATAATAGTAGATTATGCACCCAGGGGATAAAGCAGTGTCTTGTGTCACGGGCGTCATATTGAATCTCGAACGCAATGAAGGATTCGAGAGTTAACTCCCGAGCGTAGCGAGGGAGTTTAGAGTTTAACTCACGAGCGAAGCGAGGGAGTTAATACAAGAATCCTGAATGCAGCGAGGGATTCAAGCTAGCCCAAGGCAAAGACACCTTTATCCCCGAGGAGGATACTCTACTTTTCACACCTCTTGTGAGAAAATAAGAAGCCATAATACGAAAATCAAAGTATTTTAAATTTACAAACACTAAGTAGAGATATGTATTTAGAACTATACTGTATAATACCTACTTAAAAAAGCTTAGTTTAAAGCCATACGGATTTGCAATATTCGCGCCTTTTTTGCGTTCCACTCGGTATACCTACCACATTGCGGCCACGACCAACTCGATTTTCGTTTTTTTTTTTACTTTTCTGTGGGTAAGTAAATATGTGCAGGCCTATTATTATTGTTATCAACCTAATGCAATTAATGTGTACACAAAGCTTTATACAGAGCTTTATAACAGCTGGTAGAATGGGTTCGGACGCTTGGCTGTATGCAATTTGAATTTAGAACGTCATAGGAGATGCTCGAGAAAATAGTTTTTAAATTAATAAATCGACTATAAATGGGTTTTAAGTGTTATTCTTATCCTTTTATACAATAATCCGTACATAACCAATTATTCTTATAATATTGTCTTCAATCCTGGACCCTGGTCAATCCTTATGATTTTGTACACATTCGAGAATATCATCCCTAAGTAGTAAGAGTATCGAGAATATCTATCCTCTTTCTGGAACAGAAAGAGAGAGACAGAGACAGAAGGCGTTGTAAGTACCTAATATACCGCCAATTGAGCAGACAGATGAGGTTCCAAATTTAAATCACATTATTGACCAGCGGGTTATAATGAAATCCAGTACAATATTATTGCCCGGCTGTGCCACCAGCCAAAAATGACTCACTTTAGGTTAGGTTGGCATGACATATAATTTGACGTTTTCGATCAGGTGGTGTGAAAACTTGGTTTATTCGCTGATCGCGTTCAGTTTCATTGGTGAAATTGGCCCTAAGTCGACCGAGACGTAGGTACCTACTTACATAAGTATACCAGAATCGACTATCGATAGAGCGAAGGAGAAGACAAAATCCCCAAACAAAGTGTCGGTAGTATGGTCGGTAGGCAACTTACTTGTAGTAGGTAGGTTTTAAAATAGGTAGGTATATTATTTAGGATCTACCTACTAGACGGTCAGCAACTCAGCATGTAGATCACACGCGTGATGCTGCGATTTATCATCACGTAGGTAATTGTATGCCAACTTTAAATCTCGCAATATTTACACACAATGATAAACATTAAGTATAAAATGAATATTGCGCTCAGTCGCGAAACATTGCAATTTGCACTCAACTGCCTGTGATGGAGTAATTGCAGACGTTAGAAACTATGCTACCGATCCACAAAGATTTGGAGATAAAACGAAGCTTGGATTTACAAATTTTGACATTTATACAAGCTGGAAAATTGAAGCGGGCCCTAGAAGATATGTTTCCTTCCTAAATGATGATACATTTTAATCTCAATCTCAGAAGGTATAAGGTAGGAAGGTATAATTGATTTTTTTTTTAAATCTTTCAAAAGGACAGGATATATCAAACATTCACTCTTTGGCAGTACCTACCTAAGCGTGGCTGAAGCGATTTTTTTTCAATTCACCTTACAAACTCAACCTAATTTATGAGTTTTTTAATGAGAATAAATGGCCATCTTCTTTACCCACTTTTTTAAGAATGGGAAATCATCAAATGCGTCATTCCGCTCTGGAGAGACTGTTCACTAAAACCCACCCGTGCTTCTTCCTTCGCGTTCCGGGGCCGGGGCCGCGGTTTCTTACCTACTCTTTCGAACAATCTGCGGGATTGTTCTAAGGAGTAACCGCGGCCCTGGCAGGCACTGGCCCTAGCGGACCCTGTCATTCCTTTTCCACTTAGGGTTATTTTGAATTAATGAATAACGTTAAATTATATTCGAGAAGCGAGCATTCTAGTGAAACCATTTTCCCATTAGGTAAGTAATTAAACGGTTAAGGTATCCCTACTGCTCCATCTAAAAATCCAACTGGTATTAGGTAAGTAGGTATTGTACCTGGATGACCGAGCTTCGTTCGGTTTTATTTTTTAAAAACGAGGTTTTCTAAAAATGAAACCTAGCTAGATCGATTTATCCTTAGTAGCCTTCGAAAACCCCTGCATAGTAAATTTCATGAAAATCGTTGGAGCCGTTTCCGAGATTCATATTGTATATACATATGTACAAGAATTGCTCGTTTCAAGGTATTACTTAGATAATATGGGATGAGGAAACTTAAAATAACAAATAAAAAATGTTCTGGGACATAGTGTCCTAATTTCTTTAGGTTAACTAGATATTTGGAGGAAAAGAATTTCTTCCTCCATTTTACCTACTGTCCCTTGTAAACACTATATCTTTTACAAAAAAAAGTATTATTAATTATATACTTTAGAATAGTTGGAATACTGAGATCCTACTGTTCACTCGTTGATTAGTTTATGCTATAGGTAAATTATTAAACTTGTACTGCTTGTACATGGAAGACGATAATTTGTTCTCGATGTTTGCGATCCTATGAGAAGACAGAGTGAAAGGATAATTAATTGAATTTAGTGGGTGATTTGCTGTACTAAATTTTAATAATAAAACAATTATTGTTTTATATCATGTAACGTAAACGTAACATATTGCATAAAGACATTTTGAGATTGATACAAACCACAACATTAGACTTTTGTAACTAAGAATGTTAAATTTTAGATATGAAGTAACATTTTTGAACTCAAATAATTATTATTTTCTTGTTTAAATAACATTTAGTACTTCCCTATACAAAAATGCAAATTTCATAATAAATGCTAACATTTGCATTTTCTTACTAGAAGCAATGATTTGAGATAAACATTTTAAAAATTCGATAATTATTCATTCTGCAGAGGTCATCGATTGTAATTTATTATTTAAATTTATGAAATGAGTGTTATGAAAACATTCAAGTAAGATTATTACATAGAACTGAATGCCTGCTCTGTATTTACAATTCTATTGTTTACAGGAAGTAAGGGGATATAATATTATTTAGAAACCTGTTGCACTGTACCTAAATTAATATATAGGTAGGTACTTACTTCGTAGATGTCTCTCTGGTCGAGTCATCTAGTGGTTGCATGTGCTACTGCTGAGTTTAGGTCCTGGGTTCGATTGCCAGCAGTGTTGCTGGATTTTAGTCCGTCCTAATACATGAATAGGTTCACCCCATAACATGGGACTTAAACGTAGGTACCTGGCGGCAGAAACGAACGACGACCTTTTTTTTTACTGATGGTGATGGCTTAAGGACATGTTGCGAAGTAGATATCTTTGTTTAATCACATCTTAAGCAAGTCCAAAATATTTTCAGTAGGTAGGCAAATAAGACGCAATTAGCCCCAAACAACAACAACAACAACAACATAAAAGGTTGGAGGCTTCCAATTTCCCACGTAGATCATATGCAAAATACAGGGTCACATAAAATTAGCCATAGAAGCTCTGCAAACGTGATGTCATGATTTGTATCAATATGTAATGATGATACAATAAAAAATTCAACCTCTCAATTTCAAGGAACTACATCTGACTGCGAGGTCAACGTCCGCGGGTAGTGTGGTGTGGCGGGGGTGCAGCTCGCCCCGGATGACACCCGACCGTTCGTTGACTTTTTCGTCTCGGTTGAGTGTCTCCACACCTGTCAGAAGTGGGGTGCAAAAACTTTCGAGCTCGCTTCGCTCGCTTTTGCATTCTGCACTCTCTTACTTCATGAGTTTTTCTGTATAAATCATTTCTATTTATGTAGGTATGAATGATCAAAAGATAATAAAACTTTTCCGAGTTGGGCTGCAAACATTTCCTTAGATCTTGAGCTTTTCTGCATTTAGGGGTAACATGTGACGTCCAACCGTTCGTTGACTTTTCTGTCACCCCTAAAGGGGGACGCAATTTCGTTCCGAGAAGGGGTGCAAAAACTTTCGAGCTCGCTTCGCTGGCTCTTGCATTCTGCGCTCTCTTAATTATTTTGCTTTTCTGCACGAGTCAGCAGTATGACCTCTTTTAAAGTATGAATAATAATAAAAAAAAAACCAAACCCATCCGACGTGGACTGCAAACATTTTCGAACTCGCTTCGCTCGTTCTTGTATTCTGCCCTCTCTTAGTTTATGTAGGTATTTTTATTTTTATAACAATATACTTAATACTAATTTAACTATATACCTACACTTGAAATATATTAAAAAATTTAAAACTCCTAACTAAAATATGGCGTCAAAAAATTCATCCGCATCGCTGTCGACACACGGAAGTGAGCCCAAAAGACTGGCGGCATTGCCACGTTGTATGGCATTGCTTATCCTCTGTCCGAAGTAAAAGCCAGCCCTTGGGTCACGCGAAGTGTCAACTAAGCGTTTCCAAAGTTCTTTAGTTCCTCTCTTAGTTCATTTTGCATCAATTTACAATGTTACTTCTATTTAAGTATGAGTGATAAAAAAAGGGTTGCGGGTAGCCGATGGATGCACACACAGGACGAGTTGTTGTGGTGATACTTGGGGGAGGCCTATGACCAGCAGTGGACGTCTTTCGGCTGACATGATGATGATCAAAAGAAAATAAGACCTATCCGAGGTGGGATGCCAAACTTTCGAGTTCATAGGTCTTGCAATCTACTCTTTCTGACCTGCATCAATCAACAAAGTTAATTCTATTTGAGTATGAATAATAAAATAATAATTGTCAAAAGAAAATTAATATTTATCGAAGCGAGGTGCAAACATTTTCGTAGTTCGCTTCACTCGCTCTTACATTTTTTGTGTCGAGCTCGCCTGAGTACACAAATTCTAATGCTCTCATCAACCAGAGCTTACGGACGAATAGTTCATAATTATTGCTTAACAAACAGTGATGTAAAAACATTCCTGAAAAAAAATCTGCAGCTCAAATGGAGCAGTCCGAAAAATGAAAGAACGTCGCAAGTTCGCAACCCAACAATATTTCGGGGGCTCCATGTGTGGGTTACACATTATCCGCACCGGGTGTCGCCCATGCTAGCTACGCTGTGGGTAATTTAAAAAAATATTTTTTCATCCCACCATCTCGGAAAGAGTATTTTTAATCTTCAATATCTGAGTGGAAAAGCCGTTTTTATTCTCTAGAGGATAAAGTAAATTGAATTTAGAACATCGTGTGCACTAAGTTTGTGAATTAAAAAAAAACATTAAACCTGCTACCTCTATGGTGCCGAATATATCATACAACTTTTTTTTAATTTGTTAAAAACTCAGACTCGGAACCTTCTTGGTGTTCTTTTTCAATTTGCTTTGTACGCGGTTCTTTACGCGGCATTTTTTCACGTCATTGTTAAACCATAGATTAAAAACAAGAAACTTGAAAACAAGTGAAAAAACTAAAATGAGTGATTCTAGCGACGAGGAAGTTTGTTTGACGCCAACAGAATTGACTGAAACTGTTAATAATGCGCAAATGAGCTTTCTCCCTCAACAATCACGCGAGAAGTATTTAAAACAGTACGATATGTTCAACACGTGGCGACTAGCAAAAGGAGCCAAAACTTTCTCAGAAAACGTTTTGCTGGCATATTTTATAGAATTATCCGAGAACAAGAAAGCAAGCACTCTATGTAGTACGTATTCGATGCTAAAAGCAACAATAAAGATGAAAAAAGACATACATATCGATACCTATCCTAAATTAGTGGCATTTTTAAAAAGAGCCTCATCTGGTCATCAACCAAAAGAATCTAAGGTTTTCACAGTATCTGATATTGAAAAGTTTCTTAACGAAGCACCCGATTCCGAATATTTGGCGGCAAAAGTAAGTCAGTTGTACATTCAGTTTCTACTTAAGTATATTAATCTCAATTAAATAGTATACTTAGTAAATGTTGATAGGCATAATTATGCGTTCATATCAATTTTATTCATTTATCTACTACAATACTCTTTACGTTACAGGTTGTTCTTATTATTGGAATAAACGAAGCATGTCGAACTAATGAACTAACACAACTTAATGTCAAAAACATTGAGAAACATTCAGATGACTTACTATTAATTAATTTACCTAATACAAAGACAAAAAGAGACCGCAACTTCGTCATTCGCAAGGAATACGTAACGATTGTTGAGAAATATCAAGCCTTACGCCCGCCTAACACTCCAATCAATCGATTTTTTCTACAGTATCGCAATGGAAAGTGTGTTAGACAGCCTATGGGTACTAATAAAATTGGCAGTATCCCACGAGAAATAGCAACATTTCTTGAACTTCCAGAACCCCTGTTGTACACGGGTCATTGTTTCCGACGAACTTCAGCCACACTTTTGGCTGATTCCAGAGCTGATCTCCTGTCCCTTAAGCGCCACGGAGGCTGGAAGTCCAATGCAGTTGTAGAGGGATACATAGAGGATTCCATCCAAAATAAGTCTAAAATATGTGAAGGCATCGTAGGAGCCATTACACTGAAAGAGCCTCAATCGGATCCTTGGACTGGCCCTTCTACACCAAAAATAAGCCGTTATGAAACACCTAACCATCTCCCTCTCTCTCCAACATTCACGCCAAGGGAATCCGATGAATCGGTACAACTATTAAGTATGACAGATAGTTTACCGAAAAACAGTACACAAGTGACTAACACCAATATTACAGTACCAAACAAAAATATTACACTCAATTTAAATAACTGTAGCAACGTTACTTTAAAATTTTCTTAATTATACCTTAGTATTATTTTGTTATAATTTAAAGATTATTCTGTAATACTTACCTGTCATAATGTAGTAATTAATACCTAAACTGAAATAAAAGTGTACCTATCTTGTGATTGTAAACGTTTTTTTTTTGCATTTAGTCATTTCCTCGCTGAGGTGGAATGAAAAGTTACGTGTTGCACTCGAGTGCAAAGATTTTTCACCTCGTGCTCTTTTGATTCCCTCGCTAACGCTCAGGATTCTAATTTTGAATCACTCGCTGCGCTCGTGATTCAATTTTAGAATCCTTCGCTTGCTCGGTCATCAAAATTGAACACGCGGTTAAAAAGCAACTTTGCACTCTTGTATAACAAATAACTATTTTAAACCTTGGGAAATATTTTTTTTTGTTTTATAAATAGTCATTACTTCATTAGGTTTCGATACCCATCACGTCTCTTATTAACTAGCGTATTCAATTTGACCGTGTTGCTATGGGAGAATTCGAAACTGCGCTGCGTTTAGTTTTTCTTTAAAGGTATAAAAAAAAATTGTTGCGCACAACTACCTATACCTACCTACCTAAATGTAGGTTAATAAATACCTATTTATTTATTATTTCATGGATCAACCTGTGGTCCATCATTAGGTATTTTTGAATAAAAATTACTTACAGTCAAGATCTACTATTGCTTATTATATTATTTAATTGATAGTAAGAAGGTCATTCATAGCCATAAGTCATCGTTACGTCTACACGTCATTAGAGTGAATCGGTAACACCTCACAATCTATTCGGTGTTCGAAGTTATATCCGAGTAAAAGGCAGAGCTTACGCAACTACATAAAATTAATGCAGGATGATCGCTATTTCGGCGATCGTTCAAGACGATTGTAATAAATTGTATCTACAGTGGTAGAGAGCGAAGATACCTTTTGTTCGTACGTGTCTAATGTCCAGTTTCTGAGGTACTTAGTACTTTATCTACCTATCCGTTATTCACTAATCAATCAATAGCGGTATGAAAAATAGCGTTTACAGACAGATAAACGACCGATAAAGTACCTACCTACATCAGAAACCGGGCATGTCATTTAAAGTCAATCATTTTATAAAGGTGTTTAAAATCGAATAAAAACAACATCTCCGTGCAATTGCAATTCACACAAAATATTAAAATGTACCTGTAAAAGATAATAATTAAAGATTAAAATGTGATTTATTAGTAAATTTTGTGTTTTTCTTGTATTCTATATAAAAAGTATTCAGTGTATTGATATTTCGATAGAATGAATATGCGATGCCTTGAACGCTCGATCAAACAATCATTCGATATTTTGAACACTCGATGTATTGAGTGTACGATATTTTGAATGTTCGATTTATTAACCATTCGATATTAAGAACGTTCGAATATTTAGATGTTCGACTTATAGTGGTCGATCAATTGATATTCGATTATTTGGTATTCGATTTGGCATAGTACACCCACTAAAAATTGTAAGTAAATGTAGATATTAGTGAAGTACAGGGACTGAATTTAAAACTGCCCGCCTGATGCTAAAATGCAGTTTTTGTGTGTTTGACCATGCACAACTAAGCGTCAACTGCATGTGGAATGAGCTTCTTTACTACACACTACCTACACGCATTATGCATGTAGTGATCCTATTTTGAAAATGTAGGTAGGTAAGTATTTATTTATGATACGCGTCCATGTTTGGGTCACAGATGGTCATTGTACCAAATTTCAACTCCATCCTTTCAGTACCTAGATACGATGTGAGTGATCCTATAAGTTCAGGCATTCGAAACCCTTGAAATGCCTGAAGTAGGTTTAGGTATGAATAAACACAGATCATGAAGTCAGGACAGTCAGGACCCACGAGCCACGCTGGGTCCACCATCAGATTCTTGACTAGCCCGTGAACGTTGTGATAAGTGAATCCATTACCTATACCTAATTAGTGTTTCTATACGTTCTTTATCGTGAGTTGACTCGTCAGATTTTAAATTAGTTAGGTAGTGTTATTGATCATGAGTGTCAGACTCTTACTGACTAAAACCCATCCTGTTCGTTGTTCCTCGTAGTGCCCTTTGCATTCTAGGGCCGTGGTGACTCTTTCGAACTAAATCCGCAACCCTGTGCAGGCTCTGGCCCCAACGGACCCCGTCTTCTTTGCTGACATCTCTGAGGTGCGCGTGGAACGCAACGGGCCGTCGAACCGGGCCTGGTTTTAATCGGACAGCGAGCCACCTATTATACCTACTCTATGCCGAAGGTACTACAAGATGTTCAACTTCTAGGTTATAGCCAGTTTGCCACAATCGTTGGTGAGATATACCTTAACTTCTTTAGCAACAAACACTTTAGTTGTTCAGTTTCTTTCAGACACTTTAAAATAAGTGCTACCTGACTTATTGTTGCAATCGGAAAATCAATAAGTAGGTATTGTACCTAAGTAGGTATACCTACGGGTAAATATCAAAAAAATATCCCGGGTAGGTACGGAACCCTTCGCTCTGAAAGATCCAAATTCATTAGAGATCTGTCAGCAAATGGGCAATTTAATCAAATCAATTATGCCATTTGGTGCTACTGAGCCAGTTGTCCATAAAAATTACCATTATTCGGGTTCCGTACCTCAAAAGGAAAAGTATGTCACACTTACCCATATTGACCTTACTTACCTATTCAAGTGTTTACAACCAATGGTAGTGTTGAGTAGGTAGGTACATGGTACCTATGTAGACTAATTAGATAACCCACCCCACCATTTATAATGAGTGCGGAAAGATTAACATGATATTCTTTGTTACCTACCTGAACCGCGTGTAATTAGCATAACGAAACAATTTCAAGTGCCATTAGGTACCTAGCGCTGTCCGAAAGACGTTCAATGAACATCATGCCTTTCAACCACAGTGAAGAAATCTTAGTCCGTAGAAGGTCATAGTGCAAAATTAAGAGGGCCTCCCGCGTGCCATAACTATAAGTACTTACCTATTAAACTACGGAATAGTACGGACGGAGCTTAGTCGGAGCCACGCGTCCTGAATACTTACGTCCGGCTAATGGCAGATTGTTTAGCAGAATAAATAGTCAAATAACATCTCTCTATCTGCGGCACGCACGGGTCATGGATAACTTTGATGGTAATTTATACTTAATTAATTCCTGTCTGGTAGTGTGTCTGTCTGTTGCAATATCAGTTTACATAAAGCCAAGACGTGGAGCCTACCTACTTGATATTTAAAACCCAGATTGTACTTATATGTACCTACAGGTTGGTCCTTTTCGCCCTTCCTAAAAGCAGGTTCTTAGTGGTAGGTACCAAATGAATAATACATTTTTAGGTTTTTATGTAGCGCATCTAAAACTGGCCCGCCATAATTCTGTTGGCCTGCTTTACATAAGAATATCAAAGAAGTCAAAATAAACGAAGCATCTAGTACCTACAGCTACGGTAGTCTACGAAATCTGTCACACGCCCAGTGTTGCAAACAAGGCGATCATTTTACCGAGCAGGGAAAGGATCTAACGCAGTGATTACTGAGATACTACCGACGATATTGTATTACATTGCACAAACAAATTTAAGAGGTTTCCTTTCATAATAAGAGACGTTGAGTAAAGCCCATTTAAGGAATTGTGTAGTACAGTACATATGTATATAATTTACGCTCCACTTAAAGTGACGGATATGAAGCAATTTGACACACAATAATTTAAGTTATTCAATTTATTTCAGGCAGCTTAGTAAAACTGCCCGGGGTTTAGTCGGTTAGAATCCGAAATAGCCCTCCGTTCTCCCCAGAGGCCCAGACAGACGGCCCTTCGTCTGGTTAGTCTTTTGTTTAGATCTGACGATTTACCCACAAAAAGGCAGCATAGTTAGGTACCTACTTAAATACATAGAAGCAGGAAGGTGGCGTCTAAGTAGTTCTGTTACATACTTATTTTCTGAAAGGTGGCTACCTATTAGAGTAGGTAGGTACCTAGGCAATCGATAACTCTACATACTTACACCTAACCATTATCTGCTAAGTTATATAGGTACCTAAGCTCCTACTTGGGCACGCAGAAACCAAAGCGCAATGCAGATGATGGTTAAAGTGGGACAATAGAGGTAGGTAGGTTAGGTATATGATAATACCTCGATCTTTGTTACTAGTTGCAAAACCAATCCCACCTACCTAACTTGAGCACACATTTAAAACTGTTTGGATTTACAGTTGTGTATTTTCTCACTGTTTTATTCCATTGTAATACTCACAATGATTGTCAAGAGTGCACCAGATAGGTAGTGTAATAATTGCATGTGACGCAAACTAATGCAATACCAGCAACCTCTATGTTCCTACTCGGTACCTACCTAAATAAGTACGTAGTTACTTAAATGTTAACTTCGTTGGTGGATTTTGCTGATGCTGATAATTGATACCTCGATACCTCGTCACATAATGCTCTGGAAACTCCATACCTACCTTCACGTTGCAGGTTGCTATAATTATTATTTGGTACCTATCTATCTGGTATGAATGTGAGCGTAGTGAACGAAGGTCGAAAACAAATACGCATGGCGGTATGCCATCCATCCGTTTTATATTTATACGTATTTTATTCACCAATGAAAAAATGCGCAATCAGTCACGAGTGACCATGCATATTGTTGATGGCAATCCACTAGCCAAAATCACGATCAGAGATTTACGTAAGTAACTCATAATGAATTATGTTTTAATCTGTAGCATTGAAGATTTCTGTTAAAATGTTAAGGCTCAATCAACATTTATGTGTTGGCATTACTTTCATTCAGTCGCATAACTCGCATATCATATGTATTGTGTCTATTGTCTATTGTGTAGCTTCTCTTGTCAACTGCCGTTGCAATTAATGCAAGTCAAGATTTTGCCTTGCGATGGGACAAGCCGTTCCATTTTAGAGGTCCATGGCCAAATGACAAAAACGGAACCCTTTTTTATGGATGGGAAATCATTAAATATCTCCTCCCGCTCTGGGCGGAGCGGAAGGGAGTGTCAGACTGTTACCTACTGACTAAAACCCATCTGGATTTCTCCTTATGATCTTTGCGTTCCAAGGTCACGGTGACTCTTTCGAACAAATTCCGCAACCCTAGCAGGCTCTTACTGACTAAAACCCATCCGTGCTCCTCCTAGTGCCCTTTGCTTTCCAGGGCCGCGGTGACTCTTTCGAATAAAATCCGCAACCAAAACGGAACTCTTAGGTATAATTCCTTCCTGTCTTACTTGAAGACTATTGGCACTATCGATGTTTGGACACGAGGACCTATTCTATGAATACCTAGAAAACGAGATGGGCGGGTTTTTGACTTTTAATGACTTTTGACAGGTTATTTTAGGCTAGAACTTGAGAAATAAGTACCTACTCTTAATACTTCATTAGGATTCGGGGGTAAGGGTGGCATTCCTACAAAAAACCAGAGTACTCGCCTGTGTCACAGACAGAGTCGCCGACCGAGGGTCCCGTGCCTTGGTAAAATATTATTTTACATTCTGAAATGAAAGTTAACATTTTTGAGACCGAAAAACTAGTGCGATTAGTATGACTGATTACGTACAAAAAGAACCAGTATAAGTAATATATTATTACCTAAGTAAGTCCCTACATGAATTTCCATTAACTAGATTAATTTCCCGTGTGCGTGCGTTTTTAGGGTTCCGTACCCAAAGGGTAAAAACGGGACCCTATTACTAAGACTTCGCTGTCCGTCTGTCTGTCACCAGGCTGTATCTCATGAACTGTGATAGCTAGACAGTTCAAATTTTCACAGATGACGTATTTCTGTTGCCGCTATAACTAAAAAAAATAGGTAAGTACTAAAACAGAATACAATAAATAAGTGGGGCTCCCACACAACAAACGTGATTTTTTGCGATTTTTTGCCGTGTGCGAGTCCGACTCGCACTTAGCCGGTTTTTTTTTAATTACCCGTGTGCCAAGCCAAGTTTCATTCAATTCCGTTCAGTTGTTACAACAACAAACTTCCAAAAATCTAAACATAGGACTTTCACAATTATACTAATCTAAGTATCTATACATATAATAAAACAGTAACGAAAGAAAAACTGTACATTGAGAATTTTCGAGAAAAAATAAGTGGCTTTTGTTAGAAAAACGTAACTGATGACAAAAAGTGACTTTTTAGAATTTTTGTCTGTTTGTCTGTTTGTATGTGTGTATGGTACGGCTTCACGCCATAACTACTGGACAGATTAAAATGAAATTCAGCAAAAATGTTCTTTGTAAACCTAGGAAGACTTTAGGCTACATATTATCACGCCGTATGTTATGGGAGGTAAGCAATATTGATTTTAAAAGGTTTTTGTTCGTAATTGAATGCACAAAATGACATGTTAGTTAGTTACAAAACCATTTAGATATTTTTTACACATAAACCTGATAGGAATTGTAGCAATCTAGAAGAAATCAATTTATTATCTACATAATTCAGATACCCGTAAAGCCATCTGTTGACCGAAAAAGTACTAACTATCAAAAGAATTCCACCAAAATATATTTTTTAGTTACTAATGGTACTTTTAAAACGTCATAAACAGTGATTCTTTTGATACAAAACTTACCGTTATGCATTTGATGCATAACATAAAAAAAGATTTGGTCTGATTACTCCACTGACGTTATTTTAATTTTTTTTTGAACGGGTAATCTCTCCACTCAACCGTAAAGCACCCTGTTTGCTTCTGTACACTTGGACGGAGCTAGGCCGGCAAACTTAGCCAGGACACCTACATACAACAGAGTCCATACTCTACTCTATCCGTTGCGGGGTTTTTTTTTATGGATGTGAAATCATCAAAATGACTTCTTCCGCTCTGGGTAGACTGGAAGGAAGTGTCAGACTGTTACTGACTAAAACCCATCTGGGTTTCTCCTTATGATCTTTGCGTTCCAAGGTCACGGTGACTCTTTCGAACAAATTCCGCAACCCTAGCAGGCTCTGGCCCTAACGGGCCCCGTCTACTTAGCTGACATCTCTTGGAGGCGCGCATGGAACACAACGCTTCGTCGACCCGGACCAGTGGCGCTATATAGGGTGTATAGCTCCATCCCTCCTTTTCGCTCGAACGACTCACGCTTCAACACGTCATGGTAGGGCCGCTGGTTGTTATCGGGCCGCGAGCCACCCAACGCTCGCCGTCCGCAGGCCCGTGCCTACGGTGGCCGAGAATCGCCCTGCGACTCCTGACGCCCGGGGCGTCTTCTTCTGTTTCGGCGGCTAAGGCGTGACGTTTGCCTCTCCTTCACGCGGCCCGCCCCTTCCTTTACTAGCATTACTGTTTCGCAAAAGGAGGTGACGGCTTCCCACGCCTCCGCGCTTTGGACCATGGAGTGAACCAGAGCCGGTAGCGAGAGGTCGCCGTCGCTGATCGCCTCGACGAGGACACGGCGGTGCTCCGCCCAAGCAGGGCAGACCTTCACCGTATGCTCCGCCGTGTCCTCTGCGGGGGTTGACTTCTCTTCTGGTTGGTTTTCCCATGGACAACTTTATGTTGCTCTATCGCGTGTTAACAATCTTAGCAAGTTTCATCAACATCGTGTATCATCATCATTATCCACAGTCCAACTTCGCTCACTGCTGAGCATAGGCCTCTCTTTTCGTGTGCCGATCCCCACGTTCCTGTGCCAGCCTCATCCAGGTTCTACCCACGATGGCAACAATATCGTCCGCCCATCTCGCCGCCGGTCGACCAATACTTTTTCCTCCAGTCCTTGGACTCAGTCACTGCCTTACTCCACCTATCATCACCGCGCCTTGCCAGCTCCACTTTAGTTCTACAATTCGTTTTCCGATGTTGGAGCGTTCCATGCTTTTCCAAGCATGGAACGGTCCATGGCTCTCTGTGCAACTATCAGTCTGTACACAGCCTCCTGCGTGAGCGTCCATGTAAGTAAGTAAGTCATGGTGGGAAAAGCACACTGGTTATAAAGGCATATTCAGCTACAGTCAAAACATCTGAGTTTATAAAGTACCTAATCTAAGAGGTACCATGTGCACTTAGGTAGCTGAATAGACGAAATCACTACACAGTATAAAACAAAGTCTCTGTCGCTGTCTCTCCGTCCGTATGCTTAAATTTTTAAAACTACGCAACGGATTTGAAGCGGTTTTTTAATAGATAGAGTGATTTAAGAGGAAGATTTATATGTATAATACATGCAGAATATTGTAGAGAAACCACTGATAAATTTAGAGGTTTCTAATGTGATGTCGTAAATGAACACTTTTTTTTGCGCTTACTTTGCAAACGCTGGCTGAACCCCACGAGATAAATCAAAATAATGTACTACAGTATTGTACACCTTAAAAAGGTCAACAAAAAAGTCCGCGATGGTATATGTCTATCTCAAGGATAACCCACAATAACCATTTTTTATCCTTTACTATTTACGGGAAAAAATGGCTTATTTACGAAGTGATTTTAAGCAATACAGCATTAATCCTTATCCAATTAAGTACTTTAAATACATTGTCCATTTAATATAGATCAATATGGCCCTTTACAGCATTTAATCTAAATGAATATTTCCGAAGATATTACCTACAGATTTAAAATGCAGGGACATAGCGGTGCGGCGCAGCGGCGGTAGTCGGTACTGGACCGGCGCCGGCGGGCGGCCGGGGCGGCGCGATGTATATATTGTCTAATGACAAAAAAGCTGTAAACGTATTTAGTATCAGCATTGCACATTTGCACCCGTGCGAAGCCGGGGCATCCGTCGCTAGTAATAAATAATAATCTAATATAATCAGGTTATTGTGGTTAAACCTCAAATCTAAAAGTGTTCAGTTTCTTCAGTCTTCCTTCATAGACAGAACTTATGTGCACTCGAAACAATTTGTTTGTAATTTCCCTATTGTTTTTCTGCATTAGTCTGAGAAAAAAGATCATTAATGATCTGAATCGGGTGCCAGGAAGCTGAGACGTGATACTGATCACGAAAGTAGGTAAGGTAAACGGGTGAAAGTGGAAACATTTGCGGGTCGTTTTTGTACCGTCGCGCACTCGTGTCTCATCTCATCCGGACGTAATCATCATAATATATTTATGTAACCGCTTGTGTCGTCATAAGTCGTAGTCTTTGTGTAGCAGACTATAAGATCTAAGAGATCGATTTATAGATAAGCTAAGATTACAGACACCACGATACTTTTCAGTAGGTAACGACTCGCGGGCAATAAACTGGAATCACTTCTTCGCGCGTTGATCAAAATAAATTACAATTTCTATCCAATGAAGTATGAATTGTGGTATATCATTTGAAAGGTGTAAGACAGGGAGACGTCATTTCTCCGAAACTATTTCGATCCGAACAAAAAGAAAAATTTTATGAGATGGGTTGGTTGGAACTTTATTATTACAATACAGAGATTGTCAATATTTATAGGTTTTAAAATGGCAAAAGACCCACCTAATGATAAACTACTATTTGTACCCATTATATTTACAAACCTCCTAGCCAGTTGCCTAAATGCTATTACATCACGTTTGCTACAACTGAGACCTGAGACATGAAGACAGAAAGTATTATTTGATTGTAATTTTGCCGAGCGACGACCGTACCCTTCATACTATACCTAATGTCGTAAAGCATCACTGTTTCGCTGCAGAAATAGGCAGGTACGGTGTACCGTATTTTAGTCATATTATTTTACTAATTTATTTTTGTTAACATACTTGCAGACTCATTTACTTGTCTACCCGACAGTCAACCGCTTTTTCCAGAAAGGTTTTTAGAATTTAATGATCACTAAAACTAGAAGAAGGTTTGTTGTTAGCAGCGCCAAAATAGCGGAAACTCAAAAAAAACGATCTACTTGGTAAATATTCTGTTAATAGTGAAAATGTTTTTAAAGTTCTACAATAGGTAGACCCGTAATACTTGTCCACACTTTTGGGTACTCACCCGTAATACTTGTCCACAGTTTTCTATGCGGCACTTAGAAGTTTTGGTAACTTCGTCATAATTAAAGTAATGGTACACACAGTTTACTTTCTTTCGTCCCATCGCTTTGATTAATACCTAACTACCTAACCTAACGGGCCCCATCTTATGCTGACGGCTGCTGATTCGGCGCGCGTGGAACACAGCGCGCCGTCGACCCGGGCCTGTTCTGATCGGACGGCGAGCTACTCATTGCTCGCCGTCCACTGGCATCAGTCACTGCGCCATGCTCAGGAGCATGAGTTCCTGGGCGGCGCAGTGGCTGACGTTCAACAGGAGGGGGTAAAATGGGGCCATTATTGGCACTCCATTTCCGCCCCATCCGGAGCCCTTTGTGGGAGCTCTACCGCGGCTGTTGCTAATACAACAGCCGCGGTGGAACCGGCAATAGCGGCAGAAGAAGCGGCGGCGGCCGCGGCGGAGACGGCGGTGGCGGAGGACTTCCTCCTGCTTCCGGCTTTGGTGGGTGGAGCGCAGGCTCTGCCCCCAGCCCAGTGGTCGGCCGGCTTGCCAGCTGCCGACCATGCTACGCAGTGCGGCGCGGCGTTACAGGAGCCGGCCCTGTGACCAGGCTGACCACAGCGGAAACAGACCGCTGCGGTCCACCTCCGAGGTGCATAGAGCTCCCACATGGTGGCCCACTTGGCACCGGAAGCACCTCAGAGGTCTGGGTTCCAGCAGTTTGACCTGCGCGGAAACCCAACCCACCAATAACCTTCGGCCCTCCGAGATAGTCTTACTTCGAGATAGTCGCGGCGCGTGGTGTTCCCGTGCGCCCCTCTGACGTCGCGGGGGGAGTTAAACACCTCACTCCCCCCGCATACGAGATGTGGCCCGCAGATGCGCCACATCTCGTATGCGGCCGGCACCAGCCGGGGATTACGGTAGTTGCATATGTTCCCGCGATCCCCGGCGTAGGTGGAAGATGGGATGACACCGGGGTGGTTTTAGTCAGTAAGAGTCTGACAGACCCCTCCGCCCGCCCCAGGGCGGAGGACATCCATGAGGATTTCCCCCCGTAAAAAAAAAAGGACCTGGAGTCCTCCGCAGCAGCCCCCGCCCCCTCGGGTCCCGAGCTCGCCGAGCTAATGGTCGCCGAGAGTCCAACTCCAACTGCACCCGCGCGACGCTCAAGCGAGCCCTCCCTCCAAAATAGCGCGCCTCTGCTCGCGCTCTGCCCGACCGACGCTTTGTCGGGCGAACTAAAATCGTACCCGATCATGTCCTCAAAGGACGGCTTAGATTGGGGGTCTCCTCGGCCTCTGTTGCCCTTGGCAAGCGGAGAGTGGATAACACTGTTGCCCCCCCCCCCAGAATACGAAGGGCTTGACGCACGAGGCGTGGCGGATTCTCGAACTGCTGTGCAGTCCGGACCGCCCTGGGGTATAACTTCTCTTGCAGTGCTATCCATGATTTTCCTTTTTGAGGGTGCGGTCCCTATCTCCCCTTCTCTCTCCCTCTCTCACTGCTTGCTCGCTGCCCTCACAGTCACGTCTGATGAGCAGACGCGTACCAGAGAGCAGCGAGCAAGCCAACGAAACGCACACCGTCCGAGGACCCGAACACTGCTCAAGTCTCCGAACGGTGTGCCCCTCTTGTGTCTCTCTTGGTCTGGTCTCTCACTTGGGACCTTCCAGCATGAGTGGCTCTACTGGCAAAGGCCCCAAGATCATTGAGACACGCAAGCTCCACCGCGACGGCAACGTGGAGACACGTTCGGTGGGGGATGACGACGACTTGTGACGTATTCAATGTAAGCACGTGGCGCGCAAACAAGTCGTGCGGGTGCGTGTCAATGTTGCGTAGGTAGCGACGCATGATGACATGTCATGACATGAGCGATACATTACCCCCCTCCCCACGCCGCCCCGCCGAAAGTGGACGCTGTGTCTCGATCGGCTCTTGCGGAATAAACCGGTTAATAAGGGTTCCTAATAACGCTCCTTTAACGTTTCGACTCCGAACGAAGTAAACGATAAAACCGGTTATAACCTTTAATAACTGGTTATTTTTAAACCGGTTCCAAGCCTTGAGATAAAGCTCTGAGAAGGATAGTGCAGAGAAACCTTTATTAGGTAGTAAAATGGCGCGGTCTCACCCCGTTTGATTTTAGGGGGGAGGGGGGGGATTTGGAAATATTGAGGGGTAAATAACATAATATTATGTTTTCATATTACCTATTCATTTAGACGTCCACAACTTTGACCTATTATATTAATTTAAAAATAATATTTTTTTGATATCATTTGAAAGCTAACAAAATTACCTTACAAGTGGATGTACCACAATCTATAGTTCATTGCAAAGAAATCGTAAAAAAATCTGTTGTGTTTAAATAAAACATTGCCCCACACTAGAAATTTCTCCTGTATCGTGGGTGCGTTTACAAACATACAATCTCACATTACACAAACAGCCAGACCCGGAACAACTATCTGTAGGCCATACAAATATTTGTTCCGTGCGGGAATCGAACCCGCGACACACAGCGCAGCAGCCAATCGCTCAACCACTGCGCCAACCGTGTCGTTTATTGCTCGTGAGCGTATCCTTGATTCACAGGCTGCCCGTTAACGACTAGGTTATATGTAAATCGGGCTGGTTTCCGCAACTCCACGACTAAGCGCGTATTTTGCGTGCAGGTGGGGCAAATGTGTCATTCGATCCACTCCAGCTCCCCAAGGAAGGCTAGCAACGCCTTGGTGTTACTATCTCACACAGGGTACCTGGATTTCCGAAGTACTTAGCACTGTTATCAGCGACTATCGGGCAGCTTATAAGCAGATGTGCTGCTATCTCCTCCTCCTCCATGCAGGCTCTGCAGAGTGGGCTGACAGTGACTCCTATGACATAGAGGTGTTTAAAAGACCCATGGCCTGTTGTGACGGCTGTGAGTGTACGCAACTGATGTATAGTCAGCATTAGGTCTTGTTTCGTCAATCGGCCATCAATAGAGGGAAGTGCGTCTCTTTGGCCTGCCTAACCTCATCATGGTCAACCCATAGCCAATGTGATGTTTGTCTTTGATGCGTTTCCTTACCAGATTAAGTAGGTAACCGGAAGGGAGTGGCACGATGAGTTCAGCTGACAGTGACTCCTATGACATTGAGGTGTTTAAAAGACCCATGGCCTGTTGTGACGGCTGTGAGTGTACGCAACTGATGTTTAGTCAGCCTTAGGTCTTGTTTCGTGAATCGGCCATCAATAGAGGGAAGTGCGTCTCTTTGGCCTGCCTAACCTCATCATGGTCAACCCATAGCCAATGTGATGTTTGTCTCTGATGCGTTTCCTTACCAGATTGCGTAGGTAACCGAAAGGGAGTGGCACGATGGGTTCAGGTCCCATCGTTCTTCTATCTTTATATATATAATATATCTATAGAACGTGAATTTTCTGTAGTCGGGTTTTAGTTTTTGAACTTCTATTTTATTTAAATTATTTTGGGGTTCAACCCAACACCATAATATTAATTTAAAAAAAAATTGTTCATATCTTAATGCGCCCTACACGGCGCCACATATAATTTATTGCAACATATCCTAGCCTATAACCAGCGGACGATTTAGACGCTTCCAATGACACCTCATTTGTCAAATTATGATAAATGGTTTAGAGGTTATGAGGTAGCAGATGAACCTACATACATACATACCGGTCAAATTCATAACCCTCCCTTTTTGCTTCGTCGCAGTCGGGTAAAAATATACTAACAGTGAAAATAGATAAAAAACCAACGAGATATAACTATTTTAAACAAATTTATCTGTCCCTCTCGCGAAAACGCTGTTTTGTATGGCAACTGTAACTATAATAGGCGTCATGGACTTTGACGTCAAAGTCCATATCGGACTTCTCTTTCTAATTGTCAACTTTGAAGCTTTATAACATCATCGCCAATGAAGTTATTTTAAAAATTATTTCCTATGTGCTTTAGCTTTAAAGCTAATAAGTTTTTCATTTTATAAATAACAAAAATTTCATGCATATTCCCTATTGCCATTGCCAAGTATAATGTTTTTTTTACTCTCATAGTCAGATGAGACAACAGTCCGACACGATTGGAAAGAGATCAGGCGCAAGATCAACGGCTTAAACTACCTCCAAACTCCGGACTGTCACTGAACACGAAACTGGGAATTGAACCCAGGACCTCATTCTCAGCAGCAGTTGTGGTTTGCGACCACTAGACTTATGAGGCAGTCATAAGCTGATAGTTATTAGCTGAGATAGTTATTGTAAACTCGTAAGTTGGCAGATGATTGCTTTTTGGGATCGGACCAGAAGTAATCAAGTAGACGGGGCATACTTCGGAAGCTCTGTACAAAGTATGATCGTTTAATTTATGTAGCTAAGTAGGCACTTCAATTACTAACAGAAATTACTAGCTTTACTACAAAACGCAACTATACCTACACATTAAAAACAACTTATTTTTAGGAATGTGCCTAAGCCTAGTTTGCCTTAAGCTGGCCAGATCGACGAGGCAGACAAGACACTGCAGTACCTCGCCTACACTGCAGTGTTGGCGAGGTACTGCTACTAGGGGCACGCAACCAACCAACCCCTACTACTAATTTCTTTTTCTTGAGAATTGTTGGTTCATCGGTTCTTAGTCAGTAAATTAAAGACCATTTACGAGTCATAAAGCGTGATACTCTCCTTTAAAAAAATCAAGCATTCATAACATACCTATTTCATAATTTATTCTATCACTTATGTACCTACTTCTACTATACACACTACAAGATTACGAAAACCACGAACATTTCATTTCTTCTTCTTTCTTTCGGCGCGACTGCCGCCCATGTCTTGGAGCTGCTGCTTGAGTTCTAGCAGTTGGTTGTCAGGCACGTATCGGACCTCTTCGTGCGCGATCTCGTGCTCGTGCACGCGTAACGTGCAACCCTCTGGCAGCACGGCGTGCGACACTCGCAGTAACGTGCCCAGAGCCCACGCTGGGACATCAGTTACCTGTAAGGGTACCAGCCTCATCATACATGTTTTCGGTATCTTACAGCTATCATTCAACTACAGTCCGAAAAAAAAGACAGATTGCTATTATACCGTTCGGTAACACTTATTGACATTTTTGAAAATTCGGCCAGGCCAGACGCTACGCGAAAAGTTTCTGATGTTATTTTCGAGTTCAGGATAATCGAATCTATTAATTTGATGCGATTTTGATCCTATTGCTATGAGACAAAAATTTTGGTTGTGGGCTCTAGTACTATAAGTAGAATTGGCCCTAATGTCTTTATGATAGTAAGACAAAACTTCATCTGACACACACAAGGGTATAATGTATCAAATATGATGTTACAAAATAATTTACCTGCACATTCCTCTCATAAACATTAAGATGGTACTCAGCATCAAGTGCAGTACCACCTGGCTTAAATCGTTGTACTTTCAGCTGCTGTGCCGGAGTTGCCCAACTTAAGAAAAACAGAATTATATTAATAATTTAGTTATAAGGTAAGATCATAATAACTTAAGGAAATAAATTAATATGATTTCAGTACAGCCCTTCAGTTTAGTTTTTTTTATTGGATTTGTTATTTTGCTTAAAATATAGGTACAGCAACATAAATCTTAGTTTATATTAATCTACATGGTGTTTAGTTAGAAAATTTAATAGTAATTTATTAAGGGGTTTGACCTTTTCTATGTAAGCTGGCATAGACACCCGAAGACCATTTAGATTGGTATAATTTATTATTTACCATTCATCAACTTGAATCCCCATAACTTCTGCATATCTATGGATTTGGCTCTGGCAGGCTTCCAACAGCGCAAAGTCATAACCTTTCAACTGTAGATTGAGGCAATCATATACTGGCTCATCAGGTTCCATGCTCTGTAATGAAAAAGGTTTCTAGTTTTAGCCCACTTGTTGACTTGTTACTTCCTTTAAGATGACCCATTAACACTGGAAATATTATTCTTCAATATATATAGTAATCTATGTTTGGGGATGCAGATGGAAGGTATTCTATCTGTCCCCTTGATGCGTTTTACGATGAGGTTGATGATTCTGAGATAGAGTGAAAATCCAACTTGCAGTAAATAATGTATATTGACTTAACTATTATGAGATAAATAATACAGTATGGCTAACGTAGTCAGTGTCTTGTGGCTGTTGAAGTAAGAGAGGGGGGTGCTAAGGGTAGCGCCGCTATCTCGTGGTTGTCAACAAGTGAGTGAGTGACACTAAGGGTAGCGTCCCAAATCGTCTCTTCATGTTGCCACTTGAGAAGGTTGCGTTCTTGACTTAGATATTAAAGCATGCAATTACTACATCTGAGGTGTGTTCACAAATGCACGATAGGTACGTGACATTATGTATATGAAACCAGAAAATTGCAGACACCGAATATTGTAATAAATCTTTATTAGATTATAATTTCTTAATATATTATGAAAAAAATAATTTTGTTAATACTACCAATCCCATCCAAATTCAAGTTTCCAATATTTCCATGTCTTATTATAAAGATTGTAAAATATTGCATGAAATTGTAAGCTATTTGTTTACAATTTCATGTGATATTTTTATACTTACAGCATTTGCAATTTTCTGGAGACGTATACATATATGTATTCATTATATGGATCACTCTTAAGTGATGAAGTAAGCTGGAATTAAATTAAACCCTGTAAACATGCTGATTAGCACAGCATGAACTCAATTTTTAAATATACTCATACAATATTTTCATTGTATTTCAGTTCATAGAATAAAATAATAAAAAATGATATCTTTAAAACCTGAAGGAATCACATACTTACTATTAAATAATCGGGTTCATATAAATCACTTTTAAATCGTTTCTGTTGGTTTTGAAATGCTGGCATGCTGAGATTGTGTAAGTTGTTAGGCTTGAAACATTGACGAAGTTTGACCTGCGGTTGAATAAAATAATTTGTGAGTTTTAATTCAAATTTAAATACCTATTTTATTCTATTTCAGCCTGTTCTGTCCAACTGCAGGGCTAAGGCCTACCATTCTTCCCGGAGATTCCATTCCATTAGTCAAAATTATATAGATTCTAATAAAATAGAGCATACTCACAAGATTTATTACTTTTCTGCTTAACATTTTGCGTTCTTTTTATTTGAGATCAATTACTAGAAAATTAAGAAACAGACATGTAAGACGAAACCTGGGAAAGCGAAGAGGTTAGGTATTTATTTTGCTATGGTACGACCAACTAGAATCATTCTTCGCAAAATATATTTATGTAGGTACTACAACATGCCCATAGTGAAATAGCCTGATAAATTACTTTTATATACTCGAAATCACAAAAATAGATCTAAGAATGATTTCCTCATTTCCGTATGATTGAATTCCTTAGGTAATTTCCGTATTACTTTTTTACTTTGCTCGTTTATTGACAGTTGACACATTTGACACAAGTGACACATAGACATTTGACAACTCTACTGACAGAAAGTGACAGACTGACAGCGTCACGTCAAATGAAAATAGCCAAGACTAAACGTCAAACACCCCGTCCAAGCCATAGTTCAAGCCAATGCACACCGCGAGGTAAAAAAATAAAACTGGCTAAAATTAATCTGTCCCGTTCAGGGGCACAGAGTACTTTTAGGGGCATCCACTGGTATTAAGTTTTCACCTGGCTAGGGTGAATTTTAGCGACCTTTTTATCCTGCTGTCAGATTGACAGCTCTTTGTTGTCATATTTGCTTGATTCGTATTTTAAACGAGTAGTTACTCATCATGGAATATTATTGTATTGTGCGTGGATCATGGATAAAATAATGGTGTACCTATGACTCCGTTCAGCGAACACACGCCTGTTTAATTTTTATCCAGCCAAAATTTCGCCATCTTAACCACGACCGCGAATGCTAAAAACCACTACCATTTTCTCCTATAACGTGGGTGCGTTTACAAACATATGCACTCTTATACACAAACAGCCAGACCCGGAACAACTATCTGTAGGCCATACAAGTATTTGTTCCGTGCAGGAATCGAACCCACGATACGCAGCACAGCAGAAAATCGCTCAACCACTGAGCCAATCGTGCCGTGCTTTAAGACAAGTTCACAGTTTTTTGTACAGTCTCTTTAAACATAGACTGAGTTAGCATTAGAATACGAATGAAACACATTCGACAAGATACGCTGAGGTAGTCTTCAGTAAAATTCTCAGCTCCACTTTCCTGAAATATTAACGCCTATTGATATGATTCCATATATTGTGTAGGTGGGACCCATTTCGCAAATATATAGTACATCACAAAATCCATTAGGAATCAATTTACGAACAAATAAACCAGCCGTTGAACTGGCTGCAGCCAGCCGATCCAGCCAGCCAGCTGGTCGATTCTGTAAACATGTCGAAGTGAAGCCTTGGTGAATTGATCACAAAGTGAGCTGTCATTCCTATTGAATTATAAGGATTGACAACTCACTTCGAGATCACTTCACCGAGCCTTCACTTCGACATGTTTACACTTTTACAGAATCGCACTGCAACAGTGCGAGTAGTTGTTGTTGTAGTTTTTTTTTTCTTTGGCTTCGCACAGTTTGCGAAACATTATTGTGGTTGGCCGAGCCCGTTGAAACCTTAGACGATCTTTGTCAATGGTTTATTCCATTTGACTAAGAATCTGATAAAACGTCGACGGCTGGTCTAGTGAATGAAATGTTCGATTAACAACTGGTTCCCAATTGTTAATCACAAATAAAATAAAATTCACAATGCTACAGACGCGTGACGCCATACAACGCCATATACTAATATACATAATTCAGCATAATTATATCGTGACGCAACTTTGACTTACGCACCCATAACAGCAATGCGGCTCGTTCACCGTAAAAAAAAAAACATTTGAACCATAGATTTTTGAACCATGGTCCATGGATTTTTGCAAACCAATTTTTTTGTTTTGCTTTTGTGTCCTACTTTCGAAGAAAATGTATGACCTGTCTGATCACCATATTGTTAAAAAATCGACTTTGTTTCAAGACCGATTTTGTGTACTGTGTGTCATAGAATGCCCTTTTTAGAAAGAAGAAGAGAGATATCAATTTTCGCCTTGTCATAAGTATAGCAAGATAAAACCATACATACAAAAAGGAACGACAATAATTGTAGACGCAAACGGACCGACACGTCTCTGCGGCACTGTACACATAACTTACTATAAAACTAAAGAAACTGGCAGTTTATATCCAGATCCACATGACATTTTTCATGATAAAAAAAAACACAAATGTCAAAAATTTGTCTATGTTTTGCTTTACCTTCGTGCGTGAAGACATCAATGAAATGGGAAGAACGGTAAAGAAAATCATAAATTAGGTGTTCTGTATTTACGATATTTTAGTAGTGAAAAACTTAATGGTGAATCGTTTATGGTTTTGTATCTCTTGAAGGAAGCAATTTCCCAGAAGAAATGGCGTCAACAGGCAGTACACCTTTTCCTAAATGGCAACTGGCAATTCTTCTTGGTGCACCTCTTGCCATCGGTTTAGGTTACCTTTATCTCAGAAACAGATTAGAAGACCCAGAAAAGAAAAAAGTGTCCGAGTTAAAAGCCAAGACTACCATTTCATTGGATAATGAAGAAAATAACACTAAAGTTTCCGAAAGCGCTATCGACCGCGCTATGAAACTGAAAGGTGCCGGAAACCGGGCTTTCCATGCAGGAGAATTTGATAAAGCTATATCTTTATACAACGAAGCGATTGAGGCCTGCCCTCCCGACCGTACCGACGATCTTGCCACTTTCTATCAGAATCGTTCTGCATGTTATGAAAAACGCGAAATGTGGGAGCAAGTTAAGGAAGATTGTACCTTTGCCCTTAAACTTAATGAGAAGTACGTGAAAGCTTTCCTGAGACGTTCTCGTGCTGCTGAGAAAAGCGGTGATCTTGTTTTGGCTCTTGAAGATGTTACTTCTGCCTGCATTCTTGAAAGGTTCCAAGTACAGAGTTCTCTTGTTAATGCTGATAGAATTTTGAAGGCGCTTGGCAGGCAGCATGCTCGCGAAGCCCTTGCCAAACGTCGCCCAGTCATGCCATCTAAACATTTCATCAAGACATATTTCTCAGCTTTCTCTGAGGATCCCATTACTAAGTTGCAACTGGATGATAAGGCTACCAGTGGTTTTGCTAAAGCTAAGCAAGCTCTTGATGCTCAAGATTATGACTCTATTGTTGAGGCATGCTCTCAAGAACTGAAGGATGCTGATGGCAAATATAAAAATGAAGCCTTGTTGCTGCGTTCCACTTTCTATCTTCTGTTGGGAAGACATGATGAGGCCCAAGCAGATCTTGCAAAGGTCATTGATAGTGATGCTTCTACTAAAGTTAAAGTAAATGCCTTGATCAAGCGTGCTTCATTATTTACACAATTGGAAAACACTGAACGTTGCTTAGAAGACTTTGCAAAGGCTGCACAGCTTGACCCTAACAACTCAGACATTTATCATCATAGAGGACAAGTTTATTTACTCCTGGAGCGCATGGATGAGGCCACGTCTGAATTTGCAAAGGCTGTTGAGTTAAACCCAGACTTTTCCATTGCTTACATTCAGAAATGTTATGCTGATTACAGACATGCACAGATCAATAAGAATGTTGGAGCATTGACACAAGTGCGATCTGACTTTGAACGTGCATTGGAGAGATTCCCTCGCTGTGCTGAAGCGTACATCTTGTTTGCTCAAGTATTGTCAGACCAGCAGGAGTGGGGACGTGCTGAAGCACTGTTTGACTCTGCTCTCTCGGTAGACCCGTACAATGCTACTCTATATGTTCACAAAGGCCTGGTGCAGCTGCAGAAGAGCACAGACTTTGATAAAGCTGTGAAACTGATTAACAAAGCTATTGAAATGGATGACAAATGTGATTTTGCATATGAGACATTGGGTACAATTGAAGTACAGAGGTAAGCTAAAATATTTAGAAAATATTCAGGGTAGGATATAATGAATTAATGACTATTGAATTGTATATAGAAGTACGATGATCATGAGCATGCTATGATTATGTCATAGTTACTTAGCTGGCCATAACTAACAGTCAAATGTGTCTTGTGATTCATATCGACTGAAATCAGTTAACTTCTATCAGTATATCTTTACTATTGACATCTTTTATTGGTATATTATCCACTGTTATCACTGAGCCATTTTATCATCCATACCAGTAAATATATAATTTGATAAGAGCCTTTATCTCATACTATCTTGTAAAAAAACATTGTTTTATTGTTATGTAAGAGCATCAACCTTACAATATATGGATAGATCCTTGATTCGTAAATAGTTGAATGAAAGACTTATTTAATGGTAATAGGAATATAATAAAGAATAATGGTACATCTAATTATTGCATGTGGAAATTGAATGTAGGTATAACAAAAATAACTTAATATCACGAGTTTGACCTCAAGATATAAAAGATTGAGGTCAGTAGTGTACATAAATTTATTCCAATTAATTATAATAAGAAATTTATAAATAATTTTTAAATACATAGTGCTACAGTGATATATTATATGCAAAAGTTTGTATTAAAATTTTGCATTTTAAGTCATTCGTTTGAAAGGCCCTTATTTAATTTGTGTTAGTTATGATTATAGTGTTTGTTGTTCCAAAGATTCTGAATTTATATTATTTTGTGTTAACCAACACCACTAACTTTTACCCAAAACATGATCTAAAGTCTAAACTAAAGTAATAATATCAAAATTGTCTTTTGCAGAGGAAACCTGAGACGATCCTTAGAATTATTTGAGAAGGCTATCTCACTAGCCAAAACTGAGCTAGAGATGACACACTTGTTCTCCCTCAAGGATGCAGCTGCAGCACAACTGAAGGTATCTGAGCGTTGGGGACTGGACTGGACTGCAAGCTAGACTCTTGCCATACATTTGCTTCATACTCAACGAGAATAGAACCTGGTCATCCAAGTTAGCCAGAGCGCTCAGTATATTATTCGTATTTGTTCTCATGTATGTATCCATATAAATTCCAGGTATTTTCAGTACCAAAATTTTGTTATCGAAGCTTTAAGACTGCTTGGAATACTATTGTTTCAATGTGTCATATCATTTTAATTACCAATTTATTAGATGTTATCATAAATTGTGCCAGATGGTATTCTCGTTGTGGACTACTGTTACCTAGCCGCCGCCGACTCGCATTGCATTGTTAAATAACGTTTTTGGTAATAATATATCTAGAAAGCAGCTGCTTTAATAGTGCTTTTATTTCCGAATGTATTGTAACTAGTTAGGTGCACCTGATACATGTAAATGTCAGTCTATGTCACATTATTCTTCAATTCAGTAAATGAACATAAAATGTTATTAATATTAAATAAAATTAATATCTGTTCTGTGCTTTTCTTAAAGATTATTATAATAGTAAATACTAGCTTACACAAGTAGTTCACAAAAATAAATTGTAAATATTTATTAAATTCAATGAAAAGCAGCCTATAAAATGTAGATGTAAATTGATTTATTGGCATTTATCAGATATTTGATTCAAATATCAAATATTTATATAGGTTGTATGCCTGCTTCATATTGAAGTGGTAAACTGTTTCTCAATAAAAACCTTTGGTTTAGATGGTTATTTACATTTCTGCATTTAACATGAACAAAATACTATATGTAGTTAAATTGGTATGTAACTTACAACTGTTGGATTTTTAATTAAAAATGAGTTGAATTTTTGAATAAAAACCTGTAATTGAAATACCTTCCTATTGTTAGTATTATACATCTAAAGTCAAGCAAGGCTGAGCGGGAATATGCGTAGGGCATGTTTTATTTTTCAACAAGTTTTGTTAACTTATCGAGTTTTCATTGTGATATATTATTGTTTTATTTTTTAATTTGCATTTATAGCCACTTAGTTATTTGGATTGTATATTGAGTTTTAAATTTATATATCATATTTTTTAAAACATGTACTTATTAACAAAATAACGCTCAGTCGCTACATTGCAATATTAATAATATTTAGAAATTTGGAATATTGTAAAACTTTTATTAATGTTTCTGGGAAGTTGAAACTGACGTTATGCGCATATTGAAACGTGCATGCATACTACACAGGGTGGCTAGTTTGTTCATTTGATTGAAAATATTACGAAAAGAAAATAAATAGAAGAAATAATATCAAATACTGGATTGAGTTTTAATATGCAGGTAGGTAAGTATGTATTTAGTTTTTGTTTTGGGTCCAAAGGATGATTGCGAGTCAGAAGCGCTGCAACACTTTAAAATTTGTCGTTATGTACTGTGGCTATTTACGTAGTTTTGGGAGTGCGCCTTGAGTTTGTGCGGCGGTGAACGCGTGCTGGGTGCGTTCAATACATTTACTGCAGATATATTATACATTTTACTCTTTAAAACTGATACTTATTCAATTCTTTGTGTATTTTTACCCATACGAAATATAAACTGCCAAGTATGGCTTTAACCGCCTGAATCAAAAAGAGATCAACTTAAAAAACCACTTGATTAACATGTTTTGGATGCACCCTCAAATTTATCAGTTAGATTGTGAATTTAGATTTGTAGCTCGCTGAGATGGTTCTACAAGAGTTGTTACCTCACCGATAGTGGATAGTTATCAATTTATGGAAACTACGAAATACATTATTGAAACTTAACAATTTGTTTTAGTTAATTTGTGTTTTTATAATGTAACCAATTTGGCTTATAACCTTGCAGCAAGGCTAGCTCTTGACTGCTTTTCAAAGAGTCAATCAGCTCACATCGCACCGTGAAGCGACAGCGTGGCTGGGGCGTATTCGGTTTCTCTCACTGAAATATGTGCCTTTTTGTGTATTCATTCAATAAAGTTCCTTCGATATAAAGTGCGCGCCTCGTCGCGTCGCGTTTCGTTGAGAGCTCACCCTTAGGCCTCATTAATTTGACTTGACCGTTATTCGAAGCTTATTTAATTTGAGATAGACACTACGTTTCCCGCCATCTATATCCGTCTCTTTCTTTCCTGTATACTTCTCTTTCTAACCCCACCACCTAGCAGAGTGGGGGCGCACCAGGCACACTGAGTGAGCCGCCATCTTTCTTTATGTCTCATTGGCGTCTTGTTTCCCGCCGCGTACGGTTGTGTTAACAATAAAGTTACCACACTATTCAAATTTATTTTAAAATTTTACAATAGTTCAATTCTAGAAATTCAGCAAATGTTTTTGTATCATACTTGTGTGTGGTGTAGCAGCGCTATTAGGGTGGTAATAAGAAACCTACCGGTAAAAATACCCACAAAACTACACGTGAGTAATTTCATATTGATATTCTAAAACGCAGTTGATTTGCCTTACATCTTTGGTGTACAATTAAGTACCCACATTCACATTTCATGTTGTGTAATTTTATACAAGATAAATTGTGTCTGTATTCAGAGTGTAGGTATGCACATGTTATAATTACCAGGACCATCTGGTATACAGGGTAAGTTACGGTCCAGGAGCTCAAGTTCTAGCAGTACTAGTTCCGAGAGTAGTTCTTCATCTTCAGCTTCTTCACGCTCCCCAAGGCGTCGACGGAGTCATCATGGAAAAAAGAGGAGGGGGAGCAAACGAAGACACTCGAAACAGGAGTATCGAAAATTATCAAAGGAGGTACGTGATCTTCGTAAAGCTTTGTATGCTCGTGATAATGAACGCCAAGTTCAAACTAGTGATCACTACTATAACGATTCCATGTCTATAAATTCTGGTGTTAGTCGTAATCTTTATGAAGAATTAGGCGAAAATGCGTCGATTATCGACGCGCCAAATGAAGTCATTTTTAATATTCAAACAAAATTAAAAGAACCTTCTATGCCCAAGAGTTCTGAACTCCATTTGAAACTGCTATGTGATCTTCAACATTGGGATACTAGTAATTGGAATGAAATCAAATATTCCGAAACTCAGAAGGTGTATAATCACAAACCGGGTTTTACGGTTATTGAGATAAATGAAGAAGTTGCATCCCTCCAGTCTCCCCGCCATTTGATATACGCTGATACAGCCTTTGCTGCCTTAACAATATGCATTTTAAAGCAGAAAGAGTCACTTCAGAAGGTATTGCTTGATTTTGCCCAGTGGTTTAAAGAATTAACCCCAGATTATGAGGTTATTAATAACTAGCTGTGCCCGCGACTTCGTTCGCGCTTGCTTTTCGTATTTAGGAAGATATTAAGTACACAAACTCACTAAATGTATAGGTATAGGTACTCATCGTGATTATGACATGACTTACAAAATTACGAAGAACGAACGAATATTCATCAGAACGTATACACAGGCTTTGCGCGCTGCTTACTTGCGACAAAGCGACATACAGCCTGACCGTGCGAGATACAGGACTACCGCAGATCCACACCAACACGACTAATAGTTTGTCCCTGAGCTTGATTAATGGTCATGCCGAAACTATCAGAAGATAAGTCTCCGCAGAGGACATGGTGGAGTATACGGTGGAGGTCTGCCCTGCTTGGGCGGAGCATCACCGTGTCCTCGTCGAGGCGATCGGCTGCGGCGTCCTGGTTTACTCCATGGTCCGGAGAAGAATATAAGAATGAATGACAGTACGATTTGATAGTTATTCCTAGTTCGGGACCAATCGTAAGTCCGTAGGTGATACGGAGTAGAAAACGCCAAACACTAAGGCCGAAACTACAGACTTCGGGCTTAAGAGAGTAGACCCCCTCAGCCGCCGCAACAGAAAAAGACAACCCGGGCGTTGCGTCGGGAGTCGCAAGGCAATTCCCAGCCACCCTAAGCGCGGGCCCGCAGATGGCGAGCGTAGGTTGGCTCACTGTCCGAACACTAACTACTGTTGCGGAATTTGTTCGAAAAGTCACCACGGCCCTGGAACGTTAAAGGCATAAGGAGGAATACGGACGTGTTTTAGTCAGTAAGAGTTTGACACTCTCTTCCGCTCCACGCAGAGCAGAAGAAGTCATTTGATGTTTTCCTATCCATAAAAAAACCCACAACGGATAGAGTAGAGTAGAGACTCCGTTGTCCTGGCTAAGTTTGCAAGCCTAGCTCCGCCCAAATGTACAAAAGCCACCAGTGTGCTTCACAGGTTGAGCGGAGAGACGACCGATAATACTCAACCCGCAAGGGAGTGATAATCTGAGATAAAAGTCAGCTCAATCACTTAGCACTCACAAACCTATATTTACCACCTGTATATGTACATTATGGATTGCAATAAACGATTTGATTTGAAAACTGCACCTCACCGTTCCGAGGATTTTTTCACGTCGGAAAGTCATGGCCAGGATGACGTAGCCGGCGTCGAAACAACCTCCGCAAATTGGGGTGTCTGTAGTGCATAAGTTAAAAAAAATTAAGGGCAATGATCCGTAATAATAATCCCTATTATTACGGAGGTAATTTTTACTTAAGCTGAGAAGTCAATTAGTTAGTCACGTTTATAGACTTGTCATTGCCATTTTTCACTTTTTTCACCATTTGTTGTCATGAAGTTCGGTTGTTCTCTGGCAAATTCATGCACGAAACTGTGTGAAAGAAAGAAAGAAGGAGGAGCGGGTACGGGTCCAGCACTACCATCTCGAAACCTATCATGGCGAGTTCTTCTGTGGCGTCATTGCCCAGGGATCCACAGTTCCCCTTGAAGCTCTGGAGTGTGAAACCCGCTACTGGTAATTTCTGGCCCTAGGCTGGTCACGACGAATCACCAGCTGACTGGGAATTGAACAGTTTTGTTTCAAAATTAACAGAAAATAATTAGGAATGAGGGAGATCCTGGGAAAGAAATTCAAGAGGTGAAAGTCTTGAGCATCGAAGCCGAGTTTTTAGCCTTTCGGTTTTCTATCGGTTGCATTTTGGGGAATGTGCGACGGAATTGCATAGTTTAATTCCGCCAAGCTCGTTCCATCATCGGACCACAAGACGTACGGCGGTACGCCACCGGTACACGGTGGACCTCACACCCACATGAACAAAACGTTTTGGAAACACATGGCGTGGAATTCCCTGACTGAGTCCGTGTTTCCGGATAGTTACAGCCTGGGAGTCTTATCAAGAGTGAATAGGTTACTTATAGGCAAGCGTGCTCCATCTTCGATCACATCATCGTTTGCCATCAGGTGACATAGTGGTCAAACGCGTTCCTATCAAAAGTAAAAAAAAATTAAAACAAAGTCAGTGGAGCAATTTTATTTTTGCATCAAATGCGTAACGCCTGGTATCAAAAGAATCTTTAACTAAAAAATACTTTTTGGTGTAATTCTCGTGCTGTTGATGGTAAGTACAGTTTCGCTCAACAGATGGCATTGCAAGTGTCATTAAAGATACTTACCCCTACTTACTATGCATGTAGATAATAAGTTGATTTCTTCTAGATTGCCATAATCCTATCAGGTTTATGTGAATGTTTTCTACATTAGTTTTGTATTTTCTATCGCGATGCAAACGAAACAGAATACATATAAACAAAAAATAGGTTCTGCTTGTCTTTCTAAAGAGATATGCAAAATACAGCAATAACATATTATTAATATTTGAAAATATTAGGTTTTGTAGGAATAAAAAAATAAGGAAATAAATAAGATAAAAATAATTCAAAAATAATTATAAAATTTGTGGGATCTGAACCCACACATAGTCTTTCGAGAAGCAGGCTTTAAACCAAACGGACTATGAGATCTGTTGACAATTGATTAAAATAGCCGATAGCTTAGCTCCCTGAAAGGGTTCCACATCAGATGCTCTAGACCTTCATTTTTTTTATGTCGACAGACAGTACTCATCATGTTGACCAACTATTCCTAAAGCGGTATATTAATATCTCTTATAGATTAGCCGGGCTGCTAAGGTTTCACGTCTTGTATTCAGATCTTCAAAATAAATTATAGCCTATATGTTGGCGAGGTCTAATACTATACAACAAAAAAAGTTTCATTAAAATCCGTCTAGTGGTTTTTGCGTGAAAGACGAACAACAGACAGACAGACAGACAGACAGACAAAAAAAGAAAAAAATATATTTTTGGCTTCTACTGTTTGTATAAAGCACCCCTGGAGTATTTTTTTTAATTTATATTCAATGTACAGAATTGACCTCTTCTACAGTTTTATTATATGTATAGATAAGTTAACAGAACTTATAAATTGCGGTGATTTTCAAACAACCTCCTCAAATTTGTTACAGCTTGTTTGTGGCCATCGCGCAGAGATATTGACAAACAGGTAAAGGAGCCTTTAGTGAAATCTACGCCTAGGAAGATTCCTCCTACATACGCAAACTTATTCAACTCAGAAAAATTCACAGCCGCTTTGGAAAAAGCGGGTGGAGTGAGAAAATGTTTGGAGCTCCAAATGTGATTCTCAGGATGATATCGGGGTATCGCATACCCTTTCGTCAAAGGCCTCCAATGATCAATCCAAGGAACATAAAAAAGGGCATGTTGGTTCCTTACTCAGTAGAGATGACCACTGTCATCGACAAAATGAAGGATCAAGGGGTTCTCGAACGAGCACATCTGTCTCCAAGTTTCCTGTCATCAATGTTTTTAGTTCTCAAGAGCGACGGTTCTGCTCGGCCCATTTTCAACTTGAGGGCCCTCAATACGTAATAACCACAAAATTCAAATTAGTGAATGTTTCTCGAGTGCCAGACTTCCTACAGGAAAGAGACTGGCTGTGCAAAATAGATCTCTCACAAGCGTACTTTCACGTTCGGGTAGCTCGCAGCCACAGAAGATTCCTACGCCTAGTCTACCAAAAGGAGCTATTGGAAATGACATGTTTACCCTTTGGTCTAAGTACTGCACCCAAGACTTTCGCATCAGAGACAAATTGGATTTCCCAAATGCTCAGAAAACAAGGAATACGAATACTGGTGTATTTAGACGACTTCCTGGTTGCTCATCAAGACGAGGAAAGTCTAAAGGATCAGGTAAATATTGTCATTCAGACTCTCGAGACTTTAGGCTGGATCATAAATTACGAGAAATCTGTGTTGACTCCGTCAAAAACATTGGCGTATCTGGGCGTGCAGTGGAATGCCTGGACAAATCAGAAGCAACTCCCCAAGGAGAAGCTGACGTCGCTAATTTTCAAGCTGTCCCAAATGCTAGAGAAGGAACATACAAACCTCAAGGAGGTTCAGAGTCTGGTGGGACTTCTGAATTTTGCGAGTTTTACCGTCCCAAGGGGCCGACTCAATTATCGGGCTTTATTGGATCTCCTCAAGAAAATGTTGAGATCAGACCAGAAATAGCATTTAATTCCTATCAAAGCCAGGAACAACATTATATGGTGGCTTCAGAACTGCAAACGCCCTTCAGCCATTCATGTACCCCCACCAACCCATTACCTCACAACGGATGCCTCCGATAGCATGGAGAGCTCGATTAAACAATTTATCGTTGACGGGGCTGTGGGCAAATCACGAAAAACGGTTACACTGCAACCAGAAAGAAATGTTGGCCATCCTAAAAGTGTTACAAGATCATTGTCAGCTCCTGTACCGGAGTACAGTACTAATTCAACGCGACAACAAAACTGTTATCGCATATCTCCGACACGAAGGGGGCACGAGATCCACACCACTGATGGAGCTAACATACCGAGTTTTTCTAATTCTGGGAAAATACCAAATTCACGTGAAGATTTTTCATATTCCCGGGATGTACAACGGTCATGCGGACCATTTATCGAGACTTCGGGTCAATCCGGAATGGCATCTCTTGGCCAGAGCCACGGAGACAGTGTTTGCCAAATGGGGTATCCCCCTGATAGACCTCTTTGCATCCAGTCGAGCACACGTCGTAGTGAATTATGCGTCCCTGGATCTGAACGATCACCTAGCATTGTTTCACGACGCGTTCTCCCGACAGTGGAATTTTCAACTGGCGTGGAATTTTCCCGCCACCATACTTGATTCCCAAAGTGCTATCCCATTTGAACAGCGCTCACGGGATATACTTACTGGTAGTTCCGCATTGGGATCGAGTATATTGGCGGGCAGATCTGAAGGCCCGAGCGTTGGCAGCCCCATTCACACTTCGGAATCTCGATCATGTCTTAATAGACGTATCGACGGGACTTCCTCCTCCAAGAACACAGAACATGATTCTCGAGGTATGGAAATGTGGGGGTGGGCCGAGACCCTAAAAGATTGGAATGATAGTCAAATAAAACTTTTAAAGAAATCTTGGCGGCCTTCCACATTAAAAACTTACGATGTTGCTTGGAAAAAATGGCTAATCTGATCTGAGCAACACCAAATTAATCCTCATAATCCTAATGGTAGAGAAGTAGCTAGATTCCTGTCGGACCTTCATCTGGTTAATAATTTATCATATAATACGATTCTGTTGCACAAATCTGTAATTTCCACTCTTTGCAATCCAGGCATTGCTGGCCAAATTAGTTCTCATATTTTAGTAAAACAGGTTTTAAAATCCATAGCGTTAGAGAAACCAGTTAAACCTAAACCGCCGATTTGGAACATAGATAGCCTAGCTGCGTACCTAAATAGTTATAAGTTTGCACACGATAATATTTTTCAAGTGCAAAGACACACCGCAACTTTATTACCTACTCTTATGCTCAGGTCGAAGAATTCACGATTTGACTTTATTAAGAACTGATGCGGAACATTGTATTCAAAGTAATAACTCTATCACCTTGTGGCCTGTTTTTGGTTCAAAGACTGATTCTTTGGATCACAGGCAATCGGGTTGGAAATTGTTTACTAATCTAGACAGCAATATTTTGGATCCAGTTTATTAGATTAATAGAACAATTGATTTGTTAGAAATTCGCAGAAGTTCGGCTAAGATCCATAATCTGTTCATTTCTACAAGAGGAAAAGCCGCTTCAAAAACAATCATATCAGGGTGGATTAAAACTCTACTTAAAGATGCGCGTATAACTGCAACGCCGGGGAGTTTCCGCTCTGCTGTTGCCTCAAAAAACTGGCTAGACAATTTCCCATTAGAGGATATTCTCGCGAGAGGAAATTGGAAGTCGCAAAATACTTTTTGTAAATTCTATAAGCGGACGGTTTTACCCCCATCTTCAAGTACCTCGATAACTATTTTATTTAATCCTGTTGAGTGACGTTGTTGATATAAGGTTGATTCTAAAATCGTGATTAATCAAGTGACACAATTACTTAATTAAACCAAAATCATATTTTCCTTAATAAAAAAGATTACAATCAAGATGCATTTGTTTCATTCAAATGGTCAATATAATATAATGACTTGTTAGTAAAATAATATCTTATTTTACTAACAAGTCATTCACATTCGCGTCCGTATCACCACCACCAGGCGATAACAAACAGGTCTCAAATTAAATAAGCTTCGAATAACGGTCAAGTCAAATTAATAGAAGCGTTTACCTACCAATAAAACGCATATTAATTTACTTACCTTATTCGAAGCTTATGTTTTAAAGTCCGCCTGGTGATTTTCGACTCAATGAGACATAAAGATGGCGGCTCACTCAGTGTGCCCTGGTGCGCCCCCACTCTGCTAGGTGGTGGGGTTAGAAAGAGAAGTATACAGGAAAGAAAGAGACGGATATAGATGGCGGGAAACGTAGTGCGTATTTCAAATTAAATAAGCTTCGAATAAGGTAAGTAAATTAATATGCGTGTTATTGGTAGGTAAAACGCTTCTATTAACCGAGACGCGGGGCGTCGCGCGGTGCGTTCAACAACGCGGCCCGCACTAAATTCAAACAATATGGCTTTGTATGAGACCGTTTTGGAGAAGCGATTTTAGACGCGTTTGCTTGAGATACAGGCGGAGCCTGCGGATGGTATCGCCGCGTCGCACGCAGAGTCGCCCGCGGCAATACGAAACGATGCGCGAGTCCCGGCCCGGCACCCGCACCCCCGTTCTCGCCCATCCCTCGTCCGCTCGCGTTCGTGCCCCGTCCTTTCTGTATGATACAATTTGACGTGTAAAAGTGTTATGTTTAACCTACTTACAAAATAAATATCATTTATCATTTATCAATAGGGCGCTGACGAGTAAGCGTCGTCGTTTCCGCGCCCTGTCCTTCCTATATGTTTTGCATCGCGACGCTTCTATAAATTTTTTATGATAGGGACGCAGAAGAGAGATGTCCGCGCCCCGTCCTCGTCTTACCTACGTCTTTTCTGTGTCCAGCGCCTAAGGAGACGCTCCGGGCGTCGGAAGTCGCAGGGCGATTCCCGGCCACCGTTGGTGCGGGCCTGCAGACAGCGAGCGTTGGGTGATGGGTGGCTCGCCGCGCCGTCCGATCAAAGCCTGGTCCGGGTCGACGGCGCGTTGTGTTCCACGCGCGCCTCAAAGAGATGTCAGCATATAACTTGTTGATCAAACCTTTCCAATTATCTAATGATGTTGTGCAGGAAGGACTGTGTAGGAAGACTTACTATCACAGCATTGTCAGTAATGCCAGTTGATTATTGTACTTGGATTAAGGAAAAAATAAAGTACCAATGAGAATCAGTCCTTCTGTTTTGGGCAGGACATGGCCGAGCTATTGTATTCTCTGAGCATATTTTGTCCACAGCTCAGGTAGTAGTGACCCGAGGACGGGTGCTAGTCAGGGGATGGCTGAGTTGCTAAAAGTTGAGTTGGTAAAAGCTATTAGGTACACTTTAAAAATCTAGTTGGTCGAATTACCCTACTAGTTACCTACCTAATGTCACAAACAGGTGTACCTACACTAAATGCTTTTATTTGTTATTTTAAATTTTATAGTACTTATCCGTGAAACCTGTCCACTACTATGCTACAATGGCACGTTCACATACAGACGTTACGGCCAAGATCCTGTGACTTACAGGGGACTATTCGGGCCCAGCCGGGCAGCTATATCAAGAACACGATGTTTATTGACGACACAGTGCAGTATACGTTCAGGTTACCTACTTGTTCTATCATTGGTTACCAAATTGTATTAGTGTATATATGCTGTAGGAAGTTACCTCCTAGGTGCTTTTGAAATTTCGGCGATGATTGATTGACAAAAAATATAAAGAGTTGCTGAGGTAGCAGCATGGCAGACACTGGACAGTTGGACACTAAACGGTACGTATCTACGTGATGTTTAGGGTGAGGAGGTAGTACCAGACATTATTTTTTTACATAAAAATAATGGACAACATTTTCCGAAAATACTAATATGTCCTTGCCTAGAAACTTCATCGCCCCTTTTCGCCCCTTTAGGGGTTCCTAAAGGGGCGATGAAGTTTTCAGGCAAGGACATTTTTGCATGTTTCAATTTACAATTAAAACAGTGGAGGGTGAACGGGGTGAACAGTTGCGCTGATCCTGAAAAACAGAATGACAAGGTAATCGAATCCAGGACCTGACGCTCAGCAGCCGTGGTTTTCTACTAGACTAACAAATCAAGGCAGTCAGCATGAGATACAGAGCTATTGAGAATCCCGTACCTAAACAGTTGGCAGATGATTGGTTTTTGTAATCGGGCTGTATAGGGTAGAAGTAATCATGTAGACGGGGCGTACCTATTTCGGAAGCTATTCAAAGATCTATAGGTATGATTTTTTAATTTATGTAAATGAGTCGGTAGACACTCTATTTTTTTCTTTCTTAACCTTTCGCGCGCCCCTTTCTAGGTAATCTCGCGCCCCTTTTTGTTCCCTTAAGGCTAATCCGCCACTGAACATAACTGATGGACGAATGAATCAGTCAAATATAAATTAATAAAATATGCCATATCTAAAGGAAGGAAAAGGGAAAGAAAATCTTTGCAAATCGGCTCTATTACATATTGGGTGCTAATTAAACAGACATCTTTTTAATAGCATTATTTGCCTCTAAAAATCTACATTGCCTTCTAAATAACTAAGTCAGCCACAATTAACGAACGTCTGAATGATACTATCTTAGCCACTAGTTATCTTCTATGCAAGCCACTCTAAATACAACTCAGCATGGTGGTTATTTTTCAGCATCTAAATTTGTAACATGCATTCAAGCAGTAAACTTCTAAAATACTATTAAATGACATCAAAAAACATATTCTATTAGCTTCTATTTCATTAGTATCATAAAAAAAAATAACTACGAAGGGGATGGCGAGGTCTGATCGCTCGCTTCGCTTGCTCGCTTGACCCCGCCATCCCCTTCTAACCTAACCTGTCCGAGTCGGGGTGCCCCAAATCCCGAACTCGCTGTAAAATGGTGATGAGATATAAATTCCGTGGCTGAGTTAGTAATTAGGTGGCAATGTATAAATAAAAAGGACAAGTTAATATAATTGTTGATCTTTACTTGACGCTTTCCTTAGAATATTAAGTCGGCGTTGTAAAATAGACGAATTAGTTTATTAGAGGCTATCACATTTTCCCGTTGCTTAGTTATAAAATGAGACGTTTGATCACGTGGCTAATAAATAAAAGTGTGGCTCGACTTATTATTTCTCTTACATATTTATCGATTTCAAGGAAAGTATTCAATTCTTATTCCCCTGGATAGATTAGATATTATGTACCTACATAATATAGATACGATAAGTAGGATACTCTTTGCACTTCCTCTAATTCTGATTCATCCTCCTGTCTGTAGTGTCTTTGGTCCTGATTGAACGTCATAATTTGTAGAAATTTATGACGGACTGCTCGTTTCCTAGATGAGTGCGTGACTTTTACGTAAAACTCATATTCTGTTAATAGTGACTGCGATAAGGTTCCTGCAGATTTAAAATATGCTCACACATGTTGTTGATAAAGTGTTGGCTTTGGTTGTTTTTTTTTAAGACGAATGAGGCACTGCTCTGTTATAACTGTTCGTCGACCCACACCGACTGGAAGCGCTGCGGAGGAGACTTCGTACCGTCGATGTTTACATTTAACAGCACACGGAACTTCCTCATTAATTGCACAGAAGGTGTTTATTTTCTAGTCATGATAGGTACCGATTAGGTACAATTATTTACAAATTAAGAACTAAGAAATTATCTCATGGGATGATACTTCCAGGATAAAAAGTAGGCATCCGTTTCCTAAGCTGACTGTCTAATCGAGGATGTCGAATCCATGGCACATACGTGTTAAGCTGTTAATGAAGAAGAGAGAGTAAGAGTAACAAAGAGACAGACATACAGAATTACTTACGCTTTTAAAATATTACTATGGATGGTCTTTGAGTTCGTAGGTTTCCTATTGTTGTAATTTTGTATTTGGTGTATTCCAGAGAACGCGATGTGCTTTGTGAGGTTGTGGTCTGCGCGGGCGCGACATGCCTGGATAGTACAGAGAGGGTGCTACCACCCGACAGCAGAGGATGCTCTTCCTCGATCCATGACTATACCTACAAGAGCGATGACTTGTAAGCATGAAAGGTAAATAATATAAGTGCTTATCGCTCCTATTATTTCGGAAGTTTGTGTATTAACACACTTAAGGTTTCATTAAGTGGAACTCCGAAAAGTGGCTTTTTTAGGGCATGCAATTTTCGCAAGGTACTTGCTGTTTCCTGTTGTGTAGGTAATTTATTTATAATTTCCTCGCAAGCGTTTTGAAAAACGTCGTACCTATACCGAATACGCGCCAATTAATGCTCTCTCGGCTGCATTACGACCTCGCCTTACAATCTGTCTCTGAATAGCTAAGCTATAGAATTACAGATCAATATCATATTTACCTACCTAAGTACCTACTTATTTGTTCTACACGGGTATCGAACCAGTGATATTAAGCGCAAAAAGACAATAGCCCAAACTGTTTCGCCAGTCAAGTATCTACTACCATCACGATTCATGTTAGGTACCTGTCTATTACCATGTGGTCGACCGAATCGGTTTAAAGGTAGTAGTAGGTCCTTATATGTCCGTGACTACGGCAGGACCACGAACCCCAATCGCTTCCATATTTGGTAAAAAATGAGTACTCAATTAGTGCTAATTGGTACTCGAACAACAAAATTGGTACCTCAGTAGTTTTTGAGAAAATCGACTTTGAAAGTAGTCAGGCTCCTTTCAGCAGGACCACCATGAGCGCAGAAAAAGGTAGCATGCTACAGCAGCTATTCTATGTATACAAATAATTAGTACCCTTAAATGTGGTTAATTTCGTAAAAAAAAAACAGAACTAAAAATTTTGTATTTACCGAGAAATCAACGATGATAACTTTCGTACGGTCGTTCAGCAGGACCACGACTTTGAATGTCGATTCCAAGTTTCAGGAGCTTTTTGATTTCTTCGAATCTACATAGAAAAATAGTACCCTGCAAGACAGAATTGGTAACAAAAATTCAAAATTAGTGTTCCAGTAGTTTACGAGATATACCATGCCATTAGTGGGGTGGCGGTAGTCACGGTGTTAAATTTCCATTTCAAGATTTCTCTATTAAAAACTCTGTAACTTCTCCCCAAATTTCGGTCGGGTCAGGTCGGGTTATACGCGGAGATTGTGTGGAAAAATAATGAGAGCTGATTTCTCTTAAATACAACACTTAGGAATTTGAATTTTTGGTCACCATGACTTCTTTAGGAGTACTAATTTTTGCATAAATTTGGGGAGAAATTAAAAAGTTTTTAATAGGGAAATCTTGAAATGAAAATTTAACACCGTGACTACCGCCACCCCACCAATGGCACTGTATATTTCGTAAACTACTGGAGCACTAATTTTGAATTTTATGTACTAATTCTATCTTGCAGATTACTAATTTTCTATGTAGGTTCGAGGAAAATGACAAGCTCCTGAAACTTGGAATCAACATTCAAAGTCGTGGTCCTGCTGAACGACCGTACGAATGTTATCATCGCTGATTTCTCGGTAAATACAAACGTTTCAGTTCTGTTTTATTTTACGAAATGAACCACATGTAAGGGTACTAATTATTTGTATACTTAGAATAGCTGTAGCATGCCCCCTTTTTCTGCGCTCATGGTGGTCCTGCTGAAAGGAGCGTGACTACCGCCGGACCACCTTCAAAGTCGATTTTCTCGAAAACTACTGAGGTACCTACCAATTTTTTTATTCGAGTACCAAGTACCAATTGAGTACTACATAATTATTTACCAATTATGGAAGCGATTGGTGTTCGTGGTCCTGCCGTAGTCACGGACATGGTCCTTATTTATATTAACCAGTTACATGAAACACCGGTCATTCATCCTATTTCAGACATCCTGAGGCCGAGTACAAGGTGTGTCTGTGTCAAGCAGACTGGTGTAACTCAGCGTCCAGCATGTTGCCTTCTATTGCACAATACTTAATCAAGTTGACCACGTTCATAGTTGGGAGCATTATTATTTTCTGATCGCATAAGTCCCGCATGTTTCTATAAAAAGGCTGTAATGTTTAAATGTTTACGTATGTAGACAACTATCATTCACGCTGTTTTACTTATCTGCCATTGACCCTCCATCATAGATGGCTCCTTATAGGCTACACTGGATTGCAATAAATGTGACTTTATGGGTTTATATGCAGCTTTCACTTTATCTAAGGTGCTCTGTCTATTTCTACGAAAAGGATGGTAAGAAATGTCTGTGTTAGTGGGCCGCGTCCGCTGCTCGCACGTGGCTTTTTTGTAGACGTGCATCAATCTAAACCTACATGCTACATATACTTAATTAGAAAAATGGAAAATTATCTAAGCTGCAATTAACCAGGGCTGTCACGGGAAAGTGATGTACCTACTCACAAAAGAGAAATACAAATCAAATCAATTCAGTACCTATACCTACTCAATCTCTGAACAAAGTAGTTAATCCCAAATATGTCTTAAGTAGGTATAGCTCAGACCTCGAAAAAAGTAAAACCTCAAAGTTTTATACAAAGTAATATAATTGTTAAATTAAATGGATCTCTTACTTCTAAAATAAATACAATCACTATACATATTTGTACCTAATAAAACATACAAACAAAATAGACTAAGTCAAATTATCTATTTACTCCGTCACTGATCCTCCGTGACACTTCCAGCAGATCCAGCAACAAACTGTTTTCACTTGCTTTCAATTTGGAAAAACAGTTTCAGTTTTTCATCAGTTTTAATTATTACTTACAATATTGAGGAACGCGTGTTTTTTCGCAAAAGTTTTTTTTTCGGTTAATTAATACATTGGTACCTATAGCAACTACGGTAGGTGTATTGGCTAACACAGGTGCGGCAAACTAATTACAAGACATGTCAAACGTTACGTTCGGGCTAAAAGTTGGCTGGTTTAGGTACTTGAAGGTTGTCCGGTGGTTTTGCACATAGACATGCTCATAGGTACTTCACTCAAAGGTCTTGATTTGGTTGCCAACATCCGCTCGAATGAAACTCAGAAACTTGTCCAATGGAAGTTTATCTATCTCTTAGTTAGATTTTTTTCCTTCCAAATTACATAGATCCCACCTATTTTTTTTCTGGAGTAATTTTTTTCGCGAATTTCGTAAAGCTTCAGTTTCAGTAGTGGTTCAGTAGGTATATAAGTAAGTAGAGTTCCTACCTTAAGCGGTTGTTGTAACCAATTGTTTACAAAAACACCCAGAATTGCTCTTAATTAAGTATAACAAAGTGCCAAGCTATGACTTCTGTTGTGGCGAAAGCTGATCCATCGGTGGGGTCGATCAACAAATAAAATTTAAATCTAATTGTCTAATTCATTAAATTATCAAACTTCTGTACCAAAATCGTTTTTGGCATTGTGCTATATAATTTATCCTATTAGGTCTCTGAAAAGCACTCGACAACCACTCATCTGTCTTCTTCTTGCTCACTGTCGTCGTCTTCTTCCAATTCATCTACTGCTTGAGCTGCGTCACTAGTTACTGCTTGCGCGATTAGTCCAGTGATTCCAGTCTCATTTTTTCTCCCCTCTAAAAAGTTATAAACATATTCTTCTACATCCTCTTCATCGAAAGGTAATAAGTCTTCGAGCTCAATTTGTCGTTTTGTTCTTATTTCTTTTGTAGTTTTCCTAGGAACTGAATAATTGTTTTCATCATTGTCGACGATGCCTTTTCTGTATATTTCTATCGGCACGTCACTGCCATCACTGACGTCATATTTTATCCCTAGATCAGTTTCTTGTATTTCGATAGACCCAAGCCCACTATCGATTAATGACTTTAAATTTTTTTGTATGTGAGTTCGACTAGCGTCGGTCAAATCTAATTTTTTTGCTGACTTTTTAATGATTGGATGAAGATGTTTAACTTCATTTGTTTCTAAAGGTTTAGAAATCTCATTATTGACTGTTTCCTTGCTGTCTGGAACTTTTGGTTTTGAGCCATAAGTTTTTACCTTAGAGTGACCCTGTATTATAAGATACATCGGCACGGTAGGCGTCTCAGTTGTCTGTTTGAGATTCTCTGAGTACTCTTCTATAGTAGTTGGTATCGGTGTTGTAAAACGATTATGTAAATACGGACCATGAGTGTAAAAGGCAGGCTTTTTGTTGGAAACTTGTGAGCTCACATGGAATTGTTGTTTTTGAGGTGCTATTGAACTTTCAGCAGGTTTAACTGGCGGTGGCGGTTGCATGGTTTGCATTGTTTCAATTTGTTGATCTTCCGGTTTATTTTCGTTGAATATGTTAACTGTCTCAGACGCGTGAGCATAAAGGTTGTCCTCGGGTCTCTCTGGGCCATTGACCATTGGCATTGACATCATCGGACCGAGCATATCAAATAAGCTTGTTTCTAGTTTGGTCGTTGTAGTGGGAACAGGCGTCGGCTGAAATACAATTGTGCTTCTTTTTTCTGTCGTTGTCTCTAGTGGAGTCTCCGTCGTATCTTCAAGCATTTCAGTAGTCCTTTCTGTTGGCCAAGTCACTTGAGTAAAAGCCATAGTTTGTGGTACCACGGTAGTAGGTGGTAAAGCAGTTGGAATAAACGTCGATACAATTGAAGGGTTTAGTATAAACTTGGAAGGGGGTGGTGATTCGGACAACATTGGTTTGTAGAACGAATAAGGATGTCTTGAAAATTCTATGTGATCATTGAATATTAAGTTATGAGTGTCATTTGCGGCCTCGTTATCATCGACTGGTGTCGTTGGGCCCCAACCAGCGTAATCACTACTTACAGCACTTTCTTGGACTTTAGTTTCATTTGTATCCCTAATCCAATTTTGGGTGGTTGTTGAAGACTGATAGATTAGGTTTGATTCTTGCAAGGCATACAGAGATGTAAGATGTTCGGGTGTAGGTGTAGAATCTTGAATTACATCATGAGGCGAGTTATTCGGTTTTATTTGAGACTGCACTTTATTGTTTATGGGACCTTTATCATCAGAGAGAACAAAAAGCGGTGGCTGATGTCCGGGCGGTGGTGGCGGTGGGGGAACTAATATAGTCATTGGATAGTGATCGCTCAGTTTATAGGTAAAGTCTTCGTACTTATTTGGTTGTGGTGGGCGATGGACATGTCGCCTCGGCGGCAAGGGGGGTTGTCTAGAGGTAACGCTCGGTTTTCGTGAAGAGACACCGAGCATGAGCACTTCTGATTTCCTCTCTGGATAATGTTCCCTTTCCAGTCTAGTTTCTTCAGCCCAGTAATGGACTCTTTCGAGAACTGGTGGTTCGTAGTCATACGTCGGATCGTTGCGCAGTGGGTCTCCACGACCAGTTAGTGGCTTCCATTGTTCAAAGTCCATACGAGGAGAAAATATCGACGTTACGCTGCCTTGATTTTCTATTTCTGCTCCATCTGAAATTAGTATGAAAATGTGTAGTCACCAGTCATTTTGTACACAAATTGCATTAATTCCGTCCCAGACCCAGTTGAAATTGAAACGTAGGTATGTAAATACTTACAAGTTACATTGGCAATTTGATTAATCGGTTCCGAATCAGTTGCAACCAAGTCCGAAGAAAACGAGCGAGAAGTTGTGACTGTCACAAGGAACAGTAACAACAAAATATGTTGTTTTATCTGGAAACAAACAAAATCATCATGTATAATATCTCACTAAAGCATTCGAAAAGTAAAACAAAGACGGTCTTAATTCACCTTATTTTTTAATTCCAAAAACATACATTTTAAGCATACAGATTAATATTTCAGTTTTTCGTCGCATGCGCCGTTAATTTAATATGTAACTATTGAAACATGATTTTCGTCCAATTAGAGTGAAGGCGAATGGTTTTTTTGGGAGGTTTTGGACACGACAGTACCTCGTTAAAATGCCGACTGCCCCGGCGGGAAGAAAGACGAGCTAATTTAATATTTTAACCATCCTCTTTATTTATGTATGCTTGACCTCAATGGCTTTTTATGGAAAAAACTGGGCAACTTCAAGTCGTTTCCTTGTTCATCTGCGTTGTTCCAAATTTGTTTATTACTTAGTTAAATCACAAATTAAGCTAAAACATGAATACACTAGCTATTGCTCGCGGCTCCGCCCGCGTGTATGTCGCTTATCGTGTAAATATCTGCCAAATTAAATGATGATCCGTTCAGCCGTTTTAGCGTCAAAGCGTAACGGACAGACTTTTGCATTTACATTTTTGTTTGAGTTATACTTTTGCATTTATATTATTAAAGTAGGGATTAAATTTTTTTTTGTGACCCGGCGCCTTCTTTTACACATTTAATAAATCATATGCCACAGCTGTTGACTACAAAAATTTGTTCGGCATCAAACAACTTTTATCTCCTAAAATTGATAATAGAAGCCGTACCTACAAGAATACTCTGCAAAGATAAAATACAAAACCATAAACAAATTGCTCTTTTCCTAATTTACAGACGCGTTGCTCGCACGGCCGAGCTTTCAGTTTGTAGCCCCATTGAAACATGTCTGTTGTTCTGAATGCCAAGTAATGCGTTGATTAGACAGTGGCGCGGCGTTAGCGGACAGTTTGACAATAAAAATTACTCGAATATTCTTATAATATAATCTCAGCTCTTAAGACATTGATTGCAGTTGAGATGAGATTGTGGCTTGAATTAGAACGTTTTATGTACGAAAATTGGCAATTTACTTAGGTGTACTTAAATATAAATCTTTGAGACCCAAACGTAGTATCTACGGAACTTACTAAGGGTAGAAACATGTCGTAGCATATCTAGACACGCGGCAGCGTGTTCAGCCAAGTTCAAAGGAAAAGGAATTTCGAGCTACTTTTGATCCCTTCACAACTCGAATCCTATTTAAGCTAGGTACATTAGGTACATGAAATTTGGCACATTTATTAAAGTCCCTTAGCTTGTCTAGAAGCTAAAGGACAATGGCAGCAGTGGTACCAAAAAGTTTCATATTTTTTTACGATATTACGCGTCATGGATTTGATTTTTGAACAAGGAAATTCATTTAAAGTATAAAGTATAAAAGTATGAATAATGTTTTACTCCCTTTGCAGTCATGACGTTCACACATACGGTCATAGAGATATAGAATGCAATAGAAACTATTTTTTGATGAATCGACTAAGCAGTCAGTCGAATCGTTTCTTTTGTATAATAAATTACTATAACGTTTGCTTTAAAAACATTTCACGAATTATACATTACTATTATTATATATATTTATATTATTATACATTTATATTATTATATCAATTACTATTATATTATAAATTAATTACATTGTAACAGTTGTGTAAAACCAGTAAACCAAATCAATTTAGTATTGCTAATTGACACCATATTGATTTTCTTACTAAAGGTTATGATTTGTCGATCGCATCCCTAAATCACGCAGGCACATTTCTGACGTATTAGCTTTGCGCTTGCGTTAGCGAATACGTTCGTCAGAAGGAGGGTAATGTTTTTCGAGCGTATTATATATATTTGTACTTATGTATGTCCATTTCTTTGGCACGCTTTACAGCCCAAACGGCTGGACGGATTTTGACATATGAGGTGTCTTGAATTCGTCAGAATTGTGGTAGTGACATAGGCTATTGTAAGTAGTATAGTGTAAGCAGTCTGATGCAGTTCGATCACAGATCTGAGTCCACAAACTGCACCAGACTGCTTGAAAAGCGACTTTTTTGGAACGTTTTCAGTCGTTTTTAGCGGTCGGGTTTTTTGACAAAGTAATTTTTTTTAATTATTGTGAACTTATTTCTATGTTTTTCATTGTGCAACTATGTCAAGTCGTGGGGTCGACCAACTGACGCCGTCGTACGTTACCCGCTCACTCATAGTATTAGAAATATGAATGTTGGGTAATTCCCCGAGTTTTAGTCGCGCACCCTATGTCGCGACGGTATCGCGTCGCTATAACTCGTAATTCTTACTAATATCGTCGAATTACGCTGTTTTTTAGGGCAATAATGTTAGTTCGTGTATGACGTGTCTATATAGTCTTAGGTATCATCGAACAAAATATACATACCTACTTATCTGTTTTTTAGGTTATATTACATTCGATTTAATAAAATATCTCAGAAATAGTTAGTCGGAGTTAATATGATAAGTGTAGTCTCTAAGTTTGATTTTAATGCAACATGGTACGGGATTCCATATTTCCATGAGCATTGTCCTTTAATTTTTATAAATGTACCTCAAACCGTTATGATATGACGTTTAAAAACCGCCATTTTTATGACTGACTCACTCACTGAATATAGATCAAAAACCTTACTCACTTCCAGATGACCTAGAAAGTTCAAATTTGGCATCCTTGTGTGTATATGTCACCGGAAAATGGCAAACGCTGTAACATTGTAAACTATTTTTTCTTAATATGACACTGATATTGGAAACTATTAAAGAATGGTATTTATTGTTTCAAATTTTTTTTAAATATTTATCGAGAAATTATAATCTAATACCCATGAAAAGATTTATTACAATCTTACAGAGTCTGCAATTTTTCGGTGACTTTTAAGTCACCTAAAAATTCCCGGTTTTTATGGTTTGTATTTTTTCCAATTAATCGATTTTGTTAGGTTAGCCTACGTAACACTTAGCGCTTTCTTCACTTAGAGCATTTTTTTTGTTTATCTCTTCGCTGGAGAATAAGTTCCATGATGGAAGGTAGTTTTTATCGTTTGTTTGGGTACTTACGAATTATTTATAAAACTTAGACAACCGATAATAAATAACACAAACAGCTCCTGGCAGCGCCGGCTCAGCGGTGATTATTAGGAGACAATTACATTTTTTTTTTTTTTTTTTTAGGTATGACCACTAGCAAGTTAACACACGTGGGATATTAACTGCTAAACCGGACTAACCTGTGGTGGCTTCAAACGAATTTAAAGCCCCCAGCCAAGGCAACAAAACTAGCTACAAGCTAAAAACACTACTGACCGCTCACTAAGGGCATTCCCTGTGGAATACGACCTCGGCTTAGCGGCGTCAGTTTGGGACAGCAAGGGACAATCAGGCTGGGTCGTTTTATTATTTAGGGGTTATTAAAGCTAAAGGCTCAGCGGCGCGGGCTGGCTCGTTTGCAAAAGTCGGGGAGGGAGGAGACAATTACATTCACAATCTTACTACTTATATATACGCACACGGGCGGGGTGCGCGGGGCGGGCAACACGATTGGTGAAAACTAGCCAAGTCGAATCTTGAACCTAAATTTATCTTATTTCAGGATTATCTACAGAACTTGGCACCCATTTAGATCTTAACTCATTTGTCGATACCTATTATTTTAACATTGAACTTGGCTCCCATTTTCACATGAGGTTTTTGATAGGATATTGCTTACACAAGGGTGTCTGTCAACACTCTACAATATAATAATATCTACGCCTCTCGTAAACCTTCGAACAACCAGAAACTTTTCAGTAGATGTAACATACTTACTCTATCGACACAACTTCCGTGATTGATACGGCCTTTATTGGGAACCGTAGAGATGTAATAGCCGCTAGTATGCCCCCGACACCTTGAGTAGCCAGTACCAGGATACAATGGACACAGCAGCAGTGAAAGCGGCGCGTGCGTCGAATCACTAACACGCACAGTACTTGACGGGAATCATATTAAGGTGTTTTGCATTTAATTTATCCTATTTTAAAGTGTCCTTTCACTCTCACAAACTACATAGGTAGTAGGTAACTATGAAGTCGTACTATGCGATAGGTACTCGGTAAGTTTTTTATTTTTTGATCTGAACCCTATCCTTCTTTTGAAATTAGTAAAATATGGCTTTAAAAATATGAGATCTTGCTCGACTCTGTAATTCTTTAAATGTAAAATACTCAAAAAATCCCAGTGTCGATTAAGAAATCATTGAGTTTTTTTATCTGGGAAAGTACGTGGAAATCCAAATTTATAACGAATACCTACGGGAAACTGTCTTAGGAACCTTTAATTTAGCTGAAAACAACTTGTTTCTTTTAAGGACCATTTCACTGCTCTATATAATACGAAACTGCATCGATTGGTGCCATCATAAAACAATGAGTAGGTAGATATTCGGTTTTCTAGCAGAACGTTTCATGCAGTTAGCGAAACTGAAAAAGTTAAGATCAGTCTCCTTAGCTTTCTTTTTCTGTAGTTACAACGATTATGGTTGGTATTGGAGGGTCTAATACCAACCTTATTCGTTAAAAAAATCCTAACTAAGAATTTAATTCCTGTACCTACACATTTTTTATCAATGCTGGTTTTTCACCCATTAATTTTTGAGCATTCATATTTCATAATAACTTGACGGCGGCGGCGTACTTACTTGTTAATCTCTATGGTACCTACTTTAGCATGAGCACTTGGCAACCCCTGATTTCCTTATAAAGAATTTGTGTTTGAAAATTTGTCAAACTCTCTGCAATTAAAGTAGAGTTTTCCCACATTCTTAACTCAAAATTCTCAATTCAGAAACTAACACAAACTTTAGCATGAGGTTTGACAAGTTCTTGACTCAAATTCTTATTTCAGAAACCTTGTAAAACTTACTAAAAACAAACGCATTATTCCAAATTTGAATTTGTCAAAGACAGTAAATCATTGTCAAGTCCAATGTTAATTCGGTCTGCGCGCTCATCCAATCGACACGTTCGGTAAACATTTGTTCGGACTCCAAACGCGATACAACTTTCCTTTTCTAGTTTAATACTTAGCATGGCATTGTGGTTAACCGAGTCCTCTAGTTTTACTAACTGAATGTAATTATATACTAACCAGTGGCTTGCTCAAGTTGCTAGTGAAAACGATATAATTTGTCATCTACCTAATACTTTGTAAGGAATACCTAAGTACTAATACACGGGTACTATACTAGACCAGCTCGAGGTTAGAGTGGCACCACTGAAGTGCCGCGTCTACTGTCCAAGAGGTGCCGCATGGCTTCGTAGTTCGTATTCGTACGAAATGGAAGGACCACGTTTAAAGTAAAGTAACTACGAATACAATTACGGGTATAAAGTCTAGCTCGTTTTGAGACCAACTTGCTAAAGCCAAAGTAGCCTGAAATTAAGAGGTTATTGTTACTTATTTATTTATTATTTGGCAGGTACCTACTTAAGTAGGTGTCTATTTTATTGTTAGCTATTTTTTATTTTCTCGTCTGTTTTTCTTCTAAGTGAAGTGAGGAAGCGAGATGGTCGTAAAGTGATGGTTTTACTTTTGAAGCCACTCATGAGAAAATTGCTTGCAGGTAAGTGAACTTTGTAATTTTATGACACATAATGCATCTGCGGACATTATGCATCATTACTTTTTACTTGCACACATCTAGCTGGTGTTCCTTGTGCTAAAAGAGATAGCTGTGTAGGTTTGTCCGCTCCAGCCCCGGCGACACATCGGTGTGTCGCGAATTAATCGCGAATTTAATGTTTATTTACCAATTACATAAGATTTATTTTTATTTGGGAATTTTCTCATGTCGGGCCCGGAGCGGATATACTCGTAGTCATATCAAGTCATATGTCGATACTGATAGTGCGTCTAACTAGGTAGGCAAAGCAAACTGAGCCTGCCTATCACTTAGATCATTACAAAATCGTCTGTCCGCTTATGACTTGAGAAGTTGAGGAGGAGTTGAAGATTACCTAGGTACTCGTATGTATTTGAATGAATGAATTCTAGTATGTAGGCCTACCTACCTACTTATGAAACTTGAAGAATTAAAATACCCAAAGGTAGCATTATTGTTACTTATAAATTATTCAATATATAAATTATTTCGTAACTTTTTAATTATCTATGAGACTTTACAAAAGTATTTTAGGTATCCTTCATGCATATTTAGTTAGCTAAGGCGGAAACTCGGTTCTAATAATATCTAGCTATAGCATGTAGATGTAGAGACGAGTAAGCACAGCTACCCACTTAATTTTAATAGGTAGGTGTGTAGGCACCAAGAATTACCTACGTACGCGTCTACAATGGACGTGACATAAAACTGCCTTCGAACCTGTCTCCGACACAGATTCCGTTAGGCTTCGGTGCAAGCGATACTGCATACGGATACCAATATAAGCGCATGCATTATTTACAAGTACATCTGCTTGTTATTATATTAAACAGTCTGTGTAAGTTATTATTATATTAGTGACTAAAACAAAAAAACCTTATTTTCAAGTTACTTCCTAACTTCAGTATATCGTCACAAAATATTCGTATTCTACACTCTTTGTTTCGCTGCCTTATTTCATTTTGAACCTATTCATTATATTTAACAATCAATTAGAACAAAGAGGTAATCTAAGTGATATGGGTATTGACAGTTTGAGCACAGTATAAGTTTGAGTCTTAACAAGATATACGTAATTTATTATTTATAAAAGGTGCTTTCGCGAAAAGCTTGTAGTTCTATCGGCAATATTTTTGATTATTCTGAATATAAATGAATATTCTCCGTCCGAGGTTCATAATGAAGTAGGAACTTTTCATAAATTAAATATGTAAATCATTCGATTACGGCAAAGCGAAAACGAAATCACTCCAAGAACTAGTGGCGTGCGGACAGATTTTGACAAATGAAGTGCCGATCGATTTGAGTTTTGACCCAAAATTAATAAAGGGATGGGCAACTTATATATATGAGTATACTAGTTTCTGCCAGCGGCTACGCCCGCGTGAACTTCGAAAATAATTATATCGTCCTATTCTAGGACATGGTCTGCATCATAGTGTGCCGCGCCTTTTCACTCTTTTAAAGAGTAGAATTTCAGAAAATGTCGAAAAAGGTGTTTGATTAATTATTATCAAATAGCATTTTAATTAAGGAGATCAAGTTTCAAGTAAATCTGACATGTAAAACTTTTCCCCTTTTCACACTTTAGAGGTTGAATTTATGAAATATTCTTTAGCATTCTCATTAGTTCATGACACAAAATATGAAGCTCTCTACGTCCATGGATCCGATGATATGAAAACCTGTATTATATAGGTACTGGGAAAACCGACTAAAACGAATACGAAAATATGTTATCATCAGCCTTGGGTCATCTAGAAGCAGCCAATTGATAAGTTTTAAGTGTGTTAACCGAAAAGAACGACTAATTTGGTCCCTTTCATTTTCAAAGCTAGGCGACATCGCGGTGGACCAAGGTGAGGGTGGAGAGACGAACTCGACTCTTACCGAAAAGACTGGCACACAATGCCAGAGGACCGACAGATGTGTTTGAAGAAGGGAGATGGAGGCCTTTGCCTATGAGTACTAAGTTTCAAGTACTAAACTACATTGCCCTAAGCAAAAAGATTCTTCCATACAAACGTTAGCACCCACTGAATAATTATTTGGGGGTAGTTGTGAAAATCTAATACCTACTTAATGACGATCTTTACTATTTTATTCTGACCATACTATTCGTGCCAAGTTTCATAGGGGACGAACTTCCAAAAATCCTAGATCGTACAAGGAATACCCACGTCCTCGAAATTTCCCTACGAGTTGATCCATCAGTTAGGATCAGGACAAAGCTTTTCATTAATTAAAAGCTTTTATTTAACTTGACTTGTATGTATGTTTACAAATCTTGCAAGTTTAATTTGACCCACTTCCCGGTGTCCGATTGAGCTGAAATTTTGCATGCTGGTCCAGAACCGATGACAATGCATGTTAATCATAAACGTGACCTGATGCTGCTGCCAGGATCGGCTCCGTACGAGAGAGGCTCCTCCTCAGCGGTACATAGCAGGGACACGAAATTTTGTAAACGCTTTCGTTTATGATAGGCAGTCGGTAGGCCCACCATGAAATAGATGCCACATCCAGGGTAGTCTTCGAACTATGGAACTCATCAATATTCAACTGCTGGGACTTGAAATTTTGTGTACGCATTCGTTTATGATAGGCAGTTGGTAGGCCCACCATGAAATAGATGCCACATCCAGGGGTAATAGTTTTCCCCGTTCCTTAAGTTTTTCTGTTGAAGAGTTCTTCGTTTTATAGATGGACTTTCGTATTGATCGATAACTATCGATTGAAACTAAAAAATATATAGTAAAATAATAAAAAATAAACTTTTATAAAAAGCTTTTATTTAAGTGCCCTAAATAGATCAAAATAAAATTTTAAATCACATTAACCACATTCATTTATGACTTTACAGAATTTAAATTATAATAAAAGCTTGTCGCGATGCCTAGAAGAAATCTCTACCTATATATTCAGTCAGATGAAATTTAAATTAAGAAACATTCTGGCAGATCAACTAGGTACTGCAATAAATTTCAAACCCGATAAATCCTATGTGTGCAAAAAAGTTATTTAAGGTTAAAGTTCCACATTTTAAGCATTCACGGCACTTTTATTTTATTACAAACATTATGAATTGCTTACAAGTTTAGTAGGTGCCTACCTAATTATAAAATTTTAATTACAAATTGAAATTATCGCGACAAGCTTTTATTATAATTTCAATTCTGTAAAGTCATGAATGTATGTGGTTAATGTTATTTAAAATTTTGTTTTGATCTTTTTAGGGCACTTAAATAAAAGCTTTTTTATAAATAGAGATTGTATATATATGTATATTCCTATATATATATATTTACGTTTATTTAAATACGGTTAGGTTACGTACGTATGAATGTATAGTGATTTGGTATTTGTATGGTTCATAATCAGTGTGTGGGGGACAAGGGGGGAACTTTAATTTGAGATGGGGCATCATGAACGCCTAACCGTTGTAGCTGTGAAAAGTATTTTTTAGGTAATTAATGTATGTCCTTAGAGTACAACACACTTGCCGGTCGATTTTATAAGAATAAGTTTTAACATTAAATGACACACGCTATTAAATGTTTAAATCGCCCAATCAAACCGAAAACGGCGTTTATGCGTGTAATCAAATCGTAAGGTATCGTAGCGCAGGCGTGTCTGGAAAATCAATTTTCTTCTAATGTCTGAGTAGTAGACGTATTGAGGAGTAGCGTGAAGTAGTGAACTGCCGCACGACACGACATGAGGAGGCGACACGCGCCGTGATGGGAATCATCGCGTGATAAACAATCGCTGCTATAATCATCACATTCATCACTCTTATTCGACTTAATATTTTCGACTTTTATAGGTACATAGTTATCTAATATTACGTTAAATCATGCCAGCAGATTACCTACTTAAGAAATAAGTACGTAGTCTCGCTATTCTGATTGTTTATCTTGTCGTCCACTGATTCTCAAACGGCGATACCAATATATTTTAAGCAGGCTTTTAGACAAATCATTATTCATGTTCTTCCAAAAAGTCGTATATTTGTTAGTGAAAGTTTTTGAAGCATTTATTTATAAAAGTCGACGTTGATTCACGAGAGGCGGAGAGGAGCGGGGTGTGCGGGGGTGGCGGGGCGAGGGCGTGGGAACGGCGCGCGCGCAGACCGAGTGGCGCCACGGGCGGTTTGACGCCAACGCACCCGCCCGGCCGACCGACCGCCCTCAGCCAAGCTTACGTCTCTTTTTTTGAAGAGATTTGATTTCTTTGTTATTTTATTTCCTTGATTTCCAACTAGAACGAAGTAAAATCCAATGGCCGTGATCAATTCACTTAAAATACTTTCCGTCCAAAAGGATTTTTAATATAATTAATACGATAATCATCATCAAGGAAATGTTCTAATAACATAGAAAAAACTACCAATGGGTGACATTGGTAGTTTTTCATGTTTGTGCCACTTCTTTTATGCCTTAAACTTTAAACAGCTACAGTATGCAGCACTCGCAAAAATTCTCCATCGCACAATGCTTCTATGCTATTCTATTATAAGGAATCAAATTACTTAATCATCAAAAAACATGTCTACTCCGTTTAGGAGGCGACAGTTCAATCAATAAGATCCTATTGTTTTAGTGGACCGTGCTAGTCCGGCACAACGAGGCGACACCGACCTCTTGGCGTGTGGGTGCAGAAGGAAAGATATAACACTTTCACACGCTTTATGTGTCGATGACCTGTCGGCTCGTCGCTCGTCCGCTGTCGGCTAGGAGGCAGAAGACTGGCCCACGTACGCGCCCCCGCGTCCATCACTAGCACTTGATTTCCCTGGATTTTAATGGCGTGGAAGTGAGGAAGCTCTTGATTTATTTATTATCAACGTGGATTAGCTACGTGCTTGTACTAAAGGACCCTAGGCTGCGACGCCCAGCGTGCTAGTGGGAATGAATAACTAAGGACCAGCAGTGAGAGTGACACTTGTGCTAATTTAGCAAATGAAAAGGGACAAGTTTCACAGGCGAAGTGAACTGTCATTCCACAAGCCTGGGATTGATAGCTTTACTTTACTTAAAGTACCTATAATATGGAGACACTTTACAGAATATTAGCGCTACAAGTTGCTTTATTAAGAACCGGGCATCATCATGATACACGATAAATGAGTCTATGCCTATTGCCCATGCCCATGGACCTATCGCTACGCAGTTAAATTGCCATGAAATTGGCGTAAAAACTCAGCGTGGCGGCTAAATTCTCAACAAAATTTTAAGTTCATCTAAAGGAACATTTAGTAATTAATTATTATATAGGGATCAAAGTATGCACCTTACGTTATGCAGGGTAGATTTGCACTACGTCTGAAAAGAACTATCTAGATTATTCCAGACATTTCATGGTGTTATGGGAAATGATGTAAACTAAAAAACCTGCCTATTACTCTTATTAGTTTTGAACTAAAGTGCTAAAGCAAAGCAAGCAAGCTTTTGACTCATCCACTTTCCAAATTGAATTAGAAGGACCAAACTCAACAGACATGGAAGGACCGAAGAGGATGAAAGGTAGGAATGGGGTAGCAATATTCGTATGACATTACTGACATCAAAATTATTGGTAAGCGTTTCAGGATTTTATGCAATAGTTTGTACTTGTTCTTTATTGGATAGTCAAAAGACACGGTCAGATCTGACTTCTGAGGGTTTCCGAATACTAACTTATTGCTATGGATAAAGGAATCACTGAACAACAAGCTTTACTAAGATTTGGATCATGAAAAAGAGTTGAATTCAACTAGTACAGCTTGAAGCTCATCGGCGCTGGTCGTGCCTAATTAAAATTATGAATTTAGTTTTTTTAACGATAAGTTGCCAGCCCTTCAAGTTGGCACAGTGAGAGAGAGAGAGAGAGAGAATTTCGCTAGCTTATAATTTGATTTCAACCTGTATACTGAAGGCATGGACACTGTCAATACAATTTTCAAGAGGAACTTGAGCAATCGGCCTTGAACAGGATATTTTAAATTTTTGGTAGGTTTTCCTTTTGACCACGATCTCACCTGACGGAAAACAATCAAGTGATTGACTGACAGGGACCACAATGATCTTAAATTATTTATATTTTATAATGTAAGTACCTACCACCTAAGTTCACATTGTGGAATGCAAATAAATATACTGAGTATTGACAATAGAGACGCTTGCCTATAAGTAATCTATTCTGTCTTGACTTACAGAACCTCCAGGTTATAGCAGGGATAACAGACTCCTTCCTAAGTCATACAGGAATATAACTAGCTTGGTCGACTTAAGCCGAAAAGAGAACAAGAGAAGAAGGAAGTAAGTGCGAGTGAAGTGAGCTAGAAAATTTTAAGACTTCGCCTCGGATATGTTAGGTTCTCTAATATTATAAGAGGAGTTTTTGTAAGTACATTTTATTGAAATCGAAGGGGTTGCGTGCGCTTCTTTGCACCACTCCCAGTGCCTATGATGAAGGTGGACAACACGAACAATCACTATTACATAAGTCTTGAGTTGAATAAGAATTATTATAAGTTTCCCAAAGCTTGTTTAGAAGAAAACTCGCAAGTACTACCGGAGTTCAGTAGACGAGTCAATTTACTTGTCTGCTACAAAACTTTATTGCACGCCTTTGACCCACACTTGACCGGTTTTAGTGTGGTCGTTGTGATGCCGCGTCAAATACGCTTTATTTGCTGACTAAGCACTTTATGACAATTCTCACTTTTTATGAACAAAGCTTATATACTCGTCCGATATTTTCTTAAACTAATCGACGTGTATATACGAATTGTTAATAACCCTGCCTAATAAACACTGATTGGTAAACAGAGACGCAGTTTTCATTAAGAAAACCGAAGAAATTATCACATGGACAAACCAACGCTGCAATAAATTAATGTATGTTTTATTTTAGAACAATTTTTTTTTTAATATTATATCTTACTACATGAGCACCAGCAATATATAAGCTGCCAAGTCATTCCTTCTTTTGTAAAAGTTTTACTTTATGGTTTTAATTTTCATGACTTTTTTTAAATTTTGAAGCCTATAGCTGCTTATTCCTTATCAACAACAACTTATTTAATGAAACATTGTGGTCGAATCGGCAAGCATGTCTTAGGTACACAGTTTTATTACTGGAATTCAAATATGAAATCATTTCTAAACAAATCACTATATGGTTTACAATTAACATTCTTACAACGATCGCAGTCAGCTTTGAATACGCTTTAGATAAGAAAACAAAAATAGGACGGTTTGATGACTAACTACCAATTTTAATATACTAATTAGGAACTAGGTAAGTAACGAACGATTAATTAAAACTATTAAGTAAACATTTAAATTGTAATTCTGCAAGGATCGCAACTTTCGTGCGTTGATGTCTTTTGTACCCTAACGGAGTCGGAGGACCGTAGCGTCGCGCAGGATATCAATATTTATTGTATATTTTCGCATTTCAGTTTCAAAGCAATTTCGAAAATTATAATTATTTTATTAATTTTTTTTTCAAGTCTTCTTATTTTTTTTCAATATGTTTTTGGAATTAAATATAGAGATGTGGTAATAACATAAAATTAAACATTGCTCAAAGAAGCACGGTTTAAAGAACCCTTCTTTAAACCGTGCTTCTTTAAGCAATGTTTAATTTTTGTTGGTACACTTAGTTCAAAACTAGCACTTACTAATATAAACAGAACACGTTAAAAAAATTACTAAACCTACCAGAAACATGATGTTGTTGTTAGCGCGACCGTCTCACAGGACACTACACTTGACTGTGGCACAGCATGCGCGCGCACTCCAGCGCGTCCCGCGGCCGCTCGGCGTCTGCGGTAAGTCTGCGCGGCAAGGCGCACGTCACACGCGCAGCGCACGCGCCGCTCGACCCGACTCGACACTTCTCCTGGGAACTGCCCAAGTGCCCCTAGCTACATACATATGATTCACTTCCTAGACTTCCTACTGAAACAATTATAATACATTGTGATCATTTATTGTTTTCGTTATAAAGGTGATTGGCCTTATTTAAAAATCTTACCATGTTATTGGTTTAAACACTGATTATCAGATTCTTGTTATAAAAGCTCATCCGCGAGAGACAGGCTCTCAACCGTCGTCGTGTAGATAGAAGCGTAGTTTCATTAATTAGGTACCTAACGGTAACTATCAAGCAACAGTAAGCTATCATAACTTCATCGTCCTAATAGGAATGGGATTCCTAACATCAAACTTTTTAAAGATAAATATACTGGGCTGAATTAACTACCCCACTAGGATGCTGCAAAAACTGCAGAACAGAAAACTTATTATTAAATTCTTGTGAATAACATTTAAGCAAAACAGACAAGGGACTAGAAAGGATTCTCAGCTCATGACCAATTAATTAAGCTTGCATATCTATTTGATACACTGTTACAGCATATAGACAGGTCCTTATAATACGTGCCTAATAGGCAACCCAACTTTTACTTTCCAGAAACATCAAAGCACGTTGTCATTTCATTCCCCATAATGTATGCCCCATAATTGCCAATGTGTAGGTACCCAACTACCTACATAGCTTTAAATATAATTAGCATTGTATGCACACAGAAAGTTCTGATTTGTACTTAATTAACAATTACAGGACAATAGAGGAGATCGTTAATTTAATTTGCATCGATTGACCTCCTTGAGCAAAATTTAAAATTTTCGGATGTTTCGGTTTTCTGTTTGCAATTTTTGGAGACCGCTAGTTTAGCTGTATTGTATGCAAATTTTGTTAAAGAATGGGGTGACATGGAGACTGTGCGTATACCATTATACTGTGACAATACAGCGGAGCTGGCGGTGACCCGCCTGCTGCCGCCCGTCGACCGGCCAGTCGCCACCGACCAACATACAAAAGTACCTGTAGTGTAGGTATGTTGCTGTATTTACATACCGACTATACAAATACCTACAGCTTGGCAAAAAAGAGTTTGGAAAAAATGAGGGCGCCACTATCTCACTTAACGCACCATAATATGGGAAATCAGTAAGAGAATTTAATCAAATCGTTAAAAATAAATGTGGAATAATAAACGTTACTCAAAATCTAACACTTGTCGGCCAAGTAGTGTGGACATCATAGGTTTCCATTTAGTAATATATTTAGTTCCACTTGTCACCAAGTCACCACATCATACTCTTTTTTGCCAAGCTGTACCTCGTTCTTGAAATATAATTTGTAACACTAGTTGCTATGACGAGTCTCTTTAAAGTACTTATTACAAATTAGGTAATTAACAGCAACTATTTCAAAAGTAGGTATTTAAGCCACTTGATAACTATCAGCAGACTTCAAAACTGCAAGATTGCACAAAATTGCAGATCTTGCGAAAGATTGCTGACATGTATATTATTTAGTATTCCTTTTCTAGTTGTGTGTTTATTATGCCGCGTCTAGGCTCGCGTAGACCCTGTAGTTGTTAGCGTGATAGCTTATCATAAGGATTCAATCCCTTAGAGCGTAGGGTTTTGAGATGTTTCATCAGGCATTTATATAATAAAACATATATGGCACAGCACAGTATAACCTACCTCTTCGGGGCTTACAGACGTGCTTTTCTGCATTTAAGAGTGACATCCAACCGTTCGTTGACTTTTTTGATGTCTATGCTTTTTTGTCATATTCAGGTGTCACGTGTCACCCCTAAACGGGTGACGCAATTAAACCTTTCCAAGGTGGGGTGCAAATATTTTGGAACTCACTTCGCTCGCTCTTAGATTCTGCGCTCTCGTAGTTCTTCATCTTTTTTGCATGAGTCAGCAATATAGTGTATTCCCGTTGTCCCCGTCGTCCCTGTCCCATTAAAGGGGACAAAGGGAATTTAATAAAATAATTAAAATTACTTCCCTTTGTCCCCATACGCTGTCCCCGTTAATTTATTGTAATATATACTATTCAAATTATGTTGGTGCGAGTTCGGGACTTGGGGCACCCTGACTCGGACAGGTTTGGTTAGAAGGGGATGGCGAGGTTAGTGAGGATCGCCCGGAAGACATGGTGTAGCATACGGTGAAAGTCTGCAGCAGAAGCAGGGCGCTAGGGTGGAGCAACGCCGTGTCCTCGTCGAGGCGATCGGCAGCGGCGACCTCTCGCGTTCGGCCCTGGTTCACTCCATGGTCCGGAGCGAGGAGGCATGGGAATCATCACCTCCTTCTGCGAAGCAGTATTGCTAGTGTAGGAAGAGGCGGGCCGCGTGAGGGAGAGACAACCCTCACGCCCCAGTCGCTGCATCATAGGGAGACACCCCGGGCGTCGGGAGTCGCAGGGCGATTCCCGGCCAACGTAGCTGCGTAGGCGCGGGTCTGCGGACGGCGAGTGTTGGGTGGCTCGCCGTCCGAACAAAGCCAGGCCCGGGTCGACGGCGCGTTGTGTTCAACGTGCGCCTCAAAGAGATGTCAGCATAATGGACGGGGCCCGTTAGGGCCCGAGCCTGCCAGGGTGGCGGATTTTGTTCGAAAGAGTTACCGCGGCCCTGGAAAGCAAAGGGCCACTACAAGGAGCACGGATAGGTTTTAGTCAGTAAGAGTCTGACATTCCCTCCCGCTCCACCCAGAGCGGCAGGAGTCATTTGATGATTTCCCATCCATACAAAAAAAAAACGAGATGGCGGGGTCAAGTGAGCGAGCGAAGCGAGCGAACGAATGGACCCCGTCATCACCTTCGTGGTTATTTTTTTAAACCACCCGGAAATAGGAGCCCTGCTTAGCCTCCGTCGACTACACTTTGGTATTACTTCGGTGGAAAGCGAATACACACTCGCCCCTGCCTCCCTTTTAAGGAGATTTTTCTCAGAAATGGACATTGTCCACGGTAATGGATTATATGACGTTCTGTTGTCCCCATGACGGGGACACAGATTACGGGGACAACGGGAATACAGGAGCAATATGACAGTCATGACATGCAGTCACAGAGTACTTTATATTGCAGTGTTGTGCTGCTGGAGATACACCTCTGTATAGTTTTGGATTAATTCCACACTCTAAATCGCCCTTGATAGCTTCAAGAATATTATGTCAAAAGTTTCTACACTCATTCTGGTGTAGTTGTAGAATTTGTCAGGACATTGTCTCTATTCTTCATAATTTCGATAAAACTCGCCTTTTCTTTTCCTTGCCCTATAGTAGGGATTCACTTCTTTCGCCCACAATAAATCGAGGGTTAGGAATAAATTTGAATCAAAAAGATGTTGCCGCCGTTGTTCAGATTCAGACATTTCGTTCGCAAATAATAACAAATATCAAATTCGAGAACGGGTCTGCGTTGCCCGCTCCGAAACCGCGCCGCCGCCGCCGCCGCCCCGCTGCCAGCAAGATTCAGTGGAGTATCGGATGATTCGGTTCCCTTCAAAATGGTTGAGCTGAAGTGCTGATGCACGCGTCATATTCGTGAACGGGCGCCATCAGTGGAGACTGGTCATCTCTTAGCTGTCACTGGCTTATTAATATTATCAATATTTAATACTTATTGGATCATCATCATCATCATATCAGCCGAAAGACGTCCACTGCTGGACATAGGCCTCCCCCAAGTGTCGCCACAACCACCGGTCCTGTGCGTCTCGCATCCATCGGTTACCCGCGACCCTCACCAGGTCATCGGTCCACCTTGTGGGAGGCCTTCCAACACTGCGTCTTCCGGTACGCGGTCGCCACTCCAAAACTTTTCGGCCCCATCGACCATCTGTTCTGCGAGCAATGTGCCCTGCCCACTGCCACTTCAATTTGGCGATCCTTCGGGCTATGTCGGTAACCTTGGTTGGTTCTCTTGCGGATATCATCATTCCTGATTCGATCACGCAAGGAAAGTCCGAGCATTGCCCTCTCCATTGCCCTTTGGGTGACTTTAAGCCTTCTGATGAGGCCCATTGTGAGCGACCACGTTTCGAGTCCATAGGTCATCACTGGCAACACGCACTGGTCATAGACTTTCGTCTTGAGACACTGTGGTATGTGAGACGAGAAGATACCGCGCAACTTCCCGAACGCCGCCCATCCGAGTCGGATTCGACGGTTGACTTCCTTCTCGAAGTTAGCCCTACCTAGCTGGATCGTTTGTCCCAGGTAGACGTACTCATCAACAACTTCGAGTGCAGAGCCTCCAATCTTGATAGGAGTGGGTGCTACATGGGTATTTACCATGACCTTGGTTTTGTCCATGTTCATTTTAAGACCCACTCTTTCGGAAGCTCTACTGAGGTCATCGAGCATTGTACTGAGGTCCTCCGTGGTCTCAGCCATGACGACTATATCGTCGGCAAATCGAAGATGAGTGATGTACTCGCCATTGACATTAATGCCTAGCCTTTTCCAGTCCAAAACCGTGAAGACGTCCTCCATTGCGGCCGTGAACAGTTTCGGAGAAATTACGTCTCCCTGCCTCACACCCCGCTGCAGGAGGATGGTTCTGATGTCTGATCCTGAAGTCGGACTGACATGGTGGCGTTTTCATACAAACACTTCAGCACCTCGATGTACCGATAGTCGATCTGGCACCGTTGGAGAGACTGCAGCACAGCCCAAGTCTCGATCGAATCGAAGGCGAGAGTATAATCTGCCCCTCTGCTTAGCGTTTGTGGACTACGAGAAATCGTAGTCCACAAACGCTAAGCAGAGGGGCAGATTATACTCTTCGGTCTTCTGTATAACCTGCCGCAGCGTGTGTATGTGGTCTACGGTGCTGAAGCCTTTTCGGAATCCGGCTTGTTCGGGAGGCTGGAAGTCGTCAAACCTGCGTGCGAGACGGTTTGTGATGACTCTGGAAAACAGCTTGTAGACATGGCTCAGAAGTGAGATGGGCCTGTAATTCTTAAGCAGGGCATTGTCGCCCTTTTTAAAGAAGAGTACCACCACACCTCTGCTCCACGCTTGTGGCGTTTTCCCCTCGAGTATGACGGAATCGAACAGTTTCTGAAGGGCCTTAAGGACTGGTTTTCCACCCGCCTTCAGGAGTTCGGCCGTGATTCCGTCCTCACCCGACGCCTTGTTGTTTTTAAGCTGCTTCAGAGCCATCCTGATCTCATACAGGCTGACGTCCGGGATGTCTTCGGTATAATGCCGGGTCAATCTAGCTCTTGGGTCGTTCGCTAGATTTGCGGGTTTGGTCATTGACGTGTATAACTGTCCATAGAATGTCTCGATCTCCCTCAGAAGCTCCGATTTGGCGGATATGGTTCTGCCATCGTCGGTCTTCAGTTTTGTGAGCTGGCTCTGCCCAATAGACAAATATCTTGCAAAGACCTTGGAGCCCTTATTCCGCTCTATCGCGTCTTTAATCTTTTCAGTATTAAAGCGGCGGAGGTCGCTTTTCAAGGACTTGGAGATCCGTCTATTGAGCTGCCGGTATTTGCACGCATCGTCTGAAGACTGCAGAATCATCTCCCGCCTCTCCTTCATGAGCTTGAGAGTCGGATCAGAGAGCCTCTTGGTCTTATCTGTACGGCGAGTCTTGAAGAACTTAGACCCGACCGTATGAACAGTTTCCACGAACCCATCGTTGTATTCGTCCACGGAGCTCCCTAGGCACTCGAAACGATTTTGAAGTTCGAGCTGAAAGCTTTCGGAGTTTTGGATCTGGATCTGTGCTGGACGGAGCGTAGACTTCATCAGTCGAGACCTTTCCAGCTTGATATTTAGATTCAATGTGCCTCTTACCATGCGGTGATCACTTCCGGTTTTCACCGCGTTGATCACAGAGACATCATTGAATATCTGCTTCTTCGTCGACATGATGAAGTCAATCTCATTTTTAGTTGCACCGTCGGGGCTCTGCCAGGTCCACTTCCTGTGCTTACGTTTTCTGAAGAAGGAGTTCATCATATAGAGGCCCTCCTTCTTATTGGATACTTAGAATTATTTTTAACCGACTTCCAAAAAAGGAGGAGGTTCTCGATTTTTTTTGTTTGTTACCTCAGATCTCCGTCATTTATGAACCGATTTGAAAAATTCTTGTTTTATGTGAAATATACTTCTCGATTGGTCTCATTTAAATTTTATCATAATCGGTTAATAAAAGCAGATTGGTTTTTAAATCCAAATAGCTGGAAAAAATATGTGGAAAAATCATGTAAGTATGTATACGGAATTGCGTATTTTTGCTTTCCTGTGGCTTTTGAGTGGTGTTGTTAGGCGTGGGGTACCACTAAAAAGTGAAAAATAAAAAAAAACTACCAAAAATAACTTTAATTTCGGAAGTCGGTGTCAAATAACTAAGAAGCAACCAAAAACTCCGACTATCGAAATTAAAGTTATTTTGTACTTTGTAGCGTTTTTTTTGGTAGTTTTTTATTTCTTTCTTAGCATTGTTCTCACATATAGATGCAACAAGTAACAATGTAACCAGGATTTTTGTAAAACATAAAATTATTTAAAAGAGTGTCCGTGGAGTTTCTTGCACGTTCTACTCCTTACAGATCTACGCTTTGGAACGTGCAAATAGCTTCATGTTTTTGACTGACTGACTTTGACAATTCAAAAGTAGGTACCTGTGAATGGTTTATTTGAAATAAATGCTTTGACTTTGACTTTGAGTGGCCTTAAGCCTACCTGCATAGTTCATAATAATTGTCTTTAACAAACCGTGAAGTAAGAACATTCCTGAAAAAAAACCTGCAGCCCAAATGGAGTACCCCGAAAAATTGACGAAAGTATTTCGGAAGGGGGGACTCCATGTGTGGGGTGACACCACATTACCCGCCCCGGTCCGCCGGTACCAATTAGATTTTTACTATAAAAAAATATTAATTCATTAAGAAGCCAGTGCTTCTTACTTTAATTCCTGTTTAGCAAATAACACAACTTCAAATTTTTGCAAATTGTGGAAAATTAACCTAAGTTGTCGTCAATTAAATGGCAAAAAAGGCAAAAATGAGGAGGAGGGAGAACGCAGACCCACTTCACGTGAACGATTTCGGATGGTTTGGTCGCTTATCCAGCAAGCCTGAAGAGCTGTGGCGCCATCATGGCGGTACGATTGAACCGTCGAACCGTACTTTGAATGTACCGGCCCTGTCTGCGAGTGGTGATCGTCCCTCATGTCGCTCGGCCACGCTGCCCGTGATACGATAACGTGTCCAGAGGCGGCTTATTATGACGCTCTATGTAGTGCCAAGCATAGAGCATGTAAGTGCCAAGAGCGACAGCCACAGGCCACAGGACGTTGTCTGGAACTAGCTTGCAACATTCCGACGGTTCTCATCATCTCTTTTCGTGTCAAATGATGTCGTCGCTCACTCGCTCCATATCGATGCAATTTTTTTCAGTTTCGATGCAGAAATTGTAGGTACTTAATGGTTTTGTAAAAACGCTGCTACACAATTTGGATGGGAATTCTGATTGACAGTTGATTTTCTAGATTGAATCAAAATTTAATTGTGTCCGACCGAAACTGGTTTTTATGACCGAAACCGAAACCGAATTTCGGCAACGGTCTCAGTTTCGGCCAAAACCGAAACCGAAACTTCCTTCCAAGGAATAAAGAAAACGTTATTATATTTAGTCAGTTTTATTTTTGTATCTTTAAATCACATAGCTATGCAGTCTTCGACATTTTCACTTATTTATAATCAATATAACCCCTCATTTATGATAAAAAAAATAGTGCCATATTGCGCCGGTGAGGTTTATTAGAGTAGGTAGATTCTTCTTTTGAATACTATTCATGGTTTTTTTTAAATATTAAACATAAAATTACTTATTTAATCAATCAAACTCCGCCGACACACCGGTGTGTCGCCCAATTCACGCGTTTTAAAACTCTATTATTATTTTCTTTAGTAAGGTGTGTTATATTGTATAAAATGCGGGCGTGGCTTGACCTGGTTCTGTAGTTTCGCGCGCGCTATGCCCGAGCGGTTTAAGTTATAATTAGTCCTAATATCATATTACAAAACAAAATTAATCACTTTAAATCAGTTTAATCAAATTTTAAATTAACTTCTTCTTAAAAAAATATTATTCGTAGTTCTAAACTTGATTTATCATTTTGTATGACACTTCAACAAAAAACAAAAGCTAAAGGACTAAATTATAAACTAATCGAAGCCATAATATTGCAAGCCAGTCACGAGATGATTAGGCACGTGGACTATAATAGGCAAAATGTCTTCGTCGCTTAGATATAATTAACCGTGCCGAACATGACCGGGCACAGCTAGAGAACTCCCGACTGCAGTTTCGGTATCGGTCGTAGTTTCGGTAAGTTTCGAAACCGAAACTAAACCGAAACCCGTTTTTTTGCCGAATCTCGACCGAATCCGAACTTTCTGTCGGACACCAAAATTTCTGAGGACGTGATCGTGTCACTACTTTACGAGGAAGAAGAACGGCTAATGAAATAAAAAAGCCGAGACTAAGGGTTCATGACATTCCGAAATTGCGATATGAAGAAAGAAAATATCATGTACGAGAAGAATAAGTACCTTTTATGCCAAGGATTATAAGAGACTTTTTAGATTTCATTTACATATTTTAGAATGGCGCTGCGCATGTTTAACCAGTTAGTACGAATTATGCAGCCATACATAAAAGAGAGAACTCTCTATTCCGATAAGAGTTCTTTCTCGTCATACAGCTCTGGATAATTAATAACTAATAAAATTAAATTTTCTTCATTCATTTTACGAAACAAAATGCACGTCCGGTATGTTATGACTTGCATGAAAAATAAGGTGACGCGTCGCAGTCGCGTTGCTAACTATACCGCACCTAGCGGCAACGCAAAACTGCGCGTCGCGACAGCGTGTGTCATTTTGCTTATTTGCTCAACTTTGTCGCGCAGCGCGGTTCCGCTGCCGCGTGAGTGAAACCTATGAAACAATATTTTTCACTTCAGTAGTTCAAACATGTAGGTTTTGCTGCCTGAAATCAGAGAGCAAAATGCCATTGTGCTCACTGAGTGAGACCAAGTAACTTTTTAATTTTTTTTTTTCAGAAAGCCACGAATATTGGGATAATCATACAATTCGAAACATTCACACTTTATCTCTTTCCCGTCCTTAGAAAGAGAGAGCGACAAAGACAGCCCTTTCGAAGTTCCGATTTTGAATTCGACCTCAAAGACAAACACGTTCGGTATTTCGTACTTTGCAAAAAGATACTTAATTATGTCTTTTCATGTAATTTATTGAATTTTTAACTTATTGTTGTATTTAAACGAAAATAAGTATTTAATGCTAATAAAACTGATATTTAACCTGTAAATAATTATTTCTAGTTTCAATAATGTTACGTAATATATTTTGAATAACAAAATATCACGGGTGCTATTTCCGAACACGCCTTAATTTAAATAAAAGAGCGGAATAAAATTTCGTGGACGGCGTAAAGAGTTGAATAAGTTAAAAAAAATTAAAATAATCGTAATTATCAGTTTTTCGGAGACGGTGTTGCTATCTTATTTTTTAGATTTATCACAGACGAGGCGATTATCTACAATGTGGAGTACCTATTTACTCAATGTTAATAGTTACTTTAAAAACAAAACATAACGTGCATATTGAAACATACGTTACCTCTAACTTTGACCTTAGAAAAAAAAATCCCATATTACTAGCCTACTTATGCCGATAAAAATTATACCAAATAATGAATCGAATCGATCGATCAACTTATGAGGAATCGATATTTGGCAATAAATTGCTAGCATTTAGTCGTCGCGCTTCTCTTTCTTAAATAAGCTTTTTTTTTTGTTTTTTTAGGTATGACCACTAGCAAGTTAACACACATGGGATATCAACTGCTTAACCGGACTAACCTGTGGTGGCCTCAAATGAATTTAAGGCCCCCACCCAAGGCAACAAAACTAACTACAAGCTAAAAACTACTGACCGCTCGCTAAGGGCATTCCCTGTGGAATACGACCTCGGCTTAGCGTCGTCAGTTAGGGACAGCAAGGGACAATCAGGCTGGGTCGTTTCATTATTTAGGGGTTTTAAAGCTAAAGGCTCAGCGGTGCGGGCTGGCTCGTTAGGCAAAAGTCGGGGAGGGTTTTGAATGGGTCGTCGCGACGGACCTCGGCGGCGAGGTCGGTATACGGAACGCGGTTTGTTTCTGTATTTTCTAAGGGTGCTGGTTTCCCTACAGCTTTCCTGAATCTTTGTGATCTCGTCGTCGGACTCGACGAGACGTCGTTCATTCCGTACATACCACGGGCGCCCGTGGCTTTTCGGAGAAATCTGTTTTGGATTACTTGCATCCTGTGGATTTGATTTGCCACCGAAACAGAAACTATAACCCCAGAATAATCAAACTGAATGCAGTTGCAATTTGCAGAACTGTAGTAATTTTACTTTTAACTTTTAAAATGTTCCATTTTATTGAATTGGTACCTCTATCTAAAATGTTAATTATTTTGATTCACAATAATTAGTTATTTCAATCTATTCCTGTTTATTATTTTATTAAAAAACGACTTTGCTCTCTTGTTAACAAATAACTATGTCGCGTCGTCGCTCCGCTACAGCGCAGTTTCGTCTTGTGCGGTCTTACTTGATCCCTTGACACTTTTGATGTGTGTGTTATCTAAAAAGTTTTTATGTATTTGTAAATAAAGATTAGTGTTCATTGAAAAAATAAGTACATAGGTACAATACAGATTAAAGAAGTAGTTGTAGGTAGTGAGTCATTCAGTCCTATGATTCAGTCCGTTTTAGTTAATCGGAGGTATAGGCTGTTGCCCGTGACCATTCGTTATGATGAAATTCAGTTGATCTCTGGTGCTCTTGTCACAATCAATCAACCAAATCGTAATCTTTGGAGAGAGCCTCGTGTTTTGTTTTACATTTTATGCATTGTGCGATTACGTACATTGCATAAAATAGTACGATTGTGTTTCTATTTAGTTTGTAGACGACGATCTTTCCAGAGCAATTGCTAGCAACGACTACTCCCAGGTGTTTGGGACTAAGTACCTATCCGTATTATCTGGATAGTAGTAGATATCCGGATTTTAAATTTGACGGATAATCCAGACAATTCGGTTATCCGGATAGCATGCCCTCTGTGGCCCTAGTTCTAGAACAGCAGTATTTGTTTAGAACAATTCTGCAACCCTGGCAAGCTCTGTTTATATGGGAGCCGGCAGGACTATTTTCAGGGAGGTGCATGTTTGAGACCCGGCTTCGAATAGGATGGGTTTTTTTGTTGGGGTCATGTGTCCCCTAGATTTTTTAGGTTCTCTTGTACAAAATTCCGCTTGTCTAATACCTATTGCATAATTATTTATATTTAAGTACAGTCTGTTGTCATCATTATCTGACCTACCCTAAAAACAAACCAATTCGGACCCTCTACTTGTAACATTAAGCTTTATTCAATTTATATGAGCTTATCAGACAAGTGCTCGTGGACTCGACAGACTTGCAGACACGCAAATTTGATGTTAGTGTTAGGTTATATGTTACAACTACTTGTTATAATATAATTAGTGTGATAGCTTATTTGAATGATTTCGTTCATGTAATTCTGGTCTCGTGGTCTGTGTATAAGACTGAGAAAAATAATTTGCGAGATCAAATCCTGCGACAAAGATATTGTTTTGCTTTCAATTTAGAATTTATTCCAAAACTATTTCTTGTAATAATGTAAAGAACAGAATAAGAAAGACAGAATATCTTCAAATATAAACACTTACTAAATTGCAAAAACAACGTCTCTTTACATTTTTTTTATTTTCTATTTTATGGGTAGTTTTTTTATTATCATGTCTCAATAGACTAATTTTATTATTAAAAATACAAAATAATCTATTTGCACGAGGAGAAGGTTGGCTGCTTGTGCTGTGCAAGAATAAACTTTATGAAAGTACCTATACTATATGGTTTAAATTCTTTAGAATATTGCGTGTAGCATTACAACTTAGATCAAATTTCAATGGGGCTTAGAAGAGTGAATTTCAACAGGTCCTATAAAATGTTCATTTCCGTGTATTTTTTTATCTTAAGGTTTTTTTAAAAAAAAAAACGCTTTTATTTAAGTTTTTGATAAAGTATTGTATTCTTGCTCAATGTCTATCAGATAACTTAAAAAACTAACGAGATAAACAGGATTAAAAATTCCGTGCCACGGCGATGAAACATGCGTGCACGGCAATGAAACAAGCGGCCACGGCAATGAAAAAACTGTGCCATGGTAATGAAATAATCAATCCATGGAAATGAAAAAATATTATATCTCTCCGAGAGGGAAAGGCAAACCCAGACAAATTGTGTATGGGAGTAAGATTTGGATAGATATTACAAAAGGAAGAATGGGAGTATGTATAAGAATAAAGGCTGTAGTATTAAAATCTCTAAGTAGTGTTGCGAGTGTAGTTCAACAGTCTTTCTTTACTTATTGTACTCTCATTCTTCTTTTGTAATATTTCCTCGCCCAAATTTTACTCCCATACAAGTGTTGGAATCAAGACCTTATCCTCCTACAATATTGCGAAGTCATTGCACTTCGAGGAATAACTACTCCTGCAGCCTTCTATTTAAGATATCGTTCTCTTTCTTTTCTTCAAAAATTAAGAAGCGACCCTGTATTAAGAGAGGAGTATCTCTTAATACAGGGTCGCTTCTTAACTTTTGGCGTCGCTTTTCTTCCGCCAATCTTTTCCTCTCCTTTCTCTCCTCTTTAGATAATTTTGGTTTAGGCATCTTGGCATCCTAAAAATAAACAATCCATTATTAAAATCAGACTGTAGTATGTGGAGGTGCGTGCGTGTGTGAGGGTGTATTATACGTGTGATAGACAAATGTTACATCATTTTGTTAGGTTACCATGAAAAAATTTTTTTGTAGTTGACTGTACAGTAAAAATTTATCAAGTCTATCCTTAAATGTTTTATCGCATTGCAGAGAGAGTTAACTTGACGAGTCCTGTAATGTCAGTAATCGGTATTACCTGTATAACAGATACAAGTTGATAAAGATATTTTCTTTGCCTAATCATACCATGGCGATGAAAACACAAGTCACGGAAATGAAATACCTGGCCACGGCAATGAAAATAAATTGTTTTACAAGGCATGGCAATGAATTTTTTTTCATTGCCATGTCTTTTTTTTCATTGCCATAGAAAATTTCGCCCACAAAAACCACGGCAATGAAAGCACGGCGATGAAAATCAAGGCAAAAAATATAAATAACAAAAAATCTATTAACTGTTTGAAGAAATAAACACTTCACAAATAAACATAAAAGAAATGGCGTTCTATCGAATGCTTACTCAAGAAGACAAACTTAATTTAAAATGAGGTTATACCTATCCACGGCGATGAAAGAAAAAATGTCCAGTAACATAAAAATTGAATAACTTACATTATAGCTCGAAAACGCAGGCACGTGTGTACGTCCTTCCACGTCGAGCACTTAGGCAGCACTAATACGAAACGTTTAGCGCACCGCGGGGGGGACGCAAGTCATTAGGTAAAACAATATCCTTAAACATGATTAGGACACGGCGATGAACGGTAGTTCTGGGACAAATGAATTTTTATTAACCATTTGTTGTATTGTTTAAATATTTGAATAAATGTATTCCGTAACAATACTTTAAATATTCATGTATCAAATAAAACAAGGATTTAATATAAATAACCAATAGATTTTTATCAATGAGGAATAATACACAACAAAGTGACGTGTGGACAAACACGGCAATGAAATATTTCGAGGTTTAATTAATTATTTTGGAGTATCCATTAATCCTATTAATTAAATATTTAGTGCTACACGTAGATTTCTATTTCACCTAACCGGAAAAAAATGTTAGAACATTATAACTTTGTTTTTTAGTACCAATTTCATTGATGCCACGCAATTTTTGGTCCCGGGAAATTCACTCAGAAGAGTTGAGTTGGTCTTGTGGTTACTAAGGTAGCGCGTCGTTCATCGCTGTCTATGTTCGAAACCAAGTCTTAATATCGCTTTTTGCACAGCTGTTTTTTTAAATTATTTTATTACAATTTTTTACATTTCTTTAATGGGTATTTTGTATACAAATAAAACTAAACAATTGCAAGTTTAAAATATTTTTTATTTCATTAAATCACTTAGGTAAGATAAAGTAAGTAAATGCTCATATATTTCCAAATTAATATACATTTTATATTAGTATGCCATAATAAAATTTTAGAGGTAGCGGAACAGAGAGTAAAGTCCCGCGAACCTCCATTGAACAGGGAGGATCCTCCGACCAGACGGTTGTTTGTGTCTGGTGGGCAACTGCCCGAGAGTTGATATTCGGGCTTTGCTTGTGTTCTAATCGCACGGTAAACTTTGATATCGCGATTTAGGATTTTGTAGTTAGTTCGCAGCTTGTCGAGATAGATGGCGCTGCGAGTCTCATTTGTTGTGATGTTGATTCTGCTACGTTGATTTTTGTAGCGGCATGAATGCCGCTACATCACTCCCCTCCGGAGACCGGAGGTCGATAGTGGATGAGTCGTCCATACATCTTGAGATGCTTGCCAGGCCAGTGGAAGGTTGGTTCCAGTGAGTCGGAACCGGAAGTCGCAGAGTTCTCGGTGAGTCGGAACTACCTGCGTCGCAGAGTTCTCGGTGAGTCGGAACTGTCTGCGGTGCCCCGATGCTGCTGCTGGCGTGACTGCTGGCGTCGACCAGGAGAGGTTCTTCAAGGCTCTTCATGTAACTGGCCGAAAGTGCAGTGTGCTTGCCAAGGTGGGTCGGAGCTGTGCGACGTGCTGACTTGACTGCTGGCGTCGACCAGGAGAGGTTTTTCAAGGCTCTTCATGTGACTGGCCGAAAGTGCAGTGTGCTTGCCAAGGTCGCTGATGATAGAGGCTGACGATGCTGACCAGGAATGCGCGTCCGCTGCATGCTGGTGGTCAGGATACCCGTAGAAGCCGAGGGTACTGGCTGGCTGTATGACTCGCTGCTCGAAAGCTTGAGGTCACGATGAGGAGAAGTGATGATGATGATGACGTCATGATGAGGTAGCTGCACGAAGGCTGCGCTGATGTCCAATGTCGAGGGTAACCAGTTTAGAGGTAGCGGAACAGAGAGTAAAGTCCCACATACCTCCACTGGAAAGAGAGGATCCTCCGACCAGACGGTTGTTTGTGTCTGGTGGGCAACTGCCCGAGAGTTGATATTCGGGCTTTGCTTGTGTTCTAATCGCACGGTAAACTTTGATATCGCGATTTAGGATTTTGTAGTTAGTTCGCAGCTTGTCGAGATAGATGGCGCTGCGAGTCTCATTTGTTGTGATGTTGATTCTGCTACTAGTCCAGTCAAATTAGCTCTGAACCTTGCAAAAATTCCTAACTCTGATTTTTTTCTTGAATCGTGTATTTGACCTTAGCTCTTCTAATAGCAACAAAAAATTAAACATTTTCCAGAACCGGATCACGGTAAAAAAAACAAAAACGCGTTTATTTTAATAAAAACTCGGAAAAAAATATTAACTCGAAAATGTTAGTTACAATATGTCGAGAATAGGTAAAGCTAATTCTTTTCTTCAAAATTAAACATTTTCAACCCCGGGATTTTCGAAAAAATAAAAAAAACAATTTTTTTGAATTGTACTTCAAGCAAAAATATTAACTCCGATTTTTTTTCATAAAATTATTTAATTAAATACCTTAGTACTCTAGGTAACAAAATTAAACAATTTCTGTTAACGGAAGATATTAATACCTGTTTTTTTGAAATAGCGGCTGAGGCAAAAATGTAACTCAAATAAATTTAGGTTAACTTTAATTTATGGACCATGTCTTACTTAATTACAAGAAAATTAAACACATCCAAGCAAATCGTTACGATTTTTTAAACAATTAAAGATTGATATTATCTTCCTAATGCGGCCCTGTATGTTGTTTCAAACCCATTTGTCAGATTGGACCGCATTGAGCACATTTTATCACAATATATGTTCAGTCAGAATTTAAATAACTCTATAAAAAATCATCTTGTTCTACAAAATGTGTATCGAAAAGATGTTACCTACCTACCTATTGTGTTTTGTTTAGAGTCATAAGTTTATGGATTGCAGACGAGTCTTTCCAGGTGACATCTAATGTCAGATATGAGTGTTTTGTTTAACATGATCAACTTCTATGAACAAGACTTCTATTAACTGCAGTCATACGTATAAACAGACATTTTGTTGACCGTCTTCCGTCTTTCTGTATTATTAGGAAACGCAGCCTTATCCTGAGCTGCTATTAGAATTAATGCATTAAAATTGCATTTTGTTGCTAATGCACAAAAACCGGTCAACTTGGAATAATGACCATATTTGGAATGAGTTTTATGAAAACATACCTTTAATCCCGTTGTCCCCGTATGCCATATCCCCGTCACGGGGACAGCGGGACGTGATTAAATTTATTTCCCGTTGTACCATTGTGTTTGTGTATAACGTACATTCGGCTAACGGGAAAAACGGGAAGTAAATCATATTTCTGGGTGGTTTAAAAAAAATAACCACGAAGGTGATGGCGGAGTCTGTTCGCTCGCTTCGCTTGCTCACTTGACCTCGCCATCCCCTTCTAACCTAACCTGTCCGAGTTGGGGTGCCCCAAATCCCGAGCTCGCTTCGCTCGCTCTTGCACCAACATAATTTGCAAAGTATATTTAATCATTATAATAAATTAACGGGAACAACGGGAATATACTAAAACATATTCCCGTTGAATACCTATACTAAAACATGTATTACCTATATGAAAAGAATTCATAGACTTACTAGACGATCTGGTGAATACATACTTGTCAAGGTGGCGGATATTATAAAAACAAACAGTTTAATACCGCTCAAGCACTGTCAGCACAACGGTGTACCGCGAGATTTTCACGATTTTAATATTTATTATTACTATTACGTAAGATTTATTACATAATTTGGAATTTTCACATGTCAGTGCTTAAACGGTTAAGCGTCATATAGTATCGGCAGTAGATTCTGTTTTTAAGGTTTGGTAATCATCAAATGACTTCTTCCGCTCTGGATGGAGCGGAAGGGAGTGTCAGACTCTTACTCGTTAAAACCCATTCGTAGGTATTCCTTCTATTGCCCTTTGCGTTCCAGGGCCGCTGTAATTCTTTCGAACAAATTCCGCAACCCTGGCAGGCTCTGGCCCTAGCGGGCCCCGTCGTCTTTGCTGACAGCTCTTGCCGGCGCGCGTGGAACACAACGCGCAGTCGACTCAGGCCTGTTCTGATCGTATGATGAGCTACCCATTGCTCGCCTGCTATTGATGCCTGCGGACGGCGGTCCGCAGGCTTCCTACGTGGTTGCACACTTGGCAGAGGAAGCACCTCAGAGGTCTGGGTTCCAGCAGTTTGACCTGCGCAGAAACCCAACCCACCAGGAGCCTTCGGCCCTCCGATATTATCTTATCCACCGACACAGGGCAGCTTACCACAACGGTTCGCATGCCCGTGTGGTCAGGACGTATGGTGCTTGCCTACACCTCCTCAGAGAAACCCCCCGTCCTGACGACGGCGGCCACCACCTTCTCCTCCATGACAGAGTCATCCAGGCTCAGAATGCGCATGTCCATGCACTTCACGGGCCTTGACACTCGGCCATCGTCCGCATTTGGCACCTCCTGTAAGCCAGCTTTTTGGAGCCCGGCCAGGTCTGCTCGGAGCTTCGCGTTCTCATTTTGGAGAAGCTCCGTGGCGGCCACCAAGCGGGTGACCTCCGCCCGCAGCTTGGACATTTCGTCCAACGGAGGCCCACCACAATTAGCCTCAGCCGCCAGAGTGGAAACCAACGCCACACTTATGGCCTTGTTTTTAGAGGCCTGCGTCCTCTTCAAGGCCACATTGCGGACCGCAGCCTCCACGACCTCCGCAAACCTGATCTTACGCTCCTTATCGGAACCGCCAGCGGTATCCGGCTCACCGCCGGAAGAAGCCGAAGGGATAGCCCTTCGACCGGTCGCTCCTGGGTGGCGCCCCTCTCTGGCAAGCTTAGCGGCTCGCTGGGCTGTCTCCTGGGAGGCGAGCACCATCCACTTGCTTCCTTCTCGGCCTTTACCTCGCCTACTGGTGGGGATTTTTCGGGCCAGAGGCCAACTCTTTGTTGGAGGACGAACCCTGGTCATCCTCTAGTCTGGGCCACCTACGGAACAGCCCGGAGTTCTCCGCAGCAGCCCCCACTCCCTAATGACGAGAGCTCGCTGAGCTGATGCCAGATGCAGAGTATTGCAGAGTCGTCAGAGTCTAACCCCGCACCTGCACGACGCTCAAACGACTTCCAAAACTGGGCGCCTAGACCAGTGCCATATGCTGCGGCAGGTTATACAGAAGACCGAAGAGTATAATGTGCCCCTTTGCCTAGCGTTTGTGGACTACGAGAAAGCCTTCTATTCGATCGAGGCTTGGGCTGTGCTGCAGTTTCTCCAACGGTGCCAGATCGACTGTCGTTACATCGAGGTGCCTAAGTGTTTGTACGAAAACGCCACCATGTCAGTACGACTTCAGGATCAGACTTCGAAACCTATCCTCCAGCAGCGGGGTGAGAGGCAGGGAGACGTCATTTCTCCGAAACTGTTCACGGCCGCAATGGAGGATGTCTTCAAGGTTTTGGACTGGAGAAGGCTAGGCATTAATGTCAATGGCGAGTACATCACTCACCTTCGATTTGCCGACGTTATAGTCGTCATGGCTAAGACCATGGAGGACCTCAGTACAATGCTCGATGACATCAGTAGAGCTTCCGAAAGAGTGGGTCTTAAAATGAACATGGACAAAACCAAGGTCATGGTATATGTAGCACCCACTCCTATCAAGATCGGAGGCTCTACACTCGAAGTTGTTGACGAGTACGTCTACCTGGGACAAACGGTCCAATTAGGTAGGGCTAACTTCGAGAAAGGGGTCAACCGTCGAATCCGACTCGGTTGGGCGGCGTTCGGGAAGTTGCGTGATATCTTCTCGTCTCACATACCACAGTGTCTCAAGACGAAAGTCTATGACAAGTGCCTGTTGCCAGTGATGACTTATGGAACTGAAACGTGGTCGCTCACAACGGGTCTTATCAGAAGGCTTAAAGTCACCCAAAGTGCAATAGAGAGGGCAATGTTCGGGGTTTCCTTGCGTGATCAAATCAGGAAGTATGAAATCCGCAAAAGAGAACCAAGGTAACCGACATAGCCCGAAGGATCGCCAAGCTGAAGTAGCAGTGGGCAGGGCACATTGCTCGCAGAACAGATGGTCGATGGGGCTGAAAAGAGAGTGGCAACCGCGTACCGGAAGACGCAGCGTTCGAAGGCCTCCCACAAGATGTACCGACGACCCGGTGAGGGTCACTGGTAGCCGATGGATTCGAGACGCATAGGACCGGTTTTTGTGGCGACACTTGGGGAGGCCTTTGTCCAGCAGTGGACGGCTTTCGGCTGAGATGATGATGATGATGCAATTTGATGTGTTTTGCTAAAGTTGCATGAGTTTAGACGACAGAGTAGTTTGTGAAACTGCATAACAAAATTTCAAAACGTATTTTTTTTTATTATTTCATCACAATAATTAATTAATTAATAATTATGAATTCTTATACAATAATAAACCTCGTTTGACCCTCGTTTGTAATCTCATTCTAGTTTTTTTAATAATTTCAGGTAAGTTTGTAACAGTTTCATAAACTACTAATAAAACATCAATGCAGCTCTTTCGTCTTTGCTGAAATAAGACGATTTTGTGAAAAATACCAATTTGCTGCAATCATTTCAAGATATATAAAAAAATGGGTTAGTTGCACCATTTCTAACTCAAGAATGATCTTTTTTTATTTTCCTTCACCCTGAATAGCAGAATAAATATTTTGAAAAATTGGAAGAATTCACGAAATCCAAGTTACGAGCAAAATTCATTTTCTCATGCATTTTGTACTCTGACTGATTCTGACACGTGAAAGAAACAAAACACGGATGAGCCAATTCTAATAGTTGAACTTAACTGAGTGCGGCAAAAAAATGCCACTTTATTAACAATTAAAGATATAGGTATAATAACGTCTGATTTGTTTAATTTTGATAAATTATGGTTTGTGTTTGTACATTTTCCATTATTAAACAACTTTCAGGAGAGTTACATTTTTGCCTGAAAACTTATATGACTATTTCTTATATCTCGGAACCCCGAGGTAGTATTGTTTTAATTTTCTTAATATAAATAAACATGTTAATTAAAATCCATTTAGCATTATTTTCGTCAAGTTAATATTTTTGCTTGAAGTACAAAGTCAAAAAATAACATTCTTTAAAAAAAAGTATAGTTCCGTGGATGAAAAACGTTTAATTTTCTTACCTACTTGTACAGCTCAAACAGTTCTACAAATGTCCCAAACTAACATGCCAGTTAATATTTTTTCCCAACGAGTTATTATGAAATTAAATGTTTTGCTAAAAAAAACGAACATCCGGGGGTTAACTTTTCGCGGGATACATTTAAACATACTTCTTTGCTTATACTCTACACATTAATGGCAAAAAATCGGAGTTAAGAATTAATGCCAAGTTTGCCTTATTTTCGGCGTAATTTGACCGGACTATACGTTGATTTTTGTGGCGGCATGAATGCCGCTACAAAATCTTACCATTTATGAACATTAAAAAAGGCATGCTTATGCTTAAAAGTTTGTTATCGAGAAAATGAATTCATCTGTGAAAACTTTACAGATTTATAGCTGCCTATAATATGTAGTGAATAAAAATATATTTATAACAATAACATCACCACATAATCTGCAACATTTTAATGGTTTAACAATCAATCCATTGAGCATTTACTTACATCCATTGAGATTTAAATGATTTTTCGTCAGTGAAGATCGTAACATTTCCTTCCCAATTAAAATTTAAATATTCCTGGGCAAAGCGGACCCTTTCTTCGCGATGAGCAGGTGTCAATGCAATTTTCTGTGCCGGTTTATTATTCCTTATCCCAGCAGCGTGTAAATGCCTTCTCACTGTTTCCACTGAAATATTGTGGTTTATTCCGGTTACACGAATGGGCAAAAATGGATTTTCAACATGACTTGAAACAATGGCGTGGTGGCGGTCGAATTCGGGACTATACTTGATAGCTTTTGCTCCTGGACGCTGAATATTTCCATTGTCTCCATAACGTCTTAGCCATAGTCTAACCGTATTTCTGTGAAACAAAAAAAAAACACTTTTGGAACCGTGTATGTAACTTAGTAAGGAGTGAATGTAATGGCAAAATAGCCAACTACGCGTTCATTAGGTAATCAAAATCAATAGAATAAAATAGGTATAAAAAAAACACTTACTGCTATATAAGTCGACTACCAATCTCTCTAATTCCAACATTCTGCTCATGTAAAAATATGATTTTATGTTTGGTATAGTCATTAAGTTTCGACATGATGCTTTTTTACACCAAATTGCTTAAAAATACTTAACGAGTTATGTGAAACGATTTACAAATGTGTGTGCGCAGTCACTGCTATTAGGCATATTGTAACTTTTGTCACTTAGATGTATTTATTATCTACCTCACGAAGCAAATAATTATATTATGTTTTACTTCGTATCCAACCATTCTTGGTAAACATAAGTTCTGTGAACTTAGTTTTTTAATAATTTCCCACCTGTTTACAAGATAAGTTATTAGGCGTAAATCATATTGGTCGTTCTTTAAATAATGCAAGCAACATTGTAGAAATGAAAACAAATTAAAAAAGAAACTGATGTGTGGACTGTGTTTCGAACCCACAGGTTGTTCGTCGCCAATCCAGCATCAAACCGCTAAGCCACAAGAACTTGAGAGATTGCCTTGTGCGATAAGACCACCCATTGTACACTTATTTTTATAAATGTTTGTCCTTTTCTTTTAATGAGGTGTACAATAAAGTATAAAATAAATAATAATAATAATAACTGGTTAGGACTATGCGAAATTAAAGCTTGGGTTGTAATTATGTAGTGTGACTAAAAAATTTAAGTTGAAAAGCTTTTAGCTTTTCAACTTTAATGTCAATGAGATAATGATTAAAATAGCTTAACAAAATGATATACAATGCCGGTGGCTCCGACAATGTTGGCGAGCACATGTCTGATAAGCTTATATAAATTGAATAAACCTTATCATTTCCAGAAGAGGGTCCAAATTCGTTTGTTTTTAGGGTGGGTCAGATAATGTTAAGTTGATAAAACGTACGGCGATGCGCCACCGGTACATGGTGGACATTCCACCCACACGCACAAAGCGTTTTGGGAATACATTCATTGTGCATACAGCTAAGGAGTGAAATTCCCTGCCGGGGTCTGTGTTTCCTGATAGCTACAACCTGGGAGTCTTTAAGTCAAGAGTGAATAGGTTACTTCTAGGCAAGCGTGCTCCATCTTCGACCACATCGTCGCTTACCATCAGGTGAGATAGTGGTCAAGCGCTTGCCTATCAATAATAAAATAAAAAAATAAAAAATGTTGAAAACCGACTGTACTTAATATTTTCGTGTAGGTCCCTATTATTGAAGGCCAGGGAGGTGTAACTACACGGAGTACACCCCCTTCCCGACGCCCATGCTGTTTATCTAAGTAGGTACCTACAATACCTATCTTTTTACAGACGTTTTTCAACACACTAAAAATTTATTTGTAATTATATATACCTAATTAAATTTTATAGTGGGTTGAAAATCGTAGTTTGGTACAAGTGAGCATTCGTCAGAGTATATTTCTATTAAAATGTAGGTTTTGTGGCTTACGCTACCGACGTACTAAACTAAAGTCAAGTTTCTGCATAACCAGACGTAACTTCTGTAATCTAACAACCATAATGTAAAATCTAATTGGAAATGTTGCACAACTCAAGTTAAAGTTAGCACCGCATGCAATAGCTTTTCTTTAACTATAGATGTAGTTAATTGATCGTTTCGAATACTGTGTGCGTTTCACTGGCGCGGCTACCTAACGCATTTGTTGTTGTGGACTCTTTCTAAGGTAGGCGACGCGTGGTATGCATACTGAGAAGTGTACTGCAAATTTCACATAACATACCTCTACTAAGCTACGTGTTTTCGTTGAGTGGATGTTATATTTACCACAGGGTCAAAATGTAGTTCCTGTTCTTATGTACGATAGCTATTTTTTTATTACGATAGCTTACGTAAGCGTTGCAACCGAACATGAGGTTCTGGGTTTGATTCCCGGGTCGGGCAAAGTATTATTATGTTTTTCCATCTGGAATTTCTCAGTAGCAGCCCTGACTCCGGATTTGTGGTTAGCTGATGGTAGGTGAAAGGCAAAATGTGGGTTTTCTATGGGTACGCCTCTGACTAACCTTTTGGGGTGTGTGATGTTATGTTTACGTATTTTTTGCAGAACACATTTTTGCACTTTTTTATTTTTAACCGACTTAAAAAAAGGAGGTCATCATCAATTCGACGCCTATCGTCAGCATACAACTCGGGGCCCGCTAGGGCCATAGCCTGCCAGGGTTGCGGAATTTGTTCGAAAGAGGCACCGCGGCCCTGGGACGCAAAGGGCATTTGGAGAAATATGGATGGGTTTTAGTCAGTAAGTCTGACACGGTTCCCTATTTTTTCACTCAAAACTCCATTGAGAATAGAATAGAATAAGAATAGAAAACATTTATTTGACACAGACACAACACAACAGCAACAATAAAGAGAACAATAACAAAACATACACAATAAAATGGTGCTGAGTGTGCCCAGCCGAAAGGGTTCCCATCTCAGCATTTGCTGGGCGTCAGACAGCCAGCGCTGGTTTTCAGTTGGCACCCCGCAGTGACACACGGACGTGGGTAAATAAAATTGATACATAATAAATAATGTTTAAGAATACATACCTACCTAAATAAATGATGAAAGATAATTTTTTTTTAATGTGTGCTACACTGGCCATATAAAAATTTCAAAGTACCTGCGAATCTACAACATAACATAACGCGGGGCCGCTCGACGCGGAAAAAGAGATTTTTTGAAGAATTGACAAATTTTCATTTTCGTTTCGTATTATACTTACTATTATTAGATGAAGAAAATCGATCTACGTAGAACAACACTAGTTGTCGAGCGTTATGGGAACATCACTACGGGGTTTGACAGTTGGCAGTAGGTACGTTTTTCGAACGTTGAGTTGTGGCTTGTGAAAAAGTGTCCTAATATTATCTATACATATTATTACAATAAAATCGTGGATTTGCCGTGTCTGTCTGTACATTGCATATTTTCGCATAAAAATAACTGAAAAATGTTAAGAAAAAGGTATGAAAGGTATGCTTAAAACGCAAAAATGCCATTTTTGAATCTTTTTCTGTTTGTTTGTCGGTTTATAAATCTGTTTGTCTGTTTGTCCATATGTTTGAGTCAGCATCACGCAAAAATCACTGATTGGATTCGAAAGCTAAGTTCTTAAAAATATTAAGTGTTAACCCGAGTAACATTTATTTCATCAAAATCGACACTCAAAATCAAAAGATATTGAATTTTTAATTTTAGTAGGTAATTTATCTTCTGCGACCTGTCGAAGGCATTTGATTTTGTGTGCCATGAAACATTACTCCTGAAACTGGAGCATTACGGACTAAGCAAAACAGCCTTGAACTTAGTAAAATCGTATTTGAATGATAGATAGCAGCTAGTTCATATAAACGGAGACAATTCAACAGGATTAAACGTGAAAATGGGGGTACCTCAGGGCTCAATTTCGGGTCCTTTTTTGTTTCTAGTTTATATAAATGATTTGCCCTATATTTTACAAAATAAATAAACTTAATATGGTGTTATTTGCTGACGACACATCTTTAATTTTTAGAATAAATAGACATGCTAACAATCTTGACGATATAAATAACGCCCTACTGCAGGTACATGATTGGTTCACTGCTAATAATTTAGTATTAAATGGAAAAAAACGAAGTGCATTCGATTTACTTTACCAAATGTCAAAAGTAGTGATTGTGACATAGTATTGAACAAGGAGAAACTAGAATTCGTCGATGAAACAGTTTTCCTGGGGATTACGCTTGACTCAAGGCTACAATGGGGTCCCCATTTAACATCGCTTGCAGGAAGGCTAAGTTCAGCAGCATTTTCTGTTAGGAAAATCCGCCAGTATACAGATGTTGATACCGCGAGACTAGTCTATTTTAGTTACTTTCATAGTATAATGTCTTACGGTATCTTACTATGGGGAGGGGCTGCTGATATCGAGTCTATTTTTATTCTACAGAAAAGAGCCATCAGAGCCATTTACAATCTTCGCCGGCGCGATTCTCTAAGGGAACTGTTTAAAGAAATTAACATTATGGCGGTGCCTTGTCAATATATCTATGAAAATATCATGTACGTTAGAAAGAATCTACATCTTTTTAGTAAACGAGGTGACAGACATAACTATGTCACTAGAAATAGGAACCAATTAATTCAACCAGGTTTCAGACTTGCTAAAGTAGCAACATCTGTGCTGTTTAAAATGTTACAATAAAATACCTCCCCATATATTAGACAAAATTTAAATCTTGTATTAAACGCACACTATGCAGGCAAGCATATTATAAGTTAGGGGAGTATATTGAAGATAAAAATGCTTGGCTCAATGCTGGTCCTGCTCCACAACGCCACTAGGTAGCCACTAAGGGCTCAAAGTAATCTGTTAGCATTTCGTAATATTGTTGGACCGGCTGAATATTGTAAGAATGCAAATCTTTTTCATTGTATAGACTCAACTTATTTAACATTGTATAATTTCATGCACATGTGAGTACTGTGTACCTTTAAACTATAATGATCATTTTGGGTAGGTCTTTGACTTGAATGTACCCTGGCGATTGGGGATGTCATGCGCACTCAAAAGTCTGGCTGATGGTGGCGCATGCGTTGGATCATTTGGGTCCCTAAAAAATGGTTAAGCCGAATGGTGCTAGCGTATGCGTCATGTTCGTGAACGGGCGCCGTCAGCTGAGACTGGTCATCTCTCGGCTGCCATGGTTTATTTTAATTACTTCTTTGAATTGTTTCTTTTTTACTCCGGACTCTTTTATCCTGCACGTCTTTTACATCGTTCTCACATATATGTATAATTTCAATATGAATGATGTACTTAACCATAATTTTGTAACAAAATATTATTTTTAAAAGAGTGTCCGTGGAGTTTCTTGCACGTTCTTCTCCATAGAGATCTACGCTTTGGAACGTGCAAATAGTTTCATCTTTTTGACCGACCGACCTTGACAATTCAAAAGTGCCTGTAAATGGTCTAATTGAAATAAATGCTTTGACTTTGACTTAAGGAACAATTTAATATGTTAATTTTAAAAAGGAGTCGGTCACCGCAACGCTTAGCGCTGTATGAAACAGCGCTAAGCGTTGCGGTGACCGACTCTTAGGCGCCATCTATTGAGAAAGATAACATGCAGGTAAGCATGAAAATAACATCAAAACAAATTGTTGAGTTATTTGTGAAACTTTTAATAATGATGGGTCTCGAGTCCAAATTCGTAAATTAAAAAAAACGTCTAGAAGGAAAGTCTCATACAAGCTCCCTACCAAAAAAATGAAGCAACTTTAGTACTTATGTGTGAGTGAGCGGTATGTAATTACAGCCACAGACACGCACACAGACGTAAAAAATGTTGCTAGGAATGAACACTTTCCCTAAAATCGGGAAAAATGAATGTACTTGGGACTAATCATAGATCAATATAAAAAATGTTACGTACGTAACTTGTCGTTACGTACAATAACTACGTACCGAGCCACGGAAATGACACCCATGACGAAAAGTTAGCAAATGACATCGGCGCCATCTTGGATTACGATTTTGACCCCATAATCGGTTTTAGCGACCCCAGAAATCGCGAAAATGACACCCATGAAAGTCTGGTCGGCGGACAAAGTCCAGTCTGGGCCTAAACCTCCAACTATTATAGCAGTATTACTTTAATATTACTTCCAGTGAGAAAGAAACAGAGCTATACGTCCTGTATAGCTCCATCTCTTTCCCACTGGAAGTAATATTGAAGTAATACTGCTTTAAGAGTTGGTGGTTAGGCCCCTGATGTTCTTATATTCCTAATTTAATACTCGATCTCATACACAGAGATGTCGGTGTCGCGTAGCGAAATCATTGATTTTTTCCCACATCAAAACTGCCCAACGCGCCTAAAGAAGTTTCAATGCGAAAATTATTTGAATCAACCGTAATTCTTATCTTTCGTTTCATACTTAAAAGTTTGCTAACTTAAAAAAGTTTAAGAAATGCATAGTTTTCACAACATGCAAACAAGCATACTCCATGCATACCTACAGCAAGCACGCAGCAAGCATGCAGCAAGCAAGCAGCCTATGCAGCATGTAGCAGGAATGGTTTCTGTCACAGCTCCGGTGCTAATCGTCGCAGAGGGTTTTAACGCCCGCCGCCGCGACAGGCTGGCTGGCGAAACCGGCCAGCAAGCCGAAGCTGCGGAAAGCCTCGCCCCTCCGCGCCTACGCGGGCTTAAATTACACTCTAGGGGTAGAGCTTCTAGGGTTGCGGATTTTATTCGAAAGAGTTACCGTGGCCCTGGAACGCAAAGATCTCTTCGCAAGTTCGTCTGCAGCATCATTGCCCAGGTATCCAATGTGTCCCTTGATCCACTGGAGGGTGATTCTCTTAGACAGCGATATACTCTCCAGGGCGAGGTGACACTCAAAAATTAGTTTACTGTTGGTTTGTTTGTTCTCTAGGGCTTTGAGCACAGCCAGGCTATCAGACACGAATCTGATTGCGTAGCTGTGTATCCCTAGACGCTTTACGGCTGCTGTGGCTTCTGTTAGGGCAACACACTCGCATTGGAAAATCGAGCTGTGTTCGCCTAGTGGCAAGTGAAAGTTAATGTTGAGGTCTAGGGAGTGTACGCCAGCCCCTGATGGAGTTTTTGAGCCATCCATGTAAACGCGTACTTCATTGACTCCTGACTGATCCCTTTCTTCCTCTGTTGTTTGTATGCTATAGCTTTTGTTAAACATCAGTTTATTCGGTGTCCTATCACACAGGGCAGCGATGAGAGGTTGATACTCGATCGTCCGGTCCAGGATGCCAGCGTGAGGACTGGTATGGTTCTTACCCCATGTGCCTAAGTGCATAAGCCTGATGGCTGCTAGTGCTGCCTTCTGCTGTATGTACATGTCGAGGGGAGTTAGATTTAGGGCTATCTCCGTTGCTGTAGTTGGGGTTGTCCGCATGCAGCCTGGTAATAGCGGAACAGGCTAACCTTTGGAACCGCTGGACCCTAGAGACGGTGGTCGAGAGTTCAGTCCTCGTCCACCAAACCAAGGCACCGCAGGTCAACATTGGTCTGATCACAGCTGTGTAAACAAGGTATTCAGCTCGCTAGCTGAATACCTTGTTTACACAGCGGTGACTCGCTAGTCACCGCTCTATCTGAGCAGAGCTGGAAAGATACCATCCAAACCTCTTTTTTTTTTTTTTGTTTGCGCTGGGACAAAAATTATTACGCGTACCCATTGGGGGAATGGGGACCCTATGTGGGACTCCCCGGGCTGACCCGGTATACCCACTAAAACAACCCAGCGGCATTCCCGCATCGTCTGAGTGGAGGGGGACTGGGAGATCGGCGTAGCCTTTGCGTGCAGTCCTCCTCCGACGTCCGCCCGCCTACACGGCGGGCCCTTCACGCCCTCTCCGTGGGGGGAGGGCCGGAATGACCGGCGGAGGTGGTGTAGAGTGCAATGCGGGTGGAGGCGCCCCCGCGCCTGTCGCCCGCCTATCACCACCATGAGGAGGGAGAAGACGACGTCTTCTCCGACCGCTTCTTCGCCGTCGGAGTGGCGCAGCGAGAGGATCGTCCTCCCGCACGCGCTCCGCCGCCTCCTTTTGCGAAATGACGTCCTCGCAAAAGGAGGCGACTAGATAAATAAAAAAATCTAAATTTTCTCAATAAATGTACCGAAGTAAAAAAAATCACTTCGGTAGGTACATTTACTGAGAAACTGTTCCTATCTAAAATTATATTTATAGATCAGGATCGTCTCATGCACATCTATCAACAATTCATGGGAAAAACATTTTAAGAATGCAAAGCATTTTATTAAACATACTTTTGTGTAAAAAAGTAATGATTTGACTACCCATCTGTAAACGCGTCCTTAAAGTGACGTCACTCTAAATCCAATATGGCGGACTAAGTTTTTTATGCTTTCCTATAGTATGGGTATCATATGAAAGAACTCGAACATGATGCGTTGAATGAGATGAACAGACTGAGAAACCTATCCAGCGAAAACTAAAAAGTAAAAAATAAATTAAAAGTAAAAAAAAAACTTCTTTAAAACCAGCTTATATTAAATGCACTAAAAAGAATAAGTAGGTACAATAAACTTTTCCTTTAAATGCCGTCATCGGACCAAGCATTGATACGATTCTCCCCAGTTCGCTCAAGCCGTGACATTTTTCTTACTCCGAGCATGATTATTACCGTCGTAACTTTAGAACGAAAGGTCCCATTTGAATAATTTAAAGCGTAATTTACACAGGCATAATCAACCTTAATTATCAAACCATTTAAATGGATAAGGATTAATATCGTGATACTAAAATCACCATTTTTTATTTCACCATGGGATTTGCTTGAATAATATGAACAAGAAGCGGTCATGGTGACTTATCCTCTCTGTGATTCCCACACTAGATTCCTGAGGTCATCAGATAATCTGCGACTTGGAATGCCAATGCATTCCACAACTTTTGTTGATAAATCCTTTACTGTCCAGGCTGCTCGTTTGTGGAATGCATTGCCGGTTCCAGTAAGACGCGCTCAATCGTTGCCTGTGTTCAAAAGGCTCGTGAAGGAACATTACCTGTCGCTGTGCTATCGATGTTCGTCATTTATGTTTTGCCAAAATATTTAGTATAGAATATGTATCTATCTGTGTACCTATATATTATATTTAAAGTAATGTCGCACCGATGACAGCCCCATTTGTTGTCCAGACAACTCAGACCAACAAAAAAAGGTTCCTTTTTTGTTGGTCTGAGCCAGATAATTACTGTCCATTCCAGGTTGCCTGGAAGAGATCGCGGAATGCGATAAGGCCGCCCATTGTACATGTGTTTTAGTTAGTACCTAATGTTAATTTTATGTTATTATCGGTGTACAATAAAGTATATAATAAATAAATATTATGCATAATAGTTAGACATATGGTATCGCAGACTTTTTTGTAGATATTGATGACCTCTATAAAACTGTAGTACATCACTTTGCTCTGTTGTCAATAGATTCCGCAGCGTACGCGATATAAGGATTTTATTGGAATTTTTCTCACACCTTGGGTTACATTATCGAAGTTTTCATACGAATCCCTAACTTTTTTGAAATATTCTATAGCCTATGTCCATCACCGATAATGTAGGATTCTACTGGTGAAAGAATTTTTCAAATCGGTCCAGTAGTTTCGGAGCCTATTCATTTCAAACAAACAAACAAATCTTTCCTCTTTATAACATTTGCGTAGAAAAAGCTTGTCACGAGATTGAAGTACTAAGTATTCGAGATTTAAGACCTGTCTACACAGATTTTACCTGTTTATATAAGTGTACGTGAAGCGACTTCCTGTTTGACCTTCACAACCTAATAACTGGGAAACACGGTAGGAGGACCTCTTGGCAAGACTGCTGTCAGATATTTTTTTAAATAACGTTGCCCCACACTAGGATTTTTTCCTGTATCGTGGGTGCGTTTACAAACATATAAATTCACATACACAAATAGCCAGACCCGGAACAACTATCTGTAGGCCATACAAATATTTGTTCCGTGCGGGGATCGAACCCGCAACACGCAGCGCAGCAGTCAATCGCTCAACCACTGCGCCAACCGTGTTGTCCAATGGCAGCCGGACCAACGACAACATTTTATCCGAGGCACGAAGGAATCTCGGTTTGTTAAAATGGTCAGACATCTACACTGCCGTACATTGTTTAAAATACGGTTAAACCCATAAAGTAGTTTCAGAGATATCGGACAAAAACCTGCGAAATGATGTCTCTTCCAAACGAATAAAGATATAAAAATCTTTCTAAGAGACAAATGTCACTGGTTTATCAACGATTTTTTTTTGGGGTATGAAAACTGAAAACATCTTTCAGTCTTACAATAAAACAGATATTTGTAATTAAGCTTAGCATTTCTTCCCAGTTTAGTAATTAAATACTGCATAATAATAGGGCTAACCCTACTCTAACGGTATTATAACGTAGTAATTGCTTTAGAATTGTACTACTAAAAATTTTATTTAAAGTTATCAAAAAATACGTCATTACAATACGGCTAAGCTGCATAACTATGATATAATCAAGTAATGACTGTAAAATTAAGGTTTAGCCCCTTGGTTTATAAACAAGTTAAGGCACTTAGTGATCATTATAATCAAGTAATTGTGTAATAATATATTAAGCGGCGTCAAGTTAAACGGTATTGCTTACTTAAAACAAGGCTACTCATACTTCGCTCGCGGTTAGCCGTTTTATAGATAAGCAATGACTTACAATTATTCGAGAAAAAAAAAGAAAACAAGCAAGCAAATTAAACAAATTATTTATTAATCATTTATTTCAAACAATTTTAAATGGTTATCAATAACATAAATAATTATTTTTGACATTTGGGCTTAGTAATATTCATAATTAAATCACAATATTATCTTAATATCAAAACATTCTCTAACTTAAAACCCTGGAGTGAAAAGTGTCTTAAGATAATAAAAAAATATAACCATCTATCTCACTAGCTGCAGTTGTCATAAAACAACCTGCTATAACAATTTTCTTCAGTCTTAAGACTATTATATAGCTTTCTAAATTTTACAATATAATCAGTCTTTAACTAAAAAATTATCACAATCATGTAATCAACTGAGTCCTCTATATAGAATTAAATCTAATAGGGGTCCCTATTAGGTTTAATATGTAATATAATTAATAATTAGTAATAAATATATAATTATTAATAATAAAGACTAAATAATTTAATATATAATATAATTATTTAGTCTTATGGCACTAAGTAATATATACATTTAAGTAGTTATATTAAAATAAAAAAAGAATTGTAGGTACTTGGGTATTTAAAATGGCTTTCTTAGGTTTAGGTAGTCTTCCTTGAATTTTTGGTCGTTTCTGTGTTATTGTTTGTAGGCAATCCATTCCAAAATACCATTTTATGTTTTGGAATGATAGGCGACAATTTAGTTATTAAGTTAGATTTACGTTCCTCATCAATGCCTTTCGGCTGTGTCCGGAAGCTTATGTTGGTACGTGGATTTCTTAAGTACTTGTCATTTAAAAATTTAAAACTTGAGTATTCATCACTAAAATCATTTTTATACAACATGTCATAACTTGACCTCTTAAACGAGACTTGTGTTATATTTTTCAGATAGACTCTAGGGCATGCTTGCTGAATTCGCCGCTCAGAGACATTATTGGGTAAATTGAGAAATTCATTTGCTTGTAGCGCTTTGACAGTTACTCTGCCATTGTTTGCAGAGGCTACAGCTTCCTCAAAATCTGAAAAGTCATATATTTTACCCTTCTTTTTCATTGCAAGTTCCACTTGATGGTGGAACTGGTCGCAGCTCATGAAGGTGTGGCCGGGTTCGAAGTAGTGTAAAGTTATTGTTTCTGTACTTATAACGTCACTGTTTACTAGGTCGACTAACATGGAATAAAACAGCCAATTCTTGTTCTGTGATGTACAATTATCTAACCAGATATTAACATTCTGAACGTCTCGATGACGAAGGAAAAAACTGTAGTACGCGCTCATAATATCCTCTTGTTTTCTACCGGCTATTCCGTCGTGCCAAATTGCAGCAAGAGGTTTCGATTCCTTTGATATTTTTCCAACCGGTGCAAAGGATTGGTTAAAGAGCGTCAAACGGGGACAAAATATAACCGCTTTGAACATCTCCATTCTAGGCAGCATGATAACTTTTTCTAGATCGCCGCTAAAATAAATACTATTTTCGTTTTGCTTTATAGCTTTGTGAGCATCATAAAGGGCTCTAGCTTTTTTGTATCGATCATGATGCTTAGCCCAAGCCAAGCAAGTGTCACAATCAGGAAAACATTGCTTACGAACATCATGGCTTGTTTCTTTAGTGTGATGTTTGTATGATTCGCACTGTTCGCACTCCTCATTCCCGAGCCGAGTGAAAGATATATTCATTGATTTTAAGTGAGATCGATATAAGTCATAACTGAGTTTTGACTCGGGATTTTTTGAACAAAAGTCTTTATACATAAAATTTATATTAATGTCATTGGGCAAATAACGCCGATTTGGTGCGTGCTCTCTACGGTAATGAGGAGCGCTGGGATTGAATGATTCAACATGTTGGTTGAGTAAATCACGATTAAACGCCGGTTTCTTGGTATGTTTACCACGTTTATCTGTATCTTTTTCAGTATCGAGACAGGTGGTAAGTATAAGATCATTGTTTCTATTGAAACCTAAAGTTGTTAAAAAAAAAATTTTACATACTTGTCTTACGGTTCCGTCATTTTTCTGCAGCGTAAAAGTTCTTTTGGGGTTTCTTTTAGGGTCAGATGTGTACTTACGCTTGGGAATGGCTACAATATAGTTTGACCTTATAAACATTCTCATTTCCCCGCGTTGCAGACTCCAATATGTTTTATTTATATTCTCACGTTCAGATTCATCAAATACAGAACTACATTTTTTTATACATTTCTCGTCACATCCAGGTTTTACAGTATATTTCAAAAGTTTTTGTTTTTTTCTTTGGATTTCTCGCTGTTTCACACTGCTATTGTACTTTTTTCGTTTCCGCGCTGTTGAACCTTCTTCACCTTCATTATCACTGGTGGCTGGGTTGTCAAATGGTGGCATTGATATAATAACAGCAGCATCAGTCGACGCTCGTCTCTTTTTGAAAACAGGATCGTGAACAGCAGCTCTTTCGCCATTGTTAAATGAGTGACGTCGAGATATAACTTTATTGGGAAAGGAAGGCACACATTTTTCTTTCTCTGCTTTAGAGCTTCTCTTTTTTAATATTCCTGTCCGTATCACTCTCTTCACTTGAATCGACGTAATTAGATGTAACCTCGTAGTCCTTGTCCTTAACCGAATCATCCGAATCAAAGTCACAGAAGATTGGAGACAGAGAATGTAAAGACGGCGGTATAGTTTCATCGCAGTACAGGAAACTGGAATCCGAAACTTTTGATGTACCAGGTTGAGGATTTGCATATAAATCGATGCCATTATTAGCTGAAGGACTAGAAGGATCACTTTCATTTAATGAATTTGGCATGCTTGTTAAGCCAATGATTTGTTCTTGAATACGTAATTTGGGTGGTTCGACAGGTACGACCTCTCTATTCACAATGCTCATCATGTTCTGAATTCTTTGTGGAACCCCGGAGCGTCTACAATAATGACAGACACAATTAGTTAAATACCTAATTTAAAAAAAAAATTAATTTAAAAAAAACTTATAGGTAGGTACTTTATTATTCTATATCCTCGTCGTCAACGCAATAATGCGTAAGAATAGGAAAGAAGGTAAAAAGCAAAAAAGCGCGCGAAAGCCCATGTCCGATAGGTATTCGTTTCAAACATACCGCCCCAACGCGCTGCACCTACTCATCGTTGACCCTGACTCGAGATGCGTGTGATTTCATAGCGGCTTCAGAACGATAAGAAAAAGGATTATTTCGTTCCAATCAAATATTTATAAGCTAAAGGTTATATACCTGTCACCTACCACTACGTAATTGAATGAATGTAATACTTATTTTAAGAAAATATTATAAATATCGATTATCTACATACTAATTACATAGGTTATTAAATTCACTGATGCATCTATTCTATTTAGTGAAATTATAAAAACCTTACCTTGAGTACGTATGACGCGACATGGTAAAACATTTATGGCGCGCCGCCGCTCCGCTCCACACACACACGAGCGCTCCCCGTCGTCGCTGGTAGCGAAATGGCCGAGGAAACCGGGAACGCGGGGGACCGCGGTTCAAAAATGTTTCTGGGTTTAACTAGATTTTAATCTAGCATATCTGTATAGTCGTATTTTAGTAAAGAATTTTACACTTTAATCCATCGATAAACTTTATTGAAAAAAGGCTAAATGCCTATAACTATAATGTAATGTATTATTCTATAGTAACTTTATTATAACATAGTTTTTGTTCTCAGACACACCTGTAAGTACTTGATTATAACACGGTTATGGTCGTATAGCTTAATTTAAGTGCAGCATTGTGTGATAACTGTATTATAATAAATTAATATCGCTTGGAACGATCCGTGATAATAACGTTACCATCCTTTTGCCGTGTTATAACATAAATTTGAGGAATAGCTGTTAAATAATAAAGTAAACTGTAAAAAATATGTTACTTAACGGTTCACACCCGCTCTATATCTCGGAAAGTAAAAGTCGTACAGTAATGGGACCCAGCACAAAAGATAGAGAATTTTTCAAAACGTAATGTGTGATTCAAAACTAAAAAATGGCAGTTTGAGGCTTAACCGTGTTTTAAGTAACGTACGGCAGTACAGGCCGATCTCGGCAAGCATTGCTTAACCTTAATATCAACCCTTGTCTCTTCATTCCTATGTATGTACAATTTTTTCCGACATAAATGCGAACGAAATCGCGGGCACAGCTAGTTAATAACTAAAAAGGGAGAAAAAAATAGTTTTATCTTTAAATTGTCTGGGGGAACCAATTTAATGAAAATAAACTGTTATAAAACATAGAACAATTTGCGGTTTACTGGAACCAATTGGTTCCACACAGATGATAGACATTAAAAATCGAAAGTAAATACACACATCAAGTGTCTAGGGATGCCGCCCAGGAACTGATGCTCCTTGGCATGGCGCAGTGACTGATGCCTGTGGACGGCGAGCAATGGGTAGCTCGCCGTCCGATCAGAACAGGCCCGGGTTGACGGCGCGCTGTGTTCTACGCGCGCCAAACCAGCAGTCGTCAGCATGGGTCGGGGCATGTAGGGCCAGAGCCTACCAGGGTTGCGGATTTGTTCGAAAGAGTTACCGCGGCCCTGGGAAGATAGGCACTAGGAGGACTAAAGGGTGGGTTTTAGTCAGTAAAAGTCTGACACTCCCTGCCGCTCCACCCAGAGCGGGAGGGGTCATTTGATGATTTCCCATCCTAGAAAAAAAAAAAAAAAAAAGAAAAAAAGTGTCTAGGGATCAAGTATGTTTAGAGTATTGTCAGAATTGAGCATTTAGCAATAAGTCTGATACTTCCTCCCCTCTTCCCGGAGTGGGAAAAGACATTTGATAATATCCCATCCAATAAAAAGATACTTAGATAAAGAAAACGAAAATACAGCTTTGGTCATGTTTATTTGTGATGTGTCTCATGAATTCATCCAAAGGATCATCATGAAGGTTGCTTCCAGAGTTCTTTCTTCCATATTCTTGAACAAGTTTCATGTGTTCCTCAAGATTTTCTATATCATTGGATTCTGAATCAAAATATTGGTCTTCTGCATCTTGTGAAACTTGCTGAAGATCATCATGTTCCTCATTATTATCAATACTATGATAGTCAACATCTGTGTCTCTTCCCTCTATAAAACTACAGAACATTTCTTGTAAAAATTCTTCCCGAAGAAGGTTCCTTTCTGGGGCAGTTATCATATTTTGCTTTCTAGGTTCAGGCATATAACTTGGTCTTGTGTCAGGAGTATCAAAGTCACCCCATTGCTTTTTATTTTTAAAGTTTTTAGTGTTGTCACTTTCACCGTTTTTAGAATCATCTTCGGTGTTAGTTAACTTCATAGATTCTAGATCTTCTTGGAGCATTTGCTCATTCTTCATTTCTCTCATGTCATTTCGGTCAACTGTTTCTAAAATCATGCTCAGAAAGGTAAGGTTTTCATTGTCAACACCATCACGTTCTTTGATCTCCTCATCGGATAGGTACTGGCCAACTAGCTGTTCATAAAGTAAGGGATTTCGATACATCATTTGTTTTTCACTAAAATAGTCTGTTTCATTCTGAAGTTTTTGTAATGCATTATAACGCCTGTTTCGGATTCTTTTGAATTTGCTCTTTTCAGAATGGTAAGTTTTTAATTGCTTAATACAACCCCGAAAGTCATCTTCGGGAGATTGCAAATTCTCAAAGTAACCGATATGATGCGGAGCTAGATATTTTCCGAACTGCAGTAAAAAATGTATGGGCGATTGTTTGTAAATCTCGCAAGCCATTTTAATTTTATCGCTTGTGCGAACCTCTGCTTGATCCACATGCGCATTTTTGAAAGAAATTTTAGCACATCTAACTAAATAGTCTATTATGTCATGTATAGGATCAACTTCAACATCAGATTCTTGCACATCAGCAACTAATTTTCTCTCTGGCTGATTTGTCTCCATTTCACAACTGTTATTAACTTGAGATAATATTCAACTTGAGTCCTTGATTTCTGATACGATGATGAATATTTTAAAGAAAAAAAATGTCGTACAAATTTTTCACTTTTGTCCAGAATTTTATGTTTTCGTTAATTTCGTTGTTCTCATTCAATCAATCTACAAATTTTCAGTCACAACAGAACTGGAACAGAGTCCACAGAGCACTTATGTCACATACACTAGGGAGGGAGGTCTAATAATAAATTAGGTACTAATGGTAGTTAGAGACATTCCGTACTAGTTCATACCAGTAAATACGAGTAGGTACTCGATACTTTTGATTCGATACCAAGTACTAATAGCATCGAATCAATCTTGCGATACTAACTCGGTGTCGAAACAAAACTAAACTAAAACTGACCTTGATTAAAATATCAAACTACATAGCTTGGCTACATAAAAGGTTAGCTACAATAATAAGGTGGGGGCTGGGGGGAAGTTCGGAAATTTTGGAGTAGATAAAATTAATATCCGAACTTCGGAACGCGTCAGACAGAACGAGAGGGCGAAAGCCTTTTTTTCGTTTTAATGCTAACAAAAATTAACATTATTCCATCGTAGTTTAAAAATATATGTAAAAATAGAAAAAAGGAGATGGTATATGTGTGGCGTCTGCGTCGTAATAAGCCCAAAGCTCTGGAGGCGCGCGCGCCGCGCGATTCAGTTCTGGGCTGACAACCTATAGGGCTGCGGCAAGCTTTGCTGCCGGGGTCGTCGGGCTTGTTCTGTTTGGAGTGGCGCAGCTGCTGGATGTAGTGGCGCTGGATGGGCTTGTGCAGCGCCAGCTGCGCCAGCGCGTCGTCATGCTGAACCACTGCCACTTGCGCCCCATGAGCCACGAGTCCTCCCACTCCACCAGCACCTGGGTCACCGTCATCACGTACACTTCTGTTCGGTGTTCGGTCGCTACAATTAGAGCAATATTTCAGCTAAGTACAACTAGCTTTTGATCGCGTATATCAAGCCCATGTTGAATGGTCCCTGACGTATTCATTCTTTGCAAAAGCCCTCGTTATTTTCCAAAGCCGGACAATGTCGCATACAAGTAATACAAGGAAAAGATTGTCTCCAAAATACCTAGAGCAGTTACTGTTTTTGGGCAATCTTGATGCTATGGAGTAATAAAAGATAATTTTTGTTCATTATATAAAAAAATTGCCCTCTCGAAATTATTGTTATTTAATATTTGCTACGTTAGTTTCATTAGGCGCGGGACAAACAGAAAATGCGGGCAGTGGAGATGCGTCGGCCACGCCACGATGCTAAATGATAAATGATATTTATTTTGTAAGTAGGTTAAACATAACACTTTTTACACGTCAATATTTTTTGGTCATTTTAAGCTAGATGAGGCCGGTGTTTCCTAGCTGACTACCCTGAGAAGAAACACCGAAACAAACTCAGAGGTCACAGTCTCTTTTGAAGTCCATACAAATTGTACTGGTCAAATCATACGAGAACCATGTAGGTTAATGTCTGAGGTGGCCTTTTGAGGAAAGTGCCACACAGATTTGAGTGGACCTGTCCAGACAGTGCAAGCATTTGTCAGTTATTGTGGAGCTCAAACTTAGAACTTTAAGGCGCTCAACGATTTGACGAACAATACCAAAGTAAGGACATTAGGGTAGGCCGCATAAAAAAAATCTCAAACTGCCAGACATTGTTGACTAACATGAAATGGATCCCTATCATAGCGATCTGCATGGTCCTCAAATTCACAATACGATATGAGGATTATGCAGATCAGTGTCTGAAATGGTCTTTTGAGGAAAGAACCACACAGATTTTAGTGGACCCGTCCAGTCAGTGCAAGCTTTGGTCAGTAGTCGAGTAGCTCAACTTAGAACCAAAAAGGAGCTCAACGAACCGACGAACATGCCAAAGAAAGGACATTTGGGTAGGCCGCAAAAGTACTCAAACTGCCAGACCTCGTTAAAAATACTTCAAAGAAGAAGAAGTATTCTAAAGAAGCGAAAAATAAGAAGAAAATAACCCACATAGTCCCCATATTCACAAAACGAGTTAAATAATAAAAAATAAAATATATTACTTTACAAAGTAAATATTACATGTCAAAAATAATAAAAATAGAATACTTAATAAAGTAAACATTCATGTCAAAATTTACAAACGAGATGAACGAAAAGTAATAGCTTAAAAAATGACAATGTCTAAAAATTAAAAAGGTATTATAGATAAATGTAATATTAGGCCATGTACATGATTGAAGCAGCTCAATCCCAAGCCTTTTTGTCTTCAAGATAGTCTTTAATTGTGTAAAAAGCTTTCTGGCATAGCTTACGTTTTATAAATAATTTGAACTTATTAATACTAAGGTCTTGAATATGGCTAGGGAGTTTATTATAAAAACGTATACATTGGCATCTAAATGAACCACCTATTTTCTTGAGCCTGGTTTTAGGAATGACAAAATTGTGTTTGTTCCTAGTATTTACGTTATGGATATCACTGTATCTTTTAAATAGATTAATATTTTTATGTGCATACAAAAGATTTTCATAAATATACTGAGAGGGCACAGTCATTATATTAATCTCTTTAAATTTGTCTCTGAGGGAGTATTTGGGACTTAATGTATAAATTGCACGAACAGCCCTTTTTTGTAAAACAAACACTGTTTGAATATCGGCGGCATTTCCCCACAATAGAATGCCTCATGACGTCACACTATGAAAGTAACTAAAGTATACTAAACGGGCTGTCTCTAAATCAGTAAAGCCACGAATTTTTCTAACGGCGTATGCTGCAGAGCTAAGTTTTTTCGACAGTTTATCTATATGGGGGCCCCACTGTAGCTTCGCATCCAAAGTTATGCCTAAGAACACAGTGGTATCTTCAGGTTTCACCTCTTCCCCCTTTATTGACACACTAGTGTTCACTTGTCTAACATGTGGTAACGTGACCTTTATGCATTTAGTTTTTTTCTCATTTAGCAGAAGATTATTAATATTAAACCAGTTAACTACAGTTGCGATGGCACTAATAACATCTTCAGTTACCAGCTGCTGACGCTTGAGTTTAAATAAAAGTGATGTGTCGTCTGCAAACAACACTATATCATGCTTATCCTTTATGAGATACGACAAGTCATTAATATAAATTAGAAATAAAAAAGGACCTAAAATTGAGCCTCATCTTGACTACAGACCCGGGAGATCTTGTACCGTTCACATCGACTCTCTGAATCCTATCACTCAAGTAAGAATTAAGAAGATCCAGCGAGGCGTCCCGGATTCCGTAATAGTGGAGCTTCCTGATTAATGTCTCATGAAGAACACAATCGAACCTTGGACAAATCGCAAAAAATGCCCAAAGCATCGCATTTGTCCTCCCATGCATTATAAATATGTCCTAAAAGTTCAACACCAGCATCGGTTGTTGAACGACCCCTTGTAAAACCAAACTGTTTATTATGTAGTAGTTTATGTTTATTAAAATACCTTTGCATTTGATTTAGAATAACTTTTTCAAAAATTTTACTAAAAGTAGGTAGCACTGATATGGGTCTATAATTAGTAGGGTCTGATGTGCTACCCGATTTGAATAATGGTATTATTTTACTATATTTCATTAGATCAGGAAACTCACCACGGTCAATACATTTATTAAAAATAATAGCCAAGATAGGTGCTACGATGTGTATAATAGACTAAGCAAGGTCAACAGAATTACCCCATAAATCTGCCGTCTTTTTAAATTCAAGGAATTAAAAGTTTTTATTACATCATTGCAAGTGACATGTTGAAATTTATAGACTTAGTTGTCGATACGGGAATCTCTGCAAAGAAATTTTCAAAAGCCGCGGCGACTTGGGAATCTAATTTAATTACACTGTCATTAACTTGCTTAGTTGTTTTTCATACAAAATGCATAAAAACGTCGCGCTTTGCACTTCTTACATCTTTGTCGCATCAGAGATTCTGTATGTCCCGTACTGCGCCTTAAAAAAAATTCTGGATTAGGTCTCGAGGTCACGCTCAAGGCCCGCGATAGAAGCTATGCAATAGCTTAAAAGTATCACCGCTGTGCTGCCCCCCTAGACAAAAAACTTTTCTGTAGCGTTAACGTCAGACGCTCACGACAAAATGTATGGGAATGACATTAGGTGATGACGTTTCCTTTCCACACCTAATGTCATTCCCATACATTTTGTCGTGAGCGTCTGACGTTAACGCTACAGAAAAGTTTTTTGTCTAGGGGGGCTGGTCGGAGTGGGGGGTGTTAGGTTATTTTCGTTACGGAATTTCTGGATTCGGTCTCCACGCTCAAGGCCCGCGATAGAAGCTATGCAATAGCTTAAAATCTAAAAGTTTCCTTATCAGTAAGTATCGATACATTAGCAGTATTAGTAGTATTGTAAAATGATTTGAGTACTACTGAAATCAGTAGGTATCGATACTTGGATGGTATCGGACGGAAGTTGGTTGCGGATCGTAACGTAAGATTAGGCAATATGGTCAAAAGACTATATAGCCTTCTCATAGGGCTTACTAAAAAAAAAGACGAAAAATTTGACATTGACACTGACAGGGACTTTTTATCATCCATCCATCAGTCATCAACTCATCAGTGACATCAGTTCTGTGAATTGTAAATAATAGGTTTAGACCTTTTATTTAAAAAAAGTCCCTACGTTTAATGAATTCTCCATTTATGACGCATATTCATTATTTTCAAAGCTGTAGAAAAAGCTGTATTTTATTAAAGCTGTAACATTGAAAACGGTTTAGAATTATTGTACAAAAGAAGAAACAGAAAGTAGTGATGATAAAAATTACTTGATAAACAAAGATAATTAAAAATGCAGTGGCAGTGGGAATACATGTGCGGCCCTCAGGGCTTAAGACCATGGAACGACGTAACAAAAGACTTCGGACAATGCTTTCAAGAATTATTTTTACAAATACCTGTCTTCTTTATTATTTCAATTATATCAGGCTACTATGTTGGATACAGAAAAGATTGGGTGGTACGTGAAAAGGCACAAGAGCGGGCAATTGTACTCCGAAGTTTTATTGCATTAGCGTTAGTGTTCATCCCAATAATTGAGTTGTATGTTTTCATAACAACACCTGGCTTTGTTTTGTACCCTGTCAACTACTTCGCGGCCGGTGCGTCATGCCTGGCGTGGTTGTTTCACTTCGGTTATGTTTTGGCGTTGAAACACCGACTGGGACAGAGTTCCCGAGGTCCTACTTCTCAGCTGTTTATGTGGAGCTTAGCAGTGGGTGTCAATCTAATAGCATTGCGAAGCAATATTATATCTGGGACCACTGTAGGTTTCAATATTGCTACCGTGAGCTGCCATGTTTTGTATTTTCTGACTCTACTACCTGCTAGTTATTCAAGACCCACATTCTATTCACCATGCCTGGTTGGCTCACAACATTCACATGTAAGTTTGTTAATTTTGTTTATTGTTTTTGACAGTAAATAATGTTCCAGAAAACATAAAAAATTATGTTTTTGTTAACAGAATGAGTACACACCATTGCTACCACACATGGATGAAGGTATATTGGGGACAGCTATGCAAGGAGCTGGTTTTTTATCTCGTTTAACATTTTCATGGGTTGATCCCCTTCTCCAAAAGGGTAAGTGAAATTTTGCTCAAATGTAGTTACAACCACAATACAATTTGAATTTAATTCATTTCATTTTTTCAAAAGCCTTTTAAAATGTATTATTCCCAGATTTATAACTATTATATATATTTTATAGGTTTAGAAAACAAATTAAATGACCCAGAGGAACTATTTGACATACCAGCAAGATATTGTTGTTCCTATGTGGGAGCAAGGATGGACCGATCACTCATAGGCAATGTGGACAATTACCAGCAGTATGAAGAAGTGCCACATGAACCTTTTATAGGCTCAGGTAAAACCTTACATACACATTACTCATTGCAAGATTTATGTTTTTTTTTATTACCTTTTTTTTTATAATTGTTAGGCTTGCGCTTGACCACTATCTCACCTGATGGTAAGCGATGATGACCATTTACAGTTTACAGTACTTAAATATGCATGTTTGGGGACGCAGATGGAAGATGCTCTATCTGACCCCTTGATGCGTCTTACGTGAGGTTGATGATTTGGAGACAGAGTGAAAGTCCAACTTGCAGTAAAGAATATTATATTGACACACGATAACAGCTAGGAACAATATTGATTGTTTATAACTCACTATTACTAGTATATTAACATTACAGTATGGACTAACGTAGTCCTTATCTTGTGGCGGTGGACAAGTGAGAGAGCGACGCTAAGACTAGCGTCCCGAATCATCTCTTCTTGTTCTTCTTGTTGCCGTTGTGCGTCTTGACAAGGTTGCATTCTTGACTTAAATATTAAGGCATGCAATACTACAACTAAGGTGCGTTCACATTAAAAACAATATGGGACGCCACGCATGTACGTGTATGTACTGTAGACTACAACATCCTGTGCAGTGAATAAAGAAAATAAGCAATCAGAGATTAGGTTTAATTTAAAAATAAATCTTTCATGATCTGACCAAAACATGGTCAACCATGGTCAACAATGGTAATGTAGATTGTCGATGCCATGATGTCACCTTTACTGTAAACAAAAACATTAATTACCTCTTCGCGTGCCCTGGTTCATGAATAGTGATGTTAGTGGAAAATTGATTGTTACTGCTCTTAGACTCAGATCTGGACACATTCCATGCAAAAAATTTGCCTTCATGATGAGGAAAATCGATTCACCCAATTGTGACGAATGTGGAGTTGTCGAGGACCTACAACATTCATTGATGGAATGTGTCCAATATGAGTCCAGTAGAAATAATTTAGTAAGGTCCTTGAATTTGAACAGAACTGATGTAGGCATGTTCCATACAATTCTATCCCAACCAAATGGCGACGATGCGAAGAGTTTGTACAAATTCATGGCCCATGTCTTGTGAAGTAAAATTGTTTAGGATACGATGGGGCTGGCATACGCTACGCGTAAAAACCCCTATAAATAAATAAAGAAAAAAAAAAAAAAAAAAACATTAATTAGAAAAACGCAAAGCAAGTTTTGATCTGTATATGAATTACTAGCACTTCGCCCGCGACTTCGTCCGCGCGGATTTAGTAGGTACTCCACAAACTTCAACGCCCCCTATACCCCCTTATAAAGGTTAGTTTTAGAAAATTAAGCACAGCGATTTTCATTAATTACATTTATTACTTAGCCATTTCTACTTATTCTATGGTGTCAGGTTCAGCGTAACTGTTCACCCCGTTCACCCCGTCAGAAGTTGATGCAAAAATTGTTAGGTACATCTGTTTCAATAATCCCATTTTTAGTTCGTTCATAGCATTCCGATGTAAATTAAAGCAAGCAATAATGTCCTCCCCTAAAAACTTGCTGCAATCCCTGCTTCACCCCTTATTATGTATGTAGTTTATTTGCGAAAAATCCAAATATTTGTTATTCTTATTGTTTTATCGAAATCATTTTTAACTTCATCGGACCAAGCATTGTTATGATTCTTCCCAGTTCGCTCAAGCCGCGACATTTTTCTTACTCCGAGCATGTTTATTACCGTCGTAACTTTTGAACGAAAGGTCCGATTTGAATAATTTAAAGTGTGATTTACACGGATATAATCTACCTTAATTATCAAACCATTTAAATGGATAAGGATTAATATTATGATACCGAAATCACCATTTTTTCATATCACCAAGGATTTGCTTGAATAATTTGAACAAAAAGCGGTCATGGTGACTTAACCATAATAGTTAGACATATGGTATCGCGGACTTTTTTGTAGACATTGATGACCTCTATAAAACTGCAGTACATCACTTTGCTCTATTGTCAATAGATTCAGCAGCGTACGCGATATAAGCATTTTTTCTCACACCTTGGGTTACATTATCGAAGTTTTCATACGGATCCCTAACTTTTTTGAAAATATTCTATAGCCTATGTCCATCATCGATAATGTACTCAGGTTTGCTGGTGAAAGAAATTTTCAAATCGGTCCAGTAGTTTCGGAGCCTATTCATTTCAAACAAACAAATAAACAAACAAACAAATCTTTCCTCTTTATAATATTATTATTATATTATATATATATTATATTATTATTATTAAGTATAGATAGTATAGACAATGTTTCAGCTTTTTGTTTATCAGACTAAAAATGTATTTTCAAGTTGCATTTCTTCAGCTACTTTTATTAGGCTTTATTGGTTACTACCACTCCAGGCCCCGGCGACACACCGGTGTGTCGCGTAATTTACGCGTTTTTAATCTTTATTATTACTACTAGCGACCCGCCCCGGCTTCGCACGGGTGCAAATGTGCAATGCTGATACTAAATACGTTTACAGCTTTTTTGTGATTAGACAATACATACATCGCACCGCTGCGCCGGCCGGTCCGGTACCGACTACCGCCGCACCGCTATGTCCCTGCATTTGAAATCTGTAGGCTCAGACCAATAAAAAAGTATTGGTCTGAGTCTGTAGGTAATATCTTCGGAAATATTCATTTAAATTAAATGCTGTAAAGGGCCATATTGATCTATATTAAATGGACAATGTATTTAAGGTACTTAATTGGATAAGGATTAATGCTGTATTGCTTAAAATCACTTCGTAAATAAGTCATTTTTTCCCGTAAAATGTAAAGGATAAAAAATGGTTATGTGGGTTATCCTTGAGATAGACATATACCATCGCGGACTTTTTTGTTGACCTTTTTAAGGTGTACAATACTGTAGTAGGTACATTATTTTGATTTATCTCGTGGGGTTCAGCCAGCGTTTGCAATGTAAGCGCAAAAAACTGTGTTTATTTACGACATCACATTAGAAACCTCAAATTTATCAGTGTTTCTCTACAATATTATGCATGTATTAAACATATAAACCTTCCTCTTGAGTCACTCTATCTATTAAAAAAACCGCTTCAAAATTCGTTGCGTAGTTTTAAAGATTTAAGCATACATAGGGACGGACAGACAGCGACAGCGACTTTGTTTTATACTATGTAGTGATTATGCAAGATTTTTATTATATATTTGGAATTTTCACATGTCCGGTACTTGAGAGGGTAAACCAACTTCTACATAAAATAAACATGTTTTAAAAAAAAATACTTATGACTCAACTGCCTATTTAAACTTGTAATATCCTCCTACACAAGGATGAAATTACCTCTGTAATTTGAGATAAAAATGATACAATGCTACAGGACAAAATCCAGATAGTATGACCCTATTAACACTTGATGTGACTTCAAATAAAGGCGGTTGTCAATTCAACTCGTATAGTATGTAATATTGTCATAATTGCGCAGTTTTTAACCGACTTAAAAAAAGAAGGTTCTCAATTCGACTGTATGTAATCAGTGCCGGATTATGCCATACTCAAATTAAGCAATTGCTTAGGGCGTCACATCTCGGGGGGCACCATAAACTGATAAACTACATGAATTAGAGGTTGTACTCTACTTAGTATGTTGGTAAATTGGGACGAAATTTCGGAAACCTTCGAAAAATCAGCAAGGTGTTACAAGACCCGGAAGTCACTCTAGGGACGTGCGCCGATCTTTCGAATCACCCGTCTATTTTTAACCAATTTCAAAAAGGAGGTTATCAATTCGGATGTTTATTGTATATGTCGCAGCGAAATAGCTTAATCAGCCGATTAGTTGGCTGCCTAGCCGTTTCATGGAAAGGCGCCGTTTAACTAGCTGCCTACCTAAATGACATCCAGCCAACTTGTCAACATTTAATGAAAGGGCTTAGCAGATGATTAGGCCGTTACATTATTGTTTTAAAATAATAACAGTACTTAGACACGATTACAACACGGATTATACGATAAAATACGAAAACAGAAACAAAACACGATAATAGGTACCTACCTACCTTGATGTTGTTGGTTACTCTTTGAGTTTATTTTCAAAATGTTCGCAGAAACATTCGTAAGAGTTTTCGACACCAATATTTTCATTTAACACTTAGCATTTACTGAAATGTATCTACGTTGATTTAAAATTTTGAACCAATTTGAGAGAAACAGCAGAAATGTCACAGCTGGTCAGTGTTACCAGCTCTCAAATTATATTTTCGCTAGTACCAAAGTAAAAGCGGGTTGGGTTTATAATCAAGTTCTTTGAATTTGAGGAATCTGTCGCTGTGGGGGGGTCAAGGGGCTTACCTCAAGCGCATGCAATTTCAGCTGCAGAAGCCGCATCGAAATATTTTCTAAAAATGTTTGTAAAACGGAACTATAATAACTCTTAATTCTTGCGTTTTTGAAGTTCCATCTGTCAAAATGCGTGAAATGAATTGCTAGGCTGGCATTTTGTTGACACTGACAGTGGCAGATATAGGTACTCGATATCTCGCCGTAAATGTGCTCCATATTGTACTAACCAAGGAACTTATATACAACCTGGAATGTGCATTGTCAATTTGACGCCAATATAAAAATAAACCTTATGTTTATGAAGTTAAGTTCTATTACAGACAATCACTTAGTCAAAGAGAAATCCGGTCCGAGAGAGAAAGCGCTTCGAGAGCCCTGTGTCCCTTTCTAAAGTGTTGCCAGGAGGATTATTCAAGCGAATTGAGTAGGAATGGTAGGAAAAAATAATATTGTCGTGTCTTATTAAAAAAACATTTTTATTAAAAAAATTAAACATACATACATTTATATATATACATTTTTATTAAAAATTATTAAAAAAACTTTCGTTCTGATATATTTCTAATATTTTTAAATTATCTGTTAGAATGAGAACATTTTTTTAGCAATAATTTGGATACTGTATTGAAATGTAATTAAAAAAGAAAAGATTATTAGTAGAATATATAACTATATAAGTTAGACTGTAACCCACCAGCCATATTTATTTGTTGTAAAACAATCAATTTCTTTATTCGGATGTAATAAAGATGGTGTGCGATTCAAGGTTGCGAAAGCGAATCCTATGCAGGATGCGGTGTTTCTTTCTTCAAGTAAGTATATTCAATTCTTGAAGTAGGGTGCCCATAATGAATGAAATTAAAAGATTATTTACACAATGCAGCATATAAATAGGAGGTAGTCTTCAACGTAATCAGAATAAAACTTTATATGGAATGGTGTACCGAATACTTAAAAGACGTGATCATGTAATTTCACATTTCCCGAGGAACATTGTAGGGAAATGGCAAAAAAGTTTCAACATCCCATATTAATCGCTGATTTAGGTGTGTCACTTCGTATATTTTAAATAAATTTAAAAAATATAATTTCAGACTTCCTGGAGAAGAATCAGAGAGGAAAAAATGGCTTGATGTCATTCCAAGTCTTCATTTCAGGCCCCAGGATATAATAAAACATAGTTTAATGCGTTTTACTTTAATCCGTCCTTAAAGCATAATTATTATTAACTTATGAAATCAAATTATTGTTAATATATTATATCCTATTATATTAGTATCTACCTACATTATATTGGTTGGTCACCCTAATGAAAGGGACAGAGGGCTCTCGCGAAGCTATCTCAGACATATCTGGACAGCCTGTGCGCATTCCAGGTTGTATAATAAGTTCCTTGGTACTAACTAACTAAATGGCGCCTTTTAATGAAATGGCTAGGCAGCCAAGTAAATGGCTGAGTTAACCAATTGGCTGCGACATATACATTAGATATGAGTTCCGTGGCGATTTTTGTCGGCGGCGGCGTTTTAAATAATATTCTAATTATCCACTATTTAATATTCATTATTATCAGCCCAAGCTATGTGATATTGATAAGATTGAATGTTAATAATGCTTTGTTTAAATACGAGATGTACTTATGTAAATTTTTCCTCAGATCACAATACCCTTTTAAGTTTTTTTGATGATTGGATATAATATACTACTATCTAGCCCACAACCGTAATTTAGATAAGCAATAATGATACTGATAAAAAGTGGTTTATTCATAGGATACGGTGCAACTGGAGAATCAGCGCCGCAAGCGTCTACGCCCGTGACGCCAACGACGCGCGTTCTCATCCGCTCGCCGCGGCGGCAGAACGTCACACTACTACGGGCCTTGCATACATGCTTCGGCCTGCAGTTTTATAGTATCGGAATACTCAAATTAGTTTCTGATATGGCCGGCTTTGCAGGTCCAATACTACTTAACTATCTTGTTAGATTCGTGGAAGATGAAACTATTGATCAACATTTAGGGTAGGTTTCATTTATATCTAAAAATATTCCTAACAATTTTTAGAGATAAAATCATATTAAGTACCAGATATTTTTGTTATTTTTTGCAGCTATGTTTATGCTGGATCTCTGTTAGCTGCTACTCTAATATCTGCTCTGTTTAACGTCCATTTCAACTGGTTGATGTCGATCGTTGGCCTCAAGATGCGTGGTGCTATCGTCGCCACCATACTCAGAAAGACACTCAGTGTCACCTCTACAGAATTAAATAACGTATTCTCAATTGGAGAGATTACTAATTTCATGTCGACTGATACAGACAGGATTGTGAATTCGTGTCCTAGTTTTCATGCATTGTGGAGTATACCGTTACAGGTACTTAATACAAGTAGTGGTACATTTGAAGATTATTATTGCTATACACAGGATAAATAAAACTTTATTCTTATTAAATTTTCAGTTGTTTATAACACTATTTCTTCTATATCAACAAGTGGGCGTATCCTTTCTCGCTGGTGTGGCCTTTTCGGTGATTCTGATTCCAATAAACAAAGTGATAGCAAATAAAATTGGACAACTAAGCACTGAGCTGATGAAACACAAAGACACTCGCGTCAGCCTGATCAGTGACTTGCTGAAAGGCATTAGAACAGTGAAAGTTCATGTTTGGGAAGATTATTTCATTAACAGAGTATCAGGTTAGTAACGTGACCAAAACGTTTATTTATAGTGATTGATTTAATTAAGTTAGTTTGTGTACCGTTTTTTCTCATTTATGTCTGTAAATGTGAGACGCAAAGGAGTCCTGAAAGGCGTTTTAGATTCCCATACATATTTTTATCTTACACAGAACCCTCGTGACTCAATGCTATGGTTGGTTGTATTATATCGTTAATGGGTGTTGTGTACTGTCAGAGGCGCGCGGCCAGGAGCTGCGCTACCTGCGCGGGCGCAAGTACCTGGACGCGATCTGCGTGGTGCTGTGGGCCACCACGCCCGTGCTCGTGGCCGCCTTCACGCTCGGCACGCACTCGCTCCGCGGCCTGCCGCTCGATGCACCTACTGTACGTATCAGTATCAGCCTCTCTTTGTGATGATATTCTTTTTTTATTTTTTTATTCAGCTGGGGAAAGGCCTCCCTCAGATGTTTCCAGGAATGCTTTTCCCGAGCCACCTCGAACCAGCCCTTCCCTATCATTTCTATGGTTTAGTCGCTTGGATTTGTAGTTACCTCATTTAAAATTTTATTAATTTCAGGTTTTCACAACAGTTGCACTAATTAACATGTTAATAGCTCCGCTAAATGCCTTTCCTTGGGTGCTAAACGGGTTAACAGAAGCCTGGGTTTCTATAAAACGTATACAAAAGCTGTTGGATGTAAGTATTTATAAATTAATTATTGCTATTGTTTTATGTCTTAAATAGTACCAGCAACATATCACACATCTTAATATTTAGCTTCCAGATATGGACGCCGAACTTTATTACGACCGCCTTAATAAAAACCATGATGAAGACAAAATTATCATATTTAAAAATACCACATTTGCGTGGGCTAAGCCTTGCAAAAGGAAAAAACTACCAAATAAATCAAAGAAAAATAAAGGAAAGTCTAAGAAACGGTTATCGAGAGGTAGCATACAGAGGCGAGACTCAACTTCATCATCTGAGCATTTGATACAAGATGAGCCGTTTATGTTGAAGGATATTAGTCTAGAAATTGGCAATGAAGAGTTGATTGGTATAACTGGTGCCGTCGGCAGCGGGAAAACGTCGCTACTACATGCCATCATGGGAGACATGATTAAGAAGAATGGTTATCTACAGATACCGGAAAACCTTAGCAGTAAGTTATATGTACCGTGAATCGAATTATCCTAAAAATACTTGGATCATAAAATAATACCTATTTTTATGTTTCATAGGCTTTGGATATGTATCACAAAAACCCTGGCTAGTACGCGGTACAATCCGTGACAATATACTATTCGGAAAACCGTACGAAGAGGCAAAATTCCGGACTGTAGTCGATGCTTGCGCACTTACTGGTAACTGAAATTTCAAGTCAGCCTTCAATACGTGTATTACAATGGACGAAGTAACGGAGTTACAGAAGAGCTGTGTTGATGATATTTTAATATTACTTTGTATTTTAGAGGACTTAAATGTGCTCGGTTGGAACGCGTACGTAGGCGAGGGCGGCTGCACGCTTAGTGGCGGACAGCGCGCGCGCGTCGCTCTAGCGCGTGCCGTGTACCAAGATAAACAAGGTACCACTGTGACCTATTGATGTAAAGAAACTTTGCCAACTGAGACTTACAGACGTATTATTTGTGCAGTGTATCTATTGGACGACGTGTTAGCGGGCGTGGACGCCACAGTGGCGCAACATATCATGCAGCGTTGCATCCTGGGCGTGCTGCGTCACACCACGCGCGTGCTGGTCGCGCACTCGCCGCGCCACCTCGCGCGCACCTCCTACACCGTGCTCATGCGCGACGGACAGGTCGTGCGACAAGGTACTGTATGCTGGGCGTGCTGCACCACACCACGCGCGTGCTGGTCGCACACTCGCCGCGCCACCTCGCGCGCACCTCCTACACCGTGCTCATGCGCGACGGACAGGTCGTGCGACAAGGTACTGTATGCTGGGCGTGCTGCACCACACCACGCGCGTGCTGGTCGCACACTCGCCGCGCCACCTCGCGCGCACCTCCTACACCGTGCTCATGCGCGACGGACAGGTCGTGCGACAAGGTACTGTATACTGGGCGTGCTGCGCCACACCACGCGCGTGCAGGTCGCACACTCGCCGCGCCACCTCGCGCGCACCTCCTACACCGTGCTCATGCGCGACGGACAGGTCGTGCGACAAGGTACTGTATGCTGGGCGTGCTGCACCACACCACGCGCGTGCTGGTCGCACACTCGCCGCGCCACCTCGCGCGCACCTCCTACACCGTGCTCATGCGCGACGGACAGGTCGTGCGACAAGGTACTGTATGCTGGGCGTGCTGCACCACACCACGCGCGTGCTGGTCGCACACTCGCCGCGCCACCTCGCGCGCACCTCCTACACCGTGCTCATGCGCGACGGACAGGTCGTGCGACAAGGTACTGTATACTGGGCGTGCTGCGCCACACCACGCGCGTGCAGGTCGCGCACAAGCCGCGCCACCTCGCGCGCACCTCCTACACCGTGCTCATGCGCGCCGGACAGTTTGTGCGACAAGGTACTGTATGCTGGGCGTGCTGCGCCACACCACGCGCGTGCTATTCGCGCACTCGCCGCGCCACCTCGCGCGCACCTCCTTCACCGTGCTCGTGCGCGACGGACAGTTCGTGCGACAAGGTACTGTATGCTGGGCGTGCTGCGCCACACCACGCGCGTGCTGGTCGCGCACTCGCCGCGCCACCTCGCGCGCACCTCCTTCACCGTGCTCATGCGCGACGGACAGTTCGTGCGACAAGGTACTGTATACTGAGCGTGCTGCGCCACACCACGCGCGTGCTGTTCGCGCACTCGCCGCGCCACCTCGCGCGCACCTCCTTCACCGTGCTCATGCGCGACGGACAGTTCGTGCGACAAGGTACTGTATGCTGGGCGTGCTGCGCCACACCACGCGCGTGCTGGTCGCGCACTCGCCGCGCCACCTCGCGCGCACCTCCTACACCGTGCTCATGTGCGACGGACAGGTCGTGCGACAAGGTACTGTATGCTGGGCGTGCTGCGCCACACCACGCGCGTGCTGGTCGCGCACTCGCCGCGCCACCTCGCGCGCACCTCCTTCACCGTGCTCATGCGCGACGGACAGTTCGTGCGACAAAGTACTGTATGCTGGGCGTGCGTGCTGGTCGAGCACTTATTGCGCTACCTCGTTTGGATTAAAAGTTCAGTTATCAAATTTTAATCAAAATGAAATAATTTAGAGAGTTATTGTTTGGCCATCCCGTGGCATTCACCGACGACGTATTAAATTCATCAGTTTCAAGTTTTATTATCGATAATTTAGGTCCCCCCGAAACCGTATTGAATGACATCGAAGAGTTCATGCCGAGCGAGACCGAGTCGTTGGGCGAGGAGCCCCCGAGAGCGCCGGAGCCCACGCCGGACGACCAGGATACTGTTAGCAGAAACAGCCTGGATGACGAGGTTTGTACATGTGCACTATAAATTAGTCTGGCGGACCTACTGATAATTAATACATATGTTTAGAAAATACAAAGTCGAAAAATCTTTACATACAGCATTGATATAGCAACTTAGGCATGGGTATATATAGTAATTCGTTGTCTTTTTAAATCATAATCAAAATACTACATGAGACTCGTGCGATTTGACCCGCTCAGCTCTGAGTCGGGCCACGCGTAGTGTAGGTTTCCGTAGTTGCACGTAACAATGTTTGATTCTTTGAATATATTAATTGAGTTGATGGTTAAATGGTTAAAAACGTCTAAAAACGCCACATAGTACGATAAGTACCGTAACTGAAGAAATACATAAAATCCAACTTCACAAGGGAAGTTAGTAAAAATAATTATCATAAACATTTGACATGGTTCGTAAATTTATATTCACTACATTTTTTACGTTACTTACAACTTTATCTAACTAATTTTCAATGGCGACTCATCCAACGACACCCCACACCATGGGACAAACGATAAAAAAAGAAGTTCAAAAACTAAAACAAGACCACAGAAAATTCACGTTCTAAAAAGTATGAAACAAGAAAACATAGCCGTCGTAGGTCGTATGCCACTTTGCCCTAAACTTTAGTGCTAAAGTTTGATGTTTCATTACTATTAACATTTTGTTTTACCGAAATAGGTGGCATACGACCACGGCTATGTTTTCTTGCTTTTTTTTTAGAACGTGAATTTTCTGCAGTTGGGTTTTAGTTTTTGAACTTCTGTTTTATTTTAATTATTTTGGGTTTGAAATTACATATTCTTAAAATATATTTAAATTACCTATTTCAAATGTGCTAGTTAAGCCCTTTATTTTGATACCCAACACGACCACATCACTAAAAAAAATTTTGTTCATGTCTTAATGCGCCCTAGAGGGCGCCACATACAATTGATTGCATTTGCAACATAACCTAGCCTATAACCAGCGGACAATTTAGACGCTTCCAATGACAACTCATTTGTCAAATTATGATAAATGGTTTAGAAGTTAAGAGGGAACAGGTGAACATACATACATACATACCGGTCAAATTCATAACCCTCCTTTTTGCTTAACCGTAGTCGGGTTAAAAAAAAAATATCGCCACTTTACGCGTTTGATTTTATTTTACCACTTTGTCGGCATGATTAATATGTAAATTCACACCAAATCCCAACTTTCTAGTTCTAAGCGTTTCTGAGCTTAAACGCTGTCAGACAGACGGACGGACAGATGGACATGACGAAACTATATGGGGTAATTTGTTGAATACAGAACCCTAAAAAGTTCATTGTATTAACAGAAAATTAAATCCAGTTTTACTTTCTTAACAGGAGGCAATGTCGGAAGGAACTGTTGGCTGGTGGGTCGTCGGCTTATACCTACGCTCAATCGGAGTATTCCTCTCTATCGCCATATTACTGTCGCTGATACTCATGCAGCTATCACAAAACTTCACATTCCTCATGCTCACCTACTGGGTGAAAAACAAAACTAAAAATTCAATTTCATTGCACGAAGTAGGACTTACGGGTCACCCCACGGAGAAGACGTCCATTATGGACCATGGAGTAAATACTATTGATAATGTTATACACACAATAATAAATACAACAGCGCAGTGGTTGCAAGGTAACAATCTTGGAAATGAAACTGCTCCTGAACCGCTGGATAATAAACAATATGCAGTGCCTGAAATACCTGCCAATATGACGCCGACTTATACCGACAACTTCTACTTGGAAGTATACTTCGCATTGGCGGGACTCAATTTGGTATTCACAATAATGCGAGCGTTCCTGTTTGCTTACGGTGGCGTCAAGGCGGCAACCAGGATCCACAAGGTTTTGCTGAAGGTCATCGTCAAAGTATGTGGTTTACTATTTACATATTGGCGATGCAATTATTTTAACTAGCGCCTTAAGTGTCAAATTTTGAAGCTATCTAAAAACTCTGAAGACTCTTAGACAGTTTTCTTACAGCGTTGCTAACGTGTGGGGAATTCCCCAAACTGCGAGGAATCTCAAGTTGAATGGGGATTGGCATTATGCGGGGAAAATGCGAGGATTTTGAATATGTATACTCCGGGCCAAGTCAGAACACTTTCAAGGAATCAAAATACTTACCATCTTAACATTTTTGTTAGGTTAATCATGGATATCGAATAATTCCCTTTTTCCCAAATTGATTTATATCGTTCGACCGATGCGTTCGATATCTATCTACCCTATTTTGTCCCACTGCTGAGCAAAGGCCTCCCTCATTTTCCACACAACTCTGTCATTTGCTACGTTGGGCCAATCCTTTCTGTAGGTATCGAGCTCGTCCCGCCATCTTCGCCTCTCTCTTCGGTCTGCCGCGATGTTTTTTGGCATTTTATGGAAGCCATTCGGTGGTTCTTGAGCTTTCGAAATAGCGAGCGAAAATTTAGTGTCCTTAAATATTAAGCAGAGAATCGCAATCATATGAATTCAAACACTGTTGTACTTTTCAATGGCAACTGCTGCCCAGTTTACTCCATCGAGAAACATCACAGAAATATGGTAAGTGTGAAAAAAAATAAAGGTGTAAAAAGTAAAAAAAAGTCTTAGTAAAAAAAATCATTTACTAAAAAAAAATGTGGGATTTTGTGGGAAATCAGTAGATTTTTGTCCGCACATTGGGAAATTTGAGTAAGATTTTCGGGGAATTTGATAAATTGGTGTTGGCAACGCTGTCAGTGTCGTTCTTAGGCAAATTATAAATTGCACCGCTAGAGGCGTGCGCTTAATCTTTACATCGCCAATATGAAAATTTCTATTATTAATAACATGCTCGTCCTTATACATGATAACGTGAATATTTCAGGCCAAAGTGAAGTTCTTCGACGTGACGCCGCTGGGCCGTATTGTGAACAGATTCTCGTCAGATACTTACACTGTGGATGATTCCTTGCCTTTTATTTTAAACATTTTGTTGGCTCAATCGTTTTCTTTAGCCGGTAAGTCAGCTTCTTTAATCTTCATTTTGTTAATTATAATTTTTAGAGTTCCGAGCGTCCGTATGAAATACGGAAATATGGAAATACGGCTGTCGCAGCCAATTTTCTCTGAATCTACTGCAACGATTTAGTGAAAGATAGTGGTCACTTTTCTGTGAACGCCGTACCCTACTCAGAGTTGTCTCAAGTTGTGGCATAATTATGCCATTTGCCTTTATTAAAGGGGATTATGCTCTATTACAGGGGCAGCGGTGGTGACTCTGTACGGCCTGCCGTGGCTGGTGGTGGGCGTGGGCCCGCTGGCATTCATCTACTACCGGCTGCAGCGCCGCTACCGCGTTACGTCGCGCCAGCTCAAGCGGCTGCAGAGCGTCACGCTGTCGCCCGTCTACACGCACTTCAACGACACGCTCGACGGTTAGTACAAAAAAATACAACCGACTTCGAAATAAAAAATACTCATCATGTATCATATAATTTGGAATTCAAATTTGAGAAGCATATTCGAGATGGCTACGGACAAAAGCACAATGTAGAATTTTCATGGTTTTGATATTCTTAAACTCAGAGGAGACCCTAAAAATAAAACCCAACGCCTTAGAAGCCTTGTTGACTATATTGTCAATGTGCGCATCAAATAAAAGCTTTGAGTCAAAAGTTACCCCAAGGTCCTTGATGACGTTGACTCTGACAAATGAAGTATTCGATAATTTGTATTCATACTTAATAGGGTTTGGCTTACGAGTAAATGTACACACATAACATTTTGAAATATTTAAATCCAATTTATTTCGATCGCAGTAATCATGAAACCGATCTAGATCCTCCTGTAATAGGTGAGGTGTGCATCCTCAACGGTTGTCACTTGACTCATAATTTTCATGTCATCCGCGTATAATAAAATTTTAGAATTTAGGAAACAAGAGGCGATGTCATTTATATAAATATTGAATAAAAGAGGTCCTAATAGGGATCCTTGGGGAACCCCAGACGGAATGTACATTGCTCTCGAGGTATAACCGTTGAGGACTACAGTCTGGCATCTATTTTCAACATATGATACAAACCATCTGTACAAGCTACCCCTCACACCAATCCCTAGCAATTAACGCATGAGAACCGCATGATCTATTCGATCAAAACATTAGCTGTAGTCAGTGTATACTCGTATAACGTCGACCTGAGACCTCCTGGACATATGCTCTGAAAGATAGTCACTACAGACCACGAGATTGGATGTGGTGGAGCGACCTTTTAAGAATCCATGTTGGTGTTCGGAGAAACTTAATTTAAGCGAAGAAGAAAGTTGTACATGTACGATTTTTTCCATAATTTTAGCGAACACACAGAGTTTGGAGATCTATAGTTTTCAACGCTGTCCTTAGGTCCTTTTTTATGAATCGGCGTTATATACGCTGACTTCCAGATTGTAGGCACCACTCCCAAGACGAATGACCGTTTGAATAATAATGTCAATGGAATGGATAGACATCTGGCACGATTGAAAGAAAAGAAAGAAAGAAAAAGAGTTTATTTACGCCAAGCATGACGCACACCATAAAAATACCTCCTCGATACGAGGCCAGAAGGCTGATCCATTCTCGCAGAGGCTAAGTATTCAAAGGATTTTGGGATTTACTCGAGCGCGGCAGATTAATACATGGGAGGATACCTTACATATTGATAAGTACCTTCAACCAGTATGAACCCGGGGGTACCTACGCTCAGGAGAAGCCGTCAGACTAGTAAAAAAAATCGAAAGAAGTGTCAATTTTGCTAATCTGCAAAAAAAAAATAAAGGTAACAAAATTGCAAAAAAAACGATGTGTGGAGTTGTGGACTTACACGAGCGTTGTTTTTTATTTATTTTAAAGGTAATGATACCGTGTCCGTTTCAATGGCGCGGCCATGACAATTAAAAATAAAAAAAAAACCATGCCAAGATTTTTTTTAAATTTCCTTTCATCGAAAGATAAACACGACTTATTTCCACGCCTTAACGTACTACAGCTCTTGAAATGTAAACCTAGGACTTTTTGTGTTCTTCACCTTAGTAAGCAAATTAAAACAATGTGATGTCGGAGGTAAAACTTTGTGTCTTTATTTCACGGACCAGTTACACGATACAATAAACCTGTATACGACTATTCGCAACCCGATCTATATGCGGACCGCCTTCCCCGAGCGGAGTGGCCCTGTCCGTAAACCTAAAATGCTGCGTCGCTCATAATACAATATTGTGTCACTACAGACTTTTTTGTGCATTTTTATCTATTTTGACAAATTCAAATCTAGGTTTTACAAAAAACTTCAGACCTCTGTGATGCGAGATATTGGCGATAAAGTATTTTTCACCGTTTCAATGGCGAGGCCATGGGGTTTTAGATTTAATAGATCCTGAAATATAAACCTAGGATTGTTTGTAGTATTTTTACTAGTTTCGACAAATTCAAATCTGGATTTTACAAAAAAATCAGACGTCTGCGATGCTTTTTCAGCGATAACGTGTTTTTCACCGTTTCAATGGCGTGGCCAGGGATTTTAGTCTTACAGCTCCTAAATTATAAACCCAGGATATTTTTTATATATTTTTACAAATTCAATAATATGTTATTTACCTAATTTTCAGGTCTCTGCAACGCTTACTTTTAAAGATCTCCGTGGCCGTGCGGTTCGCCGCGTTTCAATGGCGCGGCCACGTTCAAACCCTTATAACTTTTTAACCATTGCTTTGACAAATTTATGGTTTAGGGAATCAACTTTTACAAAATCTTGGCATGTTTTTTTTATTTTTAACTGTCGTGGCCGCGCCTTTGAAACGGGCACAATAATACCAGAATAACAAAAAAAATAATCTGACGATTTCCGCAAGCCGAAGGTAATAAAATCGTCAATTCAATTTCATTCAAAAAGTCCAGAGCGTGCAGTAGGGTAAAGCATGTGTTTCCCACTCCGCGCCTCTCGGTCCCTTTCACTTTTCCCGTATCATTGACTCTCTCGCACCTTCCCCACACTGTTTTCCGACGCCATGACACCATAACAGCTGTTTATCATCATCTGCCTAGCCTTTTTCCTAACTAAATTGAGGTCTGCTTCCAATCAAACCGGATTCAGCTGAATACCAGTATTTTACGTGAAACGGCTGCCTACCAGGCCACCACAACCCATTAACTGGGTAACACGGTACTTCTTGGCAAGATTGGAGTCAAATTTCCTGGCTTCTGATAATCTGTAACGACTGCCAAAGATCTAAAAATGACAAATGGGACCAACAGATTTACGTGGTTAAAAAAATAAGAAAAAAAAAGCACTTGTCAGATTACCAATACCTCTCAAAATAATTTTCAGATTTTTGGTCACTATGGCTGGGACATCATGATGAACCTTCAGTATGCTAATCTGACGCGCTCGAGTATTTCAAGATGGCGATTTTTTTTACATTTTCAGGAATTCGCTGCGAGCTTGCGTCACTTCTAAATCGTCAGAATAAGGAATGGGAGCATCTGTAGGGTTCACTGAACACCCTCTCTGAAAATCTGACGCGCTCGAGTAAATGTATTTTTGAAAGCCATTAACAAATTTTCACATATAGACTTATAATAATTTATGAGTGTGTTAGCACCAAACCACAGCACTTTAAAAATAAAATGAGAGCTTTCCTTTAGTTAGCCATCTGTTATTACTTCCCAGAATTTGATACTTATTAGCGATCCTTTTGGATGGTGTAATAATACTTACATGATGTTTTTTTTTTTCAAAATCAACCGGTTCGACTCCTGGCTAGTAAAACCAATTTTCCAAAAATCCAATGATGCAGTTTTAGTTTTCATCAAAATTGGGCTGTCGAGACTCCTTTCAGTGTTTTTCGGTATTCCTCATAGTTTCGGAGTTGGCATGTTTTTGCAGGACGATACGCGATTACAATCAAATGTGTTTTTTTTTTGATAAAATCGTAACCAACTTTCGTAAAGTAATACACCCCTATTACTTTACGAAAGTTGGTTACGATTTTCTCTACTACGCTGTAAAATAGTCAAAATATGTAAAAAACATTATTTCATATCGATCTTCTGACCGGGTTAAAACGGTTGACAAATTGAAAAATTAACTATAATAGCAATATTTCATTCGTCTATCGACATGCTTGTCGATAGCCTACTACCTTAATGGATTTGTTTTTTTTTTTTTTTTTTATTAATGATAGGCACGCGCTTGACCACTATCTCACCTGATGGTAAGCGACGATGTGGTCGAAGATGGAGCACGCTTGCCTAGAAGTAACCTATTCACTCTTGACTTAAAGACTCCCAGGTTGTAGCTATCAGGAAACACAGACTCCGGCAGGGAATTCCACTCCTTAGCGGTACGCACAATGAATGTATTCCCAAAACGCTTTGTGCGTGTGGGTAGGATGTCCACCATGTACCGGTGGCGCATCGCCGTACGTCTTGTGGTCCGATGATGGAACGGGCTAGGCGGAATCAAACTATGTAATTCCGTTGCACACTCTCCAAAATGCAACCGATAGAAAACTGACAGGCTAGCAACTCGGCGTCGATGCTCGAGACTTTGGAGCTTCGACTCGACGAGCCTATCATTGCCGATGATCCTCTTGGCTCGTTTCTCTATTGACTCAAGGGCATCAAGCTGGTATCTGGCAGATCCATCCCAAAGATGCGAGCAGTACTCCATACACGATCGAACTTTCGCTTGATAAAGTTTGAGCAGCTGTTCCGGCGTGAAGTACCGTCGCACCTTTGCTAGAATTCCCAACTTTTTGGCAGCCACTTGAGCCTTTACCTCTATAAATGTGCCAAAATTGAGGGTAGATGTCAACGTAACACCAAGAAGGTCAAGTTGGTCGGTTATCGGCACGGTTACACCTCGGAAAGATGGAGCTGGGTGGAATTGGCTCCTTTTAGCGTAAAAAAGACACGCCTGGGTCTTAGCAGCATTGAACTTGACCAGATTGGCATCGCCCCACTCTGAGACAGCCTGTAAAGACAAGTTCAAGCGCTCAACCATAGCCTCCCGGAGAGACCGGATCTGCGACCCACCAGCTCGTGCGTTAGACACGTATCTCTCAGCAACAGTACTGTCATCTGCATACCCAAAGGTACCGGGTTTTAGCAGATCATTAATGTTGCCGAGAGCACCGACCCCTGAGGAACCCCGGCATTAATATCCAGCAGTCCAGACGAGCAGCCATCTATGACCACTCGGATAGACCGATCCCTCAGGAAGTTTGCAATCCAATCACACAATCCGGCGGGTAGACCGAAGGAAGGAAGCTTACCAATAAGGCTTTCGTGCCAGACCCTGTCGAAGGCTTTCGAGATGTCAAGAGAGACCGCAAGTGCTTCCCCGTGTTTCTCGATGGCCTCACTCCAGATGTGAATGGCATACGCTAGAAGGTCCCCAGTGGACCGATTTCGGCGGAAGCCGTATTGTCGGTCACTAAGGATATCGTTAGCTTCTAGGTATGCCAGGAGCTTACCATTCAGCACGCGTTCCATACTCTTACAGAGTATAGAAGTTACTGAGATGGGTCTATAATTAGCTGGGTCAGCTCGACTACCCTTCTTGGGCACGGGCTGCACGTTAGCTTGCTTCCAAGCCATCGGCACCTTACCAGTCTCAAACGAAAGGCGATATAGGCGTGTCAAGATCGGAGACAACTCAGGCGCGCAGGTCCTCAGTACAATTGCCGGTATCCCGTCGGGGCCACTAGCCTTATTCACGTCTAGGTTACGCAATACCCTACGAACATCCTTCTGATGAATGAGAATGTTCGACATACTCGACTCGCATCCAACAGGAGAAGCAGGGGGCCTCGCGCCACCAGGATCAAGACGCGAATTTTCCGCAAACAGAGAACCAAACAAGTTCGCTTTTTCCTCAGCGGAATGGGCCAGCGACCCATCAGGTCTCAGCAGTGGTGGTAGTGAGGGGCGGCAGAAGTTCGATTCAACCGACTTAGCCAGGGACCAAAACACCTGCCTGCTGGGTATGAAGCAAGCTTGTTCCCAATTCGGCTAATGTGGTCAAACCGAGCCCTCCGCAACACTTTCTTGCAGGACTTGGCAGCCCTGTTGAAAGCCCTCTTCTTCTGACTCACGTCACCCGCTTTGCGCGTACGAGCGTCGACCCATGCTTGGTACGCCGTATGTTTGAGCGCATCAGCGCGATTGCACTCGGCACCAAACCATGGACGAGCCTCGCCAGATATTGTTACGTCCGAGAACGGAATGAAATGCTCCATTCCCTGCCGCAACACATCCGTCACGGCGTTCGCGCACGACGAAGCGTCAGTCGAAGAAAAGCAAGTAGGCTGCCAAGGATAACATGCGAAGAAAGATCGCATGCCATCCCAATCTGCTGACCTGTATCGCCATACCCGCCGGGTGCCTCTAAGGCTAGGATCGGGCGGGGAGTAGACGGACACAGATTTCACCAGACAGTGGTCGGAACTTCCTAGTGGTGAAGAAATCGACACCGAGTAGCGTAGTCTGGATCTGTTGTCAGCAGAAGGTCCAAGCAATTGGCTGTGTGCGAATCAACATCGGGCACCCTCGTTGCCTCCTGGACCAGCTGGGTGAGATTTAACGCTAGCGCTAGCTTTCGCGTCTCTCGTCCAGCATGGTCTGTGCACTGGTATGGGAAGAGCCACTCCTGATGGTGGGCGTTGAAGTCCCCCAGTAACACCAATTGGGCAGAAGGGTATCGCTGCTGAGCCGCATCCGCCGCCTCACTGAGGTGTTGTGTGAGCCCAGTGGTCTCCAGATCTCCGCTGTGCGACCGATGAAAAAAAAAAAAAAAAAAAAAAAATGAAAAAGCGTTTATTTTTGTTTTTGTAACTGTTACAATAAAAATATTACCTCTGCCAAACTGTAAAACAGTTTGATGGCAGATGCAGCTCCCGTATTATATTCATACATATATTATATAACATTAGTGTGGGTACTTTTCCATCAAAAACATAATAATAATAAAAAATAAATAAAAAGTTACCAATCTAAACACAAGAATTGTATGCATTAAAGTTTTACAATAGCACTATCTTATGTGATCTATATTTTGCATTCATCATCACTTAAGAGGTTTTGACAAAAAGAGTTAAAGAGAAACTTCCCCATTTTATTCTTGAAAGATACTTTAGTGGTACAGCTACTTAGCAAATCTAAAGGAATGTCATTATAAATTGATGGTACTAGGTATTTTCTACATCTTTGCCCGTAATAATTTACAAAAGTGGGCACCACAAATTGTCTGACACATTTATTTCTATGAGGTCTAAGGTTTACCGTATTAACTTTAAACTCATCCTTGTAATAATTATCTACAGCCAATAACAGTACCACTCTTTGATGAATCGGCAGCATCCTACATTCTAAAAATAATTCTTCATAACCACTAATTTTACAGCGTTTTTTTGTGTTTTTATCAACTAAAAGTTTCATAAACCTTATTTGTAACAATTTTATTTTATCAAGATAGGTTTTAAATGTATTACCATAGCATGCCAGCCCATATGAAAGTAGCGAGTCCACCAGCGCATAGTAGATCATGTACAGAGTGGCCCTATCGAGTACAAAACTAAGGTGGTGGAATTTTACAAGCACTAATCTTAGTTTGTCACTCAGACGTGTTATGTGTGTTTTCCACGAGAAGCTATTGTCTATCACTAAACCCAAGTACTTGTATTCCTCCACCACCTCAATACATGCACACGTACAATACGTCGCGCCAGCGTGTAAGCATTCATAACTATGCCCCACCACTCGCGGCGGACGTTCACAGGTTTTAAGATAAGGAGATCGTATACGCATACACTTTGTCTTATTTATATTTATTAAGATTCCGTTATCATGAGCCCACTTAATTATATTAGTGAAATCCTCCTGAATATTTCTTTCAATAACATCTAAATCTTTATCTGTATACACTAAACATGTATCATCGGCATACATATATATGCGACATTTTCGTACCACATTGCACATGCTGTTGACATGCATGATGTATCCGACGGGACCAAACACGGAACCGGTCGGCACACCGCACGTGACGTGAGTAGGCTCTCCAACGACGCCGTCAACGACAGTCCGCAGTGTTCGGTCTGTGAGGTAGGCACGGAACCACCAGTTAAGGGGTCCCGCGACACCACATTCCTCCATGGCTTGAAGCAGCTGGTGGTGTTCCAAAGTATCAAATGCTTTTTTGAAATCAATGAAGACCACCACCACCTGCTTCCTTTGATCCAAACTGTCGTTGACGTCGTCCGCAAACTGTGCCAAAGCCGTTGCCGTGCTCCGTCCACGTCGGAAACCATGTTGCGCATTTGACAATATATTATTATTTTCCATGAAAACACTGACTTGGCTCACTATAAACTTTTCCACAATTTTATTTATTACAGACAGTATTGCTATTGGTCTATAATTCGAGTAATCACTATGGACACCCTGTTTAAATATAGGCCTTATTAATGCCGTCTTTAACTGGTCGGGATATACACCGTTTTTTATACATAAGTTAATAAATAACGCTAGTACAGGGCTTAGCTTTGATTTTAACAGTTTTATTTCCTTTACTCTTATTTTATCTATACCCTCAGATTTGTCACAATTTAGAATACTTATTATTTTATCTATGTCCTTTGGATAGGCTTTTTGAAACCGTAGTGACACGTTACAGTTATTTATATACCTTGACCTGTCTAGGAACTTATGACTACAAACATGTTTTATATCTAAAATTTCTTTGGTAAATGTTTTAGAGAATTTATTGCAAATATTTATTGTACTTTCCGTTTTACCTAGATATTTTAAAATAACAGAATCTACACTATTTTTCTCTCTTCCTATCCATGAGTTGATTTTTGTCCAAATTTTCCTAATATTTTTGTTACACTTTTTTATTTCCTCAGATAGACACAGGCATAGATTATTTTATCTAGGCCAGTGTCCACCAGAACCCAAAGTGTTGAGAACCTGGAGTCCTCAAGGTTGCGGAGACGCCGATAGCAGATGTCGTCCCGGGCGTACATACATACACCCGCGCGTGATTTAAAATAGTGCTCCAGGGTAAACCCTGGGTAAGTGAGGTACGACACGTCTGACGGACATCCGATCTGCGTCTCCGAAAGGAACAGGAGCGCTGGTTTCTCAGTCTCCAGGTGGTGATGGACTGCGGCGAGATTAGAGTGCAGACCTCGTATATTACACAGGTGCACTTTGTGGGAGAGGGAGTGCTGCCGCTGTACAGCCTTTTTAATTTTGTTCCTTTGATTCATTGAGTTTGAGGGTGAAGGAGGTAGAGGAAAAGGAAGTGAAATGAGGTTCCATGCTGCTTTCCTTCAGGCACGCTCTGACAGGACGGCATCATTGGGGGACTAGTCTGGAGACTGCGGGGACGCCCGAGCCCCCCCGGGAATGTCCATCGGGCCCTCTCGTCTGGTCGCCAACCAGCACGATGGTGCATTTCGGGATTTTTCGACAGTTGGCGGGGCAGCCTTTCGTGTGTGGCTAGCACACTACTTGGGGCCCCCAACTACCTGCGGTCGGCCAGCGGCGCACCGTGCCTCGGATCCCGCTACCCTCCGCGACTAGTCTCCCGATACGCCCAAATCAGCGCGAGCCTGGTTGGTCTGCCTGCATAGGAACAACTATTTCGACCCTACTCCTCTGGATTGGCTACACTGAGCATCCTACCGGAACACGGCTAGGCTGCTTGGCGGTATGCCTTTGCCCAGTGGGTGGTCACAAGCCATCGGCCGAAACCTACCACCAGTTAGTGTCACCTGATTAGCACCACCCGGGGACCACGTGTAGGGCAACTATGGATATTCTCCTACGGAGGCAGGTGACTCGGCCCCCTAAAACAAGCCCCCCCTTGTACAAGCTTACCACTTACTTATCGCAAGAAGCAGCGGCCGTATTATGCGATAAAGTATTGTTTCGTGATTTTTACATTGCTTGTCCAGTCATAGTAAAATACTTCTACTTACATATAATGGTAGGTGATTCCATGATCTACAAAGTTTTGATTTAGGCTTTAATTTTTACAAGAAACCACTGAACAACACGGCATTCTTGTTATTTGTCACGATCGCGGTCGAAAGCGCACTTCTCGGAGACGGCCATTTGCCTATGACTTATGACATGGACTCCACAATTGACCATGTCGCGCGGACACCGACACGCCCCCTTGCCACTTCTTCTGTTTTTTTATATTTCTATGCTCGACACATTAAAGGCAAAAAATCAGAGTTAAGAATTATTGCAAAGCAATATTGGTTTAAAATTGTCATATTTCGTTTATTTTGCGATATTTTGATTCTGTTTTCTCTGTTAGTAGGTATTATATTTTTTCACTGTTACTGTATATTTTTTGAGAAACTGGTTCGTTCTTCAATATTTTTTTCATGCATATTCCTTATACGTAGGTCACGATACGGTGCGCGCGCTGGGCGCGGGCGGCGCGTGGGTGTCGCGCGGGTCTGAGCAGGTGGAGGCGTGGCAGCGTGCGGCGCTCAGTGCGGCCGGCGCGGCGCAGTGGCTGGCGCTGCGCCTGCAGGCCGCCGCTGCCGCCGTCGTGGCCGCCGCCGCACTGCTCGCCGTGCTGCAGCGAACGCTGCACGCCGCCGATCCCGGTGAGTACTCGTGTGTAGTCACGACACGCTGACCGCGGCGCTGCGCCTGCAGGCCGCCGCCGCCGATCCCGGTGAGTACTCGTGTGTAGTCACGACACGCTTAGCGCGGCGCTGCCCTTGCATGCCGCCGCCGCCGATCCCGGTGAGTACTCGTGTGTAGTCACGACACGCTTAGCGCGGCGCTGCCCTTGCATGCCGCCGCCGCCGATCCCGGTGAGTACTCGTGTGTAGTCACGACACGCTGAGCCGCAAGTTACGCCGTCCTCGGCTTCAATCCCGCAACGTTTGCTCTTAAACATTTTTGAGTCAACTGATTTAAGAGTTTGAGAAACGTTGTCCGTAGGCCGGTAGCAGAGTAGTGACAGTTGTACGTGCGCGAACGCTTTGATGCCTACCGTCAGACTGATATCAATAATACATTACTCATTTAAATAAATTTAACATATTTCGATGAACAATGACCCCACCATCTCTCCCTTTATCTCCGGAATTTCCAAAATATAAATACAGAAATAACTCTATTTGATAGAATAACATCTCTTCTCTACATAGTATAGAACGATGTCGCTGTCTGCCAGTGTTTATTCCTCCGCTTACTTGTTCTGAACCACGCGACGGTTTCGAAAAGGTTTTCACTCTAACAAAAGTAACGTTATAAACGAAAAATGCTTGTATATTGCATTGCACTCGTCCCATGCCTCTAAAACCGCGAAGCAGGTAAAATCAAACTGTACACGGTCCTAAAAATATATATATATATAATATTTATTGAAAAAGAGAATGGGAATTGGAGAAATATAAATAGGTACAAAGTGGAACCCCGGGTGCCTACCCGGGGTTCCACTTTGTATTTATATTTCTCCATTTTCAATAAACGAGTCAGACTCGCTTTTTGAGTCATTTGCTTTTCACTTTCGATATCTTCTTAGTGTTATTATCAAAAGTGCATGTATCCTAAATGCTTACCGAACGCAGGTCTCATCGGTCTCGCCATATCGTACGCGTTGTCGATGACGTCCATGTTGAGCAACCTGCTGAACTCCTTCACCGAGACCGAGCGGGAGATGATCGCCGTGGAGCGCGTCGGCGAGTACATCAGGACGGTATGTTGTTTATGAGACCACGAACGATAAATAACTTGCATCCGACGTGCAATTAATAATAACGAATTTTGGTACTTTCACAGGTGGAGAGCGAAACAATTGACGGTGACCCACCGCCGTACGGCTGGCCCTCACAGGGCGTCATCGAGTTCGATGACGTTTACCTAAAATATAGGTATTACCTCTTTTAAGTCCGTATTTAAAGTGTCCTTAGAGTTTCCTGTGCGTTGTACGCCGTTTCTTCGGTTTCGAACGGCTAATAGCTTCATACTTCTGACTGGCCGACTCTAGGACAATTCAAAAGTGCCTGTAAATGCTTTTTAGATTAGCCACAAGTGCTTTTCGTATAATATTTTCAACATATTTTTTGTGTTCCTTCTTGTAGCGGTCGGGAAAACGGCGCGATGGCGCTAAACGGCGTGTCGTTCGCGACGCACCCTGGCGAGAAGCTGGGCGTGGTGGGGCGCACGGGCGCCGGCAAGAGCTCGCTGCTGAACGCGCTGCTGCGCCTCACGCAGCTCACACGCGGCCGCCTGCTGCTCGACGGCGTCGACATCTGCACGCTGCACCTGCATGCGCTCAGGTATCCAGCGCTCCACTGTATGCACACTGGTAGCAAGAGCTCGCTGCTGCGCCTCACGCAGCTCACACGCGGCCGCCTGCTGCTCGACGGCGTCGACATCTGCACGCTGCACCTGCATGCGCTCAGGTATCCAGCGCTCCACTGTATGCACACTGGTAGCAAGAGCTCGCTGCTGCGCCTCACGCAGCTCACACGCGGCCGCCTGCTGCTCGACGGCGTCGACATCTGCACGCTGCACCTGCATGCGCTCAGGTATCCAGCGCTCCACTGTATGCACACTGGTAGCAAGAGCTCGCTGCTGCGCCTCACGCAGCTCACACGCGGCCGCCTGCTGCTCGACGGCGTCGACATCTGCACGCTGCACCTGCATGCGCTCAGGTATCCAGCGCTCCACTGTATGCACACTGGTAGCAAGAGCTCGCTGCTGCGCCTCACGCAGCTCACACGCGGCCGCCTGCTGCTCGACGGCGTCGACATCTGCACGCTGCACCTGCATGCGCTCAGGTATCCAGCGCTCCACTGTATGCACACTGGTAGCAAGAGCTCGCTGCTGCGCCTCACGCAGCTCGCACGCGGCCGCCTGCTGCTCGACGGCGTCGACATCTGCACGCTGCACCTGCATGCGCTCAGGTATCCAGCGCTCCACTGTATGCACACTGGTAGCAAGAGCTCGCTGCTGCGCCTCACGCAGCTCGCACGCGGCCGCCTGCTGCTCGACGGCGTCGACATCTGCACGCTGCACCTGCATGCGCTCAGGTATCCAGCGCTCCACTGTATGCACACTGGTAGCAAGAGCTCGCTGCTGCGCCTCACGCAGCTCGCACGCGGCCGCCTGCTGCTCGACGGCGTCGACATCTGCACGCTGCACCTGCATGCGCTCAGGTATCCAGCGCTCTACTGTAGGCACATTCTTGTCGTATCATATCGCAGCACATGATTTATGATCCCGCCTGCAGCAAGAAAATTTATGTAAATTAAATTCTGATGAACAATGTTGAACTGGTGCAGGTCCCGGATCGGCGTGATCCCTCAAGAGCCGTTCATCTTCGCGGGCAGCATCCGCGACAACGTGGACCCGCTGCGCCAGTACTTGGACGCCGAGGTGTGGCGCGCGCTGGACGCGTGCGGCGCGCGCGAGCTGGTGGCGGCGCGCGGCGGCCTGGGCGCACCCGCGCGGGCGGCGCAGCTGGCGCGAGGGCACGCGCAGCTGCTGTGCGTCGTGCGCGCGCTGCTGCACCGCCCCAAGGTACATATTATTGCACAGATCTCTACTCTACAGAGTAGCGTAGTACCTGGACGCGTGCGGCGCGCGCGAGCTGGTGGCGGCGCGCGGCGGCCTGGGCGCACCCGCGCGGGCGGCGCAGCTGGCGCGAGGGCACGCGCAGCTGCTGTGCGTCGTGCGCGCGCTGCTGCACCGCCCCAAGGTACATATTATTGCACAGATCTCTACTCTACAGAGTAGCGTAGTACCTGGACGCGTGCGGCGCGCGCGAGCTGGTGGCGGCGCGCGGCGGCCTGGGCGCACCCGCGCGGGCGGCGCAGCTGGCGCGAGGGCACGCGCAGCTGCTGTGCGTCGTGCGCGCGCTGCTGCACCGCCCCAAGGTACATATTATTGCACAGATCTCTACTCTACAGAGTAGCGTAGTACCTGGACGCGTGCGGCGCGCGCGAGCTGGTGGCGGCGCGCGGCGGCCTGGGCGCACCCGCGCGGGCGGCGCAGCTGGCGCGAGGGCACGCGCAGCTGCTGTGCGTCGTGCGCGCGCTGCTGCACCGCCCCAAGGTACATATTATTGCACAGATCTCTACTCTACAGAGTAGCGTAGTACCTGGACGCGTGCGGCGCGCGCGAGCTGGTGGCGGCGCGCGGCGGCCTGGGCGCACCCGCGCGGGCGGCGCAGCTGGCGCGAGGGCACGCGCAGCTGCTGTGCGTCGTGCGCGCGCTGCTGCACCGCCCCAAGGTACATATTATTGCACAGATCTCTACTCTACAGAGTAGCGTAGTACCTGGACGCGTGCGGCGCGCGCGAGCTGGTGGCGGCGCGCGGCGGCCTGGGCGCACCCGCGCGGGCGGCGCAGCTGGCGCGAGGGCACGCGCAGCTGCTGTGCGTCGTGCGCGCGCTGCTGCACCGCCCCAAGGTACATATTATTGCACAGATCTCTACTCTACAGAGTAGCGTAGTACCTGGACGCGTGCGGCGCGCGCGAGCTGGTGGCGGCGCGCGGCGGCCTGGGCGCACCCGCGCGGGCGGCGCAGCTGGCGCGAGGGCACGCGCAGCTGCTGTGCGTCGTGCGCGCGCTGCTGCACCGCCCCAAGGTACATATTATTGCACAGATCTCTACTCTACAGAGTAGCGTAGTACCTGGACGCGTGCGGCGCGCGCGAGCTGGTGGCGGCGCGCGGCGGCCTGGGCGCACCCGCGCGGGCGGCGCAGCTGGCGCGAGGGCACGCGCAGCTGCTGTGCGTCGTGCGCGCGCTGCTGCACCGCCCCAAGGTACATATTATTGCACAGATCTCTACTCTACAGAGTAGCGTAGTACCTGGACGCGTGCGGCGCGCGCGAGCTGGTGGCGGCGCGCGGCGGCCTGGGCGCACCCGCGCGGGCGGCGCAGCTGGCGCGAGGGCACGCGCAGCTGCTGTGCGTCGTGCGCGCGCTGCTGCACCGCCCCAAGGTACATATTATTGCACAGATCTCTACTCTACAGAGTAGCGTAGTACCTGGACGCCGAGGTGTGGCACAGGTCAGGACTATACGGCGGATACATTAACACCTCCCAGACAAACTCTCTTAAGTTTTGCTGAGTGGCTAAAGATGTGTGAGGTTTAGCGTTATCATGATGAAAAACCACACCCCTTCTGTTGATTTGTTCCGGCCGCTGTACCCCACAGAACTAGTTTTCTTTTATTTGTTACCAGACGCACCTTTTCTGGAGCTGGATCTTAGGTAGCGTTGCTGTTGGGTTTTCTGGGGGGCGTAAAATTCAAATCTTGCCAGGGGCGCTCTACCCGAGCTACTACGCTGGTAAAACGGATTATTGATTGCTCTCCAAAACTCGGTTTACTTCTGAAGATTGAAGAACTATATTATAGTTTTATGGCTGTTCTGAAGTCAAACCAGCTCCTCCAGTTTCTGCACAAATAGGGACATAAGTTTTCAATAACGCATATTAGCCATCGTAACCCTGTTCAACCATCAGCTGTAACGTGTATTCGTTGGCTAGATCCTGCTGGTGGACGAGGCGACCGCTAACCTGGACGCGGAGGCCGAGCGGCTGATCCTGGACGCCATCCGCTGCTCGTTCGGCGGCAGCACGGTGGTGTTCGTGGCGCACCGGCTGGGCGGCGTGCTGGAGTGCGCGCGCGTGCTGGTGCTGGGCGCCGGGAAGGTGCTGGAGCTGCTGCCGCCCGACGACGCGCTGGCCGACCACAGCTCGCACCTCTACACACTAGTCTACGGCTCCTAGACCTCCATCTGCTCCATAGTATTGTATCGTGACCAGGCGCTGTACTCTGACGTGTCGATGACATCGACACGTCAGAGTAATGTTAATGTCTTCCCACGTCACTTATGTCGCTGATTAAACGGCGCAGTTCAATGAAAAGACTAGGCTTTTAATGAAACGGCTGAATAAGCTAGTTGGCTGCGACATCGATACCATCATGATTCCGTGTCTAGCTGTCTAGCTCTGTCTCTTTCTCACACTGAACACTGAAACCATGATGACAAACACGTCACAGTCAGGCCCCAGGTCGGTTACAGAGTTGCGATCAATGTCTCTCTACGGAGTCGGCGCGCTCGAGAAGCGAACTGGGATTCTAACATAATCAGGTTTAATCATATTATTACATGTAGTGACTGCCATCGACTATATTCAAATACTGGTTAGTCGCGTTAGTAAGACTGAAAGCTGACTTTAAAATATCTTGAAGATGATGATGTTGATTATAATAGAGCTTATGAATACTATTTTTAATAAAATTACGTCATGCACTTACCCAAATTCTATAAACATTTTAATGTTACTTGTAGAACCATAGTGTTGTCCTTTTGTATAAGCTAAGTCAAAAATTGATTTGTGATTCCTTGTTGTGGTACATGCCTAGAGTAGTTATCATTAATTATTGATGTTAATGTTGTCAAACTTGGACCGTTTACTCTATGGATAGCATTTACTGTAATTCAGGAGATGCACATTTTTCCTGTTTTTTTTCGGATCGACCCTACCTGAACAATAATATTTAAATGTTGGGAAATTTTGGACAGATGAAGACCGAGATAAAGGCCGGTTTCTGACGTGAGTATTTAGTTAGAGTTAAGAATGTGTCAAATCCTACTTTAATGCCAAAGTTTGACATGTTTTCAGGCTAAAGTAAAGTTTGAAAAATACTCAGTTTCAAATTCTTTATTCAGAAATTGGGGTGACTACGAACTTTGCTTAAAAATGCGCGAATGGCATGTTTTAGTTTGCTTAGATTCATTATAATATTGTAAATAGACGATCAAGACGCGTTTCGTTTTGTATTGAAGTGGTATTAAAATGACAATGTGTTACTATTTCATGTTAATATTGTTGAGTAGTTCTAGGCTGAAAGATTTGTCTAGTCCCAAAGGCAATGAGAAGTCTTGTTCGATAAGAATTTTAATTTCAACAAAGTATTAATATTGTTAGATGTACAATAAGCAAAACTATTTTTTATTTTATTATAGCCCTGTGTAACACTCTTGTTATAAATGTGGCCCAGTTTCTGAGGTTTTTATCGGTATTTTATCTGTCTATTAAAGACATTTGTCATAATGTCATTAGTTGGTTAGTGGTTAATGGACAGATAAACGACCGATAAAAACCTCAGAAACCGGGCATTAGAGCTTTTATATATCATGTTTTTTTTTCTTTTAGTAAGCTCACTTTGGCATACATAGGCGCTTTTTACGGTATAAGCCAAAACAGCGCATCCCTGTCGCGATTAAAAGCAAAATCCTTATCGCCGAACTGATAACACAGTGCACGATAGGAAAAATTTTACGTTGAAAAAGCGCCCCTGCTTGTGTGGGGTAAAACTTCAAGAAAATTGTATCTGTACCGCCGCAACTAAGGTTACTAGTGACGGCCATAAACTAACGTCTAATGGCGACTTTAAGCTGCGATCAATTTAATACGATGCAATGAACTGTACGCATATTAGATACTCGGATAGCCGCAGTCAACCATGCAGGTTGACTGCGGCGAGCTAGGACCTTGTCTAGCCAAGGCAATTTACGTGCTTGTACTGTATGCAGCAAGACGCGCGAACTACATATTGTGCAAACTCTAGACAAAATGACAGCGATTCGGTAACTTATACATTTTTTAACTTTGACAATCGTTACCTCAAGGAATAATTCCATCATTTTGTCTAGAGGCTCTGGAGAATAGGTACTAAGGCCGATACACACATATCATTCTTCCATACAATCTCTATGAACGCGTACACACCTGTCAGTGAGAGCACTAGTGGTGGGTCGACGACGTTTTTGCAGCCGACGAAACGAGACTAGTTTACCGTCCACGATTAAGAGCGGATTTCACCAATGAAACTGAACGCGATCAGTACATCCAAACTGCGTTCAAGAGCTGTCAGCGTCAATATTCCATAGAAAAATAGTGACACTGTCAACTCATAAACGTGGTTTATACGCTGATCATGATCAGTTTGGCTTGGTGAAAATGGCCCTTACTAGTTTGTAAAACGGTTTAATTTTCGACTAGTTTACATCAAAGACTGAACAGCGTTTAGTCCACAGTTTAGTGAACGATCGGATTAGGTCGTTCGTTCAAAAAATAATAATTTATGTATTTAACCAAAAATAGATTCGTATCTATCACATTGTTATAGAGTCTATTTACATTTAATAGCATTCACATAGTGAGTAAACGTTTTTGTTCCTGCATATGAAAGAGAGAGAAACAATAACAAGGGGACCGCACGTCGCATTATGCTTCGGCAGTCTTCGTAATCACTCGTTCCGTTCCGTCGTGCGTCGACTACGCGAAATCAAGTCGATACATAGAATGTCGTTCATGCTTAAACAGTTTTATCCGTGAACTGTAAACCAGTCGAACAGTTGACGTCAAGTAAACAGTCTAAAAAACGGTTCGTTCATTCTAACGCCCACTCCTAGAGAGCCATAGAGAGCACTGTGTCGTAGGCCTGGGTCGTATCGCTTTTTTGAGAATCGCATCTGAATCAGATTTCGAGTTTCAATATCTGATTTCAAAACTATATATTTCAATATCTATATATTGTGCGTAGGTACGCGTACAGACCTATATATTTAGATACCTAATCCGATACCCTGTTTTTAGGATGCGACGATATTCGAAGAAAATTGAGATTTACAAATCTACAATACCAATTTTCATCGAATATAAATTAAATATAGTTTTTGTACCAATGCGATATCGGATCGGATATTATTTTAACTAGTCAGAGATGCGGAGCGAGCGGTACGTCAATATATAGATTTTGTAATACATAGTTTTCGAACGTGCCAGTAAGCGGTTTTTAGATATTGTACCGATAATATATATAGATTTCGTAACGATATACGGTTTGTATCGCCCACCACTACTGTGTAGTCACTGACACTGTCGGGTGTGGACGCGTTCATAAAGATGGCCTTTGCACTCGTAAAACGACGCGGTTGGTAAGCATTGGCTTCCGGTGTCTTGACTACAAGCGAATCATTGCGCGCAAAATGTCTTATCTTGACAGTCTTCAAGACAGTGCCCGAGTGGCCGCATCCAGTGACTAGACTGGCGTTGGCATATAAGTCGCCAGTTAGGTAGTTGTTTCATTAATAAAAGACTGCACACTATTAGCCTGGTTTAAGACGACTACATATATTATGATATATTCTTAAGATATTAAAAAATGTATTTACGTCTTATGTTTAACCCATATCAGACTATCGATTGAAACCGTCGATTCTTGTGATATTGTAATTTATATTGAAAGTTACTAGTTTTCGCGTTTATAAAAATTGATGGACCTACTTTGTGGAAAAAAATCACGTTTTGATTTCACTGGTTGTAAAGCGTTTAGTTTACTGAGTGGTTTTTTTCTTGTTCGACAACTTACAGATACATTTTATTAATGATAAATTAAAAAACGAAAATTACATAATATGCATATTAGATATTATTGTAAGTATTTTTTTTTATTAAAGTTTCCATTCTACTGAGAGTTTTATTTTAATTATAAAATAAAATAAATATCTTGGGACAACTCACACACGGCCATCTGATCCCAAGCTAAGCAGAGCTTGTGTTATGGTAACCAGACAACCGATATACATACTTATATAATTTATAAATACATACATATTATAGATAAATTACACCCAGACACAGAACAAACAATTATGCTCATCACACAAAGTTTGTCCTGAGTGGGAATCGAACCCACAACCTCCGGCTTTGCAGTCAGGGTCACTAACCACTAGACCAACTTTTTTTTTTTTTTTGACTTTTTTCTACCAAGAATTAAAATCTAAACTAAACCCCTAGTATGTACCGTTATGGGTTAGTCGTAACCCAGCAAACACCTATCTTATTATATCAATCTGTTTTTTATATTTCTATGATATCAATATAATATCAAATAAATAAATAAGCACCGCTCGAGCACTGCCGGCACACCGGCGGTGTGCCGCGAGTTTAAGGTGAATGGATGAATGCTCTCACTGCCATTTTGTCGCTAGATGGCGACACATCCACAATTTCGAACATTTTCAATTTTTACACTTAACATAGAAAGTTTTAATAGACAACTTTATTATAGGCTATACCTAGGGCATTAACTTGATTTTTTTAGATAATCACTATGCTTGTTAACTGCTACCATACAAAGATTACAGCAGAATAAAGATTTAGCCGCATGAATTTACTCTTTACACACACATGCAAAGTAAATAGTAGTAACTTTCGACCCTACTAGATGTCGTTTTATTCAAAAATGGTTGGAAATTAAAATGTCCAGAGGACCAAATTTTTATATTCCAATCTATTTCTTATTAATATAACCTTAGCAATGATTATCATCACGCTATACTTTCGGGAAGCTGAGCAGCTAAAAACCTTGACATAAATAAGGTCGGCTATTTGAAACAATTATCAACCGTACAAATAGACTGTCGGTTTAGAGACTGCCTTTCATTAGGCTTGGTGTGGGTTCAAATCTCAATAGTTGTATTTATTTTTGAATTATTTTTTATCTTTCTTTATCCTTACCAAACCTAATATTTTCAAATATTAATAATAATATAATTATTGGTCTAAGCATATTTTTGTTTCTAGGCTCGATATCCTATCGGATTTGGTGGTAAAAAGGTATCCCTTTTCACCATAACAAATTATTCAGATAAATTATTTTGGGTAATAAACATTGCATGTTACGCTCTAACATCGCAATCAGTAAACATGGGCTCGGCGTACGACTATGCACCGAAACTCACACATCTGTGATCAGTGTCATCACAGTCGCAACCTACTGTTACCGATAGACAAGGATAGAGATAGGAGACGGCGCTGTCGTGCGAGCGAAATCGCGTTAGCTGCCGAATGTTGACGAATGTTTACGATTATGAATGACATGGCATGTGGTAGCGTTAGCAAATAAAATAAAAAACATTAATTATTTTGAGGTAGTTAAAAAAGAAATTAATATTGTTCGCTCGATCGCGCAAGGTTACTAAAGCTTTACTTCTGCCTTTGTTTTCGGAAAATAACAAGCCACTTTTGTCTCCTTAATTCATCTTTAGGAAACCTGAATAAAAAAGAGCCTTAAGTATCACCATTATGCATTTATGTATAAATAAATAAAGAATATGGCTGCACATGACGTGCAGTTTGGGAGTTACGAGGAAGCCTTGAAATCATAACCGTTTGCTTTGCCACAGTCGCGTAATAAAGATAACTAAATATAGTGAAGTAGTGATTCTGCACCAACAATTAGGTACTAAAAACTAGACTTTGTCTTATAAAACATTTTTTTTAAATAAGTACCTGTTGCGTAAAACATAACTGTTATCAATTATTTATAAAATTGACTTGAATTTAAATAATCATGGTTGGTAAAACAATAATAATAAAAAACTATTAATATGTTTGAAGAAATTTGTGTTGCTAACCTTACGCAACCTCGGTCTGGTACTAGTCGTCGCGCGTTGTTTACAAAATCTCTCAACAACTCGCGAATTGTGCGTATCGTGTCTCTCACGCATGTTTTTAATATCTATCTCGCTCTCACAAACATGGCGAAGCAAACGATAAAATATTTTTGTTATTTTCAACAAATTAACATTTTTGGCTGTATTTACGAGTGGTGTGTCTTATTTTTATTCCTAGTATTATTAAAACACTGTTGAGCTGCAAAGATTAAAGATTTTATTACAGATTTTTGGTTTCCTATGTTTAGGTAGGTACTACTTGATACAGAAAGTCAAGTGAAGTCAATTTTTTTTCAAGTCTATGGAGTGAAGGTAGTTCAATTTACACGATAATTAGCAATAAGTACTACTAATTAATAACAATTTCCGAGATACTGATAAAAGCTAACATGTGGGTAGAACTAGGTAAGTATATTTATTCATAGTACCTACCTAAACAAAAAATCTCTAATAAAATTCTTTGCCTTAAAAATCTAGAAAAAATATAGGTATGTTTAGGTATCAAATAGGTACTAAATTTTTGTAAAGGCGAATTGAAATTTTTGAGCCTTTACGTGGAGATCCTAAATGTCGGCAGTCCATCCTGACATCAGAATGACTGCCCATTTTTTAAATTCATTTTCTCAGTTATTAATTAGGTACCAATTATTTAAACAAAGATATCAAATAGTAGCAAATAGGTATTAGATCTTAGTAATATTTTTAAGCTGATCGGTCATTTTGGCCAATCATTCTGAAGGTCACATCAATGATTTTCCGTGCGCGACTGAGTGCCAACTGAGTAGGACCGCTTGCTGTGACTAAGTCCCGTATCTAATGGTAATAAAGGTATATTGTACCTACACAGGTTGTTGTAATGTGACTGAACCTAAATAGTACCTAACGTGTAAATAAATTGTGACGTGTAGGTACTAAATAAATAAAAGATTATTTATGCAATTATTCGTCGCGATCTAAGAATGTTTTCTTTAGGTGATACAGTCGTAACATTCAGTGATTAGTGTGATTACTGGCGTTCTTTGGTGGAATGGTTTTAGATGGCAAAGCAAAGGGTTGTTATCAGCTTAGAATATCTTGGTATTAGTTGGTTAGAGTAGGTACCTACCTATGTAAGTACTCGTATGTGTCACCGGATAATTCCAAACATCGTAAGATTGTAATAAATGTTGTTTATGTTTTAGACTATAATCTATGATTATGTTGAGAACAGATAATGGATTGTGGAGGTCTGGTAGGCAGCCGCACCACGTAAAATACTGGTATTCAGCTGAATCCGGTTTGACTGGAAGCCAATCCCAGTAGGTATAGTTGGGAAAGGGCTAGGCAGATGATGTGTTGAGAAGAAATAATTTCGAATACACTGAATCACACCCAAATTCAATAGTTTCAATACTTGTCTTATCTAGAAGAAATTATAAGTAAGTAGGTACTTGTAAATATACAATCTTACGCGACTTATAATATTACAATCATGCGATACAAATGTAAAAAAATACATCATCTGTGAAAATGTCAACTGTGTAGCTATCACGGTCCGTGAAATACAGTCTGGTGACAGACAGAGACGGACAGACAGACATACGGACCGACAGACGGACGACCATTGCGTAGGTAGCTAGGAAAAAAATAGGTAGTTTGCCTACGCTGATCGCCTGATTTAGGTATAGGTACCCTAAGTATACCTACATGAACTTCTTTTCTCTGATTTGATTCAACCCAAACCAATGAATTAGTACTTAACCGTGTCAGAAAATGTTTTATCAGTACCTACTTACATACAGTGGAAAGATTTTTAAATCTTTAGGTAGGTAGGCACTATTTATTTAAAGTAGATAAGTAATACAATAATAACATTAGTATTGTATCTGTGTGAACCAAAGGCAGATCGCAGATAATTGTTTTCACTTTCTAGCATTATTTCTCATTCCCTAAAAAAAAACATTTCATCAATCATAAAATATAAAATCCGCGGGCAAACCCGCGCGCCGGCGCTAACTTGCTAGAAACACAATTTTGACACACAATCACGCATGGACTGGAATTTGGCAACACGCGTTGTTGCCAAATTGCGTCTTGAATGGCAACGTCGCATCGCCGCGTCCGTCACTCGATAACCTTGGCGCTTGTTCGAATTTTCGAACAGCGCCATCTACTTAAAATGTTCACCGCACGTAAACTCGTAACATAACAGCAATGAACTTTTTCTCGGTGGTTCTATAAATTTCTGTCAGATGGCGCGATTCAGGTCACTCACACATGTAAAGATTTTTCGTTTTTTATTGGGTCTAATTCTCATAGAAAGACTGTTTTTTTTCTAAATTTTGGGCGATAGGCGATCACAATACATTATAAAATCTCATTATACTTGCTTTATTCTGCAGAAACTGTTTATTTACGGAGATTACAGCTCCTGAAAAATGTATGGCGAGGTCTCTTTAGGGATCCCCCTTAATGTTTATTATTTTTACGTAGGATTTATTTTTTATTTGGGAATTTTCACATGTCAGGGCTCGAGCGGTTCAGAAAAATAATAGATGGAACCGTTCACACAAGGTTTACCAAAAACTGAAATATGTAAACGAAGTCTTCGTCGACCCAGCTTACATGTCCTGCCAAAGACACGTACAAATTACGCTACAAAAAATACCACGTATGAAGGTGCACAATACTATAGTGACCATCAGAATGACTGGCCAAAATGACCGATCAGCTTTAAAATATTACTAAAATCTAATACCTATGTCTACTATTTGATACCATTGTTTAAATAATTGGTATCTAATTAATAACTGAGAAAATGAATTTAAAAAATGGGCAGTCATTCTGATGTCAGGATGACTGCCCACATTTAGGATCTCCACGTAAGGGCTCCAAAATTTCAATTCGCCTGCACAAAAATTTAGTAAGTACCTGTTTGATACCTAAACATATTTTTTCAAGATTTTTAGGGCAAAGAATAAAGATTTTATTTGAGATTTTTTGTTTCCTATGTTTACTACCTACTTGATACAGAAAGTCGTGATTTTTTTTTTGCAATTCTATGCAGTGAAGGTAATTCAATTTACACGAAAATTAGTATAACTAATACTAATCAATCAGGGCTTTAAATACCGGTAAAAATTTATAACGTTACCTTACATTGACAGGAGTTAACGTTAATATTAAAATAACGGTAATAGGTTTAACGTTATTTATGCACCATTTTAACGTTATTCTTTATTAACGTTATTTGTAGTTTAACGTTAATTTTATCGTTATTTTTAAACGGTTATCTCTGTGAGGTGGTGCAGTGTCAGGTTGTATCTTGATCAAAATATGATTCACGAAATTAAAAAAATATGCAAGTAGGTACATAATTATAACCTTAATTACATTTTTTTTTCTCTTAGCTACATTTCGGAAATCTAGTTATTATACACATCAAATCTAAGTTCATGATGATGAGTAAATGATTCTTATGGTTACATCTACGTAAATACATATTTGTTATTGTTGCGCATCACATTTTGATTAAATTAGAACCTGACACTGACCTTCAAATAGCAAAAAATAAAAGAAAGTTCGCAGACTATAATAACACTAATTATTTTACCGTTAAAACGATAATTCTCGTATTTTACGTTAAATGTTACTTAACGTTATATTACTGGTAATGTTATCAAATACCGGTAAATTTTGTAACGTTACTGTGGTATCACAATTGAAATTAACGTTATGTAACGGTTATTATTTTGTTATTTGGTAACGTTAACAAGCCCTGTAATCAATTACAATTTCCGAGATACTGATTAAAGCTAACATTGGGTAGATCTAGGTATATTTTTTCATAATAAAATTGGTGGTTTGAAAGCTTTTATTGAGAATAGGAAGTGTTTACTACAATCGGCATTATCTTATTTCATGTAGATTTATATACTTTTGGTTGAAGTTAGGTACTTTTCCCGACCCTGGGAAACGACTGAAATAGTTTGTGACAACGACTTCTGAACGACTCTTCAAGCCTATGTGGTCTGTGGACTCTTCCCTCGGCTGTAAAGAGGTTTGCACCGGAGCGGAATTTTGAGTACCGGTGATTGGGCGATCTCCGGTGATTTACCGGTGATCTCCGGTTGATGCGTTCGAAGTATAAACCTATGACAAAAATGAATATTTTTTTGCTGAATGGGCTGCTAATAAAAAAAATACAGTTTCTATTCATTTTTTAACTGACTTCAAAAAAGGAGGAGGTTCTCAATTCGATTGTTTTTTTTTGTGTTTGTTACCTCATATCTCCGCCATTTATGAACCGATTTGAAAAAATCTTGTTTTATGTGAAAGAATATACTTCTTGATTGGTCCCATTGAAATTTTTTCAAAATCGGTTTAGTAGTTTGGTTTTTAAATCCAAATAGCTGGACAAAATATGTGGAAAAATCATCCATGTAAACGAAATTGTGTATTTTTTTTTTTTTGCTTTCCTGTTACTTTCCAGTGGTGTTGTTATGTCTGGGGTACCTACCACTAAAAAGAAAAAAAAAATCTTTTTTCAAAAAAACCAAAGACACCGACTACCGAAATTAAAGTTATTTTGAAGTTTTATTACTTAAAAATGGTCATCATCATCATATCAGGCGAAAGACGTCTACTGCTGGACATGGGCCTCCCCCAAGTGTCGCCACAACAACCGGTCCTGTGCTTGTCAAAAACGGTATTCAAACAAAAATCCACCACATCATCCCAGTTATGATTGATATCTGAAAAATTCGTTTCTATGTACATACGATGTTTGTGTGTGACGATGTGTGTTTATAGTGAAATAGGAACTTAAACCGAAAATATGGGGAATAATCATACACATTGCAACCAGTTAAGTATTTGGGAAATTAGTAGGAAGTGAAATGAATCATATAAATGGACACGCACGCTTTGAGTAACCTATTTGGTCTGTGCTTTGAATTAATGTCCGAAATATTGTTATAGAAAAGAAGCAAATAAGAAATAAAAACTAAATATTATAAAATAAAGAACAATATTGAATAATAAACCTTCTTTTATTTAAATCACCTTTAAAAAATACTGCTCCAATAAAAAACCGATTGATCACTGATCAATCGGTTTTTCTTCGGTGTTTTACCCGAATATTTTCACCAGAAAATAACCGGTGATTCTCCGGTACTCATTGCTCCGGTGCAAACCTCAGAAAGTTGATCGTCTATGGTCATGAAAACTTGTCAATGTCAATTATGATGTCTGCATTTCTGCAACCGTCAATGTCATCGTTGTCAAACAGTAATGTCGTATTTAAGTACCAAATAATTTGAGGTTGTTTTTAATCTTTATTCATACTAAAATTTACTTTTATTTTATATAAATAATATGCCGCCAGACTTATTACGGTTAAAAGTTTTAACAATTTGCGTGCCATAGTTTTGCTGGTGTAAAAGTGCAAAAAGCTTTCAAAATGGACAACGTAACAGAAAAAATGTATCAATATTTTGGACATCGCAAGTTCAAAAGTGAACTTCAAGAGCGAGCAGTTAGGGCAATAGCAAGAGGTAAGCAATGTAAATTTAGTTAGCAAAATACAATCAGCTGTTATCATGCCTTATTACGACAGTATATCATAAAATAGTTCTACTCTACCAAGGGAACTTAATGCGAACTAAAGCGATTGAATAGGTACCAATTCACTAAATTAATCACCGTAGTTCTAGAACTACGGTGATTATTGGGGGGTTGATTATAAAGAAGTTGTATGCTATGTTTGAATTGTTCCAATTTTATATTGTTTATACCAATATCCAAGTAATATTCAGGCAAGCAGCAATAACCCTTATAAACTTCATCACCCCTTTATTTGATTTGAAAAAATCCAAAATAAAGCATTTTTTCTTATTTTCTATCAATGTTTTTAATGCCAAGTTTCGACTTTATTAAACCCAAGTGCTTAGATTCTTCCATGCAAACTTTAACAACCCTATTGGGGGAGTAGTTTTGAAAAATTAATAGTGACAATATTTATTATTTATTTAGGTCAATATTCTTGCCATGTTTCAAGTTTATTAACCCTAGGCACACCCCCTAAATCATTTTTTTACAGTCTAAGTCAAAGCATTTATTTCAATTGGCCCATTTACAGGCACTTTTGAATTGTCAAGGACGGTTGGTCAAAAAGATGAAACTATTTGCACTTTCCAAAGCGTAGATCTCTATGGAGGAGAACGTGCAAGAAACTCCACAGACACTCTTTTAAAAATAATATATTGTTACATCATTCATGTTGAAATTGTACATATATGTGAGAACAATGTAAAATACTTGCAGGATAAAAGCGTCTGGTGTAAAAACAAAAAAAAAACAATTCAATAAAATAATTTAAATAAACCAGTGCAGCTGAGAGATGACCAGTCTCCGCTGACGGTGCCCATTCACGAACATGACGCATACGCTAGCACCATAGTAGTAGAGTAGAGTAGGGACTCCCTTATCCGCACTTAGACTCTTATTCGGTCCGTTGTGCGTAGGTATCCTGGCTAAGTTAGCCAGCCTAGCTCCGCCCAGAAGCACAGAAGTTTCCTGGGAGCTTCACAGGTTTCGCGGAGCGACCTCACCGTTCCGAGGATTTGTTCACGTTGGGTAGCCACGGCCTCGCATTCCAGGATGACGTGGGCGGCTGATTCTTCGGCGTCAAAACAGCCCCTGCATAATGGGCTGTCCGTGGCGCCTATGTTATAAAGATGTTTGTTTAGGGGGCAATGGCCCGTAATTGTCCCTATTATTGTTCTGAGGTCATTTCTACTTAGGCTGAGTAGTCGTTTTGTTAATCGCGGATGTAGACTTGGCATTGCCATTTTTGACTGCCTACAGTCTGTGGCCCGTGACCATTTGTTGTTTTGGAGTTCAGTTGATCTCTGGCGAATCCATGTACGAAACTGCGAGAAAGGTAGGGGAAGGAGTGGGTAAGGGCCTAACACTACCATCTCGGATCCTCTCTTCGCAAGTTCGTCTGCGGCATCATTGCCTAGGGATCCACTGTGTCCCTTGATCCACTGGAGGGTGATCCTGTTAGACAGTGATATACTCTCCAGGGCGAGGTGACACTCAAAAATTAGTTTACTGTTGGTTTGTTTGTTCTCTAGGGCTTTGAGCACAGCTAGGCTATCAGACATGAATCTAATTGCGTAGTTGTGTATCCCTAGACGCTTTACGGCTGTTGCGGCTCACACACTCGCATTCGAATGTCGAGCTGTGTTCGCCTAGGGGTAAGTGAAAGTTAATGTTGCGGTCTAGGGAGTGTACGCCAGCCCCTGAACCCTGTGGAGTTTTTGAGCCGTCTGTGTAGACGCGTACTTCCTTGAGTCCTGACTGATCCCTCTCTTCCTCTGTTGTTTGTATGCTATAGCTTTTGTTAAACATGAGTTTATTTGGTGTCCTATCACACGGGGCAGCAATGAGAGGTTGATACTCGATCGCCCGGTCCAGGATGCCAGCGTGAGGACTAGTATGGTTCTTGCCCCAAATGCCTAAGTGCATAGGCCTGATGGCTGCTAGTGCTGCCTCCTGCTGTATGTACATGGCAAGGGGAGTTAATTGTAGGGCTATCTCCATTGCTGTGGTTGGGGTTGTCCTCATGCAGCCTGTGATAGCGGAACAGGCTAACCTTTGGAACCGCTGGAGCCTAGAGACGGTGGTCGAGAGTTCAGTCCTCGTTCACCAAACCAAGGCACCATAGGTCAGCATTGGTCTGATCGCAGCTGTGTAGAGCCACAGCGTGATTTTCGGGGAGAGCCCCATGTTTTTCCTAGCATTTTTTTGCATTGGTAAAGTGCGATAGTGCTTTTGTTTAGTTTGTAGTCGAGATGCTTGTTCCAGAGTAATTTGCTATCAAGGATCACTCCTAAGTACTTGACTTCTTCTTTGAGTGATAGTTCGGTGTTGAAAAGTTTAGGTAGTTTATGAGGCCCATGGACTCTCTTGTTGGTAAAAATTTTTAGTTCTGTTTTAGAGGGGTTGACCGATAATTCGCGATAATGCTAGCACCATTCGGCTAAACCATATTTAAGGGAGCCAAATGATCCAACGCATGCGCCACCATCAGCTAGACTTTTGAGTTGGCATGACATCCCCAATCGCAAGGGTACCGTATATTTTTTAAGGTACACAGGTTTTAGGGGAAAAACTAATAATTTATACAAATTTCAAATATATCGGATTTAGTACATACTCCAGAAACTTCAACAACAAGAAGTTGATTATGAAAAAATTGTTAGATCTGCGATTGAAGCAAAGTAATAATGTCATCCCTTAAAAAGTTCATCACCCCATCAGGAATTTATTTTCGAAAAATACATGTTGTTCTTATTTTTTACCAAAACCATTAATACCATGTTTCAACTTCATCGGACCAAGTATTAAGATCCTTCCATACAAACTTTAACACCACCTTTAATCCCACTGGGGGTAGTTTTGAAAAACTAATTGTCACTATTTTGTACCTTTGGTAGGTATCAAGTGTTAATACTTAAAAAATAAGATTCTTCCGTACAAACTTTAAAACCCCATAAATAATGTTTTGGGGGTAGTTCTGAAAATGTAATAATGGCAACTTTTTTAATTGACACCCCAAGGAATAAGTTTTTTCATACATACTTCCACCCCCTATTTCACCCCTTTATGGGGGGAGTTTCCTAATATCCTTTGTTAGCTGACGTCTCCTATTCATAATCTACCTCCTTGCCAAATTCCATTTTCATAGATTCAGTAGTTTCTGAGATTTTGTGATTATCAGTGACCACTTTTATATACATGTAACATACTGTAACTTAAAAACGAAAGGTCCGATTTGAATAATTTAAAGTGTAATTTACATGTACATAATCAACCTTATTTAACAAACCATTTATATGGATAAGGATTAAATATCACCACTATTCCATTCCACCAGGGTTTTGATTTAATTATTTGAACAAAAAGCAGTCACTGTGAGTTAACCATAATAGTTGTACATGTTCCCTCGCGGACTTTTTTATGAGCACTTTAATCATGAAGTACATTATTTTTATGTATCATAATTCGTTTTCTCGGCTCACGCCAAATGATTTTAATAATGATAATGAATAATAGAATATTTGCTACTTTGGGTTACATTATTGCAATTTTCATAGGGATCTCAATTATACAGGGATTACTTCATTTACTCAGTTTTAGCCAGTGGCGTAGCTAGCGTGGGTGACACCCGGTGCAGATAATGTGGTGTCACCCAACAAATGGAACCCCTGATTATACCGTTACCAGAAAGAAAACCACACCCCAATGTTTCTGGAGGTGGTATTTTCCTGGGTTTAAATAGGTGCTCCATTTCTTCCACACATTCGCGAAGTGAGCCCGAACATGTTGCACTCCACCTCAGACAGGTTTTATTGCGACACCCATGAATGCTGGAAAGCTCAAGAACGAGAATTCTTTTGATCATTATTTTATGCTTATATATATATAGAAGTCATTTGTGGATTTATACTGAAAAACAAAAGAAGTAAGAGTGGAGAATGCAGCGTAGCGCGCTCGAAAATTTCATTGCGTCAACCGTTTAGGCAGACGCCCGACCGTGACTCAATGATCGGTCGGGTGTCACCTCTAAACGGGTAACACCTGGGGCGAACCGTACCTCCCGTCCCTAGCTACGGTTCTGGTTTTAGCTCATCTTGATTCACCTTTACGGTAGGTACATAAAGACATCCTTGTTGGAAGGTAAATTAGTTTACTTCCACACATTTCTGGGCCTAAAAGTGTCTCATATCCCTACTTCCCTACTAATATTATAAATGTGAAAGTAACTTTATCTGTCTGTTACGCTTTCACGCTAAAACGGTTAAACGGATCGTCATGAAATTTAGCAGATATATAGCCTGGGATATGGAGAAGGACATAGGCTACTTTTTTACGCGACAACCGACATCAACGCAGGTGGAGCCACGGGCAAAAGCTAGTGTCTCATAAATACAGTTAAATTTCTTTCTTTTTAGGGTATCAGAGATCCTTTTACCTCCATCCATCTTGTATGATTTCAGGTGTTCATGATGTGTATGTGTCAATGCCAACAGGCTCTGGAAAGTCTCTTTGCTTTCAACTGCCAGCAATGTTGCAAGACAACAAAGTTGCAATTGTATTCTCTCCACTATTGGCTCTTATCAAAGACCAAATTGATCACCTCTCTAAAATAAAAATAACTGCAGAGTCTATAAACTCTAAAATGACATCAAAAGACAGAGAGAGAGTTCTTAATGATTTAAGGAGCATGAAACCTAGCACTAGATTTTTATATGTCACACCTGAACAGGCTGCAACTGGCACGTTTAAGACTCTTATGGAGCATCTGGTCAAATACAAGAAAGTCTCTTATGTAGTTGTGGATGAAGCTCATTGTGTGAGCGAGTGGGGCCATGACTTCAGGCCAGATTATTTGAAGTTAGGTAATCTCAGAGAGCAGTATAAAAGTGTACCATGGGTTGCCCTCACAGCTACTGCAAGTGCAGAAGTGGCAAAAGATATTCTGTCTAATCTCAAGCTGTTGCTACCTGTAGCACAATACAAAACACCAAGTTTCAGAAGAAATTTATTTTATGATGTAATGTATCAAAACTGTATAGATGATGAAGTGGGCCATTTAATGGAATTCTTAAAAAAAAGCCTGAAGGAGGATGAAAATGTAAAACCAGTTAGTACCTAGTTATTACAATTTTTTATTGTCAAATTTTATCTAATTAGCACATGTGTTAAATTGTTGAACTGTACTTATACCATATTTCAGAAGGATAAAAATGCTGTTATTGTTTATTGTCGAACCCGAGAACAAACTGAAGATTTAGCTAACATGTTAACTAAAAGGGGTCTAATGTCTTTAGCTTATCATGGAGGTATGCTTTGCAAATGCTTATACGATTTTAATACTATTAGGTGTGTGGTATTTTTATATACAAAACAATTAAATTTTATTAATGAGTTTAATTTTTATTATTTACAAATTAATTAAAAGGGTGGACGACAGGGAAAGGGTAGACGTTTTTTAAGTTTCACTGTTATTTCAGGTATGAAATCAGGTGACCGTATATCAGTACAAGAGAGGTGGTCGCGCGGCGAGGTGCCTTGCGTGTGTGCCACGGTGTCGTTCGGCATGGGCGTCGACAAGGCAAGCGTGCGCGCCGTCGCGCACTGGGGTATCGCGCAAAATGTCGCTGCCTACTACCAAGTAAGATAATCTCAAAATACTGTTTCCACTGAATATAATTATAACCATAATTCTGCTACTGCTTGCTGCCTTAAGGTTGCCCTAGTCAGTGATTCTTTCATACAAACGTACTCTGGCGATTACTCTACTGATTGACGGAGTAGTATCAGAAAAAAAAGTCACATTTATTTATCTCGGCATTATCTAGGCCTGTATGGAAACGAAACCGAAAAAAAATTGATACGCAAGTTATTTGTGTTGAAACTTTCAAATTTTAACACAACTTTGGGCGTAAATATTAACCATACAGGCATAGATTATTTCCTTAATTTATATTAAACAAATATTTTAAAACAGATACATTCAGTACTTTTTTCATAATATCCTGACTACCAAATGTCTTTCAATAAATTTTACGAGCTTATTTTCGTTATAAATCATCTTATACGATATGGAACTGTAAATGTGTGTGCGCACTAGCTTCATACTACTCATCACAGCGTTTATTTCTTCTTTTAAATGATTTTGGATGAGATATCATGCATTTAACCACGCCCGTCAATGAGTTCAGCCGTAAATAAAAAAGTACAGTAGTACAAGTAGTACGGACTTACGATTAGTCCCGAACCCGAATTAAGAACAACTGTCAAATCGTGTTGTGATTCATTCTTTGTTCGGGTTCGGGACTAATCGTAAGTCCGTAGGTGATACGGAGTAGAAAACGCCCGACATTAAGGCCGAAACTATAGACTTAGGGCTTAGAGAGTAGACCCCCTGATAATGACGACAATTCGCTCGGATTGCCTCAACTCAACTGACTCGCGTGACGTTCCGACGCCCAGCGGCCCTAGCATGACGTGTTAAAGCGTGAGTTGTTCGAGCGAGAAGGGGGGATGGAGCTATAAACCCTATATAGCTCCTTCTCGCTCGAACGACTCACGCTTTAACACGTCATGGTAGGGCCGCAGTTCCGCTACTCAAACTACACTTGATCGCAGCGGAATTCATCCAGCGGTTTCGCTACTCGTATTTCGCAGCGGAGGTGTGCTACGGGTATTAAAGTGTTTTTTTGGAAAATCACAATTTCGGGTACCTGGCGCCTTAAGAAAAAAGCGTAGGTAGGTAATTAAAACTTTTTGCTAGCCATCCACGGAAATCGCCCTCGACGAATTCTCCTCGTGTCGCCTGTGGCCTAGTTTGTAGGAAGTTGTTAAGTATTTTATAATGAATCCACAATTATCATTTAAAACAGGAATCCGGTAGAGCTGGTCGTGACGGCAAGCCAGCTTTTTGCCGTATTTACTACTGCCGCAGTGAACGGAATGCAGTTGATTTTTTGCTAAAAAAGGAAGTAGGACGAGCAAAAACACCAGAAGAAAAGAATCGGTGTAAAACGGCCTTTAAGAGCTTTGAAATTATGGTGAAATACTGTGAAACTATCAAGTAAGTTCTAGGTATCAGGTTAGCTTGAAAAGGGTCTAGTTAAATTAGTTTAGAAAAAACCATAATAGATTTGTACTCAGGTGCCGGCACAAAGTGTTCGCGGAATACTTCGGTGAGGAGGTCCCGAAGTGCGACGCGCGCTGCGACGCGTGCGCCGACGAGCGCAGCGTGCGGCGCGCGCTGGAGCAGCATCAGCGCCGCGCTGCGTCCGCGCAGCTGCGCTCCGGCGGGCTCGTCGTGCACCAGGACTCCGCAGACCTCTACGGAGAGGGCCGACAGGGACAGAAAAAGTTAATGCCTTTTCATAATAATTCGTGTACCGATCCGATTATCACCCACTACTCAAGTGACATAAGTGTTCTTTAGGAGACGTTCCCCCAATCAGCCTAACTCGCGACAGCTTATACGATATACTGGTATTTTTGGACCTTGAAACCAAGATTAGCTTCCGAACCAGGAATCTTGGGACTCTGAATGCTATCGAATAGAATAGAAAACATTTATTCGACACAGACACAACACAACAGCAACAACCACATTTTAACCACAATAAAATGCTTTGAGCCGGCAGCCCGGCAACTAGGGCGTGCTATCCGGATATCAGAATTATCAGGATGTCTGTCATATTTAATATCTGGATAACATGTATACTAATATCCGGATAATACGAATAGTACGGACACTTAGGGTGCGTTTCCACTGAGGCGGAGCGGAGCAGAGCGTGCCACGATTCACCAATCACAAGGCTTGAAATTCACATCTCTTTTCCACTCCGCTTTGTTGATTGGTGAATCGCGGCACGCTCTGCTCCGCTCTGCCTCAGTGGAAACGCACCCTTAGGGTATGCGCGCACTACGAAAATAAATCGTTGCGACTTTTAAAGTGCGAAATAAAATTGCAAACGACAATAATTACTACGCGCACTACGATTTATTATCGCTTGCGAAATAGCAGAGCCAAATGCAGGGCCAAGACAGTCACTGTGCCTAACACAGATAACTAAACGTTACTGGGTCCATCCTTTGACAGCAGTAAGACATTCTAAAGGATTTTTTTACGTACGGTATAACGATCTTCGTGAATACGATAAAAAATTTACCGCTGCGCTTGCGATTTTTTCCGCAATGTGCGAAGCTAGTAAAAAAGTAATTTTAATTATTATTATTATTTTTTAATCATTGTACACCCCATGGGTATGTTACAGAGATATTCTAACAAATAATTATAAGAACTGACCATACACCTGTAACAAGCAATAAATGAATTTGAATTTGGTCCTTGATAGCAAATTGCTCTAAAAAAAGTCATGTCGACTACAAACTCAATAAAAACACAATAGCAATTTAACAATGCATAAAATGTTAGGAAAACATGGCGGCTATCCCCAAAAATTACGTTGAAGCCACACAGACGCACACTCGACCACCAGAGTCCAAAGGTTCCAACGACTAGCCTGTTCCGATATCACTGGCTGCTTGAGAATGTAATTAACTTCCCCTTCACTTGAACATTCAGCAGGACGCAGCACTAGTTGCCACTGGTATCCTAGACCGAGCGATGGAGTACCAACTTCTCATTGCTGACACGTGTGATAGCAACCACAACCAACATATTATTTTCAAAAACATAGCATACGTATTCTAATCCAATAGGTACCGAGATTACATGCCCTAGTCAGGAGTCACTGAAGTACGCATTTACATAGATGACTGAAAAATTAAAAACCTCATGCAGTCAAAAATGGCTAATTCGAATGTAGATCCCCCGATCAACTAAAACGGACTGAATGAGTCACAACAACTACTTACTTTTAACATGTTTGAACATCTTATTTTCATTAGTTTTAATTTCCAACAATTCATCAAATTCACATCTGTGATATAATGTTTTTATAAATAAAATAAACTATTTCATGAAAACATTATGACAATGATATGAATTTATTCGTTTAATCAATAATTGAAATGAAAATATTGATTGATTATATTAGTTTCATTTACTTTTTAAAGGTGATATCTGTAATTTCCGGATAATGTTTCGGCAGTATCTGGATGCCCTAATCGATACTAAATACGTTTTATTATTATTGCAGAGAATCCGAATCTTATTACGGCGGTGGAGATGACAGTGGTGAATCAGACGGTGAAAGCAACCGGCGTCGTATTGCTCAAGAAACTAAATCACTCATATTGCAAGAGTTTGCCAATAGGAAAAAACGCACTGAAGACAAGAAATCAAATAATGAGGCTGAATCCGCTAAATATTCAAAATGCAAAGCAGCTGAGAGCACGGGCAATAAAGTAGGTATTTTAGATGTATAAGCATTCTTTTAATCCCAAGAAATAGTCAGGCAACCACATAGTGTTGCCTATAAAACACAAACATCTAACAGTAATCTGTAACAACATTTCATATGGTCCGTTGTCAACATTTTCTCACCCACCCTAAAAACAAACGAATTTAGACCCTCTACTTGCAACAATAAGGTTTATTCAATTTATACGAGCTTACCAGACAAGTGCTCGTGGACTCGAACAAATACAACAATAATACAGACACGCAAATTTGATCTTTATAACGTAAGCATTAGGTTATATGTTATGACTACTTGTTATAATATAATTAGTGTAATAGCTTATTTTGATGGTTGCGTTCAAGGAATTCTGGTCTCGTGGTCTGTGTATAAGACTGAGAAAAATAAGTTGCGAGATCAAATCCTGCGATGAAGATGTTGTTTTGCTTTCCATTTAGAATTTATTTCAAAACTATTTCTTGTATTATTGTAAAGAACTATAGACGGATAATCTTCAAATATAGTTTATATTTGAAGATTATCCGTCTATAGTTCTTTAATGTTCTAAAATGGAAATATTTTCGCATAACTTATAATAAGTGGGTAGTTTTTTTTTTTATTTGATTTTTATTAGAGATGGGTTTGCTCTTGACTCTAGTCAATGTCAGAGATGACAGAGACAAAGTCTACGATGGAGCGAGCTTACCCAGAAGGAGCCTGTTCACTCTAACTTTGAAGAGATTAGGGTTGTAAGCATTTGGAAACACAGACGCAGGCGTTCCACTCTTTTGCTGTGCGCATTATAAAAGACGTTTGGAAACGCTTAGTGCGAATTGGTGGAATAGCTACAAGGTAGGGATGGTAAGATGCAGTACGTCTGGATGTCCGATGGTAGAAGGGGGCCGGTGGGATGAGGTCGTGGAGTTCTTGGGCACACTCACCGAAATACAATCTGTAGAAGACCGATAAGCAGGCAACCTTACGGCGATGAGCCAAGCTATGTAGTTTGGCATTCACCAGTTTTACGTCACCGATAAGTTTCTTAGCTCTGCGTTCCACCGAGTCAAGCGTGGCAAGCTGATACTTAGCTGAGCCATCCCAAAGGTGGGTACAATACTCCATGCAGGATCGGACTTGTACTTTGTAAAGGGTTAAAAGCTGTCCAGGCCTGAAGTATCGCTTCACCCTATTTAGGACGCCCAGCTTTTTGGCCGCAATTTGGGCTTTATACTCGATGGTGGCGCCGAAGTTGAGACTGGATGTCAACTCCATACCTAGGAGCTCGAGCCGATCAGTCACAGGAACAGATGCACTCCGAAAAGTAGGAGCTTGGTCAAAACGACTCCTTTTTGCGGTAAAAAGACACGCCTGTGTTTTGGTAGCGTTAAAAGTGACCAGATTATCATCACCCCACTGAGCGACAACGCTTAAGGTCAAATTTGTCCGCTCTACCATGGCCTCTCTCAAGGATCGGACTTCATCCCCGCCGGTTGTTGCGCTGGACAAATATCTCTCTGAAACCGTACTGTCATCTGCGTACCCAACAAGACCAGGCTGAAGTAGGTCATTGATGTGCAGCAGGAAAAGAGTTGCAGAGAGAACAGACCCCTGAGGAACTCCGGCATCAATAGCCATGAGGTCAGAGGAGCAGTCGTCAACGACTACTCGGATTGACCGTTCACTTAGGAAGTCTGATATCCAGCTACAAAAACCAGCTGGGATGCCATAAGCAGGAAGCTTGCTGAGTAGACCTGCGTCCCAGACCCTGTCAAAAGCCTTCGAGATATCGAGCGACACGGCAAGTGCTTCGCCGTGTTTCTCGATGGCTTCGCCCCAGCAGTGTGTGACATACACAAGAAGATCGCCAGTTGACCGTCCCCGGCGAAAGCCATATTGACGGTCACTGAGGAGATCATTGTCTTCAAGGTAGGTCAGCAGCTTACTGTTCAGAACCCTTTCCATAACCTAGCATAGGATGGAGGTAATGGCGATCGGACGGTAATGTGCAGGGTCAGCACGATCTCCCTTTTTGGGCACCGGTTGCACATTCGCAAGCTTCCATGATTTCGGCACCGTTCTTTTTTCAAGAGAGAGGCGATACAGGCGTGTTGAAAAATAAATATTCGTATTCATTGTTCACTGTAATATTTTCGCAAAACTTGTAATAAGTGGGTAGTTGAAAAATAAATATTCGTATTCATTATAAAACTGGTATTCAAATGCTACTAAGGGTATGCAGTGACTACCTACGCGCAAACATATTTACCTTGCCTTACTTATTGCAAAAACAGCGTCTCTTTACAATTTTTTATTTTCTAGGTAAGGTAAGGTAGTTTTTTTATTAATACGTCTCAATGGAGTGATTATTTAAAATATAAAATAATCTATTTGCACGAGAAGGTTGACTGCTTGTGCTGTGCAAGAATAAACTTTATGAAAGCAAACAATATGGTTCAAATTCTTAAGAATATTGCGTCTAACATTACAACTAAGATCAAATTTCAATGCGGCTGATAAGAGTTGAGTTGGTCTTGTGGTCACTAAGGTAGTCTGGTGTTCATAGTTGTCTGCGGTCGAAACCAAGTTTAACATAAATGTAGCTTTTTGCTCAGCTGTTTTTTTTTGTTAATTATTTTATCACACTTTTTTTTTTATTTCTTTAATGGATGACGTAGGGTCTTGTCTTTTTAAACGGGCAGTTTGTATAGAAATAAAACTAAACAGTTGCAAGTTTAAAATGTTTATTATTTCATTGAAACGCTTAGGTATAAAGTAAGTAAATGCTCATTTAATTCCAAGTTAATATACATTTTATATTAGTATGTCATAATCAAATCTAACCATTTATTAACATTAAAAAGGCATGCTTATGCTTAAAAGTTTGTTATCGAGAAAAATAGATGAATTAATTTTCTCGATAATGCTTTACAGATTTATAGCTGCCAATATGTAGTGAATAAACATGTTATTTAAATAGAAAAAATCTATTTATAACAATAACATCACCACATAATCTGCTACATTTTAATGGTTTAACAATCAATCCATTGAGCATTTACTTACATGGTGTGTTTAAAAATACCTACTAGATTAATTAATAGCGGAGTGGCGCACCGTCCCCTGCAATAACTTGCTGTAAGCGGCTACGCATACCGCGCACCATATTCCAACACAAATCTTTGCCTCTCATGTGCTCCCAAGTCGATGTCACGATCTCAGCCAAGTTGTGTTTTCCTTTCTTCGCCATAAGATTTTACGTCCATCTTTATCCGATTTAAATGATTTTTCATCAGTGAAGATCACAACATTTTCTTCCCAATTAAAATTTAAATATTCCTGGGCAAAACGGACCCTTTCTTCGCGATGAGCAGGTGTCAATGCAATTTTCTTTGCCGGTTTATAATTCTTTATCCCAGCAGCGTGTAAATGCCTTCTCACTGTTTCCACTGAAATATTGTGGTTTATTGCGGTTACACGAATGGGCAAAAATGGATTTTCAACATTGCTTGAAACAATGGCCCGGTGGCGTTCGAATTCGGGAGTATACTTGATGGCTTTTGCTCTTGAGATTGTATGAGACTTTTGACATAACATTTAGAACACCAAAATGAAGGTGTGTACGAGTTTCCAACTTATTATCTCTCATTCCGAGGTTGACCCATATTTTATGCTTATTTGACTGGACTAAAGGTACTTAACTCCGTATCTCCCGTATTGAAATCATGATGGCAAATGTGATTTCAACAATGAATTTACAAGCATACACTTTATTTCAGGTAAACGGATTATCTGTATCAAGCCGCGATGGCTATCTAACGTTACTAACCGACGCTCTAAATAACAACTTTCAAAGCACGAAAGAAGTAGACCAATTTGACAAGCCGCTGTCGAGACACCACATAGAACAGTGCGCTATAGAGTTGGAATACGAGGCATTTTCCAGTAGCACGGTTATTAGTTTATACAGGCGAGCGATGTCCAAATTGGTGAGGCGTTTACTGTCCGTAACATTTATTTAGTCATGTATAGTAATTACGTTGTTCAATAAAAATGTTTTTTTTTTTTATCAGATTTCAGCTGTTAAAGCGTGTAAAGATCAAGTTTATCCTCAGTTAAAAACATTTGATCCAAAGAAACGCAACACACTCAATGAATTCGTTAAGGAATTTGAGCAAAAAAGAAGCAATAACTGCAACGGTTTTATTACAGCATCACAATTAGGTAAGCTTGATTGATAATTTTACATTAATATGTTTGGGGAGTAGGTAAAGTACAACTATTTTCTTAATGTCCCTCGGCATATATCGCATTTCCGAATACAAACGAATGCTAATTTCCATGTCCATCAATAGATTTATCGTGTACTAGCACTTTGCCCGCGACTTCGTCCGCGCGGGTTTAGTAGGTACTCCACAAACTTCAACGCCCCCTCTACCCTCTTTTAAAGGTTAGTTTTGAAAAATTAATCGCAACGATTTTCATTAATTACCTAACCATATCTGCTTATTCAAAGTCAAAGTCAAAGCATTTATTACAATTAAACCATTTACATTTACTTTTGAATTGTCAAGATCGGTCAGTCAAAGAGGTGAAGCTATTTGCACGTTCCAAAGCGTAGATCTGTATGGAGAAGAACGTGCAAGAAACTCCATGGACACTCTTTTAAATCAATTAATTATAACAAAGTTGTGGTTACATTGTTCTTGTTGAAATTATTCATATAGATATGTGAGAATGATGTACAAAGACGTGTACGACAAAAGCAAAAAAGGAATATTTCAAAGTACTAACAATTAAAACAAACCGTGGCAGTTGAGAGATGACCAGTCCCAGCTGATGAGCTGACGGAACTAAATGATGAATGAAACACAAACTCCACCATCAGAGAGACTTTTGAGTGAGCATGACACTGACAGCCAGGGCACATTCAAGTCACAGTCTTACCTGTCTTACCCAAAAATGATAGTTTAACTTGAAGCTACACAGTACTCACACATGTGCCGTTAATGCATGAAATTATACAATGCAAAATAAGTTGAGTCTATACAGTGAAAAATCTAGGTTCATACAATATTCAGCGGGTCTCACAACTGCTAAAAAAAAAAATTTGTGCGCCCTAGTGGCTGTGGAGCAGGACCAGCATTGAGCCAAGCATTTTTATCTTCAATGTAATCCCCTAACTTATAATATGCTTACCTGCATAGTGTGCGCTTAACACAAGATTTAAATTTTGTTTCATTTAATTCTAATACTGGGGAGGTATTTTATTGTAACATTATAAACAGTACCCCATGAAAGATGTGGCTACTTTAGCAAGTCTGAAGCCTGGTTGAACTAATTTGGTTCCTATTTCTAGTGACATAGTTATGCCTGTCGCCTCGTTTATTAAAAAAATGTGGATTCTTTCTAACGTACATAATGTTTTCATAGATATATTGACAAGGTACCGTCATGATGTTAATATTCTTGAACAGTTGCCTTAGAGAATCGCGCCGGTGGAGATTGTATATGGCTCTTTTCTTGTAGAATAAAAATTGACTCGATATCTGCAGCCCGTCCCCATAGTAAGATACCGTAAGACATGATACTATGAAAGTAACTAAAATAGACTAGTCTCGCGGTATCAACATCCGTAAATTGGCGGATTTTCCTAACAGCATACGCTGCTGAGCTTAGCCGTCCTGCAAGAGATGCTAAATGAGGACCCCATTGTAGCCTTGCGTCAAGCGTAATCCCCAGGAAAACCGTTCTATCGACGAATTCCAGTTTCCCCGTTCAATACTATGTCACAATCACTACTTTTGACATTTGCTTAAGCAAATCTTATGCACTTCGTTTTTTTCCCATTTAAAACCAAATTATTAGCAGTAAACCAATTATGCACCTGCATTAGGGCGTTATTTACGTCGTCAAGATTATTACTGCGTCTATTTATTTTAAAAATTAAAGAATTATCGTCGGCAAACAAGAACATGTTTAGTTTGTTTAGCATTAAATGGGGTAAATCATTTATATAAACTAAAAATAAGAAAGGGCCCAAAATTGAACCATGGGGGACGCCCATTTTCACGTTTAATCCCGAGGAATTGACACCGTTTATATGAACTAATTGCTGTCTATCGCTGAAATAAGATTTGACTAATTTTTAACGCTATTTTGCCTAGTTCGTAATGCTCGAGCTTCAGCAGTAATGTTTCGTGATTAACGCAATCAGACGCTTTAGAAAGGTCGCAGAAGATGCCTGTGGCATCCTGCGCCTCCTCCCACGCATTGAAGATATGTTTTGGTAAAGTAACACCAGCGTCAGTTGTACAACGTCCTTTGGTGTAACCATACTGTTTATCATGCAAGATGTTATTTGTGTTAAAATGATTAAGCATCTGATTAAGCATAACCTTTTCAAATACCTTGCTGAATACTGGCAACACGGATACTGGTCTATAATTATTCGTGTCTTTACTGTCCCCGGATTTGAAAAGTGGTATCACTTTACTGAATTTCATTAGGTCTGGAAAGACTCCATGATCCACACACAAAAAAATAAATTAAATATTAAAGCTAAGTACGGCGCTATAGTCTCAATAATTGAGGTACAAACTTTGATAGACAACCCCCATAGATCCTCGGTCAATTTAATCTTGATTTCTTTGAAAGCTTTTATTACAGTTATGGGGTTTATATGCTTAAAATTAAATTCCGTCGGGCAGGCTGAAACATTCGCCTGTAAAAAATCAAAAGCCAGCGAAGGCGAGGAATTTAAGGCTTCAGTAGTTCTAATTGGGATACTGGTAAAAGAATTAACAAATTCTTGGGCAACTTTTTGACTATCGCTAATAAGACCATAAGAAGTCTCCAATGTGTAATCAGTATTAGGTCTTTTAGTCCTGTTTGTTTCATTATTTATAATTTTCCAAACCGTCTTTATTTTATTTTCTGCTGATTTAACCTTATTGCTTATGCACAAAGCCTTAGCCACCTTACAAGTATTTTTATAAATTTTTGAATAGGTAGCTACATACTTATTTAAAGTTTCAGTGTTATAAGGCTTAAGGCCATACAGCTCGTAAAGTCTTTCCCTACTTATTAAAATAAAATACTGTTGGTTGGAGAAGTATTATATTAAAATAAAATAAAATACTTCTTCAACCAACAAACAAATCTTTCCTCTTTATAATATTAATGTAGATTAGTCTACACTAATATTATACTACGCCGAAGTGAAGAGCCTCATCCCCAACGAGCAGTTTGGTTTCAGAACCAACCACTCGTGCGTCCAACAGGTCTACCGCATCGTTGAGCATATCAGCGACCGCTCTCAACGCGGCTTAGTGACGGGAGCCCTGTTCTCGACATAGCGAAAGCCTTAGACAAGGTCTGGCACAACGGTCTGATATTATACAAGTTATATCAACTAGGTGTACCAGATCAGATCGTCTCGTGCTCATCTTACAAGACTATTTGTCAAAAAGCACCTTTCGGTATAGCATCGAAGTTGCGCTTGCCTTTCCCCCATCCTATTCGGGCGCGTCCCTCGTGGTTGGTTAGGTAGGAATGAACGACTTCATGTCGACCTCAAAATCCCGACCAATATTTTTTAAATTTTTTTTTATTATTAATAGGCACGCGCTTGACCACTATCTCACCTGATGGTAAGCAGTTCCAATTATGCAGTTCATGAAACGCCTCACAGCGCTTCATCGAATCTGCAGAAAAGCACCAGAACCCTCTAATCCTATCGGCTACGGCTCGATACGCTTCCTCCGCGATAAGTAGGATGCGCCTTCCACGGCGTACCCTCGTCGAACCCGACGATCAGATCACCCAGATCCAAGAAAGCTGTAGAGAAACCAGCACTCTAAAGAAACACGGAAACAAAACGCGTTCCGTATCCGGCCTCGCTGCCGAGGCCCATCGCGACGCCCATGTCAAACCCCTCCCCGATCTTTGCCCAACGAGCCAGCCCGCGTCGGCGAGCCATAGCTCCACATTCTGTAGCTTAGGAATGACGCCGCGAAGCCTTGCTCCGTACCCCACAGGGGGTGCCCTTAGCGAGAGGTATTTTTAGGGTTCCGTACCCAAAGGGTAAAACTATTACTAAGACTCCGCTGTCCGTCCGTCCGTCCGTCTGTCCGTCTGTCACAAGGCTGTATCTCATGAACTGTGATAGCTATACAGTTGAAATTTTCACAAATGATGTATTTCTGTTGCCGCTAACAACAAATACTAAAAACAGAATAAAATAAATATTTAAGTCCCATACAACAAACGTGTTTTTTTTGCCGTTTTTTATAGATAATGTTATGGAACCCTCCGTGCGCGAGTCCAACTCGCACTTGGCCGGTTTTTTTTATTATTGATCGAATTCCAGGTTTTCCCCGTTCCATACTATGTCACAATCACTACTTTTGACATTTGCTAAGGCAAATCTTATGCTCTTCGTTTTTTTCCCATTTAATACCAAAAGAGATTGCTTAGTTTTCTTCTGGCCGTGGTTGCGCTTCAAAACATTTTGTATAATAGCATAAATTGGATATAAAAGAGGGGTGATGTCGTACTTTCAAAGGAAATAAAGATTAACCATTTATTTTGTGGGTTTTTGTAGTTTTTTGATTTTCTGTTCAGTTTTGAGGTTAGTTTTGTAACAAACTTTTCACCAAAAGAACAGTTCTTTACAACAATGTGATTTGAATTCACATAAGACTACAGAACACAGTTTCAAGAAACCAATGAATGATCCCAAATAAATAATATTTCATAGGTAGGGCATGCTAAAGTTAGGTTTGTACATAAAATAAAGGAAGTAGAAACTAAAAAATGCTTGAGTAGAGCAACGAAATAGTTTTATTGGTCTATATTATCATATTCATAAAATATGTCGTCTAAAAACGGAGCCGGCGGATCAACACACCTAAATTGAGCCCAACTTAGATACCGCAAAATGGTCACATAACGTGAGCACAGCATCCTACTGTTCGATTTTCACAGTACAATCAAAATGGTCTTCAAAAGAGCTACTGAAGACTGGACTGGACACGGTCTCAACGCAATGACACAGATTAAATAATAGTTCGCAATGATAAGTTACTTATTAGCATAACAAACTCAACTACTATCAAATAAAACCAAAAGTTCGCTGCCGAGTGCCGACGATGAGCAAAAAATATTTAAATATCGGTAATTTTTTTATCCAATTATCGATACCTATTTTTCGTCGATATTTTTAATCGCGATATAAGTATCGATATTCGGTATTTATTTTGGAATATCGAATCGTGTCAATTTCGACATATTTTTAACTAAACTCTGGTTTCGAGTTTAATGTTACAAGATACTCCTTGCATGCAGGCTCCTCGCGCATCGTCAACTTTAAAAAAATCTCGCCAGAATCTATATGAAATGCATTATAATAACAGTAAGACTATTGGCTGCGTGCACAAAAATACTTTCTAATGCTATTATGCCATCCAGTGTGAGACGTATATGACCCTGAAGTTAACAGGTAATTAACAAGTGTCAGAATTTCTTTCAACAAATTAATTACAAAAAAGAAAGAATACTAAAAATACGCACATGTAGGAATTAAAAAAAAAACAGTTTTTTAAATATTTTTTTTCTATGTATATTCAATCATGCCAAAACTGACGATATATTGATAAATCGATATTTTACACTCGATAATAATTTACCGATAGTGTTTGAAATGTTAAACGATACAATAAATATCGATATATTTTTTTCACTTGCCCATCCCTAGTTTGTTAGACAAATTGACAGTAGGTGACACCTTTGACAATTCACCTTTCACATTGGCCGTGATAATGTTATCAACAGCTAATCTAAATCACCCCCTGATCGTAACTGATTTGTCAACTCAAGAAAGAGTCAACTAGTAAAGTAATACTATTTAAAGATGTTAATTAAAAATATACTATTTTCATTATTAATATAATTAATAGTTTATTAATAAGGAGAAAAAAATTTACAGTTCAAATTATTTTTGAAACTCGTAGTCTGTCCGTTAAAACCGATTATGGGGAGATTTTTAAAATTGGCCACATTGCTATGACAAATATACGCCATTTAAAAAAAGTATGCAATAAAATCCAATAAATTACTAATTAAATACAAATATTAAACCCCACATACGATTTCTACCAAGTGAACTAAGAGAGGTTAAAAAATTATTTTATAATTTATGCGTATATTTTTAAGGTCTCTTCTACTTTAAAGCGATACTGTTGGTGGTCAATGTCCTTTGGCCGGTTTTTTTATTATTGATAGGCACGCGCTTGAACACTATCTCACCTGATCGTAAGCGATGATCATTTAGTGTAAAAGTAGTTATAAACCTTGGCAGGGGGCAAATTCGTATGAGGTCACCACAGGATAGTCCGGTTGCTTAACCGGACTATCCTGTAACCAGCCCTAGCGTGCTGAACTGCGAGTGGCCACATCCAAAAAAGAAAAAAAAAAGTGCATTACGTATCTATTACTAAACCACTATTAGCTGGTATTGGTAGTTACCTGATTACGCAGCCAATTTTGATATCGATCGGCATTGATTTCTTTATGGTAATCAATGTCTAATTAGTTTTATCTTAATTAGAATCTATTGTTTTACTTTTTGTTTGTCTTGTGCAAGTCCCAAATATTTTTCTTTCTTTCTTTCTTCTTTATCTGTCCAAGATTTCCCTTTTGAGTGCGATGTATTCACATAAATGATGATTGATCCATGAAGACAATATTTTTTGCCAACAGTTCTAAGGCGAATATCATACTTTTTAATTAGTATTTCCCGAATGCTTTTGTATATCGAAAACCAGTATATTTCATTTTTTTTCTTAATATCTCAAGACAGCCTCCAAATTGGATAGCCTCAACCAACTTCGAGTTTAAAGTCCTCAAACAAGGTAATCACTTAAGAAAATCGTAAATCATGTTACACAATAGTCAAAATCGTCCAAATTTAAACGAAATTGTTTGGTGTTTTTTATTCTTTTTGGTTATGGGAAGGGAGCCTATTTTTTTCATCATTTTCTTTTGCAATTTTCTTTACAGTTCCGACCACAAGCTTCAGAAACACGTTTTTGAACTTTTTGAAAAGTAAAGCCCTATTCAAACCTAAGCGGTATTCGCTACCGTCTGCGGTAGAGAAAACCGAGTGGGTATGCGGTAATATAACTGTTCACACCAAAGCGGATTTCGCTATCCTTGTGGGTAGAATACCGAGTTCGAGTTTCGCCCAGTAAGCGTAACAATACCTATGCGGTACTATGGCACCAGCTATTCCGCTCTAGCCGCGGAACTTGATACTAAATACTAAAGCGAAACGCGTGCGGTATGTACCTCTACCCACAGCGGCAGCGAATACCGCTTAGGTCGCTCTAGCCGCGGAACTTGATACTAAATACCTGAGCGAAACCCGCGCGGTATGTACCTGTACCCAAAGCGGCAGCGAATACCGCTTAGGTTTGAATAGGCCTGAACAACTGCTTTCTTTCTTGAATCCATTGGTTTCTTGTAAAAAATACAAGTATTCGTTTAAAATTATTTGTCGTACCTGCGACTTTAACAGCTTTCCTCCCATTTTTGAAATAAATTACACTAAGTTAAAAGACTATATACTTCCAATTCCAAGTCGATTGAGAGCGTCCGGTCTGCACCAAGTGTAGTAGAGTTCAAAGTTGCTTTTTGGCAATAACTTGCTTTTGCTGTTTGTTTTATTTTTTGAGCAAGCTTTTTTACATGCTTTTGTAAAAGCGTGCTTTTTAATATTCGTTGATATTTATTTGTTATGGCGGCACGGGCGTGAGCGAATTAAGCGAGCGTGGTGACTGTCTGGCAGACGGCATGCTTTTTAACACATACGAAAAAATGAAGCAGTAAAAAACAAAGAACTTTCCTTCATACTTTCCAGGCTTAGGACTGTCTATAATTAATTGTTATTATGAAAATCGGTAAATCACTATTTCTTTTAGACATTTTCATCCGTTGAATATACACAAAACGTTAATTAAACAACAACACAATCTCTCAATTAATTGGCCCTACTTACACAATTATAGTCTAAAATCAATAATAAATAATCAATATTACGTGTCCTACTCCTATCACTGTTTAGGTACACTAAAAACACGAAGCAAAATAGCGTAGGTATACTACGTGCGTGAGCCGCCCGGGTTCGCAAATTACGCGCTCGACCGCCCCCCGATCCCTAGTTTTAAAAGCGACTTGCTAATAAGCGACTCGGACTCTATAGTCTTGATATTTGCATTGCGTGCGAACGGTGCGATACCAAAAAGCAAAAGCAACAAGTGAGAGCCATGATATCATTTTCTTTTTGTTATGCGGTAAAAGCACGTTGTTTTATGTTGCTTAGTGATATATTAACCACCACTAACCAAGTGCAAAGGGCAACTGTAAAGCCGCCTCCACACGCTTGGCAAACAGACGGCAAACAGCGAACACAAATAACAAACACGAACGTGTGGATGGGTGTTTGTTGTTTGCCGTTTGTGTTTGTCAGTGATCGGCGTCGGTGTCGGTTTCGGTTTTTGTGCACAAATAAAAGGGTGTTTGACAAACATGTTGACGATGTATCCAACGCTTGTTTAGCAATCAGTAAAACGCGAGGGCTCGCAGGCGGCGGATGGAGTTACTACGGTCGACGCCAGATAAATTTGCAATAACGGTCATTGACCCACCTGCAATATTTATTGACATACTTTATTCTGAAAACAGTAGTAAAGATTACATAATTTGATAGTAATAAAGAACGATTCATAATTTATTGTACTGGTACCTACGAAGATATTAAGAAAAGGGCAATGACCATTATTGCTAATTGATGTGGCGTCGACCATAGTGATTACGCTGTGCCATTGTGTATTTAGGTATTGATGAATTTATTATTTTGATATAATTCACGCAAATTACGAATCGTGAAATTTTATGTAGGTATCTTATTCTAATGAAATTGTAATTACCGTTATCTTTTATTATTTTAAGTACCTACTGATATTCTATTTTTAAATATTTTGTTTAAGTACCTATGATTTCTGTGAATTTTGATCATCCACCATAGTCTTCGTTTCCGTTTAATTTTATTTTGCTTTTTTTAATAAAAATATAGTTCAATCCGAAAGTAATCGCTGCCACAAGCTCGTCGTCCGCCATGTTTGCAAATCCGGAATATACTAGCACGTTCACCAAGCGTGGGGATGCGTGTTTGTGGTCGGTGTTTGGAACGTGTTTGGTGTTTGTGGCAAACACCAAGCATGTGGAGGTGCCTATAGAAATCCGACGACTGACGAAACACAAAGTTTGCCGAGGGAAATTAAGAAAATAGTTGTACTGTACACAAACATCTGTAGGTATGCCACTATGTGGTGGGCTGTCAAAAGTTGTCTTTCACAGTTAATTTTGCCTCTGATTTTGCATCACAGAGGTATTGTCGTTGCTGTTTGGTAGCTGTAAGAGGTAATATATCTATAAAAGGACTGGTTAGGTTAGCCCAACGTGCTAAACTGGCGAATGTGGCAATGATGGTTAAATCGTTCCATGAAGACAATCAAGACCATTCAATTACTCCTAACCAACCCTGATTTCGCCATTCTAGCGACACAGGACAGCTATATCCTGAACTCCCGAACTCAGTCACAATTTGATAAAATTTATTAAACTCATGATCATAGGTATTATTACTCATTGCTGTTTATTTTTCAATTAGATATGGATTTTAAAAATGAAGCACGACATTTATCCAAAGCTGATAAAGAATCAAAAAGAAAAGCAAATTCTTTCAGAAGGGACCCGTTAACACAAACGAAACTAAAAGGCTTTTTTAAAAAATCGGAGACGTCTTCAGATCATACTCCACATGAAAGTGACGATGATGGTCGCGGTCTAGTTATTGATGGCAATAACGAAGACAGCAAAAGTAGTGACAACAATGAATGTCACGTAAATAGTAATGATAGTACGCTAAAATTAAGAGACATAAATGACGAAGTTATGCATACCGATGAAGATACCCAAACTGTTGTTGATCATGCCGCGTCAAAAGATAGCAAACACAGATCTAGTAAAGGGTCGAAAACATTTGTGATAAATATAACATTACAGGGAATACCGAATAAGCGTAAAGAAACTTGTAAACTTGATAATGAAGAAGGTGTTGAAAATAATAAAAATCGAAATGATCAAATTAAATTGAAAAATGAAACAGATCTTAAATTACACAAAGGTAAACCTCCATCAAAACGAAAAATCAAAGCTCTCTTTGGAGAATCTTCCGATAGCGATGGCGAAACTAGACCAACTAAAAAAATAAAAAAATCAAATCCTGATAAAAATGATCGGAAAAAGAAACACCCCAAGAAAAACAGTGCCAAGGATACGAACAAACAAAATCACAGGCACGAAACTTCTACAGAATCAAAATCTTTATTTGGTCAGTCAGATGGAGAATCTGAAAAAGAATTAATAATTGATCATGGTACTGATACAACGATAAATAAAAGTGCTGAAGAAACGTTAATACTTAGTGAAATCAAAGATGAGCAAGTTAATAAAAACACGATTGATTCATATGAAAGTAAAAATAAACATGACGGGTCTTTTGAAGAAAATAAATCCAATTGTTCTTTAGAGCTCATAGAAAGTGATGACGCGAATTTTAACAAAGATCGTAAATTAAGTTTGGAAGCTGACGCTGTTTTGGAAAAATTACAAATGTTTAAAGATCTGCCAACTGAACCAGCACCTCCTGAAAATCTCCCTGATGTCGAGCAAATCGAAGCACTAGTTACCATAAAGGCTTCCCCTACACCACCTAAGCTCAAGGACAAAGATAAAAATATAACTAAAAACAAACTTAGCCTAAGAAAAAAAGTAAAGCATGAAAGACTTACGAAAGAAGGTAAAAGCGAAAAACATAAAACAGAGAAACTACATCGTAAAGAAAGTAAACATAGGAGCAAAAACGACACGAATACAAAGAGTGATACTACAGGAAAGAAAACTGAAAAAGTTGATCTTGCCGGACTTGTAGTTAAACTACTAATGCCGTACTATAAGAAGAAGAAAATAAGCAGTCGTGATTTGTTTAAAACTACTGCACGACACATTGTTCATCAATTACTCGCTATACAAGTTACAGGTAAGAGAACAATTTAAGATAGGAGTTTTTGCGCGTCTACGAAAATTATGCTCTAGGTTGAATTTCAAATCAAATACAGCGAAATTCATTCTGTTCTCGAATGCAAAAAATCTATTCAAATCCATGTTTAATTGATGTTCTCCTTATGTGTATCAATAATCAACTTTACTCGAGTGTATTAATTATTCGTTTATTTATGAAGTTCTATTGAAAATCTACTTGATATCATTTCTAATTTCATTAACAACTCGAAAGCTTAGAGTAGAGTTGGTTCTAAAAATCATGCAATCTTTCATAAGGTTTTTGAACATTTATCCCTTAAAGTTTAAAGGAAGTTGGACACTTTTGAAGTTAGCAATGCGGGACGAGTTTAAGGGATGACTTTTTTATTTTTTGAGTTAGAAACGTAAAGTTAGTAGGTTGTTGTACATTCGAGTTCTGTTTATATGTAGGAGTTGCTAACACTTGTGTAAATATTATTCCACTGTTGGATTTAAAGTCTTGACGCCGAGGCAAGCGTCGAAAATGTAACACCTAGTTCGTGAAAACCTAAGTGTAAGCTTTGAACGATATGGCCTATATGCCTACATGGGATATATACCTACTTATTAGAGCCAAGCAATGTTTTTCATTTTCATGGTTTTTGAGTCGCTAATAACGAAGATGGACTTTATGTCAAAACCTAAGATGGCGCCAGTGATTTTGTCTTTCATAGGTTTAATTTTCATGGTTTTCTAGATGGGCAACAGTTACCCAGTTTTTGTTTTATCCCGTTTTTTTCACGATAACTGAAACCCTTTACGATATACAACGTGTAACAGACTAAACGCAATACCTGAAAAGGGGTCATTGCACTCATCATTATTATTATGAAACTTTTACTATGGACTAACCACGTTAATGCGTTTATTCTGTTACACGCTGTATATTGACATAACTAAGTACGTTCTAAATGTATCAATGTTATAAGGTTTGTTTTTTGTTTTCAGAGGAAGCTGCTATAGACTTATTGTTAAAGAAAACGTTCGGTAAAGAGATTAAAATAGAAAACGAGAGTGATTTAGTAGTTAAGTTAAATTTGAGCAATGTTGTATAATTTATTAAGTTTTGAAGCCTTATTAATAATATCGTTATTCTTGTACACATGCATAATTAATTAAATGAAAAACAATGTTTACATTTATGTTAAATGGCTAGTAGCACTACTACTGCTTATTTTATAGCCTTGTTTATTTAGCCCCAATAGTTGTGATTTAGTGGATTAGAAAAAAGGAAAACTACTCAATCACTTTTCTACGCGAAAAACACTAGGGATAAAACGCCGTGTATGGGTTTGGCCCTGGGTCTATGCACTCACTCCTTTTCGTATTTTACTTATATGGTGTACCTACATAATAAAGAGTATTCTATTCTATATTCGTGTCTTTTGCGAATATCATAAAAATATAAGGCATGTATTTAACGCGGCGACAAACTAACCTGTTATAGGGTTTTAAAAATAATTAAGATGGGTAGCAAAAATAATAGGTTGGCAGCTACAGTGAAGTAGCATTTTAGGTATAAAGTAGCAGCTTTATATAGAGTTGTGAGCTCTGTTTAAATTTAAATTGGCAGTGATTCTAGTATAAATAAATAAATATTTTTGGGTGGTTTAAAAAAAATAACCACGAAGGGGATGGCGAGGTCTGTTCGCTCGCTTCGCTCGCTCACTTGACCCCGCCTTTCCCTTCTAACCTAACCTGTCCGAGTCGGGGTGCCCCAAGTCCCAATATACGTATGACATCCCACTGTTAATATTAGCCGCCAAGTCATTATTTTTTGTAACCAATTAGTTAGTCGCCTAATAAGTTGTTATTCGCCTCAAAAATAATTAGCCAAAATATAATAAATGAAGCGAAACACGAAAACGAATTTAATACTAATGAGTGCAAAAACGCCCCATTTTAGGGTTTCGTACCTCAAAAGGTAAAAAAGAAACCCTCATAAGAACACTCTCTGGTCCGTCTTTCCGTGTGTCACCACCGATTTTCTCGGGAACGGGGACCTAGCAAGATGAAATTTATACCAGATACTGAGGTCTATAGTCCCTATTAGGTGTGTAAAATGACGTCGAATCTCAACTTCGGCTCAACCTGAGCATCCTAAATAGAGTTAGGCGATACTTCACATCTGGACAGCTTCTGAGTCTGTACAAAGCACAAGTCCGTTCCTGTATGGAGTATTGCAGCCACTTATGGGATGGCTCAGCAAAATATCTACTTGCTGCATTGGACTCTGTGGAGCGCAGAGCAAAAAGGTTTATAGGCGACGAGTCGCTGGTGGCTAAGCTTCACAGCCTAGCTCATCGGCGTAGTGTTGCTTGCCTGTCGGTCTTCTACAGATTGTACTTCGGAGAGTGTGCGCAGGAACTTCACGACCTGATCCCACCATCGCCCTTTTACCACCGGAATACCAGACGTACTGCTGGGTACCATCCCCACTTGGTCGATATCCCGACCAGTCGTACTCAGCGCTTCTCCTCCACATTTATTATGCGCACAGCCAAAGTGTGGAACTCGCTACCAGCGTCTGAGTTCCCTTCCACATATAACCCGCCTGCCTTCAAAGCAAGAGTGAACAGGCATCTTCTGGGCACGCTCGCTCCATCATAGACCTCATCTATCGCTTTCCATCAGGCGGGATCGAGGTCAAGAGCAGGCCCATTCCTCAATAAAAAAAAATCAAGGTCCTGACTCAATATGAAAAAAGATATGCGCAAATTTAGATTTTCGCGAAAACTTGTAAGTATTCGTAATTTTCACTTAGCTTGTGCTGTAGGATCTGACTTTTAACCAAAATTGTCAATTCTAGGTCAACCGGAAGTACCTTGTAACCTAAATGGTAGTTCCCGTTGACCTAGCTAGAATCACTTTTATACAAATATGTGTACTAAAGAAGTCATAGTGACCAAAAATTCATATTCCGAAGTGTTGTTTTAAGAGAAATCAGCTTTCATTTATTGTTTGTCACAGGTTCAAAGAGAGTTCTTACAATTATATTTTGTATCACTGTAACATAACCTTGGGGTGTACAATATTATTATGAAAGTCTCTGATATTTATTGGCTATGTTATAATAGATTATACACTCTTATTTTACGTTTAATTAAGTTAGAAAATAATAATAATAAGTTTTAGCCTGTCATCTTACATTCGTGCAATGTTCATTACTTTTCCATACTAAATCTCCGCGTATAACCCGACCAAATTAAGTTTTCAATAGTATTGAGCTGGAGATGTACACTCGTGCACATAAATTTATTTATGTCGAAACAGTAATAACAATCGTTCAATATCTATAATTTTCAGACAAACTGTGTACTTAGGTAAACATTAAGAAAAAAAAGACCAATAAAATAAAAAAAACCATTGGAAACTTAATTTGGCCGGGCTATACGCGGAGATTTAGTATGGAAAAGTAATGATTGCTGATTTCTCTTTTATAATTTTTGGTCACTATGACTTCTCTAGGAGTACTTATTTTTGTATTTTGGGGAGATGTAGCGGCATTAATGCCACAAAAGATCAACGTAGCAGAATCAACATCACAACAAATGAGACTCGCACATCTATCTCGACAGCTACGAACTAACTTGACAAAATCCTAAATCGCAATATCAAAGTTTACCGTGCGATTAGAACATATACAAAGCCCGAATATCAACTGCCGGGCAGTTGCCCACCAGACACATCTGTCTGGTCGGAGGATCCTCCGTTTTCAACGGAGGTTTGCGGGACTTTACTCTCTGTTCCGCTACCTCCAAACTGATGACCCTCGACATTGAATCAAAATCAAAAGTCATTTATTCAAATTAGGCTGAGAGCCAGCACTTTTTGAACGTCAAATTTTACATAAAGACAGTCCCCCAAAACGCCCACCCGTCACCACTTCCTAGTGTTTTAGCTGGGAAGAAGAAGTGGCGCAACAAACTCCCCAGCAACACATCTGTCTGTTACGTTTTAAGAACTTCAATTAAACAATAGTACGCAAAGTATTTTAAGACACGAACAAAAAAATAAATATGTATCCAACAACATGGAAATCATAAAATTAAATATTATTTACAACATGTTAGCTAGCACACTCCATTATACGAGTACCATTAAAAAACATTGAACTGTAACTCGAACCACACGTGTTATACCAATTGAACGTCAGCGTAGCCTTCGTGCAGCCACCTCATCATGACGTCATCATTACTTCTATTCATCATGACCTCAAGCTCAAGAGCAGCGAGTCATACAGCCAGCCAGTACCCACGGTGTCTACGGGTATCCTGACCACCAGCATGCAGCGGACGCGCATTCCTGGTCAGCATCCTCAGTCTCTATCATCATCCTCAACCTCATCAGTGACCTTGGCAAGCACACTGCACCTTCGGCCAGTCCATGAAGAGCCTTGAAGAACCTCTCCTGCTCGACTCCAGCAGTCAAGTCAGCACGTCGCACCGCTCCGACCCACTGGAGCCAGCAGCACCACTCCCACTCACTGGAGCCTGCACCATCATCCCGACTCACTGGAATATCATTACCCCGACTCACTGGGGCACCGCAGACAGTTTCAACTCACCGTGAACTCTGCGACTTCCGGTTCCGACTCACTGGAACCAACCTTCCACTGGCCTGGCAAGCATCTCAAGATGTATAGACGACTCATCCACTATCCTCCTCCAGTCTCTGGAGGGGAGTGATGTAGCGGCAAAAATGCCGCCACAAAAACAAAGTAGCAGAATCAACATCACAACAAATGAGACTCGCAGCGCCATTTATCTCGACAGCTGCAAACTAACTTGACAAAATCCTAAATCGCGCTATCAGAGTTTACCGTGCGATTAGAACATAATATACATAGCCCGAATATCAACTGCCGGGCAGTTGTCCACCAGACACAGCATCCGTCTGGTCGGAGGATCCTCCCTTTTCAACGGAGGTTTGCGGGACTTTACTCTCTGTTCCGCTATTTTCAAAAATTACAGAGTTTTTAATAGGGAAATCTTGAAATGGAAATTTAACACCGGGGACTACCGCCACCCCAGCAATGGCATGGTATACCTCGTAGACTACTGGAGCACTAGTTTTGAATTTTGGGTACTTAATTTCTATGTAGGTTCGAGGCAAGCGACAAGCTCCTGAAACATGTAATCAACATTCAAAGTCGTGGTCCTGCTGAACGACCGCACGAAAGTTATCATCGTTGATTTCTCGGTAAATACAAATGTTTTAGTTTTGTTTTTTTTTTACGAAATTAACCGCATTTAAGGGTACTAATTCTTTGTATACTTAGAGTAGCTGTAGCATGCCCCCTTTTTCCGCGCTCAAGGTGGTCCTGCTGAAAGGAGCGTGACTACCGCCGGACCACCTTCTAAGTCGATTTTCTCGAAAACTACTGAGGTACCAATTTTTTTGTTCGAGTACCAATTGAGTACTAATTATTTACCAAATATGGAAGCGATTGGGGTTCGGGGTCCTGCCATAGTCACGGACATTCGGGAATCGCCCTGCGACTCCCGACGCCCAGGGCGTCTCCTTATATTGCAGCGGCTGGTGCGTGGGTTTGCCACTCCCTCACACGGCCCGCCTCCTCCTTCGCTAGCATTACTGCTTTCAGAACGAGGTGACTGTTTTTCATGCCTCCTCGCTTCGGACCATGGATTGCACCAAGACCAGACGCTCGCCGCCGCCGATCGCTTCGACGAGGACTTAGCGGTGCTTTGCCCAAGCAGGGCAGACCTCCACCGTGGTGACACCCAGGCGTGTCCTCCCACCAAATCCGAGACATCTGTGTCTGGTGAGTACCTGCGTCAGCCAGAAGGTGAGGACCCCGTGGCCTCTAGCCACTCCACAAAGAGGGGACTTATCGCCATAATAGAGGCGTGCTCAGCACAATTAAAAGTGAAAACTTAGGGGAAGTGAACAAGTGAGCTGTGAAACTATACAAACAAGATAGAATGACAGCTCGTTGTCGTTCATTCCACTTAAGTGTACACGGTGATATGTGGACAGAATAGACCGGCTAAAATGTAAACATATCACTCACCGTGTAAGCTTAAATGAAGTGAGCTGTCAATTCATACAAACTAGAAGGAATGACAGTCTACCTAAGTCTACACGCTGAGATGTTGACAGACCAGTCCTATACCAGTCGTGGTACGATAGCGGTGATCATAAAAGCTAAACGGCAGAATTTCGTGCGATTATTGACAATGCAGCCATTATAACGGCACGCCGAGATTTAGAACAAATTAGGAGAACATTGCTTCTATTATTCATACCTTTGTGTATGTAAAATTCTAAGTTCTGGTTTTGGCGTTGGATATGGAATTTATTTCCATTCTCCTTGAAAATTGGGTCGCCGAATAAAAAACGAAACGCGTTTTATTAATTCTTTAATTATACATTTAGATAAAAGTTAAAGACGGAATGACAAAAACTTCTTCATTTACACATTTAATATTTTTGGAAAAGTAATTGCTACGTGTTCTAAGAACGATAAAGATACTTAGAGATAGATACTTAAAGATACCAAAAAAATATTTTTCTGACAGTATTTTTTTGTCTGTGTAATATTGGGGTATAGGCGGTGCCTTACATTATAAAATGTAAACTATATGTTTACCAGTGATTTAATACCCGACGCATCGTTGCTCCGAAACGGATCAACCGATTTTTTAGTTTATTTTTGTTTGTAAGGTAATTTAATCCAGTGTGTTCGTATGCGTACGTTACTCCAGCAAAATCATATCGAAATCCGTCTTTGAAGTGTAAGAATTAGATATGAACTTAAATCTATAGAACTATAAAATCATTTACCCTCTTACTAATAAACACGGAATAAAGTTATACCAGGAATAACAAAGGAATAATCATACATTTTCATAGGTTTAAACTTGGAATAATTTTATTCTGTATTTATTAGTAAGAGGGTTAAAGTTTATTAATTTTAGCCTATAGTTTAACTATATGTATTATTTAAAGGGGTGGTACGATTAATTTTTCACTCAAACGTCATTGTACGGGTCATCATCTCACTTGTAAGACTTATTATATTACATTTAAGAAGGTTGGCTTAATATACTACGCGGCCACATTATTTATCCACCTTCACTTCATTGGGTTACCACGATCAAGAACTTCATAAAGTGCTAAATAACTATGTGCGTCAGAATTGAGGGCCCACTCTTGAAGAAAAACTATTTCTATCAGGATTTAGTAGAAGATCCAAAAATTTTTAGAACAAAAAAATAATAGTTATAGCAATTCCAGGGGGTGCCTCAATCCTGACACAAGAGTTTCCGTATCTCGGTAAAAATATGCAAATTCATGCTAATACATAAATATCAAGATTTAGTAAAATTACAATTAAACCAAGTAACCTCTAAATAATCAATACAATTAACCTCTAAAATTCAGCACGATCAACGAACGTACAGTAAAACTATTTTTTTTTTAATATCCCTCGGCAATCATCGCACTTCCGAATACAAACGAATGCTAATGTCAATGTCCATCAATTATTAGATTTAGCGTAATAATAATTTGAATTCAGAACTAAGTACCTACTTTATTGTTAATTGTATAGTTCACACGGAAATCAAAACAACAATAAAGTAAGTACTTACGACGAATCAACGAACGGATCAAGTCTTTAGAACTATTATTCGGAGCGCTAGGTCGTAATTTCTATTTATTTGAATAAATTCAACGGTTATCTATATTGCACAATAAATAACAACTAATTGAATTGCACAATAAATTAAAAACGCTTAACCATTTCCGTGATCCAGAAAACTCACAATCGTTACTCCAGCAAACTCTTGAACCGCTGCGGCCCCGACATATGAAAATTCCCAAAAAAAAAAAATCTTATGTAATAGGTAAATAAACATTAAATTCGCGACACACCGGTGTGTCGCCGGGGCCGGAGCGGTTAATATCTTTGCTAACTTAAAACATACTTTTACAAATTAACTTGCAACATTTACCTCGTCGAGGCCAACTAATTATCTCTTACACTCGAAAGACGATTTTCGATAATATTTATATAGGTTAACGTACGCTAAAGAATTTCCCATTCTTGAGTCCGATCTTTGGCTGCTACTTGTAAATCGCCCTATACGACGCTATCTCCAGGGCACAATAATCGCAGCGATAGTCACGCCATGCCATAAAATTATCGTGGTGATGATATCGCCGTGTGGAGATTTATTCGTAGACTTTCTTTTGAATTCGATGTTCAGGCGAGATTATAGCCGCTACTTTCGCCCTTGGAGATGGACTAGTTCGAGATGTGGAGTGGAGATTAGTTCGGGAACAAGACAATCTAGAAGTCTTTGAGAGCTACAGGATTGATAATATTAATATTGGATCTAATTATAATCAATTTCGAGCGTATAATATACTCTATCCTTCCGTTTTCGGTATATAATACGCCTGCCTGGCACAATTAATACTTAGAACATTGAATACCTAATTGCCGTGTTTATTTTAACCGCAATTTTTCAAACGGTATTGAATGGTCCGTCTAACAAGCCGTTTATCCAACGATAACCGGCTTGTTAGATTCTAGTTACGATAAACAATGAGCCCGGTGACGTACCATATTATTATATCATGTTTGCTGCATTTACAAGTCTAAACAGCTATACCAATTTTGATGAAATTTGGTATATGGACCATGGAGAAGAACACAAGATACTTTCTATGCCTGAAGTACGTTTTTACTCTTTTACCCGGGCCTTGCCACTGAGCGAGGGGGCAGCTAGTATTTAAATTCAACAAACAACGCTAACGATAAGGTATGTTTGTAAAGCGTTATCTGTACAATGGAAATACTGCTGCAAAGACCGCGCGCTAGCGACGCTCACGCTCACGCGCGCGCTATCCTCAAAGTACATCAGCTACCCAACATCACCCTTAAATATGACCACTTTTCTGGAACACCCTGTATACTACACTCCTGAATTTTTTACTCTTGGATAATATTATAACAAACCAAGGGGAGGGATACAGGCAGCTTCGGTTTAACTTTCGCCGGTTCTTAAACTGTTTTTGTAGATTAATCATCCGACGGGCTACGAATGATACTTTCTATATTCAAATCTTCAGTTTTTGACGTACCATTTAAAGATTTTGATGGATCTGCAAATGACGGTCCTATTGTAGCACTCGCCGAGCTACATGCAATACTTGATTTGTTACCTTCAGAACTTTCAGTGCGTCAAAAGCAGGGGCCAATTCCATCTAATCTTTTGCAGCCGTTTTCGACGAGCTCAGTTTATTTGATGGTCTAGTTTCCGAAACTTCAGTCATGAGTGCATTAGATGAGCTTCCTGCACCGTTTGACGCGGCAGGTTTAGACTCGTTATTTGAATGACCGCGTGGGTTCTTTGACGGATCTAGTTCTACTCTAGTGTCGCTTGATGAGCTACGATTTAGTTTCATGGTACCACAATAAACCAAGGGGAGGGATACAAGCAGCTTCGGTTTAACTTTCGACGGTTCTAAAACTGCTTTTGTATGTTTATCATCCAATGGACTACGAATGATGCACTCAGTTTTCAAAGCTTTAACGTTTGACGTACTAGTAGAGGATTTTGAAGGTCTTGCACATGAAGGTTCTAATTTTGATTGTGAATTCGACGAGCTTCCTGCACCTCTTGATTTGGCAGGATTAATTGGTTTTACTGTAGCTCTCGCCGAGCTGCATACAATTCTTGAAGTGTTAGTATCAGAACCGATATCTGTAGGGGCCTGTGCGTCAGAAGCAGATGTTGATTTTATGGCATCCTTTACAGCTATTTTCGACGTGCATAGTTTATTTGATGGTACAGTTTCTGAAGCTTGTGTTATTGGTGCATTGGATGAACTTCGTGGATCGTTTGATGCGGCAGGTTTAGACCCGTTGTTTGAATGACCGTCCTTTGACGGATAAAGTACTGTTTTCACTGTGTTGTTTGACGTGTGGCGTAGAAGTTTAATTGCATAACATAACAAAGGGAGGGATACAAGCAGCTTCGGTTTAACTTTCGACGGTTCTAAAATTGCTTTTGTATGTTTATCATCCAATGGACTACGAATGATGCACTCAGTTTTCAAAGCTTTAACGTTTGACGTACTAGTAGAGGATTTTGAAGGTCTTGCACATGAAGGTTCTAATTTTGATTGTGAATTCGACGAGCTTCCTGCACCTCTTGATTTGGCAGGATTAATTGGTTTTACTGTAGCTCTCGCCGAGCTGCATACAATTCTTGAAGTGTTAGTATCAGAACTGATATCTGTAGGGGCCTGTGCGTCAGAAGCAGATGTTGATTTTATGGCATCATTTACAGCCATTTTCGACGTGCATAGTTTATTTGATGGTACAGTTTCTGAAGCTTGTGTTATTGGTGCATTGGATGAACTTCGTGGATCGTTTGATGCGGCAGGTTTAGACCCGTTGTTTGAATGACCGTCCTTTGACGGATAAAGTACTGTTTTCACTGTGTTGTTTGACGTGTGGCGTAGAAGTTTAATTGCATAACAAAACAAAGGGAGGGATACAAGCAGCCTCGGTTTAACTTTCGCCGGTTCTAAAACTCCTTTTGGAAAATAACCATCCGATTGGCTACGAATGACACTGTCAGATTTTAAAACTGCAGTTTCTGCAAATAAAGGTTCTATTTTTACTGACGTATTCAATAAGCTTCCTTCACCACTAATTGTTATGGGTTTAGACTCGTTTTCTGTAGGACCGAAAAGGTTCACTGACATGTTAAGGTTTCGTACCGGCACTCGGGGCGGGCCGGTGCCGGGCGTGTATCAGATGCGCAGCGCCCGCTTGCGCGGCGGGCCGGCCAGCGAGCGCGGCGCCCGGCGCGGCGCGCGCGGCGTGGCGGGCTCGGGCGGCGCCGTGCACGTCACCAGGTTGCGCACGTTGCCGAACGTCGGCTGCGCTCCTATGGTCGATTGGAATCTCTGGATTTTCTCCAATAGTTCCTCGTTGTCTTCGAAGAGCTCTTTGATCTGTGAACGAGAATTCTTTTATCGACGGCTGCTGCGTATAGTCTCCTAAAAAACAGTATTGATACTGCTAAGTTATCTAATTTATTGCTTAATAAAAACTCTACATACAAATATTGCGGCATATGGAATTTTAGGCTTTGAATATTATGCAATACAGAACCCTCGATAGGTACTTGATTTTGATTAATAATTAAAATAAGGTAGTGAAGATATCTATGTTACCATACCTCCAATTCGTAATCTTTCAAGAGATCGTTAGCAAGTTGCACTAAGTAAGTATTGATCTGGCCGCCGCGCGGGCTCAGGCGAGCGTACAGTCTCAACACCGCCGGCACCAGCACCTCTGCTACTTGTATCTTCATTTTCTATAACAATGCAATATACTATTGTATTGGCTTTTTGGTGACTATGGTTTCCTTTTTTGTTTGTTTTTAATAGGTAAGTTCTCGATGAACTAAAATAAATAAATATAAGAAATTAAATACATTTTAATCGAGTCATTGGTGGTTTATTTACATTATGACAGTGGTTGTCATTGTAACCAAAAAGTCACAGTCAGTCCTCCACCGCGAAATTAGTGCCACGGCTCCAGCCTGCAGCATCTAGTCCACATGCTCGTACCACCCCTCCGTCTTCAGTTATCTCATAGTGGACTTGGCCTAGACGACGCAATACCTTGCCGAACTCCCACCTGGTCTCTGGGTTTCGATATGCGCCTGATCGCACTTTACCTCCTGGAGTAAACTAAAACTAGGTGGAGTGTGTTGCATTGTCTTGTGGCCCTTCCTTGCGAAACATAACATGTGACTTTGTTCTTATTTCCCGACCAAACATTATTTTATATGGGGTCCACTTAGAAAATGCGTCCACTAGTATGAAAAGCCGATTACCAGCCCATTGAATTTTGGAGGTAGCAGAACAGAGAGTAAAGTCCCACATACCTCCACTGGAAAGAGAGGATCCTCCGACCAGACGGTTGGTTTATGTCTGGTGGGCAACTGCCCGAGAGTTGATATTCGGGCTTTGCATGTGTTCTAATCGCACGGTAAACTTTGATATCGCGATTTAGGATTTTGTAGTTAGTTCGCAGCTGTCGAGATAGATGGCACTGCGAGTCTCATTTGTTGTGATGTTGATTCTGCTACGTTGATTTTTGTGACGGCATGAATGCCGCTACATCACTCCCCTCCGGAGACCGGAGGTCGATAGTGGATGAGTCTTTCCATACATCTTGAGATGCTTGCCAGGCCAGTGGAAGGTTGGTTCCAGTGAGTCGGAACCGGAAGTCGCAGAGTTCTCGGTGAGTCGGAACTGTCTGCGTCGCAGAGTTCACGGTGAGTCGGAACTGTCTGCGGTGCCCCGATGCTGCTGCTGGCGTGACTGCTGGCGTCGACCAGGAGAGGTTCTTCAGGCTCTTCATGTGACTGGCCGAAGGTGCAGTGTGCTTGCTAAGGTGGGTCGGAGCTGTGCGACGTGCTGACGTGACTGCTGGCGTCGACCAGGAGAGGTTTTTCAAGGCTCTTCATGTGACTGGCCGAAAGTGCAGTGTGCTTGCCAAGGTCGCTGATGAGGTTGATGATAGAGGCTGAGGATGCTGACCAGGAATGCGCGTCCGCTGCATGCTGATGGTCAGGATACCCGTAGAAGCCGAGGGTACTGGCTGGCTGTATGACTCGCTGCTCGAAAGCTTGAGGTCACGATGAGGAGAAGTGATGATGATGATGATGAGGTAGCTGCACGAAAGCTGCGCTGACGTCCAATGTCGAGGGTCACCAGTTTGGAGGTAGCGGAACAGAGAGTAAAGTCCCACATACCTCTCCGTTGAAAAGGGAGGATCCTCCGTCCAGACGGTTGTTTGTGTCTGGTGGGCAACTGCCCGAGAGTTGATATTCGGGCTTTGCATGTGTTCTAATCGCACGGTAAACTTTGATATCGCGATTTAGGATTTTGTAGTTAGTTCGCAGCTGTCGAGATAGATGGCACTGCGAGTCTCATTTGTTGTTTTCTCAACTTTTGCGAACAGGCGTTGAATTCAAATGGTCAAAAGTATGTGAGAGGAGCTTCAAAGCTATCAAAACCGAAATTCAAAGTTCTAGCTCACTTTGATCCACAAAAAACATGTAGTTCTTGCGACGGATGCTTCACTAAATTGATTAGGAGCAGTGCTTTCCCATAGACTTAGAGTTGGTTCAGAAAGGTCAATTGTATTGGCATCAAGAACTCTATCCAAAAGCGAGAAAAATTACAGTCAGATTGATAAGGAGTCGACCACCATTTACTGGGGATTACAAAGTTCTTTCATTACTGTTACGGGCGGAAATTCATACTGGTTAGAGACCACAAACCTTTAGTGTGACTGGCACTGGTATGGCTACCATCAGGGATTTTAATTTTAATAACACAAAAAAATTGTCACTGAGACAAATTCAAATTGGGCCAAGTCGCGGAGATTCTCTCCAGATCGGCCACCTATAACCCTTATAACTTTTGAACCAGTGACAGACACATTCTGATATTTAGCGACTAATTTGAACTAATTACACTAGTCAACAAAAAAACATTTTTTGTGTGCCACAAGATTTTTGTAAAACGAATTATTATGTTTAAGTATCATAGAACTGAAATTAGAATTATTTAGATACGTGCCTATAGTTTTCTTGTAATATGATTTTGAAATGGAGCTTTGAGGCGAAAACTGAAGTTTACTTTGGTATTAAAAGTCCAATTACCGTAAAAAAAATTAATAACTGAAGACTATAATAAACAATAAGAGAAAACTAAAAAAACAAATGAGAACAATGGATTTAATAACTCAAAAAGTTAAATAAATGCTGTATCATATTGAACGAAATATAAATGCTAAAAGATCAATTTTACGTCAAAAATTAACATTTATTTTTTTAGTTTTTCAATGTTATTATAAAATATGCCCCTATTTTTTTTATCTACTCTTGTAACAGAGGGTAAGTTTACCTTAATAATGGTAACAAATACTCAATTCATGAACTCAATAATAACTATTGGTTTAAGATATTATATTGTTGCTTGAACGCGGGCTGCGTTCAAGCAACAATATAAAATCCTACTAATATTATAAACTAGCTTCTACCAGCGGCTTCGCCCGCGTGATAATCGGAAATAGGGAGGTTGCTTGATTTGTATTGTAACTACGTCTACCTACACCTATCCTATACCTACCCTGCACTTACCCTACACCTACCCTACATCTACCCTACACCTACCCTACACCTACCCTACACCTACCCTGCACCTACCCTACACCTACCCTACACTTACCCTACACCTACCCTACACTTACCCTAACCAGCCCAAAAAATACTATGATATGTTTCTGGTCTCCTGGTACTTAATGTTTCTGGTCTCCTAGTACTTAATGTTTCTGGTCTCCTGGTACTTGTGAATCTGAAGTACTAAGGCAGCAGCAGCTCTGTATTTCCACTTCCTCCTCAGTCTTCATTGATCCATGCCACTTACCGGGATGATAAGTATATATTAAATGTCCCATGGTAACCAAAAAGTCACAGATGTATCAGTAACAATTTAGTTTTATGATTTGACTTATCGATGGTGGATGTGAAGATTGGAGAACAAAACTTACATGAGACACAATGTTTGTAGTCACCCGCTCTTGTAAATCGTCAATATCGTTCACTTCGCCTGGCTTTTGAGATTTTTCTGTAACAGAAATAATGCAAATACATAAACGATAACAAATAACATTCCCGGCTTCGCACGAATGCAAATTGTATCACGAGAAGATTACTGTATGATAAAATCTCGTGTCATTTTAACCAGTCAAGCTCCGCCGCCACACCGGTGTGTCGCCCGATTCACGCGTGTTAAAACTCTATTATTACTATTACAAGGTATTTTATATATAATCATATAAAATGCGGGCAGAGCTTGACTGTTGTTCTGTGGTTTTGCGCGCGCGATGCCTGACCGGTGTCAAGCTGTATACTTTTAACCAACTTAGTAATACGAGACTATAAAATAGTAAGGCGCCACTTCCTTGACTGATTATCTCGTGGCGATATTATCGTCCTCCTACTTCACTTTACTTCTACGAAAAATCTATGGACCCGTTCATAGATTTTTCATAGAATTACGAGTGTGATGTCCGAATAGCAAGACGTCTAAAAGCGGCGATTCACTCGCATCGTGGGGGTAGCGTCTAAAGCCGGGTACTCACTAGCGAACTGTAACGTGCGTGATTCAGTAACGAGGTTCTGGTGTGTACACGTGGTACAGTTTAGGCTACTCATTTAGAGAGTTGTAACTGTAACTAAACAGATAGAGTAGCGAAGTTCTAGTGTGTACGACATGTCCAAATTACTGCGACCGTTACGACAAGCCGATCTATCGGCAGTTTTTGTAACTCGACGATGCCGGACGAAGTATCTCTCGCTTGTGCAACATACATACTTGTAGATGCTTTGCGATGTTCATAAACGAAGATGGTGCAATTATGGAATGTATCGGGAAATAAGTGATCTAAGTAGGTACTTTTAATTTAAAAAAATCAAGAAAATGTGGTCTTTACAAAAAAATCACGCGAATAACTGCAACTGATTTTGAACATCTAATGAATTTAATCGATTTGATGGTTCGCAGCCGCGTGCAAAAACCTTCACTCTTAACGCCCACGAGCGCCCTTTGATTCGCGGCACAAACCAACAGTAGGTTCGCTGTGAGCAGCTTGTGTAGCGCTCTTTGCAGGCTCGCGAACCACGTACACACTATGTTTTTTGTAACAGTAACGGTTACGTGCATTGTTACGGTTACAGAATGAGTGCCTTGTAATCGTCGCGTCGGCTCGTTGCAGCCGCACGCGTACCTCTCGCAGCAGGTTTGCGAACTACGTACACACTACGTCGGCCTACTCCGTTAACGAGCTAAGTCCATTTTTTGGACAATTTAAATTTTTAAGCCTATCACAAAGTTCAGATGATTACCTACCTTATGATAAATTTATAACGACTACATCAATCTAAAAACGTTAGAAATGCCGTGCTCGAAAACTTGCTTCCTGAAATTGTTCGTCGTACGGAAAACAATGACATTTTTTTTTTAAAAACGTTGCCCCACACTAGGAATTTCTCCTGTATCGTGGGTGCGTTTACAAACATATAAACTCACATAAACAAACAGCCAGACCCGGAACAACTATCTGTAGGCCATACAAATATTTGTTCCGTGCGGGAATCGAACCCGCGACACGAAGCGCAGCAGTCAACTGCTCAACCACTGCGCCAACCATGTCGTCAAAATTAGCGATGAACCCTAAAGGAACACCAATTACAAAATTGAGATTAAATAATTACTGGGCAGCTTCATCCTAGGTCCGCAGAGCAGTGTGATCGTATCCAGTAGCGAAGCGTTCATCGCGGGCGGCAGCTCTTCATCGCCCTCGTCGGTGAGGTCGGCCGCGTGCTCCAGCACCTCGCGCGCTAGGCGACACTGGATGTTCAGCTTCTGAACTAGAGACATGCGCTGCAGCATCACGTCGTATATTAACTGCCGGTCGTCGAACTTTATGCAATCTGTCGAACAGATTTAATGGCTTGTGTTAGTTTAGTAGTTACTTATAATAGATAAATTAATAGAAAAACCTAACTCAATATGTCGTGGGCATAATGTAGTATTGGCCACTTCGTGATGTGGCTTAGGTTAGGTTTAAGGGAACTTAGGGCACCCCGACAAGTAAATATTAGGTTGGGTTCGATCCCTGGCGTAGGTAGAAGATGGAACACTGGTGTGGTTTTAGTCAGGGTCTGACAGACCCCTCCGCCCGCCCCAGAGTGGAGGACATCCATGAGGATTTCCCCAAATAAAAAAAAAGGTTAGTTCAACCACACGGCGCGGCATACGCTGGTAAAGTGTGAAGTGTGCCGCTTGGGAGGAGCCGCGCCGTGCTCTCGTCACTGTGGTAGGCAGCGACCTCTCGCTGCCGCCCGTAATCCGTTCTATGGTCGGCGGTGAGGAGTCCTGGGACGCGGTGGTCTCTTTCTGCGAAACAGTTATCGCCCAGAAGGAGGCTGCGGAAAGGGAGAGGGAGATGTCGAGTGCTCTTCCGGCCCGCAGCAGGCGCACCGGGCGTCGGAGGAGGGCGGGCATACGCTGCCCTCCTTCGGCCCCCTAACTGGGTCCAGGAGGTCTACTCTCTAAGTCCGTCAACGAATATACGAGCCCGTCCGAAGGTAGTACGAAACTAAAGAGTAAACCCTACTCCCGATTGATTTCGGATTCATGAGTTTTGAACGGTATCGTAGACAATACTCTATAGAGTTAGAGTTGCGTTATTTTACCAGTCGATTACCGGTTTAAATACTTTGTGGTTTTAAAGCATAATAAACAAAAAATAATATTTTTATCGTTAGAAAATAACCAAATTTATAACAATACTCTTTCTATTATGTTTTTAAACATAGAATTGTTCTATTTTTGCCACTTTTCTACGAATTGTGGCTTTATCCTGGAAATGCCTTTTTTATAGACGGCAATTTTAATTTTCAAATCAAATGTCAATTAAAGTCACTTTTATGATTGATGTCATTGTTAGTAAACAAAACAAAACTTGAATTCTCATCAGATAGCTTGATAAAAAATTTAAATAAAATAGCACCAACCGCTCCAGCGGCAACGCACGCGCAAATTGAGGCCCTCCTCAATTTAACGAGCGAAAACAAGGAGTTGGCTCGTGGACGATTGAGGGGTGCCGACGGGACAATCCGTTCAAAACGGCTTTGGGAAAGTCTGTACAATTCCCTTTATTCAATGGGAAGTTGCACAAACTCCATGGAGCAGTGGCAAATGGTGAGTTTGCATGCCTTTTAAGTTCTGTCGTTTCCATATTTCCCGGCAATTTTGAATTTGGAACAGCTATTCTATATTCGAATGTGTTTAAATTTTGAATCTCAAAACACCTGAAAATATTACGATTAATGCTGTTGTTTAGTCACAGCGTCGATTGGAATCTGTCAGGTTACGTACGAAAATGAATCTTTCTAAGGAAAATGTTCGTGCAATAATTTTCTACAACTTTATAAGAGGCCTGACACGGCTTCAGTGTTTTAAAGAGCTAACATCTGTGTTCAGTGATGAAGCCCCATGTCAGCGGACTGTCGAACGCTGGTATTTAGAATTCCAGCGTGGACATACTAGTGTTAGTGACAAATCTCGCGAAGGACGCCCAAAATCCACCTTCACTGAAGATAACATCATTGCTGTGAGACAACTAATTCTCGAAGATCGTCATGTGACGTATCGAGAGATAGAGGCTCTATTAGGCATCTCAGGGACAACCATTCAGAAGATCTTGCATGAAGCGCTTAGTGTGAGATAGCTAGTTTGCCGTTTGGTACCGCATCTGCTTTCCGACGATCACAAGGCGGCCCGCGTCAGACGGTGTAAGAAAACTCTGCAAAGGTTCAACCGAGGAGAGTCAAATCACGTCTACGACATCATCAGTGGTGACGAATCTTGGATCAATGCCTACGATCCTGATTCCAAACAACAATCTACAATCTGGGTCTTTCAAGACGAGCCAAAGCCGACTAAAGTTGTTCGTTCTCGAAGAACTTCAAAGAAGATGGTGGCCACGTTAGTTGGAAAAACCGGCCATGTTGCGACTATTACACTTGAAAATCGTAGAACGATTAACGCAGAGTGGTATACCACAGTTTGTTTACCACAAGTCATCGCCGAACTTCGAAAATCTAGCTTATAGCGACGCATCATCCTGCACCACGACAACGCAAGCTCACACAGCGCTCGTCAAACGATTTAGTATTTGAAGCAGGAAAAAGTAGAAATTCTTGACCATCCTCCATACAGTCCTGGGGCCTAACCACCAACTCTTAAAGCAGTTTTACTTCAATATTCCTTCCAGTGGGAAAGAGACGGAGCTATTAACGATTTCTTTACATTTCCTAAAATTAAGAAAAGTCTTCGTGGTTAAAGGTTCTGTTATGTAGGGAGACAGGGACACGGCAATCAAACTAGGTGGTTGAGCAAAGACTAGTTTATTGTAGGTACTTCGTTCATATGGATATTTCTCCTGCCTACCTTCACATGCAATATTATAATATAGAACTATCATTCATAGTTATTTACTTATACCTACAACCCCCTTTTAATTAATTCAAATCAAGTGTTACATTTCATTCTTTTTGTGCCAACTTATTTACTTACATATTTTCTATTTTCAGATTCTTTAACAAAATAAACTATTCACCTGTTTTGTATTACTTCGGCATATAGGTTCACAATAACACACCACATAAATATATTTGAATAGTAACTTGATTGAATAGATTAATGAAAATTTATTATAATAATTTAACAATATAATAATTTAACAATACATTAACTTGACAATATAATAATTTAATACCATAATAATTTAACATTCACTGTATTTATACATTATTACACAGGTTTCACATGTGTACTATATCCCCTTTATTTAAGTACGTATACACTTTTTTTTTTTTTTTTTTTTTTTAATATATAATTTGGGTTAGTTTTTACATATTCGCTATTGCGATATCATTACCTTTTTTTGTTTTTATCTTTTTACATGCAGTTGCAACAATACTCTATTGATTTATTTTTTTATAAATTTTTCAAAACCTTCATACTATTAATATACCCACTTCTATAATGTTAATTAATTTTCTATACGTAAGTTTGTAATTCAGCGGCATGACATGTGAGTGCTTCAGGTAGATTGTCCCCAGCGATCAGGAGGTTTCACTGTCCTGCCAGAACGAGTTTTCTAATAATTAGTGGTGTCGCTGTTATGGTCTACGTGTGTCGTTATTGGAGCACTGGAGCCGCTGTGTGACTCATCTACAGGCATGATACGACTTTGCGAGCTGTCTGTAGTTATATCATCATATGAACTACTACAGTGTTCATATGGCTGTTCGTCATTACGCCTATCTGAATCAATGATTATATGTTTTCTATTTCGTCTTAAGATCTGTCCTGTATTCATTCGAATTAAATCAGATCGATTTGCTAACAAACGTTGAATAATTCCGTTAGTCCAATGATTATGAATTTTAATTTTGACTTTTTGATTTTTAATTAACTGTTTTAACTTTTTTGATCCTATATCAAAGTATTTTTTCTGCTTTAATTGTCGATTCTCTAGTTTATTTGATACATTCCCCTGTAATTTCGGTTGAAGTAGTTGTGGGGAACACGGAATTATACTTCGTAATTTTCTGTTGTATAACAACTCGGCAGGTTTATTTATATATTTAAATATTCCAACAACCCCAAACTGAAGTCGGTATTTTGAAAGGTGGTCTTTTTCATCATGTTTTTAATTGTCTGTACAGCTCTTTCTACCTGTCCATTTGATTGTGGGTACCTAGGAGAAGACGTTATGTGTTGAAAACTCCAGTTCAAAGAAAACTGTTTGAACAAATTAGAAGAAAATTCCGGGCCGTTATCTGACATAACTATTTGTGGTATTCCATGACGTCTAAATAAATTCTTTATTTGCTTGATGACCTCTGATGATGTTGTCGAACACAATTCGACAACTTCTATGAATTTACTGTAGTAATCTACTACTAACAAATAAGATTTAGTGCCGTAGTGGAAGATATCCGTGCCTATCTTGTACCAAGCTCTGTCGGGTGTGTCATGCGGAATTAACGGTTCTTTTGTGTTGTCTTTTCTATATGTTAAACATGCCTGACAGTGTGATAAATAATCCTGTAATTGCGAATTCATATTCGGCCAGTACATGATTTCTCTAGCCCTAAGCTTACATTTTTCTATACCTAAGTGCCCTATATGTATTTTCTGTAGCATTGTTTTACGCATACGGTTTGGTATAATGATTCCATTGCCTTTCCATACCAGTCCATAATTCACTGTTAACTCATCCCTGCTATCCCAATAGGGTTTTAGTTCATTATTAATTTCACTTTTATGCATGGGCCATCCTTTTTTTATATTTTTTTTTAATCCCTGCATTTCATCATCTTCCCTAGTCCATTTTTGTATTTCTAAAAAATGCGAGTCTGTTAGAGGATTCATCGTTGTGATGGCACACACTTGTGCTTGTGCTTCGAGGTGATCGCGCGTAGTGATATTATCGGTATGTGGCAACGCCGCTCGTGATAATGCGTCCGCTATGTACAGATATTTACCTGGTTTGTATATTAGCGTAAACGAATATGGTTGAAGTCGCATTAGCATTCTCTGTAGGAGTGCTGGCTATATGTAGGTATAGAACCGCTCGCACGCAAATACACAGGCATATAATTCCTTTTCAATCTGAGCATAATTCTGTTCAGTTTTTGTTAATGATTTTGAAGCGTAACATACAGGATAGTTGTCCTGCATTAAACAGGCACCTAAACCATTTTTACTCGCGTCTACTGAGATGACTATGGGTTTCTCAAGTATGTAATATCTTAACACTGGTGGACTAGTTAACTGCTTTTTTAACATTTCAAAACATTGCTCATGTGTATGATCCCAATGCCAAGCTACGTCTTTTCTTAATAACTCGCGAAGAATAGATGTCTTTTCAGAAAAATTTGCAATAAAATTACTAACATAGGTTATCATACCTAAAAATCTTTCTACATCTTTTACGTTCTGTGGCCTTGACATATTTTTTATAGCTAATACCTGTGATTCATCGGGGCTGATCCCGTCTTTTGTTATTTTATGGCCTAAGTACGTTACCTCACTTAAACCTATTTTACATTTACTTTTATTTAATTTTATGTTTATTTCCTTACACCTTTTCAACACTGCGCGTAATCTCTGATCATGTATTTCCTTGGTTTCTGCGTAAATAAGGAGATCATCAATAAACAATATAACACCCTGTATATCATCGAAATGTTCATACAAGCGTTTATGGAAAATTTCTGACGCCGATGATATACCGTATGGCATTCTCAAAAATTTATACCTTCCAAAAATTGTATTAAATGTACAGAGGTCTGTACTGTCTGGGTGTAAATTTACGTGCCAAAATCCCTGTTTAGCATCTAATGTACTAAAATATTTGGCACCGGATAGGTTGTGAGTTATTTCTTCAAGAGTAGGCAACTTAAAATGTTCCCGCTTTATTGCTTTGTTTAAGTCACGTGGGTCTAAAACTCTAAACAAATACGAAGATCTCCGTTTGGCTTTTTTACAACCGTCATACTTAAATAGGTGGGTCCCTCAACTTTAGCAATTATACCCTGTTTTTTCATTTCCATTAGTTTTTCTTTTACTTGTTCTTTTAACGAAATTGGTAACTTGCGTGGTGCATGAACTACTGGTTTACACCCATCTTTTAATTGTATTTTATACGTGCCTGGTAAACAACCCATTCCTGTGAATATGTCAGGAAACTCATCCAATATATTTGCACATTTTTTATCTGTCTGTTTTATACTCATTACTCTTCTCAATAATTTTAATTCATCACATGAACTCCTACCCAAAATTGGAGGTGAATTAGTGTCTACAACTATAAATTGTAAAATGTATGTTTTATTTTTATATTGTACTTTGAGATAACATTTACCAATGACTTTAATTTGACTACCCGAATAACCCTGTAACTTCATTGTTGTTTGGACTAATTCATTTTTTGTTAATTTAATTTTGGTTAGATATTTATTTGGCAAGACATTTACGTCGGCTCCAGTGTCCAGTTTAAAGTTGATCTGTTTTTTTCCAATACATAATGCTGCCGTCCACTCATTACTGGTATAATTATCAATAGCGTGAATTACCTGATCGCTGGAGTCTTCTCGCACCTCATACACACGACACATTCTTGAATAATGGTTCATTTTTCTACACTGATTGCATCGCTGACCATACGCTGGACATTTATATTTGTCATGGTTTTTTCCACACTTTCCACATGCTGCACGTGATCTTCGACGAGCCTCTCCTAGTTGTTCGTGTGCGTGTCCTCCTGATCTCTGTCCATCTCTCTGGTCACGATACTGACGCGTAGTCCTGGCATCACCTCCACTGGAATTGGATGACCGCCATTTTCCATGGCGCGGCGCCGAACTTCTTGCGTAGTGTACATTTTTTTCTTCCTTCTCTGTGTTGGCTACTGCATGTATATTATGAGTTTGACCCTGATTCTCGTTCTTTATGTTTTTTGCTTGAGCTCGAGATACTTCCGCTAATCTACAGATATCTATAGGTTTCGATAGGGACAAGTCTGGTTCTCTTAACAGTCTTTCTCTGAGTCCACTGTCTTTAATTCCACAAATCATTTTATCACGCACCAACTCACTGCATAAATCTTTGAACTCGCACTTTGCGGCTATATTCTTCAGTTCGAACACGTATTGTTCAATTGACTCCAAATCTCGTTGGTCACGGGTAAAAAATGTATGTCTTTCTATCGTTATATTTTTACGTGGCAAAAAGAATGAGTCGAAGTCCGCTAACAAGTCTTCTATAGTTTTGTACTCGCGTGCAAATTGTTCATATACCTCCCGACATTTTTCTCCAATGATATGTAACAAGATGTTAATTTGCACTATTTTTTCTTTACGATGTAGTTCACATGCTTCATAATATATTTTAAATGCTTTTTTCCATTTTTCCCATTCCTTGCTTAAGTTTCCTGATGTTACATTTGTGATATCATTTTCAAAAACGAACGGTTGCGGCGGTTGCAAAATGGACTCCATTGTGTTTTTCGGCAGTAATGTTACTTCTGCTTCTTCGAATGATTCGGAATCACTGCTGCTTGTCATCTACGTTCTCCTTTTATTTCACTTCTGTATAGTTTTAGTTTTCTTTAAAACGGCTTACTAACTTATTATCCTACCGGCTGCGCCATGTTATGTTGGGAGACAGGGACACGGCAATCAAACTAGGTGGTTGAGCAAAGACTAGTTTATTGTAGGTACTTCGTTCATATGGATATTTCTCCTGCCTACCTTCACATGCAATATTATAATATAGAACTATCATTCATAGTTATTTACTTATACCTACAGGTTCTTGTCCGGTGAAGAAGCAGTCGACGCTTTCAAGTCAGCCATTTTGAACACCCCCACTTTAGAGTGGAATAAATGTTATAATAACTGGTTTGAGCGAATGGAAAAGTGTATTAAGCTACGTGGTGAATACTTTGAAAAACAATAAAAAGTACTGTAAGTGTGTTTTTTTCTTCAAACGACAAAACTTAAAAGGCATGCCTCGTAAAGTCGTAATACATTACTCGTATTAATATTAGGTTGGGGAAAAAGTCTTTTCGCATTATAGTATGTATGAACTTGTAATAAAATCTCTTTGGCTATTTGTATCTGGCTGGTTTTGGTATAATTGAAACTTTAAATTTTAAAGAACATAATTCCAAATTTAAATTAGGAAAATGTGTGATTTTCATTTGTTTTTCGTACTGTCAAGATGAGTGAATCTAATGAAGAAATTCGATACCTTAGAATAATAACGCTTAGAAACCTAGTACGAGCATCAAAAGTGAAGCTACTCAGAATACTCCATATATGGAGTACTAGGCGCAGCGAGCCGTCAGTGCTCAAGGTCACGCTCTGTTGAATGCACCTCCCGAGAAATATTTAAAAATGACAGTTTGTTACCGACAAGTTACGTACGTAACATTTTTTTATGTTGATCTATGATTAGTCCATTTTTCCCGATTTTAGGGAAAGTTTTCATTCCTAGCAACATTTTTTTACTTTTGTGTGCGTGTCTGTGGCTGTAATTACATACTGCTCACTCACACATAAGTACTAAAGTTGCTTCACTTTTTAGTAGGGAGCGTGTATGAGACTTTCCTTCTAGGCGTTATTATTCTAAGTTCGATACATTTTAAATTTTTACTACAAAAAAGGTAAAAATGCAACGCAAGCCGCGAAAAAAATTTGCGATGTTTATGGACCTAGTGCAGTGTCTGTGAGAGTAGCACAAATTTGGTTTAAGAGTTTTCAATCCGGAAATTTTGATGCCAAAGATGCACGTCGCTCTGGTCGCCCTATTACGGATAAAATGGATGCCATTTTTGAAAAAGTGGAGCAAGATTGGCATATCAGTAGTTACGACGTACCTGAAGAACTGGGAATTGACCACAAAACAGTTTTGGCGCATTTGAAAAAAACTGGGTACACAAAAAAACTCGATATTTGGGTACCTCACGAGCTCACTGAAAGAAACCTAATGAACCGTGTACTCATTTGTGATTCTTTCTTACGACGTAATGAAACTGAACCATTTTTGAAGAAGCTGATAACTGGTGATGAAAAGTGGATCACGTACGACAAGAACGTGCGAAAAAGGTCGTGTTCAAAGGCCGGTCAGGCTTCACAGACTGTGGCGAAACCCGAGTTAACTCGCAACAAGGTGATGCTGTGTGTGTGGTGGGATTGAAAGGGCATTATTCATTATGAGCTGTTACCACCAGGCAAGACCATCGATTCTGAACTCTAATGCGAACAACTGATGAGATTAAAGCAAGAAGTTGAGAGAAAGCGGCCGGAATTAATCAACAGAAGGGGTGTGGTTTTTCATCATGATAACGCTAGACCTCACACATCTTTAGCCACTCAGCAAAAGTTAAGAAAGTTTGGCTGGGAGGTGTTACTGCATCCGCCGTATAGTCCTGACCTTGCACCTTCAGATTTCCACCTGTTTCGGTCTCTTCAGAATTCTTTAGGTAGTGTCAGGTTAACATCACGAGAGGACTGCCAAAACCACTTGTCGCGGTATTTTGATCAGAAGTCCCAAAATTTCTATAGCAATGGGATCATATCCCTACCTACAAGATGGCAAAAAGTTATCGAACAAAATGGTACCTACATTCTTTAGTTAAATGTAAATAACCTATTAAAAAATGTTTTGAATTTTCTTAAAAAATGCGAAGAAACTTTTTCCCCAAACTATTATATATAATATGTCGGAGACGGTTTTCAAATACAAGTATGGGTAGTTGTCAAATCTTATTAAATACAACTGTGGGTAGTGGTTAAAATGTGCAAACTGAATTGTTTTAAATTTGTTAATTTAAGTGATATTTACAATCAGTTACTGTCTGATAAATCATACATGATTTATTGAGTACTCGGTGTACATTAGAATTGAGTTTAGGAAACTTATTTTAATAACAGTAATCGTTTGTCTTCATCAATACAAATGATGGCATGTTATTTTAATTTTAAAAACGATTTACTTTGTTAAACCACTATTGTTTATTTACGATAATTATTATTCATTCATCAAGTAAACACGTGACGCACTTCCGTGCGGCATCGGACAGAGTTGTTGTGGAGGGAGAACATGGTATTATAAAAGAGCGTGCACTCTGTGTGCCAGTTACTTTTAGTCCTATCTTGAATTCGACTCATTATAAAGCTCTTGCTCCCGACAAAACTGTCGGTTTACCTGGTACAGCACTGCTGTATACTTACATAGCTGTATTGGCTTGCTGATACACTTTGTATTTGGGTGGCTTAGGCCTCCCCAAACTCTTCAGTTTTTTTTATATTAGTATAGCATTTACCCCCGACGTATATCCCGTTGTTTCCCGTTCCCGTATAGCCTATAGCCTTCCTCATGAATGTGGCTATCACACACAAAAATAATTTTCAAAATCGGTTCAGTAGATCCAGAAATTACCCCCTACAACTTCACAAACTTTTATAACATTAGTTTTATAGATAGATGGTAGAAAGAAAAAGACAGTGAAAAGATTAATTCTACAAGAAAATATTGGGTTTAGCCTTTATTAACCCGCAGCGAGAAGCATGGCAAATTTCATGTCTTTTTACAGAATTACGCAATTAGATGAATTTTATAACTATCTTCGAATGAATTGAAGGACATTTGATTAATTATTTTTTCCGATTTAATTAATAAACTGGAGTATCAACACACAGTTATGCTGTAGGCGACATTAATACCGCCACAAAAAAAAAATCATCGTAGCAGAATCAGCAAATGAGACTCGCAGCGCCATCTATCTCGACAGCTGCGAACTAACTGGACAAAATCCTAAATCGCGATATCAGAGTTTACCGTGCGATTAAAACATATGCAAAGCCCGAATATCAACTCTCGGGTAGTTGCCCACCCGACAAACCAACCGTCTGGTCGGAGGATCCTCCCTTTTCAACGCAGGTATGCGGGACTTTATTCTCTGTCCCGCTACCTCCAAACTGGTGACCCTCGACATTGAACGTCATCGCAGCCTTCGTGCTACTACCTCATCATCATCACTTCTCATCGTGACCTCAAGCTCTCGAGCAACGAGTCATACAGCCAGCCAGTACCCTCGGCTTCTACAGGTATTCTGACCACCAGCATGCAGCGGACGCGCATTCGTGGTCAGCATCCTCAGCCTCTATCATCAACCTCATCAGCGACCTTGGCAAGCACACTGCACTTTCGGCCAGTCACATGAAGAGCCTTGAAAAACCTCTCCTGGTCGACGCCAGCAGTCACGTCAGCACGTCGCACAGCTCCGACCCACCTTGGCAAGCACACTGCACTTTCGGCCAGTTACATGAAGAGCCTTGAAGAACCTCTCCTGGTCGACGCCAGCAGTCACGCCAGCAGCAGACAGTTCCGACTCACCGTGAACTGAATACCTAGCTATGGTCACGATCAAAAGTTGTTGCGTGCGCGTGTAGTTTGCAACATTTTTGTATTTTAAAGGTTTATAGTTTACACTATCGCAAAACAAAGAATTGAGTACATGACCTTTTCAAATAAGTTATTTCAAACTATAGCACTTTGAGTCCACTTTTGAACGCGACCATCCATATTAAAACCTGTTTTTGTTTTAAATCATTTAACAATTTTAAGAAATGTAAGGTTTTTATTACGTTAATTAAATGATAATTATCTTATCACAGCGGTACATATCGTAGTAGAAAGATAACTATTTAAAATAATCAGTGTCGCAAAATCGAGATCGTCACTCATACCGGATTTCACCCTTTTTATCGGGTTGGAAATCCTCATGGATGTCTTCCGTCCTGGGGCGGCAGAAGGGGTCTGTCAGACTCTTACTGACTAAAACCACCCCGTGTATCCTCGCACACTTGCACCGGGGGCTACGGGAGCACTTAAGCAATCTAAAACGCAGCCCCCGACTGGTGCCGGCCCGCCTCTGCAGGCCCCGTCTGGTTAAGTCGGGGGAGTGAGGTGTTTCGCTCCCCCTGCAACATGTAAGAGGGGCGCGCGTGGAACCAAACACGCCACCACCTCGGGTCCTAATTGATGGGGGCCATTTAGGGGGGCCGGAGGAGGGCATTATCTGCCCTCCGCCGACGCCCGGTGCGTCTGCTGCGGGCTGGGAAAGCACTCGAAATCTTCCTCTCCCTTTCCGCAGCCCCTTCTGCGATATGACATTTTCACAGAAGGAGATCACCGCGTCCCACAACGCTGCACTGTCGACCAAGGAACGAATCACAGCCGACAGCGACAGGTCGCTTCCCACTTCCGAAAAGAGGGCACGGCGTGGCTCCTCCCAAGATGCGCACTCTGCGAGAGTATGCCGCGCCGTGTCCTCCCGACAATGGACGCAGTGATGACACCGAGCGTCTGCCTCTCGATGCGATGCATGAACTTCCCAAAGCATCCATGCCCCGAGAGCATCTGCGTCGCCGTGAATGACAGGGAGCCGTACCTCCTCCCGATCGTGAGCACCGGCCGGACCGCCTCGAGACCTGACGGAGTTCGGACCGGCGCAGCCTGATCTGCCGCTGCACCAGTACCTCGCCCCGCGTCCGCGCCTCCTCTCGCCACCTATGCAGTGACTCGAGGGCTCTCGCTTCCAGGTCCCATGGCGGAGATCCGGCCAGTGCGCAAACCGCCTCGTAGGAGACCGTGCGATACACTCTGATGACTCTGACGGCCATTGCCCTCTGATCGGATTGCACCCTGGGTTAACTTGGTCCAATTTGAGTGTAAGTGTCAAATTCTAGTTTGGAACTAAAGGGTGTTGAGTGGAAAATTTACAACTTTAAAAAAAAACTACAATTCGATACCCCCCAAAAAAAGTAGCACGTTGTGGGATCATGTGACTTAGGTGACTAGATTAAATGTCCGTTCTTGCGGATTTATTTGAAAAAAATATTAACCTCTGCCTCTCAATTGTAACTCTAGCTGTTTGTGGAGTGGAGTCTTGCATTAATTTTGCTGAAACTTTAGTTTATTTTTTAAAATAACGTGCACAGTTGATTTCTTATTTCAGTACCTACACTCGCGCGTCGCTGTTGACGCTAATGGTCTCGGTGGAGTCTGGGTAACAACATCCGGATGGGATGTTGCAAGTGAATAATTTGAAATGCTGAGTGAGATGTATTAAGTGTTACTGTTTAGATTTTTTTGTTTGAAATCAATAACTTGATAATGGAATTCGATATTTTTCGTCATTAAACTTCTCTTCGGTTGCAGCAAAATATGACATAATTCTACTGTCATCAGTTTTCTGTTCTTTTTTTTGTAAAGAACCGAAAAATCGGATATTTTTTTTATCTACTGCACTCAAATCTTTTTCTTTATGAATGTCTTCTTTCTTCTTCTTTTTGAACATCGATGTATCATGTCATGACTATAATAAGATGAAGAAGAAGTACGGGGTATACAACGTGTAACAGACTGAACGCAATTTCTGAAAAGGTGTGATTTTACTGCTCGTTATGGACAACTTTTAGTATGGGAACAAACCCAAAATCGCGAAATAACATCAGCTGTTTAGTACATTTTGTCGAGTTATGCGCACATTATGAGTACAATGACCCCTTTTTAAGTATTGCGTTTATTATTTTACACGTTGTATAAAAAAGACCTCAAAACCATTACTTACTTTTCTCATCGTGGTTGTAATACAGCACACACTCGACGAAGTGGTGGTAGATGGTGTCGACGGTGAGCCCGCAGGTGACGTAGTACTCGGCCGGCTCACGCACGTCCACGTCTTCGTCCGCCAACAGCGCGCAGTACCTGTGGACACGTACCGTCTTTACGACAGAGCACTGGACAAAGCGTTCCCTATCTATTTCTAGTTATTCTGATTGTGTCACATCGCTTGCAGTGTCACCTTCGTTACTATGGCCTACATAAAGAAACAGATGTTGGCTGCACAGTCGCTTTTTCTCTTCTATCTATCTATCTATCTATCGAGTATGGTTTCCGCACTTAGTCCTGCTGTGGACCATTGTGCGTGAGCCATGTCGGCCGTCATTCAAATCAGCCAACCTCTCTCCAGAAGCAGATCAGCCCACTCAGTGTGTTCAGGATGTCTGTGAGTGAGTTAGGTGTCCCTATTGTTTGCCTCCGTATTTCGGTAACGCCTGTGCACTCAAGGAGCACGTGCGATACCGTTTCCTCCTCCTCCATGCAGGCTCTGCACAGAGAACTGTCCGTTATACTTATCGTGTGGTAATGTTTGTTCAGCGAGCAGTGTCCGGTGATGGTCCCCGCCACCATTCGTAGGCTGCCTCTATCCAGTTGCAGAAGGCGCCTGGTAAGTTTCCTATTTAGGGATGGCATAACCTCCTTGGACTGCCTACAGCCTGGTGCCAAGGCCCACCAGAACCGCTTTTTCTCTTTCTTAAGAGAAGTATTATATTGTGTGGCGGTATTGCTCAGGCCCCTGCTCTATGTCTAGGATCTTACCTATCACAAATCAACTTTATTGTGATCTGAACCAATTTCACCGTAATGTGATCACGTTTAGAGTCAATAACATTATTTATTTATACTTTACGCACACAGATGTACAGAGGCGGACTTAATTTCTTAGGCATTTCCTACCAGACAACCTTTGGGTGATGCAGAGAATAATAGTGGCTTAGAAGTAAAATAATTGCATTTTAAACTTTACCCTTTGAGTAAATTAATTAAGTAGACTTATCAGTTGCGGATTTTGTTCGAAAGAGTTACCGCGGCCCTGGAAAGCAAAGGACACTACGAGGAGCACGGATTGGTTTTAGTCAGTAAGAGTCTGACACTCCCTTCCGCTCCGCACAGTGCGGCAAATGATTGAATGAATCATTTCATGATTTCCCATCACAAAAAAAAAAAAACAGTAGACTTATCAAGAACGGGTCGGACTTCTTTCGAACTATCGTATTGGAGTTAGAACTCCGACCCGTTGTTAGTTTGGCGAAGTCAAAGGAATTCATGGAAAGTAACGCAAAGAAAAAGCGAAATTAGCTACTCACTATTACACTGATTGTGTTGTGTTTTTTTTTTTGAATAGAAATCAAATTTACTTACCGATAATAGAGTGGAGTGCGCAAACGCAAGAACCCTCCCAACAGGAGCCGAGTAAGTTCGCGGGTAGCCATGCCACGCAACATCATTGGCGAATCCTTCGACAGGCAGTCGCACATTGTGCCCAGCAGCGGCTCTACTATGCACGTGTACCTGAATTCATGAAATGCATAAAATCGTTACTAATTAATCAAACAATTTATTGTTGTACATATGTCGCTGAGCCCCACGAGCGAGTTGACGCGCACGTTCAGCGGCTCGGCCGGGCGCGCCAGTAGCGCGGCGAACACGGGCGCGCACTCAACGGCGACGTCGCGCGAGCGGATGCACAGCCGGCAGCGTCTCTACATACCTGGCGCATATGTCGCTGAGCCCCACGAGCGAGTTGACGCGCACGTTCAGCGGCTCGGCCGGGCGCGCCAGTAGCGCGGCGAACACGGGCGCGCACTCAACGGCGACGTCGCGCGAGCGGATGCACAGCCGGCAGCGTCTCTACATACCTGGCGCATATGTCGCTGAGCCCCACGAGCGAGTTGACGCGCACGTTCAGCGGCTCGGCCGGGCGCGCCAGTAGCGCGGCGAACACGGGCGCGCACTCAACGGCGACGTCGCGCGAGCGGATGCACAGCCGGCAGCGTCTCTACATACCTGGCGCATATGTCGCTGAGCCCCACGAGCGAGTTGACGCGCACGTTCAGCGGCTCGGCCGGGCGCGCCAGTAGCGCGGCGAACACGGGCGCGCACTCAACGGCGACGTCGCGCGAGCGGATGCACAGCCGGCAGCGTCTCTACATACCTGGCGCATATGTCGCTGAGCCCCACGAGCGAGTTGACGCGCACGTTCAGCGGCTCGGCCGGGCGCGCCAGTAGCGCGGCGAACACGGGCGCGCACTCAACGGCGACGTCGCGCGAGCGGATGCACAGCCGGCAGCGTCTCTACATACCTGGCGCATATGTCGCTGAGCCCCACGAGCGAGTTGACGCGCACGTTCAGCGGCTCGGCCGGGCGCGCCAGTAGCGCGGCGAACACGGGCGCGCACTCAACGGCGACGTCGCGCGAGCGGATGCACAGCCGGCAGCGTCTCTACATACCTGGCGCATATGTCGCTGAGCCCCACGAGCGAGTTGACGCGCACGTTCAGCGGCTCGGCCGGGCGCGCCAGTAGCGCGGCGAACACGGGCGCGCACTCAACGGCGACGTCGCGCGAGCGGATGCACAGCCGGCAGCGTCTCTACATACCTGGCGCATATGTCGCTGAGCCCCACGAGCGAGTTGACGCGCACGTTCAGCGGCTCGGCCGGGCGCGCCAGTAGCGCGGCGAACACGGGCGCGCACTCAACGGCGACGTCGCGCGAGCGGATGCACAGCCGGCAGCGTCTCTACATACCTGGCGCATATGTCGCTGAGCCCCACGAGCGAGTTGACGCGCACGTTCAGCGGCTCGGCCGGGCGCGCCAGTAGCGCGGCGAACACGGGCGCGCACTCAACGGCGACGTCGCGCGAGCGGATGCACAGCCGGCAGCGTCTCTACATACCTGGCGCATATGTCGCTGAGCCCCACGAGCGAGTTGACGCGCACGTTCAGCGGCTCGGCCGGGCGCGCCAGTAGCGCGGCGAACACGGGCGCGCACTCAACGGCGACGTCGCGCGAGCGGATGCACAGCCGGCAGCGTCTCTACATACCTGGCGCATATGTCGCTGAGCCCCACGAGCGAGTTGACGCGCACGTTCAGCGGCTCGGCCGGGCGCGCCAGTAGCGCGGCGAACACGGGCGCGCACTCAACGGCGACGTCGCGCGAGCGGATGCACAGCCGCGCCGCGCCCGCCACTGCAGTGGCGCAGCGATCCTGATCCCAATCTGTCAGGGGCGTCCAATAAAAAAATCGGTTTATCAATATATATTTTAGGTTAAATATTCTAATTTACTTTTTAATTACAAAATGTTAAACTTTTTGTTGTTTTGTTACCTTTCGGCGCGTCGGCGATGGCGAGTAAAACGCGCAGCAGGGCGAGCGTGGGCTTCATGTCCGCCACCAGCGACAGGTCGGCCGCACGCAGCGCCTCCTCCACGTCCAGCGACTCCACCGCACGCTGCACCGCTGTGGGACGTCATGCTGTTAGTCGTGAAATAAGGGGCGATGGAGGCGGTCCGCCCCGTGACAACGACCAGTCACTTTCACAGCTTCTCCGCAAATAGTTATTTATGGAACTGTTGTTTAAGTGATAAACCCACGTTTGTGTTTTAATACCCCTCGGTATTAAAACAAGAACGTGGTTTAATAACCCACGTGAACGTGGGTAATAGTATCACACTGGTTAGAAAAGTCCTTTGCTGCATTAGATATATCTGGTGGTGTGTTATCAAAGTTTGTATCACTCATTTTTGGAAACAAAGTGTAACACTAATATCGAACAAAAATGGCGGGATACGATGTGAATTCGAATAACCTACGTTCTTTTTTATTACGGCGCTGTGGTGGTGAGACGCATGTTTTTTTTTTAATACGACAAGATACCACAAATAGAGAGAGAATATGGTTGTTTAATTATAGAATTTCTGTTTGTTTTGTACTTTTTCGTTGCTTGACTGTTCCTGGTTTCTTTTTGAAAATGGTTGTTTTCAGTTAGATCTTTGTTCACGGCAGAAACCTGCTCAGGGGATAATGATAACAGTCTTTTTTTGTGGCTGTCTTTGCTGTTTTCTTTTATTATAATTTTATCGTATTTTATGTATGCTGTATTTCCTTTTTCTATTTCTTGTTGTTGTTGTATTTTAAGTTCTATTCTTTTTTCTAGTATCTTAGCTGGGAATTCATTTTTTAAGTATATGTCGGTTCCCTCGAGATATTGTTTGTTTTTTAATATTTTTATTTTCTTGGCCAGGGTAGTGAATGCCACTGAAATCGGTCTGGGATTTGTACCTTTCCTTCCTAATCTTCTGCATGATTCTACTTCATATTCTTTGGTGTCTGTTTGCATATTTTTGTTGATAATTTCTAATATTGTTTCTTGGAGTTGAAGATAAGTGTGTTCAGTTTCTGGTACCCCAAAAAAGACAAGGTTTTTCTGAACACTGCGTTTTTCCAGCTCATAAAGCCTTTTTTCTTGGCTGTTAATCTCAGAGCGCAGCTTCTCAACCTCCTGATCCAGGTTTTCAAATTTTTGGTCTATGTGTGATTTTATGTTAGAAGTTATTTTATCCTCGATATTTGACAATTGTGTTTCTATTGATGAGAATCTATGTTCCATTCCAGTTTTTATTTCCAAAACTAATTTTTTTAATTCTTCCATTACTATAATCTTGGATGTTTTGAAAAAAGTAAACAAAATAATATGTTTGACGTTTGCGGCTAAAAGCGCCCTCTAGTTGATCAGTAGCTCAATCAACCTGTTGGGTCGATGGCACTCGTTGTGTCGCGATTTGTGTGTTCGCTCATATCCGAACTCAAACCGAAGCTATGGTAGCAGTTTGCGCCTTTGTCCAAAGATGGCGCTGATACGATGACTGTGTGATATTATTTCTAAGAGAAAAAAATATGTTTTTGAGGTTATTTCGTATTACATTTAAGTAGTAAGTTCGTGTCCACTATTGAATATTGTTATTGTCTTAGCACTTTCACTTTCTACTATTTTGTTTTTCACTATAGTTAGGTTTTCGGTTGGTTTGGGGCTTCCAGTCACGTTCAAAGGTCGTTTTCACGGTTGAAATTTTAGTCACTTTGTTAATCAGTTCACAGTTTATTATTGTCACTGTCCACAATATATATTTCAGAAAAAGTCACAATCCGCAATCCCATGCACTCATTCGAAGTAAATTTGTGTTTATTCACTTTTAAACTTAAAAACAACAACAGAGCTTTGTCAACGATGTACGCACGGTGGCGCCCTCACGCGACAAATACCAAAGAAAAATGAAAATTTGAGGCCTCCTCCGCGCAAAAAACAACACAGAAAAAACAAAGAAACTTAACCAAATCCAACCCCCCACCACGGCTGGTCACCGCGGGGGTAAACGACCAAAACCCTCCACTCCAATCACTCTACATCTGCACTTACAATGCAAGATCTCTTTTATCAAATGAAAGACTATTTGATTTTAAACAGGCAATATCAAAAATAAAATATGATATTATTGGCCTTGCAGAAATAAGAAGGACAGGTTACAATATTATAGAAGATGATGATCACATATTTTGCTACATTGGTGAAACTAAAGGTCAATATGGTGTAGGTTTTCTTGTGAAGAAGAAATATAAAAGGAATATTGAGAGTTTCATTGGAATATCCGAGCGCATATGTATTTTGAACCTAAATTTCGATAGCACAACACTTACAATTGTCCAAGTCCACGCACCTACCATTGATGCGAGCGATCAAGAAATAAATATTTTTTACAATCAACTCCGGCAGGCTCAAATTCATTACAACAAACACCAAATTATACTGGGAGATTTCAACGCTCGAGTTGGTCAACGAAAAGCAGGTGAAGAAAGAACACTGGGCAACTACTGCTATGGGAAGAGAGACAAAAGAGGCGAAACCCTGTTTCAATTTTGTAGTGAAAATAACCTAGTAATAACAAACAGCCTATTCAAGAAGAATATAAAAAATATGTGGACATGGCTCTCACCAAAGAAAAAGAAAAGCCAAATAGATTACATATTGACAAACCGCAAAGATAAAATTACAAATATAGAAATATTAAGCAGACTACCATATCCCAGCGATCACCGACTAATACGAAGTACCATCACAACATCAAATCCGAAAAAAAGTAGAGCCAAGTATAGAAGTAACAATAGTAAATTAAACACAATAGAAGAAAAGGAACAGTTCATCGAAACTTTAAGTAGAAAAATTAACACGGTTAAACTAGAACAAAACGAAGACATGGAATCTTTTTATGGCAAAATCAAGGTGTCAATATCTGATAGTTTGAACTGTACTAAAAAAGAAACAGTAAAAAAATGGGACATAACAGAGGGTACTAAAAGGCTCATTACGAGAAGAAATGAATTAACAAACAAAAAAATATTAACAAAAGAAGAAAAGATAGAGCGCTGCTATCTATATAAACATATTTATAAACAAATAAAGAAAGAACAAAATGAACACAGAATAAAAACAATTGAAAAACACCTAAAATCTTCAGGGAGCCTGAAAAAAGGTTTCAAAGCACTAAACTCGACCAGAAAATGGATTCCATGCCTAAAAGAAGACTCTACAAATAACAAAACATTTTCTAGATCAAAAATTTTAGAAACAGCCACAAAATTTTATAAAAACCTGTACTCAACTCAAGAATCGGATCAAGAAATCTCTTTTCTCGCTGGAGACTCCAAAACTCTCGAAAGATTTTCTACCTATGAGGTCATAAAGAAAATAGAACGTTTAAAATCTGACAAAAGCAATGGACCAGATGGCTTTCCAAATGAAGCAATAAAAATTGGCAAATATCTACTAGCGTCGCCTCTAACTAACCTGTTTAATAAGATTCTAGATGACAAGAAAATACCAACAGAATGGGCAAAATCCGACATAATTTTACTATACAAAAAAGGAGACCCTGCTGACATCGGAAATTACCGACCCATCAGCCTTCAGCCAAATATATATAAATTATTTGCCTCATGTCTAGAAGAACGCCTCTCCATGTACACCGAAAAACATCAACCACCGGAACAGGCGGGTTTTAGAAAAAACTTCTCTACCACAGATCACATACACGCACTAAACTTGATCATAGAGAAGTATAATGAGCATAATAGGCCACTCTATCTGGCTTTTATTGATTACGCCAAAGCCTTCGACTCTATATCCCATAGCAGCATGTGGAAAGCCTTATACGAGTGCGATGTACCACTGGAAACTATTGAGCTGATAAAAGACATATATAGTAAATCTAAAAGTCGCGTAAGAATGGAAAAACAGGGCCCGGAAATAAACATATGTAGAGGCGTCAGACAGGGTGATCCTCTCTCACCGAGAATCTTCATAACAGTTCTGCAAAGCATTATGAAAAGTCTAAACTGGGAAAGAAAAGGTATCAACATACAAGGAAAATGTCTATCCAACCTCCGTTTTGCAGATGATATTGTACTTTTTTCGGAAACACCAACTCAACTGGAAGAAATGGTAAATGAGCTAAATACTGTGAGCAGAAAAATTGGCTTGGAATTAAATACCGCAAAAACGAAGGTCATGACCAACCACCAAACAATACCCATTAAAGTTAACAATATCTCACTAGAATATGTTCAAGATTATATCTACTTGGGTAAGCAGATATCGTTATCTTCGACCAGACACCATGATGAACTACAAAGACGAATAAATGCTACATGGAACAAATTTTGGAGTAACAAGGAGATATTAAAATCTAACCTCCCTGTTAAACTGAAGAAAAAAGTACTGGATTCTTGTATATTACCATGTCTAACCTATGCTTGCCAAACGTGGATCTTTAACAACTACACAAAAAACAAACTACAAGTATGTCAAAGGTCCATGGAACGTAGTATATTAAACTTAAAAATGAAAGACAAAGTAAGAAATACAGAAATTAGAAAAACAACAAATGTTATAGACGCTCTCGAGTATTGTATGAAACTGAAATGGAAGTGGGCTGGCCATATTGCACGCATGAACAAAGATAAGTGGACCCATAGAATAACTACTTGGCCAGGGCCATTAAATAAACGGAAGAGGGGAAGACCAAAAGAGAGATGGATGGACGAGATAAATAAAGTTGCTGGTAGCGACTGGATTGTAAAGGCAAATAATAGAATAAAATGGAGAAAAATGGAGGAGGCCTTTACTCGTTAAGAGGTCCTTAATAATAATTTAATTGAAATGCATGTTATTAATAATAAACTAAATAAATAATAATAAGTAAAAATAAATGATAATAATAAATAATAAATATAATGATAATGGACAACTAAAATAAATATTGATAAATAGAAGAACTTAAATGTGATGTCTGTACTTGATTAAGTTGTTTATAAAAAATTAATGTATTTGAATTTAAGTAAATTTATGAAATTAATTATTTTAAGGAAATAAAGAGGCTATAATAATAATAATAATAATAATATGGTTGTTTAATAAGTAATTCCTTTGCTTTTTCGATCCCACTTAAAAAAAGCGAAGGAGTTGCATAATGAAAAGTAAGTACAACATTATAACACTCGTTTGGATGATAATATGGTTACTATGACACTGGTTGTTGCAACGTTGGCAATAAGCTAACTGTTTCAGAAACTTTTATAGAGGATTTCTATCGTGTGCTGCTCGAATGTGAGCAGCCAACTAAACTATATACGGTAAAGAGGTATGCGGAATAGGATAGGGCGGTAAGTCCCGCAATCTCAGTTGAAAAGGGAGTATCCTCGGTCCTCCGATCAGTCGAGTCTTGTGTCTGGTGAGTAACTGCCCAATGGTTGCTGTCGGGCTTGTCGTGCGGATAACTTTTCTTGCGCGATATTTGTAACTGTTGTTGTAAATTGGAATGTTGAGTTGCAGATGCCACTGTAGGGGTAACGAGATCGACCCGGCACTTTACGCTCGATGTCGTGTTTGTGACCACTAGGCTAAGTCTAAGCAGTAAAAAATTGCAAATTTTTACAAGCACTAAATCTGTTCCAACGAAAGATTGCTTCGTAAAGATGTGCATATTTTTCTTACGTAAGTGTAAGATAAAAACCAAAGGCTGCTTTTGACTGGCCTGTTGGTCTAGTGGTTAGTGACCCTGACTGCAAAGCCGGAGGTCGTGGGTTCGATTCCCACCCAGGATAAACTTTGTGTGATGAGCATTATTGTTTGTTCTGTGTCTGGGTGTAATTTATCTATAATATGTATGTATTTATAAATTATATAAGTATGTATATCAGTTGTCTGGTTACCATAATACAAGCTCTGCTTAGCTTGGGATCAGATGGCCGTGTGTGAGTAAAAAAAAAAAAAAAAAAAAAAAAAAAAAAAAAAAAAAAAAAAAAAAAAAAGGCTCCTATTTGTTTGATAATATAAATAATAATATTATGTAGTGATATGTACTCCTCTATACTTACACATCTGCATCATTTCCGTAGCCCACGCTAAATGATCAGGATCTAGTTGTGCTGCCAACTGCACAACATCTATGCGGCATGCTGCAAAAAACAAGTATAGCCATAAAACCTTTGTTAATGATAAAAAAAAACCGGCCAAGTGCGAGTCGGACTCGCGCACGAAGCGGTTCCGTACCATTATCTATAAAAAAATCACGTTTGTTTTATGGGAGCCCAACTTTAAGGTTGCACTAGTCGATATTTTGTCCATACAAATTTCGGGGGTATTACTCCACTGTTTGACATCGTACATTCAAAGTTAAACATGATATCGTTTTATCTCATTATTAATTTTGTCTGTACGGAAACAGAATAGTAAAATAAAAAGCCATTCAAAAGTTATAAGCCAACAAAGAATTCGTTTTTCTTGCTAATTTTAACGCAACTTTGGGCGTAGGTAAATCTATATACAATATAAAGGAAAGTCGTGTTAGTTACACTATTTATAACTCAAGAACGGCTGAACCGATTTGGCTGAAAATTGGTGGGGAGGTAGCTTAGAACCAGGAGACGGATATAGGATACTTATAAAATAATATCAGTAAAAAAAAAATATTAGGGTAGGTAGGTAGGTAGCCAAGTGACGGGAGCGAAGCCGCGGGGGACAGCTAGTAAGTAATAAAAGAAGTGTATAATCTCAAAAACATATTCGGCAACGACAAACCTCAGTTATAGAAGAGTTCAATAAACTTTATTTGTTAATGATTTATGCAGTGGTTTTTCATAAAACTCAACTTTCCAATAGCCACTTTGCCGTTTATGGAGATTGTACTGATATACTCCCCACTAAAATTCTTGCCTTACACGTCTTTGGTGACTACAATCCCCAAACAACATTATACAGATTAAACGAGTACAGCGCTAAAGTTGGCTGAATAATACAGTAGAGAATTACTAGATGGAGCGCTATGAAATTTGTCATCCGTGAGTGTTTTTATTCTATACAATGGCAACAAAATATTTAGAAAAAAAAAAATGAAAATGACAGTTCGCCATTTTTGTTTGTAAACAGTTGAGTTTATGGGAAAATGTGGTAATTATCTGTTTTAATATGTTTTCTAAGTCGACATCGGCTTTGCTTGCCATATAAAAATATAGAATAGAATATGTTTTCTAATATTGTTAAACATCAACAATAATTGTGAAGATATATCCTTTACGAAAGAGAATTGACCACTTTGTTAGGGTGCTCTGGCTTGACGTGGACATTAAGAATAATAATAAATGAGTTGTGTTTTTATTACGTCATTCCTAATAGAAACGAATTATTATAATAAAGTTGCAGCAAGTTCCAAAATCGTACCATATTTAGCATGTGTAATATTGAGATCTTTTTTTTTTGTTTTTGTTTTCTTTATTTATTTAGGGACATTTATGATCGCAATGCGTATGTCAGTCCCATCGTACCCTAAATACACATTGGTCATATCTGGGCCATGAACCTAAACAGACTCTTCGCATCATTTGGTTGAGCCAGGATTTTATGGAATATGCCTACTTCAATTGTGATTTTATCGCTGAGAAACGTCTAATAGGAGTATTTATTTTACAAATTAATAATAGAAATAGTAAAAATGAGTGTTTATTTTGTAAACTAAATTAATCTCGTTAGTTAAAATGATATTAACTTACATATTTGTGCAACAGTTACAAGTTAGGGGAATGATAGTGGATAAAAAAAAACAAGCAGCTATTATTTCTTATTACAATGGTTTTAATTCGAGTGCGAGATTAAATAATTGTTATATTATCTAAAAACTGGGCTACGTAATATTATTCTTGTGCCTTGCCCAGCCACAATATGGTAAATATCACATTATGGTCATGACATGAGCACAGCAACCTACCGTTCCTCAGCCTACAAGGCATTTGCAACAACACTGAATACATACTTCGGTACCCTGTTGATTATAATTTTATACCTACAAAATATATATTTCACCTTATGTGCCTACTTTGAATTTTGCCTCTTAAAAATGAACAATTGCCTGCCAAGGGTAACTAACTTCCAGGAGGTTGCAGGCTCTGTCCGTGCTTCTTTAAATAGTGTAGGAACCATCATTCCTAATAATAATAGGTCTTTACCTATGAAATTGCCGTTTTGTATGAAAAAATTTAAACGAATTTTCTTCATGTATTTTTTATTTGTATTAATCGAAGTAATCACCCATGCAATCAAAGCATCTTTGCCAACGCAGTGGCAGTTTATTGATGCCCTTCTTAAAGAAATCAGCTGGACGGCAGGCAACAAATTCTTCAAAGGCATTTTGTACTGCCTCTCGGGTATTGAATTTTTTTCCCGCCAAGAAGTTATCCAAATTCTGGAAAAAGTAGTAGTCTGTAGGCGCAAGGTCTGGTGAGTAGGGCGGACGACGGAGAGCTTCCAACCCCAGTTCTTGCAACTTAGAGACCGTCTGCTGTGCAGTATGAGGTCGCGCGTTGTCGTGCAGGAGCAGCGGAGACGAGCGATTGACCAATGCTGGTTGGAGATGTGCCAGCTTCTCCATCATTGTGTTCAGTTCTTCACAGTACACATCTGCAGTAATGCTCACCCCGTTTGGTAAGAAGCTGTGATGAATCACACCGGCGCTAGACCACCAAACAGTGACCATCACTTTTCTAGGGGTAAGTTTTCGTTTAGGGCATTGTTTAGGTGCTGAACCAGGATCCAACCAACTTGCTGAGCGCTTGCGGTTATCAAACAGAATCCATTTTTCATCGCAGGTAACAATGCGGTTCAAAATTCCTTCATTTGTGTGTCTGTTGAGCAGTGCAAGGCACGTCTCGACGCGTACTTCGCGCTGGCGATCATTGAGTTCGTGGGGCACCCATTTGTCAAGCTTTTTTACCTTGCCAATTTGACGCAAATGGACCAATATTGTTTTGACGCTAACGTCGAAAGCTGCTGCTAATTCAGCCGTAGATTGTGTATCATCAGCTTCCACAATCGCCTTTAATTCGTCATTGTCGACCAGTCTTCGGACGACCGCGAGGTTCATTTTTCAGGTCGAAATTTCCAGAATGGAAGCGAGCAAACCAATAACAGGTGGTGCGTTGGTTTGTAGTGTTAGCTCCGTAAACGTCGTTGATGTTGCGTGCCGCTTGTGCCGCGTTGCTGCCACGACGGTACTCATATTCCATAATTACTCGAATTTTTAACGTATCCATGATGACGAAAAAGATTGAAATGCAATGAAAATGTAACACTAATCAATAAACAAATGACTACTTTTGGAAAAAAATACCATGTTTTTAAAATAAAATTAATTTGAAATTAGAATTCTTAGCCAAACAAAAATTATTTTGATTTGAAATGGCCAGTACTGCAGAACGGCAATTTCATAGGTAAAGACCTAATATTAGGTTGGGGAAAAAGTCTTTTCGCATTATAGTATGTATGAACTTATAATAAAATCTCTTTGGCTATACTATTTGTATCTGGCTGGTTTTGGTACCATAGAAAGTTTAAATTTTAAAGTACATAATTCCAAATTCAAATAAGGAAAATGTGTGATTTTCATTTGTTTTTCGTACTGTCAAGATGAGTGAATCTAATAAAGAAATTCAATACATTTTAAAATTTTACTACAAAAAAGTTAAAAATGCAACGCAAGCCGCGAAAAAAATTTGCGATGTTTATGGACCTAGTGCAGTGTCTGTGAGAGTAGCATAAATTTGGTTTAAGCGTTTTCAATCCGGAAATTTTGAAGTCAAAGATGCACGTCGCTCTGGTCGCCCTATTACGGATAAAATGGATGCCATTTTTGAAAAAGTGGAGCAAGATCGGCATATCAGTAGTTACGACGTAGCTGAAGAACTGGGAATTGACCACAAACCAGTTTTGGCGCATTTGAAAAAAACTGGGTACACAAAAAAGCTCGATATTTGGGTACCTCACGAGCTCACTGAAAGAAACCTAATGAACCGTGTACTCATTTGTGATTCTTTATTACGACGTAATGAAACCGAACCATTTTTGAAGAAGCTGATAACTGGTGATGAAAAGTGGATCACGTACGACAAGAACGTGCGAAAAAGGTCGTGGTCAAAGGCCGGTCAGGCTTCACAGACTGTGGCGAAACCCGGGTTAACTCGCAACAAGGTGATGCTGTGTGTGGTGGGATTGGAAGGGCATTATTCATTATGAGCTGTTACCACCAGGCAGGACCATCGATTCTACTGCAAACAACTGATGAGATTAAAGCAAGAAGTTGCGAGAAAGCGGCCGGAATTAATCAACAGAAGGGGTGTGGTTTTTCATCATGATAACGCTAGACCTCACACATCTTTAGCCACTCCGCAAAAATTAAGAGTTAGGCTGGGAGGTGTTAATGCATCCGCCGTATAGTCCTGACCTCGCACCTTCAGATTTCCACCTGTTTCGGTCTCTTCAGAATTCTTTAGGCAGTGTCAGGTTAACATCACGAGAGGACTGCCAAAACTACTTGTCGCGGTATTTTGATCAGAAGTCCTAAAATTTCTATAGTAATGGGATCATGTCCCTACCCACAAGATGGACTACTTGTCCAGGTTAAGCCGACAACGGCGATTCCCTTTGTAACATTACGACTATTCCAGAACGTTTACATTGTATAATTTGCCTGACAAAATACGCGATTATCGTTTGATGATTAAACCTCAACATTAAGCTTTATTTCATCCTTTATTATTAATATGAGCAATTTACTATTAATTAAATTAAATTATGGGTTCTTTGAGCTTTCCGTAGGTGTATTTTATTTGAATGTAGCTGTACTTTGTTTATTTTTTATTCACAGAAAGCTTAATATTTATACTAAGATATTGGTGTCATTATAAAGGGTATATCATGTACTACATAGTATAAAATATTTTTTTTTCTAGTAACTTTTAAACTTTTCTTGTAAAACTCGAAATAAAAAATAAACATACTATTTTTTTTATATTCTCAACATTAAGCTTACTTTCATACTTTGTTATTAATTTGAGCAATTTATTTTTATTAAATTAAAATCTGGGTTCTTTGAGCTTTCCGTAAGTATTTTTTATTTGAATGTGGCTTTAGTAGTTTTTTTGTAGGATTTGTTTTTCTTGAAGGGGGCTCGCGCGGTCGTAAAAAAGAAAGTGAAATTTAATGCATAGACGTGTTTCGCGAGCATCGCTTGCGCGACTGGGACGCGTAAGTGGATAGACTTTTCGTGCATCGTCTAACGTTGTGTTTGTGTGCGTGGGAACTAAACATTGTGCGTGTAGACTAGCGTCTAACTGCTCATCACTGATACTGTCTCTGTCGGGCACGATGCCCGGTGAGACAGCGTGTTTTTTGCCCCTGCAAAGTCAAAGTCAAAGCATTTATTTCAATTAGACCATTTACAGGTACTTTTGAATTGTCAAGGTCGGTCGGTCAAAACGATGAAGCTATTTGTACGTTCCAAAACGTAGATCTCTATGGAGAAGAACGTGCAAGAAACTCCACGGACACTCTTGTAAAAATAATATTTTGTTCCAAAATTATGGTTACATCATTCATATTGAAATTATACATATATGTGAGAACGATGTAAAAGACGTGCAGGATAAAAGAGTCCGGAGTAAAAAAGAAACAATTCAAAGAAATAATTAAAATAAACCATGGCAGCCGAGAGATGATCATTGACCAGTCTCAGCTGACGGCGCCCGTTCACGAACATGACGCATACGTTAGAACCATTCGGGTCAACCATTTTTAAGGGAGCCAAATGATCCAACGCATTCGCCACCATCAGCCAGACTCTTAAGTGAGCATGACATCCCCAATCGCCAGGGTACATTCCAAGTCAAAGACCTACCCAAAATGATCATTATAGTTTAAAGGTACACAGTACTCACACATGTGCATGAAATTATACAATGCTAAATAAGTTGAGTCTATACAATGAAAAATATTGCATTCTTACAATCTTCATCCGGTCCAACAATATTTCCAAATGCTAGCAGATTACTTAGTGCGCCCTAGTGGCTGTGGAGCAGGACCAGCATTGAGCCAAGCATTTTTATCTTCAATATACTCCCCTAACTTATAAAATGCTTGCCTGCATAGTGTGCGTTTAATACAAGATTTCAATTTTGTCTCATTTAGCTCTAATATATGGGGAGGTATTTTATTATAACATTTTAAACAGTACCCCATAAAAGATGAGGCTACTTTAGCCAGTCTGAAACCTGGTTGAACTAATTGGTCCCTATTTCGAGTACCATAATTATGTCTGTCGCCTCTTTTACTAAAAAGATGTAAATTCTTTCTAACATACGTGATGTTTTCATAAATATATTGACAAGGTACCGTCATGATGTTAATATTCTTAAACAGTTCCCTTAGAGAATCGCGCCGGCCGAGTTTGTATATGGCTTTAATGGCTCTTTTCTGCAGAATAAAAATAGACTCGATGTCTGCAAGCCGTCCCCATAGTAAAATACCCTAAGACATGATACTGTGAAAGTAACTAAAATAGACCAATCTCGCGGTATCAACATCCGTAAATTGGCGGATTTTCCTAACAGCATAATATGCTGCTGAACTTAGCCGTCCTGCAAGAGATGTAATGAGGACCCCATTGTAGCCTTGAGTCAAGCGTAATTCCCAGGAAAACTGTTTTATCGACGAATTTAAGTTTTTCCCCGTTCAATACTATGTCACAATCACTGCCTTTGACATTTGGTAAGGCAAATCTTATGCATTTCGTTTTCTTTTCATTTAGAACTAAATTATTGGCAGTAAACCAAATTTGGACTTGCATTAGGGCGTTATTTATGACGTCAAGATTATTGGTCCGTCTATTTATCTTAAAAATTAAAGAGGTATCCTCGGCAAACAACACCATATTAAGTTTTTGTTGCAATAAATGGGACAAATCATTTATATATACTAAAAATAAAAAAGGACCTAAAATTGAGCCCAGGGGGTCGAGTCTGCTATTGCAATCGTGTCTCAATGACCGGTCAATGATCGATTTTTGACGTATAACGTCAAACTTATGACACATTTCCCATACAAAAACTGTCAAAGTTGTCAAATATTCGATCACTGACCGGTCATTGAGACACGATTGCAATAGCAGACTCGAGCCCCTGGGGTACCCCCATTTTCACATTTGATCCCGACGAATTGACACCGTTTACTTGAACTAACTGCTGTCTATCATTTAAATACGATTTAACAAGGCTTAAAGCTGTTTTGCCCAGCCCGTAATGCCCAAGTTTCAGAAGTAATGTCTCGTGATTTACACAATCAAACGCCTTAGATAGGTCGCAGAAGATGCCTATGGCATCTTGTGCTCCCACGCATTAAAGATGTGCTTCAATAAGGTAACACCAGCGTCAGTCGTACAGCGTCCTCTGGTGAAACCATACTGTTTATCATGCAAGATGTTATTGCTGTTAAAATGATAAAGCATCTGATGAAGCATCACTTTTTCAAATACCTTGCTGAACACTGGCAACACGGATACTGGTCTATAATTGTTTGTGTCTTTACTGTCCCCGGATTTGAAAAGTGGTGGTGGAGATGCTTACCAGTGAGTTCGAGCCCGCGACTAGTTCAACCTTAATATATTTTATTTTATTCTGTTTTTAGTATTTGTTGTTATAGCGGCAACAGCAATACTAGAGCTGTCTAGAATCTACTGTTTATTTGTCGTCGGCGCATTGTCGCCGTCGAAGTCACACATAATATTCACCAATATATTCACACGAACAGTAAATGCAACAGGAAAATGTCATAAGCAACAATAACGAAATACTTTACTTGATCCAAGATGTTTATTTTATGAGCCGCCAAAGAATGATCTTAAATTCGCACATCGGTTTTATACACAGAAAATGACAAGCATTAAGTTGACAGCGGAACACAAATATGGTGGTGGTTTATTTAAAGCGCCTTTATTTCGCAGCAGTATGAGCGGTAGTTACACTGTTAGAAAATAATAACAGTCTTCCAGGCCAAAATACGGCGGCCAAACTCGGTAGACGAGCCATTGACGCAGGAAATGTTATAGTGCACCAGTGCGTGCGAAAACACAAGTGAACACTCTGTTCCTTAACAATGATAATCCGATGAGACGACTAATCTACTCTAATATTATAAAGAGAAAAGACTTGTATTTATATTTGTAATGAATAGGCTCTAAAACTACTGGACCGATTTAAAAAAAAAAAAATTCGGTATCGTTCATTATTTATTACGAAAATCTGTGAAACGATTATTTTAACGGTATTTTAAACAGTAGGTCAAAAGACCTACTTATCTCGAAAATAGTTAGAATAACTTTAGATATTATAATAAGTAACCCACGGGCGAAGTCCTAGTACAAAATATTCGTAATAAGCGACATACCGTGTTGTGTAGCCTCAGCAAGGCGCTGAACGAGATGCTCGCGCAGCTGCTTGCGCTGTTGCGCGCCCATGAAGCGCGACCACGCGCTCAGCAACTCCAGTGTCAGCTTCAACGGCCACGAGTTGTTGAACTAAACACATAATTCAAAACGTCAGTACCCTTCGGAGAGCTTGGAAAACAGCTAATCATTATGGGAACGTTTATGTGGAAAGCAAGAGTGAGATCAACAGTGCGATAGGGAATGTGCATGAAAAAAATATTTATTATCTACACAGTTTATCCCAAAATATAATACTAACAGTGAAAATTGATCGAGAAACGAACGAGATAGAACTATTTTAAACAATTAATATATCTGTCCCTCTCGCGAAAACACCGTTTTCTAGGGAAGCTGTACAGGCGTCATGAACTTCCGACGTCAGAATTCGTTTCGGACTTCTCTATGTAATTGTCAAATTTGAAGTTTTATAACTTTACCGCTGCCGTCCTAAAAACAGAAGAATGGGAAAAGTACAGTTATACCACACATAAAATAAGAGATTTTTATATTAGTCCAATCAACGGGGCTTATGTGACCCGAAAAAGTCTCCCGCCTGCGCCTATGAAATTTGGCATGTGATGAAATTAGGTGATACAGATTACAGATGTACAATAATGCAACATTTTTTTTTACGAGAATTTATGTATTTTTACCAAAACATGAAAATTGCTTATAAGGCTCTGTGAATATTTCCTCAGGCTGTAATACTTTCTGTTTACGTATGTATGTACTAGTTAGAATAAGTATGTAAAGGAATCCAACATTTTTTCGATTTCGGTGATACCCCAAACTTAACTTTTAACATTTTGCACTATAACTTCTACTGAAAAATTGCTTGGCCCAAGCTAGTATTGAAAACGTCCAGTTTTCAATACTAGCTTGGGCCCGCAACTTAGTCCTGCTACTTCGTCTGCGTTTTGCAGAATTGGGTTTAAGGTGAACGCACATTTTATCTGAGCCGAACGCGTCGCGAACGAATCGAAGTCAAGGAGGCCTCGCACACATACCCGCACCGAAAGAATCGACCGCGCCGAAGAAAACGTTTCTATTTCCTTTACGGCTGTCTCACTGTTATTACATGTGAATTGTGATGGATCTTGACGAGGTTTTTATTGTCGTATCTTTATTATTGGAAGATGAAGAAAGTGAAATACGTCTAAGGGAAAAATTAAATTAGAATCACTCATTTTTTAAAACAATTCGCTCTTTGCTCTGTCGTACGCAATACGCAACTGATATGCGAACGCATCGATCTAGTCGACCCCATAAGCCGCTCCGAATCTGATGACGTCATCCGAATTCGTCTAGGATTTCTGGGGTTCTTCCAGATTCGGACGATTCGGCAATTCAAAATGCAACCGATAGACGCCGCTATCGGTTCATTTTGGAGAGTGTGCAACGGAATTGCATAGTTTGATTCCACCTAGCCCGTTCCATCATCGGACCACAAGACGTACGGCGATGCACCACCGGTACATGGTGGACATCCCACCCACACGCACAAAGCGTTTTAGGAATACATTCATTGTGCGTACAGCTAAGGAGTGGAATTCCCTGCCGGGGTCTGTGTTTCCTGATAGCTACAACCTGGGAGTCTTTAAGTCAAGAGTGAATAGGTTACTTCTAGGCAAGCGTGCTCCATCTTCGACCACATCGTCGCTTACCATCAGGTGAGATTGTGGTCAAGCGCTTAATCAATAATTTAAAAAAAAACATAATTCTAAAATTCGTATCGTTCGATGCATTCGACGCGTTCGGCTTGGATTAGGGTGCGTTCAGCTTTAGAGTGCTTTTTAGGATTCCGTACCAAAATGGTAACCATATTTATTTATTTATACTTTACGCACACCATGTACAGAGGCGGACTTAATGCCTTAGGCATTTTCTACCAGACAACCTTTGGGTGATGCAGAAAATAACAGTGGTAGGTGCAATGTGAAAAAAAAAAAACCGAAACACGATTAATATTTAATGAATGGAAATATATGTATATCGGCGCGAAGGCTTAATCAAGTGTCGAATAAATCAACATGAATGCCGGCGGAAAGGCGTAATCGAGCGTCAGTTTGATTATTCTAAGTTCAAATAATGTGTGATTGCTTATTTGAAGTTAGTAAAAGTCACTCAAACGATTATTTAATTAACTTTATTAGTTGATTACTAGAAATTATTAAACTAATTAATTTGTACTTCTAAATTCATTTTATGATTTTTAAAATTATATCAAGAATTTAAAAACGAACCACAAAGAAAACATGAGTCGATAGACTTGTAACGACTCTAACGAACGGGTATAAATACGACCCTCCGACCGTTCACAAGTCATGATCACAAAGATTCAGGAAAGCTGTAGGGAAACCAGCACCCTTAGAATAAACAGATACAGACCGCGTTCCGTATACCGACCTCGCCGCCGAGGTCCGTCGCGACGACCCACTCAAAACCCTCCCCGACTTTTGCAAACGAGCCAGCCCGCGCCGCTGAGCCTTTAGCTTTAATAACCCCTAATTAATGAAACGACCCAGCCTGATTGTCCCTTGCTGTCCCTAACTGACGCCGCGCCGAGCCTAAGCCGAGGTCGTATTCCACAGGGAATGCCCTTAGCGAGCGGTCAGTAGTTTTTAGCTTGTAGCTAGTTTTGTTTCCTTGGCTGGGGGCCTTAAATTCATTTGAGGCCACCACAGGTTAGTCCGAAAAAAAAAGTTCACAAGTCATTCTAAGTCGAGCCGTCGGACAGTGCGGAGCTCCGTAATATCGTGAGTCATTCTTTGTTGTTGACGAATATTTACTGTGTGCCATTGTGTGCTATCCACCAGCGAGAATATAAGTTGATACTGAAATCAAGTATTTCATTTCCGAAATGAGCACCCACCACCAACACCATGATGATATGGAAATAGTGACGTCAGCATTGCTGACGTCACCTTTTTTAAAAATAACAAGGGGGCCCGTTCCCCGTCATATATAATAAACTACATATACAATACAATACTATAATAATAGGTCTTTACCTATGAAATTGCCGTTTTATATGAAAAAATTTAAACGAATTTTTTTCATGTATTTTTTATTTGTATTAATCGAAGTAATCACCCATGCAATCAATGCATCTTTGCCAACGCAGTGGCAGTTTATTGATGCCCTTCTTAAAGAAATCAGCTGGACGGGAGGCAACAAATTCTTCAAAGGCATTTTGTACTGCCTCTCGGGTATTGAATTTTTTTCCCGCCAAGAAGTTATCCAAATTCTGGAAAAAGTAGTAGTCTGTAGACGCAAGGTCTGGTGAGTAGGTCGGATGACGGAGAGCTTCCAACCCCAGTTCTTGCAACTTGGAGACCGTCTGCTGTGCAGTATGAGGTCGCGCGTTGTCGTGCAGGAGAAGCGGAGACGAGCGATTGACCAATGCTGGTTGGAGATGTGCCAGCTTCTCCATCATTGTGTTCAGTTCTTCACAGTACACATCTGCAGTAAAGCTCACCCCGTTTGGCAAGAAGCTGTGATGAATCACACCGGCGCTAGACCACCAAACAGTGACCATCACTTTTCTAGGGGTAAGTTTTCGTTTATTAGGGCATTGTTTAGGTGCTGAACCAGGATCCAACCAACTTGCTGAGCGCTTGCGGTTATCAAACAGAATCCATTTTTCATCGCAGGTAACAATGCGGTTCAAAATTCCTTCATTTGTGTGTCTGTTGAGCAGTGCAAGGCACGTCTCGACGCGTACTTCGTGCTGGCGATCATTGAGTTCGTGGGGCACCCATTTGTCAAGCTTTTTTACCTTGCCAATTTGACGCAAATGGACCAATATTGTTTTGACGCTAACGTCGAAAGCTGCTGCTAATTCAGCCGTAGATTGTGTATCATCAGCTTCCACAATCGCCTTTAATAATATTGGGCCGGGTCGAAGGAAGACGCGCTCAAGGTAGAACACCGGCAATATGGTCCGACGCCATAAAGAAGGCTGCTGGAGGCAGCATGTACAGAGCGGTCCACATTGCAGAAGACCGCATGACTTGGAGACGCGTCGTATGTGGTCGCGATCCTCAGCAGTGAGGGAACGACGAAGAAGAAGAAGAAGAAGAAGAAGAAGGTTGATTTCACACTAAATATTATTGACTTATGACTTTCCATTTCTAAGAGACAGATTGCTGTGCTCGTTTTTTGTGATGAATAATCCTAAGTGTAGGATAATATTTTGAAGATTTGTGACTTTATAACAAGGTGCCAAGGTTGTAATTCGGTTGAACTCAAAACTGTTTTAAAACTAATTTCTCAGTTCGCGAGTAAACAAAAATGCTAGTAAACAAAAGCTATAATAGGTATTCACGCGGACAGAATTTAGCTTTGATTTTGTATTTGACAATAGAACATTCTGCTAATACGACGATTTGCGAATAGGACGTTTTGCTAATAAGGACGATTTGTGAATAGGACGTTTTGCTAATAGGACTTTTTGAGAATAAATTGTTTTGATACGGAGGCGAGTTATCTAAAAAATCCTTATAGAAAAAGTCAAGATTACCTTTTCCTTTTCGGTGATTTTGTAGTAATATTCGAGAACGAAGCCGACGTCGGAGTAGTCCACATGCGGTGCCACGCTCGTGAGAAGCAACAGACACTGCAGGTCACGCTCGTCACTCATCGCGCCCAAGTGAGTGCTCAAGATGTCCACTAGGCGATGGCTGACGAACAATCAATATTCATTTTAAAACTCGTTCACACCAAACATACAACGTGTAATAGAATAAACGCAATCGCTCTTAATTGGTCATTGTACTCATTATGAACAACTTTTATTATGGGACAAAAACCGAAATCGCAAAAAAAAATCGGTATTTCGGTATTGGTCCCATAGTAATAGTTGTTCATAATGATGAGTACAATGAACCCTCAAGAGGTATTGCGTTTATTCTGTTCTACATTGTATAGGTAGTCCGCCGCGACTGTCAGTATAATTTTGGTGTGATCGCGGACGTAGGATGAACGTCTGTTGAATGAGCTTTAGGCAGTCAAAATCGTAACTTATGTAGCCCGCTATTTTAACAGATTATTAGTTCTAACTTTAGAGTACTTAATCGGTTACCGGTACCATAAATATTTTATTTAAAAGGTTTTCACACAACTCCTTTAGATTTAGATGATGTTAGTTTAAGGACTCCACCAGAATTAGATAAACAAAATAATTTTAGACTTACTATTAGCTTTGTAAATTACATAATCAAAGGGTCCTTTATGAACTGTTCTGTTTTTTTGTTAAAAGTTCTAACAGTTAAAGTAATATCTTACTTGATGCACTTTGCGGACTTCGAAAGCAAAAGGCAGATTTTCTGTAGGTGCTTCATCTTCTGGCGGCGCATGATACCTGCGAGGAACATCCAGGGCATCGGATCGACGCAGTCCAGCTCCGTGAACTTGCGCAGTCGATCGATCAACAGTTTTTCGACTAGTGTCAACACCTGCTCTTGTACCTTGAAGGAGAAAGATATTTTACACATAATAATAACGGCTTAACTCGATGTAACGACCCTTTCCCACGTTTCGCAGGTACGGTTTTGTGTCCGTTTCGATGGCGCGGCCACGACGTTTTCTTTTTTAAAAAATTATGCCACGATTTTGTAAAAATGTAAAAGTAGACTCCCAAAACCATAAATTTGTCAAAGCTATGGTTAAAAAGTTATAAGGGTTTGAACGTGGCCGCGCCATTGAAACGCTCCGAACCGCGCGGCCACGGACATCTTTAAAACTAAGCATTGCAGAGACCTGAAATTTTGGTAAGTAACAGATTGAATTTGTAAAAAAATGATAAAAATATAGAAAAAAATCCTGGGCTTATATTTTAGGAGCTGTGAGACTAATACGCCATGGCCGCGCCATTGAAACGGTGAAAAACACATTTTCGCCGATATCTCGCTGAAAAAGCAACGCAGACGTCTGAAGTTTTTTGTAAAACCTGGATTTGAATTTGACAAAACTAGTTTTACAAAAAACTTTAGTTAGGGCTATAACTAGCCCCATATCCCACATGTCACGAAAAAATAAGACTTTAATTACCTAACGCCGGTTGCCCCCTTGTTTCCTTTTCCAAATTTATACAGGGTGTAAGGGACAGCCCTCCGCAGAAACTGATTTTTTTTAAAACCTCATACGCAATGTATCGTGACCGTGGCAATCGCATAGCGATCGGCAAGCGCAGCTAACTTTCAGCCGCCGTCCCCGCTACGGGGCTCTTCCGAACAGCTGATTTCATGCGTCGATCGTTACGAGTATTTCAACATCCATTGCTGGTTATTTGACTTTAGCTGTTTTATTTATAAAAATGGTGTACTGCGTACAAAGAATGTAATTTTACATTGAAAGAAAGGAAAATTAACTGAAAAAAAGGTTAAAAAAAATTAACATTTTCCTGAAAAAAGTTCCGGTGGAATATGATTCAAAATAAGGAGCTTAATGCACCCCTATCAGCCTGCGGAGGGCTGTCTCTTACACTCTGTATAGCCTATGTCACTACGACTTTAAAGACCATTTTTTAAAGGTTTTAGCCTTCAGAATATCATAAGCCGATAAAGACGTAGTACAAAACTGGTGTAAGTATATTCGTCCATGAAGCATCAATGAAGTTCTGACATTCAACTTCATTGATCACAATATTGCAATTCTCGCACTTCACTGTATTTGAGGTCATTGACCTCCGCGATGAGTCACCGGTACACGCAATGCCACACGCAATGCCACAACCGTGCTGTGTCACGTACGCACGATGACGAAGACTGGTTTTATAAACTGGCGATTTCAGCAAACCCGATCCATTTGCATCCGTTGCCTATCTCCGAAGTTCTTAATCAGATCTTCACCAAATTGAAATGAACTTCGAGAAAATACTCTTCCAAAAATACCCAAATCGCTTCAAGTGTGCCTACAAAATTTGAAGCGTTCCCTTGATTTCTCCAGAATCCCATCATCAGATCCTGACCGGATGACAATGGGACCAGAATTGCGTTAAAAATTATGGAAAACATTGTATGTTATGTTCCTATAAAATATGAGGGTTGCCCTCGATTTATCTGGGATCTTGTCATCAGATTCAGAATTGTTGACAATAGGACCATCTCAGGAGTATAGGCTTTCGATTATACAAATAATTTTTGAAACTCGGTCCACAATTGGCGGAGAAATCGGTGAACATGCATGAAAAATAAGTCAGTTGTATTTTTTCCGTAAACTTTTTCACTTTTTAGTAGTGGTTAGCTTGAACTAAACCCAACGCAAAGCAATCATTTATGATTCCTTTTACGTTGGGTTTAGTTTGGTTGGATCTTTAGATCGGTTCATAGACTATAAAGTTATGCCCGAATAGATAACCCCATTACCATGGTTGACTTCTTCACATCTGCGTACCCCTTCACAGCGTACCGGCGTGATGTTATGTTATGAACTGGTGTAAACAATAAAAAAACATGCGATTTCAGCAATCCCGGCAGATATGCTCTTATTTATTGAAGAGTTCCGTTACCTATTTCCGAAGTCCGGGAAAAACTCTTCCAAAAAAAAAAATCATCAAAATCGGTTGACAATTAGCGAAAATATCGCTAAACCAAAAAAATAATAATAAAAAGTAAGTAATAAATCCACAAGAATTCGGTTAAAAATGAATAAAATTCGGCATACGTAATACTTGCATGACGCTTTGGTGTGTGAACTTCTTAATAGCGATAAATTGAAATAGGTACCTTAGTTTCTGGGTCAGAGACCTGATGCAGGGGGCCGTCGAGGAAGGCGTTCAGAACAATTTCGCTGGGGCGCACCGTCAGAAGCTCGCCGAGAGCGTTGATGGCAGATGTCCGCACAATGATGCTCGCATCGCGACACAAGCTCACCAAAAACTGCTCACAAACATCTCATTAAGTATAGGTTTCAATTTTGATTGCCTTTAGGCTGATGAAGTAAGTCTTACTTATTATTTTGGTGGGCCAATGCTAGTTTTTCAAACCGCGATTAAACAAGTTACAAGTTAGTGTACTTTTATAATTATTACCTTGGGTTCTGCTTGTAGTAAATAATAAATAAGTTATATCCTGGCTAAGTACGTGCTAGAACTGTTTTCATAGGCCGTTGGATTAAAGTAATCGGATGCAAGCCGACCTTGATCCTGTATAAATATGCCAAGTATAGTGTCATATAATATGCTGATACTAGGTTATATTATAACAGAAGGATTCGTCTCCGTAATATCTCGGGGATTCAGGGGATCTTCGAGGATATGAGAAGAATCCTTAAAAGCTTTGTCTCTAGGGTTTATTTATTCATGCCCCGCGGCATCGAGAGCAGCGCCCCTCTCGCTTGATCAGGCCTTACTCACCATCAATTGTTTTCCTTGCGGCGTCGGTGCAGCGGTGTCTGCCAGCAGCTGTTGCAGCAGCGTGGCGGCCGCCTTGCGCACCACCGCACGCTCGTCGTTGGCGCTGCGAGCCACCACCGCCATCAGGCGAGACACCTCGCCGTCACCATTCAGGTGCTGCCACATAAGAACTAGCGATTAATATAACGCCAAAACATATCACACAACGTTTAGCATTTGTTTGCATGAGTATTGGCGGTCAAAAGGGGCGGTGCGAACGCAGAGCACTGAAAAATGTCAATTTTGTCGTCGCAGAGAAGGTGTGGTAGTGGGCAGGCTCGCGAACGGCGAGATTCATCAGCGGCTACTACTTCGACTGCACATGGAGCCCTTAACAGTGTGCGTTGTTCAGTGTGTGGTTATAAAAATCACGAATCAGTTAAGTGCCGGTTTAAAAATTATATTGTGGTGAAAAAGGACATTTAAAAAAGATGTGTAAATCTAACAGTGAAAAATCGAAATTGCATCTCGGAATTGTGTCTCACAAATGTGAAGAATGCGATCTGTTCAATATGCGGTATGTTAATAATGATCCCATTATTATTTCAATAGAGATAACTAGTGTAATGTCAGAAAAGGATTATCTCTACAACATTTAAAAATATAATTTAAATAAAACTGATATGAGAATGTATTTGTGTGGCCATAAAATTGTTCCTAAAGGCTATTTCATTTGCACCATTTCATATTTCAACACGTGCCAGAACATTAGGTTTTATGTTATACAAAATGGCGGACCACCGTCACTAGGCCGTGATTTCATGACTAAGTTTAAAATATATTTTTCTTCAACTTATTTAAATAAAATCAATGTTGATAATCAATGTACAGAGGAGGTGCAGCAGCTGTTAAATGAGTTCCCTGACCTGTGGAAGGACGAACTAGGGTGTTTTAATAAGTTCGATATAGATTTTCAGCTCAAAGTGGGGGCGAGGCCTATTTTTTTAAGCCGCGTTCTATTCTTTTTGCCCTTAAAAATAAAGTTGAAGATGAGTTAGTCAGGCTTGTAGACTTAGGTAATTTAGTTCCCGTAAACTTAACTGAGTACGCGACACCGATTGTTCCTGTATTCAAGGCGAATGGACAAGTAAAAATAGCTGGAGATTTTTCGTGTACATTTAATAAAATTCTAAAAATTGATAAATATCCATTGCCGCGCATAGAGGAGGTATTTGCCAAAATTGGGAATAATGCTTATAATCAATTCAAATTGTGTAATTCGTCACAGGATCTCACCGTCGCCTTGTTTACGGTCTTGCTAATGCGCCAGCCATTTTTCAGCGAGCTATGGAAACGCTGTTAGCGGGTATAGAAGGCGTGACTTGTTGTAACAGATGACGTCTGTTGTACTGCTACCACTCGTGAATTGCATTTGTGTAGGTATAAGGAAATCCTTAAAAGGATACAGGATGCGGGATTACAATTGCAAAAGGACAAGTGCCTTTTTCCAAGACAGTGTCATGTACCTACCTTGGGTACGTAATAAATAAAAATGGGCTTAGGACGTGTCCCAAGAAGGTAGATGCGATATTTTATAAGCGCCGCGTCCAACAAATGTCCTTGAAACCAAAAGGTTCTTGGGCGTCGTTAATTATTACCGTAATTTCGTTCCGAACGCTTCTTCTTTATTAAACCCGTTACACACATTACTGCGTGCAGGCGTAACATGGTATTGGGGTGAAAGTGAAATGAGAGAGAGAAATGCGTTTCATAAAATAAAGGAGGAGTTGGCCTCTAACCGGCTATTAGCACATCTTGACCCAGCAGTACCATTGGTATATACTTACTGTGGACGCAGGGCCGTCGGGTTTAGGTGCGGTTCTTTCTCACGTTGACAATAAGGGCTGCGAGCGTCCAATTGCTTTTGCTTCTAGATCGTTATCAGTTAGTGAGAAGGTATAGGTATAGCCAGATTCAAAAAGAGGCAACTGCAATCATATTTGGTGTTAAACATTTCCACCAGTATCTTTACGGTAGGCGGAGTATCTTTACGGAGCCTTTCATTCTTAAAACAGACCACAGACCCCTTCTATCCATATTTGGAAAGAAAAATAGCGTCTCTGTAACGGCGGCGTTAAGATTACAACGATACGCAATTATATTGTCTGAATATAACTATGTAGTGGAATAATTACGGCTAAAAATAATTCAGTAGCAGATTATTTTTCTAGAGCGCCGTTACCCCCGTCACAACACGTCTGTAAGGGGGAAGAGAAGAACAAAGATATTACTTTTCTATTTCTTGATGCCACTACAAGCCCGGTATCATCCGAAAATATCAAACAAGCCACTGAACTAGATACAGTGTTAGCCACCGTGGTAAAGTATATGAATCATGGTTGACCACGTAAAATTACCAGTCAATCCGTATTGCCTTATTTTACTGTAAAACTGATTTGTAAATTAATGACGGGTGTTAGAACACATTAGGGCACAGATTACTGAATAGTTACTACGTAAATTAGGGACAGAATGTTAGAAGAATTACACTCAGCCCATTTTGGCATTGTAAAAACCAAAAGTGCAGCCCGCAGTAGAATGTGGTGGCCGGGTATTGATAAAGACATCGAGCGGTGGATAGGTGAATGTAATGAGTGCTCGCGAGTTCGGAACGCACCGCCCCGCGCCGTCCCCGCTCCTTAGCCTCACCCTTCTCAGCCGTATTATTATCGTATCCACATAGATTACATGAGTTTAGGCCAGAATATTTATTTGGTTGTGATTGACACGTTTAGTAAAAGGCTGGAATGTATTCATATGAACAGCGGTACCTCCACAAATGCATTGATTATGAAATTGAAAGGCATATTTTTAACACTTGGAATACCAAACATTATTGTAAGTATCTGATAATGACGCAAAAATTCGGTCCACCGAATTTCACAAGTTTTGTAATAATAACGGTATTAAGCATTTAACTTCTCCAGTTTATCAACCGGCTAGTAACGGTTAAGCGGGAAATTCGGTAAAAACCTGTAAAAAGATGCTAAAATGTATAATATATAACAAAAGTATCCCACAGCGTGAACTACACGAGAAGTTACTGAGTTTTTGTTTGAATATCGTAACACTGCACATTGTTCTACGGGAATTACCCCAGCTATGTTAATGTTTGGCAGAAATTTACGGTCTAGGTTAGATGTGAATTAGGGCTTGCAATCCAGATATCCGGATATCCGAATTATCCGGATATCCGCCCAATTTTCATATTCGGATAATGAATGTAACTGTATCCGGATAATACGGATTTTTCGGATAGTCGATTTTTTCGTGTGTTCTATGTATATAAAGCCTAATAATACATTTTGCATTGTGTGTAGTACAAGTAAACACATGTATTTACTCTACAGACATTATCTACTTACTTACTACAAATTTAAATTTTGATTGAATCTACGTAATTTTCTATTCTGATTATTTCTGATCTACGTGATTTTTAAAATCAAAGTTGGCAACACTGGCGATACCTAGTTCTCAGCGCGAGCGCCACGCACTCCGCACTTCGTATTATCTGACTAGTCGCACGCTCACTGCGAACGCATTAGGTCGAATTACAACAAAATCGCGAACGTGTAGACGACGTGGTGTGGTTCCTGTCGGTGGCGGCTCATTGAAAGAAATTCCAGTTTACTGAGTAAGTACCTACACAAATATTCAATATTTATTCATTTATATGTTATATTTTGTTTCATAATCTACTTAATGCAAGTAAATACGCTTCTATGAAGTTCATTTCTTGTAATAATGGAGTAGGTTGTTTGCATTGCATCTTGCACGTAATGAGAGCGGCAACGTCGCGCGCGCGTTTTATTCCCTACTTAGAGATGTTTAACAAGTTTTCTATTGTTTTTTTTTGTTTTATTTCTACTTTGGACAATTGGGTGTGAGCAGGTAGTGCAAGTACTTAGGGGCAGATGGGCTCGTGTAAGCTAATGTGAAATGTTAATGAATGTACCAGCTTAAAATTTAAACGTTATCTGTAAAACGTAGGTACTAATTGAAACTCTCATAGAATATTTGAGGGTTACTGTGGTCTCTAACCAGTTTTACGTCGACGTCACGCCACGCGCCAAATATAAAAAAAATGTTAGCATCTTGCAATTTTTAGTATTGATTGAATTATTTTATTTTGTTATAGGTTATGTCTGCAAGCGATATCCAATATAAAGCGTCGCGTACCAGAACTTAGTGGGACGATTAAATATCTTCACGACCCGAAAAGCTTTTATGATGAAGCAGAACTCGACACATCTGTTTACCCTTTTGGGAATCCTTCAAATGCATACATTCAACGGACGATCGTCCATATTATTTCTACTTATTTTGGAGCACAAGAACCTGAAAATATCCCTAACGAGCCTCAAGTAACTGAAGTTGCTCACATCGTAAAAGGTTCAATAAAAGAACAATTACAAGAAGAGATAAATAAAATAATGAAACCCTCATCTTCAGAACTTTCGCGAGGGCAATATGCGCAACCATATTCTTCCCGTCAAAGCGATTTGCTTACTACAATACGGGTAGAAATGGCGCTTTATGATCAGGGAGGCCAAAGGAGCAAGAACTTGGAGAGAGCGTACAGTGTTTTGCTGGCAATTCCACCCACTAGTGTAGAGGCAGAAAGAGTATTTTCTGCCTCTGGCTATCTATGTAACCATTTACGTACAGCCATGAAAGATGACTCTCTGGATTGCTTGAGCTTTTTAAGATCTCACTACCAAAATAAAAATTAAAAAAAATGCTTGAGATTGAGACAAAGATAAAAGTTGATTTATGGAGAAAATAAGTATTTAGATTTGTTGTTTGTTATGTTTTTTGTATTTGGTTTATATGCATATTTGTTTTTTTATTTGAGTGAAATTTGTGCAATAAGGAATAAGAATAGCTGGGTAGTTGGATTATTCAATAAGAGTTTATTATGATTACATTAGAAATTATAAAAGTTAATTTTTTACCCTTTGTTTGGTTTTATTTGATTTTTGCCTCATAACTTAAATCATAACAAAATTGTTGGTTTGTTGATTTTAGATGAAGAACTGTTTAGTTGTTAATAAATACTGATACTTTGAATAAATTCCCTTGTTTCAATTGCCTGGGTGCTACAGGGAGGGCATTGTTTTTCATATTCTAGTTTTAATTTTAGTGCCTTTCAAAATTATCCGAATTATTGGCTTGGTTTCCGCAACCACTTCATATTTTTCGTATTGGGTTTCCACTCTTGAGTGCCAAATAGCTGAAGCCAGTCCAACACATTGCTGAGCGCCGAAGATTAGAATTCTTTTCTTTTCAAGTTCGCGTTTTTGAGCTTTGTGATGTTTCGGGGTATATGTATGTACAGGCAGTGTTCCAGAAGCTGTGTTATTACAGTATAGGCAATCTGTTAGGCTCTCCACTTGTTTCATAAGACTTTTAATTTCTTGATTCGCATCAGTTAATTTTTGTTGTAATACTGATAGTTGCATGTCGTTATTACCGTCGGGTTTTAACAAAGGACGCAATGTAGCAGTCAAAGTTGTGGTAGTCAAGCTGTGCGGTAACAGGGAATGTCTCTTATTTTTCATACGTTAGTGTTAGTGTTGGAATTACTCTCTATTGGTGATGAGCACAGAGACTTAAGTAATTTTTTTCCTGCAGTTAACTTATTGATTTGTTTGTGCAGGTCATTGTTCTCCAGTGTTGTGTTTTCAAGTTCCTTCTGCGTACTATTAAGTTCATCTGTTAATTGGGAAATTGTGTCTTTCATTTCGGACATTGTTATTATGTCAGATATTGTACCGTCTACACTCTTTGACAATTTATTTGGTGTCAAGTATGATTCCTCTGACGTATCAAAATCTGTAAGCATATGGGAATCCGCGGCCTTATTTGTGCATTGTGGAGTGAGTTGTACATCGTCAACACGTTTCTTATTCTCTTTATTAATACGTGTTTGTTCTGGTGTTGGCGGGCTTAAAGTGATATTCTGCTTTTTTCTCATCGGGATATTAGATGTATCGTTACATAGAACTTTTTTGCTTTTAATGCAAATTTTGCACCTCCATTTGTTTTTTGCTTCTTTATCCATTAAACGGTAGGTTTGTTCAGGATAACCGTCGCAATTCAACTCATATCTGTTGTTAAATGTTGAACACCGTACCGAACAGTAGGTACCGTACTAGAGCTGTCATCTTACAGCTAGTGTTAGAAGCAGATGGAATATTTTTATTAGACATTCTGCTATTTCTCTCGGTTTACTGGGAACCTTATTTGTATTTTAGTGATAGCGATTTCAATTTAGATACAAAAAGTCCTGTGGTTCTACCGAGGATCGGACTCACGACTCGCCACTCCGCAGTCTAGGCTGGTTATTTTCGGCCACTTAGCTGTTATTACGAGCGTTGAATTTAGCGTATCGCTTCGAGTTATATATTCGTTACGTTACGAGACAGTGGGTGTTCAAAGGACATGTTATGAAATGGGCTTAAAATATTTTTATTTTTGAACAGCTATCATGTGTGGTTTTTCTGATAGAGAAAATTATTACGGACGGCCTTACAAAAAGAAAAAAAATATTAAATTCACCATTATTTAATAAATAAATATTTTAAATCCAGATATTTCTTGTATCGTAATATTATTTTTGCACATTGAATCAAACTAATAAGTGTTAAATATCATTTTTTAAAGCAAATTATACACCCTATTGTTATTAAAAATATTTTAAAACAATATTAAATGGCTTTAAAATATAATCAACGAATTATCTTCATAATTTGTATGTATGGCATTGATACCTTTGCCTCCTAATGGAATCTATGAAAACATTACCTGGGTGTGGGCACTTGTCAGTTCATGTCACTGTCACACTTGTCAGTGCATGTCATGTCCCTTATCTCGTCATTCTCGCTTGTCAATTTTTTCTTTTGCTTATGAACATTTAGGTTTATTGTATTTGTAATTATTAATGAAATGAAGGGCCTTATAAAGTTCCTGATGGTGGGTACTCCGCCAACCCGCACCAGGCCAGCGAGGTGGACTAAGGCCTAACCTTTCTCATTTTGAGAAGAGGCCCGTGCCCAGCAAGGGCTCAGTAATGGGCTGAATTTATTTTTTAATAGCGAAATTGTATTAACGCTGAAACGCTATTATTTACAATAAGAAGGCTTATGATAAGGATAATGAATTTATATGTACCAAATAACCTTATTTTCTCCTACAATTTGGGACTTTATCATCATGAAGTCAGTTTACTGACTTTCAGAATGATTACCCACTGATAGTATCCTTCCTCCAAGGTAGGCCAGTAAACCCGAAAGTCCAGTAACAGACTAGATTGCATTGGACCTTTTATAAATAGTCGCTCGAGGAGGTCGGAGTAGGTGAACATTTTTGTGTATTAGGTAAAGAAATAAAAGTAATGTATTTGCTTATATTTGTCTGTATTTATTCTACCTCTTCATTTTCAACATCTTCCCTTACAATTATGTTATCAAGAAACTGTGCAGGCGGTAATATGTTGTTTTGATGCCGAGCCCACCCAAGATACCATATGATTGTCATTACATGAGCACAGCTCCCGACAGTTCGCTTTCCTACTATACAGCTGCAGTAATATTCACAAATTCTCTCCTCCCAATTACTTGATTCTGTTAATTTTATCAAGACATAAGTATAATATACTTTATTGCTTTGATGTCTTGACCTGATCCTACCTCTTAGTAATACTGTCTCATGTGATGACATTATGCCTGGGACATTTGTGATTTCTAAGCTTTCACTTATTTCAACCAAAAATGTCCCATTTGCACGAATATGCTCCCCGTAATAAGATCTAGCTTGCTTGATTTGGTAAATTCCAAGACTAAACAAAATCAAGTCTGACATTTCCATTACAGGGAACATATTAATTTGTGGTAATTGGGCATCATTTATTCTTACAAAACTGGCTCGGCGTCTATTTAATTGATGCTCAAGCACATATTCACCTAAATAGTTCGGCATGTTCACTCTTAGCATTGCTCTGTCTAAGATTGCTTGAGCATCAGAACGGTCGGTTATCAGTGGATGAAAATTGTTCAATATTGCTGCGCAAATTCTAAAATCACTCATTAAGTTTCTTGATGCTACATTAAAATATTTATTTCTGAACATCTTGAAATCACGTTTAAACCGACCATTCACTACTTCAATTACCCATCTGCACAAGGTTACAAGCCGAGATTTATTGGCTTTTATCGTGGACAATTGTGTTTCACCCACATCAAGAGTCTCTGGCTTGTGTACTGAGAATCCTAATGAGGTTAGTAGTCCTATAGCATCTCGAAACCCTCTATCAAGCAAAAACACATCATTTTCTCTAAAATAATTTCTGAGAGCACCACTGGGTGCAAAAAGCTGGTTCATTATCTGGGCATCAGAAGTCGTAGCAGCATATGGACCAAAAACATCTAAAATAAATCCATCTGTGGTTGCCATCATAAAAGGTTTTAATAAATTGGCATATTTATGTAAGCTATAGGTTTTTTTTTGGAATAGGTAGTTAGACAACTTTTGCAAATAAATATATGTGCCATCAAAGATTACTATAGGATTACTTTCCTGTGTGCCAAAGAGACCCTGTGGAATCAAAAGATTTCTACTGGACAAGCTTGCTCTTGGGATATTACTAATGCCCAAATGTAAAGGTACATATGATTCCAATAAGCAACCACGGGTCTTCTTAACATACTGGCAGACTGTATATGTTGATAAACCAAACAAAGAGGCAATGCGTCGAAAAGGTTCTCCAGTCCTTATTTTGATCAAATACATACTAAGTGCTGTTTTAGATTTTTTTCTACATAGATTGGACAATTGAGGTATGAGAGTTAATATTGCCAAAAAGTTAAAAACAGTCAAGCCTGTCCAGTATCGACAAGTAGTATTATTTATGTTTTCAACATTTTCAAAATCTATGATGTTATTTATATCCCTCCGTAATAAGTCAAGCATTTCGGTAATATGCACCTGGTTGAATTCAGTTACGAATTCAAATTCAGCAAGAAAATCCCAATTGTATAAGGATAAATGTTCTTCACACACTCGAGAATTTTGAGTGATGTACAGTTTTTGATGTGTGAGAATTTTTTTCTTTAAATATAATGGCACACGTTTCCTTTCCTGATTCATACAATCCGGAACAAAACAATGACTAGTGGTATCTGGAGTGCGGCTATAACCATCTAATGTAAGGCTTACAACTGGTTCTCGGAGAATATTTTCAGTGTCTGTGCTGGCAGAACTGGGAGGCTCCACTACAGAGCTGGATCCACTGATAAATGGATTTGGTTCTTCCAGAATGTCCTCATTATTAGTGCTGGCAGTACTTTCTATGAATAATCCAGATCCACTTTCTACAGGTGGTGGTGGTTGCCGATGAGCCCTTTGCCAACAAGCATTACATGCCCGGGCGTTCAAAGGCATCTGCAATTGAAGGAACAATTAGTTTTAGTAAAGCTAAAAGTTCTAAAGTGGGTGAATAATTATACAAACGGAAAAAGTTTGATATTATTATGGCATACAGACTTTTAACTAATTAAAAATTGTTTTAGCTGGAATAACAACAAGCAGGTACACTTACTTCAAGAGGGCTGATTATATTGGCAGAATAAATCCATTCAGCATCACCATAATTTAGTTGATGAGAACGTCGCCCAGTTCTTCTGGCAATGGAAATGCCACAACATACACAAACTGAATTATGACCAAATTGACGTTCGCCTATATTCCCTTCATTCCTGTTATTTGATTCAAGAATCAATAGGCTAACACATTCTTGACATAGGTAGTCTTCATCGATTACCTAAAACAAGAAAAGCATCATATTTTAATGTGTGGAATGGATTTTCTATTGTCACCTTGCACAAATGTGGTAAATACACTATAAATGGCAAATGAATCTGTTTTATTACACTGCTGAGTGTTGAATTATGGATATGCAGATTTTTAGCTACATACCTGTCTGGAAATCCATTCTTCTAATACAGAGATAATCTCAAGATCCATATGTGTTGCATTATACCGATATGGTTGTGCAATTGGAATAGCAATCCAGCAATTAATGCAGCGAGGCATGATTGTGAGGATTACCAGGCTGCGATAAATGGATTTATAACTTGTGTGCAAAATCCAAGTCCGAGTGAGAAATCAGGGTCGTCAGTATCGCCGGTCGTCGGGTGTCCAAATCGTGTGCAGTATCAAAGAATCCAAATTAAAAGCCAGGTCAGATAAAGAAAAGTTAAAACGAGAAACTTGAACAAAAATAACAACAAAAACACAAACGAATTCAAAGTATTCAAACCACTTGTATCCGTTTTGGTTCCGTTGTAACGCAAACCACAGACTCAACGAATCAACGAATTGAATTTGACATTTTGACACTTGATTGACGTTTACACATAACTTAATGACATCCAACCGAAAAGTGTTGGCAACATCAATAATAACTGTGGGTTGCAATTTATTTTTTAAACTGTAATTATTTAAAAATATAATAATTAAGAAACGGTGATTTAAAAAAAATAAAAAAAAATATAGAAAGTCTCCTTAATTTATGTACTTTCATAAAAATATAATATCTTACCTGTTTAAAGCAGCTTCCAATAAAAGCCCAGCCTCCATACTAAAACCTAACATGTCCTTTGAATGTTTTTTAAAACAACCGTCATAGTTCTTTACAACTACAGTTTATGCACTTATTACGTTTAAACACCGTAGATAACAATTGTTTCACATTTATTTGAAGGTTCTTCGCACTTCAATAGTTTTTCCACTCATAAGTAATATTTAACATTGATGTATTTTAACATTTGAATACTACTATTTACGCACTATTATGGTGGGGTTTTTGAACACTTTTCTTGAGTATAAAGTTTAGATAACACTTTCACTTCTTTATTAGTCTATTTTATTCATGTTTCACTATTTATTATGGACTTGTCTTTAGTAATAATATTTTTAAACAATAAAATTCGTGGAGCTGATTTCAATGTTGACAGCCGCTGTCATCCTTTTTCAAGTACTGTGGTCGGTATATATAACATCGACTTGGGACCTCTGTGACATGCACTCAGACGTAATCACTGCAGACAGCGAGATTAGACGAAGTTGACCGACCCCTTACGAAGCCGTGCTGGGTTTCATTAAAACTGAGCTTGAGTGCCGAATAAACCTGAGCGTGCACAGTTTTTTCCAGTATTTTAGCAAACACACACAGCTTCGAAATTGGTCGGTAATTCTCGACCATTGTCCTTGACCCTTTTTTATATATCGGTGTTATATATGCCGACTTCCATATCTTAGGCACCACGCCAGTAGCAAGTGATTTTTCAAAAAGGATGGAAAGAGGCACAGAAAGATCCTTGGCACAGTGAGATTTTCAGACTGCGACGAGAGAAAATGGGGTAAATAATACCTGTCGTGAAATAGAAGGAGGTACTTATTCAAACTAGAACTTACCTTAAAAGTTAACCATTTCGATAAAATAACAGTTACATCAGGGGGTAATGATGATATTATCTATTGTATTGAACAAAGAGAAACTTGAATTCGTTGAAAACGCGGTTTTCCTGGGGATCACGCTTGACTTAAGGCTACAATGGGGTCCTCATTTAACATCTCTTGCGGGACGGCTAAGTTCAGCAGCATATGCTGTCAGAAAAATCCGTCAATTTACTGATATAGATACCGCGAGGCTGGTCTATTTTAGCTACTTTCATAGTATCATGTCTTACGGTATCTTATTATGGGGACGTGCTGCAGACATCGAATCTATATTTATTCTGCAGAAAAGAGCCATCAGAGCCATATATAATCTGGGTCGGCGCGATTCCCTAAGGGAACTGTTTAAAGATATTAACATCATGACGGTATCTTGTCAATACATATACGAAAATATAATGTATGTTCGGAAAAATCTCCATCTTTTTAGTAAGATTAGTGACAGGCATAATTTTAATACTAGAAATAAGAACAAATTAGATCAACCCCGATTCAGATTGGCTAAAGTACACACTTCTTTTATGGGGTACTGTGTTAAATTTTATAATAAAATACCATTTGATATTCTCGGACTGAATGAGAGAAAATTTAAAACATGCATTAAACGCACACAGGCATATTATAAACTGGAAGATTATATCCTTGATAAAAATGCTTGGCTAAATGCCGGTCCTGCTCCACAGCCTCAGCCGCTTGGTTCCACTAGTTAGGATTTTATATATGAGGATGCTCACCCTTTTTTATTTTACTTTTTACGTTTAATAATAATAATATTCCACATTTCTATAATGTTTGGAATACACTTTTATTTTTCTGTTCTTTCCAATTGATATTTATAGTTTTATATAAAGTAGAAGCATTTTTTATTTTGGAATCCTGTAAATGTGAGGACCATGTAGCCTTTTATGTTAATAGATGGTTTCCTTGTTTGACATGAATGAGCAGGGGCAATTGAGGGTTTGTCATGCTCACTCGAATGTCTCGCTGATGATGGCGCGTGTATCGGATCATTCGGTTCCCTTCAAAATGGTTGAGCTGAATGGTGCTGATGCACGCGTCATGTTCGTGAACGGGCGCCATCAGTGGAGACTGGTCATCTCTTAGCTGTCGCTGGTATTTATTTCAATAGTTTATTTGATACTTAGAATTCTTTTTTTTTCTCTTTCTTTACATTGTTCTCACATATAGAAGCAACAAAGATAATGTAACCAGGATTATTGTAAATCATAAAATGGTTTAAAAGAGTGTCCGTGGAGTTTCTTGCACGTTCTTCTCCATAGAGATCTACGCTTTGGAACGTGCAAATAGCTTCATGATTTTGATTTTTCAGTGACAATTCAAAAGTACCTGTAAATGGTTTATTTGAAATAAATGCTTTGACTTTGACTTTGACTTTGATACCACAGTTAACTTGCTTGTTAAAGGTCCATTTTCCATAAGTATGTAATAAGCAGTTAACAATTAATTATTAGTGGAGCAGTCGCGTGGGGCTACGACACTATAAAATAAAAACGTGCGAAAACATATACACAATTCAAGACAAACGAATACCCTCCGAATACCAAAAGAAAACCGGCGCAAACGTCGAAAAGAGAATTATGGTATAGACAATTGACAAATATCGGCGGTATTGCCAGTAGTAACTTGAAATAATCCTACCCGTCACGTCACTGAACTAATATCTATATGATGGTCCATTGATGGTTTATTTTATAGATAAGAAAACATACTAAAATAATTAGATATACGAATAATTTAAGAATATAATTATTTTAGGCCGCTTATAAAAAACAAAACCCATCACGGCGTTTTGTTTTTAGCTATTATGTTTACCTGTTTTGATCTTTGTTAATATTCTATGGCAACATAACAACATTAATAGGTATTTTAGAACAAAATTACACAGAAAAGAGCTCATTATAAGACCTTCACATATTACATTATGGAATGCAAATAAAGATGAATATGAATATGAATATGAAAAACTTTTCAGTAAGATTATTTTTCCACTTCTGCTATTGGGCATAAAAAGTTATGCATGTTTGTACTCCTTGGTACTAAATGGTTTTCAGGTAGGAAAGCGCAATGGGAATTAGGTATAAGAGTTTTTGATGTATACATTGAAAAAATTAATACTGTATGTCATCACATCTTGATCAAATAAATAAACAAAAAGGAAACGTTGTTACTAAATCTGTAGATAATTTTTGTGATGAATATTTCCCAGCTGAGATTTCTGAATGCACAGAGTCCCAGCAGCAGCAGACAGTGTTAAGTTTGCCTATTAATGAATCATCAGCCGCACCACCATGCCCACCATCACCCTCACAGTCAGCTATTGAACTCCAAGATGGAGCTTACATCCCTACAGAGGGAAATATTGAAGTTCTAGATGGACGGGTAGAAGAGAGGTTGGATGTTGTTGCGGGGGATGGGTTAAAGAAAACTGGAAGTACCGAGCCCGTACGTTCTTCTGATGCGATATCTTGTTGTGACAAACAAACAGAACCGGGCAGTGGGGCGTCCGGACTCGGTCGTTCCGTTAGGGAAAGAAAAGAAGTATGTTATAAGAAGTTCTTTTAAGTTTACCCTAATGTATGTATTATTTTATTGTTATAGAGTATTTAACGAGTAGTGGTGGAGGAATGTGGTGTATGTATGCATGTACGCATACGTATATGCGCGCGGCGCACGGCGCGGACCCCTCTTCGTTCGTTACCTTAGTAATAAACTGGCTTGATTGTCACCTAGTCGATTCATTGCTTCACAAACATATCAATATACCATGAATGTAAAAAATATTAACACAAACTAGTGTGGCAGAAGAGTTCCTGTAAGTCTTGGAAGAGATATTTGCGAAGAAGTGGAACAGTCTTGGCTAAATCTAAGCTTTGCACTGAGACAATATTGCATAGAGTGCAATGGCTTACGCGCCGGTGTAAGGATCTCCGCGTGCACTCACCTTTATGGCCTTGATCAAGGGCAGGTGTTTGCTGGTGAGGCACTTGGTAAGAACGGCGAGCGCGCGCATGCGCAGTGTGCCTGACTCGTCGTTCGCCCGCTCGTACACGGCGCGCAAGATCTCCACGTGCATCACTTTATGCGTGCGCGCACGTAACAGGCTCCCGTTGTCCTCCCCTATTTGTTCTTCTGACTGTAGACATAACACAAATATTAAAATAATTACCAAATTCGTGACGAGAAACAGCTGCAGTTTTAGTTTTCATCAACATCGGGCCCGAGAATCTACAACCGCTGCATTGGATTTTTGAAAAAGTATCAGTTAAGTACTGTTTCAGTAGGTGAGTATACGCAGAAATTTAAACGTAATTTGCTAAAAATGAGCGCTTTCCTTTAGTTTGCTAGTAATAAAGTCACAAATCTTCGCAATATTATCTTATACTTACAATTATTCATCACAAAAAACGAGCATAGCAATCTGTCACTTAGATATTGAAAGTCATAGGTTAAATAACATTTAATGTGAAATCAACCTTAAACGGCTTCAAATAAAGTACATTTTTCCCATTATTGCCTTGCAACCTACATCGTTTTGTTCCGTTTCTGTTTGCTTCTTCGAATTTTACTACAGGAGGTATGGAGTCGCGTTGAACACTAAAATAATTTATAATATTCAAACCTATTGGCCCTTGGGGGGCAGAAACCTTGCTAAGTTAACTGTAAACAAATGCCTGAAATGTTTTAGATTTAAAGCTCAAAATGTGCAGCCTATCATGGGACAATTACCCAACACTAGAAGCACTTTAGAGTTCCCTTTTCTTAATAGTAGTGTCGACTATGCTGGGCCTATACTGATATCTGACCGGAAAGGTCGGGGATCTAGACTGATAAAGTCCTACCTGTGCATTTTTGTATGCATGGCTACCAAAGCTGTGCACCTCGAGCTTGTCACGGACCTCTCTAAAGAGGCTTACAGGGCTGCTTTAAATCGTTTTGTCGCTCGTCGCGGCAGGCCACGTACTATCTGGTCCGATAATGGTACAAACTTTGTCGGAGCATCTAATGAACTATATAAATTTTTACAGGGTTCTGATGTTGCACATGAAATAGCTCAGGAAGGAATAGAATTCAGGTTTGCACCAGCGTATTCTCCACATTTTAACGGTCTCGCTGAGGCCGCGGTTCGTTCAACCAAACATCATTTAAAAAGACTCTTGCAACTTACTCATTTAACTTACGAGGAAATGGCTACGTGCCTAACTCAAATAGAGGCGATTTTAAATTCAAGGCCCCTTACCCCTTTATCCACTAATCCTCTAGACTTCTCTGCCCTCACTCCTTCTCATTTCCTTACTGGACGCTCACTAATGTCGTTTCCAAATCCACAGATCACCGATGCCAACATCAATCGTTTGGAGCGCTACCAACGTGTGGAATGTATCAAGCAACAATTTTGGAAGATGTTTAATCTCGAATACATTTCAAACCTACAGCAGAAAACGAGATAGCCTGCTTCTACCAATATAATTATAAACTAATGCATGCATGCCATGCATAGACATGCCCCCGGGTTGAAGTGGACTTCAAAGAGGAAGTGGACAGATGTTGTTGAAGCCGCGCCGAATCGTCCCTTTCTTCGTCTTCAGATCCGCGACCCTCGTGACGCCATCGCTGCCGGGGTACACCTGCACGACGCGCCCCAGCAACCAGCAGAGCGGCGGGAGTGCCTTGTCCTTCACAAGAACAAGCGATCCCAACGCTATCTCGCCATTGGTAGAAGCAGGCCATCTCGTTTTCTGCTGTAGGTTTGAAATGTATTCGAGATTAAACATCTTCCAAAAGTGTTGCTTGATACATTCCACACGTTGGTAGCGCTCCAAACGATTGATGTTGGCATCGGTGATCTGTGGATTTGGAACCGACATTAGTGAGCGTCCAGTAAGGAAATGAGAAGGAGTGAGGGCAGAGAAGTCTAGAGGATTAGTGGATAAAGGAGTAAGGGGCCTTGAATTTAAAATCGCCTCTATTTGAGTTAGGCACGTAGCCATTTCCTCGTAAGTTAAATGAGTAAGTTGCAAGAGTCTTTTTAAATGATGTTTGGTTGAACGAACCGCGGCCTCAGCGAGACCGTTAAAATGTGGAGAATACGCTGGTGCAAACCTGAATTCTATTCCTTCCTGAGCTATTTCATGTGCAACATCAGAACCCTGTAAAAATTTATATAGTTCATTAGATGCTCCGACAAAGTTTGTACCATTATCGGACCAGATAGTACGTGGCCTGCCGCGACGAGCGACAAAACGATTTAAAGCAGCCCTGTAAGCCTCTTTAGAGAGGTCCGTGACAAGCTCGAGGTGCACAGCTTTGGTAGCCATGCATACAAAAATGCACAGGTAGGACTTTATCAGTCTAGATCCCCGACCTTTCCGGTCAGATATCAGTATAGGCCCAGCATAGTCGACACTACTATTAAGAAAAGGGAACTCTAAAGTGCTTCTAGTGTTGGGTAATTGTCCCATGATAGGCTGCACATTTTGAGCTTTAAATCTAAAACATTTCAGGCATTTGTTTACAGTTAACTTAGCAAGGTTTCTGCCCCCCAAGGGCCAATAGGTTTGACGAATAGTCGATAAAGGCAATTGTGGACCTGCATGTAATAGATTTGATGTTGAATTTGCAATAATAATTTCGTAAAATGATGCTTACTACAGAGTAAAATTTGATGTTTTACGTCGTATTCATACGGAGAGTTATCTAGTCTGCCTCCTACACGGATGATATTGTCACTGTCTAAAAAGGGAGTCAAAGAAGTTAACCTATTTTTAAGTGACAATGACTTCCCGGATCTAAGTTCCCAGTTTTTTTCAAATGCGCCAAAATTGGTTTGTGGTCAATTTCCAGTTCTTCAGCTACGTCGTAACTACTGATATGCCGATCTTGCTCCACTTTTTCAAAAATGGCATCCATTTTATCCGTAATAGGGCAAACATCGCAAATTTTTTTCGCGGCTTGTTGCATTTTTACCTTTTTTGTATTAAAATTTTAAAATGTATCGAATTTCTTCATTAGATTCGCTCATCTTGACAGTACGAAAAACAAATGAAAATCACACATTTTCCTAATTTGAATTTGGAATTATGTTCTTTAAAATTTAAAGTTTCAATGATACCAAAACCAGCCAGATACAAATAGTATAGCCTAAGAGATTTTATTACAAGTTCATACATACTATGATGCGAAAAGACTTTTTCCCCAACCTAATATATAAACAAAAACATAACACTTATGAAATAATAAGTACATAAACTAACAAATATTTATTCCCAAAACATAAACAATTTTAACAAAATTTTATGTTCAATATTATAAATTATTTTAGTGTTCAACGCGACTCCATACCTCCTGTAGTAAAATTCGAAGAAGCAAACAGAAACGGAACAAAACGATGTAGGTTGCAAGGCAATAATGGGAAAAATGTACTTTATTTGAAGCCGTTTAAGGTTGACTTCACATTAAATGTTATTTAACCTATGACTTTCAATATCTAAGTGACAGATTGCTTTGCTCGTTTTTTGTGATGAATAATTGTAAGTATAAGATAATATTGCGAAGATTTGTGACTTTATTACTACCTAGTAATCTTCGCAATATCTATATATAATCTTCGAATTACAACCTTGGCACCTGCCAAGGTTGTAATTCGGTTGAACTAAAAACTGTTATAAAACTACTTTCTCAGTTCGTTAATAAACAAATGCTTGTAAACAAAAGCTGTAGTACTTAGGTACCCACGCGGACAGAATTTAGCTTTGATTTTGTACGTGACCCGTTATCTAGTTGTATTGTTGATCGAACCATTTATTACAAATATGAACCTCACCGCCACACAACAATATACGAAACGCTTACTTAGTCGAGGAAAATGTTCCCGACGCGCCGGCGCGGCGCACATATCTAATATGGACTGGTTCGAATGTGTGGAATGTTGGAGGTAACAGCAACTTCCTAATACAAACCACTAAAAAGTACAAATTAGCTTTAATTTTGGAAGTCGGTGTCAAAAAACGAAGAAATCATGCTCCAGATAGTCCAAAAGTTTTTTTTTAATGCATGTTATTATCACATGTAATTCATTCAGGTTCAGTTGAAAACCAGCGTCAGGCACTAGTTGCCTGGCATTTTATGCTGAACTGGACCTATTTGGCGCAGCCGTGAGGCGCACACTTATTGTTTTGACTTCTGTTCTCAAAACCACGGTTTTTTTTTTTTTTCTATTTTGTTTTTTTTCGTTGTTTTTGTTGTGTGCCTCTTACTGTGGTCAATAAATGTATTTTCTTTCTTTCTTTCTATTTATTTCTGAACGCAGTATGTTTTTGGAATAGTCTCTTTTGAAATGAACTCCTCACAATATGTGCAATTTATAAAGATAATGCGTGATAAGCCATCACTCAAGGCAATCGTACCTGTGCGGCGCCATTTGGTTGTTGGTTGGATATTTGGTCTCTCGGTTGTGGCTCTGGCTCATTACTGGGGCAAGCAACTAAAAACATTAAATTTTTCGTTTATACATTTACTAGCAAGCTATCAACTGCCTTTTTCTTGAAACTACAACTTGTTTTTACATAACTTTCGTAAAATGATTATGTTACCAATCAATTAAAAACTTTTCAAATTAGAAAAATATTAGTATCCAAGAAACATTAGTTAGAACAACTTTAAGAATATATATACAAGTTAAAAATGCATACTTGGTGCACCATTTTCGGTATTTTCATTTGTTTGTTGCTCGTGTTCTTCATTTCCACTGTCTAACAATTTAGCCAGTGTCTCCTGTGAAGTAGTAGTGATATAGATTATTTATAGTACATAAACTAATACACTCATGACTTTCATCAGAAAGGTTACAATATAAAGTACATTCTTTATACAATCGAATCAAAGCTTCAACCTTATATTTGAATTCAGAAATAGATAGGGTAGATACTTAATGATTATATTTTGGAATGACAAATAATTTACACAATAAATAATTGAGTCAATACTTTTGTAGGAAGCGATGGATTGAGATAATCTCGAATTGTGAATTCAAGTATAAAATGTTAATGTACAGGAATATGTTATCAAAGATGATAAAGCAATTTACGTAGTATTAATAAAACTAAATAGTAGTGATACATACAAGGGCTAACTGACGATGAATGAGTCTTGTAGCAAAAGACAAATCTATTAGCCACTTCTGAAATTCTTTATAAGATGCCTGAGGTAGAGAACTCATCATGCCAACAACAAATTTCGACCGTAACTCGCGAACTTCTGCACGTTCCTGCAAAAATATTAAAAGTAAGTTTCTGTAGAGGAGTTCAGCCGAGTAGCACTGGGTGGGGTGTGGGTCATGTTATAAACTCATAAAGATTAAAATACTTGGTTTTTAACCCACTGCGAATAAAGAATCGTTTTCATTGCTTCGTTTATCAACAGCCTCACTCTTATCCCAATTGATTTGAGGTCGCCACAGAGCGACTTCATCCATATATATCTCTGTTAGCAATCATCTCAGAAGTAAATTGAATGCCTTGATACCAAGTAATTAAAGTTAATCCCAAAGTGAAAAAAAATGTGGTGGGACTTGTTAGCTTGATTAACGAAAACACTAACAAGTCTTCCTAAACAATGTTTCAATAAAAAATATTTACACTAACTTACCAATCCATCTGGACTTAAGCAGAGATGTTCTAAAAGACACATGTAACCACCTAATGCTGCCTTGCCATGTGTGGCCAACAGCAGAAATGAATATGTTACATAAGATGGTCCAATACATTTCTGAAACATAAGAATAAATAAATAAAGACACTCTTGGCGTCTTTGGAATTTTTATATCAATGTTTCATTCAGTCAGGGAAATCGTAAATTGATCTTAGGTTGAAAATCACTTGAATTTTTATTAAATGATAAGGTCTTTGTTGAAAACCCTAAGGGATATGATTTCCTTGCAACATATCTGAAACAAGAAACTAAAACTGTGTGCTTACACTAGCTTGCCTGCCATCCAAAGATGAGTTGACCAGCTTCGGTAGGATACATTTAAAAAGTAATGTTATTGCCCGTTCACTGGATTCTCCTCTTGCATCATGTAATAAGGTATGTATTATTCTGTATATCATGTTTGATATGCGTTCAAGTATTAACTTATCTGAAATCAATTAAAATGCTCAATTATAGACTTCCAAAGGTAAGGTAAAGCAGGTAGTAAAACTGGATCTGGCTGTAGTGTTTGTAAAGATGTGAGCAGTTGGTAGCTATGCTAGCTGCCTCTGCTTTTAGCATTCTAGTAATTATATAGACATAGTCACTGAGAATGCACACTAGTTCCAATGGAAGTTTAATACTAAAAATAAGGGACTGGATTATACAAATTTGCATATATATTCACACTAGCACTTCGCCCGCGACTTCGTCCGCGCGGATTTAGTAGGTACTCCACAAACTTCAACGCTCCATCTACCCTCTTTTAAAGGTTAGTTTTGGAAAATTAAGCACAACGATTTTCATTAATTACCTAGCCATTTTTGGGGCCTAACCACCAACTCTTAAAGCAGTACTACTTCAGTGGGAGAGAGACGGAGCTATACAGGACGTATAGCTCCGTCTCTTTCCCACTGGAAGTAATATTAAAGTAAACTTTAAGAGTTGGTGGTTTAGGCCCTGCTTATTCTGTGGTCTCAGGAGGCCCTAGACAATGTGCCATTCAATTAGCGAATGCGACTGTCGAAATGCCAAAATATAGGAATCCCATACGTTTATGACGTATTGACAATCGCCTTCGCCACATCACCGTTGACAGAATCTCACTTGTCTCGAGCCCAGAATCAGCGCAACTGTTCACCCCGTTCATATCGTCAGGGGTTGATTATGCAAAATTTTTAGGTACATCGGTTTAGTTTATTCATAGCATTCCGACGTAAATTGAAGCAAGCAATAATGTCCTTCCATAAAACTTTATCACCCCTTATATGACGTGTTTCTTTCTTCATAACCAAGCTATATTTAAGATCCTCCCCAGTTCGCTCAAGCCGCGACATTTTTCTTACTTAGAGCATGTTTATAACCGTCGTAAGTTTTGAACGAAAGGTCCGATTTGAATAATTTAAAGTGTAATTTACACGGTCATAATCAACCTTAATTATAAAACCATTAAAATGGATAAGGATTAATATCATGATACAAAAATCTAGATTTTTTATTTCACCCGGGATTTGCTTGAATAATTTGAACAAAAAGCGGTCATGATGACTTAACCATAATAGTTAGACATACGGTATCCCGGACTTTTTTGTAGATTTTGATGACCTCTACAAAACTTTAGTACATCACTTTGCTCTATGGTTAATAGTTTCCGCAGCGTACGCGATATAAGGATCTTTTTTGGTATTTTTTTCACACCTTGGGTTACACTATCGATTTTTCATACGGATCCCTAACTTTTTTGAAAATATTCTATCTATAGCCTATGTTTTTGAATATATCTATAGCCTATGTTTTTCTGTGATAATGTAGCTTTCTAACAGCAAAAGAATTTTCGAAATCGGTCCTGTAGTTTTTAAGTTCATCTGCCTCCGTGGTCGAGTAGTTTAGGTTAGGTTGCCTTGTGACCCCGGTGGTCGTGGTTTCGATTCCCACGGGAAGACAAAAATACAAATCTTTCCTCTTTAAAATATTAGTGTAGATGTAGATAAGCATTTACATAATGCATTTGTATGTTTAGTCTGCATCAGCAGTCAGTGTTTATTTTATCCAGTATACTATAATAAATAATTATATAATAATAATAAAATAATAAAATTTTCGAAATATTAAGGTACAATTTGTTTTGGTAGGGTAGTTCATACATGAGATCTTGCATCGTTGTTAAATCAACCCCACATTGCCAGAGGCATTCCCGTGTTAACTCTTAGTAAGAAAATATTTTAAATAAGTAATAGCCCAGGCTTTGAACCTTTGTCAGATTTTTTTTTTCCTTTTCAATATGCAATCAGCCATTTGAGCTTTAATCAGATTTTTTATGTCTTAATTAACAGTTTGAGATTCTTCACACCTTTTGATGTGCCATATCTTGTCAGTTAAATTAATGCTATTCGCTTTCTTTTGAGTCTATAGGTAGACTCTGAGGTCTCTAGTAGTGTCACAGCTAATTCATTTTCTTGTTGTAGGAGTCTTTCTTTATAAATCTTGTAGGACTTTTTTATAACCTCCCTAACTGTTGGTATTTCTAGGTACTCATGTACTTCAGAGTTCCTCGTGAACCAAGGAATCTCCACTTAGAATTTTTAGTGCTTTATTTTGGAAACGTTGCAGTATTTCAATATTAGAATGGCTTGCTGATCCCCAGAGCTCTATCCCATACGTCCAGATAGGTTTCAGGAGGGATTTATAGATAAGGTGTTTATTTTCCAAGGCAAGTGATGACTGACTGCCTATTATGTCAGATTTATGAGTTTTTTAATTGGATATCAGCACTTTAACCAGTAACTATATAGTGCTAAAATAGCACTGAGATTTCCCTCATCCTTTTTAACTATATTTTGAGTGATTGAAGACACAATTTTACTACCGAACATTTGTTAATGTTTACAAGAATAACACAATATAAAATAAATGTTGTTTTTGTAATGTTACTTTCGAAATTGAAGCAGCTCACTATAAGGGTAGAAATCTTTAAGGCTATCTACTATAACTAAAAAACTAATGAGGTTATAAGCTATCACACAATTATGAAATAAGAATAATTGAGTAAAATAGTTTCAATGTCACAGCAACTCATAAGTTGCGCAATCTCAACTAAGACATTGAAATCCCATTAGTTGACCCATTTTACACAAGAACCTCATCTCATTATGGCTATGTCACAGCCAACTAACTTAATCATTAGTTTCTTTAAAAGCCAGTTCATTTAACTTCGCCGATTTTTCAGCAACTTATCATATTGATTGTTTAGTGACTTGCCCATGTCACTAATTTTGCTGATTAAACAGTGCAGTTGAATGAAAAGGCTAGGCTTTTAATGAAACGGCTGATTAAGCTACATTTAAATAACAATTTGGATATATTTCCTCAATCTGAAATTTTTAAAGATTTCAATAAAGTGATTCAATTTTTTTTAGACTCAGTCATGTTATGTCACTTACCCACATGTAATTTTTCAACAATAGCATATCCCGTTATATCTACTAAATTGCTTAAAATTTCTTCAAAATTCATATCAGTAGGACTCAGTTGTAAATGCACTACAACAACTGTTAAGTCTTCCACAAACTCAAACAGTTGCTTCAAAACAAAGTTGACTTCCTTAGTTAGTTCCTTTGAGTTGAAATTACTGGCGCCATCACAAATAACCAAGGGAAAGTGCAGGCATGCTAGCGACTGAGCAAACAGTTGTGAATGATAGATATGATATGCTTTGTATCCTGGGATTTTCAACAACTTATAGTAAACTCGAGATGCTAATAAAGCATAGTTTCTGTGCTTCTTGGTATGGACATTTTTGCATCCAAAATCAATATAGTATGCTAGAAGAGCTAACACTTTCCTTTGCTCTATAACTTTCGATAGGGACGCCCAAGACTTTCGTTCACTAGGTATTTCTTCCGAGTTAAGCCATGAATCAGTAGACTGTATTATATCAATAAACGTGGAGTTCAAATCAGAAGATTCTATCACACTCTCATATTCTTGCGGCAAATCACCAAACTGAAGAAATTCAGTTTGATAGATTGTAGTAACCCATCCGGGGTCCAGAAAGTCCAAGCGCAATTTTTTTAATTCTATTACTAGATCCATTGTAACATTTGTATTATTTCGCCCGTATCACAAAATTCAATTTAGTACTTATTTCCCAAATCCATCACAATATCGATAGAACACAGTAATTTTATAAGTAGCCACTTATTGTTTCAATTCTATCCAAAATTGGTAAGGCTCTATCACCCGTAAGAAAGAATGAACAATCAGAATCATAACAACATTGATGAACACTGACTTTTTTTTGACATTTGTCTCACATCTTGATTTTTTATTAGTTCTAGGGATGAGCAAAGATTATCGAAATATTTAAGTATCGAAATTTTTTCACACAATAATTGATCTATTTCATCGATATTTTTAATCGCGATGTATCTTCTTATTATTTCGTCTATTCATTTTTCTTATCTTAAATAGTACATTTTTAAATATTTCTTATATTAATACAAAAAAGAATATTTAAAAATATAAAAAAATAGCCCACTGGTATCGGGAACAGGGTCCAAGCTACCGGTGGTCAGGGCTCCTGAGAGAGGAACCTCCTAACAATACGCGCCGTGTCTAGGAGTACTGCTTTCTGAATCAAGCCCTTGATCCAGCTGCCCAACGAGAGCCTCCTCAGATGTTGGTCGAGGCTCTTAGCTATTATGCCATTGGCCGTTATGATTATCGGCACAATGACTGCTGTGTTCACATCCCACATGTCGACAACCTCACGAGCCAAGTCAAGAACTTTGTTTGTTTATCTTTCTCAGACTTCACGAAGTTCTTTTAATGAGGGACTGCTATATCAACAATCATTGCACGACGCTCTAGTCGGTCTATCACCACTATATCAGACCACACACACACACACAACCACAACCCGGCCACAATAGTCCTGTCAGTGATGATGGACCGATCCCAATACAATGTGCAATTGCCATTTTCGAGAACTGGGTCGGGCACATACCTATAGTGCGGTACTTCCGATTCCACAAGATTCTATTGAAGAGCAAGTTGCTGGTGGATAATCCTGGCTACAAGGTTGTGCCTTTGCAAATAGTCTCCGTTAGCCAGACTAGAACAACCGGAAATAATGTGGCGGATGGATTCCCCGGGCCAGTGACATGCCCGACATATGTCAACCGTACCTGTCATTCACAATTTATTTTCGGTAGGTGTTCGTCATCATAACTTCGTCCATAATCGCACAGACAAAACCTATGGTTTCCCCGAAGAGAGCACCAAAACGCAGCCAGGCTGCGGACGCTAAAATGTCTACATCGGGCCGATGTAGGACCCGATAAAAACGCCAGTGAAGCTCCTTGCTCTGCCATACCTCCCTGCGGTCATTAGTATCTAATACCACAGGTTTGCGCCAGTTCTCGTTAGCCAAGGAGAGTGCGGTAAGGCCTTTGTCCACCGCTACCACATCCTGATGCATACTCACGTCGGTCTCTAGGAAATACTTCCTAAGGCTGCATACCTCGCGGCTGTGCAGGGTCTTAGCATTCAAGAAGCCACGACCTCCGCACTTCCGCGGGATATACAGCCTCATCACCGATGACCGTGGGTGATGCATCCGATTTGCGGTAAGCAGTGAGCGTACCCTCCTATTCAGGGCGTCAAGTTCCGTCTGTCTGAATCCATTTAAGTTTGCCGAAAGAGTACATCAATACCGGCATGACCCAAACGTTAAAGGCGCGCACCTTGTTTCTGCCTATAATAATAATAATAATAACACACACACATGTAGTATCTTGACTTAGCACACGAGGTTGTCGACATGTGGAATGTGGACTCGGCTGTCATTGTGCCGATAGTCGTTACGGCCAATGGCTTGATAGCCAAAAGCTTCGACGACCACCTGTCGAAGCTGGCGTTACGCAGCTGGGTAAAGGGCCTGATACAGAAGGCAGTACTCCTCGATACGGCTCGTATTGTGAGGAGGTTCCTTTCTCTGGAGCCCTAACCACCGGTAGCTTGGACCTCGCTCCCGACACCGGCGGACTACTATTTTTTATATTTTTAAATGTTTTTTTTTAATTGTTTTTATAGAAATATTTAAAAATGTAAAATATATGTGTATGCCAATAAATAAAGAGAATAATAATAATAAATCAAGTATCTTGACTTAGCGCACGAGGTTGTTGACATGTGGAATGTGGACTCGGCTGTCATTGTGCCGATGGTCGTTACAGCCAACGGCCTGATGGCCAAAAGCTTCGACGACCATCTGTCGAAGTTGGCGTTGCGCAGTTGGATAAAGGGCCTGATACAGAAGGCAGTACTCCTCGATACGGCTCGTATTGTGAGGAGGTTCCTTTCTCAGAAGCCCTAACCACCGGTAGCTTGGACCTCGCTCCCGACACCGGCGGACTACTATTTTTTATATTTTTAAATGTTTTTTTTATTGTTTTTATAGAAATATTTAAAAATGTAAAATATATGTGAATGAATGAATAAAGAGAATAATAATAATAATAAATGTTTATTTAAGGAAATTAAGACATAAGTTACAAAATATTTTAACAGGCTAATTTAGGACAATGTAAGTGGTGTAGTCATCTGTAGTCGAACTAGGCAAAGCCTGTATTTCGACTATCAGTGCCAAACCCCTCGAGTATTAAATATAAATAGTAGCCAGTAACATTTAATTTTTATTTTGTACATAGTCTTTATAATACAATTACCTTAATTAGGCATTAGGGAAGGGAAAAGAAAAAAAGTATGTGTAGTGTTTGCATGCAGGGCCTCTTATTTGTGTGAAATGGGAATGTACGTGTGTAAGAGGATGTGTGGGGTGTAAATCTAGCGTTCTGCTGTGTGTTGTGTATGAGTGAGCGTACGCGCGTTTGCGGGTATGTTAATAAGAAAAGTATTGTTATATACTGCATGTTTTTTTTTTTATGATGCTTTGTACAGAAGTTCAGTCTGTTCATAGGTAAGACTTTTGAGGTATTCAGTAAGTTTCTTCTTGCATTGCAGTTTTGTTAACGGGTATATATTTAGGATTCGGTTTAACCTATATTCGGTTTAGCCTGATAAAATACTGTTAAGAACTTTGTTCAGGTGGCCAAAGAAAAGAAGCGCTCCTACAACGATTGTATCACGTCAGTAACACTCATGCCTAACGCTTCCGACATACCAAAATACTTGTAAGTTTCGGTTGAGGAGAAGGACCTAAGGTGTATGGAATCCGAGAGTTGAGTTCCCACGGATTTTTTAAGCTCCCCTCGTTTTACATGCATGACCGCACATTTGTCCACACCAAATTCCATCCTGATTGTGCTACTGAAGGTTTCTATTTTCTTCAGTAGCTTCATCAGTTGCAAGTTGTTAGGAGCAAAGAGTTTCAAGTCATCCGTGTAAAGGAGGTGAGATATGACCTGACCACCTCTTCTCAATCGGTAGCCTTGGCCCGAACCCTTCAGCAGTGTACTGAGAGGGTTGATGGCCAGACAAAACCACAATGGACTCAGACTGTCGCGCTGAAATATGCCTCCACTGCCCTAGACACGACATCAGGAAGGTGCGTAGAACTGGATCAACTTTACACAGCTCCAGCACCCTCATGAGCCATGTATGTGGCACCGAGTCATAGGCCTTCTTAAAATCTATCCAACATGTCGACAGATCCTTTCGGGAACGGCGAACCTTTTGGCAAATGGCAATATCAATGAGGAGCAGCTCTTTAGTACCACGGACCAATTCCTACATCCATTCTGAAAGGCAGACATTATTGAATTGCTTTCAATATGATGGGTAATCTTTGCTCTCAGAATGGATGTAAGAACTTTATAGACTGTCAAATCAAATCAAATCAAATACGTTTATTTGTGTACACAGGTCAAAAAGGTGGGACAATTACAAGGTACATGAGCTACACGACATGCCGCTGCAGTCGTACAGTGCAAGATCGAGTGGGTATGGGCGAGGTTTTCGCTGCTATCAAAATAATTTGAAAGCTGCGAATCTAGAGCACAAACCAGCGCCCTGTTTTTCTTATGCATGATGGGCAACGAGGTAGACGGGGTCTAAGCTCAGGCGGTGTGGAGCGATACTCTCGGAAAGCATACTCCAAAGCACCCCTCAATCGCTCATTGCATTGGGTACTCACGAATATAGCCACGTCGTCATCATCTTCACTAACGTGGTCGGGTCGCGGTGAAACGCTGGGTTGTATTTGCACCGCGGCCGGTGGCGAAGCAAGCGAGACACGGCTACTCCGTGATTCCAGAGCTTACTGTTATATTGCATTTCATAAAGATTGTGACGGGATTTTAAAGTTAACGTTGCGCGAGGAGCATCTAATATTAAACACGAAACCAGACATGGGTTAAAAAATATATCGAAATTGATACAAATTCGAAACTGTAAAATAAATATCAAATATCGAAATATCGCGAAAATATTCGAAAACTATATTTTGGTTTTTTTTTCCCATCCATAAATTAAGTAACTTGACACTAGATATACTATTCACATTCATACTATTGAAGTACCTACCTACCTATTGAGTTTGACTTTTGACTAATATTATTGACATGACACTGACAGCTCTTCAGCTGAAGCCGCTGGATATATCTATTTTCTTAAAAAATAAAATCACAGCGGTAAAGCAAAGCATTTAAAGTAAATCACTATTTCATTATTTTATCATGACAACGAGGAAACCAATCAATTGGTTTTTAACTGAAACGGGTCGAAGGTTTTCGTTTGCCGTAATTACAAGTACAGGACTTGCTTGTACATTAGGGAAATACGGACCACATACTTTTTTCTTGGATAAGTATAAAAACTTCGTGCAATATTACAGGTTAGTTGAAATCTTCATCTACGAAATACTAACATAATTATACAAAAACTGCAATTCTTACAATATTACACACGTAGGTATGGGTCGAATTGATAACCCCATTTTTTTAAGTCGGTTAAAAATTAATTCATTAATTATTGTATTGCATGCAACACCATCACTCCTTCAAATAGGTCTTAAACACTACCTACTGGTCTACTGGCGAAATGTGTTCTAAAAGTAAACTATTAGGCACTAGGCACATCTCTACCTAACTCACTGGTGTGATGTTATGTCATTAAATTGTTTAGTATTTTCAAATTTATATTGTCTCACACTCACACGTTTTTCAGCAATGGCCAGCCAGCAGTTTTACATAAGGAACTTAGCGACAGATATGCAAAATGTCTGGATATCTTGAATATATCTGATGTTCAACGAAAACTAATAGTGCCATTCAGTGTTTTTGGATATGACCTGTTCCATGCTGGTAAGTATACCCCAAATTATACTCTTCAAGAGTACTTTGTTTAAAGCTTGCTATACTTACTTTAAAAATCTCCATATTCCTTTTTAAAGAAATTAAGAATGTTAAACTCGGACCACTTAAATACCCCAGTTACTATTGGAAATTGGTTTGATTAACCTAATCAAATTACTATTAAAATTATTTCATCAATGAAGAAAAGTGATCATTGATTCTTTCTTTCTAAATCTATTTCTATAGTTTATTAGCACAGGTTAACTAAATTTGAATTTACTGATTCTGTAATTGTAAATCTTCTAAGCAATAAATAAATGCGTAATGTGCGAGGTGGTCTGGATGAGATTAGGGAATGTAATGAGTACACCCTTTGTCTGTGTTTTAGTTTCATGTTTCCCTTTTTTGTATTTACTTTGGGTGCACAATAAAGTATATAATAAATAAGTAAATGGGCTCAAGGTAAGTAATTATGCTTTACACTTTATTCTACAAAGTACAAACATCTACAAAAAAATACATAATAACAATTATGTGGTTGTTTCTGTGTTGTTACCCCATATACATATATACTTACAGTATTTTACTGAGAGCAAATACAGTGTGGTATTTATTATTTTAGAAACTTCAATTCAACTTCAAAGAGCTTCAATAAGTAAAGCTTCAATAAGTAAATCTAACTTAGTGTATAATATTGTTGCAGGTAGTGTGAATTCAAGATTTGGAGTAGCTATTGGTATTCCAGTGAATTTTAAGTATCAAAGCTTAGCCGATTTAGAAGCGGATGATATTCAGGTGTGATTCTAGTTTTAAATAATTTTCACATGTTGTCAAAGCTTGCTGTAATTCCATACAACTTATTTCTTTTGCAGTGTAAATCAGTTAAAGGGTAGATCTGTAGATATCTGACCGAGTCTTATAGTGGGTACTGACAGATGTAACGGGGCATAATGTAACATGTTACAAAGCGAGTTTTTATATTCGTGCAGTGGGTTACGCAGATGACATAGCAATTCTAATCACGGGGAAATTTGAAGGCATTTTATGTGACCTCATGAGGAAAGCTTTCAAAGTAATCGAGAATTGGTGTACAAAACACGAATTATTGGTCAACCCCCCTTAAAACAGAACTAATAATGTTTACTAACAAGAGAGTCCTTGGACCTCATAAACTACCTAAACTCTTCAACACAGAACTAACACTCAAAGAAGAAGTCAAGTACTTAGGAGTGATCCTTGATAGCAAATTACTCTGGAACAAGTGACTACAAATTAAACAAAAGCACAATCGCACTTTACGTGTATCGAAAAACGTGGGGGCTCTCTCCAAAGATCACGCTGTGGCTCTACACAGCTGTGATCAGACCAATGCTGACCTATGGTGCCTTGGTTTGGTGGACGAGGACTGAACTCTCAACCACCGTCTCTAGGCTCCAGCGGTTCCAAAGGTTAGCCTGTTCCGCTATCACAGGCTGCATGAGGACAACCCCAACTACAGCAATGGAGACAGCCCTACATCTAACTACCCTCGACATGTACATAAAGCAGGAGGCAGCACTAGCAGCCATCAGGCTTATGCACTTAGGCATATGGGGCAAGAACCATACCAGTCCTCACGCTGGCATCCTGGACCAGGCGATCGAGTATCAACCTCTCATCGCTGTCCCGTGTGATAGGACACCGAATAAACTCATGTTTAACAAAAGCTATAGCATACAAACAACAGAGGAAGAGAGGGATCAGTCAGGAGTCAATGAAGTACGTGTCTACACAGACGGCTCAAAAACTCCGGGCTGGCGTACACTCCCTAGACCTCAACATTAACTTTCACTTACCACTAGGCGAACACAGCTGGATATTCCAATGGGAGTGTGTCGCCCTAACACAAGCCGCAACAGCCGTAAAGCGTCTAGGGATACACAGCTACGCAATTAGATTCGTATCTGATAGCCTGGCTGTGCTCAAAGCCCTAGAGAACAAACAAACCAACAGTAAACTAATTTTCGAGTGTCACCTCGCCCTGGAGAGTATATCGCTGTCTAACAGGATCACCGTCCAGTGGATCAAGGGACACAGCGGATCCCTAGGCAATGATGCCGCAGACGAACACCTGTACCAATTACCCATGTTTGCAAATGAATAAATGATTATGATTATGATTAAGAGAGGTACCGAGATTATACCGGCCAAAACATATTGCCCCTTCTAAAATTGGGAAGGGAATATAAGTACATATTTTTTTTAAATTTGCAAAATGAAATACTTATTAGCTCAAGAAAGCAAGAAATAATTTTTAAAATTCAAAATTCAACCATGATGACACCTAAACAGCTCGCCTTAGAAAACAGCGTTTTCGCGAGAGGGACAAATATTATTATAATTTGCCTAAATAGTTACCTGTATATCTCGTTTGTTTTTCGACCTATTTAGATTCTATTTTTACTGTTAGTATTATATTTTTATATATTTTTAGATAAACTGTAGGTATTAATATTAACTTTTTTCATATAATCTTTATCAAATACTCTGTGAAAGTAGTATTCTTGCAGCCGGATCTTTGGCTGCGACATATATATAGGAACCAACAAAAGGACATACCTACCTTACATGAGTTACGTACCTAACGTGGGTAGGAACCTAACTCATGTAAGGTAGGTATGGGTAGGCTACCCATTGTATCATCTTGGCCTTTGCTAAACTACTCAATTGTTGCGGTCTATTATAAGCGGCAATATACATAGTAAAAGCCCAATGTTATTAACCAACATGAAACTCATGCATGAAATCTTTTCAGGTGAACCAAAAGAAAGTAGACTGGGAATCTGAAGCCGGCAAGAAATTGGCGGATGCTTTAATACTTCCTGAGAAAGTGCAAGAGTTTGCAATATGTAGAGAAATCATGATGACGCAGAACAACAAAATAATGTATGAAGCTGCATATCCGTTCACATGCCTATTTTTTGCTTACAATCTTTCCCAAATTATTAATAGAAGATTTAACCTTTATGCAGCACCTCCGTTTGTAAGAGGGATATTATATTCATTAATAGGCATGTTTGCATCAGGTACATACTTTCTCATGAAAGATATGACTGAAGTTCATTATGAAGCAGACACTGACCAGAGATTATGTGAACTTGGTCCAGAATATGTTGAAAGTGGAAAAATATTTTATGAAAAAATCTTAAATAGAAATCAAGCTCTCAGAGAATTGATGGGGAGTGAAGGAGAAAAGAAATATAGTATAAAGGGAAATGAAAATTTTGGCATACGACAACCCCGTATTGCCCTTGTTCATAGGAAACTATTTTTTGATCAAAAATTGAAAGAATTAAATGACTCCCAAGCTACAAACGCTGCTGAAAGAATAGACTAAAGTAATGTTTCGTTCATGATAGATTTCTTATAATTATGATAAACTTAGATAAGTACTAACCTACTGAATAAAAAAATTAACGGGGTGTTATCCGAACTTTTTGAAAATCATTGTCTAAAGGTTAAATGAATGTAAGCACAGAAAAAAATGTATGAGAGGGAAACATCCTTGTTTTAGTGGCAAGAGGAAGTCATAACACGAAATATCATTTTCGAGATCATATCCTAATTACAGCACAAAACAATTTGAAAATTGCACGAACTGAAAGGTAGTCGTATTTCGGAGGGCCAAGTGAAGATTTTTGAGTTTTTAATATATATTTTAATTAAAGGTGGACCGATGACCTGGTGAGGGTTGCGGGTAGCCGATGAATGCGAGACGCACAGGACCGGTTGTTGTGGCGACACTTGGGGGAGGCCTATGTCCAGCAGTGAACGTCTTTCGGCTGATATGATGATGATGATTTTAATTAACTTGGAATTTGTGGAATATATACTACTTAGGTATAAATAATCAAAATCAATAGTCATTTATTGAAACTTGGCTGAAAATCAGCACTTTTTGTACATGAAAATTTACATGCAGATAGTCCCCTTAATCGCCCAGCCAGTCACCACTTCCGAGTGTTTTAGCTGGGAAGAAGAAGTGGCTCCACAAACTCCCCAGCAACACATCTGTCTGTTAAGTTTGATATACAATGATACTTATAGTTAAAAAATTTATAAGTATAAGTGACACTAGAAAATTACGTACATTAAATTACTTAAATTACATTAAATAGCACATGCCAGCTAGCACACTCTAATATGCCAAAAACTCAATCTGAAACAATAATAAAAATAAATACATACTTAGGTAGGTAATTAAATAAGCAAACTCAAGCAATCAAAAGTGAGCCTCCAGGCATAAATAGCGTGCCCGCTTACATGTGCAACGCTGGAATTACCTAAACCCTAGAAACCTAGTAGGTACGAGCATCAAAAGTGAAGCTACTCAGATTACTCCATATATGGAGTACTCGGCGCAGCGAGCCGTCAGTCCTCAAGGTCACGCTCTGTTGAATGCACCTCCCGAGTAATATTTAAAGATGACAGTTTGTTGCATGAAAAGATGCTCTAACACAACCGGAACACTGAAAAAATGTGATAAAATTACGTTTCACACCTAAGTACTTACATTAGTCCATTATTTTTACGTAAATCAATCTTCAAATAAAAATTTTCATAACCTAATTTGTCACAGTGTAGTGTTGCATTACCCATAATACAGTAGGCACTAACTGTTGGAGTCTACTGTATAATGCTTATTGTTTTATGCATGAAACGAAAGATAATAATTACGTTTGATTCAAATAATTTTCGCATTGAAACTTCTTTAGGCGCGTTGGGCAGTTTTGATGTGGGAAAAAATCAATGATTTCGCGACGCGACACCGACACCTCTGTGTATGAGATAGTGTATTAAATTTGGAATGAACAGCAGACTGAACTTTGTCCGCCGACCAGTCTTTCATGGGTGTCAATTTCGTGATTTCTGGGGTCGCTAAAACCTATTATGGGGTCAAAATCGTAATCCAAGATGGCGCCGACGGCAAATTTCGTCGCCGCCATCTTTGATTTCGATTTTGACCCCATAATCGATTTTAGCGACCCCAGAAACCATAAAAATGACACCCATGAAGAAAGGTTAGCAAATTTCGTCGCCGCCATCTTGGATTTCGATTTTGACCCTATAGTCGGTATAGTCGGATAGCGACCCCAGAAACCATGGCCTATTACAATAAGTACGTACCGATAAGTAACGTACGTAACATTTTTTTATATTGATCTATGATTAGTCCCAAGTACATTAACATTTTTCCCGATTTTAGGGAAAGTGTTCATTCCTAGCAACATTTTTTACGTCTGTGTGCGTATCTGTGGCTGTAATTACATACCGCTCACTCACACATAAGTACTAAAGTTGCTTTATTTTTTTGTAGGGAGCGTGTATGAGACTTTCCTTCTAGGCGTTATTATTCTAAGCCTAAACCATAAGTTGTGATGCAAAGTCACAGGTGATAAACTAGGACTATCGTACTAAAATTAGTAAACAGATAATAATCCACTGTGTCCGTTTCGATGGCGCGGCAACGAAGTTTTTTTTTTTAAAAATTTATGCCACGGTTTTGTAAAAAATTGTAAAAGTAGACTCCCAAAACCATACATTTGTCAAAGCTATGGTTAAAAAGTTATAAGGGTTTGAAATTCAATCTGTTACTTACCAAAATTTCAGGTCTCTGCATTGCTTAGTTTTAAAGATCTCCGTGGCCGCGCGGTTCGCAGCGTTTCAATGGCGCGGCCACGTTCAAACCCTTATATCTTTTTGGCATATATATATATAGCAGGAGCAAAGGAGCGATCGAAACGCGCGGGTGCAGCGCGGGAGACGATGACTGGCTGTCTAACCAATGTAGTATATAATCTATGTTCGTAGCCGTCCAAAAAGAGATATCCCGCCGTCACAACCCGTCTTCCCCCGCCAAATTCTTTTTCTCGATTAGTCGTCGTTTTACTTTCAGTTAATTCGTACGTAGTACCTACTTGTTGGTGTTTTAAATTTTGGCATTCATTTTTATTTCATTTAGAATCCTTAAGATACATAAAAAAATACATCATTTCTATTTTATTATATACATATATCTAATAAAATAGGTGAAAAGTTTTCTGTAAACAATAAGCCATGGTCACCCTATCGTCATATTCAACACGTATTTAAGATTCCGTTCTACAGCTCCTGAAATGTTAATGGGTTTTTTTGTGCATTTTAACCTGTTTTGACAAATTCAGATCTAGGTTTTACAAAAAACTTCAGACCTCTGCAATGCTTTTTCAGCGAGATGTCGGCGATTACGTATTTTTTCACCGTTTCAATGGCGCGGCCATGGCGTATTAGTCTTTAGCTCCTGAAATATAAACCTAGGATCTTTGTTTTATCTTTACTAGTTTTGTCAAATTCAAATCCTGGTTTTACAAAAAACTTCAGACGTCTGCGTTGCTTTTTCAGCGAGATATCGGCGAAAATGTGTTTTTCACCGTTTCAACGGCGCGGCCATGGCGTATTAGTCTCACAGCTCCTAAAATATAAGCCCAGGATTTTTTTCTATATTTTTATAATTTTTATACAAATTCAATCTGTTACTTACCAAAATTTCAGGTCTCTGCAAATGCTTAGTTTTAAAGATCTCCGTGGCCACGCGGTTCGGAGCGTTTCAATGGCGCGGCCACGTTCAAACCCTTATAACTTTTTAATATAGCTTACAAATTTATGGTTTTGGGAAAATTTCTACTTTTACAAATTTTTACAAAATCGTAAAATGTTTTTTAAAAAAAATGTCGTGGCCGCGCTATCGAAACACATGAAATCGACTACATTTTGTCACCGGACAAGAATCTTATAAAAAAACATTAGCGTTATTAGCAGAATTAAATATGGCTCAGACCACAGACCCATACGCGTCAAAATTAGACTAGACTTTAAAATTCACCGAGCCAAATTGTTTACGAAACAAGTTAAGAGACTTTCAAAGGAAACACTTTCTAACAACTCCGAACATTACAACCTAGATTTATCAAACTATTTTAAAGAACTCAAATTGACGAAACAGACGCAGAAGAACAATATAATACCTTAGTTACCGGAATAATTAATACTTGTAAATTCATAAAAAAACAAACCCAGAAATAGAAACAAACTAACAGCCCATAGTATTGAATTGATAGAAGAACGAACAAACAAAGAAATAGGAAGCAAAGAATACGGGATAATAGATAAACAGGTTAAAAGAGCATACGGAAATATTTGAGAAATTTAAACAAATTTGGTTCTAACAGCCTTAGAAAAGAATTAAGAATTAACTAAGAATTTTGAAACAAGGAGTCACAATAGGAAAGACTTGGATTAATAGTTTAGTAGACAATGACGGCAAAAAACACTACAATAGAGATAAAATCATGGAAATAGCAGCAAGATTCTACAAGACATTATATTCCGATGATTCATCATCCGTTAGCGACACAATACAGTCCTTCAGATTCCATTCCATAAACGGTTACGAAGTGCATACAGCTCTCACTACTATGCGCTATAATAGAAGTCCTGGGGAAGACGGAATTACCAACGAAGCGATTAAAATCGGCTCTACCACTTTGTTACCCCACCTCACTAACTTATTAAATACAATATTACAATCAGGAAAAGTTCCGAAAACGATGTGCCATTCGAATATAGTCCTACTGCACAAAAAAGGCGACAAAAGTGACATTGGCAATTACCGTCCAATCAGTTTAACACCTCACATATACAAGACCTTTATTAAAGTGATTCATAATCGTGTAGACGGGAAACTAGGTAAAACTTTAACCACCAGAACAAACCGGATTTCGCCCGAGTTTCTCAACAACCGACCACCTACAGACCTTGAACCGACTTTTAGATAAATATTCTGAATTCTATAAAATGAAAAAGATGGATGAAAATAGATTGCATGTAGCGGAGATGAGAATGTTGTTATGGATGTTTGGAGTAACGAGAATGGATAAAGTGAGAAATGAGTACATTAGAGGTAAATGATCTATACTAATAATAATAATAATATAACTTGTGGATTCTGAGGTACCGTATTACAAGTATGTGCCCGACCCAGTTCTCGAAAATGACCATGTCACGTTGTACTGGGATCGGTCTATCATCACTGATAGGACTATCATAGCTAACAAGCCCGATATAGTGGTGATAGACCGATTAGCGCGCCGCACAATGATAATCGATGTTACCATTCCACATGACGAGAACCTCGTGAAAGCTGAGAAAGAGAAACAAATCAAGTATCTTGACTTAGCACACGAGGTTGTCGACATGTGGAATGTGGACTCGGTTGTCATTGTGCCGATAGTCGTTACGGCCAATGGCTTGATAGCCAAAAGCTTCGACGACCACCTATCGAAGCTGGCGTTACGCAGTTGGGTAAAGGGCCTGATACAGAAGGCAGTACTCCTCGATACGGCTCGTATTGTGAGGAGGTTCCTTTCTCTGGAGCCCTAACCACCGGTAGCTTGGACTCAGCTCCCAACACCGGCGGACTACTATTTTTATATTTTTAAATGTTTTTTTTTTGTTATTGAAATATTTAAAAATATAAAAAGTATGTAAAAAAGATGAATAAAGAGAATAATAATAATATTATAAAGAGGAAAGATTTGTTTGTTTGTTTGTTTGAAATGAATAGGCTCCGAAACTACTGGACCGATTTGAAAAATTCTTTCACCAGTAGTATCATACATTATCGATGATGGACATAGGCTATAGAATATTTTCAAAAAAGTTAGGGATCCGTATGAAAACTTCGATAATGTAACCCAAGGTGTGAGAAAAAATCCTTATATCGCGTACGCTGCGGAATCTATTGACAATAGAGCAAAGTGATGTACTACAGTATTATAGAGGTCATTAATGTCTACAAAAAAGTCCGCGATACCACATGTCTAACTATTATGGTTAAGTCACCATGACCGCTTTTTGTTCAAATTATTCAAGCAAATCCTTGGTGATATGAAAAAAGGTGATTTCGGTATCATGATATTAATCCTTATCCCTTTAAATGGTTTGATTATTAAGGTTGATTATGTCCGTGTAAATCACACTTTAAATTATTCAAATCGGACCTTTCGTTCAAAAGTTACGACGGTAATAAATATGCTCGGAGTAAGAAAAATGTCGCGGCTTGAGCGAACTGGGAAGAATCATAACAATGCTTGGTCTGATGAAGTTGAAAACGATTTCGACAAAACAATCAGAATAACAAATGTTTGGATTTTTCGCAAATAAACTACATACATAATAAGGGGTGAAGCAGGGGTTGCAGCAAGTTTTTAGTGGAGGACTTTATTGCTTGCTTTAATTTACGTCGGAATGCTATGAACGAACTAAAAATGGGATAATTGAAACAGATGTACCTAACAATTTTTGCATAATCAACTCTTGACGGGGTGAACGGGGTGAACAGTTGCGCTGAACCTAAGACCATTGAATAAGTAGAAATGGCTAAGTAATAAATGTAGTTAATGAAAATCATTGTGCTTAATTTTCCAAAACTAACCTTTATAAGGGGGTATAGGGGGCGTTAAAGTTTGTGGAGTATCTACTAAATCCGCGCGGACGAAGTCGCGGGCGAAGTGCTAGTAAATGATATTTATTTTGTAAGTAGGTTAAACATAACACTTTTACATGTCAATATTTATTGGTCATTTTAAGCTTAATGAGGCCGGTGTTTCCTAGCTGACTACCCTGAGAAGAAACACCGAAACAAACTCAGAGGTCTCTTTTGAAGTCCATACAAATTGTACTGGTCAAATCATACGAGAACCATGTCTGAGGTGGCCTTTTGAGGAAAGTGCCACACAGATTTGAGTGGACCTGTCCAGACAGTGCAAGCATTTGTCAGTTATTGTGGAGCTCAAACTTAGAACTTTAAGGAGCTCAACAATTTGACGAACAATACCAAAGTAAGGACATTTGGGTAGGCCGCATAATAAAAAATCTCAAACTGCCAGACATTGTTGACTAACATGAAATGAACCCCTATCATAGCGATCTGCATGGTCTCCACATTCACAATACGATATGAGGATCATGCAGATCAGTGTCTGAAATGGTCTTTTGAGGAAAGAACCACACAGATTTGAGTGAACCCGTCAAATCATGAACAATAATGTCAAGGACAATATTGAAAGTATTCAAATTGATAACACTGTGGTCGTCGATCCTAGAGAAATAGCTACTGCCTTCAATAACCACTTCATCAATATGGCACTTACTTCTAGTACGGATATAAAAACAAGCCCTAAGAAAAATTCAGCAGCTCATTCGATGTTCCTCAAACCTGTGTCTGAAAATGAAGTTAGAGCGGAGATAATAACATTAAAAAACTCAAATTCAGAGGGATACGATGAAATAAATACAAAAATCATAAAAGCATGCACTATTGAACTAAGTGCAATTATAACACATTTAATTAATTTATCTTTCTCACTTGGTACTTTTCCTGAAGCATTAAAAGTATCAATTGTTAAACCACTTTTTAAAAAACGAGATAAAACTGATATTAATAATTATCGCCCAATAACATTGATACCTATTTTGTCGAAGATATTTGAAAAGTGCATGTACAAACGATTGATCGAATTTTGTAATAAGTTTAACATAATTAAGAAAGAACAGTTCGGCTTCCAAAAAAACAAATCCACAACACTAGCTATCTTCACTCTTACAAAACATATATTGACAAATATAAATCAAAACCGTCTTACTACAGGTTTGTTCTTTGATTTATCTAAAGCCTTTGACCTGGGTGTTTCATGACCTGTTACTACAGAAACTAGAGGCAATTGGGATTAGAGGCATAGTGCTTCAGTGGATATCGACATACCTAAGTAACAGACGTCAGCGGGTTACCATTACAAAAGTGGATAGAAATAACGACATGATACCACACTCTTCCCATCTTAAGTACAACAGATATGGCGTCCCACAAGGGAGTGTGTTAGGCCCAATTTTATTCCTTTTGTACATTAATTCTATAATTAATATAACCATTCATAAATGTATATTATTTGCTGATGATATTTCTATTATTGTAACAACTGACAGGAAGAATTGCACGATTGATGATCATGAGAATGACATTAATAATACTATTGAAAGACTAATTCAACATTTAAGTAGAAATAATTTATCAATTAATCTTAAAAAATCAGTCTATATACAATTTAATAAATCTAATAATAATAAATACAATTTTAAAATGAATATAGGTACATAAGATTGATGAAGTAATGCAAACTAAATTTCTAGGCGTAACTCTAGATCAGGATATAAACTGGAAAGCACATATTGATACCGTCTCCAAACGAATAAATAAGTTCGTATATGCACTTAAAAAAGTCAAAAGTATAACAAATGTTAAAACGGCAATAACGTCCTACCATGCATACGTTGAATCGCTGCTCCGCTATGGTTTGATAATGTGGGGTAATAGCACAGATCAAAATAGGGCCTTTATTGCACAAAAAAAATGCATAAGAGCTGTATACGGGCTTCGACCTGACGAATCCTGTAGACCGATATTTAAAAAGCTTGACTTGTTGCCGCTATCGTCTCTTTACATATACGAAACATGTATGTTTGTAAGGAAGCATAGGGAATTATTTATTAATGCAGATGATTTATATCCTCGTAACCGACGAGACCCTCACAGGCTCGTACTGGATATCCTTCCGAGACTAGTTAAATATAACAAAAGTTGTGTGTCTATGTGTGTACGTATATATAATAAGATACCAAGTAATCTCAAGACGTTAAATATGAGGTTATACAAAAGTAAATTGCATGAATGGTTGTGTAGTCACAGTTTTTATAGTGTCAAGGACTTCTTTGACAATAAATGTTAAATATGCTTGTAAAATTTGCACGCTTATCACTGTTAAGCAAAAACATGTAGGTACGCTCTTTTTATTGTATTGTATTTTACCATCTTTTTATACCATGTTTTTAAGCAAATAAATATTATTCTTATTCTTAGTCAGTGCAAGCTTTGGTCAGTAGTCGAGTAGCTCAACTTAGAACCAAAAAGGAGCTGAACGAACCGACGAACATGCCAAAGAAAGGACATTTGGTAGGCCGCAAAAGTAGCTACTCAAACTGCCAGACCTTGTTAAAAATACTTCAAAGAAGGAGAAGTATTTCAAAGAAGAGAAAAATAAGAAGAAAATGACCCACATAGTCCATATATTCACAAAATGAGTTAAATACTAAAAAAATATATATATACCTGATACTTTACAAAGTAAGGATTCATGTCAAACATAATAAATTGAAAAAAAAAAAATATATATATATATATATATTACTTTTAAAAGTAAATCATATCCCATGTCAAAAATAATAAAAATAGAATACTTAAGGCTCTACCCCGACCAAAACCTTGCGACAATGCGTTTTTCTTCGTTATTCAGAGGCTATTAACTCATTAGATAAGAGAAATAAAATACATCTAAAAGCACATTATTAATTTTTGATATCCTATCATCACATTCCACGTTTTAATTTGTTTTTATGTGATATAAATACATTTAAAATAGACTTTTAAAAAATGACTAAAATTATTGATTTCTTGTATCTGTTGCTAAAGGCAACGTTCTAATCCTTTGAGGATTAGACTAATGGATAGGTAATTTAAAAATCTAAATTATTCACGTTTCATTTTATTTCAAAAGATCGCTTTTCTTTTTTTATTAAAATAATTGTGTGAATTCTATGATAAAAAGGCATGTGCGGGGTGCGGGCGGCAGTGCGCTGCGCGCTTTCGTACGAGGAGGCCGTGTCGCTCTCGTCGTATTCCCTCCGTGTTTTGTTTTCAAAAATGTTTAATATTATATGAGTACCTACCATAGAGTATATGTACCTACCTACTTGTCAACCGTTGTTTTTTACTCCGAAAAGACGCTACGATTGTGTTATTGTCATAAGAAGCATTTTATTATCAAGTAAGCTACAGCTCTAGATGAATGACATTCTGTAAGTAATTTTATGCATTATGCAAAGTTTACCTACTTTTATTCCGCTAAATGCCTACCTTTTAAATTTCCCTCCTATATAAATCTATTAATAAAGGAAACAACCCTCAAGGCAAAATATAACGGCTAGAAAGTAAAAGAATAAACAGAAATGCGAAAATGAAGCTAAATCGTCGATGTTTTCAATAAAATTAAAGAAAATGTTATGGAAAATTTAAAGAAAACTGATGAGGAAAGAAGCTTAATCAAACGGACAACCGTTTTACAATGTGAATGCAGCGACTGGCCAGAGTTGCATAGGTCGCTATTAACCGCTTCCAACTTTGGAAAAGTTGTCAAACGGCGAAATGATACACGTTGTCATAACTTTGTAAGAGACTTATTGTACAAAACCAACATTGACCATGTGTCGTCAATTAAACTTGGCAAAGACAATGAAAACATTACTATCAAGCAATTAGAAAGGCTAGAAAAAATATTAAAATTGAACCTTGAAATTTATTGACGAAGAGTTGCCATTTTTAGGTACCACTCCAGATGGCTTATGTAGCGACGACACTATTGTTGAAATAAAATGCCCGATAACGGCATTCAAATTGGGTTTAGAAGAAGCCATAAAAAAAGAAAAGTGAGCTTTTGGAAAATCACAAAAAAGGACCGGACATCAATAAAAACCACCAATCGTTAGTACCATTGGTGGTTTTTATTGATTTTTAGCCCTTGTAGTTACTACACTTGTAGGTACTACACGTTACTAAACGATCAAAGTGCTTATTTGCAGTTTGGTTTTGCAAATAAGAACCTTCCGCTAAAACGGAATACATCGATAGAGACGATAAATTCTGGAAGGAGAATATGAAAGAAAAGCTTTCATCATTTATGTAGATTGTTTGCTGCCAGAATTACTCGACCCCCGGTACCCTCGAGGTATGAATATAAGAAATCCTTCATTCATCGAAAAGGCAATAAGAAGTAAAAAAAAAAAAAAAAAAATATTGAACCTCAATTAAATAAAGAGATTGAGTTGACAGCAGTTAGATAGAAGTGTAGTTAACGAACCTTCGGAGGTAAACACACTTACATGTACCCATTATTTAGATTTTGGGGATATGTAAACTAGAAATGTCAGAAACGAAGTTCCTTCTTCCACGATGATTTAAATAAAAAACAAAACTTTCGCAGCCGCCATATTGAATTTTCATTTTTACTTCACTATCAGCTTTAACAGCCTCAAAAACCATGAAAACGACACCCATGACGAAAAATTATGAAAGTTTTTGCAGCCGCAATCTTGGATTTTCATTTTGACCAAATTCGCCACATTCATTCATTCAGATATCGATCACGACCCATCACGATCATCATCTATCGAATGGTTGATGGTTTAGAAGTTGTGAGTGAGAACAGATGAACATACACATACATACCGGTCAAATTCATAACCCTCCTTTTTGCTTCGCCGTGTCTGTGAATTCTAAGGTCTGTGACTTTTACTTGTATTCGTAAATTGTTCACTAGATGGCGCTAGTAGTGTTTAACGAAGTATTGTAGAGGTGGGGTGCGGCAAAGAGGGAACTAATGCTCAAGGTCATTTGATCAGGGAAGCGCCTTAATAAAGTAAACATTCATGTCAAAATTTACCAACGAGATGAACGAAAAGTATACAGCAGAGCTTAAAAAAAGACAATGTCTAAAAATTAAAAAGGTAATGGATAAATTAACATTAGGCCATGTAAATCATTGAAGCAGCTCAATCCCAAGCCTTTTTGTCTTCAAGATAGTATATAATTGTGTAAAAAGCTTTCTGGCATAGCTTACGTTTTATAAATAATTAGAACTTATTCATACTAAGGTCTTGAATATGGCTAGGGAGTTTATTATTTAAAAAACGTATTGGCATCTAAATGAACCACCTATTTTAATATGCCTAATTATAAAATGTACTACGTCATGTGCCATATAAGACCCCTATATGTATATTGTATAATCGGGATCGGTCCTGTCTCTCCTAAGCACAGGCTACTCAGTAGCCTATATAGGAGTACAGTGCTTCACCCGCTTACTAGATTTTGTATTACTCTCATGTGCCAATATATCCATTCTATAATCTGGTCCTTGTAAACAATAAATAAAATTTATTTATTTATTTATTATTTATTTATTTTCTTGAGCCTGGTTTTAGGAATGACAAAATTGTGTTTGTTCCTAGTATTTACGTTATGGTAAGGTAGTTTAAAAGTGGCGCCAGTGACGGAAAAGTTGAAAGGAAACCGCTTGTCCTGGTATGGTCATGTGAAGAGGAGGGATGAAACGCATGTAACTAAAAGGGTTATGAATATAAATGTGGTTGGATGGAGAGGAAGAGGGAGGCTAAAGAAAAGATGGATGGATTGTGTGAGGAGCGATATGAAAGAAAAGGGTGTTAGTGATAGTGTTACGGCTGATAGGACAAAATGGAAGAAAAAAACGTGTTGCGCCGACCCCAAGGTAACCAGAGGCGTTTTTTGAAATTTGGCGCCCCGGACCAATAACTTTCGCCGCCCCAGAAGCCATGGAATAAAATGATTTAAATAAAAAAATACAAAATTTTTATATCATTTTTTAATAAGTAGGTACTATTAAGTCATACTTATATTTTTTGCGGTGTAGGTACAAAGGATGATGGGAGTTTGGTAACCATGTCCAATCAAAATGAATTTACCATCGTTGTATAGCTCTTTCCAAGAGTAGGTACAAAGAACTACTAGGGCAAAAAGTCTCGTAAAAATTGTCTGTTTGAAATATAATCTTCAGAAGATACTGGATATTTAGTTTGAAATAGAATTTTAAAATTACCGATTTTGATGATATTTGCACAGATTTTGAGCTAAATAAAATTCAGTTAAAGGATGAAAATCACAGCAAACTCGGTTAATAGTATTTATGCAATACTTAAACACATATATTAATGCAATACCTACATTGAAGCGAAGTCGGGCATGCTGCGGCGTTTGCGCGGGTGCCTTGCCAGTTGTACGCTGATAATTGAAGAGTGATTTTAAAACGGCTTATTTCGTGTTTTCAGATTTTTTATGCTAATCTGTAATCTGTAAAAGTTAGTTGAATGGCGCCAAAAACAAAACAACAATCGGCAAGGGGCGGCTACGCCGACCCTGGCAGATTGTCGCCCCGGGCCATGGCCCGGATGGCCCTAGGGTAAATACGCCTCTGCAAGTAACATGGGATAAGGGCAGGAAGATGATGACGAATAAGCCACTCTACTTGGCCTTCGTAGATTATACGAAGGCCTTCGATAGTATCAAACACTCCGAAATATTCAAATTTTTGGAAAACCAGGAACTTGAACAGCAATATATAGATCTTTTAAAAAATATTTGTACCACAACAGCACAGCAGACATCAAATTAAATTTTGCAGGACCTTTGTTTAGGATACAGAAAGGTGTTAAGCAAGGTGACCCGCTCTCTCCAAAACTATTTATAAGCACTCTCGAGGAGATTTTTAGAACCCCGGCAGCCTCATGTACGACCAAGGGCATTGAAGTTGGCAGTAAGAGGCTATCAAACCTACGGTTTGCCGACGACATAGTCCTTTTGGCCCTACTGCTCTAGAACTAAACAGACCATGCTTCAAGACTTAAGCACGGCAAGCCTCATAGTGGGACTCGCGATGAATCGATCCAAAACAAAAGTTATGACTTAACAGCACTAAGCGTTGGGTCGAAGTAGATGGGTAGGAAATCCACTATGTCGATGAGTATATCTACTTGGGCCAGTTACTTTCTTTCGAAAACAGGCAGGACAAGGAGATAAATCGCCGTATCTAAAACGCCTGGAAAAGCTACTGGTCCATGAAGACGTCAATGAAGGGAGAGTTACCAATCTCCCTGAAGCGAAAACTCATCGATATGTGTATCCTGCCGTCCTAACCTACGGTGCTCAGACCTGGTCGCTTACCGAGTCGCAAGAGTTCCGCCTTAGGGTTTGTCAAAGAGCAATGGAGCGCAGCATCCTAGGCGTAAAAAGAGCTGACAGAATAAGAACGCTACGCTGCACTCAAAAACGGGCATCATAGACGTAGGAGAAAAGGCTGCCAAGTTAAAATGGGATTGGGCTGGTCACGTCAGCCGCATGCACAGTGACCGTTGGGCAATAGCTTCCACAAAGTGGGTGCCTGAGGATGGGCGGCACTGCCGAGGTCGACCCAGAAAGAGGTGGCGAGACGACCTAGGCACCTACTGCGAGGGTTGGTCCGAGGTGGCTCAGGACAAAAAGATCTGGAAGGAGTTGGGGAGGTCTTTGCCCAGTAGTGGGACAGAATAGGCTGTTAAAAAAAATAATGACAGTTCGTCGGATTACTAATACGTGAATATTACTAATCTCTTAACTAATACCAATATATTCGTCAACTCCTATTCACGACTTCACGTATTTCTCTTTTGTCCACAGACTGCAAAATACTATAGGCTTTTGTCAACTAATCAATGAACATTGAACAAATGTAAAATATCTAAATTGATCATATATTGAGTGAATTCTTTTATTTATTTTATTGATTCTATAAAAGTGCAACGAGTTACATCGTAGCTCACAATTAAAACAAATACCTAAAATTTGTGTTACTTTTCTGACCACTCAGATTCGAGTTCTACCTATTGATTGAATCAGTTTATTTCTGTGTATTGTATTGTAATTTGTAAGTCACACAGTACATAAAGTGTGCTGATACTGAATAGATTGACGAAACAGTTTAAATTTATCGTATGTTTCGCTATTAAAACTGCGCATTAATTAATTAAGAGTATTTGTGTTAAAGGCACTGGCATCAATATGTGTGGAGGATTTACTTGTTCTAAAAATGCGCTTATTGCGTTAAACATTCTCTATGTGGTAAGATTCTTTGTCTTAGTAAAAAAAATCGTATTGGACCATCTGTTTATATTGATAACTCTTCAGATTCTTCCATGACCTTGTAGTATCCATCAGTCTTAAAGTGTTGTTTTCCCTAATGCAAATGTATCAACATTCTCAGGTAGTGGCCAGCATTCTGATATCAGTGGCGGTGTATGGGCAGGCATCGTCACTGGTCACCAACCTGCCGATTGTGGGAGGAATACTGGCATGTGGGGTTTTCCTGATATTGATTTCTCTGCTTGGATTGCTCGGAGCTGTCAAGCATCATCAAGTTATGCTGTTCTTTGTATCCTTTTTCAAAGTCAATTATGCTATTATACCCACAATAGAGATTTTTATCTAGCTCTATCAAAGCTTGACAACATACATGACAAATCATTGTATGTGCAGTATAGATAGGCATACACTCAACTTTAGAAAGTAATTGTGCTACTTTGCATCAAGGATTTCTTGAAACTAACTCTTGTGTTCTTGAGTTACATAAAAGGTTTTACATAACAATGCATTAGTTATGAAATGGACTTGACTTTAATAGGATTTATCTATCACAATAAGAACTAAAATTGCTCTACTTAGTCAACTTTAGGTTCAGACAATTTCTTTTTCAATAAATCCAAAAACTAAAATCCTTGACCCAGTATTCAGTACATGGTGATTCTATTCCTTCTGTTCTTGGTACAGTTTTCAGTGGCTTGTGCCTGCCTCACTGTTAATTCCGACCATCAGGAAATGCTGGCTCGACAGGTGAGTTGGTCAGCAAATTTATTTCTTTTATGTAAAAAACTTTTATTGAGCTTCTATTGCATACCAACAATCTTCACATAATACTCTTTAAATAAGTAATTTGTAGAATCAGCAATTCAGCAGCCTGTTAAGATACAAATTAATAATCTGCTGATACAAAAACTGTAAAGTTAAAATAGAACAACTAACCAAATATGAAACTGGCTAAATTGCATTCTGCAATGTACCTTGGTTTTGACTTATATAAAGAATATTATTCTTATATACAAATGATATCTTATCATGCAAATTCAGGCCAATATATATGCATCCTCTATTTGTGTGTAACTTCTATTTTGTGTTGTTATTGCCACTATTTTATTTGATTGTGTAGAACACTGTAGATAATATTGCAAACTACATATAAATGGGAAGAGTGGGGTACAATGAATATTGAAGTGGCAGAGTACCTACTGAAAAAAATCTCTAAATAATTTATACTAAATGAACTGGCCATAGAACACTTCACAATAGTTTATTAGATTATGGTAGTTAAATGTGTTGATGAGCTAGATAAATCATATGAGATTTTATGTTTCAAGGGTTGGAACAAGGTGACCATTGATGTCAAAGAACAAGTTCAAGAGAGGTTCCAGTGCTGTGGTTTCCAGAGCAGAACACCTGAGAATGGCACTGCTGAACACCCCTCATGTGTAGTAATAGATGTGAGTATTAGTTTAGTATCTTTCAAATGTAATAGCTTTAAATAATGCCCTTTGGAACAGATTACACTAAATGAATAAGGAACAAAGAAGTCATTTAACCAGAATTTTCAAACTTAAGAAATATATTTAAATATAAGCATCAACTGGAATTTTCTGTTTGACCTAAATAGATAATTTGATACAACTGTAGTCCAGTTGTTGACCTTTTGATAATCTCCAAACACAATAAAATGATTTAACTATTTTTCTCTATTACAGAAAGTTTGTTGCCATAATACTTTTGACTCTCCAAATTGCCAATGTGCACCATGTATGGGGAAGCTAAAGGAGACAATTGATTATGCTTTCAAATTGTGTGGTGGCATTGGACTGTTTTTCAGCTTCACTGAGGTGAGTTCTATTGACTTTACTTATCTATACTTTATCATTGTTCAATGATAGCACCTCTATAAATAAAATAATACAGTTTGATAAGGCTGAGCATAATACCAACTAGTAAATTATTTTTTATTTAACTTTTAATTAGGAATGGAATGAACAATAACAAATGTTTGGTTAAAACAGATAGGTGACAGATGATAACTGATAAAATTTGTACCTGTAGTTACCTAAAGTACCTTTATTAAGTAAAAAGATACTAACATAATATGTCGCAGCCAACTGAATTAATCAACATTTAATTGTCTGCCTAGCCTTTTCATTGTACGGCGCCAATTAATTAGCAGCCTAAATGACATCCAGCCAACGCATCTAATACAACATTTAATGAACGATCTAGCTGTATTCTTAGGCCGTTCATAGAATAGGGTAAGGACGTGGCGAAATATATGAAATATTTAATTTATGGAATTCGAAATTCAAACAACAATCGAATTCAATATTTTAACCTCTAGCTCCCGTCATATCTAGGGCTGCCAGATCGGAAGACCAAAATATCTGGACAAATTTTGAAAATGTCGGGATTTTTAGGTAAATATTGAACAAAAATGTAACATAAAAATTTAGGCTAACTCAAATCCAAAGCAATTATTTCAATTTAACCCTTAACAGGCACTTTTGAACTGTCAGTCAAGTCAGTTTGTGTTTTTTAGTTTGCTACATGTAAGTGGCATTGGACCTTACTGAGTCCACCCATTTAGGCCCTTTAGTGGTATGGTTGTTGTATGTTATCTATTAATACACAACTCAAAATCAGTACATACAGTACAAAACTCAAAATCTCCAGACACTCTTTGTAAAACACAAAGAATATCTGGAAATTTTGAGTTTCGTCGGGAGTCTGGAGATCCTCTGGCAACCCTAGTCATAGGTACCATTCGAACCTAACCTATCAGTGTCAGGGTGACCTAAAATCCCTGTGCCCTAAGTTCTGCTACTTGGCTAGACAAGTCATTAAACGATATTGAACCAAGTCATTTGCCTAACTGTTCAATGAATTGCCTGGATGTCACTTATGTCGCTCATTAAACGGCACCGTTCAATGGAAAGGCTAGGCAGCCAACTAAACGGCAAATTGAGCTAGTTGGCTGCGACTAATACAGGGTTTATTGTAAAACACTAACAACCTTTCAGTGGGTGAACACTCATGATTATCAAAACTTTTACATTGAGACCAACCCTGAAAAATCGAAAGAAATGTCTGCAGTTTTATACATTTTCATTGGGTAAATAATGCATTTTGTATTGAACAGCTAATTATTTTTTTGATATTAAGTGATGGTTTCATAGTACTTTACAGTTGTTTATAATCGTGCTTGCTTTCACCCCTGAAAGGTTATTAGCGCTTCACAAATAACTCTGCATTGTAAATCGACGGCGTGGCGTGGACACGTTATCTTTATAAAATACAATTAAATGAATTGCATGTTATCTAGATCGAATACACAACTCTGTTTAACTATATATTTTTACACTTCTTTAAGACGAATAATTCACTTTTCGTGAGATCGTATTTACACGCGACAAAACAATCTTGTGCGAGAAACGTCTGAGTATATTGGATTTTATTTTATACTGCGTTGCGTAGCAATTGTACCTAATGTTAAGAAACATTCTTGCTTTACTTAATAATTATTAAATTATTATTGGACCGGAATATAATGTCAGACATTTCTTGATTGTGGAAATGGGCCCAAGAATCACCATTCACAATATAACACATGCTACTGACACAATAATTATTTTGTAAATTTATATTTGCATGTACGAGGTACTTACTATAATCAGGATTAAGCATGAATAAACTTATTGTTCATCGATTTAACACTTATGTTTCCAATACTTTTGTAATCAACATTGAAGCATTTCAGATGACCGCTCCATTAGAAGCAGCTAATTACTTGTTTTACTAAAATTTGGTGAAAATTATCACGTAGAGTGTATACAGATTGACTGCAATCTAGTGCCGGCCATCGAAATAATTTGGTTCGTTAAATTTGCTGTAGTTAGTTATTAACATTGTGTGTTTATTGTGAGGCAAACTCTAGCTTGAGTCGTGAGCTCGACTACCCAGGCCGTCGTGGGATTAGCCGCACTAGGTGATGGGGTTCGGCGGCACTGGCGGGCCGATACCGTTCGGTATTACGTGCGAGTTTAATAACTTGTAAACCAGGCCCCTCAACTCCTGGGCACGACACTTGATAAGTCCCCTCTTTGAGGAGTGGCTAGAGAGGCGCCACGGCGTCCTCACCTTCCGCCTTACGCAGGTACTCACCGGACACAGTTGTTTCGAGAGCTACCTGTTTCGGTTTCGGCGGAAGGACACGCCCGAATGTCACCACTGTGTGCATCGCCCGGAGGACACGGTGGTGCATACGGTGGAGGTCTGCCCTGCTCGGGCGGAGCACCGCCGTGTCCTCGTCGAGGCGATCAACGTCGGCGACCTCTCGCTTCCGGCCCTGGTTCAATCCATGGTCCGGAGCGAGGGGGCATGGCAAGCAGTCACCTCCTTCTGCGAAGCAGTTATGAAGAGGCAAATCTCACGCCCCAGTCGCCGCAACGGAAGGAGACGCCCCGGGCGTCGAGAGTCGCAGAGTGATTCCCGCTCACCGAAGGCGCGGGCCTGCAGACGGCGACCGCTGGGTCGTCGTCCGATAAGAGCCAGGCCCGGGTCGACGGCGCGTTGTGTTCCACGCGCGTTTCAAAAATATGTCAGCATAGTACACGGGGCCCACTAGGGCCATTGCCTGCCAGGGTTACGGAATTTTTTCGAAAGAGTCACTGCGGCCCTGGAACGCGAAGAACATTGGCGGAACAACGGGTTATAGTAATTAAGAGTCGGACACTCCCTTACGCTCCGCCCAGAGCGGAAGGAGTCATTTAATGAAATCCCATCCTTATAAAAAGGCCCCTCAAGTCATGGCAGCGGTGGGAATTTTAGGGTTATAGTTGATAGGAGTTCGCCATAAGAATTTTCCCACAAAAAAGTGGAAGTGACAGGTCAGTTTGCATTAGTACGGACCTACATTTTATTGTCAACCAGCAGTATGCTCTTGTTGTTCATACTAGGCTATTGAGTACCTGTATGATTAATTGGTTTTCGAAGGGCATTCCAATGGGTCCGGGTGTGAAAAAATCAGGCATGGTCTCCATATTTAAAAGTGTCCGTCCACTCTGTCCTCTCCGTCCACGCCTGAACTTATATACCTACTTACTTGCTGTCGGCGTTACGTCTGTATACACTCTACGTGTACATCTGTACATGAAACATTTCTCAATATTTCGCTTGCACTTGTAACTAACAATCGGACGATTAATTTGCAGTTTCTGGGTGTATGGTTGACAGTAAGATACCGTAACCAAAAGGATCCGCGTGCTAACCCCAGTGCATTTCTGTGAATGATCTGACGATGTGGATTTTAATCACTTGAGGTGGATTGGTGTTTTGCTTTGGATTGCATGTGATATTTTTCATTGATGTGCGCATGCCGCTTTTTTATAATTTGTAGCAGGTCACCGATTAGAGAATCGACTCAATGTAAATCAAGGCTTAGCCTCGCCATGCCTTTCTTGTTAGACAAAGCTTTAATAGGACCGCAGTGTTACGTTAAAAACTACAAGGAAAAGGTGCCAACAAGACAAAATTTTCAATCTTCTTTTCTTCGAAAATCAGTCGCTATGTCAAGGTATATAAAATATATTAAGAATTCAAAACAAACAATCGTTTTGAATACTTAAAATGTATTACAATCGAGAAATTATATTGCTATTGTTTAAATAAGAATGGTATTATATAACTTCGAAAGACGAATATTTGTTTAAGCTAAAATGAGACAATAGAGATAAATTAAATACCTAAATGTGTTATTTATAAAACAACAATTCTTCAGCAGAAAGCGTCTTATAATGAATCCCGTCAATGCACCTGCTTAAGTATTTGTTTTAGGAGAAAATTTAAAATTGTAAGTAAAGGCCCGCAAAGAAAAAATGCATTCGTTGAAGCTGCTTCTTTTTTATTTAAACAGCCATAAGTGCTAATGGTCGTTTATTGGCGATGCAAAGGTTCTAACTTAGCGCCTTTAATGTCAAATTGTGAAGCAGTCTAAGAACGACGTTTTGACAGTTTTCGTACAACGTTGCCAACGTGTGGGGAATTCCCCAAAAATCTATCTATTTTGTCCCACTGCTGAGCAAAGGCCTCCCTCTCCCTTTTCCACACACCTCTCATTAGCACTCGGTAGGTTGATACCTCGTCCCGCCGTCTTAGCCTTGGTTTGCCGATTTAGATAAGCTGTTAGCTAATTTTTGCGTTATATGTGCGTATGGTTGAAGTTAGAACTGTTATTACTCGAACTAGTATCAACTTGTTAATAGGTTCTAAACTTAGAATAATAACGCCTAGAAGGAAAGTCTCATACACGCTCCCTACTAAAAAATGAAGCAACTTTAGTACTTATGTGTGAGTGAGCAGTATGTAATTACAGCCACTGACACGCACACAGACGTAAAAAAATGTTGCTAGGAATGAACACTTTCCCTAAAATCGGGAAAAATGGCCTAATCGTAGATCAACATAAAAAAATGTTACGTACGTAACTTGTCGGTACGTCCTTATTGTAATAATCCATGGTTTCTGGGGTCGCTAAAATCGATTATGGGGTCAAAATCAAAATCCAAGATGGCGGTGACGAAATTTGCTAACTTTTCGTCATGGGTGTCATTTATATGGTTTCTGGGGTCGCTAAAATCTATTATGGGGTCAAAATCGAAATCCAAGATGGCGGCGACGAAATTTGCTAACTTTTCGTCATGGGTGTCATTTTTATGGTTTCTGGGGTAGCTAAAACCGATTAAGGAATCAAAATCGAAATCCAAGATGGCGGCGACGAAATTTGCTAACTTTTCTTCATGGGTGTCATTTTGATGGTTTCTGGGGTCGCTAAAATCGATTATGGAGTCATATCACTTGTCTGCTTCTTTCGTGGTCTGCAGTAAGAGATAACAAAATTATTATTTTAGTTTAGGTGGTGTACAAAAGAATCGGCATCATTGCTATTCGCTAGAAAAACGTGTTAGATGTTTGCTTGTTCGATGAAACTAACCCGGTAAAAAAAATGCAGTGGCACTCCGGGAGTGCGGACAGAAGTGTAAACTTGGACAATTACTTTTAAAAGCAGAGTACAGACCCCCGGTGCCGATCAAATTTTGTCGGCGCCATCTTTGATTTTGATTTTGACCCCATAATCGGTTTTAGCGACCCCAGAAACCATGGAAATAACACCCATTACGAGAAGTTAGCAAATGCCGTCGGCGCCATCTTGGATTACGATTTTGACCCCATAATCGGTTTTAGCGACCCCAGAAATCACGAAAATGACACCCATGAAAGACTGGTCGGCGGTCGGCCCCCCGTTAGTGCCTACTGTATTATGGGTAATTTTTCTTTACAGCTGGCAACAATACATTGTGACAAATTAGGTTATGAAAATTTTTATTTGAAGATTGATTGATTGATTGATTGATTGATTTAATGTAAGTACTTAGGTGTGAAACGTAGTTTTATCACATTTTTACAGTTTTCCGGTTGTGTTAGAGCATCTTTTCATACAACAAACTGTCATTTTTAAATATTTTTCGGGATTCAACAGAGCGTGACCTTGAGCACTGACGGCTCGCTGCGCCTAGTACTCCATATATGGAGTAGTCTGAGTAGCTTCACTTTTGATGCTAGGTTTCTAGGCGTTATTATTCTAAGGTTCTAAATTAAAATAACAATTATGAGCTAACAAAATAGTAACATTCTGTACTTTTTCTGCACATGTAACTTTTCCAAATAAGACGATTATATGCCATTTTTATTCACCTCTATACCTTTGTGAGTTTGTATTCGCATGTCAGTCAGTGTTTCAGGAGTCGAACTATACTTTCTGTACCTGCTTAGTCTTTTTCATTTTGTTTGCGTGCTTATGTCAAATGGTGCACAACACATTATTAGCAAGTTTGCACGTGCATGCTCGTTTCTATTGTCACTTACGTACTATTTCAAGTGCACAGCGTTTCTATTGCTTTTTTTGTATGTTTCAGTTATTCGCTGTATGGCTCGCCCGACGATACCGCAACCAGCCCGACCCTAATTATAAGGAACCTCACGCTATTTTCCCTAGAAAGAACTACCTTTACTGAAATGCCACATGTTCCTTTTAGAACTGTAATATTCCTCCAGACTGATTTAGTGAATTTTTTACTTTTTTTTTGTACCACGGTTTGAATAGGCGTGCTTCCTGTATGTCACAGCACAGTGTGTCTTCATAAGTGCAAGGGATAAAGTCTTACCAAGAGTTACAAAACATGGGTTCTACCGTACAAAATCTGTAGTGTGTGTCCGAATATTACCAAAGCGCACACCTTTCGTGGTTATATTTTAACTCGTGATACGTTTTGAGATTAGATGCAGATTGTATCACTTATAATTAAGTTAGAAAGTGCTTTTAAGGATGATTGATTAAATTCCGCCTAATGTCACAATCTTATCATAATTTTGTATTGTATGTACAAGGTGTTCACATAGAAAATATATTTTGCCACTTATGAAGCCAGACTGTATAGAAAAAAAAACAAATAACTAACTCAAAGAATTTTAGACAGATTGTGTGGGTACCTAATTATAATAGGAATGTGATTGATTCCCGTATTTCAACTTCAGTGACGTTCAAATTTTTAGGTTTTTTATAATAGTTTAGTAAGATGAGACCCACACTAGGCTTTAGCATCCAAGTAAAGGCTGTTTTTTCCCTTTGTAATGTTCGTATAACAATTACGAACTCATTCAGTAGGCGTAGTATCTAATACAAAACCAACGCTAATCAGCAGAAATCGGAATAGGTACAGTATATTTACCTAAAGTTCGAAGAAGTAACATAGACTGGATTCTCTAAAATCCCGGAATCTTAAACATGACCATTGAATCCTGAGATTTAAGAAATTTGAACTAAATTATTATATTGAAGAATCTTAATATATTTAAAGAGTTCCGTGCTCAAACTGTTAAAATAAAGAGCTTTGTTTTAAACATAAGTATGATGATAAAATTGGATTCTTCAAATATATTTTTTTAATTTTTTGTAACTATACACAAGTCCAGTTCATGTTTTCATAATCTCGGGTTTTAATTGTCATATTTATGATTCCGGGATTTTAGAGGTCTTATCCAGTCTATGTTACTTCTTCGAACTTTAGGTAAATATACTCTACCTATTCCGATCTCTGCTAAACAGGCACGGAACGTTTAACAATTTAAACTTCATTTGTATAAAAATCTACAACTTTACCATTTGAATGAATTCAATTGTGCTTATTTATGTTGGATTAAAAGAAAATATGGTACTTTATGTACATTTTAGCTCGTCTGAATGTATTATTCCTTCTAGTAATACATGTTTATTAGTTAGATTTTAGTCATTTGTTATTCCATTTAAAAAAGACTAGTGATTACTGAAATTTATTTCCATGAATAATTATTATGAATATTACTTATATTTAGATTATATTGGCTTCTACACTTAAATGTTTCATATCAATTGGATGTATATTTATGAAAACTATAACAAAATGTTTTAACGATATTAGTGAGTATGATACTTTATATCGATAGTTTGTATTTCCACATGCTTACGATCAACTGTTTCAAGAGGCGAATTGAATAGGTTATTATTTATTGTCTTCCGTTTTTAATCGAATTGACTTAACAATAATACAACATGTAACAGAATAAACGCAATAAAGGGGTCGTTGTACTCATCATTATAAACAATTTTTACTATAGGACCAACAGAAATCGCAAAAAAATCGACTGCTCCATACATTTCTGTACGCGTAGCTCGAAAAAATGTAGGTACCTACTGAACAGCAGATCTTTTTTTCGTGATTTCGTGATTGGTCCCATAGTGAAAGTTGTTTAAATGATGAGTATAATGACCCCTTAAGAGGTATTGCATTTTATTCTGTTACACGTATAAGGTAATGCTTAATTAAAGAGGCTTATAAAACTGACATCACCGAGGTCGATTGTGATCTCACTGTTTTGCATTTGTTTCCATTCATAAAACAATGCCATTGCAGGTACTAGGATTAAAAACTAAGTTTTAGGTACATTTCATCTACTAGTCAGTAGTCTTATTATTTAGCATAATCTTGCTTTCAATTTGAATATGCCAATAAACGTATAAGCTAAAATTAGGCTTTTACGGACTGAATTTGTTATAGATAGATTAAGTGCTATCCTTTATTTGCACGCTGGGACCTGTTGCCTTATTTTTTTGTTACCTGCATTTTTTTTACTCGATTAAGCTTTAATTAGATATTTTATCATTATTTTGTATAATTTGACATCACCAGTTCACTTCCCAGCCTTATATTTTTTGAAACTTTTAAAATGGTAGGTAAAGATATATTTTGATACCTAGACACATAATTACCTAGATTTGTTTTAGCAGTCACACTTAATTAGAAAGAATTTATGTTTTAAATTAATCAAGTCTCTCATTGCGCCGGCCAGAAACAAAAGCATACTTTGTAATGTATAATTATTATTGTTTTACATAGAGGGTACCTAGAGTACCTGTACCTACCACTAATAATTTTGCCAAATGAATTTGTCCTTGTGTATCATCATCCCAGTGTATTGATATAATATCTATCTAATTATTCGGAAATAAAGTGTGCAAGCATTATTCGATGTTTTATTATTAACAGTAGCGAAGCTAGCATGGTGGGTAATGTGCTGTGACAAATGGAAATCACCTTACCCCCCTAATAATTATGGGTTGAGAATTTCGTTCTGGTGACGGCAATCGCAACTAATTTTTCGGCAAGACTTAGGTACTCGAAAAATGCACATCAATTTTGTTCTTGAATAGATTTGATTCATTGATACCTACTTAAATCGAAGAAACTTCGTTGACTGATGCGAGTAAGCTCAGTAACTAAGACAGATGTGAATGTAAGAGCGAGCTCGAAAATTTTTACACCCCGCTTCGGATAGTTTTGACTATTATTCATACTCAAATAGATGCACTGATGCAGATAACCTCAAAAACTTGTAATGCTAGAGCGAGCGAAGCGAGCTCGAATGTTTTTGCATCCCACCTCGTATAGGTTTTATTATCTTTTGATAAACAGATAGTTGACTGATGCAAAAAGCTAAAGAAAAAAGAGCGTAGAAAAAGAGCGAGCTCTACAATTTTTGCACTCCACCTCTGATAGGTTTGAATTTCTTTTTATTACTTATTAATTCATATTACAGAAAAGTTCAAGAGCTCGAAAATTTTTGAACCCCACCTCGAGACACGTTTGATTGCGCCACCCGTTTAAGAGCGGCCAACCCGTCATTATTTTCATACAAACGCTCGTACGTGATTATGCCGTTGTAACACATCTATCTTTGATTTTTTTGAACTAAAAAGTATTTTATGCACTATATCAAGGTTTCAATGCAAGTAAAAAATTTAAATTTGGAGAATCAAATTCAGTATAAGCCTCCAAAAATCTGCTGTTTTGTACATATTTTACCTGAACTTCGGCCGTACATAACGTACTCATAAATTACAAAAGTAAAGAAAACATCTTGATAGAAACCTTGCACATGTAATGGAGATTCTAAATGAATAATATTTATTTCACAAACTTGTTAGGCTTATTCAAAAACACGTATTTCCTGGATCCAATTTTATGAAATTTTCGAACACTAATTCTCGTTAAATGTTATCGCGTTCTCACTTGCTTGATAGTCAACAACATTGCGCTGGATGAAACAACAAGCTTTTCAACCATGCTCGCGTTGGCGATAGACGGGCCGGGAAGGGCCCTCTTAAGGGTGAAACCCGACCTTTGTTTCGGGTGTCATCCCTAAATGAGTGTTCTACATTTGGTCGAGTTACGCGCACATAAATGTATGGGGAAGTCGATTTTTTTTCGCGATTAATTCAGTGTGGTCCCATAGTAAAAGTTGTTCATTAGTCCAATCAACGAGGATATTAGTTGTATGGAGACTTCCGAATAATTCTCCCGCCTATGAAATTTGGCATGTGATGAAATTAGGTGATACAGATTACAGATGTACAATAATCCAACATTTTTTTTACGAGAAGTTAGGTTATTTTACCTAAACTTGAAAATTGCTTATGAGGCTCTGTGAATATTTCCTCAGGCTGAAATATTTTCTGTTTACGTATGAATGTACTAGTTAGAATAAGTATGTACAGGAATCCAACATTTTTTCGATTTCGGTGATACCCCAAATTTAACTTTTAACATTTTGCACTATAACTTCCACCGGAAAATTGCTCTGCCAATTTTTATGTTTTCATATGTCTTTATGTCCCTAAATACATAGCTTTGTTTAGTTATCCAAAAGATTTTCCTTTTTAAACTTGTATTTTTTATTTTTGCTTAATTACGTAATGTGAAAAAATCCTCCGTCCATTTTTATACCTTTATTAGTCATATGATTTTATATTAAAACAGATTTATCAATAATCCAACAAATTTTCCTTCAGTAAGAACATTTTTTTTTCAATTTTGCTTTATTAAGTCATGTGAATAATTGCTCAGGTTAATTCAATGAGTGTATTAAGTTATGAGTCGCTGTATTTTAATAGATTTTCTAATAAGCCAATGGAAATTCGGCCTAATACTAAAGTTTTTACAATCTCAATAATTGCATTGCCGGCCGTCGGCTAGCAACGACACGGTCTAAGGTAACGGCGAGTTGTGTGTGTTGACTGTGTAATATAAAAAAAGTAATGTTATACTGGGGTTTGTTGAAGTGACAAAAAAAATACAATCGAATTGAGAACCTCTTCCTTTTTTTCAAGTCGGTACAGTTTTCAGTAAGCTTATACGTTTTCTCATTTAGTAATTTTGAATATTTTCTTAAATCTAATATTCTATCACAAATACGCACAAATTAACCCATTTGAACCCAAATACAAACCTAGCAGCAAAATTCTGGAAAAAACTTTACTAACGTATCTATTGCAGTCTAGAAAGACATTTTACAAAGAAAAAAAACCTTCCTTTTGTGTTAGAAAAACACCATACCAACTCAAATAGGGCCAATGGGCTTATGCATAGTATTGTTCAAAACATCCTTTTTCGATGCACAATGTTTTAATGCATTTTTTACATTGCCAACGTGCTTTCGTGTGGCATTCGTTGCATCGTAGCTGGCTTGACAGATTCTGGGGGTAAATTCCACTCATTTGGTAGCGCCAGATGTGCGCTGACCCTTGGTATAGCAAATCTTTTGAATTAATTATTATTGCACACATTTCGAAGATTTTACCAAGAGTTATTTTATGTTTAAGTGTATTAGTATTTTCTACAGCTTAATTAAATTGTATTGGTGGACGCAGATGCTGAAAAAAATTATAAGCTAACTGGTACACCTTTGGACAATACTTTTTTTTCTTAACTCGAAATCTCCTTAACTTTTTGACCATTTTTCCGCATAGTTTACAAAGTCCGTTTATTTTAAATCCATACAATTTAAGTAATAAAAATTCTTTAGAAATAGGTATACGCGAATGTCTAAACGCCGTTGTACAGTCAACCGCACATCAGGTTATACGAAACTGTCAAAGGACAGAAACTATAGAACTTTGCCCCACTATCATCTGCCTAGCCTTTTCCCAACTATATTGGGGTCGGCTCCCAGTCAAACCGGATTCAGCTGAATACCGGAATTATACGTGGAGCGGCTGCCTACCAGACCTCCACAACCCATTTAACTGGGTAACACGGTATTTCTAGGCAAGACTGGTGTCAGATTTTTCTGGCTTCTGACAATCCGTAACGACTGCCAAAGATCTCCAAATGACAGCCGGTACCAACGGCTTAACGTGCTTTCCGAGGCACGGAGGAGTCTCGGTATGTTAAGATGGTCACCCATCTACAGACCAACCTCGGCAAGCGTTGCTTATCCTTGAAGATCGGTCCGTGCGGCTGTTATAACTTTGCCCCACTTAAAAAAGTAATTTACAAGCATAAAATATGCAGCATTTTATAAGTAGCACAAAGTTAGCAAGTGAACGAGAATTGAGATCCGTTGACAAAAGCAAATGTAGGTAGCGAAAAACAATAAAAATACACACTTAAATAAAAGACTTAACTTAAGCTAAAAATAATCTAAAATATGGCGTCGAAAAATTCCTCCGCGTCGCAGACCACTGGTAATGTACCCAAAAGGCTGCAGCATTGCCACGTCATATGGCAATGATTATCCTTTGTCTCAGGTAAAAGCCAGCCGTAGGGTCAAGCGAACTAGCTCGCTGTACGATCAGGTCAGGCCAGAGTCGACGGCGCGTTTCACTCCAAACGCACCGGAAAGAGCAGTCAGCAACGGAGACGGGGCCCGCCAGGGCCAGAGCCTGCCAGGGTTGCGGAATTTCGAAAGAGTTACCGCGGCCCCGGAAAGAAAGGCACTAGGAGGACTAAGGGTGGGTTTTAGTCAGTAAAAGTCTGACACTCCCTGCCGCTCCACCCAGAGCGGGAGGGGTCATTTGATGATTTCCCATCCTCAAAAAAAAAAAAGAAAGGGTCACGCGAAGTGTCAACTAAGCGTCTTGACAAACAAGTAATGAGCACTCGGACCCCACGATTCATTAAATTGATTTTCATTAATTTACATTTTCTGTAAATGCTGGGGCGGGATCTGGCATTGTCTTTTCTCCAAATGATTTTAAACCTTAAGAGCGTGTATTCGATTCGCGACAAAAACTTCATGTTTTTTATAAATTTTCAAGATCAAAATCGTAATGATGTGAGCAGATTATTTTACAGAATATTACGGTTTTAGAAAGATTAATTTTTAATTTACTACACTACTCTGAACAATATAATTTTTGTTGACACTTTTAAAAAGAACAGTCAGCGTTTGACAAAAATGGACGTCAGAGTTATCTTTCAGGACGAATACAACCATTGTAATGTGCTAAAATATTTTATATTATACGTTTGTCCAACTGAATATGTAGTCTCAAAGCGCACTTTATTTTTCAATTACAAAAATATGGCTAACTAATATTTAAAAAAATATGTAGAAAATCGGTTAACTTTAACAATTTTTTTTTTAACAGTGTTTTACTTTAAACATAAATATTATAATTATTTTAAGAAAATAAAGGTATTGCTAAATATCCTGGTTTTTTTTGTCAGTCCTTTTATGTACTCATTTATTTTACACGATTATTTTAAAAACACTATAAATCCCCGCGCGCAATCGATTACCGATCCTGGGCCCCAAGTCTGCTATTTTCATAAATTCGTCATTCCAACACGATCCCATTGTCATTTTGCAATAAGTTCGTAATCTGCTAAATTCATAATGGTCAATCATTGGTCGGTCAATGGTCTCGTAATAGAATCATGGTTCTAAATATTCAATGTCTTTGAAAAGCAATGACTGCTCAAGGACGTTCTAATGGTAGGTCACTGATCAAAGGAACTGTCAAAATTTTAGCAGATTACCGCATACGTCTGACAGTCATTTGTCATTATGTACGAGATTACCATTCTATGACATTTCTTTCAATGGGAGGGTCAGTGGTTGACCATTGGAAAGTCATAATGACGCTTTTATATTAGTAGATTATCAAACTTGTCAAAATCAACAATTATGAAATCAATGGTAGACCATTCTGACACTATTGTAATAGCAGACTTGAGGGTCGTGCCGGGCCCTCCCAGCGACTCGCGAATCGAATACACACTCTTAAAATGTTGAAGGTTAAGTTCAAAATCAAATGAGAAAATTTGTCAGTTTTTGGTAACTTGATGTGCTGTTGACTGTACACACGTTGTGCATATTTATAGAAAAATATTTGTAATAATATCGGTAGCCATCAAACTCGCCTACATTACTACATTAGTATTTTCAGTCAAGTGATGGCCAACCCTTCACTCTAGCTTATAGGTAACAGTGAAATATCGTAACAAATATTGACCGTCCGAAAATTTGTTGGAAAATTGATAAATATATTTTAATATAAAATCATGACTAATAAAGGTATGTTGAGATTGAATTTATATTATTGAGATTGTAAAAACTTTTGTATTAGGCCGAATTTCCATTGGCCTATTGGATAATCTCATACACGTATTGAATTAACCTGAGCAATTATTCGCGTGACGTAATAAAGTAAAAATGAAAATAAAATGTCCTTCCTAAAGGAAAATTTGTTGGATTATTGATAAATCTGTTTTAATATAAAATCATATGACTAATAAAGGTATAAAAATGGACGGAGGATTTTTTCACATTACGTAATTAAGCAAAAATAAAAAATACAAGTTTAAAAAGGAAAATCTTTTGGATAACTAAACAAAGCTATGTATTTAGGGACATAAAGACATATGAAAACATAAAAATTGGCAGAGCAATTTTCCGGTGGTTGTTATAGTGCAAAATGTTAAAAGTTAAATTTGGGGTATCACCGAAGTCGAAAAAATATTGGATTCCTTTACATACTTATTCTAACTAGTACATTCATACGTAAACAGAAAGTATTTTAGCCTGAGGAAATATTCACAGAGCCTCATAAGCAATTTTCATGTTTAGGTAAAATAACCTAACTTCTCGTAAAAAAAAATGTTGGATTATTGTACATCTGTAATCTGTATCACCTAATTTCATCACATGCCAAATTTCATAGGCGGGAGAATTTTTCGGATCATATAAGCCCCGTTGATTGGACTACATTATGATGAGTACAATGCAGTAATCTGTCACACGTAAATTATACTATTATAAAAATATGGCCCCAAGCCCTAAAGAGATAAATATTTATTAAGAGATAATAATATCTATTTATTGCATAACTGTGAACCTAATTAATAAACATAGGTACCTACCTACATAACTTTTTCAATTAAGTACCTATGTTCAATGGATTAGTTTGTTAATTTGTTATTGTTTGTTTTGTTGTTTGTGTAAGTATAATTATGTATGTCGCAGTCTGAAGAAGCTAACCTAACCTATCTGTGTCGAGATACCCTATGCTTCCTGTGCCCTATGTTCCGCAACTTGGCTAGGCAAGTCATTAAACGGTATTGAACCAAGTCATTTGCCTAGTTGTTAAATTAAATGCCGGGATATCACTTAGGCCGCTGTTCAATGAAAAGGTTAGGCTGCCAATTAAATGGCTGATTAGCTGGGATACATACGCAAGATCAACAGTCATAATATCAACAGTTAAAACATCAACACCGTAAGACCAACGATTCAAAATCTCAAAATCTCAACAGCTTAGTAAGTCAACAGTTCAGAAGATCAAAGTTTAAAATCCCAACTTTGAAAGTACCTATTAGGTCAATACTAGCAAGTCGGAGCCCCGCTTTGCGGGGCTCAAGGGTTTGAAAAAGAATAGCCACGTAGGGTATGGCGGGGTCAGTTCGCTCGCTTCGCTCGCTCACTAGACCCCGCCATCCCCTTCTAACCTAACCTGTCCGAGTCGGGGTGCCCCATGTCCTGACTGACAGTCACGACTGAAAGATAACTAAATAGGATTTTTATTTATAATATTGTGTAATTACTCAACTATGTACCTACCCGACCAAAAAGTAAACAAAAGATCCATAAAAGTACCCCTCGTCAAATAATGTTTACTTATAGTAAACCATGTATAACATTAATTAGTATTGACCTAATAGGTACTTTCAAAGTTGGGATTTTAAACTTTGATCTTCTGAACTGTTACTTACTAAGCTGTTGAGATTCTGAAGTGTTGAGATTTTGAATCGTTGGTCTTACGGTGTTGATGTTTTAACTGTTGATATTATGACTGTTGATCTTGCGTATGCCTCCGTGATTAGCTAGTTGTTGGAACTCAAACTTTCAAGGCGGCCGGCGCCGGCGTATCGACGGTGCGACCGTTTGTAAGTAGGTACCTATGCTAGGCTGGCTCCACGTTACTAAGCTGCTTCGACGAACACGAAGTGCTTATTCAATGCGGCGTATTTTATTTCAGCCGAATTGAAATCCGGCTGATCATGAGGTAGCCGCATTACGTTACAGCGGCATTTTTCAATCCTACTTATAAGTAGGCGTGTTATACGATATGGCTGCGACATAATACATAATAGATAGAGAAGTACCTATCTATAGAATTCAAGAAAACAGTTAACAGCAAGGGCTTAGCCAGGATTCTGTCAAGGTGGGGGCAGGTGTTTGAAAAACGAAGAATATAGGTAGCTACCTACATGCTGCACAAGCAGTGGGACAAACTACGGAAAACATGAAAAATAAATATACCTACACCAGTAAAAAGCTTTATTTTACAAGGTAAAACAATAGGTACCTACATTACCCTTCACCCTGGGCAAGAATGGTGTCAGATTTTTTACCTCTGACTGTCCGTAACGACTGTCAAAGATCTTCAAATGATAGCCGGGACCAACAAATTAACGTGATTTGATTTCCGAGGCACGGAGGAGTCTCGGTATGAAGGATAGTCATCCATCCACGAATTGACCTCGGCAAGCGTCGTTTAACCACGAAAGATCAACTCGTGCAGCTGGAGAAATGTGCCTGTAGGTAATAAAGATTCACCATAAGTACTATTCTGCTGACCCCTTCGGGATACAGGCGTAATGTCAACAGTAGACTCATAAGTTAATCAGGTTCAAGGTTTGAGTTTTGACCATGTCGCTCTTTAAGTACCATAGCCATAGGTACCTACGGGTGCTTACTTAGGTGAGCTCAAGACTTCTTCAAAGGCTGGAGAAAACACCTGGAAAAGTGGCGCTTAGAATCGTGAAGTGTCAGAAAATAAATTTCATTTATTAGTTACTTCGACCTAACCCGTGGTTCATCCGGCCCTGAAAAACTACACGTACGCGGTTAGACTGTGGAAGCCAACCCCACCATAGTTTGGCAAAAAGCTTAATTTGATTGAACTGACATAATTATGGCAATTATTAAAGATTCGGTCTTCATCAAAAATAATGCCGTAGGTGTTTGACCTGTGGTTTTCCAGTGGCGTCTTTATCACCACTTGGTTACCTAGTTGCATATCTAAGTAATATAAGACCTCCTTACCATGGTGGCCAATCTCAACGGAGACTAGCCATCGGCACGAGACATATCTAATTGTAGTGCACAATGTGTGCGCAAACACAGGTGCCCTCCCGCTTCCATCACTCTCTTATTTCGATGGGACGGCAACCCGCCACGACTGCAGAGAGATTTGGCGTAGGACCAACGGTTTAACGTGCTTTCCGAGGCACGGTGTCACACCACCAAACCGGTCTTGGGCCCGCCCCTGTGGAATCTAATCTCGAATCGATCTGGGCGGCTGACCTAACGGCCGGCACCATTTCTGTTCTGCGGAAACCGCAGAGGGTGATGGCCGTCAGAGTCATCAGGGGTTATCGCACGATCTCCTACGAGGTGGCTTTCGGACTGGCCGGATCTCCGCCCTGGGACCTGGAGGCAAAAGTCCTCGCGTCAATGCATCGGTGGCGCGAGGAAGCGCGGGCGCGCGGGGAGCGACTGACGCAGCGACATTCCGAGCTGCGTCGGTCGCAGCTGCGCGAGGTCCTGGTGGCGGAATGGCGGAACAGGCTCTTACGTCCTACGGCCGGCCTCGTCACTATCGAGGCCATCCGGCCAGTGCTCAACCTCTGGCTCGGGAAAAGGCACGGCTCCCTGTCGTTTCGTGCGACACAGGTCCTCACGGGGCATGGCTGCTTCGGGAGGTTCCTGTATCGCATAGGCAGGGAGCCGGACGCTCGATGTCACCACTGCGTCGACTGTCGGGAGAACACGGCGCGGCATACGCTGGCAGAGTGTGCCGCTTAAGAGGAGCCGCGCCGTGTCCTCGTCTCTGTGGTAGGCAGTGACCTCTCGTTGGTCTGCGGCGAGGAGTCCTGGGACGCGGTGGTCTCCTTCTGCGAAACAGTCATCGCGCAGAAGGAGACTGCGGAAAGGGAGAGGGAGATGTCGAGTGCTCTCCCGGCCCGCAGCAGGCGCACCGGGCGTCGGAGGAGGGCATACGCTGCCCCCCTTGCCCCCCTAACTGGGTCCAGGGGCGGCGGACTTGGGGACGTCCGTCGCCCCCCATTCATTCGGACCCGAGGTGGCGGCGCGTGGAGTTCCCGTGCGCCCCTCTGACGTCGCGGGGGGAGTTAAACACCTCATTCCCCCGCTTACGAGATGTGACCCACGGAGGCGGGCCTGCACTAGCCGGGGATTACGGAAGTCGCGTACGTTCCCGCGATCCCCGGCGTAGGTGGAAGATGGAACACCGGGGTGGTTTTAGTCAGTAAGAGTGACAGACCCCTCCGCCCGCCCAGAGCGGAGGACATCCATGAGGATTTCCCCCCACGAAATAAAAAAAGGTAATCTAATATTTAGTCCACTATGTAAACTCTACCCCGTTGAACGCAATGATATTTTAAGTAAAAGGTGTAGAAAGGTTATAAGCGCTCAGCAAGCGGCACGTCAAAATGTGGCTAATTAGCCACATTTTTCTCGTCTTGTCTCTTTTCCGCTCCCGATAATTACGACATGCCGTTCTACTTCTACGTGTCATCTAACAGTGTGACATTGTGCCGTTCTTGAAGATCGAATGTTGTATATGTAACCTATCTACACCTTTTTACTTATAATATCATTGGTTGAACGTTCATTGTTTAACGTTGTTATTCACGTCTGTAAAAAATATTCATAGGTACGGTCAGCAACAAAAGTCGATAAAATAACACTAGTTTTCTAAATCCCTACTACTCTTTAGCCGATAAAAAATCGATGTAGGTACGTTCCACTACTTACCTAATGGGTTTTGTATGATTTTCAGCGTTTAAAGTAGCAATTTAGTTAGGTACATATTTATTTAGTTACACGTCGGCGACCTGTCGCTTCCGACCCTGGCTCAATCCATGGTCCGGCGCGAGGAGGCATGGGAAGCCGTCACCTCCTTCTGCGAAGCAGTAGGTACTGCTAGTGAAGGAGGAGGCGGGCCGCGTGAGGGAGAGACAAACCTCACGCCCCAGCCACCGCAACAGACGAAGACGCCCCGGGCGTAGGGATTCCCAGCCACTGTAGGCGCAGACCTGCGGACGGCGAGCGTTGGGTGGCTCGCCGAGCGATCAAAACTCAGGGCCGGCTTGATGGCGCGTTGTGTTCCACGCGCGCCTCAAAGAGATGTTAGGCACAGTAGACGGGGCCTGTTAGGGCCAGAGCCTGCAGGGTTGCTGAATTTGTTCGAAAGAGTTACTGCGGCCCTGAAACGAAAAGGGCATTAGGTGGAACACGGATGGGTTTTAGTCAGTTATAGTCTGACACTCCCTCCTGCTCCGCCCAGAGCGGAAGGAGTAATTTGATAATAATAATAATTGTTCCCGATACCAGTATACTACTATTTTTAACCTTTTAACCGCCCGACTTTATATAACTGATATCGTGCCCCCAGCGCCCGGCACAGTATATTTTAGTGAATCGAAAAAAAACATATAAAACGAGCTGTGGTATTTTGTCGTAAATATAAGAACGACCCTGGCGAAATGGGCACGAAAATATTTGTCAGATAAATCCGACAAATGCAGCTAAAAGGTTAATGTTTTTTTTTGTATGTTTTAAGAAATATTTAAAAATATACTAAATAAGTTTAGAAAAATGAATAAACGAAAATAATACCCAGAACAACAATATGCCGCGGGGTGCGCGCAAGGCCTGTATTTGCAGAAAGTTCTTCTCGTACAAACGCAGGCTTGCGAGCACCCCTACGCCGCCTTACTAATAATTACAACAAGATCTTTGAAGAAATCGACTTCTTTTCTGTCTCAGCTCAAAAATTTAGAAGTCTTATCTACAAAAAATTTGGATTACAATAGTTAGTTTAAACTTTACTCATTCTCTCTCCCTCTTTTTCTCTGTTGTTTGCATGCCTGTCTATGTTAAAGTCTTTGTGAACTACTCTTCTGTTTTAACAGGTTAGCATAGCGCACTGTTAGATATAACTTTTAATATGTTGTGGAAAATGTTGTAGGTTGTTGGTCATTTATAACTCTTGTCTATTCATAACCTTAGTATAAGATTTTATTGTATAACTGTTTAAGTATTTTCCCAAACAAATGAAATAAAAAATCTATAGGTACAATAAAACAGTAACGAAAGAAAAACTGTACATTGAGAATTTTCGAGAAAAAATAAGTGGCTTTTGTTAGAAAAACGTAACTGATGACAAAAAGTGACTTTTTAGAATTTTTGTCTGTTTGTCTGTTTGTATGTGTGTATGGTACGGCTTCACTCCAAAACTACTGGATAGATTGAATTGAAATTCAGCAAAAATGTTCCTTGTAAACCAAGGAAAACTTTAGGCTACATATTACCACGCCTTATGTTATGGGAGGTAAGCAAGCAAGGTTTTTGTTCGTAATTGAATGCACAAAATGAAATGTTAGTTAGTTGCAAAACCATTTAGATAATTTTTACACATAAACCTGATAGGAATTGTAGCAATCTAGAAGAAATCAACTTATTATCTACATAATTCAGAAACCCGTAATGCCATCTGTTGACCGAAAAAAGTATTATACTAACTATCAAAAGCATGAGAATTACACCAAAATATATTTTTTAGTTACTAATGGTACTTTTAAAACGTCATAAACAGTGATTCTTTTGATACAAAACTTACCGTTATGCATTTGATGCATAACATAAAAAAAAGATTTGGTCTGATTGCTCCACTGACATTATTTTAATTTTTTTTTGAACGGTTAATTCTCTCCACTCAACCTGTAAAGCACCCTGGTTGCTTCTGTACACTTGGACGGAGCTAGGCCGGCAAACTTAGCCAGGACACCTACGCACAACGGAGTCCATACTCTACTCTATCCGTTGCGGGGTTTTTTTTATGGATGGGAAATCATCAAAATGACTTCTGCCGCTCTGGGTAGACTGGAAGGGAGTGTCAGACTCATACTGACTAAAACCCATCTGTGTTTCTCCTTATGATCTTTGCGTTCCAGGGTCACAGTGACTCTTTCGAACAAATTCCGCAACCCTAGCAGGCAGGCTTACCTAACAGGCCTCGTCTACTTAGCTGACATCTCTTGGAGGCGCGCATGGAACACAACACTTCGTCGACCCGGACGTCACGTCATGGTAGGGCCGCTGGTTGTTATCGAGCCGCGAGCCACCCAACGCTCGCCGTCCGCAGGCCCGTGCCTACGGTGGCCGGCTTCCCACGCCTCCGCGCTCTGGACCATGGAGTGAACCAGAGCCGGTAGCGAGAGGTCGCCGTCGCTGATCGCCTCGACGAAGACACGGCGGTGCTCCGCCCAAGCAGGGCAGACCTTCACCGTATCCTTCACCGTATGCTCCGCCGTGTCCTCTGCAGGGGTTGACTTCTCTTCTGGTTGGTTTCCCATGGACAACTTTATGTAGCTCTATCGCGTGTTAACAAACTTAGCAAGTTTCATCAACATCGTGTATCATCATCATTATCCACAGTCCAACTTCGCTCACTGCTGAGCATAGGCCTCTCTTTTCGTGTGCCAATCCCCACGTTCCTGTGCCAGCCTCATCCAGGTTCTACCCGCCATGGGAACAATATCGTCCGCCCATCTCGCCGCCGGTCGACCAATACTTTTTCTTCCAGTCCTCGGACGCCACTCAGTCACTGCCTTACTCCACCTATCATCACCGCGCCTTGCCAAGTGTCCTGCCCAGCTCCACTTTAGTTCTACAATTCGTTTTCCGATGTTGAAAACCTTCGTACGTCTTCGGATCTCGACGACGTACCTTTACCAAGCATGGAACGCTCCCTGGTTCTCTGTAAACAGCCTCCTGCGTGAGCGTCCATGTAAGTAAGGAAGTCATGGTTGGAAAAGCACACTGGTTATAAAGGCGGGAATTCAGACATTGCGGAATTTTGGCAGGCTTCAGAATGTCGTCCATTTTGATAAAAGCGGCCCATCCAAGGTGTGTTCCTCTCGATACCTCCGTTTGTTGATTTTCTTTGTCAATTGAAAGGATGTGGCCAAGATAAACATATCGGTTAATCATCTCCAACAATTCATTTCCAGATTTGAATTGCTGAAGGTGTTTGCCATAACTTTCGTCTTGGTCAAATTCATCCCAAGACCCAACTTAAAAGAAGCATCTTAAAGATTTTGAAGCATTTTGTGGGGGGTCATCGAAGTTCTCAGTGAAAACCACAAAGTCATCTGCAAATCTTAAAGACACGTAAGACAGTTGGGCAGAAAATTGACGTTAATACCGCTATAGTCCCATCTATACCCACATTTTTAACGAAATCTTCTAGGACTGCTGTGAATAGTTTCGATGAAATGAAAGAAGCATTATCATTACAACGTTTCTCACGAAAAATTAATTGAACAGAAGAGGTCATACTCGACGGCGCGTTGTGTTCCACGCGCGTCACAAAAAGATGTCAGTATAAAGACGAGGCCCGCTAGGGCCAGTGCCTGCCAGGGTTGTGGAATTTGTTCGAAAGAGTCATCGCGGCCCTGGAACGCAAAGGGCATTGGAACACAGATGGGTTTTAGTCAGTAAGAGTCTGACACTCCCTTCCATTCCGCTCAGAGCGAAAGGAGTCATTTGATGTTTTCCCATACATAAAAAAAGAGGCAAGCAATGATAGATATTGACTGTTTGTATTAGATATACGAACACATTGATCTTACTTAGCCACATCATTTTACAATACATAGGTACACGCGAACGAAGTCGCGGGCAACAGCTAGTAATAAAATAAATAAATAATCTGCGGTGCTTGACACTAAAGATCACAGGGAAGTATGGCAGATTAAGGAACTTCACGGATGCTTTTTCCGGGCCCTACACGGGCCCGACGTGGATCAATTAGCGTCCGTAGCCTGGCTACGTTTTGGTGACCTCTTTGGGGAAACCGAAGGTTTTATCTGCAATTATGGACGAAGTTATCATGACGAAAACTACCGGAGATTTATTGTGAAGGACGGCACGGTTGACATACTCGTATATGTACGGCATGTCACCGTCCGGGAGAATCAATTCGTCACATTATTTCTGGTTGTTCTCGTCTTGCTAACGGAGAGTACATTTGTGTAGACAAAACCTTATATCCAGGATCATCCATCAGCAACTTACTCTGAAATACTCTCTTCTGGAATTGGAGGGGTCGTTCTACAGGTAGGCCCGACCCAGTTCTCGATAATGGCATGGCAGTATCACATTGTACTGGGATCGGACCATCATCACAACAGACCTGACAAGGTCTGTTGTACGTGTTATAGTTAGGGTCCAGAACAAATGAATGATATGCAAACTTGGGTTGTACTGAATATGATGAAGATTAATTAAAGTTTCACAATTACTCGTTATATTATTACAGTGAATCGAGAGGTGTGCAATGATTGTAAACAACCATTCCGCATGATGAGAACCTCGTGAAATCCAAGAAAGATAAACAAATCAAATACTTGACTCGCGAGGTTGTCGACATGTGGGATGTAAATTCGGCAGTCATTGTACCGATAGTCGTGTCAGCCAACGGCTTAATAGGCACGAGCCTCGACCAACACCTTAGGAGGCTATCGTTAGGCAGCTGGATCAAGTGCTTGATTCAGAAAGCACTACTTGGATGGACTGGATTTGGATCGCATTGTTAGGAAGTTCCTCTCTCTGGAGCCCTGACCGCCAGCGCCGGTAGCTTAGACCCTGTTCCCGATACCGGTGGGCTACTATTTTATATATTTTTAAATGTTTAAAAAAAAAAAATGAAGTATAAAAATGTAATAAGTAGATAAGTTAAGAAATAATTAATAAACGAAATAATAATATCCTTAATATTATGAAACTTGGGTAATTAATGATTACAAGAGCAGCTACCCGATGCGCACTTCATCCACCTCCGGGCTCGTCGTTCAGCTCCGCCTCGCCGTCGCCCGCGCCGGACAAGGGTCACCAGTGTCAGCGGCAGCCGCAGTCACGTTGAGCTCGAGCTATTTCTCCGCGCCGACGTCGCCAACACCATGTACTTCGGCAGAGGAGAGGCCGGCCACCGAGAAGCTTGGGATCTGGGGCCAACCGGCTCCGAGCCGGGTCCCCGCTGCCGGTGGTTGTGTGCAGCCCAGTGCAGCGCACGAGATGGACTCAGTCCATGAACAAGAACGTCATGCGCGTATATTATGGATCTACAGAAGCGGGAACTAACCTCACTGCGTACCGTGTCAGGATGCTGTCTCTGCTTCAGGGCCTGGAACCGACTGACCGACAATTAGGAAAAATATCAAAGTAAAAAAAATATAAAATTAAAAAAAAAAACGCAAAAATAGTCTAAAAAGTACAGAAAAAAATACCTTTCAAGCTGTCCATTGGAGTTAGTGGTGTTTATTTTAGTTCAATCACAGATGAAATGCCACCGCGCGACTGCATCAGACTGCTTGAAAAGTGATTTTTTTTTTATAAATTAGTCGATTTTCGAGGTCGGGTTTCTTGTAGTTCGTTAATATTTTTTTATTTGATATTGTTTCATAACTCTATAGTCTACAGATATGACCACGCACAACAGCCCGTTGATTTATCTAATAGTATCTAGATAGGTGAAGCAACAAATTGTTTTGCGAAACCGTTTCCAAACATTACCTACATTGTTTGTTTGTGTTGCTTAATGCGCACTAGTAACAGTTTCAAAATCATAAACGTCGGCAGCGAAAAAGAAGTAGGTAATAGTAAGTAGGGTAGAGCTTAATAATTAGCTAACGACAGTAAAGGCAAATTAAATGTGGGTTACAAGTGACAAAGGGGTAAACAAATTGAAATGCGTCAACACATTTTTCAGCGACCTCCGGTTGCAGAGAAGGGTTCGTCGTATCGTTGTACACGCGCAGCGCGGCCGCGCAGGCCCTTTGCCTCCGCCCGCGCCCTGGCGTCTCTGGGCGGAAAACCTTCGGTAGCTGATAGCAGGCAGTCGCGCACCGCTCGCTTCCACCGCTACACTCATCGATCGGGTTTCACACTCATACTGTGCCTAACGCGCTCATTGAGACTGTGCTGTGTCTGTGATTTTTAATACAATACAACATGTCCTTCGATAAAGACGAACTTCGGGATGAGTAAGTATCGCAAACTCGCACTACTTAGTGATTCTAGGTAGTTCTTACGGCAATGACTGTCACTCGACACAACTTAAACTAGGTGAATCGATGACTGGGTATATCAAATCATTAAGCCGAGATTTTTCTGTCTTACTGGGTGATGTTGCTGGGAATCGTTTTGCTAAAGTTTTATAGAGATAAAAATTCAATTCTTGTGATATTCCAATCTTATTGAAAATTATTGGGATAAAATGTGTTAGGTCTATAAGGTAAACGAAAAACAGGGGAACCTACCAAGAAAAAGTTGAGGTACTTAACTTTTGTTTGTTGGCAGATTGTTGTTTGTTACAAAATTGAGTACCTAAGTATTTAAGTATAATGTGGTAAGCAAAGTTAAACAAAAACGAGGCGTCGATGAGTAGCACGAATATTATGGTGTGTTGAATATGTTGTTGCTTCAGTAAACATACTTAGAACCTGGCATAGGTAGGTAGGTACCTACTCATACTCCCAGACAAAAATATTTTGTTGTAAAACCTATAGGAAACTAATAATCCCGTGCTACTTTTCCTTTAAGTTATACAATATCTACTGATATTTGCAAAAGATACCTACCTACATTCTTTGTTAATAAGTTAATACACCGTTGTAGGTCATCCCCTTAGATCTTGGGATTATGGGTCATCCACTATGTAGGTACAGTATGCATAATAAATTAATGGGTTTAATTGACGAAATGTAGGTACACAAACAAAAGACTTCAAAATGCCTGTGCACGCTTCTGTTTTAAAGTTCCCTTTAGTTGACATGTTTACACCTTTCTTGAATGAGCACAACATTCTAAAAATGAAAGCTCGACGTAAACTGCACTTGGCGACCTTACTTTTTGGAGTTATTAGGTCTCACTCCCCAATAGACTAGTAGATATAGAATCGGTGAGGGAAGAAAATGTTCCCAACAGCTTTCTATTCCCCAGCTTAAGTCGGCGGCTTTCAAGGGCAGTTTTCGTTACGCAGCTACCAAATACTGGAACAATATATCGCCTCCAATAAAATATAGTAAAAGTTGCTCGACGTTCAAATCAAAATTAAAGTTGTTTTTATTGAATCATCAAAATGAATTTCAGGATGTTCGTGCTGACATGTCAGCCATTTGAATATATTGAGTGTATGATTGTTACCTATAGCCATAATACTATTATATATGTTAATATATATAATAGTATTATGCATATTTGGCATTTTATCGATTTTACACATTTTTAAACTTTCTACATTTTTAAATTTTGGCATTGTTATCGATTTCATACATTTTTAAATTTTGGCATTGGCATTGTTATCGATTTCATACATTTTTAATTTTTGGCATTGGCATTATTATCAAATTAACTTATACTTACTTTTAATTTTTTTACTTTATCTATTTTATACATTTTTAAAATTTTGTCATTTTTTATACTAACTCAATTTTACCAAAGTTATAATTAATTTTATACTTTAAAACTTTTTTTTGCATTGTTATTTATTTCATACATTTTATCACTTTAACTTCTTGTTGTTTTTCTTTTAATGTAAGTAAGTATAATTTTAAACAATTCCACAAATTTTATAAATATTTTCATGTTTGCGTTTTAATATTGTATTAGGTACCTATAATGTATTTTAGTCCAGCGAACCGCCCCCGCCTTAATGAAGTAATTCATTATGCGTCATATTTATTCTTTTTAAATTACAAGTCGCAATATTTAATTTTAGTTGGATTTTGTACAAAATATTTGAGACTACTTATTTTAATATGTGTTAAGGTTTTCGAGCGTATGGCACTCGTGGGTTGCAGCTGAAAATCAGCGTCAGGTGGTATACCTTGTGTTACCATCTGGCATAATGCTGAGCTGAGGCCCTTTCGGCATTATCAGTTTTGTTATTTTGTTTAATTTTAAGGTGTTTCTCTTGCGTGTTTTGATGCCAATAAACTCAATTTTCTTTCTTTCTTTTTCTTTCTTACACAAGTACCTACCTAATGCCTAAGTGTGATGTGTAATTATTCGTAATGAATGCAGCGTGTTGATTGCTTGTAAACATTACGAAATGATTGTGAGGCAGTCACACCAACAACAGTCGCTCAGTGATCGAGTGAATATTTTAAATTTGAGATTTTTGTACAACTAGCTACAGAAACTTAAACAGCTACCAAAAAGGTACAAAAAAATCAATGATGCATCTGGAGGTAATTTGACCTAATTAACCAATACTGGTAATCGATAGTTTCAATAAAAATATGTGTAAATGTATGTACCTACCCCAAAAATGGAATCGTAGAATTTAAACAACAAAATAAATCAACGTAATAACAATGTTTATTATAAAATATTTACCGTAGTTAAGTACCTACCTACATTTTACAATATATTATGGTAGGGGAGCCCATGATGCTAAATGTGGATTTATGATTTGAAGACTAAATGGTCCTTTCATGTTTCCACTTTTAGCGGTGGGGGAAGCGTCTACAGATGTTCAAAGTTGTAAAAAAAAACAATGACATGGAAATACTCAAGCGTGTCAGATTTTTATATTTTTCATGCTCCAACATGTCTCTGATACGAAATATATATTAATCTGCCGATTTGCATGGTAGGGGTGGCCATGCGGGAGGGGTGAAAAAAAGTAAAAAATAAATTTACTCGAGCGCGTCAGATTTTCAGAGGGTGTTCAGTGAACCCTACAGATGCTCCCATTTCTTTTTCTGACGATTTGGAAGTGACGCGGACGCAAGCTCGCAGCGAATTCCTGAAAATGTAAAAAAAAATCGCCATTTCGAAATACTCGAGCGCGTCAGATTAGCATACTGAAGATTCATCATGAATAATCATGATGTCCCAGCCATAGTGACCAAAAATCTGACAACTTGAAAAAAAAATGTTTTTTTATTTTTATTTTTTTTTACACACGTAAAGCTGTTGGTCCCGGTTATCATTTGTAGATCTTTGGCAGTCGTTACGGATTGTCAGAAGCCAGTAAATTTGACTCCAGTCTTGCCAAGAAGTACCGTGTTACCCAGTTAATGGGTTATGGTGGTCTGGTAGGCAGCCGCTTCTCGTAAAATACTGGTATTCAACTGAATCCGGTTTGACTGGAAGCCGACCTCAATATAGTTAGGAAAAAGACTAGGCAGATGATGATGAACAGCTGTAATGGTGTCGGAAAACAATGTGGGGAAGGTGCGAGAGACTCAAAGATACGGGAAAAGTGAAAAGGACCGAGAGGCGCGGAGTGGAAAACACATGCTTTACCCTACTGCACGGTCTGAACTTAATTGACGAATTTTTTCTGATTTTGTCTTAATTAATCCATACAGGCTCATCATTCCCTTGAATCGGTCGACATCCTGGATAGTGAAGGACCGTTTTCCATTGCCTCATAGGTACATGACTTAAGGAAGGTAAGTAGAGTTGCATCTATTTTGTACAACTCCAGCACCTTCATGAGCCATGTATGTGGCAAAGAGTCATAGGCCTTCTTGTAATCTATCCAGCATGTCGACAGATCCTTGCGGTATCGACGAACCTGTTGGCTTATGGCCATATATGTCTATGAGGAGTAGCTCCTTAGTGCCGCGGGACCCTTTCCTACATCCATTCTGAGAGGCGGACATAATTGAGTTATCCTCAATGTGATCATTGTATTTATATTCATTATTTACATATGTTATGGTATCAATATGTATTTTCACGCCGTATATTATGGGAGGTAAGCAATATTGATTTTTAAAGGTTTTTGTTCGTAATTGAATTCACAAAATAATTGAATGCACAAAATGACATGTTAGTTAGTTACAAAACCATTTAGATAATTTTTACACATACCTAAACCTGATAGGAATTGTAGCAATCTAGAAGAAATCAACTTATTATCTACATAATTCAGATACCCGTAATGCCATCTGTTGACTGAAAAAGTGCTAACTATCAAAAGCATGAGAATTACACCAAAATATATTTTTAGTTACTAATGGTACTTTTAAAACGTCATAAACAGTGATTCTTTTGAAACAAAACATACCGTTATGCATTTGATGCATAACATAAAAAAAAAGATTTCGTCTGATTGCTCCACTGACATTATTTTAATTTTTTTTGAACGGTTAAGTCTCTCCACTCAACCTGTAAAGCACCCTGGTTGCAACTGTACACTTGGACGGAGCTAGGTCGGCAAACTTAGCCAGGACACCTTCGCAAAACGGAGTCCCTACTCTACTCTATCCGTTGCGGGGTTTTTTTATGGATGGGAAATCATCAAAACGCCCGGGGCGTCTTCTTCTGTTTCGGCGGCTAAGGCGTGAGGTTTGCCACTCCTTCACGCAGCCCGCCCACTCCTTTACTAGCATTACTGTTTCGCAAAAGGAGGTGACGGCTTCCCACGCCTCCGCGCTCTGGACCATGGAGTGAACCAGAGCCGGTAGCGAGAGGTCGCCGTTCGCTGATCGCCTCGACGAGGACACGGCGGAGCTCCGCTCAAGTCGGGCAGACCTTAAGACCTTTTGACCGTATGCTCCACCGTGTCCTCTGCGGGGTTTGACTTCTCTTCTGGTTGGTTTTCCCATGGACAACTTTATGTAGCTCTATCGCGTGTTAACAAACTTAGCAAGTTTCATCAACATCGTGTATCATCATCATTATCCACAGTCCAACTTCGCTCACTGCTGAGCATAGGCCTCTCTTTTCGTGTGCCAATCCCCACGTTCCTGTGCCAGCCTCATCCAGGTTCTACCCACCATGGGAACAATATCGTCCGCCCATCTCGCCGCCGGTCGACCAATACTTTATCTTCCAGTCCTCGGACGCCACTCAGTCACTGCCTTACTCCACCTAACATCACCGCGCCTTGCCAAGTGTCCTGCCCAGCTCCACTTTAGTTCTACAATTCGTTTTCCGATGTTGAAAACCTTCGTACGTCTTCGGATCTCGACGACGTACCTCTACCAAGCATGGAACGCTCCATGGCTCTCTGTACAACTATCAGTCTGTAAACAGCCTCCTGCGTGAGCGTCCATGTAAGTAAGTAAGTCATGGTTGGAAAAGCACACTGGTTATAAAGGCGGGAATTCAGACATTGCGGAATTTTGGCAGGCTTCAGAATGTCGTCCATTTTGATAAAAGCGGCCCATCCAAGGTGTGTTCCTCTCGATACCTCCGTTTGTTGATTTTCTTTGCCAATTGAAAGGATATGGCCAAGATAAACATAATGGGTAATCATCTCTAACAATTCATTTCCAGATTTGGATCGCTGAAGGTATTTGCCATAACCTTCGTCTTGGTCATATTCATTGTAAGACCCAACTTAAAAGAAGCATCTTAAAGATTTTGAAGCATTTTCTGGGGGTCATCGAAGTTCTCAGTGAAAACCACAAAGTCATCTGCAAATCTTAAGTGAGACAGTTGGGGAGAAAATTGACGTTAATACCGCTAAAGTCCCAATCTATACCCACATTTTTAACGACATCTTCTAGGACTTCTGTGAACAGTTTCGATAAAATGAAAGAAGCATTATCATTACAACGTTTCTCACGAAAAATTATTTGAACAGAAGAGATGATAGGTACCTACTCGACGGCGCGTTGTGTTCCACGCGCGTCACAAAAAGATGTCAGCATAAAGACGAGGCCCGTCAGGGCCAGTACCTGCCAGGGTTGCGGAATTTGTTCGAAAGAGTCACCGCGGCCCTGGAACGCAAAGGGCATTAGGAGGAACACAGATGCGTTTTAGTCAGTAAGAGTCTGACACTCCCTTCCATTCCGCCCAGAGCGAAAGGAGTCATTTGATGTTTTCCCATACATAAAAAAGGAGGCAAGCAATGATAGATATTGACTGTTCGTATTAGATATACGAACACATTGATCTTACCTAGCCACATCATTTTACAATACATACACGCGAACGAAGTCGCGGGCAACAGCTAGTATCTAATAAAGTTGTACGCATTAAGTTTTAGAGTACCTAAATATATGGTATTATATGTAAAGAAATAATATCAACAGTTGGTATCTCATGTTCATTAATTATGATGTGAACGTTATTGAAATGAAATTATACCAAATAAGTACGTAACTTTATAGGATATGAGACGCAGCCAAAAAGTCCTGCTATAAAAGGTAGACCCCGTCGTAAACCGATCCGTAACCATTGAAAGAGCGCTGTTTACGTTAACAAAATCTCGTCTATTCCTATCTACTTTAAAAATAAAGAGGTATCATCTGCAAACAGCACTACGTCACAGTCACAGATACCCTTTAAGAAAAATGGCACCCGGCGACACACCGGTGTGTCGCGAATTAATCGCGAATTTAATGTTTATTTACCTATTACATAAGATTTACTTTATATTAGGGAATTTTCACATGTTGGACCTGACCGGTTAAATACTTACACCAGAAACAAGAATGCACCCAACTGGTAGCCTGGAAGATTCCAAACCATTGACATCTAAGTACACATTGAAACCTATTATTTAAGTATGAATCAATTACGTTAAGAGCTTCATTTTGGACACCGTAGTGACGTAGATTATGCAAAAGTGTGTCGCGGTGTACGCAATCAAAGGCTTTGGAGAAATCACAGAAAACTTCAATGGCTTTTTGCGAGTTCTCCCATGCGTTAAATATGTTTTAGGAGAGCAACACCCACATCTGTGGTCGAACGACCTTTTGTAAAGCCATATTGTTCAATATTGTTCATTAGGAACTCAGACCAACAAAAAAAGGTAGACGGCGCACTGCGAACATCAAAGATGAAGCCATCTTTTTATCTATGTGTGTCTCGAAGGGTTGCCATTTTTTACTTTTTTTCCCTATAACTTGGGAAATAATATTTTATGGGTAAGCTAATATTGTGCAAGTCAGCACAAGTAAGATATTGTTGAGTATGGTATTGTAACTTAGTTTTGTAGAAAGATCTATACCTAAAAAACAAATTTTTACATCACTCATACCTACATTCAATTATGTAAGTTAAGTTTTAAAAGGTTGTCGAAGCGTAACAAGCGTAAGTCTTTATGTAAATTGTTTTAAAATAAAATAGGTAATTACATTTTTAATCAACTTTAATAAATTAAAAAAGACCACCATAACAAAATCACTGACTAAAGAAAAAGTAGGTAATATCAAGATAAAACATAACAAACGAAACAATAACGTGTAAATGTTATGTTTAACATGCTTACAAAATAAATATTATTTATCATGAACAAATAAAGTCTTTTTCAACACATTTGCTCAAAAAAATGCATGTACGAAGACTGTATAAATATTATTCGAAAGTTAAATATAACGCACCACACAATGGAACGTGCGGTAAAATAGGTACTATCACCTAAGTACATATTTTACGCATACTCCGTTGAATAGCGCCGTACGTATCCTTTACAGTTTTTTTTTAAATTTTCCTATAGGAGTTTAAATAAGTACGAGAATAAAATATAAGCTGAATGATTGAACTACTTGGAAGCGCTTTTACACAATACGTTTGTCTCAATTTAATAAGAGAAAATGAGACGAAAGATGTAGTTCCATTTGCAAATTCGCGCTATTTTCATACTACAAACGTCAAAGATTGTTGCGACTTTCTGACTATCTAAAAACTAAAAGTTTTTTTCATTACCTATTGTACTGTTTTCTCGCAAATGTGTTGAAAAACTTCAAATCTAAAATATTTTATATATTAAAAATAGGAATATAACTCGAAGAAAGAAATCATTGTTTAATCGAATGGGGAAATATTAAATCGTATTATGGCAACCCTCACACTTAATGTCACTGCTTTCGTTTGTTGACGTTTTTGTTCCAACTAACCTAAAATTCAGAGTTAATTTATAATAAAAACGATGTTATTTCAAGTACTTACAAGTGAAAAGTGATTCCGTGAGACTTTTTATGTGATTTGCTATTGTTTTTACAAATTTTTACTACACAGGAAGGCATAATTATATTTTTCTATTAATGTTTTCTAGACGACGGCTCGTGAAGTACTAAGAGCGATGAGCACGGTTTTAGTGTAGGTGTGTGGGTGAGCTTGTGTATTTACTTGAAGGAGCACGGTTTTGTGGCTTCACTTTTGATGTTCGCGGTGCGCTGTCTACCTTTTTTTGTTGGTCTGAGATTAGGAAGGATGCTATTAAAACTAAAATGTCTAAGTTTCTCCTTAACGTCTCTAACAAAATCTTTGTCGAATTTTATAAAATAACTCTCTTACTTTCTATCAGAAATTGTGATCATGGTACCTAATTGATAGGCCTGGTACCTACTTACGAATGACAGCTGTTGCCTTTCCGAGAAACGGAGGGGTCTGGGTATGTAATGAATAGTCACTCATCCATGGCGCGACCTCAGCAAACGTTACTTAACCTAGAAGATCGACCCGTGCGGCTTTAAACATATCGTTATTATTTCAGGTTGAAAGCATATACCTACTTTTGACTAGGTGTAAGGAAAATAGTGCGTTTGCTTTATCACGCATATATGTATATTGTAAACTGTAAACGTTATGTTGTAATAGGTAAGTCAACTTGGGATTTACCTTTGTTGACTAAATGACTGTAAAACTCATGCGTCACATCACGTCTGCAAATTCGAGCTGTTGACGTAATCCTAATGTTACTTAGGTAGTCGTGGTAGGATGGGCAATTGGGCAACGTTCAACGGCTAAGTTCGTTTGTGCAATTTGAAGCTTGGAATGACTTAGAATGACTACTCATTTCATTAAAAGCTTTAGTCTTTTCATTGAACTGCGCCGTTTCATCAGCGACATAAATGACAAGTAATTAAACGATTTAAATGAAAAGGCTAGGCCACCAATTAAACAGCTGATTAAGCTAATTGGTTGCGACTTTTATATAGCGCTTCATTGGACTAGACAGCCTTAAATGAAAACCGTGAAAACCCACATCAAATCCTCTGTTTACTTCGTGGGTTGGCCTAATACTTAACTATGAAGCCTATGACGAAAATATTTAGGTTCTTGTTCCTTGTTTTTATCAGATCTACCTAGCTACCGTTTGTTTAGGAATTATTTAATAAGATGCCTACCTACTCTATGGTTTCAGCAGTCGACAGTTTTCCAGGGATTTAAAATTTGGATGGCCTCACTACTTTCTTCTCGTATTTCCCGTTATCCACCAGGCTGATCCAATTAGTTTCCGACGAAACCTCATCGCTTACTAAACATAACGATAACGATAACCAGTCATCAGCGTAAATTGCTGAATCGCATAACTTCCGCGAGCAATTTAATAAATGCGTTCTACACAATTCCTTTACTAGAAATGATTTCAGTTTCTGCAGCAGTGACATAAATTATGATTCATTATACATCGAGCCATGTGCTTTGCGAGCATACATCGTTTTGTTGTGAGTACACTCAATGGACTGTTGTATTTGGCTAAAAAGTGTTTTATAACAAGTGGGACAAAATCGCAATTTCATGTAATAAAAGTTTGGCGGATTCCCAGGCTGCCTTATGCGTCCAGCGGGCAGTGAGTGAAGTATTCGCTTTTGGAAAGTCGACCCAACAATACGTAGCAAGTTAGCAACCGTTCAGTTCGGTCGCGATTCGTTCTCGTGTGCTTTTCGTAATTTATTGAGCGGCAGCAAGTGTCGGGTTAATTAACAGTGTGTGTGTGTGATCATTTTTTATTTATTAAATTAATAAATAAGGTAAGTGAATATTTTATTACAATAGGTTTATTTAGATGAGTTTTTATTTGAGTCGGAATCTAGTCGGGGTCTTAATTTAGAGATAATTTTGTAAGTTATATATTATTAATTTAAATTTTCTTACGTACTTACTTGAATTCTCAATTTAATTTATAATGAGAACAGTCAGAAAGTTAATATTTCTTTCGGCGTAACAAAATATAATAGATAGAGACTTCAAAGAGTAACTGCTGACTCTTTCAACATCGATTAGCCGCTAACCTTGATTAAATTGTTTGCAAACAGATTGTATCAACGTAGTTTATTTTCTATCGCAACGCTTAAAAAATAACATTATGCGATAACCTTTGATATGAACTGATTCGCTGAATAAACCAACTCTGTTGTAATTTCGTAGTAGGTAAGGTCAGCAGGGTCAAACTCGCAATGCATTTTTGCTGCAGTTGCAAAACAAAATAATACAGCAGCACTGCTTTTTTTTTTATTTAGCCCTTACTGTCCCACTGCTGGACAAAGGCCTCCCCCAAGTCCTTCCAAGAGTTCTTTTCACGCGCCAGCTTGTACCAGCACTGCTCTATACTTACTTGTTTTTTTTTGTTAAAATAGGTTCCAAATTCAAAATGCCATGTAACTGTAAGGTGGAAGATTCAAGTGCATCCCAGCATCAGAACGGATGCGAGATGAATGGTCGACGCAGTTCGACCGGACAGAACTGGCACCATCATCCACATCGGAAGCTGTTCCAAGACAATGGCCATGAAGAAGAAGTCAAGGAGAGCCAGCCTGAAGAGCCAGTAGACAGAGATACTGTTAGGTTGTGATTTGTAAATTAGTTTTGGATTAGGAAAATATCGCCAGTTACATCATTACCTACTTATTAATCTGGATTATATTTTGTGAATCTAAATTACCTAATGCTCTATCTACTATCCTGTTTCCTGCTCTACAACTATAGAACTTGCTGAGTTTCTGAGATAATATCTGCAAACAGCTGTGGTTTTAGTTCTGAGGGTTCTCGTCCATCTTATTCCCTTAGTTTCACTTACTTTTTGCAAGTTTGTGGTTCAGCTGTTCTGGAGTTGAACAATTTTATTTCGAGTGTTTTGGTTTTCCTTCCTTATGTTGACCGACGACGTACCTAAACAATAGAAACCGTTTAATACAGGGCTTCCCGCGAACAGGTAAAGTTTGCAACAAAAGCAAGTCTTGCAAATAAAAAGTCCCCTCCGAAATCTTATAAGTAAATTGAAAGGTTCACGGTAAAAAATACTGTGGAAGTTGTTTTGTCAACATACCCAGGGATGTGGAATACTTATCCTTACTTGTAAACTTGTAATAGATACTCATGTACGACCCTTTTTTCGCCAGGTACCCTGATGGCACGGTGCGGCTGCGGAACCCCAACATCGAGCTAATGGACCAAGATATATTATACCACTTGGCTCTCGGGAGCGGCTCTCACGATCTTGTTGAAATGTTCGGCGATGTTAAGGTGTGTACTTATGTTATTACAATGGAATTACGGGAATTTCTCGTAAGACTGATCTTGAAAATCTTTTGATATTTTCTTACTTTTTGCTAAATTATGTGATGCAATAAAAAGTTTTAAAAAGTTACATTTAGTAGCAGGACTTAACGAATGATCTAGTTCTATTCTCTTAATCTCATAGTGAGTGATTAAATTCCAATTTGAAGTTGTCAATTTTAAAGCTTTTTTCCAATCTGCAGTTTGTATGCATGGGCGGCACCCCGAAGCGGATGGAGCAGTTCGCGTACACCATCATGGCGGAGATCGGCCACAAGCTGCCGTGCGGCACCACGCTGCAGGACATCAGCCAGTTCTCCTACAGATACTCTATGTACAAAGTCGGACCCGTGCTTTGTATCAGTGTGAGTGTTATTTAGCAATTATACATAATACGGGCAGCATTAAGTACGTCAATAAGGTAGGTACGGTATTTACGGTTAGTCAGTCAGAAGGCAGAGAATAAGTACCTATGACACCAGTCCTGTCAAGGGGTATCGTGTTACCGGGTAATTCAGCTGCATCCGTTTGAACTTGAAACCGACGCTGACATAGTTGGAAAAAGTGTAAGAGATTGAAATATTATTATAATTTGTAGATGCAGGGTGCGATCGTAGAAACAAACTCTGTAGCACGCCGCTCTAGACCAACCTTCTGACGGGCTATGCTTATCTTATTAGCTCGTGCCTCGACACGAGAGAAGAAGATAGCTTATAGCGAACCGACTTTACCCGACCAAGATCTTGTATTTCCCGAAGGAATACGAAGAGATGCAATTACAGTATAAAGTCTCGTAGAAAACCAGTCGCTATTTTCCAACCCCAAGCGGCTACTGAGAATTTTCTAACAGATAATCCGAACCGAGAATTGAAATCGCCGTGATTTTATAGACGTTTGCATTTTTAACATCAGTTTCAGGAATAATCTGCTCCATTCCAGAAAAAAATACATTTTCGAAACGTCTGTGAGCAGTTTCATTGTTTCACCGTTAAGATGGAACTGCATTCAACGACTTGTAATCGAACTGCACTCAGCTCGTTATGTTCTCATTGTATTTCATACTTCATGCGAAGACTAAACTACATTCATGACAAATAGTAATATATTTAAGTTTTTTTGCTATGATATGAACATCATTAAAATTTTTGAAATTGATTAATATTTCTCGTTGAAAACGTTTTATTTATAAATGGAGTCTTATCTGTTGTAGCCTTTATCAAAATGTAAATATTTAGATCGATCATTCAAAATATACAAATCCCAAACATCACGAGGGTCAAAGCAGTAGGTAGATTATTTGTGTAAGTATGCGAGACAGAACCAGTTCTGAATTCACTGACAGCTGTACAAAGGTTTAATCAAAGCCTAATTCAATACTGACCTACCTGGGCTACATAGGTACTGATTGTGTTACGTGCGTGCATCGGGTATCACCAGCTTATTAGTGCGTGTGTAGTGTGTACGCCTGGATCTACTTACTAATCTGCTATCAAGAAGGGTAATTATTAATTACTGAGATCCTACGACATCCGTTGATGTAGGTACTACCATGTTCGCGTAACTCACGTGTGTTTCGCCTCGTGACTGTCTAGTGCGTTAGCAGCTGATAAAATAAGAGTAGGGTTGACATCGTTCTGTTCAAGAATGTAATCTCAGTTAAAGAGCCGATTTTATGTTACCACTGAAAATTATTACCTATCGAATGGCGAGACCATTCGATAGGTAATCATTTTCAGTAAATCTATGATTTTCGCAACATTAAAAAAAAACAGTTCCATCAAACGTCACAAATTTGGTGGTGTTTGAGTTTAGATTCCTTTAGGCGAGACGGTATTTTTTTTTTTAAGGATGGTAAATCATCAAATGACCCCTTCCGCTCTGGATGGAGCGGCGGGAGTGTCAGACTTTTACTGACTAAAACCCACCCATGCTCCTCCTAGTGCCTTTTGCGTTCGGGGCCGCGGTAACTCTTTCGAACAAAATCCGCGACCAGGCGAGACGGTATGCCTACGCGTTCCATCACCTGGGCCGTCGACCGCGACCTTTGTGCTAAAAATGCATTTACTTTGGGCTATTGGCTAACTACCATCAACAAATATATTGTCAAATCATTTTAACCACTCGCCTCATTGTCTCCAAAAGCAATTTAAGTATTACGCCTTCAGACACTCTGCCTTGACAACCTTGAATTAGACTTGTTCCGAATGCGACTGCTTCAATTGAGACAAATTATTATTTCCATACGTCATAATCCCACTGTGATTGCTTGCTGCATAGCTTTTGACTTCACTATTTAATTTAGCTGAATCGTCTATCACCTTATTGTTGGCATTTATCCGTTCCAACCCGAAAACGGAAGTGGTCGTAAAATCCATCTTTCTTTTTTAATGTTTTATCTTTATAGCGACCTTCATATGATTGAACTGCTTTTTAGTTTGCCGAAGTAAAGGCTGATAGCCAAGAATGAGACCCTATCATCATAAATTCACATTTCCAGACTGACATGACAAAGTATTTTTAACGAGAGCTTGCTTTGCCTCCCTTTTCTCATTATTTACGCATTATACCAACTTTTTGCTACCAGTAGTAGTTAAGTTTATAATATTCCGTTTGAAATCACTCTGGGTAAGTAACTGTATAGCTAAAGGATAGACTATTTTGTCGTAGAAGCAGGATAAACTATTTTGTCACTATAGGAATACCTTGGGAAATCCCAAAAAATTACTTAAGTGATTTATTTCCTGAGGATGATAACTGGGAAATCTGTTCTGAATAATATCGTTGCATTTAGCTCGCTGCATGACGTGGAAATGTTGATTTGCCTCGTAAATGGATTGATTAGTCTGCACAGTTGCTAGCCATTTAAATTAATCTAGCCCATGACTGGCTGACTGTTAGTGAAGAATGCTATCTACGTAGGTATAAAAAGTATTTGTATTTCCGGACATGGATATATGTAGTTGTATGTGAGGGTCTATTGTAAATTGCGATAATCGTTTACGACATTTCAGAAACGGTTTGAAACCCTCCATTGTTTGGCGTTGACCTTTTTCTTTACAACTATGTGCGGTGCGATATATACTATATACAACATTGTTTCAACATGTTTTAGGAAGGCGGGTTTTCTGGAAATTTTGGTTGTGGAAGCTATAAAATTTAGGTGGTGGAGAGTCAGCGAAACGTTGCTCTACATAACTCTACAAGTTTCATAAATAAAATCCCTACATTTTGAGAGTGTCGCGCATGAGGTTTTGTGCTGGGGAACTTTTTTATTTACTTAAATTATAATCTGAACGCAAAAAAATTCAAAGCAAGGGTAATATGAAGACAAATTTAGAATTTCGTATTGTGGTAGAAAGTTTTATAGCTGCATATTTCTTACATGAAATTAGTTAAGTACTTTGTCCAACTGAAACTTTTTTAAACATCGATGTCCTTTTTATAAAACGAAACTGGGTTCCATATTGCGTTGCGTAGTGATACAAAACTATCAATATTCACCCATATTTAACCAATGAGATGCGGGCGATACTAAAGCGCCACAGCACAGCCACAGTTTCGTTTACGTTGAAAGGTTTAGCTGGTCGGAATAGGTACACACCACACACGGGGTGACTGATTATTGAGTGCGTTCCTAGAAATACTAGAGCTATGTGCAACGGTTTGACCCCGAAAACTGAGGTTTCACATTTGGTAGATAGTTTTCGAACTAGGTTTTCTAATGCAGGTAAGGTTTCAGGTTCACCTGAAACGTTATTATTTTGAAATACCTACTTCATATAGATAAAGGAAATTGAAATCTAAATTAGCTTACGCAGACCATCCCAAGGAATACCTAGTAGTATACTGCGGAATAACATAATGGGGCTCTTTATTGAACGGATTGTCAGAGACTAATCACTGGGTAGGTGGGTGGGAGGTACATGTGCTAGAAGAATAAATAAATTAATGATCACAATCCATTACCACTGCTTAACCTAGAACACATTACACGACGAGGTTTTTATTACCGGGTCTCGTCTATCCTGTGATTAAAAACTGCAGAAATCATTACCTTCGCCTGTCTTTAAGCACTTACTGTAGTAGATTATGCATCAAGGGGATAAAACAGCGTCTTATGACACGGGCGTCATCAATGCTGACTGTAATGAAGGAGGTCAGGTTTGTACGATGAATTTGATGTTTTCAAACAAGTGGTATGAAAAAAGATTTGTTTTCCTTGCAGCACGGCATGGGTATTCCATCGGTGGGCATCCTGCTCCACGAGGTGATCAAGCTGATGTACCACGCGAAGGTGCGGGACCCCGTGTTCTTCAGGATAGGTACGTGCGGCGGCATCGGCTACGAGGGAGGCACCGTCGTCATCTCAGAGGAGGCCGTCGATGGAGCACTGAGGAACGTGCTTGAACTGGTACGTTTTAGTGTCTCTCGGGCTTGATATCTTAAAATCAAATAATCATGAGAAATGGACCTTCATCCAGCAGAAGCAAAACTTTTGTAGGTTAAAAATGATAATGAAGCACTCATGCAAAAGTGGAAGGGAGATCTAATTTGAGAGGAATAAGAAGTTACTAGCAGCTAATGGTCGGTTTCTGAAATAGGAATTTGAAGTTGAGTATTTTTCAAATTCAACTTAGTTTATTCTAGAAAAGTGTCGAACTTTGGCATATTAAAAAAAGTTCATAAACTAAAACCCGACTATAGAAAATTCACGTTCTAAAAAGTATGAAACAAGAAAACATAACCGTGGTCGTATGCCACTTTGCCCTAAACTTTCATCATCATCATCATCATCGTCATATCAGCCGAAAGACTTAATAAAAAAAATTAGTTCATGTCTTAATGCGTCCTAGAGGGCACAACATTTAACCAGCCTATAGCCAGCAGACAATTTAGACGCTTCCAATAACCCTCATTTAAAAAATTATGATAAATGATTTGAAGTTATGAGGGAACAGATGAACATGCACACTTAGAATAATAACGCCTAGAAACCTAGTACGAGCATCAAAAGTGAAGCTACTCAGACTACACCATATATGGTGTACTAGGCGCAGCGAGCCGTCAGTGCTCAAGGTCACGCTCTGTTGAATGCACCTCCCGAGAAATATTTAAAAATGACAGTTTGTTGTATGAAAATATGCTCTAACACAACCGGAAAACTGAAAAAATGTGATAAAACTACGTTTCACACCTAAGTACTTACATTAAATCCATTATTTTTACGTAAATCAATCTTCAAATAAAAATTTTCAAAACCTAATTTGTCACAATGTATTGTTGCCAGTTATAAAGAAAAATTACCCATAATACAGTAGGCACTAACGGGGGCCGACCGCCGACCAGTCTTTCATGGGTGTCATTTTCGTGATTAGGTACTGGGGTCGTTAATACCGATTATGGGGTCAAAATCGTAATCCAAGATGGCACCGACGGCACTTGCTAACTTTTCGTAATGGGTGTTATTTCCATGGTTTCTGGGGTCGCTTAAACCGATTATGGGGCCCGGAACCGAAATTTCATCCCCGCCATCTTGGATTTCGATTTTGACCCTATAATCGGTTTTAGCGACCCCAGAAGCCATGGGTTATTACAATAAGGACATACCGACAAGTTACGTACATAACATTTTTTTATGTTGATCTATGATTAGTCCATTTTTCCCGATTTTAGGGAAAGTGTTCGTTCCTAGCAACATTTTTTTACGTCTGTGTGCGTGTCTGTGGCTGTAATAACATACTGAGCAGTACTCACATATAAGTACTAAAGTTGCTTCATTTTTTAGTAGGGAGCGTGTATGAGACTTTCCTTCTAGGCGTTATTATTCTAAGCATGCACACATCCATACATACCAGTCAAATTCATAACCCTACCTTTTGCTTCGCCGTAGTCGCGTATTTAGTGATTTTCACGTTCTTCTTCTCACTCTGTATTCTTTAGGTATTCGAAAATCGGTCATTAATAGAAAATCTTATACCAATTTCAGACGGTTTTAGGCAAGAACATCCAAAGGCCTGCGAAGCTGGATAAGCGGCTGGCTCGCGAGCTGAAGGGCTTGGCTGATCCCGAGGACCCGTACGACACCGTCACTGGCAAAACTATGTGCACATACGACTTTTACGAAGGTAACATTTTCTACCACTTCTCAAACCTAATATAAATCTAAGTATAACTGCCGTCCATAGGCTAGGTGCTATGTGAGGGCAATGCAATACTGTCTTTAGGGTGGCGTTGACAATCCTCTCTAGGGACTGTGATATACTAAGTGGGAAAGCCATTTGAATCAAGCAAAGTTATCTTTTAAGGGCGTGAAGAAGATGTTTGTTCTAACTCTGAAATAAACATTCTAAATAACACGTACAAGAATATAGGTAAAAGTCGTTCTGGCTGTGATACCCTAAAAGGTATAATGCCAATAGAATGTGGTGCTTAGCTAAATGGCATATTCTTTGCTCTAAACATCTCAAATAGAAACAAGGAAACAGATTGGAATGTGCGCAATAGATAGATAGTAAGATAAAATCGGCGGACATAGAGCGTAATTATTTCGTATTGAGGTCACTAACAAATACTTGTACGTTCTTGTCATAACAGGTCAGGGTCGTCTGGACGGAGCGTTCTGCGACTTCACGGAAGCCGATAAAATGGAGTACTTGGAGAGCATTCACAAGTCAGGTGTCGTCAACATTGAGATGGAGTCGCTCGCGTTCGCTGCACTGACGCACCACGCGGGCATCAAGGCGGCGGTCATCTGTGTCACCCTGCTCGATCGGCTGAGGGGAGACCAGGTAAACAAGTGGGCCATTAAAATAAACTTTGAGTTCACGAGGAATCTAGAAATTACGATCCAATAGTATGGTAAAATTCACATTGTTACCATGGCTATTTGTCAATGTCCCTTGGTGTCGATTGGCCTATTTTTTTTTTGAATCCTGCTTGATATTGAAGTGGAATTTATGTTTTTCGTACTCTTCCGCTGTTCTTTTCTGATTTATTTCTTTGCGGGATCTGAATCGTTTCTCCAGGACTCGATGAACTTTTTTTTATGGATGGGAAATCATCAAATGACTTTATCCGCTCTCTGGGTGGAACGGAAGGGAGTGTCAGACTCTTACTGACAAACCTATTCGTATGCCCTTTGTGTTCCAGGGCCGCGGTGACTATTTCGAACAAATTCCGCAACCCTGGCAGGCTCGGGCCCTAATGGGCCCCCTCTACATTGCTGGCATCTCTTTGAGGCGCGCGTGAAATACAGCGCGCCGTCGACCCGGGCCTGGTTCTGACAGCGAGACACCCAACGCTCGCCGTCCGCAGTCCCGCGACTACGGTGGCCGGGAATCGCCCTGCGATTCCCGACGCCCGGCGCGTATTCTTCTGTTGCGGTAGCTGGGGCGTGAGGTTTACCACTCCCTCACGCGGCCCGCCTCCTCCTTCACTAGCATTTGCTTCGCAGAAGGAGGTGACGGCTTTGATTGGCTCTAAGAGGACACGGTGGCGCTCCGCCCAAGCAGGGCAGATCTCCACCGTATGCTCCACCGTGACCTCCGGGTGATCCTCACTGTGATAACACCCGGACGTGTCCTCCCGCCGAATCCGAAACAAGTAGCTCCCAAAACAGCCGTGTCCGGTGAGTTCCTGCGTCAGGCGGAAGTTGAGGATGCCGTGGCGCCTCTCTAGCCACTTCTCAAAGAGGGAAGTTATCGCCGCAATAGTGGCGTGGCCAGCGCTGGGTTGCGACATTCTTTGTCTCAATTCCGCCATGGTATGTTGCCGGAGCTCCACCCGCCACGCTGCAACTTGCCAGGGCAGCGGAGTTTCGCCCCGGCGTAGCGTCTCCACGCGCCACGCGTAAACGTGCGCGAGAGGTCTCGTTTCCAGATCCCATGGTGGCAATCCGGCAAGGAGGGTTCTGCCTCGCCGGAGATCGTGCGGTATCCCCGGGCCAGCCGGATGGCCATGAACCTTTGGGACGCGTTAAGGTGTCGGGCTGGTCGCTTCTTGAGCGTAAGCGCCCACACCGGGGCGCCGACACCACACCATATACCCTGCGGCAGGAGGCTTTTGGAACCCCAGATTGGGCAGAAGCCGCTTGATCCCTTCAAGCGGCCCCGGCCCATCCCAGTCTGGAACCCAAACGTCGGGAATGCTCGATGAAGTTCCACCGACTGTCAAGAACGAGTTACAGGTACTTGATCGACGACCCGACGCCGATGTGAACCTCTCCTATCGTTATTTCGGATCCCGATGGTGGCCTGTTCCGAGAACCATGAAAGCACGTGACTTCGGACTTGTGCAGGGCCACCTCGAGACCCAATTGCCAGATCCTCTTAATGAATATAGCAACCCCGCGTGTCATTAGGTTAGCCGCCGCTTGATGCGTCACGCCACGGTCCTGGCGCAGGGACCGCCCCTGCACGTAGCAGACCATACTGACGTCGCAAGGGAGGTCGGTGCGCAGCACTCAGTCGCAGCCGATGTCCCACAGGAGTGGCCCCAGAACCGAACCCTGTGGAACACTGCACGACATCTCTCGCCGATTCCACCCTCCCCGGTGACCGGGGTAGATGACGGCCCTGTCCGTCAAATAGGCCTCGACCACGCGACGGAGGTAGGTCGCCATCCGGGGATATCGAAGTGCCTCCGTGATGCAACTCCAGCCGGCCGATTCTGTCGACATCTCACGGTGTTCACCAAGGGGGAGTGAACGACAAGTGAGCTGTCATTGCATCTTATTTGCATGGTTTGACAACTCACCCGTCGTGCACCCCGCCTAAGTGTTCACTTCGACATATTTACAGAATCGCACTGCAGGGCAGGATGTTAAAGGCATAAAATTAGCGATGTCAAGAGGCACCGCCAAGACGACCCTGCCCTAGGATACCGCTTCCCCCGTCGTGAGAGCTCTCACGCGCATGATGGCATCCACCGTCGAGTGCCCCGTGCGGAAAATGAACTGGTTTTCCACCAGATTCGGCCCCACCCTCACCAGGTGCCCAACGAGGTGGTTTGCAAATTACTCTTTCAAAGAGCTTGCCCGCCTCGTCGAGCAGCACAATTGGCATGCGGACGGAGAGTCCGCAGGGGGCCCCGGAGGACTCGTTGAGCTACAATCGTTTTTTTGGAGGTTGCCTGCTGTTCTGGTTGTCAAGAGTTTTAGTGGTTGGGATTAGTGTGGCGGGGTTGACCCATTAACAAAAGACTATTTTTCACTAACAAGCTAGAAAATGGTGAGATGACAAAATTACGATTCTTATTTCATCAGTTTTCTTCATTCTTTATTAACTCTCTTTCAATGTATCAAAATGTGGTTACAGGTGTTAGCTCCCAAGGAAGTGCTCGATGAGTGGCAGCAGCGTCCAACAAAGCTCGTTTGCCGTTACATTAAAAGGTAATTCACCGCACATTTGAACCGTGTTGCTTGTTTGAAGACCCCCAACATTTGTGCTTCACCTCTAGCGATGCAGGAATTCCCTTTGTGAGCTGAACAGAACTTCTGTGTAACTCCTTTAAAATGTATGACGAAATCATTTGCAGATACCTTCAGATGAAGGGCCGACTGTCGCTGGACGGGCACGGATCGATCGCGGTGAAGAGCCCTCGCCGGTTCAAGCTGGTGCAGCAGGAGTCGGAGAACTACGACTAAGCGAGCCAACACGCCCACCATGGGCACGCCCACCAATCATCTCGAAGCGACGGAATTGGGCTTGCACTAGTATGGAGCCATCTGTGCTGATCGCTCAAATATTAATACGCTTTAATTTTACCTGTCTACTTATTTTATACTTTACTTATTTCTGAGTTTCTTACGTAACATCTTCAAATACATATATTTTTTCGACTACTTTTGAAAATTTACGGAGAAATCTGAAAATACTAGGAAAGATCGACGTTTTTGACAAAATGTCTAGTCTTGTTTAAAATAAATTACATTTGATCTTAAATATAAGCTTTGCTTAAAATTTTGGTTGGACACGTAACAGAATCTATCTAAAATGGTTATAAAGCAGCAAAAAGATGAAAAATATTATAACCAACTATATTAAATACGTTTACCTAGACTATTGTTATGCACGCAGCATCAAGTTATTATTTAGATCTTCCTATTACTTAGCGAAACAGTGAAATATAATACACTTAAAATATACCATTGAAGTTGCAATATGATAAACGAAATGTAGTACTATATAGCGATCATTAGTGGCAAAACTTAACATCTACCTACATATAATAAGGATTTGTGTATTGCCGCGTTGTTATACCAAACCCTACCATGATGATAATTAATTAATTTTAAAAATTTTACTTTAGTAAATATTCTTTGTGTTGTCTTCTGTAATACCAAACTATTAATGTACATTAAACTGTTATTGGCAGAGTTCTACATAAACCTATCTTATATTTGCTGCTTATGTTGCCAGATTTTATAATATTATAATCTTTGATGCGAATATAAATGAATGATTGGAGTAAATGAAAAATAATTCAATCAAACTGAAAACAATAAAAAAGCCAGAAAGAAGTGTGCCGAAAAATAAAATGTCAATGCTGTCACTGTGAGTACAGGACAACTATTATTCTATTACCTAAGTTTTGTATTTTGTTATGATATTTTTCTAGCATCGAGCTATTTTCTCAACGTTACAGCGGATTATAAATATTTAGAAAGTCTGGATTTTCTTGTGTATTCGTTAAATTATATAAAAGCGGCGTAAATGAAAGTGAGTGTTGTTGCTATGATCGCGTTATTTGAATATTTTAAAGCTAGGTACAATTTATTGTACAATTAGGTGTTCGTTTGTTTATGTTGTTGCACAAACTGTATTAGAGACAATTGTGATAATATTTGGCAGTAGTGTTAAATGTAAGGACCACGCGGTAAACGTTCTGATTCTTTGTTGGCGATGCTTGCACCATCCAGATCCTTACATTCCTCTCATAGTGTCAGAATGGGTATTTGAAACGTAGCGCGTAGGTTTGTACAAACTCAATAATAGTCTCGACAGTGGCACTGAAAAGCGAACTACATATCTTGTAGCAGAAGTGAAGGTGAACTACACGAGTGATACAAATATAGAATAATCATTTCAGTCTATATCAATCATGTAGCGTCGCCTGGCTTCGCTTGTTTCTTTGCGAACTGCGCGCTCCTGCAACAGTAAAGTTCTCCCACGTTATTTTGCCAGTAGGCTTAATCAGTGACACGTGACACTCGCAAATAAACCAAATAAATAATAGAGTGAATACTACTGAACTTTCCAGAGGCTCATAAATATTGAAACGTGTATAAGATTTTGTTTTACTTTTTGTAACGTCCATCGCCATCAGACAATCGTACGTTTGATCCATTGATTGAATGTGCTTCCACGATGGTTATTGTTGATAATATTTATGCACGAAGCGTTGTCAACGTAATATATTGCTTTATATGTTACGAGATATAAGAATAGTGTAAGAGATGCCAGTTATCTAGGTTGATGTAGTTTTCATATTTAAGGATCTGATAATAAGAATGTTAATCCTTGAAATTGAATAACTAATCTATAAATAATATCTAATGGATTTGAGAGTAATTCAAATAACATAATGTATTATGAAAAATGACCAAATCTAATCTCAGCCCGATAGATTTATCTACTTACATTGGAAAATTGTCACGAAATAACTTGTGCGCTAGGCTAAAGTTCAACAAAGTGAGCAAGTTTATTGTTATTATCAAATTAGTTTAAGGCCAACTCTACGATATGATATAATATAGTTTTAAGCATGATAGTCCTAATTATAATGTTATATTTAATATTTACTTTATATACAACTATAGTTCAATTTATAGGGCTGTTTTGTTGATAACTGTTCCAATTTAAAACATATCTAACTAATATCTATCTATTAGGTCCTTTACTATTCGTTTACTGTAATTTTTGAACTCCTTTTTTCAATATAAACTTCTTATCATCGAAATATGCTTTAGGTTTAATACATATACTGTAATTTTTACAATTTGAAACTTCGCAAACAATATCTATAAATATTTACCCTCTTGCATGAATTTCAATTGAGATTCTCTACTATATTTCTATTATATTCAGTACCTATATAGGTACATTTACTATTGAAAGTTAGACTTAAACCTTTATAAACGTGTACACATAGGCGTTTGCTTTGTTGTATGATATATAACATATTAAATGGAGCACTGTTGTTAAATGTTAATGAATATTATTGGCCACAAAATGAAGTGTTGTTCGTTGCATATCCCTTATGTTATGTCCGGTGACCAGTGGTGACCAGTGGTGACCAGCGGGTGCCAGCGATGACCACTTGAAACACGATCGAAACTGTATATCGTAACGAATTAGGTACGTATATTTTTATAAAAACTATATCTGAATAACCACTTTGTTTGAGTATACAAGTTAGGTATTTATCTGTTTTGTTTACAAGTAGTTATTTTACTGTATACCTGTAGTTCAATAGTTTCGCTAATTCGTAGTCTACTAGCTGATAAGCTGATAATATGGTCAAAAATGTCAGGTCAGTAAATGGGTCTGCCTGATGCATTAGCCCAGCATACTTTGTTGTTTGTATTCCTAAAGATACCTACAGTGAATCTAATCTATTATTAGATATCTTTAGTTACCTTTTGCAAACTTAATGAAAAATGATTCCATGTTAGGGGTTGTTTGATGGTTGGGCACTGAGAAAATAAACAAGATTGCATATTTATCAATATTTATCTCACAATTCGTTTTCTTACCTATTTATTTACAAATATCGATTAATTTAACATACATAGAAGTGGCAGCGAGTTAAATATTAATAATTTCGTGTACAGTGATACATGGCACCAGAATTATTATTAGATAAGTAAATATAGAGATAACATCGAGTTTTTCCTTTACCTTTATTTTAAAATGATTTGAATTATAACTAATGTGAATATGGTCGTAACAATACCATAATAAATAACCCAGATCTAATTAATTTCGATTAATTCATCAGGCCCATTCGTTACATCGACTTATTAAAAGTCAAAGTCAAATGTTACATCACTAGTCCAAGTAGGTACCTATTTACTTTTATCAGTAATCCGAAATAAAGACGAACATAATTGATCGATTGCAAGTGCAGAGACAGATCAAAGATTTATTGTTAGGTATTATTTTTATTGCATTATGTGGATTGACTCCGAATCCGATTTGCAGACGTACACAATTGAAGGTACTAAACTGGAATATATGGATTTGCATTATATTTAATCATTCAGTCTTTATAACACATAGTAAACTGTTAAAATGTACTTTTATTGTTGGTTATTCATATAGTTATGATACTTGATGTAAGTACTTAATTAAATGAGCAATTAAGTTATATGTGCGTTTATTTTGGATTCAGACCAGACGAGTGAGTATAACTAGGTAAGCTGTAGGAACTTCATGAGCGCGTCGTGGATGAGGCGCGGGCTGGCGTCGCTGTCCGCCGTGTAGCGTACTCCGCGCAGCGCGCCGTCCTCGTTTCGCACCACGCCGTATTCTCCGACGATGAAACCATCAGGAGTTCTTTCTTCTACTCTATACTTCTTAAACTGCCGACCTTCCAACACGTATCCCACTTTACAGTTGTCTTGTTTACACTTCTCCGTGGTCGTGTCTTGCTGCACGCCATGACTCCGCCCGTCTGTGAGCACGCTAATCTTTTCGTCTACTTCGTAATTTTTCTCCGGCTGATGCTCAACTGTGGTTTGGAACACATTAGTAACAGTACTTAAGGGAGTCGTGTTCACAGTAGTACTTCCGATCGGACGTTGAGGTCGCCATGGCGAGTAGTTGGGAGGGATGCTTGAAGGCACGTTTTGATCCAGATGCAAAGAAGCAGGTTCACTGTAAAACTTGGACGGTTCACTATAAATTTTAGAAGGTTCACTGTACACTTTAGCCGGTTCACTATAGATCTTAGCTGGCTCACTGTATATTTTGGCCGGTTCACTGTAGAACTTAGCTGGTTCACTATATATTTTTGCTGGTTCACTGTAAATTTTTGGAGGATCGTAGAACTGTTTTTGGTTAGGAATTATTTGACTTGTCGATATGTACGAGGTACTAGGTTCATTGTCATTAGTTTTTTTGGAAGTATCATGTACTATATTAAAACTCACAGTGGTCAATCTTGGATTATTTCGTCCTTCGTTCGGTGGCCTATTTGTAAAACCTTGAACGTTATTCGGAGAGCGCACTGGTGGCATTGTTGCTGTCGGTGGAATGTTTTCGATTCTTTCGTTGTAATTAATAAATTCAACTGACTTTATAGAAGGCTCGGCTACAGAGTCGTCGGTATGGTCACGCGTCAGTCGATCTATATTTGTAATCCTTGTTTTATCCGTTTGTTCGTCAACAATTGGTGAAGTTGTAACACTCTCTACATTTGTGTTATCATTATTGCTATTAATTTGTAACCCCCGTTCTATATGAGGCACAAATAAAGAATCACTTGTGTTATTAAAATTTTGGTTTTGAACGAGAGCAGTCGATAGACTAATTTCTTGATTATGAAATCTATGTATAGTTTTCTGATCTTGAAATCTGTTAGCATCAGCTGTCGATGGAACTTTTCTGGCCAGTGGTACATCATGGATATCCTCCTCATATTCGTTCATTTTTGTTGAAGGTTCGTCATCGTCGTCGCTTTGACCTTTAACCGTTGACTCAAATGGGTGAACTGGGTCTGCACTGTGCTCTCTTGATTCTTTTTTAGCATGCAATTGCTTTATATATTCTATATTAGCACCTACGAGATTTGGCGGTACGTCTGTCGCTCCGGTTACCGCCATTTCCTCAACTTTAGTCATTATGGTTGGGGACTGATCCCCTGAGGGAGATAGTTTTGATGGAGCATTTTTAAGATCATGATCTATCATGTCACCCGTATATTTATAGGTAGGTTTTCCTCTCCCGCGCCCCACAGCCACTGATGACGTTATTCTTACTGATATAACTTTTTCGTCTGAGGACTCAGGCGAATCTTCATATCTTGATATTTTCGGAGAATTGTTCATTTGTTCATGATCGATGCTGATGACGCCCAAATCGTACTGATTCGATACTGGGAACGACGCCGTGAAACTTTGTAGGATCTGAAAATAAAACAAAGTAGGGATCCATTACTAATATGGTTGGTTTTCCTTCGAAACAAGATTATTCCGACTAGCTAGGTATTCAAGGAGGGGGTTACACAAGTTAATAATATGATTGACAGTAAGTAGTTACTAGTTCGACCATTTGGTCTCTACATGAATTTTGTATCTACATAATACCTGCGTGCCTACTCGTAACCCTAAGTCCTCGTTGATCATGGTTCGCAAGTCCAGTCCGACTTACCTGACCTGGGAATCGGACCTGGGAGCCCGCTCAGCAGTCGCTGAGCGGGCTCCCAGGTCCGATTCCCAGGTCTGGCAAAGTGTTTTGGTATAGGATAATTATTGCAAGGGTCCCAACTACGGATCTCTCTTCGGTCGTATCAAATTGTCGTCCCATCGGTCAATGAGTACAGAGACTGACCCGAGGTTTCGCCCACACTTGTGGACTAGCCGACTGAGCCGAATGGTGCTAGCGTATGCGTCATGTTCGTGAACGGGCGCCGTCAGCTGAGACTGGTCATCTCTCGGCTGCCATGGTTTATTTTAATTATTTCTTTGAATTGTTTCTTTTTTTACTCCGGACTCTTTTATCCTGCACGTATTTTACATCGTTCTCACATATATGTATAATTTCAATATGAATGATGTAACCATAATTTTGTAACAAAATATCATTTTTAAAAGAGTGTCCGTGGAGTTTCTTGCACGTTCTTCTCCATAGAGATCTACGCTTTGGAACGTGCAAATAGCTTCATCTTTTTGACCGACCGACCTTGACAATTCAAAAGTGCCTGTAAATGGTCTAAATGAAATAAATGCTTTGACTTTGACTTTGTCTTTGACTAAAAATTTATCTCCCACGCCGATGGCCAGTCTCAGCTGAGATTGGCCGCCGTGACCGAAATTCGATCTGGAAGATTATTACTATTGCCTAGGTACTCGTATTAACAATACCTATAGAACCAAAACCCAGCGTGAAAAAAATAACTATAAGGTTATAAGGTTTAATTTTAAGTAGTTTTAATTATGAAGTAATTATTGAATATGCTATGAAAGCACAAACCGTAACACATCTAACACATTCCGCTCTACAAACTACACAGAGGAATGTGGGCTGGAAAAATGTTGTTCGCATCAAGGTAAATGAATCTGTTGATATACGGTATGAATAAACTAGCCGACCACTTGCACGACTTGCTGCCATGGACACTCTATCTATGGATCGAGAGAAAATTAAAAACGTTTTATTAATGACTAGGTAAGTACATTGTCAACACGTGTTTTATTGATTTTTTTATAGAGCAGGAAAGTATATAAGCAGCACCTCTGTGTAAGTATTAAGTATTAAATTTAACGACCAATGAAATTACGGTTTTATTAAACGGGCCATATAAAACATTGGAAACTTGGAATTATAAATTAAAATTTATAAACTCTATGTTAAAGCGCAGTCATTCCTTTCTCAAAATCAGTTATTTGTGTCTGTGAGTTTTGTTTGTTTCTGTAATACCTATCGCCTTATTTATAACCCCCTTATATTACAGTTACATGCATTCTGCATAGTTTATTTGAATTAACAATTATACTAATACCGTATATGACCCAATATGGCAAGTCTCGTCCTGAAACAGACCGGTTAATATCGCTCACCTTATGACTATAAATGTTTCTCATGTTCTCATGTTTAAACATGATATTATTTTCCCCCAGGTTCACTTAATTACTTACTTAATGAAAATTATTATAGCAATAGCATACAACGTGGCAATTATTATGTTAAACTCATTGTTATTGCTATGTGACACATAAGACGCATTGTACGAGCGATATATACCGCGCGCGCGCGCGAGAGAAATGTCAGCCAAGTTGCTGGCAATCAGGATTTAATCCGTACCTACTAATATTATAAATGCCTAAGTAACTCTGTCTGTCTGTTATGCTTTCACGCTTATGCGTAAAACGGCTGAACGGATCGTCATGAAATTTGGCAGATATATAGCCTGGGATATGGACATCGACTACTTTTTATCGTCATCCAAGCGGGCGGAGCCTCGGGAAAAAGTTAGTTAAAGATAAATGTACCGATTTATTTAAGAGTGTCAAAAATTTTGTTTACAATATTCATAAGCTTGTATATCCCACTTGGAGGTATGAACGTAGGTAAGTATTCAGATGTATTACCATTTTGAATTGTTTTCTTTATATTAAAACCAGATCCACATATTTCGCAGGTCAGCATGGCTTGGTAACTTTTTATATTGTCATGTGTTACATTTCCTTGTCCATACGTCACGAGCTCCGTGTGTAAACAGATTCGTATACGAGTACTTACATCTTATTAATATTGCTTGCTTAGTTGCTATGGACAATGAATAGGTATGAGTTTAGTACTACACTACAACTATTCCTACATGAATTATCTACGATTGAAATTATAATTCAATTAATAATAAGCATTAGAAAAAACCAACCTTATGTAAATCCACAGTCCTTGGATTTTGCAAAAATACGTTTCAAAATTAATTATTTGATAAGGTCGCGCTGAGGCAGCGATTACTCAATAGTTAACGACTACGTAACTTTAAGTGCTGATCTAGGCTAGAAGATTAGACAGTAAATCATAGGTAACTGAATGGAACTAACTCAACTTTTAATCAGCCACTTTGTACAACGTCTGTTTTTCTGTAGGGGTAGCCTCAGGCTAGTAGGGCGTTAAAACTTACATAGCAAGTAAAGTAAGTCCCTACTAATAGATATATTATTGTCCTTACTAATATACAGCCAACTGTCTTAATCATCCCTCTAATTAGCGGCCTAGGCTTTTCATTGAACAGCACCGTTTAATCAGCGGCCCAAATGACATCCAGGCAATGCGTATAACAACATTTAATGAACGGGCTGACAGATGCTTAGGCCGTTCATAGAATAGGGTAGGTAACCGTATGACATCAATATTGAAATAGGTATTTTGATATTGGGCATTCTGTACAACAATCAATTTAAACATTTTAATCTCGACGGCGGACCTCCGCTGTGCTGGGATACTGTGTCTGCAGGGTTTAAAGGAACCTAACATGAATAAACGGCAATAGTACCTAGTTTAACTTGTCTGAACTTTCATATTTAATTAGGTACATAATTTATAATTCAATCATCAGTCGTCATCTGCGATATAATATTTGTTCAGCTAGAAATAATGAGCGTCCTGAGCGGAAATTAGTGGCTTGAGTGTGTGTGACTGGTGGCTGCCGCGCTGCCGGGCGGATGCGAGGACGGCAGCGCGGGCGCAGGCGACGCTGTCAGTGACCGCGTGGGCGTCCTTGCCCAGTCGGACCTAACTAAACCACTAGCCACTTATAATGGACCGAACCGAATGTATTATAGGTACCTACATACAAGTACTGAAACCAATGAGCCTTGTTCTCTTTCTATGATCCGAACCAGGTTAGCTAGATAAATGTGGGATATACAATCCGAGCAGTCCATAAAAACTTAAATAAAGATATTGACATATTCACAGCTTGTGGAATTTAAAACAATCTACATTGTGCTACATGTGGTGGTTCAATGATAGTGGGCGATGCGCTCGCTGCAGCCGTTGCTAACTCGCTACCTTCATTTCTTTTGCATTATTTCTGTACAACTTCAAGTAGACCGTACATTAAAAATTCTACTGCTCCAAACAAAGGTGATAATTTGGACCTTATAAAAATGATTTATAACCAAAGCGTAGGTAGGTACCTATATTAGAAAATTCTGTTTATCTTATTCAATGTGGACTACAAGTTTTTGTTGGTTATTTAAGCACCAGTAAATATTGTAACGAGACAAAAAAACTGAACTTGATTCCATTGGAATTTATTGACAAAAAGTTGAGCTCTTGTCATACACGGGTGTGAAATGCGAGTAAGATACTTACCCATACATGTTTATTAATGTGACATCGTTATTAATTGAGCATACCTACATATATCGAACTTTTATATTTTTTTAAATAATACTTTTAAAAAAAAGAAGTCTGAAATACATTTCAACCAGTTTTTATCCATTCTTGGAAAGGCCTGTGTCCGGAATCAACATTAGTGCAGGTAATTACCGAGACCTGAGGATTAAACCCCTTCGAGAACTGAATTGAATCTAGTCGGTAATTAATTGATGTTTTTGTGAAGTAAATATACCTAAGTTAGTAGTGGGTGGAGCGGTATTGTAACAGGCGCAGCGCCGCCGAACGTGCGGAAGCTAACAAAAATCCGCTATGAAGAAACAAAGTGACCTTACATTAAATCTAAAAGTGAATATGATTGTGACCTTTAAGATAAAATGCTCTACAAATACAAAGATACATATTAATAAAGTAATTGATTTTCAATGTTGGTAATTAATAAAGAAAATTAGCCCAAAACAAAGAATTCTACAGTTAACTCATCATAGTTCGAATTGGTGTGACCATTACGAATATTTTATTTAAATGTTTTCCAAAACAAGATGTCTCAATTACTTATATCTTAATGGACTTTAGGTGAGCAAATACCATGAAGTTCAAAGTAGTTTTTGTGACGCATTTAGGAAATACCAACGCGTGGGGCGTGGAAGTTCCTATTTGTTGTTCCTTCACATTTTTTTGCTCAACTTGGAAAAGTTCATGCTTGCTATTATATTTTTTTTCTACTAGCACTTCGCCAGCGACCTCGTCGGCGCAGATTTAGTACCTACTTAGTTACTTACAAATGATTTCTCCCTTGTTCACCCCCTTACGTCGTACAGGTCTTATTTCTAAAAATTCCTTCTTAGAGTTAACCAGAGGTAACATACATCATAAAAGGAAGCCTTGTGCAAAATATGTCGGTCAGTCAGTTTCTCTTTTCAACCGACTTCTAAAAGGAGGAGGTTCTATGTTCGACTGTATGTATTTTTTTATGTATGTTCACCGATTTCTTCGCCGATTTTAGACCGAATATTAACATTTTTTTACATGATTAAAAATTCACATGATTAAAGTAGGTTCTCATTATTACCTATTAAAAAGTATGCGAGGAAGATCTAGACAGGGTCTAACTATTATGGTTAAGACACAATGAACGCTTTTGTTCAAATTATTAGACAAACAACAGTAACAAAACCTGAGTGGAATGGAATAGTGTTGATTTTGGTCTCATGATATTAATCCTTATTCTTATAAGTGGTTTGATAATTAAGTAGATAATTTACTTGTAAATACATATAATTTACATGTAGTATATCTTTAAATTATTCAAATCGGACATTTCGTTTAAAAGTTACAACGGGTATTAAAATACTCTAAGTAAGACAAATGTTGCGGTTTGACCGAACTGGGGAGAACCTTAATGCTTGGTCCGGTGAAATTGAAACACGACATTAATGATTTCGATAAAAAAATAAGAATAAGAAATTTTTGGATTTTCGAAAATAAACCCCTAAAGGGGCGAAAAGGGGTGATAAAGTTTTTAGGGGAGGATATTATTGCTTGCTTCAATTTGCGTGGAAATTGATAATGAAAAAACTAAAAGTGGGATCTGATCCTGAGACTACAGAATCAGCAGCAGAGGCAGGGTAATTTTCCATACTTAAAAAAACAAAAAAAAAAAACGTTGCCCCACACTAGGAATTTCTCCTGTATCGTGGGTGCGTTTACAAACATACAAAGTCACATACACAAACAGCCAGACCCGGAACAACTATCTGTAGGCGATACAAATATTTGTTCCGTGTGGGAATCGAACCCGCGACACACAGCGCAGCAGCCGATTGCTAAACCACTGCGCCAACCGTGTCGTCAAATACTATCGCTTCCTAATTTTTAAAAAGGGATAGAAGGGCGAGTTTGTAGAGTACCTACCTACTAAATCTGCGAGGACGATTTCGCGGGCGAAGTGCTAGTATACATGTAGATACATTGAACGGGTCCAGTTTCCACTTTCAACATCCTTATTCCAAATAATTGTGGTCAACACAGTACCTGTGGCTTCTATTTCTTTTTTACATTACTATAAATATACACACAAAAGAGTAGGTTCCCAAAAAATGTATTCGATTTCACCTACCTATAGTTTTTATGAGACTTAGGTATAGAATCTGTAGAAGGTGTAGCGGAGCAGGCGGCATGCATGGGCGAAGTGTCGGTGGGCGCCACACACGTGCTCGCACCGTGACAGTGAAAAACGCGAAGGCCGCAAGCTTGTATAAAAACGAAACGTATATAACATGTTAAGTGTATCAGTGCATTAAACCATTAATCCTAATTTAGTTACCTGGCTATTAGGTATTATAAATCATGTTGACTAAATAAGTAGGTTCTGTCGTTAGGTACCTACATTAGAGATTTTTTTAAAAAACAAATTCAGGTTTTTTAACCAGGTTTCAATCAGGTTATAGGTACAGAAGCAATATTTGTACTTAATTATTCAATGTATTGTAATTATTTAAATACTAGCACTTCGCCCGCGACTTCGTCCACGCGGATTTAGTAGGTACCTACTCCACAAACTTCAACACCCCCTATACCCCCTTATAAAGGTTAGTTTTGGAAAATTAAGCACAACGATTTTTTATTAATTACTTAGCCATTTCTACTTATTCTATGGTCTCAGAAGGCCCTAGATAATGTACCATTTAATCAGCGAATGCGACTGTCGAAATGCCAAAATGTAGGAATTTGGTCACGTGACATTTCTATAGCATCTGTCAATCCCATACATTTTTGACTTATTGACAATCGCCTTCGCCACGCTACCGTTGACAGAATCTCACTTGTCTCGAGCCCAGGTTCAGCGCAACTGTTCAACCCGTTCACCCCGTCAGGGGTTGATTATGCAAAAATTGTTAGGTACATATTCTGTTTCAATTATCCCACTTTTAGTTTGTTCATAGCATTCCGACGTAAATTGAAGCAAGGAATAAATAATGTCCTCCCCTAAAAACTGAATCACCCCTGCTTCACCCCTTATTATGTATGTGCCTAGTTTATTTTCGAAAACTCCAAACATTTGTTTTTCTTATTGTTTTATCGAAATCAATTAAATGCCGTGTTTCAACTTTATCGGACCAAGCATTGATACGATTCTCAACAGTTCGCTCAAGCCGCGACATTTTCTTACTTCGAGCATGTAAATTACCGTCGTAACTTTTGAACGAAAGGTCCGATTTGAATAATTTAAAGTGTAATTTACACGGACATAATCAACCTTAATTATCAAACTATTTAAATGGATAAGGATTAATATCATGACACCAAAATTACCATTTTTTGAAAAATAGTAAAACGATAAAAATAAACCACAGACTCAAAAAAGAAACCACAAAAAACCCCTACGCAGTTTTTTAGTCTATAAGTTTTTTTTTTTAAATTCGGGATTCATAAGAAAGTGGATACCTAACCCACTTTATTAAGAGTGCTGAAGTAAAAAAACCTTTTTACAAAAAAATACAATTACTTCCTAATAAAAAACACTACAAAGTATACTTATAAAATAACTTTAACTTTCGATTTTTTTTTCTCTTCTAGGTTAGATCGAAGCTTTGATAATAATAATAATAATAATAATAATATCTTGGGACAACCAACACACCGCCATCTGATCCCAAACTAGGCAGAGCCTGTACTATGGCAACCAGACAACTGATAAACATACTTATATATTTCTAAATACATACATATTATAGATATTACACACCCAGATACAGAACAAATAATCGTACTCATCGCACAAAGATTTGTCCTGTGTGGGAATCGAACCCACGACCTCCGTCCTAGCAGTCAGGGTCACTAACCACTAGACCAACAGGCCACCATAAAATAACCACCATACCATAAATATAATAGCCAGTTGAAAGCTGTTGTGGGGTCCGTAATTACTTTGTGGCGAAACTTGACTCAGGGAATTGTAAGATATGGTCCCTACGATAAGTACTGTAATTAATTTGTGTGAATTTACAAACACACTCTTCATTGAAGTACAATTATCAATCAGTAGACGTTACGAAAGAAGATATCATACTTGAGAAGGACGGTCAGAGTTCCACAGGGTTCAATCATCGGTCCCCTTTTATTGCTTTTAGTTAGTCACTATGCACGTTCTGAAAGACATTTTTTGGTTCATCTAAAATATAATCTTGAGAAGTTAAATAGCTATTTAGACAAAAATAAAAAATGAAAAAATGAAATTGGGATAGAAACTACAGTAGGCTTCGTAAGGCTAAATAAAGGGTTGGTTACAGGTATTAATTATTCTGTCTCTAGTAGAAACTCAAAATTAGGCAAGTAAAGGTAACTATCACAGGCACAGGTATCACGTCAGCATTTCCTAATGTTAAGTCTGTATTTCTAAGAACTCGGAATAATATTAATTGATACCAGGTGCTGCAGTGCCCGTGCCCGTATGTAATTTGATTAGGCTACAATTTGCAAAGGGCCTTGGACTTCTAGCTAACAAAAGGTATGACATAACGTGTAGGTAGGATTATGCGTTCCGGTAACTTTAATTGCTGTTCTAGAGCTAGACTAACTAGTTACACTTTTACAAGCTTTATTATAAGGTACGACTCTTACGTCGTGTAAGTACGGTAAACCATTTATTGATGACCTGTGAGTTAAAGTTGACCGTCCTTTTTTTTGCATGGGAAATCATCAAATGACTCCACCCGTTCTGGTCGCCTTTTGCGTTCCAGGGCCGCGGTCAGTTCCGCAAGCCTGGCAGGTAGTTAAGGTTGACCTAGCTTTGTGGCTAAGGAGAAGGCACGGCTCCCTGTCGTTTCGTGTGACACAGGTCCTCACGGGGCATGGTTGCTTCGGGAGGTTCCTGTGTCGCATAGGCAGGGAGCCGGACGCTCGGTGTCACCACTGCGTCGACTGTCGGGAGGACACGGCGCGGCATACGCTGGCAGAGTGTGCCGCCTGGGAGGAGCCGCGCCGTGCCCTCGTCTCTGTGGTAGGCAGTGACCTCTCGCTGCCGGCTGTAGTCCGTTCTATGATCGGCGGTGAGGAGTCCTGGGACGCGGTGGTCTCCTTCTGCGAAACTGTTATCGCGCAGAAGGAGGCTGCGGAAAGGGAGAGGGAGATGTCGAGTGCTCTCCCGGCCCGCAGCAGGCGCACCGGGCGTCGGAGGAGGGCATACGCTGCCCTCCTTCTGCCCCCCTAACTGGGTCCAGGGGCGGCGGACTTGGGGATGTCCGTTGCCCCCCATTCATCCGGACCCGAGGTGGCGGCGCGTGGTGTTCCCGTGCGCCCCTCTGACGTCGCGGGGGGAGTTAAACACCTCACTCCCCCCGCTTACGAGATGTGGCCCGCAGAGGCGGGCCGGCACCAGCCGGGGATTACGGAAGTCGCATACGTTCCCGCGATCCCCGGCGTAGGTGGAAGATGGAACACCGGGGTGGTTTTAGTCAGTAAGAGTCTGACAGACCCCTCCGCCCGCCCCAAGGCGGAGGACATCCACGAGGATTTCCCCCCGGTAAAAAAAAAAAAAAAGCTTTGTGGCTCAGTTTAAGTTTTTTGCCATAGTTATATCTAAACTAGTTGGTCTATAATTAGGTCTTTACCGATGAAATTACCGATTGATTAAACGGGTCACATTGAACTGTGATAACTTCGGAAACTTCGAATGTTCGGATTGACTTGCCTGTCAGTACCAATACTTAGGTATTGTCTCTGTGTTCGATAAAAACTGATTTCTTAGAAAATTTCTTATGCCTTAGCTAGCATCGGTTGTGATAGCATTTTTATTATTTCTTATTTTATTTATACTATTAGTCGAACTTCAAAAATGTTGCTCGACCCTTTGAAGAATTATTGTAGAGGGCTAAAAAAATCTTATTTAACGTACATTCTAAATGCACGCTCAAGAAAAACCAGAGTCAGTCGCTAGTTTAGACTTGCTCGAACGATTAAGGGCGTTTCTTTAGATAAAAGTGCTCGATGAAGGCCGCCTACTGCGCCGGACAATGCGCGAATATTGCGGACTAATTGAACGATTGTGGCAACTGTCGCACCTGCGTCACGTCGCCTCACCTCACAATACTCCTTATACTTATAATACGTAAGGAATCTATTTATCATGTCATTGAAGTATTCTCAGAAAGTAATGATTTGCCTGTGCGGTATTGATCATAAAGCAGAACTTCGAAAAACCAATAAAAAGAACGCTGACGATATTGATGTAGATTGCGGTACCGCAGTGAAAAAAATTAAGCATTTTTACGTTCGACTATTTGCTAACTATTTGAGTAGAAACATGGTATATTGCTGTAGCTGATAGTTTTATTAGCTTTTCCAAAACTAGCTGCTTCGGCTCAAATTTCGTATGACTCCCTTGACCTCATGACCTGTGTTTTTAGAATACCTACAACTGCTTTAAAACTACACAAATAATAGAGCTGAGGTAATGTAATTGCAAATTGCAATCGGCAAAGTTATTTGTGATGATAATAATGGTCAGCCCGTCAGCCAATCAGCCAATTTAGTGTTTCCCCATTAAATAGCTTCATCCTGTATGCCTGCTAACTTACTTGCTTTTTTTCATTGCACTCGATTACTACTTTACCGATACCTACAATCATTCGTTTACTTACACATATAAACGATCAGCTCGTACAGATTTATACACATGTGGCAGTAATACCGCTTAATTTTTCCAACATAGCCGGTCAAAATTTGAACTTTTTAACAAGTTAATCTACATAGGTACTTGACCCTTTAAATATTTTGCTTTCCTATGATAACAATGAGCTCATAGGGCATTTGTCTGAAAAGAGACTTATTTAGTAATTCTTTGTCTTTATTATCCTTATAAGGATTGCAGACAGTGGACGGGGAGCGAGCAAACCAGTTCTGATTTACCAGATCGTGCGGTATTTTAAACTCGAATGCAAATAAATTGACCCATGATAAAGAACTTGAGAGCACAAAGAAAAGATGCTGCATACCGATCTGTAAGTATCGTACTTTACTATTGAGACTTGGCATTGGACTGAGCACTGAACATTACAGATATTATTTAGCTTCAACATTATTTTACAATTGCAATTACAACAGTAAGTAATGCTTTTTTCTTGAGTTTAATACAAAGTTGCGTAGCTTAAAAATCTGTGTGTGGTTGTTGTTTTTGTAGGGATCTTTAATTGAACTGTTGGATAAAGTAATTTTGCAGAATATGACTAGATTGTTTGTAAGATTTATTCAACTGATCGTGGTCTTTTAAAGTATAGCGGAAACGAAAAATTTAATACTCCTAATTACAGCTGGTAGCCGATCGTGTGTTAAATTACCATCATGAAGCAATTACCATCATGAAGATTAGCTTGAAAATACCGGTTCTGTATCTCCTTTATTAGTACCTACGCTAATTCAGAGATCCCCAAAAACCATAAAATATAAAATAGGTATTCTACGCGGAATGTATTAAATGTTCAGCTGACTACCACTTCCGGTATAAATACAATACGGTTTGAAGCGAAGATCAGATAAGTTTTAAATTTTGTCCATAATTTCTCAGACCCTAGTAATTATCGACTTGAATTTACGAGAACACAATGAAAGGCAATATTTAAAATGACTACCTTTAGTTAATCACAGGACGGAGATACGCTTGCCATCTGATTCAGATTCAGATTATGGTTTAAAGTTAAACTGATGTTATCGAAAATAAAGTGAACACTGTAAGACAATATTACGTTCATAAATATACGAACACGCCCGATGCCATTTTATAAAAATACCAGGAAGTGCTCTAGACCCGTTTCGCCCTCAACTGTAACGAAATTAGCGTGCGAGCCGATCCAGTTTGTTTAAAGATCACTCTGACATTTATCATACAAATATGTTTACTTTGAACTTGCAAAGGGCGCTGCAGCCTCCTAGCTGTTGCTAAGGACTTTTCTATTTTTATTAAGTACCTGGGTTCTTACGCTACACTAGTCTTACATAGGTATATCGATTTATGTAGCCTGCGAGTAAGAATAGCTTCGATTTCAAGTTCAACACTTTACTCTTAGCACCTCTGGCATTCAATGGGGAATTGCAAATATTTGCAGGCATGCTCACGCTCACATTCTTTAACTTATTGTATAATGATATTCATGAATGCTTGTTTTTAAACAAAACTATGTTGAGTTACCTGAACTAAAAGTAGATGTCAGATTACTATATTTTGTGGAGGTAACTATGTGAATGTATTTAAATGTTATTCATCAACCTTGCAGCAGTGACATGCAATTAAAAGTGTAATAAAAATGTCCGCTAATTATGTTTGCACTTTATTAGCTTAATCAAAACGTGTTGGGACTTTTATCCTTTTGATAGTGACAGAAATCTGATTTAAAATTTAAATTAGTATCATTACTCACAAAGTCACAAATTACCTAATAAAAGAGATAAGTAGGTACATAGAATGGGATCTGTTGGTACCTTTTAAGATGCAGTATTTTATATGACCATACATAAAGAATCAAATTTATTTTATGTTTTTTGAAATACTGTGTTTGGGAGGAAAAATCCGGCGCGATTCCCTAAATATGGTGGACATTAATTACTTTAAGTTGAGTTAGACCCGCTCAGAGGGTCGGGGCACAAATGTTAATTCAGAACTTAGGTACCGTGCTTAAAAATGCTTAACTCCCGCGCATTTTTATTGAAATTCCAACTTACTAAGTACCGATAAAATTGATTACTCTATTTTTGGTAATTGATTTTTTAAATTAGGTATTATTTACTACTTTTAATTATTAGGAAGGTGTAAGGTCCTTAGGAAGCTACGATGATGCAAAGGACGATCTTTGTTTCAGGGATAATAATCCCCGTTCCCGTAGGAATTTCTCGTTCCTGTGTAGCCTATAGCCTTCCTCAGGAATGTGGCTATATACCTACAAAAAGAATTATCAAATCCGACTGGTAGTTCCAGAAATTAGCACGTTCATAACAAAACAACAAACTCTTCAGCTTTAGTATATTAGTATAGATACTATTATTACCTATATCATAAAAAGTCAGTAGCAAATGAAGACCTTTTCTTCAAATCATGCGCATTCTGATCAAGCTACGTAGTTCAAGTAGGTAGGTACTTACATTGAGAACTAGATCGGAAGTTGGAACCTTAAAGTTTTATCTAAGGATATTAAGTTAGATAACTGAACAAGCAAGCACTAGTTACCTACTAAGACAGAAACTAACTAATGCGTACGAAACTAACGTTTCTGTCAGGGAATCTAAAGTTTTGAAGGCATTTGTTTGTTTACGTAATACTTATTCCAATGAATATACGGGATTTAAGATTAAATATAAATTATATCATACCAGAAGAAAAATCCATAATAAGTTGTAACTCATTTCGTCGCAGGACAACGCCACACCTTAACTAACACACTAGTTAGGTCTACTGTATCGATAATGACATGTCCACTCTGACAGGAATTACTAACAAACACATCTTATTGTCGGGAACAAAGGGGAGGCGTTATGTGTGGCGCATCGGACCGGGCGGGACAGGGCGGCTCCAGGACTCAGTAACACTAAGCGACTTCCTCTGATTCGCTATTCGACACGAAAAAGCGATTCGCTTCTACTACACGAGTGGCCTGCGCGCGCGCCGCGATCAACTACTCCACTCAACAGTACTGGTGACCTTAACAATTAAGAATTTATTTTATTAGTGCACTTTCTTATGACGTGTTACGCTGTCGGCTCGGGAATATGAATCGACGTCTATGATGACTATGATGAGACAAAGAGCGTTTGGTGCGATAATATTTATTGGAGTTTGCAATTTCATTTATAATTTTTATTTAGAGTTGAATAATTTATACAATAAACAATGAACAACTCTTTTTCTTTGGTAAGGGATGTAGAGAGATAGACGGAAAATAATATTGGTAATAAATATGTTAACTACTCGTATGTACTAAGGGACTGGTCATCAGTATCCGTAGTAAGGGTCGTGCTGATGTTGTGGCTGCGGAGGGGAGTATTGGGGCTCCGCGTATTGCGTCTCGGCGTACTGGGGTTGGTACGATGGAGCCTGCAAAAATAACAGACACAATAAAATTATACTTAGTTTTAATAATTGACAGGAAGACAGAAAGAAATAGAGTTAGAGTTAAGTTATTAACTAGCTACAGCTTCGTTTGGACTAAGATTTTTGAAATTTGAACATTTGTCTTTGAACAGCTAATTTAACTCAATTCTTGAATTACTCCCATATTAAAAGTATCTAAAATTTAATAAAATTTTGAACATTGATAATCAATGAACAAGCAGATGACATTGTACATTTTTGACAAGACTACAAGAAGCTTATTTTAGCCATTTATGTTTGCAGTTTTGCACAACCAATTGAAGTGAACATTTTTTTTTAACTAAAACCCACATCGTTTTGCGGTCATCATAAAAACTTGAGGAATTTCCTAATTGCATTGGCAATTTACATGAAACTAATCGACTTTTTTGACTCAATGAGGAAAATAAATCTAAGCATATACATTTTGATTAAATCCTTTGTGGATGACAGTGACACTTAACCAGTTTTCTCAATAACTAAGTACCTATCTGGCATCGAGACACCCGTAGGAAAAGGTAACATATATTATGCTTAGATTTTTAGGGTAGTCATGTATTAAAAGCATGAAAGGACTTGTACGAGTATTACATTGTATTTTACGTCACCAACTGTCTGCAAGTCGCCCACGACTTTGAAGCGGTTAAATTGCTTACTTATTACTGATTTTATGGTATGCAGTCACTACTAATGATTTCGTGTTGCGGTTTCGCCGAATATACTTGAACGCACGAAGCACGGTTCAATGTCGGTGTTAAAACATAATATCTCTTTATTACTAAACCAGAAGTTGATCTGGAGCATTATCGTTCGCCATTATTCAGTTGAATTAGAGTTGTGACAAATCCAGAAGCAACTCCACAACATCTCAGCCAACTGACTCTTGTAGGTTTAATAAGATGAACAGTTTTTAATTGGAATGTAGATATGTAATCATCATTATCAGCCAACAGCTGTCTACCCAGCTGGATATCGGCTTCTTTAATCGCACGTCGTTTGATTCCCGGCAACTCTTATTGAGCAGCTACAACACTGCGAGCATGACGAGCACCGTCCCTGATGTTTGCCAATCTACATTAACGGTCATCGGTTCAATGGTTAATATAGCCGGCCATTAGGGATTTACTATAATGAAATAACATACCTGATAGTTATAAGCCGGCTTCTTTTTCTCCTCTCCATGACTATGTTTCTTCAACACCAAGCTTGCCGCGATCAGCTCTTTCACCTTCAGTTTAGTCGACAGGAAGTTTGCCGCCAAAGCTTTATTAAAGGCCTTCAGTTCCTTGATCTTCGCCTTGACTGCCCAGAGCCCGTCCTTGAGCAAGTCCAGCTTGCCTAGAGGCATGTCGCCGTCTGCCTGATAATCGTCGTGGTCGTAGGACGGCGTGTCGTACGCCGCTCGGAGCAGATGCTGGTCTTCATCGTCCAGGTCGGCGTAACGTGGCATGTGTCGCGCACACACTATGGAAAAAAATCTGTTATTTATTTACATTCGTTGTAAATTTATGTGTAGAAATCAGTGGCACCGATGACCATTAATCATTTCTAGCATCGTTTAAACGAGTGTCGAGTGATGAGATAATTAATTGCACACGTCGTGTTTTACAAACGATTTGTTAGTTAAGTCATTCTAAGTCGATTGTAGCAACTAATAAACAAGTTAGTAGCTAATTATATACCGCTATTCGCTAATGAAGCTCATTAACACCGCATGGTGCTAACGTATTTGGATTGATACATCATCTATACCTACATATAATTTCAAATAAATTACGACAGGCATTGAATATTGCACGAAATGTGAGCAATAGGTACATACCGGAACTGATGAAAAGTATAAAATAAACGAATTTGATGCACATTTTCGATAATTGGAGGCAGATATAGTGTTAGCACGTTTGTTCGAATGAGCTGGCTTCCTTGTTCCTTTTGTTTGAAGAAGATAGTCATTGACTTTATAATTACTTCAAACTACCCCCAACTTTAAAAAAACTGGTACCATTTTTGAAGTACAGGTAGTGTCACACTTTACGCACCATAGTGAAGGGTTTGAAATAGTTTTAGTAAATAAGCACTTTTTTCGTAAAGCAATAAGTAATGAATTCCACAATTCATTACTTATTGCTTTGCTATCAACTTTCGCAGAACAAATTCCCGGATTCACTTTAAAAATAGCCGTATCTGCTCAGCGCAGAGTCTATGGATGTGGCTGTATGTGTCATTGGTTAATCGTATTATTTCAACCTTTTGCTATTTTTCACGATTAGATTTTTTTTAATCTTTTGTCTATGTATCGATCGAGGTCGACTTAATGATTAATAGCGCAATTTGGTTCTTGTACGAAGCATTATTCTTACTGTGTCTAAGTCATATTATCATTGAACATAATTATTTACGCGTATATTATCTAGATAAATCATACAAAAACCAACAAGTGGTGCTCAGCTAACATTAAGTGGTTATGTTAATTATATCATAGTGGCCATATCGACCGGGTGTGTCGAAAAAATGGAATAAATAAAGCAATTACTTGAATTATGTACATATTTATTTACTAGATGTGGAATACTAAGTAACGTAGGTGGGTGCCTACATATGAACATGTTGATTCTCAGAAGTAATTACAGGTTTCCAATAATTATTAATAATACTATATGACAAGAAGAACGACGCAAAATATTTGTCCGGAACGAATTTGACTAAGTACTTAATTCGTTATAATCTATTGTATTGAATTACGAACTTGTGAACGCCCACAACTTTGTATGGAATAAAATAATAACGAATCGAATTTTAAATATCTTTTCCAACACAGCTCAAAAAATGCATTTACGAAGACTGTATTGGTACATTGTTCGAAAGTTAAAAATTACGCACCACACAACGGAACGTGTGGTAAAATAGGTACTCTCACCTAAGTACATATTTTACCGCATACTCCGTTGTATAGCGCCGTGCGTAACCTTTAGTCTTTTTTTAATTAAAAAAAAATATGTAGGAATTCCACCAAGGAGTTTCACATTACTAGAATAAATAAGCTGAATGATGGAACCTCCTTGGAAGCGCTTTTGCACAAAACGTCTCACTTTAATACTAAAGAGAGAATGAGCCGAAAGATGTAGTTCCATTTGCAAATTCACGCCATTTTCATATTAAAATGGTCAAGGATTGTTGCGACTTTCCGATGATTTTTTTATTACATAATGTACTGTTTTCTCGCAAAAGTGTTGAAAAATTTGTTGAAAAACGTTGTATGACACACGTGCGGAAATTGGTATTTACAAACTCATGACTATGATAATGATTGAATTTATATTTTATTTTAATTGCAATTTAAATGTCACTTCTAAATTTTATAACATTATAAATATAGGTAGGTATAGGTTCTAGAAGTAGGTTCTTACTTTTAACATTTTTGGTTGCACTATATAATTAGATTATAAAATATATTTCACGAATAACTAAAGTACTTACACCTAATGGTTCCATGTGGACATCATTCTTTCTAACATAGTTTTACAAACGTAATGTAAGTCCATATTAAAATAAATAAATAAATAGAAACTTAATATTTAATATCTTTGGTTGACTAAGTAATGGAAGACTTTAACTGAACATAGGAACGCCGAAATTTTTTACTTAAGTACATGTTAGGTACGAGCATGTTACATCGATTTTATGTGCGACGGATAACATAAGTTATTATAAAATTCTTAAGATAATAATTACTTCCTTGTCATACATACTTATTATATAGTGGCTACTTAATGTGTAACATTTATCTAAAAAATATAAGTATTAATGAGTAGGTAGTGGGACGTCAGCCGAATATTTTTGGGTTGATTGATTTTTTTTTCGGTCAGACATAATTGTTTAATATGATCCCCGTGGCTATACTTAAAACCATTTGTAGTCAATAATAATTTTGGTGCGATATTTCCTTATCAAAAATATTATATTTTCTTATGAGATCTGTAAAATACTGGACATAGTGGATTGCTTATTAACATCTAAAATCCATATATATAATGATGAATCATAACGATGAACTCACTAGAGTGTACTGGGTATGCCAAATCAGCGAATGTCAATTGATCGATCACTGTTAATCAAATGTGTAACTATATAGTAATTTTTGTAGTAATCATTGCAGCGGTGTCGTAGCATCGGCGTAGTAATGTCGTAGCTTTGCCGTAGTTGCATCATAGCTTTGTCGTAGCATCGGCGTAGCAGCATCGTATCAATGCGTAGCGACGTCGTAGCTTTGCTGTAGCATGATTTGTTTAAATCAATAAAACAGTGCGATTCAGTAAATTTGTCAAAGTGAAAGCTTGGGTGAAGTGATTACGAAGTGAGTGTCAATCCATGTAATCAAGATGGAATGACAGCTCACTTCGTGATCACTTCATCACTTATAAAGAGGAAAGATTTGTTTGTTTGTTTGTTTGTTTGTTGGTTTGAAATGAATAGGCTCCGAAACTACTGGACCGATTTGAAAAATTCTTTCACCAGTAGAATCGTACATTATCGATGATGGACATAGGCTATAGAATATTTTCAAAAAAGTTAGGGATCCGTATGAAAACTTCGATAATGTAACCCAAGGTGTGAGAAAAAATCCTTATATCGCGTACGCTGCGGAATCTATTGACAATAGAGCAAAGTGATGTACTACAATTTTATAGAGGTCATCAATGTCTACAAAAAAGTCCGCAATACCATATGTCTAACTATTATGGTTAAGTCACCATGACCGCTTTTTGTTAAAATTATTCAAGCAAATCCTTGGTGATATGAAAAAATGGTGATTTCGGTATCATGATATTAATCCTTATCCATTTCAATGGTTTGATAATTAAGGTTGATTATGTCCGTGTAAATCACGCTTTAAATTATTCAAATCGGACCTTTCGTTCAAAAGTTACGACGGTAATAAACATGCTCGGAGTAAGAAAAATGTCGCGGCTTGAGCGAACTGGGGAGAATCATAACAATGCTTGGTCCGATGAAGTTGAAAATGATTTCGATAAAACAATAAGAGTAGCAAATGTGTGGATTTTTCGCAAATAAACATAATAAGGGGTGAAGCAGGGGTTGCAGCAAGTTTTTAGGGGAGGACATTATTGCTTGCTTTAATTTACGTCGGAATGCTATGAACGAACTAAAAATGGGATTATTGAAACAGATGTACCTAACCATTTTTGCATAATCAACTCCTGACGGGGTGAACGGGGTGAACAGTTGCGCTGAACCTGAGACCATAGAATAAGTAGAAATGGCTAAGTAATAATTAATGTAATTAATGAAAATCGTTGTGCTTAATTTTCCAAAACTAACGTTTATAAGGGGGTATAGGGGGCGTTGAAGTTTGTGGAGTACCTACTAAATCCACGCGGACGAAGTCGCGGGCGAAGTGCTAGTATTGAATATTTGTGTAGGTACAACAAACAACAGGAACAGTTCTGATGTCATTTTAAATAGTAATAAAACAGTGTGAGTGTTATTGCACCATAATATAAATTTTAAAATAATTGAATAAGTATATTTCATGTTGATAGACACAACTATGAATATGCGCCGCTTGATGTGTGTGATCTTATGTGTAGGTATTGAATGTTTGATTTATTACTATACTAGCACTTCACCCGCGTTTTCGCCGACACGGATTTAGTCCCACCTTTACCAGTACCTTTTAAAAGTTTTGGAAAATTAAGCACGATTTTCATTAATTACCCAGCCATTTCTGCTGCTGATTCTGTGGTCTCAGGATCAGCGCAACTGTTCACCCCCTCACCCCGTTATCGTAGATCTGTTTCAATTATCCCACTTTTAGTTTGTTCATAAGTACCATTTTCCACGTAAATTAAAGCAAGCAATAAAGTCCTCCTCTAAATACTTCATCACCCTTTTTCATCCCTTTAGGGGCTTATTTTCGAAAAATTTAAACATTATAAATTTATTCTTATTTTTTTATCGAAATCATTAATGCAGTGTTTCAACTTCATCGGGAGAGAGCCGCTCTGCAGAGAAGTTCAGGGAAATTGCCACATCAACTACTACTGCAGAGCGTGCGCGCCTGCTGGCTGTGGGTGAGTGGGAGTCGGGTCTCTGGCTTCACGCACTACCGTTGTCGAACATTGGCACCTTGTTCGACGACACTACTTTCCGCCTTGCTGACTGCCAGCGTCTTGGCCCTCCTTGTTGTTCTCCTCATCGCTGACATCACAATATTTATCTTACTTAGAGCATTTTTATATCCGTTTTAATTTTTAAACGAAAGGTCCGATTTGAATAATTCAAAGTGTAATTTACATGTACATAATCCACCGTAAATCAAACCATTTAAATGGATAAGGAGTAATAATTACCATGATATCAATATATATATACACCCGATTCCATTACACCCGAGTTTTGATGAATAATTTAAACAAAAAGCGGTCATTGTGACTTAACCATAATAGTTAGACATATACCCACCCTCACGGACTTTTTTAAATAGATGATAATGAGTACTTTAAAATCATGTAGTACCTACAATATTTTTTTGTATCATTAATAGTTTTTTCAGCTCACGCAATAATTACAGTGAATTTATTAGGCAAAATTTTGCTACTTTGGGTTACATTATTTCAATTTTCGAAGGGATCTCAATTTTTTCTAATATAACCTCTGTTTTAAGTAAATAATGTAGCTTTCTAATGGCGACAGAATTTTTAAAACCAGTTGAGTATTTTTGAGGCAAATCGTAACAAACAAACAAATAAAATCTTTCTTCTTTTTAAAATTAGTTTAGATTTAAATTAGTTTAGATAATTAATTTATAAAAAGAAACGTTCGACTGTCAAGGATTTTCTTAATACTGGTCGATCAAAAAATATTCGGTAATTTGGCACAGTCCACCCTAACACTTATGCTAGACAAAGTTTTAATTTCTGAAGATAATTTAAAAATACTTAACTACTTCGATGTCGACCATGTTTATACCGCGGCGAGTTTCGAAGACAATTGCTAATTCGTACAAATGTCATCGCCAACCGTTACACGCTATTACTGACCTGGACTTATTACGTAACATCAGGAGTTTTTTTATTATAAAATTCATTTAACAATTTCCTAAAACCACTAGTACTAGTTGCAGCTTTACCACTGTTTGAATATCGTTACATTCGACACATACGTCATAACACCCAGTTTTAGCACTATAATAGGCGTTAAGCTGATGGTACATTTCACAACTGCACAATGCGATTTGTCTCAATAGCCCAAAATGTAGTGTTTTAGAAGAATGATGAAAGATGCAATCAATTTCGTGTTCTAAAAACTTTGGGGGTTTGGAGGCCGGCAGACAACTTTAATGACACAATGTGAGTTCGGAGAGGCTACTTCAAACAACGCACGAACTGTCAGAGAACAATTTATATGTAGGTAGGTACTATTGCGTTGCAGGTGCAGATTGCATATCATAATGCGTATGTCTTTATTTGGTCAATTTGGGACATGGCGGATTTAATGCAACATGGCATGCTCTACCAGTCAACCTTCGGGTTGAAGTTGAGACATGCAAAAAAGCAATGCTTTAATGGTCTTCCTTTAGACAATCGATCTGTTCAGATCTGACACTCAAGTTCGCTCGCTACGCTTTGACTAAGTGGTGTTTCTGTGTTGTGAATAGTCATCCCTCACAATACGGAGTGGCTCAGGTCTAGAAGCGAGCGCGGCGCCTCGCGTGTCACAAGCCCGCGCGCGCCTTGTATATGTCGTCGTCCAGCTCGAACGCAGGGTCTGCGTACCCGGAGTCGTCGTAACGCAGCGACCTGCAAACAAACTCACATTAGGTATTCATAGCGAACATTACTCGTATGAGGCAATGTTACTCAGCTCCGGTCAGTGTAAAAAGTTTAGGAACACTGAACCCCCTACCCATCTATTTAATGGAATAGGTACCACAAGAATTGATTACAAATGAAATTAACTAAGTACCTACTACATTATATTAACCAAGTAGGTGCATTACCTATATTGAGAGTTAAGGCAATATTCAAGCTAAATAAAATAATAATATAAAAAGGAGTGTTATGTTTTCAGGGTTCATGTATGTATGTATGTTTGTGAGTTTCTTTATTCCACCATAACTTCTAAACGGCCAAACTGATTTCGATGTATGTGGTATCGTTAGAAGCGTTACATTATCCCGGGTAACATAGTGAACATTATGAAAATAATAATAGGGTAGCCATGGTTCATGAATAAAACCGTACATGTTTTTTTTTTCATTAATTTTTAACTACGGTGACTATCATCGTCTAGAACGTGTTTTGTAGATTACAAAAATATATTACATCAGTAGTATTTTATGTCCACTCATTCACTTATAATTTAGTAATGTTCGTTTCAAAGCTTGCTTCCTTTTAGGCGACAAAAATGATCATAATACCTGATGGATACTGAATGAAAGGAATATTTCCTTTCCCCACCGGATTATAAGCCTATTTTAGCCCATCAGAGTGGTGATCAGATGCGAATGACCTCTTAGTCCAAAATGTCCCCGTCTCTGTCGTTCATGATACACAAATTGAGAGGTGGGATCAAATTGGTCCGTTCCCTCTCCAGCAACTTAAGGACGTGTTTACAGATGGGTAGTCAAATCATTACTTTTTTACACAAAAGTATGTTTATTAAATAAAATGCTTTGCATTCTTGAAATGTTTTTCCCATTAATTGTTGATAGATGTGCATGGTACGATTCTGAACTATAAATATAATTTTAGATAGGTACAGTTTCTCAATAAATGTACCGAAGCGATTTTTTTTACTTCGGAACATTTATTGAGAAAATGTAAAACTGAAAAACAACTTTTTTATTGCAGTCGGGGGACTTAAGTACTCGTTTAAAGAAATGTTCCAGAGAACTGTCTGTGTGTTTTAAATGTTTGGGTCCAATGCTTGTTTTTCATTTTTTTGTTCATTTTTAGACAAGGCAGGCGTGTTTTCAAATTTTTTAAATTATTTCTTTTTTTGTCATCATTATTTTATTTGCGTTAACTTGGCACCTGGCTCGAAACATTTCGAATGACGTTTTGGCGTTTTAATTCAAATTTAACTATTCGATTATGATGAAAACAATATAAACACGTTAGCGCCACTGTTACCGTTGCGTTTATATATTATTGTCATCGAAATCGAATTGTTCTTTTTAAATTAAAAAGTCAAAACGTTTTTCGAACCAGGTGCCAAGTTAACGCGTACGGGGTAAGTATTTTTAACCGACTTTAAAAAAGGAGTAGGTTGTATAGTTCTATGTTCGACCTTAGGTATGTTTTTTTTTATGTGCGTATGTTCACCGATTTCTCCGCCAATTGTAGGCCGATTTTCAAAACTCATATTTTTTACAAATTTTAATTCTTTTTATTAAGTATATCTTTTCAAAGAACTCTCCATTGGCGTCTATACACAGTTTCATACGCCTAAACCAATTTTCATAACACATTTTCCAATCCGCATCAGACAACTCTCAACACCCTTCTCAAATGCAGCCAGCGCATCTTCAAACTGTTTTTCCAGTTGATTTTTTATTTTGGGGAAGAAAAAAATGTCGCACGTAGCCGAATCGGGACTGTAAGGAGGATGACCTATAAGTTTGACCGGTGTGCTGTCCAGAACTTCCAAGAGACTGTCTGGACAGCACGTGTCGGTCAAACTTTTTGAGCAAAATGTTGCCAGCACTTCTCGCTCGCTTTACTTTAGTAGGCGTTGGTTCATTTTGAAACAGCCACACGGTCGACGGACGCTTCGTTTCTTGATCATACTGATAAATCCATGATTCATCACGCGTAACGATATCGTAAACGAGCCGAGACGAGCCTGCTTCAAATTTTGCTATCAACCTCATCATCATCATGTTAGATTGAGCGGTACCCAGCGTGAAACTATCTTAAATTCCTTACCCGCAGATGCCCGTTTGGGATTTCATGTACATTTCCCGATCCAATCTATCTGCAGAATACGCTGAACCTCTATATGTGATTCGCCATTTTTTTTTCACAGCCGCACGTCTTTTTCTTCTCTAACACCCGTCATAGGGCGGCCACTTCTTTCTTCATCCGCCAAAGTTACTCGACCACCCTTAAATATTCGTTGAATCAGCGGAAAACAGTCGCTATAGAAGGGCTTTTGTCATCAAACGAGCCTTCTGGTTTTAGTCGACATTTGAAATCGTAGGTATTACAAAATCATAACGCGATTTTCTCGTTGTAAATACATTTTTCAGTGAGACAGAATATATTTTAATTTTGCTCGTGAAAAAATGTGGAGGGAAATTCGAATTTGAAGTGTTGTATTTTTTTTCTTTGAAAATTCATAGTTTTAATTGACATCAAAACCGGTTAGTGTCCCATAGACAAAAACTGTTAGTCGCAAAATTTTCTGAGTACCCTGGTCTATCAATATTGTGAAATCTTTGCAGCTTCGAAAGACCTGTGCTAATTCGTAGGGCTCGGAAAACCTCAAAATTTTTAGTAATTTTTTAGATTTTAGCTTAATTGTTCCAAACGGTGCATTTTACGGAAAAGTCAATCCGTACACTTTTAAAGTGGAAAAAACTACCTACTTAGCTCTATAGGTGATACTGATGAGATACAGCTCTTAAAACATCGGTAACTAGTTTTTCACTGTGTTTTTTTTGATTATTCGTACTTAAAAGCAGAAGGAACTTTGTTGCCTGATGCATGAAAACTCAAGAACAAAGAGAGAGCAGCAGTGCGATTCTGTTAACATGTCGAAGTGAACACCCGGGCGGGGCGCACGACAGGTGAGTTGTCAAACCATACAAATAAGATGGAATGACAGCCGGTCGATTCTGTCGACATCTCACGGTGTTCACCTAGGCGGGGTGAACGACAACTGAGCTGTCATTCCATCTTATTTGTATGGTGTGACAACTCACCCGTCGTTCACCCCGTCCAAGTATTCACTTCGACATGTTTACAGAATCGCACTGCAGCTCTGTTGTCGTTCACTCCCCCTAGGTGAACACAGTGAGATGTCGACAGAACGCATGAGCAAGCGAAACGGGCTCGAATTTTTTTGAAAATTTTTGTTCACGCATCTCTACAAAATGTACAGCTCGCGTCAAATAACTGTACCCCCTGAAGTTGGCTACGAGTGGCTGCGTAGTAGTCAAAATTACGAACAAAACTGCAACTGCGCATGCGCAAGAGACATGGGGGCGGGGATTATGGCGGCGCGATTTTATATCTCAGTCGCTCGTTTACGTTCGATGCATACTTACGTCCCGCTTGCTCCCGTCTACGTGACTGCACCTGCGCGATCTTTGCAAATGGCTAACTTCAGAGGGGCAAAGTTATTTGACGCGAACTGTACTGAACAGCTGATGTTTGTTTCGTGATTTCAGTGTTGGTCCCATAGTGAAAGTTGTTCATAATGATGAGTACAATGACCCCTTACAGAATAAACGCAATACCTCTGTATTGCGTTTATTCTGTTACACGTTGTTTATTTGTAGGTCGTAAGTTAAAGTCTCTGAGAGAGCCTGTCCCTAGCCAGGCTCTTACCTTTCTTGCTTACTCTTGGGCCTGGCTAGTAAAGGACGCGCACGCCGCGCCGCGCTGCCTCAAATGCATGGCCAGTCCGACCCTGAATGCTAAATACACTACCTACCGTATTTTCTTTGTATAAAATGTATAAGTACTATACCTGCATACTAATTCAAAAATTCTTAATAAAACTATATCTACAGACACAAATTTCATTCACCAAAATACATCAATTACATAACCGTAGCAGCTCAGTCGTAGAAAAGATCACATCGTACTTCCTCGAACCACACAAGGTAAAAGATCACCTGTTTATGAGGGAGTGCGACTTTTCGTTGAGTTCGATAAAGATTGCGAATTCGATCAATATTTTTAAGACCAAAGTAAAAAAATACACATTACCTAATTAATCATTAAAAGATTATAGCTAGATACTAACGTAAAATCAAAACGAAATTGGAACTGGCTAATTTTTCTGCATTGTGACACTGGAACCGCACTCTTTATCGTCAAGCGGGGTATTTTCGCGTAGCGGCACAACGACTGGGCACACAGATTATTGGAGTACCTATTCACAAACCTTATTAATATCTATTACAATGTAAGGTAAGAATATAAATATGTACCTACCCATAAGTTAGAATTTATTAGAAATACTGTAAGTCCGGATGTCGAAGGACTATGACTAGTTTTAATTAAATTTATATAAGTTCTCATGCAAGTGAAATGTAAATTTATTTTTAACACCCTTGCTCGTATAGCTGATGTAATTCCACCGGTTTTAAATATGTAAAGCGGGTCATAAAAAACGCGTGTGTTACCAAAGCAAATAGTTAAGTTATAGTCCATACAAATTCCATAAGAGTATTATTTGCCATTTCAAATATGGAATAGCAGTGCGATTCTGTAAACATGTCGAAGTGAACACTTGGACAGGGCGCACGACAGGTGAGTTGTCAAACCATACAAATAAGATGGAATGACAGCTCTATTGTCGCTCACTCCGCCAAGGTGAACACCGTGAGATGTCGACAGAATCGACCGGCTGATCGCCGCCGCACGACTCCAGCTAGTGAGCAGCGCGCTGTTGCTATTTAAATTTCGAACTAATCGCCGCGCGGCGCCAGTCAGTAGGCAGCGCTAGCGCGCTGTTAAAATGGCGGGAAAGCAACAGTGTGCATTCACAGATTGAGTTTATTTAAAATAAAAATAAACAGTTTATTCGGTAATTTAAAAACTGGCTGCATGCTCTAGCGTCTTTGCCAACATTTTCACGCAGCCACGGCAGAAAATAATCCTCGCGCCATTTTTCTCAAATTTTCTTTTTTTGTACTTGTATTGTGAATATCTAAAAATGACAACTTTCAATAATGAAGATGAGCAATATATTACTTCAACTCCACCGGATATACTAACAGAAGCGCGAACCGCATGCGATAGCTTGCTGCCGTCAATATCCAAGGACATAACCACGTATGAAAATTTCTTGAAGTGGAAAAACATGAAAAATGCCAAGTCATTTTCCGAAAATGTAGTTTTGGCGTATTTTTTCTGTTTCCTCGCAAATGTGTTAAAAAACGTCGTACGATATACGTGCGTATTGGTTATAACATGCTCGGCCCAATTACGCCCTCGCCTTCGGCTCGGGCTGAAATTCCGCCGCGCATGTTATTTAATAACCATCTTAACGCACTATAATATCGTAATGTACTATTAGCGATATTTTCGCCAACTGTCAACCGATGAAGAACTTTGAGATAGGTAACGGAACTCTTCAATAAGTAAATGATAGCAAATCTCCCGAAATTGCTGAAATCGTATTTTTGTTTATTGTTTACCAGCTCATAACATAACATCATGCCGGTACGCTGTATAGGGGTACGCACTACGCAGATGTGTACAATTCAACCATGGTTTTGGGGTTATCTATTCGGGCATAACTTATTGTTTATCGATCTTGATGATTCTTTTTGCGTCAGATTTAATTAAAGCTAACCAGTAAAAAGTGGCAAATAAAACACTACAAAAAAATACAACCGACTTCGAAAAAAAAAAACAAAGTAAGTACTTGCTTAAGTATAAAATAATTTTCATTTCGGAAGTCGGTGTCAAAAAACGAAGAAACAACCAAAAACACCGACTTCCGAAATTAAAATTAAGTATAGAGCGGGAGGGAGTGTCAGACTCTTACTGACTAAAACCCATCCAAGCTCCTCGTAGTGCCCTTTGCTTTCCAGGGCCGCGGTAACTGTTTCGAACAAAATCCGCTACCCTGGCAGGCTCTGGCCCTCCGAACCCCGTCTACTATGCTGACATCTCATCACACACATCATCTTTGAGGCGCGCATGAAACACAACGCGCCGTCGACCCGGGCCTGGCTTTGATCGGACGGCGAGCCACCCAACGCTCGCCGTCCACAGACCCGCGAGCATTACTGCTTCACAGAAGGAGGTGACGGCTTCCCATGCCTCCTCGCTCCGGGGAACTCGAACCGGGGCCCGACGCGAGAGGTCGCCGCCGCCGATCGGCTCAACGAGGACACGGCGGTGCTCCGCCCAAGCAGGGCATACCTCCACCGTATGCTCCACCGTGTCCTCCACCTCCAACTACTCATTAAATATCCATTATTATTCTAAGTAATACACACTGCCGAGATGAATGATCAACAATTTGGAGAAGGCAGGTGCGTCAGGTAAATGCTTAAACCAATACCTGGTTGCGGCCAAAATCTACTATGATTTTGTGGTTTTTAGGTATTGGAAGAGTCTCATCTTCTTGTAGGGTTATTGAGAATTTAGTCGTCCTTGAAAAAATATGTATTGCCAACCTGTCAGGGGTCCTGGTCCGGCAGCGCGAGGGGGGCGGCGAGCGCGAGGAGGCGCGCAGCAGCGCCGGGTCGTCGTACCGCCGCGATACCACCGTGAAGTCGTGGTGCGCGTCGATCAGCTTCTGCAGCCGCGACACCATTTCGAAGTCCGACACCGACACCGGCACGAGGATGCCTAGCAGCTTCGCTATCGAGTTCCTGAAAGGTATTTGTAAGATTGATAATAGTAGGAAATAAATTATACGTGAATTGGATTTGTTTTCCTAGCCAGGGATCAGGAAAAAGAAATCAGTTTTGGAAAAGAAGAAACGGTGGTGATCTCACCATTTGTCGTTTGTGTTGGTTGTTTTTAGTACCTACCAGGGCAATATTCCAAATTTTTGGTGCCACGTCAATATTGAAAGGCCTATCGCAAACAGCGCAAACAATTGAAAATAGTATTTACCTACTTAGAGAAACACTTCAACGATATTTCATTGACTTTAAGCTTCTAAAGTACGAACCTGAAACTGGTGAGCTGTGCCTCCCTGCGCTGGCACTCAACGAGCGCCTCCTTGGTTCGCGCCAGGTCATCTCGTAGGATAGTGATCTGGTGGTCACTGGAAGAGCGCTCCTGCTCGAAGGTCTCCCCAGTCGAGCGCACTTGTTCCTTCAGCACGTTCACCTTGCGGTTGTAACGCACGCGCAGTAGTTCCGCTTCCTCCAACTTCTTCTGGAGCTCTTCTACCTTCCGGGCCCGTTCCAGTGATGTTATCTGTGGTTTCAAAGATAAAGAATGTAGGCGCCGCTGATGACGCAGGCTTTGTGTTTCGAATTGCACTTCCAACTTGTTTTCCTCGGCGGGAATGTTTAAGCACATTACGCTGACGCAAGTTCAGTTTTACTACCTCGCCAACAAAATGATTGCCTCCAACTTTATTGCCTCAATTTCAGTATTTTTAATATTATTTTGAAGACTGTCGATGGTCTACGACGTTACCATTATCTCTAAGGTAAGGCAGTGTGGGTCTGTGGGATAGGTTACGTAGGTAACGTGATGATTCGAATAAATGAATACATTTTATAAAGTTCAATTGCAATAAATGAGATCATGGTTCTGTTAAACAAATCACTTCAGCCTTGTATGCAAATTAGGTATTCCAGTAATTTGCTGTCGAGATTTACTTTACCTACATAGAATTGTTACATCATGGATTTGTACTAAATTCCTAAATGTGGTCCTTCAAATTAAGTAACCGCTAAAACAAGGCTCACGGGTAGGAAAAGACTCTGTCATTTGCCGGAACACCGTTGTTTGGTAATAAACTGTAGTGCCACGTGTATGCAGAATTCTGTGGAAGTCGTTATTTTGAAAGAGGCAATAATGACAACTGCTTCTGATTACTGCTGCAGATACTGCAAGCAAGAATCTGTACTCAGCCAGTGTTTTTTTTTGCGATTTGTTCGTAATAATTCGCGCTAATGTCAAGTTTTTCGTAATTATCCTGCGACATAGATAAAGAAGTAAGTTGGTACCTTATACTCAGCAGCGTCCACAAGTTGCGCGTTAAGGTCGCGGATCTGCGCGCGCGCGTCCGTGAGCTGTACGTGCAGCTTGTCGCACTGGCGCGCGAGCTTCTTGTTGCGCGATACTGCCTCGTCGCGCTCCGCCTGCAGCACGGCCCGGACGCGGCAGCTCTCGTCCTGCCAGTCACAGCAGGTATGTTCAGGAAAAATCGTGGTTTCACTTTCACATGATAGGTATAACGGACAGTCCTCAGTATAGAGTGCATGGAGGAGGAGGAAACGGTATCGCGCGTGTTCCTTGAGGCATCACCGAAGCGAGGAAACAAATAATAGGAACACCGAATTTCATTTCACATTACGTGACAATCACCAAGATATGAATCAGTCGCACGATACAACTCTGCATTATATCCAACGGTATTTATACAAAAATACCTGCACACTAAGCTTTCTTCGCAGTAAGTCCAGGTGCAGGTCCTTTCTCTGAAGTTGCTCCCTTAGAATCCTTATTCGTCTTTGTAACTGGTAAACTACGGCAGTCTGAAATTCGAAACTATGTTAAAGTTTTAAACACGGTATTAAATGACAAAAGTTACTCTATAAATCAGCGCTGTCATGCAAAGTGTGCGCGTGACTGTACTGCGTTTATTTCGATGAGGCCAGACAGACGACATCGCGTGTGCTGCCGACTGTACATTCCAAGTCAAATCGGTTAAGGTTGCTTCATACATTGTAAACAAATCTAAACCGTGCACTATTTTTACAAAAGTTCGTTTATTTTGAATCTTTCATTTCCAGCATGCTGCATGATCGAATTAATCTTTAGGTATACAATATCTCTTCCGCCCTGACCAGAGCGGAAGGAGTCAGTTTATGATTACCCATCCAGGGTACTTATACCTACAATATCAATATGGGACTACGAGTACCTACATAATATGATACTTCATAAATTAAAAACCGGCCAAGTGCGAGTCGGACTCGCGCACGGAGGGTTCTGTACCATTATCTATGAAAAACGGGAAAAAAATCACGTTTTTTGTATGGGAGCCCCACTTAAATATTTATTTTATTCTTTTTTTTAGTATTTGTTGTAATACATCATCTGTGAAAATTTCAACTGTCTAGCTATCACGGTTCATGAGAAACAGCCTGGTGACAGACAGACGGACGGATGGACAGGGAGTCTTAGTAATAGGGTCCCGTTTTACCCTTTGGGTACGGAACCCTAAAAAGCGAATACAAATTCTTGACCTGGATTTTTATATATGACAAGTTTGTGCGCTTATTAGAAACTGTAATGAATACAAGGTTATGATGGCAGGTTAACATTGAATGGATGGATATGTAGGTATAGGTACGCACTGTAGAAAGTATTCGCTATGGAAGAGGAATGGAACTACCATCTACAATGTATGTAAAGTACAAACAAGCATTTCTATGAAACTTAGATACATGAGAGTACCTATTACAGGTACAACATTACTGTCTCAGTACAGCGGTGATGGTATATAATGCAGTATATGGTAGATAAGATGGTGTATAATGCAGTTATGGGCGCACCTTAGGTAACCTAATGAAGTGTTTACGGTAAAATAAATAAAAAAAATATCTAACTATTCCATCTGATCGTTAATAAATTGCATCTACTTGTAAGTACAAGTAGATGCAATTTTTTTTTTTTTTTATTAGACCAGGAATATAAAATAATATCGAATAAATGCAGTTTAACTGCACCAAGTAGGTAATTCTAATTACATACAGTTAACTTGCGTGAAATTGATACCTAGTTATTGTTTACAATTACTGTGCAGGATGATGGATGCACGACTCATTAAAATGCAACTGACAATATTTCTTTGTTTGTGGTTTCTCCAAATTAGGTACTACATGACTGCTTAGTTTCTATCGTAGCAATCGTCTAAACAATGTCATTCCAATTGGATAAAGTGCAAATCTTACTTCTTTAAGATAAGGCAAATCATGGAAAGATCTTTCTCTTCGCAGTCTGGGCAGCGTGCCATAGTATCCGTAATATAGCATCTACACAGAACACATTCAGGTTAACACATTGAAACACAGATGACAAACGCTTTGTACAAGTTGCGACACCCTGTATCTACACGTGAACAAGTGTACCGACACAGTAAAGGTGAAGGTAACTATTTTACTTACTTGTTATTACACTGCCGAGGTGGCGTACCACAGCCTTTTATGAATAATAGTGAAATTAACATAATAATTAAATACAAAATGGTTAGAAATATGTCGATTTTTACATGGTGGAAAAGTAAGATTTAATATGTAGGTAATAGGTACATAGGTACACTACAGATATACCTATACATAGAAAAAAAAATTACACACCCACAAATATTAAGCTTTAGATTTACATGATAACCTAGTCTCTGATATTCCAGCCAAGAAGACAAATATTAGTGTTATAATGGTAGTTAAAGTAGGTATTGGAAAAGGCCTTCTGCCGGTTCCGAAGACCCATAGCCCGTAACGCATCAGCAGCCGCGTAGGTACCTACTAAGCATCTGCACTGAGCAGGTGCTTATTCTGTAGGCCTTACCACCTATGTAAAATGTATCTACATATTTACTAACACTAACCTTGTCGACAATCTTATCGCTCTCAAGCCTGGCTAGCTGCTCGGCGCGGTGTATAATAGATTCTGTGTGCAATTCTATTCCGATGTCTTGGGTTAACTCATCCATGTTAAGTGTTCTGCTCAGACGTTCTAGGAATGCAACAAACTGTAACAGAAGAAATTTCCGTGTGCCTGCTTAGGTACTCGTAAAAGATGAAATTGAACCTAAACAAACCCAGGATACAGAACTCACTGGATGACCATGATAACGATTGGATTGGCCTTTTTTTGATTAACGTTTGGCTTTACTAAGAACCCCATTATTATTTTATTTTTATTTTGAACAATCTCGGGACCATGGGGTGAGGTCCTTTGGTAGGCGTACGACGGGCCGAAGCCAACTCGCAGAGGCCCCGTTAGACATTTAATGGAATGAGACACCAGCCGACGATTATCCCTGTATGCACTATAAATGTATACCTAAGGATAATCCCCGGTTGGTGCTGGACTACTGCAGAATATGGAAACAAAAAGTAAAAGGCTATGGGTTTTGGTGGTTTAGTGGACTGATTACCGCATACTATAGGAAAACTATTGACCCCTACCTGACCACTAATAATGTACACGGCTTTAAAATGGCAGGGGTGACTTGAACACTCAATAAATGGGCCCCCGAAAACGGTCGCTAGTACAAAGTGACGTAGGGTCCAAGCTCCTGGCGGTCAGGGCTCCAGCGAGAGGAACCTCCTAACAATCCGAGCCGTGTCCAGAAGTACTGTTTTCTGAATCAAGCCCTTGATCCAGCTGCCTGACGAGAGCCTCCTGAGGTGTTGGTCGAGCCTCGTGGCTATTAAGCCGTTGGCTGACACGACTATCGGCACAATGATTGCCGAATTCACATCCCACATGTCGGCAACCTCGCGAGCCAAGTCAAGATATTTTATTTGTTTATCTTTCTCGGCTTTCACGAGGTTCTCGTCATGCGGAACGGTTATATCTACAATCATTGCACGCCTCTCGATTCGGTCCACCACCACTATATCAGGCTTATTTGCAAGAATAGTCCTGTCAGTGATGGACCGATCCCAGTACCAGAGGCGGCGCAAGGCGTGGGCGACGTGGGCCATCGCCTACGGCCTCGCGGTTCGAAGGGCCTCGCAGCTTTGGCTTTTTTCAACTCCGCAAAATTGTAAGGGCATAAAAAGAATCCAACAGTCTGTTTGCAATATTTTTGAGCTCGCTTTGCTCGCTCTCTTGCTATCTGAATTATTTTTATTGTTAAGGTTTACTTCAGTAAGTATTGTCAAAACATTTCCCGCGGCGGGATAGGCACTATGATTTACAAGCTCACTACTCTCGCTCCTACTTCCTATTTATTTTCCCACACTCGCCAAATATTTACTACTTTTGCTCAAAAAGTCAAAAGAAAATCAGAACTATTCGAGGAGGTGTTCGATTGAGTTCGCCGCATCTCACTCTCAATTGTAGAAGCTAATCTGAGAAGACCTCCTCTTCAAAAAATCACTCTATTCTTAGGTAGGACCCAAAAGGGCCTCGCAATATACGAATCTTGCCCACATAAAATTTTAGTCTTGCCCCGCCACTGCCCAGTACAATGTGATACTGCCATTATCGAGAACTGGGTCGGGCACATACATACCTGGGGCTCGAGTCTGCTATTACAATCGTGTCTCAATGACCGGTCAGTGATCGAATATTTGACAACTTTGACAGTTTTTGTATGGGAAATGTGTCATAAGTTTGACGTTATACGTCAAAAATCGATCATTGACCGGTCATTGAGACACGATTGCAATAGCAGACTCGACCCCCTGTAGTACGGTACCTCCGATTCCACAAGACAGTATTTCAGAGCAAGTTGCTGATGGATAAACCTGGCTACAAGGTTGTGTCTATGCAAGTACTCTCCGTTAGCAAGATGAGAACAACCAGAGATAATGTGGCGAATTGATTCTGCCGGACGGTGACATGCCCGACATCGTGCCGTCCTTCACAATAAATCTCCGGTAGTTTTTCGTCATGATAACTTCGTCTATAATTGCACAGACAAAACCTTCGGTTTCCCCAAAGAGGTCACCAAAACATAGCCAGGCTACGGACGCTAACTGATCTACGTCGGGCCTGTGTAGGGCCCGGAAAAAGCGTCCGTCATTATTATTATTCTCTTTATTCATTATTATACATATATTTTACATTTTTAAATATTTCTATAAAAACAATACAAAAAAAACATTTAAAAATATAAAAAATAGTAGTCCGCCGGTGTCGGGAGCGAGGTCCAAGCTACCGGTGGTTAGGGCTTCAGAGAAAGGAACCTCCTCACAATACGAGCCGTATCGAGGAGTACTGCCTTCTGTATCAGGCCCTTTATCCAACTGCGCAACGCCAGCTTCGACAGATGGTCGTCGAAGCTTTTGGCCATCAGACCATTGGCCGTAACGACCATCGGCACAATGACAGCCGAGTCCACATTCCACATGTCGACAACCTCGTGCGCTAAGTCAAGATACTTGATTTGTTTTTCTTTCTCAGCTTTCACGAGGTTCTCGTCATGTGGAATGGTAACATCGATTATCATTGTGCGGCGCGCTAATCGGTCTATCACCACTATATCGGGCTTATTAGCGACGATAGTCCTATCAGTGATGATAGACCGATCCCAGTACAACGTGACATGGTCATTTTCGAGAACTGGGTCGGGCACATACTTTTAATACGGTACCTCAGAATCAACAAGTTGGTATTTCAAAGCAAGTTGCTGGTGAATAATCCTGGCCACTTGGTTATGCCTGTGCAAGTACTCGCCGTTAGCCAGACGAGAACAACCAGAGATAATATGTCTGATGGACTCACCCGGACGGTGACATGCCCGACACACGTCAACCGTCCCGTCCTTCATAATATGCCTCCGGTAGTTGTTCGTCAAGATCACTTCGTCCATAATTGCACAAACAAAACCTTCAGTTTCTCCGGAGAGATCACCGAAACGTAGCCAGGCCACGGACGCTGAGAAATCTACATCGGACCCATAGAGAGCCCGATAGAAGCGCCCGTGAAGCTCCTTGCCTTTCCATACCTCCTTGCGGTCATCTGTAGTAAGTATCACAGGTTTGTGCCAGTTCTCTTTAGCCATGGATAACGGGGTGAGTCCCTTGTCCACTGCGACCACATCTCGGTGCATACCCACATCGACTTTGAGAAAATATTTTCTGAGACTGCACATCTCGCGGTTGTGCAGAGTCTTAGCATTTAAAAAGCCTCGACCTCCACACTTCCGCGGGATGTACAGTCTCATCACCGACGATCGTGGGTGATGCATCCGGTTTGCAGTCAGTAGTGTACGGACTCTCCTATCCAGGGCGTCGAGTTCGGTTTGAGTCCATTTGAGTATGCCGAAAGAGTACATTAATACCGGCATGACCCAACCGTTGAAGGCGCGCACCTTATTTCCGCCCGACAAAAGGCTATTTAAAACCTTTTTCAGGCGGCCAAAGAAGCGCTCCTTCAGCGATTGCTTCATGTCAGTACCGTTAATGCTCAACCCTTCCGACATACCCAAATACTTGTAGGTTTCGGTCGAGCTGAGGGATCTAACCTGTATGGAATCCGAGAGTTGAATTCCCTCAGATTCCATAATCTCCCCTTTCTTTACATGCATGACTGCACATTTGTCCACACCAAATTCCATCCTGATGGCACTACTGAAGTTTTCAGTTACCTTCAGTAGCTCCATCAGTCGCAAATTGTTGGGGGCAAATAGTTTCAGATCATCCATGTAAAGGAGGTGAGATATGGCTTGACCACCTCTTCTCAACCGATAGCCTAGGCCTGAATCCTCCAGCAGTGTGCTAAGAGGATTCAGAGCTAAGCAAAACCAAAGTGGACTCAAACTGTCGCCCTGGAATATTCCCCGTTTAATCCATACAGGCTCATCATTCCCTTGAATCGGTCGACATCCTGGATATCGAAGGACCGTTTTCCATTGCCTCATACATGACTCAAGGAAGGCGCGTAGAGTTGCATCTATTTTGTACAACTCCAGCACCCTCATGAGCCATGTATGTGGCACAGAGTCATAGGCCTTCTTGTAATCTATCCAACATGTCGACAGATCCTTACGGGATCGACGAACCTGTTGGCTTATGGCCATGTCTATGAGGAGTAGCTCCTTAGTGCCGCGGGACCCTTTCCTACATCCATTCTGAGAAGCGGACATAATTGAGTTTTTCTCAATGTGATCATTAATTTTCACTCTCAAAATGGATGTAAGAAGTTTATAGACCGTGGACAAACAAGTAATCGGTCTATAATTCTTGGGTTCCGCGGGACTACCTGTCTTATGGAGCAGGTGGGTAATGCCAGTTGTTAGAAACTGTGGTAGCGACCCAGACTCTAAGGATGATTGGAATTGAGATGCCAGGAGTGCGTGTGAGCTGCTATACCATTTGAGCCAGAAGTTATGCAGTCCGTCCGGTCCTGGAGATTTCCAGTTTGGTAACGGACGGACTGCTTTGGCTACATCCAATGGGGTGATGTTAATAAGTTCCATTGGTGGTATAGCTTCACACACGTGCTCGACATCGCGCATCCAACCACCTTCGGCATGACAGACGGGCACCGACCAGATGTTTCGCCAGAATGTACTCGTGGCGATATCATCCGGGCGGCACACGTCTGTCACACTTTGTTCAGGTCGCTCCCAAGCTCTATACACCCACCTCTCATCGCTCTGGAACATACGATTCTGCGAGTATCGGTCAACCCGCCGCTTATACCGCCGAATACGGTTTGCCCATGCACAAACTTTCTGCTTCAGGAAGTCGATGCGCTCTGTGACACGGGAGGTGTATTCTCGAGGGCTGATTCCAGTCCCCGAAAACGCCCGCCTCACAAAGCGCATCACACGTGGCCGGGTATTGCCCTCCCTGAAGCAGTATAGTTTGCCGATGAGTGCCCTAGCCTCATCGATACGCCGCTCGATCCTGCACTGCCAGGCTGGTACAGCAGGTTTTGGTCGTATAGCCTCATCACAATTTGGAAATTTGACGTTTGCTATACGACATGCCGCAACAGCCCCGCAATACAGGATTGAGTGCGTATCAACGAGGTTCTCGCTGCTTTCGAAGATATTCTGAAGCAGCGAGTCCAAGGCACACACCAGCGCCCTATTCTTTTTGTGCATAGGTAACCGTGGTAATCGGGGCCTAAGTTCGGTTGGAGTTGATCTATACTTATTATTATTATTATTATTATTTATTTTTATCCTTCATTGGTTTTACCAAGAGAGGTCCGTCAGTTGGACCTCTGCAGGTAAAACCAATGGGGATCCACGCCAACACTAGCCGAACCTGAAGGAACTACCGTTCACACAGGTGTTTGTCTGGGTGTTTATATTTTTTTTTAATCCTTTCTTCGAAATGGCCAATTCGTGTCCACAAACTCATTAATTCTTTTTTTTTGTAAAATTGCGTTAATGTATGATCATTTTATAATAAAATTATCATTTAATCTGATGTTGCTTAATGTACTGTTTTTTTTCTTCTTTTTTTATTGTAAACAGGAGTCAAGGGTTTAAGCTGAAAACCAGCGCTTAGCAACCCACTAGGCCCTAGTGGGTTGCTAAGCGCTGATTTTCAGCTCAGCGTCAGCATTATGCTTAGGTCCCTAAGTGACTATGGGAACTAAGCATAATGCTGACGCTTGAACCTTTTGCTTCCGGTATTATAGTTTTGTGCATAGTTCCAATACTACTAGCTGTAATACTGGAGACAATAAACGTTTATTCTATTCTATTCTTATATTCTAACTATCATAGACCTTTTATCTAGTAAAAACTACTATCATTATAATGACTAGCTTGCGACGTCAGCGTCCAAGTTTGCGTACTTGTAACTTACATCATCCAAGTAAGCAAAAATGTGAAAACTAACAATAAAATTAAAACTTCTAAGTCAAACTGAATTAGTTTTATGTGGGAGTAAATGGCAAGAATACCGTATCGAACTAAAAAAAACACAGAAATCGGATCAGATAACTCTGAGTAATCAGAAAATACCAACCGAAGTAAGACAGTACTCTGTCACCTTTGATAGCACTAGAATTTAACGCAATACAATGATGTCAATACGCAAAAGGTCGGTCAGACCATTGATTATAAAAACTGCGGAAAGGATACTCACATTAGCCTTATCTTTGCGTAGGTTCTCCCTGGAGAGTTCCTGGGCGTTCAGTTCGGACTCCAACTTGTGCACTTTAGCTTCAAGCATGTTCCTCTCATCCTCCAGTATGCGCACACGCGTCGTCGCCTGGTCATGCAAGTGTGCTGTCCTGCCCAACTGCTGAGACTCCATACCCAACTTGTCGCGCAATGCGTCTATTTGCTACAATCAGAATGAATAATTAATATTTTAGTCTGTAGACAACCGTGCTAAGCAAATTTAATTACCTACTCAAGTCTAAACTTTACAGTTTAGCATTTGTTTTCACCCAATATTTTGGTAGTTGTTGCAGCAATATTTTTCATAATTTAATTTTGTACTCACCACAGCTTTGTCTTTATTATCACTTAAAATTTCACGAATTCTGTCTTTTATAGTGCTTTCGTGTGCCTCCACAAAGCGTGTCGGCAAGCTCAGTAAAATGGCTATCGACTCCATGGTATTACGGAATTCTGCGTGAAGCCTTTGATATTTTTCATCTCGATGCCTCAAATCCTCTGAAAATTACATTAACCACAAAATATGAAGCACATAAGATTTTTTTTTATTAATTTGTAATTTATTCACTTTTGAAATACCTTTCAGCTGAATTATTATAGATTCATTCTGATTTACATTATCAGTTACAACATTTAAGTTTTTGGAACAGTGTGATAATTTATCTCTTGCTTCATGCAGCTCTCGCTCGATAACTCTGTTTTGGACACATAACGATTCTTTTTCTTGTTTGAGCCTCTCGAGGTCTAGTAGTTGTCCAGATATTTGTCTTTGTAAAATGTCCTTGTCAGTATTAGATCTTTCTAGTGCATCTCGACAACTCCTCAATTCTTGTTCGACGGTTGACAAGTTTTCTGTTGTGTTCATACATCTGTTTTTAAGTCTAGTGATTTCTTGAACGAGTTCTGCGGCCTTTATAATTAAACTTTCCGGAGAATGAGTGTGTGCGGTATCACAGAAATCAGATTCTAATGCTGCGGACATACGTCGAATGAGATCGTGAAACTGACAACGAGCGTTTTCTTTTTGTTGCTCTTCGCTGTGGCATTCTAATTCAAGAGAACGCAATTTCTTCTCTAAATCTTTGATCTTTTCTTCACAATAACGGTTATCTCTTTGTAGGGTTTGCACCGTGATTTCACTTCGACCGTGCGACGTTTGGAGATTTCGCTGTATCTCTTCCAGATCTTGGATCTTCTTTCTAAGAGATGATATGATAGCATTTTGGCGAGCATTCTGTTCACGAAGGTGATCGATCTCCACTTGCTGCTCAAGTATTCTCTGATCTCGAGATAACATTTGATTTTTTAAGTCACTGTTCTGCAAAAAAAAACACGTAGGTATGCTGTAGGCATCGGACCAATAGACAAACTGTTTTACTTTTTTTTACAAACGAATTTAACAAAATATTGTCGTGGCTCACTTCAGATATCAGCTTATCCCGCTTATACTGGAGACCGGCGAGATCACTGCGAAGACTGGTTATTATGTCGTTACCAACGTCTGCCTCCATCTGAAGAAATGTAAATCCGTATTAATATAAGATCATACTGCGCAATTTTTGATCGTAGTTTAGGCCTTTAAACAGCGATTATGTGTTCTGAAAGACTTACAAAACTCCATATCAACTAGATCTTGTTAAGTATGCACTACAGTAAAAAGAAGTCAGTTTTTCGTGACGAGCAAAACACGACTAGTGTAGTAAAGTACCTACCTCTCCTTGCTTGAAATGTAGCGTGATCCGGCTCGAGGCTTCAGACTTACCGACCGAAAGTCACGATACCTTTTCCACCGACCTATAAATGCATAGCTTTGGCATTTACATAAACGATGGGGAGCGTACCCCAAATCACGTTTTTTATGGACATGATAATTGGCTGGATTGTGATATAGTTGCGATGTCATCACGGCCATCTAATCGAGTATTGTGGCAGGCAGACGACGAAAACACGGAAATGTTTCTGAAAGGCAAACTTGTAATCTACGACTTGGTTGCGCTGTGAGCTATAGGGACGTATAACGGTAGGCATACCTACTTATGTTTGTATTCCACGAGAAATCCGTGCGAGGTACGAGACAATGCACGCTACCGCCCCTTCAGCGAACATTTTTTCATCTCGTTAAACTTATCGACCTTTTGATTTAGTTTGTTAGGCTGATGAATTATTTTATTGAGCTTTTTATGTAACGTGATACGCAGATGACATAATTGACAAATCGAATATTTAATTTTGATTTAATATAAGTAGGCTAGGTACTACTTATAATAAATCAAAGTTAAATATTCAGTTTGTTAATAATGTCTTCACTCCGCTTATGGAGGACTTCACTCGGCACCGAGCTAGTTTCACTGCCAAGTGATACTAGCTCGGTGCGGAGTGCTAGTATCACTGCTAAGTGAGACTAGCCCGGTGCGGAGTGCTAGTATGACTGCTAAGTGATACTAGCTCGGTGCGGAGTGCTAGTATGACTGCTAAGTGATACTAGCTCGGTGCGGAGTGCTAGTATGACTGCTAAGTGAGACCAGCTCGGTGCGGAGTGCTAGTATCACTGCTAAGTGAGACCAGCTCGGTGCGGAGTGCTAGTATGACTGCTAAGTGATACTAGCTCGGTGCGGAGTGCTAGTATGACTGCTAAGTGATACTAGCTCGGTGCGGAGTGCTAGTATGACTGCTAAGTGATACTAGCTCGGTGCGGAGTGCTAGTATGACTGCTAAGTGATACTAGCTCGGTGCGGAGTGCTAGTATGACTGCTAAGTGATACTAGCTCGGTGCGGAGTGCTAGTATGACTGCTAAGTGATACTAGCTCGGTGCGGAGTGCTAGTATGACTGCTAAGTGATACTAGCTCGGTGCGGAGTGCTAGTATGACTGCTAAGTGATACTAGCTCGGTTCGGAGTGCTAGTATGACTGCTAAGTGATACTAGCTCGGTGCGGAGTGCTAGTATGACTGCTGCTAGTCCTGCGTTTCAAATCCTGAGCAGAAAGGAGTCTGGATTTGTGTATATTTCCTTATAAATATAATACAAATAGTCTACTCTGTCTTTTGTTTTTGTAGAGTAGGTATTTATGAAATAGGTACCTAAACTGCCAACATCACGAATCCTTCATGCGGGAATCAAACCAGTGCGCAGCGGCAGCGATCTGAACCTAATCTGCCTAGGCACGAAAATCAGTCGAGTCGTGTATTATGTAGGTTATACCTACGATGTATGTACCTATACAGGAAAAGTTCAGATTTTTTAGATAAGTTAAGCGGCACTCGTAAAGGCAACCTGACATCATACCTAATAATGTCAGTTTGCCTTTACGGGAGACGCTCGGGTTCAGTCGGTGACGATCGACTTCATACCTCACCATAAGTCATCAGAAATATCGTCTTACTAGACTAGTATTATTATCTTATTTAACGTTTGGATGGATTGATGATTGTTGTATTCAAGCAGAACGGCTGAATGGATCAGGATGAACCTTGGCACAGAGATAGATTATATTCTGGAATTGCACATAGGTACGACGTGCTATGAACAGGCTCTGAGAGTGTTCCCTTGGGATAATGTCCGACATTCACGCGGGCGAAGCCCTAGCAGAAGCTAGTGATTAGCTTCTTCCCGAGGTTTCGTCCGCGTCACGCGTGGAGTGTTTTATAATCCCAAAGGAACTCATTCCGGGATGAAAAGTATCTTTACTAAGTATGTCCTAATCCAGGTGGTCTACCAGTAGTAAGCTCATATCCGTTCAGTGGTATAGACAATTCGCAATTAAAATAATGAACGTACCTAAAACTGTCGTTAAAGGAATAGGTACTGTTTTCATTTATTACGTTAGGCCATCAGCTTGTAAGGAAGCAGCAGCCCCAATAGGCAGTTTGCAGATGCAATCGAGTTAGTTTAAAACCTAGACATAAGTCTAAAAGCCAGGAACCAGTACTGCCTGACATGGCTTAGTCTGGTCTACCCACCAGACATGGACACAAAAAGTGGTATCGGTTGACAACGTTAAAACTACATCAGTGTTAAAGTAGGTACCTACCTCGGTTGGACTTTTGCTGCACAGTGCTTCATAGACCTTCCAATTTTCAGCTTCTTCGCTTCCTTTGTCTTCTTCCATTTTTATTAGATCACAAAACAGTAAAACTTACACATATACCTACGTCTTCATACACATTGTAAGATAATGCTGTGATAGTCAACACAGTGATTGCAGCGTTGCTATGGACTTTGAAAACGTAAACACAATAGAATTATCGATTATAAATGGGGAAGAGTTTTACGTTATGTTGTACCTACGTTAGGTTCTAAAGTAACTACTGTCTGTACTTAGTACCTTATTTCATCAATTTTCTGAGTTATGATGGATACTTTCTTTTAGATAAGGGAAAGAAGTCAGCACTCGCTCAAAATGTATTGACATAAAGCTCGCAGGTACGATACGAGCGGCACAGGCCGGGTAACCGAACAGACCAAATGTTTTATACCATCGTGCATCGCTCACCGCCGGACAAGTGCAAGTCTGACTCGCGCTCCGAGGGATCCGTACAAACTCGTATGTTTGTCGCAGCCAAATCGTATAACACGGCGTTTAAGGTACCTACATAAAGGTAGGTAAATGTACCATATTTCATATATATGTTAAGGATCTTATGAATTCGTTATTTTTTCATAATATTCCTAAACATGATAATACTTTAAAAGCTTTTCAGTGATGGATATTTAGATTTTGGCAGTAATTTACTGCATGAGTTAGGTATATCATTTTAGTTCGTACTTTTTTATATGAATTTATTTGTAGACCGTCCTCTTATTTGGCTCCTATTTCGTGATTAAATTTGGCTCTGCTCTTAAGTTCGTGAATTTGTGGCCCCTGTTTCAGGATAAAGTTTTTATAAGAAATTAACATCACTTACTCTGGGTAAGTGATGTTAATTTCTTAATAAAAAGAAAGGTATATTTATTTAATTATTAACCAAAATTAACAAATACACTAGGTACCTAAACATATTAAAAATCATAAATATTTGACGGGTTTAAATAAAAAAAATGCATAATTGTTTCGTCATTATACCTAGTGTTAAATTTTCTTTTTCATTAATTACCGGATCGACAACAGATACTTTTTGGCCTCTCCTTGCTAATAGGTACAGCTTGGCCTTTAGGGCACAAGAAAAAGTTGACTCGTCACAATTTCGGTACTATAGTTTTTTGTACCTACGGCATTTTGTACCTTGCCCCTGAAAAATAAAAAGAACCAATGGAACCGATCTTTGAGTAAATTCATAAGAATTTAAGATTCCTACCTACTTAATAAATAAAAATAAAATAAATGTACCGATTTCACATCTATTGCGTAGTGGTCTGTCTGTTTTACCTACCACTATCTGTCACGAACATGGGGAAAAGTACCTAACAAAAACCGGTCCCTTAATTCGTTTCACTGATTTTTTTGCAACTCCTGCGCTTAATTTTGTAGATTATGGTTAAAGTATGTAAATTAACCAGTAACTATCCTATACGAAACCATTCAGAAAAATAAATCGAATTATAAACAAAATTGTGCTAGTACTAAATGTGCGAATTTACCTTTAAATTGTAAACTCGGGTCACATTCAAACTCGTTTTATGAGAAATCTAGTGAACAAAACATATACCGAATTTAGCTCATACGAAACTTCATTAAATAAAATATTTGAATTATAATTCACATTTAAATTATCTTAGTTTCTTAAATAAATACATAAACACCCAAAATTTACCAAAAAAATCTTTGAGACGACAGTGTCACGAAACAGGGACGCACGAAAAATAAAATTATCGCTATTTCGTGAGTAGATTTATTGCAGTTTTAAGGGACTTCTATACTTCCGTATGACCTTTTTCTAAGTCAAATAAATTGTTTAGGAACCCATAATAACACTATAAAAGTTTTGTTCAAATGGACGTACAGTTTCCAGCTTCGTATTACTTTCAGTTTAGTCGCTAAAAATTGGTTCTTGGTTTTTATAATACCTACATTAAATGATAGAGAATTTTGACTTATGTATAACATAAAAAACAAATATTTCAATTGCTTATTTTTTGCGCCAAAAAGAAAACTTACGATATAACGTACTAGCACGAACTTGGGGCCCTTTACTTTAATCATTGGTTTTGGGTGCTAATTAAACAGACATCTTTTTAATAGCATTATTTGCCTCTAAAAATCTACATTGCCTTCTAAATTACTAAGTCAGCCACAATTAACGAATATTTTAAATACAACTCAGCATGGTGGTTATTTTTCAGCATCTAAATTTGTAACATGCATTCAAGCAGTAAACTTCTAAAATACCTACTATTAAATGACATCAAAAAATATATTCTATTAGCTTCTATTTCATTAGTATCATAAAAAAAATAACCACGAAGGGGATGGCGGGGTCTATTCGCTCGCTTCGCTCGCTCACTTGACCCCGCCATCCCCTTCTAACCTAACCTGTCCGAGTCGGGGTGCCCCAAATCCCGAACTCGCTGTAAAATGGTGATGAGATATAAATTCCGTGGCTGAGTTAGTAATTAGGTGGCAATGTATAAATAAAAAGGACAAGTTAATATAATTGTTGATCTTTACTTGACGTTTTCCTTAGAATATTTAGTTGGCGTTGTAAAAAAGACGAATTAGTTTATTAGAGGCTATCACATTTTCCCGTTGCTTAGTTATAAAATGAGAAGTTTGATCACGAGGCTAATAAAATAAAAGTGTGGCTAGACTTATTATTTCTCATTGGTTTTTATAATGAGCGGGCGGACGAGCGGGGCGTGATTCCAAATGAGTGCGAGAGTTTTCATTAGATGCGGGGCCAGCAGTTTCCACATTCACATCAGGGTTGTCATTCAAAGAGGAGCCAGGGTCCAAGTTCACGCGAGGGTCATTCGTGTCAGGTTGATCGAAGTTCACTGTCGTGAAAAAGGTCACAAAAGAGTACAAACCACAGCAAAAGAAAACAACGATAACGATACACAAAAAAAAAACTTGAGTGGTGTCAAGGGACACCCGGATGGAACGAAGTTCCTTTCGATTAATTAGCGAAGGAATTGTAATAAAATTTTATTTTTTTAAGTTATACGCACGGCTTACAACTATAGCAAAAAGTGTCGTTACAACTTTTGGTCTTAATTTTTTCCGCCTAGCCCCCTTTCGCAACGCGCGATAAGGAACTTCGTAAAACCATGAAAATGACACCCATGATGAAAAGTTGTCAAATCTCATGGGCGCCATCTTGGATTTCGATTTTGACCCGGTAATCGTTATTGGCGACCCCGAAAACCATGAAAATGACACCCATGATAAAAAGTTGGCAAATCTCATGGGCGCCATATTGGATTTCGGTTTTGACCCGGTAATCGTTATTGGCGACCCCGAAAACCATGAAAATGACACCCATGACGAAACGATGGAACATTTCATCGTCGCCATCTTGGCTTTTGATTTTGACCTAATATTCAAAAATGATTAGATAAATCCCTACTTTTAGTAAAAAACTATAGTAAAAAGTGTCGTTACAATTTTTGGTCTTAATTTTTTCCGTCTAGCCCCCTTTCGCAACGCGCGATTAGGAACTTCGTTCCAAAAACCACGATATCGAGCGCGTTAGTGGATTGATAGGTAAATAGGTATTTATATTTACAGCTTACTGTCAAATCCATCATCTGTGAATCAAAGAAAAATTATTGCCATATTCTTAAATGTAATCGATGAGTTGCATAAACTGTTGAGGAGAATCTGTCTCTCATAACTTTCATGGCCTTTTACTCAGAAAGAGCCCTCGCCTTAACCGCGGCACTCAAATCTGGCGGAGGCAACCATGCCTCCATTTACAAAAAGTTCAGTGACGTAACTCACTATATTTCCAAATTCCACTCCATAGTTAATGGATAAGTCCGTTAACCGTAGGCTCAAACCGAAAGCCCTCCGGATAGGGCTTTTCAACGCCAATGGCCTTCTGAGCCAACGTGATGAGATCGCCACTTTCCTCCGCGACCATCACATAGACGTCCTTCTGGTCCAAGAGACCTTTCTCAAGCCCCAACACCGAGACCCTAAAGTTGCCAACTACCGAATGGTTCGCAACGATAGGACCCGATGTCATAAGGGAGGTACCCTCATATATTATAAAAATTCCCTCTATTGCATTCCTGTGGATCCACCCACACTTAAGCAAATAGAGGTCTCTGTCTGTCGGCTGAGCATGACGGGCCATCAGCCCATCACTGTCATCTCAGCTTATATCCCTCCTCCTAGCGCCAGTAACACGGCAATCAATACCTCCGAAGTCAAAGATGACCTCTCAATACTTCTTGGCTTGAGCGACTCCGTCTTACTGGCGGGGGACCTTAATGCCAAACATCCATCATGGAACAGCCTCACTACCAACCCTAGAGGCAGAGTCATCTTTGAACTCTCCAGTCCCTTTAACTTTGATGTCATCGCTCCGATGCATCCTACCCACTTCCCTCATGACCTCAATTGTCGCCCCGATGTACTCGACATCGCTCTCATTAAGAATGTCAGCCTTCGGCTACATTCAATGGAAACAGTGGACGAGCTTAACTCGGACCACCGTCCCGTGATTCTGGAACTAGCTCCCAGATCGGGACCAATGGACCCCTCTCAACCCCCTCCTTCCCGAGTGATCACAGACTGGAGAAAAGTAAGCGAAAAGCTGAAAATCACCACGTCTCCTCACTTGGATAAGATTCCAGATCTCATAGACTGCCGCCGACACGGCGGCCGCGGTTGACTCGTTCACGGATCACATACAAGCCGTCCTGAGCGAATGCTCCAAAGAGGTTCCAGCGATGAGCGATCACCGCTGGAAACTCCCGGACGAGGTGCGTGCTCTGCTGACCGAGAAGAACGCGGCCGTTCGTGCCTATTCATCCTTTCCCTGCCACAGTAACAAAGTTCACATGCGCTACTTGCAGCGTAAAGTAAGTCGCGCCATCGCTGAACTGCGTAACAGTCGCTGGGATAAGATGCTTGGCGACCTCGAACCCAACCACCAGGCCTTCTGGGAACTCCAGAGGAAGTTACGCGCCTCTGAGGTTACAATCATGCCTCCTCTCACCCGCCCTGATAACACCATCGCCTTCGATGACGATGAAAAGGCAGAGTGCCTGGCCGACAGCCTAGAGACTCAATGCTCCCCTAGTACCTACCCGGTTCACCTCGCCAAAGTGGACGCTGAGGTCGAGCGTAGGACTTCTCTCCCCCCCGTTGAGGACCCCGAGGACCCCCTCCCCCCCATCACTCCAGATGAGGTGAAGGATATAATCGGGAAACTCAAACCCAGGAAAGCCCCTGGGTCAGACGGTATCACCAACAAAGTGTTCCGTTTTTTCCCAGCTTCCCTTATCATGTTGATGACTGCCATTTTCAACGGCGCTCTGTCCAACAACATGTTCCCACAATCGTGGAAAGAGGCTACCGTTATCGGTATTCCTAAACCGGGAAAGCCAAAGTCCTCCCCCACCAGTTACCGTCCCATCAGTCTGCTCAAGGTCCTAGGTAAAATCTATGAGCGACTTATATATAAGAGACTCAAAGGTTATGCCGAGGCAAAGGGCCTCCTACCTAACGAACAGTTTGGCTTTCGAGCTAATCACTCATGTGTCCAACAGGTTTACCGTATCGTTGAACATATCAGCGGCCGCACTCAACGCGGTTTAAAAACGGGAGCCGTGTTCTTTGATATAGCGAAAGCTTTCGACAAAGTCTGGCACAATGGCTTAATTTATTAGCTATATAAACTTGGCGTGCCAGATCGTCTCGTGCTCATCATACGAGACTATTTGTCGAACCGCACTTTTCGGTATCGTATCGAAGGTGCGCTTTCCTCCCCCCACCCTATACGAGCCGGCGTCCCTCAAGGCGGCGTGCTCTCCCCTTTATTTTTCACGCTGTTCACTAGCGACATCCCTAAGAATAATAAGACGCAGCTAGCTCTATTTGCCGATGATACGGCCATCTATTGCTCCAGCAATAGCGAAAACTCAATAGCCAAAAATCTCCAAAAGGCGGCCAGCGACCTAGGCGCTTGGTTCCGTCTCTGGGGATTTGAGGTTAATCCCGAAAAAAGCCAGGCGGTTTTGTTCTACAAACCGCGGGCGAAATTCATTCCCAATCCACCGAGTCCGATCACCATGTTTGGTAAGCAGATCCCTTGGGAAAAGCGAGCCAAAAATCTAGGTGTGATTTTAGACCATAGACTCACCTTTGCTGAGCACATAAGTGCGGTACGTTCGCGTGCTGCATTTGCTCTGGGTAGACTCCATTCCATGCTGAATGCACGCAGCAAGCTATCACTTAAATGTAAACTGCGCATCTACACTACGTGCATACGACCGATTATGACTTATGCGTGTGCTGTATTCGCACACACAAAGCCCAAGCAAATCCACAGGATGCAAGTAATCCAAAACAGATTTCTCCGAAAAGCCACGGGCGCCCCGTGGTATGTACGGAACGAACGACTTCATGTCGACCTTAAAATCCCGACCCTAAAACAGTTTATGAAACGCCTTACAAAGCGTTTCTTCGAATCCGCTGAAAAGCACCAAAACCCTTTGATTTCAAAGGCAACCCAGTACACTCCCTCTCGCATTAGTAAGATTCGCCGTCCTCGGCATACACTCGTCGACGACGAGATCACAAAGATACAGGAAAGCTGTAGGGAAACCAGCACCCTTAGAATAAACAGATACAGACCGCGTTCCGTATACCGACCTCGCCGCCGAGGTCCGTCGCGACGACCCACTCAAAACCCTCCCCGACTTTTGCAAACGAGCCAGCCCGCGCCGCTGAGCCTTTAGCTTTAATAACCCCTAAATAATAAAATGACCCAGCCTGATTGTCCCTTGCTGTCCCAAACTGACGCCGCTAAGCCGAGGTCGTATTCCACAGGGAATGCCCTTAGCGAGCGGTCAGTAGTGTTTTTAGCTTGTAGCTAGTTTTGTTGCCTTGGCTGGGGGCCTTAAATTCATTTGAGGCCACCACAGGTTAGTTAGGTTAGTCCGGTTAAGCAGTTGATATCCCAAGTGTGTTAACTTGCTAGTGGTCATACCTAAAAAAAAAAAAAAAAAAAAAAAGATGAGTTGCATCAATTGTTGGTCTTGATCATTCGATTAAATAAAACCACATTTAAGGGTAGGTACTAACAATTTGCATAAGTACTTAGAATAGCGGTACTGCGCTCATGGTGGTCCTGCTGAAATGAGCGTGTCCAAATCTGTTTTCACAAACATTACACACAAATTAATAGCAACGTGCGTAAAAAAATACAACTCTGCACAAAACCAATTTAGGTAAGTATATGATTTTTATCAAATAGCCAAAACGTCAGCGCAGCGGAAACTTGAATATCTTCGCAATTTTAAGACACACAAATTTCATTTAAACAAACGCATTTACCCCTCATTACACACTAATTATTGAATATATTTTTATTCCTTGTACGTCCATAGGAAATAAAAAGTGCCGCCGGGATGACGTAGTTCCAGCGGAAACAGTTTTTGTTGAATAACTCCCCAATGGTTGGATGCACAAGTACTTACCATACACAATTACACGACGTCATACACTAAATATCTGCTAAGCTAAAATTAAGGAATTTGCCATTTTTCCGCTGCGACTACGCACACTACAAAGGAGACCATTAAGGTTTCATACAAAGTTAGGCCCAAAATCGAAAGCCAACGGGAAAGGATGTTTTTCCGTTTGGAACATCGTCCTAAGCATTTATTACTATGACACCAAAGCGATAGAACCATCATATTAGCAGCTACATAAGTTCGAAATAAATGTAAACAATCATCTAAGCATGTGTACTGCCGGTCGATTCTGTCGACATCTCACGGTGTTCACCTTGGCGGAGTGAACGACAATAGAGCTGTCAATCCATCTTATTTGTATGGTTTGACAACTCACCTGTCGTGCGGCCTGCCCAAGTGTTCACTTCGATATGTTTACAGAATCGCACTGCTGTAGCGTTACGATGAGAAAAGAAATGAAAAACTCATTACGCTTGGTACACGTATAATTTTGTAAAATAAAAACCTAAATTAAATGATTAAAAAAATAGCAAAATTGGTATATAAAAGTACAAAAAAATAAGAATTATTTGTTTAGAAATCGTTGTTTGCTAGCTGAAAATACTGGTTTTGAGTAACGTGCGAAAACCATAACAGATAACTTTGCATAGCGTTCGTAATGACTAATGAGTATAAAATAGCATAATTTGATGAATAAGACTAAGATTAAATTCTGCCAGAAATAATCCCCGTTATTAAGTCATGTATTCTAACATTGAATAGCAGGAGCAAAGGAGCGAACGAAACGCGCGAGTGCAGCGCGGGAGACGAAGGCTGGCTGTCTAACTAATGTAGTGTATAATCTATGTTCTTAGTTTGCATATATCTATGTATGTTACTCGTGTACTTAAATACCAATCCTTATTAATAAATGAGTGAGTTATCAACGAGCAGTCAGAGCGTTTTACTCTTCTCCAATACCCAACCTTACATGGCGACCCTGCCATGTTTGGTGATGGGGTGTTGGGTCGCAATGCAGGCGCACGGTGCGTGAGGTACAGACTCGTTCTCCGTAGTTCGTAGCCGTCCAAAAAGAGATATCCCGCCGTCACATCCCGTCTTCCCCCGCCAAAAGCTTTTTCTCGATTAGTCGTCGTTTTACTTTCAGTTAATTCGTACGTAGTACTTGTTGGTGTTTTAAATTTTGGCATTCATTTTTTCTTCATTTAGAATCCTTAAGACGCTGTGAACAGTACACACTAGAAAATTGCTGGTTTCCTCACGCAATTTTGGCCAAATCTGTTTAGTTTCAAGCTGCAGAAAAATTATATTTCAAATAACAGTGTTCTTTGAAATATAATTAAAATTAAAATATATTAATTTTAATTATATTTCAAAGAACACTGTTGTTTCCGAAACATGTTTAAAATAAAATCCTCGATAGTAATGATCGTCAAAGTTACCTCTAACTTTGACCTTAGAAAAAAAAATCCCATATTACTAGTGTGTATTCCCAGCGGAAGTGTCCTTTTTCTTAATTTCAGTTAAGCAGATATTTAGTGTATGACGTCGTGTAAATGTGTATGGTAAGTACGAATTTGTGCATCCAACCATTGGGGAGTTATTCAACAAAAACTGTTAGCGTAATGAGCTGAAATTTTACATATGAATAGTTGAATTAATGCACTAAATATTGGAATGTTTTATTTTGCTTTTCCATTAAAAAGTCCTACAATCGGATGTCACAAAATATAGTGGTCCATTCGTAGTAAATTATGCCATTGCTCATTAATTACTAAGCGCACATAAATGAAACTTGGCAAGACGTTGTAGACCCTTACAAGATACAAATAAACGTTAAAAGTTAGGCTCTAAAGTTCCTAATTTAAGTACTTGAACCTAATAACCATATTTCACCTTTACGTGTATATCTCCTAAACGGTATGTTTTTTCAAAATCTGTTTTCACAAACATTATACACAAATTCATAGCAACGTGCCTAAAAAAAATCAACTCTGCACTAAACCGATTTATATGATTTCCATCAAATAGCCAAACGTCAGCGCAGCGGAAACTTGAATATCTTCGCAGTTTAAAGACACACAAATTTCATTTTAACATGCACATTTACCTCTCGTCACACACTAATTATTGCATGTACTTTTTTTCTTGTACGTCCATAGGAAAAAAAAAGTGCCGCTGGGATGACGTAGTTCCAGCGGAAACAGTTTTTGTTGAATAACTCCCCAATAGTTGGATGCACAAATTCGTACTTACCATACACATTTACACGACGTCATACACTAAATAGTGTACGTTACCCCAACAAGAAAGTGTCTCCTAGAGTTATATGAGTAGAACGTATTATTGGTGCCTTTTCTGTTGTAAATGTGCCCCCACATAAAAAATGTGTGCCCCCTGTCGTTTTGGAAAAAAACGGAAAAAACGATTCTTGCTGGGGTAACGTTTTTCTAGCAGGAAAATTCTAAACGAATGATCGGAGAGAGAAAAATTGTGCATAGCCAGAGAGCTTATATGTGTGCTAAAATGTGCCCCCAAAAATAAAATCTGTGCCCCTTCAGGTTTTCGAGATATTGCATTTCCTGCTGGAGTAACGTTTTGATGAATCGTATATCTCTAAAACCATTGGATGTGCCCCTGTAGAATAAACATACACGAGTAGCACTTAATGTGTGCCCCTTTGTGCCCCAATTAGATTTAAGAAAATATTTATAGTTTTCAAGTTATCGCGGTTTTATGAAAACCCGAAAAAACATCGCAGCGCCTAAATGAGACAAGGCATAACTTCGCTGAAAACTGTATTCGGTTCTTCTTGACGTTAATAATAACCATACAAAGTTTCAAAACTGTTCATGCATGCGTTTTTGAATAATCATGCTAAAAGTAAAAACGATGGCGTCATAACTTTGACGGCAAAATACAAGGAACTGGCACAATCCCAGATGTGTAGGTGTAAACCAAAATCTTGTGCCTTTAGTCAAAAATATATGGTGAAAATATTGAGCTTCAAATGTTACGCATTAAGTAAATATAAACAAAAAACCAAAATATGTAAACAACGGCTGGTTATCCGACCAAATCTGAATGACTACTAAAAAGCGACGGATTCATACATATCGATGACCTTCTTTACTTTACTCACTAACCGGTTCACACGTGTTGTGCCTGAGTACACTGAAGTAGAAAAGTAATATCTAATAAAATAAAGTTGTTATTGGATTATATTTTAATAGCTGTTTCTATGACCTTACACATGATTAAGTACATTTATAAGAGCCATTTTCAAATAAAATGTACATGTGACTAACATGCTCAAAATCGTGACCAAACTGTTTTGTGACATACTTACCTGTATTTTTATACTAATGTAAGTCACATTTATTGTAAAGCAGAGTTTACATGTAACTATGTCCTACTGCTCAAATTGAGCAGGGTCCGGCAGGGAGCTAAAATGCAGGTTTAATGATCAAATTCAGCATTTATTCGAAACCTCCAAATTATTATTTTAAAAAACTACACTAAAACTCTTTTATATCTATTTTCCGTAAATGTCAGATTTATTTATTAGTGAAACGTTTTGTATGGAGATAACACCGGACGCCGCCGGCATATAATTTGTTAAAATTTTCAGCCGCAGTGTAAACATGTTTTAACTTTACACGTAGATGTGAGTTACGTCATATGAGTGACGAAATGTAACTGATATGTGTAGCATTTTCGTGAGAAACAACCTCAATTAGCCACAATATCAGAATAACTTGTAATATATAGATAAAGACGATACATACATGAATTGTATTAATAGGCTAATGCTATGAAAATAATACTCGCTTCTTTATTTGGAAATGCACTGTTATTCACACGTATTTTTTTTGTACAAATTGCAGCGACGTTTCGTGACAACAAATAAACTGACACTAAATAAAGGCGTAGGAAAAAAGAAAAAACAGAAAAACTCATTCCTACATCTTTATGAACTTAGAGCATAGTATTGAGATATTGATGATTATAATTTTGTATCTACATATGTCTTACAGCCGCGAATAATATTTTAATCAACATACAACCAAGCACTGGCCTGCAAATTGCAAAAAAACTTAGGAAAATTCGAATTTCGCAGGCTGGTTGGAGCATTTACCTTAATAGAAGATTCCCTTTTTTCGCCTCCCCACACCGCTACATACATCTCTGGCCCCGCGGCGTCCGCTGACGTCGTCACGCAAGGAATCGCTTTGTCTAGCTTAGAGAAAGTGAGACAGCTAGTACGCGGACGGTGTTAGTGTGACAGAGACAGTTACGTGTAACGTCGCTCTATTATGAATAATGGGTACAAAGTGTCTATTGACTAAGAAGTGCGTTTGGATTATTACTTGGTATTGGTAAACAGTTGCAGTTATGTTATGACGCCAAGGACACTGTTACGTTGAGTCACGCAGTTGCACTGATACTGTTTGTTTACTTTTTTTTAAGTTGGTTGAAAGTGGCGTATAAGCATTTTATAACAATTATGTGGTTGTAGGGGTGGTGAATTTTATGGCACGATCTGCGGTGGTAAGTATTTAATGGCATTGTTTTGACTTATTTAAAAATACTTGTACCTTATCAAGCAAATGGATTTTTTTTTCATTACTTTACCTATTTATTTATTTTTTAACTAGTATGTTCTAAATCATGTTTGTTTTGTTTTCATCTGAAAGGATATACATACTATCCGATTGGTCCAATAGAAATTTCGTCAAAAGCGATTCAGTAATTTGTTTACTTTTTTTGTATAATACGTATTTAATTCTCTTCTTGTGCTAGGTTGATGACATATAATCCCTTAATAACTTCTAGTTACTATGTAAAAAAATAATTCATGACAAGAATTCATGTCTCCAAAACTAAGACTCGACCACAATCCGTCAACACTCAACATGTCACAGTCACAGGGCTGAATCTTTTTAGCCGAAATAACTAAATAATTGATTTGATTTTTACAGAATGTTCTATGGCAGCCATAACAACACATATAGTCACAAGGTGCATTTAATACATTTTTTAATTAGCCCTCAAAACTTTTGAACGCGACTGTACGGACAACAGCTTAGGTATAATACGTCCAATAAAGAAGGTCATCGATATGTATGAATCCGTCGCTTTTTAGTAGTCATTCAGATTTGGTCGGATAACCAGCCGTTGTTTACATATTTTGGTTTTTTGTTTATATTTACTTAATGCGTAACATTTGAAGCTCAATATTTTCACCATATATTTTTGACTAAAGGCACAAGATTTTGGTTTACACCTACACATCTGGGATTGTGCCAGTTCCTTGTATTTTGCCGTCAAAGTTATGACACCATCGTTTTTACTTTTAGCATGATTATTCAAAAACGCATTCATGAACAGTTTTGAAACTTTGTATGGTTATTATTAACGTCAAGAAGAACCGAATACAGTTTTCAGCGAAGTTATGCCTTGTCTCATTTAGGCGCTGCGATGTTTTTTCGGGTTTTCATAAAACCGCGATAACTTGAAAACTATAAATATTTTCTTAAATCTAATTGGGGCACAAAGGGGCACACATTAAGAGCTACTCGTGTATGTTTATTCTACAAGGGCACATGCAATGGTTTTAGAGATATACGATTCATCAAAACGTTACTCCAGCAGGAAATGCGATATCTCGAAAACCTGAAGGGGCACAGATTTTATTTTTGGGGGCACATTTTGGCACACATATAAGCTCTCTGGCTATGCACAATTTTTCTCTCTCCGATCATTCGTTTAGAATTTTCCTGCTAGAAAAACGTTACCCCAGCAAGAATCGTTTTTTCCGTTTTTTTCCAAAACGACAGGGGGCACACATTTTTTATGTGGGGGCACATTTACAACAGAAAAGGCACCAATAATACGTTCTACTCATATAACTCTAGGAGACACTTTCTTGTTGGGGTAACGTACACCACTAAATATCTGCTTAACTGAAATTAAGAAAAACGACACTTTTCCGCTGGGAATACACACACACGTTCGGAGCGTTTCAATGGCGCGGCCACGTTCAAACCCTTATAACTTTTTAACCATAGCTTTGACAAAATGGTTTTGGGAGTCTACTTTAACAAATTTTTACAAAATCGTGGCACAATTTTTTTTTAAAACAAAAAACGTCGTGGCCGCGCCATCGGAACGGACACGATTTCATCAGGCATCCTGACATCAGAATGAATAGAATAGAATAGAATAGAATAGAATAGATTTTTATTGTAAAACATGAGTATACATCATATAATGTGCAAGGTCTTATAATAATGGTTAGATCTGCATGTTTTGCCATTTATGGCGTACAAAAACAACATATTTGGTTTAAAATAACCACAAAAGATTTGAGTTTGAAACAACAAAACAATATTTTTTTATTTATTTTTTTCAACGTAATACTACTTAAAAAAGAAGACAATGTACAGATAAGGTTATGGATTTGAGATTCAAATTGTAAAAATGTCGTAATTGCAGAAAAATGTACTTAATTAATTGCGTTCATTTAAGAAATCCGATATGGTATAATAGCATTTATTTACAAGAATTTTTTTTAAATGCATTTTAAATAGAGCAGTAGGCATTTGTCTAATAGGTTTTGGGATTTTATTATATATGATTGGTGCTAAACAAAAAATACTTTTTCGCATCAATGCCGTGGTTGACCTTGGTACACATAATCTATTATTATCCCGTCGATTACGAATAGATACGTCTGATAGTTTCCTGAATAGGTTGGGATTGGTTTGTACAAAATTTGCTATTTCATAAATAAATAAGGACGGCAGACTTAAAATTTTATACTTTATAAAATACTGTTTGCAACTATCAGTTATTTTCAAACCAAACATGGCCCTAATACATCTTTTTTGTGACCTAAAAATAATTTCTCTATTTGTACAGTTTCCCCAAAATAAAACTCCAAACCTCAATATCGAGCCGACTATACCATGGTAGGCAGTTATAAGGGCATTGATACTTATGATAGGTTTTAGTTTATAGAGAGCATAGGCAGAAGAACATATTTTTTTATTTAATTCTTCTGTGTGTGCTTTCCAGTTCAGACGATTGTCAATGATTAGGCCCAAAAATTTAGCTGTATCCACCTTTTTAATAACGGTTGATTTGTATTGAACATTAACATTTTGTGCTTCTAAACGTTGGCTGAAGAACATAATTTTTGTTTTCTCTAGGTTGATCTTTAAATTATTGTTATCTAACCAGTTAATTATTGAATTGATTGTGTTATTAATTTCCGGTTCATACGTATCTTTATTTATACAATCAATAGTGACTGTACTGTCATCAGCAAAAAGTGAGACTGGATATTTAGTTACTAGTGGCAAGTCATTTATATAGATTATGAATAATAAAGGACCCAATACGCTCCCTTGTGGGACTCCATATTTAACTATACGTTTTTTAGATGAATAAGTTTCTTCTTTTTTGGTATTAATGTTCACTTTAGATATTTCTGTATACTGTTTACGATCCTTTAGATATGATTCTATGAGATTTAATATATTGCCTCTAATGCCATAAGCTTCTAGTTTACGAAGGAGAATGTCATGATTAACATAATCGAAAGCCTGGGTCATGTCACAGTAAATGGTACATACCGGCGTCCTTCTATCCACATTCCCCATCACGTTATTTATAAAATCAAAAACAGCCATGTTTATCGTTTTATTTTTGCGGAAACCTTTCTGCTTTTCCGAAAGAATGTTAAATTTTTCCAGATATTTATAAATTTGATTATATATGTACTTTTCAAAAATTTTCGAAATTATAGGAATAAGTGCAATTGGTCTGTAACAGTTCATATTCCGCTTGTTGTCTTTTTTGAAGATGGGTTTAATGATAGAAGTTTTGAGACTTTCCGGGTATGAACCAGTGGTAATACACATGTTAATAATATGGCTTAGGTGGTCACAGATATAATAAGCGATATACTTAAGGACTTTAGTAGAGATCCCATCATATCCTACACTTGTAGTATTTTTAAGCGATTTTATAATTTGAAGTATGTCATATGGAGTACTTGGTGCCATGAACATAGATTGGCTCGATTTAGGAATATTTACAGTTACATTCTTACCGGCGTCCGGTATTGGTTCTATCTTTTCTATAAAGAAATTGTTAAAGGCATTCGCAAGTTCGGATGGCTTGGTTATAATTTTGTGATTTGTTTCTATGGAAGTGATACTATCTTTTGGTAAATTCAGTTTAGATTTATTTATGATCGCCCATGTGGCTTTAGATTTATTAGAAGATGTTTTTATTTTGTGATTATTTTGTGCACGTTGCGTTAAATTAATTATGTTTTTATATAGTTTTGAGTATTTTTTAAATTTAGTTTTATTTACTTCATTACGATTTAACCTATAGTTCCACATAAGCTCTCTCTTTTTTTTACTACAGATTTTAATGCCTCGTGATACCCACCTAGGTTTTAGTTTGGTTCTTATTGTAACGTTTTGGAAAGGAAAGCATAAGTTATACAGCATCATGAAAGATTCAAAAAATGCACTGTATGCTGTGTTAGGATTATTTGTATTATAGATTTCAGAAAAAGAAAAAGATTTTATATAATTTTTGAATTTTTGCATATTTACTTTACTATAATCTCGTCTATTTGTTCGCCAATAATTTATTAAAATTTTTTTACTAACCGGTAATTTTAGTACTTGCGCTGTGTGGTCTGACAGGCCGAAGTCAATTACGTCAGATTTACACTTTTTCCCCACATTATGTGCAAAGTTATCTATGCAAGTGCCGCTTGCGAGTCGAGTTGGCTGATTTATTTCTAACTTTAAATTATAACTTAAGAGTAAACATTCTAGATCAATCAGAGTATTACTACGTTTAAGACAGTCTATATTATAGTCACCTGCCATTACGACACTTCTTTTTAAATTTCTGTTACAAATAGTACTTAAAACCTTCTCTAATTGCTCAAAAAATAAAGGTAAGTTATTGGACTTTGGTACCCTATATAAACAAACAATAATTGTATTATACATAGGCAGATCAATAGCGCAACATTCGAAAATTCCGGTAATAGACAATTTTGCTATATCTGGAAGCTCTTTAAACTGGTAACCCTTCCTTGCAAGAATACATGTGCCACCTCTCTTACTGTCCTTTCTGGAATAGCATGCCGCCAAAGTATAGTTAGGAATATGTAACAACTGTTCATGGCCAGCCATCATGAAGTGTTCAGATAAACAGATTATGTCACTTTCGGTATTTTTCTCTGCCATCTCTTCAAGACATACAATCAGCTCATTACTCTTGTTCAGTAAACCCGCAATGTTTTGATGTATCACATTCAGATAATTATAATCGAAAAAACTGCTTTGTCGCTTGCTGTTTATCCATATTGATAATGTTCTCGCCTTCTGTATTCGTAGAGGTGGAGGTATTTTCACGTATATAGTTCACAAGTGCGGCGATGTCTTCGAAAATTATTTGCATGCCGTTATTATTTATTGATCCTGACTTTTGTCTGTACATTCTGTAGTCCCACGTAAGGTTCTTATTTGAGTCAATAAAATAGGCATGTTCGTGTGCTAAAATGTCTTGGTATAGCAGATTATTAAAATTTTCTACTCTCATGTTATATAAAGTAACATTACTGATACATTGACTATAAGTTGGCATGCAGAGAATAACATTTGTGTGTTGAATTTTTTCGAGTATTTTTCTTATGTAGAGAATGATGCTAGGATATTCTTTAGTAGATTTGAAGTCTGTTTCACCAATCAAGATAATACAGAAGTCATCCATAGTAAATTTCTTTAGCTTTGGTTCTAAATCGCGAAACATATTATTTATTCCTGAATAAGGTGTTAGGTAATGACATAATTCACAATTTTCAAACTTATTTTCTGCAATCGTACGTATTTTATTATATTTATTTTCGCTTATAATACAGACTTTACTACTTTTTTTCTCCGGTATTTCATTATGGCTTTTGGTATCAGAACGTGCTGGTGAAACCGCTGATTCTCGCTTAGATGACCCCTTAGTGCCCATTGCAATTGTTTGGGTGCCCTTACTATTTTTCTTCTTGCCAAATGTATTAACTGGTTCTGTTTGAGTGTGTTTACTAATTAATGCTTCCTTTTTTTTTGGAGTAGAAGATTTTTGTTTGGTTTTCTTAGTGGGAGTGATGGTGATTTTTTTGTAAAGTTCATTTTTCTTTTCTAATTCCTGGTTTAACTGTTTAAGGTTCCTATTTTCACACGTAAGTATTTCAATTTCTTCTTCTGCACTACTTAATTGAACAGTTAGTTTCTCAACTTGTTCCTTTAATTTGGATACTAATTCTAGATCGTATGTGTCGTCGTTGCATTTTTCAGGGAGACTGGTAGCAGTGTCATCCAGTGTTTCGTTTTCAATTTGACTTATATTACATGAATCGGACATTGAGCGAGTACGACGTGTGCCTCGAACACGCATCGTAATATTCTCCAGAAAGTTCATGATGTAAATTTATAATCATAAAAGAGAACTTATATTTTAGTTCAACTTTTCACCACCTTTTGTCTATGATGTGGATGATCGTAGTCACACTGTTTTATTAGTTCCACTATTCACCACTAGGGTCGAGAATGGCGGTAGTTGTCCAATTCGTTATTTTGATGTGTCAAGTTGGTCTTTATTAGGGATGGTAACACTACTTTTAGTACGACTATTTACCACCAGGGTCTGTTATGGCGGTAGTAGTACTGTAGTTTAGTGCATCTATTCGCCACTTGGAGCTAGTAGTCGGGTACAAAGTTCAAGTTTAAAAAGTCTTTACAAAAAACGGTTTTTCTTTTTTGATAAATTCGCTCACAATCATTTAAACCAAAACTTTAACCATATTATTTATAGTCAATTTAATTGCGTCAGTATTATTGTGATGATATTAACACTGAATGTTGTGTTTTTAGAGAGTTACTCACATCACTTGCTAAGTCCACAAAATTGTTTTTATGTTCTAAGTCACTTATCACTAATTGTCACCAATACTATCACTTAATTATAATAGTTTTTCGTCACGGTTTCTTTGCTATTTATAACATTTAGACATTTATTTAAAATAAAATACGAAATTTAAAATAGACGAGTAATGTAAACAGTGCCAGTGTTGCCAGCGTGACCAATGACTGCCCATTATTTCATTTTCTCAGTTATTAATTAGTAATAATTAGGTACCAATTATTTAAACAAAAGTATCAAATAGTAGCAAATAGGTATTCGATTTTAGTAATATTTAAAAATTATAAAGCTGATCGGTTATTTTGGCCAGTTTGATGGTCACTAAAAATTCATACCTCCTTAGTGTTGTATTACCGCTCAGGCCCAACATGTGAAGAGAAATCAACTTTCATTACTTTTCCGTACTAAATCTCCGCGTATAACCCGACCGTTGTTAAGTGTTGAGCTTTTTATATGTACACTCGTGCACATAAATTTATTGATATCGGAATAATAAAAAGAACAGTTCAATATATATGTTCAGTTGTATTTTTGAACAGGACAGCAACTTCGATAACTTAGCTCATAAGATGCATAGCAAGGGAAGTGTTTGATAAATAAAACAATCTTTACATAAAGAAGATGTAATGAGAACAAAAAGTTATACAACAGGAGGGGGAGGGAAGTCTAATTTTGCATAAGGCTTGTGTCTGCAAATACATAATTATTATTTTTCAGTATTTTGCAAGTGGAATATTTTTAACTTTATTTACCGTTTTAATCCATGTTTGCCACACAACTTGAATAAGGCTATGACATGGAGCTTGTCACGCGGTGAGACCAAGCAAACAGTGTACTTATAAACAATAGTAACGAAAGTTACATCGAGTTTGTCTATCTGGCAGGCCCCAACGAGATGTTGTTTTCGTGAAGACATTATTTTGTACCTAAAGAAAATAATTATGATATATTTTGTACCTCGACAGTTTTTGATTGAATGACGTTTTTATGAAGGGTCTAGCCAGCGGTCCCCCTGATTATTTTTATTGTTATCATAATTCAGATTGCCCATTAGTGCACTCGCACCTACAAAATATATCTTATGTATTTTCTTTAGGTACAAAATAATGTCGTTATGAAAAGCTATCACCTGTTGATAAATCTTGTTGGGAGTTGCCAGATAGACTCACACAGTTATATTTTATTATAATCAGATCATAAAGGAAAAAAACATCAAGTCAAGATTTACGAAAGATGACAAGTTAAACCATTTGCTGACGCTACTTAGGTTTATGAATTATGTTTCTTTCAAAAGTGAGCGATATTGTAAGAATTCTCAAATTGATATGTTGTATGACAAGAGTAATATTACATTTTTCGGATACAACTTATAAATCAACAATTGGGCTTGAAAACGATCAAACTACAGTAGAATGTAGAATACGGAACTTCGACGCACAAAATATCGATAAATGCTAATATGATGCTATAAAATTGCGATGCACGTTACTGCGCAAGACCGCCTCTGCGAAGTCACTACACTTCGATGCACGTAACCGTCGAGCCCCTTCTGGCGACTGATTACGTATGTAGTATCGCAGTGAAAATCTTGAGCGGTAACGTGCATCGAAGTGTAGTGGCTTCGCAGAGACGGTCTTTCGCAGTAACGTGCATCGCAAATTTGTAGCATCGTATTAGCATTTATCGATATTATTTTGTGCGTCGAAATTTCGTATTCTACTCATCAAACTATGTATTTGGGAATGTCAAGAACATTGTGAAAATAAGGATGGCTGGACCAAACGAGATATTATGTACCTACATGAGACATGTGCTATGTATAATACCTATTTGCTGCTATTTACTACCTATAATTAAATATTTGCTACCTTTGCGTTAAGAAATCAAAGAAACAAAGTGGTCAGTCATTCCATGGTCAGGTTGGCTGACCACTTCCAAGTTCTCGTAGTTTTAAAGTTTATTAACCGTGTTGTTAATATAAATATTTACTAACTGTTTGCTAACTTAACATATCTTTTTTACACATTTAAGATGCTCCTATAAAAACCCCTAAAACTGATGCACCCCTAAAATTACGAGAACATGGAAGTGTTCAGCCAACCTGACGTCAGAATGGCTGACCACTTTATTTCTTTGATTTCTTAACGCGCAAAGGTAGCAAATATTGAATTATAGGTAATAGCAGCAAATAGGTATAATACAGTGCAAATGGTCTCATGTAGGTACATAATGTCTCGTTTGGTCCAGCCATCCTGACGGTCACAAGTATGTTGTCTTAACTTTAACGCAAAGCATTTTAATTCACTTAAATCTAAAGAATCTTATCACTGATGCCTGTGGCATATTTTTATGGCGACCACTAAAGAAAATGCCTGAAGCAATTTCTAAATGGTCAACTTTAGACACATTCCAAGAATGAGTACTTTCATATATATAAAAAAATGCGAACTTAAATTAATTTGATGCCATCTCAAATGCCTAGTACATGAAAAACTAGCTCACACTAAACTACATACGACTTTCGCTCGGTGGTATGTCATGTGACTAGCACGTAGTTATCACTCAATAACCAACTGAGCTTTATAAAAAAAACTATCAATAAAAACATAAAAAAAGAAATGAAATGAGGTAATTAATACAGCAGCATGGACTGTAAAACCTTAAGCGTAACTAACCTAAACAAAAAGTCATAGCAAATCATATTTATGCTTTGATTACTGGCGGGCGCTATTTGCAAATTATAGCAAACTAAGGTTTCAATTCTGAGTATTCCATACTCAAAGAAAGTGCCCCAAAACCCTTAGCCAAATATTGGTCATATAGTGACCATAACACTTGGCAGTTCCGTTTTTCTTTATCCATTTAATAATCACTATATAAAGGCAAATAATATCCACCCGAAACTAAGTCTCACTATTAGTTATATGTTTGAAAAAGAGCGAAATTTTGGCACTGAGTAAAAGGGTCAGATCACACCGAAACGCGATGTTGCGCGCAGATACTAGAATGAAGCCCGCTGCGGTTTTGGTTGGCGTATGAACTAATATATTATTTGTTAAAGCGCGCGCAAGGTCGCGTCACGGTCTAATCTGACTCTCAAGAAACATTGACAGTGATCATGAAGTTTGGCGTGGTCAAAACTAATATTAAAACAATGCCCCGAGATAAACTATCTACAGGAAGTATAAAGTGTCATTTAAAGTATAATGTGGCTGGCTATGAAGACTGTTCGCAGCCAAAAATGCAAGCTTGTGAGCATACTGGCACACCGACGGGACACGCACTTGCGACGAGCAGTTGAAGTACAAGTGGGTCAGCTTGTATGTCAGCCATTGCATCTGAAATCAACACATTTGTGATAAAACTTCTTAGAATATTAAATCATTTAATGGGCTTACCAACGGAGCAGTAGAAAGCATAAGTAATTTCGAATGACTGTTATTATGGTAAAAATAAATGTATGCACTTAGGTACATTTTGATGATCAGGTTCCGTTACTTTTAGAGATGTCGCGAATACTCGCTATTATTCGGTAATTCGGTATTCGGCAGTACTCAATTTTTTTGCTATTTGTCGAATACCGATTAATAGTGTCTATTATTCGACATTCGGCGAATAGTTGTCTAAATAAAAATGTGCATGAAATTATACGCTAAATAAGTTGCGTCTATACAATGAAAAATATACAATCTTCAGCCAATCCAACAATATTACCAAATGAAAACAGATTACTTTGAGCCCCCTAGTGGCGTTGTGGAGCAGGACCAGCATTGAGCCAAGCATTTTTATCATGTCATGCTCCACAGCAGAACCACTTTGACTATATTATGTAAAAATACAGGATAAAATGTAGATGTCTATATTTTTGTAGCTTAATATCAAAAATACATCCCCATCCCCTCTCAACCCCAAATGTGAACTACCTAAATGTCGAAGGTGGCCGGAACTAGGTTAATTCTAGGCACCGAAGTGAACATGCATGAACTTGTTGCTTATTGTTAGTTTCTTGGAAAATATAAATTCAAAGTGGTCATGCTACAGAGCATACTCTCCAGCAGAACCACTTTAAAATAACGGTTATTTCACGCTGATTATGCACAGGCCATAATATAAACAAATGTATATTTATTGTATATCAAGATAACATCTACAATTTTAGCAAATCCTCCTGTCAAATTTTCTTTTTGTCACATAATGTTGTATACCTCTGAGGTACAGATATAAACTAAATTAAAAATTAATATAAAATCACATATCATAATATACGCTAAAAATGATTAAATGTATTGTTTTGTATGTACTTAGAAATAAAACAAATTATATTTAATTTTTGTCTATTTTTGCTTAATCTTTATAGCTTATGAATCCGTTTTCTTGATATACAATTTATTAATTTATTTATCGTAAAGAAATATTTACATGTGTGTATCTATTAATCTTGTTATTTGCTAAGAAATTCATGGCAGGCGCATTCCGATAAAAAATTTACATGTTACTAAAAATCAGTAAGTTTTTATCTAAAATTGTAGATGTTATCTTGATATACAATAAATATAATTTGTTTATATTTTGACCTGTGGATAATTAATCAGCGTGAAATAACCGTTATTTTAAAGTGGTTCTGCTGGAGAGTATGCTCTGTAGCATGACCACTTTGAATTGATATTTTCCAAGAAACTAACAATATACAATTATTGATATTAAGCTACAAAAATTAAGACATTATCTACATTTTATCCTGTAATTTTTACAAATAAGTAGTCGAGTGGTTCTGTTGCGGAGCATGTCATTTTTTTTCTTCAATATACTCCCCTAACTTATAATATGCTTGCCTGAATAGTGTACGTTTAAAACAGTACCCCATGAAAGATGTTGCTACTTTAGCAAGTCTGAAATCTGGTTAAACTAATTGTAATGCAATTTTAATTTTTTGCCGATTTTTTTAATTTTAGTACTCAAATAAATAAATGGTGAACTTTTTATAACATAATAATGGATAACAGCCCGTGTAATCCATGTGGTCGAGTGCAGCCCTCCACCTCGCCGGAGAAGACGACGACGCAAAATCCAGCCCAGTCAGTTGAAGTTGCGTTCACGCCAGGGGGGGGACAGAGCCTAATAAATGACATTTTCAAAAGATGGTAGCTCCATCTGTTACTTGGGTGTGTAACGAAAACTATCATTAGTACTCTTTTTTTTTTTACAGATGGCGCTGCATTCTTAATTATATTTGTTCCTAAAATATTTTAGATAGGCATTCAAAGTGTTTTTAATAAAGCATTCATTAAAAAAAAAAACACAATTAACTTATTTAACCAAATAAATAAAAATATCATACATATAAATATTCTAATTTGTAACATTGTGATACATTATGTCAAAACATTTTAAGTTGTCACACCACTTCCTACTTCTCAAAATGGCGGCTACTTCTTGCGGGTGCGCACGTTTGTTGTAGTTCTCTGTTCCATTTTGTGTATTTTCGCTGTAAAAACCTCCCTCCCTCCAGTAAGTTGTCAAGTCGAGCCCTCTGTTCCTCCAACTTACTGTCGAGGTTGAGAATTCACTTCGGAAATGCTACGTGATAGACTGTGATAGAGACACTTGCACTGTATTGTTACTGTTTTATTTGTTACCCTTCCCTTTTCTTCATTTTAGTTATTTATACTTAGTAGGTCGTATGTTGTGGCAAAACCAATCCAACACTATTTATTGTAAAATCTATTTACAATAGATTTTACAATAAATTGTGTTGGGTTGGTTTTGCTACAACATGAAGAAGCCGCTATAGTACTATCTAGGTATAGGTAGGTATAAATACTATGATTAGTTTCGGATCCAAAATCCAGATGGAGCTCGTGTTCAAACATGATTGCCTTAGAAAGCCTGAAGAGGGCTCTCTTTACCGATATTATCATTATACTCTTTGGTTCACGACGACCGAGATACAAAAATGGATGTCATCCATTGAGCAGCTCTTAATGAAATTTGCTCTATTGCCACGGATGGCAAACTTAACTTAAGCCACAAATCTGGGAAGAGATGCAGCGACCTGTAACTACGTCATTAAAGTACCAGCTAATTTACATAAAGCCCTAATCGCTCAATCGAGACTTTTTATAAATTGGACTTCCTGTCCTGTCAGGGACTTTACATTGGTAACTCGGTGCTACAAATGCAAAGGAGGATTAGCTTATCCTTCAGTAGTTATTTTCAAGATATGTCACCGATTTGAAACTTTACTCAGGCTACTTGTCAACCAAGAAGGAAAAGTGAAGTTTGGAGCCGAACTTCTAGTTAATTTTGTTCCGAGTTATGCTTCCTGAGATTATCATTCGTAGGGTAGGGTAGGATATAACATTTACCAAATATCGACCTTTTTGCTGCCTAAAAATGCTACAACTTTTTGTCGTGTTTTACGTTAAATTTTCGCAATTTTTTGTTGGTATCCTATTAACGATGTAACAAATAATCTGCTTAGTTTTTAAAATACCAACACGTCCTCAGGATCTGACAAATCTGGTGAGTTTGGAGGTCAATAACTCTTTCGATTAAATTGCCTACGAAATGTTTGTCTCAAACTTCCACGCATATCAAAAGGATGCATAGATTGCGGCGCCGTCTTACTAGAAGTGGTTTTCTTAGTTCACATATTAATTTGACGACGTCAAAAATTGCAATCATCTCAAATAGCGTTTACCAGCCACAGTTACAGTAGCACTTGCCATGTGGGCTCATTATAGAAGCATAGGTAATGATACTACTCCACCTAATAAGTCAGTCGAAGTGGATTGAGGGATCTTGCGTGGATCAGCAAAGACTTGTTCCATTTAACATTTTTCTTTAGCAAATCTCATTTACAGCACCGAAATGGGGTTGGTTGGTTACCAAAGACATTTTGTAGAATAAAAATTGGGTGTTAAATCTGATTAGAAACTTTCGAATTAAATTCCTGAAATTAATACAGTACCTACACATGGGCTTAAATACTATTTTCTTTCCTTTTTTATGTCGAGTATTTAACTTAGGGAATGGCGATTAATCGGTATTCAACTTTTCGCTATAATAACTATTCGCGGCATCTTTATTTATTTTTTACCCGACTGCGTCAAAAGAGTTTTTCGAGTGTATGTATGTATGTTAGTCCATTTCTTTGGCACGCCCTACAGCCCAAACGGCTGGACGGATTTTGACAAATGAGGTGTCGTTGAATTCGTCAGAGTTGTGGTAGTGACATAGGCTATATAAATGTATAAAACTCAGTAAAATGTGAAAAAAAAAATGGTTGTCAAAACCTTGACTTACGCGTTATAAATTTTCAAAATGGTGCCCGCGAATGAAAAAAAAGGGGGTATAGGTTTGGGCTCAAGCAGACGATTACAAAAATGTAACTCACTAAAGATTAGGAAATATTAAAAACTACTAAAAAGTTCCAAACAAATCGGTTTTCAAGCAGTCTGATGCAGTTCAATCACAGATCTGAGGCCACAAATTTTAGTTTTTAGTCGTTTTTAGAGGTCGGGTTTTTGACAGTCAATTGTTTTTTACTTCACTAGGTAATTCTTTTCAAACTGTCAAATTACTGATTAAAAACATGACCAATATTTAATCCTTCTGTCCATTATTTTGTAATTTTGGAATAGATTCCAGTGGAAAATATGTACTATCTACTGATGCTGAAGGATCACACAGATCTAAATAATTATCTTCGTGAAATGTATTTAGATAAAACGGTTTTAAGGGTCTAATTTAAGCATAAAAACCATGATCATTCTAGCCCTGATAAATAAGTCAGTAAATAAATTAAAATGGATATGTCGCAGTCAACTAGCTGAATCCGCCGTTTCATTAAAAGTCTAGCCTTTTTAATGAACTGTTCCGTTTTATCAGCGACATAAATGACACAGTCAAGTCATTGAACAAAAGATTGGGTCGTTGAAATATCGGCACATTTAAATGAAAAGGCGAGGCAACCAATTAAACGGCTGATTAAGCTAATTGGCTGCGACAGATATATTACCCGATCGGGGTGGAGTCCTGTGGTGTCCTCGATAATATTGTACGAGGTCGGTGAGATGGTGCCTTCACGCACATTCTGCGAGACTAGGTAGAAGTCATAACTGTAATGTGAAACGATATTGTTTAGTTTAGTCATCAGAAGATGTTAAGTGAGTAGGGCCATATTATTTTCAATCATGTCACAGACGACACCCAAGGATAGAAAGTGTTATTGAGACATTGTTAGTGCAACAATTTTAGCGTCAAAATCGCATCATATTGAGGGTGGTCGTAAATAAATCAAGTTGAAGGACGCGCTAGACAGACATAAATAGACTTTATCAGTAAAGCTCAGTTGTGTAGTCGTCACAACCGGCGTTCGTGTATGACCAGATTATGAATGTAAAAAAAGCAAAAGGTGTATGTATGGATTGAGCAGGTGGCGTTCTGTGGGTCTGTTCTGCCTACCCTCGTGGGGTGGAGGTGTGAGTTTATGTATATTTGTCAGCAACTAACCGCTCGGGCTGAGTGACGACGTCGTCGATGACGGTGCCAGGGCGAGGGTTCTCGCCGGTGCGGCCGCGGTCCAAGAAAATGCGGGTGTTGATGCGCTTAGAAACGATTATAAACGCCATTTTGTATTCGACCTCGCCATAAATTTCAGCAAGTTTCTTTTTTATTTCTGCCACCTAGAAAGAGAATACCACTTAAGTTTTGCGAAAATTTCTCGTTGGATGGCCTCCTGATATTTTTTTTAAATCCCTCCTTTGGATGTATTAAGTTGTATTCGCTAGTTTTATTTCGATGTCTCCATTGTTTAGTGCTACATAGAACACTTTAAACGGGGTCCAGAAAATGCAATGTCATAAAACGAGCGTAAAATAATAAATTTGGCCAAAACAAACCTAATCAGAAAAAAACGTGTAAAATCAATTTTACAATTTTTGCTATTCATAAAAACTATAATGCGCCGTTTGATGAAATCTTGTGGTTTTGGTTGATTAGTAAAGAATTCCTTGTTGCATTAATTAAGAGTATTTTAGTGCTAGTGCCAATAGTCTCCAAGCAATGCCTGTGCGCACCTGGATCAGACGAAATTCTCGGTTCCTTCTTTGGCTGAACAAAAAACTAGATGTATTCATCAAAGAATACTCGACTTACCTCGTGACTGTGCACATAGGGAATCTGTCCATCACCCACACCGTCACGGTAGATGAAAATGCGTTGTGGCAAACTACCCTCTGCAAATATTTTTTTTATGTTATTTATCTCAATTGGCAAAATTTTAGAATAATTGCGTACTTCGAAATATTACATGGAGCCATATTTTCAAGAAATAATGTAATTGGATAGTTTTCTATTAAAAACAAGTTGAAAAGAAAAACCCTAAATATGTCTAAAAAAGCCAAAAAGAAAACATCACTAAAAAGCACTCTTGAATGTCAACATTTACAGACAGATTGTCAGATACGCAAAATGTCAGACACGCATATTGTCAGAAATCGCAGAATGCCAGATACGCAAAAAGCCAGAAACTCAAAATACCAGATACGCAAAATGTCAGGAACGCAGAATGCCAAATACGCAAAAAGTCAGGAACGCAAAAAGTCAGATACGCAAAAAGACAAACATGGATCAGATGTACTGTTAGTTTGCTTGAAGTACATTTGTACGCGTTTCGCAAGTCTTTATTGTATTAATGACATAACGACAGTAGTAAGTTTTGCTGATTTTATTGGTTAAAATAAATAACTTTATTGTTAACCAATTATCATGTGTATTTTTATGTATAAGCGGATGATTAAACTGACGGAAATCAGAGATGGTGTTTTATTGACATCCACTTGACTGTCGTTCATGTATGTTTTCATGTAATCATGGCATTATGCGTATTTGACATTTTGAGTATCTGTCATTCAGCGTTTAAGGCATTTTACGTATTTGTCATTATGAGTTTCTGAAAATTTGCGTATTTGACGTTTTGCGATGAAGTCAGTCGATCTGACAATATGCGTATCTGACATAGGGTGTATCATAAATCGTAAAAATAATTAAGTGACTATAATCAAGCCCACGACAATCAGACCTTCGTTATTTTATAAAACCTGAAAGTTTATCTGTTAAGTCCCTTGTAAAGGTATGAAATGAAGTGTAAGAATATAATATAATGTGACCTACTTGTGTTCTGGCCATAATTGGAATCATAGCAGTTTACATTGGCCTGCGGATGTACAGGAACTGTAACCGCACATGGATCCAGCAAGAAATTGGGATGAGTACCATACAGGTAATCAGATCACCCATCAGAGAGCGCACAGAAGGTACCAAGAATCATTAATAATACAGTGAAACCCGGACTATAAAGTTTGGATCAAGGTGCTGATACTGAAACTGCACATATGAATAATAAAACGTGTACTGTACGTATACTAGTTCACAACACAAAACAGTATAAACGATAGATGGTGCGCAGTGAAAGGTCGCAATAGACCGAACTCGCTGTTGCACTCGCACCCTGTGCATAATATACAACCTGTAGCAGAATAAACGCAATACCTTTTGAGGATTCATTGTACTCATCATTATAAACAACTTTTACTATGGGGCCAACTCTGAAATCGCGAAAAAAAAATCAGCTGTTCAGTACATTTTGTCGAAATATGCGCATAGAATGTATGGGGCAGTAGATATTTTTTTCGACATTTCACTGTTGATCCCGTAGTGAAAATTGTTCATAATGATGAGTACAATGACCCCTTAGGAGGTATTGCGTCTGTTACGCGTTGTATATACGGTCCGGTGGACTTTTAATGTGTCAGAACACTAAGTAATATTGTAACAGAAAACTAAGTAATATTGTATTGTCTGTGCATAGAAAGCGTTCGGCGACGATGATGCGAGTTTTATGATTTTTGTTCACCCATTGCATGAAGGGATGCATGAAGGAGCCTCCTCGTGTAGCGCAATTTGTTCCATCAGACACTTAACTGAACCGAGCGCTCGGCGCATCCTGGACAGTCTCACCTAACACCTTATAAGACTGGCCAATCCTTCTCTGGCGGTGGTAGGGCTAACACCCGCCTGGTTCGCGACCACCCTCCCACCGGAGTTCGGCGTCAAGCAGCCTGCTGTGTTTCGTCGACGCGTGGGAGTACCAGTGCCTCAAGGCATCTTCTGGGCACGCTCGCTTTCATCATGGACCTCATCTATCGCTTACCATCAGGCGTGATCGAGGTCAAGAGCTAGCCCATTCATAAATAAAAAAAATAAAAAAAAATTGCGTTTGGTGACGATGACGCGAGTTCCATGATTTTTGTTCAGCCAACGCATTCGGTGAAGATGACGCGAGTTCCATTATTTGTGTTAACCCAAAAAGTGCTCGACGCGCCTAAAGAAGTTTTCACTTCAAAAAAAAAACTTTAGGTAATTCGAATTGACGTTGTATCCCGCCACCACCAATTTTTTTGCAAAAAAATGGCGTATTGCAAATTTTTTTTTTTTTTGACGAATGGGCCTGCTCTTGACCTCGATCCCGCCTGATGGAAAGCGATAGATGAGGTCTATGATGGAGCGAGCGTGCCCAGAAGATGCCTGTTCACTCTTGCTTTGAAGGCAGACGGGTTATATGTGGAACACAGACGCTGGTAGAGAGTTCCACACTTTGGCTGTGCGCATAATAAATGTGGAGGAGAAGCGCTGAGTACGACTGGTCGGGATATCGACCAAGTGAGGATGGTACCCAGCAGTACGTCTGGTAATCCGGTGTTAAAAGAGCGATGGTGGAAACAGGTCGTGAAGTTCCTGCGCACACTCTCCGAAGTACAATCTGTAGAAGACCGACAGGCAAGCAACACTACGCCGATGAGCCAGGCTGTGAAGCTTAGCCACCAGCGACTCGTCGCCTACAAGCCTCTTTGCTCTGCGTTCCACCGAGTCCAATGCAGCAAGCTGGTATTTTGCTGAGCCATCCCATAAGTACCTGCAATACTCCATACAGGAACGGACTTGTGCTTTGTACAAACTCAGAAGCTGTCCAGATGTGAAGTATCGCCTAACTCTATTCAGGATGCTCAGCTTCTTGGCTGCAGTCTGTGCTCTTGACTCGACTATTACTTTGTTGTTTAAAAAATGTGTGATACAAACTGTGATAACACACCAAAAGATATTTCTAATGCAGCAAAGGACTTTTCTAACCAATTATTACCAGAAAAGTCGAGAAAACAATATGAAAAGGCGTAAGTAGGTACCAAGATTTCATGAATTAGAAAATAACATTTTAAAGAGGTTTCATAATTATCATGGGTGTAGGTAGTCTTGTATGCAACTACATAATTAGGTATTAAAACACTCATGTGATGCAAACCCACATTCGTGTTTTATTCTTATGCCACAGTTGCATATAAACTATAACGAATTTGAGGAGAAATTTTTTACACCTTAGCTACCTGTTACCTTTCAAAGCAACCATGATCCAAACTTCATAGTTGGGGATCGTTCATACCTGTACTAGGGACTTGTACAGATAAACTTTCAGGTTTTATAAAATAACGAAGGTCTGTAGGCTAATATCGTCGCAGGCTCTTGCTCTACTAGTGCACATTCAAAAAATTAGGTTCCTTTGGAGAAGAACAGAACAAAAAACTCCAGTTGCTCCTATCAAATGAAAGTTTTACAATATTTAATATACCTACATTAAATTATGAGAGGATGATAAAATTAACAGCAATGAAATAGCTAAATAATAGTAAGATGTCCTACTGTAATGATTACATTTTAAGTTATTGTGTACCAACGAGTGTAGTAATAGATAAGAAACAAATATGTTACCATTTAGCTCTCGATATCTGCGCAGGGCTGCAGCAATATTAAAGCCCATGTGGGCGCTCAGCTCCTCGCCGGAAGTGTGCGAGTTGACCGCGGAGTAGTAGCGAGTCAGGTGGCGGTCCAGCGTCGCCACGAACCCGCCGAAACTCTTTTCTTTGGAGCGGGTGTCGTGGCATACATCGTATCCTATCACGAGGATACTCTGCAGAGGGATGTCTACTCTCCATGGCGCACCCCCGAGCTGTAAATTATCAAAAAAATAATTAATGTATTAAACCTGCATACCAATTTTTACATTCAGATGTCTAGTGTGAGGGAAATACATACTGTAGTAGTTAATAAATCAAACACAAATAATGGTTACCTTGCAGTTTATTTGTATGGCCACTTTTGTAGCAATTGACATAGCAGATTTGGAAGTCATATTTCTGGCACATACAACTTGCGTGGGAACGGCACGGTCAACCGTGCATTTCTTTTTAATTGCCTCATACCTGGAATGACGACATAATTGATGAAACGTAAAAAAAATGTTGACATTGAATATAATAATACTTCTCAATTTATAGTGTAAAATACCTATAACGGATAAAGATATGTATTAAGAAGTGTATGAATTTTTGTCATTTTGATTGTATCCCATTAATGGCCAAATCAAAAATACTGAGCGGATTTTCAAAATTCTTTTATTCATTGAAATTTAGTAGTAGTATTAGTATAACAAAAAAAAAAAACATTTTTTTTTCATGAATTTACAGTGGTGTACTAATACTAGTACTAATTGGCACAATGACGAGTAAAAATTAGCAAAACACGATTTTTCAATACACAGGGTTTTCTTGCACTTCTTGCAAGCCCAGTGGCCTTTGATACCATATCAGAGGCCGCCGAGCTTACAAGAAGTACAATTTAATACAATACAGCACATCGCACTCGTTTTGGAAGCTTTTCAGGGACGTGATCAACCCCATCCAACTGTAAACTTTCAATATTGGATGATGAATAGCATAGCTAGCATGGGTCGACGCTCATACGCGCAAAGCAAATGACGTGAGTCAGAAGAAGAGGGCCTTCAACAGGGCTGTCAAGTTCTTTAAGAAGGTGTTGCGGAGGGCTCGATTTGACCACACTAGCTGAATTGGGAACTTGCTTCATACCCAGCAGGCAGTAAGGCCTTTTGGTCCCTGGCTAAGTCGGTTGAATCGAACTTCTGCCGCCCCTCACTACCACCACTGCTGAGACCCGACGGGTCGCTGGCCCACTCCGCTGAGGCAAAAGCTGACTTGTTTGCGGAAGTTTCGCGTCTGGATCCTGATGGATGCGAGTCTAGTATGTCGAACATTCGCATTCATCAGATGGACGTCCGTAGGGTACTGCGTAACCTAGACGTGAACAAGGCTAGTGGCCCCGACGGGATACCGGCAATTGTACTGAGGACCTGTGCGCCTGAGTTGTCTCTGATCTTGACAAGCGTATTTCGCCTTTCGTTTGAGACTGGTAAAGTGTCGATGGCTTGGAAGCAAGCTAACGTGCAGCCCGTGCCCAAGAACCAGTCGAGCTGACCCAACAAATTATAGACCCATCTCGGTAACTTCCATACTCTGTAAGACTATAGAACGCGTGCTGAATGGTAAGCTCCTGGGATACCTAGAAGCTAACGATATCCTTAGTGGCCGACAATACGGCTTCCGCCGAAATCGGTCAACTGGGGACCTTCTAGCATAATTATGCCATACATCATCACATCACATCTGGAGTGAGGCCATCGAGAAACACGGGGAAGCACATGCGGTCTCCCTTGACATCTCGAAGGCCTTCGACAGGGTCTGGCACGATAGCCTTATTGGTAAGCTTCCTTCCTTCGGTCTGCCCGCCGGATTGTGTGATTGGATTGCAGACTTCTTGAGGGATCGGTCTATTCGAATGGTCATAGATGGCTGCTCGTCCGGACTGCTGGGCATTAATCGGGGGGTTCCTCAGGGGTCGGTGCTCTCGGCGACATTGTTCTTGCTGCATATTAATGATCTGCTAAAACCCGGTACCTTTGGGTTTGCAGACGACAGCACTGTTGCTGAGAGATACGTGTCCAACGCACGAGCTATTGGGTCGCAGATCCGGTCTCTCCGAGAGGCTATGGTTGAGCGCTTAAACTTGTCCTTACAGGCTGTCTCCGAGTGGGGTGATGCCAATCTGGTCAAGTTCAATGCTGCTAAAATCCAGGCGTCTTTTTTCCTCTAAAAGGAGCCAATTCCACCCAGCTCCATCTTTCCGAGGTGTAAACGTGCTGGTAACCGACCAACATGACCTTCTTGGTGTTACGTTAACATCTACCCTCAATTTTGGACCATTCATAGAGGCTAAGGCTCAAGTGGCTGCGAAAAAGTTGGGGGATCCTAGCGAAGGTGCAACAGTTCTTCACGCCGGAACAGCTGCTCAAACTTTATCAAGCGCAAGTTCGATGGTGTTTGGAGTACTGCTCTTATCTTTGGGACGGATCTGCCAGATACCAGCTTGATGCCCGTGAGTCAAAGTCTTGAGCATCGACGCCGAGTTGCTAGCTTGCCGGTTTTCTATCGACTGCATTTTGGGGAGTGTGCGTCGGAATTGCATAGTTTAATTCCGCCAAGCCCATTCCATCATCGGACCACAAGACGTACGGCGATACGCCACTGGTGGACATCCCACCCACACGCACTAAACGTTTTGGGAACACATTCGTTGTGCGTAAAGCTAAGGAGTGGAATTCCCTGCCAGTCTGTTTCCTGTTAGCTACAACCCAGAAGTCTAAGTCAAGAGTGAATAGGTTACTTCTAGGCAAGCGTGCTCCATCTTCGGCCACATCATCGCTTACCATCAGGTGAGATAGTGGTCAAGCGCGTGCCTAACAATAATAAAAAAAAAATGAAGGGCGAGCAGAATATCTTTGGGATGACAGTTTGAGGTAGTGTCTGGCGACACTTCGGCGGAATAGTAATTGGTCCATTGGTTCTTCTTCAGCGATTACGTGCAATCGCCATGCACTTGACACGGTCATATCAATCATGAAGTAAATAGGACCTATCACCAGTGTTGGGCAAAATGTTATCTAACTACTGATTACTAACTACGATTACATTTTGTAGTTACTTAGTAATCACAATTAGATTTCATGAAATAATCGCCTCCGTATCAAAACGTCCTATTCGCAAAACGTCCTAAAAACAAGAGAATGGGAAAAGTACAGTCATCATGCCACACATATTTATTATTACGTTTTTTTTTTCCACATTGATTTGAAATTAATGTGAGACGTAAAATCAGACTGATATTTTGAACAAGCTTTTTTTTAAATAAAAAAAATATGTCTATTTAACTTTACTTCGTTTGTATATATATGTGTGTCCGTATAATTACAAGTTCGTAACCATTTATCAGCACTTCGCGACATTCAATAAAGTTGAATCTTGACAAAGTTATGTAACTTTGGAAACATTGCATTAATGTGAAACTATGGAGTTGATCTGATGATGGAGCTGGAAAGATGGCCATAGCAACTCCTCACTGTCGTGTTTGGACTCATTGGCCATGTGACTTTTACACTATGTGGTGCCCAATATTAAATGATGGAGCAATTTTTAGGTACATCATTTATTTACAGCCAAGTAATATTAGACTAGATTGTGCCTAATTTCTGATAATGGAGCAGGAAGGTCACCATCAGAACTCCCCAACCAAACAGAAATAATGAACTGTCCTGAATCGGCATTTATCGTGATCCTTCCTTTTTCCAGTAATTAAAAACGATTAATGATTACTGTCTGGGTACCCTGAAGATATATTACGGAAAGGTCAATTAATTAAGTACCTTATTCCACATTTATCCGACGCCTACCATAGCGGAAAAGAAAAATCAAGTTACGATTTGGTGTAAATACTAAGCATATTTACTTAATATTTACTATGAAAACTTATATTTTAATTAGGACATTTTTATTGTTTTGTCACAAAATGCTTGTTCTTGGTGCATTTAGGGTTTTATTCTAACCTATTTGTTTATTTTTCAAAGGAAAAATGCCAAACTAAGAAAAAAGAAGAATCTTAGTTAGCAAAAGAGAACTTGAAAACTGTTCTCATTAATTCTGTACGATATCTCGATAACCAGTGAGGTAGTTTTTTTGAATAGCTGTATTTTGTCTACAAAAGTAATCAGTACCTAGTTATAACTACTTGATTACAGCAATCAGATTAACGATTACTTTAGGTAACCTGATTATTGTAGTTAGGTTTCATGTAATCATAACTACATGTAGTTAGGGGATTATAATAAGATAAAAATGCTTGGCTCAATGCTGGTCCTGCTCCACAGTTACTAGGGCGCACAAACTAATCTTCTAGCATTTACAAACATTGTTGGACCCGCTGAAGACTGTAAAACATTATATTTTCATTGTATAGACTCGAATGTAATTAGCATTGTATAACTTCATTAATTAACGGCATTAACTGTGAACCTTATACTACTTTTATTTATTTTTTATTTGACTTGACTGCCCTGGCGGTTGGGAGTGTCATGCTCACTCAAAAGTCTACCTGATGGTGGCGCATGTGTTGGGTCATTTGGCTCCCTTAAATATGGTTGAGCCGAATGGTGCCAGCGCGTGCGTCATATTCGTGAACGGACGCCGTCAGTTTGGACTGGTCATCTCTCAGCTGCCACGGTTTATTTTAATGATTTGTTTTAAATTGTTGTTTATTTTTTTTTACTCCGGATACTTTTACGTGCATTCCTTTCTACATCGTTCTCACATATATATATATATGTTTGTATAATTTCAACAGGAATGATGTAACCATAAAATTGTTAAGAAAAATGATTTAAAAGAGTGTCCGTGGAGTTTCTTGCACGTTCTTCTCCATACAGATCTACGCTTTGGAACGTGCAAATAGCTTCATCTTTTTGACTGACCGACATTAACAATTCATAAGTGCCTGTAAATGGTTTATTTGAAATAAATAATTTGAATTTAACTATTTGTAGTCGTAATTAGTAATCAGATTACAAAAAGTAGTTGGTTACGCCCTATACCGCCTATCATCATTTTTTGTCGTGTATGACAACTACATTTCGGTTTTAGTTTCTTCTAAGCCACTGAAGTCGAAGCCCACTAAAATAAGCACTGAAGCTACTAAAATATTGCATGCTATTCATATTGACTCTGTAAATAAAATGTTTTTTAGCCTTTGTACCCAAATTGGCACACCAATTTTTGTCACCATATTTTTACATACTTCATGTAAAATATTTGCATTAAAATAGCTTTGGACGTTAAGTTATTTATGTTAAGTTTTTTTAGTTATTTATGTTAAGTTTATATTTTATGAAAATATATATTCACGATATCCATCATCTGCAATAAATAATAATAACAAAAGCATGCTTACCTGTACCTGTCCTCCGGATAACGAACTTCAGTGACGCCAAAAAGATAGATTTTTGAACAAATTAGTATAATCTGATGTTATTACTTATTGAACACACTCTCAACTGCACAACTTAGTGTCACAATATAAACTAATATAAAAACTTTTTTTATCTACCTTCATTTGTTAAGTGTTCCCAAATTGGTGCAGTGGTCAAGAACGGGTTAAATAAAAACGATTGCTACTTAATAATACTAATACCTTGATTTATAAGCAGGATTTGCATTTTTTTTAAGCAATCCTGTATTATAATAATTCAAGCAATCAAAATCTAGCAATGATAGATAACATAGGCGCTTGCAATAAGTAAAAAAAACCACTTGTGATAAATCAGGCTGAGATTCTATAAATTCTGAAGTGGGCCACTCCAGTGACTGTGCCCAAAATAAACAAATATTGCTCCATGAGAAAAAACAAAATACTTCTCACACATCCTGATAACATTAACACCAGGCTGATGTTCTCAGAATGGTGTGTTAAAAAAATAATAAAATCCATACCTTTTGGGTGGTGGAAAATTAATGAATGATTTCTATAAACTCCCTATGTCACTTTGAGAAATTATGAAACACGGGCTACAGCTAATGAATATCACAGAAACAAAATAAATTACTTTTTCGTAAGGGGGTGCAAAATTTGAAGGGGGAAAACACGGCTAGAGTCCGGTCGCGGAGCAAAAAGTATTTTGTACAATGACCTCTTTGTCTACTGACAGTGGTCAAAACATTTTTGTATTAAGTGGGGCCGCTCGAAAGCGCAAGTTGACTTTTGTCACCCAAATTTAATCTATGCAATTAGATTTCCTACTTCGAAATCACGACTACATAATTTGTTATTGGTACCAAATTGTTTGGAAATAATCATGCTATGGTTAATACACATTTCTTAATGTAAAAATAATGTAAAAAGTAGCAATACATTCGTTTTTGTAAAAAACGAATGTATTGCTACTAAACTACTTATCTATAATGCAAGTGTATTCCGAGTCGTAAAATCGATTTTACGACTCGATCGATCGATTTCACTTGCATTATAGAGTAAGTAATGATATTATTCAAGAATTGCAGTCAAAACTCTTAACCAGTCAAAAGTACTTATGACTGATTTTGCTAGTCAATAGTACTTTTGACTGGTTATGAGTTTTGACTGCAACATATACACCATTTTGTTCGTAATTAAACTAATCTTATTAAGCTCTAACTACTTATAAAATCTATTCGTCCAGATTACTGCCACAATGACCACTCGTTAGTACAACACACACATGCAAACAAACCATATGTACGGTAAAAGGTTTACAGTCCCTGAGGACGGCCGTCATTGCATCTGTGCGAGCGTGATGAATTACATTTAGGTGGTGAAGGAGACAGGTAATAAGAGGTCATTGTACGAAATTCTTTCTGCCCCCCGCCCGCGACCGGACTTTACAGCTAAATAGATTAAAGCTGATAAATTTATTGAAATTTCGATTTTCGAGTAACGTATTTTAAAATGCACACCTGTCTGCAAATTGGCGTGCCAACACACACAGTATCATAGCAGGATTCTTTCGTGCAATGGCGGCTTCGCAGGCGTTGGCATATTCCATGGGTCCGTCATTTCTGATGGGAACTGAAACACCACATTTATGTTAAAGTTCTGTGGTTACGTAGCGTGATTCAATAAAAATATGTTTGCAATCAAGTTTCGGTTCTTTGTTCCAAAAAAAATTATCGTCAAAAATGTGACTTACTTATTTCGGGCTTGGGCATTCTGAAACCTACACCTGCACCTGTCTTCATAATCAAGTCAACGAAACCTTCAGCGTCGCGTCGCTGCCTCTCGGGTGTTATAACGACCCAGGAAGGCAGTTGCGAGATGTCAAGTAAAGGTTTTGACCTCATATCCCTGGTCCAGCCTTCGGTAGTGTCACCGGCCGGGTATCGGAGGTTGTTACCCTGCACGATATTCTCGGGAGGAAGTTGGCGACCCTTGAATTTAACCAACTCCTGGGACAGAGTCAGTGACCATGACCCCATTTCCTAAAAAAACAAACTTTATTTCAAAACTGTACAACATAATTATAGAAAACGAAAATAACTATTAATAGGTCAAGACACACACCTTTACCACTTCAGCAGATTTCGTCAAACGCTGGTTGAAGGACAACAGTTTTTGAATACGTATATCGGGACCAATCTTGGTGTGCACGTCAAGGGCCCTCATGAGCTTGAAATTAGCGCGCATTTCGTCGGTCAGTCCCGTCTGTCGGCACAGCTCGGGCACTAAGTACACCAGCTCGGGCATACCGGCGCGGATGTCGCGGGGCTTGGAGCGAGAAATTAGCAGAGGCTGCCCAAGATCGTGGATACGGATATTATATTTCTAAAAGTATGAAAAGTAAATTAAATGGGAGATTAAAGTAAGATTGTAAGTTTAACCCACCACTACAGTTGAATTTAAATGGATTTTTACTATACCTTTTGATAATAATCTATATAGGTAACATTTTCATCCCGCATCTTAAATGTCGATTTGGGAGATGCTTGCCATGAAATATCGTCAACCCTGTAAGTTTTCTTGTTATAGTCAGTCATGACGATTTTGCCTGGAATGATCATAATATTTTACATTTAAAATAAATCACGTTAAAAAAAATGAATACTATAAAAAAAATTAATGAATTGAAAAATGAATTAAAATTTTGTTTTAAGTACTTCATTCAAGTGATCAACTTCACAGAAATTAAGACATTCACGATTTCTTAAACCTGACATCAACAGTGAGGAATACTAGCAACAAGTGTCGGGTTGGGTAGATAAGATGATATTCTAAAAATGTATTTTATTCCTATAAATGTAGGAATTTTACGAATCAAATCCTATATTGGATTGTATAGTTAACAGTATAGCACAGATATAGATAGACATAGATAACGCAAGAGCAACTACTTCACGTGCTTTTTCGGTCCTCGGCTTACGCTCAAAAATCGTAAGCCGCCATTTTAGCGTTTAATTTGCATCGGTGTACGCTAGTCGAATTGTGTGACGTTGTCGCCTTACTCAGTAGCTGGCTACTGAGCGAGGCGACAACGTCACACAATTATTTCTAGAAAATACACGCTATTCAAAATGTCGCGAGTCACATCAACCAAACTGTGCGTTCGCCGGGTTAATGGATATTTTTATAAAATACTACACTTACCAACAATATCTTCCAAAAATATTTTTTTATAGTTGCTGCCTTTTGTTGCAGCATACTCGCTCAGCATTTGTAGTACAGTATCCAGACGGAGCACCTATATAACAATAAAAATGTTAAACTTCGAACTTGAAGTAAGTACATAAAAATGCATAAAAGATGTTTTGGAAAAAAAATACCATGCAGATGCTTACCTTGTGCGTTATTTCTGTGACCATCAAGAGACGGTCCTCATATTGATTAATTGTAGTTTTATAACCAGGCCAAATTTGTAGCCGATACTCCGGGATATCAACCTAGAAACATTGAAAAAATGCAGTTGAAGAAATGTTTTGTTTTCATTGATTGCATTTATCACGGGACTTATAAAAATGCGTGACTTACCTTAGCGATTGGATCGAAATAGTCTCTGCCCATCAGCTGTAAGTTTAACAGCTGGAAGCATTTCCTTATGATTATGTTGAAGATCTGGATGTAGTGGTAATCGCCAGGACTAACGTCACACGTCAACTGCAAACAAACCCATTCATTATAATATTTTATAATTTCTGAAAGAATTATTATCAAATGTATAACTTTAAACTTAACTTTAATTTAACCTGTTTCACATTACCTTAATTAATATACGCATTCTTTCATTATCTGTCTTTCTGTCCGAGTAAAGTTCCAGCGGATCTGGGTGCAGTCTCTTAACAGTATATAAGACGGCACCATCAAACAGGTACCTTTAAAACCATAAGAAACAATTATGAAAATAAGTTCTAACTTGAATTATAAAATAGCCAAGCGGAAGACTTCTGAGCCATTTTGAACAAAAAATACTTTAATATGTATTATAACCAGTCATACTACACTTACCCCCCTAGGGTGTTTGCATGTATACGTAATAGGCCTCTGCGAACTGCTGTATTATCCTCCTCTGGGGAGAAGTCCACATGATATTGGTATAGGCGCCACTGGGGTGTTGTTTGTACGGTAAAGTAGTTGGCTTTGAGATCAATTGCCGTTCCCGAGTGACCTATAAAGTAAATGATACCCAGTAGTTAGCAATATTTCTGTAAAAAAAAACCATCATCTTCCATGTCAAAAAGGAAGTTTTTTTTATTTTATACAAATAATTCAAGATACTAATCTGGCTGAATAAACTAATGGCAATAATAATATTCCATATAACTTTTGTACTGAAGTATTATTGTGCCATATTGTTATGAAAAAACAAACCTTTCTTTGACTGGATGGTAGTCGGACGGGTTCTTAAAATTGTCAGTTGTTCTGGCAGAACTCGTCCACCGCCACGGCGTGACCCACGGCCAATCACCAAGGCCCCCGGATCACCGCCAGCACTTGGCTGTGCTTGTCCAGCTTAAATGATAAAGTAGAACATGTCATTGTATTACACCAAACATTTTTCTGTTTTAGTAGTTTTTGGTTGAATTGAACAATATTTCATAAATAATACTCTTACCAATTTGCATGCTTTGCATGCGTTGTTGTACATCTACATCACCAGGATGTTCTTGATGGGTTGTTGGAGTAGATCTGTGCGAGGCCCTGCCTCCCTGCACAGTTGGCGCAGGTACACCAGCCCTGACAGGTGGAGCTACTGAAGGAGCACCCCAAGCTGATGGTGGCTGAGGGCGTGGCCCTGGTTGTGCCTGAGCAGGTCTCTGTTGTTCACCAGGTCTACGCGGAGGCGGCCCAGCATTATCCCCGCCTCTACCGGCCCGCCCACGAGACCGTCCTCTCCCAGGTTCAGCCATCTGCAACCAAGCAGGACTTGATAAGAACTGTTTTTTAAACACCGACGCAAAAAAAGGAGTGTTATAAGTTTGACGTCGATGTCTTTATGTGTGTGTGTGTGTCTGTGGCATCGTAGCTTTCAAACGGATGGCCCGATTTTGATGCGGTTTTTTTCATTCGAAATCTAGTTTCCTAGCGGTGGTTCTTAGCTGTTTGGTAAAAATCGGTCCAGCGGTTTGAAGAGTATCAGCTCTTTTCCAAAATGATGTAAGGAATTTTTGGCATAAATTGTTTTTTTTTATTTTATTTACGAATGATTAACCACTTCACGTTTAATTAATTGCCCAATTGGTTAGTTTAGCTTAAAAAGCTTAAAATAAAAATTAAAAAAACCCGCTACGCAAAAAATACTTTAAGTAGTTTCAGAAACAACCCATAAAAAGTAAAAAAATAATTATCTTAAAAAATAATTAAAGTCGCGGCGGGGTATCGTTATGTAACAAACTTGAAATATCGATTCTGAACTAGCGATACCCCGCCGCGACTTTGCGTAGGGGGTTTTTCAAATTTTATTTTGACATATTACAACTTTGCGTTTCAATTAGCTCGCAATATCAATGACGTATAGGAACCTCACACCTCTTAACGAACGTACTGTGCGTAATTGATATTGTGTGCTGTTTGAGAGTAGTTCATGGTTTAGGTATGTATGATATATGGCAATATTACAGAAAAACTAAACCCACAGAAAAAAGTTTGATTAGAAAAAACTTCATTATGATTTGAAACACTGTCAAAGTAAAAAAAAATCTTCCCTAGTATGCTGTTTATGGTATTTAAATGATGAAGTTTAGGTGAAAATTTCATGAAAAAAAAATTAAAATATTATTATATTCTGAAAACTTAAGGACGCGTTTACAGATGGGTAGTCAAATCATTACTTTTTTACACTAATTAAATAAATTGCTTTGCATTCTTAAAATGTTTTTCCAATTAATTGTTGATAGATGTGCATGGTACGATTCTGAACTATAAATATAATTTTAGATAGGTACAGTTCTCGACAAATAACTTTGCCCCTCTGAAGTTGTGTCGAGTGGCTGCGTAGTAGTCAAAATTACGAACACACTGCAACTGCGCATGCGTAAGAGACATGGGTGCGGGGCGCGATTTTATGTCTCAGTCGCTCGTTTACGTTCGATGCATGCTTGCGTCCCGCTTGCTCCCGTGTATGTGACTGCACCTGCGCGATCTTTGCAAATGGCTAACTTCAGAGGGGCAAAGTTATTTGATGAGAACTGTAGTATTTCAATAAATGTTCCGAAGTAAAAAAAAACACTTCGGTATATTTATTGAGAAACTGTACCTATCCGCACGCGTAACTCGAAAAAATGTACTGAACAGCTGAATTTTTTTTCGCGATTTCGGGGTTGATCCCATAGTAAAAGTTGTTCATAATGATGAGTACAATGACCCCTTAAAAGGATGCCCATGAATTAAATTTCACCCTGTATATTGTCATCATAACAGTACCAGCCTGAACCACTTTTGCAGTGTGACTTATAATGCCCTACATCACCAAGTCTGCTATTTTTTATAAATTCGTCATTCCAACACGATCCCATTGTCATTTTGCTATAAGTTCGTAATCTGCTAAATTCATAATGATCGATCATTGGTCGGTCAATGTAGTCCAGTAGCCAGAAGAATATGCCCTTCGATAATTCCAAAGTTTTTTATTTTCGCGGAGTGGATAGGTTTAGTGAATTCATTGCTATGTACAAAAATGCTAACAGTTTAGAGTTATGCAATAGGAGATAAGCAGGTATTTCCTATTATTTCGTGTTATAACAAAATTAGAATATTTAAATGAAAATTCTATGCTGGTTCTTTGTAAGTACTATCTAAAGGATTTATTAGTGAAAATGCTAACAGATAGGTACTGTGGAACAATGGAAATCTGAAAATGTCCCTTAACTCATTCAATAAAAAATTTAAGTTTTCAAATCATTTCTTATACACATAAAAGGGATTAGTTATACCTTACAACAAAAGTTCTAACAACTAAGTAATATGGATCACAAGTAATTGTATTTTTACTTTGCGATTAGCGAAATATTGAATTTAAGTTTATAAGTTTGCGCCTACATATTAGTAATAATAAACTCTACTACCATACAAAAGTTTCAACAAATGCATATTATGGCTTTTGTTTAAATTGCAAATAACTATTTTCGCTACCGAGCCGCGTAGGTACGGCGCGTGCGATCGCAACACTCCAGCTCCGATCGGGGATGTAGGTACCTAGCTCCGTATACTGACCGCTCTTGTTCATTCTTGTTTAATTTTCTCCCTGGCGTTGGCATTGCACGTCACGTTTGAATATTGTTTTTAATCATTCTGTGTGTTGTGTTGGTTTATAAATGTTTAGAAAGCATTGAGCACTAATGAATTACTTTAAAATGAGTGAAAAATGTGCGGTTTGTGACCTTTTTCTAAATTCCGACGTAGTGACTGTAAAACTACGGGCACTACACACACTAATTACCGCTAGCCATAAGCGAGAAGACGGGAAGCATGTTATTTTCCAAGGAAAAGAAGAACTGCAATTACATAGAAAGTGCCGAATGATGTACATCAATGAAAAATGTATCATAGCCCACAAGAAGCGTAAAGCGGTGCAACAGATACAGAGAGAACCAAATGACCCCACCAGTAGAACATACGTACCTGGAAACTGCATTTTTTGCAATGAAACTGCGGATCAAGAGTTTATTAACTCGCAACAAAAATACTCCGCTGACAAAAGAAATACGGTTTCTCAAGTTAGAAGATCAGATACACAAGTGACCATATTAAGGGCTGCAGAAATACATAACGACGATTGGAGCCAACGAGTAAGTTCTTATTTATTATTTATAAATTCCTACTAACTGTACTCCATCTACATCACCGCACAAGAATGTCTCGAACATAGTAAAGTAAACTTTCTGTAAATTCATTATGTTGAGGGTATTAAGAGGCCGTGCATGAAATTAAATCATTTTGAACATTTTTGAACATCGTTTGTGACAAAGGTGAGAAGAATTTGAACCTACTTGTTTTAGATGATAAAAGTCAAGTTCTTATTCTCTCAGATGGCTTGAGAATTTTTAAAAAATAATGTATGTATAAATGGTAATTACCCATATTCAAAACCCTTTTTTCGCAAAAGTAACGAGCGAGTGATGTTTGGTTACGTTTTACACAAAACTACGACAGATTTATAACATTTAAAAAAATATCACTACCATCATTGTATTGTCAACAATCAGATGCGTTGAAAACATTATTGACTTGAATAGAAAATATGGCAGAAAAAAAGTGTTGAAAAAACGGAATTCTTGGAAAACATCTATAAAAATAAATATTTTAAATAAACACTTTTAAGAAAATTTAAAAATTGCACAATAATCTTAAGTTAACCTTTTAATAGAATCTAAAATTTATTTAGAAATAAACAATAACTTCATTTCGTAAATTACAAGAAAATTGAGCTATATTAGTGAGCGCGCAAACTCGATCGCGTCAGTACCGCAGCCGCTCGATTGTTTTACGTAAATACATTTACAAAATTGTACGCCGACTACCACATTTTGAGTAAGTATTATTTTTTATATTTTGTTTGTTTATTAGGACTGATTATATTTTTTTCACCTTTATAATAATTAGAGGTAACGGTTGCATGTTTGTATGTAAAAGTAAATCTGGGAATTACTCTACTACTACTATTAAGTTAAAATACTTTCTTTAATGGCATCTACAATGGTTAAGTGCAGCTATATAGTGACTGACGCCTGCGGACAGCGAGCAATGGATAGCTCGCTGTCCGATCAGGTCAGGCCAGAGTCGACGGCGCGTTTCACTCCAAACGCGCCGTCAGCAACGAGCAGTCAGCAACGGAGACGGGGCCCGCCAGGGCCAGAGCCTGCCAGGGTTGCGGAATATGTTAGAAAGAGTTACCGTGGCCCTGGGAAGAAAGGCACTAGGAGGACAAAGGGTGGGTTTCAGTCAGTAAAAGTCTGACACTCCCTGCCGCTCCACCCAGAGCGGGAGGGGTCATTTGATGATTTCCCATCCTCTAAAAAAAAAAAAAAAAAAGTGCAGCTATTTTATCATCCACAGAATGTTGACATTTTTTATGGTTACTTATACCACAATATAAATATGGACAGTAGGGAAACTGCCTACAAACGCTCGAAACGGCACACTCACACAAACATGCACACCGACGAGACTCCTAAGGTGACTTCGCGGGACTAGCAGTAGCGAGTGCCGCATCAAGACGAGTGGTCACGTTTAACTTTATCTCCGCGATCGTTTTGAAAATGCCAGGAAAGTATTGCGTAGTACCTATACGGCTGTTTGAACTCGACTTCATCAAAACCGGAGCTATCGTATTTTAAACTTCCTGCTGATATTGAAAGGTAAGAATGATTTCTAGTTATTGTTATTTAATTGTTATCGAATTACGTATAAGTCCGTGTGATCGATCATAATGAATTCGTGAACTTACTTGTAAATCATTAATGCGGCGGTTTTGAGGGTATTTTAAGCTGATAGTGCAATAGTGATAGTGGTAACAATAAGTACATCCAAGATGGCGACTGCAATAAGTATTTTATATCAATATTTTCGTCATGGGTGTCGTTTTCATGGAAGTCGATTCGAAATAAACACATGTGAGAGTAAGAAAACGAATTGGACGTAAACCATAGCGTAGTTTCGGGTATTGTTAGTATCGGTTGTGGTCGGGCCAACTTGAACGAGCTAGCTGCATCCATTAATTTGCCACTTATTAGCAAATCGACCTACCAGAAATGTCACGACAACTTGAATGACTGGTGGAAGACTACGGCTGAATCATGTATGATTGCTGCCGGTAAAGAAGAAGCTTCTATGGCTATGGAAAAAAGTAGTGTGAGTCCGTCCGTCCGTCACAATACTTGTCTTCTACCAGAAATAGTAGATCCGAGAAAAACTCGCTCCATGCCACAGAGGGACACAACATTTTAAGATTTTTTTAGGTTTTGGTTTAGGTACTCTTTGGATTGTGGATGAAATAATGATGATGATTAACTTCTGGAGATTACTTGCATAGACACAACCTTGTAGCCAGGACTATTTTCCCTCAATTTGCTCTAAATTAGAGCCTTGTGGGATCGGAAGTGCCATATTGTAGGTATGTGCCCGATCTAGTTCTCCACGTGCCTTTGTCCGTTGGATCATACTGGTTTTGATGTACTCTATGGATTATGGATGACCTTATGATGATAACTAACCTAACCGGAGATTACTTGCATAGACACAACCTTGTAGCCAGGATTAAATACCAGTAATTTGCTCTAGGTACAGCCGTGTGGGATTCAACTCATCATCACTGACAGGTTTTCACCATTCACCATCACTATATCAGGTTTATTGTAGCCAATAAACCTGATATAGTGATGGTGAATACCTGGACTCTTGTTAAATTTCGTTTTTTAAAATATGGCGTACTGAGGTCGTGTAGAATTAAATGAAATAACTGTGATATAACAGCGTGCTGGATACGATTTTTTTTCTTTTTAATTATGCGATTTCCGCGTACTAATTTTGCCGCAATTGATTAAATTGCTTAGTTCTGTTTTTACTTAAGGAATAATAATTGAGCCGTGCAGTTTTATAAGGTTATTAACTTCTACTTTCCTATTTTTAGCATAGTGATAGTTCTTACAAGCGTGGTGGTAACCAAAGATATGCACCGGACTGTTTAAGATTTTTTTTTTTTTTTTTTTTTCTAGCCTACTTTTGTGTCCCACTGCTGAGCAAAGGCCTCCCCCTTCTCCTTCCAAACCTCTCTGTCTTGGGCTATCTCTGGCCAAGCTTTCCCCGCAAACATGATGAGATCGTCACACCACCTTCGCCGCGGTCGACCTCGACGACGACGTCCTTCCTCAGGCGTCCAGTGAGTGACGATCCTCGCCCACCTCTCCGGTTGCATTCGCGCGACACGGCCAGCCCACTCCCATTTTAGCCTAGCTGTTTTTTCCCCAACATCTATAACTTTAGTTACTTATTTTTTATAATCTGCTCGGTAGGAGACAAATACTGCGCTTTTAGAAACCTTATTACTTATTTTTTATAATCTGCTCGGTAGGAGACAAATACTGCGCTTTTAGAAACCTTATTACTCATTTGCCGATCGAGTAAAGCCTTTTATGATTGGTGATTGCCATTTCGAATTTTTCCGTCGTAGCAGGTAAAGGGCCTGTTCACTTTAATTTTCTGCTTCCAATATCTTTTTAAACGTTATATACGTGACTTTACCATCATCATCATCTGCTATCAACTCGCCGGATTTCACGTTTTGCCTCCCAGTTGAACCTTCGACTATGACGCCTTGCTTGTTGAAAATCCGATATGAAGTTTGCTTGGTCATACACGACACAATTCGTATTTTTAATAGTCATGTATAACACCAGTTTTGTTTTCAATAATGTTTGCGACACTCGGCAATGCCAAATAGCTAGTATTGTAGGTGAGGTTGCTAGTGTTTCACAAATAACCCTGTATATTTAAGTCTTTTTATTTCCTTTTTTAACGACAACCTCAACTTTGTATTGTTTTGTCAAAGTAATTTTTCACAAATGGTTGCACTGACTGAACAGGTCTACTCTAATGTGCATGATTCCATCCTCAAAAAAACATCTTAGACACTAGTTTATACTAAGATTACAATATATCAGAATAAAAGAGAATTCTCGTAAATATGTCCGTATGGAAAGTGTTTTTTTGTACAACCATTTTACAAAAAACAAGTATCATTGTATTGTATAGTTTTTTATTTATCATTTTGTTAAATGTCTCAATGTATCAACATCCATCTAACACAAAATTGAATAAATTTAATGGGAATTGTAATAAATATAAAACATACAGACGTTACAGATTTTTATTTATAAACCTTACTACTATATAATTTTGTAACTTAAAATAATATCTTCTAAAGGATCAACATTATTTGAGCGCTCACTGAGCTCGATTTTAGCGCGTGTGCATTTATTTATTAAACAAAAGGCATAGCATGTATATGTTGAAACTTTTGTATGGTGGCAGAGTTTATTAATACGAATATGTAGGCGCAAAATTAAAAAACTTAAATTCAATATTTCGCTAATCGCAAAGTAAAAATACAATTACTTGTGATCCTTAATACTTAGTTGTTAGAACTTTTGTTGTAAGGTATAACTAATTCCTTTTATGTGTATAATAAATGATTTGAAAACTTAAATTTTTTATTGAATGAATTAAGGGACATTTTCAGATTTCTATTGTTCCACAGTACTTATCTGTTAGCATTTTCACTAATATATCCTTTAGATAGTACTTACAAAGAACCAGCATAGTATTTTGATTTAAATATTCTAATTTTGTTATAACACGAAATAATAGGAAATACCTGCTTATCTCCTATTGCATAACTCTAAACTGTTAGCATTTTTGTACATAGCAATGAATTCACTAAACCTATCCACTCCGCGAAAATAAAAAACTTTGGAATTATCGAAGGATTTGTGGAAAAAATATTGTATCCCTACTGGACTAATGGTCTCGTAATAGAATCGTGGTTCTATATTAAATGTCTTTGAAAAGCAATGACTGCACAATGACGTTCTAATGGTAGGTCACTGATCGAAGGAACTGTCAAAATTTTAGCAGATTAGGTACCGCATACGTCTGTAATTTTTTTGTCATTAAGTACGAGATTACCATTCTATGCCATTTCTTTCAATGGAGTGTCAGTGGTTGACCATTGGAAAGTCATAATGACGCTTTTATATTAGTAGACTACCAAATTGTCAAAATCAACAATAAATTATGAAATCAATGATAGACCACTCTGACACTATTGTAATAGCAGACTTGAGGCCCATATAAAATCCCTGAAATATACTCCACGACAGAAACGAGTACATTCTTTGTTTCAAAACTATTGTTTCTGGTACATCAGTTATATTTAAATAATCATCATAATCAAAAAATTATAATATCAGAACTCGTAAGAGTCTGTAATAATGCCATTTTCTGTGTAACACTGACGGCATACAATTTATTAATTTATTGATCGTAAAGAAATATATAATTGTATGTTATTTGCTAAGAAATTCATGGCAGGCCGCATTCCGATAAAACATTTACATCTTACAAAAAATCAGTATTTATCTAAAATTGTAGATGTTATCTTGATATACAATAAATATAATTTGTTTATATTATGACCTGTGGATAATTAATCAGCGTGAAATAACCGTTATTTTAAAGTGGTTCTGCTGGAGAGTATGCTCTGTAGCATGACCACTTTGAATTGATATTTTCCAAGAAACTAGAATTTTTATATTGTAACGAGTTTTTTTTCCTCGTCACATGTTTTATGGTTTTAGGCGATTTCCGAACGACAATAATCTAGTTTTGATGTAAGCTGTCAGCCGTCACTTTTGACAGAGGCACTCTACGACCTTGATTTAAAAATGGCCGGTCGATAATTTTGAATCGCTCGCCAATATTTTCTCTAATCCGTATTTATCTCGGATGTTTTGGCCTTTATGAAAAGGCAATGATTTTCAAACGGACCTAGAACGATTTTGTGAGAAGGATTGACATTAATTTTCGATTTTGATGGTTTTCGCTCGCATGCATACTATAGGATTGGCTGCGTATGCGCATCAAAGTTAATTTAATAGAAGAAAACCCCCCCCGTTGGCGTTTTTTTTTCTCCAGATTAGTTTTATTTTCTGTCAATTTTGGATTTTAAATACTTATCCGAAATTATTGCTTATATTTTTTTGGAACACTACGGCCTGCATCCGACTTCCATCATCGCTTCTATGGTTCCGATTGCAATGCGTAGAAATAACAAGAAAATGTCAAAACCAACAAAAAACATACAGATCAACATACAGACAAAACAGCTTCGGCACACCTCAAGGAGGAACTGTAGCCCCTCTTTTCTTTCTAGTATACATCAACGATCTACCAGAGGCGATTAATGAAGAGTGCATACTATTTGCTGATGACACAACATTGATTATTAAAAGCGACTATAACAAAGATTTAGAAAAACGAATTGATAAAGCATTAGACAAGACAATCAAATGGCTAGAAAAAAATAACTTAAAAATAAACATGACAAAAACAAATATAGTAAAATTCCAAGCACTCAACACAAACACAAGCACAGATAGTCTAGATATTCAGTACAACAATTCCCCCTTAAACACTGTTGACGAATGTGTATTCTTAGGTATAACCGTGGACAAAAATTGCAGTTGGAAACCACATATAGATAAGATACTAAAAAAAATAGATCGCTTTGTGTATGTTCTGAAAAGAATAAGACAAACTATTAATTTGAATACCGCAATGGTTGCTTACCATGCCTATGTAGCATCTTATAATTTGGGGTAACTCAGTGGACGTGCAAAGAGTTTTTAAGGGACAAAAAAAATGCATCCGGGCAATGTGTGGAGCCCACTTTTTAGACAGTTGTAAGCCATTGTTTAAAAAACTGAAAGTACTGTCGTTGCTGTGTCTTTATATTTATGAAATATGCATTTTTGTAAAAAACAATTATCATTTATTTGAAAAATCCAATTACAAAATAAATAGTAGAACGAAACACAAAGACAAATTGAAACTTCCTCAAATAAAATAATGTTATTTAAAAGAAATGCGTACTGCATGGCAATTATTATTTATAACCATCTACCAAGTAAAACGCAAGATTTGCCATTGCCGTTGTTCAAAAGGGTATTGTTCAGAATACTACTAGAAAAAAATTACTACAGTGTTCAAGAATATTTAGAGGATAAGTCGTTACTGACATAATTAATCACTACAATTTTAATTTAATACAATTTTTATTCATATGTAATTATAATAATTTCAAATCAATACAATTACAATTCTTATTTATTGAGCAATATAAATTAATTTTGTATTCTCTATTCCACTTTGCTTTGTTTATATTGTTAATTTATAAATATTTGTATGCCATATTATGGCAGGATATGCTGGAACCATTATCATACCACCTAATGTACCATATTCTGATAAATAAATATTTGATTGATTGATTGATTCATATTAATTATTTTTAAAGCCAGCAATCTGGTAGGATTTTTTTATTTCTATTAAATCTTAACTCATTTAGTGCAAGATGCAATAATATCACATTCCTAATTAATGTATTAATTTATAGCCTTTAATTTAGGTTAACTTAAACCATATCATATTTTAGAATAAGGGTTATTAATTATGAAAGCTACGGGCCATTAAATGGAGAAAAGATTGAGTAGTTGTTTTGATTTTCTTTGTTTAGCCTCCCACCGGCAGATTAAAAGTCTGACTCTTCGGATTATTTCTTTCCGGCAACCTTTTATTATATTTTTTACTGTGTGAATCTCCCTGGCGCCCGAGTTTAGTATCTTTTAATTTAATTTTTATTTTGGGAGAACACATCATTAACCTTATTGCTTTAATATTAAGCTACAAAAATATAGGTAGACATTATCTACATTTTATCCTGTAATTTTTACATGATTTAGTCAAAATGGTTCTGCTGCGGAGCATAACAAAATAAATACCTATCTCGGGACAGAACTAACGTTTTCAGAATTTATTTTTTCCATGAAAAGGAATAATGTATGTAATGAATTAGGTATTTTATACTTTGAAGGAATATTATTATGACCAAGACAAAATACTCAGGTAGGTATTTGTTATAATGTTATAAAATCATGGAAAATTATAAAATTACTTTGTAGAAGTAATGTGGATGTGTTAGACCAGTGTTTGAATTTATGACATTCGAAAAACTATGTACTTAATTATAATAATAATAATCATTATTGTATGAACATGAGACAACCACACACCAACTTAATAAAACACTTATTAGACAAAATTCGTTTTAAGTAATTTTGACAATAAAATTTAGTTTAACAGTTGGACAATGTGAAATGTTATATTTATATTATGATAAAAATGATTCGGTTATCTTTAGACTGATTCGCCATATTTCCCCTCGTACTAGTATAAAACTGTATCACAAGCGGATAGTCTTCCTCAACCTTAGAAACTACAGATTCACACTAGGTTCCAGTTACAAGTCACACAGGTAGATTTATTACTTACTGTATGGTTGTAAATCATAGTACAATTAGGTATATTAATTAAGTTACATGATTGAAATTATCAGTGTTGAATTGTGTTTGGGTATAGTTATATAATAATATTGTGTATATGTTTTATGTGTTTCTGTATGTGTACAGTTATGTGTGCTTTATATTTATGCGGCTTGTTAATAGCATTTTTTCAGTAGATTTTCAGTGCAGTTGTAGTCTAGTGTTTTCAAATATTTATCTTTAGTTTTCATGCATGTTTGGCTATCAAGATTCTTCAATTTTAGATCTTTACTTTCTTTGTTGTAGAGGCTAGGACCAAGAAAATTGTGAAATTTGTGTGCAAAGAATTATGTCGAAAGGATTACCTATCATTATTTATTAACCTTATGACATAGTTTTGAAATGTAAATTGCATAGGTACCTACTCGTATAATTTCCAAAATCAATCAAGTTTAATTAAATGTTTATGTCCGTTTGGATTGAAGAGTCACTTCAGATTTTAAAAGGAAACTCACCACCTCATTTAGTAATAAAGCAAATAATTTTGTAGCCCAAATTCTGAAAGGATTACCACTGATCAACAAATCAGATAGAATTCTTTTTGCTAAATAATTTAAATTACAACTAGTATTAGGTACTATACTACATCCAAGGACAGCCTGACTAAATCGGATGCCGATGACCGCAATAATAATTAAAATAATAAGTACATTGTTATAGTAATTATAACATTTAATTTTTAACATTTTATATTTAAATTAAAGGCTATTTTTATTTTATAGTTTTACTAAATTGGGTGTAACCGCTACAAGTAGATATTCAACAACCCCAACCACAATAATGTTTATACTGGCCCAACCCCCAAGATCTTAACAGTTTCACTTAACTGGAACAGCAGCATGACAGCTGCAATCAATTTACAATGTAGTATATTCGAGGTGTCAACCATGAATTGGGTTATTGAACCCAATTTGATTGGCAACAAGCTAATCAAATTGGGTTCAATATAGTGTTGCACTTGATTGGCAGGTTAACCCCAATGGGTTAACCTGCCAATCAAGTGCAACACTCCATTTGTAGATTGAAGTCAGGTCCGGTGGCTCTATGACATTAATATCACCAGTCAAATCCACAAGGGCAGCATGTGTATCAATTTTCAAGTCATCAGCTTAAAGGTGGTAGGAGTAAGACTTATTAGAAATAGAATTAACAAGTAGGTACATATCGCACAAGAGAAGGTATAACACTACCCTGCAGTTGTCACATTCATGTCAAGGCACCGACCCACTGACCAGATGTTTCAATTTTTTAACAGACTTGCATATTACTTGTGCGAGTTAAATTGACACCTGGCTCGAATGACGTTTTAATTTAAATTGAACACTAGAAGCCAATTTTTTTCAATGTTTATAACGTCGTTCTAAAATAAAAAGTTATAGTGTCGAGGTAGGTGTAAAGAGATAGAGATATTCTCGCACGAGATAAAGAAGCTTGAAAATTCTGTATTCAATGTCAACTTTCAACAACAATGACGATTATTGCAGTTTGTTGTACAAAAACCATACCCTTCCTTTTGGCTTTGCCGTAGTCGGGTAAAAATAAGTAGGTCGAGGTCTTATAACTGCCATTTTGCAAAAGGGTAAGTAGGTACAACCTACTTAGGTTAACCCATATAAATAAATGGTTTTATTGCGTTTTAAATAAGCAGGCAAGTGTTCCACAAAACTTTCTAATCATGCAAATACCTACAGAATGGAACAGAGAAGTGCACAATTAAAGATATAAAGCCAATATATATCACACAGTAAGTAGGTATCACGTTTCAGTTCCGAGAACGCTGGGCTAAGCGGTTAACAGTTATTGCTAAATTGAAAACAACGATCGCCGCGAGCCTGATTAAGGGCTTTTTTTCTAATGACGGTGGCGTAAAAAAAATAACATGATCGTTCAAGCGTCTTGTGATTCGCATGAAACTGAAAACACGTTAGGTAGTTAACGTTTTATTTTATACTAGTCGATTAGGTAAGAAATTATTAGTTATAACATGAAAAAAATAAGATTAGGGTACATAAAAATGTTAAAAATTTAATAATTGTAGGTACAATTATTAAATTTTTAACATTTTTATGTGCGAACATTTTACACATGCACGTTCGTCCGTGTACAATATTTTATTTGAAAACAGATAAGTTAACTTACCACAATTAATTCGCTGTGACGACTGTAGTTAAACTTACTATCAAAATATTATGAAAGCTAAGTTATGATCGAATATTGATCAACGACAAGATGTCACCGACGATCGGACGATCAACAATAATGCAATAGGCGGAAGGCGGAAGAAAAGGAGAAACCGGTTTGCGCCTGCGGAATTTGCGGATTGGTCAGTCGCTTGCTTGGGGTTGCCAGGTGATACTCAGTGACACTACTGAAATGTCCCAATAAAACAAGTAAGGGGTCTAAAAATTTTTTCATAAGAATTTTATTCCTTATTTTATTTTGAAATTCAAAAGTATCTTGTAAATTATTAAAATTAGTAATACTACTTACTATGTTCTGAAATTATTGTGATAGTAATGAAAACTTTAAAAGTATAATATTTGTAAATATTTATTAAATCCTTCCTGTATATGACTATCATAATAGTTAATAGAAAAGCAAACTCACGGTGCATAATATGTACTAAAATTTTATGAAAACAATGGATCCCTATTTTAAAAACTGTCTTTTTTATTTTCAACCTGTCTATCCCTGCAGAGCAAAGGCACCGAGCTCATCCCGCCATCTACACCTGGGTCTGCTGGAATGTCGTCGGACATTTTCTGGGACCCCACATTATGGTTGCATTAGGCCGTGAACTATTTGACATTGCGGTAGACGTGTCCGGTGTCCGACCCGGGTCTCACTTACCGAACTCACTAAGCTTGGCTGCTTTTTGGATGACGTATTCCTAACGTGGTTCTTTGACTGACTCTCAGAATGCTGCGCTCAATTACTCGCTGGCAAACCTCAAGATTGAACCTCTGCTGAACTTTAAAAAAAAGGTACGAGGATTACACAACGTAGGTAAGTATAGAGAAAATGAACACATCATCATCATCATCATCATATCAGCCGAAAGACGTCCACTGCTGGACATAGGCCTCCCCCAAGTGTCGCCACAACAACCGGTCCTGTGCGTCTCGCATCCATCGGTTACCCGCGACCCTCACCAGGTCATCGGTCCACCTTGTGGGAGGCCTTCCAACGCTGCGTCTTCCGGTACGCGGTCGCCACTACAAAACTTTTCGGCCCCATCGACCATCTGTTCTGCGAGCAATGTGCCCTGCCCACTGCCACTTCAATTTGGCGATCCTTCGGGCTATGTCGGTAACCTTGGTTGTCTTGCGGATATCATCATTCCTGATTCGATCACGCAAGGAAACTCCGAGAATTGCCCTCTCCATTGCCCTTTGGGTGACTTTAAGCCCATTGTGAGCGACCACGTTTCGAGTCCATAGGCCATCACTGGCAACTCGCACTGGTCATAGACTTTCGTCTTGAGACACTGTGGTATGTGAGACGAGAAGATACCGCGCAACTTCCCGAACGCCGCCCAGCCGAGTCGGATTCGACGGTTGACCTCTTTTTCGAAGTTAGCCCTACCTAACTGGATCGTTTGTCCCAGGTAGACGTACTCATCAACAACTTCGAGTGCAGAGCCTCCAATCTTGATAGGAGTGGGTGCTACATGGGTATTTACCATGACCTTGGTTTTGTCCATGTTCATTTTAAGACCCACTCTTTCGGAAGCTCTACTGAGGTCATCGAGCATTGTACTGAGGTCCTCCGTGGTCTCAGCCATGACGACTATATCGTCGGCAAATCGAAGATGAGTGATGTACTCGCCATTGACGTTAATGCCTAGCCTTCTCCAGTCCAAAACCTTGAAGAATTCCTCCACTGCGGCCGTGAACAGTTTCGGAGAAATTACGTCTCCCTGCCTCACACCCCGCTGCAGGAGGATAGGTTCTGATGTCTGATCCTGAAGTCGGACTGACATGGTGGCGAAAATGAACACATGTCCATCAATTTACGTTTATGGAAATAAATAAATATTAAAATTTATTTAGCACCTAAGTATATGAATCACACACGGTAGGTACATAGAAATAACATAAAAAATATAAAATAGCACAGAAAAACGTAAAATAGCACATTTAACTTTATCCCACGCAAATTGTTCCTAGCTGTCACTGCCAAAGTCCATTTGCTTTGATAGAATGACATCTATCGGGTCAGCGAGTACCTATTAATAAATATATTCGAAACAAAATAGAAAACAGAAATTGAAACATGGAGCAAATTTTATGTACCTACTAAAAATTAAAAAAAAGTTAGGAAGATAGAAAAAATAAAGATTATAGGCAAATTGGAAACAAATAATGATTTGATATATTTTCTTACTTTTTATAGAAACACGTAAGAAAAAATAAAGGGAGTTATCTAACAATAAACGATCGATATAATAAATTATATCTTTGTACAACACGTTTTAACCGGTCAAGCTCCGCCGACACACCGGTGTGCTGTATTAAAAATTTCATTAAGCGCCGGCTGTTATTGTGTTTTGCACGCGCGATGCCTGATCGGATTTTCCTTTATTTCCTAAAATATTTGAACAATATCGCCACTGGCAACCCAATTCCAACATGGCGCGCGGATACGGAATATGAACAGAAACAAATGAAAATAAAAATATGGCAGTGTTGCTATATTGTTAACTCAGTATTCAGTGATTGCTTCAATGGTTGAAAATATTTTTCAAAAAATGTTCTTGAATAATTATAGGGTACGGTTTCCCCTCACGTTATTATTGCGGTTTTACATAAAAACAAAACCGATATTATGTGCCGAGAGGGAAAACATACAGCATTGTTTATGGAGAAGCAGTGTATACTTATCTTTATTTGCGCAGTCAATCGTACGGAAACTTTAGTGAATACTAGATGGCGTAACTATCACCGATGTTATATTTACTCTATGCTAGGAAGCGGGAACCGCTGTCACTTTTCGAAGTTTTCACCAGGAAGAAGAAACTTCCTACAATGCTGTAATAAGCTGTATGTTTTCCCTCTCGGCACATATATAGGTAATATCGGTTTTATTTTCATGTAAAGCCGCTATGTTGATGTGCCTTCGGAAAACAAGCATTGTTTATGAAGACGTGTTTGTTATCTGCTGGTGAAATATTCTAAGTAAAACACAACGCTGTGATGATGATTAGTGTTAATGTTTATTCTGATAAATATATAGCTAGTTTACACAATAATGTATTATTCTACATTAACAAATAAAATATCTGATCTTTACAGTTGCAGGTAACGATAATTACGAGATGTTCTACGAATAAGTAGGTACCTCAGATAATATTATCGACGATTGGTTAAAATGATGATTGTTTACAAAAATATTCAAGATATTATTTTTCCTTGCAAATTAAGTAGAAGTAAATGGGTGCTAATTAAACAGACATCTTTTTAATAGCATTATTTGCCTCTAAAAATCTACATTGCCTTCTAAATTACTAAGTCAGCCACAATTAACGAACGTCTGAATGATACTATCTTAGCCACTAGTTATCTTCTATGCAAGCCACTCTAAATACAACTCAGCATGTTGGTTATTTTTCAGCATCTAAATTTGTAACATGCATTCAAGCAGTAAACTTCTAAAATACTATTAAATGACATCAAAAAATATATTCTATTAGCTTCTATTTCATTAGTATCATAAAAAAAAATAACCACGAAGGGGATGGCGGGGTCTGTTCGCTCGCTTCGCTCGCTCACTTGACCCCGCCATCCCCTTCTAACCTAGCCTGTCCGAGTCGGGGTGCCCCAAATCCCGAACTCGCTGTAAAATGGTGATGAGATATAAATTCCGTGGCTGAGTTAGTAATTAGGTGGCAATGTATAAATAAAAAGGACAAGTTAATATAATTGTTGATCTTTACTTGACGTTTTCCTTAGAATATTTAGTTGGCGTTGTAAAAAAGACGAATTAGTTTATTAGAGGCTATCACATTTTCCCGTTGCTTAGTTATAAAATGAGAAGTTTGATCACGTGGCTAATAAAATAAAAGTGTGGCTAGACTTATTATTTCTCGATGTAAATGTGTTAAAAAATGAATTACGACTGTCTATATGGAGTTCAATTTCGCGACAGTAGGTAATGATTAAAGAGATAGGAATAGGTAGGCTATTAGATGATTTCCAATTACCCCGTGAAATATCATCAATTGGTTGATTATCTAACCAATTTAAGGAAGCTATTGCTGACCTACTTACAGCTTCCTGGAGATGCATGGATGCTATCTCTGAGCACTGAGCGTACCTACCCAGTTCCCAATTACAGTGCGTGAGGCAGCTTTTCTTGACTAAATATACCTAGTGAACTCTTGCACATGCTTTGATGCATGCAATTAAAACTGTGCAGCCTACAAGGTCACAACACTATTATGTGTCAAATTTTGACCCTTCGATACATAGTATTGAAGCATGGTGTGAAGAAGTGGATCGCGCCAGAGACGCAAACAACTGGAATGACCATGAGTGCTTATCACGTGTGGCTTCTTGTCTAAAAGGGGACGCTAAAGTTTGGTTGAGTGAATGGGTCACCAACGATAGGACGTGGACTAATTTTAAACGAGAATTCAAATCTCTATGTCCCAGTAAGCTCGATTATGCGAATATTTTATTCGACGCTATGAACACTACTTCAGACAAATACCCTACATTCGCTGAATATGCGCGCCGTACTTTATTACGTTTGAAAATAGTCCAGGGGTTAAGTGACGAGTTGAGAACGCTTATCGTTATCCGTGGCATAGACAGTCCCCAAGTGCGAGCAGCCGCTGCTAACTCAGACCTTACTCCGGACACCATTGTCTCGTTTTTGTCGATTTATACAAAAGCATCAAAACGAGATCATTCGGGCTTTAAGAAACCATTTCAAACAAAGCCTAATAATCGCCCGGGTCCAAAATGTTTTACATGCAACCAAAAGGGGCACGTTAGTCGCGATTGCAAACGTCAAAAATCTAACGTGACTTCCGACACGCAACCGACACCAAGCAACACATGCACTTTCTGTAAAAAACAAGGACACTCTGAAGACAAGTGTTTTGCAAAGGCACGTTCTGAATCGCGAAACCAACGGAACGTTAATCTTTGTTCCTATCGGTCCAATTCCGCTCAAAATAAGGACGTAACTTCCGCAGTGGTAGAAGGTGTGCCGGTAGATGTTCTTATTGATAGCGGTGCCCTCGATGTATCCCTCATATCTTCAGACGTTCTTAAATATATTTCATGCCAACCAAAACCAAGACGTTGCGTGTTGAAAGGCATAAGTGACAAAGAAGTAGTTGTCACATCTTACGTCACAGTCACAATATAATTCAGTGAAATATCTATTGAAGTAGACCTGTTGGTAGTTCCATCTCATTTTATGAACACACCTATCATAATAGGTACCGATGTACTGAATCGTGACGGAATAACTTACGTTCGAACCAAGGACAAACAGTATCTCACGCGTAACGATACTCGCGTTTATAACGTTCAATCAAATGAACAGATCAACGTAAATACTCCTCTTCAGGGTGACGAATTGGAAAGCCTTATGTCAGTCATTAATGAGTTTTCAACTTTCTTAATAACTGGTACCGCCACGACCACAGTCCGAACCGGTGAGATGGAGATTAGGCTTACCAAAACGACACCAGTTGTCTACCGACCATACAAGCTCTCACACCAGGAAAAACTTAGGGTTCGAGAAATTACCAAAGATCTTTTAGACAAAGGGATAATTAGGCGTTCTAATTCGGAATTTGCAAGCCCTATTATACTCGTTAAGAAGCGTGATGGCTCGGATAGGCTTTGCGTTGATTATAGAGCGCTAAATAGAATCACGGTAAAAGATAGGTACCCTCTTCCGTTAATAGAAGATCACATTGACAGATTAGGCAGTTATAAATACTTCTCTAGTCTCGATATGGCTACCGGATTTCATCAAATCCGGCTTAAAGAGGAAAGTATTCACCTTACCGGCCTCGTAACGCCCGAAGACCATTTTGAATACGTCAAAATGCCATATGGGTTAGCGAATTCTCCTATAGTATACCAACGCATAATAAATGACACCTTACGCAGTTACATTAACAAGGGCAACGTATTAGTTTACGTTGATGACGTACTCCTTATGAGTAATACCGTGAACGAAGGAATTGAGTTGTTACACAAAGTACTGAGTACTCTTACCACGGCAGGATTTTCGATAAACCTCCGTAAGTGCTCTTTTCTTGTAACCGAGGTAGAGTATTTAGGCAGAGTAATAAGTAGTGGTCAGGTAAGGCCGAGTCCTTGAAAAGTAGAAGCTTTAGCTAATACCACGCCACCAGAAAACGTGAAACAGGTACGCCAATTCCTTGGTTTAGCGGGATACTTTAGGCGATACATTAGAGACTACGCGACCCGAACCGCACCTATTGCTCATTTAACCCGTAAGGATGTCAAATTTCAATGGTCACCGGAATGTGAGGCTATTCGCCAATACCTCATCAAAGAACTTACAAACGAGCCAGTTCTTTCGATTTTTGATACGAAACTTCCAACCGAGGTTCATACCGACGCTAGCAGTGCAGGTTATGGTGCCGTTCTCATACAAGTCCACCCCGACTCAAAAAAACACGTCGTAGCTTACTTTAGTAGGTCTACTCAAGGGGCTGAGCGTAAATATCATTCTTACGAACTCGAAACCCTCGCTGTAGTCAAGGCTCTCCAAAATTTTCGGCACTACCTCGTGGGGTTGAAATTCGTAGTAGTCACGGACTGCAATGCCCTTAAGGCGACCGAACGAAAAAAAGACTTGTTACCACGTGTTGCCCGTTGGTGGATCTACCTTCAAGACTTCGAATTTTCCATTGAATATCGGAAGGGAGTAATGATGCCACATGCAGACTACCTAAGTCGAAACCCAGTAATTAACGTCAATCAAATATCCCGACCTCGTAACTGGGCTCAAATAGCTCAATCGGCAGACAGTGAGACTCGAGACCTTATCGAAAAACTTCACGATGGTAGTCTGGATGGGAATCGTTACTTGGTGCAAAATGATATTTTGTACTACAAATACGTCCCGATAGGTGAACAACCCCGAATGCTATGTTACATTCCCAAGGGTCACCGACTCAGCCTTCTTAGGGTATTCCACGATGAGCACGAACACATTGGTGTAGAAAAGACCCTGGATCTCATTTTGAGACATTTCTGGTTTCCAGGCCTGAGACAATTCGTAGCTAAATACGTGGCCCATTGTCTCATATGTATTTCCCAAAAAAGAGTTCCCCGTGCCCCATTACAAAATATAACATCCTGGGAAAAACCAGACACTCCTTTTGACACCGTACATGTCGATGCTTTAGGTCCTTTGCCGGTATCGGAAGGGTACAAATTTGTCCTCCTCATAGTAGACGCTTTCACTAAGTACGCCTTACTGTACCCCATTACTAGACAGGATTCCACCGAGTTAAAGCGTGTTATTACACAAGCTGTCTCACTGTTTGGAGTTCCTAAGCTTATGATTACGGACAGAGGACGTATGTTCGAATCCAATGATTTTGTAACGTGGATAAACGAACTTGGTTGCAATTTGCACTATATAACTCCGGAGATGCATCACGCTAACGGTCAGGCCGAGCGATATATGCGAACCATTCTCAACATGTTACGTATCCAGACAAATTACAAGAAGACTAGCTGGTCAGGTACGTTATGGAAGCTCCAGTTAGTGTTAAATATAACCAAACAAAAAACGACTCAAGTTTCTCCACTTAACCTCTTGATCGGTACTGAAGCTACAACTCCTGTGGTTCGGGCGTTGGTACGTGACGTGGCTTTTGAAGGCAGTACGCCTAACCGGGAAGCTTCACGCGAGATCACCAGGGGTAGAGCTCGTCAATTGCTGAAGAACAATCAAGATAAGCAGGACGAACGAGTAAACCAAGGGCGACGCCCACCTCGTCAATTTAAAATCAATGATTGCGTGTTCGTTATTAAGTTTTCTCAGGTAACGGGAAAACTCGATCCCGGTATGCGTGGCCCCTACAAAGTGGTAGAGGTGTTACCTAGTGGACGTTACACACTGCGCTTGATGAGCGGTGGCTACGGCAAGACAACGCAGGCCGCGGCTCAACATATGGTGCCATGGCAAGGCGAGTGGTGCCCAGACACTTGTGCCGCCTTCTTCGAGAGTGAGTAATCTTCTCCAGTTTGCTTTAGTGTAAGTGCTAGTCGCTGTGGTACTAGTCACTCAGGCGTTTGTCGCTTGGCGTTTGTCGCTACACTTTGATGCTTGTTGCTATGGCGCTTGGTGTGTTCCAAGCTGTATAAGCTGGCTAGTTTAGTCAACTTAAAACTCTTTGGTCCGACGTCTCTCATGTATGGATATGGCCTGCATGTTAGACAAGCTTACACGTACGAATACGGTCTGCGTGTTAAGCGGCTTGCACGTATGAATACGGTCTGCGTGGCAAGCAGGTTGACGTACGAATACGGTCTGCGTCATGGGTCGGACGTCTTTCATGTATGGATATGGCCTGCATGTTAGACAAGCTTACACGTACGAATACGGTCTGCGTGTAAAGCAGCTTGACGTATGAATACGGTCTGCGTCAAGCGTGTTTCAGATAACTACGACTGGTCGTCAAGGACAGTCGGCATGAGGTGCTGGGAACTGCCCCGAGGACAACGGAGACCTTCAAAACAAAGGCCTCAGTTGGGTTCGAATTTTTAAAGAGACGTCTCTGCATAATTTTTGAATGATGAATGTGAGGTTGCTGTATGAATCCTTTGATAGATGATAAGTGAATTAACTGAAAGATGACGTAGAGAAAGTTTTGAATGGTGATATGTGTTCGTTTAGTCATTTTGAACTAATGCAATTTTGTATCCAGGTGAGCATGCGGAAGATGAGACTGCGCCTGCAGCTGGATCACAGCGTGTGGCTGGCCCGTCTATGCCTCTGCTGGATGACGACGTGGAACGAGCACCGTCGACATCCACCGCCGTGAACTCCGACCCCGCTTACTCTGCGTGACTCACTCGTGTCGAGGACGACATACAGTCAGGAGAAGCCGTGTAAGAAACGGGCAACCCCACGTGATCCCATGTCACCGGACCGACTATAAATAGCGTGTCAGTTGACTGTCAAACTCTCTTTTTCGTTGGCGGTCACGACGTGCGGACGTCTCTGCGAGTATCTCTGTCGGTCAAAGGTCACGTGAGCTGTTTTTATTTTAAAAGTGTGCAATCGTTATTTTGTTGATTTCCTAGTTGTAATTATAACCTGTGTAAACTGTGATGCTGTTAATTAAATTCATTTCAAAACTATTAAACGGTTTTCTTATGTCAACGTGTTCTTTTTTTTAATTCATTTCCACTTTTGAAGCTTATAATACAATACCAAGAACTACCTGATTTCAATAAAAAATCTTGAATTTATGGAGAATTACCTTGTAAATACGTTTTCCGAATCTTCAGAGACTTAATGATGAAAAGGGTGGTTAAAAGTAAACTTATGATCACTACTGCTAATAATAATAATAATAATAGTTTATTAACACAAAAACCTTAATATACAAAGCTCTTACAAAAACACATAGGAACATTAAAATTTGGGAAAAAGGCTGTATAAATAGTGAAAACCCTGCCTCCTAAACTAGGGGGGGACTCTGTGACTTAGGAGTCAGTGTTCTACTGTAACTTCGTGTACAAACAATCCATAGCTATATGCTATGATTCCTCTGTTTTAAATATGTACTTAATATCTGTAATCAAACTGTATTATAATATGTGCTTATTCTTAAGGCGATTATGATTTGCCATAAAAAGTTAAAATAATTATGCATGTTTTTTGTCTCTGTGGTTGTAATATTTAGTAAACAGTGAATTTTATGTAAATTACGTACGTTGTTTTATGTAAAATTGTAGGTGTTATCTTTTACTCTCATGTTTTCATATTTTTTATATCTTTGATTACTTTAATACATACTAATGTCTATTATACAGCATAAATCTGTTTTTATTTACCCAACATATCGCAGTTAGGCACAGAAAGCCCTAGTAATCGGTTTCAGAACCAATTAGTAACGTAGATAATTTTGACCAACTAGATCGTTAAAATATCCCATCGTGCGCCGTCCGCGCCGCTAGGGCGATAAGTAATCTTTAAGTCTTTGAGGGTTTCCTTTTCTCTGACGACGACTGTACCGTTTTCTCGCAAATGTGTTGAAAAACGTTGTATGAAAATGAATGAAATTGGTATAATTACAAACTCGTGACTATGGTAAGCCTCCGACTTCGTCTCGGGCTTACTTTCGTCTACTCGTTTGTAAAAACCAACTTACCACACTAAATATCATAAATAACTAGGTATTGTGTTAGTAACCTATGTTTGTAAGCAAATAATAAAATATGACTTTTATTTGACGTGATAAATATCGCTGTCTCAGCAATACATTTCGTTGCAGCAAATGGATTAAAGAAATCAAAAATGTCTGTTGTTTATTTAATTAAGTGGTAATTGACATGACATGTATAAAATACAGTCCAAAACGTTTTTTAACTTAAAAATCTATTTTTCAACACATTTGCTCAAAAAATGTATTTACGAAGCCTGTATTCTATTAAAATAATACATTAGGTAATAAAAAAATCTTTTTGTTTTTAGATATCAGTCGGAAAGTCACAATAACCATACAATAACGTAGCGTCTTTGACGTTTCTAATATGAAAATGGCGCGAATTTGCAAATGGGACTACATCTTTCGTCTCATTTTCTCTTTAGTAGGTATCAAAGTGAGACAAATGTATTGTGCAAAACTGCTACCAAGGAGGTTCGATCATTCAGCTTAGTTATTCTCTAGTGTGATAGGTACTCCTTGGAATTCTTATATTATATTTTTATATGGAAATTAAAAAAAACCGTAAAGGATACGCACGGCGCGCGGCGCTATACATCGGAGTATGCGGTAAAATATGTACTTAGGTGAGAGTACCTATTTAACCGCACGTTTCATTGTGTGGTGCGTAATTTTTAACTTTCGAACAATGTATACAGGCTTCGTAAATACAGTTTTTAAGCAAATGTGTTGAAAATATTCGTAACTATTAAATTGTGCTAGAAGTTCATTACCGGTTGCGTTAAAAACATCGCTATCGTTATGTGAAATAGATTGCTTTGCGCGACGAGTAATGGCAACATTTTCGTCCTTCGTATCGATGTTTCGCTCGACATGTTGCGAGACAGAATACGCACTGTGAGAAAATATTGAAATTTTGATGCCGATATTGGTACCGTGCTCGATTTGTACGAGTGTTGGTCAGAATTGGGCTCCGAAACGATTTTGATAAAATTTTGATGGGACCAATCGAGACACATGATCCTTTCACGTAAAACAAGAATTATTCTAATCGCTTCATAAATGACGAACATAAAAAAACAGCCGAAATGAGAACCTCCTTTTTTGAAGTCAGTCAAAGACTACAATAGTATACTGGCTAAAGTCAGTTAAAAAAGGACCGTCTACGTAGGTAGGTAGTAACGTAGTAACGCACGATCACACCTTAGATCCCTCCTTAAATCTCATCCACACAAAACCAGCTACTATTCCCACTCTTTCTCTGTCCATGCAGTAAGACTGTGGAACTCACTTCCGCCTTTTTTTTTTTTTTTTTTTTTTTTGGATGGGAAATCATCAAATGACCCCTCCCGCTCTGGGTTGAGCGGCAGGGAGTGTCAGACTTCTACTGACTAAAACCCACCCATGCTCCTCTTAGTGCCTTTTACGTTCCAGGGCCGCGGTAACTCTTTCGAACAAATCCGCAACCCTGGTAGGCACTGGCCCTAACGGGCCCCTACTCCTATGCTGACATCTCTTTGAGGCGCGCGTGGAACACAACGCGCCGTCGGCTTGGGTCTGGCTTTAATCGGACAGCGAGCCACCCAACGCTCGCCGTCCGCAGACCCGCACCTACGGTGGCCGGGAATCGCCCAGCGACTCCCGACGCCCGGTGCGTCTCCCTATGCCGCGGCGGCTGGGGCGTGAGGGTTGTCTCTCCCTTACGCGGCCCGCCTCCTCCTTCACTAGCATTACTGCTTCGCAGAAGGAGGTGACGGCTTCCCATGCCTCCTCGCTCCGGACCATGGATTGAACCAGGGCCGGGCGCGAGAGGTCGCCGCCGCCGATCGCCTCGACGAGGACACGGCGCTGCTCCGCCCATGCGGGGCAGGCCTCCACCGTATGCTCCACCGTGTCCTCCGGGCAACTCACTTCCGCCTAGCATTCGAGATTTGAAAACTATTTCTCTTTTTAAAACTCGTCTTAAAGAGCACTGCCTTTCCTCTGTACTGTGATAAGTATGTATAGGTATAATCTTGGTATAATATATTTATTTATTAAACATATATTAGTATTTAATATAGTATATAATAATTACAATGTTTATGTAGGTTTATTTATACTTTAGTTTAAGAGAAAAGGGTATGTGAAATACCCTTTTCTCTTGCTCTTTCTTACACACTATTGTCTACATTTCTTCTATATTTCTCCCTTCGCAGGTCTGCTGGAAGAATTTTCTAAAGAAATAAGCAGTACCTTTGTACTATTAGTTTTTATGTTATTTCTGCAACTGTTTTTCTGTGTGTACATAAATTATAAAATAAATAAATAAATAAATAAATACACTCTACCTACCTACTTAAGTAGTAAGAACTTGGTATTTCAAATGACCGGGAAAGTAACATGAAAAACGACTCTAATGTAGTTTTGATGTTATCGAAAGAGCTGTAAAAGCACCAGTGTATTTTTCTATAGAAATTAATGGTTGTGTGACCGCGTGACGAATCGCCAGGGTCGACTTTTTCGTCCAGAGGGTGGTTGCTATCCAACTAAAGTTAGGTACCTATCGTATAAGTACAATAGGATAGGCTGCGCGTCAGTGGTAACAAAACTAGTCGTGGAACTCCGTACTACGCTAGATTAACTCTAGGTTTCCGCCTACGCGACGTTGGCCAGTACCTAACTATCTAGGTACCGATAAGTATTTACCTAGTGTACCTAATAAGTAATAACTTATTTATATTCTGCGTTTAAAAATCGTTCAGTGTGTAGATCTATGAACAAAGTTTGAATCAATAAAGTAGCTAGATAGTAGGTACTTCACACTAATTGATAAAGACGACAGTTTTTGTCAGTCTGCTGATGTATGACCAAGGATTGTGATTGTGACAGGAAAATATAAGTAAGCAATCCTTGTCAAATTTATTTTAAAGAATTTTCGTGTTTTTATGGTGGCCATGATTGCAGGCTAATAATAAATCCGCGGCTGCTCACGTAAACTCACGTTTACGTTTACGTATTTTCCTGTTTCTTATTGTTGTACTTCATGTAAAGCATTTTTCCAGAGAGGTTTTGTAAGAAAGTAGATAATGATATAAAATATAATATGTATAACCTTAACTTTAATATGCCATTTAAAAATTCCTGCTACTTGAGACATGCTTTCATACATTTTGTCACGATTAGTACGAGTCGGCATCCCGTATTATACGTCACCTGTATGCGCGCGCAGACGAATTCAGTTAGAACTTAGAAACTTACCATGGAGGCAAAGTAAGTAAAGAGAGACTGTCCTGACTTGTGCCAATTCTGATGGGTCGGAAAAGTTTGTTAGTTTGTTTGCGAGTAGTTAGAAGACGAAAAATTCTCGCCACTTCAAAAACGTGAGATCACTGTAGCATACCCATGCTGCACAATCTCGAGCTTGAGGATGCCTGGCGTTTTGTCGACTGATTAAAAGCTTTAGATAATTTCGTCGTCCGCAAGACAAACAGGCGTAGCATCAAGCAAATTGATCAGGGCATTTAACCGACTGCAAAAAAAGGAGGAGGTTTCCAATTCGATTGTTTTTTTTTGTGTTTGTTAACTCATATCTCCGTCATTTATGAACCGATTTGAAAATTTCTTATTTTATGTGAAAGGATATACTTTTTAATTGGTCCCATTGAAATTTTATCAAAATCGGTTCAGTAGTTTGGTTTTTAAATTCAATTCTAAGGTGGAAAATGTGTGGAAAAATCATCCTTTTATACGAAATTGCGTATTTTTGCTATCCTGTGACTTTCCAGTAGTGTTGTTAGGTGTGAGGTACCGCTAAAAAGCGAAAAATATAAAACTTTTTCACAAAAGACACTACTGAGTAAAAAATTACTTTAATTTCGGAAGTCGGTGTCAAATAACGAAGAAGCAACCAAAAACACCGACTGGTACCGAAATTAAAGTTATTTTGTACTTTGTAGTGTTTTTTTTGGAAGTCTGTTTTCTTACAAAACCCTAACCGAAAAAAAGTGTGGGATAAAAATATTGAGTTATGATTGTACATGTCTAACTCGGAAAGTATGTTACCAACAGATACGATACTTTGTGACTAGGAAAAGCATTAAAAAGTATGTACCTACCTGCCTATGCTAGTGGACCCAGTTCAGTTAAGACAAAATTTTAAGATTCGCCTGTATGTAGGGTTACCATATCTCAGGATTTGTCCTGAGATTTCAGGATTTCTGGACTCTTCTCAGGATTGCGGCTGGATTTTGCAAACCTCATGAAATCTCAGGATTTTTTGAATTTTCAATAAAATACAGCTTACATTTTATAGATCTCTTTAGTAAAAAGTTAAACAAATTAAAAATAATCTTCCTTTGGTACTAATTGCACAATTAAAATCAGTACTTATTTATCCAAGTAGGTACTAATTAATCAGTTTTATCATACTTAATATGTAAAGATACATTTTTAAGTAAGGTTTTTCTTTAAATATGGTTTTATAAAATGCCCCACATGTTAAGCTCTTCAAATTATATTGAATTAAAAGTATTGCTCGAACTGAACACACTGTTAGTCGGTTTGTTTCATTCGACCATTGAGCCACTATAATAGAAGAAATGCTTTATACAGCTGCCACCCCGCCTCCCCCCCCACGCTTCGAGTGCGATGTGCAACGCGTGAGCGAGGTAGTGTATATGTCGCAGTAAGATAGATGAAGCCGTAACATAGTTATACGAAAGCGATTCTTTACTATCTCACTAGGAATATAGTTTTAAATTGTTACGAGTTTACGTTTGAGAGAAAATTCTCAAAGTGTAAAAATCAATGGAAATCAGGCCTTTTCTCCAGACTTTTGATTTTTTCATCTGGTAACCCTACCTGTATGTCATGGGAGCAACGATTTGCTTCATCGACTGGTTAAAAGCTGATGAAATTAGTACCTACATATTATTAATATACCTACGTTTTATTTTCCGTAAATAGGTAGGTACTTACCTAAGCTTTATCGCTTAATACGCATTTTTGGCTGGGTCTCTTTGAAATCGTCTTCAACGGATACTGTATCTACCTACATTTTATTGCTTAGGTTTTAGTTATGCAATAATAATAATAATCGATGTAGATAAAACAAAAGATCGATATTGCCAAGATAAGAGGGTGAAGAAAGTGCTCAAGTGTTTGCTAACGTCTAATGGGAGGGTGCCGATATTGCACTGATGCCACTAAACAAAGATGGTAACGAATAAAGGGTCCGGCTATTTAGCAGTTTACCAAGAATGTTTAAAAATCTGTAGATAGGTTCCTGCAGTGCGATTCTGTAAACATGTCGAAGTGAACACTTGGACAGAGTGCACGACGGGCGAGTTGTCAAACCATACAAATAATATGGAATGACAGCTGTATTGTCGTTCGCTCCGCCTAGATGAACACCGTGAGATGTCGACAGAATCGACCGGCTGTTTTCTTTGGCACTTTCGTGATTGCCATGCGTTTGTCATTCGTAGGCGATGGATGTCATGAAATATCATGAAAAAAGTTTTTGGTGAATACGTTTGTTTCAAAGTTATTTCAATTTCTAGCAAATAATTTTATTTTTGCCCTAGTTTTTTAACCGACTTCAAAAAAAGGAGGAGGTTTTCAATTGGATCTTTTTTTTGTATTAATTATCTCATATCTCCGTCATTTATGACCCGATTTGAAATAATCTTGTTTAATTTATTTATTTATTTATTTATTTAAACTCTATGTACAATAGTGGTACATGGGCGATGATGGGCTTATGTGAAAGGATAAAATATAATTTTCGATTGGTCCCATTTAAATTTTATTAAAATCGTTCTGGTTCAGTAGTTTGGTTTTGAAATCCAAATAGCTGAAAAAAAATTATCATGTATACGAAATTGCGTATTTTTGCTTTCCTGTGACTTTCTAAGTGGTTTTGTTAGGAGTAGGGTACCACTAAAAAGTGAATATTAAAAAACATTTTCAAATAATTATTTAAAAATTAAAAACACTACAAAGTACCTACAAATAACTTTAATTTTGATAGTCGGTGTTTTTGTTTGCTTCTTCGTTATTTGACACCGACTTCCGAAATTTAAGTTTTTAGTTACTATCACTACGGACAGTATTTATTTATTTAGTAAGTAAGGGGGGGGGGTATCTTAACCGTCGTAGCTATAGAAAATAGATTTTAGGGGACTGTCCATATGATAATTATGTTAACCGCATTCCCAGTAAAGCTTTGTTTTTTTCAGCTGTTCTTTTATAATAATAATATATAGAAAGAAACAGGGTTTATTTGCTCCAAGCAGGTATGACGCGTACCAAAAAAATAAACAAAATCAGTAACTAAGTCGCTGGTCACACAGAAAAGACGTAAGACGAGGACGGGGCGCGGACAGGGCACAGACGGGGCGCCGCCGCCGTCGCGACTTTTTAAAACATATAAAATACGAGGCACAGACGTGACGTGGTTAATTGTGGTGGTGTAATTGTATGTGACAGCGACCCGAAAGTCCCGGCACCCGAACGTCGTGTCCGCGCCCTGTCGTTCCTATATGTTTTGCATCGCGACACTTCCATACATTTTGTATGAAAGGGACGCGGAAAAGACATATGTCCGCGCCCCGTCCTCGTCTTACGTCTTTTTTGTGTGTCCAGCGCCTTAGGTTCCTCCTATTCTGTAAAACTACTATTAGGGTTCCGCGGAAACAAACAGCCATGAAATTGTGTACAGACGTGGACGAAGTCGCGAGCATAGCTAGTTTGAAATGAAACGGATCTTTCTATTTACTTGACACTGCTTTAAAATTGCACGTTTTAACTCCGGCATTTTTATTACCACTCGTTTTCCTTTTTGTAACGGGAGCGCGGGCTCTCCCTCATTTTTGAAAATTTATTTAAATTCTTAAAAGAATATTCTATTTTCTTTTTCTTTGTATTCTTACGCTCCTTGAGTTTCGGAAGTCTTGAATGAGTTGGTTAGTTTGTTTGTGAGTAAAAAAGTTAATTTCTGTTTTGATGAAAGTCCTTTTTAACCGACTTCAAAAAAGGAGGAGGTTCTCAATTCGGTTGTATTTTAATAAGATGTAAAACGCTTAGCGTAGAATCAAAAGCAAATATTTTACAAGTCTGACCAACTGACAATTTGACAAGTATGATCAATTAGGTCCTCTACCTTTACTACCGTACCTATCATACCTACCATTCATACACACTTATGTATCTTCCTACCCATCTTCCAATGAAACAGGTACAGAATCAGAATTACTAATAAATTATCGAAGACATAAAATGCAAATGCCTAGCAGAAACTGCTACCATATTACAAAAGGACTTTTCAATCTGGGCTAAACAATAAGGCCGCGGAGCGAATCACCGCGTCGTATTAATTAAAATCTATTCCCTTCGAAGCTACCCCTTAATTAAGTGCTAGTAGAGTTTTGTACGTACTGTTCCCTCGGGAGCGGGTGACACGGAGCCGCATAAAACATTCATACCCTAAAACCGGTTAATAGCCACAGTTTAGAGCGATGTTCTCGGGACGCCCGAAACCACCCGACACCATCCGACACTCTCGCCCAGTAGCGTTTATGTTGTGATTCGTTTCATATGCGTAGCTGGAATTTTATTCCCGATGTCAGTAGCTGGCCCACTTATATTTATACATCATTTATTTGTTTATGAATTTATATCTGTATAACTTGTTATATCATAAAATGATCACAGGCTGGAATCAAAGACTTTGTCCAAAATTATAATTTTAATCATCATCTGCCTAGCCTTTTCCCAACTATATTGGGGTCCGCTCCCAGTCAAACCGGATTCAGCTGAATACCAGTATTTTACGTGGAGCGGCTGCCTACCAAATTCAAATTTTAATAATAATGAAAAATAGTAATGTGTTCAGTACATTTTTGTTCGCATATCTCGACAGCATGTAGGGACCAGCTGTTTTTATTTATTTAGGCATAATAATAGTAGAACTCTGTTCTGTGCGACGAACGAAACGGGACGGAAATGATAAATGGGGCATCGACTAGGTGGTGTAATCACTAGTTAGCGATAACAACTTAGCAGTTTCCTCTTGAATAGCGTATTTTTAGATTTTAATTTAATTGAACCCATTATGGATAGATTATACCGAGCCGAGCTGAGAATGTAAGTAGATTAGATACTTATTACTTAACATTGTGGATAGATTATATCGATTACCGAGCCGAGATTAGGTTAGGTTACTACTTTAACTTTCAAAACATTCGAAATAAAAGATAGAATAAAGCAATAACATTAGCAACCCGCTAATCCCAGCTCGACGACATCATTGCAAACAATATATCTGCAAATTAATCAAAGTTTGAAATTATTTAAATATTGATTTAACTCCAGTAAGTAGCGGGGCGGGAGAGCGGTCGTCCAAATATTTGTTAATGGCAAACAGCAATATCGTTGCGCCTCCCGGCTGTGCCCGACCGCTTCCTCATTCCCGATGCTCGCTCAGTATGATAATGACGGATACGTTGTACGAATGCTGATGTGTGTGAAGTTCGGCTTAGCGGGGGATTTTATTCAAATTGCGGATAAACTGTTTTAATACCGACTGCTATTGCTAAGTAGCACTGTCTGGATACGCATAGGGTGCAAGAATTATTGAAAATCGTATCTTACTACTCATAAATAAAGAAACGAAAGAAAACTTGTTTGTTTGGCACGCATAGATACGCACAATTTAGGTAAGTATACGTATATGGAAACTTAATTTACAACAATAACATTGCGTGTTTCACGGCTGCGCCAAATAGGTCCCCCCCCCTTTAGCAAAATGCCGGACAACCAGGAGTTTTCTGACGCTGGTTTTAAACTGAAACTTTCGTTCAAATCTTACAGTAGGAATATTTAATGAATAAGTCCTACAAAATCCATAAAATAAAATACTTATTGCAACTTTTCCTTGCCGTGTTAACCAAGTTTATAACATTAAGCGCTCTGATGTAAATGTGGTTTAATACTTATTAAAAAAACTAGGGACCTGCCCCGGCTTTGCACGGGTGCAATTCAGAGTTGTAAATTCTACCGTGAAACCGTTGCGACTGTATTTTTTTAAGTTTTAAATAATAAAAGTTATAATTATAATTACGAACTAATTAAATTGTTCCTGCTCACATCGCAGCATTTTTCTATTTAAACCCGTCGTAACTTTTAAAGGAAAGGTGCCATTTGAGTTATTTAAAGAAGAATTTACATGTACATAATTAACCTTGATTATTAAACTATTTAGTTCGTTATGTATTAATACCATGACACGAATTTCATCATCTTTTGATTCTACCAGAGTTGTATTAATTGTGTAGTGTTGATTATGGATTGATGATGATAGACCGATAGAGTTATAATTATGTCTAAGTTATCGGGACCAGTTACACCTTTGAATTGTCTGTCAAATAGATAAAACTAGCAAGAGCAGCAAGTTGTTCTGCAGCAAAACACGCTCACCGAACCTATCTCCAGCGCGGAAGTTGCACGTTCCAAAGAGTAGATCCTTTGGAGAAGAACGTGCAAGAAACCTCATGAATTCTTCAATGAATTACTCCATCCATTGGTGAAAGCCGCATGAAAATCCGCTCAGTAGTTTTTGAGTTTATCGCGAACAAACAGACAGACAAACGCAGCGAGGGACTTTGTTTTATAATATTTGGTGATGATAATGATAGTGATGAGTGTAGCTCTTCAACCCATCATCTTCTGGGCTTGCTTTTTGGTACGCAAAGTGTAGTTATTAACCGACTTCAAAAAAGGAGGAGGCTCTCAATTTCGGTTTTTTATGGTTGTTACTTCATTATTTCCGACATTTTATGAACCGATTTGAAAAAATATTATTACATGTGAAATAATTTACTTCTCAATTGTTCCCATTGAAATTTTATCAAAATCGGTTCAGTTGTTTGGTTTTTAAATCTAAATATCTGGAAAAAATATGTGGAAAAATCATCCATGTATTGCATTATATTGAATTGCGTATAATTCTGCTTTCCTGCGACTTTCTAGTGGTGTTGTTAGGTGTGGCCACAAAAAGTAAAAAATAAAAAAAGTTTTTTATAAAAAATACAAACGACTTCCATATAAAAAAAAACACTACAAAGTAGAAAATACTTTTAGTTTCGGAAGTCTGTGTGAATTGTGAATCAACCAAATACACAAGTCTGTGTATTTGGTTGATTCATCGTAATTAAAATTATTTTGTAAGTTGTAGTGTTTTTTTAGGATTCCGTACCCAAAGGGTAAAAACGAGACCCCATTACTAAGGGCCAATTTCACCAATGAAACTAAACGCGATCAGCGAATAAACCAGGTTTATGAGCTGTCAGTGTCATTATTTTTCTATTGAATATTTACACTGACAGCTCTTGAACGCAATTTAGATGTACTGATCGCGTTCAGTTTCATTGGTGAAATCCGCTCTAAAACTCCGTTGTCCGTCCGTCCATCCGTCTGTCACCAGGCTGTATCTCATGAACCGTGATAGCTAGACAGTTAAAATTTTCACAGATGATGTATTTCTGTTACCGCTATAACAACAAATATTTAAAAAAATAAAAAAAATAAGGGGGCTTCCATACAACATACGTGATTTTTTTTGCCGTTTTTTTATAGATAATGGTACGGAACTCTTCGTGCGCGAGTCCAACTCGCACTTGGCCTAATTTTTATTTGTTTTAGCTCACAGCTCCTCCGACAGATGTGACCTGTCAGATACATTTCAGCATGGCAGTCATGTGACGCGTGACCTATATTATGTATAAATGTACAAAGCAATTTGAGTTTTGGAACAATAATAAGTTCTTTACGCAATCAGTGAGTATAGCAGTAGGTTAGGTTAGGTTAGGTTTTTAAAAAATATATTACTTGATACAAACAAGTATTCGGTGTGTAGGAAGTTATAATATTGTACCAACTTCCATTTAGGTAATAACTTAGTTTAATTCAGTATTTAGTGTCTATTTTCCTCTGTTTTCTCTCAACACAGCGCTGTTTACTACAGAGTCAGTAATTATAATGGGTAACATTATCCTATTGTCGCGGTCTCCCTATAATGATTCGTCACTTTTAATGAGAATCCCCAAAGTTGTGATGTATTAAGTTTTAACTTTGCTTTTAGAACAAACAACTCTCGTAATGACAAAGACGTTAAATACACGATCATATTTTTTATACAAAAATATGGAACTGTGATGTTGAGAAAAAAACAGCCATTATCTTAAAATTAAGATTTGTACAAGTTGTGTAACATAGTAGTTACATAACTGTATAAGAAATCTTATTTTCCGGTATGTATTCTGGTAAACTCTACTCTACTTCTGTCACTTAAAAAGTTGGCCCAACTTGTAGGTAATAGGAACTTACCTGACATTGGGAAACCCTAATAAAGTTGAAAATTACTATGCCCAACTAAAAATGAGTTTTTTTTTGTTAAATAGAGAACTTTGAGTCAAGCTCGCCTTTTAACATGCATCTTACTAACACTAAGTAGTAAGTACCTATTATTGATCGTTTTGGTATAGGTATAATAAATAGAGAAAAAAGTATTTTAAAAACATCAATAAATCCAGGAATGTCTTCCTTCATAAAAAAAAACAAAATCCTTAAAATAATATATACAATGAATTGCAGTTTTTAATGCAGCAGAAGGATAAAGACAAACTGTCGAGGGGAGAGGGTGGTCATAGTGAGCGGATCATCTTTAAGCCGAGTATCGACGCGGCAAAGTTTCGCCGCGCCAGCAACTTGCTCTCAGAGTAATGAAGACTTATGAGTCTGGACGTCCCCGTCGCTTCCAACTCGATAATTGTCATCTCGGATATTACAAGGAAGCTCGTTATCAACTGTGATGGTATTACTGACGTTGACACATTTTGGATGATGGCGTTTTTAATTGAGATATTATGTTTTATTGATAACTAGCATTTGGAAGCGGTTAAAAAAAGTAGTCTAAAACTATCTCCAAGGTCCCGTCTGTCGTAGCGATGGCGAACTCGCCGAGCTACTGGAGGGCAGTGGTATAGAATGCTCAATAAAACCATACTGAACGGGTAAACACAACGTGATTATGAATGGATACGAAATTCGCCGAGCCAGCTCGTAATAAAAAAAAAGAAGTTGCATGTTGTCTTAAATATTTGTTGAAGTAATTAATTTGCCACGATTAAAAAAAATAATATGAAGGCTGATACTGCCTTTATGATTGTGATTTAATATTTTTGTCCACAACTTCTTAATACATTTTTGAAAGAGCAAACCAACCTCTTTTCAGGTTTAAATCCCCTCCATTGAAGTTTGTGTATCGGGGCTCTAATGCGAGTACCTACATCGTTCCGTGTGAACGGGCATGATTCATCAGAGCCCATTCACACCGATCTCTGGATTCAGCTGCGGTTTAGGTAGAGATGAGGGTACGAACGTTTTATAGAGTTTTTTTTTTATTTCAATACTATTGTTCTATATTTAGAAGCTTGCCTATCCAACTTAGGTAAAATAAGATCTTTACAGTTTCAGCTTTCAGGTGATCTTACGGAATGCTTCTCCAACTGTAGTTTAAATGTTATTTTTAACAACTTTAAGTTCTTTTCCCGGATAGAATATTGCTTTTGGCACAGATACGAGCAGTGTAGTTATTCTGTTACATTTATTGATAGGTTCGCTGTTTATCACGTCTCACCTGATGGTAAGCTATGATGTGGTCAACGATGGAACACGTTTGTCAAGAAGTAGGTAAGTAGAATATTTTTTGTTGACCTAAAATGTAAGTAATCTATTAAAATGACTTCTATTGAAACACCAATTCAATAGAAGTATCAGTAAAAAAACGATATCTGGTCAATGCTTCCGTCAGATCAAAGCCAAGCCCGGGTCGACAGCACGTTGTGTTCCACGAGCGCCTCAAAGAGATGTCAGCATAGTAGGCGGGGCCCGTTAGGGCCAGAACCTGCCAGGTTTGCGGAATTTGTTCGAAAGAATCACCGCAATCCTGAAACGTAAAGGGCACTAGGAGGAGCACGGAAGGGTTTTATTCAGTAAGAGTCTGACACTCCCTCCCGCTCCACCCAGAGCGGAAGGAGTCATTTGATGATTTCCCATCCATAAAAAGAGATACTCGAGGACCTCCTACAAATAAACAACAATTAACCTCTTTATAATTTTCTAATATTAGTATAGATGGATCCCAACTAAAATCAATTATAAGGCTGTACCCACCGTGTCGCAGCACTACTACGTTCGACAGAGGTTTAGCCGGCGCACCGTCGACACCGCGGATTACCGTGATTTCCCGAGGGGACGCACCGAAAAGACACCTCCGTTGCATCCACATTATTACTTTACCATAGCGCGGACAGCTGCTGATGTGTCGGGCACTCGTAATTATTTCGTGATGTAATCATTATTGGTGCTTCGGGATAAATGTCAAGATGTTAGCCTTAACTGGTGGGTGCTAAGGGAGTTGTGGTCGTACCTTGGGCTTATGTTTAATTGTTTTTGACATATGTATCTATATATCTATAGCTGGCATAATCTATGTGTTGAGGTATGAAGAGGATGATAATGCTCTGATTAAAATTTTGCATGCATAAGAAAAGTAAAGAGAAGTATTCAGCTGTTAAAGTATTGTAGGTAGATTTTTGACAGTCGTTACGGGTAATCAGAAGCTAGAAAACCTGGCATCAGTCTCGTGTAACACAGCTATTGGATTATGTATGTCAAATAGGCCGACTCTCCATACTGATATTCAGCTGCATAGGATTAAACTGGAAGCCGACCTCAACATAGTCGGCAACAAACTAGGCAGAGCTGCATGCAAACGGGTACTTTTATAAAGTAGACAGGCATCTTAAAACACATAAAATACATCATTTGCTACCCAGCAATTTGTTTTGCTCAACGTATCGTAAATAATAAATAAAGTACGGCCGAATGAACATATAAATGTTTGTGATGAAAATAAAAACATCGATGTCCACCCTCGAAGGCGTCGACAATGCATCACGAGGCGACATCCGGCGGAACCGACGTAACGAGGCCGTTGTTCCGCACCCCGCGGAACCCCGCAAGTATTTTTCCGAACCCCACTGAGATTATTTCGGGATAGCATTCAGTGGTCCTCAATGCAGCCATGGTGATGAATACCGGTTCATATTAATGATTTGTCCGCGGGCTATGTGCCGCTCTCAATAAGCAGCCATTCATCCCGTTTTGAATGTAATAGCTCTTAATAAGCTCGGTTACAGCTATCATTATTTTAATCTGGTAGGTACTGATTGTATTTACCAACAGCACATTACTTTTAGGTAATAAGATTTTTAGAAGAGATTTGTTTTCTTTTCTTTCTTGTATGTCATCTTTCGGGGTCTAATATCGTCTAGCTACGAGGTATTTTTAAATAATAAGTAGTAGGATGTGGCCTATCGACCGCGCCGGGCCATTTTTTTTAATCAATTTCTGCCGGTCTAGTCTGTCAACATTTCACCGTGTAAACTAAGATGAAGTAAACCGTCATACTATCTTGTTTGTTTGGAATTAAAGCTCACTTCATGTTCTCTTCACTAAGGGCCATTTTCACCAATTCAAACTGATCGCGATTAAGCCCAGCTGAACTCGATTTAAGCCTTGATCGGAGTTCAAAACTCCTTTTTTGATTTCACCAACACAAAATGAATGAAGTTCAAGCTAAAAAGAGATCACATTAGGATCGGCCGATTTTGGGCGATCAGACTCCTTGATCGAGTTCTAGGGCTGTCAGAGTTTGTCAGTGTCATAATTGTTTTGTGAATTTTATTATTAAATTTTGTTAGTATATCGTGGATTAAAATGAAAATACTATAAAGAATATGCCTTGACAAAAATTGGGATGAAGATTAGGACAGTGCGCGACGTCTACGATCAAAGATGTTGCGAGAGGGAACAAAACTCAAGCCCCTTGATGACCAAGACTGTTTTACAAAATTTCGTCGTTGTTAACAGTTTTGTATGTATTGGAGTGTATTAAAGATAAAATACAGTTTCCTACAAATATGTAAGTACCAAAATATGTTGTTTTTATTCCGTAGATATTCCAATGTGCATAAAACAATAAAATGTAGGTTTGTTCTGCGTTTCCATGCAACTTGGTGCTATTCAGATGCTGTGTAAGTATATGGATTTAGCCCTTTGACTGCACAAACTCAGTGCTGCCATTGCTTCACCCGACAATGCCACATTTTCTTCTTTAGACACCAGAAAATATCCTAATACTAATAAAATTAGATGTAATTATTTATGTTTTCTTTTCAGATTAGCAAGATTACATTGTAACAAATCATAAACTGGAATGGATTGACATGAAAAGGATTTTGATCAGATAATAACAATTGGAGGGATTTGTCAACTAGTTGTAACAAATCGGTAATCAATTATTGGTACCCATAATGTTTATAAAAGTGATCTGTGTGTTGGAAACTTTGTACCTACCTATTTTAAAATTAACGTTAAAGGCAAGTATGTGAAAACCATAATAAGACTATACTGAAACATAAATAATTAATAAGCATTTATTTTGAGAGTTATTTTTTTCTCCTAAGTACCTATACCTATCTATAACTATGAGGTCGGTGTTTCCTAGCCGGCTATATATTTCGAGATGAAACACCGACAAGCCATAGGCTCAACAATTATAAACAATTATATTGAAATGTCTAGATCTTATGAGTAGGGACAATGTCAGAATTGGAATCTTTAGGATAGCAACACATAGATACTTGTGAACCTGGACAGGTCCACTATATTGTGTGCACAATCTGTCTAGACAGTGCACACAACGACCCGATGATCAATAGGTACCAAAAGTAAGGCTACCTGGTTGAAGTAATCAAACTTCCAGATAAATCTGAAATCTCTACATACATATTATTACAATATGGGTGCACAGTATCACATTCGTGACAATAATGACTGTAACAATCATGGATAATACTTAACACAGTACACAACAAAGTCGAAATCATATAAAAGTTTTGGTAACCGGCTACGTTTAGTGATATCAATTGAAACTTTTTGGTTTTATAATCGCAGTAGGTCGCTACCGCATGATGTCAATTCTAAACGCATTGCGTTTTATGTGATAATATTTACATTCTATGCCAAAGAGACTAGGCTCTCGTGAACGCAATCAAAATGTGGCTGGTGAAATCCGTTAGACAAAAATCGAGATCAATGTTGATGTTCAAGCAGAAGTAAGTTTTCTTACACGCGATTTGCTTTACAAATGGTGAAATCTGCCCTAAGTTTACACGGTCAGCTGTTTACAGAATTGCACTGCTTATTTTGCTCGCCAGAAGTATTCCTGCCAGAATGTGGAAAAGGTTCGTATCCCATGCGTCAGAGTTACCTAAGTAGCTCTAGTGATCCTTAATTTAAGAGTAACTGCAAAATAATCCTCAGGGATAGATCAGTTACATATTTTATCATTTTAAAGATGTCATAAGATTTTCTTTGAGAATGTCATGGTATAATTCACCCTAATTAATGTCATTGCCTATCAATGGCAAAACTCTATTTTCTTAAAAAAAAAACGCTCTTTTCTATTTAAAAAACCGAAAAGCGAGTAAAAGCAGTGATTTTCCATTGTAACTCTTGATGTTTATAAATATCTACTAACGAGGCAACGCTCCTCATAATATCTCTGAGAGCACACCAATTAGACCAGCTTACGATGTAAGAGGCTTTGCAGTACAAAAACTGCCGGTACAACGGTTGGTAAGCAGCGTGGGTCGGCATTACTACCTACTCGTTGTACCACACGTAAGCCGGGAATTTGTGGTCCTCGCCAGGTACCTAATTAGAGAGGAATCAATTCGCAGTAGGTATTTCTCTTTGATACAAATTTGTGGAACTCTTTGAAAGGATATTTTAGTACGAATGTAGGAGTCGCTCAGAATTATGATTATTTTTCATTTGGTTTATTTCCAGGGATTGATTTTTCTATATTCTGAATATTTAGTAGTAGCATATTTAGTTATGAAATTGGTTTTAATTATGCTGTGATTACTTAGTGGAGTGCCTGGGAGTTTTGACCTTACATTTCATTCACTGTAACCGAAATCCGTTTTCACGTTTTTAACGCCTCAGGCGCTCCACTACTAAAAAAACACAGTACTAGTACTGTGTTTTGAGTGCCTGTTACGAGCAAAACCATTTCCAAAAAAAATAATGCAGTAAGCATCACTAACTATAAATTACATTGCGAACAAATTACAATATTTTACGGCACAGCGTGATGCAAAAAAGGGTTGTGGGCGGAGTTCTGATTTTAATCAAACGGATCGAAATGCCCACTGTGCAGTTTGTTTGGAGAAGGCATTTTTTGGAATGTCGTAAAATTATATTTGGCCAGTGGCATTCGTTAAGTTTACTTAGAAGGTAACTAATAAAATATTGTTTTCCCAAGCTTTTATTTAAGTAAAATTGTTAACTTGCAATGTAGGTACGTATGTAAGTTGTCCGTTTCAAAATTTTGCAAACCATTCTTCAACCACAATGCCCCATAAACTTACGACATGGAAATTTTTAATTCTGGTTTTATACCTAGTACCTATTGATAGGTTAAGGAGGTTCTAAAGAAATGGGCTTCACAATGTGTTTCTGAGCTTGGAGACGAATCGTCATCATCATCTGTCTAGCCTTTTCCCAACTGTATTGAGGTCGGCTTGCAGTCAAACCGGAATCAGCTGAGTTTGGAGACAAACATGACGAATATTGTCTGTCTGTCTGTCCGTCTGTAACAGCCGATTTGCTCCGAATCTGCTAGACCGATTCATTTGAAATTTGGTACACATACAATCTTATGTCACCCAAACACGAAAGCGTAACGAAATTAAAAAAAAAGTTTTTCCAATTGTACCGTGTTGTGATATATCAAATGATATTAGATAGGATGAAGAAATAAGATAGAAGTAATGTATTGTGAGAGTTCTGAATATATTTTTTCATAATATTAAAATTAATGGATTTGAAGTTATTCAAGAAATTAGATGATAAATAGACCGGGCTCCGAAACTACTGAGTCTAAAATTCCGAACAAATACAGATATTGTTTATTGCCTATAGATAACAGGAAAACATATGAAAGTAACATGTTACAAAAAAAAATGATTCGTTCGGAACCCTTGGCATGCACGACTCGCACGTGGCCGGTTTTTTTTAAAATCTTTTGTCTCATTTTCTTGGGTACATTTTCCCAGGTCAAACAAGTCTAGCTGGACTTTCTCATTACTAATTTTTTTTTAAAAGTCTGGTTTTGTTTTTACAATAACATCGTTTTATAAATATAACTCTGCCTACAACGAAGATCAACGTATGATATTTGTTTTGTTTGCCGGAGTCAGTGTTTCCTTATAGCTACAACCTGAGAATAGTTAAAAGTGATTTTCTTCATCACTTTCCGTCAGGTGAGATACGCAAGCCTATCAATAATAATTAAAAAATCAACAATGCCCCAGAAAAGCTTGTTTAGAATTAGGTAATAATGGAATTTCTTTAATTCAGTCACTGAAAAAGTTCACCGATCAGTTCCTGTTGAAATTTTCTGCAACGTCAGAGAGACTTTATTAGCCTGGTTTCAGCTCACTCATGGCAAATTATTGATAAAATTAAATAAAATTCGTCTAGCAACTCATTAGTAACTTACGAAAGTTTTTTTCGTAAAATCAGACGTTATATAAATAACAGTGTTTCATCACGACTGTCGTTAAAACTCATAGATATATTTGTATGTTAAAACTGCTATAAACAGATAGTAATTATATGGATGGCGTGACAGACGAACAGACAACCGACGGTGTCGCTGCGCCACGCTAATGGAGGCGGGCCATTACCTACATAATTGTACAGCTATCGGATTTTACTGCTTTTAAAACAGGTATATCCACTATTGTATTGTAGCTTCTCTTATAAATAAAGCAAGCAGTTGGTACATTTATTTACAAACACATTTCCCACGAGACCCGGAAAACAATTTAAACTTTATAAAAAATGCGATAAGAGAGAAAAACCTGAGGAAAAACTTTGGAAGCTAATTCTCAACAGGCCGAAATAGGTTCTACGTATTTCCAGATTTTTTTTATTTTTTATTATAGATGGGTTTGCTCTTGACTCTAGTCAATGTCAGAGACGACAGAGACAAAGTCTACGATAGAGCGAGCTTTGGTCTTCTAATTAATGTTATCTTCAACCGAGATCTGAGTGCCAATTCTACAATTTTTTAAGCAACGTTTGCATTCGCAATCTGTCAAAAATGTATGGACATTGAGGCTTTTTTTGGCAGATTGCGACTGACATGCGAATGGGAACGTTGCTTATAAAATTGTAGAATTGCCCCTCAGATCATATTCTGCTCTTGTTTATGGAATTAGTAAAAAAACAGGTAGGCATCACAAGCCTTGCCGCTATACCTTTTTGGCTTTGCACAGGTCTCTTTATGTTGTTGGCTTATTATTACTTATTTAAATATTATCGTAATTTATTAATTTATTTTATTTTGTTGTTAAATTCTGTGCTAGTCTCTAATAAACAGTTTCCTTTCTTTCTTTTTTTTTGGAATATCAATAGAGATGATTATATGTCGGTTAGATTAACGAAACATATTAGACACATATTTTTTGTTTTTTCAAATCAATAAATAAAGACGAAGATAAAACGCATCAAAGATCGGGAGTGAGGGTTTGTGACGCCACGTGTACGTAAAAAGTGTACTTACAAGTGACGTCACACGAGTTTTCAACGCTCTGTTTCGTTTTCATTTTTTGTTTACGTGAAAAAAGAAAAAAAACGAGTCTAATATTTTTTGGAAATCTATCCGACGGACTAATTAGATTTTTTTAGTCAACTTGTTAGAAAACATGGCATGCGTTAACGTGTTCCCCTCCAAACTATAATTGGCATGTTAGCACCCAATATAAGAGCTGTAATAAATAATTTTCCGCTCCCAATTTACTCGGCGTGAAGGTAATTCTGTTTTTATGGCGTCAATCCCCTTATCTGCGTTTCCAGTTGAGCAGAGGTCGCAGCGAGTTGTTTTCTAGACTTACGACTACTAAGATTTGTGATTGCTCACTTGTTATGTTTTGTTTACAAAAATATACCTAGACTACACTTTGTTGAGCTAAATGTTTGGGTTCTAGATTATTAGGTTGTCAAAGTACAATTTTTAGTATTTTGTTTGAGTTCGGGTTGGTTTATTTCAGTAATCTATGGTTGTGATTATTTCAGGCGAAAGAAATTCAGGTACTTCTATGTCTACGTTATGTACATTTCGCCTAATGTTAAAATATGTTTTCTGTCGTCCTTTTTTTTCTGTAGCACAAGTAAAATGAATTCAATGGAAAAATATTTTTTAACTTACAAGAATCCATTTCTCAGGCATCTGATTTGGTACCGAGTAAACATAACTAGTATTTTTCCATGGAAAATTTTTATGAACAGATTTCCTGTTTAACAGTAAAATTGCGAACAATATGACGAGTGGGGATGGGACGGCGGCGGGGCTGGTTCGCGTGTTAGGGGTTGGTGGGGGGGTCAGGGGATGTAAACACAAAGCTTCAGCGACGCCGGCAGTCACGTGGCGCGCCCGCCGGGGGCGCATCACTCTTAAGGGTGGAAGCGGGAACAACACTATCTCACCAACAACAACATTCCGGTCAACACATCCACTACTCCAACGGACCTTCAACTTTAAAGTGTAATTTTCTTTAGTCCAGTTTTTTCCCCCATAAGAGTGATGCCCCCCGGTGTGACTGTTTTTTCGAGATATAAATAAATAAATAAACATATCGAAAATAACATTTCAAATCAATGTTTACGTATTGAATTAGAGTAAATTGTATATAATACAACAACCACTCTAAAGAATATCAATACAGAACATATCAAACTAATTTTAACATATCCTGTAATTTAACATCGTAAATAAATATATATAAATCGTAAATTAGTTAGATTAGTGTACAACTTAAACATTGTGTAGCTAAATATATTAGTAGGTGTAAAATAAGGTGTATTGGAAATCTTTTTTGAGGTAAGCATATCAAACTTTTGTTTTTTTTTTTCTTTTTTTTTTCTATTTACTTTAGAATAAGAATATTCTATTTGCATAAAAACAGTACATTTAAGGAGTTATTTTAGAATTAAGATCTTACATGTTTTGCCATTTACTGGCATACAAATATTTGAGCAATTGTTTACTACAATAACGAATGTAACTAAAAAAAGTATATTTTTATTAGACTAAGTCTTATGTTTTAATACTTTTCTATTTTGTAGACTTACTTAGTCTACTAAGTCTACAAAATAGAAAAGTATTAAAACATCTACTAATATTTGGTAAGACTCTCAGGTACACCAAAGCAAAGTGCTAACACTAAAATTAAATATGGCATAGTAGGTAGGTGAAAATTTTGTCTGCATCGCTGTCAACGGGAAAAGTGCTCAGAACACTGGCCGCGTTGCCACGTTGAATGACAATGCTGATTCGTTGAACAAACAAAGGTCAGCCCTAAAAAAATATTTTATTTTTTATATAGACAATTTTATTTGAAAATCACAGAGCCAATCCTGCTAATTTTTAAACATCTTCGCATTCGCATGTCAGTTACAAAAAAGCGCTGTCATAGCAAAAACTCGGTCACTCTCGGACCGTAGTGAAAAGAAAGAGGCGCGACGACACAATATTTGCAATTTATTGCCATTTATATGAACTTCTTATCGATTTCCTCAAAACTAAGTTTTTATTTGTGTTGATCTAGAAAAATAAGTCCATAATCCCTTAAAGTATTTAATAGCGACCATGTAGACAAAATTTTATTACAATTGCTTTGATAACAATCGAATGACATAGGTTTTTCTTTTAATGGTCGTAACAAAAAAAGCAGATATTAAGGGAACTTTGCGATTTTTTTCTATCGAGAAAAGTTTTGTCAATCGTGTTTCAGGCCTCATGCTTCACTAAGGACACTCTTCAGTTTTCATAATCATGAAAAATATACGCAATTCCTTGTTTTTTAAGAGAAAAATTGATTTTGCGTGAAGTCGAAACGCGAATATAATATAATATTAATAAATAAGGGTCTGGATGAGTGTCAACTAGCTTTTTTCCGCGGATGCGCTTCCGTGGTACCTACTCGTCCACTGTAAATGTTCACTCAGCGATAGTGTTTTTTCTTAAACGTTTGTTTATCCACTCTGGGCAGAGCGGGAGGAATGTCAGACTCTTACTGACCAAAACCCAGGGCCGCAGTGACTCTCTCGAACAAATTCCGCTACCCTGGCAGGAATTAGACAAGCTTTCATTGACAATTTCGTTCTCATGATGGAGTTGGAGTTCGAGTTGAGTTTCTTCTAGAAATTATCCTTTACAATCACGAACAAACCATCAATATTTAGCCTTTTACCTATTAGATATTTTAGTTATCGAATAATAGGTTTGTAGTCGTTCCTATTTTGATTGTGCGTAAATTATCTTAATTTCATTGCAAATGAATGTTTATAGCTGTTAAAACAATTTGAAAAGCTTTTGTGTTTCAAATGATAGAAGATGTTGATGTTGAAGGTAAAAATAATAAATTATCACTTTTTATCACCTAAAATATCCCAAATTCACGAATTGCCTTTTCTATAACTACGTTTAAATTAGTAAAGGGTTTAAAAAAGGTTTGATTTCAGTCAAAACGACTATTGCACAAAATAAAAATAAAAAGTCTCTAACAAAAGCTGACAAGCTCTTACATCAGATAAAAATAAAGTTGTTTTGTGTACCATTTTATTTGGATCATGATATTAATCAGCATGGAAAGCTTTCTCGTCCCCCTAAACAGTGAACGTATCTAATCTAATAACGAGCCCGCCCCTGAAAACGTTTCAACTATTATACGTCAAGAGTTGTTTGCGTCGGCAAAACGTTAATAGAGTTATTAAATTTAGCGTTAATTTATTCAATTTCGAGTTGGGTTTGGGAGACAATGGCTGGTAGGGGCGGGGCTTCGGTAGGCGCCGCCTCTCTTCACCTGAAATCTCATTAACATGTAGCTATTTATTACAATGGTTGCTATGTATCATCGGTCGATATCACTCGTATTGGAAAAGAGGAAATGAGATGCAAAACTGATCGGTCTCCTTCCTCTACGTAGGACAATGCTCGCTTTCAGGTTGTTACTTTTTTTGGAAGTATCGATTTTCACCTGGCATAGGTAGACTATAAAGGTTTGTATACTGTTGGAGTCGTGTTTTTAGTATGCATCAGAATTTGATAGTCAGGTACTAGAAATATGATATCCAATCCAAGTAATAAAATAATGATAATTGACATTTATTGTGCCAGTAGGATACAAATAACTTATTTAGATTAAACTAGATGAGGCCAGTGTTTCTTAGCTTTTTAAAAGGTACCTACACCATCGGTACATATTGTAGTAGGTGTCACATAAATTGTGTCTTAAACCACCCATTGTCGTTTATAAGCTTCTTTACCTCACGAGCGTTATTGACGAATATGTGGTGTCAAGACTAAGAGATTTACTTTTCCATATTACGAGTGACAGGAAACACGTTTATTAGCCAATGCGTTTAGCCGCCGTCGGACGCTGTTGGATGCTCATAAAAAAGATGTGTCTATGGTATTTATGATTCTAGATAAATTAGGTCGTTGATATTTATATCTCTGTCTCATTAGTTGATACTCGTAGAAAAACCATAGGCCAGTCAAATTAGCTTTGAACCCTGTGTCTGTTTTTTTTCTTGAATCGTGTTTTTGATCTCAGCTCTTCTAATAATAACAAAAAAAAACATATTCCATAGCCGGGACATTCTGAATAAAAACAAAAACGCGTTTATTTCAATAAAAGCTAGGAAAATCAAGTTACTTAACTCTATTTTTTTACAATATCTTATGAAATGTAAAACTAATTTATTTTGTCAGAATTAGACATTTTTGCTATAAGGATTGCATGTAGTTAAAAAAATAAATTTTGAAAAATTTATCAGTTGTGTTTAACTTTTAGGCCTACAAAAAATAAACCCCATTATAATTCAGTTAAATTAGGTATTGCCTGAATCGCTATCGCAATAAAAAAACTGATAATAACCTGCATTAGCAATAATGCTCAATAACAATGTAATAATGTCCAATTTTTTTGGTTAGCGAATTAAGATATTAAATTAATTATTTAAAAAAAAAAATAAAGAATAAGAATAAGCAAAAAATTACCTTAAAATTTTAATGTTGCACGGATTACAAATGTTTAATTTACTGACCTACTTGCAAAACCCGAACTCTTCTACAAATGCTCCAAACAAACATGGCCAGTTAATATTTTTTTCCCATCGAGTTATTATTGATATTTGATGTTTTGTTAATAAAAAAATAAACACGGGCGTTTTAATTTTTTGCGGATTACATTTAACATACTTACCTGCCTAAACTCTACACGTTAACGGCAAGAAATCAGAGTTAAGAATTATTTGCCTAGACTGCCATGAAACCTCTAATGATATTTAGATTAATTTGGTAGTAAACCAAAAGCGTGATTCTTGTATTTTTCCAACTAGCTAATGGCTGTGACTTCATACTTGTAGATGCCGCCGATCTTCATAGGACTTTCATATTGCGTTCCCCCTCCCATTTCTACTCCTGCAATAGATATTATGCAATTTCTAAACATAAAGCAGCCGGGACCAACGGCTTATAGTGCTTTCTGAGGCACGGAGAAGTCTCGATATGTTAAGATGGACGCATCCACAGACCAACCCCGCCAAGCGTTGCTTAACCTTGAAGATCGACCCATGCGGCTGTTATACCGAAGGCAAAACTAAAAGGAATTAAAGAATTAAATATCTGGATTTGCCGCAGTCTAAAAATAAAATTAAACATGTTTTTTTTCTCTCGTTTTTCTTTTACAAAATCTCAATTAAAATATCATCATATTTAATAACAACAATATCTATATGTATCAATACCCAATGTTTTCTTGTGGTATATTGACCACATGAAAACTCTCCTCACATTTCCACACAAAAATTTAATAATTCAGCAACTTGGTCTTTTCTATCAGTGAGTTCTCAATAAATATCGGAGGGAGCAATAAAATACCTAGGGGTATTTTATTGCTCCGTGAGCGAAAACTGGTTGAGTCGCGTCCCCACGGAGCGATCGGTTGGCAAACATCGCAATCTGGCACTAGAGGATACGGATTGCGGCGCCGTATCGCTTTCCACTGTTGAAATTCAATACCAAAATAAAATTAACTTAAACGTTTTCTTTTTACCTGAAATGCTTGTTTGTTGGGTTCTGTGACTATGGAATTGTTATTAGTCATATTATGTTTGTATACGTATAAGACTCCAGTCCCGCCAAGGAGTTGTGTGGTGTTAGCCAATTACTGGGTTGTGGAGGTCAGATAAGCCTGCGACCGCTCCACGTAAAATACTGGTATTCAGCTGCAGCCAGTTTGACTGAAAGCCGACCCCAATATATGTAGTTGGGATAAAAGGGGCTTGGTAGGCAGAATAGTAGTATGTGATCTTCATAGTTTTTAACATTGTTATTTTTTCTGGGTACCAATTCCGTAACTTTCCAGTTTGTGTTATTCATTAAGTTTATAAATCTTAAATATAGTAACTATGCTAGTTATTCTAGATTGTAATCATACTAGCATGCACAAGAATAAAATATTTTAGCGAAGGGTCATATTAAGATTGATTTAATTTGAAACATAATTGAAAACACAGTGATTTAATTACCTGTGCACTTGATTTTGAAGCAAAATTAATTAGCTTGCTTGATGAACTCCTTAAAATTGAATCAGCACGTGTGTGAAGAATTTAATAAACTATGTCCTGAGTTATTTTCGGTTGACTTCACAATTTTCTGTATTAAATCGTGGAGCGGTGTGGGAGCGGTTGCTATGATACCTTAGAGGAGTTAATAAGTCATAAATAGCGAGCTGAAGGGGGACAGGCTGATGGGGTATGTGAGGGTGAGAAAGAGAGGGGTGTGTCTCCCCAGGTAGTGGTGGTGAGAGGCAATCGTCTGGAAAAAGGTGCGTTTGGAGGAGCCATGAGGTGTCACAAAATTGCGATTTTCGACAATATAGTTGTCTGTTATCGACTGAGTGTTACATTATTGTCCTTAATGTAATTTCAAGCGCTGTAACGTGAGTTGATAGGTGACGAGCAATCACAAATTCTTTATATAGGTACAGAAGAATTCTCTTTTAAATGGTTTTGGCATTTTTCGTTCAGTTTTCTTGCTGATCATCCTATATTGTACAACGTCCAGTGTCTTTCAAATGGGCTGCTGGCCTTTTCTTTGAAAGCTGGTACATTGGTATTAAAGAAAATAACTAAAAACAGCGCAATAAGTGGTGAATATCCCGTCCATACGCACAAAACGCTTTGGGAATACTTTCCTCATAGCTACAACTTAGGGGTTTTTAAGTCGAGAGTGAATAGGTTACTTCTACGCAAGCGTGCTCCATCGTTGACTATAATTATCACCTCTTTTCATCAGGTGAGATTGTCGTCAATACGAGTCTATTGATACGCTCGCGCGCGTACAAAATGAAAAACTATATTATAAACAGGATGTTCCAGAAGTGACTGATTATATTTAAGGATCAAATTCATCATATTCTGTATCTGTTACATACTTAGCAAAAAATAAGTATATCATTTTCGAAGTTAGTATTTTTGAAAAAAGTCAGAATAAAATATTTTTTATATTATTTCGTTACTCTATGGCATCTACAGAACACCACCCTTAAATGTGATCACGCACTTCTGGAACACAGTGTACTAATGTTCCCCAGTAAAAGAGAGGTCCCAATATGTTTCTTCTTAACTTTAACGGACGACTGAAGGTTACTTTAAGAACTATGTAACGTCAGTAATGTCGAACCTTACCTATTTAAAGCGGTTCTCACCCCTCCATATCTAGGACAGGTTGAAAGTCTCATTGTTTCTGTAAGGGTCATCGAAATGCACCGCGCTTTAAAGCGGTAAGCGATGGCGGCGATAAGCGCTGAGTGCGCTGTATCGACGAGTGGTCGATCCCTGGCGAGTGCCACTTGCCACTCATAATACTTGCCGATAAAATCACGTACGACATTCTCGAGGATAACCGGGCGTCATTATCGGAGAAGCAAGATCAAGTTGAATAAATTCAAGAATATCCTGCGAATAACAACACATTTAAAAAATTACGTAACCATTTGTAATAAATTTTGGCATAGGTAAAACTAGTTTTATAGCATTAGTTAAAGCCAATTATGACGCAGTAATTAAATCTTTAGTAAAATAATTTTTCGCACAAATCGCCAAAGCAGCAAAGCTTAAATGGGACTGGGCCGGACACGTCTGCCAAAGTCAAAGTCAAAGTCAAAGCATTTATTTCAAATAAACCATTTACTTAGGTACTTTTGAATTGTCAGAGTCAGTCAGTCAAAAACATGAAGCTATTTGCACGTTCCAAAGCGTAGATCTCTATGAAGAAGAACGTGCAAGAAACTCCACGGACACTCTTTTAAACCATTTTATGATTTACAATAATCCTGGTTACATTATCTTTGTTGCTTCTACATGTGAGAACAATGTAAAGAACGAGAAAAAAAAATCTAAGTATCAAATAAACTATTGAAATAAGCCAGCGACAGCTAAGAGATGACCAGTCTCCACTGATGGCGCCCGTTCACGAACATGACGCGTGCATCAGCACCATTCAGCTCAACCATTTTGAAGGGAACTGAATGATCCGATACACGCGCCACCATCAGCGAGACATTCGAGTGAGCATGACAAACCCTCAACTGCCCCTGCTCATTCATGTGAAACAAGGAAACCATCTATTAACATAAAAGGCTCCATGGTCCTCAAATTTACAGGATTCCAAAATAAAAAATGCTTCTACTTTATATAAAACTATAAATATCAATTGGTAAGAAAAGAAAAATAAAAGTGTGTTCCAAACATTATAGAAATGTAGAATATTATTATCCTCCTCCAAATATAAAATCCTAACTAGTGGAACCAACCGGCTGAGGCTGTGGAGCAAAACCGGCATTTAGCCAAGCATATAATCTTTTATCAAGGATATAATCTTTCAGTTTATAATATGCCTGTCTACATAGTGTGCGTTTAATGCATGTTTTAAATTTTCTCTCATTCAGTCCGAGAATATCAAATGGTATTTTATTATAAAATTTAACACTGTACCCCATAAAAGAAGTGTGTACTTTAGCCAATCTGAATCGGGGTTGATCTAATTTCTAGTATTAAAATTATGCCTGTCACTAATCTTACTAAAAAGATGAAGATTTTTCCGAACATACATTATGTTTTCGTATATGTATTGACAAGTTACCGCCATGATATTAATATCTTTAAACTGGAACTGTCCCTTAGGGAATCGTGCCGACCCAGATTATATATGGCTCTGATGGCTCTTTTCTGCAGAATAAATATAGATTCGATGTCTGCAGCTCGGCCCCATAATAAGATACCGTAAGACTACTACACTGTACTATGAAAGTAACTAAAATAGACCAGCCTCGCGGTGTCTATATCAGTAAATTGACGGATTTTTCTGACAGCATATGCTGCTGAACTTAGCCGTCCCGCAAGAGATGTTAAATGAGCTCCCCATTGTAGCCTTGAGTTAAGCGTGATCCCCAGGAAAACCGCGTTTTCGACGAATTCAAGTTTCTCTTTTTTCAATACTATGTCGCAATTATTACTTTTGACATTCGGTAAAGCAAATCTAATACACTTAGTTTTTTCCCATTTAATACTAAATTATTAGCAGTGAACCAATTTTGGACCTGCTGTAGGGCTTTATTTACGTCGTCAAGATTTGTAGAACGTCTATCTATCTTAAAATTAAGGACGTATCATCAGCAAATAATACCATTTGTGGTTGATTTTTAAAAGATGGAGTAGATCATTAATATATACCAAAAAGAGGAGAGGACCCAATATTGAGCCTTGAATTAACACCGTTTATTTGAACTTGCTGCTGTCTGTCATTTAAATAAGACTTCACTAAACTGAGTGCAAGTTAAGTGTAAGATTTTATTGATGTTAAAATGAATGAGCATTTGATTGAGCATTACTTTTTCAAACACTTTGCTAAAAACCGGCAATACAGATACAGGTCTATAATTATTGGTGTCTGTGCTGTCGCCGGACTTAAAAAGTGGTATAACCTTACTGTATTTCATTATATCTGGAAAGACTCCTAGGTCCACACATAAATTAAATATTAAAGCCAAGTATGGTGCTATGGTCTCAATTATGGACGTGCACACTTTGATAGACATTCCCCATAAGTCTTCTGTCAATTTGATTTTAATTTGCCGGAAAGCTTTTATAACTGTCATAGGGTTGATATATTGGAATTGGAATTCAACCGTACAACCTGGAACGTTTGCTCTTAATAAACTAAATGAGACCTCGGGTGAAGAATTTAAAGGTTCAATAGATTTTGATGGTATTTCGGAGAAAAATTTACAAATTCTTGAGCTACTTCTAGATTGTTTAATTATTAATAACTTTCCAAACTGTTTTTATTTTGTTTTCTGCCGAATTGATATTGTTGCTAATATACAGGGCTTTTGCTACCATGCAAGTATTTCTGAAAACTTTAGAATATTTGTTTACATATTTATTGAAGGATTCCGTGTTAATGAAAGATTTAACTTATTTTGTAAGGAACCATTGAATCTAGCTAGTTTGCCTGTTGTTATTGGCCTATATTGTATTTGAATGTTTTGCAAGGCTGCTTTTAACTTAAATGTTACCAATTGACTGCTATGATCCGATGGAAGGTGGCTTGGCTTTATCTAAATAATCACAATCGCAGAATACATTATCAATACAGGTTGAAGAAGTAGGTGTTATCCTAGTAGGTTCCGTAAAAACATTAGACAAGTTGAACGATTTAAAAAGGCATAAAAATCTGCTTCTATTTGAATTAATTTCTAAAATATTAAAATCTCCACAAGTGATCGCGGATTTATAACCTGCTGCAAGTTTCGCAAGGATATCTTACATTGTTGATTCAAATAAAGTAAAGTTTGGAGGGCATCTGCCGCATGTTAAACGATTCATGGGTTAAAGCAACCACAGTATGGGTCCCAGAACATGTCCGGCGTCATCGTGGTTGACCCAGGCGAAGATGGCGGGACGGCTTGACGCCTATCGACAGGATTGGTCAACACTAGCCCAGAGTCGGAAAGAATGGAATGAAGAAAGGGAGGCTAACAATTATAAAATTATTTTTACAATCAGAATCGTTGGAGGATGAAACATTCGTAGACTTTACTACTGTACCAACATTTTGTTATTCTAAAAAGTTTTTCATTTTTTCACAGCTGAATGTGTTTTTTTTTATTTTCTTGACAAATTGAACACAGGTATCAATATCTGTGATTTTTAGAGCAATTTACTGTATTTTATTTTAAATATCTTTTAAAATAATGGCTGTAAATTGAAAACATGTCGGACCATGATACAAAAACCCTTGTCAAGTGCGAGTCGGACTCGCGTGCAAAGGGTTCCGAACGAAACGCATTTATGAAACGGAAAAATGAAAGGTTTTCCTGTAATCTATAGGTAAAGAACTATTATTTGAATTTTTTTTCGACATTTTAGGCAAAGTAGTTAAGGATCTTTTTTATTTACGTAATGCATCCATATTTCGGTCATAGAATCGGTCCAGTAGATTCTGAGAAAATTGACTGTGACGGACGGACATACAGACAGTCAACCGCGTGATCCTATACGGATTCCGTTTTTTCGGGTTCGGAACCCTAAAAAACGTTGGTGGTGATTTCAGTTTCCCTGATACAGTATTTATTCATTTATTTTGCTTCGTGTTACGTTTATAGGAGAGCTGATGACAGATTGACAGTTAGGTTGTCATATAAATGGGTTCTATATTTTGGCAGGTATTGCAAATATCCGGCTTTTGCGAGCCAGCAGTGTTTAAAGTAGTGACTTGAGAGCGTGTACGCCGTATGTCATTTCATACAAACTTTCAAGTCCTTATTCTTATAAATGAATGAACCGATTTTAACGAAACTTGGTATGCATACGCTAGATATCCAGGTCTAAATAGTTATCAGAAAACATTTTTGAAAAAGAGTTCAGGGGGAAGGATATAGTGATTTTTCACTTTCTATAGAAAACTTAAAATCGCTCTCTCTCTCCCTCTGAAATCTTTTTCAATAATGTTTTCTGATAACTATTTAGACCTGGATATCTAGCGTATGCATACCAAGTTTCGTTAAAATTGGTTCATTCATTTTGAAGAATAAGGATTTGAAAGTTTGTATGAAAAACCGTACCGCGTAAACGCTCTTAACACAATTAATTTAAGCTTCGTCAAGTTATTTATGAGACAGAATTTGCTTCAATAATTTAATTTATTGCATCCAATCAGTTTGAACTGACCTCATCTAAACTCGTAATAATCAAGTTGCTCGCTCAGCGGTTTTATAACTATTCAAATGGATTGCCATCCACCCCTAATCTGAAGTTTCACGGTATAAAAATATACATTAATCGTCCGCTAAGAGGGTGATTTCGCTTCGTAAGCTAAATTTATAACAACGCAAAACTAAGTACACAGATTTATAAATTTTGTCGTCCTTTGTTTAACGACTTTCTTGGCGAAAGAGGATACTCTGCATAAAATGAAAGAAATGTATCTTGTGTTCTGTATACCTCTGTTCCTAACTTTTGAAGCAGCAATAGTATGGTAGGAAACTCAATGACAAATTTAAATTTTTTTTTGTCTATTTTAATTTCATTTACGACATAAAAAACAAGGAAAAGTTAACGAGTTGTAAACAGCCGATCGAATATCTGAAAAATATTTCTCGTTTCAAAGGCTTAAAGGAGCCTCTATCATAAAAAGTTAAAACGGTCTGATGGGCAGATTTTGATTCAAACACGTTATTCAGCGAGCGTAGCAATATGAATCATGGGTCGGAGCTACGAAACACTACGAAGCTCTACGACGCGCTACGACGTGCTACGAACAGTTTTGTGGATGGCTAGCTTTGCTCTGACACAATTTATTACAGTATGAATATCTTTAGTGAATAATGGCCGTGTCGTGCTTCATTACTATAGACCTAGTGAATATTGTGGATATATTGCCTCTACGTTTTATAACTTTGTATCTGCTTGGGTATAATTTTTGTCGTCTTTACAGATTCAAGTGATCACTGCTTGCTTTTGATTTATTAGATATACCTTCATAGTTCCCTTATTAAAAGAATCTTATATCCATCTACGCACTAACCAACAATGTGCAAAGAGTATATAGCATTTTACCAACGAATTAATACATTTATAAAAGTAACCTATTAAATTTTTGTTAAACTATAAAATTATTAAGTTTTTGAGGAGCTTCTAAATAATAGCTTTATTTGTTTTTTCAAAACATTATGTTTTTTTAGTTAGATTTTCCAAAAAACAAAAAAACTGAGCAATATGTTACCGCATCCATCGCCAGATGAGTAATGGTGCCTGAGACCCATGGCTTCGGGTTCGGTGGACCGCGGCGCCTTCATTTGCGAGCTCCTCTGCCCGTGAAATGAAGTCGGCTCGATATAGCAATCACGTTATATCGGTATCGGATGCGGCCACGCATGTAACTGAAGCGATTATGACCGAGCTCTTGCTTTCATAATGTGGCTCGAAGTTATCACGACATATTTCAGGTTATGTCTATTTTTGTATTGGTGAAGTTTAGTCTATTTACCTTCGGGAGTCGATGTCAATTGAATATGTTTTAGGGTGCTTCAGTCACGAGTTCAGCTTTTTCAATAGCGTCCATAACTTCTTGTTGGTGCAGGTATCAGGGAAAGCTATCAAGAATCATTCTGATGGATGTAGGGTACTGTTAATATCTAGCTTGCATTGCTGAGGGCCTAGCACGAATGTTTTGACGAATAGTGACGTTACAGTATCGTTAATATAAGTTAATTTTGAACGTAAAAAACTACAAACTCGTAGTATTTTGGTTTAATTTTATGCGACATACACAATTTGTATTACAATATCCAATTCAAACAAATATTATATGCGAAACAAGAGAGAATAACTATAGTTTTAACGTTTCGTTACTATACGTCAAAAATATATTTAATTTGTTACTAAACATAAGCATGTTTAGTAACAAATTATTTTTTTTTTTTTATAGAACAAGATCATATTTTGTGCGGCAAGCTGTTGAAGCAGATTCTTTTTTGTTTTAACTAACTTTTGTTTAGAACATTCGGAATCTTTTGACAAGTTCTATGTTACGATTTCAATAAAAGAAATATTTCTAATTTTATAGCTGTCCTTTTTGCATTGACTTGCTTTTTAAATCGGTTTTTTTTTTTAAATACCATAGCTAAAACAAAGAGAATAACTAGGGGATGGTGACGTAGTGTCCTCGGCGTCGCTCTGTCTGTGTCGAGCGGTTATGTAACCATCCTGAGTAGTTTGGCAGGTTACTTGTAAAACTTCAGCATGTAATAAGGTCAGTTCTCGTACGGCCAATAATCTTAAAAGATTTATTTTTTACTTTTTTTAGTTATTTCGAAATATAAATATAGTCATTGGATAAAACTTAAAATAAGGCTTGAATTCATTCATATTAAATTCACTATTATATCACTTTGGTTTATAATTTTCTTCAAATGTATACGTTGAGCTACACGATTACTGACCAATGCCTCCACTAACTGGACTGCAGTGCGATTCTGTAAACATGTCGAAGTGAACAACCGGGCGGGGCGCACGACGGGTGAGTTGTCAAACCATACAAATAAGGTGGAATGACAGCTCTACTGTCGTTCACTCCGCCTAGGTGAACACCGTGAGATGTCGACAGAATCGACCGGCAGGTCCACTCAAATCTGTGTGGTTCTTTTCACAAGAGACCGTCTCAGACACTAATCTACATGGTTCTCATACGGAATGCGAATGTGGGGAGTATGTGGGTCGTTATATTACGGGTAGATCACCTGATGAAGCATGAACTCAAAATATCAGACAAAGCCTACACAATTTTTTTTTAACAGGAAAGAAATGAAAAAGAAGTGTTTTTACGCTGATATTGTTCGATAAATCGTTGATTTTAATGTTCTAAGTGAGCTACGTCAAAATTGACAAATGATTGCATTGTCTGTATAGGTCCACTCAAATCAGTGTGGACCTTTCCTCAAAATACTATGTAAGACAAACCTACATGGTTTTCATATGGCCATTAGGTACATGTTTAACATTGTGTGGATTTAAAAAGAAAATTTGGTTTCTTCTCAGGGTAGCTTGCTAGGAAACAGCACCTATCTATGTAGTTTAAATCGTGTTTTTTTATGTATGACCATTGGCAGGTTAACACGCAAAGGCTATTAACTGCTTAACCGGACTATCAAATTAAAAGTTTTATTTAACCTATTGTTTGTGTATTGTTATGTACCAATTTGCAAAAATAATGTAATTTATCATACTTCTGTGAACGGTAACTTGCATTTCTTTATTTTTTGTTTCGTTTCTTTGCTTAAAGGAGCGTCAATTTAATTTGAATTACCTGTAAACCTGAAATACACCGACAGATACATGTTTTTATAATTTATACGATATTGCTAATGATATCTTACAAAGCTTTGTTCTATGATCTTTATTCTGAGGTTTTTTTTTTTGAATTTTATCTTTCTGACTTACGTTGGCTGGCAAAACAGATAAAATATTAAAAGGTCAAAGTTACAGAAAAGTTGGCAGTTAATTTCTATAATTTTATTTTCAACCGTGTTCCGAGTAATATAGTAAAGATTATTACGTAATGTTTCCTTAGCTTCAACTAACTAGATTTGGCATAAAAATAAGCAAGCCTATTTTTAATGTTTTTCTGGTTGACAGCGTGTGTCTAGACATACAGCATAACTATGAGTTACGCTGCATTTTCAGACACTTAACTGTTTAGTAAAGAGCGGTTGTTTGTTTCTTTTTCTCGCGAAATTACAAAATGGAAAACAATTGAGGATCTGGTAAAACGGATTTACAATATTTTTTACTTTAACTCCGCGGATATTGTTTTTGTATGTCGTAATAAGATTACCACCACGGTCTAAATGTATTTCATATTATTTGGTCTGTAAAGCTAGAGTATAATTTAATGAAAAGGAAGCTGAGCAAAGTGTAATTAGTTAGTGAATGACATGTTAAACTTACACGAACATAATGGAATCTATTCCTGACCATGGTCAGTTATTGCTTGGAAGTTATAACTATGAAATATGAAACATGAAGCTATAATTCATACCTATCACTGCACAGTTACTGACGCAAAGAGTATCGATTATCTGAGGAAGTCATTGGTACAAAGTTATGTATTGTTGCAGCAAGTTCACTTGAATTCCTCGTGTCTGTAGGCGTTAAGCTGTAAGCTAGCTGCTCAGTGTAACATTGCTAGGTTTGACGTCAATAGTAGATAGGTACATATTTTGGGACCTCCTGAAAATTTTCAGAAATGTGACAAACCCCGCCCCATTTTCAGCACCGGCTGTGATTCGTCGAGGTTCGTCTACGTCGGCGCTCGTAGCGGCCAATGGTGGCCGGGGCTACGCGCAGCCGTAGCGCTACGCCGTAGGGCGCGCGGGGCGCTACACGATCGACAGACCAGCGGAGCTGCTACGCCAGGGAACTGAAAAATGTAAGTACTAATTATTTTATTGCTACAGAATCTCTATTCTAGTTATTTTCGCTGTGAACTGTATCTCCATGTTGTACTTTTATTTCAACATTGTGTATAAGAGTGGCGTATACCTATAACTACTGTTAATAGTACATATAGGTATATTGTCTTATATATTATAGTATTAGTATATTATCTTATAGGTAAGTACCCAGTACATACTAGGTGATTATGTAACACGGGGTGTATGATTCGGCTGGACGAAATTTTGTTTGCAATATTTGAAGGATATCATAGTGCAAATCCAATGTGTAATCCGCTTTTCAAAAATGGTTTTCATTTAGAAAATCTTTGAGGTTCTTAGGGAGATATTGATTTTTTATTGGTACTTTATTGTGAAAAAATCAGACACCTTATTTAGAACTAGCTTATAGAAAGTGATCTGTGACCCAATTTTAAGAAGATACCGGAAAAAAATCATCAAAAGATTGTGAATGTTTCTGCCTAGTTCGTCGCACTAAAACTATTTATTGTATACTGTACCTTTATGATTCTTAATTTCTATTGTGCACGTAATTGACTATTTACGGATGTGTACCAACATTATTAGCAGAATCAAAGCAGAAATGCCATCAAGTTCTCATGAAAATTACCAAAAACCCCTTCAGATACGAGTATAAATACAATTTAATTGTATCCAGTAGTCTTCTTCGAAGGAACCGGCAGAAACGGTGCTCGTAAGAGAATAGGTGACAGGCTTGTTAAATGCAAGCTTGTCAGCACGACTATCTATGGTCGTTTTATGAACAGTGATTTTGCTTGCAGGTCATCTTATACAGGTATATACTTCTTCTCTCGTATTGGCACAAACAATATGAGAAGCTCTTACCTTATTTATGGTCGCAATATGAACAGTGAGTTTATCTGTAGGCCAGCTGAAAGCGCCCATAACGAGAGTTTTTTCTTTCGAATCGTCACTAACAATATTATATGTCATTCTATGGTAAAGTAGGCCAGCTAAACTTATTTATCTTTGTGATCGCAATTTGAATTTAACAGTGTTTTAATCGGCTGTCATCTTACTTAGATAGTCTTCTTCTCCCTAGAAAAGTTCCTTCCGTAGGTAAATACTAAGCATATCAAGCTGTTCTTTTTCTCGAATTGGAACAAACATAAATGAGAATAGCTGATTCTGTGCTTACAATGTTAGCTAGTCAGCAGAGCTAACTTATCTAGGGTCGCAATATGAACAATGATATTGTCTGGGATTTTAATGTTTATTATTACTATTACGTAATATATATTACATAATTTACAATTTTCACATGTCAATGCTTGAGCGGTGAAAGCTCCAATAACGACAGTTTTTTTCTCTCGAATCGACACAATATTATATGAATGGGTACTTTATGGTAAAAAAACTTAAGACAAACACGTATCAAATCTATAGCCGCAATTTGAACAGTGTTTTAATCTGCGGCTAGGTAATCTTCTCCACTTCTGATCGCTTCCTTCCGTAGATAAATACTAATCCAATCAGTTCTTCTTCTCAAATTGGAATAAACTATACTCGTAGAAGAATAGCTAGTTCTGTGCTTACAAATTACAATATAGCTTACTAGCTTTACCGCCTGCGTGGATGTCGCAGCCCGACAGCAATATCTTTGAAATCTGTGCTCGCAATTCTAACATTGGTTTATCGGCGGTCGTCTTATTTAGATAGTCTTTCTTGGATATATACTAATCAGTTGGCCTAGCTCTGTTCTGTTTCCTGCCTGGCAAGTGGAAGTTATGTTTTTCTACTCCTCTACTGTTATTTTCTGATTAATTTCGTTGCGGGATCCAAGGCAGTTAAATCTTTACTTCAAGACTTGCCGAGCTTCATTCGGCGTCGCTGCAGTTGATTCTGGCTGACAGGAGTTGTAGTGGATGGGAATAGTGAGGCATGCTTGTTCCAAAAAATATTCCGCAAGGCTGGTTATGTACCAGGGTTACCGTTACAGGGTTACCGCAGCTCTGGAACGCAAGGGGCATTTGAAGGAACACGGGTGGGATTTAGTCAGAGTTTGTCACTCCCTCCCACTTGGCTCAGAGCGTGACGAGTCATTTAATGATTTCTCATTTACAAAAAATAAATAAGTATGGCAATTTGAATCGCTATTTTAAAATAATGTTGTTTGCAGGTGTTAGTGAAGAGTGACATTTGATGAGGGACCTGCGACCGGCAGCATGCAGGGGCTCAACGCCGCGAAGGAGAAGGCCTCGGGGCTCTTCGCCAACAAACCCCTTCTGTTCAAGTGAGTCGCATGTTTTTATACCAACATACCCAGTATTATTGCCGAAAAAAGTGCCCTAGGTAATATTATTAGGTCTTCATAGGGTAGATCTTCACGAGGAGCTCTTGGCTAAATAATAACAGCCGGACGGGTCTGCCAGAAAATCTGACTCGTCTTACCAAGAAGTACCGTGTTACCCAGGTAATGGGTCTGGAAGGCAGCCGCTCCACGTAAAATACTGGTATTCAGCTGAATCTGGTTTGCCTGGAAGCCGACCCCAATATATTTGGGAAAAAGCTAGGCAGGCAAGCATGGGGTAGGTTTTTGAAACTTTTTATTTGCATTCATGGTTTTCTTAAGTGAGATCTAGCTAAAGTAAAGCCAAATCGGAAACAAATGTAACTAAATTTGGAAAAATAAGTTACATATGAGACCATTTCAATTTGATCCTGAATCGTACTTTCTTGAGTAGCTAGGTCCTTAATATAACTGAAATTGACCAAGTTACCAACGTATTGTTATTAGCCAATAGTAGGAAAGATGAGGTTTCTTTTTATATTTTAGGGTTTTTATTGCTAAGTAGGTGTAGAATAACACAAAGTTGAGATTTTCACATCGAGTGCTTGTTAAGTATGTACCTAATCTTTCTGAAACCAGAACATTAGTACACATGATCTACACGGGATTACTTATAAGTATTAGAGGTTGTAGTAGTGTATATAAAAACTGTCAAATAGACTCCTTACCAAACAATTATTGAGGGGAAGTGTTATTACAGCAGGAATTTTCTGCTATAAGGTGTGTGTAGCAGTTGTGCTTGCAAGTAAAACAAGTCTCCCGTTAGAAAAGTGCTAACTAGCTGCCAAGCCGCTAACTAGGTATAAAATCGCTTACGGCGGCCAATCTCAGCGGAGACGAGAGAGAAAAACTTACAAAAAAATTGTGTGAAATGACATGTCTTAGAACATGTTCAATTTAGTATTACACCCCCACGGGCCACTGGCCACCTACTTAGCGAGCCTAGTCCCCCCTCCTTCACGGAGGAAGATGAGTTCTGAGTATTCACTGAATTTTCCAAGTTGGTGAAGACGAACACCTATGTACAGGGGTGGATCCAGGATTACTGTTGTGTTTGGGGGGCTTGATCCCGCTGAGGGTGGGTAACACTAAAAAGCATATTACATCTTATTTTGCTCATCGTATAACAAGCCTCCTTGGATTACTTTTCGTAAATTCCTCAATGACTTCGATAGGTTGTAGACTACCAAAGAAATCTGGATCTTTTGGGGGGGAGGGGGGGGCTCGAGCCTCACAGTAGGCCTCATCAGAAGGCTTAAAGCCACCCAAATGGCAATGGAGACGGCAATGCTCGGAGTTTCCTTGCGTGATGGAATCAGGAATGATGATATCCCAAGAGAACCAAGGTAGCCGACATGGCCCGAAGGATCGCAAAACCAGTGGGCAGGGCACTTTGCTCACAGGACAGATGGTCGATGGGGCCGGAAAGTTCTGGAGTGGCGACCGCTTACCGGAAGAAGCAGCGTTGGAAGGCCTCTCACAAGATGGGCTGATGACCTGGTGAGGGTCGCTGGTAGCCGATGGATGAGAGACGCACAGGACCGGTTGTTGTGACGACACTTCGTGCCCCAACTAACAATTTGTCGTCGTTCAAAAGTTTAGTAAACGTTATCTTTAATACCATTGATCGTAATACCTAAGTCGCACTGACGTTATAATAACGTTTACTAAACGCGAAAATGGCCCCAGTTATACGACCAACATTGTCGTATAATGGACATACAAAAGTCACAAGCTGACTTCGTTAACGTCATTCAAAAGTCGTATGAACGTTATGGAATTACCACTTTCGTCGCGCAGACGTCGCATCATAACTTTACAACGACTCGTTTGTTGTATTGTCGTCATACAGGTGTTTTTGAATGACTAAAACGTTTTATTTGAGCCAAGGAACAACACCTGTAAGACTTATTCATTTTCCTTGTTAGTGACACGGTGTTTGTGGTTTTGATTTGAGATTTGAATGCAAAATAAATAATTACAAGGAAATAAAAGATGAGTGTTCCTTAACTTATATTTATGTATCTCGCTAATAACTGTATCTGTCTCTCATGCCGTTTAGTTCGACTGGGTATTAAAGTTATGTGATAATATACCTATGTGTATTTATTTCAGATTTTCATGCCCCGCTCGAGTTTTGTGTTTTAAATTATTATATTTTTATTTCTAAAAATGTAGGACATGTTGCTTTTGTCACACACTTATCTCTTTACGACGTTGTAAAGACATAAAGTCGTATTAAGGTTATTTCAAGACCATGCAATACGCCATGACAGCTAGCTATTAGGGTTCCTCATAAATTTAAAACCCTTTTCATATTGTTCACAGTAATAGTGCAGTGCAGATTTGAAAACATTTTAACATTCAAGTAGGTAAATTTTATCAGAAAATATGATCATTCAATATTTGGATATAGATAAATTTCTAACGAGAGCAGATTTTAGACTTCTTAATAGATTGATTTCGCCATGGGAAAGCACTCATTTTATACTATCGGTAAAGTGCTATAGTTGCCACAGTATCATTGACTTTCATACACTGCGGCCATTTCATTTCATTATATCAAATAAAAACAAAATTGGAGATTTATTGTATTTTAAGCATTTTTGGTGCCACAACTGCTTAAATATTACCGTGTACAATCATTTTTTGCAAGACGAATGTGATTGTTGTTTCTACTCAGTTCCTCAACAACATCTTTCACCGTGAGTGAACGCACGCTCCCGTCAGAAACATGGGTCGAAATATGAAAAAAAAAAAACATAGCAATGAGTTTTGCTGGCAATTTTTTAATAACCTATTTAGATTAATCATTTTAAAATTTACTGCTTACGAGTAAAAATGAATCAATCAACACAACAGTTACTGATAAATAACGAATTCAATATCGGAAACAATCACACACAATATTTTTATAGAAATAAAATAAATATTGATATTGAACCTTTTTGTTGTTCATGTGTTGTACACTTTTCTTCTTCAACATTTGTTATTAATGCCACGGTTGTTGGCGTTGTACTTTTTCATAAACGGAAATCTCGATTTACTTTCCTTTTGAAAGTTCCACTACGTTTAAGTCTTCTCCACGAATTTTTTGCTTCCATTTTTCGTAGTAAATTTAATCAGACGTTCCGTAAATATGGCGGCCTAGACGTTTTAAAGTCAAAACCTGACTTAAATGCGACTACAAGTTTGGTTAAAGTCAGGGCATGACATTAAACGGACAGCATGTAATATATAGGTTATATTTGAGTATTAAATAAACAACCAAGTCATTTAAGAGTCTCCAATTGACCGCTGTAAAACAGGATAGTGATCGTTATATAAACGTCACTGTGAAAACGTCTGTACAACTGCTACATTATATAAATGCCATATAAAGATTTTTCAAAGACCTAATTTGGTCAGTTCAAAACGTTTAATGGACTATAACGTTAGTATGACTATTGCGTTGTCGTACAAACGTTTTAGCTAAGACTGTAATTTAACGTCGTTTAGTTTAGTCTTACCAACGTGGCTAAGACCAGCTTATTATGACATATTCGTCGCACGACTAATAAGTTAAATTCATGACGTCTAAAGGACCTAGTAGTCATCTCACTATCATTATAAGACTGCTATCCAACTTTATGTCATATAAGTCAAGACTTATATGACGTTTTTGTTTGTTGCCGGATGCCTATTTCCAGTAGTGGACGTCTTTCGGCTGATATGATGATGATAATGATGAGCCCCTTAGCCGGATTGGATTCGCCAAGCCCAGTGTACGTCGGTTAACAGTTATCTTTTGCGATGGTGTTTGAACATAATTGTTTCAATAATTGCCTTGAATCGAAATATAATTGTAAGAAAATTAAAAACCAGTCTGGGAATCATAAATTCAACGTATTATCGAATTACGCGGGTAAACACAGGCTAATGTTTATTTGAAAAATAGGCGATGGTGCAACTTAGCGTAGTAACTGCGACCATTATGAAATGTCACCATAAGTTTGTTTCAAGATCAAGATCATCAAGATTAACCAAGCATTCGTGGTATACCGATAACTTTCATTTATGAATGACTGAAATCGCCTTCAGTAGAATCAATAACTCGGAACTTACTAGCTAGACGGTCATTCACATTAACAGATAGGTACCTACATTATGGCTAAGCACATGCCACGAACAAAATGCTCCACTGAAGTATGTTACGTATTGGTTGTTCACACAATTAGCAATAGCCAGATGGATAGCATGGCAACGGTTTGTTTTATGACATAAAAATAAAGTTAGGTGGCAAAATGAGAATAGCTTTATAATACTTTGCCATAATTCAAAAAAAGCATATTTGGCACAATTCTCATTAAAAAAAATTAGGGTCATGAAGCAATGCGGCGCCGCGGCGGCGCGCAGCGGGGCTTTGAAAAGATATTGCAGGAAAGAAACTGCTAATTACATGTGTGTAGGTATGTAAATAAAACCCGTATTTGACGCTAAACAGCAAAAAAAAAACAATGCACTTTTTTTTGTTGTGTCCATTGTCGCTCCATGTCAAAAACCAACCCCAATATATTTAGTTGGGAAAATGCCTGGGCAGATTGGTTACTGCCAATTTAAAGTTCTTTTAGTATAAGTATAAAAAGTACCTACCAAGTTAATTTCTATGTTATGCTGTGTCCACACTAAAAACTATTAATACCTACGAAGTTATTATTATGAGGTCAAGATTTCAGTAATCCGTATCTAAGTCATAATATTGTACTTACCAGCAGTAAATGTGTTCCATGACATACAAAAAACGAACTAACCCTATTCCATAGGATTTTTGACAGTATTCTGCCAATTTTGGGTCGTCACGTATTGACAAGATTTATGTGATTCTTTTTCACGTCACAGCAAAACTAAAAATTACTCCTGGCAAAGAGTGTAATGACGAATAACAAGTCGGGCCAACCGATAAATTTAAGCTAATGTTGGAATTTTCTGACATCGAACTGGCTATATCCTAAAAACAATTGATTCCTAAAACAGGAAGATTTGCTGCTTCAGTGTGTCATATCATGCTTTTAGAGCTCAGCGGGATAGACCCGCAAGCTCTAAACGCATGATATCAAACATCAAACATCTCACCATGTAACAGTAGGTGAAGTGAATAGTCACTTCATCTACAGCCGGTCGATTCTGTCGATATCTTACGGTGTTCACCAAGGCGGAGTGAACGACAATAGAGCTGTCATTCCATCTTATTTGTATGGTTTGACAACTCACCCGTCGTGTGCCCGCCCAAGTGTTCACTTCGACATGTTTACAGAATCGCACTACACGGTGAGATGTTTGCAAATCGCCCTCCCGGCCACATTTACTGCCAATATATATTTCAAAATGAATCTTGTTGAATGAACTTACTCAATTTTATAACATTTTCATTAAAGAATTTACTATGATGCATCGTAAAAATACTTATAATTTCTAGATCATAGATAGAATAAATAATGCGAAGTATAGAACAGACGGGTATTTATAACTGCTTAATTCTTTACAAAAGGTTTAAATTATTAGGAGATAGAGTTTAGACTGGGTGGATGACTAAAAAAATTTAATTGGTCCGTCCGGCAGATTTACAAAAAATATTAGTCACGTATTTTTTCTTTTTTCACGTAAACACAAAATGTAAACGATACAGTGCGTTAAAAACTCGTACAAAGTACACTTTTTTTACACGTGACGTGACGAGCCCCCCACTCCTGATCTTTGTTGCGTTTTATCTTCGTAATTTTTTATTGATTTGATACAGCAAAAAATACGTGTCCAATATTTGTTGATGTAGTCTAACTGACGGACTAAATAGAATCATTTATTTTTTTCCTTGTTCAAACCGTCTATAAATGTAATAATGCTCCAAAGCCTGGATAAGCACAAACAAACTTAAAAACTAATGAACAAACGACGTTCTTTATTTCGGTTTTCCCGAAGATGGAATGAACGTCGTTGGTACAAAAAGTCTATGAAAACGAAGTACAAACAAAAGAGAAACAATCGAAGGTTGGGCAACGCGCGGGGAATCGAAGCAATTTCGCTGGAAGCCGTGAGACGATCGCCGATAATATTGACAGGCGGATAATACTTGTTGCAATCGAAATAAAATATAAGGGCGGAGGAATCTCGGACGATTCTCTAACAAGCGTTTTGTATGTAGGGTCACATTTTGGGAAGAGAAACGTTTATTTCGACACAGAAATTTATTTACTTAAATATAGAGTAAGGCTCATTTGCACCATAATTTATGCAAAGCAAAGCATTTATTTCAAATAACCCGTTTACAAGCACTTTTGAAATGTCAAAAAGTTAAACGTTCAAAAGCGTAGATCTCTATGGAGAAGAACGTGTCAGAAAGTCCATTGATACTGTTTTAAATCAGTATAGAGTTACATCATACATGTTAAAGTATTTAAAACATCGTTCTGTTAATGAAGATGATCCAACGAAACCAATGGCTGAAATAAATGATGATTAGTGTTAAATACATTTGTCGATTTGTGATGCAACATGACTTGTCAAGTTGCCCCAATGCCATGTATTTTGGCATCTAGGTTAATTACCCTTTAATGTTACGTCGCAACTGTGCCAAAAATATGTCAGTTTAACATAATGCAAGCAGCTGTACAACTCGAGCCAGAGGTTTCAACAAAGCAATTAAACGATTAAGCTATAAATTGAAAGGAGTATAATATGTTCCTGAATTTAAGAAAAAAGACATCGTTTCAGTGTTAGTGGGAGGCTCTTGCAGTCACTATTCATGGGGCAAAGTTCAGTAGTAATGCAATATCCAACTTAAACCTCTGACTCGTAAATTTAGACGTCTGCATTATCATCAATTTCTACTTTAGGGTAAAGACGAGCTTTGTCCTCCCATCCTTGCTTAATGTTGATTTAGAAATGGCCATTTTCCTCCTTATTTGTCACTGCCCTCGTACACTGGTCTAACGAAAAATAACCGAAAAAGTTTTGTAAAAATATATCCATGAATTTTTATCACAGCTATTGAGGAAAACTCAATGAAAATAACAAATCAATATTTCCGCTGCTCTAATAAGTACAAAGTTCCCTCCAAACAGATCATAATACCAAATGGTCCGGATTCGATAAATAATGCGATTACTGCGTTAGCTGGTCGCAGCCCTACGGGCATGGAGGTACAGTCGAGTGCTCAGCGCTGATAACAAACAGACATCATCCGGATTTGTGTCGTCATGCGAACGCTCCCGATGCAAGGAGCCGAGTACCTCCGAGCACATAAGTACATTGTTACGGTGATTTGTTCACAAATCTCCGAGTGTTTCAAGATATGAATTGTTTTGGTTAAGTCGGAACATATTTTGTAGAGAAATGGGGATGAGAGGAAAGGTTAAGTGTTTTTTGCAATCGATTGCATTTTTAAATTAAGATGTCATTGTTTTATAATTTTATCTGTGTATCAACCCAATACCTTTTAACCCCTTAAAAGGTATTGGGTTGATACACAGATAAAATTCATTGTACTCATAATTATGAAAAACTTTCACTATGGGACCAACGCCGAAATCGCGAAAAAAAAAACGACTGCCCCATACATTTTTGTGCGCATAACTCGACAAAATGTACTGAAGACCTGTTTTTTTTTCACGATTTATACTACAAACGTTTTTTGCCGTTTTTTTATAGATAGAGCGCGACGTCAGCATGAAAGATTTTCTGTAAAAAAAATCGAGAAAGCACTTAAAAACAGCGTGACTTTGTAGCACTAACTTGAACCGTCTTTTATCATAATTACGCGTCACCGGACAAAAAATGACCACTCGCTTTAGCTGCAATCATACATCTGCGTCCCGCGAGATATCCCTAAGGTTTTAAGCCCATAAATTGCATAGCGAGCTCCGAGCGTGGAAGGGTAGTCGGTTCATTATTTAGTCCGTTTAAATCACTAAGTCCTTAAAAGACATTAGCAGGCTTTGTAGCGTTATCGTAGAACACAAAAGAGATTTAGAGCGAGCAGACAAGAGGAGGAACCCGTCAGTTTTTATTCAATAATATTTAGCTATATTGTGCCGTGTACTGCTTGATTGTAGGTACAAGGATCTTTTAATGGTAGGATTAATATTTTAATTGGATGCTTCAAGTTTTAGTGGAGCTTAGAGGTGCCTGTTGGCAATGCTTTGTCTTGATGAAGTATTGATGCTATCGCGAAGTTTATTTTGTATTGGTTGGAGAAAATTGAATGCGCATTTGCAATGCACTTTGAAGTCTAGAATTTTGAATCCAGCATTCTACTTACCGTTAAAAAAAGGTGTTTAGAATGACTGTTAATTTACATAATTAGGTGTACTTGTTACACATTTTCTTTATAATCCAATTCTTTTCTATTATCTCAAATGATTCATTCGCTCAAATCACAAAGCTCTGAATTGTTTCGCAATCAGTACGAGGTATTAAAAGGTCTAGACAACTAAATACGTGTTCAGCACTTACGCTAATTGTTTCCGCCATTTGAATATTGCTCGCGACAATTACTGGATTGGTCCGCCCGCCGCCAGAGGCCGCTGCTGTACAACGGACCCCTAAATTAATTGCTCTCTGCTCACTTTGTTTTATTTTGATCAGGATAAAACTGTATGTTGAAATAGGACAAAATAATATGAGAGGGGAAAAAGTTAAGAACATTAATTTGTATAGAACTAATTTCAAAACGTCAGTGTGCGTTTTTTCTACATTTTTCGTGTGATAGATTGGTGATGTTTCTCAAATGAAAATTACGGGAAAATATAACCTACCAATCAGTTCTGAATACCCTGAAATATTTATATATACACATGAGTGGGGAACAAATAACAGGTAAACTACACTTCCTCAATTTACACCTTTTCTTGGATGATTTCACTATCCGGAAATGAGCATGCCGTGCTTCCTGCTTGTCAATATTATGTTATATTGTGATATTATTGAATATGGTTACACTATTTATCAGCTGTTTTGTTTACATAAGAATGAAGAAAATATGGTTGATCAATCGATTGTAATTTGTTTGGTTTTCTTCTGTCTTACATTTTTTAGCTTGAAATGCGTTGTAATTAATGGTTAAAATTACATTTTTCATGAATGATAATATTTTTAACGGTTTTTTTTTAAATCGTTCTGTTAAGACATCAATGAATGTCTGTAGAAATTGTTGCTATAGGTACAAGCTTTGTCCAGTCCAGACCCCTTTTAAGATAAATACAAAAAACCTTTGAATAGAAACAGCTTGTATCAAGAACCGTTGCTGCAAATTCATATTCTTCAACGCGTGCATGTCTCTCATTTTGAATAAGTATATCAACCGTTACAAAGCAAGTTGTGATTGTCCGAACACATCACACCCTCTTAGGGCTGGTAAGGTCAAGGTTGAATCTCGGTTGAGAAGCTTTTAAAATGTATATCTTCAACGGTTTTACAGTCTTATTCATAAAGTTCTTTGCATTTATAAATAATAAACAAAATTCTATATGTAGTATCTCTAAGTAAAATCTGATAAAAGGAGCTAAACAGTCCAGAGGTTTGTATAAAACGAGAGAGAGCATAAAAGAAACGAAACGTTTACTAAACGAGTAGAATACAAGGTAGCGAAATATGATCATGGATGCATAATTAGCAGACTTTGTGGGACAGCCATTGTATTGATATCCGTGTTAGAACATTGTATCTACAAAACACTGACAGCTTTGACGTACAAGACAAGCCCCTGCACAATAGTCGTGTAATATTATTCAAATAATATGAACACTACGAGTAGAGTTTCTCTATAGAGTTTGCTGTCAAAGTGTTATGTTACTAAACTATAATTGGTTGTCAAAGCTTTCGCCTAAGGGTTTGCGGATGAAAATTTAATGAGGAATGCTTTCTGGGACTGATGCGGGTGGACTTGGCCAATTAACGATATGTTTTGTGTGAAAAGTACCTGAATACAGTTGTGGGGAAGTTTTAATGATGGGTTTTAGGAAATTGACTCTTTTAAACACAAAAAAATGAAAATACTATTAACATCTTATGTTTTAAACATGTAGCTCGTTTTACTTGACTTAGGTGATAGTAATAAAATATATTTTGTGAAATAGATTAAAATAACAGTTTTACACGTCAAACTTTGTTGTTTAGCTTAAACTAAATGAGGCCGGTGTTTCCCAGGTATTTTATGACATTTCTCTCAACTGTAACATTCAAGCTTGTTCCTGAAAAAATAAGGCAGTTTGTTTATTGAAAGGGTCACTTTTCATCCCCAATCCAATCCAGTTATTTTTCTCCAACCAAAAAAAAAACAACACCAATAGAAATAAGCGTGATCCCCAGCACTAAAGTAAACTATGCCAGCTAATCGTGTCGTCATCTCGTGAGATCGATAGCGGGCGGCGCCGCGGAGTCTGTCCGTCGGGACGGCGCGGCGCCGGCTCCGGCGATGGGCACGGCGACTGAACCGGAGGCACGGCGGCACGGCGGCACGCCGAGGCGCCAAGGGGTCGCGAGATTCGCAAATAAATCTTATAAAACCACTACTGCTATAAATTATTTATATTTGTTATGATTTCTGTGTGTCTGTATCGATTAGCCGATTATTTGGGATATAATTACCCAGGTGATGGTTACAAGTCTTTTACATTAGGTGAAGCTTAAAGTGTTTGTACTCTCTGAGGTCCACTTACGGCGAAACTTATAATATATTTAAGTAAACATGCTATACTTTATAGGCCTACGGGCCTAACCAACTTGGAATTAATAAGAAAATCTTGGCTGGTGCAAGCGAGCCTTAGAGACACAGAGATGTTATTCAAAAATGCCAAAAAAAATTACTTAGATTTTTGGTTACTAATTAAAACGAGTCCTCCGAAGTCTATAACATTGCAGGCATACACGCTGGTTGATATATCATGTAGGCGATAGCAAGCAGTATAAACATCAACAGTATCATTTCCAATCAAAAATCCCTGTATCCATTGATCTATAAAAAGCCATATATCAATGCCTGTTTCAGAAATTCAGAACAAATTAAAAAAGTCCAATCAACTGACGCCCATCACAACGACAGGCGGATTAAAAAGTATATTCATCATCCCTCTGACTTATACTCATTACGGGTTCTAAATTGTCGTAATGAGAATCCTCTGTGAAAGGACACAGATTTAATTTGCTGCGTGGTCGCGACCACACAGGGTGGGGCGGTACCTACGCCGGTATTAATCCCACTTCAAAGGACACACTGGAATTACAGCCTCCTGTATATAGCGGTATTATATTCAAATGAACATGCTGGACTTAATTATTTCTGGTTCTGAACTGATACGAAGTTGATGAGGCTATGTGTGGTTATAAGTTTGGTTTTATTCCGACGACGGATTGGTTTTTAGTCAATACATTAGCCTCGTCAAATAAGAGTCATGTTTAAAAATGTTTAGTTCAAAGGAATGTTTCTGCAAATATAAACTTTGCCTCAGTTAATGGGTTCGTGGGCGCCTACGTTAAATACTGGTATTCAGCTGAGTTCGGTTTGACTGGAAGCCGACCCCAATAAAGTTGGTTGGGAAAAGGCTAGACTGATGATGATAAACTTTGTCTAGCAGGTTAGGGTCAAATATCGAGAAATAACATTTTTACTTTGCATCAAATCCCCACAAACCACTCTTCCGTCTAACATAGAGATTGAGAGTAAAAGTCGTGTGTATTTAAAACAAAGACGGATGTCTGGCGCCAACCGAGGGTAGACGTCGTGGCGCCGCTCATTCCACTCTCTGCGCCTACATAAACTACTATGTTACCGAATGCCATGGAGCACTTCTAACTGTCAAGTTAGATAGTAGTTCTGACAATTGGTGTCGTAGTCTTGGATCAGAAGGCCAATTTTATTGTCAGTTGCAATCTGTCAAAAATGTGTGGAAATTAAGGCTTTTTTTACAGATTGCAACTGACTAAAGAATGCGAACGTTGCTTAAAAATTACTAGAATTGGCACTTTGATATTTAAAAATTGCTAAAACACAAAATTCCTATTTATTTATGCAAATCAGACTTCTCTGAACTTTATTTGTTGCGAAGTGATTTAAAATACCAATACAGGGTTTTCCAGAAATGTGTGGTAATTTTTGAGGGTGATGTTGGGTAGCTGATTCGTAAGGACAAAATAGCAAAACTTTTAGTAGTTTGTTGTGATCGAGTATTTTGAAGAAAGTATTTTATTTTTTTAATTTTTTCCTTATTGTATATCAGCTACCCGACATCAAACTTAAATATGACAACGCACTTCTGGAACACCCTGTATATTTACCATATTTTATTTAGATCAATGGGCACTGTTATTTAAACGTCGTTTCACAGAAACCTCATATTATCCGACCCTTAATCAATCGAAACAACAAAAACACTGTCTCGTTAAATGACTTCTCTGTCCGTCGCCTACTCTGTGGCGTCGATCGACATTCGTCGTTTTGTCTGCGCCTCCTCCTCCACTAATGTACGCGGTGTGCAAATATTTGAGTTCGCCAAGACTTATTGATCAGGAGGAGATCATGACAGCTCGCACTCCTCGCTTCCGTCACGTTTGGAGTGCTTGTAAGCTGGTGTGCGTGCAATTTTGCACTCTCCCCGGCCCTACACAGAGCTGCGGTGAAAACATTGTTTGACACGATTCGATTCACTTGTTTTGCTGAAAAGCTGTTAAATAGTGTTTCGCAATCGCCTGGCAGTTGGCAATGAGCACGTTTTTCGGATTGTGTAATAGTTTCCTTGGTAAATAATATTTAACGATAGAAACTTCTCTACATTTTTATGGCTTCTCTGGCACTTGGGGCACGTTTTGTAACAATTTTGTCGGATTTTTGTTGAAACTTTGTTACAAATATTTCTTAATTTCTCGAAAAAAGTTTAAGTAAATGTAAAGGAAACCTTGAATAGATGTTCTTGAGAAGTTCACAAGAATATTTCTAAATCTATAATGTTTGTAGCAAGTTAATAAACGAGTAAGCTGAACGTTTCAGCACTCGATTGAATTTCCGGGTGGTAACGACGTTGAGGCCCAGCGCTGGCGGAAATACCGTTAATGCATGTCAATTGTTGTACCCCTAACTTTGTTGAACACCCACTCTCCAGGCGACAATACTGCTCTTCGTTTTAATAAAATATTGAAGTAAACGTTTTAGGAAGATTTTTGCATGATGCTGATAGTATGTTTACAAATGTTACACTAATGTGGCGCGTGGTTTTACTTTAATTTATTATTAAAAAATATCTAAATACTTCCTTCCGTGTCAATGCTGTCAATATTCCGTGTGAATGTCAATTGCTGGCTGTTGCACAGGTTGCGTTTAATACATTGTTTTTTCTATAATGTACCTTACATTATAGAAAAAACAATGTATTAAACGCAACCTGTGGTGACCACAATGATGATTTTAAGTTTTATTTTACATTTACTAGGATTTAACAGTCCTTGATTTTAAATGAATTGCCTAGTTGAATTTTCCCATTGCCAACAATGCAAAATTTATTTCACATTATAAACCCGCGCATCTATACCTAGCCTTCATTCGATATTCCGGCGGCCTGAAGCCCATAATCAAACCAGACATTGCGTATTCACTCACACAGATTGTGAGTTAAAACACAAGTTCATTAGGTACTTACTCAGACAAGATCGCCTAAACTTAGAAGCCACCAGCAAGACATGAACACATTCACTCACGCAGATTGTAAGTCAAACCAAGCGATGCAAGCCACACACGTCACCGCGCATTGACGCGCTGACGACGCGACGACGGGGGCACGGAGAGCCACCATCAGCTTCCCCGTGTGTACACAACAAAGGGTTGCACTCGCATTGCTTAATGGACAGTGAAGGCTGAGATAGCGCAGTGATAAATCACCGACGTGATTACCGAGCCATTATCTAAAATACAATCTCGGGGGCGACAACTTGGAGAAAGTAAAGTTGTTGATGTAATTGACAGTGACGTGCTGCCGTTGTCTTTATTAGATCAGAGTTTGGAGGGATTTTAGGAGCTGAAAAACATTTATAATTTACTAAAACAAATGCAATAAAGTGATGACACGAGCATGAAAAAAAACCATCATAGTATTGTCGAATAAATGTTTGTGAGTTAGTTACAAAATGTAATACAACATAAACTATGGCTGTCCTTATTCAGTAATCAAATCGCAAATCGGACAGCAATCCATTCAGCATTCTGTTACAACTGCTTTGTAATACATGAAGGTTGTAAGCAACCATCCTTGCTTATATAAATCTTCTTCTATTCGTTATATAAATCTCGGTAAACATTTTAACAGAAATGATATTTCTTCTACTGACGTATAACTATAAGATATCAAAACACACGAACGATAGAGACCACAAAATTGCATTTCTACATGCGGAACCCCCTCGGTAGTCGATCAACGGCAAACAAATAAGCGTATTGGTACAATCGAGTCTATTTCATGCAAGCCCCTCAAGTGACGCGCTCAAAGAGAAGCCTGAACGATCCGCACTCCTTTGAACACGCTCACAAACGTTACAAAGGCTGAGCTTACTAGGTACGCGTAGCTATCATGGACTCGATTTAATGAAGCAATTAAAAATCAATTTACAAAGATTTTTCAGATCTTTTCTTCAGAGTTTTGTAAAGAAAATCAGTTTGCTCAATCTCTCCATCTTTCAGAAATGACTACAAGATGTAAGTAACAAACACGTAAAATATGAATAGTCAAAGTTTACAGAGAGCTCCTAAATACATCACGATACGTCAACTTCAAAGACAAATTAACAACTTCGTTTTGGCAATATTCATCAATCTTACAATAAACAGTTACATCGCATCGAATTGAAATGTAGGCTTAGTATTGAAATGGCTTCCCATTTGTAGTCCCGAAACATGAAAATAGCGTGGCTCTCAAACAGAGAGGGGTTGCGTATACTTAATAAAATGCGCAAAGCGTCCGCTGACAAGGATGTATGCAAATCAGACGACAGCCTTGTGCGCGGGTACTGAAGAGCCATCCGTCCACTCCTACTGCGGTAAGCATGGGAATCGTTAATGATACAAACTATTCAATATTTTCATGTTATAAATGTGGAGTTTACGAATCAGAATAAACCTAATTATGAACTTGCTAGTTGGTATGTTTCATATCATAACATACATTATTAAAAGGAATACACATAGTGATGCTCCATTTAATGTATACATTTCATAATAATGCCTCCGTTGGTCACAAAAGAACTTTATCCATCGCATATGAGTGTCCTCTCTACAGCTTCGCTAGTCTATCGTGGGCGTACTTTTAAAGTATATTGCGTATCCTCATACATACGTATGGTGAGGGTTATTGTTGTTTTTCAAAGCTGGTAACGCTTCGCCCATCTGAAAGGGGTTTTACCGCGGTTCCACTTCGCCTCTAACAGATTTGTAGCTACGCATTGCACATTTAATACACGCTGGGTGCTTTTATATCCCGCGGTCGGATTTATTGAGTGTTTAGGATTCATAAAAACGTTATGTGAATTCATTATTTCACTTTATAGGCTCTTTGGTGAATCACAATTCAGAATTTGTCTATGACGATTGTTATTACAGATTTATGATATCACATTATTATTATTGCACAATTAGATAAGACAGCACGAAGTTGCAATAATTTTAGCCACATTTCGCTATCACAAACTTAAATTACTTTGTACTAAATTGGATTATGCTACTCTAGGGTCTAGACTGCAGGCCTTAAGATATCTTAGCCAAGATCTCCCTAAAAGTATTTAGAACTTCGCTCATATTTTACTTAAACAGTTTTCAACCACGTTATTTGAATAGTTAATACGGATGTGTCTAAGTTTATTCCTGAAGAAAAGGGTCTTCAATTCGGCTTACCATCTCAGCAACGCGATACGATCAAATGGATGCAACTTAAATAGGCATTAAGAAACATTTTTGCGAGCTCCTCCGAGATAAGTTTCTCTTGATCCCCGGCCATTGTGATAGTCATCTGTAAGAAAGTCCGTGAAAAGCCCCGGACTCATTCGCCATTCATGGGGCGATTTGATTTACTTAAGATCTTTGGCTTGATACTGTCTATTAAGTGAGTGCTTCCCGAAAGAGGATGGTCGTTTTTATAAAAGTATAATGCGATGTGCTGAGATATGTCCTATATCTATGTGTGTATCGTTGATATCTATGAGATATGAGGTCCAGTAATAGAATTGATTGAGCAAACCGAGATTGGAAAGAGTGTATTGTGTAGAAAGCATTGCATTCACAGGGTGTTCCAAAAGTGCGTGGTCATATTTAAGGGTTAGTTTGGGTAGCTGATTTACATTAAGGAAAAAAAGACAAAAAAAGAATGACTTAAAAAAAACCACTAAAACGACTAAAAAAATTCGAACAAATGTCTTTTCAAGCAGTCTGATGCGTTTGGTGACAACAAATGGTGATCGAACTAAAGTAAATGCCACCGACTGTAACTATCTGCTTGAAAAGTCATTTGTTCGTTTTCTAAGGTCGATTTTTGAAAGTTCCTTTTTTTTGTTTTGGTATTTTTTCTTCACTGTGTATCACCACCTACCCAACATCACCCTTATACACGCACTTCTGGAACAGCCTGTTAAGAGAAATTGGTTTTGCATGTTGTAGGTATGTTTGAATGTATGTGTATGTTTGTTTGTTGGCTTCGGTTCAAATCTTGTAAGCTAATTTGAACAAGTTCCTTTTATTCTACAAAGTCGAAATTTTAAATGTTTGTCCAGTTTTGATGACAATGAATTTCAATGATAATTATGACCTGATTTTCCATCTAGGGTTAGCTCCACACGATTCAACTCCTCATCGGTCAACGTTACTGACACAAAATTTTATACAGGCATTCAAATTTTATAGCATGTTCTAAAATTTACTATGACATGACTGCTGCGTTAAGAGTTGGCTCCAAATACGAGATTTCTTCAGCGGTCAACAGCACAGACACGACATTTTTAAATCAGCATTCTATTATTATAGCCCTTTCCTAGTCCACCATGACTTGGCTGCTGCATCTGTATTAGCTCCATATGCGAAATATCCTCAGCGGTCAATAAAACAAACCCAAACGAAATTTTATATCAGCATGCAATAACAATAGACACTTGCTGCGTGAATTTGGCCTATGGCTAAATAGGCATGAACGTCCAACTAACTTAAGGCCAAGCCAAGCAAAAAAGGTTACAGATGTGTTTTACTTAGTTTTATTTTGAACTTTGTAGTTCATTAAAAGCTTGTTTAAAAATGTTTTTTACTTAAATTTTATTTTATCAATAAGCATTAATCAAACAAGCATTAGTTAGGCATTTGTTTATTTTTGTTTGTACCCACATTGTGTGTATCTGTGTGTGCCAAATAAACTAATTTTTTTCTTTCTTTCTATGAGTATTGGAATTGGTTTTCGATAAAGTTCAAATCAGATACTTTTTTTTTCAAATAAAATAGTAATTTCGATGGTGGTTTTTTATAGAGTTGGTTTACAAAGGAGGTGCATTAGAAGGGAGGGTTAACGCGTGGTTCCGGGCGAGCGGACGAACGATTTATAAAATGAGTTTGCGGTGCAACCAAGCCGTGATACCCCATTGGTTACGTCTCACTTCTTTATTAGTGACGCTCCGGCTGGGGAGTTGCGCGCTATCGATACAAAGTTTAATAATATACTTGTTATCGTTTCATAAAGAGATACCGTTATGATATCGGTAATCCATATTTGTGTGTGTACCTTTATAAAATTGTATGGCATTAAATGTCATCTATTTAAGTACCCACTCTTAGTGCCTAATAGATTATTTGACTAATTAATCTATATTTCTTTCGGCCTTTGGTTTAGTTTTCCTGAGTTTTATCATTGTACCTATTATTTAATAGATTTTATAAAACTTTGTTTAAGCTAATGTTGCTATTTATAAATTGATTTTCTTATCTCTACTCTAACTAAGGTAAAACAGCGTCATTTGAAGTGGATTGAAAAAGGTGTTTCTTTGGGTTTCTATATGTCCAAATGATAAAACTGAACCCTAATAGGATCATTCATGTGTCTGTCTGTTTGTCTGTTACAGAAAAAAGTTCCTAATCTACTGCACCGATTCCGTTAAAAGAACACATATTAACTTCTACGACCGAAACACGTTAATGAAATATCTGAAGAGTTACAAATAACCCTTTAGATAATTTATTAACTAAGTAGAAAAAATAACCCATGCCGTGCGACATATCTAACGAAATGGCTTATTGCGAGGATTTTAATTATAATTTTTCATAAACATAAAATTAATAATTTTGTGAAATTTTAAATTATACAGGGTGTTCCAGAAGTGCGTGGTAATATATAAGGGCTAGGCTAGTCAGACCAGACCAGACCAGACCAGACCAGACCAGGGCTAGCTGATATAGATAATTTAGGAAAAAATTGTAAAATAAAAACTTTTTTCAATAAATTCTACCACAATAAACGACTAGAAAGTTCCGAACAAATGGTTTTTGAAGCAGTTTGTTACAGCTGGTGGTATTTACTTTAGTTCAATCACAGATTTGATGTCACCAACTGCATGAGACTGCTTGAAAAGTCATATGGTTTGGGGAGCTGGTTGTCATAGCTGCTGCGTCAGATTTAAGTCTGTATCCATAAAACTATCATAACAAGCCAAAATACATGTGACATGTCATAACACAATATGCATTAACAGAAAATCTTTTAGGCAGCAAGCTCAGGAGTTTCGTACCTGTTTTGGCCCACTTTCGAGACTTAAGCGATTTTTTTTCAGCCAAACTATAAGTACTACCTCAGCAATGACGATAAATAATAATCAAGTAATTTAAAGTTTAATTTTGTTTCTGCTTAAACACCAACAAGAACATGTTTAAATAATATTTATAAAGACGCTTTCGTTAAAAACCTGCAACCCAAAAACACAACAAGTATAAAACTAAATTAAAAGCCCTTCGCATAATAAAATTATAAAAAAATCAGTCTTCAATAAAAACGAGAAATAACAGACAGCGCCACATCACTATTTCACGGGCATTTGTCGCGGGACGTCACCATTTTTCCCTCGCTGCGCCGCCATCAGTGGAAAGTTAAAAGCATTGAGAGACATATCGCGGGTTCCTTCCAAGCTCCATTGTTCTCTCGCCCTTTGTCCCGCGCCGAATGTTTTAATGTAATTGGCTTTGTGAGACGATTTTTTTACCCCACTTTCCTCGGCTTCCTCGGCATGTGTGCGTAACATACGAAAAGTTTCAGTTGTATTCAGTCCACTGGGCGTATTGTAGCTTTGGCTTAATTATTTGTCGTGCTTCCTTATTGAACGACCGCCGATTGTAACTGGCTATAAGGTTTTTGATTGAAGTGCATAACAAGGTTATGGAAAATCCAGTCACAACGTCTTCATTGAAGTTTTCTTCAATAATGAGGTCACATTAATTAACTTCTACATTTTACACAGAAAGCTCTAAAGTAACTTAGTTCAGCTTAATCATATATTAAGTAAGACAATAGTACAGAAGTAGCAGTAGTTTATCCCACAATACTAGTGTGTCATGCATATTACTACAACATCCTTCCTATTTTAACCGACCCATCTCCACTGACTCCCAGTAAGTGACTTGGATATAAATTGGGGCATTGTCTGTGAATCTGGAGCATTCGCGAGACTTTTAGACTCATTCTGCAACACGAAGAAAAATTCTAAAGTCCAATACTGTCCGTGTCTCCTTCCCGTTCATCGAATTTCCTTTAGGAGAGACAAGGAGAGATAAGGATTGATTATTATTATCGGCATAGAATATTTGCAGAATAAGATAGCTGATCTTGAATGAATTCCCTTTTGTTTTCTCGCTCTGATGCTGTTTCGTTTCGCTCTGGCGCACAGGACTTAGCACTATATACACTCCTGTCACCAGAATACAGGATCAATCCGCAGAGTGATTCGGTACTTTTTACAATAAATAATACTTAATATTTATGATGGGAAGTTTTGTGTTATAAATAGAAATAGGTCAGTACGATGCTTTTGTACTGATTTAGTATTGAATGAATAATGAATGTTACGCCCTCGCAACTTATTTATTGGAAAAAGTTATTTTTAGATAAAATGACGTGGGTGACTACTGATTAGAGATGATAGAATATAGCAATATTCAATTAGCTTTGGTTCCGCACAGGAAAGACCCTTTGATAACCTATGTGTATTTTGCCCTTATCAGCTAGACTAATCGTTACCGGGTGACAATGTTGCATATTTACTGCATCCAACAAGGCCAATAAGACCTTGTTATTTTATAATGTAGGACAATAAGACTAACATTTGGTTAAAAGTTTAATTAGTATTAGTAACAGTCACTGGACACGGGCCTCATGAAAAACCTATACAAATTTGGCCTTTCACTAATAAAACAGAATAAGAGAAATAATTTTTAGCCCAGCAAAATATAATTAATAAAATAAATGAGCAACAGGTCAAACGTCTTTGCAGAATATCACTGTGAGTGAGGACAGAGGGAGCGTGGCACGCATTTCTGGCTAGTTTGATATCAGCTCCCGTCACATCGCTACCGTTTCCTCGCTCCTTCGCTAAAATATACGATAAATTACTCTTGATCAATCGTTCTCTTATACTTGACCGAAGTTTGAGCACAATGACCGCGTTCTATTGTGAAATATAAAGTGTTCTTCGATTTAGTACTATGAAAAAACTGTGAATACAGGCAGTGCTTGAAAAAATCTTCTCACGTTCTCTTAAGTTTATTTATGTGGTGTTTAAATAAATCCACAGGTTGTTGTTTCATAGTGTTTCATATCCTACGGAAACGTGGTTGAAATTCGGACTTTATATCACAAGTGTAAGGTAGTAAGTTGCTCAAGAGACTTGGGGGTGTGAATTCTGATATCACCTGTTGATTTCACCGAGAAAATCCTCAGGGAACATGTTTTGGAGGATACTGTAAGTATTCTCTTAAGATGAAGAAAATCGTGCGGCTTTACCGAGAGTTTATTTATACCCGTCGAGGAAGTGATTTTGTTTGCTCCTAGTATTTAGAAATAATACGTAAGGAAGGAAGGAATGGAGAGAGGCCTTTGCCCAGCTGTGGGTTTATTCAGGTTGGATTTATAATTATAATGCCTATAGAGTGTGTTCAGTTAAAAATACTTCGGAGGGCAAAATAATTACTAAATAAGAGTGTGGAACAAATTGACATACTAATTTCGTTGCTTTAATTACCTAATTGTTTGATACAACCCTAACGGAAGAAAATAATGAGAGAATGACTGAATTTATATTTGTATTTCCTTTGACTTTATAGCCTAAGAATAATTAAGTGTATAAACGTTTCTATTTATGTTAAGGAATACGACTAATTCAGTTTTACACGTATCAAGATGTACTTGGCGATTAGCCATTTATATATTGTTCCTATGTATAGTAAAAAAATTCGTTTGTAAATTTTTATGTGATAACTCAAATCCGATAAGACATTTCTTCGGAACCGCTGGTCCCTCGTCACGGCACAATAAGCCACTGCTATATTTATGTCGCCATACGTCATCGTTCCCCTCAGAACGGTCTCAGGAGACGGCATTATGATGTCACAGGTAGACCAATTTATTTTTATGATTGAACTGTATGAACTGAAAGATCGATACCGACACACTTTTTGTGTCATTTTTTTCGTATTCTTCGAAAAAACAGTAGCGGAAATCATGAAAGTAGCAAATCAATGAGCCCAGTAAATGATTAATAAAGTTTCTAGCTGAAAATTTTAAATTTCTGTAATCAATTTTCATCCTATAAATTCATAATTCTCTCAAATTCACTGTTGAAACTTTTTTGTGGTAAGTCTATTTTTTAACATTTTAATTAAAATCGTGAGGCCTACTTACACAGAACAATAAAACCCATTGTGACCTAATAACAAGTCTACCAGATTGACGTGAGATCGATACAAGGCTCCCGGGAGCCTGCGACACGAATATTAAAATTATCTACAAGTCTTCAACGACTGTCGACTGTGCCGTCCCCAGCTCTATTAGATTTGAGGGAAAAAGTCGCCCCCGGGACTCTTATTCAATTGCCTGGCTGTACATTTTATTACTTTGATACGTTACTGCGTTATGTCGATCATTATTACCTTACTTCGTTAATTATCTTTCGGAGATAAATAAGTTATTGGGAAGTGTGTTTTTAGGGTTTCGTACCTCAAAAGGTAAAAAAAGGAACCCTTATAAGATCACTCTCTTGTCCGTCTGTCCATGTGTCACCACCGATTTTCTCAGGAACGGGTGGACCTTGCAAGTTGAAATTATACCAGATACTGAGGTCTATAGTCCCTAAATCAAGGTTCTGAGTCAACACGATGAAAAGACATGGGCAAATTTAGATTTTCACGAGAACTTGTAAGTACCAAAATTTAAACTTAATTTTTTTTTTTAATTTTTCGGAATTTTCCCTTTGTGCTGTAAGACCTTGCTTTTAACCAAAATTGACAATTCTAGGTCAACCGGAAGTACCCTATAGGTTTTGAGTCGAAAACCTATTATGGTAGTTCCCGTTGACCTAGAATAGAATAGTACGGAACCCTTCGTGAGCGAGTCCGACTCGTACTTGGCCGTTTTTTTTTTAAATTAGTTTATCAAGTAAACATCTTGTTTATTTAATGTTAATATGAAATAGAGTAGTAATTGAATTCTAATTCTTGTAAATCCACTTTAAGTGCGCATAAACGCAAATTTAAAAACGCGTGAAGTGCAAATTCACCCCTTGCAGAGGCACACGCTACCCGCGCCACCATTATACTACCTAATCCGGGGTATTTGCGTAATTGATATTTACAACTAACCTGGATTTGAGAACGCTTTTCCCAAGATTAGACGGGATTTGTTTGGATTTTCCTTCTTCGCGAATTCACTTCAATTTATTTACAGCCTTGTATCTCGTCGTGAGCGAATAACGTTTACTGATACCATTCAGCGTTATAGCTAGACCTTTTCTTGTTTTGCATATTTTATTTGAGAAGGCTGTTTTACTATTGTTCTGATTGTAAGTGGAACATGTTAGGGCATTCGAAAACAAAATTAAGTTTATTTATTTTCGCTTGAAAGTTGTTGTAGTATAAAAATAAATTCAAAACGATACGTCTCCATTAGCAAAACGAAAAAAAAACTACAAATGGACGGGAAATTCAAGAAACAACAGAGGCGTATTCCGGACGTGAGGTGCGCGTCGCCCGACAGATTAGGGCCCAGCAAAGAGAGTAAGAATCTACCGCCAAATACGAATATCATAGCAAATACAACGAGCCATCTTGTTTGCCTTCCATTTTTATGATATTTGTTGTGCGCTGCGAGTTGAGAGAAAATAAAATTTGTGTTTGAAATAGAAAATATCATCTGAAGCACGTTCATCAGACAGATATTGGCACTCCAATATACTTTATAACTCGATCGTCAGCTAGATACGAGAGCTATGGAAATAAATAAGGACTCTATTACCTACTGTAAAGCGTTAGTCGACTAATTTCATACTGATAATTTACTACATTAACATTTATTCATGAGTGTAAAGGTACTCACAGTCAGTAACAACTCTTAAGCAAAACTTAAGATCAAAGAAACACCACTTCTTAGCAAAGTTACTTTCCCTTACTTTGTGCTCGGCGTCACAAATCGATGAAATCATTGTTTTATTTGTAGCTATCTCTTTTCATTCGATTTCCCCGACATCATGAACGGTCATAAAATAAATCTGGCCATAAATAAAGCAAGGAGACGCTAACAAGCGTCTCGGGTTCACCAAGTGATATTTCTTAGCTCGCGTCGCCATTTTTGTCATAACTCTATTATGTTCGCGAGTGTCGAAATGCGAGATCGTTCGCTTGATTTATTTGTCGACTTCTTAGCTAGGAGATGCTGCGATGCGTTTGCATGATGTGAACAAGTGTACACGATGGCGTGGTTGCACAAAGTGAGTACATGTGGATGCTTCGTTGCATTTTAGAATACTTTACAGGAGCTAGAGACACTTTGGGAAAAATAAAGTTATTTGATCTATTTCAAAAGAAAATAATAAACAGAAAAAAACACTACCTACCATCCTACTGGGGTAGTTTTATCCGTTCAAACGGAGTAGAATAGCATTAGGCTTATCCCTTAAACTTAACACTACATATTTCATGTTGATAAAAACAAGGAAACAGATAATCATACAACATAGTACTAAGACAAAGTCTGATGAGTCCCACTCAATAAATGCGTAGCGGTACCGAAGTGCGCGTAGCTGTAATAGGTCGTTACGTTACATTGCTTACATTTATTTATTACATGTTTTATTCACCACCCGCCGGTTTCAGCTCGTTGACAGACTGGCTTACAGGCTACTGTCCCAATTTAGTCAAATAACACGTTAGTTTTGCTTACAATACGGTCCCAGTGTTAGTGTCTGACTTTCGTAGCAGTGCTACGCGCTACGAGAAAGCGTAGCATGATCTTTTCGTTTGTTGTGAAATATTTTTGACATCGTATTGTAAGTTATTTAGTAACAGAAGTGTATTTACATATTAAAAGATCATACAGTTATATTCTAATGCTAGAAAAAATATTTTCTTTTTGAACGCGTGCTAAATGGTTGTGGTGATTGCGGGCAATCACCACAACCACTTAGCACGCGTCAGACGTAATTACACGTTATTGATGCTCTAATTTTAATTCTGAGATAAAACAATTTTGTTTGGAAGATTGCTTTTTATGTATATAAGTAACGTATTAAAAATTTATAAATAATTTTACCCAAAAGTCAGCCATTCAAGAAAGTCTCACGGGAGAATGTTTTGTATTTTTCACGGTTCTTCAATAGTATCCCAAAATGCATTTGCGATCGGTGATCGCAGAGGGTGGTCGGGAAACAAATTTAACCGACAATTGTAAATCAATTAGAGAGGGTGGCTTTACGGGGTGTAATAGCTACCCCTCCCGAGCGCGGCAGGGCCGGAGTCGAACATGTTATACTTATTGTGAAACATTTAATAGCATAGGAACCTGGCCTAGATTTTCCACTGTGAATGTTAAAGTTCCATTTTAGTAAAATTAGATTTCGTAAAATAATTAGGTACCTAACTTACTGGAGTAGTCTATTAAGTTGTCTAAAGTAAATTACCCAGAACAATTTACAAGGCCTTCAAATAGTTAACGATATTTTTCGTTAATTAAACGGGCACTCATATCTGAAGTCTTAATTAATTAAGAAGTCGCGTCCCGCCCTGCCCTCTGTAGGTATTCATAGTGGGGAATGTTCAAGTGCATATTGTGATCTACGCAACAGCCCCCTCTCACCCCCGTCTTCAGCCCCCCTGCTCTTCACGTCTGATCCAGGAGTTCTGTCTTCGAGAAGTCGAGAAACCTATACGCACGCCTAATATTAAGAGCAGTTTATTGTCACCTACATTTCGAAAACACGATCTTTCAAGTACCACAACCGTTTTTCATTACGTATTCTTCGTCGGGTAAAATAAAGATCGATAAATTTTACTCCGCATCAAAAAGCTTTTCATTGAAGAGGACACAAAAGGTTAACCCTTTCTAGTAATAATTCAGGATTTTCAGCTAACAGCAAGAACGTTACGACGAAGTGCCAAATGACAAAGTTGGCTTAGAAGTTTAACGGCGAAGTGAATTGCTGACCGAGTTCCATACGCGGTCACTCATTCAATTTGCACTCCAAAATTGTAAGCTATGTCTCAGGGTTTTTCTGCTGTCGGAATCTTGTAGTAACCTAGATTATGTTTAGCTCTAATAAAAAAAAATACAATCAAATAAATCACAATACTGCTAAAAGCAACCTGTATTCACCCTTTTATCAGTGTATTCTCTAAATCAATAATTAAATTCAAAAATGACTGTATCCATTAACTTTACGTAGACAAACGGGGACAAAACAGTAATTACAGCATTTAGAGTTGCGTCACATAATTATAGGCACAGTGTATGGGGTGCATTAGCGGTACAATGAAGCGCCGCCGACGCGCGACGCTCCGAGGGGTGGCTACAGGGGGCCACGGTAGCAAAAATGATAATCACATGTTTTATGAGTATTCATATCACTGTTCGAAAGTGAAGCTAGTTATTATGAGTAAATGTCGATTTATATGAATGAATTATAATTTTGAAATCTTAATAGTTTTACTTGTGTGGATATATTTTATTTGATTTCGATCCAAGAGTAAATCGTGAAGAGTAACGGGTGGAGTGTGGACACTCATTAATAACTATTCAACTCTATTCAATTGTTCATAATAATGTTGTCTCGAAATAAAAAAAATCTAATTGTTCAAAAAGCTTTTAAGAGCTTGCACTAAAACCATTAAATCACCCTTCGTTTAATCGCATAATTGTGTAATTAGCACAACATCCCTGCAGATGTGTCGGACTAACGTAACTGTTGATGTCGGTTCTCGTCCAGTCATAGCTAAACGCATTAGCGTGGGGCGCTTGGACCGCTGCTGGGGCGTCCAACTCAAGCGCCATGTCGGACACCCAACTACACCCAAGCGCCACGTCGTCGCTCGGGTACCCTCGTCGCCGTCGACTCCGGGTAGCGTTCGCGCCTCGTTTCCACTTGGTTATGCCTTTTATGCGACGATTCATTACCAACAACGTTAAACGGGGGACGGGGACAGATAGCCACATTTATTACTTTTGTCAGCGGAAAAATGAATTTACACGCCGATGACTTACGCACTGCCTTTGTCGCCCACAAGTCGTTATATTCATCGCTACATTTAATGACTTTTGAATTTTGTTGTTTTGTGTACGGCTTTTGTCATTTCCGTGTATTTTAAAAGGACTCATTTTAATCGGAAGTTCGATTGCAAGATAACAATTAATGGATTTTGACGTTTCCATTTGGAAGATTACGTAAAATATTGAAAGAGTGATAATAAATTAATTGATGGATAAACTGAAGATTTTCATTTGTTTTAATAAATTGTAAAACGGGTTCATCCTAACGATAAGCGGGACATTAACGAAGTTACAGGTTTTCCGATAAAATCCCCGTAGCTGAGCCGTCAAAAGTGGAGCCTATCAGTTTGCAAACAATGAACCGTGACGCGACGTCAATGGCGGATAATTCAATCTGCCCACTAATGGGCTAGCCGAGCTAGCTCAGGGGCACACAGTCATATAAATCTGCACTCACGATATGGTTGGAAGACTTGCATGAGTTGTAAAATGAAATGAACAAATACGAAATTAATTTATGCAAGTTTGCGAATTAAATAAATCTATACATTTACACAAGTCTCATCAAAGTTTAAAAAGTTGGGATCTCCATTCTTCTTTTGAACCATAGCCTGCCAAGTATTTAAAACAATTTCAATAGAGGTATAAAAGTTGAGCGGTCTTCCGATTCACTGCATACCCTACTTGTAGTGCACTATTCAATGGATAACTGAAGAATCTCTGACACGAAACGAACTTGGATAAGTTTCGCAGAAGTTGCAGACTTTCCTATTGTGAGAGATTTCAATAAAATCTTGTGGTGACATATTCTTTTTGTACTTAATTATAAATGTCCTGGTCAGAGTTTTATGCTCAGTTTTCTATTTTATATAAAATGATACTGCTAGCAATTAGTGTTGTCATTATATAAGTGTGTTGTTATTAGTTTCCATTGTCCGGTTCGTTCCGTAGGCAGGTGCGATCGTACATGTTGGCAGCCCTATTAGCAGGCAGACGTTTTTAATTTTATTTTCTCGGGCGAGGTGTTTCGCTTCCCATCCGCTTCAATTACAGGGAAAATAGCGCAAAATAACGCGGAATAAACTAATTGAAAGTCTATAAGTCTGTGTTTGATGTTGGGGATATTGTGTGAAAGAGTTCGTAGGGAGATGTTATTTGTTTACTGAACCTGTAATAAAAGTTCATACTATCTGTGCAGGGAAATTATTATCAGATTAGGTTTTTGGTTCGACCAAGGTTAGATGTGAATGCTATCATGACTGAAGTAAAAGTTCATGAATTATCATACCTCAAATTATATAAAAATATATTGGTTAATAAATTGTAACAGTTTTTTTTTATTTTGTTACAGAAATACTCAATATGAGAACTTCCACGTTGATCAGAAGGGTTACGACCAGATGTACGATGGCGAAGACTTGGAAACACCACCGTCGCCTGACAGACCTCCACCACGACCCATAGGTAAGCAACGGTGACCATATTCTTAAGTAGAAATGTCCCTCAATGTGGTCATTTCCTGTTCATATCTATCTATCTATCTATACATATAATAAAACTGTAGAAAAGGTCAATTCTGTACATTGATTATAAACTAAAAAAAATACTCCAGGGGTGCTTTATACAAACAGTAGAAGCCAAAAATATTTTTTTTTATTTTTTTGTCTGTCTGTCTGTCTGTCTGTCTGTTGTTCGTCTTTCACGCAAAAACCACTGGACGGATTTTAATGAAACTTTTTTTGTTGTATAGCTATTAGTCCTCGCCAACATATAGGCTATAATTTATTTTGAAGATCTGAATACAAGACGTGGAACCTTAGCAGCCCGGCTAATCTATAAGAGATATTAATATACCGCTTTAGGAATAGTTGGTAAACATGATGAGTACTGTCTGTCGACATAAAAAAAATGAAGGTCTAGAGCATCTGATGTGGAACCCTTTCAGGGAGCTAAGCTATCGGCTATATTAATCAATTGTCAACAGATCTCATAGTCCGTTTGGTTTAAAGCCTGCTTCTCGAAAGACTAGGTTTGGGTTCAAATCCCACAAATTTTGTAATTATTTTTGAATTATTTTAATCTTATTTATTTCCTTATTTTTTTTATTCCTACCAAACCTAATATTTTCAAATATTAATAATATGTTATTGCTGTATTTTGCATATCTCTTTAGAAAGACAAGCAGAACCTATTTTTTGTTTATATGTATTATGTTTCGTTTGCATCGTGATAAAAAATACAAAACTAATGTAGAAAACATTCACATAAACCTGATAGGATTATGGCAATCTAGAAGAAATCAACTTATTATCTACATGCATAGTAAGTAGGGGTAAGTATCTTTAATGACACTTGCAATGCCATCTGTTGAGCGAAACTGTACTTACCATCAACAGCACGAGAATTACACCAAAAAGTATTTTTTAGTTAAAGATTCTTTTGATACCTACCAGGCGTTACGCATTTGATGCAAAAATAAAATTGCTCCACTGACTTTGTTTTCATTTTTTTTTTACTTTTGATAGGAACGCGTTTGACCACTATCTCACCTGATGGCAAACGATGATGTGATCGAAGATGGAGCACGCTTGCCTATAAGTAACCTATTCACTCTTGATGAGACTCCCTGGCTCTAACTATCCAGAAACACGGACTCAGTCAGGGAATTCCACGCCATGTGTTTCCAAAACGTTTTGTTCATGTGGGTGTGAGGTCCATCGTGTACCGGTGGCGTACCGCCGTACGTCTTGTGGTCCGATGATGGAACGAGCTTGGCGGAATTAAACTATGCAATTCCGTCGCACACTCCCCAAAATGCAACCGATAGAAAACCGAAAGGCTAAAAACTCGGCTTCGATGCTCAAGACTTTCGCCTCTTGAATTTCTTTCCCAGGATCTCCCTCATTCCTAATTATTTTCTGTTAATTTTGAAACAAAACTGTTCAATTCCCAGTCAGCTGGTGATTAGTCGTGACCAGCCTAGGGCCAGAAATTACCAGTAGCGGGTTTCACACTCCAGAGCTTCAAGGGGAACTGTGGATCCCTGGGCAATGACGCCACAGAAGAACTCGCCAAGATAGGTTTGGAGATGGTAGTGCTGGACCCGTACCCGCTCCTCCTTCTTTCTTTCTTTCACACAGTTTCGTGCATGAATTTGCCAGAGAACAACTGAACTTCATGACAACAAATGGTGAAAAAAGTGAAAAATGGCAATGACAAGTCTATAAACGTGACTAACTAATTGACTTCTCAGCTTAAGTAAAAATTACCTCCGTAATAATAAGGATTATTATTACGGATCATTGCCCTTAATTTTTTTTAACTTATGCACTACAGATACCCCAATTTGCGGAGGTTGTTTCGACGCCGGCTACGTCATCAATACGTCCGTATTCCTCCTTATGCCTTTAACGTTCCAGGGCCGTGGTGACTTTTCGAACAAATTCCGCTTCGTTCGGACAGTGAGCCAACCTACGCTCGCCATCTGCGGGCCCGCGCTTAGGGTGGCTGGGAATTGCCTTGCGACTCCCGACGCAACGCCCGGGTTGTCTTTTTCTGTTGCGGCGGCTGAGGGGGTCTACTCTCTTAAGCCCGAAGTCTGTAGTTTCGGCCTTAGTGTTTGGCGTTTTCTACTCCGTATCACCTACGGACTTACGATTGGTCCCGAACTAGGAATAACTATCAAATCGTGCTGTCATTCATTCTTATATTCTTCTCCGGACCATGGAGTAAACCAGGACGCCGCAGCCGATCGCCTCGACGAGGACACGGTGATGCTCCGCCCAAGCAGGGCAGACCTCCACCGTATACTCCACCATGTCCTCTGCGGAGACTTATCTTCTGATAGTTTCGGCATGACCATTAATCAAGCTCAGGGACAAACTATTAGTCGTGTTGGTGTGGATCTGCGGTAGTCCTGTATCTCGCACGGTCAGGCTGTATGTCGCTTTGTCGCATGTAAGCAGCGCGCAAAGCCTGTGTATACGTACTGATGAATATCACATAACAAGTAATATTGTTTACAAAGAAATGTTTTAAGTGTTAATATTCGTTCGTTCTTCGTAATTTTGTAAGTCATGTCATAATCACGATGAGTACCTATATACATTTAGTGAGTTTGTGTACTTAATATCTTCATAAATACGAAAAGCAAGCGCGAACGAAGTCGCGGGCACAGCTAGTTTCTAATAAGTTTAGACCTAAAAGCCCTCGGATCAGATTTTATCAATATTTAAAAACCTTAATAGCACACTAAGCTCTTTATTGCCAACTGGGAAATTATGAACTTAAGTATCCTACTATGAGTTAATTTTCTTGCCTTTTAAGATAAACTGATTGTTCCACTAGATAAGTACGTGCGCGCAGAATGTCCGTGCTTAAGCGCGCGCTACACGGTGGCGCTACTGGCGTGCTTTGGCTTCAGCATCATGTTCGGTATGCGCTGCAATATGAGCATGGCCAAGCTCAAGATGACTGAAAAACAATCCGTGAGTACTATGCACATACTCGAATGTCCGTACAAGCGCGCGTTACACGATGGCGCTGAGAATCAATCCGTGAGTACAGCGCGCGGTACTGATTGCTCACGTGCTTCGGATTATGAGTTCTGTTTTTGATAATTTACAATAACCAGGATGTTACTCTCATTACAATGTGTTAAAAGAGAGTAGGTATTATTTTTACAATTAATGGGCTGATTTTCCACACGCGAGAAGTTTTATAGCACATATCTCAAAATTAATCTAGTATGTTGCTCATGTTGTACAACCATTTCGTGGGCTCGATTTCCTGAATTTACCAAAATTTCATCTCATAATGTCAGTCAAGATTTGAAACTTAAAGCCATTTTTGTTTTAAACAGCAAAACTCAACAGACAAAGCTCCATTCGAATGGACTGTGAGCGTGGAATCTTCAATAGACTCGTCGTACTTCGCCGGGTACCTCATCACACAAGTTCCCGGTGGTTTCCTGGCCTCCATGTACCCTGCTAACAAGATCTTCGGCGTGGCGATCGTGACGTCGGCGATATTCAACATGGCGATCCCCGGAGCAATGTCCGTGGGCCCTGCTGCAGTCGTCATCTTGAAGGTGGCGCAGGGATTCGTTGAGGTGAGTGTGGTTACTGTTGCTTTCGTAAATTCCACAAAAAATAAGGGTTTTTGTGCAATTTACTGTTTTTCTTGTAATGTTCAATTAATTATAACATAGCGTCAGTATTTTCCGGAAGGTTAAACTGAGGTTAAATGAATTGTACAGTTTTAACTAAGATTTTAGTCCTTGAAGAACTTGTAGCACCTAATTTAAACTAAGTGATTTCATTTGTTTATTTTGTTTATTTATACAAATTATACCTAAATCTATGACTACACTAACACTTCTTTAACTGACACTATTACCGATTACACAGTCCATTAGTTGTTAGAACAAATAATTATCTCTAATAAAGTGCAAATACAGCAGAAAGTACGTTAAATCCAAAAATACTTTGTCAAACACTCGTAATGAAGCAGTAGGGAAACATGTAGTAACGAGTGAAATGTCACACGTTTAAAATTTAGGACATTTGGCAGTCCGAACGTGACGGTGCATGATCAAGCTTATTACTAATGCTCAAATTTTCAAACCGGGGTCGTTTCGAATGTCCCATTCGTCACGTTTGTGTTTCAACACTCCCCCTCTTTGTACTTTTGGCACTTTGAATGCATATTGCTGTGATATTACCCTTTTTAGGGTTCTGTACCTCAAAAGGAAAAAACGGAACCCTGATTGGATGACTTCGTTGTCCGTCTGTGGGTCTGTCACGACCTTTTTTTTTTAGGAACGCGTAGAGGTATGATGTTGAAATTATTGTCAAATAGTCAAATCGTAGATTTATGACCCCTTGCAGCTCTGACAAAATCAACCTTCTAAGTCAACGCAACAAATAATATGACTTTATGCATCATTTTCAGCATATTTTGATTAAGGAAAAAGTAAGTCTGAAAACTCTACATTTGTAGTACTTTTCGATTACAAACTTATATTATCAGTTGAAGAGATGACCGTGACGTACATCTATAATATGTATGGAAAAACAATTTTTTCAACTAAAAAGTTAAGTTTGTCCTTCAATTCTATCGTTTTGTCTGAGTAATGAAAGTGTTTTCATAGTTTATAGGTACACTTCAGGAGGTAATGTGTACTCGAAAATAATCGAGACTCAGTTCCCTTAACAGATGAACTACTCATATCTACATACTAGTTTGTACGGAGCCCTCGGTGCGCGAGTCAGACTCGCACTTGTCCGGTTTTGTTCAAAAGGACGAGTTCCTTGCCTTTTCAGACAATGTCACGATTCATGTGATGTTGAATATGTTTTGTAGTTTGGAATTTCAGGTCAAATAGTTTTCTGCATACGTTTATACAAGGCATTTTGTCTTTTTGATGAAGTGTATTGCTCTATGTTATCGATTCATGATGCGCTAAATTAAAAGGTTAGTGATCGGAGTCAGATAAATCTCAAAAGAAAACGTGACGTCAGACAGATGCCTAAATTGAAGAAAAGCTAGCGTCGATTATTGAGAGGAAATAGACCAAGAAAACGTAAAATTTAATTTAAAGTTTTTCAAGTTGAAATGAATTTAAAATTACTTTCATTTTGGCACCTTCTATTTCGTTTTCAAAAGTGAATTTTCAATGGCCTACAGGACGATAGGTATCTGTCGTCAATCGCACTTGAGTATAGTCGACATCGCTTACTGAGGTACAAAGCCTCTTCAGGATTACCGGGCCCTCCGTTACCATGGAGACGTATTTGCTCGTCTCCGCATATCCCGGCTTAGTTGATTCTTCAATGCCACTGCTATCCTATTAAATCTTTAAGATTGGGACCATTGACATAATATAATATAGAACTCTATAATCCACCTTTTCCTATTTGATTCAATAATAATGTAACGGTTCTTCAAAGGAAAGAGAATTTCTCCAAAATATTTATTTAGAAGATTTTCTTTTCTTAATATACTTCATTTGTTTGTAGGGTGTGACATACCCATCTTGCCACGGTATCTGGCGGATGTGGGCACCTCCCATGGAACGCTCGCGGCTGGCAACTCTGGCATTCTGTGGCACGTACGCTGGCATCGTGGTTGGCATGCCACTGTCCGGTCTGCTGACGGATTTCATCAGTTGGCAGGCGCCATTCTACTTCTATGGAGTGTCTGGCGTCATCTGGTAAACAATTAGCGTTAATGATAACTAATTATGCTGTAGTACATCTAATGAATAGCTAAACAATAATGACCAAGCAGGAAATCTTACTAATTTTCACTGATATGGTGACTAATTAATTCCTTTCATTCAAGGTACGTGTTATGGTTGTGGCTGGTATTCGAGAGGCCCAGCAAGCACCCCACTATCGCCTCCAAAGAGTTGACTTACATCGAACAGTCCCTTGGCACTGCGACACAGGCTGCCATGCCTGGATTCTGGTCGACGCCCTGGAAAGCATTTGCTACTTCACCACCAGTAAGTTTCAATTATTTTTTGGAACTGCAAAAGAAAAATACTATTCGCGGCGCGGAGTCGCGCGGCGACGAAAATATCTAGAGTTTTGCCGCGCGCCTGCGACGCTATAGTAGATTGATTTAAAAGGGTCGAAAAAAGCCATAATTGACACAATTTTGTGACAGGTATCAAGCTGTTTAGTTTAGCAGAAAATGTATGAAAGAACATTACAATAATAATGTCGATTGTTAAATTGTCACAGGCCACCGGTCGCCTGTCTAGACTTAATAGGATCCAGAACTTAGCTAACTCAAAAAAAAAATCGGTAATCATAATATTAAGTTTGTGTATCAATCTGAATGTTTTATAAAGTTTCCATGTTTTTAGGTATACGCCATCATCGTAGCGAACTTCTGTAGGACGTGGAACTTTTGTCTACTAGTAATATTCCAGTCTTCCTACTTTAACTCAAGATTCAACATGCAGATCACAGAGGTAACCTTCTCTCACTATCTCTATGTACATTTAAACGTTCGTTGTCCCGAAACTAGTCTAAGTTTGAGTGGCTCTTCCTTTATTGTATTTCGTCGTTTCAGTCTGGGTTCGTTGGCGCCATTCCACATTTAATAATGACGTCATTGGTACCTATTGGCGGCATGATGGCCGACTACTTGCGTAAGAACAACATCATGACAACTACCACTGTGAGGAAACTCTTCAATTGCGGAGGATTCGGTCTAGAGGCGTTCTTTTTCGTGCTCGTCGCTTATGCTAATAACAAGGTAAGCGGTTTTTTTTTAAAGAAATGGATGCTGCATGCATAACGTTTTATATAATTTTTTGGTAAGAGTATAAAGTTTAAATCGTTCCTGTTTGTAACATTCATATAACGTCTAACTTATGTCCTTCTAGCAGTGTTTTCAGCCTGTTATTTTCAGATCCCATTATATATTATATCTAAGCATTTCTTTTTTTTTGTTGTACGTTTAGTGTATAACCAGCTGAATAAATTGTCATTCTAAAATATATTTATATTTGCCAGTACGTGGCAACCATAGAACTGACTCTCGGCGTGGCGTGCAGCGGCTTCGCCATATCAGGCTACAACGTGAACCATCTGGACATAGCACCACGATACGCCTCCATCCTCATGGGGTTGTCTAACGGCATCGGCACCATCGCTGGCTTCGTCGTGCCCATCGTTATTGACTATATGACGCAAGAAAAGGTAATACTAGTTGTATGTTGCTTTGTTTTCTTCTGTTTAGAATAATTTGGCTAGAAAACGAAAAATGTTTTGAAGGGGACGGTCGTCATCGTGACATCGAAGAAGGAAGTTGTTTATTTTTATCTGAAAACAAATTTCATTCAAAGCCACCCAGATTATTCAAGAGGCGACTTAACTAGCAGAATCAGTTTTCAAAGGGAAAATGTTTTTCAATAAATATGTTCTTGAATTTTTATTAGATACTCCCCCCAATGCAATAGAACGGTATCGCTTTCAGGCGCGAACTAGCGAAACAAAAAGGACATTCGTCCGTGGCTAATTTAAAAAAGGAAATCGAGCTCTATGGAGTCGCGCGCGGAATATACAATGAGTAGGATTGTGGGTGCGCGACGATGCGGCGCGGCGCCGCTGAGCACTTTATTATCGCCAGGCGCCGCGCACCGTCGCGCACGACTTGCTGCATTGAGCGCAACTTACTAGATATTTGTTACAGATATGCTCATCCACAACTTTGAATATCTCGTCAGCTTTTCGGGTGTGCCTAATGTTGTTATTGTGTTGCGCTTTTCAGAAGTTGTAACAGGGTTAACGCTGTCTTTTGTTTGTTCATCTGTAGAGTCGAATTTCGTTTTCCACTGTCGGGAAAAGGTTAGAAAATACTGTTGTACATTTTGAAACAGTTGCTCCAGTAAAATACGTGTTTTCAGACATTGTACCCACTTCCTATATTAAGTACGTGGTATTAATAGTCATGCAGTCATCTGACGTTTCTTTATCGATTTCTAAAAGATCTGTTATAGTAGAATTTCTTATTACATTTTTGAATAACGCAACCATTAATTGCACCATATTTTCAAATAGTAGTAGTTGATCCAGATAAATATGCGTTTTCATAGTTCCTATACCGTATCCATTTCTCAATTATAAACAGGAGATATTAATAGTCATGCAATTAAGGTTCTGACATCTCAATTGTTAAAAGAATCAACTGGAGAAAGCCATAACGGAGTGGCGCGCAGTATTCCTGATGGGCGCGACAGTGCATTTCGTGGGTATCACCATATACGCGATCTTCGCGTCAGGGGAGCTGCAGCCGTGGGCTGAGACCGCGCTGGAGGAACCACAGCCTATGAAGTCTTTAGATCAAGAAACTACGTTTGTAAGTATAAACGAGATTTTTATAACTTTTGATTTCAATTTCAGGGCGAACTTAACACAGGGTGAAATTTATCAATGTTCAATTAAATTGTCCTTCCTCAAACACCTCTTTGTTGTACCTAATAAAACTACTCACATTAAGAATTTTAAGTAGGACAACACTTTGTTCTTCTCTTTAGCTCTTAAATTATAATTTCATGACCTTCTTTATTGATCTTTTAACAAACACATACAAATCCTTATCCCATTTTTGTTCTCAAATTGTAAAAAGCCACATTTTTTCAACCCAAGACGGAGAGACCATCAGCGCCTCTGAAGGGTTCAGAGCAGGCTGGGTACGGCGCCATTGCACCTCCACCACGGCCGCCGGCGCCCGGGGCTCACGTGCCCAACAACCCCTTCGTGTCTGGAGCCCTATACCAAGCCGAGCCCATCCAGCCACCAGCACACGACTACTATGACGGGCCCGCCGCAAACGAACAACACTACCCTGAGTAGAGGCCATCGAAAACTGGACGATACGTATCTAAGAAGTCTTCTGAGTATACATTACGACATTGCGATGGGTCTCAGCGACAGATGTAAGTTGTACCAACTAAATCGGCAATAGACACTCGTATTTATTCTGGAATTTTCCTAAACGTTTTGAGATAGAAATGTGTAATTCTTGTTGGAGATTTCTCATGTAATGGCCGTAATGTAAATATCAGTTGATTGTTAAAATAAACGTGAATTGTCTGTTATCGATGTTACGTCTCATTGAAGTAGGTAAATATAACACTTTTACAAATAACTCTGACATTAGTTCCCGGACGACTCGCCGTGTCGCTCATATTTTTATAGGAAAAGTATATTGTTCTCATTGTTAGCTTGTATGTTAAATCCTTTAGCGTTTAGGAGTAGCTTGGGTTGTTTTGTCAAAATCAATGATCTCGATGTTTCTGTTACTTTGATTGTTAAAATTACAAAATTAATTCTGAGCTTTGTACTAACATGTCACGCTTGAGTTACACCTCTCAGTATTAACTTACGTACCTGTTTTATTTACATTTGTACGTGTACAGGTGTATATAATTATATTGGCATATCACAGTAGAAATATTTAAATTTGTCACTGAATGGTTTAGCTTAGTAATCAATTTATAGTTAGTTTTGCCTCATGATATTGTACTTATAATAAAATTAATGGTTACTATAACATTTCTAGTCCTTGTTACTAAGTTTCATAAAACTGTTGTAAAATGTTTATAAATATTTACGAAATAATTGAACTGTTCAAAATTTAGAATTGTATTTAATTGGATGCGTAAATGTACATGTATCATAGGAGTAGACATTGAAATAAAATGTTAATAAGTACTATAAAGGGAAGTAATGTAATCCATTCTTGTTGATATTTTTTATTGTTATTAAATTATTTTTTGCATTATTTACGTTGACATTGCGAAATTTAGATCAAATTAGATGTTGGAATTAATTAAAGTTTTGATCATTTATTTATTTTTATTTGTCACGTGTAAATATTAAATAGTGGTAATAATATAAAAATAAAGGGTTTTATATTTTCTTTAAGAATGACATTGGTTTTAAATAGAGATTGAAGAGAGTTAGGCTAGTTGTTTGAAACACATCTCCCTTCTATGAGTAACGCCTCTGCGCTTGCACATATAGGCGGTCTGACAATGTAAAAGCTGATTGATGATTCACTTGCTACATAATACCTGAAACGGATGGAGTTCGCTTTGAATAACTAATAAACCTAATATTATAAAAAAAAAATGCTGTTGGTGTTATATTATTGACTGTCGTTTAAAGGAAAAAATACAAAAAAAAACAAAAGAAAAAACTTCTAACTATTTATAAGACTTAGGTGTAAGTATGTAACCACATAATAATAATGTGATAATACGTTAGACCGGACATTGATTACTATTGGAATAGCATAACATTCGGCTATTCTATTCAGTAACAATTTCGAGAATTTTGCTAAGGTAAGTTCATAAACCAATTTATTTATGCAAATAATGCACATTTTATATTAAACCAACTTCTAAATAACTAGGGCTATATTTAAATGTCCTGTTGTGCACTTGTAAATAAAAAATAATATAGCTATAATAAAAATAAATAAAATGCTTTTCATTATTACTACCACGCTTTCACTAAATTTTCATTTAACTGCTTCGTAAGACCCGATCTAAAGAATCCTGCACTTTGTGTATTGTCACAACAGGTTAGCTTCAAAATAAAAAAATAAAATATAAAGCGGTATATATAGCATAGTATAGCAAGTATAACAGCATGTAAAAAGCGCATTACAAATAAGTATAAATAATATAAGTAGTAAATAAAATCGCGTGCAAGTATACAAGCGAAAACAGATAAATAAGTATGATGACAATAAATTTGACCGACGGACAGACAGACGTATGTAGATAACTCTTGATAGCATAGCTCACTCATGCTGCTCACTGCACAATTCCTTTTAGTTTAATGTTTAGTGATCGTAAGACAATAATTTACCTAGACATGTATTATATATACACTTGTGTTCGGAAATATTAGCTCGAAAGTAAAGATTGACAATAATACCTGACTGGTGGTGTCTGAGACCAACGATCACTCGTTAAAATGCGCACTTATTAAATAAGAAATGAGGGAAATATTTTTTAATTTAACTTTGACAACTAAAAATAAGATACAGATAAAATAAATTGCAGATCTTCTGTTTAATATTGAAATCATTGGAAAATCACCTAAAACTTTTTTCTTACTATAATTCAAACTTTGCTTTACAATTGCACAATTACATGCAATTGCAACTTGAGCAAAGAACAATTCCTACAAAAATTAAAAAAAGCAAAATTGGCGTACTTTGTTAAAGTTACGGAAATAGATTTACAAAATATACGGGTCGACTGGATTACCTCCTTCGTGTTTTAGATTTATTAGCTTGTCGGTAAAAGTGTTTCACATAATATAACCCAAAGAATGTCCTACGGTTCAAAGTCTCCATATAAATAGAAATCGATATTGCTCCAACCTTGATTATTTATGACACTGCCTACTACCCACTACCCATGCAAGTAGTATTATGTGAGTTGATAGAAAGAGCCAGCACCATGCAATAAAAATATTTAATATACCTATAATGAATATCAACTTTTACTTGTGCATTGTTAATGGACGCTAGCAAGGACCGCGACCAGATTTACACAATACGGAAAGCATAATATTGTTATACTTCATCTTTTTACCCGACTACGAAAAAGGAAGGAAAAACGGCATTTTTTTTCCAAATTACCTTCACTACTCACAGTTTATAATTTATTAATATATTTTTATAGTTAATTAAGTCTTGTACATATAATCAAATATAAGCATAGGCTCTGCGACAGTGACGCCTAACGTATTCAAGCTATTGTAGATACATTCGCGTAGGACTAAGAGCTATAAGTTTCTTGGACATGGGTGAGAATTATCATCTTGGAACCATACTTTCAGTTATGTCACACCAATGAAATATAAAGTACTGAGTTGAGTAAAAGTTTAATAAATAAATAACTTGATCAAAATCTCAGCTCTATTTAGGCTCTCTTCATTTTCTGAAACTATAAATACATTTAGTACATTTCTTTTAATTTAAATGTTACGTACTTGATTGTAAATTTCATATATCGCTGTAGGGTATAAAGTTACTTTCATCCGGTAAAGTATATGATTATTTTCTTTCATATCATATATATATTATCGTCATCACAATCCACAAAATTTTCACACCATTTTAGGGCACATGAAACAAAAATACACTGTTCAAACAAAACGTAAAGCATCTATTTTATATATTTTCATATTAGATTATTTTAATTTAAAAATACTTCTTAAAAACATTAAAATTATAGACTTAATTATATAGTATAAAGCAAAGTCGTTGTTTTAAATAATCTCTACGCCGTCAATTCTGTGATGTAAAAATACTTTGACTAACTTTGAAAGGATATTACTTGAGTGTGTAGTGATTTATATCTATTTATAAATAAATCTTCTATTCTTATTTTAGTGATATAATCAGTTAAAATGGTTAATAGTCGAATGGAAAGTAATAATTCTGGGCTAGATTATCGAGGAGGTCGACTCTTAATAAAACATTTGGTTTTGTTTAAATGTGTCCAAGTTAGACACTGAAACTGAATTGAGCAATAAAAGTTGAATAGCATATCACTGAAACTTACTTATAATATCTTACACCTAACTAGAGCATGGTCTTAATCCCTTGAATACATTAGTACCTATTTTTATATACCTTACACCAACTGTTTACTTCTCTATATTTATTTAAAGTATGTTGGCCGGGGCAAGTGCATTGAATATAATAAGGGCTATTTTATAGACATTTTGTATATACAAACCTGTAATATATATCCTATTCATATGTATTGTTTGTAATGATAATTTTCACAATGTCCAAAGCTATGGCGGAAAGGGTATGGGTCCCCCACGCACTTGTTGACGCGCGCACTTTCATACTTTGTGATGAGTCATACTATTAAGTGCGTAATATATGAATAAATACTATAAAATAATAAATATTTACAATAAGTTCTTAATCCAATGGCGAAAATGCAGACGTCAATATTGCAGAAAATGTGAGATTCTATAGTACCAAACAACTACTTATTTTATCAAATTGCGCGATTATAAAACAGTATAGATTCCGTAAATATTAGAACAATTAGCACAATATTTTTTAACATTCGCCATTGGAAAATAAGATAGGCATAAGTAATATTTTTATTTTTTAATCCATTATTTACAATAGCTCGTTGTTTTATGTTTTAATTTTTTTAGTGAGTATAAACATTTATATATTATAGTTTATAATATATTTTATGGTTACTCAATCTAAGGAAAAGTACAATAATATTAATTTAAGGTTAACGATAGGCTTATAATAGGACAATAATTTTAAACGGGGTGATCTCACTCTATAAGGCTGTGGTGACAATAAAGCTTGATAAAGCGACCCTTAGCTGTAAATATAATAACAATAAATAAGACAATACTATATACACGTATATTAATCTAAGACATAAGATAATAATTCGTTTTAATGCAAATACTTGAAGTATCGACTTTATTTTGAATTGTACTTTTTTATTCTAATTTCCATAGTATGTAAAATCTAAATATTAATTTTAAAGATTTTTAACAATGGTAGTATTTTATTTGATGCGTTTTTTTTTCATTGTTCACGTAGGTACAGTTTGCACAGGGTGATTTTTTATCACTATATTATATTTTATTATTCCTTCGGTCAAGTTACTTTAAAATCGGTATTGTTTGTTTCAATCGGGACTTTTTAATGTTTGTTTAAACATTTATTGATGGTATTATGGTTATTGTAATAGATGAAGACGGTGTAGATTTTAAATTAGGGCTAGGTAGATAAGTATTACTTGCACGGAAGCACTGTCACAAGTCAATTACTGATTAGGCTCATGTTTAAGGATTTGCTTTCAAAGTCCTAATAGTATCGAAGCTAGATAATTTTGTAAATAAGTTCGAGAAAAGCTACTTTTTAGTTTTAAAGCTGTTTTTTGTTTAAATAGCGATAGTCGCAGAGGAACTTTTTATAGTTCAGTATTATGATAGATTTGCAGTTAGATATTGCATTATTTAATGGAAGTTTAACAAGAATTTGCAAATTATTTTGGTGTATGTTAGGTTTATAGGCGATGGCATTGAATAAGTGTACAGATGCGGCGTGGGACTTAGTTATCTTGCCTCCTGAAGTTATTAATGATAGATAAAGGAAACGTAGTTTCGTCACACGAATCTATGGATTTGTGTTTTGATCACAAGATAATATTAACATTCTGGTTCCTACTAATGATGTTGCGAACACCAATTCATAATTGTAATTTAGATTGACAATAGACTAATTTTTTTTAATTTTTTAAATTAGTTAAACACGTAGTCATCGCTGACTTTTGCATCATGAAATATGACATTTGGATGTTTATTTATTTCAAGAGATAGAAACAAGACGTAACAAGCTCGTCCGTAAGGCTACCGCTGACAAGCGCGGCGCGACAATGCAAAAGCACGTTTTCATAGGAAAAATCGGATTGATGCATTGCCGCATCGCATCTGAATGTTGGACCCTTTTTTCAACTTAATCAGTCAAATATTCCGGCACCGCGTCATAGATCTAAAGTTTTGGTTATGAAATGTAAATTCGTAAGTTCAGCAGAAGTTTGTTTCAATCTGGCCTATTGTCGATTTAGTGTGTAAATAATGGCATAGAATAAAAGCTATTTAATTAATTTAAGCATTATTTAAGCAGCGGTATATCCCATAGCACTCTCCTTGGGGAAAAACTAGTGCCAAGAGAGATGAGATTTAAAAAAAAATCGAACCTTTACCAGCCAAGGGATACTGTTAAATCTAGTCAAGATAGATTATAGGATTAGGACTAAATGCGGTATTATAATGCGGGATAATACTGAAAGTTAATTTAGGCTCAGAGCGGGAGGAGATAATTAGGCATAAGATTATACTAAATCTCTGTAAATAATGGCGTAATTATAATTATTTTACGTGAGATAGAGTGAGATCCTTTGACAGCTAAGGATATGATAAATAATAGTATGAGTATTTAACTAATCTTTAATATACTTGTCAGCACGAGGCAAAGTCTATGGGCAAACTGACGCATATTTAGACAACAAACTTACATGAACTATACAGTACTAATCTCTTTCTAATTCTGTGACATCATTCGAGCATACATAATATATTGTCACGCAGATATATTAGCCAATACTGGTGCTTTGATTCTGGAAGTCTCTGATCAAATATTACCTCATTCAATTATATAATCAATACCAATACTTGTGCTGGTATCTCGAGATGCAAATTCGTGAATAGTGTGCGAAGATATGTCTGTATTATAATAATTTTTATTAATAAAATAATAATAATTTTTATTTCACACAAAAACAATATTTGCATCATAAAACTATGAACATAAAATATTGCTAGCGTATTGGGGCGTTACAAACGAAATACTTATTGTTGTTTTTAGTCTTCTAGCTCTCTTGTTTATAAATAAATTATTATTTAGTACCGTGTAGTGAAGTTTCAAGGAAGGGCAATGTGTGTTTGAACAACTCCTATGATACAACGATTCTTACTTATTCGTATCTGATGTGATTAGGTATAGAAACAATAGGATTAATTAAGTAAATCTATTTATATTTTTATGAATCAGTTAAACTGACTTTCATATAATTATGAAAAACTAGGCTTTGAAAGAACTACAACAGAGTTATTACACCATGTCTGCTCATTTATAAATCTCGTGTTAAAACTCACTGATTTCAGTTTTTTTTTATTGAGGTTTAACTTTGGATTTCTAAGATCAAATTAGTACAGGCTTACAACATAACAATCATCCATGATCTGCCCGAACAGGGGCCTTTGGTAGAGATATTTAAGGCCTGTACCTGCACTAGCTCTAAATTTATAGAGATAATTTTCAATATTATCAGACTATTTCTTTTTAGCTGTTTTTTTACATTTTAGGTATACTTTATCGGCATTTCTAATTAATTCATAATAGAGATGTAAGAACCTAATATGTAGGTAGATAAAAATGTAAATACTCTTTATGTGTACGTGTCTTATTACTCAGTCAATGTCTGTCTGCCTGTTTTTTTATTTTAAAATATTGTTTGACGGTGGGTTGGAATGTAATGAGGAATAAAGTTGTATGTGAAAGGGAAGGTGAAATAAATTGTTGATGAAGTCTTATTGTTTGCAACTTTTCACTAACAGTGTTGGCCCATATTCCGAAACGTAAACTCCAACTCAACTCGAATTCCAACTCCATTACCTTTGTCATAAATTGAAGTTTTTGCATTTGTTTTCTCATTTCTCGGGTACGAATACGTCAATTAGACAAGCTTTCATTGACATTTTCGTGCTCATGTTGAAGTTGAAGTTCGAGTGTATTTGGTTTACGTTTTGGAACATGGGCCATAGTTTAATTTTTAAATTAAGGTGTAAATTATATTTATTTATTATAGTTGTAATTTGTTTATTTTTTACTTAGTTAGGTAAGTAAGTAAATCTGTATCTAAATTATGATCTCATTCACTAAGCTGATGCAGTTTTCCATACAGTCATAATATATTTGTTATTTCATTGTTCTGTAGAGCAAAAACGCGTATATTTCTATTAAATGTGCTCGCTGTTAAAATTGTACCCATTTGTCGTTTTGAAATGGTAACATTATCTTCCCTAATATATGTTTTAAATTTATTTACCGTTGTTTCATTGTTGTTCCAATGTAAGCATGCAGTACGGTTCTGTAAACCACTCACTGTGTAAGCTCAGGTGAAGTGAACAAAAAGTGAGCTGTCAATCCATACAAACAAGATGGAATGACAGTTCACTTCATGCTCACTCCACACGTTTCGCGTCATGTAGGTCAAACCTTTATTTCTTGGCGTAACTATATTCAATGCTTATTAAAACAGCTGCCGTAGCACGACGCGACGCGTCTCGGTGAGGTGTTGACTGAACAGACCGGCTGGTTCATGGCGACTCTAAACGAAAAGCTTGAGGGATATTAATTGGAGATACTGGCTTTTTTATTAGTTTTGTCCGTGTGCACGGTACATTATCCTAATCCTGTTTTCCAAATTTCATTCAAATCTGTTCAGCCGTTGAGTCGTGATTGATTGGCAAACATCCAAACATAAACTTTCTCTATAACATTAGTAGAACATGGTAAGGAAATCATCAAGCTCGGCCATGTTCCCATATTATTGTGCAATTGGTTTTTGTTTTTTTGTTTTTTTTTTGCATTTCTGTTCTTAGGGTCATTGTTCGGGTCTTATTTATGGTTAACATATGTGGCACAAGTGTTTTTAGCTGCGATTAGAAATATTTTTTTCGGTTCTTCATAATTAGATGAAATATTGCACTTAACCTGACAGCAGGCACTTGTCCTGAGTTTGTTTCTCACTATGAAGAGAATCTGTGAGTTTCTAAGTGGTTCTTTATGTATTGATTTTATAGGTTAGGACTACGTAAAGCCCGTTTACCTAATCTAAGTTTAGCTTAGCTTGCATAATAGAGGTAATGTCTCATGCTTATTTATATTGTTTGCGGTCTGCACACTAGTACAGTAGTACCTACCTAAAAAATGTTACCGACTCAGGTGTGCGGGCTAAGTTTAACTAACTTAGTTCTTGGTTCGGTTTCGTAGACGCAGACGCTCAATCTAATTCCGTTCACATGGAAAATGTGCACTTTAAATATTTCTTTAAAAACTAAACTAAAAGGAAAAGTAAAATCAGGAAATAATAAAAGACAAAAGTCCCTTTGAAATCCATGTTTAATCCTAAATAACAGTATTATCACAAATTTCTTAAATATCGAAATAAATTAACACTCATTTTGAGCAACTACACAATCATATCCATAGATACAATAACGGCGGTGACTACTTCCACTGATACATATTTATTTAAATATTTATGCAACGTGTTCCTTTTATTTATTTATTTAAACTTTATGTACAATAGTGGTACATAGACTTAATGCATCAAGGCATTCTCTACCAGTCAACCTTTGGGTTAAAAAGACTACACTACACTACTCTTTTCATATCCCATAACTCTAGGGTATTAATCGGACCACTTATAATAATTATGGGAATCGAATAGCATATTAGATATTTTCAATTCAACATTTATTCTCTTTTTCATCTTTCCTGTAATAATTCGACAAACAAGCGACTGTCCATGTAATTTTACCGGAAAAACGACAACGTCGTATTTTTTACTAGTAGGTACGAATTAGTGGATGACTGGCCTTACTTAACAGTGACATTAAGGTAATACTTGTTAAACTGGTGACAATTTTTTAATAAAATTCCCTAATATAAAGTAAATCTTATGTATATGTAAATAAACATTAAATTCGCGATTAATTCGCGACACACCGGTGTGTCGCCGGGGCCGGACAGGTTAAGTTTAGTGATAGCTGTGTTCTATGCGTTTCAGAACCCATGTTTCTTGGACATTTAACATTATTTCTTTTCATAGAATGTAACTTTAAAGTCATGGTACCAAAAGGAACACGTTGTATATTTAAGAAAATCAAAATTTTTAAAACTTCACAATTATAAACTCGCTTTTGCCCCCAGCTTCGGTCGCGTTACAGTTATTTTCGCAAAAACGTCTTTAGGGCTCATCTATGTAAGGTATCAAATGTTGTGTACCAAATTTCATAAAAATTTGTCCAGTGATTTAGGTGTGAAGCGTTACAAACAAACAAATAAACGTTACAAATAAACTCACACACTTTCGCCTATCTTATCTCCTAGTGGTGAAAACAATCCATTTGATGTAGTATATCTAATTTCCTAATTAGCACTAATATTAATAGGTACTTTAGTTTATTAAAACCCCGACAACAATGGCTACTTAATTTAATAAATTATTTTGGTAAAGTTTATTTTCTCTAGTAGTTTTGAGTCAATTCATCAGCTGTATGGGGAGATAGATCGGAGTCTTCGAGATTTGCCGGGGAACCCTCTGGCGTACGGTGGCTTGGCGTTCGTGGTGACATAATAGACTCCTCTGGCGCTGAAAGAAAGAACAGAAACATTTTTAAATCTTAAAAAATCTCAATAACCTACTAAATTACGCACCGGAAGCTTTGTATCAAGCATTTAATAAAAACTTAGATATTTGTAAAAGACACAAGTAGGATGAGTTTTTGACAATTTATTATTATTACTTATGTCACTTACATATTAATACGTATCTTAATATACTTCTTAGTATGTGGAGAAGACCAAAGTGATCAAGGGTGTATGTAACCGCTATATTTGTATAAGAATACTTATTGTCTTCGATGGAAATTTGAATAGTAATAAAACAATTAGATGTTTCATAAAAATTAAAATTGTAAGAATATGTAAAGTTGGTAAGAACTGAAACTTCTGTCAAACATCTCCATTGTGACGTAATACCCTCGCCAATTTACCCCAAATTGTGAGCACTTACTTGACCTATTTAGTCTGTGACTTACTTGCGACTGACGTGTTCACCCATGAGCACGTACTCCGAGTCCTTGGGCTCGCACCATCCGATGAGGTACGAGAACAACGTGTTGCAGGGACCCGCCCAGAACCCGGCGCGACTGTTGATCGACTCTATGAAGTACGGAGTTACCTTTGTGTGATCGCACGAAAGGGTTTCTGAAAATAAATTGGCGTATATTATGTCCGAATTAATTAGTTGGTTTTGTTGATGTGCATAGCGCACTCTGTATTATTTTAACGGCGTTTAGATGCCTCAGATTTTCTGTCACATGGATAGATGGCGCTGTTGTCACTGTCGCTGTAAAGCGGCATCTAACATGGGTAGGACGGACTAAATTGGAACTGCTACCATTGTATAAATTATTGGGGTCCATGTTCTCAGTTATAGGAACCATTGCATGCAGGATAGTTCCCGAAGTTGATAAAAGAGGGTCGTGTATTGAGTAACATTATTTCTATAAGAAAAGGATCGACAAGCATGCTTTTATTGACATCATGCCACTTTTTATGGAAACACCTTCTGGTTAATGGTAGTCCATATTATACCAATGCTGAGACCCTATTAAATCTAGCAAATTCAAACTCGAATAGGCTCACTCTTAAAAGACTTTTTGAGCATTACATAATTTAAATACCTACTGTTTAAGAGACTCTAAATTCAAATTCTAGGAGTGGGGTGTTTGACTCACATGGTCTACTGGCCTAGCCCAGCATCTACACCTAAATTGAAGAACTATAAAGTTTTCCAAAAGAACTCACGGAATATTGTGTCATGTGCACATCCAGGCTGACTAGAACCGCCGTTGACGTAGAAGTCAGCATGACCGTTGGGCCCCCACTGACCCAGGATACCAGCTCCGGTGTGCAAGATGTCCACAAAGTGAGCGTCAGTGTAGTCTAGGTCGCGGGAGCGGTTGGTGCCCATGTAGAACAGGATTGTTGGATCGAGACCTGGAAGTGAACATAAAATGGTAAAGATCAGCGAGTAAATGGAGGGAAGCCTTTGCTTAGATGTGGGACAGTCCAGTATATGTGTCCAGTGTGTGTGTTTTGTGTACATGTTGATGGTTATAGTCATGTTTGGTTCAAATGTTTTCTTTTAAGAATTTCAGGGGTAAGAGCTCGTCCTAGTATTTTATTACCATTGTTATTTATTATGATGTATGTATAATTAAGAGTAATTATTTATATTCTATTCTTTCTTCTGACTTGAGAATACAACGATATTTATATTTAATGATATTGCAAATGCCGAACACAACAAAGGTCAAAGAACTGAGTAAAACATAAATGTATTTCTGTTTTTAATGAAGTGCTTACGATCTATATGGTGACCTTGTTTCCACTATCTATCTGTTCTGACATTGCAATGAATATCATTGACGTTTTAACGACTGTTATGTATTTATGTAACCATGATTATTTAGTGATCGTATCGCAGCAATGTGCACCTCTATAATTACGATAAATGGAGAGATACATAGGAGTTTCAATGTCATCCAATCCCTTTTGCAAAAAGCCCCAATGCGTTATGAATGTTGCATAAAATCTTATTTATCTTTGGATTCAGGAAGTTGTTCAGAACAGGTTTTGTTTATCACACTCGCTTTCAAAAAGTTAATTACCTACCTAAGGAGAGCGGAGCCAAGAATTCCCGGAGTTTAAAATATAGCAGTGCATGATTTCAGTCCATAGTGCGAGTTTTAAACTCGATCGTAAATGCTAACTGATGTCAATTTGTATATAAATAAAGTGATTGTCCGTTAGTGGCATCAGACGGCGCTTATCAAGTTTCAATACATCGATGTTTACCTGCGCTGAACACGATCGAGTACATTAAAAACTCACACTAAGGCCAATGGTTTCCAGCTGTATCTGCTTTGGGTTTACCATCGTGGTGAAAGGATTAGACAGCGAGACTGCGTTACAGATTGCTAGCTGTCCAGGGTGCGCTGGTCGCTTGGAATCGCAGAATGATTTATGTTAACGCGGCTCGGGGAGGACCTTTCTGCACCCAAACAATTAACGTAACCACTTAGGTACTAGGCCCAAACGATCTAGGGATTTGATCATCGATTCGAAAAGAAGAAGCTGTATTTGGTTAGACTGGAAGCTGACCCCAACATAGCTGGCAAAATTCTAGGCAGATCATGAGAACTATACACATCGATACAATGCAAAAAAACTTCTTTTAACTCAAGTTATAAATTTAAATTATTTATTTCAAATAAACCATTTACAGGCACTTTTGAATTGTCAAGGTCGGTCAACCAAAAAGATGAAGCTATTTGCACGTTCCAAAACGTAGATCTCTATGGAGAAGAACGTGCAAGAAACTCCACGGACACTCTTTTAAATCATTTTTATAAAACACAATGAATACAGGCAAGTAATTGATTATTTAGATTGATGTAAGAATAAAGTATGCATGCATATAAATTCAAACTTACCAGTAATCCTTCCAAGTTTCCCATTACCCAGGTAATTTGCCACGAGGCCAAGTATATGGGCCCCCACACTGTAGCCTATCGTGTGGAGCTTGTCGGGAGCCACAGCCTTCACGGGGTGGTACTGAAGGTATTCCACCAGCTGAGCGATGCACAGGCCAGCGAACCGAGGCGCCCACTCTATCTGAAAAGTCAAAGGAGATCGTCAAGCTATTTTCTTCCAAATTCAAGGCATTTATTTCAATTAAACCATTTACAGGCATTTTTGAATTGTCAAGGAAGGTTTTCAATACTCGTAGCATGCATGATTGAATCTAGGTAATGTTTGCTCATTGGTGAGATAATTGAGATTGAGATAATTCTAGCCTTTTAAACGTATAAAGAGGATGAAGATTGAAGGTCTTTTAAATTTATTTGATAGCTGCAGCGATTGTTACTAACCAGATAAAGCCCACAATATAATTTATAAACACTAACCAAATATACTAACTATTAAGTATAGTGTGTCGTGTAGATCGTATGTCCACGAATTACAATCTTAATAAGTACGAGTTAAAACTTTGATTCTATTATTTTTTAAAAATGAAGAGATAATAGAAAACTGAGCTTATCCTGTCTCATTGTTTGTTTTCTAATACCCTACGTCGTTATCTCAATTCACTTAAAATTAAGGACTTATTAATATTCATCCAAAAAAAAAAAACAAAACAGCTAACTGTTTGCAAAAAGAACATGACGGTGCAACGACCTCAATCGCTAATAAATTGGGGACACAAGTTAATAAGGTTGTTATATAACATTATAATGTTAGTGTATCTCTTTCACTGACAGTAAGTTATGAACAGTGTGAGTCTATTGCACTTCATCTTAATTCGACGCTGTTATGCAAAATTTTTTGCACACTACCGGTGAAGTGGTAATGAAAAAATATGCTTGTCACGTATTGCCTACTTTCAATTTTTCAAGTAGGTAGCACAAATCAGCAAACTCTTAAAATTATTTGCAGAGTTGTAAAGATTTTCAACTGGATTAGATGTAACACAACAGAAAGGCTGATTCTGGAAAAAAAACACCGGTAAAAGTAATGTGCCGTGAGCTGTGATTCCAATTAAAGCTAGGGATGGATCTAAGTAATAACAATGAGATGGTTACAGCAGTGCGATTCTGTAAACCTCTCACCGTGAACGCTTAGGCGAAGTGAACATGAAGTGAGCGGTCAATCGATAAATTTATGGATTGACAGCTCACTTCATGCTCACTTCACCTAAGCTTACACGGTGAGATGTTGTCAGAACACACCGACAGAATAGCACTACCTACACTCTATAGGTTACCTTGACCATTTCAAAATTTGTGACGATTAAGTATACTGAACTTGAACAAGCACTGTAATCTTAGCGATTACTGGTGTACTCGTATTTGCACGTTATAACTTAGCTTTACATACTCAAGTACACATTTTAAATGCCTTGTGGAAGCATGTTTTCTCAAACCCCTCCGGCTACAGGCTAATTTCTTGCAACTTTTAAAAAGGACTTATGTAAATGACTTACCAAATTGTTGTTATATTATTATAAGAAAATAAAAACAGCGTTTATTAATAAAATCATCGTCATAATGTAGGGACATATTTTGTAAACTTAGGCTGAAGGCACATATCACATTAGACAAAACTTGTTTTACGGTGGCAATTATATTTCGGAGTAAAATGTTGTTGCATCTAGGTATGTTTATCTTGTTCTCGTATGTAGTAGCAAATCATTAACGCTGCCTGTCTAAACTTTAAGCTCCTACTGCGGTAAAGTATTTACACTATTAAATTGTTTGCTTATACACTTAACTTATTTGACTTGTGTATATAACAATAAACGAACTAAGTAAATAAACCAGCAATTACTCATAATATCATATGTCATATCACTATGTCATATCACTTGGGGTCATCAGTATGGAGGGTATACGGAACAGAGTGTAAAGTTCCGCATACCTCCGTTGAAAAGGGAGGATCCTCCGACCAGACGGTTGTTGTGTCTGTGCGGGCAACTGCCCTCTAGTTGATATTCGGGCTGTTGTAGGATTTCGATTGGTTAGTTCCCAGCTGGCGGGATAGATGGCGTTGCGGTTCTTTTTTGATGCGATGTAGATTTTTGGTTTTTTGTGGTGGCATTGATTCCGCTACACATACCTGACTCAGACACGGCTCCTTCACAAGGGATCCATAATCAACAATGATAATATTGTAGTTTCCATGAGTGAAGTAAGCCTTCCTCATGTCGGTGCTCGGCGAAAGGTTCCGACCTCCCCCGAAGCCATGGACCACCACCTTCGTCGGATGCTTGGTGTTGAACTTCGAGTATGTGAGGGAATCATTGTCCAGGGTGTTTATCAGCTCACCTTTTTCTTGAGTTGTCCTGGAAATCAATTATTATCTTGGTAAGGGGTGTGTAATATTAGGATATATATTTTTAATATTACAACGAACTTGCTTTCGCTTGCAATTGCGTTCTTGACCACGGAAAGTCGACGAAGTGCCACTGCGCGGGTGTCCTATTTCTGCCTGCAGGAAGGAAGGAACCTAACATGAATGGGATCACAGTAGCTAAGTTAGCGCGCTTTGCTCGCTTAATCTAGCTCCCGTAATCCCATTCGAACCTAAACTATCCGTGTCGGGGTGCCCTAAGTTTCCGAGCTGGCGCCTCTCGCTCTTTGTTCAGCGGTTAGATCAAATGTTAATAATGAAAAATGATTATTACATCAAAAGAACGTTTTACATAAGAATATACTAAACGAACGTTAGAGAAAGTGTTGTTATAACATATTATTATATTGTTATATATAGGTACACTGAACATTATATTAAATAAAAAAATATGTAAACTGTTGTTCGATAAAGTAAAAGTTATGTCATTTGTGCTTTTGAAAATAGGGCATATATTCTTATACTAAATGAGCGCAACCCAAGGGATTACCAAGGTAAGACAAGAAATTCAACATCGAAATGCGAACTTATGTGTTCAAAAAATGAAGATTGTAGTACCTACATTTATTAATTTGCTGATTATATATATATTTATTTGATACCTACATTTAATTTGTGTTAACTACGAAGAAGCTCTAACTTCTCCGTGATTAAGTCCTATAAAATAATAATTATTTTTCAAATACCTATTTCAATGTTTCCAATGTAACCTTCTTTGTAATACATATTTTCAATCGTGCAGTCTGTTACTGGCCGAATGCGGTGAAAAATTTATGTGAAGCCATTAAATATTTTTTTTTGTATTTTTCTTTACTTCGTTTAATGGTTTATCAAGTATATTTTAACAAAATCAAGCCTGTTTGTAAACTAGATTTTAATAAAAAACTTTTTGGGTAGCATCTTGCAAACAAACATTTAATTTGTCTTATAAACGGAGTAACTCACTCAGTACTTTTATATATATGGAACTTCTACGTGATCAAGACTTAGATACCAAATAATATAATTAAATTAATATTATTATTTAAACCTTCTTGGTAATATTTTTCAATCGTGCGGTCCGATACTGGCAAAAAGCAATGAAAAATTTATGTGAAGCCATTACATTTTTTTTTCTTTGTTTCGTAAATGGTTTTTCTATATTAGATGACAAATTAAAGCCAGATTGAATATAAACTTGACTTCAATAAAAACTTTTTTATATTTCTACTTACAAAAAAATACATTTATTTTTTTGTAAGTAGAAATATAAAAAAGTTCACATACATTACATTTCTTATCTCTCATTACATTTCTTTCTACGCTTTTGTTCTGCATTCAGAACAAAAGCGTAGAAAGAAATGTAAAAAAATGTAGGTGTAGTAAAGAAATTTTGCTAATTTGTTTATGTTCCCAGAAAAGTTATTAATGAAGAGTTGAATTAGAGTTTATTTTTGTATTATTTGCTAGGAATCTTTGGAAAAACGTTGTGCTACACGAGTATCTCTTATAAATATCTTATTTATTAGTCGAACACTTTTGCGGTTGGGCTTATAAAATGGACATCGAAATCAATCGTGTGACAAACATTGACTATTGTTTACACTACAGTGCCATTATTTTTTATTTCGCCAATGTTCATTGTATAAAAGATAAATAGTGTCATTATTGTGATTTCACCCATGCGAATACTTATGTGAAAAACGGGTTATTGTTAATTTCCTATTTTTAATAGAAAAACTAATTGCCTATTACGGTAGGTACCTATATTTCAGGTCCCATGAATACAAGTTCCTACCGGTGTATTGTTTTGTGAAATTACGAAAAGCAATATTGTTTTCTAACGTCACAAATAAAAGCTGGTCAAGTGATGCTGTTGAAATAATTGAGTTGAGGTAATTTTTAAATTTTTGAATTTGAGTTTTATTATTCGGCATTTTAGGTTATTATTAGTTTGTTACTGGTTGGTGGCCCAATAATAACGGGTCGATCTTCAAGTTTAAGCAATGCTAGTCGAGGTCGTTGCAAGGATGGGTTATACCATCAAAGCACGTTAAGCGGTTGGTCCCGGCTGTCATTTTGTAGAGCTTTGTCAGTCATTACGTCAGCACGGGTAGTCAGAAGCAAAGAAATAAAGAAAAATGTGTATTTGGGACTCGCACAACAATGAAAGAAAAATAAAATTAATTAACATAAGCGAACAACATGAACATGAATAAGCTAACAATATCAAAGAAATCTAATACCGGTCTTGTGAAGAGCTATCATGGTACCCAGTTACTGGGTGGAGGTGATCAGACTTACCTAGTATAAAGATAAAACTGCATCTTGGGATGAGGACACCGATACGGCGGTGGTATGCATGATGTAGTGTTCAGCAGATCTCTCACTGACTGCGGCTTCTTCTCTCGAGGAGGCTCTTCCTGACTTTTGGTTACTGAAACAAGGAGAACAGGTGTTTAATTCGTTGCTCTAGTCTTATGCAGAGCTCGTGGCTTAAATGATAATTGCCACATGGGTTTAAATAGAGAACATGCAATATTTTCATTTTGAAGAATTCCATGTAAAAAAGTCCATGCATACCTAAATAAAAAATTAAAACGCTTTAATTGATTGATAAATTGCGGTTTTAAACCGGTTTTAGTTTATCGCAGAAAAAATCGCTAAAATAGAAGATGACGTCGCGCCTGTCTGTCACTGGTCATGAACTGTCACTCAAGGAAAAAGAGTCGCTTTTAGTTGTTATAACAGCAATAACGTCACAGTAGCTGATTGTTGTTCTTAAATACGCCCCGTTTCACGTTACATATTTTAATTAGTTATTATTGCTAAAAATCAACATAATTAAAAATAAAACGTTGCAATGGCCCTTCTTTTATACTTTCTAACATTTTAATCACAAAATGTTCTTATATTCTGTATTAGCATCTTCCCTATTAGAGGTTCAGCTACGCTTGTCGACGTTGCTCCGACGTTGCACGATGCATTTTACGAATTCCCTCCGTACCTCGAAAAGCACATTAAGTCGTAGCTGGTCCTAGTTGCTTCGAACTATCAATCTATCCCTGTCATCAGACTACCTAGCTACAACGACTATGTTATAGATAGATAGTCAGATGCCAGAGGATCTGACATCAGTCTTGCCAAGGGGTATCGTATACTCCCCAGTTACTGAGTATAAGGTCAGATAGGCAGTCACTCCATGTAAATACTGGTATTCTACTGCAAAGAGTTAGACTGGAAAACGACCTCAACATAATTGGAAAATCATAGTTGGATAGATTGGGTTTTCTGGGATAAATGAAATTGTGCTTTTTTCAGGATGAACACTCTTTAGTTATAAGCAAGCGTGCTCCATTGTCGACCACATCCTCACTTAACATCTGTTGAGACAGTGGTCAAACGCGTGTTTATAATTAATAAGATAAAAATAATTTAACAAAAGAAGTAAGACCTACGATAACTACCATAGTGTGACGGTAGCGAAAATAAATTATAGAAATGTTCTTTATAGTTAATCATCACAATAAATCGCAAAGCTTTTATATTACACTTTCCTTTCAATCCGTTCCTCGCAGTTAGCTCTCAATAGTGAAAAGATAAGCATCTTACTTAAATTGCCTTTCTTCCATTCCTCGTTAAAATAAAATACTTTTCCTTAAATATAGACCATGCTATGGCAACTTAGAACAAAATTAAAATTCGATTTTTTTTATTGAAAACAGCGCCATCTAGTTCTTAGTTAAGGGAAACAAATTGCGGTGTTGCTACGGTTAAATATATTTTTTTTTTCTAGGAGTAACTTTATAACATTAATCAAGAAAAATAATATAATTTCATGATCTTCTTATATAAAAATAATAGAATATATGAATTAGTACATAATTAGGTTTTTATTATGAGCTTTAATAGTGAAGAAGTTTTATTTTGGTATTTAAACGTGCAAAAGTTTGTTTTTGAATGGCCACACTTAAATTGCAAATGGCTGCGTGAGAGTGTAACTACTCGTGCGCATTTATTTTCTTTTTGCAATAGAGTTTTTGTTGTTTCGCTAGTGCATCTGCAGGTTGAGTTGAGCTTTCGTTTCTCCATGTTGTTGAGCCGCGTTACAATTCGTTCGTACGTTCGTGTTGTGTTGTGTTGTGTGTGTTGTTGTTGTAAACAACTGGTGCAAAGATATCAGTAATGTTCTCACTGGCCAAATAACCTTTTGGAATATTAACGATTCAATGAAAGAAAAGGTTTATCGGCACTGCCTTAATCATAAGGGACGAAAAAGGCGAAGTTAAAATTTTATTGTAAAATGTGTGATGTTTTTCTAAATAAAATGGTTTAATATTCAAATGTGGTTTTTTTCCTTTATGTAGTACGTATGTTTGTAGTATATAGCGGATATACTCATCTCTCTACCTAATATCATAAAGGATCAGACAGCAGCTATATACCTACCAACCTATACATTTACTTATATAAATTAGTTCCCTTAACTAAAAACTAGATGGCGCTGAGTTCGACCACTTCCTGGTATTCAAAAATAAGGTAGAGTTGCCTGTCTATAGCCAGTATACTATTGTAGTCTTTGATATAGACTGTCGTTCAAAGGAAGTGCATCAAAGTACCTACACATAGATATTTTTGGAAATTACAAACTTTTTAAAATGTAATGCGTGTAACTACGCCAGTAAACACTGGAAAATGGAATTTTAATACTAAATCAATGATTTTTTAAGCTTATTATTGCATTTTTTTATAATTGGTCATTTACAAAAATTCTTATGTTTCAAATTAACCTGTAGCTCTTTCTTTGAACGTCCATGTAGTTCAGAAAAATGACATATTCAATTGAAGGCGGTTAAGAAGTATGTTTGTATTTGCAAGCAAAGACGCCGCACATATCATGCTCTGATTGTGGTGTACAATACTAATTCGCTAATATCTCTTGCATCGCATTTTCTGTCATTGTGTCAAGCATTTTGTACGAATTTTCGCCTTTACATTGAGAGTTGAAACATTGTACATCAAGAACAAAAGATTTATGTAATAAGTGAATTATGTTTTTTTTTATGTTATTTTGTTGAGAGGAACAAAGCGACACTTGTCGACCACTTTGTTTGATGTCTGTCGGAAATAACTGTCTTAATTTTATTTGAGTGAGTGTGTTCGATTGTTTGTATCACTCTTATAGTGGGTCCACACAATACAGACTTTTGTCTGATGAGTTTTGGCTTGTGCCATGAACTCTGAATAAAAAAAATCTATCACACAGACATTTGTCTGCATTGCTTTGTTGCACAGACAAAATGTTATACAAGTTTATGGAAGGCTGTATCGTGTGGATGGACTATTAAACGCATGTTCTACAAGAGCTGCCTGGGTTACCTGATAGTAGAGTCAGGATTTGATTCAAAGGCAGTCGAAATACAATTAGATAGGTAAATGTCTTATCGAGCTTTTTCTCAAAATTCTTAAGGATGCAGGTCAAATCAATAAAAATTATACATTATTTTAACAATGATACGCATAATTCAATGAAGCTGTTACCCAACAAAATATTATTAATATGCTATAATTTGCATAACAATATCAGTCTATTGAATACTATTAACATTTTATTGAAAACAAAGGCTCGAGCGGTCGTCCATGATATTTTTACATAGTCGGAAATTATACATACGTAGCTATATTGGCTCTGTTGTAACACTCTCTGAACGTTTTATTTTAGAACTCGTGTGACCTCCATTTCAACGCATATTATTTAATTTCGATATTCTTTTTAACGTTAAAATGTCGTTGCTCTGGTTACATTTTGTAATTTGGGCATGGGTTGGAATACCTACCCATTACAATCTGTGGAAGATGTAGTACCATGAAAAAGGCCGCATTCTTTTTATTAAGTCATAAATATACGTAATAAATAATTTTATGTACTGCTATATCCTCTTGGCTGTTAATTCTAGTAATATTTGTAAGATTGATTATTATCTAGATATGTAGCGTGTTCAATAGAGATTAGATACCAAGTAATTTACCCGCCCTTTATATGGAGGAAGCGACCTTAATTGAGAGCATCCGCCGGGAGAAATAATGCTTTAACTAAAATATTATTACAAACTACGGCGTTTAATAATAGCGTAAGTTAATTCGAATAATCAATATAATAATATGATCTTATTTATTAGGTATGTTACAAACTTGTTTGTAACATTGTAACAGACATGAATGTAATTTATTTTTAAAATATAATAAATATTCACAATATACAAACTTGGTCTTTGACTTACATCCAAAAGTCCAAACTCAAGGTTTGCCAACGTGCTACGGAGCGTAGTATTCTTGGTGTTAAATTAACGGATCGCGTTAGAAACACTTCAGCCGGACATGCCTGCGGAATGCCCGTCGAGCGGTGGGCCCACTAAACACAAAATGGGACCGCGGCAGACCACGAAGGAGATAGCGGGACGACTTGGATGTCTTGCTTGGGAATTGGCAAGAGGAACGTTGGAAAGAAAGGAGGGAGATCTTTGCCCAACCGTGGGACAGTTTCGGCTAGATATACCTAATAATAAATAAATAAATATTGTCATTAAAATAATAACAATAGACAAATCATGCAACATCGTTCCACTGGGAAAGAATACCGCTTTTTTAAAGCTACGAGCGTAGTGCAATTACAAAATATTGTACCAGCAAGTGTTGCGATTTCAAACTAATTATGTTCTAACCAACGAACGACGCCAAAGGAATGCGACTCAAATTACTTTAAGATATTTCGAAGTCAAATAAGTGGTCTATGGAACTGAAGTAAAACGGAACGTTAATACATATATTTCTGATGGAAAGTGTCACGGCCTTGCTCGGAAATCGCATGTATTTTCATAAATACATAAATAAATACATAATTATATAATTCTATACATTAACAACTTTAGTAGTATTTTGAAAGGTTGTTTAATGATTAATTCAAGGAGAGAAAAACATGGAGACTAGTTACTAATCTCCATGTTTTTCTCTCCTTGAATTAAATCCGACTTTCGCAATGGTTTTCAATTGGCATTTAAAAACATAGCCCAATTTAATTGATTCTCTATGGTAATTGCTACCTCGATGTCCTACAAAATATCAACCATAATCACATGGAAAATCGAATGTCGTAATAGTGTTGAATGTTATTCATTTTGACTTTCTATGTTTAATTAGAAATCGTTAATTGAATGACATGAGGTTACTAGAAACTCATTTCAATATAATTAATTGAGCTAAGAAAAAGCTGCTGAGCGGCTGAAATCCAAAGTGATAATTATGAGAAGTGATATGACGGTACCTATCTAGGAAAAGGCAACCAATTTAGTGAGCAAACGCAGCGCTGTTGTTTTATTTTGATAAAAGGGAGAGTTCTACAAATTACTTCAGTTTCATTTATTTGGTGTGTATTTTTATTCAAATTATTCTTACTTACGTACGTAATGATTCTTTGATCGATGACTTTTCAAATAATCTACCGTGTTGGATGAGCTATCTAAATATATAAAAATCATGGAAGCGGATTTGCCATGGCGGCAATACCATAGCAACTTCAATAATAAATCTATTGCAGGGGCATTATGATGCAAAAAGTTCCGGATTATCCTTTTACCATATCAACGTACAAGAAGCTCGTTTTCCGCATTTCTCCGCACTTCGCGGTAACATTCATATCCAGCTGATATTCGCTATCAGTTTTCAACGGATACGCTAACAGTCGGAAAAGCGACAATCGTGGAGAGGTAAGTGCACCGATTGCATAACCATAATAAACCAGATTATGAGTTCACATCGATGGCTCGGTGGAAAGTACAAGTGAATCGATTGAGCAGTGAAAGCGTCGCCACGTTTGTAACCTATCGCACTGTGACTCATCTAGCCAATTAAAGATCACCTTTACCTCCCTTCAATTAGTACGTAGTCGAAGATTTAGTTACATTGGTCATGTTACGCGGTGTTTTGTAAGGAATAGCCAACAGTGTTGTTATTTCTTGTTCCCATTACGTGTGAGTACGCATTAAGTTATGCATCGTGATGTGTATCTTAGTTTAGTGGATGAGAATTTGTAGCTCATTCATATCTTTGCGGTTACCAATCCACGAAACACGGTTATTTCAGTCATGTAACGTGTTGTTGTACTGTCGTGTCTTGTGGCTTATGATTTTTATTTAAAAATGCAATTTTGGACTCCAAGACATGTTTAAATATTTTAATGCTTTTTTTGAAAATGTTATGTAATTTGTAGACATTGAAAATGCAGCTGTTTAAGTAAGTAACATTTGTGCTAATTTGAAATACCTACCACTAAATGTTTATCTGTGTTATTCAGAAGCTATGTCGTTTGGTCAATCCATATGCCAACAATGTACCGACCAGACAGGTCAAGAAACTCCAGAGCGATTCTCCGACATCACACATACCTACTGTAGTAACTGTTAATGAATAAGTTGCGTAAATGGAATGCACGCATGGTCGACCTGCGGCTAATGTAATAAGTCTGGCCATAACACCACGATTCCTTTCGCAATATCCATCACAAGCATTTGTCGTGTCGTGTGATATCGGATGTTGCGGAATCATATCCATATGCTTTAAATCCTAAGGCCATCAGTCATCACAACTTATGTTGCCTCATCGTGACCTCTAATGTTATAATTAGCTGCTTTTACATATAATATGATATTTGCATTTAGATTGTCCGTGGATTGGTGTGATCAAAGGTACTGAATGGTATTTTAGGCGAGTCGATTAAATATTCCGAAGGTATCTCGAATTAATGAAGTAGTTTTGAAAGGTATGACTTTATATTCGGATTGCGTTTTCGTTGCGCCTTCTACATTGGAACTCTGAGGTGGAAATTATAACGTTGACCATGTGCAACTCCTCTATTATTTTTATTAACTTCCCATTGTCAGTTAAACATGAAGAAGGTAGTGTTACTTTTGTATTTAAAACATTAACTCCGATTATAAAGAAACTTTGTTTTTAAAAAACTGAAATTATAACGATTACTGAGAGTAGACTTACTCTCAGTAATCGTTATAATTTCAGTTTTTTTTTGTTTTGAAACGTGTATGAAACAATGATTTAATTTGACTTTTTTTTTTTTTTTAAAGACTATTTCAAATACCTAGAGATAATTTTGTGGTAGTAAACTTGTAATATAAATATTATTGGTTCATAACTTGATGAGATAGAAATAATTATCTTATATTATCTTATTGTATATATTTTGACACACCCTCATGCTTTAGCACAATATAACTTCTCTAAATAATTTGTGTTAATTTCGTTGTTCCAATTTTCTTGTGAGTTGAGTTTGTGTTGTTTTCAGTTCATTAAATCAATATACTTACCACAAACTTTGTATGCGATATCCTTAAAAAAATTCTTAAGTAATAAGTAATAATTAGGGAAACATTACATTTTGTTGATTTTTACGATAACAAGAAAATAAATGAACTTGATAGACAATTAAGTTACTGCACACAATCTTTATAAATTATTAAACACACTGAACTGAGCGTAATTGACGAAAAGATTATAATCTCGGACTAGTTCTTAAAAGATTTCGTCATTAATATTAAACAATGTAACTATCAATTCATTCAAATCTTAACTTTGTTACACCTCTCGTAATAACTTTTCCAACTGACTGCAAAATTCCTAATTTATACAATATCTTCTGATGAAGAGATAATTTATTATGCTCACATAAATAAATCAAACTTTTTTACAAGTAGGTACACACATTACTCATTAGTAGCCCAAAACCAGTCCCAATAAACCGACTAATGTTGCAAGAAACAAACGGTAAGGTCATTAATGTAATAAACATTGAAATTATTTAACAATTATAACATAATCAAGTAACGTTGGAAATACCTAACGGTTCTCACGGTCAGGACCATGATGCAATTTGAGGTCAACAAGTCATGTTTGTTAAATGTACTTATGTTAATTTGAAAAGAGATTTTTTATAATATATTAAAAGTTCATCAATTAATTATTTTCCGATATTTGGAGGTTGTCTACTTTTTATTTCAAAGTGGCGCAATATGAAACCGTCTCGATGTATAGTGGATTCGATTCCCGGGTCAGGCAATGTGTTATTCGGTTTTGGCATCTGAAACTTCTCAGTAGAAGCCCGGAGCCTGGATTTGCTCGGTAGGCTCTCTTTCTCGCTCTGTACTATAGTTACGCCTCTGCTAACCCTTTAGGGCTACGCATTTTGCAAAGTGAATTTTTGTTTTGTTTTCCAGAGCAGGATTTTATTTTATACTGACGTAAATAGGTGTACCTAGTGTTGTTAAACCTGCCTGGGCGGAATGTCTCGACATAATTACCGATCGCCTACCGACCAATTTCGGTCGATAAGTCCTAACGCCGCCCGTACACAGCCCGTTCGAATCACAATCGCGATCCACGGATCAGATCATTGATTTTGACTTATCCTGGCTTTAAGACTAATGGACCGAATTTAGTCGGTAGGCGATCGGTAATTATGTCGAGACATTCCGCCCAGGCCGTTAAGTGTTTTTATGTTATGGAGAATCTGCCATAAGTGCTTACAAAGTTATTGTTCCATTCTGACCCACTGAACGCTAGAAACTACGATAATTACGTAATTACGATTGCGACAATTATCATAATTTTGTCTCAAGCAGGCCTGTCCAAAACTGGCAGCCTTCATGGCTTCATATACCTACATACATAATTGCCACCATTGTAATCACACATCATTTACGACAGCCAGCCTTGACCCAAAGACATCTGTGACCCTATACTTACAGAAAGCAGTGTAAGTACTTGTAAATCATGTACTCGTTACCAACTATTTCCATGGATCAGAGTTTCAGGCCAAAGGGGCGCGCCGGGGTCATATTTTGTCAAGAAGAAAAATGAGGAAACAGAAAAAATAGTACCATGTTATTAGACAATTATAATCGTTCAGCTGGGTATTTCACTTTACCGCTCATTTATGTCAAGGAATATATGTGATCGCATCCAATGCATTTTTGTAAACAAACCCTTATAGTCAAAGGTAATCTGCCATAGTGCACCGCTGATAAAATAAATGGTTCGGAAAACCATGTAGAACAAATTTATTGTTGAAATTCCCCGAATAATGTATGTAGAGGCCGTTTAATTACTTATTGTATGAATGAAGAAATAAATTGAAAAGTTTTATTAGGCAAAAGCACCTGCACAATAGGTGGTTTTTCACATGCAATATTGTAGTTATAAATATACAAATAATAACACAATATTATTTTTATGAAAAAGAAACAAAAATTACGACCCAAAAGTGTACCTCATATAGGTATATTCTAAAACACACCGACCTCATCTCGTTTAAACTGACCAAAATACATAGATTGACGTGTAAGTGATATATATTTTTAACCTGTTTATCATTTAAAACAAAAACTCTTGCCATTTTCCTCAAGACAATCGTACATAAAAAGTAAAGTGGCACCGTTTATCATCCTAATGTGCCAAACAAACCGGATTGGGCAAACTTGCTCGCGACTTGCGCGTCGTCGCCAGTCGAGAGTGGGTGAGCAATCTTATGCAACGAGAATGTCGGCCGAGTAACATTTCGGAAGTAGCTATTGTACGAGAATACACCTGCGATTCATGCTTCACGACACGCGGTTCACAAGTTGTGGATTTTTTAAAGATGAACCGACTATTATTTTTCGTAGATGTTTCGCGATGCGATGTCTGTTCTTGCGTGTCAGGCTTAGGATCCCCAGGGAGATGCTCTTAATATGCGCTCGTTTGCAATTGGATGAGTAAGTAGTTCTTGATTTTAGGATCTACCAGCTGCCGCCCGGGGCTCCGCAAGCGTGCAAAGTAACATGTTCCCGGCATAATAAGTATCCTATAACATATTTCTAATATTAGTTAGGGTGGGAAATAAGATTCATCAAGGCTAAATGCTCAACTAAACCAGGCCAAAGGCATTTCAAAAAGAAGAAGTTAGACTATAGCAGGTCGAGTCATCATCTTATCGTTGTTTTGAACGAAATCCAAATTGCATTGAGAAATTGGTTAAATATTAATACCAAAGTAGCAAGGTTAAATATTAAAAACCTTCCAATTATCTCATCTGTTTTGAACAAATAAAAATAAAATAAACTTATTTCGAAGTCGGTTGTATTTTTTTTTATGTTTCTTTAATTTTTCACTTTTTAGTGGTGGTAAGCTTTAATGAGCTTTAAGCTTTGATCAGCTCGTGGCTAAATCATATCAGCCGCACGGATCTTCAAGGTTTAGTAACGCTTGCCTAGGTGACCGTTGGTCCCGGCTGTCATTTGTAGATCTTTGGCAGTCATTACGGATTGTCAGAAGCCAGAAAATCTGACACCAGTCATGCCAAGAAGTACCGTTTTACCCAGTTAATGGGTTGTTGAGGTCTGGTAGGCAGCCACGTAAAATACTGGTATTTAGCTGAATTTGGTTTTACTGGGAGCCGACCCCAATATAGTTGGGAAAAAGTTAGGCAAATGAGTGGTGATTAGCTTTAACTAAACCCAACGCAAAAATAATTATCACGATCGGTTCATAAACAATAAAGATAAGCCCGAATAAATAACCCCAAAACCGTGGTTGACTTGTACACATCTGCGTAGCTACTCCCTCAACAGCGTACTGGCGTAATGTTATGTAAACAATAAATAGACATGCGATTTCAGCAATCCCGGGAGATTTGCTATCATTTATTGAAGAGTTCCGTAACCTATCTCCGAAGTTCTTCAACAGATCTTCACCAAATTGAAATAAAACCACTCCGGGAAAATAATCTTCCAAACAAAAGAAGAATCATAAAAATCGGCCGACAATTGGCGAAAATATCGCTGAACAAACATACAAAAAAACATGTAAAAGAACAGTTGGATTAGAATAGAATAGAATAGAATTGAGAACCTTTGATTGAGAACCTCCTGCTTTTTTTGAAATCGGTTAAAAAAGAATAGTCGTTCCACCAATTCGTGTACCGCGCAGCATCTTACTCATATCTTACGCGGATGAGGAAGCTGATCAGCTGGTTACAGCAAAACAAACTTAACGCCATTGTGTAATGAGTACATTATCACTTGTAGGTTATGTATGTCGGTGCATTGCGGCCGTGTTATGTGCTGCAGTTCGCGAATCTTTACGAGAATCTCTTGTTATGGCATACAATTAAAAGTTAAAATACTTTATTTGGCGTACCTAACCCTTAAAAAAATGTAAATAATGAGGTAATAACTCTTTTAACTGTTATCGCTAAATGCTTTAACTATTATCGCGGTGTAAGATTGATTTGGAAACTTTGTATTGAAAATAATGAACAACCATGATCAGATATCACATATGGATAAAACTGATAAATTTAAAAAGGACCTGTAAGTGTTTTTCAAACAAAGACAGACAGAACAGACTTACCAATTTCGCTAACAATGACTCGGAAGCGGGAAAACATTTTTTTTCTGGGAAAGCTTCATAAGTTTTATTACGTTTTAAGTATACGGATGAAAATAAATAATTATTTACTTACCGGATATTTGCAATGCAGTAATTCCAACTAAAATTAACCACTGTGCACTTGCTATCATTTTCGACTTCTAGAATTTTCATAAAACAATAAACTTGAATATAAATAACTATTTGTTTACAAAATGCAAACACTAGATACTTTTGTTTACTTTTAAAAAATATTTTTTTCTAAAAATAAAATCACAAAGATATCACAATAAATACTAACAGTTTTTTTAAATATCCACGCGGTTTACGTAAATTTAACTATCTGTGCGCCATAAATGCGTGTGCCACGTGCGTGTTCCGTACGGGTACTGAACAGGCGAAAGTGTTTGCATGATGTTGACCCTCGCGCGTGCCTGACTTCCCCCCTTTTGCATAAGATGACTGCGAATTCGACAAGAATTCGGTCACTCTTTGTATAATTCTTAAATGCCATTTTTATTTATTTGACATTTTGACGGTTCATGAATAGGAATACTTATATATAAATTTAAAAAAAAAAACCGGCCAAGTGCGAGTCGGACTCGCGCACGAAGGGTTCTGTACCATTATCTATAAAAAAAATCACGTTTGTTGTATGCCCCACTTAAATATTTATTTTATTCTGTTTTTAGTAGGTATTTGTTGTTATAGCGGCAACAGAAATACGTCACCTGTGATTTCAACTGTCTAGCTATCACGGTTCATGAGATACAGCCTGGTGACTGGCAAACAGACAGACGGACAGCGGAGTCTTAGTAATAGGGTCCCATTTTTACCCTTTGGGTACGGAACCTTAAAAATGACATACATAATATATTTTATGAGCATAATTGCTTTGATGTGACAAAAAAAACTCGGCCGAAAAATTCTAATGTCTGAAAAAAAAATCACCACTAGCTGTGCAAATGAAATTAACTAACCTGAAATAAAAGAGTTCATCATAATTTCTTCAAGTAGGTGATTCGCTTGGTCTAAACATGGCTTCTTTATTGGATCTCTGAGTAAAAAAAAAACTGATTCGGTTTTATAAACCGGACCGACTACGGCGAATTACGACAAAAAAACGCAATTTTATTACATAACTTACTATATTAAAATTTATGATAAATGGCTCCACTTTTATACGTGACATGATAACTTACAGCTACTGTTCAAAGTTACTTTTTTATTTAAGTTTTAAATCAACTAGGTATTTCTACTCGCTGAATTACGCAACGAATGCAATTCATTATTAATTACAGTGCCGTAATTTTAACATATTCACATAGTTCACATTAGATTGAGATAGGTCAGAGAACCTTGAAGCTTCAGTTTTGAAGTTCAAGTTATGTTTCAAGTTTCAGGCGTCTTTTAAGTTTGTTTATTCATGTCAAAACCGTTTCACTTCAATTCAACGTAAAACTTTCAATTCAAATAAACATAACTTTTAAAGTGCAAGTTGTAACTATCTAAAAAAACCGTTATTAATTCGTTTATTTTTGGTTAACTCGAACAAAATTTGGTTAACATTTTTTGTTCGAGATTTTAAGTACATAGCTCAATCGGTACCAAAAATAATTCCACAGAATCGAAGAAATAACTGATTTCGAAAAAGGAATGACTTGGCTGAGATATATAGTTTACTAGCTGTGCCCGCGACTTCGTTCGCGCGTGCATTACGTATTTAGGAAGATATTAAGTACACAAACTCACTAAATGTATGTAGGTACTAATCATGATTATGACATGACTTACAAAATTACGAAGAAAGAACGAATATTAACACTTAAAAAATTTCTTCGTAAACAATATTACTTGTTATGTGATATTCATCAGTACGTATAAACAGGCTTTGCGCGCTGCTTCCTTGCGACAAAGCGACAAACAGCCTGACCGTGCGAGATACAGGACTTCCGCAGATCCACACCAACACGACTAATAGTTTGTCCCTGAGCTTGATTAATGGTCATGCCGAAACTATCAGAAGATAAGTCTCCGCAGAGGACATGGTGGAGTATACGGTGGAGGTCTGCCCTGCTTGGGCGGAGCATCACCGAGTCCTCGTCGATGCAATCGGCTGCGGCGTCCTGGTTCACTCCATGGTCCGGAGAAGAATATAAGAATGAATGACAGCACGATTTGACAGTTATTCCTAGTTCGAGACTAATCGTAAGTCCGTAGGTGATACGGAGTAGAAAACGCCCAACACTAAGGCCGAAACTACAGACTTCGGGCTTAAGAGAGTAGACCCCCTCAGCCGCCGCAACAGAAAAAGACAACCCAGGCGTTGCGTTTGGAGTCGCAGGGCAATTGCCAGCCACCCTAAGCGCGGGCCCGCAGATGGCGAGCGTAGGTTGGCTCACTGTCCGAACACTACCAGGCCCGGGTCGACGAAGCGTCGTAGCCAGTGTTGCGGAATTTGTTCGAAAAGTCACCACGGCCCTGGAACGTAAAAGGTATAAGGAGGAATACGGATGTGTTTTAGTCAGTAAGAGTTTGACACTCTCTTCCGCTCCACCCAGAGCAGAAGAAGTCATTTGATGATTTCCCATCCATAAAAAACCCACAACGGATAGAGTAGAGTAGAGACTTCGTTGTCCTGGCTAAGTTTGCAAGCCTAGCTCCGCCCAAATGTACAAAAGCCACCAGTGTGCTTCACAGGTTAAGAGGAGAGACGACCGATAATACTCAAGCCGCAAGGGAGTGATAATCTGAGATTAAAGTCAGCTCAATCACTTAGCACTCACAAACCTATATTTACCACCTGTTTAATGTACATTATGGATTGCAATAAACGATTTGATTTGAAACCTGTTCCTCACCGTTCCGAGGATTTTTTCACGTCAGAAAGTCATGGCCAGGATGACGTAGCCGACTGATTCCTCGGCGTCGAAACAACCTCCGCAAATTGGGCTGTCTGTGGTGCACAAGTTAAAAAAATATAAGGACCAATTAAGCTATTAAAGATTTAATACTAAGAATAATATCCCAATTCTATAATGTAAATGGCTGTTTTTGTTTTTTATGTTATTAAGAATAAATGTCTAGATTAGTTATTTACGTAATCCCTATTATTACGGAGGTAATTTTTACTTAAGCTGAGAAGTCATTTAGTTAGTCACGTTTATAGACTTGTCATTGCCTATTTCACTGCAATCTGTAACCCGTGACCATTTGTTGTCATGAAGTTCAGTTGTTCTCTGGCAAATTCATGCACGAAACTGTGAGAAAGAAAGAAAGAAGGAGGAGCGGGTACGGGTCCAGCACTACCATCTCGAAACCTATCTTCGCGAGTTCTTCTGTGGCGTCATTGCCTAGGGATCCACAGTTCCCCTTGAAGCTCTGGAGTGTGAAACCCGCTACTGGTAATTTCTGGCCCTAGGCTGGTCACGACGAATCACCAACTGACTGGGAATTGAACAGTTTTGTTTCAAAATAAACAGAAAATAATTAGGAATGAGGGAGATGTTGGGAAAGAAATCCAAGAGGTGAAAGGCTCACCGAGCGCAAAGTCTTGAGCATCTATTTGGGGAGTGTGCGACGGAATTGCATAGTTTAATTCCGCCAAGCTCGTTCCATCATCGGACCACAAGACGTACGGAGGTACGCCACCGGTACACGGTGGACCTCACACCCACGTGAACAAAACGTTTTGGAAACACATGGCGTGGAATTCCCTGACTGAGTCCGTGTTTCCTGATAGTTACAGCCTGGGAGTCTTATCAAGAGTGAGTAGGTTACTTATAGGCAAGCGTGCTCCATCTTCGATCACATCATCGTTTGCAATCAGGTGAGATAGTGGTCAAACGCGTTCCTGTCAAAAGTAAAAAAAAATGAAAACAAAGTCAGTGGAGCAATATTTTTTTTTGCATCAAATGCGTAACGCCTGGTAGGTAAGTATCAAAAGAATCTTTAACTAAAAAATACTTTTTGGTGTAATTCTCGTGCTGTTGACGGTAAGTACAGTTTCGCTCAACAGATGGCATTGCAAGTATTATTAAAGATACTTACCCCTACTTACTATGCATGCAGATAATAAGTTGATTTCTTCTAGATTGCCATAATCCTATCAGGTTTATGTGAATGTTTTCTACATTAGTTTTGTATTTTTATCGCGATGCAAACAAAACAGAATACATATAAACAGAAAATAGGTTCTGCTTGTCTTGCTAAAAAGATATGCAAAATACAGCAATAACATATTATTAATATTTGAAAATATTAGGTTTGGCAGGAATAAAAAAATAAGGAAATAAATAAGATAAAAATAATTACAAAAATTGTGGGATTTGAACCCACATCTACTCTTTCGAGAGGCAGGCTTTAAACCAACGGACTATGAGATCTGTTGACAATTGATTAAAATAGCCGATAGCTTAGCTCCCTGAAAGGGTTCCACATCAGGTGCTCTAGACCTTCATTTTTTTTATGTCGATAGACAGTACTCATCATGTTGACCAACTATTCCTTAAGCGGTATATTAATATCTCTTATAGATTAGCCGGGCTGCTAAGGTTCCACGTCTTGTATTCAGATCTTCAAAATAAATTATAGCCTATATGTTGGCGAGGACTAATAGCTATACAACAAAAAAAGTTTCATTAAAACCTGTCCAGTGGTTTTTGCGTGAAAGACGAACAACAGACAGACAGACAGACAGACAGACAGACAGACAGACAGACAAAAAAAGAAAAAAATATATTTTTGGCTTCTATTGTTTGTATAAAGCACCCCTGGAGTATTTTTTTTAGTTTATATTCAATGTACAGAATTGACGTCTTCTACAGTTTTATTATATGTATAGATTTTAATCTATACTAATATTGTAAAGCTGACGAGTTTGTTTGTTTGGTTGATCGCACTAATCTCAAGAACTACGGGATCGAATTGTAAAATTATTTTAGTGTTGGATATTTCATTTATCCATTTATAAAATATCATAAATATACACCATTCTATTCCGACAACCACACTAACGAAGTCGCGGGCACAGCTAGCGTACCTGTGTATAATTCCAAGTCAAACCAAAGTTGTCATAGTCCAAAGTGACCCGATTAATATATAACGACGACGACGACCTTTTATTATTTTACTAACTTTTGCCCGCGACTTGTTACGCGCATATCAAGTATGAAATATACTTTACGACGTATTCTCGTATATACCGACCAAGTATACATAAAAAAAATCATAAAAATCGGTCGAGATGTTTCGGAGGAGTGCGACCACAAACACCGTGACACGAGATTTTTATAAAATAGATTAGCTGCCAGCAGCATTACCGATCAATTATTTGTAAACTACGAGTATAATGAATAAAAAGATGAGCAATATTAACCAACGTGTAGGTTACAAAAGGCATTATTATAAGGTATGTACTGACACGGTAACCTGTGCACCTATTGTGTTACCTGTGCACCTATTGTGTTAGGTATTGCCTAACCACAGGAATCATCGTAAGTTAACGACAATTGATAGAGTGTCGGATGTCGACGGAATAAATACAACTAAAAATAAAATAATTATATTAATTTATTAACACATCGACTACAGGATCGGTTTCACTTCACAGCTTCTCTTCCGACAAAGGCCTCCTCTAAAGCTTTCCATTTCTGCCTGTCTCTCGCTGTTCTCGTCCACTCTGGACCCGCTACCTTTTTGAGGTCATCTTCCCATCTTTTTGTTTGACGCCCTTTACTTCTTTTCCCATTCCTGGGATACCACTCTGTTATGGTTTTTGTCCATTTTCCATTCGTATCTCTAAGCATATGTCCAGTCCATCGCGTTTTTAAAGTTTTACATGTTTTCTTTGCATCCTTAAAATTTAGTTGTATTTTCAATTTTTTCTAATCTTATTCTATCTTTCCTCTTGACGCCCATTACGCTTCTCTCCATTCCGTTTTGACATACCTTTATTTTGTTTATTAAGTTATCTGTCAAAGTTAAGCATGGTAAAATACACATATTATACACTTTTTTTTTGCAGGCATGTCCTTGTTTTTCATGACTTCGCTGAGTGACCAATATCTCTTCCATGTATTGGCTATCCGTCTTTCAATCTCTTTGTGCATGGTGTCTTCAGCTGCTATGAGTTGTCCTAGGTATACGACATATTCTTCGACATATTCTATCATCTCTGAATTAACTATGATGGTATGCGTCTGTAAAGAGTTACTAATAATCTTTGTCTTTGCCGTGTTCATTGTAAGTCCAGCTTTCGCGCTTTGATCTGACAGTTGTAACATTTGCTCTAATTATTTGGACATTCTGCAAATAAGATCAGGTCATCTGCAAATCGTAAGTGGATTAGTTTTTCACCGTTTATGTTCAGGCCTTCGTGATTCCATTGCAGATTCCTGAATATCATCTCTAGAGCCGCTGAAAACAACTTAGGAGAAATTGGGTTCTTGCCGGACGCCTCTCTCTATAGGAAATTCTTCACCCGTAGTTTCAAGCCTGATTTGGGCTGTGCTTTTGGAGTATACGTATGTACTTTCCATGTATTCCCTGTATACGTAGCAACATGAGTATATCTGGAAAGCACTACGTATACAGGGAATACATGGAAAGATACAACTTAACAAGTTGCAAATTGATAGGTGTCGGCAACCCTCTGTTTCAAATAAGTATTTTTATGCATGTCTTGTTAGCTGTTTATTAAAAGATTTATTTGGGGCAGGTGGAATTAGAAATCAATATAACAGGAAAACTGGCTTAATATGTCGAAATTATTCTTCGCATGATGATCATCATCAGCAGTGCGATTCTGTAAACATGTCGAAGCGAAGGCTTGTGTGAAGTGATCCTAAGTAAACAAAATGGAATTACAGCTCACTTCGTGATCACTTCACCCAATCCTTCACTTATTCACAGACTTATTCACAGAATCTAAATGTCACCCTCGTTAATCCAATAAATATAATTATCACTGGCTGCTGCCAATGTGAATGTCGGAAATGATCCCAGAGGATCATACTCCCGTATAGATTATAGCTACTATAGGTATACAGGGTGTCCCAAAACTCAACGTCAAGCCGAAACGGGGTGACAGGATTGATCATAACCATCACGAGAAAAATCTGAAAAAAAATCTATCCCATGCAGTTTGAAAATTATGGGCATTTTAAGAAAAACCTAGAAATTTGATCAAACTGTACCATTTTTCGGTTATTGTGGTTATTATTTTTTATTTTTGTTCATTTGAACTTTAGAAACGTAATCCTAAATAACATTTCTAGAATCCCAATAAAAAATAATGACACAATTGCCTTAAGTTCCCGAGAATTGAGACTATTTGTTAAACTACGAATTTAAAATTTTCAAGATTCGTCGACTTTGACAGGCCCTCCTATAAAAAAAATGTACTAGAGTGCCTTGGCAAGTAGCATTAAAAGTTGGCGCATTTAATCAGAATTCTAAAATGGTACAATACTTGTTAGTTCCATACAATAGAAAAGAGTAAAAAAATTAAAACCTCAAGCAACCCGATTTTTGCTATCAGATTTTACTCAGTTAAAATGTTTTTAATTCGCACAAGCTCTAGGTAGGTTCTTAATTTTAAGGCAAAATGATGAGAGAGATGGATAATGGGTATGTTTGCCATGAGTGAGCGAGACAGATAGTGACGCCACGCATTGAGACGGAGATGCGTCGTTTAAACGAGTGCGAATGAAACAGATAGATGCTATGGCATCTATCTGTTTCATTCGCACTAGTTTCAGCCAAGCAAATGGCTACGCTACCAGTCCGACACCAACCAGTTAGTACGTTTCGCTCATTCGTCTACTGCGCACGTTCGTATTCGCTTGTGTTGATTTAGTACTGACAACTTTGGCTTCTCTTTTTGGACTTGAATCTTTGTGAATTGGACTTGTTGATAACATACCGGCAACTTTGGCTTCTCTCTGGACTTTTGTGTTGGCATCCTTTTTATCTACCATGCCTACGCGCTACACTTCACAAGAATATGCGAACATGCACCTCATTTATGGGGAATGCAGATGCAACGCAAGTGCTGCCGCTAGACTTTATCGTGAAAGATATCCAAATTTAGAGCGCTACCCGGATCACCGCGTGTTTGTTAATGTGCACCGTTCACTCACAGAGGGCGGCCATTTCCCGAATCAAATACAGGCTGGAGGTAGACCTGTGTTTCCTTTCCAGGAAGAAGTATTGCAAGAGGTCGCACGTGACCGAAGTATTTCCGTACGTGGAATTGAAGAAAGAACGGGAATACCGAAAAGCACTGCTCATCGTATTTTACAAAGAGCCGAAATGCATCCGTTTCACGTACAACGAGTTCAAAGTCTTCTACCTCGAGATTATCAGGAAAGGATTTCTTTTTGTAGAACAATGCTACAGAGGCATAATGAGAATCCCCAATTCATCCAAAAAATTCTCTGGTCAGATGAATCGACATTTAAAAAAGATGGTTACATGAACTTGCACAATTATCACGAGTGGCATGTGGAGAATCCACATTTAATGCGAGAAGATAGATCCCAGTATCGTTTTAAAGTAAACCTGTGGACCGGAATTTTAAACGGTAAAATTATTGGGCCTATTGAACTGCCTGAGAACTTGAATGGAACTAATTACCTACATTTTTTAAGAGAAGATTTACCAACCCTGTTAGAGGACGTACCACTAGCAGATCTTCGCGACATGTGGTTTCAACAAGATGGCTGCCCAGCGCATTTCGCAGTGCAAGTAAGAGATTTCCTTGACCAGGAATATCCGGGAAGGTGGATTGGACGTTCGGGCACTATCTCGTGGCCCGCCCGTTCACCAGATTTAAATCCCCTGGATTTTTTCTATTGGGGAGTTCTCAAAGAAAAAGTTTACTCAAAGCCCATTGAGAACGTAGCCGACCTGCGTGAACGCATTTCTCAAGCAGCTGAGGCGATCAACTCTCGAAGATATGCCCGACTAATAAGTAGATCTTTTTTAAGAAGATGTAGGGCTTGTATTGAGGCTGATGGTAAACAATTTGAACATTTATTTTAATAAAAAACGTTATTTCTCTATCATCTGACTTTTATTCCAACAAACCTAATTATTTTACTAATTTTACTAACTTTTTTTCACTTTGGTAAAAGTGGCGTCACTATCTGTCTCGCTCACTCATGGCGAACATACCCATTATCCATCTCTCTCATCATTTTGTCTTAAAATTAAGAACCTACCTAGAGCTTGTGTGAATTAAAAACATTTTAACTGAGTAAAATGAGATAGCAAAAATCGGGTTACTTGAGGTTTTAATTTTTTTACTCTTTTCTATTGTATGGAACTAACAAGTATTGTACGATTTTAGAATTCTGATTAAATGCGCCAACTTTTAATGCCACTTGCCAAGGCACTCTAGTACATTTTTTTTATAGGAGGGCCTGTCAAAGTCGACGAATCTTGAAAATTTTAAATTCGTAGTTTAACAAATAGTCTCAATTCTCGGAAACTTGAGGCAATTGTGTCATTATTTTTTATTGGGATTCTAGAAATGTTATTTAGGATTACGTTTCCAAAGTTCAAATGAACAAAAATAAAAAAGAATAACCACAATAACCGAAAAATGGTACAGTTTGATCAAATTAGAAATTTGATCAAACTGTACCATTTTTCGGTTATTGTTAAAACGCCCATAATTTTTAAACTGCATGGGATAGATTTTTTTTCAGATTTTTCTCGTGATGGTTATGATCAATCCTGTCACCCCGTTTCGGCTTGACGTTGAGTTTTGGGACACCCTGTATAGGTGCCAATAGTAGATAATCTAAACTATAACCAATATATGGACTATAATCCCTCTCGGCGCCACATTTCATCTAGATCCGTGCAGCCGTTCTGGCGTGATTGAGTAAAAACATCCACTTGTCGACCGCCATGAGACACGAATTACGTTAGTCCATTGGATACTGTGTTATCTAGTAATAGTAAATTATACACAATCAATTTTGTTCTTAACTGTTACCGTGTGCCAATATACATTATTTACTGCAACTTGGATTTTCAGTCCGTCTCCGAATCATCAACCTCATCGTAAGACGCATCAAGGTGACAGATAGAATGCCTTCTACCTGCGTCCCCAAACAAACTTTTGTGTTTATAAAAGTAGTAAGATGAGACGAAAGTTATCCTGTTCACTCAACAGAAGAAACGTAAGTATTCTAGGTCCTAACCGGTCATGTTAATGTTTTACTCGTGTGACGTATTTTGAATATGGTTTTGTGTATAACGGATTCGGGTAACAACTTGTTAATTACTTGAGGCGTGATTGATAAAAAAATATTAAACAACGTAGGTTTAGGGACGCTGGTAGCCGATAGATGCGAGACGTACAGGACCGGTTGTTGCGGCGACACTTGGGGGAGGCCTATGTCCAGCAGTGGACGTCTTTAGGCTGATATGATGATGACGAAAAACGTAAACAAACACACTGTCACGCTTATACATATCGGAAGCAGGATAAGACGTGTGAACTCAACTAATCACAGTTTTCTGTAAAATTTACTCCATCGTAGGCTAGTTACGATGGTAAGAATTCAATCGAAGCCTCCAGAGCTATCGACAACTTTCGTCATAGATATCAAGTTTATAACTTACGGCAATAAATGATAAGGCCCGGAGCACACTTGTACGTAACCCACGCGGCGTTGCCCAATTCGCGGATGGCAGCTAAATAAGGCCATGGATGCAACATGAATGCTGCGCGGTGTTGCAACCCACAATCGAGGATAGCGACAAGGATGTGGGGAAAGCCCGTACGAATGTCCGCTTGTCTGCTCCGTCATTATCAACGGCTTCGTTGTCCGGTAGCACGGTTTGGAAATATTTAAATATAGCCTGACGGCATCCTGGTTTTTAGTGAGAGATGTTTTTCAATTGAGAATTTTACGAGTGTTTCGTTCACAATGCTGGAAAAATCTCATTTTACTATCTGGTAAATATGTTATTGGTATTGCAAGGATCTCGTAGCGTGGGTGACATCTATTGCACATCGAGACTCCACCCTTTTGGTGGTTGGTTCCGGCTGTAATTTGACGTACGGGATGAGGGTATTTAGATGTTGTAAAGTATGACAACCAGACTTACCAGACGAGGCTAAACAGACGATGTTACATTGGTACTCGTACCATACCAAATATTATGTGGCGTTATGAAGGTATATAGTGGCACTACACAAACCAATGACCAATGTGAAATCAATTGGATTCTAGATTTAAGGTAATCTTATTTCGTCAAAATCTTAATTCAAAACAAGGAAAACTAGTAAGTATTGTGTGGCGCCTTTACGCATTCGTTTCTATGTGGAGCATACATTCACGGATAGTATCGGTTCACTCAGATTAGGCAATGCACAGACCGGCTTGTAACTACAGTTTCAATGAATTTTGATGTGTACTTACATAAACACAGGATTGAGCAAGAAAGGTTATCAAGATTCGCGAAATACGGAAGAAGGAACTGCGTATATTGGTTACCGGTTACCTTGCTATAAGTAACCACCTCCGTGGTTTACATAAAACTTTCAAGTGCATGCTCTTGAGAAGTCAAGTATGGATTGAAAATAAACATTATTGTGCATAACAGGCCGATTAGAAACTAAAGCACATACGGTAATGAATTATTAACGTGTAAAAAAATTGGTACATACGTTTATTTGTAGGAAGAAACTATTGCCTAATTTAGGCTTTGGAGGTTAATTTCATCAAAGTATAGGTTAAGGTAAATCTGATCATAAAGTTGCAGTGGTGGCAATAAATATCGTAAGAACATAATAAAATTGTACATCAAATGAAACGACGTTCAAAATATCCAATTTATATAAAACGTGTAACAAGTCGAGAAAAAAAATCGACTGAAAAATGACGCTGAAAAAGTTAGGTTAAAAAATAATACTTGCTCCGTACAATTGTGTGTCTTTTTCAGCGTCAATTCGTTCAGTTTCATTGGTGAAATGTAACAGCTGCAAGTTCTCTTAGTATGTATGGTATACTATCCGCTGCCAGCGGCTTCGCCCGTTTGATATTCGGAAATCATCCCATATCTATGTCGCAGCCAACTGGCTTAATCAGCCTTTTCATTAAAATCCTAGCCTTTTCATTGAACTGCGCCATTTAATCAGCGACATAAGTGACATGGGCAAGCCATTAAACGATATTGAACTAAATATGTTTCATAAGTCGCTGAAATATCGACGCATGTGAATGAAAAGACTAGGCCACCAAACTAAACTAAAATAAAACGGCTGATTAAGCTAATTAGCTGCGACATCTATATTGCGTGCAACTGAATAAGTCTATGTCTAGTTTAGGAACATATGAATGAAATTCAATAAATAGGACAAACAATTTGTTCTATAGCAGTTTAATTCCTCGTCTAAAGTAATTAGAGCTTCTTTTTCTACTACTCCCCTTCCGATTGGAACCGCGCGCGTACGGCTGCTCCGAGTTTGTGCTGAAGAAATATAACCCTTTCGCACTGAAACAATAAAATGGATTATTTTTCAAAACGAGCACAGACGTAGAGCAATTTTAGAACAATTTCTAGGATTGCCGCTACCGTTTGCATCTTTAAATTAACTTGCCTGGTTTAACGTTACTGTTGTCGCATTGACGTATCACACAATTTGATTTAGAGCTGATTTTTTTAAATATAAATTTTACCTGAAGAATGGTGGTTCATTTTCAGATAAAAATTATCCGAGTATTGAAAATTGAAAAATCGGCTCTTAAGCATAAGACAAAGCTTTATAAATTTTTTAATGACTACATACCTCCTACCTTTAGTAAAATGCCATGTTTTATGAATGTAATCTCATTATTCCAAAGCTTACGCGGCCCACGGCGGTCAGATCTGCGGTTGAGCGGTAAAGATCCGCGTAAACTCCCTTATCTTGCCAAACCGTGATGTAAGAGTAGAAGGAACTGGTTATGTATAATAAGAAGGAAAGTCGGACCTATTAAGTATAACAACATTTTAAAGACAAGATTAAGGAAAAGTTTCATTGAACTCTACTGTAGACCTACTCTCGATTTATTACTTTAAGTAAATGAAATAAGATACTACCTTAATTTTTTACCCTAATTGTTCACATAAATGATTCATAACTTTTGATAGGTAGGTAAGCAAAAACAAAAGGTCGTGGAGTCTGTTGAACTATACGTTCCTTAACTTTTTAATTTCGTCAATACTTAAGTAATAACTTAATAAAAGTTTGTAATTATAACATCGTCACGAGAAGGAAGCAAGGCTGATGGAAAGGGTAACTGTTGGTTGTGAAAGTATGGAAGTGTTTCGGTGCCTGCACTAATCATAGAACTGGCAAATTGTTTACAATGCTATTCACTATTGTTGAGAAAAAGAGTTTAAAAGTATGTCAAGTATTTTACTAAACTGCACTAAGCACCAAGAAAACGCCACAGTGATAAACATAATTTTTTTGAGAAACCAGTCTTACAACCAGTCTTGCCAAGGGGTATCGTGTTACCCAGTAAATGGGTTATGGACGTCGGATAGGCAGTCACTCCTGGTACAATACTGGTATTCATTTAGACCGGAAGCTGTCGAAGCTGACACCAGCATAGTCAAAATAGGCAGGCTGATTATCTTGGTAATTTTTATCGAAATGCGAGCTGATTAAGATATCACATGTGTCGTTTCTTTATTCCAAAAGAACTTCAATAATTAAATACACAATCGTCAATTTGATAACAAGGCAGTTTAAAGTAGTACTACTTCTCCCACTCAAAGCATTACAACTTGCAACTAAGTAGGATTTCTCAAATGCCAGTCCGATTTATTTACCACAGTTTTGAAACTTGCACTCAATTCGCTACCCTTGCAAAACACTTACTTCCTTGGAACATATTCTCCGAAGAGAACTTCATCAGCCGAGTGGAACATGTGGCACCAGCCGATCATGTAGATGATCCAGGAGTAGCACTGGGTTGCGTACAGACCAACGTTGGTGGTTATTGATTCTGCGAAGTATTGCGGTGCTCTGGCGTGGTTGCAGCTAGATTTAGCTGGAAAAAATAAGATTGAAAATTATGCTAATTTGAAATTTGATTACCTTTCTATCTAGCTTCTTTTGTCTTACTGCTGGGCAAAGGCTTTCTTTTTACACACAACGTCTTTTTTACTAGATCAGGCTAGTCCTTTCGGTAGGAGTCGAGCTCGCTCCACCGCTTTGGTCGGCCACGATGGCTTTCGGCATTTAATGGGATCCATTCGGTGGTTGTTTTTGCCCATTTCTCGTCTGGCGGAATCACCTTTATGAAATCTAAAATGTCATTCAAGTCTTAAATATTTGTGTGAGTCGGTCGAAAAACGAAGAAATTATTATTTTTAGGCTAACGACTGAAATTTTACCTGCATGGATAAAAACTTCTGCCTACAATAAAGACTACGGCTCTCATTACATAATTACACAGAGATCGGCTTGGAACAATCATAAAAATCTATTATTTGGCATCCATAGGTAACACGACTACTAATTAGGGTTTGAAATTAGTAGGTAGGTATTCGCTACGAAGAATGTATCATTTATTTTATATTCAAACAACATAGTCCACACAGATACACAACAACAACAATGTTAGGAACAAAATAGCTTAAAAGACAATGATGTCTCGATAAGATGCCAATATATGTTCGTCTGTACCGCCATCCTTAAGGTCGTCAGCAATGAAATGTCTAAGGTTATAAAACTGATATATTAGTTTTAATTTGTGTCTTTACGCTTTGAATTAAGTTGAGTTCATATATAGCCTTGAATTTTCATATACCTAATTTGTTCCATGTGTCCAGTACTTATAAACGCACTTACATAGTTTTTCCGTAGCCTTGCAGCCGGGCTGTGTGACGCCCCCGTTGGCGTAGAAGTCGATATGTCCACTGGCTTCCAACTTGCCTCTCGCCAGAGCGTCAGTATGAAGAACATCAACAAACTTTGCGTCTCCTTTGTCTATTTTCTTATTTTTGTTGTTGGTCACGAACAGAGGCATTGCCGGATCTAGTGCTGTGGAATATTGTCATTGGAGGATTCTTGTTGAAGATTTGATTGACAAAATACAACCATCTCTTTGTTTGAAGTAGGCTAAAAATTAGATTTTAAGTCGGTTATCAACCGGAGTTCATTCCTCAATGGTTACGCATGTTGATAAACAAATAGGCATTGAGGCCAGTTTAATTTTATTTCATCGCGCCTGCATAAAGTTAATGGCAAAGAGTCGTGTAGGCAAACTTAACAACGCCAAAGTGGCCAATGAAATATTGCCAACAAGACAAAACAGGAGGCGGAAGTTAATGTCTAAGATAAAATTCCAAAATACATTTCATTTATTCACTGACAGACAAAAACGCACAGCGCTGGGTCTTGAAGTATGACATTTTTCACAAGAGTTTGAGTGTTGAGGACGTGAAAAGGGATAGAGAGAGACAAAAAAGAACCGCGGGTGGATCGTATGAAAAATGATGGCCAGGCTACTGAGATGACGGCGTAGAGATGTATGGAAGAAGAAAACATGCTGAGTTGACTTCAAATGAATTGTTTTTAGGATAGTAGGATGCCGATATTCCTTTAAAATTTACCAGAAATCCTTTCCAATTTTCCAGAAGTGACATAATCTCCGATAAACCCAGCCGTCTGGCCTCCAAGACTGAATCCAATGATATGGAACTGCGTGAGGTTGAAGCCATACTTCTGGACTAGCTGGTCAATCAGCTGAGCAGTGCACATACCCACCAGCTCCGTGTTACGGACAGCCCGTATATAGCACGACTCTTGGGCTAAAGGGCCGTAGTCCACCGATATTATGTTGTAGTTGCAGCATTGCATGTAAGCTGTAAGTTTTTTTTTAAATATAATTTGGTACATAGTGAAACACAGCACATATTGATATACTACATTATAAATAACACCACCAACTATCAACATTTTACCTATGTGCTCCTATGAGTGACAAGTGAATATATTTTTAATATAGAGTTTTGAATTCCCATAGTCCAGTTACGTCCATAAGTAAATCTGCTAGTGTCCGACCGAAAGTTCGGTTTCGGTTTCGGTCGAGTTTCGGCTAAAAAACGGGTTTTGGTTTAGTTTCTGTTTCAGCGGCAAACCTGCAGAAACTACGACCGAAACCGAAACTGCATTCGGGAGTTCTCGCGCTGTGCTCGGTCATGTTCGGCGCGGTAAATTCCATCCAAGCAACGAAGACATTTTGCCGCGTCCACGTGCCTAATCATGTCGTGACTGGCTTGCAATATTATGATTACGATTAGTTTATAAATGACGAATTAAGTTTAGAAGAAGTTCATTTGTTCTTAATTGAGAGTAAAAGTGATTTTATTTTGTTTATTACTTAAATATTAAGTTCCTATACTTATTGTGATATTAGGTAACAACTAAATATGTAATTTTATGTTTAATATTTTTTTTAAACCCAAAAGAAAAATCTACCTACTTACTCAAATAAACACCTAACTTGTTTAAAGTATTTTTATGGCGCAATTAATATTTTTTTCTTAAATGAGGGGTTTTTATGTTGATTTATCAATAAGTGTAAATGTCTAAGCTATGTGATTTAAAGAAAAAAAAAAAAACTGACTGATTAATAACGTCTTCTTTATTCTTCCCTCAAAACATGATCCTTGTAAGGAAGTTTCGGTTTCGGATTCGGTTTCGACCGAGACCGAAATTCGGTCGAGATCGTTGCCGAAATTCGGTTTAGGTTTCGGTCATCATCATCATCATCATCATATCAGCCGAAAGACGTCCACTGCTGGACATAGGCCTCCCCCAAGTGTCGCCACAACAACCGGTCCTGTGCGTCTCGCATCCATCGGTTACCCGCGACCCTCACCAGATCATCGGTCCACCTTGTAGGAGGCCTTCCAACGCTGCGTCTTCCGGTACGCGGTCGCCACTCCAAAACTTTTCGGCCCCATCGACCATCTGTTCTGCGAGCAATGTGCCCTGCCCACTGCCACTTCAATTTGGCGATCCTTCGGGCTATGTCGGTAACCTTGGTTCTCTTGCGGATATCATCATTCCTGATTCGATCACGCAAGGAAACTCCGAGCATTGCCCTCTCCATTGCCCTTTGGGTGACTTTAAGCCTTCTGATGAGGCCCATTGTGAGCGACCACGTTTCGAGTCCATAGGTCATCACTGGCAACACGCACTGGTCATAGGCTTTCGTCTTGAGACACTGTGGTATGTGAGACGAGAAGATACCGCGCAACTTCCCGAACGCCGCCCATCCGAGTCGGATTCGACGGTTGACTTCCTTCTCGAAGTTAGCCCTACCTAGCTGGATCTTTTGTCCCAGGTAGACGTACTCATCAACAACTTCGAGTGCAGAGCCTCCAATCTTGATAGGAGTGGGTGCTACATGAGTATTTACCATGACCTTGGTCGGTTTCGGTCGTAAGAACCAGATTCGGTCGGACACTAAAATCTGCATTTAGATTTCGATAGTGCCAATTAACGTTCTAGTTAATAAATAATCGAAACAAAAAAAAAAATATTCTAGCCTTAAAATTGTTAATCGCCAAAAAAATGTTCGTAAGTGTTGATAAAAATATTGGTAAGTGTTGATAAAAACTTATTGTGTTATAAAGCAACCAATCGTTCTAACTAACAATGGTAGCTAGTAAATCATATTGCAAAATAAAAACATGACAAAAAAGTATAGCTTATTAAATGTTTGTTGTAGGTTTTTTTACTTTCTAATTATTTTCAAAATCATTTAACCTTTTAGTGCCCTTTTATTTAAAAAAAAAAGAATTATAAACGAATACTTTTCTTTTAAGTACTTACCTCATAACAAGCAAACGCCTAAAATCTTTTTAGATTCGGAAATATGGGTGTATTAAACAGCCAAATAGAAAATTAATAATATGCTAAGTAAGTTTCTTGAAATGACAATAAGAACGCCTCTTCTTTTATGATGCAAGACCCGTCATTAAATAAGCTTTTCCTGAAGTAAACATAATTAAAATTGTATTATTGACACAAATCTTGGTATTTATTATTATGAAGCCTTTATTGCCAACACGATACATAATTTAAAATTTTCCATAGTTAATTATTTAACATGCAATTTAATATTATATGGTATGGTATTTATAAGTAAAGCTATATTCAAAAAAAGAACTCAATTGATGTACGGTATTTTCCGCATATTTGCCGACTTTTCACGTGGTTGCAGTAACATATTGTTAGTTACCTGGTCTTATTTCTGTGTTCGGCGAGAAATCCTTATGGCCTGTATACCCATGAATTAGTATTTTAATAGGAGCGTCTTGTACCCAGGGAGCAGACTCGATGGACTGCTGGTCCATAGCCAGCACTTGATGCGGTTTGTCTTCATTTTCTCTACATGATGGAAGATAAATTGTTTAGTCGAACAGAAACAAATCGACAGTTCAAACGTTTCCCATCTCGAAGTACGCAACTTTGAATGATTCCCATCTCAGCGTACAAAATTTTGCAAGTTTGCTAGTGTGACTTGCGTAGGATAATATGAGAATCATGAGCGTAAGGCCCTGTTTCCACCAAAGCAGAGAGGAGAGGAGATGTGTTGAATAAACCAATCCGATAAACTAAGCGGATAAGAGATGTGGAAATAACGAAATCGGATTGGACTCTCCTCTCTGCTTTGGTGGAAACAGGGCCTTAAGCCTGAACTGACAAAGTTGCCGGCATTGAAGTTCGTATTCGTCATTCATATTTGAAGAAAGAATTTCAATGGTACGGTCAAATTATACTAGGAATTTTATGTCAGGAAAAACCGTTACCTCTCGTGAAAAAAGCGTTGTAACAGCTCCTAAGTTGTAATTTGTATCCTGATCAGTGTTTTTGTTGTATTTACTGATGATTTCTTTTTTCCTCAGGTGTGGGATAAGAAATTATTATAACGGTCGTGGCGAATTATTATTTCTTAGACTAAACGTCACCCGTTAAAAGAATTTAACAAAAAAACTGTAAGGAGAATAAATAAGCGCAAGACCGAGTAATAAGCATTTAATAATGCCGATAAATTGACCACACATAGTGGCAATTGATTATTTTACAAGCTCTCTTGACTTAGTAATTATACGGCCGGTGGACATGTAATTGTGATTTGGGGTGGTAGAAAACGTGGAATGCCTTGATTCAGTTTTTACGCAACCAAACCCCGGCTGTAGAAAGGACATGGTTCATAATCAAACTAGCTCACAATTCCGGCGCTTACGATTTATATCTCAGGTTGTAAGAAGAATCCTACAATCTGAGATATGAATCGTAAGCGTCAGTAATAGCTTAGACTGCCCCTATCTGTCTATCGGGCAGCTAACATATTTTTCTTCAAAACAAATGCTTCTTTTGCTTCAAAATATTCGATATTATTTATAATAACTGAATTCATACCTATTTTCACTTAACCTTGATACACAATTTCAAAGTTAATAATAATAATAAAATAATAATAATATCTTGGTACAACCAACACACCGCCAGTTGCATTGAGATGAAAAAAAAATCCAATATTGGGATTATTAAGTGTAGGTAGGTACCTACTTTTTGATTTCAGTATTTTTTTATTTTCCCCGATTCCATTCGCCGATTTTAATCTTCTACATGACCACGTTAAAACATACAACGACGCTATATCCCCCCATCTTGTTATTTTTTTTTCAAAATCATTATAGCCTGTGTCATTGAGTGACATGGTGAATCTAATGATTCTTTATTTGTTAAAATTCGTCTATAGTAACCGCCAGATAAATGAGGAATAACGGTCATTGACCCACCTACATTTATTGACAAATACCTAAGAAAAGATATTAAGGAAAGGTCAATGTCCTTATTTCACATTTATCTGGCGCCTACCATAGTTTTCGTCAAACGTTAGGATCGTCGCAAAGCAAACCTACCTAAAAATTTCTCTAAGCAAAAAAAACATATTAGACCACCAGATAGGATGATGGTGATGGTAGGTATATTATTTTACCACTCTTTTACTCTATAATATGAGATAAAAAGTGTTTGCTCCGAAGATTGGTTAATTTTACAGGAACCGATGCTAAATTGATGCAAAAAGTAGTGGTGGGTGACGACTGAGTGGTGTGGCAGTTGCAACACATGATGATTCCTTAATTTTCCGAGAAAACCTAGTTGGAGGTTGACTTTTCTGACTTTGCCCAGGTGAACCAGTTTTACTAATAGTTGCAGTGGTATGTTGTGGTGGTATTACCCTTGAAATACATAAACTTAGAAAATTCACACTCTCTTTCTTCTCTAATATTAATAAATTAATAAATAGTATGTATGCAGATATTCGCAGAGAAATTTCAGAGGTTCCAATAACGTTTGAATAATGGTTCATTCACCAAATAAAATACCTATCAAGTTGGGTTGCCGAAGGCAGGTGTTTACATCGATTCAAACTTCGTTATCAGTATCTAGTAAAAGTGGCTTAAATAATTTATGTAATATAAAAAAGGCATTATTGCTGACTTACCTAGTATACAGCCAGAATGTCACGTTTTCGTTGGGACACTGCATCGTCGGCGCAATGCAATCGAACCAGGCCTTAGTTGAACTTATACCTTCAAAAACCCTTTTTGTATAGTACACACAGTATTATATTTGGCTTGTTATATGTCTAAGTCCGATCAAGTAACAAAAGATTATACTTCTGGCTAATTGCATTTTTCTACTCAGATTTTTTCATTGGCAGTCCATTTTGTTCCTGCCTAGATTTTACCTTAATACTCGTATGTTATTGTCAATTAACGGGAAAACCTTATTTTCTCTTATAAAAGACAATCAGGGACTTCAGATGGTCGTCAAAATATCTACTGTTTAGGTAATTTAAAATGTGACTTTTACCACTAGATGTAGTTTATTTTTTTAAATTAAACCATTGTTTTTTTATGGAAACTACAGTTCAGTACTACAGTTTTAGCCTGTATTTTATTATCATTATTACTTGATCTTCTCATCCAAATAATCTGTCTTGCTTATTAGACAGATTATTCAGATATGAAACAATCAAAGAATCTAATTTATCTATCAAGATAAAAAAATAAGTCAATTCTATTAAGATATTAGTAAAAGTATCACTGCGTTTATTTGTTGGTTCCGTTTATTTTTTAATAACATTGTTAATTTCAGAAGAATCGATTTATCACAATACTTACATATGAAAATTAAGTAAGTAAACAAAACTGTGAAAACCATTTTGACGATGTCGTAAATAGAACATTTATACGGAGTGCCGTCTGAGCTGCTAAACTCCACGCAACACCGACCAAAAAAACTGATTCAAACAATGAAAACTGTAGCTTATGTCCCTATCAGAGTTTTCGGCAACTCGAAGCAAAGTCGAACCTTGACTGTGCCGTTATAAAAACTGCATGGGCTTATCACTAAACTGGCTGTACAATTTTCACTTCTGCAACAAGCGTATATTTTTTGATAATATCACGAGTAACCAGATCAATTTAATTAACCAAAAAATATAATAATCGAAACGTTCAGAAATAACCACTTGTTATGTCATATCATTTACGTTTTCTAATAAGACTTTTATTTTATTTAATGATTGTCAAAGTAACGTAAATCTAAAATCATGCAAGTTGATTCAACGTCACACTAAGTTGAAATATCCAAATTATTCTTCTAGATCTGACATTATCCGGAAAGTACATCGTGATGATTCGACTTCCTTCTTACTATGGTTGTCATCATCATAGTCATATCAGTCGAAAGACGTCCACTGCTGGACATAGGCCTCCCCCAAGTGACGCCACAACAACTGTTCCTGTGCGCCAGTCCAGAACTTTTCTGCCCCATCGACCATCTGTTCTGCGAGCGCCCCTCACTATGGTTGTGCTGTAACATTATTACAGCAATCATCAATAAATATGTCACTGAAAAATGGAAAATAATAAGTTTATTCATATTAGTATTTACCTCGGACAAAGGATAAGCATTGCCATACAACGTGGCAATGCTGCCAGCCTTTTGGGTACATTACCAGTGGCCTGCGATGCGGAGGAATTTTTCGACGCCATGTTTTAGATTAGTTTTAGTTGAGTCCTTTTTTAAGTGTGTGCATATAGTTATAGTTGCAATAAACTTTTACTTGTCTTAGTATTATGATAAAGCTATCATTGAAATCAACTTTACCACACATCTAGAATGAGAGTCTAGTTAGCAACTTACGCATACATTATACCTATACAGTGTTGGGCTCCAGCTTCGTAAAAAAACGTAAGATTGTAAAATATCGCGTGAAATATTATAGATAAGTACTAGTAACAATTTTTTCTAAATAAGACACAGATATATTGGAAACTATTGAATTTAGAGGGGATTTATTGTACACAAAACGATTTTTTTATCAAGATTTATCACAATTTTACGGAATCAGCAATTTTCCGGTGACATACATTATAAAACTCTTGCGTTACTGATAACCTATTTGGTCTGTGTTACTGAGTGTCTGAGTGATTGAGTGACTGAGTGACTGACAGACAACGCACAGCCGAAACTTCTGGTCGTACAAAGCTTTTCAGCTTTGTACGACCAGAAGTTTCGGCTGTGCGTTTAGCACGTAGATTCCTTGTGGAGTGTAGCGGAACCAATAAAAGAGGTTTTCCAAAAATTCCTACGGGAACGAGAAAAAACGGAGATATTCACTTACGAAGTCGCGGGCAAAACCTATCTTATGAAAGTGCGCTTATTTTGTTATTGAGTGATCACGTCTGAAAGTGGATATATTATAACTAAAAAAACATATTTTTCATGTTTTTATAACCAGCTTCTATGTAGGTATGCCAACAATCTTCTTGCTAAGGCGGCATTTCTACCAGAGATGTGCGAGGATGCGTAACGAGGGACGTGTTTGTAAGAGACCAATAGAATCGCTTGCGCTGAGCGAGGCCAGGTAAATGAAGCCATTCTATTGGTTCTTAATAAACACATCCCTCACGACGCATCTTCGCACATCTCTGGTGGAAACGCAGCCCAAAATACTCATTTCTTGTTCTTTACTTCACACAGCAGAGCATACAAATATAATAGGATGACCATTGCACAAAGGCGAGCTTAGTCCAGTATTTTGTAAAACATCTCAGCTCTTGGAAGTCAAAACGTAGGTCCTCTTTATAATTATTTATTAGCTACCTATTTTGTGGTTAATGATGATGATGGTGTAAATTGTGTTTTATGGTGGTTTGGTGGTTATGTGTGTATATTATTGCTTAATTACATAATGTACGATTATTGCACAAAGTTGGTACTGATTGTAGATATGGAAGTAAAACATAAATGGTGATTACGTACGTGGGTATATTTAAGTTTGTGTTATTTTGTAACGTTCATTTTAACAATAAGTTAAAATTGTTTGCAATAATATTCAGACCTATTAGAGGATGTGGAAAGGCAGAATGTTTGTAGCGGAATTATTCCAAAAAAAAAACCACCTTGAATAAGTAATCTATTCAACAAGCCCTACCCTAGCATGGCTAGAGGATAGTAGCGGAAGATCTGACTAAATAGTGTTCTATGTCTAGCAGTGATTTGCCATAGGCTCATGATGATCAGTAACTGCATGTATATGGAATAATGAAACTCAATAGGTAAATAAACAAATAGGACAAACAATTTGTTCTATAGTCGTTTAATTCCTTGTCTAAAGTAATCAGAGCTTCTTTTTCTTCTGCTCTTCTTTTGATTGGAACCGCGCGCGTACGGTGACTCCGAGTTTGTGCTGAAGAAATATAGCCCTTTCACACTGAAACAACAATAAAATCTAATAAAATATATCATTTTAAAAGAGAGAGAGAGAGAGAGAGACGGGTATAAAAAACCAGACGTTTTCTGTTTTACCGCGATGTCGGTCGATATCTAAATACGACTTGAAATCGAAGATTGACTTTCGCTAGCCTTGCAAAACACTTACTTTCTGAGAACATATTCTCCGAAGAGTACTTCATCAGCCGAGTCGAACATCTCGCACCAGCCAATCATGTAGATGATCCAGGAGTAGCACTTGGTTGCGTAGAAACCAACGTTTGTGGTTATCGATTCTGCGAAGTACTGCGGCGCTCTGTCGTGGTTGCAGCCAGATTTAGCTGGGGAAATGGATTATTGTAAATAAGGCTATTATAAAAAAACCTACAAAATTCATGTCTAATTTATTTCTGTAGAGAAAAAAAGAAGAAAACATTTTTTGTTTAGCCGGTGTACGAAATTGTTACTTGCATGGGCATTAAAGAATACGCCAGTATTCCTTAATGCCCAGGCAAGTTACAATCCTCAAGTAACAATCGTCTCCTGCCATACATGCCATGCATGCATGCCTGCATGCCTGCTTGGATGGGGAAATTTTAAGAACTTATTCCTGTTTGATATAACACGACTACTAAGCAGAATTTTTAAGTATCTAAGTATTCGCCATGACTAATTTAGGTTCTTAACTTTGGATTTTAGTTGGGAACTTTGTTCTAAGTTGAATACGAATTTAACCTTCAGTCCATCCCGAGGTTATCTGTAAGAGATTACCTTGTGCGGTAAGACCGCCCATTGTATAATATTTTTTAGAAATGTTTGTCCAACAATGCAATTCTGTAAACATGTCGAAGTGAACACTTGGGCGGGGTGCACGACGGGTGAGTTGTCAAACCATACAAATAAGATGGAATGACAGCTCACTTGTCGTTCACTGCGCCTAGGTGTACACCGTGAGATGTCGACGGAATCGACCGGCTGTACTTAAAAAGAGGTGCACAATATTAAATAACCTGCCATATTATAACACACTCACTTTGGTCTTTCGTAGCCTTGCAGCCGGGCTGTGTGATGCCCCCGTTAGCGTAGAAATCGATATGTCCACTGGCTTCTAACTTGCCTTTCTCCAGAGCGTTAGTATGAAGAACATCAACAAATTTCGCGTCTCCTTTATCTATTTTCTTATTTGTGTCGGTGGTCACGAACAGAGGCATTGCCGGATCCAGTGCTGTGAAATGTTGGAAGATTCTGCTTAAAAAATTCAAAGGCAAGATAATTATATAATAATTTTTATATTTTTAGATAATTTGATTTTGAGCTGCAATTCATTTAATATAAAAAGGCTGTAATTTCATAATTCCGTGTTTTGTCCTCACTGCTTTGTGCGTTTACCTGTGCTTTTAAGCATGTTGATACACAAACAATATAAAGGCCAGTACAATTTGAGCTCACCCAGTCTATATGAAGTTACTGGCAAAGAGTCGCGCCGGCGAATGTGAAAACGTTACATTATTACCAGGAGCACAGTGGCCTATGTTGCTTAATCAAATAACTTTTTATCACACAGGACAGTAGGATGGTTTTCCGTTTATATTTACCAGAAATCCTTTCCAATTTTCCAGAGGTGACATAATCTCCAATAAACCCGGCCGTCTGTCCTCCGAGACTGAATCCAATGATATGGAACTGCGTGAGGTTGAAGCCATACTTCTGGACCAGCTGGTCGATCAGCTGCGCCGTGCACATGCCTACGAGCTCCGTGTTGCGGGCAGCCTCGATGTAGCACGGCTCCCGGGCGATTGGGTTGTAGTCCACTGATATTATGTTGTAGTTGCAGCATTGCATGTAAGCTGCAAGAATTGGGTATACCTTATTATAATTTCGATTCCAATACCTACGTACTAAGATTATTACTTAGAATCTTAATAGGCATTCAGATTGTGATAGAAACAAACAACGTCCTAACAAATAAAAACTCGAATAAAAAAATATATAATTCTGGCCTTATAGTTGTTAATTATTGGGAAATACCATTTTTGTTTTGGTGGGTGTTGATAAAAACTAATTATGTTGTAAAGCCACAGGTCGTTTTAGTTAAAAAAAGTAGTTACTAACAACGTTAACTTGTAAATTATAATGCATAATTTATTATGCATTATAATTTACATGTGTATGAAATGTCCCGCTGATGGTGGCGCGTGTATCAGATCATTCAGTTCCCTTCAAAATGATTGAGCTGAATGATGCACGCGTCATGTTCGTGAAGGGGCGCTATCAGTGGAGACTGGTCATCTCTTAGCTGTCACTGGCTTATGTATTTCAATATTTAATACTTATTTGATACTTAGAATATTTTTTTTCTTTCTTAACGTTGTTCTCACAGTCATATAGAAGCAACAAGTAAAAATGTAACCAGAATTTTTGGAAAACATAAAATGGTTTAAAAGAGTGTCCGTGAAGTTTCTTGCACGTTCTTCTCCATAGATCTACGCTTTGGAACGTGCAGATAGCTTCATGTTTTTGACTGACTGACTTTGACAATTCAAAAGTACCTGTGAATGGTTTATTTTAAAGGGAAATTATAAAACGATCGAATAAAAAAATAACTTAGCGATTGATGATGAGATACTGTTTTAATAACTTGAGCGGTATGAATTTGAATAAGCGAAAAATTAGCTAAACTAACGACGAATATTGATTAATAATAAAATCAAGAACGAGCTTACAAAAAGTGGGTTGTAATTAATCCATTTCAGATATTAAAATTCTAATCGTGCGGCTAAATTACTAAGTGAGCGACTAGAAATACAGAGAGGGCAACTTCAATATTGAGATAGAGATGATTTTTCCAATTGAGGTTTTAACATTTTGGTGTTTTATTTGGTGCGCAAGAGCGAGTGATGCCAGCTCGGGATTTGGGGCACCCCGACTCGGACAGGTTAGGTTAGAAGGAGGCCATCCCCTTCGTGGTTATTTTTTTTTAAACCACCCAGAAATATCATTTGCCAAATATTTAAAAAAATGCAGGACGTAACGTTGACACAAACAAATATTAGGTCGCTCAAATATTATAAAGCTTCTCATCTAGTAATGTTTGTAAGTTGCTGTTCTGTTGATTTCTCGTCACTCGCAGTCAGTCGCTCACTTAGTAATACTATAACGTAAATTAATTATTTTTGTCACTTAAAACTTTAATTTACAGTCACTCGTTTAAATACTACCCTATTTTAATTACAAAAAGTTTTGTAATTTTCAAAATTATTCAACCTTTTTAATGCACTTTAGTACAAAAACTGGCCTTTCCGTAACAAATTATGTGTTTGAAACACCATTTTACTGGTTTTATTGTTCTTTTTTCATTTTTACTAAACAAAAATGGCATCCATTCATTTTCTTATGTTATTAGAATTGCACCTTTTTATAAAGTAGGTAGCTAAAACGTTTTGACATTGTGAGTTCTACAACTGTGGCTAATTGAACCGCGATATAAAAATAAGAATGCTAAGTTAGTTAATTATAACGACTTGGAAATGACGATAAAAACGTCTTCTTCTTCGATTTATATTAAAATTAGGCCTCAAGTGAATTGTTGAAATTTGTTTAATGATGACATAACAACTTAGGTATTCATTAGTGAAGCTGTATTTTAAATGAAAGAACACAATGTACCTACCTATTTATAGGTATTACCGCAAATTTTCCGACTTCTTATAAGGTTACAGAAAAATAAAGATTACCTGGTCTTATTTCTGTGTTCGGCGAGAAGTCCTTATGGCCTGTATACCCATGAATTAGTATTTTAATAGGAGCGTCTTGTACCCAGGGAGCAGACTCTATGGACTGCTGGTCCATAGCCAGTACTTGATGCGGTTTGTCTTCATTTTCTCTACATGAAGATATAATTGATTATTATCAGAAAAAGTAATAATCTGTCAAGCTGCCTATTTGACAGTTCGCGTGACTCAAGGGCTGGCTTTTACCTCGGACAAATTATAAGAATTGCCATACAACGTGGCAATGCTGCCAGCCTTTTGGGCACATTACCAGTGGGCAGGGATGCGGAGGAATTTTTCGACGTCATGTTTTAGATTAGTTTTAGTGCTAAGAGTTTTTATTTATGTCTATATGTAGTAATAGTACTAACTATTGTGAACATAAATTCATTATTAGAAATAAATGATCAACTATCACGGAACTTCGATGTTTACAATATTGGTGAACGGTGTACCTAGAGTTAGAGTACGCCACCTCGACAGTTTGTTAATGCGATGTAAGTATCTAAATTCGAGAGTTTGTTAGTTTGATTAGCAATTTGAAAATGCGCTCTGTTTACGCTCATGATTCTAATCATGCGCATAAACACAGTGTCTTAACAGATCCTGAGTTAAAATTGAGTTTTTTTTTGTATCTGGGCAGATAAAAGGGATTTAAGGGTGTTTTGACATGGGTATGTCAAAACACGAATTAAATGTGTCCTTTTTTTTGTAGTAGGTACATGAAATAATTATAAAGGCGTGACAAAAAGTAATTTCTTAAGACTAAAACTAGTCACAAATTTTGGGCTAAGGGGGAGACTTCGGATTCGAAAAATAACTCATCCATATCCAGGAAATACTTAGTAACTGAGAAAAATACTAAAATGAACTGTAATAAGTAGTCTCACAAAGAGGGCTAAGACCGAGTAATAAGCAATAAATAGTGCCGATAAATTAGCCACGTTTATTATTATAACTGATTATTTTACATGTTCTCGTGACTTAGTAATTACTTGCCGGGTGAGTGTGCTTGTAATTTTATTTAGATTAGTAGGAAATGCGGAATCTCTTGATTCCTTTGTTTTTACGCGAATAACGCGCGCTGAATTTAAAGACGCCAATGAAATCATTAAGCAAATCACAGCAGCTAATGCGCGTTTGACTATTTTGTTTCAGAAACTGAATTTAGAGAGGTCGCTTGCGGCGACTTTTTGCAGCGATTCAGTAGCAATACAATTGCAAAAAATCACAATACTGCACGGAAACAAACGTGATACCCTGCATCACGTCTGTTTCCGTGCGTTGTAGTGACCACGGTATCGGCAATGTCTGTTAACTAGCGATGCAGCATTAAAATAGTCGCGCGGTTGCAACGATGCCGATGGAGCAACGCGTTTGCAACGCACGCACTTCTAAATCGATGCAAAAAGTCGTCGTGGAACCTTCCTTATATGTGGCAGTTGTTATACATCATATTATTTCTTCATTTTCCGAGATACAGTAGTTGGTGGTTTGTTTGTCTGTCTTTAGCTGAAAAGACAGACAAACAAACCACTTTCTGGTTTTCTTTTTTCAAATAGGTGCAGTGCGCAGTGGTGCAAAATGCTGTCTCTCTCTCAATTAATATTGATTGCTTACTAATGCAATTTTCATTAGTATAGACCTTTTAGATTTTAGAGATATTCAGTCCCAATAATGTCTGAATATTGGGTCAGTCATAGCACACAATATTCAGCTGCTGAAGACAATCCCCCGTTGTTTACATTGGTTCATCAATTTATGTAATAATATAAAAAATATACATATTACCGACTTACCTCGTATAAAGCCAAAATGTTACGTTTACATTGGGACATTCCATCGGCGGCGCAATGCAGTCAAAGTCTGCTTTCGTTGAACTAATACCTATAAAAAACTTTTTATGTAGTATAAACACACATTCCGTCAATTACGTCCAAGTTCGACCAAGAATCAAGAGGTTATCCTACAGTCTAACTGCATTTCTCTACTTACAGACACTCTACAGAAGTGTTCAGTACCAAGCGGTCGGTTTCGGTCCCGTCTTTATTTTGCCTTTAATGTCAAATATCAGGACAAAACAAAAACCAGATTGTTAAGGTCAATCAGGGACCTCAAACAGTCGTAATAATATCGATTGTTTCGGTAATTTAAAATGTGCCTGTTAGTCTATTTTTTAAATACAGGATTAATCGTTTTTACTATCAGAAGGCTTCAACCTCGTTTGTTGAGGACATTTAATTGTTTCGTATCCATGTCAATTAATCCTCTATTACTTTTATTTTAAATAGACGCGAATTTTAAATTTACAGATAAAGTATAATTAAGGAAATTTGCAATTAAGGAACTGGGTCACTATAGGAATCATTTAGGTACTAATTTAGAATGGTTATGTGTGCGCAAACGCAATACATCTTAAGGCCTTGAAATCGCGAAAAAAAAATCAGCTGTTCAGTACATTTTGTTGAGTTATGCGCACAGAAATGTATTGAACAGCTGATTTTTTTTCGCGATTCCGGGATTTGCCTCATAGTAAAAGTTGTTCATAATAATGAGTACAATGACCCCTTACGAGGTATTGCGTTTATTCTGTTACACGTTGTAAAGCATATACAACGTATACTGTGTTATCGACGAGTAGTATAGACTAACGTAGTCCGTGTCTCGCGGTGGTTCAAGTGAGAGAGAGAGGGACGCTAAGGGTAGCGCCCCGAATAGTCTCTTGTGTTGCCACATAACAAGGGTGCGTTATTCCCCTAAATATCCAATACTACATCTAAGGTACGCACCTTAGATATTTCAAATGCACATAATATGTGAGGCCACAAGCAGTAATAAAATGTTGTATTTTTAAATCAACGTATTAAAGCAAGATAGATTGTTCAGATTATATGATCAATATTATATTAATTTATAATGATTTTATATTTATACGTACTTAAGTCAATTCTATAAATAAAATTCTAATGAAACTGATCGGAAACATTGATTTTATCACAATACTTACATAAGCAAATGAAGTTAATAAACAAAACTATGAAAAACATAGTGACGATGTCTTTAATAGATTCCAACTTCGTTAAGGGCTCACTGGCACGATTATACGGAGTGGCTTCTGAGCCGCCGAACTTCACGCATTACCGACCAAACAGCTGATTAGGACAATGAAAACTGTAGATGGTCCTATCAGACTTTTCGCCAACTCGAAGCAAAGTTGAAACTAGACTGTGCCGCTATGAACATTGCATGGGCTTATCACTGAACTAAGTACTAGCAGTTAGTTCATTTAGCATATTACAGACTAATACAGGTATCAGATCGTTTATTTATCATAAAAACAAAAAGTGTTAAAATCAAACAAGAAACGTTGAGAAGAGAGCACTTGTTCATAACTTCATACATTTATATTGTCTAATAAGAATTTTAATGATGATCAGAATTAACATAAATCTGACGTCATGTTAGGCGTTATTTTAAAGAATAAGAATATTAGAAGAATAAGAATATTTTATTTGCATAAAACACGGTACATTTAGGTCTTATTTTAGAATTGTGTTCTTACATGTTTCGCCATTTACTGGCATACAAATATTTGAACAATGTTTAAAATAATCTGAGTTGATTCAATTTCACGCAAAATTGAAATATCCATAAATTATTCTCTCTTCTTTATGACATGTACCTACTATGATTGTGCTTTGACATTATTACAACAATACGTTGCACGTTCTCTGATCTAGTGAATGATTGATCTAAAGATAGTCCTTAATACAATTTTTTCCCGCTCTTTCTGTATGCCAGCAATTACTCCTGCTTATACTTTATTGTTTACAGAAAAACATAAAAATACAATAGAATACCTATGTCCAAAGGCGAGTTTAACCCAGCATTCGGTTCAAAAAGACCTCACAGCTCATTTCTTGTACTTGTTCACTCCGGTACCTACTCTTTATAAATATTATTTGGTGGATATCTATTGATTTACGCCGAGGCTTGGCCCTCAGCCCTTACCTCTTCCTAATAATAATGGACGCTCTGACGTTGGATATCCAGGAAGAGGCTCCTAAGTGTATGCTGTTTACCGACGACATTGTGCTGGTTGCCGAAAGTGGCCTAGAGGTAAAAACAGATTGGAACTGAATACTGGTTCTGCGATTTCGGCGGTCTCTCCAGTATGCCTTTAGCTCTCACCAGGGCGGATACCGAGCTGCTCCGACTTTCGGTACCTCGGGTCGCTTGTCCAAGGGGATGTCGGTGTAGACCGAGACAACGCACTGGATTAACTCAGGCTGGATGAAATTGCGGCAGGTCACTAGAACAACTTTCGACCCACACAAATTCGATTTATTTTACATATGCAGGGTGTTGCTTGTAATAAGATGTGTAAAACATAAATGTTGATTTTGTAGGTGTGTTTCAGTAAGTGTTGTTTTGTAACGTTCATTTTAACAACATGTACAGATTTTATGCTTGAATTCAAACTTATGTTTTTAGTAAATTACATGAAATTAATCTTAGAATTGTCCTCTATATTAACATCATTTTATACAAATAAATAGAATAACTAGCTTACTGTTTTTTATGTTTTGTTTTTTAGTAAATAGCCTTGACATACGTCTGAACGATTATGTGATCTGCATCATTGGCGCTTGATTTTATATCACAAAAGAAATCTTAGTTCAAAGTGTCGAACGAGTTCACTGCTACAATATTAGCGTCGAAAAAATTTCATTATAAAGCCAACTCCACCGCACTATTGTTCCAAATTATTATGTAAATGACATTGAAATTGTCGTAAGGGAACAAGCATGCATTATCATCTTATCTGCGTTTGGTGTATTTTCCTGTGTTTTCTTTATACCTACCTAATTACTGTTGAAAAGTTTGTTGATAGTGAATTAAGGGCATTCTTGTTTCTGGTTTACATGTTGTTTGCTTTTGCATCCAAATCACAAACAGCCTTGTTTTTTTGTTTGCACCGGAAAAGTAACACCATCGTTCTGTGTTTCTTTTGATTTTGTGCATGAATAATGAATTAAATAATAGGTTCATACTTTTAATGAGTGGTTTTTGTACCTAATTGCTTACATTTAAATTTTCTTTATTTTTGTGTCCTCCTCTAATCAATACATGATGCGTTTTATATCGAGTGCTCCAATCGACTTGGGTGAATGAAGTATAAACCAGACTAACATGATTTGAAATCGTGACTGATTCTGAAACTTTAGTTGATGGAATCTTAGATCTTGAATATTTGGAATGGAGCAAATTTGCTAACCGGAACTGTTAATGGTAGGTATATATCAGGGCCGACTATCCAGTGTTGTGTTGTGTATAGGTAACGAATTTCATGTGTTATCAAGTTGCTGACATTCCTAGTTTTTCTCCGTCTCCATTAAAAGCCTTTTTGTTATAGCATATTATATATCTAGTACGGTTACATGTTTCAATTATAAAATATTAGGTGTACCTATTCCGTTCTGGTGTAGATTGTTTTTGGGGTTGAATAAATAAAATAAATGTAATTTAAATTATGTTTTATTTATGAAATCAGTCAGTTATTTAAAATTATTTAAAGTCATTTGGCACTTTACTAAATAATATGGCGATAATAACGGGAAAGAAAGCTCTGACTGTTTAACATTTCCGTCTAAATGACAAACTGACAACAAACATTTAATTATGAATATGTGTAGATACAAACATTATCACATGGATTTACTTGATTCCATTATATAAGCGTATTTATATTATTTACAAGAGACGGTTACACATTATTTTACCCATTCAGTCAGAGCTCCAAAAATTTTGTGTTACAATTTGAAACTAAAATAATTCACTGTTACATATTTACACTCAAATTAATTATTTGTATTCAGATATAATTATATTTACAAAATGTATTTACAATGAGGTTTTACATGTTGAAGCTGTAATAAACAAATGAGGAATTGGACAAAATTTAAGCTTGAGCCCAATTTAGGGCAAGTAACAGGATGTTTACACATCCAATATGTATTTAAGATTTATTTCTGTTTTATTACGAGCTTCAAACGACGATAAACAACACCGTCTATCATAAGAACCACTATTGCCTTGGATACATCTAGTTTTCCATTCACTACAATTTGATGACACTGAAGTTAATCTTACGCCGAAAATTAGGGAGGATGTATATTGTCGTTGCAAATAAATCTTACACTACACATATCCAAGACATAGTCATCTAATTATGAAATATATAAACAATATATGGCAAGAAAATATAGAGACCTTGATACAAGATCACAACAATTATTTTACACAATCTTATAACAAACATTTAGCTCTATTTACAATCTAACTTTATTCTAACACACTAAACGTATTCTTCTGACGGTTTTGGAGTACCATTTTGCAGTCTTAGCGAAGACGACATTCTCCCATTCACCGAATCAGGTAATTCAGCTATATCCTTGAACACATCGATCATGCTTTCAAAATTTGGTCCCCAGTTGAATAGGTCAAGAGCAGCGGGCCCCCAGCCCAGTGCTGCCGACGCGGGGGAACCATTCGCTTGCCGGTACAGAGCTGAACTTACATGAGGGGCTAAATCATCATCAGATGCGACTAGAGTGCTCAGCGAGCCACGGAACGAGGAATCAAAGCTTTCGTAAGGTGGTGGTAAAATAGGTTTTTTTGGATTACTTCCGCTACTCACATTCTGTCTTCTAACATCCTCTAACTTATCCGCGTTTATACTATTGTTATCATACTCTATTTCAGAACAAGTAAAGCTATCGTTTCCACTCTCATCGTCCGAACCGGTAGAGCTTCTGTTATCGTCTGGAGGTGAGTGATGTCTATGGGACATGTGGTGACCAACTCCTCCTCCCCGAGGTGCTTCGCTTGAACTTGACACTGCATCTAATGTGGACACTAAACTAGAAGTACGTTGTCTGGCATTCATTCTTTCTATTTCTTCTGCTGTTAGGCCCACTGCCCCTGAACCAACAGACACCACTTGAGGAACTTGTGGTGGAGCACTGGGTGTTTTCCTCCCCGCTGAAGAGCTTTGCCCACTCAGTTGTGACATAACGGGGCTGTTCAAGCTTCTTTCACTATTGCTATGCAAAGCGTCTTTACCAACGCCGCCTGAACTGGATGTAGTGGCCAACAAAGCACTCTGCAAAGGTTTGCCAGATATATCATGGAGAGTTAATATTCTGGGTTGCTGGCTGAGTTCACTGCTCGGAGATAATCGTGCCAATGGTGTAGTTTGATGTTGTCTTGGTTGTGGCGGAGGTTGCGCTGCCTGGGGGACTCGGGACGGATACCCGCTCGGATGATGTGGCGAGTGACGATGTTGAGGGGTCTGATGTTTATGGTGATATCCTGCGATGGGTGGTGGAGTAGCTTTGTATTTGCGAACGCCAGCTGCTTCCCGAAACCCTTTGTAATGATAAACAATGTCGATATCAGAAGGTGCGATTGAGCTGGCGTTTTCGAGATCATAGTGTTCTGGCACTTCTGAATTCAAATCCATCCCGCTAGGGTGATCATGAGTGTGGTGCGATGTGTTTGTAGAAGGTGGCGGTGGAGGGTGGTGGTCTTCCCGAAGGGCTGGACTTTTTCCAACTACTTCACGCTCTATTATATCTGGCCGTTGTGGTCTCGGTGGATCAATGTTCATTATTTCTCTATCTTTGTACTTCTTTGATAACAGTTCTGGACCAACGATATGGCCGACATTGCGTGTAATATCCGCATTTTCCGACATGTAACTATTGAGGCTTGTGTCATTATTGTGCAGATTTCTGTTCATTATGCTGTCATTGGTACCCGCTATTAGATTTGGTGCGTTTAACATAGCAGGGCCTCCATTTTGCTTGGAGTGTACAATGTTGCCCTTACTAGCAGATCCGTTGCCTTTTTCTTTTTTCTGTTTACGAAGTCGGTAAAAGATTATTGAGACTGAAATTGCGACTAATAAAATAACAAAGAACACTATAACCAGTGTTATGCCAATGCGTAGTGGATGATTTTGCGCTGCACCAATTCCAAAGGCACTATGACAACCGTTTAATATTTTACCCCTGTGAATTGTTTCTTTGAATATGCTGCCGTTTCCACTGAATGGTTGAAGTTCGTTGTTGACCGAAAAATTAGCCAAGCATCCTTCAAATTTGTTTTGGCTCGATGTAGTTATCCATTCAGTTTTAACTCCTCCGATAGATATGACAGTCAAATAGGGATCCAAAAAGTCATGAACACCAGCGGAATCAAGTTCTTCTCCAATATTTTTGCTATCCACAAGCAGGCGTATACTTCTACCGACTGACACTAAAGTGATGTTGTGCCAGTTACCATCGGAAACATCATTTTGTTCTGATTGACTCATATTTACAACGGTGTTCTGTTTTGAGGTGTAGCAAACTTTTCCCTCCAATAGTTCAATCACAGTGTAATATTTATCAGTTGCTGAATAAAATAAGACACCGTCCTTTCTGTGAGTCCTAAAGAAAAATGATAAACTTTTTGCTGGACTGTTTACTTTAGGAATAACTTTGCCAGAAGATTTGCTGTTCTTCTTCAACCAACCAGTATTGCCTCCGTAAAATGTTTCCAATAATTGCATTCTTCTATGCTTTTCAGATATTGTGTAAGTAATAAATCCATTTTCAGCAACTGAAATAGATTGCAGCGAGAGTCCACAGTCAGGAGAAATTAAATCACCTTTGCACTTGCACAAATTAGCTTTCCATCTATCCAAGCATTTGCCTGAGCCACAAACATCTTTCTTGAAGCAGGCACCTCCTTCCGAGCGTTCACATTTTGGTTCTACGCTTCGCGATTTTATGGGGTTGGTAAGGTTTAGCATGCGCCCATTGATGGTAATACTGTGCATACATCCAACGAAGTCATCAGAATGAATTTGTCCTGGACGTTCTAGGACTGGGTCCGCTTTATGAAGGCCACCGATGAGTAATGGTTCGTTGTTGAAATTTAAAGTTCTGAAATGAAAATGAATACAATATTATTATAACGTCTTCAATTATACAATTGACCTTTTGGTATTTATGTTTATGATAAGTAAAAAAAAATGTATCGTTTACAAAAGTAATGTACTGCTGGACATGAGGCTCTCCTATTTAGTTGCATGCCAATGAACATCATTTTTGATCATTTGTATATCTATCATCAGCCACCGAGCTTCCAGCAAACTTTATTGCCTCATCTATTTATAGTTGTCCTGGGAATCGAACTCTAAAAGTGAAAAAAGTATAGTGAAAACTTAATTTTTACTTACCCGGCTTGTCCCGTATCATCGTCATAACATGAATCGTCTCCAGGATCACATTCGGTGCAGGTGTCCCCATGATCAGTACACGTCGCTACACTCAATGATATCACTCGTCCATTTCTTGTAGCGGTAAGTTTGTACCAGTTGCCATCGGCTAGGTTTTTCTTAGAATTCATGATGGCGACTGAAGTAATGGATGTTCTGGCACCGCCAAATGAAAACACTGGTTTTCCACCCAATAATTCAATTGCTATAAAATCTGATCTTCCTCCTGTCTGGCCACCATAGTTGTACAGCAACAAAGCATCCGGCTTTGTTGTGGCAAATATTATTGTTATGTCATTGGTTGATGCATCGAGAGATGGGAATTGCATGTAGGATAGTTCGCCAAATCCGAAAGTAGTACTTTCACAGTGTGTTCCGTAGCGACCATTGGTGCAGCTGCATTTATAACCTGGTTTTAGACTGATGCATATCCCTCCGTGCATGCATGGATTAGGTCGACACGAGTCGACTAAAGCTTCACAGTGATTACCACGATATCCAGGGCGGCACAAACAGAAGAATGAATTTCTGTCGGCGCTTTCTTTACAGGAACCTCCATTCTTGCATGGATTACTACTGCAAACGTCATCTCTTTCCATCTCACAAGTTTTGCCATCTCTGCGAGCTGGGCATGTGCAAGTAAAGTCATGACCCTGTTTCCGACAAATGCCTCCAAAGCGACAAGGATTTGGTGAGCAGGGATCTTGGCGCTTTTCACAGTTGCCTCCGATAAATCCATCAGTACAGTGGCAAATATATTCGTGCCTGACCAATGGTGAAGACAAGATGAGGGAAGGGCTTTCTATAATTTTCGTATCATCCAAAACTCGGATTGAATCGGTGCAAAGGCCATCATTTTTGCATTGTTGAGAAGCACACGGGAAATAGGCTACAATTATTTGGCTCTTTAATAATTTAGTCATTTGGAATTCTTTAGCTTTTAAATATTTTTCTGTCATTTCTCTTTTCCAAATGGAATGATTACTTTTTGTTGCTATCGTCAAATCTAAATGCCCGTCCACTTCATTGATGCTGTACAAGTAAATACTTTCATTGCTTTTCAGACTTTCTTTTAGTATTTCTAATAAACTCCGATAGTAATGAGTTAAAAAGTCTGAAGCAGTCATGTTCATTATTCTCAAAGTGATAGATTGCTCTACGGTATTATTGTCAAAAGAAAAATATTCCACACTTATTGAAGATAAAACGTCTCTATGAACACCGTCGTTTCCCGATACCGAAAATGAGTATCCTTGTCCAGGTTTAACGGCGTTAGTGTACAAGTTGCATCCAGATCGAATATTGAGAAGTGACAGTGTGTTTTCAGAAGTTGACTCTTTGATAATCTTGCACCTGTAATCTCCGACGATATCTGGATCGTTAGGTTTTACATCGGCGATTTTGCCGCGTGGAACTTTATTATTAAAAGCATAAACAATAACGTGAGCTGATCTCGGTGTTGGTGGATTGTCATTTCTGTCTAATACTTTTATGAATATGGTGTAGTTGGATTTCATAACTGGAGTGCCACTGTCTTCGATTTGTATCATGACCTCAAGAGTGGGTGTTACTTCCCGGTCTATTTTCTTTGTTGTCAATAGCACGCCTGTATGCTTGTGAACCTTCACGTAACTTTGATGTTTTCCACCAACGACTGCATACGAGAATGGAGCTCCATTCGGCGGTAAATCTGGATCATTAGCAGACAGCGTCGCAATGCTAGTGTTGGGCGGTTCATTCTCGTAAACAGAACCTTCAAATCCAGAAGCATCGAATATTGGTCCATTGTCATTGATGTCTGACAAAGTTATTTTAACAGTTGCTGTACCAGTTTGCGGTGGAACACCTGTATCAATAGCACCGACTATCAATGAATACATTGGCAAAGTTTCTCTGTCCAAGTGGCGAACAACTTCAATTTCTCCGGTTTGAGGATCTATTTTGAAGTCTTGGTTAGTATTTCCACCGAGTATGGAGAAACTAAATTGATTATTCTGTGGACGAACGTCTTTATCCACTGCTTTTACTTGAATAACTTCTTGTCCAATACTAGCACCTTCTGATACAGTTGCCTCGTAATAATGGCGCAAGAATTCTGGTGGATCATTGCCATCTTGAATTGAAATAATAACTTGTGCTTCATCAGTATCATTTCCACGTATACCACCAGAATTTTTGGCAAGGACTGTTAATACCACTCTATTCTGTGTTTCTCTGTCTAAATAGCGAGCCACTCTAATAACACCAGTTTGTGAATTGATACTAAAGCCCTTATCATTACTGGAACCAACGAATAAATAGTATATAATTCCGTCATCTCCGCTATCTTGATCAGTAGCTTGAATAACACCAACGTTCGCTCCAACTTCGGCAGATTCTGATACATCAAAATGAAACACGGGTTGCTTGAATTTTGGATAATACTCATTCACACCCGTTATATGAACAATAACTTCAGTAGTATTACGCATAATTGAATCAGGATTCTGAGCTCTGATTTCTAAGGTATAATGTCTCTTTTCTTCATAATCAAATACTTCTTTGGAAAATATTTCTCCAGTGTTGACATCTATGTGGAACAGTGAAGCCATATCATTATTTATAAAGTACTTAATTATGGCGTTCTTCGGTGAATCTATATCAACTGCTGTAACTTTGTATATAAAACTGTTTACAGGGGAGTTTTCTGGTAAATATGCAATATATTTTGTTTGGTTGAATTGAGGAGCGTTGTCATTGATGTCGGTCAAAATTATTGTCAGCGTGGCAATGGCTTCTTTGGACTTGAAACCAAGATCTTTTGCAGTAATATTCAGTCTATATTCTTGTATTGTATCAAAATCAAGAGGACGTAAAATACTTATAGCTCCTGATATTGCATGAATTTGGAATTCTTGTCCTGCATTGCCAGAGGAGATGGAATATCGTACGATGCCATTAGGCCCTTCATCTTCATCGCTTGCTTTTACTGTTAAAATTGGTGCTCCCACTGGTTCATTTTCGGGTACAATTACTTGGTAGCTCAAAGCTGTGAATTTAGGGCTGTAAATGTTTTCACCAGTCACAACAAATATTACTGTTGTCTCATCAGATTGTGGAGGAACTCCGCGATCAACTGCTTTTATTTTGAGTTCATAGTACTGTCCTAAATAGTAAAACTGTTTACTCACAATAATCCAGCCACCTTTTTTGTCAATAGTTAAATAAGCGGTACCATTTCCACCGGATACATAATATTCTACTTCTGCATTTATTCCAAAATCTAGATTATCTTCGGCCGTGAGTTTTATTATTCTTTCTCCTGAAGTGGCGTCTTTTGGTACCGGTACCAACTTTTCGTGATCTTTGAATTTTGGCGCATTATTGTTGGCATCGACCACATTGATTGTAACTAAACATTCTGAGGACATAGGGGGTTTTCCATTATCCGTAGCTACAACTATAACAGAATACGTATTTTCAGGTGATGCATTGAATGAGGTTCTTTTATAATTCATCTTGAATTTACTAAGTATCTCTCCTGTTGCGGGGTCGATTGAGAATAAGTCAGAGGGTTGTTGTAATGAATATGATATTATTGAGTTGGGCCCTTGTTTGTCTCTGTCAGTAGCAATAACCTGACCAACGAAACTGTTTTTCTGTTGTAATTCTGGGAAATTGAAACTGTAATAGGAATATTCAAACTCTGGTGCATTATCATTTTGATCCTGTATCGTGATAGTCAATGGTGTTTCAGAGCGCCAAGCACCATCAGTCGCTGCTACTTTGAGAATATACTCATCTTGTAACTCTCTATCAAGTGGACGGGCCACTGTAACGTTTCCACTTATTGGATCTATTACAAATTTTTGTCCTGGATTTTCAACAAAATTGTACGTAGCATTCGCGTTTGGACCAGAATCTAAATCAGAACTTGTAACTCTTATTACAAATGACCCAATTTCTGCATTTTCTGTTACATTTACACTGAAAAGCCGAGTAAACCTTGGTGGATTATCATTTTTATCTAAAACGGTCACAATAACTGTCGAAGTTCCTATGAGTTGAGGCACTCCATGATCCACCGCTTCTACAATCAATTCATAAAATGGAATAGATTCTCTATCCAATGCTATATTTGTATAAATTTCTCCAATTTCTGGATCAATTCTGAATGTTTCGTCATAGTCATTGACCAGTTTAAAAGATATTCTACCATTCTCATTAGAATCATCATCATGAGCATCAATTTTAATTACCAACTGAGGCGGATATTCTTCTTCTAATACAGTTGCGTTGTATAAAATGCTTTCAATCACTGGAGGATTATCGTTTGCGTCCGTGACTTTGATTTCAATTTCAATAAATGATTTTAAAGGAGGATTGTCAGAATCCCTAACTTCAAACCACACTTCGTATAAAGGCATAGTCTCATAATCAAGCCCTTTTCCTGTAATGAATACTTCTCCACTCATAGGTTCTACTCTCAAAGCATCACCAACATTTCCTCCTGCAATGCCGTATTGTAGTAGTCCAGTTGGGCCCTTTTTTGGAGACGTCGCTGATAACCTGGTCACCAAAACACCTTCTGGTGTATCTTCCGAAAAGGTAAAAGTCAATTTATTGGTAACTGTAAACTTTGGAAAATTTTTCACTGATTTTGGAATTAGAATCAGCTCTGCTGTGCTCTGTTTTGGAATTTCACCACTGTCTGTTGCTATTATAAGTAAATTGAAGGTGGATCCATTTTTATCCTTATACTTCATTAGATTTTCGTTAGCTTTTATAACTCCTGTTTCTTTATTTATCACAAATAAATTTTCATGTTCGCCTTTTAAGTCATAGACGATCTTTTTGTTAAGCCCAATATCATTATCGCTGGCTTTTACTCCAAAAACGAAATCACCTTTAACAGTCCGATCAGATATGTGAGCTTCATACACCGGATGAGCAAATGTGGGTGTATTATCATTTTCATCTTCAACTATTATAGTAAGGTTGGCAGTAGCGGTTCTTGGGTCAGTGGTTGATGAATCTTGCGCCATTATGATCAGATAGTAAATATCCCAGTCTTCTCTATCCAATGTTGCATTTGTTGAAATGACGCCTGTAGCAGAATCTATTTGAAATCTTTCAGATTTGTCACCAAGAAGACTGTATCTTATCTTAGCATTGTTGCCAACATCTTTGTCTGTTGCTATTGGACGAAGAATCACAGTTCCAGAAGGTAAATTTTCTTTTACGTCAGTTCTGTAGCTTTGTCTTTCAAAGTCCGGACTATTGTCATTTACATCTTGTACGACAATTTTTACCGTCCCTGATCCAGTAAGTGGAGGTGACCCTGGAAAAAAGAGAAAGTCAATCAAAAACAAGCTTAGAAAAAATAATTATGAGTAGTGAATAAATTAGACTGAAAAGTTCGTTAGCTAAAATTATATTTTTGTGAGTTAATGTAGCGCATGAACTAAAATAACAGGTAGAATATATGTTTATGCTCACGACCACCGCCGATTTCTAACTAAGTACATTTTACAGCTGCGTAACTTACCCGTATCCATTGCCACGAGTGCTAGGGTATATTCATCCTGTGCTTCACGATCTAATGTTCTTAACAAGGAAATTTGCCCAGACGAAGCATTTATTTTGAAAAGATCCGCATCGCCTTCCTTTATGAAATAGCGGACTTGGTTATTAAATGGTGGTGAATCAGCGTCATAAGCATGAATTGTTATTATGTACCCGCCGTTGGGAGGAATTACATTTTCCATTACGTACGCTAAGTACGGTGAATCAAGGAACGTGGGTGGGTTATCGTTTATGTCTTGAATTGAAATAGATAATTCAGCCGTATCGAATCTGACATCGTCTTTAGCACAATCCTCGGCTCTTATTGTTAACAGGTAACGGGACTTCCTTTCAAAATTTAGATTTTTAGCAACTCTGACAATACCAGTATCTTCACTGATACTGAAATCTCTATTTTCGTCGCCTGAAGCAATTGCATATCTTACTCTTCCATTTGCACCTTCGTCTATATCGGTAGCGGATACCTGAAAAAAGAAATGGATTGGAATAAAATAAAGGAAGACATCAGTATCCTTATCTGATAAGGAAATTACACTTCAATTAAATAAACTGTAACCATCGAGTATGACACTTACTTGTAAGACGCTAGCTCCAATACTTGCATTTTCTGGGACTGAAGCACTGTATTGCTTTGGATCGAATACTGGACTGTTATCGTTCTCATCCAAAATATTTATTTTAATCTTGGACTTGGTTACGTTGGGTGGATCACCTCTGTCCTTAGCTGTGACAGTTATCATATAACTTGCTTTTAGTTCTCTGTCAAGTTTTCCTGTTGCTCGTAAAATACCATCAACATTCCCCAACGAAAAGTAACCATTAATTTCTGGATCTGGTGTCATAAAATATTCGACATATCCATTTCTTCCCTCATCTTTGTCGACAGCTTTTATTGTCATTACGACAGTATTCAGTGGAATATTTTCGGACACAGTTGTTATATTGGGTGTAACAAACTCAGGTGCCATGTCATTGACATCCTTTAGTTGTATGGTAACCTGTAATAATAAAACAGTGCCATAAAAGTGTGTGAAAACCAAACATACAAACATAATAAAAAATCATATAAATGAAACTAAAATCTTCTCAGTTGAGAGGCTTTTTGGTATCAATGGAATATAAAAGTGGCCGGATGTTGCGTCAATTGAATTTTATTATGTTCTTGAAAACCGCATCTTGCATTTCTAAGACAGTTAATGTAAGGTAAATAATAAAGCAAAACGCGTCCTATGCTTCCGTCTGCTCTCATCAGACGCATATTGTGGAATATAACAATAGACGCCCTGCACAATGGCTCGTTATGAACGTGATTTTTAAGGGTTTGGAATATTACATTTAAGTTAGCTAAATTACGAATAGTTTCATGTCTGTTTGTGTGATAATTTAACAAATGCGAAACTACTTTGTGCATTTGAAATAGACACGATTAAATTATGAACACCGAACAAAGGAGAAACCCATTTCTGGGACAGACAGTAACACGAATCAGATATGTACCAAAAAAAATCGTCTATTTTTCTTAATACTTATTTATTGATTTAAATGGGTTACATTTAAATCTTAGCCTCATTAGCAATGGCCAAGTATAGAAAACAGGTGCTTCTATTTTTGAGTTTTAAACAACCTTTGTAAACACTAACTTCATAAACGCTGGCATTGCATCAATAGAGCTTACTATTAAATAAAAGGTACTTTATTTCAATGAAATGTATTAAAAACAATGTAAAAAAAAAATCTGGAATCTAATAGATTTTTACGAAAGCGCCATTAAAAATCAAAGAAATAAATAATCGTCAAAATCGTGCCAAAGTCAATCTCAACGGCTGTCAAGTCAATTAGTCATGTTATTAATAACATTCGCTATTCGTATTTGACCCTTTTTATATCTAGTAAGAGTTTTCTAAAAGTGACACGACTCTGTTAAGGTAAATATGGCGTCCACTCCCGTGTAAACATTATGTAAGATGTTCGAAAGTAAACATTAGAACATAACTTCAAAAATATGGTAATATGAATGCGCGAGACGAGACAACGCGTTTATAAATTGCTCGTATCCACTTGATCGATGGGACGTATTATGGTAAACATTTCACAACTTCTATGTTAGTGCATTTTAACGAACAAGTTTAACTACAAGCTCAAAGTGTATGAAATACTGTGAAATGTGGTTGCATTTTAGACATAAAAAACCATACAAGAATATAGGAAACAAGATAGAAGCTATGATGATTTTATAAAGATTCTATCAAAACCATAATCCATTTTTTTGTGTGTCTAAACAGGATAACGTTATTGTGTACCTGTACAGTTGAAGACAGTTGAGGCTCAGGGGGCTTAGCCATATCTTTGGCTGTGACAACGAGGTTGTAGATCGGAAGAATCTCCCTGTCCAAAAGCCTCGCGGTGTATAGCGTACCGTTCTCAGCTATACTGAAGTCCTGGCCCTCGTCACCAGAGCTGATGCTGTATGTCACTTTGCCATTTAGACCTGGAAGTTGTTACAAAACGTTTAAGATTAAGGCGTGTGACACAGGCTGATCTAAACTATTTGTAGCTTCACCTGTTTTAATCCTCTGGTTGCAATAAATGAAACAATACTCAATTAAAATCAATTTTATACAAAGGCAATACATTGTTAAACTAACACATTATAACCAACAATTTGTGATAAAAATTGTACGTGCTTATTTACCTGAATCCAAATCAGTAGCGCTAATGGTGACCACTGAAGTACCGATGGGAACGTCCTCTAAGATTTCGTTGGAAAAGCTCATGGGGTCAAATACAGGCGCGTTGTCGTTGAGATCGATGACGTTGACGTACACTGTGACTGTGCCAGAAAGAGAGGGGTGGCCATTATCCTGAGCTTGCGCAACCAATATGTAGTGTTGAGTCTGAAACAATTTATGTTGAATTTAACATTCAAGATAAACATATAGTATGAAATATTATTTTTGACATGTTAATTAGGAACTCTAAACGTATCCATGATGGACGGATATTTTTATCAATGTTTTATATTAATAATATAATCGTAATTATGTCAAAGTACACGATCGTCCACGAAATAACGTCATAAGTAAACATCAAGAAAATCTCAACTCCAAAACAAAGCATTACATGAAGTACGACAGTAACATTTTACGAATGACGGCGGCATTCAGATTTTCCATATAATAGGACACCGAAGCTTCCCAGCTATGACAAGCTCCCTCATTCGCGGATCGTGGAGCGAGAAGGCGATTTAAAAAACAAGTAGTGGTCGCGGAATCCGGCTCGGGGATGTTTTGCGGACGGCCGCTTTGTCAGACATTGTTCGAGCCTTAATTTCGATGGCGGATCGAGCGAGCAAATGCCGAATATGATGCGCGACGCGAAAAAACTGTACTGGGATGAAATTAGCAGCTCTCTAGCGGGGTACGCGGAATTGGCGGGCGGTCGAGAGAACGAATGTACCCAGCGAATTGTTTTTACTAATTAGCGGGGCCGGCCGACTTGATGAGTCCAGTGCGGCGCGGACGGCTCGCGAACACCGCCCTTATGGACCTCGCGGAGGCACGTCACAGCACATACACACGGCGCACGTAACGAGAAGATAATTTTTTAAAACAATGGAACGAGTTTCTTTTAGTTCCAGCCTGAAAAAGTGTCTGCTACATTGTTGATGTTACGGGGTCCTACCTACTGACTGACATCGCGGACCTGCTGACTGATTACTTATTTGTATTCTGTATTGTATTGGGCTATTTTTGAATATTTAACGTATTGTATTTGTTAAAAACTGCCATCTTTACCTACTTTTGAGAAAAAAAGAATGAGCCTGATACTTTATCCACATTGCTAGTGATCCGTTCGCAGTACAAATAAAAATCGGTCAAGAGCGGAACAAAGATCAGTTGCATAATGTCTTTCTATATCTTAATAGCTTTCCTCAGATCGATGAACAAGTTTTTAAACCAAAACCCGTGCCTACAGCGATTACATTCATCGATCTACGTACTAAATATTTGTTCGAAGTGCTTTAGAAATATTGCACATAAATATGAAATCCCCTCCTACCCAATACCGAAAAATTACAAAACGACCTTTGATTTATGTCCATAGAAAATTTAACGACTTGTTTGTCATTTTACTACACTGCATTGATGAGCACAATAAGGCGGTTGCGACTTGCCGCAAAAACATGTTAAATAGGCTTTATGCTGCGCTTGTGAAAATAAAAAACTTGGTGCATATAGCGTACTCGTAAGTTTAAAGCGTACTTCGCTTTGTTCAATCACGGAGTTTTTTATGATTGTTCAGTTTTATCAACATGTAAATGTGAAAGAATGCGATAGCTGCTGCTGGCTCCTGTCTTCAACGTTTCAAAAACTTCTTCTAATTGAAATTACAGAATTTCGTGTTTTTTTACCAACAGTAAAATGATGATTCTGTTCCGCGATATGGTCCCAAAGCTTTTAACAAATGACAGAAAATAATGACTCATTAATGCGAAATATTTTATGAAAAGGATTTACCGCTTCGTTTATCTCATGATTTACTGGTATGACATAAAACGCATTGATCATAGCATTCATTTTCTTTTATGGGTCCTTTTTATCGAACAAATTATACCTGATTCCAATCATCATTGTTTGAGTAATAAAAGGTTAATTGAATTCGCATTATTATATAGAATGTGTTCTATTCAGTTTTCATATTGAAACTTGGTTTATGAGGAAACGAATGACACACAACAATGTCCAGTCGACAGGTATCCTGTTATGGTCAGATCATAATATGAGAACGAAGTATGCAGTTGTGCTTCGACTGCACCTTCTTGTGCAAATGAATATTAAATTCTTGCTTAAAAGGTGTGAATCTGCAGGGATGTAATCTTAATATCTGAAATAATTCGTGTTTCACTGAGGGCCGAAAATCAAGTTCGTATGTATACTGCTGATCAATAGCAAGCAAAAGATGCAAGTAAATTACTTGGTAAAAATTTTAGAATGCCCTAATTACACTGATATTGATACTTACAACAATTCTGTGGTGCAACGTAAGCCTACATTATTATCGGGTACGTCTGGCTTCATATTAAATACTGACCTAGCCTGAAGGCAATATTGTCCTTATATAAATTGCGTATATTATCTACAACATGCAATATTGTTCATGGTCCATAATAAATATAACTCAGTCCTGTCTTATTTTTGCGAAAAGACATTAATGTCCTGTGTATATCATGTCCATACACTACTGGAATGAAGATTATCATGCAGATAAACTGATAAATGCGGAATAGCTTATCATAAATTAAGAAAAAACAAAAAAAAACGGAAAATTTATCTGTAATTAGCCGCCAGCAGCTTTATGTGTATAGGTTTAAAACTTTAAATGCGATAACCTCACGAAAAGTGTTCAACATGATAGCGCCAAAAACATTCCAAACATTCTGTCTGAACTTTTTAAGATAAGGGTAGATCCGCGCAAATACAGGTGAATTTGGCGAACCTAACATCTCGTAGCAGCAGTAGCAGTATTTCAAAAAAACTTTCACAGCGTTATTGTGAGGAAAACTCAAATGAGATCTCATTTACACCTGATGATGTCCTTGTCACGTAACCTACCTAATAGATACCTATATTATCTTTGAGAGAATTTTCTTTTATGATTCAGTTCGTTATTCGGAATGTGAATTGAAGACTAAACGTGAGTGACATTCTCCGGTTAATTGCATATTTCTAGTAAATAAGCTGACTGTAAGCGTTGGGCAACTTTACGAGCTACCCAAAAGTTTAATCGCATTTTTATGTCGGATGTGAACCTTGGATTAACGTATCTTCTAATAACAATAACTAAACTAATAATCTTATTTGGACGTAGTTAAAAAAGTGACGTCGCGTAGAGGCCGAGCGGTCACCGACCTCATCAAGATCTATGTTCCGATAATTCTTTCAACCGCAATGTATGGCCGCGAGCAGTAAGGGGCTGGCATATGTGAATCGGTACAAAACACTATAAATAGTTTAACCACTTAAAAAATTGCAAGGTACATGAAATTATTATGAAATGTTGCAGGCGTGGCAGTGAGCGATCCAGGCCGGAGATTTGTTATTGAAAGTGATCTGTGTATGTGGCATCCACAACGTGTATCATGTACCTACTCGTATGAAATTAATTGAAAAAAAAAACATTTCCAAAAAATAAATAATAATACTAAGACGTCAGTTTTATGCCGTACCATGCTATCTATACCGGTTCTCCGATTATGAAACTCCTATTTCCCGCCCATCAAAGTCTGGTAGGTTGCAAAACCATTATTTCTGCCTTTGGCTTGATAGGCACGGTTAAAGAAATACCTACTAAACCAATATTCATGGTTAAATATTAACACTAATTTTATGAAAATAATAAATCAAAGCCGATACAGGCTCTATTCCCACTCATCGGCATGGTTCACAAAGTAATGTTTCCATCTCCAAGCATACCTACATCTTAAGTAAAAGCCTTATCAACGAGGCGCCAATTTTCAATATTGTTGTATGAAATATGTAGAAGAAAGCATTAATATTTTATTATTCTAGAGCTTCGGTCCGTACAGCTCATTTGCACCCATACAAAGCTTTCAACAATGTTGGACGCAGACTATGTTTATGAATTTAAAGTCTGGTCTTACTAGCGGTGCGTCGTAAATAATCCTAAAGTAGACGAACAAAGATAGCGATCTTTATTATTCGCTGTAATTTGATAAAAAATAATGCGGCCATGAACGCAGAACACTGATATTTATCTAAGCAACACTGAGTTTAATTGCACATAGTTTGATAATGCCGGAGTTTCTGAAAAGTGCATGCGCTGAAATCTTCCCATAGTTACATCAATAACACCACCAAAAGACAATTTTATACAAAGAAAAGAGCACAAAGTGTGTTTTCTGCTCTTTTCTCTGTTTACAATTTTCTTTTTTTAAGTATATCGTGAGTACATAAAAAAATTAATGAATTAATAAATACAAAGCTTAGTCTATGTAAACTCAGGTCTCTACACCAAGGCGATATTCAGACACTACAGAACTCCACCTGGTGCGCTCCTTACATATTCGTTTTGCTTCGTTTACGTCAAAGTTTTAATGATTCATAAAGTAGGAAACTATGTGTACCCGGTCACTTATGTACATACACCTTGTTACGGATTTGTAAACCCGGTCGAACATTTTCAAGGAGGCTTTAGTAAACCTGTGACTTAGTTGCGGGTCTCAAATTACAAGTTTGTTGAAGTCATGTTTTAAATAATAAATTGCCTATCATGGGACGATCGTGTTTCGCTTCAACTTCCTATGTACTTACAACATTTTTGCTATCCCCTTTCAAGTATTAAAACTTTTTAATAAAATAGGTGCAATTGATTAAAATTATAACCACAAATTCCCTACAAGCATCGTACTGTATATAAAAACTTGAACGAATGCAGATTAAATTGATTATACCTTCAAGAGTGTAGGTCGCATGTCGTCGTTTCAGAACATATACAATTTACTGACACAATTAATTAAGCTTTAATTAATTCTGTATTTACACAAGCAAATGCTTCAAAATAAAAATCTTTAAATAACATCTACCTGATACAATTGTTATTTATTGCCGACTAGCAATCAACGATTGGATTGGAATCAATCAGACTATTTTAGTACATGGAAGGGCAGTAACATCCATGTTACTGGACGCACGAATGCTGAACACATGAATATGAACTTTAACTCGTCTCAGTACAGCTCAACTTTCGAAAAGGGTTTCAGTAATCATTATTCGCAAAAATTGCAAATGTACTGTTTAAAATACGTTTTTGTAGTTCGAACCCGATATGCCAAGGTCTAGGAGCGCGTTCAATCAGTTTTGTTTTCAGATCGTTCGCAAATGTTTCCACGGTAATCACTTAATCTATTTTAAGTGTTTTTAATTGCACATTTCGTTCGTTTTTACGACGATGTCGCGCCACTTTACGAGTGTTTTTAAACTCTTGCCTCCGTGGCTCGGTGTGCGGCGCAAGCGCACTGCAGCGACATGCCTGCTGTGAGCTTATTGTCAATGTACATTTACTAGTCAATCGCTTTAAAGTCCAATTAACATTTGCTGTCATTTTATTTTCAGTTCGGTTCGTCGAGACTTGAGCAACAAGCATCAAGCATACGTTACGCATCTTATACGTGACCTTAATCTCTGTAGGTTTTTTTGGCGATTCTTTGGTTCGGCTGTTGTATGAACTTTTCTAAGAAAGCAACCGTTATGCTGGTAATTAATGCCCATGAGAGTCTTTGGTCCTAATGGACTGTGATTCCAATAAAGATTCTATTTTAAGAATACAATATTTCTGAGCAAAATAGAACTACTACCATTATTAGGGAAACCTTACCTCTTCATAATCCAGCTTGGCTGTAAGTGTGAACACCCCTGTCTGAGGGTTGAGCGAGAACACGTCATTAGCCCAGTCCGAGATGACGGTGTAAGTGAGCTGGGCATTGGGTCCTGAGTCGAGGTCAATGGCCGCAACGGTGCCAACCACAGCACCTCTCGCAGCGTTTTCAGAAATGTCAAAAGAGTAGGCACTTTCTCTGAAAACTGGCGGATTGTCGTTCGTGTCTGTCACCTGAAAATAACATTTTAGACATTGAAATACGAAAATAGATAACCTTCAGCACTTAATTCTTTCAACGGACGGTAGGATGATTAAAATTAACATAAATGAATATTTGAAAGTTAATTTAATCGTAAATAAATAGCAGAAAAGTGCTTAGATAACGTAAACATTAGGTAGGTAGGTAAAAGTCTCGGTGATTAGTTAATCGTTGGTCATACGTCGGGTGGACAAGTAGCCGGGTGATAAGCACTCTACTGATTTGAGCCGACGCGGCAGCCAACCGACATCGACATGCAGATGTTTGGATTCATGTACAGGCGGCAACAAAACAGCGAAAACAAAAACAAAATATCGAATTTGAGTTATTTCCCACGATTTTACATGACAAAAGTTCTTTAAAAGGTCTTCAGTGTTGTGTATTCTCATGGTATTGATAAAACTGAAGGTTTTGTTGGAAATTACTACGAGGATTTGGTATTTCTCAAGCAAGGCTAGGTTACACATGAAATTGAAGCCTGTGTTTACGACTGATCGTTTTAATTACAGACGGTTAAACGGTAAATTTAAACAATGTTGAAAATTTTTAGATTTACCGTACTCCTAGATAAGTACCAACATCAAATACGATGAAAAATATCTATAAGGTATATTTAACAACTTCACACGTTTTTATAACGTTTTTAAGTGTCTGTACAATATAATAATCTCTGCCATTCTATCATAAACTGTTAAAGTGTTTCTGTCAACAAGTGTACCTTTCGAGATCTAAGTATCTTTATTACCTACTGCGACTGTACGTTAAATTCGAGTTTCTCTTCAGAAAAAAAACAACAAACCTGAACAACAACTGTAACATCCGTAAACTGGACTCCATCGTCAGCTCTCACGATCACCTGATACTCAGAAGTCGTTTCTCTGTCCAGAGGATCTTTAAGAGTGAGCAGTCCCGTTTGAGGGTCGAGGGAGAATGGCGTCGGCTCATCGTTCTGGATGCTGTAGGTGATGCTGCCGATGGTGTCCGGGTCTTCGGCCGCGATGGTTGCTATGCGCTGCCCGGGAGCCAAGTCCTCGGACGCGAGGTAAGCAGGAGGAATGTTCTTGAACTCTGGAGGACTGTCGTTCTTGTCCAGGATTACGACTTCCACCTGAAAAATAAAGGTATTGTTAGTATGCTTGTCTTTACCGCTAATTTTGTTTTTGACTACTTTGCTAGAGTAGGTGAGTAAATAACTTTTAAGTTTTCTACACATTTTAAAATAATTAATTAATTATGTAAAGCCATGAAATCATGACATCCTTAATTTGCCATGTTATAAAAACAATGCCTTTTAAAGTAAAACAATGCAACTTAATAATAACGTATTTAAGCAACCGTCGACTCCTATAAAACAGTCGCAAGAGAAGTCTGGTGATGTTTTATTTATGAGGTTGGAACAAAATCGGCCACTTTAACACAGTATAAGAACACGAACCAAATTAATAATTCTAAAAATGCAGCCAGCGAGCGAGTGGCTGGACAAATGTGTGACTGGCCTGACCGCCGCCGTCCGGCCCGGCCGTCCGGCTGTCCGGCTGTCCGGTGTCTAAGGACGCGCCGGACGACCGACAGGATGACAAAATACGCCTGTGGCCCTTTTATTTGATACGCTCCGACATCAATAATCGACGAATATATTTTAATTTTCAAACTAAACTAAAGCATGTTCAGAGCAAAGGGCTATGCGAAAATTGTGAAACAGAATCGTTTATGTCAGGCCCCATGTACAAGTTACAATGCAGACACAAATATTTCTCTATCATTAGCAATAACCTTTTCAACCAAAATAATTACACAACAAGAAATGAATGATCGTCATGTGTTAATTAAACAGTCACCTCAATCAAACCGCGATTCGAAACATCATTACGTGATGTATCATTTTCCAAAATGTAACGCGAGAGAACTTGAGGCATTATTAAAATATTTCGGACAACTTAAAAGGGTTGAATTGAAAGAAAATCAAAAATAATGTTCCGACTTTCCGAGTGGATGCATCGCATTCGATGTTAGTATATGTGATACTAAGTGCATTCATCAATATGATTAATGGAGCAGTTTTTTTCCTTTTTTGTAATTTAAACTTTTTTTTACTTTTTCGGTGGGTTCCATTTTTTCCTTCTTCATTTTTAAGGAGTATTTTGATGAGTTCTTGTTTGAATATTTCGCAAAGATTGATTACATCAAAGTATAATTACGTATTTATTGATCAACATTAATGAATAACTGATAGACATATTTTTTATTGATGGTACCAATACCAATGGACGAATGTTTTTTTCTTACATTTGTACTGTTACTATTTTTTACGTAGTGATCTTAAGACGAAGGTACATGGTGTTTAATTCTCGTTTGATGCGATGAATTAGATAAGATTTATGAAGTCAGAGCAAGCTTTACAAGCGTGGCGGTTGAACATTTACAAAAAACCATTCTAAAAGAACTCGACAAGTCAACAAAGACAGAGAAAAGTAAAAGACTAAAACGTAGAAGTATTTCGTCATTCGTACTGTGAAGCACGAAGTATTCGGGACACAATGATCGGAGCCGTCACAGATAAGAAGAGGGCGATTGTGGAGAGTTCCCTGCCCTCGCAGCCGCACTGCCGAGTGCCGAGTGCCGTGAGGACAGCCTGCGCATTTGTTATGATGACTCAATCTTTTCTTTGTATCTGGACGAGGGTGCCGTCTTGGATGCTGCATAGAACCGTACAGCCTATCCTCACGCCCACAATTACGCACGTAAGAGAAGCAGCAATTAACGCTGATTGTGTGATCTTAGCTCTCGAGGAAATAAATTGAAACGTGTTAATAAAATTTATTGTTCACGAAATGAGAATGCATGAGAACCTTTTGGGATCGATTGTAAACATTGACTTTATAGTTGTTACCGTACAAATTCTCAGCCCCTTTGTAATTTTTGAATGAAGGCAATATAATACGGAAATGACAACGTTTGTACATTTAATTGTCTTATTGATGGGCGCAGCTCCCTCAGCGGTCCGCCACACTTGACAGGCGGCAGCTCGCACATAAACTGTGTAAAGTGTTATAAAATCAAACAGTATATTAAATTGTATGAGATAGCAAAATATGACTGTTGACCGCTGTCGGTAGTGGCGTGTAGCGAGCATAAACAACGAACGGTTGAACAGGCAAGCGCTACATACTTCACAACAAGAAAACTAAAAAGATTTATTATGGACAAAAAGGTTAGGTACGCGATGGGTACGCGATGGGTACGCGGCCTGCGCACTGTGAGCGACGCAGCGCTAGTAGACCCCCTAGAGTTCATGTTTGAAGTAATCGATTAAGGGAAGAGAAATGACAGTACGTCGGTTTATTGGGATCGTCGATTAGTCAAGTTTCGATAATTGATTGCGGTTCGCTACTAGATTAATAAGAAATATTGAATGTTTCCTTGTAGCGTGCGTGTTGAATAATGACCCGTACTTAATACTCGTAAAAAATTGACAATATCAAAACTTGAACATCTTATCGGTGAAATCTATTAGGAATATAAATTGTAATATAATTTACATAATACTTGGTTGAAAAACCATTAAGTTTCTTATGTAGTGACACCTACGAGTTCTGTAATCACTGGATTGAACAAGAACCTATGCAATTATCATAATTCAGGAAAACGAATGCCACCATTGGATGTAAGTGCTACGAACGGAATGTTTCCGTTGTTGATAAAAATACGGTATGTTCGCATTAGGAGGCGGGCTCATGAGGAGCATTAGGAGACGCTATCAGGCAGGTACAGTAAGAACAGGTTGAGCTTAACATAACAATAGCGCATAAGTAGCGACAGGACGCCGGCTGTGAAATCACAGACAGACGATTCTATAACTTCATTCTATAAGGCTTTCAATGATGCATGATTGCCTGATTTCTTTGTAAGAATCCATGTTGCCATTTATATTATTTATTTTTATTCAATTCTTCTGATAATAGGTACTCCAAAGTATTCGTGTCAAATAGTAAGTAAATAGTTTTATGATAGGTTTCATGCAGTTTTTGATAGAGCGGCGATGCATTGCCGCTCGCCCGATGGTACTTACGAACATGATTTATCCGCGCTATAACTTACACAGATTATTATTGAAATGGAAATTACGTGTAGAAAACGATAAATGACTGCTATTTGTCTAATTCAAGCCTTGTACGTAAGTATGGAGAAAAACTACAGCCAGTTTACATTCCTACGATTTCCCTATTTAGTTTGAAACTTGCAATTTATTGCAAGAGAACCTGCGAGCTATGGACTAAAGACGATTTTAAAATTCTACACTTACAATACTTACATTGGAAACGTGTGTTGGGCTAATCAGTTATAATGTAATCCATCTTACGCATGATTAATGTAATCTCAATTTCTATATTAATGCAAGATTAACATTTTTCACGTAATTACAATCCGGATTCAGCCGAACGTGAACCTTAAGATCTGAAAGATGACCACACAACTCTGTCGTTTTTAAAACAGTGTAATTTTACGAACATCAATCATGCAAGTCGTTTACCTCCAAATTTTACGTCACTCCCTTTATTACCTCATTCCATTTTTTAATGCAATCTCGTCTTGTGTGCAATAAAAGTGTTTAAACTACAAAGAATTTATTTTTATTGATGAGACGTGAAAATGAGAACAAGGCATGAATTCCCGGTCGGAGATATTGATCTGTTTAAAAATGAATGAAACTAGATCATAACGTTGTAAGTACAAGTAAGGTATAAATATGCGATGGAAATATTAACATATTCTGCTGGCTTATCTTGCGGTAAAAAAGCTATTGGCTCTTATTATCGTCGCCAACTGAAATGTCAGGCACCCATCTACAAGCATAGTTACTATTCATTACCGACCAACTGACTTTTATTGACATTCAGCCACTACATACATACATACACAGGGATAATATTAATTTCACCCAACAAGTTAATATTGTTCGGAATTTATGCTGAAGGAATTTGAAAGGTGTTAAAAATATTGTTTGGTTTTGAAGTGAACAAGAACTTTAAATACATAATAGGTAGGAGGTACCTACAGTACTTTTGCGAACCAAAATTTAAGATGTTCATGTGATTTACTTAAATAGAAATATGAATAGGTACATAAATGTACTGAAATGACTAAATGAACAATCATCATCAGTCCCCCTTCGTTTAAAAGAAACATATTTAAATTTTGATATTAATACATTACATACATACGTAAATTCATTGTAAACGAAATTAATTTTCCGCATTACAAAATAATAAACATGTACGTCGATTGCATTGTTGCACAAGAATCGAACATTGTAAGACGTTGTAAACTGTACATAGCGCTGTAAAACATTGGACAAATCTTCAATACCGTTGGAAAATACAGTGTGTACGCTAGATGTAGGTAGGCAGGTATTTGTTGAGCTAGCCGTGAGCCCGAGAGCCCGAGAGCCCGAGAGCCCGTGAGGCTGGGCTACACGAACTTATGAGTGGATGTTGTCCGCCGACGGATATGGTGGCATCGTTTAGGGCTAGACTCTATGTTTAGAGCACTTCGTGACCGCAGCGAGGCCGCTATCCCCCCGGGACTCTGCACAATTATGTTATGGTGTCAGAGATTAGTGGCCGAGAGACGCGATACTGATCTTTATTGCCTCTATTTATTTTGTGCCTATGTATTACGAGTTTGATCTATGTCTATTTGAACGATATTCAGATATGAGAATGAGTTAGCAGCGTGCGTAATCTTTGCTCTTACATGTGATATTTTTTTTATTTTATCGGAAAGACTTTGAACCTACATTTAGCACATTTATAAGTGATATGCAAATCTAGTTAGATAAGCTAAAACTCAGTACAGTATGATCATGTCAGCGTTTAATTTGCCTAAGTCCGAGTCTGCGCCTGCGCACCGTGCATTAGCATGCGGCCGCGGGGTCCGCCCACACTGGCTATCGGCCGCATCCCCACAAATATATGTAAAATATGCACAAAAGTACCCCGGATAAAGTGCACCGATAACAGGCGACGCAATTTGCATCGCCCTGAGCACATCGATCGAAACCGTTTCGGACCTATGTTTACCGAAAATAATGTCCACTATGTAACAGATTACTCGATATGCCTATATATCTAATAATAAGCACTACTTATCTTTCTATATAACTACGTATGTAATACATACAATCAAGCTTGATTTATTATCGAGACAATAAATGTTAATTAGACTGACTCATCATATCAACAAAGTGTGCTGTAGAAATATTTGCAATGTAATAAAGTTTTTCAATATAAAACACCGTTATGTATTGATAGTTGGGTAAATATATATCTGTAAATATCTTAAGTTGTTGATCTGTTTCAATGGTACCGTTGTGTACAGCTCGGGTATCATGTTTGAGACAAGTAATCATGACGAATCAAGCTGAGTCTGTAGTTCTCAAAGTATTTTGATTGTGTAAATCGTTTCCCCCGTGCTATATGATCTTGGTGAATTACATTTATTATTATGCATGCATGCAAGGATTCTACAGCTCGCGGGAAGGCACGCAGGCACCCTCAATTTCTCCTAAATTCGCCACCCGAGGGCACTATCCTCGTATTATTGCCTGATCGATAGTATAATTTCGTAATAACTACGCGCGTCTCAAATATTTTTGGAAAAACTTGAATAACAAAATGGTTCATATTATACTAACAGTTAAGTTCATATTGTGCTGCATTTTAACTCCATATCGCATGGAACACGACTGCGAATTCCGTCTGATTTTAATGGTTTGCAGATAAGATTTAACAAATAAGTACCATGGAAATTCAGAACGGTATTCGATGGGCATTCCGTTAGTAGGTAGTTTTTGAAAATTAGCTTTATAGTTTAAAACAGGAAATTTAGTTTTGAAGTATCAGCAGTAGGTATCCCATTAAAATGTAGAGTGCACAATGATTATGAACGTTATTTTCTATAATGCAGTCAAAGAGAAAGCCGGAAAGCTCTGGAGTTCTGCAGTAAACAATATTCGCCGTCTTCGTGCAAATAAATGAAGTACACGAACGAAAATCACGAGCTCTGAATTTTTCAACGTCGCTCGCGCATCGAGATCGCAAGCGAGCGGCGAACACAAAGCACTTAACGATTAACGAACTGAAACCAAATGAGAGCATATCATTTATATTTTGGGTAGATATGATTTTTACTTTTTATCTCGCTTGAATTTGTATAAACGCCAATGATACTGCTCTCTACCTACTCTATTAAATAATAAATAAGCTACGAAGCTATCCTAGATATTTCTAGCCATAATGTTGATTTGCTATAGCCATTTGTTTCAAAATAATCTTTTGTTTCAAATCAAATCCTTTTAGAATCATCCGATATTATCTCCAATCTTCGAATGTATTAAATTTACGAGTCATCGCGTTGAAAATAATAGCAATAGCAACAAAAGAATTATAATGTCTGCTGCCAAAACCGTACAATAACAGCGGCGCGGGCGGCGGCGGGTGATGGTCTCGTCTCGCAGGTGGTTCTAGCGATTTATCGGTGGGCGATACACCGCTCGATAATGACGGGGCACTCGGCCGACAGAGCGATGTCGCAAGCACTCGCCGATTTCGGTCTGCCCGTCGGTCATCTCTAACGATGGAGCGATAATTAAGATCGGACGTCGGCATTATTTACGCCCGCAGCATCCTGCCTGACCCGAGCTCGAGTCGGTCACGACTTTTTCCATGTCGGGCGAGACTATTGTTGCTTTTACTCGTGTTTAGTTTAGCTAGATCTGCCGGTGCACGGCCGATTTGTACGTCGCGAGTTTAGCTATCGAGCGGCGACTCAGCCGTGTACTCGATGAAGTTTATGACTTTTGAGTTGAGATAAACTTATCTCTATTATAGTCAGTGCCTGATGCTACTCGTTGGCTAACTCCGAGTTTAGCCATGGTGGCGTGGAATGTTGGCATTTGCGGCGCTGATAGCCAACACAAACAAGGATTTGGCTAAGAATTACCTACTCGGTGGTATCTTCATAATTTACATTGTTTCTAAGTTCATACTAATGTGGCATTGTTAGCGCGTTTATCAAGCATCTGCCGCGACACTGCTCGCTGGCTGCTTTATGATAATCTCGCTCTCAAGTTAGTGCCGTGATCTGCGCGCAGATACAACTCATCTCGCTCCTTTACGTTTGCTATTAACTAATAATATTTCATTTTATATGTACAGTTTCTAGTTACGTTTCTTACGGTAGTATTTAAGTACCTATGTTTATAAAATGTTGTTGAATTATTTTAATGTTCAGACAGTTTGCTAGTACGAAAGATACGGAAAATGAAAAACCATATACAGCTTTATAACTCATAATTCAATGAAAGTCTTTACATTCAAGTCGTATTAAACGAACACCGCACTAAAAGAAATTCAATTACAAATGGCTGAAATGGAATTGATAAGTTAAATAAAAACGTTTGCTTTAGCCTTGTAAAACTGACCTTATGTTTACCCCTATTCAGTATAAAATAACAGGCAAAGCAAAGCACATATTCAATTAAAATAAATATGAGCGGAGCGTCGCTAATAATGTTTGTGTATCTTTTAAGGTAATACCAGTAAATATTGAAAGTGTCTTGTAATACGAGCCGCAGTAATCTATGAAGCTGTGGTGCGCCATTGCTGGTCAACTGGCAACTGGGCTCTGGGACCGCCTGCTGCGGGCCCCGAGACCTCAAGCGACAGTAAACGCATTGCTCACCGCGCACTTTTATATTTTATGCACTACGTTTTACTTTTAATAAGTTTTCAAGCAAATAGTCTTTATTGTTACTACTTAAAAAATCCTGTACAGACAACAAATCGATTAGTAGATACACGGGTAGTGAAACTAAACTGCTGAATAAAGAAATCTTTATCATAGGCACTGTTGAAGTGGTTCACATTTCAAAAGACAAAACTTACAAGCATTTCTAAAAAAATAACTAGTATAGTGACATGACGTTAATGGATCTCGCCTGGACACCGAACTCCTTTTTTGGCTGTACCTTGTAACACATCAGATTCTACTCGTATAACACAAGTTTCGCGCTGAGTGAACTTCTGCCAAACTTAAACTTAGAAAGATCTATGACGTACGTGCACTGGTTTTATGTTTATTTTCTCCACCTTAGTAAAACCTACCTCCCGTTGAAGCGCAAGTGTGATTAACTTAGGTCGTTATTATCACTTTCTTAGAAACGTTTTTAATAATCGGTTATAAATAACAAACCTAATTGTGTAAAATAAATAAAACATAATATGTTCGTCTTTTTGCTATGTTTATAGGCCGGCTAACAGGCAAAGTGTTAAAAACACAGTTATGGGTGCTAAATTATGCATCGGTATGTAGTTGTTTTTAATTAAAACATTTCTGAGGCGTGAACGCTGTTCGATTCGTTTTCTTCAGCCGCCCTAGGTAGTTGGATTTTATTGGTAGGTTTCTGAGCTCAAAAAACTGGATCTGAGAGCAAAAGGTGCATATCAGATTATGACCATAAAATAATGTTGTAGGCGGATAAATAAATTAAATTCCAATCCTATGTATTGTGTCTGTAGCTCAATTAATATTATTATTTTTTATCACTGATGCGATGATTCATATATGGATGAAAAGTCAGAAGGAAAACTTTAAAGTTAAAACCTGTTAAAGTTTAACAAAGACCATGTAATTACCACAACTATCAGAAAATTACTTAGCGTTTTTAACCCCTACCTACTATGACGTGCCAATGACGTTATGACTCCGCTGGGAGAGTGAAGGAGCTGTCCAGGACGAATAGTAGGTACTATCCCTTTTTCACAGCGGATTCAAGGTGGCAATGTCACGTCATAGTAGTAGAGGAGCAGGACTCAACACCACTAATACTGAACTCTTTAATTTTCTTAACTAAAAAAAAAATAAGTTAAATTTTTCCTATAGTAAAGCCTAAAGAACTGCCAATTACTTGAGAAATAAACTAGAATCCACATCCATGTCCGTACGTGTATCAAAGGACACAAACACATTCTGTCACACATCCAGAGAGAACTATATCACAGACATAATTTATATTCTTTTTATTATCTCCTAAAGTTTATAATAAAGGCGGGTTTTATTAGGCCGGCGTTATTACAGCGGATCTCGTTCAAGTCAACTTTGGAGGTGAATAATAATAGATAGGGTTTATCCCTTACGATTTATTACTCGAATAACTAGTGACTTAACTGTGATAACTTCATTTGGTAAATGTAATTGGTTGTAAATTTTAAAACATTTATGATGCCCATATATTATGACCAATGTTTAATTGTGAAACTAATAAATAGTGTGTGTTGTTAACTCATTAAATGCACGCGAAATAAAACAAGAGTGATTGTCAAGCGGCCTTTATTGTATTTCGAATAACTTGGAATAATTAGGCTATTAAAAACCCGTTATCATTGATACCAACGATGTATACCTACGAAAGTAACAAAGGTTCATCTCCTTAAGAAAAACTTATGAAAATATCTGTACAATAATCGGCCTTTTCATAAGTTTTTCTTATAGCAAATACGGAAAGAACCAACTGAATTCCAGTAGTAGCCAAGCTCGTATCAGTACCAAATTCTAATTACTTTTGAACAAAGTTCTATGAACTGGCCTTAGGCTTCGAAAAGATTTCAGATTCTTGGTTCATAATTCATATAGGAACACAAAACCTGCTGAATTAAGTACTCTAAACTTCTTCATTATATATTGGATAATAATCCTCAGGACCGGTTGTTGTGGCGACACTTGGGGGAGGCCTATGTCCAGCAGTGGACGTCTTTCGGCTGATATGATGATGATGATGATGATGAATAATCCTTAAACTAAAAATAGGTTTAGACTGTTAACAGTAGGAAAATCATTGTCTTTAATTTGAAAAAGTCATCTAAAGAAACTTTCATGATAAAATAAATCGTAATGTGAAGAATTCTGTTTTCACAGCAGTATTGTTCTGTATGCATCAAAGACGGGCAAGGCACAAAATATTTCTGAATTAACATTAAGTTAACATTAACATTAAGTTGACTCAGTTTTAATTTATTTCAGTAACGCATTACAACTGTTGTTGGCTTGTCGCAGTAATTTTGTTTTGGGCTACCAGTTACAGAAGAAACCCACGAGTAATTAAGAGCATATGCGAGTAAATTCTGATAGTTCGATAGGCGTATCTTACCGAACACTCTCCGCGTGTCTGTTTAAAATTAAAAAAATCGAATATAGCGACACCCCGTCAATTACCCATTCTGGTTGCACGCAAATTATATTTACATACATCGGTACTCTTATAAACAACCATTTTAAAGAAATATTCAAAGTAGAAAATAATAATATTCGTGTTAAATAAGGTGGTCAAATCGGATGTATCATATAAGTTTGTTTTGCCACCGTTGCGGTGTAAGGCTATTCAATTTGCAGTTTAAAAGTCGCAATTTTGCTTTGGAGAGCTGTAATTGTATTCGAAAGTTCTACCGTAAATTGAAAAAGAAACCGATTTTTTGGATAATGTTGCCCCCAAACTCACATCTTGAACACTAAAAGCAGGATATTTTTCACTTTATTAAGAAAATTTTATGAAAATCACGTCAAAAAGCTGATCATTTTAAGGCAGCTTGTAAAAATTTGGTAGCTGTTTCATTCAACGCATATTCATCGCTGACGAAGTTATGAGAAGGCTTTCGACTTTATTGGGTCTTGTACAGTGGACAGACTGATTTTGAGGCAGCGCGCGTGCAGTGGTACGAACGCGGTTTTTACATAAACGGCAAGTAGGTACTTTTCAATTACAATTGAAATAAGCAGATGACATCGCAAACTCGCAGCAGAAGCTGGACGGCCTACTTGATTCTTCCTTACACATCGGTCTTCGAATCAACTTTGACAATACGGGTAACTGAGTTTTGTTGTGTTATGTTCAACTTACAAACACACATTTTGAGGATACGTTTTCTTCTGGCTTTTCTCTCCTCAAAACTACTTAAAACGATTTTGATGCTCTATAAAAAGAGACTTCGATGCAGTACAAGGCGAACGCGACGCTTTGAAATGGCAAGTTTTGTCATACCTCATACCGTTTGATTGGTTTCGAAAATTAATATTTTAACTGTACAAAAATTAGTCAGTGGTATACCGCATAACATTTTAAATAAAATATAATGAAAATGAAAAAAAAGTATACTGAAACCAAACTATGTTGGGTTTTTAGCTGGATAAGATTATTTTCTATGTTTAAAGCAGTTTTCATATTAAAATCAAGCTTATGCAATTACGCCATGAAATAAATTGAATATAGTAAAAGATAGATCGAACTTTGCAATTTTATGGATCTATAATTTTTTTCCATCGTGTATTCCTTTAAAATTTAGCTAGATCATAAAGTCAAAGGTTCAAAACCTTTTTATTCACCTTAAAGAACATTGGTAGGTTTAAATTCATTGTTTCCACTCGGTCTATCAGTTGGTCATTTGTTCTAAGTATCAAATCTAACGATAGACGATACTGTTAACAAATGCCAACCAACCGTATACAAAATAAAACTACTTTCATATGTCTATCGTTAGCCAGGGATGTGACAGTCCCGTTTGTTAGCGAGAACACAATTAAGACTAAAACAAACATTAATTACAATGACAGAACTATAGTTTTTTACTCATCACTTGAGATGACTAACATCATAGACAGTTATTTATTTTAATAGACTACAGATCCCTATATTAAAGTTCCGTAATTGACAGACACACCGTAGGAATTTGGAAAATTTTCAACGCAGAAAAAGTATTGAAATCAGTGATCTCCTGGGCCGACAATCCCACATACACCATTTAAAATTATTTCCGGGGGTATTCTTAAATGAAACAGAAAAGCACTTTTTCCTGTGTTTTACAAATAGACACAGACATAGTCACGCACAAAAACTAGTAGAGAATGCTCACCGCAAAATATCTGTGAATGACCCATGTAGCTGTGTACTTATAGTTAACAATAACTTAGTAATTAATAATAATGACTCGAGCTTCAATCACTTAGGAGGCCAAACTTTCTAACGAGCCCCATCAATCCACGGGCAAAATATTTGTACAAGTTGAAAAGTGAATAACTGTGGCCTTCTTTGTGTTCAATCTAACAATTACTGACTTTAATTATGTACTCTTATTCTTAATTAATACGAAAATTATCAAATAAAAAAATAGGAACCGAATTGAACAAAACCTTATGACTGTACAAAAGTTCCAGAAGTACCGTTCCAAACTTATTGTTGTTGCTTTTATGAATTATTGAGTCATAGACTTTTTAATACATTTTATTTAGAAATATTATCATACTAATAAAAATCATAAATGTATAAAGTCCGCTTGATTGTAGTAGACTGTGAAGGTGTCAAGAGACATGATGTCGATGTTTTTACACACATTTTTTTAATGTTTTCTTATAATAGCGAAGTGTGATATTTTATTTTATTAGCGGACACACCTGAAGGCATTGACTTTTGTTTGGACACTTGCTAATGGACAGTCAAAGCATTATTGAAAAGAAAAAAAACTTATCTATCGACAATGGACTGCCATTAGTGTAATGAATAGGTACCTATTCTGTCCGCATGCGGAATCAATTGGCTATCAGTATTTGTCGTTATTTGATGAATTGTTACTTAGCAGAACAATCGTATCGTAGCGTAGATATATTTGCAGGATTTTCAATTTAAAAGATAACACACGAATTACGTTACGTAATTCTTTTCAGTATTTTATCAATAGCAATACCAACGTAAAAAGTTTCCTATACTAATAAGATGTTCGAAAATAGAACATAATAGGTAACGAGATAAGCAACACTTGAGGGACGACTTTTTTTCTTTCACAGTTTCATTAAAATTCTCCTTTTTAACAGTATAGGAGAATGTTATCAAGTTCCAAAGTACACAATGGGAGCGAGATCGTTGTCTACGGTTGGCCACGACGGCCGCGGGCCCGGGTTCGATTCCCGTTCGACAAAATTCAGGCTAACGAACGGCCCTCCGATAGTGTTGTTACCTAAATACCGTTTTTTTGCAATATTCTTTTTTTTGCGATGGACTGCTAACAAGGAACCGTTATGAAACGTCTCTTAGTTTTTATAAAAAGTTTACAGAATGAATTTTACTTTTATTAATGGTATCGACTGAGATCGTTCTCTTTTCTAATGACTAGTTACATTGTTTGTACACTAAGCTCGGGGAGTAAGCTTTCAATCGGCTTAAATCAATTACATTGACATTGACCGGTAGACCACCTAAGGTTATTATACTAAGATGCTTAAACTAATGATTGTTACCTGCTCAGACATGCATAAGACAGTCACGACATTAGTAGCTCTTTATAATGCACACATAGGTACGCGAGGTAGGAATCAGTACAACATAATTATTCAATTATGTGGTCTATACCACATGATTTACGATATTGTATTGATTTCTGCCAATTCTTTCCGAAATCCATGGAAACTTTAGGTAAACTATACCTAAATTTGCTTTATTTGACCATCTAGTGTGTTGTGATAATTTTTTTCAAGAGGAGCGCTTGACGGTTGTGTTACAGCAATATTGGTTTGAAATTCATATAAGAGTAAACGTTGGGATCGGAAAACTAACCAAAACTAACACATAGAAAGAAAGACAAATAAAAGAGAAAAAGTGAATAAAAAGAATGCTGCTTAGTGATATGATGACTTGCAACATTTTATTGAAAGCTTGTTCTTATGGGATTTATTTTCACGCTACCCGACATTTGAGCGTATCACAACATTTAAACATTTCAAATCGTAATTCAGTGGTCGGAATAATTTAATGACGTATAAAAAATGTGATAAGGCCTGCCTAATAAATTTCTTCATTATCGTGCCCTAAACTTAATCAAAAAGCTAAAAATTGATGAGACGTCACTGTGGAAATAATTCACACTCATTTCGACCCGCCGAATATTAAGATGATTGCACACTGCGCAAACCGAAAATATAAGACCCTTATTTTTATTTTGTGAAAGTATTTCATCAATGACTGTTTATTTGCACCAAATCTTGATGAGCAGAGAACTTTTAAATCCCAATTAATTTTACAATCATCTGTAGCTACTAGCAACAACCGATGTATAAAACGAAAAAAAAATGCTTCACAAACCATTTCTTGAACAGCAGTCATTTGTTTATATTATCCTAATAGGTTCTTGTAAGAGTTCAATTGTTTTATGACCGAAAAACAAGCTCAGAATAGCCTGCACGGTTCCTAATTCACCGTATTATATTACCTAAGGGCTTAGCCAGTTCATTAGGGATCGTTCAATCATTCTTTAAGGGGAGGTAGTGAACTTGAACCTATTTTTTCATTAATTCTTGGCGAAGTAACTATCCAGGATAATGAAATCAAGATGAAAGTCACTTCAACTTCGAGTTTACATAGGCTCGACTGAAAATTGAGAAGTAAAATAATTATATCTTCTTCAAAATGTATACACGAAGATATTTTAAAGTCATTATTGAATACACTGTGAATATAGTTACATGTTTTTAAATAGCGATCTTAGTAAGTTCATGAAAGTGAATACTTATTTAGAAAGAGACACCCACCTGACCTTAACTAGTGAATAAGAGAAACATAAGTATAAGCGGCTTATCGTTTCGTGTCAATAGTAAAAGTCAACTCAGGGAAACGAGTTCTGTCTCGGATCTCGTGATGTACCTACTTACAAATTATATTTATTATCCTGGCAGAACATGGGCTTTAAACTCGCTCTTACTGGCTGATTTCTTAAAAGTTTAATCTCTTGGGTATGACTTTAAAATATGAACAAATACTTAGCCTCTGCCAGCGGCTCCGCCCGCGTGTATTTCGAAAATTATCCCAAGCAGGTATTTTACTTAACCATTTTTTCAAGAATTTACCTTTACGTTTTACGTTTTTACCTGTATTCATAAATAAAATATTTTTTTATCGCGTACTGAAGTCACGCAGACGAAAACGCGAACACAAGCTAATTTGACATAAATAGCGCTGGAAGAGCCTAGTGAACCGCGAATCATAATATAATATTTAGCACGCTTATTAAAAACTTTCAAGAGCGATGTTTCTCACGCTCGTCACGTAAAACGAAGTGGAGCAAGCGACGGCGCGGCGCGCGCGCACTCTCATAATGAACTGTGACGCGTGCGCCCCAGTTGCGCTAAGATACCATCGGCTAATCACTGCGAATTAATGAGATACCCATCGACTGATAAACGACATGTTCTGTATAGGAATTTCGTTGAGGTCAAACTGTTTAATTGGGTAGAGTTATTACTAACCCCTGTGTAGATACAGGTAATTATACAAGCCTGTAACTCCCCCTGCAAATCAAAGACTTATTTTCATAGAGAAAATACGAGCCTTAATCGTCGCCATGCTTGCTCAATGTGGGTGAGACATTTCAGACCTATATACTCTATAATTCAGGTTTTCAGACAATGTCTTCTTTCAGTGATGTTCAAGACAAAATAAGAGAGTGGTTCAGATTAGAACCCGCGACTTCAAGCATGAATCTAATGCCATCATATGAAGACATCATTGGCACATTATCAGAAACCAAGCATTTTAATGCTAAAACAATCGGCCACCCACGTCACAAGAAATTCTGCGAAGATAGTTCCATCAAGATATGAAAACCCGGTTTGCTAGCGTCATGGTTAGTTTTAATGCCAAAGTGGGAAAAGGGCGCTTCGAAGTGACAAGGATCCTTGGGAAAATTAACTTCACGAGTCTTTCCAACTGGATTGAAGTAAGAACTTGACCCTTAACAAAACTAAAAACAAGTATTACAGAATAATACAGCGGCCCTAATAACAGACAATTATCAGTCACTGCTTATTTAGTTCGAGCGGCCGTAGAGAGTTGAGGCAGCAAAGTTTTTAACAATTAACTGAAAATATTCACCAGCATATACTCACTAACACTCACCATGGGTTTACATGAAGTTAACTTCTAGTCCCAAGTTTAGTAAATAGTCCTGAATCCGATGCATCTATTACCTTCTACCTATCCTTATCTAAGGTTTTAAACCATATCTAACAAAAGAGACTGAATCCTGCGACACGAGGTAACGTAGTACGGAATCCAGTGTAGCAATTAAATGTTGTAACACTTTTTATAAGATTAATAAACACTTACACATACCACGCACTTACTATTAAAAAAATGTTTTGAAATGTAAGTTAATGGGTCTATAAATACATGTCAGTCAATCAAATGTCTACTTAATTTGGTGCGCCAAATATTATCAATTGGCGACTGTCACAGCATTGAGTGACATCTGAGATATTGATATAGCCTGTGGACCAGTACCAATATTGACGTCTAGAACGAATAAACGCCCACAGTATTGTAGCCTGCACCCAAGAAAATTGTGTTAGATTTTCATTCACCAGGTGAACTGTTTCATGTTCTTGAGAGAAATATAGGTTTTTTAATCTTATTAGTCACTGATCAAACATGGTTGAAAACTGAGTGTCCAATTTTCCAATTCAACCAAATTCATTTAACTTTATCATTATTTGAATACCGACACACAGACATTATGTTAGAAACGGGCTATTGCGATTTTATTTCCCATTACTTTATGGGAAATAAAATCGTAATAAACAAAGCTTTGATTTCCATACTGTATCTACTTAGATGCAGTATGGAAATCAAAGCTTTGTTTGTTTGCACTAAAGCATATTGTCGGTTACAGTACACGCCGACTCAAGACTGCAAACCATTAACTAAACGCGCCCTTTTATTGTGTAAATTGAATTAAGTAAGTACAGGCTAACATGGCAACAGTAAGCTAGGGCCCTTTCTTGAGATCTATCAACGTAGCGGTACGAGAAGGTCCGGTCAGGCAGGACTCAATCAAAGTTATCGTCATGCATCAAGATCGTCGTAAATGTGTTACGAGCTTTTATCGGTTTGTTCTATAGCGGCGCTTGAAGTATTTACGTTCATATTTACTGGATTTATTATATGTGGTGACGGATCCATAAAAGCGTTAAGAGCGTTTACGCGGTACGGTTTTTCATACAAACTTTCAAATCCTTATTTCTCGAAATTAATGAACCGATTTTAATAAAACTTGGTATGCGTACGCTAGATATCTAGGTCTAAATAGTTATCAGAAAAAAAAATCGAAAAAGAGTTCAGGGGAAGGATATAGTGATTTTTCAATTTCTATAGAAAACTCAAAATCGCTCTCTCTCCTAACCTTTTTCAAAAATGTTTTCTGATTACTATTTAGACCTAGATATCTAGCGTATGCATACCAAGTTTCGTTAAAATCGGTTCATTCATTTTGAAGAATAAGAACTTGAAAGTTTGTATGAAACGACATACGGCGTACACGCTCTTAATGGCGTAAGAGTGGTTCCATATTGTTGTACATAATTGTATCGCAGGTTACTTGGTAAAATAGTTAATTTTTGGGAAGTAAGAAACAAAGAATGATTTTTGTTACTCCATCAGATTTTTATGCTGCCTTAAACGCGACGCAAAAATAAACATACAAACACACAAATTGTGAGCTACCACTCACTGCACCACACAATCATGTTTTGTTCATGTTTTGTCTGAACAGCTACTGTTACCTAATGTTTTCTTGTAAAATTCTATAAATATTTTCTTCATTCGTCAGTAATTTTTCTGTAAAATATACGTAGAAATTAAATAAACTTTTAGCCTTACTACACCTATGCTTTACTGTTCATAATATTTAGCGAAAAGCTCATCACGATCGCCTTGTGTTCAAGAAAACTGTTTTGTTTTCAGCACGTCTATCGAGAAGTGAATGCATAACTAGTGTGTATAATAAAATTAAATGCTCTGTTATTTGACTGTACCAAAACTGATTTTATATTCAAAAGCGTTGTTTCTTAATCACTAATATTGTGTTTGATTATTAACGACTAAACTTAATAAGAAAAGGAAACTGTTGTAATGCAACAATCGCCAAATAGATTAGAAAATCTATGCCCATTGGTATACGAATATAAAGTGTAACTTTCGTTAGTGTATAGTGAGCTGAGTATAGTTAAGCTCATTTATCGGCTGAATGCAGAGAAGCATGTCTTCAGCGAAGTGTTGCAGTGGCGATATATCCGCCTTTCGGTTTAGTTTGTTTTAGATAATTACGGCTAGCTGTCCGCCCTCGGCTGGCCTTGGGTACCCACTAATGGCCGTGCCATCGTTCAAACCGTGCCACTTCTGTGACGGCTACATGGGTTCATTAGCGCTATCACTCGCCGCCCCGAGATTGTGAGGATGTGAGCGTGTGTTATCTTTCAATGCTTTTAGCGAACAGATTACTGTTTCAGATTCTTTAAACTTGACTCGCGACTATACTCTTTGAATGCCTAGATTTTCTTATCCTTTTTCTGTCGTAGAATCAACATAATTGACTACGCGCCCAGACATACAAGTGCGCCGATTTATACGTTACGAACGAATTATGTCGCCTCGATACAATATTATCTTGTTAATTAATTAAGTAACACGAACTAAATCATTTACATAATCGTGAATAGATTATTCATAATTTACAGATAAAAGTAGCAATTAAATCAATTGCAACTTAATATTGTCAAACAAACAGCATAGTATTGCATGGCGGTGGTGGCGGTCGCCAGATGACTTCGGGCAAACAATTTGTTATTCAAATGTAAGTTCCAACGAGCCAAAACATGAGCAGCTTTTGACAAGTCGTTGACAAGATACGAGCACCGACAAAAGATGTTACTACCTAATATACATATTTATCTACCACCCGGCTGGACAAAGTATAGCAGCTAGATCTAGCAGCTAACCTACCTCCATCAATCTTCGGCTGACATTTCAAACAGTGCAAAAAGTAGGTAGTTTTGTAAAATGTCGTATGTTATTGGTTATTAAGTTAAGATGACGAGGGCCGAGAGTAGTGTTGCGCGTTGCTTGTATTGGAAGTGAGATCGCGGCGCGACGCGTAAAGTTGTCACGATAAGAATCGGTCGCGAAGATACGGATCGACTCTCTCGATCGGAACTCGGCCTGCGATTCGTACGACAGTTGCCCTTCATTCCAGAGAAAGCACCCCGTCTAGCAGCACCCGGAACATCAACCTTAATAGACGTGACATAGAGCGGATATTTATTGAACACGACCTCGGTCCAGTTAATTTGGAACAGAATAATTAAAGTGATGTTGTGCTGGTAATAACATTATTGGAAACCTTAATAAGAAGTTGTGTATTAATTAATATAATTGCTTATTGGTTTAGCCCTGCGCTGGCGGATTTATCTGGTGGAGGTGTGAAGCAACGAAATAGTAAAGCTGCATGTCTGTGGTCATACAATAATTACGATAGATATTAGTCATTAGTCCAGAGAATGACAAAACATAAGCTCGCGTTATGTGTACAATATGAAACGTGCTAATCGACGTCAACGTCTGAACTACAGAAAAAGCCTGATTGAATGTTATAATATGCCTTTAATGGACATTGCCTTTATAATGTGGATTACATCATAATATCCTCCTCAATGGAGTTAAATAATATTTCGCAAGGATAGGCTATTTTGAAAAATAGCTTGTCATATCTATTCAAATACGGTAAATAAAAATATTCTTGTCAAGATAGTGGAACATTATTATTTAAAGTGAATCCTTCTTCAATGGATGTCTCGATTTGTAATAATACGGAATTATTTTATGAGTGCAATCAATTTCTATTTACGATCAATTAATTGCACTTCATCTTATGGGCTGGATGCAGCGCATTGAGCCCGTAATGAGAGAGGCTGCCATTCTATTACCTGCTAAATGAATCTTGATTAATTTACACGTTACTAGGAAACCTTTCCAGCTCTATACTTACGCAAAATGTATTTATTAAATAAAAGCTGAATGCTCAGTGGTCTAAACGACTTCTATTTTAATTAAGTACTTTAATGTGTTTGACAGGCCTGTTGGTCTAGTGGTTAGTGACCCTGACTGCAAAGCCGGAGGTCGTGGGTTCGATTCCCACCCAGGACAAACTTTGTGTGATGAGCATAATTGTTTGTTCTGTGCCTGGGTGTAATTTATCTATAATATGTATGTATTCATAAATTATATAAGTATGTATATCAGTTGTCTGGTTACCATAACACAAGCTCTGCTTAGCTTGGGATCAGATGGCCGTGTGTGAGTTGTCCCAAGATATTTATTTATATTATTTATTTATAATGTTGGACTTTGTAATTTTAAATCAAAATCTTTCCCTAAAAGGCCTGTTGTTAGGCATAGGAAGTGAAACGTACTTGTCGGTAGATAAAGACTCCCGTGACGCCAGGTCCAGGGAGTAGCAGTCGGGGCCTGGCGCGGGTCGTTCACTCGATCTCGTCCAATTTATTTACTTTTTTCCCAGGTGTAGTGTTACGGCTATAAAATTCAGTTTTTGTTGGTCAGGCGCATGCTCGGCTAGATCTCCCGTCGCGAGATATGTTGATTTACGTTTAACGCGCGTGACCCCTCGTCGGAGCCGATCATAGACTCGATAGACGATTCGAACTGGCGCGCACCTAAGATATCGCCACATCGCACTCGTGCCGATGTATCTTGGGAAATATTTCGCGGTGTATAGCTTCCCCGCCGGCCACTCGGACAAACATTAGTAGATTTCTTTGTGTTTCACACGATTCATTCTGTATTTGCTACAGAAATACATTTTCAAATACCATTTTCTCGTTCCTACTAGTTTGATATGATTTATCTGCAATACCGGAATTACTGTGTAGGTATGGGATATATGAGTTCCATAACATCGAAGTGTATTTGAGCGGCTTAATCACTAAGAGCTACTAAAACCATGTTTTCCATTTCCGGGAGACTGAGATAGATGCCATGCTACCAGATTGTAAGGGTTAAAATACGACTTTCGCAAAGATTTAACTGCGTACTTAATTAATGTACCTACATCATGTGACAGGACCTTTAAATTGGATATTATTTCAATTAGCTTGAGACGTAACAATGTATTATTGTATGGAAATATTGGACTCATTACATTAAAAGTGGTAGTTGCGTTCTGTTTGAAAGCAGCGACAATGTTTGACCTTTTCCCTTCATGAACAACAATAGTATCTATTGCTGTATAGCTAGGTACAATTCATTTCAAAGACCTACAAATGTAATAAGTACAGTCTGCTCCCGGAACTCTTTCGGAGAATACCGTTCTGTGGATGTACTAGTGGATGCGTATTACGGAGAGATCGAATAAAAACTGTATTTCATTGCATTGAGCGGTAACTGTGTCTCTAAATGAGACAATTTACATGTATTATTAATGAAGTCTAATTAAGAATTTGCAAGCTAGTATGGGAATGACAGAAAAACAGTGTGTTTAGCATCATATGAGAGTGCTGAGAGTCAGGTGGAGGAAGTTGTATGCTGCGTAGCAACCGTTACTAGTGACGCAGGTACCTAAGCAGCATTATGTGCCCTGAGGCTGAAATCACTAAGTGAATAAACTCTGAACATGTAAATATATATGTAAGTAAGTATATCATCCGGTCGGTATCTTGGAAACTTAGTAATTTTGTTCGGGTGAGATGAAAATGCTCATTTCAACGACTATTTCCTACACTATAAAAACAGTATTTAAAGGTGCTTCTTCCCAAAACCTAAATATCATCCCACATAAGTCAAAATGAGATAGCGTTAAAGTGTTGCAATACAGAAACTTTGCGCATTACGGGCATTTAAGAGCAGGACGTAAAAAACAACCCGAGACAACATCAAAACTTGAAGGTGAACATATCTTTAAAACACATTACGGGTTATCCGACAAATAAAAAGCCTCGACTCAGATAACCACACTTCATTCGCATTTCGCTTTCTGCTTAGTTAGCGACCTGTGTGATATAAGAAACAAATATATGCAAATATAACGTAAATGTACACATTTTTTACACTGTAGACGCTGATATTTATTCAATAGTTTTGCCTGTTTATACAAATTAGGAGGTGCCTAAACTATCATGACTTCTTTGGAGCGATCGTTCAAATTAAAACATAATATAGAGTCAGCTTTATAAAAAATCCATCGATGGCTTCGTTGAAATCAAATTTATATGCTTTTAGACATTTGTTTTTACACAAAGTGCTCAAATAAAGCAGATTTATAAGTATTGTTTTACATTATGTGATACATTTATAACGTATTCTTTTATTTTATATGTCACATGTAAATTATGGATCAAAAAACGATTTTAGATTTTATGCAAATGTGTGAGAAGCCACGAAAATTGCAAATACACACCCTGCTGTGAGTATACGAGACATATTTATGGCACTGCTAATATTTTCCCTTTACTGCATAAAAAATTAAAACATATAAAAATTATTAATGTTTGATTTATACCGGAATGCTATAAATATTTACTTTAATAATTTTATAATGCATTTATTAAACTGGTCTGGCACCTGTAGGCATTTACTAAGTAGCTGCTAATATTTTAGATTGAAACAATTTTCTTTATAACATGTTTTATCTCTGAATAAATCTCAATAGAATCGTTCCCGATAATCAAAATGTTCTCACAGATGCGATTCGCAACTATTTACCACCGTCCAATCGCAATAAAGCACAATAAAGTTGGACGTCTTCCGGCATCCGTCAAGCGGACTGCAGTGGCCACTGGTTGCGCAACCCGCCACCCAACTAGTCGGCTCGACAAACCACCAAGTTGGGACAATTGAGCGATTTGTCAACTATTGCATTAGGTAACCGGTCACCGCGGGCGACTCGAAATCCTCTAAGCGTCGCAAATATTTTCCGTTCCTCAGCCTCTTCTTAAATTACATCGATTCTGATAAAAGTGGGTTCGATGCGGTAATGGATACTTTGTCAATCAGCAGTGACGAGCAGCGAGCGTGGGCTGCCAGCCGCGCGCTGCGGAGAAAGCAAAGTTGCAAGCATCGCATGCTCCTTACGCAAGATATATCTGCAAAGAACACAATGGGCGCGGAATGCTTGCAGAACAAGCTTTTTGGATATTTATTGGATAGATTTTGTGTGGGATGGATTTACTTTGGTGAGTTACACGCAGACACTAACGCGTTTATAGCAATAATAGTTTAGTTGATATCTTTCTGAATAAAGTGCCACGAGACAATCGGATACTGAGAACTGTGATGTGCAATATGATGGACCGATTGAATGTAATAAGCTGACACCTTCACAGATCAATGATGATTATTTCCCCTAATTCACTTCAAATGAACCTTGTCTCATTGAACACTACACCACATAACTAAAGACGATACCGTATAACGGTAAGTTAATTCAGTACAAAGTTGGTAGATAATTATATAAATAGGGTTGGAGATCTGGCGAGTTAAATAAAATACATAATACATAACATAGATGGCGGTATCGAGCGCGGTACAATGTTACAACATTATCGGGTCATGACGATCGACGCCGGGTGTCAGTATCGGTACAGTCCTCGCCGTAAACGTATAAACGGTGGACTGGTTCTAGGATTGGGAGAGAATGCTTGATACATTGATAGTATGAGGAACGCGCCGCAGTTATCGACTTACACACTTTATGGGTTTTTATGTATTAATACTTGGAATTAAGATGTTCTCACACCGACCTAAGAATTAAAAAAGAATGACAACGGAAATGAGTCAGTATGATCCTTGTCGAATAGAGTTCTCGCAACTGTCGGCTTTATAATTCCGACACGCTACAGCGAAATATTTTTGGTATATTTCTTTAAGCTGTGTTCCTCACGCGATTTGTTTCTAAATCAAATTAACATGAGCCTATCACATCACACTTTCACGTCCGTATCGATCGTGAAAGAATATCTTTCACAAACGACCTCATTTTCAATACATTTCAACATAACTGCTGCAACGAATGAATTGTACATGGCTATAATGTGCAGAAAATACATTCGAATAAGCCTGGATCTTTGATAACATATTCCGTTGTTTTTATATCGAGTTAAAAGAAGAGCTTGAGCAGACGAGGCGGGCTAGGTAATATTTTAAACCAATTATAGCGAAGATAAAACGAAGGTGACGTTCTTTGCACGTGTTTCTATTTATTTTACTGGCTTTTTCGTTCATTCTCATAAGCCTTATAAATCGTGTGACTTAAGAATTTCCAATGAAGCAGGTTTTGTTGATTAATTATCTCCGTTTTGTGGTCATTGAGAACTGCTGCTAATCTTAGAACTAACTCAGACAAAGCATCCAAGTTCGCGTCTGCTAAAGGTTTAGAATCCGTTTGAGGCATGGAAGGCAGCGCGTAAATCAAGTGTATTGAGCTAACAGCTATAACTATTAAATCACAAACACTGCGAGCAGTATATATCTTTGAATATAAGTAGGCGCTATTTATTCGTTTGCTTTGAGACTCTAATTTATATAGATTATTAATTTGTCCCATGACAGCCGCGATGGGAGTACACGCTTAGCTCTAAAGCAAATCCGACGTGCTTGAGTTGATCAAACAATTTTATGGTGCTGAAATTCCCTTATATCGAAAAGGACACTTAAAGTAAAATTATGACGACGTTAACAATTTTAATTGATTGAAAGGTACTTTATAGTTTGTTCCTCCTATATGGGTACGAGGTAATGGTATATAATATCAATTTTGTTCATTAGTTAGTTGCGACCTCGGCGAACCGCCTCGCTACCCGACACCAGGCTGGTACTAGGTCGACATAGATGCTCGGCGCGCGGTGCGAACTATTTGTACCGTTCAAGCCCACAGTTAGGGTTACACGCGTGCTAATCCAATACCAGATAAATGATACTCTGCTATGTAGGACGACGACATTTGCCTCTAGGACAAACAAATGATGCGGTATGCCGAACACTTTACGCATTGTATCGCTCGATGTAACACTGTACTGCTATTCCAGCTATGTGATTTTAACACATTGACATTTAAGAACAAGAAATAGGAGATCGAATCTCGGCTATAGATATTTAGTGCTAGAAGGTGTAAGGTCGGATTTGCGCAAATGATGTGAGGTTTTTTAGAACTGGTTTGCAATGTGCTCTGTACATAAGATAAAGAACACACTATCATTACCGTCCGTGCAATAAGAATGGTATTTAGGGCACAGATAAGTCATAAAACTGGAAGGTTACAAGTAATTCTGTGAACCGATTCAATCTGCACTTATCCCAAATTGGATATCTTGTTTGAAATGCCTTTGATAGACATCTATCGTACGAAAACAAAATCTGGCGTGAAACAAAGGCAGTGCCGGAGCTGAGAATAAATAGGAGGGTGTAGGTAAGTGAAGGCTTGTGATCCCCGAGGTTCGTATGCCCCGGGCGCGGCCAGCGTCTAACGGTGGATGCGCCCACTCGTAGGTGTCGCCTGGCTGCGCGGCCATCCGTCCCGATGTACTCGCGATTTACGAGACATCTCCTACTTTATTGGCTAAAGCGATTCACATAAATCCACTAAGTACATCTCGGGGTATAATTTTTAATGCAAACGGCAATTTATACTAGGTTCTTTATAAGCATCGTTCTGAATTGTAATTCCACGATAATTCTTAACATCTACTAACATTTGTTCGCGATAAAATTATAGATTGTTAATCAGATAATGGATCAAGTAAGATCTACACAGTTTTACGAGTAATTTCGCTTCTTCCTTTTTTAATTACATCCAGATATGTCGAGTCGTTTACAGGCCAGCGCTCACTAGTGAGATGTTAACGTTGTTTATTGTTTATTTTCATTAACTACGAACGTCCTTGTTTTATTATTTTCCAGTTTGATTGTTACTCTCGGAAAGCGATTAAAGAAACTAATTAAATTATGGTTTTTCTTTGAACATGTCGGATGGGCTTCACTGGCATGCGCATGCGCATCTCACCATGGGAGCGTATTTGTTAAATGTCTCGGTATCAGTACAGTTATTTGTTAACGTGGCTTTTAATCGCCTGAAAGATTGAGTGACAGGACAGACCCGGGCCGGCCGTCACCCCGCACTACCAAGTCTAGACGCAGACGCGTCCGTTAGGCATTCAGGCTCACACAACGTACCCGGAATCTGACTAGATATCATCTGCTCGCCGTTCGTTATTTGTTGACTTGAGAATAGATGGGGCAAACTGCTCAACAACTGAAATTTGTTTGCACAATCTTATTTAACATACCTGTGAAAAATTGAGGCTGAACTGTTACCCACATGACGTGGTTCCTAGAAGTCGAACCATTAACGGAGAGGTAATAAAGTTTGTAATGTTCAAGTGGAAACAGGTCTCAGACAGTTTAACTGAAACCTAACAGTCAACAGTTGTAAAATTAACGAATTCACTTATCTTCAGAGACTTACTTTGAATATAATACTTGTACAACTGCGGTTTGTATGTGAAAATAAATTTAATTTTTCATAGATTTAATTATGCCTTTTATTGAATCCACAGGAAATGAGCACGTACGGCTTCTTAGTTGAAATCGTAAGGAGAAGAATGGAAAGTATTCTGGCATCCGTCTATTACGGAAGTGGATCGTAAACATGTTATTATGCTGTAGTTCACGTTACCTGTTGCGATTACAGTTTATTATTATTTAATGTCTTTATACGGAGCGAATAAGGTTTATAAGTCAAGTAAATGCCAATAAAAATGTGTGCGAATTGCTTGGTGATTATACTTTTTTTATTGAGCTGAAAAGTAATAAAAGGTTATCGAAGAAATTTTTGATGAACTATAAAATATACCTTTTCAAAGAGTAGGTATACATAGTATACGGTACTTACACTAATCATATCATACTGCTGACCTGGTTGTTTGAAGGCTACGGAAGTGTATGAAACTTTGTCATTATCGCTGATGATTGTTACGATGTCTGGTATAAATGATTGCTTTAAAAACCAACAGAGTTCAAATATAACAGAAATTAAAAAGGTCGATATGAACCTTGATATTGAAATTCGAATAGGCCGAATCTACCAGAAGAATATAAATATATGATGACAGACGTAGTTTGACAATATCAGCACAACATTTAAACAGGAACTCATATGAAGATGGAATAAGGCCGAATTGTCCGTTTAAAGTTAAGAGCATCTTTCTGATTGCGCGTTGATGTCTTTTGTAAGAGAAAACTTTTTTGTTAACACGACGACTATCTTTCAGTTTTTTTAATAAGTCCTGTCGTTATGTGAATATTTTTGAACTTTACCGCCATAAAAAATAACATTTACTGTTATTTTACTACACAAATCTTCCCATCCCATAAGACGAAGAACTAACAAAAAGCATAACCGAACAATTTTACAGCTTATAGGTACATTTAGCAGTCATAAAATTAGACTCCAACGGATATCATTAATAAAAACAACAATCGGATCTAATCCTACGCTAAATTCGAAGACGACAGCGACCCTTTATCTGTGAGATTAGTTTATAACACTCTAATAAGTCCAACAATAAGTATAGCAATAGATAGAACGGTTTGAATGCGTCTATAAATTGGTGTTTCGCGAGACATCATGATAACGCCACAAATCAAGGGGCACGTTAATTACTAGACCTCGTTCAGACGTCCATGTGCTAGGGATGGGACACAACTATCGAGTATCGATTATTTCACTTAGCAGCATTAGACTCGTCCATTAAATAACATTTAACGTTGAAATGCAATCTTCTTAACAAATTATTTAATGCCGTATTTTATAGGCGACTCCATCGAATTGCAATAAATTAATTAATTAAATGAAAATTGAATTAGACATATATTACTACTATCACTTAAAATTATTCATTTTTATTGCCCCTCGCATAAATTGATTTGAATTTCGCAGCAACTTTATTTTATTTAGTATTATCACATCGAATTTATAACAAAGTGATTGTCCATATTAGTGTTTTAGCTATCAGGTAAGTAGCAAAAACTCAAATAAAATTCTCGAATAACGAAAACATGATGGAAATGTAATTTCCATCATTTTCTGCCAGGGTAGTAGAATAGTGAAACCTCCCATTTTTCTCGACTGAGTTGACAATTCTACTATAACTTTGATCGTTTTTGGCAACAAGTATTGTCGAAGAAAACATTTTTTTGCATTGCCAGACATCTAGCGAAATAAAATCAGTAAGTTATTGTTTACTCCCATCCCTACAGCACTAAATAAATAAAGATGTGTGGTTCATTCGTACACGACCGAGTTATACTGGAACAATTAACTTGTAATCTGCACTGGTACCTAATTGAGAAGTAGCATCCCGTCGACCTCTGAGTATCGCATGACGATCGTACTTCTTCGGCATCAGATGCTACAATCCTACTTTCAACATATCCTACAAATTGATGTGAAAGTCTGTGAATCAATCAAAAAGCTTTGCAACACGAGTAGACAATCAAAAATGACAACGTTTTTCGAGTAGATGAACTTTTCAACAATGAAGCAACTGGCTCCTGCTGGCGGCAGCGGCTTCCCCCGCGCTAAAGTCGGATATCGTCCCAAGGGCATAATGCACTCCCGTGGTAAAAGTATTCTATGTGTTAATCTAGGTTATAAACTGTGTAGTAGTTTTTCGTGATAAAGTAAAAAACAGCTATCCCTCCATACTCATAAACTTTTAGATTAATAATAATATGCATTAGAAATTCCTGTCAAAATCCTTGGGATTGTGATAGAAAGCGTGCTAAGTAATATTTATTATATACCTGCCAGTAGTACCTACGTTTCGGAGATTCAAATTTCTCATAGCAATGTCGCTGGCAAGAACTTAAAGCCGTAAAGAAATTACCTTTGTTATGGCCACTCTGACGTCACAGTACCCGTTTGCAGGCGTGTGAAACCTCCTTCGTGTCAAAATATGTTTACGAGGTCTTCCAAGTAAACGTGTTCCGGTAGTAATGTTAGTGGAAACTAGAGCGTTTTCACAACCGGAGTGCCAATAAAATAACGTGTGACAAACAACGCTATCGAGTCATATCTACTACAGGCTGCCCCGGCTTTGTCCGGGTCATACACACATTATACTGCATTACTTTTTTTCCAGTGCGCAAACTTTGAGAACCACTTCTGCCCATGTAAATGAACAACTTTCCCCAAGAAAGCCATAGTCAATTCCTAAAAAAAAATTTGAACTCCCCATACAAAATTGTCATCAACTGACCACAATTTGTATGGGAGACTCATTTTTTTTTTAGGAATTGACTATGGCTTTCTTGGGGAAAGTTGTTCATTTACATGGGCAGAAGTGGTTCTTAAAGTTTGCGCACTGGAAAAAAAATTACCCAGTATTTAGTCAATTTCCATCTGGATTAATGTACCTTTCAAATGGTATAATATTTTTTTCAAATAAGTGCAGCGGTTTCGAAGATTACCCTCCACATCACAAACTCACCAAATTGGCACTCACTCTCGATAACGTGGGTGTTCCAGAGGTGCGTGGTTTTTTTTAAGGGTGATATCGAACATATATCAGCTGCTCGACAGCTGACAAAAAATAGTGAAAAAAAAATGACTAAAAAGTTCCGAACAAATCACTTTACACTTTTCAAGCAGTCTGATGCAGTTGCTGACATCAAATCTGTGATTGAACTAAAGTAAATGCCAGCAACTGTAACAAACTGCTTGAAAAGTGTAAAGTCATTTGTTCGGAACTATTTATTCTTTTTTTGTGGTCGATTATTGCTATTTTTACTTAATGTAGTTGTGCTACTCAACATCACCCTTGACCAACTTACGTATGGAAAATAACTAGACTTTTTTCAAAATGAGTTAATGAAAAGCTATAATTTTAAATACAAATTGTCCATTTTCACAGTCATTTTACCTAAACATTTAAATATTTAGTAATGAGGGGTCGATTAGCATACAAATGCATGTCTTATTTCGGATCACTTTCAACGCCTCACAAAATAACTTCATGGGACATATTTTATCCCGAGTTTAGCATAACATTTCCAAAGTTCTTTTAATGAGTTCTCCTCTGTTCTCATGACGATTATAATTGAGTATATAAGAAGTTAAAAGTCGCACGGTATCTTCATCTCGATCAGAGATAGGCGACTTTCTAATCGGGTCAAGTAACGTTTATGTTTACAAACTAGTTAAGCAACGGATGTATCTTGTTAACTGTAGTGACAAATGTTGTCCAATTGTTTGACTCAAAACCTCTCAAATTAAATCGTATATTTTCATTTTCTTGTATCTTTTAATTAGCTTGTTAATTGCTATGTTAGCAGATAACTTCAATTAAAATATTAATAAAAATGTGAAACGAACAAAGAGTAGATTGATAAAAGACCGGCCGACAAAAGTTCAAGATAAAAAGACACTTTCCGTGTGATTTGTGGTATTCACATCCGGATTCCTTCGTTTCATTTACATTCTACGAGCGTCCGCCGCTAATAAAGTTGTCAACATATTGAGATACAACCTCAACCAATACCATTTCGCCCCAGATTTCACGCATAAAATGTTCGGAACAACTTTTACTCAACACTTTTACCGAACTTCCCGTATATATCAATTACAGACACGATGGCTTATCTGTGACTCGGAATTATTGTATTAAATGGTATTTTTACACGACGCAGCACAATTTATGGCGTCTTTCAATGTTCCCAATAAGCGCGCACACGCAATGGCGCTGTCACGTCGCAAAAAGAATCAAAAGACGCCACGCAAGACGCAACAAGGCCTGCGGTTAGCGATTTTATATTTATAATCATCGTCGGCCGTAAAATAGTAAAAACTAAACATGCAGATATCGCTTATTTACATGTAAGATGAATAAAATTGTTGCGGAATAAATAGACTCTATCACGAGCTTTTATGGCAAGTTTTTGTCGAATTTGCGAAGGTATGCTAGGAATAAGAAGGGCCTTTATAAAAATTAAACATGTATAGTTATACGCCCACTTGAATATTGATCGATGTGACTGCAAAAAAAATATCAAATCAGTCGTCAAACGACACAACCTACTTCACAATGTCAATTTAAACGAGAGGAGATGCCATCTCAAAATTAAAATCAATAAATTTTTATACAGCATCCACATTATTCATAAGATATATCTTAATATGATTCACATATAAGGAAGCTTTGCTAATAAAGCGTGATTAATTTCCGTGTTTAGCCTGTGGGCACGGTGCGGACAGCGCGCGCTAGGTGCTGCCGCGAGCCTTCGTGGCTTAGCGAAACCATAGATAACAATTTTATAAATGTAATAGTTTATTTCGAATTAAGTCGCATGAATAATAATTTTATCGTGAAACAGTGTGCGGGAATTGTATTGAAAGAAAAAAAAAACTGAGTTCTTTTTCATCTCTTTTAGTTCATGCGTTGTTTTGTAGCTACTAACTGCTAACTGCTCTCGGTATATCGAATTGAAGTAATCCTGAGCCAGTTTCAATTACATACATGGAATCTTAACTTTATTGCAAAGACATAAAGTTTACAACTTGAGATTTAAGAGGCAATCTTTGAAACTACTTATTAGATTTTTTAAATTCTTTTAAAATATAATAAGTAGTTTCCTAATTTTCAACTCGAAAAAATCTCTCCTGTGGGCCACGGAAGCGAAGCCTCTAAAACAACTACTCCGTGATATTTTCAATCACAGAGCCCTATCTCAATACACAGCCTAATTAAAAATCTAGAACAAACAGGACATAATGAGGCCGCTTACCTTTGTAACGAGGTACCTCAAACAAGGTACCACTGTCGTGATGTTCTTCTACAGATGGCATAATAATTCATAGAGCTCAGTAACAGAACACTGCACTATCTTCACAGATGGACAGAAGTGTGTCGGTAGTAAATAGCTTTTCGTGATAGCAGAGCGCGTGTGAACCCTGACACGAGTACTGAGGCATTGTTTATGCTATCGAGCTGGGGTGCATGGAAAAAGTATTGCAACTCAGATATGATTGTTCTTAAGTTAATTCATTGTTGAAGAAGTAAATTAGAAAATGATCGGAATAAATTGTAAAGTTATATGAAACTGGAGGGAATTGACTAATACTTAGTTGAAGTTTCGGCTTTTCTTCAATCAGTTTAAAGTCATTAACTGTGCCTGGAAAATGGCAAGTCCCTGTAGAGGCAATACTCTCGGAAAATTGTAACCGTTTGTCTTTCATATTTTATTTATATACGACCTTCGAGAAATAAGTCAAATAAAATATAAAGCACCATATTACATTAGTTGTAGCGAACATAACTTTAAGTTAGATAAGCCTCATTACGACAATTCTCAGTAAGATCGAGATAGTGACTGTGGCCGATAAATGTGATATATTCGCCTCCTATCATATAGGAAACTAATGCTTTTATCGGCGAACTATGTGTATGAGCGTAAAAACCTAGTTTTCATTTACTTTAGAGATCGAAATAACAAGTAGTAGTTTAAATTTTTGCAGTTATGTTCTCAGTTGTCCAGAAGAGCGTGTTTTGTCAATAATTTGCCCATACACAACATACAGATTGTTCTTATTTCTTTTTTATTTAAACAAAGGTGCCAATATTATTCTTAATATTTAGAACAATTTCATCTTAATAAAAAGTCGCCTCTATTGATTAAAGTCATTGCCCTTAACTGAATATGATGTTTTAACTTGTTTTTTAGCTTACATCGGTCAACTACTACCGGTGACCCAAAGGCTTATCTCGTATTCAACAAACAGCGCATGCAATGTCACAATTCCTAAAAACTGCTCAGAATAAAGTCATTGACATCAGTGTCAAACATAACTTGTGATCCGCACCTTCGGACATATCTCAAGGAATTTTGTTACGATGCATTTAAAAAAAATGTTTTTGGCTTTTGTGATACTCGTGCTTATATTCACCTTTAAAAGGAATTTACAGGAATTGTTATTTATCGGGAACTTATATTCCTGTGCGTCCTGGGTTTTATTGCAGTAGACCCTTGTTTTTGTCGAAGTTTTCAAAGTCGACAATTTCCCATTTCCTACAGATGCGATCGCGCAATATGGTGTATCAGGTGTTCTCAATGTCTTCCACTGATAACGTTTCCACTAGGAGCAGAGAAACAAAGATTGAACTAGCAAAATAACTGCTAAAATGTAATCTTTCTCTAGACTTACTAACTACTACAAAATATGACTAAACATTTAAAAAAACACACACAACAACATCAACAACAACATCTTAAATTATAATACCTTCTTATTTTGTATGAATTTGGGTTTATAAACATGGCTATTCAAAGATTTCTTTTACTTTCAGATTCTGTAAGTGCTCGAAGAATGCAAAAGAAAGAAATTGTACTCATAAATAAAACACCTGGTGTATGTTGGGAACTATTTTTCAATGTAAACGCACGCAGGTGTTAATTCAATTAGCACTAGTGCTACAAAGTGATATCGTCTGTCTTGACACTTATTCTTTATTTCGTCATAGACGTGGTCTCACAAAATGGGCTCATCAGACTATTATACTCTGATGAACCCATTTTGTGACACCAAATGGATTTCCCATCGTAAGAAGTTACGAACGTGAACAAAACTTTATTCGAACATAAATTTTCAGAAACCGAAACATATTTTTGTAATTAAGGTACCCTTGAGGAAAATTTTCATGCTGCTTTGTCTGTCAGTTAATTCATGAATTTAATCATTTTAATAAGTAGATTTATTTGAATAGTTTATGTTGAATTCTGTGAGTGCTCGTGGATCGGAGCTTGTGGCTAAATTATAACAGCCGCACGGACCAATCTTCAAGGTTAAGCAACGCTTGCCGAGTTTGATCTGTGGATGGGTGATCATATTAACATACCGAGACTCCTCCGTGCCTCGGAAAGCACGTTAAGCCGTTGGTCCCGGCTGTCATTTGTAGATCTTTGGCAGTCGTTACGGATTGTCAGAAGCCAGAAAATCTGACACCAGTCTTGCCAAGAAGTACCGTGTTACCCAGTTAATGGGTTGTGGAGGACTGGTAGGCAGCCACTCCACGTAAAATACTGGTATTCAGCTGAATCCGGTTTGACTGGGAGCCGACCCCAATTTGGTTGGGAAAAGGCTAGGTAGATGATGATGTTGAATTCGACATATGTCACAAATCCCACATAAAATTCGATATGGTAGCAAGTTCCATATAGAATTCGACATATGTCTTGTATTGTCACAGTCGTGCGTGCTAGCCCTTATTAAGTGTAGACTAAACAGACCATAGTTCTAGGTAATGGAACAGTATACCTGGCGTTTACCGTTAAAAATCATTTGTAAGCGCTAAGCTTGTGTGTTGCATAGTTTTTAATACCGAGCTCAGGTTTGTTACGAGGATTCATTGGGAGGTAAACTTACATACTTAGTAAGTGGACATAATTATATGAAAACTTATGGGTTTTGTTTAAAATACATAAATTATTTGGTGTGGTACAATTCTGATTTGTCGGATCGACTACTGCGAATTAAAGAATTAAGTGTACAAGAAAGATAACATCATTGGGTTCACAAAGATTCAGAGCGTACGAGTATCTCAAACTATGAGTGACATGCAAATAGACAATGAAAACATGAGTAACCAGTGTTGCAAGTCACAAGAACACTATCTCGACGAAAAATCTCAAAATGGTGGCGGACCAACGAAAATTGATGAATCACATAAAGCCGGCGCGCGGCCGCTCGCCGCCGCTCTCTGCACTCGCCTGCAGTCGCCGCCACTCGGCCCAACCATTACCAATAACAATTTCCCGGACGCCATCTTTGTTCACGATTCAGTAAGCCACGGAATCATAAAGCTTTACGTTCTCACAAACTTGAATTTGTCACACGGAAATATAATGTTCCTCTAATTACTTTCAAATGATACTGTAAGAACATTACACAAAAATGTTACAAAAATATCCCCGCTTAACTCAAACCATCAACATTTTATAGTTCATTAGTAACCCCGACCACAACAAACAAAAATGTCTGGAGAAATCAAAATGATTCAATCATAAATTGAAACTATGCCCAAGTACGTTACTTCGGTTATAATATAACTGATAGACATTAACATAATGTGTATGAATGGGTAATATAATATTTTTCCAGTCACGATTTCGAAATAAGGTAATGTGCGAGTGTATTCGTAACTCTCCGTGTAGATATTCCTGTGCTCAACGAGCGATATGATCGGACTCCCCGTCGCCTTATTGATAAGGTTTCCATACTTCCCGTGTGTATCGGAATGCTTCTGAGTTTATTTAATGTAATTCCTATCTATACGACATTCATATGCGGTATTTAATATGTACGTAGACGTTTAGGATGTTAGCATTAGTATAAAATATGTTCCTCATTACGTTGCATTGTTCTTGTAATAAAATATGTTAACATTACACCTCAAGGGTTAAAACGATATCGAACAATAACCAACATTGGAAATCGAGCTGCGCTATATATCAAGCGATAGAATAGCCACCGTAAATTGAAAGCAGCGATTATGATGGGCAAAATAGATTCGCCCGGGGTCGAGGCGACATCACGAGCGAGCCGAGGGTTAAAGAGCGATCCTTCTAAGCTGGTTCGAGTTATGGGCTCAGCCGACACAATGGCCAATTTCATAGAATTTCCTTTGATGGATACCAGTTAACCTGGAGCAGTTAACGGTGTTTTACAATCATTTTAAATTAAACACACATTTAAAACCCTATGCCACTACGTTAAATTTCACTATTCTATTTGTCCGAGAATTTAAGATATTTATCTCTTGTTTTGATCATAAACAGAAGTTTATTATTTGGAGAGATATATTGGAAGGTATTTTTAACGTCCCGGGGAGCCTGAAGAAGGTTTCGTATATGCATTGTCCTTAATTTAAAGCAACCAAACTCTGAATTTATTTAATTTTGAAAACATTGTGACTGAATTTGTCAATTATTCACCCATAACCATTTGTTATTATAACGATCTATAAAGAGTCATGTCCTGAGCAGTGGACATATATCTTGATGTGTCATTAGTTACACATACAAACAAACCACATATGTAAGTATTTACTAACATATCTCAGGTCTTATCTTTTACAGGCTGAACAAAATTGTACGCATTACTAGAACCAGGTGCTTCGGTAGCTACACACACGCAGCATTGGGACTGGTTTTCTATGTTTTGCAATAAAATAATTGTGCAATAGCGATGTAAATCATACTGGCCTGGAGGCTGTAAGATTGGCTGCGGGACCCACAGATATTAGTTGAATATGAGACCCAAATTTTAAAAAATATGATCTATTTTCAAATAAGGCCCTATTTGGGAATATGCCTGATGACAATTCTATGAGCCCGAATCGAGATAATTATTATGAGTGAATGTAAAATGTACGAATACAACTTGTTTTTAAGCATAAGTTTCAATTCAAGAAAGTTATTGGAAATTTTGTTCCTTGAGTAAAGAAACAAATAAATTTGGGAATTAAAATCTCTTTTATGTAAATTATTTACTATATAATGTGTCGCAACATTGGAAATCCATAACGAGCGCTGGTCAGAGGCATGGTCATCGAGTAGAATTCGTCACGGGCGCGACACGACTCCGACACGCGGCGCTGCGCCGGCGCACCGTCACGAGCTCAGCTCCCCCCGCTTCCCCACCTCCCCACCGCACTCGCTACAAACTTAATGAATTTCAATATTCACTGCACAACATTTCCTTTTTTTGTATTGACGAATATTCTTCGTAAATTATCGGCCTCAAAGAATATTTTACATCAATCACGGTACCGTTATAAAAGAATAATTTGGACAGTTTACATAATTATGTATATCAAATTAACTTGTAAATCTTTCGCCATAGTTGTTTTAGAAAAAAAAGGCAAAAGAATTTTGTTCTCCTAGCACATTGAAGGATCGAAGGTCGACGTCGTAAAGCGCAACTATAAGGATTACATGGCATCCGTCGCGTCGCGATCCTTGTAAAATAAAACTTTAAAGAACATCACAACGACAATTCGACACAGAGTCGACTTGCTCAGCGATCACAAAGCTTTCTCATTAAACCGTCACCGGTCGAAGCCGTGACACTAAAAGTCATTCCGACTAAAAAAATCTTCAACCCGTTTTGTTACATTTCTCAACGCTCGGAAAAAGAGCACAAAAGATTTTCTTAGTTGAAGCGTGACTGTCGTAATTAGGTGGCGAGAGCAGAGCTCGTGTTAAACGCTCAGCCGATACATAACGCCGGAATCATCAGCAGTTTGTCACTGCATTATGCTCGCATGTGAGTGTCACCCGCGGTATGCATCACGCGAGATTATCTCCGTTATTAAATAGCTGCTCGTACTATGCGCAATTAACTAACATACTTTATGACTTCTTGTATGCAATGTTGTCTGCGAAACATTTTTCATCCAAAGTCACTGTAAGCATGTGAGTACCGATCGACCTTTTTTCTCTGAAGTAAGGAGAACTGTAACTACTATGCAGACATGTGGTTTATTAATTTATGTAATAAATATTAATCGATATCAAGATTGAAGTTTTTGTAATTTAATATTTGTTGCTATAATTGGTAGCGCAGAGCTCACAAGCCATACCAGAAGTATACATTTCTTGGGTAGCTCTCCGTTAACTTTTACGACTATTACGAGATTTCCCATCTTAGATTTTCCACTTCCCCGTATAAAAACATAAACAAAAATGCTTACGTCGAACATATTCTAGTTTATGTGACTCGTGCGATACGTTGGGACCGCCAATCATTTACAATGTCCTATCACATAAAACCCCAGTTTAATAAGTTGCTTCCAATTTAAAACCAAAATTATTTTTAAGTCCGCTGTCTCTGAGAAGAGCCACCCGACGGGGGCCGGATTATAAATCATAAATGCCACGTTAGCCCTGCCAGACGGCCGAGTATCGAAATTATCGCCCGAGACCCGAAGTCCGAGATCCCGCGTAAAATATACAAAACAGTTTCAGGTTACTGCGTCAAATATTTCTTTTGGACAACTAAAATAAAATGCGCTGACTCATTAGCACACAATTTTATCTTTCTAAGATCTCTCAAGCGACCCGTTGTTTAATGAACACAAGTGAATCTATAAAACTGGTTTTTATGATAATAATGGGTTTTATATTTAGAAATCCGTCATACCAAAAACAAGTATGTCGATTAACAATCTGCAAGGTATTGAATAATTAATTGTGTTAAACGAATGTTTCGCTACATTATAGAATAGTTGATTGATTCATTACATTACAGATAAAGATGATTAAATTTAACAGTGTCATTAATCTAAGAATAGACCTCCCATACTCGCATGCAAAGTGTAATGAATACATATTCTCACAGTCCTCGGACGCACGCCACGGTTGAAACTAGCGCACTACTTCCGCAGCGGACAGCTCAAATAGAAATTGAGACATTTATACAAACAAAATCAACTAACATGCAGACATGAATGACAAACTCACTCTAGTTTCTGTGATCCAAATAAAACGACTTACTTCCTTCAGTATCACTCTAAATGTCGCATGTCACCGTTGACTAATTAATCCACATGTAAATAGCTTTTAATTTAGACAAATATATGTATATAGGTCTGAGAATGAGTAAACGTAGTTCAAGAAAAAGAGTTTATGTCTTAAATCTACATAGAGGTACGGTTGGTTGTAATTAACGAGTAATTAATGTTTTTCATAGACTCTGAAATTGAATTCTGTGAATTTTCTATTTAGACAAACCAACTAAGATATTCTGCATTGATCACTGAGAATGGTACCTTAGTTTTTCACCTTGATTTTTGATTTATCGCAAGCAAAACATATTTCTATTTCCATATTGATAAACAAATAATGTCATCGCAGCAATATGAGTCTGGAAAGACAGAGCAATAAATAAATAACAATGTGTGCAAAATAAAGACGTAGAGGACAGACGTATGTAAGCACAATCTACAAATGTCAAAGATTCAAAATCTATGTCGTGCATATAACGAACACGGCGCTCGTGTGGGCTAGAAAAGCAGTACATAAATTATTCTCATTGTTCCGAAAGGCGAATGATAAATGTATTTGTGTTCTTAATTTAAGTTATGCTATTGGTAAAAGTCGACTGTACCGGTCCATTCGGGAAATCTCGAAAGTTACGTTATTCGCCGAGTTTGGTCAGCGAGGCCTAGAGCCCAGATTGGAATTAGGTGCGTTAATTGATCTATGTTTATCATGCTGCAGAAATAACGGCGACATTTCTGCAATTGTTAGATTACTAACGACTACTGTTTAGAATTGCCAATCCTTAACTGTAATGGCTTGGTGTGTGGTATGCAGTATCCAGCGGTAACTCTAATACATAATATATGTATTATAATCAAAGCTCCCGGCCGCTTCTGCTTCATGTATTCTGTTCCAACATACGCAGCAGATGTCGAAAACTTGGTGTTGGTGATAGATAAGAAATCATGTTTGCAACGACCTTAATCATGAGTGTGACATTTTTGAACTTATTTTTGCAGTCGTAGAAAAGTTGATCTTATTGAATTCAGAGCGTAATTTACTTTGAAAGCGAAGGCGCATTTTCTTTGTCCATGTAGGCCGGTGTCCGGCGCGGGCGCACCGTTCACGTCTAAACCTACAATATATCATTCGGAAGTAGCAAAAACTTGGTGTCGGATCGTTGCGACAGTAATCACAGGTGCAAAAACTTCTCCACAACTACCTACAATTACAGACCATTTAAGGCCGACTACGTGCCTTACATAATAGTTAAAATCTTAGTGTTTTCTCTAAAGAAATACTATCTGAAGTTTCTATCGGCTGTTAGTGTACAAACAGGGACGTTAATGTATTGACGCCCTTTTCAACACTTGTCCTGAAATAGCTCGGAGCAAGTTCACAGTGGTTAATACGAGTGTCACTGACGACTGCTTATGATAATTACACTTACAGACACTTTGCCAACGAGATAAGTAACAACTAATAACAAGTAATTTTTTAAATCATAAATTTTCAGTGAATTTACAAAAGGTCATCGTGGGAGATTTCAAGCAGATAGCGTCAATTGAATTAAGTAGGAATGTGATTTAACTTAGTATTGGCAACGTCGCATGTCTGAGGGACAGCACACACGACTGTATCAACACACAGTTTGCAGGATTACTATTCTAGAAAAACGGCTGGGGGCGAATAGCGTTGCAATTACAGTCAGAGCGTCTTCTCGTCCGTCCGTCTGTCCGCGGATCCAAGATGGCGGCGGCCGCATGCCTGCCCAAGATTGACTAGTAGCTGAATGCTTCTTTGCCAACGGCGATCTAGGTTGAGTCGATCTATCTGAGGGCATACTGGCATGCAGGAATGAAGCTCTTGCCCCTCGGTAAATTAAAATACTTTTTGTTTGATAAGTGTTCTGTGATTATCTCGTGTATTGGATATAATGCAGCCGTGCGAGGCATGTCATTAAAACGTGAATTGTTTATTAAACTCACCGCTCAATAGTTGAGAACTTCTAAGTACTCGGCTATACATACCTGGAACATAAAAGTTTTATATATTAACCTCATGTGCATAAAATTATGGGTGCATGTGCGATAAAACCATCTAGCACAAAAACAGACATAAAATTATATTTTATTTTACGTAATACTGCAGAAAATTGTATAAGTATATCATATTAGTAATATTTAATTGGCTATTTTGAAAGTATGTATATCTGTTCTGTTTAAGAGTTAGAGAATGAATGAAACTCATCGTGTTGTTCACTCAACCGCTCAGCTGTGGACGTCACCGAAACTCTAATAACAGCGTTCACACATTAAAGTTTAAACGGTCCCCGCCCGTTGTGCACAAACCCATCATTACACAAATGTATTCGCTGTTAACCCAAAACCACATAAGTCACATTTATCGCCACATCAAAAAGCAATCAAGCGACAAAAGTTGAAGCGAGTCATCGAATGGAACTCCGACGAAAATATGTTGGAAACGCACCTAATCGATTCCACGGCGAGGCCACAGGGCCACAGGTAAGCTCTGCCCTAACGTAATTTACAAAGGTGCCCTATAAAAAGATGGGGCGTCAGGAGCTGCATATAGAATTTTATTAACAACAATAAAGTGCATTTATTTATGCGACTATCCGCAACTGTATTTACTACATAGCTGTATAAATAAATACCTATTGTAATGATCCTGGTTACTTAAAGATGAGTTATTGTTTGCTAAGAGATTAAATATGTTGAAGTGCTTTTATTAAATCTGAATAGTTAAGGTCTATTCTGTAAGCATCATCTGTTTTAAGCGCAGCATGTCTTAGTTGTTTATACTGTGGTACAAAATATTCTATTTGCGAAGCAATTAGAGAGAAAAACGGTCCTGTACATAGCTACATGTTAATTGTTAACTTATCACGGAGTCATTAAAGTGTCACAGGTGTGCGAGACATCCTGACTACAGCCAGAGAATATTAATCGAGATTGACGGTAGGCTCATTTTTGCATGCTTTATTTATGTTCTATCTGACGCAATTTATAATTGAAAATAAACAACAAAGCATCTAGGCCATTCTTAACATAGCCAATAGCCATAGAAGGGGATGTCAACTTTGTTAAATGTCGTTTTAATCATATCAACTGTACTGCATAAAATATGTTTCTAATCAACTACAAGCTCAAGATACAGCTAATCCGTACAAAAGAATGATAGCTCCTAGTTCTTAGCAGTGTAACTTACATAATTTCTCAACGTAACTATTGTTTTATAGCTCTCGGACCAATAAATTCGATATGGTATATATAAGTAATGCCGCCTCCGCGTAGGGCACTCCTGCGCATCCTTAACTTTGGCCCAGACACCCCCCGCTGTCTCAAAAGATATGTTACCTGCCCGACGATGGAGGAAACAAACACTAACGTATAGACGATGCTATAAATTACTAAAATGACCGTGGCATTCTGATTAAGAAACTAATTTCGGTGCCGAAGCTTAGACCTTGTTTGTACCTCCACGTTTTTAACAAGACATTCCGTGTTTATTTAATTTAACTAAATGTTCTTTAAAGTTGATGATTGTCGTTTTTCTAATGATATACCTCGAGTGGTACCGTAACTAAATATCCTGCTTCGTCGGGACGCTCTTACTTTCTGTACGGAGGTTTGCAAAATTGATTCGTGGCAGATATACGCACGTATTATACGATTTCCGCAATATTTTAATCGGAGGCTTTCTTTGAATAAATACATAATAATGGAGCTAGTAGTTACTATTGTATTGTCTTTAATCAATAAACAGGAGTATTGCTAACATTTCATCTCGAATAATTTAATAATAAAATAACGTATCGTGAAATTTACGATCCAACATAAAAGGCGATTGGCTCTGGGTTTGCTGTCGTTCGAGAAAGCGCACGCGCCGGAAGCCACTCTCCTGCTCGCTGAGAATCTGCGACTTATTGCGCTAAACCGACTTTAACTACTGGTTCACCCGAGTTAAATAAATTAATGCCTTACTTTTGATTAGACGGTCATTATGTTGTTGATTGGTAGGTAAAGGCGTCGGCTTGTATTGAGGCTAAACGCCGTGGTGGCTGAGGAGGCGGAAAGTTACTAACGTAAGCCGACAGCGTATGACTCTGTCGTGTTGCCATACTATCGCATTCTCTGCCGCAGAGTAGGCAGTTTTATTACATTAATTTTGAAAAGTAGGAGTGTGTCGGCGCGGGCGGAACGTTTTATTTGATTGCAATCGTTACGGGGCATTAGTAAAGCCGATCGCCGAAATAGAGGGACATAAACAAACAACTTTATAAATGCCATAATCAACAGTCAACCGCTTGACATCAGTTACGCAATGCTAAGCAGAAAATCGTAAACCAAATCCGAAGGAATAGGCTGGTGAGACTATAAAAATGTTTATTGCTTTTCTTCCCACTTGTCCAAGAGTTCATCGACATTATATTTGAGATTGAATTTACAATACAGCTAAATATGTACATATTTACCGTCAATTAATCAATGTATAAGACAGAAGCATGGAAATGTGTGTGACCCTGTTTGTTCTGACGCGCTGCGATGCCTACAAAGAATTTTCCGTTCTACGTGTCTATAGAATTTACTCTCTCTGTCTCTCCTGCGGTCTGACAAGTAACTACACTTCGTTGGAAGTACGCTTTTCTGAATTATGTTGACATATTCAGATCAGCTGTTCCGCTTAAAATAGCCTGGTCCGGTTTTTTTTATTTTATTTGAAATGGGTTTGCTCTTGACTCTTGGACTCGGTCAGAGATGACAGAGATGAATTCGACGATGGAGCGAGCTTACCCAGAAGAAGCTTCTTCACTCTAACTTTGAAGAGATTAGGGTTGTATGCTTTGGAAATACAGACGCAGGTGGAGAGTTCCACTCTTTTGCTGTGCGCATTATAAAAGACGTTTGGAAACATTTAGTGCGAATTGGTGGAATACTAACAAGGTAGGGATGGTAACTTGCAGTGCGTCTTATGTCCGATGGTAGAAGAGGGCCGGTGGGATGAGGTCGTGGAGTTCTTGGGCACACTCATACCGAAGTACAATCTGAAGAAGACCGATATGCAGCCAACCTTGCGGCGACTAGTTTTGCGTCGCCAATGAGCTCTGTTAGCTCTGCGTTCCATCGAGTCAAGCGCGGCTTGTTGGTATTTAGCTGAGCCATCCCAATGGTGGCTGCAATATTCCATACAGGATCGGATTTATATTTTGTAAAGGGTTAAAAGCTGTCTAGGCGTGAGTAAAGTATCGCTTCACTCTATTTAGGATGCCCAGCTTTTTGACCGAAGTTTGGGATTTTTACTCATTAGTAGCGCCGAAGTTAAAACTGTCAACTCCATGCTTAGGAGCTCGAACCGATCAGCTACAGGAGCAGATGTTTGGTGGCGTTAAAAGAGACCAGCACTGCGATTCTGTTAACATGTCGAAGTGTACACTTGGGCGGGGCGCACGACGGGTGAGTTGTCAAACCATACAAATAAGATGGAATGATAGCTCAGTAGTCGTTCACTCCGCCTAGGTGAACACCGTTAGATGTCGACAGAATCGACCGGCAGATTGTCATGACTCCACTGGGAGACAAGGCTTAAGGTCAAATTTGTCCGCTTTACTATAGTCTCTCTCAAGGAACGAACTTCATCCCCGCTGGTTTTTGCGCTGGACAAGTGTCTTTCTGTGTCTTTTACCGTACTCATTTGCTTACCCAGAAATATCAGGTTGAAGTAATAAAAGTAGGTCAGTGACGCAATTTTATTGAAATTTTACTGTCTACATCGGAAACAAACTTTCAGTTATAGTTAAGTTTGTATGTCAATTGTAATAAATAGATACATATGTTACCTATATTGTCACCTTTACTTGAATACTCACTGTGTAGAGTAGTTTCAATCAAAGATAGGAATAAGGAAACCCCCGATCTCAATCAGCAGTATTATTGAGCAGCAATATTCACATGATCACGCTGTTACACGACACTCTCGGTACATGAACTAATTTCACACTTGCTTTTTCAGTTTATTTAGTAAGTGTAGGCGATCTGTTTGACACAAGATATTTGAAAAGCGACGTGATAATTATTATTTGGTGTCAAATAGTGAGAAAAGTCGTGAGAATAACATCAAGTGAACGCGGGCTCGTGACTGTATGGACACTCAGACACCCGGACAGTCGGACGCGAGCGACGCCGCGCGCCGGACACTCGCTTTCTGTTCAACTTTATAACTACTCGGAAACTTTACCGTACATTGACAACTTTATCTCTTACGACTAACACACACATGCTTATTTTCTTACTTTTCCACCAAGTGTTGTGATAAGTGGGTATAAAGTTTCGAGTATCTCGATAAAATTAAATATCATAGACGTTTAGGATTAACCACAGTTAACGTAACGGAGCACGTATTTAGCAATGTACCGTACAAAAGCTGCCACTTAACTTAAAGTTTTGCTGAAAACTATTAATTTTAATGACCTATGACTATGACTCATATAAGCTTTCAGACGTTAGCGGTACAGCTTGTAAAGGCGCCGTCCTACAATGAAATATTCATTATAAGCTATCGCATGACCACTCTTATTGTTAGTGCGGCTCTAACACGACTGAGCCTGCTATTGACCCCACTCCCGACCAAACTTATAGGTTAATAATAAATTGTATGGGAAATACGGGATCCCATTAAATCACATAGCTCAAAACATGCTACTGGCGCCGACGACTAATTGAAAATAGCGAATACGCGGTGCCTAGATTCAGCGTATTAATTAAAACTAAAGATTCTCGCCTCTCCTCGCTTACGCTCAAATACCTACTTGCTTACTACTATTTGTACATGCTCATCCCCACCCATGTCACTACAAACTGAACATTAATGCCGTGTCGTAAGGGTTAAGTTCCAAAGTCTCCGCTCAAATGTTTCTTACACAATTTTGGACTATAAACAAAGGGCCTAAAGTCTACTTTAAGGTAAAGAATAATAAGTATGAATGTAAAATCAAACAAGGAGCGTAGTTAATAATTTATTGATATAAGACATGCGAAGCCCATAAAGTTACCTTTGGCACACGTCTCGGTCTCTTTTAATTTGTAACTCGTTAGCATTAAGCAGCCGCGGTGAGCCCGCATGCTTAGATTAAGATTTTAGCGGTCAAAGAACATTTTCAATATTGTATTTTATTGGTTCCACTGTTATCGGATTTGTGATTTATGTTGATCACAGCCATTATCGACTACTAATTATTGAACACAATATCACTTCGTGACGCCTGACACGTGTGACGAGATCCGGAGTCTGAACACAATGCTCGGCGCTAGCAACTCCGGTGCTTGCCATTTCGTAACGTAACTCTGAAGGTGGTGACTAACACTAATGTGTATTTGAAATAAATAAAGACTCATTAGAAGGATGAGGTAACAGAGCTTCACTCAAAGCGAGCGTAACAAGCATCGGTGTGTCAAACAATAGTCATAACTGTTGAACAAACAAAAGTTATCGCTCATAAGACAGGCGTTTGGCCGAAATAGAGGGGGCGGTGCAAGCGGAGAATGTTAGAAAAACTTATAGAAAATGACAAGCGCCCGACAAGGACGGAAATAGCCATAACGTAGAAACGAGCAGGACGGATACAAAACTCGTTCTCCGGCATTCCGCCGCATGGTAGATTTAGGAACGGGGGCAGAACGATACGATTAGAAGGTTATGTTGTATTATTTTTAAGGATAGTTTAAATAATTAGATATCAATAAATAAATGAAAAATTATAGCCCAAAGCTTTGAACAAGTTCACGGGCTATTATTAAAATTTATTTACGAGGCGAGGGAGCGGTTTGCGAATGCTCACAGTTCTGCCAGGTCAGGATGCGATCGATTTGTTTCGTTGACAACTAAATTGATACAATGAGTGGTCGTGGTCGTTGATCTCACGTGATTGAATCATGCGTACGCGGAATCTTCCTATTGAGCTTACCTACAATCAATACCTATTAGGCTTAGGTGTTTACTAAAATAGTCACGATTTTTCGTCATTTGTTAGTTAGTCTGTGTAATTTAATTATATGAATTTCGCACATGAGAGTTGAAATGGATAATTAAAGTTAAGGACGTTTATATCTTTTTTATTCATTCAATACAAGGTGCTATATAAAATGTACGAATTTTCTTCGCGATATAGTAGTATTGAAACTATGATGCAACAAATCCAATTGCATACACAAACGTTTATTAAATAAGAAGTATGAAAGAGCTTTAATGAGCTTTCATTGTTACGCTATTTCTGTGGAGTGCTGCCTCTGTTTAACGCTACTTTATGTAGATTCATAGGTAGCATACTAGCGATATTCAAACGTATGTTAAAACAGGTTATTAAATTATGTATTTGTTAAATGTAATTACCATTTTCTTTGTAAGTGAGAGAAGGCTAAACTATTGTGGTGAATGTCAGACAGTAAATTATATTAAAACAAGTAATTTCACGCAGAATCTATTTATAAACGTAGCACTATAAGCAAAGATTAATATTTTTTTTATCAAAGTCCACCATGGGATTAAGAAATGTTTTATTACTTTTACTGTTACTCAAAGCAAAGGCTACACGAGTTAGTATTTGAAAGCAAACTTTACTAATCTCGCCATTTTTCCATAAAAAAAAACTTTTAGTGAAAAACTGTGATATAATATTTATGGGTGTTTGACAGTATTAAAATTTATATATACATCCCAATTAATCCCAATATATTGCCTTATTATGCAAATAAATTTAAAGATTGTGACAGTTTAGACCCTACGAATTTCAACAGAATTGTCCGTTTCTATTCGGTTTATCATCCTGTTTGGTCACCGAAGCTTTGTGTTGAGCAGCAAAGTAGTAAAAACTCTCATAGTTATAAAAATCATCTCAAAATTAAATAAGCCATCAATGCTGTTTTTGGTTCGTGTAAGATTAGCGACACCAACACTGACGTCTGTAGGATCCGGAATGTCGTTAGTAAGTGATACGTGCACGAGGGCACAGCCTCGTGACCTATGTTATTTACACAGATTATTCCGCTATTCCCGCTGCGTGGAACAGATCGTTGCTAACACTGCGGGCTGCTAGGTACGAGTACATAAGGTAGCATTATTGGTTTGTTATTGTTGTATTTTGTAGGGAGCCGGGGGACGCCGCCCACCAACGCATGCAACACGCAACGTGGTGTCCGGTTGCTTGTCGTGTAACGTTACCGCCGTGTAACGAAGCTGGCCGCGACAAGTTATGACACGCCAGCAAACGCCGACACTACCCGTGACAAAAGTTTTTTATTTATTTTTGATACCGACCCTTGTTAAAACGTTTTTTGCCAATACTTCGATCTTGATTCCGTGTTTCTAAGTTGACGTGTTAGTGTAGCACTTGTAATGGGAAAAAGGAAAAGTTTCCTGCTTGCAAGAACTCGTGTCAGGCGATATTGTATGAAGAACAGACACTCTTGAATTGTTTTGATGTAAAATTTATTTCAGTTAAGAAAATTATTTCTATTTCCATTTCATAAATTATTAGGTAGTAGGTAGTTACTAAAAGCAATAAAACAAACTAACTATTACAAGTTTTGTTTTAAACTGCCTGCAACAGGGTGTTGTTAATTATTTTTAAACAGTTGTTGTATAAGTCCATTGGTAAGCCAATACAATCTATGAATAAGGAAGAAGCATAGCTTGTTAGACCGTAGACACTACAATTTGAAGAAGCCCCAGATGCGCATACGCGGGTTCTTGATAAAACTTTCATACATGCATCATAACCGTGTAACTACATATTTAGCGAATTAACATAATATAATAAAAAATACCCATCATAAACTCAATCGATCGTACCCTCAACCCTCGAGCAACAAACACGGTATTTTTAAAAATTTAAAAGCGATACGTTAAATGAATTCCGAACATGGGCGCGACAATCGCCAACCAGAAAAGTGTCGTAATAATATGGCTATAAGTCATAAAATTCGTTGAAATAATTCCATTCTCTGATACTCATTATGAATAATTCGTCTGCGAAACTTTTTCGAAAACTGTGTACACAACAGGAATTCATAAGCAGTATCTCCATTTTGTATGCTCATTAACCGACCGCACCGTGAAATAGTTGCTGCTTAGTATTAGTTTTAACGATAATGTGTGCACATGCAGATAATCTTTACAACTTGTTCAGCACACACGGCCTATTGGCTCGGGATGCCTAAACAAATAGTATAAAGGTATGAAAACTGTCACAGTTCCGTCCGTATTTACCTAGCATAAGCTCGGCTCGGCGTTTGAGAAAAAAAATGGAAAAAACTTGAAACTTTTTTCTCGGAAGTGTCTGCGTGGACGCGCGAAGTGATAAAATACATGGCTGTATACGGTAACAAGTCTAGAGACAATGCGAGTGTTTTTGTGGGCAGTAGCAGCGCCTAGACCATTACAATAGCATAAAGTAGCCAGTTATGAAGCGGCCGTACGTTGTGAGAACGCAGTTTGCAACCGGTTTATATGGCTTAACGCTTTTTATAGGAAAAAGGATCCATCGTAACCCGAGCGATTTCTGAAACACTTGAGAACATTGAAATAGTGCCAAAGCTGCTCTCTTATTAGTAGGCCACAAATCAATGTTACAATGTTGTATTTTAGAAGCCACCGGGAGCGATGCAGAGCGAGCGTCGCTACCTGTATAGGAATTATAACATAAAAGACCGATCTCGAAATATCGATACACCGCGAACAACCGATCCATAAAAGTCAGAAAAAGAAAAATCGAATATTGTATAAAATCGTATCGGCAGAGATAAGGGCGGCGACGCGTTCGTGCCGCGTAGCCCACGGCTGCGACTCGATATTTCATGAAACACCCGATTTATATTCGCTGCCGTGGTCCAGCTAAACTTTAATGTTCACCGTTCGTATTTACTGGCGAAAAAGGTAATATAAAAACATACGAACGTTACGTTCTCATGTTGATGCTAAACGCTCACTTGTGATTGTGCGCAGTGATTACTTAGGATATTCATTAAACAGTTTCAACATAACGAAGACGACATTCTTTCACTGGCCGACGAAAGATATTTCCGCAGCGTCACTTTTTGTTTTAAACAGCATAGATAATCGTAAAACGAAACCCATGAAACTCCTGGCTTTCCATAAGTTAGGCATTAAATATCAACAATGCGCTGAGCTCACCGTAATAAAACTAATGCCCATTGGCCAGAGCCGCGGGTGATCACTAGTTTCATAATAATTTATAATTATAAAAATCTCAGAAATGACAAGACTTGTAACGTTGCCATTAAACTTAATCCCGTGTTATTCATTAGGCAATTTCAAGTTTACGAGCATAGATACCGAACAGTACCCACTCATAGTAGAACTCGGATTGTAAAACTATTATTACTCGTATTATTTTGATGGCAATAATAAATTTAAGTCTCCTTATGGTAATTCACGTCATACGCAATGATTTCCTTCTAATAATGTGGAAAGATATTTCGCATTGAACTTTTCTTGCGAATGAATGTGTTATTTATGCGACATTCTAGTTATTATCGAGCCTCTTACCGATAGTGTTATCTCTAATGAAATTTGATTACATGTGACAAGATTTCCTCGTCTGTAAACGCTTCGTGGTATAATGGGTACTTATCGTACATTCATACAAATGATACATAAGCACTTTTCGCTTCCTTAAGTATCGCATGACGGGCTCAGTATGACTACTACTTACTAATTACTGATTACATCGTGGATAGAAATTTTCTCATTACTGTTTTATGAAGTTCAGGAACGGTAAAACTTTAGATTTTTATCAGTAACATTCGCAAGATTACTGAAAAACTAATTTGTTACTTACGGAAATTGACACTTGCTTGCCACCGACCTAACACAGGGGAGTTGTAAGTTTAACAGGTGTAACTGTGTCTGTATTTGGTATCGTAACTCCTAAATGGATGAACCAATTTTGTTTATTTTGTTTGAAAGGTGTCTTAATCGTAATTGATATAATATGATTCAAGAGAATCATAGCTAGGACTACAGCCGTTTGAAGATCATCAGCTTTTTTCTAGTTGATAAAGGGACTTTCCACAGGTCTGATCGATTCGAAATTTGGTATTCTGTCACTTCAATTGCATTGCAAGAACACGATAATCTTAACCTGATAATACAGCATGTGCTAGAATCTGCAGGTCACCCAACTCCTCGCTTATAGACAGTTAACTATGTTGTAAACAAGTGAGGAGATGTTATTATCATGTTTGGGCTCATTAAGGACGGGTTTCCAAATGGGTAGTCAAATCATTACTTTTTCACACAAAAGTATGTTTATTAAATAAAATGCTTTGCATTCTAAAAATGTTTTTCCCATGAATTGTTGATAGATGTGCATGGTGATGATTCTGAACTATAAATATAATTTTAGATAGGTACATTTTCTCAATAAATGTACCGAAGTAAAAAAAATCACTTCGGAACATTTACTGAGAATGCAAAGCATTTTATTTAATAAACATACTTTTGTGTAAAAATAGTAATGATTTGACTACCATTTGGAAACGCGTCCTTAAAATGATCTCATTAAATAGGTCCAACATACTCGTAGATGATGAAACAGAAATGAGAATTTATTTTTGAAAGAATCAGTTTGGCTTGGCGAAAATGGCCCTTAGTAACTTTCAATTGTTCAATCGATATTTATAAGGGTTTGTGTGTGACTATTTGCTTATCGATACCTAGTTCATAGAAAATAAAACCGAAACTCAAAGAAAATCTAGAGCCAAAAGAGTGAAAACACAATATATAAGTTAAGATGTCAGAGCAATATATTAACAAGAGTAATTGGAGCGCTTCATTGAGGTAGTGGGTCCAGTAGTCAGTTACAACATATATCAAGCAACGCGTATCAACAACATACATTAGTTGCCGCTACAGCTTTTTACTTAAGATGCGTATCTTGCCACATACGGATTTTGAGACAGTTACTTTCAAATGTCGACAAAAAATGTTTGGGTTTAGTGAATCAGTGGTTAGCAATTTGTCGCTACCTAGTGGATAATGACCGAGCTTTGCGTGGTAACCTAACATTACTGCTGTAGAGTTTAAAATTAAGCGTTCAGGGAAACGACAAAGTGAGTAATGTTCTCATATACATACAGCAATTTAGTTTTCCCACGATTTATTTATCTTATTTCTCGCCCAAGTTTATATTTTAAACTTCAAAGTACATTCACCTGCATCTACTGCTTTGGTTACACTATTTTTAAATCGATAAACATCAAGTAAAAACTACAAATAACTTAACAAAAAAAACATGTACAAGATCAAGACATTAACACCAGTCTACGAGCTACTTACCATTTTGAGGAAAAACAACTTGAACTTGACGATAAGTAAAGAATTTACGAAGAAATGTAACGAACATACCGCGGGAATCTACTCAGGTGCATTGAAAAGGTGCCAAGAACCGGTCTCTTATGACAGTTAATACGAATACCGTTTTATTTTTAGAAACACAATAATATAAAGGTAGGCTTATGTGGCTTTTGGAACAAGTATTCGGAAATGTTTGAATAGATGGGGATTAACATTAAGATTGTTATCTAATAATGTAATAGTTCGGCAACTTCGTAGCAAGTGCTACGAATTTTCGTAGCGCACTTTTCGTAGCTTATTTTTACTTTCGTACTACATTTACATATTAAACATAATGACACCCACAGAAAACTAAGTTTTTAAGATCATTTAAAAGTATTCTTGATCAGAATATATAAGTTTCATTAACATGCACCAATTTATACATACCTACAACTAAATATTGTTTTGTAATTGTATGTATTAATCAATCGAGAGCTTCGGCCGCGGAACCCAGACCATTACAATGTTTTTTTTTCTTTTTGTATGATTCAATCTTTAATACTTATTACTGTGACAGGTATATGCCCTTATCTGTGGCCAGGCTCTGATGGATCGATGTTAAAAAGCCTCTCTTATTGCCGAGGCCGAGGCTCTAATCGACTGCCCTTTAATGGCCGCCGCAAAGCTTTTTTAGAATTTTTATTTAAATGTTTGTACAACAGTTCTGTTCTCGTTATCTTAGCACCTGCTTGTACACCGTTTTCTAGCTTCGAAGTTATAAAATGGCTGAGTCAATAATTAAATAAATATGTTATCATTCAGATACCAGTGTTTTATCGTCTTTATTTATCTTTTTTATTCGGATTTGGTTTTTTGAACTAGTTCTACACCTTCATAAAGACTGTCAATATTTATTAATTGTAATACGTAAACTTTATCTTTATTACTAAACAAAATAAACGTATAACAAACGAAACCACTTGAACCAAAACGGGCAGTTCTCGCAGCCAACAGAATTGATTAAATCAATACCGATGGGCCGTATTTAAAAGCATTCAGGTAAATGATCAGTTTTATACAGATATGCTGGCCATATGTTGTACAACAATAAATATTCGTAGTACCACAGCCGGGCCTCCCACTAAACCCCTGCCAGTGCCGACCACAATAGAACACGTCAGATTAAAAGATGAATGATTCCAATTTTGGCGTCCCACAAGCCCGTGCACCGACTCTACCTGAGATAAAGCCTTTATTCACTTCTCCCACCTTCTCGTATACACTACCAACGATTTTTAACATCTATCGAAGTCGGAATGCGCTTTAATAAACACAATTTTTAATTAAGCTGTGTTCAGAATTTTTAATGGCGGTTCGTGAATTCATCAGTTCCATAGCTAATTATGCCGGGATTGCGTTTATTTAGGATTGAATTGTGCAATGGTCGGCCGAACCAGGGCTGCATATTAAAGTACGAGTGTCGGATATCCGACGTCGAGCTAGGAGTACAGTCGCGAGCGATAAAACTCAATCCACCATTCTATCTCAATCAATTAAATTTAAACGCGAAACGAAAGTTAGGCCTTTCTTCGATAACAACTAAAATTATTCAGAAATATTGCTGACTTATTTTTATATTATGATTCATTGCTATCACTTAGTTAACGCGTGTAGGTTATTGTTGTCAACTAAGCGGAGCATAAATTACGAAAATAAATTACCTGGCATGTTTTAAATGTCCAAAAGCTGTTGGGCTCATGTGACAAGCGGGCTGCGTCCGCGCCGCTGTCGACTGTACCGAGCGATCCCGAACAATGGCTGCTAATAATAAGGGACGTCGTATTTACGAGCATACGTGCCCTCCGAGCTGAGACGAGCTAGCCCTATTGTGCTCAGACCTCCTATGATTATTTCAGTCCCTTGCACTTTTCCAGAAATCCCCTTTTTAAGTTTAGATTTTATAGCCTTTAGATGGAATGAATCAGGCGTCCGCCGCGTAAATCTAATTTACGCTTTACCGAAACATTCATTGAATAGGAATTTTAAGCTGGAGCTGGTCGTAAGTCATTTTTAAAGCTCGCTCTTTACTTGGTAGAAACACTTACGGAATTGTTTTTGTTTAAAAGGTACCTGAGTAAATGCTGATATTTTATTTGTGCTCCCAAGTAATCGTTTATTTTTAGAAAACATCCATCATGTTAGAAACTAGTAAAGTTTATAATAATTGACCGAAGATGACTACAAACGGGATCATTAAAATGGTCTTCGCACTGTACGCTTAGGGCATGTAGGTGTGGCAATAGAGTTCTAGGTTTGACAAACCTTAACCTGTGTGAGATATTAATCAATCATTGCATACGCACATAATTACGTCATTTCAATAATTGTGGCCATTGAGATAATTACTGACATAAGGTTTGTATATAATCGTTGTATGCTAGCCCTGTTATAAAAGCTGTTGCTAGTGTAGACCCACGCGGCGCGGTGACCTAAATACATGCGCCGGAGTTGCACCCGGCGTCCGCCAATCACACGCCGCCATTCAAATCGCCGGCGCCGACCCTAGTGTCTATAAATCTGCAGAGATACATAACGCAAATTATAGGTAAGCGAGCTATTAAATAATATTAGCAAATACCCTTTGTGCTAATGTATCTGGTTCCTATTAATTCTGTTTATCATAAGTCTTGCAGGGATGTTAATCATTTTAATACTGCTCTTTATGATAGACTTGTTCTAACAACATTTTTGACAGGTCGATCAAAATCTAGAATAGACCACAACCATACTAAGTTGACCTTTTAATGAAATGTCAAACAGAAGGTACTTCTTACGTTAGTTATGTACAGCAAACTGAAGTGGAATAATGTTTTTCAAGGTTTAAAACATGTTAAAATAATCTTCCTTTTTGACAGCGCTACGACCAGTCTGCCAGCTAGTGCCAGCCTATGGTCCATGGAGTTCTTACGATATAAAGTTTTCCCGTGGCAGCCCTGAAGAGTGAAACCGCATAGTGAATAAGCAGTAACCTTGCATGGCGCCTATCTCATTTGAAAACACCACTGTCTCTGTTTCAAGACATGATTACGCACAAAAATAATAAACCGGTTCAATAAATTATGCAAAAAACATAATGAACGGATTAAACCGAGCCTTGAAATTAAATCTTATAATCGTAATAATCATATAAAATTGAATTTGTTCAGAAATCATATAATTACGTGATAAAGCGGTTACAAATTATGATAACTCCTTTTATAAACTTTGATAGATAAGTATCTTACGTGTTGCGTAAAAGGCCTTTTTTAGTCATTTCAATTAATTTGATCAAATCTCCAGAAGTGATATGTCCTTGTATTTAATTTATTCGTATTATATACTCGTAGATAAGAGCATACCTAAGCTACAGTTCTATGAATGTTTATGTCTATATTAAGACCAACTTTAAGCACTAATATGCTGCGAATATATCATAAGACATAGCTTGTGTAGCTGACAACGTCAAGACACGTAATTCGTTGATCATCCTGCCTTATCGTTATCACACTATAATCTAACATGAGATGAAATAACGACCACCATCGTTATCTAAGCGGTTATTTCCGGTTTAAAATTTGGCTCAATAAATCTGAGTGGGTAAAAGAATAAAGTTCGATACAAGGTATCGTTAGGAACAGGAGAAGCGTCTCCTTCGACGGCCGACAAAGCGACCCAAAGCGAATTGTTACATCTTGAGCGACGACGGTTTAAAACCCTCGTAAAATGCGCAAGCGGGACATCTACTAGCACCATATTAAACAGGCTCTAAACTACTCACTAAATGGGTAAAGCAAAAAAACCTAGTTTTTGTAAGCTAAGTGGTATAAGAAGAATTTGTGGGTTTTAAAAGAGCTTTGTATAAAAGCTCAGAATTCAAAAGCACACTTTTCTCATGGAGTCGATTTTGCTCGTGAGAGGCCAGGAGGACGGATGCTGGCTCTACCTCAGTGTGCAAAACATAGTAAAAAATAGGAAAACGATTATAAAATCAAACCATGGTCAAAATAGAAATAAAACAAAACATTATTTGATTTGTTACAGAACGGCCCGCCCAACGAACATTTCCGTAACGTTTGAAATAAAACAAAATCCTCGAAGTTGATGTCTCAATGACCACAGAAAAAAAATGGCTAACACTCGAAAAGATTTTAAAATAAAATTTTATAGCATTTTTTGCATTATTTATAGTGTATAATTATCGACACGCTTTAAAATAAGTATGCTATAAAATTTATTGATAATTTAGCATAAAGCTCGTAGGTCGGATTATCCTAGCCGGTGACAAGAAAGATTAAGTCAGGAGCGGATTAAGTTTTATATGAGCGACGGTGCCTGCGTGAAGTAAAATATTTGAGTTATGATCCACTTTGTGATTCGCTTTATGTGAAATACTCGTATTAAGATTCCTTTACACATTCGAAAGCTTTTATATAATACTAGCTTTTGCCCGCGATATCCCGTTTTTTTCGTAGGAATTTCGGGATATCCTTATTGCTTCCCCCCCCCCCTACACTCCCCAAGGACCAACATGCCAAATTTCAGATTTCAACGACCAGTAGTTTCGGTGCGATGCGTTGTCTGTCAGTCATTCAGTAACGAAAGGAGTACTCGTATATTGAAAAAAGCGTACAGGAAGGCAAGTACTCGTATATTGAAAAAAGCGTTGAAAGATGGGCCTCTGTAGGTGCATTTTGGATACAATCTAACAACAACACCTAAAAGTCGTCAATTCAGTAACATGTCAGGCAGTCTGTAGAAATCGAAACCGAATAAGCTCAAAAATAACTTGAAATAGCTTCAGTAAGTTTTACATTTTAACTCAGAATATTCAAATTACATTGTAGTGTACTTTAAATCTCCTCACTCATCCTTAATGCGGGAATTATTCCCTGCTCATCTACATTTAAATATGGCTACTTATAGAACAGCGGTGCGATACTCCGGCACGATACCATGATGCGGAGTTGCTAACCATTCACTTATAGGAATGTAAGCATTCACAGCGAGGTAAAGTTTAAAATAAAAAACTATAACACGTGAAGACTTGTATCACACTATGAGCTTTCGTCGCTCGAGGGATGAGCGAACCTTTTAAAAGCTTTTCCGAGGCCGTACAGGGCATTAAGCTCAAGTGAAGATAAACCGGGTAAGAACCTCCGGACGATATGTTGCCAGCACCATAAATATATTTATCTACTTTGCTTTTGTTGCCAAGATAAATCGGCTCGTTTGACTAGTGCATCGTTTCCAGATTGAAATATACAAAGTGTTACCACTTTGTCTGCGCGTTCTATAGCCGTTGTTCAGGTTCTAGTTCGCTTATTTACGCTTTCTTGCTATTTGTTAAATACTGAACGTAAAGTTTTAAGTTCATTACCTCAGTAAACGTGTAAAGTAATTGAAACGCGCCTGTAATGTGAAAATGGTGCTTACTTCTTTAATTTGTTACTCAGTTGAAGAGACGCACATATACTTAGGTAGAAGTACATTACGATTAACACGATGTAAGCACTAAACACTGAACACGGCATGTCAAAACATCGTCAGTTATTAGCTTCAAGTCACTTGCAACTTTTTGTACAAAAACTTTATGTTTAAAAGGTTTTTTCTTTATTATAACATAATTTGGGTGCATGTTTTAATGTTGTTTCACAAAACATTTAAAAGTATTCCCGACCCTTGTCAGGCGTGCTCTACACATTTGTCCAAATGCAACTTTACAAGCGCCATTATATAAAATCACCATATTTTTTATAGACTGCATTCAATTTATTAACATTCGCACTGCTCAACTTCCAGGACTTTACAATGACGAAACTGAATACTTTACATATCGTTTTTGCTACTTAAGCAACGCTTTGACCATATTTGCTTATTTGAATGATTACTGCGAATTTAGTTCTTGTTTGTAAGAACTCTTTTATCAATTTTTGTTTCTAATAGGTTTAACATCGCTAAGTCACATGTTAAACGGCGTGTAATCATTAACACAACAAAGAAACACAAAATCTATCTTCAATGTAGGTAAATAGCGTGGCCATAAATAATTAATTGTATACATTACAATCGACGCTTACAAAATAAAATAATCCCGCTTGAGAACCAATGACAAAACCTCTCTCGATCCGGAAACATATTCTTAGTTCAGATAATATATGAGTGTCGCTTAAGCAAAAGTAACTTCGATATTTCAAGCGGCAGTTAAGTTATTGGCCGTTATTAATAATGCGCCTTTCCTAACTTAATCTGACTTGAAAGGCATTGAGTCGCGCGTCGTGCAGTCGGAGCATTGTTCAGACAATACTTTAGGTGTATGCGCGTATAATCGTGTCCCTATATCCTTTTACAGTCGTAGGCATTTTTACATTGAGTCTATTAAGCTGTGGTTAATCCCCTTCAATGTTATCCCGGCTTAAATTCCTTTCTTAGAAGTGTAATGATCAAATAGAGCACGTCATTATGGAGGTCAAGTTTCTCAGGGTCTTAATCATGGAAGAGTTATAGGATACTACAAGCATCCGGTATGTACCAACGACATCTCACAACAGCCCAAAAAATAATTGTTTCTTATTAACTTACGACAGTGGCGTCGTTCACTTAAAACTTAATTTGCATTCTTGATAAGGTACATAATCTCTATTACAACATACTTTACTCTGAATTATTAATGTACCGTTCAAATAGTAACACAACTAAGATAAAATAGCGTAAATATGTTAATTATCTTCTTAATAGATAGATAAAGAAGTAATTAATAATATATTCATGCTTATTTACAGTATACGTTTTCCATTTTCTGTCTGTTATTAAATGCAACGATTGCACATCTGTCTCTCGTTCCCCTCAACGAAGCTTGACAGAATGATTCGTTTTAATAAGTACATTATAATCGTAATATAATCATTTATTTAAAGTGTATATTGGTGCAATATGTTACAAGTAAAACTGCTTGTATTAGTACATTAATCCATACAATTAATATGTATTATGAGCATGTTGACTTGGCTCATGAATCTCTCATGAAACTTGTAACCTACACATAATATTTATTTATATAAAAATTTTAATTTTTTTAGACGATGGTACAAAGCGATGGTTGTGGACCTTATTTGAATTGAATGTGGAGAAACATTGCGTCCATGTGTCGTGGTCGCGTGGGTGTGTCCCTGGTCTGGTCCAAATTTGAATGTTTGTATTTGATGAACATTGACTTCGAATAATTAGGCAGGACGAGCATGACTTTCAAACTATGATTGGAAACAATTCAACTTATTTAAATGAGAAGGGACCTACCTGTTTCCCCTTCTTGTCAAAGTTATTTGCATAGTTCAATATTATTGCAGATTTTAGGAATCCGACACATTTCTCAGACTCAACTACAGGACTCTTGAACCTAAACTAAGTTCAACTAAAAAACGTGCTTTGTTTTCATAAGAACTTTTGCCGACTCATACGACGTAAAAAATGTTCCAGAGCGATACATTGTTTATTGTTTCTACATCAAAATCATTATAAATCATTAAGGCGTCGGGTATGTACTTGAAAATACTCACGTCAATCGTTACTCGTTAGCTAGGCTGGCTCAAAGTTAACTCCTAAAGAATCCAAGTATCTCTTGAGAGTAAGCGCTGTGTCATTGCTTGAGTCCAACGGAACACAAGTGCTGTAAGGTAGATGTTACCTGATATTTTATTTTCTTAGCAGATTGTAATTAAACTTTACGACCATTTTATCATTAATTACTGCTAAAATCTGACGTTTTTTAATTATCTCATCACCTGTTAATTTCTGAGAAATTCTTCGCTCGTAAGCTATAAAAATGTGATATTAAAAAAATGTTGTTTTACGCTTCATTTATTACCATTATTATTGTAAACTATGCGTGGAACATAAAAAATATTTTATTTAACGCTGATTAAAGATTAGGAAAGACTTCGTGACTGTCGTAAAGATATTATGAGGGTAAAAAAAAATTATACATATATGGCGTTAAATTCGACTCCGTATTTTTTCCTATTCCGCTAGAGGAATACGAACGATTGAGTGGCCATAGGTTGGCGTGTGGGCCGTGGAGGACTATTGAGGATTTTCTCTTTTTTTCTGCGTACGCGCGTCGTGCGGGGCCGCGCCGCTCCGCACCGCGTCCGCTCGCCGCCGCTTGCCTGCTATGCATTGTCCACCCTACACTAAAATAGCCCGCATTTTAGTGCCACAGCAAAATGTTGGAAATACATAACGCATGAGTTATGGAATTTGTGTGAGTAAACTTAAATGATTTATTGGGACTCTATTGCGTACTTAACAATAATTGAGTTTGCCAATACGAAAGGCTCGTATAATTAGTTTTCATTTTATTGAGCAAAGTCCATAAAAGAGTGCATTATCCTTAACTGGTGCAAAGCGGTTGGAACTGCGAATCTATTACGATAATCACCTTTAATTATGAAAATAAATACTATACTTTATTGACAATTAGTCTTTGTTCTTGTGATTGGTCAATTTTATAACTCGAACTAATAAAAAAACTAGGACTAGAACTTATTTAGGAAATATTGTGTGCCTATCATATGCAAAAGCTATTATAAATCGTACTAAAACATAGTACAATAAAGTCATTTCGTAGACATGTCAAGAAAACATGATGTGTAATGTGCTAAATGGCTTACAATTCATATTACAATCAATATAATAAACACTCGTGTCGCGTTTGCAGGCATTGTCTGCTATAAACAGGCACGGTAATGCCCCGTACAGACTGTAAAAATCACGAAGGCTTCACGGCGGAGATAGCAAGTATCTGAACGATTACTCAAGGGGACACGGTACGAATAAAGCGCACCCTTATCTTATGTTTAGCCGTTGTCGTAAACCTGGCCATAGTGTACTTTATGTCACGCTATCCTGAAGGCTAATTTACAATTTAATAATATTAGCTGCATTTGAATACGCTGGACAGCAAAACAAGTTCGAATGAAAGTAACAGTTGAATGAACTTAAAATTCTAATCATTATAAAGTCGCAAGTTATTGATATGTATAAAATAGCGTAACAAGTGAGCGAGCCACGAGACTTTATTTATTTGTTTTTTTTGCTTATGAAAGTTTATGGATGCCTTTTGTTTAATGTCCATTAATTCTATCGTTATTCTATCCAAGTCTGTATGACTATTAAGTAAGATGATGTGCATATTAAATTGGTTAACAAAACTATTATAATTGCATAAAATGAACGAGTTCAATTAACAAATAATCAATAGTTTATTAAAGCTTTGCCTCATTACGGCTCTTTAAAAACGCACGAGTTAACGATGCTAAAAACTGTCGGCAAAAACTTAATAAGGTTAATTTATCTTTAACTTTAATCAATAATAAATAGGATTTTGTTGCATGAGAATGTAAATAAATTATCAGAATATTTGTATGTGTAGAGTATGGATGGATTTAAAGTGATATGAGTCTGTCAGAACATGGGCGCGGGGAACTGTTCCCATCCAAATGTAGTGTACATGCTTCCAGTCCCTCCATACATTACAACCTACAATATCGTTACTCAAATACGGTTACCTAAATTAAATTTTAATTAATAGCATGGAAGTAATTACCCTACTACAGCGTAGTTTAACAGACCTCTAGAGAAATTTAAACTATGCATGTTGGTAACCCTCGATAAAATCAATTTTGTACTTTACTGTCGGATGTCATAATAAATACTGCGGTATAGCATTTCATTTCCAGAATTATTTCGATCTAACTACCGTTCCATCGGCTAACCGAAAACAAGTCTTACCAACTTTTATTTTGGAACAAAATTGAGTTAGCAAATGTTTTAATATGACGATATTACCTTTCTCATGTTTCGTGGACAGTATTTATTTTTGTATGAGTCCAAATTCTTGTTAGAATCGAGTGGCGAGAAGAAACTGGTTTTGAATTGTATCTGGTATAAATATGTAGATAGTAACGCCCCCGAGGTGATCACTAGTTGTTATGAAGCATTTTAAATATTGCCTCGCATTTCAAATACTATGATATTTTGTATCTCTATCAGGGTTGGGAATGTTTATTTTGATTTGCTCTTTTAATTTATTGCGTATCAAGTTTACGAAACGATTGGACGACTCGTAGGTTACTCAAACGAACACTCAGACAAGATGGTGGGCTGATAGCGTATCAAGTTATAACTACTTGTTACGAATAAGCCCGGCCATGTACATTACATATTTTTAAGGACGACTACATTTTTATCGAATGTGAACATAAAGTGACCGGCAATAATACAAACGAGGCAAGAATATTGTGAATCCGAACAACCATCTCTGAGTGTAGATCAATACTGTTACATTAACATACATTATGGCCCCTAGACCACGTCAATAAAGACATTAATGGCGACCTAACATCTGCAGTACATATACAGGCAGTTTTACTAACCTACAGATAATTATGCCAAGTTTGTGCGTAATAACATCAATTTAATTTCTTATAAGCTCAATTAATACGATCAAAACAAGGACAAGTCTTTTTTCCTTCGAACAGGGACTGTCTGGAAGATTACAGCAGTTATAAATACGTACTGTATATGTCACTGTTTAATCAGTATTCAGAGCTCATGAGGCAGTGAGAAAGAATTAAGAGCGACATCATGTGATCCGACAGAGAACAATAGAGACAGAGCGGACAAAAAGCTGCGGCGAGCACAGCCGGGCGAGCGTACCTGCGCGAGCGCAGAGCACCGGCCGCGGGTATTAATTAGTAGCCCTAGGGTGACAACGCCACCCAAAAAATCGGGAAGCGAACGCTTTATGACCACTGTGCAAGAATTTCTCAATCGAAAAATACTTTTAGGCGGAGACCAAGTATCCTTTTTATGAAGCTTTCACAACTTACGTTAAGGATAGGTAGGTATTGTTTTAATTGAATACCACTTTTTGTCGCCGAGTTCGTTGTCCGGAAAATTAGTCGTAATCATGGTTCTCCTAATTAACGAAAAAGTGTCGCCATATCGAGGCGCCAGAAAAGGATGCCCGAATTACTCGTGCATTGGCCGTCGCGAAACTCAAAAAACCGTTTAAAAATCACTCGCTCCGCCCCTGGTCCGCCCAGCGACTCCTGCGCACTTATGATTTATCGTTACGAGGACAACCCGCCCCTCGCACTAACTACCCGGCTTCCGCACCGCTAATTATACGTACACATAGCCCTCTCAAAATCTTAAATCGCATTCTCGATTCTGTCATCGGAAGCTCGCAGCGAGCGCGCCTCGCCATAATCGAATTCGATACGGCTTATTCGTCTTAATCGTTTAACTTCGATTCACGTGCTATATCCGTTTGTTCCTCGATGCTACTACTGTTATTTATATTCTTTCCTCAAAATGTTATACATAAAACATAATTTGAATAGTTGATAGATTGGATTAAAGTTTCTTTGTGTAAGCTAAGTAGCAGAGGTCAATGAACTGGTAATTGATTGATTCTCAAAAGCTCCTTACTGAATGACGCAAAAAGCTTGCTGAGTAGGTTTAGCAGACACTATGTTTAAAAGTCGTAGCAGGTAAACGACTTGTTTTGAAAAGCTTTTAAGTATTTAAATAAAAGAAAAAACGCAATGCAGTACAACAATAGTGCGCGATGCACTATCATCGTCGTGGTATGATCGCGATCCGACATTTTATAGATAAAAGGTAGTTTGCGGGTAGGAGGAGGTACGTGCGAAGTAAAATAATACACACGCTGTACTGTATTGTTGGCTGCTCGCTGATTTAGTAACCGGTCACGCATCAAGGACGTGGATCGAACGTATTCAGAATAATTTGGAAGTGGACACGGACAGTTCTCACGCTATTGGCATTCTTACGCGGTAGATAAGCTATTCATATGCCTGAGCCCGCGCATAATGTCGCCATATATTTCTCTTTAATTCCTTTCGGTACCTCTGGACGAGATTGAGATACACCTCCTAAGCTCGCGCTGCCAGCCCTGACCTTCGGACGTTTTCGTTACGTCTATTAGATAATAGTCACTTCAAAAGAACTGGAATTACTATAATAACATCATTCGAATTGAGAACCGTTTGGATTATGATTAAATTGTTATCTGCTTTTAGGCGATCCGATTACTTGAACCTGCTGAATCATTTTCACGTTAATATTTTCACTCTCTAATCAAGTAGTTATTCCTTATTATTACACAAGTGTATCGAGAGTTAATAGAGGTCACGATCCAGCTTATTTCTCCGGAAAATGAGCGTGACCTCTTACAGGTGCAAGTTTTGATAAATCGATCATTCATGAAAGCAATTACGTCTAAATATCAAAATGATTAAGTATTGCGTGTTGAGGCAAGTGTTCATCCAATGTAAGTAAATGTAACAATTATTCAAGAACACACAAACGCAGCGGGTAGGTACCCACGGTGTGTTAAACCAACACACAGAATTTGTCCATGACAAATTGGACGCTTAACCGACGGACGATGTTCTGAATAAATTATTTACAAGCTTAGAAAAAAGTCCTGTTTGCTGTGACTACAATAATCTAAATTTCATGTGTTCTTGCCTCCATACGATGCATAAAATTAATATTTATTCACACAATAAACTAATTAATTAGCCGGTTTCGTTACACGTAAGAAAGAGATTTTGAAATTGGTCTGTGCAAATCCGATTCGATATTGATATTTATTGAAATTGTGTCCTAATGATGGGTATTATGGCATTAATAGCTGAACGGTGGACCTTGATAAGAAACCTCGTATTTTGAAATCAAACAAACTGTACCCCAATGAACATTTGAATTGGACGCAATCCCACACATAAGGTATTTTATTTAAAAAGTTCAGTTGGCACAATGTACAAGAGTTGCAAGTCTCTCTATTTTCAAAAACGGTTTCTAAAATTTGTATTTTCCGCCTTTATTTAATACCAGATTTTACCCGCGACTTCGTACGCATGAATCCCGTACGTAGTTTCCCGTTCCCGTAGGAATTTCCTATTCCCGTATAGCCTATAGCCTTTCTCATGAATGTGGCTATCATATGCAAAAAGAATTTTCAAAATCGGTTCTGAAGATCCAGAGATTACATTAAACTCACGAACTTTACCTCTTTATAATATAATTTATAATATAAGTATAGATGTCCAATGGACAGAAGAGAACCAACACTTAGGTACATGGTATACCAAATTAAGCAGTAATATGAATGTAAAATCATAATATGAATAAATAACATGAAAATCACAGGACAAAAGCCAACAAAAATAATTTGCACAAAAGTAAGTCCAAACCTAATTATAGTTGAAAACCATTTAATTTGCTAATGGTCTAGACTTGTATTATTTAAACAAAAAAATATTCTCATTATAAAAGCAGAGAAGACAAATGACAATCAACTCTTGTTTTTAATCAATTCTGGCTTTTACTAATAGACTTCATCAGCCGAGATTAATTTACTTCCTAAATTCTTTTCTCATTTTAAAGAATTCCTCAGAAATTAGAAAAAACGGTCCACGTGTTGTATACGTTCTCGTTTGAGTCATCTGTCTTTCTCAATGTCACGACCTTTTTTCTTAGTTAACATAAGCAGGTGTTTTTAACAGTTATAAAGTAATTTTGATTCTATTGAATTGTGAAAGTAACTTACAGGTCTACTTTAATTGTATAAAAGCTTCATGGAAACTTGTTATGACCGGTTACTCCTCACGGTCCTCAAGGTTGAAGAATGGAAACTTGAAATTAATCTGTCTACCCTGTAGGGTTTTTTTTTTTAAGGATGGGAAATCATCAAATGACCCCTTCAGCTCTGGGTGGAGCGGCAGGGAGTGTCAGACTCTCACTGACTAAAACCCACCCATGCTCCTCCTAGTGCCTTTTGCGTTCCAGGGCCGCGGTAACTCTTTCGAACAAAATCCGCGACTACCCTGTAGGGTAGAGAGATTAATTTCAAGTTTGCATTCAATACAAAGTGATAAATCAATGTCTCTTTCCCTTTTCCCGAACTTTTTCAAAAAGTTCGTACCTAAATATTTAGACCTAGGTTTTGCTTGTGTATGCTGACCGAGTTTCACTAAAATCATTCATTTTTATTTTCATTTCAAAAATAAGGACTTCGCCCTCGCTCTCAAGCAACTGGAAATATGTCCGACTATGACTTGACCTACCTATTTCCACAAATAACTAATCAAACCTCGTTCTTTTAACACGCTTGATAATTAAACGAGTATATAATTTAATATATCAGTCCAACTTTTAGAGGCAATATATAAAGTCATGAGCTATCTAGACAGATAGGGATTGGTATTGGAATCAATATAAATAAATTGCCCAATAGAATTGCCGGAGGAACACGCCTGGCTTCAGATCAGATACTATAAGTCAGCACGCAACATATCAATTAAAGGGTGTATTAAACATCCTCATCTCCATACACAGAGTGTGGTTTAAATGCGAATACAGCATACTATTTTATTTATTGACTTGTTACTTCGCGCGACGTTGCAATTGTGTCAAGTGTGAGTTAGTGTTAGCTCTTACAACAAACGCTGTAATATCAATGCTTAATTATACACATTATAGCGGTTCGAACATTGTTATTGTTGTCATAAACACCTTCTTGTTCGTGATATGTAAGCATCTTAAAAGCTGTATTCGCTATCTTTATTAGTATCACATTAATATGAAAATTATTACATGTTCAGTTATGTCTGTTAGTAAGTGAAGAGGCAACATTATTATGCGTTTATTTAGCTGAAAGCTGACATTTCCATCAGACGTAGGAGCAAAGGCTATCTGCATGTATAGGTAGTACCTTACACGAGCCACTAACGCCGCGAGATATCTCTGTTTTGTCATAAATCGCAACTTTATTTACGATCAATATCTCCACTTGATTTATAACGACAATGCTATTACGTCCTCTCGATACTTATGCATGACCATCCTTTGTCTTATTATGAGATACGACACTAAAAAATATTCTCAGCATGGGGAGCTGGTGGCACGGGGCGATCTGGTAGGTTAAGCAACGCTTATCGAGGTAGGCCCGTGGACGGGTGACAGCCGTTAGGCCGCTTGTACACGCTAAGAAAAGTCGCCGGGCCTATACAAGAATTGGTGTCGTTTCTACACAAACTGTGTACATACACCGTTTCGGCGTTGACCACGAAAATAATCTTGTTTGCGACTTTTTTTTAGCGTGTACAATCGGTTCTGAAAGTTTAATAGGCACTCGCTCCATGTAAAATACTGGTACTCATCTGCAGAAGAAGAGAAGTCGACAAGAGAAAGCCTAGGCAGATGGATTGATACCGTCAAAAGGGTGAATAGGAACGGAGGGGGTGAATTGAAACAATATTTTGATAAGGTTTTTCACTTTAATATCATAATATTGGTTGTCTAAGTAAGCAACTTTATTTTATTTATATCAATTCAATAAAATTGGAGACCGCAAATGCTGCAAACAGGATTTAAATACCTACTTAATGTAAAAATCCCCTTCAAAGTTTTGTGCCGATTCACCCCTGAATTCTTATTCACCCCGTTTGTAAGTACTTAAAAACATCGTTTAGCAACTAACTTTTGCGAAGCTTCTACTTACCATTTCATAAGGACGTGAGTTTAATTTCGTGCACATCCTGTAGATGCTCATTTCCAGGTAGTAGTTAGATAATATTTCTTCTTCTTATTAGTTTTACGGTCATAATAAGTATTGGACAAATTAATATGCATGCTTTAATATAATGTGCTTGGTAGCTGAGAAGTATAAATGTACACTTATTACTCTCATATTAAATTATATTGAAAACATAAGTTGTTCTCACACAAAATAGAAAAGAATGTTATAAAATATTTTGGCAGGTTAAACGTGTTATTCAGATAAGATTTCTATAGGCGCTTTAAATGGGTATAGAGATCCTGAAACGGTTATATCAAAATTAAATGTAATGTCAATATGAGCGAAGCTGTGGGAAGTCCGTAGTATTCAAATTTTAAAATAGAAGTAGTTTAATTATGTGTGTCTCTTCGAAAGAAGCCCGCAGATGAAGCCAAATACAAACAGCTATGATCTTCTAGTCATAAATATTGATTGTCTTCATCAATTTTCACATTGACCATATACCAATAAGAACCTACCGCAAGCCTGTTCAGTAATAACTTCACAATGGCTTGTAAACGCACAACTTGATGGATCCGTCAAGAATTAATTTATTGTATCGTTTTAATACTAGCCCGCGATCAGTGCGTGTACAGCCGCTAATTAAAATGGCTGGTGTGTTCTGGAAACTGATCGTACTAGTGTATCTAGTCAGGTTTTTTTTTAAATTCCTTGATGGGCAAGGGTACCGTTGACCCCTGTGGACATAAACTATCCGCGTAATTAGAGGAATCTACCTGAATCAGCACCACGTCGTACTTAATTAAAGAATTCTGAACTTTTTTCTAATTTCCACCTTTTTTTGGCGAGATATAACGGCTTAGTGCCCATAAAATGAGAATATATTTCGTGTATTTGGAAGTCTTTATCGCATGCAATCACAAAATCCACACTAACTTAATTTTTCCCAAAAATGGGTGTCTATTTGCATTTTAGGCAAAATAGCGTTACACACTGAATATAAATTGCTTATTCAAAGTAAAAAATGTTATTTATGTTGCAGGAATATTGTATAATACGAACTTTCATAATAATCCCACCGCACGAGTGAATGCGCGAATCGAATATACAAATAATTGTTTAGTAGGCACAAATAACAGCTGTAGCTTTAAGGGAATTCGGACCTTATTGAAAACGCCTGGTGCCCACGAGTCTATATTTTTTTTTCTTATGTTGCCTAAACAAAAAGTGGGTCGTTATTTTATGCAATTTACTCCAATATAAATAATTCATGCACTCCACTTTGCATTTCATCATAGCAGGCAAGGCAGACATGTACCTACTAAAAAAATCTTGCAAAAAGTCTAAACCAAATTAAATCGTATCTTTTCACTTAGTATCTGCAAAGAATCTTTAGGAAATGACTATTTACTTTGTTTATTTAAAAGTAACTAAGCCCTATAAGAGCATTAAGATGTTCGTTAAACAACCAAATTCCGACGTCAACCGTTTACCCGCAACGTATTGTTTCAAAACTAATTTCCCAGCGGTCCATCATTGTCAAAGAGTTGTGTTTAGAGCGAGTTAGATAACTAAGATAGCATAATTATTCAATAATACAGTTACGGCCGCTTCAGAGATACCTACTTGTGCCATAATAAGCCTTACATTTTCATTACAAGCTGTTGAGTCGGGTTGGGAGGTTATCGTTAAGTTACGCCTGCGATCGTTGTCACCGTCCTCATAAGTACTTCTTGTCTAAAACGGTCAGCATTAGATCGTTCTCGCTATTTTGAAGTGAATTGAGCAACGATTACGAAGTCACTGAGGTAATTCTCGGAATTATCTGCATAAGACTGGGAGTGACGTTGGTTCCTTGTTTAGGTGTATATGTTTAGAATAAATAATAGGTAGGTAATCTGTCGCCATCATCTTCCAACAGAAAGTGTTGAAAGCGTTTTTTGAAGGTTTTCTTTCTTGTTCTCCAAATCAAACACATGATTTAACACTGTGATCAAAATAAAAAGGACTCTAGAACTACAATACAGTGACATGCTAGACAGATCGTTATTCAATGTTTTTCATACATGACTAAAACACAAAGAGAGTGGCCACTAACCATGCAGTTAAAGGTGCTTACATGAATTTATTCATCTCCATATTAGAAACCCAAGTCAGGTAACAATATAACGCCAGTCTATTCTTAGGCATAGGTACACAACATACAGCCTCCGTATACCATCAGGTGAGATAGTGGTCAAGCGCGTGCCTATCAATAATAAAAAAAAAAAAAAAAAAACCTATATATTGCGTGTCCAGTCAAATCTTCGTCTGATCAAAAGCTATGTTGTCTATCAACATCTTAATGTTTCTAGATAGACCCAATTAGCCGACTGCGTAGTTATTTTCTGTGAAATTTATTGATAAATTTACTTTTATTGTACGTGATTAAGTTTCGAATAACTGATTAATTCAATAAATAAATTTAATTTAGAATCAGCCCTTTCTGCCGCATGACGTTCCGTTATAGTCTCACGCGCACTTATGAGATTTGTTTATAACTTTAATATCTCTATCGAGTCTAATATATGCGTTTAGGATTTGTAAAGGGAAGCGTTCTTTTATTTGTAGTCCGGAGCGTCGTATTTTCCAATTTATTTTATTTTAGTGGTCATTAAACATAATTTATTACCAAGAGGCCGCTATTAAACGGCTTAGTGGAAGTTATCTGTAGTTTCGCTTCCACTTGTCATTTTTATTGATATAAACACACTTACGAGTGGCTCTGAATGGTAATAAAATATGTTTTCACATGCACTGGAATACCAGCGTTTTGTGAAACAATAACATACATGCTCAAGGAATGAGCTGGACCTACATATGTACAGTCGGTACTTACGTAGAGTGGGAACAAAGCGCAGTTATTTGTATTGCAATGTTTACCTGAAACGAAGAAAGGAAGTGGTAGTACTGCAGATCATGATCATAAAGTTAAATACGTTGCATAACATACTGAGACACACACGTCTTCCTCTAAACATTTGGGCATCGACAAAAGCTTCAACAAAGACAAGAAAGAGGACATCACTAACATTACGCTAGTATAATATTATCTGTGAATCCCATGTGAACTTTACAAAAGAAATACTATACAATGTATAGGTAAAAATACGTAATTGATGTTTAGGAATCGACTTAGCTTTAATAATATATGTCCGAAACGTTTTGTTCATCCGGAATTTTTGATGTAAGTAATCTTTTTTTCATGTCGCTCCAGCTTTTATTTCTTGGTGTTGTGACAGAGAACCTCACCTATACAGGAACCAAATCAAGCTAGAAATCTGCTGTTACCCTCTGAGATGAAGGACACATGACAAAAAAAGCCATTTACACCCATCATAAAACTGAACAACAACCGGTAATGAGCTAGCTAATTACTGCAGCACTAGTCCGCCCTGTTCACTCCTAACAAATTCCTCCAACGTATCCTACTTATACAGCTCACAGCGAACCAGACTCTGCTTAATAAAGAGATGGTCTTGTTAACTACTTTTTCCCTTCCTGATACCAATTTACTGCAGCAAGCGAAATCATAAGAATCTGTACGATACGGGCCTTAATTAAACATTAATGAGGACGTGTTCTAAACTCAGAGCTAATATTAAAATGTATCTATTTCCAGAGTAAGTAATTCAAGAAAGTTCTGCTAGAAACCTAGTAGTATGAGTTCAAGTTTGCGTCCAACCGGTTCCTCTATTAAAATCGTTTCATACTACAGCTTCCATCATCAGATTCCTACCATGCACAAATCGAATGGAGCGTGCACAATTACTAATTGTTGTAATTGTCAATACCAAGACAATCAATATTTTGTTCTTCAAATCGACTGTTACGGATTGAATTGACTGAATGGAGAATTTAACTTGCTATAATTATGTATGTAAAGAAGTAAACAGTGAACTTTTTATCTAGTTGCGTTTTTGTAAGTGCCAAGGAAGTTATGAAAAGTCTAGCTAAGTACTGATTTACATTGTAGAGCAAAATTAGACTTGTACAATGTAGTGCAAACCATAAACATGCATCTATACATATTAACATACATGATTATCGTGACTGGCCCTATATCGCGTGGTCATTTAGATCATAAAACAATAGAACAGTTGCAGCCGAGAGAATGCATTGCGCAGTTATGCAAATAGTAGGGGTCGCGACCGTCAGCATGAATATTGATACAGCATTGTCGAGATTGCAGATTTCCTCCGCGATAGCCCGGGCCCTTACTCTCTGCCAGCACGATTTGTAAACGAATTAACCTAAACTGATTATCTGACCATGGATATTAGATCTGTAAATAATATCCGTAAATCTCGAAGAAATTTGAACTAAAAATCCATTCCCTCGCAATAGCATAAGACTTTAGAATAATAAGAATGGCACCGAGACTCTGCGGAGTGGTCACGCAGCCACAATGGTCGGCCCGACTTAAGAAATGGCTTCAAAAACGTATATAACTTCGTCAAATGGTCATAAAATGAGACCCGTTTTATGGCGCACCTTTATAGCCGCGAGCTACGTAAGGATGAGCGGCGGATGCCACGCCGCCGCGCCGGCTTGGCCGCACTGTTGGACTGTTGCCATGTTGGACTGTTGGACCAAACTTTGTGCACCTTCACTAACTATAAGACCCTGCATTTCTTACAGCTGAGTAACAGGTACACATAATAGAATTCTGAATGTACATTCTTTGTTCGATGCCTTGGTCACGGTGCCATTCTTCAATTAATGGATTTATGGATGAGGTGTGCAAGATCAAAGCATTTTGTCAAATAAGCAGTCGGTGTCACTTCCTGTTGCAGGTACTAAAAATAAGCCTGAATGCAGGTATTTTCAACATTTCGGCGCTAATCTTACTCTTAAAAGAACATAATATTTTAATGTGCTGGAAAAGCAATCTTCTATAGGTAATTACAAACACAATACCAGACAGTTTCTAATGTTATTGTTTAATAGCGGTATAATTTAGTGACATTCTAATACATAAATTGTTTTGATTTAACGTCTGCTGAGGCACTTGAACTCGTAATTATTTATAGTTTAAATGAAGCTATATCGTAAACGTCCTCAGTGATTTATTTCCGACCTAAAGTCATTATAGCAGGCTCAAATCGGACAATCTACTTTTCTCGTATATGTAGACACATTATAATGATTTTTTTGCTGAATATTTATATATTTACGAGCGTTTTAAAATTGATATCCTCGCGGCCGAAGTATCAAACCTGTTTGCTTGGTTTACGTACAAACATCATTGATATTTATTAGATTCAGGGCTTGTTTCACTGCCACTATGAGATAAAGATAACAGATATCTCAGAGATAATAGAATAATATAACAGATTTTTATGTTTTTGTGATCATTATCTACGACAGCATGTTATGAAATAAATAAAAGTGATACCTTTTTAAATTGTTGGACTTTTTAAGTATCATAAAAGTATGCTTTTAATTAACCGCGTATTTGATTTCATTCATATATTCCTTTTTTCTTCACAGTTAGGTTATATTTCAAAGAACCTGCAAAGACAACGTTGGCTAAAAACTCGGGCAATATTTCCAAGAAACTACCTGACTCACGTAACGGTGTACAAAAGCGGGAGCTAACTAGCAAAAAAATGCATTCAACATTTGAAATGTCTAAAATATCCGACACTTCTTACAGGTAGAATAATCTTATCTTCACATTTTTTTCTAGAAACCCATTCCTAAACTCAAAAGTGAGAATTTTTGTGCCTTAGTCATGAAACTTCACCACCGATGTCAAAGTTTAAAAAATCGTAAAAACCAACAGTAAATGTGAACACCCAGCCTCTGCAGAATGATTTTACCTATTAAGGAAATGCTGAAAGTGACAATGATCACATTCTAACACAATAATTGCACTATAAAATATTTGACTATAAACAGCCGTGTCATCGACCTCTGCCGCTCCACAAGGTCATTCTTTAATAATTAAGTTCTTTTCATCTTCGCCAGAATTAAAGCACACAAATTAAACAAAAACTCGAACCCCTTTGCTTAACTGAATTATTTTATTGAATAGGCTTATTACTAAAGGAAAGAGGGCTCATGTTTTATGGTGTAGAATAATTCAAGTTCTCACACTTGTTCTATAACCTGCGAACAGGTTTCAGAATTTCTAATTGGTTTTAGTAAGCCATCAATACTAATGAAAAACGGGGTACAAGCGAAACTTTTTTCAAAAATAGAACGCATCAAAGATATTGTATCAATTAGAATCAATCGATTCAATCGGTTTATGATAAAACGATAAAAAGTTGCAGCTATGATTGAATTAGTATTAGTTGCAAATAAAATCTTGAAATACTTTATCGTTATTATCGTCGTGCCACAGAGTACAGATATGACGCACGGATGTAAAAACACTTCAATTCAGGATTACAGGTCGGTAATAATTAATTTAAATGAGCAAGTGGCAGTAATCCACAAACAAACCAACAAGCAGTCGGGTGCATTTCTGTAAACATTTCCAACCACTTGAGCAGTGGATTTACTCACAGGCTGTGGATCGTGAATAACTATGTAACAGGTAATTACGGGTTACGCGCCAACCAAATTAAATATTTTTAACGGCCCGTTTCCTCAGAATAGTGATGTGTCAGTGCACGTAGTATTGTTATCTATAAGATGTCAATGATCTTTTTTCACTGCACTTTTAATATATTTTTCTTTCTTAAATAATTTATTTCACTGTCATTAACGTTATTTGAATATGTAGGTACCGGCTAATATTTATGTATTTTACAATTAGCTGTCATGTCCTTAGTACCAAACGCCAATATTTGTCGTATGATTCTAGGTTAGGAATTTGAGTAGGCATTCATAAATAACTCGACTCTGACAAAAGACATACCTACGTGTCTAGATTGCATAAATTATTATCTGTGGTACAACAGATAAATTTACCTCATTTGACAATTAAGTGATAAATTCGTTTAGATTTTCGTGTGTGCCTTGTTAATGAGAGGAATGTTGATAATATACATTTAATAGGTCTTTAACTATCAATAACGTATCGATATAATAAATAATAGTGAAAATTATCGATGGATCGCATCCCTAATAACAAAATGGCGTTTAGCTGCCGTTCGGGGCGCTTGCGCATCGACGATCGACTCACGCGCCCTCTACAATTATCGGATGAAATGTAGTCACTGCAATAGTCTATTGTCTTGCCCTTCTAGATATATGGACTCTACACTCGGCTCTCCCATCACGTTCAAATTACTACGTAGAATTATTATTTAGATATATTTTTTTTAGATTCAAGACAATTTATTTTGTGGAACGCAGTTTAATGTTCCGATGAAAGTACATTTGTGCTTAGTTCGAAACTCAACATGAACTTCTTACAGTATGTACTACTATGTGCTTAAAAGTAATTTCCTGCGAATTGCAGGCAGGTATTTAAGAGGAGTATCTCGAATGATTAAACTCTTTGAATAAATCTTAAATCAGCATGACCGTGATTAAATGTTTTTATTCTTTTCTAATAGAGAATCTCAGAAGTTGGTGAACACACACTAGTAATATCCTTACGCTGGAAGGGGTTCAGTAGAGCACTAAGACGTCACTAGGTGAGCGGTAAGGATGCTTTAAAAGCTGTTTAGCAAAAGTCGTTAAAAGCCGGAATGTGTTTAGAAGCCAGGCCGTCGAGGTCCCCGAGATTGACATATAGACAAGACTAATTATAAATAGTACTAAATCCTTTAAAATATTATGGTTCAGGCAGGTCGACATATTGCTATTCCCAACTCGTCGTTTAGAACAAAGGAAGAAAAAATAAAAGGAGGCAATAGGTATTACGTTTTCTAGGAACTTCGTTAATCTCTCGTCTGAAAATGGCAGTAGTGAACCCTAGTGAACCCTACATTTTGTAGGTAACTTGTATGTCAACAGAGACAGACTATAAATAGCTGATATTTAAACCAAATGCAACATCTTAGATAACATTTACCGTCCAACTAAACGGTTTGTCTGATAAATTGATACGATACCACGAGAAGTGTGAAATATATGTAAACTGTTTACATAAAAAGTACCATTATGTATATTTATTGGTGAATACGAAAAGCTAACGTAATGTGTGAAAATATATACGTATGTGAACAAAGTAACGGTGCCGAGGGAGTGGGCGTAAGATTCTTAACATTTCACTAGCCCCATTTGCATTTTACAACTTTTATCGATGTACTAAACGAGATTCTGCCGCGGATGGCGAGAATCAGTGCGTCTTCCATATTGCTTACATTTTATCTTGTGTCCCAGAGCTTTTAAAAGGATTAGTGTCTATATTCATACCCGAGGTTTTAATTAGGAGATTTATTTGGGACTACGTTTCTCAATCGAGCCTTTTCTAACCGAATTCAAAATAGGTCGTCACATCGTCGCTTACCATCAGGTGAGATAGTGGTCAAGCGCGTGCCTATCAATAATAACAAAAAGGTTTTTTTTACCTAGTAGTTAGGTCATTTTAATTTCTGTGTTGCGTACAATATAAACTTTTCTGGAATCCTTAATTACATTCAATAATACGACAACATTAAAAGGAAATCGAATACAATGTACGATACTAACAGTAAAGCGACTACAATCAATAAAGGCTCATAATAAGCTCAACTAAAAGACGGTATCAGCCTAAAACATGCCAAAACACGCTCACCAAAGCAAAATAATAAGCAAAGAGCACGCTTAAATATAACGCGATATGTCAAAAGTGCGATCCTAATTGTAATTTAGTAGGTAATACATGCGAGAGATATCGAGATCAGCCAGCTACGCTCATTTCAACCTTACCAAAATTTATTTGACTTATGCGATGCGAGGGCTGAGCTTGGCACGTACAATAACGCACTAAATCATATCAAATCGTAATGCGACCGAGGTGTGTCGGTACGGAATTAAAACGCAGTAATATCCCGGCCTTGCTGTAATTCTGGCCTGTCTCAGATCTCCGAAGATTATCGTAAAGTATTTATTTATCCAACGTTCCCTCGGGAGGTTAGATACCATCAGGAAATCAATTTTGCAATGAAACGTCGTGGAGGCGTAAGGTTTGTGGCCTTTTAGTTACAGGTGGCGGTTTTATGTCGGTTTAAAAGCTATTGAGCTTCCAAATTGTATGAAGTTTGAACGCAACCGCTGCTGGCACACGCTCGAAAGATTGACGTAACAATTTCCATACAAAATCCCAATATGATTATGAAATTTTTTTTTTATTAATTGTACCTAACTACATAAATTACTTGGTTATTTTTAAACCTATTCAAGAGACAGCACTAATAATAAAAATCAAATATCCTAACTAAGTTAACCGTAAAGATGGCGTCAAAAAATTCATCCGCATCGCTGTCGACTGGAAGAGTGCCCAAAAGACTGGCAGCATTGCCACGTTGTATGGCAATGCTTATCCTTTGTCCAAGGTAAAAGCCAGCCCTTGGGTCACGCGAAGTGTCAACTAAGCGTTTAGCAAGTTAGCAATTATGAAAATAAAATAATTGAGAATAGAATAGAATACTCTTTATTATGTACACCATTTATGTCCGCTAATAGTCCGCTAGTAATTTCCGCTTTTCGTAGCTTTTTTAAAACCTGGAGCTTTATAATTTGCGATGATGCAGTAAACATTTTATAGAGACTATAAGACTGCTCTCATGATCGAAAAATTAAGTTGCGTAGTGCACAATACACCTGCAGGCAGGAAGGCAACTATAATTCTACAATAAATCTTTCGAATCATATATCTCGTTATACATTATATCAATACGCCTGTGCAATGTACCAAGTAAGAATACGTACATAAACACACTTTAATTTTTTTGAACATTCAGATTAAAATTCCATGCATTCGGTTTGGCTAATTTGAATAATCAATACACATAAATTACTCCGTAAGGGTTATTTTAGTGCTGCACATTCTGAAGTTTGTTTAACGATGTCTCAGAGTAAGTTATTTGACAAGTTTGATAAAACATTTTCATATAATTAGATGCTAGATAAATATGACTTGTCTTCCGCAGAAACGAGCAAATGTGTTCCTGGATGGGCAAACTACAACGTCGCTGTATAATATTGCATTGCGTACATCTCTCGAGGAGAAGATATGAACATAATAAAGACGACAGCAACAAGCTCGCTTCAGCTAAACTCCCATCACGCCTCCGCCAATGATACACAAATCATAATAAACTTCACACAACTTCAAACTTGTGAACTACATACACACAGCTCTCATAAGTATCCCCACAGACACCGATGTATGACGTAGAAAGCAACAGAACCACTAGGAACCGGTCCAACTTCACATGAATGCACACACATAAACTGTCCAATTAAGCAAGGCCTATGACAGCGCGATCAGTGTCCCCGCGCAAGTCTCAGCGTAGGAATGTAGGGGCGGGCAGGACAGGTCATGCTTCAATGGTCGATAGAGTCAACACCGATATGAAAGCGGACTCGACCGAGGGACTGTCAAGAAACAATCTGTATTGTGATTACAGACAGATATTGAAAAATTGTTGCGAAAATAGATGCCAATAGAGATAGACCATACATTCCAATGATACAAATTCCTTTAATGGACAGCATAGTTGCTGATTCATTGCACATAGGTATGTTCTATGGTGTTATTAAACTTCTTGTATACCTTTAGTTTCAAAGAAGGTAAATATCACAGAAAGACTAACTTTCCATTAACGCTGTACGAGAAAACTCATAATTGCTTAATTTTGAACATGAAGTAATTCTATTGGTGATTTCCTAATCCTAACACAGTTCTGATAAAAGTTTCCACATGATGATGCATTTTTTGCCGAGGTTCACAACCAAAGCAACCACCTAAATTGAACATTAATCAACCAAATAAAGTATCCAATTATTTGGTATTCGACAAAATTATGATTTTGTCTTCAATTTCAAACTCATTAGAGATTCATTTCAAAACGAGTATCAGACCATAAAGTTTGACAAATTAAACACCTAAATGAGAAATGAGATATTTAATTATTTCACGTCTCTAGCTATTTATCAATGTTAAGTGTTGTATCGATTTTTAATAAAGGATATTTTAATACCAGGATCTGTGACTAAATGTATGCTAGATATTTTTATATCAAACTAGGTTCTGCCAGCCAGCCGGAAAATATCCAAAGGAAACATACTCCCTGGATAATATACTATATTATGCTATTCCAGACTATAATATGTCTTTGCAAAATTTCATCCAGATTTGTTCAGCCTATCTGGCGTGAATGAGTAACAAACATCAAGCCTTCCAAAGTTTCGCAAATAACTAAACTAACTTTTATAATATAATAAAGCTGAAGAGTTTGTTTTGTTGTCTGAACGCGCTAATCTCTGGAACTACCAGTCGGATTTGGAAAATTCTTTTTTTTATATGATAGCCACATTCATGAGAAAGGCTGAAGGAATGGGAAATTCCTACGGGAACGGGATAAAACGTCGGAAAAAAGTCGCGGGAAAAAGTTAGTATATTTTATATACCACCAAGTTAAATGTTAATATGAAACTATATTCCGAGATCATAAATAGTGACTACAAATACAAATAGCCTTTATTTCTGATAATCTAGATACAATTTGTCAATTTTATTTTTTTTAATCTTACCTACATCGATTCCATAATTTACTGTGCATGCTATAATATCATAACACTACATTATTATCATGCTACTAATTTAGGAATTATTACTATTTAAGATGATTTTAATTGTATTTTATTTTATTCCATTTAAATTTTAAATAATGAACGAACGACGAATCTGTAGAGACAATTTATTAAGGAATTATTAGGTGTATTTTTTGCTTCCTATTTTTCAGTATTTCCAAAAACAAACAACTGAACTGAAAACTGAACAAACATAAACCAATTAAATAAAGAAAACATCGCAGAATCGGAGGTAGTCCGTTGCCCGTAACGAGACGTTTTATTGAATGTCTAATTAAATAATCAAATATGAAGGGAAATTAAAAGGTCGACCCGCTATCTAAAACAAACAAATCATAAGTTTATAACATTTTACTATTACTATAATTAATGTCCATTAATTAAACGGTCGTTCAGAGATATTACACAAACTGTAATTTAGTTATTCCTTTTATGGAAATAGAGTTTATGAGAAATATGCTAGTTATGTATTATATATAGGTCTCATAGTTACACGATATATACAAATACAGTCACAGTTAGAATAGTTCGTCACCTTATGGCCTATTTGTATTTGCTCCACACCAGATAGAATCTGCTTGACAGCTCTGCTAACTTAACATAATCATGATGTCTATGTTACAAAATGACAATCAGGGACTAAATAAAATGTGGGACACTGACAAATAAATAAAACAAATTAATATGATATATCTAAACTGATATTATAAAGCTGAAGAGTTTGTTTAATTGGTTGAACCACCTGGGGCTCGATTCTGCTATTGCAATCGTGTCTCAATGACCGGTCAGTGATCGAATATTTGACAACTTTGACAGTTTTTGTATGGGAAATGTGTCAAAAGTTTGACATTATACGTCAAAAATCGATCATTGACCGGTCATTGAGACACGATTGCAATAGCAGAATCGACCCCCTGGTTCGAATTGAACAATAAATTATTTTAGTGGATAGCCCATTTCTCGAGGAAAGCTATACCACATCACGCTACGACCAATAAGAGCGGAGCATTAAAGACAAATGTGACGCAGATGAAGTTGCGTGCTCAACTATATACAAGGGCCAGACCATAGGTTTTAGTTGGGTGACAACCAGACAATGGTGAAAGGTTTATGCTATTTTGTACTTTGTTTTCAAGTGATTTTATACAGTTTGCTTAAACAGTAGTCTGTCCAGTAGGAACCATAATTGTATACCAAATATTATCAAAGATTCTAGGTCCGTGCCTGATAAAGAAAATAATTTATAAACGAAGGTTTAAAAGACTTGACTGTACTAGTTAGTTCTTGCTGGGTGACTATAAAGAGGTTCGATCTCTCTTCCCGCGTCGTCTACGGCGGTGACACAAACCGATTTTCTATTTCTATCGCCGTGAAAAACTTACCCAACATGTGAACTACGCCTGATAGCTTTATAATTTACTGCACTGTTTTATAAATAAACGCCTCGGCTTTTAGAACTGAGAATGGCTGATGCTTGAAATTCTTTGTTGAAACTTGTATCGTAATAAAATATTGTCTAGTTTCTATAATGTGATAAATTATCTACTTAGCCTCAAACATTTTCAAATGTCTTGGTACTAATTTTATCTTATTGAAATGATAAATCAATAATTTGATACAACAGAAAAGCTAAAAAAAACAAAACATTAATTTCCTTCAAACCCAGTTATCCTTGGAAGTATCAATGACTGTATTTTATGTGGTAAACAATAAATCAGTGCTCTAAGAATGTCTAGACGCAGATTCGGGTTTAGATTTTTTCTGCAATTTTAAAATATTTCAAGTCACTAATAACCAAGCTATCGAAAGCAATCAATAGTAACTAAAAGGCTTGTAAATTTAAAATGATGATTCAATTTGTCGGTTCACAACCTTTTATCTCAACCTGTGAAATATATTTTACATTTCTCTTCTTTAGTGGTTGTTTTAGCATTAGATTGATAAAAGAGATTATGCTTTTTTAAATAAACTGAAATGTTATGAGATTTCAATTAGTGTAAACAAAAAATTAGCAGTGACGAGGTGTCAGTGTTAACAGGAAACCGTTACGATAAAGTAATCATTTGTGTCAGCACACGTCCATAACTCTTGTATTTTATTGTTTGACAAAACCTGTCGAACCTCTTAATCATTGCTAAGTTTGATGATAAAATACTACTTTTCGAGATTGACTGAAAGTTTAATTTTATTCGCTTGTTGATGGGCTGATGCCGCAAATGTTAAGAATAAAAATGAACAAGAACACAGACACCGAAGCTTTAAATAATCCAGGTCAAACTAAAAATAGTGTTATTCTGCAACCATTGTTAACTAGTTTAAATCAAATTAAAAAAAACTGATAAAAGACTGAAAAAGTGATTGATCATCAATTCCCGATATATAACTTGTTACATTTCTCTAAGAAGCGTCTACTTCCAATAAATCCTTTTGAGTTAAGATTGCAGAATTAAGCAACTAGGGCTGTGTAAGTAATTTGATACCGAACTAAACTTAAACCTCGCACGATTTCACTGATTTACGCAACTTGCTCAAATGGTACAGCGTAGGATTTCACTTAGGATACCATTAGGATACTGCGACTCCAGTCACGACTCACGTCTTTCGGCAACTTGTCCGTCACCGCTTATCTACCCGATTATACCAATATAATGGCAAATGCAGTCGTGTGACACGAGCTTTATAATTGGTTGTTTATTGTCACTGTTAACTCATTAGTGACTGTAAATCTGGGGGCGCCTTCACGAGTGGAGGTCAGTTAACTTTGAGATCATACAAGCTAGAACAAATTGAATGGATAGATAGAACAAACTAACTATTACATCTTTATTCAATTTCATTCATTTAGGAAAGTTTGCAAAGTTTGCTAGCCATCTCCAAAGACAAAGTCATCACTTATGTTGGTAAGTAAATTAAAATCAAAGAACGGAAATTACTTAATGCTTTTTAAAGATAAAACAAAAAGTCTTGTTTATTTACCTTTGAAAAAGCATGGTGACTGGTGACTGATTTTTTTTCCAGTGATATCGCTTTTAGGGGACGCGCCACCCAAACTCGTTATCAATTACGCCTCGGAACGCATTTAGGCGGGTAACAGGTTAAAATAAACGATGATTTAACATTTAAAGTTTTCACTCAATCGGCAAGTTTGGCTGGCCACCAATAAATTCATTGATAAAAACCGAAACGCTAATAAGTTAAAAACGGCTTGACGGTAAATCGGCAAATCCGAGCGACGCGCTTGTGGATCGAACTCATCGATTTTTGTATATTTTCCGGAGAATAAAGTTTCCGTTCTGATGTGGGAATAAGAGAAAAATTTCGTGATGCCACTGTCTTACGAGCGTGCGCTACTCTCTGTTGAATGGGGTAAAAACGCGCTGCTACAGACTTCGTAGAACGTACACGATTGACTACGTACATCAGTGAACACGACCGTTAAAAGTCATCAGCTTTTCCTTGAACCTCATTACACCAATTCCTGAAGTCTGCTCTTATCCTTAAAGATTCAAAACCAGCATTTATTTACATAAATTCCTGTATGGAAACACAATTTACTGCACCCATGTTTAACTTTCCTATCTGTTTCGCATTTAGCATTCATATCTCCAATATTTATTAACATCAGCCGGTTAAAAGAAGAATAAAGAAACCATTACGCGAATAGGGGTTAAACGTGCCGCGTAGACACAGGACTATTAGTATTGGCGTGAAATAATGAAAGCCATTTCACAGTATAACGTAACGTTGTACGTTCATTAAGGCGGGTGTCGATGGCCGAGCCGCCGGGTGCAAGTTGCATAAATCAGTCCCGGGAATGCAGCCCGGCGCCCTAATGCGCTTTCGGTGTCGGTTGATAGTCACCCCCCTCCCCTTCTTACCTGAAATCGCTCCTTTTCACACAATCATACCCCCCAATGATTTTATGGCCTCCACGATTAAAAATGCAATGATAATTGAGACTGACTTAACTGCGCACGGACAGTTACAAAAAACCGTGCATTCTGAGAATTAAAAGGTTACGCAAAATGTGGTATACGAAATGTCTTCTAGTCTAGGTAAGTTGATGAACGGAGCAGATAATAACGCAACGGATACCAAAATGATGATTCACATCAATAGCTTGTACATTTGAGTGCTGTGTGTGCGGCACGTTTTTAGGCTCAAACATGGGGCCTATCATTTGAGATCGGAAACGCATGAGTAATCTATGTGATGGTATCTTTTTATACAAAATACTCTAAGAAACTTGTTTAAAACAAAAGGTTCTATTTGCCAGTAATGGTTGGTTCACATCGTTGCGCGATATAGCTTAATTAATTCAAATTTGTCGTCAGCTGACCCGTAACGGTTGCTGGACATGGCCGCGGTGCGTCCGACCGCTCCTGACTACACCCGACCACTTTTCAGATTACGATCATAAAAATAATTAGGGTCGTTTTCTTAAACTTGACACTTCTAACTTGATGCTCGTGCATTGACATGGACGAAACGTTAAGCTCATTCATGTAGGTAAGATTAAGTTTTAGCATAATGGGTTTTAAGATGGATCTCTGAACATAATTAAATCAAAGGACTTTAAAAAGGTGATGTTTATTGGTGATAATTTGGGACATACAACTGGGCTTTACCCAGTTGTATGTCCCTCGGTGCCTATTTGGCCTAATTCTTTTCTATCTCCTGCTTGATAAGGATTGAAGTGGGAATTATATTTTTTTCCTAATCCTCCGTTGTTATTTTTTTATTTATTTCGTTGCGGGATCCAAGACAGTTGAATCGTTTCTCCGGGACTCGTCAAGCTTCATTGACTCGGCGTTTTTGTGGTGGTCGCCACTGTTGATTCTGGCTTTCAAGAGTTTTAGAGGTTTGGGAATGTGTGGCGGGCTGGTGATCATTTCGTGCGATGGCGGAGAAGTAACTAGGAAGATATTTAGATAAACAATAATTTATACACTTACTAAAGTTTGGTAAATTATTAAGTAGATTTTCATTAATGTGCCAGAATCTTATCTAGAATAAGATTTTAGCAACTGATGTCGGTAATGGCACGGCAACCAGTAACGTTATATAATATGGTAAGGCTACAGTATACCCACTGTGAATTAAATTTACCAGAATATCAGATTTCAATAATTTTCCACGCGACATTCTTTAATCCATTTATAAAACGAAATACAACCTAATAAAGGCACCAACTCCTAATTGTATGTAAATCAGCAAGCTGAAATAACGAGATTCCGCATTATAAAATAAAATGTTGTTAAAAAGTACTGTTTTATGACAATATATTGAGTAGTAAATGTGACACTTCTCACTCGACGACCAATCGCTTGCCGTCGATTAAGTAACATATTCGATTCGTATATTCAAATAAGCAAGACTCGAGTTTTAATACGCTTTTATTATTTCTCCGATTCTTAAAGATTTTACTGTAAGTACGGGGACGGTTCGGACACCCGTTAAAGATAACGGCTTTGCTGACGTAAAATAACTCTGGCAATTTTATGTGTTGCCTGATGACAAAAATGATGTGATTACTTAAAAATCTTCCTAAATAGAATAATTCGCATGTAGTGACATTTACGACGCTCTGACAGGATTTTAACATTGAATCACCCCGAAGTCACTGTTTTATTGATGTCGTAAGAAACAACTTTATGACAAAGCCATTACGTTCGCCGCCTGATAATATCTACTGAAGTATCTCCTAACCATGTTATTCAGCCTTCAATCTAGTCACACTTTATTTTTTATAAGCAGCTTTTGTACTAAAAACGACACTTGTGTATTTTATATAACAGCCTGAATTTATTTTAATGCCAACTTTTATCTGTAACGAAGCTTTTATGTTTTATTTTATGATCTTAGCAATTAACAAGCACTCTTTATAGTAAAAATAATGATTTTATAAGGTTTGCAGTTTATAGTCTAATTGGGTATTAGTATTATTTTCACTTTTAAGCTTAGTTTCTTTCCAAAGAAAACCATTAATAAAATAAAACGGGTGAATTGTAAACGGCCGGTGTAAAGTGGGCACTCGGCCACACCCGCATGTCACAGGATCAACATTTTATTCGTAAAAAGGTGAGGTACAATATCGTAATCGTAATGTGACGAGATCTTTTACGAGCACACGACCAGTTTTAGGTACTTTTTATTTCTCTCGCAAATAACAAAATTGCGTTTAAAACTTGTGCGTCAAAATGGTTTTTTCGGGTCGAAGGTTAAATTTATTATTATTATTGAGTGGATTATGTTCAATGAACTACTAAATATTTACGCCCTATATTGAAACAAATAAGTACATAAGTTATTTTGTACAAAAAAAATACCAATGTGTAATAGTTATAGCAATAGAAATACCAATGGAGACAATGTTAATGAAATGAAACGTGTAACAAACAAAACTCATGTTTCACGTATAGTTAATCTTTGGAAGGTTTCAGAACGAGTGTTCTGATATCGTTTGCGAGACGCGACTTATCGTAATTTAGAGCCCCCGATTAGACTGCGCCGGCCGACATACGCTAACGAGCATACATTTTTATTTATTTTTGTTTTAACAACAGTACGGTGCCGATGTTTTGTCTCTACCGGCGATTGTGCCAAGTTAATTGGATTGTTCGCTTTGAATAAAATTGTTAACTGTACAACAACGCTAAAAATCACTCGATACGACCATGCAATCTGTCCAATTAATTATTATTTTATTTTCATCTTACCTTTGTCGTTGTCGTTTTAAGCGGCGTTCCTGATGATACTGCGCAGATCTCCACTTCGTACCGGTCCACGCCAGCTTCTCGGTCCAAAGAAACAGCCGTTGAAAGTATTCCCAAGGAAGAATCTATGTCAAACAACCTGTCCACTTGCCTACCTTCACCAGTCACATTCACTATGTAATATTCTAAACCTGATTTATAGTTATTAGTCAAGTTTAACACTGCTGTACCCGCAGGTTCGTTCTCAGCCACGGATACCGAGCCTACATTAGTCCAAGTGACCCCCTGTAACTCTGTGCCCCCCATTATCACCGTGAGGTAGGCTTCAGTACTTTTCTGTTCACTCAACACTGCCTCATCCGTTGCTTTTATGACCAAATTCCAGCGCGCCTCCGGTGTCGCCGGAGGATAACGTAAAGTCAATGCACCGTTACTTCTGTGCAGATCGAATAGATCGTTGCCACCGTGGATAAGCTTGTAAGTGACCAATCCATTTGTTCCTGAATCTAAGTCACGGGCTAATACGTTCATAATAAATATTCCACGGCCTGCACTTCTTCCTAGTCTCTCCGTGTTGATCACGGCTGCGTTCATAGATACGAAAACTGGAGCGTTGTCGTTAATATCTTCGACGATTACAGTAACTAATTTCTCAGCAGATAGCCGCGCCGATGGTGGCTCAGCTCTATCATAAGCGACAACGGTTATTCTGAACGTGTCAATACTTTCTCTATCAATAGGTAATAAAGTATGTATGACCCCGGTGATGTTATTTATGGCAAAGTGCCGCTTGCTGTCATTAGGGTCTTGGTGCGTGATCGAATAATAAACTTTGCCGTTTAATCCAGAATCTGGGTCCTCTGCGGTGACTGTCACTATTGGCGTGTGCTTTGGAATACCTTCTCGTATTTGACGCACAATAGCTGTGTTCGTAAAGATGGGTGCGTTGTCATTTGCGTCGATTACATTCACAGTAAATAATATGCTTGAAGATAAGCTTGGGTTGCCGTTATCTGTAGCAGTGATGTTCAGAACGTACGAAGTTAAATCCTCATAATCTAATTGTTTGTGCAAAAACAATTCGCCCGAATAACTGTCAATAAAAAAGGCTTCTTTTCTATTACCAGACGTAATTGAGAACTGTAGTTCCCGATTGATACCCAAGTCAGCATCGGTTGCGTGGAAATGAATTATCTTTTTATTTACTGGTTCTGTTTCTAGCACTGACACTTTCATTTGTGTCTGAGTAAAAACTGGTGCGTTATCATTCTCATCAAGTACGTCAACTGTTATAGTTGTTGTGGCGGACAGACGAATTATCTGACCGGAATCATGAGCCAATATGGTGAGCTTGTAGTGATCCATAGTTTCCCGATCTAAGGGTTTGTTGATGAGTAGCTGTCCGGTAGCTTCATCTAAAACGAATTTTCCTAAATCGTCACCTCCAATCAGTTTGTAGTAGATGTCACCATTCAGACCTTCGTCAGCGTCTGTCGAATACACTCGCATAATAGAAGCTCCCACAGCGGCACCTTCGGATACCTCAACCTTATAGGGAGTCCGCGTAAAGACGGGCGGATTGTCATTGACATCTGTTATGTAAATCGTAACTCTCACGGAATCAGACAATTTAACTTTACCGTTATCACTAACAGTCACTGTTAACGTAATGTAGTTTTGGCCTGAATTTTGTGCTAAGCTTTCTCTGTCAAAGGACTTTAACGTTTTTATAAAACCGTTCCTGGAGTCTATTCTGAAATCATTTTGCGCTATAGGCAAGGAAAACGTTAACTCAGCATTACGCCCAATATCCCGGTCTGTAGCTGTTAATTTTCCAACAAAAGTATCAGGTGGCTCATTTTCCTTAATTTTAAATATAAACGTGGTGTTAGTAAATTGAGGGCTATTATCATTTTCATCCAGAACATGAATAACGACTGGCACTTGAGATGATCTCGCTGGTTTCCCGTGGTCTGTTGCGATTATCGTTAGCGAGTAGTAATCGCGTTCTTCCCTGTCTAGTGGACTTTTCACATACAGATAACCATCTGGAAATACCCCAAACTTTCCATCAGTGTTTCCTTCTGCAATATAGTAGGAAATTCTACCACTAGGACCTAGATCAGCATCCGATGCAGAAATAGCGAAAAATCTTGTGTTCACCAAGGTAGATTCAAGCAGAGATGTTTCGTATGACGTATGGTCGAAGACTGGAGTGTGATCATTGACGTCATCAACAATAACTGATATGGAGTGTTTTGCTGCTAGGGCTGGACTTCCATTATCAGTAGCTGTTACCTCAATAAACATTACAGAGCTTGGCTCACTAGAAATGGGCTTATTTAAATAAATAACTCCTGTCGTTTCCGATATTCGAAAGTTACTTTCAGGGTTGTAACTTAGCGTATAAAATATTGTCCTGTTAGAGCCTGAATCACGGTCAGTGGCTCTGGCAAAATAAACCTCTTGTCCTACTGCCATGTTTTCAGGAATATGAATTTCATCCTTGTCTTCAATAAATATGGGATAGTTATCATTAACATCCAAAACTGAAATATTGACCGTTGTAAAACCGAAAGCGACTCCGGTTTTTGCCATAACTTTTAAGTGATAGGTCATCTTATCTTCACGATCTACATTAGCATCAGTCGTTATCACTCCTGTTTTTTCATCCATTTTGAAAATATGTTTTGGGTCACCTTCTAAAATGTAGTAAGAAATTGTGTCACTAGATATTCTGGCATTTACTTTTCCTACAAAACGTCCAATGTCTGCCTTTGAAGTGCCTTCATCTTCTATAATTTTGAAAGTGTAGCCACTGTAACCGTCAAATTGCAGATTTTTACGTTGAGATGTCTTTACAATTTCAACTATAGCTTCTTCAAATGCTCGTCTGCCTCCTTTGTCTTTACAGGATATTTTAAGAGTGTACACAGTCTCCGGAGCTTTTCGAAAATCTTTCTGAAGCACTATATTTCCTGTCCATGGTTCTATATCAAAATATCCGTCGCCGCTACTCTCAAGCCGATACATGATTCTAGCATTTTCGCCTTCATCTAAATCCAACGCTCTAACTTGTAAAACATTACTTCCAATTAGCAAGTCCTCATTGATACTTTCAATGTATCTTTGAGGATAAAACATTGGATCGTTATCATTTACATCAAGAACTTTCAGTAATATTGTTGCAGTGGAAGATTGTGGAGGAAATCCTTGATCCTTCGCAAGGACTTGTATTTCGTACAAAGGTATTCTCTCCCTGTCCAATTCGATTACTGTACTAAGTTGTCCTGTAATAGGATCTAATATGAAAGTATTTGGATATTTTCTCTCTATACTAGAAGGTAAATAATATGATACTGAACCATTTGTACCCTGATCGTAATCGGATGCCGTGAGAATTAGTATTTCTTTGATAGGTTTTATATTTTCATGCAAAGTTGCATTGATTTGAGGCTGAGAAAAGCAGGGTGCTTCATCGTTCTCATCTAAAATGGTTACTTTTAGTCTAGTGTACGCCCATTTAGGATTAGGGCCCCCGTCTCTTGCTGAAACGTTCAACTCAACAGTCCCTTGAATCTCTCTGTCCAACATTGATTTTGTTGTTACTAAGCCTGTCAAATGATCGATTGTAAACCATTGCTGTTGATTTCCATCATAGAAATCATAAAATATTTCGGCATTTACCCCTGTGTCTTCATCAGTAGCAGTGATGCTAGCTACATAAGATCCGGAAGGGGCGAGTTCTGTCAGAACCGTCGAATATTCCGATTTTTCAAACACCGGTTCATGGTCATTTACATCATTAACATGAATAACTAAAAATGAGGTAGCTGTACGTGGAGGAGATCCTCTGTCTGTAGCAACAACAGTCAAATTATACTTGCTAATTTCTTCCCTATCTAAAACGCCATTTACATGCACAATATACACACTAGACGAATTTTCCAAGCGGAAATGATTGAGCTCATTACCTGCAACTATACTAATACTAGTAATGCCATTTAAACCTGCATCTAAATCAGTCACTGTAATAGCAGCTACAAGAGAACCATTTTTGGCATTTTCGTCTACAGTGGCGAAGTTAGCTGTCGGAGGAACATAGGTAAACGTTATTACAGGATCGTGATCATTGGCATCTATGAGATTGACAGTGACATAGGTCCGTGCATCTTGCCGCGGTACACCATGATCTTTTGCGATAACAGTAAGAACGCAAGTCATATTGCAAGTAGTGTTGCTACAATACTTAGGACAATTCAGTTTCTTTGTGGTTGTGATAACACCAGACTCAGGATCCACTGCAAATTGTCTCTCTGTATCGGTCACTTCATAAGTTATTTTACTATTATCACCCAAATCACTATCCGTGGCTGTTACCTTTAGAACTGTAGTTCCTGGTGGTACACTCTCATTTAGAGACACTGAAAAGTCACTTTGATCGAATATTGGAGGATTATCGTTAACGTCTAAGATAGAAACATTCACTTGTAAATACCCGTATTTAGGTGGATTACCACCATCACGTGCTGATATGTTCAGGATGTAAAAGTCGGTGGTTTCTCGATCTAACTTGCCCGTTGTCTCTAGGTGCAAATAAGACGTTTGACCGCTTGGATTTACGGTGACGTTCAACCTAAACTTCCCCTCAGTATCACCATCAACTATTCTGTAGTCATTCGTTATACCGTTTTCTCCTAAATCCATATCGGTGGCGGCATCGAGCAATAACTTTGTCGCGGCCGCAGCACTCTCGGAAAACGCAACCGCTATACTCGGTTCGGGGAATTCTGGATAATTGTCATTCACATCCGTCACCCGTAATCGCACTTCTATCGGATAAGTTGGTTGGCTGGATAATACAACGAACGCATAACGGTCTACGGCTTCCCTATCCAGGACCAAGTTGGTCTTGATCTCACCAGACACCGGGTCGAGGATGAATTCCTTGGGAGGTTCATTGAAACGGTAAGTAAAACCAGGTTTTGTGGGAATCCTGCCAACGAGGGTGCCGACGGGCTGGTCTTCAGGCACTCGAAGGTCGACGCCGGTGTCGACGGCGCGGGACTGCATCTGCTCTGCGGCGGCGCTGACGCCCGCTAGGAGCGCCGCCAGCGCAACCAGCGCCACGTGCCATCGCCCCATCCTCGTCATGACACACACAAAAACATCGTAGGGTTGTTCCTCGTCAGGGAAAGTTTACGCGCGCCGGGAGCGCTCGCTGTGTCCCGTTCGCGCAGACTCGCGCACTCGCTCTCGTCAGGTATGCAGCATGGCCGCGACGACCTGCGCGCGCACGAATATCTCACGGAGAGTGCGACCCGCCGCGGCTGCGCCTACGCCGTCACATTCATTCGTAAACACGTGACAAACACTATCTACGGCCGTCACACACTTATGTCCCGATGTGCACTAAACTAGACTCTTATTACGAAAGTTCCCCGATTACACGCAACACAATTTGAAAGCACTTTTCAGTTATGTTTTTGTTATGTTTGACAAGTGAAGAACGCGTTGTATGCGGCATGCGGGCGGCGTCGCAGTCGGCGCGGCACTGGCAGGCGGAGGCTTCCAAGCCGCCCCGCGCCCCTCCCTCCGCGCATTGAACCTCCCCCGCAGCTTTGAAAGCTCTCGACTGCGTGATGATGATGCCGAGATAATGGACGTCGAAGGATTCTACTATTTATTGTTCGATACGAGTCACTTTACCATTCCAAGAAAGCTTACGGATGCAATGATAGGTAGGCAGTGAATATAGTTATTTAGAATGGAAACTTGTTTTAAATCTTCTAAAACCAAATTATTTATTTACAGAACTGCATTGGGTTCAAGTAAGTTTGCAAAAATACTTCAATATTATCTTAATGGATCAGATGGAAACCTACTCACATTAAAATATTTACCTAATAATTTATGCAAATAACGCAAAGCCAGCTAATGGACATTGGGGTCCTAAATCGTATGTTTTTATAAAATATTAAATTTTTAGCAAAACAAAAATCATCAAAACAAAAAAAAAAAAAAACTACACAGTTGGCACCTAAGTTGGGCGTGCGTTGATGTCTATTACAAGCGGCTACGAGGCGCGTGCGCTTGCGCATCTAACAGCTGAGCTTGTAGCAGTTAGTTCCATGTCAAGTTGACACAGTGCAAGCTTAATTGCTACACTGTTTATTTAATTGCCGTGTTTACTATTCACAGCACTTTTAACATACTCCGGAGGAACTTTGTCATTGGACTTGTAGATGGAAGCTGTGCGCTAGGCTGAAGAAATAAAAAATAAAAAAAATAAGGACCGTCTTGGCGTCTTGGTGTCAATACAGTTAAAACTTAGTTTTGAAGGCTTTCATTGTAGCAGTAACGCATGCTATGTGAAATCATTTATAATTTCGCAAACTAATTAGTAGTGTTCGTTTTCATATAATAGATGATTATTGATTAAGAATCAGTACATAACGGAATAAAATGGGTGTTACGATCGCGACCAAAATGTGGAATGCAAATTTGTAATCATTTTACTTAATAATTTAGAAAAATACGACACAAATTAGTAATTTTAAATTACTAATTACTCATTTAGGTATTTTAACCGCTCCGGCCCCGGCGACACACCGGTGTGTCGCGAATTAATCGCGAATTTAATGTTTATTTACCTATTACATAAGATTTTTTTTTTTGGGAATTTTCACATGTCGGGGCCGCAGCGGTTAAAATGATAAAAGTATTTAAAAATATGTCTTGGTTCACCTGCACTAGCAAAAGTTCACTAAAAGCTGTAGAACATTCATAGAAACCCATCTACCGGGCGCTTTAGAAAGCTCCTACCGTTCACTTGGAGCGTCAACTATTTGGCGTATGGAAGGCGTAAGTTTTTCACATAAGCTCCATTAACGTTAGCTCTTTTACTTCAGCCTAGATGGCGCTGTGTCGCATTTGGTTGATCCCTGTTGTTTGTTACGGAATTAACGTATTAGAATCTTATCAAAAAACACACCAAAAGCGGGAAAATAAACTGAAAACAATAACTGAAATTATTGATGTTCTGTTTGAAAAAATGACACAAAAATGTGTCTTAAGTAGTTCTATCACATCGGCAATAGACAGGACCAAAGATAGCTTTTCCATTCAACTGTTTAGTATAGTAAATAACCACCACCACTAACCACAACCACCACCAACCACCACCAACCACCACCACCACCACAACCACTAATTAACCGAATAGTTACTAATTTTCTTAGTTCTTTTTAATTAACCGAATAGTTACTGATACTCTCTGTTCTTTTTAATTAACCCAATAGTTACTAATACTCTTTGTTTTTTTTAACTAACCGAATAGTTACTAATACTCTTTGTTCTTTTCATTTAACCGAATTGTTACTAATACTCTTTAATCTTTTATTTAACCGAATAGTTACTAATACTCTTTAATATTTTTAATTAATACGTTTTGTTTTTTTTTTTACTATTATTGATAGGCTCGCGTCGATCATAATCTCATCTGAAGGAAAGCGACGATGTGGTTTACGATAGAGCACGCTTGCCTAAAATTAACCTGATCACTCTTGACTTAATGACCCAACTGCCAGGGTTGCGGACTTTGTTCGAAAGAGTTACCGCGGCCCTGGAAACCAAAGGGCACTACGAGGAGCACAGATGGGTTTCAGTCAGTAAGAGTCTGACACTCCCTCTCTCTCCACCCAGAGCAGCAGGTGTCATTTGATGATTTCCCTCCCATCCATTAAAAAAATTGACCCCAAGGTTGTAGCTATTAGGAAACACAGACTCGGGCAGGGAATTCCACTCCTTAGCTGTACGTACAATGAACCTATTATAAATTAAGTTAAATTGAATCTCTAATTTATTTTAATCTCACTTACAATATTGTCAATACTAACTTATTCTTATTCTCAATTTAAAATTATGGTAGCGTACAGACAATCCAATAGGACTACTAATAATAGTAAAATTTATATTATATTACGTATAAAACAAAAACATCTATATATAGGTAACTCAATAATATACGAAACAATAACAAGATAATGTTTAGAAATAAATAAATTCTGAAAAGAGCTACGCTACGAAAAGCTTACTTTGCTACGCAAGTTAACACTCGGGAAGCAACAAAAACATAACCGAAAAGTGCTGGTTGTCTACTGTAACAATAGATGGCAGCACTTTACCAAATTCTAACATACACACCTCTCCATTGAAAATAAGGCCTATCTCATTAATTAAAACCCGAACAGTACGAAAATATTTAAAAGACAAAATTAATTTCCCAGTGTGTTGCGTATAGGAGATTTTTTCTTTTCCTCGTTACATAAAAAAAAAAGTTCTTCCAAGCCAGTTCGATACGGCGAGGGGCGGTAAGGTGGCAACAAGGGGGGAAGGAGGTTCCATGTCTCCACGGAATGACAATAATTGCGTCTACGTCTAACGATCGACTGGATTCTATTTTTAAATTGCATTTTGTAGCAGGAACTTATACTATAGATACAAATGGTTCGATCGATTTTTAGTACTATTTCAGAGACTTACATTATTTAAAGTCGAGCCGACGTTTTATAAGTGGATACCTATATTTAGGCAATTTCCAATTATAAATCTTGCCTATATTAAACTGAATGGAGGTCAGCCTTATTTCTGACCGCTTAAAAGTCAGAATTAGATTTTATTTCGGTACGCACTTTAGTTCAGTGAGTACCTACATACTTAGTTATTTTCTAGTTAGTTACTAATTAGGTCGCAGGGGTCAAACGAAGCATTTAACTGCGCTTTAAAAGCTTGAGAAAATACTTGGAGAATAATTAAGATTAAGATTTGTTACCTTTGAGTTTACTTATTTAATTCGCGGTGATAGTTCAGTACTAGAAAAGAGTACAGCGTCCTTACAATCCCACTGATTTTAGGATAGTCTGACAAACAGCAAGCGACGCTATTTGGCACAACTTTCAGACTTACAAGATGAGAATGACTGAATGTTAGTATTTATCCATCCGACCTCCACAACCCAATTACAGAGGGATAACGAAATCTACATGAACTGCTCAGAAATATATTCACAAAAGAGACTAGTTACCATTCACTCAGAGACCAGAAGGCACATGTAACTACATCATTCAACACGGCGCTATGTAATCTGAACCTACTTACAGCACAAAGGTAGAACCTTTTTCGGCAGTCTAAAAATAAACTGTGTCCTATACCTAGGTACTTCTCCATCAGCACTTGTTGCATGAAGGTTTGACGTCACGGCCCCCTCCCTTTTGTGCGCTAGTGCTGAGGGGGGACCGCGCCTCCTCGGGGGGCTGCTGACGTAAGCACTTACATTCATGAATGGATTGAAGCCCAAAGCCGCTATGGCTTGATTAGTACCTACCCATACGTGACTTGTATTGATTATAGTACCTACAGGTTCATTACAACGTGAGCTTTCAAGTGGTTTATTTGTGGCGAGAATGTTAATATTGTATTTTATGTAGGTCATAAAATAAAACGTAAAACCGTTAGCCAATCTACTGATAAGACTTATAGTTATAAGCTTATGAAACAGTATTAACTTACATATAAAACAAACATACTGCATGACTAGTCCCTATGTATATTTGAGCACATTTTCTTTCCTCGAGTGAACATTTTCCCGAGGTAACCAACTGTTACTACGGCCAAGCCAAACTAATTAGAAACTATGCCCACGTCCCGCCTACTGCGGTAACATCAAACAGAACTTATATGAAATCTTATAAGCCGGGGTACAAATATAAAAGTATCTTCTAGTTCCTTTTGAACGTAGACATCTTAAAGCATGAACTTGCAATGACGATACTGTCGTAACTTGAAAGATTAAGTGGCATTGTCAGATTTGTCCAGAAGGAAGAAGAATACTGATATGACAATGAATAGAAATGTAGGTATGAAAAAAACATGTACAAAATAAATTCAAATCAAATCAAATCAAATACGTTTATTTGTGTACACAGGTGAAATTGACATATGGGCAGAAGAATGATGTGCTTTTTGTATCTCTAGCAGACAGAATTATGGTGGTAATGGTAGGCTGCTAACCTCTTATTATTTTGTGTAATGAAAAATAACATTTTTACTAAATCTATCCTTTTTGCTCAGTATAAACTAAAAAGCTGGTGATTCCTAGTTCCTAGCTGACTGACACTGATAAGAAACACCGAAAAAAACTCAGAGGTTGAACCATGAAGGTTAATGTCTAAGGTAGTTTTGAAGAAAGCCATGCACATTCATATTGGACATTATTTTTATGCTTTTGTCTTCTACATCTGTTTTATTTTGACGTTTTGTGCGTGTAGAAACAGTTTTTCGGTCCGTATATTTTTTTTACTGATAATTCTCTTCATGCAAATTATCATAAAGTTATTCATGTAAATCTAGGACATAAGAAACACAGACTATACGTAGTTGCTACCATCCCGTGCTAGTTTGAAAGTGGATCAAGGAAACGGCCCGGTTGCACTGTAGAGCTGTAGATAAGCATAGGCTGTACATATCACTATGTAGTGCAGCTTTATCGATTTATGACCTACTTCGGCAACCTGCTCTGGTTACCTTTTAATCACAATTATTATAGTATGGTAAACTTAGCAACGATCCTGTTTAAATTATCTGCTACTAGCTAGCTTGGCATTATGGATACAAATTCAATACACAAACCTTCCCCGTCTATGTAATCTACGTATATAAAACCGTGATTGAAAATCTGTTGCATGGTTTAGAAGAAGTAGGCAGAGAAACATATATATATACTGGAAGAAAACGACTTTGTTTTATGCCTCTGAGATTAGATAAAATAAGTCTCATGAAAATATTTGCTCCCATTTATATTTTTAGATAAATTTTAATCTTTTCTAAATATAAACTCTAATAAATCCTGAAACCAGGTTTGTACTTGACTCAATATCGTGTTTGGAGCGTAAATTGATCGCACGCTTTGATAAATACCTATTATTAGAATATGGGGCAGCAATCTGAGAATTGGCTTGACTCGATAACATGGCACTTGATATCTCAAGGTAAAATGTGCTCTGGAGTTTAAATTGTTTATCGGCTCATCGGTATTTCTACATGTAATGCCCGGTTTCTGAGGTTTTTGTCGGTCGTTTATCCGTCCGTTAACCTCTAACCAACCAATGACAATATGATGACAAATAGCGTGAACGGACAGATGAACGACCGATTAAAACCGGACATAAGTGACCAGTCTAAGTTAATTGGAATCTCAATAAAAAACATTTCTTAAGGAATAGAATACTGTTTATTATGTTTACCATACAAGTCTCATAATTTTATAAGGCAGGTTGGAAGACAAAGTTGACCTTACCCCTACTATGGGACTACACTGGCTGAAAATAATAATAAAAAATTGTCAGAAGCCCCGGGAAATGTCTATAAATAGCTGCATGGACATTATGACCTTTTACAGTTGACTCAGCACGGGCGTGGGTGTCAGGCTCCCCAAACGGCAGCGCGTGGGCCGTAGCATACCCCTTTCCGATGCAATACACAAAATCATAAAGAACTGCAAAGAATTGCGACGCGGCGCATTAGTGCTAATTCAGTGGAATTTACACCTGCTATGAATTAAAGGGAATTAGCTTTTATATGTGCGTTGAATAGGGTACACTTTTACATGTTCTATTCGTATCATAGAGCTGATTGGGTCTAGCCGGGTGGAATTATCTTTGCTGCTATGATTTGTATAGGTAAAGGCGCCATCTGCACTGCTTACCCCGGTATTCAAATGAAGAATTTGAAGTTAATAACTGGTTTAATGGTCTAAAAAATGCTGGCGTGATGATTTGGATTCATTCCGGACGGATGAGCCTGAAAAAGCAACAGATAAAGTAAGCTGGAAAAATATAGAGGAGGCCTTTGCCCAATAGGACACATGGACCAAAAAAAAAACATAGGCATGAAGACTTTAGCCTTAAAGTTAGTGTGTTACATATTCAAATTTCCATAATAATATAAATATAGCAAGAAAACGTATCTACTTGCATTTCTTCATCACGAAACACATTAAATACACAAAGAATAATAATTCAGTAGGGATACTATTCATTTTACAACATTCTCCATTGTCTGCGCTAACAGAAGCTGGCGTTTCACATAGTTTTCAGGCAGCCAGCCAAGACTTCTCGCCAGTCATTTGTTTGTGGGCCATGCGCCATCACTACTACGCTTGTACGCGTTAACCATTCATATAATAAACCAGATAATACCTCTATTGTAAGTACGTACAATGACATTTTATTCATAAGCAATTATATGTATTCAGGTATTAGTATAGTAAATGTACATAACGAACTTAACTATTTATATCTGCTAAACCTAACTATATACAAACTAGACTAAAAATGCGAATTATGTACAAAAAGTGTAAAAAACAAATTGATCATTAATAACATTTTATTCATTTATTGTACACCTACCACAGTGTAGTCTTTTAAACCCAAGGGTTAACTGGTGGAGAACGCTTTGTTGCATTCTTCCCTACTAATATTATAAATGCGAAAGTAAATCCGTCCGTCTGTCTGTTACGCTTTTACGCTAAAACGGCTGAACGGATCGTAATGCAATTTGGCAGATATACATATAGCCTGGGATATGGAGAAGGCCGAAGGAAGGAAGGATACTTTTTACTCGTTTAGTTGTACATAAAGTTTAAATAAAAAAAGCATTCATAAAGTCTGAAATTATTTAAAATCGATGTAGGTATAGACGCCTGAAAATCCAAATTAGGTCAGCTGATGTTCTTAATAAAATTGCACTTAGGAAAATTAAGTTAGTCGGCTGAATTAGGTATAACATAGTGTGAGTTCTTAGCTGAACTGTAACCTCTTCATAAATATACATGTAGCTACATTGAGCGAATTGAGTTTTTTTTTTTAAATCTAGAGTACATTACTCTAATGTTGTTGGTAAAAATACTCGTCTGGTGAATGAAATTTTATGTGACGTAACGACGACTTCAGTGAATCATCAACTATTCCTTTACTCACTTAATTGGATAATAAATTAATTGCTTTTCGTCTAACTGCTGTATTACTTCCCAGAAACCGTCGAGGTATATAAAAATAGTGTACAATATCGACAAACCATTAGTGTACTTATTCTACGAATTCTATTTTAAACCTGACTGAAGTAGAATAATGAATAAAGTTGAAGTCCAATAATATTTTAGTGATATACCAGCCAGTTCTAAAAATAGCATCAGCTACCCCCCTACAGAGAAAGGGACGGAAATATTTATGAAGCTTATGTAGAAAAGAGATAGATGTTTCCTACCTGCGGAACTTTGCCATGTCTTGGGCGAAATGTATTTTTCCTTAGAATTACTTCCGATGTGACATTCGCTCAAATAGAAAAATAGCTTATTATTATAATTTACGAAAATAACGCATTCTTATCATAAAAAAATCATAGGCTTTAGAATGATATTCGTAACGATTTATTTTAACGTTTTGCGAAATTCATACTGCTGTTAACTCATCGTCGTCATCATCATTTCAAAGACGTCTATTGGTACTTGGCCCCCTACCAGCGTCGCCATAACTGGTAGCCACCACTAATACCACTACCAGTCCTTTACATCTTGCATCCAACGGACACCCGTGGCCCTCACCAGGTCGTTGATTCACCTTTTGGGAGCCTTCTGAACCTTATCATCCATTCTGCAAGCAATGTGCCCTGCTCCCAATATTTCTGGCTTTGTCAGTCACCTAGGTTCTCCTGCAGATCAATTATTTACTGATTCGATCACGCAGTGTAACAAAAACTTTTTAACAAAAAAACCGACTTCCAAAAAAAACACTACAAAGTACAAAATAACTTTAATTTCGGAAGTCGGTGTCAAATAAAGAAGAAGCAACCAAAAACACCGACTAGGTACCGAAATTAAAGTTATTTTTTCGGAAGTCGGTTTTTTTTTGTTTGTTAGTTTTTTATTTTTCACTTTTTAGTGGTACCCTCCACACCTAACAACACTACTGGAAAGTCACAGGAAAACAAAAATACGCAATTTCGTATAGGTACATGGATGATTTTTCCATATATTTTTTCCAGTTATTTGGATTTAAAACCAAACCACTTAACCGATTTTGATAAAATTTTCATTGGACCATTTGGAAAGTATACCCTTGCCAACAAAAAACAAATTTTTCAAATCGTTCAGCAAGCGATGGAGTTAAAAAACATTTAAAAAAAAATACAAACATCCGAATTGAGAACCTCCTCCTTTTTAGAAGTCGGTTAAAAATAACCTTCTCCATTGCGGTTTAGCTGGTTTACAGTCTTCTCATGATTCCCGTGGTGAGCGAACACGTTTCAATGCATATTGTCTACACTGACAAAACGCACTAATTAGACTTTCATCTCGAGACTACTCGTAATTATAACTTAGCTGTTTGATTATACCTATTTATCAAGGAAAACCAAGAACATAATATGATGCTTCGTTTTATTAATAACATCGTTATATCTTACACGTGTGACCTTTGGCAAATCTAGGCGTCCCTTACTTCCTTTCTTTCAACTCACTATATCTTGTATATTTCGAGTACCATTGTATTGATGTAGGAAGACAATTTTTTTTGTAAAAGAATATGAAAGGAAAACTTCTTTCATTTCTAGGCAGATCATTCATCTCTATCTCTGTATTTAGTAAAATGCTTTGTTCTGAGGGTTAATTCTACTAACTTCTTAACAACGTTCGCATGGCATGTCACTCGCAAACTGTCAAAAAAACCATTTTCATACATGTTTGTCACTGAGATGCGAATGCGATCGTTGCTTGAAAATTAGATCAAGGCTAAATCGGTGGTCGTAGAGACTTGAATGGACGTATTTCCTAGATGAAGGCATCTGATAAGATAGGATTTCGGGAAATTCGTTCCTAAGGGGGTGAAATAGGTGATTAAAGTTAGTATGAAAAATGTTATTCTCGTCCGAAATTGAACAAAATAAATAATAAAGATTGTTATTACTTGTTTTTCATAATTACCTCCAAAAGACGATTTAGGGGGTTTATAAGTCTTGTATGGAAGAATCTTATTCCTTGGAGCAATGTACTTGAAACTTAGTACTAATACTGGTCGAAGTAAATAATAAAAGTTGTCATCATTCGTTTTTCACAACTACCCCAAAAAGACGATTTACGACGGGTTTAAGTTTGTATGGAAGGTGTTTCATTCTTTGAACTTAAAACTTTGCACATGACTGTTCCAAAGTTACCCTAAGCTGATAAAATTTTCGTTTTTCTAAAATACTCCTACTTAGCTTAAGTCGTTTTTCACCGTAAATAATACAGGTTTTTATATCATCATCCAGGCTAAACATATATTATTTCCTTACTTACAGCAATTGGCAGGCGGTTTGGCGATCGCAGTGTAGCTGTTGCAATGTAAAGAGAATGCTGCTACCCATTCTCTGGTGTTACGACACCCACGGGAAGTGATGCGGAACCAACAGATAATAATGACTGATATTATGTTAGGTATATGTTATGTTATATACTGGGTAATTTTTTTTCCAGTGCGCAAACTTTGAGAACCACTTCTGCCCATGTAAATGAACAATTGTGGTCAGTTGATGACAATTTTGTAAGGGAAGTTCAAATTTTTTTTTAGGAATTTACTATGGCTTTCTTGGGGAAAGTTGTTCATTTACATGGGCAGAAGTGGTTTTCAAAGTTTGCGCACTGGAAAAAAAGTTATCCAGTATACTTCATTCATACATGGCAGAAAGCTCTAATCAGCCCTAATGATTTACTACTTCTTAGAAGTAGTAAGGTCTAACGACCCCACACACCCTAGTGTTCTAAACCGTTTCAAGGGCCTCTGACATGGTTTGACTATCGCCATTTGGTGGCCGGGACCACGGGCTTATACGTGCCTTCCGAAGCACGGAATGATCTTTTTATCATCATAATCAGGTGATTCAAGCCTGCAATGTCCTAGCCAAACTGGAAACAACTTTACAAAGTATGCTTCCCGTGGGCATCGAACCCACGACCACCGGGTCACAAGGCAAACGCCTAAACCACTCGACCATGGAATGATTTACTGAAAATATTGGATAGAATTCATTTTCATGAGTAAACAGTTTCCACAAACAAATTGTTGCTCGAACCTTTAAGGCTGGAGTTGTGAAAATTCATGTGCCTATTACAGTCCTACACACAACATTATACAGTTTGAAAAGTCATAGGTTAATATTATGGTTCAACGTAAATCGTTGAACCATAATATTAACCTATGTTATTACCATTTGAACACAAATTAACGCCACACAGAAACACAATTTTAGTGTGAAATAAAGCAAAATGGTATATGCATAACGGAGTTATTAAATTCGTCAATTTAAAATGTCATATTCACCCATCAGTGTCCGATCGCCTGAGATGTGAATTAAAGTGCACTGTAGTATAATTTTTGTCACCTAAAATAAATGAATGATAAATATATGATAAATAAAATTATCTTAAAATTATATTAATTTTGCAAATGGGTTACCTACAAATAACTTTTTAGACGTCAATCTTTTTTGTAGGTAATACCATTCGCTGTTGCTCTGTATAGCGAATAACACTTAGATCTGCAGTGCGATTCTGTAAGTGTAAGCATGTCGAAGTGAACACTTGGGCGGGGTGCACGACGGGTGAGTTGTCAAACCATACAAATAAGATGTCGATAGAATCTACCGGCTGAACAGGGGCCCTACCATGACGTGTTAAAGCGTGAGTCGTTCGAGCGAGAAGGGGGAATGAAACTATATAGGGTGTATAGCTCCATCCCACCTTCTCGCTCGAACGACTCACGCATTAACACGTCATGGTAGGGCCGCAGGACTCATAGAAAGACTGTAAAACCGGTGATTATAAATATGTTTTTCACACCACCTGATCGAAAACATCAAATTATATGTCATGCAAACCTAACCTAAAGTGAGTCATTATTGGCCGAGGGCACAGCCGGGCAATAATAGTGTCCAGTACAGTATTATTGCCCGGCTGGGCCCTCGGTTTCATTATAACCCACCGGTCAATAATGTGATTTTTTGGAACGTCATCTGTCAGCTAAATTGTACCTACTTACAACGCCCCAGGAAATATATTCTCGATACTTTACTCATGGATGATATTCTCGAATTCCTACAGAATCATAAGGATATCGTTGCTGTGTTTTCGAAGACATTATAAGTAAGAATAATTGGATAAGTGCGGATCATTGTTAAATAACACTTGATACACATCTATAGTCGATTTATCACCTTTATTAATTAACAACAATTTTCTCGAGCGTCTCCAATGACGTTCTAAATTCAGAATGCATACAGCTGACAAAAAGCCCTGTGTAATGCTCAGTTTACACAAATTTCGTATATTTTATTAGGTTGCTAACAATAGGCACATACTCAAAACCACAGAAAAAAAACAAATTCGAAAGTCGTGGCCAGTCGTGGCCAAGTGGAATACTGGAATACGAGTGGAACGCAAAAAGTTTGGAATATTGCAAATCCTATATATTTTTGTAAGTGTATATTATAGTTCTTATTACTTTGATTTTGGTACTATGGCTTCCTATTTTCTCACAGTAGGTGTGAGAAGTCGAGTATCCTCTTCGGGGATAAAGGTGTCTTAGCCTTGGGCTAGCTTGAATCCCTCGCTGCATTCAGTCTCTTAAATAATAATCGACCAGTATCAAATAGGTTAATATTTTTAAATATATAACATAATGTTCTTATCGAAGAAATGCGTGGGTGAATGTTTCAATAGGAAGCTATAAATATTATAAAAAACAATTGTTATATCGTAACAAGGACATTTCTGCTGCTGTCACTTTTAAATCTACATAACTAATATTATAAAGACAAAATTTATCTATGAAAGTACGGATCCGATTATGAAAATTCTATTACTAATAAAAAGCTACCCCATCGTGAAGTGCCATAGGCTTCTCTTTTGGTCCCGGAAAATGTGGAAAATGAACGTTTCATGGTATAAAGCAAAGTCGTTGAGTGCTTCTGTCTATGCCTCGGCTTACTTCTTGAAAGTTTGAGTAAATATACTCGTATACCTGTTTTGCATACACGACGTGCAAACAACTAAACACCGAGCAGGTTGCTAGTTCATTAATACACTACTTGTTTTTGAAATATTTAAACTAATCACAAACTTTTTCCTTCTGTTCAAGCCTATTTATTCTCTAAATAACAGTCAGATCTTACGTGCGTAATGTTTCACAGGGTTCACGTGCTAACAATACAACCTTCATAATAAATGAAACATGTCTTCAACAATGTTTTCAGGTAATAATCGCTGTTTCAGGTTAGCCCTATATAAGCTAACTTTTCGGAGACTACATCTTAGTCCTGCTTATCAAATGATCGTGAAGGAAGTTGTATTCACTGACAGCAATATCACTTCAGTTAATATTTTCAGATTTGGTGGTTGTTCAAGCACCTAAATTGCCGCTCCAATAACCATCACACAAAATCAAAAGCACAGATAACATAACGGTGTGATCACACAGGATTTTTTTGATAAAAACTTTTTAGTGGCCCCGGGCAGTACAGCTTACAATAACCGAAGGCAGACGAACGTAGGCGTCGCACAGGGCTGAATCAGCTGAAAAGAGAATTTATATTAAATTATATCAAGGCGAGCTTTATCAGACAAGTTAACATTAAAGTTAATTAAGTATTTCATATAACTCGGTGTCTGTTTAAGGCGCCCACGCGCTAATCTTACATTGGGATCATATTCAAACACGACGACCCTTTGAGAATTGATGTACTGTTGCCGTTGCCTAACACATGTTGACTTCAAAGCCGTATGTAGCTTCTAGCTACAGGCCATGGGGCCGACTCAACGTATATTAGCAAATTACGCAGCAGATATTGTAGTGAACAAGTGTATGCGTAAACCAAGATGTACTTTTTGTTCCTTTACCAGCAGGTTTTTGTGCTTTCCGAGACACGAAGTTATCACATCACCGACTTTCAAACCTCAGCCTGCTGAAGATGAGAAATTCCTAATGGAAAAACCCAATTAGGGAATTCCACAAAATAACATACATTCAACTGTCGCGGTTTGCGAATACTACATCAACCAATACCTAGAACCTGAATTTAGCGAGGTTTTCAGCTGATCAAATGTTTCATTAACCGCCCCCGCAATGGCCACAACACAGAGCATCCTTGTGTGCAAAATCGTGATTTCAGCTTTTTCCTTTTTGTGAATCCGAGCAAATATTCATAGAAAATGAAACAGATTTTCATTTTCAAAACTAAATAGAACTTTTCTTTATAATATCAAGTAAGTAGATAGTATTCAACATTTTAGCAATGAGAAAATACAAGACATTTAGAAAGCGACAACGTGGTGGTTTATCGAAGGAAACCAGAGGACCTATTCTACAATTGTTTAAAAAGCCTTAATATCCATACATTTTTGACAGATTGCAACTGACATGCGAATTCGAATGTTGCTTAAAAATGAGTAGAATTGGTCCTTAGATTACTTCTTACTACTATTATAAATGAGACACTTTGGATACAGGGACAGATGGTTGTTTGTTACCCCATCACGCCAGAACGGTTGCACGGAACTGGATAAAACATGTACGGAACAGATTTATTATATAGAGAGCATTACAATTAATAACACATAGCACACATAATACCGCATAGTAAAATAATTAATACATGGCACTTAGGCTACTTTTTAACCGACATCAATAAATTTTGTTAAGATCGGATGAAGAACTTTTGAGATAGACAATTTAATTGATATGAACTCGTTGGAATTTGTTGGGGGGTAGCACTAAACCTTCCACTTTCCAACCTTGTGGTTTCTTGAAAACCACGCCAGAAACACCGACTTCCAAAATTAAAGTAATTTTGTACTTTGTAATGATTTTTCTTTGGAAGTCGGTTGTATTTCTTTGTATAAAGGTTTTAATATCCCGGGAGTATTATTTTTATTTGCTACACCTTAACTTTTTAAACAGTCTTTGAAACAAATTAACATTAAAGTGTCTTTTAAATTGCGTTGCTTTTACGAACAAGTATCGTTTTGAACGTCAGTTATATAAATTTTACAAATTGCACTATCTGTGTACTCTTCTCACCTGCAAGGGGGGAAAGAATGGGAATATAATTAAGGATATTTAAGGACTTAATATAAGGTTGTGAACTTAGGAATAATAACTGGCGTCCAGACTGTTCGATAGCTTGTGGCTTGGAGTGTGAAGTGACGGGGGACTGACATCCCAGTTCATAATATAAATGCCTTCACTATGCCATAAAATAATAGGTAGTTCTAAGTAAATCATCTGCAAAGTCGAGGGTGTTGCTGTAGAGTCTCCCACGTTCAATGAATCATGTCTTATGTGTTTGGCTTTCCTAGGACCAAGCCAAATTTACTACACGGGTATATTGGAACGACTGTATCCAACAGATTCCATGAAAAGATAACCGTAAGTGTGAATAATATAGGTAGCAAAGTACTTTGTAACTAGTGAAATTTTTGTCATTTTCAAATAATAAGTATCTGTCTCGCCTTTGCCTAACTATTTTAGAATTCCAGTATCTGAACACCGGTATTTCTTATCTGACCTCAACAACCCAGTAGCTGGATAATACGATAACCCTTGGCAAGGCTGAGTGCAGATTCCCTGGCTTCTGACCTCCCGCTACGACTATCAAAGATATTCAAATAACAGCCAAGAGAAACGTATTAAGGCACAGAGAAAACGCGGTATGTACTGGGTGGTCACCCATCTGACCCGTTAGGCTGGTATTATTTAGCCACGAGCCACAATACACTCTCTAAATAAATTTGAATCTTTTCTGTGACCTAAAGAAAAAAAAACAATGTTTGAAACGACCTGAAGGTATATATGGGGCAGTGATCAATACTCGTGTCTTCTTTTTGTATAAAAGCAATTTTCCCTTAACGTTACATTTTCCAAGCACATTACCAACGTAATAACACGTTTCCTGGAACAGATTTTCTTCATAAATTGTAACTGTTCTCATTATGAACAAAATTACAGTTTTTTTTTTCAAATTATTATTTAATTATATTCAACAATTTCTGTAAACAAAATTCTTTTGGTTTCTAAATTTTGCGACGCCATTTATTTCAATTTTGTTTTTCGGTAGGGTTATTAGGAATATTGAAGTGTACTAACACACTTGGGATATCAACTGCTTAACCGGACTAATCTTATATTCGTAACTTATTTTCCACATTGTTTAAAAAATAAATATCCTGCATATTAAACAATTTCCAACAACAAGTCTTTAATATAAAATTGCATATCTAATGCATACAAAGCAGCCAAGGCTGATGCAGGCTCAATCTTAGCTGGACCTGCGGGGCTGTGACCCAGTTTACCGACCTGACACAGATTGCTGACCCATAGGACACCTGGAACCTACCCAGGCACTTCCAGGTCACTACCCACTTACGACTCGAGCTAAGCAAACATGTGTTTGTATAGGAGATTAGTTTTCTATTGCGTTATCGGAGTAATTGAATCGGGTTCTTAGTGACCCGTGAGAGTTATAAAATAACTAGCTTTTGTCCGTGGCTCCACCCGCGTGGATATCGGCTATCGCGTAAAAAGTAGTAAGTCCTTCTCCATGTTCCAGGCTATATATTTGACAAATTTCATGACGATCCGTTTAGCCGTTTTAGAGTGAAAGCGTTACAAACAGACAGATAGACAGAGTTACTTTCGCATTTATAATATTAAGTAGAGATTAGTAGGGATAGGGATATTGTAGCGAGTCAAAATGATTTGTTTGTAATGAATCAAAATCGGATCAGTCGTACTGCCAAAAATACTTCCATTTTTATTAAATCTAGTGATCTAATTTCGTTGCTAAGACTGATATAGAGACTGATTAAGAAAGCTCTCCTATCTCAAAAAAAAAACCAGGTAGTGGATTATAAGACTAAAAATGTTACGTCAATTAATCCTATTTAGGTGTATTTCTATTATATTTATGTAAATACGAATGTTTGTGAGTATGGATACAGTTTAGATGATGGATTTTGATGAAACTACACAGTAATAAAGCTATATAATTTTTGGTTTTCATTATTTTTTAAAAATATTGGGGGAAGTACTAATAACACGCGAGTGGAGCCGCGGGTGGCTGATTATAATTGAAATATCGTATCGTTTTTGAGTCTCGATGAAATCATAATGGCTGAACTTACTTAGGTCCAATTAAATTCAGAGGTCGGAGTGTTTGCCCTGAAAATGCTGAAAGTTTCCACGCCTACATGGCCGTGGGCATCGCTAGGTTAGTTTCAATTTTAACAAATTTAAATTAATTGAATGGGTTACCAAAGACGAACCTTTAAAAATGCAAAACAGTCAGCAACAGTATTCAATCACAAACCAACAAAAGGCGTAAAAGACAATAGTAAGCTGTTGTCTTTTGCGCGTTTTGTTGGATCTATTAATTATGTAAAAAAATCAAGTAATTATTTGTACTTCTAAGAACCCTATTCAACATTGTTTGTCTTCAAAGAAATATATTTTATGCATAAAACCAGCAACTCAAAAACAACAGCTACCTCTGTGAAAATTGCCACCGGTCTGGCGGCATTTGACTTCCAACGCCATGTATGACATGTCACAGGCGATAGTAAACAAACAATTTTTTCTACTCCGTGATGCTTTAGTCGTTGTTTTCCGCTGGACTTTTCCACTGGCCTTGAATGATTCACTGGTTCAGCGAGCTTGCGTGGAAACAATACCTGGTAGGACTGCTAATACTGACTCAATTACCCAGTCTTCTTGGAATCGTATGCGTTGTCACGCTATAATATGACTAGTTTGTATGTTCACTATGTTTAAAAAAGCTTCGATGCCACTCTTTTTACACGACAACGACGAAGCAAAAAGGAGGGTTATGAATTTGACCGGTATGTTTGTATGTATGTATATAGGTATGTGTGTTTATCTGTGGGGTACAAATGAGGTGCCATTGGAAGCGTCTAAATTGTCCGCTGGTTATAAGACTAGGCTATGTTGCAATAAATTGTATGTTGTGCCCTCTAGGGCGCATTAATACATGATTTTTTATTTTTTTATTCTGGTGTTGTTGGGTATCAAACTAAAGGGCTTATTAGCACATTTCAAATATTTACATTTATTGGAATAATAATTTGAACCCCAAAGTGATTTAAATAAAAAAGAAGTTCAAAAACTAAAACCCGACTACAGAAAATTCAAGTTCTAAAAGTATGAAACAAGAAAACATAGCCATGGTCATGGTAAAACAGTATGTTTATAGTAATTAAACATAAACATCAAACTTTGGCACAAAAGTTTAGGGTTGAAAAAAATTGACCTTTTGAGGGTCAGTAGTTTCGGAGGTGAGGAGGGGACCTCCGGAACTACTGAGCCTAAGTGTCTCTCTAGACCATATATTACTTTTATGTAATCTCGTAATAGTTTTAAACAAATTCGCTATCAGCCTCTGTTAGTTTCACCGCTTAATTCTTCTAAAGGACTCAACGGACTTTGATACAGTTTCACTAATAAAGAGAGAGGTAGATATAATTTGCACTTGTGCGAAGCCGGGATTCGTCGTGTTATAATAAATACTTGATTGCCTGTGCTTATCGGCCAATCTTTTTCCCCGGTTTGGTTCAACGTACACGTTATAGACTTAGGATGTCCTCATTATATTCTCCAGGTCTCCAGGGTGTTAGATATAATTAATTTCAGCTAGAAAAAGACCTATCGCTTATAGTAGAAGTATATGACTTGACTAAACGCATTTTAGGGTTCCTTTCTAGAAGGAAAACTATCAGAATCTACTACAACTATTACTAAGCCTCTACTGCCCGTCCGTTAGTTCGTCCGTCTAACTGTCAGTGGGCTGTGTATCTCATGAACTGCTTAATAAGTGAAATAAAAAATATATAAATGAAATTTTACAAAGTGTGTATGACTGTATAAATTGTCGCTTTATTTGAATTATAAATTAAAGAACTAAGAAACAACAGAATCGTGTTTTTTTTCTGTTTATAGTATGGTAAAGAAAATAGACAAAACGAAGCTAAGATAATGTGTTACAGAATCGGTCAACCTTTCATGATTGATTGTGTCTTATGTCTTATGTCATATTAAAATAACAACTTTACAAAGTAAAAACTCTAGGTACCATAAATATTGAAACCCAAGGTAGCGGTGGTTATTATTATTTTTTAACAATACCGATAAGATATGCTATAACTACGATACAATATTGTTCTACCTATTGAAGATTAATAAGCTCATGTAGGTACTTGTTTTGATATGGTACAAAAATTAGTTTTTTGGTAAAAGAATAATTCGTTGTAATAAATCACATTAACCACATTCATTTATGACTTGACAGAATTGAAATTATAATAAAAGCTTGTCGCGATAATTTCAATTTGTAATTAAAATTTTATAAGGTAAGGTAGGTAAGCACCTACTAAACTTGTAAGCAATTCATAATGTTTGTAATTAAATAAAAGTGCCGTGAATGCTTAAAATGTGGAACTTTAACCTTGAATAACTTTTTTGCACACATAGGATTTATCGGGATTGAAATTTATTGCAGCACCTAGTTGATCTGTCAGAATGTTTCTTAATTTTCTCATTTTGACTGAATATGTAGAGATTTCTTCTAGGCATCGCGACAAGCTTTTATTATAATTTCAATTCTGTAAAGTCATAAATGAGTGTGGTTAATGTGATTTAAAATTTTATTTTGATCTTTTTAGGGCACTAAAAATAAAAACATTTTTTAAAAGTTTTTTTATCATTATTTTATTTTATATTTTTTAGTTTCAATCGATAGCTATCGATCAATACGAAAGTCCATCTATAAAACGGAGAGTCCTTCAACAGAAAAACTTAAGGAACGGGCAAACTATTACCCCTGGATATGACAGATCTATTTCATGGTGGGCCTACCAACTGCCTATCATAAACGAATGCGTAAACAAAATTTCAAGTCCCAGCAATTGAATATTGAGGAGTTCCATAGTTCGAAGACAACCCTGGACGTGGCATCTATTCCATGGTGGGCCTACCAACTGCCTATCATAAACGAATGCGTATTCAAAAATTCAAGTCCCAGATGAATATTGAGGAGTTCCATAGTTCGAAGACTAGCCTGGATGTGGCATCTATTTCATGGTAGGCCTACCAACTGCCTATCATAAACGAATACGTTTACAAAATTTCGTGTCCCTGCTATTTACCGCTGAGGAGATCTCTCGTACGGAGCCGATCCTGGCAGCAGCATCAGGTCACGTATGATTAACATGCATTGTCATCGGTTCTGGACCAGCATGCAAAATTTCAGCTCAATCGGATTCGGGGAAGTGAGTCAAATTAAACTTGCAAGATTTGTAAACATACATACAAGTCAAGTTAATTAAAAGCTTTAATTAAAAACTGCTAAAGGATTAATTCGAATAACGAATATTTAAAATGTTGATTGTGTAGTTTATCTAGACAGGTTTTATAAAATATAAGTCCAATCAAGCGAAGTATATTATATTTCCACTAGTTTTTGCCTGCGACTTCGTACGCGCATATCCCGTATTTGCCCGTTCCCGTTATATTTTCTGGAAATCCTCTCTTAATGCTCCCCTACACTCCCCAAGGAACACATGTCAAATTTCAGCTTTCTACGACCAGTTGTTTTGGCTGTGCGTTGTATGTCAGTTGCTCAATCACTCAGTACGTAACGTAAGAGTTTTATATAGGTAATAATAATATGTTGATTTTCAAATATAGATATATTTTATGGCAGCCTTATAATAATTTAATGCGTGTGGGTGGTTTGTACCTACTCTACGCTCAACAATTCAAAGCCGGGCGCAGATAAAAGAGAATATTAATATTTGAATGACGCAAATACCTCCAATTATGTGATGTAAAGTGATATCAACTGTGGGAGATAAGATTATCTGAAAGAAATATTCTAAAAATAAAACACACACCTAGTAAAAAATACCTACATGAAATTAGTCCAACAGGTATTTTTTAGGTATTTTTTGCATTTCCTGTGCAAGTTGCAAATTATAAGTACAATAGGTATATTCGAAGTCACAATGTCGTTCCTTAACTAGGTACTCTGTTAACACGATGTCTGCCAAGCCAGGTTAATCCGCTTTACAGTTGTAAAAATCCTTGATCTGTAAGCTTGAAAGAAAGTTAATGAAAATCCATGCGGCAGCCAACGAGTTAACAAACTAAAACCCCACAAAATATTGTTACTAATGAAAAATGTTTTCGACTTTAATATTTTTCAGTTGGCAAGTTTCGTAACGAGAACGTGACCGAAACCACCCCATGAAAAACCGACAAGGTACATACAACGTGATTGTTTCCAAAAGAAGCCTCAAAAACGTCGTTTTATGTAAAGTTTGAAACTTCCACAGACTTTTTCGCAACGTCGTAGTTCAGAACGGGTGTTTTTGACAGGCTTCCAATTAGTACAAGTATACTAAAGGTAAATTTTCGTAACATATCGACTGTACCTCGACTGCAAGGCGCCTGGCGGGCATCGACCCCTTGTTTGTGACGACTTCCGCTCCCAAACCTGACGATGCACTTCGAATGCACCGAATTTCTCCCAAAACGACCCCCTCTCCCGACCTACCCCAGCCGAGGAGCCGCCCGTGGAAACTTTCAGCGATCCATACCGGTTACGAAACCACTAGATGTGAATCCATATTATTATACCCGATCGCTGCACACTTACCGATATAGATTACCTACCTTTGACCTTTAGGCAAGTCACCTAAAATGGATATCCCGGTCCAGGTAGGATTATTTAGAATGTGCGTGGAAAAAGCACCAAGGGCTATAAACCTCGTACTACTCTAGATAAAAGCAGTAAAATTAATAGTGCTGGCAGGTCTATAGTTACTGAACGAAATGGAGCTTCCGTTTATTTACTCATGTGATATTACTCACCATTTTTTTTTTTTTATCAATTAAACTGATAAGACCAGTTCAATCTAGTACTCGTAGGTAAACATTAGCTCGAAATTTGAATTTCCTGAAGAGACTCAAACGTACCTGGCAAAATTAGAATATATTACTATACTGGGGAATACTTACGTATAATACAGACGTGATTCTATGCTATATTATATTGTAGTTTGTGAATATATGTTATGTTACCACAACAGTCAACTGGGATTTGAATAAAGTACCTACCTACGAGCTATTATGAAGGACTTATGTATTCCACGTGTACGAATCAAATCGACTAAAAAGCATCCATTTGGTCGTAAATAATTTTAGTACAGTACTTTATGGGCTATTACCAGTTTCCGCACTTGTGCTTCACACTTTTATCAATCACTATTTTCTGATGACGAATATGGGGATATAGCTTCAATAACAAATATTATAACAGGAAAGTAGTTTAGGACGAGGTTTATCCCATCACAAGTATCTCCGGATTACTTTCTGGGAAGCCCCGGCAACTTAATGTATAGATTTAAGACAATAAACACCTTTTAATTTTTTTATTTTTAAGTAGTAAAAAATGTGACTTACAAGTAGTTGCCACAAATAAAACTGCCTGGTGAGAAAAAGCTAACAGTGCTAACTCATAAATATTAGATAAGTCTAAGGGCATTTTCCACTACGTGCATTATATAATTCAATAACAAATAACTGTTATTTTCTTAAGTAGACGCGAATCGATAATGGTACAAATATAGCACTTCGCCCACGTGAAAGTCGGAAATAATCACAAGGGAACATACTCCTTGGACAAAAAGATATTATTCTATGTGTTAATCCAGGTTATAAACTAAAGTTGGGTACTGACCGGTGTTACGGGGCGTAATGTAACATGTTACAAAGCGAACATTCGTGCACTCAGTACGTGGAAACGAGCACGAACGTGATGCGTATGTGTTTTGTTTTACACGGATTTTAGGACACGGGCGGCGTAACATAACATGCTCGCTGCGAATGTTACATGACGCCCCGCTAAGGCCCGGTTTCCACCAAAGCAGAGAGGAGCGAAGACGAGAGGAGATGAGTTTGAATAAACCAATCCGATTTCGTTAGCGGAGAAGAGATGATTGTGGAAATAACGAAATCGGATTGGTACCCAGGTTATGTGTGATTTTCATACAAATTCGTTTAAGAGTTTATAATGCGTCAAAGAGAGAAACAAATAACCAACGACCCATTCATGTATCGTACCAAACTATCGCATGTACAATATTAGTTGGATACAAAGAAATTAGGATAGGACAAATGTTTAGTAAAGAAAGAAGAAGTCATTGATAAAAATCACAACGGTAGTCTATAATTTGAAAATCAGTAAACGGAAAGTACTTGGTATTCAATAGATGGCAACGTACCCTTAACTTTTTAGGTGAAATATCTCCCGTAAACTACGTCCCACACGGAGTTTCTTTTATCCACTTAAAATTAAGTTTTGTCCAGAATTTTCACGGAAGCAGCAAGACGGAAAAAACCTGTGATTGTACGATGTTTTGACAACGGTTTGGCAAACGTGATTCGTTAACCTTTGTGGCATTTCGTTTCGTAACACCAATTATTTTCTTTCCACAAGAACCTAATCTGTTTCAAAAATACGTATCTACCTACAAACATTTATTGTAACTGTCAGTTAGAATATTTCTCTCACTCAAAAGGACTTTGACATCAAAGCTTTTATTATGTGGGCTCCCCAGGTAATTATCATTAGAATGTATTTTTAGAGCAGATCTAAGACCTATTCGCCTTTGAAGCCATGTCAAATAGCTGAAGACTCAATGGTATAATAAAAAGAAAAAAGTAATTTATTAAATTGGACATGATTTTCTCCTTCTTGAATATTCATGTTTCTAGAAAGTCTTTGTTTAATGAACGTTGTATAGACGCCCGCGTGCTGCCAACATTGCATACAAAACTATTCTATCTGTATAAACTCTAAAACTGCTAAATTAATTTGAATATTAGGTAGGTACTAAATTCAGATAAGCATGCACTTTCGATTTCATGTTTTATTAATACAGACAAGAGCATTTACCATCTACTTCAAACACTAAGGTATTTTCATAAGCTTGTATATTTTAAAACTATTAATATTCATTGGTAGAAAACAACTTAAAAAGTATGTAGTTTTTGTTTAACAACGCATAAAAAGCAATAACTGAATAGATATTTCATACGATTGCGCTAATTTAATTATATGATGCCAAAGACTACCTACGTATTTATTTCAGTCTGCGTCAATTTCTCAATTTCCATAAGCACGAGTCCTACGAACGAGACAAAAACTTTGTACAATCGTATAATTCAAAAACTTTGTACAAAGTTTTTTTCATTCAAGGAGATACCTACCCAAAATAATATCGACAGCACCTCTAACACATCCATAATTCGGTTTTTCTTCTTAGTTTTCTAAGAAAAGTTATAGAAATCATACCAATCCCTGAAATTCAAAATTATGGAAATTATTGATTTATTTTAAGGCTTATTGTTCTAATGTCTTATCTTGCAGAAGCTTGACATGCACTATTTTCTTCATACAAAGTTTTCTAATCGATTCCAAGGAACCTATATAAATACAGTTTTAGACTATGTTTATGGGTTCCTAGGGATCGGTAAAATGCACACTGAATTATTGGTAAAGCACGGCTGAAACTAAGGTGTTGAGGTGCTCTGAGTATCGATGTAATTGAACGGAAATGAACCCCTGAAAACTGCATGCACTGGAGGAATACAAGTCGGTATTCAGCTGGCATAAGAAGATTGAAGTAGACCAAGTCGCGGGAAAAACATAGTCATATCATAAAAAGATAGTACTTACTCCGCCTCCACACGCAGACAAAGTTGACGCAGCCTTCACGTACAGTCGACAGCACGTACGCGATAAAAGTTTGACCTTGAGCTACCCTAGCGTAGTACGGAGCTTCAGTAAATAGTCCCGCTTATACTGGTCCGTTACCATTGACGTGGGGCTTTCTGTACACTCGTGAAGTTTTGAAGCATCTTCCCCATGACGCAGAACAGTCATTACGTCCTACACGAGTTTTATACTGAACTACACTTATGGCGGAGTATGGCTATTACTGAAAGCTCTTGGGGTTAATTGCCTTGCCTGCGTCATACATATGAATTCTATGAAGCACCGAAGAAGCTGAATGAAGATTTCTTTATGAATGGGGACTAGTTCATATAGCATAAAAGTGGCTTGTCCTGAAAAGATATAATAATATTTTTAATACGCTCACGTTTGACCACTATCTCACCTGATCGTAAGTGACGAGGTGGTCGACAATAAGTAAGAAAATCCATCACGCATATCAGCGTATCAAAGTATCTACTTATAGATATAAGTAGATACTTTTGGATAAAACCTTCACAAAATATGTAGTTAAGTTTCAAATGAAGTGAAAAGTTTTAAACTACATTGTTATGTAGAACCCAAACTTTCACGACCCTAATTCAGTAACAGTCCTAGAAACCAGTTAAGAATTCTGTTTCAAAGCATAATGTTCTAAAACTAAGAATTTCAGGAGGGTCTGAAGTACTTTATGTTATCTTTAACATTCTAAACCCGTCCTTACGGATCCTATTCTAAATTTAACTCCTAAGCCTTATTATATGTCGGTACTAGGTATGTCTGCATCTACGTGAGTTCAGTATCGTCAACGTATAAGAAAATGTCGTGGCTCCTACGGTGGACCAGGCAAATATCACCCTTCTGGCACACTTAACCCCTTGTCATATGCATCTATATTTTCTAAACTGTAATGAAATGTTATAAAGTAACCGCTCGTCAAGCCGTCAACAGTTTTCTAGGAGTAAAAACAGTGTCATAGCTAGATGAATAATCTGTGGGCGCGATCGATAGCAGGGTACCGCGGGTTGAGGGTAGATGGAGGGGGCCGGGTCGCGGGGCGGCGTGGGGTCGGGGACGAGCCGGAGGCGCCCGGGGGTGCCAGGGGGTGCTCGGGGGCCGCTGTTTCATTGAGAACGTGTGGGCGAAGCGCGTGGGCGACCTGCTTATAAAGGCTGCTGGCCCTCCCCTCCTACTTGTAGTCGTGTTCTGATCGCGCCTTGACTAACATCTATTCAGTGAGTTATGTGCAACATGCGGCTTTCGAGCTTGAGGTGAGCTTTCTTTTTAATATTTGTTAATAACCGGTGTATAAATTCAGGACATTTTTATTGTTTGGTTTTCGGTGATTTTTTATTTTATTTAGGTATCTTTTGATAGGAAAAAAAAATTTCGCTTTAATTTCAAAGACAATTTTTAAAGTGCTTACTTAATTGTAATTATTTTGTTTTAGGCTATTATCGGTCTTACTTGGCTACTTGGTAGCTCAAGCAAAGGCTTACCCAATGCAAGGATGGCCTATGTACCCGCAAACCTCTAGGGAGTACCCAGATGACGAATATTACTATGCCCCAAAAGTGCAATACTTTTACGATGCCCCAGCGATCAGTGTCCCTGAAATGCACGCTCAAGTGCCATACCCCTACTTTTATGACCCCTATGGCCACTTCATTGCCAACGAAGCGCCAAAGAGACAAGAAGAGAGACTAGCCGCGCTGCCTATCGGACAGGAGACTTGGTTCGAGAGCGACACCACGCCCCGCTGGCAAGCCAACGATGTCGATGACGTCAGTGCAGCCTTCCTCGACAATTTGATCCTTACGCAAATGGCACAAGACGCACAGAGGCGGCGCGAGAATGCCCGCGCAGCCTTCCCGCCTGTTGATTACGAAGAGCATGACACCGAGGACGAAGATGTTCGCGAATTGAAGGCCTTAGCAGGCAAACCTCTGTACCACGTGCCCAAGACCGTGCCCAGGATTGACGACGATGACTATCCAGCAGACGACGGATTTATCAACTGGAACGGAAACAAAAGAAGCGTGACCACTGCTGCCCCAGAAATCTCTACTGAAGCCTCTAAAGCTGGCGACAAGGAAGTCGTGATGCCGCGACCTGCAAGCAATCCCTTCCACCGATACCAGAACACTCAGAACAAGAGGAGCAATGCCTTTTACGATACTATCGTGCAATACTTCGCAGACAAGAACACGAACAAAAACTCACAAGTAAGTAGTCTTAATCAATTGAACACTTCTAAACGTTTTTCCTCAATTATTTAGGTTCCGAAGATTCAATATAAACGTTTATTAGTCGTAGTTTCATAAAAAATGTAGGTACTCACGAAGTCAATAAATATAAATGTTTCATTGTTTGGGAACGCACTAAGACTGTGGAAGCTCCGAAGTCTAAAAATAACATGGCCGGGGCGGGGGTGGCGGAGTGGAGTGGCGGCCTGGCGGGTGACACAGTGGGCCCCGAGGCCGGGTCACTCGGCGCCGGGGGTGCTGCACAAGTACTGACTCCGCCGCCTACCTCGATATAGGCGACTGAGCTAGAAATTGTTCCAACTTATTAATGAGCATAGACCCCCGCAATTAACATTATGTAACCTTGTCTACAGGATTCAGCGAAAGGACGAAGAATCGAAAAACGTTTTATCGCAGATGACGCCGATCTTGTTGGGGAACTTCGAGGCCTAAAACTAAAACACCGCATTGCCACTTAAACAAACACTTCTGAATTATCGCCAACAAATATGAGACTGAGTAATAAGTAGACATAATAGTTACGCAGCGGCGACATCATGGAACGTTCGCGTTAGGGGCAAACAAAATAACAAAAAAATATTAACATTTGTCACGCGTATAATGTATCCATTTCATAAAGTGTTGTCGTCCACTTCGAATAAGTAATTTTGTGTCAATGATTATAATACAAAAAAAAAAGTTTAGAAGATCCTTTTCTATCTCTATGAACACTTCTTCCGGTACAGAACTAGTGGTAGTATGTTAAGCGTGAGTACGGGTGTAAATGATGGTACAAAATGTGACTATAATCTCCATTTAGAACAAATGAGTCGTTGACTGAAAAATGCATGATAGTATAATAATAAAAGTTGCTCCTTCAAATGGCAGCTACATGTCGCACGACGAGTGCAATTTGTAAATATGGGTAGGTACTGATCGTCTAAGACTTAAAACTATTTAGATAGAAGTCAATACATCAAAAAATCTTAAGAATAAGAAACTTTTCAAAAATATTTTTCAGTTTTATATAAAACAACTGCAAGGGAGTAGTCTTACTGCTTCTTCGATTGCAAGCTATGACACCAAATGTCGAAATAATCTTTCAAAACGAATTCTTCACATTACTAATTATTTACTGTTTTTTTTTTTGTGAAATTACTAAATTTTTTTATTCATACTTCATTTTATTGTTTTGTTCATAACATGACGTGTTATTGGCCTATCTGATAAACATTGAATTTTCTCTCGGGTGCTAACTCATTATTTTAAGTTAAACTTACTAACGGTCTATGCAGACAATACCACACCACTAACTTTTTGCAAAGCAAAAACGTACACATACTTAATATATGAATATATCTATTTATCTGTAAGGGTTAAGATTCTCTCGGGAAGCAGAGGATTACGTGATATTTTAGCTTTACTGCTTCTTATCTAAAGTTATTTAATATGCATCTGGTCTATGAGACCGATAAAAACACAAAAAAAATATAATCTTTGTTAACCCCTTTTTCGATTTGCTATTATAACATTTAATTTTGCCTATGTTAGTCAAAAAATCATTTTTCTACCCACATTTTCTAACATTCCTACTTTGTCCTAATTAAGAAATCACCATTGATAAGGTTTGATAAGTAATTGTATCTTTCAAAAGTACATATCTGTTTAAAGTAACGTCAAATTACTTTCCTATGTTGAACTACAATATCTTTGAAATTAGTTGTAATGTTATGTAATAATGACCTGTAAAGTATTACTAGTTGATGTTAAACATTAAAATTAAAATTAATTGAAAAGTACAGTTAGGGTTCTGTACACACTTCTGTTTAATCTCAGCTATTACTTTTACATCTGCAAACTCCTAAATAGTTGAAGCCTAAAAAGTTATGATGTAGATAAAATTAATTTTGTATGTAACTAGTCCAAGCAGGTGTTTAGATGACGTTATGCAAAGTATTGCTCAGAATATTGTCTATCTGTAGATACATTAATTGCTATCTATGTATTTGTATTTGTATAGGCATTACTGTACTTTAATAGATAGGTATTTTTTTAATTATGGCCTACTTGTAACTGAGAAGAACCTATGGATACAAATCCGGACCTTAGCGAGCTATAAAATTTTATCAATATAAACGAGAAAAATAATTAAAATCATTACATAAATTGTACGAGCATCTTTTTCTGCATTTTATTTTACATCCCATCCTTTGAAAGCACGTCCTATGTCCCTATCTATCCCTTACCACGACAGTAATAAGACAAAGAAAGGTAAAAACTGTAACATCAACAAATAAGTTAAAGCAAAATGAAACAGCCACTGAAGAAACACAAAGATGTAGGTATCTTGATGATTAAGCTATCTCAAGACTGCATTAGGTACCAGTCCCATTACAAATAAACATCTCTAAAGTCACTCTACCGTCTATATCAATTAGCACCTCGAGAGATATCTCGAGGGGAAGGAAGATTAATTAACCAGCATTGAAAAAAAATATAAATGGTTCCCCAGTTAAAGTGGTCTCGAACTAACTAGAAGTACAGATGAATTATAAGTAGTAGTAAACCAGCTCCAATATAAGTAAGCAGGCGCTACCCAAGACCTACGAGTACTATTAATAAAATTGTCTCTCCACCCAAAGGTTAGCTGTGCTTAAAGTATTAAATAAATATGTAGAAGGATCCTATCCTTCTATTTATTTAAAAAAAAGGAGGAGGTTCTCAGCATGTTTTTTTTTTACCTCATATCTCCACATTTATAAACCGATTTGAAAAACTCTTACTTCATGTGAAAGGATATATATATACTTCTCGATTGGACTCATTGAAATTTTATCAAAATCGTTTCAGTAGTTTGGTTTTTAAATCTAAATAGCTGGAAAAAATATGTGGAAAAATCATCCATGTATACGAAATTGCGTATTTTTGCTTTTCTGTGACTTTCCAGTGGTATTGTTAGGTGTGGGTGGGGCTATAAAGTGAAAAATATAAAAACTTTTTCACGAAAAAAACCCGACTTCCAAAAAAACAATTTAATTTCGGAAGTCGGTGTCAAATAACGAAGAAGCAAACAAAAACACCGACTACCGAAATTAAAGTTATTTTGGCTTTGTAGTGTTTTTTTGGGAGTCGGTTTTTTTTTTTGGGAAAAACTTTTATATTATATGTATTTGGATGAGGAGGTTTAATGCCAAATTGGCTGATTGAACTTGGTACTGCAGTATGATTTCCGCAGCAAGAACGAGGAAGTGGTAGCTGTACTCACACACACAGAACGAGATGACATCTTATTAGTATGCACCGAAGACGTCGCTTTATTCAACACCTACACCAATTCTTCCGCTGACCTATGTTTGCTTTAATATGCAAAATCAGCACTGGAAACATCTAGCTAGAACAAAGATGAGATACGCATGGTCGGTAACCACGTGTTCGTTTAGAATAACGCGATGAAATAAGAAAAGTCCGTAACATTGTTTCTAAGGTGAAATCAGATACCAGCAACACCGACCAAGATAAACTAGAAACTTCTAGTAACTGTTACTAAGTACTTTTAGCATGTACTCGTATCGGTTAAAAGCGAGCACCTGTTAAATTTATTACGAATTATGAGAGGTCCAAATAAATGAATAAAATAAGCCAATTTTCATCAAAATCATATTATTTTTCTTCTAAGATAAATACAGAAAATGGGAGAAAATAGGCTAATACAGCAAACCTACGCGTTTACCTTTGACCTTTTCCAGACCGCCCACCAGCGTCCTTTATTTTCATACTGCGAAATTTCTCAGCTAAATAGAATAATCAACGAACTTGAGGCCAAAGGCTTCTCTCTTGTTCCAAAAAGAGTTTGAAGGTTTTTAAAGTAATTAGGAGTAGAAAAGCTTTTGTATTTGTGAAAATGAGCACAGAAAGGCACAAGGCCAATTACGAGACCGTGTGCACCGCGTGATAGCTGCAGATTTACACAGTGTCAATGAAGTAATCCTCATGAAGCCATCTAAAAGTATTCAGTCTTCTTTCTCAGTAAGGATTCGGTATTCAGGTAATTTCTTCTTTCTAAGGTTCTTCTTTTTTCTCAGTAAGTATTAAGTATTCAGGTTAAACTCAGAAAACTACAGCTAAAAAAGCAGGTTTCTTTGCACGTTTTTTTATACAGGTATTACTTGTTCTGAAGGTAATTTTCCTTTCTACAATCTATTATAATGTCTGAATATTTTATGAAAGGCCCACAAGATGCTCAAGGATAAGATCGTTGTCTAATTAAAACCAACAACCCTTCATAGCTTTTACAATAATTACCGTCAAAATTAAACAGGAAAAGAGAAACGGCGCGTGGAACTTAACGAAGGAGCCCATTCGCTTTTATTAAGTGTAGATTTTAATCGGTGATTAGCAGAGATTATTTGAAGGGATGTGCACTGTTAGCTGCATGTTATCAACAAACCGTAACTCGTAGCATAATGTAATGAGCCCTTAAAACCCTTGGAAGCTCGAGAAAGGATTTTTTTATGTTTGCGCTTCAGTCGTTTGTCTATCTGCAGGTATAATGAGTGCTTTATATAAAACATTAAAATAAAATAAAGCATATACTTACTAATTTTACTAATATAAAAAATAATATCACGTTAACATAATTATAATAAAGTTAAATAAAAATAACGATAATTATTATTCTATTGTTACTGCTTTCCGTAATCTGCTATGTATGACGTAGCACCCCGTAGCCATCTCAAGAAGGGTCGGCTACGGCGTAGCACTCGTGGCAATAACATAACTCGAGCCAGTCCTTCATTATAAGTGTGGACGAATTGGTAGGTCTCCATCAATATCACTTTTTATGCTAGGAATAGACCCGTTTCTAGGTAGCTCAACTGACTATGGACATTATTTACATACCTACAGTAAAAATGTGTTGATTCAGCAGTTATGGCGATGTTGGACACAGAATGCAAATAATTCGTTTTCAACGTTCGCATTTGCATGTCAGTCGCAAACTGTTGAAAAAGGCTCATTTTATCTACATTTTTGACAGATTGCGACTGAGATGGGAATGCGAACGTTACATAAGATTAGTAGAATTGGCCCTCAGACCTGAAATATTTTTGTCGCTAATAATTATATTTAGCGCTTAAAGCACAGATTTTGAGTCTCGCTTAATCAATTGCAAAATCTCTCTTTACCAAAATAATCCTCGGAATTTCGATATCAAGAGTACTGTCCAGCGAACACATTGGGGAATGTGTGGATAGCTCAGCTGACTTACTATAGCTAAAACACTACTTACTAACTGAGTGGGAATTATTCTGGACTGATCTGAGGGCATAGTACGAATGTTTTGACGTATAGTAACGTTAACGTAAGGGAATTTTGAATGTAAAAAAATACAACCCTATAGTATTTGTACATTGGTTTGCACAAACAAACATCCTCTCACCCCAAAAGCATATCATCTCCGTACCGTCTTGGGTGTTTCATGGTCCTCGGAACAGGCCACCACCGGGATCCCAAATAACGGTAGGAGGGGTTCACATCGGCGTCGGGTCGACGATCAAGTATTTGGGACTCGTTCTTGATAGCCGATGGAACTTCGTCGAGCATTTCCGACGTTTGGCTCCTAGACTGGGGCGGGCCGGGGCTGCCTTCAAGCAGCTTCTACCCAATCTAGGGGGTCCAAACGGCTCCTGCCGGAAGCTTTATGCGGGAATCGTGCGGTCCATGGCCCTTTATGGGGCCCCAGTGTGGGCTCTGGAGCTAAAGAAGCGTCCAGCCCGACAACTGAACGGGTCCCAAAGAATCATGACTGGATACCACACGGCCTCGGGCGAGGCGGCGGCGGCGAGCCGTGGAGGCGCTACGCCGGGGCGAAACTTCGCTGCCGCGGCAAATTGCAGCGTGGCGGACGGAGCTCCGGCAAGATACCATGGCAGCATGGAGTCAGGGACTGTCGCAACCCAGTGCTGAGCTCGCCACAGTTACGGCGACAGTGCCCCTTTTTGAGAAGTGGCTAGAGAGGCGCCACGGCGTCCTCACCTTCCGCCTGACTCAGGTACTCACCGGACACGGTTGTTTCGGGAGGTACCTGTTTCGGATTCGGTGGGAGGAAACGCCCGGGGGTTTTCACTGTGAGGATCGCCCGGAGGATACGGTGGAGCATATGGTCTATATCTGCCCTGCTTGGGCAGAGAACCGCCGTGTCCTAGTCGAGGCGATCGTCGGCGGCGACCTCTCGCGTCCTGCCCTGGTTCAATCCATGGTCCGGAGCGAGGAGGCATGGGAAGCCGTCACCTCCTTCTGCGAAGCAGTAATGCTAGTGAAGGAGGAGGCGGGCTGCGTGAGGGAGAGACAACCCTCACGCTCCAGCCGCCGCAACATAGGGAGACACCCCGGGTGTAGAGAGTCGCAGGGCGACTCCCGGCCACTGTCGGCGCGGGTCTGCGGACGGTGAGCGTTGGGTGGCTCGTCGTTTTTCAAAAGGGTAGCCCGCGAAATTCAATTGTGCGCTGAGGCGAACAGAGTATTCCTGTTGTATGAAAAATGAGTGACTGTAGATGACATTTTAATCTTCTTGGAATGTTAGATACCAGGCGTCATGTTAAAATACGTTAAACCGAACGTTACAGCCGACACTAGCTCCATGTCCGTCATGCTTGCCGGTCTAGAACATACTAGCGCTTGCTCAAGCGTGTGGATGGCGCTGTTTTGAAATCCTAAATATAGCCAAATCTTTGTGGAGTTCTGAAGTTTGCGGCAATCTAGCTGAACGAAATTCAGCTAGATTGTTATTATGCTACTTTTAACAAACCCGCTACCCACGTTGAGAAGTAATGCAGATAGGTGTGCAATTATGTCTTTCGATTCTATCCATCTCAACATCCTCGAAGCATTCCAACAGCTGGATGAACAGAGCAGAGCGATAGGAATTCGTCTAAAACTGTAAACGTGCAATGGCTATAGGCTTGATGTTGTTTCGTCAACCGTAAAACATAAATGGCGGTATAGCGAAAAGAAAAATTACCATATTCACTAGCATATCACTGAATCTATAGGTCTTATATTAAGTGTCCCATTTGAGTCGCGTATTATTCAAGTGCTTATAATAAAATCATCGCCCATAAATAGATGTAATACTAACTTATCTTTAGAGCTGGCTCCAAAGATCAATCAAAAATGTGTAGGTACTTAACCATACTAATTGTACTGGCATCTCGGCAGCTCGCTGGGACACCACATAGTGAACGTGTTGTTGACTTCGATAATCCGCCTGCTCCGTCGTTTCGGTAACTCTCAAGCTGGCCGCCGCGCGCAGCTGAGCTTGTTCTTCCTGAAAGAAAGGTAAATCACCGCTCAAAATTCCAGCCATGAAACAATTTCGACTTGTTTCTGGTCTCTTGGTACTTGTGAATCCTAACCGCTCTCAATTCCAGCCCCGGAAATAGGTACCTACCTACTTCCGACATGTTTCTAGTCTCCAGTTAGTTACATGTGAATCTTTAGCGCTCACAATTCCAACCCCGGGAATACTTCGATATGTGTCTGGTCTCCTGGTACTTGTGAATCTTTGGCGTTCACAATTCTAGCCCAAAAATACTTTGACATGTTTCTGGTCTGGTGGTGCTTTTGAATTTATAACGCTAGTCACAATTCCAGCCCCGCAGAGACTTCGGCATGTTTCTAGTCTCCTAGTACCTGTTGAATCTTAAGTTCTCACAATTCTAGCCTAAAAATATTTTTGAGATGTTTCTGGTATTCTGGTTCTAGTGAATCTTTAGTGCTCAGCCAGCAGCAGCTCTGATATTCCACTTCCTCCTTCCCAATAAGACATGCAATTTACAGGGATCAAAAGTAACCTATGTGTACCTTCCGGATTGCTACATGTCTGCGTCTGGTTGCTCCTAGCGGCGCTTCACATCGATGTTAATGTGGTGAAGCTGCCTCGGATACCATGGCCTTTTCTGTAGTAGAAGCGCGGGCCGGATAGCACGGCACGCCAGCATTAATGACATCATCCGTCGGGGTCTTGTCACCGCCGGGGTACCAGCTGTATTAGAACCGAATGGCTTGGCGCGAGACTATGGGAAGAGGCCAGATGGGATGACCATAATGCCTTGGAAGTTGGGTAGGCCTTTGGTGTGGGATGCAACATGTGTCGATACCCTTGCGCCATCCCATCTTCTTAGCACAGCGGGTTGTGCTGGGGCGGCTGCTGCGGGTGCAGAAAATCTCAAACGGCGCAAATACAACAACCTTTTTGGGAATTATGTATTTCAGCCGTTTGGGGTTGAAACACTAGGGCCATGGGGTCCGAGTGCTCATCGAGTTTTTCGCGAAATCAGCAAGTTAGTCGACTCTTCGCGTGACCAGAGGGCTGGCCTTTTCTTTGGCCAACGAATCAGCATTGCCATTCAACGTGGCAATGCGGCCAGTGTTCTGGGCACTTTTCCCGTGGACAGCGATGTGGAAGAATTTTTCGATGCCCTATGAGTTCTTCCCCTCCCCCTTTTTACTCCGCTTGTATATTTTCTACTGGTTTGTATTTAGTATCTATCTATAAATTTTATGTTTAAGTAGTTGATTTAAAATGAATAAATATTTTACAGCCCTTATGTGTCGTTTGAGAGTTCAGGAAATAACAGGAATTAAAAGAGGCCTATGTGTTAATCCGGCTGGCATGTGAACTACATTTATGTGATCAAAATTTCATTCAAATGCCTTCAGCCGGTTTTGCGCATCCTAACATACAAACTTTCACATTTTATACTACTAGTAGGATTCATAAAAAATGCTTTCGCGCACTGAACAATACTGGTTCTGAGCAAAAAACCTATGTAACAAAGCTATAAAAATAACAGTTAATATCGCTGATCGCAACACTAAAAATAAATGTCAATCCACTGACGTCATTCAATGTCAATGTCATTGTAAAATATAAACCTCCACTTATGTCAAAACAAACCAACTTTAGTTTTGTTTACTTATTATTATTTTAAAGACTGAATGTATGTGAAAGTAATTATATTCTGTATTTTTTGCAACTTTCCATTGAAGCTGGAGTATTTTGGTCCGACAGAATCTTAACAGTTAAGTGTGTGAATGTAAAAACCGCTAATGTTCCCGTTACTCGGCGTTCGCAAGTTCATTTCCACGTCAGAAGTGTATTCTTGTTTTTAGAGGCTGCCAAGATGGGTCGGTCTAAGGGGTATCAGGACTTGGATGACAGCCATATTAGGCCCCGGTCTCCGGGGCCGCCTATGCCTCCACCCCAAGAGATAGAAATGGCATCGGTATCGGTAGTCCCTGACGGTACGCTAACTTTCATTTTCTTATGCGAACACTTCCTTTAGAGATTTTAATAGCCTCTTAAAATATTTTTATTCAGAATACGTTTTTACTGACTGTTCAATACTATTCTGATGCATATTTCTATTAATCATAACCAAGCATTCATGTTTACTGTTTAGAAATCTGCTATGTATCAATCATGTGTCACAAAAAAAACGTTTTATCAACAGATCTCATGATGTATATTAAGCAGTAATTATCTGTTAGATTAAATCAACTAAAGACATGTGAATATTTCAGATACTTTCACTGTCACTCAAGCAGTGAATGCGCTTGGCTTTGGCTGGTTTCAAGTCAAACTGTCACTCTTCACTGGTCTGTGCTGGATGGCTGATTCTATGGAAATGACTATATTGAGCATTTTGTCACCAGCTTTGCACTGTGAATGGAATATTAGCAAGTGAGTATTGTTAGTCAGTTGAGCTGATTTAAAATAATACTTGAAGTATCCAAAAGATGACAGAAGTAATAAATGCATGGTGGTATGGACCATACAAGATTACCTACTTTTATTAGAGATTAAAAAATGTTAAATAAAAATTACTGGATACATATATGAAGAAAACCTTAATGAATATACCCACTGACCCAAAGAAGTGCACACAGCAAAATAACTACTTGGCCAACATCTTTCCTATCTAACAAAAAAAAAACAGTCTTCCTGCCTTAATACAAATAAAAAATAAATTACAGATATCAGCAAGCACTGACCACCACCATAGTGTTCATGGGAATGATGTTGAGTTCCACATTCTGGGGTAACATCAGTGACCGCTATGGAAGGAAAACAGTAAGTTCTTATTTTGTTCAAACAACTCATATGCCTTGAAGGAGTGTAGGGAGGCCAAGGGAACCCTTTTTTTGCAAGACTATAGCAAAAGAGAACATGGGCAGACAACATGGTTGCCTTATTATGTAGATTGAACCTGGATGAGGCTGGCACAGGAACATGGGGATTGGCACAAGAAAAGAGGAGCTTATACTCAGTAGTGGGCAAAGTTGGGTTATAGATGATTATGATGATGGCATAGGAAAAAGATTGTGAATGTCAATACAAAAAAAATAAAGGCAGGTCAGTAAAATTCTAATTGTTTACGTTAGTATTAGTACCGAATTGATTGATCAAGCAACTGAAAAACCTAATCTAAGTAGGCACTTCACTTGAGCATAATAAAATATTTGGGAGAAAGCTTCATTCCAAATTAATTACTGATTTTTGATAATTATTATCACCTTGATTGATTTATTTAATCTAGGTTGTCATTTATGATCTATGTTATGTGCGTTAATGTACAAGATAGTTCTACTATAAAAATAATACAACAGTTTCATACTCACATGAGTCATTTGCTAGAACCTTGGATGCACAATAATGGATGATGCAATGAGATATGAATCAGTTTTCTTACATTCCTCTTTAATCTGTTTACAGGCTCTTAGTATGTGTGGAGTTTTACTGTTTTACTACGGTCTGCTGAGCTCAATAGCACCAAACTTCCTGTGGTTGTTATTTCTAAGAGGTCTTGTTGGATTTGCTATAGGATGTGTACCTCAATCGTAAGTCATTTATATTAAAGTTTAAATATAATTATTTATTAATTCATAATAATGACTACAAAAATAAACCCAAAAATATTTAATTTCAGTGTCACATTATATGCAGAGTTTTTGCCGACAAAACAGAGGGCAAAGTGTGTTGTGCTCCTTGATGTAAGTATTTGGAATTATTGAATTGCACTTATAACAAACTCTTCCTCCTCCCACATGGTAGACTGATGACCAAACTATCTGCCCATCAGAAGAACCACAGAACTTATTGGTGGTGAAAGGCTAAGCGTTAGTTTATGCAAATAAATACCACTTACGACATTCATTAGCTGCCTTGCTAACAACACCTTCGATGCAAACTAATCGTGTCAGCGAGTGCGCCAATGACGGCCTGTGTGTGACAGTTCGAACTATACTATGCTTGTGACATCTGAAACCTCAGCACAACTTCTTCTTTTCGAGTCAAAGATAGCCTAGCCTTAGATTGTTTAGGCCCAGTAGTTGGCTACTTTAATTGCAGCATTGGATGGCTTTCACACATGGCAGACTCTTGGGGCAATCCAACTTGTGGCTCATGTTCTGAACATAGGCACCGCACTCACATTGAGTATCCGACGGGCCTATTAAACCCACCCATTCATCAGGCGCAACTTGCGACACGTCCATTATTAAAAGTAGTAGTAATGTCCCAAGTAGTTGAAGAAAACCTGCAATTCCTTGCTTACATCATGCTAGCCACAGAGCACAGACTTGCCTGCGCGACTGATCTGATCTTGGATCGCGCCCAACTTATAAAATTTAAGTGATAAATGTTAACCAACAAGAGGTTTAATAAGCAAATAGAACTACTTGAACATATATATATTATGTCGTATTTTATCATGAATTCGTGACATACACTGTTCTTTTTGATATATTTCCAGTGTTTCTGGGCGCTGGGTGCTTGCCTGGAAGTAGCTCTGGCACTGGTGGTGATGCCGACGTTAGGCGTTCACTGGTTACTCGCGCTGTCGACTATACCACTACTGCTGTTTGCTCTTATATGTCCCGTAAGTACAGTTCTAATAATACTTACTGCTAGACGTGTGGATTTTATGTATTCATTCACCTAGCAATAAATAATAGTTACTTAAAACTAGTTTTCACTTCACCTACGTTTTCAAGGTGAGATTTTTATAGAATAACACCACAATTGTCACCATTTGGGTTTTGATGTAACCCATGCTTCTGTTTTAAGAATTGCATTTTTTCACACTGCTGTGCAGTAGGTTTTTCCAGCAGTAACGCCTTGAGATACTAGGAACTCTTTAACTAACTTCTGTAGTCACATTGTCATTTTTCATGACCTAAAAAATTATATATCTTACATGTGTAACTTATGTAAAAAAAAAAATCGAAATGTTTTATTGGATTTATAGCAAAAATATTTAACAAATACACATAAACTCGTTTAAGTATAGGTAGGTATTAAAACATCACAACTCTTAACTAAGTTACAATACTTATATAAAAAACTAGCACTTCGCCCGCGACTTCGTCCGCGTGGGGATAGTAGGTACTCCACAAACTGCAACGCCCCCTATACCCCCTTATTTAATTTTTTAAATAAGGCGTTTATTTCAGGCATCTAGGGCCCATAAAATAAAATACATGAAAATAAAACAATAACTATAAATAAAATAATACATATTACAATCCATTAAAATTTAAACTACAAACTACTGCACACGAAATGACGGCGTCGTGTTTAGCTGACTGGTGTCGCGCAGCTGGCCGCGGAAACGTCGATACACGACACCCTTCGGCCAAAACTCTGCTTTGAGGAACATCTCGAGCTGATGAGTTGGAACCCGCACCACAAACGACTTGAAGTTTGTATTGTGGCGCGACTCCAATCTCTCGACCCTCAATGTCCAGCTGGTCTTCACTCTCATGTACTCCACGATCTCCTCAACCTTCGTGGAGTGATGTAGCCGGGACACGTACAGCTGCGTCGTAGGTGTTGCTGGACGCAGCAGCATGTTTGGTCCTGCCAGCGCGGTGCCGCACTGGTTCCGACAAGTAGGCTTCTTCTTCTTTTTCTTCTCCACCTTGATGAAACCATCCTTGTCACACGTCTCCTTGTCCGAATGCCGCTGTTTCGAACCCGCGTTGGATGTAAACCGGCTTTGTTTACCCCCCTTTGTTTCGATCGCCTGAACTGCCTGTGACTTTTGCAACTCAGCAGGTTTGCAAGCGGTGACGATGTCTGCGCAAGCACGTTGAGGGGTCGACGTACCTACACGAGTCGATTGCTCTACCGGCAATGTATTCGGTGCTACCGGTGACGAGGTAGAGACGGTGGCGGCGGCGGAACACGATGCAACGCAAGCAATTTTGACAGCTGGTGACGCAGTTGAGCTCGCCGACTCAAAACTGCCGATAGCAGCGTTTTGCGCTCCACGCCGCGTGTTCACTTTAGAGGCGTCAGGTGACTTATTTACCGAAACAACACTGCGCAACAACACTACCTCGGCACGTAGTTCACCTATGGTGTTATTCGACACCTCCAACTTTGACTGCACTTCGGCCAGGCTCGCTTTCAGGGAAGTGATGTCCTTCAGCAACCTGGTGACGTCGACGTGATCGAATGTGACGGGAGGCAGCTTATGCAGATCCTTCACTACAAAATCTGGCACGTCGTCTGGATCGGTCGACTTCATCAGAGTGACGATGTCTTGTACACTCTTTTCTGTCCCATCCCTTCGGCGGGACGGCATTTGGTCTTCTTTGCCGAGCGTTCGGAAAAACAGCAACTTGGCAGTTCTAACCTCATCCTCCTTGTAGGCGGACTTACAGATCTGCAAGATGCTAACTTCGTCCATGTAATCGATGGCATGCTTGATGAATGCCAACAACTCGTTGGCTATGAGCGGTTGTGAACTCATAGCGGTACGAAAAACGGGCAGCGGCTACAGCCGCGCGATTCACGAATTAAATATTCAGACAGAGCAGCGCAAGCACCACCATACTAGACCGCGCATCGCACTGCACTCTGTCACTCTAATTCTCTCTCACTCTTATAAAGGTTAGCTTTGGAAAATTAAGCACATTCTCATTATTTACTTAGCAATTTCTACTTATTCTATGGTCTCAGGAGGGCCTAGACAATGTGCCATTTAATTAGCGAATGCGTCTGTCGAAATACCAAAATGTAGGAATTTGATCGTTTTTATTTGATTGTGACATTTCGATAGCATCTGTCAATCCCATACATTTTTGACGTATTGACAATCGCCTACGCCACGCCACAGTTGACAGAATCTCACTTGTCTCGAGTCCAGGTTCAGCGCAACTGTTCACCCCGTTCAGCCCGTCAGGGGTTGATTATGCAAAAATTGTTAGGTACATGATCTGTTTCAATTATCCCACTTTTAGTTTGTTCATAGAATTCCGACGTAAATTGAAGCAAGCTATAATTTCCTCCCCTAAAAACTTATTCACCCCTGCTTCACCCCTTATTATGTATGTACCTAGTTTATTTTCGAAAAATCCAAACATTTGTTATTCTTATTGTTTTATCGAAAAAAATTAAATGCCGTGGTGTTTCAACTTCATCGGAGCAAGCATTGATACGATTCTCCCCAGTTCGCTCAAGCCGCGACATTTTTCTTACTCCGAGCATGTTTATTACCGTCGTAACTTTTGAACGAAAGGTCCGATTTGAATAATTTAAAGTGTAATTTACACGGACATAATCAACCTTAATTATCAAACCATTTAAATGGATAAGGATTAATATCATGGCACTAAAATCACCATTTTTTATTTCACCATGGGATTTGCTTGACTAATATGAACAAAAAGCGGTCATGGTGACTTATCCATAATAGTTAGACATGGTATCGTGGACTTTTTTGTAGATATTGATGACGTCTATAAAACTGTAGTACATCACTTTGCTCTATTGTCAATAGATTCCGCAGCGTACGCGATATAAGGATTTTTTCTCACACCTTGGGTCACATTATCGAAGTTTTCATACGGATCCCTAACTTTTTTGAAAATATTCTATAGCCTATGTCCATCACCGATAATGTAGGATTCTACTGGTGAAAGAATTTTTCAAATCGGTCCAGTAGTTTCGGAGCCTATTCATTTCAAACAAACTAACAAAGAAACAAATCTTTCCTCTTTATAATATTAGTGTAGATATACATACTTACAGACAAACATACAATCATTTCCATTTTGAAGTCTGTTACAGTTCTCGTAAACTAACTTTGCCCCTCAGCCACTCGTAGCTAACTTCAGAGGGGCACAGTTATTTGACGAGAACTGTAAACACTAAATTAGACGGTATGACGCACGGTACTTCCTCAATTAATTTACTCATTTATAGAGATCGTACCAAAGGGTCCGATCGTTTAAAAAATTTCTACAATTGGTGGATCGCCGAATCCAGATTTTTCTTCAATCAAGCACATGCCTCGACCACTATTATGTATTTCACTGTAACGAAACCATAGCGCGATCTAATTCGATCTCAACGCCATCTATCGAGCTGATGAGACAACTCTCGACATCTAGTCTTATTACGCTGAAAATAAGGCAAAATTAGCATTAATTCTTAACTCCAATCTTTTGCCGTTAACGTGTATTATATATATCGGCGCGAAGGCTTAATCAAGCGTCGAATAAATCAATATGAATGCCGGCGGAAAGGCGTAATCGAGCGTCAGTTTGATTATTCTAAGTTCAAATACTGTGTGATTGCTTATTTGAAGTTGGTAAAAGTCACTCAAACGATTATTTAATTAACTTTATTAGTTGATTCCTAGAAATTATTAAACTAATTAATTTGTACTTCTAAATTCATTTTATGATTTGTAAAATTAAATCAAGAATTTAAAAACGAACCATAAAGAAAACATGAGTCGATAGATTTGTAACGACTCTAACAGAAGGGTATAAATACGAACGCCCGACCGTTCACAAGTCATTCTAAGTCGAGCCGTCGGACGGTGCGGAGCTCCGTAATATCGTGAGTCATTCTTTGTTGTTGACGAATATTTACTGTGTGCCATTTGTGTGCTATCCACCAGCGAGAATATAAGTTGATACTGAAAACAAGTATTTCATTTCCGATATGAGTAACCACCACGAGCACCATGATGATTATGGAATAGTGACGTCAGCATTGCTGACGTCACTGTTTTTAAAAATAACAAGGGGGCCCGTTCCCCGTCATCAGAAGTGGGATTGGATTAGAATCCAATCCAAACCACCTCCTCATCAGCTCGATCACCAGCTGACCAACCTGGAACTGTTCCTGCTCAACAAATGGAACCAATTCTGGTACCCACCACTTCGTTGGGTATCCAATACGAGATGATTCACGCCCCGGTTCGTGATCCTTCGGAGGGTTGTGGTAGGCACCACAATTCTTCATGCAAATGATGGAAATGATGCAGAAAATGTCTGAACGGGTATGTGCACCGTCAGCAGAATCTAAAATCAGAATTAAGGGTGTCTAACTTCCATCATAATGATCCTGATACCAACGTTGGCGTACGTGAATGGTGTCAGCTTACAGACAAGGCTGTGGACCAATTTAAATTGAACGATTTCGACGTTCGTATAAAAAAATGCCGCTTACAAAGGACGTGCCAGGATGTGGGTTGACGACTGGATGATGCAGTTACATCTTCATGGGAAGAACTATGCAGCAATCTGATTACTACGATTGAGCCTGAAAACAGACATTCACGGTATATTTTCAGGTTCCGATTGTTTACGATTCTTCAATGAACATTGCTGTTCTTGTCACGTGCTTGGGTTCTTTGAAAAAGAGTGACAAAGGATAAACTGGACAATGGGCAAGAAGTCATCATCTGCCTAGCCTTTTCCCAACTATATTGGGGTCGGCTCCCAGTCAAATCTTTAGCTGAATCTCAAAATACCGGTATTTTGCGTGGAGCGGCTGCCTGCCAGACCTCCACAGCTCATTAACTGGGTGGCACGGTATTTCTTGGCGGGACTGGTGTCAGATTTTCTGGCTTCTGACAATCCGTAAAAGACTGCCAAGGATCTGCAAGGGACGGCCGGGACCAGCGGCTTAACGTGCTTTCCGAGGCACGGAGGAATCTCGAATTGTTTGCGAATAGAGCTGCTCAACGCAAAAGCAACCACAAATCACACACACACAGAACAAATCATCCCAGAGCTATGAAATCTGCAAGAAAACAAACCATGCGACAGACATTTGCTTGGACTTGGCAGCCGGTTTCACCAAATATCAATTGCAGAAGGGTCAATTGAGATGACTGCCTGCGTTACACCAGACGGACTCTTATGAGTACCTCACGATTCCATTCGGATTGAGCAATGCTTGCACAGTTTACCAACGCTGCATCAATAGGGCCCTGTTATCACTCCTTGGCTCGGTTGTGCAAGTATATTTTGATGATGTACTAAGCAAATGTACGAATTTTACTGAAGGATTGTTACACCTTGAACGCATTCTGATGGCACTGTAGCAAGCTGGCTATTCCATCAATGCGGACAAATGCAGCTTCTTCAAGTGAACCATCGAATATCTGGGAAACGTTTTCTCAGATGGACATGTGCAACCAAGTCCTAGGAAGGTGGAAGCTCTCGTCAAGGCACCAGTTCCAAAAACAAAAAAAAAAAAAAAAAAAAAACTGTCAAAAACAAGTAAGGCAGTTCAACGGTTTAGCTGATGACTTCAGAAAATACATCCCAAACTTCCCATATAATGGTGCCTCTGTACGAATTAACAAAACAAGGTGCAAAATGGGAATAGGGTGAAACATGAAGATGTAAGAAGTACAACAATACAATGCTTAAATATCGACTCTTGTTCTGACATTGTTTCAAGAGGCAGTACCCATACAATTGTACACTGATGCCAGTAGTGTTGGTTTTGGTGCAGTACTTTTCCGAATTATTGATGAAAGACTACGAGCTGTGGCTTTCATGAGTATGAGAACAACTGCAGCAGAAAGTCAGTACCACTCATACGAACTTGAGACTCTAGCAGTGGTTCGCGCCATAAAACACTTCCAACAATACCTCTACGGACGAAGGTTCACGGTCATAACGGACTGTGATGCACTTAAGGCGTCGAAACACAAAAAGGACCTCCTCCCAAAGATTCTCCGCTGGTGGGCTTTCCTGCAAAATTACGATTTTGAGGTGGAGTACCTTAAAGGTAAACTGGGAAATGAACATCAATAAGTCATTGTCACGATTGATGATTTCATGAAGTATGTGATGTTCTATTACGCCGACAACAAACGCCCTCAATACACTCTCGCTGCTCTGCATCGCCTTGTGCACCTCTTGGGTACACCGGCCTAAATCATCGTTGATGGAAGAAGAGAGTTCCTGGGGGGGATTCAAAAACTACTGTGATCGATTTGGAATGAACATCCATTATATTACGCCAGGAGTCAGCCGAGCAGTGGCAGTGATCTCGAAGAACTGCAGTTGGCTTTAAATTGTACTTCTCAGCGTGTGACTGGAATAGCTCCACTCACTCTCATCACCTGGCGAAAATGGCGGTCGTCAAACCATGTCAGAGGCCCTTGAGGCGGTTTAGAAACTCTGACACTAGGGTGTGTGGGGTCGTTAGACCTTACTACCCACACGAATAAGAAGACCTGGCGAAAACATTGTGTGCCTCCAGAACTCCTGAGTCTCGTTAATATTGATGACCAAACAGTGGATATGGAAGCCCTGACTCAACTTGCTCAACAAAAAATGGCCCCATCTGCGAATCAAGATAGACACCGATTTAATCAGCCAAAAGATTCATCCTTTCCAAACAGGATGACCACGAAAGGTTGCGCATTATCAGCTGCAGCTCCAAAAACCAGGTGATCAGGCAACCGTATCGGCAGCTGAAGATGAACAACCTGCAATGCCAGCTGGGGCAACACAACCAGTGCCTTCCACCTCACAAACAAAGGCAAGAGCAGCAAACACAAAAACTCAAATACAGAAAACACACATCCACAACAAAAGGCGAGTAACAAATTGCTTTTATAAAGAAATAATGACTCCTTAACCTTTACCATTTAGAGCCTCTGTGTATAGCACAGCATCGACCTTGTTCATCTTCCCAAATCTTCGAGACCCTCCGAGAAATCTACGAGACCCTCCGAGAAATCTACGAGAACCTCCGAGAAATCTACGAGACCCTCCGAGAAATCTACGAGACCCTCCGAGAAATCTTCGAGACCCTCCGAGACCCTCCTAGACCCTCCGAGAAATCTACGAGACCCTCCTAATCTTTAAACCATAGTTCAACATTTGCCTACAGGTACCAATCTCAAAGAAATACCATAACTTGTTTCAGATTAGAAGACTAAATCTACGAGACCCTCCGAGAAATCTACGAGACCCTCCGAGAAATCTACGAGACTCTCCGAGAAATCTACGAGACCCTCCGTGAAATCTACTAGACCCTCCGAGAAAACTCCGAGACCCTCCGAGAAATCTACGAGACTCTCCGAGAAATCTGCGAGACTCTCTGAAAAATCTACAAGACCCTCCTAACATTTAAACCATAGTGCAACATTGGTTGACTACGGATGTCGGATACTAATCTCTTTGAGATTGGTTTCCGTTAATCCGTGAAAATCCGTGGTTTGAGACCCGCGATAAATATTGTAAAACATTTATTTGAAAAGAGTAACTATGGAGTTTCTTGTCCGTTCTTCTCCATAGAATCTACCTTTGTGAACGGACGGTAGAGTCACTTTGTATTATTTTAAATGGAAATGATGACGTTCAAATGTGCCGTTTCATGGCCTAATTGAAATTAACGTTTTGACTTTGACTAAAACTATCAAGAGCTACATTCAAGCTGGTGCAGAGCGCGCACCGCTTGTCAGAATGGCCGTATCGGCGCGAAGGCTTAATCAAGCGTCGAATAAATCAATATGAATGCCGGCGGAAAGGCGTAATCGAGCGTCAGTTTGATTATTCTAAGTTCAAATACTGTGTGATTGCTTATTTGAAGTTGGTAAAAGTCACTCAAACGATTATTTAATTAACTTTATTAGTTGATTCCTAGAAATTATTAAACTAATTAATTTGTACTTCTAAATTCATTTTATGATTTGTAAAATTAAATCAAGAATTTAAAAACGAACCATAAAGAAAACATGAGTCGATAGATTTGTAACGACTCTAACAGAAGGGTATAAATACGAACGCCCGACCGTTCACAAGTCATTCTAAGTCGAGCCGTCGGACGGTGCGGAGCTCCGTAATATCGTGAGTCATTCTTTGTTGTTGACGAATATTTACTGTGTGCCATTTGTGTGCTATCCACCAGCGAGAATATAAGTTGATACTGAAAACAAGTATTTCATTTCCGATATGAGTAACCACCACGAGCACCATGATGATTATGGAATAGTGACGTCAGCATTGCTGACGTCACTGTTTTTAAAAATAACAAGGGGGCCCGTTCCCCGTCATATAGTATGTTAAAATTTATGTAGGCAGAGAAGTATGTTAAAATGTATGTTCGTTTTTTTAGTATAACATTTAATTTCAATAATAACTCGATGGGAAAAATACTAACTGGCATGTTTGTTTGGAGTGTTTGTAGAAGAGATCGAGTTTTACAAGTAGGTCAGTAAACTAAACATTTTTAATCCTTGAAACTATTTTATTAAAAAAATATATTTTTTAATTTTGTACCTACTTCAAGCTAAAAATAACTGCTTTCTTTTATAAAATTACTAGGTATATTTAAATTCGCTAACTAACCAAATTGAACATTATTATTAGCACAAGTTATTAATAACAGTTTTTTTGCGATAGCAATTCAAACAAAAATGTAACTGAATTAAATTGGGTTTAATTTTTTCAAAATCCGTATTTATTTTTTTAACGACTACATAGGGCGAAAATGTTTAGTTCTGAAAAAAAGTATTTAATTTACCGATTTTCTACATATATTGTAAAAAAAAATTAGATATAACTTGCTTTTCCTAGCTTTTATTCAAATAAACGCGTTTTTGTTTTTTCAGAATGACCCGGTTATTGTTATATAATTGTTTTATTTTTTTATATTATTAGAAGAGCTAAGATCAAATACATCATTCAAGAAAAAATCAGAGTTAGGAATTTTTGCAAGGTTCAATAATTGACTGGCCTACTCAGTTTTAAATATGAAAAACTTTTTATTGTTTATTAGGGTCCCACCTTGGCTTCGTGCGGGTGCTAATCAAAATGTGCGTGTGGATTGAGTGATCTTTTTAAAAAGTTCGTATAATCTCTACAAAAACGGAAGGTTTAAGAGTTTTTACGCGGTACGGCTCTTCACACAAACTTTCAAATCTTTATTTTTCGAAATGAATGAACTTATGTATTTCAGTGGCTTCCTGAATCTGCAAGATACCATGTAGCGAGCGGCGAACCTGATAAAGCATTGGCTACACTAGAGCAGGTAAGCTTATAACGTTTTTTTGTTCGGAATGCGATCACCTAACTACATACCAAAATAAAATCTTTCTCTCGTGAGTTTCATAACTACGTTATTTGCCGGTGAGATACTATTTGCTCCGTATCGCTACACTTTATTACAATAAAATACACTATAAATGACCATAACGATTTTTTTTTTTCTATTTGAACCAAAATGATTGTCCCGAACTAGCAAAGGACAGAGTTGTGTGGAAAAGGGAGAGGGGAGGTCCTCTTTTTTTTTTTTTTTTTTTTTTATTATGTTTAATGCGGTTTTTGTAAATATAGTGCACTATATTTACAAACGGGTGTTTGTAAATATAGTGCAGTTCGAGTCATAGAGTATGTAAACTTTAGTTCGAGTTCAGTCCTAGAAGAAAACAAAGGTTTCCTACAGCTTCGTCTCTTTCAGTCACTCCTGTGTTAGTCGTCGTCCTAATCGTTCGTGTACAATAGTTTATTAATATTTTTGTGGTTTTACAAATAATGATAGTCTGTAAGGTAAATTATATGTTATGGGTCTTTGTTACCCGAAATAAATGATATATAATTAGATCGAGACTCCTATTTCAGCACTTAGGCTTTAATACAAAGCAATCATCGCGCAAATACGCGATTTGTTGCGTTAGTTTGTTTGGTAAAACTAGAAAGCGCCAAACAATTTATTAAAATGAACTTAATTTTTTTTTTTCATTTTTTTTTTCAAGTACATAATATTGTGTATACATAAATATATAATAAAGCGCCCTCTGTTGGCGCGACAACGCGATCGGGTTTGCCGTACGCGACGTTCGCGTATTCGCGTGAAAATCACTTCGTATTAGGACGACGCCTTACACAGTCCGAGCCGACTGCCTAAAGCATTATTTATGAAGCACTACTTAAATTTTTTATTGTTTCTGATGTGTGGTCCCTACATTTCAGATAGCACAAGATAACGGTAGACCGATGCTGCTAGGTCGCTTGGTGTGCGACGACTCCGTGGGTATCGGCCAACGAGGCAGGCTGAAACACCTCCTCATACCACATCTCAGGAACACAAGCTTACTCCTTTGGTTTATATGGTTAGTATATTAAAATTAGTAGCCTTTAAAACAAAGTCTACACTTATATTGACATATACATGATTACACAAAGATATATATATTTTTAAAGCTCTGACTTCGGAACAAGGTAAACACCACTGTATTACAGAAGTCAGTGTCTTCTCAGTGGCAGTCTGCGTCTCTTCTTCTTCTTCTTCAAATCTCTTTCTCAACTATTCCAAATAACGTTTTCAGGATGGCCTGCGCATTCTGTTACTACGGTCTGGTGTTGATGACGACGGAACTGTTCGAGACAGACCCCAGCGGCTTGGAAGAGCCGTGTGCTGCTGACTGCCGACCTCTGCAGACTACAGACTACATGGACCTACTGTGGACAACACTCGCTGAGTTCCCTGGTAAGGCATGCATTATCTACCCTCTATGATCTCTTAGGCTCCATAGACTGACCCCAGCGGCTTGAAAGAGCCGTGTGCTGCTGACTGCCGACCTCTGCAGACTACAGACTACATGGACCTACTGTGGACAACACTCGCTGAGTTCCCTGGTAAGGCATGCATTATCTACGCTCTATGATCTCTTAGGCTCCATAGACTGACCCCAGCGGCTTGGAAGAGCCGTGTGCTGCTGACTGCCGACCTCTGCAGACTACAGACTACATGGACCTACTGTGGACAACACTCGCTGAGTTCCCTGGTAAGGCATGCATTATCTACGCTCTATGATCTCTTAGGCTCCATAGACTGACCCCAGCGGCTTGGAAGAGCCGTGTGCTGCTGACTGCCGACCTCTGCAGACTACAGACTACATGGACCTACTGTGGACAACACTCGCTGAGTTCCCTGGTAAGGCATGCATTATCTACGCTCTATGATCTCTTAGGCTCCATAGACTGACCCCAGCGGCTTGGAAGAGCCGTGTGCTGCTAACTGCCGACCTCTGCAGACTACAGACTACATGGACCTACTGTGGACAACACTCGCTGAGTTCCCTGGTAAGGCATGCATTATCTACGCTCTATGATCTCTTAGGCTCCATAGACTGACCCCAGCGGCTTGGAAGAGCCGTGTGCTGCTGACTGGCGACCTCTGCAGACTACAGACTACATGGACCTACTGTGGACAACACTCGCTGAGTTCCCTGGTAAGGCATGCATTATCTACGCTCTATGATCTCATAGGCTCCATAGACTGACCCCAGCTACTTGAAGCAGCCGTGTGTTGGTGACTGCCGACCTCTGCAGACTACAGACTACATGGACCTACTGTGGACAACACTTGCTGAGTTCCCCGGTAAGGCATGCATTCTCTACGCTCTATGATCTCTTAGGCTCCATAGACTGACCCCAGCGGCTTGAAGGAGCCGTGTGCTGCTTAGGGCTCCCGCACACGGGCCACCGGCCACAACCACAAAACGCCGCCACTGGCATATTTCCTGTAATTTTCATACATTTTATATGGACTCGCCGCACACGGTTGGCGCCGGTGGCGGCCACACACTACAAATCGTCGCAGCTTGCTTCTTGTGGCCCGCACCGGCCACTAAACGCCGACACAAAAAGCCGCCACACGCCACTCGCGCGATTCCCCACCCTAAACCTTCGTCGTCAGAGTCCATTATGATACTGCGCGTATGGGTTAAAAAAGTAGCAGCCACCGACCGCAAGTGTCGACCACCGGCTACATGTGGCTGTCGCGCGCTTCAGCTACTTTTGTGGCCGCTTCTAGCTTCTAGTGGCGGCGTTTGTGGCTGTGGCGAGTGGCTCGTGTGCGGCGACACTTACTGCCGACCTGTGCAGACTACTGAATACATTGACCTACTGTGAAATACACTTGCTGAGTTTCTTGGTAACATAATTTAAAATGTAGGCTCAGGCCCTTACACAGATCTGTTTGAATAGAGCTTTAAGCAAAGCTTGACGATAATTCCTACTATATTATTATAAATGTGAAAATGAATTTTGGCACACGGAATCTCGGTGACACTACCGGGATTCCGTGTGCCAAAATTCATCGATATCAGTTCAACCATTAAGTCTCGATTGATTCACAAGCATCAAAATTGACGAACTCAGACTTTCACATTTATAATAATATCGTAGGAATTATCGTCAAGCTTTGCTTAAACCTCTATTCAAACAGATCTGTATAAGGGCCTGAGCCTACATTTTAAATTATTTATGTAAATTAAAAATAAAATTTATATTTTCTCTGCAGGTATATTCGCCACAATATTCATAATTGAGAAGTATGGCCGCAAAAAGACAATGGCTACCCAGTTTGTTATATTTGCGATGTGTGTCTGCGTTTTAATATACAATGGAAAGTAAGTTCTTTAATGTTATTATAAAATAAAAACATTTTTCTATAGTAATGTTCTTTGGTTATAATCATATTTTCATATAATTTCAGCCGTACATTCCTGACCTGTGTCCTGTTTCTTGCAAGAGGCATTATAGCTGGTCTGTTTCAAGCTGCCTACGTTTATACGCCTGAGGTAAGCTCAATGAGCAAAATAACCCCTTTTTAGAGATAGTGTATTTGCTCAGTTATAACTGAAACACATGATGCTCACAATTTAAAAACTTTTGATCAATTTTCACCTTTAAATCCTTAAGCCGGAGTCACACACTTGCCAAATCTCAACAAACCGTCACAAATCCAAACGTATGGATAGGGAGTTTGACTTGGTTTGTGTAGGGTTGCAAGCGCTTGTAGCAAGCTTTTTTCTTTATTATCTTTTATTTGTATAATAAAAATACTTTAAACCGAACGTTATAGCCGACACTAGCCCGATGTTTGCCTGTCCAGAACATATACCGGTCGCGCAAGCGTGTGTATAGCGATGTTTGATACCCCACATTCCCCACATTTTGCCAAACCTTTGTGGAGTATTGAAGTTTGCGGCAAGTGCCAAGCGTGTGGCTCCGGCATTAGCAATAAGGTTGTCAAGTTTCGTGGTATACCTTTTATTCTTGCTCCCAAAACTTCTAATCCGGAAAATGTAGGGCACACCCAGGGAGCGTTCAAGTATTACGTAACGCAATTTGGGGGGGCGGGGGGGTCTCGTAAAACGTTACGATGCGTTACACGGGCGGGAGGGGGTCCTTCTTACAACACGTTACGTAACATTATTTCTTTTTTTATATAAAAAAATAGGGAAATAAAACTCCCAAATTGGCAACCCTTTTCGTTTACGTTTTACGGGGAATCTCTCGATTGTATTAGTCTGTGGTCGCCATTTTTAATTTGTTCTCGCATGTTGGTAAACCTTTTCGTTTATATTTCACGGGGAATCCCTAGATTGTATTGTACGTCATTTAATGTTGTTTTTGTTGTCAGTATTCGTTAGTGTTTATGCAGAAGCAAATTGCTGTAGTCGCTGTTATTAAAGTGAGTTCATAGTGTTCATACTGTAATGTCCTCAAAAGAAGGAGATTTGTATCATCAGCTGTTCTTAGCCTATAAAGGCTCTCATGCTGACTTGCCAGCGCAAGTATGTCAAAAAAATGCCAATGAAATTTGGAAAACGGCTAAAGAAAAACTAAAAAACAAAGAAAAGTTTATAGAACATATAAATGATGTTATACGAGAGTTGAAGGTGAAGGCCACGAAGAAGAAAGCAACAATGCTTAGTTATTTTACACAAGTAAGTTTACTACTAAAATGTAATAATGACATAAGTATTATATTTAGTCCAAACCTTGATTTTTCATAAAAGAACTGGTCATAAGTATTTTATATTTCTAGCTACCTATGCAAACATCAAGCACGCCAGCAACACTATGGCCCAATGCTCCCTCGACTTCGCGTGATCCTCAACAAAAACAGGTGCATCTGCTTATATGTGTTGTATATTATGTTCTTTTTTATCGCATGTGTCAATAATACCTATTCTTAATTAATTTTCTCTTGGTCTATAGGATTCGAATGTTGTAGCTTCATCCACGTGTTAATCTCTCATGGAATCGATTGTCGCAGTCGCTGGACATGAAAGCACTGCCGTCAAACGAAAGATGAGCGATATCCACGAGGAGCAAAGTCAGAATACTGATGGGGAAACTGTGGAGACATCGTCTACGGAACCAGACAAGACTTTGGTTGATTCGGTCATCACTAAAAATGTTCCAAGCAAACCGGCTCAAGAAACTCTTATGAAGAAAATTGGTCTACTGCAACAAAAAATAAATGTTCTCACTGAAGCAAGGGACACTGGTATAGCCAAAGATGATGTTCATGACGAAATAAAAAAGCTACGCAAAGAGTTGAAAGAAGAAGAGAAATGTTTGAAGAAAAAAAGAGACTCTGCTAAGCGTGCAAAAAAATTTCGAGCCAAAGAAAAACTGGAGAAAACTGAACGTCAGAGAAACAATCCTGCTGCAGCACAACCTCGAACTGGCCCTGGACAGCCCTCTTTAGTTGACTCGCAACCTGCTCTCCTAGAGACCATAATTAATATTGCCATTCATGGCAGCGCTGCTGATGAACGCCGCCGAACAGAGATGATTAGGAGTTGTCTCACTCTGTCCGACCTGCATGAAAGGCTGTTGTTAATGGGATTCCAAATTTCTCGAAGCGGCACATATCTTCATTTACTCCCACGCGTTTCTAACACACAAGAGGGAAGAAGACACGTACGTACTGTACCCGTAAAGTTAGCAAGACCACAGACCGAGATGCACAAAAAACACGAGGACGGGGAATTTTGCACTGCTACAATCAGGTCATTGGAATCTCTCGCTTCGCTTCTGGGACCGCAGCAAGTATTCGTTCTCTCACAAGACGATAAGGCACGTGTACCGATAGGTTTACCGGCAGTAAAAAGTCAGAGCCCTCTTTTAATGCATATGGAATACAGAATACTTTTACCTGATCATGACTGGGTCGTGGCAGAGCGGCACAAACTTATTCCTTCTGTATACGCCGGCGTCAACGTAGAACCTAACAATTTCGGTAGGGAAGAAGCTGTTGGGTACAGCGGGCCGACACACATATCCATAAGGAGCGGGAAACACTCATCCTCCACAGCGAACACCCACGCTTATGATTTCGAATCACTTTTATCAATACCTTCATTCAAATCCTTAATGATGACAGAATCGAACACCGTGAAGCCAGTAATCATCATCTTTGTAGATGGTGGGCCGGACGAAAACCCGCGTTATCGCAAAGTCAAGAACTTTGCGATTGAACACTTTAAAAAATACAACCTGGACGCCCTGTTTATAGCGACTAATGCTCCTGGGCGGAGCGCATATAACCGAGTTGAGCGTCGCATGGCTCCCCTCAGCAAACGACTGGCAGGCGTCATTTTGCCTCATGAACATTTTGGTTCTCATCTCGACGACAAAGGAATGACTACGGATGATGATTTGGAAAAACGCAATTTTCAGCACGCTGGGGAAACACTTGCAGAAGTGTGGAGAGAAATGAAAATTGATAATTATGACGTTTCGGCGGAGTATAGACAGCCCGAAGATAGCATGCAGGATCCAGCAGAACCAAATCTGGCGTGGTATAGCGTTCACGTCCGTGAATCGCAATATTTCTTACAGGTTATAAAATGCGCAGATGAATCCTGCTGTTCACCACCGAGAAGTGCATTGAAATCTGTGTTTACGGATACTTTCATGCCGCCACCTTGCCCAATACTTCAAACCCCAAGCAAGCTCGTAGTACCCAGTTTGTTAGACAAAGGAAAATCCAAGTTTTCGCCACTTCTTGTAAGGTTGTCCGTTAATCTGTCACCTCCTCTAGAAGGGTTTAAGCAGATGCCTTACGATTTCTTTTGTCCATCTGTACAATCCGACCTAAAGAAAAAAGTATGTCCAACCTGTGGGATCTATTTCACATCTCACAGGAGTGTTCAAATGCACTGTCGTTACGTGCATGGCAAGACTGTCCAAGACCATTGTGAAACTAGAGTACGGCCACAGCGCCTTGCTGCCAGAAGGGCAAATGAGCTTCTCTGCATTGTGCGTCGTTATGAAACATCGTCTGAGGATGCTGACTGGCTCGACGAAGACGAAGTTGATGCAAGTGGCTTAACAATTCCAGAACCGTCTTCGTCTGCACTCCAGGTGCCAGTGATGAAAGAATCTGAGTGGCTAGCAAACCCGTGGACAGAGGAGCAGTAATTTCAATCGAATTGTTTTTATAGACCTACTTAGATACTTGGTTAATAGTTGATTATTTTTTAATTTTGTTAAGAATACGATTTTATTTCGAGTAAAATGTTTAATTTCAGTTGGGTTTCTGTTTATAATTGCATTGCCAAAGGTTAAAATAAATATGTTATTTTATTTGAAGAATTTATTAGTAAAAAAGCTAAAATACTTAGGAGAATGAAGGAGAAAAACAATTGTGTTTTGTAAAGCCAAAAATTTATAAAAAAATAAACAAAATACGCAGGTGTTGCGAATTAAAAATCTCTTGTTTTATTATAAGGCAATTAAAACTATACGAAGGATAAAAACTATAACAACTTTTTGCGACTTCAGGGTAAAAATGATGACTTGAGTGTTACGTAACCTTTAGAGAGGGGGGGGGGGGTACAGAAAAACGTTACGGAGCGTTACAGTGGGGGGAGGGGGGGTCAAAAATCTTCAAAAATTGCGTTACGTAATACTTGAACGCTCCCCTACATATTCCGGTATTTCTATGCGGTATTTAAGATTAGCCAAGCATCCCTTTTTAGGATGGGAAATCATCAATTGATTTGACTACACGGTTGGCGCAGTGGTTGAGCGATTGACTGCTGCGCTGCGTGTCGCGGGTTCGAATCCCGCACGGAACAAATATTTGTATGGCTTACAGACAGTTGTTCTGGGTATAGCTGTTTGTGTATGTGAGTTTATGTTTGTAAACGCACCCACGATACGAGAGAAATGTGGGGTCTCGCTCTTGGCGGAGCAGAAGAGTGTCAGACTCTAAGGCACCTCGCGCACGCGCACTAGACGGCCACGACCACGACCAGTGGCCACAACGACCAGATTAACTAAAGAAACGTTCAACGTTTCTTTAGTTAATCTACTGCCACTGGTCGTGGTCGTGGCCGTCTAGTGCGCGTGCGCGAGGTGCCTTACTGACTAAAGCTCGTCACAGACGTAGCTATAATATCATCATCATCTCAGCCGAAAGACTGAGACTCCACTGCTAGACATAGGCCTCCCCAAGTGTCGCCACTACAACCGGTCCTCTGTGTCTCGCATCTATAGGCTACCAGCGACCCTCTCCAGCTATAATATATATTTTTATTTGATTTTTATCTTTATATTAATTTTACAACGCGTAACAGAATAAACGCAATACCTCTTAAGGGTTCATTGTACTCATCATTATGAACAACTTTTACTATGGGGCCAACACCGAAATCACAAAAAAAAATCGACTGCTCCATACATTTCTGCACGCGTAACTCGACAAAATGTACTGAACAGCTGATTTTTTTTCGCGATTTCGGGGTTGGTCCCATCGTAAAAGTTGTTCATAATGATGAGTACAATGAACCCTTAAGAGGTATTGCGTTTATTCTGTTACGCGTTATATATACGTCGCAGCCAACAAGCTTAATCAGCCGTTTAATTGGTGGCCTAGCCTTTTCATTTCACCGCCGATTTTTCAACGACCTAAGTGACATCTTTTGTTCAATATTGTTTAACGACTTACCCATGTAACTTATGTCCCTGATTAAACGGCGCAGTTAAATGAAAAGACTAGTTTTTTAATGAAACGGCTGATTAAGCTAGTTGGCTGAGACATATAATTATATTATAGCTACGTATGTGATGGGCTTAAAACCCATCCGTGTTCCTGGCAACAAATGCTCTTTTCGTTCCAGGGCCGCGGTGACTCTTTCGAACAATCCCGCAAGGTTACCAAGCATCACTCAACCTCACATTTCTAGCTTATCGGCCATATTCTTTTGATTAGTAAGTAACATGTTTTAGCTGTAACTTGCAGGTATACCCAACAGCGCTAAGAGCGACTGCGGTGGGCGCATGCAGCGCTGTAGCAAGACTGGGCGCTATGATCACACCATATGTAGCACAGGTGAGATGGTCTTATTTTCTCCTTGTTTATCTAGAATTCTAGGTTGACTCATCCAAATAAAATAAAAAGCGAAAATTTGTGAGGATAGGTGGATGAAATGATGTTTATTATTAATTTACTTTTTTACGAAAAAAATGCATCATCATAATATCACATAGGCTATAATTTATAAAGGAGGAAGTAGGTATTCCAAGAACGGCTACATCCATGATGCGATAAATGCTACCTCCATGACTATAACAATTCCCAGACAAAGGCTACACAACAACTGAGACGTATTCGATAAAAAGTAAGCCTGAGAGCCCCGTGACTATAATATAAAAACCAGATGGACAGCAGAATCTTTTTATGCGCTAATTGCATTATCTACTGTGCAATATACTGTACTGTTGATCCCAAGGACCATAATAGCCCATAGGCGCCTAATGCACGATTTAATACACCAAGAGGATCATCGGCAATGATAGGCTCGTCGAGTCGAAGCTCCAAAGTCTCGAGCATCGACGCCGAGTTGCTAGCCTGTCGGTTTACTATCGGTTGCATTTTGGAGAGTGTGCAACGGAATTGCATAGTTTGATTCCGCCTAGCCCGTTCCATCATCGGACCACAAGACGTACGGCGATGTGCCATTGTGGACATCCCACCCACACGCACAAAGCGTTTTGGGAATAGGTACATTCTTTGTGCGTACAGCTAAGGAGTGGAATTCCCTGCCGGGGTCTGTGTTTCCTGATAGCTACAACCTGGGAATCTTTAAGTCAAGAGTTACTTCTAGGCAAGCGTGCTCCATCTTCGACCACATCGTCGCTTACCATCAGGTGAGATAGTGGTCAAGCGCGTGCCTATCAATAATAATAAAAAAAAAAAGTAAACTAGCTGAGGTGGGACGAAGCGGGGTACTGCGTTCGATTGGTTCTTATAAGGTCATGACGTCTCAGTAGGGATGGGACAGTTATAAATAAATCACAAAGGTTAAAAGGTATCGATATTTTCTTTACAATATCAATAATACAGTAAAATATTTTTAATGTAACAACCTGAACCTCACCCTGTTTAATTTAACTTATTTACAGAATAAATATTATTTTAACACTTGATTATGTAATATTCCTTGCACCTTCGGTTCACTGTATTCTATGACCAGTTTAAAATGCAGTACTCTGAAAATAATAGCAGAAAATAAATCTAATTGTGATGAATGATCAAATTATGTAAATATTCAATGAAATTTTATACCATCTTTTCGGAAACGCGAAGTTTAGCTGTTGTTAACACACCAACAGCAACGTATTGTACAAGGGACTGGTCGAAAATATATCATTCGAAATTGTTGAGTGGCGACCTATATCAGATCTATAAGTCTGATGTGTTGACAATCATCGGTCGCCTGTCTATGGGCTGTATGGTCGATGATTGATCCCCTCGTGATATACTTTCTCGCGGAATCTGGCGGGCCTACCTCAGACAGTTAAGTTCTGCTAGCTACTGCCTAATGGTGCGTCCACACGACACAGACCATAAACTTCTATACAGGGTTATTTGTGAAACACTAACAACCTTTCAGTGGGTGCAAGTACTCATGATTCTAAGTAACTTTTACTATGAGACCAACTCTGAAATATCAAAAAATAAATCAGTTGTTTCATACAAAATACAATATTTACCCGATGAAAATATATGGAATAGCATAATTGTTTATAATCATGAGGACTTTCACCCATTGAAAGGTTGTTAGTGTTTTACCAATAACCCTACATATCTCCACCTCATCACCTCACCATAAAATTCCATATTCTTCTATTCGATAGAATTTTGTCTGTGCAACAAAGCAATGGAAGTAGTAGAGTAGAGTAGGGACTTCCCGTATCCGCACTTAGACTCTCAAAGCAATGGAAACAAATGTCAGTGTGATGGATTTTTTTATTCAGGGTTCTTGTGGAGTTGTGGACCCTGCTCATAACTTGTGCTGAAAAATAAGATTACGTCATAACATCATATTATGATATTAACCAGCCCTTATCTCATTCCAGGTGCTGTTAAAGAACTCTATAGTGATAGCGACGAGCGTGTACTCCCTAGTGGCCGTGTTGGCGGCAGGGGCTTGCCTCGCGCTGCCCATAGAGACCAAGGGGCGCGAGATGAGGGACACCGTCACCGTTACCAACTAGACCAACACTGTGGTAACACTTTCACCTTGAACTAGCCTAGCGTAGTACGCAGATTCAACTGAATGAAAGGCCAGCTTATACCACTGGTTTAGTTACTACTGACGTGCAGCCTATTGTATTTTAAATTTATATAAAGTCACAAACAGACTAAACTACAATGTATTATAATTGATAATCTCCTTGGCGCCTTTCGAGCTTACGGAAGTACTGTCATTATATATATTTAGCTTCCTAGCATATATGAGGCACCTGAATATTGTAATAGATATAGTATCTTCGACGTTGCAAGTTGCAGCATTTTTTTTTGTCATTTTAAATTCGAAGGAAATTGAATCTCAGTCTTTGGCTACGCCTTGTCAAATAGAAACATGCATAAAAAGCTTAACTGCAACAAACCATTCTTAAATATAGACATAATTTTATTTACAATCAATTAAAATAAAATTCCTGTGGCAACTTACTTTACAAAATATTTTAGGGAACAATTTATCGATTTTTATAAATGTTTAAGTCAAAAATTTTAGACGTAAGTTTATTTACTAATAAGGATAGCCTGTTACTATAATTCTGTCCTGAAAGTGTTCTCATTACTTTGTGGAGAAAACTAAGTGAGCTGATAATTGTGTACTGGACACTGAACAGCTCATTAACTAAAATACTGCGATTATCGATACTGGCAACACTTTTTCAAAAGTAAATGGTATCGCTATTTTTAATCCAATTCTGAAGTAAAGAACTTGTTCTTAAGATAGATGTTAAGTGTAAAGACTGCTTTTGAGTAGCTACGTCTCTATGTTAATATTTTGTAATGCAATTTAATAATCAAAATGCAATTCGTACTTAAAATACTCGATACTAATTAATACTCAGAAATGCATCCGTCCTATTGACTATCATTAATGTCTTCCACTGAACTGTCAGTATTCATATTTTGTAACGTTATATTGTATTATTTAGACCTCAGACATACAAGGTTTTTTTAACTTTAGGGTAATTTACTTATGCCTAGTTTTAGCTAGACTTAAAGAATCGAATCAAAAACCCGACACTCACCAGCCATGCTTTCAACCACTACACAAGACATTCCATGCTTATTTATCTTTTAAATATGGATACTAATAATTGGGTACATCGTTATCTCTCTTATCCGTGATTATGATCAGCAATGCCCGATTAGTATATTAATCACATAACAAGCTCCTACACTATCAACGAATTCATCATAAGAATATTAACTATTTTAAATACCTAAAGTTTTCTTATTTGAATGTTTTTGTCATGGACAAAGGGACTCAAACTAATCTTTGTTAATTTACTGTGTAGCATTTCTCGATTCATACACTTCTTGCTTTTTACACCATACTTCTCGATTAATTCCTTCATTGTCACGTGTTCGGTATATGTCACCGGAAAATTGTGAAATATTGCGTGAAATTGTAAACTTATTTTTTTTAATAAGCACGGATATTTAAGAAACCATTAAATTTGGATGGGATTTGATGTATTCAAAATGATATGCTCACATTATATTGAAAAATTATAATCTAAAAAGGATTTACTTATTACAATCTCACGGAGTTTGCAATTATCCGGTGACATACCTACAGTGTTGTCAGCAGGGGTGGACCAGTGGTAACGGAGACCATGCGGAAGAGTTGTATGTCGTGGGTTCGAAACCAGGCAAGACTGTTTACAATTTATTTCATCAGCACTGCCATCCAAACGGTAAAGGTAATCATCGTCAGGTAACCTGCTAGTCCTAGAAGTTCGGGACACATGGCACGATGACATCCGATCGGCATTGAGTCCACCTGATAGATTTCGGTTTGCTGCCCGTCATTCCCAACAGTAAGAATATTATAGGAAGCCCGGTGCATGTGTTTGGAACCTAAAAATATAGGTTTATACTTTGTTGATTAAATTAACATTGTATGTCTGAGAACCCTTGTAACATTTTGTAACTAATTAACTTAAGGTTGTGATATCAAACAGTACCTAAGCGAGGTGCTATTAAAAGTACCGCTTTTGAATGAAATGATATTTTTATCGAGTTTATGAGATACTTAGAATTTATTATAATGTTTAATGAATCTCATTAGTTTTTCGAATTTGGTACTATTAATTACTAGTTTTTATTACTAGGTAATGATTAATGAAAACTTCATATACATTTATTTATAGCCAAATAACGGAAGATTTGAATAAATAAGTAGTTAACTGCTTCTAAAAAAACTAAGGTAAATGTCCCATATTTAAGGTAAATGTTAAGGCTCTTAAGAATTTGTTATTTTTTCTTAAGTTTATTATTTTTTCTTTGGCTCCTATTTCGTTATTAAATTTGGTTCTGCTCTTAAGTTCGTTTCGGAATAAAGTTTTATTTATTTTATTTATCTTAGGAAAACTTACAGCTAAACAGATACAGTAAGTAATAGTTTAAACAAAATATGGCCAATTAAAAGTTTCCACATGCAGTAATATTCTATAAAACAGAAAATAGACACTAAATACCAAATACAAAAACAGAAAAATTACTGTTTATGCTCGAAGAAGCTATCAGACAAAATTTTCTTCAATTTAGCAACACTAGTATTAAAAATGTCGATATCAGCTTCCCGGCAGGTTGCGTTGTACATACGACACGCTCTCGCCATGTACGAGTTCCGTCTGTACGTAGTGGCTGCCACTGGAGTGTGCAATAAATGATTTTCCAGAGTAAGTGATGTTAATTTCTTAATAAAAAGAAAAGGTTATTTATTTAATTATTAACTAAAATTAACAACACTAAACATATTAAAAATCATGAATATTTATGGTTAAAATAAAATTATAGTGTTAAATTTTCTTTTTCATTAATTACCGGATCGACAATAGATACTTTTTGGCCTCTTCCTGCTAATACAGCTTGGCCTTTATGGCACAAGAAAAAGCTGACTCGTCACAATTTCAGTAGGTACTATAGTTTTTTGTACAGCATTTTGTACCTTGCACACCCCCTAAAAACTAAAAAGAACCAATGGAACCGATCTTTGAGTAAATTCATAACAAGTTAAGATTCCTACCTACTTAATAAATAAAAATAAAATAAATGTACCGATTTCACATCTATTGCGTAGTGGTCTGTGTCTGTGTTTTACCTACCACTATCTGTCACGAACATGGGGAAAAGTAACAAAAACGGGTCCCTTAATTCGTTTCACTGATTTTTTGCAACACCTGCGCTTAATTTTGTGAATTATGTTTAAAGTATGTAAATTAACCATTAACTAGCCTATACGTCAAAAACATAAGAAAAATAAATACAATAAACCGAATTATAAACAAAATTGTGTTGGTACTAAATGTGCGAATTTACCTTAAAATTGTAAACTCGGGTCACATTCAAACTCATTTTATGAGAAATCTAGTGAACATAACATATAGGTACCGAATTTAGCTCATACGAAACTTCATTAAATAAAATATTTGAATTATAATTCACATTTAAATTATCTTAGTTTCTTAAATAAATACATAAACAACCAAAATTTACCAAAAAAATCTTTCATTCGGTAGTGTCACGAAACAGGGGTCGCACGAAAAATAAAATTACCGCTATTTCGTGAGTCGATTTATTGCAGTTTTAAGGGGCTTCTATACTTACATGACCTTTTTCTAGGTTAAATAAATTATTTAGGATCCCATAATAACTCTATTAAAAGTTTTGTTCAAATGGACTTACCATTGCCATTCTATATGCTTATAAAGTCGGAGCGAGCACCTTACGGAGACAAGGAGTACTCGCACACGCCACAGCTGTTTGTGGCCGACGGACAGTTTCGAGCTTCGTATTACTTTCAGTTTAGTCGCTAAAATATTGGTTCTTGGTTTTTATAATACATTAAATGATAGACAATTTTAATTTATGTGTAATATAAAAAAACATATTTCAATTGCTTATTTTTTGCGCCAAAAAGAAAACTCACGAACTAACGTACCTACTGGCACGAACTTGGGGCCCTTTACCATGCCTAAGATAAGGTAAGGTAAACCAATTGACCTATATTATCAATTTAACTACAAACATCCGTTAAGATAGTAAAGAAAAAGGCTTACCATTATGCTTTCCTCAAAACGATAAAATCATTTTATATAGATTTTCAATGTTAAACCTGCCTATTTATTTCTGGCGACACTCGAAAATTTGGCGATAAAATATTTTTTTTTATACAGTTTTTCAATTTTAGCCTGCCTAGGTATTTATTTCTATTTCTGGCGACACTCGAAAATGAGGCGCCCATCAATCTGTCTCGTTTTAGGGCCATTCCACTTTTCGATGCCTATAAACACATTGTACATTTTAACGTTAAAAACGTATTATTAAGAATTTTATTTATATGAGGTGGACAGGAGGACTGGTAATGCAATGGTAATTTTAGTAACTAATGAGACTTTTTTGTAATAAAAAAACCCGGAATATTGAAGAAACTCATAATAAACATTGAAGCCCGGTTGAGAACTAACGTAACACTGCTAGGAAAATATTTCGAGACATCTGTAATCTTGTCGGTGTTCATAAATTTTCATCTCCATTTTAGGCACTAAAAAGTAGAATGGTCCTTTAATCAGGGTTTTTTTGTGTACAAATAGAGAATGTAACATTTATTGTAAATCTAGCGCTTGCCCATATCAAAATCATTTATTTCATAAAATAAATGAATTTTATCTTTTCCTCGAAATTTTTAAATTAAATCTGTGTCAATTTAAACAAATAAACATAAATACATTTTCGTAGGCATAATAAGCTTTTAAGGATAATAAACTCATGTAGATTTTTTACGGTGATGTAATCACGATTATAACACCAAATATAATTATGCTTATTTATTTTGTATAATGTTAAGTTTTACACGATTTTAATAAACAATTCATGCACAAATCGCTTTTTATTTTTATTTGAGGATGGAGTTTGAAAGGTTCAATAAAAGAAGTATATAATAATATAAGAATTTAATTAATTGTAACTATATCGAAATTAATACTCACTCTTATTTTTCTTACAAATGTCAGAAGCAAATAAAATTTTGGAATCACAGTATAAATCACACAACTCAAAAATAATTTACTAGTCACATTTCACTGTTCACTAATATTAATAACATAAGTAAAGAACTAAAAACCTATGAATACAAGCAGTCAGTCAAAAAAAAAATGGCGTACATCTTTGTGTAAGCCTATAAATGACATGAAAACTAATGATTAGCTAAGGGTTTATTAAGATCTCTCAAACGTCGATTCAGCTAAAACTGCATAATTAATTATCCCTTGTAATACCATGGATCTTATTCACATAGGTAATTATGTGGTATAAGTGAATTTTAAGCAAAACAGATATAAACCTGCCCATCCTATGATTCTAGACAAACACATCAACTGTAGCATAACCCAAAACAGCATTTCTCAGGTACTAAACTATTATTTTGAATGATTATTTCGAACTCCTAAGGACGCATTTACAAATGGGTAGTCAAATCATTACTTTTTTACAAAAAAGTATGTTTATTAAATAAAATGCTTTGCATTCTTAAAATGTTTTTCCCAAGAATTCTTGATAAGTAGATGTGCATGGTACGATTCTGAACTATAAATATAATTTTAGATAGGTACAGTTTCTCAATAAATGTAGGTACCAAAGTGATTTTTTTTACTTCACAACATTTATTGAGAAAATGTACAGTAAACTTGTGAAGTTATTAAATAAACATACTTTTGTGTAAAAAAGTAATGATTTGACTACCCATTTGTAAACGCGTCCTTAAAAGCAAGGAATGGTCAGGTTTATAGTTTTTATACTATAATGGATGGTGAATCTTAATTATCAATAAATTTAATAAATATCAATTTGGCTATTTCCTTTTAAAAAATAAACATGCAATACGATTCTACTCATTTCATAGCCAGTAATAGTATTTAACATTGTGTACCTAGTCTTTAATATTACCTATGAATCGAATTTACTCACATACCATTTCCACACATTTTCTAGTCTAGTGTTAACAATAGCTAAATAAGTAAATAGACCTACTACTCATGTGGTATGATAAACCAATCTTCATATACCCTACTTATAAGACGGCCTCATTGCAAAGCCCTCATATCAACAAGGATAATCAATTCATGGAAGAGACATAATATCTGTGATCATACACAAAATGTGCATGAAAATAAATACTTACAGCACTTTAAGAATACCTACCTTCTCAACTGTTGCACATAGTGCGTACCTAATCACTGCAAAATTTTTACTTTTAATATACCTATGCTTATGATTTACCTGATAAACACACAAACTTATTAATCACAAACCCTATCAAATACTTTTAAATGTGTGTATAGAGATACACACATTTAAAAGTATTTTTATAGTATTTACATAACATGTTCAGTACAGTACTCTCAACATCATAAATATATAAAAATTTCAACCTTATTGCAGGTACATCAGTATTTTTAAATAAGATTGTTATTACATATTTATAATGCTGATTGTTTTGAGATCAACTCGGCCAAGTATACTTAGCAGGAGACTGGCAAATGTTTTAATTATAAACTCACTCATTCAATCAATGCTATACTTTTCATTTATTCAGTTGAGAAATTAAAAAGAACTTAGTGCTAATCTATTAAGTATTTTAATAGATCTCTATTAGTTTCAATTAAGAAAACAACTATTCCTAGGTATACTCATGTATTTATATCTCCATCTCCTACAGAAATTGAAGGTTCTGAAATATTTTGTTACGTTAGGTAGGTATTATACACTGTTTACATTCGCACTTACGTTTGCATACATTTTAATTACTTAAAAGGTGCACATTAAGATGTCTATTATTAAGCACCCATCCACACAGTGTTATTTTATACTTAATTTCGCCCACCGTGCATACATATTAGTGCATAAACACTTAAACTAAAGTAGCTAGGTAGCTTCCAAATGTTTGGCTCACAAACTATAAACTAATTGTTAATCTTACATATTGATAAGAAGAAAATTATAACAACTAGTTGAAAACTAAAACAAAATCCTATCATTACGATACGGTGGGAAATCACTACATTAATACAGATACAACACACCTACTTCAACAAGATAAGAAATGGAAAACCTGTAATATCTACATACTTAGTTACTAATAATAGAATACCCTAATCACTGGTCTCAAATATACATTATATTCATAGAAGTATTTTTATTATATAGGTATAGAATATTCATACATTATTGAAAATAAGACCTGCTTCTGTTTGTGAGTTACAGATAAAAAACAAATATCTTTACATATATGGTTTTTTTATAAAAATAATCTAACTAGAGCATACCATACTTAAAGCTGCCTTATATTGTGATGAGAACATAAAATATGATAAGAATGTTGGTATGTTACATAAAGCTATCCAATACATATTTATTTGCAAGTAAAAACTTGGTGGTTACATACTATACATACTTAAGGGGATCATGTGTTTGTACTATACCAGTCTGATCATAACTTAATCATCATCCAATTCTATAACTATTGGTTCAACATTTTCTGTTGCTTTTGTATACTCTGTCTTTAATTGTGCCAGCAATACAGTGTTTGATATTTTCAGTTCCTCAGCTTCATCTATCAAAATTTTAAGCTTTTGAAGTCTCCCAATATCAGGAGCAGTGGGAAGTAGTATGTTACCAGCTTCAAACATCCACTTGTCAAAACTATTGACTCTAAAATCCAAAGTCTGTAGCATAATGTGCAGCTCATCCATATCATAACGATAGTTCAATGTCTTTTTCTCTAAGGGGCATTGACATATGTCATTTGCATGCTGCAAACAAACCATATGATTACAATTGCTACATGCCACTGAAGATAGGAAACATGTGGTTTTACACACTTCACATAGCCGTTCGTCATCACCAAGTAGCTCAAATGCAGTCCTTTGCACACTCTTAAGACCCTTCTTAGATATTAAAGTTCTCAAAGATCCTTCTTCTTCTGTGGCTCTACTTAGTTCTCTTTGTGTTTCTATTGCAGTGTCCAAGTCTAACCGATCCCCTTCTAATGCCATTTTACAAATTAATTCATCATGGGAGAAGACACAAAACCTCTTAAGATTTTTGTAATGGGTTATGCACTCACTTCCAATTTTTAACCAGTCTGGTGGGGCAAAATTAACAGCTTCGGCAAAGTTGTACCCTTGATTGAAACCTGCATGGTACGCTCGGGGAAAAGTGACCACAAACTCTCCAGCATGCTGATCAGTTCTATAAATTGGTACCCCAGCTGCCATCAAAATATTTGGATTCATTATTGTTACAAGTTGGTGTAATAAATCTGGTTGTGATTTAAAAAGATCTGGTGCTGCTGCCTTCATTGCTGTTTCCAATAATTCTGCACCACTGCCTGGTACTCCATACCACGTTTTGGCCTCACCCCAATGCAAATAATTAATTGAATAACTCCAATGGTCTTCGTTATGCCAACAAAATGCCGAGAAACACATTCCAACATACATCCAAGGCACAGTCATACCAGATATATCAGCATTTATAAATCTTAACACAGACCCATCCAGAACAGGCAGATTATTTAAATTCCATCCTGAATCAACATACTCTTGATCACCCGGATAAAGGTTTAGTGATGATTTAGTTGGAAAACCTGATCCATGATCCATTGAGTGAAGATCAGCACCATACTCTACAGTTACATCTTCCTCCACTGAAGAAATAATTCTCCAAAACTCTTTTTCAACCGCTGCTGTGGGAACTAAATGACCAGACATTGCGAAATAGTCAGATTTAAATTTATCTGCCATTTCCCCAAATTGTTGCAATGTGTATTCTCTTTCTGCCTGAGCAAACCCAAACGCCTCAGCGGGTTTGTGAACCTCCTCAGCAATACAACAAGGGCAACGCCAATCTCCATCTGGTACCAAACTAAGAGGAGGTCTTAAGCAAAAGTTGTGATAAGTTTCAGAACAACCATTGCAAACTAACAGCGAATCATCTCTATAGTCTTTTTGGCAAATACCACACTGATGATCTGCTAATGGATCAAGATCATACCGGGGCCTCTTCCTTGATTTTGTAATATCAAATTCTTCATCATTTAGCCCAGGCATTTTTGGTCCAGGTCCATAACAAGCTAGCCTTCTTAGTTCTCTGTTTCGCTTTATCTCTTCACTCTCAACTTTGATCTTAGAACTATCCATTTCAAGTTTGATATCTGATCCTGTCTTTGTTTTCTTAATACTTGTGTGAGGTTTCTCATCTAATTCTACTTTGAACTTTGTTATCCTTTCTATTGGTACTTCTGTAATCTGCGGTTTTCCAACTTCATCTTCTTTTATTATATCCATTTTGGGTTCAGTCTTTTTAACAGTTTTTAAGATATCTGCTTTACTTTTTTCAAACATTACATAAGGAAGCAATATTTTTTCATAATTAGTTTTTAGAAAATTCATAGTACTCATGTGCTGACTGTAACCCATGGCATTAGCAATCTTACGCCATTTTTTAGGATTGTTACAGGCTTCAAAGCCGCCCTCTTCATCTACCCAAAATTTGAGACAGTACAAATCCAATGTTTTGTTTTCGATCATGGGAATTTTTAATGGCGATCCTTGTAGCTCCCAAAACTTCAAAATTTTTTCAAGGAATAAAAGTTTTAGACGCGTGATGGCTTCTAACTCGTTCACTTTCTGTATTCTTGGGACAAATTTTAATTTGTCCACGTCTAATGAAAAAGGTGGCTGCCAGCGCGACGGAGGCTTTATTTTGCAAATACCCGTTTTCTCTGCAAGTGGGCGGATTTTGGCTATGTATCCAAGTGGATCCAAGAATTCTTCGGGCGTAGGTTCGAAAACGGGTGCTTCAGGTGGTGGTGTGAAAGTAAATTCAGCACTTTTATGCATGGCATTTTTCTGAATGTTCTTGCTATCCATTTCCGCTAACGAAATAAAGCCACACTAATTAACAAAATAGGTATTTTATCTCACAATATCTCACGTACGTGATACATTTCACTCGCAGTAAAAGTCTACGTGACTTCTCGCCATGTGTAAATGGCTCCTTAAATGTCGGGATAGTGAATTACACTATTACACTGCCATTACTATAGTCCGCAATATGAGCAGTTGAGACGATCTTAAAAGCAAAATAATATCAACACTGATTGCTTTGGACACAAGCCGTAAGTAATATTATCACAATTGAAACAAAATGAAGGTACCTAGGTATTGATTAAACGATTTCGTTTACAAAAGTTGTATCAAGCTAGTCGCAATATATCAACCAGCCAGTTACTTGATAACTCACTCGACCACGATTCGTTCACCGATGCCTCGTTCAAACGCAGCTCGCTAGTCAAAAATATTACGCACACATGCACGTCAAAATAATATTGTCGACTTGCTCTACGGCTCTTCCTCGATCCTATTGGTCACTCATTATTGTACGTTCGGTTGGGAATTCGGGATACTTGCTTTACTATCACCATGCTTGTTTTATTTCAGTCGGATCAAATGGGGACTCTAGTAGGTACTTACTTACTTATCCGTAGTACATACATTATTTTTTTAGTTGATTTCATGTTGGTATCCTTTTTCTACCTATTAAGTATTTAGATTAGACAAAGAATGAAAATGGCGTCCATAGCCAAACATAAGTACATCCATCGTGGTGTTTTCGTTGGGTACTTGCCTACTTATTTGTGAAATTTAGGGGTCACTTCAGCAACATATTTAACTTGAAATCTAAAGTAGAAAAGTATGTAGGAAAATAAGTAAAGCTGGTCGTGATACTGACTGATATTATTATTGATATTATTTGTGTGGAGGTAAGTAGGTACGTTAAGAATTCATGACTCCATGTGTTGTTGTTACATAGTTACTTACTGCACGAACACAAGCATTCAATCAAAGAACTCACGCACCTACATAAGTAAATATAGGTAGATATACCTACCTACTAAAAACTAAAGATGGCGGATGTAGGTAAATGTTTTCATTGTGAAACGCAAGAAACTTTGTTGGTTGGGCCATGGTGTGATAAATTAAAATAATAGGTATTATTGGAAAATTAAATTACCTACGCTCTGTGATCTATCAATAGCCAACATCCTCGATTCTAGTATAGGACGGTAGTAGTAGGTACTATACGACATATGATGACACTGGTCGCTGACCTTTAATGACCATTGACCTACCTAATAGTAGTTGACATAAATATAGCTTTTTCAGACACGACAAGTACCTACCTAATTACATACATTGTATTCGACGATCTAGATCTAACCAGGCTCACACTATTATAGGTAGGTAAGTGAAAAGTAAATTTTTGTTTTGCTAAGAGTAGGATTGACGTTCCAAAACCAAAAGCATTAGGTACCTACCTAAGTCAAGCTGTAGGTACAAGTACTAACGCACAACTCATCTTTCTTACTGGCTGGCCAAATAGGTAGCTGTATGTCGACTGATTATTTGGTTTCTAGGTACCTACGTACTATTATATTCTAAGCTTAGAATAATAACGCCTAGAAACCTAGTACGAGCATCAAAAGTGAAGCAACTCAGACTACTCCATATACGGAGTACTCGGCGCAGCGAGCCGTCAGTGCTCAAGGTCACGCTCTGTTGAATGCACCTCCCGAGAAATATTTAAAAATGACAGTTTGTTGCATAAAAAGATGCTCTAACACACCAGGAAAACAAAAAAAATGTGATAAAATGACGTTTCACAAGTAAGTACTTTCATTAAATCCATTATTTTTACGTAAATCGATCTTCAAATTAAAATTTTCATAACCTAATTTATCACAATGTAGTGTTGCCAGTTGTAAAGAAAAATTACCCATAATACAGTAAGCACTAACTGTTGGAGTCTACCTGTATTATGATGCTTATTGTTTAAAGTTGTAAGTATGAAACGAAAGCTAATAATTACGGTTGATCCAAATAATTTGCGCATTTTTTTAAGTGAAAAGTTCTTTAGGCGCGTTGGGCAGTTTTCATATGGGAAAAAACCATAGTCGCGACACGCGGCGACACCGACACCTGTGTATGTGATCGTGTCTTAAAATTGAAATAAAGGAACATCAGACTGGGCGGCCAACCAGGGGGGGGGGGGGGGGGCAGGGGGAGGCGGGAGCCTTGTCGGCCCCGCGGGTGCCGACCAGTCTTTCATGGGTGTCATTTTCGCGATCTTTGGGGTCGCTAAAACCGATTATGGGGTCAAAATCGAAATCCAAGATGGCGGCGACGAAATTTGCTAACTTTTCGTCATGGGTGTCAATTTCATGGTTTCTGGAGTCGCTGAAACCAATTATGGGGTCAAAATCGAAATCCAAGATGGCGCTGACGAAATTTGCTAACTTTTCGTCATGGGTGTCATTTTCATGGTTTCTGGAGTCGCTAAAACCAATTATGGGGCCAAAATCGAAATCCAAGATGGTGGCGATGAAATTTGCTAACTTTTCCTTATGGGTGTCAATTTCATGGTTTCTGGAGTCGCTGAAACCGATTATGGGGTCAAAATCGAAAACTTAGTATGCATACGCCATCTAACCAGGTCTAAATAGTTAGTTGAGAACATTTTCTAAAAAGAGTTTAGAAGGAGAGAGAGAACGATTTGAAGTTTTCTATAAAAGTGAAAAACCACTATCTTTCCTCCTGATGCTTAAAATTTCATGTCGAAAAGTTAGCAAATTTCGTCGGCGCCATCTTGGATTTCGATTTTGACCCCAAAATTGGGTTTAGCGACTCCAGAAACCATGAAAATGACACCCATGACGAAAAGTTAGCAAATTTCGTCGGCACCATCTTGGATTTCAATTTTGACCCCATAATCGATTTTAGCGAACTTAGAAACCATGAAAATGACACCCATGACGAAAAGTTAGCAAATATCGTCGGCGCCATCTTGGATTTCAATTTTAACCCCATAATCGGTTTTAGCGACCCCAGAAACCATGGAAATGACACCCATGACGAAAAGTTAGCAAATTTCGTCGGCGCCATCTTGGATTTCGATTACAATAAGTACATACCGACAAGTTACGTACTTAACATTTTTTTTTATATTGATCTATGATTAGTCCCAAGTATATTAACATTTTTTCCGATTTTAGGGAAAGTGTTCATTCCTAGCAACATTTTTTTACGTCTGTGGCTGTAATTACATACCGCTCACTCACACATAAGTACGAAAGTTGCTTCATTTTTTGGTAGGGAGCGTGTATGAGACTCTCCTTCTAGGCGTTATTATTCTAAGATTCTAAGTAATTAATTTTAATTAAAGGTTCAGGGTTTTTGTTTATGGATGGGAAATCATCCAATGACTCCTTTCGCTTTGGGTGGAGCGGGAGGGAGTGTCAGATTCTACGGCGAATATTCATGTTATCGCGATGAGTGTGGCCGGGTAAATCGTGCAACGCGTAGTATTCGGGCGAAGACGATGTACTATCGGTAAACTGGCGCGCATCAAAGGGATTTGTCGCGACAATATTCGCTTGGGTGGCTACAGCTCCACCTACGTTACTTCAGTCATCAGTGTCGTCCAGACTTTGTAGAGGGACGGACGTGAGCTTGTGTTTTTTATACACTATGGAGTGGAGTAGCAGCAGTTATACACTATGGAGCGTTCGGTTTTTATGAATAGTAGTTATCCACCATCTCCTCTTTCTTCTTTTTCATATTACTTTGTAACTGATACTCGTACAATTGTACCTAATAAATAATAATTTACCAAAAATTAATGCAACGTCACTACATTTTGAATAAGTCCCTCACAACAGAGACAATCCGGCACGATGAATCTTCGCACGATGCCCATACTGTATATTGCTTTAAAACATCGTGTATGGGCCATACACGATGTTTTAAAGCCGTAACAGACGCTCGGATTTGGTACGGGCGGACCACGGATTTGGTACGCTCCCGGACCATATCCGCCCGTGTGTAGAGTGGTCCGCCAAACATTATTATTATTAATTAAGTCCGCCGCGGTCCGCTTGTTTGCACATCGGATCCGTACCAAATCTGGACATGTGTACGCTTGGGCCGTACTAAACTACCACAGACTACAATATAAATTTAATAATGTATTTCTCTACAATTTAGCCAATTATCTGCTTTTTTCCGCTTTTTACGGTGTGTTTGGTACATGGTGGTTGTAATGTTGCTGCTATTGTTGCCGCTACCACCATAATTTTTGTGCACAAGTCTTGAAGGCGTAAAATTTCAGTATAGTATAAATACTCTGTGGCGTCGTGGGTGGAGTTAGTCCACCGCATGGTCCGCCGGACCAGATCCGGTCGTGTGTAGTGAGATCGAATTTTTTGGGCGGAGTTAGTCCGCCGTACCAAATCCGAGCGTCTATTACGGCTATTAGCGCGCCAACTCGACACGAATTTTCGCCCACTAATGTAGACCCAGCATTATCAGTAATGTTGGGGCTACATCAGTGGGCGAAGATTCATGTCGAGTCACCACGGACGGGTTTTAGTCAGCTAAAACCCGTCCGTGCTCCTTCTAGTGCCCTTTTCGTTCCAGGGCCGCGGTGACTCTTTCGAAAAAAATCCGCAACCTTGGCAGGCTCTGGCCCTAACGGGCCCCGTCTACTGTGCTGCCCATCTCCTTGAGGCGCGCGTAGAACACAACGCGCCGTCGATCCGAACCTCGCGGTCTACTCTATAAGCCCGAAGTCCGTAGTTTCGGCCTTAGTGTCGGGCGATTTCTACTCTGTATCACCTACGGACTTACGATTCCTGAACCCGAAATATGAACAACTGTCATATCGTGTTGTCATTCATTCTTAGTTCGGGTTCGGGACTAATCGTCAGTCCATAGGTGATACGAAGTAGTAGAAAACGTCCGACACTAATGCCGAAACTACGGACTTTGGGCTTAGAGAATAGACCCCTTTGATTTGATCGGACGGACGGACGGCGAGCCACCCAACGCTCGCTGTCCGCAGGCCCGCCGCTACGGTGGCCAGGAATAGCCCTGCGACTCCCGACGCCCAGGGCGTGTCCTTGTTGCGGCGGCTGGGGCGTGAGGGTTGTCTCTCTTAGCCGTTAATTTATTTTGCCAGCATACCTCAATAAAACATCCTGAATAATTATTGAAATAAATTATTTTTTGAATTATCCACTACTTCTCTTCTCGGCTTCATCTCAACAACATCACTAAATCAGAAGGGATAGGTAGGGTAGGGTAGGGCATTAAAAAAATTTTTTTTCGGTGATTAGTAGGTACATTTAAATGAGCACGAATCTTGCCAGGCTACTATTTGAGTATATAGAGGCAGCGGAACAGGGAGTAAAGTATATAGGTACAGACAGTTGTTGTGTCTGATGGTAGTTTATGTTCAAATCGCACGAAAAACTGTGATACCGCAACTGCATTGCGGTATCACAGTTTTTCGTGCGATTTGATTTCGTTAGTAGTTCGCTGCTGGTTGCATAGATGGCGCTTTTATTGCCGTACTTTCGCTTCGTTAGTGTTTTCTTGTGGCGGCATTGATGCCGTTACATCGGGCCCCTTCTTCTAATAGCAAAATAAGAAATAGGTTCAGTATATTAAAAACTTACTATGTAGTTATATGGACTGCCTCGTTGGTCTAGTGGTCGGAAGCGCTATGTATAGATCTACTGATCATGAGATCCCGGATTTGTTTCCCGGGTCGGGCAGTGTCATTTGGGTTTTTGCATTATTATGGAATATTGAGATATTCCATAATAACCAGGCAGATTAGAAATATAGTTTCATACTGAGGTACGAGACTATATTTCTAATCTGGCCGGTTGATGGTAATAGAGTCTCCCCTTATTTCATAGGCGTACATACCTACTATGTAGGTAAACCTGTTGCTGAATTTTTTTGAAAGTCACCGCGGCCCTGGAACGCAAAGGGCATTTGGACTCGAGGAACACAGATGGGTTTTAGTCAGTAAGAGCGGAGCGGAAGGGAGTGTCAGAGTCATTTAATGATTTGCCATCGTTTAAAAAAGGGAACCTCGGGTTAAACTGGGAATCTATACGATTCCTAGTTTTAAAAATAAAATTTAAAAATAAAAACTATCTACAGAGTACTTTCCCTTCAGGTGGCATTACAAAATTCCACCCTGTATAATTGTTCTGTTTACCACTCACCTGCATTGTAAATATTGTATCTGTAAACACTGAAATGAAACTGTCATGTCATTTGCCATTTAGGGATGACGATCCTATTCGAAAATTATTGATTTTTAAATCGATTTTAATTACAACTTGATGAATCGATTCACAAAAAAACGAGGTCTAATAGATCGATTTCTGAAAAATCTTTTTTTCCTATTTATTGTAAATAAGAAAAAAAAATCGATCGCCAAGATTTAACAATCAGTCGGTCGGTCGGTCGGTCTTTAAGTCAAGAGTGAATAGGTTACTTCTAGACAAGCGTGCTCCATCTTCGGCCACATCATCGCTTACCATCAGGTGAAATAGTGGTCAAGCGCGTGCCTATCAATAATAATAAAAAACAATAGCAACTAACAGAAAAAACTCAAAATAAAATTCAAAATTCATTCGAATTGAGAACCTCCTCCTTTTTTGGAAGTCGGTTAAAAATAAGAAGAGATTTACTTACTCTTCAATAGGTTTTTTTTCTTAATAAAAAAAATACACGAACCTTCAACCAACCAAATTTAGCATAAAATTCGTCCTCAACGCTGTCAGCTGCTAATGTGCCCAAGAGTCTGGCGGCACTGCTACATTGAATGGCAATACTTAGTCTCTTCCCAAAGTATAAGCCAGCTCTTGGGTCACGGGAAGTGTCAACCAGCCGTTTCGAAATTTCTTTGAAAAGGCTGTGAGCATAAGGGCCCCACGGCTCGAAAATATAGTAACCAATACGGTTACTACATTTACGGCGCTTGTGGTTTTCCACAGCCGCAGTGTCAGCGCCAGCACAACACGATAAACTAGGAAGATTGGATGGCGCAAGAGTATCGACACAGGTTGCGCCCCACATTAAAGGCCTACCCACTTCCATGGAAACAAAGACATGCCATCCGGTCTTTTGCCATCGTCACGTGGCAAGCCATTGGGTTCTAATACGGCTGGAACGCCGACGGTGACGAGAGCTCGTCGGATAATGTCGTTTAAATTAGCGTGTCGCTACAAGAAAGGCCGAGGTGCCCGAGACTGTTGGCAACTTCGCCACCGTGACAGCGATGAGGAGAACAACATGGTGCTCGTAAACGTAAAGAAACAGCGAGGCGGAAAGTGGTGACGTGAACAATCCTACCTAGGTTCGACGACGGTAGTGCATGAAGCCAAGCCAAATTCTTATTTTTTTTTTTTTTATTTGTGATGGGTTTGCTCTTGACTCTAGTCAATGTCAGATATGACAGAGACAAAGTCTACGATGGAGCGAGCTTACCCAGAAGGAGCCGGTTCACTCTAACTTTGAAGAGATTAGGGCTGTAAGCTTTTGGAAACACAGACGCAGGCAGAGAGTTCCACTCCTTTGCTGTGCGCATTATTAAAGACGTTTGGAAACGCTTAGTGCGAATTGGTGGAATAGCTACAAGGTAGGGATGGTAAGATGCAGTGCGTCTGGATGTCCGATGATAGAAGGGGGCCGGTGGGATGAGGTCGTGGAGTTCTTAGGCACACTCACCGAAGTACAATCTGTAGAAGACCGATAAGCAGGCAACCTTACGGCGATGAGCCAAGCTATGTAGCTTGGCATCCACCAGTTTTGAGTCACCGATGAGCCTCTTAGCTCTGCGTTCCACCGAGTCAAGCGCGGCAAGCTGATACTTAACTGAGCAATTATTACTTATTATCCTGTAACAAGCACGAAAGCAGTAAATCAAGACATAAACTAATGATGACGTCAGACGCAATATCAACAAATAGAAAAGTCAAAGAATACGAACGTACTTTATTTTTTATTTATTAAAGAGAGGCGCAGGAAAACTAAGCACACCGCCATCTCTCGAGTTTTTTTTTTTGAGTAATTAAGTGAAAAGCTTTTTTTTACCATGTCTTGAGTACCATGGAGAATTAAGTAACTAACGGGTCATATGGTTGGTATTAACTCGTCGTGATGAATTCTTATATAGTATACCTACTTAGAGACATAAGGTTAGCTTTCGTTAAAGTTCGGGCTCCTCTACTCTACAGGTTCTCCATGTTGAGAGAATTCAACTAATAGTAAATCATTTTATAGTTTTATCAAAACAGAAAAAATTGAATGTCAATTTTGGGTAAAATTTCGATTAAAAAACGATTTTGTTGGCCCGTGGAATCGAGCTATCGATTAATCGAACTCAGATCGCCAGCCCTAATGGCAATAGGGCACTATTAACACTTTGACAGTGACAAGTAGGGATGGGCAAGTGAAAAAAACATGTCGATATTTATTGTGTCGACATTTTTTAACACTATCGATAACTATCGAGAAAAAATTTCGTTATTACGTCAGTTTTCGCATGATTATTCATTCATACATAGAAAAAAATGTTTATTAAAATTGTACTTATAGTTTTTTAAATTTTTACATAATTATATATTTAGCTATTTTTGTAATTGATTGTTAACTATCACTTAACTTCAGGGTCATATACGTCTCACACTGATGCCTTAATAGTATTAGTTAGTATTTAGCCAATAGTCTGTTTTATTGCATAATACGATTGTGGCGGGATTTTTTAAAGTTAGGATGCGCGAGGTGCATATTATCTGGTAACATTACACACGAAGCTTGAGTAGCGTAGTTGCGTTAAAAAAAATATCGAATTTGATACGAATTTATTGTACTCTACAATTAAAATCGATATATCGCGATTAGAAATATCGATTGACATCCCTAGTTGACAATTGACAAGCAAGATTACCTTACCTATAACATAACCTAAATAAGCCTCAACCAATGTTTGGTGTTTTATCTTGCAATTTGTAAGTTATAACTATGTTAAATACACTTCGTGGAGTCTGGACGGCAAATTTACAATTACAGCAGATAAGATGCGCACATAGGATAAGAGGCAAAGCTCCTATTTTCTGTCGCACTATAAAGGAACGTGTTGATGAACTGAATTACAAAGATGAATTATATACAACCAGAATTGATATAGGTCTGCCTCGAACCCAGTGAGTATAAAACAACTAATATAGTAAGGCGCAAATGATTTGCATTCATGTTTATTAAAAACTTGACGTATTGATTCTACAGCTAGCTTCGAACTGCAAAATTTGTACCCATCTTACCTATATTATCTTACACTATTTATAACTAGTTGATCCGATCCGATAAACGTTGTCCAACCCAATTTTCGAATTCATACAAAATCCCATTGTAAAATGCACTTTCCTGAGTTTTCTGTGCAATTTCCCTTATAAATGTAATTTCTTTTCCTAAAATCTGAAAAAAATATTGTTAACTACCGGAATACAAAAAAACGAAATTTCCCAATCGATCTAGTCATGCTCAAATGGTAACAAACAAACAGCAATAAGTTTTTGCTGTCTTTTTCAAAATTATGTACAGTCAAAATTTGTTAGAACAACATTGAAGGGACTACTCTTATTTGGTTGCAAAAACCGATAGTTGTAACAACTGGTGACGTTTTTTAAAAGTAGTATTATTGATTGTGTAGATACAAATAAATACATAGATATTAAACAGCCTACAGGTGTGGAGCCTCACACAGAGGACTAGGTCTCTTAGGTATTAGGTACTAACATATTTTTTAAAGTAACAATGTAACATGTTGTTTAATTTGTTGGTGCAGTGGTTGAGCGATTGACTGCTGCACTGTGTGTGGCGAGTTCGATTCCCGCACAGGACAAATATTTATAAGGCCTACAGATAGTTGTTCCGGGTCTTGCTGTTTGTGAGTTTATATGTATGTAAACACACCCACATTAAAAAAAATGTTCATAAGTACTAACAATATAAATGTAAATTTAATGGATCAATGGTTGTCTGAATAAAAATTAATATTTGTTTATTTAATTTTTAAACATATTTCATATAATTTTCCTTTCGACGCCTGTGCCGCGACTTAAACAAATGCATTCTGTTTCTCTCTGGAGGCTCGGAAAAGGAGGGAATGCAACAGTTTTCGTGCATAGTGAACTAATGCCAAGCTACTGGAAATGAGAAACATGACTAGAAATCTCGATGTAATAAACGAAAATGTATCGAAAGCGGTTGATTCGACGCCGCGCGACTGCTTGAAGGTTTAAAAACACATTTAAAAATATAAAAATTAGTAGCTGGTATCAGGAACTGGTTCCAAGCTACCAGTGGAGAGAGAGGAACCTCCTAACAATGCGAGCCGTGTCCAGAAGTACATCTTTTTTAATCAAGCCCTTGATCCTAACAAGAGCCTTCTAATGGATGACACGGCTATCAGTACAGTGACTGCCGAGTTCACATACCACATGTCGACAACCCCGCGAGCCAAGTCAAGTTATCTTTCTTGGCTTTCATGGGGTTGGTTTTTGTCATGCGGAACGGTTATGTCTACAATCATTGCACGGCTCTCGATTCGATCCACCACCACTATATCAGGCTTATTGGCCACAATAGTCCTGTCAGTGGTGATGGACCGATCCCAGTATAATGTGATATTGCCATTATCGAGAACTGGGTCGGGCGCATACTTGTAGTACGGCACTTCCGATTCCACAAGACAGTATTTCAGAGCAAGTCGCTGATGGATAATCCTTTTTTTTTTGGTTGTGTCTGTGCAAGTACTCTCCATTAGCAAGACGAGAACAACCAGAGGTAACGTGGTTAAATGATTTTCCTGGATGGTGACATGCTCGGCGGTGCGCCAGTTCTCATTTGCCAAGAGCGGGGTGAGACCCTTGTCCACTGCCACTACATCTCGATGCATACACAGGCAGCTAGGAAATAAAAACTTTTTTTAATTTCATATAATACCTACTACTTACGTGTTATATAATTATGTTACGGCTAATAGCCGAAGTGCGGCTACACCTAGTTTTACCCGGCTACAACTAGGTGCAGCCAGCCACATGAAAGGGTGAAGTCGGAGACACGCTTCGCGGGGCTGAAAGGTTTAAAAAAATAACCCCCCCCCATGCCTCCTTCGCCATCCCTTCTAACCTAACCTGTCCGAGTCGGGGTGCCCAATGGCCGAATATGATGATTATTTTACAATTTTTAACCGAACATAAGTAGGATACATCTAAGTTTAACCGCATGTGGCCGGCTGCACCCAGTTGTAGCCGGCTAAAACTTGGTGTAGCCGGCACTTCGGCTATTAGCCGTAACATATACAACATGTCCCAGAAATCAACGTCAAGCCGAAAACGGGCAATAGGCCATGTCGTGACAGTTATTAGGAAGATCAAAAAAATCCTGGTCATGTACTTTTAAAATTTTATGGATTCAAAAATAAATCTCAAAAAGTAACACTCTGTGATGATCTTTCAAGTCCTGTGATTACAAATATTAACTTTTCGTCAGTTTTTATTTCTGTGATGTAACCACGAATAAAATACAGTTCTACAAATTACAGTTAACTTCTATAAATTACAACAGTACAGTTCTATAAGTTAGGTACAGTTAAAGCTTAAAACAAAACTGCTCGCCTGCTGGCTGTGGGTGAATGGGAGTCGGGACTCACGCACTACCGTCGTCGAACATAGGCACCTTGTTCGATGACACTAATTCCCTGCGTCTTGGCGCTCCTTGTTGTTCTCGCTGCCGCTGCCGCGAAGTTGTCAACAGCCTCGGACACCACGGCCCCTAGCCCCCGCTACGGCATGCAGCCGTAGCGCGGGTCGCATAGCGCGGCACGCGAATATTAACGACATCATCCGACGAGCTCTTGTCACCGTCGGCGATCCGGCTGTATTAGAACCCAATAACCCAATGACCGGACGGCATGTCGTTATTTCCATGGAAGATGGTAGGCCATTAGTGTGGGACGCTACTTGTGTCGATACTCTTACGCCATCCCATCTTCCTATCTTTTCGTGCTGTCCTGGTGCGACCGCTGTGGCTGCGGAGAACCTCAAGCATATTTTCGAGCCGTTTGGGGTCGAAACTCTCGGGTCGTGGGGTCCGTCCGAGTGCTCATAACTTGTTTAGAGATCTGTCAAGACGCTTAGTTGACACTTCGCGTGACCCAAAGGCTGGCTTTTACTTTGAACAAAGGTTAAGCATTGCCACACAACGTGGCAATGCTGCCAGCCTTTTGGGCACATTACCAGTGGCCAGCGATGCGGAGGAATTTTTCGACGCCATATTTTAGTTTATTTTTAGTTAATAAAATAAAATAAAATAAAAATAGCCTTTATTCTACCACAATTAACAATTATTAAAGCAAAATTTTTCACAATAATCGCAATTAATAGATAAATTTAGTATAATCAGTTTTAAATTAATATTGAATAAAACTATGAATTAAGTAATAAATATTTGTATTAGAATTGAGTTTGGATTTGTTAAATATTAATATTGAATAAAAATTATAAATTAAGTACAATCACTAATCACATATCATAAATCACAAGTAATAAATATATTAATTAAAATTGAAATTGTTTTAAATTAGTATTGAATAAAAAAAATTTTAAGTTAAAATTAAAAATAGATTTTCATTTTCATGCATTCATAAAATTATTATAAATCATTATTACGATCGATCATATCCACGTAATGGCACAACTAATAGAGAAAAGTAAGGAATATGGAAAGACTCTATACATATGCTTTATAGATTTCTCTAAAGCTTTCGATTCTCTGGATCACACTGCTATCTGGAAAGCACTAATACAACAAAGCTTAGACATAGAGTACATTGAGCTCCTATACAGCATATATTCTAAGAGTGTGGCTAAAATACGACTGGAAAGAGACGGACCGGAATTCCGCATAGAAAAAGGCGTAAGACAGGGCGACCCCCTCTCACCAAAGATATTTTCAGCAGTTCTGGAGATGGTTTTTAGAAATACCAACTGGGGAAAACAAGGCATTAAAATAGATGGAGAGTACTTAAGCCACCTACGGTTCGCGGACGATATCGCTATATTTGCTGAGGAGAGTACTCAGCTAGACAGCATGGTAAACGAATTGGTGAGAGAGAGCAGCAAGGTTGGTTTATCGCTAAACGCCTCAAAAACAAAAATTATTACGAATGGTAGTGTTCAAACCATCAGAGTGAACGGAGAAAGTATCGAATATGTTACGGAATATATTTACCTAGGTCAGTCAATTTCATTCCAAGATCTTACAGAAAAAGAAATAAACAGACGAATTGCAATAGCTTGGAAAAAGTATTGGAGCATGAAGGAAATTATGAAGAACAGAGACATAAGAATCGAAACAAAGAGGAAACTGTACGACACAGTAATACTACCATGCCTAACATATGGTTGCCAAACATGGTCATTGAGAAAAATAGACGAATACAAATTAGCCATACACCAACGGAAAATGGAGAGAAGCATGTTAGGAGTAAAAATATCAGAAAAGATCAAAAAGGAAACAATAAGAAAGAAAACCAAAGTAACCGACATAGTCGAAAAAATAAGATATTTAAAATGGCAATGGGCAGGTCATGTTTGCAGGATGACCAATGACCGATGGACCAAGAAACTGACCGAATGGGTACCAAGAGAGGGAAAAAGAAGTAGAGGTAGACCGAAAAAACGATGGGAGGACATTTTTAAGGAAAGATGTGGACCAGACTGGAGAAGACAGACTAGGGACAGAGACAACTGGAGGAAGCTGGGGGAGGCCTACGCCAAAGAGGCAACTTCCACAAATTAAAATATAATAATGATTTATAATAATTATTTTTAGTTAGGAGTTTTTATTTAAGTGTAAGTGTAGCTGAATCCGCCGTTTCCTTAAAAGTCTAGCCTTTTCATTAAACTGTATCGTTTAATCAGCGATATATAAGTGACACGGTCAAGTCATCAAACGATATTGAACAAAAGATGTCACTTAGGTCGCTGAAAAATCGGCACATTTAAATGAAAAGGCTAGGAAACCAATTAAACGGCTGATTAAGCTAATTCGCTGCGACATATTAGGTTGGGGAAAAAGTCTTTTCGCAATATAGTATGTATGAACTTGTAATAAAATCTCTTTGGCTATACTATTTGTATCTGCCTGGTTTTGGTATCATTGAAAGTTTAAATTTTAAAGAACATTCCTAGCCACATCATTTTACAATACATACACGCGAACGAAGTCGCGGGCAACAGCTATTATATAATATTTTAATGTGGCTCCTCAATCTATACATAAGAGCGTGAATTTCCAGGAAAGTAATTGGTCAATTATATTCCACTCCAAAAACATAAAGTAGTAAGTGTGTTCGAATTTGTAGCATATGGACAAAGTAGTAAAACTGAGTGAATTTAGTTAATAAACGCATTATATTTGGCTCCTCAATCCTGTTACTTGAGACTACATCTTAACGGGCAGAATACACATGTCGATGACTTTGCACTTCAGGGAGATCGGCAGATCACCCTTGATTAGCGTCTTCATGGACCAGTAGCTTTTCCAGGCGTTTTCGATGCGGCGCGGCGATTGATTTCCTTTTTTTGCCTGTTTTCGAAAAAAAAACTAACTGGCCCAAGTAGATGTAATACTCATCGACAAAATGTATTTCATGCCCATCCACCTCGACAGTACGCTTCGTGCTGTTGGTCATTAGCTGGGTTTTAGACCGATTCATCATTCCACCTTGAAGCTAGCTCATCAATTCATCATACTCAACTCTTGGAGCATGGTCTGGAGTTCCAGAGCTCTGGGGATGAAAAAAACAATGGCGTCGATAATTTGGAAGAGAGCGGATTGCCCTGTTTAACACCCTTTTGAATTTTGAATGAAGGTCCAGCAGTATTCAGTTTAAAGTTAGCGGTGCTATTTTGGTTAATGTTTATTAACCTAACCTATGTATTTAGTTGCGCAGTCTTACGAATTTATTTTTGCTTTGCCACATTCGAATAACTAATAGCCGCGATCGACCGGTTGGTCATCCCGGCCATAATGGGTTAGCAATCTTTGTAATACCTATCATCGGACCAAAACTTTCTTTGTTTTTTGTTGTTTGTTTCGTTGTCTTTTTCTTTCCACGGAATCGAGGGGTCTATTCCATTATGTCCTTTACCCATTTTTACCATCTAAGTTTTTTGATATTTTTAATAAAAAAAACTCATTGGTTTTATAGTAAGTAGGTATCTAAATAAAAAAATAAGTAAATTTGTTTTAGAAAATCATCAGATGGCAGCCGTATTTCAAGACTAGAACATCTTAAAAACGTAAAGGCAGATAAGAATCTAGAACAGCTTGCACGCAATCATAAATTAGAAATTGACTTGAAAGAAGTAAAAAAGGAATGGCTTCAAACTTTAGGTCCACAGCACAAAAAACTGATAGCTGATCACTATGGCATATTTGAACACTTGTATGGAGAAGGATACTTTGTACCATATTTGAATTTGGAAGTATTGTATGATTTGAAAAATGGTTCATATCTCCCAGTTTACACTGGAAATGACATAAAGCCAGCAGAAGCTCTTGAATATCCAATTGTTGACTATGAGTCTGATGCAGACACATTATGGACACTAGCTCTTACAAGTTTGGATGGCCACTTGCTGGAGAGTGATAAGGAGTATGTGCACTGGCTTGTGGCTAATATTCCTGGAAGCTCCATTGAGAAAGGAGATACCATTGTGGAATATTTGCAACCTATCCCATTAAAGGGTACTGGATATCACAGATATGCCTTTGTTCTTTATAAGCAAGATGGAAAAGTATCCTATGATATGAAAAAAGGTAGTATTTTATAGTAGAAAACTGTAATCTGTAGATTTGTTTGTATTATTACTAATCAAGGTAATTATTTCCAGTAACTTCATCATCACCTTTAGAAGACAGAAATTTTGTAACAAGGGAGTGGTACAAAATGTACCAAGACAACATCACTCCTACAGGACTAGCATTTTACCAAACCAACTGGGATCTTTCAGTTAGAGATTTCTTCCATAAAGTACTGCAAAGCAAGGAGCCTGGTAACTAGCTGAACAATGTGATACTATTATGTCTCCTCTTTGACAAAGGTTCTGGGTACGCTCGCCCCATCATAGACCTCATCTATAGCTTTCCATCAGGCGTGATCGAGGTCAAGAGCAAGCCCATTCCTGAATAAAAAAAGGTAGTTTTAAATTGACAATTTACCCTTTCCTTTTCAGTTTACGAGTATGACTTCCCCAAGCCTTACTTGAGGCCTCAAGAATGGTTTCCCCGAAGAAAAGCATTCAATCTGTACATGGACAAGTACAGAGACCCAAAGCAGATCAACAAAGAGTATTTAATGCGAAAGTTGAAGAACGAGGATCCCTTCAAGGCGCCTCCACCACCTCTTCAGTTCCCCAATGCCCAACCTTTACCCAAGGACATGCCATCATGGTTGAAACTACATGAGAAGAAGATAAGGTTGGGTTGGGGCAGAGTAAACGATGTTTAAATTAAATAAAAGGTTCAGGTAGTTCAGATATTGTTGTATCTAGACTCACAGCAGTGAGTCAGCCAAGTTCACGTAGCAATAAACGAAACAAACGACACCGGCCGTTGGTTATGTTACACGAACCATTTCGACCCACAATCAATCCCCCTTGTATTTTTACGTATTTAGTAAGACTCCCGACTATTTACCAAATCGCAAATTTCAGTTAAAACACTGGGATCCCGAGATTTCAAATTTATCTTTACTTAATTTTCGGTGACTGAATTAATAAAGTTCATGCTCCTTGGTGTATTTTTAATTGCAACAGCATTATTATTATTATTCTAAATTAATAAATACCTACCTACTCAAATCATTAGGTCAGTCAGTAGGTACTTAATTTGAATCGTTTGTTTTTTTTTTTATTTTCCATTTTAAGTAATCTTAAATTTCGCTTTACTTTTGATTTTGGCACCAAAAAAGCAGTTGTTTATATAAATTGTGTACATTTTTTTTTAATACTAAGGATTTAGTTAAAATGAACCACGTTTAAGGGTACTAATTATTTGTATACTTAGAATAGCTGTAGCATGCCCCTTTTTCTGCGCTCATGGTGGTCAGGCTGAAAGAAGCGTGAATACCGCAGGACCATCTTCAAAGTCGATTTTCTCGAAAACTACTAAGGTACCAATTTTGTTGTTAGAGTACCAATTGAGTACTAATTATATTTAGCAAAATGTGGAAGTGATTGAAGTTCGTGGTCCTGCGGCAGTCACGGTCATGTATGATTTCCTTTGCATTGACAAACTGGCTTACCATTCTCATTCCAGGAACGGTCACCGTTGTTGAAACAATAACAGTAACACGCCAAGACACAGTTTTCCCCAGTGTAACCAACATTACAACTGAAATAGGTAATAAAAATTTCAAACAATGTAATTTTTAACTAATTTAAACAAAGAGAAGAATAATAATATTATTCTTCTCTTTGTTTAAATTAGTTACGAGTACGAGTACGAGGGACTTCCGACATGCAGGTACAACATATTATGTTGTACCTGCATGTCGGAAGTCCCTCGTCATTGACACTAAAGTTGCTTTGAATGCAATAGTTCAGATATCTCGCATGTATCACCTGAATGATCTCCTTTGCATTGACAGAATGGCTCACCATTCCGTACATCCCACGCCTAATTGTACGGGAGGTACCGTTGCAAAATTATAAATTCGTATCAATGCATATTTTATGACGAAACACTAGCCGAAAAAAAACATAGGTTCCGTTACGTACTTTTATTAAACATTAAAAAATAAAATTAAATCCTTAAATCAGACAATTTTTATACATAGTGCAACGAATTTGGTTTTCTTCTGCATTTCTTATAGAAATTCTACCTAGAAAAATCTATGCAGTCTATATTGTTCGCTTAACAATTTTGAGAGTGAAATTGAGCAGAAACCTTCATCTGAATGTAAAAACATTTTAATAAAATAATAAAATATTTTACAATTGTATGTCTAAAACATAAAAAAAATAAAACACTTATGTGCCTTTGATTCGTTAGAACTGAGACAACAATTCCTGTTTGCAATCTTATTGTTTAAAAGGTGTACGTTACCCCAACAAGAAAGTGTCTCCTAGAGTTATATGAGTAGAACGTATTATTGGTGCCTTATCTGTTGTAAATGTGCCCCCACATAAAAAATGTGTGCCCCCTGTCGTTTTGGAAAAAAACGGAAAAAACGATTCTTGCTGGGGTAACGTTTTTCTAGCAGGAAAATTCTAAACGAATGATCGGAGAGAGAAAAATTGTGCATAGCCAGAGAGCTTATATGTGTGCCAAAATGTGCCCCCAAAAATAAAATCTGTGCCCCTTCAGGTTTTCGAGATATCGCATTTCCTGCTGGAGTAACGTTTTGATGAATCGTATATCTCTAAAACCATTGCATGTGCCCCTGTAGAATAAACACACACGAGTAGCTCTTAATGTGTGCCCCTTTGTGCCCCAATTAGATTTTAGAAAATATTTATAGTTTTCAAGTTATCGCGGTTTAATGAAAACCCGAAAAAACATCGCAGCGCCTAAATGAGACAAGGCATAACTTCGCTGAAAACTGTATTCGGTTCTTCTTGACGCTAATAATAACCATACAAAGTTTCAAAACTGTTCATGCATGCGTTTTTGAATAATCATGCTTAAAGTAAAAACGATGGTGTCATAACTTTGACGGCAAAATACAAGGAACTGGCACAATCCCAGATGTGTAGGTGTAAACCAAAATCTTGTGCCTTTAGTCAAAAATATGTGGTGAAAATATTGAGCTTCAAATGTTACGCATTAAGTAAATATAAACAAAATACCAAAATATATAAACAACGGCTGGTTATCCGACCAAATCTGAATGACTACTAAAAAGCGACGGATTCATACATATCGATGACCTTCTTTACTTTACTCACTAACCGGTTCACACGTGTTGTGCCTGAGTACACTGAAGTAGAAAAGTAATATCTAATAAAATAAAGTTGTTATTGGATAATATTTTAATAGCTGTTTCTATGACCTTACACATGATTAAGTACATTTATAAGAGCCATTTTCAAATAAAATGTACATGTGACTAACATGCTCAAAATCGTGACCAAACTGTTTTGTGACATACCTGTATTTTTATACTAATGTAAGTCACATTTATTGTAAAGCAGAGTTTACAAGTAACTATGTCCTACTGCTCAAATTGAGCAGGGTTCGGCAGGGAGCTAAAATGCAGGTTTAATGATCAAATTCAGCATTTATTCGAAACCTCCAAATTATTATTTTAAAAATTACACTAAAACTCTTTTATACCTATTTTCCGTAAATGTCAGATTTATTTATCAGTGAAACGTTTTGTATGGAGATAACACCGGACGCCGCCGGCATATAATTTGTTAAAATTTTCAGCCGCAGTGTAAACATGTTTTAACTTTACACGTAGATGTGAGATATGAGTGACGAAATGTGACTCATATGTGTAGCATTTTCGTGAGAAACAACCTCAATTAGCCACAATATCAGAATAACTTGTAATATATAGATAAAGACGATACATACATGAATTGTATTAATAGGCTAATGCTATGAAAACAAATAAACTGACACTAAATATGTTCGTACTAAATAAAGGCGTAGGAAAAAAGAAAAAACAGAAAAACTCATTCCTACATCTTTATGAACTTAGAGCATTGTATTGATGATATTGATGATTATAATTTTGTATCTACATATGTCTTACAGCCGCGAATAATATTTTAATCGACATACAACCAAGCACTGGCCTGCAAATTGCAAAAAAACTTAGGAAAATTCGAATTTCGCAGGCTGGTTGGAGCATTTACCTTAATAGAAGATTCCCTTTTTTCGCCTCCCCACACCGCTACATACATCTCTGGCCCCGCGGCGTCCGCTAACGTCGTCACGCAAGGAATCGCTTTGTCTAGCTTAGAGAAAGTGAGACAGCTAGTACGCGTACGGTGTTAGTGTGACAGAGACAGTTACGTGTAACGTCGCTCTATTATGAATAATGGGTACAAAGTGTTTATTGACTAGGAAGTGCGTTTGGATTATTACTTGGTATTGGTAAACAGTTGCAGTTATGTTATGACGCCAAGGACACTGTTACGTTGAGTCACGCAGTTGTACTGATACTGTTTGTTTACTTTTTTTAAGTTTGTTGAAAGTGGCGTATAAGCATTTTATAACAATTATGTGGTTGTAGGGGTGGTGAATTTTATGGCACGATCTGCGGTGGTAAGTATTTAATGGCATTGTTTTGACTTATTTAAAAATACTTGTACCTTATCAAGCACTTGGATTTTTTTTTCATTACTTTACCTATTTGTTTATTTTTTAACTAATATGTTCTAAATCATGTTTGTTTTGTTTTCATCTGAAAGGATATACATACTTTCCGATTGGTCCAATAGAAATTTCGTCAAAAGCGATTCAGTAATTTGTTTACTTTTTTTGTATAATACGTATTTAATTCTCTTCTTGTGCTAGGTTGATGACATATAATCCCTTAATAACTTCTAGTTACTATGTAAAAAAATAATTCATGACAAGAATTCATGTCTCCAAAACTAAGACTCGACCACAATCCGTCAACACTCAACATGTCACAGTCACAGGGCTGTATCTTTTTAGCCGAAATAACTAAATAATTGATTTGATTTTTACAGAATGTTCTATGGCAGCCATAACAACACATAGTCACAAGGTGCATTTAATATATTTTTTAATTAGCCCTCAAAACTTTTGAACGCGACTGTACGGACAACAGCTTAGGTATAATACGTCCAATAAAGAAGGTCATCGATATGTATGAATCCGTCGCTTTTTAGTAGTCATTCAGATTTGGTCGGATAACCAGCCGTTGTTTACATATTTTGGTTTTTTGTTTATATTTACTTAATGCGTAACATTTGCAGCTCAATATTTTCACCATATATTTTTGACTAAAGGCACAAGATTTTGGTTTACACCTACACATCTGGGATTGTGCCAGTTCCTTGTATTTTGCCGTCAAAGTTATGACACCATCGTTTTTACTTTTAGCATGATTATTCAAAAACGCATGCATGAACAGTTTTGAAACTTTGTATGGTTATTATTAGCGTCAAGAAGAACCGAATACAGTTTTCAGCGAAGTTATGCCTTGTCTCATTTAGGCGCTGCGATGTTTTTTCGGGTTTTCATTAAACCGCGATAACTTGAAAACTATAAATATTTTCTAAAATCTAATTGGGGCACAAAGGGGCACACATTAAGAGCTACTCGTGTGTGTTTATTCTACAGGGGCACATGCAATGGTTTTAGAGATATACGATTCATCAAAACGTTACTCCAGCAGGAAATGCAATATCTCGAAAACCTGAAGGGGCACAGATTTTATTTTTGGGGGCACATTTTGGCACACATATAAGCTCTCTGGCTATGCACAATTTTTCTCTCTCCGATCATTCGTTTAGAATTTTCCTGCTAGAAAAACGTTACCCCAGCAAGAATCGTTTTTTCCGTTTTTTTCCAAAACGACAGGGGGGCACACATTTTTTATGTGGGGGCACATTTACAACAGATAAGGCACCAATAATACGTTCTACTCATATAACTCTAGGAGACACTTTCTTGTTGGGGTAACGTACACGTTTAAAAGGCAAATAGGAATTGCAGTATTTTAAATTAGCATTAGGTATTGTATACAATTTTGATTCCGAAATTACACAAATTAATATGGCAAAACGAAACCTAAATAAGTAAGTAATCAGAATACCTTAGTTACAATAAATGCATTAAAAGTAAACAGCTATCAATGTTTTTTTACCATTCAGCATTGGATGATTCTCAAGAACAAGTGCTTGTTTTATTGCTATTGAAATAGTTTACTGAGAGACCTATCCTCTAGCATATGACAAGGTGAGAATAATAATATTTAGCATGAACCTTAGTGACAAGTAGCAAGCAGTGTCCCTACTATGAAAATAATGTTTTACAAAAAATAAAACTAACTAAATAAACATTGCAATTTTTTTTATGAAGTACAATATTATTATCATAATGTTTGAATTATACACATTATGGGTTTGTGTTTACGTAGATAATTATAATACCCACTCCATATACATGTGTTGTATGTATTAAATATATTTAGTGAATTTGCAACTCTGATTAGTAATTTGATACCAAATATTGCATAAGAAATGGTGCGATCTAGTCTAGACCAACGTCGTCATCCGTGGGAGCTTTAGGTCCCCCTGCGTCGGGTGCAGCGCCGCCAAAACCTGTGAATATTATTATTATTTAGTTAATTCATCAGTAAAAAATTCATAATTAATTATGTGACAGACAGGCTCGAAAAATGCAAGATAACAATTTGACACGCGTTTCCTCGATTTTCGCCATACAGTGTAATATTATTTCGTTTATCGTGTAAGGAGACGAGGAACAGATGTCTGCTTAGCTCGATCCAATGTTATAGCTTGTTTGTTTGCAAAATCAATAAAAAATTACACATTCAGTGGTAGATATTTTGTTACAATGTACATAATATGAATGCTATATATTAATAATACCTGGAAAGCCACCAGCTCCACCCTTTCCGAGTTTAGATTGCAACTTTTCTATAACTGCCGCAATTTTGGGGTTATTCTGATACTTCACAAAGTTTGCTGGGTTGGACGACACATCCTGGAATGCTGCAGCAACCTCTGGGTCCTAAAAATAATATTCATCACGGTTATTTTGGTCCCACAACTAGGTACTATACTAAGGACTACAGATTGAGACTTTTTCATGGAATATTTTCCAGGTATATTTATAAAAGGCTCTTTCTTTAATTTACTTGTGAAACCTCACAAATACGATGCTAGTTTGGCATCAGTTTTTATAGCAACATAACAAAAATATGCGCTGGAATCCCGCGAGTCCTCAATAACAATTTAAAGGGCGACATCGCGGCAGAGCAAGGCGAAGATGGAGTGACGTACTACGACTTGACTCCTTGACGTGGAGGAACGCTTTTGCGCAGCATTGAGATTCATGTCCCATAGTTATTAGTTGGACTAAGTGGGTAGTTAGAAAATAAAATATCGATTTACCTGGAACGCCGACATGATTTCCTGGTCAAACAGCAGGTTGCTGAAGTCCTGCGGGTTGAGTCCGGCGGGGAAGCCGCCGCCGCCGGCAGGGAAGCCGCCAGCTCCGGGGAAGCCGGGCGGCGCGCTGGGCGGCGCGCGGGCGGCGGCCTCGGCCTGCGCACGCGCCGCGCGGGCCCGAGCCTCTTGAGCCTTGCGAGCTCTGCGCAATTTCTCGCGATGCTGAAACATTTATTTTTGATGATATACTTCATAATATTTTGTGTTCTAAGGAATTGCCAGAGTGGGATAGTTTCTGGTCACAATAAGTCCAGATAATAACTTCAAAAGATGATTACATAATGACAAGCGTCTTTATTTCATAGTATGTACTATGAAATAAAGACGCTTGTCATTATGTGTGGGCGCGTTGTTCTAAACTGCGCAACGGATTTTGATGCAGTTCTCATCATCCTTTAGGGAATTTAAGTCAGAAGGCTCATAGTAAAGTTATTGTGGTGTTTTCTCGAGGCGTAAAACTCATCCCACGTCGGAAGTTAATCTATAGTTCTAAACTTAATATAATAAAGCTAAAGAGTGTTTGTTTGAACGTGCTTATCTCTGGAATTACCAGTCAGATTTGGAAAATTCTTTTTGTATTGCCCCATCCATGAAGACGGCTATAGGCTATATGGAAAAAAAAACGGCTTATACGAAGTCGCGGGCAAAAGCTAGTAGGAAACAATTCGTTTATGATATTACCTCTCTTTCTTCCTTCTTGCGTTGAGTGCTGAGCTTGTGTTGACGTAGTTTCTCAGCATTGGGTTTTACCTCGCTCAGCCATTCATTGGTTTGATCGTCATAGTCAATTTTAAGAGATTCACAGAGATCATGAGATGCCTCTTCAAACTTTCCTAGTAACCTGTTGAACAGATTACGAAAGAAGAAACTTATAACAAAATTGCTTAATGTTTCACGTAACAAACGGAAGGATGACTGACATTTTATGACAGAGGTAGTAAGACATAACCAGTATTGTGGTTCCCACAACACACGAAATTATTATCTCATGCATGACTAGATTAAAAAAAAAAACACTGAAACAATAATTAGCTGCAGTAAAACTGCCTGTTTCTTTATGATTTAATGAGTATAAATTATCCATTGACAGTTCCCAAGTTAAAATACTTTAAAAATATAGCCAGGCACAAACTCTTTTAGCATTGTGCTAGGTACTTATTACGTAAAATATGAGTTATCTATATAATAATATATAAAAATCAATTGCTGTTCGTTAGTCTCGCTAAAACTCGAGAACGGCTGAACGGATTTATCTTATTTTGGTCTTGAAATGTTCGTGGAGGCCTAGGGAAGGTTTAAAAGGTAGAGGTGTAGGAAAAATGTAGGGTAGGTAGGTAGGTAGCCAGTTGACGGGAGCGAAGCCGCGGGGGACAGCTAGTTTCTAACAACATGTTTATGCTATTGTAAACCTGGGAACAGTGTCATTGTGACACTATTATTAAAGAGTAAAAATAACAGCTTTAGAGCAAACAAGTTTGCCCACTTCTTTTTGCTACTTTTTCTTAAAATTTAAAATCATATTAAGTACTATTATAAATGTGAAAGCTTGGATGGATAGATATTCGTTACTCAACCTTGCCAGAACTGCTGAATTGATCAAGAAATACAGCACAGAGATAGTTAATCGTCTGGAATAGCGCATAGGCTATAATTTATGAAGGGAGGAACTATTATTATTTATTCGCGGGTGAAGCCGCGGGCGGCAGCTAGTACTTTTTAATTGTAATGGCAGAACCCACCTGTAAGCACGTCCACGGAATTTGTATGCAGCGGCACTGTCGCAGTTGAGCTCGAGAGCGCGCGTGCAGTCTTTGATGCAAGCATTTGGTTTGTTCTGCTTTAGATAGATCTGTGGATAAAATAAATACACAAATTAATAACAGAAGTGAAATCAGACTGCAGCATTGTAATGAAACAATTAAGAAATAAACAGTAAAAATCACATTTAGAATTAGTTTATATAATACTGAACTTTCATTTTTCAGGTTTTACAAAAATATTATGTGCAAATCTGGAAGGAGTGTTATCACGTACACATTTTAATATTTACAGAACATAATAAACATAACATATATTATAAATAATACAAAAGAAAAATAGATTACAATATCAAAAAGCCTTACCTGTCCACGTTTAGCAAAAAGTAAAGCACTCTGAGGATTCAGTTGTATAGCTTCGTTGTACAGTTTGATGGCTTCATCATATTGCTGCTCAGAGAAAGCCTTCATGGCTTCGGACCTCTTTTCATCAGACTGGTCTCGTTCCTCATCTGTCACTTCTTTTGTTTCATCACCCATTACTTGAGAATCATCCACCTTGTCAGCATCTATGACGCCTGCATACAAAATAAAATGGTTTTTAATATTACAAAACTTTATCTCCCCAATATGAAGATCATCATATTAATTCGTTTATTATTTTAGCAATAAAGGCGTTAAAAAATCAACTGCAATAATTTCGTGTACATGCTCATATATACAATGGTATCATCTAAACAATGTAGCTAAAAAAAAAGCTTTTTTTGAGCGATGTTATTTTTTCAACTTAAAAATAATTTAGCAAAATATTTTATGTGCATTGTACTGCGGGGCTGCGGGCGGCAGCGGCGGCCTACGCGGAGTATTGTGCGCATAATCAATAAATTTGTGCGTAGTGAAAATATTGCATACCTAACTTTGAAACGGAATTTATGATATATATGTAAGAATAAAATTTTTTCGTGATTAATTTTTTCACATAATTTTTCAACAACTATTTAAATTTCTTGCAGTTGATTTTTTAAATGTGATGTTGATTTTTTGTTGTTGTTGTTTGATATTTGGGTTTTATTAGTATTATATATTTTACTAGCTTTTGCCCGCAACTTTGTTCGCGCATATCAAGTATGAAATATACATTACGACCTATTCTCATACCTGCCAAATACAACGTGTAACAGAATAAACGCAATATCTCTTAAGGGGTCATTGTACCCATTATTATGACATCGCGAAAAAAGAAATCGACTGCCCCATGCATTTGTGCGCATAACTCGACCAAATGTACCTACAGAACATCAGATTTTTTTGGGAGGAGTGCAACCACAAACACCGCCACACGAGATTGTCATGCATATTTATTAGATTTTTATATTCTTTCCTAAAGAAAACTCTATTTTAAATTTTGTTTATTTGTTGTACACTTCTCACAGTGTAGTCTTTTTAACCCAAATGTTGACTGGTAGAGAAGGCTTTTTTGCATTAAGTCCGTCATGTACAGTTACCGGCGCGTAAGTTGGCAAGATATTTCGTAGTGGGAGAAGTTCGCGCATGTAAAAATGTATGAAATTGTGCGTGCGCGTATTTCTCCCACCACAAAATATCTTGCCAACTTACTTGTCGGGCATTATACCACTATTACCACTATTGTACAGACGCGAGACGCCAGCACACCAAGCTACCCGAAATTGTAAATTTTTCTCAAACAACCTTGAAATCAATGAATCAATGATGTAGCGATAAGATTGACGGATTGTTGTAGCTTGATGTGCTTGACGACTATACATAGTGTTGAAATAAATGTCTTATTGAGTTGTAAAAAATAGGAATAATAATGTATACCCAGCCAATGTTCATAGTTATCTAAACTGAGTGTCCATTCTAGAGTCATCAATCATCAAGACATAGGTAACATTAAATAAGTAGGAATATTGTAAGTACAATCTTTTGCATAGAATTAATTGAAATGGATATTACTGCAAACTTAAAATCTACAATTTACTTTTAACGCCGGTTTGATAGCAAATTATGGATTTAACTAATACAGGTATGCTACAAAAATACACACCATGACCCAGCGGTCATGGTAGGTATGTATTTTTGTAGCATACCTTTATTAGTTAATTTCATGTTTTATTCAATGTTTGAAGTTAATTTACTTTGTTCTTTTTCAATTATTCAACGAAAATATCATTGACAAACCTAGCCCGAATTATGTTGTTACTGGACTGGAGAAATTGCAGTACTTTTATGACAACCAATTGATGATGTAGAAGACTGATTTTTAGGGTTCTGTACCCAAAGGGTAAAAATGGGAACCTATTACTCTGCTGTTCGTTTGTGTCTGTCCATCTGTCTGTCTCAAGGCTGTATCTCATGAACCATGATATCTAGACAAATTTGATCACAGATGATGTGTTTCTGTTGCCGCTACATATAACAACAAATACTTAAAACAGAACAAAATAAATATTTAAGTGGGACTCCCATACAGCAAACGTGTTTTTTTTGCTCTTTTTTATAGATAATGCTACGCGAGTGCTTCGTGCGCGAGTCCGACTCGCACTTGGCCGGTTTTATTATTTGTAATATTAAAAATTTCTTTGATCACTCATCTTATCATCTATAACCTAAGACTGTATTTGTAAGAATAGTTTATTAAAAATTGATAAAAATAGGAAAAAATTACCAATGTTACAGTTTCAACATTGATTTTGCATGTGTTACTCTATATGCTAGTAAAAGTTTGATTTATTTAATAGGGTGGCATTATTTTTAATTTATTTAATGCGCAAAAAACCCTTTTCACACGACTGCCCAAAAAAGGAGTGTTATGACATGTTTAACGAACAGTTTAAAACATGAAGGTGACATCTTTAATTTCGATTTTTGATTTGGCATTAAATTTAAGGGTTGGCCCAACCGCGAATGACCCGCGTAATTCTTTTCACGTCAATCATGCCGGGTTAAATTTATTAATTCTATCTATTGTGTATGGTTTCCGCACATAGTCTGCTGTGGACCATTGTACATGTAGTGAAATTTATTCATTACTAGCCTGCCACAGCTTCACCCGAGTGATGTCGAAAATTATCCCAAAAGCACATATTCCCGGGATAAAAAGTATCTATGTCGTATTCCAGAACATGGTCTAACCGTGTGTAGAGTTTCATCCAAATCCTTTTAGCCCAGAAATGGTAACAGACAAGACAGACAGAGTAACTTTCACATTTATAACATTAGTAAGGATGAAGTCATCTTTTGTAGAGTTTTCAATTTCTGTATGCTCAAATTTCTTTTTTTTTATAGAATGTAATGGCACAGAAAAAGTTGGCAAGATGTACTAGACACCTACTGTGACAACTGGTACAGGATGGCTTAGTGAAAGAATATCTGGAAGAACTTGGAGGGAGTTCTTTGCCCAGCAGGACAGTATGGGCTGATAAAAAAAATTATAAGAATATACAACTTGTCAATTAGTATACTTCCCAAACATAAATCATTTCCACCAAGTGTTATCATTATCTTCATAATAATAGTTGTTGTTCTGTTTTTATTATGTATGTGGGACAAGATAAATAAGTTATTTACTTATTTATCTGGTCCCACATACATACATATTTAATATAGCATTCTGATAATGTATTGTTGCAACTTCTTGGTATGCATTGAAAGAATGCATTTGAAATGGGGATGAAATGATTACGATGATTTTTTGTACACAGTAATTGGCTATGAAAACCAGAATAGAAAGTACTTTTATGGTAGGCACTTAAATCTAATTATCCACCATTTTTATATTCCCAAAATAATAAAACTTTTGAATGGCAATGTTTTCACTGTTAAAAATTACTTACATAGAAATTTCTTTTGTGGTCCATTGTAACTATCAATGGGGTGCTTAAATATTAGTATGACACATTTATGTCTACAACATCACACAAACATCACATCAGAGTGTATTTAGGGGTCATTAAATTCACCCTGGCAAGAGATTTGATAATCAGCAAACCTTTCTAAAACTTCAGATGTAGATGTCTCAAAAAGATGGGTGGATTGTATGATGGCTGACAGGAGAGAATGGAAGACGAATTACCAAACACCAAGTAAAATGGGGCAAGGGCAGAAACATGATGATGTAGGTGTCTCCAAACTTACCTTCCATATCCAGCTCCACATCTGAATCTTCAGCAGATTCCTCCCCTGATGATGTTGGAGCAGTTTCCTCAGCATGTCTGTTTGATGTGTTGCTGAAACTTCAATTATTCATGAGAACACAATATGTCAGCTAGTTTTACATCAAGGACTACACACAAAAACTCAAGTAGCTTCACATACACTGTGTGATCTGTTGACGATCTTTTCTAGTGAGATTACACATTGTAAGTTTTATTTTGTATTATGGTGTATACCTATTTACCTTGTATCATTGAAATTGAATCGAAATTTCGAGAAATGGTGGTTTATATAATGTCACATAAACCGATTTATATGAGAAATAGCGTTTAAATAACTATCTCTCATACTCTTCAATTTTTTTGGCAGTTAGTCAATCTGCAAAGTGAGATAAGATAAAAGTTAGCTATTACTTACGTATCGCCAGATGGTGCAAAGTTCTTAGCACTCGGTGTTGGGCCCGGAATTGTAACCCCCAGACCAGACAAGTATTCTTTGAAGAAAGCTAACTTTGGGTGATGTATTATCTGCGGTTCTTCTTTGCAAAACTCGACAAACGCTTTCAACTGATTCAGTTGCTCTTCGTTGAATGGACAATTCATTTTTCTAGATTAGCACTGCTAGAGCTGCCGGCAAAATGAATAATTAACACAACAGAAATGTAACGTCACGATTAGTTGATTATCGATTAGAATAAGAATGGAGTAGAGAAAATGGAAAAAAAAACGTTCGAACTTGTAAAATAACAATAATTCCCTCACTTTTTATAAAATAAAGAATGCGCACTGCTAAGACCGCATAAAACAAATAAATTGACACTTCGTCGTTGATCGGGGTCGGGTTTGGAATTTTCTCGCTTCTACAACCACAGATAACACAAAAAAGTGTTTTGCATTTCTGCCGATTCATTGAGTTCTTACGGCCTTTCAAAGTATTTTTTTGTAATCTTTTCCGACGGCATGATATATTTTCTAAAGTAGTAAATCATTGAAAATAAGGAATGGAAAATGGAAGTAAGTATAGAAGAATGGTAAGCACAGGAATGTCAACTTGTTTGTGTTGCAGCGTGCTTCGTAAACGTAAGCAAAAATGCGTCCTTAAAAAAGCGGGGTGGGGGTGACGCGAGCGGGGCGGGGCCAGGGCTTGTTAATGTTACCAAATAACAAAATAATAACCGTTACATAACGTTAATTTCAATTGTGATAAATAATTATGTAATACATGGTAACGTTACAAAATTTACCGGTATTTGAAAACATTACCAGTAATATAACGTTAAGTAACATTTAACGTAAAAAACGAGAATTATCGTTTTAACGGTAAAATAATTAGTATATATATAATAGCCCGCGAACTTTCTTGTATTTTTTGCTATTTGAAGGTCAGTGTCAGGTTGCAATTTAATCAAAATGTGATGCGCAACAATAACAAATATGTATTTACATTGATGTAACCACAAGAACCATTTACTCATCATCATGAACTTAGATTTGATGTGTTTAATAACTAGATTTCCGAAATCTAGCTAAGAGAAAAAAAATGTAATTATGGTTATAATTATGTACCTACTTACATATTTCTTACTGTCGTGAATCATATTTTGATCAAGATACAACCTGACGGGGGGCCCTTGGGGGGTATTGCGTTTGTTCCATTGAGGGTTGTATATATATGTTTCTAAAACATATTCTCAATGTTAGATTTCACAGTATTTGGTTTTTTCCTTACTTTAATTAATTTAACCATATTATTTACATGGGTACTTACTTGTAAATGTAAATTTGAATTAATGTGAACAAACCTCTTTCTAGTTAACTTAGTTTTATCAATGCCGTAAAGGTTTAAGAGATAATTGTCATCATCTCGATGTTAACGCAACACCAAGAAGATCAAGTTGGTTGGTTATCGGCACGGTTACACCTCGGAAAGATGAGCTGGGTGGAATTGGCCAGATTGACATCGCCCCACTCGGAGACAGCCTGTAAGGACAAGTTTAAGCGCTCAACCATAGCCTCTCGGAGAGACCGGATCAGCGACCCACCAGCTCGTGCGTTGGACACGTATCTCTCAGCAACAGTACTGTCGTCTGCATACCCAAAGGTATCGGGTTTTAGCAGATCATTAATATGCAGCAAGAACATTGTTGCCGAGAGCACCGACCCCTGAGGAACCCCGGCATTAATATCTAGCAGTCCGGATGAGCAGCCATCAGATGACCACTCGGATAGACCGATCCCTCAGGAAGTCTGCAATCCGATCACACAATCCGGCGGGTAGACCGAAGGAAGGAAGCTTACCAATAATGCTATCGTGCCAGACCCTATCGAGGGCTTTCGAGATGTCAAGAGAGACCGCAAGTGCTTCCCCGTGTTTTTTGATGGCCTCACTCCAGATGTGAATGGCATACGCTAGAAGGTCCCCAGTGGACCGATTTCGGTGGAAGCCGTATTGTTGGCACTAAGGATGTCGTTAGCTTCTAGGTATGCCAGGAGCTTACTATTCAGCACGCGTTGACTGAGATGGGTCTATACTTCGCTGGGTCAGCTCGACTACCCTTTTTGGGAACGGGCTGCACGTTAGTTTGCCAAGCCATCGGCACCTTACCAGTCTCAAACGAAAGGCGATATAGGCGAGTCAAGATCGGAGACAACTAAGGCGGGTATTCCGTCGGGCCACTAGCCTTGTTCACATCTAGGTTACGCAGTACCCTACGGACGTCCTTCTGATGAATGCGAATGTTCGACATACTCGGCTCGCATCCATCAGGAGAAGCAGGGGGCCTCGCGCCATCAGGATCCAGACGCGAAGCTTCCGCAAACATGGAAGCAAACAGTCAGCTTTTTCCTCAGCGGAGTGGGCCAGCGACCCGTCGAGTCTCAGCAGTGGTGGTAGTGAGGGGCGGCAAAAGTTCGATTCAACCGACTTAGCCAGGGACAAAAACGCCTTACTGCCTGCTAGGTATGAAGCAAGTTTGTTCCCAATTCGGCTAATGTGATCTACAAAGATATATATTTGTGGATATATATTTGTGGCATAGACCTCCGTCATTGTCCTGAAACACAAGCTTTCAGCTTAGATCAGGCATCAGTCTCCCACAATAATAATTAATCATAGCGTTTTACATAAAGTACCTTATGTATAATATTGTGGTGAGAAAAAAAAAATATTGTTCTCACTTAGTGGCTTTACAGAGTATGGAAGTTTCTGAGATGGGTCTATAATTCGCTGGGTCAGCTCGACTACCCTTCTTGGGCACGGGCTGCACGTTAGCTTGCTTCCAAGCCATCGGTACCGGTGTTCTGTCACCAAAGAGTATAATAATAATATGGGAGCTGTCACTGTGGGAGTGATTTTCCATGAGGCCGCGACGATCAGAACTTCGTTATTTTATAAAAGCTGAAAGTTTCTCTGCGTATGTCCTCAATACAGGTAAGATCAATCCCCGACTATGAAGTTTGGGTCATGGTAGCTTTGGCTGGTAACAGGTAGCAAAAGTGTATAAAATTGTACCTTGAATTAATTAAAGCATAAAGCTCAGTTTTCATATATTTTATTAGTAATAATATAAGGTTACCGACATAGCCCGAGGATTGCGAAACTAAAGTGGCAGTGGGCAGGGCACATTGCTTGCAGAACAGATGGTCGATGGGGCTGAAAAGTTTTGGAGTGGCGACCGCGTACCGGAAGACGCAGCGTTGAAAGGCCTCCCACAAGGTGGACCGATGACCTGGTGAGAGTCGCGGATAGCCGATGGATGCGAGACGCACAGGACCGGTTGTTGTGGCGACACTTGGTGGAGGCCTAAGTCCAGCAGTGGACGTCTTTCGGCTGATATGATGATGATGATGATAAGAAATCACTTCGTTAATTATCAGACTCTTAATAAGGTTGCAACCCCCTGTCAGACACCCCTCAACTATGGTAAATTGTAATTATACTTACGTTATAGTAGGTATAACATTTAGCTTTTTTTACGTAGAAATACGCAGCATTATACTATTCCGTCAACTCGCCTGATTAAGGAATTCCCCGCGCAGTACCATACGCAGATTAAGTAATCAGATTAACTAGTAAAGTCAACGCAGTGCACGTTCCCTTATTGAGGTTAACTAGTCCGGTTAATTTGGTAAATGGCCATCGTTTTTTGTCTATATCTCACCATCCAAATGCTGTACATAGGCGTGGCTAGTGATGCGTATGTGAAATTGTGAAAGTTTAAAGAGACACCTCCCGTGTACCGAAAGAAATGCTTGTTTTGAAGATAACCAGTGACTCGTGTTCGCAACAAGCCTGTATTGGGTTAAGTTCATAGATGGCAGTACCAGGCTCTTGGATAAAGTTTGTATTACACACCCTTCATAGATGGAGCTGTGAATGTCTAAAAAACAAGTGTGTAAAGCACAACATTTCAAACCCACAAAAAATAGTAGGGAGAAAGATGTAAAGGAGAAAGAAATGTTGGTTTATTTTTGGCTAGCCACAATGATGTGTATTATACACAACTATCTTTTGCCCAAGAATTCGTACGCGCATACGAGTATACCATTTTTCCCGTTCCGATAGGAATTCTGGGACGAATTATACACAATTATAAGCCGTCCTCTCGTCCGCATGCGTAGTTTAAAAGATACAAGCGCACAGACGGCTAAAGCGAGTTTGTTTTATACTATGTAAAGATGTGATGGTGGACTAGATATAGCTCATGTGGTATTTCTACTGTCTACTGGAACACAATAGGTACTTAAAATAAACCACATTTTTATTTACGAAGATGTTGTTGATGAACGCGACCAACTGCGGGAAATCACGGACAGCTTCAATAACTGCAGTAACTTATATGAGGAGGCACTATGTAAAGTTAGGGATTTAGAAGATGAATTAGTTCATGTTAAAAGTCATAATTTCAAATTGCAGAGAGAATTGGAACATACTCAGGTTAAGAAAACTAACCATTTATATAATGAACTAGCTGTTGCCCGCGACTTCGTTCGCGTGTATGTATTGTAAAATGATGTGGCTAGGTAAGATCAACGTGTTCGTATATCTAATACGAACAGTCAATGTCTATCATTGCTTGCCTCTTTTTTTATGTATGGGAAAACATCAAATGACTCCTTTCGATCTGGGCGGAATGGAAGGGAGTGTCATACTCTTACTGACTAAAACCCATCTGTGTTCCTCCTAATGCCCTTTGCGTTTCAGGGCCGCGGTGACTCTTTCGAACAAATACCGCAACCCTGGCAGGCACTGGCCCTAGCGGGCCTCGTCTTTATGCTGACATCTTTTTGTGACGCGCGTGGAACACAACGCGCCGTCGAGTATCACCTCTTCTGTTCAAATAATTTTTCGTGAAACGTTGTAATGATAATGCTTCTTTCATTTCATCTAAACAATTCACAGCAGTCCTAGAAGATGTCGTTAAAAATGTGGGTATAGATTGGGACTATAGCGGTATTAACCGCTCCAGCCCCGACATATGAAAATTCCCAAAAAAAAATTAAACCTTATGTAATTGGTAATAAACATTAAATTCGCGATTAATTCGGCGCACACCGGTGTGTTGCCGGTTCGTCAATTTTCTGCCCAACTGTCTCACTTAAGATTTGCAGATGACTTTGTGGTTTTCACTGAAAACTTCGATGACCCCCAGAAAATGCTTCAAAATCTTTAAGATGCTTCTTTTAAGTTGGGTCTTCGGATGAATATAACCAAGACGAAGGTTATGGCAAACACCTTCAGCGATTCAAATCTGGAAATGAATTGTTGGAGATGATTAACCGATATGTTTATCTTGGCCATATCCTTTCAATTGGCAAAGAAAATCAACAAACAGAGGTATCGAGAGGAACACACCTTGGATGGGCCGCTTTTATCAAAATGGACGACATTCTGAAGCCTGCCAAAATTCCGCAATGTCTGAATTCCCGCCTTTATAACCAGTGTGCTTTTACCACCATGACTTACTTACATGGACGCTCACGCAGGAGGCTGTTTACAGACTGATAGTTGCACAGAGAGCCATGAAGCGTTCCATGCTTGGTAGAGGTACGTCGTCGAGATCCGAAGACGTACGAAGGTTTTCAACATCGGAAAACGAATTGTAGAACTAAAGTGGAGCTGGGCAGGACACTTGGCAAGGCGCGGTGATTTATTTATTTATTTAATTACAACGGTTAAAAACCAATTACAGTAACTACAAAAATATTATTAATAAGAAAAAGGACAAAAACTAAGAAAAACGCAAATATACATGTACAAACAAACTCAGATAAAATCAAAACAGAGAAGAATAAAAATAAAAAGGTTAACAACTCTTTCATGCATCCCTCTCACAGTACTTCTGACATGCCAATTAAATCTTCGTCCATTCATCCGCAAACAGATCGCTTGTTGGATTAGAACCCAAGTGATGATAGGTTCAGTAAGGCAGTGACTGAGTGGCGTCCGAGGACTGGAAGAAAAAGTATTAGTCGACCGGCGGCGAGATGGGCGGGCGATATTGTTGCCATCGTGGGTAGAACCTGGATGAGGCTGGCACAGGAACGTGGGGATTGGCACACGAAAAGAGAGGCCTATGCTCAGCAGTGAGCGAAGTTGGACTGTGAATAATGATTTGCTAAGTTTGTTAACACGCGATAGAGCTACATAAAGTTGTCGATGGGAAAACCAACCAGAAGAGAAGTCAACCCCCGCAGAGGACACGGCGGAGCATACGGTGAAGGTCTGCCCTGCTTGGGCGGAGCACTGCCGTGTCCTCATCGAGGCGATCAGCGACGGCGACCTCTCGCTACCAGCTCTGGTTCACTCCTTGGTCCAGAGCGCGGAGGCGTGGGAAGCCGTCACCTCCTTTTGCGAAACAGTAATGCTAGTAAAGGAAGGGGCGGGCCGCGTGAAGGAGAGGCAAACGTCACGCCTTAGTTGCCGAAACAGAATAAGACGCCCCGGGCGTTAGGAGTCGCAGGGCGATTCTCGGCCACCGTAGGCACGGGCCTGCGGACGGCGAGCGTTGGGTGGCTCGCGGCCCGATAACAACCAGCGCCCTACCATGACGTGTTAAAGCGTGAGTCGTTCGAGTGAGAAGGATGGATGGAGCTATACACCCTTTATGGCACCACTGGTCCGGGTCAACGAAGCGTTGTGTTCCATGTGCACCTCCAAGAGATGTCAGCTAAGTAGACGGGGCCCGTTAGGGCCAGAGCCTGCTAGGGTTGCGGAATTTGTTCGAAAGAGTCACCGTGACCCTGGAACGCAAAGATCATAAGGAGAAACACAGATGAGTTTTAGTCAGTAAGAGTCTGACACTCCCTTCCAGTCTACCCAGAGCGGAAGAAGTCATTTTGATGATTTCCCATCCATAAAAAAAACCCGCAACGAATAGAGTAGAGTATGGACTCCGTTGTGCGTAGGTGTCCTGGCTAAGTTTGCCGGCCAAGCTTCGTCCAAGTGTACAGAAGCAACCAGGGTGCTTTACAGGTTGAGTGGAGAGAATTAACCGTTCAAAAAATTATTAAAATAACGTCAGTGGAGCAATCAGACCAAATCTTTTTTTATGTTATACATCAAATGCATAACGGTAAGTTTTGTATCAAAAGAATCACTGTTTATGACGTTTTAAAAGTACCATTAGTAACTAAAAAATATATTTTGGTGTAATTCTCATGCTTTTGATTGTTAGTAGTTTTTTCGGTCAACAGATGGCATTACGGGTATCTGAATTATGCAGATAATATGTTGATTTCTTCTAGATTGCTACAATTCCTATCAGGTTTTTGTATAAAAATTATCTAAATGGTTTTGTAACTAACTAACATGTCATTTTGTGTATTCAATTATTTTGTGCATTCAATTACGAACAAAAACCTTTTAAAATCAATATTGCTTACCTCCCATAACATACGGCGTGATAATATGTAGCCTATATTATTCCTTGGTTTACAAAGAACATTTTTGCTGAATTTCAATTCAATCTATCCAGTAGTTTTGGCGTGAAGCCCTACCATACACACATACAAACAGACAAACAGACAAAAATTCTAAAAAGTCACTTTTTGTCATCAGTTACGTTTTTCTAACAAAAGCCACTTATTTTTTCTCGAAAATTCTCAATGTACAGTTTTTCTTTCGTTACTGTTTTATTATATGTATAGATTATTAACTTCTCATTGTAACCCACATTCCATACTTACCTTAGGGCTAGCGACCCACTCCTGCTTCGCACGTGTGCAAATTATTAATACACCTTTGCCGCTCTTTCTATAAGTGAAAATTAACCATATCAAAATCCGTTACGTAGTTTAGAAGTAGCTACCTAAAAGGCCTCGTTTACGGAGACGCGTGGCTTCGCGCGTCGCGTGCAGTGTGGCGTCTAGCGTTGCGTTGGACGTTTTTTGCGTTCACAAAGAGACGGCGCGTGCAGCGGTCCGCGTCTTCACACGTACAAAAACAAACATATGATTAAGTACAAGTTCGTTCATGGAGCCGAGGGTCATGGCGCGTCGCGTGAAGTGTAGCTGCGGACGCGGCGGTGGACGCGGCGGGCTACGCGGCGGCGGACTATTCGAACAAGACTGCCCAGGACACAAGAAAGCGTGCGCTGCGCACGACGCTGCGACCAACGCCGCGTGCGACGCGGCGACGTCATCCGCAAATAATGCTACATTTCAAACAAACGCGTGTAAAAACGCCTCTCCGTAAACGCTCTCATACAACGCCGTAAGTTTGAATTAAGTGCGGGTCGCGCCTCCGCACGCGACGCTCGAAGCCACGCGTCTCCAGAAACGAGGCCTAAGGAGAAACAGAAAGAGGCAGACAGGGACTTTGTCTTACATTACTATATAAATAATTTTTTTAAACGTTGCCCCACACTATGAATTTCTCCTATATCGTGGGTGCGTTTACAAACAATCAAAGTCACATACACAAACAGCCAGACCCGGAACAACTATCTGTAGGCCATACAAATATTTGTTCCGTGCGGGAATCGAACCCGCGACACGCAGCGCAGCAGCCGATCGCTCAACCACTGCGCCAACCGTGTCGTCAACGTCGATTCTTCTTCTCTTCGATCTTCTTTAGGTATATAGATTAGAAAAAAGAATCTCCGTCAGAAAATAAGTCTGTCGGTAGGTAGGTATATCTAGTACATTAGAAGGAAGTACGTTTTCTTCAGTTAATAGGTAAAGTTTAATCTCAAAGAAAATACTCGGTAGGGCGGTACTCAGCCCTTCATATCCAGTCTGCAATTACTACCTACCCCTATTTTAGGCAAATACTATCTATGTAGTCTATGTCTATGCTTTATGCTGTGTGTAATCATTTAGCCCGATAAATAATGAGCGAGCTTTAATTTACCTTTTTTTTATAATTTCCAAAACATCTGGTTTGAGATTGTCAAAAAATTAATAATCCAACACCTAAAAAGTGTTAGTAAGACACCTCGCTTTTACTATGCTAGAGTAGAAATAGAAAATCGTAGTAAAGTAAAAGTAGGTAGGTACGTAAAAATGGTAATTGCCTCCTGTGTCCGGCCTCTGTTATTTTTCGACACGTTCGGGGGCGAGTCGGGGAGCACTCGTCCTTTATGCCACATAGCTTTTTAATGAATGGTATTATTAGGGTACATTTACCGGTTGTTGGGCACTGTTATAATTAACATCGCCACATATATAAAGTAGGTACCCACTTTGTATTAGATTGTAGGTATAATTTAAACAGTTCTGTTTTGTTGCCTAAATATTGGAATGTAAGTACCTATCTAAGTGGGTACTTAGTTACCTACCCAAATTAATTGATTTCTCATCTATAATATTTCAGACGTTATACCTCAGGGTTTCGAATAGTGTGAATTTTCATTTCTCGCATATGTACTGACTACGACTTTTAGTCATGTATCTACATACATGACTAAAAGTCGTAGTCTAACCTAACCTAACCTAACCTACCTTTCAACAAAGTGGTAACGAGGCTGACTGCTCCGGGTGCGCCGGAAGAAGGGACTGGGACTACAACTGCTGCCGGTAAAACTATTTTAATGAAAACCAGGGGGTCTACTGGCGCGCATGGGCACAATTAGGTACCAACTCGTAGACGCTAAAATAATGCACCCCCAAAATAGAACAGAACAAGTAGGTACCTCTACGGTTTGCAGCCTGTTTAGATTCAGCTAAGTACCATAATTGTACCACATTTCCCTGATGATGTTCACGTCTTCAAATTCCCCAGTAGCAAAAATATCTAGTTCCTGAATCTGCTTACGACTAAAATGCCGGTAATTACTCCCGGGAAATATTTTCTTAATGTGAGGAATTTCCGACCATCGTCAATTAACTTATATCGAAAGTAATAAATGAGCGATTCTATGAAAACAGTTAGCAGTTGATAACGAATGCTTCAAGTCAGTGATTATATTTAGTTTGGTGTCACTCAGCATAATGGCCACAGTGTAAATTAAATACTAGTTAGTTACTTCCGCGTATAATTGGATTAGTCCCAAGTTTGTTTATTTATTTTTGATTAAATTAAAAGTTCAAAAATGGTTCATAAAAGAAAGAGTTTACAATGTTACTTAATCCTAAGTAAGTGTCATTTAAAACAGTGCGATGCCTGAGGTATTGTATTGCAGTGTTAATAATTTGCTAATTGGTGATGTATCGAGTATGTGTAATAAAAATATTGTCCTATTTGAATGAAAATAAAGGTGACATTGGCATATTTCTTTCAGTATTTATCAAATTACTTGGAGCGCAAGAAGTTCCCAACACAAGTAGTAATCAAGGCAGCTCTCCAAGTTCGCTACAGCCGAGATTTTCCGATCCCGGCGCCATGGGATTCCCAAACTTTGGCTCGGGAAGATTCGGAAATCCGACAAGTAATTATCCAACGAATTCCTTTTTCCCTTTCGGAAATCAGGTAAAGTTTATTTATTAAAGTATTTAATTAATTACCTTGGCTGTAGTTATTAGTGTAGAGCATAAGTGTAATGCTTAAATAAGTTCTATTTTACAGAGGAAAGGTTCGTTTTTTAATAGTTTTGTGTTAAATGTTTTTATTAGATTATAACATTCTAGTGCCTAATCTCACCTGCACGTATCCCTATTTAGTTTGGGTTGGCGCTGCTTCCAATCATCTTCTTCTCTACAACTTAATTAGCCTTTTCATCTTCCACACAATCTATCCATCGTTACCATATCTTTACTGCATCGAACGGCCTGTCTGTATCTAGGTATTAGGTACCAGAAAGATGTATCATCACAAAAGTATGGGCTACATACTATGTTCAATTTTTTTAGAATTACGACATGCAACGGCCTCAACAGGGGTCTGGTTTGGGTTACCCAAATCAAGGAAATTTTCAAAATAGACCTCAAGGTTATCCTCAACAACAAGGCTATCCAAATCAGCAAGGCTACTCGAATCAACAAGGATATCCATATCAAGGCGATAGCATGAATCCGAGCCCGAACTATCAGCAGCCGCACTATCCTAATCAAAACATCCAGAATAAGCCGGTTCAGGGAGGCTACCCAAACCAAGACGCTTTTCCGTACCAGGGCGACAGCAATACTAGATATCCAAACTATCGAAGACCTTCATATCCCAATAGACCAGACGATGGCTCAATAATGTATCCAGATGACATCAACAGGCCGTATCAAAATGGAGGGATGCCGACAAACCAGGGCGGGCTTGGACAATCGTTTCAGTTTCCACAAAACAACCAATACCCATCTCAAGGAAATTTTCAAGGCAACGGCAACCCAAATATCAGACCAAATGAAGTAAACCCGAACCCTCGACCTGATGATTTAAGCAATTTGCTTAATACGAACATACATTTTCCAGATGAACCTTATCAATATCAGCCCAACCAATATTACCCACAAACTAATTCTCCAAATCAAAATTTTAATCCAATTCAGGGACAACCTGGCAGTATTCCAAATTATCCATCAACTAACTATCCTAATACTAACATACAGTTTCCAACAAATAACTTGGGAGGAGTGAATGGAGATCTATCAGCTATTCAGTATCCCGATCAAGCAGGGTCAGGAATCGGTTATCCAGGTTTATCTGTAAGTCCGGGCAATTTCAATAATGTACTTCAATACCAGCCTCCATTACCCAACAATCAAGGGAACATCCCAAACGATAATGACACAGCGGCTATTTTGGGAAAACCGGTGATTGTGCCACCGACGACCACATCGACCGGCCAAGCTGTGCTTGATAACAGGTAAATTGATAACATCATCAACTCGTAATTAATTATTGCATATCGGTATTAATGGGTTACAAATTAACAGTAATTTATTACAAACAAGAATATAACATAACAGTAATTAATTAAGCTGGGGGTTGATTCTTATACCTTTGTAAGTGATGTGCATGGTAGCCGTCGGTGGCTTGACCATTGTTTGGTAACCGAGGCTGCGTGGAAGTCTGTAACATCTGTAAGGGTACATTATGATAGCTACTGGTCAGATCACTTCCCGCTAGAGCTGCAATGTAATATGGCAAGGGTCAGGCCAAAGTCGACTCCATTACTTGATTTTCAAATAAATAAAGTTACGTGGGGCGAGCGTAATATAGATCAGATTGGATTGTATACCAAGGAATGTAACTCTAAGTTAAGGCAAATTGATTTTCCTAGTGATCTAAGTCAATGCTGTGACAATATGTGTAACGAGCTAGAACATAGGGAAGTAATTGATAACTTATATCATAAAATTGTTTTATCGTTACGGGAGGCTGCTGAGGCCACTTATGTCAGTCACTGTAAAGGGGGGGTTTTAAAGGGTCGACCTATCTTGGGGTGGAATAAGCATGTTAGGGACGCTCACCGGAACTCCAGACTAATGTTTACAAATTGGGTTTGGCATGGGAAACCAAGCACGGGATATATTTATAATGATATGGTCGAGTCCCGAAAGATTTTCAAACAAAAACTTAAGTTTTGTCAAAATAAACAAGACCAAATTAAAATGGATATATTGGCTTCAAGACACAACAAGAAAGACTTTCGCGGGTTTTGGAAACACACCAAAAAATTAAACCCCAAGCCTGGCATTCCGGTGTGCGTCGATGGGGTAAGTACGCCCGGGGAGATAGCAAACCGGTTTAAGGAGCATTTTAAAATACTACCTTCGACGTCTGATGTTAACAGTGTTGTTGCTGAGGCTGTAGTGTTAGAGGTACCTGCTTGCATTATGGCTAAGCAGATTAGAACAATCATTAAAAATATGAGACGAGGCAAATCGCCGGGACACGACAGCCTTAGCATAGAACATTTTGAGCACGCCGGACCGCATCTCGCACGACTGCTAGCGTTGTTGTTTACTTTCTGTATCCGACACTCCTACCTACCCGCTGCGTTGATGAAAACGGTGGTTGTACCAATATTGAAAAATAAAACCGGTGACGCCAGTGACAAAGGTAACTACAGACCGATCTCATTAGCAACTATTACGGCTAAAGTACTTGACGGTGTGTTTGAGGGACAAATTAGTAAACATATTAAAATACACGATGCTCAGTTCGGCTTTAGGCCACAGTTATCGACTGAATGTGCTATTTTGTCCCTTAAACATACTGTCGGGTACTATACGAAGAGAAGTACGCCTATTTATGCGGCATTTCTAGACCTTTCCAGGGCATTTGACCTGGTAAGGTATGACGTCCTGTGGTATAAGATGCGCGAAGCGGGAGTGCCTGACGCCATTACAAATATGTTTCAATATTGGTACGGCCACCAAACCAATCAAGTTAGGTGGGCTGATCAATTATCGGAGGAGTATAGGTTGGAATGCGGGGTGAGACAGGGGGGATTGACCTCACCAGCGCTTTTCAACCTGTACATTAACCAACTGATTGTCGAGCTCAGTAGCACTCTTGTTGGCTGTTCTATTGACGGTCTGTGTGTCAATAGTATTAGTTATGCAGACGACATGGTGCTGCTGAGTCCGTCAATTAGCGCGCTCAGGAAGTTGTTGGCAGTCTGTGAGGCCTATGCAAAGGCGCACGGACTTGTATACAATGTACAGAAAAGCAAATTACTAGTGTTTAAGGCAAAACATAAAAAACCAGCACATAGTATGCCACCTGTTATGCTGGAAGGTGTGGCCCTTGAAAGAGTGCTAGATTTTAAGTACCTTGGGCACATAGTTACGGAGGACTTAAAAGATGATGCTGATATGGAAAGGGAACGGAGGGCGTTGGCTGTCCGATGCAATATGTTGGCCCGCAGGTTTGCTCGTTGTACACCAGACGTAAAAATAACTCTTTTTAAGGCGTTCTGTCAATCGTTGTACACGTGCACCCTGTGGGTTCGATATACGCAGAGGGCATACAACGCCCTCCGGGTTCAGTATAATAACACTTTCAGGATGTTGTTGGGGCTCCCACGTTACTGTAGCGCATCAGGAATGTTTGCAGATGCACGTACTGATGGTTTCAGTACCATCATACGTAAAAAGATTGCTTCCATGATGCGCAGAGTACGTGGGAGCGGCAATGACATCCTGAAGGTCATTAGTGATAAGCCGTGCTGCACCATTATGGCGCATTGGTTACGTGTCCATGTACATGTACCTGGTGTGTCTGGTGGATGCAGCAGATATATGAACTGAACGATAGTTTTAATTTTAAAATTTTAAAATCTCTTATTCCTTTTGTTACTAACATAGTTTATAAGCAGTGTGTACTACTAACATCATATGGATCAAGGTCTGAAGTAAAGTATTTTTATTTTTATTTTTATTTTTATTTTTTTATTTTTATTTTTTTTTTTTTTTAATATTAATATGGACAATAATATTGTTTGGTACCTACCAACCTACCTACGTTTTTAACGGACTTCAATAAAAGGAGGAGTTGGAATTTCAGTAGTCGGTGTCGAAATCGAAGAAACCAAACTGGAACTAGCGACTTCCGAAATTAATTAGTAGTGTTTTTATTTGGAAGCTAGTTGTTTTCTTTAAGTTTTTTTTTTATTTTATTTTGTTTACAGTACTGCAGCGGCTCAAAAGAAATGTGTACAAGACTGCCCCACCACTTCAGAATACTCTCCAGTATGTGGTACGGATAACGTAACATACATAAATCCAGGAAAATTTGATTGTGCCCAAAAATGTGGCGTAGGTAAGTAAAGCCGCGTATCGACTATTTTATAGGCAACATTTGACGCGCAACACGTGACGCCCAGCATGTTCAGCAACGTCCACAACAACGCGCGACGTGGCCAGCAGGCGCGCAACATTGACAATGTTAGATACTAAAAAAAGTTCCTCTTTGCCGTTCAACATGATGTTGTGCATCATGTCGCGCGTCAAACGTTGCCTAGTGGATGTGGTGAAAAATTATAATTCCATCTAAATTATGTAAGTGTTATTCATTGATGATAGAATATGCAGACACACCTTTGTCAGTGTTATTTAAATACAACGTGTAACAGAATAAACGCAATAAGTACTCGAAAAGGGGTTACTGTACTCATCATTATGAACAACTATGAAATCGCGAATAGAAATCGATTTCACTTTGTAAAATGTACGTCTATATGTTTTCGTGATAACGGGTTTGGTCCCATAGTAAAAGTGGTTCATAATGATGAGTACAATGACCCCTTTTCAGGAATTGCGTTTATTCTATTACACGTTGCATAGTACCTTGTTCTAAAATTATCTCGACATTTTCAAAAGTAAATATTAGTCTTCGACATTGCTCTTTGTGCTCTGATAACTTATTAAAACGTATTGATACAATATTATAATTTATGTTACAGCGGTTCACCTTCGAAGGACAGGCAGATGTCCCGAAAATATTGTGCCCAATAATTTGGAGCTGGAATAAAAAAGGCTGAGGGTGCGGTTCCACCAAAGATATGCGAGGTAGCGATGCGGTGGCGGTGCGAGGATACGTAGCTGTGAAACGTTGTGCAGCTGAGTGTTACGAAGATGCGTAGCGGACTCGTTTCAGTTGCACACATCTCTCTTTTTTATTTACTTATGAAAAAATGCATAGCTCCGCAAACACTTTCCACCAGCGCTACTCTAAGCTTAGCTAGGAATAGCAAATTTTCCTAGCTAAGGTTAGAGCATCGAGGGAAAAATCCACCAATGGGTGGATTTTTCCCTCAATGCCTGGCTACCTCACACATCTTTGGTGGAAAATCACGATGAACAAAATATAATTGCACATTAGCACATCTTAAAAATAATGAAATGCGACGGCATTACTTTGAACGATAGAGATATAAAAAAACTGGATCATCAAAGTTTTTCGAGCTGTATTCAGATCTCGGTCACGTAATAAATAGTTTTTCCACTTGTTCCATTTTTACTTCAGCGAGGTTTTCCTGCAAACATTACTAACATTATATGTAATACTTTATGTGAATTCTGGGTTGACGTGTTCAGACAGAATTTTCTCGTTGACGATGTTAATAAAGATTTACTTGTTAGTGTTTTTTTTTTCATTTTAGATTAATATACACGATACATGCCTCTTATTTTGGTCTAAATTATATTACCACAGAAGTACAATAAATATATATATATGTATTAATCTGCTGTTGATCAATTAATGATTAACTTTGAAGCACTATAAAAGAGATGGAAAGATAATAACATTATATATAGTTGTGAAACATTAGCGAGGAACGTAAGCCGGCCTTCTATTTTATTATATTTCAACACATTGAATGCCCACAATCCCTCTCGAGTCCATTTATAATAGGGATTTGGTTTGTGAACACTGAAAGGGTTAAGCGCACTGAGGTGGATTTTGAGTTATTGCTAAGTTTTTTTTGTAATAGTGCAAAGGAAAGCAACCAAGCATCGTCTAATAGGCGAGTGGTTTCCCTGAGGTTGGGAAACAATAAATAAACACAATTTCAGTCTGCATTACAGAGGTTTGAGTAAAGCATGCAGTGTTTGTACATACTCGGTTTACGAATACAATTTGCATTGGCAACAATAGTGTACTATTTGTTCGCTCGGCGCTTTTCGTCTTTCAAAACGTGTGCATGTTGTTAAAATATTTTTGCTATCTGCTATGTTTCCTTTACTTGTTGGATCATCGAATCGGGCTGAGATTTTGAGCGGCAACTCGCAACTATGGGCTGATAGATACAGATGTAAAATTGCAGCAGCTATAACAGTAGATTCAGATACAAAAATTCCTTCAAACATCTGTTCGCGAAACGTCGTAGAACTTAAAATGTACACCTTTACGATAATTAAAAACACAGTAGATTTACAATGCTGCAGGTGGTAAGAATCTCAAACTGCGCAAATAAAACAATCTTACATGTTGGGAATTATTGCTTAGTATAGTATGTTGGAGCCGTTTTGGGGCTGAAACATAATGGCCATTGTGTTCATCAAGTTTATCGCGACATCAGCAAACAGGTAGTCGACTCGTGACCTCTGAGAAAAAGCGCCTTGAATCACGTGGCCTTTTTATTGGCCGTGGCAATGCTGCCACTGTTATGAACACTTTTCTCATTGACATTTTTCGAACGAACTTTTATACGACCAAAGTGTTCTTCCGTTTCCCTTTCCCGTTTCATAATATAAATAGTTAGGTAAGAAATGTATTTCAGTTTGAATAACTATAAAACTTTGAAAATTAAACTCTCTGGAGTCACTGGCACTATCATTTTCATCGGCTTACATTTTTCAATCGATAACTCCATACGTCGATAGACGTCTAAACGATTTTATTACAAAAATCTTACAAAGGCCTTTCATATTGTCTATTGAAACAGTACCCTTGTGGAATAGATTGGGCTGAGTATGGTTTATACAGACGTCGTTCATATCACGAACCTATGATTGCAAAGCGGAGTTATCGGTTTTACCGTAATGAAATCCGTCTGCTTCTCTGAATTCCTACGGCCTTTTTCTGTGCCTTTGTGTTTACACGTGGCTGGCATGTTCGACCTTTTTTATTATTTAAAACTGAAAAGATTTTTCCAATATTTCTATAAAATAATATCTGTTATGATTTCTAGATAGTGTTTCAGTATCTCTCTATTTGTTGTAGAGTGCTATAGGTCTTTGTTCGTGTTTCACAAAAATAATGTTTTGACGCACTTAATTTTTACGTATTCAATGAAACAGCTTCATTCTTATTTGAGTTAATACGAGAATGTCAAGACGTGTTAAATGGGTAAATACAAGTGAAGAATTATAATAACAGATCAAAATACAAATGAGCCTGCCAGCGTTTTTATTTCCATTTAAATACGCTATTTTTACCAGAATTGACTCAGAAGTAACCCAGCAAGCCAAGTATTGATACAGTTTATCGTACAATTCGGTGGAATTTTCGGTGTTCCGAGTGTTTGAGAAAGTAAAACAAGTTGGCTACGAAGCCACAAAGCTTCAATACCTAGTCGTCAGTCGGGGGCACGTTCCCAAACCATTGTCGGAAATCCGCTCACTTGTAGTAAATCGGAACTGTCGTTAAGCTTATCGGTTACATGTGACTCGTTTACTTCAATGACGTCACGAGCTTGTAACGAGCCAACTTCCACGATAACAGATAATAATATATGTTGACTATTTAATTCAAATTATGTTACGGAGGCATCCTCATTTTGTTTTCATATGAAAACGGAATTATTTCCGCCTATACCGTCAATTTTCGTCACGCGATGGGTACCTATCTACATTCTACAAGCATTTCATGGCTTTATTTATGTATGGCACTGAATTGAATATTACGAGGCACAAAGCTCTTGGCCGGACAAATCTGTTTAAATGGGGTATTTTTAATAAAGAATTACGGTTATCCATTGATAAGTACAGGTACAAATCCATATGCAACGTATGATTATGTGGTAGTAATTAAGTCATCCCATATAGCTTGGTATAAAAATATGAGAGGGTAAGTGGTTACCTAGCCTCGCTTGAGGTCTAACTTTAGTTCTACATCGTTCTTGTAGAATGTTGATATTCATAATTCGTATATTAAAGCTTGTAGAATAAAGGATATTCAAAATAATCCCGTGTCACCTTCTTGAAACAAGTAATAACGGTAGAATAAAATCGTAATACAACTTGTGTAAAGACAAGTTCAATAAATGGAGACACTTGTTTCCCTTTGATTATAAAAAAGGTGAAGAGAGGTGCTAAGGCTAAGGGGGCAAAAAGGTGGAGTGTCGAGCGAAAAGGGTATGCCAAGGAAATTGTGTAAAAGCACCCTTGAGTGAATCTCGTCGACGAAGTGCGTTTATATTGTCATGCGGCGAATATGGGCACCGGTCGTTTATTCGATTACCGGGATATATGGTGCACTCTGACTGCTGCAAGAGATTCGTGCCTGGAATATGATATTTCCAGCCTATATGAAGATTGAAGTGGCACTACTGAAGGCTTTTACTGCGCCGTCACCTCTTCAGGATTTAAAGAGGGGATGTGTACGGTTCACTTCGGTGTCTTTGAATTATTAATCGTGGCATCTTTGCCTTGATGTTACACTTAACTTGCTATACGATGAGTCTGTATACTTATCGTACTCACTCAAGTTACACGTGAACAAGAAACTGCTGTTATTATTCCACTACGTAAAGTCGTTAAATTGGTAATTTTAATAGGATATAATGTTCCAAAGATTCCATCTTCAAGATTAGATGAAATGTGATTACATGAAAAGTGCACGCATGAAAAAAAACACCAACAACCTTATTTATAAAACAATCTAACCATATGATTAGTTTAAATATTATTGATTAGCAAATTCATAATTTAAATTCTCTACAGGGTGTGGTCATATTTAAGGGTGATGTTGTGTAGCTGATATAAAATATTAAGAAAAAATTGCAATACAATTTTTTTTTATCGAACAATAAAAACGACTACATAGTTCCAAAGAAATGACTTTTCAAGCGATAAGGATATTTCCTGAGTAAAACAAATATGATTCTATTTAGTCCGTCAGTTGGATTATCGAAAAATATTGGTTAAGTATTTTTGTTTTATCAAATCAATAAAATTGACAAAGATAAAACGCATCAAAGTACAAGAGTGGGCTTGTGACGTCATTTTCCGGCAAAAAGTGTATCGTACTGTGAAGGCACACGAGTTTTCAACGCACTGCTTCCTTTTATTTTTTGTTTACGTGAAAAAATTAAAAATACGTGTCCAATATTTTTCTAACTAAATTAAATAGAATCATATTTTTTTTGACAGGTTGGATTTTTCAGGAAACATCCCTATTTGTTACAGTCAGTGGCATTTACTTTAGTTCAATCACAGATTTGATATCATTAACTGCATGAGCCTGCTTGAATAGTAATTTCTTCGGAAAACATGAAAACATTAAAAAAATACTTTTTTGCAAAAAATTAATTTTTTTAATGTTTTGATATTTTTTCCTTAATGTATACTGCTACCCAACATTACACTTTAAGACTAGGCATGGACCAGTGAAGAAAAAAATAAGGACCCATAAGTTTATTGGTAGTGAACGCCTGTACTCTGCCAATTAACGGTAAAAATAGGTTTCAGCCTCACAAATTCAAATTCAGAATCAATATTAAAATGAATCATATGGTTGGATTTTTTTATAAATAAGGCTGTTATTGTTTAACAGAAAAGGTAGAAACAGGGCTTTGCCTGCAAGGAAACTTCTGCTAATATTACACATGTAGGTAATGTATGCAAATAGTTCTGAGTTTGTCATGGGGTATAAATATCTTGGGCAAAGTCCCGAGGGTGTAAGTAATCTGTAACGTCCTAGTAGCCCCCTTGGGCCATCGTTTTGCATGTGTCTGTTATTAGTGAGGATCAGTCGGATGATCGCGATTAAAGCAATTGTCCGTTTAATGGAGGCTAATAGCTTCAGGAATGTAGAATATTTGGACCGATTACTTATATATACCGTCATTCATCTGTGACCTGTGTGAGCAAGCAGTTTTTCTGGCATTTTTCAGTTTTTTTTTTTGCTTATGAAAACAGGTACGCACAAAAATCTAAGTACTAAAACAGCAGTCATCGTACCATCGTTGACTTTGACCGCAACATCCTCAAAATCCAATAAAACTGCCACACCCAGAGCTGCTAATAACCATTCTCTAATACGTACATTGTCAATTTGTTAGCGCGAAGCAATAAAAGACTTCCTTTCCCCTATATCCCTGAATTAAGTAGCTCAATGTTTGCTAACTAAGTCTCGGTAAACACAATTAAATCGGCATCTCGCGTGTGGACGGATTCCGACAGACTTAGATATAATTTTCCGAAGTAAATCCGGGCTTTAAGAAGCCCTTTCAAATTCCCCCGTCCGCCGTAAAGGGAATTTTAACGATAGCAAATTGTCTATTTCAACTTGTCTTCTTTCTCACTGAAATAGTAGTGATACGGCGTGTTTGTAACTGGCCGCTTGTGTTGCAGCGCCGTTGTCGATTTCCTAGGGGGAAAGTGTCTTCATTTAAGATATTGTACAGCAGCTTTCCTCTTTTTGTTCCCTTTTTAATTTGTGTTCTATTTTTGTTGCGCTGATGTTTATTTTTGAAAGTCTTTGTTATGATGTCCAAATTACGAGCGTAGCTAAATTAATCTGAGAATGCAGTGCATTTTTTTATGACGGTGGCTCCTTCAGCTATCATGTCAAAGTGCATAATACAGCGGGTCATGAACACCGGCGTGCTCCTAGATGATGATATCCACAGATGTGGATATCATCATTTACTGTATATCGAGAAGGTTCTTGTTATGAGTATTTTTAAGTGAGCGGTTTATCAATCTGAGTCCAAATGTTCATTTATTTATTTACTACATAGAGGACTTACAGCTAATAAAAACATTATCATTCACAGATATTAAAATAAAATTAATTTCCACGCAAAGTTGTTACACTGTTTGTGTTTAATTGTTTAGAAAAATGTTTTATTTTATGTTATTATGCTTAACTGTTTAGCAATTATGTTTGAAATATTTACACCCCTTTTACTTTGAAATAGGTACACACGAGTTAGTTTGACAATTTAAAGTAAACATATATATTATATATTATTATACAGTAGTTTGAGTACGTCGTTTTCTCCGATAGATCGGGAGTTACGAACAGCTACATGCTACGGCGTAGCAGCGCTACGCTTTCGCTAATAGACGCCGTGCTACGTGCGCTACGAGTACAAGCGTGTACGATAGTGTAGCCGATTACACGATTTGTATTTTCCGATTCACATCTGAATTCACATTTCGTACATTTCATGTTTGGATAAAGTATTTTATTTGGATAGAAAGTTTAACTGCTAATATTTACTGCACACTGTTCAGTACCGAGGGCTTGCACTCCAATCATCAAACAGAGACATGAAAAATGATTATGAATGAAAACCGGGTGATTTTACATTGAAATATATGAACGGGATTGGAGTTAATTAAATTTAATGGTATCCGACCACGAACAGACGAAATTCTGGCAGTCTATACATTTCGAATAGTAATGTTCCAATTAACAACTTTATTTTTTGTTTTATCGGAGGGAGAAAGGGGTTAGACATTCGGCCGGTGCTGGCTAAATCAGAGTAGGGGGACAGAACCGGGCTAACGAACCGGACCAACCCATTACTTCAGCAGACGGGCGCTGTCATGGCTACAGTAACGTAGTAGCTAGCTATACAAGTATTCAGCCACCTACTTGCGGGGAAAATGATTTAGAGCCTCCCCCACCGTCGGACACGCGAAAGGAAAATGTATTTTTATAAAGGTAAGAACAAATTAGAAAGTAACGGAAGAAGTGCTCATTAATTAATATTAAATTTCGAATATTAAATATAAAATCGTGGTTGTTGTTCGCAATTAGTTCGGAAGTGTTTCAAATATGATGACTGCTTGAAACAGGGCTGGTATAAGGTTTAAAGGCTAAGTCAGGTAGTTTAACTATTCGCTGTGTGGAATTGTCTGAGAATACACCTATTCGGCACCTGTGGGTGTCGTAAAGACGACTGGTAGGTTTACTGAAGAATGTTGTAATGATGGTGAATGGTTTTTTCTTTTCACATAGATACATTAAAAACACTATCACAATAATTCTAAAAACGAATACTTAAATCGTCAAATGGCAATATACTTATGATTCGTTCGGCATTCGTTCGGCCGTTACGTGTTTGCCAATTATAATTTTTAAACAACGATCGCATTCACATCTCATTCGCAATCTGTCAAAAATGTATGGAAATTAAGGCTTTTTTGACAGATTGCGAATGAGATGCGAATGCACGCGTTGCTTAAGAGATAGTGGAATTGGCCCTCAGGTTGCCAAAGTTCATCCAAATCTATATATATAGAGTTTTTCCGTGAAAGAGTAGGTAACACACATACACATCCACCCATAAATCCTTACAAACAAACTTCCACATCTATCTATCTATAATATATGTATATACAGGGTTATTTGTAAAACACCAGCAACCTTTCAGGGGGTGAAAGTACTCATCATTATAAACAACTTTTACTATGGGACCAACTCTGAAATATCAAAAATTAAATCAGCTGTTTCATACAAAATGCAATAGTCACCCGATGAAAATGTATGAAACAGCAGATATTTTTTTAGATTTTTCAGGGTTGGTCTCATAGCAAAAGTTGTTTATAATGATGAGTACTTTCACCCCCTGAAAGGTTGCTGGTGTTTTACAAATAACCCTGTATATATCTATACTAATATTATAAAGTTGAAGAGTTTGTTTGTTTGAACGCGCTATTTTCTGGAACTACGAGTCGGAATTGGAAAATTCTTTTAGTAAATGATAGCCACATTAGGAGAATATTACTACCTACTAGATTGACTGCTCCGTAACCATATGTCCATACACATGTCCATAAATAGAGCCGCAGTTCCTAAATGAGGAAAATAAAAAGAAGCCAGGAAACTAAATATAAATAATAATATAATTAACACTTTTGAAACCACGTGCCAATTTGTCACTCGAAAAAAGTCGTCTGCAACAAAATCTGAACTGGCCACATGTGCTATTTTTATCCGGATTAAAGCATAAAAAGCCAAACATTGTACGGCTTAATCCGTACATCCAGCAACCTCAAATAATGCTATACCGGCAGAAATCCGCAGACCTTTTAAAACGTATATAAGTATTACCGTTTCTGTCTTATTTTGTAAACAAACTCAATAAGAAAATTACGAGTTTTCGTAGGAGTGTATATCTATGTATATCTATAATATGAATCGCACACTTATATAATTTCTTAACTTGCATAACTCATTGATTTTTGTTTTTATTCGCTTTTTGATGGTATGCGTCATGCTTGGAACGAGTAAATTCTTTTTCTTTAATTTCTTACTTAGCTCAATTACTACAACTACTTAACTCCAATTACTCAATTCAGAAACCGGCCGTTTCTGAATTGAGTATTTGGAGTTAACAATGAATCAACCCTAATTTAATGCCAAGGTTTGATACGTTTACAGGCGAAAGTAGAGTTTGACAAATACTTAATTAACATTTGAATGTAGAAATTGGGGGTTCGTGTTATCGTTGTAAAAAACACAGTAGGCATAAATTTTATGTAAATGTTCTTCTAATGTACCATTAAAACTTATTCATTTGCAAAGTCATTGCCTAAATAGTAGATCTCAGTCAGTGCATAGACAGGCAGACAGATAAATAAAGTACCTACTCTTTGTTCTACACCATAACTTATGATTCTAGTACGCCAGATTTGTTTACTTAAAAAGAAAAATAAGACAAAAATAACACACTTCAAATAGTGATCCAAGCCGGAATGAAGCGGAAATGTGTAGAATAGTCTCGAAATATAAATTGATACTCAGTCAGCACCACTCGTTTCTTGAAAATGGAGTTTCTTGTGAGAAATTCACGGAAATCGAAAATTTACGTTCGCTCAAACACAAATCGCTTACAGTCAGTCTGATTGTGAGGTTGCTAACGATTTACGAAATCATTCATTGTTGTTGTTGTGTTGTTATAATTGATTGAGATATTATAGATATTAATTGTTCGCCACGTTGTATTGTTCCTCACTTTAAGGCTTGTAATTTTTATCTGGCCGCTTTATATAAGACGAGCTTTTGCCCGCAACTTCGTACGCGCATATGCCGTTTTTTCTTTTCCCGTATCCTCTCTTAGTGCTCCCCCCAAGGAACCTACATGCCAAATAGCTTTCTGCCACCAGTAGTTTCGGCCGTGCGTTGTCTGTCAGTCACTCAGTAACGGAAGAGATTTATATTATTAATATATATAAGTATATATATAGCATAGTAAGAACAATATTAAAAAAAAAGTAATGTCTGTATCTCTAGCTTTTCCCATGACTTTTCTCTCGTGATCCACACAACATGCACGTTAGGATTAAAGTAGTTTATGCCTGGGAATACCAGACGTCAGGTTTTTAGACTTTAATTTTGATTATTTAATGAAATAAGTAGTAAGAAAGTAAGTTTTTATTTGCAAAAAGTTTGGTAAAGATATGTAACTATATTTTTCTTTCTGCATTTAACCAAATAATTCAGTAATTAGTTAGTGATTTCTAGGAACAACAACTAAACAAAATAATACTCAAAGAACAAAATTGACATTCAAATGTTTGTTCACTTCTATCACCTAATTTACTTTAAATTGAAAATGCCCACATAAAATAAGAAACATTAAAAAAAATCTAAAGATGAGAAACTACTCTTTAGCAGGTACCCATCGCGCTCGCTCACCGCTACTAGTGTCGGGCCCATATTATAGAAATTATTTTTTGTCAGAACTTTTCAGTTAGTCATCCGGAAACCTACTCCACCTTCCGTTCTTTTTTATGATCAATACTTTCTACGATTAAAGAAACAGAAATAATTTTACCTTTAAAGATAAATAATATGAAATAGTTTATATTATAAAATATTAATGTTATACAACCAGGAAAATCAGGTTAACCCTATGATAACTATACTAACTGAATTTTGTGCACTTAGCATGGTTTTCATCGATTTACAGCCCACGATTTACCTACCTCCCTACCAGCATAGCCAAATTCATTAATATTTTAGTACTAAGGCTTACATTTTAATAAGCCTAATGCTGCGTTTCAACCAGAGATGTGCGAGGATGCTTAACGAGGGGTAGAGCTGCGTAGAGTGCGCACATCTCTGCGCACTCTACGCAGCCTTATCAGCTCTGTGACTTCATAGTATCATCAATGTACCTATAACCTAGTGGCTTTCAACGAGCTACGAAATAACCTCAATGTTTCATTTCTAGTATGTGATAACATTCTAAGACTTAACCCGAAACAATGAGATATGGATACAAAAATAATAATCCGTAAAGAACGAACCTACCAAATAAAATTCAACAATAATATAAATCACTGACAATTTATTATTGTTCCCTTAATATCGTGTTGTAATGAATAATACCTAAAATTTCAATGCGGTTTCACCGTCGGCGGCTCGTGGAATATCTGATATTTAACTAACTTTGAATCCCCGCAAAAGATTTAAGCCCGGGTTCTAAACTTTCTGCAAAGAGATTTGAGGTCTATCGTATCAAAAGGGCGAATCACGTATTTTCAAATTCACCAAATTACTCGAAACTAACAGAACCCGAGCAGACGTTTTTTGTTTACTCGACAAACTTTTAAGTTTTATTTGATCCATTTGCGATTAATTTCGCGTTTTTCAGATGGTTTCACTTACTGAAAGCAATAATAGATTTAGCAATAGGCCTCGTCTGATCGATGGACTAAAAGATGATTGACTAACAAAGTACAAAAAGTTAGTTATCTAGAAGACGTTGATTGAACGACCGCAGAAGTTCGCAAGAAATTGTCTGAAAAGAAATTTGAACTTTAGGTGGGATGATAATTTGCGGTAAAAAAACCTGACGCCGAAAAATTACAAGGAAATGCGTATCCCTTTTTTGTTCTCTAAGAATAAATGCGAACGTGAGTTTGTTTGTCCGTTTAAGCCTTAATGACTGAACCCAGCTTCGTGGTCTTACAGAAGACAAATAAGGTCTCAATTAAAATGACGACCAACATACCACACAGGCAAACCCAGGTTAGAAGTTAGTTCTCTAAATTAGTGGCTAATACGGTGGACCAGTGTTTGAATATAAGCTCTTTCTTTTATGAGCATTTTCGATATTGATTGTAGCATTTTGTAGTGATGCTTACAAAGCTGAGCAAGCCCTTACTGAGACCATAGAGATTCGAGGTCAAGTTTCCTTTTCTCTCTGACTGTTAAGTCGGAATAAATATAAAACATTTTTTAAAATTTCAGACTTTTCTCAGATTATGATGTAAAAGTCAATCTAAAGAACTTAATTATTCCTGCTGTTCAATTAAGAAAGCTGATATAAGATCATTTTAATTCGTTGTAAGCCACATAATGATGTAACGCCACTTTTTACGTAGGCAGTGTTCCGGAAGAAATGATAAATCAATTATGGCACTGTGATTGGCATTTCTTTCGTGGGGAAATTGGAACAGTAGATCACAAGATCTACAGTTCCGATTTCCGCACAAAATAAATATGTATCATTGTTCAGATCGTTGTTTTAGGAACTTCTCTGGACTCTAAATGCTAAGTATAAAACAAAGTCACTACCTCGCACTGTTCGTCCAGTTACTTCTTCTGAAACACGCAATGAACTTTGATATGGTTGTCACTTATAGAGTAAGCAATAAACGAAGAAGGTTTGTAATTAATTTGCAGCCGTTCAAAGCCGGGGTGGTTCGTTGGTTATACAACATAATATATCTGATACATGAAAAGAAAGAACAAGCATCAAACTGGCGTAGAAAAATACATTTCGCAATTCCCTAAAGAATATTCCTGAGCAGACAAAATAACTGAATGCTTACTGTATTCAGTGGCAGTTTGCGAGCCTCCAGTTCCATATAAAACGTGGGCCGTTTTAATGCCATTGTTACACCGTGCAGAGGAGTCATAACAGCTGATCCCGATTTTATTGCACTTCCCAATGCAATATTCTACCTTCAGCTCACAGGTAGCTGCAAATCTGGCGGATATTAGATGCTTACTGAATACTCAGGCACTGTAAAGCCGGTTCTTTACCGAGTTCAACAGTTAATTAGTTTTTAAGTATGTTTGAGTTGAGTGTCAGGTTAGCCATTTTGTTCAAGGTATTTATTTTTGTGTTTGTAATCTATGCCTACAAAATAAAAGTCTTCTTTCTTCTTCCAAGTATCTATTTACAATCTGTGATGCTTATTATTTGCCAAACGTAACATAAAATCATGTATTAATGAAAATAAAATATGTAATAGGATTATTAAACTTCTATCACGACAAAACTATATGAAAAAAAACCGGCCAAGCACGAGTCGGACTCATGCATGAAGGGTTCCGTACAATCGTACAAGATTTAATACTATTATTATAGGATACGTTTAACAATCTCGGGACCCTGGGGTCCCGGTCCTTTGATAGGCGTACGAGAGGCCGAAGCCGACTCGCAGAGGCCCCGTAAGACATTTCAAATGGAATGGGGCACCAGCCGACGATTATCCCTGTATGCACTATGAAAGTATCATCATCATCAGCGTCCATCTAATGGGAGGCTGGAAGGCCTCCCACAAGATGGACCGCTGCGTCTTCCGGTACGCGATTGCCACTCCAGAACTTTTCGGCCCCATCGACCATCTGTTTTGCGAGCAATGTGTCCTGCCCACTGCCACTTCAGTTTGGTGATCCTTCGGGCTATGTCGGTAATCTTGGTTCTCTTGGGGATATCATCATTCCTGATTCAATCACGCAAGGAAACTCCGAGCATTGCCCTCTCCATTGCCCTTTGGGTGACTTTAAGCCTTCTGATGAGACCCATTCTGAGGGACCACTTTTCGGTTCCATAAGTCATTACTGGCAACACGCACTGGTCATAGACTTTCGTCTTGAGACACTGTGGTATGTGAGACGAGAAGATAGTGATATCACACACCACACACACACATACCACAGTGTCTCAAGACGAAAGTCTATGACCGTGAAAGTTGCGTGAGCAACTTCCCGAACGCCCAAGTATAACCAAGGACAATCCCCGTTTGGTCCTGGACTATTGCAAAATATGGATACAAAAAAATGAGAGGCTATGGGTTTGGGTGGTTTAGTGGACTGACTACCGCATACTATGGGAGAACTATTGGAACCTGCCTGACCACTGATAACGTACAAGGTTTTAAAATGGCAGGGAGTGACTTGCGCACTCAATAAATGGGCCTCCGAAAACGGCCGACACGAAATAGCACAAAGTGACGACGTAGCGCCAAGGAGGCAACATATCCTGAGGTGTTACAGGACAATCCCGAAAGTACGGTCAAGATCCCTACCAGCATCTTACTGGATTATACATTGTAATACCAAGCACGTTTGCTCTTGCGAATCTCCACTCAGACCGGCTAATTAAGGCAAGAAAGAGGTGGGAGCTCTGTTCCTCGTCAGTGTTCACGCCGACCAGCCAGTAAAGGCAAGCCAGAGATGAGGAGCAAAACTTCTCCCGGGAGATCAGGTCCATGGGATCGCTACTACCATGCTACTACCCAACAGTTCGCCGCAAAACTGTTCTGCGGATTGTATCTCTCTTTGTCTGGCCCCTCTGCACTCTAGGTATGATCTAAGGTTCATTGGGGCGCGCCAGCCCCACCATGACGTCAACGTAGAGATACGGCGGTTGGGCTATTATTATCACTCTTTTCTTTTATTTATTTTTATTATTTGTTGTTGGAGCTCGTGGCCAAATACTAACAGCCGCACGGGTCGATCTTGGTTGCGGATTTTGTTCGAAAGAGTTACCGCGGCCCTGGAAAGCAAAGGGCACCAGTTGGAGCACGGATGGGTTTAGTCAGTTAGAGTCTGACACTCCCTCCCGCTCCAACCAGAGCGGAAGGGGTCATCTGATGATTTGCCATCCATAAAAAAGCTGGTCATTCTTCAAGGTTAAGTAATGCTTGCCAAGGTCGGTCTGTGGATGGGTGACCATCTTAACATACCGGGACTCCTCCGTGCCTCGGAAATCACGTTAAGCAGTTGGTCCCGGCTGTCATTTGTAGATCTTTGGCAGTCGTTACAGATTTTCAGAAGCCAGAAAAACTGACTTTAGTCATGCCAAAAAGTACCGTGTTGCCCAGTCAATGGGTTGTGGAGGTCGGGTAGGCAGATGCTGCACGTAAAATACTGGTATTCAGCTGAAACCGGCTTGATTGGAAGCCGACCCCAATATAGTTGGGAAAAGTCTAGGCAGATGATCTTGTTATTGCGGCAACAGGAATACACACTCTGTGAAAATTTCCACTGTCTACCTATTACGGCCCGCTGATAGACAGACCGACGGACGGACGGACAGCGGAGGCTTAGTAATAGGGTCCCGTTGGCCTTTGGGTACGGAACCGTACAAAGAATTATGTTGTAATTAAAGCAACAAAAAATTACGAATGAATGACTGTGCTTTTTACTGCGAAGTGCGGTGTTCTCTAAAAGCTTTTACTCCGATTATTCCGATTATATTAATATGCAATAACAAAAGAATAGAATAGAAAGCGAATGCAGGAAGATAATCAGAAACAGGTGTCAAACCATCCTTTTATATTGGTCCCGACCGCGCTCGCCAACGGGTAGTCGTAAAAACTTACCACTTCATCGAGTGGGTTTCATGAATCGGGTTTGAGTCGGGGAGCCTCGGCGCACTTCGCACCGCTTCGGCCCTTTTGGGCGGGCGGAAACTCAGTCTTCGAACACAGCGGCCGAAGATTGTCGCGTGTCTGTCGCTCCGCCATTTTAGTTAACATCGTTAAATAAACAATAATTGTTGTTAATAAAAATCATGGAAGCGTGATAAAAATAATTTGAATAGTTAAAATACTTTTACAACTGTTTTAGTACTGTGTGGATAGTGTTGAAAGTTTTTTTACAAGTGCATTGGATTGCGAACAAAATTGACTTAAGTACGTCGGGAATGATGCTAAGGCGCCCTACTAAAAGTATGGCATTTAATAAGGTGAGAAGAGTGTTTCTGAATTAGATTACAGTAATGTTGTGACCTTTTTAAGGAAGCTTTAAATGTTAGAACGTGTATAAAGACTTTGGTCGGCCGTTGGAAAATGTTTTTGAAAACAAGTTAAACTAATGTCAGACGAACTCTGAAAGTGTTGTGTAAGTAATTCTTTTTCACATGTTATGGTTAATATTCAATTAACACATCTATATTTTTATGCAAGGTGATATAAAACCCGGGCTTGTTGGTTCTTGATTATTTTAAAGACAATTTTGTTCTTTCGTACGTAAAGTTAATTAGATTTTGTCACGTTTTCAGCTAATTAATTCTTAAATGACAAAATGAAAATTGAGTTAAATGAATTCAACTTTTCCTCACACTGTGAAGGAAGCGATATTTTCGTATCCGTAGAAGGTGTGAAGAAGTTTAATTTCTTTACATTTAATTTCCTCGTAGATGCCCTTTGAATACAAAATACGACGTTGTTGTCCTAATCTCCCTCTCCTGCCGTAATTCGAAATGGTTTTAGTTTGGTTCCGTATTCTCAGTATTCTATTCTATTCTCTTCTATCCTCAGGTTTACTGGAAAGGATTAAAGTTCAGGATTTGCTGATCGCCAATAGTTTATTTAGACGACGTAGCATTACTTGTAGATTGTTGAATTGCATGTTTTTATCAAAATCGGGCCCGAGAGTCTACAGCTGCATCATTCGATTTTTGAAAAAATATCAGTTACGGTTTCGATAGGTAGGTTTTGTCAGAACTTGAAAAAGTAATTTGTTAAAAATGGGCGCTTCCCTTTAGTTTGCCATGTGTTATTACTTCCCAAAATGTGATCCTAAGTAGCGACACTTTCGGATGGTGTATTATTACGGGGAGAACCGGTTCGATTCCTGGCTAGGAATACCGATTTTTCAAAAATCCAATGATGCAGTTTTAGTTTTCATCAAAATCGAACTCGAGACTCCTTTCAGTGTTTTTCGATATTCCTTGTAGTTTCGGATTTGGCCATTCACGCACACTTTAAAAATTCACCCTGTCTACGATTGGACTTGGGACACCTACCTATATGTATATATTTTTTAGATTGATGTTCACAGCTAGATGTCACCAGTCTAAGTAATCTACATGAATGTTTCATACAATCTCCACCCAGCCCCTACAGAGACCCTCAGGAAATCAGGTTTTCTTTGCCTCCGAGGACAAAAAGAGAAGGGTAGCCTATTTTTGTCGGTGAAGGTTACTTAATTATACTTGCAGGTATCTATTTAGCATTTTTTCCCTTAAATATGTACCTTTAAAGAGTAGGAGAATAGGAAGTTTAATTAGCTACATGTATAGTTCAAAGAGCAAGTCTTTGAGCAACGTTTTATTACGTAGGTCGATCTTAATTTGCCTAGGCATATAGTTTAAAATCTAAGTTCACAGAGGCTGCTTAGAGTCCAGATTTGTTCATAATGGTAATAGGATTAAATATGTAATATAATCCTATTTTATGGGATTTAATATAACTGACGAAAAGTGTTTGTCTGTACCACAGATATAGATAACGTAAGTATCACGATCTGTATGGAAACTAAGCGTACTATTTTTTGACTACCTACTATGACGTCACACACAAGCACAATTAAGTGATGAGAAAATCAAATCGATTCAAAGACGCTGCCGCATGTGGCAGCTGACCCAACCACCTAACTGACACATTATTGACGTCCGACTAGCGTACACCGATGCAGACTGAGCGCAAAAGTGGTGGCTTACGATTTTTGAACGTAAGCTGGGCACCGAATTGGGCACGCGAAGTAGTTGCTCTTGCGTTAACTTTGTTTATCTATATCTGTCTCACTACTATACACTCAGATACTCCATATCAAAACGTCCTATTAGTAAATCGTCCTATTACCAGAACGTCCTAAAAACAAAAGAATGGGAGAAGTAAGTATTCAGAGTAACTGCTTTGACAATAAGACCTTTTGATACGGAGGCCTATACACACCTGCATACTCCTTCAGGGAAAACAAGCTTGATATATTATTTTAGGAACTATAATATTCATTCTGTATTCAACAAAATGCTTCGAATAAATAAGTTAAGCTGCCGGAAAATAGTTGTGTGGCTTCCTGAAAGGAAAAGTTCACTTACCCGCACCTACTGTATACCAGTGGGAATGTATTGTAAAACATGACTACTTCTGTCGCAGGATAACCTGTGAGCTAATATTTGATTATGGCATTATTTGGCCTATCAATGCAGAGGATAAGGATCTGCATTTAGCAGTGATGAAATTAATAAAATCGTGTTATCAAAACTCGACTATTTGAAGATGTTCATGTTTGCAAAATTCATCATCATCATCATCATCATCATATCAGCCGAAAGACGTCCACTGCTAGACAAAGGCCTCCCCCAAAACCCGCTTGGCAGGCGGGTTGGCGATCGCAGTGTAGCTGTACCAATGTACCTTCAGAGGATGCTGCTGCCCATTCTCTGGTGAATCCCTTAGTCGCCTCTTACGACACCCACGGGAAGTGATGGGATGGTGCTATTCTTTTACGTCCGAGACCACAAGGAACGTCATAGTAGTTAGAAAAAATTCATAGTAGTATGAAATTAGAAAGTATCTTCTAGGTACGCTCGTTCCATCGTAGACCTCATGCATCCCTTTCTATAAGTCGAGATCGAGGTCTTGTATTGGTCTGCCTTCTCACGAAAAAAATTGGCAAGTGCGAGTCGGACTCGCGTGAAAAAGGTTCCGAACGAATTTCTTTTTGTAAGATGGTTTTTTTAACACTAACGATTTCTTATAGATTTTCCTGTAATCTATAGGTAAAAAATAGTATCTGCATTTTTTTTTCAATATTTTAGGCTCAGTAGTGTCGGAGATAAGGGGAAATGGTAATTTTTCGTCTAATTTCTTGAATAACTTTCAAAACTGTTTATTTTTAAATTATGAAAAAAAATAATTACAGCCCTTATTATTTGATTTTGACTGTTACACAGTACAGTTTGAAAAACTTCTTTAAAATATTTTCTAGTTTGTCCACCAAAAGTGACCTCCAACTCAAAATTTACTTATTTTCGTAACGCGTCCGTGTTTGGGTCACAGGGGTTCATATGTGTATCAAATTTCAACAGAATCGGTACAGTAGATTTGGAAAAAAATGGCTATGACAGACGGACAGACAGACAGACACCCGGGTGATCCAATAAGGGTTCCGTTTCTTACGGATGTTCGGACCCTTAAACAAAGAAAACATAAAATATTGCTTTTGCAATAGGTATCTAATTATTATATCAGCTCCGTTTACGATTCCCAAGGAAAGCGGGTTTCCGATTCTTAGAATTAGTTTTCTTTGAAAGGAATAATGACTACATTATTCTAATTTCCCTTTTCTAAGTATTTTAATGTTACTACATAGTAGATAATTATTTGCACCAACAAGTCACCTACACAATGTCGTGGTTTCCCGATTAGGATTTTTACGTCGAAAATAGGATGTATTTTTTAATTTTCTTTCGCGTTTTTATGGTTTTGTATGAAGCCGTATAAAAAGCAATAGGCTGAATCTAATACGGGGCTGAATATCGTCCTCATCAAAAAGCGGTACTTACCTCACTACTTACCCTGGCGTGTCGCGTATTTCATTCAACGTCTTAATATTCTGGTCTTCATTTATAATGGACAGTCACGAAATAATTCCAATTTTCGATCTTCCGTGGCAATTAGTGTCAGTAGCTAAATTACCGTTATAACATTTCGGCCATTTCCTTCGGTTTGAATTTAATCTGACTGACTTGGGTTAATTAATAACAATATTATGAGACGGTTCAGAATTAAAGTTTGTCTTTTGAACTACAAAGTATTATTTCATTCAATTGATCACTGGGATTTGTGAGTAGCGGATGCTCTTTTAATCCTACGTTATTTCGATCATATTTCAGTAAAACGTTGAAAACGAGCTGGCTTATTTTGAGAGAGATCTTTTCTTTGCTTTTTCTTTCATTATGTGCTGAGAAGGCTTATGTTTTTGACTCAAGTTAGAATAGCCAATTGCAGCTTATTAATAAACGAATAGTGTTAGCTGTAACTGCTCACATCCGAAGAGTTGAAGCTATTTTTTGAAATGATGCTTCACAATATTGTTGAGGCTTTCGGCCTTTAATTATATGGTTGAAAATAATAGTCACAGATAAGTTTATACATAAAAAGATAAGTTTATACTTTACTTTTTAGTATAATACAATAAGTATAATAGTTACGCACTACAGTTTTATGTTTATACTTAATTTGACGAGTCCAAAATACAGCGTATGAATAATGAATAGCCGAGTCCGAATGGATACTATTGTTGACATTAACATCGAATCTAAAAATGAACAATAGCGTCAACATCCGGGATAAATGCCAAAATGTGGGTATAAAATATTAAATAGTACGTGGCATTCATTTACTAATTGGTTTGTGGTTCAAATAATAATTAGTGTATAAAAGGGCAGCAAAACTGTTATAAGACTTGTATTTCAAGTGTCACTAACGAGCCATGAGCCACGAGCCACGTCCATGTTTTAGGGTCGGCCGTGAATAATATACAAAGTACTTTTTTCAAACGACTTCAATTACAAGTAAGCGTGTTCTACTCAATACGTTTGAATGCTTGGGTTCACTGGGGTCATAAAACTGGGCATTTTATGACCCTGGAAAACTGCTGTGGCTTTGCATACTATGCATTTTTACTGATATTAAAGTTATGTATGCTGTCATGGTTTTATGGCTGACCTTAAATTAAATAAAACATGATACAGTGTGTGTTTGCATTAACGGCGGATAAAGTTTCGCTCTATCAAATTAGTTGGGATTTAATTCGATTGTTACAACTACTGCTGCATGTGCATACGAGATATTTGGGCGCAATTATGGCTTGTTATGGATTGTTTTAATAGGTACATTTCTGAACTAATTTATGAGTACGTTGTTAGCGTTAGGTTAAAACAATAGCATAATTTTACGTTAGTATTATTGCGCTTTCAACTAAAGTCACCGGTGTAGTTTCAAGCAGAAATGGAGAGAGGGGACGCTTTTACATTTCATTTTATGGACAACGCTTAGGTAAACTAAGGGCTTATAATAATATCAAGTGTCTAGCCTGGGACCAACCGTGTACGGCTAATAACTCGATTTCAATTCTGTATAACTTGTACAGCAAAGGAGAATTTATCATAGCATCATTTTGTTTGCAGTGAATATACCCTATTTCTAAAAAAGTGTATGCAAATAGGATCACGCCCAAAGGCTGTAAAATCCTCTAACACAGAGGTCATTGACCCTCAGCCATAAAATATTAACTGAAAACTGAAAAGATAATACTCGTAACAGTTAACAAAAGAAGTAAAATCCGATTAATACATCTTCCGTGGGACAATAACACAATGGTAGGTATTACAACGAATTCGTCATTCGTGAATTATTGGCGTCAGGGACACAATAGCAGATCGTTACTTACGTACGGAGAGTCGTGTCCCTACAATTATATCGGCCGTATTTATCGGCACAATTTATTTATTGGATTACGAAGCGACTACTATTTAATTAACGCGGGACAAATTTAGCAAATTGCTTGAATTAATATTTACAAACTGGAATCGGGATGAGATAAAGTTTCGGTAACTAGCTGCTCCTCGCTGTTCGAGTGTTTGACTATGTGAAACTCTGGCCTTATTCCTGGGTGTTTTACATTCTTCGGGTTTTCGTAATTTCAAGGGCTTTTTGTTTGATTTTCACGTTAATTTGGGAATTTCGACTACCTACACCGTTATGTTTTCCTAACCTCTGTTGTTGCTAAACAATAGTTTCCTCGATTGCTTTTCATGTTTCTCCTTTCTATTTATTCAAGTTTCTATGCCGATGAATGCGTCATCCATTTATCACTCTCCCGATGCATGTCAATTAATCATTTTTGGTTATTGCAGTTCACTGCATAGGTCTCTACTATACTCGTCATTCTATCTGGCTATTACGTTAGCCAATTTACATGGTTTTGATGTTCCGTTTCGTCTGTATATGAAGCTTTTCCAGTATCAGTTTTAGTCTTGAACTCGAGCGATTTACACTAGAAAACCGAAATGGCCACGTTTTGGATAGCTTTCGCTTCAACACCGAAGTCTCTGGGGATCGCAAACCAACATAGCATTTTACAAAGCTGTACGTGGACGCAAATACGCTTTCGGCTTTCGGATCGAAGAGTTTTGCTGAACTTACGACGTAGTGTGTGAGTGATATCAATATATCACCACATATGACAGTTAGGTTCTAGTAAAGCCAAATTAAAATGCTCTTGTGAACGTCCGATAATCTAGGTATGATAAATAAAATAACTCTGTTCTGCTGTAGACTATAAAAGTCGTCGCTGCCTTGTCTCGCTGAAAACTATTACAGTCGTTAAAAATGTCTCATATTTTTATAGAATCGTAAAATAATATGTCCTTAACTTTTTCATCGCAAGCTCGTTGCGCGATATAAATGTACCTCTTCAAAACCGTTTGAAATTTTATTTTGCACCTTTCATATTTTTCAGTTTTAAAGTAAGTACTTAAAATCTTAAACACTTTCTGAAGAATTACTTGTTTCGAAAAATACAGTGTCGAGAAAAGTGTCCTCGTTTAAAACAGGAAATGTGTGATGCGGTTAGAGTTGAAAATAGTTCTTTATTTAATGATTTTCTATGTAGCCAGTTCGAAGATAGCCTAAAGTGGAATAGCTAGTTATCTGTCCAGCACTTGGCCAGTTCGTTACCCACTAAGGGGATTATCGGCGCGGCGACTCCGGGCGCGCAGTGGCACACACGTGACAAGTTCGAACATACATTTATGTAGCCGAGCTCTCGCTACAACTATTGTGGAAAAAACAATTCGAATAGCGGTAGTGAGCGCTTAATATTTAACAAACATAGGAAAACTATATCGAGTCCCGTTTGTTTAGATGTGGATATGTGAGCGGCAATTTTAAAATTGGATTGCTGTTTCCTTTTATTTAGGAATGTAGGTAGTGCAGTGTTATTCACTACATGATTTAAAAAACTCAAAAAAAGGTTTTGATAAAATTATCAAAACCTTTTTTTGAGTTTAAACGGCGGTTTTTTTTTTACAAAAAATTATGAACATATTATATTTCAAACGTTTTAGTTTTTGTGCCACGTAGTACCTACTTCAGTGTTTTTTTATACGACGACAGCTTCCTCCTACATTTTTCGAGTTTAGGAACTCCTTATGAAACGATTTTCATATTTAGCTAGCGGTGTGAAAATTTTATGAGGAGTAAAATCGAGCGTAACCTAATAGTGAGGCGTTACGTTCCTTTGCGCACCTCTCACTTCGAGATTATGTATGAGTGCTTATACAAAGTCTACTCAGCTTATTATTATGTTAAATAGTTTATGTTATATATTTCAATGGATATTATGTAAATAATATGATTAAATAATAAAAACATATATAAATATAGTATTTTGATTCTTTTTTAAGATGTTTTATATCCTCTTTTTACATAATCTACACTTTAAAAGACAGAACTTAAACTCCAGTTGTGCGTCGGAGCTGACACACACACTTTTTTTATTACTTTGTCAGTTTATATTTATTTTTGGTTTGTTTAATTTTCGGTATTTTTTGTAACAAAATTATATGTTTTAATGTGGTGAAATGATTTTTTATATTTATCGCTACAGTAGGTATGTACTCGTATGTATACGTTCATTTACAAAACAAAGAACAACTTTAAGTGAAGATGGGTCCAAGTATCAAGTAGTTTGCCACCATTTGAGCACACCCACGCACTCGCAGCGTGAGTGGGTGTTGAAAGAAGTGACTGAATGACTACAGATTCATGAGACGTCTCCACACGGAATAGGTTCTGAACCTGTGTGGGAATTTAATTAACGAAAAAGAAATAGATAAGTATTTATTTTGGGAAATTGTGATAGAAATCCTATAAATACTGATATGAATACTGAGTTGTTTCAATGAAGTTTGTGGAATCGAAATGCTTTAGCTAAACTGTTGTGGGTGTTTGTCCGTTAATGTCATTCATGAGATGCAAATCCAACTCTGAATGAGTTTAGTGCGGAGTTTGAAGGTTCGTTTAAAATAATTAGAAAGTACTAGCCTATGTCAGTGACAGATGAATGGCGAAAATGATAGATAGTATCCTGATAGATGGTATAAATGATGAATGATATAGGTCCTAAATAATAACAGTCGCACAGGCCGCGTGCCACACGTCTTTTTTTTTGAGTTGGGCTAGCTCTTGGCCTCGATCACGCCTGATGGAAATCGATGGATGAGTTCTATGATGGAATGAGTGAGCCTAGAAGATGCCTTAACTGTACCGGTACTCTCACGCGTCGACGAAACACAGCAGGCAGCTTGACGCCAGACTCTGGTGGGAGGGTGCAAGGGAAGGATTGGCCAGTCTTTTATGGTATAAGATTAGACTGTTCAGGATGCGCCGAGCGTTCGGTTCAGTTGAGCGCCTGGTGGAAGAAATTGCGCTGCACGGGGAGGCTTCTTCATGCATCCCAAAAATGTTATGGGTAATCAGTCAGAAAATCTGCCACTAGTCTTCCAAAGGGTATCGTGTTACCCAGTTACTGGGTTGTAGAGGTCAGATATGCAGTCGCTTCATGTAAATACTGTTACGCATCTGCATTCGGTTCGACTGGCAGCCGACCGCAACATAGTTGCGAAAAGAATTTGGCGGATAGACCCGAGATCTTAATCCAGGCCAAAGTCTACTTCTGTTCCAAGTGTCATCCAAAGACGTTTACCCGCTGAGTTGTTGTTGGTTAGTTTAACACCTAAGCATACAGACTGTTACATTATTACATTAACAATAGGATTGAGCCTCTAGTGACATAGGTACTAGTGAAAACGATTGTCGAAAAGTCAAAAAGACGACGCCAGATAAATTTGCAATAACGGTCATTACCTCGTCCTCAACATCTCTTCGTAGGTACCTGGACAATAAATTATGAATCGTTTTTCATTGTTAGAAAATGTACAGGATCACGATTTATGACGATTCAGGACAGCTTTATGTCTTGATATCTGTTTTCGGAATTAAATGTGTCAATAAATATAGGTGAGTCAATGACCGTTATTGAAAATTAATCTGGCGTCGACCATACCGCAATGTCACGTGGTCCATCCAGAATATTTTAGCATTTCGTCAATCACTAACGCCGATTTTTCTAGAGCCCCAGTTCTTTGTGACTTAGACGTCGAAAAAGGGAGATCCTCTATTTACTATAAACCCTGTAAACGGACGATCAAAGATCTAGCCCAATAGAGCCGTAAAGGTTAACAACCACATTACATTGTACGCTAGCTTAGGCACGACAACAAAGACAATTTAGACTTTATTCGTCGAATCGTTGATCTTCTTATGTTCTGAGTTGAGCTACACGATCACTGACAAGTGTGTCAAAGAAAGATGGACAAACAACAACAAAAAATACTGACAATAATTACCAAGTAATAATATGCTAACAACATAAATAAACCTGTGCGATGCCAAAAAGGCTCTGTAGAAGCTGCGATTTGAAAAAAATCTACACATAGTGCTCGTGGTGCTGAGGTTCACCTAAATAGGTATATATTTCTTCAAAAGACTTTTTCAGAAAATAAATGGTCCTCATATAATTGATCTGACAAGAAAATTTCTGGACTTTAAAGGCTTGTTTTTTGTTTTAGGGTTTTGTCTCAGGATAGTTGGATACGAGACACCGACTTTTATTGAAATCGAGCACTTTTCCACTATAAACAATAATGTAAGAAATAAACTAAAGCAAACAAACAATTAGATGATTGGCCAAACAACTCGGACGGCGCTTATCCAGTTTCAATACACATTGACGTTTACGTTAAAGCGACCGGGTACGTTTAAAACTCGCCGCAAGGCCATAGATTGCTCGGAAAAGACTTCGAACCAAATGTTTCTCCCTTAGGAAACTATCGGCCATTCAAAGTGTAGCTATTTCAAGCCTGTACCACAATCGTAGGGTAGATCGTTCGATCACATGGTAAGCCTCGGCCACTCAGTTTGAATAGGTGGTCTCTCTATACAAGAATAGATGACCGATTACAATCGGACCCTTTTCTTTGCTTTTAGATCTCTTCTGTGAGTTATGGTTCCGTTTCTAACAGTGTGTACGTGAAATGTAACACGGTTGTTGTAAAACTAAAATGTGTTGTTGTTACAATAAAAACAATTTTTTGCTTTGTCCTTCATTCGAAGCTTATGAGGAATTACTCAACATGGTCGATTTTGAAAATTAGTTTAAAAAGACCGCAAGAGCTATTTTCAGTTTACATAGAAAGTGAAATATCAGTCTCTCTTTCTCTCTAAACTCCTTATCGAAAAACTTCTTGTCTAACATTTTATAACCTGCAGGCGTCCAGCATATGCGTACCAAGTTTTATTGAAATCGGTTGTTCATTTCCAAGAATAAAAACTTGCCAGATTTTTACGAAATATCGTGTGGAGGAACAGATCCCAACAGAATTATGATAAAAAATTATTAAAACGCATAATGCATGAAAGGATGGATCATGTAAATCATTAATCAATCAATATATTGTATAAAACTCTTCCGTTACTGAGTAACTGAGTGATTGAGTGACTGACAGACAACGCACAGCCAAAACTGCTAGTCGTAGAAAGCTGAACTTTGGCATGTAGGTTCATCGGGAAGTGTAGGGAAGCACTAACAAAGAATTTCCCGAAATTCCAATGGGAACGGGAAAAACACGGGATATGCACGTACGAAGTCGCGGACAAAAGCTAGTGTTATAGAATTAAATAATTCCGCATTGTGAGTCCGGGTAACAAACAAACCATTTTCGGTTTAAACTAAGTATTAATTTCTCGTCCATAATTAGCAACGTTGTAGATTTATACGAGGAATAAACAGGCGTTTGATTCCTGGTAGCATGAACTCGAAATGCAGCCAGGTTCTATTTCGAAACACGATTGATGTAAGCGCCTTATCATTGTAACCTATTGAACAATTCCTACCGAGAGCTGAAACCTCTCGGTATTTTCGAAGCACTACTCCGATAATTGATTTCTGTTCTTAATTAAGTAGTCACTCCTCTTACGACCGTCCTTGTAATCTAATTACGTACTTCTCATAATTTTAATATTGTCATCATCTTGAAATTAATGGATCTTAAGAAAATTGACGAGAGGGATCCCATCTCTTGTGTATACTCTTGAGAATTTGAAGGTTAGGAATAAGTACTTAAATATGTAGGTACCTATGCCTTTATTTTCTTTAACCTTATAATTTTTATTTTCACTTTTGAGGAGAGCTCCTTATGTCACTTGCCTTCTACACTCTTGTTTGAGTTTTCGAATTTAGTTCTGACCATAAGCTTTAGTTAAAAATATTTGTGACTATGGCCATTAGATTCAGATCCGACAGACATCAGCCAACTTGTCCTATTTGAAGTTAAAACTTTAAGATATTTTAAGTCATTTGTATTGTATATCTGTAAACGCAACCACGAGATTAAAATAATCTAAATCACGGCAATCTATAAAAGCTTCAAGATGACGATTACTCAATAAAAACCCTTTATAAAGATAACACTACTCCACCGTGTTTACAACTTCTAGATATAGCTTGTAGCCATTTCCCTGAAGAGCCAGTTACTCCAGTGTGAATACCTAGATAGGCACTGAGTTGGAAAGCTTTCAGTAAATTATTAAGAGCAATTTTCAAGTGGCTCACTAAAGGATATTTAATAAACCGTGTTCAAGTGAAATAAATTGTGAAATTGGATTTTGCTTACTCAAACTAATACCTAAGGGCCAGTTTTACCAACGAAACTGAAGAACTGACAGAACAAGAACGTCAGTCGTTCAAGAACTGTCAGTGTCAATATATGAGAGTGACATTGATACGTTTTGCGAATTGTCGATTTCACTCCTAGGCCACGTTTCCACCTGCAACCTAGCTCGTATGCAAGTCACATTACATAGTAGGCTAACGACGTCTAATGTGATCAATCGCTCGATCGTGCCCGCAATGTAATTAAACTTGCATGCGAGTTACTTGCAGGTGCAAACGCGGCCTTAGTCTCGGACTGGCAAGCAAGACATGCTGGGTTGAAAGACAAGATGTTGGATCTTTAGTCTGGATTCCATGTTGAGCATGTGATGCAGCTATAACAGCACTGTAACATGTGTATAACACCTACATATGTACATAGTATATACCAATAGAACTGTTGGTACAGTAGTTACAGGATTGCATGTGCCTGAGCGCCAGTTTTTTCATAGCAGTGTTAGATTTCCAATATCCAAAAAAAAGTACCTGAATAGGGATTTAAGTTTTCCACGTCTGGCTATTTACCTTTGCAAATGCAACCATGAAGTTTAAGATGAATTTCTAAAGAGGCCATTATTTTACAGAAGATGAAGTAACTTTAAAAAGACTTCCGGGCTGTAGCTAGCAGGAAACACAGACTCTGGCATGGAATTCCACTCCTTAGCTGTACGCACAATGAATGTGTTCCCAAAACGTTTAGTGCGTGTGGGTGGGATGTCCACCATGTAAGCAGAAGAGTGAACTTCTAGTGATTCAATATCGTAGGTAAGGTGCCGTAAGAAGTCAGTTAAGCAGTAAGTAGGCGAGTTTATTATATTATGTTACGAATAGAATTTTCCTCATTATCAGTCTCTGCAACCGGATGAATTGTATTATGGAAATAAAACTAGTCTGTAAGGAATGGGCCTCGGCTCGTATAGACTACGCACGAGCAATTTTTCGTTACTGCACCACCACATCACTATTACCACACTTGTATACTCGAGGTAAATTGACGATTTTAGACAAATAAAACAAATGAATATATTTACTGAACATAAAATGTTCAGTAAATAATTATATTCATTTATTTTATTTCTTGTTTAATAAAATTACCTACTCTTTTCCGTGTTCTACAAATCTTGTCTGATGTTCGACTTGAAGGAAAAATTAAGATCCTATTGACATGAGAGAAACGTTCATACTCGTATTTCTAGAACCAAGAAGTTGACACATAGTCAAGCGAGTTCAAGGCCGGGTACTACTAACAGGAATTTGTTGTAATTCGGTAACGTGACTCGTGTTACGAGCTACTGTGATGCCGAGTCACTATTACTACAGAGTATTTTTCCTTTCATATCTTGATAAACTAATAATCCGGCGTGAAAATCATTCTCATATCGATCACACAATTTGGGTTTGATCAAAAGTTTAACCGTGCTGATGTAAGAAACACATATTTAAACTCATTATCAAAATCTCAGCATTCCATATTTGTTTACCAAATAGGACACAAAGGATAATCTGGAAAACCGAGATAATACAATTTTTTGTTGAGTCGAAGCAGTTACGTAGCAGAATCGTAGCAGTTTCGTTGAATCGTATTAGTGAGTGGCGTAGCAATGGCGTACGAAGCAGTTGCGTAGCGCCAGCGTAGCAGATTCGCTTCAGTGATATAGCAGTTGCAGCTGTGAAGTACGTAACAGTAGCAGCGTTGCACTTCCTTATATGCAGCCTAGAGGTGACGTAGCAGTAGTGTAGAAGGTTGCATCGGTGGCATTTCATTTTTAATTAATATTAATCAGTCTTGAAAGATGAGCAATCTCATAAAATCATATTTAGAAAAAAAAAACGCCTAAAAGATGCCAAACAAGCTTTTCTTCAAACCAGTTCTGGAAAAAAATCTCATTCCATGATATGAAAATGAATACAAACTGCAAATAATTTAATACTTTATTCCTTGCAGTTTAAATATAAAATTAAAATATATCAAACATTTTATTAAAAACGTCTTAATACTTCAAAAAATTGTAAGAGTTCTTTAAGAAATAAATATAAGTAAGTTCCGATACTTTTAAAAATTCGTGTAGTCGCTCAGTAAATTGATATGCTATTCGATTTTATGATGAGATATAAACTAGCTGGCCTATCGCGATCTATGAATAAGTAATCGAATATATTTTATCTCATTCGATCGTATTCCTTTCAAAATATCCGGAACTTTATGAATACTTACATTTTTATTTGCAAAAAAACATCTTTTGGATATAATTTGATGTTTTGGAACCGTGACCTGTCAAGGTTCATTTCGGTATATTTTTGATGATAAGGGCGCGATCATTTTAGCTTTTTCTCGTAGTTTCACTCCCACACGAACCGTGCATTTGGGAATAAAAACCATTTGAACTCAGCTATTGTGAAGCATTCTATTACTGGAATAATTTTGGTGATTGAAAATACTAATATTTTCAGAGATTATTTCCATCATTTCTAACATCTCATTTCGCAAACATTTTACTTTAGAAGTAATCATTTGACAAAATACAGATCATTTGTCATTCGTTTTTTGTCAAACATTATTGAACCTAAGTCAGTAATTATCAAGCAATGCATTTTGCCAAACGTTATATTTTATGCTTTACGTTAAAGATTAGTTTGTCATGTGATGTTTTGATGTCATGAAATGTTGTCTTTCAATTATTTGTTAAATATAAACTAACTACTACTACTTGATAACAAGTATAAAACCTAACGTTATTTTTTAAGTGAAAATTTGTGATTCCTTTTTTGTCAAATGACAGGACACTAACATACACTTTTGCTAAACAAACTTACGAGTACATCTAATAAACCTAGCTACGTACACAATATGCAAAAAACCATCAAAAACACAATACACACAAGATTTATCGAACTAGAGAAATAACTCTAGAATAACACAAAGTCATTGCCTCATTCAATTAATCTCTTACCTAAACAAGTAGTCCACGCCAATCCATGTCTTTATTAATAACACTTTAATTATTCAAGCAAGTCTTTCCTTTCCTTCTCCCCATCTGGTGCTTCAAAGTACAAATTACGCAGGACATCATACCCACTTAGTGCTTCAACAACTAAGAACAATACCGATCAAGAACTTTGTTCTTAGGCTTTGTATAAAAAGTAAAATAAAAGTATAAAATGTCAAGGGATCGTTCCTTTGAAATATAATCCTAATTACTTTATAAAACGGGTTTGGTAATTTTTTTTTGGGTATATTTTGTGGGTAGTCGTCACGGTTTTGTATTGACAAGGCGCCGTTACTTTTTTTTTCAAAATTATATTATACATGTTCCAATATACAATATAAGCCTGCCACTTATTTAAATGTAGCTATTTTTGTTTGAAGTCAATATTGTAGTTGTGGTATAGAAATCACAAGTTTCGCTTTTGAAGTAGAAATCTTAGGATTCACAGCTTTTAATACAATTATATTCTGCCACATGTACGATTCGACTAGCTTGTAAACGCATAAAAAGTTTTTCTAGTATGTTAGAACTAAATGTTGACGTGTAATTTAATTAGGCATAACATGCCCACGATACCACAAAAAAGCATTACTACAGACACAATTTTCCGCTAAAACAAACTTGAATTCAGTATTTATTTTCTATTTGAAAAATGAATGATCGCTTTGTAGGTATTGTCGAGCTCGCAGTACTTAATCGAGTGTCTATCATCGACATGAATGCTTGTCACTGATGTATCCATGACGCGCCGTAATTCAGTCGGAACGTGACAGGCAAAACCTATTGTTTAGGCCTTATTAAAAGCTCGTGGAGTTTCACACAGTTTTCATGCTGTTATATTGATGATTTTATAAGCGTGGGTTTTGTACGTGGCTCGGTAGGTTACATGAGTTCGCATGTATTTGAACTATTGAGAGGTTAAATTGTATCTACACGTTTGTTTGTTTGTAATTGGTAGTAGATAATTTTAATGTAATATACAAGGGATCAAGTGTCGATTACGCTCATCAGCTATTATACAAGCTTTGGTGGATCATTCATTTTAGTATTCTGATCCAAAGTAACTGTTTACAAAAACCTAAAACATAAAATTTTTCACTTCACGTTATAGGTTATATACCGTTATTTCCTATGATCAACAAAAAACTTGCAACAGTTTAAAAGAATCAGTCGCATTGTTCTTGCGCGTGGCGTGTTATATGAAACAACCGTCCCCGGCTGCCTATGACAGAAGCAACTGTTTAGATAGGACAAAAGCTCTAACTGGGCCACTTACGACGCGTCGTTCTACTTACGGGCCGTATCTCCAGACTTGTCAGATTCGCCCTGTTCACCTAAAGAGCACACTTCAAGCGCGCCCGGGTGAAAAATCAAAGAAGCATTGTATAGCACATGTTTGGACATAGTTGCTAGTTTTAAAGTTTGGGACATACGTGTTTTTGAGACAGAAAACATTTACAACAACAATTCATTGTTTAGTGAAAAATCTTAAAGGTACCTAATGTGGTGTCTAATTTGGTGAATAGCGAATTACTAGGCCTAGGATAAGTGATAGTGAGGTTTTATTTTCTGAATTGTATGAAGTAATTCGAAGTTTGTATCGCCGGCCGCGCGGTTGATTACAAGTTTAAACATACTGTGAAACTTTTACTCCATCCGAAATACATCTGACCTCGATAACCCATTTTGGGTAAATACTGATATATTGATGATCAATGTTTTGATCAAGCAACGATTTGAGGAGCTCGTGTTAAGGTCCAGACTAAGCAACGATTACCGAGGTGGATGCGTGGATGGGAGACCATGGGAAATCACGTTAAGGGAATTTATATACTTAGCGGCGCGGGCGCGTGGCCAAACTCCATGCATTTTCGTCGCCGCGCACCTGCTGCTTGCCCACCGAGCGCCTGGAGCACTTTGTGTATCAAGTCCTTATGCCGTTGCTCACGGCTGTCATTTGTAGCTTTTTGATAGTCACTAGGGTAGGGTAGCACCTGAAAATCTGATACTACCAGTCTTGCTAGGGTTTATTGTGTTTCTTAATTTCTGTGTTGTGGAGGTCTGATAGGCAGTCGTCTCATGCAAAATACTGGTATTCAACCACATTCAGTTTGAAATCTTAAGCAGATCGATCAGTCATGGCTTTATGTTCTTTGTGATTTTGAAAGAAATATCGCGTGGATTGGCCGCAGCAAGCGCAGACTAAATTCATTTTTCGGGTCAATCGGTGCGGCTGAACATTCGCCAGGAGACTCTTTTCACGGCAATTGAATTATTTATTAAAACTTTATGCACTAGTAAAAACACTGTACAAAGGCGGACTACTAACTGACTTCATGTTCATAAACGTCTAACAATAATAATGGCAAATATTCTGAAGAGTGACAGGTATAGTTGTCGCGTTTTAACATTGTAATTTATGACATTGACTCACACATTGACATTTTTAATTAAAAAAAATAACTAAAAATAAAATGGTTCGGAGTCGAAATCTATACTAATCGAATGAAAAACTATTTTACCGTTTTGTTTTGTTTAAGTATGAATATAAATCCATAAAAATGATGACTGTGGGTGTAATAAAAAAAGTTTATTAAATTGTTTAGAAGAGATGTCAGAGAAAGGGCAAAAGCCAAAAAGGACGCTAATGCCATTCTAAAACAAAATTACCTTCTGTAGTTAACATACATTCCTAAATATATCGACAAAAAACAACATGATACTTTTGTACGTCCTTCACAAAACTTGAAGTAATTTCCCAAATAAAAAGCATAAACAAAAGGAACACGAATACGATCCAAATTCAGTTTCTTTCCCGAAATTATGGTTACTTTTATCAAAGTTGACGTTGGCGTGACCGGAAGAAGATTGGAAACTTCACCTGCAAGCATATGGGGGAATCATAAAACTTAATGTTATTTACCGATATCGCTTCCGACCGATACTGTTCAGATATTATGGAACAGGTATTGTGGAACAGGTATTGAAGATGCAGAAAATACTCGTAATATAACGTCGCGTCAGCCGTAGCATTTTATGCTTTTTTCTTGAAATAGGGATGTTATGCGGTTCGCTTGCATGTGTGTCTGAACTGATATGAAAAGCAATAAGGTATGTAGTGTGGGAGCTTAAATATGTTTCAGTGGCTTCAAACATCAACTAAATGAGTATCTATGTTCCAATAACGTTTCTTACAGAAATAGTACATACTTTTTCATTACCTGTTAAAATTATTCCATGGGAACGTACTAATAGGAAAAAAAACATCCTATGTCCTAATACCAGCCATGGTTCAGCTGTTGAAGGGAGTGACTGGTTAATATTTACTGAAACAAGAAATAGACTTCATATTAATAGGAAAAGATAAGTAAAGATATTTATTTCATCTTTTTTACTAATAGACAAAAACTAGAAAAAAAAATTTAACTGATAATAATGGTGGGAATCCATTATTTTCGCAATCCTCTTGCGCTCCGCGTTCCTGCTACTGCTCCACATAGTGGATACGTTTCCGAATTAATTGCGAACCAAGTTCGCAATGGTAATTGGTAATTGTTTTCACTTGTTTGCAATAGTGGTGTTTTCAGGAGTATTTATCGAGTGCATCGAATCTTCGCAAACTCTGTCGACTGCGCTCAAAGAGACTGAATAATGTAGCTACTGGTGGGTAACTTTGACAAACTTGCAGTTTTCCAGACTGTTGGCTGTTCGTTTATCCGAGTGCCGACCACTTGTTTCTTAGTTAATGACCCGGTGGTTCCTGAAGGATAGTTACAAGGTGCAACATGTAATGTAAACATTAATCAGTAGTCCTACAACAAACAAATTGATGTGGAATTAAAGTTAGTCTTAACATACTGGGTCGGAACAAATTTGACTTTACTAGTTGATATCGATATAAATTTAAACTTGCTACACGGATAAATGCTAGATTGATAATAAAACGTACGTTCGGAAATGGTGACCTAATAATAAGGTAAACATATCTGTATATGTCCTAACCCAGGTCATGATCTATCCGCGTGCCAGGTTTCGTTCAAATTCATATAGCATTTGAGGTCTGATTAATTGATAAACATGCGGAAAGACTTTCACGATCCAGGTAGACCATTATTGGAATAGGAATTACCTTATTTGTGTACTATATGCAACCAACATTTCTACGAGATGTGTTACATGTTTTAAACTGTGTAACCCTCTCTACATAAAAAGGGTTACCCACAGCAAAACCCAGCAAATCGTTCAAAAGGGGGAAGACCACTCTGTAATTGCCAAAGCTATTCTCAATTTGGCATTCAATTCATTTTACGAACACGTGTAATAAAGATATTAGTAGAAACACGAGTTAATTCCCGGTAAAACGAGCGTTGTATGTAGTTATTCCAGTTGGAATTAGGTTGTGACGTGCGTGACTGTGGCGACAGGAATCCAGGCATCCATTGGTCACTGGTCACGCGAGGCTAAGTAATTCTAATTACGAATGCACCTGAGTGCCTGTTTATTGCGGAAAATGTGGCTAATTACTTTTTAACACCATCGTAGGTAACATTTTTATTTCGCTGCTATTCCTACTTAATTGTATTTTATGTTTGGATAATTATGATGACAATAGAGAATATGCAGCAATTTTTAACCGATTTCTTTTGTTTACAAAATGAAATACTTAGTAATTTTAGAAAGCACTTATGAAATCATTTTTAAAATAACTTCATCGGCGATAATAATAATGATTATTTATTTATAAACTTTTTACAAAGAGGTGTGTATACATAGCCAAAGAAAGTTAATATATAGTTTACTATATACACTCTTTTGCAAAAAAAACGGGCACCTAAGGAAATTTACGTTCTAAGGTCGATTTTAGTTAATTAAATGAAATTTATTTCTTTGACGTAGTCTGTATACTTATAATCGTGTAAATTAATGCGCGTGAAGTGAATTCGAGCAATTAAAAGAAAAAAAAACGATGGATTCTTTAAAATCGACGTACACGCCCAAACAATAAGAAGTGGTCGGCAATAAAGACAAGTTTTTTTTTTACTTTTTTTAATTAAATAAAGTTACAAATGTAAAAACCTAGGTAATAACGAGTGTGACCTCCTCTTGCCAAAATCACAGTTTGAATCCTTCTGGGCATGCTTTCCACGATGTTTTTAATAACGTTTTGAGGAATACGTTCCCACTCTTCTGCAATGACTCTTTTTAGCTCCCTGATGTTTTGTGGAGCAGGTTGCACTGATCTTACCCGTCTGTTTAGAACATCCCACACATGCTCAATTGGATTGAGGTCAGGACTTCGAGCTGGCCAATCTAAACGACGGATCCCAACTTCTTGCATGTACGCTTCCACGTCGCCAGAACGGTGCGGGCGAGAATTATCGTCCATAAAAATGGAATCTTCCCCAAGTGCAGTCAATGTGGGTTGTGCATATGGAATTAGGACTTCCATTATGTACCGGTGTGCATTTAATGTTCCATTTTCTATGAAAATTAACTCCGTACGCTCCGTCGAATTAATTGCTGCCCAAACCATAACGGAGCCTCCGCCATAAGGAGTGATTTCTTCGAAACACACTTCCGCATAGCGTTCCCGTGGTCTTCGCAGCACTCGCCGGCGTCGGTCCTCTCCACACAAAGAGATTCTAGCTTCATCAGAAAACAATACTTTATTCCAGTCCTCCAGAGTCCATGAAGCGCAGTTCCGAGAAAACTGAAGTCGAGCAACACGGTGCTCACGGAGTAATTTAGGGCCCCGAGCTGGGCGGTAACTCTTGATATTGGCAGCCAAAAGCCTCCTCCTGACCGTCCACAAGCTAACTTCTACTCCTCTTACTTCTTCAAGGCTCTTCTTCAGGTCCACACTTGACGCCTTACGATTACGCAACGCCTGACTCACCAAAAAGCGGTCATCTCTTGGTTATGTGCATCGTTTTCTTCCCGAACCGGGTCTTCTTTTGACCGAACCAGTCTCTAGATACCGTTGCCAAGTCCTCTGGACAGTTGAACGACTCACATTTAGCCGCTGAGACACGTAAGTTTGCGAACAACCTTCTTCAAGTAGGGCTATAATTTTACCGGTCCTTATCGCTTTATCACTCATATCAAAAAGTGGTATTTAATGTAAAAAGAAAGATTTAATTGCTTAATTTGCAGAAAATATCCAAAAAGTTTTAAAATATCGTAATCAGTTAAAAATCGTTTCAGCAATTCGCGCCATTAGTAAAGCAATTTTAGAATAATCCACAATAATCATTATTTTTCTTTTCAAATTTTAAATTTGGAACGTAAAGAGTCATGCCAGGATGCTTCAAAAAACATGCCAATAAGTACATCGTCAAATTAACAAAACCTATTTCTTGTTCTTCTTCATTGAAGTAGAGAAAAAAATCTAAAGTGCCCGTTTTTTTTGCAAAAGAGTTTATTAACATTCTTTGGCTACCCACCTGGCTTTTTTTACTTTTTTTTTGGCTAACCATTATATAAGACTTTAGTCTTATATAATGGTTTAATTAGTAACGGCTAAATTAAAACTAGTGTTTGGCTAAATTATATTAATTACAGGTACAAGATATAGCGACCTGCCCGACCCAGGTTTATTGAAACCTGTGTTTCAGGCCAACACTTCATCGCATTTTAAATGGGACTTAATAAATATTAATTAAAAACTATTATAAACAATTAAGCAAAAAAAAAAAATTACGAAGTAATATTATTATTCATACCAAAATATCTAGCAATTTTCTTAATTTTATAAATAAAGCTTCAAAGTTTACAATTAGAAAGAAGAAGTCCGATATAGACTTTAACGTCAAAGTCCTTGACGTCTATACAGCTGCCATACAAAACAGCGTTTTCGCATTTGTTTAAAATGAGTTACATCTCGTTGGTTTTTCGATCAATTGGTTTTTTTATTCTATTTTCACTGTTATATGCAATTATATACAATAATTTTATATATTTTGAGACAAACTGTGTTAGAACCTTAGATTCTTTTAATTAATCTCGAGACAAGACAGTGTTTAACGTGATGGTAATTGTGTACGGAAAGTTTTATATTAGCTGAAAACTTCCTCAAGGTAGGAAGAGTTTCTAGGAAAATTTAATAGGATCCGCCACGGCTTTGTTAGATTTATTTACAGTAAAACACATCCTGTGTCAATCTGTATTAACTTAGCTTAGTAACGAGACTAGTAAAATAACTTTATAAAGAAATCTCCAGCCTTTTCGCATTATGTGAATAAAGCGACTCACGGATAATTTCGTTAAAAATATTATGGTAATTAAAATTCATAGGTTAGGGATTGATTGTGATTTTTATTCTAAGTTGTGCTGCTCGATGTACGAGTTACATGCTATCATGGGTAGAGGACACTTCAACAAAAAAATGTTAGGAACGTGGTGCCCTAAGTGTCACGTTGCCGAGGTATTCCAAGGTAAAGTCACCTTGTGACAGTCACGACTCTAACATTAAAATGACTAAATTGAGTATATGCATTAGTATTAGTACAAATAGTTCCTAGCTGACATTTGTACATTGAGTCTTTACGGACATAGAAGCCAGAAAATCTGACACCAGTAACTGGGTTGATAAGCCGCTTCTATAACATACGTGTACTCAGCAGTATCAGGTTACATTTGAAGTTGACTTCAACGTAGTTGAGAAAAGGCTAGATAGATTAAAGTGATTGAAAGATGTAACGATACTTTTCTCAACAGTGGTACAATAAGCATTGTTTAGAATAAAAGTTAGTATCTACCTACTTCAATAAGCGCATTCAGAATCAATCGTATATCACTTAATGGTGTGGCTTTCTGTTAGTGACAGAGTTTTCGTAATCAGATTAGAAGTATCATATTTTATCTCTTACTATACAGAATGTTCCAGAAGTGCGTGGTCATACACTACGATATATAAACTTACTTCTTGAATTGTTTTTTTTTGTCAATATTTTTTTATTTTGATCTTGTTTCTGTAGGTATACAGGGTGAATTTTTAAAGTGTGCGTAGATGGCCAAATCCGAAACTTTGAGGAATATCAAAAAACACTGAAAGGAGTCTCGAGCCCGATTTTGATGAAAACTAAAACTAAATCATTGGATTTTTGAAAAATTGGTTTTCCTAACCAGTGATCGACCTGTATTATTACAACATCCGAAAGTGTCGCTAATAACGAACAAATTCTGGGAAGTAACATACGTAACATGAACATCGGACCAGTAGATTCTCGGGTCCGATGTTCATGAAAACTAAAACTGCATCATAGATTTAAAATTCAGTCGTTTTTTTATTAAAAAATAAAAAAATATTTAGTTAAAAGTGAGCTCTTTCGTTTAGTTTGCCATGTGTTGTTACTTCCTAGAATTTGCGACAGTTTCGGATGGTATAATAATAAAGGTCGATTCCTGGCTAAGAATACCGATTTTTCAAAACGACAATAATGCAGTTTTAGTTTTCATCAAAATCGGGCTCGAGACTCCTTTCAGTGTTTTTCGATATTCCTCATAGTTTCGGATTTGCCCAACCACGTACACTTTAAAAATCCATCAAGTAGGTATAACAGTAACAGAACACTACCCTTAAATATGACCACGCCCTTCTGGAACACCCTGTACAAACCATTGTACCTCTTTTTAATGTCGATAAACAGCTACGTCAAAACAAATGCTATAAAAGTACGGATAATTATACGTAAATAAAGATAAATAAAAATATAAACTTTCTAACTGTATTGCAATATTTTCTTTGCGAACTATTAACGGTTCAAGTGCAATAAGCGCATTATAGCAATAGAAACTCGATGAGTTTCCAACACTTTATGATTTTTCTTTGAGAATCTTTTCGTAAGTGTTTTAATATCTACCCACCTAGTCTTTACTTTCTACATTCTGAAAATCAAGACAAAGTTGAATATATTCAACTTTATTAGAAGTGCGTTATTTTTAGATAATGAAAAATCATAGACATAAGGGTCTTCTATGGAGGTACAGGTCCGACTAACCCATCAGGATATATAGGCTTGATGATATTTATTTAAACTTTGTTTGCATGGGCGCACTTAATGCAACAAGGCATTCTCTACCAGTCTACGTTTGGGTTAAAAAGATTGCACAGCTTATTATGATATTATGCTTTGCTTTAAATAATATTTGAACACAGAAATAGTAATATTTATTATTACCCAAGCTTTTCACAATTTGTCATACCTATCCAACTACTTTAAAATGGTCAAAATAAACAGTGAATATAAAAGTGCGTACGCAAAATATTAAAATATAGGTACCTACTGTAATTGTACTTCAATAAATAACCTTTTTATTTGAAATTCCGAAAAAAAAAATTTTAGCGTACGTTGCTTCGATGTACTGTTTCAAATATTTAGTTCTAGGAAATTTGTGTCCTAAGAAGTCGTATCTTCAAACGCGAATAAATTAAAATTAATATTAATAAAGCTAACAATCGCCCTGAAACAATAACGACGTGCCAATGCCATCAAGATTCTGTTGTGAAACAGAGATAGTGCTATTCGTCCTGCGTAGCTTCGTCTCTCTCTCACAGCGGAATCATGATGTCGCTGGCACGTCGTAGAAGAGGGGACTTCGTTTTGCCTGTTTTTTGAAGGATACTAGCTGGCTCAAGTTAATATACTCATCGACATACGGCCAAAATTAATAATATATCCGTAATCTACGATATAAATCGATCTTAGATATATACCAATCTATGGATCGATCTCCAATCCAAGTGCCAATATCGAAAAAACACAATCCATCTCTTGCTCAATCCGCAGATATCCGGATATCCATTGCCTCTTTATCATTTCGTTTTATGCAAAATCCATGAGTATTCATCGTTAATTTATATATAATATAAAATAACTGTGCATAAACAGGCTTTATAATTTATTGTAAGATTTCTTTTATTATCGACACATCTATTAACTTAAGATTTTAGGACGATTAACATCGAAACGTCGTGTTTAAAATGGTGATAAATTCTAATGTTTCGGTTAAAATGGAACGTAACGCAAAAGGACCGGGACGCGATTTTTTGTCTGTGGTAGCTTGGCGGGTGTTTGTTTTTTATTTACAAGTGCAATTGATTTGACGCCATGCTTGCCCCCAATATTAAGTTTCTTTGTTTGCTTGTTAGTTTATATGTTAGATTTTGACTGATACGATAGAAAATATAGAAATTAACTGCAGTTTTCGATAACCTAAACCTAAATGTAAAGTCAGCATCATCCAGACTCTGCATGTAGTTCACCCTTTTAATTCTCCTTGAAGTAGCGCGTCGGCATCGTAACTCTTCACCCGCTTCACTATCTGTACTGTCCCAATCTGATAACTGTGCCAATACCTCCATATCACTGTCACTATCACTGCTGGAGAATATCGACACTGCCATTTTTACAAACCAAATCCGTAAAACCAATGCTAAATCTGAGGAATTTCTAAGATTGCGATTGAGATTGTTTACACCGATCAAAGAAAACGTCAAATTCAATGGATAGGTTATTAACACGCACAAACTGTCATTTACGAACAGAGGTCAATCTATAATCCGTGATCCGTCCTCTCAGAGATAGCTTGGTTTTAAAGATCGCGATTTCAATCCACGGATAGCTTTTTGACACACTATATTATATATCTGGATTTTATTTTCGATCTTCAATCCAAAGATTTTGGATTAGATCGATTATTAATTTCGGGTGTTAGTGGATTTTTTGCTCAAAAATAGTAGTAATATTTTTTGTGCTATAGGTCGTGACTTTAGTCTTTGAACGATTCATCATTGGTCCAACTTCAAGGCTTGCTGTACTTAGATCTTGGAGCATATTTTGCAACTCGGCAGCAGTCGGTGCAAATAGGACATGATCAGCGAACGAAGGTTGGTGAGTTTTTGCCACCTACTGTTATACCTTTACTGGACCACCAGTTTACCAGGTTCTTAAATACAGTTTCACCGGGAATTACCACTACATGGTTCAGTACTCAAGCAACCAATTCAGTAAAATAAAAGTCAAGCTGAACTGGGTTTATTACTGGAATGAACCTGGATGGGCAAAGTTTGACCCTAATGCAAAGAACATATCTCCTTCAGAGGTTGATCTGATTGTTATTGGCGTTAAGATTCACGATGGGAAACTGCAAAATACGGAAATGGATAGAGAAAGATATAATACGAACTAGGCTACAAAATTATTAATAATCTATATTGATTTTCTATCACAGATTTATTTTTGTTAAAAGTTTTAGATGTATCCCAAGATAAACGACGTGACTAGTCATTTAAATTAACAATCATTATTGCTGATAGAATGTCTGCTTCCTATTCCCACTTGAAGTTATGTCTTCAACCGACCAAAATAATCGATCTCGGAACAGCAATAAAAGTAAACCTACATAGTTCGTGGTCACCAACAATTAAACTTGAACAGCAACTTGGAAGCAGCAATAAAATAGCAAACAGCGGTACAACAATAAATTTATATTTACGACAGTTAAAATAGTTGAACGGATATGCCATAGTTTGATTTGTGCTTTCTTGTCAAGGGCCCGCTTTGTTTCAAATATTGGAAAACGAATCACGTCCTTAGTTCGGCGTGTGTCGAATGGTAATCTGGCGTTTTCAATATTTTTGTTACAACTCCAATTCGTATACGTTACGTACTTACTGTAGTATTGATTCGGCTATCGTTTTTGTATGATACCAGTTGTTGTGTCTGATAGTTTGTGTGTATTTGTCTAACGCATTAACAATTAGGCTGCTCATACAGTAAACGCCTGCAAGCAATCTTTTCTTTTGATGAAGTACCTAACGTACCTAACTTGGCCTTCATGGCATTTTTCTACTAGAAGAAAAATAAAATCTTTTCTCTTTTTCTTAATGAAACGTGTTTTTTTCTATTTTATTACATATGGTTAGTCTATTTGACCTCATAACCCTAAATGGCTCTTGGTCTTGTACCTCAAATGCAACAGATTCATTCTAGGGGTCGGGTAGCGGTCAGGGCCGAAACCACCAACTCTTAAAGCAGTATTACTTCAATATTACTTCCAGTAGGAAAGAGACGAAGCTATACAAGACGTATAAATCCATCTCTTTCCCACTGGAAGTAATAATAAAATAATACTGCTATAAGAGTTGGTGGTTAGGCCCCAGGTTCTTAGAAAGCTCTTATTTTTCATAAAATCTTATAATCGAACATTTTTCCAACCTAAAGCATAAACTTTTAAGTAGACGGGGCCCGTTAGGGCCAGAGCCTGCCAGGGTTGCGGATTTTGTTCGAAAGAGTTACCGTGGCCCTGGAAAGCAAAGGGCACTACGAGGATCACGGATGGGTTTTAGTCAGTAAGAGTCTGACACTCCCTTCCGCTCCACCCAGAGCGGCAGGAGTCATTTGATGATTTCCCATCCATAAAAAAAAGCATAAAGTTTTTGTTTTTGAACATCCAAGTTTTCACGCAAAATTAAACAATACTTTTTATATTTTGTAAATAGTTTAGATCAAATATTTCCAAAGATTCCGGGTGAAGAATTCTAAACAATTTTCTCGTTAAAATAGGTTCATGTTTTTTTAAATATTGTTAAGTAAATACTTTGTGCTCAGCACTGTTATTCCAAGAAATGTTCTTTGGTGATTTGAATATTTTTGGTATCTCCTCGCACCTTTCGTTTCTATGATTCCACTAAATTCTGAAAAAAGTCACTTTCGAGGGACCCTTTTCCTCCAAATACTCATTGAATTAAATACAAGAGTGCGAAAGTTTACGCTTTAAAATTCCTTATTTATTTTAAATTAAACCGGGTACTGTTCGTGATGAAATTATTGAGGAGGCTGGAATAAATTAATCATGTACTCGACTGGATCTCGTTCCTAGCATCTACAAAATAATAATGTTTAGTTCAAATATCTAATTTATTTAAATTGAACTGTGTTATGAGTCAGTCTAATGCTTCCAAACATTTGTTTGTTTTTATTAGAATTGAGAGTTTCATTAAGTATTGAATTATGACTTTGAACACTTCATTTTATTTTGACGAAATGTATGCTTCAGCATCGAATTTGTGTATCTTTCCAATTTTATCTACATATCGATCTTACGCTGATCTGAAAATTCCGTGAAAATGAAAACAAATAGGCGCTAACACAGAGAATATGCAATACAACTTATGAAAATACAGTAGACTAGCAAAACCATAGTGTGAAAACGGTTAGGATCTATGATTTTGTTAGTAAATTGTACAAAGTGTATAATACCAAGCGCGTGACACCAATTTAAAAAGAATTTCAGCAAAAGATTGCGTGGAAATTGGATTAAGCAACCAGCAACCTTTTGGGGTTTCAGCAAATCTCTTTGTAGTTTGTTAGTTGGGTAGCGTCGCACACTATGTAGTCTTATTACGCTTGCTTACCGAGTCTTCGAATATGCGCCGTTGAGTTCTATTTGTTAAGATTTTAATATTGTAGAATGTTAGAAACTTTGAATATTATGTTGTTGCGTTATTGCGACTAGTTAGTAGGTCCTAAGATTGACCGGTAGAGGATGCCTTGTTGTATCCACGTATATCACCCGGGTCCAGGGTTGAGGAATTTTTTTTTTTCACCGGAGCCCTTGAACGCTAAGGGCATTAGAAGGAACACGGATGGGTTTTAGTCAGTACTTACGAGTCTGACACTCCCTTCCGCTCCGCCCAGAGCGAAAGGAGACATTTGATGATTTCTCATCCTTAAAAAAACCACCACTGTAGGTACACAAAGTTTCAATGAGTAAATAAAAATATTTCTGGAAAATGAGAAAACTCCCAGTCTTCTATGTTAGTTCAAATGTGGAGGCCAGGTCCACGTGGCTACATTTTGATGGATATCTTCAATATGGAGCGATGGACGTTGAAGTATGTCTGATATCGGCCTTTGTAAACAACAGTGACCAAAGGCGCGTTGACCCGAAACAACAGGAGTATCACGATAAATTGAGAACTGGCTGGCACTATGACTGCACTCTATTAAATTGTGCCTCTGTAGTATTCTTTGTAAAGTATTCTAAGGTTGCAGAATTATCTATCTAATACCTTTAAGCGAGCAATTCTTGTATATTTATAATCTGAATCTCTGAAACGGCTCCAACGATTTTCATGAAATTTAGTATGCAGGGGGTTTTGGGGGCGATAAATCGATCTGGCTAGGTTTCATTTTAGAAAACGTCGTTATACCCATGTCTCCAAGAAAAGAAACCGAGCAAAGCTGGTACTAATAATAATACATAATACAACTTCGTCATCGCCGCCCTGGAGTTTAGTCAGTAAGTCTGATACTCCTGCTTGCTTATCAAGTCATTTGATGATTAATCCACAAAATAGAAACAAAAGGTACACTAGTAATATAATCAGTGGTTTAGGTATGGAAAATCGCACTTAAGCCACAAATTTGTTTTAGACATTTGTGATGATAATCTTAATGCATAAGGTACACGGGAGGGTTGATGTATTGTGGTGCAACTTGAGTGAATTCGCAAAAGTTACACTATTTGTAATAAGTTATTTAGATTAAGATATTTTTTAACTAGATATAAGGTGTAGATTTAGGATTTAGTTAGTAAAGCCACGTTGTCGCATTTGATCATAGATCTGTAATGATAGTGTAGGTGAGATTGTTATAAATAAATAAAAAAAATTGTACGAGTAGAGCCTCGATTATGTGCAGTCATACTTAAAACAAACTTATGTGAATACTTGGCTGAGATTATGATGTCGAGTTCATAAATAATAACGTAGAAAGCATTGCATATGAATACATACCGAGCTCCACGGATGCCGATGCAAATTCTCCGTTATCGTCAACACCTCACATCGCGCCCTTAAAAATTCAGAGTTCACTGAATAATTTAAAACAAACATTTAAAATATATTGAATTATTTATTTCGCCTTTTTCGTATTCTTCAGTGTGAAAACCGTTTGAAATGTTATTAAGTATGGTAATGAGGATTGTCAGAACGGTAATTTTATTCTGCAAGGGGTGATTATGCTTGGGTCCTTTAATAACCACGAATTGTTAACGACGCTTTTGTTTAAGTCACGAAGTGTGCAAGTGCCAATTTCTTTTCTTTTGATGTGTTTTTTCCTTGTTTTTATTTGTTTATTTAAGGTCTTATAGCTATTATGTTGTTGTTCGCTGTACTTAAGTGTTGAGGTTGTATTTTGGGTATATTTACATTGTTTATTTGTTTTTTTTTTCATGATTTTGGACAACTTAAATTAATAAAATATCAATTCGCCCATGTTAAAACTACCAAATACTTTATTAATGAAGTATAGAAAGTTCAAGAGGAAATTGTTTGAATTTCAAGCTTACTGATAATTACTTTAGACATGTTCGCAAAATGCGAGCATTAAATTTAACCTTACATCGTGGTAACTATAAATGGGTTCTAAGTAACAAATTTTTACTACAGGAAATCGTTGCTTCGTTAAGAGTTGTCGAGTAGCTTGTTTATGCATAATTATTTAGATTTGAAGTAAATTAATTTATATTAGAAGTAAATGAGACAAAATTTAAATCTTGTATTAAACGCACACTATGTAGGCAAGAATATTATAAGTTAGATTGAAGATGAAAATGCTTGGTTCAATGCGATCCTTCTCCACAGCCACTACGGCGCACAAAGTAAATAATGTTGGACCAGCTCAAGATTTTTTTTCTTTTTCTTGTGGGACTAAACTAGAGATAATTAATGATTAAATGTTTTTAAATATCTGTATACACTGAATGAACGATATAAATTAACATTTTATGAACAAGCATTGAGTTTGATTGTCCACTTTCCCATTTAAAAATGAGCAAAAATGATGCGTTGTCTGTTATTTCATCCGGGTTTTGTGAACTAAACAAATTTATATCATCTTTTTAATATTTTAATGGCGCTGTAGGCGATTTTGGTTATTCTCCTTTATACCTACGCTGTGATTATAAATTAAATGTCGCATCAATTTAAATAATAATATTTCGTAGATTTTTTAAAATTGTTTTTAACTTTCAATATCCATTTCATAGAGGTGAGCATTGTACTTGCTAAAATGCAAAATCAATTCAAATGAATTTTAACAACATGTTGTGAATAGTTTTATGTATTTAGTTTTTTTTTATGTTAAGAAACCAAATTCAACTGTGGATGTTTATTATCCTTTTGACTTTGAAAACGCCTGAAGCGAACGGGGCTTCGAAAAAATAGCTAGGTACATATTTACCTAAGTATTTCTAATCCAGCATTATGGAACGTGTAAGTCCACCGGGACAGAAAAGGGAAATGGTAATTGTCCTGACCTACTAAACGTGGTTACGTCTCAACAATATGAAACTAAACGAATTATTTAACGGTTATCGTTGTATTATAGTTTTCTCTACGTTTATACTGCCGGTGGTTAAACGGTCAAATGTCTCATATGGTCAGACAAACCGACACCACGAATGCTGTTAATGGCTCAAAATCGCCAAAAATGTAAACTACAGAGGTTAAATGATACGAAAGTTTCGTTTTATTTCGGATTTTCCGAGTCATATGGCCCGATGGTTTTATTTGTTACGGATTGCCACGTTGACGGAATAACAGTTTAATTTTATTGTGTACTTGTTTGGGCTACATTTAAAATACCGTATGGAATAGCAAATTAACGAATAATACTGTTTTACGAACTCGTTTTTCGTACGGTTCATTAATGTTTGAAATGTTTTATTACAGTATGATTTTTTTAAATTTCCTTATATTTTCATTAAAACGAGTAGGAATGTGTGAGTAAATGTGTAGTGGACAATAGCAGTTAAAGATCGTTAAAAAAACATTTTAATATAGGCAGGCAGATACTAATATCACAATGATGAGTGCATACACATTGAGTTTTTATCAAAAGCCAGATTTTATTATAAGGATTTTTATTACAGTTGACATGATATCGTGTCTGACTCTGCAAAACAATAATAACTTTGTTCCTAGATATCTTGGCTTTCGAAGAAGTGGATTATAATCTACGTTCTACGAGTATGTGCCATTTACAGTACAACTACTTTCATGTCCCTCGGCAATCATCGCAATTCAGAATAGTAACGAATGCTAATTTCCATGTCCATCAATTATTAGGTTTATCGTCAAAACGTATTTAGTCCTAATATGAATTTAGAACTAAGTGCTTTATTTTTATAAAGTTCACACAGAAATCAAGACAAAACAACAATAAAGTATATTTTAGTACAAAGGTGATGCTTATTTCTAAGGCTTGTTACAGCAGTCCGATTCTGTAAACATGTCGAAGTGAAAACTTAGGCGAAGTGAACGACAAGTGAGCTGTCAAACTAGACAAATAAGATGGAATGACAGCTCACTTGTCGTTCACTTCACCTATGTGTACACGGTCTCTCTCTTTCTTCTTTTTCGTGTGGGCAGTAAGGTCTAACGACCCCACACACCCCACCACAGTGTCAGTTTCTAAACCGCGTCAAGGGCCTCTGACATGGTTTGACGACCGCCATTTGGCGGCCCGGACCACCGGCTTATACGTGCCTTCCGAAGCACGGAATCATCTATTTATCAGCAATCAGGTAATTCAAGCCTGCAATGTCCTAGCCAAACTGGAAACAACTTTACAAAGTATGCTTCCCGTGGGAATCGAAGCCACGACCACCGGGTCACAAGGCAAACGCCTATAACCACTCGACCACGGAGGCAGTTAAGTTAGTGTACACGGTGAGATGTCGACAGAAAAGAACGGCTGTACCTACTCCACCGATCGTTAGTGCGTACTTTAATAAGTGTTTTAATGATGATACACACATCCGTGTGGTCGGTCCACCCATCGGTGCAGCACTGAACGCGTTTATTTGTTTCCATAGCGCATCGGTCGACCGACGGCACGCATGCGGACGCACTCAACCGAACGGTCCTCGTACGCAGTGCGTAGCAATATACGCGTGCATACGGTCAGTCCAGCACTGTAACGATTTTTGAATTTTCATAATAGTTGACAAGCGCGAAAGGAGAGTCGAAAAGGGAGATGTAGACACCGTTAGTAAAAGTTATAGGGACAATAAAATCATACACTTTAAATATAACATACAATACATAAATAAATAATAGAAAATAAATGTTTTAATTTATAGTAAATGATGAATAAATAAAAACATAGATATTACTTACTACCAACATTAATTAATTGAGATACCAATATTCATTTCAGTTAGGTATGCACTAAAACGGAAAATGAGCCAGGAAGGAAATCTTAATAGTATTTTATGTTAAAAGCTTTCCGTTGACACTGCAAACTAAATGCTGCTACGTTGACCGAGGATCTTGGCTTATAAGTATCAATTTCAATCTCATCTGGAGGGTGAAACTGAGGAAGCTTTAAAATTCCCTCTCTTTTCCGCTGTATTAATGTTACAATTTAAAGTTATAATACCGTCAGCTTTTTTTCTAAAAAACGTCTACACATTTTTTGTAAAAGCTGACGTTGATATAACTTTATGTATAACATTGTTTATAAAGCTGTATTCCTGCTAAGTGGATTGTCAAAATTATCCAAAATAACATGACATGTAATAGTAGTTTATGCAACGACCATATAAAAAGGGTTATTAAAACACGAGTGTGGGTTTATCACACGAGGCGTAGCCGAGTGTGATAATAGCATCACACGAGTGTTTTAATACCTAATTATATGTCGTTGCATACACTATTTTATCTTCACTCATACAGTTGAAATAAAATAAGTGAAAAAATAGTTAATTCCAATATGGCGGATATTCTCATTGCGTATTCGAATGACTGCGCAGCGCGCTCAAACATAGACAAAGATAAAAGCTGGCTCATTGACTTAAGTCAATGAGCCCGCGCCAAAAATTAAAAAGAAAAAGTGTGCTATAAAAATTAAAAAGTTATTTTATGATGCAGTTGTTTAAAAATGGAAGGAAAATGTTGAATTGTAATAGATTTTTTTTTAAATTTTACATATCCACGAAAAAAAAGTATGTATTTATGCATTCGTTTTTGAACTCATATTTGGAACATTACGTTGTGAGTGTAGATAAAATGTTATACTTAGCAGGATATTGACGATGCTTCTGCAGTGCGTCGGCGATGTTTGCCGATGCGCGCACTGACAGCTTTGTCCCAGTGTGGCTAGAAAATGCCTCCTTACGTACTTCGAAGGTGTCGTGACAGTCCTAACATCGTTCTGCACTCGATAGCTGCCCGAGCAGATAGCCCGCTTGTGTGGCCGTTAGCCGATCGAAGGAGATCTGTTTTAGTTATTATGTACTAACATACAGTGGACCTCATAATGTAGTCTCGATAAACAAATATTAAATGCCACACATTCTTAACACCTGTCGCATCACTCGAAAGTTCCTGACTTCCTCAGCACTTTCATCCACCTTCTCAATTTAAATTTCCCCTTACATACTTGGCTCTGGTTTGTATGAAAGGTCGTATATACTCTCTCAAAAGAGAAGCAAAATAAAAAACTCACTAAAATAATAATAATTAATTTGTCAGATTTTATTTCCTTGTTCCTCGGCTTCTTGGGAGGAACCCATACGAGAAAACATTGTTCGTGCGCTTATTTCCGCATTTTTCCACTAATTTCACTTTTCACAAAGCAGTAATGGAGAGCAGTGCCATCACGCGACTGATTGCCTTGCGTGACTATTTGCTTCTTCTTTATGACTATATTTACATAGCGCTTTGTCTATGTCAGGATGGCCCAATTGAAATATAATTTAAATTGTTGCGTGATGAACGTTATGCGTGTCCACTTATTTAATGTGTATTATATCTATTTTTGTTCCGTCAAATATAACTTGATAGATCATAAAACATCATCATTACTGCCATAGTATCTAATACTTACCTAACTACATGCGAGCAAATGAAGGTCACAAAGTAGGAGGAGGTCATATAGATTAATATTGGTTTTAAAGTGTGGTCTAGAAAGTGGAAGGTGGTGTGATCTGAGTGCTAATTCAACTAATTTAAGGGTTCCGTAGCATCACTCGGGTGTCTGTCTATCTGGCTTGCTGTCTATCCGTCTGTCACAGTCAATTTGCTCTGAACTTACTAGGTCGATTCTTTTAAAATTTGGCACACATATGAACTATTGTGATCCAGACACGGACGTTTTACGTTAATAAATAAGTATATCAAATGAATGAACTTATTGTGAGGGTTATAATTATATTTTTTTCAAAGTATTAACATAAATAGTTTTGAAGTTATTCAAAAAATAAAAAAAAGCATGAAAAATTACCACCCTTTAACTCCGAAACTGAACCTAAAATTTTGAAAAAAAAAATTGCACATCAAAATTATTTACCTATTATTACAGGATAACCTAAGAAGTGCCCCGCCTCTGTAAGTTTGAGTGCATGAAGTAGGTATTTAATAAATAAATAAATGAAGTCTATAGTGTTAAAATAAAATGCAACAAAAATGAGATTCGTTCGGAACTCTTTGCACACGAGTCCGACTCGCACTTGGCCAGTTTTTATGCAACGTTCGCATTCACATCTCAGTCGAAATCTGTCAAAAATGTATGAAAAATTTGGTTTTTTTGACAGATTGCGACTGAGATGCGAATCTACAATGAAGTCTATAATTAAACTAATAAATCATACGAGTGAGCAATAACGAATATTAACCCCAGATTCCGTGATAGAAAAATCATAGTTATTATTCAATGGGAATAATAACTATGATTTTCAGTAATTTTTCTTGTTTATCCGTAAGCCATTATAAAAAAGAATATGAAAACCAATACTTTTTTTTAAACCAGTGTTTCTTTTTAAATAGTATTTTTATTTTTATGATATTTTGTGACTTATTCAAGCGTAATCAAATAGTAGATTTTTTTCGGTTATGCGAATAGGTTATAATATTGAAGATCTCGTTTCTTAAGTCGCCGTACCTGTAGAGGATTTGGTAGTCATACTAGTACCTACATAACTAATGCCCCTACATAAAAAACCTAATAAAAAGTGTAAGTGTAAACCTAGTGTGCTTCCGCCATCGTGAGTCATGTGATCCCATCTTTGCCTCACCCGACTTACGCAAAGATGCTCTCCGATTCTTACCGTAAAACCACAAGGAATATGAATAGGTAATACTAATACCCTGTAAAATGATGCCTCAGCTACACAATTAATCTAACTGACCGCAGTAAGCCCCTTAACCACGGAGAACGAGGAATTAACACTACGTTGAAGTTTCATAGTATGAATGTAGAGATGATATTAGAGATTAATTACAAACAACGTCACAAGACAGTAATGTTGTCGCCGGATTACGAGTGACGAGGGTCACTCCATTTGTTCCAACTTTAGGCTACAATTACCTATGTATAAACTAGCTGTATTAAATTGCAAGTAAGTATTCCAACAGTCTGTGTAATAGTGAAGGTTTTCAACGAACAAATCTTTCGTAGTTATTCCCTGCAGAGCATATATAAACCTTTTTCAATATTTGCAAGAGTAAAACACGTAAACAATTTGAAGTCAATCGTTTAATTTGCTAAAGCAATGTCATTTTATTTATCCCCATTTCACTCTAAGTAAATTATAAATCAAAGAAAAAAAGAACTTAAACGTAACTTAGACGCTTTATTAAGAAAGGAACGTTTTACGTTTCGAATAACGAAATAAAAAGAGCAATTTATTCTAAGGATGTGATCAGAATAATGATTACAGAATTTATTTTTTACCGCGAGTGCAACCTCGAGTTTAAAACGAAATTGTGTAAAGAATTGACGGGAAAACGAGTAAATTGTGTAAAATCAGTCGTGCTAAAAGTCAATAGCCTGACAAATGGATGTTACCCCTAGTCAGCATGTTACAAAAGAAACATCCAAATACCTCATCAAATTGCGATTATAATGCCTACAAAAAAGTTTTCTGCCTATTTATGAAAGTCTATGGTATGCGTGTCAGCTACTTTTTTTTTTTATTGAGGAATTGGTTAGCTCTTGACATCGATCCCGCCTGATGTAAAGCGATAGATGAGGTCTATGATGGAGCGAGCGTGCCCAGAAGATACCTGTTCACTCTTGCTTTGAAGGCAGACGGGTTATATGTGGAAGGGAGCACAGACGCTGGTAGAGACTTCGACACTTTGGCTGTGCGCATAATAAATGTGAAGGAGAAGCGCTGAGTACGACTGGTCGGGATATCGACCAAGTGAGGATGGTACCCAGCAGTACGTCTGGTATTGCGGTGGTAAAAGGGCGATGGTGGGATCAGGTCGTGAATTTCCTGCGCACACTCTCCGAAGTACAATCTGTAGAAGTCCGACAGGCAAGCAACACTACGCCGATTAGCCAGGCTGTGAAGCTTAGCCAACATCGACTCGTCGCCTATAAGCCTTTTTGCTCTGCGTTCCACCGAGTCCAATGCAGCAAGCTGATATTTTGCTGAGCCATCCCATAAGTGGCTGCAATACTCCATACAGGAACGGACTTGTGCTTTGTACAGACTCAGAAGCTGTCCAGATGTGAAGTATCGCCTAACTCTATTTAGGATGCTCAGCTTCTTGGCTGCAGTCTGTGCTCTTGACTCGATGGTTGAGCCGAAGTTGAGATTAGACGATAGCTCCATGCCCAAAAGCTCTAGGCGATCGGTAAAAGGCACAGACGCACCTCGGAAAGTAGGAGATAACTGAAACGGGCTCTATTTGGCAGTGAAAAGACACGCCAGTGTCTTCAGAGCATTGAATTTGACCAGATTATCGTCGCCCCACTGGGAAACGAGATTTAGGGTAAAACTCATTCGCTCTACCATGGCTTCTCTAAGAGTAGTAGTTTCCTCTCTACTGGCACTTACACTGGACATGTTCTTTGTTAATTTGCGTCATCTTTTTAAAACTTTTATTTATTTCTTTCCAAATCGTTATGGTTTAATTTTTTTCAAAGGGTGGTTATTTGTTCTTACACACGTCTTAATTTTTATTACAAACTTTAGTTCTTCAACGTGCTTACAACCTCTTTTTATTTCAAACTTTTTCGCAACATGTTCAGTTTTCAGCAACAGTTGCACGTTTAGTTCGTGCCTGCATCGCGGCACAAACTCAATTGATGGAATCAGACGTTCAATCTAACGTATAGTTACAGATGTTCTGTCACCATATTGAAACGTGTGTGACCAACGACCGATAATTGCAGGAAGTCTACACAGGTTTTGATATCCGATTCATGGAGCAGGCGTGAACATATTTGGCAACTGTTAGATGTTTGAGTTTTCTTAATTCAGCAGTAGCGATTATTAGATACGCCTCCGTAAGTAAAAATCGCTACTGCTGAACATGAGGGTTACGGGTTCTATTTCCGGGTTTCTCAATAGTATCTGGAGTCCAAATTAGTGCAGTTTAGCCTAATTATAGACGTCGAATACTATACGAAACTAGATTCTTATGTTTTACATTCTACTAGCTTTTGCCCGTAACTTAATACACGCATATTCCGTTTTGTCCCGTTCCCGTAGGAATTTCAGGAGGGATTTGCACTCCCCGAGGAACCTACATACCAAACAGCTTTCTACCTACAACCAGTAGTTTCGGCTGTGCGTTGTCAGTCACTCACTCTGTAACGGAAGCATTTTATAATCAGGGTAAATTTTTAAAGTGTGCGTGAATGGCGCATCGTTGGATTTTTGTAAAATCGGTATTCCAAGCCAAGAATCGAACCGGTTAGTTTAAAAAAAAACACAACCTGTATTATTACACCATCCGATAATGTCACTAATAAGGATTAAATTCTAGGAAGTATAACACATGGCAAACAAAAGGAAAGAGCTCATTTTTAACAAAATTAAAACATGACATTATCATTGTAGCAATGCTATCTATGAATACCTATAGATACTAGCGTGGCATAAAGGAATATTAAGATACCTCCAAACATATTGTGTGCTTCAATAATCCGTTCATTGCACAAGCCCTTGTGGCTCAAAGTTTGGGCACTTTTAGCAACATTTGGTATGTTTTGTGTTATGTGTGTAACCGTAAGCTTGACAAGTATCATTGCACTTCGTTACTTTTACCGTAAGGTTGGCAGTGCTGACGCGGCGGTTGCGTGCGAATTCCAGTAATATCGTAAAATAAGTGCAAATTCCGCCTGGGAAATGTGTTACTTTCATTTTGCTTGCATGTTACATGCAAATTTCAACTTTTTTGTTTGAAAACTCTAGTCACGAACGATCCAACTTTAAAAACCAGGAATAATAAAAAATCTTTAACGATTTAAATATTGTAGGTGAACGCTACTTATTAAACGATTTCTTTTAAGGAAAGTTTTAACAAGGGCCCTTACAGGTCGCAAGCGAGAGTAGAAGGCAAAAAATATTTTTGTTTTTTCTTAAATTAAAAAGTTTGCAATAAGGATTTGACAAGTTGGAGTTTTTGTGCTTTTGCGAAACCCCTCCACTGGTTGCGAATAGCCTAGAAACGTTTCGCGAAGTCAACGACCATTCAAAAGTAGTCGAATCATTTTTGGATTGCTGAAACTGGAAAACTTTGCTGAAAGGGGAGTTTCAATTCCATTTTTCTCGTTTCCTTATTCAGTAATCGTTGATTGGATTCGGTTTTGCTTGTCAACATTAAATTAAATTGTTCTTACAGCTCTTTTAGAAGGTTTGACCTGGATTGGCTCAATCGAATTCGCAATGGGTGAAATGGGTTCAGGTGGGCGCTTGTACGGGCTCGAGGTCATTCTGCGAGTGTATCTAAAGTGGGTTGCGCTTGTTGAATAAGTGGCACAGACAAATAGAATCTTCGTCAATTCGTACCTTCTTATCTGGTAGAGAAAACTAAACGAGTTTATAATTTCATAAATCTTGTCATTTCAATTTATTACCAAACCTCTTAAGTTTCCAAGTGCTTTTATTGTTTCTCGAACGAATGCAGAAACTAAACGAATAACCGTTAAACTGAAAACTAAAACACAAAGGGGAACGAGAACAAATCTGTCCAAAGAAAAATAGCTTTTTATTGTCTGTAAAAGTTGTGCTGTTGGCTATGAAAACTTGAGCTGGTCGTGTCGGCAAGCGGGCCAGGCGTCGGGCTCGGCCGCGCCGCCCACCGGCAAGCTGCCGCCGCCGCGCCGCAGTCGGCACGCGATCGCGTGATCACCACAGGGCACACTACAATTACAGCAGAATGACCCATGCTCATTCAGCACGCGAATGTCGCTATTAAAAAGAAGAACCCGAAATTGGCATGTTAAATAAGTCGGCAAGGTCCTGCCGGTGTTTTGCTCCGAAAGATTGATTTTCTTATCACGCAACGTGTTAACTGACTGTTTTTTGTTTGAAATTAAACACGCACTGTTTGGATTGTTTTAAACACCTTACAAGGTTTTTATAAGTTAGGTAAGTTATAATAATAAGGTACAATATTGTTTTGAGCTAGTGTGGTAATAGTGTAGTGTACACACATAACGTTAATTGGGTTGACCTAGTTATGGTTGTAGCTTTACATTTCCTTAATATATAATTATTGTAACGAGGTTCATAGAAAAACTAATACTACCTACCTGTACACGTGTGCAAATAATAGGGTCATTTAATTAGAAGGGACAAATTTCTTATCGTTTGTTCCTTTTCATAAAAAGGGCGCTGTTGTTTTCGTGTTAAATCCATGATTACGTATTATTATAAATGTAGTGGTACCTATGCCTACTACTTATTTTCTCAATTACTAACGCATGATGACATTTTGCAAGGATTCTTTTATCAGACAATCAAATAGGTAACAAAAATCGCTACTGAAAAAAAAATTTAAAAATTATTTATTCGTAAATGTATTCAGACACATAACCCAACAGTTCTACTATTAGATAAAAATAACAGGGAGGTAAGCAAATTGGGCTGATCCACAGGGAAACATTTCATACTCTTCTATCGTTTTAGAAAAGGTACACACCATTTTGTTTGTTATCATTTTTAGAAATTAAATATCGTCGGTCCATGTTAAGATATAAATACAAAGTGTCCAATGTGCATGTATCCTATATACGCCTGTCAGTGTCCATCTTTTGTATTTATAAGGTAAACTGACTGACTGACATATCAAAGCACTATCGGAACTACCTTTTAAGATGAAGGTGAGCACTAAAAAAGGGTTTTTGGAAAATTCAACCTTCCATGGGTGAAAAGGGGGAAAATGTTTGTGCTTTATCTGCGCAGACAAAGTCGCGGGCGACGTAGTTGTTTAAAAACAGGAGTATTGGTTGAAATATCAGGGTTCCTCGCCACTATTTATAGTCACAAATGGTTTTTTATCTAAACCAGCTCTAACAGAACCTGATTAAGGCGACAAGCAGCCTAAACTGTGCATTTGTGAACCACTGTAGCACTGCGTCAAGGTTTCAGCTCAACCTGTGACCTTGCAGTAGTGTTATCAAGAACTGTTCTTGTAACGTTTTAACTAACATAGTTCATTAGTCAATCGTTAGTAATAACTGAGTCCTAAAACTCAAAATATCAGATTAAACAAGACTAATTAAGTAATTTGCAGTCCAATACGTTCTACTAGAGGTATATGTAAATAAGTGCCCGACAAGAAAGACATTTTCTGAAAAATATTAAATGAATAGTTATGTTTTCTTAGCAATAGTTAAAGTAGCCGTAACAAGAAATATAAAGGGTAAGGTAAAATGAGATATAAGTCCAAGAATCCGGTCCAAAATAAATAACGCCGACTGTTAGCGAAATGGGTAAGCAAAGACTGGAAATCCCTAAACGGCTTTGCTCGTAAATCGGGGATATAAAATAAAGGAAATAACATGGATATATCGGTTCGATATGTTTTTATTAATAGCAGCATTTTCCAACAACAAGTCGTCAAGCTTGTGTTCTCGGTTGAAGTGAGCCAAGTTTAGGTCACGCATATTTGTTAAATTAACACGTTATAATGGGAGAGTTAACTTCCATTTACTCTAGTCTACACTGATCCAGTCTGCTATTAAACAAATTGAAGCGAAAACCAATCAGTCATTTTCATGCTTACCTGCATTTTATCTTTCTCAATAGATGGCGCCTAAGAGTCGTTCACAGCAAGCGCTGTATGAAGTTTCTTACTAAAATTAAAAAATCAATATTTTTCGATTTTGTTAAATGTTACTCGGGTTAACACTTAATATTTTTAAGAACTTAGCTTTTGACAGACAAAAATTTCAAAAATGACATTTTTGCGTTTTATACTCTTTTCCTAACATTTCTCAGTTATTTTTACGCAAAAATATTCAATGTACAGATACGGCAAATCTACGATTTTATTATATGTATGGATAAGCTTTTACCCGCGGCTTCGTACGCGTATATCTCGTTGTTTCCCATTCCCGTATAGCCTATAGCCATTCTACTTCAAAAAATTCTTTTTGAATAATAGCCACATTCATGAACGTGGCTATCATTCAAAAAAGAATTTTCAAATCGGTTCAGTAGATCCAGATTACTCCCAGACAACCTCACGAACTTTACTTCTTTATAATATTACTATAAATAACATTAAACGGGTTCTATGAAATACGCGTCATTGTTAGAGTAACCGCAATTACTGCCCAATCGATAATAAATGTAGGCATGGTATATTTTCGAGTATTGAACAATGTGATATCACGTCACAGTAATGACATGCTTATTCACCAGAAGCCCGGTAATTGTGACCAAAATAATTATTTTTCAATCACTCTGAAAGGAAACCTAGATGAAACGAACAGAGGAAATGCGCTGTATATGTCGTAGGATAATTTGATACTTCGAATCTTCGCGGAAATCCTAGGGGTTTTGCGAAAACGCGGATAATTAGACATAGGCGAAAAATTATCAATTAGGGCACCCCGACTCGGACAGGTTAGGTTAGAAGGGGATGGCGGGGTCAAGTGAACGAGCGTAGCGAGCGAACAGACCCCGCCATCACCTTCGTGGTTATTTTTTTTTTCGCAAAAATCCTGACTTTGTCCAGTAAGATTTGATAATTTTTCGCCTATGTCTAATTATCCGCGTTTTCGCAAAACCCCTAGGATTTCCGCGAAGATTCGAAGTATCAAATTATCCTACGACATATATACGATTTTACATTTCATTCCTCATTAAGAATACAATTTATTTATAAATAACTTACAAGTATTTACAAGTTATTTTTAAATACTGAATAAGTTGACATGAGAAATGTACCTAAGTACCAAATAAACTAGTAGGTAGTAGATGCACAATATACTTTACAATGTAACAAGAAAAAAGTACATATTATTTTATTATGTGTTGTGTTAGTGAACTCATTACGAATTGTTTCTTGAAGGCAAGTCTATGGCAATTACACATTGTTCAAAAATAGGATTCGACATTTAATTAATGTGCTATAAGCGTAGCATAGGTATAGTTCTCCTATTCCAACCTCATATTCTGTGAACCACTAGCTAAGTTCATAGATCACAAAATAATTTCTCCAAATTTTCAACAAGAGAACCACCACAGTAATTATTATTGACAGGCTAACATGCACAAAAAACGATTCTAGGAAATACCTAACAACCGTCAATCCTATTCTGCCATATCTGTATAGTCTGCAATACAGAATATTTTTAAATACACAGAAAATACCATTGCATTTCTGAAAAATACAAATACGTATTTTATCGGAAAGAAGTACTACCTATCTACTGGTTTACAAAATAACAGAAAATAACTCAGATATAAAATATCTGCGTAGCGTGATGAGATTGATGAGCTACCCTCGAGCGATTAGTAAGTAATTAGTGTGCCATAGAAAGAAAACATTACAGAAAATCAAGAAGAATATTTTCTTGCACATTTTCTTACATTAGAATAATTTTACATAAATATATTTTTGCGTTTACACGAACATATTAAATACGATTAAGTGTTAAGATGATTGATTTGATAGTAGTTAATTTCTAGTAGTAAGCGTATACCTTCCAGAACTCCTCCGGTTAAGCATCGCCATGGCAGTCATTGAACTTGACGGTATAAAACTCACGGGTTATTTTGACAAAAAGACTACTATGTCACATTTGGCGTAGCAGATTCTAGCTCTACGCTTCGTAGCAGCCTTTCACTGCTACGCTACGCATTGCTACGCGTCATAGCAGCGATGCACTGCTACGCTTCACATCATTACGCGACGTAGCAACGGTACACTGCTACGCTACGCAGCGTAGCAGCGGTAGACTGGTACTAAATCTGGTCGATTCTTCTATGCCGCTCGGTCGACATCGCTACGCCGCACATACGGGTATTTGAGTAATTTGGCCGGCCAAAATTCGATTTCATAAAATTCAAAGCAGGTAGATAAAAAGAGGGTACTCAGGTAGCTAATAGTTCTAAGAAACGTAAACAATACTTCATTTTTTCTTTTCCGGAACTATTAAGCGGGACGGTCAGTCGAAACTTGATCGTTCATTTGAGTGCATGTTTCAATGTTTGGTGTTCGCCGCGCAAACAAAAGTTTTGAGTACATTTGTATATTTGTTACCAAATTAAATAAAGTGAAAGCTATGGATTGCGATAAAGCAGGTAAATGTGTATACTTTTTATTTTTTTCTCGTAACAATAGCTCAGAAATCTATTTAGTACAATTTTTTTAGCATGTGCTGTTTTAAAGGCATTATTTTTTATATTTATTTTATATTTTAGCAATTTTGTTACATTTCCCGGCATTTCCCGATATTGATTTTAATCATTTCGAATACCCTGTGTTTTAGTCTTGACAACACGTATAAAATGTTATCCGGTTTTATCCGATATTTGAAAATATAGCTTAATGAAACCGACTGGAAAATAAACACCAAAAATATCGATTTCTTATTTGTTGCTATAAATTGTCACTCTTTTGTTCTAGGGTCGTCAAACGTCCGAGTTATGACTCGAAAACACTTGTTTAGTATTATGATGGCAGAAAATTTAAATAATATTAACGAAAAGTTACAGTTTTTGGAAAGATACGTTCTAAAATTTGGCCCATTTTCTGACGAGGATTTGAAAAAAATTAAGCAAGATTTATCACGTTTCAAGTCGGAAATTAAAAGGAGATGGACTGATTCTCATTATAAAGAAGATTTGTTTCTGAAAAACAATGATACATGGCTAGAAGGCACATTTGTTATACCAAAAGTCGCCATCCGAACAGGACGACCACATAAATGTTTTTCAGAGTTAAGTGAAAGAAGTAAACGAAGAAAAACGGAAGATTTACGCAAACACACTGAGTTACAAGTGCTCACATATGCTACACAATCAAAACTAGGTGAAACTGGAAAGAGAGATGCTTCATCAGTGCTAAAAGAAATACTGACAACGCCAAAACGAGCTTCAAAATACAAAAAGGCATAATAATAATAATAATAAAATAATAAAATAGTTTATTGGTAAAACAAGTTTAAGTTTTAACAAATTTTAGTGATTGGATCCTCCTTTTAGGCAGATAGTGCCTGTGTTAGGAGAGTCCGCTCTTCCATAGCAAGTCGTGTTATACAAAAAGCAAAACGTATTATTATTATACTAAAACTACATAGATTAAGATTAACTTACATTAAATTAAATGTGTCTAAAAGTGGGTGTAAGTTTGTGGGTGAGTGCATGTGAGTGAGAGAGAGAGAGAGAGTGTGAGTGTGTGTGTGTGTGTATGTGTATGTGTTAAGGTTTCAGAAGTGTTTCAGCATCATTGTAGGTGAGAGTTTGTATCCATTCCATTATTATTTTTTTACTGTCATAGTAGTTTTTTGGATAAATGTAGATGTATTTATTGATTTTATTATATAGCGCTGCAGAGCGTTTGCTAAATTGCATACTGGCAAATAAAGTCCTTGTCCTAGGGACACTTAATATCATGTCTTTCCTTCTTTTTGACAGAATGCCAGCATCATAGTAAAGAGACTTATGTTTTTTTAATATAATTTGTGCTATGTAAAGTTTCCTGACTGAGAGCAAGTTACTAAGTAGAAATAGGTCTTCAGTAGGATATCTCTTTTTTTTAAAGTACATGCACTTGATAAGAGCGCGTTGTGCCCTTTCTAGCGTTAGAAATTTGGTTTTGGCTGCACCACCCCAGACAGGGAGGCAATAGGAAAGTACCGACTGGACTAGCGCAACATAAATCAATTTAAGGAAATCTTTTTGATGGCCTGCATGATTACTGGCAGTTCTCGGAACGACGTATCTAAGAGTCCTAAACATCCAGCTTAGTTTCCTGATTCTATTGGCAACCTGCTCAATGTGTGGGTACCATGATAGTCTCTGGTCCACAATAACACCTAGGTACTTAATATGAGGTACTTTGTTGATTGTTGAGCAGTCACAACTTTTGCGATTGCCGTTACAATTATGAATCCTTAAATTAAAATCTTTCCCTGGTTGTGTACGTTGGCCGACACTGAAGCAAATGTAATTTGTTTTAGTAATGTTTAATGTAAGCAGATTAATTGCCAACCACTTGGCGATTTTTGCCAAGCCCGTCTCAGCACTAAGCCTAACATTCTGCCAAGTATCTCCGGTGAAGACTACAGCAGTATCATCCGCGTAACAGAATACTTGTGCGTTTGCAATATCAATGTTACAGAGTTCATTAACGTAGATAAGGAACAATGTAGGTCCCAATACGCTTCCCTGAGGGACGCCATATGACGTGTATGCGTCTTCACTAGTGTAGTGACCCACTCGAACTCTCTGTTTCCTGTTTCTGAGATAATCCTTGAAGAGGCTAAGAGGCGTTCCACGAATTCCGATACATTCCAGCTTTCTCACAAGGATTGGGACAGAGACGGTGTCAAAGGCTTTTTTTAGATCTAAGAATGCAGTTATACATTTTTTACCTTTATCAAGCTGTTCAGTTAAGTGATTACTTAATGCAGTAACTGCATCCTCAGTGGAAATCCCTCTACGAAAGCCAAACTGTGACTCAGATAGTAAGTTGAAATCTTTCAGATATGTTAAGAGTCTTATATTCATAAGTTTTTCTAATATTTTTGATATAGAGGGTAATACAGATATGGGCCTGAAGTTGGAGACATCGTCGCTGTCCCCACCCTTGTGCACTGGTGTAATAATGGCTAGCTTCAAAGAAGTCGGGAAGATGCCCTCACCAAAGCAAAGATTAGCAAGGTGTGTAATTATGGGAACAACCTCCTTTCTTATATATTTTAGAAATGCAGTAGAAACATTATCCCAACCAGACGCACTGTCAGATTTAAGACTCATTAGGATATGATTCACTTCAACATCGTCAGTGTCTAACATTACGAAGGAATTGGGTTGAGATCGTTGTAAGCAGTGCGGGTCACTTTGATCATAGTCTAAAATTGGCTGGATTTTTTGAGCAAGGCTCTTACCAATGTTTGCGAAATATTCATTAATATAATTAACTGATTCTATAGGAGTTGATTTTATATTAAGTAAGTCTGTATTGCAGTTGTTAGGTTTATTTGTGAAAGTTATAGTTTTAATGTTCTTCCAAAGTAATTTATTGTTGGTAACTGATTTTGTAATTAATTCTCTTTCATATTTTCTTTTTATTTTTTTTATTAGATTATTACAGTGATTTCTATATCGAATGTATGTTATTTTTAATATGTCGTTGTGTGGATCTTTTTTGATATCTTTTTGTAGTTTATTTCGATTTTTAATACAACGTAAAATTCCTGGGGTTATCCATGGTTTTATAATGCGCTTACTGTTGGGGATTTTAGTGATTATAGTATTTTTATTGATGGACTCCGTTAGTTTGTTTACTAGTAAGTTAGTCAGAGTCTCAGGATCATTACAAAAAAGTAAATCTGCTAGGTTACTTTCTTGTATGTACTTAAGTGCTAGCTCAAAATCCACAGTTGATCTAGTTTTGTTAACTAATGGGGTATTTTTTAATTTTGATAAGGATAGAAGTGTGGTGTAGTGATCTGTAATACTAGTGTGTAAGATAGCGATAGATGCTGAGGTCTTTTGTTTGTTTATTTTCAGCATAAAATGGTCTAAACAGTTTTCATTTCTCGTAGGTAGAGTATGCCCAGGTAATATTCCGTACAGGGATAGGGTGTCAAGGTAAGTAGTTCTATTTCTGTGTTCATAAGAAGGTTCAACATCTTTGGGTCTAATGTTGATATTAATATCTCCCGCTATAATGATAGTTTTCTGAGTTTGCAGAGTATCTAAATGGGAGCTTAAGGAACTGATAAAAGCCTCCGTGTTCTGGTTTGAAGGGGATCTATAAATGCATAATACAATATTATTCAGTATGTCCAGCTGCAAACAAGACGCCTGAGATAATTTTATTTCCTTAACTTTAGATTTTAAATTATTTTTAATATAGACAACAACCCCGTCGTTTTGGTTCAACTGGTGGGACGTATTATAGGACGAGTAATTATTGAGTTGAGGGATAATTTTTCCAGGAGTTAGTCGACATTCAGTTAAAATAATAACATCGGTTTCGAACTTAAAATTCGAAAGAGTAAGTATGAAATCGTCAAAGTTACAAGAAATACTCCTTATATTTTGAGCGACAACTGTGAAGTCATTTCTTTTTATATTTATGCGTTTAGCTAACTCCGAACAGTCACATTCAATACTGCGAGCAATTTCAATGCTGTCTATTTCATTAAGGGTTTGCAATGAGTCACCCATTAAATACATTTATCGATAGAAAAGACGTGCCATCAAGTTGTGCTCTTGTTAATATAAAAGTATTATGATTTTCTTCAGTTTTGTACTGAAATTGAAACCGTTTGTTTGTAGTGTATTTAGGCGTGGAATGAATGTTGTCGGTATGTATTTGAGTAAGTATGAGTAAGTGGATGTGTGTTGTGGGTGCAAGTGAATATTTTTTGTGATTATTAAATACACAGAATAAGTTTCTAGTAACGAAACAAGCTAAGTAGGTATATAAACAATATGTTTGTGAGTGGTTAAGGTTTTTAAGATATAATGAAAAATTGTATTCACAAACAAAGAGAAAAGTTCTAGAGCAATTAATTACATAGCAACAAAACAGAGGTGATCTTAGAAATTTACTTATAGTAGGCAAATACATTAAAAAATCGATATAATATCTTAGTCATTTACTGATTTTCAGCTGATGAATCTGTTGCTCATTTCTTACAGTTATGGTCGGCGAATTTTCGTCTTTCTTTAATAAAACTTTCCCATAAGCGGTCCAGCAAAATTTAAATTCACCAGATTTGGTTAAGTCCCGAGCAAGGAAATGCAAACGGGAACCCTTCGGAGTGAGATGGTCAGAGAGGAAGATAGGAGTATCTTCCTGCGATTTAAAGCCTAGGTGCTTACAGCATAACTTGGATTTAAATTTAATTATAAATGCCTTACCCATTTTCATAATTTCTGACTTAATTAGGGTCGAGCCGGTTTCAACAACTATTGGCGTGTTAATTATCTCACTGTTTTTTGCACGTGTTCTATAAATGTCTTTTATGTCGTGTTTTGTGAAAGTGCAGTCTAGGTTTTTAGCGAGAGACATAGTCATTTGAATCAGGTCTTCCTTAGTTTCGTTAGCTCTTCTAGGTACATTCTTTATTACAAAATTGGCCTTCTGATTGCTTATTTGCATCATTTCAATTTTATCCTCTAGAATTTTGATGTAATTTTTATCTTCTTTAGACTGGCTTTCTAGTTGCTCAATTTTCTTTCTAAAGTCTTCATTTTGGGCAGTCAGATAAGCAATTGAGCTCTCTATTTTGCTATTCGATTTCTGGATTTCATTTAAAGTAGAAGTAATGCGCTGAGTCTCTTCTTCATGTTTTTCGGAGAATAGGCCCAGCATCTTTCTAATCTCTTCCTTGAACGCCTCTAACTGCTTATCAATGGAGTCCTCCATGTCACCTCGACCTCTCTTCACCCGCTGGTACACATGGTTTGGGGGTGTTTGTAGCTCCGACTGGTTTATGTCCGTTTCCGATAGTGACTTGTTCATTGTTGCGTCCAAAGTATTAGGACAACAGGAGTAAGATGTAGGTAGGTAATTCGCGCTGCTTAATGAGTGGGCCGGGCAGGCGCGGTGCGTCGTCCAGTTGCTTGATATATGGGTGTGGCTAATGCACGAACCAAGATGGCGAACGTGCGTAGGCGCACGGGGGCGGGGTTAACTACGGTGCGTCAGGTACCAGGCGCTCACGTATACGCTGTCGCACGCAGCGTTTGACAACGTAGTAACGATACCTCCACAATGTTATGCACTCCTATTTTTTTTTACTGAATTTAAATAGATAACTTTTTTAAATAATATTTATAAATAATAACGATAGCACTGAGAACACGTTAGCACCTTACGGCGGTCCGGGGGAAGAGGAAGGCATTTAGCGAAACAACACAACAGGCTACGCCTTCTCAGTTGACTCCAATACAAGCTTTGTCTATGTTTGTTGAAGCTGATTTGTCTAGAAGACAATATGAAATAATACGCAATACAAATAAAAAGTTATATCCTTGTTATAGTGTCATACAGAAATCAAAACAGGAGTGCTACCCAAACAAAGAATCATATCGGGTAACCGAAACATGTGTCGAAATAAAATTACAGAGCTTAATGGACCATACTGCTACACGATTATTGACTTACATTGAAGAGGTGTTACCGCTCGATGAAGAAGAAAGAAGGTCATTACTTTTAATGTGCAAGTGGGGTTGTGATGGAGCACAACAAGCTCAATTTAAACAAAAATTTGAGTGTGATTCTGATTCCGACGCGAATTTATTTCAAAGTTCTTTTGTGCCTCTGCGACTTATTTGCTCCACTAATGATAAGTTGTTGTGGCAGAATCCAACTCCTTCCTCACCTCGTTATTGTCGGCCCATTAGAATTCGTTTTATCAAAGAAACCAAAGATATAACAAATGAAGAAATAAATTATGTCAAAAATGCCGCAAATGATTTGCAGAAGACAAAAGTAAAATTAGGAGAAAAAACATATTTGGTGAAGCACTCTATGATGCTTACCATGGTAGATGGAAAGGTGTGTAATGCTGCCACTAACACAACATCTACAATGAGATGTTATATCTGTGGTTTGACTTCCAAGGATTTTAACTGCCTAACAAAAAAAGGAGATGTTAAACCAGAAGCGCTTGACTTTGGACTGTCTGTTTTACACGCACGAATTCGTTTTTTCGAATCAATTCTGCATCTCGCTTATAAGCTACCTGTAAGAAAATGGCAACTAAGAACTGAGAATGATAAAACAACAGCTAAACAGAAAAAGCTTGATATACAAGAAGAATTCAGGGTCAAAATGGGTCTGATTGTAGACGTTCCAAAACCAAATTTCGGAAACACGAACGATGGCAACACCAGCAGAAGATTTTTTGCAGATCATGAATTGTCTGCTGAAATCACGGGAATTGATGTAAATTTTCTGTACCGCCTTAAAGTAATTTTAGAAGCATTGTCGAGTGGACACAAGATCGACACAGAAAAATTTTCTATTTATGCCAAGGAAACAGCAGAGCAGTATGTTGCGCTATACCCATGGCATCCCATGACGCCAACATTGCACAAAATTCTGATGCATGGATCTGAAATTATAGATAAAGCATTGCTTCCGATTGGTCAATTGTCAGAAGAAGCTGCGGAAGCACGTAATAAACATATACGTTTGTATCGCCAGAATTTCGCAAGAAAATTCTCTCGAGAAGCCTGTAACATGGATGTTATGAATAGGCTACTCCTTAGTTCTGATCCGCTATTAACAGGAATGCGACCCAATCCAAAAAAGAAAACCAAACCTTTTATGAAGGAAACGATAGGTTTGTTACTTTCGGCAGAGCCTGACATCGTACATGATGATGATGCGTCATCATCAGATACGATGTCAGGCTATGGTTCTTCAGATGAAGAACCGTGGTCTTCTTCTAGTTAAATAGGGTGATTTCTCTAAGACATTGTAATTATATGTATTCATTAATTAATAAAATAAGTATTTTAACAGTAAAAATGTTTTTTTTTTTCATGAAAATGCATAAAAATCAACTGAAATGATAAAAATCCACCTATGAGCACTATTATCAGTGATTAAAGTTAAGAAAAAGTTTTGGCCGGCCAAATCGCTCAAATACCCCTATGTGCGCCGCACAATAAGTACTCCCTACGGCAAAGCAGCCCTACGCTTAATGAATACCTATGTTGTTAAAAAAGAGATTAGCTTATTTGGTTCCTATTTTTCTAGTTATTTTTATTGCTTGCAGGTCCTCAGGCGGTTTATTTTTCTATTACGAAAGTGGGAAACCATACCGGGGTCATGTTACATCGACGATTTTTCTTCCGTTTCTTCTTCTGATTATAAGAATGCCGTTTTTTTTGTTTACTATGGATTTATCAGAGTTCAGTCTTTCTACCTTTTGACTACTGTAAATATTCGAATACTGCTCATAAGGGAGCTATCATGAATCGATTGTATAAAAGACGAATTTTACAAGACTGATATTTGTTGTTAACACGGCTCACGTTAAAAACACAATAATCTTCTTGCATTTCCAGTGTTTCTGAGCAATCGTCTAATGATTCACACTAAGATCTCTTGTATTAGATATCAAGAGCGCTAACACAGACCAAATTTCTTGTTACATCTCAGAAACAATTAATTCCTAGAACTAGTACAATAGCTTATTGTGCTCCAGTGCCGTTGTTATCATTTCCTCATTACGACAATTAATTTCCGAAGTCGAGACATTGCACTAATCAATATGAATGCCAGGCAGCCCTTCTGTTCCCTTTAATTTGCACTTAAGCCGTTTCAGATGTCGTTCGATAACATTAAGCCTCCGATTTTCGTGACGTCATTAGGTAACATTTTACGGAAGCTGCCATTTTTTTCGGGGCGGGGATTTACTTTTCGCTCCTTAGATTTGCCACAAAGGTTTTAATACTAACAAAGAAATTCTGAAGTTTTGAGTTGACGTTGAGCCTGAAGCTCGTACGTGGGACGAAATTAATCTAAAAGTTATGCCGCTAGTGTTGGGCACTAGGTGATATTGAGTTCCTAATAGGTCGGCGGTTATTTTACTTGTACTTAGTTGTGTGTTTGAACTTGTTGATTGAGATTGTTGCTTTACTCAGTTCTCATATAGGCGCTGGTTTTAGAAATTGTTGCAAAATTTGGCTATGTTAATGTATTATTAAAAATAACTTTTTTTACAGAAAATACAACATAAAACCACTACAAAGTACAAAATAACTTTTATTACTTTTTTTAAGTTGGTTGTATTTTTTTTGTAAAAAAGTTACGAAAACAACACTATAGGTGAAACAACACTAAAAAGTGTTTTTTTTTCACTTTTTAGTGTTGTTTCACCCTAACATTCCAACCAGTCCACGGAGTAATCCCCGAACATACATAAAACAATATTATAAACATCCGAATTGATAACCTCCTCCTTTTTTGAAGTCAATGGATTCCACGATCTCTTTTATCTTTTATTGACTTTTAAGACAATAAAAGGATGGTTGTGGGGGACAGCATGTTTTTTTCTGCATTTGATTCCCGCACGGAACAAATATTTGTATGGCCTACACATAATTGTTCCAGGTGTGGCTGTTTGTGTATGTGATTTTGTATGTTTGTAAACGCACCCACGATACAGGAGAAATTCCCAAAAAAAATATATCGACGCTACTTTTGATCTGACTATAGTATAAAGCTTTTTTTTTTTAAATTGGGACAAGCCCGCCACACATTCCCAAACCACTGCAACTCCTGAAAGCCAGAATCAACAGTGGCGACAACCAGAAAAACGCCGAATCAATGAAGCTTGACGAGTCCCGGAGAAACGATTCAACTGTCTTGGATCCCGCAACGAAATACATCAGAAAATAACAGCTGAGAAGTAGGAAAAATTTAAATTTCCACTTCCCTCCTTATCAAGCAGGAGACAGAACAGAGTTAGGCCAAATAGGCACCAAGAGAAAATTGCATCTGGGTTAAGCCCAATTGCCAAGCACCACGGATTATACATTAACACTAATACTAACATTAATACTTATACAACTTACGTCTGGAATAAATGTAATTTTTATCGAAATCTACCGTCTGCCGTGCAAGTAGCACGCACTCGACATCGAACATCTCAACCTACTGAAAAATAAAGTTAACTCATTTGGCTCCCTTGCTTGAAATGGGAGAAGTAATTAAGTAAAAACATATATTTTAAGTAATGAGCAAAAAACTGTTTGGTTTCAGATGACGGGATCTTTCCTCGAGCGAAGCATAGTGAGTATTTGAGGTGAGTTGGTAAATTAGCGCAATCGATCATTCGCCTCATTCCGTGGCGACGCGTCGCCGCCGCCGCTTGCGGCTCCAACTTAATCGACATTTAATGTGATATTTTTTCCAAAAACCCTTTAGAACAAGATCTCAGTGAATGAAGAATATTGCTCAGAATTTTATGAGATAGTTCTTAGTTGATTCATAACATGGAAAGATGAATATTCAACTTTGTAGAGTTCAATTTATATTGATGCTGTGTTAACGTGCAATTTTCAGAATAGAGGGAAATTGTGCAATTGTTTTGTGTTGGTTTCTCAGAAAATATCATCCATCTTTTTATAGACCTAGAAATACCCTGGCAGCGTTATAAATGTTTGTAATATGAACACGCCGTGTACCTGGTGAGATATCTCGCAGTAGGTAACGATGATCATACAAATTTTCATTCCCTTTCCGTTGTTGTATATAAAATTTGTGAAAATTACACGATTTATCAGAATCAGCCGTTTAAGCAATAATGAATTATACGATTTTTAATAACTGTGTAGATAAAATAATATTCCCCTTACCGTTAATATATATTTTTGTCTTTATTAGAAATTCAAATGTTTAGTTATAGTATTAGGTTTTCAGTAGAAGTGATTAACTTTACAATGTTAATCACTTCTACTTACTTTACTTTTAAATGTTAAATCTAATAGTTGCATAGTTTTAAAACTGTTAATTGATTTATGAAAAAGAGAAACTTATTGTGTCGGAGGTCTATTTGGTTTTACATTTTACTTGATAAAAATATACAAAGTTAACTCTCAGGATTATGTCTTCACACTCATCACCAATCACGTGGCTTTATCCACTGTTTATAGCGGCTACCCGATAGTTAATCGAGTTTATCAAAATATTTACTTAATCTATACCTACCATCACTCGCAGCCTAACAAAATAGTTTTCGATAGCTATACCAATGTTATACGAGTACGCGTATCCTGTAGCAGGGATCTGTTCTGTGTAATTTGTGTCAGATCTAATTTCAATCTCAACCTATTGATAATTTTGTGGAGTAACAATAAAATAACAATTAGAGAAAGTATGTGTGAAAGTAGAAACTGGTTATAGTTATTTATGATATTAGTGCGGTAAGTTGGTTTTTACAAACGAGTAGACGAATGTAAGCCGGAGACGAAGTCGAGGGCTTACCATAGTCACGAGTTTGTAAAAACCAAAACCGCACGTGTATCATACAACGTTTTCGACACATTTGCCAGAAAAAAGTACAATAAGTAGGTAATTAAACAAACTTTTTGTCTTTAGAAATCAGTTGGAAAGTCGCAACAATTTTTGACGTTTCTAATATGAAAATGGCGCTAATTTGCAAAGGACGCCACATGTGCGTGGTGAAAATTAGAACCACATGTTTCATTTATTTTTATTTATCTTCTCTCATTTAGTCTCTTTAGTATTAAAATGAGACAAACGTATACATCAAAAGCGCTTCCAAGGAGGTTCGATCGTTCAGCTTATTTATTCTCGTGATGTGAAACTCCTTGGTGGAATTCTTATTATTTTTTATGGAAAAAAATAAAACCGTAAAGAATACGCACGGCGCTATACAACGGAGTATGCGGTAAAATTTGCACTTAGGTGAGAGTAGGTACCTATTTTACCGCACGTTCCATTGTGTTGTGTGGTGCATAATTTTTAACTTTCGAACAATGCATACAGGCCTCGTAAATGCATTTTTTGAGCATATGTGTTGAAAAATATCTTATGGATTTATAGGGTCTATTTTATTAATTTTAGAAGAATGCAGGTTGAACTGGACTAATCTGACCAATTCATTTTAATATTGTTGTAATAAAATTATTTTGTGGCGTGCCACCATCTTTTAAATAACTCTTTTCTTTTTTAATTTTTTAAATTCCAGTTATCATTGGAACTAATTACTTAATGCAAATGATAATTAGATGTTTTAGAATAACGCTGTGTGACTTAACAGCGCGAGCGTCACGTCCTAGTGACTGATACACACTTTCAAAAACCAGTATAGTTTTTGAGATACCTATGCTTAGACAAACATACATTTATAAAATTTGGCACACATGTTTCGAAGCTGGTATATACTAGGCTGAGCGCCGACTTGAGACAAGACAGTCTTAAGACAGACTATTGCTTTATAAAATATATGAAGACGCGCTCACTTAAAAAAAAACGTCTATAGACACAATTGTCTAATACCTACAAGAACTGCATGGCGACAAGTCTGACTAACGACTGTTGGCTTCCCTTTTGAATGTATGCGGGCGCGCACATCAACGACAAAACAGTCTAGCGACTAGTGATGTAACGATCTCGAAATGTTTCAAATCGACTTAATCCGGTTTAAAGATTCATGCAGACCGACTTGTGAACCAAACTGTAAAAAGCAATGTTAACCGGTTTGTAATCGAGTTACAAACCCAAATGACAAATTCAATGCAACAAAACAATTTGTATTGTATTGCTTTTTGTTAGAATTTTATGATAAGGGAACCGGATTATTAATACAAATTTAACTCATTCGTTTCTAGTAGAGACCAAGAACGAATTAAAATCGACTTTTTCAAGATTTGGCTTGACTAATGATAAAATTATAAATAGTACGTAAAATAATTTATAAATTGTTTATAAATTCTGAAAAAAAAATCACTAAACACAAACACTCCTGCACTTGCTCAACCACAAGTCCGAAATGTCTTAATTTATTTAATTGACATTATTTTAGTGTGTATGAGGAGTCAATATTACCCACTATTGAGTAATTTTATAGGTTCTAACAGAAGTTTTCGCTATAAATAGCGTTTTACACAGATTATAAAAACAGCTAAAAGACTATTATTAGTTCGATTTACTTCCTTATTAATAGTACCTACTGTAATAATCTTATGTCTATTATTACAAGAATAAATAACTACTTGTTTTTTTCTTTAATTTAATATTTTAGAAAGATAGTTTCAATCGGATTCTTCACAGCTTGGCAAGGTTATATTTTCTAAATCTTATACTTTCCGAACTTTTCTGATAAGACTTATAATATTACTATAAACACCGACTTTAATTATTAAACTTCAACTAAATTCAAATAATTTTTGTTAAAAAATTTTGTTGATTTTTTTTATTTTATTAGATACTGATAATTATCTGTGTTACTAATTATTAGGAGATAATGTAAAATTAAAATAATTCAACATTACTATTAAATAAAACGGGTGGTGCGGGACACGCGGCCGCCGAACGAGAACACATCGAGCGTGCGTGCGACGACGGTGCAAGAAATTATTTTTGTAAATGATAGTTACATTAATGAGGAAGGCTGTACGGCTTTACGGGAACGGGAATTCTTACGGGAACGGCAAAAAAACGGGATATGCGCGTACGAAGTTGCGGGCAACAGCTAGTTTACTATACAGTGTATAAAATTTTCATTTCCTTGTCTTTCACTATATAGGTGATGCATCCAATATTTTGTCTGCGTCGTTTTGCAAGTGCAGGCGCTACAAGTATGCTTAATACAGTATCGATGAAATTCATTTTGATATTACAAAAGAATTGACACACACCAGTGTACGCCTCGTCATTGTAGTAGACAAAACAGTTTTGTTTTAGGTGTACGACGGGTCGTAGACAAAACAGTTTCGTTTTAAGTGTGCGACGGGTCGTAGACAAAACAGTTTCGTTTTAGTCTTAAGTCAGACTTGTCTATGTGTTTCAAGTCTGTCTTAAGACTGTCGTGAATATAATGTGCGCTGAGCCTAAACGACACAAAACTTTACAATTCTTCAAAACCTCTTTTTTTGAAGTCAGTTTAAAATACTTCCGGGCAGGAAAAAGCTTGTAGAAATACAAATACGAGTTTGTTCTTTAGAATGCTTGTTAAGGATTTCTCAGAAAAGAACAATGCCCGAATATGGCCCAGCTCGAACACAGTTTGAAAGTTAATAAAAAATATAAGTATTTTAAATAGGAATTATCCGTTTTAGTTCTATCTCTAAATATGACGCCGTAATATAAACTATTAATCAGTGTTCACTGTGGGCCACGGTTGTTCTAGTATGTTGGCATTGACCTTTATAGGTGCATATCATGCGATCGGAAACTACTGTTTATTCCGATTAAAACCGTTCTAAGTATTCTCACGTTTCTCAAACGTTACGTATGGTTACGCGAAATAAATTTTCAGGTATTTTTTTAAAACTAACTTTTTTTATACTAGCTATTATCCGCAGCTTCACTCGCGTTAAAATCTGTATGAACTGACTACAGGCTACCGTTCTATCTCTGTATACATTTTTGTGAACTTCTGCTACAACCTGGGAGTCCTAAAGTCAAGAGTGAATAGGTTACTTCTAGGCAAGCGTGCTCCATCTTCGACCACATCAGCGTCATGCGTCAGCATCAGGTGAGATAGTGGTCAAAGGCGTGCCCATCAATAGTAAAAAAAAATGATTTTTTATGAATGCGTAACAAAAAAACTCACTCTCAACCAACAAAAAAGTATGAATTACCCAATACAAATAACTCAAGTTTAGACATTTTCATTTTGGATTCATTTTATTTGTTCTATGTTCTTTACGTATTCTATGTTTTTTCTTTTAAGGATGTGAAAGCATCAAATGTCTTCTTCCAATCTGGACGGAGCGGGGAGTGTCAGACTCTTGCAGACTTAAGCCTATACATGTGTCTCCTAATGACCTTTGCGTTCCAGAGACGCGGTATTTCTTTCGAACTAATTTTGCAACCCTAGCTGTCTTACCTCCTGTTTAGTGGTTCTAAACCAATTACCAGCACAGTAGTTGGCGAATAACCCAGTTCATTACACCATGTATCATGTATAACCGTATTTCATTTTGAGGCTTCGTGCACATGCAAGTTGTAGACCTCTAAATCTTAAGCTCCGCTGCAACTTTCAAGTCGGAGTAGGGAAGTGTAACTAATCATATAAAGTGGAACATTTAGCCGAGTAATGGGCTGCCTTCTAAAGAGCTATTTCGTGAAATTTTCTGTCGTACAATAATGCTTGTTTGACGTGTACTTATACCTTGTTTAAGTACGTGTTCGAGACTTACTTTGTACTTAAACATTAGTAACCCTTTGCCATTTCTTCCGCGTCGTTGATATCGTAATTGCTCTGTGAGACGCTAAATGTTCGAGTTAGCGGGATTGCTATTGTGAATTTTTCAAATCCGCGTTCATTCTGAAACTTCTATTCTATTATAGTCTGTTACAGAATATTTTTCAACATTCCTAAGCTTCACCTTCAGTCCAATTTTCGGGAACCACTTTACAGAGACGAGTGGTTTGATCACATTTGGACTTCTGATACTGAAACAAAGATATGTCTTCTTTGTAATATTATTTAACATTTTAGTTACCCACATGACTGTTAGCTATAGATCAGTTACTTTTATTGAATACTATCTACACATACCCATTTATATATAACTAGAGAGGGGAGTAAAATTTTACATACAGTACCAGCTGATGGCCAGGATTTACATAATCCAGGGAACATTTCGATCGGATCTAGTGACACATGGCCTTTTTTTATGAGTGTATCTGCCGCATGTTGGTTTAGCTCGAATATTCATAAGAATAGCTACCGAAGTTGAGCCCAACCGATTGTTTAAATCGTATACCTTACATTCGGTTTTTGCTTAGTCCCAAGTCATTATTTCTAAGTTTCATTATAATGAGAAGTGTGAAGCTGACAAAGACAGCCTCTGATGTGCCGTTTGACCTTTCTCAGAAACGTGGTGTACTCAAGCAAAACGACGAATGTCTGAAAATAGACAGAGGGTATGCGAAGACGTAACGCGGCCGAGTGAAATATAAAATCCATGAGTTCCACATGGTTTTATGGTCCGAATGTAAGGGCCGTCACAGCATGATAGTATCCTATAAAACAAATGTGGCCGTTTGCGGATAAAACTCGACACGCACGCTCAACAAAAGCCACGGGAATGTGGTGCTGACCGCTGGGTCCCTACTGAAGATTACCCGCTCCGAATATCCGATTCGATAAATTCTATGTTGTACCGCTCAAAGTGAAGATTAGGTAGAACCAATATGTGATCTGGGAAATTTCCCATTCGGTGCTGAAAGTGTAGGAAAACTACGTTCAGAGCGGAGCAATACCATAAGAGTTAACGGCGGGGGATGCGTTTCTATGGTGTTTACTCGTTGTGTTTTACTGGTCTACTACCGGCCCGTGCTAAGTAAGACGTTGCTTTTACTGTTATGTCGTCGTATTCAAGTATTTTTACTATTGCGCTCGTTGAAATACTCCTTTAAAGGCTTACCATTCCATTTGGTTTCAACTATTAATCCAAATAAATATACAATTTTGCTCTACTTCAATAAAGTATTTGACTTCTATGACTCAACCCTTAGACTAAAACAAAGTAGCTAATATCTAAAACTACGCTCAATATTCTCTCACCGCTATTTATTTTTGGTAAGATCCGAACCTACATTAGTTAAACTGTTCGAACCCGCAACGAAATTAACTAGAAGAAAAAATGGAAGGAAAATGTGAGAGAAAACCCATACTTAATGTACCATACCGAGTTTGTAGTGTCGATGGGGTCTGCCTTTACTTAAGGAACATGTTTACATAATATACACATAGAACTGCGAACGTGTTAAGGGTCGTAATCGTTCGATCTACGCACAAACTGAGCTATTACCCTCTGAGGTAACTATAATAAATAATTACAATGATAAATTACTACGCTTTTGTGAATTTCATAAGTTATTTTCCGCACGAAAGCCTGCATACATTTCTGACATAAACAGATGGACTAAAGTTGTGGCTATGTTCATGTAAATGTGTGTATACCTACGTGGGTTTGTATGATTGAGCAATAAGCGTTAACATACTAAAGCAGGCGGGGTAGCTTCCTCACTGGATTGCTCGCCTCGTTTTGTGCTTGAGTGGAGCGTCGTCGAGACATTAATGATTTTGTAATTATGAAAATAACGATTTTGCTTGTCACGCAAGATTGTAAACTATGTACATATTTGTTCCACTACGAACACTAATTGAAAATTACAAGGATGAAAATTACAATGTTACGCGTGAACAAAGACAAGTTGCGGAACTGCCTTAACTTATAATGGGGAACATAACATGAGATTATTTTGTTCGGAAATAATAAAGACACGTATGGTAGGTAAATATTGTTCTTGTATTCGTTGTTTAAATACCATAAAACGGTTTCTGGTAAATTGCTGTAGACAGAGTTGATTGATTGGCATTGTGGTAGTTGGCAAAGCTCTATGTTCGAGAGATATTATCTACGATAGCTCGAGTCTATTGTATAAAATCGATGAAATGATTATACAGCGTTTCGCATTTTATAAATATACAAGCTATAAACACATTTCTCGCCTTTCGTTCTACAATATTAATAGAGAAACTTTATAATGAAAATATATATTTTGCATAAGTAAGAGATAATGGAAATATTGGGTCTCGTTACTACGTCCTAGTTTCATTGCTCCGGTGTTGTTTTAACGTGATTAATTTACTGTGAACTGTATGTTTTACTGTGAAACTGGTAACATTTGCAGCTGATAATGTGTGTGCTGTAAGAGGTTTTGTTAGCGAATCACAAACACAGACACCTCCGTTATGTGCCAAACAAAGAGTAAAGGTTTTTACTTTAATAATAAAAATACGAATTTGTTTTTTCAGCTTTGTTAAACTTTCAATGATATTATTTTTCACATGTAAAAAAAATGTGATAAATGGTGACCCTCACGGTGCGCCTTAAAGCTTATACAGGTCGAGCCTGTTGTTCTAAAAATGTGTTTTACAATACAGTATTGTATCTACAACTTCCGAGAATCATCGATTTTCCAGTACCTACACGTACACACTCGTATCATTTGGTGAGCGGACTGCTCAAAGCTAAGCTGTGTTTCTCTTAGTCACTTCGCACGATCCACTCGACCAGTTCTGAAAGTGGGGAAGCCCAAGTATTAGTATTCTTTCTCCGTACCCTATCAGATAAATTTGTCCGTCGTCATCCGCCTGTCGGTTTGTATCAATAATGCCTACAAAGAGTTTTCCCCTAAAATGTTCATACGCACATATATTGCTCAAAATAAGGTCAGGAACTTGTATTAAACGACTTTTTCTTACGTTAGGCCCTGCCAGCGCTGATCGGGGATCGAAGCGATCCGTGCCAGCAAAATACATTTATATAAATAAACAAACATGTGAAGATCTTACATACACCTATAAGAATATTAAGTCTATCACCCAGGGTCGCTGATGGTTACCATAAATAAATAAAATCGCCCCAATATTATTTTGTGGGACTATTTATTATAGCTTATAACAAAGATTTATTGTTTCAATTTGGAAAGACCTTACGCTATAAAATAACAAACATTTATTACAACAAGTCGTAAAGATAAGTCCCTCCTTACTATTTTTAATGGCGGTCGGCCTTGTGAATTTATAAGATATAATTAAGTATACGTTGCTATAGTAACTTGAAGAAGTCAATAAAAAGTCTAAAGTGAGTTCATATAAAACCGAAACGAAACTATCCAACATTTTAATACGTAGAAGTAATCCGTAGGCTCCCGCAGGCAACTCATGTAGTTACACAAACGCAAATTAATTTTAACGTTTCACTAAAAGAGGCACAATAAAAGGCATTTACATTTTCCTTAGAGGCCTGAAGGGCCGACACGAATAGTCGTAAATAATTGCGACATTTTACCTCAAGGTACGCTCAGCGAGAAGTTACCTCATGAATTGAAAGTGTCCGATGTTATTACGTGTGAAATTATTGAATTAGTTACCGAGGTTCCCTTTTGTTCAAGTCCGCGAACGTACAACATTTTTCAGGAGAAAGTTTCGGATTATTGAAGCAATCCATTTGATTTTAAATTATTCACAGAGTTTTGTGGACTTAGGGATGAACCGGTACGGGATGATGTGTATTAAACGCAGGCCCTTTTATCTGAAAGGTCGAACTTTTTGTTTGGCGAATCTACAAATTATTCAACATTTACGTTTATTAATCTACATGAGCACGGTGCATTATGATTATTTGACTATAGATTTCCATTTAGAGCATTTTAACCATAAATCTAGTACTGCGTCAGAGGGCAGATTCAGTTCGGCGTAAACGACTATCAAAGGATTAAAATGTGGACTAGCTTTGGCCTGCAATTCACTATTGGGCATAAATCGTCAGGACGTTTATCCAAGTACTCTATAGTTTTATAGGAAACTAATAGGTGACGGAGTTTTTATTTTGAATGCATACATAGTTTAGTAAAAGTGCTGTAACGTTATAAACACGGCAAAACAAACATTTTTTGTGGGCGTCAGCATATTAATAGTCCCTGGATAGCTATTTAAATGAGTACAATGTTCAGAGTGAACCCTTTAGCTGAGTATGTGTGTGTGTACGAGTGCCATCCGACCTCGTGTCCTACATACCGACAGTAGTACATGCAGGGCTTATAACACGTGAAATCGAATAATCATACATTGCATATGAGGTACTGTGAGTGAAACGAAACACGCGAGTGTTGCGTGATCGAAGTGGCAGCCATTAGGTGTACACGTCGGGCCATAGAGTTGTAGGTACAGTATGCCACAGATTTGTTGCGGTGCAATTAGGCGTGCCGTGCAGTCGGCAATGGCACGGGTTCAAGTAAGGCATATGCAAATGGCCAGTGATTTGCGAAGGACAGTTGATTTTATGCATTGTCTAAACTGGGATATGTGTAGGTACTGTGACGTTGTATTTAGTAGCAGCGGTGAGCAGTCGGGTGCCTTTTTTGTTGGTGTGATTTCAGGCGTTGTTTTAATCCTGATACTCCTTCAGTTGCAGGAACATAAATGGTCTCTTCTTATTCGTTGTCTTCATTTCTGAAGGTCGTGCCCGTCTTGGAATGCTTTGACAGAATCACAGACGAGCTGCTTCCATGCCACACTGTCTTCGGCTCTTCTTAGGCCAGTGGTCACCGTGAGTCCTGTGATCGCCCTTATCTGGTCTGACCAGCGAGAAGAAGAACGTCCGCGCGCTCTTTTACAATCCACCTTTCCCAACAGAACCAGTTTTTCGAGGTTGTCTGGTTGTCTCCGAGCGATATGGCTAAAATCACTTAGGACTCGCTGGTAGCATATTGTGGAGAGTCTGTATTTGATGTTTAGCGGGTTGAGAATGGACTTATGGAACATATGGTAGGCAGCAAATAAATTTGTTATAGAGGTCTTTGGCCCACCTACACCTACTAACATTCTGAATTTCAATAACTGAAATAAAGCTGTCCTGAATAGACATTCAGGTCAACCTTATTTCGGGTACCTCCGAAGAGATATTAGGAAAGGTCACATGTACCGATTTTTTTATCAACCCACTTTGTCGCACGTCTGGGCAAATGTCTCATAAATGTCTCCATAACCCTCTACTCTTCGCAGTGTGTTGCCTTCTTCGCCTAATCCGTAATGAAAGCCTCTTTACTGTAAACTTATCGAGCGCCTACCACAGTTGCCATTTCAGAAATAAATCGATATCATCTTATTTATTAGTACCTACATCATACCGACACTTGTTCCTTTTAAAAATACAATTTTTTCATTATGTCCAAAGAAAGGTGAAGGACGATTGCGATCGAAATAAAGGTGAACCTTGCGCTAATGGTAGGGTACGCTTTTTGAGCACTCATAAAGCACTCTTGATTTAATGATTGGTTGGGGATTTCTACCTATTTGAAATCCTTCATGGAAAGAAATCACAATTTTACGGAGGAAAATTTTTTTTTAGAAGGTTCTAATTCTTCTTCTTTTGCGCGTTGATTGACTCATATCAAATTTTGTCTGGCCGGGGCCTAGACAAAAAACTTTTCTGTAGCGTTAAGGAAAGGAAACGTCATCACCTAATGTCATTTCTGTACATTTTGTCGTGAGCGTCTGGCGTTTATTTATTTATTTAAAACTTCATGCACACAAATGTACAGAGGCGGACTTAATGCCTTAGGAAATTTCTACCAGTCAACCTTTGGGTGATGCAGAGACAAAGAGTGGTAGGTGCAATGTGGAAAAAAAAACAGAAACGCGATTATATATATTACTTAACATTTGACGTTAACGCTACAGAAAAGTCTTTTATCTAGGCCTGCCGTATTGAGCAACTTGTACAGCTCTATCATTGGCCTCGTTCAAATCTTGGATGGTGCAGATGGTTGTGCACGAAGATTCTAATTGCAATGATAAAATATACCTAACAACATAAAAAAGAATAGAAAATATCTACTGTTAGATATCAGCTACGAAAAGAACTGTCGTTTGCTAAATATTGCAAACGCCTTGACAATCTGGCAAAGAGTTTTGTGATTGTGGCTAAATGCCTACTCTGGCCAAAGTTTCCGTTTACACTATCAACAGAAGAGATTGGATTCCTTGCGGAAAACTACTGAGCACACATATCCGTATGAACCTTATAAACATTCCTACATAGATACCATATTTGTAGGTACTCGTATGTGCTTGACTCGCAGCATTTGTATCCGATAGGTATAATATTTGGCAATATCGCTGATATTGCCTCAACTTAAATAAGGTACTTTATCAATTTACATCACATAATTTTGAGCAATTAGGGAGATCCATTATGAATGCCTTTAGTTATGGTTGAAAGCGAGAAAGCAATTTAGGTCTATTACTCTCCACATATTTAACAAAGGTTTTCATGTCCAATAAACACGAAATATTAAATTATAATTTGAATGGATTTAAATAGGCCTTGCTGGCTCCATAAGTACCCACCAACATTCAATCTCAAAACAAAGCTATTCTATAATAAAAAACAAACTTTTCCAACATTTTATCGGAAAACAAATAAAAACAATCATGTTCCCGAGAATAAACCGATAAGTACGGAATATAATATTGAATGTAATATAATTCTTACCTGAAAGCATTTGTTTGGAAACATCGCTCGCTAAGTTGAAGTTCTGTTTAATCATAACAGCGCGGTAGAACAACAATGTCGGTATTTAGGTGCCCGAACTGATATCAGTATTTGCATAACAACCGCAAGGCTGTAAAGTAATATTTGGCACGAGAGCTTACCTCTACAAAGTTGTGGTGAGCTCCATTCGAGCTAATTCCTTCTCTATAACTATCGTATTGTATCTGTAATCTCACACCTGCGTTTCATTTTCATTTATAACCTCCATACTCCACCGTTAAAGGCACTGTGAAGCACTTTTAGAACCCACTATGTAGTTTATAACTAATAGAATGTCGAAGAGGAAACTATACTCTTTACTTTATATTGCAATTCTACAGTAACCTCTATAAAACGCAGGGTAGTGAACCCATTTTTTCCTTTTTCGGTCAAGCTGTAACGACATAAAGTTTATAGCCAGCCGCAAAATGTACCTAAGTAGGTATCTAATAAAATATTTTTGTTGACGGGTACGATATTACATAATAAATAATACTATTATAGGCCTGCTCGACTGAGGTACACCGGGTAGACGTAAAAACTGAAACGAAAATTGAAACAGGTACCTACTTGAATATTCATCTTTAAGTAAAAGGCCAAGATCGAGTCCAGATGTAATCCAGATCCACACGAGCGAATACATAACGTTAACGTGGGCAAAATTAGGACGGCCTTCGTCACATATTGTTCAATCAACACAATCGTTTATTGTGAATATATTTATCAGCGGGATGCTGGTCTTTTCACTCATGAATTCGTAGCTTTAAAGGTTAACTATTGAAATAAATGTTTGTCGGCAGGCTGCATTTGGTTCGGGGGATGACGCTGGGCGGTGAAGACGAACGGCGCGGCGCAGGGTGAGCAGGCGCCGGGGATGTGGGTGCTGCTGCTGCTGGCGCTGGCGGCGGCCGCGTCCGCCGACTGCCCGCGTCACTGCGAGTGCAAGTGGCGCAGTGGCAAGGAGTCCGCGCTGTGCGCCCGCGCCGGCCTCAGCTCCGTGCCGCCGCGCCTCGACCCCACCACGCAGCTGCTCGACCTCGCCGAGAACCGCCTGCCCACCGTCCGCGACGACGCCTTCGCGGCCGCCGGCCTCCTCAACTTGCAGCGCCTCTACCTCCCCGCCTGCAACGTGCGCACCATCCGACAGTACGCCTTCCGAGCGCTTGTAAACCTAGTCGAATTGGATCTCTCGCGCAACCGTCTGGAAACAATACCTTCACATTCGTTTGATTCAATCCCCGAGCTCAGAGAACTGCGACTCGGTGGTAATCCCATTACGAAAGTTGGAGACGAATCCTTCATAGCACTTCCCCATCTAGTGCGACTTACACTCAGTGCTTGCAAAATAGCCGAAATAGAGCCCCGCGGATTTGCAGGGCTCGAGTCTTCTCTGGAATATTTAGAGCTTAGTAAAAATAGACTGCAGGTACTTCACGTGGCGGTGTTAGCGCCGCTACGATCTCTGAAAGGATTAGAGCTGGCGAGTAATCCGTGGGAATGTACGTGCGCATTGAGACCCATGAGAGATTGGATGATAAGAAAAAATGTTCCAGCAACAGTGGTACCAGACTGCGCACTACCTCCGCGGTTAATTTCCCAATCGTGGGATAAGTTAGATCTAGAAGACTTTGCATGTCACCCAGAAGTGAGCGCAGCCAGTCAATTCAAGGGGTTGGAGGGTGATGAAGTGACACTGGTGTGTCGGGTGAGCGGAGTGCCGGCGCCGAGGGTGCGCTGGGTGCGAGCGGGCCGCCTGCTTGCCAACACTACTTCAAATAATGTCAATTCCGGTAGAGCTTTTATGTTACGTAGTGAAGGACAAACTAGTAATTTAACCATTAAATCGGCAGACTTGCAAGACGCAGGCTCTTACACGTGTAATGCCGAAAATCGTGCTGGTAAAGCAGAGGTGATCTTAAGTTTAGCAATAGAAAAGAAACCAGAAAACAAAAGTTTTGGTGGTCGTGCACTGATGGCAGGGATGGCTGTGTCAGCAGTGATAGTGTTAAGTTCGTGTTTAATAGGACTGTGTGTATACGAGACTCGTAAGAAAAGACAGTTAGATAGATGGAACGAACAGATAGTGACGACGAATCATCGTGATGATAGTTATGATAAATTAGAAGCGAATTTTAAGACTAATGCTGAAGTACCAAGAGTGATAGCTTCTGATAGTGCTCGTAAAAGGGGTGACTATAGGAACGTGCCATCACATGATCCAGAGGATGAGTTTGAGGGGTATTTGCGGGCCGAGGTGCGGGAGGAGAGGGAGTGCTCGGAGTCGCCGCCCATGGAGGCAGGGTGGCGCAGGGCCGACTTCGAGCCGCCGAGCTCAAGGGGCAACATACCCGAGCGAGACCTTCACATACCACGATTCAGCCACTACAATTTACGGTAATCCAATACTTCTAAATTAACTTCTCATGAAAATTAATTAGTAATTCGATTTGGCGCATAATTACTATGTGATCTTAGCGTGTCTATCATCTTCTAGGAAGGCGACATTAATGTTTACGTAGGTAAATGGTGTGGGGAAGCAATTATAATGAAACTGTATTGCGTTAGGTCTCCGATGGGCTAAAAAATATGAAATAAAAAAATAAAAAAACGTTCGTTATTGAAAATAAGCTTATTATTGCAAGTACTGCGAAGTTACTTTTTTATCAGTGTATACTCACAAAGATTGAAAAATTGTTCAGTCTTTATAACTGAAAGATTTGACGGTAGCTAAAATAGAATACGTATTTATTGAAATCGTTGTTAGGGTCACCGGGGACAATAACAGATATGAAACAATATTGTTTGGAGTGAGACAAAGTTTTATTGTTGTGCTTGCGAATTCTGTCAAGGCGAGACAAAGAAATGTGTTAATTATAGTTATCACTAGTTTCGTTACAATATTGAACGGTTGAAGTTGAATAAATTGTATAGTAGGTTGAGATTAGATAGATATTGGAGGTATAAACTGTTTGAGAAATGAAATAAAATCTCACAATCCAACACAAAATCACGTAAATGTTTTTGATAATCCCATTTGGTCATTAAACGTTTATATGTTGGGTTTTTATGTCTGTAAGGGCTTATGATAAGCCAAGTGCCTAAATCGCAACTGATTGCGAACCTACTACAAATTAACGGGGGTCGTGGGGCGAGCTTGTGATGAAAATCTCCCCAAACCTAGAGAGCACGAGAGAAAATTAGTTCAGTAATTATGGTCTAATCCCCTTGGTTTAGTAGCTTAATGTCTCAGGCGGAGAGGTCTTGGCTTCAATCGTTAGGAATAAAGTTTATTTTGTAAATTGTGAGCGTTTCAGTTGTCTGTGCTCATGTCTCCGGCGAGACGGCTCAGTGATTGTGCCAATCATCTTTCCATGCGTGGCTAGTTTCGATTAGTGAGGCAGCCGACTGACTGCTGATTGCTTCGAGCCCTCTGGCCGCTTGCAAGATATTGATTTACGCATCATATTGCAATATAAGAGACATACACACAACCGACATATCTCATTGTCTATTCTATTCCATTTCCATATTTTAATTACATCCGTTCGTTGTTTCAGATCTGATGCCACTTCAGAGTCAGTGCAGAGCTCCAATTCCACGGGAATGATGAGTGCCCACGCAGAGATATTATCTGAGAACAGTCGGTTTAACAACAATGCGCGCACATGTCCACGTACGCGACCTCGCGAGCGACTCGACAACGACCTGTCTGGCAGTGACAGCGAGAAGAATTACCCCGACCTCATTGAAATGAGTGCGCTAGGAACCTCCTCGTACTTACGAAGCGAAATGAAACATGATCCATACTACTTCTACACAATACCACGGAAAAAGGATGGCGATAGTCGTAGCCCTCTTCTTAATAGTAGAAGAAACAGTTCCGGTGCTGATTCTGCCAGTTTTTTGGACAGGACGTACGAAAAAAGCCGACAGAGGTCAGGCCGGAGGTCGAATAGTTTTTTAGATCTTTCTACAGGCGGAAATAGAATACGCCGAAATCCGAGTCTCCCGGCTTCGCCTACAAGGGAGCAGCCCACTGTGCCCTCCGCTACACCACTTCTTGACCTTTCCGGTTTGCGAGACTACTCGCGTACTGGCCAACCTATAGAAGACTTTGATTTCCGAGCATCTCAACTGGAAAAATTCCTCGAGGAATACAGAAGTTTGAGAGAGCAACTTTCCAGGATGAAAGAGACCAGGGAGAATCTGCAACGTAATCGTGCTTCAGACAACGATGAGTTGCGTTCTATTCTGAAACCGAAGCCGAGTATAGCTGTAACAGAAACATCGTCCTCGGTGGCTTTAGCAGATGCTGCGTCTCCGCTGGCTCTAAGCCCTTCGGAGTACAAGCCGTCACAGCCGAGACCGGAATGGCTGACGTCATTACTATATCGTAATTAAGTAGATGTTTTGTAAAAATTAGTAGGTACGTCTGTTTTAATAGGCGAATATGTGATTGGACATTTATAATACTCTACTAGAGATGGGACGACTTGTGATTAAAGTACCCAATACTGAATTGTTAGAAAGTTAAGAACTTGTAAATAAATGCGTTCATATTTGAACTGATGTTGATAAGTAATTTAAAATAATTGTTTTTAAGAAAGTGAAAACATGAAAGCATAATTTAATGTTGAAATAAATCATTTTCAATTGTCTCAATTGTTTTAATGATCACTCTAAATTAGGCAAATCAGTTTGTCTATCGTTTTGTAGGGCAAGTTACTACTGACATAAGTTAAAGACCTCAGGTTTGAATAAGAATGGTACGAGAAAAATTGTTCAGCACACTTATACTATATACCTTCTGAAATACAAACAATATCAAGCAACGCAAAGGCGCGGAGAGGACCTCATACGAACATTATAAAATTGATTTTACCAACTTGCGTGGGTGAACAAAGCGGATTCAAAGTTCCTCCCATTCCAACATCAACATAAAAACGTTTTAAAAGAAAATTTACAACTCCTCCAAAGTCGTGTGTATAGAGTTTGATTATTTAATAAAAGGGTCTAGTGTGCCGTACGATTTTATCAATGTTCATCATCATCTGCCTAGCTTTTTCCCAACTATATTGGGTTCGGCTCCCAGTCAACCCGGATTCAGCTAAAAACCAGAATTTCACGTGGAGCTACCTGCCTACCAGATCTCCACAACCCATTAACTGGGTAACACGGTACTTCTTGGCAAGACTGGTGTCAGATTTTCTGGTTTCTCACAATCCGTAACGACTGCCAAAGATCTCCTCAAGCTTGGCAAGCGTTGCTTAACCTTGAAGATAGGCTCGTGCGGCTGTTATAATGTAGCCACGAACTAAACGATACCTTACGAACGGTACGATTTTATCAATGTTAATAAATAAAAAAGTAGCTGGTTCTATTATTCGGCATTCACGTGGCTGCAAACGGGGTAACTTTTATATCAACTTCGGAAACCTACCGAGGGTTCATATAAAATTTGTGGCCACAGGACTCGTTACTTTGCGTTTGGCCGTCGAACATTTCGGATGTCTGTGACATGCTGTGAATAATTGTCGCAAAGCCATGTTTGACTAGACACTGCTCGGAAGAGTAATAATGGAAAACTTTTTGGATATAGGAGTTTGAGATATCGATGTGCGTGGCTAACTTTGAAACATGTATCAATCTTCTTCATCTTTGTCATCTTTCTTGAATGGAAATAGGTATTTTACAAAGGATCTTTTGTTGTCAACTCCTATAACTGAAATTCTTCTATAAATCATTTAAATCCTAACTAATAATAATATCATAAATACGAAAATTATATTTAATTTGTAAGTACGAGTAGGTGAAACATAACACTTTTCACACACGTCAATATTTTTTGGTCATTTTAAGCTAGATGAGGCCGGTGTTTCCTAGCTGACTACCCTAAGAAGAAACACGCTTGTACGATACGACTGTATTCAGAAAGCAGAGCTAATAGAAATCTCTATTCCTCCTCAAAAGTACTCAAACTGCCAGACCTCGTTACAAATACTTTAAAGAAGAACAAGTATTTCAAAGAAGAGAAAAAATAAGAAGGAAATAACCCACATAGTCCCCATATTCACAAAATGTGTTTAATAATAAAAAAATATAATAATTTACAAAGTGTTCATGTCAAACATAATAAATTGAAAAAAAAAAAATATATTACTTTACAAAATAAATATTCATGTCAAAAATCATAAAAATAGAATACTTAAGAAAGTAAACAAAAGTCAAAAGTTATAAACGAGACGAACGAAAAGTATACAACGGAGCTTAAAAAAATGGCAACGTCTAAAAATGAAAAACGTATAATGGATAAATGTAACATTAGGCCATGTACATCATTGAAGCAGGTCAATCCCAAGCCTTTTTGTCTTCAAAATAGTCTTTAATTGTGTAAAAAGCTTTCTGGCATAGCTTACGATATATAAATAATTTGAACTTATTAATACTAAGGTCTTGGATATGACTAGGGAGTTTATTATAAAAACGTACACATTGGCATCTGAATGAACCACTTAATTTCTTGAGCCTGGTTTAAGGAATGACAAAATTGTGTTTGTTCTTAGTATTTACGTTAGAGATATCACTGTATTTTTAAATAGAATAATATTTGCATGTGCATACAAAATATTCTCATAAATATACTGAGACATTGCACATTCATTATATTACTATTGTAGTCTTTGATTATATTAATCTCTCTAAATTTGTCTCTGAGGGAGTGTCTAGGACTTAATTTAAACATTGCACAGATTGGTCGATTTCCAGTCTAATAATTGTATGCAGCTGAATAATATAATTTTATATCGAGCGACTGACTAGTTGCTGAGACCCCTTATTAAAAGGGCTGTCAGACTTTACAGAGTAATATCGTTTTAACGTCCTACCTCATAGTTTTTACCATGAAACACTAAAATAGATCAAAGTCAAGCCGACCTGTAGATGGATCTGGAACATCCAATCAAATCAGCATCAGTGGTCGATGCTACCGTACTGGACACGTGTTTGTACAATATGCGTCGTTTCCTGTATCCTTGTTCCTGTGTGTACACAGTGGCGATCAAGCCATTAACTAATGTACTAACATACGACAAGGGATTCTACTAACGGTGCGTTCTAAAAATTGTATATTTTGATGCAAGTTGGCAAAGTTTGACAATGCAGTCGAGGCGGAATAGACGCCCGAACCGAGAGGCCAGCTGGACGACGTTTTCAACACATTACTCGAAAAAATAAATAAAGTTTCATAAACGTAATAATTAGTTACAAATTACTGTCAGAAATGGCTCGCGTATTGTTTTTCGTGTGCTTAGGTCAATTTTCGTGGGGACTGCCCGGCGAGCATGAATATTATAAAATATGTACAGTAAATTGAATAAGTGGGGCGTGTGCTAACTTTCCGCACGACTGCGAAATACACTTCATGGCGTGTATAATAGCGTTGGGGTATGAGCCAGTTTTCGAGTACGTGTGCTGAAAAGAATTTAACTATGATATGAATAGACTTCAGCTTTTCTTTTCTTAGGGTTTGTCCAGATCTGGCGAACGCGCCGCGAATGCGCCGCTCGCGAGCTTCGCGCGTGCTTTTTAAGTTCGCGCGAGGTTACTGCGCCGCCAGCGCGACGCTCGCGCGCGAACGGCACAAGAGCCGCGCGCGTGCCGCGCGTTTGCCAGATTTGTACACACCTTTAGCTCTTAGGTAATAAAATAAAACACAAAATAATTATTTCCTTGGTGACAATATTTGTGTTTTTATGAACCATGAAACAGTGATAATATTAACTTTATAGTTTATACCTACCCTAGGTATAAAGTTAATATTAATCACTGTTTCATAGAGTTTTAATTAAGTTAATTAATTGCCAATATTGTCTTTCCATAGTAGAAAGCTATTCATGTATTACCTAAGTAGGTACTTTAAATTTTGAAACATTGCCAACGAATAAAAAGTCACCCTGTTATAGAAATACTAAAGAGAATAAGCAGTCTACCTATAAAATATGAGTAAACATTCCCCATAAGTTGCTCTGGGAATCATAATAGTTACTAATAACAATAATTACTATTAGGCCGCTTAAACACGCTAAGAAAAGTCGCCGGGTCTATGCAAGAATTTGGTGTCGTTTCTACACACGAGCTGTGTACCTACACTGCTTCGGCGCTGACCAAGACAAAAATCTTGTCTGCGCAAGTATAATTTATAAACAGCTGTGGGCCACAGCTAGATGTTTGCAATCTGTTGAAATTTTCCAATAAAAGTTAAACCCTTATGATAGTATTGAGTTTAAAATTGTAATATACAGAAGCGACAACCTTCCTTCTACCGCACCGCAGCAACTTTGCGCGTCGGATCTAGCGCAGACAAGATTTTTTTCTTGGTCAGCGCCGATTCAGTGTACACAGTTCATGTGTAGAAACGACATGAATACTTGTACATAAGTCTAAGACTTTTCTAAGCGTGTACAAGCGGCCATATGCTGGTATATTGAAACACTTTAAAATAGAGAATACCGTAATTTCCTGGAAATACTGAATTGAACTCCAAGAACTCCGGACAAACCCTGACGGTACGTTAAGATTATTTAATAGTAACCCAATCGTCATTAAGATCGAAATACTGGGATATATTCCATTACACAATAACTGTATACTTTACCAGGCGTAACGATCTGCTTTGACATTTCAATGAATGCTACTCAACATTCCCTTTTGTTTGGAAATGCAAACGTCTTGTTGCAATCTATATTCAATGGCCTTTGAAAGCACTTCAATTAGGAACGTCGGCACTCCTTTAGACAAGGAATATTTCTGGCTCAATCCTATTCATAAACCTAGAGGCTTTTATTATTCAGAGGTAAACGTGGATGATTTGTCAAAGTGAGTTTTAATTGGGAACTTATTGACTATTCAGACAACGCTAAGAAATTCAAGAAACTGGGAAACTGAAATAGTAAAATAGATTTAACTTTGAGAAGAGTTGTCATAAATAGTCCTGTCTAGCTGTTTTGTGTAGCAATTTCGGGTCGGCTCCCAGTCTTATAAGTTGCAGCTGAGTATCAGTATTTAATATTATTATTCCTTTATTTGAGGCATCTGTACAATAAGTACATAAATATAAAAAAACTATATTATTACACAAAAAATTAAAACTTACTAACTAAGACACACAAAGACCTTGTCCAGAAGCAGCGAATTTACCGCGAATCACTCGTACGCGCGAGTCGAGAGTCTGGCGTAGTGCACGCGATTTACACGCGTATTTTGAATTCGCGCGATGCTTGTGGGCGCGATGCCTAGTATCTCACTAACGCGCGAATGATTTCGCGCGAAACGTTTCACGACGAATTCGCCCCTTCTGGACAAGCTCAAAGTGACGGCGTCGAGTTACGCTGTGCGGTGTTGCGTAGCCTGCCGCGAAAACGTCGGTAAACTACACCCTTCGGCCAAAACTCTTCCTTTAGGACGGTATCGAGATGTTGTGTTGGAACCCGCACCACAAACGACTTGAAGTTGGTGTTGTGACGCTTTTTTTTTATCGGGGTGGAAATCCTCATGGATGTCCTCTGTCCTGGGGCGGACGAAGGGGTCTGTCAGACTCTTACTGACTAAAACCACCCCGTTGTTCCATTTTCCACCTACGCCGGGGATCCGCCGTGTTGTGACGCTGCTCCAACTTCGCGACCCTCAAGGTCCAGTTGGTCATGTATTCCACGATCTCCTCAACATTCGTGGAGTGATGTAGTCGGGACACATACAGCAACGTCGTAGGTATCGCTGGAGGTAGCAGCATATTTGGTCCTGTCAGTCCAGCATCGCATTGATTGCGACAAGTAGGCTTCTTCTTCTTTTTCTGAACTATGGTGAAGCCATCTTGCTTCACTGGACAGTGCTGTATCGGATTCCCCGGAAGCATTTCACAGGGACGGTTTTGCTTTCCACCTGATTATTTTATATGGAGCGACTGCTTATCTGATCACCACAACCCAGTAACTGGGCAATACAGTAGAAACCCCTTGACAAGACTGGTGTCAGATTTGTTCTGACTGTCCGTAACGACACCGTGAAAGATCAACAAATGACAGCCGGGACCACTGGCTTATAGTTTGAGACTCGGAGAAGTCTCGTAACGGATGGTTAGTATTGTCACCCATCTACAGAACGATCTCTGCAAGCGCTGCTTAACCTCCAAAATCAAACTGTCCGACTGTTATTATTTAGTCACGGGCTCCTTTAAAATAAAAATACACAATCTGTGAAAATTTCAACTGCCTAGCTATCACGGTTCATGAGATACAGCCTGGTGACAGACAGACGGACAGCGGAGTCTTAGTAATAGGGTCCCGTTTTTACCCTTTGGGTATGGAACCCTAAAAATGAAGCAAGCACGTTCACAATTTTACGTAATCCATTAAAACACTAATTCCTGTATGTTGTGAATTCACAACTGGCTGGAATTAAACAAACATTTTTAGAAGAGTTAAATTCAAAATCAAATTTCGGGGATTGCTGCGTCGCGTCACCCTCGGAAGCCAGCAGTCGAAATCACTATAAATTAATAGGTGAGTAAGTGAGCAAGCTTGGACAGAAACTATGCAAAATATTGTTTTCCTTCAGTTTCTCTATATCAGCCATTTAGCTTTGATTAAATTTGTTTGACATCATCAGAGGCAGTATTGAGATTTAGCACATCCAGTGATGTGTCATCTCCTTGATTAAAAAGCTTCAGATTGAAGCAAGTCTTGTCCTTCTCAATCGGAATACGCTATGATCAGTGTTCATGAGTGCTTTCGCCAAATGGTTTTTGTGACGTTTCAGTCTTTGTTTGTAGGCATCACAAGACCTGTCTATCCTTCACAGTGGGCATTTCTAGATATTCATGTACTTCTGTATTCTTTACAAACCACAGGGCACTGATCAATGTCTTTAAACTTTTATTTTGAAAGCGCTGAAGAATTTCAATATTGGAGTGGCTTGCCGATCCCCAAAGTTCAATGGCGTATGTCCAAACAACAACTCTCTGAACTTTGTGTTTGCTTGATCTCTCTTAGCCTTTATGTGGTCTCTCCATGTGAGTTTTCTGTCTAGGTGCATTCCCAGGTATTTTACCGCTATTTGTTGAGGTAGTACAGTTCCATAAAGTTTCACCGGTGAATGTCACGTGGGTCGATTTTGCAGCACTTGCTCTTATCCTCCATTTTTTAAGCCATTTCAAATTTTGTCTAAATGTGGTTGTAGTTTTAGGGACGCTGTGTTGGGATCTTTGTGGCACGAGAGTACTGCTGTCTCATCTGCATAGGTCGCAATCATAACATCATCATCATCATGGTACACAATCTACACAGCTGACTTAGCTGTTTAGATTGTGTACAATATTGTATTTGGTATATAGATAATACAGAATCTCCGATCTTGATTTGTAACATTCTATCTTGAAGATAGGATTTTAGAATCATGTAGGCGGTGTTTGGTAAGCACAGTTTTAACTTATATAGGAGGCCTTTATGCCATACACGGTCGAAGGCTTGTTGCACGTTCAGATATACAGCAGAGCAGTATTCCTTTCTTTCTAGTGCTTGACGGATGGTGTAAGCTACTCGATGGATCTGCTCTACAGTGCCGTGATGTGCACGAAATCCAAACTGATGATTTGGTACCACCTTTTGTTTTTCAAGTAGTGGATGAAGTCGTTGTAAAAACAGTTTCTCGAAAACCTTGGATATTACAGGGAGAAGGCTTATAGGCCTGTATGATGCTACTTTTGTTGGTGGCTTTCCAGGTTTTGTAACCATGTTTATTATGGATATTTTCCATAAGAGTGGAAAGTATTGAAGTCTTAACACCGCAATAAAAAGCATTTTTAGGAGGACTAGGTATACCCTTCCTTGGCAACTGCTTGAATATTTCTGCTGTTATGAGATCAAATCCTGGCGCCTTTTTTGTCTTAAGTCAGCGTATAGTTTTTTTGACTTCTGCTGGTGTTATTAGTTTCAGAGGTAATGACATTTGTAGATCACTGTTAAGAAAATCGTCAATTTCCTTTTCAGAGCACATAGGATCAGGCTCATTGGGCTTGAATGAATCCTTCAGAAATCGAGCAAATAACTCTGCTTTATCTGTTGATTTCCTTGACCAGCTGCCATTTGGTTGTCTCAGTGGAGGAATAATATGTGTTCTTTTGGTCTTCTCACAGATTTGGTCATCCTCCAAAGAGAATAATTGTCAGCTTTATGTGGAGATAAGGTCTTAAGCTTGTCTTGCAGGGTGTTGTTCTCATTTACTTTTAGGATTCGCTTAAGCTCCTTTTGCGCCTTATTGAGTGCAGTTTTATCCCGTCGATTTCTACTTGAGTGCCATTGTCGTCGTAGACTCCTTTTTGAAGCTATCATATTTTTAATTTCCAGGGTAGTATCCTGCAGCTTTTCTTTGGAATCAAGGCATACCTTGATTCCAAAGAAAAGCTGCAGGATACCCCATAGGGTAGATGACCATGCTGCCTTTTGGATTAGATTCTCAGATTGATAGACTCTACATGTTCTTCATTTTTGAGTGGGATTAGCAAGGTCGCATTTACATCAATATACTCCAGGAAAGATGTGTTTTTAGTTTCAGTGGTGTTTATATTTTGTCCAGCATACTTCCGAATCTTGAGTGGTGGGAATTTTTCAATTTGTGGTGGAACAGATGACGTATGTTTTAGGGCTGTTTTACTTTTATTGTTTGCTGTCTGCATAATTTCTTGTGCTCTTATCTCTTTGTAAACCTGGCAGCCCTTGTAATTGGCTGGGTGGTCCCCGAAGCAAAGTGTGCAAGTAGCCGGTGTATATCTGTCTTTCTTTGGGCTTCTTTGGGCAGTCCACAGTTTTGTGTCCCTTTGTTGTAAGAGTATGTATCAATCGGCACGCATTTATTTAATAATTCCGTTAAAACTTTGACAGATCTTCTACGCCATAGAGGATGATCGGTGGCGGTTTGTGTACTTTCTTTGTCTGTACAGTCTGACTGGCTGAATCTTCTATGTGGTCTTCAGTTAGATCTATTGGAAGACCACTGTACCTATTTGTAAAACTGGTTTCCGCTTGTGACAAGCTAATGGGCTTTTTTGTTTTTGGTGGGTTCTTTGTCAATCTCCTTCTTTAGTGATTACGTTGACTTGGTAATCTTTGCCATGTGGGATGGCAATCTGTGTCTTCAGTAAATTTCATCTCGATTTGTGGAGGAGACAATATCCTTCCATCCCTTACGGTAGTCCCCAAGGAAGAAGATCTGGGTCTTTGGTTGAATAAGCTTGGATGGAATGCCTGCTGTATATATTTTTATTGTTGCTTCCAGTAGCATTTACCATCAGAGGAGCCTGGTTGCTCGCCCCTGTGCAGTCATCGGTAGTAGATTTCACACTAGCAGGCCCGGGCACCTGCAAGCGCCGGGGGTTAGCCGGTTCGCATGACAAAATAGCTTCATTATTTTCCATATTTCATAAAATAGAAGTGGAAAATACTAACGATACTTTCCCAAGGTATCGTAGTCACTCTTTTAGAGGGGATTTAATCCCTCGAGGCTTGTGATTACCTGAAATCAGGTATGTGCCAAATATGAGAGAATATTCAAGGGATAATATTCCTGTAGTTCATCCTATGTTTTAGATTTTCAACACACTGTTCCACATAAGTAAACTCTCAGTTCGCATATTACGGCATAACGCACTAATGAGTCCACTTTCGAGCCGCTGACTATCAAAATCAGACTCTACATGTTTTGCTGCCAAAGAGTCCTACGTCACTTTGATATATCTCTTTGAGATATATCTCTGGTTTAAGAACTTTATTTTCCTCATAAGAATTAACAATAATTCACTTATTGAGAAACAAGATTTAGAATTTAGAAATGTTTAAATAACAACAAACGTACAGAAAAAAAAAATTGTCGGGTAGACAATGCACACAACAACAAAATATCACCGACCAAGCAAACACGGATACAAATGTAAAATTTATAACACACTAGATGTGGCATACAAAGCAGCGTACTGACTTACTGATTATTCTTATTTTTATTTTTTGTATTATTTGATTCGTTTTTTTTTTCTTTAATATAACTGTCTTTTATTTATATAATAATAATATGTATCTCTTTTACATATCTCTTTAAGACAACTAAAGGACCTGGAAAAACTGTTTATTATAGTAGAAGTGGGCAGAAAAACACCGTGCGGGTGTTCAGCTACTCACTGGTCAGATCAGGCGGTCTATGTTGTAAACATCTCACTCTAGGCGAAAAGAACTTTAAATGAACTTTCATTTCACCTTGATAGTGTGAATTGACCACTCACTGTGACTACTGGCCCTGAGAAGAGCCAAAGACTCCCTCGAACGAACATCAAACGTCATCAAGTGTTTCGCGATCTCCATCAATGAAAAACACGAATATGAAGATGAGAGCTGAATTAAATAACCAACATTTAAAAAAACTCAGTGTAGATATTCCTTAGATTTATTCATGTTAGAAGACAAGAGCCTTCCAAATAAATACACATTTGTCTTATTCACTCGAGGAGAGCGCTGTTCAAAGAAACGCTTTTTAAAGTACTGTTTCTATTTATAGATAAATATAGCAAAGAGCATTTGATCTCAAAGTTTTCTGAACATGCCTTGTTATCTAAATAGGCACTGATCCCAGATAAAGGCTGGGCATAGAAACGTCTATGTAAACTATTGTTAGTGTCATCATTTTGGCGGGCGCACTACAAACCTAACTTATTCTTTTATACAACGTGTAACAGAATAAACGAAATATCTTATAGAGGGGTCATTGTATTCATCGTTTTGAACATTTTTTACTATGGTACAAACCATAATACTAAAAATTCTGCTGTTCAGTACATTTTGTCGAGTTATGCGCATATGTACGCGATTTCAGTGTTGGTCCCATTGTGAAAGTTGTTTATTATGTGTACGATGACCTCTTAAAAGGTATTGCGTTTATTCTGTTACGTTATTTTTTTTTTTTAATGTTCTGTCTAAAATAGAAAAAAAAAACTGATAGACCTAAGCACTGTTTATAACTGGACTATATAGTATAAGACATGCCATAAATTGAGAGGTGGTTTATCAGACAACGTGATATTATTTTCTCATTTATACCACCAAACATGCCAGTCTAAGTTCAGAAGTGGACGATCTCGCTTTTCACGATGGTAACTTGATTCAACTAAATACCTAACTGAGATTAAGCTACCTCAGTATAAACGCTTACTCTACTAACAAACTCCACGTCCCCTTCTCTCGTCTCGAGTGCAATTCTCAAGAAAGGTTCTCAGCCGTTCCGTACACGTTCTAGAATAAAATATCGGTCTAGGATAAAATACTGGATAAAGTTATTCTTTTTTCTTGTTTTGGGTTCAGAATTACCCTAACCTCGTTTAGTAGGTTTTCAGGGCTTAAATCTGCTCTCTGTATTTTAGATTGCTACCCGAGCGATCCTTAAACGAGGCTCATGACCGAACTATTTCTTGAGTATTCAATATTTTTAGGAAACGCTGGGTCGTCTTAATCGACGTGGGTTTTCGAATCCCCTGAGATGGAAATATAATGTTTGGGTAAGTCGGGTTTGACTTAATATTTATAACTGGCCAATTAGGGCTATTTCCATGATAGTCACGAGCGTAGCGAGTGATTCTAAAGTTGAATCCTGAGTATGGCGAGGGATTCAAAGGCACGAGATGCAAAAAACATTGCTCCCGTGTAACACACATAACTTTTCACTTCAGCAGCGAGAACACTTTAGGAGATAAAATAATAAACAGGGATAGATTGAAATAACTATTTATTGTGAATCAAAATAATTAACATTGTAGATAGAGGTAACAATTCAATAAAATGGAACATTTTAAAAGTTAAAAGTAAACTTATTTAATTCTGCAAATTAAAAGTAACAGATTTATTTGGCAACGTTATAGTTGCATTGAGTTGATTTTGATTATCTGGGGTTAAGGTTTCTGTTTCGGTAGCGGATTGAGAAGGAACAACGGTGAACGTTGGTGACTCTGATCGGCTTTCTGTATAAGTACACTGTGCGTCGTTGGAAGTAGATGGGCGTCGGTGAGACCAAGGATCCGAGGTCGAATTCAGACTTATTGATTCCACTATAAGCTTACAGATTTTTGACTTATTTTCTATTGAGTCTTCAATATAGCCTTCTGCAACCGTATTGGGCTTCCACCCGCCGTGACGTTTAGTGGTGAGATCGGCTCCGGAATCAGCCAAGAGCGTTGCCGAAGTTCTCCGAGAGCAGTCAGTCAATCAGTACAACCTGTAATGAAAATATTACATAATTAATATGCATAATATAACATTTACAGCATCTTTTACATATCTTTTATATATAATACATATTTTAACAGTATTGCTAAGCCAGACTAGGATTCATTGTGCCTCCAAAAATTAGTAGTAGGCAGTAAGTACCTTTATACATAACAGTCTACACCATATATTCATAGGTACCACTTACTTTAGCGGCAAGAAAATTGCAGTCCGGAGCTTCATCAAGAAATTTTTCTATGTTAAGGGCCGTGAATATTTTGGACTTTTTAGCCTTATGCTCGCCCAACTAACATTCTTACTTTAGAAAAGATACGAGTTTTGCGTAAATTTAAATATACACGTTATGTTTTGTTTTTAAAGTAGCTTTCAACATTGAGTAAATAGTCCACATTGTAGATAATCGCCTGGTCTGTGTAAAAATCTAAAAAATAAGATAGCAACACCGTCTCCGAAAAACTCCTTGCGCCCTTTGTAAGTCTCCATTCATTGAAGACATGGTATGCTTTCAGATATTTGTCGCGAGCCTTCTCAGGTAGGAAACTTAATTCTGCATTAATAACTTGTTGTTTTAACTCTTCCGGTGTTAAAATACTGTTCTCTTCGCTAGTTTCACTTATATTTTACGATTATTTTAATATTTTTTAACTTATTCAACTCTTTACGCCAGCCACGAATTTTTATTCAAGCTCTTATATTTAAATTAAGGCGTGTTCGGAAATAGCACCCATGATATTTTATAATTCAAAATATATTACGTAACATTATTGAAACTAGAAATAAATATTTACAGGTTAAATATCAGTCTTATTTGCAGTAAATACTTATTTTCGTTTAAATACAACAGTAAGTTAAAAATTCCATAAATTACATTAAAAGACATAATTATCTTTTTGCTAAATGTCTTTAGTTAGTACGAAATTCCGAACGTGTTTGTCTTTGAGGTCGACTTCAAAATCGGAACTTCGAAAGGGCTGGTCTTTGTCTCTCTCTCTTTCTAATGGCGGGAAAGAGATAGAGTGTGAATGTTTCGAATTGTATGATTAACCCAAGGCTGAATAAGACTGGACCGCAGCGGTCTTTGTTTCCGCTGCGGTCAGCCTGGTCACAGGGCCGGCTCTTGCGTCGCCGCGCCGCACTGCGTAGTCTGTGCGGCAGCTGGCAAGCCGGCCGACCACTGGGCTGGGGGTAGGGCCTGCGCCCCACCCGCCAAAGCCGGAAATCGGAGAAAGCCCTCCGCCACCGCCGTCTCCGCCGCGACCGCCGCCACCGCCGCCGCTTCCTCCGCCGCCAAAGCCGGTTCCACTGCGGCTGCTGCTACTGCAGCAGCCGCAGTGGAGCCCCTACAACGGGCTCCGGAGGGGGCTGAAATGGAGTGCCAGTAATGGCCCCATTTCACCCCCTCCTGTTGAACGTCAGCCACTGCGCCGCCCAGGAACTGATGCTCCTGGGCATGGCGCAGTGACTGATGCCTGTGGACGGCGAGCAATGGGTAGCTCGCCGTCCGATCAGAACAGGCCCGGGTTGACGGCGCGCTGTGTTCTACGCGCGCCAAGCCAGCAGTCGTCAGCATGGGTCGGGGCCCGTTAAGGCCAGAGCCTACCAGGGTTGCGGATTTGTTCGAAAGAGTTACCGCGGCCCTGGGAAGAAAGGCACTAGGAGGACTAAAGGGTGGGTTTTAGTCAGTAAAAGTCTGACACTCCCTGCCGCTCCACCCAGAGCGGGAGGGGTCATTTGATGATTTCCCATCCTAGGAAAAAAAAAAAAAAAAAAAAAAGGCTGAATAAGATATTCGCGGCTTTCTGAAAAAAAATATTAAAAAGTTACTTGGTCTCACTCAGTGAGCAAAATCGCATTTTGCTCTCTGATTTCAGGCAGCGAAACCTACATGTTTGAGCTACTGAAGTGAAAAGAGATATAACTGTTAATGAATTGTTGATTGAAAACTGACAATTTATACTTGGTTGTACTAGTCTCTGAAAATTAATATAATTTAATAATAGCATCATAAAAAATGATGCACTTAAAACCAATTTGAACTAAAATTTAAATTTAATATTTTTTCAACACATTTGTTCAAAAAATGCATTTATTCAATTATAATATTTTATTGAATTGCATACAGGCTTCGTGCCTGTATACATTGTTCGAAAGTTAAAAATTACGCACCACACAATAGAACGTGCGGTTAAATAGGTACTCTTACCTAAGTACATATTTTACCGCTTAGTCCGATGTATAGCGCCGTGCGTATCCTTTACGGTTTTTTGTATTTCCATAAAATAGTTATTTATGATATTAGTGCGGTAAGTTGGTTTTTACAAACGAGTAGACGAATGTAAGCACGAGACGAAGTCGAGGGCTTACCATAGTCACGAGTTTGTATAAACCAAATCCACACGTGTGTCATACAACGTTTTTCGACACATTTGCGAGAAAACAGTACTATAAGTAATGAAACAAACTTTTTTCTTTAGAAATCAGTCAGAAAGTCGCAACAATCTTTGACGTTTCTAATATGAAAATGGCGCGAATTTGCAAAGGGCGCAACATGCGCGTGGTGAAAATTAGAACCACGTCTTTTATTTATCTTCTCTCATTTTCTCTATAATATTAAAATGAAACAAGCGTATACAGCAAAAGCGCTTCCAAGGAGGTTCGATCATTCAGCTTATTTATTCTCGAGATGTGAAACTCCTTGGTGGAATTCTTATTAATTTTTATAGAAATTAAAAAAAAACCGTAAAGAATACGCACGGCGCCATACAACGGAGTTTGCGGTAAAATATGTACTTAGGTGAGAGTACGTACTTTGCCGCACGTTCCATTGTGTGGTGCATAATTTTTAACTTTCGAACGATGCATACAGGCTTCGAAAATTCATTTTTTGAGCAAATGTGTTGAAAAATATATGAACTCCACCAAGGAGTATCACACTATGACAATAACTAAGCTGAATGATCGAACCTCCTTGGAAGCGGTTTTGCACAATACGTTTGTCTCACTTTGAAACTAAAGAGAAAATGAGACGAAAGATGTAGTTCAATTTGCAAATTCGCGCCATTTTCATATTAGAAACTTCAAAGACGCTACGTTATTGTATGGTTATTGTGACTTTCCGACTGATATCTAAAAACAAAAAGATTTTTTTATTACCTAATGTACTGTTTTCTCGCAAATGTGTAGAAAAACGTTGTATGACATACGTGCGGACATTGGTATTTACAAACTCGTGACTATGGTAAGCACTCGACTTCGTCTCGGGCGTACATTCGTCTACTCGTAACCAACTTACCGCACTAATATCATAAATAACTATTTTTGCATTGTTGTTTGTAATAGTTTCCCACTTTGTGCTTCCGACCCGTTTCTGAAGTACGACTTTTTAAATATTTTTTTTGCAACTAATATAAGTCCGATTCGTTACCGTACCACCAAATACTAGCTGTTGCCTGCGACTCGAAAAAATGGAAAAAATGCAAATGTCAAGCAAGTCTCTGTAACTTGAAGCTTTTAAAATTTTAATACAGTTTATTTAGTTTCGTTAATCTATACTAATATTATACATATAATATAATGAAGCAGCACAGTTTGTTGCTGAAATGTTTTTTTATATGATAGCCACATAGGTACATGAGGAAAGCTATACGGGTATGGGAACTTCAATGGGAATAAACGGGATATGCGCGTACAAAGTCGCGGGCAAGATCTAGTAACAATATATGCATGAAGTAAATTCAAACTGTATAGGTAAAATTATTTAGAAAGATTTATTTAGTTTTCTGATTAACGTCAAAAACCTTAATGATCTTATATTTATTTGACACAATTTGTAATTCCTTGCTAATTTTAAGCATCCAAGACAACTACCATAAAACGACTAAAAATTCTCCTGAAAATATCTCCAACGTACAGCCTTTTGTCTTTCTCAGTTTTACTGCAGTATTATAGACTCAGGTGCTTTTAGCGGAGCTAAAAAATTTTGTAAAACTAACGAACCAAAAATATTCAGGATAATACTGGCTTAGTGCCAGCGGCCGGCGAGTTTCACACGCTCACGACGACACTCTGTAGCTATTGATGCACTTGTAACTTGATCAATTAGGCTGTATTGACGGCCATGTACTTAGTACAAGCGGTCATCATTACTGATACCTTTTCGAAATAATTATGACGTAACGTATGCAAAAGGTTGGTTTCTTTTGCAACCTTAATGGACTGTATAATCATCGTCCATTTTGATTGTGAAAAAAAATTCAATGAATTAAAAACGCATCTCCTATTTCCATTTTTTTTGTCGTTAAAAGTCCAATTAATTGCTAAATTTATAGTAGTGCACCCTGTTATTTATAGGGCCGGTCAGTTAGTGCACAAAAAACTGACAAAAATAAAAATAGAATCGGCAGAGTGCACGAACATGATGCTAAAACTGTGGGATCTAAATTACGGAACCAATAGACAGTGCGAGAGTTCGCAATTACAGCTGTCCGAACGAATTGTGTGTTCGCCAATAAAAGCGATACTTTTATTGTTGCTGTAAATTGCCTTTCCGTTGTCGGGACGATGTCGTCGCGTTCCCGTTGCGTATTCTAGCAATAAGTTCATGTTGATTTAATGTTATTGTCCAGTGAATTCGGCTAACGGTAGAACCGGCCCCAACAACTCTAATACCATGCACTTGTATTAATTATTCATTTTACGAGCAAAGTGGATGACATTGTCGCAAGTCCCCTTTGTTCCTTCAACCAACTCGGAGTCCATGAATTGGACGGAATTACTTACCTACATATCTTTGAAGACAGAGTATTTCCAGTCAGAGTTCATAATATGGTTTTAATCTGATTTAATGCATTTCATGAACTTTTAAGACCTTATTTCATTTGTGATTCGGGGAAGCCTCTCATGGAATTTTGCAGTGGATTTAAATTCTTATGTTCGCACGTAAAACATGAAGGGATTATTGGGAATGTGTGGATGGAATCAGTCAAAGGTATTCGCAATTTAATTGAATACCTTACGTGGATATTATTGCTGTAATGTTGTAGAATAATAATTGTTAATGGCTTCCATAGATAACAGCTTTATAAGCCTTCCAAGAGGGTGTGTAATGTATGGTATGGTATAATTAGTTTTAATATAACAACTAATGATGAATGATATAATTTAGTTTGATGATAAGTCAATTTTCATTTGTGGTTTAAGAAAAAAAAGAAAAAAAAAGTATTTATTGTCACAGAACTGAAATACATAAAAATAAAAACTAAAACTAAATTCAATTCAGTCTCAGTGATATAAATCCATGAGATGAATATTGAATCTCGAATGCAATGAAGGATTCGGGAATTAACTCCCGAGCGCAGCGAGGGAGTTTAGTGTTTAACTCACGAGCGAAGCGAGGGAGTTAATAGGTACAAAAATCCTGAATGCAGCGCGGGATTCAAGCTAGCCCAAGGCAAAGACACCTTTATCCCCGAGGAGGATACCCTACTTTTCACACCTCCTGTGAGAAAATAAGAAGCCATAATACGAACAACAAAGTATTTCAAATTAACAAACACTAAGTAATAGTAGTTTATGCAACGACCATATAAAAGGGGTTATTAAAATACGAGTGTGGGTTAGCATCACACGAGTGTTTTAATACCTTACAATATCCGCGCCTTTTTTGCGTTCCACTCGGTATACCTACTTCTCTGTGGGATTGTAAATTATTGTTAGCAACCTAATACAATTTAAGAAAGTGTACACAAAGCTTTAAAAAGTATTTACTGTCACAGAGCTGAAATACATAAAAATAAAAACTTAAACTAAATTCAATTCAATCTCAGTGATATAAATCCATGAGATATAATGTTATTTCATATAATCTTCAGTTGGCTTATCATGTTCATATTGTGTATGTTTTTTTTCTTCTATTGAATACTTAAATAATCCAGTTGAAAGTAAGGTCGGCTTAAATAACAGTCGCAAGTAAGGTTATTGCGGAATTGGTTCGAAAGAGTCACCGCGGCCCTGGAACGCAAAAGGCATTAGGAGGAAGTCGGGTGGGTTTTAGTCAGTAAGAGACTGACACTCCCTCTCGCTCCACCCAGAGCGGAAGGAGTCATTTGGCCAATCAATAAAAGAAAAGACCATAGACCACATCCTGGAATAGGACAATAAGAACCTTTTTATTCCAAGAACATATTTCCTTGGTACAATTCGTCGACATGGTTGGCGTCAGTGGTTGAGCGATTGGCATTATGACTTTTGCTATTAATAAAGCAAATTTTATTATACTTACTGAGCGACATCCCTTTTCAAGCTCTCATTCAGGTTTTAGACTATTCACGTGTAAGGTAATAATTTCAGTACGCACAATATATTTTTTTTTTTTAATTATAAGGATAGTATTCTAAGATAATTATATCAAACATTTGCCCACGAGCTCAGATACTTCGTTATTTGGATTTACGTTTTTTGTTTTATTGCAATTCGCAAATCTTTGCGAAAAGGCTTAGTAAAGATCCGTATTGGATTACTAGCCCGTAGTAATAATATAATCTTTTACGGACATAGGACAGACATCATACAATAACCGGTAGGGCTCGCTTGCACAATCCAGAAATATGTTTTGACTTCGAGTTAGTTGCTAACATAAGGTTGAATCCCTACTTCCCTACTATTTATATTTTTATAATTGCGAAAATAACTCGTCTGTCTATCTGTAACGCTTTTACGCTAAAACGGCTGAACGGATCGTCATTAAATTTAAGCAGATATATAGCCTGGGATATGGAGAAAGACATAAGCTACTTTTTTCGCGTTAACCGACATCCACGCGGGCGGAGCCGCGGCCAAAGCTATAGTATGCGCCAGATAAATGAAGAATAACGGTCATTGACCCACCTGCATTAATTGACACACTTATTTTCAGAAACAGAAATAATGACATAATACTGTCCTGAATCGACATCTATCGTAATCCTTTCTGTTCTAGTAATGAAAAACGATTCATAATTTACTGTCCGGGGTACCTACGAAGAGATATTAAGGAAAGGTCAATGACCGTTATTCTTCATTTATCTGGCGCCTACTATAGTAACAAGTATATGATGGTCCCGGTTTAGCAACTAAATCGGAGTTAACAAACCACCCTGGTTTGTGCAAGCGGGCCTTAGAGTATAAAACTCTTTTATTCACTAACTCTAACAATACGGAATATAAAGCACCACACTTTGGTAGATAGATTGTGTTATTGCGATTGCAGTATGTTATTAGCAGCCACGAGATGGCTACTACCCATCTTCTTAATAGCTGTAATCCCTTATTTGCCTTTTACACCCTTTTGAGGGCGGATATTTCAATCGTGGACGGCATCCATAACGGCAACCCAATATCATGGGATTTCCCATTAATTAATTACTGTACTCACATTTCATTAATGTATTTAAACTTCATGCAACACAAAGGTAGAAAGGCGAACTTAATGGCTTAGGCATCGTCTAGCAAGCAACCAAGGGTGGTGAAGAGATAAATGGCGTATAAAAAAATAAGTAGAAAACACTTGTGATGAAAAAAATTCAAACAAAGTAAATTGCTTGTCTGGGTCCGAACCTAGACCTACTTGCTAGGAGGCATGGGAAGCCGTCACCTCCTTCTGCGAAGCAGTAATGCTAGTGAAGGAGGAGGCGGGCCGCGTGAGGGAGAGACAACCCTCACGCCCCAGCCGCCGCGGCATAGGGAGACGCACCGGGCGTCGGGAGTCGCTGGGCGATTCCCGGCCACCGTAGGTGCGGGTCTGCGGACGGCGAGCGTTGGGTGGCTCGCTGTCCGATTAAAGCCAGACCCAAGCCGACGGCGCGTTGTGTTCCACGCGCGCCTCAAAGAGATGTCAGCATAGGAGTAGGGGCCCGTTAGGGCCAGTGCCTACCAGGGTTGCGGATTTGTTCGAAAGAGTTACCGCGGCCCTGGAACGTAAAAGGCACTAAGAGGAGCATGGGTGGGTTTTAGTCAGTAGAAGTCTGACACTCCCTGCCGCTCAACCCAGAGCGGGAGGAGTCATTTGATGATTTCCCATCCAAAAAAAAAAAAAAAAAAAAAAAAAAAGACCTACTTGCTCGTCAAAGTGGTGGCCGTTTCCCTTGGTCATGGCACCTCGCGCACTAGACAGCCACGACCACGACCAGTGGCCGCAACGACCAGATTAACCAAAGAAACCATATGAATGTCGCGCACTTGGCCGCAACGGTCATCTGGCCGCACACCGGGCCGGCACGACTGGTCGTTGCGACCAACTTACGTATAGTTTGCTATGAGCGCTCGCGCACTAGAACTGCGACCGCGAATGCGGCCCGGCCGCGGCCAGCCATTCGCGGCGTCCTTTCCAAGACAGGACGTATCCAATAACGTCTTTTCCTATTACTTAGGTCTTTTTCACATCAAGTAGGTACAGGCACATAAATTCTATGTCCATACTCTTCGAGCTTAGAACAACAACTGCAGCAGCTCGACCAAATGACAAATGACCGCTTTACGACCAGTCGTGGTCGTGGCCGCAAACTTGACCGCAGCCCAACTGTAGCTTCTGCGACCAAGGTTGCGATCGTTTCGTTGCGATTTTATGCGGCCACACAGCCACGGCCACGACCACGACCAGTCGTGGTCGTGGCCGTGGCTGTGTGGCCGCATAAAATCGAGAAATTCGAAGCCCGACCACGTAATTATATTTCTAAGTTCAGAATGGGACCGCCATGCCACAGCACGTTTCAACATCAGGACTCGTCCCAAATCCGGCTCGTAACCAAACCTTGTTAAAAAGTCCACGACACATTTCAGATTGGCCAGGTGTCACGGGTCGCGGCCGCTCCGTATTTCACGTATATTCACGGGTAAAACCGAGGGTTACTCGGGATATTCACCGATTCTAATGATCGACTAATGATATATTTGGTGGAAATATAAGGATAATTCAGCAAATATTACCTATATTTGCTGAATTATCCTTATATTTCCAATCTAAGGATTTGATATATGTACCTATTCCAACATAATAGTTGTAGCTATGTACACAAAATAAGTATTATTGTAGCTATCTATAATATTATCTAGCTAGTCAATAATTTTATCGCGGTTCAGAGCACAGTGGGGAATGCTTTGTGTTACTAATTAGTGATTAGTTAGGTATTACTGCTTATGGTCGGATACAGCTCCGCAAATATAGGTTGTACACAATATACGATGAAATTAGCGTCATTTATAACTGTGCACCTCTATTATGCGCGGACGGCAATTGTTTGCTGCGGAATTGTCTTATTATGGCCGGAGCGAATACCCCTACTATACACCTTTGAAAACAAAATGTGTTCAATTCCCAGAGAGTTGTATCGTTGTACCATATTTACATGTTAACTGTGTCCGCTATTCCACTTCATTTTAATTTTAGTGTTAAGTATTTCAGTGTAGGAAGGATATTTCGTATTTGAAATGGTCGCATTGTTTTGCAAAAATAACGCTTTGGTACGAAGTTTTAATACGAGTTTAATTGGCATAGATAATTGTGTCAGCACTCAGTGGTATGTATGTGGAGCTCAAATTAGTTGGTAGTGTTGAGTAAGTAACGTCTACCTTGTGCGCAAAGAAACCGCAAGGAGTTTATATAGTGTAGACAATGGCAGAGCATCTATACGTAGGTATACATATAGAGCAGGCTTTAGACGCTACCCATCTCGGATCCCATTTCTAAGAATGGCGGTTTTCCTTTTTATCTACAGTCAGAATACTTGGTGCCGATTGATGGAATCTTGTAGTTTCTTGAAATGTTTACCATTTTGCTTTATCATTCGTTTACGTATTTGTTTGTATGACTGAACTATTAGAATTATTGCGAGATCGTAGAAAGTCAATTAAACCAGACTATAAATAGATAACAATATCAAATATATAACAAGTAGATATGAGTGTTTTGCATATCATTTGAATTCCAACTGCATTTAAAAGCTATTATATGTTGGAGCCATATTCCATTGACTGCTATGAGAATTTAAAATGCAAACATCAAAATAGTTCAAATAATCTAATATGTTTCTTCAACAGCTCGGAACATTATTATACTGTGGAGTATACTATAAATCGGGGAAGTTTTGTAATAACGTAAGCTATAGATAATACGTCGAAACGAGATAAACGGACTGACGGAAATAATTATTGTGACCCAAGAAAAAACAGACGATCGTCCTTGATTTGCAAGTGAGTCTGCCCCTAGGCGCGCTTCGGACAACGGAGTACTTGAAACTATCGTAAATAGAATTGACAGTGGTATCACTTTTTCAAGACAGAAGTGGAACTCCCGGCGAGGGTCGCCGGCGTCGTTTTTTTGGCCGCAACCCGACCACGCCGCACTCCGGCCGGTCGTTTAGCAAAATGACGGACGGACCTTTTTTATCTCGCCCAACCGCAATTTGTTGCCGGCGATCTCTGCTTGCGATACACGGCCCCGTTACGTACCCGAATACATTTAAAATTCCTATCCTATAAATATTTAGGCATTTCAATGTTGATGTCGATGCTTTTCATTTCAAGTTCGACAAAGCGTCGCCGTCGTGCTAACGAGTCGAGCCGACCGCCGCGCTCGGCACCCGCCGGCCACCGTCTTCACTTAATCAACAGCATTGCAGTAATAGCTTTGTACAGGACTACGTCAAAGGCAGGAACATAATCAACACCGCGTATTACACATTAAAAACCGTATAAAGTTAATTAATATCCATTGCTTGATGCAAGCACACTCTGAAATTCAGCAAAAGAGATAAAACGTAAAAGTACAAAGAGCTCTATGTACGGCTCTGTGTTGTGGCTGCAAAATTCATCACGTGTTTATGCCAAAGCTTTCTGAACGTATCAGAATTGATGGATAAAAGATACAACACTTACATACATAAAATTTCTGAGAAAATTGAAAACAGAATGTGATCCGTTAAAATAAAGCTTTTACGAGCTAATAGACTTAAACGAGTCAATAAAAGGGAAAACAAATACATCTTGTAATTACAAGACTTGAGAGGGTAGTTTTGTGAAAAGGGTACTGGAAGTCTTCCCTTTTTGAAAAAGTAACCATCGTTTTCAACAATAGAACTCGGCTGTGTTGTCACGAGTTTCTCGGTGAACTTTTTCAATTCATGTCATGTTTCATATTATTTTGTGCAAAAGAAAGCCGATCTTTTGACTTAACAAAGAAATTGTTGAACGCGTAAACTTACCCGTCACGGTATCGAGTGAGCGCGCCGCTTCAATAAAATAAAAGTTTACGCACTCTATAGCTACTTATTTTTTGCAAGTCATAAGCTTTATAACTTATGAAATTACCCTTATTGTAACTTTGTTATGTTGTTTCTACGTTATTTAGTACCGTGCGAGAACAAAAACTGATTTTGTTGCTTTTTGTTAGGGGATTTATTAGTTGTTTGAAAAGCAATGAGGTTGTGTTTACTTTTTATTAATTTCCGGGTACACTATGCATGCTATGAACTTTGATGTTTATATCTTCTGTTGCTCCACAAAACACTGATGTTGTTATCCTATTAGCCATAGTAGCTATTGTTATATTCAGTAAAAGAAAATCAAAGCTCATAATAGTTTTAAAACACAATATAATCTCCGCTTCATTGAGGCTTGCTTGCCCGATATACGTTGTACCTACTATATTCCAACAGTCTGGTTAGAAAGGGGGAGATAATAGTCTATTCACAAATGCCAAGTTTTTGGGTTAATAGCATGCACTTGTATTACTCGTTCTTATATTGTGCGCCCACTATGATATCAAATGTTATCTGAAAAGTAAGAAAATGCTTAATAGGCTTGAACTTTGTATTGTTCCCATGCCACCCGGCGAGGAATTCGATCCCCTCTTACCCTGAAATTGGCAAATACTTATTTAATTGAGTACTCTCGTGAATAGCGAAGTAAAAAAATCGGCCCTGAGAATTTTTAAAGGAAGGAAATGAAGGAACAACGCGGGTAGGTTTATACAAAACAAGACTTCGTCTGAAAATGTTTTTAAGATAAAAGTTCTGGTGGCTTTATTTCAGTTTGATTGTACGCGGCACGGACAGACCGGAACGCAAACGACTTTTAGTGAATGTTAGCAAGTGCAGCTTGAGACGGTTTGCATTTCGGAAGCTACTGAGCCCCGTAAGTGTTAAAGCAATGTAAGCTGTTATCACGCCATTTCTTCGTGAGCAGGAGGTATTTAATACAATGTTAGCGGCCGCACTGTTTGCTCGATGTTCGTGCGTTGCTAAACAACTTAAAACTGTGGGTACGTGGTTGGGTGGGTGAGCATTCAAATTGTTGGCTTTCATTGTTTCGAATAATTGAGTACTTTTTGGCTGTTTTTAAGGCGAAACGATAAGCCTGAAATAGTACTTGTATTGTACACTTCTCCTAGTCTTCAGTGTATTAATTAATGTTTTTTCAATAGATTCTTCCTAGTAGAATCGACATTGAAAACCAATTCATTTAACTAATTTTTCAGATTCTTTTTTTACCGAAGTGTTCATGAGAACAGCCTGTTGTTAAATAATATTTTTTATTACTTTGACTTTAAAATGAAGTGCTGGTGAATGTTGAAATTTCTTTATTTATTCGTGCCCATTTCTTATGATCAGTCATAAAATTGTTAATTCTAAGAGATGTAGGTATATGTCTGATGTTATGTGTCTGACCACTAAGGGCGAGTTTGATCCGTAGTTAACTCAACCACTGGTTAAAATTATGATGAAAATTCCTTAATATGATTTTTCCAATCAGGGGGCCAATTCGCATACGCATGTCAGTCGCAATCTGTCAAAAATGTATGGAAATAGGTTTTTTTGACAGATTGCGATTGTCATGCAAATGCGAACGTTGCTTAAAAATTTGTAACTCAGTTGTTAGTTATTAACTAACAGTTATTTATTTGACCACGGTCAAGCTGAATATTGATCAAAAAACCAACATTAACGAAGTTAAGATTCCCGTAATGTTTAACCATTGGTTAACTACGGTACAAATAACACGCCCTTCGTGGTAAGTTGTTCATTTTTGTGGTCTGTCTGTGTTAGTCAAAAGCGAAAACATACAGGAAATTCCACCAGATTTGTCTTCATTACTAAACACCCTTAAAACGTTGCCTTCAATGGGATTTGAAGTTCCCTTTTCGAGCCCAACGATATGCGCTGGGATCTTGTTAAATAAAATTGAGCAAGGTATAAAGCGGACGCAGGCAGATACGTTGATACGGTTCTATGGGTAAATAATAATATGTATGTAAATAAATTCCATCGAAGCGGGTTAAGGAATCAATTTGTAAAACAGCAGAACAGAGGCAGGTACCACTTGAGTAGGCGGCATTCAACTTCCACCGGTACAGCGACGGTCATGTCGAATGTTTGTGATTTTTTTTCAAAACTTTTTCCATTTGCGGACGCAAAATGTTTGTGGTTCAGTAAATTGGAACGGATTTTAAAGTCTATTAATATATGTTTTGTGTGGACTGACTATAAGACTCAATAAAGCTTGGAACGTTTTATAACCTTTGTGGACTAATATATCGAACGTGTTTTATTCTATACCTATTTACAATTAACCCTTTGGACAAATACTTAACATTAGTTATGAACATTGTACTCGAGTACCTACAGACTGAAACCGTAACTTAATTCTGAACTAAAAGCAAACGTATTAAATATCCAAGTTCCTCGGGACAAATACATTTGTAATGATATACGAACGTAGATTTTGTATTTCGCTCGTTTGTAATGTAAATTTACCTTTCCTTAGTTAGTCGACAGCGTACGGACGGCACAGTAAAGTAAATGGCCGACCGTGGCCGACCGTGGCTGACAGTCACCGTGCAGCCTTGTTATTAACTTTTAATTAAAGTATCGAGATTTTGTAACCTGCTGAACGATTTTATGCACCAATAGCAAGGTTGAGTGGAGCAACGAAGCAAAATGCATGCGATACTGCTTTATAATTTTTTAAATAAGTTATGTTATACATTACCTATTTTTTTTATTTATTTAATACCATGATTTAGTATGTTTCCATCGAATAGGCCTTATTTATTTATATATACTTTATTGTACACCAAATTAAAAAATACACAGGAAATCTTTAACTAAAAAAACATACAATTGGCCTTATATTACTATGGGAACCAAAAAAAAAACAACCCACTTACTTAATTAATAAAAAAGTAATTAATTAATTTATGTAACAAAATAGTAGTAACGACATAAAGGCCTGAAAACGGATAAAGACAAATATGTATAAAAATACTGAAAGGAAGTAAACCGTTTCATCATAAAATTCTAGCGTCAGGTAAACACAGGCAGCAACGTTCCACGAAGGAACGTACACCGCAGAGTCAATTTTCAAAAATGACGTCGTTAAAAAATAGTGGGGGAAGCTAGTAACAGTTTTCAAGGGAACTCATTACCAAACTCCTTGAGGTACTATTTCGGGTGAATAGGAGGATGGAGCGAGGGAGCGGAGATAGCGCGCCCTTATGAGCGATATCGCGACAAACGAAGTGTGCTCGGGGTCCGTCGGCGTTCGGGATCCGTCGGCCCGACTCAAGAGAACTCACTAGGTACCTACTAGGAGCCCGACGAGCCTCCGACCGCTTGTTAACTACAAGATTTATCGGCTGCAGACGGATTTCTTGAATGTAGGAAGTGTTCGGTGACTGATTGAATTGGTATGACTGGAATTCAGGAGCCTGTTGACAATGAATTTTAAGGAAGTTTTTTTAACACATCGTACTTTAGCGGTACGTAATTCTTAAAAAAAAAACTCAAAGTGCGATGCAAACGTAGGTATCTGAAAATATTGGTCTTATCACCTAAAAGTAAAGAGTATTGCTAAGAAAATAACAATTTCAAAAATTTTCCATTGAAGAGAAAAAAAGTGGTCTTTAACTATGTTTCTTGAGGATCGTAGCAACCGTTACAAGCAGCGTATGCTACGACCCACAATTCGCTATGAACCGCTTCGTTCTTCTATGAACCGCTACTACTTAACTACGCTACGAACCACCACCACCCGCTACTAGCCTGTACTTACCACTACGATAGTATACAAGGTGCTGTTAAGTAGTACGTACAAGACATACTAATAAAAACCTCTAAAAAAAGCTACGATCTTCCACGAACCGCTACAAACCACAACGAACCTTATTGAACCGCTACGAACCGTTACTAGCCTCTACGAACCGCTACGAGCCTCTACTAACCGTTACTAGCCTTTACAAATCGTAACGAATCTCTACCAATCGTTACTAGTCTGTACGTACCGCTACGATCTTCTACGCACTACTATTAAGTATTAGTACGTACTAAAACAAATTTCTAAAAACAGCTACGAATTTGCACGAACCGCGCACAAATCGCTACGAACCTTTATGAACCGCTTTGAACCTTCACAAACCGCTACGAACCTCTCCCAACCGCTAATATAGGTACCGTACGTACCGCTGTGATCTTCTACGAAGTGCTATGACTTTTTACAAACCACTACGAAGCGTCCGCTACGACCTACTACGACTTTCTACGAACCGCTACGAACATCTATCAACCCCTACTATCATTTACGAACTTCTACAACTGTCTAACCGCTTATTGCCAAGATTTCCTTTGATAAAGTTACATAAAGTTCTGTATATTTCCGTAAAAGAAGAGTCTCATACGGAAACGAATCGTATTTTTCTTACAAGCTCACAATGTTTGGTTAACAGTTTTGTCTGTGGTGTTGCAGTGATTAAACTCGTGTTATTACTGTATAAAGTACAGAGAATTAGAAATAGGAACGTGTATGTGGTTGACCCGGTACAACTCGAGTTACAAGTTTCTGTTGATGTTACGGTCTTTGTTGCTAAAATAATATAGGATTTCGGAATCGGAATGTCTTTTTGTTGAATGTTGTAATTACTCTATATCTTACGAATAATTATTATTCGTAGTCTAAATCGATGACTTCGATTTGAATTTATAGCACAGTGAGATCATGATTTGGTACAGCCGGTTTATTCTGTCAGCATCTCAACGTGTATCTATGCGGAGTGTACCTACATGAAGTGAACTGTCATTCTTTTGTTTGTAGATATGGATTGACAGCTCACTTGAGGTTCACTTCACTTAAGCTTACACGGTAAGATGCCTACAGAATTGCACTGTATAAGTTTAGGGATTGAAAGAGGTACTCTTTTATGCGAGTTACACTTGAGAAATGTTGAAACTGACGGCACTGTTTTCCAAAGTGTGTATCTTATATTCAAGCTAGTACGAGTAAGTCAGGTTGAGGGCTAGACCATCAAGCGATCAAAACTATGTCTGTCAATGGAACGCGCACGCAACGGACTAGGGACCAGAGAGACGAAACCGGGAGGGTGTGCTCTTAGCGGAGGCCCACTTCTCCGAGTATGTCGCCCCGCTGTCCGCTGTTGCAATGACCGAGGTCATACACATAAGAGCGAAGCCACACGGGTGTTGTCGGTCCGTCGTTGACGTTGTTGGTTGCGTCGTCGCAACGCTATGATTTCGACAGGGCGCCGAACGAATAAATGCGTATTGGTCTTTGGACAACAATGGAGTTTGAGAAGTCTGCGTTGCCGCTCCGACGTCACAGCACAGCTCACCCTCCCCGTTTCGTTTGTACTTGTCCGTTGCGCATTCCATCGACAGACGTCGTTTTGACGTGCCATATGGCATGTCGTCATCACTTCGTCGTCGCAGCGCTGACGCAACGCAACGAGTGGCACCCCCTGTGACGTGCTAAGATCAAAACATTCATTTGTTTGAGTCATGAAGTCGGCTCGTCTCTCCGTTTTTGCAGACGCCCGGCTTGATGGTCTAGCCCTCCTGACTTACTAGCTTGAATATATCATACGCACTTTGAAAAACAGCTCTCTACTTATCTCTTCACCAGAATGCTCATATTTTGTTTCGTCGTTCGTTGTTTCTTCACACGTCACGCCACGATACCGTGGTTCAGAATATTTCAGTATGTTGCTGACGCAAGTGCTTAAGTAAAGACTCCAAAAGTTAGGATCACGTGAAATATATTTAGAAACATCGTGTCTTAAAGATAAAACACATTCTCCAAAAGTTATCCTCACGTGGCTCTATTTATATAGCAGCGTATAGGCATGTGAGAAGAAAGTTAGAAATATCCAGTTACTTAATTGAAACTATTTTAAGTCTGGATTCTGGATTTGATTCAGATCATGTTTGTTTGGATTCATTGGATCATGGATTGTTGAAGATACGTTGTGTAAAACTAACGAGAGGGTTTCAAAATACATAATTTTGATAAAGTTGAGTAAGCAGAAATGAGCCATAGAAAATCATAGTTTTGGTAAAATTGTTTTAGATAGGCGTAATTCTAAATAGCTTAGAATTACGCCTGTGTTCCTGAAGCTGAAAGTCAAGACTCTTAGCTAACACTTTGCCTGACCAAGAATTGAAAGAAAGACCTCACGCCTCAGCAGTAGTGCTTGCGACCACTGGACTAACGAAGCAGTCCACACAATTGTGCGAGGGATCTCAAATTATATCCATAAGATTAAGAACATATCGTCACGGACTGACATGCTTGTTATTTCTTTGTTCCGAAGATGTATTATTAATACTTTTGTGAGGTAGTTTTTGTGTTAATTGGTACCGACAAATGTAGCGAGCAACAATATCTAATGATATTTATATTTTTAGAGATTGTTATTTCTATTCTGGTCAAAGACGATACTATACAATCAGCTTTGCAGCTTAATGCGCAAAATACTTCAAATAAAAAAAACGGGTGTCCAGAAACCCGTTTTCTCAACTCCAAAGAATTATGTTTTCTAGGCCACAAAAACTTTTCTCAAGCTCCTGTAAAATTTTGTAAGTAGGTCCTGTATGTATTGTGCTCCTTGGCAGCAGATCACTGGCAGACAAGTTAGTCGTTGGTACTTTGGAAGTGTCTTGCATAAATATAAATAGTACCTACTTATTTAAATTATGAATGTAAAATATTGGATTGTTTTTATACGTGAGTCATGTTTTAGTCATTACCTTCCATATAAGTCAGATGGTGCAAATAAGTATTCGTTTGATCACAGTCTGTATTTTATTTACTACATTCAATTAAGTAGTACTACGGGCTAGGTCCCCTGTAACTGCGATGACGATGACGAGATGGTCGATGACGATGGTTGTTCGTGATGAAGTTTCGCCAATGTGGGCTTTAAGTCTGCTAGGTTGAAGTGGAAAGTTGCAGATTAGAATATCAGTGGGAACCAGAATACGAGGTCGTCTCTGAGGGAAGGGTAGAAGAGGAGAAGAATATTAAAAAAATAATTAGTACTATAATCGTTAGTTTCAAACTTTCTCAAAAGACCGATGACCCGGTGAAGGCCGTCAGCATCCATTGCTTGTGAGAACTACAGGACCGGTCTTTGTGGTGGCGCTTGGGACAGGCCAGTATCCAGTAGTGGTCGTATTTCGGCTAAAATGACGATGATGTAGTTATTTTGTGTTTAATCACACATAAGATATTAATGTCAACGGTTTACCGCCAAAATAAAAAAAAGTAATAAAACAATTCTCAAGTTCTAAATGATGAGCTTCACCACCAGAGTAACGTACACAGTTTAATTTTAAAGAAAAGAGATATTCAAAATAACAACCGTCGGTTTGCGGTCTCGAGAAAATAGAGCCCGAAACAAATTGCAGCCAGACTAAGATAAAAAGGGCCCGTCATTTTGTTAAACGGCGCACAGTCCGAGGCACTGCAAATAACACTGAATTTACTTCGATACTACACAGTTGGAGTAGTATCTACAATTAATTAATTAGGCTGATAGATTTATCTGTATTTTAGTGTGGTAATAAATACTTGTTTTAGATTTCAGTTGAAAATGTCATTTAAAGAACTTATGGTGACGATGGTCTTCTACTGTCCTGCAGCTTCGCTCTTCTGGCTTTTACCACAGGAACCTGTGCATTTTAACAGGATGGAAAGAACTCAGAAATAGTGTATTGTGGCAACGGACATTTAGAACTATTATTTTATAACCAAGTTACATTTTTCTTTCATAGTACTTACCTAACTAAACACGTTAAAAAACCTATAGTTACGGTTAGAGCGTGAAATACACTTGAGATAAAATGATAAGCTTTATCATGTCCTAACTCTTTTATAACCCGGTGTATACTGTTTATTTTGCTCATCTTCAGAAACTGACCAAGGATGGTTATTTCCATAGTGTAGGAAAATCAGCTATTCAGCAAAATAGATAGCGGGGCTGATTGAACATTTTAAAATATTTACTCTAGAATTGTCCGTTGGAGAAAGAAGCTTTCATAAAACATTGAAAAAGACTGACTCAGTGGAGTTCTGGAAACGCGACGGCGGAGGCCTTTGGAGGCCAAGGTGGACCGAAGGCAACCTCTAGTTATCTGGAATTTCACTGAACTGGACCTATTTGGCGTAGCCGGGGCACACAATGTTATTGTCTTAAAATTTCATAACAAAAAAATCATAACATTTGTTACTACATTGTGAGGATCTTTTTGTGCCAAATAAACATGTTTTCTTTCTTTCTAAATAAAAATGATGATGAAGCCTAAACATACACTGACGGACGCTTTGAATTCAGTAAATAATTATCTACTTCTCGTGCAATGTTAACAAATCCATGTAAAACCACAGATAAAGACCTATCGTCAATTTTCGTAACAGGTACATTTTGTAGAGTAAAAATAAAACGAAGGCCTCTTAAATTTCACAGTTTTTCGGCGCAGTGTCAATATTGAGCGAATGTGTCATTCACTCCATGTTAGTGAATTTGTGAAACAGTCTTTTTTAACTCGCCTCTCGTTTCCACGCTGTGTTGTTTTAAATGATTTTGCACTTCGTCCAAGGCTTGTTTTATTTGCTTTATTTCATATTATGCTCAGGTTTTCATTGTAAGTCACAATGTATCAGTAGTAAATTACGCTTAAAGATAATAATTATAATGGGGTGCAGGTGGACTCCCTTATCAGCTTGGAGAGTTATAGTAATCGCTTCCCCGGCAGACAATTACGTAGATTATAAACAGTTTATAAACACAACAGTTATTTATTCGCTGTTCGCTTAAAACTTACTATAAAGTGGTTTTATACTAATTTCCTGAATCAGTCAGCCGTGTGTCGCGAACGGAAATAACGTCAAAAAAACCCCGGAAAGAAGAATGCAATGGTATAGCTACCCAAATTAGATCACGTTGTCGTTAATCTTCAAACGTATTGGAGCAACTCTAATGAACTCTTTGACCGTAAATCTAAAAAGCCTGAAGGCTTTACTGTCCTCATTTTTTGTACAATGATGTATGCTATCAGCGATACGGACTCTATTTATTGCAGCAGCTCCTTTTCTTATTCTAAATCGCTGCCATAAAACTGCTCCCAAAACTAAAAATATGCAATGGATGCGCATATTTCTCAGGGGGACGGCTGCGGCATTCGACTTGACGTTCGATAAGTGATAAATCGGCAGCTATCACTTTATCAAAGAATTAATAGTTGTGCGAAGCGTCGCGCTGTAAACTGTACAATAATATTTATTACCCAGATAAGTTCACGTAATAACAATTTATTTACTTCCAAGGGCTCGTTCACTGTTATCAAAACGTGCACAGCAGTCGCGCAACTCCGCCTGGAAGCTAGGATGAATGAAAAGCTCTTTCATCGTGCACACTCTTTGTCTATCCCCGAATTCATGTGTAAGCTGTCACGAGGGAGGCTCTGATGACGCCACAATAAAGTGTCGTACACTTGCTTGCAATATAAGGAAAAACATGGAACATTTTCCGTATCCCCTTATTTTTGTACTCAGCGTGTGTAATATTGCTAGCTCAATGCATGTTTGACAGTAATTCTACGTGAGCACAGACGCCGCATGAGCCAGAAATGTATTTCAGTTTCCAACACAATGATATTAGTCGGCAAACATTTTGTTATTAAATATATTTTTTTAGCTTCGTGATACACAATAATGTAAAAATGCGCCTGCTACAAGTGCCTGCCATGTTTTACATTATTCATAAACTTTTAAATTCGTTTGAGTCAAAGCGTGTCAATATCCCATTCTGTAGCCGCGGCTTTAAATTTTCATTTTTAGGTTGCTTTACTTACATGTAAATGTTTATTTTACACGAGTATTTTCATAAACAAGTTTATGATTATAGATTTAATATTGTTAAGTAATCAAAAAACCTTTTTTAATTACTTAACGTTTCTTTATTCATAGTGTGGTAAAATATTCCGACACAAAAAGTACTTTAAAAATGTTAAAATAAACTAAAATGTAACTAAACTATTATTAAAAATTTTTCAGAATATTAAAAATAAGCTGTTCAATCGTCCTCTGCACTGCACTGTAATGAAGTACGCTGTGTACATTCAAAGGGTGGAAAATTCGCCGTATGCGTATTTAAAGCTTAATAGCAGCGTCTAGCGGAGTGAATAGAAAAAGTAAGTATCGGTGAGCACGAGAGATATGACGAGATGTACGAGTTAACGAGAGCACAAGTGGTTGGATAACCCGAGTGATAAATGTCCGAATTTCGAACACCATACAACAAAAACTCGAGCTAAATAATCTCTGTGCGAGACAAGGTTCATTCTTTTTCATTCAATTAGACAGCAAAACTCAAATTTCAAAGTTAAACAACTCAGTAGTCCAGCTAATTTATCTAGTTCAAGTTACTTTGAGAAAGTGTAAGAAAGAATGGGTAGGTACCTACTGTTGAATAAATGAAATTGCTCAGCTGCTGCCGAGAAAACGTTCACAGCTAAGTGAAGAAAGAGTAGCCAACATGATTAATTACAATGTAAAATAAAAAGAATAATTTCTTTAGAGGTAATATGAAAGTGACTTCTACTGCGCGCTTTGGACATAGACCACTAAGTAAGTACGTATAAAGTTTTCTTTTGTGTGAGGCTGCAGAGTTCCCGTAGGCTTCATCTTGACTCTCCAAGGATGAATGCATCCTTAAGTAAAAGATCTTTTTTTCGTCGGCGTCATTGTTCTGTGTCTCCATGTCCAGATTGGAGATCCCCTTCGCGTAATGAAGTAGTTCTATACGCTGTTAGATATTGCGTAGTTATCGGGACAATAACTTGTTGATATTGAGGCTGCACGCTATAACAACGTAGTTAGTAGCCTTGTTTAATTTCCGTCTTTAGTATCGGTTTGACACATTTGTGTTAACGGGCCCTATGCCCAAGTTCCGTAGAGAAATATACGTCGCCTTAATAATTAAACGCGCGTGGCCCAGCATAACGAATAGCTCCGTTAATTTATGTGTTCCGATCTTATGAGTGGGACATTAAAAGATCCTCATGGGAAAGTGTTCCGTGATATAATTTAATTAACAAATGCATAAATTGGTGAGCCTCCAATTCGGACCGCTCCGCAAAATATTAGTGATTTACATATTGTCTGTTTAGCTTTTATTTATGGCTGTCTGTTTGTTTGTTAATGTTTCAAAACAATTTGAATGTTTCTTTCATGACTTGTTAAATAAGTTATTTTAGGCCAAGCTTGTTGCGAATAATATTTATGGATCAAGCAGTTTATCAAAGAGATGGCACTCCGAGGCTAGCTCTGCAATATCTCTCAATGTTGTGTGGTATAATATTTATAGTATTGTTCAACGCTAAGATTATTTAGTATAACAGGCTGCAGATGGCACTAAAACACTTCCTAATAGTACTGCATAGACAGGATAATATATTCCTCAGATAAGGAGATAAAAGGGTACTAACTATACTATATTTATGTGTATGTATAAGAATGTAGGATATTCGGTCGTCATTAATCTAGATACAATGCGTCCCAAAGGTTTTCTTGCCAGACCTTCATTCAAAATGATGTATTGTCTAACAAGATAGCTAATGTTAAACAAAATTAACTTTACTAAAATAACTCTTTGACGGTATGGCTTTTTCAAATTAAATCCGAATTTAATTCACTTTTTTATTTATGTTCCAAAGTAATGAACGTGAATTCATTAAATCCATTTTTTGGGCTGAACTTTTGTTCTGTGATTAGCATATTACGCGGCGTTGCGTTAGTCATTAAAATGCTTTAAAATAAACTGCAAGTCATAAAAAGAGGGAAACGGGTTAATATTTTTAGCAAGGGTAGTAGCTTGCGAGGGTCCATCAATAACGTTGTATAACGTAGGAACGTGTACGCACCCAGCACCCACCTCCTGCTTGCCTCGTAAAAGAAAATCTTTGATGGATAGCACCATCCGACACAATTTGTTCCCAGAATATTATGTCTGATAAATTATTCCATTTTTTTTAAATTATTCAACCTTATTTCAGTACGTCGCTGTTGTTAATTCCAAGACGTGAATGAATAATTAAAAATTAGCACTTTAATCAGATAAGCGACCGGCGCGCTTCACTTTGAGATCACTCAGTAGTAAATTAACTTTCATAATTGCATACTTGTAATTTGCCGAGTCGAAACCCGAGCAAACTAGTAGCTATCCGAGCGTGTTTAATTGGAAAATTCAATTACTATAAACAATTCTATTTTTATACAGGTAAGGAGAGGGAGTTTTATAAGCCGCGTCGAAAGATACGCCAGATGTAAGGTAGCTGCAGAAATACTAACAGGCAAAAAAAATAAAGGAGCGAAATAAAAGAGAGTCTCAGCCTATTTCAAATGTAAATCTCTGTCGTTGTAACGGGTCGGCTCTCCTGAAAAATAAGACGTAGGTCGGCGAGATTGTCGCTTCTTGCTTTCGTTGACTTGGAAAATTTCTGAGACGACGCGACGCTCTCAAACCCCCTGTAGGATTTGCGACGAGTTTATGTATCGTCCTGAGAGAGAAAAGTTAAACAATACACGGTGGATGTTTATGTGAAGGGGAAGGAATTGGCAGAGTTACTTATAGAGTGTCGTTGTGAGAAATATCGCCCGACTGCCGGTGCCGGGCAGGCACCGCTTGCCTGCCGTGTATGAGAACGCTATGATTCAATTGCAAGAGAATATTTTCTCAATATTTTACAGAAAATTGAAATTGATATATTAAAGGAGTGTTTATAAAATTGTCATTCTACTGCTGTAGGTACATATTTATCTCGCACATTCACATAAGTTCGTTTTAAGTACGAGGCAAGGTACTTAAAACGCCATCAACATAATACATATTCCCAAGTTCAGCAGTACAGTAAAGCCGATCCATCATCATTATCACGCAACACTTCATAATGACGCCGTGAAGGCTCGCTATCGACAAGTAAAGTGAGCTTAGATACAATTTCTACTAGTGTTTACTAGGACATAATGCCCGGATCGCTCGATAGATAAGTCTCGTAGAGTAGTTATCGGACCACAAGAGCAGTAAAAGCTAATTGGTGGGGCGGCCGTAACGGGCAGAACGTTAGCGCGGCGTCGGGATTGGGAAAATTAACCTCTTCCGAGCGACCCAATTGGTGGACTATGATTAGTTTGTAATTTGTGACGGGCCTTTGCGAATTGTGGTCGATGTTCACGTTTTTGGTCTGTTAACCATTACGCTATAGTGATTTATGCAGACATGGTGGCTTATTAAATTATACCGCAATTTTCGTGGTGATTTTCATTTAATAATAGCTTGCTATATGTTGGGACGTTGTTATTTACATCTGCCTAGCCTTTTTCCCAACTATGTACCTATATTGGGGTCGGCTACCAGTAAAACCAGATTCAGCTGAATACCAGTTTTTTACGTGGAGCGGCTGCCTACTAGACCTCCACAACCCCTTAACTGGGTAACACGGTACTTCTTGGCAAGACTGGTGTCAGATTTTTGGGCTTCTGACGATCCGCAACGACTGCCAAAGATCTCCAAATGACAGCCGGGACCAACGGCTTAACGTGCTTTCCGAGGCACGGAGGAGTCTCGGTATGTTAAGATGGTCACCCATCGACAGATCAACCTCGGCAAGAAATTTTGCCTCGAGCTCCTCCACGTTATACATTCACTTTTATTTAAACTTGGCAATTTCAAGTTAAGCTATAAAATGTCTCTGTTTTTATAATGATTACGGAATCTTCCATGTATGTAAAAGTAACTTTCCAATAATAGTAAGTGACACGGGCTAGTCATCAAACGATATTGAACAAAAGATGTCACTTAGCTCGCTGAAAACTTGCCGCATTTAAATGAAAAGACTAGGCTTTTAATAAAACGGCTGATTAAGCTGATTGGCTGCGACAAATCCATTCCCGGAAAACTTAACCAGTCTTTTACACCGCACACATTATTTGTTATAGTATGGTAAATCCATTTTATCATCATTTTTGAATATAATTGTAAGCGACTTATGTAATATACCTATTTGGGAAAATTTAAATATCCCCACACGTATGCAGTGTTTTAGTGAAACAAAACCCGCCGTGTCTCATGCAGTAGGTACCACTGTACCAACATACGTCGGGTGAATACCTAATTAGTGTAGGATTATAATTTCACTCGCTCAACTGAAGAAATAAAATAATTTAATTTAGTGTGTACGATACATGAGCATACGTATTTTGTAGTAGATTATGTAACTTGAATAAATAAATAGGAAGATGTGTACGTACTAAGTATTTTGTTGGTGATTTAGAACGGGTATTTGAATTGAGTATTATGAGTTGAGGACGTGTCAGTCCCTATTTTGTTGCCATCACAAGTTTTCAGGTTAAAGTCGAGTTGAACAATTCTCAACTTTAAATGCTTGATTCGGAAATCGGGTACGGCACCTGGGTAACCATATTATGTCTAAAACATAGAATGTTTCACCGATTTACGAAAATCTGCCAAAACAACGATCCTGCCTGTCTATACAAAGGTGTGGCGATTTAATTTATAGGGCGTAAAAATGCTTAAGTACAGCCGATGCCGAGTTGAGCCCCTCCACTCCTCGGGATTATTATCTCTGCAGCGACGCGATTGAATCGACGATAAACTTCTACTTGGACTCGAAACTGCCATTAAAGAATATTTTATTAAGCGTTAACTGGGCTTTGCAATATTATAATGGTGTATTTTAATTGTTGTTGTAGGGTACTGACCGTTTTATTACTAAAAGATTGTGAAATGCGGCTAGGTACTCAAACTTACAAGACGATTTATCTATTAAAGTTCATCCAAACGTAACTGAACACAATCCAGCCAAAGGTCAAATGTCAATGAAGGTCCCATGCATTGCAATAGAACAGGTATATCATGTTCAAGCCAAACGTAGCATACATATTGTTTGACAATAATCACTATGCACACACACAGTATTGCTGTATACCGAACTGTAAACATAAATTTAATTTAACTAGCACTTCGCCCGCGACTTCGTCCGCGTGGGGATAGTAGGTACTCCACAAACTGCAACGCCCCTATACATATCCCCTTATAAAGGTTAGTTTTGGAAAATTAAGCACAACGATTCTCATTATTGGTTCAGCGCAACTGTTCACCCCGTTCAGCCCGTCAGGGGTTGATTATGCAAAAATCGTTAGGAACATGATCTGTTTCAATTATCCCACTTTTAGTTTATTCATAGAATTCTGACGTAAATTGAAGCAAGCTATAATTTCCTCCCCTAAAAACTTATTCACCCCTGCTTCACCCCTTATTATGTATGTACCTAGTTGATTTTCGAAAAAACATTTGATATTCTTATTGTTTTATCGAAAACATTTAAATGCCGTGGTGTTTCAACTTCATCGGACCAAGCATTGATACGATTCTCCCCAGTTCGCTCAAGCCGCGACATTTTTCTTACTCCGAGCATGTTTATTACCGTCGTAACTTTTGAACGAAAGGTCCGATTTGAATAATTGAAAGTGTAATTTACACGGACATAATCAACCTTAATTATCAAACCATTTAAATGGATAAGGATTAATATCATGGTACTATAATCACCATTTTTTATTTCACCATGGGATTTGCTTGACTTATATTTACAAAAAGCGGTCATGGTGACTTATCCATAATAGTTAGACATATGGTATCGCGGACTTTTTTGTAGATATTGATGACCTCTATAAAACTGTAGTACATCACTTTGCTCTATTGTCAATAGATTCCGCAGCGTACGCGATATAAGGATTTTTTCTCACACCTTGGGTCACATTATCGAAGTTTTCATACGGATCCCTAACTTTTTGATAATATTCTATAGCCTATGTCCATCTCTGATAATGTAGGATTCTACTGGTGAAAGAATTTTTCAAATCGGTCCAGTAGTTTCGGAGCCTATTCATTTCAAACAAACAAACAAACAAACAAACAAACAAACAAACAAACAAACAAACAAATCTTTCCTCTTTATAATATTAGTGTAGATAAATAATTCTCACTTTTAAAAAACCTTGCCCCACACTAGGAATTTCTCCTGTATCGCGGGTGCGTTTACAAACAGCCAGACCCGGAACAACTATCGGTAGGCCATACAAATATTTGTTCCGTGCGAGAATCGAACCTCCAAATATCTTGATAACGACAAATTATCAAGCATACATTTTCTTCAATTTTAAATGTGGCCATAGGCGACCGAGTTTGGGGTAAGGCTGAGTAGCTTTAGCCTAAACTCGTTCAACTCCCATTCATATGGGAGGCCTCGGTGTCCGCAAAATTACCGGTATTAGTTTACCGGCTTTTATATCCGGTTCACGGCACTGATAAATTAATCAGGAATATCCTAGCTTACACACTGATTGATTTTGATGTGTCATTATTCACCGAGGCTGTGAATGCTTGGAGACGCGCTTGCCCGAATGAAAATCACAACCCATCATATCAGAAACGGTGGGATGATCCGCTCGGCAGAGAAGTTCAGAAGAACCTAATTGCTACTTCTGCAGAGCGTGCGCGCCTGCTGGCTGAGGGTGAGTGCGAGTCGGGTCTCTGGCTTCACGCCCTAGCGTCGTCGAACATATAGGCATCTTGTCCGACGATACTACTTTACGCCTCGCTGCTTGCCATCTCTTAGGTGCATCCTGTTGTTGTCCTCATCGCTATCACAGTGGCGAAGCTGTCAACCACGCAAATATCAACGACATTATCCGACGCGCTCTTGTCGCCGTCGGCGTTCCAGCCGTATTAGAACCCAATGGCATGGCACGCGACTATGAGAAGCGACCGGATGGTATGTCTTTATTTACATGAAAGATGGGTAGGCCTTTAGTGTGGGACGCTACTTGTGTCGATACTCTTGCGCCATCCCATCTTCCTAGCTCGTTGTGCTGCGCTGGTGCTGCCGCTGCGGCTGCTGAGAACCTCAAACTAAATGCGAAAATATAGTTAGGAAATTTTATTTTTATTTTAAAATATAAAACGTCCGTTTCTAGTAAAAAAATATATTTCAAGTCATAACAGACATACCGGTCTACTTTACCAAAGAAGTAAAATAAAAAAAAAATCTTATTTGGTATTATGTATATTATATATAATTATTCTTTTATATTTAACAAACAATTTATGCATGACGTCATTCAACAATTTGTTATCTTCTTCACATTGTCTGCAGTTAATACCTTCTTATACATATATATTAATTCAGTTAAACAGGAACCTTTCGTTAGTTACTGTTTAAGTTCAAAACTGGAAGTAAATGATAAACAGAGACTGAAAATGCTTTTGATCCCGCACAAGTTTCAAAAGTTAACTTAGTTAAGGGTTGCTGTAATATGATATTGCGACACGCTGTTAACTTTTCTCTTCTATACATTAAAAAGTTGGCGTTTATTTGATTATAATGGCTATAAACCTTCTGACTTCTTCTTTTACATAAACAGTTCCAGGTTTGTCTGACTGACAGAAAACGCACATCCTATACAACTGAAGAGGTACATTATTTTTAAAAGAATAATAGGTATCTGTGAAATGTTTCTGGGCGTAGAGTGAGAATATTTTAGAAAGGAATGAATATGAATAATTATGGAGGAGGCAGTCGCTCCACGTAAATTACCTAGGCCTCAAGTCTGCTATGACAATAGTGTCAGAATGGTCTATCATTGATTACATAATTTATTGTTGATTTTGACAAGTTTGGTAATCTACTGTTATAAAAGCGTCATTATGACTTTCCAATGGTCAACCACTGACACTCCATTGAAAGAAATGGCATAGAATGGTAATCTCGTACATATTAATGACAAATGAATGACAGACGTATGCGGTCATTTGCTAAAATTTTGACAGTTCCTTCGATCAGTATACCTACCATTAGAACGTCATTGTGCAGTCATTGCTTTTCAAAGACATTGAATATTTAGAACCACGATTCTATTACGAGACAATGATCGACCGCAATCGAAAAATCGATCAATGATCGCGGGTAACCGATGGATGCGAGACGCACAGGACCGGTTGTTGTGGCGACACTTGGGGGAGGCCTATGTCCAGCAGTGGACGTCTTTCGGCTGATATGATGATGATGATGATGATGATCGACCATTATGAATTTAGCAGATTACGAACTTACAGCAAAATGACAATGGGATCGTGTTTGGAATGACGAATTTATAAAAATAGCAGACTTGGGGCCCTGGTATTAAACCGAATCCGGTTTCACTTGAAGCCGACCCCAATATAGTTGGAAAAAACATAACACTCCTTTTTTGGCCAGTCGTTTAAAAATATCGTTTGATTTTATGCTCTTCTAGTTTAATAAATTTAAAATCTTCAAATATTTGGTATAAAAACCAACTATACAGTTTCAGTGCTGTTTCAGTTGATTTTAATACTAAAAGCAAGTTTCTGCGCCTAATGCAAAAACTACGATGAAATTATTTCCTACAATGTTAGTAAAGTGGATTTTAAAACACATTCGAAATTCCTGTTCTAAGTTAGCTGGCGTCGGCATTTCTATTTGACTGCCGCTGCGAGGAAATGCTGTAACAAACTCAGCGGTCAAGGTCTCTCGTAAAGTCCCGACATTTCTCGCGCATTTTCTGCAATGCAGGCCGACGCTGCAACGTACGAACTGGCGTTTGTACTACGTACTAAATTAAATCATTTGTGCTATATAAACTCTTTTGCAAAAAAAACGGGCACTTTAGATTTTTTTCTCTACTTCAATGAAGAAGAACAATAAATAGGTTTTGTTAATTTGACGAAGTATTGGCATGTTTTTTGAAGCATCCTGGCATGATTTAAAATTTAAAATTTGAAATTATTAAAAGAAAAATAATGATTATTGTGGATTATTCTAAAATTGCTTTACTAATGGCGCGAATTGCTGAAACGATTTTTAACTGATTACGATATTTTAAAACTTTTTGGATATTTTCTGCAAATTAAACAATTTAATCTTTCTTTTTACATTAAATACCACTTTTTGATATGAGTGATAAAGCGATAAGGACCGGTAAAATTATAGCCCTACTTGAAGAAGGTTGTTCGCAAACTTACGTGTCTCAGCGGCTAAATGTGAGTCGTTCAACTGTCCAGAGGACTTGGCAACGGTATCAAGAGACTGGTTCGGTCAAAAGAAGACCCGGTTCGGGAAGAAAACGATGCACAGAACCAAGAGATGACCGCTTTTTGGTGAGTCAGGCGTTGCGTAATCGTAAGGCGTCAAGTGTGGACCTGAAGAAGAGCCTTGAAGGAGTAAGAGGAGTAGAAGTTAGCTTGTGGACGGTCAGGAGGAGGCTTTTGGCTGCCAATATCAAGAGTCACCGCCCAGCTCGGGGCCCTAAATTACTCCGTGAGCACCGTGTTGCTCGACTTCAGTTTGCTCGGAACTGTGCTTCATGGACTCTGGAGGACTGGAATAAAGTATTGTTTTCTGATGAAGCTAGAATCTCTTTGTGTGGAGAGGACCGACGCCGGCGAGTGCTGCGAAGACCACGGGAACGCTATGCGGAAGTGTGTTTCGAAGAAATCACTCCTTATGGCGGAGGCTCCGTTATGTTTTGGGCAGCAATTAATTCGACGGAGCGTACGGAGTTAGTTTTCATAGAAAATGGAACATTAAATGCACACCGGTACATAATGGAAGTCCTAATTCCATATGCACAACCCACATTGACTGCACTTGGGGAAGATTCCATTTTTATGGACGATAATGGTCGCCCGCACCGTTCTGGCGACGTGGAAGCGTACATGCAAGAAGTTGGGATCCGTCGTTTAGATTGGCCAGCTCGAAGTCCTGACCTCAATCTAATTGAGCATGTGTGGGATGTTCTAAAGAGACGGGTAAGATCAGTGCAACCTGCTCCACAAAACATCAGGGAGCTAAAAAGAGTCATTGCAGAAGAGTGGGAACGTATTCCTCAAAACGTTATTAAAAACATCGTGGAAAGCATGCCCAGAAGGATTCAAGCTGTGATTTTGGCAAGAGGAGGTCACACTCGTTATTAGGTTTTTACATTTGTAACTTTATTTAATTAAAAAAAGTAAAAAAAAACTTGTCTTTATTGCCGACCACTTCTTATTGTTTGGGCGTGTACATCGATTTTAAAGAATCCATCGTTTTTTTTTCTTTGAATTGCTCGAATTCACTTCACGCGCATTAATTTACACGATTATAAGTATGCAGACTACGTCAAAGAAATAAATTTCATTTAATTAACTAAAATCGACCTTAGAACGTAAATTTCCTAAGGTGCCCGTTTTTTTTGCAAAAGAGTGTAGTTCGTTTTATACTGTGTAGGTATTGGTACATTTACTCTTAATGCAACTAAGCTATTTTTATTTGAAAGTAAAAGTTAAAGTAGGTAAGCTACTTGGAACAATGGGTCGAAGTTAACTAAAGGAAAAATATATCATATCTAGTACGTATAGTTCAAGAGCATGTCTACAATATGGATTTCTCTTTTAAATTCAGTTAGATGTGCTCCCCGGAGTTGTAATAGTGAAGCTCGCCAGTGACCTGACCTGCTCACGCAGATAACAAAGAAGCCACCGCAAAGTACATTTCCGTCTTGTTAGGTACCTACAAAGCGGAATTATTCAAGAAGTCCTAAAGGATTCGAAGGGACTCACTAGCATGACTCAATTGTGGAACAGAGTGAGATCCGACGAGGGCCCGGGGGCTTTTTACGGCCTATATTATTGAGCTATAAACCATAAAAGCTCTTCGCTTTATAAACGCTAAAACAAAACACGGGCGACCGCATATTTCTTGTTTATTCACTCCTACTTACATTATGTCCCGCAATGAACTGGAGTGAGATTTTACGAAGCACTTTTAATTTTCTCGGAGGAGGAAAAATGGCGTGTCCATCGCTGAAATGTATTTAAACTAGCCGAACGGGCCGCGCTGCTGCGCAAGCGAAAATACAATTACAAAAAAATGTATAGTTGGGGTTCTGGAGACGACTTTGTTCTTCCGAGTTTAAAAGTATTGTTCCTTGCCGACATACTTTTGAACCGTATACAGAGATTGTAAACCCGAGTGTATAATTACTGTGCGCAACTTTTCCGTTTCCCTTGAAATTTATGTTGTGCGTTGATGAGTTAGACAAGACAAACGGTTTTATGTGTTAGACAAACTGCAACTTCCCGTACACCATGTGTCACGTTTGCGCGCCCTATTAATCTTTATATGAACGGTGCCTGACTATGGTGCGCGGCGTTCTCACATACAACCAACAAATCTGTTAGCCCCTAATCCGGTTGATGGAATAAGAATTTATCTTCCAAGCCAAAAGACTATTCACATAACCGCTAGGTTTGTAATCCCTGAAGGGTAAGTAGAGTACTTTCGTACCCAAATTGAGCCAATGACAAGTCTTGACGCTATTTAGGGTAGACTTCTCGCTAATATTGGGCAGAAACTTCGAGTTTTTGTATGAGAATGTAAAACTGTAGTAAGTGACTGGCTTCAAAGTCTCACCTACGAAGAGTCTTGAGAGACTTATAAAACCAGGGTAACCTTTAGAACACCAAAACATCCTCACTCACACACACACCTTTACACACACACTACACCACACATCTAGAAAAATTTTAGGTTTAAACATGATTTTGTTTTATTTAGTTTGCAGCTGTTTTAGTTGGTTCTTGCTTTAGTTTTGCTTTGTTTTATTAAGTGGGTATTGCTTCGCTTTTTTTTTATTTATTCTTTAATTCAGTTTAGTTTTATAGTTTTGTTTAGTTTAGTGTAGTGACGGCATTCGTGATACAGGATAATCCTAGTACTCCTTCGACAAATTAAGTGTACATTAAATGTTAAGTTTAAAATATGTAAGGAGATTACCTTTAAAAACTATTTTATTATTATTACTTATTATTCTAAAAGAATATTTTTGTCTGAGTATCATAAATGCGTTCCTTCTTCAATCCATGTCCTTACTTTATGTTACCGAAGATGTTAACTGCAAGATGTTAAGTTTTTGGTTTGAACTAAAACCACTCAGAATTATTTGAGAAAACGATTACGAATTTTGATTTACTTAGGTATAGGTCGGGCAAGACTCGGTACCTATCACCTTATTCACATGAAAATCTTCTTTGGATATTTTTACAATTGGATATTACTGGTATAAACGTATTGCTATGGCAATATACTTGATGAATCGAATAATTACAAAAAAGGATTTTTATTGATGCTCTATTAAAGCTGCTACGAATAAAATCAACAAATTGATGATTTATCAATCAAAACTTTGATGTTACCTGTTAAAGGCCAAGTATGAAGTAAGTAAGAGGGTAAATCATCATCATCATCATATCAGCCGAAAGACGTCCACTGCTGGACATAGGCCTTCCCCAAGTGTCGCCACAACAACCGGTCCTGTGCGTCTCGCATCCATCGGTTACCCGCGACCCTCACCAGTTCATAGGTGCACCTTGTGGGAGGCCTTCTTTTCGGCCCCATCGACTATCTGTTCTGCGAGCAATATATATATATATATTGCCCATTGCCACTTCATTTGGGTATCAAATATTTAAACCTAAATAACTCTACAGTAACAGTCGAAATAAATAAATAATTAACCCTTAAACACGGTGCCTGATCTGCTGGAATCACTTTGCAGCTTTATGTTGCATATTAAACGTTAAACATTGGCAAACAGAGGAGAACATAAAATGATGAACGTTTTAATATAAAGTTCTTCGACAAACGCAAAGACTCGAAGCATCACTTCTTTAATGAACTGACATAGATATCAATATTTTAACACAAGTGGCGCTAGAAAAACTGTGTTGATATGTATGTACAAATTGTCAACCGATTTTTCAAGCTGTGGGTGGAGAAAAAAGTTTAACATCCAATTTCCTAGTTAGCCATTCATGCAACATTGTTTCATAACGAACCTTAACAGTTATTATGTGTATCGGGCATTTGTCTACTCCTGTACGCTAGGTGCCAAGCGTAATCACCATAACTACAGGGTGTTTCAGAAGTGCCTGGTCATATTATGGGTGATGTTGGGTAGAACAAAAAAAATTGACCACAAAAACGACAAAAAAGTTATCTTTATAATACCATCAATGATCAGCACGCTCGCTCGGTACTCGCCAAACCTGGTGATAATAGATTATCGGGAGGATTTTTCGAAGTGGTTTATAAAGATGAGTTCTTATTTATACACGATAATAGATTCTCGTGTAGGTATCAAAAGTAAACAATTTCTATCCATAGAGATACTGAATATATAAAATTCAGTATCTCTATGGATAGGAATCCTTTTTGTTCCAAAAACTTTTCTCGTAAAAAGAATACAAGATACATTGTATTTCTCGCAACTTTGAAATTTTGATTCCTTAGAAGATCTTCGAATAAATCCAAACTGTGTGTACTATCTGTTTCTGCCTTCGTCTGGCTAAGGGGGTCTGCAGACGACAGACTTTTTGCACGTACGATTATTGTTCACTGATTCTGCTAATGATCATATTTTTCTTCGTAAGTTTTGTTCGTTCGGCTGCTAGACAGAACTTGTTACTTGGCGGTTATTTCACGGTTTTGTAAAAAAAAAAACTTAATTTAGTGTTCTCTTTTCTCAGTCCTTTGATTTATCAAATATTTAAACAATACATATATTTACATGTATCTAAACACTTTACTCTGAAAAAATGTCGATCGCATGGGATCGACCTTATAAATGTCAATTTAAAGAAATAGGTCAGTCTGGCTCTCGGCGAGGATCCAGCCATTATTTGTTGTTGCAATGTATTAAATATAAATAAGATGCACTATCCCTCCTTCTAGCCTTAAATGCTATTGATACACAAAAGTTATCTATGACATTGTTATAATATTCAAATTAAGTTATAGCTAGATATGTTTTACCCTTTTTTAACAAAATAGTGTAAAAGTTTACATAAGAATATGTACTGCACATCTGATGTGCAGTACATATTCTTATGTAAACTTTCAATCAAGGTCAATTTATCATCAAAAAAGGCACGTATGGTAGTGCTTTTGTACTATGACGCCATGATTCAGTTATTAAATATAAGAGCGACGGAGCTTTATAGAAAGCAAAGTAGTAGTTTGGCACTGACACGTCAGTGAAAGGATGCTGTCGAATCATTGATGCTTTGTGATATTTCTGCAGTCCAGTCAGTACAGTCACTGACTGGACTGCAGAAATATCGGATTTAGACCTTGATTCTTTACGTCGTCGTTATCCTCATTTCAGCTGAAAGACGTCCACTGCTGCTGCAGCTGGTTAATTATAGGCTTCCCCAGAGTGTCGCCACATCGACCGGTTCTGTGCGTCTCGCATCAAAAGGATTCCTGCGGCCTTCACCAGGTCATAGGTCTTCCAAAGCTGCGTCTTCCACGCAGGCGGTACTCCATAAGCTTTATTTAAAGTCGCTTCAATAACTTTGTGTTTATTAAAGCAGTTAAGAATAAACATAAAACACGGCGAGGACATGAGGGTTCTAAACCATACTAGATTTTAATTAGACGAACTTAACGCAGCATTTAGTTTAGTGTTTGTTGTAAACTATATTAGACTGCTGCTGGTATAATGATAACTAGCTTTTTCCCGTGGTTTCACTGTTGTGGTTTATTTCACAGCAACCGGGTGGCTTTAGAGGCGTCATTGAAAGAATTTTCGTCCATATAAAGAAAAAAAATACCTCTTGACGTGACTAGTTGAGATTAAAACAGACCAAGATTTTTTCTTCTTCTTTCTCGTGTTGATGTTTCCATTTATATTTTTAACTAGCGACCCATCCTTGCTTCACATGGGTGCATTTTTTACACAGATTTTCCAAGAGTCACAAACGACCGCAACAAAAAAAACAGCCAAATAGATCTTTATTTATGTGGAAGAAAAACTTCGACCCCAAAAAAGCCGTGAATATGCGTTACTAATAGCATAAAAGTGTCAGGCGACCTTTCGGTGTGGAAACATTAAAAAGTCGCATGCTTTGTGTTTCAAAAACAAACATTGTGATCGATTTATTTGTCCCATCACACCGGGCGTGTAAAATATATGCTTTGAGAAGCAGTTAGCTTTAGCAGTTGATGTATAAAATGTGTTTATTGTTCGCACAGCCATTGTGAACTAATGATTAATATTCGTAGGGAATTGTATAACTTATTTATGTCTTCGGAGAATTAACAAAGTTATGCCAGTTCTAGACAGGAAGACACCATTAATAACCGCTTTCTCACCTTTGACAAGGCATTAGTGCTCATTCAGTATTCGTGCCGAGTAGACAGTACAATTAAAATTCTTTAGTGTGATTAAAAATTCTTTGATGTTACCGAGTGCAGGTTCGCTCTAATTTGGTTGACGCTAACGACGCCAATTTTATTTGTCCTGTTTGTGACCGTCCGTATTACGGGATAATATCGAGTTTTTGCCACGTTGTCAATTATATCACACAAGTATTCCCGGGTATTATCAGCGTAATGTCATCCTCATTATTTCACAGCGCACGAAATTTACATTGAGTAAGTAAATAAACCAATTACATTTATTAACATACCTGTGAATGAATACTTCCCAGTGTGTTTACAACAGAAACATAATACTACCCATGTCTCTATAATATTTATGTTAAATAATAATTTAAACAAAATTGGACGAGTGTATGATATCCATCATATAAATGGTTTCACAATTTGAATGAAATCAAACTGTTTTCATCATTTACGTACCAGATTTTTCGTTTCATATTTATTGGTACTGCTATTTATAAATAATTTTTGGTCGATAACTTTTCCAAATACGATGTAGCCCGGGTATCCCAGTATTTGCCATGTTTGTAAATGCTTTCGTGTGTGTTTGTTGGGTCGTCAAGCAAACACTTCTAAATAAGTGGTAAGAGAGACTGGAAGACCAAACTTGTACTTTGTCTTTTGTTTTTAAACATCACTACAAAGGTATCGCTATAGCAAAACACAGAAATGTTTGATAAAAGCATTGCTTAACAAAAATGTTTGAAAGCGCAAACCTATTGCTTTTAGGAAATTATTCCACGTCTGGCTTTAAACAAACTGAAAGCATTCACATGTAAAAATTTAAAAATTGATAAGTAGTCTGTGATATATTTTATGCAATCGTGAACAAGAGATAACGCACAAGGAATAAGATAAAATTCAATGAGTGTAATATTCCTCTTAAAGGATTCTGCAAGTGACATCTCGCTAGACATGCAAAATTGCAATGAGTGTGGAGCACTTTTTAAAACAAGTCGTATGAGCGCATGCGGGGAATATAATAAGTTTTGTGAGACACTTTGATGATAAAGACATTTTACACATGGTAGGTACTTACCTATTAGTCCTATAACTCAAAATATTTACGTAAACGTTTTCAGTTTGCTCGACTAAGTACTCTCTGACTGTCAAGTCAAGACGAAAGAGTTCACTCTATTTTAGTAGCTCTTTGTTCAAAGTTCACTTAATACAAACTTATCAAAATCTATTTATGTAGGTACCAATTCTTTACACCTTATTCAGTTTTGGACTGTGAGAAGTAAGTATTAGGTATACCTATCTTAAATGATAATTGAAAAATAAGAGAAAGTATTGGACAACCCATTATAGAAGTTCAAACATTGCGAGTCACCATCACGATTAACAGGTAATTAGTTAGAAAGATTCTGTGGTTGAGTTTATTGCCGGATATCGGGCATTTCGGCAACAGTTCGACATTGGCCGCAACTGAGAATTCCCTAATAACTGCCGGACGTTGAGCGGGTCCTAGCGTTGATGACTCCACCATTTATTGCGGTACGAAGCAGGTCAACCAGCCAATGAGGCGAGTCACCACAATCTGAACGATTTTATAAGTACCTACATGATGCCATTGTCAACACAATATGGCGACTCGCTTCAGAGCTTTTCTGCGAGTAAATGGAGCAAATTAATTGCAAATCATTGCCCTGGGAATAATTTGTAATCCGTACTGTATGAAATCAATTTCGATCGTTAGTAAAATTATGATGAATTGACAATCGATATGAATCCTAATATTAGAATTTACGGTCTTTAGGCGAGTCGGCCGGCAAATGAGTTCTGAAAATCGTGGTCTCTAGATATCGTTTTTATTACTATGGCGACTCATTTGACTTAATGATCAATGATTAATTGTCGTTTAATTAAATAAATTGCATACTAACAACATTCATGCCTCACATAATACTGACACATTATACACACATTATAGACCGTGGACGAATACAACGATGGGTTCGTGGAAACTATTCATACGGTCGGGTCTAAGTTCTTCAAGACTCGCCGTACAGATAAGACCAAGAGGTTCTCTGATCCGACTCTCAAGCTCATGAAGGAGAGGCGGGAGATGATTCTGCAGTCTTCAGACGATGCGTGCAAATTTAATTTAATTTAATTTAATTTAATTTAATTTAATTTAATTTAATTTAATTTAATTTAATTTAATTTAATTTAATTTAATTTAATTTAATTTAATTTAATTTAATTTAATTTAATTTAATTTAATTTAATTTAATTTAATTTAATTTAATTTAATTTAATTTAATTTAATTTAATTTAATTTAATTTAATTTAATTTAATTTAATTTAATTTAATTTAATTTAATTTAATTTAATTTAATTTAATTTAATTTAATTTAATTTAATTTAATTTAATTTAATTCATTTAATTCGGACAACAGTGATCCATATTGAAATACCGGCAGCTCAATAGACGGATCTCCAAGTCCTTGAAAAGCGACCTCCGCCGCTTTAATACTGAAAAGATTAAAGACGCGATAGAGCGGAATAAGGGCTCCAAGGTCTTTGCAAGAGATTTGTCTATTGGGCAGAGCCAGCTCACAAAACTGAAGACCGACGATGGCAGAACCATATCCGCCAAATTGGAGCTTCTGAGGGAGATCGAGACATTCTATGGACAGTTATACACGTCAATGACCAAACCCGCAGCAAATCTAGCGAACGACCCAAGAGCTAGATTGACCCGGCATTATACCGAAGACATCCCGGACGTCAGCCTGTATGAGATTAGGATGGCTCTGAAGCAGCTTAAGAACAACAAGGCGTCGGGTGAGGACGGAATTACGGCCGAACTCCTGAAGGCGGGTGGAAAACCAGTCCTTAAGGCCCTTCAGAAACTGTTCGATTCCGTCATACTCGAGGGGAAAACGCCACAAGCGTGGAGCAGAGGTGTGGTGGTACTCTTCTTTAAAAAGGGCGACAATGCCCTGCTTAAGAATTACAGGCCCATCTCACTTCTGAGCCATGTGTACAAGCTGTTTTCCAGAGTCATCACAAACCGTCTCGCACGCAGGTTTGACGACTTCCAGCCTCCCGAACAAGCCGGATTCCGAAAAGGCTTCAGCACCGTAGACCACATACACACGCTGCGGCAGGTTATACAGAAGATCGAAGAGTATAATCTGCCCTCTGCTTAGCGTTTGTGGACTACGAGAAAGCCTTCGACTCGATCGAGACTTGGGCTGTGCTGCAGTCTCTCCAACGGTGCCAGATCGACTATCGGTACATCGAGGTGCTGAAGTGTTTGTATGAAAACGCCACCATGTCAGTCCGACTTCAGGATCAGACATCAGAACCTATCCTCCTGCAGCGGGGTGTGAGGTAGGGAGACGTAATTTCTCCGAAACTGTTCACGGCCGCAATGGAGGACGTCTTCAAGGTTTTGGACTGGAAAAGGCTAGGCATTAATGTCAATGGCGAGTACATCACTCATCTTCGATTTGCCGACGATATAGTCGTCATGGCTGAGACCACGGAGGACCTCAGTACAATGCTCGATGACCTCAGTAGAGCTTCCGAAAGAGTGGGTTTTAAAATAAACATGGACAAAACCAAGGTCATGGTAAATACCCATGTAGCACCCACTCCTATCAAGATTGGAGGCTCTGCACTCGAAGTTGTTGATGAGTACGTCTACCTGGGACAAACGATCCAGCTAGGTAGGGCTAACTTCGAGAAGGAAGTCAACCGTCGAATCCGACTCGGATGGGCGGCGTTCGGGAAGTTGCGCGGTATCTTCTTGTCTCACATACCACAGTGTCTCAAGACGAAAGTCTATGACCAGTGCGTGTTGCCAGTGATGACCTATGGACTCGAAACGTGGTCGCTCACAATGGGCCTCATCAGAAGGCTTAAAGTCACCCAAAGGGCAATGGAGAGGGCAATGCTCGGAGTTTCCTTGCGTGATCGAATCAGGAATGATAATATCCGCAAGAGAACCAAGGTTACCGACATAGCCCGAAGGATCGCCAAATTGAAGTGGCAGTGGGCAGGGCACATTGCTCGCAGAACAGATGGTCGATGGGGCCGAAAAGTTTTGGAGTGGCGACCGCGTACCGGAAGACGCAACGTTGGAAGGCCTCCCACAAGGTGGACCGATGACCTGGTGAGGGTCGCGGGTAACCGATGGATGCGAGACGCACAGGACCGGTGGTTGTGGCGACACTTGGGGGAGGCCTATGTCCAGCAGTGGACGTCTTTCGGCTGATATGATGATGATGATGATGATGATGATTATACACAAACAAATCTTCCACAAATTCAGTTCGACGTTCATATGCCGCAGGGATCCAGCAGAATTTGAGCGTTAGGCAACACAACACATGCTGAGCTTGACACCCAATTGGTGCAACCTTGAAGCGCACACCGTATTTTGGTTTTTGTTCTCTGTTTATTTTTTGCTAACTACCTACCTGAGTGAGACACATGTAATGTTGCCACCACCACGGAAAGAATATTTAAACTCTCTATTTTATTTATTTAGCGGCATTTAAATAAAAAAGAGGACTGTTATCATTAAAAAAATACAACGATAGTTATGATTGAGTTGAGTTAGATTATCGAAAAATATTGGGCACGTATATTTTGCATTATCAAATCAATAAAAAAAGACGAAGATAAAACGCATCAAAGATCAGGAGTGGGGGCTTGTGACGTTATGTGTAGGTAAAAAATGTACTTACATGTGACGTCACAGGTGTTTTCAACGCACTGTACCTATCTTTTAATTTTATGTTACCGCTCAAGCACCGGCAACACACCAGTGTGCGCCGAATTAATCGCGAATTTAGTGTTTATTTAACAATTACATAAGATTTATTTTTTATTTGGGAATTTTCACATGTCGGGGCTGGATAAAAAAAATACGTGTCTGAGGCGCCTCCTGCCGGAGGCTATATGCGGGGATCGTGCGGTACATGGCCCTTTATGGGGTCCCAGTGTAGGCTCTGGACCTAAAAAACTGTCCAGCCCGACAACTGAACGCGTCCCAATTGGACATTGTAATGAACGATCGAAAAGTGGTAAGTCGCGAGCGAAGTACTATTATTATATTTAAGTATTGTCTTTATTTCCGTTTTTTTTCATTGAGAACATAATAAAATGTGGGTCAATGACCGCTATTCCATGCTCAAACAAAAAATGGCAAAGTACGAATTTATAAATTTCAATTTCATCCTAAAAGGATTACTAGGGGAACAAAAGTTAGTTGGATCAAACAGAACATACCTATCAAAGTTCTAGTCGAAATCCGCGCTTTTGGATTCGCGAGCGTTAATTAGAACTGCCAATCAATTAATACACACAATGAAGATTTGAAACAATGCTCAGAGAAGCGCTGGATAAAACTCACGGATAAATGAATCGTTAGATAGATGCGATCGTCGATCAATTATTATTAGATCGAGTAATTTGTTATACTGCTGCAATTGCAGATTATCCGGTCGAGTGGACAACGTGGTGTAAGGAAATTAATTAGACTAAGACTTATTTTCTTATATACACACGCCGTAACTAGAATCATCCGAACCCTCCTGTTAAAGGGCTGATTCCATGCATGATACTGAACAACTTTCCCTAAGGAATCCATATCCGATTACATAAAAAAGATATCGAATTTCCATACAAAAATAACCAGATGATACGAATATGTTCTTTTTCTTTCAAATCTGATACAATGTGCTCGATTCACAAAGAACACAAAGCTAAAATAGACTGCAAATACCTAACCTATAAAAGTGTACAACAGTTTATTAAACCTGCCAATCGATCAATAAAACTGCGAGAATATCAAACCGATGCTTCCATCGCAGTGAATAAAAACTCGTAGATTATTTGACCGTTAGAAGAGTTGGCCGATCAATTTGTTGGTGTAATTTGCAAGCTGGTGCAACTGCAGCTTACCATAAGGCTAGTTTTATGTTGAGCAGCGATTTGCCGTTTGACTGCCAGGACGAAATTGAATAATTATGAAGTTGGTGTAGATGTCACCGGATTATTGCGTGTGTTTATAATAAATCTCTCTTTCTTCTCGATAAGACACGTATACTGATATAGTAAACTATCGAATTTGGATAAGCTTTATTGTATTCGAAATTATCTTTTCACAATACATACATATAATGAGAACATTATTATTATCGAGATTTATAACAATCTTGCCATGTTTGCAATGATCCGGTGACTTTCGTACCTGTTTGTACACGAAAGTCCGCTAAAAGTCTGAAAGTCTCTTTAATGGGCTGAAATAGCCAATTCAGTGGTTATAATCTACCTATTGGCTCGAATCGTCTATATTCTATCTATAATGGCAAAAATGGTTAGTCATCAATTTGCCAAGAAGATGTCAACTGCTGGCTACTATCCCTTTTTATGTTAAGTTCTTTCAGTTCATCCAAAGGTTATTTGATAGATATTGCTGTCAGCAATAAGACCGTCACTGTACCCTTAGAATTCAGTTTGTGTAACTATTTTTGATGTACCTACAATAGTATATTCTTTCTGTCCATCTGTACCTATAGGCCTCCGGCATCACCGGTTTATAACGTTAAGCCAATCAGGTCAAAAACACCCTTTAAAGAGTAGGACGCGCCGCCCGCTAATGTAGCCTTGGCCTTCGAGTGGCCAACCATGTCCAGAGACCGGAACAAACTTTGTTTAAATTTTAGACTCCGTCCGTAACTTGACTCCGGACTGCTCCAACTGTGGCCATTGAGTATTTCCAATAAGTTACTTTTACATTGAAAACATTTTTGGTTTTATTTTTATAACATTTCAATTCGGTTCTAACGTTGAGGTAAATGTTTTAGCGAACGGTTTATATTGGAGGCTTTTATAATCTGAGATTTGATTGTATCTATCCGTTTGTGCATAATTCTTGTCGATCGATCAGGGATCTCAAGGCGCCATTGTGGACCGCCTGGCAACAATGCACACAATGCGGGCTACAATGAACCAACTAAGCATGATAATGTCTTAATCACCACATCTGCAGCAGGGTTACCATGGTGAGAATAAAACAATATAAACAAAACTTAAACAATATTTGTATGTATTGTTATCCGGACACTAACGGATGCTGCTAAATATTCACGCAATAATGGACCTGATAACGATTAGAATATTCAGATTATATTTTAGGGCAAAGTGGACTGAGCTTTATCTCAAGAAAAAGTTGTATTGCTGTTCTTGCTCGACTGTGATGGCAGTGCACCTGCTGTGCCGGGGAATTAATTAATTCTTATTACCTTATAAAAATAATAACTTGGTCTTGATGACATAACATCTCAAGCTTACGTTGACTTGTCGTATCTCACGTACAATATTTTGCTAAGATTACCGCCTGTGGTCAAAGCCAAAGGGATTTGCTATTTGATGTAAAGCAACCTATGAAACCAAGCCTGTGCATTCAGTATTGACGTGACCACATAATAGTCCACTTCCATCGCTCTGTGACAAGGAAAAAGCTCAATAGTGTTTACCTACAGTAGTAGATAAGCAACGTTTCTGTTCCTGCTACCTCGAGACCTTTGACGTCAAAGCAGCACTCACTCCATTACTGACCAAGCTGTGTAAGCCAGTGTGGCTCTATGTTACTTAGCTTAGTGTCGCATGTCGTGCCACGGGTGGCTAGTTTTTGCAAAACAAATCAGTGGACCTTTCAATGGAGCATTACTCTGGTTGCGGGCCACAGATGGCGCTACAGTCTGCCAACAGTTTCGTGTAGCCGAGCGACAATTTAAACATCCCCTGCAAACTTCCACACTTCTTGCCTCCTCACAGGAACAATGTGGAAACTTTAGCTTCTTTTTTACCACTAGCCGACGTCGCTTAGAGCTGCTTGTTTATTTACATCGCGGTAAACACTTTATGAAATAACGGTGACGTTAATAGCCTTTGATGGATCGTGGTTCTATGTTCTGATTTTTTACGTCATATTTTGCACTTCTATTTATTTGTTTACTCACTCATGTTTCAAATATGTGACCACACAGTCGCTCGTAGGCTGTGCCGGTGATGTAGAAACTTTTTACATTCTATGGCATGCTGCTCAACTACAATCAGTAATTTTTAAAGTTAGCTGGTCAAAGTTGCCAGCAACACTAATAAAATCGTATTATTATGAATAACTAGGTTTTGCCCGCGACTTCCTACGTGCATATCTAGTATGAAATATATTTTACGACCTATTCTCATAGCTATATTTTCAGTGCAGTTCACAATCGTTTGAATATGTTTCATAGAGAAATTCATACATTCAAGCAGTCTCGGAAATTCATAGCTGATATGGCTTACGTCTACGCCAATTACTTAATCCTACTAATTGCCACATCTTGGCGTTCTATTCAACGTTGTACCTGTGCAAGATCTTGTCTGTTTTCCAGCGCTTTTCTATAGAACTTCTTCGCAAGTTAGACTTAAAAGTGATAGGTTAAATGCAGGAGTCTGTTAGATTACACGCATACAGCACATTACTTTGTGGGTTTATGTGGATTTTAGCCATTAGAAACAAATTATATCAGTTACTACCTTCTACAGTCTTATTAAATGTCTATGAAAAACATTAAGTAGATATTGAAGTATCTAACTCAAAACTACTAACTGTATCTACCCAATCGAATGCTATATTTTATACTAATTAATATGCAGTTTCTTCTGCCTTTATTAAATAAATTAATATTTAAGTAAAAAATATTTTAAGACTTCCATCAGTTTAATCTACTTAGCTCACTCGTAAATAAATTTTAAATAATAATAAAAAAAAAAATTCTTTCAATTCAAAGAAAATCGGTAGTTTATGCGTTTCAAATAAACACATCGATAGATCGTTACAAATGCAGGTTAGTACATAAACACTGGTAAACGCAGCAATGTTATCTAGCTAGTACCAATGCGCCATGATGCCCATGGTGTCAGATCTAGGCGCACGCAGATTGTTAAATTGGAATCTAACCATTGGTAATTGCTATCTTAAACCTGAATTATATAGGATCAATCAGCTGCTACTAATGCTGTCTTCATTAAGTGTATTTCCTCGTATTAGAATGGCAAATTTGGTTGAGGGAATCGCTAACTTCGAGTTTTAATATTGTATGACCTTTTAATTAGATACTTCGCTAATTTATTGGATGTAAACAGCATAGTCTTGAACTTACCGATTTTTCGTTAGAAATTAAGATTTTTTAGTTAAAGAAGAAGATGTGTTAAATTTTTACATGTTTGTGTAATTTGTAAAGACATAGGTTTTAGATATAGGTCTAAACAAAGATTTATTGGTTTTATTACAGGAGAAGTTAGAAAAAAAAGTGCGAAATGAAATGAACAAATGACAAAATAAAAAGTAATCCCGCCTCGAGCTGTGCGCGTTCACTCAGTCATCTTTGTTTAAAAGAAACCTAGAAAAATCCAAGTTGGAGAAGAAGTCTTCATAATTCAATCAAAATTTCCATCCATGTCGTAGCTCTTTCACAGATATAAAACGACTTTACATCGACTGTTTTCAGGCAACCCTATTTATTGCAAACAAATGATAATACATACGTTTATCGATATATTTATACGCTATAGATATATTTATTCAATTTCACACGCTTTATAAGATATAAACATCATATCAACTAAAAAAAGAAAACAGTACTAATTTGGGTTCGTATTAACAGTTATTTTCACCCAAAATGCAAGTAATTCAAGGTTTAATAAAACATAAATAACTCAGCCAATAAATAAATAGCAGTGACGAGTAAGTCAACCTAATATGATGCTAAGTTAATTTACATACATGAAAGTGGACGGTGAAACATGAGAAATGTTGACAGCAACGGATTTAGGTCACTTCCTAATGGGACGCTCGTAAATAGGGTAGCCTTAAGTTCCCAATTTCGGAAGAACGTCCTGTTTACCTATACGAGTACCTACCTCGCATCCGACCATATATTACATTATTGAGTGGCCAACAAAGGAGCCGCACATGATATTGACATATAAACATTTATATATAGAAGCAAAGGGTCATTCATTCACTCACTTATCTCAAAAACTAGGTACTTGACCGATGAAGGGCACGGAGGTAGACTATGTTTAGGAGAAGTCAGCTAGGATTTAAGGAAACTCCCCCCGTAAAGGGGTGAGTTTGTATGAAAAACCTTATTCCTTGGGCCAATGTACCTCTTGAATCTTGGTACAAATTGAAACTTGAAAAAAACCTGAGTTAATTATAAAGGTTGTTATTATTCGTTTTTCAGATCTACTTCCAAAAGAAGGTACTTAGTTCTAAAGAACGACTTCAGTTCTTGAGGGATTGAGGGGGGGCGGGATTGAGATTCTTCCATGCGGATGAATCACAATCCTCGGCTTATTGAATCTCCAACACATAGGTACTGTTGGAAATTCAACCTTTAAGGGGTGAAAAGGGGGATTTTGTTTGTACCAAATCTGCGCAGATGAAGTCACGGGCGAAGTGCTTGTGGTTATATATCTCTTAAAATGACTATAAGCGCAAAAAAACTTTCATTCTTATTTAGTATTCTATCGAAATAAAACCGCGTTATCGGTTTTCATGTCATATTTCATAATACGTAGAAGGCCTATTTATGATACAAAACATAAATATAACTTTTAACTTTCAGCTTTATTAATATTACTTATATAAATGTGCGCTTTATGTTGAAACGGCCAACATTTATAGCCATACATTTATTTTGATTGCTGACCTGAAAGAATCCTTTTTGTCGGTCGTAATATCATAAAAACGTTGGAAATTATTGAATATTTTGTTCAAAACATCTCGGGGTTATGTGAATAGAACGATTCTATATAAAGGAAAACTTTATTTGGTTGAAATAAAATAGTACATCGGTTGGATTTGTTTGATTGAAAATATCGAATTTCAATCATAGCATTTTGATGTGGAATGTTTCATTAAAAAACAATGATACCTACCTAACTTTTTAGTTTTGAATGCACAGCCGAACATCAATTTGGCTGAAAATGTTGTTTTTAGAAATATTTTCATCAAAAAATACTAATCAGTTCGTTTACCGTTTTTCCTTGAAAGGGGTACGTACTAGGGCATGCAAAAACCGGGTTGATTAAGAAAACCGACTTTTTCGGGTTTTCTTGTTTACAAAACCGGTGAAACCGGTTAAATCGGTTTTTTTTTAATTTTTACTAAGGAAATGAGAAATATGTGTGTAAAGAAGTGAAAATGTTGAAGTCTAATCAAAATATGTATTTTTTACATTAATCTGACTTATTTTTAAAATAATGTACCAGTTTACCACTTACACTAAAATATTTTTTGATATAGATTAAAGCTTATTACTAGGAAAATAATAAATATAATAATAAAAATAGGAACATTTGGTAGGTATACAAAGATCTAAAATCACAGAATATTACAATTAACAATTTAACGGTCATAAAATACTAACAGGCAAAATCAACAAGACGTATAATGAGATCATAATAATTATAAAAATATTGCTTAGTAATATTCTTAATCTTATAGATATGAATAAAAAACGTCCACTCAAGACAAATCTCACTCCATCTGACTTCAATTCCTCTAATTCTTTTATAATTGAATTCCTTAACTCACTATTTGCTTTTATGACCATATTTTTTATACTATTTGGTGAGCTTGGCAATTTGTATCCACTTTAACAATTGCAATTGCAATGTGGTTACAAAGGTCGCATGCTTGTTTGGCATCTCGGTTCCAAACTGCCTTGGAGTCTGGCTCGCTGCCCGAATTCCTTTTGACAGGAGATACCCACCTGCTCCATAAATCTGGTAGCACCGCGGAACCCAAAAACTATAGACCGATAACATGTTTGCCAACGGTCTATAAAGTTCTTACATCCATTTTGTGAGCTAAAATTAATAATCACATAAGCAGCAATAACATCATGTCTGCCTCTCAAAATGGGTGTAGGAATGGGTCCCGCGGTACTAAGGAGCTACTCCTCATTGATACGGCCATTAGCCAACAGGTTCGACGTTCCCGAAAGGATCTGTCGACATGTTGGATAGACTATAAGAAGGCCTATGACTCGGTGCCTCATACATGGCTCATGAGGGTGCTAGAATTGTATAAAATTGATGCAACGCTACGCACCTTCCTGACGTCGTGTATGGGGCAATGGAAGACAGTCCTTCGCTATCCAGGATGTCGAAATATCCAAAGGAATAGCGAACCGGTAAGGATCGAGCGGGGTATTTTTCAGGGCGATAGTTTGAGTCCGCTTTGGTTTTGCCTAGCCTTGAATCCTCTCAGCACATTGCTGGAGAATTCAGGACTAGGCTATCGGTTGAAGAGAGGTGGTCAGGTTATATCTCACCTCCTTTACATGGATGATCTTTAACTCTTTGCCCCCAATAATCTGCAACTGATGGAGCTACTGAAGGTAACTGAAACTTTCAGTAGTGCCATCAGGATGGAGTTTGGTGTGGACAAATGTGCGGTCATGCATGTAAAGCGTGGAGAGATTATGGAATCCGTGGGATGTCAACTCTCGGATTTCATAAACCTGAGATCCCTCTCTCCAACCGAAACTTACAAGTATTTGGGTATGTCGGAAGCGTTAGGCATCAGTGTTACTGACATGAAGCATTCGTTGAAGGAGCGCTTCTTTGGTCGCCTGAAGAAGGTCTTCAACAGCCTTCTATCGGGCGGAAACAAGGTGCGCGCTTTCAACGGATGGGTCATGCCGGTATTGATGTACTCTTTCGGCGTACTCAAATGGACTCAAACGGAACTTGACGCCCTGGATAGAAAGGTCCGTACACTGCTAACTGCACATCGAATGCATCACCCACGGTCGTCGGTAATGAGACTGTATATCCCGCGAAAGTGTGGAGGTCGAGGCTTTTTAAATGCTAAGACTCTCCACAATCGCGAGATATGCAGTCTCAGGGAATATTTCCTAGCTGTCGACGTGGGTATGCATCGAGATGTAGTGGCGGTGGACAAGGGACTCACCCCGCTCTCCTTGGCAAATGAGAACTGGCGCAAACCTGCGGTGCTTGACACTAACGATCGCAGGGCGGTATGGCAGAGCAAGGAACTTCACGGACGCTTTTTCCGGGCCCTGCACGGGCCCGATGTGGATCAGTTAGCGTCCGTAGCCTGGCTACGTTTTGGTGACCTCTTTGGGGAAACCGAAGGTTTTGTCTGTGCAATTATGGACGAAGTTATCATGACGAGAAACTACCGGAGATTTATTGTGAAGGACGGCACGGTTGACATATGTCGGGCATGTCACCGTCCGGGAGAATCGATTCGCCACATTATCTCTGGTTGTTCTCGTCTTGCTAACGGAGAGTACTTGCATAGACACAACCTTGTAGCCAGGATTATCCATCAGCAACTTGCTCTGAAATACTGTCTTGTGGAATCGGAGGTGCCGTACTACAGGTATGTGCCCGACCCAGTTCTCGATAATGGCAGTATCACACTGTACTGGGATCGGTCCATCATCACTGACAGGACTATTCTTGCAAATAAGCCTGATATAGTGGTGGTGGACCGAATCGAGAGGCGCGCAATGATTGTAGATATAACCGTCCCGCATGACGAGAACCTCGTGAAAGCCGAGAAAGATAAACAAATAAAATATCTTGACTTGGCTCGCGAGGTTGTCGACATGTGGGATGTGAATTCGGCAATCATTGTACCGATAGTCGTGTCAGCCAACGGCTTAATAGCCATGAGCCTCGACCAACACCTCAGGAGGCTCTCGTTAGGCAGCTGGATCAAGGGCTTGATTCAGAAAGCAGTACTTCTGGACACGGCTCGGATTGTTAGGAGGTTCCTCTCGCTGGAGCCCTGACCGCCGGTAGCTTGGACCCTGTTCCCGATACCGGTGGGCTACTATTTTTTATATTTTTAAATATTTTTATAACTTTGTATTTTAATATTTAAAAATGTAATTTATATGTATTGTACAAAAGAATAAAGGAAATAATAATAATATCTGAAAACATATGGGTCGAATCTACTGCACTTGTGCTTGGTGTTGGTTCTGCTGTAGGTTTGGTATTTTCTTATAAGTCTATTGAGTGTTTACTGCGCAAGTTGTTTCGTAAGCTTGATGTAGAACTGTCTGCCGCTTTTAATATTCTATTGCATTCTTTGCATTTTGCAGTGCTTCCATCTGTGGCACGTAAAAAATAAAACCATACTGATGATTTATCACCAGCAGATTTTTTTATTTTCCACGTATTTTGTCTTCGCTATATCGGCATCATCTACATCGCCAGCCCTCTTCATGATGTTTCTTGCTGTAAATATTACTACACATTTGTGCCATATTAACCACTTGAATAAACTTACTAACTACTACTAAACAAAAAAAAGTTTGAAAGTAGCAATGTGCTTATTGATCAGTTCAAACTACTAAAAACAAAAATAGGCTCTTGTTTATAGGCACATTACATATTTACAAAAATAAAAACGTGCCGGCTGGCATAACCTAATTAATGAAAGCTATTAAACATGCCAACTATCTCTGCTGACACAACAATTATCAGTATTTGGTTATCACTTCATGAAATATTAGCAATGCATAATATATGACAAAGATTGTGATTAAACTTACTTTGATAAAAATAATATCTGCAATGAAACCACCGTTTAACTCAACACGTGCACTCGTGTCACTACTCACTATGCACACTCACTCACTAGCCACAGACTAATCGAAAAATAAAATTTTATTTTATTTTATTACTATGCCAATAGTAGTGCGACAAGTATAAAAATTAACGTGGCAAATAGGAACTAACGCCGCCTCGCCGTCCTGTCCACGTTTGTCAGTGATAAAATTTAATGCTTTTTTGTATTATTAAATCAAAAAGGAGTAAAACCGAAATAACCGAAAAATCCGGTTTTGGTATCCAAAAAACCGGAGTTTCAAATTAGTCGGTTATCCGGTTTTTTCGGTTATCCGGGTATCCGGTTTGCATGCCCTAGTACGTACACCCTTGTGGTTCAACAGACTGAGAGTTAAACATACTCCTTTTCAATCTTCAGTTATCACCTTAGCCGTTGTACTTATTTCGCTTCATTACTTTAACGTAAACGAAAATTAATTTGACATGTAATGTGGGTTGTGGCATAATGAAACTGAGTTTTTGATAAGTCCTTACAAAGGTTCTTCATTGCTTTCAATTCAACCATAATAGAGAGATCCTGGAAGAACCCAATGAATTTTATAATATGTTTTCTTTATAGGATCACACAATGCTTTACAAAGATTAGAGAAGGTTTCAATACCCAAAATGTTTACTACAAACATCGGCGTGATAATTAAGAAAACAAATAAATGATGCGAACATTACTTATCGTTACATCACGCCTGTATTTTTCGCGAGGTAGGCAGAAGTGATCCTGTGGTACACTCTCATTTCACCCATGTAAGGGTCGAGCCCATTGCCGTTAACCGCGCACATACAACGTGTAACAGAATAAATACAATACCTGAAAAGGGGCCATTGTACTCATTATATGAACAACTTTTAATATGGGGCCATCCTCCTAAAGCCCTTTGCGTTCCAGGGCCGCGGTAATGCGAAATTCTAGATGGAAAACCCAACAACACTTTCTCTAGACAAAGTTTCATTCGATTAGCAAATGCGAGTTTCCAAATGTCAAAATATATGGATTGATCTCGGGATCTATGTGCAATGCTCAGCAGTAGCGCTTGCAAATATTAAAACAAAATGAACTCAAGTTGATGACATTTTTTTTTGTAATAAAACCTTTGCAGAGGCCCTAGACAACGTGCCATTCAATTAGCGATTGCGACTGTCGAAATGCCAAAATGTAGGAATTGGTCACGTGACATTTCGATAGCATCTGTCAATCCCATACGTTTTTGACGTATTGACAATCGCTGGCGCCACGCTACCGTTGACAGAACGTCACTTGTCTAGAGCCTTTTATTTCTAAATTTCATCTGAGACCGCTAATGAGGGGCTGGTGGTAATTAACGTTATTATGCACACATTTCTTACTTCACAAAACTGAGCATGTTTTTCATATAAATAGTGGACCGTGTTGTTGTACTCTGTGATTATACGAGAACAAAAAAACTTTTTAATGACTGCTATAGGATTTTCAAAAGATAATAATATAGGTAATCTAATAGAAAAATTACGGTCAGTAAATCATAATAAGCGTTTGTTATCAATCGGGTAGATACAACATAATGAAAGTACAAATATTATTATGTGCGTTAAATCAGTTTTACTCCTTTAATTATTATAAGATTATAAGATAATCAATAGTTAAATATTACAGATCATAATACGGAATTTAAGAATAGAATAAAGGGCACAGGAATATTTAATGAACAAAACTAAACGTCTAGAAATAAAGTTTTACCAACATTGTTTCTGACCGATACCTATTGACACAACTTATCTCGGAGTGTTGGTGTTGGTTGACGTGTTGTCTCGACGATGGTGCGTAGTAAAAGTGAGCTGCGCAGCAGTGTCCATAACGAGCTGTCGTGGCGCGCCCCTCCAAACCTCCGATGACGCAAGGACGTTCCGATTCACGCTCGGCACTACCGGTTGCGGAAAAGTAAATGCGACAACAAATCTATTTATAAATATCTATCTATACAGCAAGATTGGTAATTAAGTGCGTTCCTTGAAATGGGTTACCCCGAAAACTTGGGGTCCTTATTAAGTGGTTTTCCAGTAATCGGTGTTTATAATTTTTTTTAAAATGTTCTGCCTCACGACCAAAAACTGCAAATGGTGAGAAATCTGTTCTACTGTGGATAGTCAAATTTTACTTTTCGGATTGCTTTTAAACGAATTTATCCCTCAAACAACAAATACAAAAATATTAAAGCTAAGCTCTGAAGATTTCTTGAAGCATCTCTTGGTTATTGAGGGAGTTTACAAAACATAAATTTATGGCACTTGACGTACATGTTACATTTCCTTGTTTAAGCTTTCTAAAAAAATATAAAAATACCCACTATTGGCACGTGTTGTAAAAATAAACTCAATAATTATTTCCAACGGGAGGCTATGAAGATTCGAATGACGTATATTCAGTCAGCTGATGATGGGAGGTATAATAAAGTCAGGATCTGATGTTGGGATCCGAGGAAAACTTCCTCAACTTAAAATCTAGATCTTCTTAAAAAGTGAAAAATAAAAACACTTTTTACAACCGACTTCCAAAAAAACACTACAAAGTATAAAATAACTTTATTTTCGGAAGTCAGTGTCGAAAAACGACTTGCACATGACTGCTACTCAACTACCCCCAGGCTGATAAAATCTTCTAAACAATTCTACTTAGTTTTAGTCGATTTTCACCGTAAATAGTTTTTTTTTTCATTATTGATAGGCACGCGCTTGACCGCCATCTCACCAGATGGTAAGCAATGATGTGGTCGAAGATGGAACACGCTTGTCCAGAAGTAATCTATTCGCTCTTGACTTAAATCGCTCAGGTAGATCGACGCAGTCCACTATTATACTATTATAGCATCTCATTCTAAGCTGAATCACTGTCTCTCAAGATACAGGTTACCTAGTTTGAGAGGCAGGGTTTTCCATATTGTGAACAGATTACAGTTCTTACATTTGTGTTGCATTGTGTTTCTCTACCAAAGCTCATTTAAGTTGTCCTTTTATAAAACATGTTTTTAATCTGTATTTTATAAATAAAAATTATTATTATTATTATTATTATTACTTAAAGATTCCCAGGTTCACTATTGTAGTTATCAGGAAACACAGACTGGCAGGGAATTCCACTCCTTAACTGTACGTACAATTAATGTGTTCCAAACGTTACAAAGTACAGGTTTTCATATCATCGCCTAGGCTACACTCCAATCCAGAGCTTCATATTTTGTGTAAAAGGACTATGAATGAATATTTCGTAAATTCAACCTCTAAACGATACAACGGATGGAGAGTTTGTAGGAAACATTTTTGTTTGTGGTCAGATTTACTTGAAACTTGATTTAAATGGTCTACGACATTTTCTGAAATTTAACTCTCTAAAGAGTGAAAAGGGTCGGCGAACTATGATGCAGACAATGTCCAGGAACAGGACATAGGATAGGTTGCACAGGAATGTGCTACCTTGGGATAATATTCGAAGCTCACGCGGGCGAAGCCGCGGGCAGATGCTAGTGCTAAATATTGCCATCTTTATGTCAAACGGATACGTGTAAAGTGGTTATTATAAGGATAGCCCTATAACAGAATAAATGCAATACCTCTAATGGGGTCATTGTACTCATTTTATAAACATATTTTTACTATGGAAACAACCCCGCGAAAAAGGAAACAGCTTTTCAGTTCATTTTGTCGAGTTACGCGCACATAAAATGTACGGGGGCATCGATTTTTTTTTCGCGATTTTAGTGTTGGTCCCATGGTAAACGTTCTTCATATTGATGAGTACAATGATTCCTTATGAGGTATTGCGTTTATTCTGTTACACGTTGTATATGAAGAAAATGCCGGTGACGCTTGAGCTTGATAATTCCCGGGGAACAGGAACTGTCTTAGATCCTGCAATGGAATGAATCAGAAAAAAACAGCGGAGGAGAAAGATCGTTGCTTAACGTCGTAGGTCGACCCTGAGGCTATTGTTATTTAGACACGCGTACTATCATGGATTAAAATTCATCATCAATTCGGATTTTGGTCACTATTGTTACGAAGAAGAGGTTGCATAATTATAAGCTTCACAAAAGTGATTACGCTCCACCCTATATCGATGTTATAATCGATACATAAGTATCGCTTAGTAGACATAACTTTCAAGCCATCTATAACTTTGGGCTAATGTTATTATGGCTCCTATGCATAATGAATGGTGTCGGCAACACTTCAGCGTCTATACTGTGAAGTTTACTAACTATTTTAATGGGCCTTTTTGTGTGACGCGGATTGAGCCTTCAATGTATTGTGTCCGGCACCTTTTGTGTTAAACTTCGTCGTGTTTTGTAATTAGGAAGGTAGTTGTTGCTTGTGCTGTAGTTGTGCTCTAGCTTGATACACTCAAACTGAAGGTATAGTAATTATGGTTAGCCTATTTAAAATTGGACAGGCTTACCACTGGTTGTTAGACGAAGTACTTACCTACATTGTTAACTTTCTGGTTAGTTGTATAGCAAGTACGAACTCTAGTTCGTACTTGCTATACAACTGAAATCGTCCGGACCTCTGCGTTCCAACGTCTACATCGGAACGCAGAGGCCCGGACAATTTCTATCAAGTGAATTATTTTGAGCATCAAGCGAGTTTGCCAAGATAACGATACAGTAACGGTAGCCGAAGTTAGTACGTATTTTATAGAAACAGCCTCTTACGCCAACTTATGTGAATCACATTTTCTTAATGGTTCATCAAAAACTGTAAAATAGGTGTCAAAATGAACGCTAGATTGAAAACGTTAGAACGTCTCCAGTAAAGGGTTCTTATCCTGGCAGATGAGGTAATATTCCTTTATAACACAACATATTCAAGATGAACTTGATCCTGCGTTTTCCTACTTACATGTACTTGGAAATAGATGTTGCTTCATCAAGTGTTCCTTAATTAGTTAGGTGCCTAAAATTAGAACGATTATCTCTTAACAGATTGGATCTATCGTAATATAGGTATTGTTCCTAGATTATTATTATATACACAGATGGTAGGTGTATGAAGCCGGGCCTTGGTTTTTGTTGTCAAATATTCGCGCTCCCGTCCTTTGTTTCCCGGCTTTTCAATTAAACGGTAATTCAGTCAGCGTGCCGCGTCACTAATAAAAACGGGTAATTGGTGTGCTCCCAAAAATTATACACGACGAGCGATAGATTGTTCATAATTTGTGGCTGTTATGTGCGTTATCTTTGGGAGAATCTATGATGGTTATTCAATATTTTTGTGCGAATTACAACACTGTTTCAGAAATTAATGAGCTATTGCTCTTGCTCATTCGTTCCAAATAATGGAACAGTTTTCAAATGCGCGTTTACTATTGTGATTGGTTAAATGAGTTTTTCTACTGCTAATCATCGATTGATTTTTGTTTACTTTTGGATGCATCGATTATGATTTCTTATCAGAAACAGGGGGTTGTATATTTGTAAAGACTTTTTTTCATTATATGTAGCAAAATTGATTAGTAAAATACTTATTTAATTTTATCTACACTCACAACGTAATGTTCCAAATATGAGTTCAAAAACGAATGCATAAACACATACTTTTTTTTCGTGGACAGGTAAAATTAAAAAAAAATACCATTACAGTTCAACAGTTTCCTTCGATTTTTAAACAACTGCATCATAAAATAACTTTTTAATTTTTATAGCACACTTTTTCTTTTTAATTTTTGGCGCGGGCTCATTGACTTATGTCAATGTGCCAGCTTTTATCTTTGTCTATGTTTGAGCGCGCTGCGCAGTCATTCGAATACACAATGAGAATATCCGCCATATTGGAATTAACTATTTTTCCACTTATTTTATTTCAACTGGATGAGTGAAGATAAAATAGTGTATGCAACGGCATATAATTAGGTATTAAAACACTCGTGTGATGCTATTATCACTCTCGGCTACGCCTCGTGTGATAAAACCACACTCGTATTTTAATAACCCTTTTTATATGGTCGTTGCATAAACTACTATTAAAATACCGACGTTATGATTCTACCAACAAATGTCATAATCAAAAACTGTGCCTTCACTGCGAAAATAGGTAGCCGTAGTAACTACTTAGGCCCGGTTTCCACCAAAACAGAGAGGAGAGGAGACGAGAGAAGATGTGTTTGAATAAACCAATCCGATAAAATAAGCGGAGAAGAGATGTGGAAATAACGAAATCGGATTGGTTTATTCCTCTCGTCTCGTCTCCTTTGGTGACCGGTTTTCACCAAAGGAGACGAGACGAGACGATCCTTAGACAGCACTGCGATTTAGAAATAAACACTAACACTACTTAAATACAGTTTTCAGAGCAGCAATCAGTTTTTTGTTTAGCATGAAGTGTACCAGCTAAACTGCTTGCAAATATCTTTGTCACCACAAAACTTTGTAATCTCATCTAGTGCATCCAGAAAGCGCTTCATTCATATATGTCATGTACCTTCGTATCGAGATATCCACGCATGTAATTCTCCTATATTTACCTGAAACTTGTTTGTTAGTACACAAAAGGCAAGTTTTGCGTGTATGGTGAAGACTAAATTGCATCTCAAAAGTTTGAGGAGTACGCGAGACAGTTACAGTCATCCAACACGGAACATTGTATAATATAAAGTTATTACCACATCGCTGAGAAGCGTTGAGGGAAACGAGATATCATATTCTGCCTCGTAAGTAAATGATAATTTTAAATCTTATACGTCTGATAGCTTCACTAGTTTCATAGAATTTCCTTTTATTCGATTGAAAAGAAAATGATTTGGTATAGACTTGGTCTGTGGTATAGACTGAGGATTTATGAAAACAGCAGTTACTTTTCAGTTAAGTGGTGAGTGACATACGGACGAAATATCGAGTGGCAGAAACACAAAGTAGGTAGTACCTAGAAAAACACAAAGGGCCAGCCCGTCAAATAAGAATTCTACCAATCCCGGTTTTAGAAGAATAAGTAATCGTTTTTCCAATAATCTATGTTAGATAGCGTTAGCTGGCGACTGACGATGAAATGATAATTAAACCTGTTCACAAAAAGCAGCAACAGCCCCGAGGCACAGCTAGCAGAAAATAATCTTAATTCCATAGTTGAAAATTATCCTTACGACAAAATTCACTTAGTAGTTTTACAAGCTCAGTCATGCACGTGTCGTGAGCAGCGAAAAGCGAAAATTAGAGTGCAGTTGGAAACCAGCATTTTACTAAGCAAATTTCAAACTGTTTCATCACTTTAATGTTTTCGCACACCGCTGAAAATAGCATGGAATTAGTCAAATCAGGGAGCGTGCATTTTCTCACTTCCATATTTCCATTTATTTTGAGCTCATTCTACGAAGTTTTGATCTGTTGATGCATATAATGTCACTTGTGTACTTCGGCAACAAGCTGTTTGCTGCTAAGCCCTCCGTAACTAGCGCTTAAACGCTGAACGTTTTGGTATGCAGCACTAAATCAAATAGATTGAGTTGCCGGTAACTATCCGACTAAACTATTATAAACAGGTCAGTAGCCGCTAAGTGCATACGGTGATTTGGTTTCAGAGGTATGTAGTTCACAAATACGAACTGGGATTTATTTAGCTGCGCTATTTTTGGTAGCAGTTTACTTTATTGTAGAATATCATAAAGGTTTCCTACCCAAAGTTCAGCCTCGGGCAGTACCTATATCCGTTTTTTTATTTTTTCATGGCGCTTACTCAAACTGTCTGAATCAATGGGGCCTGCCCTTTCTCATTTTTTATGCTGATTCACGTCCAACATTATATTAATTTTAACGTAAGAAGACCTGCATGTAGAATATACGCAAGTATATTTTATGAGGTCTGAAATATTTTGGTTTTTCCTAATAAATTACACGGACAGTTTTCGTGCAGTAAGTTAACATACTATTGCATTTGCACATTGCATTGTTAAGTAGTAAATACGTAAACTAAACGTTTGTTTACTAAGTAAAACCACAAGACAACCGTGCCAAGTCGTGTTGTAGCGCAGTTCCATTGTAATGATAAACTCCAGTTGTGAACTTCTCAAGACTTCTCCGGTGAATTTAAAATACGAATTCTTTATTCACTCAGAGGTACCACGGGTTTATTATTCCCGAACTCGCAGCAGCAATACAAAGTTAAGATAAATAAGGGAAATTTTAAGTGAAGCTGGGATGAGTTTTATGATCATAGTAGCGTCCTCGTTGTTACAAAGATGAACAGCTGTTACCGTGGAAGAATCCGAATAAAGTGCGACACCACTTACACTTGGGAGTGTGAAGAAATTGGTTCCGTGAAAGACCGGCAACGACATATTGATACATTATACAACATGGTGTAGAGAATAGTTATTGATTTTCGATGCATTACCCGCTATTTATTGCATGATGTGGGGAGAAAAATTGTAAAGACTTATGGCTACGTCGTGATTACTTTTCTGAGTATACGTGCTTATTCTAATGCGAGGGCGAAGTAAATTAGCAGTTTCTGTGACTACGGAAAGTTTATTGTGTGACAGAACTCAGATCTTGAGTTGCTAAGCCGAAAAACGATTAGTAACGCTGCTCTTTTTGTTAGAAGAGTACCATTCTGTACAATGTAGGTAACATTGTTTCGAACTTAGGAGACCCACCCTATGCCTAGGGAATTGATTCATACAAACGCACATTACAAATCTCCAACAGATTTGCATTGTGTGTTCAGATTTTAGTTAGCACAGAGTCAAGTTTAATATACTACTTGTAAGAGTGATTCGCAACCGTTTTAGACTAGCGAAAGCAATCTAATCCGGACTGCATTTGAGATATTGTAATACGGAGCTGTTCAGCCAAAACTCAAATGTGAGAATAGACACGAGTTGGCAAGCATCCAGCGAAATCATCGTTGAGTAATAGGTAAATGTTCGTATTTACACAGCATTTGTGTTATAACCAAGCAAATTTGCACGTATTTATATTCTGTGATTAACATTCTAAGTGCTTGTTGTTTAAATAAAGGCTTATTTTAATATTGATGAGATGTTTCGGCGTTTTGTTGCCTCATTTTGTTTACTGATCGCACCTCTGTGTTGTTCTGATTGTTTGGTAATTATTAAGATTGGAAATACCTGACGTGATACCTTTATGAATGGGGTGAGTTTTTAAGGAATTTGTGAACAGTCCAACTTATTGATATTTTGTTTCAGATTAATATTGAATGGAAACTTCGACATTCTTGACTCCTAGAAACATTTCTTGAATCTACTCTACTTGAGGAAACCTAGTAGTAGAATTTTTTTTTGTCTCGAAAATATTCAAGATAAAAATTTCCTTTGATTTTTTTTTCTTCTCGATTTTTAATAAGGGATTTTTACACGATTGTGTATGCCAGTCCCGTCGTACCTTATACAATAGCTTACTTACCTAAATCGTAACTTAGTAAACTTTGAAGGCAGCCTCAGAACCAGGTGTAGTGTAGACAATATCTGACAGAATATATTAAAAAAACTTTTTCACAAAAAAAAACCGACTTCCAAAAAAACACTACAAAGTACAAAATAACTTTAATTTCGGTAGTCGGTGTTTGGCTGCTTTTTAGTTATTTGACACCGACTTCCGAAATTAAAGTTATTTTGTACTTTGTAGTGTTTTCTTGGAAGTCGATTTTTTTTTTGTGAAAAAACACTACAAAGTACAAAATAACTTTAATTTCGGTAGTCGGTGTTTGGCTGCTTCTTAGTTATTTGACACCGACTTCCGAAATTAAAGTTATTTTGTACTTTGTAGTGTTTTTTTGGAAGTCGGTTTTTTTTGTGAAAACGAGAGAGAGAAAAAGTTTTTTATTTTTCTCTTTTTAGTGGTATCCACGCCTAAGAACACCATTGGAAAGTCACAGGAAAGCAAAAATACGCAATTTCGTGTACATGGATGATTTTTAACATATATTTTCCAGCTATTTGGATTTAAAAACCAAATTGCTTGACCGATTTTGATAAAATTTAAATGGGACCAATCGAGAGGTATATCATTTCACATAAAACAAGAATTTTTCAAATCGGTTCATAAATGACGGAGATATGAGGTAACAAACACACAAAAAAAAAAAATATAGTCGAATTGAGAACCTCCTCCTTTTTGGGAAGTCGGTTCAAAATAGTATTAATTGATTAATTAAGTCTTCTCTTTCAGACTGAAATCTGACACATTCCGTCAATAAATGCAAGACATCTTCCGGCGTTGCACATACCTTACAGTTTGGTGAATTTGTCTTCTTCAAAAATCCAAATTTATTGAGCGTCATGTGCCCAGACAGACAATCTTTGAGCGATCACAATAAGCTGTCTGCTTAACCTAGTGTTACAAAACCATAGTATAATGAGGGGCCTCCGATACCATGGATCGATACCATATCCCTTTATTCTTCGATCTTTCATCGAAATATTCTTTCCAAAGTTCATAAAACTTGTTTTTATATTTAAGTAATATTTCCACTTAATACGTTTCAATATGTATTTCTTTCCCTCATCTGTCCCCAAATTTGCAAAGCAGTCCGCCTCCTCATTACCCTGTAAGCCAATATGCGATGGAACCCATTGCAACCTTAGATCGAACCCGCTATTGGGTAACTTTTGTATCTTAGACAGAATACCATAAGCTATCTCAGCTATCATGCCTTTGAATGTCGTACAGTAGAACACCTAGGTACTTTGAGGAAATTCGATGCCATGTTACCTTTTTTTTATGGAACATCAAATGACTCCTTCCGCTTTGGGTGGAACGGGAGGGAGTGTCAGACTCTTACTGACTAGAACCCATCCGTGTTCCTCCTAGTGCCCTTTGCGTCCAGGGTCGCGGTGGCTTTTTCGAACAAATGCCGCAACCCTGGAAGGTCGCCATGTTACCCAGAATTTAATCTAAACCTGACACGTATTCTCATAATTTATACCCCTCATTGCTATCATTAAAGCGACAATTGGACAATTGTGAATGAGGAGTCAAGTTGAAGACTTGACGGATTTTGAATTGTCAAAATTATTTATTTTTGAAGAGTAAACTGACAATAAAATCGACCAATATTTGTATTTTCTCTCGGCATTTATTAATGTTATTAAACTTGTTAGCTCACCGTTTATATTGTTTGACATGGGTTGACGTTTCGGCCCAGTTTCCTCTTTCCCTGCAACACTCATATAACTTAAATAATTTATTTTCTCACTGATCGAGGAAAGAAGAACAGCCTGTGTATCAGCTGTTTGTCTTTCCCCGTAATTTGTAAAAGTCAACTCAGCGAAATTGGTTCGTATAAATTGGCCAACGCCTATTTAGAGACTACTGTTTGGATGGCTTTGCTGAATGTGCCGCGCCAATTATTTATATTTATGTAGGTTAATATACTGTGTGGTATATCGAGGGAGCAAGATAAAAATATATCGAATCTTGAAATTAAACAATGGGGAGGTTTATTGAGGGTGGCACGAGAACGATTTTTTTTGGTAAAAAAGTTGTCCATTACTCTCCTGTCCTGTCCTGTCGGGTGAGTGAAAATCGATAGTTTACACAGAATAAAAATTCCGTGCTAGGCTAGGATTGAACTCGTGAGCCGTAGCCTAAAGCTTGTCGCTCAGAAGCTAAGTTTTATGATTTCAGAAGTCTGACAACATGAGTGCATGTCATAAAATGTAGTGGAACGTAAAAAAATAATTAATTAAATAATTTGATTAAAACTAAAATAATGGTCTTACCATTATTATAGGAAATTAAATTAGGTAACAGGTTTGGTAAGGAATTAACTGTGGCAACACTTCCAATCATCGTTATTAATTCAACCCATGGAGAGACACGCCGACACCATCAACACCAGTAGTTATCAGTGACATTCAATACTTTTGTTATGTAAATAATTACACTAAAAGTAGGTCAAGACAATAGGTCAATCGATATTCTTTTTTTATTTAACTTCGTGTATTTTTGCGATTACATACCCAGACCCCAGTGTCTCGGAATGCACGCTAGGCCCGCTTGCCATTTGTAGATCCTTCAGAGTCGTTGAGGGTAGTCAGAAGTATGAAACTGTAACAACCTCAGGTTCCCATATGATTTGAACAGTACGGTTGATGTAGGTACCTATAGACTTTAAACGAGACTGACCTCTGAGTTTCTTTCGGTGTTTCTCCTCAGGGTAGTCAGCTAGGAAACACCGGGGTTAAAGTTTAGAATCAAGTCCTCTGATTAGGGGCTTGGGGTTAGGGGTGTAGGTTGCCCCGCCACCACTTCCCGCCGCCCGGAGGTGCGTGGTTTTTTATATTAATTTATAGTCTAAATTTTTTAGTGAATAATTTCTGAGCAATCGCCTTAAAAGGGAGGCGGGGGTGGGGGGCGGTATGTCCTTCCTCAGCCGAAGTTATAGTAAAAAAAATATCCACGAAGGGGATGGCGGGATCAAGTGAGCGAGCGAAGTGAGCGAACAGACCCCGCCTTCTAACCTAATCATCCGAGTCGGGGTGCCCCAAGTCCCGAGCTCGCTTCGCTCGCTCTTGCATCAAATAAAACACCAAAATGTAGCAAAATTGTCGTAAATAGCAGTTAATCGGTGTCCAGAGGAGTAGCAAAAGTAGTCGAAAAGCAGGAGGCAGATAACAATAACAATATGGAGCACATTCACGTAAACTCGCAACTACTAAAGCAACGGAATGACGCATACGGCGCGATGTCGAGTATATCTGTCACTGTTAGTGTAAAAAAAAATGGTGGGATAGTAGTATTTTGACAGATAGAACTTCAAAAACGTAAGAATTTTGTTACAGTTCCGATTCACGTATTTACAAATATTTAAAAAAAATATTTCGACGCGGCTGATATTATAGTATAGGAGCCCCCTTGACAGATTCCTCAAATTCAGAGGACTCGATACTAAACCCAACCCAACACCGGCCTCATAGAGTTTAAAAATGACTAAAAAAATTGACGTGTAGAAGTGTTATGTTTAACCTACTTGCAAAATAAGAAACATTTCTAATTTATAAACCACTAACCAAAGAAATATCTGACTGGGTTGTGCAGTCACTCCATGTAGAATGCTGGTATTCGGCCGACCCGAACATAGTTGGGAAAAGCCTCGGTAAGTTGATTTTCGTTTGATCTTACGATGCATTAAAACAGCCTGCTTTATAAATAGGTAAGAAGAGCGTCGCTGACGATCCCATTTCCTCTGCTCGAATTGTATGGACAAATAAAATCACAGAATCAATAAAATATGAATCGAGGCCTATGTGCACTAAATTTTATTTACTTACGACGATAAAATACAGGCCGACTCGACCGTACAGGAAGTTCTCATCAACAAAAAAGAAATAAGGTATGGAAAGTTATCAGGGGTACTTTTGTCTCAAAATTAATTTGGGAAACTGGTATCGGGGACAACTGTATTTTATTATTACAAATATGTAGAACTACTTGCCCTCTTCCAGTCTTGCATTTAACACGTAAACTACTTTTCCCATTTCTGTGTACTTGATTGTGTGTAAGAATTTAGTTCACTTCTTAGATGTTGAGGGAACTAAATGTTGCTTTGGCTAAATGACTATTGAAAATCGGTTTATTTCTAAATGTGTTGTGACATTGTGTGCGTTTTGATAGATAACTTTGACATAATATCATGGCATTAAATGCACGTGTCGGCATCAGTGCAGGACCTTGTAAATGCAAAAACTTATTTTTTCACAGGATGCAATTAAAAATATTTCTGTAAAAGAAATTCAAGAAGTACTTTTTTACGTTTTTGCCTGAATAATTTCAGCAATCACATAAGTGTAAGTTTAGGTTGCAAATCAAATGATTTAAAACTCACCAGTCTTTAATAAAATTTAAAAAAAGTCTCCTGTGTAAAAAACGATTTTGCATTTACAAGGTCCTGCAGTGACGATATCTAGGTACTTATATACAGCTAATAAACAATGAGGACATGGAGACAATCGGAGATTGATGTGTAATTATATCAAGAGTTGGAATGTTCCTTAATTGGCATTGGAATTAATTTATATGATTATCCTATTACACCATATAACTCAATGACTTCTGAATAGTCCTACCGGGGAATGTTTTCACATAAGTAACTAATACTTTTCTAATAAAGTGTGTGAACCATTATATGAATCTCTTTTTATTTTGACCAGTTAATCCTAAGACTTTCAGTGGCCAGGCAAGAATTATTATAAGTTAGGGGAGTGTATATTCAAGACAAAAATGCTTGGCTCAATGCTGATCCTGCTCCACTTAGGGCGCACAAAGTAATCTGTTAGCATTTGAAAATATTGTTGGAATATCTAATTGTAAGAATGCAAAAAATTTAATTGTATAGACCCAATTTATTTAGAATTGTATAATTTCATGCATTAACGGCACATGTGTGAGTACTGTGTACCTTAAATTAAAACTATAATGATCATTTTGGGTAGGTCTTTGACTGGAATGTACCCTGGCGATTGGGGATGTTATGCTCACTCAAAGGTCTAGCTGATGGTGGTGCATGCGTTGTGTCATTTGGTTCGAATCTGGTTGAGCCGAATGGTGCTGCTAGCGTATGCGTCATGTTCGTGAACGGGCGCCGTCACCTGAGACTGGTCATGCCTCGGCTGCCATGGTTTATTTTAATTGCTTCATTGAATAGTTTATTTTTTGCTCCGGACGTTTTTATCCTGCACGTCTTTTACATTGTTCTCACATATATGTATAATGTCAACATGAATGATGTAACTATAATTTTGTTAACCAACTTCTAAAAAAGGACGAGGTTCTCAAATCGGATGTTTGGTTTTTTTTTGTTTGTTCTCGCATAACTCCGTCGCTTGTTTGTGTTTTTGTTGGAAAGAGTATACTTTTTAAATAGTTTCATGAAAATTTTATCAAAATCGGTTCGGTGGTTTGGTTTTTAAATCCAAATAGCTGGGAAAAATATATGGAAAAATCATTCATGTGTACGAAATTGCGTATTTTTGTTTTCCTGTGACTTTCCAGTGGTGTTGTTAGGTGTGGGGTACCACTAAAAAGTGAAAAATAAAAAAACTTTAAACAAAAAAACACCGACTTCCAAAAACAACACTACAAAGTACAAAATAACTGTAATTTCGGTAGTCGGTGTTTTTGGTTGCTTTTTCGTCATTTGACACCGGTTTTTTTTGGAAGTCGCTTTTAAACATTATATTATTTTTAAAAGAGTGTCCGTGGCGTTTCTTACACGTTCTCCTCCATAGAGATCTACGCTTTGTAACGTGCAAATAGCTTCATCTTTTTGACCGACCGACCTTGACAATTCAAAAGTGCCTGTAAATAGTTTAATTGAAATGAATGCTTTGAGTTTTTGACTGTCTGGTAGTCATCACTATCAGCGACTAGATCGTACCATTGTACCCACACAATTAGCAATATTGCAGAAGACATTTTTGGTGAAATTTAAGATTTTGGTGTACACTAAAGTATATCTATCCATCTTCTACATAAGAAAAGAAAGCTGTTTCATCGCTTAAAAATAGCTGGGAGCAACATCGATAGCGGGTTGGGTATCGTTTAACCGCGTAACAATCTCATTGGAGTGCCCCACATGTTTGTTTTAACTTAAAGCGACAGTAGCAAACCGCTTGAGGCACTACTTCCCCTATGAGAAAAACTGGTGACTTGAGACTAGCGGGTGGAGTTTCGGTATGTGCGAATCTATCCCTCAAAGCATTTTTATTCTTATCTAATGAAATAATAAAAGAGCCAAGGAGTAGGATTCCCTGTTTTATGGAAACAGCGACTATCGCAACCCAGTGCTGGGCACGCCACAATTGCAGCGATAGTGCCCCTCTTTGAGGAGTGGCTGGAGAGGCGCCACACGCTCACCTTCCGCCTGATGTAGGTACTCTCCGGACGTGGGGCCCGTATCGCTGTCGAGTCCACCATGAAGCAACTGGGATTGGTGCTCGACAGCTGGTGGGATTTCGGACCCCACTTTCGACGGCTGGCGCCCAAGTTGTTGGGCCCGGCTGGGGCGCTGTCAATGTTGCCTCAATCTGGGGGACTGGTTGTACGTGGGGATCGTGCGATCGATGACCCTGTATCGGCCCCGATCTGGGCCTGACGGACCTGACGGCCGGCACCATTTCTGTTCTGCGGAAACCGCAGAGGGTGATGGCCGTCAGAGTCATAAGGGGTTATCGCACGATTTCCTACGAGGCGGTTTGCGCACTGGCCGGATCTCCGCCCTGGGACCTGGAGATGAAAGTCCTCGCATCAATGCATCGGTGGCGCGAGGATGCGCGGTCGCGCGGTGAGCGACTGAGCAGCGACATATCGAGGTGCGTCGGTCGCAGCTGCGCGAGGTTCTAGTGGTGGAATGGTGGGACAGGCTATCCGCCAGTGCTCGACCTCTGGCTCAGGAGAAGGCACGGCTCCCTGTCGTGTCCCTGGCAGAGTGTGACGCTTGAGAGGTGCCCGCAGCAGGCGCACTGGGCGCCCGGGTGTGCCCTCTTCCGGCCCCCCTAAATGGGTCCAGGGGTGGCGGAGTCGCCCCCCATTCATCCGGACCCAAGGTGGCTGCGCGTCGTGTTCCCGTGCGCCCCTTTGACGTCATGGGGGGAGTTAAACACCTCACTTCCCCCGCTTACGAGATGTGGCCCGCCGAGGCGGGCCGGCACCAGCCGGGGATTACGGAGGTTTCGTACGTTCCCGCGCGTAGGTGGAAGTTGGCAAACCGGGGTGGTTTTAGTCAGTAAGAATCTGACAGACCCCTCCGCCCGCCCCAGGGCGGAGGACATCCATAAGGATTTCCCACCGTAAAAAAAAATAAATAAAAAGGTTCTCACCGGACACGGTTGTTTCGAGAGGTACCTGTTTCTGATTTGGCGGGATAAAACGCCTAGGTGTTTTCAATTTGAGGATCACCCGGAGGACATGGTGGAGCATACGGTGGAGGTCTGCCCTTATTGGGCGGAGCACCCACGTGTCCTCGTCGAGGCGATCGGCGGCGGCGACCTCTCGCGTCCAGCCCTGAATCCATGGTCCGGTGCGAGGAGACATGATCGTAATCATTTATGTATTGTTTGTTACAGGTTATAAGACTGGGGGCCTACCATAAACTTTTAAAATACTTGCCAAGTGCAAGGCAGTTTACCACAGCATTTAAACCTGACAGGTTTTGTTTTTGTACCATGAGTACTTCCCGCTGACCTGCATCATATCAACGTTTAATCTGCTACAGTCCGTCCAACGAAAGAAGTTCCGCAACCGCGGCGCTAGTTTCTATGCGACTGTACGCTATCCTCTAACAAATCTAGTTAGTTCCATTTATTTCCGCGGGACTTTTTTCGTTAGACAGACTTTACGTGACAGCAGTTCAGTAGGCTGCTCTGCAACATATCCTTACCATCAAGTCTTTTTGACATTTAAGCATACAACATTTGAACTGCCCTGCCGTCATAATACACTGTTTATTTTTAATGTTTCAACATCAAAAATAAAAGGGTGTACAAAGGGCTTAGAGAGGATCTTATTTGTTTTCAATACTTTGAAATAACGTCCGACTTATATTTTATGCACAATTTTACAATAACTTACGTTTATGTAGTTAAATTTAACTAAAACATGTCATTAAAAGCTACTTTCACAAGCCTGCAAATTATGACGGTAGGGCAGTTCAAATGTTGTATGCTTAAATGTCAAGGTGACTTGATGGTAAGAATAAGTTGCAGTTCAGCCTGCTGAACTGCTGTCACGTAGAGTCCGTCCAACAAAAGAAGTTCCGCAACCGCGGCGCTAGTTTCTATGTGATTGTACGTTATCCTATAACAAATCTTGTTAGTTCCATTATGTAATTCTATCATTAAGAAATTCGTTAATTGAATAATGGGTCTTACGTAATTGTGAGAAACTCTTTTAGTTTTAATTTAAACAAATGTAATGGTGAGACATTTTTAATGCTGCTTGGGAGTTTGTTATAGATTTTCACTCCAATACCAATTACACTTGATTTAAATTTTACTGTTATAGATTGAATTCCTTTAAGTTCAGTATTGTGTCTCGCACTTCTCAACGTTTCATACTTATCTATATCGCGTTTTATTATCATTGCCGCTTTAAATATGTATAGTGAAAGTAGGGTTTAGATTTTTAATATTTTGAAAACTGGTCTACCTACATGAATCTAAGTCCGCATATACGAGTACCTACCTATATGCTTCTAATGCACTTTTTTTGTGCTTTTAGAGCACACTCTCTGTTCGTTGAATTGCCCTAGAATAGGATACCATATTTCAGTATGGAGCCTACGTAAGCATGGTAAACACTAAGTAAAGTAGTCTCATTTGTAACTTTAAAAATACGAAATACGAGTATAACATGTTCTTTCTAAGTTAATTTTAAGATTATTCTCATTTAACTAATTTATTATGCATTCTATAGAATTATTTACATACTTTCATATTTTTCTTGAACCTCGTCAATGAAAATAGCTGTACTGTATGCAAATAATATCATATCATGGTTTGACTATTGAGAGGTCATTAATATTTATATATGTCGTAGATTGATGGCGCTACTGACGTCAGGAGTCGCAGGGCGATTCCCGGCCACCGTAGACGCAGGCCTTCGGACGGCGATCGTTGGGTGGCACGACATCCGATCAAAGCCAGGCCTGGGTCGGCGGCGCGTTGAGTTCCACGCGCGCCTCAAAGAGATGTCAGTATAATAGATGGGGCTCGTTAGGGCCAGAGCCTGCCAGGGTTGCGGATTTTGTTCGAAAGAGATATCGCGGCCCTGGAAAGCAAAGGGAACTAGGAGGAGCACGAATTAGTTTTAGTCAGTAAGAGTCTGACACTCCCTTCCGTTCTGCCAAGAGCGGGAGGAGTCATTTGATGATGATCCAAAAAAAAGGAGTAGGATTTCTTGCAGTATTTTGTGTTTCCAGAGCTGTAATGTAACCTGGGGATCTTTCAGTCAAGATTCAAAAAGTTACTTTGACCACGATGTGAGCAAGGCGACTTCAATAAAGATAGATTGATGAACATTCGGATGCCTTGAAAGAAATAAAATAGCTGTTGTCTGTAGTGCTACTTGTTTTATTCCATATCAACATAAAACTTGAAATACTATCTATTACTTAGGTAAGTATACATTTCCACTTCTTCCTAAAAAGTCTGACCTTTAAGATGTCAGCCTTATAATAATATTATCTTGTTAGTAGCAACGGAATAATAACGTAAATATCACACAAAACTGCTTTGATTGCTCCACGTAGATGAGGCAATAAAATTATCATAAGCAATGCCATAATTGCCCAAATGAAATTGCCTCCTAAACATAAAGCTAGTAAAGTACAAATTCTTTTGTATTTCCTCCCTTTCCTTAATACCTGAAGAAATTACATTTGAAATATTTATTAAAGCTGTGTTTGCAAACTCTCTTCTTAACGTTTCATTGTTTCTGTTTGTAGTGACACATCGTTTCGGCAAAATAAATCTAACTGAAGCGCACGTTTTTCGCTTTCTTGTAGTTTTTTTTTTGTTTTATTCTATAGAACTTTACACATGTTTCAAGTAATGAGATTATGGACGGATCGGAAAGAAATAGTTTATAAATATATGTCGAAAAAATAGTAAATAAATAAGTACTAAGCTGGTAGGTATACTCGTATTTTGGCATGTAACTATATAAAAAGGTCCTCAGAACGCACGTTAAGCCGTTGGTTCAGGTAATAATTCGCCAAGAGGTATTGTGTCACACAGTTACTGGGTTGTGGAGGTCAGATAGGAATACTGATTGAATTACACAAATGGTCCGGCAAACAAAGCGACCTAGCAACACCAATATTACGCCGTGAACGTTCGTTTTCAGATAGACCACTCAGGAAACTTTACTTGCGATGCATACATCAATGGTCCAGAGCGAGGACGCATGGGAAGCCGTCACTTCCTTCTGCGAAGCAGTAATGTTAGTAAAGGAGGAGGCGGGCCGCATGAGGGAGTGAAAGACCTCACGCCCCAGCCGCTGCAACAGAAGGAGACTCCCCGGGCATCGGGAGTCGCAGGACGATTTCCGGCCACCGTAGGCGGTGGTCTGCGGACGGCAAGTGGGTCCGTCCGACCAAAACCAGGTCCGGGTCGACGGCGCGTTATGTTCCACGCGCGCGTCAAAGATGTGTGAGCATTGTAGACTGGGCCCGTTAAGGCCTGCCAGGGGTGCGGAATTTGTTCGAAAGAGTCACGGCTCTGGAAAGCAAAGGGTATAAGGAGGAACACGGATGGATTTTAACCAGTAAGAGTCTGACACTACCTTCCGCTCCACCTAGAGTGGAGTAATTTGATGATCCATAAAAAAAAGATATTCGTTCAAGTGTTACTAAAAATATAAAAGTAGTACAAAAAGCTCGAACAAATGTAGGTACTTGATTGAGAAAAATAAATAGGACACAAAAACAGTTAATGTTGTGTGTAAACTAAACAAAATTAAATAAGTAAAACTTAATTTAAAATCTCGTGATTTCAGCAAGCAAGTGAAATTGGACGATTTACTTGATGTTGAATAACACTGTAAGTTGCAAATAAATAATTTGGAAAATAAAATAAGGAGTTGCTCTTTTGTCCATCTTCATTATTTGCTGATTTAGATTAATTATCTACTTTGTTTTGAATCGTCTGAACACTAATGAGTCTTACGTTGTTATTGAAATAGAACCTCTATTTCAATAATGATCTGAAAAACACTATTGTTATCGAGAGTTATTATTGATTGGGTTGTCATCAATACGACTGCCGTCTTAACCCATGGGGGGGACCTGTGCCCCTGGACACTTCTGAGTTTGGGGCTCTTTTGGAAAGCTGCAAACCGGTTAAGAGTGCATCGGCCTGTATGTAGAAGGGGCCTGTGTATATGTCGCAGTAAGATAGATGAAGCCGTAATATAGTTATATCCCTAGGGATATAATTATATACCGTAACATAGTTATACGAAAGCGATTCTTTACTATCTCACTAGGAATATAGTTATAAAACGGTCCAAGTTTAGTGATATACTTATATTACTAGATTAAGTTTAGTGAAATAGCTATAAGAAGCATTCAGTGCTATGTAATTCTAGATGTCATGATTCCTCTTCTTGTCTGAACAAAAAATAAAAAATAATAGGTCTTTACCTATGAAATTGCCGTTTTGTATGAAAAAAATTAAACGATTTTTTTTCATGTAGGTATTTTTTATTTGTATTAATCGAAGTAATCACCCATGCAATCAATGCATCTTTGCCAACGCAGTGGCAGTTTATTGATGCCCTTCTTAAAGAAATCAGCCGGACGGGAGGCAACAAATTCTTCAAAGTCATTTTGTACTGCCTCTCGGGTATTGAATTTTTTTCCCGCCAAGAAGTTATCCAAATTCTGGAAAAAGTAGTAGTCTGTAGGCGCAAGGTCTGGTGAGTAGGGCGGATGACGGAGAGCTTCCAACCCCAGTTCTTGCAACTTGGAGACCGTCTGCTGTGCAGTATGAGGTCGCGCGTTGTCGTGCAGGAGCAGCGGAGACGAGCGATTGACCAATGCTGGTTGGAGATGTGCCAGTTTCTCCATCATTGTGTTCAGTTCTTCACAGTAAGGCGTCAAAAAATTCCTCCGCATCGCAGGCCACTGGTAATGTACCCAAAAGGCTGGCAGCATTGCCACGTTGTATGGCAATGCTTATCCTTTGTCCGAGGTAAAAGCCAGCCCTAGGGTCACGCGAAGTGTCAACTAAGCGTCTTGACAGATCTTTAAACAAGTAATGAGCACTCGGACCCCACGACCCGAGAGTTTCAACCCCAAACGGCTCGAAAATATAACTACCTACAAGGTTATTATATTTCCGCCGCTTGAGGTTCTCCGCAGCCGCAGCGGCAGCGCCAGCGCAGCACGAAGAGCTAGGAAGATGGGATGGCGCAAGAGTATCGACACAAGTGGCGTCCCACACTAATGGCCTACCCATCTTCCATGGAAATAATGACATGCCGTCCGGTCTCTTGCCATCGTCGCGTGCCAGGCCATTGGGTTCTAATACAGCCGGAACGCCGACGTTGACAAGAGCTCGTCGGATGATGTCGTTAATGTTCGCGTGCCGCGCTATGCGACCAGCGCTACGGCTGCATGACAGGCCGTGGTGTCCAAGACTGTTGACAGCTTCGCCACAGTGGCAGCGATGAGGAGAACAACACGGAGCGCCAAGACGCAGGGAAGCAGCGAGGCGGAAAGTAGTATCATCGAACAAGGTGCCCATGTTCGACGACGGTAGTGCGTGAAGCCAGAGTCATTTGAAATTAGAATTCTTAGCCAAACAAAAATTATTTTGATTTGAAATGGCCAGTACTGCAGAACGGCAATTTCATAGGTAAAGAGCTGATACTTTTAAAGAAACCGAGATCTCAACTTGTTGATAAGAAATAAAGATATCTCAAAACTGTTTGGCTTTAAAAGATTTTGAATGTTTTATTATTAAAAAAAATATCGTTTTAATTATAATTACTTTAATACGTGTTAATGTCACAAAGTATTGTAACTAACTGCAGGATACATAAAGTTGATTTATTAATAAAGATAAAACCAATAAAATTTTGTTTTATTTAATTATATATGGTAGATTTTTATTTCACTATGCTTAATCAAGTAATGGGTCTGTCTCAAAAAAGTGGCACACTTTTGAAATTTTTCCAATTTTTCAAAAAAGCTTTAATATACTACAATATGATGACAATATGATACAATACTCGTATGACTTTTTTGAGACAAACCCTAATATATTTATAACACTGAACTTAATCTAGTAATATAAGTATATCACTAAACTTCGACGGTTTTATAACTATATTCCTAGTGAGATAGTGAAGAATCGCTTTCGTATAACTATGTTACGGTATATAATTATATCCCTAGTGATATAACTATATTACGGCTTTATCTATCTTACTGCGACATATATACGGCTAAGTTGAAGTAGGTTTTACTAATAAAAAATGGATCACCACGAGTGATCCATTTTTTATTAGTAAAACCTACTTATTTACATTTTTTATTGGCGAAATAAAGTAAATTAATTTCTCAATTCGACCTCAACGTCTGGATTTGTGCCCGTTTTATGATAATGAGGGGCACCTAATACATGCGAATTAAACCTAACGGGGAAAATATCGCAGAAGAAACTATCATCATCATCATCATCATATCAGCCGAAAGACGTCCACTGCTGGACATAGGCCTCACCAAGTGTCGCCACAACAACCGGTCCTGTGCGTCTCGCATCCATCGGTTACCCTTATAAGGAACTATGCCTTTGTACAATACAAGCGAGACCAGTGTCTCATTTGTATTGTACTTATTCTCGCTTGTATTGTCATTTTGTACGAGCAGTGTTTTTATTTTGACGAAGTAGGCTTGATCTATTGGGTATTCGTGGAAAAGAATCTGACTTTCATGTCCATCCCAACGAATGACCGACCCCGAGTCGTGAGAAAATAGTGTCATAAACATTACGGAGGAACAGCGGATTGGATTGCGGACTGAAGATTGCATCTGTGTGAGGAGAGAAGAGGATGGCGATTCAGTATTCTTCTTTTCTCTCTTTCATGTAGATCATTCTTTACGGCACCCCTGTCAAGATAGAATTTTTTTTTTCGCAATATGTGTCACGTTTAAAAAACTAAATAGTCTTTAATTAATGGTTAATTAAAATCAGAACTCGGAAATCAAGTAAGTGTGTGCATTTACCCAATTAAGTATTAACGCGGCACGATTTCGTGCGTCCATCCTTGATTGGGGATCATTACGGTGACGAATAATTTAGGCTATTTAACACTGCGGTGCGTGGTCACCCGGCTTTGCCTACCCAAAATAATATATCTTTGTAATTACTCCATTGAATAAACTGACCAGCACAGTTATTGAGTAAGTACTATTCCGTGTTAATGTCAGTTAATTTTCCCTTTTCGTAAAGTAAGCGAGGGTCCGAAAAACAAGGGTGTATGAGTTTATCCTTTCGCATTAATTATGAGTTGATTGTACGCAGAATTATGATGTGGTTGTAAGTGACATGACATGTTCATTGTTCGAATGTTTTTGCTCTGAACAATACATGTTTTATAATTTTGACGAATGTAATTATAAAGTAGGTAGGTATTGTACCTAACCAGAGTCACACACCGGCGCAATACTTTATCCAACTCTTGTCGTAATTTAACTAATGAGTTATTGTGTCTAGACTTTGCTAAGAGTTTGCTGCTGCTGAGAGTCAATATTCTGCAGAGGAAACGATTGAAACTTTGATGGAATAACAGACTGAACTTAATTTCTGTATTTTTCGAAACAGTGCAAGGAATATAGGGTGACTTTAATTCATTGGCTATCTTTAAGGGGGATGAAGAAGTATAAAAAGTATAAATCTACTGATCAGAACATTAGTTGGAAAAGAGAACTTGACCACTATTTCTTCTATTTTTTTAAGTCTATTCCAGGGTTTTTTAAATTCATCAGTGTTTTATATTCATCAAGGTTTGTTTCTTTCATTAATTCAAAGATTGCAATGGCAACATAGAATTACTCGTAAGTGCACACGTGTTTAAATATTTTAAAAGTTTTCTATCTGTTTTGACTGCACAAGAACTTATTTCCACTGATTAAAGAAACATTATCCTGTACCTGTACTTGTGTTACCCACGTAACATTTTTCTTCGTCGCTAAGCCGGTAATAAATTTTAATTATGCATATAGGTCTGACGGCACATTTGTACCGTAGCCAGAATTAATGACCATTGGCTTTCAGTTTCAAGTGTGTTCCTTTTCGATAACGAACAATTTCAAATGCTTCTCTTACTAAGTTGATTTGAAGGTGGAACACGGAATTAAAGCTTACTTGTATCACGAATGTTAATTCGCGTCACATCATCCTATCCTGTCAATTGTTAAAGATGACTTCAAACAACGGATAGAAACAGAAGGCACATTCTCGTGTTTAAAAAACGTTCAAATTCGAGTCAAGATATAACATCTCAGTGACAATTAATGTCAAGAACTTCTCAAAGTTTAGGTAAAGTAGAGGTTTGACAGTTTGTGACTAACATGAGAATACTCCTTAAAAATATGAGAATTTAATTTTTTATACCGATAAATTCATTTCGTAATATTGTTCTAAATGTAATTTCCAACAGAAGTGGTCTCCGAATAATATGTTCAAAACAAATAAATAGTGGCTGCTCTCATGAATTTTTGTGACATCAAATAAAAATATTTTCCTTACATTGGTCCAGACCCAATTTCCTCACGTGTTAGACATTAGTTCTGTATTAACACCATGTTGGCTCTAAATTATCGTATGAGTTTACGACGACTTATTCATTCGTGTTGACTAAATCAAAGACATTTTGGAGATTTTTCGATTTGCCGCTACACAGGCGGGTGGCGCGATTGATTGACTCTGCTACTCGGCGTCGTAACGTTTTCCATTTATATGAAGAACTCACAAGTTTCTCCAAGAAATACGCGAGGGAATATAAGACTCGTGTACGATATCGCCCTGTATCTTTACGATCGCGACGAAATTAAGAATTATTAGATATTTATTCCCTCAGAAACTGTGTCAATATTTTCGTTTTGTTGTTACAATAAATTACTAAATAAATAAAAAGGATAAGCGGATTAACTAGTAAATTTCTCGGAATATAAAATTGTGAGACTTAATGTACATATTCGTCAACCGTCTAGTCGGAATTACCGTATGGGAGTAGTTTTATCAGAAAACATACGTCCGTGTTCATTTAAAATGCGGCTGCAGTCCGCCAATTATAGTGAAATAATTGTACCTGCGTAAGTTTCTGTCTGAATGTTGGTAGCGAGTGCATGGCGTCGGGTTAGTTATGGAAGACGTAATTACATAGCTTCATAATTAACAAAAATTTCAGCATTTAAAATAAAGTTATATTTCTGGTGGGATAACAGGATTTTATGTTTCTGTGGATGTTTGATATTAAAACATTTACAACAGTTGATAGTCATCTGAATGCTTTTTTTATTTAAAAAGGGATGCATGTCTTAGCACGGATTTTACTCAAGTTTTTGTTTAAGGATCTCAATCTTACAATAGTATCTTAGTATATTTTGTAAAGAAATGAAAGTGTTTTAATAATAAAAGCTTACTTAAAGCGTGGATAGATAAGATGATAGCAGACATTATTATATCAATGCCTTAAGTAGCAGCTTTACTTAAACCTAATTTTAATCTCTCAGTCTTGAGGCGAAATAAAAAAGTTCCGGTAGCCGTCAACTAGTTAAAATATGATACAAATGGCCTTGAAATCTGAAAACAGATAAAAAGTTCCGTTTAGAGTCGAGCCCGACCTTTTTCCAACATAATGGGACGAGGATGGGTATCCAGGGTTTCTTCACCCACCTACCGTAATTTGCCAATAGGTTGAGCTTCTGGTAAAAGTTGTCGACAGCTGTTATGAGTAGGTACCTAATGATAGATACTCGTGCATTTGATAAAAGTAGTCACATTTAACTACCATTAGCAATTTTAGTACCTATAACCCAGCTATTTGCTAATGAATATGGTATTGTAAAAACGTGATGATTCAAACCTCCATGTTATAGACACACGTAAATTATATTTTTAGGCCCGTCGACCGCTAATGAAAAGTCTCGCACCGCGTATTCAATATGACAGGTCGAATATTGAATGTTTTGTTCATCGAAAATTCCACGTTCCAAACTAAACAGTCATCTGGCAGCCTAAAAAAGGTGTTATAACATCAGGGAATAATATTAAAAAGTAAGACATGAATTCAGTTAGCTTAAACGTTTTTTAAGCGAGATTTTTTACATCTCAAAATACAATTCATTGTAAAAAGGTACGTAATATAGAAAAAGGTTAGGAAATTGAAAATTGTGCCACGGAATATAACCCCATTACTAAGGAAATGAGGTACGTGAGTATGTTTTAGAATTCCCTTCCTCGTGGGCTCGGCAGTGAGTTAACTCGGGGTATCTCTACCTGTGACGTACTCTGTTTTCAAGCAATAAGGAAGATTGTCGTGAAAACATTTGCCGATCGGGATCGTCAATTGCTTTATCGCTATATTGAGTAATGGATGAACGTTGGGCTTTATTTTCTACGAGTACTAATGGGATGATGCTGAGTTATTGTTAGGTTAATGGCATGTTTGTTTAATAAGCTGGTCTGGATGTTATTAGTACTTCGTGAAGTCTGGCTGAGTTTAAATTTGGTGCTTACTTATAAGGTGCAATCTTTTACCTTTAAGGGACTTGCAAACATATAACTAAATTCAGTCCATTCCTAAAAATTTTCAAAATAATGCAAATTGATTTCATTTATAGTTTCAAATCAACTATATAAGATATAACAAGAACAGTAAAGAATACATTTTCTAACTTCATATTTCTACACACTAGACAGCAGCTACAAACTTCCATAAAAGAAAATCGCAAAGATGAAAATCTGCGCTTCTTTAAAAAGATCTCGACAAACGCGGCCAAGTTCTTTTAAAATATGCTTGATGAGACATATTTAATAGCGGCTGATGTTGCATAAATAAGCGTTAAATGAAAAACTTGTTTGGCATGGTTTATTTACTGAAATAATTTGTGAGGGAAGATTTCTTTAAAGTGGCAGATGGTGGTATCTAGATGGTTATGAATAAATTTGCGTAATGGCTGGAGATTCGTTTAAGTAGGTATCTATTAGCCTGCGAATTCGCAATTATGTGCGTCACTTCGTAATGGTGTTAACTGTAACCGTAATACGGGTATATGCATGTGTAGGTGTATGCATGTATACGTGCGTATGGATGTATATGTGTGTATAGATGTGTTTAGATATGGTAATGCGTTCAGCTTAAGTTAATGAGGTTGCGGAAACTGTTTTCGGTTGTGATAGGTTTTTGATTAAATCCATTACTAGGAGCTGAGTGTTTTCCCGGATTAGAATAAGCTTTGGGTATCGTCTTCTGAACATCGGCGTCGTGCGAGGTGACCCACTTAGAGTAACTATATATTTTTTAATGTACCCTGTTTATTTTTTTTATATTATTACTAGCCTAAACTGTCCCACTGCTGGGCAAAAAGCCTCCCTCCATTCCTTCCAGCGTTCTTGATTTTGTGCTTCTTCCTTCCAATTCTTAAGCTATCTAGGTCGTCCCACCATCTCTTTCGCGGTCTGCCGCGGCCCTGTGTCGGTTCAGGGCGCCTTTCTGGTGTATTGCGAGCCCACAGATTGTCATTGACATGCGGCAGACATGTCCCGTCCAGTCCCATTTAACTTGGGTAGCCTTTGAGCCATATCAACGATTTGCGTTTTGGAGAGCAGTGTTGTGTTTCGAACGTGATCTGTTAATTTAACACCTGGGATATTACGCCCCAATGACATGGGGCGCAGTATCCAAGTCGGCAAACCTTGAGTTTGGATTTTTGGATGTCAGTCAAAGACCAAGTCTGTGCACCATAAGTCAAGATGGGGAGAATACACATGTCAGCTTGCGCTTCAATGACATGGGCTAAGTGTCCTCGAATAACTCCTTCATGGATCAATAGCTCTTCCGGACATTTTCTGTTCGTCTTGCAATATCTTAATCTTGCCTTGCCTGGAAAGAGACTATCTCTACTTGAGCCAAGTGCCCAAGTAGAGATATTCTTGGACGTGTTGGATATTCTCCCCGCCTACGTGTAATTTTGGTCTTTGACGTGTTCATCTTAAGAGCGTGTACGCCGTATGTCATATCATGCAAACTTTCAAGTCCTTATTCTTCAAAATGAATGAACCGATTTTAATGAAACATGTTATGCATACGCTAGATATCCAGGTGTAAATAGTTATTAGAAAACATTTTTGAAAAAGATTTTAGAGGGAGAGAGAGAGCGATTTTAAGTTTTCTATAGAAAGTGAAAAATCACTATATCCTTCCCCCTGAACTCTGTTTCGAAATTTTTTTCTGATATCTATTTGGACCTAGATAACTAGCGTACGCATACCAAGTTTTATTAAAATCGGTTCATTAATTTCGAAAAATAAGGATTTGAAAGTTTGTATGAAAAGCCGTACCGCGTAAACGCTCTTAAGTCCAACCTCAAGGCTTGCTTCGCTAAGGTCTTGTAGCATTTGCTCTTGTCCTGTGGCTTTGAGAGAGAAAAAGGTAATATCATCAGCGAAACGCAAATTAGTCAACCTTGCTTGACCGATGAAAATACCCTTCTCGACCCATTTGACTCCAGTGTATGAAAGTCTTCTTCTAGGGTACCTACTGGTGAACAACTTCGGGTACAGCGGGTCGCCCTGTTTGACTCCCTTAATAATTTTAAACTTAGGACCTCTCTAACTTGATCAGCTGTACAATGGGTGTAAATGTTTCACAGAAGTTTTATGTAGGTCAGTTCTATCTGATGTTTCGTGAAGGCATTGATAGCAGAATGTGTGATACTGGCAAAGGCTTAAGATAATACACATTTTTTTAAAGTAGGTTTTAAAACAAATCTGGTAAGTACTGTTTTTTATTATAAATCATTACTGCATCGTAGCATTTTTGTATTTTGTTTTCAGTAATTTCAGTAAAATGATTCGAAATACAATATACTCCTACTCAGAAAAATCTGTTACACAGCCTTACTTTGAACTAATTTAAAATATGCGATACCTTAAATCTTGAGGCTGAGGTCTGTCTTACTTTTGCGACGAAAGTAAGAGAATAAATACCTTCAATTTTCACTTTACTTTGGAACGGAAGCAACATAATGTCCTTTGTTGTTTTTCCGCTTCCATCTTGACTGAGAAAAATGAATCGCCAGGTGCTTTCGATAGCATTAAACTACTTAGCAAAACCTAATTAAGTAGGTAGGTAAGTCATAAACATTGCAACATTCAAGCCAATAATCCGCTCATCATTCAAATATGTAAATATAAATTACACATTGATTCACCTACAACAATCCAATTTTACTACGAAATCCATGTATTGTTACAGTTTAATCATAATATTTAATTATTTTCCGATTAATGTCAAAGAGTAGTCGTAACAGTATAATTGAATGTCGGCGTTTCATAAAATTACTTATTGTTCATAACGGTTCCCTGTAATATCGTAAGCGTTTCGATGGTGCGCCGCAACAGATCGTCCTAATGAGAAAAGTTGGATAGCCTTCCTGAGCCTCAGAAACAATGCCGACACCGAACAATTTCCTGACACTGGACAATCAATTCAAAAGCTTTTTACAGAACAGAAGTGGGGGGTGGCCCCCTTCACCCCCTCTTCTGAGTTTCAACTTGCTTGTTTTCGACATTTACGCTTTTAAAAACCCAAAAATAAATTATCACGCTTTGATTGTTCCGTCGAAAGAAATAAAGAGAAGGTGGTGACGTCGACGTTTTCATAATTCGATTAGTCGAGGAGTGAGCAATCGTGTTCGCTTTCTGAACAGTCTTATCAACCTTATTGTGTAGTTCCTACAAATAAGTTTGACCTTTATTGTAACACTTTTGAATTAAAATTCCGTCACTTCTTTTCCAAGTACCAAAGTCTCGCGTCGGGAAAACATCAAAGTCTCGTTACAAACGGACTGAAATATTCACTCTTATAAATTATAGGTAAGTATAAAATGTTTCTGACATTGTGTTCAGGAAATGTAAATAACTATCGTTGTCCGAGTTATCTATCGCTATGCAGCTATCATTCTACCTAATCATTAATTAACTATTTAGGTCAAACTATTGCTGGCTCTATAATTGTTACGAATAAAAATGCTTCCACGAATGTGTTTAGATTGGGTTTTTATGTACTGCGTAAAATATTAAATATACTAACTACCACACGGAATGACCATTATTTCTAAGATGTAGGTTTTTTTCAAATTTATTTATCTCATTTTCCCTTCTCCTTTCCGTCCCCAACCGAATATTATAGGGGAGTTTGTTTTCTTGTTTACAAAAGACCATACGGAGTGGCGTGTTTGCCTTTGTTCGCGTAATTACATTGTTACTTTCGTACCGCACCTGTCGCCGTCAAATGCTTTTGACAAATTTTCACATTATAAGCTTCAAAACTTATTAAAAGAACAATTAAGAACTTCAACTACTGCCTGTAGTGTTCTTGGTAATAGTATTTTACAGGACAAAATAAATTCAAACTAACTTAAGATTATTACGTAGTGAGAAAAATAATTAAGACGTCAGAACATAATTCTATTTATTCGTTTTGTATTTAATTGAAATCCAAATTTGAAATGTCTTCTTGAGTGTTTGTGCTTTTAATTTTACCAATTTTTTAATAGGCACAATGAAGTCAGCGCTGCAATTAAAATTGAATATCGGCGAAGCGATTTTACTCCGTAACTGCGTCAAACTAATTACGGGCTGTTATCTGCATCAACAAACGATTTTGCAAAATATTCTCTGATTTATATCAGTCATAATATTTAAATACGTGAATCGTAAATTTACATGTAAATCAGTGCAGGGTACTGTATCATTTGTGGAGTACCTAATTACGAATTACTAGATGATATGCCACTTATTATGAAACGGAATGTTGTCATTCCGCATTAAAGCTTAAATTACTTTAATGTGCAATTTTTCGATTGTAAAACGTTTGTCTGATACACTATTCGCCGTTGAACGTTTCGCCGACGGAACGTTACACTTTTCTCTGGTTCACCGAAAAGTGAAACGTTCATCGGAAACGTCTAAACGTTTTAGAATTTAATTTTTAGGACTTAATTTAAAACCATTATATATTTTAGGTTTCTTCCATAAATAGAGTGACACGGCTTTTCTCTGAAAGCAACATCATTCAATTGAAGCCGATGCGGCGTCCAAAACAACAAAGCTGATACCACAATTTGTTGGTAAGAATTCAAAGGATATTTTTCGTGGCACAGAATGATGCCAAATATAGATTTGAGTTGTCGGTTCTTGCCAAAGCCGTCCCTCGTCACACGACGCTGGTTGTCACAGCCGTATATTTTTTCTGGCCCACTGGATTATACTACACGGATACATAAACATAATTTGACGGGTGTTCGTCTTTCATGATGAGCGACGAGTAAAAAACCTACGTAATATGACGTCACGTTGGTGGTACTTACAATGTATTTTTTTCCTTATTTGACGTTATGTTTAGGTGTTTTATTAATTATTTTTAGACTTGTGGTAATCCGAGTAGCTAGTCTGGGAATTGGGACCAAGATAATAATACTTTTTGTTAGTCCATTGCGTTATCAAATGTGGTTTTTCAATCTGTATTGCGATCTCATGTGTCTCGGGCCGATAACATTGCTCCCATATTTTACAGTACTATTCCTTTTCATCCTGTAGATTTACAATCACACCTAAACGAACTTACTGAAATATATAGGCATGCGTTCTCCAGTGGTATTAATTGCTCATTCGTCGCACAAAGACTATGGAATTAAATCGAATTCGTGGAAGCAGACAAGTCTCTTCATTAAAATAATATGAGAGTGTGGGGCACTCGGTTCAACGTTTTTATTTCCCAGTCACGACATTTTTTATATCAAACGAGTTGATTCAAAAGATGTCATACATATAATTGTAGAATGATGTGTAGGTGGAGTCAACATACCAAAACTTTGTATGACACAAGTTTAATCTTAATTTGGACTAGCTTCTACCAGCGCCTTCGTCCATGTGAATGTTGGAAATTGTCCCAATAGAACATACTCCCGAGATATAAAGTAGGCTAACTGCTATTCCAGACTATAATCTATCTCTGTGTCAATATTCATCCAGATCCAGCCTTTCTGGCATGATTGATCCATCTTCCAAATTTTCGCATTAAAATATAGCAAAAGATTAACTTTACAGACTTCTATTCCATAATAAATGTTTATTAATTTTCTACAAAATATGGAACTTTAAACAACCTCAATTAAATGGCTTTTCAATACTTGGAATTTTATACGTAAGGTTAAAGTTAAACTTAGCAGCTTATAAATTCTGCACTCGATTCAACGAACTGCTTTGATTGTGGTTTCTTGCTGAACTTATTATGATCACAAAAGTTCGAAATATGAAATAAATAGGATCAAGGTTGGTTTTAGGTAACCAATAAATGTACATAACTAACTTAAGTATTTATATCTACTAAACCTAATTATATACAAACTAGACTAAAATTGCAAAATTATGTCATCATCATCATCACACACAAGTAAATCATTGGGCATCAAAAACTCATCCACATCGCTGTCAAAGACAAAAGTGCCCAGAACGCTGGCAGCATTGCCACGTTGAATGGCAATGCTGATTCTTTGGCCAAAGAAAAGCCCAGCCCTCTGGTCACGTGAACAGTCGACAAGTCGTTTGCTGATGTCCCGAAAGACTCGGTGAGCACTCGAACCCCATGGGCCTAAAGTTTCAACCCCAAACGGCTCAAATATATAACTCCCAATGAAGTTGTTATATTTGCGCCGTTTGAGATTTTCCGCACCTGCAGCAGCCACACCAACGCAGCCCGCCGTGCTAAGAAGATGGGATGGCGCAAGGGTGTCGACACATGTTGCATCTCACACTAAAGGCCTACCTACCTTCCAAGGCATTATTGTCATCCCATCTGGCCTCTTCCCATCGTCACGTGCCAAGCCATTAGGTCCTAAAACAGCTGGCACCCCGGCGGTGACAAGAGCCCGACGGATGATGTCATTAATGCTGGCGTGCCACGCTAACCGACCAGCACTCCAACTGCAGGACAGGCCATGGTGTCCGAGGCGGTCAACTGCTTCACCGCATTGACAACGATATGGAGCTCCGTTAGGAGCACCCAGACGCAGACCGTAGCGATCCGATAAAGGTTGGTAGAAAATATTCTATCAATATCAAGAAAGACATTATTATGCACAAGAGTTTTCAAGACTTCAAAGTAATTTTAATCCCAAAATTATGATGGGATCACATTTCGATGGCATCTTGTTTTAAATTTAAATATACGATCTATGATGATATTCCTTCGAAACATGTTCTTAGAAAACAGGCAGTATATAAAGTCAACGTTAAATATTATAAACTCAAAGGGAAAACCCAGTTTCAAGGGGACGTTTCCTCCACCGATAAGGGACCCACGGTCACAAGACTCTAGAGATACGGTCATTTACCCGACGCACTAACGTTAGATTAAATAAAATGAAAATCGGACTAGATACTGTTATTTTATGTCGAAAATATTGATGATGATTGATTTGATTTATTCGTCGATTTTTCAGAATAGATAAGTCATCACACGACAAACCACGCCAAAAAAGCGAGAATGATTAAAATAGAGGGTCGGTTTTTTTATTTATTTATTTATTTATTTATTTAAACTCTATGTACAATAGTGGTACATGGGCGGACTTAATGCAACAAGGCATTCTCTACCAGTCAACCTTTGGGTCAAAAAGACTACACGGTTTTTTTCCAATTATTAGGCTAAGCATAGACTGTACAAAACCTTTCTTCTTGCGTCCCAACTATTGTTTAAATAACTTTATATAGGTATTTTGTAGTGTCCAGCTAATTACTTACCCATTTAAACGAAACATCATCCCAATGACATTTTTCAAGTAGAATTTCATTAGCATAGATAGGAAATTTCACGTTAATTAATAGTCGCCGTAGCTTTGAGAAATGAGGGTTACGTCTGACCGCTTCATTCTCGTTTCACAAGATTAATGGAATAATGCCAGTCAACCAGTACCGTACAATCATTATTGAATCTGTTTTGAATATTATTCCAATCATACTCTACTTGCCAATTGATTTTTGTTTGTATCATTTCGGTTGTAAAGTCGAAGATGAATCGTCGTCAAAAATGCAGTGTTAAAACATAAATACGGACCAAATTCACTAGTCAGCGGTTAACCACAAGAATCCGAGTTCTTAAAATAATGTAGGCAGTAACATCAAGTACTGTTAACGTAGTGAAAAGCCTTTGTTTTGTTAATTACTGAGCTCGGGGCAGTCCGCACCTGCTTTCACCACACCAGAATAAACTGTGCGACTAAATTTCCTCTGTTTAAATTAAAAGATACTCCTGACCAATATAGTTACTTCCGTCCGCAGAATGGAATTTCAAATTAACTCGAATTCTGGGAAAACTTTTAAAATTCAGTTGGTAGCCATGTGTATAGAGTGGATATAGAGCCACTGTAAATGATGACGTTAATAATTCCATTATAGGGGCGCCTATAAATTCTTCGGGAACACTTTCCTTTGGTATAGATATAGACAGTAGTTAGAGAGAATAATGGAACAGAAGAGGCACTGTGGAGTAATAATTGAAGTTACGATCGATGGCGACTGCTCACGGTGTGAGGTTGGAAGTTGTTTATATTTTTAGAACTGAGACTTAATACTAAAACCTATGTAAGTACTGACAATGAATAAAGGCAACGTAATTACATTTTGAAGGTTCGGATCCAATAAACTATACATACTCCACCATCATTTATTATCCATGTCTCCTAATACCAAGGAATTAATTTGTCGAAGAATTTCTTAACAAGTTTACGTGTGTGTGTGTGTGTGTAGCTTCTCTTATGAAATTCCGAAGTTGTACACAGATTAAGATTAGTGATGGATTGGAATTAACTATATACTTCTAAATTACAGTAAAGATCTACATTTTCTTGTGTCTAGGAGCTTGTGTATATTTTCAGGGCGTAAGCGTCAGACGAAATATATTTGACTTTGGAATTTTCATTATGAATATGTGTCCAATATTCAGGTTTTAATTTTTCTGATAAAAAGTAACTTTATAATACGACTAATAAAGTCTTCAGTAAATTTTAAGTTATTCAAAACCGGTTTTAAAAAATGTATGCTGTGGTATCGAGCATCAACAACAACGCTACGATTTACTGCTACGAGCTACGTTTTGTGATACGCTACGCGCCTATCTGGGCTACGCGTTACGCTACAATTCTGCTGTTACTACGCGCTACGCAAAATGTCTCCTACGAAGAAAAAGAATTACTTTAGAGAAAAAGAAATAGTTATTTTTATTCATAGTTTTACATATACCGAAGTCTAATGAAACCCCACGTAACGTCTAGACTAGAGCGTGTAACAATACAAAAAAAAACGCACTTCACAAGCTGTGGCTTGTGAAGTGCGTGTCATTGTAACAATCGTAGGACGTAATCACATTAGTACTTGAGGTGCGACGGCAACGCGTGCGCTATCACTGCCTGGGGCGAAGCTCCTGGAGAGCTTTGAGCACCCTTAGCGCTCCCCCTGACACAAGACCTACCCTTAATCAAACTACGCAGTTAGTCCTGCCCCTTCAACCACCTTAAAAGGTGTCTGAGCCTCCGTTGTATCGAGACAAGAATTTTTTTTTTAGAGTGTTTTTAAATTTTTATCAAACTTTTATCCTTCTTTGAAGTTAATGTATGAGAGAATCATGTACTTCTTTATTTATTTTATACCCACATGTGTAAACTTCGTAGTTCACGTTAGAACACAATAAAGACACTCGAAATAATGAATATCGAGAGCACAAATAAATGACTTTCACCTAAGGCAAAAGTTAGCTTTTGATAATATAACACGAATAATTCAACGTGCCAATTTGTACCGGTCCTCCCAATCTTTTTTTATTTTTTCAGGAACTAGATTCCACTGAACCAAAACGATGCTGAAAATAGGAATTCCAAAATCATAAAAGCCTTGTGATTCAATATTCCTAACAAGATAGAAACAGTTTTATCATTTTATTTCAGAGGTTCAAACGGTGAAACAGAAACAAATTGGTACTCGTAGGTACAGAGTTAGCAATTTATAAAATAAAATTACGTAATAAATAAAATGTTTGTCATATTTTTTTACAAAAAATCACCCGTCCCTACAGCACCAACTACTTTTGGAAAGCTTACACAGTTCCCCACAACACAATAATTTAGATTGCTGTGTTCACACACGATTACTATTACATTTGTCCGCGAATACCACAAATATGTAGGTAGGAGCTAGCGACGTCGGCGCGCGGCCTCAGAATGTGCCACAGCTTCCTAGCCGCTCCCGCAGTCCCACGCAATTATAATGGAGCACAGAGGATTAGCTTCAGAGTTCATTTAAATAAAAACTGGCCAAGAGCGAGTTGGACTCGCGCACGAAGGTTTCCGTACCATTATCTATGAAAAAATAGCAAAAAAATTACGTTTATTGTATGGGAGCCCCACTTAAATATTTATTTTATTCTGTTTTTAGTATTTGTTGTTACAGAGCGGTAACAGAAATACATCATCTGTGAAAATTTCAACTGTTTAACTATCACGGTTCATTAGATACAGCCTGGTGACAGACAGACAGACGGACAGCGGAGTCTTAGTAATAGGGTCCCGTTTTTACCCTTTGGGTACGGAACCCTAAAAACTAATAAAAGGCAAACATACGAGTAAAGTAGTAGGACACTGCGGACTGAGCTTCGTTTATTGTCATTTTACTATATTAAAGTAGCCTTTGGTTTGACTAGCTGGATATGTCACCTGAGTGTACAAAAATATATTTTTTTGGTTCGCGTATGACCGCACATCGCGAGCGTTATAATTTATCTGCCTCGACCTTTCCCAACTATATTGGGGGTTGGCTTGCAGTCTAACCAGATGCAGCTGAGAACCAGTACTTTACACACGGGGTAACACGATACCCCTTAGCAAGACTGATGTTAGATTTTCTGGCTTTTAAATTATCCGTGACGAGTGTCAAAGATCTTCAAACGACAGCCGAGGCACGGTACGTCACTAGCACACATTGCGAGCGATAATATGGTCGACAATGCTGCACGCTTGCCAAGAAGTTAGTTGTTTAATCCAGAACCGCATTTACCAAAAGTCCACGAGGAGCATGGTACCACTGGAGGTACTAAAATATTCAGGCCCACATCGATCCCTCGTGCAGTCACTCGAGATTTGAAGACTCCAGCAATAAGTTCTACTCTTGAGAGGTACATCATGAATCTGTCCAAAACCCATACGTTTGGTCAGAATATCCACCTTGTAGTTTAGTCACTACTTGTTTGCTATTTTCTAAGTGACCTTTAGAAACAGGTTTCCTTACGGCGTTTCCCTCCGAACCGATTTAAATTTGCTTAGCCATGAAACTGTTTGAATTTCACATCTTACACGGATGCAAGTATCTTTAAGCTCTATTAAAAGCTCAAGATACCTTGCTGGCTTTTTGCTTATTTACTTAAACTGTATGTAAATGAAGTCGGTAAGAACATGACTCTAAAGAGCGTGTGTTTAACCGGCACTCAAGATACGTTTTTATTTTTCGCTTTGTGTGAAGGAAACTGCTTCGTTATTTTTCAAGGCTTTGTAAGTTAAGTTAGAGACTATTTCTAAAATAAATTTTCTATGATGGAGTGCCGCGTGTTTAGACTACGTAAATAATACAGAACGCCAGTGCTGAAAGAAAAAAAGTAATAAATTAAATATCAAAGAAACATTGTAGGGTAGTATATTAGCTTGTTACGGAATTTGTTCGAAAGAGTCATCGCGGCTCTGGAACGCAAAGGGCATTTGGAGGAACACGGATGGGTTTTAGTCGGTAAGAAGCTGACACTCCCTTCCGCTCCGCCCAGAGCAGAAGAAGTCATTTGAAGATTTCCAATGCAAAAAAAGGATATTGCTTGCTTCATCGCGTTAAAGATTTTGGCAAAAAAATGTAGCCTATAACCGTCTCAGGGTCCCATCTATATCTGTACCAAAACTCATCGAAATCGCTTCAACGATTCAAGTGTGAAAGCGCGCGCGCGTGTAACAAACAAAGTCTCTTTCGCATTTTAATATCTTAGTTAGGTTTTTTCTAAAACATATCGGACACGTTTTTTTATACACTCGCGACCAATAAACTGGAATCACTTCATCGCGCGTTGCTCAAAACAATGTTTTACAATTTCTATGCAATGAACTATGGTTTGTAGTACCTATATCATTTGGAAGGTAATTTTGTTAGCATTCAACCAATATAATATAAATGTTAATAATATAGTTAGTAGTAGTAGTAGTTGTTGTTAGTTTATGTTGTTAATATATGTTATTTTGTTAGCACCAATTTTTAAAACAAATCACCATATTGTTTGGTAGCCCTGAAATTCCCTCTAGTACCAGTAGTTCGGTTGTTAGTCCGTTTCGTCGGACTAACAACCGAACTACTGGTACCAGAGGTGAAATCCTATAAAAAGTGGGCGATTATGAAAATTGGTCACCAGTCCAATGTTTCACGTCACTGGGGAACACTGAAGCTAAAACAAAATGGAATCCATACCAATAGAAGCCACTGAAATCAATTTAAATCCCGGAAACATCTCCATAAAACGGAATACAAAATGTTTATAATTAAGTAGGCAATAGGTATCTACCCCCCTTTCCCTGAGGAATTAAAGAAATGCATCTCAGTCAAAACAAGCTTTCATTATCTTGCTCCAGTTAGTTGTCAATATCCATAATGGTTTTCTATGCCACAATCATTCGCTTTTATCTTGTATTTCAAGGAAAACGTAGTATCAATATTTTGAGTATTTCATGATAAAAGAAAAAGTGGAAACATTTTCTTAGAAAACCTGAGGTTATTTGTTTGATTTGATATTTTTTCAATGGGTACAATCAAATAAACGATATCATTAGCAAAAAACTTGAGGGATAAAATTTTAGCATGCACACCTAAATGATAAACTATAAATAAATGGATCTGAAAAGTTGGATTTGCCGATACGAATCTCACATTGAAATAACATAGAGTAAAAGTAACAGAAGTCCATCTCTTCAACGGAGACCAGAATTTACTTTCCTAGTCGCTTACCCGACTCTTTCGTTGAGTTATACGAGTACGTTCCCAGATCATTCTTCAATGAAGTCTACGCTTCACTGGCTATAAAAAATAAAAGTTTTTCGTAAGTCAAGAATAATTATCAAAAACCTAGTTCTAAATCAAAAAAAAAAAAAAGTTTCAATCAATTCATGCATTTTATAGGCAGCACGACGTAATTAACCGATACCAATTTGGCTTTCAGGCCGGCAAAAGCACCACGAACCTCTTGTCAAACTTCACCGATGAAGTCAATAAGCACTTAAATGAGAAAAAATATGTTTTTGCTCTCTTTATTGACTTCTCACGTGCCTTTGACACTTTAATTCATAATCAGCTAGTTGATAAATTAGACGACTGCGGAGTACGTGGTCCATTACTTAATTGGTGTAAAAATTATCTCAAAAGTCGAACTTTTACTGTAAAAATTGATAACATTTGTAGTGAACGCATGGCTATAACTGAGGGAACAGCTCAAGGCTCAGTAGTAGGCCCCCTACATTTTTTGTCTTATGTAAACGATATGAGTAACTGCATCACAATCAGTAAATGTTATCAGTTTGCGGATGACACTTGCCTTGTTATTGCTAATAGAAATCCTCAATTAGCATGTGAACGCTTACAACTCGACCTGGATGCTCTCACAAGGTGGTGTCACGATGCTGGCTTAGTACTTAATGCAAGCAAAACTAAACTATTAGTTATTAAATCTCCATACGTTAAAAAACTGCCTTTACGGAACTTAATAGCCCATGACCATGACTGCTTGCATACGGTCAATGCGATTAATTGTAACTGTCCACAAATAGATGTTGTCAGTAAACAAACATATCTTGGAGTAGTTATTGACGATAAATTTAACTGGAGTTATCACATTGAACGTGTTTGCGATAAACTTCGGCAATTTCTTGCTATTATGACCATACTAAAAAACCGCCTGCCCTTCAAAGTGAAGATAATGCTTTATTACGCAATGGCTGAATCCTACATCCAGTATGGCCTCAGTAGTTATGGTCGTACCTATAAAACCTGTCTTGATAGTATTTACAAAATTCAACTTCAAATTTTAAAAACAATAGTTTCTCCCAAAATTAGAAATCAATTCTACGACAATATAAATGGCCTCTTTAAACACTGTAATGTCTTACCAGTTCATACACAAATAAATTTAATGTTATTAAAAGAACAATTCTTCAATAAATCTTTAAGAAACAAAATCGAACATCCTGTATGCACTCGGGCAGTTTCTGAGAATAGGCTTCGTACACAGCGTGCCAACAATACGTATGGTGAACGAACTACCGGTTATATTATACCGAGACTTATTAATAGTCTACCCTCAGAAATTAACAAATGTATTACACGAAAAAATATCAAATGTAAACTTAAGCAATATTACTTAAGTATTATTTAGGAATGAATGTAACTATTTAAAGACCTAACTAATTAATACATTATTGCATTTTATATGTGTGCGTTGTTGTCGATAGCAATAGTCCATACCATCTGTATTATGATTGTTGTCGACAGTGGCCTGCGCATGTGAAGTGCTTTATAAACATTGTACTTACATCTAATAGTTCGATATTGAGATAGACTCATGATAGCACAAGTCTAAACCTTAGTGGTTTTTTGGTTGCTATTTAAATGAATAATATTGTATTCTTTCGTATAAACGATAAATAAATTAAAAAAAAAAAAAAAAAATAAATAAATATTCTTCAACTGTACACACATAGTCCTGTCCCTAAATTCATACAAAAACTCAAGTTCTCAGAGAAAAAATCCGATGACTTTCGCGGCAGACCCAGGCGAAGATGGCGGGGAGAGCTTGACACCTATCAGCAGGATCGGTCCACACTTGCCAAAAAGCCGGGGAAATGGAAGGAAGAAAGGGAGGTCTATGCCGTGGGACAGAACAGGCTGAAAAAAATCCCCACGTCTTACTGCAGAGCGAAATATCAAAAAAAATTCACGGAACAAGATGGTATATCATTGAACGCCATATTTGCAGTCTAACATAATATTTAAAAAATGATATTAATATCGGCCGTTTTCAAGTGATGCGTAGATAAATGAACAGCAATTATTTTTTGGGTTATTATACGTATTTATGGGGGGATAGGCGGGACCCGTTAGGGCCAGAGCCTGGCAGGGTTGCGGATTTTGTTCGAGAGAGTCACCACGGACCAGCTGGAACGCAAAGCTGCTTACCCGTCTGTCCGGTGTCCGTGTGGTCTGTTTTGATTATGTCCTGGAATGTGTTAGAATATCTGTCCCGAGAGTATATTGCCTTGGTATAATTTTCGACTATCAGGTGGGCTAAGCTGCTGAAAGAAGCTAGTTTATCAATAAAAAACTGTTCTTCTGACCGTATGTTCCAATTACTAAGGCCTACCTCTTCCTTCTCCTTTCATATCATTAATAAAATACACCCATTCGAAGATAAACTGCCCGATAGTTATAACGACAACATAGCTCAATAAAACCGTTCCTAATAGTTGAGCAACTAAAGTCGGTCGATCCCCACTAACCTATTTTGTTTAGTGTTTACGAGATCACCCGGACCTAGGGTGGACCTTCTTTTATTATATTTAATGGTATTTAACCACATTATCTCGGCCATTCTGAACTACGACCTGTTTATAGCCCTTAATCCTCGGCTAGGTTACACAGTCCAGATATTTTTAATGGGAAATCGGTTCTTTATTTTAATATTATGTGGGGAAACTGGGATTTACTTGCAAATAAATAAAATACACATGAATAAAAAAGTTATGTATGATACGGTTATTTGGAAAACATTGGAACGAGTAAATCTGCTACGGAGTCCTCCGTAGCAGATTTACTCGTTTCAATGTTTTCCTTTCTCGGAATCAAGCGTGATGATACAAAGAAAAACAGGTGTGCTAAATTGCAGTGGTTTTGTTTGTGTCCATATTTGCAGAATTTGGTATCAAAAGTAGGTTGAAGTAATTTCCTCAATATTGATGCCAGGTCGTATTTTAATAACCAATCTTGGCACCGAATGCATTCGATACTAACAGGCACTCCGTATTAATTAGTCAAATATTTGGAATATTTTCTTTTCAAAATAAAAGTTTAAAAATAAAATCAAACAAAGCTGGACCACGCAACCGAACCGTATTTTTAATAACAGATTACGTAACGCAAATTAATTAATAGGGAAGCGTCGCGAACCGGAGCATATTTTGTTACCATTTCCCAAAATGAGTCATGAATAAACATTTGGGCTATTTCTGCGTAAAAATGTTGTTGTCAATCGTCTGATACTCGGCGATGATTCCCTACCCTAATGGACATACACTCAATTAGGTTTTACTGCCGCACCGTCATTCAATTTAATGCCTAACGCCGACCGCACCGAGCAGGTACCTATTTATTTTTATTGACAACAACAAAAAAGAGGAACAAAGTTTTATAAAACACAACATTTGTATAATAAACCTTTGCTATTTAATATTCCATTGCGGGCTAAAAACTCGTTGTGTAAACTTTACTTTTTAGTTTTATTTCAGTCTAGGCAGATTTGTGTGGCTTTGGCCGCAGACCTCGTTTAACCTTTTGTGCGATCGAAAAGGAATATCTAAAGAAATGCGCTGACTTTCATATTTGTGAGTGAAAATGTCATAGACGCAAAGGATTGAGTCGCAGCTGGATTAAGTATTTGAGTTATAAGATTTGCTAGCTGACTTTACGAACCTTTACTTTTATGTCATAGCTACGCCTTTATTTCATATTTTATTAAAATAACACAAAAAAGTGCAACGCTTTAAAAATTGTGTAAAATATCACCTGTTCAAAAAACATTTTTATGAATGTTACAGTGAGTGGTTGTTATCTGAAACCATTTTCAATTTATTTTCGAAAGAAAAACAAACATAGGTAGAAATAACTGGCACACACTTATCGTGTAGTTATAACATGCATCCTACTGGAATTTTCTTAGCTTTTCCTCAAATATTGTCTTTTTATTTATCCAGTGCGACAGGTAGAATGTCGGTAAACACATTGTTACGCCAGTCACGTTAGCATTAGTGCCGATTCTTTTTTATTTACACGTCATATAACATTAGCCTTAATAAAAATAAGTGCCTACTTAAATTTAGGTGCAGTCCATAAAGTGTTCAATAGGTATAATGTACCTTTAGGGCCTCTACACACGATCTGGCTCGTTGACATGATTGTGAAAAATGTTTTAGATGAGTCTTACAAAAATATAGGCAAAGAAAACGCTCATGGCAAGTTACATATAGTTCAGCGTGGGAGAGCACGAATGTTTTTAACGTATAATTATAACGTGTTATGTTAAATTATACTATAACTGTAATACTCGTTTCGCACATAATAATTATTTATTTGAATTGGATACTATATTCATACTAGCTGCCGTCCGAGGCTCCGCCCGCGGCTCCGAACGCGTGAATGTCAAAAATTATCCTAAGGGAACATACCCCCGGGATAAAAAGTATCCAATGTGTTATTCCAGACTATAATCTACCTCTGTGCCAAATTTCATCAAAATCCATTCAGTAAGTTTTGCGTGAAAGCGTAACAAACATCCATACATACAAAGTTTCACGTTTATAACATTAGTAAGGATAAACATTATTGTATGATACAAATTGTGTATGTCGCATAAAATTAAACCAAAATACTATGGGAAAGCAGTTTTTTATTCAGAATTCACTTACGTTAACGTATACGTCAAACCATTCGTAATGGGCCCTCAGTAACAGCAACGAACGAATTTATGTTAAAAACACCGTTCGAAGAATAGACGAAGCCTGTCAATACAAAACCACGAAAGAAAAATATGACGGCAAACGTAAACCTTGACGAAACTACTTCCTTTTACACACTTGAGTTATTGAAGCGTCTAGCCGTGGGTGTGTTACAGCCCTTATCCTCATTCTAATGTACCTATTTGATCGTTCAACTTTGCTAATAAACGTTAGAACAATGATTTCAACTGAGCTCGGCGGTCGATGTTACACCAGAGTGAATAGTTTCTCCGTTGCCACTCCGCTAGAAGTATTTGACTAGATATGTGATTATTGCCGCACGCAGGTAGCGACAGATAACTATAATTAACTTCGGTCTCGGTCGTTTGTAATCTTGAACATTGGATCGACCATTTTCGTCACAGAAGTGTAATTATATATTTTTTATGGAAACATGCCGCATGTAACTAAACATGCGGTATGTTTACATGAGGGTTTACGTTAAGTTACAAACTATGAATGTTCACATTTCCTCTCCAGCATTGACAATACAATGGACCAGTCCACTAGCAATAAAATCCCAACTAAAATGACCCCCAGAGATTATTTTACTGTTAAGTATTAATTGCCACACGACATGAATTCCTAACACGGCTTTTAGATTGTAATAAAAGTCGAGGATCATAAACGTTAACGACTGCGTCATTTAACTTCGATTAAAAAGAAAAGTCATAAAAAAGGGCCATTGCCAGTTGCTGAATTCGTGCGAATTTTATGCCAAAACATTTTAGATGGCGAGTTTAAAGCAACCACAATTCCACTACTGAGTACGACTTTTGTTCAGTAATTGCTGGGAACACTGAATACTCTCTACAGTTTATTACAGTATCAGGGCCCACGATTTATGCTAATTATGCATTTTAGACAATATATTTAATTAGTGTTTTTATCCTCTTAACTGAAACTCTGTTGCGCTAATGAATGCTGTGAATAGTATCCATATTTTTCGCATGCGCTACAAATTTAAATGGGACAGACAGCTTACACAGCAACATCGCATTTTTTTTCTGTGCAGCTTACCGAAGATAAAAACTCTGTATTAAATTCTCCGAATTTTTATTTCGTATTTTTTCGGTGCTGTTTGAATCTTGCTTGAATATTTTTAGTTTATTGTGCTAACTTTATTCTTAATTATCAGATCAAAAATGTCGGGATTAGAGTTTTGCCTCAGACGTCAATTTTACAGTTAGAATTTTCATTTTGGTAGTATGTTTTCCCCGAACCTGGTGACTTATTCATCAACCATTTATTAGCAGGAATTCCAAAGAAACCTTTAATTTTCCATCATTATCTAATTAAATAAACTAAGGCTTGCGAATACATAGCGTTGTTGGCAACAGTACAAGCACTGTACCTAGAATACTAAATCTCTTTAGCATGGAAGCTGGACACTTCCGATGTCTAGTGCTCCCTCTATGAATTTCAAATGTATGTGTTAATAGGCGTTGGCTACTTTTCTCAACGCTCCATTATTCAACAAGGAACTTTTCTACTCAAGTAAATGGCAGCAGAATTGGCTAGAGTCGTTTGGTATTCAAAATCGAATGTAATGTCTACTTTTTACAAGTTAAGTATCGATTTTGCGGAAACTAATGGCTGCTCAATATATATAATTTTAAATTCTTTTGAAACGGGTTACATAATGTTTAAAATGTGAATACCTTTCCCGACGTCCTTTTGCGAAGGACGTCGTCGGGCGCACCCGAGAAAACAGACCACTTTCAGACGTCCAGCCTTGTGGCGAATCGTTTCACCATTTGTCGGTCGTGGACAAAAGTAAAGAAAAAGGCACAGTAGGACTGTGCCTTTTTCTTAGCGTTATCTTAGCGCTTCGATACTCTTACCTAGCTACTGCTAGGAATTTTAGTATAAATTCATAATTTATACACGGATGTAGTGTAAACTATCGAACTCAAATGATTTATAAATTATTGTACATATTAAAAATTATCTGTTCGGAATATATTATATATAGAGAGTAGATAATCTCATAAGTTTTATCACAATCTTACAGTGTTAGCAATAATCCGGTGACATAATGCAAGTCAGTTCTGGGACAAAAAATACAGTGGTTATGTTATTTTCTTCAATACCGGTTGTTCCTACAAGTGAACTAGCTTACTAGACGCGTGTACGTGGTTCGATTAAGCACAGTTAAGCTACAAGTGAGCGGCGATACCAATTTATGACACTTGATATGTACGTGCCGAGGCACGGAGGGCACATTAAGCCGTCGGTTACGCTTCATACGTCTGAGTGGTGTTCGTCATTTAGGCGCGTGGGCTCTCAGAGATAACTTGGGAACCGGGTCTGCACTCTGCTTTGTATTGGTTAGAATATTTTGGCATCGTCTTTGAACTGTTTAAAGTAAACCACTTTGATCGTACGCATTTTCGAAAAAACAAACGTAGTAATCTCCATTTTAACTCTGCAGGCGATTCCTATACGATTGAAGCTGTTTGTACACGTTATACTTGTATGTACGTATAAGTATTACGGTTTTTTGTAATATTTTTTAGAGATGCCCCTAGTTATTTACAGTCGGGTAAAGTGCCAAAAAATACTTTGCCTTTTATAAGGAGAAAATCTACTGCTGAAAAGCCTAGCTTCGGAGCGTATAGGTAATCCGGCCTTGTTTTATAAAAAAATATTGTTTATTATAACCACCGAAAATGTACCTTCTCGAATATCAGATAGGTACTCTCTCACACACGAGTCCATCTTGACCAAGTCTCAATGAATAAGTAAGAGAAGCACTCAACTTGTCCATAACTAAATAATTTATAAAGGGTGCGAACGTTTCTCAAAGGTATTCGTAACGAAGTGGGACATGACGAACTAACTCTTCACAGCATCGGACCCGCATTGAAAATTATGGTGACCTCACAATATAATTATGGCAAGTTACTTACAATGTATGGGAGCAACCCTGGGGAAAGGCACAAATAAAAATCCGAAAGGCCTCATATTTTATTTCCAAGGGCGTCGCAAAGGGTTTTGATAGTAGGAACTAAACTATATTTATAAGGAGAGCAGATGCCCATTGAAGTCAGTTTGTACCTACTACTTACTATTCCGTCTTGTGGAGAAAAACAATGGTGTAGGTAATATTTTCGAAATAATATAAATTGTTCATAGCAAATACTATTATATTATATATTATTATGTACCAAAACCATCGACCAAACCCAAAAACAAGTCGATATTATCCGTCGAAGTTGTAATATTTGAAATTCATGTTTAATACCCAATCACGGGCCTATCTGAACGGTTATTAGAATTCAGGGTACAATCGTGAAGACATTTACTAACATAATCACTTTAAATTAACCCATTAGTCCTACCCTAATGTCGTGACTATAATCTTGTTGTTGTAAAATGTCCAATTTACTGAACATGTTAAACACAACATTATTCGGTAGTGGGTAAGCTTCGCGACCATGTGCGAATATGTACGACTATATTTGGCGGCGGCTAAAACCGCTTAAACAGAAGACTAAGCGAGCACATAAATTTTTGAAACGCTTTTAGGATCCTTGTAAACCATACGATCTCATTTCTGAGTACATTCACTAGGTAAAGTGAGAAGCCTAGAATTTATTGTAGGGGCCATTGTGAAGCCCATCGTGCGTGCTTCCGACTGTGTAGCGGATACAATAAGAATTGATATGTGTAGTACGATCGTGCGACAGCAATATGCACTATTTTATTTCAATGCAGACGCGGAATGTAGTGGTGCTGCTATTATTTCTGTGTTTACTTACCCGTATCTTTATTCCGAACTGTTGTATGCCAATAGGAATTCACGGTATTTGAATGATTTCTGTTTTGCAGGACAGTGCATATTTCAGGTGAAAAGGAATTATATATTAATTGTTAAACCATAATACGTAATCCCATTTACGGTTTCCGACAGAGCTTTTCCATTGAATATTGGGCGCATATTACATTATATACTTTTAAATGTGAAATATATTATTAACATTATAATGGTTGGTCACGTAAATAACAATTACACAGAATCCTTTTGAATCATAACCGTCAGTTGCAGTAATGGAATATAGTCCCAGAAACAAATTCAATTAAATCGACAAAGCGTTACTCTGAGCATTATTTTTATGGTTCATAAGGTTTTGTCGCAGTATGCTAACGTGATGCGGCTCGTGTTATTTCGATTATTGTAACTGATCTGTTATTTCAGCACTCGTAAAATGGCGTCATGAAATTCGAAGTCGTTGATGCGTCACGCGAGGTGTTCCCGGAATCTATGCGCGTTTACGTCGGGTTTAAGTACACTTGTGCCTCCCGAATATACTCTTTTTATCGTGAAAGTTTCGCCTTTTGTTTAGAGAGCACTTGTCCTAGTTCTTTATATTGCTTTCCAACTATTACGTGCATAATGATGTCGATAGATCAAAGTAGTTTTATGTTTTTGTCTATGCCTGGTTTTTGACCTATTAACTTTTTTCACGGTTTTCAGTATATATATTTTTGTCATCAAAAAAATGTATATACTTTTAAGGCGACTACAAAATGGCATAAGTTTAAAGTGTCACCTGAGAAGCGTAAGCATCACATCGTGCCTAGCTCGGCTTACGTCGAAATCGTTACCGTATCCCATCCAAGTTTCTTACAGCTAACAACTCAATTTCCTTCAGCAAATCCTGGATCAAGAAAGGTATACGCTCTCGAGCTATTTTATGAATACATCATATCATCAAAATACGTAGAACACTAAGTAAATATGAGCATACATAAATTCAGAAGAAGGCATTATTTATTTTCGGCGAAGTTGGAAAAATGTTAAAATAATTCGAATGAAATTTGCGAAATGAAATGATCCCGTGTAAGTGTGACAACTTTATTTAATCGTATTATTCATAAGGGCGACACGTCATTTTGACGTGGGAATGATTATGTCAGTCGTCGTTACCAAAATGGCGGTGGTCGTCATTAACTCGGAGTGCCCTCGTTTAAGTCCGCGGCGCGTAAACAGCGGCGGAAGGAAGGCGGGCTAAAAGCCCGGGCTACTGGTGCAGCTTGCAAATTAGCCACGCTTGCTGGAGAAAACACGTGAGGACGAGCTAAGAGATTACTCTCTACGAAACACCACTGTGTATTTGCACAGGTACGTTTAAAGGCTAAGCTTTTGACTTTTTTCCCCGTTTGCAAAATTTGCGAGCGTGTCCCAGTTACCTACATGACAGCTTGTTCATAATATGTCCTAACATTTTTTTTTCATAATATAATTCTGTCTTCATCAAAGTATATGGAAAGTTGTGTACTGGTTCATATTTTTTTCATTTTTATTTTGATGTCACGCAAAATAAAAAGTTTTTGGGTTTGAGTTTAAAAAGTAGATATCAAATGTTCTTTTTTTTTCGCGGACTGGTGCCGAATTATCTCAGCAAATTGAAAAAGAATCAGGATATAAGAATTAGAACTGATCATAGCATTTAGGAACGACTGAAAGTCGGGAACTATTGATTTAATGATTTCATTATGAATTTCGAGTTTCAGCGAGTCAAAACTCACAGAATGATCGAGAAAATGTAATTCAAACTTAGATTACAGTATACCAATTTTAACCGTAAAAAAGTTCATATTCATATTCATCTTTATTTGCTTTCCATAATGTAATGTGTGAAGTTCCTGCAGACTTTTTTTTTTCGCAATAAGGTTTTTAAGAGCTTTTATTTTTTAATCTTATAAATATCATCTTTATTTGTCATTTAACCGTCGAAAAAAACGTCGTGTCGTCTCATGGTCCAATACCAACAGCTCGTAGTGGTTCTAAAATCCAAGTCAGTTCCGTTATATTAATTAGATGTAGTCGCCAACTGTCGTAGTGTTTTGGCATAAAATTAATTAGAATTGACAATTTCTACAATTAGCGGTCGGGGTCACAGTGTTATGAAATTGTCTCGTCTTCGGCATCATTTAAATACATTCAGTTAATATTAATGCCGAGCGGACACGCAACTAAGAATGGAAGATCATCTTCGGGTCTTTACGGGTCGGCCAACGGGTTGACCCGTTACATAAGCCAAGCCATGTAGTAGGAAATACAAAAGATGATGAAAATTACACAAACAAGTTCCTGGGAACGGCTCACACACCGAAATCGTGATTGCCGTTGTAGTATTGTAGTAGGGGGGGGGGGGGCTTCTACGACGTCCCAATGCCATGATGATTCCGTTGTGAGAACGGGAGAGCTATTCTTGATATAAGCTTGGGATAAGCCCCGGCAGCGAAGCCGGGAGTAAAAGCTAATGTCTTATATTTGTTTATGTGCTACTCGTACCTACTTGACACCTGGCTCGACACATTTCGAATGACGTTTTGACGTTTTCATTTTAATTTAACAATTCAATTTCGATGAAAGGAGCTTGTGACCAAATTATATCCGACTTCAAGGTTACCCATCGAGGTTGGTCCGTGGATATGTGACCATCTTAAGATACTGAGATTCAAATACTGGTATTCAGCAGAATCCGGTTGGACTGGGAGCCGACTCCAATATATGTACCTAGTTAGAAAAAGGCTGATGATGAATTCGATTTCGATGAAAATAATATAAACCCAACGGTAACAGTGATGCTAACCCGTTTAAATTGTTCTCATCGAAATCTAATTGTTCAATTTAAATTAAAATTTCAAAGCGTCATTCGAACGTGTCAAGTTAACTCGCACGAGTGGTACTATACGGTCATTTAGACAGTCATAGATATTACAAGTTCATGACATAAAACCCCGCCTACATACATCTAACAAACAAAGTAACTTATAAACAATGTTCATTTTTGTTTAGTCTACATTTAGAATAATAGGTAAGCACAGCCACAAAGCAGGTGTTTTACTTCTTTTATTCAAGTAAATGAAAACAATCTGTTATTATTATTACCCACTCCCTACTTTTTTATTTTCTTTATAGCCGCAGCAATGACTTGTGTAGAAGTTTTTCTAAGGCTTTGCCGAGATATTATTTTACTTTTTCTTTCTCCCTTCACCTACACACGCATATTTTTATATTTATTTTTTGTTATGTTGTTTTTCTTCTTTACAAGCAAACATGTTCTAAACATGTTCTTGGAAATGGCTGTTGTCATTTATTTTAAGAGCATTGAAACTTACAATTATTGTTTCGGAAAAAAATCCTCTGTGTATTGCATCATAATAAATTAGAAGGTAGGCGCATTATTCGAAGGTATATTATACTTACCTACTAGGTACGCAATGTACTGAATCTTACCACATAACTTTAAAATGATCACATACCGAAATTATTCTGGTTTATATTAATTTGCGAGCGAAACATGACAGATGTTATAAAAAAAATACTCTTTTGGATCTGTTGATGATGATTATGTGGTACTGTCATAATTATTAAATTCACACAAACACTGATTTTCTCATGCAATCGTTGACCCCGGAAAAGTTTATAAAACCATCTGTTTTGGTTTTATCGTGTTGAGATACTGACACCCATCACGTCTGCGAAGTTTTAATAGCCAATTTAATTAGATACTGTATTTTAGTGGATCTAAAGTCAGGGCAGCACAAGTGCACTACAGGACAGCCCGACAAACTTTGCTCCGTGTCTTCTTGTTAACTTAAAAACTATCATTTAATTCCTTCCTTCATCACATCATGAAAGACTTACATAACTCAACTAGGAAATGTTTCAACAAGTAGCAGCAATAAATGAGGATTCCCCCTCAGAGTATAGCCTGTCTGAATGTAGAACAAGTCGTCGGGGTCCAATGCTGAGCAGGATTTACCGCGGTCAAACTTAGACGCGCCTCCCGAGGGATGATCACGCTCAGCCAACCTGTAGACGATCACACGTATGCGGAAACTTATTTTATTGTCATTGTGATTTATAGATGTAGGTAGGTACATTTGTCTTTGAAATGAATGTAATAGTTATTTATGATATTAGTGCGGTAAGTTGGTTTTTACAAACGAGTAGACGAATGTAAGCACGAGACGAAGTCGAGGGCTTACCATAGTCACGAGTTTGTAAAAACCAAATCCGCACGTGTGTCATACAACGTTTTTCGACACATTTGCGAGAAAACATTACAATAAGTAATGAAACAAACTTTTTGTCTCTAGAAATCAGTCGGAAAGTTGCAACAATCTTTGACGTTTCTAATATGAAAATGGCGCGAATTTGCAAAGGGCGCCACATGCGCGTGGTGAAAATTAGAACCACATACTTTATTTTTTTTTTATTTATCTTCTCTCATTTTCTCTATAATATTAAAATGAGACAAACGTATACAGCAAAAGCGCTTCCAAGGAGGTTCCATCATTCAGCTTATTTATTCTCGTGATGTGAAACTCCTTGGTGGAATTCTTATTAATTTTTATGGAAATTAAAAAAAAACCGTAAAGAATACGCACGGCGCTATACAACGGAGTTTGCGGTAAAATATGTACTTAGGTGAGAGTACCTACTTTGCCGCACGCTCCATTGTGTGGTGCATAATTTTTAACTTTCGAACAATGCATACAGGCTTCGTAAATGCATTTTTTGAGCAAATGTGTTGAAAAAAATATTTCCTACATGTTTATGAAGCAACCCAATGAGGCATTTTGTTTTATATTCGCAACATTGGTAAAAATACTACTGTCTTTCAAAAAGAGATGTATCAATTCAATTATTTCTTCTGTCCGAAATAAGGCTACAAATAATAGAAGTGTACTACTACCAGCGCAGATAAATAAAAATAGACACCTTAATAAGAGCCTTTACGCGGTACGGCTTTTCATATAAACTTTCAAATCCTTATTTTTCGAAATGAATGAACTGATTTTAATGAAACTTGGTATGCATACGCTAGATATCCAGGTCTAAACAGTTATCTTTTGAAAAAGATTTTAGAAGAAGAGAGAGAGCGATTTTAAGTTTTCTATAAGAAAGTGAAAAATCACTACACCCTTCCCCCTGAACTCTTTTTCGAAAATTTTCTCTGATAACTATTTAGACCTAGATCCAGCCTACGCATACCAAGTTTTATTAAAATCGGTTTATTAATTTCGAAAAATAAGGATTTGAAAGTTTGTATGAAAAGCCGTACGGCGTAAAGGCTCTAGCGAAAGAGGTTTAGTGACTCAATGATGACGTCATCTATCTGTCTGTATAGAATTTTCTTTAAGAAATAGAAATCGTCAACTCAGACGCCATTCTGTAGATTTCGGAACACAATAATAACTTCCTGCACTTGTCCAAGTAACTTGGGGTCGTCGAAACCCGTTTTCTTTTTCCGTTCTTCCCTCTCAACCGACACGCAAGAATGCTCTATCTTTTCTTTTCTTACAAGTCATTCCTCAAACAATTCTCTTGTTATTTATTTGACCAACCAAATCACTCTTTCAGTGACATGTCAAAATAAACGATTTCTTTCATTTTTGCTTTTTACTACTTCACTACTAGTCACTTTCAGCAGCCGCTCCACATAAAATCCTGGTATTCATCTGAATCCGGTATGACGGGAAGCCGACCCCAATATAGTTGGGAAAAGGCTAGGCAGATGATGACTAGTCACTTTCAGACTTCCTCTAAACATACCGTAAAAGACAGATCTGAGGCCAAATAATTATAATTAAGTATTTTCGCTAAGAGAAAAGCCATAAAATCAATATTCATTCAGTTTAGTTCTGCCTTGTCCTAAAACCCGTCAATTGAATAGTTCGCTGTTGACGAAAACTAGACAAGGGTGTATACAATTTATATGGATCTTAGTTATGCTGAAACATTGCTCATAAATATCGATTCGAGAGTAACTAGGTTCCTATTCTCGTGATATTATATCTACTTGTCCTCTCGTCCCGGTAGCGTTCTAACTTTTTCAGTGTTCTTATTGGCTTATAATGCAGCGCTGTTAGCCAATCAAACCGTGAGCACAGTTCGAAGAATCTTTGAACGCTTCGCATCGCTTTTATACTACGCAAAATCTACTACATGTTTTTTTGAGGCAATATTCAGTATGACATGTAGTCAAGATCTAAGAAAAAAAAGAAATTTCGCCCATTTTATCTCTTTCGTCACGTAAATCCATGCGCTAATATAGGTGATAGTATACGGTATAGGTACAATTAACATTTAAGCAAGGAATAGAAGTACATACTAAAGATTTTGCCCTCAGTGATGTCGTTTTGTGAGTACAAACGTCTCGCATTTCTGGTGACATTTAAGGCATTTTCATCAAAAGGTTTTTCGGAAAGGTATGGCCGATACTCAGAATCTCTTTTCATCTTAGACAGCTGTTATTATATCTGATTGACCTTTATCGTGTTGCTCTCAACAAGTAGGTACCTACCTAGATAGTAGCGTGGGTACTTACTATCTATAAGGGAAATAGGGAACAATAATTCAATCGTATCTTCAACCTTCAACACTTTGGAGTGTACTATTGATAGATAGGTAAATTAAATATTTATTTGGTACAACAAAAATACAATACGCAAAAGCACAATTAAAATATTAAAAAAAAAACTAAGCACCTAAAGAAAAAAAAACAATAGCAGATATCAAAATAATTACAATAATTTTACAGTCGCGACAGTAACAATAAATATTACAATCAATCCTAATACACAAAATACTTAAAACCGTTGTTAATAAAAGTTAATAGTAGGACTATTAACTTTTATTAAAAACAGCGATTCAAATGATTTAATGTTTATTTATCCTAATAATGCTTTTAAAACAAATTTGTATTACAAAGCTTTTGCTATGATGCTTTTGCTTTTGCTATACATAAATAGTAAAGATGCAAATGCAATAATACTATGTCTTTTGTCACGGCTCCGGCGCTGCATGTATTAAAATTATCACTCAGTACACCAGTTGATTGTGAACATGTGGTTTTTATTTCCCTGAAAGAAGCATGCATACAAGCATACACCATGCATGCTAGCAAGCATACAGCATGCAAGCGAGCTTGCAAGCAAGCATGCAACATGTAGCACGCAGCATGCAACATGTAGCATGCAAGCAAGCATGCAGCATACAACATGCAGTAGGCATGGTTTCTGTCACGGCTCCGCCGCTGCGGAGCTCCGGAAAAAAAAAATAACTCCTTAAGTATAGGTTTTTCTAGGCAAAGTACTTTTTTCTTTTTTATGCTCAATAGTTTCGGAGTATCTGGGAATAATGTTTCGTCTATTTTCTTCTAAATCTATTTATTTTCAAATTATGAAAAAAACATTCATTCACACTCATTTTCATTCACAGTTTTTTTTCCCAAAAGTCACACATTCAATTCATTTAATTTTCGTCCCAGAAGGTCATAATAATATTATGTGTATCAAATACCAACTAAATAAAACGTTCCAGAATACGCAGCTAATTGGCTGTGACAGAAGGACGGACAGACAGACATACACACGGGCGGTCCAACAAGGGTTTCGTTTTTCATAGGGACGTTCGGAACTCTAAAAATAATCAAGGTCTTTGTTGTGTAGGTTTGTATATAATAGATAATTGTTTTAATTTTCAAAACAATTGTTAAGTCCACTCTTTAAATCTTCTGATGTTAGAGCAAATCGTTGCGAATAAACGAAAGAAAACTAGAAAGAGACTTAAGAGACATTACATTCGCTGTTAGATGACGAACCCGCTAATCAGAAGGTATTTAAAGTAATCATGTGGTTAGTTTTTTAAGCACGTTTAGCTGTTGGTCCCGGCTGTCATTGGTAGATCTTTGTAAGTTGACTAGAAAAGCTATCTCCAGTACCTACTCTCCCAAGAAGTAGGTACCGTGTTACTCAGTTAATGGGTTGTGGTGATGTGTGCTAGGCAGCCGGTTTATATCAAATACCGGTATTCAGCTGAAACCGGTAAACTCCAATATACATGGTTGGGAAAAGGCTAGGCAGATAATGATGATGATGTGTTTGGTTTTTTTTTAAATGAAAAGCCTGCAATGATAAAGAAAACTTTTCATTTTCCAGAATAGGTTCTAATAGGTCTTTACTCGTCTTGTACTAGCTATCAATCGAATCGTTATTTTTGACTTAGTCGAACAGAACATTATTACATTAAAAAACAATCTCATATTTCTTCAGCAAAATTGAATAGAGTTATTACACGTAAGAAATTTGCTTTGTTGGAAGATTTTTAGAGGAAATTAAATGGTCATACCCTCTTAAACTGAGTGGCTCACAACAGCGCAACTGCAATTCCCTCGAATAAAGCTTGGAGTACATGTGCGTTTATTTACGCTACATTAAAAACTTTTTGTAGGATTCCAAATAGCGCTATTACATGGTTTCTAATTATACAAGGACTGTGCTCGCCATTTTTAGTTTTCGTTTTAAAGTTTTAATGGAACTTATGGGCCTTGGGTCAAGAGAATGCTATTCGCTCTCTTTTTTATTTACTTAATTATGGCTTTGGCTTCTCGATGGTTTTGGTTGTTGTAGCAATGTACGTAAAGCAGCATATAATATTACAGTCTTACCTACTGAATATTATTGTTTTCTTATTTTAGCATCGTTGAGTTTTTTTATGTGAAGTAGGTTTATTGACACAGGCCTCATCCGTTACATTCCATCAGCCAAGACCGAGTTCAAGAGCTAACCCATGATGAGAAAAAAAAACCATAGGTACTTAGGTTTTTTTTTGGTTCCGTACCCAAAAGTTAAAACGGGACCCTATTACTGAGACCACTGTCCGTCCGTCCGTCCGTCTGTCACCAGGCTGTATCTCATGAACTGTGATAGTTAGACAGTTGAAATTTTCACAGATGATGTATTGTATTTCTGTTGCCGCTATAACAAAAAACACTAAAAAACATACTAAATATAATAAATAAATTTTTGAAGGGGGCTCCCATACAACAAACGTGATTTTTTTGCTCGTTTTTGCTCGATGTTAACGGCAACAGGTAGTCGCTTGAAATATTCACAGAATATTGAGTTATATTATTAAGTTTAAAAATAAAAATTAAATTAAAATAAAATTAATATTTAAGGGGGCGTTTTATAGATACTGGTACGGAACCCTTCGTGCGCTAGTCCGACTCGCACTTGGCCGGTTGGCGGAGCGGAAGGGAGTTTCAGACTCTTACTGACTAAAACCCATCCCTGTTCCTCCAAATGCCCTTTGCGTTCCACTCTCTCGAACAAATTCTACAAAACTGGCAGATACTGGCCCTAGCGGGCCCCATCTACTAGCCTGGCATATCTATGAGGCGCGCGTGGAACTTAACGTGCCATCGACCCGGGCCTGGTTTTTCGACGAGCGCCTACGGTGGCCGGGAATCGTCCTGCAACTCCCGACGTTCGGAGGTTCTTCTTCTGTTGCGGCGGCTGGGGTGTGGCGTGACGTTTTCCTCTTCCTCACGCGGCCCTTCGCTAGAAGAAGGTGACTGCTTCCCATGAACCAGGGCCGGACGTGAGAGGTCGCCACCGCCGATTTCCTCGACGAGGACACGGTGCTCCGCCCAAGCAGGGCAGACCTCCGCCGTATGCTTCACCGTGTCCTCCGAGCGATGCACACAGTGGTGACACGCGGGCGTGTCCTCCCTCTTAATCCGAAACAGATAACTTTCGAAACACCCGTGTCCGGTGAGTAAGTGCGTCAGGCGGGAGGTCAGGACACCGTGGCGCCTCTCTAGCCACTCCTCAAAGAATAGACTTATGCCCTGGATTTGGATGTTTAGTCTCTTGGTATGACCAACTTTCTCGCGGGCAAAGTTGCAGGCAAAAGTTAAAATTAGCGTATGGATATGATTGAATACAAAAAACACTAAAGATAAATTAGTAAATAGCTGAGAAAATCAGATTAAAAGGGGCTCGTCCCCAAAGCTTTGGCCACAGGACAATAATAGTAAACGCCTGCTGAAAATTTCAGGTAATCCCTAACACGTAGAACTTAAAATCAACACGCAAAATTACATAAGCTAAAACAGCGTGAAAGCAACAAAACTGGGAACAAACAGCACCAATGAGTATGAATCCGTCTGAAAACTTCAATATCCTGTCGGAGTTCATATTAAAGTAAATCAAAGTGGAGTCGCATATCCGCCGGTCTGTACCCGGCTTTAAATAACGCTCGTTGTTTTGGCCGCCATCCAAGGCCTTGTTAAGGAAACTGGAGAATTTCGCGGGACCACCATTGTTTCTTGTTTTGTATATAAAGGCGCGACAGACGTCCTGAACCACGGTCTGCAAATGTATGCAATAGAATAATTTCCGTTCAATTATTTCGTTATCCAGTGTAATTGAGGCTTTAGTGGCGGTTATGCGGTTCTGTTTTGATGTTTCATTTGGAAAGTAAGTGGTTTTGCTGCCTAGTTATGTTTGTTTGTATGTTGCGTTAGTAATGGGTATTTAATAGGTGCCAAGAGCGTACTTCTATCTGCTAATAACAATGCTCTGGGATTAACAAACCGTGTTTGTTATGATCAAACCTATATGATTTTATTGAGAGAACCATATTCAACAGTGAAGCCAATAGGCATAGGACGATGACAAACATAGGGATGCGACAAAAACATAGTAGAAAAGGACATAATGGCCTAAAACATAATAAATGCTACTCGTATGGTACGTAATGGTAGTCTTATTGTAAACTAATCCAAGCAATTTAATAATAAAGCGCAATGCGATTAGATATACGAGATAATTGTATAGCATTAGATAATTGGAAGCAGCACACACGCATCGAGCTGGTTGGCAATTTGAGCACTTTTCTTGTCAACTGTAGCATTTGTTGCGATAACATTCTGCAGACCATCTGATCTCAGGCCACTTGAATTTGAATTGTAAAATAATAAGATATGTATTGAAATGACCGTTGTATTTCAATTTAGCTTTATTTATGAGTAGGACGTATGCAGTTCTGACAACTTGTCTTACGAATAAATTATTGTGTTTTTACCCGACTGCGTCAGAAGGAGGGTAATGTTTTTCAATCGTATGTATGTATGTATGGATGTATGGATGTATGGATGTATGGATGTATGGATGTATGGATGTATGTATGTTTGTTTATACGTATGTCCATCTCTTTGGCACGCCCTACAGTCCAAACGGTGGGACGGATTTTGACATATAAGGTATTGACACCCTTGCTTCGCTCGTGAGTTAAACTCTAAACTCACTCGCTGCACTCTGGAGTTAACTCCCGAATCCTTCATTGCGTTCGAGATTCAATATGACGCCCGTGACGAAAGACACTGTTATATCCCCTGGGTGCATTATCTACTATTTTCTTTCTTACCCAGTACAAAATACTGGTATTCAAATACATCGAATGCATGGTTACACGAAAAGCCGAACCCAGTATTGTTGGGAAAAGGCTAAATAACTTGATTTGATTTAAATGCAATCTCTTGTACAACACTCGCCATCAAAATAGGTGTCTCATTAGCACCATAAATGTAGGACATTAACAACTCGATGTGTATATTTTTTCCAATCTTTAATCAGCCATGAAATATTCAATTCTGGTGCAACACTCATTTGTTGCACCAGAATTGAATATATACGTAGTAACGTTTGGCCTACATCGCAGCCGTATCGCGGAACATCAATGATTAATATTTCTTTAGTTAAACGATAGCTAGCTACCATTAATTTGGAAATTGTTTGATGTTTATGCAAGAAAAAGTATCATTTGGAGAGGTTTTTGACCAGTGCTACTGCGATATGCTGAGTGGATTATGCGAGGCAACTTTTTGTCGTTATAGTACAAAAACGTACCCAGCTTAAAATTGAATGATTCGTGTTTTGAGGTTTTCTCTCCAAAAGCAAAATAAACCTTTAATACCTGATAATCCTTTGCTTTCCTTAATTAGTCACCGAGTTGATAAAATCTCCGGTTTATAAACATTTATATCGTTTCGCTTTTTCAGTCTATCTCTCAAATAGTGGCAGTAATTAATGTCAATCTTATTTCAATTCTTTTATCAGACTGGCCAGTAATTATAAATTAGCACAGTTCTTTCACAAATAAAACCGAAGTAGTTTAGCAATGTTCCGTGATTAAAACAATTAATTGAAAAATCTCTGTAACGTGCTCGGGTAATATGTTGGCAATTTACGAAGAGCTTAATTTACTTCGTTCCCGCCGGAGCCGTTGGTAAATTAACACTTATTACGTTTCTATTTTATTGATCCCGTATAATTAACTACTTTTTCCTGTAAATCTTTTAACAGATTTGTATTGGTTCCCTGGAATCTGACACAAAACAAAACAGCGAATGCGTTATGCGTTGGTTAATTTGTGAATTATTTTTAATTCAGACTCAAATTATTTGTTACAATTAAACCATTTACAGGCACTTTTGAATTGTCACTATTCGTGCATGTACTTTAGAAAGCGCACAGTCGCGTATACAGGGTGTTCATATTTTAAGAGTGATGTTTTGTACAGTAAGGAAACAATAGCAAAAGTACCGCAAATAGGTAAACCCCGAAAGTTAGGAACTTTAATTAAATGTTAAAAACATTTATTTGGGACTGACAAACAAATTAAAATTAATAGTAGCAAAATATACTACTATTTAATGGTAATTTTGCAGCCAATGGAGCCAGTTTTTATACTTGATGACGATTGCTTTCTAAAGTTTTTTTTTATTTTAACTGTGTATATGTATTTTTTTTTTGTATTTAATTTAGGAGTTTTTTGTTACAAAATTATACGTGTGCTGTGGTGGAAATTCGTCTTTTTGTTATTTTACACTACAGTAAGTAATAAAAAAGATTAAAAAACGCTAACAGCATTTAATCAATCTGTCTTTTTAATTTATTTGCAATCGAGTTTCTCTTTTGAAGCAGTTTCATGCAGTTGATGGTATTTATGTTAAATCACAGTTTGATGCCTCCAACGAAATCAAAATGCTTGAAAAGTGATTTGTTTGGAACTTTTTAGTTGTTTTTAGGGTTTCATACCTCAGTCGGCAAAAACGGAACCCATACAGATTCACTTCGTTCTTGGCTTGGCTATTTTAATGACTCTTCAACAGATTTATTACATACAGATTATAACTTTATGCAAAGGTATCATCGTAGTTTGTAGAAGAAATTGAGGTAGATATTGTGGTAAAGGCATTGCCAGGCAAGTTCTCCGTCCTTGTCTAACTATTGTGGTCAACCAAAATACTATGACTGATCGTGTAGCCAGCTTACCTATTTTGATAGAATTTAATTCAATGGTAACGATTGGCTTACCTACCCTAAATCTTCAAATAATGTTGAAGCTATGTATATTATTTTTTAACTATGTAATTTAGAAATCAGGCCGTGTACTCGATGAAGAACTTTCACCACTTTAAAGTTTAAAACCAGCCAGTTCGATCCACTTACCGTTTGCTTTGTCTACACTAATATTATAAAGAGGAAATATTTGTTTGTTTGTTTGTTTGTTTGTTTGAAATGAATAGGCTCCGAAACTACTGGACCGATTTGAAAAATTCTTTCATCAGTAGAATTCTACATTATCGATGATGGACATAGGCTCTAGAATATTTTCAAAAAAGTTAGGGATCCGTATGAAAACTTCGATAATGTAACCCAAGGTGTGAGAAAAAATCCTTATATCGCGTACGCTGCGGAATCTATTGACAATAGAGCAAAGTGATGTACTACAGTTTTATAGAAGTCATCAATATCTACAAAAAAGTCCGCGATACCATATGTCTAACTATTATGGATAAGTCACTATGACCGCTTTTTGTTCATATAATTCAAGCAAATCCCATGGTGAAATAAAAAATGGTGATTTATGGTAATAGTATCATGATATTAATCCTTATCCATTTAAATGGTTTGATAATTAAGGTTGATTATGTCCGTGTAAACTACACTTTAAATTATTCAAATCGGACCTTTCATTCAAAAGTTACGACGGTAATAAACATGCTCGGAGTAAGAAAAATGTCGCGGCTTGAGCGAACTGGGGAGAATCGTATCAATGCATGAGGGTATAGGGGGCGTTGAAGTTTGTGGAGTACCTACTAAATCCACGCGGACGAAGTCGCGGGCGAAGTGCTAGTGGTCAGATAAAAACACAAATTAAGTGAAATTACGTTACTTTTTACAAAATAACAGTGAACCTTTAGAACACAGATAATCAATTTTCCGAAAATAAACCATTATATCGGTCATATGTTACATCCTTTTCTGGAAAACTCATAAAATTGCTATGCCCTAAAGTTGAATTTCAACGAAAATATTTGAGTTATTCAGAAGTTAATAACAATGTAACCTTCGAATATTAAACTTTTTCAAAATCCTTTAAAACGACCGTTTCTAAATTGAAACGGTCTATATTAAAAGTAACGAGACGGATTAACTAATAATAGATGTTTTCTACTTATAAACGAATTTCATTTTACCATATTTCAAGCTAATCCACTGACAGTCAATTTAAAATTCTTATTGACAAACAAACATAATGTATTCAGAGTTCGAAACGTACCAAACGTTGGTTGACTCCCAAATGTCATTAGGATCTCATGTTTTTTATAGCTTGTTCATTCATTTAAATGAGACAATATATAGCAGAAACGAATCCTTATTTGATTGAATCTTTCTTTACAAGCTAGCTACGAGCAACTCACCCCGATACAGTCAGAGAATTTGAATTTTATTTCAATCATGGTACACCATTTCAATGAAAACGACACGGTTTAGGAGAATACGTGGAGCTGTAACCAAACAGCCAACACAATCGTGTATTCAATTTGTGCGAGGATTACTCTTACTTTCTGCCTGATTTTTATTCATTGTGTATGCAGTATGTTATGTGTATCGCTGATTTCCCTTACGATTTGCTCGGAAGTCCGCATGGTGCCAAGACGTACGTTACGTTACGAGCGCTTGAAGCCAAGTACGGCAATAAAGTGTGTTAGCTTTATAGAGCAAGCGAGATCTTTGGCTAAGGAGCCAGGCACTTGTACGAGACAGTAAACCTGATTTGTTTAATTGTTCCAGAAGTTAGAAAGTCATTCAGACAAAGATAAGCATGGCAATTTGAAAATGCTTTTCTTTAAAATTTAATAGAAAAACCCATGTACACTATGAAACGAAGAAGTATTTCAGCATAAGCAGTGCCCAGACTCCAGACGTCATCACTTACGAATAAAATACCAATTTGTTTTCATCACTTGATCCTCGGTTCTGAAAATGAAGCTTCAAGATTTATATAGCAAATGAGGTTTATGCTAAATAAGGAATAACTTAAAAATATCCTTACCGAGAACTTTTATAGTCTCATTTGTTGATGCCAATATACGTAATATGGAGAGAGGACGCTCTAAAAATATCTTAAAACCGCAAAGTTTACTACTGAACGAATATTTCGTTACTTACTTTATTCTAAAATATTCAAAGAGTCTCCCATGCAATATCCTGGTCTTTGAAATCCACTGACTATTGGTCTCGATCAGGATTCGCACAGATTTTTCAACAAATATCCTTTTGCTCTCAATCTTTGCAATAAAACCAACTTGTGTGCGAGTCGAAAGCAAAATATTCAATGTTACCTCAACGCTCTGTGGAACAAAGGTGAACCATTCATATTTTATTCGGTACATAAATACATGTTTCTTTTTCATGGAAAATCCTAAATAACTCATGATATTCAGTTTTGATTTTTTGCTTAATAGAAATAACAATAAAAACCATAGCACTGGTTAAAAAAGAAGCTAAATAGAAAGTAACTAAGTAACCTTCTGGAAAAAGTACTGCTAATTAATTTACTAAAAGTAAGTAAAGTAGATGCGGAGGAATTTTTAGACGCCATGTTTTAGATTATTTTTAGTTTTAGTTAGTTAAGAGTTTTTTTTTATTTAAGTGAATATGTATATTGTAACAGTTACGTGTTCTAGAGGTGTACCTAAAAGTAAGCGTTTTATATAGAATTATAGTTTTGTTTTTTTTTGTTAGCCTTCTTTTGTGACCCACTGCTGGGCACAGGCCTCCCCTTTTGTCCTTCCAAATCTCTCTGTCTTGGGCGATCTCTGGCCACGTTTTCCCCGCAAACATGATGAGATCGTCACACCACCGTCGCCGCGGTCGACCTCGACGACGACGTCCTTCCTCAGGCGTCCAGTGAGTGACGATCCTCGCCCTCCTCTCCGGGTGCATTCGTGCAACATGCTCAAGATTTATCAACGGGCGATGGAGCACAGCATTATAGGTGTTAAATTATAGTTATTTTACTGAAAAACGGTTAGCTTAACTGAAAATAAAGGTCATCAGGTAGGTAACCTAAATATACCACTCAATTATATAAAACTTAATTTCATTTTAACACCACAAAATTCCCACGACTATTTTAATTTAATGTCTAGAATTAAATATAACAACTCTCCTTTAGTACGTCAAATTATTTTGTCAAATTTTATTCCGTCCGTAGTTTTGGCAAGTGCAGGAGATATTTCTTACCGCGACCCGCCCTCTCCGCATAGCTGCCGGTGCTTTTGTCGTCATATACCAGTAAATCTTAGTAGCTTCTCTTAAATTTAGTTGCTTTCTTCATCAAATATTCCCCTGGCTAAAGAGGATTTTGCTGAGAAATTGTTTTCAAGACGTCTCCATTCAGAAGTAAATTGATGAGCATTGAATCAAATTATAAAACTACCAGTACACGCGAATTGAGTTGAGTTGGATGAATCAATGAAACAGTGATTGCTATGAAGTTTGTAATACATATAATTCTGTTTAGTCTGGTTTTAATTAATTATCTCCTGTAAGTACGTGATTTGAATATTGATATTATTAAAATTACATTTTCCACAAATAAACCTGAAAAAAAGCAAGTGCGATGAAATATGAAATATAGTAGTAGAATATTTTTTTTGTTTTATTCTTGCTTGAGCCAAACCGCATACGTTTATTATAAACATAAATACTAGTACATAATAAATTTCTTTTTAACCCAATGGGATCTGACGTGGGTTAATTAGATTCTATTGTTATAACTGTGTAATAATTGGGCGCGGGATAGATATTATGCGCTAGAATTATACTCTATTGGCTCGTTTATTTATATTAAGGCCAGAAAAGGGTATTTTCTTGGTGGAAATAATATTTTTCGTTAATGCGTTCTGCAAGTTCGCGGGTACGTCCTCGATTCTGTCGTGGCGCGGCCGAGTAGCGATAATTTTGCGAAAATGGCCGCCTTGTCGACAGCAGAGCCTGTGCCACGAGCGCGGGTGAAATAATAACCACATTATGATTTTAGACAGGCTACCGCTTAAAGTGGTTTAAGGTGACGCAAAGTGAGAGAGGGGCTTTGTGCCACTGTGAAAAATGTAATCAGGATATCCGCCTCTTCTTGTTTTGTTAATTTACTTTCCAACTAGGAGGTAAAACTATGAATGAATAGTAGTGAAAGGACAGGTTTATTCCGTAACAATGGTGAAGTTTTCAGAATAATGTCACTCTGATGTAAAGTTTTGAATCTTAATTCAGATAAAATTTTAACGTAACGTTATTAAATGAGCTTTTCTTCTTATAAAACGGTATTAAGTTTAGCTTTTGTTGCTTTAATGAATGGTTGCACAGTAGTTAAGTAAGGAAAGTCAAAAAGAAAACGCTTTACTAGAATATTATTTTATCACAACGTTTTCATGTTTTTATCTTGCCGTAGAAATAAATTAATAGATTTGACGATCAGATTTTCTTAAACACCATTTTCCACTTTTCGATTGCATGAACGTTATCGGTTGTTTTGCTTTTATTTACATTCTGTTCTAACATATACGTCCAGAAATATCTTGGTACCTTCATTGTTATGAAATTTTACTTTGATAAATTCAACTCATTTCTTATTTTTTAGAAAAGGGTTACAACATATACATACACAAAATTATAATATTACACACACACACTAAAACAAATCGATAAATCAACTCTATAATTCAGAAAACAATTTTGCGGCGTAGCAAAGTAGCGTAGAGGCGTAGCAAGCTCGTAGCAAAGTAGCATAGCATCGTAGCAAAGTCTACGCAGCTTATTTCTTTTAACAAAGTTACGGGCATTTAAATTTTCTAATTAAACATGAAGGTGCTACCCTCTCCGTGACGTAATTGTGCCGAGTGCTATAATAATCTCTGTTTTGCGGGAAACTGACAGAAATTACAACTCGGGACCAGAAAGCTTTAGTTCTTTCGTTTTTTATTATTATTTCTATTTTTAGAAATCAAATTATAGTTCAATTAGGTAGAAATAGAAGTCTTTAAGCTCTTTAAGTTACCTGAAACTTGATTAATTTAAGTTATTTTCTCCCAATAAAACAAATTACGTAGTCGTATCCTATTTGGACGCAAAAACACTATAATAATAATATTATGTCAACTTACAATGAATTGCAAATTGTTGTTTTATTATAACTTTGGCATTCATAACAAACGTTAGAGCACTTTTCAAAATTGGTTGTGTTAAGGCCAAGCAATTAATTTGCTCAAGCGGGCTAAAGCCATTTGTGGTACGGTTCTATAAAAATCCAGTTATTTTGTAGTACCTATGTGAGTGATTTCAAACTTCAAACGATTTTTCTCAAATCGCATCTAAGTGGGTTGACATGTTATTAATAAACTTATTTCAGTCCATTTTATGCCTTATAAAGATCACAAATTAGATAGTACCACATCGATGTCGTTAAATTAACAAAGAAATTAATTTCCCCGTCTCGGCTTTCAGAAGTAATTATTTGAAAACAGATTGCGCCTGTCACTGCGAAGACGTCGTGTGCTTACAGATTTGTGACACTTTCCCCTTCAAAGTAGGTTACTTTACTTTACATCTCAGGCGGGAATATAATGAATTTCTTCTTTAATATGCCCATTATAAAATTATTCTATATGTGTACGTGTAAGTAGATATTGTTTGTGTTGAGATAATTGCTTTTTCTTTTTGTAATTGAATTTGTTTGGCTTTGAAGAAGGAATTATTTATTTATTGGAGCATCGAAATTTGAAAATATTAAATACAAAGGACAGATGGAAGAACGAGGCTTGTATCTCATACAAATTCAAATAATTATTTCAATAAAATATGTTTATGTAAAGGTATTACACCTAATACTATCTCTATGGATTTCGTTACGTAATTATCTGCAATAAATTTTATTATTTATTTGACCAAAAACCAGCTTAATGCGTATCAGTTAAATAAGACTTATCAGCTTAACTTCAACAAAATATAACTTACCAAAAAGCAGCTTTGTAATTAAAATAAAATAAGATTAATAAAAATACCATGGGGCTTACGATCGCTTAATTATGAATTCAAACAAAATTCCTGCGAACAATGGTACAAAACGTGGCGACTGTTTGCCACTCTTTATTTATCGTACGGTTCAAGACCAGCTTACCAACCTAAGTAAATAGAGACTGGAGATAATTCATACACAGGCTTATTTAGGGTGGAACTAATCAAAACCGGAGCTAACAAGTACCCATGAATAAATTTGCGCTCACATTTGCATATTAAGCCAAATTAGAAAAACGATACGTTACCCACTCTTTGCTTGATTAAATAATTTAAGGAGACAATGGTGCTATTTTTGTAAAGCACATAAAATCGTTATGTATTAATTTTGGCTAAAATTAGCACATCCAAGGAGGATGTGTGCTAATTTTAGCCAAAATTAATACATAAAGATTTTATGTGCTTTTTACTATATTTTCTGCTTGCAGTGTTTTAAATTTAGTTTTAAATCACAATTCAATGCTTGTCAATATTGCTACATTGCTAATGCTGGCCGGTACCTATTTAATACTAAACATCTATTTAAAAATCATGAACACAATCTGTACTACTTGTATTAGGGAAGAAACAACAGATACACTGAACAGGATTTTACCTAAGCAGTAGAAGATCGCCTTGTCGACACGTACACGCTTTCCTCGTCGGAATCTTCCAGAACTTTTCTTCTCGCTAAACGACAAGGTACCCAGCTGAACGGAAAATGTAACCCAATCTTGTTCTAATAACAAAGTTATATATGAAATTATAGTCGTTACTGTATGTAGATGACGTTTGCTTTTTCTTCAGGGAAATAGCTCGAGCAAGCCATGGTAATTTATCGGAATTTAATATTTATTTACTGTTACGTTTGATTTATTTTTTATTTGGGAATTTTCACATGTCAGGGCTGGAGCGGTTAACTCTTCAATAAATGGTAGTCGTGCACTTACGAAAATAAAGAATGCCATTTTATTACTACACTAGAAACACGCCCGGCTTATCACGTGTGCAAATTATTTACACAAACTTTCCAAAATGAAATCCGTTGCGTGCTTTAAAAGAAGTAAGCGGAGAAGCAGACAGAAACAGATAGCGAATTTGTTTTATACTAGGTATTTAGAGAACATACAACGTGTAATAGAATAAACGCAATATCTCTTAAAGGGTCATTGCACTCATCATTACGCGCAACTTTTAATATGCGGCCAACCCAGAATTCGTGAAAAAAAATCAGTTGTTCAGTACAATTTGTCGAGTTATGTGCACATACTTATATGGGGCAGTCGATTCTTTTTGAGCGATTTCAGTGTTGGTCCCATACTGAAAGTTGTATATAATGATGAGTACAATGACCCCTTAATAGGTATTGCGTTTATTCTGTTACACGTTGTATTACTTAAGGTCTCAATTTAATGTCATCTAATATTAGCCGAAAGACGACTGCTGGGGCTTCCCTAATCATATATCACAGTAACTGGCTGCGCTAGCTAAAATGGTTATAATACTATGGACATCAAAAATGCTGGAGTGTATGCGACAGTTTTCCAACTCAGTTCGCTCAAGTATTGAGAGGGTTTGTAACAACGTCAAACATTTTATTTTAGCTTTTGAGCGCAGCGTAACTTTTTGAAACGCCGTTTTTACAGCTTTTTAGGCATTTAGTGCATATTTGGGATCGGATTAGTGAATGTAGATGCCGCCGTTTTATTTGTGTTACTAAATTGTATTAAAAACTAGAGCAGGTATATTCACGTAATCCTTTGACAAATTTTATGACCGCACTGTGTACCTTTTGGAATCATGCAGCAGTTTCGCTCAACTACATAGAATATATAGATAACTAACCCGTATCGATATTATAAAACAGTGTAGTCTATTGAATTGAGACTGAAACGGGAAGTTCTAAATCAAAACACTAAAGGAAAACTTTAAAAACATTTTTATTATTTGTTTCATTTTAATTTTCGCCCCAGAAATTTTGAATTTACATAAATCGGGAGTTTTATTTTATGAACTGTTGTACCTACCACAAAAAAGTACCTACTGTTAGGTACCTATTTAGCATTAAATAAAAACAAGAACGTGACCACGTTTGACTTTCCCATTAACTAAAGGATATTACTACCTATCTATAAGTTTGTTCGTCCTGACTGGCTATCAACGCACACCCAAAACTACTGTGTTGAAACTTGAATTTTGTAGTATATACCTACATATATAAAATATATGTCACCTGAAAATTGCAAAGTTACAGACTCCGTAAGATTGTAACATAATAAGTCTTGATTAGATTATAACTTCTCGATATATTATGAAAAAATCGTTTTTCATACAATCAATCCCATCCAAAATTTAGAAAAAATAGTTTACAATTTCACGCGATATTTTACAATATTACGGCGTTTGCCATTTTTCGGTGACAAATATATAAGGTCCCATTAAAATAGGTGGACAAACTTTTAGGAATCATTCAGACCACCAAAATAAGGACAATGGTAAAAAAAAAAATATGAGAAAATCGCATTAGATACCTACAATTAAAATAATCAGCGAACAAAAATACACTTATAAATGTTGGTTACCCAATGCATAAACACATCCCTTGATACTACAAATGTGCAGGCGCACGTGACCACGTCACCGCATACCTACCCCTATTGGATGGATGTGTTTATTCTAGAGTGCCAGGTATTTATTATTTTAGGTCAAAATAAAATCATTCTAATCAGTGTTTTTTTTTGCTTGGATATCTTTGGTTAGACCTACTGAGCGCTGTGGTAAAATTTGTCCACCTATTTTAAATGGACCCTATATATAATTTTAAATCTATTGAAAGGAACCTGCCTTAACCTTGTAGGTAGTTATATTTTCGAGCCGTTTGGGGTTGAAACTCTCGGGTCGTGGGGTCCGAGTGCTCATTACTTGTTTAAAGATCTGTCAAGACGCTTAGTTGACACTTCGCGTGACCCTAGGGCTGGCTTTTACCTCGGACAAAGGATAAGCATTGCCATACAACGTGGCAAAGCTGCCAGCCTTTTGGGTACATTACCAGTGGCCTGCGATGCGGAGGAATTTTTCGACGCCATGTTTTAGATTAGTTTTAGTTGAGTCTTTTTTTAAGTGTGTGTATATAGTTATAGTTGCAATAAACGTTTATAATACGTCAGAATGGACAATAATGTACCTACATCCGACGCTGCGAGGCATCACTACCTTGACATCAATACATTATGTATTATACACCGCTTGCTATAACTTGAAAGGAGATTTTTGGAAATTTCGACAATTAGGGGTAAAAATGGGAGGGGAACTTTGACTAAAAGTTTTTTTTTCTTTGAAGGCTACATTTACACAGACAAATCGCGAGCATCAACTAGTATTATAGGTACATATAAAGACGACCTGTTTCTTTGCCCAGCCGGTAATAATAACTTTAGCATTTTACTTTGAAAATCCTTTAACATCTTGCTTAGAAAGCAAACTTAATCGTTAACTTTTCACTTCAGTCTCTGCCAGTCTCAGTCCATGAATAAGACAAATGAATATACATAAGTATTTCTTAGCCCAGTAAAGAGGGGTTATTCCACCCTTGAATTGGTTACCCTAAGCAGAAAGCGAGAAGGGTAGTGTGTAGTATTACAGAGAATTTACTGTAGCTCCACTTTTTGTGCAACATTGAATCTTATTTCAATACATGTACTTATTTTTTATATTAGGTAAATATTGTAAGCTATGGTAAGGCTACGATAGAAAATTTCAAGAATAGAGTTACTAAAAATAAACAATACAAGGGAATATAACTTTCTAAGTAGTTTTTTATTTAGGTACGCTGCCAAGCTGTTATGGTTCTCCTTATAAAACCGAACCCGAAAACAGCCCAAAATGTGATCATATATTCATACGTAATTTGACGAAATTAAAGAAATATTATATCACGATTACATGCAAGCCTTACTACTGACCAGTTCAGGGACCAAAGATATAGCGAGTTGGTCCAGTGAGAATATCTCTAGCCAGTACATTATTTACACAATAATTGCCTGTCTCCCTGAGCGAGTCATTACACTAAGTAGACCACTTACTAGTGGACATATTTGCCTAATATTAAGACTATTAATATATCATTTCGAGAAAGCCTTTAACTATTAATTTGGTTTAAATAGACATTTAGGCAAAACAATAACTTAAAGCCTCAAATCCCCTCCACCGACCGTGTCTCTACGTTGCCGTTGTGGTGGGGCTTTCGTGTCTCAGTGATCTTGGGGGCTTTGCCGGTAGAGCCACTCATGCCGGAAGGTCCCAAGTGAGAGACCAGACCAAGAGAGACACAAGAGGGGCACACCGTTCGGAGGCATGAGCAGTGTTCGGGTCCTCGGACGGTGTGCGTCTCATTGGCTTGCTCGCTGCTCTCTGGTACGCGTCTGATCATCAGACGTGACTGTGAGGGCAGCGAGCAAGCAGTGAGAGAGAGGGAGAGAGGAGGGGAGATAGGGACCGCACCCTCAAAAAGGAAAACAATGGATAGCGCCCAAAAAAGACACTACCCTAGGGCGGTTCGGACTTCACAGCAGTCCGGGAATCCGTCACGCTTTATGCGTCAAGCCCCTCGTATTCTGGGGGGGGCAACGGTGCTATCCACCATCCGATTGCCGATGGCAACAAGGGCCGAGGAGGCCCCCGATCCGACTTATCCTTCGAGGACCTGATCGGTTACAATTTCAGCTCGCCCGACAGAGTGTCGGTCGGGCGGAGCGCGTGCAGAGGCGCGCTGTATTGGGAGGAGGGCTCGCTTGAAGAGGAAGTTTTTTTTTTTTTTTTTACGGGGGGAAATCCTCATGGATGTCCTCCGCCTTGGGGCGGGCGGAGGGGTCTGTCAGACTCTTACTGACTAAAACCACCCCGGTGTTCCATCTTCCACCTACGCCGGGGATCGCGGGAACGTATGCGACTTCCGTAATCCCCGGCTGGTGCCGGCCCGCCTCTGCGGGCCACATCTCGTAAGCGGGGGGAGTGAGGTGTTTAACTCCCCCCGCGACGTCAGAGGGGCGCACGGGAACACCACGCGCCGCCACCTCGGGTCCAGATGAATGGGGGGGCAACGGACATCCCCAAGTCCGCCGCCCCTGGACCCAGTTAGGGGGGCAGAAGGAGGGCAGCGTATGCCCTCTTCCGACGCCCGGTGCGCCTGCTGCGGGCCGGGAGAGCACTCGACATCTCCCTCTCCCTTTCCGCAGCCTCCTTCTGCGCGATAACAGTTTCGCAGAAGGAGACCACCGCGTCCCAGGACTCCTCACCGCCGACCATAGAACGGACTACAGCCGGCAGCGAGAGGTCACTGCCTACCACAGAGACGAGGGCACGGCGCGGCTCCTCCCAGGCGGCACACTCTGCCAGCGTATGCCGCGCCGTGTCCTCCCGACAGTCGACGCAGTGGTGACACCGAGCGTCCGGCTCCCTGCCTATGCGACACAGGAACCTCCCGAAGCAACCATGCCCCGTGAGGACCTGTGTCACACGAAACGACAGGGAGCCGTGCCTTCTCCCGAGCCACATGTCGAGCACTGGCCGGATGGCCTCGATAGTGACGAGGTAGGGCGTGAAAGCCTGTTCTGCCATTCCGCCACCAGGACCTCGCGCAGCTGCGACCGACGCAGCTGAAAATGTCGCTGCGTCAGTCGCTCCCCGCGCGCCCGCGCGTCCTCGCGCCACCGATGCATTGACGCGAGGACTTTTGCCTCCAGGTCCCAGGGCGGAGATCCGGCCAGTGCGCAAGCCGCCTCGTAGGAGATCGTGCGATAACCCCTGATGACTCTGACGGCCATCACCCTCTGCGGCTTCCGCAGAACAGAGATGGTGCCGGCCGTCAGGTCAGCCGCCCAGATCGGGGCCCCATACAGGGCCATCGATCGCACGATCCCCACGTACAACCGCCTACAGACGGTGCTCGGGTCCCCCAGATTGGGAAGCAGCGTTGACAGCGCCCCAGCCGCGCCCAACAACTTGGGCGCCAGCCGTCGGAAGTGGGGTCCGAAATCCCACCGGCTGTCGAGCACCAATCCCAGGTATTTCATGGTGGACTCGACAGCGATACGGGCCCCACCGACCACGATGTGTGATCCCGCCGGCGGCGCCCGCCGGGGGCCATGAAAAACTATGGCCTCCGACTTGTTGAGGGCCACCTCCAGGCCAAGGCGCCGTATGCGGTTCACCACCTGTGAGACCGCGGCCGTCGCCAACAACGCTGCCTCCCTGTACGAGCTCCCCCAGGCAGTGACCAGCGTGTCGTCAGCGTAACACGTCAGGTCCACGCCCGGCTGGAGACGGCGAAGGCTCCTGCGCCAGCCGTGCAGCAGCCCCTCCAGGCTTCCTCGCCTTCTGAACCTCCCCCGGCTCAAGCCGAATGGCAAGTGGCCGGGGAGAAGAAGAAGGCGGGAAAGGCAGCCAGGGCGGCTAAGAGGCGGGAGAGAAGGCGGCGGCAGAGAGCGCGAGGCGTCGCGGCTGCGCTCCGCGCCCCGGAGACCGCGGCTGTGGTGGTAACGCTGCAGCCGGACGCGGTGAAGAGGGGCGTGACGTATGCCAATATGCTCACCAAGGCGAAGGAGGCCGTCAACCTCGGTGAGCTTGGCATCGTCGGGGGTCTCCGGCTCAGGGTCACCATGACGGGGGCCAGGATGCTGGAGATCCCTGGAGCAGATAGCGGTCCGGCCGCGGACGCTCTAGCCGAAAGGCTTAGGGCGTCCTTGAGCGCGGATGACGTCCGAGTGTCCAGGCCCACGAAGTGCATAGACATGCGCATCTTGGGCTTGGACGACTCCGTCACGGAGGAGGAGGTGTTGGCCGCCGTCGTCAGGATGGGGGAGTGTTCTGCAGAGGAGGTGAAGGCGGGCACCATCCGTCCTGTCAAAACGGGCATGCGAACCGTAGTGGTGAGCTGCCCCGTGTCGGCGGCCAAGAAAATCTCAGAGGGCCGAAGGCTCTTGGTGGGCTGGGTCTCCGCGCAGGTGAATATGCTGGAGCCCAGACCTCTGAGGTGTTTCCGTTGCCAAGTTGGCAACCACGTCGGAGCACTCTGCACCTCAGAGGTGGACCGCAGTGACCACTGCTTCCGCTGTGGTCAGCCCGGTCACAGGGCCGGCTCGTGCAACGCCGCGCCGCACTGCTTCGCATGTGCGGCAGCTGGCAAGCCGGCCGATCACTGGGCTGGGGGCAAAGCCTGCGGTCCACCCGCCAGGGCCGGGATGAGGAGAAAACCCTACTCCAACGCCGCCGCAGCCGCCGCCACCGTCGCCGCCGCTGCCACTGCTCGGGAGGGGGCTGAAATGGAGTGCCAGTAATGGCCCCATTTCGCCTGCTCCAGACGTACGTTAATCGCTGCGCCTCTCAGGAACTGACGCTCCTGAGCAAGGCGCAGTGACTGACGCCTGCGGACAGCGAGCAATGGGTAGCTCGCTGTCCGATCAGGTCAGGCCAGAGTCGACGGCGCGTTTCACTCCAAACGCGCCGGAAAGAGCAGTCAGCAACGGAGACGGGGCCCGCCAGGGCCAGAGCCTGCCAGGGTTGCGGAATATGTTCGAAAGAGTTACCGCGGCCCTGGGAAGAAAGGCACTAGGAGGACTAAGGGTGGGTTTTAGTCAGTAAAAGCCTCAAATCCCAATAAAATAATGTAAACTCCAATAAGCATCGAATTGGAATCTTTTTATAATTTGTTTTTATTTGCGAGTTAATCTCAAAATGGAATATTATAATATGAATATAATTTACCCGATGTCAATTCATAACTTTACTTCAATCACTCTGGTTTTATTCGATAACTAGACACGTAATTATAATTCCCGAAGTAAAATAATAAGAAAAACCACGTATGAGAGAAGAATACAAACATAAGTATTAGATACTACATTGCCTACATAGTCGCCTACACAAAGACCCTAAGTCATATTAAGTTGCCCAAAGTTATTTAAGTTAGAGCCCACAAAATCTTATACGTACTCGTCAATCATCCCTCTTACAACCAAGTGAAAGTATGAAGGTTTCTTCATACTAAAACACTAGTAACAGAACACATGTAGGTTTGCCCCAAAGTCAGGTCAGATTTCACAGTAATCTCGAATGGAAAAGCACAAAGGACAGGGACTTTTCATCTAGGTAGGGACATGAATTAGGCATCGAGGGAAACCGCGGTCAACTGCTCATTTTTAATTCAATGTTTTATATCTGTCATACTGCTAATATACCAACAGTAACTGATTTCATTTATGTAAAAGTAAATTTCAATAAATACAAAAGTAATTTATATATTGACAAACTATTTATATTCTACTAAACCTAACTTCGTACATATTGCCTCTCCAATCTCAACATCAGTGTCATGAAGAAAAGCCAATAATTTGGGTAAAGAATGAGCCATATACCTACCTACATAGTTTAGATAATGGAATGTTTTTTACTATGTCAATCATCCTTGAACAGCTGATGATGAAGGATTAAGATGTCATTTAGAATAGAGGTATGACTTGAATTAGGACAAAGGATGGCAAAGTCGCTGACAAAAACTAGTACCTATGTAGGTCTCCAAATAAGTACTTAACAACAAGTAAAGCAGCATACAAGAGTAACATCTGACGAAAAAACACTGTTATAATATAACGCCTCAGTTAAAATATGGGTAGGTAGGTAACTAGGCGAGCCCGCGGCTCCACCCGCGTGGATACTTTTTAATTTTCCGGGATGAAAAACACTCTGTGTCCTTTCCGGATTTCAAGTTACCACTTACCTCTCAGCTTTATTTTATACGCACAGTACCTTTTGATAGCTTTTTTAGGGTTCCGTACTCCCGAATGGGATATCATGGAAAAAGGAATGCTTATAGGATCACTCGTGTGCCTGTCTGGATGATCAATGAAATTCGCTGTGACCAGCAGCCAATTTGCTCCAAAGCTACAAGACCGAATCAGTTGAAATTGGCTGCAGATATGCATTTCGTCGTCACAACATAAACACGGACGCGTAGCGTATATAAATAATTTAAAATTACTTTTGGGGGACAATTTAGTTTTAAAAATAAGCTTTGGGATTGCATCTTGCGTGCATATTAAAACAAATCCCAATAAATTATTGTCATTTTAATTAGGTTAATCAAAACACAACGTTACAATAACCATTAAAAATATTCCATTTTGTGGCCAAAAATATAATCTGCATCAACTTTTTTTATTAAGTTCTAAAATACAAAAGTATTGTGATTCATATCCTGTTGAATATGCAAGAAATCAAGAATATTCATAGCCGGCTCGTTAGTGGGGGTCGGCCACGCTCCTGAAAAGCATCGTTTTAAATACCATGTACTATGTAATAGGTACTACAGTTTATGTTCTTTTATAAGAGTTTACTTGGCTTTGTAGTGTTTTTAAATGGGTACTGTGTTGGATTTGTGCGGTAATAGTAGTTTATGCAACGACCATATAAAAAGGGTTATTAAAACACGAGTGTGGGTTTATCACACGAGGCGTAGCCGAGTGTGATAATAGCATCACACGAGTGTTTTAATACCTAATTATATGCCGTTGCATACACTATTTTATCTTCACTCATACAGTTGAAATAAAATAAGTGGAAAAATAGTTGATTCCAATATGGCGGATATTCTCATTGCGTATTCGAATGACTGCGCAGCGCGCTAATCCATAGACAAAGATAAAAGCTGGCTCATTGACTTAAGTCAATGAGCCCGCGCCAAAAATTAAAAAGAAAAAGTGTGCTATAAAAATTAAAAAGTTATTTTATGATGCAGTTGTTTAAAAATCGAAAGAAAATGTTGAACTGTAATGGTTTTTTTTTTAAATTTTACCTATCCACGAAAAAAAAGTACGTATTTATGTATTCGTTTTCGAACTCATATTTGGAACATTACGTTGTGAGTGTAGATAAAAATAATTATATCAAAATATACCCTCGTTTGATATCATTTTCTTTTATTTTCTGCAGTCGGCTGACTCTAAAACATATATAAAACGAGGTCAAATAACATTATTGAAAATAGAAAGTTGTTTTTTTAAATTTACAATAGGCTTTCAACACCCTAACAGAATAGTTAAAGACACAGAAAGGTAAAAGTTTTGAAGGCATCGTGTTATTTTTATTTATACATTTATTAAGACAAATATGCAAACCGCGATGCAATTTTGCCATACCTACTCGTATTACTGGAATAAACAGTAGCTCACAATTTAGGACTCGTTAGTATTAGTGTTAATGTATAATCTGTAGTGCTTGGCAACTAGTCTTAACCCATTTGTATATGTCCCTTGCTTGGGGCCTGTTTAGCCTAGCTCTGTTCTGTCTCCTGCCCGATAAGGAGGGAAGGAAGTGGAAATTATATTTTTTTCCTACTCCGCTGTTATTTTTGATTAAGTTGATTACGGGATCCAAGACAGTTTAATCGTTTCTCCGGAACTTAGGCAGCGCCGCGTTTTTCTGGTTGTCGCCACTGTTGATTCTGACTTTCAGGAGTTGCAGTGGTTTGGGCATGTGTGGCGGACTTGACCCAAAAAAAAGACAAATAAGTTTACTACGTACTCCGTACCTAAGTAGGCACTTAGGTACGGACCGAAGACTACGTTAACAAAAACTGCTTCGTCCAGTGCATTAAATGAGATTATGAGCACAAAAAAGTGATATTGCATGGACGGGATGGTGTGAAGAAAGGACAAAACGAAATTGAAAAAGCCTTTCAACTGTGTGAAATATATTCGTATTTTTGTCTTACAAAGGTATTCATTTCAAATTCAAAAACTCCCTGTCTACATCACTACATATATATACTCGGGAATCTGACTTTACATTAAAGTGAACTCACTGAAATGGAAAATTAAAAATGGAACGTTAAACGTGGAACCAGAGTATTTTCTTCATAAAATGAAACTTAACAATTATTAACTCAAGATATTACTGTAGAATTCCAAAATTTAATTAACGAAAATCCTATTAACATGAAACCGAAATACTGTACGAATAAAACCTTAATACTTTGAGGTTGTTGTTGACAAAAATAAGAAATGATTTACTGACGCAAGTCGAGGAAACCGCAAGCTCTCTCACGGCGACGGCGCTTCAGCTTACTTATGTAGACGGGCCTGATAAGTCCCACTTTACTCTGATTTGTGGCCACCGTAAGCACCGATATATATTTTCATCAACGTTATTTATTCGAACAAGTTATTTTTATGATATTCTTAAGGGGCACAAAGCGCGACAAATGTCTTACAAGCTTTTGAAAAAATACTCTCCATATGTAACGCATATTTTATGAGTTTACGTAAACGGTTGGAATCATAAGAGACTTTATTCGCTTTAATAGAATTATATTTGTGGATTTTGTATTAACTGACAATATGGAAAACTGGCTGAAAACTCCGTACGTATGTATTGAAATTATTTACGTACTAAAGCTATTTTTTCTTCAGTAAGTAACAAAAATCCAGTTATTTACGTCGAACAAGCACACCAATTTGATTACTTTTCACTTCGATGATATTATATATATACGAGTATATACCTGCTCGGATTTTTTCCCTATTAGATTCTACACTCTCAGCCTATTTGCTGCCAATGTATCCAGCTGGAAACATTCTAGTTAGAATCATAACTAAGTAGGTAGGTACCGCAGCCACCCTCCATGCCAACAAAAGATCCGGCAGCGGCGTCGACAGTTGTTGTCGAGCGAACATCTCACTCCGGTTATTCTTTTAACTGTCTGCACAATAGCGGGTACTTAGTCGTTAATCCGAACGTTAGGGTGGAAGAAATCTCCTCACAATAAGATTTCACATTTTTTTCTTCGTAGTGTAGTTTTTGAGAAAAATAAGGCAGTTTTTAACTATGTAAGTAATAATATATTTTGCAAAGGACCACTTTGCACCATAGGCGAACTTTTACAATATTTCTCTTCGCTTCTCATGATGTGAAAACTCATTTAAACAGCTGCGTTTTTGTAATATTCACTAAAACTTTATACGCCTCCAAAATTCTCTACGTTACGTATTTTTAAAGGTAGCTAGGAACATTCAGCTCAGTGGTTTGTTATGAAAAGTCAAAAGCAAAAGCAACCGTTTATTCAGCTTTGACCGAGCCGACTTTGTAAGCAAAATCGGTAATTGACGCTGGACATAAGCTCTTGTGGGGTAAAATATCGGATTGGGTCATAATCAAAGGCTTACGAGCCGAAGCCCTCGTTCCATTAAATATCACAAAGAAACGTAATACTTGCAAGTTAATGAACCGTGAGAAAGAAAAAATATGTATTTTAATGTAAAATCTAGGTATTTTTGCATTTAGATGTCAGTACTTTCAAAATGTTCTGTACAAAAATTGTGATTAAACAACTGAAAACTTTACCTAATCTTTTGTAGTTCAAAGCAAGTTTGTTTGGTAACAATACGTAACGAACTCTCTCAAAGTACTACAGACACGTTTCTTCAACAATACAGCGTAATCTAATGACTATCCACACAGCAACAAAGTATATGTCAAACTTGTAATAGTTTTACAAAGATACCTCTTTGAATATACGAACGAGTTACGTAGACTAACTTAAAGTAACCATCTCTTTGAAAATAATATATTATACAATATTTAAGTTGAAATTAAAGATAACTGAACCCACAACTAACAAAAAATGAGCATACCATGTAGGTATTCAGTTTCACTATCCGTTTTCCTCTTGGGCAAGCATAGACTCGGATTGGAGCTGGTAAATTCTCCTGGTGGAGTAAAAAACGGAAAAAGAAATACAAAAGGCGTCCGCCAGCAAAATTACCTGGGGCCACGTAACAATGTAATATCAACCTTAGCTTTTAAGAAATAAAAGTCAAATGGCAACAAATAAAATCTTGGTAGACATGTTCGTGAGCTTCATTTGGGCAAAGGGAGGTCAAACACTTAAACTCCGGAGATACAAGATTGCAGACGAGTTGAGGCAAACGAAGCAAGCTTCATGAATCGCTTTCCTGCATGCGAGGGGGATTTTTGAGGGCCGCTATGTAATCAACCTGCTATTTTGATGGTACATGCACTCGGCAAAGCTTTTCACGACGTGGAGATATTCTTTATAACTAAGGATATTACTAACTACATCGTGCGCTGAGTTGCTTGATATTAATCGTAGCACAATTTCTCACCGTTACGACGTTCATATTTACCTACAGAGTCCCGTACATAATGAATTTGGTCTTAACTGTGTAAAAGTCTTTTGTGAAAGCATCCATTCTCTATTCTTATCCCCCTCAGTGTTAGTAATATACATTCCCGCTTTGGAATAACACACACTTATATATACAGAACAGATCATCACTGGGGACCGTTTGAAAAAGGGAAAACAGGAAACGTGTGAAAAAATAAGCCTTTTTTCCCGTCGAAAGGCGTGAACGCGACGCATCACCTATTTCTAAAGGAACGTAAATAAACGCACCTTTAAGAGTGCGTCTGAATCGACACATGTCCGTACATCCTCGCCGTGAGTCAACATTCACCGGAGGCTTATTCTGAGGCAATATGGCATCACTAACTTATTCTCGGCTACGGGTTTTCCTGTCAAGTGATGTGAGCTGTTTATTTGAGTCAATGAGACTGAAATAATCAGACGTAAGCGACCTAAAATAATTTGCTAATAGAAAATATGCATGAAAAATTATCTCCTAAGTAACCAGTACATCGATAAATATAGAAAAATAAATATTAGCAAAACCGAATGAAAATTGAGCGAAAAACAAACGAGCAACAATAATTTTAAACAAACATATCCTTGAAAACGCCGTTTTCTAAGGGCGTCACGGCCTTTGACGTCATAGGGTATGTCGGGCTCTCTAATTATCAACTTTGAAGCTTCATATTTTGTCGTTTATGAAGAAATAAACAATTATAAATCATATTTTTTGACGTTCATAATTATTCTATATACAGCTATAATTAATTTTAGACTGTGCCTAGTTCTACTGTTTGCATAACCTTTAACCTTTTCTTGTATTCAGAGAATGTATATCAGAGGTAGGAAATCGAATTTAACCATACAATAAAATATAAGCTAACGGTGTGCCCTTACATTCCAACGATGTAATGATCTGCTGCAATGCAAGAAAACCACTTCAAAAGATAAAAACGAATGGAAAATAAATCGGAATAATCCTTTCTATCGCTTAGTATATTCAGAGGAAGCTTCTAATTACTACAACTCGTTGCTGCGGTTGCCTTTGCCACATCATCAAAGGGGTTGCAAGTGACGTTGCTACTTGCAAAGAAAACAGCTTTTGTTTTCTTTGACCGGGACCCCAACACACGACAACTTTTAGATTTTCTTACCTAGATTAGTTCTTTTCATTTATTCTCAGTTTCATCCAATAAAACCTTTAAGCTTTTCAGAAAACGCTTCAACTTTAAGCTGGATTAAAAGAAACATACAAACTACAACATTGGTAGTTAAAATAAATGGAGCTGCTTGACAAATCAAAATGCTTAGTGCCCAAGAGCAAAGTTCGAGGGAACTCCGTTGTAAATCTAGATCGTAAACCAACATTAATCGTCCGTAGAGAACAAACTAGTTTCTCTAATTATTTCCTCGCCTTCGACCCTCTGGTTTTGTCTCACGGATTGCTGCATTCAAGTAACGACACCATTAATCGTGAAATTCAATGGGATCTTTAGTGCGTTACAAAATTGCACGAAATAATGGGCCTGATTTTGTCACTGAGTGAAATTAAAATAAATGTTGGTATACCAAATTGGGGGTTGTAATAATTTCCGATACGAACTTCATCGTTCCTTTGGTCTCGTTACTCAAACTCAATACCACAAAGCGGAAGGAAAATGTTTGTTGTGGAATCTGAGCGATATGTTCCATTATGTCGACATCCCATTATACCTACACTAATATTCTCTTCCTGCCATCAAAACCCAAAGGAGCAACGGAGAGTTGCAAAACTCGCGGCAAATCGGAACGGTCCCCAAACGGGGAAGGGGTGTAAGTAAGTACATAAAAAACATAGGAGGAGTACATAAAAAACTAAAATCAAAATAAGTGTAAGACTGTGCCACTAGGAGGATTAAAAACAACTGGCCAAGTGCGAGTTGGTGTCGCTTGTTGAGGGTTTTACAGTAACACTGCAAGGGTAAAATAAAAGTTACGATTTTTAAAACTTTCCTTTTGGCACTAAAACACAATCGTTACCCACTTTAGTGTTCTGTTTACATGGCTATTACTTTACTAGTTTCAAATTCAAAACATTTATTTCAATTAAACTATTTGCAGGTAACAACTTTAAGTTATTCAAAAGGTTAAAGCTAATTGCCAGTTTTTGTACTTAGGTAAAACCATTAACTGAATGTCTTCTGCGGTACCTTTTGAAAAAAGAAATGGTTCGAGTCTTCATACAAAACATTCACCATAAACCATTCCATTTTTCAATTCGATTTATGGAACCCCAAAATATAAATCAACATGAAACATTATTAACGGACTCCAGTGACAATGTCGAAAGACACAGGAAATAAAATATCCGAATGCAGTGTTCCAAGCTTTCTAGTTCCCACCCCAGGTTGCCTGAGTACTCTGTGTATCTCAGCGGTATAATAATGCCACCCTGCAATCACGGGGTGTGTTGACACAAGGACCGTGGTATTTATTTGCTAAACTCTTGGGTACGCCTGGTGGGTAACGACGGACTAATTTTCAAAACGAAAGCTGAATAAGCATTCGATTGCGAATCGGGTAAACATTCCCCGAGCATAGGTAATTGGTTTAATATAAAGTTAATTTTGGTAACTTTCTATTTAATAATGTTCCCGAATTTCTAATACGAAATAAATTGTTGAACAACAATAATGCTAAATATAGAAAAGGAGGGATGTTCACTCGAAATCACTCTCAGTTCGAGTTTTTGTATGAACTTAGTCAGTTGAAAGTCTTATCAGTGTTATCAATCAATGATTTGAAAACATCCTGGGTTGCTCGATTTAAAACATGGAATTGAAATATAACTCCGAAATTGAAGCAGAGACATTTTTTTAATTTTTTGTACATAGTATTATACTCGTACGTAGGAATTGGTAGACGGCGCGTTGTGTTCCACGCGCTCCTCAAAGAGTAGGAGATCAATTTGTTCGAAAGAGTCACCGCGGCCCTGGAACGCAACGGGTAACGGGAGGAACACGGATGAATTTTAGTCAGTAAGAGTCTGACGAGCGGAAGGAGTCATTTGATGATTTCCCATTCCATTCTTAAAAAAAGGTATTGGCAGGCCTTTCTTACGGGCAGCATAAAAATTAAGAAACGCTAGGCGCTCCGCAACGAAGTTTTAATTCCTCCGGTATGGTTTAATCCACTCAATAGAAGAGAAAACGGAAGAGAAATCTACAGCGCGGCTTACAAAGGTTAAACTTTTACACAGATTTGTTATAATTAAAAGTTCAACACAAAGAACTCGATTAATCGTTGAAATTATAATTTCGAATGAGTTCAATCGCTGTCATTCTTTTAAAAGCCGGGAACGACTGCTCTGCGATTGAATAGGAGTTTTCAATTAAAAGTGAAAACCGAATGAAAGCCTGTTCTAGGTAGCTACGTTAGAGGCGTGTTACGAACATAGTCAGTGGCAGACGACGAAAGACTTCGCAATTAAGTTTTAGGATTTTAAAGCCGTACTTAAAAAGTTCCTAATTTAATCCTAGTTTTAATTAAAGATCGGAAAAATGTAGTCATGGACGACCGAGCTTGATGGGCTGCTACTCACCGTTTCTAGGGGAGACCGGCGTCGTAAAATTACTACTATTAGTTTACCAGTTGTTTCTATTCATCGCTGCCACTGTGGTGAAGATTTCAACAGCCTCGACCACCAAGGTCTATCTGCACGGGTTGCAGTCATCAGTAGATTTTTATGTTCAAGTGTATATGTTGCAGCTTAGTCAGCCGTTTCATTGGTTGCCTAGCCTTTTCATTTAACTGCGCCGATTTTGCAGCAACCTAAGTGACATCTTTGGTTCAATATCGGTTAATGACTTGCCCATGTCACTTATGTCGCTGATTGTTTGTTTGTGTAGTTGGTAGTATGAAATAATGTCGGATGTTCAGTAGGATTAGTGCCTCAAAAGAACTAGGTATTCAGCATAATTTTGACTGAACATTTCGTTAAATTAATAATAAAACTTAGCATTATAAAAATATGTTAGTTGTAAGTAGATGTTACTGTAAAAGCTCAAACAGTAGTCAGCCCAAACTGAAGCAAATGCTTAGATTTTGCATGTGCGTGCTTGTAAAATTCCGAAGTTAGAGCTGTTTATTACCGATGAGTTCGGACTTTTACCAATAAGACTTTGTACGTCTTAGGTTTTCTGTCGTAGTTCGGGCTTTAACTGTAACATAAATGAAATAAGATGGGGATGTTCAGTAGCTAAGTGGGTAATAGAATTAGTGCCTCAAAGGGACTAGGTATTCGGCGTATCTTTGGCATAACATTTCATTAATTAATAATAAAACGTACATTTTCCTGCTTAGTTTCTCTATATTCACCTAGTACACAGTGGTTTCGTATAATGATTTACATATTTTATTCTGAAACATTCCGCCAAGGCTTTATAATAAATTCATTGTAATCTAAAACATCCACATCATAATTTACTTTATCATGCATATAACTCACACGTATATGGTGTGTACGTACGTAGGTATATATATTTCTTGTTGCTATGTATTTTGTGAGCCAGACGACTTGGGAGCAGTATATCCTAAACTTTACCCAAAACCGGTTTGCAATATTAATGTATTGTACGTGGTAATCTTACTGATGTCGATACTGAGCCGAACAACTGAAATTATAATAACTGCCTTCCTCATACTCTGCGTGAGTATTATGATATTTTATCTGCGAAGATAAATGACTTTACGTGTGTATGTAACTAAAAAAGTATTAGTAATAGTAATAGCTGGTACATGGAACATATGTGAGAGGTAAACGGGGGCACGTTTCGGCCTAACTACTGGGTTCAGGGCGGAACTCACGTGCGCTCGTTTTCGTCAAAGAAATTTACGTACGTATCTGTAGGCTGCGGTGATGAACTCACGGAGGAACCTCCGTGAAATTACCTTCTTAATTATGCTTTTGGGTTTACATGTAAAGTAGATTCTTTCAGTTGCCTACCGGTATTACGTAGTCTGTTTACTCATGGTTTAAAAATACAACGTGTAACAGTTTATACGCAACTAGCACTTCGCCCGCGACTTCGCCCGCGCGGATTTAGTAGGTACTCCACAAACTTCAACGCCCCCTATTCCCCCTTATAAAGGTTAGTTTTGGAAAATTAAGCACAACGATTTTCATTATTTACTTATATACTTATTCGAGGCCCTAGACAATGTGCCATTTAGGTAATTAGCGAATGCGACTGTCGAAATGCCAAAATGTAAGAATTTGATCACGAGACATTTCGATAGTATCTGTCAATCCCCTACATTTTTGACGTATTGACGATCGCCTACACCACGTTACCGTTGACAGAATCTCACTTGTCTCAAGCCCAGGTTCAGTGCAACTGTTCACCCGTTCAGCCCGTCAGGGGTTGATTATGCAAAAATTGTTTGGTACATCTGTTTCAATTATATTAAAAAAATTATCCCACTTTTAGTTTGTTCATAGAATTCCGACGTAAATTGAAGCAAGCAATAATGTCCTCCTCTAAAAACTTAATCACCCCTGCTTCACCCCTTATTATGTATGTACTTAGTTTATTTTTTAAAAATCCAAACATTTGTTATTCTTATTGTTTTATCGATAATAGTTAGACATATGGTATCGCGGACTTTTTTGTAGACATTGATGTCCTCTATAAAACTGTAGCACATCACTTTGCTCTATTGTCAATAGATTCCGCATCGTACGCTTTTTTTCACACCTTGGGTTACATTATCGAAGTTTTCATATGGATCCCTAACTTTTTTGAAAATATTCTATAGCCTATGACCATCACGGATAATGTAGGAATCTACTGGTGAAAGATTTTTTCAAATCGGTCCAGTAGTTTCGGAGCCTATTCATTTCAAACAAACAAACAAATCTTTCCTCTTTATAATATTACTAGCTGTTGCCCGCGACTTCGTTCGCGTGTACCTATGTATTGTAAAATGATGTGGCTAGGTAAGATCAATGTGTTCGTTTATCTAATACGAACAGTCAATATCTATCATTCCTTGCCTATTAACATCAAATGACTCCTTTCGCTCTGGGCGGAATGGAAGGGAGTGTCAGACTCTTACTGACTAAAACCCGTCTGTGTTCCAATGCCCTTTGCGTTCCAGGACCGCGGTGACTCTTTCGAACAAATTCCGCAACTCTGGCAGGCACTGGCCCTAGCGGGCCTCGCGTCTTTATGCTGACATCTTTTTGTGACGCGCGTGGAACACAATGCGCCGTCGAGTATCAAATATTTTTCCTCTTGTGTTCAAATATTTTTTCTTGAGAAACGTTGTAATGATAATGCTTCTTTCATTTCATCGAAACTATTCACAGCAGTCCTAGAAGATGTTGTTAAAAATGTGGGTATAGATTGGGACTATAGTGGTATTAACGTTAATTTTCTGCCCAACTGTCTCACTTAAGATTTGCAGATGACTTTGTGGTTTTCACTGAGAACTTCGATGACCCCCAGAAAATGCTTCAAAATCTTTAAGATGCTTCTTTTAAGTTGGGTCTTGGGATGAATATGACCAAAACGAAGGTTATGGCCTTCAGCGATTCAAATCTGGAAATTAATTGTTGGAGGTGATTAACCGATATGTTTATCTTGGCCATATCCTTTCAATTGGCAAAGAAAATCAACAATCGGAGGTATCGAGAGGAACACACCTTGGATGGGCCGCTTTTATAAAAATTGACGACATTCTGAAGCCTGCCAAAATTCCGCAATGTCTGAATTCCCGCCTTTATAACCAGTGTGCTTTTCCCACCATGACTTACTTACTTACATGGACGCTCACGCAGGAGGCTGTTTACAGACTGATAGTTGCACAGAGAGCCATGGAGCGTTCCATGCTTGGTAGAGGTACGTCGTCGAGATCCGAAGACGTACGAAGGTTTTAAACATCGGAAAACGAATTGTAGAACTAAAGTGGACCTGGGCAGAACACTTGGCAAGGCGCGGTGATGATAGGTGGAGTAAGGCAGTGACTGAGTGGCGTCCGAGGACTGGAATAAAAAGTATTGGTTGGCCGGCGGCGAGATGGGCGGACGATATTGTTGCCATCGTGGGTAGAACCTGGATGAGGCTGGCACAGGAACGTGGGGATTGGCACACGAAAAGAGAGGCCTATGCATAGCAGTGAGCGAAGTTGGACTGTGGATAATGATGATGATACACGATGTTGATGAAACTTGCTAAGTTTGTTAACACGCGATAGAGCTACATAAAGTTGTCAATGGGAAACCAACCTGAAGAGAAGTCAACCCCCGCAGAGGATACGGCGGAGCATACGGTGAAGGTCTGCCCTGCTTGGGCGGAGCACCGCCGTGTCCTCGTCGAGGCGATCAGCGACGGCGACCTCTCGCTACCGGCTCTGGTTCACTCCATGGTCCAGAGAGCGGAGGCGTGGGAAGCCGTCACCTGCTTTTGCGAAACAGTAATGCTAGTAAAGGAAGGGGCAAACGTCACGCCTTAGCAGCCGACACAGAAGAAGACGCCCCGGGCGTTAGGAGTCGCAGGGCGATTCCCGGCCACCGTAGGCACGGGCCTGCGGACGGCGAGCGTTGGGTGGCTCGCGGCCCGATAACAACCAGCGGCCCTACCATGATGTGACGTCCGGGTCGACGAAGCGTTGTGTTCCATGCGCGCTTCCAAGAGATGTCAGCTAAGTAGACGGGGCCCGTTAGGGCCAGAGCCTGCTAGGGTTGCGGAATTTGTTCGAAAGAGTCACCGTGACCCTGGAACGCAAAGATCATATGGAGAAACACAGATGGGTTTTAGTCAGTAAGAGTCGGACACTCCCTTCCAGTCTACCCAGAGCGGAAGAATTCATTTTGATGATTTCCCATCCATAAAAAAACCCCGCAACGGATAGAGTAGAGTATGGACTCCGTTGTTCGTAGGTGTCCTGGCTAAGTTTGCCGGCCGATCTCCGTCCAAGTGTACAGAAGCAACCAGGGTGCTTTACAGGTTGAGTGGAGAGAATTAACCGTTCAAAAAAAAAAAAAAATTACGTCAGTGGAGCAATCAGACCAAATCTTTTTTTTATGTTATGCATCAAATGCATAACGGTAAGTTTTGTATGAAAAGAATCACTGTTTATGACGTTTTAAAAGTACCATTAGTAACTAAAAAATATATTTTGGTGTAATTCTCATGCTTTTGATAGTTAGTACTTTTTTCGATCAACAGATGGCATTACGGTTATCTGAATTATGTAGATAATAAGTTTATTTCTTCTAGATTGCTACAATTCCTATCAGGTTTATGTGTAAATATTATCTAAATGGTTTCGCAACTAACTAACATGTCATTTTGTGCATTCAATTATTTTGTGCATTCAATTACGAACAAAAACCTTTTAAAATCAATATTGCTTACCTCCCATAACATACGGCGTGATAATATGTAGCCTAAAGTGTTCCTTGGTTTACAAAGAACATTTTTGTTGAATTTCAATTCAATCTATCCAGTAGTTTTGGCGTGAAGCCGTACCATACACACATACAAACAGACAAACAGACAAAAATTCTAAAAAGTCACTTTTTGTCAGCAGTTACGTTTTTCTAACAAAAGCCACTTATTTTTTCTCGAAAATTCTCAATGTACAGTTTTTCTTTCGTTACTGTTTTATTATATGTATAGATTATTAGTGTAGATAACTCTTAAGGGGTTATTGCACTCATAATTATGAACAACTTTTTCTATGGCACCAATACTGAAATCGCGAAAAAAAATCGACGGAATTGACTGATCATATATATTTATGTGAGCATAACTCGACAGAATGTACTGAATAGTTTATATAATATAAAAATATGTTTTCGGGATTGGTCGCATAGCAAAAGTTGTTCTTAATGGTAAGTACAATGACCCCTTAAGAATTATTGCGTTAAATCTGTTACACGTTGTATATTGTATGAAATTAATATCAGGTAGCGCTTTGTGATTAAATACACCAAAACTAAGGATTCAGTCGAAACCTTTAATTAGTCACTCTGTAAGTCGACCCCTTACTTTTAATCTAACAAAAATGCTTTACGGATGATAGATTAACTCAAATCGCTTTTACGACTAAAATTAATTAGAAGTCTATCCTTCAATCGATGTCTTACTTTCCCGGTATCAAAGTACCTTATTGATTAATAACTTGTTTCAATCGAAGCTTAGCAACAAAACAGTAATTACAAAGTCGAACGGTGAAGGCGACGCCTTTACTACCCCCATAAGGGTGCTGTTCTACCAGAGATATGCGAGTCAGATAAGCGGTGCGCGAGCTAAAAATCCACCAATGTGATCACTTCATTTTCCCAGCCTGGCTTAGCACATCTGGTGAAAAAGGACTAGCGGACTATGAGGCTTGCGGAATTATTCGAATGAGTTACCACGGCTCTGGAACGCAAAGAACATTTGAAGGAACACGGGTAGGTTTTGGATATTATGAGTCTGACACTCACTCACGTTCCGCCCAGAGCAAAAGGAGTAATTTGATGATTTCCTATTTATAAAACGGAGGAGAATGTGTGTGCGAGACGAATCATTTACGAGGTACTTATACGCATCCTCGCATCATCTAGCTACGTACCGGTTACATAGCTTCGCTACACATCCTAGCACAACTTTCACAACGCTATCCTTGCACCGCCTAGCTACGTACCGTTTACATAGCTTCGCTACACATCCTAGCACAACTTTTACAACGCTATCCTTGCACCGCCTTGCTACGTACCGTTTACATAGCTTCGCTACACATCCTAGCACAACTTCCACAACGCTTTTATAGGTACATCCTTGCACCGCCTAGCTACGTACCGTTTACATAGCTTCGCTACGCATCCTAGCACAACTTTAACAGCGCTTTAATACATCCTTGCACTGCCTAGCTACGCACATCTCCTGTGGAAAATTACTCTTACAAAGTATAATGGTGTAGGCGACGCCTTTCCTATAAGTCTTTGTTGAACTCGACGGATTCAATCCTAAGTTGTAACTCTCTGTATCCAGGTGCTATAAAAGTGATTATAAAAAAAGTTTAAATTCGAACGGGTTCAACTGTGACCTGTGATCATAGTTACAAAATGGACGAAGGCCAAGTTGATGTCGAAGAAGCATGAATTATAATTACCTCACATAAATAATTAGGTACTGTATCATTATGATTGTATGGTTTCAAAATACCTGTGTGAAAATAAAAAAGGGTTGTATGCCAAACAAATAAGAAGAGAATCTTCTTACGCTAAACACCCAAAAAACAAACTACGTCTGTTTCACAAAATACATAAACTCTCAGCCTGCGCCTGACTTTAACATTAGAATCCACTCCTGTCGTACTCCAACCCAAATTTCCTGTAGCTGTCCTGTAATCCAGAGGGAAAAATCCGTTAGGTATCTAGGTATTGTTGTGGATCAGCGGTTAAGCTGGTACCCTCATCTGGAAGTGACCATAGGGAGGGTAAGAAAACTCATATGGGTTTTCAAATCCCTGAGACAAGTTATGAGTACCGAGCTTCAGAAGCAAGTATATATTGCACTAGCCCAATCGGTAATCACATACTGTATCTCGGTATGGGGTGGAGCAGCCAAATCATACTTTATAGATCTAGAGAGGACACAAAGATCTCTGATTAAGGTCATGTACCGTAAGCCTTATAGGTTTTCTACTGATTCGCTATATGCTAGCTCTAAGCTGCTCTCCGTCAGAAAACTATATGTACTACACATGGTACTAAGACATCATAAAATATTACCTTATCACCAGGCCAAACTCAAAAAAAGACGGTGTGACCTGGTAGCCCCTACATACGCATCACGTTCAATTTTTGCTAGCCGCCAAAATGTAGCTCAAGCCCCACGCGTTTATAACAAACTTAATCACATTCTCAATTTTTACCCCATGCAGCTGTATGAGTGTAAGAGGACCTTGACTGAATGGCTCTTCACACTTAAGTACGAAGGCGTGGAGGACATTTTGGTTACTCTAGGTTGAACTTCATACATACACACAGACACATAATAAATTAGTTGGTATGTATGAGACCCACTCACATGCATATGCACACACACCTTCACACACATCCTCACACACACCATTACTTGTACAGACAACCATACGAGGACTATAGCTGTAAGTCACCATCCGAGGACCTTCTAGAAAACCAGGTTAACGACGACTTACGACTTTATTAACAAGACAGAAAGGAAGAGAAAACAATATTTAGGTTGATGAGCCTATTCGTATTGTGCTATCTCAATTTTTTTTTGGTATGACTTCCTATGAACAGCGCGAGGACCTTAATACATTCGAAAACCCGCCTGGGAAGTACCATCCGAGGACCTGTGTGTGAGCCAAACGAGGACCTTAACCATCTGACCAGGGACACCAATGCGAGGACCTAATTTAACACACTTTTTCTCATTTCTTGTACAATGTGAGGACGCAGTATTAGACTTTTTATGTACAGTACGAGGACGTTTTTCCGAGTAGACGGTGTACAAAGCGAGGACCTTTTGAAAATTTCCAGTACAAACTTTTTACACACTTATAATTTTACCGTAATAATATTTAAATTATCTTTATGTAGGCAATTCTATTCACACACGTCAATTTCTTGATTTAAGTACCATCAGAGGACCTAATTTGATTTTAACTGACAAACGTTCAAAATGTAAGTCTGATATAAAAATTTTATAATCACGGTGATTTTATGAAGCTTTCGCTGGAATTGTCTCCTCAACGGTTACTTGTATCGTCTTGAAACTTTGTATTCTATTTGTTGACATTAAATTTCATAGTAATACATCTGTTATGGTGATGTTATTGTAGCTACTGGTGGAATTGTCTCCATGTGAGACAACTCTTCATCGGTTACTTGTAGCGTCTTGAAACTCTGTGTGCTTTTTGTTGATATTTCATAGCAATACATAGTCATGGTGATGCTATGTAGCTGCTGCTCAAACGGAGAGGAGAACTACTGGTACCATAATTCTGGAGCTCGAAAGACAATATTGTTCAAGCGCACCCCCATCTAGCATCGTCGCACACCTTCACCTAATGTGGCTGATCCAACGACCGCAGCAGCACATACTCCCATAAAAGGCATCATCATCTGCCCAGCCTGTTCCCAACTATATTGGGGTCGGCTCCCAGTCAAACCGGATTCAGCTGAATACCAGTATTTTACGAGGAGCGGCTGCCTACCAGACCTCCACAACCCATTAACTGGGTAACACGGTACTTCTTGGTAACACTGGTGTCAGATTTTCTGGCTACTGACAATCCGTAACGACTGCCAAAGATCTACAAATGACAGCTGGGACCAACGGCTTAACGTGCTTTCCGTGGCACGGAGGAATCTCGGTATGTTAATATGGTATATACTCCCATAAAAGGCATACACGTAACATATTGCTCAATGGCTCTTTAGGCCTCACTGGTCAGGCAACGACTCCGCCCAAAGTTCGACGCCCTTTTCCTCATGTTGCCCGGAGATCGTTGAGCTCCCGTCAACGCACGGCTGCCTTTCTGGTGCAGGTGGAGTGAGAGGTATGCTGTCTTTCCCTCTCTGACGTTTCCTTTGAATGTATCTTTGACGGCATTCCGAGAAAACGGAAGCGATAGACCACCCCCAGCGTCCTCGCTAAACGTTCCTCCAGCGTATGCTGCACGGTGTTCTCGGGACATTCCACGCGCTAGTGACAAACGGGCATCCGCTTCCGACTCATGCGACGCAGGTACTTCCCAAAGCATCCGTATCCAGTAAGCGCCTGAGTCAGCTGGAAACTGAGGGCGCCATGTCGCTTATCCAGTCACTCATGAACCTAATAACCATCGCTTTCTGCGGTCTTGGCAGTGCCACGGCGTTTCGGGCTATTAGGATTACCGCCCACAAGGGTGCCCCATAAATAGCAGGCGGGCGGGCAATGGACCACACGATTCCTACATGGTCTTCTGGAGGAAGTGTTTGGCCCTGCTAAATTGGGTACAACCCACAAAAGAGCAGCTACAATGCACATCAACCTGGGGACCGAGTCCTAGGTACTTAGTCATCAGCTCGATATTGATGCGAACACCACCAACCACTATATGTTAATCCCGAGCTGGCTTGTTCCAAGGTTTCCATGGGGAAACAGAGGGCTTCGGACTTATGCAAAGCCACTTCGAGACCCAAATGCCGGATTCTTCCGACGACCTGCATAACCCCTGCCGTGGCCAGTAGCAGTGCGTGGCCAGTACTTGCCAATGTCATTGCCCCCGGGCCGTCACCAGGGTATCATCAGCGTAACATATCTCATCGACACCGTCGAGAAGTGCAGTGCCCAGTCATATCCAGTTCAATGTTCCACAGCGGTAGCTCTAGGACCGAGCCCTGTTGTTTCTGACCAGCCATAAGGATGATGGTTGAATAAATGTAGTAGTGATTGTCATTGATTACAGCTGTACAGCCAGGTTGGGGGCAGTTAAAAAATAATATTGCTTGTTTTCAGTGTTATCTTTGCTTCAATTTACAACCTTAAATGCTAAAGGGAGTTCTATAGATTTAACCATAAAAAAAAATTACGTACACAGTTAATTAAAATAACAGTTATGTAAACTGATCCGTAAACATCCAGATTCTTATAACACTCGGGGAGACATGCAAACAAAGTATTCGTTGCGCCATGAAAACAGTATCAATTTGCCTCCCTCCCGCCTTAAATTACATTCTTCTAGTCCATATTCAATGTCAATAAAAATATATAATAAATTACCAGTAGACATAAAACAACAAAATAAAACCAATATATTTTTAAATAAATAAAAACAATTCTTAATTAAAAAATCTTATAACACAGTAGACGAATATCTAACGGATAAATCCATTAATACATAAGTATTAATAACAGTTACTTAGTAAGTAAATAAATATATTGAGTACCTAATTACAGTACAATTACATTTAATATTATATAGTTATACTATACTAATAATAATTAAAAATCTTTAAGTGAATTCACAAATAAATAATATTAATACATACCTAGATAATATTAAAAAACTAATACAATTTCTAAGTATCCAATAATTTTATTGCAACTATAACTATATACACACACTTAAAAAAAGACTCAACTAAAACTAATCTAAAACTAATACAATTAAATAAATAATTAATATGAATGAATGGTAATTTAAAAAACTTATTATGATACAAAATAATACAAATATAGTTAATAAGTTTTATGTTTTATTTTATGAAAGCGCTCTTCCTCTCTCTACTTATTTAAAAAATTTGCTGTGCCCGACAGGGTTCATAATTGTTTCCATTTTTATATTTGCCACCTGTATTTGTACATTATGGATAGCAATAAACGATTTGATTTGATTTGAACAGAACGGTGGAGCAAGCTCCGGCGCGATCTCATAGTGGTATGGAATAAGCGACTGTCGCAATCGCAACCCAGCGCTGGGCCCGCCACAATCATGGCGAGAAAGTCAACTCTTTGAGGAGTGGTTAGAGAGGCGCCACGACGTCCTCGTATTCCATCTGACGCAGGTCCTCACCGGACACGGTACAACACCCAATTGTCACCATTGTGTGGATCGTAATGAGGACACTACATGTCTTTGTAGCGGCGATCGGCAATGGTGACTTCTCGCGTTCGGCCCTGGTCCAATCCAAGGTCCGGAGTCAGAGAGCATGGGAAACAGTCACCTCCTTCTGAAAAACAGAAATGCAAGCGAAGGAGGAAGCGAGATGGGTGAGGAAGAGGCAATCCTCACGTCCCAGCCGCCGAAAGAGACGCCCTGTGCGTCAGCAGTCGCCCTCAAGCTCCGCCCAGAGCGGAAGAATTCATTTGATGATTTCACATCCAAAGAAAAATGGATATGGTTCTAGAGTTTCAAAAGCTTTTTGTCTCGTACTGTGAATATGACGTACTTCCATGCAAATGGTAATCCCCAATTTCACCATCAAGGACGAGAGTTCTGTTACAATGGAAAAATAACCCAATTTAATTGTTACGTAGTTTAAGGCATCTGTAGATTGATTTGATTTTCAGCACTCGAGAAGGAAGTGATTTTATAAAATCAGACAATTTTGAAACAATTAAAAGCCAATACACATGGAAATCTATCCAAATGGGGACCTGAATACACATGTTCGGAAAAGCTATCAATATGAGGACTTTTAAACACACTGCGTGGAAAAACTTCCATCCGAGGACATATGTGTGAAGAATAACACATAAGTCCCCGCAAGGTACTTAAAATATGACTGAAGTGTAAATGTAGTGTGTTAAAAATTTATGAGAGCTCACACACGTTCGGAATGTGAACATGACTTTCCGCGATCAAACCGAGGTCCACCTAGGTCGACATCAAGTTTCCCTTATTAAGTATATAGAAAGGCTCAAAATCGAATGGAGAATACGGTGAATTGGTCGGGTCAATCCGAGGACGTACGAAAAGGTCCTCGGATTGAAAATGTCCTCGGATGTGCCTTGTGTATTCAGGTGCATGTCCTCGCATGGTACTTAAAACAAACACTCACCCACTCACTCACTCACTCACACACACACACACACCATCACTCACTCTGTCACACACACACACATCCTCACTCACTCACTCACTCACACAAACACACACAGACATAAACTCGCCCATAAAGATACACTTACACGCACCATACTCTAGTCTCACACACTTCCAATATAACTATTCACTTTTCTTTTCTTTATTGGTTTTATATAAAATGTGTAACTTTTAACGATCTGTAAATCGAGGGAGAGCGAGGCTTTTCCCAACACAAGTATCTTCGGATTACTTCCTGGGAAGCCCCGGCAACTTCATTGTAAAGATTTTAAGTTAATAAACACATAAACACATTTTAATTTAATTTTAATTTTTAATTTAAATAATTGTAGATACCAGTGTCAAAAAGGGCTTAGCTATGATCACTATAGTAATATTATAAATGTTTGGACAACTCGGTATATTTATTTATTTAAACTCTATGTACAATTCTCAGGCATTCTCTACCAGTCAACCTTTGGGTTAAAAAGACTACACTGTGGTAAGTGTACAACAAATAAATAAGATTTAAAATAGAATCTCTGATGCTTTAAAAGTCATTAAGGAAGCAAATTGATGAAACAGATTTGCCGTACCTGTAGAGAAAGACCTTCATTTTAAGGTAACTTTTAATCATTTTTAGGCAGAAACGTTTAACAAAAAAATAGTAGGCAGATCTAAATTGTAGAATCTACAATTCTATTTCATTAAAGTAACAAATAATTTGACTCCTATAATCTCATTTAATTTACAATTGATTAAAAGGTCTAATTTTCCTTACTGAGTCCAAGCATACAATAATACTTTTCAATTTAACATGAGACTTGATATTGCTTTCACTACCTGTCCAGGCGCGATCTATTGAAATTCAGCCGTGCATGTCGTGTCAACTTTATTGCAAAAATACCTCAGCGCGGGTTGAAATGCACCATATGCCGCCGAAGTTTATGAACTGCTGCATTTTATCCTGTGGTAAATATTAAAAGGAAGAATTTAAGGCAGGTGGAAGCCAGGTTTTTCTATAGAGTGTGCACTTGATGCCCGATACAACACCGCGCCTTTCAATTCCATCGTAAGATAAAATAAATATCGCTGAAAATTTCTTTGGGTTTTTAGTAGGTATACACCCGTCATGGGTGTTAAAAACACAAATTTTCGGGGTGCTCTTGTAACTTTGTGTTTCATAAGATATGTTAAACTTGCGTGGAAATATTATAATATGTATGAAACATTATTATATTTTAATGTAGTTATGATCAGATGTTCTTTGTACGCTATAAATAATAAAAATCATTGAGTGCGCACAAGATCAACCATAGCATCCCGCAATAGCCCGCAGCGATTTTAAAATAGACAAACAAATTGTAGCTATTTGTTCAAATCTATTATGTGGCACAATACAATAACACGTAAAAGATCCAACGCTTCTTCAATTTAGTAGACGAAGAATGAAGAACGAACAAAATAGAATAGAACCAGGGAAACAGGATATTTCACCGGCAGGCGTGATTTGTCGCCACACCGCTGCGCCACGCCGCGCGACACACCATGAACACTGATGGTATCCGCACATATAATTAATCCCGCACCTACATTAAGCCTGCATTTGCATGCAAATTTAAATCCATATCCGATAACCATAATTCTATATTCATGCTTTTTACGGAAAATCCCTAAACTTTTAGATTAACGTTTTAATTTGTGACTACAGGTGCAGGGAATGACAATACAAACACACTGGAGTTTCGAATGTGCTGCCTTTATAGCTAGTTGCCTGCACTTGACTGAACGGAGGTGCAAACACATGGATAACTGTAAATAGAACTAAAGCTTATAACGTGCAGCTAAACTTCGAAAAGTCTGCCATTTACTTACTCAGGTCCTTACCTAACATACTTTCTGTAGCTTTCAATTTATTTTCGGAAATCCAGTTACAATGTCTTTTATAAGACGAAGAGAAGAATAAGTGCCTATAATTATTTAGAGGTCTCGTCTCGACTTGAAATTCAATTACTTAAGTCATTTCAAAGTTGTTTGTTTGATATAAGCTGGCACTTGTCTCGTTGCTAACGCTCAAAAAGTGGGAGAAATTCTGGAAGTCGGTACCGAATACAGCGAAACTCGATTTAAAAAAAAGATCTAATTATATTTTTTTAATTGACAAAAAGATCACTCGTAGTCACTGACGACTTTCTTGAAAACTATTTTATGAACATATTATAAAAGCCCCCGACGAATATTCATAAGTTCTTTAAGTCGGGGTTTTTAAATTATTTTATCCATTTTAGATAGGTACATTTTCTCAATAAATGTACCGAAGTAAAAAAATTCACTTCGGTACATTTATTGAGAAACTGTACCTTAGTATCTATATTATATTTCAGAATTATATTTATAGTTCAGATTCGTACCATGCACATCTATCAACAAAACGCTCAAAAACATTTTAAGAATGCAAAGCATTTTATTTATGTTAGAAAGTAATGATTTGACTATTCACTATCCATTTGCAACCGTCGTCGGCGTCGCGTCGGTTTTTTCAAAAAAATAATTTTGCTTTTTATTTCCAACTTTTTAGAGAGCATAGATTATAATTAAGTACATTGTACTTCATATCGATATAGTTTATTTAACACACAGAAATATTTACCTATCGAGTTTCTTATAAATGTGGTAGCTAATATAAAATAATAATATATTATTGCAGCGCCCCCTAGCGAGTTACTACCGTTACACCTATTTAAGAACCTTCACTAATTAACCACAAACCCAATACTGAAAACCGCATCAAAATCGGACTAGTAATTTTGGTTTTGCACAAACAAATGTTTATTGCAGCGCCCCTGGTGAGCCGTAACACTTATCTAAGAACATGCACCATCAAACCCGAATCCATCACTGAAAACCGCATCAAAATCGGATTAATGGTATTGGAGATAAATGGCAACTTTGGTTTGCACAAACATCCTCTCACCCCAAACGCATATACCATCTCCGTACCGTGGTGGGTAAAAATCGGTTTAAACTAAAGCTCAGATAAGTCTAGTGGTATTGTTTTAATTCTGGTACCAATTAATTTGATTTGAAAGACTTCCCAGAATCAAATCCAAATCGAAGAATAGGTATTTCAATTAATGTTGAATTTGGAATCATTTCATTTCATTATCCTGCGAATAACGTTTCGGACGTTATTCGCACTATGTATTACTTAACTACACATTTGGGAATATTCTCATCAAGTTTAGGTGGAATAGAGCTTTGATTTATGATAAATTTAGGTTGGATCCTCAATTCTGTATCCATTAATATTGTGTCAAACGAAGTGCCGCTTGACGTTGATGACTTGCTTGAGTTTAGTTCTCTAGTACAATCAAACAGTTGACCGTCCCATTGTTCACTGACCGCTCAAATTGAACCACAACTAGACTAGTATTATCTAACCACTGGCGCTCTATGTACTCAGTTAACATAGTGTTTCATTTCATTTGACCGCAAGGCCGATAATTGCACGAGCTATCTTATTGACCAGTCATTTGTTAATAATAAATTCGTTAAGCTTTATTCGGGTAATTCGTGTTTGACATACACGCGATAATTTGACTACAGCAATGTAGTCAAATTATCGCGTGTATGTCAAAAGCTCAAAAGTGAGTTTCGTTTGATATTTTATCCTTATCTGGTTCAATTAAATTTTCGTAGAAATAATATGGATACTTTACTGGAAAAGCAATTAATGAGTGTAACAGCAAATGATAAAACGTGTATTTAATTAATTTTTATATCAGAAAGAGATCTTTTCAAGTAGGCAATGCCAAACTTCAAGCCTTTTATTCAAAAGGCCAACTTTAAAAGTCGTAAATAAATTAATAAATAATTATCATGACAATGGTAGGTAGTCTTCAGCTGTGGACGGTTACGCAACACCGTCTGTCTTGACAAATTAATTTGTCTTGGCAATTTCGCTTTAATGAATTCAAAACTATATTTCGACAAACAACAGTTAGATGGAAAAATCCCCAAGGAGAAGATATCTAACGTCAATTTGGAAGAGTTTTAAATTGCAGCTTCCATTTTGTTAATTCAATTTGGTAATATCGAAAGGCGTAGAACTAATATTGAGTGAATTTGAACGGGCGGCGATCACAGCCTTATCTTAACGAAATCCTGTCGAGCTGGCATCAAGTGTGCCGACCGTGGCTGCTCCTGGCAGGCTTTTTTAATTTGATACTTTTATCCGATATCAAACGTAATCGAGCGGATGTGTTAGTGTCGGTGACGGTGATTTAATTATTTTTTTACAATTATTTTACCTAATAACCTATCTTTGATTTTTTTTTTTTTAATCATAGGTTGTTCCACTCGTTCTAAGCCATAAACGTGTTGGTAATTCTCAACCTCGTAGATCATTGGGCCCATAAAAGGAGGTAACTAGTTCCTGACAACTTCAATCACCATAAATCGGCCCACAGCTAAACGATGCAGTTTCTATTTAAAATCATAAAATGGAAATGAAACCTCGAGAAAGCGATCTAACTAAAGCGGCTCCTTACCGCCGGAATATAAAATCAAATTCCCAATCTTTATCCACTTCTGCAGTACACACGTATTAAAAAGACTGCCATAATCGCTTTTTTATCATCCAGTGGGATATCATTCTGCATTTAGGCAATAAAAGCACGGTGGCGCGCCCCGCGCTTTATCTCCAACGAGCAGCCACGAAAATATAGATCTAAAAAAAATTGATAGCAATTTATATGTTAAACATCGGCTTGAATGAGATATTTCGCATCTTGTACGTTTCGTGCATGATATATCTACTTAAAGATGGGCGTTATTCAAAATTGGCTTTCTCTAGCTTATGATGAATGTTGTATATTCAGAAAAAATCTCTTTTCCTCGCAACGAATCAAGAAATAAACTGAAACGGAGCTAGAGCATCGCCTCTGATTTTTTAAACTTTACCTAAAACAAACATCCTCTTTATAAACAAAGATCAAGAAAAACTGATGGAACTCGGCCACTTAATTATATAAACTCATTGTAGAGCTAGATCTCAAGTAAGTTAACGGTTTGTTGACTTTGTAGTACTAAAACTTGAATCAGGATGACATTTTACTGTGCGATTTAGGTATCTACTGACTGTTTTCAAAGCAAGTCATCAGTTAATACTTACAAAAATTTTAGGATTTACTTACTAGCGACCCGCCGCGGCAGCGCGTGGGCAACACAGCCGACTCCAATATAGTTAGGAAAAGGCTAGGCAGATGATGAGAGCATACAAATATAACATGAAATATGAATATAGCATGATTTTAACAATCATCATCGTATTTCAGCCAATTTACACAAATCCAATGAATTATTATTTTTTTTTTTGTTTACAATTACTATTTTTTATATTTTGCCAGCCTTCTGGGCCCGTTTCCGGATGACGGCGATGCGGAGGAATACTTCGACGCCTGAGTGTATTTTATTTTTATATATTACCTACTTATTTTTTGTATATAGTTAAGTTTGAAAATTGAATTGTTTCAATGAATTATACACCTGAACCTACTTCATGAAACATTCCGTTTATTGGTGAAAGCAGTATGAAAATCTGTTTGGTAATTTTTGAGTTTATCGCGTTCAGAATGGCGGACGGACGCAGTGAGCGGACTTTATTTTACACTACATGATATGTAGTGGTTTGAATTACAGTACCCCAAGTCTTTAGTACTTTTGTAACAGTCCAGCACTTTAGAAGGTGCGGTTCCAACAACGATATATAGACTCTGGCCATTTTCGCACTGTAGTTAACTAACTAGTCTACATATATTTTTCCACAAAAAAAAAATGTATCGCTCTCCCTTTTCCACACTATTCTCTTTTTAACCAACTTCCAAAAAAGCAGGCGGTTCTCAATTACACTTATTTTTTTTATGTTTGTTCAGCGATATTTTTACCAATTGTCAACCGATTTTGATGATTATTTTTTGTTTAGGAGAATATCTTTCCGGACTACAATACATGACAGCAAACCTGCCGGAATTGCTGAAATCGCTTGTCTCTATATTGTTTACACCAGTACACATAACATCTCGCCGGTACGCTGTGAAGGGGTACGTAGATGTGACTTTATGTCCGAATAGATATCTATGCGGGCATAACTTTATTGTTTATAAACCAATTTTGATGATTCTTTTTGCGTTGGGTATAGATAACCAAAAAGTGAAAAATAAACAAACTTTTTAACAAAAAAATATAACCGACTTCGAACTTCGTTCGTTTCTGGTTGTATCTTCGTTATAATATGACACCGACTTCCGAAATTATAGCTATTTTATACTTTGTAGTGTTTTTTGTTTCGAAGTCAATCGCGAAAAAAATATGGACTGCCCCATACATTTTTGTGCGCGCAACTCGACAAAATGTACTGAACAGCCGATTTTTTTTTCGCGATTTCGGGGTTGGTCCTATAGTAAAAGTTATTCATAATGATGAGTACAATGAGTCCTTAGGAGGTATTGCGTTTATTCTGTTACACGTTGTATTTGAGCAGATACGGCGCGGGCGTGGAAGAGCGGGGCGAGGAACTGATACATACCTACTGAACTAGTGGCAAACTAGGAGCTGCTATCAAACCACGGCTCAATGGACAGATTTCATGGTAGTTTGCTACTTAACTAGGAACTGCTATTAATGTAGGTAGGTATAGATAAGACTGACATAGATACTGCAAAATTGCACGCAGATATTAGGTGACTAACCACTGATGTGAGGTTGACTGTACCTTGCTCAAAGCTCGTTTTAATATCACGTCACATCAATGCATTGGCTTTTGGTTTAAGTGTAATTGGGATTTCTCAAGCCTGATTTTACCCTAGGTAATCTTATTACAAGATTATCCAAATGGTTTTACCCAACTGCCCCAGAAAGAGCGTCATCTGCCTAGACTTTTCCCAACTATATTGGGGTTGGCTCCCAGTCAAACCGGATTCAGCTGAATACCAGTATTTTACGTGGGGCGGCTGCCTACCAGACCTCCACAACCCATTGACTGTGTAACACGGTACTTCTTGGCAAGACTGGAGTCAGATTTTCTGGCTTCTGACACTCCGCAACGACTGCCAAAGATTTACAAATGACACAGCCAGGACCGATGTTTTAACGCGCTTTCCGAGGCACGGCATATAATATTGTACGGGTGGCTTTTTGTCATGAACCAGTATTTTTATGCCCTGTTTATCTGTAAACAAACATCTCTAATTTAAGTACACCTACCTACTCTTGTTAAAGCCAATTCATCTAAAATATTCGTGTCTGAGAACCAAATGTAAATTGGCCTTCGAAAGAAAATCCCCAAACATTGTAAAAATATTCGGCCCAGTTAAACAAATCGATTTAAAGTTTTCTTAAGAGAATTAAAATGGTCTTTACTCATTCTTCGAACTGGAAAGTTCTTCGAGTCATGTCTTCTTCGAGTCTTGATTTTAACCTCTTTTATAGGATAATTTATTTTTTACACAATTTTATCGCGGAAAACAGTAAAAAGATGTGCTTACGTGAACGAACGTACATTTGATTTTCCTTTAATGTACCTAGTACATTTAGATTGATAGGTAGAATTCCTACTTTTTATGATGCCCCTATATTATGTAAACCATTAATATATCTTGACATACATACATAAACTCACAATAAAGAACATAGACCTTTACCTAGATCTTCATAGATACCCAAACAATAAATTATGTACCGATTTTTACTACTAGAGAACGTAAAGAATTACAAGAGAAGTCGATTCAGGACAGCTTTATGTCTTTATTTCTGTTTTTGATAAAGTCAATAAATGCATGTGGTGCAATGACCGTTACTGCACATTTATCTGGCGCCTATCACAGGTGTTTAAACATAACCAACTGATTTAAGTTGTTGTTTTGGTAAAAAGCCTTTTTACCCGACTGCGTTAGAAAGAGGGTAATGTTTTTCGAGCGTATGTATGTATGAGTATGTATGCATGTATGTATGTATGTATGTCCGTTTCTTTGGCACGCCCTACAGCCCAAACGGGTGGACGGATTTTGACATTTAAGTTGTCGTTGAAATCGTTCGATTTGTAATAGTGGCATATGCTACATACATTTTCAAAATGGCACCCGAAAAAAATGTAACTCACTAAAATGTAGGAAATAAAAAACAATGACTGTCAAAAAAACCCAACCGCTACAAACGACTGAAAAGTTCCAAACAGGACGCTTTTCAAGCAGTCTGATACAGTTCAATCACATATCTGAGCCCATAAACTTCATCAGACTGCTTGAAAAGTGACTTGTTTGGAACTTTTTAGTCGTTTTTAGCGGTTGGATTTTTTGACAAAGTCATTGTTTTTACTGTTGTATCTGGACTCTTACTGTCTAAAAAAAAGCCCAGAAAGTTCTTTCAACTGCCTATTACCGAGTGTACAAGGCCCTTAATAATATTTTACTATCACAACACCTACACTTTGAAAAACCTACAGTACACTTTGAAAATCACCCCGCCCTTTAAAAAACAACCCCGGATTATGGTGCTATCTATTCCAAAACAAAAAAAAACATTGTCGGTTCCTTTTTCCAGACAGTGTAGGTAAGCCAACAAAAATAATGCCCCAGTAGACCCTTTTACCTCGTCTGGCAAATTTATCTGGCATGTCAGTCAATATAAAGCGTTCGTATTATGCGTCTCGTCTGTCACGTGCCCCTACAAACTCAACCCTCAAAAGCTACTTAACCTTGAGAAAAACTGAAGCCTGAAGGTTACTGCTCGATTAATCATATGTGCCTATTTATTTGATGGGCAGTGTACACGCAGTAATGGTATGTAGTTTTGTAGGATTAGTTGTGGAAATATTAGCGGCTCCTTATGTTATTTGTATTCTTTTGTAAGCTTGTGCTTGATAATTCACCTCCTAAAAATTGCTATTACGAGACTAAAATGAAAACCGGCCAAGTGCGGACCACAAAAAAACCTTTAAATGTTTATTTTATTCTGATTTTAGTAATTGTTGGTATAATGGCAACAGAAATAAGTACATTATCTGTGAAAATTTTAACTGTCTAGCTATCACGGTTCATGAGATATATATAGCCTGGTGACTGCTAGACGGACAGACAGACGGACAGCGGAGTCTTAGTAATAGGGTCCTATGTTTACCCTTTGGGTACGGAACCCTAAAAACCTCCTTTCTTAGCATAATGCATAGGTAATTTCGTAGTACAGTTCATAGTTTGAGCTAAGATACCTAAAACAATCACCAGCCCAACCTTCATGACATGACTGTTGCCACTTTGTCTTAATTAGCTTTAGTATAAATGTTAGACAACTTCCTGGAATTGCTTACGTAGTTGTCTAACACGAAACACGAATACATATACGAGTAAACCTAATAACAGCAACACTGCGCCGGTTTAACACTAACAGTTAAAATTCTAACCACAATTTCTTATATTAAGTTGTCAATCAATATACATTGCTAATCAATCGCTGACAATCATCAGTTTAACTGCAACGTTCCATTGTTTAACATAATAGCAATAAACCCAAATAAACCTAGGAAATCGGTTAACCCTGCGAACGCTGTGCCCTGGTAAAGTTTATCAGGAACCAGTAATGTCACTTACATTACCGGAGACCGTGTCACTACTTGAGAATTTATGGTTGAAGTTTCTGTACCTTTACGCTTGGAGAATGTGCATCATTAACATGTATATTGGGATCTATTGCACCGATTTCCACCTTACCATCTTAGCGTGCTGAACAGATAGTAGATGGAATCGAAAGGTTCAAGAATGGCGAGTGCGTACCGGAAGCCGCAACATTGGAAGGTCTCCCGCAAGGTGTACCGATTACCTGGTGAAGGCCGCGAGAACCCGCTGGATGCGGGCGCACTGGACGTCTTTCAGCTGAATTGATGATGATTATGATGATAAGATCGTCATCAGCACATGTTGCATTCTTCCTAGCCATTCAGTTGATAAAATTGCATTCGTTGTGATTCTGCAGTATTATTGTAAGCAAGTGTTACTTTTGTATTATATTTTTACTGTATGTGGCGTATTAGGCGCATATAATTTTTTGAATATTTTCCTATGTTTACACACTTTTCGGACAAACCCTAGAGGAGACTTCGAAAAATACTGGAGAAATGTGTCTGTTTTACTATGTGTATACTTCTCTGAGGTTCTAACACATTACTAAAAGCTGTTGTAAGGTAAACAAAATAAACCAGGCATTTTTGTAAAACAATGAGTAGGTTGGTAGCCTAAAGCTTTTTATGTTTTCAGGAAAAAAAACGGGTAATGAGATTACATGAAACTTTCATAACATACTTCGTGTGTAAACGAAAAGTTCTGATGCATGGATACTCATGGAGACGTAAGCAGAGAGGTCCAAAAGCTCTTTCACTGAATCAAAAGTAAGCGCTCAGATGGTACGAAATAAATTTTCTGAATTTTATCAGAAATGGACAGTGGAAACTCCACTAAATGAACAAGCAATTTGTTTGATTGATTTATCGCACTTTTCGTACAAGTTAGGATTTACAGTACCTATTTGAAATCAAATAGATTTGAAGCATCAAAAGCTAAATTATTATTATAACCATGATGATAGTAATTTCGTGGTTCCATAGGGACCGGTTAAACCGGACCAGTGCGAGCCCGACCGGTCGCTCCGAGGGTTCCGTACAACCTCGTATGTGGAATCTAGTTTCGATTTTTTTCTGAGTCACAGAATATTACTCTGATGAAAAGATAAGCAGATGATGTCTGTAGAAGATTTCCAAACATATATCTGTCTCTCAGATTCTAAGTCAAGTAGTAGGAAGTACCCTATTGGATTTGATTAATAATAGAGTTTTTTTTAGTTCCAAGGGACCGCAGACTTAGGTACGTAAAATGATTTTAATATCAACTTGATACCTCCACGTGTTCCAGAGTAAAAGGATCTTCATCGACAGATAAACGGACGTACACCGAAGTGCTCCTATAAGGGATCCGTTTTTTTCATTTTGTGGTACGGAACCCTAAAAAAAGTAGGTAGGTATTTCAGTAAGCTTGTATAACCAGAACCTAGAGCCACGAAAATTATAGCTCAAACTAACTAACAAAAAATAATTAATATTATTGCATAAAGTAGTTGAAGTAAAATCCCCTCCAGAGACTACGGTAAATGTTCAAATATTAAACATGTCCCGTATGTAAAATTATCGCAACCCCAGAAATAAAATTACACGCATACGTACTCCCGCCGCCCTGACAACCCTATTACCGGCCACGGTCTGCCTGAGCCGGGGTATACGACTAATATTTGCTACATCCAGACTAATACCAAATAACTCTTAGAATTACACTTTGAAATATATTAGAAAATATCATTGAATAAATGTATGTATGAAAGTGACGCACAATATAGCCCTTAAAAACGCTCAATCTTTTTCGCCACAAAGAATTGTTGCAGCAGACATCCAAGCAACACGTCTACAGCTATTATGTTTGGTACAGACGCGACAGAATACACCACTTCAGCTAAACGAGTAAGATCTTGATTCAATCGTCGGCGATATCCGAACGCGTATTGTTTTTCTCGGCTATTGTTCACGTAAACAATAGTAGTAAACGTTATTTCCAGTGCTGCGAGATATCATTACACGGAGCCGGCGAGACGCGTAAGTGCAAACACGACGCGTCTACAGGAAGGTATTTGTCGTGCAGCCTTGTCGCTCCTTCCTTTCATCGTTATGATTAATGACACGTTATTTTTCATTGGAACAGCTGCTACGTATTTTTTCTACTTTCAAGTCTTCTGTTCCATGACGTTCACCTATTAGTCACGCTCTGAAAAGCTTTCGATGTGGATTTTTAAACTTGTTTTTTCTCTCTATCTTCGACATTTGAACGCACCACCTCGGTTTGGCTTTGACTTTTAAGAGCGCCCCTCATTATTGTGCGTACCTTTTTATTTAAGAGTTGGGACTCTTAACACATTCTACCTGTAACACCTTTTGTGTTAAATGACTGGCTTCGCATTTTCGTGTTTTCAAAGGTGACAAAAATCCGTCGAGACAAAATTACGTAACATTTTATGCGAGGTACTTACTAAAATTGCTTGTTTCTCTTACCTATATTTTCCATGTACGCGAATATGACAAAGCTACGCGTAAAGCTGCCAGCTGCCACTAATGCCAAATAATATTTAAATCAGTAGGTGTTCAAAAAGATTTGCTTATTTTAAATTGGCAAGAATCTAAAAGGAAATCGTGTGTACCGTGTTCAATTGAATGAACATTACGCAAATTGTGATTCAAGTAAGTCCTTTGCCACAATGTGCACGTTGTTTATTTAATTAGCTATAGATAGTCGTACAATACTCGTATAACACACAATGCTACATAAAATGTTTGTACAAACCTCTTTGTTAATCAGTGATAAAGCGGAAGGAAGCGGTTGTCCTGGTAATTAAATAACATTTTTATTCCGACGCGGGTTCGTTTTTACAGCACTCAACCCATACGTTGTTAAGATAATTTAATTATTTAATTACATAATTATATCGTTCACGAGTCGTCGACTGTGGAACATTGTTTAAATGGCTGATTTAAAAAGGTTTGTACGTATAGCTCACTGAGGGCTGGTAGGGTAGCAGAGTAGGTAGGTACGTGCTGGACGGCGCCGCCAGTTTCTTTCATTTCCGTTTTTGGAGGAAGTTTTCGACTCTTCCTGCCTGTAATGGACTCAACTCGACATAATTTTATCCACTGTGCACAAAAATATACCAGGTAGGAACAGTGTTCGATCAAAAAAATGAACGAATCGCAAATAGATGATGGAATTAATATTTCATTCGGAGATCGCAATTAGATTTTATTTGCCAGATGGCTACGTCAATTAACTTATCCCATAGTGGCGACGTTTCTTCTTTGTAACCAGATAAACACGAGGAACTCACTCTGATATAAATAATAATATACATAACAACAGTGTGCCACGTCGTGTAGGTATAGAGCTACATCATAATGGATGCCGTCACACCATAACTGACGTACACAAACACCGAGGCTCAATAAACTAAGGCCATATAAATATTTGCAGGAATCGAAACCGCACAGAAGGGTGAAGTTAAAGCACTACGATATAAAATAGGTATAACATGGTGAACTTTCACAAATTTTATGTTACAATTATTATGTTAAGTGTTAGAATTTTTTTTTTTAACTGAGTAGGAAAGGTGGATACAATTTATTCTAGGTCACTCGTACACAATGCTATCCTGGATCTTTTCCTAGCAAGACGTCTGTCTACCTAGTGCGAAGGTGCAACACTTCGCTCTCTAGGCTTAATTCCAGAGCCTTCCTGTCCAAGTCAATACTGTGTTACTATTTATACCTCTGTACCTAGACATAAACGTGTAATGAACTCCAACTTCCTGAACAAACATAAAGTTAATTTTCAAGTCAATTCGCACTAATAAGACATTCTTCGGACCCACAAAGTTAATAAAACAGCATTCTCCATTTCACATCTGACGGCGTGGCCGCGTGGCTAGGCAAACAGTCCCTGAGCTCGAATTTAACAAATTACTCCGGCTGAAACCGACCTAAATATATTGAGTGACTTTTGGCAACTGTAAAAAGGGCTCACGAGAATCTCCAGAGACCTAGTACCTAATTGTAGGTACGTACTTAATAAGTCTAGCGGTTTCTGCCACTTGCATACACCGGGCGACAGTTTCGCAGCTCAAGTATCCGGCAATTTAGCAACAGAAACTTAAGTGGAATACATTAAACTTGTGTTTGTGCTTCTTCAATTGCGTTACAGGAAGTGTAATGAAACTGCGTGTTGGCAAATTAATATAGTTTTATACCTGTAGGTAGATACTTTTGATATTAGATAGGTAGGTACCTACAAATGCTAAACTTACACGGATACGGAGGCAATAAATTTCGTGTTATTTACGACCTGTAAATCACTCTTCTCTTAGGTGAAAGCCAAACTGGTATTGTAAGTCAATGAAGCAAAGGTTTGGTGCTCGCTGTATTCCGTTCGCTCCAACGCCGATTCTGTCCAATATACGGACAAATGGCATTTTGTTATTTTTTAATCAAACGTGTGTTATTTAGTGAAATTCTTTTCATAAAAATCGAGTTCCATCTCACAAAATAATATTCTCAGTTATCAAAATGTTCAAACAAATTTCTGCCAAAACCACTACTTTTTAGGTAGATAAGTACTCTTTAAATATTTACCCAGTGACAAGTAGATTGGCTAAAGTTCCTCGTTTACCTCGAGTATCTCGGCAAGATCAACTTAAAGACATGTCTGTAAAAATAAACAAAGTCTGGTAACACAAATACGCTCAGTTCCGGACTCAGTAGATAGTAAACCCATTAGGTCGCCAGGCTGGCCAGCTTACGCTTAGAACCTTGCGAGCTTTTCAATTTCCGTACTGTTTGTTGTGTACCAAACGAGACAAAGAATACAGCGGATACTTTAATACTATAACAATAATTCGATTATAACGAAAATGTATGTAGAGGTTTTTATATTACTTCTTACATACACATTTAATTCTTAAAGAACACAACATGTAAAATGTAAAATTAAGTTTGTTTATATTCTTGAAACTTGGGATTACACAAAAAATGCGTTTATGTTTTTAAGTAAGCGGTGTTCTGCCTACTGATGTAGAAACAAAAGAAATGCTTGTGAGACTAACACAAAGAATTCCCTACATTGTCTACTTTTACTAAGTATTTCAGAATACTCAAAGAAAATCTTCCAGTACAATTCACACATACAATGTTACATTCATGTATCTGTACAGAAATATATAACGTACTTGGGCCGTTATCTTCACATGTATATATATAAGTAAGTTTAATATAAACTTCCTCTTAACTCACTGCCTTCATCTTTCATCTTAACTTTAAGAAAACAAAGTTTGCAACAAAGGCGTTTCTTGCTTAGAAACTACCGATTTTAACTAAATATTAAAATGTCTTGCATGGGCTGTTATTCAAAGCCTTATAAATATTATACCTAGCTGCCGCAGAATTACATAAAACAATGTTTTCTAGGGAGGTAACATGCGCTTATGTACATATATCATTTGAACAAATAGCATACCTACATAGAACCTGCATATCTATGCTAATTCACCCTATCGTAGATGTACTCGTATGTCACCATCGTATAAATGGTAGATTAAACAGATCTTAGTAACAGATTGAAGTTATACGTACTTACCTACCTATTTCAATAATACCCAACTAACATTAGGCGCTAATATAAGAGTTAGAACAGATATATAAAAGAGCTAAACAGATCCTAAGGTCATCAATAAGTGCTATCACATGGGAGTTATAGCGAGCTATAATTCTACTATACCCCTGGATTGGGCACAAGTTCTTATGGTCTTAGGTTCCATTATGGCGATGTAGTGGAGTTATAAAATGAATTTAAGACATATATTAGAGCAATTGTGGAGGTATAGTAGCGCTAACTGAGACTTAAAGCTCTGTGAGAGTAGTATTTAAGTGACTAGTGACTCCTCAAGCGGTATGGTAGAACTACATGCTACTTACTGACTTTTTGAGCGCTATAAAGGGAGCAAATGTATGAATATAATATCTGTAAGGGGTATAGTAGATCTATGATGTATCTTACTTACTATTTGAGCGGTTAGAGGGTGGTAATAAGGTAAATTGTTGCACCTTGAGTTGCAGTATGGATATACATTAGGAAATTATAGCGTCGAAGGATATATTTTTTTTACTTTTTTTCATAGCCGGCTATGCGGTATGTATTTTATAACGTTGTTATGAATAATATGTTCCCTTGTCAAAAAACCAAACATTGTTGTTTACGAAAATAAATGGCGGAGTTAAGTGCTAAAATTTTAACTTATTGTTAGTGGAAGCTGAAGCGAAATTTTCATTGCGAAGGTAAGTAAACTGTCAATATGTGTATGTATTATTAGCAAATAATTGAAGGGCCCACTCTTTGATGTGTATTTATCTAAAAAAATGTTTTGCTTTACATGGAGCAAAACATTTTTTTTACTAAATATGTAACAAAACCTAACCTATTGACTTAAAACTGTCGTGACCCAGGTATTATACGCTAGAATAATAAATACCTTCATTGTATTAAGTTTTCGTTTCGTACATTTTACTGTATTTAATTAACTTCATAATCTAAAAATGGTGGGCGCATGAATTTGGGGATCCGTAGTCATTTCCCAAAACCACTACCTAGCCTACGCACGACTAGTACACGTATCTCATAGCTAGACGAGTGCTAAATTGTTTGATTCGCACACGTCCCTGTCTGTCTACATATTTAAATACATACTGTACAATTCTGCCAGTTAAAGCCTGAATATTTGTAGCAATGGAATTTAATATGGTCGTTGCATAAACTACTATTTTACAATGCAGACTGAGATTTTTTTACGATACACAACCCACCTTTTGTGTTTTTTTTCAGACTAACCAATACAATTCACCCGTAATTTCTGTACCCGATGAGTCCAGCGAGTCTTCCTCTCAAACCATTTTGACTTCAGATAACCAAATCCTGGGTATACCTACAAATACCTACTGTGTGCTTGCTGAAAACCAAGAGCACTTTATAGACAAAACACAAGAAAATAGTGATTTAAAGAGTGCCGCAAATATTGAACAAGACGCAAACAAGACTGAAAAAAACCATAACATAGCATTCGCGGAAACTGCCGAAAATAATTTTGAAAATCAACCCAGCGATATACCTGGAATCAAAAATGATTCCGTAATACTAGCCCCAAGTGACGATTCAATCGACGTCGACGAAGAGTCCCTATGCTAATTTTTTAATTCATTTATATTTTCTAAGGTTATTTTTGTTGCTATAACTCATTAATTATTAACAATACACAATAACCAACATAATTTTATAACTGATTTAAGTAAGTATAAGTTATATCTTTTAGTTACAAAGACAAATTAAAATATATTTGTTTACTTTTAGCTAGTTGTTGCTATAACCAATAGATGTTTAGATATGTATCTTTGTGTTCTTATCTAAATGTAAACAAAGTAATATTATTATATAAATTATATTAGAATTAAATAAAATTAAAATTATAATAGAAAAACGAATACCTGAATACTAGCCATTTAGAAACATCACTACCAAATAGCAGCTATTTTAGGTTAAGTACTAGTACCTATCTTTTCTTATTTTCTATTAAAATAAACATTATTGAATAGTAGACAAGAATGTTTATGTTGCGATGCCATTTTATACACGGGACCACGGTACTAAAGTGGTAACGAACTCAATAATTTAACCTTAAATAACATAGAGGCTATACTTGACAATATAAGTTCTATTAATAGGGAGAAATATCTCTATTATTCAGCCCTAAATTATACAAGGGAGTTTTGTATCCCTTTAGGAGTTTATAGAGGCTATACTTGACACTATAAGTTCTATTAATAGGGAGAAATATCTCTACTATTCAGCCTTAAATTATACAAGGGAGTTTTGTATCCCTTAAGGAGTTTGGTGTTGTAAAAGATTTAATGAACACCATTGTAGAGCTAGTAGCGTTAATTGCTCCTTTTGTGCAACTATCAGCGCTCCGAAAGAGTTTGTGGTAGCTTGCTTAGAACTTTAGAAGTTAATAGTATATGTTAATTTCTTATATGGATCTTATAGTCGTAAGATTCGTTCAAAGCTATTACACAGAAGCTTTGGTCTATATTGTAGGGATAATAATCGCTGCTCTACGCGTTTAACCTTCATACATTACTCTTATAAACTTACTTTGTGACTATAAGCGTTATATTTTATTACTAACACTCTTTTGTCGTCACACACTATAATTGCAGCTACTACTCTACCTTCATAACACTTTGGGTTCTAAAGTAAGCTCTATTTGCAGCCATAATGTTTGTTGGGTATAACTTATTGCTGATACTATCATATTTAAAACTTCAGATGGCCTGTAGGGAAAGCTCTAGTAGCTAACTACGAGTATATTCCAGTTTCTTTTTTGTGAAAAAATATTTCATTGATCAATTAACTTTATGATTACATCTGTAATTTTTCTTTTGTATAACAAAGAAAAGAAATGAGAGGAGAATGAGCTAAAAAAATAGAAGTAAATTAAAAATAAACAATTGAAGATCACCAGTTACACTTACAGTGTTATACCTTACCTCTAACACTTCTTGACGCTATTTACAAGTGTAATTTGCTGTCTGACCGTCGTTTCTGTTATAAGGTACCTACATTTTTCTTCTTCAGGATATAATCATATAATCCTGGAGGCCGTCTACCTATGCTAGTAGGTATGCGAATGATAACAGTACTTTATCCCTCACATTTTAATACTGAAAAGTAAGTAAGGTCTGGCTCTGAGATCTAAGTCCAGAAGTGAAGTTCTATTAGCGAATGCGATTGTCGAAATGCCGAAATACGAGTTTCATTATACTCGGATTTTAGATTGATCATGTGAAACTACGATAGCGGATTCAATCCCATACATTTTTGGGTTGTCTACTGTTTACCCGAAGATTATATACCATAATCATCATATTCCCGAATTTCATTTGACCGAATGTTTTGTTTGCCCTAAAAGACATATGACATATTGTTAAATGCCCGAAACTTAGATACCATAAGATACGAGTGCCATACGTATTGTTTTTCATATTTTTAAGTGTCATAATAATTATCAAACATAATATTTAAACGCCATAATGATTATTAAACATAACATTTAAATGCCATAATAATTATTAGACAAATATTAGCGAGCGAATAGACCTAGCCATACCTTAAAATATTCTATGCATGGTTGATGGTGGGCTTGGTCGACGGAGCCGGGCTTCGCGGGGCTCCTACTTCTGTGTGGTTTATAAAAAAATAACCACGAAGGGGATGGCGGGGTCTATTCGCTCGCTTCGCTCGCTCACACGACCCCGATCCGAGTCGAAGTGCCCTAAAGTCCCGATTGCATCCAGTTTCTCCTGATATAACAACCGTTACATACCCAATGTCGATGGCAAATGATGGTATGGCATATGATAATTAGGGCATGTGATAATTAGGATATGTGATAATTAGGGCATGTGATAATTAGGGCTTCCAATGATTATGACAAATGATATTAGGGTAAATAAAATTCGGGCAAACGGCGGTTTACCACATTTTTGACGTTTTGAAAATCGCCTTCACCACGCTGCCACTGACAGACTGGCACTTGTTTAGGACCTCAGAGTGCCATTCTACTAATTTTCAAGCTAATATTGCATTCGCATCTCAATCGCAAACTAAGGCAAACTGTCAAAAATGTATGAAAATTAATGCTTTTTTGACAGTTTGCGATTGACATGCGAATGTGAAAGTCGCTTAAAAGTTAGTAGAATGGCTCACAGGTCATCGGTCCTTTGTGTGAGAGCACCTTCCAACTCTAACTGACTCAATAAAACGTTATACCAGGAACGGCTCTATTTAAATATACAATCCACGGCACTTTACAGACACGAAACAATGGGAACCGTTCCTAACAGAATCCCTCTCGAGTTAAATCTTATAGGAAAATGGCCGCATGTTTAAGAGCGCATGACCCGGTCCCTCGACACTGGCAAATGGCCAGCTTATGAGACGCCCGGAATGAATAAGTATAATAAGTGATCACTTAGTACATTTCCTTAGTGTTTGATTCAGTGTGTTTATATATTATGAAAAGGAAGACAAGAACTGTTAATGTGAACCAATTCGTGTAGTGAAAATAATACATAGGTACATAATTAAAGTAAATAATCGACAGATAACTTTTAAGTGAGGACAAAAAACTGCAGTTTGACAGCCTACAAAATAGATAAGATATCTGAATATTGAAAAATCAATCCTTGCTCGTTGTGATTAGTGATGTTACGACTCAATCCAACAACCCGAACGAATCAAGCGAGTTGGGACTTGTGGTTGAGCATGTACAGGAGTGTTTGTGTTTAGTGTTTTTTTTCAGAGCGTTTGTACATTGTTTTACGTACAATTTTTTTTTTGGTGTGGCTTTGGTAAGCGATGTTGTGGCCGAAGATGAAGCACGCTTGCCTAGAAGTAACCTATTTACTCTTGACTTGAAGACTTCCGGGTTGTAGCTATCAGGAAACTGGCAGGGAATCCTTAGTACGCAAAATGAATGTGTTCCCAAAACGTTTAGTGAGTGTGGGTGGGATGTCCACCATGTACCGGTGGCGTATCGCCGTACGTCTTGTGGTCCGATGATGGAATGAGCTTGGCGGAATTAAACTATGCAGTTCCGACGCACACTCCCCAAAATGCAGCCGATAGAAAACCGATAAGCTAGCAACTCAGCGTCGATGCTCAAGACTTTGGAGCTTCGACTCGACGAGCCTATCATTGCCAATGATCCTCTTGGCTCGTTTCTCAATTGACTCAAGGGCATCAAGCTGGTATCTGGCAGATCCGTCACTAAGATGAGAGCAGTACTCTATACACGATCGAACTTGCCCTTGATAAAGTTTGAGCAGCTGTTCCGGCGTGAAGAACTGTCGCACCTTTGTCCTTCGCTATTTATAATTATGAGGCCATAAATCAAGCCAAATCATTGCATTATATGGGAGGCCATTACATTATGTTCCGGTTTAACATATAGATAGATTCGGTTAAAGTAAAACATAATAAAGAGTCTGACTTGAAAAAGTTGATTTTAATTCGTTTTTGGTCTCTATCAGAAATGAATGAGTTAAAGAATTCATAATCGGGTTCCCTTATCATAAAATTCTAACAAAAAGCAATACAATACAAATTGGTTTGTCGCATTGAATTTGTCATTTCGGTTTGTATCTTCAAACCGGATAGTAAAGTCGGTTTGAAAATTTTCGAGATCATTACATCACTATTATAGATAACGTAATACCTACCTTCAAAACTTTTTCTGCTAAAATGAAAACACCAAACTGTGGCCTACGTTTGGTACACTCATTTTAAGCATAAAGGTAAAAGCTTTTTTCTACTAAAATGTTGCCTACATTTTCCAGTTTCCAAACACTACTAACAAATTTTTCACATAATTAAGCATAATTTCAATAGTATCCGAATGGAGGGTAGCTTTATTTAAGGTTATTCACCAATCCCGCTAAACCTACATCGAATTAATTTGACAGCGTCCAATATAAATGGTGTCAATGTAGGTAATGAATGTGGGTAAAACCATTTTTAATAAGTTTAATTAATGAAGTGGCTGATATAAATGTATAAATGTTCATTATATCACGTAAGTCGTTTAATTATTAATTAATATACAGGAATAAATGGTGGCCTGTTGGTCTAGTGGTTAGTGACCCTGACTGCTAGGACGGAGGTCGTGGGTTCGATTCCCACACAGGACAAATCTTTGTGCGATGAGTACGATTATTTGTTCTGTATCTGGGTGTGTAATTTATCTATAATATGTATGCATTTAGAAATATATAAGTATGTTTATCAGTTGTCTGGTTGCCATAGTACAGGCTCTGCCTAGTTTGGGACCAGATGGCGGTGTGTTGATTGTCCCAAGATATTATTATTATAATAAATACAATTTATTTCTACATCAATTTTGTTGTATTTTTTCCTTAAGTACATAAAAAGTTAATAATAAAACGACACCGTTGCCACTGTGAATGAGTGATTGACTGCTGCGCTGCGTGTTGCGGGTTCGATTCCCGCACGGAAAAATATTGGTATGGCTAACAGATACTCTTTCCGGAACGTTTTTTTTAACCGGTCAGGCATCGCTCGTGCGTAACTACAGAACAATAATCAAGCCTTGACTAGTATACTATTGTAGTCTTTGCCTTGACTGTTGTTCTGTAGTTTCGCGCGCGCGATGCCTGACCGATTAATACATTGTAATATTTCATTCTTAGATTCCAATATTTATTCCCGTTTGGTCAACCTTTTGTTTGGCAAATACAATCAAAATTTAAAAAAAATACCACTGTTCACGCTATATCTTGCTAGCCTATGGTTTCGCTCGCGTGAAAAGTGTTTTGATTATCATTTTGCAGATTTCGTTCTCTAGATCGGTTTGTATTCGTGATACCAGAATATAATGATCTCTGTGAACTCGTATATTTTTTTAATCAGCCTCTGCCTGTGATGTTTGCGTGAACTTTAGAACTGGCTCCAGAGATAAATAATCAAATCCCATCAAAATGTGTAATGCCACTATCGTTAGAAATGTGAATGACTTCTTAGCCGTATACTATTCGACAATTTCGGGTGATTGCACAGGCACTATTTCTTCTTTTCGGCTTAGCGTTATTTCTGACTTTTTTCCTAAAGGTCATGTAAAATATTTATTCTAGTTCCAAGCATACATCTTTATGGTTCTGGTATCCTGGTAGTTTTTGAGTCTTTACCGCCCACAATTCCAGCCCCGGAACCGGAAATGCTTGCACGTTTCTAATAAATAATTGATTATTTTTATTAATAAACAACTCGAAAGGGGTTTTACAATACATACCTTTCCGAAGAGTGGACTTTTTCATCAGAAGTTTTTTTGGTTCAGGAACAGCCTAAAAGTTTGACTAGTAAGAATATTTGTTCGAAAGAGTCACCGCGGCCCTCGAACGCACAGGGCATTTGAAGGAACACGGATGGGTTTAGTTAGTAAGAGTCCTGACCCTTCCAAAAGAAATCATCAAATGACTCCTTTTATCTGCACATCATTTAAACATACAACTTAATAACCACGTAAAACTGCACGACAACCAGTTCGGATTCCGAGCTGGGCTGTCCACTGAGAGCGCCATCCTGTGTCTAAAGTGGGCTGTCAGATACTACACAGACCGGAAAACACCTGTATACGCGTGCTTACTCGATCTATTCAGAGCATTTGATCTGGTCTCCTACAGTATTCTCTGGAGTAAGCTTGAGAAAGCTGGAGTTCCTTCTGAACTGATAAGCATTTTGAAGAGTTGGTATGGAGGCCAGATCAAACAGGTTCGATGGGCTGGGTCTTTGTCGGAGCCGTATGGATTGGAATGTGGTGTGATGCAGGGGGGGCTAACCTCACCTATGATCTTCAATCTTTTCATTAATGAGCTGATTGAGACGCTCAGCAGAGAGTGAGCCGGCTGTTTCATTGGTGGGTTGTGTGTGAATAATATTAGTTACACCGATGATATGGATCTGCTGCGCGCCTTGGTTTGTGGCCTTAGGAGGTTGGTGGCCATCTGTGAAGACCATGCCAAGCTTCATGGTTTGGTCTACAACGCGTGTAAGAATAAGGTCATGGTCTTTGGTGCCGGCGGCGGGTGGTGTCCAGAAACTATACCACTAGTCAATTTGAATGGAACTCCGCTCACACGGGTATACAGGTTTAAATACCTTGAACATGTCTTGACCGCGGGCATGAAGGACGATGACGATATTGAGCGAGAGCGGAGGGCGCTGCCGCACTGTCGGTTAGGGCAATATGATAGCTCGCACATTGTTCACGGTGTGTTAAGATAACCTTGTTTCGTGCATACTACACTCCTTTTTGACGATTATACGCAGAAATCATACAGTGTCCTTCGCGTTCAATATAATAATGCGTTCAGGATATTGATGGGTTTGCGCCCGCCGCTTCTGTAGTGCATCAGGGATGTTTGCTGAAGCTCGAGTTGACTGTTTTTCGAGAAAACGATGCGCTTTCCTGGTGCGCCGCGTGCGGGCTAGTCCTAACCGTATTCTGCTCTGTGTGGCGAGCAGACTCGATTGTTTATATTATTATGTGAGTCGCTGTTGCAAGCTGTCCACCTCGGTGTTAGGCTTGTGGCAGTGATTCGCATGTATTCATGGTTTCAGGTAAAGTGATTAGAATAATAATACTAACATAGGGGTAAAATATTGTTACTAACACAAATGAGTCATTGTTACATAAGGAATAAAGATATTATTATTTAATAATTAGAGTATCAAGAATAATATTTCGATACCTTTAAAATCCGTAAAACTGTAGGCTACAGGGCGTGCCGAGGAAATAAAATAATTAATGTAATAGCTCGCTAAAAAAACAATAAAATATTATGTTACAACACGCAATACGTATTTATTGTTATATAAGTACCTTAGTGTACACTATACATAGTAATATGAAACTGCAATAAAACTAATTTTACTGTTAGATAATATTCCGCAAACAAACCTGAAATACTTCAGTAACGCAACGTTTGTTATAAAATGCAGGTGTATAGTTGTGTGTGATTCCATTGAAACTTGCTACCAACTTAATTTGTTCTATAAATAATACGTTTGATATTTGGAACGTGCCAGTGTTAAATAGCAGCACTACTCCAACTGTTGGACGGTTGCATTGTACTAACTTAACTACAATGTTACTTCTCCGTGTTTATATTCAAAAGTGCATTAAGTACTCGTAACTTCTGACTTTGTTGCCTACTTCGTGAACTTTCTCCTCGCGTTCTATTTAAGGTGAACTTGCATTCAAAATTATATTTTATATTTAGATAGCGGAGGCCAATTTACAGTGTTATTATATTCCATTATGTGCATAAGTAAGTTCTTATTGTTGGGACACTGGCGCGGTGCCAGGTCCTCTTAGCGCGGGACCGTCGGGCTAATGAGCATTTACAAGCGACCAACTAGTCCCTTAAGCCATGATATAATGAGTTTCTGGTGTATCCTTATAGCCGAGCGATTGCCGTCTGACCTGCAAGCGAGTGTTAGCGTTGAGGAACGAAAACAAGGATGCATTTATAACAGGATATTCAATTTTAAAATTTCACAGAACACATACGTGACACATCTGGAACAATAGAAAAAAATAAGCAAAAAGCTCATGAAATCGGCTCCGAAAAATTTCTCAAAAGCCAAGGACCTCAGTGTAGGTATAATATTGAAATATCTGAAACCGAAATTATTTTACTTCTAGGCTCTCGTTCTACCCACAGTGTGCCATATTGCTTCGTCGGCTAACTTTCTTCTGACAGTTTATTAGACCTGAAAATTTTGTTATTTATCACACTGTCTTTATATTTTCGCCAGGCTTTATCGTACACAACGTTTAGTGGGACTATATATTTTTCTAAGCTGTGAACATTGTCATTTATGTAATACATAAAAGAAATATTATACCAGAAAGCACCTATCAAAATGTATTTTAGGTACGTGTTAAGGTAAAGTTTGGGTTCAATTATTTTTGTAATGTACAGAGTCTTTTATTTTCAAAGCTTTAATCTAAATCTGTGGTAACGATTAATATTTTATCACAGATAAGTTGCAACTAAAACGCTCGATCCTTCATCTTGCTGATCCTATACATTTCAAACCATCTTATGATCATGTCGTTTCATCTTATCTTCAACATACGGCTCGTTTTTAGATTCACTGGACTTCAGAACGGCCATCAGTTTTTTGAAAATTGTAAAAATCTTTCTTACTAAAAAATACAACCGACTTCGGTTTGTTCTTCGTTTTTTGACACCGACTTCCAAAATTAATTAAAGTCGGATTTTTTTAAAGTTTTAAACATTCCAACCAGTCCATATCAATTTCATAATTTTTTTCTAGGGACCGTTTCGAAATAAACTTCTTCTTAATTTGAATATGCGTTAGTATATGATGAAGTTATGCCCGAATAAACATAACATATATATATAAGTACTTATATTATATAAACATCCAAGTTGATAGCCAGGAGGGTATCAATATGGATGTTCAAACTACAAGAACCCTTAAAAGGAGGACCTTTTTAGGGTTCCGTAGTCAAGAAGGAACGTTACGTGTAGTTTTGCCAAGTCCGTCTGTCCGCGAACAGACGCTTAGCACTAGAAAGTTGGAATTTGGTATGGGTATACATATAATCACGCCGACAAAGTGGTAACATAAAATCTTGAAAAAACATTTTTTTAGGGTACCCCCTCTATATTTTTTTTATCGTCTAGGTACCCCATGGTGTGTCCCTAGGTCAGTTGAAAATATTGAGAGAGTACGGAAACAATTTTTCCGTCTAAGGATCCGTTTGCGAAATATTAAGTTTTATAGTCCTAAATTTTGTTAGAGTCAAGTGGCCCCATAAAACTAGGTTTATGTTTACCTAATCAGATACATTATACAGGGTTATTTTTAAAACACCAACAACCTTACAGTGGGTGAAAGGACTCATGATTATAAACAACTTTTACTATGGGACCAACACTGAAATATCAAAAACTAAATCAATGTGGTGAATATTGCATTTTGTATGAAACAGCTGATTTATTTTTTGATATTTCAAAGCTGGTGCCATAGTAATAGTTGTTAATAATCATGAGTACTTTCACCCACTGTAAGGTTGTTGGTGTTTTAAAAATAACCCTGTATAATGTATCTGATTAGGTAAAAATTTTGTAGTAAACTCTATCGAAAATGACGGGTCGAAAGGAATCAATTCCTATACGAGGTATTTAGTCCAAGTAGTGATGTTAATTGATGACTCACCTGTGTTAAACTCTCTACTTTTCATTTGGAATAGAAGGAAAGTAAAAAGAAATTGTTTTATTTTCTTGTCTGCTGGCTTTTTTTATTAAAACTAAGTGTATTTGTAACTTGTCAATGTCAAAGTAAAATCTACTATTTTTGTCATGGCTAATAGATATTACGGGATAGGTAGGTAACTACGGAACCACTGTGCGTGGCCCGACACACACTTTGCCGATTTTTGAAGTCGGTTTTGAACAAGAAGCACCCATTTAAAAGCCAATTATGAAATTAAAGCTCAAGTGATAATGATAAAATAACCATTATATTAATACCTTGCTCAATTAGCATAATTTTAATTTTCAATTGGCTCACATTTAATAAGCATATCACTAAGTGAACGTGAGAGGGTGCGAAGAGTCCTCGCGCTCACAACTTGCTTATTCACGCCTCACATAGAATGGTATGTAGCTATTTTTTTAGACCTATGTATCCTTCTTATACGTAGGAAGTTTCATTGAAATCGGTTCATGCATATTTTTTGAAATAAGGACTTGAAAGTTTGTATGAAATGACGTACAGCGTAAACGGTCTTAACTGTATGTTGAATAAATGTCTTTTCTCAAATTCACGAAATATACGTAATTACTAAAGTAACTATAATTTTAACAACACAAACATATTCCATTGCTAAATCATATCTGACCGATATGAAAAGATCAAAAAGTATTATTTAGCAGTCGTTGAACCAACCAAGAGCTCTTCACGACTACTAAAAATACAGCAAGAATTGCACAGTCAATAAAATAAAAGAGTTCTTATCTTTATTCAACATAGTATTTTATACCGCCAATATACGAGTAGGTATATAACTGGAACAAAACGTACTTCCAATAGATACGTTACCACTGAAATACCATTGTACTCATGGGTAGGTACTTCGATAAACCGCTTGATCCGATACCAGGATTAGATTTTCACGCGAAGTTGATATAAACAACTTAAACAAATAATAAACAAATAAACCGTAATCAACTTGCTTCAGGGAATATAGTATTGTAGTATAATATTCTGGTTGCGAATTTTATTCGAAAGAGTCACTGCGACCCTGGAACACAAAGGGCACTAAGAGAAGCAGAGGTGGGTTTTAGTCATTAAGAGTCTGACACTCCCGCTCCACCCAAAGCGGAAGGAGTCATTTGATGATTTCCCATCCATAAAAAAGGGAATAAATACTATTCTGGTTTATTTGAAAACGAACCCTATACCCTTTAAAATCATGTAATGGCTGTTTTACACATATTAAGTTATTAAGTAGATAACTTAATTATAAGGTATTTAATACCTACATGTAAATAAAGAATTTAGTAGCAAGTATCGCAAGTTAAAATTTAGTTTAGAACTAAACGAATAATTAATTAGAATTTTGACAATTTTTCTGTTAATTTGGTGGGCGGGACTTAGGTATCCTTTGACACGTTTGGACAGGCACAATTTAGTTTGAATTATTTAAATTTATCAGTGTCAGATTTATCAGAGTCAGAATGTAGATTTATCAGTGTTATCAGTGTGGTGAAGTTCCTGGGTTCTATTTGTTCGTCGTGTATTTCTTTTGTTAAAATGTCGACGTTGTCGGAAAATAATATATATAATAATATACTTAAGTTAGTCGAAGAATATTCAAAGAAAGAATGCTATTGGAATATAAGAAGCATGAATTACAAATAAAAAAATGAGCCAAAGATAGAGCGATTTTCGATATGTAGTGTCAGCTACGACGATTTCTAATTATGATATGAAGGAAGACTCACTAATAACAAAACTAAGCACTGAACTTACGACTTCATGGCGTTGTTAAACTTCTTGATCGTCCATGGAGTAAACTAAAGAGCGTAACTACTTAAATGCGTTTATATGCGGATACATGCAAAAATTGAGTCATTTAAAACTAAGTTAAAATTAAGTTGTCTACTTAAAAACTTAATACGTGGAAACCAACCATTAGAGAGTTCATTATTTTAATCTGTATTGACGTTGATTAAATATGCAATAAGCTCATCACTAACCAAAAGTTACACACTACGCTCGTAGCATTAGCGCTACGGCGTAGCATTGTGGCTACGGCGTAGGCACACTGTCGTAGCTTTAAAAACAATAAGCCTTTTTAGTTCCGTACCCAAAGAGTAAAAACAGGACTCTATTAGAAATTTTCACAGATGATGTAGTTCTGTTGCCGCTATAACAACAAATACTAAAAACAGAATAAAATAAATATTTAAGTGGGGCTCCCATATAGGTAACAAACGTGATTTTTTTGCCGTTTATTTTATATTATAGTACGGAACTCTTTGTGCGCGAGTCCAACTCGCACTTGGCCGGTTTTTTTTTATAACATCTCTCTAGACTTTCCTCTAATCCATAACGTACCTATTTTAATAGTTCTGACATTAGGTACCTCATGCGTTCAGAATATCAAAGTTCCCCCTTCCCCCCTGAAAGTTTTAATTTCCAAATATCCTTTCCTTAAGATTTGGTTTTTTTGTCTGTGCGTTGATAGTCAGTAAGCACAAACGACTTATAAGTATCGAAGATAGACGAATTAATACGCCAATAAAGAACATCTTTCACCTTCAAGTAGGTACATTCGATCTACCTGTTTTAGAAATACCTATACACAGCTACAGAGTCACTATTGACCAATTTTCTCTCGGCACTCCGGTGTTGGCCCGCACTGTGCCATTAAGTGGTACTGTGAGTTGACAAAGTAGTTTGGTATACGAGCGACTTAGCATCGCAATGCTTATCCAAACCGCTCGGGGACTGTACGGAGACATGATGTGATATAAGGAGAATAACTTACCTGAGAGTAGAATAGTTCATGTGGAGACTGATGTCTTGGTAAATATTATGTCCTTGGTAAAAATTTCAGGCATTTATTTATTTTATTTATTTATGAATGGGCTAGCTCTTGACCTCGATCACGCCTGATGGAAAGCGATAGATGAGGTCCATGATGAAAGCGAGCATGCCCAGGAGATGCCCTGAGGCACTACTACACTAACATTAAAGTATATGGTTGGCGAAAAAGCGTACAGCTTAAACTGTTGAAATGGTAAACTACTTGACTATTATGCTAGAAACAATCAATCTATTAAGCCTTCCCCAACAAGTTATTTTAAGTTAGGTTAACTTATTGAGATCAGTTTTCAGGTTGGTTGCAGCCAATTACCAGTATTTTATAAGGAACGGCTGTCTATCTCACCTCCAAATCCCAGTAACTGGGTAACTATTTAACAGCTAAATCCCAGCTCAAAAATAATAATATAGCTAGAGTCAAACGCTTTGGCTAAATGACTTGGCTCACATCCGGTTCATTTGTATCTATAGTAGGCGCCAGATAAATGAAGAATAACGGTCATTGACCTTTCCTTAATATCTCTTCGTAGGTACCCCCGGACAGTAAATTATGAATCGTTTTTCATTCCTAGAACAGAAAAGATCACGATAGATGTCGATTCAGGACAGCCTTATGTCATTATTTCTATTTTTGAAATTAAGTGTGTCAATAAATGTAGGTGAGTCAATGACCGTTATTCTTTGTTTATCTCGCACATACTATAGCCTTATTTCTATATTCTAGCATATTGTGTGTTACTCGTCGAAATATGAAATAATATTGGAATCACTATCATTCACATTTTCTATCAGTTATTGACAGTTTCCAATTTACTTCAACTAGGTAGACAATTCGAATTCAAGAAGTCCGTATCATCCTTATACAGAAAACCCAAGGACACCACATGTCATATATAACAACCACCAAATAGCACTCTCGCGTGCTGGATTTATGAAATATAGCTTAATCCCAGCAATGACAATAACACAAGTTTTATTAGATACTTCCGTCCTAATAAATCATACGTTTTATGGCCATACAAATAATACTTTAATTAAAAAATTAACATGATTAGCACAAATGAAAATAGGCTCCAAACGATACAATTTGATTACACTGTAATTGCTCGAGTAATTTCCACCGCATTGCGTTAAATTTAGTCTGAGTTATTGACCAAACGTTTATTAATTTAGAACTGACACATTATTTATGGTAATTGCCCCCACAATTGTCCATTTTGGCGAATTCAGTTCGATCTGATAGAATACCGATCACGTAGAAAGTTTCGAACTGTACAACTATAGCTGGCAAACTTATCATATCTGAATGGGACTTGTTAATAAGCATGCAGCTCAGATCTGAATTTCAATGGAAGAGAATTCCGTCGTTAAAGTTATCAGACTCTTTATACCAGATAGATAAACGATACACCGCATCGCTACATAGTCTATCTATATAGATATATTTATGTAGATAGATGCGCGTTTATTTCACCTAAATAATGAGTTGATTTAGGGAAAAACATGCTACAATCAAATAAATTCCAAGTGGTATAAAGTTCACCGGATCATCTAGCTACGTATTTAAATAAGCGAAATATTTAATTATGGCCAAAGATATCGACGATGTGTACTATAAATGTAAAAATATTTTCGAAATCAATATGCCAATTCAGGCAGTTAGGTAGGCACGGTAATCTCAATAGGTAATAATCAAAACACATCAATTTATCTAACGTTGGCTAGACAAGTTACGAAAAAAAAACAAAATCCCAGAAAGCCAACAACCAGCTTTGATTGATACCGAAAATAGAAGTCACCTTTCAAATAAGCTCAGACAGTCAGACTTCAATAAAATATCTAAGTGCCGGAGCTAATAAAATCGATATCCTAATTTACCACAAGAACTAATACTACAATCAGAAATAAACGGCGGGAGTGTGAGCGTGGAGTACACTATCGGTTTTAATGTAGTCTACGTACTCGTACTCGTATAAATTGGCCTTATCGCCGCCAAGTTTAAGGCTGACTAATCAGTAGGAAACTATGCTGAGCTACGCTTTGCGGTGCTCTCTTTTTCTTATTCGATCAAAACAACGACCGAGGCGTCGCTTTGTTTACAACAAGACAGAAATAACGCGACCTACTTTGTCACTGACGCACCTGACATAGTATAATCTCGCATGCACAAGTCACATCTTGGCAAAGTGATTTGCAAGGGACTCTACGCACAGCATAATATCTTGATGTTGGTCAACCGATCGGAATGTGTCGGCTCGGAATAATTTTATTTTTAGTTATCTCTGGTACAAGAGTATTCACAAACTCGCAAAGTATATAATAAGTATTAGCCGCTCCGCTGCACCACTTGGTTTTGGTGGAAATAGACACAACTTTCGAAGCTTAGCTACTGTAGTGGAAAGGCAGCCTAAGCAAAGTATCATACATTAAGGGCGGACTGACACTCGCTCATGGCTCACTCCGGTTAGCAAACCAAATCACGCGATATGAACCACGCTTATAAATGACCCGCGCTCGGTAAGGTAAACGTGCATACTACTTTCTATGCAATCGATGTACGTTCCGCTGGTAGCGTTATTAACGTTACTGCTGGTACTTTATTTTCATTTTATCTAGCTTAAATAATATAACCAGTTATATTTTTCCGCAGCTTTGCTCTAGTTGCCTATCCTGTAGAAATTGTGTATTTAATAGAATAAAGTACCTAGCCGGCAATCAGCAGTTGTGTAGTTAATAGCATTTATTAATTTGTTTAACATAGGTACAATAATAATGGTATAACAAGGTAATAAAAAGTCCACTATGTTATGCCAGCAGACGTACAAATGTTTGTAAGTCATTAAGAAATCATGCCAGCCAAGTCTCAATCTATACTTTATAAGCTGAAGAGTTTATTTGTTTGATCGTTGCTAATCTCTAGAACTACCAGTCGGATTTGGTTTTTTTTTTTATGATACCCACATTCACGAGGAAGGCAGATATACGTAAATGGGAAATTCCTACGGAAACGGGACAAAACGGGATATGCGCGTACGAAGTCGCGGTCAAGACTGGTAATTAAACAAAATAAGCCGATATTAAAAACAAAAACAATTATAAAGAACAGTATCTACTCTAATAATTACCTCTTACAATCAAACAGACACTTAAATTAGTTTAGACAAAATGCCCAAAGGTAAATGGTACATGAAAGCAAAACCGAGTATTCATATTGATATTAAAACAGCAAGTAATGTTATCAAATCTTGAAACTTTTGCTCACTCAGTAAACTAGTCATCAACGACCAATTTATTTGTTAACATCGACTAACTACCCAAATTGACAAGAGACTTGGCGACAGATCAAATTGTATTCAATTAATCGACCTAGCTTTCAGTCGAAGGACTATTACTTGTACTTATTATCGTCATAATAATGAACTTGGACATCTAATACATCGTTACAATGAACAGCCACTTGGCAAACAGATTGGTGATCGCAGTACGTAGTTACTAACACACTGGAGGACGCTATTGCCCATCCAATTGATATAATCGCTAACGACATACATGAGAAGAGACTTATTCCTACTCCTAGCGAAGAATCTCACGGGAAATTATTATATAATTAGTAATTAGCCAGTTATGTAAGCGACAGAGTAAAACGCATGAAAATATTTAAGTATCACTAAATTCGACTCAACTTGATTTTTAACTCAACTGACTTCTACTGTGAATCCTAAAAAAAAAAAAAAAAAATTGTTCATTCTACAAAATTGTTGGGAAAACATTCGAGTCACACACAAAGCTCGGCATCACACTGCAGTCATGAATGATCGAGGATGGATTCACTACAAAAACTTTTTCACAAAAAAAAGAAACCGACTTCAAAATAACTTTAATTTCGGTAGTCGGTGTTTTTGGTTGCTTCTTCGTTATTTGACAATAAGAATTTTTCAAATCGGTTGGCAAACGATGGAGTTATGCGCGAACAAACATAAATATAAAAAAACATCCGAATTGAGAACCTCCTCCTTTTTTAGAAATCGGTTAAAAAATGTTTTGGCATTGTCATTGAATTTCATTGCAGCAGTTTTGAATTCCCGCAAACAGACAAACAACAAAAAGCATAATAAATATCTCATAAATAAAGTTTATATCGTATTTACAGACAAACTTTTGTCGATATTATTTGTATGTATTGCTTACGTGACACGGGTAAGTTAGCAGTATCAGATATTGAATACCGCAAAATTGTTTGCCCTGAAAAAATAAGTCGTGTTTGGTCTCGGGATAGCGTTTGTACATTATTACGTATATTAGAGGCACGCCCTAAAGCGAGGATCGTAATTTTTATTTCACTGGCTAAAATACTTTGCGATAGTAAGCCATCGCAACTACAAGCTCCCGCCTTTTGCCTCGCTTCACGAAAAAATCAGATCAACATTTTAGTTTACCCGTGTTTTACATATTACGTACATTGACTGTGTATTTTATTCATAACGATGTAACTTTTTTATTAAAGCTGGCCTGAGCTAGAGCTTCGTGTGGCGGCGCAACATAATCATTAAATTAAATCAGTACGTAAGCATGTCAGGGGGCAACAAGCCATAACTCAGAAGTGGAGAGCGTCTCGCGGCCATAACATTCAATCGTCCGCACGGAGGGAGAATTTTGATGACCTCAAGGAAAAGTTTGCGTCAGAACACTCTGTATAAATCCGGGGAGTCATGTCGGGATTTCCTAAATCGCCTTTTTTATTTATTGCACGGCTACTACAGTAGGCAGCCGTTTAGGGAGTGACGTTGTGTTACTACTACGTGATACTTTTTCCTAGCCGAATGAAATACGTGTTTGGCCACGTCTTTATTTCGCGTGTGCAACTAACCTAATATCTCATGGAAGCAAATCCGCATTTTCTTCTCTTAAGACATTAGTGTCGTCGGGGTAACATCCGTCTCATGCGGTGAGACATGATTATTTCATACATGTGTTATTTCGTTTTAAATGGTAATTTCTCGTTTCGAAATGTCGCTCGTAATGTTTGTTTTCTAAGGGTGTTATGAAATTAAATTACCTAATTGCGTCGTGCTAACCCAGCTTTGTTTGAATTAAGTTGCTTGAAGGTTTTCACAAGTGCAAACTCGGTAATTCTATTTAAATTCTCTGTACTAGTAATTAAGCGACGATTTAATTTCTATAGAATTCCTCATTGGCTAATTGACTGCAGTCACTCAGGTAGTTGGGGAATTCTGTGGCCTTAGTGCGAGTTTTTTAACGTTCTCGATCGCGTTAGCGTAAACATCAATTTGCATTGAAACTGAATAAGCGCCGTCTGGTGACACTCACGGACAACCTGTTTTTTTCTATACAATTTGACATACGCGAACGTTTACGTTAACGCGATCGAGTACGTTAAAAAACTCACACTAAGCCCTCTGTTGACTCTGTGACTCTCAATCGTCAAAGATTGATTGAGTTTTCACTCAGATATTTGTATTTATTATGTGCAGTCACTCATCTAGTTGAACAGTCAATAAATAGGTCACAATCCGTCCCCGTGACCTTTTACGACATAATGTCAAAGTCAAAGCATTTATTTCAATTAAACCATTCACAGGTACTTTTGAATTGTCAAAGTCAGTCAGTCAAAAACATGAAGCTATTACACGTTCCAAAGCGTAGATCTATATGGAGAAGGACGTGCAAGAAACTCCACGGACACTTTTTTAAAAAAGGTGAAGATTTTTCCGAACATACATTATGTTTACGTGTACCTACCTATGTATTGACAAAGTACCGTCATGATGTTAATATCTTTAAACAGTTCCCTTAGGAAATCGCGCCGACCCAAATTATATATATGGCTTTGATGGCTCTTTTCTGCAGAATAAATATAGACTCGATATCTGCAGCACGTCCCCATAATAAGATACCGTAAGACATGATACTATGAAAGTAACTAAAATAGACCAGGCTCACCGTATCTATATCAGTAAATTGACGGATTTTTCTGTCAGCATATGCTGCTGAACTTAGCCGTCCCGCAAGACATGTTAAATGAGGACCCCATTGTAGCCTTGAGTAAAGCGTGATGCCCAGAAAAACCGTGTTTTCGACGAATTCAAGTTTCTCTTTGTTCAATACTATGTCGCAATTATTACTTTTGACATTCGGTAAAGCAAACCTGATACGCTTAGTCTTCCTCTCATTGAATACTAAATTATTATCAGTGAACCAATTTTGGACCGTCTATCTATCTTAAAAATTAAGGATGTATCGTCAGCAAATAACACAATTTTTATACATACATACTCTCAGAGATAAGCCAAAGATAAGATAAACTCAAACTCGGTTACGTTACATTACCTCCAACCCAAAATTACATCCCATAATGTATTTTAACGACAAAACTAATTTCCGAAATCTAACCTAAATAAATAAAATAAATCCATTCAAGACAAATCCTTATTACATACAATATTCAAGTCATGTACACAATCGGTCTTCTTCCTGTTAGCCATTTCGTTTATTTAACCAACTTTCCTATTTGTTGTTGTAATGGTGTATACATCAGGTAAACAGAGGTACGTATTTTTACACGTAAAACTGTGTAAACTTTGCCAATACAAACGTTATTTTTTCCGTCGCGATTTGCGAACGACGGAACCAAGTGATAATTGCGGGAATTTAATGATCTGAATATGTGAGCGTGCAAACAAAAGTAATAAACTAGCTGTATATCGCGGCAAAGCCCGTGTGTATAGTTTTTTAGAAGTTTTTCCTTTGTTTTTCTTCAGATACAAAGCTAACTTTCTGCGGTCTCTCCGCGTGAGTTTGAGACGACCAAACGCACTGATTTAACTGTACCATTTTGGACAAGTTGGTAGGAAAATGTATTATGGGTAGAATAGATTTATCGTGCACAGTGTAGACAATAAATCTGTTAGACATATCATGGGTTAGTGTGTAGACTCGGCACGGTTGCCCACGATATGGGAAGCCATCCGTTTCTTTGGTAGGTATAGCGCTGGTAGATTTTTAGTGCAAATAAAAAGTTTTACATTTAAAGTTTAGTCACCGTTAAATTGCAGACTCCGCAAGATTGTATTAATCTATATTAGATTATAGTTTCTCGATATATTATGAAAAATTCGTTTTGTATACAATAATTCCCATCCTAATTCAATAGTTTCCAATACAATCTGTGTCTTATTAAGAAAAAATAGTTTACAATGTCACGCGATATTTTACAATCTTACGGCGCGCGGCGTTTGCAATTTTCCGGTGACATACTTATATGAAAACTAGCAGTCGTTACTGACGGATATGGGCCTGGGGCAAGATATAAACTGTTAATGAAGTCTTGTGATCTTTTATTATGGGTTATTTCGTACTGAGTCTATAAATGAGTATCTGATTCTATGGTGATCAAGTATTTCACTGGGCATGCTAACATATTACACCATGCAGAGGTGGATCCAGGATAGTCATTTGTGGTGGGGGGAGGCGCTGAGGGTGGGTTTTAGTAAAGTAATCACTAAAAAAGCACATCACATTTTACTTTGTTTAACGCATAACCTCATACGACACCATGATAGGTTCAATATACCTACGTAACGAAACTTTCTCAAAACAGCATGCACGGAGCCTCATTTACAATCTGGAGTATATTTTAATTAAATTAAAATGAAAAATATAAAACATTTTGCACACTCATTCACACTCACATAAAAAAAATATTCTGCTACACAACTTAATGTGAGGAGCACCTGTAACGTACAGTCGATACGAGTTCAAATATGGCATTCGTTATTTTAGCTCGGCAGCTCTATTGATAATAGTGGAGCTCTATTGAGCTCTTGTAGCAATAAAAAGCTTTGCATCAAAGGCCCTTAATGTAATTGCTGAGTAGGAGCTGGAATAAGCTCTTACTGGCGTTAAAATAATTCCCCTCAGTGCGGCGGATGTGACGACGGCGGCCGGCACCGGTAGCGCGCACCGGCACGTCCTTCCGGCCCGGACTGCGCTCCCTTGAGCCCCTTAGGTGGCTTTCATGCTACATACTACGAGAAAATTATACGAACACATTTAGAGCTGTGGCGACGGCGATGTCTAGCGTCTCTTACCACTCTACTGCTGGCATGGAATAAATAGAACATAGTTTTTAATAGGAATGACGGGAACTGTCAGTGCTACTGTTGATGGTTAAAACTCCGCATCGCTGTGTTAATTAATTAAATATTCAATTCCTACTATCCCTACTATAATATTATAAATGCGAAAGTAACTCTGTCTGTCTGTGACGCTTTCCCTCTAAAACGGTTGAACGGATCGTCATTAAATTTGGCAGATATATAACCTGAGATATGGAGCAGGACATAGGCTACTTTTTGCGCGATAACCGACACCCACGTGGGCGGAGTCGCGGGCAAAAGCTTGTTAAACATAACTATAAACGTAACTTAATAGGTTTAAATTCTTTTTTTTTTTCATTTAAATAATACCTACTTATTTTATGAACATAAGCGTGATCAATCTGTTCAACGCAGCTCTGTTCTTTTCTGTAGTGCTTTCTAACCACGGCGTGTTTGTGGTGCGCCCACAGACTCGCTAGTGCGTTTTCTTGCGAGCTAAAACTGGTTCAGAACTAAACTCCTGTATACGAGGTATAGTTTCCTGACCTCCTCCACAAATATTTTTGTAAAACTTAAGTTTCTTTCTAAATCACTACAGAAATTAATTTTGTGATTTTCAGAAAATAACATTAGTTTTAATTATTAATTTAAACTTTATGTACAATAGTGGTACATGGGCGGACATAATGCAATAAAGCATCCTCTACCAATCAACCTTTGAGTTAAAAGACTATACAGGCGTACAACAAATAAATAAAATTTAAAACTGAATTTCGTTTGTAAGTTTCGTAAACAAAAAGAAATAAAGAGTAATTTTCCTGTTTATCTTAAACTTTCGGAGAATTTCATGATGAGCAAGCTAAGTAACTTATGTTTGAGTCTTAGTTTCGCCTGAGTTCGAATCAAAGCCATACAAATACAGATAACAGAAATTTCACTAGCACTCTACTTATTCGGAGAATAAAGCGAAAGCTTATATGTTTTGAAGTACTCGGTTTATCCCAAATGGAATACATTAAAAATCAATTTGATTATTGCAATATTTTGCAATATTTCGTGAAGTAGTATGAAGCTACGCTCACGAAGTAAGAATGGATCAGCCGGGGAATCGAACATTCTAGAGAATAACTCGACATGCCTGCGTATCGAATCTGCACCATCACGATACCGCTTTTCAGAACAAAGTTGCACATCAAAATACTACGGGTAAGTCAGATCACTGAATGGAATAAAAATCATATCGTATAAAGGTCCCAAAAAAATGTAGGTAGATGGTTGCTACTTTGATTTACGAGTATATCAAATATTACACTGAACCGATCGGCTAAACTATTTCCGCAAATGGTTTTCCTAAAACGTTTGTAAATCAGCGTAGCGCGTGCAATATTACGGGAGTACCAAGTCAAACAAGTTTCCTCTTTGATGTTCAAATTCACCTGTATCTACTTGTTATATATTGCAGTTGACGTGTCGAGGGGAGCCAACATGAAATATATTCAAACTATACATTAACACATTAAATAATACCTAAAAGCCACTTCACAAGTTCTTATTTAAGGTAAATTCCCTAATTACGTATGATTTATCAATATTCTAATGTTGTCGTTACCACCTCATGTAAATAACAGTTAGAGTAAATGTAAATACGCTCGTTGGGAAGCAAGTACACATCTAATGAAAGAGAATATGGAATGTTACACATTCATTAGGTGGAATTAACAAAAGTTAACAACTGTGTCTACCTACAGATACAGTCATTTGCAAAATATACAAACTAGTATGAGATTCAACGAAAAAAGGAACGATCCTTTTTCAATTCCGTGGAAACGGAAAATATTCCACTAAAGATTTCCTTTGATACGAATCAGTTATCATCATCACAGTATTTATCAAAGATAATATTCGCAAAGTTTCCGGACTGCGAGAATAAGTGCGATATCTGATCGAAGTTAAAAGAGCGAATACGAATGTACGATCTTTGAAATCTCGTAATGGACGAAAACGACATCGTGAGTACAAACCGCCGTTTGTCACATCACTAATGGTGCGGAAAATCGCGAAAGTCCCGCTTTCTAACAACGTCGAAGTAAAATCGATAGATTGAAACCGAATAACGCATAATATATTAGGCATACCCGAGTTTACAGGGCCCCTACCTATCGCCGTACATTAGGTGCTACTTACTTTACTACATTTATCTAAATACTAGATGGGAGGATCGAGACCATAATGGAACAGGATAGAGTACGGCCCAACTGTGAGCTTATGTAGGGACGTAAGAAGGTTGCCATGATAATGATGATACCTTTACGCATTATCCCACAAAGGGATAGGGATAATGATTATAGGTTATATCTAAAATAGATCATTGGTTTCTAGAGCGAGAGCGGCGCCGTATAAATCCTCAGGGGCTTAGTTAACTAAAGTAAACCCTAAGCTCCAAAATTCGGGTGAAATTTCAGAAGTTATTTTTTTATCCTCTTTTCGCGGTAAGAATCATGTCAACCTGCTATGATTTAGAGCATTCCTAATTCAAAGCTGAATTAGAAAAGCTCAGCTTTAAATGTTTCGTCATGTATATTGCAGTAACAAACGTTCTTTTCACAGTTACGAGGCTGTTCTCGTTACCTGACATGGTAAGACGAGCGCCGCCTATAAATGACGGACAGTAGCTTGTTCATTTCCCCAAACGTCTATATACGTACATTGTTAAAATGGCGCACTCTATCCAGATTTACGAGTACGTAAGTACCAGCATTCAACATGATTACATGGAATGTTACAAACCAGATCGGAGCTGTAACTGTTAACGTTCAATACGAACCCAAAGGCTTTATAACGTGTTATCTGTGTTGGTTTTACGGCCTGCACTAGTTGAGAGTGGGATTAATTCAGTGATCGCTACTCTTTATACATTCGTTGGTTAGCTGATTTGATTGAGTTTTACACTATCTACGTGTTTTGAACTGTGGGGTGTAAGCCCGTTGAATTTATAACTATAGTCTGTCATTGTAATAGTAGATAAGGTGTTCGTCGTGTAGAACAGTTGAATTCAGTTTTGAATGATCGAGGTGATAAAAAACATACTAATGAACGAATGGTGGAGAGCCAAGGCATGGACTTATTTAAAGGGGTTCAAAAAGAACAAAAATAATATATTTATTGGATCTAGACTCAGCAATCACAGATAGGAATTAAAAATTTCTGAGGAGGTAAAAGGTTACAGGTTATCCTATATCGCTGACTGCTTCGATTAATGTTGGAATTTCTATTTCAATATCTGGATGACAACTAACCAATGAATATTGTTTCAACATCCTGTTGTTTACCAAAAAATGGTGCAATGAATAAATGAACTCTTAGCACTCCCTCATATAGAAAAAAGATTTATTTAGATACGTATTATTTATGTGAATCTTTTGTATGCACATAAAACTATTAATATATTTAAAAGATACAGTGAGAACAAACATAATTTTGTCATTCCTAAAACCAGGTTCGTGAAACTAGGTGGTTCATTTAAATTTTTTTTTTCGATAGGTATGAGCACTAGCAAGTAAACACGCAAGGGCTTTCAACTGCTTAACCGGACTTAGATGCCAGTGTATACGTTTTTCTTACGCTTGGGATTGAGCTACTTCAATGATGTACACGGCCTAATGTTTATATTTACGTTTAATCCTACTTTTCTTAGATATTGTCACTATTATATTCTTCTGTTTGTATACTTTTGACATGAATGTTTACTTTGTAAAGTAGGTACCTAATTTATATATTTTTTTAACCGACTTCAAAAGAGGAGGAGATTCTCAATTCGGTTGTCAAGTATTTTATTTTTTATGTTTGTTACCTCATATCATCGTCATTCATGAACCGATTTGAAAAATTCTTGTTTTCTTGTCTACTAAGCTACACGATAACTGACAAATGCTTGCACTGTCTGGACAGGTCCACTCAAATGTGTGTGGTACTTTCCTCAAAATACCACCTCAGACATTAATCTACCTAAATGGTTCTCATGTGCTTTATCAGTATGATTAATATGTAAAAGTGTTATGTTTATCTACTTACGAATGGTTCGATGCCCTATGAGTTCTTCCGCACCCCTTTTTACTTCGCTTTTATATTTTCTACTAGTTTGTATTCATATATCTATAAGTTTTATGTATTAGTGGTAAATAGTTTTAAAATTGATAAATAAAACTTACAAAATAAACATTATTATCATTTATCAATAATACTTTCATTTGCAATGTAAAAAAAAAACCTTATAAATGCAATCGTTGGTCCGTTTTTTTGCTGTGTGCACAATTAAACAATGTTTTATTTAATAATCTTTCGGAAAAGTAAAGTTTTGTGACACAAATCTAGAGTTCCGTACATAGAACAGGATGTAGCCTTGACGGGTGCGCGTTTGTACCACAAAAGCGTAGGGTACGCTAAGATTATACGCCTGATTAAATATTTTCGCTCCAATGCAAATAAAGGCTGCATGTTGAGGAAAATTTTCCCGCGAACATTTCGATTCTGCTTTATACACTGTACTTACTTGCGCGTTTGAATTGTGTACCTCATAGATATATATATACACTTATATTTGTGTGATATAGTCTATTATTCAAATGTGCGGTGGGACTGTATCAAAGCTGGCGTAACATTCAGTTTTATTTCATGGAGTTTACGCGTTGCTTTACGGAATACTTTACTTGGTTATGGATATGATGTCTGTTATCTCAATATTCTGAGTTTCATAATTTAAATAAGTAGTAGTAGTTTGTTTTGATAAAAATCAAAATAGATTACGGAACTTTACCGGTTGGTAAAGTTCTGTAATCGTCGTCCTTGTTGTCGTCGTAGTTTGAGAAATGTGAAATAACTTGTACAAAAGTTTTTTTTACAATAAACAGACATTTCAGCAATCCCGGGCCATTTGCTATTAAAAGTTATTGAAGAGTTCCGTTACCTATCTCCGAAGTTCTTCATTAGATCTTCACCAAATTAAATTGGGACTAGTCCGGAAAATACTGTTTGAAACAAAAAAATAATCATAAAAATCAGTTGAAAATTGGCGAAAATATCGCTGAACAATCAAACAAAAAAAAAACAGTCGAAATAAAAACCTCCTCCTTTTTTAAAGTCGATTAAAAAGAGATAAACATAGAACTATTTGAAGACCAACACTTATTTTCAGAAATATTCTACAAAAACAGAACCAGATGGAATAATTTTTTACTCGCTTGTACCGTAAGTTGGTTAGTCTTAAATCTACATGAATTATAAATGGGTCACGTTTCGTACGGGTAACCAGTACGTAGTCCCAATTTAAATAAAAAGCGGTCAAGAGCGAGACATAATCACACACCACGAATTCTAAGCACACACTTTTTTGGGGCACCGATAACACGGCTGAATTTAGCAAAAACTTAACGCTGCTTCCAGCTTTATCATGAGGAATTTATTCAGTTCCATGATATATTATCACAAAACCTTAGGGACATTATGTTTAACTGTGCGTAACGAACAGACGGACATCACTGAGTTGCATAAAGGTTTCATTGTTCAGTATTTTTTGTCACGGGACCCTAATTATTTATCAAAGCGACATGAATGTAAGAGCTGACCCAAATACGTACGTGACATCTCCCTTTAAAGGGAGGTGAGACTTATTAATGTCACATTATTTAGCACAAAAAACCCCAATGCAAAAAGTGGACCTTTCCACCTGTCTAAATGACAGCATTTAAAACGGACCAAGAATTTTTCGTTAGTCCTGGGTTTGTGAAAATCTCAGGTGCGTTCGTGTTAGAGTGGAATCCTAAATGACAAGTCATTTTCATGTAGGTCGCTGGATTTGTGTCTTTTTGCCTCACACTATGTATGGTGCCTGTATCGTGGTACAATTATAGTAATAATAAAACCACCCATTAAAAACCATTTTCACACAAAGGATACTCGGGAGATATTAGTTTGAACATTAAAATAACTTCACCCACGTCGGAGTCAAGCCCACATTTATAGGTCATTAATATACTTACTGAAATCAAAGGCGGCGCGTCGGTGCGGAACGCTATTATTGGATGGATATTTCTATTGTCAAACTCTCGATAGGATAACTTGTCGATAAGTTACCTTATCGTAGAGAAAGCATTTCGTAACAGAGATTAAACCGGGATATACAGGTCTGACGTCACTGCCACGAAATTGCTCAGTCAACCGTTAGGGTTGTCGTGATTAACTAAAAAGTGTTTAACATTACAATGTGAGCCCATCTACTTTACGAGATGGAACATGTTTACCTTTTGCGGAACAATTCCCAATTTATGCGCGACATGCACGCTAATTTCAGTACGTTATAATATTAACTTGTTACGCTAACTTGATTAATGAATATCCGATGAATCGTTAACAGTGAAGTTATTGGGGAACTAGACATGAATAAATTTAATTAGGCCACTTTGTCTGTGGGTGCCATTTGAAACTGAACGTTCTCCTAAAGTCATTTGTTTTCTTACGTGTTTTAAACAAAACTGAAAGCTTGGGAAGTCTACGTTACCACTCACTAAATTAAAACCTGCACGTCGATTCTGTAAAATTCAAACAACAACTCGCATTTCAAGTCGTTATTCACTCTCACTTCGCATAAGGTTCAAAATGACCTTGATTTTGCATTCTGTAAGCATCACCTAGGCACTTGCGAAGTGAAGTGAGCTCCAAAGCGACCAACACTGTACTAGTGACTACCACACTCAACAAATCTAAGTCGGGATTTATCGGTTTTTCATCTTACCAGTTTTTGACACAGATTTTTAGCTATTACGATGTTTAAATTAAAATTTCTTATTTTAAGGAATTTAAGGCAGCTAATAAGTAAAAAAAAAACAGAAAACTCTAAATTCGTGCCGTGAATATAATCTATGCTTACCTTACGAAAAGAAATGACTGACAGATAATATCATAAGTGCCGGTAATAATAGTGAAATAATCATGAAGTGAGTTTATATTTCTGGTTGTGAATTTCAAAAATAATATTAATTAAAGAAGTGTTTATTTTGTTTTCTAATCCATCAATAATGTTTCAGTCCAAATGAGACACGTTCTTTTCATCCATCGTCGGATTAAGTAGGTAGGCACTTATTCACTTTATAACTTTAAAAACTTTATTTAAACACTATTTAACTATGATTTATTCTATTTTCACTCATAAAATAGATGCTTTTAATTTGACACTTTGAATCGCGTTCGAGTGCAAAGTGAACGTCGAAGTGACAGGGGAATTACCTTATAGAATGCCACTTTTTACGTCATCTCATACTTTATCTGTCAAAATCTCGAGGTAAATTTAGTTCAACTCGCAAACACGCTCGCAATAGTAGCGCTAGTGTAGATTCGAATTATCAACCGAGTTTTAGAATGCCAATCAAGAAACTCACAGCGGATTCAGATTCGAAGTTTAGAATGAAGTCTTACAGAATCACACTGCTGGCCTGATATCCAGCTTCTAAGTGTGAGGAGTACCTAGGTATCTAATTACAAGTATCAGTCTACGTAATTGCACAAAAATTGTTTACAACTACAATTTTTATGGATAAAGTAGATAAGCAATATTTATTATGTTTTTGGATACCAGTAATGGTTTGAACCCTATGTCCCACACACAGGGTCCATTATATTGCGCTTTATTCAACTTTTTACATTTTCAGACGTTTCAAGCAGTTTCCGCTGCGCTTATAGTCGGGAACGAAATTCATTTGATACATCAACCGAGGCTTACCGAAAGTGACTTGTAATTGCCGGTGAATTAAAAGAAAAATGATTGTATCAGTTTTTTATTAACCGACTTCAAAAAAAGGTGAAGGTTCACAATTCGGTTGGTGTTTATGCATTTATTAATGTTACATGTACTCTGAGTTTTCTGATCCGATTTCTGTGATTTTTATATGTTCGATGTGGTACACTTGTCATTTGGTTTTTATTTGGAAGTCGGTTGAACTCAGATTGCCTGTTTCAAGCAAAACTAATTGAGTTGTTTGTTTATTTTTGTCAAAATAGTTTATCTCTCTACGATGAAAATCCTCTCTTATAACAAAAAGTTACAATATGTCTGAGTCATGTCCTAAACCCGAGTATAATGGCAAGTCTTTCGTCCAAGACTATTATAAAGAGCTATCGTATTGTCCATCTCACAATGCTGGCCGATGATATACGTCGATGAGAAATATCTCCACTCAGCCGAAATGAGGGTCACACGAATAGACAGGATTAGGAATGAAAAGGTAGGTAATATATAAGAAAAGTTTTGAAATGATGCTTCTGACTTTTGGGTGTATTTCAGGCCTAAGGGCTAAGCGCAAAGCCTAAAGAAATGGAGTTCGAAATTGAAAGTTATTTTTGATCTGAATATTCTAGGTTCAAAATCTGTTCATTTGATATTGACGGTTTCGCAAAACGATACATGCATTGTTTATCGAGTTTGAACTGTCAGATTTCGTGTTTTGAATTTCTTTTATCGTAAAAAGCAATTTTTCTAGTTCAAAACTTACCAAATTGTACTAACAAGCACAACATGTAATTCCGTGGTTGCCAAAACATTAATGTATTATGCTATTTAGTGTGATTTTTAATCTCGCAATCGCCAAAAGCCACCTGTATCTAAATCAGAAATACTCATATTTAAAAGCATAGACGATCAATAGGACAACCAATGAATCAACGACGATAAAAATGACACAAGGCGGAAAATTGTTGTAAAACGCAAAATACAATTTTTACTAACAAATCTGCCTTCGCTCTTAAAATCCCAGATAGACATCAGTATTATGCGGAATGCAAATAAAGAAAAAATATTCCTCCGAATTTTCTTGACATGCTGATTTACCCTATAACTCGGGCGTTTAAAAAGGTTATTACAAAGCGTTTGTTTTGAACCCTGCGGCGTCGAGCATCGTCTCCCTTCTTAAATATTGCTCCATAAATCAGAGTCGCTCTATGTCGGATCGCTGTCGCCTGTCGATTATCGCGGGGAAGCGATTTCGCTCAACGCCGTTCGCAAATTGCGAAAGATAGCGATCGAGAGAAAATTGAACGACTGCACTGATATCGGGAAAAAATTGTTACGTTGCTGTAAAATTGTATATCTACTCGCGAAGGGAGTATTAAATAATTTTTAGAGCAAGTCACAAAAAGTTGGAATATTTAATGTATTTTATTAATCTAAACGAATATGAATTGACGTTATCCAGTAGGTACGTGATGAATACAGGGCCCATGAGCTACAGATAAGCGGCCAATTTAAGCAGTAGAATAGTTGTCAATTTTTTATTTAAGCAGGTATTAATGCTAAAAGGTACCTTCTTTACATGGGGTAAAGAAGGTACCTTAAAGTCTTCTTTCGGAACCCATTTACCCAATGTACTTATACTGGTGTCTCATACGGCTGCCTATGATTTATTACTAATTTGTGAAATTCGTCATTAAAACCCTATTTTTAAAATCATAAGAAGACAATATTTTATAAATGATTTACAACATCCAAAACTTAATTCGCTTTTAGCTTATACATTAAAAGTGGCAGAAATCGACGCGTTTAGAATACATCCCCAAGGTAATCGGATAGCGGCTTTCCGCGGAAATTTTGCTCTCTATTTATAAATTGATGTCAAGTTTGAGAATTTCTGGTGGGTGATGCGACTTGGTTTGCCTGTACCTACGAGTACACCATATACCCCGACTCTTATAATTATTTAGGTAGGTACTTGTCTAATTTTAAGAATTCCGAAAATTCGGAAATCCTACTTATATTTTTGTTACTCGGTTTTACCCGGAATTCGTAGATAACCTAGCTAATTATATACAAGTAACAGAATATAAGAATATCGAAATGTTTCAATATTTATTTCTCAGAAATTATTTAATGTATTGCTTTAGATCATATAATAAGTCATAAGTCACGATCACTGCCATTTTAGGTACACAATCGTTGTTACCAGCAAGGCCGTCTTTATTTTATCCTGAAAGTTGGTAGATATAATATGAATATAAATTTTCGTGGAAAATCAACTTAAACGGGCAACGAAACACGATTATGTAGTATTATAGGTAGAACATTATAAAGGAACAACAACATATAGGTAGCTACTTACGTAGATTGCTAAGCAAATTTGTTGAAAGCTTATTATATAGTCGGGTTTGACAAATTCACTTAGATTTTGTTCGTGACGCTCGCTTCCGGCAAGTTCGCAACTCGGTTAGTCACACAGTTGAGTTTCCTAACTGACGTAAAGAAGATTGTAAACATGTCGGAAATAGGTTTTACCGAGATAGGCACGGTAATCTAATTGGGATCGACCCGCGGAACAAAGTCCTTAACTACAACGAACAACAGTGGAGATAATTTGAGTGGAAGCAATCATCCAAGTACACACAATGCTGGCCGAGGGATAATTTATCAAAATATTTTAGGTTGCCATAGGTTTAGGTACTCCGTAATGCTAATGAAATTGTGAAAGTTTATGACAAGCTAACAGAACATCACTGTATATTTTAATTCTAAAGGCTCCTTCACTCCGACACGTGTAGACCGGTGAAGATGACCCAACAAAGATTATCAAGGTTGAGAATCACCCTTCCTTCCAAAGAGAAAGGAGTGTGAAGACAAGTAGGTGTGTTGAGAACAAACTAAAGGACTGCATAAGGAATGTATGGGGTGACCTAGTTGTGGTGAGAGAGCCCATGGGAGGGCAAAGGAGCACTCGACAACGAGGCGGCTGATGTGAAAGCTAACAGTCGCGCTATCGAGGATGCATTTGAACGGAAACCGAAGAGGCCTATGGCAAAATTTCACAAAGCTACATGAGCGAACGTATGTACTACACGGAACATTGCACAATTTCGATACAGCGGATGTTTCTGACTTGAAGGCGTGTCGTTTTCCTCAAGAAGTAAATCTCACACGGAGTGTATTGATAACGTGATGCGAAAGTCAATAACTTAGAAATTCCATTACGGATGACCTCTCGTTTTCCATTTCCGGCATAGTTTTATTTTCGTGAAAACATAAAAGAGGTTCACACGATCGAATGCGGGAATTCGTTCATTCGTATCTTCATGGTACATAAAGTGACGCTTCATATATGATATTCTCCTCAGCGGTTAACTTTGCAAATTTTAATACAATTTTATGACTAACTAGCACAGTCACAGTGGCACAAAATCACGCTCGTTGCCGCCCTATTCAAACGGGGTCCGGTTAAAGCGATCCTGATTGCGTATTATACACTACTACATGGCAAATTGTAACAATTTCCACTGAATGCACACATTTTAAATGTAAACTAAACCGTGGATTGGTCAAGCTAGGCTTTTGATTATTACTAATTTGTAGTGTTTTGGCAAGCGATATGCTTAATTCAGTTGTGTTTAATACCTAATGCATAAATCAAGAATCTGCAAACAGTTGGTAATCAACGCGTTATGTATCCCAGATGCATAATATTAACTGATGTTGAAAATCAATTTGTTGACTAGTTTGCCGTTCGATATAAAAAATCAATATTAGATTAATTGTTTTCCGGCAACATGTTTGAAACATTGCCGATTATACTATGTTCCAGATAAATGTGCAATAACGGCCACTGACCCCCATACATTTATTGACTTTCTTAATATCAAAAACAGAAATAATGACATAAAGGTGTCCTGAATCGACTTCTATCGTGATCCATTACGTTCTCTTATGACGAAAAACAGTTCATAATTTACTGTTCGGGTATCTACGAAGGGATATGAGGGAAAGGTCAATGTACTTTATTGCAAGTTTATCTGTGGTGCCGACTATAGTACAGTAATTTCAACAATTTCCTTGTATTAAACAGGACAACAATTACGTGTCGCTCAATCTAAAGAATGTTCCGGTGGTTCCAAGCATCCAGCCTATAAAATAAAATGAGCGTGGACGCGGAATCCAAGCTTTTAACAAAAACATTATTATTCGCTGTTTTCACTTTATACCAATTCACCACAGCTATTTTTTGCCGATAAAAATGTACAGTTTTTAAAGGTGCTTACGACTCTGACTTTACCCGGAGAGCCTGAATAAGTGGATTTGTGTCCATCCTTTTTCTGTCCTCATACAAAAGCCTCCGTTATAAAATATTTCTAAAAGAAAATCTAATCCGTACCTTTGTTTTATTACTACAACAGTGCAATACAAAAAAAAACCAACAGGTAGACATTGCTTTGTGCCACATGAAGATTAGAATTTCATTACTCGAGATTAGATTCCATTATATTCTGCGGCTCTTGTGGCCGCTATTCCATATCATATGTGTATAGAACAGGGAAACGTAATAGTACAGTGCGTTCAATCTTTTAGTTTGCTTGGTATTGTTTGTTTATGTTTACTCTACCAGATACTTGAAGTGGTTTGACTCATTCCATTGAGATGAGATTAAAGCGCCATCAATATAATATTGCGGAACATGCTATAGTTTCGAATTTTCGTTGAGCATCGGAATTAACATAAAATACTGTAGAAAACATTTTCCTACTAATATTGTAAATATGAAAGTTTGTTTGGATGGATGGATGTTTGTTACTGTTTCACGCAAAAACTACTGAACGGACTTGGATGAAATTCACCACACATATATTTTAAAGACTAACACATGTCATAGACTTGTTATCCCGGTAGTATGTTATCTTAGGATTATTTAATCTAAATGGTGTTATCTAGTTTAATTAATATAATGTAGTCCTCTGACCCGTTTTGGAAAACTCTTGCAAAATTCAAAAACTCTGTTCCTGTTCTAAAACGAGTTCCCCGCGGCGCTAGACCTCTAGTCGCGCAGAACCTAGCAGGGTGCGTTCGCCGTGCCGCCCGGGAGAACTCGCAAAGTGCCTGGGAACATCTTCTCACTTTCCCCTACAGAATTTTGCATGTAAATAAGAATTTGGCAACCAAAAAGACATTAACTGCACAAATTAAAGAAAACTGTAACGTTTCGGCTCTTAATTTGGAATCTAAATTATCGACACAGAGGTTTACCTCCTTAAGAGGTATTTCCCATCTGGTCGAATCTAAATTAGGGGAGGGTGACATTAGCGGAGCAGCCAGGATTTTGTTTAGTAGTGATGTGGTGGCTCCGTGTTCTCCAGATACTCTCGCAGCCCTGGAGAGCAAACATCCTGCCCCAGCGGATGGTCTTTCCTTTCCCGACCCCCCTGATTCGGATATTCACTCTCTCACCATTACAGGCCGAGATGTGATCACAGCCGTTTGCTCCTTCCGGAGTGGCTCTGCTGGCGGCCTCGACGCCCTAAGTCCCCAACACCTAAAGGACCTAATCTGTTCAAGCGCCGGGGAAGCTGGTGAGTTGCTTTTGAAGGAGCTCACGGCTCTGATTAACCTCATGCTCTCCGGCAAGGTAAACGAGACCTTCATCGACGTCTTGTACGGGGCCAACTTATGTGCCCTGCGCAAGAGGGATGGCGGTATTCGTCCCATTGCCGTGGGAACTACTTATCGTCGTACGGCAGCCAAGATTTGTTGTAAATTTTATGGTGAGATCGTTTCGGAAAAATTTCAGCCCCTGCAGTTGGGTTACGGTTCCAAAGGGGGCTGTGAGGCTGCTGTACACGCACTGTCGACCTACTTAAATTCTGGCAAAGGAGAGATCATCCTGAAGGTTGACATCAAAAACGCATTTAATTCTGTAAATAGGGACACCTTGCTGGCAGAAACTAAAAAAGAAATACCTCAAATTTTCAGTTTTCTTTGGCAATGCTATAGGCAACCATCTAAATTACTATATCGGAACAATCTTTTGGAATCTGCTGTTGGTTGTCAACAAGGTGATCCTCTCGGGCCAGTGATCTTTAGTTTAGCTATTCACCCAATTATTCGACAACTAAATTCTAAATTTAATGTTTGGTATCTTGATGACGGAACCCTTGGAGGCGATGTAAATTCGGTATTAAATGATCTTCAATTTTTAAAAAATCAACTTCACACCATAGGCCTTGATCTGAACTTATCCAAATGCGAATTATTTTTATCTGACAGTACTGACCAACAACTCACACTTTCAAAATTTAACGCAATAGCTCCTGAAATCAAAATTTTGGACAAAAGCTCTCTTCGTCTTCTTGGGTCGCCAATCTTTGAAAATTCCTTTCCCAATTTTGTCGAAGAAAAAGTTCAAAATTTCAATGACGTTTCGGAAAGATTGTTCCAAATTAACATGCATTGTTTGTTGGTTGTTGTTATTAATTAGGATGTTTTTTTTTATAACTATGAATCTATTTGCATGTACATTTTAAAAGAACTAAAACTAAGACTTCAAATCTCATAGTAGCAAGATTTCTTCCGATCAGAGGGCTTAAAATGTTCTTGACATAATTTACGAATAAATCTATTTTTAAAGAACATAAAGAAGACGCAAATGTTTCCCGACACGATTTTTTGTCCTTACACAAGCAAAATTAATTCTGATTCGTTAACTTCTTTCATACGACATCAAGCTGAATGTCGAATTTACCATTAACTTTCAAGTTCAGAGGAGTTTGGTGTCAACTTGCTGAATAAAAGTTACAGAATAGGGGTCCCGGCTATCGATTTTGAATGGCGGCTTTCAGGTCTTAGGCAAGGGATAAGGCGGGATTCTGTGAAACTCCTCAGGGATGGAAGTAATCAGGAGTAAGTTTCCAAGATTCACGATTGTATTTTTTACCAGTTCAACCTCAAGTTGCCCTTTAAGTAAAACCAACGTTGTTGAGTTTTTTTATTGCAGCCATAAAATATTTTGTAAAATGCCTAATGAAACTCGTGTCGTAAAAATCACGAAAGCCGGGCTAAATTAAAATTCAGGAGAGAATAACATTTAGTTTTTAATTAGGTTAAGTACTTAAGTAATAAGTGAAGAGTTTATTTTATCCTTCCTTGATAAATCCGGAGGGTGGATAGCACATAATTAAACACTACTTTAGGAGCAATTAACTTAATGATTGCAAAAAATACAGAAGTGTTTTTATTGTTCGTCTGTGAATGCAACTCGAGTTTTAATTGCGTAACAAGCACTTTTTGGGTGTTGTTAAACGGTCGTTTAAAGCTTTATTTAGTTTTGGTGCAACCAGCTCTGAGAGTTCAAAAGGATTTAATCCAGCGCTGTGTTGTAGGCAAGTTTAAGAAACAAAATTAAGTTTTGGTCCCGTACAAGAGAATAAGGATCACAATTAATCTTTACGCTTTTATCTGGCAAGCGCCATTTTATATACGAGGGTTGTAAAGCTAAAATTTGTAAACAGTAAATACAAGATAGTAGGTAGATATGCGTAGAATTTCGCGATGTATACTTAGTAAAGGTTATATTAATGTATAATACTGGTATGTTTACATGTTGGTAGGTATGTATAGCTTCTATGTGTACGTAGGTACATTCATCATCCCAACTATTTCAAAGCCTATTGCGGCACATCCGCTTTGCGTAAAGTCGTTACGTAGCGTAGTGCCCATCACTGGAGCTTTGGTTCGCTCATTTCATCCACACTAATAATTGAGTCAGTATGTCTCTCCGTCTACTATGTTTCACTGCTAAACAAAACAGTAGATTTTGGGATAATTTGGGACAAATGAACCTTGGTTTCTGAAGCCTGTGTCTTCTTCAAACACAATTCTGAACATAAACTGCAGATGAAGTACGCAGTAAGTTTAAGATTTATCTTGTGTATGGTTTAACGTAGAGTCAGCCTATATAACATGTAACAGAATAAACGCAATACCTCTAAAAGAGTCAACTGACTGAAATCATGAAAGAAAATCGACTGCCCCATACATTTATGTGTGTATAACTCGACAAAATGTACCTACTGAAACGCTGATTTTTTGTCGTGATTTCAGTGTTGGTCCCATAGTAAAAGTTGTTCATAATGATGAGTACCTACAGTTACCCCTTTAGAAGTATTGCGTTTATTATGTTACACGTTGTATAGATACGTAAACCTGGAAATCAAGTTCCCCGATTATTGTTTTCAAAATGAGGAGACAAGTAATTTTTTTCTTCTCTCCGATGTTGGCACTAGCTAAGCTTAAAACAGTATGCCTGAGTGGGAAAGTAGGCCAACAGCAAGGATAGCACTAGGGTTAACCGCCCAGGGTGTCCCAGTTATCCTAAAGTAACTATACCTCTGGTTTTCCAGTTAAATCTTAATCCATAAGTCAAGTCGTCTCTTGAGACACGGACGAAGAAGAGGCGGGGTCTCATAATTTAGGTTACAACACGACTTACTTTTTATTTACGAGCTTCTATGAACATTAAATGGCTGGAGGCATTCAAAAGCAAATAGGTATACCTACCAAGCTCATATAAAAGTTGAAGACAGTGAAGCAAAATATAGAGACGTATTTTTATAAAAACAATATATTTTACCAATACAGTGTATCATACGTGAGAAGAGTATTACGGTTGTTCCCTGGCTTACAAAAAGATAAGAAAAAACGTTGCGGTTTGACCCGTTAAATCCGTCTATAATACAGTTTCGTTGGGAACACAATCCTCCCTCCTTCGTCGTCCTCCACACACGGTCCAGCTCGCCCAATACTTCATAACGCAACATTCGTATTGTACTTGTTTCATATTCTCAATAGATGAAGCTATACATAAACAAGATCACAAAGGGAAAATAAATCGGGAGCATTTTGTTAACAAATGAGGGTAAGCTATGTTCCAATCTTATGTTTGGTCTGACATTCAGAATAACGGCACTTTTTCTTTATTGTTCAGCGCTATAATGTCATAGCGTGATATTAAGTATCGTGGAACACATGCATACAGACCTATTCAAGAACTACACATAATTTTTGAAGGATAAAAAAATGTTGTAGTTTGGTTAAACAAGAAGTCTCTTTTTATAATAATTTATCTTCATTAAAAATAATTTTAATGTAGGTACGACAAATCTACTGAAACACTACAAGTACTAGAATTCTACTAAAATACTAGTTGAATACTTTTAGTGTTTAGGGACTGGTAATGTTTTAGTGGATTTGTCGTACGTTTTCACGATGCTCTCCTATAAAAACTGCAAGTGCTTAAGAATTTCCTAAAAAACCTAACATTTTTGGATCATTTCCTGAATAAAAAGAGAACATTCAGTAGAAAAGGATCCGGCTATTAATTACCTTGAAATTTTACTCAAACACGCTTTTTTAAATTTTAAGGAAATGGTCATTTGTTTCTATTATGATGCCATGAATAAGTCCTGTAAACATTGTTTCAGATTATATGATCTTCACTTTCTAAGATTAAAATACTGTAGATTAGTGTAGATCATAGTTTAAACCTACTGTGAAGTCTCTAACCGGTAAGTTTAACCCCTATTAAATCATTCAATGTTACGTCGCAGCGGAGGAATTAATTTATGAAATCTAGCCATTCCCAATAGGTATGCATGTGTACAATGATTTGATTACCACCTAATTTAGTTAGTGGACCATTGATCTACTTTCGACATCTGGCAGCTGCTTGGTACTAAGGTTCGACCAAAGTTAAAGGTTCCAAGATTATAGGAGACGAGTATAAGGTAGAATCCACTTGATTTGACAGAGATTCGAGAATTTACAGCAGGTATCCCGTAATCTGAAGAAACTTCTAACAATCCCGGATTAGATATTCTAGTTTTCGAAACAAAAATTGCCAGTAATTTCATCATTAGTACTGTTACTGGTTTACCTGTATTCAGAAAATAAGCTTTTCAGGCTGTGTCGTTTGTTTGAGGATCTTAAGAGTATTAAGTTACTATTGTAAGTAGGTACGTTGCAGAAGCGTAAAAAAAAAACAATAATATCTAGAAATCCATGAATTAAGGAAAATTTCCTGTAGTAGGTAGTCAAGTAGGTAATCAAGAAAGCTTGGATATTTTCTGGGAACTTATAAAAAATAACTAAAGTAGGTTTTGTGTTCGTTAACGATCCAGCTAGGTAGGGCTAACTTCGAGAAGGAAGTCAACCGTCGAATCCGACTCGGATGGGCGGCGTTCGGGAAGTTGCGCGGTATCTTCTCGTCTCACATACCACAGTGTCTCAAGACGAAAGTCTATGACCAGTGCGTGTTGCCAGTGATGACCTATGGACTCGAAACGTGGTCGCTCACAATGGGCCTCATCAGAAGGCTTAAAGTCACCCAAAGGGCAATGGAGAGGGCAATGCTCGGAGTTTCCTTGCGTGATCGAATCAGGAATGATGATATCCGCAAGAGAACCAAGGTTACCGACATAGCCCGAAGGATCGCCAAATTGAAGTGGCAGTGGGCAGGGCACATTGCTCGCAGAACAGATGGTCGATGGGGCCGAAAAGTTTTGGAGTGGCGACCGCGTACCGGAAGACGCAGCGTTGGAAGGCCTCCCACAAGGTGGACCGATGATCTGGTGAGGGTCGCGGGTAACCGATGGATGCGAGACGCACAGGACCGGTTGTTGTGGCGACACTTGGGGGAGGCCTATGTCCAGCAGTGGACGTCTTTCGGCTGATATGATGATGATGATGATGAGGTTTTGTGTTTCCAGGAAAATGTATTTTAATTCAATATGCCAGCCTACACTATATACTTAGGTAGGTACTGCAGAACCTCCTTAGCCGCAGTCTCTTGAAGATAAGCTGCTCATACCTTCTTTGGAAGTGTCCGGTCTCCGGTAGGAATGTATTATTATTTGAATTATGAATTAGGATTAGAACGTTTTAGATTGACATACCTATGTAATTTGAACTTTCGAGCCTAAGCCGAATATGAGTTTCATTTATAGTATTTAGTACGTAAACCCCAGACCATAGCCCTGTGGTCTACAGTACCTACCTAAAAAAACAGATTATAAAATTAGTTACTTATCAATGCACAAAATTAATCTGAAATTAAAAGCACTCAAATAACTGAATGGTTAATTAAACCCACAAGCCTACCAAATAGGTTAAAAACCTACTCACGTAATGAAACCAGTTCTTTTGTATGTTCTTTGCATATCGTGATGAATGTTACTTCATTAAATATCAACCCCAAAAAGCTGTGCAAATAAGTACATATGAAATATTACCGAATTTCGTCACGGAGCTCTCTCCCAACGCCATCTGTGGTTGTCCTTTAGATTCATTATTTCAACGCCATCTATTTACCGTCTGCTAAAACACAACGTGCCTTTTCGTAAAGCCACGAGTTTTCTTTCAGCAGAGCTGTGTGTAGTGCATTTTAGTTTGGACAACGTCCGCTAGAGGGTCCTCTAGTGATAACAACGCCCAAACCAAGCTTTTGTCAAATAAAATCGGTGGCATTGACCCAATAAAACTAAATAAAGTCCAAGGAATAAGTCCGCTTGTAAGTGCTTAAAGGATGGGCACGCCACTATTGTGGCAATAAATCCCCTCTTTGATGAGTGCTTAGAGAGGCGCCACGGCGTCCTCACCTTCCGCATAACGCAGGTACTCACCGGACACGTTTGTTTCGGAAGGTACCTGTTTCGGATTCGGCGGGAGGACACGCCCGGGTGTCACCACTATATGGATCGCCTGGAGGACATGGTGGAGCATACGGTGGAAGTTTGCCTTGCTTGGGCGGAGCACCACCGTGTCCTCGTCGAAGCGATCGGCGGCGGCGACCTCTTGAAACCGGCTCTGGTTCAATCCATGATCACGAGCAAATCAGTAGTGTAAGCGAAGGAGGAGGTGAGCCGCGTGAGGGACAGGCAAACCTCACGCCCCAGCCGCCGCAACGCAACGCAACAGAAGAAGATGCTCGGGCGTCGGGAGTCGCAGGGCGATTGCGAGCAATGGGTGACCAGGGCCGAGTCGACGGCGCGTTGTGTTCCACGTGCTTCAAAGACATGTCAGCTTAATAGACGGGGCCGCTAGGGCCAGTTCCTATCAGAGTTGCGGAATTTATTTGAAAAAGGGTTTTAGAGTCTGACACTCCCTTCCGCTGCAGCGAAAGGAGTATTTTGATGATTAACCATCCCAAAAAAAAATAAACGAAGGCAAAATCAGGCCAAGAAAAAATTCTATCGATCGGTTGTCCTTGTTTTACACTCAGCTGCCTCAAACTTTACTCGGGGTCGCCACTCGGATACAAAAATATAATAAGGGCCAGGAAACTCAAGCAGTCACCTCTGCAGAGTATTTCATACCGTTGTATTAGATAATTATTACTTACTGACATACAATATAGTCTTCTGGCAGGATTACTCAGTGTTTGAACACTAAATTCGAAATGATTTCTTCATTGTTCTAGGCGCATTTTGAAACCAAACACTAGAGACTCAAAATTTTTGGGTCGTAGAGTACCTACATTAATCAAAACGCTTGGTTTAGCCGAAATTCCCTTGACTACAAATATATTGCAAATTGTTATGGAACCATTGACGTGACTGGGTAACAAATGGAATAATATTCCAGACTACCCCTGGGGAACTATTCATCGAAGCGAATCAGAGTAAAATGTCAGTCAGTTTGACTTTTTAACACCCTAAACACCGATTCTGGTTTCCGATATCGTTTTTAGCAGGTAAGCTACGTAACGTCATTTCTTGCATTATATTTTGAGACATTTGGGTGTGATGATACCTAATCGTATCTAATCGAATTCCATACTAATTGTTTAACCGCTTATACGGAGAAAGGGAGCCTACTAAGAACCCTTCACCTGGGCACGCGTGACCGACCTGGGAAACTAAATAAATTTCGCACTCAGGTCGGCCGCAGTAAACACAACCTCATAGGATTTCTTGTTATTGTGGCGTTTTTTTTTATCTTGCATCGCATCCCCTGTCACCTGTATATGTGCAGACCTTAAGGATGCGTCAGCGAATGCTGTTACCGCTGCCACTGTTGAGTACTGGGCCAAACAATGGTTTGTCTTCTCACGGTTTTCAGTATGTTTACAAAATATGAAGTATCGGACAGCCCATTGACGCGTAGTTGTAGAGTTGAACATTGGCGTACAGACACAATATATCAATGTGTTATACGATGAATTAAACCACATACATACATCACCAAAACGCACCAGAGCAGAAAACCCCGGTTGCAAGCACTGGATGCCCGGTGCCATGTAATTCTGCGAGAGGTTGAGATCCTTTTTTTTTCGATAGTAAATATTATTATTACGAGCCCGTAGGTACTGTCCCACTGTTGGGCAAAGGCCTCCCTCCATTCCTTCCAATGCTCACGGTGTTGTGCCTCTTCCTTCCAATTCGTAAGGAAGACATCCAGGTCGTCCCGACATCTCCTTCGCGGCCTGCCGAGGCCTCGTCTCGATAGGAAATAATGATAAAAAAACATCAAAAGATGTAGGTATTTGCGGTGTTAAAATCTTCATACTGAGAATCTATTTTAATTCTAATCTTAGGTACCAGACTATTACAAAAAAAATAGTAAATCTTTGTTTACGAAATTCAAACACTCTCTGAGCACGTTTGAAGAACTAAAAGAGATTGGAAATTGTTATCGAACAGATAGGTCTGTAGGCCAGATTGGCCTTAATATTTTTTTTTTTCGGTATCACCACTAGCAAGTTAACACGCAAGGGCTATCAACTGCTTGACCGGACTATCCTGTGGTGGCCTCAATGAATTTAAGGCCCCTAGCCAAGGCAACAAAGCTAGTTACAAGCTAGAACTACCGACCGCTCACTAAGGGCATTCCCTGTGGAATACGACCTCGGCTTAGCGGCGTCAGTTTGGGACAGCAAGGGACAACAGGCTGGGTCGTTTCATTAGTTAGGGGTTATTAAAGCTAAAGGCTCAGCGGCGCGGGCTGGCTCGTTAGGCAAAAGTCGAGGAGGGGCCTTAATAATGTTTTCCAATGTTTTTTTTAAGAAAATTGGCAAATAGGCTGACAATTTCCCAAGTGCGGTTTGGCAGCAGCAGCTGATATAAGGCATGTAACCAAAACTAAGCACTTGTCAGTGTTGCAATTTCCACCCCAACCGATCCAGTTACCTACAGATACAGCTACATATAGGTCTTTACAAAAGAATTGTTAGTAAAAAACCATAAACCACTGCCTGTATTACCTAAAGCAATGAGCAGACGTGACATTTTGAAGTTATATTAATTTCCATGTACAGTAGAAGCATTAGTTAATTGGTCACAAATTCTGATTCCAGGCTGCCACTAAGATAACCCTGACGGAAAACTCAATAACACCCGACTTTTTACGATCTACCTAACACATTGAAAACCCTGACATGCTACGTTGATGACACTGAAAATGCGTACTACGTTTTGCACCACAAATCCTTCTTTTTCAGTAGGTGAAGGCTATACCTACTCGTATAATTCATGAATAAATTCAAAGGAGATAAACTACGGTTCCGTAGGATTAAATATCAATTTATTTTGAGATGATTTCACTCTACTACAGCAAAATATATTTCTGAAGGTTTTGAAATTATTTGTTTTAAACTGATTGTCACAAGATCTTATAATATGTAATGTTTATTTAATGTCGATCAATAGACATCAATGACAGAAGACACAGATGTCCTCTTAGGTGTTGCTGCGATGCAGTCCTTCTGATGGCAGCCTAAGTATTACCACATTCACCACTAGGACAAGTCCTGCGCTTCTCACAACCGAATGTTTCAAAAATTGACAGATATTAAGAGCGTTTTTCATACAAAATTTGAAGTCCTTATTTTTCGAAATGAATGAACCGATTTTATTGAAACTTAGTATGCATACGCCACCCAACCAGGTCTAAAAAGTTAGTTGAGAACATTTTCGAAAAAGAGTTCAGGAGGAAAGATAGAGTGATTTTTCACTTTCTATAGAAAACTTAAAATCTCTCTCTCTCTCTCTCCCTCTAAACTCTTTTTCGGATCATTCATTTCGAAATATAAGGGCTTAAAAGTTTGTATTTAATGCCGTACGGCGTAAACGCTCTTAATGTCATATGGACGTGTTTTGTACCGGCGGACATGTCTCCTGCATGGCAGGTGAGGAATGGGCGAAAAGATCCATCAAATGAGACCTTTAAACGATAGACGACATCGTGGCAAACTAATAAGAAGATGATGGGTCAAGTTCGACGCCTACAGGAGAAAACCGAGAAGCCCGCATTAGCAGAAGACCATCGTGTGGAAAAGGGAGACCTTCGCCTTGCTGTGGGTCAATATAGGTTAGTTATGTATCAGATTAGAATATTAATTTGACCTTTAACTTCATGACCTCCGGAGAAGGACCTTCATCAACTGCATCGATATTTGGTTAAGGTTTCGAATGAGATTTGATGATAAAAGCTGTTTGAAAATCAATGAGGTTTAGCAATACGCTGTCGAAGTTTTACTTCGCAGCCGCTTTAGCGCTGTAGTACCTTGCGCTATTTAATTCTCCAAATTGAAGAATGATTCAGAATATGTTTCCACATCTGAAACTTTTACAAGAATTAAATCATAATCATATTCTAAATATGATTGTGAGTCTGCGAATGAACGAAAGAAGTCGGTAATGACACGAAAAGAAATGAAAGATTTAATTTCAGGCAAAAAAAAACAAAGTAAATAAAATAAATAAAAAAAGGCTTTCAAGTATAGGGTTCACTCAGCTTAATTTTATTAAGCTGGGTGAACCTATACTTTACCTAAATAGTGTAATCATAACCTCAATTAACTATTCAATATAATCTATAATACATCTGACATATTTTCTTTAATACGACATCTTTTACTTTTATTTTTATCAAATTATGTAGAGTTTAATTCATATTTGTAATGCGATGTTGAATTTTGTTAATATTTGAATAGTATTGAAATTAGTTATGAATCTTTATTCTTTCTAAAATCCTTCTGGAATGTTGTGCATACCTATAAGTGATGTATTTACACAGAACTTAATACTTTTAATTTCCCCTTTTTTTATTATAATTGTAAATATTTCGTTGGTGTGCCTTACCTAATAAAATAAAAATAAAATAATTATTAATCTCTTATCCCACACACCAAAATAATCAAATAAAAATATACCTAAACGCAAACAAAAAGTTCAATTAATATTCATTGAATCTTGAAAATTCACAAAATATTTTTACAGAAACATCCCAAAGTATCCTACTCGTTTACCTGAGCATACAGCAACAAAAATCATCATACACCGTGACACCGCTGAACGAAATCCGCTGAAGCCGCTGAAAGGCCGCTGCAGGGGCGAATGCGACGACAGCGCCTCCGAACCCAGTCGAGTTTCAGGCGCAAACCGCGACGCTACTGTGTAACTGCGCTGAAAGGCACTTGTGTACCAAACCAACCGCGTGATGGAAATAGACAGTGCTGTTGTGTTTCTTAACTAGTGTCATACACACACGGTAAGTTTAGAATTATTATTTTTTTTGTCGGTGGAAGCTTGAAATAAAATCGGATGACTTGAAACTTTCGTAAATCGGAAATTAATTTTGTAAATGCATAATTATTTTATCCCGACAATTGTTTAATTAAATGCCCATTGATAAAAAAACCACAGCAAACTGATATTGTATTATCAATAAAGTTAAATAAACAGGATGAAATAAATCTTTATCAACAGAAATTAAAATAGCATTGTCCGAAATCGTCCATTTTATATTTTGACTCGCATTACGACTTATCGGGTTTCCTGTGCTCATAATATTTACACTGAAATCATTATACAGAGACGTAAAACGAGTTGATGTTGGTGACAAGTGACATACTTACCGAGACGTAACATTACACAGGTATACCGTACAAAAGGTACCCTACCTGTACCCTTTTCAACAGCCCTAACTTTCAGGAGTCCTCCCTTGTAAACACGATTTCTTGCTATTCATACTTATGCTTACTGAAAAGGGTTCAGTATATACAGTAGGTACCTTCATGACATGTAGAAATATGTCCCTTGTTATATATATTATGTCGCTGCCAACTAGTTTAATAAGCCGTTTCATTAAAAGTCTAGCCTTTTCATTGAACTGCGCCATTTAATCAGGGACATAAGTGACATGGGCAAGTCATTTAACGATATCGAACCAAAGATGTCACTTAGGTCGCTGAAAAATCGGCAGTTAAATGAAAAGGCTAGGCAACCAATTGAATGGCTGATTCAGCTAGTAAGCTGCGACACATATATACATATAGCTACAGTGGACATACATAGTGCGTTATAGGCGGCAATAGAGAAAAAAACGTAATAAAGTTATTAAAGAGAGCAAACCTACGTGGTGGTCATAAATCGATATATTTTGTACGCACTGAAAATACTTATTGTGTGACCTTTCTGCTGCTGGACCAATTTCGCTAATTCTTTTTTGCTGTGTTCGTAAAATTACGAACACAGCAAAAAAGAATTTTTTTGAAAAATAAATTTTTCTTTCATAAAAACCTTCTTACAATTTTGTAAGAAGGTTTTTATGAAAGAAAAATCAAAAAAAATGGGTGGGTAGGGTAGGTAGGGTAGGCAGCCAGTTGACGGGAGCGAAGTCGCGGGGGACAGCTAGTTCAGGATAATTATAAAGGCAGTACATAATTATAGATACAATGCTTTGCAGAATATAGATACATAAGGTGTAGGTATGCAGTAGGAATGTGTATGTCAGTATTTAAACGAAATTAAAACATTCTTATGTTCTATATAGGTATTTTGCAGTAATTCTTTAGTTTTTCGGTGTGTGCTACCGATATATATTAAGTCATCTAAATACTTAGTTAATAGTTTTTAGTTTAATTTCGTAAGTCCCATAAAACGAATCGAAGTACAGCGGTGATAAAGAATGAAACTATTCAATGGATGGATAGCAAATCAATAATTTCGGATACTTGTTAATTGTATTGTATGCATCGGACATCTGTGGAGGCCAATTCTGGGTGGTTCCGGTTTACGCCGCGTCTAATTAAAACGACGATATCTCGGAAGTTACGATAGTTAGCCCTCTACTTGTTAAATAATTATATAATACTCGAACATAAGTGACATATTGGCATAACGATTCAAACGTTATGCCAATATGTCACTTATGTTAATTGATATTTCTGGTATCGTAATTCTGACTTCTGAAAGAAATATTTTTGATTAAAGTGTTGTACCAAATCAAAGGCACCAACTAAGCAACTGATATAGGTAATTTATTATTTTTGAAATTGGTTTCTCCTTTTCCAAACTGAGATTCATGAAAGTACCTACTCTGTAAGGCAACAAAAGATTTCATGAATAAGGCATTAACTTTGTCTATGCAGGTACAACCTTTTTGTGTAAAAAGAATAAATAAATAAATAAGTTCTTATCAATAAAACATTTCTTGGCCAAAGACAACGTTACTAAAACACGTGTGTATTTTTCTTTTGTTTAGTATCGTAATAGGTTTATCGTCATCTCTGTGTATGACGTAAATGTTAACGTCATTATCACGTAGACGAGCTGCCGTTTACGGCATTTGCTGGCTTTATTAAAGCACTTACTGACTCCATTAAAGCACCTTCGACCTTAACTTGCATCGAAACTACGCTGTTAATGTAACGAAGTAAAATTAAAGTGACTTTATACTGTTAATAACATAACATCAAGACAGTATTTTGCGCAGGGGCATGCAGAGTGTTTAGTAGAACCACAGTAGGGTATTTGACTACGATCAAAAATCTAAATGAATGAATACTTATTTGAATGATGTTACTATAGTAGAACGATCTGTAAAAAAAACGGTGGAGACGCTATGAAATTTATCCATCCTTTGTACTGAAAGACGCGTTCACTATGGTGTGACAAGCGAGTTACAGTCACACAATAAAAAAAAATTGTGCTGTCTCTGTTTATAATAATAGACTATTATAGATAACTTTTGCCAGCGGCTTTACCCGCGTAGATTTCGAAATTGATCCCAAGGGAACATATCCCCTATGTCCTGTTCTAGAACATGGTCTACCTGCGTGTCAGATCACGACGACACGGTTGGCGCAGTGGTTGAGCTATTGGCTGCTGCGCTGCGTGTCGCGGGTTCGATTCCCGCACGGAACTAATATTTGATGGCCTACAGAGATCTGGGTCTGGCTGTTTGTGTATGTGAGTTTGTATGTTTGTAAACGCACCCCCGGTACAGGAGAAATTCCTAGAGTGGGACAACGTTTAAAAAATAAAACAAAAACATATTCACTAACACGTAAAGAGGTCACATCTATAATATAAGTATGGATTTTAGAACTCTCACAATTCCATAATTTTTTGGAATCTTAAAAAAAAGTCAAGGGGTTCTTTTCTCTAGGTTTTGAGAAAATGTTATGTTAAAAATCCAGTCGGAACCCTCTTTGCTTGTTGTGTTTAAAGCCATTGAAAAGGGCGAGTCTATTGCCATTAAGCGGACAGTCATCCAAACTGAGAAACTCTTCAATTACTTTAATTGGCTGCGGTACCTATTACAGTCTTCCAGGTTGAAACTGTAAAACTTAGTTAGGTATCTTACTGTTTGGTAGCTTTATTCCACTTTAACATCTTCTCGACTGAACAACTCAATTCTGAAGTTACGTGTCGACACCTTTTTCTGTATAAAATTACGTTGTCAAGTTGAAAAGTGGTCGATATGAGATGGAGCTTTTTTCCTAATATTTGAAAGTATTTGCAAGTCAGATAAACGATTTTCTCTTTGAAGCTTTTGAGCCTTTGAGATTATTTTTCATCTTCATTTGATACTCGAATATGAACTTGTCTCAATACGTAATTGGAATTTTGTGTTCATAGTATCCTAGGTAAAACCGCAGACGGCATCTATGTACAAAGATATTTTGATTATTTATCATGTTTTTTTTTGTCTATCTCAGAACCAACTCTTCAAAGGTAGGTACTCCATTTGAAGCGTTTTTGTTTTTTATTAAATATTTAATTTGAAATCATTAACTATAATGTCTAAGCAATTAGGTACCTAGCTGAGACTGATATCGTGCTGTGAAAACATAATCAGTCAGTTTGAATTTATACCTACATAAAGTTTAATCTTAAGTTTTATTAATAGGTATCGTTGTACATTATTATTTTGATGTAGTCATTGTTTATTCGAAATTAGAGGGTGAAACCAAAGTCAAACGTTTATTAAACTCGTGCGATAATAATCTGTTATGATCCATAATCCTTTGTGACTACATACACCCAATATTAACCTGGCAAGGACAAAAAAAATCAGTTATAACATAACATTAAAAATATTTAAAATCAAATTAAAAAGAATTACCCCGCTTCTTCGGCAGTCGAGTAAAAACACTTGTTTCAGTGGTTTATTTCGCACCTACTTACTTCCCTAGAACATTCTATTTTGGTGGTGTCACTGCTATGGCAGACACGATCTACCTCATTAAATCATAAAAGATTCAATTAACTGTAAATAACAAGTGTTGAAACACCCACTTGTTCAATAGCAACACAGCTAAATAGACCTACGTGCAAACAATTAGATTCCAACTTCTGACAAACAGGTAAACTCTAAACAAGGTAAGTTCCTACGTTGTGTACCTAACTTTTTCGCTACCAACTGATCGTGTGAGCGTGCGATCGTGTGAAACATCGATTTTATCGGCTTTCGTGATTGTACCGTGTACGACCTTTATTATCACATGTACTTGTGATCCGAGTTGGGAAGTGAAAGAAGAAACTTTTACGTGAACTTACAGGATTGTTGTTCAACAAAGTTATGGCTCCTGAGGTTATTTTATTGCAATCATTGATCGCAACACGCTCTCAGAAGAGTTATAGACTGAAGTATATAAATAACATATTGTTTATAATTATAGAAGGTACTGCAGTGCAATTCTGTAAACATGTCGAAGTGAACACCCGGGCGGGGCGCACGACGGGTGAGTTGTCAAACCATACAAATAAGATGGAATGACAGCTCTATTGTCGTTCACTCCGCCTAGGTGAACACCGTGAGGTGTCGACAGAATCGACCGGCAGGTTCATTTAAATTCAGAATGCAAGATATAATAATAAAATTATCAAACGGAGCAACAAACTCCATGGGATTTATATATCAATATATCAATGTTCAAATTCCATTGCATTCCATAGGACTTTTTAGAAACTTTGTAACATAAAATGTCACTTCAAATTCACAACTCTAAAGGCCATACCTGAGTCAGTGGCGATGGATTTAAATGATCTCGAGTAATATACTTAGGTATTCATGTTTGGATTATCAGCACCTGCCCTCGTCCAAAGTCAAAGCATTTATTTCAAATAAACCTAAATTGATGGATTTTTCTGACAGCGTATGCTCCTGAACTTAGCCGTCCCGCAAGAGATGTTAAATGAAGACCCCATTGCAGCCTTGAGTCAAGCGTGATCCCCAGGAAAACCGCGTTTTCGACGAATTCAAGTTTCTCTTTGTTCCCCACCAACCGTGTCTCCACGTTGCCGTCGTGGTGGGGCTTGCGTGTCTCAGTGATCTTGGGGGCTTTGCCGGTAGAGCCACTCATGCCGGAAGGTCCCAAGTGAGAGACCAGACCAAGAGAGACACAAGAGGGGCACACCGTTCGGAGACTTGAGCAGTGTTCGAGTCCTCGGACGGTGTGCGTCTCATTGGCTTGCTCGCTGCTCTCTGGTACGCGTCTGATCATCAGACGTGACTGTGAGGGCAGCGAGCAAGCAGTGAGAGAGAGGGAGAGAGGAGGGGAGATAGGGACCGCACCCTCAAAAAGGAAACAATGGATAGCGCCCAAAAAAAGACACTACCCCAGGGCGGTTCGGACTGCACAGCAGTCCGGGAATCCGCCACGCTTTACGCGTCAAGCCCCTCGTATTCTGGGGGGGGCAACGGTGCTATCCACCACCCGATTGCCGATGGCAACAGTGGCCGAGGAGGCCCCCGATCCGACTTATCCTTCGAGGACCTGATCGGGTACAATTTTAGCTCGCCCGACAGAGTGTCGGTCGGGCGGAGCGCGGGCGGAGGCGCGCTGTATTGGGAGGAGGGCTCGCTTGAGCGTCGCGCGGGTGTAGAGTTGGATTCCGAGTTGGACTCCGACGACCTGGCGACCGTTAGCTCGGCGAGCCCTGTACCCGAGGGGGCGGGGGCTGCTGCGGAGGACCCCAGGTCCTTCCGCAAGCGGCCCAGATCAGAGGAGGACCGGGGGTCGTCCGGCAGCGAAGAGGTTGCCTCGGCCCGTAAAATCCCCACCAGTAGGCGGGGTAAGGGCCGAGAGGGAGGCGGGCCGAGAGGGAGGCGAGAGGGAGGAAGATGGCGGCCGTAGGGCTCCTGGATCGGAGTCCTCCGGCGGTGAGCCGGATGACTCCGGACAGGAGCGGGTTCGGAGGGCCGGGTTTGCGGAGGTGGTGGAGGCCGCGATCCGCGATGTGGCCTTGAAAAGGAAGTTATCTTCCAAAAACAAGGCCATAAGCGCGGCGCTGGCCTCCATCCTGGCGGCAGCGGAGGCTAACCGAGGTGAGCCTCCAGCGGACGAGCTGTCCAAGCTGCGGGCGGAGGTCGCCCGCTTGGCTGCCGCCACCGAGCGTCTCCAGAGGGAGAACGCGGGGCTCCGAGCAGACCTGGCCAGGCTCCAGGGAGCCGGCCCACAGGGGGCGCCTAAAGGGGGGCGCAAGGAGGACAGCCAGCCCGTGCCGCAGGAGGGCCAGGTGCTGGACCTTGTGCGGCAGGAGATGGCTGCCTTCCAGGCGCGGTTCTCCGTCCTGGAGGGCATCGTCCTGCGCCCCCCGTTAGCGGCGAGTGGGAAGGCTCCAGGCCGGAAGGCGGCGTCGTACGCGGCCGCCGTGGCTGCCACACCGGGGTCGTCCGGCCAGGACAAAGGGTCCGGGCCGGCACCCGCGAAGCCGGTGTCGGGAAAACCGGACCCGGCCCCGGGAAGGAAGAGGAAGGGTGGGGCGGCTGCGCGGACGGCGAAGGCTCCTGCGCCAGCCGTGCAGCAGCTCCCCCCGGCTTCCTCGCCTTCTGAACCTCCCCCGGCTCAAGCCGAATGGCAAGTGGCCGGGGAGAAGAAGAAGGCGGGAAAGGCAGCCAGGGCGGCAAAGAGGCGGGAGAGAAGGCGGCGGCAGCGAGCGCGAGGCGTCGCGGCTGCGCTCCGCGCCCCGAAGACCGCGGCTGTAGTTTTAACGCTGCAGCCGGACGCGGTGAAGAGGGGCGTGACGTATGCCAACACGCTCACCAAGGCCAAGGAGGCCATCAACCTCGGTGAGCTTGGCATCGTCGGGGGTCTCCGGCTCAGGGTCACCATGACCGGGGCCAGGATGCTCGAGATCGCTGGAGCAGGCAGCGGCCCGGCCGCGGACGCTCTAGCCGAAAGGCTTAGGGCGTCCTTGGGCGCGGATGACGTCCGAGTGCCCACGAAGTGCATAGATATGCGCATCTTGGGCCTGGACGACTCCGTCACGGAGGAGGAGGTGTTGGCCGCCGTCGTCAGGACGGGGGGGTGCTCTGCAGAGGAGGTGAAGGCGGGCACCATCCGTCCTGACAACACGGGCATGCGAACCGTAGTGGTGAGCTGCCCCGTGTCGGCGGCCAAGAAAGTCTCGGAGGGCCGAAGGCTTTTGGTGGGCTGGGTCTCCGCGCAGGTAAAACTGCTGGAGCCCAGACCTCTGAGGTGCTTCCGTTGCCAAGTTGGCAACCACGTGGGAGCACGCTGCACCTCGGAGGTGGACCGCAGTGACCACTGCTTCCGCTGTGGTCAGCCCGGTCACAGGGCCGGCTCACGCCGCGCCGCACTGCTTCGCATGTGCGGCAGCTGGCAAGCCGGCCGATCACTGGGCTGGGGGCAAAGCCTGCGGTCCACCCGCCAGGGCCGGGTCGAGGAGAAAACCCTCCTCCACCGCCGCCGCCGCCGCCGTCGCTTCCGCCGCAGCCGCCGCCACCGTCGCCGCCGCTGCCACTGCTCGGGAGGGGGCCGAAATGGAGTGCCAGTAATGGCCCCATTTCGCCTCCTCCAGACGAACGTTAGTCGCTGCGCCTCTCAGAAACTGACGCTCCTGAGCAAGGCGCAGTGACTGACGCCTGCGGACAGCGAGCAATGGGTAGCTCGCTGTCCGATCAGGTCAGGCCAGAGTCGACGGCGCGTTTCACTCCAAACGCGCCGTCAGCAACGAGCAGTCAGCAACGGAGACGGGGCCCGCCAGGGCCAGAGCCTGCCAGGGTTGCGGAATATGTTCGAAAGAGTTACCGCGGCCCTGGGAAGAAAGGCACTAGGAGGACTAAGGGTGGGTTTTAGTCAGTAAAAGTCTGACATTCCCTGCCGCTCCACCCAGAGCGGGAGGGGTCATTTGATGATTTCCCATCCTATAAAAAAAAACAAAAAAAAAAAATAAAAAAAAAGTTTCTCTTTGTTCAATACTATGTCGCAGTATTAATACTTTTGACATTCGGTAAAGCAAATCTAATACACTTATTTTTTTTAATACTAAATTATTAGCAGTGAATTAATTTTGGACCTGCTGTAGGGGTTATTTACGTCTTCAAGATTTGTAGAACATCTATCTACGAGCATTTTAAACATTAAGGTTGAACTAGTCGCTGTCTTGAACTCACTGGTATGCGTGGCCAAAAAGCAAGCTGTCTCAACGGGCATCGTGCCCGACAGAGACAGTATCAGTGATGAGCAGTTAGACGCTAGTTTAGACGCACACAGCCTTACCACAAAAGATTTAGACTAGGTTTAAGACACTGTTTAACAAGTGTCTAAGAAAATGTCTACCACAAATCCATGTTTAGCGTTAAACGCACTTTAAAACACTGTTTAAAACATTGTCCAAGTTAAACACGCTGACCCCCTAGTTTAACTAGTATTTAACCTCAAAAATAATTTCAATTTGACAGTTTGTGGTTGTGTGTTGAAATAGTGCTTTTGTGTGATTAGCGTGTTTTATTATTTTTTGTCATAAATGGATAATTTTGCAATAGATTTGTTAGACATTAAAGATATTGAAGATGTAGAGGATTTGGCAGAAATTAATTATACGCATCGAATACCAAGATATCGCATGAGGTTGAATCCTTTTATTGAATACAGTGATGATGATTTTAAAACTAAATATAGGTTTCCAAAAAAGATTTGCTTTAAAAATTGTTGACTTGGTAAAGGATGACCTTGACGTGACTGACTGACTTGACGCGAAAATAGCTGTCGCTATATTTCAATGCCCATCACATTATTATAAGAAGAATGTATTATGAGAGAATTCCGTAGCATTGCAGGTTTTCCTAGCATCATTAGTGCAATCGATTGCACACATATAAAAATTAAAAGAGTTGGAGGTGATGCCAGCGAAGCTTATGTCAACAGAAAAGGTTATTTTTCATTGATTTTTCATTATAGTCATTTTTAATTATTGTTTTTCATATTATGTATCATTTAATAATAAACATTAAAATTAATTATATTGCATTATTGAATAAAATCATTCATTTTAAATATTTTTATTTGATAAATTCCTCTGGGTGCACAATGCAACCTGCTTAGAACAAAACGTAATGAATGAACTGTATGACTGGACTGAATGTGAGTGAATGCTTAAAACTAAAACAATGCTATAACTAATCAATGCTTAAATAGCAAATTGTGGTACAACATTTTAAACAGTGTTTTGAACCTTGTTTAATTTCTGAAACAGTGTTTAAGTAAACACTTAAACATGATTTAAAACATTGTCTAACTGATTATTTGTGGTATCACTGTATGTGTTTTAACAACGTGACACTAGCGTCAGTCGTACAGCGACCTTTGGTAAAACCATACTGTTGATCGGGTAAGATTTTATTGAAGTTAAAATGAATGAGCATTTGATTGGGCATTACTTTTTCAAACACTTTGCTGAAAACCGGCAATACGGATACAGGTCTATAATTATTGGTGCCTGTACTGTCGCTGGATTTAAAAAGTGGCATAACCTTGATGTATGTCATTATAACCGGAAAGACTCCTTGGTCCACACATAAATTAAATATTAAAACCAAGTACAAATGGTCTCAATTATAGACGTGCACACTTTGATAGACTTTCCCGATATGTCATCGGTCAGTTTGAGTTTGATTTGCCGGAAAGCTTATATAACTGTCATAGGGTTGATATGTTGGAATTGGAATTCAACCACACAACCTGGAAAGTTTGCTCTTAATAAATTAAATGAGACTTCGGGTGAAGAATTTAAAGATTTAGTAATTTTTGAAGGTTTTTCGGAGAAAAAATTACAAATTCTTGAGCTAGGTACTTCTAAATTAGAGCATATGGCACCATGTGCACTCTCCAGTAAAGTTACTTGGGGTCAGTCCCATGTTACTTGGGATCGACGTTACACGTAATCTTGTTCCGTTCTTTCCGTTCTGTAAATCACGTTTTCACTGACTCTCTTTGCCTGAAAATCATTCCTCACTCAATCCATCCATTCTTTATCGCAGGTACCTATAATAAATACAAGGTTACTTTTATTTGTTTTTTTCTATTTTCTAATCTCTCTCCAAAGTATTCCTGTACCTATATAATATACCAAGAGAAAATCCTTACAAAGCGTGATTGGCATACCCGCATCTTTCTAAGTAAAAATATTGCTCCTTATTAAAAGATTATCCAAATTAATTTCGGCTCAGCTTAACTTTCAGGATTAAGAAGTATTTATCCGTTTTAATTTTCTTTTCTTTTTCTCCGAATCCTCTGAAGTTTTTCGGGACGTTGGACGGCTGCTTGGCTTGATATATTTATTAGACTCTATCAGCTTGAATTGTTCATGATTTAATCTCGCTCGAGGTAAATAATGAAGAGTTTATTATTTTGACTCTTTTCTGCAAAGAAAATACTATAAGTATGTAGTTTAGCGATATCTGCCACAGAAAAATAATCGTATCAACTCGGGTAGGTATCTGTTAGTGTATGACGGACGATTTTCTTTCAAACTATTTGTATCTAAGTACTTGTAGAAATTCAAATAGGCACAGGGATAGAACTTATATGCCCATTCAAAGGCAAGTACGCAAAGATCTACACTTCTGGACACATCTATTGGCCCACCTTAGAGTTTAGGTTTCGATGGCCCCTACCGAAATATGATTGCTAGATTGAACAAAAACTGTTGATGCAGTTTTAAACCTGATACATTTTACCATCTTTTTCGATCGTATTGTTTTAAATTTGAATTCAGAATACCATACGACATGGAGCTACGCCTAACAAGTCGGATATGCGCCTTGTTAAAGGCAATTGATTTTTGAATAAAAAACATGTTTTATCAAATAAAGGTTTAATTTAATAACGCGTGTTGCCTCCATGGGCATCTACCACAGCTCTCATACGATTGGGCATAGAGTTTATCAACCGCTCTATGAAATTTTGAGGGATCATCTCCCATTCCTCTTCTATGGCAGTTTTCAACTCCTGCATCGTCTGGGCAACTGGCTGACGAGCCTTAACACGTCTTTTTAGCTCGTCCCACATGTGCTCAATGGGGTTCATGTCTGGGCTTCTGGCTGGCCAGTCCATAACTGTGATGTTCACATCCCGAAGATATTCCCTGACGATGCCGGCCGCATGGGCTCTTGCATTATCATGCATAAAAAGGAAATTTGGGCCCACATAGTCCGCGTATGGTATCACGTGAGGTTCTAAGCACTCACGAATGTACCCTTCAGCATTTAATGTTAGCAGCCGTGGTCCTGTAACAACCTCAAGTTGAGTTTTGCCGCTCGCGGATATACCGCCCCAGACAGTCCATGAGCCACCGCCATAAGCAACCCTCTCTTCAAAGCAGCATTGTGCGAAACGCTACTCTCCCTTACGTCGGTAGACCTTCTTCCTTCCATCATTGCCATGTAACACAATTTTAGACTCATCAGAAAAGAGTACACGGCTCCAATCTTGCTGTGTCCAATTTAAATGAATGCGTGCGAAATGAAGGCGCGCTGTTCGGTGGGCTCGCGTTAGTTTGGGCCCATTAGCTGGCTTGGGTCTCCCTTGTTTTACCGAAAAGAAATTGCCAAATTATCACTTCCCAAACAAATTTTCGCATAACTTCATTTGCCAAATTATTACTTACCAAACAATCTCTTTACAAATAATTGTTACGAAAACCTATGTTTGGCAAGTGAACGTTTGAACAATAACTTGTTCACCAACTAGTACTTTTACCATTTTTTATCTAGTCAAATATTTCAGTTGGTATAACATATTTTACGCAAAATTAAATAAGCCCAATATTTGGTGTCGTCCATATTTTTCCATATTTTTTTCTATATAATCTAGTCGTTTCTGGCACTCGCCGGCCGCTGCCGCGGCACCGCTCGCTACGCTCGCTCGGCTCGTGCGTAGGTGGTCACAGTTTTAACCTAACCTAACCTAACCATTTTTTTTAAATTAATAACCTACTGTAACTAGTTCCATAAATAACCTATTGTCCATAAATTTTTTGCCTTTATATTTTTTGTCATAACAATTCATTTGACTAAACGTTTATTGTCTAAATATTGTTTGCTGTAATAAATCATTTGATTAAAGACCAAAAACCTTAATGACATTATCCTTGGTAACAATCTGCCAAGTAAACATTTGACCAAATGAAAATGTGCGTACTAAAATTATTCCAAATATTACATTGGTATAAAAAAAGGTTGCTAAAATTTGTTTGGGTAATGAAAATTTGGCAAAATCTTTTCGGCAAAACGGCAGGATCCCAGCTGGCTTGTGTGGTACCATATCGCGTTCTTTTAACCTTCTCTGAACAGTTCTAGCGCTCACAGATACTCCGTGGAAGTCGCGAAGTTGGTTTTGTATCTCAATGGAGGTAAGGTGACGATTTCTCAAGCTGGTCGTCACGATGAATCGATCCTGCCTTTCAGTTGTGACCCGAGATCGTGGCCTTCCTTGGCGACGAACAAAGCCGCCAGTCTCTAGGTACCTCCGATAAACATTTCGGACCGCAGATCGACTTAAATTAAGTTGAGCACTCACGTTTCTTTGGCTGTGTCCGGCCTCAATAAGTGCCACAGCTTGGGCGGCGACTTCAGGTGAAGTATCCATAGATTATTGATAGAACCTCACCTTAATGTTAAGAATAAGTAATGTTTGTTGCAAAACCAAAGATATCAATCACTTTTTCAAGAATTAAATCCAAGTAAACCAATAAAACCAAGTTTTCTTAGTATTCGATTGTTTGATATCAACAAACAGGCTCCAAATTGTCTTTTGTTTCTTTAAATTCTGTGTTCGAAATTCAAAAAAAGACTATTGAATGAAATTGTGAATGTGCCAGGTTCAAAACTGCATAAAAACTTTTTGCTCGACCTAATATAAAATTTTAGCTAGGACCAAACGAAACTGAAAATACAAGGTGGGCCAATAGATGTGTCCAGAAGTGTATATTGATACTGTTCTTCAGTTTAAGAGGTATTGTTAGGAAGAGCTTCATTTTCGTACCTATAAGTACCTAAATGAAAGCATTTCAAAGCTTTAATTTGAATAAGTAAGTATAGTATTGCGTTAGTTAAACATTTTAAACTTATTTTATAGATACGCATCAAATGTCCTATTATATTATTTCTCCTTCTGTCTACAATAACAAATAGGTAGCTAGGTATATGATTTATGTAACGTAAAAAAGAACATCCAAAATATATTATTGCACACCTAATCCACCTGTCTGTTACACTCACACGCTAAAACGGCTGAACAGATCGTCATGAAATTTGGCGAATATAAAGCCTGGCATATGAAGCAGGACATAGGCTACTTTTTTACGCGACAACCGACGTCCACGCGGGCGGAGCCATGGGTAAAAGCTAGTATTTTATATTTATACCAATGAACTATAACAGCTTTGCTTTGCGGTTGACACATATGGAGACGATTCTACCGCTAGCCAAAATGTAATTCTACGAAACACCACTTAATTTTTCAACTACTTAAGAGCGTTTACGCGGTACGGCTTTTTATACAAACTTTCAAATCCTTATTCTTCAAAATGAATGAACCGATTTTAACGTAACTTGGTATGCATACGCTAGATATCCAGGTCTAAAAAGTTATCAGAAAACATTTTTGAAAAAGATTTCAGAGGGAGAGAGAGAGCGATTTTAAGTTTTCTATAGAAAGTGAAAAATCTGTATATCCTTCCCCCTGAACTCTTTTTCAAAAATGTTTTCTGATAACTATTTAGTTTGGATCCTTTAACATAAGGGTTTATGTGAAAGAACCCAAACTAAAACAAAATAAGTACCAAACACGTGTAAACCTTGCTTATAATTTGGCCCTTTTACATAATATGGACCCTGACATGAAAGTGTATCATGTGTAGCCTGTCATAACGAGAGTCTAAGCGGCTATTCAAGGAAATAGGTTAGCCAGCGCTACAGCGCCACAGTGCTTAGACACGGGGTAGATGCTATCGCTACTCGTGTAGCCAAGAATGTTGGCGCATCGCATACATAGCCCTACATAGGTGCAATGGAACTTTATTTTATGTGGTTGTAAGATAAATCAAAACCAAAGAAACGATGGCTGGACTGTGTAAAAGATGATGGGCCTTATTTTTAGAAAAAATCAAACCATATGATTAAAATTTTGTATAGAAAATTAGGAATAAGAATCGGCTAGGTAGTCGGTATTGAAATTAATACTTGAAGGCAGATTTTTTAATAAATAAGGTTGACAATTCCTATAATGGGGGTAACTGCAGAGTTACCGAATAATACTAATGTATGGACGAAGAAAACATGTTGCTCCAACCCCAAATAAATAGGGATAATTGGATACAAGTGATTATATATCCAATTGGCGTTCCGGTTTGGTCCGAATTGGCTAGTTTTTTTTAGAACCGTAACTTGGGACATTGACAAGGTCTTTTGTTTTATAAAGTATGCAGGTGTCGCGGCAATAAAGTTACAATGCCTCTCAAAAGCCCTTTCATATGGTAACCAACTTGACCTAGTTACCCCACTTTAAAGTTCCAATCCCCATTTCGACTCCTATACCGACCTAATTGCAATTAAAGTTAAAATACGTTTACAATTCTTTCACTTGTTACTTAAGAGGAAAAGTTGCATTCATTATTACTATGCCGACAGCTTTTATAGTTCCTGAAATAAGCTGTGACATACTGACTGACGAAGTTGCACCATAAGGGTTCCTTTTATAATTTTGGTCCGAAATCCCCAAAAGGATCAAAACACGATTAAAAACTCCAGAGCAAAAATTTATTAGGAACCACTCACGAGCCGGGAATCGATCACGAATGTATATTGTATGAATGTAAATAGGGCTGGTTTCCGCAACTCCACGATCAAGCGCGTGTTTACTTGCAGGTGGGACAAATAATGTTTCATTCGATCCACCCCAGTTCCCCAAGGAAAGCCAGCAACGCCTTGGTATTACTACCTATCTCACAGAGGGTACCTGGGTTTCCGAATTACTTAGCCCTGTAATCGGCGACTACCGGGCAACTTAGAAAGAAATATATGTGCTGTTGTCTTATCCTCCTCTATGCAGGCTCTGCAGAGATTGGGCTGAATCGATCACGAAACACGAAGATGAAATAATAAAATCGGCAGCGAGATAGATCGCCACTGCACCGTACGCGAGCGCGGTGGATAGAGATAGACACAAAAGTAGGTAGGTACTTCACTTCCGTTAGCCTCTAGAGTAATTCTACTGGCAATCGCGTTTTGATCGAAATCTAAATTGATCACATAATATAACGGTTTTGCATATCAATCCCATACTTTTTTGACATGAGGTTCGAATTCGAACGTTGCATAAAATTAGTACAATTGGCCCTCTGGTGTGAGAATAAAATTTACCACGAAAAAAAGAGAAGAGAAAGCATCGTCAGAAACTGCGGAAGTTTATAGCAGTGCAAGAATACTAAGTAATTTTTTTTTTAAATATTGATAAAAATAAATAAGGAAACAGGTCACAAATGACACAAACTTGCTGTTGACACTGACTTGTAACACGGGAAAACAAGAATAAGTGGACACAATCCCTTGTCCCTCGTATAGGGGCGAAGGGATGTGTGGTAGATGTAAGGATCCAAATAATCATTTGTTTGGTTTAAGAAATAACAGAAAGTCTTCGTATTTTGTAGGGACAAGCTAGACCATAACACTGACACAGAATAAAAGAAGATTAACCAATTTAACCAATACCAGCGCCATAAAGGTTGGTTTGTTTTGTTTAATGGTCTGGAATCGGTAACACGCGAGTGGGCAAGGTAAGATACTTCCTACCATGGATTTCTCTGTGCAAAAGCAAAGAGAAATCATAACAGGCCAAATATTTATTATCTTGGTAGGTGCTTATTAAATTACCTAGGTATACTGTATCTTTCTACCCTATTGTATCGTACCTGCTGAGCCAAGATCTTCCACTCCCTAATCTTCACAATTCTGTATGTTGCTATAACAGGCGCCAGATAAATGTGCAATAACGGTCATTGACCCACCATACATTTACTGACTTTCTAGATTAGCAAAAACAGAAATAAAGACATAAAGCTGACCTGAATGGACTTCTATCGTGATCCTATAAGTTCTCTAGTAATGAAAATTCATTGTTCGAGTATCTACAAAGGGATATTAAGGAAAGGTCAATGTACTTTATTGCAAGTTTATCTGGCGCCTAAGTTTATAGTGCCGACCTTCCGTCGGTAGAAGTCGGACTTGTCTCATCATCTTCTCCATGGTCTGCCGCGATATTGTGTGACTTTAAAAACTTTCGGTGGTTCTTTTTGCCCATTTCTCATCGGACTTAGCTTATGAACAATAAAATAGTTCTATAACATTGATGTTTCATTCAGCATTTAGCTAAAACGTGCCTCCTCATTATCTCAGCTGTCCGGAGCTGTTATCATTACGCAAATAATACTATCTCACGCAAACAAATATAACATCACGTTTTGTTTATGTAGACCACCCGTGGGTGCTTACTTTAATTTGTTGAAGGCACAAGTAATGATGTTATACTACTGTTATCAGTGCTGTTTGATTTGCAGTACCTATCAAAATTAAACAATAAAAATAAAATAGTAATTTGCGTGTTACTTTAAACGAAATCACAATCTAACTTTACATTAATTAACCGTATATTCCTATTACTCTGGTGCTTCAATATTCCCAATTCAATTGATCTACGTTATCTAAATTTAAAAGATTATCTCTAGAATATTCTATTACTTTGGAAAAGATGAAAGCTTCTTTGTGATTATTGGTATCCAACTACAAAGGTGTCCTTTCAGTCAATTCAAAGCCAGGGTAGCTGTTTCATTGATTTTCTCAAGATCATGAAGTCCACCATCCACTGTTAGATGTGCACGGAGAAGTTTGCCATATTAGACACGTGGTTCTTTTGTTTGATAGTCACGCATCCGTGCATATCGTGGTCATTCCGTGGGTCATAGTGGTCGATCCCACCTACATTTTCATACAAAGCTAAGCTAAGTTACAGTATAACTTAGATTAGCTTTGTATAAAAATATGGGTGTGATATCGATGTGTTCCTACACTTGCGTAAGCTTAGCTTCGTATTTTTTTATTTATGTGTCAAATTCAAATTCAAATTATTTATTTCAAATAAACCATTTACAAGCAGTTTTGAATTGTCAAGGTCGGTCAGTCAAAAAGATGAAGCTATTTGCACGTTCCAAAGCGTAGCCTAGATCTCTATGGAGAAGAACGTGCAAGAAACTCCACGGACACTCCTTTAAATCATTTTTTCGTTACAATTTTATGGTTACATCATTCCTGTTGAAATTATACAAACATATTGTTCCCCATGTTATACTTACTAGTACATTTTTTTATTTATTTAAAATGTAAATATTTTAAACTAGCTTTTGTCCGCGACTTCGTACGCGCGTATCCCGATTTTACCCGTTCCCGTAGGAATTTCCCGTATAGCCTTCCTCATGAATGTCAAATCAAATGTAATTTTCGTAATCCCATTGGTAGTTCTAGAGATTAAGGCGTTCAAAGAAACAAACTCTTTAGATTTAATATTTTAGGTAGATAGAGTATAGAATAAGTTGATCAATCATAGTGTAATCAATTTGTAATGTTAGGTACGTTTAAGGCGGACAAAAAAAACGTCAGTGAATCTGCCTAGCTTTCTCCCAACTATTTTCGGGTTATGCATGGGGGAAAGAGCTGAGTATTGCAGTATTTTACATTTAGACACAGTCCGTTTTCCTCAGTCAGGGTCGTTGGCGGCTGTTGTCGCCCTAAAACAGCCCACATCTTGCATTGATTGTCTCTGGACCATTTCTGTTATGGCCTTTTTTTAAGGACGGGAAATAATCAAATGACTCCTTCCGCTCTGGAAGGAGCGGAATTCTCTTACTGACTAAAACCCATCCGTGTTCCTCCTATTGCCCTTTGCGTTCCAGGGCCGCGGTGACTCTTTCGAACAAATTCCACAGCTCTGCCGGTCGATTCTGTCGACATCTTATCGTGTTCACCTAGGCGGAGTGAACGACAAGAGCGCTGTCATTCCATCTTATTTTTATGATTTGACAACTCACCCGTCGTGCGCCCCGCCCGGGTGTTCACTTCGACATGCTTACAGAATCGCACTGCAGAATCGCACTGCTGGACTGTTATGGCCTGCGTCGACGCTCTGTCTCACTTGACGGAATTTTCAATACATTTCATGCATTTTACTTCACGCGTGCCAAAGCACTACACGCGTTCTCTACACGTGTAGATGCAAACTACACAATATACCGTTCACAAACACTTCTATAAAATTACGTTAAGCTTGGTATTTCTAGGACAATGAATAACTTTTAGTAAGTAAAGAACTTTTGACACCGTGTGATCGAAAACGTCAAATTAAATGTCATGCCAACCTAACCTAAAGTGAGTCATTTTTGGCCGGTGGCACAGCTGGGCAATAATGTTGAACTGGATTTCATTATAACCCGCCGGTCAATAATGTCATTTAAATTTGGAACCTCATCTGTCTGCTAAATGGGCGGTATATTAGGTACTTACAACGCCCTCTGTCTCTGTCTCTCACTTTCTGTTCCAAAAAGAGGAAAGATATTCTCAATGCTTTTACTACTTAGGGATGATATTCTCGAATCATAAGGATTGACCAGGATTGAAGGCAATATTATTAGAATAATTGGTTATGTACGGATTATTGTATAAAAGGATAAGAATAACACTTAAAACCCATTTATAGTCGATTTATTAATTTAAAACTAATTTCTCGAGCATCTCCTATGACGTTCTAAATTCAAATTGCATACAGCCAAGCGTCCGAACCCATTCTACCAGCTGATACCTATAAAGCTCTGCATATAACATTGTGTACACAAAAAAAAAACGAAAATCGAGTTGGTCGTGGCCGCTATGTGGTAGGTATACCGAGTGGAACGCAAAAAAGGTGCGGATATTGCAAATCCGTATGGTATACCTATTAAACTAACTTTTTTAAGTACCTATATAGTATAGTTCTAAATATATATCTCTACTTAGTGTTTGTAAATTTAAAATACTTTGTTTTTCGTATTATGGCTTCTTATTTTCTCACAGGAGGTGTGAAAAGTAGAGTATCCTCCTCGGGGATAAAGGTGTCTTTGCCTTGGGCTACCTTGAATCCCTCGCTGCATTCAGGATTCTTGTATTAACTCCCTCGCTTCGCTCGAGAGTTAAACTCTATACTCCCCTCGCTGCGCTCGGGAGTTAACTCCCGAATCCTTCATTGCGTTCGAGATTCAATATGACGCCCGTGACACAAGACACTGCTTTATCCCCTGGGTGCATCATCTACTAAGTATTGTGAGCTGTTTCTGCCGCCGAGTAGTGTTTATGTTTTCCAGTTTGAAAGAAAAAAAAGAAAAGAAAAACGTTTGGTTGCCAGTGTAATTTCTGCTCTTGCATGTTTCTTGAATTACAATTTTACTTACCTGATATTTACAAAAGCGAAAGTTTGAATTTATGAATGGAACCCAATCATCCATCCAAACTTTGTGTCGAAACGAATCAGCAGTGCGATCCTGCAGTGCGATTCTATAAACATGTCGAAGTGAACACTTGGGCAGGGCGCACGACAGGTGAGTTGTCAAACCATACAAATTCCATCTATTGTCGTTCACTCCGCCAAGGTGAACACCGTGAGATGTCGACAGAATCGACCGGCTGTAAACATGTCGAAGTGAAGGCTTGAGTGAGGTGATCACGATGAAAGCTGTCAATCCATGTAATTAAGATGGAATGACAGTTCACTTCGTGATCCCTTTACCCAAGCATTCACTTCGACATGTTCACAGAATCGACCGGCTGGATGAAATTTAATTCAGAGATAGATGTATAGTCTGGAATAGCAAAAAGGCTTTTTATCCTGGGAGTACCTATGTTCCCTTGTGGTAATATCTGACATTCAGGGGGGCGAAACAGCTGACAGAAGCTCTAGCTTCTGCCAGCTGTTTCTGCGTATGCTACTGCTTATATATGGACATAAGTACTAACTTATGTCCATACATAAGCATTGGTGACCAGTTACCATCCATTATCCATGAATACCTAACCCGTTCGTCAAAGTCAAAGGCAAAGTCAAAACGTTTATTTCAATTAGGCTTGAACGTCATCATTTACATTTAAGTAGGTACTACATAAGTACCTATAAAAAATAAAATGACCCTACTGTCCGTTCGCATAGATCTTATGATCTTATAGAGAAGAACGGACAAGAAACTCCATAGTTACTCTTTTTAAATAAATGTTTTACAATATTTGGAATACAAAAATTAACTTTAATATATATATGTGAGGTCGATGCACCTAGAGTAGGTATACTTACTACTTATAGGATCAAAGTATTACCAGCAGAGGTAAACTTATTCATTTTCTTAATAAGTACCTAGGCAAGTGTTCACGCTTTGAACAAACAACCTACCCATAGTAGGCATTCTAAGCTGACTTAAGAGCGAGACCACTCACACCAAAGTGCGACTCCGTCCCTCCACAAGGTCGTTCGTCGCCAGTTCGCCACTCGTATCCACATCATTTGGACTTATTCCAATCTTTTTCCAATAACTAGTTTTTCATACAGTTGCGAGCAAGCATAAAATTTAATCTATCCACTTTTTTGCGGACCTTTAGTGATGACGCCGGAAATTTTTATTACGGTACCTATTCAATCTGCCTAGGCTTTTCCCAACTACATATTATTATTATGTTGAGGTCAACTAAAACTCATCCATGTTCAGCCTATTGCCCTTTGCGTTCCAAAGGGGTCTACTCTCTTTCTCTCAGGGCCGGTGACTCTTTCAAACAAATTCCGCAGTCTGGACTGTTTATGGCCTGCGTCGACGCTCTGTCTCACTTGACGGAATTTTCAATACATTTCATGCGTATTACTTCACGCGTGCCAAAGCACTACACGCTTTCCCTACACGTGTAGATGCAAACTACACAATATACCGTTCACAAACACTTCTATAAAATTACGTAAAACTTGGTTTTCCAGGACAATGAATTACTTGTGAGCTGTTTCTGCCGCCGAGCAGTGTTGATGTTTTCCAGTATGAAGGAAGAAAACAAAGAAAAGAAAAACCAGTTAAATATTTATTTTATTCTGTTTTTAGTATTTTTGTTGTTGTAGCGGCAACATACATCATCTGTGAAAATTCCGCAACCCTGGCAGGCACTGGCCCTAGCGGGTCCCGTCCTCTATTCTGACATCTCTTTGAGGCAGTCTAACTGCATGCAGGTGAATACCAGTACATGAAACGACTGCCTATCTGACCTCGGAAAGTCAGTAACTGGGTAACGCGATGCCCCTTAGGAAGATTACGGTTTCTGTAACTAACGGTGTTTTTGTTTGAAGAACTGGCATGTGAGAATAGCATAAGTAACAGAGAAGTCATTTCATATCTTAATAGGTAGGTACACGTACAAGTAGGTGGGTAGTTCTTCAAAAAGTATTCTCCGCGTAACTTTCGTGGCGAATTTTTTTTAAGTAATCGTCTTTTATGTGGACACACATTTAAGACGCTCTAAAAATAATATGTACAATTTTTATTATTATGTAAATCGGTGCATAAACTACAGAGATATTCTATTTTGAAACTAGGGTGCCCACGAAAGTTACGAAAGACGCCACGCAAGTTACAGACGTATTTTCTAAAAGTAAAATATGGTTTCAAATCCGTATTTTTTTCACAAATTTCCTGTGGATTGAGTTTTATTAAATAAAAGACATCAATTATGAATAGAATAGGTTTGGTCTCAGTAATTAATACTGTAAAGTTTACAACATAAATTACATATTTTTTTTATTCTTGCTCTTCTTTTTATCTTTGCTAGACGCTTTTTCTCCCGTCGCTCCTTTGCACTTTGAGGTGGTATATTTACAGTTTGAATGAAATCTGAAAATAATTTTAACCAAAAAAATAATATAGCTGATGTGAGTAATTAAAGAAGGTAAAGTATAAGACAGTCAGAAAGTATGACGATGACGTTGGTATTTTTTAAGCAAGAGGTACCTATACAATTGGCACAACAGCCCAGTTTGGGGTGGGAAAAGCTGTTAAATTGGCTACGAGAAAACATACAGAAACACATTTTACGAGTCGTTACAAAAAAAAAATTAAACACACTAATGCATAAAAATACATATCCAAATACAAAAAACCTTACTTTTGAGCTTCTACGCACTTAACGCTGCAGATGCATTTACTCGATTGTCGAATCGAGTAAATGCATCTGCAGCGTTACAAAAAATCTACAGATATTATACAATGGAGATATTAACTTTCGTGGTGCGCTAGCTAACTTTCGTGGACAAATAACCACGAAAGTTGTGTCACGAAAGTTACGAAAATTTCACATTTTTGAGAATTACGATAAAAATTATAGGTAAATTAACAAAAAAAGGACTTGGGAATAATCTCGAAGATCTATCTTAATTCAAAATGATTTGGAAAATTATAAACAGTATCCTTCAAAACATGGGCATGAAAGTTTCTTGACCAAGGCTACTTGAAAATTTTCAAAGAATAACTTACCTCAGCATTTTTTTGTTTAGAAGCAAAGAGCGTACTTGTCTCCCCCACTGACGCCGGGATTAGCCAGTATACTATTGTAGTCTTTGGCCGGGACACTACTGAGCTCCCGTGCAGCTAAAACTTGTTGCGAGAAGTTGGCGCTCTTGGAAGATAGATGCAGTTTTGTTGCGCGCTCGCAACACTATCAAAATCGTGTGACAGAGACATAATGCCTATTAAGTATTGTAACTTAAGAGATACAATAAACTTTCTTTAGTCATCATGAAGCATAGTTAAATACGGTTAATTTGATGTATTACATTATATGCGTATGCATTGAATACAAAAGTTATCAAAGTTTTCCGTAAGCGCGAACATAGTGTGACGCGCGAAGAACACCGATTTTGCTCCCGTTTTCGACATTAGATATTTTTTTTTGTAAAAATTATACACAAATTAAGATGTTTAATGATGAAATTCTACACATATATAAATAAAGAGTAACCTGCATTTGGTTCTAAGACTGAATGTTTAATAGGTTAGGAATAAGGACCGTGTGACCGCGTTTTGAGGGACCTCGAAGAACTACCCAGGTTCATATTATTTTGGCTTCATCAGCCTTGTCAGTTGAACGGCCTAGACTGGCAAAAACTTGGGCCGACTTTTTTGCTTACCGATCTCCTTCGCAATTGTTTGAGCAGCACTCGACTCCACATTTATATTCAGCGCCTCAGTGCAATGGGATTATACTGCTAGTAAGATTTATAGCTGCTCTACTTATACGTAGGTATGAGTTCTTAGAACATCGCCGAGCTCTTTGGCTTCATTCCTACATGTAGACCTAAATAAATATCCTATTTTTTCATCTTGGCTCGTATCGATCGTAATAGGTAGTCGCTGTTGCCATTAGGGTCAGGTTTTCGGTCAATATTGTGAGGAAAACTATCTGAAATGATTATCTTACCCACATCCACTGGTAGGTAACGTAGTACATGGTTAAAAAAATACCTAGCTTAGATATAAAGAGAGAAAAAATCATTTCAGTAGGTATATGAATCATGACGCAAGGCGCCGACAGAGTCTGTACCTACATAACCCATTATAGAAGATCCCAGACGGCTTTCAGCCATCTTAAATTTCAATGTGAAGACACAAATATACCAACTAGACTACTATGCCTGAATACATAGTCGAGATGCGTCCATGCGTCCACATACCTCTAGGTACTAATAGGTACTACTACACAGAAGGCTTTGGTACTTACGTAGGTACGGAAACCAAAAACTAAAATTAAGAGTAGGTAATTTGAAAAATCTGTTCTTCGGAGTACCTACCTATTATAGACGCTCAATTATTAACAATTTAGCATATCAACGTTAAATTGTCCTTTATTTCTGAAGCGTAGGTACCTAGGTAGGTACCAACCTACTTGACTTCGTCGTCGAATGTCTTACATCTCTATTTCTAGGTAGGTACATCTTTTGATGTTAGGTACATATGTTACGGCTAAAAGTGGGTGTGAACATAAACTTAAGATTAGCCGGCTAACCTTAGGTTTATCCGGCTACAACTAGTTCTAACCTAATCTCAAAACACTTTAAAATTCCTATTTCTGTGTGGTTTAAAAAAAAACCCAGGGGTGCCCAATGACCGGCTAAACTTAGGCTTATATTCACACCCACCTTTAGCCGTAACAATGACATATATATATCTTACTAGGTTCCCTTTCCTAATGGGCTCGTGGGTACCTAATTACCCATTAGATTCTTCGGTATGCCAACCTACTCGGGACGATAGTAAATTCCGGATAAAACGTCTTCGTCTCAAGCCTTACCTCTCTATTTAATCGGTTTGAATACCATTGCGTAGCTGTACCTACCTTCAAGATCTGTGACTTATGCAACAACACAAGTCTGACATATTATAAAAAAATATAATGTTCCGTTATGGATGACGTAGATCATGGAACTTACTGTTTGTAATGTCAGACTCAAGCTGTTTATAATAGAACTGCGCATGAAAAAACATGTAATTTATGGTCGTGGTATATTTTTTACACAGAATTATTTCTCCTTAATTAAAATATGTGGGTGGTTCGGTTCAGTTCGCTTATCTCGTGACGTCACGTTTGTGGAAGCCCATTCATAACGGGTAAATTGTAGATAGTTAGATATACGTACTCGTATTATGATAGGAATCATACCTATCTATGGGGTAGGTACCCAATCTGAGAGATTCGCGGAACGTAATTCGGCCATATTCCTGCGGTGTTCGGCAGGTGTACAAATTTATATCTTGTAACTAGGTTCATCTTTCTATGTTTTCTTATTTAGGTACCTAATTTAGATCTACGAAGATAAATGTCAATGTCTTCTTCAATTTTTGGGGCGGCATTCAGTTTGTTTCCACGTGTCATGTAAACTTAAAATATTACCTACCTACTTCAGTCAAAGCCTTAAATTCGTCAAAGCACTTTCGTTGAGTAGGACAAGTGCACTGCCTTGGTTTCATAAGCAGTCTTTCTCTTAACTAAGCGAACCAACTCTGTAAAAACGTTGATGGGACAAAATTGTAGCGTCACTAGTAAAAAAATTAAAGGAAAAAAATATATTTCCAGAACTTTTAGCACTTTCTTAGTGTCAAGATAATGTCAGATTATCAGATACCTGCTCTAACAACATAATAATTGTGAAATGAACCATCATTGTGCTAAGCTTACAGGCTAAGTATAAACGTGGGCGCGGGGGCGGCGGCGCGGCGGCGTCTCGACAAGTCCCAAGGGATGATAACACGACAACACTTCTAATTTTAAAACTCTACACTCTCTCCCGTATACATTATAACTGTTGACGTCTAACACGACCTTTAGGACCGCGAAAATCTTACTTAATTGGACCCACGATCGTATAAGATTAAAAAAGCAATTAACTTTTAGAAACACCTCTTTGCCTGATTCTTTTCGAGATAAAACTCATCTAAAACTAAACTTTAAACAAAATACTTTGGTAGAAAGGTTGGCTCGCTAAACAAAGTCTTCACTTGCCCAAATTATCCAGTAAAGTCAAAATTAATCAGCGGCTTCAACAGTCAAAAGAGGAATCCTCGGATAGAGATCCTCCAATTAAGTATTATTTTATTTGCGTAAGTTAAGAACTCGAAAATCTAATTTCGCATCGAAATTCATTTAAAGGGCTTAAAAGAGTTTCGATGAAAATTAGATTTTATAGACGGACTGCCCGAGTTTCTTTCGTATTTATAATAGTATTAGTACCTATGGATTAATGACCTTTTAGACTGCGATCCTACAATACATAGCATTATTTTATTACGTAAACAATCAATAGTTTCGAGCTTCCAAAATAAATATTTTCGACAAATCTGCGGCAGAGTTGTCGTGAGCTTCTCTCCAATTAAGTATTGGAATTGTAGGATGAACTATCAAAATGGATTATGAACATTATTGCCAATATAAAGTAGCTTTAATTCGGTATTAGTAGGTTCTCTTTTCGCTTATTGATTTCTTACTTTGCCAGTAAATACATTTGTACGAAATATCAACTAAGGTAAAATAGCGCAAACTCCTCGGTAGCAATAAATTCTATGAGGGACAGTTAAGTTTAGCGTGACTTTAGATAAATTCTCCCACCGATACGGCTTCGACGTACATTGAACCATTAACATTTTAAGCTTAGCCGTCAATGTACGCAACTAGTGACGTAAACATCGGGACTTCGCCAGGAACTGAACGAAGAGGCATCGCATCGCGCAGCGGCAATCGATCGCGTGCGCGCGCAGCTCCGCCATCCTAGCTTCAGTACAGAGTCGTGGTTCCAGTCGAATACAATATTCGACAGAAATGTACCAAACCCGTGCTAAGTGACTACACAAATAGTAATTGTTAGATAAAGTGACTACTAACTGAATAGGGGATCAAATATAAGGTCAGTGGTGTACGGTTCTTTTTACCAAAGGGAGCGATTAAAGCTGTACGTCGAGTACTGCAATTACTATTTCAGTAATAGGTTGTTTCTGATCATTTCTGTCAGTAGGTACCTATACTGTGCCTGTACGTAATTTTACACGCCCTTGCTTAAAATATTCACGCTGTAACAGAACAGGATTATTGAGAAGCACATTAATGTAACTCAAGGCGTTCATACATGACCATAAATATATATATATAAGTGTACTTATAGAGGTAGTCTTATCTGAGTTTGACAGTTTGTTCAGCCGCGGCCCTCCTCGGCTGCCATGCGTGAAGCGAAGTCCCTGGCATAGAACTATTTTTAGTGGAACAGATCATAAGCGCTTTACAATTATTAATTCTAAGGACGGTTTAATCGTAGGTTGCAGAGCAGTAGGCTGTGGCACCAATCTCGCTATCTATCAATTTATAAATCAAGGAAGTTTTTCAGGGACAAAGGCAAACAACGGAAACGACCTTACAAACTTTGTAAAATGATACCGCAGACTGGTGTTAAACTGTGGAGATTAGCATAAAAATCGTGATAGGGGTAGGCTCTAGCTATGAATTTTGCTGAAAAAGTAAGGAAGAAATAACAATTTTAGACGAGGCAATATTTAAATCACTAGAGTCATTTTATATTTTTACATTATTAACGTTAATCATGATATGAATAGTAACCAAAAATCTAGGTCCCTATTTTAAATTTCATATTATTTGAGATACCTATAATACCAAATACTGGTCAGATTCATCGTACTTATAGTACATAGATCAATAACAGTTAAGATATGTAGGCCACTATTTCTGGATCCAGTTGATCTTGTTCGAACTATAGACAAATTTTGGCGTCACATTTTGCAATAAGACTAGTAAGCAATTACGAAACTATTATCATGTTTTATTGGTCCGTCCTTGGTGACAAAACGGAGCAAGGATAGGGTCGACTAATTAAAAGGACTTTCAAAGTTGTGAAGTATTTAACCTTCATTTTAGTTACAGTAGATAATCAAAAGGTAGTTAGGTACTACCTACTAGGGTATTATTAAGGCCACTAAATCTTTTAGATGAAATAAACAGTAAATATAAACAGTCCTTTCAAGTTTACACGAAATAGGACTGGGCGACTAAAGAAGCTAACAAAGATATTTTCGTTAAATTAACTTCTATATATTTTTTTATACTTAGACATCACAAGAGCGAGTACTAGGCAACTATGAAAGTTACAGAGATGTTCAACAAAATGTTTTTTTTTTGTTACAGACAATCATGTCGCCACTGCTGGAGACGCTGCTGCGGTGGCGACGCGAGGCCGCCTCGGAGCCCCTGGAAGAGACATCTACGCCTACATCGAAGAACCTCAGTAAGACACGGCTAAATATTACCCACTTTTCATCATATCCGCCGATAGACGTTCACTGTTGGACATAGGCCTCCCCCAAATGGGGGGGGATTTGCCATAATCGCCACGCTTGGCAGGCGGGCCACTTTTACTTTGACTTTATCTGAACCATATTGATATCTCTCTCGCAGATTTCAATTAGGAAAAGCACTTAGGTACAGATGCCCTGAAACTGCAAACATTTAAATAGAGCAGAATGATTTTTCAGTTAATATAGCCACGTGATGCAGGAATACAAAAGCAAACATCTGATAGCTTAAAGTTATTTTAGGATGTGGTAACCACGGGATTATTTAATCTAAATTAGGAATATAATCCTACTGTTAAAACAATAATAGTGAGACTAACTATAAGAAGCATGTTATTAGTCTTAGTCCTGAATATACCTGAAAACATGTTGGAACATGAAGAAGATTGGGATGATACGAGTAGAGATGTGTAGTGATTTTCCAAAGACTGGCAACGGAATTATTTCCTGGAAGTAAGCCAATATTGGTTGGTCAAATCCATCGACCTACTCGAATTTATCGAAAGCAAACAAAGATATTAACAAGTTTCTGATAGAATTTCTACAAGGACAGAACAATCACCATCGTACAAAGAATGTAGTAGGTAATTTTTTTCTTGTTGTCCCATTTACTTGGGATAGGGCTTTCTTTGTCTTCGCCTTCGTCCGCCGCAGGACGGAGGACATCCATGAGGACTTCCACCTCCATAAAAAAATGGGCTTTCTTTGTCTCACTTTTTTACTGAGTTTGATTTTATGCGGTGTCCTTGTTGAGCATGAGCATCTCTTTTAAAACCAATTGATAAATTAGTCATGTTCTCACAAAACAATCATTTTACAGCAGTCACAGAAGGCGGTACCTCCATGCCGATAACATCTTCAACAGTCCCGCCGAGCCAGGAGACCATTGGCGAAAAGACGGCAGAAATAGCTCGGAAGATGAACATAGAACCATGGCAGCTAGTCGCCATACTTGTTGGTATGTATCTTGCAAATATCCATATTCTAAGACCATATATCATCATAGTAAGCAAGCTACATTACAGTTCTAGATCACTTAAAAAACTTCTGATGTACCTATAAGAAACTAACAGCCTTATAGCCGTGAACGACACTCTTTCGGTTGAAGAATCCTCCCTTTGAGCTGGATAAACGTATGACCTCATTCCTCAACATCTACACTATAACTAGGTGATACCTTTTTCTTCTGAAAGCTAGCTTGGTCAAGGCACTTTTCATTTACTTTCTTCTGGTTGAAGAGCTAAGATACCTACTCGAGTCATTGGTATCTAGATCACGTACCTGCCTACTTCTCTAGCCTTGAAACTTGAGATATTGTTCCTTGGCGCTTATTACATAAGCATGGCTCGAAACTCCCATGGTAATAATGGAAGCTCGAATGTCTGGGGTGAATATGAGACTATGCCAAATGCAAAACACTTTAACGATGCACTTCATGAGGTCTCTTGTGTCTTTTAACTTCAAGGATAATATTAAAGTTCCACACTTTTGTAGCAATTTAATGAACATCTTTAGCTTCAAACTAATTTAGGCTAATGATTATGCTAACGACGACGTCAACGACGAACTATTCATGAGATAGTACCCGACCACGGTTTTCTTTTAAATCATCGTAATTTCTGGTAAACAGTAATTTTGTAATATTATTGAGTTTTACAGAAGATTAATATCGCGTCATAATTTTATTAACGTCGCTTCATTACGTTATATCTAATCGTCCCGTTACCTATTTATATTATTTTTAAACATGAGTTAATTAAACACACCGTTTACGCTGCTTTTAAACAATAAATAGCATTCGGTGCTGGATTACCCTTTATGTATAACCAGTTAAAATATCAAAATATTTTTCCTTTTAGTGAGTTCATCGTTCAAATTTTCTGAGAACATGTTTACTTTAGATTGAGAACCATTCAATCGTTAAATTCTTTTGGTGAGTCCTATTATAAACCTTGATGTTTATATTCCTCACGTTTTTTGCCAAGGTGTTGGAGTTGTGGTCCTCGGCATATGCTTCTGCTGCATCAGGCGGTGTTTCCGCAAGCGACGCTCCAAGGATGGCAAGAAAGGCATGAAAGGTGTAGACCTAAAATCCGTCCAGCTACTCGGTTCCGCTTACAAGGAGAAGGTAATGTTTTGGTACTTTTACAACTAACAATGATACTCCAATTTAACATTCTTGAAAGATGTGATCCATGTCATACATGGAGAGATGATGGTAAATGCTTAACCGTCGAAGTAGCTGAACTAATAGAAGAGGTCCTGTTACCTAAAGGAGCCTTTGACAGACTCTCTCGATCTTTACGTCTGCCTGCTTACGGATGTACTTTCTTATCAAGTCAATGAGATCTAAAAATCGTAAAAAAATTGAGAATGTCTGTGGGCCTTCATAAATAAATCAACTAAAAGGCAGCACAAAAAAAAATATCATCTATTTTTAAGAAATACGATATTCATATGAAATTTGCCGCGGGACGTGCATGTAGGTTCAGCCTGACATGGAGGAGCTCACGGAGAACGCAGAGGAACCTGACGACGGTGACTCCAAGAAAGAGGAACAGAAGCTAGGAAAACTCCAATACAAGGTATGATTCAAACCCCCACGCTACATGGCAATGAATGACCCGTGAAGAAAATAACAATAAACTGGTTTGTAAACAACGAAACAACTGTCCATTTACACATTCCATAATTATAATATCTTCTAGATTTCAGTAGCTTATCAAACACCAGTTATAAATCGTTAGATTTCTTTATACTGTGATTTTTATTTGTTTCGTAATTAACTCGTTCATTCAACTCGTTAATTCGTTTTATGACTTCATCGTCACACCGTTGCGGAGTGTCTTAGAATGCCACTTATGGCCAATTAACAGGAATCAATCTCACCGTTAAACCCTATCCATCGGAATTGAATCAATAGTTGCACATTCACTATCATGGTCTTACAATCTTAGCACCTATTTTCATGCAAGTTTTTGTTTGCAGCTGGAGTATGATTTTAACAGTAACAGTTTGTCTGTGACTGTAATTCAAGCCGAGGAACTCCCTGCCCTGGACATGGGTGGGACCTCTGACCCGTACGTTAAAGTTTACTTACTCCCTGACAAGAAGAAGAAGTTTGAAACAAAAGTTCATCGGAAGACTCTAAACCCCGTTTTCAACGAAATATTTGTGTTCAAGGTAAGTCTTAGGTGACACACTAAGCTGAATTATGCACATTTGAAAGACATTATATTATGATGCTAATCTCAACTTATTTATACAGAATGTGCCCTACGCTGACGCTATGAACAAAACTCTTGTGTTTGCGATCTTCGACTTCGATCGATTCTCAAAACACGACCAGATCGGTGAGGTGAAGGTGCCGCTGTGCCAGGTAGACTTGGCACAAACCATCGAGGAGTGGCGCGAGCTGCAGAGTGTCGAAGGAGAAGGGGGGCAGGTGCGGATACACATACACAAAAAAAATCTCAAGTATTATCGTCCACCTTGAAACTTCCAAGTATCTTGTACAAATGTAAATGAGTCTTTAAATTGCGGCGTGTCGGTCAGAAGGCACGGAAGCTATCGACCACACTTGCTTTACCTCAATTAGCCAAACCTACTTCATAGCTACAATCTTCATCTTTATAAAATGAAAATCAAAGTGCCTGTAACAAATCTCTATGCATTGTAATGTAACATAATTTCTTTAAGGCTTTACTTTTCAGCAAATTCTCATTTTGAATTGGAATGATATTTTATCTAGCAAATATTACATTGAATTCTATATCATGTAAATTGATTGGCACTCGTAATCCACTATTCCATACAACATCTCTTTACATTAAAGGTGAATTTATTTTCTACGATATAGCTTTGCACGTTGGGCCATAATTATAAATCACTAGATTACGCTGCTATGTTAAGACTAGAAGTCTTAGGGAATATTCTCTTAATGTCTTAGGCAGATGTTGCAACAAATCACAATTGGTAAAATTTACAATCTTTACAATCACACCCAGGTCACATCAACATCATTTTGATTCACAAATACCAACTAGGAACATTATATACCTACGAACAATGAATGCACATATAGAAATAAGTCTACAACACCAACGGAATACGGTACCTACTTAAAAAGATACCAAGGAGATTATTTTATCTTTTTTCTTAGCTTAGGCTAGACTGGCAAAACACACATGACATGAGATACACATTCAGAAAACTTACAAAATTCTTTACTTACTAGTTTTGTGTTTTGGCAGAACAGCATTATTTTAATTAACATTTCACCATTCTTTCAATCAATGCATCCAATCGAACTTTCCATTATCCTCATCCATTTATAAATATTCAGTCCGAATTTGTCATCAGCATTTATTAGATAATTAACTCTCTAGATTTATTTTTTTAATTTAAGTATTCATTGGAAGAATGGTCTACATTTTTAAAATTTTACTGCACTTTTTTAATGAGAGGAACCTTGACGATGTTAAATTTATTCATTTTACTAAAGTCGGAGGAAATCTTGGCAGTCAAGGCACCTCAACATGGATGAGTCGTCATTTATTTTTCTGATAAAATTAATTTCGACAGCAAAAATGTATTTACTTGGTTTTTCTCTTTTTCTCCATATTTTCTCTGCTCTGCTTGGCTGTGTTTGATTGTGTCCTGAACAATCTTGCATGCCGCTTCAAAAACGAAATGATCATTCACGTAAGTATTATTTTGAGACACATCAAGATTATTTACTGTTAAATTATACATGAACTGTACTCAAAATGGCGTGCTGGTATACCGACCGACAAATGGTTAAAGTTTATTTAACCAAATCATGAGCAAGGTTCGATAAAAACAATGGTTTGTAATGAGAGATTGGGTTAAGATTCAGACCATTACCTACGTTGTTTGTTCTAGGAAGTAAGGCAGCATTGTTTGAACATAATATTTGAACCATATTTCAAATTCTGAAAATTATTCACCTAACCTGTGATCACCCGTCATACCACATTTTATTTTTAATTTTGGTTATTACGTCTTATTATTTATATCCATCCGACACTTTGATTTTATTTTATATTGCGGCTGGGGAATGTTGCATGTTTGTCATCTTATCGTGCTCGTATATTGTCTGACTTGCCATTTTGTGTCCCCAACACTGTTTATACCTTTATGCCGTATCGACATGGATACGAACGAAATGACAAATCAGAATTATTTGTGGTACACGTTTAATTGGCTATGTATTGGTGTTATTCACTCGTAATCCAATATAAGTACATTGGTTCCTTCACTACTCAGACATGACAAAATTATTGAAATTACAAATTCGTACAAACAGTCGCACAAATATTTCCCTACGTGTGTAATTAGATGTTTCCCATGTGACTACATCTCGTGTATGATCCTCATGGCATATTCATGAAATTCAATTTTAGTAATGATTAATGGAGCATTTATTCAAGTATGTTGCAGGTCACCTTCTGACCGACGAACGAAGAACTATCCTTGTAATGTCCTACCGAACCAATTTGTACTTATTGCATGTTTGTGGTATTGGTGTAACCAAGGGGAAATACATTGTGTGAAGGTCGTATTCGTTATTATTAATATTACAATTAACTACTTTTAGCGTGCTTTTACAATCGCCACTACAATGTGTTTCGCCTGAAACTATGTTCTTTAGAAGCTCTTTATGCCAAGAACTTTCTACCTTTAGTATTCTTTATCTATCCGTCGATCTTCTCGTCTAAACGTACATTTCCTTCAAGAACATATGTTAGCTACACCTCTATCAATTACTCACAAAGCGCAGCTTATACTAACACCGACATCACACTAGAACGTTATTGAAATATCTGTTTACTGTTTAGTGTGCTGTATTGCAAGCATCTATCGATGTATGTGTATGTATATACGAGTAGTACTATTATGAGACCCATTGAAGAAATGTTACATTACATTCGACTACGTTACTAACTTCTTACCTTGTGTTTTTTTAATCCAACCAGTTACCTGGTTGGATTAAAAAACACAAGGTACGCATACTAAATTGTGTGCAGAAAAATTATATACCTACCTATATATAATTCTTCAATGGTTCATTATTGTTCGTTGTATGTGTGTATTGTACCTATATGTGTATTATTAGCTAATTGCGATCTGTTCCTAAAATGGTTAGTCTCTGTTACAGACTAGGCACATCGTTCAAGGTAACATGTAGGCAAACTGAATGTGGTAGGGCTCAAATCGTAACAGGGTTTAGGAAAGGTGAGCTGGATTAATAACATTATTCTCGCATTTTGATGATCTGAGCTGGGTGTCACAAAAATTATAAATTGGCTTCATTTCGGCAACAGATCGTAATAAACACTCCTCATCTTCTATCCTCCTACCTACCCGTATTAATTTATATATTTCAGCGGAAATCTGCTTCATATTAGGTTTGATATGAACGTTGATGTATATAGGTATTTATTTTGTTCGTCTAGATATGTTCCAAAAGTTATATGTATCGTGTTTAATTTATATTATTAGAAAAAAGTGATATCTATGTGCTAAAACGTTATATGTAACGCAATGAAAGTGTTCGTCAAATGTGCGTATGATTAGCTGCAATATCCATTTTGTTCGAGGCTATTAATCTCAATTGTTTACGGGCTATCCTAAGCACGTGGCTCGGCGCAGTACTTCAGTTGTTCTGTGTAATATACGTTCATATGAATATTAATAAAGGCTAAATATTTAAATCCGTGGTGAACTGAAGCCCTGTGCCGATAAACCAACAACCATAAATACGCTTCTAGGTGACTACACGGAGCTATTGTTATGTTTATTTGTTTTTTTATTTCGTGTAACGAGATTTTGAGTGCCCTGGTTCGCCCTAAGCCGCGTTATTTATGGCCCATATTATTTGTATGTTTTATTATAAACAGCTTTTCAAACCCGTTCTCTGAACGCTATATATTCCTTACACAACTTTTCCTCTATTATCTTCCATACAACTCACATCCAAATAAACTATTTGTTCAACTCTGTTTATTGACATTGGTAATTTTAAAAACACATTTACAACGAGAAAAATCGCCGTAATACCTTCTACGTCAAAACAATATCCTTTGTACAAAGAAAATAATACAGTGACGATACAGGTTGTTCATCTTTATGTAATACCACTTTTATGGGGATAGGCTTCGATCTATGCAATACACAGGACAAAGAGTCATGCTAATTGTTGCACATTGCAGGACAACAAGTTGGGAGACATTTGTTTCTCATTGCGTTATGTACCGACGGCCGGCAAACTAACAGTTGTAATTTTGGAAGCGAAGAATTTGAAGAAAATGGACGTCGGCGGTCTATCAGGTAATATTAAATGCATCATGTATATCCTTTGTTGTTTACCATAAAACTGAGTACACTGATAACACAAATATCTAATTTCACAGGGATTTTAGGGTAAAAATTTTACTATCTTTTTATATTTTTTTGTAACTGCATAATGATGTGTAGGTATATAAATTCTAGGGTAGTACTTATCACTCAAATCAATATAAACGATATCTATATATACACTGCATGACTTCAACTCTCCTGCTATCTAACCATTTCATGTAATATGTAGCTATACCTAACAATTCATGTTAGCAATCATTATTTCTTCCACTTGAAACTACTGTAACTTCAGCTTCGTATAATTAAAATGTACCTATGTTTATTAACCGTCGGCATGCCTGGTGGCAAAATGTTACGCGATATGCCTGGTGGGGTCCGTCAGACCCGAATTTAAAATTACTATTTCTCGTACTAGTTGTGATAATTAGTGTATCTAAATATACTTAAAGCTATACTAGGGATATATTGTAGAGGTAAAAATGCCAAAAAAATAAGAATCCACCTTATTAACTAAAATAAAAAATTAGTAAAATTGGGCACATTTTTAGCAAAAAAGCAGGCCTTTTTTATACTTAAGTAGGTGAAAACAAAAGATAACTAAACTTCGGGAAATAGAAGGCCTAAAACAAAGACTCTTAAGGCTGCAGTCTTGCAAAATTCACTCGCGGCGAATTATTTGCGCAACTTTAAATTCTTTTTCTTTACCAAGTAATGAAATAACATGAAATATTTTTATTGCCCATAAATAACCATAATATAAGTAATAGGTAGTTATTTTTTTTAAGTTCTTCTAGGTGGATTATGTTAGGTAAATCAAGTGTTAAATACAGCTCTCTCGCGCCCAACATCATTTCGAGTTCTGTTTGGGCGCTCAGTCTATGGCAATGAAGAATTAATTTACAAATCTGTTCAGCGCATAATTAGCTCAATATTCTCGTCTTCAAAATGCGCTGATTAGTTTTTTCTAGTTATGTTTCATTTTCTTAATTCAGAGGTCACACTTTCATCAAAATTCTCTGTTTTCATCTCTTAATAAACGGTTTGTTTCATTATAACTATGCATTGTATGTATGTAATAATTTGATTATTTTAATGCCAAGAGTGCATTAAGCAAATACTTAAAAAAAAATAGCACCTAAATCACATTACCCTAACAATAATAATAATCTCAAAAGACCTCCAAAAAACGAGTTCATAAACAAGAATTGAGAGAGAAATTCCTTAGTGGCCGCTGCACGGGCGGAGCGTTCGGACGTGTGGTCCACGACAAATTTTAATTGTTCCCTCTCGCTCTAACATTGCTCCTGCTCTAACGTTGGTTACGCACTGTTATGTATCTAAAGTTGCTCTACTTTATTATTTTTTGTATATAATTTTTCGGGTGTTGTAAATATTTGTGTTTTAGTAATAGTATTGTAAATATTTTATTTCAATATGGATCGTAAACGTAAAAAAAATATGCATGCACGAAAAAAAAAAATTGGGCTCAAACGTAGAAGTGATGAAGAGAAATAGAATCCAAAGGTAAGTAGAACTGTTTACAGTATTCATGTTTAGGGCCTAACTACAAGGTCAAATTCAATTAGCTAGCGAGACTCCACAGACTTGATGGGTATACGATTTTATCAACTCACACTTCAAGTAACAATACTACCAGCGGTCATTGACCCCAAACAAATCATCAAATCTTTACTGTTTTTATAAAATTGTTATAATATTGTATACAGGGTCGAATTAAATTAGATAGCGAAAGTCCGCAGAAGTGATGGGTATCAATATATAAGTATGACAAAACAAAAATTAATTAATATGATGTTCATGCATGCTGTCAGAAGGTATAAAAGAGTGTGGTTGGGGAGGGCGTGAGTGCTTGTGTGGGCATGAGTGTGTGGATGGATGTGTTTGTGGGTTGGTCGGTGTATTTAGTGTCTATGTACATACATAAATAATAAATACACACTACTACTAGCGACCAAAATCGGATCGGCTAATCGGCTAATTTGACCAAAGTCGGATATCTTTTAACCGTGGAATAAAATTAATTAATAATATGACTAATTTATTTTCACAGGTCTGCTGCTGGCTCTCGTCAACCATTTTCAGATGTTAGCAACCTGTCAGAAGCGCGAAATATTAATCCTACCTCTTCTACTATTGGAGTACCAGTGATGATTGAAAATATTGACGGAACTGAAAATGTAACAAACTCAAATAAGAAAATGAACCGGAAGCGAACATTTGAGGAGGCTTTTCCTTTTCGCCGAATTTTCGGAAGGAAACGTCAACAACCTGTAATTGTTAGCGACGACCAACAGCTGCAAATTGATAATGAAACAGAAATGACCAATGATGAGGAACTGTTTTGCCTAGAAGGGCGCAGAATCGTATCGATCAAATATTTTTTAGAAAATTTGGGGAAGATTGCTGATCATAACGAAAAATCTTTTGGATGCAGGTGATGGTACACCAATGATTGATGCAATAGCTGACGGGTGTTGGTCCAAAAGATCTTTCCGTAATAACTATTCAGCATCATCAGGTGCAGCAGCAGCAATAATCGGTGCATACAGTGGTAAAATTTTATATCTTGGTGTAAAAAATAAATACTGCATAGTATGTGCAAAAGCTGAAAATAAAAAAAATAAACCTGCAAATCATATTTGCTACAAGAACTATTCTGGTAGTTCTTCCAGTATGGAGTCAACGTCGCTTGTTGAAGGATTTGGTAACTCTCTTGAATCTCATGGTTTAATATATGCTAGACTAATATCAGATGGTGATTCAAGTACTCATAAAAAAATATTAGAAAGCAATCCATATAAAAACTGCAAGGTTCAGAAGATCGAGTGCAGAAACCATCTGTTAAGAAATCTATGTAACAAACTGAGAGCACTTACTAAAGATACTCATATTAAGGAAACTTTTAACTGACTTCAAAATCATGAAGTTACGCAGATACACAGTGCGGGCTATAAAGTTGAGGAAACACGAAGACATTTCTGACAGTCAAAAAATGGTAAAACTTCGTACAGATATTTTGAATGCATTACACCATTCTTTTGGTAGTCACTCTGATTGCGATGACGCTATATGCCCAGCAACTGATAAAACTGACCGAAATACGGCACTTGATGTAGCTAACACAGTTTTGTGGAGGAAAATGAGTCAAATTGTCTTGTTTTTGGCTGCAAACGCTAAAAGTCTAATTTTTGACGTCGATAGCAATCCTGCTGAGACATTCAATTCAGTGATTGCCAAATATGTGGGGGGGAAAAGAATTAATTACACACTGAAGAATTCATACCAGGAAAGGTGTTCCGCTTCAGTTAAATGATAAATGATATTTATTTTGTAAGTAGGTTAAACATAACACTTTTACACGTCAATATTTTTTGGTCATTTTAAGCTAGATGAGGCCGGTGTTTCCTAGCTGACTACCCTGAGAAGAAACACCGAAACAAACTCAGAGGTCAGAGTTATTTCCTTTAACACCAAGCGACCAATAAACGCTATCCATAAATGCATATTTGGTAAACCTACTGGCAAATACACAAATGTATATGAGGTACAAAAAGCGAAAAGAAAAGTTTACAAAAGATTATTTAGAAAAAAAATCCGTAGAAATATGAACGATCCAGATTATGGACAGAAAGCTCAAAGACCAGATATGACCGATGAAGATTTTCAGATAACAAAAAATGAATTTCTTAAACAAACGGAGCTACCTGGCCAGCAAAGAGACGAACTACAGAAACAGACGATAGACCAAAGTTCCAGTCAAGAATGGTTAGAAAACAGAAAAAATAGATTAACCGCGTCTATGTTTGGAAAAATATGTAAACGTAAAGAAAACATTAGCTGCGCTCCTTTAGTGAAAGCTATTGTGAAACCACAAAAGTTGTCAAATGTCCCATCGATCACATATGGTAGAGATTATGAACAAATAGCATTAACCCAATTATCTCTGCAGGAAAACGTCACAATTACCCGCTGCGGTCTTTATATTCATAAAACACTCCAATATTTAGGAGCAAGTCCCGATGGTATTTATAAAGACAAAGATGGAAAAACAGGACTGGTAGAAGTAAAATGCCCATTTTCTGCAAAAAAATATGCAAGCTGAAGAAGCTATAAAACAAAAAAAATAAAATTGTGGAAATGTAACACTAAGAAAAATACGTTTGTGATTGACAAAAACCACGATTATTATTTTCAAATTCAGGGCCAATTAAACATTACGGAGATGGATATGTGCTTATTTGCCGTATGGACTGGAGAGGAGTACTCAATGAAAGTCGATTATATAAAAAGAGACCCTACGTTCTGGCACGAAAAAATGGTAGGCCCATTGTCTAAATTTTATTTGCATTGTCTGCTTCCTGAGCTAATTGATTCCCGCCTTGAACGCTCGATGCCAATAAAAGACCCGCCATATATCATTCAAGCTATTGAGAAAAAAGTAAAAAAAAATAAGAACGCGTCCACGTCTTCTACCGCAGACGCTGTCGTTCAGGATAATTAATTCCTGAAAGAAAAGAAAGAAAGAAAAAGTATTTGTTGTGACTCGTACAGGAAGATCTAAACAAAACAAAGTCAAAAATAAAAAACCGGCCAAGTGCTAGTCGGACTCGCGCACGAAGGGTTCCGTACCATTAACTACAAAAATCACGTCTGTTGTATGGGAATAAAATAAATATTTATTTTATTTTGTTTTTAGTATTTTGTTGTTATAGCGGCAACAGAAATACATAATTTGTGAAAATTTCAACTGTCTAGTTATCGCGGTTCTTGAGATACAGGCTGGTGATAGATAGACGGACAAACAGCGAAGTCTTAGTAATCGGATACCGTATTTACCCTTTGGGCACGGAACCCTAAAAAGTAACAAAGAAAAAGAGTAATCGGTGCACAGAGTTACGTATAATTTGAAAAATAAGAAACAACAATTTTGTGTTTAATAACTTTTTATTTATTCAGCCATTTTTTTGTCCCACTGCAGGGCAAAGGCCTCCCTTCCATCCTTCCACTTATCGCCAATCCTTGTGAAAAGGGTCGAGCTCGTCCCGCCATCTCATTCTGGGCCTGCCGCGTTGTCGTTTGCTGCTGTTTGGGACCCATTGTGTGGTTATTTTAGCCCATAGCCCCTCCGGCATGCGACAGATGTGACCAGCCTTCCATTTTAGCTTGGCAGCCGTGTGACATACATGGGCATTTTGAGTTTTAGAACGCAGTATCGAGTTCCTTATACGATCAGAAAGTTTAACTCCAAGGATACTGCGCTCCACTGCTCGCTGACAGACCCCGAGTGCGGACTTTTGACGATTGGTTAGTGGCCATGTCTGCGCTCCATAGGTGAGGGTAGGAAGAATGCACATGTCCATGAGTTTTCTCTTTAGTGAGAGAGGGAGAGTTCCTTTCAGTATATGCTTCATCGACCAATAGCTCTTCTAGGCGTTCTCGGTGCGTCGAGCAACTTCTTTATCGTGTCTTGCCTGGAAGGAGACTATTTGGCCGAGGTATATAAACTCATGGACATATTCAATACTCGCACCCCAATTCCTATGTTACCTTGGTCTTCGTCATATTCATCGCGAGTCCAACCTCGAGGCTGGCACTGCTCAGTTGGTCGAGCATTAGGCCTAACTCGGCTGCCGTGGAGGAGAAAAGAACAATATCGTCGGCGCAGCGGTGATAAGTTAATCTTCTATCGCCCACGACGATGCCCTTGTCCCTCCAATTGCTTTTTAGTTTTCTAAAGACTTCTTCAAGCGTGGCTGTAAAGAGCTTTGGAGCAAGCGGGTCGCCCTGTTTTTAGTGAATGATGGTCCTGTGGTTTTTATTTTTAAAGGCTGCTGTGCTATTTTGGTATACCTATTTTTTGTAGTAGTTTAATTTATGTAGGTTCGATATCTTGGTTTTGAAGAGATTTAAATATGGCGTTGTGCGATAAACTGACAAATGCTTTAGAGTAGTCGACAAATGCGAGGTATAAAGGTAAGTTGAATTCTAAATGTTTTTCTATACTTGATTAAGGGACTGTAAATGGTCAGTAGTGGATAGGCCATGGCGTAACCCGGCTTGTTCGGGAGGTTGATGTTGATTGAATTGGCCAGAAATGCAATTTTCAAGAATTTTTATGAATATTTTGTAAAGGTGTGAGATGTGGCTGATGGAGCGGTAATTGCCGATGTCGGTCTTATCACCTTTTAATGAAGGATGATAACATTTGAGTGGCAGAAACTACTCGGAAAATCACCTTTTTGTAATATTGAATTAAATAAGTTCCTTATGTATGGCAACAAGATAGGCTCCGCGGCTCGAAGTGATTCGGTTGTAATACCATCTTCGCCGGGACTTTTATTGTACTTCATGCCTCTGAGAGCCCGGTGTACTTCATAGCCAGATATTACCGGGACCTCCTCAGGACATCAGTAAACTTCGGTTGTTTTTTGGGATGTTTGGTCGTTGGAATATAGAGATTTATACAACTCGGTACTTATCCCAAGAATTTTTGCCCTAACTCCTTGTTTAACACCATTTACCATACCACGCATAGCTGATCTTAGGGATCGGTTGTTTGTCAATGCGGTAGCCAGCAGATTGGTACGTTACATTCTGTCGCTCTTCTATAAGACGTGTTGTGCTGTCAGTAAGTTTTGTTTTCTTTTTCTTGAGGCACACAATTTTTTGACTGGCGATTTTAATAGCTTCCTTTATGTTTTTATACTGTACATGTACGTCCTCTGAATCTGTGTCTAATAAACTGAAAGTGTTTTTAATATTTATGTCAAACTGTTCTTTATTTGCAATTAGTGTACATCTATCTGAACTTTTGATTGTACTTTGTTGCGATGTAATTTCAAATCAAAATTTGCTGTCCGGTGATCGGAGCTGATAACTACTTAATAAAAAATTATAATAAACTTACTTTACACAAAAATATGGCGTATTCTTTTAACACTCATTGGCTGGCCCCACTATCATTTTTTATGTCTACTACGGTACTACGGAACACACAAAAACACTACATCCAGACCCAAAGTATCATTAAAATTGAAATAAATATTGAATAATACTTAGTAGAGCAACTTTCCGACCGTGTCAAATTTTGTTTTAAATTTTACGCTAGGTAGGATGAATGCGGGGACTGCGGGGAGCCCGGGTGCAGACGCTCGGCGCGTGGACTCGCTGCACGCGATTCTTATATTGTGCACTAGAAGACTAAGCCCTTAATATTAATAAAACAATCAGTCTTTGCGACTCCTATCTACGGGTGTAAGCAGAGGTGTAATGTAAAACCTCTGAATTTGACACCGGCGCTCGGGGTTTTTTTGTGTTTATCCACCATCGCAGCTGACTCCGGATTGAAGTAGTGGCCATAAGGCCTTGATTGGTTGATAATGCTCAGCTACTGAGAATTGTGGCGCAGAAACATCAGATTTTAATTAACTACAACGGTTAAAATAACAGGGTGGGTCTGACAGACCCTACCAGGCATGCCGAGGGTTAAGTGTTCCTACAACACTAATTTACAATTTACATGCACTTACATATCAATCAGTACACATCACGATAAAAATATCTTAATCAAGACATGCTAATTATTTATTATGTAGGTAGTTTTCAAAATGCAGCCCATATCTATTTATAAATTTAGCAAAATCCAAATAATTAATTAATTTGTCATACTAACTTATCAGAATATTAGCTGTAAACTAATCGATGTTACATTATCTGTTTCATATTCTACTCCTGATGCGGCGCCTGCGCACAGATCCGTACGTAAAGATAGCACTCATGCAAAATGGCAAACGTCTCAAGAAGAAGAAAACGAGCATCAAGAAATGCACACTGAATCCCTATTACAACGAGTCATTTACTTTTGAAGTACCATTCGAACAGATACAGGTGCGAGCCGAGATTCATGCAAAATTCGATGTCGCAGCGCATAGTCTGGACAAACCAATCAATGAAAAATACATACGAAAAACTTTTCACAGCACAATATATCTTTATTGTTCTTACATATTGCCGCGCTATGTATTTTTCATTCAAATTGTCTTAACTGTGCGCGATTTGATGTTGTGGACTAATTGTTGTGAATATATGAATTATGTACACCACTTGCATCCATACCCGTTCCTTTCCTATGCATAACATGTTTGTGTTGTATCATTTTATCTGTTCTTGTGTTTGTCTTAATTTAAGAAGCTATGTCTTCCGTAATCACTGGCATACCACAAATCTTTATGGTATTAGTTAAGTACTTAAAAACAAGATCATACGTAAATATTTGTTGTTGGTATACAGTTAACTGTTTGTAGTAAATCCCAAGTTATTTATTGTTTGGTATGTTCTTTTATGTTTCTATAGATGTTGTCTAGTTAGACCATGTGTAGTTATCCCTTAGCATAGAGTTCGCTGTTTCATTTGTCATACTGTCATCTGTCTCTGCTCCCATTTATGTCCTGGCCCCGTCTTATCCTTGTTTATATTGTTCAAAGTCAATTCCCATTATATCTCAGTAACATTACAATGTTGACCTTCATTTGTAATTTGGTGTTGTGCGTGTTACAATTGAAGGTTTTCATTTTTCGTTTGAATATAATCTGATTGACTTTAATTAATATTAAATTCCCTTTCCAATCTGAGTGGTGTTAGCAATCTCCCCTCGTGACTGCATTGCAATTTGGTTACTTCAAACTGTAATTACTTATGGTTTAAGGAATCCAGTTCCTCGTTCTTCTTCTGCATTCTAAATATCTTTCCATATTTTCTTTCCGTATGAATGCTTTGCCCCTTGTTGCGTTAATTTATTTATTGTGAGGTATGTATCGACCTGTTGCTGTTACCCCATATTTATGCTCTTGTTTAAGGTTTGCTAAAGTAGTACTGTTTATTGTCTGTACTGTGCTTTCGACATCTATCTTATGCTAACATTGTCTCATTCGTACACTATCTTACACATCACTAATAACACATTTATCTACGCCGTATTGTATCTACGTGACTCTAAGATATTTAGGTATCTACTAGCTATCATTAGTTGTTTTTCGCTATAAAATTCATCGATCACTTAATAAAATACTTGAGAATGATCGCCTCATAATGTAATTTCAATAATCATCCGATCTAGCAAGTTGATCATAAAATCGTTCAAGTTATTGTAGTAATAGTTTAAAACGCTTTAAGTTTTCGGGAAAAACAAATATGGCTCACAAAACTCTAAGAAAGCCAAATAATGATAAAGTCCTACAGCTATTTGGTCTTGGGTATAAATCCGTTACTGGATACATGCATAATTACAACACAATTCATGACACAAAATTTCAACTCATATTAGTAGATTGTTTTGCTTAATGAGAGCTTATAAAAAACCTTATTCTAATGTGGTTTTAAAATTATACCAGTTTTAATTACACCGGATAAATTTTGTGGTTTAGTCAAACTTGAACTTTGCTATGTATTTTAACCAAAACAATAATTATTAACTGATTATTATAATAATATTAAATAATCGGGTAATATATTTATATAAATTAAATCACAAAATACATTTCTAAAACTAGTATAATTTGGTATCGTGCAAAAATAGTACCTATTAGATTTCATTATAGGTTTTGCACCCGGTTCCTAAAATCGCAAAACGAACGTTTTGTAGCCAGTTATGACTTTTTACATAACTTGCACATGGAAGTATATTCGAGGACTCAAGAAACTGTAAAAGTTTCTAAATACTTAAAGCTGAAAGCAATTAGTTGAAAAAAAAGTTTGATATTTTTTGATCTGTACACGAACTTTAGAATACAAAGACTGCTGGTATATTAACATCTCACACTGAAAATGTAACTAAAGTGAGCTTGAAGTGAACGAGTATTCCACCTTGATTGGATGGATTATCAGCCGGTCAACATCTCTCCGTGTTAACTTAAGTATAATCGATTGACAGCTCACTTCATGTGTTCACTTCACCTAAGCTTACACCGTGAGATGTTTGAGGAATCGCACTGCAGTTCATGTTCAGTTTACCTTAGTTTAGAATCGCACTGCAACTTACTTCATATTCACTTCTCTGCCTTAGTCTTAAAATATGAAATTAGCACTATACTACAAAATGGATACCGAACAACTGCAGGTCTAGTAGGTAAATCGAAATGCATAGTGCCAAAAATATGGTGCCTGTACCTTTATTCGAGCTGGCTTTATTGCGGGTCAGCTCGATTAACCTTACGCAAAGCTGTAGGAATCGGGGTCGAAACCTTCAACATACAAGAATTTTGTGCCATTTTTTCTCAGCTCTCGTAGATTTGATCAAGTATTTCCATTGTTACTCGTATGTCATTAATCTGAATCGGACTGCAGAAAGTAAACCTAGTGGTCACCGTGGTGGACTACGATCGCATCGGAACGTCGGAACCCATCGGCAAGGTTGTGCTGGGGTACAATGCGTCAGGCACCGAGCTTCGCCATTGGTCCGACATGCTGGCTAGCCCGCGGCGTCCAATCGCGCAGTGGCACACACTCAAAGACCCCGATGATGGAGAGAAGAAGGATTAAACGTTGAACTGAGGTACATCTGATTTTTTTATTTTATAAGTAGGTAGCTACCTAGCTTAAGTATGTGATTTTCCTTGACTAGGTTATAAAGACGGCAAGACAGAAACTCTATAGTAGGCAGGTATGATTTCATTTTTTACCCTAATCTTCACCATAGATAAAATGTAGATTTCCATTATTAAGCACCTACCTACCTTTTTAATTCCTAATATTGTTTTCTAATGTTTTCAGTATGAAAAGCAGAAATTACAAACATGGAAGTACGAGTGTGAAGAATAAGCGACTTATACTTATTTATATTTACGTTAAATGATAATATCTGCAGTTATGTTATATTCAAACAGATCCTGCGTTTGATCAACTATGTCTCCCTCCTTCTGAACTTTTATCATTAGCGCTTCATCAATGTAATTTAAAAGTTGTCTTTAATCGTTTCCAATATAATATCTAATGAATATTAAGGTAAAAATTGAAATTGTAAAGAATTAATAATGTTCTTCAACCCCCAGACCCATTTCATTTGCTAATTAGAATGTTGTTTATCAACTCTATGATAGGTAACGCCCGATAAGTTTGCGTCTGCGCAGTTTAGGCGCGATTGTTTTGGATTGTCGCACGGTAAAGTAGTTGACACAACCGTTAATTTAGGTAGCTGACTTGATTGCATTAGCAACTGTATCGGCGCAAAGTGTATCGTTCTTTAAAGAGACTTGTTCTCTCATCTCGTCTCGATAAACTAATACTCGAATCTTGCTAAATTGTAAGAATGTTGGTTTAGCAATATGTACGTTGTTGTGAGGAGTGTAGAGATAATTGTTAGACTTTCTTTGCTACTTCCACTTTCTTAGCGTCTATCTTAATAAAATTTATTTGAAAATTCTCGCTAAGAAATAATTAGCTTCGTTTAATAAGTGTGCTTTGTTTACGAAAGCCGTTAATTGACGTTCATGTAATCGAAAATATATTTCATTTGAAAACCTATTACATAAAGCTGTGTAAATAAGTTGTATCCTGTTAAATTTATTACATTCTATTTTACTATCATATAAGTGTTATAGTATTGATACCCTTTTATTATAATAATAACTTTACGTTCCTCGGGGAAGAGAATGAAGCGGCTAACTTTAGTTTATTTTAGATTATTTCGTTTATTATTAGACAATTAATTATATTTTCTCGAGAAACTATTATTCTCTTCTTTCGAGGAACAATAGGCCTATTGTATAGGTACCTTAACATTATTATTTGAAGGCTTAACATTTTGATTATTTATTTAAAATCTTCTAATGTCCAGTGTCCATTGATTAAAAGGTATGATTTGTAAGTTGAACGTCTTATTTCGCATTAAGTAAACAGAAATACTATACTTTAGGTTAGGTAGAATAATTTATTTTAATTTAAAAGATACGAAATGGACACTCACTATACGTGGTATCATCGAAACTAGTCAAACGTATAAGACTACCGACAAATAAAAATACTTATAATACTTACTTTAAAATTATATTGTTAAATAGTTCCAAATCGTTTAAATGGTTCTTTACGATATACCTAATATAAAATCGTGATTAGACTGCTATTCGTCTGGTCGTCGTCGTCGGCAAGTCGTTCGTCTAGAACGGTTTAGATCTCGTCGTCGCAAGTTATCGTACCACTAGTATCGGATCGAGGTACCAACATTTTACTGTTAGGTAGGTAAGTATTTAATAATCGTACCATCTCCTAACTTTGCGGTTCGAGTACCTATTTATACCTACGTACTTAGCTAAAGCTTGACTGTTGTTGATCTCAAACATATGTGTTATTGTGTATATAATGTAATCACATGTTAAATTCCACAATCACATTATACTTATATCTTATATGTACCTATAGGGATAAAGGAGTCAGGCTTCAAGTAAATTTAGAAGTGCACCAACACGAAACAAGTAGGAATAGACTTGTGGTTCAAGTACTGTATTTAACAATAAATATAATTACTATGTTAATATAATATAGAACTTATTTATAGCAAAATGCAACAGATTCATTGACAGTTATGGTACGAGTTTGGGATGTCGCTCGTGTTAAGAATGCGACGAAATAAAATGTTTTAGCCATTTCTTCTTAAGATCATTCGTATTTCTCAAATAATTTTCATCAACCGAAATATTCGGTCATTCAAAATGGCTGTATGAATCTGTTGTAGCTCCACTCAACTACTTTATAATCCCTGACCGCGCCGATCGAGCGGTCGAGCCTCGGTAGAATTGACAATATAGATATCTCAAACGCTATTTATTATTAACATTTTTGTAATATTAAGAACAAACGCCAGGAGACATGTGAATAATCGCTAGAATATAATATTAAGTAAAATCGGAACTACGGCCATGATTTGTATTCTATCATGTTGTAGCAATCTTTCTCTCACCGTAGTCATCACAATTCCAATAAATCTTAATGGATTTACCAGTCAAATCTAATACCTTTGAAAAAGCTGTACAACAATCTATTAAACAATTTAAAAATAATTCCAATGAATTGTTAAAATAAGAACTGTGGATGGCTAGAGGCTGGCCCAAATTGTAATGACATAAGTAAAAACACATTCATGTAATAACTAAACAAATATTCTATTAATAAAAGAGAACACCTACAGAAACAATGCTGATTTTTATTTATGTCATTTAACGTTGATAAGATGAACTAGAAGTGCCATGGAAGGTGAAGGAACCCGATCACAATCCAGGTGGTTTATATTTACAATCAAAACCTGTATAGCAATTTCTATGAGTGAAATATAAATTTTAATCACACTTGAAGTGTAAAATGTTATATCATCGGATAGTTAGCTTGTATACAAAGTGGTGTTAATGTGTTGGGCTGTTGTAATCATTGCTGTTTGTTACAAACTCCTTTGCTAACTTTAGAATCGTAAAAATGTAACCAATGTTAAATGAAACTTTCATTTGTAGTTCAGATTTTCACAAATATGCAGGGTTTATCTGTATCTCTTCATTGCCCATCTCTTGCACCAACTACATAGCATATACTTGTAATTTTGTTGACACAAAATTGTTATCATAGATATAATGTATATACCTATCTCTGAAATGGATTGATAAAATAAATTATCATATCACTTGCCCCTTAAATAAAAAATCATTGTCTCATTATTGTGTTAAAGATTTATTAAGTAACATTTTGTTTAGAAATATTAGATATTTTATTTTATTATTACACATTATAATTTTTACTAGAGTTTATAATAGTAATGAATTATGTAAACTATAAAAATGTCTATAATACATAATTACATAGATTTTGAGTTTTATTTTGAGCTACTAACCTTACAAAAATATCTACATTATGCATACTTAAGTATATAAATAATTAACAAGACTGCATGGTTTAACTAAAATCTTAAATATAAGCTGCAGCTGCTATCTTAAGTATTTTGCATTAAAACATACCTGCTACTTGCAAATGATGATTACTATCTTATCTACATTTACCTTCACTACTTTGCAAAATTTTTAAGACTTTCATTAGTAACCAAATTGTCGGTGATACTTACTGCAATACCGCGTATCAGGCTTTTTCCATAAGGCTTAATTTTCACTGTAATTTCATACCAAACTAGACCTTATGGGAAAAACAAGTTACCCGGTATTGTAGTAACACCAACAATATTTGGTTATTATTTGTAGTAAGTACCTACCTAAAATGATGCAGAGTACAACAAGTAGGCTTTACAAGTCATTACATCATAGTTTTGGTACATTACAGATTGCTATGAATCCAAAATAATAAGAGCTTACCTCTTATTTTTCATCGTAATAGCGTCTTTTCATTGCCCTATACTTCTTTAACATGTAAAGTGCTTCAATTTCCTTAACAACGAAATCTCCATGTTTTACCATCATTTGGACCTTCTCGGGGTTCTGTTCTCCACTGTTCTTCAGAAAAACTTTGTGAAGTCTCGTTCGGAACAGCTCGTAACCTTGAGGCCATTCTTTACCCAGATGCAATAACTATAAAACAACAAATACTTATATGTTTGAGTTGAATAAAATGAGTAATAACAGGTAATCGAACTACTTTATTCAACTCTGTATCAAATTTTTTTTTTGTTATCATTTGCGAGGTCACATAAACGTTAGGTAGGTACCTACGCAAAAAGAAAATAAACCAAACTTTACGTCGAGCTAATCAAAACTTTACATACCGTTTTGTAGAGATTCAAAACTGCTCTACGATGTGGTTGTGACATTTTTAAAAATAATTTCCCAATTTCTAAGACGTAATTTCTTTTAATCCAAATTAAAGTTCATAGTCCAAATCAGTGTAATGTTTTGATTTCCAAACAATTTGACATAACATCAAATGACAAAACGTTGACAGCAGGATAGCAAGATGACTTTGGTATGTGTGAAAAAGATAGTATGCTTCATCAAACGAATTTGACATTTATGAAGTGCTGCCAACCTGCGAACACACGTTGTTCTACAGTGTGCCAAGTATTATTAGAATTTCAAAGACCAGTATTTCTTGAAAGTTATCAATTTTCTAATGCAATATCGGAAACCACAGCAGTAATATTTATATTTTTTTATTTATTTCAAAACCTTAGTGTAGAATTTGATCCCACTCGCAATGCTTTTTTGTTGAACAAAATGTATCCGAAATCACATCACTACTACCAAAAAAAGTTCTTATGAGGGCCAAATGCAACCTTAAATCCGTTTCCTGGCAACGTCAGTTTGTTTGTCAAGTATTGACAAAGCAAACTAAAAGTATAGGAATATAATTTTTGTGCTTTCAGTTTGCTAGAAACGAGAAACCCGAAGTAGTAAAAAATGTCTGGCGAGGAACCCGTCGAAGGAGAAACAAAGGGTATTGTGTTATTCCATAATTAAGTACATTCAATCTTCTAAATGAGCTGCATTCTCAGCATTTAGGGTATGTCTTAGGTCTATATATTTAAACCGTAAACTAGCGACCAAAGGACAGGAGTATGGTGAGGCGCCACGGCGTCCTCACCTCCCGCCTGAAGCACTTACTTACCGGACACGGTTGTTTCGGAAGCTATCTGGTTTGGATTCAGGGGGAGGACACGCCCGTATGTCACCGCTGTGTGGATCGCCCGGAGGACACGATGAAGCATACGGTGGAGGTCTGCCCTGCTTGGGCGGAGCGCCGCCGTGTCCTCGTCGAGGCGATCTGCGGCGGCGACCTCTCGCGTCTGGCCTGTTCCAATCCATGGTCCGGAGCTAGGGGCATGGGAAGCAGGCACCTCCTGCGAAGCAGTAATGCTAGCGAAGGAGGCCCCTCCGCCTTCGCTAGCCGCGTGATGAAGAGGCAAACGTCACGCCCCAGCCGCCGCAACAGAAGAAGAAGCTCCGAGCGTCGGGAATCGCAGGGCGATTCCCAGACACCGTAGGTGCGGGCCCGGACGGCGAGGCACCCAGCGCTCGCCGTCCGGTAAAAACCAGACTCGGGTCAACGGCGCGTTGTATTCCACGTGCGCCTCTAAGATAATGTCAGCATAGTAGACAGGGCCCGTTAGGGCCCGAGCCTGCCAGAGTTGCGGATTATATTTATTCGAAAGAGTTACCACGGCCCTGGAAAGCAAAAGGCACTAGGAGGAGCACGGATGGGTTTTAGTCAGTAAGAGTCTGACACTCCCTTCCACTCCGCCCAGAGCGGGAGAAGTCATTTGATGATTTCCCATCTATAAAGAAAAGGACAGGAGTAGGTCGGTAATGTAACTATAGGTATGATTTCAACCAGTTGCAATATTGGAGTTAAACGCAATCGTAGCTCAAATACCTACACAGTTAAGTACCTACCATTTATCCCCATTTAGGAGGGAATACTAGGTCATCACCTACTTATCCTCGGTTTCTGAGTTTTTCATGGGTCGATTTGTCATAACGCCATTGGTTGGTTTTAGTGCTTAACGGACAAATAAACGACTGATGAAAACCTCAAAACCGGGCATTAGACTACTTAATTACAGCTAATGGACAGCGACAGTTCAAAATCGTCGAACGAATGATAAGGTGCTTGGGCTGGTTTTTTTCAAATCAAATCGGAAACGATGGCGCCGGACACCGACGTCAATAAACACATGCTCATGCATGCTTGTTCGAGCACTCGAGATATCAGCCTAACTTCTGTACCTACTGTACACTTTAGTTTTGGGGTCGACTGAAGCCTTACGTTCTTAACCATCGACGATGTCGCAGAAGCATATTTTAATAATAAAATTAACGTCACAGAAAGAGAAGAAGTTCAAGAACCCGCTCATCCCGAAGAAGTAGAAGATGAACACTTAGAAGAAGAATCTGTCCTATCAGAATATGACCCTGACGACTTCATTTCCGGGGCTGTTACTAGTCCGGAATCTTCGATACCGAGCGATATGTTCGATTTTGAGTATCCTTTTCATTTTTAGGGTTCCGAACCTCTGTATGGAAAAACGGAACTCTTATAGGATCACTCAGTTATCAATCTGTCTGTCGGCCTGTCTCACAGCCGTTTTTCTCCGAATCAACTAGACCACTTCAGTTGAAATTTAGTAGGTACACGTATAACCTTCTGTAACCCAAGTACGGAAGCGTACTTATCGGAAACAAATACATTTTGAAAATGGGTTCAATCTTTGGGGAAAACAAATACTTAGTTTTTGCAATTGTAACTAGGTACCTACCGAGTGAGATATCAAATCAAAGGGCTCATCGTAAGGGTCTCAAAAGTTTTTCTTTTTAAATACTTAATGTTAAAACATAAAATTTTGAACTTATTAAATAAAAATAGATGAAAATTGACCATCCCCCTCCTCTTGTCTCCGAAAGTCTAGCCTACAATTCACAATTTTGAAAAAAAGTAGGTCAACCGTTTTTTTGTATGTATTACCTAAGTAGGTAATGATGTGTCTGAATGTTCGGCAAGAACATGAGCAATGTTCGGGTCAAGTTACTTTATCAATATAGGTATATGAAGTTCACGTTTCCTTCCTTTAATACGTGGTGGTCAAATTATGAAAATAATCCATCACACAACACACAGCTTTGTATTATATGAATACAATATGCAGCTGTATAACATAGAAACGACGCCTTATGAAGTCAAGATTTTTCTGAAACTCACCCACCGTAGATGTTCGTACGGCTCACGAGGTGCACTTTATTACATACAATTACCTATATGTACCTACTTACGTGGGCGGCCCACGTGTAGGTATAATAAATTACACTTACGTTATACCCATACCAGTCAATCATAATTTAATTATGACAATGATTGAACACTAATAGTTATTTACATTTCCTAAACCAAACGAAGATATTCGTACGGTTACAATTGTCATAAGTTTTTCAACCTATGCGCGTGCGATGATTTGGTCATATGCTTTTCGGCTGGCAGCATAATTACTTTTCTCGATGTCACAACGAAGCAGACGTGGTTTCGACGGAGCTCGACCGGAGGAACTGTTGGGAGTATAACAGTAATTAAAACTCATTTTGTTATTCATTAGTAGTTGGTATGGACGTCGCCATAACATTTTGGTTCTTATTAATTTTACCCTATTGTACAAGTCAACAGTCAGTCTACTGCACGTCCACATGTGCAGCACCTTTAGTAAATACTAGTTTCGTATTTCAATTTTATTATCACTGACCTTAGATTGACCGTAGTACACTAACTACTGAATAGCGAAGCTGGCAGACAACTGTCAGGCTGGAGAAGCTAGCGAATGATTGGTTCTTCGCATCTTAATACATACCTACCTTTATGACAATAAAATTGATCGTTCATAATAACTGCAGCCTTGTTTAAAATGTGAAGTCCTACAGAAAAGACCCCAACTACCGAATAGCGATAGCAGAAGACCGGGAGAGTGAACGTGAGCCGTTGATAATCCTGTACACGTGGCCTCAAATGGAAATAGACGCAGTTCTACGCGATGGTACTTCTAATGCGTATGCTATTCTAGACTTCAGGTAATCCTCAGTTTAAATATATCTTTTTTTCACATCGTGCTCGCTTTATACCTCAATCACGCACGCCTGATGGATGAGGCCTACGATGAAACGAACGTGCCCAAGAGATGCCTGTTCACTCTTGATTTGAAGATGGGGTGGGGAATACACGTGCTGCGGTGTCAAAGAGTTCCACTCCACACTGTAGTTTTGCGCATAGTGAATATGGAGTAGAACGCTAAATGATTACAACTAGTCGAGATGTCTGAAGTGCGGATGGTACCTGCAGCACACCTGGTGTTCTGGTAGTAAAATGAAGATGGTGGGATACAGGGTGGGTGGTGACGTTCCTGCTCTCAATCTCGAAAGTAATTTTCTCCTTAGCCCCTCTCAATTTAAGTTTCTTCGATAATTCTCCATTTTCATTTGCAGTCCCGATGGTGAGCTGCTAGCATCAGTGGGTAAAGAACCAGATTATAATCTTACCATTTGGAACTGGAAATTTCACAAGATTCTTCTTCGCACCAGCGCTTTTACTTACGGGGTTAACACCGTCATGTTTTCGCCTTATTGTGAAGGACAACTCACAACAGCAGGTTTACCATTGTTTACGTTTTCCCATGTTGAAAATGCGACACCCAATGGGCATGAAAATTATTGTACATAGTTAGGAAATCAGGAACCATATGCTTGTTTCCTCGTTTGCCTTCGTTTTATAGGAAGTCGTAGCCTCTTCCCAGCTTTATCTCAATAATTATGAAACCGGCCTATTTCTGAAAAGACCTTATCTTAAAATCGTTCAAGGTGCTGCTCACATAAAATTTTGGAAAATGGCTCAGACGTTCACTGGACTTAAATTGAAAGGCGAACTGGGCAGATTCGGGAAAACAGAAATCTGTGATGTCCTCGGTGTTTATCCAATGCCCGATGAAAAGGTTAACAATTTAAATATTAACGGGAATAACTGTTTATTTATACTTGAGAGAAAGGCACAAATAAATAAATGGATTTCAGCTAGGTTCTGGAGTAACAAAGCATAACTTTTTACCTATTAACAATGTAAAGGTCATGTTTTGTTACGAACAAACGTTGGATTTGACCTTTAAGCAATTTGCTTTGATTTTTGAACAGACGTTTGAATAAATTACGAGGGTAGAGCAATTTGAAATTTAGATTATACGTTAAGATTATAATTATATTATGAGATGAAATGAATTATTTATTCGTATTTATAGGTTTTATCTGGATGTGAATGGGGCAACATATTAGTGTGGGAGGCAGGCCTCGTTAAAATAGAAGTGACACAGAAAGGAAGAAAATTCTGTCATAAAGCACCTATTGTGAGTACAGTATACCCAATTATTTATAGAAGCTTCTTGTTCAGTAGTGGCTCATGGGTGGAATTGGTCCTCTTAGGCCCAAGGTTGTGTTGAAATAATAACGTGGGATCTAAAGCTATGATAGAAGATGCCTCCAACCATACCACGTCATGGTGTTACTGCTAAGACCACCAGGCCTGCAACAAGGCTTGGCAAAGGACCTATTTTACTATGAAAAATAAAAATATGTTGGTGTTTAAATAACAGACATGATATTTGCTTATGATATGTTTTTCAGATTCAGTTCATGCTGAGCCCATCTTATGACGAAGTGACGACGATCGCTCGCGACGGTTGTGTCCGAGCCTGGTATTGGGATACAGTAGACCAAGCTGATCCTCCCGAAGAAGACCCTTACATTGAACTTAATCCTGTTGCCGAGACATGTGTGCGTATTCAAATTAATTGACTTGATTTTACTAAGAACTTTTGCTAACATGTGTCATTAAAACGGAAATAAAGACAAACTTATCCTGAATTAACATCTATAGTAATCATTTTTCTTCTAACAAAAAAGGTCAAATCATGCTGAAACTTCTTTAGGTAGTCTTATCTAGTTCCTTTTTTTTCTAGGTTCCCGATTGCCAGATAATGTGTTTAAAACATAGAATGGACATGTTTTGGTATGCACAAGTGAGTATAAGAAACAGTACCGATGAAATGGACAGCTAAATCAGTTACTAACTTTAATATTTCTTCCAAGGATGGCAATGGAGGCATTTGGATTGTAGACTTAGAAATTGATAAAATAGAATGTGATCATCAGAAGGTGATAACCTGTCATGCCGGAGGAGTGGTTGCTATGGCGGCTTTAAGGACACACCCCATACTGATAACGGCAGGAGAAGACGGAACTTTACAAGCTTACAACACTATAACACATAAACTGCTTGCTCGGTATCTTTTCCCGAAACCAGTTTCTTGTATGCTTTATCCACCGTTGGATGTAAGTTCACATTATGTAATTTTAAACGAGTGATTCATACTATTTGTATTGAACACCCAAAAATTGTATAATTTTGACTGTCTGCTTGAGATCGTGTGTTGAATTTCAAGGTCGGCCTAAGAGTTAATGAGTTTCTCTATCAAGAATTCCTCAGTAGCAACCCGAAGTACGGATTAATGCCCGGTTGGTGGCAATAGTCTCGCTGTCTATTACGTCAAACTTTATCTTGGCGAAAGTACATAATACTAGCTCATCTCTTGCTAACTCGTCGGTAAACACACGCGTGATTATCGTTGTTATTTTGTTTAAATATCCAGGTAGATTCGACGTCATGCATTCTAATAGTGGGTTTCGCTGATGGTATAATGCGGACACTGTTGCTGCACCCAGACCTATTCGAGGATAAGAAGGACATGATCGACATACGTGTGCATTCGACCCTCACTATCCATAGCCAGGACTCTGAAAACGCTGACGTCATTGAGATGATTTCGGTAAGCGGTGCAAAATTTTCCTCTCAATTTTAAAATAACGTAATTTTCAACTGATGGGACATACGTAGAGGATTTCGCTGCTTCCACAATATTATAAATATTTAGTAAAGTGTCTAAGTGTGTTTGTGTCGACTATTCTCATCATTTCATAGATGTCTCGAGTGCTCCTTAGCTGTTTCACCTCGCAAAAGGTAAGGAGATACATTCATAATTGATGACCAACCATAAATTCGAGAGGCACCAAAAGAAGAACAGTGCCTTATAGGAAGAAGAAGGACTCAGCTGCATTTTTGATGATTTCAGTTGCTGAAACCGCACTCGAAAGCAATAACTCAAATATCAATAAACCAGCAGCGCACATTACTGGTGACTTGTGGGGAAGATAGCACCATATTCATGTACAAGTTGACGCTGGGCACTCCCTTCACTCTTGATAGAATCGGCTTCATAGAAACGCCTAATAACATAGCTTATATGACCTGGAAACCTGAGGAGGTGAGTGACATTCTTTTTCCGAGACAGGCTTTCATGTGCAATGCATTTAAATTGTGTCATCATTATTCATTTCACGCCGTTACGAGACATGATAGTAACGTCTGGTTTTGGCTCTAAATAATGCGAAAGCAAAACTAATAGAATTATATTTATAACTAAACTTCTCATGTATTAATTTTTAATGCCTCAACAATATTCCTTCGTTAAATGTAAATGGCTCGTCGTGATCTACCCTGATTTTATCTTTTGTAGCTGTTGTGAATGAAAGAAGTTACTTGATGATTTCCCATTAAAAAAGCCACACAAATAAAATTAAATCTTCTAGTGCCCAAGTTTTTTTTTATTCTATGATTTAATCGAATAATTTGAAATTTAAATCGGACTCAAATGCACGCAGCATCTTCTTGTGGGTCAGATTTTTTTTTTTTATAAAAAGGATGTGAATGTGGTTTATTTTAGAAACTTTTCCTTGAATTGACTTCAAAAGTATTTTGGCTTAGCTTGTATTTGGCACTTAATATTTCATAATCGCATTTTATTTCGTCAGGAACGTGTGCTCTTGCTTTGTGGCAAAGTAGGTCTTATAATGGAAACAGTGCTGCCGGAGACAAAAGTTCGCAAGTACTCTGAAATCACAACTTTCAAGTTAGATTTTGTGTCCTACAAGGAGACTTTGGTGAAGAAACATTTGTAAGTCTGCATTTATTCAGCATTCAGTAAACCTAATAGAAGATATGCTGCCCCCTTGGCGATACGTCACTTTGTGCTAGCGACCGTTTTCGGGGACCCATTTATTGAGTGTGCAATAAGCATTCCCTGCCATTTTAAAGCCGTGTACCTATATTGTCAGTGGTCAGGCAGGGGCCTATAGTTCTTCCATAGTATGCGGTAATCAGTCCACTGAACCACCCAAACCCAAAAGGGATGGTCCTTGGGTATACTTTCATGGTGCCTAAAGGGATAATCGTCGGTTGGTGGGGTCCATGCCATTTGAATATCTAACAGGACTGAAATATTTAAAAATGTAAGTTAGTATAATTATATAAGGTACCTAAATGAAAAACGGGAGAACATTTTTAAAAGCTCTTATTATTATTTAATTATTAATGTACATGCATATAACAAAAATACATGAAGAACAAACACAAAGGTGATACTTGTTTTTACAGAAATCTCTTCCAGCATGCACCACATATTTGCTTGATTAATTTGATAACTGCATTGATTATTGCTATCAAGCAAGTCTACTTGGCCTTGGGTTCCGTGTTGACGTCCAGAAACTGTCAGTAAGGTTCCTAATAAACTTGCCTCAGTATAACAAATACGTCTTATCACAAGCTCTGAAACTTGTTTTACTCGTATGTTCATCTTCCTAAACCGCTGAAAGAAATCAGTGGACAAAACTACTTTTTTACATTCCAAAATAAATGTCAATTATACTAAAATTCGAAAACATTCGTAGCATGCGCCACAGACCTTTCCCAGAAGAAGAAGATCTTGCCAGCATAGACGAAGAAGCTTTAAAGGCTAAAGAAGAGGCTGAACACGATGATGAGGAAGAAGAAGCAGAGTGGGTCGGTGAAATAGAACTAAGTACGTAATATTATGTATTTGTCTTTAAGAACATTTACATACTAATATTACAAATGCGAAAACAACTCGTGTCTGTTCGATATCTTTTTAACGGCGGATTTAGATGATTTTTTTTTCTTGGCATACGAGTAGACCATGCCTTCGCTCGCATTAAAGCAGCCTGTAACCGTTTTCTAGTTCCCATCTATATTTGCATCAAAATCGGTTTGGCGATTTAGGCTAATCAAACTTTCATTCGCATTTAAAATTTTGGTTGGAAAATAGTTAGATAGGTAAGTATCTAGCTTTCAAAAGAATTATGAGCAATTCAACCCCCCAGTATCCCAGCAATGAGAATTTTATAGGTTGAAAGGCGTGTGATTTGTTCATCAAGCATCCTGGTTGCTTATATCACTATTACCATTCTAGTGGAAAGTGAGAGCATGTTGGGCACAACGATCAGTTGGGCCGACTATTGTGAAGAAGGCGTGTGGGTTGTTCAGCGAGGCACGGGTGCCTTACTCTTAATCCGGCCGGGACACAACAAGATCCTCAAGTACGCCCCTTTCCCTGGGGCTTGGTGTGAAGATTTGACGACATTAAAATTTGTGTACGTATGGTGAAAATCTTGCATTTCTCGGCCATACCAACTCATTACACGTTATTTATTTACTATTCTATTGATCCTATTTATCCTAATCTTTTAAGTTTTCGAAGAGGCACAGGTAGGTAGGTAATGTCGCAGAGGATTGATGGCGATTGAGTGGTATGAAATTGCACGTTTTTAAGAAAAGCTCGCTTCGGTTAACTTCACCATTTGCATGTCAATCCTTGGCTAAATGTGTCATTGAGCTAACAATTGATGACCATGATATAAATAATTACCTGAAAAAAAAACAACGATTGGCGTATTTTACGACCTACTTTTAATATCATATTTCATTCGAACACGCTTCGCAACCGCGCAGGGTACCGCAATAGCATTTATAAGTTAGTTTTGCTCTTGGGTCAATAACGTTTGTTGTTAAAACAGATGCGACGGCCGTTACCTAGTGGTTGGCACAGACACGGGTATTATCAGAGTGGTCCGTATGCCTACTGAAGAGGAAGACAACCCTACTAGGCACTACACTGTGTGGATGAACTCCATCCAGAAGCTGCTGAAAAAACTTAAAGGCAGAAGATTGGCTAAAGAAGAGGTCAGGTTCAATTACAAGCACATTGATTATTTTTTATTAGGAACTACTTATTTAACGGACTCTTGACTAAAACTAAAAATAATCTAAACCATGGCGTCAAAAAATTCCTCCGCATCGCAGGCCACTGGTAATGTACCCAAAAGGCTGGCAGCATTGCTACGTTGTATAGCAATGCTTATATCCTTTGTCCGAGGTTAAAGCCAGCCCTAGGGTCACGCGAAGTGTCAACTAAGCGTCTTGACAGATCTTTAAACAAGTAATGAGCACTCGGACCCCACGACCCGAGAGTTTCAACCCCAAACGGCTCGAAAATATAACTACCAACAAGGTTATTATATTTCCGCCGCTTGAGGTTCTCCGATACCGATGGAATTTATACACCCGAAGAAAAAAGCACTCCCGGGTTTCCCGAATTTTCCAGGTTTCTTCACTTTTACTTACATACATACAAAACTGACAAAACACTTTATGATCATGTCCTTAAATTTTCAGAAACAACCAATTCCTCGCATAGACTTCGTAGATTTTTACTATTTGCCGATGCATGATCGCTACACAGGATCTCTCACCTGCCTGGAACTTAGCCACAACTCAAAGTAAGAGCCATTACGTCATAATAGGTATTTATTTAACGTTGTTATTTGGCAAGGGAGCAAGCGGCCTACATGAGGGTAACTGGTCACCGATGTTTTGATGGTATCTTTCTAAAATGCCAGGCATCCCTGAAATGTGTCATTGACAACCGTATTTTCGGACCGAAAAACAGCAAGATTGCTTTTTAATGAGCAGCTTCACATAGAGCTTGTATTTAAAAATTATACATACAATTAAATTAAGTGTTGTCTTTCTCATAACATTTTTTCAGGCGGATGTACTCTTCCGGTGCCGATGGAAATATATTTGCTTACAATGTCAACTTCCCAGAACGATTGCTGCCAAAAAAGACGCTTCCACCACCTCCAGAAACGCTTGTTCGTATTGTATTTACAAAAAAATAGATATTTAATATGAGTAGCAGAAAGAGGTATACATATTAAAGATGTTATTCTCATTACCTAATGAGCAAAACTTCGTGTTATACAAGTATACCACGCGGATGAGCACGGTCTATAGTTAAACAAATTTTTAACTTATATGTTCTGTACCTAATTCATAAAACTTACTTGATAATAAATTGTTCAGTTACCTACTGATGGATTGTTTTTACAGAAAGTAACAAAAGTGAAAGAGCATAGCACTGTAGAGGGAGAGTTGATGTCTCACGAGCAACTGAAGCAAAAAGAAGAGTTCGACAAAATGATGGCGATCGCGAACGCACACAAGAAGAGAGTTCGCGATCAGCTATCTTTAATAACTGTTGATTATAACAAGCTAATAAAAGCGTAAGTGTAATTGTGTTTATTTTAACGAAGTTATATATATGTAGAGTCAGCTTCTAAAATGCCAAAACTTATTATAGGTAGGTAGGTACTAATCACATCACCCTTTATGAACGATCTAATCCTCGTAAAGTTATATCAATCGGAACTATAATAATAATAAATTCTTGTAACTATCAAACTTGAAATCGTCACACAAAATTCTGAAGAGTTCTGACTATCAAAGCCAATTATTTTATATTTTTTTAATATACTTAGTTATTTTTAAGTTTTTATTGTAGGTACACGTCCTCTTATTAAGCGAATTAGCAATGATAATGATATTATTCGAATGAATGATTAATTTTTCGAATTCAAATTCCTCAGGAACCGTGCGCTCCCTTACTCTCAGCAAATCGACGAAACCCTAGACCCGCGACCTTTAGAAGTACAAGAGAGAGAGCTGAACGATGCTAAAGCACTCACTGTGAGGAAATTGGCACATCAGCTGGAAGCTTCCGATTTGGGTTTACAGAAGATGCATTCGAGGAACATTATAATGCTGGATGTGTTTCCTTTCACCTTGAGGGCGATCAGGTTGGGTTTTCGCCTACTTGCATTATTCAAGTATGTAAACTAACTTTAGATTATCAGAGTTGTCATTTACTTTGTTGTGAAATACATAAAAATCTGCTAACCGAACTAGACTGCTTTTTTCGGCGTTAGACTACATCAAAAGTGTAAAGAACCGAACTAGGTACAAGGCATTATTCGAGCCAGCCTTTGCATTTAATACTGCTTATAACTACACCCATGTTCCTCCAACCCTCTATAAAACTTCCTCCTCAATCCTCTACAAAAGTTTCTGAAACAGTTAACTTATTGCCAACGTTAAAACAACCAGTTTCATAGTAACCATAATATCATCTAAACGAGTGTTATAATGTTGTACTAAATTTCATTGTATAACTCCTTTGCTTTTTCGATCTCTTCCTTATTCATCAAACAGCCACATTCTCACTACGCAATTCGTGGTATCTTTATGAATTTCAAAAAAAAGAACATTGTCGCACGCGCTTTTCACTAACACAGCGCTGTTATTTAAAAAAAAAACTTAGGTTATGCGAATTCACATCGTATCGCCATCTTTGTTCGATTCGATCGTAATCGATTCGTAATACATTTTTGCAATACTAAAATATTGCAAAAATGTATTACTTTGCTGTTTACAAAAATGAGTGATACACCTACAAGCCTTGATAACACACCACCAGATATTTCTAATGCAGCAAATGACATTTATAACCAATTAATACCAAAAAGTCGAAAAAACAATGTGAAAAGGCGTACCAAGATTTCATGAATTGGAAAAGAACCTTTTATAGAGGATTCATATCATGGGTCAAGTCTTGTATGAAACTGTACTTAATTAGGTATTAAAACACTCATACTAGTATCACAATAAACCCACATTCGTGTTTTATTACCCCATATTATAGAACAGTTGCATTAATAACTATATTATTATACCTATTATTTCTGCTTTACTTATGAACTTTACTTATTACTTTCACGCAGGGATCCCGAAATAAAGTTAAGACCACTACGCCAAAAAAATCTCTCAAAAGACTTTTACGCCCAACTGGAGGAAGTATATCAGAAGATGGCTGAAGCTGCTCTAAGAGGAAGGTTGTATCACAAAATTTTATTTTATTATAAAATTACCCACAATTGAATTCAAGGACTTTGAAAATGCATAAACTGTGACTTACTTGTATTTTGTAAATGTACATGCTGCTAGGAATATGAATTTATTGGAGTTAGCTGAAAAAGAACTGAAGTAAGTAAATCATATTTATTTTACTTCTTTCCTAGAAGGTAAGAATTTGGTTGTGCGCCTAATGCCCGCGTTCACTAACACTAGGTCACATCTAAATTAATGTTACACAACGCCGTGACTTGAAAATCCAACAATGCAATAATATTAGACCATTCATTTTAGATGGTTCTCAGTTCTTCGCTTTTTGATTTAAACTGATTATCCAAAACAGACATACGGAGTCAGCTGTTCGTCGAGTTGGTGCACGAAGAGCATCATACGGACCTCCTCGAATTGCCTCCTTCTTACTGGGCTTACCGCCAAAGCCACCGTATCCCCTAAAGAAAGCTCTCAGGAACTACTACATGCGCCTGCACAGACATCATATACAATTTATTGAGGTTTGTTTCAGTTATCATTTTCTTTTTGTTTTTCTCTTAATCCAAGATGCAGCACATCTTTTTTACAAATCTACATAATAATATTCATTATTGCCCATATTTTATATTAGCATCCTGGATGATTTTCTTTTTTGTTTATGTTTCAAATTAATTATTCTTCAACTTTATTAATTACTTACTATTGGTGAAGCTTAAATATTAAACGCCTAAACAAGTTCAAGTTTGCTTGGAAAAAGCTGAATATAAACATATACTTTCGCCAGCGGATACCCTCATATAAGGGATAAGGTATAGGTAGTTTTTTACGTCTAAAACCTATCAGTAACCCGATTATGGCACAGCGATCGTGTGAAAAGCTCACAATATTAGTGTCTACCTAATATACGCAGTGGCAAGAACATCTGAATCGTAAACCGGACCCAACGGCTATGCCTCCCGGGGCGGCTGAAGCCCTGAAGGAAGCGGAAGCTACCATCGGCAACCGCATACTGAAGACCCAGCCGGACTACGTCGCACCGCCTGGACACAATACGCAGATACGTGTCTGCCTCGCTAGGAAAGAGGTTAGCATAAACGGGTCCTTACTGTTTCAAGGTTCGACCTTCGACTTTGTTAAGCCATTCAAATCCTACAGTTAAGTCTACATATTTCTAAAATTTGGTGTGTCAGAGTAAAGGTAGGCACTTAGTTTTGGTACGTCGTCTCATAATTTAGCATTAAGCTGTTCACTGATAATGCACCTCGTTAAGCCATTGATTCCGGCTGTCATCCGAAGATTTTTGACAGTCGTTATGGAGACTCCTACAACATAGTCAAGGGCCTTGGTCGTTTTGTATTACTCAGGAACCGAATTATGGAGGCAGTTGCATGTAAAATAGGTACTTACTGGTATTTAGCAACATCAGGTAAGACTAGGAGCCAACCCAAAAATATATAGGAAAAAGGTTAGGCAGATGATGAAAACCTAACGACCCAGCCGCTGCAGTAGAAGAAGACGTCCCGGGCATCGTAGGCACGGGCCTACGGACGGCGAGTGATGGGTGGCCGTCCGATAAGGACCAAGCCCCAAGCACCCCAAAGCGATGTAAGCATAATGGACGGGAGCCCGCTAGCGCCAGTGCCTGACCGAGTTATGGAATTGTTTGACGCAAAGGGCATTTAGAGGTACCCAGGTGGGTTTTTGTCAATAAAAAAAGGCAGATGATCAGTTAGCGTAAACTTATTTGGTAGAAAAGAATAAAGCAAAAATTGAACAAGCCGTAAAAAAAAATTTCAAACTGTTTTTTAGATATACGATTTAAAACACGAATTCAACGAGAAAGTGTTGGAACTACGCGAGCGCAAAGTACAAATGACCAAGGTTATGAAGAATATTGGGGAGCGACTGCAGGAGATCCGTATAGAGATACCGTCGAAGCTTGTTAAGGCTCCACCCTCACTCCCACAGTTCGACGAAGATCTCGAATTCCCTGAGAGACATCTTGAGGTTAGTTAGTTATAGAACATAAACAGTAGGTAATACTCTAAACAGATGGGCTGCTTTTGAACTGCCATCAGCTAGCTACATGACGGCTGCAAGCGGACTGCGATCGGTTTTTTATATTACTATGGTTAGCAGATTTGATGCAGTTACGTCAACTGCAAAAAACTACATCCAAACTGCAATTTTGCAACTGGAGTGCTGTTCAAACGCAGTCTGTCTGTTCAGAACCTTACTTTGCTCAACGAAGGGTCTTCTCTTAACCCGGTAATATAATAGCGTACCCCATTATACTTAGAGTCGGCGTACTTTTTCTATGCTCTCATCTGCCGTCACGCTATCATCCACTCGCTCTTCCTTCATGTCTTTCCTCACATGATCCATCCATCCGATCTTAGGCCTCTGCATCCATTTTCGAGGAATCTTTAATTTTGAGTTTATGATCCTTTATTCATTCATTTCTTTACATCACATGCCCAAGACAAACTTATTTGAACCATAGGTGAAACCAGAACCCGTAACAATTACTGCCAGAGGGCTGTTGTCGAAGAAATCGCTTCAACTGCAGGAGCGCAGGAAAACCACTGGGGTGCAGCAAATGGCTAGAATACGCCAGCCAAGGGTTCAGAGATTTATGCCTATTAATGGTAATGTATTTTTACACACTCATTTTTATGCCTGTAGGTATTCCGCGAATGGTTGAACGGAGGCGTGCCCACAGAAAATCCATATTTTTCCAGTTACATTATTTAATTTCCTTTGAAATATAGGGAGGGTGCCTAGTGTCAACAACCAGACACAAATTAATACTGGGCTGCTACTGTCAACACCTATTAAAAAAATGAATATTTAAAAAAAAACCCGACTGCAAAAAACAACTAAAAGTTCCAAACAAGTCGTTCACGTGATTTTTTACAATCTTACGGCATTTACCATTTTCCGGTATTTACGAGTACATAGAAATTTTATATTTAAGATATACCTAATTTCAGAAACACGACCACTAGTTGCTTCTTGGGAACTACTGAGGGTAAGGCAAGACTACGAATCAACGCCATTAGAAAATGAAGTTCGTGAAAGACGCATTGAAAGGTGTGTAATAATTATAAATTCACCCAAAAAAGGTTATTGCACGGGTACAGCAACAAAGGTCTTATTTCAACCATTTTTCAAACAACTGTATTCACTGATATCACTATGTAACAGTATTACAACTATTTTCTTGATGTCTTTCGGTAATCATCGCATTTCCGAGCACAAAAAAATGCTAATTTCTATATTATCCATCAATTATTAGATTTATCGTGTATAATTTATCGTAATAATTTGAATTCAGAACTAAGTACTTTATAGTTGTTTTGTTTTGATTTCTGTGTGAACTATATAACAGTAATATTCGGAAATGCGATGATTGCCGAAGGACATAAAGAAAATTGTTGTACTGTAGGTATCTTAATATTATCGAGTAATTAGCACTTGCACTTGACGTTATAATTTTTAGTGGTGACTTGTAACGTTTTTCAGGCATCTCTTTGAGCAAGACATGCTGCTCAGTGATGCGGAGGTAGCAGTAGACAAGTTCGATTCTCGGTTGAAAGAATTGCAACGGGAGCGCATACGAGTCCAGGTTTGATTTTTAATAAAGAAGCTATCGTTTTTTTGTATTTATTTAGGCACAACGGATGAAATTCCCGTAAAATCTTAATAAAAAACAATCTTGTTTTCAGGAAAAGGACCGGTTGTTGGGGCTTCATTTGTACCAGCTACACAGAGAAATGAATGTTTTAAATAGATTCGAGATGCATGAAGACCGCTTAGCCGAAAGAGTGTATACTAAATTAATGCAGGTAATGGCAATTCATAATTTAATTTATCATTCTAGATTGACAGAACGTCTATATTTAAATACAGATCCTTAGTACGGTCAGCAAAATTGATAAGTAACCAGATGGCAACGTATTTACCTTAACCTACTTGTTAATCCACCTAGTCGATAATATAAATGGTATGGTACGAAAGACGGTCGTCTGAGTCAAATAATTTAAAAAAATCCGTGCCATATTATTAGTCGCACACCAGCAGTATTTAGTTGGCCGTACACAGAGCCTTCAGAAAGAAATCACATCAAATAAAAAAAATAACATGATCCATCAGGTACGTGGAGTCCAAGAACAGATCGGTGATTGCGAGCATCGTATTGAAGAGCACATAACGGAGAAGGAGGAACTGGACCTAGTGTGTCAGGAGTTACAGAGGAAGTTCAAGCGGCTAGTACAAGACAACAAGTTTGCTGACTTCCTGCGCAGGATATTCAAGAAGAAGTATCGGCCGCCGCGTGTTCGTGATGACGATGGTAAATCGTAAAGTGATATTGGAATACCAGCACTCCGTTGTTTTTTTTTATTTCGCTGCACATGCAGAGATGGGACCCTTTTTTATATTTTTAGTTTTAGTCCAAAATAATCGTTTTGATTTCCTTTTATTGTAATGATAGAGGGATTGCCCCCTGGCCAAGGGTTTCTTTCTTTCTACCGAGTGTAGGCCGTTGATTCCAGTTTGTCTTTCGTAAATTTTTGAAAGTTTTACGATTAGCCTGAAGAAGCATAAATCGGTATTTTGAGTGAGTATGGGGTGTGGTAGCAAAATAAGCACAAGAAGTATTCCAGCTTTGTTTCTGATATAACAACGCACACGCATACCTCTCAAGTTATCATGTTACTATCTCGTAAAACAGCTTCTATGTTCGTCCTTTCTTGAAACAAAAACTTTAAGTTAGTAGGTACACATGTTTGATTGTCTCTTAGAATCATCTGAGTCCGAGTCATCGGAATCGTCTAGTGAGGAAGAGGATGAGGGCAGCTTGGACAGTCGAGACATCGGACCAATTCGCCTCGACCCCAATATATGCCCTGAAGGATGCGAGAGGGAAATCTATGACCAAACTTATGAAATGAGGAACACCAGGTTAATAAAACACTGCACAAGCACTGTAATAAGTTGAAATCAATAGATAAAAACAGGACGAAGCCCAATTTTAACATCAGAAGGAAAATTTACAGATTTTAGCCTTCAACAATTTCTAACTTAACACATTGTTTTTCTTTCATAAACTGTCTCTTAACTTACACATAGCATCTTAAACTTACGTGGTAAGTAGCACGGCTTTCTGGAAGAGCTATTAGTTAATATAGAATACAAAAAAAAATAAAATAAGTTCGGATGTACCTACTGTATGTACTTATTCAGACATAAGCACGAACAAGAAATGTTGGAACAAGACCGACTGGTGGAGCTCCTAAAGCGAGACATTGAAGCACACAACAAGATCAAGCGCAAACTATCTGTGCAACTGGAGACGAGGAAGAACGAACTCAGGGAATTTATGGTAAGTAATTGAATAATCTGGACACTAAAGCCGAATTTACATTAAGAAAAAAAAAAAAAATTCGAGGCTGGCTAGCAAGAAACCAAGCACGACTAATAAACACACGTCGTATCAGCGCAGGCGCTTTCGCGACACTAGTTTCGCGTCGCGTTTATACGATGACATTAGTTGCATGACACTAGTTTAATCCAAAAATCGCGCGCATCACGAAACTGTTTCAGTGTCGTGAAATCAATGCATGCATTGTAAAACTTGACGTTTACACGTGAAATTTCTGGAATGAAATTAATGTCACGGAACTACTTTCATGCCACTAGTTTCGTAATGTAAATCCGGCTTAATGTACAGTTCTCGTCAAATAACTTTGCCCCTCTGAAGTTAGCCATTTGCAAAGTTCGCACAGGTGCAGTCACGTAGACGGGAGCAAGCGGGACGCAAGCATGCATAGAACGTAAACGAGCGACTGAGACATAAAATCGCGCCCCTCCCCCATGTCTCTTATGCATGCGCAGTTGCAGGTTATTCGTAATTTTGACTACTACGCAGCCACTCGTAGCCAACTTCAGAGGGGCAAAGTTATTTGACGAGAACTGTAACTCATGGTTATCCTTATTCCGCTGCAGGACTCTCTCTTTATTTTCCATATTCCCGTTTTCCGTTAATTTGAGCCAGTTGTTTTTTGTGGAACGCTCATGCTACCATCTTCTCCACCTGATGCATATATTTTCCCTTATTTAATACTATGTGTACATTTAACTTGAGATCACCATACATTTGGTTTTTCAAGGAATCCCTCCATCGAAAGTATATCCATAGATCTCCAAAAAAGGTTTTTTACAGTAGTCGGTGTTTTGGGTGCTTTTTGTTTTTTTCCGAAATTAAAGTTATTATACTGGATAACTTTTTTTCCAGTGCGCAAACTTTGAGAACCACTTCTGCCCATGTAAATGAACAACTTTCCCCAAGAAAGCCATAGTCAATTCCTAAAAAAAAATTTGAACTTCCCATACAAAATTGTCATCAACTGACCAGAATTTGTATGGGAGACTCAATTTTTTTTTTTCTTTACCTATGAAATTGCCGTTCTGCAGTACTGGCCTTTTCAAATCAAAATAATTTTTGTTTGGCTATGAATTCTAATTTCAAATTAATTTTATTTTAAAAACATGGTTTTTTTTTCCAAAAGTAGTCATTTGTTTATTGATTAGTGTTACATTTTCATCGCATTTCAATCTTTTTCGTCATCATGGATACGTTAAAAATTCAAGTAATTATGGAATATGAGTACCGTCGTGGCAGCAACGCGGCACAAGCGGCACGCAACATCAACGACGTTTACGGAGCTAACACTACAAACCAACGCACCACCTGTTATTGGTTTGCTCGCTTCCGTTCTGGAAATTTCGACCTGAAAAAAACGACCTGAAATGAACCTCGCGGTCGTCCGAAGACTGGTCGACAATGACGAATTAAAGGCGATTGTGGAAGCTGATGATACACAATCTACGGCTGAATTAGCAGCAGCTTTCGATGTTAGCGTCAAAACAATATTGGTCCATTTGCGTCAAATTGGCAAGGTAAAAAAGCTTGACAAATGGGTGCCCCACGAACTCAATGATCGCCAGCGCGAGGTACGCGTCGAGACGTGCCTTGCACTGCTCAACAGACACACAAATGAAGGAATTTTGAACCGCATTGTTACCTGCGATGTAAAATGGATTCTGTTTGATAACCGCAAGCGCTCAGCAAGTTGGTTGGATCCTGGTTCAGCACCTAAACAATGCCCTAAACGAAAACTTACCCCTAGAAAAGTGATGGTCACTGTTTGGTGGTCTAGCGCCGGTGTGATTCATCACAGCTTCTTACCAAACGGGGTGAGCATTACTGCAGATGTGTACTGTGAAGAACTGAACACAATGATGGAGAAGCTGGCACATCTCCAACCAGCATTGGTCAATCGCTCGTCTCCGCTGCTCCTGCACGACAACGCGCGACCTCATACTGCACAGCAGACGGTCTCCAAGTTGCAAGAACTGGGGTTGGAAGCTCTCCGTCATCCGCCCTACTCACCAGACCTTGCGCCTACAGACTACTGCTTTTTTCAGAATTTGGATAACTTCTTGGCGGTAAAAAAATTCAATACCCGAGAGGCAGTACAAAATGCCTTAGAAGAATTTGTTGCCTCCCGTCCAGCTGGTTTCTTTAAGAAGGGCATCAATAAACTGCCACTGCGTTGGCAAAGATGCATTGATTGCATGGGTAATTACTTCGATTAATACAAATAAAAAATACATGAAAAAAATTCGTTTAAATTTTTTCATACAAAACGGCAATTTCATAGGTAAAGACCTATTATTTTTTGTAAAAAGTTTTTAATTTTTCACTTAGCAATGGAACCTCAGGAGTACAGGTTTTCAAATAAAAAAAAATGAAAATCGGTCTACAATAGGGAATACGCATGATTTTTTTTATTTGCAAAATAAATACTTATCAGCTCTAGAAAGGAATTGTCAAATCATTTTTAAAATACCTTAATCGACGATGAAGTTATAAAGCTTCAAAGTTGACAATCAGAAAGAGAAGTCCGATATGAACTCTGACGTCAAATACCATGACACCTATACAGCTGCCATAGAAAACAGCATTTTCGCGAAAGTGACAGATATATTTGTCTAAAATAGTTATATCCCGGTTGTTTATCGATCAATTTCGATTATATTTTCACTGTTAGTAACTACTATATTTTTAGATTAACAGCCTGTGTAGATAATAATAGTTATTTGTTATACAAGAGTGCAAAGTTGCTTTTTAACCGCGTGTTCAATTTTGATGACCGAGCAAGCGAAGGATTCTAAAATTGAATCACGAGCGCAGCGAGTGATTCAAAATTAGAATCCTGAGCGTTAGCGAGGGAATCAAAAGAGCACGAGGTGAAAAATCTTTGCACTCGAGTGCAACACGTAACTTTTCATTCCACCTCAGCGAGGAAATGACTAAATGCAAAAAAAAAACGTTTACAATCACAAGATAGGTACACTTTTATTTCAGTTTAGGTATTAATTACTACATTATGACAGGTAAGTATTACAGAATAATCTTCAAATTATAACAAAATAATACTAAGGTATAATTAAGAAATTTTTAAAGTAACGTTACTACAGTTATTTAAATTGAGTGTAATATTTTTGTTTGGTACTGTAATATTGGTGTTAGTCACTTGTGTACTGTTTTTCGGTAAACTATCTGTCATACTTAATAGTTGTACTGATTCATCGGATTCCCTTGGCGTGAATGTTGGAGAGAGAGGGAGATGGTTAGGTGTTTCATAACGGCTTATTTTTGATGTAGAAGGGCCAGTCCAAGGATCCGATTGAGGCTCTTTCAGTGTAATGGCTCCTACGATGCCTTCACATATTTTAGACTTATTTTGGATGGAATCCTCTATGTATCCCTCTACAACTGCATTGGACTTCCAGCCTCCGTGGCGCTTAAGGGACAGGAGATCAGCTCCGGAATCAGCCAAAAGTGTGGCTGAAGTTCGTCGGAAACAATGACCCGTGCACAACAGGGGTTCTGGAAGTTCAAGAAATGTTGCTATTTCTCGTGGGATACTGCCAATTTTATTAGTACCCATAGGCTGTCTAACACACTTTCCATTGCGATACTGTAGAAAAAATCGATTGATTGGAGTGTTAGGCGGGCGTAAGGCTTGATATTTCTCAACAATCGTTACGTATTCCTTGCGAATGACGAAGTTGCGGTCTCTTTTTGTCTTTGTATTAGGTAAATTAATTAATAGTAAGTCATCTGAATGTTTCTCAATGTTTTTGACATTAAGTTGTGTTAGTTCATTAGTTCGACATGCTCCGTTTATTCCAATAATAAGAACAACCTGTAACGTAAAGAGTATTGTAGTAGATAAATGAATAAAATTGATATGAACGCATAATTATGCCTATCAACATCTACTAAGTATACTATTTAATTGAGGTTAATATACTTAAGTAGATACTGAATGTACAACTGACTTACTTTTGCCGCCAAATATACGGAATCGGGTGCTTCGTTAAGAATCTTTTCAATATCAGATACTGTGAAAACCTTCGATTTTTTTGGTTGATGACCAGATGAGGCTCTTTTTAAAAATGCTAGTAATTTAGGATAGGTATCGATATGTATGTCTTTTTTCATCTTTATTGTTGCTTTTAGCATCGAATACGTACTCCATAGAGTGCTTGCTTTCTTGTTCTCGGATAATTCTATAAAATATGCCAGCAAAACGTTTTCTGAGAAAGTTTTGGCTCCTTTTGCTAGTCGCCACGTGTTGAACATATCGTACTGTTTTAAATACTTCTCGCGTGATTGTTGAGCGAGAAAGCTCATTTGCGCATTATTAACAGTTTCAGTCAATTCTGTTGGCGTCAAACAAACTTCCTCGTCGCTAGAATCACTCATTTTAGTATTTTCACTTGTTTTCAAGTTTCTTGTTTTTAATATAAGGTTTAACAATGACGTGAAAAAATGCCGCGTAAAGAACCGCGTACAAAGCAAATTGAAAAAAGAACACCAAGAAGGTTCCGAGTCTGAGTTTTTAACAAATTAAAAAAAAGTTATATGATATATTCGGCACCATAGAGGTAGCAGTAAATAGGTTTAATGTTTTTTTTAATTCACAAACTTAGTGCACACGATGTTCTAAATTCAATTTACTTTATCCTCTAGAGAATAAAAACGGCTTTTCCACTCAGATATTGAAGATTAAAAATACTCTTTCCGAGATGGTGGGATGAAAATATATTTTTCATGTATTTCATATGCATGAAAAATATATTGGCGGAGAAATCGATGAACATTCTACATTAAAAAATACAAATTTTACTGTCGAACATAGAACCGGAGGAGGTTCTATGTTCGACAGTAAAATTTGTATTTTTGTAGAAGCCAGTTAATAATAGTACCTACAATTTTCAACTCATTCAGCTGGAAAAGCAATCTTGCATGAACGAAGTGGATTCAGTGGTGGTGCTTCGGTATGATCAAATTAGAGCAGCCGCTATCAATGGCTGCACCGGTGCCAAAGGACTTTCAGAGACCGTGGTGTTCCCCGAAGCGTTGCTGGCCAGACTGAGAAGACGAGTGCTTGAGATACAAGAAGAGATCCGGATGCAGAGGCTTAGGCAGAAGTAAGATCAAATTGAAAGAAATGTTACATAATCTTAATTACTTCCCATCACATGGTCCATACAAAGAAAATCTCTTTTTCGTTTGCTTTTCTAAACGAAGATTCACTAGTTGGTCTGCCAGAGTGAACATGACCAGCCTCAGTAAGCTCAAAAAGCGTAGATCTGATTTGTTTGGCGACAATTCGTGTTAAACTGTTCGCAGACACAGGTTCTTACTGATTCGCACAAACAGTAGGTATACAACTGCCTGCCGGCCAGCTTTGAACAAACAACCTGTGTGAGTTGGCACTGCAACTGTTGCAAGCGCTGGCAAATCGGCACCAGCTTTCTACCAGGATTAGTCACAATTTTTATTCTACAGAATCAACCGCACTCACTTATTCCGCATGAACGTGGATTTGAAAGCGATGGAGGCAGAAGCTGAAGAGTTGCGCGCGCAGATGCGCGACGTACTCACGCGCAAGCTCGGCAAGCCGCGCAAGGTTGACCGCACACTCGACGACCTGCTGCGCCAGATGGCGCGCCGCCACAAGTACTCCGTCACCTATTGCACGCTGCCGCACGTCGTGGCACAGCTCAGGACCTGGCGGGTCAGTACTCTATACAGCATTAGAGACTCCCTCAAGCTCGGCAAGCCGCACAAGGTGGACCGCACGCTCGACGACCTGCGCCAGATGGCGCGCCGCCACAATTACCGCTCAGGATCTCCACAGCTCAGGACCTAGCGGGTCAGTACTTTATACTTACTGCAAATACTGTAATAGGGCAATACCGCGACGCCCGTCAGCAGGCGAATGACTGATACGTCATTCTTATCCTTGCCTTGGAGGCATCCGCAACTACTCGCACTATCCACCAATCTGCACTGGGTCTACTTGATGAATCTCGGCCCAGTCCCTCTTCCAGAGAGGAGAGATGTCCAGCAGGGGGAACATTATAGACTTTCTGTCCTCATCTCCGAAATGTTCCAAATGTCCGTCCACTTACACCTTTCGTTGATCTGAAAAACATCGCATTGAGGTGGCCACTAAAACTTATAAAGTAAAATGTGAACCTCATCAGGCTAAACGTTTGAAATAAATGCTGCTGATAACAATTAATCTCTCTCTTTCAGGAGCGCCACAGTGGTCTCGAAAAAAAATATCTCGCCGCCTTGAATCAGTATTCCGATCGCCTCCGTTTGGCTGCGGCACTACAAGCTGATGTTTTACCAAAAAGGGTAATAAACCCTGTTCCGTTTATATTATTATCGATAAGCATTCTTTTTAATGAGAATAAGATATGCATGTGTCTAACATTTTGTCAGTCTTGACAGTTTTGGCTGACCCACATTTTAAGTATTGTGTACGTCTCAAAAATATACTCTGTATGTATATTGATTAATAAAAATGCTTCTGAGGCCTATGGCCGGCTGACAATCCTATTCTGTCCATTTTAAAATCCTCTGAATTCGCCAGGAGTTCGAAGTCAGAAGTACCTATCCCTAGGTTTATTTTCTGCCAGAAAACATTCGGGCTTGCAGCAAGTACCGACTTCTAAATAAGCGCAATAAGGTTAATTAGGTACCTAATGGGTAGGTAACCTTATGAATTGATATGACTTAAGATTTAATTTCCACAGGCCCTCAAGGAACCCAGCGACATGTACGGTTATGACATGGCCCAATACCAGCGTGACGTCAGTCGTCTGCTCATCGTGCGGCAACGACAAAGACAACAGATAAAGGTGAGTTTAACGACATACTTTTTTATAAAAACTTCAATATACAACGAAGATTCCTCAGGGTTCAAGCTATCTTTAAATCGGAATTGATCAAAATCGGTTCAACGGTCTAGTTTACACTCATAGTAGGAACTTAAGTAACTTTAATGTGAATGATGTTAACAGCAACTTCAAGAAGAGATCCATAATCTTCGTTTGAAGCCGCTGTCGGATTTGGCTGCACTGCCGCCGAGCGCCAAGCCCCCAAAGCCGCAGGAATCAGACATTCGTCTGTTCATTGTCCCGAGGGCCTATATGCACCACCGTGGGAAATACTTCCCCACGTGAGTTACCTAGACCACAGACAATTTAATACTAAAGCGTACCTAGACTGCAAATTATGCACTCGACTGCAGCTCATGAGATGCCCTAGGACTTCAAAATAGACCGATTCATGAAAGCGTTACTTAACCTTGAAAATCGACCTGTGCGGCAGTTTTTATCAAACCTTGAGGAAGGATTGCAAGGAACTGTTAGTTAATTTATGGCTCGAACCTCACCGCCGGGCGGCGAGCCGCCGTCGAGTTACCTCAACGCGCCGCCGGGTCATTAAAATGTATTGTTAATCACATTTACAAAGAAGCATACAGATCCTCTGTTATTGTCGTCATTTGATACGCGTGGGCATTTGTCGATTGCCTCAAAACTTATCTACTACATTGGCGGATCCAGGGGGTATAAGGGGTACGTAGGACAATAAGGGGTTCAAGCCCCCCCAAAGGTCCGAGTTAACTTTGGTAGTCTACTACCTAACGAAGTCAATTAGGAATTTACGAAAAATAATCCAAGGAGGCTTGCTATGTGTTTAGCAAAATAAAATGTTATGTGCTTTTTTAGTGTTTACTTTGCCAAAACCTACCCACAGCGCGGTAAAGCCAAATGACAATCCTGGATTTACCCTGATCTACTATTTCCAACTAACAAAAGGACAACAAAAAAAAATCCACCCCACCTTTGTTTGTAGTACTTGTGACACCTTTGATTGTAACTTAGTTTTCTTTATTCCAAATATCTTTAATTGCTATTAGACAAAAAAATGGTAGGTACCTAGGTGATTTTTTTGCTACCAAAGCATTTTTAATTTCGCATGGTCATCTATAAATGATTATTATTATATCGCTTACAGAACACCTCTAATATCGACAATAGAGCTTGGACGTGAGATGAACGTAACGAATCTGTTATTCGACTGTCTGGACGCGATGCGGGTATCGCGGGACGATGCTGAGATCCTGCTCCGTGACGTGATGGAGAAGCTGCCTGAAGTTATGACTGGGTTGGTTAAACACCAAATCATCCTCCTGTCACAAAACATGACGTCACGACTGTATTTTCCGAAGTGTTCGTTTTTTTTTTTTTTTTTTTTTCGGTATGACCACTAGCAAGTTAACACGCAAGGGCTAGCAACTGCTTAACCGGACTAACCTGTGGTGGCCTCAAAAGAATTTAAGGCCCCCAGCCAAGGCAACAAATCTAGCTACAAGCTAAACTACTGACCGCTCGCTAAGGGCATTCCCTGTGGAATACGACCTCGGCTTAGCGGCGTCAGTTTGGGACAGCAAGGGACAGTCAGGCTGGGTCGTTTTATTATTTAGGGGTTATTAAAGCTAAGGGCTCAGCGGCGCGGGCTGGCTCGTTTGCAAAAGTCGGGGAGGGTTTTGAATGGGGCGTCGCGACGGACCTCGGCGGCGAGGTCGGAATACGGAACGCGGTCTGTGTTTGTTTTTTCTAAGAGTGCTGGTTTCCCTACAGCTTTCCTGAATCGTTGTGATCTCGTCATCTGACTCGACGAGTGTATGCCGAGGACGGCGAATCTTGCTAATACGAGAGGGAGTGTATTGTGAGGCCTTTGAAATCAAAGGGTTGCTGTGTTTCTCAGCTGATTCAATAAAACGCTTTGTAAGACGTTTCATGAATTGTTTTATTGTCGGGATTTTGAGGTCGACATGAAGTCGTTCATTCCTAATAAACCACGGGGCGCCCGTGGCTTTTCGGAGAAACCGGTTTTGGACTACTTGCATCCTGTGGATTTGCTTTGACTTTGAGTGTGCGAATGTGGCACACGCATAAGTCATAATCGGGCGAATGCACGTTGTGTAAATGCGCAGTTTACATTTAAGGGACAGCTTGCTGCGTGCATTCAGCATGGAGTGGAGTCTACCTAGAGCAAAAGCGGCGCGCGAACGTACCGTTTTTATGTGCTCAGCAAAAGTGAGTCTGTGGTCTAGTATCACACCTAGATATTTGGCTTGCTTTTCCCACGGGATCTGCTTACCAAACATGGTGATCGGACTCGGTGGTTTGGGAACGAGTCTAGCCCGCTGCTTGTAAAACAAGACCGCCTGGCTTTTCTCGGGATTAACTTCAAATCTCCAGAATTTAAACCAATCGCCTAGGTCGATGGCCGCCTTCTGGAGATTTTTGGCTATTGACTTTTCACTACTGCCTGAGCAATAGATGGCCGTGTCATCGGCAAAAAGAGCTAACTGCGTCTTGTCATTTCTGGGAATGTCGCTTGTGAACAGCGTGAAAAATAAGGGTGAGAGCACACCGCCTTGAGGGACGCCGGCTCGGATAGGGTGGGGGGAGGAAAGCGCACCTTCGATACGATACCGAAAGGTGCGATTCGACAAATAGTCTCGTATGATGAGCACGAGACGGTCGGGCACGCCGAGTTTGTATAGCTTATAAATTAAGCCATTGTGCCAGACTTTGTCGAAAGCTTTCGCTATATCAAAGAACACGGCTCCCGTTTTTAAACCGCGTTGAGTGCGGTCGCTGATATGTTCAACGATACGGTAAACCTGTTGGACACATGAGTGATTAGCTCGAAAGCCAAACTGTTCATTTGGGAGGAGGCCCTTGGCTTCGGCATAGTCCCTGAGTCGCTTATAAATAAGGCGCTCGTAGATTTTACCTAAGACCTTGAGCAGACTGATAGGGCGATAGCTATTAGGGGAGGACTTTGGCTTTCCCGGTTTTGGAATACCGATAACGGTCGCCTCTTTCCACGATTGTGGGAACATGTTGTTGGACAGAGCGCCGTTGAAAATGGCAGTCATCAACATGATAAGGGAAGCTGGGAAAAAACGGAACACCTTATTGGTGATACCGTCAGACCCAGGGGCTTTCCTGGGTTTGAGTTTCCCGATTATATCCTTCACCTCATCTGGAGTGATGGGGGGGAGGGGGTCCTCGGGGTCTTCGACGGGGGGAGAGAAGTCCTACGTTCGACCTCAGCGTCCACCTTGGCGAGGTGAACTGGGTCAACCGGGTAGGAGCTAGGAGAGCACTGGGACTCTAGGCTGTCGGCCAGGCATTCTGCTTTCTCATCGTCTTCAAATGCGATGGTATTGTCAGGGCGAGTGAGGGGAGGCATAGTTGTAACCTCAGAGGCGCGTAACTTCCTCTGGAGTTCCCAGAAGGCCTGGTGATTGGGTTCGAGGTCGCCAAGCATCTTTTCCCAGCGACTGCTACGCAGTTCAGCGATGGCGCGGCTTACTTTACGCTGTAAGTAGCGCATGTGAACTTTGTTACTGTGGCAGGGAAAGGATGAGTAGGCACGGACCGCCGCGTTCTTCTCCGTCAGCAGAGCACGCACCTCGTCCGGGAGTTTCCAGCGATGATCGCTCATCGCCGGGACCTCCTTTGAGCATTCGCTCAGGACGGATCGCACATGTTCCGTGAAGGAGTCGACCGCAGCCGTCGTGTCGGCGGCAGACTCGATGAGATCTGGAATCTTATCCAAGTGAGGTGACGTGGTGATTTTCAGCTTTTCGCTTACTTTTCTCCAGTCAGTGATCACTCGGGAAGGAGGGGGTTGAGTGGGGTCCATGGTTCCCGATCTGGGGGCAAGCTCCAGAATAACGGGCCTGTGGTCCGAGTTTAGCTCGTCAATTGTCTCTACAGAATGCAGCCTTAGGCTAACATTCTTTAAGAGGGCAATGTCGAGCACATCAGGACGAAAGTTGGGGTCATGAGGGTAGTGAGTGGGATGCATCGGAGCGATGACATCAAAGTTGAGGGGGCCGGAGAGTTCGAAAACGACTCTCCCCCTGGGGTTGGCCGTGAGGCTATTCCACGAGGGGTGTTTGGCATTGAGGTCACCCGCCAGAATGACGGAATCACTCAAACCGAGAAGTTTAATGAGGTCATCTTTTATCTCCGAGGTGTTAGCCGCCGTGTTGCTGGCGCTAGGAGGAGGGATGTAAGAGGAGATGACCGTGATGGGCTGATGGCCTGTCATACCTAGCCGACAGACAGAGACCTCTACTTGTGCAAGAGTGGGAGGATCCACAGGGATGCAGTAGAGTGAATTTTTATAATAGATAAGGGTACCTCCCCTGTGACATCGGGTCCTATCGTTGCGAACTAAACGGTAGTTTGCAATTTTAGGGTCTCGATGTTGGGGCTTGAGAAAGGTCTCTTGGACCAGAAGTACATCAATTTGATGATCGCGGAGGACCGAAGTGTTCGTTTAATTGTTCCACTTTCAAAGTCCTCCGCGCAATTTGGATAGGTATAATACCTACACAATAGCTCGACAACAACCATCGGGCAGTTGCCCACCAGCAACAAACAACATACCTACGTCTGGTCTGAGGAACTTTTCAGTGGAGGTTGCGAGACTTTACACACTGTTCCGCATTCCTCCTTAACTGACTACAGTCTTGTACTACTCTAGAAGAAACGCTCTTTCTGTGAGAGGAGCTTGTAATCGCTGTTTCCTCCGCCTTACATATCGAAAAATATAACCTTTTATGCTTTTAGAAAGTTGTCCCGATATGATTTAGTTGACACTCTCGTCCGCAAATGGCTGCTGAAATTTGGTGGTGATCCCAGTCAGTACAAGAAACAAACTCGAGCATTCGATGCTTTAGCTGCTTTGACCGATCGTTTAGTGAAACAACAAGTAAGTTCTCTTAATACCATTATTCTGCTTCTATATAAAACATAAAATAAAATAAACAGCGATTTTCCTTTTCTGTTCAGGTCGAAAAACCTTGGTTGTATCCAAAATAAGAATGTATTTTGGATACAACCAAGGTATTTCGACCCGACCTCAAGATTAAACTAATTCAAACCCGTTCAGCCGTGATAAACATTTTTGATATTTCCTAGATAGAAGCAATGGAATCGCCAGAAACTCCGGACGAGGTGATAGATAATTTGGAGGAAGCTCTGAAGGATATGTCGGACACGCATGATAGAATTGAAGACCGCATCGGGCCCGCTATCGCGGCACTATTGCACTCCGCACGCGCTAAGGAAATTGGTGAATATGCACTCATACCTGCAAGCAGTGGCGTAACTCGAGGGCCTGGACCCCATGTAGCGTTGGCAGTGAGACGACACTATTACTTTTTTTTACATTTATTTATTTATTCATCAAAGCCATACAAAACAGTTTTAAGTGGTAATAATAATTATGTAAAAATGCTAAAATTACAACCAATGAAACCCTGACTTCTAAACTAGGGAAATGCCTGTATCTTAGAAATCAGTGTCCCTCCAAGAATAAGATACAAATTATGAGCATCCATTTAAGTCAGCTAGGAAACACCGGCCTCATTTAGTTTAAAAACGACCGAAAAGATTGACGTGTAAAAGTGTTATTTACAACCTAGGTAAGTACCTACTTACTTGCAAAATAAATATAATTTGTCAATTAATAAAATTTATAAATGAATATAATAAATAGATAGTAATCTACACTAATATTATAAAGAGGAAAGATTTGTTTGTTTGTTTGTTTCTTTGAAATGAACAGGCTCCGAAACTACTGGACCGATTTGAAAAATTCTTTCACCAGTAGAATCGTAAATTATCGGTGATGGACATAGGCTATAGAATATTTTCAAAAAGTTAGGGATCCGTATGAAAACTTCAATAATGTAGACCAAGGTGTGAGAAAAAATCCTTATATCGCGTTCGCTGCGGAATCTATTGACAATAGAGCAAAGTGATGTACTACAGTTTTATAGAAACCATCAATATCTACACAAAAGTCCGCGATACCATATGTCGTAACTATTATGGATAAGTCACCATGACCGCTTTTTGTTCATTATTCAAGCAAATCCAATGGTTAAATAAAAAATGGTGATTTTACTATCATGATATTAATCCATATCCATTTAAATGGTTTGATAATTAAGGTTGATAACACTTTAAATTATTCAAATCGGACCTTTCGTTCAAAAGTTACGACGGTAATAAACATGCTCGGAGTAAGAAAAATGTCGCGGCTTGAGCGAACTGGGGAGAATCGTATCAATGCTTGGTCCGATGAAGTTGAAACACCACGGCATTTAAATGTTTTCGATTAAACAATAAGAATAACAAATGTTTGGATTTTTCGAAAATAAACTACATACATAATAAGGAGTGAAGCAGGGGTGATTAAGATTTAGGCTATGAAGAAACTAAAAGCGGGATAATCGAAACAGATGTACCTCACAATTTTTGCATAATCAAACCCTGACGGGTTGAACGGGGTGACCAGTTGCGCTGAACCTGGGTTCGAGACAAGTGAGATTCTGTCAACGGTGGCGTGGCATAGGAAAATCATATTCCAAAACTAACCTTTTATAGGGGGCGTTGAAGTTTGCGGAGTACCTACTAAATCCGCGCGGACGTAGTCGCGGGCGAAGTGCTAGTCAAAAATAAAATTAGAAACAAACAATTTAAATATAAAGTAAAAACAGTATTATCAATAAGAAAATATAATTATTAAGTTATTAGATTGAGAAATGGATTGAAAGTAAATAATATTACGGTTATTCATTTGATTTATATTTACATTATTAATAACAAAAGTTTTTTTTAAAAAAAAACGTTGCCCCACACTAGGAATTTATCCTGAATCGTGGGTGCGTTTTCAAACATACAAACTCACATACACAAACGGCCAGACATTCATCTGTGGGCCATACAAATATTTGTTCCGATCGGGAATCGAACCCGCGACACTCAGCGCAGCAGCCAATCGCTCAATCACTGCGCCAACCGTGTCGTCATAAAAAGTAAAAATTTCATACCTCTATACATTCATTTTATTTAGGGTTTTACTAATCCTTCTAAGATGTTCGCGGTTTCATCATAATTGAGAGTGAGCAGCCATTTTCACACAAAGTATTTTTGCAGAGATGGTAACTCAAGCAGTAAATATTAAGGTGCCTGTGTATGATGATATAATATCTTAGCGCTGGCTATAGGATAGTAGCGACTTGCGAAACCATATCTATGAGATTCCACCGAGAACCACCTATGCTTCACTCTACCCGTCGGGGCTTTTAGCGGACGAACGAGATGTTTGTGTAGGACACACGGAAGGACGTATAGTTGTCTAACGGTCAGCAGTAGTCAGCAGGTTACAGTCAGCGTATAGTTGGACAGTTGGGTATCTGAACGGCTTGCATAGTATAACGTTTAGGACCGCTCGCTGTGCCGTCTCAACTTGGAGTAGATGTGTCTTTGCTGCGCCACCCCAGATCGGAAGACAGTAAGAGACGATTGACTGGCACAGTGCATTTGTCTCTAGTCTGTTGAGTTTTAACTTTGTTATGCTATAATAATAATATATTATATCATTTATTTCGGGTAACAAACACACATAACATAAATAGGTACCGTACAGACTATCATACATATTATAAAAACCACAAAAATAGTAATAAGCTATTATGAGACAATAGGTCACAGGATGGGCCCTGTCGTGTAGTGGTTTTATCAAGTTCGTACGGAGTATTCTGAATTGCTCTTACCCGATTTTTTTATTGTTTTTGGATAAGATTTGTAGTGTTTATCTTCTAGTATTTCTGATTCTCATTTTTGCATCTTCTCAGATGATCCCGAGACGATGGCATCTCTCGTAAGATCGCTCGTTGACGATGAACATCCAATCACCATGGAAAGTATTCAACGGATATGTTCCATTGATGTGCAGGAAGATATCAAAGGTTGGTCCAGTTCAATAATTTTCTATTTTCATGAAATCTTGTTATGGTTTATTTGAAACAAATAATTTGTTTTTTTTTATCACCAAACCTAAAACTACAAATAGACTATTTTCTTGGATAGAAAAATAATTAGTAGGTACCTTCATTTCGTCCGTCAGTTAGATTTACAAAAGTTAATGTACAGGTTTTTTGCCTTTTCAATCAATAAAAATTGACAAAGATGAAGTGCATCAAAGTTGAGGAGTTGAAGCTGGTGACGTCATTTGTTGGTAAAGTGTGCCAAGGCGTGACGTCACGCGAAATTACAACGCACTGTATCGTCTTAATTTTCCGTTTACGTTACAAAGAAAAAAATCGTATGCAATACTTTTTGATATTTTTTTTTAACGGGTCAAATATTTTTTTTTAAATGAAAATAAGTACCCTTATGTGACGAAGTAGCCATGTGGTTTTTATGCTAGCTATCGATCATGTGCTTGTCTATACAAATAAATAAAATTTAAGTGTCTGTTTGTAATATCAGAATAGCAGCATTTTACTAAGTGTGTCTGAAAGTAATACGAACGCACTGATACATGCTTAATTTTTTTTTGTATCTGTTTGTCTGTTTGTTCCGGCTAATCTCCGAAACGGCTGGACCGATTTTGACGGAACTTTCACTGGCAGAGAGCTGATGCTACAAGAAGTAACTAAGGCTACTTTTATTTTAGAAAAGGATTAGGGTTCCGTGCGAATAATTTAAAACCACACTTTTCTTTCTTTCGATTGCTGATATTAGAAGTAACTTATTTTGGAGAAAAAATAAGGGTTCCGAGCAAAAATAAACCATAAAAACTTTTCACACGGGCGAAGCCGCGGGCAGAAGCTAATCTGTGATATGATCGTACTTTCATTTTTTTCGATAGACTGCGGTATCAACCTACCCACCGAGGAATTAGAGCACATCGTGACTACGACGATAGACGCCCTGAAAGCACAAATACTTGATCGAGATGAAGCTGAACGGATTGAACAGGAAGTTCAGGCGGCCCTCAAAGCTAAAGACTTGGAAGCGGTTAGCTACTTTGCTGAAAATTTGTAGGCACTAAGTAGGATTCATAAGTGTATGCGTGTGTGTGTGAGTGAGTGAGGGTGTGTGTGTGTGCGTAAGTGACGCAGTACCTATTATATTTAAATAAGTCAATGTCCCACATTTGCAATACCAGAACAGTTGCAAATGCGTTGCCGACGGAGTAACAAAGCCGTCATATTGTGCCCGTTTTACACCGGCACCCACACCATTCAATGCAAAACACAGCAAACTTTCGTTTGTAGTTAATGATTATCATAAAATTCGATACAATAAGTTACATATATAACGACATTTACTTATCTTTAATTACGCTAAACTAGACTTTACTAAATTATTTGTGTATTTCTTTTTCCTACCTACCTGGCCACTAGACTGAGACATCTGACTAATTCAAGTATGTATTACAAAAATATGAGTCTTTATGCACGCTTCTTGCACGTTGCAACGTTCCAAATTCAGACTTCTAATAGAAAGAAAAAAAGAAAATAAATTTTCACACCACCAGGGGCTCGAGTCTGCTATTGCAATCGTGTCTCAATGACCGGTCAGTGATCGAATATTTGACATCTTTGACAGTTTTTGTATGGGAAATGTGTCATAAGTTTGACGTTATACGTCAAAAATCGATCATTGACCGGTCATTGAGACACGATTGCAATAGCAGACTCGACCCCCTGATCGAAAACGTCAAATTATATGTCATGCCAACCTAACCTAAAGTGAGTCATTTTTGGCCAGTGGCACAGCCGGGCATTAATATTGTACTGGATTTCATTATAACCCGCTGGTTAATAATGTGATTTAAATTTGGAACCTCATCTGTCTGCTCAATTGGTGGTATATTAGGTACTTACAACGCCTTCTGTCTCTGTCTCTCTTTTTCTGTTCCAGAAAGAGGAAAGATATTCTCGATACTCTTACTACTTAGGGATGATATTCTCGAATTTCTACAAAATCATAAGGATTGACCAGGGTCCAGGATTGAAGACAATATTATAAGAATAATTGGTTATGTACGGATTATTGTATAAAAGGATAAGAATAACACTTAAAACCCAATTATAGTCGATTTATTAATTTAAAAACTATTTTCTCGAGCATCTCCTATGACGTTCTAAATTCAAATTGCATACAGCCAAGCGTCCGAACCCATTCTACCAGCTGTTACAAAGCTCTGTATAAAGCTTTGTGTACACATTAATTGTATTAGGTTGATAACAATAGGCCTGCACATATATTTACTTACCCAAAGAAAAAAAAAAACGAAAATCGAGTTGGTCGTGGCCGCTATGTGGTAAGTATACCGAGTGGAACGCAAAAAAGGCGCGGATATTGCAAATCCGTGTGGTATTAAACTAACCTTTTTTAAGTAGGTATACAGTATAGCGCGTGCGCTGCGTGTCGCGGGTTCGATTCCCGCACGGAACAAATATTTGTATGGCCTACAGATAGTTGTTCCGGGTCTGGCTATTTGTTTATGTGAATTTAAATGTTTGTAAACGCACCCACGATATAGGAGAAAATCCCAGTGTGGGGCAACGTTTTTTTTTTAAAAAGAGAAAGAGAAAGAAAGAGTTTTAATTAAGAAGCCATAGTACGCAAAATAATTACTTTGTTTTGCGTACTATGGCTTCTTATTTTCTCACAGGAGGTGTGAAAAGTAGAGTATCCTCCTCGGGGATAAAGGTGTATTTGCCTTGGGCTAGCTAGAATCCCTCGCTGCATTCAGGATTCTTGTATTAGCTCCCTCGCTTCGCTCGTGAGTTAAACTCTTAACTCCCGAATCCTTCACTGCGTTCGAGATTCAATATGACGCCCGTGACACAAGACACTGCTTTATCCCCTGGGTGCATAATCTACTATTATTTTGCACTAACTTAAAGAAAAATTTAATTGTTAAACCTTACAACAGCACCTAATTATGTATAATTTTTAGATATCTAAAGCGAGCGCCATAACAGCAGCCAGCAAAACGTCAACCCGTCGTCCCGAACTGTCCATGAAAGAAGTAGAGTTCAAATCATCAGCGGAGTTACACGCCACGGCCTCGGCGAGCACTTTTGAAAGTAAGGGCTTGTTGGCACATGTCTCCATAGCACCAGAAGCACTCCACATTTCTTCGGTGACCTCTTTCACCTCGGCCAAAGTGGAGATGATCCCCCAGCCCAAGCATAGCACCTTGTCAAGAGGGGAACGCCAATCATTAGTGAGCCGTATCACTGCAAGTCTTCTGAAACATGATACAGAAGGCCAATCAGATCAAACTGCGCCACTCGGAGGCACTGATGTTCTCTACACTGAAACTTCTGAACAGGAACCGGCGGAAAAAGAAGCAACTCCGTCGGCCACCGAAAGCGACACACACAAGTGATGTTTTTTGCCTTTGAATGGTGTCTTTTTCTTGTAATGTAAACCTAACATTTGTTTTATACCTAATATAGTCAGCTTTACTCGATTTTAAATTGCTGTCCTTACAATAAGTACCTACCTATCCCAGGAATTATTAGGGCTAGCAGTAGGGTTTATTTTAGTATAACTATAGGTATGCTTACATACACACTTTATTCATTAGTAAAAATATTGTTAATGTATGCATTTATCAATATTAAAGGTTTGTTGTATTATATTTTATTTTACTTAACGGATACATAGCCATTGGCGCAGGACATGTAGTGCCACAAGTGTGAGCGCAAACACAGATCAAATGCACTCCCAACCTATTTGGTCTGTGGCACTCCCTCTTCCAACACTCTCATCGGTAGATAGTTCGTTGGGCCGGCACAACCGGTGAGAAATCCGGCGCAGGACCAACGGGTTTAATGTAGGTACCTAGTACATTCCGAGGCACGGGTCTTTAAATTGCTGTTCTCTAGTTTTCCACTACCTACCTATATCTTTTGGATTCATCAATGACTCAATGGTACCTAGAGTCTGGCAAACGAAAGTAGACACTCCAATTATTTGCAGACTTTGTATATGGCAATGTTAGACAATATATCAAATTCAATTTGTCAAAACAAGATGACGTGTTGTTGGTGATTGTTGTAATCTCGTTGAGCATTTTTCCAACTCAAAAATGAATCAAACTATTAAAAGTGAAGTGTCGGAGATGTTGTTTCGCATGATTTCCAAATTGAAGAAAATCAACAGGAAAAAGACGCTGAATTCAACCTGAAACAAGATTGTTTACGTGTGGTGTTGAATTTCATACGTTAGTATGACGCATAGAAGTTGATACTTGGCTAGTAGAAAAGCATATACTTACCCAATTTAAATGAGCCGAGTGTAATAGTTATGGCATAACGCCAGTTACCATCCAATCATTGTAAATAAAGCTCCTACATCACAAAATCACAAAAACGACTTAAGAGAATGGCTTACTATGATATGAATGATATTCCGTTTGAAGATTTTCACACAAAAGCAGAGCTCCTATGTTTTGTAAAACTAAACACACCAGCGGCAGTTCGAGCGAGAAGGAGGGATAGAGCTATACACCCTATATAGCTCCATCCCTTCTTCTCGCTCGAACGACTCACGCTTTAACACGTCATGGTAGGGCCCCAGAACCAGTATAGGTATGAAGCTGATGAACTTCTGAAGCAGAATGGACATGAGGTATTACGACTTCCCCCCTATCACTGCGATCTAAACGCCATTGAGCTGGTATGGAGTTTGGCTAAACGTAAAGTAGCAAGTAAAAATATTGCCCTGGCTGCAGTGGACTTAGAGAAAGTTATAAAAGAATCGTTTGAAACCATAACTCCAGAGGAGTGGAAGAAAATGACTAACCATGTCATACATGTTGAAAATAAATTTAAAGAAAGGGACTGAATCACAGAAAATAATTTAGAAAGTTTTATTATTAATGTGGGAAACAGTGATTCCAGTGACTCTAATGAATCTTTTCACATAGAAGTTTTAGATTCAGATTTTAATTATGAAAGTGAATAAACCAAAACTATTATGGAATATTTTTCTTTTTTTTTCTTTTAATAAATCAGATTGCTAGGTGCATAATACCTAAAGTCGTATTTTTGATTCAGACGAAGTAAACTGATTTTTCAAAATGTCACGAAATTTTCTTTGATTAGATAAGTATGATTTTACATCTCGAAACTTTAGTTTACTTTGTCTGATTAAAAAAACAATTTTACATAGGTACAATAAGCGCTAAGCCATTTCAATATTATTATTTTTTTACTTAGCCTGTTTTTGAGCAAAAACAAATTATTCTAAAGTATCCAATTAGGTTATTCCAAGTATGTCATACTATAATTTAAGGGTTGCTATACCGGTATTTTTTTAAATTTACCGCGCTTTTTCAGTCTACTTTTCGTTTGCCAGACTCTACCCATAAAAGTACTATTTTTTATATTAGGTGAGTAAGGAGGATTGACCCCGACCGTGAATTGGAAAAGTTTCAATTCCAAAAGTAAGTAAGTAAATATTATATTTAGTATGTAAAGTTGTAGAAAATTGTAAAACCAAATAATGTAGGTACCTACTCGTAAGTATAATATTTGGTTTAACAATATAAAAATGCAATAGTTAAAAAATCAAAAAGGGTATGACATGATCTGACCACCAGCGCATGCTGGTGGTCAGGATACCCGTAGATAGAAGCACAGACAGAGTCCGGTCTGTTACTACTGCAAGTTTACTAATTCCATACAACTTATCTGTTCCGTGTCCAGTCCATTCTGTGAATTCTCTATGATTTAATTTATCTGTGGAATTGTTCTTTGTTTGTCATTCAATCTAGAGATGAGTTAATATCGATATTTATTAGTATTAGCTAATGTGAATAATATATAGTATTTTTTTTTTGAGGATGGGAAATCATCAAATGACCCATTCCGCTCTGGGTGGAGCGGCAGGGAGTGTCAGACTTTTACTGACTAAAACCCACCCATGCTCCTCCTAGTGCCTTTTGCGTTCCAGGGCCGCGGTAAGTCTTTCGAACAAAATCCGCGACCATAATATATAGTCTAGTAGTAATTATTAGTTATATTTGAGTATCAGTGATATTTAACTAAGACATAATAATACGTATCACTTCCATAATTAGATTAGTGTTCATTAAACTGTATCTCGATAGTATTCCGTATATTCATTTCCGTCAACTTATCTATTATATTTTGAAATATTAAAAAAAAATACAAAAAAAAAAACATTTTAAAATACAAAATAAAAATAGTAGCCCATCAGTATCGGTAATTATTAATAGGTGAATAATTTATGTTAAATTGTAAATACTGTTACTAATAAATGATCCAAAACTTTATACATTCGTAGTGTGTGATCAGATTAAATAAAAAAAAAATCAAAAAACATTATTATTTGTATCTAAAAACATATTTTTTTTTAACTTTATCTGAAAATTATCGCCACTATCATATCTGTTTGTCTCGTACTTGTACATACATACGAATGATCCGCATTAGTTCGCTAACTTCACGAATGTCAGAGTGATTGAGTGAATCCTATTCCACCTAACTTAGGTACTATCACAGAGTATTATAATTTAAAAAGGGTACTATGCTGAGTGACACTACCTTCCGGATTGCTACATGTCTGCGTCTGGGTGCTCCTAGCGGCGCTTCACATCGCTGTCAATGTGGTGAAGCAGTCGACTGCCTCGGACACCATGGCCTTTCCTGCAGTAGAAGCGCGGGTCGGATCAGGCGCGGATCCAGCCCTCAAAAAAGGTTGTGGTCACAGCCACCCGAAAAATTCCAAACGTGTTCATGCTTGACTAGTATGAACGCGCTCATGATCGATTTAGTGCATTCCTACAAAAGAGATGTTTACAAAAAATATGACGCACTGACCAAGATTTTGTACAGTGTTTATTTCATTGGGCAAAGCCGTGGGGCAAACACTAGTAAATTTCAAATTAAATTAAACGTTATTTTACATTCAATAATTTTATTTTGGTGCTTGCTTAGATTACAAATTCAAGAATACATTTCTTTTTTCGCGAAACGTTGATTTTTCATAGGTTCACATCTTTGTGTGCATTTAAGAGAGCTAGCCCGGATAATATTTCCTGTGCCATTGTAGCATTCAACTAAGATTTTACTCTGCGAAGAGTAGAAAACAATCTCTCTGCAGTAGCTATGCTGACCGGGAGACTTGCCAGTATTTTTAAGAATATTTGTATGTTAGGGTACAAATCTTGGTCGCATGCTTCAATGAGATGATGCCGACTCTGGTTTGGCGGAATTGATTTCACATTCTCTTTTCCATTTGGCCATCCAGAGTCGGCAGGTATACTTACATTATAACAGTAGATTCACTATCGTCAATGAGTAGCCGGAACACGGACGTTACAAGTCTATTAGGGTTGTGGGTATGCCCATCGTGCCCACAACGGTGGATCCGCGCTTGGGATAGGACGACACGCCAGCATTAATGACATCATCCGTCGGGCTCTTATCACCGCTGGGGTGCCAGCCGTATTAGAACCGAATGGCTTGGCGCGATACGATGGGAAGAGGCCAGATGGGATGACTATTATGCCTTAGAAGTTGGGTAGGCCTTTGGTGTGGGATGCAACATGTGTTGACATCGACACCCTTGCGCCATCCCATCTTCTTAGCGCGGCGGGTTGTACTGGGGTGGCTGCTGCGGGTGCAAAAAATCTCAAACAGTGCAAATACAAAAACCGTGGGGAAAAATGTATTTGAGCCGTTTGGTGTTGAAACACTAGGGCCATGATGGGGTCCGAGTGCTCATCGAGTTTTTCGTGAAATCAGCAAGCAGTTAGTCAACTCTTCACGTGACCAGAGGGCTGGCCTTTTTTTTGGCCAATGAATCAGCATTGCCATTTAACGTGGCAATGCAACCAGTGTTCTGGGCACTTTTCCCGTTGACAGCGATGTGGACGAACTTTTTGATGCCCTATGAGTTCTTCCCCTCCCCTTTTTACTCCGCTTTTATATTTTCTACTAGTTTGTATTCAGTATCTTTAAGTTTTACAGTATCCCATCCCACCGATCCATGCCATGCCAAGTGAATGCAATCCCAGATTATGGACGTACATGTTGTAATCTGTGGATTATGTGAATATTAAATACTAGCATATCAGTTCGACGGATTACTTTTAGGTGAATCCATAGAATATTACTAATAATACCAATATATTCATCACACTCTTCAATCAAAGATTCTATTTTGTATTTTTATATCTATGGTTTTTATGTGGTTGATTGACAAGACCTCAAGTTTTGCAAAATTATTATTTATTGATAAATAGTTGAACTACGAATGCTTTTTCAACAAGTAAACAACAGTAGTGGTAGTTATTGTACTGGTGGTTAATTACTTACATTAATTTTCTTATGATTATGTTCAAAACAAGTTTGATTTATTATTTGGTCTTACTTTTCACCTGAGCTGCTTATTGTGCTAATTCCCTACTGAGAAGTTTACTTCGATGTATAAATAAATATATACATTGGGCAACAACTGAACTGGCACATCTAACTTTTGGTGGTTGGAAATGCACTAGGTTGCTTGAGAAAATAATGCCATGTACGCTCCAGATAATAGAAGAAAGGAAGCCAGAGATGTTATTTACCGCAGCAATTCAAGTCTTGACTTGATATATGCTGAGCATCCCTCGGGGAATGGCTTACGACGGGAGTACGGAAGTCATGGTTCAATTGACGTAATTGGAGGTGCTAACGACCGGTTACCCGCGATGGTACACAGCTACAGCGGTGTATCGGCACCGGAAAAGACGCCGTCTCTGAGCCGCGCCGTCGATAGGATTACTGATGGTCTAAACAGTGACCATGCAGATGGGCCTCCATCTAGATCAAGTGCCAGTCCAAAACCGAGACTCAAATTGAATAAACTGTGGGGTGGAGCAGCACCTGTGTTGAACCGTCCGCCTCTTGACGATAACAGTCTCTCTGCTGTAACGGATGGCAACAAAAGAAAGCAGTTTGCTCATTATGATGTTCAGTCACTCCTGGCTAACCTAACTTATGCAGCTGAGATCCGTGGAGCATTGCTGAGTAGACGTCGTAATACAACAACAGGTGCATCTGCTGCCTCTTTGCTGGCAACTCGTGGACTGCCTCCAGGAGACGATGCAGTGCCAGATACAGGAGATGGAAGATCCAATGAGTTGTTAGAAAGCTGTCCATTCTTCAGGAATGAACTGGGAGGTAATACAGTGTTCTCTTACTATGGAAGGCACCAGTTAAACTTGCAATAAAGTACATTGACCTTTCTCTAATGTCCCTTCGTAGATACCCAAACAATAAATTATGATCTATTTTTCATTACTAGAGAATGTAAAGGATCATGATAGAAGTGGATTCAGGACAGCTATATTTCTTTATTTCTGTCATTTAATGAAAATACAAAATAAACCATAAAAAACATAGATAAAGTTTAAATCAATTTGCAGTTTGAACCAATTGGTTCCACCAGGACGCCACAACGGTCAATTAAGAAAGTCAATGATGTGGGTTGATGACCGTTATTGCACATTTATCTGGTGTCTACCGTATCTGTGTTATTTCCAAAGAATAAATAAGCATCACATCATCTTTATGTTCCTTAGGGATGGTGCAAAACTTTTTGATACATAAGTAACATTGTAAAATGGTAAAAAGTTGCAACCTACATTGGGCCTACATGGTGTTGGTGGATTACTGACCACTCCCTGTCACGTAAAGGAGGCCTGTGTCCCAGCAGGAAGACTATTATAGGTTAATATTATAGTAATGCTAATACATAATGAAATCCATCAAAACTCATCTGAATTATCTAACTATGTTGAGAGTTTTGCCCTAATAGTTTAGCAATTTTACCATAATACATCCAATGCTTATTCTGTTCTATTTCTACCTACTGATCCCAATAAAATAAATGAACACATTAATACAATATGGCAAATAACATTGGTAAGTATGTAAGAGTCATAATTATCTTTTTGCATTGCTTTTTTTCATAATTGTATCTGTGAATCAGGTGACACAAATTATGCTCTCACACTTGACATTGTTATTAGAAGAATTAATTATGAGTCTTACTTGGCACTAAAAAAATTGTTTTTATTGAATCTTGTATGAAATGTTTATGAGTTATGTATGTAAGCTTTATGAGCACAATTGTGTGTAAGTAGTGACAGGAAGGCACTCAATTGTCTGTATACACTATGATAGTCTGTTTCCCTCAGCTGACTTACAATTGGTGCAGTAAGCCAAGCCGCTTACATATTCTACAGTTGCTTTTCATTCATAAAAAATATAATTTGTTAAGGTCTAAACAAGATTGCATTATGACTTGAAATGAACTAAAAGTATTGTCACAACACACTGGCTAGCAATATTTTTAGCGGTTATTACAGTACTAATGACTTTGGCTTGTAGAAGTTATTTTTAGTTCACATATTTATAACATACAATAACATAGTGTTTATAGCTATATTTATTACTTAATAAGCTATGAATGCAATGTAACTTGTCTCCTTGTGGTCAACTAGTTCTAATTGCTTACTGGATTTTCAAACATTTTATGCTTCCATTCAATAACTTATTCATTAATGCAACAATTACTGCTCAGCTAGTTAGTCATGCGTTAACAGTGTACACTTGCCAACAGTATAAAGTTGTCGAACAGATACTAGTATATATATAAAAATCTCGTGTCACGGTGTTTTTGTTGCATTCCTCCGAAACAGCTCAACCAATTTTCATTCAATGTCATTTCTCTTGGTATGACTCATACTTAAGCATGCATGCATGGAGATTACTGATTAGTGATTATGTTAGTTAGTTTTAAGCGGTAATAATCATAAAGTTCTTATAATCTAATTGATATCCATAGTAAGTGTTCCTTGAATTAATAAACCTTTAATGTAAACACACAAGACACCATTTGCATATTGTAATACTACTTTTAATTTGAGTAAAATGCATAACAATTATTGTAAGCACTATGTTACCTTTCATCATCAAGTTAAAGTTAGTAACAGCTATTGTGTTGAACTGTACCTAACACAGTATACAACTTTTTGTGGAAAAATTGTTGCACTTTCATTCATTACTGTTTCTTACTTGTGCAGAAAAATTGTCATTAACACTGTAGAAAATTAATAGTAGATGTAATTTTATTAACTCTTCAATGTATGACTAAATAATTTCTATACAGTAATGAGTAAATGCAGAGGCTTATTTTCAAAAGTAAAAGCTTACTGAATGACTCATTAAGTTAATAGAATAATTATGCAACTTAGTAGTTATGCTCAAGTCAGTAGTTGCCCAGCAAAAATTGTCAAAGAATATAAAAAGTTAATTTAGATAAATCCTCTAACTTGCATGGTATTGTCAATTTTCAGGAGAAGAAGAACGCTGTGTGTCATTATGTTGGAAGACCGCTCGCGGCGCTATACTTGGCCAGTCCGGAGGCTGGCACCGTCCACGCGCTGCTTACGGAATTTCTATGCTGGAGTTCCCTCCAGGACACACACATTGGCGTCATGGCTGCCCGTTTGCCAGATCCCTCTCACCATTCCCTATAGAGAGTCAAGATCTTGGTGCTTTGTACTACAGAAACTACTTTTACAATCAACGTGAGTTTTTTACTTTCTTGTCTATGCCTTCAGCTGCTACTTACGATATCTAAAATGTGTGCACTGTACCTGACCTTTCCACAACTGTGAAATATTTTGTTATTATACTACTACTACTGACCTAATTATTACATTGAAAGAACATTATAACCAATTCTAACTGGATCAAACAACAAGATCTGATGTTATTTTTAACCCCCGACGCAAAAAGAGAGGGGTGTTATAAGTTTAACGTGTCCGTCTGTGTATCTGTCTGTGGTATTGTAGCTCCCAAATGGATGAACCGATTTTTGTTTAGTTTTTTTTTTGTGTCATAGATAATTTTATCCTGAGTGTTCTTAGCCATGTTTCATGAAAATCTGTTCAACCGTTTGAAGATCATCAGCTCTTTTCTAGTTGGTGAGGGGATCTAACTAACTTCCTTATGTCCGATCGATTCGAAATTTGGTACCGTGTTACTACGAGTGATTACTCGATTAAACGCTTCAAGTTTAATAAATTGCTCTATAGGTTAGTTTAAAAAGATTAAAATAAAAATTAAATGAAAAAACCCCCTACGCAAAAAATAGGTACTTAAGTACTTAAAGTAGCATAAGAAACAACTCATAAAAAGTAAAAAATAATTAAAGTCGCGGCGAGGTATCCGTAGTTCAGAATCGATATTTCAAGTTTGTTACATAGGCATAGCGATACCCCGCCGCGACTATAATTATTTTTTATGATAATTATTTTTTACTTTTTCTATATCCCATTGCTATCCCATTTGCTATAGAAATTTTGGGACTCCTGATCAAAATACTGCGACAAGTGGTTTTGGCAGTCCTCTCGTGATGTTAACCTGATACTGCCTAAAAAATTCTGAAGAGACCGAAACAGGTGGAAACCTGAAGGTGCAAGGTCAGGACTATACGGCGGATGCATTAACACCTCCCAGCCAAACTCATTTTTGCTGAGTGGCTAAAGATGTGTGAGGTCTTTCCGTCCTTTATCATGATGAAAAACCACACCCCTTCTGTTGATTAATTCCGGCCGCTTTCTCTCAACTTCTTGCTTTAATCTCATCAGTTGTTCGCAGTAGAGTTCAGAATTGATGGTCCTGCCTGGTGATAACAGCTCATAATGAATAATGCCCTTCCAATCCCACCACACACACAGCATCACCTTGTTGCGAGTTAACCCGGGTTTCGCCACAGTCTGTGAAGCCTGACCGGCCTTTGACCACGACCTTTTTCGCACGTTCTTGTCGTACGTGATCCACTTTTCATCACCAGTTATCAGCTTCTTCAAAATTGGTTCGGTTTCATTACGTCGTAATAAAGAATCACAAAAGTGAGCTCGTGAGGTACCCAAATATCGAGCTTTTTTGTGTACACAGTTTTTTTCAAATGCGCCAAAACTGTTTTGTGGTCAATTCCCAGTTCTTCGGCTACGTCGTAACTACTGATATGCCGATCTTGCTCCACTTTTTCAAAAATGGCATCCATTTTATCCGTAATAGGGCGACCAGAGCGACGTGTATCTTTGACATCAAAATTTCCGATTGAAAACGCTTAAACCAAATTTGTGCTACTCTCACAGACGCTGCACTAGGTCCATAAATATCGCAATTTTTTTTCCCCAACCTAATACATACTTAGGTGCTATAGTCACTAAGAAATAATTTGTTGTGGTAATCCACATTCATTGCTTATCTTCTATACACGATTCTTCTAGTTTCTTCTCATTTACAAAACTAAGGAATGGAACCTAATTTCATAACATATTCTATTGCAATTGTTACTGTATATGTAAATGACGGGCGGAGCGTTTTTGGGGGACTGTCTTTTTGTAAACGTTGATGTTCAAAAAGTGCTGGCACTCAGCCTAATTTGAATAAATGACTTGATTTGACTTTGACTTAAATGCGCCATTGGAGAATAATATTGATATTTTTGCTTAGCTCATCAAAATTGGTTTGGAATGGACGAGAATCTCGGACCCGTGGCGATATCTATAAAGAAAGAGAGGGTAGAGCTTCGTCGCGGAGGCGGTGACGTGTCAGCGCCGGCGTCTCAGCTGGCTTGGCAGTACCGCCTCATCGTGCGAACCTCTGAACTGCTCACGCTGCGAGGGTCCGTGCTCGAAGATGCGCTGCCCACGGCTAAGCCCAGCAACAACAGCGCAACCTACAACACCAAAGATGCTTTGGAATACATCGCGCCTGAGTTGCAAGTTGGCTGTTTGAGGTATGTCATGTATTTAAAGCAAGGTCAGATTATATCTCAGTCCAAATTATCTTTATTAATCACGATTTGCAAATTGCGTCACACTAAAAGATAAATAAACTACGCATGTATTTATCTTTTAGCGATTGTTATTGGATTTAGGAAGGGATATTTAATCTCAAAAGCAAAACAATAGTTCTTTAATGTTATATATTTGAATAGTTTCCTCATGTCGTATTTATAGTCGTCCATAGTTTCAATGCAATGACGTAACTCATTTTCAGGCTTGGAATAAACAGTGGTGGGGCAGAGGAGCAACTTTTACGACTAGACGAACAATGTGTCACCAGACACTACAAAGTTGGAGTCATGTACTGCAAGAGCGGCCAGTCCACTGAAGAAGAGATGTATAATAACCAAGAAGCTGGGCCAGCTTTTGTAGAGTTTCTCAAGATGTTGGGCCAGACTGTTCGATTAAAAGACTTTGATAAGTATAAGGCTGGGCTGGACAATAGAACTGACTCGACTGGGCTGTACTCTGTGTTTACGACGTACCAAGGCTGCGACATCATGTTTCATGTTTCGACAATGCTGCCTTATACGCCGAATAACAGACAACAGTTGTTGAGGAAACGCCACATTGGCAACGATATAGTGACGATAGTCTTCCAGGAACCTGGTGCTGCGCCGTTCACACCGCGGAACATCCGTTCTCAGTTCCAGCATGTTTTTGTTGTAGTTAGAGCTATAGACCCATGTACAGAGAATACCCATTATAGTATAGCTGTGAGTCGTGCTAAAGAAGTGCCTTTATTTGGACCTCCAATAAAAGATGGTGCCATTTACCCTAAAGGCGAAGCGTTCACTGATCTACTTTTAAGTAAAGTAAGTTAAAACAATTTTTAATATTTCTAGAATACAATCAGTTAAAAAGTTCAAATAAATATTTCCTAATTCAATATTAACAAACATGATGTCATCATTTTAGGTTATAAATGGCGAAAATGCTGCAATTCAATCACCAAAGTTTAGTACAATGGCAACGCGCACCCGTCAAGAGTACCTGAAAGATTTAGCGAAGAATTATGTGACTGCCACCACTGTTGAAAGTGGACAAAAGTTTTGTAAGGATTAATTAATAATTTTCCTAAAATAGATGAAACTTAGAACAATATTTATCCAGAAAAATAGGCCATACACATTAATGGAACAAAAGCTTAGTTAAACTTCAAAGTAATTAATTATTTAATGTAATGTAATACTGTTTTCTCTCGTTTTCCAGCTATATTCTCGTCGTTACTAATGAAGAGCGGCAACAATTCTGCGAATAGCACTTTAATCACTCGAGTGGAGAACTGTACGAACGACGTATTAGTTGGGGGCGCATTGTGTTTCCATGTGAGTTGTTTTAGCAAGCCTGTTTCCGGGTCCATCATTTATAAAACCGGCCAAGTGCGAGTCAAACTCGCATGCATGTTAGTTCATATAGGTTTTCCTGTAATCTACAGGTCTATATTTTCCCCAAATTTTAGGCTCAAAGCACGTGATTAGTTCATTTTGAATAACTGTCATTGTTCTCACTTGACGACTTGTCTCCAAATATCTCGGCAATGTGACACCTTAGGGCACCATGCTGCTAATATTTTTTGTTTGTTTAAGTGTCCTCTACTTACAGATGTAATAAAAATTAAAATGTCGGCCGGGTAGCTATTTCACAATGGTTCTAACCCCTTTCAACCGAATAGGTTGAGTAGATTCGGAGAAAATCAGCTGTGACAGACGAGAGTGTGTGAGAGACTTTTTTACCGGTGTGTCAGACGCGCTTGAACGGTATACCATAACTTACAGTTACACATATTTTGTGTTGTTTTCATAGTCAGTAATTGACAACAAATCAAACCATTATTTCAGGTGCAAGTACAAGATGAAGGTGCAAATGGCTCCCTGCTAGACTGCATCATGGGTGTGTCAGCCGATACGGTGGTATTCGTCGAGGACAGCACGCGACAAATTGTTCTAGTTCTACCTACTTCTTCGTTACTAGGTGAGAATCTTAAAATCGCGACTTTATTTTATCTCACATAGTCTTTAATGTAATCACTGTGTACTTCAATTTAAATAAGCAATTTATCTAATTGCAATCTGTTGCTTGCTACTCGTTTAAATTCCGATAGTATTCATCCGGCTTCCTTGCCTTAGCAGACATTTGAGCTATTTCTAGCTCAAATGTCTGGAAGGTAAAGAAGTCGAATGACGGTGTGATGCATGCTATTTCACGCACAATGGTCCACAGCAGGACTATGTGTGAAACCATACCAATAGATAGATAGACGGTGTGATGGTAAACATAAACAAACATATAATGTTCCTACAGCTGGGACACAGGGCTCCTTTTTGTGAAAGGGAGTGGGTTGTAAAATGGGTGAAAAAACAATCAAGTAACAAAACAATAACCACCTTTTAAGACGTCCCTAAATAAGTAATTTGCTATCAATTTTTACATTGTTTTGCTTTTGGACAATTAATCACTTAACTGTGTGTATGGCAATTGCAGCAGACTGCATCTCATGCCATGCCCTACCCCTTTGATGCGGTTGTCACGTAACAGTCCCCTATTAAAATAATGTCTGTATGTGTTCAGGGTGGGTCGTGAGTGGCGGCTGGACGCGTGTGTACTACCACCGCGGCGAGAGCGTGCGTCTGCGAGGCGGTAACGACGCGCTGCTGCGCCGCCTGGCCAGCGTGGCGCCGCCGCACGCGCACACGCTGCACGAGATCACGCTCGAGCGCGGCAACAACCCGCAGCTCGGTAACTATCTACACTCTACTATGTGTCGCGAGTGGCGGCTGGACGCGTGTGTACTACCACCGCGGCGAGAGCGTGCGTCTGCGAGGCGGTAACGACGCGCTGCTGCGCCGCCTGGCCAGCGTGGCGCCGCCGCACGCGCACACGCTGCACGAGATCACGCTCGAGCGCGGCAACAACCCGCAGCTCGGTAACTATCTACACTCTACTATGTGTCGCGAGTGGCGGCTGGACGCGTGTGTACTACCACCGCGGCGAGAGCGTGCGTCTGCGAGGCGGTAACGACGCGCTGCTGCGCCGCCTGGCCAGCGTGGCGCCGCCGCACGCGCACACGCTGCACGAGATCACGCTCGAGCGCGGCAACAACCCGCAGCTCGGTAACTATCTACACTCTACTATGTGTCGCGAGTGGCGGCTGGACGCGTGTGTACTACCACCGCGGCGAGAGCGTGCGTCTGCGAGGCGGTAACGACGCGCTGCTGCGCCGCCTGGCCAGCGTGGCGCCGCCGCACGCGCACACGCTGCACGAGATCACGCTCGAGCGCGGCAACAACCCGCAGCTCGGTAACTATCTACACTCTACTATGTGTCGCGAGTGGCGGCTGGACGCGTGTGTACTACCACCGCGGCGAGAGCGTGCGTCTGCGAGGCGGTAACGACGCGCTGCTGCGCCGCCTGGCCAGCGTGGCGCCGCCGCACGCGCACACGCTGCACGAGATCACGCTCGAGCGCGGCAACAACCCGCAGCTCGGTAACTATCTACACTCTACTATGTGTCGCGAGTGGCGGCTGGACGCGTGTGTACTACCACCGCGGCGAGAGCGTGCGTCTGCGAGGCGGTAACGACGCGCTGCTGCGCCGCCTGGCCAGCGTGGCGCCGCCGCACGCGCACACGCTGCACGAGATCACGCTCGAGCGCGGCAACAACCCGCAGCTCGGTAACTATCTACACTCTACTATGTGTCGCGAGTGGCGGCTGGACGCGTGTGTACTACCACCGCGGCGAGAGCGTGCGTCTGCGAGGCGGTAACGACGCGCTGCTGCGCCGCCTGGCCAGCAAAGTAGCGAAGTAGTGATACAAGAAAAATACGAATCCAACAACACTTTCGTCCCCAGGTTTCCACGTACAACCAGACGGGCTCGTGACGCTAGTAGAGAGCACGGGCTGCGCCGCCCGCGCGGGCATCAAGCGCGGCGCTCGGCTACTGGAAGTGTGCCGCGCCGCCGTGGTGGCATTGCATCACGACCAGCTCGTCGACTTGCTGAAGACTTCGGATCCTGTTACGGTAACTGACTTAATATTTATTATTGAATTATTTTTTAGGTTTTAATCAAGGGATGACGTAAGGACTCTTTTACCGAGTCTGCATACAGTCTATCGATCACACCCAAGGCTGTGTAATTTTAAACATATTTTGGTAGCCAATTGAGGCACAAGAGTGTGGTATGTGATGACAACTTATTTTTTACTGCTTTCATTTGTCTATTTGTAATGGTTAATATTGGCCGGTCTTACACGGGAAGCTCGAAAAAGTCAAGATCGACTGCTGACAATTGCATAGTGAACTAAAGTCGTCTATTTGCATACATTATGGAACCTCTCGAGCAGCTGCGACTGCTGCGGGCGGTCAGCAGCGCGGTGATATTTTATTGTGCGGTCAAATTGTTGCCAGGCAAACACTGACTTCTCGAGCTGTCGTCTGTTTTTGCGAAGTTATCCGTCCACCCGCGGTCTTCATCCTTTCCGCCCGCGCTCTTCATCCCACCTCCGTGTCGCGCCCGCCTGCCTGTTGTTAGTTGGTTGTTCTAGCAGTAGAAACCGACTGCTGCAGCAGTTATTAATGCTCAAGCAGCCCGTATGTCCCGCTCTAACATTGTATTGTTTGATTTCCAGGTGACGGTAACATTCGCGTCGAGCTCGCAGTGCCAGTGCTCGGCGGGGCTGGAGGAGTGGGCGCCGCTCGCGCGTGCGGACGCGCAGCAGCCGGGCCGGCCGCGCCGCGCCTACGAGCGAGGGCACTCGCCGCCGCGCTCCGACAGCTCGGGCTACGGGACAGGTATGAGCTCGCAGTGCCAGTGCTCGGCGGGGCTGGAGGAGTGGGCGCCGCTCGCGCGTGCGGACGCGCAGCAGCCGGGCCGGCCGCGCCGCGCCTACGAGCGAGGGCACTCGCCGCCGCGCTCCGACAGCTCGGGCTACGGGACAGGTATGAGCTCGCAGTGCCAGTGCTCGGCGGGGCTGGAGGAGTGGGCGCCGCTCGCGCGTGCGGACGCGCAGCAGCCGGGCCGGCCGCGCCGCGCCTACGAGCGAGGGCACTCGCCGCCGCGCTCCGACAGCTCGGGCTACGGGACAGGTATGAGCTCGCAGTGCCAGTGCTCGGCGGGGCTGGAGGAGTGGGCGCCGCTCGCGCGTGCGGACGCGCAGCAGCCGGGCCGGCCGCGCCGCGCCTACGAGCGAGGGCACTCGCCGCCGCGCTCCGACAGCTCGGGCTACGGGACAGGTATGAGCTCGCAGTGCCAGTGCTCGGCGGGGCTGGAGGAGTGGGCGCCGCTCGCGCGTGCGGACGCGCAGCAGCCGGGCCGGCCGCGCCGCGCCTACGAGCGAGGGCACTCGCCGCCGCGCTCCGACAGCTCGGGCTACGGGACAGGTATGAGCTCGCAGTGCCAGTGCTCGGCGGGGCTGGAGGAGTGGGCGCCGCTCGCGCGTGCGGACGCGCAGCAGCCGGGCCGGCCGCGCCGCGCCTACGAGCGAGGGCACTCGCCGCCGCGCTCCGACAGCTCGGGCTACGGGACAGGTATGAGCTCGCAGTGCCAGTGCTCGGCGGGGCTGGAGGAGTGGGCGCCGCTCGCGCGTGCGGACGCGCAGCAGCCGGGCCGGCCGCGCCGCGCCTACGAGCGAGGGCACTCGCCGCCGCGCTCCGACAGCTCGGGCTACGGGACAGGTATGAGCTCGCAGTGCCAGTGCTCCGACACGCAAGCGCGCCGACTTGCGACTTGATAGACGAGACGGGAAGGGGTGATGCGCTGCGGTGCCGCACGGCACGTTTGACCACCTATAGCCCGAATTCAAAACGGCTCGCCGCGGCAATGCATCGTATGTCTTCGCCCTAAGTTAGCTCTTCCGGAAGCGTACTTTTAAAGTACGTTCCACGATTTAATCATGCAATAAAATGTTAATTGTTTAAAATGTTGTTTAATAATTTTTGTGACAAAAATAAATGTAATTCGTTGTAGGCGGGTCATGTCGCAGCGGTCGGCGCTCGCCACAAACATCGCCAGCGCCGGAAGCGGCCGCACTGCGGCGCCGCTCGCACGACGACGGGGCGAGCGGCGCCTCGCCGAGACATGCCAGGAACAAGCGCGCCTCAGCTAACACATCCTCGCTTACTGTGAGTGTTAACCATCATTTTTTTTATTCTACCATCTGATGCCTGCGACTTCGTCCGTGAAGATGTCGGCTTCATGGAACAAAGATTTTAATACAAAGTTCCTTCCTTTTAGTAGTTTTGGTTGTGCATTGATGGTTAGTCAGGACAAACAATCTCATACGTATAGATCATAGTGATACATTTTATTTATACATCTGCATTTCCCAAACATATAGGCAACAGTGTTAAATCCACACTGCTAGTTTTAGCTCTACGTTATAGAAGACGAGCCTATTGTTATCATTTTGATTGAAATCCCGACTCCGGGCTAATTCCAAATGAAAAAATCCAACGCACTGCCTGAAGATCGAACTCATGGTCATATGCCATAGCTATTAAGTCGCGCTTAAGCCTGCTTCACCAAAGAGTACACTAGTAGCTTTAGTAATATTGTTTTTTTGGGTCACATCCAGGAGGACCTCATCCGCATGATGGACGCCGAGCTGGGCGAGGGCGGGCGCGGCTCAGCGCACAGCGCGGCGGGTGGGGCAGGAGGCGCGGGAGGGGCGGGTGGCGCGGGTGGGGCAGGCGGCGCGGGAGGGGCGGGTGGGGCAGGCGGCGCGGTGCCCGGCCCGGGTGGCGCCGCCCCGCTGCCGCTGCCGGACGCCGGCGCACTGGATTGGGCCGCGCTCGTGCATACTGCTACTAGAGCTATGCTGCAGGTAACGTCTTACTTCTTTTTCTTTTTAATGGTTTGCTTAGCCATGTTCACTGAAATTTAGTCCCCAAAAGAGATTGCTCAGTTTTCTTCTGGCCGTGGTTGCGCATGAAAACATTTTGTATGATAGCATAAATTGGATATAAAAGAGGGGTGATGTCGTACTGTCAAAGGACATAAAAATTATCCATTTATTTTGTGGGGTTTTTGTAGTTTTTTTATTTTATGTTCAGTTTTGAGGTTAGTTTTGTTACAAACTTTTCACCCAAAAAACAGTTCTTTACAACAATGTGATTTGAATTCAGATAGGACTACAGAGCACAGTTTCAAGAAACCAATTAATGATCCCAAATAAATAATATTTCATAGGTAGGGCATGCTAAATGTAGGTTTGTTCATTAAATAAAGCAAGTAGAAAATAAAAAATGCTTGAATAGAGCATAGTTTTATTGATCAATATTATCATATTCATAAAACAAGTCGTCTAAAAACGGAGCCGGCGGATCAACAGACCTAAATTGAGCTCAACTTAGATACCGCAAAATGGTAACATAACGTGAGCACACCATCCTACTGTTCGATTTTCACAGTACAATCACAATGGTCTTCAAAAGTGCTTCTGAAGACTCGACTGGACACGGTCTCAACACAATGACACAGATTAAATAATAGTTCGCAATGATAAGTTACTTATTAGCACAACAAACTCAACTACTATCAAATAAAACCAAAAGTTCGCTGCCGAGTGCCGACAAGATGCTTTGTTTGATAGACATGTTGACAGTAGGGATGAGCAAAAAATATCTATATTTTTTCATCCAATTATCGAAATTTTTAATCGCGATATATCGATATTTATTTTAGAGTATCGAATCGTTTCAATTTCGATATATTTTTAACTAAACTCTGGTTTCGAGTTTAATGTTACAAGATAGGTACTCCTTGCATGCAGGCTCCTCGCGCATCGTCAACTTTAAAAAAAAACCGCCAGAATCTACATGAAATGCATTATAATAACAGTAAGACTCTTGGCTGGTCCACCGACCGTGTCTCCACGTTGCCGTCGTGGTGGGGCTTGCGTGTCTCAGTGATCTTGGGGGCTTTGCCGGTAGAGCCACTCATGCCGGAAGGTCCCAAGTGAGAGACCAGACCAAGAGAGACACAAGAGGTGCACACCGTTCGGAGACTTGAGCAGTGTTCGGGTCCTCGGACGGTGTGGGTCTCATTGGCTTGCTCGCTGCTCTCTGGTACGCGTCTGATCATCAGACGTGACTGTGAGGGCAGCGAGCAAGCAGTGAGAGAGAGGGAGAGAGGAGGGGAGATAGGGACCGCACCCTCAAAAAGGAAACCGATGGACAGTACTGAAAGAGATATCGTACCCCAGGGCGGTCCGGACTGCACAGCAGTTCGGGAATCCGCCACGCCTCGTGCGTCAAGCCCCTCGTATTCTGGGGGGGGGGCAACAAGCCCAAGTAAGTCAAGCCGAATGGCAAGTGGCCGGGGAGAAGAATAAGGCGGGCAAGGCAGCCAGGGCGGCCAAGAGGCCGGAGAGAAGGCGGCGGCAGAGACCGCGGCTGTAGTGGTAACGCTGCAGCCGGACGCGGTGAAGAGGGGCGTGTCGTATGCCAATATACTCACGAAGGCGAAAGAGGCCGTCAACCTCAGTGAGAACATGCGAACCGTAGTGGTGAGTAGCGGCGGCCAAGAAAATCTCGGAGGGCCGAAGGCTCTTGGTGGGCTGGGTCTCCGCGCAGGTGAAACTGCTGGAGCCCAGACCTCTGAGGTGCTTCCGTTGCAAAGTTGGCAACCACGTCGGAGCACTCTGCACCTCGGAGGTGGACCGCAGTGACCACTGCTTCCGCTGAGGTCAGCCCGGTCACAGGGCCGGCTCGTGCGACGCCGCGCCGCACTGCTTCGCATGTGCGGCAGCTGGCAAGCCGGCCGATCACTGGGCTGGGGGCAAAGCCTGCGGTCCACCCGCCAGGGCCGGGTCGAGGAGAAAACCCTCCTCCACCACCGCCGCTGCTGCCGTCGCTTCCGCCGCAGCCACCGCCACCGTCGCCGCCGCTGCCACTGCTCGGGAGGGGGCTAAAATGGAGTGCCAGTAATGGCCCCATTTCGCCTCCTCCAGACGAACGTTAGTCGCTGCGCCTCTCAGGAACTGACGCTCCTGAGCAAGGCGCAGTGACTGACGCCTGCGGACAGCGAGCAATGGGTAGCTCGCTGTCCGATCAGGTCAGGCCAGAGTCGACGGCGCGTTTCACTCCAAACGCGCCGTCAGCAACGAGCAGTCAGCAACGGAGACGGGGCCCGCCAGGGCCAGAGCCTGCCAGGGTTGCGGTATATGTTCGAAAGAGTTACCGCGGCCCTGGGAAGAAAGGCACTAGGAGGACTAAGGGTGGGTTTTAGTTTTAGAAGTCTGACACTCCCTGCCGCTCCACCCAGAGCGGGATTTGATGATTTCCCATCCTCAAAAAAAAAAGACTCTTGGCTGCGTGCACAAAAATACTGTCTAATACTATTATGCCATCCAGTGTGAGACGTATATGACTCTGAAGTTAACAGGTAATTAACAATAAATTGTCGGATTTTTTTAACAAATCAATTACAAAAAAGATAGAAAACTAAAAATAAGCACATGTAGGAATTAAAAAAAAACCAGTTGTTTTTATTATATTTTTTCTATGTACGAATAATCATGCCAAAACTGACGATATATTGATATTTTTCACTCGATAATAATTTACCGATAGTGTTTAAAAATGTTAAATGGGCAAGTGAAAAAATTATATATATCGATATTTATTGTATGTAAATATCGAAATATTTTTTTCACTTGCCCATCCCTAGTTTGTTAGACAAATATTGACAGTAGGTGACACTTTTGACAGTTCATCTTTCACATTGGCCGTGATAATGTTATCAACAGCTAATCTAAGTCACCCCTGATCGTAACTGATTTGTCAACTCAAGAAAGATTCAACTAGTAAAGTAATACCATTTAAAGATGTTATTTAAAAATAAACTATTTTCATTATTAACATAATTAATAGAAATATTAATAAGGAGGAAAAATGTTACAGTTCAAATTATTTTTGAAACTCGTAGTCTGTCCGTTAAAACCCATTATGGGGAGGTTTTTAAAATTGGCCACATTGCTATGACAAATATACGCCATTTAAAAAAGTATGCAATAAAATCCAATAAATGTCTAATTAAATACAAATATTAAACCCCCACATACGATTTCTACCAAATGAACTAAGAGAGGCTAAGGAATTATTTTATAATTTATGCGTATATTTTTAAGGTCATACTCTTCTTTTTTAAAGTGATACTGTTGGTGGTCAATGTCCTTTATGGGTAAAGAAGAGTGATATATTTATTAATTTTATTTATTAACCTAGCGATACAAGCTCGCGTCAAATAACTGTGCCCCTCTGAAGTTGGCTACGAGTGGTTGCGTAGTAGTCAAAATTACAAACAAAACTGCAACTGCGCATGCGCAAGAGACATGGGGGCGGGGATCATGGCGGCGTGATTTTATGTCTCAGTCGCTCGTTTACCTTCGATGCATGCTTGCGTCCCGCTTGCTCCCGTCTACGTGACTGCACCTACGCGATCTTTGCGAATGGCTAACTTCAGAGGGGCAAAGTTATTTGACGCGAGCTGTACGTAATCAAATTTAGAATAATTCCTTCTGACTAAGAATGCGGAGTTAATAAAGAAAAAAACAACTATCACTAGTGTTAACCATAAAAAAGGATTTAAACTACACTCTAGGCCCTAGAGTGTAGTTTAAATCCTTTTTTTCGCAACCCTGGCAACTCTAGGCCCTAGAGTCTAGGGCCTAGAGTTGCCAGGGTTGCTGAATATGTTCGAAAGAGTTACCGCGGCCCTGGAACACAAGGGCAATGGAAGGAACACGGATGGATTTTAGTCAGTAAGAGGTCAGACTCTTACTGACTAACTCCCATCCGCTCCACCCAGAGCAGATGAAGTAATTTGATGATTTCCCATCCCTAAAAAAAAAGGCCTAGAGTGTCTCCATATTTTAGAGTACTAGCACTTCGCCCGCGACTTCATCGGTACCCAGCTAAACAAATATACTCTTAAGACGTGTAGTACCGTATTACAACTCATGGCAGTTATTAGGCGTCGTCCTAGTACAAAGCGATCATCGCGCGAATACGCGATTGTCGCGTTAATTTGTTCAGTAAAACCGGAAGGCGTCCTCTGTAAGCGCAACGACGCGATCGGGTTTGCCGTACAAATGAACGTGAAGATCGCGTATTCGCGAGATGATCGCTTTGTATAACGACGACACCTTACACCTTATTTCCTATTAATACAAAACACGCTGCAACATCAGGCAACACGAATAAAATAAACCTGCCGAAGCTCAATTGTTGCCGTAACACAAATCATTTTCAAAACCTATATTTGAGATATACTATTCGAAATTCTATGAGTGTGATATTCATTATAATGACAGTTGGTTTTAGAAATCAGCAATAGTAATGGTTTTAAAAACAACGCAAAATATGATAGCAGAAAATGAAAACCATCTGCGAGCTAATGTACCAAGCTGGTTTAAATGCAAATTAAATTGTCTTTACAGAACACTCGTTCTTACGACGCCAGATTTAACGATACTTGTATTGATAAACTTTATATTTACCTTGATTTAGATCTGCGAGGAACACCAGTACCCGTCAATGGACAACACCGACCCTTCATTAGAAACGCTAGCGAACGAACCCACCAACGACTCTTGGAACGACGTATCTGTTGTAAGTAATATCTTTACTAATCATTCATTGATCACGGAAAGTACAAAATACTAATGATCTGATGAGTCTAAGGTTTGTGAATTACTTTAATCATACCTTGTTCAAAAAATAACTTGAGATGGAAATTGATGCGATGCGATGACAGCAGATGCTGCAACCAAGAAGAAACTTTGATGTGTTGCAATCGGTCGGAGCTTCTTCACCAAAACTAAATACAACCGTTTTTGAGTCACCAAGTCAACCAACCGTCCCGATAGACGATATAAACAAAATCTTTATTCCCTTAGGCGCCGGAAGCCCTTCCCAGTACATTAACAACGAGCACCCGAACATCCCCGACGAGCAGCAGCACGTGCGCGTGCGGCCTGGCCGCGCGGGTGGCGGCGCTGGAGAGCGACGCCGCCGCCTCGCAGCGCCACCGCCACCAGCTGGAGGAAGAGGTAACAACAACCACACTTCTCCACGTTTACGTACCTTGCACGTGCGCGTGCGGCCTGGCCGCGCGGGTGGCGGCGCTGGAGAGCGACGCCGCCGCCTCGCAGCGCCACCGCCACCAGCTGGAGGAAGAGGTAACAACAACCACACTTCTCCACGTTTACGTACCTTGCACGTGCGCGTGCGGCCTGGCCGCGCGGGTGGCGGCGCTGGAGAGCGACGCCGCCGCCTCGCAGCGCCACCGCCACCAGCTGGAGGAAGAGGTAACAACAACCACACTTCTCCACGTTTACGTACCTTGCACGTGCGCGTGCGGCCTGGCCGCGCGGGTGGCGGCGCTGGAGAGCGACGCCGCCGCCTCGCAGCGCCACCGCCACCAGCTGGAGGAAGAGGTAACAACAACCACACTTCTCCACGTTTACGTACCTTGCACGTGCGCGTGCGGCCTGGCCGCGCGGGTGGCGGCACTGGAGAGCGACGCCGCCGCCTCGCAGCGCCACCGCCACCAGCTGGAGGAAGAGGTAACAACAACCACACTTCTCCACGTTTACGTACCTTGCACGTGCGCGTGCGGCCTTGCCGCGCGGGTGGCGGTGCTGGAGAGCGACGCCGCCGCCTCGCAGCGCCACCGCCACCAGTTGGAGGAAGAGGTAACAACAACCACACTTCTCCACGTTTACGTACCTTGCACGTGCGCGTGCGGCCTGGCCGCGCTGGTGGCGGCGCTGGAGAGCGACGCCGCCGCCTCGCAGCGCCACCGCCACCAGCTGGAGGAAGAGGTAACAACAACCACACTTCTCCACGTTTACGTACCTTGCACGTGCGCGTGCAGCCTGGCCGCGCGGGTGATCTTTGTAACGCGATTAAACGGACAATCTGATTAAAAAGTACCTTCTAATCTGATTGTCTGTTTTAGATATCATTTTATTTTTCAAAAGTCAATCATGCTCCAATTACAAACAAAACGTAGTAGAAAAACCCATAATTCCTTATCAACGGTTTAATCGTTATCATCGAACATCCGCATTTAGTACGATAAAATTAAAACAAGTCATCAGGACCTGTCGTCGTCACGTCGGCTAAAACATAACCAACGCTACTTATTTACTACTAGCACTTCGCCCGCGACTTCGTCCGCGCGGATTTAGTAGGTACTCCAGAAACTTCATCGCCCGTTAAGGGGGATGATAGACTTTAACGGGTAGTTTTTGAAAATTTATGGAAAAAAAATATAATAATTAATTAGCTAGCCATTTTTGCTGCTGATCCTGTGGTCTCATGATCATCACAACTGTTGGGGGTTGATTATGAAAAAACCGTTAGATGCCTTCAATTATACAACTTTTAGATTGTACATAACAATTTAACCATTGACTTTGACTTTGACTTCATCACCCCTTTTTACGAAAAATCCAAATAAGCACATGTTGTTTTTTTTTATCAACGTCATTGATGCCGTGTTTCAACTTCATCGGACCAAGCATAATAGTAGTTTATGCAACGACCATATAAAAAGGGTTATTAAAACGCCGAGTGTGATAATAGCATCACACGAGTGTTTTAATACCTAATTATATGCCGTTGCATACACTATTTTATCTTCACTCATACAGTAGAAATAAAATAAGTGGAAAAATAGTTAATTCCAATATGGCGGATATTCTCATTGCGTATTCGAATGACTGCGCAGCGCGCTCAAACATAGAGAAAGATAAAAGCTGGCTCATTGACTTAAGTCAATGAGCCCGCGCCAAAAATTAAAAAGAAAAAGTGTGTTATAAAAATTAAAAAGTTATATTATGATGCAGTTGTTTAAAAATCGAAGGAAAATGTTGAACTGTAATGGTTTTTTTTTTAAATTTTACCTATCCACGAAAAAAAAGTATGTATTTATGCATTCGTTTTTGAACTCATATTTGGAACATTACGTTGTGAGTGTAGATAAAGATTATTACATACAAACTTTAACACTACCTGAACTCCCACTGGGGTTAGTTTTAAAAAACCAATTATGTCATTAATTTATATTTATTTAGCTCAGTATTTGTACTAAGTTTCAAGTGTTTCTACCTAAAAAAAATAGTTCTTCCATACAAACTTTAAAACCCCCAAAATCGTGTTTTGGGGGTACTTCTGAAAATACTCGTATTTGTACCAAGTTTCAGGTATATTTGCCACCCCTTTATGAGGGAGTTTCCTAATATCATTTCATAGCTAACGTCTCCTATTTATAATCTACCTCCGTACTAAATTAGATTTTCATAGATCCAGTAGTTTCTAAGATTTCGTGATTATGATTAATCAGTGAGTGACTTTTCGCTTTTAAATACATAACTGTAACTTTTAAACGAAAGGTCAATTTGAATAATTTCAAGTGTTATTTAAATGTACATAATCAATCTTAATTATTAAACCATTTAAATGGATAAGGATTAATGATAATGATTCCAAAATCACCACTTAACCATTCCACCAGGGTTTTGATTGAATAATTTGAACAAAAAGCGGTCATTGTGACTTAACCATAATAGTAAGACAGAAGGTATCGCGGACTTTTTTGTAGATATTGATGTCTTCTAAAAAAACTTTAGTACATCACTTTACTCTATTGTCAATAGTTTCCGCAGCGATATAAGGATTTTTGGAACGAAGTTCCTTATCGCGCGTTGTGAAAGGGGGCTAGACGGAAAAAATTCTTACGAAAAGTTGTCACGACACTTTTTGCTATAGTAAGCTATTGTAAGCTGTGCGGCGTCGCATGTTTCTCTGTCTGTCTCTCTCTCTCTCTTATAGAAAGCAAGATATTTGTTAATAATAAAACAACAACAACAACAACTTTTCATCATGGGTGTCATTTTCATAGTTTTCAGGGTCGCTAATAACGATTACCGGGTCAAAATCGAAATCCAAGATGGCGCCCACGAGTTCTCACAACTTTTCATCATGGGTGTCATTTTCATGGTTTTCGGGGTCGCTAATAACGATTACCGGATCAAAATCGAAATCCAAGATGGCGCCCATGAGATTTGACAACTTTTCATCATGGGTGTCATTTTCATGGTTTTCGGGGTCGCTAATAACGATTACCGGGTCAAAATCGAAATCCAAGATGGCGCCCACGTTTTTTGATAACTTTTCGTCATGGATCTCATTTTAATGGTTTTCGAGGTCGCCGATAGTGAATTTTAATCCTAATGAATCTTGCCTCTTGACCTGAGGTGCACTTCAGTGACTGCTACTGAAACTTTTAGACGAGTTGCTTTTTATTAATAAGAATGTGTAGTGTATAAATTTTATTGGAAAGGAACTTCGTTCCATCCGGGTGTCCCTTGACACCTCTCAAGTTTTTTTTTGTATTTTTACACACCTTGGGTTACATATCGAAGTTTTCATACGGATTCCTAACTTTTTTGAAAATTTTCTATCGCCTGTGTTCATCAGGGATAATGTAGGATTCGAATGGTGATAGAATTTTTCAAATCGGTACAGGTGTTTCGGAGCCCATTTAATTCAAACAAACAAATAAATATTTCCTCTTTATAATATTACTATATGTAGATTGTAGACAACTAATCAGACACTTAATAATTAATTTTATCAGTTCCTTTTAATGTTACATGCATTGTAACAAAAAGATTATTTAAAGTATAACACGAGAGCGAGCGAGATGTAATGACATATTTGAAATATACACGGTTCTGCTCGCACATTTTATGACTGCAACTGCCATGATTGTTTAGGAGAATATTTTTTTTCACTAAAGGACTCGTTCTAACGGAATCTTTTTTAATGACTGAACAAAAAAAGGTCAGGTTCAGTAGTAAAGTTCAAAAAAAAGGTCAGGTTCAGTAGTAATTGAGTTACGACATTTTTGAAAATGACTTAATTTTACGATAAGCTTATAATTTAATCAGACTTATGATAAATTAGTCTGGCTTAACTAATTAGATATTTTTGATTATTTCGTAGGTCCGTCGGCTACGGCGACACAACGCGAGGCTTCGCGAGGAGTCTGCAAGGGCGGTATGGCAGTTACGGCACTTCACACAGTGGCTGAAGAGGACCGTCGATCGACAGTGAGACACGCCCTTTATACTGACAGTCCGACATGACATACGAAAATCCTGGCTACTCCACAACTTTTGAAATTGTAATAAATAACTCATAACATTATCTCATTTATAACAAGGAGATTGGAAAAGAGACGTATGGTATTCCAATAAGTAAGAAATGAGCAGCTTACGCGTTACATCTTCAAAAATATGTTTACTAACGAATGTGTCTGTTATAAAAACCTATATATAAAAAGCCTGATGCCCTATTCTGCTATTGATTTTCTTATCATAGATATGTTCAGATTGTATGGCTACTTACAAAGACTTGTTTGTTATCCTCGTTGCTTGTTAATCATTGCAGGAAGTTGACAACAAAAGACGTTTAATTCATTTTAGTACCTGGTTTTTACCAATAGTAGATAATTATAATTGATTATTACTACATTATCTTGTTATCACAGGATAACGCTGCGGTAAATTTGTCAATTGCCGGCTTATCTTATCATCAATCTAATAAACTGTCAAATATTTTGAAGTATTATGACCTTTTAATCTTGATGGTTTAAATTATTGCCGCTACACAATACCCAAAATAATAAACTAATATTAAACTAAAAAAACAATTGTAGCTTTGAAATGATGGTAGCTGTAATCTTACAATTGTTATAGAAAATGAAAAAAAATACAAAGTTCAATTATAAAATAATTCTTATGAAAATATATTATAATGCCTATAATAGTATATTAACTACAATGTTAAAACATGCGCTGTCTTATGAATTTCGTGCCTTTTCTGTGCTTCTCGTGAAGCGTTTGTTTTGGCGTAATATTACGTAATGTGTTGGTACTAGTATGTATTCGTAGATTAATTTGTTATTACCTTATATATTATGGTATTAATGGTTGACGTTATTGTCTCAATTAAATTGACATATTTAGATACAATTGTTATAAGTCTCGTTTTACTATAGCTATCTGTTTAAATCAGACAGTTTATATAACAAACGTTTTATGGGTAATATATTATTTATTACTATATGTTTATCGAATTCAATATTGATACTACGTAGGCTTTAATTTATTTATCAATTACAGTTATCTAGATTAGTATTTCGAGATTACGGTTAGTTGTAAGAAGAACCGAAGTTGTAAGTGAACACCAATTAGTTTAAAGTATAAAATCATTCAAATGGATTGTGGGCTTTTATATTTTTAATCAAGTTTGTGAGGAATACATTGAAGTGTCTGTTACGCATTTAGTAACTATGTGAAGACGAATGTATAGCCCACCATCATGTTTGCAATGATTCATCTTGTGACGTAAGTTATACTAATTGTTTAGCATGTAATCCTAATTATAAACAGACTTGAAACCTGCCAAATATTAATACAATAAGAGAAAAAATGCGTTAGCACAAATAGTACTCGTTTAAAATATGATAAAACAAATGCATAGAATGTTTACACAAGTTGAACATAGTTCATAGTAGAGTATTCTCATGAAATTGTTAGAACTGTGTTTATGGTAACTTATTCGGTCTGCTGCAGCTATGTACTCGAGTTGTATTCAACGTAAAAACCCAACGTAAATTAAAACCCCGACATGTAAATCGGATAATCTGGTAGCTTTTACAATATTTTTTGTCTTCTTTGTACTTTGTTTGTGTAAATATGAGTCTCATTAATTAGATGTAATCACCAACAAAGCTTTATTAGTTTAGGTTATCGTAGGCGTTAATTTTATTCATAACGGGAGAGACTTAATAGCGTAGATATTGTAAGCCATTATTCTCTGTATACTTTCAGGAAATGCACGTAATATGCTTCAGTTCAACATTACGTACTGAATTATAGAAAGAATCACCAGTAAAGTTACCTTCATTTTTATTTATGCCACTGTTACAAATCTGAAAATCTTTACCATGCTCTTACATAAAAACAATTATTTTCTTAAACAGATTAATATGTAATATTAATAACCCCTTACATAATAAATTATGTTAAAAGACCATACAGTGTACCTGTGGCATTCCTACACAATTGTAAACTGGTAGAAACTACAAAAAAACATACTTAACTGTAATATTGGTGCACTTATCTCAGTCTTCCGTATGTATTTTACAACGATAAAAGTTACTATTACTGTGTATTTATATATTGTACAAGAACACAATTTGGTATTTTCCAGAAAAAATCTAATTAGTCAGTCAGTCAGCTTACCAAAAAATATTGAACACGGACACAAAAAAAGAAGATAAAATGATAGTGCGTTAAAACTACATACACTTGACGTCCCGCGTTGGTACACTTTTTGTCAAGGCAAAAAGTACGCGTCAATTTTTATTATGAAAATCTGACTAACGGACCAACTAGAAATTATTTTTATATCCATGGAAATACCCTACTAGTGTTTCGCGATCATCTTACTTCTATATGAACCACTTTTATTACAAAAGTAACTTATTTTATGTTTGTTCTGAATTACGGATTGCAGAATTTGTTTTGAATTACATAAAACCTAGTCTTTTGACGATGGTTACGTTTTTAGAAACATTTAGTAACCGAACTTATACAGGATTTTTTATAACACTTAATTGATGTAGGTACAGAAAATGTGATGACTCCATTTAAATGATTGTTATGTATCAAGAGCGTGGAAAGTCTTCTTTGCGGAAATAAAAAAATGGGTATTAGAATGCATTTTTACTTTAGGATTGAAAATAACCAAAAGTAATTTAAATATGCACGTAGTATTATTCTGCCAAATAAAATTGTTTCTGTGAGTTGTGACCTTTCCATGATGATGTTGAGCTGCAATACCGAGTTTATCGACAAGCTGTAAATCTTTTATCGATATAAAATGTTGTCTTTGTGAATTATTCTGTATATTCGTTCCTGTATTTGTCTGTGGCTCGACCTAGTTAAAATGTTGAGTTTTGATACTACTTTTATTTTTTGTACGTACACATAGTCGCAACTTATTTTATCGTAAATTGTTTTAAATAAAGCAGTCGATGAATTTTACACGGTGTAATTTGTTAGTAAATGGTATTCGTAAAAGTAAAACTATCTGATGCAAAAATTCGACCGACGAAATAATTACTGCTACTTACCATTTCCTAGTTCATTACAGTAATCCGTGTTCGAAGTAAGAATTTATATAAGTTTTTCCCACCACTCACGTTTAAGGTTTATCTAAGTTATTATTTCTTTTGTCTTCTCATAAAGGCTTGCGCAGACTTTGTCAAATTGATACATTGGTACACCGCAATAAGCAAAGTTCCATATTAAAAGTAAAATCTAAATGCGTTGTTATTTAAATAATCATGAAATCAATTTTCATTATCACAAAATCTGACCAATACCTTATGTCGCGATGCCTAATATTTACTGTGGATAAGTAAGTAACCAAAGCGATTACGTTTAACCTCCATATTTTTGAAATTTGGATTGTTTCCTCGTAACAGCTTATAGGTTCAATTATTTAGAAGTATAATTTTTTTAGATAATTTGTACGTATTCTAAAGGACATTCCAATAAAACTCATATACCAGAAGATTGTTTCCATCACCACCTAAAAGTATAAATTATTAAGGAACCACCTGAATATGTGGCAGATACTTACTACAAAACAACCCACCCTTACAGATACGAAATAAAGGCGCTACGAAGTACGAATACCTACACAAATACATAGCTACCATAGTGAGAAGACGTATCGTCTTTGGGGAATAAAGATTAAATGTCAAAATTAAACTTCAACATAACATATCGAAGTGACATTGATGCAAGCCAAGACAACCTACTCTTTCTTTCTAAGACCTCATTTACGGAGACGCGGGTCGTCGCGGGGTTTTTTCAGCGACGTGGTCCGCACTAAATTCAAACAAGGCGTTGTATGAGAGCGTATAATGGAGAAGCGATTTTACACGCGTTCGCTTGAGGTGCAGGCGGAGCCCAAGGAATAGCCGCGTTGGACGCGTCGTCGCCCGCGGCAATGCGAACATACGGTATACAAGTGCAAATGTCAAACTCCAAATTAAAAAACTTGTGATGTCAAATTAGTCTCTGGGATTAAAAAACGAACGTCCCCTCCCGCCCTCCGCTCCCAATCCCCTGTACCACGCGCCGCGTGTATAAACAACATTGTACATTGCCATGTTTGTTTTTGCGCGTGTGATGGACCTGGGCCTAAACCACCAACTCTTAAAGCAGTATTACTTCCAGTGGGAAAGAGACGGAGCTATACGTCCTGTATAGCTCCGTCTCTTTCCCACTGGAAGTAATACCCATTAAGCGCCGCCGTACTCGTTTGAGTACAGTTAGTTTTTGTAATCTAGCTTTTAGATTCGAACGATTTAATAAATTTTCAGGGGTAATTTTAATTTTTAAATAATCCCTTAATCAAAATATTAATATCTTATGAGGGTAGATTTGAAACTCTGTCAAAGTGAGTACTGCATATTGACGAGACATTACATCACTGTAGGTAAGTGTACTTTATTATAATTTACGATACTTAAATGTAATTTCTAGACCATTCAACTTAAACATTTCTATTTAGTAATCACTATTGTATAATATTATTCACAGAAAATAAGTAAATTGCAAGTATTAGTGAAAATTTGTTGAAGTAAACATTGCTGTACTCAATCAAGTACAGCGGCAACATGCATGTAAGAAAAACCTTTATTTGGTTTCAGCTTACTAATAATGGCTTCCAAACGTTTTACGACTGTTAATAACTACAAAGGGTTAGAAGAAGCTGTTCAAACTATTTTTGAAGATAGAGACAATGATGCCGACTATCATGTACCCATTACACCTGCATCTCCGAGCGTGGCGACGGATGAAGAAGAAGGACCTGATGAAAACTTATTGACTGCTTCACTGCCTCGAGACGTTCCCGAGAATATTGAAATGTTCATACATAATAATAAGTTCTCATGCGGTTTGGCTTCAAAAACTGCGTGGGAGCTAGTTCTTCTGCTTATTGCTATGCCTTTGCGCCATACAGCCAATGCGACTAATGAGCCTCTTGGCTCAAGTGTTGTCAAAACTCTTCTCGAAAAACTAGAAACCGATCCTATAGATCACCAAAGTCTTCTTTGATAGATATTCCTCGTTTGTTCCAAAAATATAATAAAGGAATGGGTAGAGTAGATGAACTTGACCAATCAATATCACTCTACAGAATAAGTTTGTATGGAACAAAGTGGTAGCGGGTTCTATTCCCTTATATGATAGACATGGCTGTAGCTAATGCCTGGCGTTTATATATTCTCAGCCACGAAGATCATTTGGACCAGTTGATGTTTAGGTGCAATCTTAATATCAAGGTACCATTTGCGTCAAGCAACCCAAAGTAAAAGCTGCCCTTCATCTTCAACAGTGCCAGGTTTGGTGAACAGTGCCTTACCGAATAGTGGCCACTATTCTCAAAAAGTTGAAAAAAACATTGTGCAGTTTGTCATGCGAGAATACAGTGGCAATGTAAAACCTACTTGATAACACTGCATAGAAAGAGAGTGCTTTGAAATTTTTCACCACTAAGTGGCCGCTGTACTCATGCGAGTACACCCTTCTAAAACTTACCAAAATAGGAAAACTTCTCTTTTTCCTTTCTTTTGTATTTAATTATGTCACTAATAATTAGAAAATAAATGATTTGAGTTTAAAATGCTGTTAGTTTAATTTTGGCGCTTAATGGGTTAATATATATATATTTATTTGTTACGCTGCTCGCGCCGCCTGTCTGTAAACGGAAAAAACGTCCGCCGCGAGACGCCACGCCTTGGTTAATACTTGCACGAATTAGTTCGGGGGATATTATTTTATGGGAATATTAAAATATCCAAATGATGATGAATGATGATTGATGTTCACTTCACATTTCGTGTTTTCTTTCACGTTTCGTGATTCAGTTTCAGTCTTGGATGAATCCCGACCCGTCCCTTCTCCAGCGAGTGGCGCGGAATACTGAAGCCAGATTCCAAGAGTGTGTCTGACGTGACGGTCAACATTTAGACAAAATAATTTTTAAGAAATATCACCCGCAATTCCCTTCTTTGTTATAGTTATTGGAATAAAAAAATATGTTGTGTAGTTTTTTTATTATTTACTTTTGAAATCCTAATTCTGCCACCGGACACCCTGTATGTTGTAGCGTCACATAACTTAAATATAGTTTTATTAAGTATTTATAGTGTATTTAAACAACTGTGTGTAGTGTTAAGTTTTAGATTAAGTAATAAACCTTAGAATATAAGTATCACTAATATTTAGTTAATAAGTAATATTAATGTAACAGTCGGACAACTGATTTTTGTTACATGTATCATGTAAGCCTAGTGCGCGGGCGCCGACTACCAAACCGGTTTCACCGATCGGCGACTGCGCAGGTAGCGGGACCCCTCACGACCTGCGTGAGCGCCGACCGGCAGTACGCTCTATGCCGCTAAAGCGAACGCACGCTTGCTTGTGCCAAAATCTATAACAGTTGCCCATCGCGCTGGCTAATACCTTCCGCTACCTATATCTCTTGGCTGTTGACTGTGCTTCCTCTGGCTTTCTCCTTGATAAACTGTGTGCTTGCAAACTGCGTAATAAACTGAAGAGTGAGAGTGAACCGGCGGTGTTTAAATTAGTAAACCGTACGTACCAACCTTCCTCCCAACATTACATTGGTGACCCCGAAAGAGCACGATGAGCCAAACAAGAGGAAACGAGCAAAAAGCTGCAAGTCATGATGACGGGCCCAGCGTCGACGTGTATCGAGTCGGTGTGAGGGTACCCCCATTTTACCCGGAAAAACCGGCACTTTGGTTCGCGCAGCTTGAGAGCCAGTTCGCTTTGGCGAACATAACTGCCGACGCGACTAAGTACCACCACGTAATGGGGGGCCTAGACCCTATATACGCAGCACACGTCGAAGACATAATCGAGGCACCAGCAGCCCCGGACAAATACGAGCGACTGAAGACGGAGCTGGTGAGGAGATTGTCCGCGTCAAAGGAGAAGAAGGTGCAGCAGCTGCTGACTCACGAGGAGCTCGGTGACCGCAAGCCCTCGCAATTCTTGCGACACCTACGCCACCTGGCGGGGCCGACCGTGCCAGAAGACTTCCTGCGGACGATCTGGACCAGCCGCCTGCCAAGCAGTACGCAGAGCATCATCGCTTCGCAGGCCAAGGCGAGCCTTGAGGAAGTGGCCGAGCTGGCAGATCGCATACTTGACCTAGTGCCAGCCAGCCCGCAAGTAGCAGCAACATCGGCACCGGCGGCGATACCAGGGAGCAGCATGGACCAGATGGCCAACCAGATCGCCGAACTTACCAAGCAGATGCAAAGCCTGGCCTCGCAGGTGAATAGAATGTCCCGGTCGAGGCAAAGGTCCAGCAGGAGTAGCAGCCGGGGGCGATCACCGTCTACGAGGTCGCACTCCAATTACCGCAGGTGGCCTAACTGCTGGTATCACCACAAGTTCGGCGAGAAGGCAACCAGGTGCGTAAAACCTTGTGACTACGCGGGAAAAGCCGAGGGCAGTCGATAATGGCGACCGACGACTGCCACAGCACTGGTCGCTTATTTGTGACCGACCATCAGACGAAGATGCAATTTCTTGTGGACACTGGTAGTGATGTGTGTGTCTTCCCTAAGTCGGCCATGAGAGAGCGCCGTAATAAAACAACATTCGAACTTTGTGCGGCTAACGGCAGTGCTATAAACACTTACGGTTACGTACACCTTAAACTTAATTTAGGCTTACGCCGTGACTTTGCCTGGCGATTTATTGTGGCGGACGTAACCAAAGCAATAATAGGTGTAGATTTTTTATCATATTATAATTTAATTGTAGATGTAAGAATGCAGCGATTAATTGACGCTAACACTACGTTGGCGACCCCTGCTTTGCCTGCTCGCCCTTCAGATGTTGTTTCTTCGGTGAAGGTAAGAATTGGTGACACTACATACCACGACATACTCCGGGAATTTCCTGACATAACCCGGCCGTCGGGTATACACCGTACACCTACACACAACACCTTACACTACATACGCACAACACCTGGACCACCTGTATCGGGTACACCGCGGCGGTTGGCTCCAGACAAACTTAAAATCGCTAAAGAGGAGTTTGAATCTATGCTAGCGAATGGCACGGCCAGACCCTCTGACTCACCTTGGGCCTCACCCTTACACCTGGCACCTAAAAAGGATAGTGGGTGGCGGCCATGCGGTGATTACAGGATGCTCAATGCGCGCACAGTACCTGATAGGTACCCAATTCGCCACATCCATGACTTCGCCCACAACCTTTCTGGATGCCAGGTATTCTCAACGATAGACCTGGTCAAGGCTTACAACCAGATACGCGTTAATCCAGAAGATATACCGAAGACAGCCATCACCACGCCATTTGGACTTTATGAGTTTCCTTACATGACGTTCGGGCTCCGCAACGCGGGACAGACTTTTCAGCGTTTTGTTGACGAAATGCTGCGAGGCCTGGACTTGGACAAGGCAAAAAGTACGCGTCAATTTTTATTATGAAAATCTGACTAACGGACCAACTAGAAATTATTTTTATATCCATGGAAATACCCTACTAGTGTTTCGCGATCATCTTACTTCTATATGAACCACTTTTATTACAAAAGTAACTTATTTTATGTTTGTTCTGAATTACGGATTGCAGAATTTGTTTTGAATTACATAAAACCTAGTCTTTTGACGATGGTTACGTTTTTAGAAACATTTAGTAACCGAACTTATACAGGATGTTTTATAACACTTAATTGATGTAGGTACAGAAAATGTGATGACTCCATTTAAATGATTGTTATGTATCAAGAGCGTGGAAAGTCTTCTTTGCGGAAATAAAAAAATGGGTATTAGAATGCATTTTTACTTTAGGATTGAAAATAACCAAAAGTAATTTAAATATGCACGTAGTATTATTCTGCCAAATAAAATTGTTTCTGTGAGTTGTGACCTTTCCATGATGATGTTGAGCTGCAATACCGAGTTTATCGACAAGCTGTAAATCTTTTATCGATATAAAATGTTGTCTTTGTGAATTATTCTGTATATTCGTTCCTGTATTTGTCTGTGGCTCGACCTAGTTAAAATGTTGAGTTTTGATACTACTTTTATTTTTTGTACGTACACATAGTCGCAACTTATTTTATCGTAAATTGTTTTAAATAAAGCAGTCGATGAATTTTACATGGTGTAATTTGTTAGTAAATGGTATTCGTAAAAGTAAAACTATCTGATGCAAAAATTCGACCGACGAAATAATTACTGCTACTTACCATTTCCTAGTTCATTACAGTAATCCGTGTTCGAAGTAAGAATTTATATAAGTTTTTCCCACCACTCACGTTTAAGGTTTATCTAAGTTATTATTTCTTTTGTCTTCTCATAAAGGCTTGCGCAGACTTTGTCAAATTGATACATTGGTACACCGCAATAAGCAAAGTTCCATATTAAAAGTAAAATCTAAATGCGTTGTTATTTAAATAATCATGAAATCAATTTTCATTATCACAAAATCTGACCAATACCTTATGTCGCGATGCCTAATATTTACTGTGGATAAGTAAGTAACCAAAGCGATTACGTTTAACCTCCATATTTTTGAAATTTGGATTGTTTCCTCGTAACAGCTTATAGGTTCAATTATTTAGAAGTATAATTTTTTTAGATAATTTGTACGTATTCTAAAGGACATTCCAATAAAACTCATATACCAGAAGATTGTTTCCATCACCACCTAAAAGTATAAATTATTAAGGAACCACCTGAATATGTGGCAGATACTTACTACAAAACAACCCACCCTTACAGATACGAAATAAAGGCGCTACGAAGTACGAATACCTACACAAATACATAGCTACCATAGTGAGAAGACGTATCGTCTTTGGGGAATAAAGATTAAATGTCAAAATTAAACTTCAACATAACATATCGAAGTGACATTGATGCAAGCCAAGACAACCTACTCTTTCTTTCTAAGACCTCATTTACGGAGACGCGGGTCGTCGCGGGGTTTTTTCAGCGACGTGGTCCGCACTAAATTCAAACAAGGCGTTGTATGAGAGCGTATAATGGAGAAGCGATTTTACACGCGTTCGCTTGAGGTGCAGGCGGAGCCCAAGGAATAGCCGCGTTGGACGCGTCGTCGCCCGCGGCAATGCGAACATACGGTATACAAGTGCAAATGTCAAACTCCAAATTAAAAAACTTGTGATGTCAAATTAGTCTCTGGGATTAAAAAACGAACGTCCCCTCCCGCCCTCCGCTCCCAATCCCCTGTACCACGCGCCGCGTGTATAAACAACATTGTACATTGCCATGTTTGTTTTTGCGCGTGTGATGGACCTGGGCCTAAACCACCAACTCTTAAAGCAGTATTACTTCCAGTGGGAAAGAGACGGAGCTATACGTCCTGTATAGCTCCGTCTCTTTCCCACTGGAAGTAATACCCATTAAGCGCCGCCGTACTCGTTTGAGTACAGTTAGTTTTTGTAATCTAGCTTTTAGATTCGAACGATTTAATAAATTTTCAGGGGTAATTTTAATTTTTAAATAATCCCTTAATCAAAATATTAATATCTTATGAGGGTAGATTTGAAACTCTGTCAAAGTGAGTACTGCATATTGACGAGACATTACATCACTGTAGGTAAGTGTACTTTATTATAATTTACGATACTTAAATGTAATTTCTAGACCATTCAACTTAAACATTTCTATTTAGTAATCACTATTGTATAATATTATTCACAGAAAATAAGTAAATTGCAAGTATTAGTGAAAATTTGTTGAAGTAAACATTGCTGTACTCAATCAAGTACAGCGGCAACATGCATGTAAGAAAAACCTTTATTTGGTTTCAGCTTACTAATAATGGCTTCCAAACGTTTTACGACTGTTAATAACTACAAAGGGTTAGAAGAAGCTGTTCAAACTATTTTTGAAGATAGAGACAATGATGCCGACTATCATGTACCCATTACACCTGCATCTCCGAGCGTGGCGACGGATGAAGAAGAAGGACCTGATGAAAACTTATTGACTGCTTCACTGCCTCGAGACGTTCCCGAGAATATTGAAATGTTCATACATAATAATAAGTTCTCATGCGGTTTGGCTTCAAAAACTGCGTGGGAGCTAGTTCTTCTGCTTATTGCTATGCCTTTGCGCCATACAGCCAATGCGACTAATGAGCCTCTTGGCTCAAGTGTTGTCAAAACTCTTCTCGAAAAACTAGAAACCGATCCTATAGATCACCAAAGTCTTCTTTGATAGATATTCCTCGTTTGTTCCAAAAATATAATAAAGGAATGGGTAGAGTAGATGAACTTGACCAATCAATATCACTCTACAGAATAAGTTTGTATGGAACAAAGTGGTAGCGGGTTCTATTCCCTTATATGATAGACATGGCTGTAGCTAATGCCTGGCGTTTATATATTCTCAGCCACGAAGATCATTTGGACCAGTTGATGTTTAGGTGCAATCTTAATATCAAGGTACCATTTGCGTCAAGCAACCCAAAGTAAAAGCTGCCCTTCATCTTCAACAGTGCCAGGTTTGGTGAACAGTGCCTTACCGAATAGTGGCCACTATTCTCAAAAAGTTGAAAAAAACATTGTGCAGTTTGTCATGCGAGAATACAGTGGCAATGTAAAACCTACTTGATAACACTGCATAGAAAGAGAGTGCTTTGAAATTTTTCACCACTAAGTGGCCGCTGTACTCATGCGAGTACACCCTTCTAAAACTTACCAAAATAGGAAAACTTCTCTTTTTCCTTTCTTTTGTATTTAATTATGTCACTAATAATTAGAAAATAAATGATTTGAGTTTAAAATGCTGTTAGTTTAATTTTGGCGCTTAATGGGTTAATATATATATATTTATTTGTTAGGCCCCTGGACGCTGCTCGCGCCGCCTGTCTGTAAACGGAAAAAACGTCCGCCGCGAGACGCCACGCCTTGGTTAATACTTGCACGAATTAGTTCGGGGGATATTATTTTATGGGAATATTAAAATATCCAAATGATGATGAATGATGATTGATGTTCACTTCACATTTCGTGTTTTCTTTCACGTTTCGTGATTCAGTTTCAGTCTTGGATGAATCCCGACCCGTCCCTTCTCCAGCGAGTGGCGCGGAATACTGAAGCCAGATTCCAAGAGTGTGTCTGACGTGACGGTCAACATTTAGACAAAATAATTTTTAAGAAATATCACCCGCAATTCCCTTCTTTGTTATAGTTATTGGAATAAAAAAATATGTTGTGTAGTTTTTTTATTATTTACTTTTGAAATCCTAATTCTGCCACCGGACACCCTGTATGTTGTAGCGTCACATAACTTAAATATAGTTTTATTAAGTATTTATAGTGTATTTAAACAACTGTGTGTAGTGTTAAGTTTTAGATTAAGTAATAAACCTTAGAATATAAGTATCACTAATATTTAGTTAATAAGTAATATTAATGTAACAGTCGGACAACTGATTTTTGTTACATGTATCATGTAAGCCTAGTGCGCGGGCGCCGACTACCAAACCGGTTTCACCGATCGGCGACTGCGCAGGTAGCGGGACCCCTCACGACCTGCGTGAGCGCCGACCGGCAGTACGCTCTATGCCGCTAAAGCGAACGCACGCTTGCTTGTGCCAAAATCTATAACAGTTGCCCATCGCGCTGGCTAATACCTTCCGCTACCTATATCTCTTGGCTGTTGACTGTGCTTCCTCTGGCTTTCTCCTTGATAAACTGTGTGCTTGCAAACTGCGTAATAAACTGAAGAGTGAGAGTGAACCGGCGGTGTTTAAATTAGTAAACCGTACGTACCAACCTTCCTCCCAACATTACATTGGTGACCCCGAAAGAGCACGATGAGCCAAACAAGAGGAAACGAGCAAAAAGCTGCAAGTCATGATGACGGGCCCAGCGTCGACGTGTATCGAGTCGGTGTGAGGGTACCCCCATTTTACCCGGAAAAACCGGCACTTTGGTTCGCGCAGCTTGAGAGCCAGTTCGCTTTGGCGAACATAACTGCCGACGCGACTAAGTACCACCACGTAATGGGGGGCCTAGACCCTATATACGCAGCACACGTCGAAGACATAATCGAGGCACCAGCAGCCCCGGACAAATACGAGCGACTGAAGACGGAGCTGGTGAGGAGATTGTCCGCGTCAAAGGAGAAGAAGGTGCAGCAGCTGCTGACTCACGAGGAGCTCGGTGACCGCAAGCCCTCGCAATTCTTGCGACACCTACGCCACCTGGCGGGGCCGACCGTGCCAGAAGACTTCCTGCGGACGATCTGGACCAGCCGCCTGCCAAGCAGTACGCAGAGCATCATCGCTTCGCAGGCCAAGGCGAGCCTTGAGGAAGTGGCCGAGCTGGCAGATCGCATACTTGACCTAGTGCCAGCCAGCCCGCAAGTAGCAGCAACATCGGCACCGGCGGCGATACCAGGGAGCAGCATGGACCAGATGGCCAACCAGATCGCCGAACTTACCAAGCAGATGCAAAGCCTGGCCTCGCAGGTGAATAGAATGTCCCGGTCGAGGCAAAGGTCCAGCAGGAGTAGCAGCCGGGGGCGATCACCGTCTACGAGGTCGCACTCCAATTACCGCAGGTGGCCTAACTGCTGGTATCACCACAAGTTCGGCGAGAAGGCAACCAGGTGCGTAAAACCTTGTGACTACGCGGGAAAAGCCGAGGGCAGTCGATAATGGCGACCGACGACTGCCACAGCACTGGTCGCTTATTTGTGACCGACCATCAGACGAAGATGCAATTTCTTGTGGACACTGGTAGTGATGTGTGTGTCTTCCCTAAGTCGGCCATGAGAGAGCGCCGTAATAAAACAACATTCGAACTTTGTGCGGCTAACGGCAGTGCTATAAACACTTACGGTTACGTACACCTTAAACTTAATTTAGGCTTACGCCGTGACTTTGCCTGGCGATTTATTGTGGCGGACGTAACCAAAGCAATAATAGGTGTAGATTTTTTATCATATTATAATTTAATTGTAGATGTAAGAATGCAGCGATTAATTGACGCTAACACTACGTTGGCGACCCCTGCTTTGCCTGCTCGCCCTTCAGATGTTGTTTCTTCGGTGAAGGTAAGAATTGGTGACACTACATACCACGACATACTCCGGGAATTTCCTGACATAACCCGGCCGTCGGGTATACACCGTACACCTACACACAACACCTTACACTACATACGCACAACACCTGGACCACCTGTATCGGGTACACCGCGGCGGTTGGCTCCAGACAAACTTAAAATCGCTAAAGAGGAGTTTGAATCTATGCTAGCGAATGGCACGGCCAGACCCTCTGACTCACCTTGGGCCTCACCCTTACACCTGGCACCTAAAAAGGATAGTGGGTGGCGGCCATGCGGTGATTACAGGATGCTCAATGCGCGCACAGTACCTGATAGGTACCCAATTCGCCACATCCATGACTTCGCCCACAACCTTTCTGGATGCCAGGTATTCTCAACGATAGACCTGGTCAAGGCTTACAACCAGATACGCGTTAATCCAGAAGATATACCGAAGACAGCCATCACCACGCCATTTGGACTTTATGAGTTTCCTTACATGACGTTCGGGCTCCGCAACGCGGGACAGACTTTTCAGCGTTTTGTTGACGAAATGCTGCGAGGCCTGGACTTCTGCTTCGGGTACCTTGATGACTTTTTGGTCTACTCAAGAGACCAAGCAGAACACAAGGACCACCTACGTCAACTGTTCACCAGACTCCAGGCATACGGGATGGTGATTAACACGTCCAAATGCGTATTCGGCGTCACAGAGGTAACATTTTTAGGCTACCGAATCAACTCGAGCGGCACAAAGCCCTTACAGGAGAAGGTCGAGGCCATCAACAGCTTCCCAACACCGAAGACCGTGAAGGAGCTACGAAGGTTCCTAGGGATGGTGAATTTTTATAGACGGTTCATCCCAGGAGCAGCTCAATATCAGGCACCGCTGAACAAATTACTGGAAGGCTCTGTGAAAGGTTCACACCCAGTAAACTTCGCAGCAGAAGAGGACGAAGCATTTACGGCCTGCAAAAGGGGTCTCTGCCAAGCAGCAATGCTGGCTCACCCTGATTGCGGAGCTAAACTGGCCATAGTGACAGACGCGTCCGACACCGCCATGGGAGCAGTCCTGCAGCAGTCAAAGGATGAGAAATGGCAACCCTTAGCTTTCTTCTCCCGTAAGCTAAGCTCAAGCCAGCGGAAGTACTCTCCTTATGATCGAGAACTGCTCGCAATTTATGAAGCGATCAAATACTTCAGACATATGGTCGAGGCCAGAGAGTTTATAATCTATACAGATCATAAACCCATCTGTTACGCGTTTCATACACGTAAGGAGAATTGCTCACCAAGACAGTTCAGACACCTGGATTTTATCTCGCAGTTCACAACAGACATCAGGCACATTTCAGGGAAAGATAACGTAGTTGCTGACACCCTGTCAAGAGTGGATGTCATCACCCAGCCCATAGACCTGAGCGAGCTGGCTAAGTACCAAGCTTCAGACCCAGAACTCAAGCAGCTGCTCATTAAGGGTTCATCACTGCGCCTGAAGAAGATCACACTGCCGGGAACACTGTCTGAACTGTACTGCGATGAGAGTAGCAAGATGCCAAGACCATATGTCCCGAAGGAACTCCGACGACAAGTTTTCAACCACCTGCACTCCTTGAGCCATCCAGGAGCTAATGCCACTGCTAAGGTGGTATCCGAGCGTTACGTGTGGCCAGAAGTAAAAAAAGACTGCAGGGAGTGGACGCGAAGTTGTCTGCCATGCCAACGTGCGAAGATCACACGTCATGTCTCTGCTCCCCTGGGCAACTTCAAGTTACCACGTACGCGCTTCATGGACATCCATATTGACATGATCGGGCCATTGCCAATATCGCATGGATTCCGGTATTGCCTCACAGCTGTAGATCGCTTCACGCGATGGCCTGAGGCAATACCGATCAAGGACATCACAGCAGAAACAGTGGCCAATGCTCTTTTGTACGGATGGATCGCGCGCTTCGGTTGCCCTACCAAAGTGGTGACAGATCGCGGCAGGCAGTTTGAGTCAACCCTCTTCAAACACCTATCCGATATTGCTGGCTTTGAGCACCGGAAGACAACCGCTTACCACCCTGCCTGCAATGGCATGGTCGAGCGGTTTCATCGACAGCTGAAAGCAGCCATTACCTGCCATGGGAACCAAAACTGGGTGGAATCTTTGCCATTGGTACTGTTGGGCATCCGCAGCGCGCATAAAGACGACGTACATGCAACTCCGGCGGAGTTGGTGTACGGAGAAACCCTGCGCCTACCGGGAGACTTCCTCGAACCAGAAGCGGTCAACACCACCGATATGACCGATTACGTGTCCAGGCTACGCATGTTCGCTAGGAACATACAGCCATCAGCAGCATCGCGACATGGTAACACGCGGCCCATTTTTGTTTTTAAGGACCTCGCCACCGCGTCGCACGTATTTCTGAGGGATAACGCGTCATCTGGTTCATTCAAGCCAGCCTACACAGGACCACATGAAGTCCAGGAGAGGAGTGACAAAGTATTCAAACTCCTCTTTAACGGTAAAACAGTCACAGTATCGATAGACCGAGTGAAACCGGCCTACATACTACGTGACACACACACTACAATAACACATAACGACACACACACTCACAACACACAGGAACAAACACAGACTACACAGGACACACCAGTTACCAATCCAACACCGGCGACCGAAGAAGACAACACTAAAAGGACACGGTCAGGCCGTAGGGTGCGTTTCCCTGATTACTATCGACCTTGACGGTCTCAAGAGGGGGGTGGTGTAGCGTCACATAACTTAAATATAGTTTTATTAAGTATTTATAGTGTATTTAAACAACTGTGTGTAGTGTTAAGTTTTAGAATAGTAATAAACCTTAGAATATAAGTATCACTAATATTTAGTTAATAAGTAATATTAATGTAACAGTCGGACAACTGATTTTTGTTACATGTATCATGTAAGCCTAGTGCGCGGGCGCCGACTACCAAACCGGTTTCACCGATCGGCGACTGCGCAGGTAGCGGGACCCCTCACGACCTGCGTGAGCGCCGACCGGCAGTACGCTCTATGCCGCTAAAGCGAACGCACGCTTGCTTGTGCCAAAATCTATAACAGTTGCCCATCGCGCTGGCTAATACCTTCCGCTACCTATATCTCTTGGCTGTTGACTGTGCTTCCTCTGGCTTTCTCCTTGATAAACTGTGTGCTTGCAAACTGCGTAATAAACTGAAGAGTGAGAGTGAACCGGCGGTGTTTAAATTAGTAAACCGTACGTACCAACCTTCCTCCCAACATTACATTGGTGACCCCGAAAGAGCACGATGAGCCAAACAAGAGGAAACGAGCAAAAAGCTGCAAGTCATGATGACGGGCCCAGCGTCGACGTGTATCGAGTCGGTGTGAGGGTACCCCCATTTTACCCGGAAAAACCGGCACTTTGGTTCGCGCAGCTTGAGAGCCAGTTCGCTTTGGCGAACATAACTGCCGACGCGACTAAGTACCACCACGTAATGGGGGGCCTAGACCCTATATACGCAGCACACGTCGAAGACATAATCGAGGCACCAGCAGCCCCGGACAAATACGAGCGACTGAAGACGGAGCTGGTGAGGAGATTGTCCGCGTCAAAGGAGAAGAAGGTGCAGCAGCTGCTGACTCACGAGGAGCTCGGTGACCGCAAGCCCTCGCAATTCTTGCGACACCTACGCCACCTGGCGGGGCCGACCGTGCCAGAAGACTTCCTGCGGACGATCTGGACCAGCCGCCTGCCAAGCAGTACGCAGAGCATCATCGCTTCGCAGGCCAAGGCGAGCCTTGAGGAAGTGGCCGAGCTGGCAGATCGCATACTTGACCTAGTGCCAGCCAGCCCGCAAGTAGCAGCAACATCGGCACCGGCGGCGATACCAGGGAGCAGCATGGACCAGATGGCCAACCAGATCGCCGAACTTACCAAGCAGATGCAAAGCCTGGCCTCGCAGGTGAATAGAATGTCCCGGTCGAGGCAAAGGTCCAGCAGGAGTAGCAGCCGGGGGCGATCACCGTCTACGAGGTCGCACTCCAATTACCGCAGGTGGCCTAACTGCTGGTATCACCACAAGTTCGGCGAGAAGGCAACCAGGTGCGTAAAACCTTGTGACTACGCGGGAAAAGCCGAGGGCAGTCGATAATGGCGACCGACGACTGCCACAGCACTGGTCGCTTATTTGTGACCGACCATCAGACGAAGATGCAATTTCTTGTGGACACTGGTAGTGATGTGTGTGTCTTCCCTAAGTCGGCCATGAGAGAGCGCCGTAATAAAACAACATTCGAACTTTGTGCGGCTAACTGCAGTGCTATAAACACTTACGGTTACGTACACCTTAAACTTAATTTAGGCTTACGCCGTGACTTTGCCTGGCGATTTATTGTGGCGGACGTAACCAAAGCAATAATAGGTGTAGATTTTTTATCATATTATAATTTAATTGTAGATGTAAGAATGCAGCGATTAATTGACGCTAACACTACGTTGGCGACCCCTGCTTTGCCTGCTCGCCCTTCAGATGTTGTTTCTTCGGTGAAGGTAAGAATTGGTGACACTACATACCACGACATACTCCGGGAATTTCCTGACATAACCCGGCCGTCGGGTATACACCGTACACCTACACACAACACCTTACACTACATACGCACAACACCTGGACCACCTGTATCGGGTACACCGCGGCGGTTGGCTCCAGACAAACTTAAAATCGCTAAAGAGGAGTTTGAATCTATGCTAGCGAATGGCACGGCCAGACCCTCTGACTCACCTTGGGCCTCACCCTTACACCTGGCACCTAAAAAGGATAGTGGGTGGCGGCCATGCGGTGATTACAGGATGCTCAATGCGCGCACAGTACCTGATAGGTACCCAATTCGCCACATCCATGACTTCGCCCACAACCTTTCTGGATGCCAGGTATTCTCAACGATAGACCTGGTCAAGGCTTACAACCAGATACGCGTTAATCCAGAAGATATACCGAAGACAGCCATCACCACGCCATTTGGACTTTATGAGTTTCCTTACATGACGTTCGGGCTCCGCAACGCGGGACAGACTTTTCAGCGTTTTGTTGACGAAATGCTGCGAGGCCTGGACTTGGACAAGGCAAAAAGTACGCGTCAATTTTTATTATGAAAATCTGACTAACGGACCAACTAGAAATTATTTTTATATCCATGGAAATACCCTACTAGTGTTTCGCGATCATCTTACTTCTATATGAACCACTTTTATTACAAAAGTAACTTATTTTATGTTTGTTCTGAATTACGGATTGCAGAATTTGTTTTGAATTACATAAAACCTAGTCTTTTGACGATGGTTACGTTTTTAGAAACATTTAGTAACCGAACTTATACAGGATTTTTTATAACACTTAATTGATGTAGGTACAGAAAATGTGATGACTCCATTTAAATGATTGTTATGTATCAAGAGCGTGGAAAGTCTTCTTTGCGGAAATAAAAAAATGGGTATTAGAATGCATTTTTACTTTAGGATTGAAAATAACCAAAAGTAATTTAAATATGCACGTAGTATTATTCTGCCAAATAAAATTGTTTCTGTGAGTTGTGACCTTTCCATGATGATGTTGAGCTGCAATACCGAGTTTATCGACAAGCTGTAAATCTTTTATCGATATAAAATGTTGTCTTTGTGAATTATTCTGTATATTCGTTCCTGTATTTGTCTGTGGCTCGACCTAGTTAAAATGTTGAGTTTTGATACTACTTTTATTTTTTGTACGTACACATAGTCGCAACTTATTTTATCGTAAATTGTTTTAAATAAAGCAGTCGATGAATTTTACACGGTGTAATTTGTTAGTAAATGGTATTCGTAAAAGTAAAACTATCTGATGCAAAAATTCGACCGACGAAATAATTACTGCTACTTACCATTTCCTAGTTCATTACAGTAATCCGTGTTCGAAGTAAGAATTTATATAAGTTTTTCCCACCACTCACGTTTAAGGTTTATCTAAGTTATTATTTCTTTTGTCTTCTCATAAAGGCTTGCGCAGACTTTGTCAAATTGATACATTGGTACACCGCAATAAGCAAAGTTCCATATTAAAAGTAAAATCTAAATGCGTTGTTATTTAAATAATCATGAAATCAATTTTCATTATCACAAAATCTGACCAATACCTTATGTCGCGATGCCTAATATTTACTGTGGATAAGTAAGTAACCAAAGCGATTACGTTTAACCTCCATATTTTTGAAATTTGGATTGTTTCCTCGTAACAGCTTATAGGTTCAATTATTTAGAAGTATAATTTTTTTAGATAATTTGTACGTATTCTAAAGGACATTCCAATAAAACTCATATACCAGAAGATTGTTTCCATCACCACCTAAAAGTATAAATTATTAAGGAACCACCTGAATATGTGGCAGATACTTACTACAAAACAACCCACCCTTACAGATACGAAATAAAGGCGCTACGAAGTACGAATACCTACACAAATACATAGCTACCATAGTGAGAAGACGTATCGTCTTTGGGGAATAAAGATTAAATGTCAAAATTAAACTTCAACATAACATATCGAAGTGACATTGATGCAAGCCAAGACAACCTACTCTTTCTTTCTAAGACCTCATTTACGGAGACGCGGGTCGTCGCGGGGTTTTTTCAGCGACGTGGTCCGCACTAAATTCAAACAAGGCGTTGTATGAGAGCGTATAATGGAGAAGCGATTTTACACGCGTTCGCTTGAGGTGCAGGCGGAGCCCAAGGAATAGCCGCGTTGGACGCGTCGTCGCCCGCGGCAATGCGAACATACGGTATACAAGTGCAAATGTCAAACTCCAAATTAAAAAACTTGTGATGTCAAATTAGTCTCTGGGATTAAAAAACGAACGTCCCCTCCCGCCCTCCGCTCCCAATCCCCTGTACCACGCGCCGCGTGTATAAACAACATTGTACATTGCCATGTTTGTTTTTGCGCGTGTGATGGACCTGGGCCTAAACCACCAACTCTTAAAGCAGTATTACTTCCAGTGGGAAAGAGACGGAGCTATACGTCCTGTATAGCTCCGTCTCTTTCCCACTGGAAGTAATACCCATTAAGCGCCGCCGTACTCGTTTGAGTACAGTTAGTTTTTGTAATCTAGCTTTTAGATTCGAACGATTTAATAAATTTTCAGGGGTAATTTTAATTTTTAAATAATCCCTTAATCAAAATATTAATATCTTATGAGGGTAGATTTGAAACTCTGTCAAAGTGAGTACTGCATATTGACGAGACATTACATCACTGTAGGTAAGTGTACTTTATTATAATTTACGATACTTAAATGTAATTTCTAGACCATTCAACTTAAACATTTCTATTTAGTAATCACTATTGTATAATATTATTCACAGAAAATAAGTAAATTGCAAGTATTAGTGAAAATTTGTTGAAGTAAACATTGCTGTACTCAATCAAGTACAGCGGCAACATGCATGTAAGAAAAACCTTTATTTGGTTTCAGCTTACTAATAATGGCTTCCAAACGTTTTACGACTGTTAATAACTACAAAGGGTTAGAAGAAGCTGTTCAAACTATTTTTGAAGATAGAGACAATGATGCCGACTATCATGTACCCATTACACCTGCATCTCCGAGCGTGGCGACGGATGAAGAAGAAGGACCTGATGAAAACTTATTGACTGCTTCACTGCCTCGAGACGTTCCCGAGAATATTGAAATGTTCATACATAATAATAAGTTCTCATGCGGTTTGGCTTCAAAAACTGCGTGGGAGCTAGTTCTTCTGCTTATTGCTATGCCTTTGCGCCATACAGCCAATGCGACTAATGAGCCTCTTGGCTCAAGTGTTGTCAAAACTCTTCTCGAAAAACTAGAAACCGATCCTATAGATCACCAAAGTCTTCTTTGATAGATATTCCTCGTTTGTTCCAAAAATATAATAAAGGAATGGGTAGAGTAGATGAACTTGACCAATCAATATCACTCTACAGAATAAGTTTGTATGGAACAAAGTGGTAGCGGGTTCTATTCCCTTATATGATAGACATGGCTGTAGCTAATGCCTGGCGTTTATATATTCTCAGCCACGAAGATCATTTGGACCAGTTGATGTTTAGGTGCAATCTTAATATCAAGGTACCATTTGCGTCAAGCAACCCAAAGTAAAAGCTGCCCTTCATCTTCAACAGTGCCAGGTTTGGTGAACAGTGCCTTACCGAATAGTGGCCACTATTCTCAAAAAGTTGAAAAAAACATTGTGCAGTTTGTCATGCGAGAATACAGTGGCAATGTAAAACCTACTTGATAACACTGCATAGAAAGAGAGTGCTTTGAAATTTTTCACCACTAAGTGGCCGCTGTACTCATGCGAGTACACCCTTCTAAAACTTACCAAAATAGGAAAACTTCTCTTTTTCCTTTCTTTTGTATTTAATTATGTCACTAATAATTAGAAAATAAATGATTTGAGTTTAAAATGCTGTTAGTTTAATTTTGGCGCTTAATGGGTTAATATATATATATTTATTTGTTACGCTGCTCGCGCCGCCTGTCTGTAAACGGAAAAAACGTCCGCCGCGAGACGCCACGCCTTGGTTAATACTTGCACGAATTAGTTCGGGGGATATTATTTTATGGGAATATTAAAATATCCAAATGATGATGAATGATGATTGATGTTCACTTCACATTTCGTGTTTTCTTTCACGTTTCGTGATTCAGTTTCAGTCTTGGATGAATCCCGACCCGTCCCTTCTCCAGCGAGTGGCGCGGAATACTGAAGCCAGATTCCAAGAGTGTGTCTGACGTGACGGTCAACATTTAGACAAAATAATTTTTAAGAAATATCACCCGCAATTCCCTTCTTTGTTATAGTTATTGGAATAAAAAAATATGTTGTGTAGTTTTTTTATTATTTACTTTTGAAATCCTAATTCTGCCACCGGACACCCTGTATGTTGTAGCGTCACATAACTTAAATATAGTTTTATTAAGTATTTATAGTGTATTTAAACAACTGTGTGTAGTGTTAAGTTTTAGATTAAGTAATAAACCTTAGAATATAAGTATCACTAATATTTAGTTAATAAGTAATATTAATGTAACAGTCGGACAACTGATTTTTGTTACATGTATCATGTAAGCCTAGTGCGCGGGCGCCGACTACCAAACCGGTTTCACCGATCGGCGACTGCGCAGGTAGCGGGACCCCTCACGACCTGCGTGAGCGCCGACCGGCAGTACGCTCTATGCCGCTAAAGCGAACGCACGCTTGCTTGTGCCAAAATCTATAACAGTTGCCCATCGCGCTGGCTAATACCTTCCGCTACCTATATCTCTTGGCTGTTGACTGTGCTTCCTCTGGCTTTCTCCTTGATAAACTGTGTGCTTGCAAACTGCGTAATAAACTGAAGAGTGAGAGTGAACCGGCGGTGTTTAAATTAGTAAACCGTACGTACCAACCTTCCTCCCAACATTACATTGGTGACCCCGAAAGAGCACGATGAGCCAAACAAGAGGAAACGAGCAAAAAGCTGCAAGTCATGATGACGGGCCCAGCGTCGACGTGTATCGAGTCGGTGTGAGGGTACCCCCATTTTACCCGGAAAAACCGGCACTTTGGTTCGCGCAGCTTGAGAGCCAGTTCGCTTTGGCGAACATAACTGCCGACGCGACTAAGTACCACCACGTAATGGGGGGCCTAGACCCTATATACGCAGCACACGTCGAAGACATAATCGAGGCACCAGCAGCCCCGGACAAATACGAGCGACTGAAGACGGAGCTGGTGAGGAGATTGTCCGCGTCAAAGGAGAAGAAGGTGCAGCAGCTGCTGACTCACGAGGAGCTCGGTGACCGCAAGCCCTCGCAATTCTTGCGACACCTACGCCACCTGGCGGGGCCGACCGTGCCAGAAGACTTCCTGCGGACGATCTGGACCAGCCGCCTGCCAAGCAGTACGCAGAGCATCATCGCTTCGCAGGCCAAGGCGAGCCTTGAGGAAGTGGCCGAGCTGGCAGATCGCATACTTGACCTAGTGCCAGCCAGCCCGCAAGTAGCAGCAACATCGGCACCGGCGGCGATACCAGGGAGCAGCATGGACCAGATGGCCAACCAGATCGCCGAACTTACCAAGCAGATGCAAAGCCTGGCCTCGCAGGTGAATAGAATGTCCCGGTCGAGGCAAAGGTCCAGCAGGAGTAGCAGCCGGGGGCGATCACCGTCTACGAGGTCGCACTCCAATTACCGCAGGTGGCCTAACTGCTGGTATCACCACAAGTTCGGCGAGAAGGCAACCAGGTGCGTAAAACCTTGTGACTACGCGGGAAAAGCCGAGGGCAGTCGATAATGGCGACCGACGACTGCCACAGCACTGGTCGCTTATTTGTGACCGACCATCAGACGAAGATGCAATTTCTTGTGGACACTGGTAGTGATGTGTGTGTCTTCCCTAAGTCGGCCATGAGAGAGCGCCGTAATAAAACAACATTCGAACTTTGTGCGGCTAACGGCAGTGCTATAAACACTTACGGTTACGTACACCTTAAACTTAATTTAGGCTTACGCCGTGACTTTGCCTGGCGATTTATTGTGGCGGACGTAACCAAAGCAATAATAGGTGTAGATTTTTTATCATATTATAATTTAATTGTAGATGTAAGAATGCAGCGATTAATTGACGCTAACACTACGTTGGCGACCCCTGCTTTGCCTGCTCGCCCTTCAGATGTTGTTTCTTCGGTGAAGGTAAGAATTGGTGACACTACATACCACGACATACTCCGGGAATTTCCTGACATAACCCGGCCGTCGGGTATACACCGTACACCTACACACAACACCTTACACTACATACGCACAACACCTGGACCACCTGTATCGGGTACACCGCGGCGGTTGGCTCCAGACAAACTTAAAATCGCTAAAGAGGAGTTTGAATCTATGCTAGCGAATGGCACGGCCAGACCCTCTGACTCACCTTGGGCCTCACCCTTACACCTGGCACCTAAAAAGGATAGTGGGTGGCGGCCATGCGGTGATTACAGGATGCTCAATGCGCGCACAGTACCTGATAGGTACCCAATTCGCCACATCCATGACTTCGCCCACAACCTTTCTGGATGCCAGGTATTCTCAACGATAGACCTGGTCAAGGCTTACAACCAGATACGCGTTAATCCAGAAGATATACCGAAGACAGCCATCACCACGCCATTTGGACTTTATGAGTTTCCTTACATGACGTTCGGGCTCCGCAACGCGGGACAGACTTTTCAGCGTTTTGTTGACGAAATGCTGCGAGGCCTGGACTTCTGCTTCGGGTACCTTGATGACTTTTTGGTCTACTCAAGAGACCAAGCAGAACACAAGGACCACCTACGTCAACTGTTCACCAGACTCCAGGCATACGGGATGGTGATTAACACGTCCAAATGCGTATTCGGCGTCACAGAGGTAACATTTTTAGGCTACCGAATCAACTCGAGCGGCACAAAGCCCTTACAGGAGAAGGTCGAGGCCATCAACAGCTTCCCAACACCGAAGACCGTGAAGGAGCTACGAAGGTTCCTAGGGATGGTGAATTTTTATAGACGGTTCATCCCAGGAGCAGCTCAATATCAGGCACCGCTGAACAAATTACTGGAAGGCTCTGTGAAAGGTTCACACCCAGTAAACTTCGCAGCAGAAGAGGACGAAGCATTTACGGCCTGCAAAAGGGGTCTCTGCCAAGCAGCAATGCTGGCTCACCCTGATTGCGGAGCTAAACTGGCCATAGTGACAGACGCGTCCGACACCGCCATGGGAGCAGTCCTGCAGCAGTCAAAGGATGAGAAATGGCAACCCTTAGCTTTCTTCTCCCGTAAGCTAAGCTCAAGCCAGCGGAAGTACTCTCCTTATGATCGAGAACTGCTCGCAATTTATGAAGCGATCAAATACTTCAGACATATGGTCGAGGCCAGAGAGTTTATAATCTATACAGATCATAAACCCATCTGTTACGCGTTTCATACACGTAAGGAGAATTGCTCACCAAGACAGTTCAGACACCTGGATTTTATCTCGCAGTTCACAACAGACATCAGGCACATTTCAGGGAAAGATAACGTAGTTGCTGACACCCTGTCAAGAGTGGATGTCATCACCCAGCCCATAGACCTGAGCGAGCTGGCTAAGTACCAAGCTTCAGACCCAGAACTCAAGCAGCTGCTCATTAAGGGTTCATCACTGCGCCTGAAGAAGATCACACTGCCGGGAACACTGTCTGAACTGTACTGCGATGAGAGTAGCAAGATGCCAAGACCATATGTCCCGAAGGAACTCCGACGACAAGTTTTCAACCACCTGCACTCCTTGAGCCATCCAGGAGCTAATGCCACTGCTAAGGTGGTATCCGAGCGTTACGTGTGGCCAGAAGTAAAAAAAGACTGCAGGGAGTGGACGCGAAGTTGTCTGCCATGCCAACGTGCGAAGATCACACGTCATGTCTCTGCTCCCCTGGGCAACTTCAAGTTACCACGTACGCGCTTCATGGACATCCATATTGACATGATCGGGCCATTGCCAATATCGCATGGATTCCGGTATTGCCTCACAGCTGTAGATCGCTTCACGCGATGGCCTGAGGCAATACCGATCAAGGACATCACAGCAGAAACAGTGGCCAATGCTCTTTTGTACGGATGGATCGCGCGCTTCGGTTGCCCTACCAAAGTGGTGACAGATCGCGGCAGGCAGTTTGAGTCAACCCTCTTCAAACACCTATCCGATATTGCTGGCTTTGAGCACCGGAAGACAACCGCTTACCACCCTGCCTGCAATGGCATGGTCGAGCGGTTTCATCGACAGCTGAAAGCAGCCATTACCTGCCATGGGAACCAAAACTGGGTGGAATCTTTGCCATTGGTACTGTTGGGCATCCGCAGCGCGCATAAAGACGACGTACATGCAACTCCGGCGGAGTTGGTGTACGGAGAAACCCTGCGCCTACCGGGAGACTTCCTCGAACCAGAAGCGGTCAACACCACCGATATGACCGATTACGTGTCCAGGCTACGCATGTTCGCTAGGAACATACAGCCATCAGCAGCATCGCGACATGGTAACACGCGGCCCATTTTTGTTTTTAAGGACCTCGCCACCGCGTCGCACGTATTTCTGAGGGATAACGCGTCATCTGGTTCATTCAAGCCAGCCTACACAGGACCACATGAAGTCCAGGAGAGGAGTGACAAAGTATTCAAACTCCTCTTTAACGGTAAAACAGTCACAGTATCGATAGACCGAGTGAAACCGGCCTACATACTACGTGACACACACACTACAATAACACATAACGACACACACACTCACAACACACAGGAACAAACACAGACTACACAGGACACACCAGTTACCAATCCAACACCGGCGACCGAAGAAGACAACACTAAAAGGACACGGTCAGGCCGTAGGGTGCGTTTCCCTGATTACTATCGACCTTGACGGTCTCAAGAGGGGGGTGGTGTAGCGTCACATAACTTAAATATAGTTTTATTAAGTATTTATAGTGTATTTAAACAACTGTGTGTAGTGTTAAGTTTTAGATTAAGTAATAAACCTTAGAATATAAGTATCACTAATATTTAGTTAATAAGTAATATTAATGTAACAGTCGGACAACTGATTTTTGTTACATGTATCATGTAAGCCTAGTGCGCGGGCGCCGACTACCAAACCGGTTTCACCGATCGGCGACTGCGCAGGTAGCGGGACCCCTCACGACCTGCGTGAGCGCCGACCGGCAGTACGCTCTATGCCGCTAAAGCGAACGCACGCTTGCTTGTGCCAAAATCTATAACAGTTGCCCATCGCGCTGGCTAATACCTTCCGCTACCTATATCTCTTGGCTGTTGACTGTGCTTCCTCTGGCTTTCTCCTTGATAAACTGTGTGCTTGCAAACTGCGTAATAAACTGAAGAGTGAGAGTGAACCGGCGGTGTTTAAATTAGTAAACCGTACGTACCAACCTTCCTCCCAACATTACATTGGTGACCCCGAAAGAGCACGATGAGCCAAACAAGAGGAAACGAGCAAAAAGCTGCAAGTCATGATGACGGGCCCAGCGTCGACGTGTATCGAGTCGGTGTGAGGGTACCCCCATTTTACCCGGAAAAACCGGCACTTTGGTTCGCGCAGCTTGAGAGCCAGTTCGCTTTGGCGAACATAACTGCCGACGCGACTAAGTACCACCACGTAATGGGGGGCCTAGACCCTATATACGCAGCACACGTCGAAGACATAATCGAGGCACCAGCAGCCCCGGACAAATACGAGCGACTGAAGACGGAGCTGGTGAGGAGATTGTCCGCGTCAAAGGAGAAGAAGGTGCAGCAGCTGCTGACTCACGAGGAGCTCGGTGACCGCAAGCCCTCGCAATTCTTGCGACACCTACGCCACCTGGCGGGGCCGACCGTGCCAGAAGACTTCCTGCGGACGATCTGGACCAGCCGCCTGCCAAGCAGTACGCAGAGCATCATCGCTTCGCAGGCCAAGGCGAGCCTTGAGGAAGTGGCCGAGCTGGCAGATCGCATACTTGACCTAGTGCCAGCCAGCCCGCAAGTAGCAGCAACATCGGCACCGGCGGCGATACCAGGGAGCAGCATGGACCAGATGGCCAACCAGATCGCCGAACTTACCAAGCAGATGCAAAGCCTGGCCTCGCAGGTGAATAGAATGTCCCGGTCGAGGCAAAGGTCCAGCAGGAGTAGCAGCCGGGGGCGATCACCGTCTACGAGGTCGCACTCCAATTACCGCAGGTGGCCTAACTGCTGGTATCACCACAAGTTCGGCGAGAAGGCAACCAGGTGCGTAAAACCTTGTGACTACGCGGGAAAAGCCGAGGGCAGTCGATAATGGCGACCGACGACTGCCACAGCACTGGTCGCTTATTTGTGACCGACCATCAGACGAAGATGCAATTTCTTGTGGACACTGGTAGTGATGTGTGTGTCTTCCCTAAGTCGGCCATGAGAGAGCGCCGTAATAAAACAACATTCGAACTTTGTGCGGCTAACGGCAGTGCTATAAACACTTACGGTTACGTACACCTTAAACTTAATTTAGGCTTACGCCGTGACTTTGCCTGGCGATTTATTGTGGCGGACGTAACCAAAGCAATAATAGGTGTAGATTTTTTATCATATTATAATTTAATTGTAGATGTAAGAATGCAGCGATTAATTGACGCTAACACTACGTTGGCGACCCCTGCTTTGCCTGCTCGCCCTTCAGATGTTGTTTCTTCGGTGAAGGTAAGAATTGGTGACACTACATACCACGACATACTCCGGGAATTTCCTGACATAACCCGGCCGTCGGGTATACACCGTACACCTACACACAACACCTTACACTACATACGCACAACACCTGGACCACCTGTATCGGGTACACCGCGGCGGTTGGCTCCAGACAAACTTAAAATCGCTAAAGAGGAGTTTGAATCTATGCTAGCGAATGGCACGGCCAGACCCTCTGACTCACCTTGGGCCTCACCCTTACACCTGGCACCTAAAAAGGATAGTGGGTGGCGGCCATGCGGTGATTACAGGATGCTCAATGCGCGCACAGTACCTGATAGGTACCCAATTCGCCACATCCATGACTTCGCCCACAACCTTTCTGGATGCCAGGTATTCTCAACGATAGACCTGGTCAAGGCTTACAACCAGATACGCGTTAATCCAGAAGATATACCGAAGACAGCCATCACCACGCCATTTGGACTTTATGAGTTTCCTTACATGACGTTCGGGCTCCGCAACGCGGGACAGACTTTTCAGCGTTTTGTTGACGAAATGCTGCGAGGCCTGGACTTGGACAAGGCAAAAAGTACGCGTCAATTTTTATTATGAAAATCTGACTAACGGACCAACTAGAAATTATTTTTATATCCATGGAAATACCCTACTAGTGTTTCGCGATCATCTTACTTCTATATGAACCACTTTTATTACAAAAGTAACTTATTTTATGTTTGTTCTGAATTACGGATTGCAGAATTTGTTTTGAATTACATAAAACCTAGTCTTTTGACGATGGTTACGTTTTTAGAAACATTTAGTAACCGAACTTATACAGGATTTTTTATAACACTTAATTGATGTAGGTACAGAAAATGTGATGACTCCATTTAAATGATTGTTATGTATCAAGAGCGTGGAAAGTCTTCTTTGCGGAAATAAAAAAATGGGTATTAGAATGCATTTTTACTTTAGGATTGAAAATAACCAAAAGTAATTTAAATATGCACGTAGTATTATTCTGCCAAATAAAATTGTTTCTGTGAGTTGTGACCTTTCCATGATGATGTTGAGCTGCAATACCGAGTTTATCGACAAGCTGTAAATCTTTTATCGATATAAAATGTTGTCTTTGTGAATTATTCTGTATATTCGTTCCTGTATTTGTCTGTGGCTCGACCTAGTTAAAATGTTGAGTTTTGATACTACTTTTATTTTTTGTACGTACACATAGTCGCAACTTATTTTATCGTAAATTGTTTTAAATAAAGCAGTCGATGAATTTTACACGGTGTAATTTGTTAGTAAATGGTATTCGTAAAAGTAAAACTATCTGATGCAAAAATTCGACCGACGAAATAATTACTGCTACTTACCATTTCCTAGTTCATTACAGTAATCCGTGTTCGAAGTAAGAATTTATATAAGTTTTTCCCACCACTCACGTTTAAGGTTTATCTAAGTTATTATTTCTTTTGTCTTCTCATAAAGGCTTGCGCAGACTTTGTCAAATTGATACATTGGTACACCGCAATAAGCAAAGTTCCATATTAAAAGTAAAATCTAAATGCGTTGTTATTTAAATAATCATGAAATCAATTTTCATTATCACAAAATCTGACCAATACCTTATGTCGCGATGCCTAATATTTACTGTGGATAAGTAAGTAACCAAAGCGATTACGTTTAACCTCCATATTTTTGAAATTTGGATTGTTTCCTCGTAACAGCTTATAGGTTCAATTATTTAGAAGTATAATTTTTTTAGATAATTTGTACGTATTCTAAAGGACATTCCAATAAAACTCATATACCAGAAGATTGTTTCCATCACCACCTAAAAGTATAAATTATTAAGGAACCACCTGAATATGTGGCAGATACTTACTACAAAACAACCCACCCTTACAGATACGAAATAAAGGCGCTACGAAGTACGAATACCTACACAAATACATAGCTACCATAGTGAGAAGACGTATCGTCTTTGGGGAATAAAGATTAAATGTCAAAATTAAACTTCAACATAACATATCGAAGTGACATTGATGCAAGCCAAGACAACCTACTCTTTCTTTCTAAGACCTCATTTACGGAGACGCGGGTCGTCGCGGGGTTTTTTCAGCGACGTGGTCCGCACTAAATTCAAACAAGGCGTTGTATGAGAGCGTATAATGGAGAAGCGATTTTACACGCGTTCGCTTGAGGTGCAGGCGGAGCCCAAGGAATAGCCGCGTTGGACGCGTCGTCGCCCGCGGCAATGCGAACATACGGTATACAAGTGCAAATGTCAAACTCCAAATTAAAAAACTTGTGATGTCAAATTAGTCTCTGGGATTAAAAAACGAACGTCCCCTCCCGCCCTCCGCTCCCAATCCCCTGTACCACGCGCCGCGTGTATAAACAACATTGTACATTGCCATGTTTGTTTTTGCGCGTGTGATGGACCTGGGCCTAAACCACCAACTCTTAAAGCAGTATTACTTCCAGTGGGAAAGAGACGGAGCTATACGTCCTGTATAGCTCCGTCTCTTTCCCACTGGAAGTAATACCCATTAAGCGCCGCCGTACTCGTTTGAGTACAGTTAGTTTTTGTAATCTAGCTTTTAGATTCGAACGATTTAATAAATTTTCAGGGGTAATTTTAATTTTTAAATAATCCCTTAATCAAAATATTAATATCTTATGAGGGTAGATTTGAAACTCTGTCAAAGTGAGTACTGCATATTGACGAGACATTACATCACTGTAGGTAAGTGTACTTTATTATAATTTACGATACTTAAATGTAATTTCTAGACCATTCAACTTAAACATTTCTATTTAGTAATCACTATTGTATAATATTATTCACAGAAAATAAGTAAATTGCAAGTATTAGTGAAAATTTGTTGAAGTAAACATTGCTGTACTCAATCAAGTACAGCGGCAACATGCATGTAAGAAAAACCTTTATTTGGTTTCAGCTTACTAATAATGGCTTCCAAACGTTTTACGACTGTTAATAACTACAAAGGGTTAGAAGAAGCTGTTCAAACTATTTTTGAAGATAGAGACAATGATGCCGACTATCATGTACCCATTACACCTGCATCTCCGAGCGTGGCGACGGATGAAGAAGAAGGACCTGATGAAAACTTATTGACTGCTTCACTGCCTCGAGACGTTCCCGAGAATATTGAAATGTTCATACATAATAATAAGTTCTCATGCGGTTTGGCTTCAAAAACTGCGTGGGAGCTAGTTCTTCTGCTTATTGCTATGCCTTTGCGCCATACAGCCAATGCGACTAATGAGCCTCTTGGCTCAAGTGTTGTCAAAACTCTTCTCGAAAAACTAGAAACCGATCCTATAGATCACCAAAGTCTTCTTTGATAGATATTCCTCGTTTGTTCCAAAAATATAATAAAGGAATGGGTAGAGTAGATGAACTTGACCAATCAATATCACTCTACAGAATAAGTTTGTATGGAACAAAGTGGTAGCGGGTTCTATTCCCTTATATGATAGACATGGCTGTAGCTAATGCCTGGCGTTTATATATTCTCAGCCACGAAGATCATTTGGACCAGTTGATGTTTAGGTGCAATCTTAATATCAAGGTACCATTTGCGTCAAGCAACCCAAAGTAAAAGCTGCCCTTCATCTTCAACAGTGCCAGGTTTGGTGAACAGTGCCTTACCGAATAGTGGCCACTATTCTCAAAAAGTTGAAAAAAACATTGTGCAGTTTGTCATGCGAGAATACAGTGGCAATGTAAAACCTACTTGATAACACTGCATAGAAAGAGAGTGCTTTGAAATTTTTCACCACTAAGTGGCCGCTGTACTCATGCGAGTACACCCTTCTAAAACTTACCAAAATAGGAAAACTTCTCTTTTTCCTTTCTTTTGTATTTAATTATGTCACTAATAATTAGAAAATAAATGATTTGAGTTTAAAATGCTGTTAGTTTAATTTTGGCGCTTAATGGGTTAATATATATATATTTATTTGTTAGGCCCCTGGACGCTGCTCGCGCCGCCTGTCTGTAAACGGAAAAAACGTCCGCCGCGAGACGCCACGCCTTGGTTAATACTTGCACGAATTAGTTCGGGGGATATTATTTTATGGGAATATTAAAATATCCAAATGATGATGAATGATGATTGATGTTCACTTCACATTTCGTGTTTTCTTTCACGTTTCGTGATTCAGTTTCAGTCTTGGATGAATCCCGACCCGTCCCTTCTCCAGCGAGTGGCGCGGAATACTGAAGCCAGATTCCAAGAGTGTGTCTGACGTGACGGTCAACATTTAGACAAAATAATTTTTAAGAAATATCACCCGCAATTCCCTTCTTTGTTATAGTTATTGGAATAAAAAAATATGTTGTGTAGTTTTTTTATTATTTACTTTTGAAATCCTAATTCTGCCACCGGACACCCTGTATGTGACGGAACACCAGGGTGCTTTTAATCATCCAATCTGACAATTTATATCCGCCCACCCCAAAAAAAAAGACATCCTTGAGGCCACAACGAAAAAAAAGAAAGAATGGCATGGCAGGGCAGGTTGACGATTATCCATAGTTGAGTCTTCAAAATAATGGTTCAATAGGTACTGACCGCATGGTTAGGGCTTATTCACACGAGGACGATTCGTGTTTTTTGACGAAGAACGGAAAAAGTAGGAATCTGATGACCATAGAGTAGGTATATTAAATAGTCTTTGCTGTTGACCGACGACGATTCCTAATCCTAGTACTAACATGAGATGGGAGCATCGATTTCGGGAAGTCCAAGGAAGTTGTTGAATTTTTTATTTTGAATCTTATTACACCTACCTACGGGGACGCTATACACTCCATGTGTCTGAGTTCAAAATACACTGCAATTCGGACGGACATTCACAGTGGGTAACAGGTACCTAAGTGAATAATCATATTTTTTCGACTGTTAAGTAAGTATCTGTTGTATTTTTTTTTATCTTATAATCTCAAATTCACTAAAGACATACCTACTTTATCCATAATCATTATTATTAAACGTACGTGCCGTTTCATTATTTCTCTTTACTTTTATAGAGCCTCCTGGATACGGTCTGTAGCAAACGCAGGGTTGTACAGGGCTCGGGAGTCGAGGGCCTGGGAAAACCTAGGAGATCCGTGGAGTAAGGGGAACTCTCTCCCTCTCTGCCTCCCCATTTGTATGCCTTATCTACCTCGTGAAAAGAGTCAACGGCATCCCAGGTAGGTACCTAAGTAGCTTTTAGATTAGGTAGGTACCTACTGTTGAGCCCATAAGGTGGTCAGCCACGCACAACGGACCGAATGGGAGTCTAAGTGCGGAAAACAGACTCCCTACTCTACCAGCAGCATCAGCCAGTGGCGTTCGTCAGACCCTCAAAAGTGCAGGTGAAAACTACATTTAAATCGGTGGCCTAAGTACCTAGTACTTACTGTGGGTCACAAACTAGGGGAAACAAAATTGGGAGGTTGTTGTAGAAAAGGCGTCGTAAAATTATTTTTATTTTCTTAATCTCAAGAAGTAACGACATCAAAACGGCATTCCCTAAGAATCTATTAGTTAATCTGTGACCATAGCTTCTAACTTAGTTTCATAGCGTCACTTTAGGGACTTTAAATAATTATCTGGGTAGGTACAACGAGTAGGATTGTAACCTGATTGGAAGCCATTTCAACAATAGGATTAAGAAACTCGATGCGAATTAGGTACCTACATACTTACCTGGGTACCTACTACTAATAGATATAATCTAACGTGTGTTTGGTTTTCCCGATAGGTAAACCATAATATTGTAAAAATATTGTTTCAGTTTTATCTAAAAATTAATTAAGTACTTACTTGATAATTAAAAGATAGTGGATAACAGCGGTTAATATATAAGACTGTGGTTGAGGTCTTGAAGCAGAGTACGAGCAGTTACTTGAACAATCATGCGTGTGGTCATTCTGTTAGCCCTTTTGGGTTCCGCACTCGGTGAGTTACCTAACTTTGTTTTTGAAAAATATTTTTAAATTCTGTTAGTACTACTGTTAGACCCTCTCTTGGCTCTCTTCCTCTCTTTACTTTCAGTTATTTCGGTCTAGCGTAGCCTAATTGTGTACTTTACACAATTAGGCTAAAATCAGTAAAGGCCGGTCTCAAAAAAACTGTGAGTGTGATTTGACACCATTAGGTTGCATTACACAATTTAGAAGTCGTTATTTAAGCGAATCGTAGGAAAAGGGATCGCAATTTTGATTTTTCACTGGTTACTAGCATAACATTTTTTTCGCTTCATAAGCGTTTTTAAGTCCAACTAGTCCCGGTTTGCTACTGAGAAACATTTTGGAAACTCCAAAAAACCCGCCGGTCGAACCAAGGTATCGAACTCACGATCTTATTATCAGCTCCAGTCTCGCTAGTCGTTTGCCAGCACTAGTCCTAATCAATAAACTTGTGTCATAATAATGTTCTGTTTTACCATGTTTAGCGGTGCCTAAGAGCATCAACCGCATCGTTGGTGGCAGCCCCACCACGGTTAACCAGTACCCGTACATGTCCAACATGCAGTACGGTCTGTGGGGCATCTGGTGGTACCAGGCATGCGGCGGCTCTCTGCTCACCACCACCTCTGTGCTCTCTGCTGCTCACTGCTACTTGTAAGTACCTACCTACCTATTTCAAGTTTGTTCATGAGTGTAGAAATACAGTGACACTAGTTTGAAGGCTGACGCTATTTTAGACGGGCCACACCGCATTGCGAAAAACCTTTATCACTGTATACCTTGTTATGATCACTACACACTTTTTGAATGAACCATACCCTACTAAAGGCGCGCCACAACGCATTTTTTCTACTGTTATCTGCTGCAAATCTATACTAAAGTCCGGTCGCGGAGCAGAAACAATTTCGTACAATGACCTCTTATTACCTGTCTCCTTCACTCCCACGTAAATATAATGCGTCACGTCGCTCGCATAGATGCAATGACGGCCGTCCTCAGGGATTGTAAACCTTTTACCGTATCTAAGGTTTGTTTTTGTTTGCATGTGGTTTTAGTTGGCCTTGAGTTACAACAAAAACCATACTAAAATGACGTGATTATTTACGAACAATTTAGTACCAATAATAAATCATTTAGTTCTTTGTGATTTCGAAGTAGGATATCTTATTGCATAAACTAAATATGGGTGACAAAAAGTCACCTTGCGCGTTCGAGCGGCCGTATTTAACCGCTGCGGCCCCGACATGTGAAAATTCCCAAAAAAAAACAAATCTTATGTAAATAGTATAGAAGTATAGATACTTCTATACTATTTATATTATATATTTATATATGATAATACAAAGCTGAAGAGTTTGTTTGTTTGTTTGTTTGAACGCGCTAATCTCTGGAACTACCTGTCGGATTAGCAAAATTGATTTTGTATATTATGATCTAGCCACATTCATGAGGAATACGGGAACGGGAAAAAACGGAATATGCGCGTAAGAAGTCGCGGGAAAAAGCTATTAATAATATCTATAATAATTTATTTCGGGTAACAAAGACCCATACTATTTATATACCTTACAACCTATCATACATATTTTCAAAAACCACAAAAATATATACACGAAGTGACGGCATCGTGCTGCGTTGCGTGGTGTCGCGTAGCCTACCGTGGAATCGCCGATACAATACACGACTCCCTTCGGCCAAAACTCTTCCTTGAGGAAGGTCTCAATATGATGAGTCGGAACTCGCACCACGAACGACTTGAAATTAGTGTTGTGGCGCGACTCCAACTTCTCGACCCTTAAGGTCCAGCTGGACTTCGCTCGAACATACTCCAGACCTCCTTAATTCTTTCTTCGTATAGCAGCGTAGGCACGTTTAGGGGTCGACGTACCTACACGAGTCACTAACTCGACCGGCATCGAGTCAGCAACGGCGGTGGCGCATGTTAAATTGAATTAAAACATAATACATAAAGTACTTAGATGTAGGTATACCTAATTTTAAATAATGATTAACTCCAAGCACATAAACAATACTAAAAACTTCCTAGTGTAGCATATTCATTCAGACTATATCAGTAATCGACTTTCGTTGCTGCTAAACATATGTATAAAAGAAGGCAGCAAAGCAGTTTTCACATACCTAAAAGCATAAACCAATTTTTATACTTCCCTACAAGAAAAAAATACTCAGTAAGTAATCGATTTGTATGTCAAATCAACAACATTTTCTTCTTCTTCTAATCTTTATTTGTGGCACAGCGGTGACGTTCCGGCGGAATGGCGTGTGAGACTGGGCACATCCTTCGCGTCCAGCGGCGGCACTCTGCACTCTGTCTCCCAGCTGGTCCTGCACGCGGGATACAGTCCCTCCACCCTGGATCACGACGTCGCCATCATCCGCCTGACTACCCCGGCCGTGTACTCCAACACCATCCAACCCGCTAGCATCCCTGGCGCCAACTACGCCCTAGCTGACGGAACCGAACTTATCACCGTCGGATGGGGTGCACTTGCGGTAATTACTTTTTTTTCTCTGTCAGCATGTTAAGAATCATACTATCATAATATTTTAACTATGTTGGGGTGGCGTTCATGGATAGACTTCATATCTGTCCTCCACAACCCTGCAACTCTACAAGCGTTCGTATAACCTTGAAAATCAACCTGTGCGGCTGTTATTACTCAGCCACGAGCTCCTCGTAGCCATGAGCTGCTAGCCTGCCAGAGTTGCGGATTATGTTCGAAAGAGTTACCACGGCCCTCGAAAGCAAAGGGCACTAAGAGGAGCACGGATGGGTTTTAGTCAGCAAGAGTCTGACACTCCCTTCCGCACTGCCCAGAGCGGGAGAAGTCATTTGATGATTTCCCATCCATAAAAAAAAGCCATGAGCTGCTCTTCAGTATAAGTACAATGTTATATTTAATGAAATAGCTGAGCTCTTCAGTGTTACAAGTATAATGTTATATTTAATGAAATAGGTGATTTAATAGGTAAGTAAGTAATTTGATTTTCTAGAACTCACTTTTCTACGAACTTAGATTTTTTTCAATATTGATAGATACCTTAAGGCCTCTGCCTCGAATCTTGCTGGCAGCGGTGGCGGCACGGGAGTGGCAGGATCGGGGAGGGGACGAGCAACGAGCAGTGAGCTCCAGTCAAGACCGCCCGCGCGTCTACTTTGCAGTGTTGTGCAATTTACTTTTGTGACGCGTCGAAATATCCTCAGACGTGCTCTAGCGTCAAGTATATTTTTTCTACTGGAGATATACCTCTATCGTTTTGGATTAATTCCAGACTCTAAATTGCCCTTGATAGCTTCAAAAATATAGTCAAAAATTTCTACACTCATTCTGGTGTAGTCGTAGAATTTGTCAGGACATAGTCTCTGTTCTTCATAATTTCGATAAAACTCGCCTTAGTACCTATCGATATTTTATTTGTCTAAGGGAAATCAAATGACGCGAGGGAGTGTCAGACTTACTAAATAAACCCACCCGTGTTTCTTCAAATTCCCTTTGCGTTCCAGGGCCACGGTAACTTTTTGGAATAATTTTGCAACCCTAGCAGACAATAGTACAAATTGTTAACTTCCTCCAGTTAAAGAAAGAAATTAAAAATAATTTGTATTTACTTCACAGTCCGGAGGTGGATACCCTGAACAGTTGCAACACGTCAACATCAACGTCATTAACCAAGAGCTGTGTGCTGAGCGTTATGCTTACCTGAAGACTCTGCCTGGCTACCAGAACTGGCCTGACATCACCGACAACATGCTGTGCGCTGGTATCTTGAACGTCGGTGGCAAGGACGCTTGTCAAGGAGACTCTGGTGGTCCCCTCGCACACAACAATGACATCATCGTCGGTGTTGTCTCCTGGGGCTTCCAATGCGCTGATGCCTTCTACCCTGGTGTCAACGCTCGCGTCTCTAAATACTCTGACTGGATCGTCGCCAACGCGTAAATTAGAAATTTATCACACCAAATAATCTCTGGTTCTGTTTCAAATCCAATGAACCATCTGTATTATAAGGTTTCTCTATTTACATGTTATGGGAAGAGAAGATTAAGTATATAAGTTTTATTTAAATCGTTATTTTTATAAAAACCTTTTCACCATATTATCCCAAATAGAAATGTAATTATGAAGAATCAAATCTATGGGGATCATGATAAATGTCATATTTTTTAAGAAACATTATAAAACCTGAACACTGCTAGGCGTCGGTCACTAGACCCAACCGAGGCGCGACGTCTCTGGGGTCGAGACAAGTGAAATCCTCTCAACGGTAGCCTGTTCGTAGGCAATTGTCAATACGTCAAAAATGTATGGGATAAAATGGGATTGACAGATGCTATCGCGTCACGTGATCAAATCCCTACATTTTGGCATTTTGACAGTCGCATTCGCTAATGGAATGGCACAACATTATCCTTAGCACACCTTTTTTTTTACGGGGGAAATCCTCATGGATGTCCTCCGCCTTGGGGCGGGCGGAGGGGTCTGTCAGACTTACTGACTAAAACCACCCCGGTGTTCCATCTTCCACCTACGCCAGAGATCGCGGGAACGTACGCGACTTCCGTAATCCCCGGCTGGATCCACAGCACACCTAATCCAACTAATGAACCCTGCATCTCTCTGCTGACGTCCAAATTAAATATTAAGAAAATTATGTCAAAAGCAAAATAATTGTAAAACATGGTGGCTGTGGCAGTGATCAATGAAGCATAGGGTTAAATATACCTCAATGTAAACAAGACGAAGACGGTGGTGTTTGAAAGATCAGGGGATGTGTCAGTGCGTGATGTGAAAATAAATGATGAGAGTGTTGAGCAAGTCAATGGGATTGTATTTTTGGGAAGTATGTTTACAAGAGACGGATAAAAGTTTAAGCAGATGTGGACAGAAGAATGAATGCAGGTAATACTATTAAGGTGATAGTGCTGGTCACTATCCAGGTGGAAAAAAGATGCTTAGTGCAAGCTTGCTGGCAGCAAGCTACTTATTGACCATATTAAGTATTGAAAGATGCTCGTCAAGATTATGTTTTCAGGGAAGTGCACATCAGTGCAATCTTCAACACCCCGTCTAGAAAGGCTAGGTTTTCTTCCCCATTCACACGGAGATAGAACTGAATGTCGTCAAAGACATAAAATATTTTGAGAAATAAAGAACAGTGTTGGAGCGAGAGAAACGGGATTGAAAATTTTAGCACCTCGCTGTGGATATGCATGCATAGTTCCTGCACCTACAGTCCGGTCAATTTAGACATAAAAATAGTGGTCAAATAACAAAAAATCCCGGAGAGCCAAATATTGGTAGAGAGCTGGGGTTTACCATTACAAATAAAGTTTTGAAAATCCTCATCGATCCTATGTGTGCTACAAAAGTTATTCGGGGTCGAAGGTCAAAATTTGAGGTTTTTTGGACTTTTCTCGAAAACGGTAATTTTTATAAAAAAAAACCTCAAACTAAAGTTGTAGATCTTAAAATTCTCTACAAAAATGGTCTTTATGATTTTTTTCCTAAGAGTTACCATTCCTGAGATTTATTTATTTAGCCCGTTAAACTGGGTGAGATTAATCTTTATGACTGTATTACTTGATTCGTTTGGCTATAGGATGTCTCTCAACTCAGTGTGCCTTTTGGCAAAGGCCTCCTCCAGTAGTTTCCATTGCTTCATGTCTTGAGCAACTCTCCATTTGGGGACCCAAATGGAGAGTTGCTCAAGAGGAAGTTTCAGCTCATCTTCCCAGCGCGTTTGTTGTCGTCCTCGACATCTCTTGCCATCTCTTGGATACCTACCAATTCGTTGAAATTTAGCTCCACTTTTCTTGTCTAGATCTCAACATATTCCTAGTCCATCTCCATTTTTGGAGGTCTATTTTTTCCAGGATATCGGTTAATTTGGTTTTTGCTCTTAATTCCACATTGCTAATTCTATCTTGCCTTCTTGTTCCTGTCATGCTTCGTTCCATACCTCTCTGGCACTTTCCTAGTTTTCCTAGTTTTTATGATATTTTATAAGGGATCATGTTTCGCAGCCGTAGGTGTTGCATGGAAGAATATAAGCATTTAATACTTTTCTTTTCGTTGCCATATTGTGGTCTTTAGATTTACACAATTTCTTTGAGAGACCAGTATCTTTTCCAACCGTTAGCAATCCACTTATTTATTTTCTTGAATGTTTGGTCTTTAGGGGATATGATTTGGCCCAAGTAGCAATATTCATCGACATATTCTATTTGTTGTCCTTCAATTTCAATGAGTTCCATTTCTGAGTTGGTCATCAGTTTCGTTTTTGTCATATTCATTTTTAAAATTCCTGAGATATCGCGATTCTGAGAATCACATTATACATGATACATATTAGGTGATACATAATAAGGTGAAGCGATACTTCAGGCTTGGACAGCTTTTAACCCTTTACAAAGCACAAGTCCAATCCTGCATTGAGTATTATAGCCACCTTTGGGATGGCTCAGCTATGTATCAGCTTGCCGCGCTTGACTCGGTGGAACGCAGATCTAAGAGGCTCATCGGTGACGAAAAACTGGTGGATGCCAAGCTACATAGCTTGGCTCATCGCCGTAAGGTTGCCTGCTTATCGGTATTCTACAGATTGTACTTCGGTGAGTGTGCCCAAGAACTCCACGACCTCATCCCACCGGACCCCTTCTACCATCGGACATCCAGACGCACTGCATCTTACCATCCCTACCTTGTAGCTATTCCACCAATTCGCACTAAGCGTTTCCAAACGATTTTATAATGCGCACAGCAAAGGAGTGGAACTCTCTGCCTGCGTCTGTGTTTCCAAAAGCTTACAACCCTAATCTCTTCAAAGTTAGAGTGAACAGGCTCCTTCTGGGTAAGCTCGCTCCATCGTAGACTTGTCTCTGTCATCTCTGACATTGACTAGAGTCAAGAGCAAACCCGTCACTAATAAAAAAATATGCACATATAACATAATCCACGTATATACATAAACAGGCACTTAAGACAAGTATAAATACCTATTTGTGTCTCTTTTATATATATTATACTATTCTGAACACATTTATTCAAAAGATAGGCAGTCCCTAACTGAATCCCCTCTACCCACGTGGCCTTGAAAAACATCTGGCTATTCTATTGTCCGTAGGTCTCGTTCATATACCTGTTTCTTTTAGTGCTAAAGGTTCAGTTCAAGTCAATATACGTACTTATTACAAGCGTCTACCATTTAGGTTATTTGTGCTATTTTATAGCTCGAAAAAATGTTCAGTTTTGCTTTATTTGCAATTCTTAAAATCCAATACTGGTGGTAAAATTGGCCATCTACAAGATGAAACTGTAAATTCTGCGATGGAGAAAATGTTTCATAATTCTTTGAATAATTTTTTTTTTGTCTAAATCTGCTCCACGGCAATCTGTTGTACACAACAATAAGCCACTGCTTTGTCTGATATTTTATATCCGTTGGATGAATTGAAGAATGTTTGTCAAGATGGAGCTTTCGATGACAGAACAGACAGTTTAGATGGGAGTAGAATTATTATCACTGAGAAGCCTGGAAAATTAACATTTATTTGTTTTATTGACAATTACCAAGATATTTTAAGTCAAGTCTGGTCTGATAAAAAAACACTTAGATTGAAAAGACAAGCGGTTAAAAACTTTGAAAGCTGCGGCAGCAATTGCTCGTGAAGATATTCAATCTTGCGTTTTCGATAACACTATGTAGGTACCCCCCACCAGGTAGAATGTTCGGGGATATAAATAACGATATTCCCGAATCATTGTCATATTTTTTGCAACAAGTCATTTTAAAATACAAGCGTCTTATTTTAGATCATCTAAAGTTAGTTTGTACGAATATTAGCCACTGCATCATAACTGCTGTTCGGCCTAGATCATTTAAATATAAACTACACCTGGGTCTTTCTGTTTTTTTTTCATCGGCGATAGGGTTCGAAACGTCTCATACAAATTAACTCGTCTTTTAGTTTATGCAGTGAAAGATTTACATCTTACATGAAGACCATTTTTGTAGAGAATTTTAAGATCTACAACTTTGGATTGAGGTCTTTTATTTAAAAACTTAACCTACCGTTTTCAAGAAAAAATACAAAAAACCGCAAATTTTGACCTTTGACCCCGAATAACTTTTGTAGCACATATAGGATTGATGGGGATTTTTAAAACTTTATTTGTAATGGTAAACCCCAGCTCTCCACCAATATTTGGTTCTCCGGGAATTTTTGTTATTTTAAGTATCTATATTGACCGATCTATATTGACTACTATTATTGTTTCAGCCTTTAAAAAAATATTTTTAAATCTGGTTCCACAAGGCTATAATTTAAGTAATATGTTTAAGTAAATGATTAAGTGGAAAAAAATACCATCCTATTTTAGGGTTGCAAGTATGTGCCAGAGCCAGACAATAGCAAAGTTGTCATCGGGATAATAATTCAGAACCCGCTCCTACAATTTTGAGGGCATATCCTTTCAATTGTTCTTAAAGTAGGTATATGTAAACAGCCAGATTATTTATAAAAGAAAAGGACACATTTCACACCAATACACGTATACTTTTGTAAATATGAAAAACACCTTAATTAAATATTTATCACAAAAATAAATATCCACAATAATTCACACAACAAAAAATGTAATCCAGGAAGCAATCCGCTATACTTACCTATATTTTATCATGAAACCTAACCAGGGCACAGAAACTAGTACGTTTAATAATTTTGTTATGAACTTATGACCAATATACGCAGATTTAGAACGCGGTTGCAACGCGTTTTTTAAAAATTAATGGCCGGTTTTGGTAACGAAATCCGTACTTTATGGTTTTAGCCTACAAATATTTTTTAATTTTTTTTACTCCGGATACTTTAACGTGCATTGCTTTCTACATCGTTCTCACATATATGTTTGTTTAATTTCAACAGGAATGATGTAACCATAAAATTGTAAAGAAAAATGATTTAAAAGAGTGCCCGTAGAGTTTCTTGCACGTTCTTCTCCATAGAGATCTACGCTTTGGAACGTGCAAATAGCTTCATCTTTTTGACTGACCGACCTTCACAATTCAAAAGTGCCTGTGAATGGTTTATTTGAAATAAATAATTTGAATTTTGTTTTTTTTTGAACTTTTGAAAAAAAAATTGATAAATTTTATAAAATCTAATTAACGGTGCCTTCGCGACGACCGCCTGGCGACGAAACAATCCTCCTCTATTTCACCACCAACCTTCGTGCCGAGCCGCGGCTACTGAGACTCCCTGCCGCTCCACAACTATATCACCAACCTCCGTATAGGATTTCGGTCGGTGGGACTTCTGCTGCTCGCTTCACAGCGATGAAACTGCAGTTGATACCATACGTATCTCATAAAGAATGTCGAAAAGTCAAAATTTGGGGTATTGACTAGAGGGCTTAGTGTAGTTTCGCCTTGGCCGGTTTTTAACGTACACGATCACTACGTTCGTAAAGGCCACAGGTGATTTCAATCTTTCTGGCAAACGATATCGCTGATAGAATGTAATTTTGTCTAGAGCCTAAGGATGTAGGTACATACCTCTTTGATTTCCCCAGATGGCAACGGGGCATTAAATTAGCAAAAGTTTCGAGTAAGTCTTCATGGAGGGTTCCTTTCCGGTTGCTCCTTGCTGCTTCAATTCTTCAAGGCTTGTGACCACCAATGCAGTCTTTTCTTAAAGCTGTAGGTACTTTACACCGAATAAGTACCGTTTACCGCTTTCCTAAATCTTAATCCATTGACGAACAGGAAATCTGGGTAGGGGGGACCGTTGCTTCGACCGTTTGGTGAATTTGATTCAAATACTTGGTGTAATAACTCCAGCCCCGACATGTGAAAATTCCCAAATAAAAAATAAATCTTATGTAATTGGTAAATAAACACTGAATTCGCGATTAATTCGGCGCACACCGGTGTGTTGCCGGTGCTTGAGCGGATTTGTTTCTAAATCAAAAAAAACTCTATGGGTACATAGTTAAACAAAGTACCCATAGATATAAGCTATAAAAAGACGATTAATTACTTACTCTATTCAACTTGTTTTTTTTCTATTTTGATTAATGGTTATCATGGTTGGTAGATATACCTACCTTACTTACCTATCTCATTTAATCAACTATGCAGATGCTAGTGCTAGTATTTTGATTTAAAATACTTAATTAATACCGACAGTTATTTAAAAAAAATACTAAAATGTTTTTTCAACCCCGGCTACTTACGCAAGTGCCAAAGAAATATTGACAATCTGCACTTACTTAACCGTTTTCGTGGTTCATTGATGAATTAACAGGAAAGTCAGATAATCTCAAAAGTACCCGATAGTGATAATCTGTGATAGTTATTATTGGTTTACGATAATAATGATTTATTAGCGAATATCTTTGGGAAACTCCGTGTATTTGTTGACAAAACCCCACGTTTGTATTTCCCGAACGAAGGCTTTTGCGAGGGTACCTATGGAGGTAAGTACTTACCTACATCCTAATGTTTAGATTTTTTCTACTAGCGACTAGGCGGTCGATATCACACTAAACAAAAATACAGAGTCCTGGCAAGGCACCCCCATCTGTCATACCGAACGCCAGAACCCACTCTCACTCAGGTTGAACGCTTCTGTGATAAGGGATGTTACCTATAACCCAACATCAGTTTCTGACCAGACCAGACGACATACAAAATGTAAAACAAATGCTTTCCGCCACACTCGAGTAATTAAAAAAAAACGGCCAAGTGCGAGTCGGAATCTCGCACGAAGGGTTCTTTCTGTACATAACGGCAAAAAAATCACGTCTGTTGAATGGGAGCCCCACTTAAATATTTATTTTGTTCTGTTTTTATTAGTTTTTGTTGTTATAGCGGCAACAGAAATACATCATCTGTGAAAGTTTCCACTGTCTAACCTTAACGGTCCGTAAAGGCTACTTAGTGCGGTACAGATAAAGTACTTAGGTTTTTACTTAGTAGGTACGAGTATTCCTCCTTATCTGTGGTACCTATCCAAAAAAATTTGGCTTTGTGAATCGTGTTACTCCTGAGTGCAAATTCTACTAATTTTCAAGCAACGTTCGCATTCGTATCTCATTTGCAATCTGTCAAACATTTATGAAAACAGGCCTTTTCGACACTTTTTGACTGACATGCGAATGCGAATAGTAGTTTATGCAACGACCATATAAAAAGGGTTATTAAAACACGAGTGTGGGTTTATCACACGAGGCGTAGCCGAGTGTGATAATAGCATCACACGAGTGTTTTAATACCTAATTATATGCTGTTGCATACACTATTTTATCTACACTCACAACGTAATGTTCCAAACATTACGACACTTTCTTATAGCTTAAAGTTCTCAATTCAGACACCGGCCCTTAAACATGGATCATATACATATATATTCAAGATCAAAAGTGTGTATAAAACTTATTCTTTAGATTATTACTCGTATTTTTACATTAAATGACGAGTAGGTAGGTGGTATATTTTGGAATGTTTTGAATTTCCGATTTAAAAACTAGCAGAGTTTTAGCACATATCGGATACCGTCGATTTGTTTGTGTAGTAAAGAAAGAATTCTCTATTTATAGAATTTAATTCAGATGCGTCAGTCTTCTGACTTCTGGAGCAATGTAGGATCTACGTAGCAGTTCGTAGCACAGTGCTACGACTTTCCTATTTGAATGGCTATAGTAGCTACTTAGGCCCTACCCGTGTAATGAAGTGTATCTTGCTGACAAGTGCGGCAGCCAGCTCCCACTGTTCGGCAGTCGGCTGGATGGCGAATTTTTCTTCGTGCGTCTAGCAGTTTTCATGGGGACAGCCCCACAAAAATCGCAAGGCGCTAGAAAGAAAATCCGCGATCCATTTGTAACTGTAAATATAAACATTATGTTGATGTTTTTTTCCCAATAAATATGTTAAAAACATCATTTAGTACACATGGGACATTAGTGATTGCAGTCTTTCGGCTCCCTAACGGCCTCGCTTATCTTCGTCGGTTCGAGCGTCTATTCCGCCGAGGCCTACAATAAACTTTTAAAATACTTGCCAAGTGCAAGGCAGTTCACCACAGCATTTTAACCTGACAGGTTTTGTTTTTGTACCATGAGCATTACCCGCTGACCTGCATCATATAAAATTTTGATCTGCTAGAGTCCGTCCAACGAAAGAAGTTCCACAATCGTGGCGCTAGTTTGTATGCGACTGTACGCTATCCTCTAGCAAATCTTGTTAGTTCTATTTATTTCCGCCAGACTTCTTTTGTTGGACAGACTTTACATGACATCAGTTCAGCAGGCTGCCCTGCAACTTATCCTTACCATCAAGTCTTTTTGACATTTAAGCATACAACATTTTGAAGAGCCCTGCCGTCATATACCGTACACCGTTTATTTTTGATGTGTGATACATCAAAAATAAACGGTGTACAAAAGGCTTAGAGAGGATCTTCTATATTTTCAATACTTTGAAATAACGTCCGAATTATATTTTATGCACAATTTTAGAATAACTTACCTTTTTAAAGTTAAATTTAATTATAACATGTTAGTAAAAGCTACTTTCACAAGCCTGCAAGTTATGACGGCAGGCAGGGCAGTTCAAATGTTGTATGCTTAAATGTCAAAGTGACTTGATGACAAGAATAAGTAACAGGGCAGCCTGCTGAACTGCTGTCACGTAGAGTCCGACCAACGAAAGAAGTTCCGCAACCGCGGCGTTAGTTTCTATGACGTTATTTTAAAACAAATCTTGTTAGTTCCATTTATTTCCGCCAGACTTCTTTCGTTGGACGGACTTTAGTCGCTCACCGGTTCAGGTCACGTGATCGCTAGCTTGCCTGCTACTAGGCGTCTAAAATTGACCTGCTATAAGAGTTCATGGCAGTCATGCAAACTGACGGTTGCAAAATACACCTAGTAGGTATAGATATGGTATGATAGTTTTTAAAAATGTTTGTTCTGGCTAAAAGTGCGTGTTCATGCGCACGCATTTAAAGAAGTACCCTTGATTCATCATTATTGAATACAAAATCGATTTATCGGGGGTTTTACCTGTGAGTAAATTCCCGCGTAAAAATAAATACCGATTATATAAGACTTAGTTTATATGTATTAGGAACAAATCCAGCCGCAGATTAGATAAATGAATCAAATCGCAAGGCGCTAGAAAGAAAATCCGCGATCCATTTGTAACTGTAAATATAAACATTATGTTGATGTTTTTTTCCCAATAAATATGTTAAAAACATCATTTAGTACACATGGGACATTAGTGATTGCAGTCTTTCGGCTCCCTAACGGCCTCGCTTATCTTCGTCGGTTCGAGCGTCTATTCCGCCGAGGCCTACAATAAACTTTTAAAATACTTGCCAAGTGCAAGGCAGTTCACCACAGCATTTTAACCTGACAGGTTTTGTTTTTGTACCATGAGCATTACCCGCTGACCTGCATCATATAAAATTTTGATCTGCTAGAGTCCGTCCAACGAAAGAAGTTCCACAATCGTGGCGCTAGTTTGTATGCGACTGTACGCTATCCTCTAGCAAATCTTGTTAGTTCTATTTATTTCCGCCAGACTTCTTTTGTTGGACAGACTTTACATGACATCAGTTCAGCAGGCTGCCCTGCAACTTATCCTTACCATCAAGTCTTTTTGACATTTAAGCATACAACATTTTGAAGAGCCCTGCCGTCATATACCGTACACCGTTTATTTTTGATGTGTGATACATCAAAAATAAACGGTGTACAAAAGGCTTAGAGAGGATCTTCTATATTTTCAATACTTTGAAATAACGTCCGAATTATATTTTATGCACAATTTTAGAATAACTTACCTTTTTAAAGTTAAATTTAATTATAACATGTTAGTAAAAGCTACTTTCACAAGCCTGCAAGTTATGACGGCAGGCAGGGCAGTTCAAATGTTGTATGCTTAAATGTCAAAGTGACTTGATGACAAGAATAAGTAACAGGGCAGCCTGCTGAACTGCTGTCACGTAGAGTCCGACCAACGAAAGAAGTTCCGCAACCGCGGCGTTAGTTTCTATGACGTTATTTTAAAACAAATCTTGTTAGTTCCATTTATTTCCGCCAGACTTCTTTCGTTGGACGGACTTTAGTCGCTCACCGGTTCAGGTCACGTGATCGCTAGCTTGCCTGCTACTAGGCGTCTAAAATTGACCTGCTATAAGAGTTCATGGCAGTCATGCAAACTGACGGTTGCAAAATACACCTAGTAGGTATAGATATGGTATGATAGTTTTTAAAAATGTTTGTTCTGGCTAAAAGTGCGTGTTCATGCGCACGCATTTAAAGAAGTACCCTTGATTCATCATTATTGAATACAAAATCGATTTATCGGGGGTTTTACCTGTGAGTAAATTCCCGCGTAAAAATAAATACCGATTATATAAGACTTAGTTTATATGTATTAGGAACAAATCCAGCCGCAGATTAGATAAATGAATCAAATCCTTTTTTTTTTCTATTCAAACTAGCACCGCGCCCTGGCATTCATTTCTTCGTAACTTTTTAGTCGTTCCTTCTGGTCGATTTTTTTGAAAAGATTCACGTTTTTACGGTTCCGTAGCCAATTGGCAAAAATCGGAATCCTTACGGATTCGTCATGTCTGTCCGTCCGTATGTCACAGCCACTTTTTTTCCGAAACTATAAGAACTATACTGTTGAAACTTGGTAAGTAGATGTATTCTGTATACAGCATTAAGATTTTCACACAAAATTAGAAAAAAAAAACAATAAATTTTGAGGGGTTCCCCATACTTAGAACTGCAACTCAAAATTTTTTTTCATCAAACCCATACGTGTCGTGGTATCTATGGATAGGTCTTTAAAAATGATATTGAGGTTTCTAATTTCATTTTTTTCAAATCTGAATAGTTTGGGCGAGAGACACTTCCAAAGTGGTAAAATGTGACCCCCTGTAACTTCTAAAATAAGAGAATGATAAAACTAAAAAAAATATATGATGTACTACTAAAAATAATTAGAGTCGCGGCCCGGTATCGCTAGTTCAGAATCGAAATTTTTTTTTTTACATAGCGATACCCCGCCGCGGCTTTAATTATTTTTAGCATAATTATTTTTTGACTTTTTATGGGTTTTTTTTTGCGTAGATTGGGCAATATATTAAATATATCATACGTAAATAAAAAAAAATATTCAATTTTATGCCAAAAATGCCTTACATCATTTTGGAAAAGAGCTGATACTCTTCAAACCGCTTGACCGATTTTTACCAAACATATCTTAGAACCACCGCAAGGAAACTGGTTTTCGAATGAAATAAACTGCATCATAATCGGTTCATCCGTTTAAGAGCTAAGATGCCACAGACAGACACACACACATACAGACATCGACGTCAAATTTATAAAACCGTCTTTTTGCGTCGGGGGTTAAAAACTAAATTAAATATTTAAGTGCTGCTCCCTTACAACAAACGTGATTTTTTTGCCGTTTTTTTTATAGATAACGGTACGGAACCCTCCGTGCGCGAGTCCGACTAGCACTTGGCCGGTTTTTTATGTTTTGATTTTTTTTCATTAATGTATCAGCCAATAATAATAATAATAATAATGTTTTTTTTTTATTGTTTTTATAGAAATATTTAAAAATGTAAAATATATGTGTATGCCAATAAATAAAGAGAATAATAATAATATCTTGGGACAACTCACACACGGCCATTTGATCCCAAGCTAAGCAGAGCTTGTGTTATGGTAACCAGACAACTGATATACATACTTATATAATTTATAAATACATACATATTATAGATAAATTACACCCAGACACAGAACAAACAATAATGCTCATCACACAAAGTTTGTCCTGGGTGGGAATCGAACCCACGACCTTCAGCTTTGCAGTCAGGGTCACTAACCACTAGACCAACAGGCCAGTCGAATGGCCTATTAGCCTCCTGAGACCATAGAATAAGTAGAAATGGCTAAGTAATTAATGAAAATCGTTGTGCTTAATTTTCCGAAACTAACCTTTTATATGGGGCGTTGAAGTTTGTGGAGTACCTACTAAATCCGCGCGGACGAAGTCGCGGGCGAAGTGCTAGTATGTTATACATATATCAGCAACCCAACATCACCTTTAAATATGATCACACCTTTCAGTTTACAGAATTAATAGTGCAGTTTTTTTCAATGTTCAATGTTTGTTTTTCAATGTTCAGTGGTTCAATATTACACTGCAGTTTTTGCCATTTTTTAAGAATTAATTCTGTAAAGCTGTTACCTATGTAAGCAAACAGAGTTATCTTTTAACCCCGGGTTAGAACTAACTTGGAGTTAAAAAAATACTCTGACCAGTATGTGCAAGTCAGTGAATAAAATCCTGTCATATTTAACTTGTATACAGGGTGTTCCAGGAGTCTGTGGTCATGTTTAAAGTGATTTTGGGTAGCTGATATAGATTATGGATAAGATATCTAATCATAAAAAATGTGACTTTTTTCAAAAAACTCCTTCTAAAAGTAAATGTACCTAAAAAGTTCTAAAAGAATCACTTTTCAAGCAGTCTGATGCAGTTAGTGGCGAATATTGTTGTTCAATCACAGATTCGATGCCACCAACGGCATCAAAATCCTTGAAAGTGTTTTTTACGTTTTAGTCGTTTTTCAAGGTCGGGTTTTTTGAAAAAGTTGTTTTTTTATATTGTTTCTTTACTGTATAGCAGCTACGGAACATCGCCCTTAAATATTACCGCGCACTTCTGGAACAACCTCTATAGCACAGTACCTAATCGTGATGTTTTGACTTGTCGCGCTACTTAAATCAGATGAGTGGAAGTAGATAAAAGAAATTAAAAGTAAGCGTAGTTAAGTTGAAATAGTTTGAATGGGAATCCCACATCGTAGATACCCAAAGATTTTATCTTCGATGTGGAGTTTCCTAAACCAAAGCTTTAGATTATCATCGAATTAATATCGTTCTCACTTGATAAAGATAACAGATACTTAGTAGTATAAAATAGGAAACAACCTTCCACCTAGCACAGTCTACAGAGTATTCAAATATCTCGAACAATGCGTGTCCTCATCGCCTTAACACTACTGGGCTCCGCCCTTGGTAAGAAAAGCACAATTATTTAGATTCTCAACAGAACTTTATGTTTCCAATAGAAAACAAACCTATTTAGAGAACCAAAAGTCGAAAGGAACAATAAAGGAGGTGAAGGTGTAGGTAATGGATAGAATATAAATAGGCTTGCTACTGCAACGAGTAACTTGTATAGAAGGAAGGCGAAATAATATTGCACTTAGTACCTAACAAGTATTTAATGTAACGGGTGATAGGACAGAATGGAGGAGAAAAATGTAATTGCGCCGACCCCAAGTAACATGGTCCGGGCAGGAAGATATGATGAGTAACAAGTGTTTTTGATTTGGTAGAACTGCAACTATAAGTAAACATTTCTTTTAGCGGGCCCCAGGAGCCCGAGCCGCATCGTCGGGGGCTCCCCTACCAACATCGAGACCTACCCGTACATGTCCGTCATGCAGCGATCGGCAACCGGATTCTTCTGGTCCCTGTCTTGTGGCGGATCTTTACTCACCTCCACCTCAATACTGTCCGCTGCCCACTGCTTCTAGTAAGTAAACACAACATAAATAGGTTATTGAGTTATTATTGTGAGTAAATAGGTTAGGTTTGACAGCCCGGAGTTTGAAAGTTGGTGGTGTGAAACGCCCGTGCCTCGGAAATCATGTTAGCCGTTAGTCCTGCGCCAGATCTCTTTCCAGTCGAGTCGGATTGTCGTCCCTTCCGACTATGAGAGTGGTTTGCCCACACACTTGTGCACTATACTATGATCCGCGCCGATGGATAGTCTCCGTTGAGATTGGCCGCTAAGGCCGGAATCGGTCAAATTCAAATTATTTATTTCAAATAAACCATTCACAGGCACTTTTTAATTGGCACGTTCCAAAGCGTAGATCTCTATGGAGAAGAACGTGCAAGAAACTCCACGGACACTCTTTTAAATTATTTTTCTTTACAGTTTTATGGTTACATCATTCCTGTTGAAATTATACAAACATATATGTGAGAACGATCTAAAAACCGGAGTAAAAAAATAAAAAATCAACAATAATTTAAATAACAAATCATTAAAATAAACCGTGGCAGCCGAGAGATGACCAGTCCCAAACTGACGGCGTCCGTTCACGAACATGACGCACACGCTAGCACCATTCGGCTCAACCATATTTAAGGGAGCCAAATGACCCAACACATGCGCCACCATCAGGTAGACTTTTGAGTGAGCATGACACTCCCAACCGCCAGGGCAGTCAAGTCAATTAAAAAATAAATAAAAGTAGTATAAGGATCACAGTACTCACACGTGTGCCGTTAATTAATGAATTTATACAATGCTAATTACATTGAGTCTATACAATGAAAATATAATGTTTTACAGTTTTCAACGGGTCCAACAATATTTATAAATGCCAAAAGATTAGTTTGTGCGGCCTAGTAACTGTGGAGCTGGACCGGCATTGAGCCAAGCATTATTATCTCTCTCTCTAAGGCTCAATATTGGGTCCTTTCCTCTTTTTAGTATATATTAATGATCTACTCCATCTTTTAAAAAATCAACCACAAATGGTATTATTTGCTGATGATACGTCCTTAATTTTTAAGATAGATAGACGTTCTACAAATCTTGACGATGTAAATAAAGCCCTACAGCAGGTCCAAAATTGGTTCACTGCTAATAATTTAGTATTAAATGGGAAAAAAACTAAGTGTATTAGATTTGCTTTACCGAATGTCAAAAGTAATAATTGCGATATTGTATTGAACAAAGAGAAACTTGAATTCGTCGAAAACGCGGTTTTCCTGGGGATCACGCTTGACTCAAGGCTACAATGGGGTCCTCATTTAACATCTCTTGCGGGACGGCTAAGTTCAGCAGCATATGCTGTCAGAAAAATCCGTCAATTTACTGATATAGATACCGCGAGGCTGGTCTATTTTAGTTACTTTCATAGTATCATGTCTTACGGTATCTTATTATGGGGACGTGCTGCAGACATCGAATCTATATTTATTCTGCAGAAAAGAGCCATCAGAGCCATATATAATCTGGGTCGGCGCGATTCCCTAAGGGAACTGTTTAAAGATATTAACATCATGACGGTACCTTGTCAATACATATACGAAAATATAATGTATGTTCGGAAAAATCTCCATCTTTTTAGTAAGATTAGTGACAGGCATAATTTTAATACTAGAAATAAGAACAAATTAGATCAACCCCGATTCAGATTGGCTAAAGTACACACTTCTTTTATGGGGTACTGTGTTAAATTTTATAATAAAATACCATATGATATTCTCGGACTGAATGAGAGAAAATTTAAAACATGCATTAAACGCACACTATGTAGACAGGCATATTATAAACTGGAAGATTATATCCTTGATAAAAATGCTTGGCTAAATGCCGGTCCTGCTCCACAGCCTCAGCCGCTTGGTTCCACTAGTTAGGATTTTATATATGGAGGAGATGCTCACCCTTTTTTATTTTACTTTATACGTTTAATAATAATAATATTCCACATTTCTATAATGTTTGGAATACACTTTTACTTTTCTGTTCTTACCAATTGATATTTATAGTTTTATATAAAGTAGAAGCATTTTTTATTTTGGAATCCTGTAAATGTGAGGACCATGGAGCCTTTTTATGTTAATAGATGGTTTCCTTGTTTGACATGAATGAGCAGGGGCAGTTGAGGGTTTGTCATGCTCACTCGAATGTCTCGCTGATGGTGGCGCGTGTATCGGATCATTCGGTTCCCTTCAAAATGGTTGAGCTGAATGGTGCTGATGCACGCGTCATGTTCGTGAACGGGCGCCATCAGTGGAGACTGGTCATCTCTTAGCTGTCGCTGGCTTATTTCAATAGTTTATTTGATACTTAGAATTCTTTTTTTTTTCTCTTCCTTTACATTGTTCTCACATATAGAAGCAACAAAGATAATGTAACCAGGATTATTGTAAATCATAAAATGGTTTAAAAGAGTGTCCGTGGAGTTTCTTGCACGTTCTTCTCCATAGAGATCTACGCTTTGGAACGTGTAAATAGCTTCATGTTTTTGACTGACTGACTCTGACAATTCAAAAGTACCTGTAAATGGTTTATTTGAAATAAATGCTTTGACTTTGACTTTGACTTTGACTTATCTTCAATATAATCCCCCAACTTATAATATGCTTTCTTGGATAATGTGCGTTTGATACAAGATTTAAATTTTGTTTCATTCAGTTCTAATATATTAGGAGGTATTTTATTTTAACATTATCAGGCAGGAGGACTATTACTATGATACCTTAAGGAAAGGATTGTCATTTTAATGATTACTTAAATACGTAGGCACATATAATAACGTTGTCATTGTTTACAGTGGCGACCAACTTTGGCAATGGCGTTCCGTTCTCGGCACATCCACGGCCCACAGCGGCGGCACCGTGCACCCTCTCAGCCGCATCATCATGCACCCGGAGTACGATGACCCCATGGTCAACAATGATGTTGCTATCGTCAAGCTTAGCACTCCTGCCGTATTCTCAGACCGTATCAAGATCGCAAGAATCGCTGGTCCTAACTACATTCTTCCAGACGGCGCCGCTGTCACGCACGTTGGATGGGGCAGACTCTGGGTACTTATTGCATTTTTATTCTAATCATGTTATTTCCTTGAGTATCCTTATGGTTTCCCGTGTTGGCAGGTTCTGTCAAACTATTCTAACTACTGCCAAGTAGGGTTATTCCAGTTCAGCGGACTTTGGCAAAGCAGTTTCTGAAATGAAGCTGTGATTTTAAAGCATGACAGATGTTGGCGGCCCCGTTAACCTTCTTCCAGCCAGTAAAATTTCTTCAATTTTAACGTTTATGTACCTATCTCCAGTGGCCTAATTTCGTATCACCCTTAGGTGCACTTTTCTTGTGGTCACAGTTTAAAACCAGTTGGTCATCAACGAGGACCAACTGACTGCAATCTGTGACACTAAAATTAAACTTCAGTAACAATTCTATTTATTTTATATTTACGGTAAATTTCAGACCGGAGGCCCAACTTCCGAGCAGCTCATGCACGTTCAAGTCAACGTCATCAACCAACAGTTGTGTGCTGAACGTTATGCTTACCTGAAGACTCAGCCGAGGTTCGAGCACTGGCCCGACGTCACGGATGGCATGGTGTGCGCCGGGATCTTGGACGTCGGCGGCAAGGATGCTTGCGGAGGTGACTCTGGCGGTCCCCTCGCTCAGTTCGGTGACATCATCGTCGGTGTAACCTCCTGGGGCTTTGAATGCGCGGATGCTTTCTACCCTGGAGTCAGTGCCCGCGTTACTTACTTCAGCAACTGGATTGCAGCCAACGCTAACTAAAAGGAAAGGATCATGACCAACGATGTATGGAAATCCGTCTTAAGTTGAAACACAATAAATCTTTATTTATTATAGACTACGCTTTATATACTATTAAATAAAAGTGTTCATTTTCACATTAGTATCCGGGTTTTAAAGTAATTAAACAATTTCGGAGATAACCTAAAAATTATGTCTTAACTACTCGCAACTTATAAAATGACCACAGATCACTCATGTAGGTACAAAACAACAAACATAGTTAAAAACAAAATAAGAGAACAGCTGCTTATTGAAAAAAAAAAAGAAATAATCGTGCTTTTTATGGCCTCGCAGCGCTTATGTGACATTATCGAAATAAAACAACTTCAGTCAGATACAGATTTTATTTTATTAACTTCAATTTATCCCAGATCTATGCACAAATGAATAAGTTACCTACCTAATGTATACAAAGGTATAAAACACATAATATGAACAGACTTTTCATGTAGGTAGTCATTAGGTGTATTTAATGTTACAACAAATATACCTATAGATGTTCTACGTATTTGACATGTAAAATCAGCAGAAATAGCATTGTTAGGTACCAATTACCTTTATTATTCCTCATACTCATCAAAATAATTATCTAAATACGAAGCTGGAGCAGTTATATCGTTATAACGTCCCCAGCTCAAGAACCAAACTATAGTCATTATATGAGCGCAACAGCCCACAGTTCTCTTTCCAACCAGGCAATTGCATGAGTAGCCGACTATTGCATCTAATGTATTAGCTACAGCATCATCTTTGCTAATTAATAAATACGTAAAATAGGTGCGACTATTAACGTGCCTCGATTTAATTCTGCCTCTCAAGAGGCACTCTCTAGCTGAATTCATCCGGCGTTCTGAAGGTAGTTCGAGATTTCTCAAATAGTGTAGCCAATCTTTCATTACTGTCACCAGTTCTCAGCTTAACTAAATACATGCACAAAGCCATAGTGGCATTAGGTACAGAGTTTGATAGATTTGGTACAGAATTTAATAAATCATAAAATTGATTAGAAGTCATACTTAACCAATAATGACATAAATATTCTGGCATAATTGCAATATTCGAAAAATCAAAGTGGTATTTGGCAGCTTGCTGCAACATATTTAAAATGTTGTCAAACTGTGTACCAGTAAAGTCTCTTAACTGGGAGGTTAATTCATTCCAATGGCCATGATTTAAGTGATAATTACATATTCGTGCTCCTGGAGGTATATAAAACTTGTGATTTAAAAGTAAAAGCTGCTTTATGGCAGCAGGTATAAGTAAACATTCTGATTCAAAACAGTCAACAAATATGCAATGACTAGCTGTATTAGCAGCACGTCTGTATACTGCTGATGGTATTTTAGCTATTGCTGGAGAAGGTTGCCTGGAATGTTGTGAGGTATGTTGCGGAAGGGGTGGCGGTACAGGTATATTAAATTCTCCACTCGTTCCTACTTCAGACAGAATGGGGCGATTGGTGTCATGTTGGTTTTGATGTCTCACTTCTCTATAAGCTGCCAACCAACAAGCATTACATACTCTTTCCAATCTTGAAACCTAATACAAATTGACATACTATGTATTCAGAATTAAAATATATTATTATTATTATAGCTGAAAGACACCCACGATTGGACATAGGCCTCCCCCAAGTGTCGCTACATCTAACAGTCCTGTGCATCTCACCCCTATCAGATTCCCACGACACTCACAAAGACATTCATCCACCTTGTGGGAGGCCTTCCAACGCTGTACTGCTAATATTAGCACTAATACAATATTATTAAATGGGTCAGTATATCTCAGAACTCTGGGATCTTTGGAAGGCATATGAGGAGCCGAGCCAACTTGCAGAGGCCTTTTAGACACTTTTAATGGAATGTGGTACCAACCAACGACTATCCCTGTATGCGTTATGCTATTGCACCCAAGGACAACCCCCAGTTGGTGGGAAACTATTTCAACATATGAAAACAAAGTTAATAGGCCTATGGGTTTTGAAGTCTTAAGTGGACTGGTTACCAGGAAGTATGTTAAGACAATATTATTATTACTGAGAAAAATATCGTGTTATTCCAGTGTATAGATTATTACCGCTCAAAGTCAAATACTTTTATTAGAAATCACCGCTGGGTTTGACTCACCGGTGACCTTATACACTCACAGAAACAACATAGTTGTTTTGCTGCAGTTTTCTGGATGGTAGTGAAGTTCCCCGAGAATGAAAATTAACATTATAGAAATATGTGTAAAAAATATTTACCAAGTGCAGTGAAACCTTTCTTAATATAATGTTCCTTTCTTGGCGGTCAGATCTCACAGCATGTGTTCTTGTTGTACGTAAAATAGACTTTCCACAAAAAAAGCATACGACTTCTGTGACCAAATGCAGGCAATGGTATAGCATTTCCATCAATGAATGTGCTTGCTCGATCTTGAAGTATTACCATACACTCTGTACATAGTACACTTTCTGATGAAAACTGAAATAAAATAAATTATTTCTCAATGTTGCTGTTTTTCTGAAATACTTAACTCAAGTTATTCACCAATCATCATTGAATCCTCACATAATTATTATATAACAAAGACACACAAATACACATTGCAAAATCATTGCATATTGTAAATCTTTATTGAATACACATTCTATGATTTAAAAACTGTTTATTACTGTAACTGTTGGTCTGTATGCATATGATAAACTCAAAAAGTACTGAACAGATATTCATGCAGTTTCCACCAATAGACAGGGTGATTCATGGGGAAGGTTTAGGTGTAGAAAACATGCATATCATAATAGAGAAAAACCGAGAATTTCAAAAGATTTTTATCACCCATCCAAACAAGCAATCACAGCAAGACAGTCTTGCTGTGTTCCCCACATATTCTTAAAAACTATAGGACTTGTAAACTATACCCTAAACTAAACTACTGAAGTATTCTTCATGAATCTGATAATCATATAATAAAATACTTTTTTCAAATCAACACAATAATTCCAGAGATTAGAAACAAATCAAAAAAGTATTCTGGTTTATTATACAGTACCTACATCAGTATATTACATTGCTGTATTCTTCACATCAAAGTTCACTATTCCAAGATTTAATTAAAGGATCAATAGAAAATCTTTGTTAGTATTAATAACATGGTACAACTTTGAAGTTGCACCGCACTAAGGTTATTGGATATTAGTCAGCTATTCAAAGTACAGGTTGCTAGCACGTCTGATAATCTAGAAGTAGGTAATATAGTAAAACATACCTCAGTAGGAGTTATCCAAGATTGTATTATAGTAATCATCGTCGTAGACGCTTGTTGCAAGGAATGTTGCGGGTGATTTCTGGGTATCAAAAGTGAACAATTGACACATCGGCTTCTCATTACCACCGGCATCGGTTGATCAAAATCAAGCATCGACATGATTAGAATCTCAAAAGAGTTCAGAAACACAACACAAAAACGTCCTGGCGTAATAAAACACAATTAAATATGAAAACGTCCTGTCGTTAGTTACATGAAACACGCTAAGTTGTTTAAAACAAACACACCAACGAATTTCCGTAAGTATTACTATTTAAGTGGAGAGATTAATCGCGGTGACCGTTTTTAGTTGACACATAAACAGTAATGGCGGCTTCCGCAGGCGTCGGCTTAGGGATGGCGATCTAGAATCGATTTTATAGGTCAAGTAAATTGTTCTTTTTTTATCGATCATAAACAATGAATTATAGATTTTTTAAATCGATTTTAGAAACTTGAAAACGAGTTCCGATGTTTTTCCTGCGGATTGCAACTTTTAAGTTTTGATACGCAGTTTCTTTGTTCTGTTTTTTGTAACCAAAGAATATTATTTAATTTATTTTGTATTCGATTATTCATTACATTTGACTAATTATGCTGGCAACACCAAAACGAATAAGTGATTATATATAATAAAGCTGTCGATGTAGAATAATGGCGGGAACAGATCTATCAGAACTCAATTTATTGCTGAATCGATTCTTTCCTCTGATTCGGATAGATTTAAAAATCGATCTTGTTTAGGAATAATCACCATCCCTACCGGTACGCCTTTCATCTGCTTTGGCAGTTGCATCTGCGTGAGACGAAACACAAAAATAAATATTTTCACAACGGAACTATGAAATACATATACAGTACCTACGTTATGATTATGATATTACTAATTATTTAGCTATTTATGAGTTTAATATCATTTTTGTGTTGTTTTTATGTAAAGGCTCATACTTACGTAACTCGTACAAATGAAGAGAACGAAACGTCCATCAGGACTATACGGAAATGTACCTAGCAATCGTTAATTTACTGTTTATCTTAAAATCATAATTCCGGATACGAAAACAAAATTCCTGAAGTGAAGAGCTTGTAAAAAAAAAGCAAATAATTACTATATTCATTTGGTTTTCATACATGCAACTTTTCTAGACTGGTTTTGGTCATTCTCCTTTGTGTTATTAAGTTTAAATTATGTCTCCTAAACCACCTAAAATATGATTCAGAATATAATAAAGTAACTAACATTATAGGTACTATTTTTTATCATTTTAATAGTTTAACTTTAAGAAGGTACCAACAGAAATACTTATTTAAATTACTCCAATACAAGAGAATCATGAAAAATCGCCTAACCGAACATACTGAAATTCGGATACTTACGGAACATAATAAAAATTTGGCAAGTATGCGAAATATGGGGTATGCAAGTGACAGCTCTGTTGATAAGAGATACGTGTCGAATGCAAAAGGTCGCAGATCCAGTTTTTCTTAGAGACCATGGTTGAGGGCTTGAATCTGTCGCAGAAGACTGTCTCCGAATGGGGCGATGCCAATTTGGTCAAGTTCAATGCTGCAAAAACCTATGCGTGTCTTGTTTCCTCTCTAATGAGCCAATTTCAGGAGGTCAAAGACTACAATAGTATACTGGCTATAGACAGGCAACTCTACCTTATTTTTTAATACTAGGAAGTGGTCGAACTCAGCGCCATCTAGTTTTTAGTTAAGTGAACTAATTTACATAAGTAAATGTATAGGTTGGTATAGCTGCTGTCTGATCCTTTATGATATTAGGTAGAGAGATGAGTGTATCCGCTATATACTACAAACATACGTACTACATAAAAGAAAAAAAACCACATAATTGAATATTAAATTTTATTTAGAAGAACTTCACACATTTTACAATAAAATTTTATGTTCGCCTTTTTCGTCCCTTATGATTAGGGTAGTGCCGATTAGCCTTTTCTTTCATTGAATCGTTAATATTCCAAAAGGTTATTTGGCCAGTGAGAACATTATTGATATCTTTGCACCAGTTGTTTACAACAACAACACACACAACACAACACAACACGAACGTACGAACGAATTGTAACGCGGCTCAATAACATGGAGAAACGAAAGCTCAACTCAACCTGCAGATGCACTAGCGAAACAACAAAAACTCTATTGCAAAAGGAAAATAAATGCGCACGAGTAGTTACACTCTCACGCAGCCATTTGCAATTCAAGTGTGGCCATTCAAAAACAAACTTTTGCACGTTTGAATACCAAAATATAACTTCTTCACTATTAAAGCTCATAATAAAAACCTAATTATGTACTAATTCATATATTCTATTATTTTTATATAAGAAGATCATGAAATTGTATTATTTTTCTTGATTAATGTGATAAAGTAACTCCCAGAAAAAAAAAATAACCGTAGCAACACCGCAATTTGTTTCCCTTAACTAAAAACTAGATGGCGCTGTTTTCAATAAAAAAACGGAATTTTAATTTTGTTCTAAATTGCCATAGCATGCAGGAGGTGTAACCCTGCCGATAATCTATCATTTTGAGCTTCTTGGCGTTACGTTTTGACATTCAACCTCAATGTTGGTCCATTGAAATGTTTACTATATTAGGTTGGGTAAAAAGTCTTTCGCATTATAGTATGTACTAGCACTTCGCCCGCGACTTCGTCCGCGTGGGGATAGTAGATACTCCACAAACTGCAACGCCCCTATACACATCCCATTATAAAGGTTAGTTTTGGAAAATTAAGCACAACGATTCTCATTATTGGTTCAGCGCAACTGTTCACCCCGTTCAGCCCGTCAGGGGTTGATTATGCAAAAATTGTTAGGTACATGATCTGTTTCAATTATCCCACTTTTAGTTTGTTCATAGAATTCCGACATAAATTGATGCAAGCTATAATTTCCTCCCCTAAAAAGTTATTCACCCCTGCTTCACCCCTTGTTATGTATGTACCTAGTTGATTTTCGAAAAATCCAAACATGTGTTATTCTTATTGTTTTATCCAAAACATTTAAATGCCGTGGTGTTTCAACTCCATCGGACCAAGCATTGATACGATTCTCCCCAGTTCGCTCAAGCCGCGACATTTTTCTTACTCCGAGCATGTTTATTACCGTCGTAACTTTTGAACGAAAGGTCCGATTTGAATGATTTAAAGTGTAATTTACACGGACATAATCAACCTTAATTATCAAACCATTTAAATGGATAATGATTAATATCATGGTACTATAATCACCATTTTTTATTTCACCATGGGATTTGCTTGACTAATATTAACAAAAAGCGGTCATGGTGACTTATCCATAATAGTTAGACATATGGTATCGCGAACTTTTTTGTAGATATTGATGACTTCTATAAAACTGTAGTACATCACATTGCTCTATTGTCAAAAGATTCCGCAGCGTACGCGATATAAGGATTTTTTTCACATTATCGAAGTTTTCATACGGATCCCTAACTTTTTTGAAAATATTGTATAGCCTATGACCATCACCGATAATGTAGGATTCTACTGGTGAAAGAATTTTTCAAATCGGTCCAGTAGTTTCGGAGCCTATTCATTATTTCAAACAAACAAACAAACAAACAAATCTTTCCTCTTTATAATATTAGTGTAGATGAACTTGTAATAAAATCTCTTTGGCTATACTATTTGTATCTGGCTGGTTTTGGTATCATTGAAAGTTTAAATTTTAAAGAACATAATTCCAAATTCAAATTAAGAAAATGTGTGATTTTCATTTGTTTTTCGTACTGTCAAGATGAGTGCATCTAATGAAGAAATTCGATACATTTTAAAATTTTACTACAAAAAAAGTAAAAATGCAACGCAAACCGCGAAAAAAATTTGCGATGTTTATTGACCTAGTGCAGTGTCTGTGAGAGTAGCACAAGGTTTAAGCCTTTAAGCGTTTTCAATCCGGAAATTTTGATGTCCAAGATGCACGTCGCTCTGGTCACCCTTTTACGGATTATATGGATGCCATTTTTTAAAAAATGGTATATCAATGGTTACGACGTAGCTGAAGAACTGGGAATTGACCACAAAACAGTTTTAGCGCATTTGAAAAAAACTGGGTACACAAAAAAGATATTCGATATTTGGGTACCTCACGAGCTCACTGAAAGAAACCTAATGAACCGTGTACTCATTTGTGATTCTTTATTACGGCGTAATGAATCCGAACCATTTTTGAAGAAGCTGAAACCCGGGTTAACTCGCAACAAGGTGATGCTGTGTGTGTAGTGGGATTGGAAGGGCATTATTCATTAGGAGCTGTTACCACCAGGCAGGACCATTGATTCTGAACTCTACTGCGAACAACTGATGAGATTAAAGCAAGAAGTTGAGAGAAAGCGGCCGAAATTAATCAACAGAAGGGGTGTGGTTTTTCATCATGATAACGCTAGACCTCACACATTTGTCGCGGTATTTTGATCAGAAGTCCCAAAATTTCTATAGCAATGGGATCATGTCCCTACCTACAAGATGGCAAAAAGTTATCGAACAAAATGGTACCTACATACTTTAGTTAACCGCTCAAGCACCGGCAACACACCGGTGTGCGCCGAGTTAATCGCGAATTTAATGTTTATTACCAATTACATAAGGTTTAATTTTTTTTTTGGGAATCTTCACATGATACGCATTCAAATTATATAGCAAGTTCTTAAAACCGCCATAACGTGACTGCTGTGTTCAGGGTTGGCTCTAAATGCGAGATTTCTTCAGCGGTCAACAGCACAGACACGCAATTTTTACATCAGTATAATAACTCTCTCTCTCTTCTCTCTGTTAATATTATAGCCCCTTCCATAGTACCTACACCATGACTTAGCTGCTGCGGCCAGGAGTGACCCCATATGCGATATATCCTCAGCGGTCACTAAAACAGTCGGCGGCCAGCCTGCTACCTCTGGTCGGCAGTCGGCTGGATGGCGAATTTTTCTTCGTGCGTCTTGCATATTTCGTGAGGACAGCCCCACAAAAATCGCAAGGCGCTAGAAAGAAAATCCGCGATGCATTTGTAACTGTAAATATAGATATTAAGTATGTTAATGTTTTTTTTTTCGAATAAATATGATAAAAAAATATCATTTGGTATCTTTGCCTTTGGTACACATGGGGCATTTGTGATTGCAGTCTTTCGGCTCCCTAACGGCCTCGCTTGTTGGTTCGACTTTCGACCTTCGTTGGTTCGAGCGTTTATTCCGCCTCAGTTGCAACATAATAAAATGACGGTTGCAATATATTACGGTAGACACGATAGTTTTTCAAAAATGTTTGTTCTGGCCAAAAGTGCGTGTGCGTGCGCTCGATTTAAAGAAATAGGTAGGTAGGTACTCTTGATTCATTACTATGATGAATACACAATCGAATTATTGGGTTTTACCTGTGAGAAAAACCCCGCGTAGAAAATAAATACCGATTAAATAAGACTTAGTACGTATTAGGAACAAATCCAGCCGCGGATTAGATAAATTTATACAAGATCTTCTTTTCTTTTCTAACTAGCACCGCGCCCTGGCTTCTGCTCGAAATATAGTTTTTTTATGATATTAGTGCGGTAAGTTGGTTTTTATAAACGAGCAGACGAATGTAAGCCCGAGACGAAGTCGAGGGCTTACCTAGTCACGTCACGAGTTTGTAAAAACCAATTTCTGCACGTGTCATACAACGTTTTTCAATGGGCAGACGTGGGAAAAAAAAAAAATGCGAGAAAACAGCCTAGTATAATAGGTAACGAAACAAACTTTTTGATTTAGATATCAGTCGGAAAGTCGCAACAATCTTTGACGTTTCTAATATGAAAATGGCGCGAATTTGCAACGGGGCGCCACAATCACGTGGTGAAAATTAGAACAACATCTTTCATTTATTTATTTTTATTAAGGTAGTATTTAAACGCAAATCAAAAAATATCCTTTTTCTATGCAATAAGATTCCGAATTCCCATCAAAATTACTGATTGCACAGCAAAGTATTTAATTCAAAATATCACTAAACACACTACAATTTATTTTCGCAGCGTACAGCGATTTTTCCTAAAGCAAAAGCTTTTTCATCAATGCACAGCCAATAATCTTATATCTAATAGACCTATCCAAATCGAATACTTCTGTGTGGTTTATAAAAAAGTAACCACAAAGGGGTCATCGGGATTTTAGGGCACCGAGTCGGAGTGCCCTAAAGTCCCGATTGCATCCAGTTTCTCCTGATATAACAACCGTTACATACCCAATGTCGAGTCAAAGTTAGTTATTTTGCTATGAAATATGGAAAATTTGCTGTGCAGTCAGTATTTATTCTATGTATGTAGTATTTTTGTACAAAAATGAATTTAACTGTATTGCATTATGAGGAAAAAGTAATGTCATATGATTTCGAATTATCTGCAGTTTGAGTATGTTAAACATTAACACCCTTATTCATAAAAACTTTTCAGCCATTACTTAGTTAAAATACTGTTTAAGAGATTCTAAATTCAAATTCTCCATAGAAAATTTTGAATTAAGAGTCTGCTTATCGGTATTTTAGCTAAATAACGGTTATAAAGTTTTTATGAATAAGGCTGTTAGTTTATTTGTAGTGAAGTAAGTTATTTGATGTAAAATAGAATATAAATGATGAGTATGTATTGATAGGCGATTATTTATTTGATATGCAATTTGTAATATCCCTTTTTATTATTCGTCTCTCATTTTCTCTTTAGTATTAAAGTAAGACAAACGTAGATATTGAACAATAGCGCTTCCAAGGAGGTTCGATCATTCAGCTAATTTTATTCTAGGATGGTGAAACTTCTTGGCGATATTCTTATTTATTTTATTATGGAAATTAAAAAAAACCGTAAAGAATACCTACCTACCTACCGTACCTATTTTACCGCACATTCCATTGTGTGGTGCGTAAATTTTAACTTTCGAACAATGTATACAGGCTTCGTGAATGCATTTTTTGAGCAAATGTGTTGAAAAATTAATATACAGGGTGTTCCAGAAAGGCGTGGTCATATTTAAGGGTGATGTTGGGTAGCTGATATAGGTACATTAAGGAAAAAATTACAAAATTTAAAAAAAACATGATTTTTTCCAAAAAAATCGACCAGAAAAAACGAGTAAAACTTCTGAAGAATTGACTTTTCAAGCAGTCTGATGTAGTTGGTTGGACATCAAATCTGTGATCGTGAAAGTAATTATGCCACCAACTGTAACAAACTACTTGAAAAATGATTTCATCGTAACTTTTTAGTCGTTTATTCTGGTCGATTTTTTTGATAAAATGCACATTTTTATGTTTGAAATTTTTTAATTAATGTAGGTATGTACATCAGCTACCCAACATCACCCTTAAATATGACCACACCTTTCAGTTCTAAACTGCAGTTTTTCGCCATCATTTACAGAATGAATTCTGTAAAGCTGTAGGTACCTAGGTAAGCAAACCAGAGTTAGCTTTTAACCTCGGTTAGAACTAACTTGGAGTTAAAAAAATACTCTGGTAAGTATGTGTATAAGTGTGTGTGCAAGTCAGTGTATAAAATCCTGTCATATTTAGGTTGTTACAGGGTGTTCCAGGAGTCTGATGTCATATTTAAGGGTGATGTTGGGTAGCTGTTATAGATTATGGATAAAATATCAAAACTTGCAAAATGTGACTTTTTTCAAACAACTCTAACATCCAAATGTTCGAAAAGAATAACTTTTCAAGCAGTCTGATGCAGTTAGTTTAATAGCGTCTATTGTAGATCAATCACAGATTTTTTTTTAGTTTTACTTTTTAGTCGTATTTTTCAAGGTCGGTTTTTTTTAAAGTTGTTTTTATTTTATTTTGATATTGTTTCTGCACTGTATAGCAGCTACAGAACATCACACTTAAATACGATACCACGCACTTCTGGAACTGCCTCTATAGAGCACAGTACCTAATCGTGATGTTTTGACTTGTCACCCTATATCAGATTAGTGGAAGTTGATAATAGATATTTAAAGTTAGCAGTAGGTAAGTTAAAATAGTTATAATGTTTGGGAATGGAAACCCACATCGTAGATACCGAAAGATTTTATCTTCGATGTGGAGTTTCCTAAATCAAAGCTATAGATTATCATCGAATTAATATCGTTCTCACTTGATAATGATAACAGATACTTAGTAGTATAAAATAGGAAGGTACCTTCCACCTAGCACAGTCTACAGAGTATTCGGGTATCTCGAACAATGCGTGTCCTCATCGCCTTAACACTACTGGGCTCCGCCCTTGGTAAGAAAAGCACAATTATATGGTTTCTCAACAGAACTTGTACCTATGTTTCTAATAGAAACCTATTTAGGGAACCAAAAGTCGAAAGGAACTAAAAAGGAGGTAAACCGGTGTAGGTAATGGATAGAATGTAACGGGTAGGCTTGCTACTGCAACTAATATTGCACGGGATATTATAAATTGCATATCAAATAAATAATCGCCTATCAATACATACTCATCATTTAAATTCTTTTTTACATCAAATAACTTACTTCACTACAAATAAACTAAATGTTTAAAAAACTCAAACTGCAGATAATTCGAAATCATACATCAATATGACATTACTTTTTTCCTCATAATGCAATACAGTTAAATTTATTTTTGTACAATAATACTACATACATAGCATAAATACTGACTGCACAGCAAATTTGTCATATTTCATAGCAAAATATTAGTTATTTTGCTATGAAATATGGAAAATTTGCTGCTTTGACTCGACATTGGGTATGTAACGGTTGTTATATCAGGAGAAACTGGATGCAATCGGGACTTTAGGGCACTCCGACTCGGATAGGTTAGGTTAGAAGGGGATGGCGGGGTCGTGTGAGCGAGCGAAGCGAGCGAATAGACCCCGCCATCCCCTTTGTGGTTATTTTTTTATAAACCACACAGAAGTATTCGATTTGGATAGGTCTATTAGATATAAGATTATTAGCTGTGCATTGATGAAAAAGCTTTTGCTTTAGGAAAAATCGCTGTACGCTGCGAAAATAAATTGTAGTGTGTTTAGTGATATTTTGAGTTGAATATTTTGCTGTGCAATCAGTAATTTTGATGGGAATTCGGAATCTTATTGCATAGAAAAAGAATATTTTTTTTATTTGCGTTTAAATACTACCCATATTGCACTTAGTAACAAGTATTTAATGTAACGGATGGTAGGACAGAATGCAGGAGAAAAATGTATTTCCCCAAGTGACATGAGATTAGGGCAGGAAGGTATCATGAGTAATAAGTGTTTTTGCTTTGGTAGAACTGCAACTATAAGTAAACATTTCTTTTAGCGGGCCCCAGGAGCCCGAGCCGCATCGTCGGGGGCTCCCCTACCAACATTGAGACCTACCCGTACATGTCCGTCATGCAGCGATCGGCAACCGGATTCTTCTGGTCCCTGTCTTGTGGCGGATCTTTACTCACTTCCACCTCAATACTGTCCGCTGCCCACTGCTTCTAGTAAGTAAATACAACATGAATTAGTACATTACTGCAGCGGCCAGCAAAAGAGGCATTGATGGACGAACGTGTTAATGTGGGCCGAGGCACATATACCTAACGTAAGTCCATCAATGCCTAGTTGTAGCCAAGGCTTGCATAGTAGGTACTTTTCTCAAATAATGCGCGGAAATTAAAACCTAGAAAATTAATCAATGACGAACATAACTAACAACAATATTTTTTCCCGCGAAGTGTTCATTTGATTTGTTTTTTTTTTTCAATAAAAAGCTTTCTATTTGCAAACCAGTTTGAAATTTTAATAAAACCTTTGATAAGTTACCTCCTTGGCCGTCATGTTTCGGAGTAAAGGGTCGTTTCATTTTTAAATTACACGACAGACATGTGTGTACTATACTAAGTATTTGATTTATTTGGCCGCTAAACCACGACAGTATATATGGATTTTCATACAACTTTTGCCGGCCGATGCTCCCATGTATTTAGCCAGTACAGCAATTTCGATTGATTTCGACGAAGGTTGTTTAAATAATGCTCAAACCTAGCATGTTTGAGAAAAGGTTATTTAGTTGTTATTATGAATAAATAGGTCGGAGTTTGAAAGTTGGTGGTGTGACACGCCTGTGCCTCGAAAATCATGTTGGCCATTAGTCCTGCGCCAGATCTCTTTCCAGTCGTGTCGGATAGACTATGAAAGTGATGGAAGAGAGAGTGCACTGTGTTTGCGCACACACTTGTCTTGTGCATTATATAGGTACTATGATCCGCGCCGACGGTATCCGTTGAGATTGGCCACTATGGCCGAAATCGGTCAGGCAGGAGGACTATTACTATGATACCTTAAGGAAAGGATTGTCATTTTAATGATTACTTAAATACGTAGGCACATATAATAACGTTGTCATTGTTTACAGTGGCGACCAACTTTGGCAATGGCGTTCCGTTCTCGGCACATCCACGGCCCACAGCGGCGGCACCGTGCACCCTCTCAGCCGCATCATCATGCACCCGGAGTACGATGACCCCATGGTCAACAATGATGTTGCTATCGTCAAGCTTAGCACTCCTGCCGTATTCTCAGACCGTATCAAGATCGCAAGAATCGCTGGTCCTAACTACATTCTTCCAGATGGCGCCGCTGTCACGCACGTTGGATGGGGCAGACTCTGGGTACTTATTACATTTTTATTCTTAATCAACTTATTTTCTTGAGTATCCATATGATTTCCTGTGTCGGTAGGGTCTGTCAGACTATTTCCAACTACAGCCAAGTAGGGTTATTTCAGTTCAGCGGACTCTGGCAAAGCAGTTTCTGAAATGAAGCTGTGATTTTAAAGCATGGCAGATGTTGGCGGCCCCGGATTCTTCCAGCCAGTAAAATTTCTTCAATTTTAACGTTTATGTACCTATCTCCAGTGGCCTAATTTCGTATCACCCTTAGGTGCACTTTTTTTGTGGTCACAGTTTAAAACCAGTTGGTCATCAACGAGGACCAACTGACTGCAATCTGTGACACTAAAATTAAACTTCAGTAACAATTCTATTATTTTATATTTACGGTAAATTTCAGACCGGAGGCCCAACTTCCGAGCAGCTCATGCACGTTCAAGTCAACGTCATCAACCAACAGTTGTGTGCTGAACGTTATGCTTACCTGAAGACTCAGCCGAGGTTCGAGCACTGGCCCGACGTCACGGATGGCATGGTGTGCGCCGGGATCTTGGACGTCGGCGGCAAGGACGCTTGCGGAGGTGACTCTGGCGGTCCCCTCGCTCAGTTCGGTGACATCATCGTCGGTGTAACCTCCTGGGGCTTTGAATGCGCGGATGCTTTCTACCCTGGAGTCAGTGCCCGCGTTACTTACTTCAGCAACTGGATTGCAGCCAACGCTAACTAAGAGGAAATTTGTGTTATTAAGTTTAAATTATGTCTCTTAAACCACCTAAAATATGATTAAGAATATAATAAAGTAACTAACAATATAGGTACTGTTTCTTATCATTTTAATTATAGTTTTACTTTTAAAAGTTCCAACGGAAATACTATTTATATTTAAATTACTACATTAAAAGGGAGATATTAATAGACACACTACATACATACTACATTAATAGAGAGATTATGAGAAATCGCCCAACCAAACATACCTACTAAAAGAAAACGAGAAATAATAAGTCTAGCCACACTTTTATTTTATTAGCCACGTGATCAAACTTCTCATTTTATAACTAAGCAACGGGAAAATGTGATAGCCTCTAATAAACTAATTCGTCTTTTTTACAACGCCAACTAAATATTCTAAGGAAAACGTCAAGTAAAGATCAACAATTGTATTAACTTGTCCTTTTTATTTATACATTGCCACCTAATTACTAACTCAGCCACGGAATTTATATCTCATCACCATTTTACAGCGAGTTCGGGATTTGGGGCACCCCGACTCGGACAGGTAAGGTTAGAAGGGGATGGCGGGGTCAAGTGAGCGAGCGAAGCGAGCGAACAGACCCCGCCATCCCCTTCGTGGTTATTTTTTTATGATACTAGTGAACTAGAAGCTAGTAGAATATATTTTTTGATGTCATTTAATACTGCTTGAATGCATGTTACAAATTTAGATGCTGAAAAATAACCACCATGCTGAGTTGTATTTAGATTAGCTTGCATAGAAGATAACTAGTGGCTAAGATAGTATCATTCAGACGTTCGTTAATTGTGGCTGACTTAGTAATTTAGAAGGCAATGTAGATTTTTAGAGGCAAATAATGCTATTAAAAAGATGTCTGTTTAATTAGCACCCAAAGAAAACCAATGTATTTCTTACAGTGACCATTAAGTAGGTACATTCAATTGGACATAAATTCGTATACCTACCTACTTACATAATATAATGAAAATTTGTCAAGTTTTAGAAATCTATGCAGACGACAGCTCTGATGCTGAGAGATATGTAGGTACGTGTCCAATGCAAAAGGTCGCAGATCCAGTTTCTCTTAGAGACTATGGTTGAGGGCTTGAATCTGTCGCTGAAGACTGTCTCCGAATGGGGCGATGCCGATTTGGTCAAGTTCAATGCTGCAAATACCCAGGCGTGTCTTTTTTCCACTAAAATGAGCAAATTTCACCGGACTCCATCTTTCCGAGGTGTAACCCTGACGATAACCGATCATCTTGAGCTTCTTGGCGTTACGTTGACATCAAACCTCATTGCAAAACAACACAAACTGCTTTTGAATAATATATAAATATGTTAGTCAATAAGGTATATGTCTATGGGCCAAAGTAGCCTGAAAGAAAGAATACGTAGATACAAATTACATTTTTAAATATTTCTACAAAAACAAAAAAAAAATATAAAAAATAGTAGCCCACCGGGTATATCGGGAACAGGGTCCAAGCTACTGGCGGTCAGGGCTCCAGAGAGAGGAACCTCCTAACAATGCGAGCCGTGTCCAGAAGAACTGCTTTCTGAATCAAGCCCTTGATCCAGCTGCCTAACGAGAGCCTCCTGAGGTGTTGGTCGAGGCTCGTGGCCATTAAGCCGTTAGCTGACACGACTATCGGTACAATTATTATTATATTTCGAGGCCAAGGCTTAACTGGCTGGGAAAAGTTAGGAATCCTAGCAAAGGTGAGACGGTACTTCACGCCGGAACAGCTGTTCAAACTAGATCAAGCGCAAGTTCGATCATAATTATATTAATTATTATTAGATATGACGGGGAACGGGCCCCCTTGTTATTTTTAAAAACAGTGACGTCAGCAATGCTGACGTCACTATTCCATAATCATCATGGTGCTGGTGGTGGTTACTCATTTCGGAAATGAAATACTTGTTTTCAGTATCAACTTATATTCTCGCTGGTGGATAGCACACAAATGGCACACAGTAAATATTCGTCAACAACAAAGAATGACTCACGATATTACGGAGCTCCGCACCGTCCGACGGCTCGACTTAGAATGACTTGTGAACTTTTTTTTTTTTTTTTTTTTTTTTTTAGGTATGACCACTAGCAAGTTAACACACGTGGGATATTAACTGCTTAACCGGACTACCTGTGGTGGCTTCAAATGAATTTAAAGCCCCCAGCCAAGGCAACAAAACTAGCTACAAGCTAAAAACACTACTGACCGCTCACTAAGGGCATTCCCTGTGGAATACGACCTCGGCTTAGCGGCGTCAGTTTGGGACAGCAAGGGACAATCAGGCTGGGTCGTTTTATTATTTAGGGGTTATTAAAGCTAAGGGCTCAGCGGCGCGGGCTGGCTCGTTTGCAAAAGTCGGGGAGGGTTTTGAGCGGGTCGTCGCGACGGACCTCGGCGGCGAGGTCGGTATACGGAACGCGGTCTGTATCTGTTTATTCTAAGGGTGCTGGTTTCCCTACAGCTTTCCTGTATCTTTGTGATCTCGTCGTCGGATTCGACGAGTGTATGCCGAGGACGGCGAATCTTACTAATACGAGAGGGAGTGTACTGGGTTGCCTTTGAAATCAAAGGGTTTTGGTGCTTTTCAGCGGATTCGAAGAAACGCTTTGTAAGGCGTTTCATAAACTGTTTTAGGGTCGGGATTTTAAGGTCGACATGAAGTCGTTCGTTCCGTACATACCACGGGGCGCCCGTGGCTTTTCGGAGAAATCTATTTTGAATTACTTGCATTCTGTGGATTTGCTTTGGCTTAGTGTGTGCGAATACAGCACACGCATAAGTCATAATCGGTCGTATGCACGTAGTGTAAATGCGCAGTTTACATTTAAGTGATAGCTTGCTGCGTGCATTCAGCATTGCATGGAGTCTACCCAGAGCGAATGCAGCACGCGAACGTACCGCACTTATGTGCTCAGCAAAGGTGAGTCTATGGTCTAATATCACACCTAGATATTTGGCTCGCTTTTCCCAAGGGATCTGCTTACCAAACATGGTGATAGGACTCGGTGGATTGGGAATGAATTTCGTCCGCGGTTTGTAGAACAAAACCGCCTGACTTTTTTCGGGATTAACCTCAAATCTCCAGAGACGGAACCAAGCGCCTAGGTCGCTGGCCGCCTTTTGAAGATTTTTGGCTATTGCGTTTTCACTATTGCCGGAGCAATAGATGGCCGTGTCATCGGCAAATAGAGCTAGCTGCGTCTTATTATTCTTAGGGATGTCGCTAGTGAACAGCGTGAAAAATAAGGGGGAGAGCACGCCGCCTTGAGGGACGCCGGCTCGTATAGGGTGGGGGGAGGAAAGCGCACCTTCGATACGATACCGAAAGGTGCGGTTCGACAAATAGTCTCGTATGATGAGCACGAGACGATCTGGCACGCCAAGTTTATATAGCTTATAAATTAAGCCATTGTGCCAGACTTTGTCGAAAGCTTTCGCTATATCAAAGAACACGGCTCCCGTTTTATAACCGCGTTGAGTGCGGCCGCTGATATGTTCAACGATACGGTAAACCTGTTGGACACATGAGTGATTAGCTCGAAAGCCAAACTGTTCGTTAGGTAGGAGGCCCTTTGCCTCGGCATAACCTCTGAGTCTCTTATAAATAAGTCGCTCATAGATTTTACCTAGGACCTTGAGCAGACTGATGGGACGGTAACTGGTAGGGGAGGACTTTGGCTTTCCCGGTTTAGGAATACCGATAACGGTAGCCTCTTTCCACGATTGTGGGAACATGTTGTTGGACAGAGCGCCGTTGAAAATGGCAGTCATCAACATGATAAGGGAAGCTGGGAGAAAACGGAACACCTTGTTGGTGATACCGTCTGACCCAGGGGCTTTCCTGGGTTTGAGTTTCCCGATTATATCCTTCACCTCATCTGGAGTGATGGGGGGGAGGGGGTCCTCGGGGTCCTCAACGGGGGGGAGAGAAGTCCTACGCTCGACCTCAGCGTCCACCTTGGCGAGGTGAACCGGGTCAACCGGGTAGGTACTGGGGGAGCATTGAGTCTCTAGGCTGTCGGCCAGGCACTCTGCCTTTTCATCGTCATCGAAGGCGATGGTATTATCAGGGCGAGTGAGAGGAGGCATGGTTGTAACCTCAGAGGCGCGTAACTTCCTCTGGAGTTCCCAGAAGGCCTGGTGGTTGGGTTCGAGGTCGCCAAGCATCTTATCCCAGCGACTGTTACGCAGTTCAGCGATGGCGCGACTTACTTTACGCTGTAAGTAGCGCATGTGAACTTTGTTACTGTGGCAGGGAAAGGATGAATAGGCACGAACGGCCGCGTTCTTCTCGGTCAGCAGAGCACGCACCTCGTCCGGGAGTTTCCAGCGGTGATCGCTCATCGCTGGAACCTCTTTGGAGCATTCGCTCAGGACGGCTTGAATGTGATCCGTGAACGAGTCAACCGCGGCCGCCGTGTCGGCGGCAGTCTCTATGAGATCTGGAATCTTATCCAAGTGAGGAGACGTGGTGATTTTCAGCTTTTCGCTTACTTTTCTCCAGTCTGTGATCACTCGGGAAGGAGGGGGTTGGGAGGGGTCCATTGGTCCCGATCTGGGAGCTAGTTCCAGAATCACGGGACGGTGGTCCGAGTTAAGCTCGTCCACTGTTTCCATTGAATGCAGCCGAAGGTTGACATTCTTAATGAGAGCGATGTCGAGTACATCGGGGCGACAATTGAGGTCGTGGGGGAAGTGGGTAGGATGCATCGGAGCGATGACATCAAAGTTAAAGGGACTGGAGAGTTCAAAGATGACTCTGCCTCTAGGGTTAGTAGTGAGGCTGTTCCATGATGGATGTTTGGCATTGAGGTCCCCCGCCAGTAAGACGGAGTCGCTCATGCCAAGAAGTATTGAGAGGTCATCTTTGACTTCGGAGGTGTTGATTGCCGTGTTACTGGCGCTAGGAGGAGGGATATAAGCTGAGATGACAGTGATGGGCTGATGGCCCGTCATGCCCAGCCGACAGACTGAGACCTCTATTTGCTTAAGAGTGGGTGGATCCACAGGAATGCAGTAGAGGGAGTTTTTATAATATATGAGGGTACCTCCCTTGTGACACCGGGTCCTATCGTTGCGAACCATTCGGTAGTTGGCAACTTTAGGGTCTCGGTGTTGGGGCTTGAGAAAGGTCTCTTGGACCAGAAGGACGTCTATGTGATGGATGACTTGTGAACGGTCGGGCGTTCGTATTTATACCCTTCGGTTAGAGTCGTTACAAATCTATCGACTCATGTTTTCTTTATGGTTCGTTTTTAAATTCTTGATTTAATTTTACAAATCATAAAATGAATTTAGAAGTACAAATTAATTAGTTTAATAATTTCTAGTAATCAACTAATAAAGTTAATTAAATAATCGTTTGAGTGACTTTTATCAACTTCAAATAAGCAATCACAGAGTATTTGAACTTAGAATAATCAAACTGACGCTCGATTACGCCTTTCCGCCGGCATTCATATTGATTTATTCGACGCTTGATTAAGCCTTCGCGCCGATACGGCCATTCTGACAGGCGGTGCGCGCTCTGCACCAGCCTGAATGTAGCTCTTGATAGTTTTAGTCAAAGTCAAAACGTTCATTTATATTAGGCCATGAAACGGTACTTTTGAACGTCATCATTTCCATTTAAAATAATACAAAGTGACTCTACCGTCCGTTCACAAAGGTAGATTCTATGGAGAAGAACGGACACGAAACTCCATAGTTACTCTTTTCAAATAAATGTTTTACAATATTTATTGCGGGTCTCAAACCGCGGATTTTCACGGATTAACAGAAACCAATCTCAAAGAGATTAGTATCCGACATCCGTAGTCAACCTATGTTGCACTGTGGTTTAAATGTTAGGAGGGTCTTGTAGGTTTCTCGGAGGGTCTCGCAGATTTCTCGGAGAGTCTCGTAGATTTCTCCGAGGGTCTCGTAGATTTCTCGGAGGGTCTCGTAGATTTCTCGGAAGGTCTCGTAGATTTAGTCTTCTAATCTGAAACAAGTTATGGTATTTCTTTGAGATTGGTACCTGTAGGCAAATGTTGAACTATGGTTTAAAGATTAGGAGGGTCTCGGAGGGTCTCGGAGGGTCTCGAAGATTTCTCGGAGGGTCTCGTAGATTTCTCGGAGGGTCTCGTAGATTTCTCGGAGGTTCTCGTAGATTTCTCGGAGGTTCTCGTAGATTTCTCGGAGGTTCTCGTAGATTTCTCGGAGGGTCTCGTAGATTTCTCGGAGGGTCTCGTAGATTTGGGAAGATGAACAAGGTCGATGCTGTGCTATACACAGAGGCTCTAAATGGTAAAGGAGTCATTATTTCTTTATAAAAGCACTTTGTTACTCGCCTTTTGTTGTGGATGTGTGTTTTCTGTATTTGAGTGTTGTGTTTGCTGCTCTTGCCTTTGTTTGTGAGGTGGAAGGCACTGGTTGTGTTGCCCCAGCTGGCATTGCAGGTTGTTCATCTTCAGCTGCCGATACGGTTGCCTGATCATCTGGTTTTTGGAGCTGCAGCTGATAATGCGCAACCTTTCGTGGTCATCCTCTTTGGAAAGGATAAATCTTTTGGCTGATTAAATCGGTGTCTATCTTGATTCGCAGATGGGGCCATTTTTTGTTGAGCAAGTTGAGTCAGGGCTTCCATATCCACTGTTTGGTCATCAATATTAACGAGACTCAGGAGTTCTGGAGGCACACAATGTTTTCGCCAGGTCTTCTTATTCGTGTGGGTAGTAAGGTCTAACGACCCCACACACCCTAGTGTCAGAGTTTCTAAACCGCCTCAAGGGCCTCGGACATGGTTTGACAACCGCCATTTTCGCCAGGTGATGAGAGTGAGTGGAGCTATTCCAGTCACACGCTGAGAAGTACAATTTAAAGCCAACTGCAGTTCTTCGAGAACACTGCTATTGCTCGGCTGACTCCTGGCGTAATATAATGGATGTTCATTCCAAATCCATCACAGTAGTTTTTGAATTCCCTCCAGGAACTCTCTTCTTCCATCAACGATGATTTAGGCCGGTGTACCCAAGAGGTGCACAAGGCGATGCAGAGCAGCGAGAGTGCATTGAGGGCGTTTGTTGTCGGCGTAATAGAACATCACATACTTCATGAAATCATCAATCGTGACAATGACTTATTGATGTTCATTTCCCAGTTTACCTTTAAGGTACTCCACCTCAAAATCGTAATTTTGCAGGAAAGCCCACCAGCGGAGAATCTTTGCGAGGAGGTCCTTTTTGTGTTTCGACGCCTTAAGTGCATCATAGTCCGTTATGACCGTGAACCTTCATCCGTAGAGGTATTGTTGGAAGTGTTTTATGGCGCGAACCACTGCTGGAGTCTCAAGTTCGTATGAGTGGTACTGACTTTCTGCTGCAGTTGTTCTCATACTCATGAAAGCCACAGCTCGTAGTTTTTCATCAATAATTCGGAAAAGTACTGCGCCAAAACCAAGACTACTGGCATCAGTGTACAATTGTATGGGTACTGCCTCTTGAAACAATGTCAGAACAAGAGTCGATATTTAAGCATTGTATTGAAGTACTTCTTACATCTTCATGTTTCACCCTATTCCCATTTTGCACCTTGTTTTGTTAATTCGTACAGAGGCACCATTATATGGGAAGTTTGGGATGTATTTTCTGAAGTCATCAGCTAAACCGTTGAACTGCCTTACTTGTTTTTGACAGTTTTTTTTTTTTTTTGGAACTGGTGCCTTGACGAGAGCTTCCACCTTCCTAGGACTTGGTTGCACTTGTCCATCTGAGACAATGTTTCCCAGATATTCGATGGTTTACTTGAAGAAGCGTGATAGAATAGCCAGCTTGCTATAATGCCATCAGAATGCGTTCAAGGTGTTCACACAATCCCTCAGCAAAATTTGTACAATTGCTTAGTACATACTGTGCAAGCATTGCTCAATACGAATGGAACCGTGAGGTACTCATAAGAGTCCGTCTGGTGTAACGTAGGCAGTCTTCTCAATTGGTATTTGTTGAAACCGGCTGCCATGTCCAAGCATATATAGAAATGTACGTCGCATGGTTTGTTTTCCTGTAGATTGCACAGCTCTGGGATGATTTGTTCTGGTTGTGGTTGCTTTTACGTTGAGCAGCTCTATTCGCAAACAAATCGAGATTCCTCCGTGCCTCGAAAAGCACGTCAAGCCGTTGGTCCCGGCCGTCCTTTGTAGATCTTTGGCAGTCGTTACGGATTGTCAGAAGCCAGAAAATTTGACACCAGTCTTGCCAAGAAATACCGTGTTACCCAGTTAATGAATTGTGGAGGTCTGGTAGGCAGCCGCTCCACGTAAAATACTGGTATTTAGAGATTCAGCTAAAGGTCTGACTAGGAGCCGACCCCTATATAGTTGCCCGTTGTCCAGGTTATCCTTTATCACTCTTTTCCAAAGAACCCAAGCACGTGACAAGAACAGTAATGTCCATTGAAGAGTCGTAAACATGTCCTCGGAGCCTGAATGTCTGTTTTCAGGCTCAAGCGTGGTTTTCAGGTTGTTGCGTAGTTCTTTCCATGAAGACGTAACTGCATCATCCAGTCGTCAACCCACATCCTGGCACGTCCTTTGTAAGCGGCGTTTTTTTTTATACGAACGTTGAAATCGTTCAATATTAATTGGTCCACAGCCTTGTCTATATGCTGACACCATTCACGTACACCAACATTGGTATCAGGATCATTATGATGGCAGTTAGACACCCTTAATTCTGATTTTAGATTCTGCTGATGGTGCACATAGATGTTCAGACATTTTCTGCATCCTTCCATCACCACAACCCGTCGAAGGATCACGAACCGGGGCGTGAATCATCTCATAATGGGTTTGAGATGGATACCCAACGAAGTGGTTCATCAGAATTGGTTCTATTTGTTGAGCAGGAACAGTTTCAGGTTGGTCAGCTGGTGATCGAGTTGATGAGGAGGTGGTTTGGATTGGATTCTGATCCAATCCCACTTCTGATGACGGGGAACGGGCCCCCTTGTTATTTTTAAAAACAGTGACGTCAGCAATGCTGACGTCACTATTCCATAATCATCATGGTGCTGGTGGTGGTTACTCATTTCGGAAATGAAATACTTGTTTTCAGTATCAACTTATATTCTCGCTGGTGGATAGCACACAAATGGCACACAGTAAATATTCGTCAACAACAAAGAATGACTCACGATATTACGGAGCTCCGCACCGTCCGACGGCTCGACTTAGAATGACTTGTGAACGGTCGGGCGTTCGTATTTATACCCTTCGGTTAGAGTCGTTACAAATCTATCGACTCATGTTTTCTTTATGGTTCGTTTTTAAATTCTTGATTTAATTTTACAAATCATAAAATGAATTTAGAAGTACAAATTAATTAGTTTAATAATTTCTAGTAATCAACTAATAAAGTTAATTAAATAATCGTTTGAGTGACTTTTATCAACTTCAAATAAGCAATCACAGAGTATTTGAACTTAGAATAATCAAACTGACGCTCGATTACGCCTTTCCGCCGGCATTCATATTGATTTATTCGACGCTTGATTAAGCCTTCGCGCCGATAGATATATATTATTATTACCTCCGGCTCCATTCTACTGTCCTCATCTCTGGGACGGATCTGGCAAATACCAACTTGATGCACTTCAGTCAATTAAGAAATGAGCCATAAAGCTCATCAGCAATGATCCACTGGTCGAGTCAAAGCTCCAAAGCGTGGTGCACTGTCTTGATGAATAACGATTTTCTTCTAAGTCAACTCTTTTTTTTTTACAAACTTTTGTTTAACTTATACAGTGTTTGTAAGTATGTAGGTATGTATGTTTGTTGGTTTAGATCAACTCTTGTGAGCTTTTGATCAAGTTCCTCTTATCCTACAGAGTTGAAATTTTCAATGTTGGTTTAGTTCCGATGACAATAAATTTCAATGACAATTGTGACCTGATTTTCCATCTAAATTGGCTTCGGACGAAACACCTTCTCAACGATCAACGGTACTGTCACAACATTTTATATACGCATTCAAATTTAATGTAACTAATAATAACAATGCCAATAATCAATCAATGTAACTGAAGAGAAAGATGTCGATGGCTGAGGTTCATTATCTGTCTTTTTGTGTTGGAGTAATTTTCTTCTGTAGGTACCCATTTTCTTGTATTTATTTATTTTGGCAAAACGCAACATTGATCACTTTTCAAAAGCATTCATGTCATTTAAAAAGTTGCTAGAAATTGTACCTATATAACAAATTTAGCTACAAGTTTTATTAATTTTTAATAAATTTTTATTGAAAAATAGCTAGATCTAGCTATAAAGTAGCTAAGTTGGCATCACTGGCCTGAAATGAAGTGCCAATAACGGGCCCATTTCGCCACCTCCAGCGAACATCAGCCACTGCGTCGCTCAGGAACTGATGCTCCTGAGTACGGCGCAGTGATTGATGCCTGCGGACGGCGAGCAATGGGTAGCTAGCCATCCGATCAGAAAAGGTCTCAGTTGACGGCGCGTTGTGTTCCACGAGCGCCGGAAAGAGCTATCCGCAAGGACGATGGGGCGCGCTAGGGCAAGAGCCTGCCAGGGTTGCGCAATTTGTTCGAAAGAGTTACCATGGCCCTGGAACGCAAAGGGCTATAGAAGGAACACGGATGGGTTTTAGTATGGTTTTAGTCAGTAAGAGTCTGACACTCCCTTTCGCTCCACTCAGAGCGGAAGAAGTCATTTGATGATTTCCCATCCTTAAAAAAAAAAGAGATGCACCTAAAAAAATATCAGCACTAGTCAGCATAGTTAACGGAGAATGCGAACAATTCCGCAGCCCTGCTAGGCACTGCCTCAGTGCCTGGCAAGGCTGCGGAATCGTTCGACAAAGTTACCACGACCCTGGAACGAAAAGGGTATTGGAAGCAACACGGGTGGGTTTTTGTCAGTAAGAGTCTGACACTCCCTTCCGCTCTAGCCTCTAGGCAAAGCGGAAGGGGAGTCATTTGATGATTTCCCATCCACAAAAAAGGGATGGACCTAAACTTTTTATGTAGGTACTCGTATAGTGTTTGAATGTAGATTATTCAGCTAAAAAGTAAATTCGTTCTGCATAGGTGACTAGGTGTAGTGCCGATAAGTTTATTTTAATCGCTTTATTTTGATCCAGAAGCATTCAATCTCACAGATTAAATCATTCATAAATAATAATTATTTTGCTTCAGTTATGAAATGTTATCATTATCCTTGTATTTAAGTCAAACATGACAAAGATGATAAAAAATTGAGTATTTAATACGTAGCTATCGCCCATCTGATACAGTAGATTCTCAGGTACCTTGTACATACCTGGACCATGCGTATCATAATTTTTTTAGCCCTTCTGGGCTCTGCCCTAGGTAAGTCAATTATTTGAACGTCTAAACAGTTGAATTAATTTAGTTGAATTAAGTACCATTTTTTTTACTAGCAAAACTGCTTTTCTTTTTTTGTGTAATATTATAATACATTATATTATTAAATTACAGCTGTGCCAAGGGAACACCGTATTGTCGGTGGTTCCGCTACCACCATTGAGACTTATCCGTATATGTCTAACATGCAGCGCATCTTTGATGGGGTCTGGTGGCATCATTCTTGTGGTGGATCTCTGCTCACCTCAACCACGGTTTTATCTGCTGCACACTGCTTCTAGTGAGTAAAACACATCTAAAACAACACATACGTTCTGGCAAAAAAGTATCGGGAATTGATCTTTTGTTTATGGTTCCAAATTCATGGATCAATTAAATTGAAACAAACATTGATCGACTTTACCAATAAACACGTAAATTGTAATGTATATTACAGCGCAATGCGATGTCGCGCCAACTCCTACGTGCGGGAGTTTCTTTAATCTGCTACTATTTAATAAATGAATTGAGTAATAAAAAAAAGGAAATCTCGGATAACTAATGGAGCCTCAAGCACCTTATTAGTAGAATTGGCAGAAAAAGATCCGAATTCATATTCGAATATATCGGATCATGACAGTCACGCCACTTGAATTCGAAAATCCCTGTGCGCAAGCGAAATGGGTCCGCGTGCGTTCACTGTCGTGCGGTGTGCGAAATCAGTCATTGAATCGTCGTTCAATCTTCATGTTCACGTTTCAAGCGCATTGAACAATGACCAACATTACAATTGCATTGAAAGCGTTCGGTGAATTGAAGCTTTCAATGAGATTGCGCAATCGCATTGAAATGTATTTAGATGTCTCAATGCCATTGAAGCAATGAAATTAAAAGCAATCATCAGCCTAGCCTTTTCCTAACCAAATTGGAGTCGGCTCCCAGTCAAACCGGATTTAGCTGAATACCAGTATTTTACGTGGAGCGGCTGCCTACCAGACCTCCACAACCCATTAACTGGGTAACACGGTACTTCTAGCAATATTGAACCGAAATATCCGTGTAATGTCGGCTATCGACTTTAGTTTGGCACCTGACAACTGTTTTCCATTTTGGCACGGAGCCGACAGAGAGATGATAGATGAAACTCAAACGAACTCAAACTCCGTGCGAGATTGAGTTGTATCTATCTGTCATCTTAATTAGAATAATATACCATAGTACCGTTTTTTGTTGGATCATCTCTAGTGTGTGTTACGAATTTCATAATGGACTAAAACATCGAACAAAAATTGTCTCAAATTTTGCATCGCAAATGAAATGTAATTTTAAACAATCACTTGGGTATGAAACATGTTGCCGCGCTCGACTAGTCCAAAAACTCAATAAGAATAAGAATATTTGATTTGTTTATAACATGGTACCTACATCGCATAAGAGTTGCGGAGGACATGTTAGAATAAAGAGATTTAAAGATACAAAGTATTGTTTTTTAATAATTGGCAGTATTTGTGCTAGATCGAGTCTATTCCGACCCAACATTTATGAAACACATTGCTATTACGACACGTGGGTTTACGAGTTTGACATGCAAAACAGTAAACAAGCTTTGGAGTGACATTCCCTTTGGTGGCCAAAGTCGTTTAAAAGTCAAAGTCATATTGACTGGTTTCTTTGACTATCGCGGTATTGTGCACTCGGAATTCTTGCCGGTCAAACCGTAAATGAAGAAAATTATTTGAGCATTACCTATTAGATGTGTGATGATGATGATGATGTATGTAGATTTATGGAAAGAAAATTCTTGGATTTTGCACCACGATAATGCGCTTTCGCACAAGGCCATCAATGTACCTACCTATACGATTTTTTTATAAAAAAAACTCAACAAATACCATCGAGCAGCCACCTTATTCACCAGATATGGCTTCAGCCGACTTCTTTCTTTTAAACCACTTCGTGACACCCGTTTTCATTAGGTAGAAAAAATAAAAGAGAGTTCGCGGCGAGAATGAACTCAATTCCGGAAAACGCATTTAAAAATGTTTCGATGATTGATTCGTTGGCATGTGTCATTTCTAAAAGAGCATACTTTGAAGGTGATAAAATAAATGTGGAAGAATAATTAACATTTTGAGTATTATATGATGACCTTTTCCCGGTAGGTACTTTCTTGACAGTGTAGTAGGTATGGTAAAGCTTACCACCTCCTCGGAGATCATATGGTACCTACGCTTCCTATTTATTCTTTACTAGCTGCCGCCCGCATGTGTGTCGAATATTATTAAGTAGATAGTACTTATATGTCGCAGCCAAATAGCTTAATCAGCCGTTTAATTGGTTGCCTAGCCTTTCATTTAACTGCGTCGATTTTTCAGCGGCCTAAGTGACATATTTGATTCAATATCGGATAATGACTTGCCCATGTCACTTACGCCGCTGATTAAATGGCACAGTTCAATAAAAGGCTAGGCTTTTAATAATAATAATAAATAATAAAGGTAGAGGTAGATGATAGGGTTGTCACGGTAAGTAGCCAGTGCAACGATCGACTGAGGAGCGCGCTGGAGGATGCGCTTCGCGAGTATAGATCAACTCCAACCGAACTTAGGCCCCGATTACCACGGTTACCTATGCACAAAAAGAATAGGGCGCTGGTGTGTGCCTTGGACTCGCTGCTGCAGAACATCTTCGAAAGTAGCGAGAACCTCGTTGATACGCACTCAATCCTGTACTGCGGAGCTGTTGCGGCATGTCGTATAGCAAACGTCAAGTTTCCAAATTGTGACGAGGCTATACGACCAAAATCTGCTGTACCAGCCTGGCAGTGCAGGATCGAGCGGCGTATCGATGAGGCTAGGGCACTCATCGGCAAACTATACTGCTTCAGGGAGGGCAATACAAGACCACGTGTGATGCGCTTTGTGAGGCGGGCGTTTTCGGGGACTGGAATCAGCCCTCGAGAATACACGTCCCGTGTCACAGAGCGTATCGACTTCCTGAAGCAGAAAGTTTGTGCATGGGCAAACCGTATTCGGCGGTATAAGCGGCGGGTTGATCGATACTCGCAGAATCGCATGTTCCAGAGCGATGAAAGGTGGGTATACAGAGCTTGGGAGCGACCTGAACAAAGTGTGACGGACGTGTGCCGACCGGATGATATCGCCACGAGTACATTCTGGCGAAACATCTGGTCGGTGCCCGTCTGTCATGCCGAGGGTGACTGGATGCGCGATGTCGAGCGCGTGTGTGAAGCTATACCACAAATGGAAGCTATTTCCATCACACCATTAGATGTAGCCACAGCAGTCCGTCCATTACCGAACTGGAAATCTCCAGGACCGGACGGACTGCACAACTTCTGGCTTAAGTGGTATAGCAGCTCACATGCGCTCCTGGCATCTCAATTCCAGTCATCCTTGGAGTCTGGGTCGCTACCACAGTTCCTAACAACTGGCGTTACCCACCTGCTCCATAAGACAGGTAGTCCCGCGGAACCCAAGAATTATAGACCGATTACTTGTTTGTCGACGGTCTATAAACTTCTTACATCCATTCTGAGAGTGAAAATTAATGATCACATTGACACTAATTCAATTATGTCTGCCTCTCAGAATGGATGTAGGAAGGGGTCTCGCGGCACTAAGGAGCTACTCCTCATAGACATGGCCATAAGCCAACAGGTTCGTCGATCCCGCAAGGATCTGTCGACATGTTGGATAGATTACAAGAAGGCCTATGACTCTGTGCCACATACATGGCTCATGAGGGTGCTGGAGTTGTACAAAATAGATGCAACTCTACGCACCTTTCTTGAGTCATGTATGAGGCATTGGAAAACGGTCCTTCGCTATCCAGGATGTCGACCGATTCAAGGGAACGATGAGCCTGTATGGATTAAACGGGGCATATTTCAGGGCGACAGTTTGAGTCCACTTTGGTTCTGCTTAGCTCTGAATCCTCTTAGCACACTGCTGGGGGATTCAGGTCTAGGCTATCGGTTGAGAAGAGGTGGTCAAACCATATCTCACCTTCTTTACATGGATGACTTGAAACTCTTTGCCCCCAACAATTTGCGACTGATGGAGCTACTGAAGGTAACTGAAACTTTCAGTAGCGCCATCAGGATGGAATTTGGTGTGGACAAATGTGCAGTCATGCATGTAAAGAAAGGGGAGATTATGGAATCTGAGGGAATTCAAGTCTCGGATTCCATACAGGTTAGATCCCTCAGCTCGACCGAAACCTATAAGTATTTGGGTATGTCGGAAGCGTTGGGCATTAACGGTACTGACATGAAACAATCGCTGAAGGAGCGCTTCTTTGGCCGCCTAAAAAAGGTTTTGAACAGCCTTTTGTCGGGCGGAAATAAGGTGCGCGCCTTCAACGGTTGGGTCATGCCGGTATTAATGTACTCTTTCGGTATACTCAAATGGACTCAAACTGAACTCGACGCCCTGGATAGGAGGGTCCGTACACTACTGACTGCAAACCGGATGCATCACCCACGATCGTCGGTGATGAGACTGTACATCCCGCGGAAGTGTGGAGGTCGAGGCTTTTTAAATGCTAAGACTCTGCACAACCGCGAGATGTGCAGTCTCAGAGAATATTTTCTCAAAGTCGATGTGGGTATGCACCGAGATGTGGTCGCAGTGGACAAGGGACTCACCCCGTTGTCCATGGCTAAAGAGAACTGGCGCAAACCTGTGATACTTACTACAGATGACCGCAAGGAGGTATGGAAAGGCAAGGAGCTTCACGGGCGCTTCTATCGGGCTTTCTATGGGTCCGATGTAGATTTCTCAGCGTCCGTGGCCTGGCTACGTTTCGGTGATCTCTTCGGAGAAACTGAAGGTTTTGTTTGTGCAATTATGGACGAAGTTATCTTGACGAACAACTACCGGAGGCATATTATGAAGGACGGGACGGTTGACGTGTGTCGGGCATGTCACCGTCCGGGTGAGTCCATCAGACATATTATCTCTGGTTGTTCTCGTTTGGCTAACGGCGAGTACTTGCACCGGCATAACCAAGTGGCTAGGATTATTCACCAGCAACTTGCTTTGAAATACAAACTTGTGGATTCTGAGGTACCGTATTACAAGTATGTGCCCGACCCAGTTCTCGAAAATGACCATGTCACGTTGTACTGGGATCGGTCTATCATCACTGATAGGACTATCATAGCTAACAAGACCGATATAGTGGTGATAGACCGATTAGCGCGCCGCACAATGATAATCGATGTTACCATTCCACATGACGAGAACCTCGTGAAAGCTGAGAAAGAGAAACAAATCAAGTATCTTGACTTAGCACACGAGGTTGTCGACATGTGGAGTGTGGACTCGGCTGTCATTGTGCCGATAGTCGTTACGGCCAATGGCTTGATAGCCAAAAGCTTCGACGACCACCTGTCGAAGCTGGCGTTACGCAGTTGGGTAAAGGGCCTGATACAGAAGGCAGTACTCCTCGATACGGCTCGTATTGTGAGGAGGTTCCTTTCTCTGGAGCCCTAACCACCGGTAGCTTGGACCCAGCTCCCGACACCGGCGGACTACTATTTTTATATTTTTAAATGTTTTTTTATTGTTTTTTTTTTGTTATTGAAATATTTAAAAATATAAAAAGTATGTAAAAAAGATGAATAAAGAGAATAAATAATAATAATAATAATCACTTTATTATCAGGCAACTGAGGCCTATTGATAAAATACACACAAGTAAATTAAACAATAATGTAATAAACTAATACATAATTATTAATAAAGCTTATCAAGCTAGTTGGCTGCGACATATATATTGCGTTAGAATCTGTCTGTTTCTGTTTGATACACCCCGAATAAACAACTAAAACTATCGTATTAAAAGATAGTGAATAAAATTGTAGCCGTCTGTTCTGTGGTAGCCGTATAACCTAGAGCTCAGCCCAAGTTATGAGGCTACATCATAATCTTCTAGGTCCCAACGTAGAAAAGAACGTTGGCTACTTTACACACTAAATATTTGTTATGAAATACATGCAAACGATATCGGGGGCAACAGCTATTCTAAAATGAAATCAAGTGGAAAAACAAGCGTAGGATTTACACCCAACCGCATGCCAATCCTTAGGGTAAAGTGTGATTGGATTTTGAATCAGGTTTTTGTAGTAATTCGAAATTTCAGTTTAAGTCCAGCTGATCCTAATCGAATAATTGCAATAGGTACCTATGCAATTGCCATGCAATATACAAAACAGGCAGAATAAGTACGTGAGGATAATAATTTTAATGAATAATCATATTTTTGTTTCCAGTGGCGACCATGAAATCGATTATCGCGTAGTTCTCGGCAGCTCGTTGTCACACATTGGTGGTGACGTTCACACTATCAGACGGATTATCATGCATCCAGAATACAATCACGACACCCTAAATGCTGACGTGGCAGTCGTTCGCCTCAACAACCCGGCCGTGTACTCCAGTAGAGTCCAGGTCGCTAGGATCCCTGGCCCCAATTACAACATTGCTGACGGTGCCAACGTCACGTACGTTGGATGGGGTAGACTCCACGTATGTATCAATTCTGTATTTCCATAATGTGACATTTGATAAGTACTAGGAACTAGTTACTTAGGTAACTATTCAACAACAAAAATATTGTTTTTTTTTTCAGCCAGATGATCCGAGATCTTCCGAGGAGCTTATGCACGTTGACGTCAACATCGTCAACCAGGAGCTTTGTGCTGAGCGTTATGCTTATTTAAAGACTCAGCCGTGGTATGAGGACTTTCCCCAAGTCAACAGTGGAATGTTGTGCGCCGGGGTCTTGGACGTCGGTGGAAAGGACTCTTGCACAGGAGACTCTGGTGGTCCCCTCGCTCACTTCGGTGACATCGTTGTGGGTGTAACTTCCTGGAGCTACGAATGCGGCGATCCTTTCTACCCCAGCGTCACTGTTCGCGTTTCTTATTTTAGCAACTGGATTGTAGCAAACGCAAACTAAACCAGCTGGAATCACGATTTTTTCACTAATAAACGTTAAAGCCCCACTATTTGCTTCAGTTTTTTCCTCTTATACATTTATTGAGTGATGCTCCATCTTTTCATCCATTTTAGTGTGGCAACATCCTTATCATTAGTCGGTTTTTCACGGTTGCAGACCGAGGTTCCTGGATCTCCGTTTGCTGCGGTGATTGCTATGGTAGGCGCCAAATAAATTTGCAATAGCGGTCATTGCCCCACCTACATTTATTGACATTCTTAATTTCAAATACGGAAAAAAATACTTAAAGCTGTCCTGAATCGATCACGAATCTATCGTGATCCTTCATATTTTCTGGTAATGAAAAACGAATCATAGCTGTTTGTTTTCCGGGTGCCTACTATATATCAGGAAAAGGATAATACTTGGTTGGTACTTTATTGCAAATTTGTCTGGCGCCTCAGCCGGTCGATTCTGTTGACATGTTACGGTGTTCACCGTTCACTCCGCCTAGAGTGAACAAGTGAGCTGTCATTCCATCTTATTTGTATGTTTGTAACTCACCCGTCGTGCACCCCGCCCAAGTGTTCACTTCGACATGTTTACAGCCGGTCGATTCTGTCGACATCTCGCGGTGTTCACCTAGGCGGAGTGAACGACAGAATCCAATGCTGTAAACATGTCGAAGTGAACACTCGGGCGGGACGCACGACGGGTGAGTTGTCAAACCATACAAATAAGATGGAATGACAGCTCTTACAGAAGAAAGAGAGGGGAGCTTTTGCCCAGCAATGGAACTTTTAACGAGCTAATTTAGACTAGATTTGAGTTCAAATCGTTTTTCCCACTTTGTAGATAATCAATGAGGATGCGTCCGAATCGTGTATTCTACAGAGTGTTCAAGAAGTGCGTGCGTGGTCATATGTGCGTGGTGATGTTGGGTAGCTGATATTATGTTACCGGAAATGTTTAAAACCTGGGAATTGTGTATGTTGCAGTCAAAACTCTTAACCAGTCAAAAGTACTATTGACTAGCAAAATCAGTCAAAAGTTTTGACTGATTTTGCTAGTCGAGTTAAAAACATCATTATGGTTAACACCCCGACTCAGAGTACCCCGACTCGGATAGGTTAGGTTAGAAGGCTAAGGCGGGAGCTCCGCTCCGCTTCGCTCCCGCCTTAGCCTTCGTGGTTATTTTTTTTTAAACCAACCAGAAATAGGAGCCCCGCGAAGCGGGGCTACGTCGACCTATCTTAGCACAGGTGTTAATCAGTCAAAAATACTTTTGACTGGTTAAGAGTTTTGACTGCAACATATACAATTATTCCTAGAAAATGTATACAATTCCGAAGCTATTTAAGAAATGTATGAAATATTGTTTCAAAGATTATTTAATACACACATGTTCTGGGAAATGTATACATTTCCTAGGATTTTTATAAAATTCCGATATCGTACCTATTAGGAAATGTATAAAAGGAATGCTTTCTGTGAACAAAATAAATGAAACACGTTGCTAAACTGAGACAGAATTTTACGGCTAATAGCCGAAGTGCGGCTATGCCAAGCTATAGCCGGCTACAACTAACTAGGTGCAGCCGGCCACATGAAAAGGCGAAGTCGGTTTAAAAAAAATGCCCAATGGTCGAATATGATGTACCATTGATATCTTGAATGTATTACATTTCCGATAGCTATTTAGGAAATGTGTCTAATATCATTTATTTCACACATTTCCGTACGATTTTAGGATTTTTTTTTGTTAACAGTTTTTTTTATTTATTCATTGAAACAATGTAATATTTATAAAAATAAAATACACTCAGGCGTCGAAGTATTCCTCCGCATCGCCGTCATCCGGAAACGTGCCCAGAAAGCTGGCAGCATTGCCACGTTGAATGGCAATGCTAATTCTTTGGGCAAAGAAAGAGCCAGCCCTCTGGTCACGCAAAGTGTCGATCAGTCGGCGAGATATATCCTTGAAAAGGAGACGTGCACTCGGACCCCATGACCCAAGCGTTTCGACCCCAAACGGCTCAAAACTGTAATTACCAATAAGGTTGCAGTATCTGCGCCGCTTGAGGGCCTCAGCAGCCGCAGCGGCAGCGCCGGCACAGCCCGCCGTACTTGGAACACTCAGACCAACAAAAAAAGGTAGACAGCGCACCGCGAACATCAAAAGTGAAGCCACAAAACCGTGCTCCTTCAAGTAAATACACAAGCTCACTCACACACCTACACTAAAACCATGCTCATCGCTCTTAGTACGTCACGAGCCGTCGTCTAGAAAACATTGATAGAAAACTATAATTATGCCTTCCTGTGTAGTGACAATTTGTAAAAACAATAGCAAAACACATAATAAGTCTCACGGAATCACTTTTCACTTGTAAGTACTTGAAATAACATCGTTTTTATTATAAATTAACTATGAATTTTAGGTTACTTGGAACAAAAACGTCAACAAACGAAAGCAGTGACATTAAGTGTGAGAGTTGCCATAATACGATTTAATATTTCCCCATTCGATTAAACAATATATGATTTCTTTCTTCGAGTTATATTCTTAATTTTTTTTTTTTTAATGTATAAAATATTTTAGATTTGAAGTTTTTCAACACATTTGCGAGAAAACAGTACAATAGGTAATGAAAAAAACTTTTTGTTTTTAGATAGTCGGAAAGTCGCAACAATCTTTGACGTTTGTAGTATGAAAATAGCGCGAATTTGCAAATGGAACTACATCTTTCGTCTCATTTTCTCTTTAGTATTAAATTGAGACGAACGTATTGTGCAAAAGCGCTTCCAAGTAGGTTCAATCATTCAGCTTATATTTTATTCTCGTACTTATTTATACTCCTATAAATAAATTTAAAAAAACTGTGAAGGATATGTACGGCGCTATTCAACGGAATATGCGGTAAAATATGTACTTAGGTGAGAGTACCTATTTTACCGCACGTTCCATTGCGTGGTGCGTTATATTTAACTTTCGAATAATGTATACAGTCTTCGTAAATGCATTTTTTTGAGCAAATGTGTTGAAAACGACTTTATTTGTTCATGATAAATAATATTTCTTTTGTAAGCATGATAAACATAACATTTACACGTCATTGTTCTATTGTTATGGTGGTCTTTTTTAATTTATTAAAGTTGATTAAAGATATAATTACCTATTTTATTTTAAAACAATTTACATAATGACTTACGCTTGTTATGCTTCGACAACCTTTTATAACTTAACTTACACCACTCCGGCCCCGGCGACACACCGGTGTGTCGCGAATTAATCGCGAATTTAATGTTTATTTACCTATTACATAAGATTTACTTTTTTTTGGGAATTTTCACATGTCGGGGCCGCACCGGTTAATTGAATGTAGGTATGTATGATGTAAAAAAATGTTTTTTAAGTATAGATCTTTCTAAAAAATTAAGTTACAATACCATACTCAACAATATCTTACTTTTGCTGACTTGCACAACATTAGCTTACCCATAAAATATTGTTTCCCAAGTAATAGGGAAAAAAAATAAAAAATGGCAACCCTTCGAGACACACATAGATAAAAAGATGGCTTCATCTTTGATGTTCGCAGTGCGCCGTCTACCTTTTTTTGTTGGTCTGAGTTGGAACATGTGATGGTGCAAGGGTGTCGACACATGTTGCGTCCCACACCAGAGGCCTACCCACCTTCCACGGCACCAACGTCATACCAACTGGTCTCTTCCCATCGTCACGTACCAAGCCACTTGGTTCTAATACCGCAGGAACGCCGGCGGTGACAAGAGCCCGACGAATATATCATTGATGCTGGCGTGCCGTGGTATGCGACCAGCGCTCTTGCAGCAGGAAAGGCCATGACGCCCGAGACTGTCGACATCTACCTACTCCGCAGTTACACCGATGCGGAGCAACACAAGGTGCACCTAAGCGAAGAATTATAGGAATTATATACAATCCTAGGAATTGTATACAATGATGAATTACGTAATTTCCGTTAAGAAAAACAACAAAACATAAAAAAATTGTCTTTTTTCAAAAAAATCGTCCATAAAAACGACTTGAAAGTTCTCAAGAAATTACTTTTCAAGCAGTCTGATACTGAGCTACAATTTAAGTCGGTCACACACCTACCGTTTCTTTTCTTTTCTACCTAGAACAGATCAGCCCCCCTAGACAAAAAACTTTTCTGTAGCGTTAACGTCAGACGCTCACGACAAAATGTATGGGAATGACATTAGGTGATGACGTTTCGTTTCCACTACCTGTTTTGTCTAGGCCCCCAGAACAGAATTGAAACCGGGGTATCGTCACACACACACACACACCGGTCACCGGGCCACAATATGTGACCGGGCTTTCTTGATTTCCGCTCAGTCGTGATCTAATGGTGATCTAGCGCTTGCCGAGAGACGTACATACTAGTATACCTTTTTAACCGACTTCAAAAAAAGGAGGAGGTTCTTAATTCGTCGAATTTTTTTTTGTATGTTTGTTCAGCGATATTTTCGCCAATTGTCAACCGATTTTGATGATTCTTTTAGGCTTGGAAGTGGATCTTCTCGGACTGGTCCCATTTCAATTTGATGAAGATCTGATGAAGAACTTCGGTGATAGGTAACGGAACTCTTCAATAAATGATAGCAAACCTGCCGGGATTGTTGAAATCTTATTTCTGTTTATTGTTTACACCAGTTCATAACATACATCAAGCCGGATCGCTGTGAAAGGGTACGCAGATGTGTACAAGTCAACCATGGTTTTTGGGTTATTTTTTCGGGCATAACTTTATTGTTTATGAACTGATCTTGATGATTCTTTTTGCGTTGGGTTTAGATAAAGCTTATCACTAAAAGTGAAAAATAAAAAAAAACTTTTTTTATTGAATTGGTACAGTAGACCACTTAATAAATCGTCAACCTTTCTTTTTTTTCTTCATCATCCAATATCCCACTCCACAAACAGATCTTTGAGAACTTCTTTCCAAGCAAGATCTTTAACATCCCTGTTATGGTATGCTTTTGATTGCATGTCCCACAAACACGGACATTTTTGGGCAATTAAAATAAGGCTCTCTGTCGATTCCGCCATTTTTCGCAACTCCGCACGAAATCCAAAACAATAATCAGGAGATGTATTCAGGCGCACAGCTGCAGGTGTACTTACGCAAAATTACCGGCACCGGGTTGATATTTGTGACGTGTGTTCAAAATAACATATTGTTATTTTATTAGTCCATAAAACTCACGAATTAGTTAACCTAAAAATTGTTACTAATTTGTCCATAAGTACTGTAATCTTGTGTAACTTTACTTTTATTGACTAATGCCCTATGAATAAAAGCTTGTTGTGGCTGAGTGGTGGTGGTTCTAAGGTTTTTATGAATATAGCTGTAAATATTTGCATGTCATCACTTAATGACGGAATGTGTCTATGCACTAAATTTACTATGTAACATCTGTACCTACCACATTTTATGCAAATAAAAGATTATTATTATTATTATTATTATTGAAAACGGGCAGTGTGTGACGATATACGGAGCTAGTACGTAATCCACGTTTCTTTCTTACCGGCCGGCCTAGATCGGCGACGACGTCGGCCGGTTGCGTTCTTATACCACAATATAAATATGGACAGTAGGGAAACTGCCTACAAACGCTCGAAACGGCACACTCACACAAACATGCACACCGACGAGACTCCTAAGGTAACTTCGCGGGACTCGCAGTAGCAAGCAAAGACTACAATAGTATACTGGCTATAGACAGGCAACTCTACCTTATTTTTTAATACTAGGAAGGAAGTGGTCGAACTCAGCGCCATCTAGTTTTTAGTTAAGGGAACTAATTTATATAAGTAAATGTATAGGCTGGTAAGTGTATAGCTGCTGTCTGATCCTTTATGATATTAGGTAGAGAGACTGATGAGTGTATCCGCTATATACTACAAACACACGTAGGTACTACATAAAGGAAAAAAACCACATAATTGAATATTAAACCACTTTATTTAGAAAAACATCACACATTTTACAATAAAATTTTATGTTCGCCTTTTTCGTCCCTTATGATTAGGATAGTGCCGATTAGCCTTTTCTTTCATTGAATCGTTAATATTCCAAAAGGTTATTTGGCCAGAGAGAACATTATTGATATCTTTGCACCAGTTGTTTACAACAACAACACACACAACACAACACAACACGAACGTACGAACGAATTGTAACGTGGCTCAACAACATGGAGAAACGAAAGCTCAACTCAACCTACAGATGCACTAGCGAAACAACAAAAACTCTATTGCAAAAGGAAAATAAATGCGCACGAGTAGTTACACTCTCACGCAGCCATTTGCAATTCAAGTGTGGCCATTCAAAAACAAACTTTTGCACGTTTAAATACCAAAACATAACTTCTTCACTATTAAAGTTCATAATAAAAACCTAATTATGTACTAATTCATATATTCTCTTATTTTTATATAAGAAGATCATGAAATTATATTATTTTTCTTGATTAATGTTTTAAAGTAACTCCCAGAAAAAAAAAATACTTAACCGTAGCAACACCGCAATTTGTTTCCCTTAACTAAAACCTAGATGGCGCTGTTTTCAATAAAAAAAAAATGGAATTTTAATTTTGTTCTAAGTTGCCATAACATGGAAGCAAGTGCCGCGTCAAGACGAGTGGTCACGTTTAACTTTTTATTTTTGAAAATGCCAGGAAAGTATTGCGTAGTATACGGCTGTTTGAACTCGGCTTCATCAAAACCGGAGCTATTGTATTTTAAACTTCCTGCTGATATTGAAAAGTAAGAATGATTTCTAGTTATTGTTATTTAATTGTTATCGAATTACGTATAAGTCCGTGTGATCGATCATAATGAATTTGTGAACTTACTTCTAAATCATGAATGCGGCGGTTTTGAGGGTATTTAAAGATGATAGTGCAATAGTGATAGTGGTAACAAAAAGTACATCCAAGATGGCGACTGCAGTCCGCGGTGGGCGCTGAAGCAGCTGGACCGTGAGCTTCTCCTGGAAGCCTCGATAGTGCAGGCCTGGGTGTCACCACCAGACAGGCCTGCCGACATCAACGACGAGGCGGAGTGGTTCCGGGAGGCCATGTCCGAGATATGTGACGTGGCAATGCCCCGGGTCCGGCCAGGAAGCGCCCGCCGCCAGGTGTACTGGTGGTCGCGAGAGCTGGCAGCGCTACGCGAGGCGTGCGTTGCTGCACGGCGCCAGTACACCAGGCAACGCAGGCTTCGCATCCGCCCTCCGGATGCGCAGGCCAGGGAGGCGGAGCTATACGAGGAGTACAGAGCGGCGAAGACCGCCCTCCGAGCGGGGATCCTGCGGGCCAAAGATCTGGCTCGCAAGGAGATGCTGGAGTCTCTGAACGGGGACCCATGGGGACGCCCTTACAAAATGGTGCGGGATAAACTCCGCACCTGGGCACCCCCGTTGACGCAGAGTCTCCGGCCCCAGCTCGTTGAGGACGTGGTGAGCGCTCTGTTCCCTTCGCGAGGCGAGCACACTCCCCCGCCCATGGCTCCGCCACCTGCAGTGCCTGTTGCGGACCACAGCGACGACGGCGACGACGACGACGATGCTCCGGAAGTGACCGAGATAGACCTGAGAGTGGCGATTAACCGGCTGAGGGCCAAGAATACCGCCCCAGGACCCGACGGCTTGCCTGGAAAAGCCTGGGCCCTGGCCTTGGAGCCTCTCGGGCCTCGACTTAGGGGGCTCTTCAGCGCATGTTTGGAGAGGGGCCAGTTTCCACTTCGTTGGAAGACGGGGAAACTGGTCCTCATTAAGAAGCCGGAGCGCCCTGCGGACTCTCCGTCCGCATACCGGCCCATCGTGCTGCTCGACGAGGTGGGCAAGCTCTTTGAAAGAGTTATTGCAAACCGCCTCGTCGCGCACTTGGTGAGGGTGGGGCCGGATCTGGCGGAGAACCAATTCGGTTTCCGCACGGGGCGCTCAACGGTAGATGCCATTATGCGCGTGAGAGCTCTCACGACGGGGGAAGCGGTATCCCGGGGCAAGGTCGTCTTGGCGGTGTCTCTTGACATCGCCTTCAACACCATGCCCTGGAGTTGCATTAGGGAGGCACTCCGGTATCACCGGATGCCGACCTACCTCCGTCGCGCGGTCGAGGCCTATCTGACGGATAGGGCCGTCACCTACCCCGGTCACGAGGGAGAGTGGATTCGGCGAGAGATGTCGTGCGGTGTTCCACAGGGAGCGGTTGTGGGGCCGTACCTGTGGGACATCGGCTACGACTGGGTGCTGCGCGCCGGCCTCCCTTGCGGCGTCAGTGTAGTATGCTACGCTGACGACACGCTCGTCTTGGCTCAGGGGGGGTCGTACCAGGCGGCGGCCGAGCTAATGACACGCGGGGTTGCGATAGTCGTGGATAGGATCCGGCAATTGGGTCTCGAGGTGGCCTTGCACAAGTCCGAGGCCATGTGCTTTCATGGTCCTCGGTACAGGCCACCACCGGGATCCCAAATCACGGTAGGAGGGGTTCACATCGGCGTCGGGTCGACGATCAAGTATCTGGGACTCGTTCTCGATAGCCGGTGGAACTTCGTCGAGCACTTCCGACGTTTGGCTCCCAGACTGGAGCGGGCCGGGGCTGCCTTCAAGCGGCTTCTGCCCAATCTGGGGGGTCCAAACGCCTCCTGCCGGAGGCTCTATGCGGGGATCGTGCGGTCCATGGCCCTTTATGGGGCCCCAGTGTGGGCACTGGACCTGCGGAAGCGTCCAGCCCGACAGCTGAACGCGTCCCAAAGGGTCATGGCCATCCGGCTTGTCCGGGGATACCGCACGGTCTCCCGCGAGACGGCGAGCCTCCTTGCTGGATTGCCGCCATGGGATCTGGAGGCGAGAGACCTCGCGCACGTTTACACGTGGCGCATGGAGGCGTAACGCCGGGGCGAAACTCTGCTGCCGCGGCATATTGCTGCGCGGCGGACGGAGCTCCGGCAAGATACCATGGCGGTATGGAATCAGCGACTGTCGCAACCCAGTGCAGGGCACGCCACAATTGTGGCGATAGTGCCCCTATTTGAGGAGTGGCTGGAGAGGCGCCACGGCGTCCTCACCTTCCGCCTGACGCAGGTACTCACCGGACATGGTTGTATCGGTAGGTACCTGTTTCGGATTCGGCGGGAGGAAACGCCCGGGTGTTTTCACTGCGAGGATCGCCCGGAGGACACGGTGGAGCATACGTGGAGGCCTGCCCCGCATGGGTGGAGCAGCGCCGTGTCCTCGTCGAGGCGATCGGCGGCGGCGACCTCTCGCGTCCGGCCCTGGTTCAATCCATGGTCCGGAGCGAGGAGGCATGGGAAGCCGTCACCTCCTTCTGCGAAGCAGTAATGCTAGTGAAGGAGGAAGCGGGCCGCGTGAGGGAGAGACAACCCTCACGCCCCAGCCGCCGCGGCATAGGGAGACGCACCGGGCGTCGGGAGTCGCTGGGCGATTCCCGGCCACCGTAGGTGCGGGTCTGCGGACGGCGAGCGTTGGGTGGCTCGCTGTCCGATTAAAGCCAGACCCAAGCCGACGGCGCGTTGTGTTCCACGCGCGCCTCAAAGAGATGTCAGCATAGGAGTAGGGGCCCGTTAGGGCCAGTGCCCACCAGGGTTGCGGATTTGTTCGAAAGAGTTACCGCGGCACTAAGAGGAGAATGGGTGGGTTTTAGTCAGTAGAAGTCTGTCCACCCAGAGCGGGAGGGGTCATTTGATGATTTCCCATCCAAAAAAAAAAAAAAAAGATGGCGACTGCAATAGGTATTCTATATCAATATTTTCGTCATGGGTGTCGTTTTCATGGTTTTCGAGGGTGTTGAAGCCGATAGTGCTGTCAAAATGTGAATCCAAGATGGCGGATACAATAGGTATAAATTTTTTCGTCATGGGTGTCATTGTCATGGTTTTCGAGGGTGTTGAAGCCGATAGTGCTGTCAAAATGTGAATCCAAGATGGCGGCTGCAATTGGTATCAATTTTTTCGTCATGGGTGTCGTTTTCACGGTTTTCGAGGGTGTTGAAGCCGATAGTGCTGTCAAAACATGAATCCAAGATGGCGGCTGCAAAAGGTACCTATCAATTTTTTCGTCATGGGTGTGTGTATTGTTTTATGTAATGGGTTTTTTAATTACTAGATATCACACGCATTTTCGGATTGAAACGCGGTACGGTTCGTAGCCGCTCATCAGCCCAGCCCGCGCGCCACCTGCGCTGCGGCGTCTACCGCGCGCCCACTCCGACGAGCGCGGCGCCCGAAACCTTTTCATCCAACCGCGGCTCGCGTACGCTCCCGTTAAAACTTGTAAAAGGTTCCGCCGTAATGACAAAGTTAAAGATCTTTAGTTCTACAAGTTGTTGTGTGTTAATATTAAATTGATTTACGTGTTTAAACTATCATCTTTTGCTGAGGTTAACCGACGCCAGCCTATGTCCAGCAGCGGACGTCTTTCGGCTGATATGAACCGACGCCATAAGATTACCTATTTAAATTATGTTTGTAAGCTATTTATTCAAATTCGATTGATTGGTCACTACAAAACAAAAATGTAAAAAAAAATATATCAAAACCATTAAAAGTGACAACCCTATTGCTTCAATGGAGCGTAGGTATTTTTTTTTTTTTTTTACTCACGCACGGCCAGGTAACCAGATAGATAAATTACACCCAGACACAGAACAAACAATTATGCTCATCACACAAAGTTTGTCCTGAGTGGGAATCGAACCCACAACCTCCGGCTTTGCAGTCAGGGTCAACCACTAGACCAACAGGCCTGTCAATTATGTTCTCAACTAGGCTTAGTTTCCCTTTTTTTTTTTTTTTTTTGGATGGGAAATCATCAAATGACCCCTCCCGCTCTGGGTTGAGCGGCAGGGAGTGTCAGACTTCTACTGACTAAAACCCACCCATGCTCCTCTTAGTGCCTTTTACGTTCCAGGGCCGCGGTAACTCTTTCGAACAAATCCGCGACAGGCTTAGTTTCCCTACTGTCCATATTTATACTGTGCTTATACCGATCCGCGTCGGTAGGTGTGTGTGTGACAAGTGGTACATTTTGTATTGCATTCTTGCCTTCCGAAAAAAGCTACTTAAATATCGTCTTAAAATATTTTAAGTATTTTTAAGCAATCATTCTTTGTTTCCATGATGGATAAGCAGTTGTGATAGATAAAAAAAAAACCGGCGAGTCGGACTCGCGCACGTAGGGTTCCGTACCATTATCTGTAAAAAAACGGCAAAAAATCACGTTTGTTGTATGGGAACCCCACTTAAATATTTATTTTATTCTGTTTTTAGTATTGTTGTTATAACGGCAACAGAAATACATCATCTGTGAAAATTATATTTGAGTTGATTGAATTAAAGCTAAATAGCGGTTTACGATTTATGACATATTAAAAAAAACTACTTACTAGATCTCGTTGAAACCAATTTTCGGTGGAAGTTTAGATGGTAATGTACCTACATCATACTTATTTTTTTTAAATTTTATCATTCTCTTATTTTAGAAGTTACACATTTTACCACTTTGGAAGTGTCTCTCGCGCAAATTATTCAGTTTAGAATTTTTTTTTGTGTTTTATTAGTAAGAACAAATTCTTAATAATTAATTACGATCTAGCCTAAAAGACTAATAAGCAATTTAACTCTAAAACTAAATAGGTATGTTACGTGATAGATTATTTTAAAACTAAGAATAGTGTCCATTTGCACTTTTACACAAGTTCGTAGCACTTTCTTAGAGTCTGATAAATTTATAAAAAACACTAAGTTCATGTGTTATATCAATGTATAGCACATCATTGTTACTATGATTCCAAAGACTACAATAGTATACTGGCTATATAGACAGGCAACTCTACCTTACTTTTTAATACTAGGTAGTGGTCGAACTCAGCGCCATCTAGTTTATAGTTAAGGGAACTAATTTATATAAGTAAATGTATAGGTTGATAGGTGTATAGCTCTGCTGCGGTCTGATCCTTTATGATATTAGGTCTTTACCTATGAAATTGCCGTTCTGCAGTACTGGCCATTTCAAATCAAAATAATTTTTGTTTGGCTAAGAATTCTAATTTCAAATTAATTTTATTTTAAAAACATGGTTTTTTTTCCAAAAGTAGTCATTTGTTTATTGATTAGTGTTACATTTTCATCGCATTTCAATCTTTTTCGTCATCATGGATACGTTAAAAATTCGAGTAATTATGGAATATGAGTACCGTCGTGGCAGCAACGCGGCACAAGCGGCACGCAACATCAACGACGTTTACGGAGCTAACACTACAAACCAACGCACCACCTGTTATTGGTTTTCTCGCTTCCGTTCTGGAAATTTCGACCTGAAAAATGAACCTCGCGGTCGTCCGAAGACTTTGGTCGACAATGACGAATTAAAGGCGATTGTGGAAGCTGCCCAACCAGCAAAAGTTAGTTGTATAGAAGACCATAGAACGTTTTGTAAAAACTAATCGGTGGTGATATAAAAGGCCTAAGAAGGTGCACCTACAAAGAAAGTGGCGCAATTATATCTCCATTCAGTTGTAAAGTGGAACTGTAGCGGTATCAGTTATGACAATTTTGGCCTATTACAGTTGATGTAACAGTAACGCAATCTCTGTTTGATGATATACAAGCCACCGTAACGCTACTAAAGTACCTTTTTATCATTCATTCATTCATTTTACATTCGTTCACGCCGCTGCACTGTGTCAGTGTTTTTGAAGAGAAAAGATATAATAAAAGGAAGTACGAGGATATCGTGGTGACTAAGATATTATTTTGTAATTAAATTATTCATCTCTTATGGGGAAAATGACGTGCGACTGTAATTTTACTGATAAACTATATACGGTTTTACGACAATATTTGAATGCCCCCCTCGAATTGTTGAGCTTTTACTAAAAGAATTATGAATTTTAAGTCATAAATATACTTCCAGCTTCCTGAACTCTACTATAGCACTCGTTATGACAGATTAAAACCACCATTACATGAAGTTAGGGTTCCTTTTGAAGAAGGACAACCTTGTGCCACAAATATATGATGAATATTTTTTATTTAACTTATAAAAATAGCACGTTAGAAAATATAACTTTATATATCAGCTCTACTACGACGTCAGAGTCATACTTATGAGTTATTATTTATGAATACTCTTGAGTTTTTATTATGATAAACTTGCTGATTTTTCTTAATAGAATAATTATTGAGCTTTGGGAACAAAACCACTACCTACTTAGGTACTAGTCAATACAGTGTTTTTTTTTTCTTTTTCAGTGCAATATTAAGCAAAATGGTTGTCATCACGTAGTTCCTGGTTTTTATCTTCTGTTGAATAACAGCTAAAACAATCTGAAATACTGTCACACCTGGAATCATTGTCCATATTAAAATTATTCTCCATTTCTTCACTAACGCGAAATGTTTTTTGTACGGAACCATTTTCTATAATTTGGTCTCCAGCTTGGTTTTGACTATTACTAGTGATAGGAATGATTCTTGACGACGTTGCTGTTTCCTCATATTGTCTTTTCACTTCTCGTCTATAAGTCCCACTGCGTTTGAACCTTTTCCAAGCTTCTAAATCCATTTTTCGTTTTTTATAAAAATATTGGTTGTTTCATTAATTACGTTGAATCAAAATGTCAATATTGTTGTAGAAGAGCGATAGAAATGCCTTTACAAAACTAAATTATCATTTAAAAGCATTGCTAGACTACCTTTATATAAAGTATTTATGTTTTAAATGAGACAGGATCTCCGTTATAGTACTATTGTGCAATAGAGGGACTATAACAGTTATAAAAAAACAATCCTGTTCTAAAACAGGCGGGAAAAAAATTCAATACCCGAGAGGCAGTACAAAATGCCTTTGAAGAATTTGTTGCCTCCCGTCCAGCTGATTTCTTTAAGAAGGGCATCAATAAACTACCACTGCGTTGGCAAAGATGCATTGATTGCATGGGTGATTACTTCGATTAATACAAATAAAAAATACATGAAAAAAATTCGTTTAAATTTTTTCATACAAAACGGCAATTTCATAGGTAAAGACCTATTATTAGGTAGAGAGATGAGTGTATCCGCTATATACTACAAACATACGTACTACATAAAGGAAAAAAAAACACATAATTGAATATTAAACCATTTTATTTAGAAAAACATCACACATTTTACAATAAAATTTTATGTTCGCCTTTTTCGTCCCTTATGATTAGGGTAGTGCCGATTAGCCTTTTCTTTCATTGAATCGTTAATATTCCAAAAGGTTATTTGGCCAGTGAGAACATTATTGATATCTTTGCACCAGTTGTTTACAACAACAAAACACACAACACAACACGAACGTACGAACGAATTGTAACGTGGCTCAACAACATGGAGAAACGAAAGCTCAACTCAACCTGCAGTTGCACTAGCGAAACAACAAAAACTCTATTGAGTAGGGGTGTATTGGGGTACCTGGATCAAGAGATCCAGGCACCCCAATACACTATTCAAAATGAGTGTTCTATTCAGAATCATCTATTCAAAATGAGTAATCTATTCAGAATCATCTATTCAGAATCCTCTATTCAAAATGAGTGTTCTATTCGGAATCATTTATTCAAAATGAGTAATCTATTCAGAATCATCTATTCAGAATCATCTATTCAGAATCCTCTATTCAGAATCATTTATTCGAAATGAGTGTTGTGTTCAAAATACTCTATTCAAAATGAGACTTCTATGCAAGATTCCATTCGGAATGAGACTTCTATCATTAGGATTTCTAGATGGTTTATAGTACCGAGACTTGACCATTAGGTATCTATCTATGACTTACAAGTATTTACTCCCCCTACAAATAGATTTAATCAGACTCTGTTGTTAGGCGCGACTGATTGTTTACATAACAAACACATTTCCATTCCTGTAAAGGAAACAGATCGCATTCTTTTCTACCCATCGCGTTCCTCACAGCTGTAAAGTTTTAATTATTAACTTAGTACAGGTTTACATTGTGCGTATAAAAATGCGAGTGTTCCCTTATAATAATAGAGTTTCAAGTCATTTCAATTAGGTTGTTAAGTACAATATAATTTGATTCTAGGTGTACCTATGCAAAGTATGAGCTGTTTGCTAAATGTAACTGTGTAATATGTATAATTTGTAGGTAGGGGGTTTTTTTTAATAGAAGTGATAGAAATAAAACAACTGAAATATAATTGCTAGTTTATTCACATCTTTTTATGCAATTTGCTTATAATATCCTTTACACATTTATAGATATCGTCATTAAAAACATTGCCCACGACATGTTGGACACAGACATTGGCATTACAATCACATGGCGAATTCGTGAATTCTTCGGCGTCAAAAACTTGTATTCTTATTACTTTGCTGCGATGACCCGTTGATGGTTTCTGTATGTACGAGTATACAACATCATTTTTTCGCTTTTTATTATTGTTGCTGTTGTCACTGTTGCTGCGTGGTGGAGTGTCTTCAAATTCGAACGGTTGGAATGGTCTTTCTCTCTCTAAATAGTTGACCACTTTTTGACGTAGGGTTTGTTCGGCAGTAATTGGTGAGTATGAAGAGTCAGTGGGGAAAATATCGCTGGACATCTGAAACAAAGAAGTACATATTATTAATAAAATAAAAGTAAAATTAGAAGTTGTCGCAGACTATAAATTATTCTAGAATAGATCCTTGTGAAAACATTTTAAATTATTTTATAACATAGATTATAAACATTTTTACTAATAATTTAAATAAAATACTTTTTTGATAAAATATTTACTTACCGACATCGTAGAGCAGATCAGACCACTTGAATGTATTTTTTGGTATCTTCCATCGGTTTATATAGGCGCTCACCAAATTTTTTTTTTCAATAAGGTTCAATTTAATTTCGTTTTATGTATGTAAAGTAATCCTAAACTTACCGTTCTTTATATGGCTCGGAATTTGTGCCACGTGCGCTAAGATGTATTGAAATCTACAGACGAGCGTTATTACCGCAGCGTTTGTCCCTCTAACACGTTCAATATAAAAATCACACTTTATTTAAATTATAATTTAAATTAATTACATAAGTACGTTTTCATTTATTATGAGACACAATTTTAATGATAATCTTTTTTTAGTGGGAGCTCGTTGATACTTAATGAATGAAGCGTTTAAAACTCTGCGGTTGTAACGCTCGTCTATAGCGTTATAAACAATATTCAACTTCACCTGATATTATAAGTTGTATCAATCATACTAATATTTGTGCCTTAAAAAATGTATTTTGTTTAAATAAGTGGTGTGTTGAAAATAATGTTTTTTATAATAAGTAGCAAAGCAGTATAAATATTAAGGTAAATTGTGTAATGTACGTGATGTGGCTGTACTTAATTTAAATAAATAAATAAATATATAAATCATAGTTTTATTTTTAATACCATCTTCGTTAAACCATAAGGAATATAATATAAAATAGAGGCGTCGGCTCGCCTGAAACAGCATACTCAGCACATTATATAGAATTTACAATTAAATGTTACTAGCATTAGAGCCCGAGTAACTTATAAATAGCTTGCAATTAGGTTTGAACGACATTTAATCAGCGAAATTGTATTGTGAAGGTTCAATTTTACTTTATCTTTTCCATCTTATTAAAAATAAATTTTAACCACAATGTCTAATTCATTAAAATCTGATTTCGAAGGCATTCGTAAAATTATTTGTAAGAATGCTAGCGGTGAAATTATATTTACTCAAGATATGCAGACTGACCCGAAAATACCGAATATAAGTTCAATGAAACACAAGGAAAGTGATACAAGCCAGAAAAAAGATTTATTTAACCTCAAGATGCAAGATTCGGCGAAGTCTGAGTTTGAATACCCTGATTATATTATAATCAAGAGTGAGGGCCATACTCATACATTTGCTCAAGTAAACGACATACAGACTGATCAGGAAAAATATGATGCGAGCTCATCAAAATCTAGTGATATATCAAAAACCACAGACACAGTTCTACCTGATTTAGAAGATGTTTTGTGCTACCAGATTCAGCCAGGAAATGAAATTATTTTCTTTTAAACCGTTATCTTCACTGTATCAGTTCGACTCCAGTTCAAAGAATAAAATACCAGATGACAGCTGTCAAATATTAGGTTAGAGGGGAGTGTGTTCCGCTGCAAACAGACCAAAACAATGTAAATATCTGTTAATAAATTATGTTCCACATTATCTATTGTTTTATTTACACAACATACCTCCATTTGGTGTGCATTATACATGATCTTAATATAGGTATATACATTAAAGCATATTAGTAAGTTATTTAAACAGATGGAATTTGGGAACAAGAGTTATTTGATAACGTAGCTATCGTAGATAGATAAATATTCTAATGCAAGCATTGTACCTATTCATCTTATTTAACAATTAATTGAACGATTAATAGTTCGGTAACATACCTTGATGATCTTGCTAGAGTTTTCATTTTGATTTGAATGCAACACTCATTTTGAATAGAGGATTCTGAATAGATGATTCTGAGTAGATTACTCATTTTGAATAAATGATTCCGAATAGAACACTCATTTTGAATAAAGGATTCTGAATAGATGATTCTGAATAGATGATTCTGAATAGAACACTCATTTTGAATAGATGATTCTGAATAGAACACTCATTTCGAATAGTGTATTGGGGTGCCTGGATCTCTTGATCCAGGTACCCCAATACACCCCTACTCTATTGCAAAAGGAAAATAAATGCGCACGAGTAGTTACACTCTCACGCAGCCATTTGCAATTCAAGTGTGGCCATTCAAAAACAAACAAAACAAAATTTTGCACGTTTAAATACCAAAATATAACTTCTTCAGTATTAAAGCTCATAATAAAAACCTAATTATGTACTAATTCATATATTCTATTGTTTTTATATAAGAAGATCATAAAATTATATTATTTTTCTTTATTAATGTTATAAAGTAACTCCCAGAAATAAAAAAATATATTTAACCGTAGCAACACCGCAATTTGTTTCCCTTAACTAAAAACTAGATGGCGCTGTTTTCAATAAAAAAATGGAATTTTAATTTTGTTCTAAGTTGCCATAGCATGTATGATTCATTCACTTTGTACACTACACTAATTCAAAAGGTTTTGTTCTTTTTAGCCTACGCACTAAGTCTGTGTTGTCTAGAAGCTGAATTGCCTCAACATTCACGTGTCGGTGAAGTCTGTGTTTTTAGTTAGAAAAAAATGATATTAGAAACCTCAATACTTATCATTTTTGAAGACCTATCCATAGATATACCCCCCCACACGTATGGGTTTCATGAAAAAAGAGTGTTTTTTGAGTTTCAGTATAGTTTGAGTTTTAGTCTAAGTATGGGGGACCCCCAATGTTTTTTTTTTTTGTTAAAATCTTTTTGTGGCTGTGACATACGGACGGACAGACAGACAGACATGACGAATCCACAAGGGTTCCGTTTTTTGCCATTTGGCTACAGAACCCTAAAATCGAAGTTGTTTACCTATCCTTTTTCCCATTAAGAAAATATACTACTACTTACCTACCTACTTATGTACTTATGTACTTTTGTAGTAAAAATATATTATAACTTTATAATCTTTAATCCGGAAGAAGCAAGATAATCAATAATCATGCTTTAAAATACCTACCTACGTAGGAGATGGAAATTTATTTTGCTTGAAATATTTTTATCATTATCCTTGTATTATGGCCATAAATGACTGGCCCAATGTAATAAAAGATTACAGTATAAAATACGTAAATATCTTCCATTAGGTACAGTAGGTTCTCAGGTATCTTAGGCTAAGGATAGGACCATGCGTATCTTCATCCTCTTGGCCCTTCTGGGCTCTGCCCTAGGTAAGTTTTCAATTTCACTCAAACATTTTATTAAAAAAACCGGCCAAGTGCGAGTCGGACTCGCGCACGAAGGGTTCCGTACCATTATCTATAAAAAAATGTTTATTTTAATTTAAATATTTTTAAAAAAAGTACAGTAGGTACCTACCTACTGTGAATATTTCAAGCGTCTACCCGTTGCCGTTATCAATATCGAGCAAAAACAAGCAAAAAAAATCACGTTTGTTGTATAGGAGCCTCCTTAAATATTTATTTTATTCTGTTTTTTAGTATTTGTTATTATAGCCGCAACAGAAATACATCATCTGTGAAAATGTCAACTGTCTAACTATCACGGTTCAAGAGATACAGCCTGGTGACAGACGGACGGACGGACAGCGAAGTCTTAGTAGGTAATAGGTTCCCGTTTTACCCTTTGGGTACGGAACCCTAAAAACCGGACTGGTCGGACTCGCGCACCGACGGTTCCGATCGAGTCTTGATTTTTTCGAGTATACCTACACATTACTTACGGAAGTTCATAAACTATGAAAGCACTCTCCATAGGTATTCTGACAAAATAAGATTGAAGAACAAACTTAACTTAGTTGTTGAAAAAAATGTTCTCCCATACATCAATGTACGACACGGTCAATTCTTCAACTACCAAAAAAATAGGTTTGTAATCGCAAAAAAAATATTTTTTTATACCACATAACTACAATTTTTCCTTTACTTATACCTACTGTAAGGACTATCTTCTTGCCCATGATTCTAGCTCAATGGGAAGTCCCCTTTAGTTTTTGATACCCTTGTGAGCGTCAAAACATGCGCCATAAACGCTTTATCTTCAGATTGCGTTGACTTAGAAGTAAGATTTTTTCATTGCTCCAAGTGGTAGCAGACCTTAGTGTTTGATATTAATTTCAGCTTGATTCCTGGACGCGTTCCTGAGAAAAAGGGTCTTGATAAACGGACAGACGGACAATGAAGCATGGGTTTCGTTTTTGCCGACTGAGGTACGGAACCATAAAAATTGACTTGTTGAAATTTTAAATGTGCCTTTTTTTCAGCTGTTTCCAGGAACATGAACCGCATCGTAGGAGGCTCCGCTACTAACGTCGAGACTTACCCGTACATGTCAAACATGCAACGCGTCTGGGATGGACTGCGCTGGCATCACTCTTGTGGAGGATCTCTGCTCACCTCCACCGCGGTGCTCTCGGCTGCACACTGCTTCATGTAAGTTAAACAATATTCGACACCAAATTTTTTTGGTGATGGATTATGGAAATTTCAATAAAATATCAACCGTTGTCACGTAAGGTCGTACGATTCCGTAGTATTCTGTCCCATAACCATGACAATAAATAAATATTTCGAGCCCATTTTCTTTATGTGTGGCTCTGAAAAACATGAAAATGACACACGTAATGGAATGGTACATTCTGAAGCAAGTTTGGGCAAACTTTGTCATTGTAGCCGTGGCGGAATAGACGCCCGAGACGAGAACTTGGTCGCAGCGTGGCCGTTATTGGCGATGAAAAGATTCTAATTAGAGCATCTAGTGTCAATTTGTGAAGCTGTCTAAAGAACGACACTTTAACAGTTTTCATAAGGGGCTGCCTCGGGCTGCCGGCTGATCTTAAGTTGATTGGGGATTGGCATTATGTGGGGATTTTGAATATTTATGTTCGGGCCAAGTCAGAACACTTTTTCAAGAAATCGAAATACTTATTTCATTTCTGTTGGTTACTCATGGATCTGACTCATGGCATGGCTTCCATTTTCTAAATTTATTTATATCTACTCTTATATGAAGGTATAAGTCAGGATCTGATGATGGTATCCCAGGAAAAATGTTTATTCAACTATATCTTCGAGAATTGTTTACCGATTTGGATGATACTTTTTTGTTTGGAAGAGTAGTTTCTATTATCTCGGACTGGTCCCATTTCAATATGGTGAAGATCTGATTAAGAACTTCAGAGGTAGGCAACGGTACTCTTCAATAAATGTTAGCAAATCTCCCGGGATTGCTGAAATCGTACTTGTCTGTTTATTGTTTACACCAGTTCTTAACATAACATCACGCCGATGCATACAAGTACCCCCTGAATTTCCATGTTTTTGCAGTTATTAACTTTGTTGTTTTTTTTCATGTTTTTGGAGTTATTAACTGTGTTACTTTGTTGTTTATTAACCGATCTTGATAATTATTTTTGCGTTGGGTAAGTTATAGCTATTTTGCATTTGCATTGGACGTTGAGCTTCAAATTAAAACCAGTGACCTCCTCAACTTAAAATCAATAATAAAAAAAATACCTATTGAAATAATAATAAGTTAATACTTAATACTTATATTAAGTATTAAAGTTAATACTTATATTTTGTTGTGTTAATACTTTTTATTTTGAGATGGATGTCTAATAGCCATAACTACCGTATCAGGGGAAATTTTATTTATCAAGCAATTACTTTTTTTCTTTTTTTTTGGCACTGACTTCCGAAATTAAAGTTATTACTTTGTAGTGTTTTTTTATTTGGAAATCGTTTGTATTTTTTTTTTTTAATTTAGCTAGAGCCTAAGTGCATTGAAACAGCATGCATTATGATATGTTTTAGAATTAAACATTGTCCTAGTGATTGAATGTGATACACACATAACTCTGTATCTCAAAAACTACTGAGTCGATTCTAATTAAACTAACAAAAATGTTATAACTACAAATTTACAATTTTCCTATTCTTGTGATTGAGATAGTCACCTCGAATAAATTCTTTTCGTTACCTACCTATAGGGTTGAAGTTCCAAAGAGGCTTAGACTCAGCTATTTGATATTAATTTCAACTTGATACCTCCATGTGTTGCTGAGAGAAAAAGGCTCTTGAGTTTTGACAGACTGACAGGCAGACAAATAGACAGGCGGACGGACAACGAAGTGATCTTATAAGATACGGAACCCTAAAATAACATGTTTAAATGTTTTCAGTGGCGACTCAGAGTGGCAACATCGTGTAGTTCTCGGCACCTCTTTCGCGGAAAGCGGTGGCTCAGTTCACACTATCAGACGGATTATAATGCACCCGGAGTTCATTGACCTTACCAAAAATGCGGACGTGGCCATGATCCGACTCAACAACCCGGCCGTGTTCTCCAGCAGAGTCCAGGTCGCTAGGATCCCTGGCCCCAACTACAACATTGCTGATGGTGCTGACGTAACATTCGTTGGATGGGGCAGACTCGAGGTAATTATTCAATACTAGATTTACATACTGTGACGACTAACTGAATTCCAAAACAGCTACACACTTTTGCGATGCACATCCTTGTTACGTAGATTGCGGGCCAGCGCGGCAGCGCCTCAATATCCAGGTTGCAAGCTTGCCGCAAGGTTTCGGATGTGCCCGTTACCTTGCAGTTAGGGTTGCCAACTGTACTATTTATTAGAGTATTGTACTCTATTTTGCGTAGATGTTAGTTACTTTATTAAATAATGTACAAAAGCAATAGGTAGAGTAGAGTAAGTACCTAAGTTACAATACTCAATTTATTTTGACTCCGTCATTTCAGTATCCATTAAAAGAGTTTGTCTTTTCGGCCATAATTGCAAATTAATAACTAGTAGTCGTACAATTAATTGAAAACAACAAAATTTAAATTTTAGCAATCCTAATTTACCTACAGGGTGTTCCAGAAGTGCGTGGTCAAGGGTGATGTTGGGTAGCTGATGTAGATTTAGGAAAAACAGCAAAACAAAAAAAAGACTAAAAAAAACCGGCCAAGTGCGAGTCGGACTCGCGCACGAAGGGTTCCGTACCATTATTTATAGAAAACAGCAAAAAGATTACGTTTGCTGTATGGGAGCCCAGCTTAAATATTTATTTTATTCTGTTTTTAGTATTTGTTGTTACAGCGGCAACAGAAATACATCATCTGTGAAAAATTTCAACTGTCAAGCTATCTCGGTTCATGAAATACAGCCTGGTGATAGACAGACAGTCAGACAGATAGACGGACAGACAGACGGACAGCGGAGTCTTAGTAATAGGGTCCCGTTTTTTACCCTTGGGTACGGTAACCCTAAAAAACGATCAGAAAAAGTGACTTAAAAGTTCGGTCCGATTTCACGCAATTTGTAGTTGCTGTTGTTGTTGTTGTTGGCATTTATTTTAGTTCAGTCACAGATTTGATGTGATTACTGCTTGAAAAGTCATTTTTTCGGAATTTTTTAGTCGTTTTTCACTCTTAATCGTTATGACCACGCACTTCTGGAATTCACCTTGAATAAAATTCTTCCGTTACTGAGAAGTGACTGACAGACGACGCACAGACGAAACTACTGGTCGTAGAAAGCTGAAATTTTCCATGTAGGTTCCTTGGGGCGTGTAGGGGGAGTATTCAAAGAGAAATCTCTCTCGAAAATTCTACGAGTACGGGAAAGCTTCTACTTAAATAATATAATTACTAAAACTAATCAGAAATACTCTATTTCTTCTAAAAAAGTATGCAACCCTGCTTGCAGTAGCGGTATCACTAACTGTTTTTCTACTATTTGGTATAGGTAAATACTTTGTAAGTAAATAAAATTGTAAAGTACTAACACTGCGAGTCCTGTTATTTTAAAATAATTTTTATTTTCAGTCAGATGATGCGAGACCCTCCGAAGACCTCATGCACGTTCAGGTCAATATCATCAACCAGGAGCTTTGTGCTGAACGTTATGCTTATCTAAAGACTCAGCCGTGGTACGAGGACTGGCCCGATGTCAACAGTGGCATGGTGTGCGCCGGGATTTTGGACGTCAGTGGAAAGGGCACTTGCATTGGAGACTCTGGTGGTCCTCTCGCGCATTTCGGGGACATCGTCGTCGGTATAGCCTCCTGGAACTTCGACTGCGGTGATGCTTTCTACCCAAGTGTCAGTGCTCGCGTTTCTTATTTTAGCAACTGGATCGTTGCAAACGCAAATTAATGACAATATCAAGTAATATTACAAGTTTAATAAACCAGCTGATTTTTTTTTAATAAAAGTTGCGCATATTTACCTACCTATCTAATCTACACAAATTATTTAAAATTTTGCTGATGCTCCATACCCATTGTACGGGTAGAAATTAAATTCTCTTATTTACGATTTCACCGTTATTTGTGGCATATTATTATGTATAGGAATGCCACGCACCTATATCACTTTAATGTTCCAAAACACATAGTAGGTATACGGAGTTCCTTTATTCACACAACTGTAATCTATACTAATATCTACACTAATATTATAAAGAGGAAAGATTTGTTTGTTTGTTTGTTTGTTTGTTTGAAATGAATAGGCTCCGAAACTATTGGACCGATTTGAAAAATTCTTTCACCAGTAGAATCCCACACTATCGGTGATGGACATAGGCTATAGAATATTTTCAAAAAAGTTAGGGATCCGTATGAAAACTTCGATAATGTAACCCAAAGTGTGAGAAAAAATCCTTATATCGCGTACGCTGCGGAATCTAATGACAATAGAGCAAAGTGATGTACTGCAGTTTTATAGAAGTCATCAATATCTACAAAAAAGTCCGCGATACCATATGTCTAACTATCTACACTATAATAATATTATAAAGAGGAAAGATTTGTTTGTTTGTTTGTTTGTTTGAAATGAATAGGCTCCGAAACTACGGGACCGATTTGAAAAATTCTTTCACCAGTAGAATCCTACACTATCGGTGATGGACATAGGCTATAGAATATTTTCAAAAAAGTTAGGGATCCGTATGAAAACTTCAATAATTTAACCCAAGGTGTGAGAAAAAATCCTTATATCGCGTACGCTGCGGAATCTTTTGGCAATAGAGCGAAGTGATGTACTACAGTTTTATAGAAACCATCAATATCTACACAAAAGTCCGCGATACCATAATGTCTAACTATTATGGATAAGTCACCATGACCGCTTTTTGTTCATATTATTCAAGCTAAAAAGCGAAATCCCATGGTGAAATAAAAAATAGTGATTATGGTATCATCTGGTATCATGATATTAATCCTTATCCATTTTAATGGTTTGATAATTAAGGTTGATTATGTCCGTGTAAATTACACTTTAAATTATTCAAATCGGACCTTTCGTTCAAAAGTTACGACGGTAATAAACATGCTCGGAGTTAGAAAAAAGGCGCGGCTTGAGCGAACTGGGTAAATCGTATCAATGCTTGGTCCGATGAAGTTGAAACACCACGGCATTTAAATGTTTTCGATAAAACAATAAGAAAGTGTAGTCCAAACATTAACAAATGTTTGGATTTTTCGAAAATAAACTACATACATAATTTTGAAGTGGTGTCAGGATAGGCAAGACCAAATTAAGATGGACATTCTAGCCTCACACCATTCAAAACACGATTTTCGTGGTTTTTGGAAAAGCACGAGAAAGTTGAACAGCAAGCCGAGTCTCCCTGTGAGCGTCGGTGGCGTAAGTGAACCTGGGGCGATTTCCAATCTCTTTAAGGAACACTTTTTTGTGAAGTCTCCGCTAGGACCTTCTCAGTCGGTGCTGAATGTTGAGCCTGGCAAGGAACTAGGATTAAAGTGCAAGTCGAAAGAGATTAAACAAATCGTAGAATCCATGTCGCGTGGCAAGTCTCCTGGTCATGACGGGCTCAGCATTGAGCACCTCAAATGTGCTGGTCCTCATTTGCCTAGAGTTCTGGCCATGTTGTATAGTTTTTGCGTGTCACATAGCTATATGCCTGGGGAGATGATACGGACTGTGGTAGTGCCTATAGCGAAAAACAAGTCTGGCGATCTTGCTGATAGAGATAACTATAGGCCTATCTCATTAGCAACTGTTTTATCCAAGGTGTTTGACGGTGTGCTTAATAGACAATTAAATAAGTTTATTACTCCTCAAGATAACCAGTTCGGGTTTAGACTTGGACTATCAACGGAAAGCGCTGTGTTGTCTCTTAAGCATGCTGTCACATACTACACCGACCGCAGCACTCCTGTTTACGCCTGCTTCCTGGACCTGTCTAAAGCATTTGACCTGGTTTCTTATGATATCCTGTGGGATAAACTTAAAAAAGCTAATGTTCCACCTGAAGTAATCAACATTTTAAAATTTTGGTATAGAAACCAGGTCAACAATGTGCGATGGGCGGGGGCTTTGTCTGATCCATATGGGTCGGAGTGCGGGGTGAGACAGGGGGGTTTGAGCTCACCAACGCTCTTTAACCTATATGTCGACGGGTTGATTGGCAGGCTCAGCAGCATCAAGGTCGGTTGTCATATAGATGGAGTCTGCGTTAATAATATCAGCTACGCAGACGACATGGTGCTGCTGAGTGCGTCAGTCTGTGGCCTTAGAAAACTTGTGGCCATTTGTGAGGAGTATGCCGACACACATGGCTTAATTTATAATAGTAAGAAAAGTGAGTTCATGGTGTTTGGGGTCGGGGGTAGGTATCCTGCTTATGTACCACCAGTTTACCTTAATGGTATGCCGTTAGAGAGGGCATACAAGTTTAAGTATCTTGGCCACATACTTACCCCTGATCTCAGGGACGATGAAGACATTGAGCGGGCGCGGAGGGCCTTGTCGGTTAGAGCGAACATGCTGGCTCGCAGGTTTGCTCGTTGTTCGGTAAGCGTCAAGATTACTCTTTTCAGAGCGTACTGCACTGCGTTTTACACGAGCAGCCTGTGGGCTAGATATACTCAAAAATCGTACAATGCCCTCCGCGTGCAGTACAACAATGCGTTCAGGGTGCTGTTGGGGCTGCCTCGCTACTGCAGCGCATCGGGGATGTTCGCGGACGCGCGTGTGGATTGTTTCTTTGCCACTATGCGTAAGCGCTGTGCGTCCCTGGTGCGTGTGGTGTGGGGCAGCGGCAACAGTATCCTGTCTCTAATTTCGAGCAGGCTGGACTGTCCGTACCTGAATCGCTGCTGCGCCATTTCTCATGGAATGGAGCAGCCGCGTTGATGTGTCGGACAGTGCAGCTGCTATGTGTATATTTTTATAATTACTAACATAGATTAAGTCTTTTACTAACAAATGAGTCTTAGTTACTTGAGTAAATAAATAAATAATAATAATAATAATAATAATAATAAGGAGTGAAGCGGGCGTTAATGGGTTAAGATTTTAGGGGAGGACATAATTGCTTGCTTCAATTTACGTCGGAATGCTATGAACAAACTAAAAGCGGGATAATTGAAACAGATGTACCTAACAATTTTTGCATAATCAAACCCTGACGGGTTGAACGGGTGGACAGTTGTACTGAACCTGGGCTCGAGACAAGTGAGATTCTGTCAACGGTGGCGTGGTGTACGCAAGGAACTTCTATTACAACCTGGAATGAGCACAGGCTGTCGATACGCGGTCCGAGGGAGATAGCTTCGCGAGAGCCCTCTGTCCCTTTCATTAGGGTGACCAACCAATATAATGTAGGTTGAGACTAATATAATAGGATATAATATATTAACCAATAATTTGATTTCATAAGTTAATAATAATTATGCTATAAGGATGGATTAAAGTAAAACGCATTAAACTATGTTTTATTATATCCTGGGGCCTGAAATGAAGACTGCAAATAACGGAATAATTTTTGATATTTGAATGACTTGGAATGACATCAAGCCATTTTTTCTCTCTGATTCTTCTCCAGGCAGTCTGAAATTATATTTTTTAAATTTATTTAAAACATACGAAGTGACACACCTAAATCAGCGATTAATATGGGAAGTTGAAACTTTTTTGCCATTTCCGTACAATGTTCCTCGGGAAATGTGAAATTTCATGATCACGTTTTTTAAGTATTCGGTACCTACACCATTCCATATAAAGTTTTATTATGCTTACGTTGAAGACTACCTCCTATTTATATGCTGCATTGTGTAAATAATCTTATAATTTCGTTCATTATGGGCACCCTACTTCAAGAATTGCAATATACTTACTTGAAGAAAGAAACACCGCATTCTGCATAGGATTCGATTTTGCAACCGAACAGCTTTTGAATCGCACACTTTTTAACCATCTTTATTACATCCGAATAAAGAAATTGATTGTTTTACAACAAATAAATATTTATTTGTTGTAAAACCCACCAGCCATATGGCTGGTGGGTTACCAGTCTAACTTATATAATTATATATTCTACTAATAATCTTTTCTTTTTTAATTAAATTTCAATATAGTATCAAAATTATTGCTAAAAAAATGTTCTCATTCTAACAGATAATTTAAAAATATTAAAAATATATGAGAACGAAAGTTAATGTTTTTTTAATAAGACACGACAAAATTGTTTTTTCCTACCATTCCTACTAAATTCGGGAATAATCCTCCTGGCAACACTTGAGAAAGGGACACAGGGCTCTCCAAGCGCTTTCTCCCTCGGACCGGATTTCTCTTTGACCAAGTGATTGTCTGTTATAGAACTTAGCATCATAAACATAAGGTTTATTTTTATATTGGTGTCAAATTGACAGTGCTCATTCCAGGTTGTAATAGAAGTTCCTTGGGTGTACGCGATTGTCAATACGTCAAAAATGTATAGGTTTGACAGATGCTATCGAAATGTCACGTGACCAAATTCCTACATTTTGGCATTTCGACAGTCACATTCGCTAATTAAATGGTACATTGTCGAGGGCCTCCTGAGACCATAGAATAAGTAGAAATGGCTAAGTAATTAATGAAAATCGTTGTGCTTAATTTTCAAAAACTAACCTTAAAATAGGGGGCGTTGAAGTTTGTGGAGCATCTACTTAATCCGCGCGGACGAAGTCGCGGGTGAAGTGCTAGTGTTATTATAATGTAACATTACATAACATCATAGGTAGGTACTACTGGTGGAACCATAGATTTTTTTATATTTCTATGGGTGGAACCAACCGATTTTTCAGAACTCCTACCGTACGTCCTGCCGAAACACCGAAATGTTTAGTTTTCCAACATAATGTGTTTTTTTTCGACTGTTTATTTTTACAGGGAATTCTTCGATTGTAGAATGTTCGATATCTTTTGGGGAATTCGCTAATCCGCTTTCTATATTAACAATACCTAATTCGAAAACATTCCCGGGAAGTAGGTCGTTTTTCTTTGGGACTTCTGTATGAGTTACTGCATGGTAAAAATATCTACAGTACCTATTCTATCTTCATCATACAAACGGTCGGAACGCGAGCCATATAGCTACGCGCCTCGAGTGCCCTCGAGTTCACTTGCGAATGCGCCGCAGTGACGATCGAACGGTGTGATGATTTTGTAAGCAGTAAGCGTGCGATTTGTGAATAATATGTTATTGAAATAAGTACAAATTCTTACTTACCGAGATAAAATGAAAAAATAATGAATTGTTTGTCAAATAATACGTTAATAATAGTTATTTGTTATACAAGAGTGCAAAGTTGCTTTTTAACCGCGTGTTCAATTTTGATGACCGAGCAAGCGAAGGATTCTAAAATTGAATCACGAGCGCAGCGAGTGATTCAAAATTAGAATCCAGCCAGTCGATTCTGTCGACATTTCACCGTGTATACTTAGGTGGAGTGAACGACAAGTGAGCTGTCTTTCCATCTTGTGTGTATGGTTTGACAGCTTACTTGTCGTTCACTTCGCCCAAGTTTTCACTTCGACATGTTTACAGAATCGCACTGCTGAGCGTTAGCGAGGGAATCAAAAGAGCACGAGGTGAAAAATCTTTGCACTCGAGTGCAACACGTAACTTTTCATTCCACCTCAGCGAGGAAATGACTAAATGCAAAAAAAAAACGTTTACAATCACAAGATAGGTACACTTTTATTTCAGTTTAGGTATTAATTACTACATTATGACAGGTAAGTATTACAGAATAATCTTTAAATTATAACAAAATAATACTAAGGTATAATTAAGAAAATTTTAAAGTAACGTTGCTACAGTTATTTAAATTGAGTGTAATATTTTTGTTTGGTACTGTAATATAAAGAAAGAAGAAAGAAAAAGAGTTAATATTGGTGTTAGTCACTTGTGTACTGTTTTTCGGTAAACTATCTGTCATACTTAATAGTTGTACAGATTCATCGGATTCCCTTGGCGTGAATGTTGGAGAGAGAGGGAGATGGTTAGGTGTTTCATAATGGCTTATTTTTGATGTAGAAGGGCCAGTCCAAGGATCCGATTGAGGTTCTTTCAGTGTAATGGCTCCTACGATGCCTTCACATATTTTAGACTTATTTTGGATGGAATCCTCTATGTATCCCTCTACAACTGCATTGGACTTCCAGCCTCCGTGGTGCTTAAGGGACAGGAGATCAACTCCGGAATCAGCCAAAAGTGTGGCTGAAGTTCGTCGGAAACAATGACCCGTGTACAACAGGGGTTCTGGAAGTTCAAGAAATGTTGCTATTTCTCGTGGGATACTGCCAATTTTATTAGTACCCATAGGCTGTCTAACACACTTTCCATTGCGATACTGTAGAAAAAATCGATTGATTGGAGTGTTAGGCGGGCGTAAGGCTTGATATTTCTCAACAATCGTTACGTATTCCTTGCGAATGACGAAGTTGCGGTCTCTTTTTGTCTTTGTATTAGGTAAATTAATTAATAGTAAGTCATCTGAATGTTTCACAATGTTTTTGAAATTAAGTTGTGTTAGTTCATTAGTTCGACATGCTCCGTTTATTCCAATAATAAGAACAACCTGTAACGTAAAGAGTATTGTAGTAGATAAATGAATAAAATTGATATGAACGCATAATTATGCCTATCAACATCTACTAAGTATACTATTTAATTGAGATTAATATACTTAAGTAGATACTGAATGTACAACTGACTTACTTTTGCCGCCAAATATACGGAATCGGGTGCTTCGTTAAGAAACTTTTCAATATCAGATACTGTGAAAACCTTCGATTTTTTTGGTTGATAACCAGATGAGGCTCTTTTTAAAAATGCCACTAATTTAGGATAGGTTGTGTATGTCTTTTTTCATCTTTATTGTTGCTTTTAGCATCGAATACGTACCTACTCCATAGAGTGCTTGCTTTCTTGTTCTCGGATAATTCTATAAAATATGCCAGCAAAACGTTTTCTGAGAAAGTTTTGGCTCCTTTTGCTAGTCGCCACGTGTTGAACATATCGTACTGTTTTAAATACTTCTCGCGTGATTGTTGAGGGAGGAAGCTCATTTGCGCATTATTAACAGTTTCAGTCAATTCTGTTGGCGTCAAACAAACTTCCTCGTCGCTAGAATCACTCATTTTAGTTTTTTCACTTGTTTTCAAGTTTCTTGTTTTTAATATTAGGTTTAACAATGACGTGAAAAACTGCCGCGTAAAGAACCGCGTACAAAGCAAATTGAAAAAAGAACACCAAGAAGGTTCCGAGTCTGAGTTTTTAACAAATTAAAAAAAAGTTGTATGATATATTCGGCACCATAGAGGTAGCAGTAAATAGGTTTAATGTATTTTTTAATTCACAAACTTAGTGCACACGATGTTCTAAATTCAATTTACTTTATCCTCTAGAGAATAAAAACGGCTTTTTCACTTAGATATTGAAGATTAAAAATACTCTTTCCGAGATGGTGGGATGAAAATAAGTTTTATTCATTCATTGGGTGGCTGTTCATTCACTGGAGTCATTACCTAACCTTTTTTATGGATGGCAAATATATCTTACGGACTAAAACCTATTCGTTTTCCTTCTCATGCCCTTTGCGTTCCAGGGCCGCGTTGACTCTTTCGAACAAATTCCGCAACCCTGGCAGGCACTGGCCCTAACGAGGGAGCCATTACCTTAGCCGTGGTATGAGGACTTCCCGAAGTCAACAGTGGGATGATGTGTGCCAGGGCAGATGGCAGGTGTACTCCCAGTCGATCTAGCGGTGCAGCGACGCGTAGGTACTGCAGTGCGATTCTGTAAACATGACGAAGTGAACACTTGGGCGGGGTTCACGACGAGTGAGTTATCAAACCATACAAATAAGATGGAATGACAGCTTTCTTGTCGTTCACTCCGCCTAGGTGTACACCGTGAGATGTCGACAGAATTGACCGGCTGCAATGTACTACTACGCTCGAAAGATCACGGACCCAGAGTTTTTACCGCAACGCAACCGTGCTAAGATCGTGACGTTGTTGCCCAATTTCTCACAGGTCATGGCAACTTCAAGAGTAAATTATTTTCCTTTAAGCTTGTGTCTTCTCCTTTCTGTCAATGTTCTACATCTGACCTTGAATCCGAACAATCCGCACATCATATCTGGGAGTGTGTTCTTTGGCAAACTGAATGCAATATTATGTTAGATAGTATTCAGGTTACATCTGGAGTTGTTTACTATACGGACCTTGTAGAAACCAAATTTCCGTGCGTTCAAACAATTTTGCCCTATCTATACCTGGAATCAAAAGTAGCTCACAAAGGACCCGTTAGTACAGTGTTGTATAATCCGTGGTGCTGGGCTTAGCCTAGTTGTATAATGTTCCTGGGTGCCTATTTGGCCTAGCTCTATTCTGTCTCCTGCTTGATAACGAGGGAAGTGAAAATTATATTTTTTTCCTACTCTTCCGCTGTTATTTTCTGATTTATTTCGTTGCGGGATCCAAGACAGTTGAATCGTTTCTCCAGGACTCGTCGAGCTTCATTGACTCGGCGTTTTTCTGGTCGCCTGCAGTGGTTTAGAAAGTGGCGGTCTTGTCCCAAAAAAAAAACTCACTTCTTGTTCACTCCACGGTGGAGTAAAATTAGGTGGTCCCCAGCTAATTTTACACAGTGAGACGTTCATAGCAGTGCGAGTCTGTAAACCTCTCACCGTGTAAACTTATGTACTTATAGTTGTTTTATCCCACGAATGTACACGTGCGCATTGTCCTACACAACAAAGTATGGCTCGCCCGCACTTGTGAGTTATAAAACAACTACCTATACTTAGCAGTATTTTAAATAAATGGAGTGACTGTCTACCTGACCTCCTTAATCCAGTAAGCGGCTAACACGAAACTCCTTGAAAAGTGTGGAACTCTCTGACAGCGTCTGTGTTCCCTTCCACATTTAATCCGTTTGCCTTCAAAGCAAGGGTGTACAGGCATCTTCTGGCAGTCAGCTCCATCATAGACCTCATCTATCGCTTTCCATCAGGCGTGATCGTGGTCAAGAGCAAGACAATTCCTCAATAAAAACAAGACTAGTGTCAGATTATCTGTCATCAATGAACCATCAATGTTTACCTTTACACAATTTCAAAAGTAGATTACCGATATCGATATAATGGACCAAAGTAAGATTTCATCGTTATAAGCTTCGATTTAAATAGATGGGTTTAATGAAATGAACAGTAACTCATTTACAAGTTGGAGATTTCTAAACGACAATTTGTTATTATCTTCGAATAAATGATAAGGATATCAGCAGATATTATGGATAAAATACGAAGTTATTGTCCAAACAACTCAGTACCCGTGTCTTGAATGTTTTAAGTATGCGTGTCATCGTTCTCTTTGCCCTTTTGGGCACTGCCTTTGGTAAGATTATAATTATTCTATTTGTTTTTTTAAGCTTGTGCTACTAAAGGTTGACTGTGTTCTGATTGATAAAAATCACTGGTGTTCTTTACAGTGTTGTTGGTTTTTATTTTTGGAAGTACCTATATTGTGTATATTCTCGGGAAGATGAAATTCCTGTATTACATATATATTCATGTTTACACATGTAAAACAACAATGTACCTATAGGTCGTGCCGTGAGAATAATCTTGTTCAAGATACTTTTACTTACAGCGGGCTCTAGAAACGCTAGCCGCATCGTCGGTGGATCCCTTACCAATATCGAGACCTACCCGTACATGGCCAACTTGCAGCGTCAGACGTTCGTGCCATGGAATCAGGCATGTGGTGGATCTTTGATCACGTCCACCGCGGTGCTGTCCGCCGCACACTGCTTCTAGTGAGTAAAGGAACAAACAACAATCTAAAAGTTTTTTTTTGAGTAAAATTCACCCAAGACCACAATTTAATCCTATCCTGCCGGTCGATTCTGTCGACATCTCACGGTGTTCACCTAGGCGGAGTGAACGACAATAGAGCTGTCATTCCATCTTATTTGTATGGTTTGACAACTCACCTGTCGTGCGCCCCGCCCGGCTGTTCACTTCGACATGTTTACAGAATCGCACTGCTGTATATGTATACCTAATATTATTATAATCTCTAAAACAACTTGTTTGCAGTGGCGATCAATTTTGGCAGTGGCGTGTAGTTCTCGGCAGCTCGTTTGCACACAGAGGCGGCACCGTCCACACTATCAGCCGGATCGTCATGCACCCGCAGTACGACGACTTCACCATCAACAACGACGTGGCAGTAGTCCGCCTCAGCAACCCGGCTGTGTTCTCCAGCAGCGTGCAGACCGCCAGCATCGTTAGTCCCAACTACGTTGTTCCAGACGGCGCCATTGTCACACACGTTGGATGGGGCAGAATCACGGTAGTTATTAAATTTTGTATCATCCTTATACCAAACTATTATGTTAAATCATTTAACCGGTCAAGCTCCGCCGACACACCGGTGTGTCGCCCGATTTACGCGTTTTAAAACACTATTATTACTATAACGCAAGATATAACATATGAAAAAAAAAAGTTACTACTGAAAGTTACTACTATTTACTTTGCATGTGTGTGTAAAGAGTAAATTCATGCGGCTAAATCTTTATTCTGCTGTAATCTTTGTATGGTAGCAGTTAACAAGCATTGTGATTATCTAAAAAAATCAAGTTAATGCCCTAGGTGGCGCGTATAATAAAGTTGTCTATTAAAACTTTCTATGTTAGGTGTAAAAAATGAAAATGTTCGCAATTGTGGATGTGTCGCCATCTAGCGACAAAATAGCAGTGAGAGCATTCATCCATTCACCTTAAGAATTTTGACATGTCGGGAGCTTGACCGGTAACCAGTAGGTATTCCGTATTTGATCGTGGAAATTAAATTTCAAGCCAATTCAATTTTATTATCAGGTGGATGGTCCTGCTTCCGAACAGCTCCGGCACGTTCACATCAACATCATCAATCAAGAGTTGTGTGCTCACCGTTATGCTCTGCTAAAGGCTACGCAGGGTTACGAGAACTGGCCTGACATCACCAGTGGCATGGTGTGCGCCGGTATATTGGACGTGGGTGGTAAGGACGCCTGCAGCGGAGACTCTGGCGGTCCTCTCGCGCTGAGCGGGAACATCATCGTCGGTGTTACCTCCTGGGGCTTTGAATGCGCCGATCCATTCTTACCTGGAGTCAGTGCCCGCGTTTCTCAATATAGTAACTGGATTATCGCGAACGTGGGCTAAAACAAACATTGTTACATCAACATTAAAAGTCTCAAGTGGTCACGGCTGGTTGACACTTCCCGTGACCCAAGAGCTGGCTTTTATTTGTCCACAGGCTAAATATTGACATACAACGTAGCAATGCCGCCAGGCTCTTGGGCACATTACCAGCTGACAGCATTGAAGAAGAATGCTATATATTTATAGTTTAGTTTATTTTATAAATTTGTTCAATTTATCTTTTTTTTTTCGGAACTAGCAACGTTCGTATTAATAAAAGATATAAATGTCTCAAAAAAATAATAAGCAAGTTGTAAATAACGATATCGAGTATTCCTACTAACATTATCTCAATAAGTTTATTTATTACACTAGATTAAGTATTTTTCAGAGGCAGGTATTTACAATACCATAGGTACTTTGTGAACTGACATAAATACCTAGACTTTTATTTTTACCAGTACCTACCCTGCAGTTTAATTTAGTTTTCTTGTACAAGAGTGAATGAATTAAAGTATACTATCAGACTGGTTTCCTATAAGTTACACATTATCGGCTTCAATGTGTTGCCAATAAAATAAGCAACGTAGAATAACACATGACGTCATCACGCCCGTCTACCCTTGAGGGTTAGGCACAGGTGTTGGTGAGTGTGTAGGTATGTACTCTTACATTTTGCCAGTAGCGTTTAAGATCAATAAATGTTATAGGGCAAGCCAAATAACACGCACAGCTCTGGAGTTGTAGCCCGGAGTCTGGACTCTGGGCCGTTACTAAATTGTTGATGAAAAACCCAATGACACTTTGTCCGAGCTGGGCATCAGACCCAAGAGTTTAGCGGTAGCACTTGTGACCGTAATTCAACGTATACGGGCTCGTTAGTGACTAAACTAACGAGCCCGTATACGTTGAATTTAACATTAGAATAAAATGCAACACTGCGCATCGCGAAATAGAAGATGTTTACTGATGGAAGTAGGAACATTATAACATTGCAATTATTTTGCGATCATGTCATTGCATTAACCCTTTTTTTTTTGTGGATGGGAAATCATCAAATGACCCCTCCCGCTCTGGGTGGAGCGGCAGGGAGTATCAGACTTCTACTGACTAAAACCCACCCATGCTCCTCCTAGTGCCTTTTACGTTCCAGGGCCGCGGTAACTCTTTCGAACAAAATCCGCAACCCTGGTAGGCACTGGCCCTAACGGCCCCTACTCCTATGCTGACATCTCTTTGAGGCGCGCACGGAACACAACGCGCCGTCGCGTCGGCTTGGGCCTGGCTTTAATCGGACGGCGAGCCACCCAACGCTCGCCGTCCGCAGACCCGCACCTACGGTAGCCGGGAATCGCCCAGCGACTCCCGACGCCCGGTGCGTCTCCCCATGCTACATTAACCCTTCAGGGTAAACTGTGCAAATCTGCGTACTCCTTCAGAGCGTCCCGGCGTGATGTTACGTTGTGAACTAGTGCTAACAATAAACATACATGCAATTTCAGCAGTGATCTCGAAACTACCGATTTTTCGGTATTTCTACCGATATGGCGCCTGTACTTCCGATTTAACGAAATGGCGACTTTGTTTTATATTATCATTTCGTTTATCTTTTACGGGGAATCCCTTGGCTACTTATGTGTTACTGCTTGCACATCGATTCGATTTATAATAATAATAATCATTTTTATACCTCTAAATGTGTTTATGTTTTGTTTTTTTATAGAAATATTTAAAAATGAAAATTATATGTTATTAAATAAATAAAGGAAATAATAATAAAAAAAACGTTTATTTCGGCCAACAAAGGATAGCACACACATTACACAATAACAAAATAATAACACCAACACATTCTATACCCACATTAATGTAATGACACACATTACCGATTCCGATTGCTCAGTAAGTGAACCATACAGCAATGGATCTGGGGCTCGATTCTGCTATTGCAATCGTGTCTCAATGACCGGTCAGTGATCGAATATTTGACAACTTTGACAGTTTTTGTATGGGAAATGTGTCAAAAGTTTGACGTTATACGTCAAAAATCGATCATTGACCGGTCATTGAGACACAATTGCAATAGCAGAATCGACCCCCTGGGGCCTAACCACCAACTCCTTCAATATTACTTCCAGTGGGAAAGAGACGGAGCTATACAGGACGTATAGCTCCGTCTCTTCCCACTGGAAGTAAATTATAGTAATACTGCTTTAAAGAGTTGTTGGTTTAGGCCCAGGTACTGACAATCAAACCTCTGCGCGAGTGCGCTCTGGGCCTCAGAAGGTCGTTGAAGCTAGCCCGAACCCTGCGCACCAGGGATGTGCACCGTTTTCGCATAGTAGAATAGAAACAGCGATGCGTTTGTCGTGCATATTCCGAGCCGTACAGGTTGGAATGTGGGGTGAGGCAGTTTGGGTGAGGATAGTCATCACTCATCCTCACCCAAACTTTTCACTCTCTATGTCAACGCACTGATAGAGGAGCTTAGCAACACCCGTCGTGTCGGCTGCCGTTGATGATACGTATGTCTCAATAATATCAGTTACGCGGACGACATGGTGCTGTTGAGTGCGTGTGACTGTGTGGCCTTTCAAAATTGTTGAAAAGTACGCTCACAACCACGGCTTGTTTTAGAATTTAATGTCAAGAAAAGTGAATGCAATGGTCTTTCAGGCTTATTTTTTCAGGTCGAATTTTTTGAAAAAAAAAACATTTTTTATGTTTTGACATTGTTTCCTTAATGTTTATCAGCAGACATTTCGCCTATCACCGACGTAGAATATTTAGACCTTCGGGACCTCCCTCTGCCCGATGTTGGTAGTGTTTTTGGGATAAATGAGGTCAAAATTAAAACCATGAAAATTAAACACATGACAAAAATTTTGGAAGACTCCCATGACATTAAAAAACCCCACTGTGTGGATAGTTTCGCCACAAACATAGCAAAAGTCATTGGACTTAAATATTTTCTTGAAAACATTTTGAAAACAACAAACAAAAAATAATATTAGGTCATTAGTCATTACATATGAAATTGGCGTTTTGTAAGGGAGGAACATAAAGTCGGCTTTTTATAGTAAATAATTAATATAGTAGATTATGCACCCAGGGGATAAAGCAGTGTCTTGTGTCACGGGCGTCATATTGAATCTCGAACGCAATGAAGGATTCGGGAGTTAACTCCCGAGCGTAGCGAGGGAGTTTAAAGTTTAACTCACGAGCGAAGCGAGGGAGTTAATACAAGAATCCTGAATGCAGCGAGGGATTCAAGCTAGCCCAAGGCAAAGACACCTTTATCCCCGAGGAGGATACTCTACTTTATACACTTCCTGTGAGAAAATAAGAAGCCATAATACGAAAAACAAAGTACCTATTTTAAATTTACAAAAACTAAGTACCTACTACTACATACTTAAAAAAAAGTTAGTTTATACTGTAAGGATTTGCAATATCCGCGCCTTGCGTTCCACTCGGTATATTATATAGGTACCTAGGTACCACATAGCGGTCACGACCAACTCGATTTTCGTTTTTTTTTTTTTACTTCTCTGTGGGTTTGTAAATATGTGCAGGCCTATTGTTACCAACCTAATTTAATTTAAGAAATTTGTGTACAAAAAGCTTTACACAGAGCTTTATATCAGCTGGTAGAATGGGTTTCGGACGCTTGGCTGTAGGTTTGCAATTTGAATTTAGAACGTCATAGGAGATGCTCGAGAAAATAGTTTTAAATTAATAAATCAACTAGATAAATGGGTTTTAAGTGTTATTCTTATCCTTTTATACAATGATCCGTACATAACCAATTATTCTTATAATATTGTCTTCAATCCCGGTCAATTCTTATGATTCTGTAGAAATTCGAGAATATCAACCCTATGTAGTAAGAGTATCGAGAATATCTTTCCTCTTTCTGGAGCAGAGAGACAGAGACAGAGGGCGTTGTAAGTACCTAATATACCGCCAATTCAGCAGACAGATGAGGTTCCAAATTTAAATCACATTACTGACTTTGACATTGACAGGGTTATAATGAAATCCAGTACAACATTATTGCCCGGCTGTGCCACCGGCCAAAAATGACTCACTTTAGGTTAGGTTGTCGTGACATATAATTTGACGTTTTCGATCAGGTGGTGTGAAAATATAATAATGTACCATTGCTATCTATGCACTTTTGCCATCTCATAGGTAGGTCGTCATTGATCCCTTTATTAAAAAAACCATTCGGACGGGATCAATAAAATCTTTGAAGGCGCTTTGGACTGCCCCATCGGAGTTGAATTTTTTCCCTTGCAAGAAGTTATCCAAATTTCGAAAAAAATGGTAATCTGTTGGAGCAAGGTCCGGGGAGTACAGTGGATGTCTTAGACATTCCAATTGAAGCTCCTCTAATTTGGTAGCCGTCTGTTGTGCAGTGTGTGGGCCTGAAGCAGCAGTGGCCTAGAGCGATTGACCAGCCTCGGCTGTAGCAGCTAGCTTTTCCATCATGGTTTACAGTTGCTGACAATAAACATCCGCCGTAATCGTATGGCCAGATTTAAGAAAGCTGTAGTTAACGACACCGGCACTAGTCCACCAAAACGCTCACAAGTCACAAGTAATTTTTTTCGAGTCAATTTTCGCTTGTGGCAGGATTTGGCTGGTTCACCAGAGTTCAGCCATTGCGATGAGCGTTTCCGATTATTGTACAGGATCCACTTTTCATCACAGGTAATGATTCGATTTAAAATCCCTTCATTATTGTGCCGGTTGAGTAATGTAACGCAGCAGTCGCGTTCATGAGGTACCCACTAGGGCATGCAAACCGGATACCCGGATAACCGAAAAAACCGGATAACCGACTAATTTGAAAGTCCGGTTTTTTTGGATACCAAAACCGGATTTTTCGGTTATTTCGGTTTTACTCCTATTTGATTTAATAATACAAAAAAATATTAAATTTTATCACTGACAAACGTGGACAGGACGGCGAGGCGGCGTTAGTTCCTATTTGCCACGTTAATTTTTATACTTGTCGCACTACTATTGGCATAGTAATAAAATAAAATAAAATTTTATTTTTCGATTAGTCTGTGGCTAGTGAGTGAGTGTGCATAGTGAGTAGTGACTAGTGACACGAGTGCACGTGTTGAGTTAAACGGTGGTTTCATTGCAGATATTATTTTTATCAAAGTAAGTTTAATCACAATCTTTGTCATATATTTTGCATTGCTAATATTTCATGAAGTGATGACCAAATACTGATAATTGTTGTGTCAGCAGAGATAGTTGGCATGTTTAATAGCTTTCATTAATTAGGTTATGCCAGCCGGCACGTTTTTATTTTTGTAAATATGTAATGTGCCTATAAACAAGAGCCTATTTTTGTTTGTAGTAGTTTGAACTGATCAATAAGCACATTGCTACTTTCAAACTTTTTTTTGTTTAGTAGTAGTTAGTAAGTTTATTCAGTGGTTAATATGGCACAAATGTGTAGTTATATTTACAGCAAGAAACATCATGAAGAGGGCTGGCGATGTAGATGATGCCGATACAGCGAAGACAAAATACGTGGAAAATAAAAAAATCTGCTGGTGATAAATCATCAGTATGGTTTTATTTTTTACGTGCCACGGACGGAAGCACTGCAAAATGCAAAGAATGCAATAGAATATTAAAAGCGGCAGGCAGTTCTACATCAAGCTTACGAAACCACTTGGGCAGTAAACACTCAATAGACTTATAAGAAAATGCCAAACCTACAGCAGAACCAACACCAAGCACAAGTGCAGTAGATTTGACCCATATGTTTTCAAAGATAGTCAAGACTCAAGATACACAAATGGACCCTTCAAAACCAAAAAAACAGAAAATAACACATTTTTAAAGAAAATTACATTCTGTTGAATATGTCGTATCAAAAATGGCTGCTTTGGATGGCCTGCCCTTCAAAACATTTTGTTCTTCTTCTTAGCTTAGATACCTTTTTAACAAAAGTGGATACTTTCCAAGCGCACCAAATAGTATAAAAATATGGTCATAAAAGCAAATAATGAGTTAAGGAATTCAATTATAAAAGAATTAGAGGAATTGAAGTCAGATGGAGTGAGATTTGTCTTGAGTGGACGTTTTTTATTCATATCTATAAGATTAAGAATGACTGATTTATTTTGTAAATTAGGAATAAGAGGATTCTAAGCAATATTTTTATAATTATTTTGATCTCATTATACGTCCTGTTGATTTGGCCTGTTAGTATTTTATGACCGTTAAATTGTTCATTGTAATATTCTGTGATTTTAGATCTTTGTATACCTACCAAATGTTCCTATTTTATTATTAGGTATATTTATTATTTTCCTAGTAATAAGCTTTAATCTATGTCAAAAAATATTTTAGTGTAAGTGGTAAACTGGTACATTATTTTAAAAATAAGTCAGATTAATGTAAAAAATACATATTTTGATTAGACTTCAACATTTTCACGTTTTTACACACATATTTCTCATTCCCTTAGTAAAAATTTAATAAAAACCGAAAAAACCGATTTAACCGGTTTCACCGGTTTTGTAAACAAGAAAACCCGAAAAAGTCGGTTTTCATAATCAACCCGGTTTTTGCATGCCCTAGTACCCACCTTTCAAGCTTTTTCACCTTCCCAATGCGCTCATAGCGCGTAACGTAAGTTGGTCGCAACGACCAGTCGTGCCGGCCCGGTGTAGGGTTTTCATTATTTTAAATAGCGCTTGACTTTGATATAGAATGTCACGAAGACCACGCAAAAATATTGGTAAAGGAGAAAGCAAGACACAAGTTGCTTTGTCTTCAGGAATAGCTGAGTCAACCTAAAGTGCTTTCCGTCAAAAGAAAAAGTGCTGTAATAGTACATTACGATATTAGTGCGTTAAGATGGTTATAACATGCGAGGCGGAATTTCAGCCCGAGCCGAAGGTGAGGGCGTTATTGAGCCGGGCATGTTATTTAAACCAATACGCACGTATATCGTACGACGTTTTTTAACACATTTGCGAGGAAACAGAAAAAAAAAACATTTTATATTTTGTTCATTTTTAATTATTGAAACAGTTAGTGAAATTACAATTATTAAAATGATACGTAGTTGTAGTTGGTTTTTTTAAATTATGTTTTTATTATTATAATTACTATTCATAATGTCATTGTTTTGTGTTAGGGTAAATGTTGGAGACGACGAAACTTCTTGAAAGGCGGCAGAAGAGTATTGTAATTCGTTATTAGTTGTAAATAAAAAAGTATCATAAGTATAAGAAGAGAGGGGCGCGGCTCTGGGCAAAACTTCTTCGTTTGTGGCTCCAAATTTATTGCCTGAGTTATTTTGGCACTTATATTTGCTTTGTTTTGGATGGAATATTCTACATAAGATTCTGCTACTGCGTTAGAACGCCACCCTCCATGCCGCTTTAAAGTCAATATATCAGCTCCCGAATCAGAAAGTAATGTAGCTGACGTTCTTCTGAAACTGTGCCCTGTATAACAATCAGCATCCGGCAATCCTAAAACGTCCTTTGGCATGGCACCGAATTTATTTATGCTAATAGGTTGCGCAGTACATTTACCTTTTTGGTAATTCTGAAAGAAATGATTATTTTTTGTCTTAGTCGTACGCAGAGCTTCGTATTTTTTGACCACATCATAAAATGGGCCGTCGATAATAAAAGATCGGGGTATTTTGTTTTCAGTGTTTGGGATTTTAACTAAAAGCATTTTGCCTTGATTTTCAATGTCTTTTGTGGTAATATTGTGAAGCTCTTGCCGTCTACATGCACCATGAATACCAAATATTAACGCAACCTGAAAAGAAATAAAAATGTGTTAGATAAGGTATAGGTACTTAGCTTACAGACGGTCGTTAAAAAATATGTAAAAGAGTATGTACAGTACGTAGATCAATACATAAAATAAGGAGGCAAACTGACCTTTGTTGCCAGGTACTGGCTATCTGGAGCATCTTTTAGAAACTTTTCGACGTTATTTGATGACAGTACCTTAGATTTTTTCTTATAAAACCATCAGAGCTTCTCTTTAAAAATGCAATGAGATTTGAATATAAATTAATATCGACACCATTTTTCATCTTGAGGGTACTTTCAGCTTAGAATATGTTGTCCACAACGAGCTAGGCTTATATTTACTAGCTAGTTCATTAAAATACGCTAAAACTACATTTTCGGAAAATGACTTGGCATTCTTCATGTTTTTCCACTTCAAGAAATTTTCATACGTGGTTATGTATGTGTCCTTGGATATTGACGGCAGCAAGCTGTCGCATGCGGTTCGCGCTTCTGTTAGTATACCTGCCGGTCGATTCTGTCGACATCTCAAGGTGTTCACCGAGGCGGAGTGAACGACAATAGAGCTGTCATTCCATCTTATTTGTATGGTTTGACAACTCACCTGTCGTGCGCCGCGCCCGGGTGTTCACTTTGACATGTTTACAGAATCGCACTGCCGGTGGAGTTGAAGTAATACATTGCTCATCTTCATTATTGAAAGTTGTCATTTTTAGATATTCACAATACAAGTACAAAGAAAAGAAAATTTGAGAAAAATGGCGCGAGGATTATTTTCTGCCGTGGCTGCGTGAAAATGTTGGCAAAGACGCTAGAGCATGCAGCCAAGTTTTTAAATTACCGAATAAACTGTTTTATTTTATTTTAAATAAACTCAATCTGTGAATGCACACTGTTGCTTTCCCGCCATTTTAACAGTGCGCTAGCGCTGCCTACTGACTGGCGCCGCGCGGCGATTAGTTCGAAATTTGAACAGCAACAGCGCGCTGCTCACTAGCTGGTGTCGTGCGGCGGCGATCAGTTCCATATTATTATATGAAATGGCAAATAACACTGTTATGGAATTTGTATGGACTATAACTTAAAACTATTTGCTTTGGTAACACACGCGTTTTTTATGACCCGCTTTACATATTTAAAACCGGTGGAATTACATCAGCTTTACGAGCAAGGGTGTTAAAATTAATATATCAAGTGCAGCTAGAGGCATCAATGTGACGTTTAAAAAAACCAAAAAACAAAATAATTATGGTGGTGTGGAGGATACACTGAAGTCTTCGTAGAGCCTATTATTGAAGCTTGGAACAAGTGCAATTCGTGGGAGGTGTGGTGGCATGAAAAGTGTACTGACAATTTGGGTTTCGGAGCATTCAAATGCGATTTGTGGAAGTAATTTGCCTCAACAAAAAATGCGCAATCTTATCGCCATCTCTGCGCAATTTTACACACTAGGGTGTGTAAAGTTGCGCAAGTCCCGGCTTCTGCTTTTTTGTCAATTATGTAAAAAGTGATTATGTTTGCTCAATAATTAGTATTAAAAGTTATTTCCAGATAAGTATAGATTTAATTATAATAAAGAAACCTGTGATTAATCCCTATGTTTAATTTTTATGGTCGATTGATTCAAAACTGCGCAAACTTACACCACCCTACCCTACTTACTATTTATTTCGCAAACAACTTATTCCGCAAATGTCTTATTTTAAGAACTCTCGTTTTACAAACATTTATTTGTAAAACGCTTCTTTTAATCAAATTAATGCGTAATTTGTCACTATAAGGTTCACTATAAGGCACTATAAACATTTGGTCGCCGCCCGCCTCGCCTTTCGTCGCGTCGCGGCGTTGCGGCGTCGGCCAGCATTATAAGTAACTTTTTACTTCGGCTTCGGCTTCGGTACGTCCGGCCGCCGGACGTACCTACCTATTCGTAAAAAGTTTCAAGTATATTATATATTGTCCCAAGGCATAAGATTTTCTTACAAACTTCCGTCCCCTATTTCATGGATCCTACTTATTAGATGGATCATATAAGGAATACGTGCTCGAAGCACATCTCTACGATCATCGCTGTGCCTTATCCATCCGTCAGGACAAAGACTTTTTTATATGACGAGTACCTACATTTATACATTTTTGCATAACGGCGACTCGTCAAGTTTGAATTCAAAGAAAGCGACCTACTTAATTTAAGTATACTTAATGTAGGTACCTAGGTATATATAACGATTGATTCATAATTCAATTTCGGTTTTTCACGATAAAAACCCAATTTACCTATTTAACAAAGCCGCCACGACAATAATTCCAGTAGGTATGATTAGATTAGTTTTATCCATTAGTTTTATCACAGGTTTCTTTTCTATTTTTGTAATTTTCTTTATTATACATACAAGAAGGTTAATAAAGATTTGTTTCTTTATGTTCTAGGTAGGTAGGTACCTACTGCTTGGTTAGGAATGCTGGGCCATGAAGAGGACAGGTGAAAAAAGATTGCATGATGCGGAGACGAGAACAGGTCGGAAAAAATAGATAAAAAAAGAAAATGTCAATGTGTTTTTGAGAGGTTTTAAATAGTGGCTCCAGTAACAGGTAGGAAAGTTGAAAGATTGATGGATAAAGATGAATGAAGGAGAGGAAGGCCCAAGAAAAGACGAATGAATCATGTGAAGAATACAGAAGAAAAGGGAGTGAATGACAGCATGAATGATAGCGTACCGCTAGGTAGAGAAGAATGGATGAAGAAAACGTGATGCACCAGCCCATGGGCGTATAAGTATAAGGGGAGTGTTCAGGGAGTCCGGACCCGTCCCACCCTTAGCATACCACGGAAAAACACCCCCTTAGCTATGGTAACAGGCAAAAATTGTTCCTATCTATAAAAAAGATGATCCTGCAGACGTAAAGAACTATCGTCTAATTTCAATACTGCCGTGTTTCCCTAAAATATTTGAATCGCTGATCTACCCCATAGTCACACATCACTTCGACTCAAACATTTCTCCTTGCCACGTGGTTTCAAAGCAGATCGTTCAGTAGAAAGCAATCTGAAACAGTTTGTGTCCGACATATCTAAATCTCTAGTCAAGGTTGATGCAGTGTAGGTATATGTTGCAGTCAAAACTCTTAACCAGTCAAAAGTACTTTTGACTGATTAACACCTGTGCTAAGATAGGTCGACGGAGCCCCGCTTGGCGGGGCTCCTTTTTCTGGATGGTTTAAAAAAATAACCACGAAGGCTAAGGCGGGAGCTCCGCTCCGCTTCGCTCCCGCCTAGCCTTCTAACCTAACCTATCCGAGTCGGGGTATTAACCATAATGACGTTTTTAACTCTACTAGCTAAATCAGTCAAAAGTACTTTTGACTGATTTTGCTAGTCAATAGTACTTTTGACTGATTTTGCTAGTCAATAGTACTTTTGACTGGTTAAGAGTTTTGACTGCAACATATACAGATTTCATCAGTGCTTTTGATAAAGTGAGTCACTCACTACTTTAGTCAAAACTAGCCGCCAACGGCGTGCACGGATCACTTCTGATGTGGTTTACATCTTACCTACAACAAAGGTTGTTATTTTGAATGGCTACACATCACAACCATAATGTTTCTATCTCGGGAGTATCGCAAGGATCTAGCACCAATTTTGTTCTCGCTCAATCGTCAACATCAAGTTTTATCATGTTCACCGACGATTTAAATAAGACAATAAAGTCACCGAACGACTCGGTCGCGATTCAAAGTGACTTAGATCGAATACAAGATTGGTGCAATAAAAAAAAATACAAAAAAATACAACCGACTTCTATTCGAATATACATATCTACTTACTTAAATATATTTTTTTGTTAAAAGTTTTTTTTTATTTTTCACTTTTTAGTGGTTCACATGTTCTTACCCCTTCACAGCGTACCGTCGTGATGTTATGTTATGAACTGGTGTAAACAATAGACAGACATGAGATTTCAGCAATACCAGTCCATTTGCTATCATTTATTGAGAAGTTCCCTTGCCTATCTCTGAAGATAATCACCAAATTGTAATGGGACCACTCCGAGAAAGTACTCTTCCAAAAACTAAACCAAATCGCTTACCCTTTAACGCACACCCAAACTTTTTTTGGAATTCCTAATATTTTGTGATACGTATGTATTCTGTACCGTAAATCATAATGACATGTTTTTGAAAAAAAAACCTGAAAACCGTTATTTTTCGAGTAAATCACAAAAAACATGTGGCCAGTAAACTGGCCATTGAACGTTCTGCGTCACTAGCCATCACTTCAAGATCACTGGCCAGTAAACAGCAGTGCGATTCTGTAAACATTTCGAAGTGAACACTTGGGCGGGGTGCACGACGGGTGAGTTGTCAAGCCATACAAATAAGATGGAATGACAGCTCAGTTGTCGTTCACTCCGCCTAGGTAAACACCATGAGATGTCGACAGAATCGACCGGCTGGACACTAACGAAATCTATATTATTTTTGTGAAGGGATACAAAAAAAGACTTCAATTACGAATTTCCTAATCAGCCTTTAATAATAGAACATATGCTACAAAGAAGAATCAGTCGTCATTACTAATAGAATTAATTTAATTTTTTTCTTTTAAAACTTTTCATCACAACTTTTAATCTTATCGCAATCAAACATATCTTAGGTATTATCAATTGATCAACTACATTTTTTAATTTACCCTTCATTATGGAATAATACAAAGCATTCTAGACATAGGGCTACATCACATTGGACGCATTCATAGACACTTCTCTTTGGCTTAGACGCGGTACTGCAGTATCATAAAAATTTGCGTAGATGTACTACGCAAATTTTTCTTAGAACATTTTATAAGCTTGTGATCGCTCTCTTCATTTTCTCGAAAGGGAAGCAAAGGTTTGGAGATACGAAACCTTTACTTTCCATCCGAGGAACACTTCACTTAGAGGAGCTTTCATGAGTGTAAGTTCATCAGCTAGTTTATTCCTAAACATCAAGTGAGGGGGTTTTGTATCAAGAATGGGTTTTGTACCACCGGGATGAACCTTCGACCAGGTATCCTTATAAATAATGTAGGAATTGACGATCGCCGCTTCTATCATGTATGCATCTTCGGGAAAAATTAACTTGTGATACCTTATCGGGTGACAGCGGTGGCTGTGGAGGTGGCGATGGTGGGATAGGTGGTAGTAGCAGAAACAAAAAATCCTGTGGTGGTTGTGATGAAGCTGATGTTCCAGGACCTGATCCATTATTTCGATTACGTATGCTCAACTGTTTCGACGACAGTTTTACTTTGAATACCAGCAGGTATTCAAAGTAAAACTGTCGTCGAAACAGTCATCAACATCAGAATCACCACCGACGTCAGATTTTGTGGCCTGGTCATCTGTTATACCCACGAACTCATTCCACTGGTCCTAATCTAGTGGCTTTAACTCCTGATAAATGTACTTGGGTCTAAAACAATAAGGAAATTATAATGCAAAGCTAATTTCGAAACTACCTGCACACATGCAAAAAATGGCGAAAAAATAAACCGAAACATTCATAGTAATATGGTTATAACTACCGAACAAGATTGTTTATGGTAAATTTATTATTATATCATAACAAATGCTTATATACTTGTTGTAAAACGACATGGTTCATAGGTATTACTCGAAAAGAAACACTCAAAACAATAGCTCAAAGTTAGGTTGGCAAATTCTTTTTTTTTTTTCAACAGGCCGATTTGTATTCAATCTCCAAAAATTAATGTTTTTCTTATTATTCTAAATTAGGTTTGCACATAACATCAAGGTATATACTGTAAAATAATAGCTTCACTTACTTTTTCCAAGAATATAAGATTTTTATAACCAAAACACTTGCAAACACGTTACGTATACACGCGACGACCGCAAATGTTCATGCGCGGGTGTACGGTGGCCAGTACACAGGCCATCTTGAAAAAAGGCGCGAATCTATGATTGTGTCCCACAAAGTCAAACGCTGGCCAGTTGACGGGCCAGTGTGCTCTAACGCGGCCGCAGGTCGTAAATGTTCATAAGATTCAATATTCAAATAAAAATCTATGAGATAACGACCTTGAAGTGACTGTCCAGTTTACTGGCCACTTTGTATGAGCCGTCCTATAAAGGGTTCAGTGTGCCTATAAAATTTGAAGATTTCTCTCTATTTCTCCAGGATCCCATCATCAGATCCTGACTTAATGATCATGGGACCACCTGGGAACTACCTATATCCAAATCGATCCAGCCATCTTCGAGTATCGGGGAACATACATAAAAAAAGTCGGTTAAAAATAGCATGGCTCTAAACGTCAAAAAATGTTTCCACATTCTATTCACAAAAAAGAAACAAGCTAGTTACTTACGCTATTGATTGTATAAGATGTTACACAATATACAATCAATAGCGTACCTAACACTAACTAAGGTTGATTAAATTCGGGATATCGGAGTAGTGAATGTTAATATATGCAAAATTAACATTCAAGCAACATGTGGCGTTAAAAAAGCGGTCCAATTGTTAGGTTTTTTAAACGTAATACGGAAGAATTTAGTTCTATTAAGACTAAAATGGTCCTATATGTATAATGCCTTTTTGCGTAGCAGGCTATATACCTACTGTGTTGCCTAAGATCCCTTTTACGCAATATATAAATGAGATTCCTAATAATCGATCTATAAGATTCCTAAAATACGAACATTTAATATTCTGCATTACCTGACCCCTTTTAGAGTTAGGAATTTGGAAGAGTGTTATGACTGTATCACCTTTTCCTTTTAAAATGTCGACCAACCCTACTAACTTTACGTAATGTTAAGAAACTAATTAATTCATAACGTAATATTTTTTCTCTTAAAATTTCCAAACACTGAATAAACTGACCGACCAATCGTTATTACCACCCTGTTGGTAGTATTCAAGCAAGCGAAGCCGTGGGCACATCGAGTCAGTTATTATTGTTTGATTGGATTATAATTAAAAATATCGGAAGTCACTGATATGATAACATGGGGTTTTCTAAACACAAAAAAAATGTTATCGTTGTACACATGTGATTACAGATATCGGTATAAAATGCAACGCTTATTGTCCATCCAGCACAGTCTCCACAGAGCCTTGAACTTGAACCATGCGTGCCATCATTGTCTTAACACTTCTGGGGTCCGCTCTTGGTAAGTGATGAATGTGATGATCTAATATTCAGTTTGTTTTAGACTTGCCTGAATGAATTGAAACGACTGCTTCTGCATCTATTAAGTTTTTCCTCGGTGCAAAAAAAACACAAATTGAATGTGTGAACCACCCAACCCTTACTAATCTCACCTTATACAGGGTTATTTGTAAAACACCAACAAACTTTCAGTGGGTGAAAGTACCTACTCATGATTATAAACTTCTGTTTCATACATTTTCATCGGGTGAATATTGCATTTTGTGAAACAGCCGATTTATTTTTTGATATTTCAGAGTTAGTCCCATAGTAAAAGTTGTTTATAATCATGAGTATTTTCACCCACTGCAAGGTTGCTGGTGTTTTACAAATAACCCTGTATACGAGTATGTATAATTAGGTATGTAGGTATTATGCCAACAACCAACTTATTTGATTGAATAATTTCAGCGTTCCCAAGGAGTCCAAACCGTATTGTCGGAGGCACCGCTACCAACGTCGAGACCTACCCGTACATGTCCAACATGCAGGGATCCTATTGGAGCGGCGCCTGGTGGAATCAGGAATGTGGCGGATCTCTGCTCACCTCCACAGCGGTGCTCTCCGCTGCACACTGTTTCTAGTGAGTAAAATAATAAATACAGTTATTTAAGCCTTCTTGTAATATAATCTGAATCTCCGAAACAGCTCCAAAGATTTTCATGAAATTTAGTATGCAGGGGGTTTCGGGGGGCGACATCGATCAAGGTAGGTTTCATTTTTATAAAACGTCGTTTTATCCGTGTTTCCAAAAAAAACATCATCCAGATTCAAGGTACTTTTAAATTTAAATTGAACTCGTTGGTGCCCGCGTCGAACTATATGTAGGTATACTTACAGTGAAAATTCTTCAATTTCAGTTATTTTATAGATTTGTAAAGAAGAAAGAAAAGTACTTATGTACCTATTACCTTCTACCTAACTTCCACTGAATTATAAGTAATCTTGTTGTTTGCTTGCAGTGGGGACCGAATTCCATATTGGCGTGTAGTCCTCGGCACCTCGATGAGACACAGCGGCGGCACCGTCCATACAATCAGCCGGATTATCATGCACCCACAGTACAATCACGCTTTCCTGAACAACGACGTCGCAATCGTCCGCCTCAACAACGCCGCCGTGTTCTCCAGCAGAGTCCAGCTCGCGAGCATCCCTGGTCCTAACTACAACCTCGCTGATGGCGCCTCGGTCACGCATGTTGGATGGGGTCATCTCCAGGTAATTTTTCAATCTCGTACTTATACCTATAGATGTTAAAGACCACCAGAAATCTATGTGTCTATGAAAGTTTAATAATTATTTACAAACAATTCCAAATCAAATACTAAGTACCTACTTATTTCTTTTTTCTGTAACATTTTTCTTCTACTTCCAGCACCAGGGCCATTCTTCCGAGCAGCTGATGCACGTTCACGTCAACATTATAAACCAGCAGGTGTGTGCTGAGCGTTACGCTATCCTGAAGGCTCAGGACCCGAGATGGCCTGACGTCAATGATGGCATGGTGTGCGCCGGCGTCTTAGACCAGGGTGGAAAGGACGCTTGCCAGGGAGATTCCGGCGGTCCTCTCGCCCATGTCGGCAACATCGTCGTCGGTGTAACCTCTTGGGGCTTCGAATGCGCTCACTCGTTCTATCCTGGAGTCAGTGCTCGTGTTTCTCATTACAGCAACTGGATTGTTGCCAACGTAAACAACTAAAGACAATAATGCTAGGCCATTTTTTGCTAGTCACTTAACCCAGGCTAAAAATAAGTTTGTTGTTGTAAATAAGTAATAGGTAGTAAATATTTTGACTACCTCAATACGTACCCAGCCAATCTGAATTGTACGATTGCTGATGTTTATAAATAAGGTGAAAATTATAATACACGTGTATTGAAGTATGTCTCAGTCTGTAAATAATAACTTGTGTGTGTTGTTTTAAGTACCTACCTACTTAGGTCCATATTGTAATAATTGTCTAATACTTATTAAAACAAAATAAGAACATAGGTAATCCAATAAAAATATAAATCTCATAATTACTTACTAGTATTTTTCTTTTTATCTTCAAGCGGATCCTCCAATTCCACAGGGCCCGTCTACAGGTACCTAAGTTCGTTGCCTTTATAATTATATAAATACTAGCTTCTACCAGCTGCGGCTTCGCCCGCGTGAATATCGGAAATAGGAAGGTTTCATGATTTGTATTGTATTTTTTTTACTTAGGAAACACCTACCCTACCCCTACCCTACGCTTACCCTACTCTACACCCACCCCACACCTACCTTACACCTACCCTACACCTACCCTACACCTACCTTACACATACCCTACACCTACCCTACACCTACCCTATACCTACCCTACACCTACCTTACACCTACCTACCCTACACCTACCCTATACCTTCCCTACACCTACCCTACACCTTCCCTACACCTACCCTACACCTACCCTACCTACATAATTATACCAGCCCAAAAATACTATGACATGTTTCTGGTCTCCTGGTACTTGATATTTCTAGTCTCCTGGTACTTGTGAATCGGAAGTACTAAGGCAGCAACGGCTCTAAGTTTCCACTTCCTCCTCAGTCTCCATTAATCCATGCAACTTACCGGGATAAAAAGTAGCCTATTTTTTATTCCAGGATATGAACTACATGTGTGCCAAATTTCATCAAAATCCCTTGAGCCGTTTTTGCCTGATTGTTACACAAACATACAAACATACAAACATACAAACATACAAACATACAAACATACAAACATACAAACATACAAACATACAAACATACAAACATACAAACAAACAAACATACAAACATACAAACATACAAACATACAAACATACAAACATACAAACATACAAACATACAAACATACAAACATACAAACATACAAACATACAAACATACAAACATACAAACATACAAACATACAAACATACAAACATACAAACATACAAACATACAAACATACAAACATACAAACATACAAACATACAAACATACAAACATACAAACATACAAACATACAAACATACAAACATACAAACATATAAACATACAAACATACAAACTTTCACCTTTATAATATTAGTAGGATTCATCCAGGAAGCCCCTACCTACCTACCTGTCCCAAGAAAAACAAATGACAGTATTAGACCCAAGAGATACCCATCGGGTTTCGGATAATTTGATATAAGTTAATCTAGGTAAGTCTAGGTAAGTACAGTCAGGCCGCAAAAGTCCATAGGAACGCTAAAGATTATTTTGCTACGAACCGAGCGAGCGCGATACTTCCGTGCGTATGTGTGCCCGTGTATGAGTATCCACATTCAACAGATAACACACACTAAGGAACTGTCGTCACAACATCATTATTATTTTTCTGTGCCATTGAATACGCATCACACAGTCACAGAGGCGACTTGTTCTTACCATTGTATTGATAAAATTCGCGCAAATATGTCCTGTGCTGGTAGCCGTATGAACTAAGTGTTGGATTCGCAAATAACGTAGCCCGAGTTCAAATCATGGTCGGTCCGTTGCGGTTATTTCTTACTTTGAAAATTCCCAATCTATATTAATATTGTTGTTTTTTATATTTCTATGAAAAATACTAGGTATTGCATTTTTTGCACTAAACTGTTGCAAATTACGAATATGATCTATTAACTACAAGAAGAATCACATTCGTTGTTTACATCTTATCGATGTTGTAAGGTGGAAATAAAAAGACGTGTTTAATAAAAATGTTTATTCTTTTTATTTACAAATTAAACATTTATGAGAATTGTGACGTCGAATTGTTACCTAGACAAAAAAGTTATCTTGTAACCGTTATCTATGTTACGTGTAAGATTGTTTGTTATGAGTATACCCACTTAGACCATTCATAATATGAATAACGTAACAATGAAAGGATATTAAAATTTTAATAAAATAAAATATAATTGTTTATATCCAGTTATTTATTGAAAAGTCATATATGATTTAGACTTTGTAAACATTTTATTTTTATGTAACGTCACAATGAATGTTTTGAGGTCATAGCTTAATTGTTCATTTTCTTGACGAAAAGAAGATTGAAACTAAACCTCAATTTCTGTTAAAAGAACTTTAGTTCTCACAAGATAATCGTCAATTAGATGAGAAAAATAAATTGAACTATTATGTTAGAACAGTGCGGGTAGAAGAATAAAAAACAAAATAGAATCATGATTATTGTCAACAAAATTGATAGCGAGTTCACTGCATTCTTAAGATAAGGCGATGGCACAAGTTAAAAGATATAGCTATTTTAAACGAAAGTAAACACAATATAATACAGTGTTTGTTAACGAATAATCACGGATATGTTAAAATAAAATGGCCTATTGATTTTACTAAAACTTAATATTTTGTATAACCCCCATTATTTTCGATACAGTCAAGTAGACGTTTGCGCATGGACCCAACAATATTACTGCATACTTCGCTCCCTCTAAAACTTTCCCACACCTCCATGCAATGGGTTTTTAATTGTTCCGTAGACCTCTCATTCCGCGAGTCCCACCTTTGCACCATCAAACCCCATAGATTTTCTATGGGGTTGAAGTCGGGTGATCGCGCTGGCCATGGAATAACAATTACTTCCGGGTGATTGTGAAACCACTCACGCACAGTACTCGCTCGGTGAATAGGACAATTGTCCTGGACAAACGGAAATTCTGCTAACTCATCAGCTGGGTAAATGTTGCGCACAGTAGGTAGCATAATTGAGTCTAACACTTCCACATAAGTTGAACTGTTTGCGCATGGAGGAATGAAAGCCAGTTCTCCTGGTCCTGCTCCACTCATCCATCCCCACATATTAATTGTGATTCGACCTGATTCGGTGTTAGGAATGACGTTGTTATCACACCAGCGAGTGTTATTCTTGCGCCATAAGTGAAGCCTGCCCTTTTGACTGGATTTAAATGTTTTTTCATCTGAAAATACCGCAGTATTCCAGTCAAAATCTAAATAATTACGTGCGAAACGTAATCGTTCTTGTTTGTGCCTCTCTGTCAAGTACGGCTTTTTAGCTGGTTTTCTGTGATGCACGCCTTCAGCGTGAAGTGCACGGCGAACAGTATCCATCGAGGTGTCATATAATTCCGCAAAATGTCTCGTTGGTGCGAAACCATTCGTTTCGTATATGTCCACCATATGTCGGCGCTGTGCCTCGCTAATAAGCTTCGGTCTCTCACTTCTCTTTCGACTAGCAAGGCTACCTTCTTCCTCATATCTTTTTATCCAAAGACTTACAGTATTTTTCTAAAACAAAAAAAATATATATATTAGGCAGCTATACCTTCTTGACTTCATTTTCATTATATAAAATGTTAATAATCATTATTGAATATAATTTTAAAATAAAACTGCATTTATAAATCCAATAACCAACCCAATAAACCCAAGGATTTATGTTCTCTTCTAAACCTCATAAAGATACGATGGATGGATTCATAAATGGCATACATTTTAATTAGAAGATTAATTTATAATAAAGTTACAATTCATTAATAGCTATTATACTCACATTCAGTCCGGTTTCTTCAGATATTTGTGTTTTATTAAGACCACTTTTATGCAGCCCAATGATAGTCGCCCTCACTTCAATACTAATATTAGCCTGCATTTTGCGAATATTACAATATTGTTAACCACACGTCACTAACCAACAACTACAACCAAACGACAGTTCATTACGGTCAAGTTAAAACTCATGTCTACCTCGCAGAAATCTAATTCTTTATTTAGTTTTTTTGTGATCTACCTTTTAACTCTAAGAAATGTGTGAACAAGTTAAAGAATAATTTAATATAATAATATGTAATGCTAATCCATAACTTCCAATCGGGTAAGAACTTACAAAAAGTCAACAATTGCGTGGGATTTGAACTTGCGGCACACTGATTTGCGCTTCAATCTGTGTGCTCTATACCACTGGGCCATCTTGACTTATGCTAAGTTGATGAAATTGAGGATTACAATCAATTGTTGGCGATAACTTGAAAATTGAAGGTCGTAAGTCAAACTAAACGTCAAACTAATACGTTGTGAGAATTCTTATCGACTTTTGCTGGTGACCGTACCTACCATCTTCATTGGGGTTTTCTGACCAAATTATTACTTATTATCATTGTATTATGGCCAAACATAACTTGATAAAGTCAATAAAAGATTGGAGTATAAAAACGTAGCGATCGATAAATTAATACAGTAATCGGATTTCTTGAACACGAACCATGCGTATCATCATCTTCTTGGCACTTCTGGGTTCCGCCCTCGGTAAGTGGTTTATTGTCTCCCTACGACAAATTCGAATACTTCTATTATTCTACAAAGTACAAATAAGATTCCATATCATTATGTATGTTTTAACATGCATTTCACAGCTTTTCCCAGGAGCATAAACCGCATCGTCGGTGGCTCCACTACCACCATTGAGACTTACCCGTACATGTCTAACATGCAGTTCCTGTACAGCATCTTGTGGTTCCAATCTTGTGGAGGATCTCTGCTTACCCCAACCTCCGTGCTCTCAGCTGCACACTGTTTCTAGTAAGTAAACTTGCATGTAAAAATGATTAGAAACCAGATAAAAGACCATTTACAAAATCAAGAGTGATATTTCACACCTGCCACAGTGACACACACCTTCCTAATCAAGAGTGATATTTTTTTCAGCGGCGACCATGTTTGGGAATGGCGTGTCATTCTCGGCAGCTCATTGGCTCACAGCGGTGGTTCCGTCCACGCTGTCAGCCAGCTGATCCTCCACCCTCAGTACGATAACGCCTCCGTTAACAACGACGTCGCCATCGTCCGTCTTAACAATGCAGCTGTGTACTCTAACCGAGTCCAGCCCGCAGCTATCGCCGGTGCCAACTACTACATCGCTGACGGCACCAGTGTCACTCATGTTGGATGGGGATCACTCTGGGTAATCATTCAACACCACTCGAAAATAAAATTCTAGTCATTAGCGAACGATAAGTGTAGGTTATAAAATGCAACTGGAATTTGCGCAACAGTCAATTCGCGAAGACTGACATTATGTAAATTTTCTTTTCAACAGCCTTTGACTGTAATATAGCTTGTCTATGGATATAATTTCCACTAATGTTCTGCTTGGAATATAATGAATGTCTGGGTCCAGGTGGATTAAACATGCTTGGAAATCTGAGCAATATTTTGACAACCTTCTTCGAGATTATAAATCGAAATTGCTGTACTGGCCAAATACATGCGAGCAGCGGCCGGCAAAAGTTGTATGAAAATCCATACCTGTCGTGTTTTAGCGGCCAAATAAATAACATAGTATAAGTAAACTCATATCTGTCCGCTGTCGTGTAATTTAAAAATGGAACGATCCTTTACTCCGAAACATGGTGCCCAAGGAGGTGACTTATCAAAGTATTTATTTAAATTTCGAACTGGCTTGCAAAAAGCACTATACAACCCTTGGCCACAACTATTAAAAGTAATTAATGAAAATCGTTGTGCTTAATTTTCCAAAACTAACCTATATTTAAAGGGGGTATAAGTATAAGGGGGGGCGTTGAAGTTTGTGGAGTACCTACTATGAGTTTTTAAATGTTTGTGAACACACCCACGTACCGGAGAAATTCATAGTGTGGGGCAACGCTAAAACAAAAAATATTTCTTTTTTCAGTCAGACGGCCCCTCTTCCGAGCAGCTCATGCACGTTGACGTCAACATCATCAACCAGCAGCTGTGTGCTGAGAGGTACGCTTATCTGAAGACTCTGCCTGGTTTTCAAAATTGGCCTGACGTCACCAATGGCATGTTGTGCGCTGGTATCTTAAACGTTGGTGGCAAGGACGCTTGCCAGGGAGATTCTGGTGGACCCCTCGCCCACTCCGGCAAAATCATAGTAGGTGTAACCTCCTGGGGCTATGCATGCGCCGATTCATTCTACCCTGGTGTCAATGCTCGCGTTTCTCAATTCAGCAACTGGATTGTCGCCCACGCGTAATCCCGACTTAAGCACCTAAATGTTCAGTATTATTATGCACCTCCAGTTTTGTAGAGTACTTACATATATTATGTAGGTAAATATTAGATAAATATATTACATATATTATGTAGGTAAATATTAGATACATATATTACATATAATTATGTAGGTAAATATTAGATTAAATATTATCACCTAGGTACTTTAAAAATAAAAGTATTGATTTTTAATTGTGATGCCTAGAAAACTGGAGGTGCATACCACTGACTAGCCAGTATACTGCTATTGTAGTCTTTGCCACTGACGGATCCAGAGGGGGTAAGCTATTACGTGGATAATCAAAGTCCTGTCTTTTCTTGCTTCCTTGATATGTCAAAGGCATTTGATATGGTGAATTATGATAAGTTATAGAGCAAGTTAAGCAAAGCATAAGCATAAGCAAGCGTACCATTAGAAATAATAAAGATCTTTAGGTACTGGTATGGTCACCAGCTGAACTGCGTGCGTTGGGCTGAGGGCAATTCTGATGAGTATAGATTGCAGTGTGGAGTCAGACAGAGTGGTTTGACTTCTCCTTTATTGTTTAACCTATACATAGAGTATTGTGCAGTCTAGACGTGAATAAGGCCAGCGGACCTAACGGCATTCCAGCGAGTGTTGAGGCAATGTGCACCTGAACTGTCTCCTGTGTTGACACGCCTGTACCGCTTCTCTCTTGAATAAAGAACGGTGCCGAAATCATGGAAGCTTGCGAATGTGCAACCGGTGCCCAAAAAGGGAGACCGTCCTGACCCTGCACATTACCGTCCGATCGCCATTACCTCCATCCTATGCAAGGTTATGGAAAGGGTTCTGAACAGTAAGCTGCTGACCTACCTTGAAGACAATGATCTCCTCAGTGACCGTCAATATGGCTTTCGCCGAGGACGGTCAACAGGCGATCTTCTTGTGTATGTCACGCACTGCTGGGGCGAAGCCATCGAGAGACACGGCGAAGCACTTGCTGTGTCGCTCGATATCTCGAAGGCTTTTGACAGGGTCTGGCACGCAGGTCTACTCAACAAGCTTCCTGCTTATGGCATCCCAGCTGGTTTTTGTAGCTGGATATCAGACTTCCTAAGTGAACGGCCGATCCGAGTAGTCGTTGACGGCTGCTCCTCTGACCTCATGGCTATTGATGCCGGATTTCCTCCTGGATGTCAACTCTATGCCTAGAAGCTCGAGACCCCTGGGTCTCGAGCTCCTAGGCATAGAGTTGACATCCAGTCTCAACTTCGGCCCCACCATCGAGTACAAAGCCCAAATTGCGGCCAAAAAGCTGGGCATCCTAAATAGGGTGAAGCTATACTTCAGGCCTGGACAGCTTTTAACCCTTTACAAAGCACAAGTCCGATCCTGCGTGGAGTATTGTAGCCACCTTTGGGATGGCTCAGCTAAGTATCAGCTTGCCGCGCTTGACTCGGTGGAACGCAGAGCTAAGAGGCTCATCGGTGACGCAAAACTGGTGGATGCCAAGCTACATAGCTTGGCTCATCGCCGTAAGGTTGCCTGCTTATCAGTCTTCTACAGATTATACTTCGGTGAGTGTTCACGCCATGTGAACCCCGCGCGCTAGCGCCACCTCGCGGGTTGAAGAAGAAGCGGAAATATTATATTTATGAGCGGGGAACGCCGTGAACATCGTGCGGTGTCGACTCGCGCGCCTGCTTCACTCGCCACTTCAGAGCCATCATAGCCACGGGACCGCGCGCACGCCTACCGTCTTGCCGGTCCGACACGCGCGGCTAGCCCGCCATATTATTTTTTCCTATAATATTGTTACAAGTTAAAGTTAAAGGGTAATTAAATAACGGAAGAAAATCGAATTGTTTTTATTGGTGGCTCTCACCCCTTAACAGTGAGTGTGCCCAAGAACTCCACGACCTCATCCCACCGGCCCCCTTCTACCATCGGACATCCAGACGCACTGCATCTTACCATCCCTACCTTGTAGCTATTCCACCAATTCGCACTAAGCGTTTCCAAACGTCTTTTATAATGCGCACAGCAAAGGAGTGGAACTCTCTGCCTGCGTCTGTGTTTCCAAAAGCTTACAGCCCTAATCTCTTCAAAGTTAGAGTGAACAGGCTCCTTCTGGGTAAGCTCGCTCCATCGTAGACTTTGTCTCTGTCATATCTGACATTGACTAGAGTCAAAAGCAAACCCATGACTAATAAAAAAAAAGACGGTCTCATTAGTGAGCTCAGTAGTTTACGGGCTGGCTGTTATATTGATGGAGTAGCAGAGTTCAATAATATCAGGTACGCCGATGATATGGCACTTTTGAGCCCATCAGTCTCGAGCTTGAGAAAGTTATTGGATGTTTGTGAGAGGTATGTTGAAGGACACGGCTTAAGATACAATGCCAAAAAGAATTATGTTCTTATTTTTGGAACAAAAAAACAGAAAGTTTTCCTAATTAACTAGCAGGTTATATCTTGAATCGTGTTCAACAAATATCTCGGCCATATTGTCACCGCGGGCATCAAAGATGATCTAGATGTAGAAAGGGACGAAGAGCATTGGCGTTTCGATGCAACATGCTTGTCCGTAGGTTTGCACGATGCACGTGTGAAGTGAAGGTGACACTTTTTAAAGCATATTGTCAGACATTCTACACGTGCAGCCTCTGGATAAGTTGTACACAGAAAGCCATTGATGTTCTTCGAGTTCAACACAACAATGCGTTCAGATGCTGCTGGGACTGCCACGTTTCTGCAGTGCGTCGGGAATGTTTGCTGATACGCATACTGATGGCTTCGCAGCGATCAGACGTAAGCGTGCCGCGTCGCTGCTGCAGAGAGTCCGGGGCAGCTCGAATGTCATTGCGGGGAAATTTGATTGCCCGCTCGTCCGTTATTTGTCCAACCTGCATGTTTACTAACATAGTTACAAATTATAGAATTTCCGAAATAAAATTATTATTATTATTATATTTCTTTTATTTATGGTATATACTGTATACAAATTAAATTTTTAAATATTAAAATACAAGGTTATAAAAACTTTTAAAAATATAAAAAATAGTAGCCCACCGGTATCGGGAACAGGGTCAGGACTCCAGAGAGAGGAACCTCCTAAAAATACGAGCCGTGTCCAGAAGTACTGCTTCCTGAATCAAGCCCTTGATCCAGCTCCCTAACGAGAGCCTCCTAAGGAGTTGGTCGAGGCTCGTGGCTATTAAGCCGTTGGCTGAAACGACTATCGGTACAATGATTGCCGAATTCACATCCCACATGTCGACAACCTCGCGAGCCAAGTCAAGATATTTTATTTGTTTATCTTTCTCAGCTTTCACGAGGTTCTCGTCATGCGGAACGGTTATATCTACAATCATTGCACGCCTCTCGATTCGGTCCACCACCACTATATCAGGCTTATTTTCAACAACAGTCCTGTCAGTGATGATGGACCGATCCCAGTACAATGTGATACAGCCATTATCGAGCCATTATCGATATGTCAACCGTGCCGTCCTTCGTCCATAATTGCACAGACAAAACCTTCGGTTTCCCCAAAGAGGTCACCAAAACGTAGCCAGGCTACGGACGCTAACTGATCCACGTCGGGCCCGTGTAGGGCCCGGAAAAAGCGTTCGTGAAGTACCTTGCTCTGCCATACCGCCCTACGATCGTTAGTGTCAAACACCGCAGGTTTGCGCCAATTCTCATTTGCCAAGGAGAGCAGGGTGAGTCCTTTGTCCACCGCCACTACATCTCGATGCATACCCACGTCGACATCTAGGAAATATTCCCTGAGACTGCATATTTTGCGATTGTGGAGAGTAGTAGGATATATACAGTCTCATTACCGACGACTGTGTGTGATGCATTCGATGTGCAGTCAGCAGTGTACGGATCCGCCTATCCAGGACGTCAAGTTCCGTTTGAGTCCATTTGAGTACGCCGAAAGAGTACATCAATACCGGCATGACCCATCCGTTGAAAGCGCGCACCTTGTTTCCGCCCAATAGAAGGCTTTTGAACACCGTCTTCAGGCGGCCAAATAAGCGCTCCCTCAACGAATGCTTCATGTCAGTAACATTGATTTCTAACGCTTCCGACATATATATAGGATCTCAGGTTTATGGAATCCGAGAGTTGAGATCCCACGGATTTCATAATCTCTCAATGCTTTACATGCATGACCGCACATTTTTCCACACCAAACTCCATCCTGATGGCACTACTGAAAGTTTCAGTTACCTTCAGTAGCTCCATCAATTGCAGATTACTGGGGGCAAAGAGTTTCAGATCATCCATGTAAAGGAGGTGAGATATAACCTGACCACCTCTCTTCAACCGATAGCCTAGTCCTGAATTCTCCAGCAATGTGCTGAGAGGATTCAAGGCTAGGCAAAACCAAAGCGGACTCAAACTATCGCCCTGAAATATAACCCGCTCAATCCTTACCAGTTCGCTATTCCTCTGGATATTTCGACATCCTGGATAGCGAAAGACTGTCCTTAACATTGATTTCTAACGCTTCCGACATATATATAGGATCTCAGGTTTATGGAATCCGAGAGTTGAGATCCCACGGATTTCATAATCTCTCAATGCTTTACATGCATGACCGCACATTTTTCCACACCAAACTCCATCCTGATGGCACTACTGAAAGTTTCAGTTACCTTCAGTAGCTCCATCAATTGCAGATTACTGGGGGCAAAGAGTTTCAGATCATCCATGTAAAGGAGGTGAGATATAACCTGACCACCTCTCTTCAACCGATAGCCTAGTCCTGAATTCTCCAGCAATGTGCTGAGAGGATTCAAGGCTAGGCAAAACCAAAGCGGACTCAAACTATCGCCCTGAAATATAACCCGCTCAATCCTTACCAGTTCGCTATTCCTCTGGATATTTCGACATCCTGGATAGCGAAAGACTGTCCTCGCCCTATCGTCAGGAAGGTGCGTAGCGTTGCATCAATTTTATAGAATTCTAGCACCCTCATGAGCCATGTATGAGGCACCGAGTCCTTCTTATATTCTATCCAACATGTCGACAGATCCTTTCGGGAACGCCGAACCTGTTACCCGGCTAATGGCTGTGTCAATGAGGACTAGCTCCTTAGTACCGCGGGACCCATTCCTACATCCATTTTGAGAGGCAGACATGATGTTAAATGTGATTATTAATTTTAGCTCTCAAAATGGATGTAAGAACCTTATAGACCGTCGGTAAACACGTTACCGGTCTATAGTTTTTGGGTTCTGCGGTGCTAACAGATTTATGGAGCAGGTGGGTAGCTCCTGTGGTAAAGAATTCGGGCAGCGAGCCGGACTCCAAGGCAGTTTGGAACAGATACGCCAAACGAACATGCGACCCAAGTAACCACTTAACCCAAAAGTTGTGCAATCCGCCCGGCCCTGGAGATTTCCAGTTAGGCAGCGGACGGACTGCACGGGCTACATTTTGGGGGCTAATTGTGATTGCCCCCATTTCTGGTAATGAATCGAGTGCTCGTTCGACCTCTCAAATCCAATCTCCTTCGGTGTGACTGACAGGCACCGATCAGATGCTGCGCCAGAATGAGAACATGGCCTCATCTCCTGGCAGGCGCGTGTCAGTCACACCTTGTTCGGGTCGCTCCTAAGCCCTTTATACCCTTCATTACTTCGGAATGTGCGATTCAGGGTGTATCGCTCCACTCGCCGCCTATACCTACGAACACGGTTTGCCCATGCATACACCTTCTGCTTCAGGAAGTCGATGCGCTCTGTGACACAGGACATATAGTCTTGGCAGCTGATATCAGTTCCCGAAAACGCCCGTCTCACAAAGCGCATCACTCTAAGGAGTGTTGCCCTCCCTGAAGCAGGTCAGTTTGCCGATTAACGCTCTGGCCCCACCGATACGACGCGACGCTCGATTCTGCACTGCCAGGCCGGTACGGCTGGTTTTGGCTGTGTAACCTGTCATTGGTTATATTATATTATATGGGTAATATAAAAAAAAAACCGTACAGTCACCAAAAAGAAAGCAAAATGAATTTCGTGACAAAAAGGAAAAGAGTTAGAAAAATGAAACAAAAAGGAACAAATAGGGTTATTTCATACTGTGATTAAAACAATGGGTAGTGCACCAATTTTTGAATTTATTAGGTACTTTAAGTAATCAATTACACAAAAACCGCAAAAAGAAAACCGAAAGGGGGTCGTTGTACTCATAATCATAAACTACTTTTTAGACAAAATGTATGAGTCAGTCCCTTACTAAAAATTGTTTTTAATTATTATACAGCGACCTTCTTTGGGCTAACTTTACCATCAAAATTAATACGTTGTAAACAGAAACACTTTTAACGAAAACTAATAAGTAATTGATATTACTTTAATGATAAACGTTAAAAAATTACTCAAAATAATCGATGCGGTAGGTTAATTAGAAAAGGTGTTATTCGAGTTTCAAGTTACCATATAAAATCACCCTTACTTAGGTACTTTTTGTTACGTCATTTTTGTTACGTGACAAAAATTTGTAACAAATTGTAACGAAAAGGAATACAAAACACGTGTTTAACGTAACCCCAAACGAAATAAAAGTCAATAAATGCTGTCTAGAGCTGATATTCTTGATTACAATTATTCAGGAAATAATAATACAACATTTATTCAGACACAGAATGTATAGAAATCTTAGCGTTTAATAAACAGACTAGCGCACAAAATGAATGTTTTATTGTTGAAATAATTCGCCACTGTTTTAAGCACACCGCACTCAGAAAAACGCACGCCGCAAAGTGGTCGACTACTGTCACTATTTGGTGCTACCCAAGGAACTTCTATTACAACCTGGGGGTCGAGTCTGCTATTGCAATCGTGTCTCAATGACCGGTCAGTGATCGAATATTTGACAACTTTGACAGTTTTTGTATGGGAAATGTGTCATAAGTTTGACGTTATACGTCAAAAATCGATCATTGACCGGTCATTGAGACACGATTGCAATAGCAGACTCGACCCCCTGGAATGTGCACAGGCTGTCGATACGCGGTCCGAGGGAGATAGCTTCGCGAGAGCCCTCTGTCCCTTTCATTAGGGTGACCAACCAATATAATGTAGGTTGAGACTAATAGGATATAATATATTAACCAATAATTTGATTTCATAAGTTAATAATAATTATGCTTTAAGGATGGATTAAAGTAAAACGCATTAAACTATGTTTTATTATATCCTGGGGCCTGAAATGAAGACTGCAAATAACAGAATAATTTTTGATGTTTGAATGACTTGGAATGACATCAAGCCATTTTTTCTCCCTGATTCTTCTCCAGGCAGTCTGAAATTATATTTTTAAATTTATTTCAAATATACGAAGTAACACACCTAAATCAGCGATTAATATGGGAAGTAACTTTTTTGCCATTTCCCTACAATGTTCCTCGGGAAATGTAAAATTTCATGATCACGTCTTTTAAGTATTCGGTACACCATTCCATGTAAAGTTTTATTATGCTTACGTCGAAGACTACCTCCTATTTATATGCTGCATTGTGTAAATAATCTTATAATTTCGTTCATTATGGGCACCCTACTTCAAGAATTGCAATATACTTACTTGAAGAAAGAAACACCGCATCCTGCATAGGATTCGCTTTTGCAACCGAACAGCTTTTGAATCGCACACTTTTTAACCATCTTTATTACATCCGAATAAAGAAATTGATTGTTTTACAACAAATAAATATGGCTGGTGGGTTACCAGTCTAACTTATATAATTATATATTCTACTAATAATCTTTTCTTTTTTAATTACATTTCAATACAGTATCTAAATTATTGCTTAAAAAAATGTTCTCATTCTAACAGATAATTTAAAAAAAAATAAGAAATATATCAGAACGAAAGTTAATGTTTTTTTAATAAGACACGACAATATTATTTTTTCCTACCATTCCTACTAAATTCGGGAATAATCCTCCTGGCAACACTTTAGAAGGTGACACAGGGCTCTCCAAGCGCTTTCTCCCTCGGACCGGATTTCTCTTTGACCAAGTGATTGTCTGTAATAGAACTTAACTTCATAAACATAAGGTTTATTTTTATATTGGTGTCAAATTGACAATGCTCATTCCAGGTTACAATAGAAGTTCCTTGGTGCTACCTGATTGGTTGCTTACAAAAAACACAGTGTTGCCAATTCAACATTTAAAAAAACACTAAATATTCGTGTCACAAAATATAATAACAAAAATGAACAAAAGCCGAGACACAGATTTGATGTTAAGTTAATTATCCAATTGTTAATTATTTAAAAAAACAAAGCCGAATCTAGATAGTCTTACTAACACTAAAGTTATTTTTTACCTATAACAAAGTAAAAATGTAGTAATGATAAATGATAAATGATATTTATTTTGTAAGTAGGTAAAACATAACACTTTTACACGTCAATATTTTTTGGTCATTTTAAGCTAGAGGAGGTAAGAAAGGCAATAAAGGCTCCTTTGTAACGCACGAATCTTCCAGGACATGATTTTTTCTATTGAAGAAAAATGATTTCTCAAAACAAAAACGTGAATTAAAAATATAAAATGACTTATTTATTATTTATTTATTTATTAATGATCAAAAAGGTACATTTTAGGCTTTATAACGTACATAATGTCCAACAAAACTATTACACATAGTTTGTCTGTTGGATCAAAATTATTACTATTTACTTAGGATAAACAACCGTAAAAAAACCGTAAAATCGTAATATTCACACATACTACTATTACTACTTTAATTGTTCGTGTAATAGAAAGTAAAAAATGCAATAATATTGACAGAAACCAGCATGGACATTTCAGCATATTGAAATGTAAATTTTTTTGTAATATTGCCCATATCATATTATATCCTTAATTCATTTTTACACGTATTCACTATATTTTTAAATATTCCTACAAAAAAATTAAAAAAAAACATTAAATAGTAGCCCACCGGTATCGGGAACAGGGTCCAAGCTACCGGCGGTCAGGGCTCCAAAGACAGGAACCTCCTAACGATACGAGCCGTGTCCAGAAGTACTGCTTTCTGAATCAAGCCCTTGATCCACTAACGAGAGCCTCCTGAGGTGTTGGTCGAGGCTCTTGGCTATTAAGCCGTCGGCTAAGACGACTATCGGTACAATGATTGCCGAATTCACATCCCACATGTCGACAACCTCGCGAGCCAAGTCAAGATCATATCATATTATATTATTATTAAGGAAGCTAAAGCTAGCGCCCCCCCACCCCTCCAAAAGACCGATATATCTTTGGTAGTTTACATTTTTACAACCACTAAAGTAATTCAAGGAGGCTTGTAATGCGTTAAGCAAAATAAAATGTTTTGTGCTTTTTTTAGTTTTTACATTACTAAAATTATTAATACTCAGCGGGGTCAAGCCCCCCAAATCTTGGATCCACCACTGGTGCGTACCGATGATGTGAAGTTTTTGTTTTTGTTTTGCTTTAAAAAACGTTGCCCCACACTAGGAATTTCTCCTGTATCGTGGGTGCGTTCACAAACATATAAACTCACATACACAAACAGCCAGACCCGGAACAACTATCTGTAGGCCATACAAATATGTTCTGGATATCACTTTTGAGTACATAACACATAATATCCATGTACCATTCAAAATTATTAATATTACCTGGTTTATTGATTACCTTTAGTTAATAAGTAAAGCAGTTACAGGCAATAAACTAAAGGCTGATTTTTCAATCGTCAGTTATCTTCTAAAAAGGAATAAAAATGGCGGTTTGACAGATTTACTGTACAAAAGATGTCAAACCGCCAATTTAATTCCCCAGATACACGTTATCTGACTATTGAAAAATCAGCCCCTAAGGGCTGATTTTTGTGTCATTCTAATTACCTACTAATTAAAGTTAATTCTATACACTAATGTATAGAATTAATTTTAATTAGTAAGTAATTAGAACATAACGCAATCAAAGGAAAACTAGTTGACTTATTTGACTTGAGTTTGACTTAATATTCTATGTCCCCTTGTGGCAGAGGGCGTCCACAGTAGTCCGCCATCGCGAACGGTCTTGAGCTTCACGCTTCACCTCGCTCCACATCAATTCGATGCTCGTCGCTTCTGACAACACGGTACGTCGCCACCACCAGGTTTGACGGGGAAGGCCAGGCTTTCTTTTCCCTTGAGAATTCCAGGCCATGGCCTGTTTGGGTAATGTGATCGGAATCCCTCCGTAGCGTGTGAACAATCAACAAATTTGAGCTGGTGGTCGATCGGGCTTTCGTGGCATTTCTACAATAGTTCAGCCTCTACCGCTGAACTATTATGCTACTACTATGCATGGTCTCGGGCAGGTAAATTCCGAGAATGCGACGAAACATCGGTTGACGAAGACCTGGATTTAACGTAAGATGTTCTTTATTACTTTTCACGTTTCGCACCCGTAGAGCAGCACGGATTTTACATTGGATCCATAGATTTTAAGTTTCACCCTTCGGGTCAGTTTCAGTGATTGCCAAACCAGTCTCAGCTGAGCGAACTAAGGTAGCTCGGGCTTTGGCGATCCGTGAAATAATGTCCTCTTCAGGTCCTCCAGTCTCCGACACGACGCTCCTGAGGTAGGTGAATTTGTTGACGCGTTCCACTGCTACTGTGCCGACTATAGCAGCGGTGTAGCATTCTTCACCCCTGTACGCATCTCCTGGGTCTTCCGGGTGTATTTTAAATCCAGATTGCGCTGCCTCCTGTCGAAGACCATCCAGTTTGGCTTGCATATGACTCAGCAGGCATAGGTTATCGGCGTAGTCCAGGTCTTCCAAGACGTTGGATAATCCCCACTCTATCCCGCGGCGCCTACTATCGTGAATGCAAAGCATAATACCGTCAATAACGACTTTAAAGAGTAAAGGCGTGAGGAGGCAACCTTGACGGACACCTGCGTGAACGGTGATGTCATCCGAGATGAGGCCGTCGTGAGTCACCTTGTAAGAATATTTCCTGTAGATGCTCTCCAATAATCGAACCATTTTCGGCGGCACACCAGTGCCTAGAAAGCGGGACCAGATACTGGACCACTTTGATCAACGTATCAAAAGCAAAGGTAAGATATCTCCCTTTGCTATTCTGATGCCTGCTCCAGTATGATACCTACGGAGAGTGTGATCTGGTCTGTGCACGAGCAGCTCGACGAAAACCAGCAACCAGCAGCCACTCTAAAGATTAGGGGGAATCGACAGCAACGTAATGCTTCTCCAGTTATCGCAACGACTGAGTTCACCTTTCTTAGGTACGGTAATTAAAAGCCCCTTGTTCCAGACATCCGGGAGTTCTTCAGCAGTCCAGACCTTTTCAATTGAAGCGTCAAAACGTCGACGGTTGAGGCTAACAGCTTGTAACATTTCCGCAGTTATCAGGTCGAGTCCAGGTGTTTGTCTGACTTCAAAGATGGGATCGCATTAGCCACTTCGGAGGCTAGCGGTGGTTCCGTGCTGATGTCGAGAGGCCGGGGTGGTGAAAAACTGACCTGCAACGCATCTGGTGAAGATGTCGCTAACGATCGGAAAACTTCTTCAAAGTGTTGGTGCCAGCGAAGTAGCTGCTAAATTTAAAAAAATGTGATCAGCCTTATAAAATTAGGCTTCGAGTTTGGGCTACTTTGCATTTTAATTGGGTGAATTTAGGCTACTTGCGATTGAATTTTCAGCAACTTGGAGCTTGACTCATCTGGCAACACTGGTCAGAAATGACAACATTTGATTGACAACTGTTACAACTGACAAGCGAAAAAAGAAAATATCGGCCGGTGCATTCAACTGTTTATTCTAAAGGTGGATTTAATAAACAATTCCGTTTAATTGGCATTTAAGTTTAAATTTGATACATGCCTCTAATTAGGTTTTCTCGAAATTTAAGAATTTTTCTGTGGTTCGTGAATTTTTGTTTACAGTAAAAATTTATTAAATACAAAAAAATTAAGAAACTGTGAAGCAAGTAAGTCAAATATTGTTTTTGTGCCTATAAATGGGTATTGCTATGTAGGCACAGCTATGCAAAGTGAAACGTTTTCTGTTGTTTTTGCAGAATGAACCAATCAGATTCTCCAGTACCCAATGGACCAACACATCTTTACTTACTCCAAATGGATTCCAGCATTAACTTAAGTTCAAATGAACAAGTCCTTCCTCTACACTTATTGGACAATGTAAATATATTTTTCACCAACTTGTATAAATTAATAATCATACCTTTCTATTATGGATAATAACTAGGTACCTAGTTACAAAATAGAAAGGTATGATATTATTCATTCATATAACTTTATTATACAGCTATATAATAATAATGATACATACACAGTTTAGTACATATACAATAATGTACCTAACATTATTTTTCAGAGTCTAGAGTTTGGTCGCAAGCAGTACTTATTGCCGATTCCCTTGAAACAAAAGGAAGGACAGGATCACCTACAAGTTCTTATTGGTAACTAATAATCAATTTAATTATTGAATCATTATTACCAGGCAGCCCAATAAAAAATTGCAGCTGTTCCATTTAGCTTGGCTTGGTTACAGTAAACTGCGCATTTACTAAACATCAGAAAATGTATTTTGTATATAGTTTTTTAAGTTCTAACACCATATAATATTTTTTTTGTGGTTTTGACCATTGATGTTGTTTGATAGTCTATTGTAAGATGCATTATTTGAATTTTTACTTAATGGTCCTATATTAAATAGATCTAATTTAAAGTGTACACAAATTAAAAAAGGTATTGTAATGGTATCTATGTAAAATGATGCCCTTTTTAACTCTCCTGTATAGTTGATATTTTTGACTTAAGTGGTGTTAGAACATAAGCAATAATAATATGAATTGTGTTCAGCGCAAACCAATTTGAAATAGAAATATTCATTATATTTCTATTTTAAATTGGTTTGAGCTTTACATTTGAATTTGGTTTGAACTTTACATTTGTACTTTAATCACCCTCTGTCCCATTGTAGAACAAGTCATATGTAGTACAACACTCACACTACATTTGGATTTTTAACTATTATTAGAACAAAGATTCTTGTTTTTTTTTTCTTTGTATCACTCCCAAACACACTTATTTTAAAAATGTATTGCAGATTCAAGTCAGGGGCCAGCCAAAATAATGGGATTAATAGTAGATAAAAAGAAACAAAATGTATTACCAGACTTAGATGCTCAACTTCAAACTTCTTCAATGGATTGTAGTAACACTGGACAACTACCAATCAAGGGTAACATGCAAGATTTGCATCAACCTGGAATGATGGAACAAATTGATGATAATCCTAAACAATGTGATAACAATTACAGTACTCCTAGGGTAAAGAGTTATGGTAAGAGATTATACAAATAGACTAAAGACTCGTTATCCCAAAAAAGGAGGACCTCCTTTCGCTCTACAGAATAATTTCTAGGCTCCAAATAGAAGATTTGCTATCCCAAATAAAGATGTGCCTCTATTAGATCTAAATCTATCTAATGGAGGCCCATCTTTGGGATATTTTTTTGGGTTCTAGCAACCAGCTGGAACATATTCTGTAGAGATTAAGTTCCAGCTGGTTGCTAGAACCTATTCTTTAGAGAATAGGTTCCAGCTGGTTGCTAGAACTTATTCTTTAGATCTAATGGAGGATACCATTTTACGCATGGTAATGTCATGATATGAGACTTGCACTACGTTCATTGTCAGCTTCTCTTTCTCTTCATTCCAGCCTCTCTAACAGTTTGGACCTTAAAACTATTTTCTTTTTTAAATTACAGTTCAAATTTCCGACCGTGTTGTACTTCCACGCGCTCTGGCTGTTTTACCGACCGTGCTTCAAATACAACGTCGTCACATCATTTCTACACGACGGACTTTGCCTGAGAGGGCGCGATTTGGTCCCATAGAAGGTATGGAATTTTAAAATGCTAAAAACCAACATAGCATTGCACCTGGATTCCCTTAAGGCAAAAGCAGATGTGAACACAGTGAGTGAATAGAACATGATTTGTACTATAAAATATACTTAATATAAATAATTTTACAGAGGTGTGTGGCATACAAAAAAAATTAACAAATTGTTTCAGGGATAAAACGTAAGATTTCTCAATCAGAAGCAGTGGAACTAGTACTAAATGCAACTTCAATTAAAAGACCATTATTTCTCTTAAAAGATCGGGATGAAGTTATAACACATATTGATACTTCCGATAAAGGTATTTTCCTTAAGATGTAATTTTAAGAAATTGATGAAGACCTATTTATTATAGATGATGTTTAATAATGGGTAAAATATTTTCAGACAAATCCAACTGGATAGGCTTACTACCCCTAGGCGATCAGAACTCTGCCAATGTTTGGATTTATGAAGAAAATCAAGAATTATATGCCATCACTTCAGAAATCGTACCATCGAGAAAACCTTTAATGCTTGGTTATAGTAAAACATATGCTGATGCCTATGGACTAATAGGACCTACTAAAAACTTGGAAAACGGTGACTGATTATTTAAATACCTAAATGAAAGACGAGCAAAATGTGTAGAACAAACATTAAACTTTACTTGCTAAATGACCAAGCACAGCAAGAAGTGACTGGTGAGATGACCAAACAACAGGACAGTTTTATTGGAAAGAACACCAGACCCTGAGGACTTGTTTCCTTTCTTCATAGGCTGCATAGAATTGACGATGTTTCACTCTGCCCTTGTATTATAAAAGTTGTATTACAAACGTCCTGAAGAAAGGATTGTGTACCTGTGTCGCAAAACTAGTCGTGTGGTTAAATGGCATTTTTTAATGAAAGTGCCATTCGTGGAATGTTGGCTGGAACATAAATGCGCTATCGACGTCGTCAGTTGGAGGCAAATGAACAGACAACGTCTTAGTTAGCCCCATTTTCGCTGTGACTAGCTACCGTCGGGTTCAACTCATTTTTATGTTTTCCAATATTCACAGAACCACAAGTACAAAAGTCATGGTGGTGCCATGAATGTCATCAAACGTTGCGATCTGCCAAACATCTCGAAACTCATACATATTTTTGCCATAAGGTTAAGTAGTGTTTTAGTATACCTCTTATCAATGCAAGTTTTTATGCAAGTTGCTTATAAAAGTTGAGGAAAAGGAATCTTGTGCTAGTACTGAATTTTGGCATCTGTTCAACTATTCTTAGTACTTATCTTTAAATGACACTGCAATTTAAATATTTTCGACAGTACTATCCAGCAGTAGACTAAAAGGCTAATGATGATACTTAGAGCATTATTCGGTGCGGTGAGTTTTTAATTTTATGACTTAACATTTTCTGTTTTAGGGTGAGGAGGAACCCACTAAGCGACGGTATCGCTGTCGGCATTGTAAGCGAACGTTTTCTAAAATATTTGCGTAAGTGTCCTAAAAACCCTTCAAGGTTTAATATTGACATCGATAATTTAAAAAAAAAGTTATTCATTAGAGGGTGCCTTTGCCAAGAGGCACTCTGAACTCAGAGACATTCTGTAACTCAGAGAAAGAAAAGAACAAGAGAGGAGCTTCAGGATAAATGGAATATATTGAAATTGAAAATGTCATACTTATTTGTCGTTTTTTTTTCAGTTTAAGGCGACATGCGACTCATCATTGCCCTGTTAAATTAGACAAAAAGTAAGTTGGTACACGGTTCACAACTTATTGGTAACTCTTTGTTGTACAGTTTAATTTTATAACTTACGAGCACTTCGCCCGCAACTTAAGAAAAGCTCTCTGCGCAGATTAAGCCTATGGCATTAAGTCCGCCTTCGTACAGTGTTTTTACTAGTGCATAAAGTTATAATAAATAAATAAATTAAGTACAAACAATTTCCACCCCCTATTTCAAACCTTTTCGGGGAGTTTTCTAATAGTTATTTATTGTACAAGAATGGGTCTTAAAACACGAATGTGGGTTAAAAGTTTCTGAAACAGTTAGTTTATTGCCAACTTTAAAACAACCAGTGTCATAGTAACCATATTATCATCTAAACGAGTGTTTATAATGTTGTACTTAAATTTCTGTTTATTCTGTTACACGTTGCATAGATAACTAGCACTTCGCCCGCGACTTCGTCTGCGCAGATTTAGGATTTACTCCACAAACTTCAACGCCCCCTCTAACCTCTTTTAAAGCTTAGTTTTGGAAAATGAAGCCAATGAAGCCCAACGATTTTCATTTATTACCCAGCTATTTCTGCTGCTGATTCTGTGGTCTCAGGATCATCGCATAATCAAGCCCTGGCGGGGTTGATTATGCAAAAAATATTAGATTGTTTCAATTATCCCACTTTTAAAATAAAAGTTCACACCAATTTCCAAGTAAATTGAAGCAAGGAATAATGTCCTCCCCTAAAAACAGTCTTCCACATTCGAAAAATCCAAACGTTTGTTATTCTTATTGTTATATCGAAATCATCAATGCTGTGTTTCAACTTCATCGGACCAAGCATTAAGATCCCTCCAGCTCGCTCAAACCGCAACATTTTTTTTACTTAGAGCATTTTTATACCCGTGGCTGTCGTAACTGTTAAACGGCTGATTGATTATACATAATATGGCTGATTGGTAATTGTTTTTATAGTGTTCAAGAATTTACTGATACATGTATGATCATAATTCAAAAATAAGACCTTAAATGTACCGTGTTTTTTTATAACGAAAGTTTGATTTGAATAATTTAAAGTGTACAATGTACATAATCAACCTTAATTATTAAACCATTTAAATACATAAGGATTAAAATCATGATACCAAAATCACCATTATTCCATCCCATCAGGGTTTTGATAAATATATATTGAATAACCATAATGGTTAGACATATACCCTCGCGGACTTTTTATAGGTAAGAATGATGTACTTTAATCACTAGTACATTGCGGATCATCGATAGTTTTCTCAACGCACGCCAAATAATGAATTTATTAGGCAAAATGATGCTACTTTGGGTTAAATTATTGCAATATTCGTATCTCTATTTCATTTCAAAAATGGAATATAGCCTATTTTTTAAGTTAATAATGTAGCATTCTAATAGGGAAAGAATTTTTAAAATCGGTTGTGTAGTTTTTGAGCCAAATCGTAACAAACAAATAAATATTTTCTCTTTATAATATTAGTTTAGAATTGGATTATCTGACAGCTAACAATGATTTTTTGCAGAAACATAGAAACCAGCGAAAAGTATCTAGAATTGGAAGTGCCTCCCTTGAAAGAGAATGTATCGATGTGCTCCGAAGACAACAAACTACCCTCAGACGAAAGCTTTCAAAACTACACCAACGGATTAGACTTCTCCACAAACCTCTTCGATACGGATCGCATTTCCAGTCTTGATATTTCCGGGAACTCCAGATCAGATAACGATTTTAATCCTTACGGCATTGGATATAGAGATGAAAATGGTTTAACCAGCGATATGGATTTTTCAATCAATTGTGAAAACCCTTCTAAAGAGGTTTGTATATTTATTGTTTGTATATTCATAACTAGCTGTTGCCCGCGACTTCGTACGCGCATATCCCATGTTTTCCCGTTGGAATTCCCGTTTCCCGTATACCTGTTGTACGGCTGTACTTCAACCTTCGTCATAAATGTATTATAGCTACTTTAATAAGTAGCTACATTTATGACGAAGGTTATATACAAAAATAATTTTCGCACCGCGCGTCGCCGTCTTATTTATAAGAGATAGATATACTGGGTAATTTTTTTTCCAGTGCGCAAACTTTAAGAACCACTTCTGCCCATGTAAATGAACAACTTTCCCCAAGAAAGCCATAGTCAATTCCTAAAAAAAAATTGAGTCTCCCATACAAATTGTGGTCAGTTGATGACAATTTTGTATGGGAAGTTCAAATTTTTTTTTGTGCTAAATGCTTCAAAATCTTTAAGATGCTTCTTTTAAGTTGGGTCTTATGATGAATATGACCAAGACGAAGGTTATGGCAAACACCTACAGCGATTCAAATCTGGAAATGAATTGTTGGAGATGATTAACCGATATGTTTATCTTGGCCATATCCTTTCAATAGGCAAAGAAAATCAACAAACGGAGGTATCGGGAGGAACACACCTTGGATGGGCCGCTTTTATCAAAATGGACGACATTCTGAAGCCTGCCAAAATTCCGCAATGTCTGAATTCCCGCCTGTATAACCAGTGTGCTTTTCCCACCATGACTTACTTACTTACATGGACGTTCACGCAAGGGCTGTGTACAGACTGATAGTTGCACGGAGAGGCATGGAGCGTTCCATGCTTGGCAGAGGTACGTCGTCGAGATCCGAAGACGTACGAAGGTTTTCAACATCGGAAAACGAATTGTAGAACTAACGTGGCAGGGGCAGGACACTTGGCAAGGTGCGGTGATGATAGGTGGAGTAAGGCAGTGACTGAGTGGCGTCCGAGAACTGGAAGAAAAAGTATTGGTCGGCCGGCGTGGCGGCGAGATGGGCGGACGATATTGTTGCCATCGTGGGTAGAACCTGGATGAGGCTGGCACAGGAACGTGGGGATTGGCACACGAAAAGAGAGGCCTATGCTCAGCAGTGAGCGAAGTTGGACTGTGGATAATGATGATGATACACGATGTTGATGAAACTTGCTAAGGTTGTTAACACGCGATAGAGCTACATAAAGTTGTCCATGGGAAAACCAACCAGAAGAGAAGTCAACCCCCGCACGGACACGGCGGAGCATACGGTGAAGGTCTGCCCTGCTTGGGCGAAGCACCGCCGTGTCCTCGTAGAGGCGATCAGCGACGGCGACCTCTCGCTACCGGCTCTGGTTCACTCCATGGTCCAGAGCGCGGAGGCGTGGGAAGCCGTCACCTCCTTTTGCGAAACAGTAATGCTAGTAAAGGAAGGGGCGGGCATAGAGGATAGAGTAGAGTAGGGACTCCGTTGTGCGTAGGTGTCCTGGCTAAGTTTGCCGGCCTAGCTCCGCCCAAGTGTACAGAAGCAACCAGGGTGAAACCCTCTCGAAACCCTGTCAAAGACTTGAAAGACCTTTTATGCGACCGAATACCCTAGCGAACGACAATGCTGTTAAGAATCGTGTGGGAGTCATACTCTGACGGAAAATCTTAACACCGTTACAGAAAAACGCGTCATCAGTGCTACGCCATCTATCGACCATTTGGTAAACTGACAAAATATTTGGCCGAATGGAGACGGTAAATAAGGAGCCCATATATAACAATAAGTAACGTTATGGTATTAAAATGTTCACTTTTATTTTACTACTTATTAAAAGTTTCACAAATAACTCAACAATTTGTTTTGATGTTATTTTCATGCTTACCTGCATTTTATCTTTCTCAATAGATGGCGCCTAACAGTCGGTCACCGCAACGCTTAGGGCTGTATGAAGTTCCTTACTAAAATTAAAAATTCAATATCTTTTGATTTTGTGGGTCGATTTTGATGAAATAAACGCTATTATGTTACTCGGGTTAACACTTAATATTTTTAATAACTTAACTTTCGAAACCAATCAGTGGTTTTTGCGTGATGCTGACACAAACAATTGGACAAACAGACTGTTAGAATAACCTCTTTTGTAAGAGTTTGACTCTTTGCTGACAAAAGAAACATACTGTTTTAATATATGATTTGAATATCTGACACCTAACTGTCTCTGTAATAAATTTTCATTTTTGTCTGTGTTGCATTGCAAACAATATCAGTGGTTTTATTATATATTTCTTCGTGGTTTTATGCTATTCATTTGTGAACCTAAGTGTAGGTTCATCACAGGTTATGGGCGTATAGCACATATACCAAAATATATTGCAGATATCCTAGATGCGAATACTTATACGTATTACAACCAGATGTAAAAATTATTGTGTGTGAAATATTTATATATTATACAAATATGGCGCATGGAATGTCGACGGAAAATGTATCGTCGGAGAATCTATTTTCATCGAATAATAACATAGTTATTAGTACGGGATCGAATATGGTCATCGAAAAATTGGAAGGAGTAAGCAATTATGGTACGTGGAAATTTCAAATGAAATTATTGCTCATTGACCATGGATTATGGAATTTTGCAAATGGAACACTGCCAGCTTCTTCTGACATTTGTAAGGACCAGAAAACGTATGCTAAAATTTGCTTAAATGTGAAGCCGTTATGTTACCCGCATATAAAGGATGCTAATACAGCAGCGGACGCGTGGCAGAAATTAAGAAAAGCTTATGAAAATAGTGGAATAAGTCGAAGACTTAGTTTAAAAAGAAAATTGTATCAAATTAAATACAAAGATTGTGATTCAATGGATCATTATTTAGGAAATATTATTTCTATAACGCAAGAACTAGCTGACATAGACTGTGCCGTTGATGACGAAGAACTAGCAGAATTAATGCTTATTGGATTGCCTGCTGAATTCGACACATTAATCATGGCAATGGAGGCCACAAATACGAAAATATCATCAGAATTTGTGAAATGCCAGCTTATCCAAAGCGAATTCAAGCGAGAATCATCGAATTTGAATGTGGAACAAAATGACAAAATACTTTTGGCAAAAAACAAATTTACGCCAATCTGTCATAATTGTCATCAGAAAGGACATATTAAGCCCAGATGTCCTAAATTGAAAAAGAATTCGAAGAAGATCGATTTACCTTTAAAGAAGGGAAGTACAAATATTTGTAATCTTTTTTCTACAGAGACTGCCTTAATAAGTAGTGTTTGTGATAAAAATAGCTGGATATTAGATTCAGGTTGCACTAGTCATATGACTAATCGGAAGGACTGGATTAATAATTATACTCCTAGTTCACAATCCGAAATTACTACTGCCAACAATAATAAAATATATAGTGTAGGCGTAGGTGATGTCAATTTGCCATTAGATAATAATGTTGTAAAATCTATTAAAGATACTTTATATGTCCCAAATGTAGCAGTTAATCTTTTGTCTGTTAGCAAGGTCGCAGCAAAAGGCTATACATTAGTATTTGATACTAATAAATGTCATATTTACAGGAAGGATAATGTGTCCGTGACTGGTTCCTGTGATCTGACTGCATCCAATGTGGATGGGATTTATAAAATTGATCAAAAGCAGGGATGTTATTCAGCATTCGTGGATAGCCAAGAGCCTAGTATCAGCACTGCAGGTAAAGCTTTTATGTCCAAATTTGTTCCTTTGGAAATATGGCATCGTCGCCTTGGACATCTAAGTTATAAAGGTATGTTAACCCTTCGTGATTCCTTGGCACACGGTATTGCTTTTCCAAATGGGGATTTAACTCCATGTCATTCTTGCATTGAAGGAAAACAAAAAAGCAAATCGTTTCCTCGTGGTCAGGCACATAGAAGCGTGACTAAATTAGATTTGATCCATACGGATTTATGTGGACCAATGTCAGTCAATAGTTGGGGTGGTAGCCGTTATTTTATTACTTTTACTGATGATTTTACGCGAAAAACTTTTATTTATTTTTTAGATCGCAAAGATCAAACAACAGTTTTTAATACGTTTATTGAATTTAAAACATTAGTTGAGAATCAAACCGATCTAAAGATAAAGCGTGTCAGAAGTGATAATGGTACGGAATATTGTAATAAAAGTTTCGGAAATTATTTTACGCAATGCGGTATTATTCACGAAACAACTGTTCCATACTCACCACAACAGAATGGCGTTGCAGAACGTTTAAATAGAACTTTAATTGAAAAAGCGAGAGCCATGTTACAGGATGCAAAGTTGGAGAAGAAATATTGGGCCGAAGCGGTAAATACTGCTTGTTATTTAAAAAATCGTAGTCCAACTGCTGCTTTGAGTAGTGTTACTCCTGAAGAGCTCTGGACTGGATTCAAAGTGAACCTCAGTCATCTTCGAGTCTTCGGTAGTACAGCTTATTCTCTTACTCCACAATCTCAGCGTTCAAAGCTTGATCCCAAATCAAAACCCTACATTATGTTAGGATACTGTAATCATTCCAAAGGATACAGACTTGGTGATCCAGCTGATGGCCAAACATTTATTAAAGCTCGTTCTGTTGAATTTATTGAAAATCTTCGAGGCATTCAATTTAAAAATGCAAAGTCTAATGATTGTACACAAGATTTAATAAATACTGTTGAAGTTTCTCTTAACAATTTGAGCTCTTCTGAACAAAATGTCGATGATCTTGACAATGACGACTATGCTACACCACCAGATGCTTTATCTACCAATTCTGAAGTTCTTGATATTGTTAACGAACCTAATGTTCAAGAAACATATGATGAACAGGAAGAAGCGGAATCTCAGTTGAATGATATTCAACAAGGTACTGAACAGAATGTATCAATTATTGACCATTCTAGGCCTATACGAGACCGGCGTCCTCCAATTTGGTTTAAGGATTATGAAATCAACTATTTAACCCAACAAGCGTTAACAACACAATGTGAACCAAGAACATTTAATGAAGCCATTAAAAGTGATAAAGCAAAATATTGGTTAGAAGCTATGAAAGAAGAATACAATTCACTTTTACAGCATAATGTATGGAAGCTTGTAGATCGACCTATAAATGAAAACATAGTTAAATGCAAATGGGTTTTCAAGGAGAAAATCGATCCAAGCGGTAATTTTGAAAAGTTTAAAGCTCGTCTAGTAGCAAAAGGTTTCACTCAACAATATGGCGTTGATTACGAAGAAACTTTTGCACCTGTTGTCAGACATTGCACTTTAAGAATATTATTTTCAATTGGTATTGAAAACAATATGGATATAGAACATGTTGATGTAAATACAGCATTTCTTAATGGAGATCTCAATGAACGTATTTACATGGAACAACCTACTGGATTTGAAATTGAGGGGCAGAACAAAGTCTGTTTACTCAAGAAGAGTTTATATGGACTCAAACAAGCCAGTAGAGCATGGAATGAAAAAGTACATAAAGTTTTAATCAGTAATGGTTATACTCAGTTAAAGACTGAAAAATGTGTCTTTTACAAGGACAAGATTATAATAGCGCTTTATGTAGACGATTTTTTCGTATTTAGTTCAGATGAACAACAAAAATTGGCGCTATATAAAATGCTCAGTTCTAACTTTAAAATCAAAGTGCTTGGGCCTGTGACACAAGCATTAGGGATGAAAGTCGAAAGGGACAGGGAGCATGGAACTTTAAAGTTAACGCAGTCAGAGTATGTTAAAACTTTATTAATTAAATTTGGCATGCAAGATTGTCATAAGGTGGCGACTCCTATGGAGGTCAACTTCAATCTGCCAAAAGCTGATAAAATCGACCAGCGATTTCCATATCAGGAACTCATTGGAAGTTTAATGTATCTCGCTGTATGCACACGTCCTGATATAGCATTTGCGTGCAGTAAACTTAGCCAGTTTAATACTTGTTATGATGAATCGCATTGGCTTGCAGCTAAACGTGTACTTCGGTATCTATCAGGTACAATTAGCTATGGACTCAATTTTAAGAGGGGTAGTGATATTATTGAAATTTCATCCGACGCAGATTGGGCGGGGGATACGACTGATAGAAAATCTTATTCAGGTTTTATAAGCAAGTTTGGACATTGCTTAATTAATTGGCATAGTCACAAACAACAAAATGTTGCTTGTTCGAGCACAGAGGCTGAATACTACGCTCTTGGTAGTGCTGTAAAGGAGGCAAAATTTATTAAAAACTTTCTTTTAGAGCTTCATAAGAATCGGTCACGACATAAGGAGCCTATTACTATTTTTAATGATAATCGTAGCACTCTCAAGATGGTTGAAAACGAATGTTTCCGTAGAACAAAACACATTGATGTACATCATCATTTCATACAAGAATGTGTTAATCGTAAAGAAATCTGTTTGGCTTATAAGCCCTCATCAGAACTTGAAGCAGATCTTTTTACTAAAGCCTTACCTAGAGTTAAACACAACTTTTTTGTGAACTGTTTAGGTTTAACTTAGTTTAATTTTAACTTAACTTGTTGTTAGTTACTTATACTGTTTATTGTGAACAAAATTTATTTCTTGGTTGATTTTGTACTCTCACAGTGTAATAACATGATTGCTCGAGTAAGGGGCAGTGTTAGAATAACCTCTTTTGTAAGAGTTTGACTCTTTGCTGACAAAAGAAACATACTGTTTTAATATATGATTTGAATATCTGACACCTAACTGTCTCTGTAATAAATTTTCATTTTTGTCTGTGTTGCATTGCAAACAATATCAGTGGTTTTATTATATATTTCTTCGTGGTTTTATGCTATTCATTTGTGAACCTAAGTGTAGGTTCATCACACAGACAAACAAACAAACAGACAAAAATTTCAAAAATGCCATTTTGGCGTTTTGTACCTTTTTCCTAACATTTCTCAGTTATTTTTATGCGAAAATATTCAATGTACAGACACGGCAAATCTACGATTTTATTATATGTATAGATAATTAGATTATAGAGATAATGCTTGATATAAAATTATACCTTTCCCTAGAGTTAAAAAAAAACGGTTTGGTCGTCATTAAATATTAAAAGGTGTTTGTTGAAATCAGAAAACCAACTTTATGTTTCAGAAACCACCGGAACAAGTCGAAGAGCTCACTGTCCCATGTCCTCATTGCAATCAAATAGTGGCTAAAGGAAAGGGTCGTCAGCACGTGAGGTAAAAACTATTAATTGTCTCCATAAAGCTATAAAAATCCGGATATCGTGTACTTACCATGGATATAAAGGCCACTCTACCATAATGATGATGACTGGCCATCTCTCAACTGTCATGGTTTGTTTAAATTGTTAGTACTTTGAATTTTTCCTTTTTTACTCCGGTTGCTTTTATCGTGCACGTCTTTCTACATGGTTCTCACATATATTCAACAAGAACAATGTAACCACAACTTTATAACAATTTTATTTATTGATTTAAAAGAGTTTCGATTGAGTTTCTTGCACGTTCTTCTCCATAGAGATCTACGCTTTGGAAAGTGCAAATAGCTTCACCTCTTAGACTGACAGACCTTGGCCATTCAAAAGTGCCTGTAAATGGTTTAATTTAAATAAATGCTTTGAGTTGAGTTGACACTACTAATTAAGAATTGTGATTGACTGATGAGTCGTGACTTGACCAAACATTTTTTTTAAATATTTCAATTAAAAGGTAAAAAAACTTTTGCAAATTGTACATATTTTCATTTGTACTGTATAACACTAAGTGCAATTTATTGTTCGAGCACATCTATAAACAAGTGCGAGTCGGACTCGCGCACGAAGGGTTCCATAAAATTATCTATAAAACCGGCAAAAAAAATCACGTTTGTTGTAGGTATGCTCCCATACAACAAACGTGATTTTTTGACTTAAATATTGATTTAATTTTGTTTTTAGTCAGAAATCAATCATCTGTGAAAATTTCAACTGTCTAGCTATCACGGTTCATGAGATACAGCTTGGTGACTGACAGACGGACAGCGAAGTCTTAGTAATAGGGTCCCGTTTTTACCCTTTGGGTACAGAACCTTAAAAAACAACGACCATGTTCTGAAACAATCTTAGATAAGTAGGCTCAGGAATCCCAGGACGCAATTTTGAATTGCGTTGCGACGGCCAAGGCATTATATTACTTATATAATTGTAGTACCCATTTGAGACAATTCTTATAACAATAATTTTCTTTATTATTCTTTTGTATTCACAGTAAATGTCCCGGCCGGCAATTCCAGTGTGTGAATGGATGTAAAAAGGTTTTCACCAGCATGAAACAGTTGACGGATCACATTTGGGCTCAGCATTTAAATGAAAACCCAAGCTCAGTACAGAAAGTAAGTGGAAGTAGAAAATCCCTTGATTCTATAAGTTGTTTGTACTAAATATTACCTAAATGTAACGAGGAAAACGCTAAAGCTGTCGCCGTAACTAAATTCTTGTCAAAACACATTTTGGATACATCACAACTAATTAAGAATAATTTACTACTTCTTTCATAATAAAAATATAAGTAGATTGCTAATTGCAAGCTTCCACAGATAGTTCAGATAGGTCCAGGCCTATGGGCAAACATAGTTTAGGTGGAAAAGCAGGTGCTTCTTGTACAAAAAGCGGCCAAGTGCGACTTTCTAGTGCTAAGTGTCTCTGAGCTAAACCGTGGACAGACATACGGACATAGCGAAACTATACCTAAAGGTTCTTGATGATTAGGGAACCCTAAAAAATGGCTTCGCATAGAGCTTTCTTGCTATGCTTTCAATGATACAAAATATACCATAATGTCCATGTTGGTTTCCCTTCATTTGATTAGCAGGAAGATGATGTTAATAAGCCGGCTGAAACTACTAGTGCGCCGTCCACTGCTCCAGCAACTGTCCCTTCGCCGTACAAATGTGAACAATGCCAACATGGTTTCAAGGTCAGTATGGATAAAACACTATAATTTACAACATGATTGTGTACACTTGTACACAATTAGGTAGTGTTCGGTTAAAAGAGACCAAAATGGTTTAGTTGTACTTACAACTAAACCATTTCGGTCTCTTTTAACCGAACACTGTTGTAAGTACATATATAGTACACTTATAGAATACGTGTTTTTATAGCCTCCGTCGCGCGTCGTGGCAAATACTAATGCTAAGAAACGAAACTAATAAAAAGCGGTGCATGTTTTGAACGTTGTATGTTACTGCTGCCTCTTAAAATCGATAGTTAGTTGCCAACCTAAAACTGGGTCAGATTAAGTGCATTAAATTCCCAATTAAAACAAAAGGAAAAATACCACATTTCGTTTATAAAAAAGGTTCATTCATCTACACTTATACACTATCTACACTAATATTAAAAAGAGGAAAGATTTGTATTTTTATATGTAACGAATAAACTTAAAAACTACTGGACCGATTTGAAAAATTCTTTTGCCGTGAAAAAAATACCAAAAAAAAATCCTTATATCGCGTACGCTGCGGAAACTATTGACAATAGATCAAAGTGATGTATTAAAGTTTTATACAAGTTATCATTATCTACAAAAAAGTCACGATACCATAATTATGTCTTACTATTATGGACAAGTCACTAGATCGCTTTTTGTTCAAAGTATTCAAGCAAATGATTGAAGCATTGCTGATATGACATACTTATTTAAAATCGCAAATGGTACTGTGGATTGCCCTGAGCTGTTGCGTAGTTTAGGATTGGTCACGCACTGGAAAACGTTTCGTAAACCCAGCTTGTTGCATGTCCCTCACTCCAAGTCCGCGTACAGGCAGAATTCGTTTCTGATCCGTGCGAGCAGAAGTTTTAATAAACTTAGTAGTTTTTTATTTTTGTCTAAATCTGCGCCACGGCAATCTGTTGTGCACAACAATAAGCCACTGTTTTGTCTGATATTTTATATCCGTTTAAGGCTTTTAGCTTGGAGAGACACTTCTCGGAAGAGTGTCTCATTCCATCCTGATGAATCTGTCCTGTAGATCTGGTACACTATGTCTCTTTAATCTTCTATATTGAAGACCTTGGTCTCCACTCAGTCTGATAGCAAGCTCATTTTTGTGTTCGGAAAGTGTTTTCTGGTACGATTCGCTATATTTTGCTATCTCTTGTTTGACGGTTGGTAGTTTTATGTCAAAGTATATGATCTTGTTACTGATGTATTGAGGGATGTTGAAGATGGCTCTCAGTGTTTTGGTTTGAAATCGCTCCAAAATCTCTATATTGCTGTTGCTGGCTGTACCCCAGAGCTGGATGCCATAAGTCCATATAGGTTTCAAGATGGCTTTGTATACTAACAATTTACTATTTCTGCTCATTTGTGAGTGGCGTCCTATTAGCCAGTACATGTTACGCAATTTTAGATCGAGTTGCTTCCTCTTTGTCCAAATGTGTTTTTGCCATGTCAGCCTTCTGTCCAAGTGCATGCCCAAGTATTTTGCAATATCGTCTTGCGGGATTTCATCATTATTGAGTGTGACTGGTGGACATGTGTCTCTCCTGAGAGTGAAAGTAACGTGTGTTGACTTACTTTGATTTGCGCGGATTCTCCATATTTTAAGCCATTCCTCTATTTTGTTTATGTGATGTTGTAGGTTTTCTGATGCAATTTTTTCATTCGTATGTGTGAATAACAAAGCTGTATCGTCTGCATATGTCGCGACCGTAGTCTTGTCTGTTGTTGGTAAGTCAGCAGTATATATGATGTAGAGTATTGGGCCCAGTAGGCTTCCCTGTGGTACTCCTGATTTAATCTCAAACAAGTCCGAAAGTTCATCATGCTGCTTTACTTCAAAGCATCGTTTGCTGAGATAGAACTTAATTATGCGGAAAAATGAATGATGGAGCATTTTTTTGACTTTGTATAACAGACCCTCATGCCATACTTTGTCAAAGGCCTGGCTTATGTGCAAGAAGACTGCTGAGCAGTATTTCTTTTCCTCCAGAGATCTGCTTATAACGTCAACGATGCGGTGGACTTGCTCGATTGTTCCATGGTTCTCCCGGAAGCTAAATTGGTGATTTGGAATAATTTTATTAAGATGTACCTTCATCTTATTAATTATGATCTTCTCGAAAAGTTTACCTAGTAAAGGTAGAAGACTTATAGGTCGGTACGAGGCAACTTCATTCGGTGGCTTATTGGGTTTAGGTAACATTATTACCTGCGCTATCTTCCATTGTCCTGGAAAGTGGTTGAGTCTTAGGCAGGCATTTAAGATGTTAACGATTGCTACTATACCCTTTTTAGGGAGATGTTTTAACAGAACGCTATCTATATTGTCGTAACCTGGCGATTTTCCATCCTTGTGGTTTTTTATTTCTCCTGCTACTTCAGTAGGACTTGTGTGTTTCAATGGGAGACACATTTGGTCTGCACTTTCCAGATAGCTTTCTATTTCAGCGTTGTGTTCGGGCCTCAATTCAGGAAATGGTTGAAATACGCGGGTTAGGTGTTCAGCAAAGACAGTAGCCTTCTCCTTGTGTGATCTTGCCCAGTTCCCATTTGTTTTCCTGATGGAGGGAATAAAACTACTTAGTAGTGTACATGATTTGGATATCTTCAACACCAGTGTTTCGCGGCTTAAGACCTTGTTAGTAAAAAGTTTTTTTTTTACGGATAAGTGAGTAGTTTGTGACTGAACGTAGTTTTTAATTTTTTCTTTTAGTTTAATTTTTATTTTTTGCAGTTTGTAATTTGTTTTGTAATTTTTGTCATAGTTAAGTGTATTGTATCTACCTTTTTCTTTTGTTGTGTCTTTTTTTGTTTTCGACTGTTTAAAAGTGATTAAATGCAGAAACTTATAAATGGCCTTCAAGTCAGTATTGTTTGGGAACATTGTTTATATTAGCTGTAAGTTTCCCGAACAGCATAAAATAAAATAAAATCCCGGGTGAAAAGGAAAAATTGTGATTTTTGTATCATAATATTAGTCGTTATCCATTTAAATGATTTGATAAGGTTGATTATGCCCGTGTAAATTACACTTTAAATTATTCAAATCGGAACTTTCGTATAAAAGTTATGACGGTTATAAACATGCTCTAAGTAAGAAATATGTCGCGGCTTGAGCGAACTGGGGAGAATCTTATCATATTATTATGCTTGGTCCGATGAAAATGAAACACGGCAAATTAAATCATTTCGATAAATATAAGAATAACAAATGTTTGTAATTTTCGAAAATAAACTGCATCGTAAGGGATGAAGGAGGGATGATAAAGTTTTTAGGGGTATTGTTTTCAAAATTGGTATGTACAGTTTAAGTGGTATAATTGTAGCTTCTATGCTTAAACCTTCTACATATTATGCCATAACAGCGCCGAGGCATGCTGGTGAACCACCTATGGCGCGTCCACAACACGGTGTCTGCGGGAGTACCTCTGGAGCGACGCGTGCGCCACTTCCCGTGTGGCACGTGCCCCAAGATATACAGGACGGCGGCCAAGCGCGACCGGCACGTGCAGAGACATCATCCAGGTAAAGCTTGGTATTCGAGAGGCAAGTGTACCTACACTATACCCCACGGAAATTGGCGCCTGTGGATTTTAACTACAACTGGCACTGCTTTCAACGCGTTTTTCGTAGCAACTAAACTCATTAAAGAAATTAGCAATTAGCGCAGCTCCGCAAAATATATAACAAATACAGAGGTCCAGTAGCCATAGAATGTGGCAAGGATGCCAAAAACGCACCTAGGATATGGTGGTACTCTAGACACTTAAGCCATTGAACGCTCGTGGTCTCTTGACACCACGAATTTCCCCAATCTAGCTAGGTATTAATCCGTGTCAGCCCGGAATCACTCATTGCATAGGCATCCCCATATTTTTGCCTTACATCCCCGTTGTTGCATCTGACAAAATTTGGGTTTACTGTTGTAAACTTGTCTCTAACCTTTCGGAAACAGGCTGATGTATCGTTAAGATATGATCCAAATGTACAGGTGCAGCCAAAGTCCGTGGGCAGGCGTTAGACGGCGGCACGCGTGTGTGCGAGCCGGCCATGTGTCCCGCCTGTCCGCGACAGTACGCCACGCGCGCTAAGCTGCTGCAGCATCAGAGGGCACATCATCCTTTTTTGGTAAGATAACTAGCAGTTTGTTAAAAATTTGCAAAGAGCACGGAGATGCCTCGGCGACCACCTACTAGAGTGGATTTCACCAATGAAACTGAACGTTATCAGTACATCTAAACTGCGTTCAAGAGCTGTCAGCGTCAATATTCCATAGAAAAATAGTGACACTGACAGCTCATAAACATGGTTTCTATGCTGATCGCGTTCAGATTCTATTCTCTGTTACCACGATTATTTATGAGTGTACAAGTGTTGCGCATAGTACTATTAAGCATAAAACAACTACCGAATAACGAAGATAATCTGACTGATTCGCTTTATAACTTAGTGGTTACCGTAGTAGTCACAGTGTCGCACGCTACGTGCGGACCAAGGAACCAATTAGAAAATAATAAGCCATGTGACCCGTGTGCCCGATGGCATTTTCTACTGGTTGAAAATACGAACTTCTTAACAAACTTTAACGACTGACGTCCGGGGGGGGGGGGGGGGGTTTATTTTAATTCCACTTTTGTACGGTTTATTTTCATTTGTTTTTATTTTCATAAAATTGATTCCCCCAACGATACTTTTAAGCATGAATTTTCGTAATAATTTATTTGGAACCCTTGAATGCTTTAAGACCTCGCGGTATAACTTTCTGTTGTTTGTCTGTGAGTTTAAGTAGATGTTCAGTTATTTCTGTTATCCTCACAAAACCCGAAGGTTACGATTAACAATATTTTATTTCTTTCTAGATCACATTACCAACAATGAAAAAAAAAGCTAGTCCGACCTAGGTAAGTTAAATAAAAAGTAGAACCTGTACGAAGGTTGATCTAATTTTTAAATCTGTTTCATTTAAAATAGCAACCAAATTTACTTTATTTTGTAAAAAAGTTGTCAGTGTGATTTTAAATTTTTTGTATTGTGAATGTACAAATATTTGAATACTCTATATTTGATATTTTAAAATAAATGATTGAATCTCACCGTGCGTTTTCTTCTTGTAACTTCTAAATTGTTAGTACCACAGTGCAGTAGAGATCCTACTCCTTCTACATCCACTCTGATTAAATTTTAAAGTCAGAGGCATATTGAGCATTCCCGTTTTCAATAATATTCAAAAAAAAAAAAAAAAAAAACTTCTAAATTGTTAGTACCACAGTGCAGTAGAGATCCTACTCCTTCTACATCCACTCTGATTAAATTTTAAAGTCAGAGGCATATTGAGCATTCCCGTTTTCAATAATATTCACTCCACACACTTCAGTGGCACCTATGTCCTATATCTACCTTTTTTAAGGATGGGAAATCATGAAATGGGTCCTTCTGTGGGCGAAGCGGAAGGAAGTACCAGACTACTGACTAAAACCCATACGTGTTCCTCCAAATGCCCTTTGCGTTCCAGGGCTGCGGTGACTCTTTCGAACAAATTCCACAACCCACTGTTATGGCGTTAAAATCGACCAAAAAAACACGTTTCTTGTATTTATCTTTTTTTAGCAATTATAGCAATACAAACTGTGAGCATTGCAAGCGTCTACCAGAGTGACAATTCTTTTAATTTTCAAACAACATTTCGCGTTGTTTAAAAAATGCTATAATTAAGGTCGAGCAAAAAAACGCCCAAAAAAAACATGTTTCTAGTAGGGAAGCCCCCTTTAATTTTTAATATTATTTTTTGTTATAGCGGCAACATAAATACACACTTAAAATTTCTACTGTCTATTACCTATTAGATACGGTTCATGAGATACAGCCCGCTGACAGACAGACCGACAGACAGCGTAGGCTTAATAATAGGGTCCCGTTGGCCGTTGGGTAGACCTACCCTAAAAATTAAGGAACCCATAAATTAACGAAAGTTCGAGACCATTGACCTAAGAATCATATTTGCCACATATGAATATCAGATCACGTTACCTAGATATAGTAACGTGATACGAAATTTGTGGCGAAAATGAGATACAGCACAGTCAAACTCAGTTTGTTTATTCTTTGTTGTTCAATAAAGCAGATAAAGCTTGATACATGATATTTAAATTATCTGGTTTATCACATTCATCTCTTTTCCGCCCATAAATGTTGTAACCAGAGTGAAAGAGAAGACTAATCGTCGTCGCATACAAAAGGTTTTGTTGCGACATAGGTAGGTAAGTACATAACTTGTTTGTTTTTATTCGGCAATCGAGGCACTAGGCAGTGCGTTACTGCAGTGCAGTGAACTGAACTGCAGTGTTTCCGTTATTATTTTACAGTTACTAATTCGCATATTTATAAACATCTGGCACTCTACGCTCTGCGGCAATTCTGTGTTATGTATTGATTTTATGTAGATCAAAACAATGTTGACAGTTCAGTCCCGAGTTTAGTCCTAACAAGAAGCCAATGAAGCATGCCCGTTGAAGTGATGACATGTGTGAATTGTGTTAGAATGGATTATGATGTAGAAGAAGGAACGATACCAAGAGATTTTATTGAATACGACTTCGCCGAAGATGCGCTGGACTTTGAGGTTAGTTATTGACACTAAGTATTTAAATTACTTATTGCCTGACATCAGGCGTTTACATAACTATTGATATTGTGTAAGGTTTTAATACGGTGCCTGTGGTGTCGAGTCGGGACATCTAAAAACACAATACAGATTGAGACACTTTTTTCCCCTGTCGATGAAGTTAATTAAGTAGGTAATTGCCACTATCGTACCTATTACCTTTGTTGTATGTTAGTTAGGTAGGTACTTACTTACTAAATATAGTCGAAGAATAGTCACAATTCCACAAGTTAATCATCATATCAGTTAGAAAACATTATAGTAATTTACATGCAGTACAGGTGTAGTACCTACCTATTAAGGAACGGGTTTCCTTACGAAAAAATTGCGTAACATTCCTACACCTTAAATCTAAATACAACCAAATCTAAATGAAAAGTATTCTATCAGTATAATATCCCTTCTATAACTGTCACTAAACCCTCAAAACAGTAACTCTCCATACGACTATGATCGGCCACCCTATCATAACAAACAACAAACTGAACAAAGAAAGTGTCACACAGTTAGGGTTGCCATCTCTAAAATTTGGAAACCAGGACAAGACGCGTGAAAACCCCGGATTTTAGAGCCCAGAACCCGGATATATCAACAGGTTTAAAAAAAAGTCTAAAATGTCATAAACCCATAAATCACCTTTTTATTTGACTGCGGGGGGGGGGGGTGAATTTAGCGAGTCGGTTCGTCGTCGGTTGATCGCGGCGTGTGGGCACAGTGCGTGCGTCGCGGGCGGCCCAAGACCTTAAATTTCTAAACCCGGACTACAAATGAAGTCCGGCCCGAACGCTCCCCGGACGCCCTATAAAGTAGGACAAATCCGGGGAAACCCGGACGGATGGCAACCCTACACACAGTACACTTCACTCATCGAGATGATTCATGATTGTCTATGGTGTTAGAGCGAAAAGGCATTTCATTTGTCGTCCCTTTCAGACATGCCATTGGGTATACAGGTAGGTGCTATACTCTGTATACCTGATATAACAAAACAAAAAACAAACTTACTAGCTATGGCTGCACTACGATGATGACGAGGTTTGCGGTAGGTAGTTGGCTAGGCGCGCTCGGCTAATCGTAGCACCGCGATTGAGCACAGCAGGAGCGGATATTTTCGTGGGATGCGGTGGTCGCGCGAATTCTGTACAATTCGTAATCTCGCTGGTTAACGTAGTGTCGCGCTACAGACTCGTCGAGTGACAGTGTTGTGAATAAATGATCGAGAATCATGGTTTGTTTCGGCGATAGATGCGGCTGCGGCGCGTTTTGCCGCCGTTTGTTTTGTCGAGCTCGACCACCGGAGACAGACGAAAATGAAGAAAACTTACCGGTTACTTTGGTAATTTTATATGATAAATATTCAATAAATTCAAGCTTTCAGATCAGATGGTGCATAATTTTATTTAAACGAAAGTTATTTGTATAATGCTTTTGTGAATGAAAGATTACGCGCGCACTTTACACTGCTTATTTGTTGAAGGCTGTTTAGTTCCCATCAGAACTTTAATTAGGTACTTACAATATAGATGTGAAAATCCTTGTTCACAAAAAAAACGTGAAGTGTTTTAAACTCCACCTTGAGTGACGCATTTGAAGTTTGAACATAACATGACTCACTAAGTTGTGTAAGTAAATAAGTATTTTATGTATTTTTCTGCCACAGTGGGTGAAGTTTAAATACTTACGGCCTACTTATATTATTATGTTTGTTTTTGACATTCTTATCACCAGTCGCTCGCTACAGACGACTTGACATGAGCTTTAGGTACCAACCTACATGGTACCTACCTATAACTTGTTAATGATTAATTATTAAAGGTAAGTACAGCACTCGGTTCGTAGTTTAGCACCTAGAGAATTTACGGAAGTTTGTTAATAAATCTCTAAAGAATGAGTCAGAAGGTGCTTCAATATTTTGTGAATATTATTTTAACGAATGAGTCAATAGGTGCTCTTATTAAGGTTTAATTAAGTTGTACTAACCTAACCTGTTGTTGTGCTGGTACCAATGACTTCCTAGTAGTGTCCGACCGAAACAGGATTTCAACCGAAACCGAACCTTCGTTTCGATCTCAGTTTCAACCGAAACCGAAAATCATTACATACTTATAAAAAAAAACTATTTTAAATACTGTTCACTTTTTAGTGGTGGTTAGTTTTAACTAAATCCAACGCAAAAAGAATCATCAAGATCGGTTCATAAATAATTTTATGGCCGAATAGGTAACCCTAAAACCATGGTTGACTTGTAGGTACCTACATAGTTGCGACCCTACCCCTTCACAGCATACCAGCGTGATGTTATGTTATGAACTGGTGCAAACAATACATGCGATTTCAGCAATCCCGGGAGATTTGCTATCATTTATTGAAGAGTTCCGCTACCTATCTCCGAAGTTCTTCATCAGATCTTCACCAAATTGAAATGGGATCAGTCCGGGAAAATACTCTTCCAAACAAAACAAGAATCATCCAAATCGGTTGATAATTGGCGAAAATATCGCTGAACAAACATACTAAAAAAAATCAGATGAATTGAGAACCTTCCCCTTTTTTTTTTGAAGTCGGTTAAATTATTAATTAATAATCCTAAATATTAGTCTAATATCTAGCGATCACAGGCAACAAACACCCGAACACCGAAGCTAGCCGAACGACTCACGAGTACAACAATGACAAAATCAATAAATTTTTGTCTTATAATATACTTGTTTCTCCACATTTAGGACTAGGTATAGGTATACTTATTTATAACGATGCTGAAGCTGAATTCCTAGTTTAGTTAGGAAAAAAAGGAGGAAAAAGCGCACATATGTTATTAAGGAATACCTATTTAACTTACTTTTTAACCGACTTCAAAAAAAGGAGGAGGTTCACAATTCGATTTTTTTTGTGTTTGTTACCTCATATCTCCATCATTTGTGAACCGATTTGAAAAATTCTTGTTGTATGAGAAAGGATATAGCTGGAAAAAAATTGTGGAAAATCATCCATGTATACGAAATTGCGCATTTTTGCTTTCCTGTGACTTTCCATTGGTGTTGTTAGGTGCCTAGGTACCACTAAAAAGTAAAAAATAAAATGCTTTTTTCACAAAAAAAACCGACTTTGACTCCGAAAAAGTTTTTAATTCCAATGTTAGTCTAGTTCTATTTCACGGCCAGCCGCAATAACCTCATCTCAATCCGATATTTATTCAATCAATTAATGGAGTAATTATTAAGTAAGTATATGATAATTAATTGAGTCATTATTAAATGTATGATAATAGGTCATCATTTATCTGACCATGTACCTAAGTTGTAACATAATTATGAAATATAAAAAACAGCTTCCAAATATAAACACTACAACGTGCAAAATAACTTCGAAAGTCGGTGTTTCTGGTTTGGTTTCTTTGTTCCCTGACCTGACACCGACTTCCGAAATTGGCGAAGATATAACAAACAAACAGACAGACAACCAAAAACTTCGTTGTATGTTGAAGTCGGATATAAATATCCTAGTAGTATTTAAAATACCGTTGGATGTCGTAATCAGCGAGTGCGCCTGCCCTGACAATGTTGTGAAAATAATTTTATTCTAACCAGCGCACAACACGGTATTTTATTTTCAGTGCGTGCGAAGGTTAGTGACTGAGGCTGAGATCACTGCAATTTTTAAATTATTACGTGGAAATTTATCAATATAGTGACATTTAAATCTACAGTTTAAGTAAGGTATGAATAAGATTTCGCGCGAAGCGTTTTTCTCACGCGATAAATAAGTTCATTATGGCCCGTCATCATTGATCAGTATCGGGGAAAATGGTGACAAAACTAGGTACCTACTTTAGGGTTCGGTCGATAGGGCCGAAAAGTTCTGTTTAGTTGGAACTTTCACAGAGTGTGGATTTCCATTGCAGCTATAACAACAAAAAATTAAATTAAAGTAAAAATTAAAGAAACAAGAAACCCATACTTACAAGAAACGTGTTTTTTCGGTTTATGGTACGGTACCCTTCGTGTCAGAGTCCGACTCGCACTTGGCCGGTTTTTTATTATTAATTTTAATGTTTACCTACTAGCTTTTGCCCGTGGCTTCGATCGCGTCAGTATAAATTTTTCGCAAAAAAGCATGGTGCCATCTATTTCTGTAAACAAGCTTGTACCAAAATTGAAAACCATACATAACATGTGAAAATTCCAAATTATAGGTATAATAAATCTTGCTTAATAGTAATAAATAATAAAGTTTAAAAACGCGTAAATCACGCAACACACCGGTGTGTCGCCGGGGCTGGAGCGGATATTCCAGTAAGATGCTGGTAGGGATCTTGACCGTGCTTCCGGGATTGTCCTGATAGCCGTTGTAGACCTCTCCACTCCTCTAGCACCTCAGAATATGCAGACATTTGCTGGCCCGATTGTCTGACGTGCTCATAAATGTCATTCATTTTGTTCCGCAAGTCATTCGCATAATCGGTTATACTGCGTGGGGCATCAGGTGGTATTCCGGTAATCAGGTCTGCAGGCAGCCGTAATTCTTTACCAAAGTTTGCGAAAGCTGGTGTCACTGATGTGCTTTCGTGAACAGCACTTCGGTATGACAGCAAAAACGGTTGTATATGCTTGTCCCAATCCCGTTGCCGGTTCTCCACCACTTTTGCCAGGTACCTCTCCAATGTCTGATTAAATCGTTCCACCATTCCATCCGATTGTGGGTGGTAAGAAGTTGTTCTCGTTTTATGAGTACCCATAACTCGACAAGTTTCCTGGAATATTTGGGACTCAAAATTCCTTCCTTGATCGCTGTGAATCTCCAAGGGTACTCCAAAACGACAGAAGACTTCATGAACTAGCTTATCAGCAACTGTTGAAGCTTCTTGATTTGGAATGGCGAAAACTTCCGGCCACTTAGTGAAGTAATCCATTACAACCATGAAATACTTATTACCACTTTCACTTTCCGGAAACGGTCCCGCAACGTCTAGGGCTATCCTTTCCCATGGTGCACCAACATTGTACAACTTCAATGCACCTCTACTACGAGTCTGTGGTCCTTTTACAGCCGCACAAGTTGTACATTTACGACACCAGTCCTCGACATCGTCACGACAGTGGACCCAGTAAAACCGTTCCCGTATCTTTAGTAGAGTCCGTTTAACTCCCATATGGCCCCCTGAACAACCATTATGGTACAACTCTAGAACATCCGGTACTTTAGCTTTAGGGACAACCATTTGCAAATGACAGCTGTCTCCCCGAGCATTTTCCCATTTACGGCACAGGACTCCATCCTGAATCACTAAGCTGTCCCATTGGGCCCAATAGCTTTTTGTAATCGAACTCATCGCTGAGACGTCGCTCCACGTTGGCTTAGGAGCACTGGCCTTCATCCATTCCAGAATCGGCTTAATGTCCAAATCTTCCTGCTGTGCAAGTTGTAGGCTTTCCTTCCACTCGTTGCTGAGATCTGTCTTGAACATTCTCACAGGTACGACTTCTTTACCCTCTTGCCTAGTACAATGCTTGCAGTCTTCAGGGCAAGGTCTTCTTGACAATGCATCTGCGTTGCCATGAGTTCTTCCGCTGCGATGTTCAATCTCAAAGTCGTAGTCCTGCAGTAGTTCAATCCATCTCGCAACTTGTCCCTCTGGATTTTTAAACTGCAATAGCCATTTCAGTGCAGCATGGTCAGTTCGCAAGTGGAACTTCCGACCCAGCAGATATTTGCTAAAATGCTGCAATGACTTTACTACAGCAAGCAATTCTCGTCTTGTTACACAATAATTCCTTTCAGGTTTCGACAACGACTTGCTGAAGTACGCTATCACAACCTCTTGATCACCATTCCGTTGAGATAATACACCGCCAAGTCCTATGTCACTTGCGTCTGTGTCAACTATAAATTCCTTGCCCGTATAAGGATACCCCAAAATAGGTGTTTTGCACAGACGGTCCTTTAGCTCCTGGAACGCGATGTCGCAACTTTCATCCCAGCAGAAATGTCGCTTCTCTTCAGTTAGCTTGTGCAGGGGTTTGGCTATATCTGCAAAGTTCTTGACAAATCGCCGATAATAGGAGCACAAACCCAAAAATGCTCTGACCTGCGTTTTGTCTTTTGGAACTGGCCAATCCTTGACAGCGGCAATTTTCTCTGGATCCGTGCGGATACCTTCTTCCGACACTACGTATCCCAAAAAACTAACTTGCCGTTTGAAAAGTGAACACTTCTTAGGACTCAACTTGAGGTTGGCACTCTGGATCTTCATGAGCACGCGTTCCAGGTTTTGAAGATGTTCTTCAAACGTACGACCTACGATGATGATGTCATCCAAGTAGACAAGACAGGCATCACCAATTAACCCGGTTAGTACAAGTTCCATCAACCTTTCAAACGTTGCAGGAGCGTTGCACAATCCAAACGGCATAACTTTAAATTGCCACAGACCCTTTCCTGTCGAGAATGCAGTTTTCTCCTTGTCCTTAGGGTCGATTTCAACTTGCCAGTAGCCACTTTTTAGGTCTAGTGTCCTAAACCACTTCACTCCAGTAAGCATGTCCAGCGTGTCGTCAATTCTTGGCAAAGGGTAGCTGTCCTTCTTTGTCACGTCATTCAGACGACGATAGTCAACACAAAACCGCATGCTGCCGTCCTTCTTTCTTACCAGCACTACAGGAGAACACCATGGGCTTGATGAAGGTTCTATGACACCATCCTTCACCATTCCCTCAATCATGGTTTCCACTTCCTTTTCACGTGCTACCGGCAATCTCCTTGGCCGCTGACGGATAGGCAATTCTTCTCCTGTGTTTATTTTAAGTTGAACTAAGCCAGTCTTCCCAATGTCAGCATCGTTTGAAGAGAAAACATCGGCGTACTTGAGTAACATCCTCTTCGCCTTGATCATTTCATTGTGAGACAGAGCGCTGCGACAGTCTTCTAAAAGTGAGGTCACTTTTGTTTGTGCCTCCTTGCTAATAATGGTCCCAGTTGATTGATATTGACATTGACGCAACCAATCCACTTCCTCGCAAGTACCAATCAGCGAGCCTTTTTCTATCATCTGTTCCGTATCACAAAGGTTCAGCACACGTACCTTTGAGATTTCAGTGTCTCTGACCAAAGTTCGTGCCACTTTCCATGGAAGATCATTGTCAACCCTTTCCACGAGTACACAACGATGAGTCTGCCCAGGATTCCGAGGAAGACTAACCGGCACAATCGTTTCCGATCTCGGAGGAAGAACAATCTTCTTCAAGCTGTACACATTTCCTGGTAAAGCCCCTTCCATAAAAAGTTCCTCTTGTCCACATTTCAAAACTCCTTGCTTAACGTCGATCTCACAACAATTCTTCCTCATAAAGTCTAGGCCCAGGATGCAATCGTCCATTATGTCAGCCACGATAACATTATGCAGGTATGTTCTGTTGCCTAACATTAACTCCATCTCTTTCTCTCCTCGGACGGGTATGCGCTGACCGGTGGCTGTTACCAAATGTATGCGCTCTCGATTGTATGCGGAGTCCCCAAGGAACCGACTTACAAGTTGGGAACTGACAACCGTGCGTGAGGCTCCAGTGTCTATCGTCAGCTTACATGGTGTTCCGTTGACCTCGCCCTTGATGATCAGGCTATTCCCATCGTGGGTTTGTGAGATCGAAATCCTTGGGGCTCTTTGAACATCAGCCAGCACCCGCCCCGCAGTCCTGGCTTTTACTCGTTTCCCTGCTGTTGCTGGGCGGTGCTGTTAGCCGCCCTACCCTCTGGAGATCGGTTATCTTCCCTATCTGCAGTTCGCTTAGGGCAACCGGATCGAAGGTGGCCCCTTTCCCCACAGCCATAGCACCTAGGGCTGTATCCTTTAACACGGTCGCGAACTGTAGCCGCTGCAACCTCTCTGACGCGATGGGACCGGTGATCCTGCCGCACAGCTTCCACCTCCAGTGCATGAGCCAAGGCGTCCTTAAGCGTCCCGTGGTGCCCGAGCCTCACAGCAGCTCTAACCTCAAGGTCGCGGATGCCATCAATGAATGCCTGCACCAGGTTCCCTTCAATGAGCGCAGGTACAGACTGGTATGCTTTACGGACCAGCTTTTCCACTTCAAGGGCCCACTGCTGCAGGTTTTCACTGCTACGTTGGACGCGATCCTTGAGCTGCGCACGAAAAACGTGTTCCAGATGAGCGTCACCATATCTGGCTTCCAGCGCCTCAAGGAGCTGCTCGTAAGTTACTTCCTTACCGAGAGCTTCCAGGACAGTTAAGGCCTGGTCGCGCAGGCCTAGGGTGAGGGCAGTCATGGCCTGATTTTTTTTCCAGCCGTTCGCCTTCATAACAGCCTCAAACTTATTTTGTACGCCGACCAGGAAGATGTCCCATCGAAAGGCGGCACTTTGAATCCACGTAGCGAAGGTGTAGTAGCTACGGGAGTTGCAATTCCATCCCCTACTTTAAGGTTGTCCATTGCTTTTTTCATTTCAGCAATCTGGGTTTCAGCTTCTACCAGGCGGTTCTCGTGCTGAACAACCTTCTCTTTTACCACCTTTATTTCTTTGCCGAAAGTGGCATGCAGATCCTTCATGAGGACCATCTGTTCTTCCTGGCGGCGCGCCTGCTCCTCCTTGTCACGCTGGAGCTGTTCTTCCAACCGACGGGCGTGTTCCTCCTGACGGCGGACCTGTTCCTCCTGACGGCGGACCTGTTCCTCCTGCCTGCGGGCCTGCTCCTCCTGACGGTGGGCCTGTTCCTCCTTGTCACGCTGCAGCTGTTCTTCCAACCGGCGAGCCTGTTCCTCCTGCCGGCGAGCCTGTTCCTGCAGCATCATCATCAGAGCTCCAAAATCTGGTGCTGCAGATGCTGGAGCTGCTGTGGATGGGCCGGGCTCCATGGTCGGCAACTGGCCCTCCAACGTCTGCGGCGTTGCACCTCCAAAACGCCTCTGGTCCGTCTCTTGCTAGCGTTGACTTCGGGTACGGATACCTTCCGTGTCGTCCTTCGGTAGAATCGGCATAGTTTAAATATCCACTCTTCTGACACCAATTGTTACGAGCTTAGGGTTCGTGACAATAAAAACAGCCGATAAAATAACCAAAATGACACTTTAATTAATCAACACTAATTACAACTTAAACTCACTAATTATAAATCACAATTGCACTACAGATCACTTTAATTCGCAGTCAAAGTTCGCTCTCGAAGTTGTCGCTTGTATCGCAAATTCAATACTGACCCGGTCGCAGGCTATGCGGGCCTTATATAGGTCGGCAGATAATTCCAGAACCTTCTAGTATGGAAACATCTAGAAAGTTCGAGTACATACCGGTCCGGACCAACCAGACATCGAAAACTCTTGAATGTTCTAGCATAGAAAAGTCTAGAAGGATCTTGACTCTACTAGTTCTGCTACTCGATACTAGATGGCGCTAGTAGTAACTTTTATCTTTATGTACCCGGCATTAATTCTGGCGCGTAACAATATGTTCAATGTCCATGTTCACTCTAAAACTTATTGATTAAAAACATGAGACTGCTTACACCTCTTGTACCTGGCACTGAAATTGGTACACCGACACAGTCGTGCTAGGTAAAGGTAGGTAACATAGCTCTATACTATACCCAGTTAGGTGTATATTGATTGTGTTGAGACACGCGAACTTACACCGTGGCGTTAATATTCTTCGCCTGCCCACAGTGCCCATAATTTCTAACAACAGCCAACTAACAACAGCAATGGTCATTAGCTGTAAAGTATTAATTAAATAGACGTTAACGTATTCATGTGTCGTAGAGTCGTAGTTATTCATAAGCACAGTATAAAATTTATATTGTGTCATAAGCTTGTGATTTCCAAAGCATCCTAGGAACCTTGGTAGGTAGGTAAATGTACCTGGATGAAACGTAGCCTAATAAATAACCCAACCGCCCGTATCTCTACGTCGACGTCGTGGTGGGGCTGGCGCGCCCTGTCGCAAGCCGTTTCATTGAACGGCGCCGCGTTTAGCTAGCTGCCTAAATGAGATCCAGCCAACTTGTCTAATACTTACATAGCAGATGCTTAGGCCGTCACAAAATACATTTATTTTAAACTTATAACAGTAAGTACTAATATATGAATTCAACACGGATTATACGATAAAATACGAAAACAAACCTTGATGTTGTTGGTTACTCTGAGTTTATTTTCAAAATGTTCGCAGAAACATTCGCAAGATTTTTCTAAACCTATATTTTCATTTAAAACGTTGATTTAAAATTTTGAATTTGAGAATTTTGAGAGAAACAGCAGAAATGTCACAGCTGGTCAGTGTTACCAGCTCTCAAAAAATATTTTCCCTAATACCAAAATGAAAACGGGTTGGGTTTAGAATCAAGTCCTTTGGATTTGAGGAATCTGTCACTGTGGGGGGGTCAAGGGGGCTCAAGCGCCTCCATGCAATTTCAGCTGCCGAAGCCGCGTTGAAATATTTTCTAAATATATTTGTAAATCACTATTAAAACGTGAAACGGAACTATAATTACTCTTAATTCTTACGTTTTTGAAGTTCTATCTGTCAAAATGTGTGAAATGAATTGCTAGGCTGGCATTTTGCATATTTTGTTGACACTGACAGTGACAGATATACTCGACGTCTCGCCGTAAATGTGCTCCATACAAGGAACTTTTATTACAACCTGGAATGTGCACAGGCTGTCGATACGCGGTCCGAGCGAGATAGCTTCGCGAGAGCCCTCTGTCCCTTTCATTAGGGTGACCAAGCAATATAATGTAGGTAGAGACTAATATAATACGTTCGAACGCACGCATCTCTAAGTGAAAGTCCGGTCATTAATCGCCTTGGCTGATTTCACTTAACTAATATAATAGGATAATAATATATTAACCAATAATTTGATTTCATAAGTTAATAATAATTATGCTTTAAGGATGGATTAAAGTAAAACGCATCAAACTATGTTTTATTATATCCTGGGGCCTGAAATGAAGACTGCAAATAACGGAATAATTTTTGATATTTGAATGACTTGGAATGACATCAAGCCATTTTTTCCTCCCTGATTCTTCTCCAGGCAGTCTGAAATTATATTTTTTAAATTTATTTAAAATATACGAAGTGACACACCTAAATCAGCGATTAATATGGGAAGTTGAAACTTTTTTGCCATTTCCCTACAATGTTCCTCGGGAAATGTGAAATTTCATGATCACGTCTTTTAAGTATTCGGTACACCATTCCATATAAAGTTATATGCGTAGCGTGTAGGTACTACAGAATAGTCTCAACACACATATTACCTACTGAAGTAAATGTTAAAATCAGCCTAGTATAAACATAAAATACCTATAACAGACATGCTTAATATGCTTACGTTAAAGACTGCCCCTATTTTATTTATTTATTTAAACTGTAGGTACAATAGTGGTACGTGGGCGGACTTAATGACTATGAAATTTTAATGAAAATGAATGATTACTCTTCTCTTCTTTTCTTTTCTCTATTTATATGCTGCATTGTGTAAATAATCTTATAATTTCGTTCATTACGGTCACCCTACCTCAAGAATTGAAATCTTTCTTGAAGAAAGAAACACCGCATCCTGCATAGGAAAATACGCTGTATTTTTCAAAATATTAATTTTACTACAAAGTTTTGAAACATAACATGTAGTCAAACTATTCAGTTGTAGCGGCATTCATGCCGCCACAAAAATCAACGTAGCAGAATCAACATCACAACAAATGAGACTCGCAGCGCCATCTATCTCGACAGCTGCGAACAAACTGCAAAATCCTAAATCGCGATATCAAAGTTTACCGTGCGATTAGAACACATGCAAAGCCCGAATATCAACTCTCGGGCAGTTGCCCACCAGACACAAACAACCGTCTGGTCGGAGGATCCTCCCTTTTCAATGGAGGTTTGCGGGACTTTACTCTCTGTTCCGCTACTTCCAAACTCCAAATCAACATTTTAACACCAAACGTATTTATCTTTGACTAATAAGAATTACGAAACAATTTAAAAAAAATGGGTTTGAGCGCCGTTGTCTTTGGGTAATGCCGCTCAGGCAAAGGGGTAATGACGCTCAAACATGTTTTTGGAAAAATAACTAGTAAGATCCATTTTAATTACACTATTAAGCGTGAGATCAGCCTAAAATAATTAAAGTAAATTCTACAATCTATAATTAGAAAAATTAGTTATTATCTTCAATACCAAACTAACTTCAATTATTATTATTAGAGGTAATCATAATATGAAATAGTAAGATTCTATGGGTGGGTACATATATATCACAGATGTATCCATCTGCCGAATCCCATCCAGAACGTATACCATGAGACTACAGTCCGCAGGTGGTACAGTGATACCACATCTCGTTATTTTTTCCAAATTCTTCGGAAATAATGTAGTCTTTATCACCCACATTAATTTCGTCATCCTGTTGCCGTCGCAAAGGTGCTCTTCATCTTCATTCTCTCAAGAATTTACATTTTTTAGTCGATCTTTCAAAGTTGTAAATGGTATGTTAAATTGTTTTGCGGCTTTTCTTTTAGACATCCCTTAATCGATCGCAGTGTTAGCAGATTGAAGGTTTTCTTCGCTACAAGCCGCTTTAGCGGTGGTTCGTGGAAGATTACTGGTCATATCTTTAAGAAAAAAAACAAAAAGTGATTAAGGGTTATGGCGCTCAGGTGAGCGGTATAACCCCAAACGGTCGTTTTGTATTTAATACAATTGTTCAAAATTGGTTACATTATCATAAAAGAGAATAGTTTTGTACTCAGAAAACTGATATCAATAATTAAATAAGTATCAAAACTCTGGACTTACCGACGAAAAGACCGAATCGAAAATTAGATCAGCGCGACCGTTTATGGAGAAAAACACTTCACAGTCACGAGCCGCGAGCTGATTGCCTTATGCGTCGCTACCTGTTAGAGGTCCCCAACCCCCATGCTTTACGGGCCGCGGCGTGTTGCTATGTTTCATTTTGACAAAGTTACAGAGGTGAGCGCCATTACCCAGTGAGCGCTATTCCCCCTGCTTACTAGCTGTTACAAGTTTTGCTCGAATTATTAAAGTTATTTAATGTAGTTTATGTAGTGATAACTTAGTTTAATATGTAATGTTGATAGTAATTTTAGGGTACCTTTAACGGTTATTTTTATTTTCAATTATTTTGTTGATTTCTCGGATTCGTGCAGCTATGAGTGGGGTAGATTCGTACAGTACAAATGCTCCCCATTCCTTACTGCGTGGCAGTAGAAAGATTGTTCACCAACAATATTTTTGTTACAGAACCTTGCCGCGAATATAATAATTACCTATGTGTAAAAGGGGACAAGAACGGGAGAGGTTGATGAAGATGTAATGAAGTCTGCCATGTTTTAAAACTTTATCTGTTAAAAAATCTGCACAAAAATTGTCGTCTTCTTCTTCTTAGCGTGTCGATGGGAAATAAACTGATTAAATTTTATTTTTGGCCCAGTACTCAGTAACGGTAACACCATTCGCTAACGCAGCCATAAGGTCCTCACATGTACAGGTGATAGGGCATGCTGCGCAAGATAAAAGGTAGGCCATGGACTGCGGGGCGACGCCACACAAATACTGAAGTTCGGAGCCATGCGAGAACTCCAACCTGAGGAGTTTATCTTTACTGGAGAGAGAGTGCGGAGTCTATTTATAGTTTTCCAGATCATCCTCGTGTGCCTAGGTGGAGGGTTCGATAAAATAATCGCTTCTCTCGCTATTTTCGCATCTTTCCGAGGTGTTACCAGTAGATGGACTCACGGACGCATCCAAGAAAACTTCTTCGGCTTTTTGGTCTTTGGGGTACTAAGCTGTATTTGTGTATTGGGTGGCGTGAGTCGTTTTCTACTTTCGCCCTTTCTATACAGCTTGCATCCTGCGAATTTCTGGTGGTGCAATGCCGCGTCATGCCAACAACACTTGATAGTCGCTTGATAACGTTTCATAAGCAAGCAGCTGCCGAAAATTTTCTTAAGTGTCTATTTTTATGACTAAGTAGATTTAAGTACTTATTTACTTCAAAAACAATTATTATTATACATTATTATAAAAGCTGATTCTGTGTTAACTTTGATGTCAATACATGATTATATTACATTAAGTAAATGGCGTTAATAATAATTGACTGTACTATGTACGAATGTGCCCCAGACTATGTACGAAGCTACCCCATGTGTGGGGTAGTTTAGTACGTTTTCAATTTTTCGGAAAAGTTACCCTAGCTTCGCCATGCTGGTTTGTATCTAAACTAAACTTCACTATTTAAAAGTCAGATTAGTCGGGTATATAGCAGTATTGAAGTTTTTTTTAAAATAGCTAATAGTTGCTCTATTATACGGCTTAGAGTAAAAAGTGTACGAATCCTACCTGCTCTCCCTATCTATGTGGGACGGAAACCCATCCATCATATCATTGAAAACTAGCAAAGCAATTTCATTTCGTCGGCGTCGTCTGGAGCCCATAGAGTATAGTAATATATAACTGCAGCCCTACCAGACTGGCTGGGAAGACTCTTGCGCGCGCGATGCGCGGCTGGCACCCGCAGGCCCCGGAGGCGACTGCGCCATAGGTGTTTAGTATTTTGACAGCGTCATTTTTGATTTACTGTGAAAAATTGTGTTTTAAAGGTTTTTGTGTATCAGTTATTTTTATTTCAAGTGAATAGTGTAAATATTACGTAGGTAGTGATAATTGTGAATCCGGTGTTGTGACTTTTTTTTTTGTTAAGTAGTTTTAGTGTTTTCTTTATTCGGTAAGTGGAATATTTTTTATGTTATATCCGGCTGTAGCGATATCGGAACCTGTAGCAGTCAACCTACCACATCCCTCGAAACTCAGCTGGATTGGTCCCAGACACGCTTTTTTAAAGGTGAACGGGGGCTGAGGATACACTTTGGTGTACCTTCGTGTGTCCCCCAGCTACATCATAACCTATCCAACAGACCCTTTGGAAAACGCTGTCAAAATTCGAAAATTCTACTCCAGTTTTAAAAAGAGTTTCTCGGGGCGCGTTGCGCTTAATTTGGCGAGATGCGTTCGTCTTGCGACCCAAGAGAACTCGGATCAGAAAGCGCCTGGGAGCAATTGCTCAGCTTCCCCTGCAGGATTTTACACGTTCAAATAGATTTGGCAATTAAAAAAACTTTAAAAAATCAAATTAAAGAAAACTGCATCAATTCGAGCTTAATTTAGAACCGAAATTACCACCGTTCAATAACTTTTCACAGAAAGGCCTATGTTCACACGTGGAATCAAAACTAAGTGAAGGTGATATTAGGGAAGCGGCCACTAGGCTATTGTTCAGCAGTGATGTGGTGGCGCCTTACTCTCCATAAACCATTACAGTCTTGGAGAGTAAACATCCAGCGCCTGCGGATGATCTCATCTTCCCCGACCCCCCCGACACCACCGATATCCCCCATTCATCTCTTTTCAATATTTCAGCCCCGCAATTGATTGCTGCCGTGAGCTCCTTTAGAAGTGGTTCCGCCGGCGGCCTCGACGGCCTGACTCCACAACACTTAAAGGACCTTTTAAGTTCAGGCGCCGGGGAAGCTGGTGAGTCACTTTTGAAGGAGCTTGCGGCTGTAGTAAAACTGATGCTCTCCGGCGGCGTGAACGATGCCGTCGTCGATGTTTTGTACGGAGCAAATCTTTGTGCCCTACGCAAGGACGGCGGGATTCGTCCCATCGCTGTCGGGTGCACCTACAGGCGTATGGCAGCCAAAATTTTTTTTAAATAGTTTGGTGAATCACTGAAAAACAAATTCCAGCCTACAGCTTGGTTTTGGCTCTAGAGGGGGCTGTGAGGCTGCCGTACATGCCCTATCTACTTTCCTAAATTCTGGCAAGGGTGAGGTCATCCTCAAGGTTGACGTCAAGAACGCATTTAATTCTGTTAACGGGGACACTTTGTTGGCGGAAGTAAAAAAGGAACTAACTGAGATTTTTGGTTTTGTGTGGCAATGTTACAAGCACCCCTCTAAATTATTATACAAAGAAAACTTTTTAGAATCTGCAGTTGAATGCCAACAAGGTGATCCTCTCGGGCCAGTCATTTTCAGTTTGGCTATTCATCCCATCATTCAACAACTAAATACGTCAACCAACACTGCTGAGCGTGCCCGCCTGCTGGCTGTGGGTGAATGGGAGTCAGGCCTCTGGCTACAGGCATTACCGTCACCTAACATAGGCACTATGCTGAGTGACACTACCTTCCGGATCGCTACATGTCTGCGTCTGGGCGCTTCACATCGCTGTCAATGTGGTGTGAAGTAGTCGACTGCCTCGGACACCACTCGGATAGCACGCCACGCCAGCATTAATGACATCATCCGTCGGGCTCTTGTCACCGCCGGGTGCCAGCCGTATAAGAACCGAATGGCTTGGCGCGAGACGATGGGAAGAGGCCAGATGGGATGACCATAATGCCTTGGAAGAAGGGTAGGCCTTTGGTGTGGGATGCAACATGTGTCGACATCGACACCCTTGCGCCATCCCATCTTCTAAGCACGGCGGGTTGTGCTGGGGCGGCTGCTGCGGGTGCAGAAAATCTCAAACGACACAAATACAACAACCTTATTGGGATTTTTTTTTATTAAGTAATGAGCTTGCTCTTGAATCTCTCGGAATTATGTATTTGAGCCGTTTGTAGTTGAAACACTAGGGCCATGGGGTCCGAGTGCTCATCGAGTTTTCCGTGAAATCAGCATGAAACCAGCAGTCGATATGTCAGATTTGTTTAATTTTTTTATCATTAAGTCAGAAATGGCGCCCCTATACTCGTAAATTAAACCCAATCTAATTCAGTTACATTTTTGCCTGAATCGCTATCGCAAAAAAACTGATAAGTACCAATAACTTGCGCTAACAAAAATGTTCAATTTTGTTAGTTAGCGAATTCAAATTTTTAATTACTTAAGTAATTTTATGAAAAGAAAGTACTTAGTCAATTTTTAGCTTGAAGTACAAAATGAAAAAATAACATTCTTTAATAAAATAGGATAGTACCATTAATAAAATAGTACTTAGTTAATTAACTGACTTACTTGTACTCGATCTCTTCTACAAATGCTCCAAACAAACATGGGCGTTAGTATTTTTCCCATCGAGTTATACTTACTTGACGGCGCATCGACTAGCGCCATCTATGAAATTACTTTCGAACAAGACTGACAGCGGTTGGTCCAGCAGAGCGTTGATTGGTTGACGGCGTATTGACTAGCGCCGTCTATCGAATTACTACCGAACAAGACTGACAACGGTCGGTCTAGCGGAGCGTCGATTGGTTGGTGAAGCGGCCATGTTGAGACGGGGGATTCTCGTATGGCAACGGGGACGGTTTACCATGAATACGACGAATCGCTAATATTCGGTGTAATCGTTTAATGTTTCGTGATTAGTTTGATTCATTGTTACTCGTAATTCTACTAAGATGTTAATGTTATAATTATTTGGAGGACCAATTATAAGAAATTGATTGTGTGACATCTTACAAGACTGATTAAAACTATGCCCATAAATACCCGCGCCAACGCTATGGCTGATCCTGAAGACATTTCTGATACTCTTATATACTTATTTTTGAATTTAAATGTTTTACTAAAACAAACGAACATCCGGGGGTTAACTTTTCGCCGTACTTATACATTTTAACATAATTATGATACTACTCTTACAAGTTAACGGCAAAAATTCGGCGTAATATGACTGGACTATACTACACATCACATTTAATAAGAATACGAGTAGGTAGGTAAATAATTACTTGTATAATTAAATTAATTAATCATGGGGAGGATTACAGATTGCAGTACCTAGGTACTTAAATACTCTACGGGCACATAGCTAGTGTTTAAAACGTGTGTGTATTCCCAGCGGAAAACTGTCGGTTTTCTTAATTTCAGTTAAGCAGATATTTAGTGTATGACGTCGTGTAAATGTGTATGGTAAGTACGAATTTGTGCATCCAACCATTGGGGAGTTATTCAACAAAAACTGTTTCCGCTGGGACCACGTCATCCCAGCGGCATGCTTTGCTATGAATTTGTGTATAATGTTTGTGAAAACAGATTTTGAAAAAAGCATACCGTTTAGGAGATAATATCTCCTAAACGGTATGCTTTTTTAACCTTAACCTTACCCTTAACCATATATTATATGGTTAAGGGTAAGGTTAAGGTTATAGGAAATATGGTTATTAGGTCCAAGTACTTAAAATAGGAACTTTAGAGCCTAACTTTTAACGTTTATTTGTATCTTGTAAGGGTCTACAACGTCTTGCCAAGTTTAATTTATGTGCGCTTAGTAATTAATGAGCAATGGCATAATTTACTACGAATAGACCACTATATTTTATGACATCCGATTGTAGGAATTTTTAATGGAAAAGCAAAATAAAACATATTCCAATATTTAGTGTATTAATTCAACTATTCATTATATATATATTCGTAAAATTTCAGCTCATTACGCTACATTATTAAAGCGATATAATAAAAATACCAGAGCAACCGAATTACATGGATAAACCGACCAAGTTTGAATGGCTACAAAAAAGCGGCCGTGCAGTACATAGAGCTAACGTTCTAGAATTTCCAGTGTTTTACCATTATCGGACTAGTACAGGTCGGCACACAATTCTTGACCTGGCTCGATACGTTTCGAAACGCTTAACTTGGCATCACTGTTACCGTTGCGATTATATTATTTAGGTACATCGACATTGCATTGTTCAATTTTAATTAATACGTCATTCGAAATGTGTCGAGCCAGGTGCCAAGTTAACGCGTACGGGTAGGAGTTATGTGTCTTCTTAGCTCGCGCTTCTTGTTCTGTTTTGTTTATCAGTCACAAATGTGCACCCAAGGACAACGTGCGTATGCGCTGTTTATTTTGCCGCAACGTAATATTATGTACCCTTGCATTGGACTCGGTCATTGACATAGTGTAAGTGACTGTAACATACTTATGGAGCCAGTAGTGAGAATGATTAAAAGATAAACAAGGTAAGTACTTCCTAATAAAATACCTCATGAAAATGTTATCTGTTGGAAGGTAGGTATATAGGTTCAAGTGACAACTGTATTTTGTTATACATCTCGACGACGCCGAAAGCCTAAAAGTTGTCTATATCTGCTACAGATCCCAGTGCATACAGTGTTTATGACAGCCATGTAAATACCTATAGTTATTTGATGAAAGTTGGTTCAGCTGTTCAAAAGTTGCAGTCTCTTATTCGAACTTGTTTCGAATAATAATATGTGTAGGTAGGTACCTTTTATTTTCTAGGTAGGTACTTTGAAGTGTGAGACGAGAATTTCGTTTGTTCTTGATTGGATTTATTCAAACCACAATTAATAGGTATAATCCCGCCATAATATTACGTAGGTACCTACTTATTTTTAACCTGTCAGGCATCGCGAGCGCTAAACACAGAACAACAGTCAAGCCCCGCCCGCATTTTTATATTATACAAGCTGTTGCCCGCGACTTCGTACGCGCATATCCCGTTTTTTCCCGTTGGAATTCCCGTTCCCGTAGGTATTCACGTTCCCGTAAGAATATGCGCTAGAACATAGGAAAGTAGGTCGGTACTGCAATACACAATAATCCTACCTTCAAATTGAGTCAATTACTTAGTACTGATCGGTGATTCTGTGATTGTAAGACGTACTTATTTGTTGCTGTAAAAGCTCGAACGAGAAGACCAACTTCCGAAAATTTACTAGTAGGTACTTAATACCTAAGATTTACCTATACATAAGTATTTGAGCTTTTACGGTAGGCAACGTATTTCTTATTTATAAAAGACTGATTCTTTATATCAATGTGTGGTGGCGTTGTTAGCGGCACAATAAATCTAACAACAATTTGATTTTATTTTATGTTATTATTACTTTGTTAATAATGTTTTTTTAATTTTAATAGTCAGTAACTAATAAATACCTTTAAGAGTACAAAGTTAATGCAGTTGTTTTATTTTCTGCGCAACGATTGTGTACGCGCCTGTACGAATCTATTAAACACGATAACGATACTATACTGGAAATTCTAGAACGTTGGCTCTTTAGAGGTAGCGGAACAGAGAGTAAAGTCCAGCATACCTCCATTTGAAAAGGGAGGATCCTCCGACCAGACGGTTGGTTTTGTCTGGTGGGCAACTGCCCGAGAGTTGATATTCGGGCTTTGCATGTGTTCTAATCGCACGGTAAACTTTGATATCGCGATTTAGGATTTTGAAGTTAGTTCGCAGCTGTCGAGATAGATGGCGCTGCGAGTCTCATTTGTTGTGATGTTGATTCTGCTACGTTGATTTTTGTGGCGGCATGAATGCCGCTACATCACTCCCCTCCGGAGACCGGAGGTCGATAGTGGATGAGTCGTCCATACATCTTGAGATGCTTGCCAGGCCAGTGGAAGGTTGGTTCCAGTGAGTCGAAACCGGAAGTCGCAGAGTTCTCGGTGAGTCGGAACTGTCTGCGTCGCAGAGTTCACGGTGAGTCGGAACTGTCTGCGGTGCCCCGATGCTGCTGCTGGCGTGACTGCTGGCGTCGACCAGGAGAGGTTCTTCAAGGCTCTTCATGTGACTGGCCGAAGGTGCAGTGTGCTTGCCAAGGTGGGTCGGAGCTGTGCGACGTGCTGACGTGACTGCTGGCGTCGACCAGGAGAGGTTTTTCAAGGCTCTTCATGTGACTGGCCGAAAGTGCAGTGTGCTTGCCACGGTCGCTGATGAGGTTGATGATAGAGGCTGAGTATGCTGACCAGGAATGCGCGTCCGCTGCATGCTGGTGGTCAGGATACCCGTAGAAGCCGTGGGTACTGGCTGGCTTTATGACTCGCTGCTCGAGAGCTTGAGGTCAAGATGAGGAGAAGTGATGATGATGACGTCATGATGAGGTAGCTGCACGAAGGCTGCGCTGACGTTCAATGTCGAGGGTCACCAGTTTAGAGGTAGCGGAACAGAGAGTAAAGTCCCACATACCTCTACTGGAAAGAGAGGATCCTCCGACCAGACGGTTGGTTTTGTCTGGTGGGCAACTGCGCGAGAGTTGATATTCGGGCTTTGCATGTGTTCTAATCGCACGGTAAACTTTGATATCGCGATTTAGGATTTTGAAGTTAGTTCGCAGCTGTCGAGATAGATGGCGCTGCGAGTCTCATTTGTTGTGATGTTGATTCTGCTACGTTGATTTTTGTGGCGGCATGAATGCCGCTACAGCTCTATGTACTGCACGGCCGCTTTTTTGTAGCCATTCAAACTTGGTCGGTTTATCCATGTAATTCGGTTGTTTTGGTATTTTTATTATATCTCTTTAATAATGTAGCGTAATGAGCTGAAATTTTACATATGAATAGTTGAATTAATACATTAAATATTGGAATATGTTTTATTTTGCTTTTCTATTAAAAAGTCCTACAATCGGATGTCATAAAATATAGTGGTCCATTCGTAGTAAATTATGCCATTGCTCATTAATTACTAAGCGCACATAAATGAAACTTGGCAAGACGTTGTAGACCCTTACAAGATACAAATAAACGTTAAAATTTAGGCTCTAAAGTTCCTATTTTAAGTACTTGGACCTAATAACCATATTTCACCTTTACGGGTATATCTCCTAAACGATATGGTTTTTTCAAAATCTGTTTTCACAAACATTATACACAAATTCATAGCAACGTGCGTAAAAAAAATCAACTCTGCACTAAACCGATTTATATGATTTCCATCAAATAGCCAAACGTCAGCGTAGCGGAAACTTGAATATCTTCGAAGTTTTAAGACACACAAATTTCATTTAAACAAACACATTTACCTCTCGTCACACACTAATTATTGCATGTATTTTTTTTCTTGTACGTCCATAGGAAAAAAAAGTGCCGCTGGGATGACGTAGTTCCAGCGGAAACAGTTTTTGTTGAATAACTTCCCAATGGTTGGATGCACAAATTCGTACTTACCATACACATTACCACGACGTCATACACTAAATATCTGCTTAACTGAAATTAAGAAAATCGACAGTTTTCCGCTGGGAATACACACACGTTTAAAACGTCTAAAAAGTAGGCACGTAGCAGCCATCCATCCCTTAAAAGTCGTTAGAGGTATTTATCCAACCAAGAAAAATGGAATTATTACGGAGCACTTCACTCATGGACGCTATTCTAGGTGCACCACATTTTCCTAATAGAAATTGCATGCATCTAGCTATATTCTACATAAATAGGTGGTACCTATGTGGCAAGACCTCTAGGTACCTAGAGGCCTTGATTTGTAATGCAAGAAGCAGAACATCAAGGTAGGTACCTAATAAATATTGCATGATATTATACCAAGTTAGAGATAATGATCAGTGTTAATCGTATAAACCTATAGGTGTTTATGTTTATTTAAGAAATTAATTTAAATAGGTATCATGTGTTCAATGTTGTCTTTGTATCTTTACTAAGTCTCTTTATTCCAGTTTCTGTAGGGTGTCGCTGTTGCTAAAATAATTATAACTGTACAAAATGCATCATTGCAACACACCTATCCCGTATTTGTAGACAACATCCTGTACATACCAATAGGCATAGTGTCTTATTAAAAAATCCCTGACACCAAATTAAGGCAAAGCCATGCCCAATGACCTCATCGTCGTAATTCAGTAGACGTCTTTGGTGAGCAATTCCGTGCTTCGTTTGTTGATTACCTACTTACTTTGACTCACAAAGTAAACGAAATGACTCATTATAAGTCATAAACTCATAAACATAAAAAGTGCACAACTAGCTTCACATTGTTTTTGAGTAGTTAAGTGCTGTAATCAATACTTACTTTTAACCTTGTCAAAGTCCAAATAAAGTATCGGGAAACTTATTACTTCACATATTTATTTAACAGCCCGTTAACGTATGATATAGGTAGTTCTATGATAGCCAATCCAACCCCGACGTGAAAATTCCCAAATAAAAAATAAATCTTATGTAATTGGTAATTAAACACTAAATTCGCGATTAATTCGGCGCACACCGCACCGGTGTGTTGCCGGTGCTTGAGCGGCTAAAATTAACAAATTAGAGTAGGCTGCCGTTCATCCTTTTCATGGAACCCCCACATTTGGACAAACATGGCCGATATTGCCAAACTTTCATGAAACACATGTTAAAACTACGCGATTTTAAATATGCTACCTACAGTGATATAACTGCAACACCGTCAGGAATATATTCCCGTCGATCACGTCATTGTGGCTCACAAAGCACTAAAGTGACTAGATAATGAGAAACCCGGAACGCATAGGCTTCGACAAAGCTGTCAAATCTTAAAAATACTTATTCATGCGTCATTATTAATTTCCTAATCTATCACTTGCCTGCCAACGAGCTCGGTGTTATTATGAAGAAGAAAAGACAGCTCTTTCCTATCCAGATTCGAGGAACTTTCGCGAATAAATATGTGAGATTCTTCGTAACACAATATTCACTAGTTATTAGTACCTATCTACATAAAATGTTTTTTAAACTAGATGTAGCCTTTATGCCTTGTGTTTTATTTCAGACTCAACTGGCAGAGGCGCGGGATGTTAAGTTCACGCAGACCCTTACACAACCCCTGAGTATCGGATCACACATAATATGCACGGGGACGCCAAGCGACGATTTACCTTGGTAACTTTTTAATAAACTAAGTACTTTAACTGTTTCTGGTCTTCACTATTGAACCACATAACAGAGCCATCATACATCAATGACAGTCCATTTGTAAAACGAATGAACCATTTTAAAGGGTGCGAAGGTATTGTAAGTACCTATAAGTAATAGGTAGGTACCTATAGGTACCCACCACTGAGGACCTTTAGGTAGGTACCTTCTTTATTAGCTATTCTAACTCGTAAACACATTTCATGGATAATCTGGTCTCACCGTGGCCGCACTAAATTCGGTTAATAGCTGCCAAATTTCGGCAATAAATGTCAGCGCCCGCAGTGTTCTCTACATGACCTTACAGCTTGCTATATTTGCTAACACGTAAATCCAGGTCATAACGATGAAAGTAAGGATTGTGCAATCACAGTTGACGAGTTTGTTCAACATTTTGACGTGAGTTTTTTGGATTACTTACCACCTACCTATCTCCTAACAAGTCTGGCGCAATAATAATGTAGAGACCTTCCTATCAGAACCTGTGCATAGGGTACCTACACCAATCTTGGCATTTCTAGAATTAGATCAGTATTAAACTACATAAACGAATACCTAATACGATCAATCTAACACTTTTAAAACGTTCTAGTTTGGCCAACGACCTATCTGTGCAAACACTATTATTATCTATCTTATCTGTGCATGTAGGTACCTATCAAACATCTTTCTGTATTAGGTTTGCAGTAAACATAGGAAGTGGGGAACTTGACTCGGGGCGCGGCGAAATCGCGGTGCACTTCAACGTTCGTCTTCCACAATGTTATGTGGTCCGGAATACGAGGAGACATAACAAATGGGGGCTCGAGGAGACTACCGCATTCAGGTAAGTAAGTAATAACTTAAACCACCAGTCTACCTTTAGCTACACCAGTAGGTAGGTTCGTGTAATGACTCGGTGACCTATTTTCCAGCTTCCACATCGATAATTTCCCTTTCAGTAAGTAATTTCTCATGTTGTAACTGAAGCTGATTGCTGAACATTCCGAACAATGAACGATAAGTGCATTAGGTAGGTACTTATATAATGTATTACTGCATAGTAACCATGACAGGTTGTTAACTAAAGTTAACAAGGCGTAAACTCCTAAAATAATTATCGGTCAATTAGTGTCGATTTAGCATAGTTTTTAATTTGTATAATTTATGTTTGTAGGAAGTAGGTATTTATAGTTAGATACCCGAATTAGGCCCGGTTTCACCAAAGCAGAGAGGAGCGGAGACGAGAGATGTGTTTGAATAAACCAATCCGATTTTGTTACTTCCACATCTCTTCTCCGCTGACGAAATCGGATTGGTGTTATTTCCACATCTCTTCTCCGCTAACGAAATCGAATTGGTTTATTCAAACCAAAGACTATTCAATCACATCTCCTCTCGTCTCCGCTCTCTGCTTTGGTGGACTCTGCCTTAGCGTTATTAGATAACAGCTCAATACCTACCTATATCTATTTTTTATTTCAGACGGTTTCCTTTCAAAATAGATCAGCCATTTACGATAGAGATCGTAGTGGATGAAAAAGAGACACTATGGGCAATTGATGGGATGCAGTACTGCAGCTATGCTCACAGGAATCCGAGCCCGTTGACTGCTGAATGGGTGCAAATTACAGGCGTCAGAGATGCGACGCTGAAAGTTCAGAAGACTGATATATTTCCCACATTAGCTCCAACCCCTGTTGAAGTAAGTAGAAAGAAAAAGCCTGTTTTCTTTACATATTTTGTAAAAGTTTAATCCGTTGAATCAGGACTCGGTTACGGTGGTGACTACAATTTTCACAACACCGATACGACTTTCACGAAGCCAGGCGCGGATCCAGCCCTCAAAAAAGGTTGTGGTCACAGCCACCCGAAAATCTGCCAAGTGCGAGTCGGAGTAGAACTCGCTCATGATCAATATAGTGCATTCCTACAAAGGAGATGTTTACAAAATGCGGAAAACAAAAAACTCCCTGACCAAGATTTTGTACAGTGTATAGTTTCATGGCAAAGCCGTGGGGCGAACACTAGTAATATCAAATTAAATTAAACGCTAGTATACATTTTACATTCAATAATTTTATTTGGTGCTTACTTCAATTACAAATTCCAGATTACGTTTCTTTTTCGCGAAATTTAATTTGATAATTTCATTGGTAACTAGGTTCACATCTTTGTGTTTGCGTGTATTTAGGAGAGCTAGCCCGGATAATCCTTCCTGTGCCATTGAAGCATGCAACCAAGATTATACTCCGCGTAAGAGTAGAAAACAATCTCTCTGCGGTAGCTACGTTGACCGGGAGAGTTGTCAGTATTTGTAAGAAATTTTATGTTAGGGTTCAAATCTTGGTCGCATGCTTCAATGGGATGAGCTACCGACTCTGGCATGCCGGAATTGTTTTCACATTCTCTTTTCCATTTGGCCATCCAGGGTCAGTACCTGTACACTTTTAACAGTTGATTCAATGTCGTTAATGAGTAGCCGGAACATGGACGTTACAATAGTCAATTAGGGTTGTGGGCATGCCCATCGTGCCCACATGAAGGTCTTGGTAATCCTAGTAGCGCAAGACCGGTATGTTTGCCCTTGCGAGTCGTGGGTTGTGGGAGCCTCCCACAACCCACGACTCGCAAGGGCAAAAAATATAGGTCTCTGGGATATAGGCCTCCCACTGGGAGGCCTATATCCCAAAGACCTATATTTTAGCTGTATGAGGTAGGTAATGTCGTTAAGACAAGTCATACGAGTAAAAGCAATTACAACTGTTAAAATGAAATTGACTATTTATTTTTTCAGGTACCCTTTAGACCTAGTTTAGACTTCTTACCAGCTGACTCTGAGCCATCATGGCAAGCGAACGTTATAGCATCGTTATCGAAAGGCATTCCCGAAGGACACCAACTTGTTATTTACGGCAAGTAAGTCAAACTTAACAAATATTCAAAAACTTGTAGCGCTTTAAAAATAGAGTAAAAAATGTGGCTTTTTGTTCAGGAATCACAAACGGTCATTTTGAAAACACTGTTTGTCTATATTTTTGGCGCTGACTACGCAATCGCCGGAGGTCAAGTGATATACCTATCATCTAAACGACATATTAGTCGTCAGTACCACATGTAAAAGAAATTAAGTCAAAGTCAAAGCGTATATTTCAAGTAAACCATATAACTTTTGAATTGTCGAGGTCGGCCAGTCAAATAAAAAATATTAATTGTCTATAGAAAAAGTGCGAAGGTCGAGTTTCCAGTCAACCACATCTCAATGCCTGGATGTTGGCTGACGTCCAATATCACTCGGCCGCCGATTTATGTACAGTTTCATTAACATTGTTTGTATGGCATGGGCTTACATAACATAGGCACCTACTGATGATTTTGTAATGTAATAAACTCGTTCATTTTCGGGTGACAGCATTATTATAAGGTCCTTTTATCGGTACATTATCCTGGCCTTGCCGGATAATGTACCGATTACCCTGCCGTTTTCCCTGTTCGTTTCGAACTTAAATAGTGTGTAGGTAAATCCTGGGTTCATTAGTCCGTTAATAATATACTTACAGCGAGGGAGCAAGTAGTTCTTGCATTATAGAAAATCGGGCAATTCCTAAAACCGATTGAGTAGGTAAACCCAATAATTGTCTCCTCTCACATATAAAATACCTACTAATACCATGTGAGAAGCCTTAGGCTTTGGCTTTGGAATTTCCAGAGTTGCGGAATTTGTTCGAAAGAGTTATCGCGGCCTTGGAACGCAAATGGAACACTGGGTTTTAGTCAGTAAGAGTCTGATGATTTCCCATTGAGTCATTTGATGATTTCCCATTCTTAAAGGCTTTGGAATTTGCAACTCTGCTGCACTAGGGATGGGGGCAATGAGTGTGTTTTGCTGCAGAATGTACCTACTCTTCTCGCTAGCTCGGCAGAACTAGCTTTATCTTTTTGACCGACCGACCTTGACAATTCAAAAGTGCCTGTAAAAGATCGATTTCAATTACGTAAATGTTTTAATTGATTGATTATTGGCTAGTAAAAGATGGTGTGGGAAAAGAATTCCCGAAAGGATTTGAGGGAGGCCTTTGCCCAGCAGTGTGAGTCATCATCTTCTTCTGCCCTTATCCCATGTTACTTGGGGTCACGCTATCACTAACGCCCTTTTCCCTCTCCATCCATCCACATTTATATTCATAACTCATTGAAATAGTTACCTATTTACATACCTACGTTTCATTCTTCCCCTTCACATGACCATAGCAAGACAAACGGTTCCCTTTTAACTTTCCGTCACTGGCGCCACGTTTAAACTACCTCTAGTGTACCGTAAAACGGGGTGGATAGAAAAGCAGGGGTGAATAAAAACGAAACTTAAGTACTTATAAGGGATTTTCGCCTAAAAAAAATTGAAAATTGTAGTTTTTCATTGTTGCAAACAATACCTACATTTAAGTATTTAAAGAACGTGAAAATTCCAATCAAAGTTTCGTTTTTATTCACCCCTGCATTTATATCCTTGTTTTACCCGGTTCTCATTTCTAAGTGGGGAAAAAGGGGGTAACAAAAAAAAATTGTTCCATCCAGAAGTTCATGTTATCAATTGGGGTTAGAGCTCAGATAGGCAGTCGTTCTTAGTAAATGATTGGTTTTAGATCAGCTGCATTCGGTTAGGCTAGAAGTCGACCGCCTAAAAGTTGAAATATGAGTAGATTTGGCATATAATAAGTATTCTTAATTCCACCATCTCATTTCCAGACTTCGACCACTCCTCTACTCATTCGCAATCGACCTGATGGATACCCCGCGCGAATGGCCACGACCTAACGTGCTAGCTCATGTTAACGTGCGCGCGTACTTCGAGTCCCAGCGGGAACGACAGCTCGTCGTGCTGAACGCGTGGTTCGGCGATTGGGGGGTTGAAAGGCGGCAGCGTACGGCGAGGTTTATACCTGGGACTTATGTAAGTTGTTGTTAGGACTATTTGTTTTGTCAGCAGATCTAAGCTACCGAGTCCAATGTTGCGAAGTATGTAAGCAATAAAGTGCTCCAATGCAAAACAAAAAGAGTGGTGGTTCATTTTGTTCTGCTTGAGTAGTATATAACTAGTACCTATATACCTAACTCTCGCACTGGTACTACAAAGGCTGTAACACGTTATAATAGGCACATGTGACCTTTTAAATATGTATGTAGAAATTTGAAAAGTACAATCTTGGAATTAATCATCCTGATTCTTATACAACCTGCTATCCATTAAAACACGCAACTAATAAAGTACCTAACTATACCATTACCTTCCAGACAAAACTACGAATAGTTCGCCAGCCGGCAGATTGGGCGATATATGCAGATGACTTACTGATTGGCGAGCTAGAATTCCGGGCATCTGCAGAAGGGGTTCACGCAGTGCGCGTACGTGGCGACCTCTACCCCGAACAGATCTACATAACTCCGGCCTCAAGCTCGGGGTATTAGGGACTGAATCTATTTCAGAATAAATCTTGTGAGATTAAGAGGTTTAGCTTGTGTTCATAGCAATTTTAAACGCACGTGCAAGCCACGTGACGCTTTTGAAAGTGTTCTTGCATCATGCTTGGATAATATGTTAAGAAAAAGCAAAATCTCAACAACAAAAAAAACGGAAGGCAAATGCAATTTTTTTGGTGTCAATTTTGATAAGTTTAAGCGATTTTAAGTATTTTATTATTGCATTTACCTAGATGTATGTGTATTTGAGAGATTTTCAAATGTTTTCTCTCGCTTTATAAATTGAGATCTGCTTGAATATGATTGATATTGACTTTAGGATAGAGGTAAAACGTTAAATGAAAGTGTTTCTATTAAAATGACCAAAGTACATTCTGCCATGGTTAGCATTTTATATATTAAGTATTTATCTTAAATTACCTATTTATTATGAACCGTCAATTTTATGATATGTATCTAGGCATTGTAGAATAATTGTAACTTATTTTCTTACTGCCTTTATAGATCTAAATAAAGGCACATTCTAAGAATATCTGTAGGACGTTAATCCAGATAATTTTGCTTAATTAGTAAGTTGAGAGTTTGAGAGTTTATTCTTAAATTATACAAGAATGTTGATTTATTTTCTAATATCTTATACCTACTTACTTAATTTAAGACATATAATTAATGCTTAATCAAAATAGATGATACTACAAAAAAAAACACTCATCACATCACACAGGATATTATAGGTACCTACTTAATTAAACTATAAAGCTGGGTACTGACTGGTGTTACGGGGCGTAATATACCATTCGCAGCGAGCATGTTACGATACGCCGTGTCCTAAAATCCGAGTAACATGCGCGTGTTCGTGCTTGTTTCCACGTACTGACTGCACGAATGCTGACTTTGTAACCTGCAGTGCGATTCTGTAAACATGTCGCAGTGAACACCCGGGCGGGGCGCACGACAGGTGAGTTGTCAAACCATACAAATAAGATGGAATGACAGCGCTCTTGTCGTTCACTCCGCCTAGGTGAACACCGTGAGATGTCGACAGAATCGACCGGCTGTTACATTACGCCCCGTAACAACGGTCAGTACTCAGCTTAAGACATCACTGAAAGTAGGTTTGATTTTTATAAAATAATGTTATATTCTGTTATATTAATGACTAATGACAGTCAATATGTACGGTTAGAATCCGTAGAGATAAGTACCTACCCTATGTTCTCAGGCCTAGCTTTTTCTCTTCCCTGACGATATACCTATCTCCCGAATAAATGTTATATTGTTGAAAAACTGTTATGGTTTTGTTTTACTTCCTAATTCAAGCCAGTAGTATACAAGCCAAGAGTAATTTGTGTGTACTTACCTACTTAATATAAATAACTCAAATGTAAAATAACTACTTACACTGTGAAAAGTTGAAGTGGGTATTTACCTACACTAAAAACTAGTGGCACAGAGTACATTATCTTTAATATTAGGTCTTTACCTATGAAATTGCCGTTCTGCAGTACTGGCCATTTCAAATCAAAATAATTTTTGTTTGATTTGAATTCTAATTTCAAATTAATTTTATTTTAAAAACATGGTTTTTTTTTCCAAAAGTAGTCATTTGTTTATTGATTAGTGTTACATTTTCATCGCATTTCAGTCTTTTTCGTCATCATGGATAGGTACGCCTGTCCGGCCCCGGCGACACACCGGTGTGTCGCGAATTAATCGCGAATTTAATGTTTATCTACATATACATAAGATTTACTTTATATTAGAGAATTTTCACATGTTGGGCCTGAGTGGTTAAAAATTCGAGTAATTATGGAATATGAGTACCGTCGTGGCAGCAACGCGGCACAAGCGGCACGCAACATCAACGACGTTTACGGAGCTAACACTACAAACCAACGCACCACCTGTTATTGGTTTGCTCGCTTCCGTTCTGGAAATTTCGACCTGAAAAATGAACCTCGCGGTCGTCCGAAGACTTTGGTCGACAATGACGAATTAAAGGCGATTGTGGAAGCTGATGATACACAATCTACGGCTGAATTAGCAGCAGCTTTCGACGTTAGCGTCAAAACAATATTGGTCCATTTTCGTCAAATTGGCAAGGTAAAAAAGCTTGACAAATGGGTGCCCCACGAACTCAATGATCGCCAGCGCGAAGTACGCGTCGAGACGTGCCTTGCACTGCTCAACAGACACACAAATGAAGGAATTTTGAACCGCATTGTTACCTGCGATGAAAAATGGATTCTGTTTGATAACCGCAAGCGCTCAGCAAGTTGGTTGGATCCTGGTTCAGCACCTAAACAATGCCGTAAACGAAAACTTACCCCTAGAAAAGTGATGGTCACTGTTTGGTGGTCTAGCGCCGGTGTGATTCATCACAGCTTCTTACCAAACGGGGTGAGCATTACTGAACACAATGATGGAGAAGCTGGCACATCTCCAACCAGCATTGGTCAATCGCTCGTCTCCGCTGCTCCTGCACGACAACGCGCGACCTCATACTGCACAGCAGACGGTCTCCAAGTTGCAAGAACTGGGGTTGGAAGCTCTCCGTCATCCGCCCTACTCACCAGACCTTGCGCCTACAGACTACTACTTTTTCCAGAATTTGGATAACTTCTTGGCGGGAAAAAAATTCAATACCCGAGAGGCAGTACAAAATGCCTTTGAAGAATTTGTTGCCCTTGCCTCCCGTCCAGCTGATTTCTTTAAGAAGGGCATCAATAAACTGCCACTGCGTTGGCAAAGATGCATTGATTGCATGGGTGATTACTTTGATTAGGTAATACAAATAAAAAATACATGAAAAACATTCGTTTAAATTTTTCATACAAAACGGCAATTTCATAGGTAAAGACCTATTATTTAGAATAAGTACCTACCTACTTTCCGAAATATTGAAGCCACTAGTTTTTAGTCAAAGTAAACATTCGATTTTTTTTTTCAAAATAGGATGTTTAGGTATGTACCTACCGCCTTTTGAAAAAAATTCAAATGTTTTTAGAGGTTTGGTTTTTTACATTCAATAAAACACGTAAAAATAAATTTAATTACCATTGTATTGGCTTTGTTCAAAAGATATTCTTATGCATGATTGGGCACCACGGCTGGCCCGAATGAAGCGTAATCGGGAAGTCCAATTTTCGACCAACTGGGCTGGGGCTAGAATATAAAAATAAAGCATAAAGGCAATAATGGCATAAGAATATAAAAGTGAAATCCAATACAATGGCTATTCCATTTATTTTTACGTGTTTTTTTTTTAAAACCAAACCTCTAAAAAAAAATCCTTTACTTACCTAAAGAAAACTGCCTTCAACTACGTAATTTACAAAAGCCACTTGCGGGAATCAAACCCACTTAACAAATGGGTACTATATTAGTGTAGGTACTGGTAAGTGGCACACCAATCGATAGGGCCAATCATATGGATAAGAAAAAGAAATTAAATATTTACCCATTACAAGGAAAATTTTATTTTCTTTCACCATCACTTTCATGATCATCACTTTCGAAGGAGTGCTTAAATTATTTTGTTGTTATAGCGGCAATAGCAAACATTCACAGACTCAGTGAAAATTTCAACTCCACGTGTTCATGCATGAGTTCAGCCCACTGACAGACAGACGGACAGAGCAGGCTATCAAAGCCAGGCACGGGTCGACGACGCGTTGTGTTCCACGCGCGCCTCAAAGAGATATCAGCATAGCAGACGGGGCCCGTTAGGGCCAGAGCCTGCTAGGGTTGCGGATTTTGTTCGAAAGAGTTACCGCGGTCCTGGAACGGAAAGGGCACTAGGAGGAGCATGGATGGGTTTTAGTCAGTAAGAGTCTTCATCCATAAGAAAAGGCTAAAAATAAAAATAATTACCACTATGTCGGGGTTATTCTCGCCAATAAGCCCGACATAGGTAGTGGTGATAGACCGATTTGCGCGCCGCACAATGATAATCGATGTTACCATTCCATATGACGGGAACCTCGTGAAAGCTGAGAAAGAGAAACAAATCAAGTATCTTGACTTAGCACACCAGGTTGTCGACATGTAAAATGTGGACTTGGCTGTCATTGTGCCGATGGTCGTTACGCGGCCAATGCATAGAGGAAAGTAATATATCAGGTAGGCCAATGGCTTGATAGCCAAAAGCTTCTACGACCACCTGTCGAAGGTGGCGTTACGCAGTTGGGTAAAGGGCCTGATATTCAGAAGGCAGTACTCCTTTATACGGCTCGTATTGTGAGGAGGTTCCTTTCTCTGGAGCCCTAACCACCGGTAGCTTGGACCCTGCTCCCGACACCGACGGACTACTATTTTTATATTTTTATGTTTTTTTTATTGAAAATGTTCCTAAGTGTATAAAACGAATAAAGAGAATAATAAAAAATAAATCTGATTTGAGCCTGGAACCAATCTACTGCCCTCTTCAAACCCATAGACTACATTTTAATAAATAATACGAGAATAGCATTTTCCAATTTCGGGAATTTACGATCATCTAAATACATTAGCGAGAATATCCGACTAAATTATGTCAAATCAAACAGCTGATGACAAATTGACAGCTGTCATCTTAACTTACCTGTCAATATAATTATTTTCAAAACCATTACAAATATTGGTTGAAAATGTTTCATCTAGGTATTTTTGAATAAAACATTTGAATGCTAAGTATACATTAAAGTCCCATTATTTAGCAAACTTAAGGATTGTTACAACTTATATTTTAACAATAAACGCTGGCAATATACCGGTTATTAGTCTGTGGTAGCTTCATTCATATGTTTGACCTTCTCAAGGTGACCGATATCGCGAACCGCGCTTGACCAGTCAGGGTTGATAAGGTCTAGTGGCTGCACGGGCTTTACCTGATTTTGTCCCAGAATAAATCAAGATGAGCGTACAAAGCGATTCGGACAAGCGGAAGCAAATCTCTGTGCGAGGTATCGTAGAAGTAGAAAATGTTACCGAGGTGAAGAAAGCGTTCAATCGTCATGTGCATTACACTCTGGTGAAAGATAGAAATGTTGCGACTCCGAGAGACTACTACTTTGCCTTGGCCCACACCGTGAGGGATCACCTTGTCTCGCGCTGGATTCGAACCCAACAGTACTACTATGAAAAGGACCCCAAGGTAATATCGTATTGTACTTATTAATCTATTATACTACCCACTTAACTTATTAATTAAAGTTTCCGAGTCAAAACTTAAGTAGAATTCTAATTTCCCTGATTCAATATTGTAGCAAAAATGATATGCTTGGTCACCCAGAAGTTTCAACAACCGTTAAGAATGTTTTAATACAAACTGACAAAGATTACCTACACCAGTAAAACATAACAATAAATGCATCATTTGAGGAGCCCATTTTTTATCATACATGTTTGTTAAATTCGGCTTTTATGATACATGTAAGAAAATCATTGCAGATAAAACATTTCATTGTATTCTTTGTGATTTTAATTATTTTACTGACTTCAAAATGTTTTTTTTAATTGGTGTTTAGCGTGTCTACTACCTTTCCCTGGAGTACTACATGGGAAGGTCTCTCCAAAACACTATGATCAACCTGGGCATCCAGGGAACCGTGGATGAAGCCCTATACCAGCTCGGCTTAGACATTGAAGAGTTGGAGGAGCTGGAAGAGGATGCAGGTCTTGGCAACGGTGGTCTGGGACGTCTAGCTGCTTGCTTCCTTGACTCCATGGCCACCCTTGGACTGGCTGCCTATGGTTATGGTAAGTGAATAATACAAACAAAAAATTCAGAGTTAATAATGCAAACACAAAAAAAACTTTTAACTTCCAGTTTGTGCAGAAGCATAATATTTTTCCAGCACTTTGAACTTTGACAAATCAAAATCTGGTTTTTTGTGAACGACTTGCTCTTTGTGTTTTTGTACATTGATGTGTTAGAACTAAAAGATGATCAAAAATGTAGATACAAATTCAATATTAATGAAGATGCAACAAAACGAATTGAAATCATTTCAAGAAGCTCGTAACTATGACCCACAGGACATTGGAAACATACTTGACATTATTTTAGCCAGCATAAACTAATTTGAAGCAGTTGACAACACAACCGCTGGCGTGTCGCCAATTATAAATGTACTAACAAAATTGAAAGCTTTAAACATATAATACACAGTATCTCTAGTTTAACTATTCTTTCTGATATTGTATTGCTCTATTTATTTACCTCATAACTACCCATTAAAGTTAAAAAATAATGATTTCCATATTTCGATAGGTTTGAATATTTGGTGACAGATATAGCAGGCTATTATTTAAGGGAAAAACCTATTATTTTGAGAACAAAGGTTTTATACAAGAAATGAACTACGATTTTATTGATAATCCATCTCTTATTTTAGATACCTAGGTACTTATTGATGTTAATTTGGTAATTACAAATACAAATACAAATAGTTTTTATTGTGACAGAAAATTACATTTCATTTATACGTGTTTGGAGCCTCCTTTTAAGCAAACAATGCCTGTATTAGAAGGCTCTGCTCTTTCACATCATTGGAGTACACTTACACTAACTATAGTTAGTATAGTGTACTGCGACCTGAAGGTTAAATATGTAATGTAAGTACATTTTTCCGTATTTAGCTTAAATTTACAAAACTTAAGAAAAGAAAAAACATAAAAATATATAAGTAAAGTTGCACTTTAAATATTATTATCAATAAAAAAATAATTCAATACCTGGCTACACTTTTATTTGAGAATAAAAATATTTCGTGGCGATAGATCTATTATTTAGATGATACAATTTGATGACAAAATAATAGGTAAAAACTTTGGTGACAAAAAATATAATAATTCCCAAAAAATAATAAGTTACAGATATTTAAAGAAAATCACCTTTTTGTGTAAAAACAAAATATTTGCATAGTACACGCAAGTTATTATTATCTCCTTTATATACACATATAAATTACATTTTTAAATTTTTCCACAAAAAATTAAAAAAAAAACATTTAAAAATATAATAAATAGTAGCCCACCGGTATCGATAACAGGGTCCAAGCTACCGGCTGTCAGGGCTCCAGAGAGAGGAACCTCCTAACGATGCGAGCCGTGTCCAGAAGTACTGCTTTCTGAATCAAGCCCTTGATCCAGCTGCCTAACGAGAGCCTCCTAAGGTGTTGGTCGAGGCTCGTGGCTATTAAGCCGTTGGCTGAGACGACTATCGGTACAATGATTGCCGAATTCACATTCCGCATGTCGACAACCTCGCGAGCCAAGTCAATATATTTTATTTGTTTATCTTTCTCGGCTTTCACGAAGTTCTCCTCATGCGGAACGGTTATATCTACCATTGCACGCCTCTCAATTCGGTCCACCACCACTATATCAGGCTTATTTGCAACAATAGTCCTGTCAGTGATGATGGACCGATCCCAGTACAATGTGACACTGCCATTACCGAGAACTGGGTCGGGCACATACCTGTAGTACGGCACCTCCGATTCCACAAGAGAGTATTTCACAGCAAGTTGTTGATGGATAATCCTGGCTACAAAGTTGTGTCCTTGTGTCTATGCAAGTACTCTCCGTTAGCAAGACGAGAACAACCAGAGATAATGTGGCGAATTGATTCTCCCGGACGGTGACATGCCCGACATATGTCAACCGTGCCGTCCTTCAATAAATCTCCAGTAGTTTTTCGTCATGATAACTTCGTCCATAATTGCACAGACAAAACCTTCGGTTTCCACAAAGAGGTCACCAAAACGTAGCCAGGCCCGTGTAGTTGCTCTGCCATACCGCCCTGCGCTCGTTAGTGTTCAGCACCGCAGGTTAGCGCCAGTTCTCATTTGCCAAGGAGAGCGGGGTAAGTCTCTTGTCCACCGCCACTACATCTCGATGCATACCCACGTCGACAGCTAGGAAATATTCCTTGAGACTGCATATCTCGCGATTGTGGAGAGTCTTAGCAATTAAAACAACACGGTTGGCGCAGTGGTTGAGCGATTGACTGCTGCGCTGCGAGTCGCGGGTTCGATTCCCGCACGGAACTAATATTTGTATGGCCTACAGATAATTGTTCCGGTTCTGACTGTTTGTGTACGTGAATTTATATGTTTGTAAACGCACCCACGATACAGGAGAAATGCCTAATGTGGAGCAACGTTTTTAAAAAAAAAAAAGCCTCGACCTCCACACTTTCGCGGGATATACAGTCTCATTACCGACGACCATTCGGTGATGCATTCGATGTGCAGTCAGCAGTGTACGGACCCGCCTATCCAGGGCGTCAAGTTCCGTTTGAGTCCATTTGAGTACGCCGAAAGAGTACATCAATACCATACGAAAACATAATGTATGTTCGGAAAAATCTCCATCTTTTTAGTAAGATTAGTGACAGGCATAATTTTAATACTAGAAATAAGAAAAAATTAGATCAACCCCGATTCAGATTGGCTAAAGTACACACTTTTTTCATGGGGTACTGTGTTAAATTTTATAATAAAATACCATTTGATATTCTCGGACTGAATGAGAGAAAATTTAAAACATGCATTAAACGCACACTATGTACACAGGCATATTATAAACTGAAAGATTATATCCTTGATAAAATGCTTGGCTATATGCCGGTCCTGCTCCACAGCTTCAGCCGCTTGGTTCCACTAGTTAGGATTTTATATTTGGAGGAGATGCTCACCCTTTTTTATTTTATTTTTTACGTTTAATAATAATATTCCACATTTCTATAATGTTTGGAATACACTTTTATTTTTCTGTTCTTACCAATTGATATTTATAAGTAGTTTTATATAAAGTAGAAGCATTTTTTATTTTGGAATCCTGTAAATGTGAGGACCATGGAGCCCTTTATGTTAATAGATGGTTTCCTTGTTTGACATGAATGAACGGGGGCAGTTGAGGGTTTGTCATGCTCACTCGAATGTCTCGCTGATGGTAGCGCGTGTATCGGATCATTCAGTTGCCTTCAAAATGGTTGAGCTGAATGGTGCTGATGCACGCGTCATGTTCGTGAACGGGCGCCATCAGTGGAGACTGATCATCTCTAAGCTGTCGCTGGCTTATTTCAATAGTTTATTTGATACTTTGATTTTTTTTTTCTGTTTCTTTACATTGTTCTCACATGTAGAAGCAACAAAGATAATGTAACCAGGATTATTGTAAATCATAAAATGGTTTAAAAGAGTGTCCGTGGAGTTTCTTGCACGTTCTTCTCCATAGAGATCTACGCTTTGGAACGTGCAAATAGCTTCATGTTTTTGACTGACTGACAGACAATTCAAAAGTACCTGTAAATGGTTTATTTGAAATAAATGCTTTGACTTTGACTTTTGACTTTGGCATGACCCAGCCGTTGAAAGCGCGCACGTTGTTTCCGCCCGATAGAAGGCTGTTGTTATTATTATTATTATTAATACGGTATACGTTTTGTTAATGACGAGATTATGAAATTACAAAGGTAATCTAGTAAGTAGTTCAATAAACATGTGTTCCATTCGAATGACCACACGAAATTTAAATGCAGTTATTTATTTATAGAAAGTTTCTTGCTAGTGTTACGATTTTTCAAGTTGGTAGATAGCAACAAAAATAATATTGATAAGAGCCGCCAGTGAAATAAAGGTCATCGCCCGTACGCCACGCAATGTACATCAGCCCAGACCTATCTAAGTTTACATAATTAGAATTACTCACGAAAATATATATCTTTTTGTTATCTCGCGATAACGTACGCGTAGGTAACACAAAATCACGTTAATGATCTTTGAATGAAGGGTCAAGTAGTTTTACATTTTATCAGGCTTTGAGTGCTAATCACTTCATATAATATGGTTAACGTAGTATTGTACTTACTATAAATGCTAATTTATCATCCTCCTGGGTCTTCGGTTCGACCCCTGGGTCCTCAAAGTTTTATCGAGCTTTTCCCACTCGGGAAAACTTGATAGCGACTCATGTGTCTGGCTAAAATGACGATATACGAGTCTTTACTCGCCCCAACCGCAAGTTACAGTTCTCGTCAAATAACTTTGCCCCTTTGAAGTTAGCCATTTGCAAAGATCGCGCAGGTGCAGTCACGTACACGGGAGCAAGCGAGACGCAAGTATGCATCGAACGCAAACGAGCGACTGAGACATAAAATCGCGCCCCGCCCCCATGTCTCTTACGCATGCGCAGTTGCAGTGTGTTCGTAATTTTGACTACTACGCAGCCACTCGACACAACTTCAGAGGGGCAAAGTTATTTGACGAGAACTGTATATGGGTCTAAATCGCGTGGGTCTACTATACACAGATTTTCAGTAGGTACTCCCACTTCTGTGCCTATCCTTTCGTGGTTTACTAGCGTGATGTTATAATATACCACTATGTTTTGCCTTGCCATTATGCAGCAAAGCAATCATGGCACACCATATTAGGTAGAACTAAGAATCGTACACCTTAACGACCTGATTTTTTTTTGCGACACTGCCAATCACTTGGTTGACAGTGTCGCAGGTACCTAGTAACTAGATCGATACATTTTATAGGTATCAGGTATGAGTACGGTATCTTCGCGCAGAAGATAGAACACGGTGCCCAGCAGGAGGAGCCTGACGACTGGCTGCGCTATGGTAACCCTTGGGAGAAGGCGCGTCCTGAGTTCATGCTGCCCGTCAACTTCTACGGGCGTGTGGTCGACACGCCCGAAGGCAAGAAATGGATCGACACTCAGGTAAGAATAACAGAAATAATTGGAACGACTTTACAGTTCTAGCACTGGACTACCGAGGCTGTCATTAACAATATGCGACACAAAAAGAACATCATTGCTTTGTGGCGATGCATGGCGTTCCAAATTTTTATAGGTAAAATTATTTGGTGTATGATATGTTCAAGCCTTTTCTTCTATAATTATGTAGTTGTCTTAGCCACGAGCAACTAAAGTGTCGCAATCAACGAGGTGGCCGTCGTTTCATAAATCATTATTTATTTCTTTTTAATTAATGCTGACACGAAAGTACAGATTCCTTACTTCACCGTCTATTTTTAGAAATTATACGAAATAAACCAGTTATTTTACTACACGATACATTTCATACCTTCGTGATACACGAGTGATTTTATCTGTAACGCCAATTTGCTGTCCTGAATAGTGTAATCAGAAACAACGTCTGGGATAATAAAATGATGACTGTTGTTCATTACAGAAATGGTCGACAATACGTCTAGCAATCGTAACGTTAAATACGTTTTGAATACCCATTTAAAATAAATTATTTTTTGTTACTTCAATTAGGTATAAGTACCTACTTACCTAATGTTTGTTGTATTCACAAAAACCTATTATTTCTGAAACAGACGTACCTACCGTACCCATACTAAAAAGCGTATTCAATATTTTCCTAATCTAAATGTACTTAATATTATTTAGGGAAGGATATTTTTATTATTTATTTTATAGGAATTAAGTAGGTACCTACATTGTCTTATATAGCACATCAAAACATTATAATGATCTATTTGATATTATATTGAACAATTTGAGTACCGTCAGTCAAGTCAGTAGTTGCTACTGTATTGGAACGAAGCCCGTTGATTGCACTTAGATCCTAGCACCAAATTTAATCGCAGATGGCATGATAGTCAAGTGGGCCCACACAACTAACTCACAATGCACACTGCTCTACAGTTATGTTTGCTTCCTGTGCACCAATTTTCCAGTTATATAGCGTTGTTACCTACGCTTCCCACTGTCCAACTCTTAAGAACTATATTTATAGTTCTTAAGACTGTTGTCTTGTTGGACAGTAGGAAGCGTCAAGAAATGCAATAATAAGTCGTTATAGATATTTATCTATATCGACTTATTATGTGAGATGTTGTTCCCTTCTTGAACTAAGTTTTAACTTGAACTCCTAAGAGATAAACACTACTTATCTGCAATATAATAGGTCGTCAGAGAAAAGTCCTTTTTATCAATAATCTTATGTCAACAACAAATATCCCATTCCTATGTTGTGTGATGTCAGTGATGTCAGTGATGTGTGACGCATGTTGTGTTGTTCAACTTGCTCGTGCTAAACGAATGCTTTATGCCCGGTTGGGTCGTGCCTGATAGATAAATGACTCTCACCCTATTTTTAGACGAAATGTATTGATAATATTCCAAAATTACTCGTACAATTAGTAATATGTATTAGACAAACATTTCAGCAAAATTATGACCATGAATATTAGAAATTCAGGACAGGATATAGGATGCACAGGTTTTACTAGCATTATGTCAAGGAAATCAAATAGCAAAATTCTATTCGACACTCATTACATTACCTAACCAAAGTAATAAAGAGTTTGATAAGGAATTCATTGTTTGTTATCAGGTCGTGTTTGCGATGCCCTACGATAATCCGATCCCCGGTTACAACAATAATGTCGTCAACACACTGCGTCTCTGGTCTGCTAAGAGTCCCGTCGACTTCAACTTGAAATTCTGTAAGTAGAAGAAACTACGTCGGCGTATGTTTAAAATCAACAAGTAAACATCATAATGTAATTATAAATTGGCGCCAAACTACATACTGACAAATCAATAAATTATTTTCAGTCAATTCTGGCGACTACATCCAAGCTGTCTTAGATCGTAACGTCGCGGAGAACATTTCCAGGGTTCTGTACCCCAATGACAACTTCTTCGAAGGCAAGGAGTTGCGTCTGCGTCAAGAATACTTCATGTGCGCTGCTACTCTACAAGACATTATCAGGAGATACAAAAACTCTAAATTCGGAAGCCGTAAGGCCGTCAGAACGACTTTCGACAGTCTTCCTGAGAAAGTAGCAATCCAGCTTAACGACACTCACCCTGCACTTGCCATTCCTGAGCTCCTCAGGATTCTACTTGATGTTGAAAAACTCCCATATGAAAAGGCCTGGAGCCTCGTGCAGAAGTGCTGTGCTTACACCAATCACACAGTTTTACCTGAAGCTTTGGAAAGATGGCCTACAAGTATGTTGGAGAATGTGCTGCCAAGGCACATGCAGCTGATCTACCACATCAACTTCTTGCATCTGAAGGAGGTTGAGAAGCGTTGGCCCGGCGACATGGACCGCATGCGTCGCATGTCGCTCATCGAAGAGGAGGGCGAGAAGCGTGTCAACATGGCTCACTTGTGCGTTGTCGGCTCCCACGCGGTCAATGGTGTCGCGGCCATTCACTCCGATATCCTCAAAGCAACGATCTTCAAAGACTTCTTTGAAATGTGGCCCGACAAGTTCCAGAACAAAACCAACGGTATCACTCCCCGTCGCTGGCTGCTTCTCTGTAACCCTGGCTTATCCGACCTCATCAGCGACAAGATTGGCGAGGAATGGACGGTTCACTTGGAGAAACTGCAGCAGCTGAAGCGCTGGTCTAAAGACCCTGCGTTCCAGCGGGCTGTTATGAAGGTGAAGCAGGAGAACAAACTGAGGCTTGCGTCGTTGATTGAGCGGGATACGGGTGTAAAGATCAATCCGGCGTCAATGTTCGACGTGCAGGTGAAGAGGATCCACGAGTACAAGCGTCAGCTGTTGAACATCCTGCACGTGATCACCCTGTATAACCGTATCAAGCGCGACCCCACCGCACCTATTACTCCCAGGACAGTCATGATCGGAGGAAAGGCTGCCCCTGGATACCATGTTGCTAAGCAAATGATTGCCTTGGCTTGTGCTGTCGGCAACACTGTAAGTATTTCATTTACACCTGTCACTGACATTTGCGCTCATTATCCAAGGTGCAGATGACGATATGACGTCGATACGACAGTAAATGAAAACACTAGCAATACTAGTTCATACGAATATGTTGTTTTTATCACAGATTTAATGTCACTAACTGCAACAGACTGCTTGGAATATTTCGATAGCATAGTAGACACTATCCTTTGAGTTTTATCACGTTTTATGTAATTGGAAAGTTTATTTTTAACGTCAGTGACAGGATTTATAATAGTTTCAAAATATTCCTATAAAGCAGTATTGCCAGTGTTTTTATTTATTATCGTATCTATGTTTCCAGATTGAATGCCATGGTCCTGTTTCTTCGTTAAATAACAGGCTGGAATAAAATTAAAAATTAAATGAAGTAGGATAGTAAGAAAAATAATTGCCAAAAAAAAATTGATAGAATGAACCGTCTTTGTTAATAACGCCACTATCATTTCTCCAGGTAAACAATGACCCCGATGTCGGAGACAAGCTGAAGTTGATATTCTTGGAGAACTATCGCGTCACGCTGGCTGAGCGCATCATGCCCGCAGCTGATCTCAGTGAACAGGTTAGTTTTCTGCTTTATTAAGGCTGTTAGGCCTGTATCATTAAGCGCTAATGTGGCGGAATTGTTATTTGCAAAGGGTATTTGAAGGAACATTGGTAGGTTTTAGTCAGTAAGAGTCTGATACTCCCTACCGCTCCGACCAGAGCGAGCTATGTCTGAACGAAGTAACTCACAAAAATTGGATGAGGGAAGGTTGAGAAACGAATTTTATGCTTCAATTTGAAAGAGACGTATTTCCAACAATGGCATGCGATAGGATAAGTTTATAGATTGATTGACATCGCTTAAGAGGAACTGCCTATAGATAGGGCCTTTATCTATTCGAGCTATGGCTTTTGACAGTTGATTGTACACAAATTGTATTATTATCAAAAAAACACAATAGTATAAATTGGCTACTTCTACCTACTCTTATGCCTGCGTATGTGTTGTGTGACTTCCCCAAGGAAGTGTTGACGTCATTCGATTTCGTAAAAGAATGCACTTAGCATCGAGAAAGGTTGAAAAAAGGCCGTAAAACTTGTCAAGCATGAATGAGAACAATAGGTTACTGCAACTCATTAACGTAGCTCAGGACATTATTGCCATTATTTTGCATCATAAATATCGTCATTTATGTGTCTTTATCGTCAAGATATATCAGGAATCACGTGTTAGCCATAAAAAAAGTTTGTCTGGTAGAGAATGCCTTGTGGCTTTAAGTCCGTCACATAAAGTTTAAATAAATAACAATAAAGATTAGCTGGAGATAATAATAAAAGATGAAAATGTCCTCATTTGTATTTAACGTCTTCGTTGGTCAGACGTTTTAAAGTGGGATTATATAAAATTTTGCCATCGTCCAGACTATTTGTTACAGCGGAGCTGTCCACTAAGATACATTACCAGTCAAATTAGTCCAGAAATTCTCTGAATACTTTATGATCAACTACTACATCTAGCGATTTTGAGGGTAGGTACTGTAGGTACCTACCCTCGAAACCGTTTAGTGGTAGACTTTTGAGACAAAGCTTTCACAATCATTTCTTCACAAAATCATAATACCCATTTTACTTTTTTTTTATTGGAACAGTCGGGTTGAAAAGATTCAGGCTATCAGATAGCCGGCAGCCAAGTGCCCACACATTGCAACTCGATTGGTACCGGCTCTTTTACACGTAATAGAGCACAATTCTGAGAAAGCTTTCATATTTATGTATCTATGCCACCGGTAGCCTAAATGTGTCAAAACCCTCTAATAATATCAAAATACACACAACACATGCACATCAAGTAATAATAACGTCTTCACGTTTATAGATCTCCACTGCTGGTACTGAAGCCTCGGGTACCGGTAACATGAAGTTCATGTTGAACGGAGCCCTTACCATTGGTACTATGGACGGTGCTAACGTCGAGATGGCTGAAGAGGCTGGAGAGAAGAACTTCTTCATCTTCGGCATGAGGGTCGATGATGTGGAGGCTTTGCAGAAGCGAGGGTGAGATGTCTGATGAACTTACTGATGAAGAGCCATCACTTTACTAATGAAACGAGGTTGAGATGTCATCATAATCTGTGATTTGATATTAGAGAAACTTGAATCGTTAGATCCAGACAGGAGCAGAATTTGGAAAAAAAACCTTTCCAGACAAATTTGCCATGATTTATGAAAGATTTTTTTTACGTTTTACATGCGTACACTTGTAACTGAGTTACTAGAAGACAATGCATTGCACCCAAATGCACGCTTTAGGCTGACTGTCCACTGGAGCAGAGAGGAGTGACGCTGAGCCGTGCCAATATGAACCAATGGAATTGCATAAGATCTCACCTCCGCTTCAGTAGACAGGGATTTGCGAACTAGTTAAAAAAATCATACAAAAACCGAGAATCGGAGCGGGGAAGCGGAGCAGGGAAGAAGAGCGAGGAAGCAGAAAAAAACCGTTGCGTGAACTCGGCCTAGCTCCGCAACTCCGCTCCGTACTACCTCACTCTGCATCGTTGGTCAGACACAGTGCAACACCGCTTCGCGTCAATGGACAGGCAGCCTTACACTGGCCTAACTATGTGAAAGTGCATAACCTGGGGGCGCAAAGTTGCGTTCAGCTATATGTGCGAAAATTGGCTTATCCAAACGAGAACTTATTTTCTCTATTCAATTCCAATAACAAACGTAAGAAATAACCTCGTACTTATCTTTTGTTTTCACTACAAGTATAATCACTCGTAAAACACCGCATTATCGATAAGTAATAATATAATGCGCTAAGCAAAACATGCGAGAGCAGTGTGTCAACATGACGGTCATAATCGCTTTATAAATAAATTGTAATCAATGCAACTAGCTTAACGTTAAATTGCTGACTAGTAGCTATTCTTTATCTAGCAATTTAAATCAGCCTCTTAACAGCTGGTTTGATGACCTACATTACTGCATTATTTCTTCGGATAGTATGCATCTGAAAATAAACTCGTTTCGAAATTGCATTGATAAATTAATGATTTAAGCAAGCAGTGGCTTTTTTTTTGTTTTCGGGGGTACCCTTCAAAAGGCGCCTGGGCTTTTGGGGTAAAGACCAGGGAGTGTGTTCACATCCCTGGGGAGACTGTAAAGGGTCTCCCCTTAGCCTCGCTGTGCACGGCAGCACGTGATCACTGTGCCACCGCCTTTCCAAGGATCACTGGGTTGGCGAACAGAGTCCCCACTCTGAGCGCGCGCGACCCTGGAGACCCACCTGCCTTAAATGACGCAGGCGGGGTTTCGGCGTCGAGGCGGTTGCCTCCCAGACGCCCCCTTCTCCGAGCGCGAAGCGGGATCAGTGCTTTCACGATCCCGGTTGCCGGCCTCCTTCTGGAGTATCCCTCCAGTTTTCATTATCTGCTAGCATAGCCCTCACTGTTGCTGGCATTAGTCAAGTCTTGCCCAATCCTGGCGACTCAGAACCGTCCGCTCAGAGGCCCACCCAGGGCATTCCTCGAGCGTGAGCTGCGCAGAATCCAGGTCGCCTCCGCAATGGTGGCAATTTGCCGAGGCCTCTCAACTAATCCTATTCAGATACTCACTGAAGCAGCCGTGCCCGGTCACCACCTTTGTGAGTCTGTAGGAGACGCGCTCTCCTCTTTTCAGCCAGGCTTCATAGTGCGGCAGGACGGCTTCGACAACACGCGAAAACTGTGGTTGCTGTAGCCGCTCGCGCCACCGCTCGAGCGCGTGTCGCCGTTCCTCCCACCTTAGCCTTACTAAAGCGATTCCTGGGTCGCTATTGCCGCTGTGGCGTATGGCGCGAATCCGGTTATAAACCCTCGCGTCCATATTCGCCAGGATGTCTAACGGTGGAAAGCGTGCAAGGAGTGTTGCCGCCTCAAAGGATACCGTTCGGTATCCACGTGCGATGCATATGGCCATTTTCCGCTGCAGGCTGTTGATTTTAGTCCTGCAGCGTCGGACGTCTGACAGTCTATTTGACCTAACAGGCACACCATAAAGGACCATTGATCGCACAACGCCGCGGTGAACTCCTTCCCGTGACCTCCCAAGATTTGACAAGCAAGTGCCTACCGTAAGAAGTGTTATACTTACGTAGGTGCTACCTAGTTTCAACCAGGGTTTCTTTAGCGACTGCTCTAAGGATGCTGGTGTGATGAATTGTATCACGATTAAATCAGCCTATATGGTGTGATCTAGTTCATTACATTTCAGTACACTGCTCGTCTATTGTGGCGCCTTTATGCACGAAAGTGAAAGCGTATTGTTTACTGTTTACAATTATTATTCCGATGTTGGCATGATCAGGCCCTCCCCCCATCGGCGACGCCACCGCTATTTACTGGGCACAATTCCAACTTAGAGACTAGCAAGGATTCCCAGTCAGTCACGGTCTGCTCGACCTAGGGATGCTCCCGATTCCGATCAATATACCTAGTTTAGATCTGCTTAATCAATTATATTATCAATGTCAGATCATTGGAAGTAAGTCATACCTAATTATTAACCTTCCAAAATTTGTTAAATACACCGAAGGCAAGAACAGGTTCCGGCGGACAGACAAACCTTCTTACACTATACTTCATAGCATCTTAGCCGTAACGCGCCATTGTTTTACTATTATGTCTATTATGGCGGCTGAAGATTTAACTGTAAATGTTGTTGTGGAGTTTACAATGCTTGTTCTTCTCAGAAAAAACGGTAATAAGTCTTGAGCGAACGGCATTCGGAGCTGTCTTTAGACATTCAAAAACTGCTAATTTGGTCTCAATATAATGTAAATAATTTCATTTCGTATTCTTATGTGTGCGTAGATACAACGCGTACGATTACTACGAGCGCAACCCCGAGCTGCGGCAGTGCATCGAGCAGATCCGCAGCGGGTTCTTCTCGCCGGACGAGCCGGGCCGCTTCGCGCACCTGGCCGACGTGCTGCTGCAGCACGACCGGTTCCTCCACCTCGCCGACTACGACGCCTACATCGAGGCGCAGGATAAGGTCTCAGAGTGTTACCAGGTATGTTGCTACTTACTTTTTAGGGTTCCGTACCTCAAAAGGGGAAAAAAATCACTGCCTTGTCCGTCTGTCAGTGTGTCCCGACTACTCACGACACTTTTTCTCAGGAACGCGTGCATTTATCATGTTGAAATTTCAAAATTTTCAAAATTGTTCGGAAAAAATCTGAGACTTGATTCCCGTAATATACAAACTATAATATCTACATACGAGTTTGTACAGAACCCTCGGTGCGCGAGACTCACTTATCCGTTTTTCTATTATTATTGATAGGCTCGCATGTGACCACAATCTCTCCGGGAAAGCCATGATATGCATGGCCACTTTCTTTTCCAATAGCTTATGTTGATATTTCTAGCATGTCTGAACTACATGACAGTCGATTTATCTATCTATCGGCGTTTGGTTTCCGCACTTAGTCCTTATGTTGGACCATTGTACCTACGTGAGCCATGACGGCCGTCATTCCAACCAGCCAATCTCCCTCCCAAAAGCAGATTAGGCCTCCTAGTTTATTCAGGATGTCTTCAAGGCAGTTGTTGGCATTTGATGTTTTGAAACAACTGTCATCTGCAACACAAAAAAGGGCTTTTAGAGCTACAATAAGATTGTATTGTTTTAGTTCATACAGTAGAACCCAATCGGTTTGTACTACACACAAGTTTTTTTTTTCTCAACAAACTCCTCAAAGAACTTTCAGCAGTTAAATGAATTACAAAATAAGATATAGTCCTGACCGATTTCGGCCATGGCGGCCAATCTCAACGGAGACTAGCCATCGGCGCGGACATAGTGCGCACCGAGGCACAGGGCTGTCACACCACCAACTTCCGAACTCCGGGCTGTCACAGGGAAATTCCTATTGGAAAAACCCAATAACTCTTTTTGGCCGACCTGGGAATCGAACCCGGCACTCCACGCTCGGCAGTCCGATTGCGACCGTGAGACCAACGGAGCATCAAAATAAAATACAGTGAACATGAAATTCAGTGTTTCCACTTGATTTATTTGCCACCACAACAAGCTTATAAACATTTTAAAAAAATGTACTTACCATCAATTATTATCATGTGCCAAAAATGTCCTAATTAACAGCGATACCCATTTGTTTACAATCATAACGATAAATGTAAAAGTGCCGAGTTTTTTTTATCAAAAAGGTTATCAATAGTGCAATGAGTAATTTCTGCACTATTAAACCTTTATCCTGAAATTGTATTTATAATTCAACATCTACAATGTATCTTATTGACATAACTTGGCACCGAGCTCGCTACTAGTTATATCAAAAGCTTTCGTAAATGGTAACATGTATTTTATCGCTATAATAACGCGAGATTGACGCGTTTTTGTGTAGCTTCCCTGAGTTAAAATTACCACGTTTATTTAACAAATAATTTTCTAATTTTTCGACATCGAAGAGAACGATTTGTCGGATTCATACTGGCACAACATCACAAAAAAAGCCTAAGATTATCGAGGCAAAATTATAGGTATTAATTCCACGCCTTTTCTAGTTAGTTCGATTGAAGTTGCCAGACTCCGACACATACGTTAGAAACTAAGCTAGATATGGTTTACTTCTTTAATAAGTATTGCCACACACTGCAAATAAACTACAACATATTTTAAATATTCAAGATGGGTATTGATGTCATCAACGACATTGACTGCAAAAATATAATATTAGATCTAATGACACACATCCAGCCATAAAAGCCCCCAACCTAACTCATTTCCCTGCGTAATCCGAGCATTTTTGTCCTGTGTAAACGTAGGGCATTGATACCGACAGATGAGAAGAGGTAATCTGCGACTAATGTATTTGTCGCGTTCACAGAACCAGGCTAAGTGGGCTGAGATGGTGATTGAGAACATCGCGTCTTCTGGCAAGTTCTCGTCCGACCGCACCATCGCGGAGTACGCGCGTGAGATCTGGGGCGTGGAGCCTTCCTGGGAGAAGCTACCTGCACCCCATGAGGTGTAACATCATCCGCCATCCATCCCCCCCTCCCCCCCCCCCGCGCGCTCACTATTATATTAAATCGGTACTCGCTAACACTACCCGAACACCAATCTCTTACGGTCTCGAAGTACTGCTAATCTATATAGTAAGTACATATTTATATATTTTTTTAAAGTTAACTTACTAGTTGCTAAAGCCTCCAATAATTCGAAATTTATATTGTTTCAATAATAGACGTATTTATTCAAATGTATAACTTCTCTATCTCTATGTTGTTCAGTGTTCTCCTATTTCTATGTTGTCAGTTATATAGTAGTGCCAAGAAAATACTATTTCTCTTTGATATAAACAAAGAAGTAGACACTTTTATACTAATTTGAACCTATTATTTCAATAAATATTGTTACAAAACTTTATCAGATCAAAAAAAATAACTATTGCTTGTCTATTGTTTTATATAATCTCAATAAGCAACCTCGCGGTTTTGTAACAATATTTAATAAACTTTGTTTTATAAAATATGGTAATAACCTCATGTTATATAGAGTTAAGTAAATTTTGAAAGCTATTAGATTAGATGTTGAGGATTGAATGTATTTAGAAAACATATAATTAGATAGATATATAATACTGTCCAATGGAAATTATGAGTAGATCTAGAGTAGCATTATGGTAAACACTACTAAGCCGCAAGAATTATAAAGCTGACAGTTAATTGCGCGGTCGAACCTAAATCAATAAATGTCGTTCCTAAAGCCTCACTTACAGCCATTAATGTTTCATGTTATGTGTGTTATAAGAAATAATAAGGAAGTTAGATGAATTATTTTTATGTGCCATACATTTTTGTATTCGTGAAATATATTTAAAATACTTATGTATTAAAACAGTGACATGTAAATCTTCGAAACCTTCCAAACTGTCACATTAATACAAAACTCTGTAGGAATAAATTCAAGTAAGAATAAAAGAATTGATTCTAATGGTTTATAATGTTCAAGAATATTTTTCTTTATTATACACCAGATATATTATTATACTTATGCTGCCGTAGAAATGTTATTTATTTATGTTGTTATAAATTATTATTCTACTTTTAATAAAATATATTATCTATAGTTTCGTTTTTATATGTACTCATATTTTACACATTTTCAGTCAAATTATAACACAATCACTGTAGAGAGCTATTAAAAACAAATCGTAAATAACGTTCCAGTCGATAACATGACACATCCTGTAGCAAAGAGAGTGAGACGGCGCTAAACACCTTGAATTCAATATACTTCTGAACAAGGGGAGCACAAGTACGAACGAACTGCACGCTCAGTCATGAGTGTCTTGACGAATTTCCTGCGTGCGCATTATTTTCATGTCCTGCGACCCTCGGCCCTCGGTTAAAATCGCACCGTCTCGGCCAGGACCGCTATTGTTGATTCGTTGAGGCGTAGAGGAGATACGATATAGTATACCCATCCTTTTCTGTGGTCGGATGTCATCGGCCGTTTATATCATAGCTATACAAGTTACTCATACCGCGTCTGTAGCCTGGGCGGGTCGGTCGTCGCCACTCGTCTCCTCGCGTGTGTTGTGTTTCAAGTGTTGTGGGTGCTGCGCTGAGCCGCCACTCGGTCTTCTCAGGTAAGACTTTGTGGAATACAATAAAGCGTGTCCACTCAGTATCCTCTCCTGTTTATGTTATGAAAGGGGTTTTTTTTTGCAAAATCGCCGACCCGGCGAATGCGCGACCACGATCGATAACGATGTTGTCCCGGCCGTGTAGATATAGAGTCTTCTGCTATATCTTGCTTTTAATTTGGTATTACCTTCCCCGCTACTGCACTATAATATATATATATATAATGTTTTAATTAAAGGTAGCATGTTAATGAGACTTTTAGTCACTTTATCGCCCCGGCCTCCTGTAATTCAGAATGGGACTATCGCCTATCGAAAGCGTGAACTTGGGTTGCACATAATATTCTGTTTTGATTCAAGTTTTTGAATTAAACTCAACACTAAACGATATTATAATCCGCATTTGTCCCAATCTAAACAACGAAATGCCGGTGGGTGGCGGATATTGAGAAACTTCGCTTGGCCACTCACGTTTCGCAATTATCGATCTGATTCGGATGTTATTTTTAATACGAGAAGGGATCACAAATAATGCATATTGCGAATATTAAGCTACATATATTGAATGTTAAAATTATTCCTGGCTACAAATTTCCCCACGGAAGGGTTTCCTAGATTCATATATTATTTATTATAGTTAAGTAGTTGAACGTGATTTGTGAATGCGTTACGTTGCTTTGAATAAAGCTACGGATATATAATAAGTCATTCACATACAAGTAGTAAGCTTTGACTAATCAGTGTGATTCATTCAGTTGTAAGTCGAAGCACGTGGTGGAACAGACTCCTCCCATACATGCAATTATTTAGTAGTAGCGCCGGTCTGGAATATGCGCTATAATGACTTTATAACAGCAAGATAACGATGTATGTACAAGACACTGTAATGTAACTGGCGCATGTAGGATAGTTGCCCAGATTTAGACTAAGTACTACTCAATATAAATAGTTGCTAGACTATCAAACAGGCTAGCTTTCGCTGCATGGAAAACCGGTCTTGCCTTATTTGCAGCAAGAAGAAAATAATGGTAATTCCTTAGTTTTTTCTGGTGTTTCATTACTTTCCTTATGTGGGATTTGTGGCCTACTACCTACTCATAAGCATAACATTAATTATTTAGGCCATTAATTCCGGCGACCCTTCTGGCATACCGGGCCTTCCCTCATTTAAGAGGGGTGGCAATTCGATTGGAACTGTTCTGCGAACACAAGCTGAGTATAAAACGAAAAGGCTAATAACAAAAAGAAATTTAAGGTAGGTATTGAGAAATTGAGCGATGTACAGCGATGAGCCGAAAAAGCCTGTTCCTCGGCAGGTGCAAAACGTTCGAACAACAGATGGAGCGAGTTTTTATAATGGTTGGCAGGTAAAGGAACCTCCCTTTACAAAATTATTCTGAAGAATATTTGGCCCTTTTGAAGTGAAATCAAACAATCAATACTAGCAAGGTTTAAGCTCTTAATGAAAAAAAAAAAAACAATTGACACCAGATAAATAAAATTGAAAATACATAGAGCTTTTAAGAACAAATAGGTACCTACCTACCATCACGATCGAAATATCTAGATAGAGAGTTTACATTACAGGCACTCTTTAGAAGATTGAGACTTATTTTATTTAATATTAGTTTATTACTGCAGAATCATTGAATCAAGTTTTTAATCGCATCAATTCCACCATGATAAAGCTTTCAATTTTGAAACACAACTATCAACTCACATGTATTAACTGAGCGAATGGTGTGCAAAGTCTTCCTGCGTGGGAGGGGTACTTGGTGTAAGGGCAGGGGGGAAGGAATTCGCTATCTTTACTTCCACTTAGCAAGGGGTGGGGGGGGGGACTCGTATTGCAGCTTCCCAGACGGCTCGGAGGCGACTCGATCCATTCTATTGAACGACATCTACTACCTACGTATCATAAAACGTGTCGCCGTAGACTTCGTAGACAGACCTTTTAACGATTTTTTTCCTGCACAGAATGGCATTTTCAATGTCAGATTAAATTAAAACTTTATGTAAGTGCAGGTACCTAACCACTGTGATTGGATTGGATAAGATAATAAAATTGCACTATCAATTACGGTAGAAAGATAAAAAAACATCGACTATCCAGGTTGTTGTTTACAAAGTTAATTAACATTAAACACCATTTTAACCCACAGGTGGCAGGTCAATATACATTTAAAACGTTTTAGTACCTAACTTAAAAAACCGATATATGATGACCTTACTTAATGTCACTGTGCAAGTAAAAGACCCAAGCATTTTTGGATTAATGCATTTAAAACCCAAAAACTTGCCAATTTATTGCAGAAATAATGGGACCATTTAAATTCAAATCTCCTAATTTCCCTTCTTCCTTTGCAATAAAATCAAACACTGAAAATTATGTTGCGTTCCACGTTCGTCTGATATATGTAGCGTACGTACCCAAACGCTCACTCGTTAAATCCAAACACGAGCGGCGCGTAGCCATTTCTGGATAATGGAGCCCAAAATAGTCTTCCGTCACTCATGCACGAGGTTGGGATTGTACTGTAGATATGCGGTTGTGGTTACGGAAACTGTCAGTGGATTAAACCAATACTTTGTTTTTTTTTTGTTAGCTTGTGTAATGTGCTTGAACCATCGCTATTCGTCATTTACGTCTTCCTGACGCGACGGTAATGACCAACCTGCTAATTAGGTCTGTCAAAGAGTTGTTGATAATGCCTAATTAAACGTCATTTGCGTAGCATGAATGATCGTCTTGTCTAGACACGACAGGTTGTATGAATACCCGTTAAGGGTGTTTGTACAACCTCTCTTCAAAGCTCCCAAAATGATAGTTTTCCTAATTGCTGAATGAAATGTTTTCTGGAATTAATTGAAGGGTTCTCTAACTTCTCTGGACTAAAGATCTACAAAAACTAGGATACCCACTGACCAAACTTTGAACTCCGGATTTCTTCATGCTGTTGTTAGGTGATCTAGATTCCTAGGTTCAGTAGTGATTGGTTAGTTTACAAATTGACCAGATGATGTCACCGTCATTGCTCAAGTGTTACGAATTTTGCCGAAATATGTAGGTACAACGACAGAAGTGTTTATGCCAGTTAAAGGATAAACTCAGCGTTGATCTAGTGTCTGATCTAAAAACAACATCTTGTTCTTGATAAGTATACCACATTAATGTATGCAAGCTACTAAAACTCGTTTCCAGGACCAGTCCGGGTTATTATTGGAATATGTATTATAAGAAGTTGTTAGCATAACATAGAGTACTTAATTCACTACTCCAACACATTGTAGTTAAAAGCATTTTCAAATATTAACAGACACTTTCTGGAATTAGTTCAAATAATCCGCTAAAACCACACTAAAATCAACTTAGCAGGTATAAAAGTTTGAAAAGTTTGTCCGTTTGGACAGGAACTAAAGTAATAACGTCCATCTGTTAATGCTCTTAATCCCTCAGCTTACACCTCCCTTTTAAATAAATTAGAGAGGGGGATAGCAAACAATATACAAGCCAGAAATAGGGTTGAACGGCCTTGAACTCAGTACACACTACACAGCGGACTACCAAAAAATGTTCTTGCTAATACTTGGTGTGCTCTTTTTTACGGATGCTCACATTGTTTAAGTACATTTGTACAAAACTGTAGAAGTGCATTAACGAAACAGTGGGAGTGTGCACGCTCGAACATTGTACCAAATTGGTTTATCCTTGCGTGACTGACCGTATTTCCGCCCAGTTTTTGCCCCCCCCAAGCATTATGAAACTTGGTGTATTTTTAATAAGATTACGGAATATTATTTGGGTTAAAACAGGTGTAGGTACATTGACTTTATTTTGGCCACACGAAGGGACGGTTATTTCGGAAAAACATTCAAACAAAAAAATATAGGCTGGCTTGTTCAGTTATCCAAAACCGCTGCTTAAATGGCAAATATCCATTGACTGATAACTAAATTGGCACAGTCGAGTATTTTTTTACTAGAAGTAAGAACATATTAATGGAATAGATACACCTAACCTTGACATGCCAATAATCTTGCTTGAGTCACCGTAGATTGTTTCTAACGAACACCCTACATAGAGTAAGCTGGGATTGTTTTCCGATCCTTTCCGCAATATATCGTGGTAAATTAAGCTTATCTAAATATATTTACATACGGTACCTATTCAATCAGGCAGTACCTAGGTATTGAAAATGGAAGCTTTGAAAAAAATTGTTACATTCCAAAGCTGTTTCGGAAGCTTTGGTCCGAATTTGTTATTATAAGCATACGATGGACTTTTAAAAGACGTGTGGCGAAATAATTAACAAGTGTGAAACTTATTAATTGCTCTACAAAGTAAGCGGTTGACCTGAGTAGAAGGTAAATTATTTCCATTGGGTATAATTAGGTACAGTAGATACTGTGGGAGTATCGGCCTTTTGTCCTAACAATTACTCAGAAAGCTCTTGCAGGTTCATTTATAGTGGTAGAAGTAATGTATAGATAAATCCTGTAATTAGATTCAATCAAGTCTTTTGCTTTCAACTTTTTAGGTACCTACCTATTAACGCAACCGATTTTATTTCCTGTGTCTTTACCGTCCTCTGCCATTGCCTGCAAATCCATTAAGAGCACATTTTTACTGTAATTTCGATTTGTTTCAGATTCGGGCGGAGCCCAGCCGCATCGCGGCACAGCGATCTTTTTATTTCGATAGTGGAATTTTATTCTGAGTAGTGCACGAAACCAAAGTGATCTGTGAAGTGTCGAAGTGCGATAACATGTCGTTTATTGGATTTGCTGCCCTCGTGGCACTGGCCACTATAGGTAAGTTCGACAACATTTTTTTTTAATAAACCTTGTAAGTAGGTATCCTGAAAAACACTAGGTACAAAGAAAAACCTACCACTAAAAAATGAAAAAAAAAAAAAAAAAACTTTTACAAAAAATACAGACTTCCAAATAAAAAAACACTACTACAACGTAAAAAATAACTTTAATTGCGGAAGTCGGTATTAAATTACGAAGAAACAACCAAAACCACCGACTTTCGAAATTAAACTTATTTTTTACGTTGTAGTAGTGTTTTTTTATTTGGAAGTCTGTATTTTTTGTAAAAGTTTTTTTTTTTTTTTTTTCATTTTTTAGTGGTAGTTATCCCATACGTAACAACACCAGTGGTTGGTCACAGGAAAGCAAAATACACAATTTCGTATACCTACTAGGATGACTGTCTTTCCAGCTATTTGGATTTAAAAACCAAACTACTGAACCGATGTTGATACAATTTAATGGGACTAATCGGAAAGTATATCCTTTCACATAAAATCAAATCAAAACAAATCGGGTCGTAAAGACGGAGTTATTAACAAACATAAAAAATACAACCGAATTGAAAACCTGCTACTTTTTTAAAGTCGGTTAAAAAGAACATTACAATAATCGGTTTGGGAAAAAGATGTTAATGTCAACATCTATATGGCCTGACAATTTACCTATGTTTATGTCACGCAAGACTTATGAGTTGTTTATTAATGCTCCATTTTTATCAATAGACAGTCAGTCATTTACTATGGCAGTAATTAACACCTTAAAGGCATTTTGATGGCGGCCTCAGACCTTCAGGAGCAACAGTTCATAATAGTAGTTTATGCAACGACCATATAAAAAGGGTTATTAAAACACGAGTGTGGGTTTATCACACGAGGCGTAGCCGAGTGTGATAATAGCATCACACGAGTGTTTTAATACCTAATTATATGCCGTTGCATACACTATTTTATCTTCACTCATACAGTTGAAATAAAATAAGTGGAAAAATAGTTAATTCCAATATGGCGGATATTCTCATTGCGTATTCGAATGACTGCGCAGCGCGCTCAAACATAGACAAAGATAAAAGCTGGCTCATTGACTGAAGTCAATGAGCCCGCGCCAAAAATTAAAAAGAAAAAGTGTGCTATAAAAATTAAAAAGTTATTTTATTATGCAGTTGTTTAAAAATCGAAGGAAAATGTTGAACTGTAATGGTTTTTTTTTTAAATTTTACCTATCCACGAAAAAAAAGTATGTACTTATTTATGCATTCGTTTTTGAACTCATATTTGGAACATTACGTTGTGAGTGTAGATAAAGTCATTTACATGCTGTTACATAATATGGAAATAACGTCTGTTGGACAACATCATTTACAAAAAAATTAAGGTGTGCATAAAAATATCGATAGTGTCATGGGGACTTGTACGCAGTTAGCGCGTAAAAGCGCGCGTCACGATCATTGGGGTACTATCCACGCACGGTCCACCCCACTCGGCGGGCGTCGGGATCACGCTCATGACGTCACGGGTCGATACAGCGCGGCCGGGCAACGAACCTATTCAAACGTAACGCTGTTTACGACCACCAACCAAAATCGTGTGCCTAAACGTTAACAGTTGTAAGCTCTACACGCACTAATACGCATAGCGTATATTACGTTAGTACCTACGAATAGTAATAGCGTTATTCCCGGCTAAGAATATACCACCCCAAACCTAGGGTGTCGTAAAAGGGGAATAAAAAGTTAAACTCATGGTATGATATTTGTTCGTACCCACATGTCGCGGCTGCTCATATGATATTTCACCGAATTTCATTTCACCTAAAACTTTTCAACTATTATCGTTTCGTTTTTTTTTTTACCGAAGTTACGTCTGCCACTGAAAATCGAATTGATAATAGGTCAACTGATAGTTGACCTATTATCAATTCGATTTTTTTCGTTACTCCGACATTTCATTTGGTCGAAAAACTTTTTACCGAAGTTACACTTAGCCGAAATAACATTTGTTCGAAGTATTATGTTTCGTAAGTAACAAGGAAGCTTGTTTCAAGCATATAGCATGCAAGCAGGCATGCAGCATGGATGCAGGCATGCAGCGTGCAAACAAGCATGCAACATGCAGCAAGCATTGTTTCTGCCACCCCTAGGGGTAGGGCAAACAAGACTGCGTGAAGTCGATTTTGCAGCGATTCGTTAAAATACGGAAATTCGCATAACATATTGACTTTTTATGACACTATTTTAATTTAACATTAAAAATGCTAACGGGCTATATATTTGTGACCAAATAATATTCTATAAAATTCGGTGTGGTGAAAAAAGGCAAATGAAAAAAGTTTAAAAGAGGCTTCGGCCAATAGCAAAAAGTTATTTTGTAAATCGGCGAAATATAGTTCGGTAAAATAATACCTATGGCACATGATACTGCGATGATCTAAAAATATGTCAAATAATGCATAGGTATACCAAAAAGACGTCGGTCAATAGTTTTCGGTAAAATGAAATTCGAACAAAAAAAAATCGGTAAAGTGATCGGTTCCCGGTTCATTTACGTAGGGGTATCAGAAATCTAAAGTTTTGCGGATAAAAACTGCATCGTAAAAAGAAATATTCGAGAGTTTCTGTCCCGGAAGACCCAGACGTAGGTACTATGCGCGGATGGAAGCCAGACAGAATTAAATTGGGTGCTTTATACTGCACAGGTTAAGTACAGCAAACGCTCGAAAATTGTACATTTTGGTTCCATTTTTAATCCAAAAACCTGCGATTTCGCGTTGGCGATTATAATCATAGAATCTGACTAACAAGCGCGAGACCCAGTTCCTTTGACACAACGTACCAAACGGAACAAAGTACAATACTGGGATTAAGATCGTCTGTATTTTAAAATCAATTATCATAGGCATTAATATAACAAAAAGAAATAACTCGAATAGGTACTTACAACACAACGGATGCAATATAGTAGTAATTAAAATAACTAGTTACACCTGCAGAAATCGTTTCAGTCATCATTCATTTTATACCGGCCAAGCGTGGATCCACCGTTGTGGGCACGATGGGCATGCCCACAACCCTAATAGACATGTAACGTCCGTGTTCCGGCTACTCATTAACGATAGTGAATGATGAATTGGTAGCTCATTTCATTGAAACATGCAACCAAGATTTGTTGTCTAACATACAAATTTTCTTACAAATACTGGCAAGTCTCCCGAGGTTAGCGTAGCTACCGTAGAGAGATTGTTTTCTACTCTTCGCAGAGTAAAGTCTTAGTTGCATGCCCCAATGGTACAGGAAAGATTATCCGGGCTAGCTCTCCTATATGCACACAAAGATGTGAACCTAGTTCTGTCTATGAAAATATTAACGTTTCGCGAAAAAGAAACCTTATCTTGAATTTTGTAATTTAACTAAACACCAACATAAAATTATTGAATGTAAAATGTATACTAGCGTTTAATTTAATTTGAAATTTACTTTTGTCGGAATGCACTATATCGATCATGAGCGTGTTCATAGTTGACTCGTACTTGGCGTTTTTTGGGTGGATGTGACCACAACCTTTTTTGAGGGCTGGATCCGCGCCTGATACCGGCAATTACTAGACGTATTCTTTTCTCATGATAACTGATTACGGCAACACACGATTATGTTGTAGCATTTTATCCTTATATATTATACATAAACAATTAAGGACGCGTTTACAAATGGGTAGTCAAATCATTACTTTTTTACACAAAAGTATGTTTATTAAATAAAATACTTCGCATTCTTAAAATGTTTTTCCCAAGAATTGTTGATAGATGTGCATGGTACGATTCTGAACTATAAATATAATTATAGATAGGTACAGTTTCTCAATAAATGTACCGAAGTGATTTTTTTTATTTCGTTACATTTATTGAGAAAATGTCAGTAAACGCGTCCTTAAATAGTAAAATTAAATCTGACAAAATGAAGCCTCATATAGTATGTTATGTCCACCTGGCCGTCATGTCACCGGAAACTTGTAGACTCCGTAAGATAGAAAGAAAGAAAGAAAAATATTTATTTGGGACTCGCACAAGACAAACAAAAAGTACAACAAGATTGTAATATATCTTTACTAAATTATAATTTCTTGAAATACATATGATAAAATCGTTTATATTTACTATAAATCCCAACGAAATGCAATGGTTTACAATTTCACGCGATATTTTACAATCTTACGGCGTTTGCAATTTTCCGGTGACATACTATATAATGTCACCGGATAATTGCAAAGTCCGTAAGAAATAAATGTTTTTTTTCGATATAATTTGAGCATATCTTTTTGAATACCTACTTACAACAAATTCCATCCAAATTCAACAGTTTACAATACATTCTTGCCTTATTGAGAAAAATGAGTTTACAATTTCACGCGATATTTTACAATCTTACGGCGGCGTCTGCCTTTTTTCCGGTGACATAAATATGTTACTGGCCAATGCCAATGTCCTCTAAATGCAGCTGCTGCCTAAAGAGATAACTCCAAGATTGAATGTGAAAGTATACAAACTGAAAGTTCAAGATTACACTGTTGTTGCTCGAAACACAACACATTATTTGCCGGGGTTTCATTAGAAATCTTTAATATATTTTCCATTTATTCTGGCTTTGCTCTGCCTTTGTAAAATAAGCAGTGTATAGTTCTACAATCGTCCTCTATGTTTAGTTCTATAATACTAAACGAACGGGTAACGAGTGTTGCGTGAGCGAGGACGCCAGGTTCAGTTTAAATGCTAGATTTTACTCAAACACCGTAGAACATTGGCCTTTCAACGTGCGAAGGTCATGGCCGTGACTCCAATACAACGATATCTTCTACTGCTATGCACTATTTCTAATAATATGTATAGAAAATATGGTAACTTTGTGCAACATAGAGGTATATAGACGAACATTTCAATTTATATCAGACCAATTACTTCAACATGATTCAACTTTTGCAGAAAAAGCAAACGAATGACTAATACAGACTGTCTTACTAAGTGTGAGATGTCGGAATTTGTTTAAGCATTTTATTGATTTCCTATTTGTAGAACTTACCTACATATTAAAGATCTAGTTTAGTATAAATATAAATTCGGATGAAGATAAGAAATATATAATTTTATCTGCACGATAAGTTTTATTTATCACATTGATATGCTTTAAAGAAACAACATTTATTTACCAACACGACGCAGTAAAAGTTCTACCACTATTAGTATTTTTAGGGTTCCGAACCTCTTTATGGAAAATGGGACCCTGATCACTCGGTTGTCTATCTGTCCGTCTGTCACAGCCGATTATCTCCGAATCTATTGAACCAATTCAGTTGAGTACACTTATACCAATCTTCTGAGATCCAAACACGGACGTGTAACAAAAATAAATAAATTTTGAAAATGGGGTCACTTTTTAGGGGAAAATAAGAAAATAAAAAAAAAACTGTACCGTGTGACATATCAAATGAAAGTATTGTAAAAAAAAAAAAAATATTAATTTAATATAAATATTTTGAATATATTTTTTTCATACTTTTAAAATAAATGGTTTTGAATTTATACAAGACGAATGACGATGGATGAAAAATGACCATCTCCCTTAACTTCGAAACAATTGAGTCTAAAATATTGAAAAAAATGCAGATAAATAGTTCTTTGCCTATAGATTACAGGAAAACATATTTATAAGAAGTCTTTAGTTAGAAAGTAACATGTTACAAAAATTAAATTCGTTCGGAACTCTTTGCATGCGAGTCCGACTCGCAATTGGCCGGTTTTTTTAGAACATACTCATTTCGAAATTCCATCTTCGCAAAAATACATGTAAGTAGTTAGTTACGTTAGTCACTCGGATGATCATTATTTTTTTTGTTTGTTAGCAAGCACCACTCCTCGTTGCTTTTTCCTATTTCGGTTCATTGCTGTCATAATATTTTGGGTCAGTGTAAACATAACGTAAACAGAGAGTAGAGTTTAGTTTATTATTAAAACCATGTAGTCGTTTATTTCCGCGCCGCTATTACTAGTCTAGTAGTAATACATTCCACGGAATAAAAACCGTCCCTGCAGACAGTAGAATGACTGATTGTCACGCAACCATGAGCTATTTTTATTTATTGTACTTACTCATTCATTAACCGCATGTATACAATCCTTAATTAAGGTCTCTCAAATACTTTGAGTACTTAACTTACTCAACATCCTTTGTTCATGTATGAGCAATAAATGTTAAAGGAGAAGCCAAAGATTAATCATGCAATAATTCCGTTTGTGACCGTCTCTGGATAATTAAATGTTGAACGAAGGAATTCACTACAAAAGGCAGTTTCAGATGACAAATGTATGTCAATTGGCATTCGACTTTTTAGCAATAAGGCCTAGCGCGCACTGCCTTGCGTTTTTTAAACGCACAATCTGTGAAGTATGGAGTGCCATAGAAGTGCGCGCACTGCGGTGAAAAAAAGGCATGCGGTGGAGTCACCGTTGTCCTCTCGCTGCAAATTTGCGGTGAATCTACCGCAAATATTTTTGTATCCTATAGAGATCTATGAAGCGCCGCGCACTGCGGTGAAATAAACGCAGTGAGGCCTACTTCATATCTAGATCTGGCTATTTTTCGGTGTCAGGCGCTACTATTTAATAAAACTTGTAGCCAAAATTTTTAGCTACATTTCTAGAAACTTTTTAAATGACATTGAATGTTTTTGAAAAGTGATAAATGTTGCTATACTTAATTGCGTTTTGCCAAAATAAATACTTAAGATAATGGGTATCTACCTATTGTAGGAAAATACTCCAACTCAAAGATCAATAATGAACCTCAGCCATCGACATCTTCCTCTTCAGTTACATTAATTGATTAACGGCATTGTTATTATTAGATTAATTTTAATTACCTGCTACGTTTATCTTAAAAATAATTATAAGTACTGATTTTTTTACTTCTGTGTTTGACTTAATATATGCAAAACGTGATTATTTGACCACATATTGTTACCTCCCTTTCTACTATGTAGTAAGTACTAAGTAGCGATCAGCTACTTTTAGCAACTTTTTTGGGTCAAAAAATTTGGCTATTTAGTAATTTTTTACAAACTGTCTAGCTACTGACTAAAGGTAGCAGTTGGCAACATTGGCACTGAGACACACTCAGTTTTTTTTATTTTTTTTATAAAACGTTGCCCCACTTACAAACATACAAAGTGACATACACAAACAGCCAGACCCGGAACAACTATCTGTAGGCCATACAAATATTTGTTCCGTACGGGAATCGAACCCGCGACACGCAGCGCAGCAGCCGATCGCTCAACAACACACAGACCAAATAGGTTGTGCAGTTGCTGTTGGTACGTGGCACAGATACCTATGTCGTTACCTGGTGTTTCACCGGTGCAAATATTGACATTGAACTTTCAATTAATGCAATCGGAGTCAGACCAGCAATATGGAAGAAACATGTACCTGAATATTCGGACAGAGTATTCAAGACAAGGATATGGGAGGAAGTTTATGATATTGTTATTTATAATTGGAGTGACTTAACTTTATCAGAAAGAAAACCACGAGTAGGTATGTTTAACAATTCGTTTTTAATTTCTTAGGTTAAAATCTTTTATAATAACAATAGGTATTCGAGCTATAATCTAAAATATAAAAATCTTGTGTTACGGTGTTTGTGTTCGTACCTACTCTTTCGAAACGGCTCGTCCGATTTTTATGAAATGATGTGTGTTTGGTAGGTATGAGAATAGTTCGTAAAGTCACGGTAAAAATATCTACAGTAGGTACCTATTCTATCTTCATACAAACGGTCGGAACGCGAGTCATACCTACAGTTCGCGTCAAATAACTGTGCCGCTCTAAAGTTAGCAATTTGCAAAGATCGCGCAGGTGCATTCACGTAGACGGGAGCAAGTGGGACGCAAGCATGCATCAAACGTAAACGAGCGACTGAGACATAAAATCGCGCCGCCATAATCCCCACCCCACGCATGCACAGTTGTAGTTTGTTCGTAATTTTGACTACTACCAAAGACTACAATAGTATACTGACTACTACGCAGCCACTTGTAGCCAACCCCAGAGGGGCACAGTTATTTGACGCGAACTGAACGCGCCTCGAGTTCAGGGTGAACTCAGGACACAACCAGTTGCGAATGCGCCGCAGTGGCGAACGAACGGTGTGATGATTTTGTAAGCAGTAAGCGTGAGACTTGTGATTATGTTATTGAAATAAGTACTTACCTACAAGTTCTTACTTAATATGACAAAGATAAATTATAGATAATGTGCTTTTTTTGGTTGCTTGAATTCTTCAATAACGCACCCGGAATAACATTTTAGATTGCCTCTAAACTCCGAAAGTTTTTAAATACCTAATAGTACCTACGTAATGGGTTTTTTTTAATAGGTAGGTATTTCGCTTTTTTCACCGAGTGAAATACTTGGATTAATAAATAAATAAGCAGAACGGGTGAAAAAAGTGACACGAGTAAACTACCTACCTAAGTACCCGCTCGGGTTAAAAAAGAACTAATAAGTACTTAGGTAGTTTCCTAGGCTAGGCTATGATCTACTTACTTGTGTACTCAGCTACTTACATATATTATTGAATCAGACGAAATATCATTGTGAAATGATTACCTATGAGACTAATAAAAATGGTAGGTAAGTACTGTAGACCACAAGAATATGTCCTGCGGTCTACTTATCAAATATTGTAAATAAAACCCGATTTAGGGATAAAATCAGTATAATCGAGCACCGTGGCTCGGAGAGTCCAATAACAACAAAAACCGTTCTACCATATTCAAATATTCTAATTATTACCAGCCACGTCCAAAGGAGGTATGTACAGCCAGATGCTGCGCAAAGAGGCTCTTACATTAGCTACGCCCCTTCGAATAGAGGAAACGTAGTCGACCTCTCGTTAACATCTATTCAGCCTTTGGAAGAGTCAAGTACGACCTGCCTAACCTAACACAATTTCCCTACCTACAGGGGGAACAGGATGAACAGGGGTGCGTATACTTCTATAGAAGCAGCCTAGGTCATGACCAGCGATTAAAATATTTAGTTAATCAATTAATTAAAATTACTATGCGCCACCTGCGCTGATCAATTACGCGGTCATGCCGAAGCCCCGCCGGAGCAAAACCCCCTGAGAAAATCTCCGGACGTGCATTGTAGAACTTTTCTGCATAGTCTATCCCCGATGGGAATTCTGCTTGTATGCTCTCACATAAAACTTTAAAAGTCATGCCTTCTTTATAGATAAATTTAAAATATGCCAACGCTGGCCCATCTAAATATGCACCCATAATGAGGGCTAAATCGCTCTCTGGCCATCTATTTATCGCGGCGACCTGGCGAAACTGTGTAATGAAATCTTCAAACGATCGCGTGCAACCCGCACCCGTAAAGGATACTACTTGCGCCATAATGCTCTTTTTTATATAACTATTATTCAATGAAAACCACTTAGCTCAATAGTCCAGGCGTCGATACAGCGCCTGATATCATCAACATATACCTACTCTTCTGGTACGCTTTTATGTAGCTTTTGGGTTTTACCAGCCCATATAACCTTTTTACCTCTTCGTGCAATGTTTCACGCCTTGCACACGCGTTTTTTGCACGGCGTTTCGTATACGCGGTGTTTCGTACCCGGCGCCTCCACCAATTGTAGACCACAAGAATATGTCCTGCGGTCTACTTATCAAATATTGTAAATAAAACCCGATTTAGGGATAAAATCAGTATAATCGAGCACCGTGGCTCGGAGAGTCCAATAACATCTGAATGCTTAAACAAAAACCGTTCTACCATATTCAAATATTCTAATTATTACCAGCCACGTCCAAAGGAGGTATGTACAGCCAGATGCTGCGCAAAGAGGCTCTTACAGTACCTACCTAGTAAGATTTTGTAGTAGGTAGATAGAGGTTTTGATTGCTGTAGGTAGCGATGAGATGGTTGGTTTGCAGCGTTTCGACATATTACTGTGGTAAAGTATAAGTACATATTTCATACCGCGCTAGCATACATGCGGGCGAAGCCGCGGGCGGCAGTTAGTGTAGATATAATCAAGGTTAACCTAACTTAAAGTACCTAAACAAAATAATTAGGTGTATTAGTGTGTATCAGTTTATTTGTACTTAACTGTTTTTTTTTTGTTTTACTCAGATTTGAGATAGGTATGTATAAAGTAATTTTAGAGACGAATCTATGTTTTTTTTTACCTTTTGTTAGGTAACCTTTATTTAAACTACAAGCTGCTGCCCTTCGGCTTCGCCTGTATGTGTGTTCTTAGCGGTGTGAAATAACATGATTATATACCTACTAAACTTTACGACCTATTCTCATACCTATCAAATACACATAAAAAAACCTCCTTCTTTTTATGAAGTCGGTTAAAATATAATATAAATCGATCGAGCCGTTTCGGAGGAGTATGAACACAAACACCGATTACATTTAACCACAACCTATTTAAATTTTATCATACTGCCATGCAACTGAACCTCTTGCTGAATTAGAATAGTTGGCAAAATAATCCCTATTTTGAATGTTGTTCATGCTAGATCGAGTAGATGTAGCTCGCAGGCTCCTTAACTGAGTCCCATAAAGTTTATCACGAAATCTCGATCCCATCGTGTTTGCGTACGTAATTATGCAATACGCAGCAGGCTTTTATACCTAATTCGTTCACAAAAACTGATTTTCACGTCTAGGGCTCGGTGTAGGTAATATTCGCCATTTATTGGTCAGAATCCCAAATGTACATTCCACGACATTTCATCTTGCTCGTGTGAGTCTATAATTGAAAACTTTTTGTGTTTCTGATAAATTTCGCCGTGGATAAGGCCGTATAATATGCTCAAAGAGAGCGAAGGCTTCATCGCCTACAAATACATGGCATCTCTTTGTCTTCGCTATCGTTAGGCAATTTAGTATAAATGGATGATTTTTCCACATATTTTTCAAACTATTTGGATTTAAAAACCAAACAGCTGAACGGATTTTGATAAAATTTCAATTGTATTAATCGAAAAGTAGGATATCCTTCCACATCAAACAATATTTTTTTAAATCGGATCATATATTATGACGGAGATATGAGGTAACAAACACCCTCCTTTTTTGAAGTCGGTTAAAAACGTGCGTTTGTTTCACCGCAGTGCGCGGCCCCGTGAATGCGTTTATTCTACCGCACGGTAGAAAAAACGCAACGCGTTCCACCGCAAGGCAGTGCGCGCAAGGCCTAAGACGAAAAGGAAATTAAGCCCGCCTGGAGCTTTTCCATAATTTCAGTCTTTGGACGTCGATCGATTTTTTCGAATGCGGATTGTTTTAACATAACAAATACATAAGTCAACATTCTACATTCGTTACTCGTTATCTCTATTACGATATGAACACACTGTTTATCAACAAACAGCCACAAGCACGTGTTAATGAGCGATCGAAAGAGCGCTCAACTGAGCTGCTAATGAACATTCTGTTTTTCAAACATAACGAGCTTCTCATTAAAACACATTGGTAGATATAGGGTCGTTGCTTATGAGCATATCCCAATTCACACATGGTGCTGTTGCTAACCCGCAATTAATTAAATTAACCCGCAGTTGTCCCTTAAATAACTCGTTGCCATTATAGCAAATGTTTTATACAGACACTTTATGTTGCAAAAAGTTTAAATACTACTTCTATAGTTGTAGGTATATAATATAATCATATTATTTACTCGTGTCTCCACGTATACACAAACTCCCAAAATTTGCAGTCTCTAAAAAATATTTTCGAACAGCTTAGTCTACTCTTCACGTAACTAGAAGGCTGGGCTTTTCTTCGGCCAAAGAATCACCATTGCCATTCAACGTGACAATGATCCCAGTGCCCATTTATGATTTTTTGTTGCCCAATGAGTTCTTTTTATACGCGTTTGTATATAATTATTGTTATCAATCTGTATATTGGTACTGACTTGTTTATTGGTCTAGTCGTTTATTCTATTGGTGAAGTTACATTCTATTGGTCAGTTGTTTTCTTTTTCTTGCCTCTGAAGTTATATAGTTTCAGTTTTTGTATTTGTAAAGTACAGCAGATTTGAGACCGTCAAACAACATCTCATGTCGAAAATTTCCTTACCGTTTTTACTTCTGAATCTCATTGGATGGACCTCTCGAGTGTATTGAAGTTATTTTTTTGAGAAACCACATACCTACCATTTGATATGTGGCTCTGGCTATAACCTTTACATTCCAGTCGTACTCTGCGCTGTATTATCTATGTTCTTATGCAACTATACTAACACAGAGCGATGAACCTGCATACATAGCTGCATTGTGATCTAGTAATGAGTGCGTCGACCGACACCATTAGTGATAACATTTATGTTATAAACAAAAATTTAATCATGTTAAATTCACTGATCGTTAACCGACCTTAAGCGCATCAAACCACCATGAAAATTCGCAAATTAAAATGAACTGTCTATTTGTTTATTGTTAGGAACTCCAACTACTTCATAAAAATATAGCAATGTGCCATAGTGATAATATAAATAAGTCAATTCACCAGGGTTAAAGGAAATGAAATACGGTCCCATGGAATGATGGAACAAAAGACGAGACAATAATGTAAGGTCGTGCTAAGGCGAGCTTTTGTAACGGCACGAGTAGTGTTGCAAGACGTTGAGAAACAAAAGATAAGCAGAGATGATGATAATATTATAACACGGTAGCTGCCGACAACTATGAATTTCACCGGGTCAACGGCCACAAATAGATTTACAGCTCGTAGAGTGTTACATGCCCATAGCACTAAACCATTTCCACTGTTTACAAATTATGTTTTTTGTATTTCATAACATAATCCAATCATATAAAGGACCTACCTAGGCGATAATGTGAAATAAAATCCTCTCCTACTAAGTTAAATAATGTAAAACATTAATTGATTCACAATAATAAAAACGCTGAACACGCCAACCTTTATTGGCTATTGATTAGGTAATAAAGTGAGCATGGCTAGTCAATCGAATGGTAATTGAGACTATTTTCATAATAGAGGAGTTGAAATATAGACCGTTAGAATTTAGGTGAACGGTTGATTGTTTTATAAATTAGGAATTCAAATCAAAGCAAGTTGACGCGCGACTTACCGTTTTGTTTTTGGAATTCTCCTCATGAGCATCACGTATCCTCTGTTGGAATTCTCCAACGCGGTTGTTCGTTACTCGAATAGCTCATAGCACACCGTGTTTCTTGTTAGAAATTTAAACGCAGGTAGGATAGCTATGTTGATTAAATAGTCTTTCAGAGATCGTACTGGTCTCTAGAAAGAGCTATTTAAGCTAATGGAGTGCCTAAGTACCTACATGAAAGTACGAGTTGAGGACTTGGTTTTAATTTGTAAAACATTGGAAGTAGTAATCAGAATTCACCTAGGTATTATGATACTTTTGCGGAATTATTAAAAGGTTTGGTGAGCTTATTTAGAAATTTAGCTAGAATTTGTAATTTTGAATTATTTTTTAACTAAAATTGAGTGCGAATATGTGTAGCGTCTAAAACTCGGTCTATTTACTTAAGAAAACGTCGAAGCAAGATACTATGTAGACAAGTAGATAAATCTGTAAATCTTACTTGGATAGAAGTATGGTTCGCATGCTTAGAAAAATTATTACCTATTGCTTTACCATTGTCCGTAGCAGGTATATCCAATGTTTCTTATAACGTGCTCAAGTCTAATTGCGAGCTTGGGAATTATTTCTGAAAAAAACATTAAGAATAAAGCAGAGCCAAGAATGAGGACGTTGCCTGAATTTTACAAAAACATACAACCGACTTCTGTAGTGACCTGACTTGACTTTTGTAGTGTTTTTTATTTGGAAGCCGGCTGTATCTTTTTTTAAGTTTTTTGTTTTTCACTTTTAATGCCACTTTTATTCCCATCATGAGTAGTGCGCTATTTCCCGATAAAGAATTACTTTGTTTTAGGTACTCTGTGTGTCTTCGTAGACCAAGTCCAGACCAGCTCATACTTAAATATCTACTTTGCTTTGGGATTGACATAAACCTCACAATCACTCACATCATCATCTTACTTAACTAGATTTTAAGTTAAGAAGGTCACTAGTCCTCGCCTCTTACGACATCGACGGGAAGTAATGGGATAGTGCTATTCTTTTACGTCTGACACCAAACGGAACCAGAAAAGGAAAAAATGTATTGGCTGCTTGGAAGAAACACCGTGCTGTCCGTGCAAAACAAATTGTTGTTATACAGACAAGTCCTGATGCCAGTTTGGACTTATGGTATTCAGCTGTGGGGCTGCACCAAACAGACCAATGTATTATTCATCCAACGATTCCAGAACAAAGTACTACGGGAAATTCTAAATGCACCCCGGACCCTCGACCACACGGACATAGTTAGAAGACTAAAAAGAACAAAACCGTTCGAGTTAGTGTTTAATGTTAGTGAAAGTAAATAGTGTTATGTAGCACAAGTGTTACCAAATAAACACAAGAACGATGTGTATTCGCCTTAATAGAGACAATAAGAAAAGTGCCATTGGACACATTCTTAGTAAAGACAATAAATAACAGTTTAGGTTTTAAATTAAATTACTTATTAGTCTATATACAAGGCTAGATTGTAATAAGATTAGGGTCCATCCTTTTGATAAACTCTAGGATAAGTGGAAAAAAAAAATACGGAACTAGAAAAACCACCAGAGAATGGGTAGCAGTATTCTCTGCAGGTACATTGTAACAGCTACACTGCGATCGCCAACCCGCCTGCCAAGCGTGGCGATTATGGCAAACGCCCCCATTTGGGGGAGGCCTATGTCCAGCAGTGGACGTCTTTCGGCTGAAATGATGATGATGAGGTCACTAGTTTCATCTTTGAAATTTAAAGTCCAATGCAAATTCAATATATTATTATTTAACTAAACCCAACGCAAGAAGAATGATCAAGACCGGTTTGTAAACAATAAAGTTATAACCGAATAGTAGCTCAAAAACTTGGTTGACTTGTACCAACATTTATGCGTTCCCCTTCACAGCGTACTGTACGTGATATTATGACGTCATAAACTGGTGTAAACAATAAACAGACAAGAGATTTCAGCAATCCCGGAAGATTTGCTATCATTTATTGAAGAGTTCCGTTGCCGAAGTTCTTCATCAGATCTTTACCAAATTGAAATGGGACCAGTCCGGAAAAATACTCTTCCAAAGAAAAAAACATCCAAATCGGTTGACAATTGGCTAAAATATTGCCGAACAAACATACAAAAAAAACTGTCGAATTGAGAACTTCCTCCTTTTTTTGAAGTCGGTTAAAAAATCCCGATAATACAAAGGTAGAAACGAATTTTAATTTATTATAAAATTGAAAAGCAAAAAACTTAACAGCAGTAAGTAGGTACTTACATAATCTTAATATTATGGAAATAAGGCATAAGTTGCCTCCATATGTAAGTACGGTTAACTGATAAGATCGGATGCCAAAACGAAGTATCTGCGACTGCCTCTGAATACGTGATATTGCATTCAGAGGCTTTGAAAGTAGAAACGTGGCAGGGCCAAATTACAGGCACATAACATGGGATACTCAAGTTCGACGTCCAAGACGGCAACGTCATGCTTACTATCAGGTGGGTTGCCTGCTTGTTTGCCATCCATTTCAAGAACTCATAAAAAATCAGGATCTTTTAACCGGTACCCAATTCTGAGTGTAGATCGCTCCTCCGATTGCCTCAATTACTTTACTCGGTCTTAGGCCTCCCGTATCCAACTATTGCCTGCTATTTTTACTGGTCATCGAACATCGATGCTCCATGTTCGTGTCCGGTATACGCTCCTATAATGCTATAAGACTCCTATCGCTGCTGCGATAACTTAATGTCCTATGTCCCCTAGATGGGGCAGAGGGCGTCCACAGATATCCTCCACCGCAATCGGTCTTGAGCTTCACGCTTCACCTCGCTCCACGTCATTCCGATGCACGCCGCTTCAGCCAGCACGGTGCGACGCCAGGTTTGACGGGGAAGGCCACGCTTTCTTTTTCCTTGGGGATTCCAGTCCAAAGCTTGTTTGGGTATGTGGTCGGGGTTCCTTCGGAGCGTGTGGCCAATCCATCTCCACTTGCGACGCTTGATCTGGCGATCGGGCTCTCGTGGCATTTCTCCAACAGCTCTACGTTGGAGATGGTCTCGCGCCAGAAAATTCCGAGAATGCGACGAAGACAGCGGTTGACGAAAACTTGGATTTGGCGTGAGATATCCTTCGTGACCTTCCACGTTTCGCACCCGTAAAGCAGCACGGATTTCACATTGGACCCGAATATCTTGAGTTTAATCCTCTGGGTCAGTTTCCACGACTGCCAAACAGGTCTCAGCTGCGCGAAAGTAGCTCGGGCTTTGGCGATCCGTGAAGCGATGTCCTCTTCACTGCCCCCAGTCTCTGCCACAACGCTCCCGAGGTAAGTAAATTTGTGGACGCGTGCCACTGCCTCTGTGCCAATCAGCAACGGTGAGTGATTCTTTACACCAGTTCTCATCTCCTGGGTCTTCCTGGTGTTTATTTTAAGCCTGGTTTCTGCCGCTTCCTGACGCAGATCATTCAACTTTGCTTGCATATAGGCGTGGGTATGACTCAGCAGGCATAGGTCATCGGCGTAGTCCAAGTCTTCTAAGACGTTGGATAATCCCCACTCTATGCCGCGGCGCCTGTTTTCAGAGATGCGAAGCATAATTCCGTCAAGAACGACTAAGAAGAGAAGCGGCGACAAGAGACAGCCTTGGCGGACCCCCGCATGTACTGCTACGTCATCCGAGATGAGGCTGTCATGGGTTACCTTACAAGAATACTTCCTGTAGATACTCTCCAACAAACGGACGATTTTCGGCGGCACTCCAATTTCTAGTAAGCGGGACCAGATGCTAGAACACTTCAGCGTATCAAAGGCCTTTTCGAAGTCGACAAAGGTCAGATAAATCTCCCTCTGCCATTCAGATGACTGTTCCAGTATGATACGGAGAGTGTTGATCTGGTCCGTACATGAGCGGTTCGAGCGGAAACCAGTCTGTTCCCTGCGAAGAAGAGGATCCACGACCTTAGACAGTCCAGGATGATCTTGCAGAACACCTTAGAGGGAATCGAGAGAAGTGAAATACCTCTCCAGTTATCGCACTGACTAAGATCACCTTTCTTAGGAACAGTTATGATAAGATCTTTGTTCCAGTCGTCAGGGAGCTCTTCGGCGGTCCAGATCTTTTCAATAAGAGGCGTCAGATCGTCGACGGCGGAGGATAAGTCGGCTTGTAACATTTCCGCCGTTATCAGGTCGAGTCCTGGTGCTTTGCCTGTCTTCAAAGAGCGGACTGCCTCCGCAACTTCACAGGGTGTCGGTAGTTCCGTGTCGATGTTTAGAAGCCGTGATGGTGGGGCACTGACTTGCCGCGTGTCAGGCGCTGATGCAGATGACAAACGAAAGACCTCTTCAAAGTGTTGCCGCCAGCGTAGTAGCTGCATTTCTGATGTCACAATAAGCAGACCATCTTTGGACTTCAGCGGCTTCTTCTTTGACCTACTGTTACCTGCCAAGGTTTTGGTAGCTTTGTAAAGCTGCTGCGATGGGTGGGTCTCAACGCCAACATCTTCTTAACCCATCTACCATGCAGTTTATCGCATAATATGTGGCATGTCCTCTTGCTTTTCTTTAGCGCTGCCTTCCCGTTACCAAGGCCCCAAGTCTGCTATTTTTTATAAATTCGTCATTCCAACACGATCCCATTGTCATTTTCCCTGTAACTTCTAAAATAGGAGAATGATAAAACTAAAAAAAATATATGATGTACATTTAAACTTGTAAACTTCCACCGTAAATTGGTTTGAACGAGATCTAGTAAGTAGTTTTTTTAATAGGTAAGTACGTCATAAATCGTAAACCGCAATTTACCTTTCATTCAATCAAATTAAATATAATTTTCACAGATAATGTATTTCTGTTGCCGTTATAACAACAAATAGTAAAAACACTAGAATAAAATGAATATTTAAGTGGGGCTCCCACACAAGGCACAAACGTGATTTTTTTTTTGCCGTTTTTTTTTAATAATAGTACGGAACCCTCCGTGCGCGAGTCCGACTCGCACTTGGCCGGTTTTTTTACTTATTTACTCACTTAAAAAAACAAACATCCTCTCACCCCAAACGCATATTATACCATCTCCGTACCGTCGTGGGTAAAAAAAACTGAAAATTGTCTAAGCATAGGTACTATTTATACAATTAATTACTTTCTGTTAAGCAAAAATTTATTGAAGTTGTGTCATCTTTACGCCCGTTACCTTGAACTCTTCACAGGTATGATTTGAATGTGTTGGAAAGGATGACGTGTTCCATACAAATATATAAACACTGTTGTTATGACTTGAACTTAACAACTTCCACATAAAATCAGTCTTCTTTCTATTGTTTAGAAATTATAGAAGGAATTTGCATATATATAAAAGTTTGCATAACTTGAGGCAAAGGAAGTGCCAAATGGAGGGCACACAACAATAAAATTGAGCCTAACTTGGACACAAATTATGATATTCTTACAACATTTATTGTTGTAAGAATATCATAATTTAGTGATCAAATATGAGCTTGTATAACTGTCACAAAGTTAGATTTTGCCAATTTCCATTTTTGTTTATGTTTGTGAGGTATGAGGTAGTATAAATTCGTCATTTATGAATATTTTATATGAAAGGATATTATGTAAGTAGTTACTTTCCGATTGGTCCCACAGAAATGTCATCAACATCGGTTTAGTAGTTTGGTTTTACAACAAAATAGATCGAAAAAATATATATAATCCATTGCGTATTTTGCTTTCCTGTGACTTTCCAGTGCTGGTTACGAAAAATGACAAAGTAAGTACTAAAAAGAAAACTTCTTACAAAATAAGTAAGTATTGCATTGGACAAAGACAAGTTTGAAAGTTAAAAGCATCCATCAAATGATACTTCGATAGCAACTATAGCAAGCAAAAGTGACGATTGACACTGATCTACTACACGTCCACCAGTGTTATCGCTTTATCTAGATACATTATAGATAGCACACATAAACATGTGTAAAATATAGGCATGATTAATGTAAAATTATGTAGGTGACAATTAAATTATAGAAAGGTTCTAATATACATATTATGGCTTGACATGTTTTTGTAGGACTTTTAAGTGTAACATTTTAGTATTGTACTACCTATATCATAAAGTAACAGCTCATAAACTACACAATGACCTAGTAACCTAACTTCATATCGCTGTGCCATAGGTACATATTATGATCGAAGTCGAACCTACACAATTATTATTTAAAACTAGAAATATGAACATAATATAACTCTGTAGAAATTGATTAGAATTCGGCAAGTGTTGTGATAAATCTTAGTTGAATCAGCATCCTGCGTTCAGGTTGTGATGTGAAGAACATCTGTCGTGGCTACGGCCAATCAGGAGCGTGCGCAAGCGCACATCTGTCGCAAGCGCAACGCGCCCTCGCTTTTTTGTTCGCTTTGTTGCTATTTTTTGTCTTCCATCGGCTGGTTCGAATTGGGATGGTATTGAAAGTTTTTGACGGTTTAATTTAAATAGGTACAACCTGTACGTATTGGATGGAAAGGAATTGAAATAATTTTGTTTCTGTTCCTTTTTAAATAATTATTATACTTCCTTTTTATTACCTAGACGAAGGGGTAATAATAAATCTGTGCTGTTATTAAGGACTGGCGCCTAACTAAAATTCATAAGCAGTAAACTCGTCTTTCGCCTCGTTTGGTCATAATAAGGATGCTATAAACTTGAGAATCTTTAAAGCCATCAAAACCGTTAGAACACGTTGGTAACCAAAGTACTACACAGGATATTAGTATGTACTTACAACATTTGACGTACAGTAAGTTGACCTAATGGGGTCACTAATTAACATTTAGTGAGTGTCATTCTCATGCTCTTCATCTAGTGAAACGAGTAGCGAGACGTGGCATGAGAGCGCGTCGCTTGTGCTGAATTATTTTTCCAGGCTTCATTTTAAACTGGGTCGAGGATTTTTAGCTCCCGTAAACTAGTACTGGCGTTCGTGGTTTGCTTACTCGCGTAGTCGAAAACAAACCGCTGACACAAACTAGTTAAATTATAACATTATAGCTAGTGTATGTAAGGTAGGAAGATGAACAGTATTACAGGAACCAATATTGTGTTATAAACATTCGTATTATGATAGGCGTGCCGTTTGGTTTCCGGAAAGTAATGGCTGAACCGTCCATTGACTAAACTCGTGATCGGTGAGGCATTCGGCGACTCACAACAAAAAGAAGAAGCACCATTCAGCGACCCAATCTAAGAGTAATATTTGATATTCAGGACTTATGACAGAAAAAGTTCACGTTTGAGTGATTTAACTAACCAACCACTGTTATAGAGTAGTTAGCGTCTGTGTTTCCAAAAGCTTACAGCCCTAATCTCTTCAAAGTTAGAGTGAACAGGCACCTTCTGGGTAAGCTCGCTCCATCGTAGACTTTGTCTCTGTCATATCTGACACTGACTAGAGTCAAGAGCAAACCCATCACTAATAAAAAAAAAAAGAGCGCTTCCGGATCTTGTAATTCTCTCCCTCTAATAGAATTCCTCCAACTAAGTTTCCACAATAACAGGCCACACAACGTATTTTCAAGTGCAACAACCACTGAAACAATTTAAAATGCAACATTCTTCTAATCTCTTTGCCTAAACTGAAATTTTTGCCACATTGCCTGTAATGTAGTATTAAGTTTTTTGGAAATAAACATTATTATTATTATTATTATTATTCTCTTTATTAATCTTTTTACATACTTTTTATATTTTTAAATATTTCAATAACAAAAAAAAAACAATAAAAAAACATTTAAAAAATATAAAAATAGTAGTCCGCCGGTGTCGGGAGCTGGGTCCAAGCTACCGGTGGTTAGGGCTCCAGAGAAAGGAACCTCCTCACAATACGAGCCGTATCGAGGAGTACTGCCTTCTGTATCAGGCCCTTTACCCAATTGCGTAACGCCAGCTTCGACAGGTGGTCGTCGAAGCTTTTGGCTATCAAGCCATTGGCCGTAACGACTATCGGCACAATGACAGCCGAGTCCACATTCCACATGTCGACAACCTCGTGTGCTAAGTCAAGATACTTGATTTGTTTCTCTTTTTCAGCTTTCACGAGGTTCTCGTCATGCGGAATGGTAACATACATTATTATTATTATTATTATTCTTTAAACTGGCGTATCTTTACAGGGTCAGTGCTATGCGAGGACGAAACTATAGGACCGATATTCATGAAGGAACCTTCAAACCGTGTGGACTTTAGCAACACAACCGGAGCGACTGTGGAGTGTGCGGCCCGAGGATCCCCGACTCCGGACATCATTTGGGTACGATCTGATGGAACTGCTGTTGGTGATGTCCCTGGATTGCGACAGGTGAGGCACTGCTCTTGTGACATAGATTTTTATTTTTTTAGTTGAGATGACTAGTTTCGTATAAATTTGGATTAGGTTTATTATGACCCAAAAACCTTTTGCAAGAACCATGAACCCTTAGGCCAAAAGAGAGTAAAAATATCTAAACATTATGCAGATATTTATGTACTTATAGGATTAAGGTTTCGAATCATCTAGAATCACCCACAGATTTTTTAATTTCGAATTTAGCCTACACTATACGGCAAGGACAACTAGTTTAATCGGTGCCCGCACTGCCCGCATAAGCACCTCATTGCATAGTTGTACAGCAATCAAGCGCATCGACGTAGTAGTACCTATCGACTAATTTAAAGGAGTTATAGGTAAAAAGTTTAGTTGCTCAGAAAGGCGAATTAGGCGAAATATTTGAATGAATCCTATCCCTTTTTCTAAAAACTTTCAGAACTAGTTACTTGTATTATTTTAAGTTTACATATGCACCTACTCGAAACAACTTTAACCATAACGTTATCTTTATTCAGGTTCAAGCGAACGGAAACCTCCTCTTCCCGCCTTTCCGCGCGGAGGATTACCGCCAAGAGGTTCACGCTCAGGTCTACGCTTGTCTCGCTCGCAACTCTGTTGGCACTATTCATTCCCGGGATGTTAACGTACGAGCCGGTAAGCACAACTGGCATAAAATTACTAATTCCAAGAGACGCATGCATTCTTTAAACTTTTGTTCGTTGGCAAGTGACTTTAAGTACAATAAAGTTCAAAAACAGTTGTAACCACAACGAAATTTAAATTGTTAACGGACTACACACATGTTACAAGCAAGCGCCGACGCTACTAAAGTTACAGCCGTATGTCATAAAGCATGAGATTGTATTACAACAAAACCAAGTCTCTATATCGCGTGCTCATAGAAGCAGCCATAAAGCTCCCTGACAGATTTATAAATATTATTTAATGGGTTAACATGACATATGCTATATCTATGTCAACCAACACGATGATGTTTCTGTTTATACCGACCGCTTTCATTTGTTGACTTATCACCCCTTCTCATTTGTAATTCGATAGTCAACTGTTTATTAGTGATAAAAGTATCATTAATTTGTTTGTGATGACTTGTGGATTTACTTTTTGACTACTGGACATAAAACAATTGTCAGCACCCACTTGAGGATTAAACAGGAATTGAATCGATTGTTAATGCATTGAATGTTTCACACTCAACATGCTTATGATGATACTATTGGCGATGTCCATTACAGGGCATGCCGTATTAGGCGTCACACTTATTAAAATGTTAATGTTAAGCGGGTTTATTCACGAGAGCTTTCAACACATTTAAAACATATTAGTTGGACGTTACTACAATTTTGTATACTTATTGAATCGTTCCTTCTTTTGAAGGCACTTGAGTAGCTGAACTGACTAAGTATGAAAGTTTTATTGACCATCATAGAGCGCTGCCCCTTATGTCACGAGGTCAAATACGGTCAATTAAATAATCAAATGGAATGATGATCGAATTAGTCCTTTAAATAGAGTCACACTATTTTGTTTCATTAGATAAATGTAACTTACCTAATGCTTACGAGTCACAGTTCCATGAAAACCGTAACAAAGCTCGTCATACATAACATAATCTTTCTTAAATTGCTATTAATGAAGGAATTCTGTAATTATTGTCATGCTGTGATGTTTAATATTTTTCTTTATAGGTGCTCCATCGACAAAAGTTTTTAAATATGTATATGAAAAATATTCTTGTAAAATAGTCAATAATATGTTCCTTATGATATCATTCTTTGTCTATGTCGTATAAGTGGTTGCCCAGCATTATGACACCGACGTCAATAAGGAATATGTCATTACTGGAAACAGCATCGTGCTCAAGTGTCAGGTCCCATCGTTTGTAGCCGATTTCGTCGAAGTTCTCTCTTGGCACACTGATGACAATGAAGACTTCCTTCCCGGCGAGGACTACGGTTAATCCTTCACCGTTTTGTTTTCCTGGTCACTTTCCTTAATCCCATTCTTCACTACAGAATACCTTAACTGCAAACATGACATTTTCAGTGGTACAGCAGCAATACGAATCAGAAGTAAATAACGAATATGTGATTCGCGGAAACTCTGCTATTCTTAAATGTTCCATACCTTCATTTGTGGGCGATTTCGTAAATGTTATCTCCTGGCAAGACGAGGCTGGCAATTCTTATACTTACGAGGAAAATAAGGAAGGAGATGGTACCACATGCTCAACTAAATATAACATTCTAGTTCCCCAATGCCTGTCATGCTTACCATGCCAATTCCTAAATCCTTTCTAAAAATACAATAAAGTGCTATTTTTGCAGTTGTTACACAATACTACGAAGCTGAAGTAGTGTCAGAGTATGTAATCAGAGGAAACACTGCCGTACTTAAATGCAATATTCCTTCCTTCGTCGCTGATTTTGTAAAAGTGGAAGCTTGGGTCAACTCGGAAGGCGGCGAATACTTACCAACCGATGACATCGGTAGTTCATATGCAAAAAGCTGTACAACATATTCCTTATCCCCCACCTCCTTCCCTTGCATTAGAGTTTAGACTTTCATAAGTCATGCATGAACCACATAAGTATTATTTCAGTTGTGAATCAGTTCTATGAAGCAGAGATTCTCACAGAATATGTCATACGTGGAAACGCCGCCGTTTTAAAATGTTCCATACCTTCTTTTGTCGCTGATTTCGTGAAGGTTGAAGCATGGATCGACGAAGAGGGAACAGAGATTTCTCACTCAGGAGACCTCGGTACAATGGCCTCTTAAACAAATCATATTTGCTTCCCGTACTCACAACAATTCCTTACACCTCGAACCGTTCCAACTTATGTGTCTAATTGTTATTCTTCAGTCGTATCACAATATTACGTGACCGAAGCCGAAAACGAGTACGTGATTAGAGGGAACGCTGCTATTGTTCACTGCAAGATTCCGTCTTTTGTTAGTGACTTCGTGTACATTGAAGCTTGGCTCATGGATGACGGACAAATCCTCACTGTTAACAATACAAATGCAGCACAGGGTACACCTCGAAGGATTTCTTTCTTACCGCTTTTCCCATCCAAATAAACTCCTCGATTTATTTAGTCAAATAACATAGTATTTTTTATGAAGTGGTGTCGCAGCCTTTCGAAGCGGAAGCTGACAACGAGTACGTGATTCGCGGCAACGCAGCTATCATGAAATGTGAAGTGCCAAGCTTTGTTTCTGACTTTGTATACGTTGAAATGTGGATGGATAGCGAAGGAGGCACATATTACCCCAACAGTAGCGAGGGTAATTTCTCACATGGAGAGCAATCCTCAATCCTGATTCCTTTTTATTTTAATTGTCACAGCTGTACTTCAAGTATATGAAGCTAGAGTCAACGATGAATTCATTTTGCGAGGCAACACAGCTATTCTGAAATGCATCGTGCCTTCGTTTGTTGCGGACTTTGTTCATGTTGTAGCCTGGATAATGGACAATGACACAGTATCTGCTGAGGAGCACTCTAATTTTAACGATGGTAGTTCACAATCGTAAACGTATTTTATTCCTTTTCCCTGTCCAACACTTTCTGGTTTTTCAACTTTTGGTACAAGATTTAGGGTTTTTTATATAGAGAGATGGGTAAAATATTATTAACCTCCACAGTGGTACATCAGTCATATGAACCTCGTGTTATTGATGAAGACGTCTTACGAGGCAATTCCGCCATTGTCAAATGTACGATTCCCTCATTTGTGGCGGATTATGTTCATGTAGTGGATTGGGTGGCAGACGAAGAATCTCTCTCTGGTTTTTCGTTCAACCGCTCCGACGGCAATTACGGTAATAGAGATCTACGCGCGGCCCCAATTGTCCCTATCCGCACTCCACTGAATCCCCGTGTCGGATCCAATGAATGACTACAAATGAATACATAGTCTTCTTATCCTTAAAATATTTCAGCCGTAAATCAATTCTACGAATCACAAGTCTACGACATCTATGTTATTCGCGGGAACGCTGCAGTATTCAAGTGCCACATCCCTTCGTTTGTGTCAGATCATGTTCAAGTAGTTTCTTGGCACGATACCGACGATGGAGAATATACATTAAATGCAAATTACGGTACTTTTGAATAAAAAATTGGAATAGTTTTATCCTTTATCCTGTCCGCTATCGTTCGTTTGTAAATTAGGATCACTTTTATTCATGACATAAGATTTCAAGTACTAATGGGCAATTTCATTTCTAGTCGTCTCTCAAGCGTACACAGTTCATTTGGTTGAAGAAAACGTTTTACGGGGGAATTCCGCAATTGTAAAATGCCTGATTCCAAGTTTCGTGACAGAATATGTATCAGTGGCATCCTGGATAATTTCAGAAGGAGAAGATGAGGTCGAAATAACAATAAACGATACTTTCGATAAAGAGGGTATTTCAAATCAAGATAACTTCACTGTATCTGAGTGTCCCATCCTTATCCTTCATATAATGACATGTTTATTATGCTCACGAGATTCTTAAAATTCATATTTGCAGTAGTCACACAAGCTTATACGGTCAACCTTATGGAGGAGAGTGTTTTACGCGGGAACGCAGCCATTCTGAAATGTCATATTTCGACCTTTGTGACTGAGTATGTTAGCGTATCTTCCTGGATTATCTCAGAGGGAGATACCGATGAATTGGAAATTAAAACCGAATCTAACGACTTGGGTATATTGTTCTACCAAAATAGATTTTTGCGCTTTACAATTAGGGACTTAAGTACCCTTTTCCTATTCCCTTTTTTTTTTTTTTTTTTTTTTTTTGGATGGGAAATCATCAAATGACCCCTCCCGCTCTGGGTTGAGCGGCAGGGAGTGTCAGACTTCTACTGACTAAAACCCACCCATGCTCCTCTTAGTGCCTTTTACGTTCCAGGGCCGCGGTAACTCTTTCGAACAAATCCGCAACCCTGGTAGGCACTGGCCCTAACGGGCCCCTACTCCTATGCTGACATCTCTTTGAGGCGCGCGTGGAACACAACGCGCCGTCGGCTTGGGTCTGGCTTTAATCGGACAGCGAGCCACCCAACGCTCGCCGTCCGCAGACCCGCACCTACGGTGGCCGGGAATCGCCCAGCGACTCCCGACGCCCGGTGCGTCTCCCTATGCCGCGGCGGCTGGGGCGTGAGGGTTGTCTCTCCCTCACGCGGCCCGCCTCCTCCTTCACTAGCATTACTGCTTCGCAGAAGGAGGTGACGGCTTCCCATGCCTCCTCGCTCCGGACCATGGATTGAACCAGGGCCGGACGCGAGAGGTCGCCGCCGCCGATCGCCTCGACGAGGACACGGCGCTGCTCCGCCCATGCGGGGCAGGCCTCCTTTCCTATTCCCTTGTTTTACAATCTCCAGTGTTTACCAAATGTTAGTTATTTTAAACTATTTCAGTTGTATCTCAGGCGTATACTGTGAATTTGATGGAAGAAAATGTCCTGCGTGGAAATTCAGCGATTGTTAAGTGTCACATACCAAGTTTCGTAACAGAATACGTTACAGTATCATCCTGGATTATTTCTGAAGGAGACGTTGATGAACTAGAAATTCAACTAGATCAGACATTCAACTTAGGTATTCAAGAAAATGACACAAGAACACTAACTCCTACACCCATCCCCACAAAATATAGATACCTAGACCACAGTTCCTTAACAATGCTCATCAGCAAAGCGTTATTGTCTATTTTCAGTGGTTTCCCAATCCTATACAGTCAATCTCTGGGAAGAGAATGTCTTACGCGGTAATGCCGCTATATTGAAATGTCATATCCCAAGTTTCGTCACCGAGTATGTCACGGTCACTTCCTGGATTATCTCTGAAGGGGAACAGGATGAAATGGAGATTAATCTGAATTCCGACTTTAATTTAGGTAACTTAAACCGACAATTTCACCCCACCGAGGCATCCGTCCTTTCCAAATTTCCTCCTACGTTGTGCATTTCAGTATTATAGATATAGGTATTCGCATCAGGTCTAAATGGTTACAGTGTAAGACAGTAGGTGTAGTAAAATTAAATTTTGCGGTCTAATTCACATTAATGTAACGATTTCAGTCGTGTCTCAAGCTTATGATGTGAAATTTTGGGAAGAATATGTTTTGCGTGGCAACGCTGCTATTTTGAAGTGTCAAATTCCGAGTTTTGTCTCTGAATACGTCTCAGTAAGTTCCTGGATAATCTCTGAAGACGAAAAAGAGCGAGAAATAAAAATAAATGCTTCGTCCGATCTAGGTACATCATTTGAACGATTCTGTTATCAGCGTTTGCTCCTTACATCCCTTTCAACCTTAACTCTTCATCATCATCATCCCAACTCTTGTGTATACTGAATATTCTATCCAAACCGTCACCTGAGATTTACTAAAAGTGAACACACTGACTACTACTGTAATAGACATTAAGAAGTATCCAAACATTTTATCTACTCGTCTCAGGTGTCACAATATTGTTTCAGTGGTATCTCAGGCATACGCCGTGAACCTGATGGAAGAGTACGTTTTGAGAGGCAATAGCGCCATTTTAAAATGTCACATACCAAGTTTTGTATCCGAGTATGTTTACGTCATCTCTTGGATCATCAGCGAAGGCGACGACGAAATTGACATCAAACTAGAATCGACAAATAATTTTGACGGTACGAAATAAATTGTTTTTCAGGCTATTTAACAGCCTATATTTGCCTTGAGGATAGTAATAACATGTTATGAGACTAGTACAAAGTTTTTCTTCAATTGACATTCACAGATGTCATTGGCCGCGTCCATCGCTAGGTTTGCATATCTATGTACGGTATAGTTTAGGGCATTGTTCCTTATATGGGTTCCCGTGATTCCATGAGCCACACGGCTCACCTTTATCCTTTATCCCACTTCCTTAGTCTAATGAATGCATTGACATTTATAAGTAAATCGCAACCCTATGTTGCGTTGCATAAAATTGAATTGCTTTTTCAAACTTTAAATGTTAACAGACTTAATGCAACGGTTTTTCTTCCTTTGACAGAGGGCAAATACTTAGTGCTTCCATCTGGAGAATTACATATTCGAGATGTTGGACCTGAAGATGGTTACAAATCATACCAATGTAGGACAAAGCACAGGCTTACTGGCGAAACCCGATTATCTGCGACTAAGGGACGACTTGTCATTACTGGTGAGTTTTTTTTTTCATCTAACTATGAAAGTGTCATCAATTCATGTTTTAGTTACGATATCACTTTATTTGATAATATTTTGGCTTTACAAATGCGTTGTTTTACTCATTCTTATGTTATATCATCATGAATTAATGGCGCGATTAATAATAATTACTATTTTTGCAGTGAATAATGCTTTTGTATATTTACTAGTCAATTATTGTACTGAAATCATTGATTAACAATATAAATTAACTAAAAAAGCGTTTATTGTTCTTGTTTCTTTCACAATTGATACTGAATGTAGGTAATTAAACCTACATTCAGTATCAATTGTGAAAGAAACAAGAACAATGAACGCTTTTTCACTATTATTCACTGCAAAACATCTATTCTATGTACTTAAACAAGAAAAATAATGTCCTCATTTAAACATTTTCGGGCAATCCTCTTAGCTTTGTTTGACCCTATAATATTACCCTTATAGCCCTTGTTAGTGTTTGAATGAGAATATTTAATTGGAATAACGTGTTAAAACATTTTCTGTACAATAAATATAATCTTTATTTGCATTAATTACAATTACTTACCTACGTAGTTTTTGAAGTATTTTGATTTCAAACACTTACCTACTAAATTAACTCCAGCTTTTGTTCTAAAAAGATTATTTTTATTGTATTATATTTTATGAAGCTTAAATATGCAAATTCCATTTTGTATCTTTAAGTTTGCCGTTATCGACTTATAACTTGCCTGAATGTTGGGATAGGGTACCCTGCAGAGCCTTGACTCGCGGTAGTTTTGACATCCTTAGGGAACAGTAGGGGTGTTTAGGTCCTTATTTCCGATTGATTACTTTGGTGTCCTCTGTTCGTGATCTCGCCTTCTCCCAACATGCGCAGAGCCGGTGGGCCGGGTACCTCCCAAGTTCCCTAGCGCGTCGACAACAAGTGGCTACCAGTTTACCGAGCTCTCCAGCCTCTCTGTACTGTGTCCAGCACAGGCTTACCCAGCACCAACGTACCGGTAAGATTCACATTAACGTCGTTTTACGCAATTCCTCAGAGCCCATAGGGCGCGTGCCACCTAGGTTGGCCACAGCACAGGTTGGCATGATGTTTGTTACCACGTCGGGAGCGTCATTTACATTACAATGTCCAGCCCAGGCATTCCCCGTCCCCATATTCAGGTATGGCATTTTGCTATTCTAGTAATATTATGACCGTTTTTAGAACCCGTTGGCCGCGTACCTCCCAAGTTTGCTTCCGTATTGACGGGAACCATGTTCGAAGTTAAAAAAAGCGATTCTTACGCTTTGCAGTGTCCCGCCCAAGCGTTCCCAACCCCTCTGTTCAGGTAAATTGAACTTCAAACTTTTCTTTACGCTGCATCCGTAGAGCCTGTCGGACGCGTTCCACCGAAATTTGCATCTGTCGTCATGGGAACAATGATTGGAGTCAAGAAATCTGATTCATTTGCCCTACAATGCCCTGCGCAGGCGTTCCCAGTCCCGATTTTCAGGTACTCCTCGTATTTTTGACAATTAAATATTAAATTCTTAGTATATCAATATAATACATTCAATTTGCTTCAGAACCAATGGGAAAAGTATCGCCAAAATTTCCAAGCTTAGAAAAAAGTAGACTTTTCAACTATGACAGCAATCAAAGCGTAGCGCTTTTATGTCCCGCTCAGGCATTCCCTGCCCCAATGTTTAGGTAAGAAAAGTATGGTATTAGGCTTAATTTGATTGAGATAACATAAAAAAATATAAACGTTGATTTCATAGAACCTATGGGAAGAGTATCGCCCAAATTTCCAACAGGAGACATAAGTAGAACGTTCATTGCTAACATGGGCGATGGAGTACCTTTACTTTGCCCTGCACAAGGATTCCCTGCTCCAGCATTTAGGTAAATTTTAAACTGTCTATCGTTCTTATAATTATACAGAACCCATGGGCAAAGTCTCGCCGAAATTTCCATCAACTGAAACTGGACGCAGTTTTACTTTCTCCTCCGATTCTTGTGTGACAATGCTCTGCCCGGCCCAAGCGTTTCCAGCCCCACTTTTCAGGTACAATGATTTATCTTAATCTTATCTCTTTAGAGCCTGTGGGGCGAGTACCACCCAAATTCCCTTCGATGGATAGTTCAAGAAGTTTCAGTGCTGTATGTAACGCCAGCTTGACGATACTCTGTCCAGCGCAGGCATTCCCGGTCCCAGTATTCAGGTAAAAATCCACCATTCAGGATTCGAAACCACAGAAATAAATTTGATTTGATCCTAGAACCCGTTGGTCGTGTTCCGCCAAAATTCACAACAGGCGACAAAAGTCGTGCATTTGATGCCAACGGAGGTGATAGCGTCACTCTTTTGTGCCCCGCGCAAGCTTACCCTGCCCCGGCCTTCAGGTATATTTCAGAAATTCATTTATAACATCTACTTATTTAACTTGTTCTTAGAACCGTTGGGTAGCGCCGCTCCGAAAGTAGCAACAAAAATGATCGATATCACGGAAGTATCCCTCAGTAACACTGTCACATTACTTTGTCCCGCGCAAGCTTTTCCCGTTCCAATATTCAGGTAAAATAAATTGATCTTACTATGTAGAAAAATGGTTATATTTATGTCCAGAGCCAGTAGGAAGAGTTCCTCCGAAGTTCCCAACACTGGATAGTACTAGAGGTTTCAGTGCCCACATTAATGCTAGCGTAACGCTGCTGTGTCCCGCTCAAGCTTTCCCAGTACCTTTATCCAGGTAAACTTAAGTGATTTGTATCTATTTTCTTCTAGAGCCAATTAATAGCGCCCCACCGAAAGTACCTACTAAAACCATAGAGTTTGTGGAATTTGCGATGGGCTCCAGCGTTACGTTGCTTTGTCTGGCACAAGCATTCCCGGTCCCTGTCTTTAGGTGAGTTCAAACTCAACAATAATAGGTCGCGTTTGTTTTTAGAACCAGTTGGTCTAAAAGCCCCTACATTCTCTACGGATTTCAAAATGGCGTGGTATGTAAAGAACGTTGAGCAGGGCTTCGCGTTACTTTGTCCGGCACAAGGATACCCCGCCCCTTTATTCAGGTATTTTACTCATATTTTTAGAACCAATCGGCTCCAAAAGCCCTTCATTTTCAAGCGGTTCAAAACTAGCCTGGTTTGAAATTCGACAAAAACAGGATTTTGCATTAATATGTCCGGCGCAAGGGTATCCTGTACCATTATTTAGGTGAGAACTTTTACCTACTCTTTATTTATGTCAATTTCCAGAACCCGTTGGTTCCAAGCCCCCCACATTCTCTACTGAAGACAAATTGGCATGGTTTATTAGTAGACCTATAGGACAGAGTTTAGCTTTATTATGTCGGGCCCAGGGACATCCTATTCCTGTGTTCAGGTACATAACTACAATATTTTATAATTTTAGAGCCAATTGGATCCAAGTCACCCACATTTTCCACTGATAATAAGTTTTCTTGGTATATGAGGAACACTGGCCAGAGTCTAAACCTTCTATGTCCTGCTCAAGCTTTTCCAGTACCAGTATTCAGGTGAATACATTATACCTAATATTTTCAATTGTAGAACCCGTTGGCTCAAAGTCCCCTACATTCTCGAATGACGTTCAGTTCTCTGGGATAACTCGTAAAACTGGTCAAGATTTTGCTCTTTTGTGTCAAGCGCAAGCATTTCCAGTCCCAATATTCAGGTAAGAAAACTTTGTATTTAAGCCATCTGATTTTTACCATATTTGTCACAGAACCAATCGGGTCCAAAGCACCATCGTTTTCTTTGGAATTTAAAAGCACTACTCTAACGAAAGTGGTACAACAAGCCATAGTTCTCTTGTGTCAGGCTCAAGCTCACCCTCCTCCTGTATTCAAGTGAGTGCCTCATTGACTTAGATTATGTTTTCTTGGTTTAGAGCCAGTAACAGCGAGAGCACCTGCATTTCCTACTTCCGCAAGTTCTTATAATTACGAAATAGAAGCGAATTCTGGAGGTTCTATGCTTTGCCAGGCACAAGGGTATCCCCAACCAGTGTTCAGGTAGGTTCTGTTTTTGACTTTATTGTCCCTCTTTTAGAACCTGTTGGTGCAAAAGCTCCTTCTTTTTCGACTGATTCCAAAGGCAGTATTTTCGTTAGAGAAATCGGACAAAGTTTTGCATTGCTCTGTCAGGCGCAAGCATCCCCTATTCCTGTATTTAGGTAAGTCAAAATTAATAAATTGTTTGTTTCTCCAGAGCCCGTAAGCTCCAAGCCGCCTAGCTTCTCCACTGATTTCACCCTGTCAGCGGTAACAAGACATAAGGGTCAAAGTTTCGCACTATTATGTCAAGCTCAAGCTTTTCCTATACCGATTTTCAGGCAAGTGTCGAATGATGAAACTTAATAATAACTTATTATAGTCATGTTACTATATCATCTTGAATTACTGCGGAATCAGATCCCTAGTTTTGTTTGTTTTTCAAAAGTTGATTTCGGCAAAATTCTTCTTCTGAGATGAAACTCTCCTGGCACAACTAATACCTAACTTAATCATTTTTATCCAGAACCTGTCGGATCAAAAGCTCCTTCTTTTTCAACTGAATCAGCTCTTTCGTCTATAAAAAGGCATCAAGGTCAAAGTTTTGCTTTACTTTGTCAAGCTCAGGCTTTTCCAGTTCCAATTTTCAGGCAAGTTTCAAAATTCATTTCTTAATTAGCAGTATAAAAATAATTTTATAGAACCAGTTGGCGCTAAGTCCCCGACATTTTCTACTGAATCAATGGGAAGCATTTTTCGAAAGCGCGAGGGACAACCTTTTACACTTCTTTGTCAGGCTCAGAGTTATCCCGCTCCAGTTTTCAGGCAAGTGTTTTTTTTCTCACATCACAGAACCTGTGGCCTCTAAAGCGCCAACTTTTTCAACGGACGCTCGTAGCACAACTTTTATACGCATCGTCGGCCAAAGTTTCGGATTGCTGTGTCAAGCACAGGCATTTCCCGTACCAGTATTCAGGCAAGTTTGTTGCACGATTTGTTAATTATTGATTTGGTCACAGCTTCTGAAAGACTCGGTTAAGACTTGAATTCGTCTTCAATTATGACTTAGGAAAGTAAATATGTTTTCGAATTTTATGTAGAGCCGATTGGGAGCGCAGCGCCAAGTATCACAACAACGCAAAAAGCTGCTGTGTCTTACCCCCAACATACTTCGCTAGCGCTTTTGTGCCCTGCTCAAGGATTTCCTGTGCCAGTCTCAAGGTGCGTTAGCTTGTATTTTGTTGTGAAGTCCAAAGTCATGGAGATCTGCAACTCTCAAGACTAGAGTAGGTAATATTTTCTAATATTATTCGATGGTCCCTCCCACTCACTAGGCGTTCTGTGGAAAATGTCACGTTTGTGCGTATGTGATATTTTATTAAATTATGCTTTTCTCTACTGACTGAAAAGATTTAGAATAATAAGAAGAGAAACAATTCCAAATAGGGTTTGCAAAATAGTCGTCTCTGTAATTACAGAACCAACCAATAAAATTGCCCCTCGAAAGGATTCCACTAAACACTTTGAAGGGTGGGAAGTGTTCACCGTGGCGCAAATGGACGTGGCATACTTAACGTGTCAAGTTGCTGCTTACCCGGCGCCCGTGTTTAGGTGAGTAGGCAATACAAGGACGGTTTTGCATTCCAGAGCCGACCGGTAGGACGAGGCCAAAGGTGACGGGCGACGGGCTCAACCGACATATAGGTCGACAAGGTGAAAGCCTTGCGCTCCTTTGCGACGTTCAAGCTTTCCCAGCCCCTCTTACGAGGTATGGCCTTTAAAGTGTTAGGGCCGGCCGCCGGCATCTCACGCATTCATTTATCACGTAGTCATACCATACCCATCACCCAATGTACTGATACCCGTTGTTATTGCAGTCTGTTGCGGCGGCCGCCCCGCCCACACGTGACATGAAGGCGTGATGAATCGCGGCCGGCCGCGCGCCCTATTACGGTCCCCAGCCAAAGTAACGATTGAGCGGCGTAGACACCTGTTGGTAAGTGTCAGGGTGTTCTTGCTTTCGTTCAAACGCTTTAATCTTTACTTTGTGCTTTTCGTGAGTCAAGGCTGCACTTTACTTATTTTTGTAGCATAAGAACAGCCCTGGTTTATGCGGTAGCTTTATATTAACTCTGTCTCAACGGCTAGCTTTTTATGTTAATTAAATCTTCGTGAGTATCACTTATTTCTCAGTACCATGGTTGGAATTTCTTCGCAACGTGTATTTATTACACACTAACATATGTACATGTGCGGTATGATGGTTTAGATTGCATTTGTTTCTTCTTTAAGAACCAACAAACAGTATTCCTCCCAAGCTGTCTAGTGGTCGTTTACAAGAATCCCAGTTGAATGTCGGAGAAACGGGCACTATTTTATGTCTCAGTCAAGGTTTTCCAGTTCCTGCATTCAGGTGGGTGGCTCTAGTAGAAAATTTATTCCCCAATAGTTAATTATAAGTGCCTACCATCTTAATCAATTAAAATTGTCTCGAGTAACTTTATTTTATGCTTTAAAGAACGAGCTACAAACATTCCCGTTCCCGTTAATAACCTTAAACTAAGAAATATGGCAAGTTGTCTGAACTTGTTCTCTTTTGTTCCAGGTGGTACAAGTTCATTGAAGGCACAACTAGGAAACAACCAGTTACCCTCGATGACAGAGTAAAACAAGTATCAGGAACTTTGATAATCAAAGAGGCTAAAGTTGAAGACTCCGGAAAATACTTGTGCGTTGTGAACAATTCTGTTGGTGGTCAGTATTATGTTTATACTTGATTGAGTATAGCTATTTTCATAAGATCACTAACAATCTTTAACTTTCAGGCGAATCCGTGGAAACTGTTTTAACCGTCACTGCTCCCCTTAAGGCTACTGTTGAACCCGCTACGCAAACTGTTGACTTTGGAAGACCTGCTGTATTCACCTGCAGATACGAAGGAAACCCTGTTAAAACTATCACTTGGCTCAAGGATGGAAAGGACATGAAGCACCATGATGGTACTCTAAGGTAGGAACTCTTTAAAAATTGTCAACAAACATTCGCAATCAACTTTAAATGATTGGAGTTTAGAAATAGTTATTTATGATATTAGTGCGGTAAGTTGGTTTTTACAAACGAGTAGACGAATGTAAGCACGAGACGAAGTCGAGGGCTTACCATAGTCACGAGTTTGTAAAAACCAAATCCGCACGTGTGTCATACAACGTTTTTCGACACATTTGCGAGAAAACATTACAATAAGTAATGAAACAAACTTTTTGTCTCTAGAAATCAGTCGGAAAGTCGCAACAATCTTTGACGTTTCTAATATGAAAATGGCGCGAATTTGCAAAGGGCGCCATATGCGCGTGGTGAAAATTAGAACCACATACTTTATTTTTTTATTTATCTTCTCTCATTTTCTCTATAATATTAAAATGAGACAAACGTATACAGCAAAAGCGCTTCCAAGGAGGTTCGATCATTCAGCTTATTTATTCTCGTGATGTGAAACTCCTTGGTGGAATTCTTATTAATTTTTATGGAAATTAAAAAAACACCGTAAAGAATACGCACGGCGCTATACAACGGAGTTTGCGGTAAAATATGTACTTAGGTGAGAGTACCTACTTTGCCGCACGCTCCATTGTGTGGTGCATAATTTTTAACTTTCGAACAATGCATACAGGCTTCGTAAATGCATTTTTTGAGCAAATGTGTTGAAAAAGAACTTATTTTATAAAATTATTTTTTACAGAATCGAATCGGTTAAGAAGGAAGACAAGGGAATGTACCAGTGCTTCATCAGGAACGACCAAGAAAGTGCAGGCGCCAGCGCTGAACTGAAACTGGGAGGACGATGTAAGATAAAACGATGCACTTTATGTGTTGATGAAATTCTTCAAATGCGTGAAATCAAAATAATTTTTGACGAAGAAACTGCTAGCTAATATCCGAAAACTTTATTTCTAGTTGAACCACCACTGATCCGTCACAGCTTTGGCGAACAGACTTTCCGCTCCGGCCCATCCCTCCGTCTGAAATGCGTCGCATCTGGTAACCCTACTCCCGACATTGCCTGGCTCTTGGACGGCGAGAAACTGACCAGCGGCGAACGGCTTCAAATCGGACAATTTGTGACTGCTGATGGCAACGTTGAATCTCACTTGAACATCTCTTCCGTGCATACTAACGATGGTGGCTTGTACACATGCATTGCGTCTAGCAAGGTAAATAATATTTACATTGTGTTATTTTTACTTACACCCCAGAAGAAAAATATAAAAACGTGTCAAACGTAAACTATAAGCTAAACTATAAGATTATTCAATATACTGAATAACAACGTAGCTAAATTGCTGACGTCAACACTTTGACAGCTTTTAACTGAAAACGTTTCCACTGAGCCACTGAGTAATTAGACGCAATTGACTATCTTGTTCTTGAATTCTCAAACGAAAGGGTCGTTTGAGAATTCAACTTTAACTAAAAATTGAGTTGCAATTTTGTTCAATTGGCTACTCACAACAAAATGTTTAATTTTTTAAAGTTGTCAGTTGCTATATGTAAATTGCTTAGTGTACGCATCGCCTTATTATTTTCAGCAAGTAACATTGTCAAGTCAGGACGAGACTGCATTGACAGTGTTTCCTCTTTCAAACTAACTTAAAAAAAAACGCAACCTGCACAGGTTGTGTTATCTGCCAAGCGAAGAGCTTCGTCGTTTTTTTGAACCCTCATTTTCATCCAAACCCAAGTTTGTTTGGATTCATCATCTGCCTAGCCTTTTTTCCAACTTTATTGGGGTCGGTTCTCAGTTAAAACGGTTTCAGCTGAATACCAGTATTTTACGTGGAGCGGCTGCCTACCAGACCTCTACAACCCAGGAGATGAGTAACACGGTACTTCTTGGCAAGACTGGTGTCAAATTTTCGACAATCCGTAACGACTGCCAAAGATCTACAAATGACAGCCGGGACCAACGGCTTAAGTTGGTTTGAATTATACCAGATAAAAACCCAAACAAAATTCTCGGGATAAGACGTCAATAGTGGATTTATCAAACATTTTCAATTCCTTAGCTCACACACTTTAGATTTTATTAAAATCTAAGAAACCTCGATCTCGTCACTGACTCACTGATGATCGTCAAAACTCTTAGGGTACTTCCTGAAGTCCTAGAAAGCTGAAATTTGGTATGTAAGCTAGTATTAGTACACAAACAACAAAAAAATACTAAAACTTGGAACGTTTGCCCCCCAACCCTTTAAACTAGCGGATGAAGTTTCTATGAGACTTCCGCATATTTTGATGCTAGATGTCTGAAAATTTATATAGGGACTCCTTGCTATTAATAATAGTAAAATAAACAACCCACAAAAAGAAAAATAAAATAAGCAAAAAAAAAATGTTGTCATAAACAGCTTACAAATCAAAAAGATTTTCATGTAAAATGTTGCCAAGACGAGACCATATGGCTCACACTATCAAAAAGAGATCAAGAAGAGAAGATAATCAGATCTCATGTAGAACCAAGCTTTAACTCTACACGCCCTAACTTTACAACTTCACAAACTCTACACCTTAGTCAAAAATGTGTCTTGGCCGTTTCGTTACTACAAGAACTATTGTATAAGAGAAAAGTAATGAACAGTGAATACATTTTTGACCTTTCGCCCATGTGAATGTAGCGAAATGGGTTAATATTACTTTTTGAACCTACAACAAACAAGCAATTCCTAACAACGCCTTTCTAATCAAATACTAGACTACTTAGCTCAATAACTAATTCGTAAATTCCAGGTCGGCAGCGCTTCCCACTCGTCTCGCGTCAACGTATACGGCCTTCCTTACGTGCGCCCCATGAAGAAACGCCCAGTCGTCGCCGGAGACAACCTCATTGTGCACTGCCCCGTAGCTGGCTATCCTATCGACTCTATTGTATGGGAACGTGATAACAGGTTAATATAATTTTATTGTTGTACCTACACGAAATTGCTTGATTTACAGGTCTACTGTTTTCGGTTTGCCAAACAGATATAAAACAGAGTTCTTTGTGTATCAAACTTGATGACCGCGTTATAAGAATAACACCGTCCGTTCTATCACAAAAAAAAACTGTTTTCACTTGAAAAGCTGCCACGCTAAAATAGAGTTGGACTAGACACAAGACATCTGCCACATGTAAGGAGATGAATGGGCCATACTCACGACCAACTGGGCAATATGCAAGGCGACAGCACGACAAGCCAAGATGGAGATATCGGTATAAGCTGGACTCTTTCGATAAAGACTGGCCTAGTCTCAAATAGTAAAGGTAGAACGAAGTGTTACAAAAGTAAGGAGGCTTTTGCCAAGCAGTGTGAAAATCCACGCTTAGAGTGAAGAAATTCTTAATGTTTTAGACAAAAAAAACACGCGAAAGGCCCAATGTCCAGCAATGTGCTACGGCAGGCTGAGTTGATTTATAGGCACAAACAAAAATTGCATTTCATAGAACATGCAACGTAGCTCGGTCGAATACAATAGAATATTACTCTCTATCGGACAGAGAACCCGAATTATTTATAAGTCTTCAGTCTGGTGCATCTCGTAGTGAATCCAAACGGTATAGAATGTTGTGCCTCCTCCCTAAACTGCCCGTGTCCCGACTACTTTCTGGGTAATAATAAAAGCACTAACACGAAACAAGATCTATTATTTCAGAGTTTGCCTCAAATGCGTTTTTCATTCGGATAGGTCCTCTCCGAGATCTATAGGATATCAAATGCAGAAAATGCCATGACTCATTGTGAATAACGTTTAAATTCCAGGGTACTGCCCATAAACCGTAAACAGAAGGTATTCCCCAATGGAACTCTCGTGATCGAAAACGTTGAACGAATGAGCGACGAAGCGACCTATACCTGCGTAGCCAAGAACTCCCAGGGATACACCGCTAAAGGAACATTAGAAGTACAAGTCATGGGTAAGTTCGTATTGAATAAGGCTTGATGATGTTGAGGTACCTTTGAGACGGTTCTTATTTAGACTCTGATCTCTCTAGACCAGTTATTAAAACTAGGAACCAATGATGGTCGCCATTTTAATTTTACATACATAACATCCATAGATACAGTTTAAGGCACACAGTTGAAACACTTCAGTTGGCGTCTGGCCAACTGGAATGACTTTTTGCGACATGAATAACTTAATAGTAATACTTCTATGCCTCTTAATGAAGAAATCACTGGTTTACTTTAGTTATAAAAACAAAAAAAAAACGGTGTTAATATCACTTGCAGTTTATTCCAAAGTGCTAATCTAATCGGATAATATGATAAATAAAACAAGCATAATGTTCACGCCCGTAGGTATCAATGAAATAAGTACCTAACTCACATTACTACCGAATAGTATTTTATCTCAAAGGTACCTACGATATACTACGTCAGAAATTTTGTTTTGTGAATGCAATGATTTGATTCAACAAGGTTAGGTCATAATAATATTTTCAAGTAAAGCGTCGATTGGATTTTCAAGTCCACTACGGGTCATGATTTGCCTTGATATTAATTCATTTCATTCACAATCCTCATGCGATGTCTGTTTTCTGAGAAACAAAACGGTTTGCTGTTAATTTACGAAAACTATATACTTACTTACAGAACAGGCAATAAACTTTTTTTTCAGATTGACTTTATCCACTATGATAGAACAAGTTCATTTATAGAGTTACTTCAATGACAGTGAACTGTTTTTACCGAGTTCCGATCCGTTTCCATTTTCTTAAATACATATTCAGATATAGTATTGTGGTAATTAAAAATAATAATGGAACTCAGTTGTTTTTCCTTTTTTAATACCATAATTTAAGAAAACTATATTGATAGATTAGCAGAAGAAAAGTCTTGCACTATATTGGTAGATCAATAACTGCCAAAAACAGCTATATTAAATTATGGTATTATATTTTATGTGTATTGTGTACTAATCAAATTTATTTTCAGGCATCAAAATATAGTATTAATTCAATATGAATGTTATTTTCTACTCATTAAAAATACTTATAGACCAACATGTTTATGCCCGCCAAAGCTACATCGTATGCCACACACGCCCCTGCACTAGTGCTTAGTTTAAAGTTAGATTTTTATACAGTGCCTCCTCAAATATTGCCATTCGAGTTTGGTGACGAGCCAGCAAATGCAGGAGACATGGCCTCCATATCTTGCGCATTAAGCAAAGGCGATCAACCCCTAAATATTTCCTGGGTTCTCAATGGACAAGTTATACCAAAGAACAACGACATGGGAATCGTTCTAACCGTTATCAACAAAAAAACCTCGATACTAAACATAGACTCTGTAAGTGGTATACACAGGGGCATGTACCTCTGTGTGGCGACGAACATGGCTGGCTCAGTTAATCATAGCGCTGTACTCGAAGTCAACGGTACTCATCCTAATAACGTTTAGCTTGCTTTTTTCGGTTACGTAGTGTGTATTATCCCACAACCCTAACCCCTTTTCAAACAATAATAATAATAATTTTCATAATTAAATAGTTCCTCCACAACTTATGCCCTTCGAATTTGGAGAAGAAATTCTGAATGAAGGAGAAACCGCATCAGTGTCATGCGTAATGAGCAAGGGTGATCTGCCGGTGAAGTTCACATGGCGCTTCAATGGAGAAGATATAAAACCGCGCAACAATCTCGGCATTGTACTCACGAATATCAGCAAGAAAACATCCATATTAAATATAGAACCCGTAAGCTCAGTTCATCGAGGCTCTTATACTTGCGAAATCAAAAACGAAGCCGGCATAACAAATCACACAACAATTCTAAGCGTTAACGGTCCGCTTTTTTCTTTATTAATTTAATATTTGTTTTAATCGCTTTTAACAACACAGTTCCTCCCCAACTCTCACCCTTCGAATTCGGCGACGAGCCCGCCAACGCTGGTGATACCGCTTCGGTTCAATGTGTTATGAATAAGGGTGATCTTCCTGCTAACTTTTCATGGAGTCTAAACGGAAGAAAAATCGCTCCGAACAACAACATCGGAATAGCTATTGGAGGCATGGGTCGCAAAATGTCCATACTGAATATTGACTCCGTCAATGGCACCCATAGGGGATTGTACGTTTGCTACGTGGAAAACCTTGCTGGTCAAGTCAATCACAGTGCCACGCTGGAAGTTAATGGTTCATCATACTTTTATTTCTTTGTAGTTTCCATATTATTTTAATTTTTACGTTTATCTTACACTAAATAGTAGCTTCCTGTAACAGTTCTACCCCAAATCCATCCTTTTACCTTCGGAGAGGAACCAGCTAACGCGGGCGACACAGTCGGAGTACAATGTATGGTCACGAAGGGCGATACGCCAGTCAATATCACTTGGCACTTGAATGGGAAACCAACTAGTGAAATCCCGGGAATAACTATGACCAAAATCGGCCACAAATCAAGCAGCATGTCTATAGACTCAGTAGCATCCATACACACAGGAGTGTACACTTGCTCAGCCGCCAACAGAGCCGGCCATGCCAATTACTCAACTGAGTTGGCTGTTAACGGTATCTATGCCATATTGACAACGATTATGACCACATGCATCGTATGGATTAGTTGCTTTGTTTTCCATTTTTTATACCCCTGATAACATACCCTTTTCCTAAACTGTTCTATAGTATAATAAACCTAAAAACAGTAATAAATAAAAACATCAACAACGTAGTGAAATCAAAAGTAAAATTCTGGTACATACATTACATGATAAACAAAATAATTACAGTGTGCTTTTTAGGTTTAGGTTTTAAGATAAAAATAAATTTTTCGTTTCAATTAATAACACATTTTTTGATAGTTGTGCCACAGGTTACGCCCTTTGATTTCGGTGAAGAAATACTAAATGCAGGGGATACTGTGTCTTTAACTTGTACCGTCGGCAAAGGGGACTTACCTTTGAAAATTCACTGGGAACTTAACGACAAAACTCTTAATTCAGGCAATGGTATACTGATAAACAGAAACGGAAAAAGAGTCTCAATTTTGATATTAGATAATGTTCAACATGAACATATCGGCAATTACACTTGTATAGCTGAAAATGAAGCCGGCCGCAGTAGCCACAGTGCGGTGCTCAACGTGAACGGTACCGAATACAAACACTTCCCAAAGTTGATAAGCTTTTGTTCGCACGATTTATTTATTTGTTATTTTATAAATTGTATTTTTATTTACACAAAACACTCAATTTATTGGCTGCGAATATTTTAAAGCCTACACTCGCCGTAAGTTCTGTATTAACTAACGAGCTTTTCATATTTATTTAGCAACCTGAAACTCTGAATAACTCTCCAAAATATAAAAAGACAAAACTCAATAGATTTCAATTTAAACATGCGGAAGTCGTAAATAACGCATAGCCCCATCACTAAATAATTATTAATAAAACAAATCAAACTTTTAATCCACTACAAAAATGTAGTATGGCTTTGTTAAAAATTAATCCCCATTCCATCTGCAGTCCCTCCACAGATCAAGCATTTCGAATTCGGCGAGGGACCAGTAAATGCTCAAGAAATGGTTTTGGTCACTTGTCTAGTCAGCAAAGGGGATCTGCCTGTGACAATAATGTGGTTCTTTAATAGAAACCCTGTGAAATCTGGAGATATCGGAATCAATCTTGTTAACACGAAACGATCAAGTCAGCTAAACATCGAATCTGTGAGCCATCAAAATCAGGGCAATTACACATGTGTGGCAAAAAATGAGGCGGGCTCCATGAATTATTCTGCGGAATTATTCGTCAACGGTACCTAGACTTGATGCATTTGTGCCTGCTACCTAGATGATGTTTTTGTTTTCTATATTTTTTCCATTTGTAACTTTGGCGGGCCATAAAATTGATTGTCTCTAATTTATTGTAGTCAGCACCGCAATTATACACAAAGGAAAACATTCAAGGTCATTTGTTTTGGGCGTATGAAATTATTTTTAACTCCTAGGAAATCATAAATTTCAGTGGCACCAGTTATAACTCATTTCGAATTTGATGAATCTGTTTTTTATGGAGAGGGTGTTCAAGTTATGTGCCATGTACCAAAAGGAGATAAGCCATTAAATTTCAAGTGGACATTTAGCGGAGGAGATGTGAGTTCATTAGCCGGTTTGAACATCATGAACGTGGGCGATAGGGGTTCTGCTCTCATAATCCCCTCGGTGACGGCTACACACTCTGGCAATTTCACATGCACCGCCTCTAATATGGTCGCCAGTGCTAGCCACCACGCCACGCTCAATGTCAAGGGTATATAGTTTCGGTGAATTGTCTTTGCTTATGTGTTCTTTTTTCTGTTACCTTTACACAAATCCTCCAAGAATATTTAAGTTACATACTTATAGCGTCACAAAACAGCTACAAAGTACCTAGAACATTGGATATTTTTTTCAGTGGCACCAATCATATCGCCATTCGAGTTCGATGAAGCCGTCTTTTACGGTGAAAGCATACAGATTATGTGTAACATTCCAAAAGGCGACATGCCATTGAACCTTAATTGGTCGTTTCAAGACAAGCCGATAAAAAAGACAGACGCAGTCGTAGTCACAAAATTAGGAGCCCGAAGTTTAGTTTTGGCCATTCCAGCTGCAACAGAGAAACATACCGGAAATTACACTTGCACAGCTTCCAATATTGTAGCCAGCACCAACCACACAGCTACATTAAACGTTCAGGGTACACTGGTTACTTTAGTGTGTTGCCATTGTTTTGTTTATTTTTATTATTTGTTTGCCCTCACCAGTTCCTCCGCACATCGTTCCATTTACGGCTGAAGAGCCCGTTTTTGCCGGCGAGCTTATACAGTTGACGTGTTATGTATCAAAAGGCGATGCCCCTATCACAATAAGTTGGAGTTTTCATGGCCAAGAGTTGTCCTCACATCAAGGAATTGCTACGATGAAGATCGGCGAACGGACATCGTTGTTGACGATATCTGATTCACAAGCTAGCCACAGCGGCGAATATTCATGCCATGCCGCCAACCTTGCCGGCCTGGCAGTTCATTCAGTCTCAGTTAACGTTCACGGTATTCTAGAAACCCGTTAGCTGCCCTAGCCTCTCGCACGCTGCACGCTTTACTCTGCAATAATCAAAGCCTTCTTTCTGGATTAACAGTATTGCCACACATCGTACCCTTCGAAACGGACGAGTCGGTGTTTGCTGGGGAACCAGTTCAGCTTAATTGTCATGTTTCCAAGGGTGATCTGCCTCTGGATATTAAATGGCATTTTCATGGGCTAGAAAATACTTCATCGCATCTAGATATCATGACAAATAAAATGACGTCGCGTACTTCATTTCTGTCGATCTCTGCGGTGACTGCCAGCCACAGTGGCAACTATACGTGCGTAGCTACTAACAGAGCCGGTTCCACAAATCATTCTACGTCTCTCAATGTCCATGGTCAGTTTAATTTGTTTTGTATTTTGTTCATCACAGCGAATCGATGCTTATCAATAATAGGATTTGCTGTCAGAATTAGCATGAATTCTGTAAGCATGTCTGAAAGCAACGTACGCGTTTGATATGACTTTGGTTTTCATTCATTATCATTTTCACTTACTTTACACTAGGTATCCATAATAGCCGTTTTGCATTTTTCATCAGTTCTTTCGTTAGTCTTGTAATTGCAAGAATAGTCAGCAATTTTAGGATCTTTTACAATAACTGTTGGTTCGCCTCGAAACAATCTCTTTTTTTTAACTGATTTGTTTTTCAAGTGGTAGGAGTAGTTCTTGTTCCGCGTCTAGCTAGCTGTCGTATCTTCAAGTCTCAACAAGGCTACGCAAGTGGAATAACATCTCCAATCGTAACATCACCGACCGCACATAGGTATCACTTAATCGACAAAAACATTTCAATGATATTTGGATTTTTAATCGTTCTTTTAACGGTAAATACCCAATGTTACGTTGCGTTTATGTCCCCCCAATCTTAACCTCTTTTCAAAAGAGAATAATTCGTAGTTCCACCACAAATCACACCTTTCGAATTTGGAGAAGAAATTCTGAATGAAGGAGAAACCGCGTCAGTGTCATGCGTAATGAGCAAGGGTGATCTGCCGGTGAAGTTCACAAGGCGCTTCAATGGAGAAGATATAAAACCGCGCAACAATCTCGGCATTGTACTCACGAATATCAGCAAGAAAACATCCATCTACACTAATATTATAAAGAGGAAACATTTGTTTGTTTGTTTGTTTGTTTGAAATGAATAGGCTCCGAAACTACTGGACCGATTTGAAAAATTCTTTCACCAGTAGAATCGTACATTATCGATGATGGACATAGGCTATAGAATATTTTCAAAAAAGTTAGGGATCCGTATGAAAACTTCGATAATGTAAGCCAAGGTGTGAGAAAAAATCCTTATATCGCGTACGCTGCGGAATCTATTGACAATAGAGCAAAGTGATGTACTACAGTTTTATAGAAGTCATCAATGTCTACAAAAAAGTCCGCGATACCATATGTCTAACTATTATGGTTAAGTCACCATGACCGCTTTTTGTTCAAATTATTCAAGCAAATCCTTGGTGATATGAAAAAATGGTTATTTCGGTATCATGATATTAATCCTTATCCATTTAAATGGTTTGACAATTAAGGTTGATTATGTCCGTGTAAATCACATTTTAAATTATTCAAATCGGACCTTTCGTTCAAAACTTACGACGGTAATAAACATACTCGGAGTAAGAAAAATGTCGCGGCTTGAGCGAACTGGGAAGAATCATAACAACGCTTGGTCCGATGAAGTTAAAAATGATTTCGATAAAACAATAAGAATAACAAAATATTTGTATTTTTCGCAAATAAACTACATACATAATAAGGGGTGAAGCAGGGGTTGCAGCAAGTTTTTAGGGGAGGACATTATTGCTTGCTTTAATTTACGTCGGAATGCTATGAACGAACTAAAAATGGGATTATTGAAACAGATGTACCTAACAATTTTTTGCATAATCAACTCCTGACGGGGTGAACGGGGTGAACAGTTGCGCTGAACCTGAGACCATAGAATAAGTAGAAATGGCTAAGTAATAAATGTTATTAATGAAAATCGTTGTGCTTAATTTTCCAAAACTAACCTTATAAGGGAGTTAGGGGGCGTTGAAGTTTGTGGAGTACCTACTAAACCCGCGCGGACGAAGTCGCGGGCGAAGTGCTAGTATTAAATATAGAACCCGTAAGCTCAGTTCATGGAGGCTCTTATACTTGCGAAATCAAAAACGAAGCCGGCATAACAAATCACACAACAATTCTAAGCGTTAACGGTTCGATTTATTCTTAATTTATTTCTTAGTCGTTTTAATTGCTTCTTCTAACTTCAGTTCCTCCCCAAATCTCACCCTTTGAATTCGGCGAAGAGCCCGCCAACGCTGGTGATCCTGCGGCGATTCAATGTGTTATGAATAAGGGTGATCTTCCTGCTAACTTTTCATGGAGTCTAAACGGAAGAAAAATCGCTCCGAACAACAACATCGGAATAGCTATTGGAGGCATGGGTCGCAAAATGTCCATACTGAATATCGACTCCGTCAATGGCACCCATAGGGGATTGTACGTTTGCTACGTGGAAAACCTTGCTGGTCAAGTCAATCACAGTGCCACGCTGGAAGTTAATGGTTCATCATACTTTTATTTCTTTGTAGTTTCCATATTATTTTAATTTTTACGTTTATCTTACACTAAATAGTAGCTTCCTGTAACAGTTCTACCCCAAATCCATCCTTTTACCTTCGGAGAGGAACCAGCTAACGCGGGCGATGCAGTCGGGGTGCAATGTATGGTGACGAAGGGCGACACGCCAGTCAATATCACTTGGCACTTGAATGGGAAACCAGCTAGTGATATTCAGGGAATCACCGTGTCTAGGATCGGTCACAAGTCAAGCAGCTTATCTATAGACTCGGTAGCATCCATACACACAGGAGTGTACACTTGCTCAGCCGCCAACAGAGCCGGCCATGCGAATTACTCAACTGAGTTGGCTGTAAATGGTATCTATTTACAACTATAACCACGTTCATCGTATTAATATGTTGCTTTTACCCCTTATTATTATAACCTCGTCCATTTCCTGACAGTGTTGCTATCCTTTCCGTATTACGACGTGGTGAAGCGTTATAAAATATGAAGCGGAAACGTATTTCGAATACACATAAGTGACAATCACATGTATTTTGTTCGGAGTCTATAGCTCTTTAGTTCTTTTTAGATTCGATTAATAACAACAAGCTATTCTTTAGTTGTGCCGCAGGTTACGCCCTTTGATTTTGGGGAAGAAATACTCAACGCAGGGGATACTGTGTCTCTAACTTGTACAGTTGGCAAAGGGGACTTACCTTTGAAAATTCACTGGGAACTAAACGACAAAACTCTTAACTCGGGCAACGGTATACTGATAAACAGAAACGGAAAAAGAATATCAATTCTGAGCATAGAGAACGTTCAACATGAACATATCGGCAATTACACTTGTATAGCTGAAAATGAAGCCGGGCGCAGTAGCCACAGTGCGGTGCTCAACGTGAACGGTACCGAATACAAACACTTCCCAAAGTTGCTAAGCTTTTGTTCGCACGATTTATTGTTTCTTTATTTGTGTTATTTCATAACAATTTTTCTACCTCTCATACACAAACCTAGTCCTACATTGTTATTACATAGGTATATTATTAGGCGCTCGTTAAAACTATGAAAATAATTGCTCAGGACCGAGATTCAACGACATTTTTCTTAAAAAAAATCTCAAAAAAAAAAGCTCCTATGGAACAATTTTATTAGGGATACACACGTAAAACTTTTTTTAAATTAGTAATCTTAATTATAACCTTTGTTTACTTTTGCTTGTCAATTAATTTCTTTTTCCTCAACAGTCCCTCCACAGATAAAACATTTCGAATTCGGCGAGGGACCAGTTAATGCTCAAGAAATGGTTTTGGTTACTTGTGCGGTCAGTAAAGGAGATCTCCCTTTGACAATAGTATGGTTTTTTAATGGGAACCCTGTGAAATCTGGAGATATCGGAATCAATCTTGTTAACACGAAACGATCAAGTCAGCTAAACATCGATTCTGTGAGCCATCAAAATCAGGGCAACTACACATGTGTGGTAAAAAATGAGGCGGGCTCCATGAATTATTCTGCAGAATTATTTGTCAACGGTACCTTGAATTAATGCATTCGTGCCTGCTAGATGATGTTTTGTTTTTTATGATTAATTATTGTTTACTTTTTGTAACTTTGGCGGGCTATAAAATTGATTGTTACTAATCAAAAATAAAAGCAAAGGAAAACATTCAGGTGCACATAAAAAATATATTTAACTTCTAAGATATCATACATTTCAGTGGCACCAGTTATAACTCATTTTGAATTTGACGAATCAGTTTTTTACGGAGAGGGTGTTCAAATCATGTGCCATGTACCTAAGGGCGATAAGCCTTTAAATATCAGGTGGACATTTAGCGGAGGAGATGTGAGTTCATTATCCGGTTTGAACATCATGAACGCGGGAGATAGGGGCTCAGTACTCATAATCCCCTCGGTGACGGCTACACACTCTGGCAATTTCACATGCACCGCCTCTAATCTTGTCGCCAGTGCTAGTCACCACGCCACGCTCAATGTCAAGGGTATATGGTCTCGGTGAATTGTCTTTGCTTTTGCATTGTTCTGTTACCTCTTACACCAATCCTATAACAGTAGTTATGAACCTTTAGTATCTCAAAACAACTAAATAGAATGTTTGGCTCTCTTTCAGTGGCACCAATTATTTCCCAATTCGAGTTCGATGAAGCCGTCTTTTACGGTGAAAGCATACAGATTATGTGCCATATTCCAAAGGGCGATATGCCTTTGGATCTGTTTTGGTCATTCCAAAATAAACCATTAAAAAAAACAGACGCAGTCGTAATAACAAAAGTAGGAGCACGAAGTTTAATTTTGGCCATACCAGCTGCAACAGAGAAACATTCCGGAAATTACACTTGCACAGCTTCCAATGTTGTAGCCAGCACCAACCACACAGCTACATTAAACGTTCAGGGTACACTGGTTACTTTAGTGTGTTACCATTGTTTTTTTTATTTTTATTATTTGTTTGCCCTCACCAGTTCCTCCGCACATCGTTCCATTTACGGCCGAAGAGCCCGTCTTTGCCGGAGAGTCCATACAATTGGGATGTCATGTGTCAAAAGGCGATGCTCCTATTACGATCAGTTGGAGTTTTCATGGCCAAGAATTGTCCTCACATCAAGGAATTGCTACGATGAAGATCGGCGAACGGACATCGTTGTTGACCATATCTAGTGCGCAAGCTAGGCACAGCGGCGAATATTCATGCCACGCCGCCAACCATGCAGGCCTGGCAGTTCATTCAGCCACAGTTAATGTTCATGGTATTCCCCAAAACCCGTTAGCCGCCCTAGCCTCTCGCACGCTGCACGCTTGACTCTGCAATAATCAAAGCCTTCTGGATTAACAGTGTTGCCATACATCGTACCCTTCGAAGCTGACGAGTCGGTGTTTGCTGGGGAAACAGTACAGCTCAATTGCCATGTTTCCAAGGGAGACTTGCCCCTAAGTATCAAGTGGCACTTTCATGGGTTCGACAATTCTTCATCGCATCTAGATATCATGACGAATAAAATGACATCGCGTACTTCATTTCTATCGATATCTGCGGCGACTGCCAGCCACAGTGGCAACTATACCTGCGTAGCTACTAACAGAGCCGGTTCCACTAATCATTCCACTGTTCTAAATGTTCATGGTCAGTTTCATTTGGTCATCATTATCATGTTTTATGTTACGTCCATCACAGCGAATCGAGGCTTTTAGTGTTTGCTGACAGAACCAGCATGAATTCTGTAGGCATGACTGAAAGCAGCGTACGCATTCTGTTTCCTTTTTTTCTGTTTACATTCCTTATCATTGTTTCTCTTCAAAAGCATATCGCCGATCCTCAATATTTGATACCAATCAACATTTTGCTAGGATTAATTGACAAAATACGTGAATCGTTGTATAAAAGCCTAAAAAAGAGTTGTTTCGGCTTTTTCCTCTTCGTATCTTTAATAAAACCGGTCGGAATTTTACGTCTTGTCATGACTAGGATATACATACAATAGGAATCAAAGTATTTTTCTATTAGTTACACATTATTTTTTGTCCCTTGTCTCAAAAAAACTTGTTCTGTTAAATCGTCCTTTATTTAATTGTTTCTTTTTTATTCAAGTGGTACCGCACATTATTCCATTCGAAGTTGAAGAATCTATATTCGCTGGTGAATCAGTGCACCTTACTTGTCATGTATCGAAAGGCGATCGACCTCTTCAAATATCGTGGAGTTTCGAAGGCCATGAAATCCCCTATCATAATAACATGGGCATTACAACTACTAAGTTAGGAGAAAAAGCTTCAGTCCTGAGTATTCCAACTGCTATGGGCCAGCACAGCGGCAACTACACTTGCACGGCCAGTAACCGCGCCGGACGCGCATATCACTCTGTCCTCGTCAATATTCATGGTATTGGATGTGTTCCCCTAGTACAAGCTTAGCTACTGTAAGAAAATTGTTCCATATGTGTATAGATATAATGCACGTTTAGATTTACATTTAGATATCACTTTTTCCTTTATCAGTCCCTCCCCATATACTACCGTTTGAAATTGAAGAATCCATCTATTATGGAGAATCGGTACAAATGACCTGCCACGCCAGTAAAGGAGACCGACCGATGTCTATTACTTGGACATTCGAAGGCAAAGATCTATCCACTCATATGGGAATCAAAACCATGAAAATGGCGGAGCAAACATCCTTTTTATCTATTGCATCTGTGACGGGAGCCCACAGTGGAAATTATACCTGCATCGCCAGAAATAGAGCGGGAGAAGATAGATATTCCACTACACTCAACATTAAGGGTATTTCCACTAGATGTCGCAGCATGCGCCTTATATACGTATCATTTACTAAAGTTGCAATATTTTCTTTACTCAGTCGTCCCTCACATCAAACCTTTCGAGTTAGACGAAGCCGTATTTGCGGGAGAGTCTGTGCACCTCGACTGTCACGTTTCGAAGGGCGATACACCTCTGAACATCTCCTGGAGTTTCCAAGGGCATCCTGTCACCCGCAGAATGGGTGTAAAGACGACAACTTTAAGCGAACGCGTATCTGTCCTCGACATACCTACCGCAATGGGACCCAATAGTGGCAACTATACATGCACTGCGACGAATAGGGCAGGCACCACTAGCCACACTGCTCTTCTCAACGTTATTGGTACTAAAACGTTACAGCTCGGATGTGCTTGCTTTCTGTTTAGTTCCTCCTGTGGTCCAACCTTTCTCTTTCGGCGAAGTCGCAATGAACTCCGGACAAGTAGTAACAACCCCCTGCTCTGTTATTGAGGGAGACCATCCACTGCGACTAAAATGGCTTTTCGACGACGAACCTATCAAACCCAGATCTGGAGTAACCGTATTTCACATAGGCGAGAGGAGCGCTATTCTAAGTATAGCCTCAATAGCACACAATCATGCTGGAAACTACACTTGCGTTGCGGAAAACGAAGCAGGAATCCACTATCACACGTCTACTTTGATCATTAACGGTGCTTAATTATTTCTCGTTTCTGGTGCCCGGTAACTTAGATGTATTTTGTGTCCTTATCGGTTATTTCTCAAACATATAAATATCTAATTTCACTTTCAATTAATTATGACATTCCAGTTCCTCCCAACATTTTGCCATTTACATTCGGCGAAAAACCCACCAACGTCGGAGAATATTTACAATCTGCATGCACTATAAATTATGGTGACCTTCCACTGACCATTACTTGGATGTTTAACGGTCAATCGATATCTCAGAGGAATAGTAATTATGTTGTGACCAATTCCAAAAGAAGTAGCTTACTGATAATTGAATCTGTGGACGCCAAACACGCCGGATCTTATACATGTATCGGGGAGAATCGTGCTGGCCGTAATACTCATTCAGCTGATTTAGTTGTTTACGGTTAGTCTCATATAAGGTTGATATTTATTATTTTGTCATTTAGATAAACTTTGTTTCAGTTCCTCCCAAGATTGCACCTTTCAGTGCTGGCCCAGAACCAGCTTTTCTTGGGGATTATTTTGCTCTTCAGTGTATAGTAACCCATGGGGATCAACCGGTTCTCATTGACTGGACTGTCAATAATCAATCTGCCAAATCTATTCCCGGAGTTCGTGTTAGTACCAACGACCGAAGAAGTAGCGTATTAACCATTGAGTCCGTGGATGCTACACACGCAGGGCTTTTTAATTGTACTGCGAGTAATGCTGCGGGCGTCGTTTCGCATACCACCGATTTGGTTGTAAAGGGTGCGAACAAAAAAGTGACTATTTTTACGCTTCCGTCCTTTTAACCTCAAACTTTCATTTCCTAATTTCACTTTACCAAACATTTTTACTGTCCTAGTTCCACCGTTGATAATGCCGTTCAATTTCGGTGAGGTGCCATTCAACCCGGGTGACACGGCGGTAGTGAATTGTGTTGCCACCAAGGGAGATATGCCTCTCGACATCTCATGGACGTTCAGCAGCGAGACTATGGACTCGAGCCTTCAGCGAGACATCACGACGATGCCTCTCGGCCCGCGTGCTTCCATCCTCACCATCAACTCCGTGAGCGCAAATCATCAAGGGAACTACACGTGCATCGTGCAGAATGCGGCCGGCCGCGCAGAATATGCAGCGACACTCGTCGTCAACGGCACGTCTAAATCTGATAATGCTATGATGCCAACTGAATCGTAATATGGGAACTAACACCACAATATCGCACCTGAAAGGACAGTCCGTTCACAGTCACCGTTCTATAACTCTTTTCACAAGTCGCTAACATTGCCTGCCTCGACGTTATTCTAATTGATCTAACCCAAAAATCTATGATTATTTCCAGTATTGCCTCGCATAGTTCCATTCTCGTTCGAGACTCCGCTGTTTGCGGGGCAGGCCAGTCAAGTTACATGTTTGATCTCGGAGGGCGATCAACCTCTCGATATTCAGTGGTACTTTGAAGGGCAACCTTTGAAGGAGAAAGCCGGCGTGACGGCAACTAAAATTGCGCAGAGAGCTTCATTGCTTCTGATCGACCCAGCGGGTTGGTCGCACAGCGGATCGTATGCGTGTATCGCGCGCAATGTCGCTGGCATGTCCAACTATACCGCCTCACTAGAAGTCCATGGTATACGTTACGCATATGTGTACCCCTTCTTCCTCGCACGGACCAGCTTTGCGTAGATTCGATATTGTATGCTTTAATTATTCCGTTAATTTTCAAGAAAAAAAAACCAAAATAATCGTTGATCGGTAGATAAATGAATCTCTCACTTCATAGCTGTCTTAATTTATAATGTTCACATCACGTTTAGGTGATTACAAAAGCGAATAACGTTATCAATCTCGAGACAGGGTTTAGATCAGTCGTTTTGAATGCTTTCCATAGGAACCGGCTGCGGCTATCATCGATGTACCCTTTTCATCCACTCCTTGCATTTTATTTTGATCCTAACACCTTCCTCTCCTTTGGGTTCCTTTCTTTGTATTTGTTTCATTAAATAATTTGCGTATTTGCCATTAATTAAGCTTTTTGCTTGGCTTACTAACGTTATGTATATTGTCTGTAGAAATAACGTGTTGATAAGTCATTTCAGTAATGAAGGAACACCTTATTTCTTCACATATAAAGCGCGTTGCTTTGGTTGTTGATGGTGGAGTGTAGATATGCCTTTTATTTATAATTTGTTTTATTATTTATTTCCATTTATTTAATACTATGGTTTGTAGATGGATATGCCTAAATATATTATTTGCAAGCTGTGAAATATATTCTACTTGAAAGCTTCTATGGCGGCGCTTTAAAGCACACACAATATATCTGTTATTTATACAATGCTTATAAAGTATATCTTAAACTAGAGTCAAAGCCTACCTAGTCGTTACAGGAGCTTTTCAGAGAATATATTATACTTAAGTATAATTGAACACGAGTAAAAACAAGTAAAAAATATGATAAATTCTATTTGGCCACTCATTTTAAATGACTTTTTTTAAATTTGTAAATTGAATATATTAAAATATTTCCATCTGTCATCATGGACTACAATTCATTCAATAATGTTCAGTATACTTAAATATTTTAAAATAAGTTCAATAAAACAATGGTTCCCCCTTGTGTATTAGGGAATAGATTTTGTTTCATTATTAGCAACATTCTTTAAATTATAATTAACTAACGAAATTACGAGATTCATAAAAATTGTTTAGGTGAGAAACAAAATCAATTCCTTTAAAAAGTAAAATTAAATTTAGAGTAAATAAAAGAAAAACTTGCAAGTTCAATAAATAAAATTATAGTAATCTAGACAGCAACAAGTTTGTTTTTTCATACTATCTGTAATTCAAACATTCTCAATGCACAAAATCATAATATTTGCTTAAAATAGAGAATGAAAGTCAAGAAGTAAACAAAATAATGTTGGTCCTTATTTTATGTAGCAGACAGTGCAAGTTCTATAACCTATCGGTGAAATTTCAGTTCCCCCCCGCTGGATTATTGAGCCCACTGATAAGGCATTTGCGCAAGGCTCTGATGCTAAAGTTGAATGTAAAGCCGATGGTTTCCCTAAGCCCCAAGTTACATGGAAACGGGCTGAAGGTAATTATAACATCATTGTACTTGTTATTTTTGAAACCAGTTATCAATTTCGTAAATTATATACAGGGTGTCCCAGAAATCAACGTCAAGCCGAAATCGAGCATTAGGCCAAGTCGTAACAGTTATCAGAAAAATATGAAAAAAAATCTTGGTCATGTACTTTTCAAATTATAAGGATTCAAAAATAAATCTTAAAAACTGACACCATGTGATGATCTTTCAAGTCCTGTGACTGCGAATATTAACTTTTCTTCAGTTTTTTTTCTGTAATGTAACTACGAATAACCTTTCTATCAATTACAGTTAAAAGTTAAAACATGACTGCCTCAGTTTCAAAGAAAATCTTAGATTTTTACCCAACATTGAATTCAAAATAATTACATCACCCAACTTTAACCGACTGTACTGTAAAAAAAATGTACTACAATATTTTGGCAAGTAACATTAAAAGATGGCGCGTTTAGTCTGGATTCCAAAATGGTATGACACTTACTAATTGCTACTTCTTAATAAAAAAAAATAAAAAAAAAACTTTTGAATAAAGTCGGATTTCATACAAAGTCGACCGAGATGAATGCTGCCCAACCAAAAACCCAACGACTAAATTTTATTTCAAATGCACCTAAAACTAACAAATTACTTTTTTAAGTAGTGGTACCCTTTGATCAAGGTACCGTCACTATCTATCTCGCTCACTCTTATTAAAGCAGTAAGTCACGTCACATTCATAAAAATTTTTTTTCCTTAATTATGAAGAAGCAATTAGTAAGTGTCATACCATTTTGGAATCCAGACTAAACGCGCCATCTTTTAATGTTACTTGCCAAAATAGTGTAGTACATTTTTTTTACAGTACAGTCGGTTAAAGTTGGGTGATGTAATTATTTTGAATTCAATGTTGGGTAAAAATCTAAGATTTTCTTTGAAACTGAGGCAGTCATGTTTTAACTTTTAACTGTAATTGATAGAAAGGTTATTCTTAGTTACATTACAGAAAAAAAACTGAAGAAAAGTTAATATTCGCAGTCACAGGACTTGAAAGATCATCACATGGTGTCAGTTTTTAAGATTTATTTTTGAATCCTTATAATTTGAAAAGTACATGACCAAGATTTTTTTTCATATTTTTCTGATAACTGTTACGACTTGGCCTAATGCTCGATTTCGGCTTGACGTTGATTTCTGGGACACCCTGTATATCTTATATTATCGTTTTAGGTGATACCCCTGGCGATTACAAAGATCTTAAGCCCAATAACCCTAATGTGAAAGTTGAGGATGGAACATTGACCATTGCGAATATTCAAAAGACGAATGAGGGTTACTACTTATGCGAAGCTGTTAATGGAATCGGATCAGGATTGTCTGCCGTTATTCTTATTAGCGTTCAAGGTAAGCTGAATAAATAAACTACGCGCTAAAATCTGCGCAAAGTAGTTACGCACCGGGTTTGAATATATCAAAATATGTATCTGTTTAAAATTTTCAGCCCCACCTCAATTCGAAATTAAAATGAGGAATCAAACTGCCCGCCGAAGTGAACCAGCTGTGCTGCAATGCCAAGCTAAAGGCGAAAAGGTATAAATCTTAGAAACCCTCTTAATAAACAGAAAAAAGTAAACTGAAACAGAACATAACAGTTTATTATTTCCAGCCCATCGGTATCATTTGGAACATGAACAACAAGCGTCTGGAACCCAAATCTGACCCCCGCTACACTATTCGCGAAGAAATTCTGCCCGGAGGTGTTGTATCCGACCTTAGCATCCGAAGAACCGAACGATCTGATAGCGCTCTCTTCACTTGCGTCGCTACCAACGCTTTTGGCTCCGACGATACCAGCATCAACATGATTATTCAAGGTAAAACAGATGGCTAACAAACAAATGATACTAATACGATAATAATATACCTTGGTGAAGGATACTTCAAAGATACTTTAATCTAATCCCTTTGCAGAGGTTCCCGAAGCGCCCTACGGTTTGAAGGTATTAGACAAATCTGGAAGGACTGTGCAACTGTCTTGGGCCGCACCTTACGATGGCAACTCACCAATTAAGAAGTTCCTTATTGAATACAAACGCGCTAAAGGCAACTGGGAAAAGGATATTGACAGGTATTTATTCATACAAGGGTGTTTTGTCGTCAAAATGTTAACATTGTTTCAACAAATATTGACCACTATCTTATTTTACAGGGTTCTCGTACCTGGAGACGCGACCGAAGCCGGAGTATTTAGCTTACGACCAGCCACTGCCTACCACATTAGAATCGTCGCTGAAAACGAACTGGGAACCTCTGAGCCGTCAGAGACTGTCACCATTATCACTGCTGAAGAAGCCCCCACCGGTCCCCCTCAGGATTGCAAAGTCGATGCCGTTGACAAGCACACCCTCCGCGTCACCTGGAAGCCTCCCCCACCCCAGGACTGGAACGGCGAACTCCAAGGGTAAAAGACAATCAAATAACTCCTTATCATGGATATCTAATTTCAAAAGAACAAATAACCATGATATCTTTTTGATTTTCTAGATACTATGTTGGTTACAAACTGGCTTCAAGCAACAAGTCCTTCGTATTTGAAACTGTTGACATCTCTAAGGAATCTGGCAAGGAACACCACTTGGACATTCTGAATTTGAAGTAAGTGTAAACTAAATTAACCAACAAGTTGACACTAATGCAAAAAATTAGCACTTAGGTTGCTGACTCCCAGAGTCAACACAACTACGGACTTTATGAAAAAGCCAATAATAACTACTTTGGGAATTTTAATATAAATAACTTTCCTTCCAGGACATACACCCAGTACGCGATCGTAGTACAGGCATTCAACAAGATGGGATCAAGCCCCGTATCCGGCGAAGTTCGTGCTTACACCGCAGAAGGCGCGCCGTCTGCACCGCCCCAGGACGTCCTCTGCACCACTCTTACCGCTCAAACCATCCGAGTCTCTTGGGTATCTCCCCCTCTTGCCGCTGCTAACGGACTTATCAAGGCTTACAAAGTTATCTACGGACCTAGCGAAACCTGGTATGGTAAGTGTCATTCAAAAACTAACAAATTTGACGATCTTGCGGAAGAAAAGGTCTTCAAATTAACAAGTCATGCTTATTTTCAGATGAAAAGTCAAAGGACACCAAGATTACAGCTAGCAGCGAAACTATTCTCCACGGACTTAAGAAATTCACTAACTACTCGATGGAAGTGCTTGCGACCACCAACGGAGGCGATGGCGTACGATCTGCTCCTATCCACTGCCAAACCGAACAAGACGGTGAGTTTCCACTATCATAAAGGAGGGACACAGAAATAATTTTAATAAAAAGTAAACTTTATGATTCAAGCATAACGATTACTTTACAGTACCGGAAGCTCCTCGCGCTGTAAAAGCCTTGGTTATGGGACAAGACTCGATCCTGGTTTCATGGAGGCCTCCTGCGCAGCCGAACGGTGTCGTCACTCACTACAACGTCTACACTCAAGCACAAAACGCTGAACCTCATCCCAATAAGGTTTGTATCTCTTTTCGATTCATTTTTGGAAACAAAAGATGATCTGAATATCGTTAAAGAAAAAGGACGCGAGAAAATGCTGCAGAGGAAACGATAAACAAAACACCACCAGCTACTCGATCTACCAAGACACTAATAATGATTGTTTAGCGCGTGTTTAATTATTGTTTAACGTATTAGAAGGAGACTAACACAGTTTCGTTGTGTTATAGGTACCCGCATCGCAAACGAGCTACTCTGCAACTGAACTAAAAGCCGGCCGCTACGATTTCTGGGTGACCGCGTCTACCATTATTGGTGAAGGCCAGCCCTCAGCCACCGCATCCTGCAGCCCCAGCGACAAAGGTAAAAAAGCCCGTAAGACATCATCGTCTAAGATAATCTTGTGCTGCTAAAGAACCCAAGGCAACACAGAAAATTAACAATTAATTGTATTTTTTTGCTATATCACGAAACAGTCTCAATAGATTTATTAATAATTATATTGGTAAGATATAAAATTAATAGAAAGAGATTTCAGAGTAAAAAAGTCACTAAATATAATTCGAATATAATCTTACTGTCAACTTTCAAGATGAATTATTAATGAATTATTCTTATGTACCGAATATTACTCGTATACAAAACATTTTTGTTTCAATAAATCATATCTAAGTTACCTATTTTCCATAACGTTGCCATATTTAATTTGTGTCATATTTGTTTCAGTACCCGCCAAAATCGCCTCATTCGATGAATCGTTTACCGCAACTTACAAGGAAGATGTCAAACTGCCCTGCCTTGCCGTCGGCGTTCCTCCTCCCAATATTTTGTGGAAGGTAATAAGAAATTGAAAACATAAAATCAGGCCTGTATTCTTTGGTTTAGACAGAGGTGCAATACACCCATATGTTGCCAGTTATGATACGCTACCGTATACAGAAAGCAAAAGCACACATAGAACATTAGGGTCCGGTCTTACCTACTAAACCTGAATAAAAAAGGGAACTCACAACCGAACTTACTTAATGCTGTATTTTAAGCTTTTTTGGAAATATTATTCAATTTATTATTTTGAAAATCTTAGGTGAAAGGCCATCCCCTGGAAGCATCGGAACGCGTTCGTCAATTGCCCGAAGGCTCCCTGCAAATCGCCGGCGTGGCTCGCGAGGATGCGGGAGAGTACTCCTGCCATGTCGACAACCAGTTCGGAACTGACACCGTTACACACACTCTCTCTGTTCTCGGTAAGCATTTTATTCTACTTTCTATCAATTCAAAAATTCTAAGTTTTATTTTATTTATTGGGGACGAAAAACAATTACATGCCAAAACAAATACAACTGAAATGTCAAACATGTAACCCAATGTCCACGTAATATCAAAAGAATTACAGAAGTTCGTTCGTTTAGAAAGCAGTCGTGCGCACTTTTATCTCTAGAAGATACTTCTAGGTTTTGGCGTTTCCGTATTTGTTTTTTTTGCGGATTGAGCTATTACTATGGCACAAACATTTTATTTGTTTTTATTACTGTTAATTCGAGAGTACTCATGCGTACAGCTTTGCTATTACATATATTAATAAACCTGAATGTGAACAAAATAATTTAGAAAAACGTACGTGTTGTCCCTACAGCCCCCCCCTTCCCGCCTCAGCTCAGCATAGCGTCGTCGTCGGTGTCGTCTCTGACGCTGCGCCTCAAGCCGTCCCTGGAAGTGGACCAGTCGCCCGCCGCAGGGTACACCATCCACTACAAACAAGAATTCGGAGATTGGGAAACCGTACAGGTAACTATTTTTTATAACTAAACGATTCTTATGGTCTCCGAGGTTTCAGTAGGTTTGAACCTTTACTAGCATCGCTCACAAACTAACGAGTAGAGTGAGCCTGCCAGGGTTGCGGAATTTGTTCGTAAGAGTCAGTCGCGGCCCTGAAACGCAATGGACACGGATGGGTTTTAGTCAATATGAGTCCTGACACTCCCTCCCGCTCCACCCAGAGCGGAAGTCATTTCATGATTTTCCATCCATAAAAAAAGAGTGAGCGACGAGTCGCGGGCGGCTCGACCACGACTCGCATAACTGACCTCCCTTAATAAAATTAAAAAGACTGAGAGCAGGAAATAATTATAACATACGCTTTCTTACAGATTCCAAGCACCACTGACACATACACTTTAGAAAACTTGTTCTGCGGATCCAGATATCAACTCTATGTTACGGCTTACAATGGGTATGTAAATAATCAAAGTCAAAAGTCAAAGTATAAAAATTAGGCCGAGTGCCAGCACTTTTTGAACGTCAAAGTTCTACAAAAGACAGTCCCCCAAAAACGCCCGCCCGTCACCACTTCCTAGTGTTTTAGCTGGGAAGAAGAAGTGGCGCAAGAAACTCCCCAGCAACACGTCTATCTGTTAAATTTAAAAACTTGAATTTATACAGTAGTATGTAAAGCAGTTTACAATAATGATAATGACACATAAAAAAATATATCCAATAGGTACCTAAATCAAATTAAGGCACCTCGCGCACTAGACGGCCACGACCCCGACCAGTGGCCGTCTAGTGCGCGAGATGCCTAACTGACACACCTTGTTAGCTAGCACACTCCATTATGCCATAATAAAAAAACAAACTCAAGCATTAACAAGTAAATCAAATAAATTAAGCCTCCAGGCATAAAAGGTGTGTCCGCTTACACGTGCAATGGTATAATCTAACACTAGGATTGTGACTGGAAGCACAAAATGATGAACTAGAGCCAACATAGTAATAATAATAAACAGTAAGTTTAACGTTATAAAAATAATAATAAAAATACAAAGCCATGACCATCAAGACGACCAGTCACCACAAGCAGCACCCGTTCACGAACATAACGCAAAGATCAGCCATTACCCCCCTCGCCATGTTTGAGGGAAGGAGGTAATCCGACCCCCGACGCTACCGCAAGCAGTGACATCTAGGGGAGCATGACGAAATTGCTGCCAGTTGTTCAGGCAAGAACAGTATAAAACAGCTAGGTTTAGGGTAACACTAGTTCATCGTATGTACAACTCATTATAACAAAAAAAAAACAATTGTTACGAGAATCAATATATATTTAAAAAAATATATATTAAATGAACTCATATAACCTGTCATAAGCTAAATTATACAGAAAGTATTACAATTATCTTGCGTTCAACATTGCGACCAACTATTCTTATCGTCTAAATAGTCATTGATAGAATAGTATGCTTAGAACAAAGGTTATATTTAACTTTAACTTATGCATTAGGCAAGTCAAGAAAAGAAAGGGGTAGTTTATTGTAAAACCGAATACCGAGCCCCACAAATGACCCCCGGACCTTACGAAGACGCTGGGAAGGAGCATGTAGTTTGTGCTTGTTTCTGGTGTTAAAGTTGTGCATATCACTGGTTTTGGTGTATAAATGTATATTTTGCCTAATATATAAAATGTTTGCAAAAATGAATTGAGATGGCACCGTGAGAATTCCAATCTCTTTAAGGTGAATGGATGAATGCTCTCACTGCCATTTTGTCGCTAGATGGCGACACATCTACAATTTCGAACATTTTCAATTTTTACACCTAACATAGAAAGTTTTAATAGACAACTTTATTATAGGCGACACCTAGGGCATTACCTTGATTTTTTTTAGATAATCACTATGCTTGTTAACTGCTACCATACAAAGATTACAGCAGAATAAAGATTTAGCCGCATGAATTTACTCTTAAAACACACACATGCAAAGTAAATAGTAGTAACTTTCGACCCTACTAGATGTCGTTTTATTCAAAAATGGTTGGAAATTAAAATGTCCAGAGGACCAAATTGTTATATTCCAATCTATTTCTTATTAATATAACCTTAGCAATGATTATCATCACGCTATACTTTCGGGAAGCTGAGCAGCTAAAAACCTTGACATAAATAAGGTCGGCTATTTGAAACATTTATCAACCGTACAAATAGACTGTCGGTTTAGAGACTGCCTTTCATTAGGCTTGGTGTGGGTTCAAATCTCAATAGTTGTATTTATTTTTGAATTATTTTTCATCTTTCTTTATCCTTACCAAACCTAATATTTTCAAATATTAATAATAATATAATTATTGGTCTATGCATATTTTTGTTTCTAGGCTCGATATCCTATCGGATTTGGTGGTGAAAAGGTATCCCTTTTCACCATAACAAATTAGGTATTCAGATAAATTATTTTGGGTAATAAACATTGCATGTTACGCTCTAACATCGCAATCAGTAAACATGGGCTCGGCGTACGACTATGCACCGAAACTCACACATCTGTGATCAGTGTCATCACAGTCGCAACCTACTGTTACCGATAGACAAGGATAGAGATAGGAGACGGCGCTGTCGTGCGAGCGAAATCGCGTTAGCTGCCGAATGTTGACGAATGTTTACGATTATGAATGACATGGCATGTGGTAGCGTTAGCAAATAAAATAAAAAACATTAATTATTTTGAGGTACTTAAAAAAAGAAATATTGTTCGCTCGATCGCGCAAGGTTACTAAAGCTTTACTTCTGCCTTTGTTTTCGGACAATAACAAGCCACTTTTGTCTCCTTAATTCATCTTTAGGAAACCTGAATAAAAAAGAGCCTTAAGTATCACCATTATGCATTTATGTATAAATAAATAAAGAATATGGCTGCACATGACGTGCAGTTTGGGAGTTACGAGGAAGCCTTGAAATCATAACCGTTTGCTTTGCCACAGTCGCGTAATAAAGATAACTAAATATAGTGAAGTAGTGATTCTGCACTAACAATTAGGTACTAAAAACTAGACTTTGTCTTATAAAATATTTTTTTTTAAATAAGTACCTGTTGCGTAAAACATAACTGTTATCAATTATTAATAAAATTGACTTGAATTTAAATAATCATGGTTGGTAAAACAATAATAATAAAAAACTATTAATATGTTTGAAGAAATTTGTGTTGCTAACCTTACGTAACCTCGTTCTGATACTAGTCGTGGCGCGCGTTGTTTACAAAATCTCTCAACAACTCGCGAATTGTGCGTATCGTGTCTCTCACGCATGTTTTTAATATCTATCTCGCTCTCACAAACATGGCGAAGCAAACGATAAAATATTTTTGTTATTTTCAACAAATTAACATTTTTGGCTGTATTTACGAGTGGTGTGTCTTATTTTTATTCCTAGTATTATTAAAACACTGTTGAGCTGCAAAGATTAAAGATTTTATTAGGTACAGATTTTTGGTTTCCTATGTTTAGGTAGGTACTACTTGATACAGAAAGTCAAGTGAAGTCAATTTTTTTTCAAGTCTATGCAGTGAAGGTAGTTCAATTTACACGATAATTAGTAATAAGTACTACTAATTAATAACAATTTCCGAGATACTGATAAAAGCTAACATGTGGGTAGAACTAGGTAAGTATATTTATTCATAGTACCTACCTAAACAAAAAATCTCTAATAAAATTCTTTGCCTTAAAAATCTAGAAAAAATATAGGTATGTTTAGGTATCAAATAGGTACTAAATTTTTGTAAAGGCGAATTGAAATTTTTGAGCCTTTACGTGGAGATCCTAAATGTCGGCAGTCCATCCTGACATCAGAATGACTGCCCATTTTTTAAATTCATTTTCTCAGTTATTAATTAGGTACCAATTATTTAAACAAAGGTATCAAATAGTAGCAAATAGGTATTAGATCTTAGTAATATTTTTAAGCTGATCAGTCATTTTGGCCAATCATTCTGAAGGTCACATCAATGATTTTCCGTGCGCGACTGAGTGCCAATTACGGGCAATCACTTAGTTGAGTAGGACCGCTTGCTGTGACTAAGTCCCGTATCTAATGGTAATAAAGGTATATTGTACCTACACAGGTTGTTGTAATGTGACTGAACCTAAATAGTACCTAACGTGTAAATAAATTGTGACGTGTAGGTACTAAATAAATAAAAGATTATTTATGCAATTATTCGTCGCGATCTAAGAATGTTTTCTTTAGGTGATACAGTCGTAACATTCAGTGATTAGTGTAATTACTGGCGTTCTTTGGTGGAATGGTTTTAGATGGCAAAGCAAAGGGTTGTTATCAGCTTAGAATATCTTGGTATTAGTTGGTTAGAGTAGGTACCTACCTATGTAAGTACTCGTATGTGTCACCGGCTAATTCCAAACATCGTAAGATTGTAATAAATGTTGTTTATGTTTTAGACTATAATCTATGATTATGTTGAGAACAGATAATGGATTGTGGAGGTCTGGTAGGCAGCCGCACCACGTAAAATACTGGTATTCAGCTGAATCCGGTTTGACTGGAAGCCAACCCCAGTAGGTATAGTTGGGAAAGGGCTAGGCAGATGATGTGTTGAGAAGAAATAATTTCGAATACACTGAATCACACCCAAATTCAATAGTTTACAATACTTGTCTTATCTAGAAGAAATTATAAGTAAGTAGGTACTTGTAAATATACAATCTTACGCGACTTATAATATTACAATCATGCGATACAAATGCAAAAAAATACATCATCTGTGAAAATGTCAACTGTGTAGCTATCACGGTCCGTGAAATACAGTCTGGTGACAGACAGAGACGGACAGACAGACATACGGACCGACAGACGGACGACCATTGCGTAGGTAGCTAGGAAAAAAATAGGTAAGTTTGCCTACGCTGATCGCCTGATTTAGGTATAGGTACCCTAAGTATACCTACATGAACTTCTTTTCTCTGATTTGATTCAACCCAAATTAACCAATGAATTAGTACTTAACCGTGTCAGAAAATGTTTTATCAGTACCTACTTACATACAGTGGAAAGATTTTTAAATCTTTAGGTAGGTAGGCACTATTTATTTAAAGTAGATAAGTAATACAATAATAACATTAGTATTGTATCTGTGTGAACCAAAGGCAGATCGCAGATAATTGTTTTCACTTTCTAGCATTATTTCTCATTCCCTAAAAAAAACATTTCATCAATCATAAAATATAAAATCCGCGGGCAAACCCGCGCGCCGGCGCTAACTTGCTAGAAACACAATTTTGACACACAATCACGCATGGACTGGAACAATTTGGCAACACGCGTTGTTGCCAAATTGCGTCTTGAATGGCAACGTCGCATCGCCGCGTCCGTCACTCGATAACCTTGGCGCTTGTTCGAATTTTCGAACAGCGCCATCTACTTAAAATGTTCACCGCACGTAAACTCGTAACACAACAGCAATGAACTTTTTCTCGGTGGTTCTATAAATTTCTGTCAGATGGCGCGATTCAGGTCACTCACACATGTAAAGATTTTTCGTTTTTTATTGGGTCTAATTCTCATAGAAAGACTGTTTTTTTTCTAAAATTTGGGCGATAGGCGATCACAATACATTATAAAATCTCATTATACTTGCTTTATTCTGCAGAAACTGTTTATTTACGGAGATTACAGCTACTGAAAAATGTATGGCGAGGTCTCTTTAGGGATCCCCCTTAAGATGTTCTCTTAATGAAACCCAAGACCCTAGTTGGTATATTGCACATACAGCACGTTTTTGTAGGACAAATATATTCTGTATGTCAGCAGCCCTTCCCCACAGTAGGATACCGTAGGACATTACGCTATGAAAATAACTAAAATAGACTAACCGAGCTGTGTCAACGTCAGTGTATTGTCTAACTTTCCTGACGACGTATGCGGCAGAGCTGAGTTTTCCTGATAGGCTTGATATGTGGGAACCCCATTGAAGTTTAGAATCAACAGTTATGCCCAAAAATACTGCCGAGTCCACGGTTTCAAGCACCTCATTATTTAAGATGACCTTGGGTACTAGATTTCTAACATTGGGAAGGGCAAACTTTATACATTTCGTTTTCTTTGCATTCAGAACTAGATTATTCGTCGTAAACCAATCCGTGACCATTGAAAGAGCGCTTTTTACGTTATCAAAATCTCGTCTATTCCTGTCTACTTTAAAAATAAGAGAGGTATCATCTGCAAACAGCACTACCTACGTCACAGATACCTTTAAGAAAAATGGCAAATCGTTTATATACACCAGAAACAAGCTTGGACCCAGAATAGACCCTTGGGGCACTCCTAAATGAACTGGTAGCCCGGAAGATTTCACACCATTGACATCTACACATTGAAACCTATTATGTAAGTATGAATCAATTACGTTAAGAGGGCGCCGACCAAACGTCGACCACAAGATTATACGTTAATATTATTATAAACGGTAGTTTTAAATTGTTCAGTTTTATTATAATCACTAAAACGGATAATAGTGGCCACTATTTTCCGTTTTAGTGATTATAATAAAACTGAACAATTTAAAACTACCGTTTATAATAATATTAACGTATAATCTTGTGGAGCACAACTTAAATTGCATATTTTCTGCATTTTCATTCTAAAATAAAAGAAATAACCAAACAAACGATGAGGGCGCCACTGCGCGGTCGACGTTTGGTCGGCACCCTCTTAAGAGCTTCGCTTTGGAGACCGCAATAACGTAGCTTACGCAAAAGCGTGTCACGGTTTACGCAATCAAAAGCTTTGGAGATCACAGAAAACTCCCAATTGCATTTTGCGAGTTCTCCCATGCGTTAAATATGTGTTTTAGGAGGGCAACACCCGCATCTGTGGTCGAACGACCTTTTGTAAAGCCATATTGTTCATTATGAAGGAGGCTATTTAAATTAAAATGTCTAAGTAACTGCTTGAGTATTAATTTTTCAAATATTTTACTAAATGCAGGTCAGATGGAAATAGGCCGGAACTTGCCTAAGTCATTTTTATTACCTTATTTAAATAAAGGTATGACTTTACTATTCTACATTAGGTCAGGAAAAGTTCCAAAGTTCACACATTTATTCAAAGTAACAGCAAGATAGGGCGCTACTACACAACAACTACTTCTACTACTTCTTCTTATAACATGCGGTTGTTGCTGTTGTGTTGTGTCTGTATCGAATTTTTTTTTTCTATTCTAACAAAAGTTTAATGGAGTTGCCCCAGTAAACACCTGTTTTTAGACTAAATTGTGTTAAAAGCGTTAACCACAACACGCGGTGTTACGAGCTCAAAACTAAATAATTGATTACACTTAGGCAAATTACTATGCAATAGGTTTCCAGGTTTAGAAGGGGACGAATTTAAGGTGCGAGTTGTAGTTACAGGTATACTGGCAAAAAACTCATTGAAAGCCTCAGCTACGTCAGCTGCATTACTAATTTGTTGTCGACTATAATCTCTAACTGATTATCTTGTTTAACCGACTTGCCCGTTTCACTACTAATAATTTCCCAAGTGGCTTTTACTTTGTTATTTGATTTTATAGTCTCGCTTAAAAAAATAGCTTTAGCAAGAACACAAATCTTCTTATATAATTTGAAATAATATGTAACATACTCTAGAAAGTGGGTATCAAACCTGTATTTTTTCAAACCATTAATTCGTATAGTTTCGTTCTACTTATATAAATACCTGCTGAAGCCCATTGGTTGAATCCAACGGAGGTACCCGTACGGCTAATAATTTTTGTTTTAAAAGTTGATTGGTACTCTTTTTGTACGACATCAAAAAGGGCTCCATATTCTCATTAGGATTTTCATATTCTATCAAAGACGGCGTTATTTTTTTGACTATATTATTTTAAAACTTGTTACAACGACTAGTTGTGTAGGGCCTACATTCGATTTTATTATGCGTTTTTTTATTTAATGGCATAGACAATCCTCAGGGTCAGATGTTAATTAAATTGCTTAATACTAATTTATTTTCAAAATCAGAATTACTAAAAAAAATATCAAGGCAAGCCGACGAAGATGCCGTGATCCTTGTTGGTTCAAAAAACAAGTTAACCAAGTAATAAGACCTAAATAGATTGAGAAGTCTGACACTTACTGGAATAACATAATAAAATATTAACATAAAATTTCCACATAATACTATGCTTTTATTTCTTGATTTTAACTAATAGTCTCTTCATAAAAATATGGCACGCGCCGCCTCATAGTCATAAATCAAAACACATGGGAGTTTATGTTAAAATTTTCGCATGTGATATAGCGAAAATTGGTTAATGATCATAATAGATCATTTACTCCAACTGAAGATTTCACTGTAAAAATCTAGGAAACGTTACTTTTAGATAATTCTGTAAATGCCCATAAAACTATGAATAGCGTTTGATCAATGTTACTAGGTACTGCAGACTAAGTTATTAAATCAAAACTGACTATTTCACGGTACTTTGTGTTATGAATGGTTGTTTGTTTGGGTATCAAAAAATCCGACGGCAAAAAAACGACTAAAAACTTCCAAAAATACACTTTTCAAACTGATGCAGTTGGTGGCATCACGCGCAAGCCGAACTTTTAGGCTTGTAATATATGCCGTACATAACAAAGATTTATCTATCTATGTAATGAAAGTAACGCCAATGAAACCGCTAAAATCGTCGTATTTCCGTTAGCATCGGCACGGGCGAAGCGTCCGACGTGGTGATCGCCCGCACGCGCGGCTCCAAGCCGCCCGTCCCGCGCGCCGCCGACTTCATCGAAGTGGGCAGCTCGTCCGTCACGCTGCACCTCAAGCAGTGGCTAGACGGCGGCTGTCCCATGAGCCACTTTGTCGTCGAAAATAAGAAGAAGTAAGTCATTAACATCTCTTCTGAATCTACTGTAAGTACTCTACGGCTAGGACGGGACCTTCATTATTGTCCACACAAAGAAATTTGTATTGGCACAAAGCCTAAGCCCGAGAAGGGAATATTCAATGTATCTACCTACCTCTGACAAACCAACAAGTAAAGGATACAAATGTTTCGGATTCATTGTGCCAGGTAAAGTCGAGAAACATTTAACCTTAGACTTGTTTTTGTCTAACTATTATATGTTTATTGTAACAGGGGCGCTGCGGAATGGAATCAAATCTCTAACGCTGTGAAACCTGGTGGAAACTTCGTCGTACTCGGTGCGTACCTACTGATACAAAGTGTTGCTATGTACAATACATTAATTGACAGGCTTGTTATTCATTGAATTCTGTGTGCATAGATCTGGAACCCGCTACTTGGTATGTGTTGAGAATTACGGCCCACAACAACGCTGGATTCAATGTCGCTGAATACGAATTCGCAACTCTTACTATGACCGGCGGTAAGTAATCGTCTGAATGTTAAAATTATTTAAATGATATTTTTTTATGATAAATATGACGATGGTCTCTTAGGTAGTAACTTTAAAAAAACCGCTACGTTCATTATATAATGCATGCCCTTTTAAAGCATAATAATATATATTTTGATCAGCATAAACACCAAATACGTACCTGAAATGCATCGCCTTTTTATTATAATTTAATAATTCTAATACCGGTGTCTTTTAGTTATCAAAATAAATAGCTCTTGTAACGTCGGGCTTGCATTTCAGGTACGATAGCGCCCGCGCGCGAGGTCGGCGACGGCAATCTTACCACGGAACAGACTATCAAGATTATCCTTTCGCACCTTAACCTTATCGTGCCCGTAGTGGCCGCGATCCTTGTCATCATCATTGCTATCGTAGTCGTTTGCGTGGTACGAGGCGCCAGGGACCATCACAAAGGTAAACATCTACTAATGTGCGTGTATTATAGGAACTATTGCTCCGTTACCTGGCAACATCGGCTCCGACAAGGAACTGCCCCCCTGGATCAAGGCTTGGCTTGAACCTGAAGTCTTGGTACCCATTTTGGCAACGATTGTGGTCTTCATCGTAGGCGTGGTGGTGATCTGTCTGACCTTAGCACGCAGGAACACCCCGCACCGCCTGCGAGGTCAGAAGGACATGTATTGTATGTATGGTGGCATGGCACACCGCTTTCTTACTATTTATTTTACCCAAATTCGAAGTATGTCTTAAATTTAATTTGTACCTAATCATTAATCATCTAGTTAACAATGTTGATAGCATAGTTTACTTATCGACTTATATTTTTAACATGTATACTCATCCTTAGCATGGACTAAGTTTAAAGCTCTAATTTTGTATGTTCATTTACCAAATTCATAGTTTGATATAATTTGCTCTTCATAATAATCTAAACCAAAGAACTCGCTTTTGATCGGTGACTTAACAAAACAACATCTAATTGAAACTGTCAAGTGACTTCATCAACTGACCTAATGGATGTGTTATAGATGACGCAGTATACAACGCATCTCAGGCTGCATTAGGCGGCGCCGGCGGTACGTTAGACAAGCGCGGCGGACTCCGCGACGAGCTCGGCTACATCGCGCCCCCCAACCGCAAGCTTCCCCCCGTGCCCGGCTCCAACTACAATACTTGCGACCGCGTCAAGCGACAAGCTGTCATCAGTGAGTATACCACCACACCATCGTACATTAACATCACACTCGCGATGATGCTGCAAGCTACTACTACTGTTCACTGCACATTTTTAAATAGGTACAGTCGTATCCCAAAGATTATATTAATACACATGACAAAAAGAAACACGTAACTCGGGCCGTGATTGTATGAGCTAGGTGGCCTGGTTCCCATTATAAAATAGGGTTTAATGTCTACGCCATACACACGTTCACATAAGCGCGAGTTTACGTGCATTTTAAACGGGACTAAAATCGGGACGTTACTGTATTACCTACGTACACTTTTCCTCTCGACGTTTTTATCACAAAAGCACCCTTATGTCATCAAGTGATAAGAATATAGCCGCTCCTCACCTCACCGTTATGGAAGCGTCGATATTACTTGAGGTAATGGTTATATTAACACTTTTCCTTTTTTATTCTCTTCTACTGCACGACTTTCGCTATGATTCTTATCTGTGCTTTAATATTACTTCTTTCTTACCTTCTTAGCTATCTTAGTGGTGATTGTAAGGTGAAAGCTATGTTGTTGTACATTATGTTGTCCAGTAAAGGTACCAGGGAATTTTATTTTATGTAGAGGGTCAGCTACTTTTTTTTTAATAGCTTTGTTTCACTGCTGGGCAAAGGCCTCAAGTCCTTCCAGATTTTTTTTTCTCGCGCCACCTCGTCACAGCCCTCACGGTATGCATCCAGGTCGTCACGCCACCTCTTTTTGGGCCGGCCTCGGGCACCCATTGTGTGGAGTCTTTTGCTCAACGGTCACAGTGCATTCGGCTTATGTGACCCGCCCAATCCCATTTGAGCCTGGCAGCCTTCTTATACCCACGTTCATTATTCCCGCGTTAGAACGCAGCGTATTGTTCCGAATTCTGTCCTGTATTTTTTTTACGCTCACAATGCTACGTTCTATCGCTCTTTGAACTCCAAAGCGGAACTTTTGCGAAACATCTGCGCACCGTAGGTAAGGATGGGCAGAATACACACATGTCGATGAGTTCGAGCTTCAGGGATATCGGCAGATCACCATTTATTAGCGTCTTCATGGACTAGTAGCTTTTCCAAGCGCTTTCGATGCGGCGATCGATTCCTTTTCATACCTGTTTTTGAAAGAAACTAACTGGCCCAAGTAGATGTACTCATCGACATAATGTATTTCCTGCCCATCTACCTCGACCCTACGCTTCGTGCTGTTGGTTTTTCATTCAAAGGCAATTTTATTACCTGCCTGCAAGCCATAGATGTTCAGACCTTTATGATTATGTTAGCCTTGCTTATTTTATTACTTGAAATTTTTATAATTTTACAGCTTGACGTTGTGCCAATCTCGTCATACTTATTACAACTACTACAAATTAATGTCCTGAACAAAAGAATTCACTTAATTTAGCACTTATTCACTAACTGTTCTAATACAAGCTGATGATGAAATATGACGGTTTGGCAAAATGTTATTCCCCTAAATATCTGTGGTATCGTCTCAAGTATAATCTCACTCACTTTCAAAAACCAAAAAAATACATTTACCAAACTAGTTGGATGACTTGTAAATTTATCCCTTATCGCGACCTGCAGGCTGCAGTTAACCCTTAAACATTCTGTCTTGCCAAATATAATTTCGGTGCAGCAAAGGACAACCAGAGAACTTCCCATAATCACGTGCAGGGCTAGTCAAGGCGACACTTTAGATGAAGTGCGCAGGATACGCAATCGCATGGCACTTCACTTCTTGTCAAACATTGACGTGCTCAAAGTTTATGGTAACACAGAATGGCTGTCCAATACAGCAGAAGTAGTAGACAATCTGAAAAGTGAGTGGGATGATTCTGGAGCGGTGTAGCGGTGTTAGCGCATGCGTAACGTTAGTGTGGTTCAGTGGGCGCGCACTCGACGTGGGACCCGCGTCGCCATCACTACGAGCGCGTCCGCCGCCCTCGCCTGCGCCGCGCGGGCTCCGGAGACACCGCCTCCACAGGTCAGTGCGCACCTGCATGCTGACATGAGCATACAAGTCAAAAAAAACTATCGACAGCTATTGGAAATGAACCTGTATAAAGGGACCACAATTTTGGGCCAAAAATTCTAAATTACTGCTGTGCCAGCAACACGAAGAAGAACAAAGGAAGGCGGTATTTTGGATGACCAAAATATGACTGGGCAGATATCTAAAGCCTAATAAAATATACCTAAATGCTAAACCTACAATATTTTACTTTTATGCTCACGTAAGAACAAAACAAAGATATGGTCACAGCATTTGTATTATACTCACAATATATTTTTGTAATTAAACATATGGTACAGATTGTGGTGACCATACGAATCTGCTGGTCGATTCTGTCGACATCTCACGGTGTTCACCCAGGCGGAGTGAACGACAATAGAGCTGTCATTCTATCTTATTTGTTTGGTTTGACAACTCACCCGTCGTGCGCTCCGCCCGGGTGTTCACTTCGACATGTTTACAGAATCGCACTGCTGGTTTCCAAGTGAATGATAATCGTGAGGTATTTATCAGAATGAACTGAGTGAGTATGATTTAATAATTAGTTTTTTATTTGTTTGCATGATATGATAACTATCTATTTTGTTTTTTTTTTGCACTTTTTAACCCCAGTTATTTTTATTTGCTTTTTTACATTTTGATGATTGAGTATTTCAATACATAACTACATTAACTAAAAAAGCGTAAGTATCTACGAAAAATAGCATTGTGTATTATCTACAGATACTAGTTCTACAAATATAGATACAATAATAATATATAATGTATGTAAGTTTCATGTTTTGAGTGACAACTAATAACTAAGTAAGTACACAATTTTGGCATGGATTACAGACAAATATAGAATTCATAGCAGATTCCAGAGAATGGTGACACTTCGACTAATGCTATGCAACACAAAGTAGTAAAAAAATCGGGACTACTAATTCGAGATTTATTTTTTTATCAGCATTCGTGAATCCCTCCAGGGAGGAAATTCGACGATCTCTGATTTTTACACACTTACATTCAGATCATACATGAGTTAAGACATGCTGTATATCATTAACAGAGATCAGAATAGGTAGACTATATTTACCTAAAGTTCGAAGAAGTAAGTAACATAGAGTAGATAATACCTCCTCTAAAATCCCCGAATCATAAACATGACAATTAAAACCCGAGATTATGAAAACATGAACTGGACCTGAGTATAGTTACAAAAAAATATTTGTAGAATCATATTTCAATTTTATAGGTATGTACATAGCTCTTTATTTTAACAGTTTGAGTACGGAACTCTAAAACCATAATAAGATTCTTCAATTTAATAATTTAGTTCAAATTTCTCAAATCCCAGGATTGGTCATGTTTATGATTCCGGGATTTTAGAGGAGGTATTCTCAACTCTATGTTACTTACTTCTTCGAACTTTAGGTAAATATGGTCTAGCTATTCCGATCTCTGATCATTAGTTACAGCGGTCACTCGAATTAGCACTCCAAGGTTTGACTACTCCGTGGACAACCACACAAACAAAATGTGTAACATTTGTTTGTTTTGTGTGTGACAGGCATGGAAGACGAGATCTGCCCCTACGCGACGTTCCACCTGCTAGGCTTCCGCGAGGAGATGGACCCCAGCAAGGCGCTGGCCTTCCCGCACCACCACCCCGCGCACGCCGGCACTCTGGCGCACCCCCACCCGCACCACCCCGCGCACTCCCGAGCTGGATCACAGAGCATGGTGAGTGGGACTAGTTTATGATACTGTCACATAACAAAGGTTATTAAAATACGAGTGAGTTACTGTTGATCATGATGTGCCGCCAGTTTACATAGGGTGCGCTGCCATAGATAATGTAGAAACTGCGCTACCTCAGATAATGTAGAAAGTGCGCCACCACAGATAATGTTGATTCACGCTATCTGTGCCAATTGTATTTTAAAAAATATCAAAGCCGCGCTTGCGAATGTTCCTCATAAGTACTACTAAAAATGAAAGTAAAACTTCTGAATTTGAAAATAAACGTGTTTTACTTTGATATTTGAAAATACAAGTTATGATGTTCATATTGACTACCTAACCTAACTGATTTCATTAAGTACTTCATATTTTAAGATTATAATCCTAGCAAATCACAAGACTACGTCATGGGACTTTTATGTTTTTAAAATAAGGTTGAAATTACAATGAATCTTCTGCTGTACTAGATACTGAAACAAATAATAAACTGACAATTTAGCTTTTTGAGAGTTTATTTTAATCGGATCATTTCGTTATCAGCCCCGCGCCAACAGCCGCTATGCCCGCAAGAACTCCCAGGGAGGACAGAGCGCCATCTACTCAACTGCCCCCGAATACGACGACCCGGCCACGTGCGCTGAAGAGGACCAATACGTAAGTCCCCTTACCATCCTCATTGAAATATCATTAACTAAGCTTGTATAATTGTTTATACAAGCTGACTTAATGATATTCCAGTAGGATTCGGCTAATTGGATATAATATATGTACATCTGTAGTTAAAAATAACTGAAAATTTGTAATTGCAAGTCTTTGAATATCTACCGATATTAAATAGTTTGTTACAGATATAGACCAGAGCAATAGAATATTTTTATTAATTGTTATTCGAAATTTACAATCTAAAAAAAGAAAGTACATTCTATTCTATTCTATTGTATGATCTTGCGTGTAATTAAGTCCGTCCATTTGTGCACGTAGCGCGCCCGCTACTCGCGCCCGATGTACGCCTGCGGGCCCGAGTACGACGAGCCCGCCTGCTGCGCGCCCGAGGACGAGCAGTACACCGGCGCCTATGGAACCCCCTACTCCGACCACTACGGATCTCGCCCCAGCATTGGTAAGATTATGGGTAAACATATAACTTTTATTCATTTTTGGAGACTTGGGTGAAAACGAAATGCTGCTTACTTTTAAGCCGTTGCTTTGTGTCATGCTTTCATGGAGTAAATGTAGCGACGGAAAGACTAGTGATGATTTTATTTGCCTTTGTGAATAATCGAATTTGACAGTCGATAAGTTGAAGAAAACTCAAATAAAAGTCACTCAGACACATAATAAAATTTTGAATTATGGGATCTAATGATACCCCACACGCTTATACTTTAGTTGATTTTCTTTACTACTATCAAAAGTCTACACAAATAAATTGAAAGATTGAGATTTTAAAATAGTACGATTTGTGAAAAACTAAAAAAATTGGGTGGAAGAGTAGAGAACTTACACGCTTTTGAAGTTAATTCTTCTTTCCTCGTCCCGCACGTCGTTGGTACTGGGATGGCAAATTGACTAGCGTAACTTGCGAATTACACACACGTTATTAGCGTTGTCTATATTTATCATAGTCTTTAAAACGCTCACAACTTCGCATTTTTTTGAGATTTAGAACATTTTTTTTAATGCATTTTGTCTTTTCTCTAGGTTTCGAGAATTGTAATAGAAAGATTCCAGTCAAATACCCTATTAGCTTAAATTCGTAATGTATTCCATGTTGATGCAGGAACACGCAAGTGCGGCGGATCTCCCGAGCCTCCCCCACCCCCTCCCCGCAACGCCAACAACGACAACAACTGCTCCTCCTCGTTCAACGAGAGCAAGGACTCGAACGAAATCTCCGAAGCCGAATGCGACCAGCCCCGCAACTACCCCGGTACGTAACTTAAACATAAACTACCTGACTACCCCATAAATATTCTCTAACTAAATATAAAAACAATTGAACGTAATCGCAAAACTTCTTGCTTAACATTACCTCCCTACAGTAGGTATACGAAGACGAGTTCAAACTTCTGAAAGGGACACGATTTGGACCTTGATATAAACTAGCAGGAAATCATACTTTTTTTGTCGAAAGGCTTGAGTGATTGATTATGTATGCTGCTTTTTAATAAAAATATAAAATATTATCAATTTTATTACTTGCTGAGTACTAATTTATTCAAATTTCTTTTCGACCTAACAAAGCATTTAAACATTGATTTTTGATAAACAGATTTTGTTATTGAATAGCAAACTTAACTCTTTACGATTTCCCGAACTAGTAAGATCAAAAATAAGTAGAAACAAATTAATACCCAGCATAACTTGCAACTAGAAGAAAAAAGTATGGTTTTCATCAATAATATTGGATATTATTCTTTTGTTTTAAACTAACTTAATTTTATACAAATATCGAGTGTTAATTTGAAATTGATTGTTGAATTGATTTATGCACACTTGGGTGTCACCTGAACAGAAGACGGTAAAAATTTTGGATCAAGTTATTTGATTCCTTTATGTTTCTAATTATTGTGACTGACAGCATGCAACATTTGTATCAGTAATAACAAATTGAATTAAAGCTTCAAGATTAGCGTTCTTGTAATTGGCTTACCTATCTTTATTTTTCAAAATTATCTACTTTTTACTGTTTTTTGGTTTTAGCACTTGACCAAATTATAGACATGGTTTTAACAATTTAAATCACACTGGGTCGATTAAATTTGTCAAGTGCAAGATTCAACAATGGGAAAATTCATTAAATACTTTTCTTTGAATCAACTTATCTAAACTTTCTACTTTATGTGCTTAGACGTGATTGTGTTAACTAATTCACTTCATTTGAAATGATTCTGTAGATATTTAGTACGTGTTTTGGAGACAGACATAAGCGAACAATAACCACTTAATAACAAAATGATTTAACTAGTAAACCTTAGAATAGAGCACGCTATGTGGTTATTGTTCGAGATGTCGAGTAGAAGGCGGCTCCAGGTGTCGTGGCTAGTATAGAGCGCGTCGTGACTTGTGTGTTGTTGCAGTAAGGGCCCACACTGCCAAGGACGGCTTGCACAGCGAGGAAATGAGGAAACTCATTGACAGGTCAGTTTGTTAGGCCTTGCACAATGTACCCTATAACTCAGACACTTGTTTTTGTTCACTGTCTCACAAAAAATAATCCAAATATTTGTATAGCACAGACAGAAATACCTGTGTACAAATTTTGAATATCCTTAACTAAAGATAACTACTGTAAATCTTATTTAATCTAGTTAAGATACCATAAATCTAAGAAGAGTTAATATTACATAACTAAGTGTCCCTTTGAATTTAAAGCAAGATTCAACACTGTCAAACTCACACGCACTGAATACACTACTAATACATAAGCCGGATCCTTGTGTGTGCGCTAGCACGAGTAAATTGTGACGTGATAGATATTTACCTAATACAGCATTGTGTACTAGTCTATGCTCGTTATTAAGCATGTGTTATGTTCTGCATCCATGATCTACAGGAAACAGTAAGTCAAAGTATGTGAAAATGAACATTTTTAAACGAATATAATCCACCTTATTTTTGCCTGATATTTTTATTTCGTAATTAACCTTTATGTGGCTAACATTCTCAACCAATGTGCACTAATATATTATTTTTTGCTCCAAGAATGGTAAGACAATCAATTTGTTTATACCTCGGCTAATTTGATTTTATTTTGTGATGATTGCGTTGCCGGTAACAAACGCATGAAATGTACATACCATGTTTACCCATTACTTATGAAGATAGCCCAATATGGAATAGAACAAATCCCTGGCACTTCTTACTTTTTAGTCCGTGCGTGATGGATTTAGTTGCTTTAATTATATGGTTACAAAGAATAGTTTCCCCAGACCACTTTTTTTAGCTACATTTTACATACCATTAGATTTTTAAAGCACTGTACACATAGATGCCTTGCGCGCGGACATTGGTGTTCCTTAAATGAAGAAACTCACCCCTCTAGATTAGCAGTGCTATGGTTTTCCTACAAATGCTTAAAAAAAGTATATCCATGCCTGTTTATCGGTATTAAGGCTCAACCCGTTTGCTTCTAAAAATAAACGAGCTATGGGAATGACAATGTAAAAAAAACTGGCAGCTGTTGTAAACATTGTGGTAAGCGTTACATGTTTTTTAATATTAGGTACTATGTTTCCAGACCAGAAGCAGCCACCCCAATCCCCCAGCAAGCAGTCCACGGGCGGGGACTCACAGCCTACGATACTGTGGCAGTGTAACCTGTAAAGTGGACCCGTGGACCCGTGGCCCAGCGGCGACACACGCACATTTTATCAATTAATTTAGTGGACCATTACCATCTTGCTGATGTACCGCTCGCAGGCTTACGCAGAAACTTACCTTCAGTATAAACTTTCAATTGCACTTTCGCTCTATGATTTGATCTAGCATGCAGCAAGATGGTGATACTCGTGCCAAATCTACTCTTTTTTACAGTTTCATTTGTGTGTCGCGTATTTGTGTTGCTATTTACTTTTACATTTACCCCAACTTAGTTGGCTGGACATTTTTCTATTTACTTATTAATCGCTTTTTTTAATTATACCTGTAGTAACACTGCAAAGTTGGGTTATGTACAAATGAGAATATACCTTCCCAGAGTAGAGAAACCTTTGATGCGTCACTGTAGTATTACCATGTAAAAGCAGAAAATTATGGTTGTGGTAGTTATCTCAAATTGATATATTTGCTTAAATAGATAGGTGACGCGTGTATGTCCTGTCCAACACGTATATAATATACCTTCATCCAACGTACCCAGCTTTGATAGATGTTTACTACAGATATTTCCGTCATTTTAGTAGTTAACCTTATTTGTTCAGCTTAATTTAAAGATAGCTTCAGTAAAATGCATCTGGTTTGGGGTGTTTCGGATTCGATTTAAATTAAGCTCAACATGTAATAATGTATGTGATATTTTGTATTTTTATCCCATTTTTAATTTTTACATGGAATAATATCGTCGTAAACTTTATTTATACTCTTAGGATGGTAATATTAGGTAACCACGACCGAACGGTTGTAACAATGCTTCCTTTTAACGTTATTGCTTTTAATTATTCTCTTTGTCATTTCGTTATTGCCACACGTCCTATTTGTGTCAAACATGTTGGTTTTGATTTTCGCATTTATGCATATACTATTTAGGATAAGTTTAGATATAAATTTCTTTATTAGTAATTAATCAACTTTTAAACAAAGTACTATATAATCCGTAGCTAGTTAGTAACACGCGTTACGTATTAATATGTAAAATTTAATGATAATCAATTAGACTACTCTTTGAAACGCAATGAAATAATACATACAGGAAGCATACCATAATATTGATACAATAGACAGTTACCTATTTAAACAGCAAGGAACTACTCAATCTATGACACCTCGAAAACGTAACAAACACTGCTGACATGGAATTTAAAACTTTTTAAAAATATTAATCTAGTACAGTAAGGTGCATTTTTATTAATCATAATCGTAATTTTACCCTTCTATATTACGCAGATGACTAGGTGTAAGACACTCGAGTGTCATTTTCTAGGTGTTTCCCATTATATGTTGTGTATTGTGGTGTAAGCTTCGCAAAGTAGGCTTGTAGTTAGGTTTCGCGACTTCCTAGCAACAAAATCTTCTCTTAACCTTCCAATTAGAATTCGATTTAATGAAAAAATCTAGATAAAATTGAATTGTGAACAAAATAAATAAAATTTATTCAAAATTATATGATAAATAATCAATTAAAATTTGTACCGTAATCTTAATTGTATTGGCAGCAGAGGGGTTAATTGTTTATGATATTTTCGCTTTTGTCGATGTGCGTTTGGTTTGCGGCTACTTGAAAGTAAGTTTTATAATTATTATTATGGCGATACGACATCGATAACCACAGCTAACTAACTGTACCAAAGTGTTTGATTTGTGTTAAATAAACTACTCAAATGTCAACTATGCAATTTTGTTTTACTTGTATACCTACCACTTACTTATAAAATACATGGAAATAATTATAAATAAAATACATATGTTCTACTGGAGACGGTGTTTATTTATACAGAAACGTAAATATTAAATAGTTCTTTTATAACACTAACTGTTCGGTGGTAGTGCTGAGCAAACACATTAACCAGAGGCAGCCTTCAGGATCTCCTCAGCGACCTCCACGGCGATGGCTGCCTCGGCCTTAGCCTGCAAAGTCACAATACAAGAACATTATCATCTCTGCTAGAGGACACTAGATGTTCGATTTACAGGACTGTGTCAGTTCTTTAAATCGAACATCTAGTCCTAAATTAACTTACTACTGCTTTTAAGGTTGAACTAGTCGATATTTTCTCCATACAAATTTCGAGGGGGTATTACTCCACTGTTTGACATTATACATTCAAAGTTAAAAATTATATCGTTTTATCTCATTATTAATTATGTCTGTACGGAAACAGAACAGTAAAATAAAAAGCCATTAAAAAGTTATAGGCCAACAAAGATTCGTTTTTCTTGCTATTTGAACGCAACTTTGGGCGTAAATAAGTAATAAAAGAAGTGTTAAATCTTAAAAACGAAGTCGGCACCGACAAACCTCAATTATAGAAGAGTTCAATAAACTTTGTTTGTAATTGATTTATGCAATGGTTTTTTCATAAAACTCAACTTTCCAATAGGCTTTTCGTGCGTCGTCTAACGATGTTTCCGTTCGGAACGGTGTTTAGTGCGTGGGAACTAGACATTGTGCGTGTAGACTAGCGTCTAACTGCTCATCACGGGTGTATCCCACTATTTACATTAGGTATTTCTATTGATAGAAATACTGGGCCTGATTCAGACTGATTGTCCCACTATTTCTATTGCTGTCGTCTGCGACAAAAAAAAAACGCGCTGCATCACCTCTTATGACGGCGTGCACATAAAAACTATTTATTTATTTCTTCTTTAGATAAAACCTCTTGAACACAATAACTTTTAATTCCCGAAAACGAGCAATAGCCCAATTGCAAAAAGATGAGATGAACAAATGAAATTACTCCAAGTCGATGAAGCACCTGGACAATTCTTATTAAATATGGCCCTTATATTTAAGCTAAGCGTTCGAAATTCCCTCTAGTATCAGTAGTTCGGTTGTTAGTCCGGTTGACCGAACTACTGAAACTTTCAGTTGCGATAGTTCGGTTCTAACAAAGCACCGAACAACTGAAACTTTCAGTTGCGATAGTTCGGTTCTAACAAAACAACGGACTACTGAAACTTTCAGTTGCGATAGTTCGGTTCTAACAAAGCACCGTCTTTAAACCCTGCTGCGTTTTTTTGCCACAATAGAAATAATGGGATATAATTTGTAAAAAAACGCTGGTCCCACTTTTTCTATTTTGTATTTCCATGGAAATAGTGGGATACACCCCTCATCACTGATACTGTCTCTGTCGGGCACGATGCCCGGTGAGACAGCGTGCTTTTTGGCCACGCCTACCAGTGAGTTCGAGCCCGCGACTAGTTCAACCTTAAGTATCGTAACTTAGGGTTAGGGTGGTACTGGGCATGTCCAAAGAGAGGTGACATATCAGTAGTAACATATAGGCAGACCAACTATTCAATGTTGAATTAATTACCTCTCCTACAAAAACGGAACTTCGAATATTTCAAGTAACTAGAATATTTAAAGCGTTAATAAAGTTATGCTAAATAATAACCTTATCGCTAGCAGCGGAACTCAATTCAGACTGAGCTTTGTTAAGGGACTCCTGCGCTGCGGCGCGGTCTAGGTTTTCTAAGGGATGTGCTTCTTCAGCGAGGACCTGAAATATTCACACAGACTTATAATGTAAGGATAGAATTATTTATGGTGGTTCAAGACTTGCTGGGAGAAGACTCAACTTTGATTTAAGCACGCCTTTGTACATAAACTTTATTACAATGTTGTAATCGTTTTTGTTGTTATTGTTCAATAGAATTAAGAATAATGATGAATGCAAAATACGATTAAGGTAAATTGGATTGACCTTTCGTTAAAGTGTAACCCTAAGACCTTGTCCGGGGTGAATGCACGGTGAATAAAGAGGGAGCGATTAGGTTGCCCCAATGGATCGCCAGTAGTTGTAGTGAGCAGTAGAGGACATTTGAAAAAAATGTGTCGCACAGACTATAGATGTACGGACAGTCTTTACAGTCGTACAGAAAATAAAAAAAGTTACACAAGGCACTGGCTGTATCACATCTTCCGTTTAAAATGCCGACCAGTCCTGATATTTCCTGGTACCTGGAATCAAGTTGATTCTTAAGTTTCGTACTCCTTCAGATCGAGAAGCTCGTGAATTGATCTTCTAGGTTAAGCAACGATTGCCGAGGTCGGTCTGTGGAAGGTTGACCCAGTTGACCGTCTTAACATACTGAGACTCCTCCGTGCCTCGGAAAGTACGCTAAGTCGTTGATCCCGGCTGTCATTTGTAGATTTTTGGCAACCCAGTTTTTTGATAAAATACTGGTATTCAGCAAAATCCAGTTTGATTGGAAGCCAACCCCATTATACGGGGTTTTTTTTTTTTTGTTTAATGACCGGCCAAATTTTCACTGGGTGTTCTACCCATGAATATGAACAACTTTTACTATGGGACCGACTCTGAAATCACGAAAAAAAATCAGCTGTTTCATACATTTTAGTCGAGTTTTTTTTTCGTGATTTCAGAGTTGGTCCTTTAGTGAAAGTTGTTCATATTCATGGGTAGAACACTCTGAAAATTTGGCCGGTCATTAAAAAATAACCCTGTATAGATGGTTTGACGTTTAACATTTAATCTTTTGTCTTGTATTAGAAGGCGCGACGGGCCTATCACGGCGCATAACCCCTGCCCGTGGGTTCTAAGTTAGCCATTGAGCCTGCGGGTGACCCTTGGCAACCCTAGTAAATATGTACCTAATGTTGCCAAATTTCCGCATAAAGCCGGACATAGGCTTTTTGGACCGGCCACATTAGTGGGTGTCCGGCCTGAGCGGCTGTTGTTAGGGTTTTTTGAATTTTACCTGGCACTTTGATTTGCATTGTTTTTTTATTAGACAAGTACTTATAAGTTAGAACTTTTTAATGTTGGTTGTGTCTCAAAAATCCTGGATTTACTTACAATGCTACTTAATAATAGTAACACCTGAGCCTTGAGGCATGCCCTGGCAACTTAGAACATTTTTTTACTGTGAAAAGTGCCATCTAGCCTTCAAACAGGGAACTTTTTAATGCAATTAAAAAGAATTTTTTTTTATTTATTATTATTGTTTTACCAACTTATTTCTTAAAATATTTGGTACTTTAAAGAAGAAGAAAGAAAGAAGGAAAGTAATTCTCTTTCTCTAGATTAATAAAGTAATTGTTGATTTTGAAATTTTTCTTTCATTAGTCTATGTATACACAAAATTGTATTTCAACAACCTAGTCTATTTTATTTTTAAATTATTTTATTAAAATTTTGTATTAATAGTTAAAATTTTACGATGATAGACTAAGAGTAGTTTATAGATCTGAACGTAAGCAACACCGAGTTCAAGTGTCAGTATTTCACAAGAAATTTTTCAACAGTGTTTTGCCAAAAAACAGACAAAGTTTTGGTGTTTTTATGTTATTACGTTGAGTTGAACTTCAGTTCATTCGTATATTTCAGAAATGCCGAAATTCTAGTGTAATAGACTGCTTTGTGAAAGTGTTTGTGACACACTTGTAGCTAGGCGTATAGAAAAGTGTTGTGTTCTTAACTATGAATTGGTGCAAAGAAATCAAGTCCTCACTAAAAGTGATGAAAATGAACCCATCTTTCTACAGGCTCGAGAACATAATTACAGATTGCCAAACGAGTGAGGCATGCAAGTCGAAATTATTCTGTTAATAAATTCATTAAATAACATAATTTTGTATCATTAATCTTTATCACTTTACCCCACTATCAAATACTTAAGTGTGTCAAATATGCTGACATCAAAACACAGTTTAAGTATATACGAACATACATACACAGAACTAAATAAAACAGCTATACAGGGTGGAATTTTGTAATGCCACCTGAAGGGAAAGTACACAGATTATTACAGATTTTAGTCGGTGCGATTCCCGGGTGTGGCAAGCGAATTTTCGAAAATCTTTTAATGCAGTTTTCTTTCTATTCATAAATAAAGGAATGTTTTCTTTGAGTAAAATTTTCTATCTACAATATTAAGAGTACTTTCCCTTCAGGTTTATGTAGACAAGGAGCATAGGTAGGTATGGATATTGACTTATTTTTATTGGCCTACGATGAAACTAACAACGTGAAGGAAGCTTGTTGCGTAAAGTTGTGGTAACTCCTTTCATTTGTACTAGATGGCGCTAACGTCAATTACTCGAAACACTGACCTGTGAAAAGTGTTTTACTAAATTATAGTTTTTTTTTTACAATAAGTATCAAAATCTTTCGGGCTTGCCTTATGGTTGAACCATCCGCACACCACTGTCCCTTGTGTTATCCTTAACTCCCTTGCTACTTTTCTTGGAAAAAGTTTCAATTAATTATAGATAGAAGAAATAGATAGATAGAAGAAGGTATAGATAATGTCAGGGTTAAACGGTAGACGGTTGCCAGCTCAAACTTAGTGCTAGGCGTGTGCCATAGTCACTACTCTATGGACGCAAACGGCGGCTTCATATGATTTATATTTCGTGCCCGTCATAGCACAGGCGCAAGCTCTTCACCCTGGATAAAACCTCAGCTGTTAAAGAACTTTAATTGAGGGTATATTTCTATGGAATCTGATTTTCCAAAGAAAAGTTTAGTATAACCTTAGTCAATGACACTATTTTAACGCTAAGGTTGACAAATTAAGAAGACAAAACCTACCTGAACAGAGGAATCATCGTTGACTGTGACTGTGCCAGAGGATACGAAGATCTTGTTCAACTTGCCGTCGTTTTCAGTAACAGAAACTACGCCGGGGCGCAGGACAGCTAGAAAAAAAAATACAGGAATGGTTATTTTATTCATTTGTACCCACAAAGTTAATCACTTTACTATGTTTAGCAAGTAGAGAAGGATTCATTAAGGGGTCAGGTGATCACAGTTACAAGAATGAGAGAATTTTATCTATCCACTTCATCCTGGATATCACTCCCCAGGACTATCCCACAAGAACAATGCATTATTGCAGGATAAAAAGTAGTTGCACAACACTCAGCAACGGTGTTGCTTTCTTTTTCTGAATATAAATTCTTTCTTATATTTCATAATTACTTGCTAATACACAATATTTGAACCTTGTCAGAAACAAAGGTGCCATTTTAACCTTTATAAATACCATTGTCGCATTAACATGTATATGTGATAAAAATCCGGCGAATTGTGACCTGGCATGGAGGGTACGCCAATGAGCTTATACTGTGGCGTTCAAAAAGCCATAAGACAGCTGACATATACTCTGTTCCAGAAGAATTTGATAAAAAGTAAACAATTTGGTCAAATAATACTCGTTTTCGGGCTGCCAAGTAAAACATCCCTGTTTCCATACGTCCGGAATTTTTTACTTAAACAAATAAGTCTTAGTCCGGAATGCGGAAGTAATCCTAAAACAAAGAATTAAATGTTGGGACTGCCACTACGACATCTTATAGTACGAGAGGAGGCAGCCCTAGCGGCTTTCAGGTTCAGCACGTCTGGCACTTCCAGAATCAAGCACACACGCATCATGGAGGATGCCGTCAAGCGACAACCCATGATGATATCACCCAATGACAAAGCCCAAAAGACACACCATTTCCAAAAGCAGTATAACATAGTGATAACACAAGAATTGGATGACTACTCAGTAGGCATGGGTTCGATATATCAAAACGTAACTTATATCGGATATGTGTTTATTATCATACCATATCGATATTTAAATATATATAACCGTTTTCACAAAAACTTCATCGAGTTTATCCAAAGCGCAACAACGAGAACGAACTCCGAATAACGAGCGATATGACATCGATGGTTTTTATTCGCTTTGTCTCTGTCTTACCATTCAATTTTTTACTGGCGTAAAAGTGATGAAGCGAATATTACGTAACTTCGGCTAGTGATTGGTTATTTGGTTAATAATAGTGCGTGCGTAATATCTATATCTTAACGCGCTAGTAATAAGGTCTAGTTTCTATTTATTTAGTTACAACAAATATTCCATAAGTTATAAAACTGTGAGTTTGCGTTAGTCGTTAGTTTGCGTTTCGTTCGTTTCACAGTTACTTGTGCAAATCGTACTACTGATATCGATATCTGAAAACGGTTTTCGATATCGATATGAAAACTGAATATCGGTTAGGTACATATCCGTTTGCGACTAAATACGAAAACGCCCATGTCTACTACTCAGGTCCCAGAGAGTTGAGAATATACACTGACGGATCTAAGACAAGCACCGGAACTGAAGTTGGAGTTTACTCCAACGACCTCAACATAAAAATATTGTTACGCGCCAGAATTAACGCCGGGTATATAACGATAAAAGTTACTACAAGCGCCATCTAGTATCGAGTAGCAGAACTAGTAGAGTCAAGATCCTTCTAGACTTTTCTATGCTATCTGGTTAGTCCGGACCGGTATGTACTCGAACTTTCTAGATGTTTCTATAGTAAAGGTTCTGGAATTATCTACCGACCTATATAAGGCCCGCATAGCCTGCGACCGAGTCAGTATTGAATTTGCGATACAAGCGACAACTTCGTGAGCGATCTTCAACTGTGAATTAAAGTGATCAGTAGTGCAATTGTGTTTTATAATTAGTGAGTTTTAAAGTTGTAATTAGTGTTGATTAATTAGTGTCATTTTGGTTATTTTATCGGCTGTTTTTATTGTCACGAACCCTAAGCTCGTAACAATATCCAGGCCGCTAGGAAAGCTAAACACGGTCTATCAGGCGGAATGCGTGGGCATTATCCAAGCGGCCCATGCTTTAGAAGCCAGGAAAGTTACGGATACTCATATTCGTATACTCTCCGACAGTGCATCTGTCCTCCAATCCCTAGAAAAGAATTACATCACCTCGAAACTCCTACAAGAATGCCACAATGCACTAGAACGCGTCACGGTGACCAACCGCAACACTGTGACGCTGCAATGGATAAAAGGACACAACAGCGGATCACTGGGAAATGACGCGGCCGATGAGCTGGCCAGAAGGGGATCTGGTGCTATGGTTGTTGGACCCGAACCCATAGTACCACTCCCATTCACCCAGCTGCGCATGTGGCTACAAGAACATACCCACACACAAGCAGAACGCTGGTGGGCCTTGGCACCAGGCTGTAGGCAGTCCAAGGAGGCTATGCCATCCCTAAACAGGAGACTTACCAGGCGCCTCCTGCAACTGGATAGGGGCAGAGCCTACGAATGGTGGCGGGGACCATCACCGGACACTGCTCACTGAACAAACATTTCCACACGATAGGTATAACGGACAGCCTCTATGCAGAGCATGCATGGAGGAGGAGGAAACGGTATCGCACGTGCTCCTTGAGTGCACAAGCGTTACCGAAATGCGGAGGCAAACAATAGGGACAACTAATTCACTCACAGACATCATGAACACACTGAGTAGACTGATCTGCTTCTGGAGGGAGGTTGGCTGGTTAGAATGACGGCCACCATGGCTCACGCACAATGGTCCACAGCAGGACTAGTGAGAAAGTAGAGTGCGGAAACCATACCAAATATATAAATAAATCAAATATTTTTATTTCAAAAACAATCAACTATTTATTGCTCCCAGAAATATTCTTCAACACCGAATCTTTAATAATAATTTTGTAGAACATTTCGCATATTTCTCATATTTTTCTACTCCAGACAATCGATTCCTTTCTTTTGACCATTGGGTTCCCCCATCAAGGAAATAAACTTTTTCAACATTGGCGCCTCGCCCCTTTTCCGTCCGTATTCGTTTAAACCACAGTCGTATAGGGTCTGCGCGAGCGCGAGAAAATTCGGGAAATCAGCTATTCAGTACATTTTGTCGAGTTATGCGCACATAAATATATGAGGCAGTCGATTTTTTTTTCGCGATTTCAGTGTTGGTACCATCGTGAGAGTTGTTCATAATGATACAGACGCCAGCACATCAAGCTACAACAATCTGTAAAATTTCTTCAATAGATTTTCAACTTTTTTGCTACAGCATTAGGTTCAAGTTTGATTGGGAAAATTGACAGACCCTTAAGAGGTATTGCGTTTATTCTGTTACACGTTGTATTTACAAGGAATTTTCATTATATGTCCGGAATTTGCTCCGGATTTCATTTTTTTATAAATCTGCCAACCCTACCTGTGGATGACAAACTGCACTCGAACTACAAAAAAAAATAAAAAAACTAGGTATTTCGTTACTGAGTGACTGACAGACAACGCATGTAGGTTCCTTGGGGAGTGTAAGGCAGCACTAAGAGAGAATTTCCCGAAATTCCTACGGGAACAGGAAAAAACGGGATAAACGAAGTCGCGGGCAAAAGCTAGTAATTTATAATAACCATCAAGTTGTTTTGCATTTGAGGATTAAAGTAAAGCTTTTATATAATATAGCTTTGATTCTTTTTAAATACAATTTTAAAAATCTTATTCAAATAGCAGTTACTGGAAAAAGTTGTGAGATAAAGTGAAAAAAACAACACAAAATAACTTTAATTTCGGAAGTCGGTGTTTTGGTTGTTTCTTCGTATTTTGACACCCACTTCCGAAATTAAAGTTATTTTATACTTTTTAAGTAGTGTTTTTTTATTTCGAAGTTGGTTATTTTTTTTATTTAAAAAAAAATCCGTCGAATTGGAACCTCCTCCTTTTTTTTGGAAGTGGTTAAAAAACCTTTACTTACCGAGCGTGGGCACATGTTTGGGCAGGATACCAAAAGCTCCACTCATTGATGGCACATCAATTTGCTTGACAACTACTTTGTCGTAAAATACCTGCAGACAATTTTAAACTGAGATTCTTACTATTGAACACATAAATAAATAATCTCCCATCTTTTATTTTTTTTTATAGTTATAGATCTTATAAATAAAAATGAATGGCTGAATGTGTTGTTAAGCCCAAAACTTCGATCAGCTGGACCAATTTGTCAATTTTTTTTTTAATTTTCAGTGATGACTGAGGACAGTTCTTGTGACAAAAATTTGGAAAAATCGCACAGAAAAACGTAAAAATCACTGGCATAGAGCTAAGATGTAAGTAACCTTAACATATATTGTAGGCAAAAGCTGGTTTTAAATAAAAAATATTAGGTACTATAATAATATTGATGGCAGCAAAGTAGAAACAGACATCTGCATTTGAAAATGTTTATTTTACAAAAATGAGCTTATATCAACCCTATCTATCTGTCTGTATCAAAGTAATTTCAAAATAATAAAGAAAATCTGGCACAAAAATGAAGACAACTACACCCAATTTAAAAAAAACGCAGTAGAAACAAACATTTGAATTTGTCCACCTATACTTCGGAACAATGATGACTGAAACGTCAATATTATAAAATATAAAACAATGTTATAAATGCATTTACATTTATAAATTATATTTTTGTGTGGTTTGGAAAATAAATAAATGATTTTAACTGACATTGATGAAGTTGCTGTTTCTATGTAGTTTAGATCTTACTAAAATATCTTTAAAAGCATAATTGGAGATTATTCTCTTAGTTTATTAGGTATTAGATGGAATGAGCGCTTTTTATCATCACTACACACAAGTGAGAAACACTGATAAATTTAGAGGTTTCTAATGCTGTAAACGTTGTTTATAAGGACATTCTGTAGTAGGTAGGTATATTTAGTATCAGCATTGCACATTTGCACCGGTGCGAAGCCGGGGCGGGTCGCTAGTAATGTATAAACTGATATCTGGGCAGATGTCTTCTGCTACATCAAAATTTTTACTGAGTACAAAAAGACATCTACATTATTTCAGTATAAAAATAATACAGTGATTAAATCATTTAAGCAATCAATAAAATGAGTTATTTTAAAGCATAATAGAAAATTTAATGTTAATCGGTCCATTACTCTCTAAATGGTTACTATTTTTTACTAAATGTATCTCCTGTAAAATTGTGATTTTGCAGATGTCTCTATCTCTGTTCTACTTTGCTGCCATCAATATAGTATCAATAAAGTGGTTCAAATAATGTGAATGAATAGTGTGAAAGATGATATAGCTAGAAAGAGAGAACAAAAGAGTATGGAAAAAGACTTTCATACTAAACACAAATAAATAGGATATAGGCCAGAGAATGATGGCAGGTTCAAATAAAAGAGGATTAAAACCTTGTTGCCAGCAGCAAATGTGAGTGCCATTTCATCGCCTTTAGCAGCATCTGCGTAGTTACGGACTTGCAGTCTCCTCGCCACACTCCTCAACCCATTACGGAATGCCAGAGCCATTCTGTAAACAATTTGAATACACTTTTTTAATGCCTTGGAAGTAAATAAAAACTTATTTCAAAGGCAGCTAATGCTTTGATGTGAATCTTAATATGAAATGTGTTATCATTTTCTACCTCATGCAATGTATTTTAAATTAATAATTGGCATAAGAAATTGTTACTTGAATTTTTTCATAGAAGATCCAGTTTTTACCCGTAGAAAACCCTTGTTTTTCATTAATTATCGTTTTGTAAACTCTTTTACAGCAATAGTACATTTACTTTTATTTACGGAAAACATTGGTCAAAGCTTCTTCAGATGCATGTAAGTCTACCTGACTGAGGTGTGTACAATTATTTTTATAACCTTCAAATTAACTGATTTACTGCTGTAAAAAATTGCAAAGATACGGCAACTAAATGTTTAATAAAAAAGGTGAATAAATTTAATTGTTATTTTAGGGGCAACGAGGATAGAACTCTTTTTTATCATGAAAACAATCCAGGATTATGTAATAATTTTGATAGCAAACCAAAAACTACATACTGACAAAAATGTTAAGCAATGAAATATATAACATGACATTTTATTTAATATTATAAATTATAGTCTTACATTGGGTTTTGGTAGTGTAATTTATTATATTTTAAAGAAGAAACTCAGATTTTCTCTGCGCCCCTTGACTACACTTGACAGATAGTGGCCAATGTTGCTAGTGTTCACAGAATACTAGTGTTGCTTGCTACCATAGTGTAGTCTGTGTCTCTGTGACTGTGACTCTGTGAGTGACGTGCGTGGTGAGACCTGTGATTCAATATTTTAAAAAATCACACTTTCCAGTGAAATAGGCACGCCCAAAACATTGAGATAGAAAAAACATGGAGGCACCGCGATATTCTATACCATTGAGATAGAAAAAATATGGAAGCGCCGCGATATTCTATACATACATTTACAGATATTCTATACATACATTTACATTTACACGAAACAGAATGTGAAATATCATGGAAATATCGTTATGTTTTATTCTTTCCAATGTGGTAATCGTTTATTATAAAAGAGGCAACAATATTTCAGTTGTTGCTTATATTGGCAACATTTTGTTGTGACGTATTGACAGTTGTAGGTGAGTGCCAACTCTGCCTGCAATGGCCTGCAATTTAAAAAAAATTGTGTTCTGTCTACGGTTGTCTCACACGTTTTTCCATAGCACAAGCACAACTGATATTGGTCGACATCGGCATCATTGCCATAAACAAAAATAGAATAGAATAGAGATTCGAGGTAGTTCTGCTGTCAAATGTTTGTTTACTTTTTGTATTATTGAGATTTGTGAGAAAATTACGAGAAGTTTCTGTATAAAACTGCACGTATATGTTGGAAAACAGCAATTCAACATGCCTCTGTGTTGTATTGTGAAGTGTGGTGCAAGAAAGAAGGAAAATCAACCTCAATTGTTTATGCAGAGGTTAGTAGCCGGTTTTAGAAAGAAAGAAAATACTTACATTTATTGGCCACAGTAAGAGGCACACAACAAAAACGAAATAAACAAAATAGAAAAAAAACTAATAAAAATGAAAAAAAAACAGTGGCTTTGTTTGAGAACAAAAGTCAAAACAAAAATGACCATGCAATAAACTAAATTAAACACTTTCGATGAAAAAATTGCTAAGTGATCATGAATTTATGACTAAAGTTTGATTCGTTTGTGTACATTACAATTAGAGGTTTGCACCGGAGCAATGAGTACCGGAGAATCACCGGTTATTTTTCGGTGAAATTATTCGGTAAAAACACCGAAAAAATACCGATTGATCACCGGTTTTATTGGAACAGTATTTTTAAAAGGTAATTAAAATAAAAAGAAGGTTTATTATTCAATATTGTTCTTTATTTTATAATATTTAGTTATTATTTTTTATTTGCTTCTTTTCTATAACAATATTTCGGACCTTAACTCAAAGCGTGCGTGTCCATTTTTAAGATTCATTTCACTTCCTACTAATTCCCCAAATAACTCGTTGCAATGTGTACTCAGACCAACAAAAAAAGGTAGACGGCGCACTGCGAACATCAAAAGTGAAGCCATCTTTTTATCTATGTGTGTCTCGAAGGGTTGCCATTTTTTATTTTTTTTCCCTATAACTTGGGAAATAATATTTTATGGGTTAGCTAATATTGTGCAAGTCAGCACAACTAAGATATTGTTGAGTATGGTATTGTAACTTATTTTTTTTAAAAGGGCCTAAAAAAAATATTACATCACTCATACCTACATTATATAAGTACATTCAACTATAAGTTATAAAAGGTTGTCGAAGCGTAAGTCATAACATCTTCGTAGGTATGAGTAATTATGTAAATTGTTTTGAAATAAAATAGGTAATTATAATTTCTATCAACTTTATTAAATTCAAAAAGACCACCATAACAAAATCACTGACTTAAGAAAATGTAGGTAATATCAAGATAAAACATAACGAACATTGACGTGTAAGTGTTATGTTTAACCTACTTACAAAATAAATATTATTTTTTATGATCAAAAAAAGCATATTTCGTCTCATTTTCTCTGTAGTAAAAATACTAAAGAGAAAATTAGACGAAAGATGTAGTTCCGTTTGCAATTTCGAGCTATTTCATATTAGAAACGTCAAAGATTGTTGCTACTTTCCGACTGTTATCTAAAAACAAAAAGTTTTTTTCATAACCTATTGTACTGTTTTCTCGCAAATGTGTTGAAAAACATCAAATCAAAAACATTTAGTAGGTACATTAAAAAAAAAGAAAATAGAAATATAATTCGAAGAAAGAAATCATCCTGTCCGGCCCCGGCGACACACCGGTGTGTCGCGAATTAATCGCGAATTTAATGTTTATTTACCTATTACATAAGATTTACTTTATATTAGGGAATTTTCACATGTTGGGCCTGAGCTGTTAAATTTGCTTTATCGAATGGGGAAATTTTAAATCGTATTATGGCAACCCTCTCACTTAATGTCACTGCTTTCGTTTGTTGACGTTTTTGTTCCAAGTAACTATAGTTAATTTATAATAAAAACGATGTTATTTCAGGTATTTACAAGTGAAAAGTGATTCCATGAGACTTTTTATGTGTTTTGCTATTGTTTTTACAAATTTTTATTGCACAGGGAAGGCATAATTATATTTTTCTATTAATGTTTTCTAGACGACGGCTCGTGACGTACTAAGAGCTATGAGCATGGTTTTAGTGTGGGTGTGTGCGTGAGCTTGTGTATTTATTTGAAGGAGCACGGTTTTGTGGCTTCACTTTTGATGTTCGCGGTGCGCTGTCTACCTTTTTTTGTTGGTCTGAGAATGTGTATGATTATTCCTCATATTTTCGGTTTGAGTTCCTATTTCGCTATAAACACACATCGTCACACACAAACATCTTCGTTTGCGGCAATTAATATATTAAAAATGTACACATAAACGGATTTTTCAGACATCAATCAAAACTGGGATAATGTGGTGGATTTTTATGTTTGAATACCATTTTTGACAAGCACAGGACCGGTTGCAGTGGCGACACTTGGGGGAGGCCTATGTCCAGCAGTAGACGTCTTTCGCCTGATGATGATGATGACCATTTTTAACTAATAAAACTTAAAAAAAAAACTCTTTAAAGTTCAAAATAACTTTAATTTCGGTAGTCGGTGTTTTTTGTTTTTTTGGAAAAAGTTTTTTATTATTTTTTTACTTTTTAGTGGTACATAACAACAACACTGGAAAGTCACAGGAAAGCAAAAATACACAATTTCGTTTACATGGATGATTTTTCCAAATATTATGTCCAGCTATTTGGATTTAAAAACCAAACTACTGAACCGATTTTGATAAAATTTCAATGGGACCAATCGAGAAGTATATCCTTTCACATAAAACAAGAATTATTCAAATCGGTTCATAAATGAAGAAGATATGAGGTAACAAACACAAAAAAAAACAATCGAATTGATAACCTTTTTTGAAGTCGGTTAAAAATGAATGGAAACTGTATTTTTTTTATTACAAAACACTTTCAGCAAACAATATTCATTTTTGTCATAGGTTTATAATTCCAACGCATCAACCGGAGATCACCGGTAAATCACCGGAGATCGCCCAATCACCGGTGAATTTCACCGGTACTCAGGTTGAATAGTGTTGTACCGGTGCCGTAATAGTTTCCATTACTTGTTCCTTCGCTGCGCTGAAACAATACCGCTATAATGCGTGTGCTAATCGGTTCAAGTGACCTTGCTAGGTCCTCCCCGGGGTCAGCACCGAGACCATGCTACAGTGTTTTATGATGGTTATACGTGATCTGATAATAAGACGAATAAGAATTTATTTGGAAGTTTTTACAGTCCATACTATTTAAATGTCTATCTATGGCCCAAAACCACTCAACATGAGACAGTGAATGGGCCAGCATATACCACTTTCCGTGGGTGTCGTAAGAGGCGACTAAGGGACTCATCAGAGAATGGGCAGCAGCATTCTCTGTACAATGCAACAGCACACTGCGATCGCCACCCCGCCTGCCAAGCTTGGCGATTATGGCTCCCCCTTTTGGGGGAGGCCTATGTCCAGCAGTGGACGTCTTTCGGCTGATGATGCATGATGATGCGGTGGTTTAGAATTCTTCACACACAAATCAGTCAGACCGTGGCGGTCAAAGTGAACGCATGCTCTGTCTGAGATCCATTTTTTGCAAAAGCTGGAAGGTCACGATGTCCGACGAGATCGAAAAGTTTTTTGAATTAGTGAGTGGGTAATTGAATTTCATCTTCCGAAGATGTACTACTATTGAGAACAACTGCGTGCGACAAGTGACATTTTTGATTTTCAGAGAGACTGCTAAAGATAACTGAGCTCCAGATTATTTTCTAGACCGTTTGTTGTGTGCGCATGTGTGAACGCGGAACATAGACAGCCTTGGCGTTGTGTTCGGGCCCCTAACAGTTCTTTTTTTCCCGTTTCCGGGGTTTCGACATTCGAACCGTCGAACGTGCCAGTCAGATTTTTGTCTATGCATATATGACATTATTTTTTTGACATTGACTTTCAAGTTTAACAAGTCCATCAATACAATATCACTACTGACAATTCTGACAAAGGCGGGAAAAAAAATAAAAGGAATAATTCAATGGTTTTCAAGTTCTAGTTTCTGTGTATAATTAGTAAAATTTGCTATCGTTAATTGTGGCCACAGTTTGTGGCAGTAACTGTTCGTAAAATTGGAAGGCTTACACTACTCTGCACTGTATAGTCGATCCCACGTCGTCGTGATTGTGGAGAGAAACAAGTGCAGGTTTTTTAATGAATAATTCACTTTACTCTGGAAAATGAACCTGAAGGACTTAGATTTGGCTAAGTTATCAAAATTGACGTCTCAACAAATCGACCATGTAACTTGTCTGGAATGGTATGATGGTCTTGTATTAGTGTATTATCAATGGGTATGACTTCAAACATTTATTTTGAATTCAACCAATACAAAACTAAATGTTGTTCTCTCTCTTTCAAAAGGTATTTTTGACTAGAACTGTCTAAAAACATGATCCATTGTATTTTTAGTTGTAAATACTTCATAGCACCTGCGACTGCAGCTTGCGGCCACACATTGTGTCATACTTGCTGGCGAGGTCGTCGCACATGTCCTGCTTGTGCTACGCAATTGGAGCGCAAGACGTTGAAGCTAAATATACCTCTTCAAACACTGACTGACCATGTTCAAGTGCTTGGAGAAGCATTTGAAAAACTTTTTAACATCAAGTGTAAGTTTAGAAGTATATATATCTCCTATTGTTTCTGAAATTTTCATTGTGTTAAATTCCAACTCTTAAATTCAATTTTTATTCATTAAATTTCAGTGGATGAATTTAATCTTGACACACCAGGTGAAATTGATTCAGAAAAAGATCCAGATAAAAATGTAAAGGATTGGTTAACAAGCTCTCAAAATCATTTTTCAGCTCCAATTCAGAATTCTGAAACATTCTCACAAGAATCACAACAACCGGCCAATCCATTAGAGGTTTCAGCCAGTAATATCATAATTCATACAGATACTAAGAAAGTTGCAACCCCTCCAAAAGTGGTGCATATTCCACCACCGCAAGATGATTGGGATAAAATAGAAACAATGCCAGACACGGAGGTAACTACTCAAAGAAATGAGAACATTGTAGGACCTATGGATATAGAACCATTTTTTGTAGAAGACTCGGAATATACTACAGATCATCCGCGGAGAAGCTCTAGAAAAAGAGATTTAAAACATGATGATATCCCTGGTAAGGTGAATGACTTATCTTCGAACATGCATAGTTCTAGAGACTCAAGTGGGGAAAATGATAAGAAATCACAAAAGACAAAACAAAATTGGAATAATGTTAAGAAAATGAGAAAAGAATTCAGTAAGTTAAACAAGAAAAATCGAAGCAAATTGAATGTTTCAATTGAAATGGTTAAGAAAACACAGAACCTGAAGCCAGCTATCAATACACCTGTGGCTACTCCACAGGCATACAACATTGACGACAATACACCAGACTATCCTAATAAAGAAAATGAAGTAAATATTATAAACTCAAATGAACCTTTGGATGACAAACAAGGTGATAATGCTAATGAAAACTTTGCAGTAAAATCTACAGAAAAAGAAAGCAGAGATAGAATGAAAGATTCAGACAGCAAGTCTGAAAAAAATCAGCTTCCTAACTCTCAAAATAAAATGACTCTAAATGATGTTATTAATGAAAATGGGAGGATTATCAAAGAGAAAGAAAATTTCTCTAGCCTGAACCATTCTGAAAATGGTATTCAAAACCACATACCAACACTAAATAAAATGCCATTTATAAAGAAAAGTGCATTAAATCCCAAAACAACAGAAAAATTTGACCTTATCACCAACCTTAATAATGTGCAACCAGTTGCTTCTGAAAATTCAGATGACATTGAAATTACCATTAAGGTAGGCAATACAATAACCAATATTGTGATTAAGAAAAAACAAAGTGATGTTCAAGTAAAAATTAATAGTGACCGTGAAGTACAAACATCCCTAGACCCAAATCATTCCGATAAAAACAATGACTGTGTAGTTGAAGATGGTAATACCCATAATATAGATATCAACATTATTGAAAATAAGAATTTACATGTAGTAGACAGCAATTTGGAAAAGACCACATCTTTAAAGAAAAATACAGCCTCAGCTATTACTGAAAGTGTGGAAAAAGAACTGTCCAATATAATGGAGTGTGATGTTATTCAAGGCAAAGATGGAAGTCCTAAAAGCGTTCCCGCCAAAGTACCACAAGTTGATGAGCATAAACCAAACAAAATAGTTGAGCAGACAGAGAACATAGATGACCTACATGATTTAGATATTTTCAATAGTGGCTCAGTTAAGGAAGCACCTGTTAATATTTTGAGAGATCATGCACCTTCAGAAATATTAGGTACAGTTAGAAGTAAATTTAGAACCCAAAAACTTGCAGAAAAACGTGACAGAGACAATGATGAAGAAATATTACCTGTAAACAAGAAAACCAAAATGAACAAAGAAGAAATTGCTAAAGTTCAAGAGGTACAACCGGATAGTGAACCTATAAACTATGATGCTATTATGGGTCAAGTTTTTGCTAGCATTGATGCAGACATGGAAGACATCAGAAAAAGCCAAGAAGTAGAAAGTGCTTCCATTTTAAAAGATAGAAGTGCCAGAAATAATCAGGATCCAGCACTAAACAAAAAAATACCATCTCAAATGCAGAAAACACAGACAATTCAAAAGGTTGCAAGCCAAATGAATGTTGAAATAACGCCCAATTTAAATGAATACTTCAATGAAAGGCTCAGTGAAAATGTCTTCTCTATTGTGGAAAAGGAAGATGAAAACTCTGAAGTAAGTAAAACTGGCAAAGTGAGTATTAATGTGTTCATGTTTTACACAAACACAAACAGATAATTATGTTGTCATTGCTCCTAATCAAACTATGATAATTATGATTGTATACCTTACTTTATGATCATTATCACAAAAATAGACTATGGTCCTAATTAGACTGATAAAAAATATATTTCAGGTACCACAACAGGTTGAAGAACTCTTAACACCAGTTCTATGTCATAATTTAAATTCTACACAGGAAAGTAATGATGGCATTATCAAGACAAATAAAACAAAGAAGTCTCAAGATTATGATGATGATAAGAGTGTAGTTGAAGAAACACCACAAAAGTAAGTATTCAGAGTTGACACCACCAAATGAAAAATATGTTTTGGTGAAACTAATGTTGCTTTTATTCTTTGTAGGAACTTATCCATCTCGAAACTAAAACGAGCCAGTACATCAAACCAATCACAAATAAGTTTACATGAAACAAATAAGGCTTCTCAAAGGAAATCCACATCCACTGTTAAAAGTATCATCAATTTAACAGATACTGTGACTGAATCTAACAAAAGTACTAGAGACGTGACTGTCATCGAAACTGCTGTCCTAAACCAAGCATTAGAGACTCCTCTTACGATCACCAAGTTTGCAGATCAAATCAAGCATAAATCAACGCCTATGGTTCGGAAATCACTTAATTTTGAAAATACAAATGATGATGACCCTGAGCAGACTCTTTGTCCTACTACTGATGTGATTGCTAAGACCACACAAGAGAAGGAGTTTATGAGTAAAGCATTTGAGAGCACGCCCACAACGCCAGCCGCGCGACCACTCGCCGCTCGAAACCTGGCCCTAAGTAACAAGAGGTACTGTTTGGCTGCCTCATGCTTAACATCCAGTGAAATATCAAAAGTGAAAGCTGTTTGTGTTGAACGTAAGTGGAGATACGTGGACAAGTATTCAAAGGACATCACACACTTGATTGTAGGTGTTGATGAAGAGAAGAAATCACAGAGGTGAGATAAAAAAAAAAAAATTGCAATGGATTTTTTTGGTACATTGTGTTTCTAATTTACATTATAATGTTAATTACACGTGAGAAGCAATCTTCACACATTCAGCATCTGCAGTAACTGTATACTTACAATGTCTTGTGACAAAATTGACGTCCAATGTCTTGTTGTGTTGTTTTAGAATATTGTTTTCCCTGTCTTTCTCACTAAAATTTAAAAAAAAATATGACTGATGTAATTGTGAATGTATATGAATGAGACACATTCACAATTACATCATTACATACATTTTCCATTTATCATCAATGATGCTCTGTCTAGCTTAACTTAGCACAACAATTAACATGCCTTCCTTTCAGATCTGTAAAATACATGTGCGCACTAGCAGCTTCTAAGTGGATCGTGTCATTTGACTGGGTCAAACAATGTTTGCTGACTAAAGAAATTGTTAATGAGGTAAAACCTTTTTCTGATTTTAGATTCGTCCGGGTTTGTCTTGGCTAGTTAATGAAGCTAGCATAGCAAGCATGGTTTGGCAACTACGAAAATGAGGATAGCTCTATTATAAGAGTAACCAAATGAGTTGGCACAATTTTGCTATCCATGCTTGAAAAACTAACCACGTGTATAGCGGGCGCAATAAGTGTCAAGTCAGTAGCCACAGCTAAACATGTCCCTATAAAATTGTCTGTCTGGGCCACACTTATTTTAAGGTCATTAAATCATCCATCTGAACGGCGTCCGCTACTCTTGTCGATTTGATATCTTATTGATAAATCGGATGTCCACAAAATTTAACTATGACTCAGAGTCGTATTTCAGTTGGTCTCACAAATCAATATTCATGATATTGATACGCTACAATGAACACATCAGCTATTCAAATAGACGGGCAAGTGTGGGTAAATCTCTTTTCTTGTAGCAACAGTTAGCATGGACGGTTGTACCCATATGCTTTCCTTGTTAAAATCCTCGTAGGATAGTGGACCCTTCAGATGAATAGAATGAAATAGACATCTTCCACCAACTCTGACTCGGATTCTCCCAAAAGCACCACAACCATTCCTCCTGCTACCATGTGTCGCAGTCGGGGTTGAGTCTAATTAAATTAACTAGCGAAACTCCGCATATGCGGCAGGTATCGATATCTCACTAATGCTTGTCTACGGGGTCAACAGTGCTTGCTGGTAGTGTAGTGACCTATATAGAAAAATTTAGATTTTATTCATAAAACACTACACTAGATATTAATAACCATCGCCATCATATCTGTGGAGTTTTGCTAGATAATTTAATTGGACCCTGTATTCTTGTAACACACGGGAGCTCAGGGTACAATTATTATAACCCTGAGCTCCCGTCGACCGTATGGAAAGTAACAAGTTAAAAGATAAACATGTAATATAAAATTAATTGATTCGCGCACTACGCACAATACACATATAGATAACAAAACAAGTCATCCGCTACCGTGCCTAAGCCGCGCTGCATTCGAACGTTACGGGGCGATGCACCATGAATGTTAAAAAGTCACGTACCAGATTGCACTTATCATCTTGAAATCCTCTCAGAAAATTGCACATAACAGATATAAATAAACAAATGAGTCATTATATCTTATCAAACACTGCAATAAGTTCGGATAAACAGAAGTACTAAACTGCGTAGACCATCAGATGTTATTCGCGATGGGATGGACTTGTATCAATATGATGCAATATTACAAATGCTTTACAAATGTTACGGACAGATACACTGACAATGAGTTCATTTAAAGGTTAACGTTCGCTTATGAACAAACTAACTGAATGTCGATCACTGGTCTGGAAATATCTAACATCTATTTTTAATAAATTTTGTCACAACATGTAAATTAGTTTTCCGCTAGAAATGGAGTCAAAGTCGAAAAGTTTTCAAAGGAAGAAGGACCTGGACACCTAAAATTTGTTTTGTTTTGTTCTTGTAGGAACAGTACGAAGCTCTGGACAGCACAGGTGAACCGGGACCCCAGCGTTCTAGGATCGCAAAACAAAAGCTATTTGAAGGCATCACGTTTTACTGCATGCCGCCTTTTAGCGTGCTCGACTTGGAAACTTTAAAGGTAAAACGAGTTTTTCATGATTCATTGATTTTGATGGTTTAAATGTACCATCCGCATCACTACTGATTTAATTTGAAGTCCTGAATATTGTGGACACAATCTCAATCCTACTAATATTATAAAGGTGAAAGTTTCTATGTTTGTGTAACAATCAGGCAAAAACGGCTGAAGGGATTTGGATGAAATTTGGCACACATGTAGTTCATATCCTGGAATAAAAAATAGGCTACTTTTTATCCCGGTAAGTGGCATGGATTAATGGAGACTGAGGAGGAAGTGGAAACTCATAGCCGCTGCTGCCTTAGTACTTCAAATTCACAAGTACCAGGAGACCAGAAACATCAAGTACCAGGAGACCAGAAACATGTCATAGTATTTTTGGGCTGGTATAATTATGTAGGTAGGGTAGGTGTAAGGTAGGTGTAGGGTGGGTGTTTCCTGAGTAAAAAAATTACAATATAAATCAGGAAACCTTGCTATTTCCGATATTCACGCGGGCGAAGCCGCAGCTGGTAGAAGCTAGTAATATAATAATATTATATCTCTGGAAGTACTTAGGTATCCGATAACGAAAATTTGTATCTGAACATAAAGCTACACTATCGGCTACGTTTTCTGTACGCGCATATCCCGTTTTTTCCCGTTCCCGTATAGCCAACTATAGCCTTCCTCATGAATGTGGCTATCATACAACAAAAAGAATTTTCCAAATCCGACTTACGAGTCGTTCCAAAGGTTAGCGCGTTCAAACAAACAAACTCTTCAGCTTAGTATACAACGTATAACAGAATAAAAAAAAATCACTGCTCCATACATTTCTTTTTAGGGTTCCGTACCCAAAAGGTAAAAACGGGACCCTGTTACTAAGACTCCGCTGTCCGTCTGTCTGTCACCAGGCATCTCATGAACTGTGATAGCTAGACATTTGAAATTTTCACAGATGATGTAGTTCTGTTGCCGCTATAACAACAAATACTAAAAACAGAATAAAATAAATATTTAAGTGGGGCTCCCATATAACAAACGTGATTTTTTTGCCGCTTTTTTTTGCGATTTCAGTGGTGGTCCCATACTAAAAGTTTTTCATATGAGTACCCCCTAAGAGGTATTTGTTTGTTTTTTTGATTGAAGGCGCTAATATCAGGAACTACTGGTTCGAATTGTATAATTATTTTAGTGTTGAATAGCCCATTTATCGAATTGTCTCACTCCCACGGAAAAACAAATACGAATAGGTCATACGAAACTATTTTATAGGCCAGTCAAATCAGCTTTAAACCTTGCAAAAATTCCAAACTCTGATTTGTTCCTTGAATAGTTTCGGTTATGGAAAATGTTTAAAAAAAAATAAACATTTTCCAAAGGGTCATTCTGAAAAAACAAAAACGCGTTTATTTCAATAAAAGCTAGGAATGCTTATCACATCTTTAAATTATTTTTCTTTCTTTTTTAGTTCTCTATTTTTTTTTGGAATGTGTAGAAAATCTTAAACATTATCGCCCTAAGAAAAGTCGTTAAACAAATAAATACGGATTTTTGAAAAATTGATCAGAAATGTTTCATTTTTTTATTATTAAGTCAGATATGGCCTATAAATTTAAATTAAACCCAATTTAATTCAGTTACATTTTTGCCTAAATCGCGAAAAAACTGGTATTAATAACTTGCACTTAGTTAGCGAATTAAAATATTTAATTAATTAATTTTATGAAAAGAAATTAAGTAACTACCTACCTAGTCAATTTTTAGCTGGAAGTGCAAAATAAAAAAAATAGCATTCTTTAATAAAATAGGATAGTTCCACGGATTAAAAATGTTTAATTTACTGAGCTACTTTGTAAAACTCGATCTCTTCTACAAATGCTCCAAACAAACATGCCAGTTTATTTTTTCCCATCGAGTTATTATTGAAATTGAATGTTTTACTAAAAAAAAAACGAATATACGTGGGTTAACTTTTCGCGGCATACATTTTAACATACTTCTCTGCCTATACACGTTAACGGCAAAAAATTGGAGTTAAGAATTAATGCTAAGTTTGCCTTATTTTCAACATAATATGAAATACTAACCAATCAAAGAACAACACACCGTGCCACCGCCGATCTTAGACGAAGTCAATGTGGACCTTATCTCACTGTTATTAAACTTTCGGACTTCATTGATTATACGTATCTTAGGACTCAAAGTGGACTCTTGAACCTTGAGTCAATTAAAAATCGAGTGTTTGTTCTCTTCGTTGAACAAACAATGTCATTGGATATGGATTGTCATTGGTGCTTGAGAAAATTGACTTAAAATCACGCCTAGATTCTACATAGGCGGCAGAGGTGTACCTTACACCCAAATTTTGCTCAGTTAAGTTAAAGTTTAAGGCTTAACGCATAACAAGCCTCTTTAGATTACTTTTCGTAAAATCCTCAAAGGCTTCCTTAGAATGTAGACTACCAAAGATATCTCGGTCTTTTGGGGGGGCTTGAGCCCCTTAGGCTGCGTTTCCACCAGAGATGTGCGAGGATGCATAGCGAGGGATGTGTTAGTTAAGAACCAATAGAATCGCTCTATTTACTTAGCCTCACTCAGTGCAAGTGATTCTATTGGTTCTTAACAAACACATCTCTCGCTACACATCCTCGCACATCTCTGCTGGACAGTGGCGTATCTATACCATCTGGGGCCCGTGGTAAATTCTTTTGATGGGGCCCTATCAGTAAAAATCGTCCCGTTGTACTCAGTTTAATTTTAATAAACTTCGAGATTTTCAGCTTAGGTACTCAATTACACGTTGTATATGTCCCACCAATGGCCATAGGCTCTTCTCTTAGGCGAGAGGGAATGGTCTGTAGTCCCCACGCTAGCCCAATGCGTATTGGAGACCTCACATTCGTCCATAGAACATAATAGCTCAATGCATTCATCATCTATTCGCTAGCTTTTCGGAGGAAACCCGCATACATTTACAATGAAATAAAAATAACAATTTAATTTCAATAAGATATTTATAGAAAAATCTTTGTTTCGAGCTTTCAGGGGCCTAACCATCAACTCTTAAAGCAGTATTACATATTATTTCCAGTGGGAAAGAGACGGAGCTATACAGGACGTATGGCTCCGTCTCTTTTCCACTGGAAGTAATATTTAAGTAATACTGCTTTAAGAGTTGGTGGTTTAGGCCCTGTTCCGCAAAAGCACACTTATAAAAATATACTTTTCAAATAAAATAAAATACTCAGGTACAATGTAAAAAAATATTTTTGAGCTCGCGACCTCTTGGGCCGGGGCCCTCTTGGGTCGGGGCCCGTGGCATTTTACCAGCCCTGCCACCCTATTGTTACGCCACTGCTGGTGGAAACGCAGCCTTAAGACCTGTCAATGGTCACATGTAATAGAAGGCGAGTCTATTGCCAAAACTGCTTCTACTGAGAAGTTCTAGATGATAAAACCCTATAATACCTGACCCGAGAATCAAACCGAGGAGACCTCTGACTTGGAATCCAGTAACACGAGCAATGGAACAAGTTAGCCTTGATTTTGGTCTGAAGATAAACCGCAGCAAGACGAAGATCATGATTGTCAATCGGTCAATTACGACATCGTTCAATCATACATCTACCTTGGGGCACTGATATCAAACAGTGGTGTATGCGCGGATGAGATCAAACGGCGCATTGCTATCACCAGGTCCGCCATAGATCGGCTCAAGAAAATATGGAGAAACAGAAACATTACAAAGGCCACTAAAATGCGACTTGTCAGGGCATTAGTGTTCTCATATTCCTGTACGGCACTGAAACATGGACATTAAAAGAAAGCGAGAAAAAGAAGATAGATGCTTTGGAAATGTGGCGCTGGAGAAGAATGCTTGGCATAACCTGGACACGGTTCCGAACCAACGTCTCAATCCTCCAAGAACTCGAAATCAAGCAGCGTCTTTCTTCCATCGTCTAATGTTGTATCCTCACTTTCTTTGGACATATCACACGTCGAGAAGACACATCAGTGAAACGACTTGTAGTGCAGGGCGGTGCGGGAGCGTGTGGCTGTTTACCAATGCGTTGGATCGACCAAGTCAAAACTGCACTCAATAAAAAGAACCACCACACTCCACTCCACGAATGCACAAGAAGAGTTACAGTACGGAGGAAGGGCGACGGATTGTAAAGCTTATCACCAGCCCTGATGTGACGACCACGACCACTCTGCCAAGAGTGTAACGACGAAGAAGAAGAACACGGCCATTAGACAGGTAGTCGATTGTCTTCAATTGCCTCGTACTATCGATGTTGGATTGACTTGCTCCATAAGTACTCTATTGTGTGCACATGAGTTCATATGAGGGTCAGTTTTTTATCGTTGCATTGTTTATCGGAAATATACTTCCAGTGTCCTTTACAATCTAGACGTGAGAATGAAAGTTAATTATATAATTATCAAGTATCAGCTGTTTCCAGCGTGGTATTGATCACGCAAGTATCATGCGTTATTGGATAGCTACTATCTTTAACCTGTCAGTAATAATATGTACACTTGGATAGCATGACCTTATAAGTCATTTACCTAGGGCTAGTATTAATGTTCATATCAGCTGGAAATAATTATACTCTCTATTATTATGACAGGGACTCATAGATACAATAATTGATTTGAGTGTTATTGGCTAGAATTATTGTAAGTACCTATATGGTACACATCTATTTCAGTCGCATTGTTTAACATGAAAATCCTCTTTAACAGACATAAGAAATGCTATTGAGTTTTGTTTTGTTTTAGAACATGCTTTTGGCCGCTGGCGGCCGGGTAGCGGCAGATCCTTCACTTGTGCGAATATCTGAGGACTCCTACCAACCCGCGCTGGTGCTGGCCGAACCTGAGCGCACGCAAGAGGATCGCTTTACATGTAAGAATAATGTTATGAATACCAAAAACAAGTAAAACACATACTGTTTGTTTAAAAGTAGGTACTTACTTATGCATGTTTATACGCGTCGGGAAAACCGGGCAACAAATTTGTATGACTAGAATTTGCTTCAAACCCAGAGCGAAAGCATTCATCTATATGATTTATAAAATTTCCGTCCTAGTATTGGCATCTGACAGAGTATTTATTTTGATACTAGCTGTCCCCCGCGGCTTCGCTCCCGTCATCTGGCTACCTACCTACCTACCCTACACCTATCCTACACCTACCCTACACCTACCCTACACCTACCCTACACCTACCCTACACCTACCCTACACCTACTCTACACCTACTCTACACCTACCCTACACCTACCCTACACCTACCCTAAGGATTTTTAAATTTTCTAATTTCCCGCGCAATGTTTTTATTTTTTTTTCATAAGAACCTTCTCCTGACAATAACAAACACAACAAAAAAAGAATTAGTGAAATCGGTCCAGCCATTCACGCGTGATGCCGTGACCAAGGAAAACGGGTTTCATTTTTCTACACTAATATTATAAAGAGAAAAGATTTGTTTGTTTGTTTGTTTGTTTGTTTGTTTGAAATGAATAGGCTCCGAAACTACTGGACCGATTTGAAAAATTCTTTCACCAATAGAATCCTACATTATCGGCGATGGTCATAGGCTATAGAATATTTTCAAAAAATTTAGGGATCCGTATGAAAACTTCGATAATGTGACCCAAGGTGTGAGAAAAAATCCTTATATCGCGTACGCTGCGGAATCTATTGACAATAGAGCAAAGTGATGTACTACAGTTTTATAGAAGTCATCAATATCTACAAAAAAGTCCGCGATACCATATGTCTAACTTTTATGGATAAGTCACCATGACCACTTTTTGTTAATATTAGTCAAGCAAATCCCATGGTGAAATAAAAAATGGTGATTATAGTACCATGATATTAATCCTTATCCATTTAAATGGTTTGATAATTAAGGTTGATTATGTCCGTGTAAATTACACTTTAAATCATTCAAATCGGACCTTTCGTTCAAAAGTTACGACGGTAATAAACATGCTCGGAGTAAGAAAAATGTCGCGGCTTGAGCGAACTGAGGAGAATCTTATCAATGCTTGGTCCGATGAAGTTGAAACACCACGGCATTTAAATGTTTTCGATAAAACAATAAGAATAACAAATGTTTGGATTTTTCGAAAATCAACTAGGTACATACATAATAAGGGGTGAAGCAGGGGTGAATTAGTTTTTAGGAGAGGAAATTATAGCTTGCTTCAATTTACGTCGGAATTCTATGAACAAACTAAAAGTGGGATAATTGAAACAGATCATGTACCTAACAATTTTTGCATAATCAATCCCTGACGGGCTGAACGGGGGGGTGAACAGTTGCGCTGAACCAATAATGAGAATCGTTGTGCTTAATTTTCCAAAACTAACCTTTATAAGGGGATATGTATAGGGGCGTCGCAGTTTGTGGAGTACCTACTATCCCCACGCGGACGAAGTCGCGGGCGAAGTGCTAGTATATATATAGATGTAGTAGAAATGAAATAAAGCCCACGTACACTTTGTTTTTGTGCCGGAGATATTAGTGTGTAATTGCTGCGAATGTCGCAGTCACTTACGACGAGTGTGGGGTTTTCTGATTTCATACTAAATAACACGAGCTGCTATAATGGCGAAATTGCAACGAAGATATTGACGCGTAAACCATTTTTCGACGCTAGACGGCGAAGACGACTAGTTGCATCAACGAATGACGATAAGAGGGGTAATTGCGTAACCCATTTAAAATAATAATTGATAATGCCATTAATTTTGACGGTTACAACGAATGAAGCAATCCGATAAGGAATCCTTCAAAATCCTTTAGATTTAGATAAAAAGTGTGTTACGCATTTGGGGTGCTCTTGACCTAGTGCCATTGCCCAACGAATCGGATACGATATAACAATTGCTAATCCTTACTCAAGAAACCCTCGAGTTTTGTTGTTATGTCTGTACAAAAAGTACTTAGAACAACATACACAATCGGTCGGCGTTTTGTTTATTTTATGATTCACTTGTTGTGAATTCATCCTCACCATCATCAGTCGGTCATTAACAAAACGTCTAAAGTCCGCACTCGGGGTCTGTCAGCAAGCAATGGAACGAAGTATTCCTAGAGTCAAACTCAAAGACCGCATTAGGAACAGTTATAGATATAATAATATTTTTATGGGAATAGTATACTAATCGCAGATGTAGGCAACACAGCCACCAATCTAAAGTGGGCTGGCCACATTGCCGCATGTCGCAACAGAACTGAGCTAAAATAACCACCGATTGGATTCCGAGCAACAGGAACCGGCGACGCGGTGGGCCCAGGAGATGATGGCGAGACGAGTTAGACTCCAACCTAAAGGATTGGTCAAATGTAGCACTGGACAGAGAAAAGTGGAAGGAAGGAGGGAAGGCCGACGCGGGTTAAGTACTTGGGCCACTGAATCACGGAGGACCTTCCTGATGACGTGGAAGTTGAGAGGAAACGAAGAGCGTTGGTGGTCCGCGCGCACATGCTGGCTCGCAGGTTTAAGCGGTGCCCTAATGAGGTAAAGTACACAATGTTCCCCTGAACTTGTGTACTTTACCTCATTAGGGCCGACAGTGGGCACGTATAAAACTACTCAATACTGCCAATGGTTTTATACGTGCCCCCTGTGGATCAGTAGTGTTAGGAGCTTAGGGTTCGTGACAATAAAAACAGCCGATAAAATAACCAAAATGACACTTTAATTAATCAACACTAATTACAACTTTAAACTCACTAATTATAAACCACAATTGCACTACTGATCACTTTAATTCGCAGTCGAAGTTCGCTCTCGAAGTTCTCGCTTGTATCGCAAATTCAATACTGACCCGGTCGCAGGCTATGCGGGCCTTATATAGGTCGGCAGATAATTCCAGAACCTTCTAGTATAGAAACATCTAGAAAGTTCGAGTACATACCGGTCCCGACTAACCACATATTGAAAACTCTAGAATGTTCTAGCATCGAAATGTCTAGAAAGATCTTGACTCTACTAGTTCTGCTACTCGATACTAGATGGCGCTAGTAGTAACTTATAACGTTATGTACCCGGCATTAATTCTGGCGCGTAACACTGCCCCCTTCTAAGACATGCTCGTCCCGAGCATTATCGGTCCCATAATAACGCGCCACTCGATCCACATGGACGATCTTAGGAGCACTTCTTATACCTTTCTGTATGCGGTAGGTTACGTCATTGATTTTCGTCACAATCCGGTACGGCCCGTCCCATTTAGCTTGAAGCTTAGGAGATTTCCCTTTGCTGCGAACTGGAATGTGCAACCACACTAGTGAACCTTCGTCGAATCCTTTATTGTTCATTTTGCGGTCATAACGGGTTTTCATGTTTTCAGACATTTGCTGACCCGATTGTCTGACGTGCTCATAGATGTCATTCATTTTGTACCGCAAGTCATTCGCATAATCGGTTATACTGCGTGGGGCATCAGGTGGTATTCCGGTAATCAGGTCTGCAGGCAACCGTAATTCTCTACCAAAATTTGCGAAAGCTGGTGTCACTGATGTGCTTTCGTGAACAGCACTTCGGTATGACAGCAAAAACGGTTGTATATGCTTGTCCCAATCCCGTTGCCGATTCTCCACCACTTTGCCAAGTATCTCTCCAGTGTCTGATTAAATCGTTCCACTATTCCATCCGATTGTGGGTGGTAAGAAGTTTTATGAGTACCCGATAAGTTTCCTGGAATATTTGGGACTCAAAATTCCTTCCTTGGTCGCTGTGAAGTCTCCAAGGGTACTCCAAAACGACAGAAGACTTCATGAACAAGTTTATCTGCAACTGTTGAAGCTTCTTGGTTTGGAATGGCGAAGACTTCCGGCCACTTTGTGAAGTAATCCATTACAACCATGGTAACAAGTATTGTTACCACTTTCACTTTCCGGAAACGGTCCCGCAACGTCTAGGGCTATCCTTTCCCATGGTGCACCAACATTGTACAACTTCAATGCACCTCTACTACGAGTCTGTGGTCCTTTTACAGCCGCACAAGTTGTACATTTACGACACCAGTCCTCAACATCGTCACGACAGTGGACCCAGTAAAACCGTTCCCGTATCTTTAGTAGAGTCCGTTTAACTCCCATATGGCCTCCTGAACAACCATTATGGTACAACTCTAGAACATCCGGTACTTTAGCTTTAGGGACAACCATTTGCAAATGACAGCTGTCTCCCCGAACATTTTCCCATTTACGGCACAGGACTCCATCCTGAATCACTAAGCTGTCCCATTGGGCCCAATAGCTTTTTGTGATCGAACTCATCGCTGAGACGTCGCTCCACGTTGGCTTAGGAGCACTGGCTTTCATCCATTCCAGAATCGGCTTGATGTCCGAATCTTCCTGCTGTGCAAGTTGTAGGCTTTCCTTCCACTCGTTGCTGAGATCTGTCTTGAGCATCCTTACAGGTACGACTTCTTTACCCTCTTGCCTAGTACAATGCTTGCAGTCTTCAGGGCAAGGTCTTCTTGACAATGCATCTGCGTTGCCATGAGTTCTTCCGCTGCGATGTTCAATCTCAAAGTCGTATTCCTGCAGTAGTTCAATCCATCTCGCAACTTGTCCCTCTGGATTTTTAAACTGCAATAGCCATTTAAGTGCAGCATGGTCAGTTCGTATGTGGAATTTCCGCCCCAGCAAATATTTGCTAAAATGCTGCAATGACATTACCACAGCAAGCAGTTCCCGTCTCGTTACACAATAATTCCTTTCAGGTTTCGACAATGACTTGCTGAAGTACGCTATCACAATCACAACCTCTTGATCGTTATTCCGTTGAGATAATACACCGCCAAGTCCTATGTCACTTGCATCTGTGTCAACTATAAATTCCTTGCCCGTATCAGGATAGCCCAAAATAGGTGTTTTGCACAGACGGTCCTTTAACTCCTGGAAGGCGATGTCGCAACTTTCATCCCAGCAGAAATGTCGCTTCTCCTCGGTTAGCTTGTGCAGAGGTTTGGCTATATCTGCAAAGTTCTTGACAAATCGCCGATAATAGGAGCACAAACCCAAAAATGCTTTGACCTGCGTCTTGTCTTTTGGAACTGGCCAATCCTTGACAGCGGCTATTTTCTCTGGATCCGTGCGGATACCTTTTTCCGACACTACGTATCCCAAAAAGCTAACTTGCCGTTTGAAAAGTGAACACTTCTTAGGACTCAACTTGAGGTTGGCACTCTGGATCTTCATGAGCACGCGTTCCAGGTTTTGAAGATGTTCTTCAAACGTATGACCTACGATGATGATGTCATCCAAGTAGACAAGACAGGCATCACCAATTAACCCGGTTAGTACCAGTTCCATCAACCTTTCAAACGTTGCGGGAGCGTTGCACAATCCAAACGGCATAACTTTAAATTGCCACAGACCTTTTCCTGTCGAGAATGCAGTTTTCTCCTTGTCTTTAGGGTCGATTTCAACCTGCCAGTAGCCACTTTTTAGGTCTAGTGTGCTAAACCACTTCACTCTAGTTAGCATGTCCAGCGTGTCGTCAATTCTTGGCAAAGGGTAGCTGTCCTTCTTTGTCACGTCATTCAGACGACGGTACTCAACACAAAACCGCATGCTGCCGTCCTTCTTTCTTACCAGCACTACAGCAGAACACCATGGACTTGATGAAGGTTCTATGACACCATCCTTCACCATTCCCTCAATCATGGTTTCCACTTCCTTTTCACGTGCTACCGGCAATCTCCTTGGCCGCTGACGGATAGGCAATTCTTCTCCTGTGTTTATTTTGTGTTGAACTAAGCCAGTCTTCCCAATGTCAGCATCGTTTGAAGAGAAAACATCGGCGTACTTGAGTAACATCCTCTTCGCCTTGATCATTTCATTGTGAGACAGAGTGCTGCGACAGTCTTCTAAAAGTGTGGTCACTCTCGTTTGTGCATCCTTTCTGAGGTTCCCGGTCGATAGATTTTGGCATCGACGCAACCAATCCACCTCCTCGCAAGTACCAATCAGCGTGCCTTTTTCTATAATCGGTTCCGTATGACAAAGGTTCAGCACGCGTACCCCTGAGATGTCGGTGGCTCTGACCAAAGTTCGTGCCACTTTTCATGGAAGATCATTGTTTACCCTTTCCACGAGTACACAACGATGAGTCTGCCCAGGATTCCGAGGAAGACTAATCGGCATAATCGTTTCCGATCTCGGAGGAAGGACTATTTTCTTTAGACTGTACACGTTTCCTGGTAAAGCCCCTTCCATAAAAAGTTCCTCTTGTCCACATTTCAAAACTCCTTGCTTAACGTCGATCTTACAACAATTCTTCCTCATAAAGTCGAGGTCCAGGATGCAATCGTCCATTATATCAGCCACGACAACATTATGCAAGTATATTCTGTTGCCTAGCTTCAACTCCATCTCTTTCTCTCCTCGGACGGGTATACGCTGACCGGTGGCTGTTACCAAGTTAATGTGCTCTCGATTGTATGCGGAGTCCCCAAGGAACCGATTTACAAGTTGGGAACTGACAACCGTGCGTGAGGCTCCAGTGTCTATCGTCAGCTTACATGGTGTTCCGTTGACCTCGCCCTTGATGATTAGGCTATTCCCATCGTGGGTTTGTGAGATCGAAATCCTTGGGGCTCTTTGAACATCAGCCAGCACCCGCCCCGCAGTCCTGGCTTTTACTCGTTTCCCTGCTGTTGCTGGGCGGTGCTGTTAGCCGCCCTACCTTCTGGAGATCGGTTATCTTCCCTATCTGCAGTTCGCTTAGGGCAACTGGATCGAAGATGGCCCCTTTTCCCACAGCCATAGCAGCTGGGGCTGTATCCTTTAACACGGTCGCGAACTGCAGCCGCTGCAACTTCTCTGACGCGATGGGAACGGTGATCCTGCCGCACAGCTTCCACCTCCAGTGCATGAGCTAAGGCGTCCTTAAGCGTCCCGTGGTGCCCAAGCCTCACAGCAGCTCTAACCTCAAGGTCGCGGATGCCGTCGATGAATGCCTGCACCAGGTACCCTTCAATGAGCGCAGGTACAGACTGGTATGCTTTTCGAACCAGCTTTTCCACTTCAAGGGCCCACTGCTGCAGGTTTTCACTGCTACGTTGCACGCGATCCTTGAGCTGCGCACGAAACACGTGTTCCAGATGAGCGTCGCCATACCTGGCTTCCAACGCCTCAAGGAGCTGCTCATAAGTCACTTCCTTACCGAGAGCTTCCAGGACAGTTAAGGCCTGGTCGCGCAGGCCTAGGGTAGATCATGCAGTCATGGCCTGATTTTTATTCCAGCCGTTCGCCTTCATAGCAGCCTCAAACTGTATTTTGTAGGCTGACCAGGAAGATGTCCCATCGAAGGACGACACTTTGAATCCGCGTAGCGAAGGTGTAGTAGCTACGGGAGTTGCAATTCCATCCCCTACTTTAAGGTCGCCCAACTCTTTCTTTACATCAGCAATGACGTCATTAAACTTGCTGATCTGGGTTTCAGCTTCTGACAGGCGGTTGTCATGCTGAGCAACCTTCTCCTTCACCTCCTTCATGTCTTTCCCGAAGGCCGCGCGAAGGTCCTTCATTAGGAGCATCTGTTCTTCCTGGCGGCGCGCCTGTTCCTCCTGTCGGTAGGCCTGTTCCTCCTTGTCACGCTGGAGCTATTCTTCTAACAGACGGGCCTGTTCCTCCTGACGGCGAGCCTGTTCCTCCTGCCGCCGAGCCTGTTCCTCCTTATCACGTTGGAGCTGTTCTTCCAACCTTCGGGCCTGTTCTTCCGCCCCTGCCCCCCTGCCGGCGAGCCTGTTCCTGCAGCATCATCATCAGAGCTCCAAAGTCTGGTGCTGCAGATGCTGGAGCTGCTGTGGATGGGCCGGGCTCCATGGTCGGCAACTGGCCCTCCAACGTCTGCGGCGTTGCACCGTTCCAAAACGCCTCTGGTCCGTCTCTTGCTGGCGTTGACTTCGGGTACGAATACCCTCCGTGTCGTCCTTCGGTAGAATCGGCATAGTTTAAATATCCACTCTTCTGACACCAATTGTTACGAGCTTAGGGTTCGTGACAATAAAAACAGCCGATAAAATAACCAAAATGACACTTTAATTAATCAACACTAAATTCGCAGTCGAAGTTCGCTCTCGAAGTTCTCGCTTGTATCGCAAATTCAATACTGACCCGGTCGCAGGCTATGCGGGCCTTATATAGGTCGGCAGATAATTCCAGAACCTTCTAGTATAGAAACATCTAGAAAGTTCGAGTACATACCGGTCCCAGTCGGGACCGGTATGTCTAGCACATTCTAGAGTTTTCAATATGTGGTTAGTCAACCACATATTGAAAACTCTAGAATGTTCTAGCATCGAAATGTCTAGAAAGATCTTGACTCTACTAGTTCTGCTACTCGATACTAGATGGCGCTAGTAGTAACTTATAACGTTATGTACCCGGCATTAATTCTGGCGCGTAACAGTAGTATAGGTACAATATAATATTAGGATTTTGTTGGGGCTTCCGAGATGCTGTAGAGCGTCTAGCATGTTTATGGAGGCACGGATTGACGGCTTTTATGCCATCATAAGAAAGCGAGCGGCCTCAATATTGCATGCATAACCTCCATCGCAATTTATTTGAGATTTTTCATATATCTTGATATTCCGAATTTCGGTTTTGAATCGCTAGCACTAAAACTACTAGTTTCTAAAAAAAAAACAGCTGTGACAGACAGACAGGCAGATGAATCGCTCGGAAGGGTTACTATTTTTATACGGAACCCAGTAAGGAGCTATTCAGGCTTAGCTGGTACTAACAATTTCTTAATAAAAAAACCCAATAACACTTTGCTCTCACGGAGCGAACTCAGCCTCGTCCTCAACAGCCCTGCTTGCATCAGTAGGACAATTTTATTAATCTAATCACGTTTATATTCCATGTACTTACTCTTTTATTATGTGGACAAAGTAGCTCTTCACAAAAAATATGAAAAGTGCCACGTGGAATTATCTCCTCTAATTATAGTCATGAAACGCAAGCTGTAGGTAAGTTGATTGGTATGTCTGAAATAAGCGTGTTTTGAACGTTAAATTACGTTTTTGCTCGTGTCACGTGCCGTGGCTAATATGCATGAATAAGATGATGCGTGAAGGAAATAATCGTATACTTTTTCTTAGCATAGATGACAATATCGGAAATTGTTTCACTCTGAATAATACCATTTGAATTCAATAAATTCATGTACTTGTAATGCATTTTTTATTAAAGCACTCCAAACGCCTATGCATACAATGACTTGTTTGTTGTCAATCCTAATGCTGTTTCTATGATTTTGTTGTTTTAATTCAAATTGACTAATGAATAACTGTGTAAAATACTAAATGAATATTCTGTTTTATATAATAATACTTAATTTAGAATAATATTATAAAAACAAACAACAAACAAAACTTCTTAACCGATTTTAAAAATTCTGTCGCCATTATTAATTTAAAACATAGACTATATTTTATTTTCGAAAAAAAAAAATCCGTACGTAAATTGCAATAATGTAACCTAAAGTAGCAAAATTTTACCTAATAAATTCATGATTTGTCGTGCGCTGAGAAAACTTTTGGTGATACACAAAAATAATGTTCCTAAATACTACATGATTAAAGTACTCATTATCACAGTATAAAAAAGTAAGAGAGAGTATGTCCAACTTATGGTTAAGTCACAATGACCACTTTTTGTTCAAATTATTCAATCAAAACCCGGGTGAAATGAAATAGTGGTGATTTTGGTATCATGAAATTAAGTCTTATCCATTTATATAAATGATATTTATTTCGTAAGTAGATTGTAAATAACACTTTTACACGTCAATACCTTCGGTCGTTTTTAAACTAGATGAGGCCGGTGTTTCCTAACTGACTATCCTGAGAAGAAACACCGAAAAAAACTTAGAGGTCAAAGTCTCTTTTGAAGCCCATACAATTGTACTGGTCAAATCATATGAGAACCATGTAGGTTTGTCTGAGGTGTTATTTTAAGGAATCGCAGATTTGAGTGGACCTGTCCAGACAGTGCAAATATTTGTCAATTATCGTGTAGCTCAAACTTAGAACTTTAAGGAGCTCAACGATTTGACGAACAATACCAAAGTAAAGACATTTGGGTAGGCCGCATAAAGAAACTCAAAACTGCCAGACATTGTTGACTAACATGAAATGAACCCCTATCATAGCGACCTACATGGTCCCCCCACATTCACAATACGATATGAGGATCATCCAGATCAGTGCCTGAAATGGTCTTTTGAGGAAAGAACCACAGATAAGAGTGGACCTGTCCAGTCAGTGCAATCCTTGGTCAATAGTCGAGTAGCTCAACTTAGAACTGTACATGTAAATTACATTTTAAATTACTCAAATCGTACATTTCGATTAAAAGTTACGACGGGTATAAAAATGTCATAAGTAAGAAAAATGTTGCGCTTTGAGCGAACTGGGGAGAATCTTCAAGCTTGGTCTGATGAAGTTGAAATGGCATTTATGATTTCGATAAAAAAGTAAGAACAACAAATGTTTGGATTTTTTCTAAAATGAAACCCCTATAGGGGTGAAAAGGGGTCATGAAGCTTTTAGGGGAGGACATAACTGCTTGCTTCAATTTACGTGGATATTGGTATGAACAAACTTAAAATAGGATAATTGAAACTGATGTAACAATTTTTGCAAAATCAACCCCTGACGGGGTGAACAGTTGTGATGATCCTGAGACCACAGAATCAGCAGCAAAAATGACTTGGTAATTAATGACAATCGTTGTGCTTAATTTTCCAAACTAACCTTTAAAAGGGGGTAGAGGGGGGGGGGGCGTTGAAGTTTGTGGAGTACCTACTAAATCCGATCGGACGAAGTCGCGGGCGAAGTGCTAGTTATTTATTGTTATTGTTAACACTCTGCACGTGTTGGTAATAATAATAACTGTTAGTGCAGAGTGTAATTGAAATAAAATAAATAACTGGATAATATTGATCGCAGCTGTATAAAGACTTGCATCGAGATACGTAACGTACCTAAGCGTCCAAAAGAAACGAAAAACGACTTGTACACTTTGGTTCAACATCTGTCCAAAGCACTGGATGCTAACATTCAACTCTTGGACATACGTGACGTTACAAGATTGCCTTCTAAAAGGGAAAATAAAACCTCCAACATCAGCATCGAGTTTTCAAACACCCTACAAAGAAGTAATTTTTTAATGGCCGCCAAGCAGTTTAACAGAAAAAACTCCAATAATAAAATTAATTCAACTCACTTAGGCTTTGAAGGACCTACTGGCCCTATCTATATTGCTGAACAGCTTACCGCTCTATCCAAAAAGCTTTTCTATACAGCAAGAAACTTTGCCAAGCAGAATGGGTACGCCTATTGCTGGACGTCAAATGGACGTGTAATGTTGAAGAAAAATGCTGATAGTCCATACATTCTGGTAAAGAATGACCAACACCTGCTGCAAATCTCGCAACTTAGCAACGATCAACAATTGCTGCAGACATCTCACCCTAATGATGCATGACTCTTAATCACACTAGTATGTTTCAAACTTAACTTATTTTTCTCATCTTATATAATTATCTTAGAATATTGTAATATTAGTAACGCTTGCTTGTATACGTTTTTAATGTTAAATAGTTTCAACTCACACTCACACTATCTTACTCAAACATTTATACACTATACCTACTACTCATGTCAATCCACATCACACATACACGTAACGCGCTCACATTCCATTCAACATAATATCTCATACGTGCTTTCATACAACTTATTATCCAGGCCTGACATGGTGAACTCGGTCATTTTCTTAGACAACCATTTAACCCTTACCCAAAAATTAATACGATGTTTGATAGCGTTTTAACACTGTTAAACAATGTTGATGATACCTCAGTATCTGAAGCACATACCTGCGCACCAGAACAAGTAAACCAACTTTTAGGTAACTCAAACAACTACCTAAAAACGTTTTGCCAAAACATTAGGTCTATTAATTGTAACTTTTTAAGCTTGCAAACATTTTTAAATCGCCTTTCTTTCGACTGCGAAGTATTAGCTTTAACAGAATGCTGGTTACCTTGTCTGAGTAATCTTCAAATCCCTGAAATAGACAGTTACACCAGTCACAAAACTACTAAACATATTAACCAGAGTGACGGTGTGGTTGTCTACACAAAGTCATTTCTTAACTCTACGGTAGAAGAACCGGACTTTAATAATTCAGCTTCTGGGTTAATAATCAAGACTAACATCGATACAGCAGTCCTATGCATTTATCGCTCACCATCTACTGATAATATAGACGGATTTTTAAGTGCACTAAATGACATACTTCCAACCCTACGCGAATTTAAATCTGTTGTTTTCACTGGGGACGTTAATATTGATATTGGGTCACCCTTAGATACTCGCTCCCAAAACTACTTAAACTGTCTCGCATTTTATGGCTTTCTACCTGCTCATGCACTTCCGACAAGAGGAAACAACTGCCTTGACCACACTTTTATGCGAACAAATTGTCCTGCAACAACATTAATTTTTGAGTCCACTATAACTGACCACTACTCCTCCTTAGCATGCATCAAAACTAAAAAAGCGCGTACAAGAGACGGCTACACTGCTACTAAAATCAATTTTGAAAGCCTAGACAAATCTTTCCAACAACTGGATTTCACCCCTATTTTATCAATGAAAGACGCAAATGCTGCTACTGATAAATTGGTAAACTTAGTGTCAAAAGCTATATTGGAGAACTCGACCACATCAATACAGCCAGCGAGGAAAAGGGTACTGAAACCTTGGATAACTCCCGGTTTGTTGCGATGTATTCGCAACAGAGATACACTTCACAAAAGGCTTAAAGTGTCACCAAACAACAAAATCCTCCGTATGACCTATAAACGTTACAGAAATTTCTGTACTAAACTCCTAAAAAAAGCCAAAAGGCAATACGACAGCGAACAACTAAAAAATGCAGGAAAAAATTCTAAGGCGCTCTGGACTGTAATAAAAAACATAACTTACTCTACCAAATCAAAGCACTCATCTACTCAACTATTACTTAATTCACATTCCCCAATTGATTCATGTAACAAAGTAAATGATTTTTTCGTCAGCATCGGAAAGGAGCTCGCTGATAAAATCACCGATAATACTGTGCAACCATCACAAACGACTTCGTCACAGACTCCTACCAGCTTGTCTTCCTTTGTTCTTGAAGAAACCGACATTGATGAGATCCTGAAAACTATTAATTCTTTAAGATCTAGTGCAGCAACTGGCTGGGACGGGATCTCACCTACCATTTTGAAAAGGTACTCTGGGACTCTGGCACCTATTATATGCCACATTTTTAATCTCTCTTTTCAGACCTCAGTCTTTCCCACTTCATTAAAAAGGGCAGTTATTCACCCCATCCTCAAGGGTGGCGATGGGAACTTAGTTAGCAACTATCGACCAATTGCAGTGCTAAGTGCTCTGTCCAAAGTATTGGAACGCCTCATTAATAAGAGGTTGAGAGGTTATTTGGAGCACTTTAATCTTATTTCATCACATCAATTCGGTTTTCGCGTAAAAAAGTCCACCTCTGACGCTGTACACGAATTGACTACTTTTATTGTTTCAAACCTTAATAATAATAAAAAAGTACTTACAGTATTTTTAGACCTTGCGAAAGCGTTTGATACCGTTCCCATTAAAACCCTTTTACAAAAACTCGAAAACATAGGTGTCAGAGGTTCACAACTCCAGTTCTTCCAAATTTACCTCACAGGTCGAACGCAAGTAGTTAAAATAGGAAACACCGTTAGTAACGAGCTTCCTATTGAGTATGGAGTGCCACAAGGGAGTATTCTTGGTCCTACACTATTTCTGGTGTTTGTCAATGACCTCTGCAATCTAAATTTCCCAAATTCTAATTCAAATATTGTAACTTACGCAGATGATACCGCAATAACTTTCTCCGCAGACTCCTGGTCAGAACTTCAAATTATAGCTCAAAGGGGTCTCGACTCCACCCTTGACTGGCTTTTGGCTCACACCCTTACACTCAATACAAGCAAAACTAAATATATCACCTTTTCTATTAGTTCAAAATCCTGCCCAAAAAATAATCTAACACTCACAGCTCACACATGTCTCACACAAACTACACAAAATTGTAACTGCGCTCAAATAGAGTCTGTAAATAATATTAGATACCTGGGCGTAATATTAGATAATACCTTAAACTATAAGGCCCATGTGGATGTATTGACGGGCAGAGTGCGTAAGTTGATGTTTATTTTCAAAACACTTAGAATTGTAGCTAACCAATTTATTATCCGCAATGACCGCAATGTCTACTATGCGCTCTGTCAGTCAATATTATCTTACTGCATTTCTTGCTGGGGTGGTGCTTCTAAAACCACATTACTTCCATTGGAAATTGCGCACAGAGCGATATTAAAAATTGCAACTTTTCGTCCAATTTTATTTTCCACCACTCTGTTATATAAGGAATGCAATGTTCTTAATGTACGACAGTTGTTTATTTTTCATGCAATCTTAGCTCAACATCACCTTACTCCCTTTGTTAAACTTAAAAAACGACGTAAAGATTTAATTTGTTCCCTTCCACAACCCCGCTACTCCTTTACGAAAAAATTTTTCTTTTATCTTGGCCCTTTCTTGTACAATAAAATTAATGCAAATATTTCAGTATACGGTTTATCCGTTCAAGAATGTAAATCAGCAGTCCGCTCCTTCCTACTAGACAAAACGTACGACGAAACTGAATCTTTTCTTCCACACTGAATCTTTTTTTTTTACAGTATCATAATATACACGCTTCACTCATACTTTCAAAACACAAATACACACACACAAACACACCATCACACACACATACACCCACACACCATCACACTCACCCACACAGCACACTTACTCATATCTGATATAGACTCTAATACTTTCAGGCATATTCCATATTTTTTTATTTATTATTATTTTTTTTTTTTATTTATTTATTGTTATCATTTTACTTTATGTTATTAAAACTAAAATCATTTTTTTTAAACACTAAGCAATTGATTTCTCCATTCTTGAGGGATGGCACTGTTTCTCTTTACTACAGGCTATTATGTAGCCTATCTAAGAGGACAGTACCCCAACCATTTATGTTGTATACCAGTGTTCATTTGTGAAGTGCAACTGTCTTTATTGTATCTACTGCAACACCTTTAATGCAATAAAAGTTTTATTATTATTATTAAATGAAAATGTGAATAAGACCCCAGAAAAATATCTGATTAGAAAAAAAAAAATTAATAGTTTAGGTTTTTTAATTAATTATTCGTTTGTGATCTTACATAACCTATCTCTTATGTACCTAAGGTTGTTTTGTTACGGTTGTAAACTTTTCTACTTGTAATAATATGTGTGAATAAACTCTTTTGCAAAAAAAACGGGCACTTTAGATTTTTTTCTCTACTTCAATGAAGAAGAACAAGAAATAGGTTTTGTTAATTTGACGATGTATTGGCATGTTTTTTGAAGCATCCTGGCATGATTATTTACGTTCCAAATTTAAAATTTGAAATTATTAAAAGAAAAATAATGATTATTGTGGATTATTCTAAAATTGCTTTACTAATGGCGCGAATTGCTGAAACGATTTTTAACTGATAACGATATTTTAAAACTTTTTGGATATTTTCTGCAAATTAAACAATTAAAGCTTTCTTTTTACATTAAATACCACTTTTTGATATGAGTGATAAAGCGATAAGGACCGGTAAAATTATAGCCCTACTTGAAGAAGGTTGTTCGCAAACTTACGTGTCTCAGCGGCTAAATGTGAGTCGTTCAACTGTCCAGAGGACTTGGCAACGGTATCAAGAGACTGGTTCGGTCAAAAGAAGACCCGGTTCGGGAAGAAAACGATGCACAGAACCAAGAGATGACCGCTTTTTGGTGAGTCAGGCGTTGCGTAATCGTAAGGCGTCAAGTGTGGACCTGAAGAAGAGCCTTGAAGAAGTAAGAGGAGTAGAAGTTAGCTTGTGGACGGTCAGGAGGAGGCTTTTGGCTGCCAATATCAAGAGTTACCGCCCAGCTCGGGGCCCTAAATTACTCCGTGAGCACCGTGTTGCTCGACTTCAGTTTGCTCGGAACTGTGCTTCATGGACTCTGGAGGACTGCAATAAAGTATTGTTTTCTGATGAAGCTAGAATCGCTTTGTGTGGAGAGGACCGACGCCGGCGAGTGCTGCGAAGACCACGGGAACGCTATGCGGAAGTGTGTTTCGAAGAAATCACTCCTTATGGCGGAGGCTCCGTTATGTTTTGGGCAGCAATTAATTTGACGGAGCGTACGGAGTTAGTTTTCATAGAAAATGGAACATTAAATGCACACCGGTACATAATGGAAGTCCTAATTCCATATGCACACCGCACCGCACCGTTCTGGCGACGTGGAAGCGTACATGCAAGAAGTTGGGATCCGTCGTTTAGATTGGCCAGCTCGAAGTCCTGACCTCAATCCAATTGAGCATGTGTGGGATGTTCTAAAGAGACGGGTAAGATCAGTGCAACCTGCTCCACAAAACATCAGGGAGCTAAAAAGAGTCATTGCAGAAGAGTGGGAACGTATTCCTCAAAACGTTATTAAAAACATCGTGGAAAGCATGCCCAGAAGGATTCAAGCTGTGATTTTGGCAAGAGGAGGTCACACTCGTTATTAGGTTTTTACATTTATAACTTTATTTAATTAAAAAAAGTAAAAAAAAACTTGTCTTTATTGCCGACCACTTCTTATTGTTTGGGCGTGTACATCGATTTTAAAGAATCCATCGTTTTTTTTTCTTTTAATTGCTCGAATTCACTTCACGCGCATTAATTTACACGATTATAAGTATACAGACTACGTCAAAGAAATAAATTTCATTTAATTAACTAAAATCGACCTTATAACGTAAATTTCCTTAGGTGCCCGTTTTTTTTGCAAAAGAGTGTATATAGGTAAGTTCCCAGTGCCACCTAAAAGAAATACTTACAGAAAAAAATACTATCTATAATTATTTGTGAGGCACCCTGTCAACCTGGCTTTGTTATTAAAACTTATATATAAACCTCGGCACAAATAAAATAGTAAGCTGGTGCCAAATGCGTGCACGTTTAATAACTAGAATAAAAACAATGTCTGTAACTACATAGTAACAGAACAACCCAACTTGCTTCGACGACCTTAATGACGCAGCTTCTGTGGAAAGTATCGAGGAATCGATTCTGGCTTCGCATCGGAACTAATTTTGAACCTAGATAGTTTGTTTTGTTCCGCGAGTCGCTGGTTTTTCGCAAGACTTCTAGTTTATATTCTTCTTCTAAGAAGTCGGTAGAAGTACTTAAATTACTGGTAAAGCAATTTTGTATCCTGCTGTCAAATCCGACATTTAGATTGACACGAATACAACTTGTAACAGAATAAACGCAATAAGTACCTATATGGTACGGTACGCTCTTAAGAGGTACCATACCAATAGGTACCTCTTAAGGCGTTTACGCCGTACGGCTTTTCATACAAAGTTTGAAGTCCTTGTTTTTCGAAATGAATGAACCGATTTTATTGAAACTTAGTACCTATGCATATGCCATCCAACCAGGTCTCAAAGTTAGTTGAGATCATTTTCAAAATAGAGTTCAGGAGGAAAGATAGTGATTTTTCACTTTCTATAGAAAACTTAAAATCGCTCTCTCTCTCCCTCTAAACTCTTTTTCGAAAATGTTCCCAACTAACTTTTTAGACCTCGCTAGGACCAAGGTGTCATTGTACTCATCATTATAAACAACTTTTACTATGGGACCAACCTCGAAATCGCGAAAAAAAATCAGCTGTTGTGTACATTTTGTCGATAAAAAATGTATGGAGCAGACCCGTTAAGAGGTATTATTCTATTCATTACACGTTGTATAATGGCATCACTACACTGGAGACGCCCCGGGCGTCGTCGGGAGTCGCAGGTCGATTCCCGACCACCATAGGCGCGAGCCTGCGGACGGCAAGCGTTGGGTGGCTCGCCGTCCGATCAAAGCCAGGCAGGCAGGCAGGGTTTTATTCCACGCACGCCTCAAAGAGATGTCAGCATAGTAGACGGAGGCCCGCTAGGGCCAGAGCCTGTCAGGGTTGCGGATTTTATTCGAAAGAGTCACCGCGCTCCTGGAACGCAAAGGGCACTAGGAGGAGCACGGAGAGTTTTAGTCAGTAAGAGTCTGACACTTCCTCCCGCTCCATCTAGAGCGGAAGGAGTCATTTGATGATTTCCCATCCAAAAAAAAAATGGAAATCCCATGAGCGCTCAACTAACTTTTTTGCAGAGCAGTCGCGTTTGGAAAAAAATATGGAAGACCTTGGTGACTGCTATTTGGATTTGCAAATTAGATTTTCAATAAAATAGTGGTGGTTTACGTTTTTTATGCTGTTCCCACTTATTTTTCCCACAGTCTAAAATATTTATCATTATTATAGACAAACAAAAAATTGCTCTATGTAGTCTAGAATAAAGGATCGGGCGATAAATATCTTGCATTCATGATTTTATTTTGTTTCAGACCTCGCGATGGAGCAGAGTGTCGTGCCAGTGAACTACGAGTGGGTTCTCAACTGCCTGGGCAACTACACGCTAAGCTCCGTGCAGGAGCTACTGCTCTGTCCCTCGTCGCTGCTGCCGCCCGCCACTGCCAAGTGGCCCGAAGTTTTACTCACCCAAGATTATGATGATACAAATGACATTAACTCACCTTACCTCAATTAATTTATCAATTAAGGTAGCGTCTTCGCATTATCCATCAAATGTTCTATTTTCAGATCATCATATCATGATAGATACTTATCGATTGAGTAGAAGGCTTAATAGTAGATAATTGTTATTAGTGATCACAATTAGTTATTTTAATATGATATTTTTAGACGGTTCTAAAAGATGTTACTTTAATAATGTTTAAAACCTATTTTTTATTAATTGGTGATGAATGATGATGATTAATTTTTGTATGACATTAAAATATTATATTATCTTAAATAATTACGCCAATGTGTCTTAAAGACGGATATTCTATTTGAATGAGCACTTCTTCAGGCGACCGCGACTTTGCCGGTGATAGGGATGACTGCAACCGTCAAAGTACCGTTTTGTCTCTAAGAGCCCTTAGATTTATAATAAGTTATGAAATATATATATTTTATACATAATTATTCTGAGTTTAATTTCTTAATCAATCGAATGTGAGGAGCTAAGAATGACTGTCAGTTTTGCTAAAGTATCGACACTTGTCTCGGGAATCCCTGTCACTTTTGCTTAAGTATCGGTATATCTCGTGTTATTTTCTCCTGTTGACGCAACTATTGGTTATAGAAGTTTATAAAACAGTAGCATAGGTTGAAGCTGCTATGTCATCATGGACAGGGATTAATGGAAAGGGGTATTGATTGTGCCAGCCAACATCAGACACTCAAATGTACAATGTACTCACTTAAATCGGACATAAATATAAGACCTCGCGACTCACCGCTAGCTGCTTGCAGTGATGACGCGCCTTTGCCCACTATTGGTGTAGGTACATACGAACGTATGAGGTACTCACCCGTTGCTACTTGCCTGGCGGCTAGCCGATCACCGCGGTCCACGTAATGTCAAGAATTACGACCTTCGGACTTCGCTACTGCCGCCCGCCACTGCCAAGTGGCCCGAAGTTTTACTCACCCAAGATTATGATGAATTGATGATACAAATGACAATAACTCACCTTACCTCAATTATAATTTATCAATTAAGGTAGCGTCTTCGCATTATCCATCAAATGTTCTATTTTCAAATCATCATGATAGATGCTTGTCGATTGAGTAGAAGGTTCAATAGTAGACTATTCTCTTTATTCATTTTCTGTACATATTAATTATATTTTTAAATATTCCTACAAAAAATAAATAAAAAAACATTTAAAAATATAAAAATAGTAGCCCACCGGTATCGGGAACAGGGTCCAAGCTACCGGCAGTCAGGGCTCCAAAGAGAGGAACCTCCTAACGATACGAGCCGTGTCCAGAAGTACTGCTTTCTGAATCAAGCCCTTGGATCCAGCTGCCTAACGAGAGCCTCCTGAGGTGTTGGTCGAGGCTCTTGGTGTATGTATTCCCAGCGGAAAAGTGTTTTTCTTAATTTCAGTTAAGCAGATATTTAGTGTATGACGTCGTGTAAATGTGTATGGTAAGTACGAATTTGTGCATCCAACCATTGGGGAGTTATTCAACAAAAACTGTTTCCGCTGGAACTACGTCATCCCACCGGCACTTTTTTTTTCCTATGGACGTACAAGAAAAAAAATACATGCAATAATTAGTGTGTGACGAGAGGTAAATGTGTATGTAATGAAATTTGTGTGTCTTAAAACTTCGAAGATATTCAAGTTTCCGCTGCGCTGACGTTTGGCTATTTGATGGAAATCATATAAATCGGTTTAGTGCAGAGTTGATTTTTTTTAGGCACGTTGCTATGAATTTGTGTATCATGTTTGTGAAAACAGATTTTGAAAAAAGCATACCGTTTAGGAGATATACACGTAAAGGTGAAATATGGTTATTAGGTCCAAGTACTTAAAATAGGAACTTTAGAGCCTAACTTTTAACGTTTATTTGTATCTTGTAAGGGTCTACAACGTCTTGCCAAGTTTCATTTATGTGCGCTTAGTAATTAATGAGCAATGGCATAATTTACTACGAATGGACCACTATATTTTGTGACATCCGATTGTAGGACTTTTTAATGGAAAAGCAAAATAAAACATATTCCAATATTTAGTGTATTCATTCAACTATTCATATGTAAAATTTCAGCTCATTACGCTACATAATTAAAGAGATATAATAAAAATACCAGAGCAACCGAATTACATAGATAAACCGACCAAGTTTGAATGGCTACAAAAAAGCGGCCGTGCAGTACATAGAGCTAACGTTCTAGAATTTCCAGTGTTTTACCATTATTTGACTAGTACAGGTCGGCACACAATTCTTGACCTGGCTCGATATGTTTCGATACGGTTTACTTGGCATCACTGTTACCGTTGCGTTTATATTATTTAGGTACATCGAAATTGAATTGTTCAATTGTAATTAAAACATCATTCGAAATGTGTCGAGCCAGGTGCCAAGTTAACGCGTACGGGTAGTAGTTATGTGTCTTCTTAACGCGCTTTATCAGTCAACTCACAAATGTGCACCCAAGGACAACGTGCGTATGCGCTGTTTATTTTGCCGCAACGTAATATTATGTAGGTACCTATTGGACTCGGTTATTGACATAGTGTAAGTGACTGTGACATACTTATTGAGCCAGTAGTGAGAATGATTAAAAGATAAACAAGGTAAGTAGGTACTTCCTAATAAAATACCTCATGAAAATGTTATCTGTTGGAAGGTAGGTAGGTATATAGGTTCAAGTGACAACTGTATTATGTTACTTACATCTCGACGACGCCGAAAACCTAAAAGTTGTCTATATCTGCTATGTACAGATTCCAGTACATACAGTGTTTATGACAGCTATGTAAATACCTATAGTTATTTGATGAAAGTTGCTTCACCTGTTCAAAAGTTGCTGTCTCTTATTCGAACTTGTTTCGAATAATAATATGTGTAGGTAGGTACCTTTTATTTTCTAGGTAGGTACTTTGAAGTGTGAGACGAGAATTTCGTTTGTTCTTGTTTGCATTTATTCAAACCACAATTAATAGGTGTAATCCCGCAATAATATTACGTAGGTACCAACTTATTGTTAACCTGTCAGGCATCGCGAGTGCGAAACACAGAACAACAGTCAAGCCCCGCCCGCATTTTTATACAATACAAGCTGTTGCCCGCGACTTCGTACGCGCATATCCCGTTTTTTCCCGTTGGAATTCCCGTTCCCGTAGGTATTCACGTTCCCGTAAGAATATGCGCTAGAACGTAGGTAAGTAGGTCGGTACTGCACTACACTATAAACCTACCTTCAAATTGAGTCAATTACTTAGTACTGATCTGTGATTCTGTGATTGTAAGACATACTCATTTGTTGCTGTAAAAGCTCGAACGAGAAGACCAACTTCCGAAAATTTACAAGTAGGTACTTAATACCTAAGATTTACCTATACATAAGTATTTGAGCTTTTGCAGTAGGCAACGTATTTCTTATTTATAAAAGACAGATTCTTTATTATCAATGTGTGGTGGCGTTGTCAGCGCACAATAAATCTAACAATAATTTGATTTTATTTGATGTTATTATTACTTTGTTAATAACGTTTTTTAATTTTAATAGTCAGTAACTAATAAATACTTTTAAGAGTACAAAGTTAATGCAGTTGTTTTATTTTCTGCGAAACGATTGTGTACGCGCCTGCACGAATCTATTAAACACGATAATGATACTATACTGGAAATTCTAGAACGTTAGCTCTATGTACTGCACTGCCGCTTTTTTGTAGCCATTGAAACTTGGTCGGTTTATCCACGTAATTCGGTTGTTTTGGTATTTTTATTATATCTCTTTAATTATGTAGCGTAATGAGCTGAAATTTTACATATGAATAGTTGAATGAATACACTAAATAGTGGAATATGTTTTATTTTGCTTTTCCATTAAAAAGTCCTACAATCGGATGTCACAAAATATAGTGGTCCATTCGTAGTAAACTATGCCATTGCTCATTAATTACTAAGCGCACATAAATGAAACTTGGCAAGACGTTGTAGACCCTTACAAGATACAAATAAACGTTAAAAGTTAGGCTCTAAAGTTCCTATTTTAAGTACTTGGACCTAATAACCATATTTCACCTTTACGTGTATATCTCCTAAACGGTATGTTTTTTTCAAAATCTGTTTTCACAAACATTATACACAAATTCATAGCAACGTGCCTAAAAAAAATCAACTCTGCACTAAACCGATTTATATGATTTCCATCAAATAGCCAAACGTCAGCACAGCGGAAACTTGAATATCTTCGAAGTTTTAAGACACACAAATTTCATTTAAACATACACATTTACCTCTCGTCACACACTAATTATTGCATGTATTTTTTTTCTTGTACGTCCATAGGAAAAAAAAAGTGCCGCTGGGATGACGTAGTTCCAGCGGAAACTGTTTTTGTTGAATAACTCCCCAATGGTTGGATGCACAAATTCTTACTTACCATACACATTTACACGACGTCATACACTAAATATCTGCTTTACTGAAATTAAGAAAAACTACACTTTTCCGCTGGGAATACACACACAGGCTCTTGGCTATTAAACCATTGGCTGAGACGACTATCGGTACAATGATTGCCGAATTCACATTCCACATGTCGACAACCTCGCGAGCCAAGTCAAGATATTTTATTTGTTTATCGTTCTCGGCTTTCACGAGGTTCTCGTCATGCGGAACGGTTATAGTAGATTATTATTATTAGTTATTATGATTTTTAGACGGTTCAAAAAGATGTTACTTTAATAATGTTTAAAACCTATTTTTTTACTAATTGGTGATGATGATTAATTTTTGTATGAATTTAAAATATTATAATGATCTTAAATAATTACGCCGATGTGTCTTTTAAAGACGGATATTATAATAATATACACTACTGTACTGGCTGCCATATGACATTGCCTGAAAACTTGAGCTAGGGTTGATTAGCACCAGCCGGGGATTACGGAAGTCGCGTACGTTCCCGCGATCCCCGGCGTAGGTGGAAGATGGAACACCGGGGTGGTTTTAGTCAGTAAGAATCTGACAGACCCCTCCGCCAGCCCCAGGGCGGAGGACATCCATGAGGATTTCCCCCTGTAAAAAAAAGGGTTGATTAGCACGGTGTAAGTATAATTAGTTATTATATTACTTAGCCACGAGCTCCTCAGTTAACGATACCTACCTACTTACTTTCTTCAATATACAGTCTCAAAGATATTCTTAACAAGGCCCTTCGTAGTAGGTACTTATGTTGTGTATGTATTCCCAGCGGAAAAAGGTCGATTTTCTTAATTTCAGTTAAGCAGATATTTAGTGTATGACGTCGTGTAAATGTGTATGGTAAGTACGAATTTGTGCATCCAACCATTGGGGAGTTATTCAACAAAAACTGTTTCCGCTGGAACTACGTCATCCTAGCGGCACTTTTTTTTTCCTATGGACGTACAAGAAAAAAAATACATGCAATAATTAGTGTGTGACGAGAGGTAAATGTATATGTTTAAATGAAATTTGTGTGTCTTAAAACTTCGAAGATATTCAAGTTTCCGCTGCGCTGACGTTTGGCTATTTCATGGAAATCATATAAATCGGTGTAGTGCAGAGTTGATTTTTTTTAGGCACGTTGCTATGAATTTGTGTATAATGTTTGTGAAAACAGATTTTGAAAAAAGCATACCTTTTAGGAGATATACACGTAAAGGTGAAATATGGTTATTAGGTCCAAGTACTTAAAATAGGAACTTTAGAGCCTAACTTTTAACGTTTATTTGTATCTTGTAAGGGTCTACAACGTCTTGCCAAGTTTCATTTATGTGCGCTCAGTAATTAATGAGCAATGGCATAATTTACTACGAATGGACCACTATATTTTATGACATCCGATTGTAGGACTTTTTAATGGAAAAGCAAAATAAAACATATTCCACTATTTAGTGTATTAATTCAACTATTCATATGTAAAATTTCAGCTCATTACGCTCAATTATTAAAGAGATATAATAAAAATACCAAAATAACCGAATTACATGGATAAACCGACCAAGTTTGAATGGCTACAAAAAAGCGGCTGTGCAGTACATAGAGCTAACGTTCTAAAATTTCCAGTGTTTTACCATTATTGGACTAGTACAGGTCGGAATACAATTCTTGACCTGGCTCGATACGTTTCGAAACGCTTTACTTGGCATCACTGTTACCATTGCGATTATATTATTTAGGTACATCGAAATTGAATTGTTCAATTTTAATTAAAACGTCATTCGAAATGTGTCGAGCCAGGTGCCAAGTTAACGCGTACGGGTAGTAGTTACAAACAAAAACTACACCCGTGCACCCAAGGACAACGTGCGTATGCGCTGTTTATTTTGCCGCAACGTAATATTATGTACCTATTGGACTCAGTTATTGACATAGTGTAAGTGACTGTGACTTGTGACATACTTATTGAGCCAGTAGTGAGAATGATTAAAAGATAAACAAGGTACTTAAGTACTTCCTAATAAAATACCTCATGAAAATGTTATCTGTTGGAAGGTAGGTTCAAGTGACACTCGTTGTTACTTACATCTCGACGACGCCGAAAGCCTAAAAGTTGTCTATATCTGCTATGTATAGATTCCAGTGCATACCTACAGTGTTTATGACAGCCATGTAAATACCTATAGTTATTTGATGAAAGTTGGTTCAGCTGTTCAAAAGTTGCAGTCTCTTATTCGAACTTATTTCGAATAATAATATGTGTAGGTTTTACTTTCTAGGTAGGTACTTTGAAGTGTGAGACGAGAATTTCGTTTGTTCTTGTTTGCATTTATTCAAACCACAATTAATAGGTATAATCCCGCAATATATTACGTAGGTACCTACTTATTTTTAACCTGTCAGGCATTGCAAGCGCGAAACACAGAACAACAGTTAAGCCCCCGCCCGCATTTTTATATAGTAAAAGCTGTTGCCCGCGACTTCGTACGCGCATATCCCGTTTTTTCCCGTTGGAATTCCCGTTCCCGTAGGTATTCACGTTCCCGTAAGAATATGCGCTAGAACGTAGCTAAGTAGGTCGGTACTGCACTACACTATAAACCTACCTTCAAATTGAGTCAATTACTTAGTACTGATCTGTGATTGTAAGACATACTTATTTGTTGCTGTAAAAGCTCGAACGAGAAGACCAACTTCCGAAAATTTACTAGTAGGTACTTAATACCTAAGATTTACCTATACATATTTAAGTATTTGAGCTTTAACAGTAGGCAACGTATTTCTTATTTATAAAAGACTGATTCTTTATATCAATGTGTGGTGGCGTTGTTAGCGGCACAATAAATCTAACAATAATTTGATTTTATTTGATGTTATTATTACTTTGTTAATAATGTTTTTTTAATTTTAATAGTCAGTAACTAATAAATAATTTTAAGAGTACAAAGTTAATGCAGTTGTTTTATTTTCTGCGAAACGATTGTGTACGCGCCTGTACGAATCTATAAAACACGATAACGATACTATACTGGAAATTCTAGAACGTTAGCTCTATGTACTGCACGGCCGCTTTTTTGTAGCCATTCAAACTTGGTCGGTTTATCCATGTAATTCGGTTGTTTTGGTATTTTTATTATATCTCTTTAATAATTGAGCGTAATGAGCTGAAATTTTACATATGAATAGTTGAATGAATACACTAAATATTGGAATATGTTTTATTTTGCTTTTCCATTAAAAAGTCCTACAATCGGATGTCATAAAATATAGTGGTCCATTCGTAGTAAATTATGCCATTGCTCATTAATTACTAAGCGCACATAAATGAAACTTGGCAAGACGTTGTAGACCCTTACAAGATACAAATAAAAGTTAAAAGTTAGGCTCTAAGGTTCCTATTTTAAGTACTTGGACCTAATAACCATATTTCACCTTTACGTGTATATCTCCTAAACGGTATGCTTTTTTCAAAATCTGTTTTCACAAACATTACACACAAATTCATAGCAACGTGCGTAAAAAAAATCAACTCTGCACTAAACCGATTTATATGATTTCCATCAAATAGCCAAACGTCAGCGCAGCGGAAACTTGAATATCTTCGAAGTTTTAAGACACACAAATTTCATTTAAACATACACATTTACCTCTCATCACACACTAATTATTGCATGTATTTTTTTTCTTGTACGTCCATGGGAAAAAAAAAGTGCCGCTGGGATGACGTAGTTCCAGCGGAAACAGTTTTTGTTGAATAACTCCCTAATGGTTGGATGCACAAATTCGTACTTACCATACACATTTACACGACGTCATACACTAAATATCTGCTTAACTGAAATTAAGAAAATCGACCTTTTTCCGCTGGGAATACACACACACTTATGTTAGATGCAGAATCAAAGGTACGTTAATGGGTTGCTCAAGCCAATCGGTGGCGACGCGTATTAAGTCAAGTAAAAATAGACTACTTACCTGATTAGTTAAAATTAGATTGCGTAGATATCTACCTAATGATAGGTAAGAAAACGTTTGCGGCTTTTTTTTACCCAACTGCATGCGCGATGCAAGGGACGGTAATTTGTTCATCAGCCTATGTATGTATACTATGTAAGTTTGTTCCTTTGTGGCAGAGACCAAACGCATGGACCGATTTTTTATTAAGTATGGAACCGAATTATGGGCGTAATTATGTCCAGCAGTGGTTCTTTCGGCCGACATGATGATGATAAAAGACCGGTAATTATTATAGGTACCTACTTACCGGTCTTTTATCATATTTTTTTCAATTATTGAAATAATATTTCAATCAAGTATACCTTTCTACTCTTGATCTGCTGGCTGTCGGTCAGGAAGGCTTCAATTGTTTTCCTAGACTTGACCTTCGCTTACTAGCTCATGTCTCGTTCCTCGCTGCTGCCATGCTTTTAGAGATAGATTGATAGGTAGATACGAACCAGACCTACATAAACTCATCAGTATCACTCAGCCTAGATTCAATAAGTGGCAGCGCAAGTTGGTAGAAAATTGATCATCTTTTACTTTTACATCAATAAACTTGTAATGGAAAATTCCCTCGGTACCTAGTCATCGCGAAATCTGACGCCCCATAAGATGTAGGTAATCTATCATTACAACATTTCCTCAAATAACACCTAGGTAGAGGGGTAAGTTCGTAGTGATTGGCCCACAAAGGAGTCTGCACCATAAATCTATGACATCAATCGGGCTGAAATCCGATCTCCGTAGAATTATTCACTGGGAAAGAAATTGTAATGGAAAAACCCGTTAACGATAACACAGTCCGATCTGGGGATCAAACCCAGAACACCACGCTGCTCTATTGTAATATAAATATGTAGGATAGGTAAAAACAAATAAAGATAATCCTATCAACAACACCAATCGCTTCGAATGAATCATCTAAAAAACAAACGATAATCAACAACATACGTAAGTATCTCTGTAAACATATAATGTTGGTTCCTTATGTTTTTTTGCCGAAGCAGATAAGTAATGTGATTAAAAACACGACGCAAGATGAACAAGATCGCGAAGGGCAGCTGGGCATCAACTTTCATTCAAGGTCCGTTAATGTATTTTGAATATTATTTTGACTGGGTTAAGTAGGTACGGTAGGTACTGACGTGCGGTTGACTGTACCATTACCTACTACATCCAAGCATTTATTACTTCTAGACAATCTAATAGGTCAACTAGTACTAAGCTATCTACTAGGCAAAGGCTTAGGTATAGGATTCAACCTAGGTAACCAAGGATAACCTACACGATAAGGACAATAATATCAATGGTACCTTATTCTATGTAAAGCCGACCCGAAACCTTGCCAAAGTTCGAACTCCAGCCTTTGCAAAGTTCGTCCATAATATCGCCTGATCACAACTGTACATCGTGTCATCTACGTGACGAGCCAGTGACGTGGTCGTCGACATCGCGCCACCTCGCCATCCAATCCCCGCGCATTCGCTGCGCCTACCATACCATACCACTCCACTCACTCAGTCTGAAACGACCGCCACGAGCGTACCCATGCCATAGTGAGTCCACAGTCCAACACGTGAACTTATCGATTGCACCGGCCGGCCTGTTTGTTGCTAATATTATTGTTATTTCGGTTAATAAACATTATCAGTTCAGATATATAAACGCTCTCAACGAAGAGGGATTCTCACTCATCCTTGATTAATCACTCTGTTAACAGTGTATTTACTACCTACTACATTTTTTTACGGATTGATACCTTCATTTATCTTATGGGTAAGTTTCATAATAAGTTTAATATTTCGCTCACCTAGTAATATATTGGCACATCTACGTTTTTCACATTTTACAGAAACGAGGATCAAAGATTTTATAAATTGTAAAAATGGATTTATGGGTTCATTTTACATTTTTTTACCAAACCCATAAAATCAGTAAAAAAATTTAAAATAAACCCATAAATCCATTTTTACAATTTATAAAATCTTTGATCCTCGTTTCTGTAAAATGTGAAAAACGTAGATGTGCCAATATATTACTAGGTGAGCGATTTACTTAATTATTATTATCCTTATTAATAGTTTTTTGACGTTAATTGTGTTTTCGTTTCTGTTGCCTATCTTGTTATTACGGTGTTATTTAAATCTTGCAGTAAGTAGCATAAAGTATTATTGTAGTCTGTGGTTTATAGCGACACCGCGTCTCACCTGCAAATAACGTTAGTGCATTAAAATTTAATTGAAGGTCGAAAAGGACTTTCTTTTTATAAAGACAGAAGTGTCGTGATTTCATCTTGAGCGTTTACGACGTACCTACCTACCTAGTTACTTTCAATAGGTACCACATTTTCGAAATGAATGAACCGATTTTAAGAAACTTCCTAAGTTCCTACGCGTTAGCAGGATACAAGGCTTGTCTAAATGTTATCACAGAACATTTTCGAAAAATAGTGTTAGGTTGGTAGACAGTTTTCCAATTAAGTAGGTAGGTACCTATAGGTATACCTACCTATCTTTTTCTTTATGAAATTTCGAAAATTTTCTCCGATGACTTTTTAGATATAATATTATCCTGCTTATTCGTTGGAAGTTTCTTTAAAATCGGTTCATTCATTTCGAAAAATAAGGACTTGAAAGTTTGTATGAAATGCCGTAGGTAAGGGGTAAAAGCCCATAACTAATAATAAAGTGAATAGTGAAGTAGGCAAGTAGGTACGGCCTTATGAAACTTTCGGTAGGTAGTACCTAAATTAAGTTAGGTACCGTTACCTTCTCATAGTTATTAACATTAGCAAATTAATAGAACGATATGTTTTTACCAGTTATGTACCTTCCTATATAGCCTATGTAGGTCTCATAAAATCCCTAGGTACTTCCCTAATAATACCTAATTATTATAAATGCAAAGTAAGCTCTGTGTGTCTGTTAGGCTTTCACGCTAAAACGGCTGAACGTATCGTCATGAAATTTGGCATTTATATAGCTACTTTTTACGCAATATCCGATATCCACGCGGGCGGAGCCGTGCGCGTAATGTAGCGATTTAGTAATTTCAAGCCTTTAATAGCCATTTTCTGTTGGAACACCATGAACAGTGGGGTTTTGCTTACAGGAAATCGGTTTTCCGTACAAAATCATTACCTACCTACTGTTTACCTACCGGTTAGATTAAACGAACGCGAATTTACGAACAAATTATATCGCATGGTGCAGAATTAAATAGGTAGGCTATACACACAGGTACGTCTTAAAATGCCTACGCCTCATTTAAAGAGTCTTAAATGAGGCGCGTAGGTATTTTAGATTTTTTCACGAACTGACTTCAAAACTAAGGCCGATTCACACATAAGTACAGTTCTCGTCAAATAACTTTGCCCCTCTGAAGTTAGCCATTTGCAAAGATCGCGCAGGTGCAGTCACGTACACGGGAACAAGCGGGACGCAAGCATGCATCGAACGTAAACGAGCGACTGAGACATAAAATCGCGCCCCGCCCCCATGTCTCTTACGCATGCGCAGTTGCAGTGTGTTCGTAATTTTGACTACTACGCAGCCACTCGACACAACTTCAGAGAGGCAAAGTTATTTGACGAGAACTGTATCAGTGAAGTCACAGCATCGACCGACACCGTGTCATGAACGCGTCCACACCTGTCAGTACCTATCAGTGACGAACTGACCAACCCAACTGATGACAAAGTGGCAAAGTGACAGTAGTGCTCTCATTGACAGTATTGACACGTGTGGCTGCGTTCATAGAGATTTTGTGAATGGTGACTTCACTGAAATGTGTGAATCGGCCATAATAATGCCGTCCGTATAATTATGAGCTATTTACCCTTCGCCACTCGAAATTGCACTTCCTCAAATTCCCACCAACTACCAACACAAATTGCCGGTCGATTCTGTCGACATCTCACCGTGTTATTTAGGTGGAGTGAACGACAAGTGAGCTGTCAAACCATACATTTGACAGCTCACTTAACGTTTACTTCGCCTAAGTTTTCACTTGGACCTTTTTACAGAATCGCACTGCTGTAGGTAAGGATTTTTTAAGTTGAGGAATATCTAGAAGACCATGACTTATAGCCAGGTATAACTACTATAATACCAAACTTAAGAGTGCCTGGCCGATTGAGGCTGTGCTATGACCTCGTGTACTAGGGCCACAACACGGAAGGCTGTCCACGCTACGTGTGGGTGGGCTACTACATAAATTATCTTAGGCGCCCATTTAACGGTAGGTTTTACTGTCAGTTTTAACCACAGTCAAGGCTGTGACTGACGGATAACCTATCGTGTAATGGTTGCATGAAATTGATTGACGAAAATTTGGATATTACGAGTCACAACTTGATAAGTGAATGGGTCTGGTTTTGAAATGTTTATGGAATGGGCATTGGCGTATTTAGGAGTTTTTTTCCAGGGGGCCTATCGCCAGCCAGTCGCTGATCTCAATCGAAAATGGAATTTGAGGCCCGTCGCCCGTCGCGGTCGCAGCCTAAAAATTTGGGTAGCGGGGCCCCGGGGCCGCCCGGGGGTTCATGATAATAGTGATTCCTAAGTCCTATAATGTGTACCTTTTACACTGATCAGCTGATCACGTCGGCAATATTGTTTCTTTTTGATGTTGCACAAAAGAATATCCGAACAAAAATGGAATATGGGCAACAATTCCGATTTATGTATAAAAAAGAAGAAGATCTGTATAACTATCAGGAATAACGTCAGCAAAATAATAAAGGGATCGTATCTGTGTCGTGTTTGCGCTTATTTTGCTGATGAAAAAAACTTTGAACAAATAGATAGAATCTAAATCACAAATATTTAACCTCTTCCGTCCATATCGAAACAGTTAATCGACTGTGATGTGTTCTCGACAATCGACAATCCTTACTAACCTAAGTAACCTATCAGTATCACCATTACTGTGCGAGCATCCTTATTCCATAAACGTCAAACAGACGTTAGTTAAAAAACCTTGTTAAATAAATCACTAGATATCGAGGTGCTATCAAGTTACGACTTACGACGACGAGTATCGCGCAATAATCGTTACCTGAGATCAGATTTCAGTAATCAGTAAGGTGCAAAAAATCTTGAGTTTACATAATTCCTGTACCTAATTTATTGTAGAACAAGATGACATAAAAATACCTAACGATATCCTAGCGTTATGTAGCGAACTTATTTCAAGTGCTTGTAGGAATCATACAGGGATTTGTGATAAGTAATTAAAACCCTAGTTTAGATAAATATAGGTAAAATGCTAAGCAATCTTCGCATTATCTTGAAACTACATTTTAGTATTTTACAACATGTAATTATTTACGTTTTTCCATAGTAACACAAGTTCGATAAGATGGCTCCAAATATTTCTGAGGATGTGAACGGAGTTCTCTTCGAGAGCGACGCAGCAACACCAGACCTGGCCCTCGCCTCCCCGCCAGTGCAGAAAGCAGATAACAGACCCAAACAATATGTGTGGAGGAACATCTTACTGTTCGCATATCTTCACTTAGCAGCTCTATATGGCGGTTATTTGTTCCTCTTCTCTGCTAAATGGCAAACAGACGTATTTGGTGAGTCATAGAATCTTGTTGTAAACTGTAAATAAACCTCTATAATTAATACATTGTAGTAATCTGACTTTACTTAATATCAAGGTAACATTAATAATGAGTACCTATTGTATGTTTTCAGCCTATATCTTGTATGTGATGTCTGGGCTGGGGATCACGGCTGGAGCACATCGCTTGTGGGCCCACAAGTCCTACAAAGCTAAATGGCCACTCAAAGTTATCCTGATCATATTTAACACTATTGCCTTCCAGGTAAGATTGTAATTTTATTTATTTGTAAATTCCGATAGCAAGAATGTAACATATATACTCACATATATAATATAGTATGTAATATCAACTCTGGATAATGAAAATTGCTGTTGATACAATAATATGCAGTGCTTTGTGCAGTTTAAGAACCTGTATATGGTTACCATTAATACTGATGCTTGGAAATAAATAATATTTCTACTTATCAGTAAAATATTTCAGGAAAATGCCATCCATAAAATGTTACATGTTTTGTAACACACTGTGCCTTTGCATGAATAATTAGGTCATGTAAACATACTATTTGCTGTGTAATATGCACACGACATAGCACATACAGATGATTAAAAACCTGAGATACGATTTAAATTGTTATAAAAACTAACTTTTAGTCATAATGAAGGAAGATTTTGCCTTATTTTTAAGACTTAGGTTTCCTGGGTTGAACCATTATTTTCTGGTATTTATTGCTTCCCGCAAAAGAGTTAGTTTTCATTTACAAAAGTTAAGTACATTTTTTATTCCTATTATTATTCACAGCACTTTTATTTATAGTTTTTTTTTGTTTAATTTACTGCATTCTCTGTCTAATCATTATTAAAACACTTATTTCATAAGTGTTTTAATAATGATTATTGTGTACAACTTGTGAATTTATAATATCAATTTATTGTAAGTTCCTTGAAAATGAACTAAATAAACCATTAATTTTCCTTTGGGACTTAGAAATGGGCTTTCAAGGCGACTGCCTATTGTTTGTCATGTATTGATGAATTATTACTAACGTTTTTTTGCATCCTTTTTCCTTATGGACTCAGCAGAACTCTGATGACAATTTCATTTAAAGTTACACTAGTATAAAAAAAATTCTAAATTATTAGGTGCTAGCATAATAATAATCATTTTTGTAGCAATGTAGGGTTTTTTGCGCCATTTCAAATTTGAGGAGATGGCAAAACCTGGAATTTACTTATAAGCAAGGCATTTTGGAGAACCTGTAACAAAATATAATAAACCTGTAATTGTTATGTAATAATTAAACACAACACCATGCCATACCGTTTTTCGCCGAAGGGGTGCCAGAGGCGTATCTACTTAAGTATGTGTTGTATGGTACAGCCATTATGATAGGGGTTCATTTCATGTTAGTCAACAATGTGTGGCAGTTTGAGTTTTTTTAAATTTATTTATTTATTTATTAAAACTTTATGCACAAGTAAAAAACACTGTACAAAGGCGGACTTAATGCCATAGGCATTTTCTACCAGTCGACCTTAGGGTGGTGCAGAGAAAACATGGCAGGTGCAACTTAAAGGAAGGACAAACAGAGAGGAGAAAAAAAAATAATACAATCATAGATACATATATACATACATACACATAAACAAAGTTATTAAGAAAAACGAATCCAACGAATAAACGCTGTGATGATTCTACCAACTTCTGGCGAATGTGCTCACGTGCCTTCACCTTAAAAGACAGCCGACTGGTTGCCATCCTGATGTTCAGGATGCGGCCTACCAAATGTCCTTACCTACTTCGGTATTGTTTGTCAAATCGTTGAACTCCTTAAAGTTTGAGCTACACGATAATTGACTAATGCTAGCACTGTCTGAACAGGTCCACTCAAATCTGTGTGTGGTACTTTCCTCAAAAGACCACCTCAGACATCAACCAACATCGATCAACATTGTACTGGACAAATCATATGAGAACCATGTAGGTTCTCATATGATTTGTCCAGGTTGTTTGGACTTCAAAAAAGACTGACCTCTGAGTTTATTTTGGTGTTTATTCTCAGGGTAGTCAGCTAGGAAACACCGGCCTCATCTAGTTTAAAAAGAAAAGATTGACATGTAAAAGTGTTATTTTTACAACCTGCTTACAAAATAAATATCACTTAGCCACATTACAAATAATTATACAATGTGTAATTGCACTCATCCTTATAATCTAAGTTAACTATGGGACCCACCACGAAATTGCGAAAAAAACAGCTGTTCAGTACCGTTTGTCTATTAATATTTAATTATTTTCTAGGATGCTGCGATGGACTGGGCTCGCGACCACCGCATGCATCACAAGTACTCTGAGACTGATGCTGATCCTCACAACGCAACTCGCGGCTTCTTCTTCTCGCACATTGGTTGGCTGCTCGTCAGGAAACATCCTGACCTCAAGGAAAAGGGCAAGGGACTTGATATGAGCGACTTGCTAAATGATCCCATTCTCAAATTCCAGAAAAAGTAAGTAAAAATTTATTTATTTTTTGAAGTTATGGTTAAAGTCAAACAAGTTGGATTCAGTCATTTGGCTTAAATATTTGTCTTTTAAACCAACACGTTACGCATGTTTGATCACACATTTTAGAGTTCAAGTGCCAAGATCATGTTTTCCATGGTCTTATGCATGTATAAAACCTTGATCTTGAACTTCAGAATGTGAAACACACACACACATTGATCTCAAGATTACGGTTTTCATTTGTGTTGTAGAACTTAAAACTCACATAAAATCAGACTTGAATTGACTAGATTAATTAGATGTTTAGTTGTTTTATTATGAAAATTAGATAATAAAGACCCTTTGAATCTATAAAGGGTGAATGTTTAAGACGTGCGTGGATGAGCAATCCGAAACTATGAGGACTAGCGAAAAACACTGAAAGGAGTCTCAAGCCCGATTTTGATAGAAACTAAAACTGCATCATTGGAATCGAGCCAGTTGATTTCGAAAAGAAATACATCCTAAGGGTGTAATAATTCTAATAAAATATATACCTGTATTATTACACCATCCAAAAGTGTCGCTACAGTAGCGACACTTTTGGATCATAAGGTTCAAGTTCTGGGAAGTAATACCGTAATTATGGCAAATTAAAAGAAGGAGCTCATTTTTAAATTAAAAAAAAAAATCAACTGATAACTTTTTCAAAATTCTTTAATGCAGTTTTCATCAAAATCGGGCAAGAGACTCCTTTCAATGTTTTTCGATATTCCTGTTTCGGATTTGGCCATCCACGCACACTTTAAAAATTCTCCCTGTATATTAAAATAAATCCCTGTTTCTCTTGTCCATGCCATAACTTGAGAACGACTTCATTATCTTGTTTTTTTTAAGTTTTCTAATACTTTGTAGAAGGTTCTTACGGAAAAAAAAAAGTGCAGAAAATATACTTACGGGAACGGAAAAATACGGGATATGCGCGTACGAATTTGCGGGCAAAAGCTAGTGTGAAATAAAAATAACAATCCCAGTTTGGGGGCTTAGTGTAACTGCTATTTCTATAAGTAAAATTATTTTATGGTTGTTTTGACCTTCTGAAGCTAACTTGACCTATTTATATTTTTTCTAGGTACTATCTGCTCTTGATGCCCTTGGCTTGCTTCGTTATGCCCACGATGATACCAGTGTACCTCTGGGGCGAAACTTGGACCAATGCATTCTTTGTTGCTGCCATGTTTCGTTACGCATTCATCCTCAACGTCACGTGGCTCGTCAACTCCGCGGCACACAAGTGGGGAGACAAGCCGTACGACAAAAGCATCAAGCCCTCGGAGAACTTGTCGGTGGCGATGTTCGCTCTCGGGGAAGGGTTCCATAACTACCACCACACTTTTCCCTGGGATTACAAAACTGCTGAGCTCGGCAACCAGAAACTGAACTTCACAACCACCTTCATTAACTTTTTTGCTAAACTTGGTTGGGCCTACGACATGAAGACTGTCTCCGACGACATCGTCAAGAACAGGGTCAAGCGCACGGGCGACGGCTCGCATCACCTGTGGGGATGGGGAGACAAAAATCAATCCAAAGAAGAAATCGCCTCCGCTATTAGGATCAATCCCAAGGATGATTAATTACAATGCATGTTTTTAATGTGGGTAAAACTTTACCCACAATAAAATTTGAAATATTTTATTGTTTAGAGTTTAAAAATCTATTTATAAAATAGACACACTAGAATTACTTGTGAAGCATACAATGTAATATCTGAACGCACTTTGAGCAATAGTTCAAGCACAGGTTTGCTACTGAATATCAAGCAGCCAGTGACCTCGTGTGTGGTGCTACTTCCTCAGCTGCTGCCCAAGAGGCGCGAGGTCGCGGTTGTCGGACGGTCCACTGTTTCACGCTACTTCATTATTATTGTCGTTTCAGCAGCTTTTATAATACACCTTTAGGACTTCCTAGGTATTATTCTAATACATAACCGAAATTAATAATCATAATTATATTTATCTAGGATCATCGCAATATAGAAAATATTTTTTTTAAACCATTCAAAATTTTAGAAACATACTTTTAAAGGTAAACTAAAAGTTTATGGATGTCAGAGCAAGTTATTCTATGTGATAGAAATAATTTGATAGAGATAACAGTGAACACATCAGTATTATAAACCACATATTGTTATTTTATTTTTATATAGTTGATTATGCAGTTAACTAGTCTTTTGCATTTGTAAGAAGTTAAGTACAAACTTTAAGTTGGTAGAGTCCCAGTAAATTGATAATATTGTAGAAACACTGATGAACTTTACGTTTGGTGAAAATATGTGGTATATAAGATCTTAAGATATTTGTTTCATGTTGTAAAAGCAGATACAGAATTGCAGTTACAGGAGTTATTGAAATTACTTGCATGCATTATTCTGTAAGTAACATGACAGTACTTGACGAAATTTAAATGATTTTATGATTCGACCGCATTACGAACATTACCGCATTGAGCATATTTTTATTAGAAGTTCAATAGAATGTTGGATCAGCTGGTCTGACTCCTAGGCCGCTCATGCGCTACTGATTTTAATGTTATAAAAGTTATTTATTTACATACATACCTACGTATGTGCTATTACAACGTGTATTTTATTGACTGATGTGTAAGAGAATTGTGATAATTAGAAGGGTAACAAATTATCCTGTATGTAAGTGGAAAGTGAACAATTGTAGGTAATCATAGTTTAGAAAGTGTGTTTGAATTTATTATTTTAATTAATGTAATTTTCATTACCTACTATGCAAACATGAAAGTTTCAACTAATGTCATTTCATTATTAAACTTTTCACACATCATGAAGCTTACTCGAATACTTAATTTGTTTTTGTTCTAAATGATTGTTTGATAAATAATTATTACATTACTGTCGCACAAAATAACAAATAATTATTTTATTGACTTAATGACACAAGCAAGCCTTGCCAGTTAAGATAACCTACTTCCCACGTTCGTGTCCCGCTGTAATTACGATAAAAATCTGAAGTTTGTATAATAATAAAACAACAACGTCGTGAGTAAAATAGTATATTAAAAATGTTATTTTATTAAATAAATATATACTTCTCCAATCATATTTTTACATATCAAGAGGTGAAATGCATGACTAGAGTGAGTAAAAGCGTGTTGGCACATGTGCCTCATTAATTTACACGTACCCGGTTTTAAAGTTAGCTACAGAAGAATGTGAGCGGTGCTTTCTGCTTTCGGTGTTCTAATTTGGACTAGTAACTTTCTAATGACACAATTGAGCTGGCAGTTTACTTGGTATCTTTTGTAAGTAATTAGGAGTTATTTTTTTATTTATCAAAAACGTATTTTATTAACTTCTGACCCAAATCACTCATGACTAGTTAATATGTTGTGTTTTAAAATGTTGCGTAGACGCAGATAATATTTGAACCTTAGCTTAGCAAAAACATTTCATAATAATAAGTTTTTTTGTTTTGTAATCTTTTGAGACCTTTTTCTAGTAAGGTCGTTGCGTCATTGCGCCTCGCATCATATGTTCTCTTCGTGAAATATATCTTGTTCATCGCACTTGTCGGGCAAACACACGAAGAACTCTATCAAGTTCATTATAGGTCCTCGAGAAAATGGATTCTGGTAGCGACCTCGTTTATCCCTCAAATAGGGATACCTTTTGTAATTGAACATTTCATTTGTAGTCAAATTCATACAGGCGTGCAGAATCTGAAATAAAAAACAAAATATTAAAAGCTATATCAGCATATTATAATAGTCGTGGGTGTCTCCTTACTAAGTGCCTAAACGAAAATCTTTCTTGACATCAAAATAATATTGACAACGATCTTATTATTTGGGCGATGTCGTCTCGGGGTGCTGGAATAAGGAATAACAACACAGTATTTTGTAGGTATTTTGCTCCAAACAAATTGGGGAACCAATTCTACGTTATTTGAGTAGGTATTTGGAGGTTGCGGTGCAGAGAGTAAAGTCCCGCATATACCTCCATTGAAAAGGGAGGATCCTCCGACCAGACGGTTACTGTCTGGTGGCCCTGGTGGGCAACTTCCCGATAGTTGTTATTCGGGCCTGTTGAAATTGCACGGTAAACTCTGATATTGCGATTCAGAATTTTGTTAAGTTAGTTCGCAGCTGTGTGTACGTTACCCCAACAAGAAAGTGTCTCCTAGAGTTATATGAGTAGAACGTATTATTGGTGCCTTATCTGTTGTAAATGTGCCCCCACATAAAAAATGTGTGCCCCCTGTCGTTTTGGAAAAAAACGGAAAAAACGATTCTTGCTGGGGTAACGTTTTTCTAGCAGGAAAATTCTAAACGAATGATCGGAGAGAGAAAAATTGTGCATAGCCAGAGAGCTTATATGTGTGCCAAAATGTGCCCCCAAAAATAAAATCTGTGCCCCTTCAGGTTTTCGAGATATTGTATTTCCTGCTGGAGTAACGTTTTGATGAATCGTATATCTCTAAAACCATTGCATGTGCCCCTGTAGAATAAACATACACGAGTAGCTCTTAATGTGTGCCCCTTTGTGCCCCAATTAGATTTAAGAAAATATTTATAGTTTTCAAGTTATCGCGGTTTTATGAAAACCCGAAAAAACATCGCAGTGCCTAAATGAGACAAGGCATAACTTCGCTGAAAACTGTATTCGGTTCTTCTTGACGCTAATAATAACCATACAAAGTTTCAAAACTGTTCATGCATGCGTTTTTGAATAATCATGCTAAAAGTAAAAACGATGGTGTCATAACTTTGACGGCAAAATACAAGGAACTGGCACAATCCCAGATGTGTAGGTGTAAACCAAAATCTTGTGCCTTTAGTCAAAAATATATGGTGAAAATATTGAGCTTCAAATGTTACGCATTAAGAAAATATAAACAAAAAACCAAAATATGTAAACAACAGCTGGTTATCCGACCAAATCTGAATGACTACTAAAAAGCGACGGATTCATACATATCGATGACCTTCTTTATTGGACGTATTATACCTAAGCTGTTGTCCGTACAGTCGCGTTCAAAAGTTTTGAGGGCTAATTAAAAAATATATTAAATGCACCTTGTGACTATATGTGTTGTTATGGCTGCCATAGAACATTCTGTAAAAATCAAATCAATTATTTAGTTATTTCGGCTAAAAAGATACAGCCCTGTGACTGTGACATGTTGAGTGTTGACGGATTGTGGTCGAGTCTTAGTTTTGGAGACATGAATTCTTGTCATGAATTATTTTTTTACATAGTAACTAGAAGTTATTAAGGGATTATATGTCATCAACATAGCACAAGAAGAGAATTAAATACGTATTATACAAAAAAAGTAAACAAATTACTGAATCGCTTTTGACGAAATTTCTATTGGACCAATCGGAAAGTATGTATATCCTTTCAGATGAAAACAAAACAAACATGATTTAGAACATATTAGTTAAAAAATAAATAAATAGGTAAAGTAATGAAAAAAAAATCCAAGTGCTTGATAAGGTACAAGTATTTTTAAATAAGTCAAAACAATGCCATTAAATACTTACCACCGCAGATCGTGCCATAAAATTCACCACCCCTACAACCACATAATTGTTATAAAATGCTTATACGCCACTTTCAACCAACTTAAAAAAAAGTAAACAAACAGTATCAGTGCAACTGCGTGACTCAACGTAACAGTGTCCTTGGCATCATAACATAACTGCAACTCTTTACCAATGCCAAGTAATAATCCAAACGCACTTCCTAGTCAATAAACACTTTGTACCCATTATTCATAATAGAGCGACGTTACACGTAACTGTCTCTGTCACACTAACACCGTACGCGTACTAGCTGTCTCACTTTCTCTAAGCTAGACAAAGCGATTCCTTGCGTGACGACGTCAGCGGACGCCGCGGGGCCAGAGATGGAAAAAAGGGAATCTTCTATTAAGGTAAATGCTCCAACCAGCCTGCGAAATTCGAATTTTCCTAAGTTTTTTTGCAATTTGCAGGCCAGTGCTTGGTTGTATGTTGATTAAAATATTATTCGCGGCTGTAAGACATATGTAGATACAAAATTATAATCATCAATATCATCAATACAATGCTCTAAGTTCATAAAGATGTAGGAATGAGTTTTTCTGTTTTTTCTTTTTTCCTACGCCTTTATTTAGTACGAACATATTTAGTGTCAGTTTATTTGTTGTCTCGAAACGTCGCTGCAATTTGTACAAAAAAAATACGTGTGAATAACAGTGCATTTCCAAATAAAGAAGCGAGTATTATTTTCATAGCATTAGCCTATTCATACAATTCATGTATGTATCGTCTTTATCTATATATTACAAGTTATTCTGATATTGTGGCTAATTGAGGTTGTTTCTCACGAAAATGCTACACATATGAGTCACATTTCGTCACTCATATGACGTAACTCACATCTACGTGTAAAGGCGGCTGAAAATTTTAACAAATTATATGCCGGCGGCGTCCGGTGTTATCTCCATACAAAACGTTTCACTAATAAATAAATCTGACATTTACGGAAAATAGATATAAAAGAGTTTTAGTGTAATTTTTAAAATAATAATTTGGAGGTTTCGAATAAATGCTGAATTTGATCATTAAACCTGCATTTTAGCTCCCTGCCGGACCCTGCTCAATTTGAGCAGTAGGACATAGTTACATATAAACTCTGCTTTACAATAAATGTGACTTACATTAGTATAAAAATACAGGTATGTCACAAAACAGTTTGGTCACGATTTTGAGCATGTTAGTCACATGTACATTTTATTTGAAAATGGCTCTTATAAATGTACTTAATCATGTGTAAGGTCATAGAAACAGCTATTAAAATAATCCAATAACAACTTTATTTTATTAGATATTACTTTTCTACTTCAGTGTACTCAGGCACAACATGTGTGAACCGGTTAGTGAGTAAAGTAAAGAAGGTCATCGATATGTATGAATCCGTCGCTTTTGAGTAGTCATTCAGATTTGGTCGGATAGCCAGCCGTTGTTTACATATTTTGGTTTTTTGTTTATATTTACTTAATGCGTAACATTTGAAGCTCAATATTTTCACCATATATTTTTGACTAAAGGCACAAGATTTTGGTTTACACCTACACATCTGGGATTGTGCCAGTTCCTTGTATTTTGCCGTCAAAGTTATGACACCATCGTTTTTACTTTTAGCATGATTATTCAAAAACGCATGCATGAACAGTTTTGAAACTTTGTATGGTTATTATTAGCGTCAAGAAGAACCGAATACAGTTTTCAGCGAAGTTATGCCTTGTCTCATTTAGGCACTGCGATGTTTTTTCGGGTTTTCATAAAACCGCGATAACTTGAAAACTATAAATATTTTCTTAAATCTAATTGGGGCACAAAGGGGCACACATTAAGAGCTACTCGTGTATGTTTATTCTACAGGGGCACATGCAATGGTTTTAGAGATATACGATTCATCAAAACGTTACTCCAGCAGGAAATGCAATATCTCGAAAACCTGAAGGGGCACAGATTTTATTTTTGGGGGCACATTTTGGCACACATATAAGCTCTCTGGCTATGCACAATTTTTCTCTCTCCGATCATTCGTTTAGAATTTTCCTGCTAGAAAAACGTTACCCCAGCAAGAATCGTTTTTTCCGTTTTTTTCCAAAACGACAGGGGGCACACATTTTTTATGTGGGGGCACATTTACAACAGATAAGGCACCAATAATACGTTCTACTCATATAACTCTAGGAGACACTTTCTTGTTGGGGTAACGTACACCGCAGCTGTTGGGACAGATGGCGCTGCGAGTCTCATTGTTGCGATGTTGATTTTTGTGGCGGCATTGATGCCTGGTACAGGTATCAATGCGAATGCTACACATTATGAGAGGAACAAATAAAGGTGGTTTTTTAAAACATTAAAAATACAAACCAGCATCTTGTTCGCCTATTTATTTTAGGAACCTATATAGGTACTCTTATACTGTCACGTCATGTTTTACTAGAATTGATAGACTTACGGAAGTACAAGTCAAGATCCACCCCAGGGCACAAAACGTGATAGCCTCCAGTAGCCCCAGGACGTACAGTAGCCCGAAGCCTTCGAGCAGCAGGCAGTAACACGCGAAGTAGATGGAGAGGGTGCAGTTGATGGCCACGCTCATCACGAACAGAAAAAACCACATCCTGTTGCGAACGCCCACGCAGTTATAGATGAATGGGCAGTGGTGGTCAAAATAAGCCACGCAGCGCTTGCAGATGCGGCAGTGTTTAGCCCTGGTTAGTAGAAAATAGTATCTCGATTAGACTTTGATAAAATCACCCTAGTTTATTATTCCTGAAGGGGTAATTAGTAGTTAGTAGGTAATTTATACTCATATTTTGCCAGTAAACCCCGGGAGTCAAACCGTATCCAGACTTCTGCTATAGGTACCTAAGAAAAGCGAGTTAGTGTTTATTTAATGTTAGTAGGTAAAAACTATAAAAAGTTAGAAATTTTTTAGTACTTAGGTACCTAGTTATCTCGTATGTGCGAATAAACTCATAGTAATTATGATAATGGAATACCTACTGTTAGGTACCTACTAGTAAACCTCACTCAAGAGTAAAGATAAGTCACAATGAACTGTTTAGTAGCAGCACTAGGCATTCAGCAGTGAACGGGACGGATTGCAGCAATAAGTTGAAACTAACTGATCACTGCAATCGGTGAAAGTAAGAATAACCAAACAAATTGAGCCGGCCGTGATATTTAATTAGGTACGTACCTACTTACTTAATTGAGAGATTCTAATAGGCACCTACATCTAGCTAGACCTATGTTGATGTTAGGTGCCGAAAAATACAGAAACCTTGACTGCCTTGTTGTGAATGATAATTATGACTCTAGACAGCGACCTTTCAAGTAGGTTAATTAAATAAAGAAGTGAATAAATAGGTACCTACCTCAGCGGTCTCAGACATCGGCAAGTGTGACACAATCGTGACAGAATCACGTTCCTTTTCTTCCATTTATCATAATAGGGAATCTGCCTGATGGCTCTGTAGTAAGTCTCCGAATTTTGTGGGATGTAGCCTGGATCCCTTCTATTAGCAATGACCCAGCTGAGCCACATGATCGCATTCCAGTAAAGGAAACAATAATGAGAGAGACGTAGCGTGTTCCATGTTAGAGGAATGCATCTTATCACGTACATAGGATATCCCCAAAGAAGTACTGACACTAAGAAGAATAGTAGCGGACCCTTGGAGTCACCAGCACCACCGAACAATAAAGCCCACAGTTCTGATAGAGGCGGCATCCAGTGCGATTTGCGTTTCATTTCCTTTTGCAACAATTTTACGACTTCTAAATGACGGTGACTTTGTGCCAGCATCAGAGGTGTTTTCCCATTTTTGTCTCGGGGTTCCAGTTCAGCTTTTACCTAAAAATAGATAAGATTTTAGTTTTCTAGTACGTTATTTTATACTTATGTTTTCATAAGGTAGATTATATCGATACCTTCTCACAAAGAAGTCTCACACAAGTCAAATTGCCTGATAGACACGCTAAATGTAATGGTGTGGATCCGAAGTTGTCAGTGCAGTGCAAAGGGACCCCTGAGTAGATGAGCAGACGTACTAAATCCGCGTGGCCTTTGTACGCGGCCCAGTGGAGGGCAGTATCTCCGTTAATATCGGAGAGCCTGGTCGCTGCTCCCATACCCAGGAGATACGCAGCCGTCGCTGTCTTACCATACATACAGGCCGTCATTAATGGAGTCAAACCTGAAAAAAAAAATGTTCTGAGGATTATGGGTCCTTAACGGAGGGTTATAACTCGGCTAATGGTACCTTTGAAGTCAGCAGCGTTGACAGCGACCCCGGACTGTAACAGCACTTGAACCACAGACGCATGACCCTTGCGGCAGGCCCAATGGATTGGACGGGGGCCCTGGAGGAATGAGTATCGTATATTAGGTGAGTATTCTATACAAAATATACGTAATTAATGTTTTCGTTCGTACCTATCTACCTAAACCAACAACAGCTGGCTTCTAGGTTTTATCCTAAAGAAGTATAATAGCTAATTAAAACCTGCTGTATCAATACACAGCAAGTTTTAATTAGCTATTACTTCTTTTAGCGACTGTTACTGCAAGTTTGTTACGATGATAATTACCTGAGTGCCCAAGCAGGACAGGTCTATGGGGGCTCCTCGCTCGACTAGGTAGCGCATGACGGCCACGCTGCCGTCCAGCGCGGCCCAGTGGGCTGGCGTGTAGCCGTGCTGGTCGCGAGCGCTCAACACTTCTACGCCAAGCTTTTCTACCAGGCGCTCGATTTCTGATACTTCGCTAAAATTATTAAACATTTCATGCTATGATGCTAGTGTCTTTTTTTTCACTCCATGTAACACGCCTTAGTCATCTGCCATATTGATATGATTAATGTAGTAGGTACCTATACCTACTTTTCCAGTAAGTACTTATCTATTATGTTACCTGCTTTACTCGAACTTTTTTTGTCAGATCTTTTTTCAAAACTGATACCTACAGTAACGCTCAATTCTTGGAACGAAAATCAATAAGACATGTAAAAATTAAATTAAACCCATTTCAAGTGAACTGACTAATTGGCGGTTAGTAGGTAATTTAGTCAACCAATCTCAGCAATTGACGGACGTTTCCATTTTGTTAGCTAAGGTTTTGTGTTGATTTTCGTTCCAGAAACTGGGGGTGTAGGTACCTAATTGACGTCTGGTACTTAACCGATTAATCAAGCAAAATGCCTACCCAGATCGAACAGCTTCAAAAATAAGTTGGTGTAGGTCAGAATGTTGGTTGTAGCTGGTGATAGTTCTCGGCGGCGCGGCTGGCGCATCAGGCGACATGGGCGAGCAGGGCGGCAGCGCCTCCTCGGCCGCCATCGTGCAGGGGGGCGGCTGCGGCAGCGCCCACACGCCGCGCGCCGCCCCCGGACTAGGGTACACCTATGCAAATAGATAGGTTACCTACCTATCTGTATAAATATTTTTATGGCCCATACCCGGCCACTGCAACAACTAGGGCGATCACCAGAAAAGCGCGAAAGCAATAAAGCTCGACGAGTCCCATAGATGTCTATGTTCCCCTAACCAAATTAGTCAGAAAAAGACGTAGAAATCAGTCCTTTCCACGAGTTTCTACGAGTATCTTCCGCACCCCTGTCTCATGGAAGTGGTAGGAATCGCGGTTTTATTCCGTACGTGCCCTACCTAACCTTCCATTCTCCTCGGGCGGCGGGTACCTGTCCATGAGAATTTCGCCACAGCAAAAAAAAGGCTATGGGTACTTATACATCTTAGGTATGTTGCATCCTATCGTACAGCAAAGCGCACAATTTGGATAACCTAGCTAAGTGTAGCCTATAAGGTGCTATGGAGTCCTGTAGCGATTTTCGACGAATTACCTACGTGTTACTAGTCTGGAATTAAAATGGAAAGTGAAAACACGTCTTCTGGTGCATTCCGGTAAAAATAAATGGAGCATCATCACTACTTGCGGGCAGTAGGTAGGTAAGCATTGTCACTAACTTTCTGATAATCGATTTTAATGCGGGCTTTTTGCATAGGTATAGGTAGGATATTAACAGAAGTAGGTGCCTAATGTAAACTAAGTACCTACCCAATTTATAGACACAAAAAGTAACGTTACCTGCTTTAAAAGTCTGGATTAAAAAGTTGAAGTAGGCTAGGTAGGTACACGTGTAGACAGGGCCCGTTAGGGCCAGAGCCTGCCAGGGTTGCGGGTTTTGTTTGAAAGAGTTACTGCGGCCCTGGAACGCCAAGGGCACTAGGAGGAGCACGGATGGGTTTTAGTCAGTAAGTCTGACACTCCCTCCCGCTCTACCCAGAGTGGAATCATTTGATAATTTCCCATCCATAAAAAAGGCTACGTACCTATACCTTCAGCATTTACGCGTCTTGTTATTAGGTCTGTGCGGATTCAACAGCAAATTAAAGCATAAATTACAGTTTTGTCACGCTGTAATTATGAGTTCGCTGTTATAAACAGCATGAAGTTGCTACACACTTTTCTACAAGATATATTGAATATTAGAATAACTTTTTACATAGTGTTTTATTATGTAATTTGAAAACACCGCGAAAATAACACGTCAACTAACGCTACGCGGTACCTACCTAGCTAGAGGATAGAGGTGATGTTGATATCCCGGGGCACATAAACATATCCACCTATGAACCGAGAGGAAAACATGGATTGGGCATTTCCCTTACCTTGCTACTCACGGCGAGGCCGACGCCCCCCGCCACCACGGAGCCCTCTCCGTCCGCCACGGCCGTATCGCCGGCAAACGAACGCACTGTGAAACTTTGTCCTACTCAAACTATTAAAAATTATAAGGGCTTTTCTTTTATAAAAGTAAAAACAAATCAGAGATTGCGTGACCTCCGGCTACTAACACGGTTATTACTGCTTTTATATCGATTCATGGTTTCCAGAGCATGCGCCTTACCGGCCATCTGAAGTAGATTTAAACTTCAAATTATTTTTTAATTTTGACGAGTAAAAGTTGCTGTTTCTTTATCCCATATAATTTTATCAATTGATTTACTATAAGGCTAAAATATTTACATGATTTTGATGATGGACGACTATAAAATCTAATAATATCATGCTTTACAAATGTTCCCAAAGATGGCGCTCATTTCATGTACACGTATTCTTAACACTTCGCTAAGCATAAAAATAAACCTTGAACCATTAGAACTGAAAATGAAACAGCCCATTGAATAATCTTATATTTGATCAATATTTCATGCAGAGCTCCATCATAACAATATTAGGATAGGGAGCTCTGCATGAAATATGCACAGCGCATGCGCGGGGTGATTGCAAATGTGACAACCGATCCGCCAGCCGTGAGTTCCCGGGTTCTATTCAGATTCGATTCAAAGATAGCAATTTAATTATTGTAAATATATGTAGCATCACCACCTAGTTGATTACTACAGCATCGGTCGCACTTTCTCGTGATGATTTTTAACTATTGGACTATAGAAATCCGTTTTCTGGTTTCACCCACAGGGTCGTGAGTTGGTCGTGATCATAAAAAAAAGACAATTTGCTCTATGGAATTACCAAACATACATACATAAATCCAGGTCTTTATGCCATGTGGTAAGCAGAAACTACAGAACGCCACCTGTTCCGTCCAAACATAGCTGGTACTCCTGTTGCTTACATTTCCTAGGCTACTATTAGGACAACATAACACAGTCGAGCTAACACAGATACAGCCACTAACTACTACTACTACATTGTACACTAAGTACTCTGTCTATAAAATATTATAAATTAATTTAAACCTTCTTTTTTATTTGGATCAAAACTGGGTCAAATTTACCGGTGGTTTTATCTTCGACCAGCATGCCATGACGAGAACTTCCTTGGCATCAAAACTTCATCCAGCTCTCCTGAAAAGTTGCTCAATGTTCGTAACTATTATTCGACTGGCATTGACGATTGCACAGTCCAATCCACATTTCCGTGGAATACCCATTTTTCACCGAAATTGGTAATGTTGGTTGACGAGACTGAAATGCGATTGGACAATAATATTAATTACCTACTCTACGTTTAATTAAAATATTTATGTCATTAAAATACACACTACACAGACAATAATATAAATATATAATATATACCCATTACCTATTCTATTCTTCACCTATCAGAAACAGAATGATGTTTCATCATTATTGTTCCTGTTTTTAAAATATGTCGACTTCTAAGCGCTTCTTACGTGGCGAAGCAAAGGTTGTTCACCTCTGCATAACCCTTTGGAGAGGACATTACAACACAACATAAATTAATAATTACAACCTATTTATTCTATCATGAAACTACATAATGATGATAAGCGCCATCTTTTGAGTAGAATGCTAAGATGTCGCAATAGTTCACGCCCAACATGTGAGGCTATGAAAGTGGGTTATTTATAAACTAAACTGATTGAAATCATCTCAGTTTTTTATAAGCTGAATTAAATTATCAAACAAATATTCAGCTACTTAATTAAATTATCAAAACTATGTTGGTAAACCAAATACCTATTTCTTTATGTTGGCATAGAAACAATCTATTAACTGAGGATAGAAAACTAATTACATGGATCAAATAATCATAATTTAATTTCAGAATAAATAACACAATACGAATATAACGCAACATGAATTGAAATCACATCAATAAATTTTGCTAAAATAAAATCTTACACCGTAATTAAAACAATTTCTCTAGGCAAAGCTGAAAATAGGAACAGGTAATAAGAAAATCAAAACACAATTTAAAATTGTGAAAATGAACTTTAATTCAGCAAATTTTATACTAAATGTATAAATATGATATAATCTAGATTTCGTTTTCACTACCTAAATAGACATCATGTTATAAAAAGTGTACAACTAAAACTAGTAGCTGATTAAACATCTCAATGTGGCTTATCAATTAGTTAGATCTTGTAAAAGCACTTTCTTTAAAATGGTTTTATTATACTTAAATAATAAGATTAAAATAATGAAAGCATTACAGCTCACAACTGATGTTGAACTTCCAAACAACAATCATATTCAATACAATCTTAAACTTCTAGTAAACTTGAAACATTTAACGAGCAAACCGAATAAATTATTATTCATAAACAAACTTAACAATGTCGATAGCTCAAAGTAATATAATATTTTCAACAAGAGTCAACTGACTGCACATATGGTTAAGGTGTGTACACAAATTTCAGAAGTCGGGACTATTTATTTGCAATATTTCATAATGCCAATCAATTAGGTTTTGTTTTTGTCTATTTATTACTGTATTGATATTGTAAAGTTTATTAAGTCTTTCACATAAGCATTATCTCTTCTGTGTTTTGAAACTAACCGAGAGAGGTTGGCCATGAAGAACATATCCATTCAATGCTTGTATTGCCATCGCTGCTTGGTCATAATTTCTCATTGTAACAAATCCAAATCCTTTACTCTTATTAGTTGAATGATCTTTGATTATCTTAACAGACACAATAGCACCATATGGACCAAATAGCTGCCACAGAGTCAACTCTTCCACTTCTGGAGCAATATTATAAATGTATATTGACCACGTACTCGGAGAATTGTGATCCCCAATGGCATTCATATGATTTATCCAATGATATGGTCTCACTAGGGGACTTTTAGGAAAGTTATTATTATTGTTTTTATGTTTATGAGGGTTACTCTTATTAGCATACTTAACTGTTAATGGGTGTAGAAAGCCAGGCGGTGTGGTGCCATTTATGTTCTGAATGGCTCTTTCCGCTTCATATTGGTGCTCATATAGAACAAATGCTATTCCTGCTGCTATACGAGAATTAACTATTTTACCAAATTGTGCGAATAGTCCATGTAAATCCTGCAAGGTCAGTTCATTAGGCAGGTTACATACGTAGAGGTTCCAGTCGGCTTCTGGTTTCGAAGGGGGTTTTAACTCCGGGTTCAGCAGTGCATGGGACACTTTCAGCGTCTTGTTTTGCATTAGAAGACCGTTAAAAGCCTTACGTGCTTTGACTGCATCCTCGGGACGAGAGTACTCGACGAACCCATAGCCTCGGTTCGCTATCAATTTACAACTTTCCAGTTTACCCATTGTTGAAAATAGCGAGAACATCATATCCTGCGTCATGACTTCAGGAATGTAATTGACGATAAGTTTGGTGGGTGATTCGTCCGGCCCAAATTCATTATTTCCTTGACAATTACCGTCTTGACACGATTCCGACATTTTTTAATTGTTGTCGGTGAATGACATTTCACTGTAGTGTTGCGTGTTTTCTTACGTTCGTTCAGAAATTGGCATGATATTCTCGATATTTCACAATGCGGAGCGGAGAGCTTCTTCTTATATAGAACAAACAGGTTATTGTTGGTATCAACGCATGAACCTGTTGGTATCATAGGTATTCATACAGAATACTAAACTTATCTTCACTAATATTATATCTACACTCTTCTTCTTCGTCGTCACACTCTTGGCAGAGTGGTCGTGGTCGTCACATCAGGGGTGATGGCAAGCTTCACAATCCGTCGCCATTCCTCCCGTACTGTGGCTTTTCTTGTGCATTCGTGGAGTGGACCATTGAGTGCAGTTTTAACTTGATCGGTCCAACGCATTGGTGACCTGCCGCGCGCTCTTGTGCCTTCAACCTTTCCCTGCACTACAAGTCGCTCCACAGATGTGTCTTCTTGTCGTGTGACATGTCCAAAGAAAGTGAGGATACAACATTGGACGATGGAAGAAAGACGCTGTTTGATTCGAAGTTCCTGGATGATTGAGACGTTGGTTCGGAACTGTGTCCAGGTTATGCCAAGCATTCTCCTCCAGCACCACATTTCGAGGGCGTCTATCTTCTTTTTCTCGCTTTCTCTTAAAGTCCATGTCTCAGCACCGTAAAGAAATATGGGAAACACTAATGCCCTGATCAGTCTCATTTTAGTGGCCTTTGTGATGTTTCTGCTTCTCCATATTTTTCCAAGCCGATCCATGGAGGACCTGGTGATAGCCATGCGCCGTTTGATCTCGTCCAAGCATCCACCGCTGTTTGATATTAGTGCCCCGAGGTAGATGTATGACTGAACGACGTCACAATTCGCAATTTTAGTTACTTCGGGCGAGTTGTTGTTAGCTCGATCAACAATCATGATCTTCGTCTTGCTGCGGTTTATCTTCAGACCAAAATCAAGGCAAACTTGTTCCATTTTCCTCAGCAGGGATTTCAGATTGTCAACACTAGTGGCAAATAAGGTGGTGTCATCTGCATATCGCAAATTGGAAATTTTATGGCCTCCAATGGTGATTCCGTCCGACCAATTCTCGAGTGTTATTCTCAAAATAAGTTCCGTATCCGTATTAAACAGCAGTGGCGACAAGATGCAGCCTTGACGGACCCCGGCACTTGGATGAAAGTGATTCGACAACACGTCGTCTGTTCTCACCGAAGCTGTTCCCTCTTCATACAGTCTCCTAAGGAGGTGAACAAGATGTTTGGGTGTTCCCATAGCCAGAAGAGTCTCCCAAAGTACTGGCCATCGTACTGAATCGAACGCCTTTGAGAAATCCACAAAGCAAATATAAGTCGGCTTATTGAACTCCCTGGCCTTTTCAATAATCTGGCGCACATTTAAAATCTGTTCACGAGTACCCTTCCCTTTCACGAAGCCAGCTTGTTCTGGAGCAATTTCCTTAGACAAGTAAGACTTCAATTTTTCGTTCAAAATGTGCAGTAGAATTTTACTTGCGTGTGAAATTAAGGCAATTAATCGGTAGTTACTGCATATTTTATTGGATCCCTTTTTATGTAGAGGGACAAAGACAGTATGAGTCCATTCTCGGGGCCAAGTTCTTGTTTCCCAAACTTTGTTACACAGGGTATGAAAAATATCGATACCATACTCCCCCGATGCTTTGATGGTTTCAATCGGCATGGCATCCCTTCCTGTGGCTTTTCCGCTTTTTAGTCGTCTGATAGCGGCTCGCACTTCGTCCTTTAATATATGTGGCTCTTTCTCTTCGTCTTTGGGCTCTGTCGGGAGATAGTAGTGTGCTTGAGGATCTTCGAATAGTGACTGACAGTAGTCCTTCCAGGACTCAGGTATTACAGCCATTTCAGTTTGCAGCTCACCCTGCGAATTTTCTATAGCCCATGTTTTAGAAGAAAGGGTTTTGGTGATAGATCTTATTTTTTGGTGCAGGTCACCTGTTTCATGTTTATCAGCGTGAACTTCAACTTCTGCACATAAATTCTGTAGATGGTTATTGCGATCTCGCCTACATGCTTCTTGTATACGAGCAGATATTGTATTCAAGCTCCTTACATCTGCTCCCCGAGCTTTAATGTTCCTTCTTTCTTCTACAAGGGCAAGAGTTCCACTAGTCATCCAGTGTTGACGCTTGCGAACTGGTGCAGAGGGCTTTGACTCTATCACGGAAGTTTCAAGCAGCTCTTTAGCATGACCCCACAGTTGATCTGGGGATGCTGATTGAGTGTCTAAGTTAGTCCATTGATGCCATTTTTGCATGATAGCAGCCACAAATTTTTGTTGGTCCGAAGGTTGGATTCTTTTTTGCTTCTCAATTTTCCTAGCAGCTCTGAGCTTGAGTTGAACTTTTGCTATCAGAAGTTGGTGATCCGATCCACAATCAGCTTCGGGAAGAGTGTGAGCATTTCTTATTAAAGTTTTCCACCTCGAACCAATCATAATGTAGTCGATTTGGTTTCGATAGTTGCCATCAAGTGAAGTCCACGTATACAGTCATATCTACACTAATAAAGAGGAATTTGTTTGTTTTTTTGAATTGAATAGGCTCCAAAACTACTGGACCGATTTGAAATTTTTTTTCACTATTAGATTACTACATTATCTCTAATTAACATATGCGATAGAATATTTTCGCAAAAGCTGGGGATCCGTATGAAAACTTCCATAATGCATAAATAAAACGCGTACGCTGCGGAAACTATTGACAATGGAGCAAGGTGATGTACTACATTTTAAAAGTTCGCGATATTATATGTCTAACTATTATAGTTAAGTCACCATAACCGCTTTTTGTTTAATATATCCAATCAAAACCAGGGTTGGACGGAAAAATGGTGATTTTAGTATCATGAAATTAATCCTTATCTGTTTAAATGGTTTGATAATTAAATTCTTTGTTCAAATCTTATTCAAAAAATTTTGCAATCAGCTACATTTCTTTTTCTCACGACTGATAAGCAATTTTATGTGATGATCACATTGTTTACCTAGAACTCATTTAGAAGAAAATATTTGTACCAAACTAAAAAGATAATTTTCTGATTAATTGACTGATTTTGAAGTCGAACTTTGAAGTGGTAGTATTGTTTGAACGGCTCGTTTCTCATATTCTCAACTTTTGGGGTTACTTACAAACAAATCTAAGTTAGCACGTCATCTCGTTTTTTCTGAACGAACATTCCTTCTGTGATCCTCCAGGGTTGCCATAAGCATAGTGTTTGAATATAAATGACGTATATCCTGTGGTCAAAACCTATGATGGTTTATTTAGTCTCCTAATGGGCAATCCACCGGGTTTAAACCCGGTGCTTTGATAAACACCCGGTAAACACCCGTAAGCACCCATAAACACCCAGAATATTGGGTGTTTACTTGATTTGACGAAATTACATTATTTATGTTAAAAAACATATGTTTGTAGGCGACATTAGTCAGATCAGGGAGGGTAAAATAAAAATGGTACGAGATAAAAACGAAATTTAAAAAATGTCATTTTCTATTATTTCTACTTTTGAACGAATGAGGTATCATATACACTTGAATAAAAAAAACTCGTTAACTAAAACTAAACATAATCATGGCGTCGAAAAATTCCTCCGCATCGCAGACGACTTGTAATGTAGGTACCCAAAAGGCTGGCAGCATCGCCACGTTGTATGGCAATGCTTATCCTTTGTCCGACGTAAAAGCTAGCTCTTGGGTCACGCGAAGTGTCAACTAAACGTCTTGACAAATCTTAAAACAAGTAATGAGCACTCGGACCCCACAACCCAAGAGTTTCAACCCCAAACGGCTCGAAAATATAACTACTAACAAGGTTATTATATTTCCGCCGCTTGAGGTTCTCCGCAGCCGCAGCGGCAGCGCCAGCGCAGCACGAAGAGCTAGGAAGATTTGATGGCACAAGAGTATCGACACAAGTAGCGTCCCACACTAATGGCCTACCCATCTTCCATGGAAATAACGACATGCCGTCCGGTCTCTTGCCGTCGTGGCGTGCCAGGCCATTGGGTTCTAACACAGCCGGAACGCCGACGGTGACAAGAGCTCGTCGTATGATGTCGTTAATATTCGCGTGCCGCGCTATGCGGCCCGCGCTACTGCTGCATAACAAGCCGTGATGTCTGAGGCTGTTGACAACTTCGCCACAGTGGCAGAGATGAGGAGAACAACAAGGAGCGCCAGGACGCAGGGAAGCAGCGAGGCGGAAAGTATATAATAGCTTATTTTATGTTGTAGTGTGTAATTACCGTTGAAGACTCGAGCGTTAGCATGTTCGTTGTCATATTCTTCATTGGTAAGTTGATTTACATGAAACCCCTTAGCTTCCTGTAAATACTTTAAGATTCGTTCATAGCATTTGGTGCACACACATGGCTTAAAATACTTAAATTCCTCCGCCACAAATTTTCCGAATAGCTCATTTCTTTTGTCTTCTCCCTCTCCATACAAAGCACATTCTGAACAATTACTTTTAATTCTTTCCTTCTTTTTATACGCTTTGGGACAGATAGAATAGATGGAGAACTTGGTCTGGGTAGCTTTTTTGGTGACTGTAAATCATCTGAACATTGTGTCTCACTTTCTAAAATGTTTGGCGAGCGGCTCCGATAGCAAAGTCTGTTCGTTTTCTCTCCTACGATTACATAATAAAAATGAAATTATAGGAGCTGTAATACCTCCCCACCGAGTGTGTCCCTACCCTGCGTTGCCGTCGTGGTGGGGCTTGTGGGTCTCAGTGATCTTGTGAGCTTTGCCGGTAGTTACTCATGCCGGAAAGGTCCAAGTGAGAGACCAGGCCAAGCCGGCCAGGCCGTTCGGAAACTTGAGCAGTGTTCGGGTCTTCGAACGGTGTGTTTCATTGGCTAGCTCGCTGCTTTCTGTTACGCGTCTGCTCATCAGACGTGACTGTGAGGGCAGTGGACAGTGTGAGAGTCAAGTAGTGGGAGAGAGAGAGAAGGGGAGATAGGGATCTCACCCTCTAAAAGGAAATCATGGACAGAGGCATCGAAAAAGTACAACCCCAGGGCGGTTCGGACTGCACAGCAGAACGGGAATCCGCCACGCTTCATGCGTCAAGCCCCTCGTATTCTTCATCGATGCTCTCTGTTCTCCATGCCATTGGCAACAAGAGTCGAGGAGGCTCCCGATCAGCGTCCTCTGAGGACCTGATCCAACTAAGTGCCAAAACGCCTAAGAATATGTCGGTCAGGCGAGGCGCGGGCTTAGGTGGCCAATTTTGGAGGGAGGGCTCGTTCAAGCGTCGTGTAGGTGCGGAGTTGGACTCTGATGACTCTGCATATGGCGCCGGCTCAGCGTGTTTGGGATGGGAGGGAGTGGGGGCTACTGCGGAGAAATCCGGTTTCTTCTGCAAGCGGCCCAGACCGGAGGGTGACCGGGGTCATCCTCCAACGAAGAGAGAGAAAAACAAAGCCATAAGCACGGCGTCGTGCCGCTGGAAAACCAGGAGCTGGACCTGGTGCGACAGGAGATGGCTGCCTTCCAGGCTCGGTTCTCCATCCTGGAGGGCATCGTTCTGCGCCCCCCGCTAGCGGCGAGCTCAGGCCAGCAGAAGGCGGCATCCTACGCGGCCGCCATGGCTGCCAAACCGGGGTCGCACGGCCAGGACAGAGGGATCGGGCCGGCACCCATGAAACCGGTGTCGGGAAAATCGGGCCCGGGAAAGAAAAAGAAAGGTGGGGCAGCTGCACAGACGGCGAACGCTCTTGCGCCAGCCCTGCCACAGCTGCCCCCGGCTTCCCTGCCTTCAAAATCTCCTACGGCCGAAGCCGAATGTCAAGTGGCTGGGGAAAAGAAGAAGGCGGGCATGGCAGCCAGGGCGGCCAAGAGGCGGGAGAGGAAACGGCGGCAAAAAGCGCGAAGCGTCGCGGCTGCGCTCCGCCCCCGAAGACCGCAGCTGTAGAAGTAACGCTGCAGCCGGACCCGGTGAAGAAGGGCGTGACGTACGTGGACGTGTTCACCAAGGCGAAGGAGGCGATTAACCTTGGTGAGCTAGGCATCGTCGGGGGCCTCTGGCTAAGGGTCACCATGACTGGGGCCCGGATGTTGGAGATCCCCGGGGCAGCCAGCGGCCCGACCGCGGAAGCTCTAGCCGAAAGGCTCAGGGCGTCCCGAGTGACCGAGAACGATGCCCGAGTGTCCAGGCCCCAAGTGCATTGACATGCGCATTTTGGGCCTGGACGACTCCGTCACGGAGGAGGAGGTGGTGGCCGCCGTCGTCAGGACGGGGGGTGCTCGGCCGAGGAGGTGAAGGCACCCCGCCACCATACGTCCTGACAACACAAGCATGTGAACCATTATGGTGAGCTGCCCCGTGTCGGCGGCCAAGACAATATCGGAGGGCCGAAGGCTCCTGGTGGGTTGAGTCTCTGCGCAGGTCAAACTACTAGAACTCAGACCTCTGAGGTGCTTCTGTTGCCAAGTGGGCAATCACGTGTGAGCTCTCTGCACCTCGGAGGTCGACCGCAGCGGTCTCTGCTTCTGCTGTGGTCAGCCCGGTCACACGGTCGGCTCGTGCAACGCCGCGCCGCACTGCGTAGTATGTGCGGCAGCTGGCAAGCCGGCCGACCACTGGGCTGGGGCCAGGGCCTGCGCTCCACCCGCCAAAGCCGGGGGCAGGAGGAAGCCCTCCGCCAGGAGCATGGATGGGTTTTAGTCAGTAAGAGTCTGACACTCCCTCCCGTTCCGAAAGACGAGACTATCTAGTTCCAGCTATCCAGCGTTCCAGGTCTTTCTGCATTCTGCTAGGACCTGACCTCAGTGTTGCCATTTAGCAAAAGTTGGCAGCTCCAAATAATAACAAAATGATATCAATTGTTAATTTGTAGAAATCCTAGCTTGTTTTGAATGATTATTCACCTCAATTGTTGTAATTTATGTGACCGGTTTTATTATTCATCAGGAAAAGGTCTTTTCTTGCATTGTTTGATTTCACCTAATTATGTATAATTAAATAAAAGAATAAAAATTAAGAACTAAAGGTTATTTATATAAAAAAATCATTTACACCCAAAATTTGGGTGGAAATCGGGTGTTTATCCCAAAACACCCGGTTTAAACCCACCTAGGTTTAAACCCGGGTGGGTGGATTGCCCATCTATACTCCTAAGTCTTTAGTCATAGACTAATATAAATGGTACCTAGTCCTAGTCTCAGCCGAATTTACATTACGAAACAAGTTTTATGCATGATGAAATTAATTTCATAACACTACTTTTAGTAGGTACCTACCTGTGAAACTAGATTCATTAAAAATAATAGTGTCGTGAAATCCACAGTACCTATGTCTGTGTTCATGGCTCCGCCAACATCAAAGCTTTATTTTTAACCGACTTCCCAAAAAGGAGGAGGTTCTCAACTCGACTGTATTTTTTTTTTCGGTTCATAAATGATGGAGATATGAGGTAACCCTCATATCTCCGTCATTTATGAACCGATTTGAAAAATTCTTGTTTTATGTGAAAGGATATCTTTCTCGATTGGTCCCATTAAATTTTTATCGAAATCGGTTCAGCAGTTTGGTTTTTAAATCCAAATAGCTGGAAAAAATATGTGGAAAAATCATACGAAATTGCATATTTTTGCTTTCCTGTGACTTTTCAGTGGTGTTTTTAGGTGTGGGGTACCTACTACTAAAAAGTGAAAAATAAAAAACTTTAATTTTGGAAGTCGGTGTTTTTGGTTGCTTCTTGGTTATTTGACACCGACTTCCGAAATTAAATTTATTTTGTACTTTGTAGTGTTTTTTTTGGAAGTCGGTTTTTTTTTGTGAAAAAGTTTTTTGCATTGCAATATGTTGTCGTAAAAAATTAAGAAAAGTTGTCTCGAAAGAAAAGATGTTGGTGGATTCGAGGCTGGCTAGCAAGAAACCAAGCACGACTAAAAAACACACGTCCTATCAGCGCAGGCGCCAAAGAGTAATAATCGTTTTCGCGACACTAGTTTGAGTTTCGCGTCGCGTTTATACGATGACATTAGTTGCATGACACTAGTTTTATCCAAAAATCGCGCGCATCACGAAACTGCTTCAGTGTCGTGAAATCGATGCATGCATTGTAAAACTTGACGTTTACACGTGAAATTGTTGGTGAAATTAATGTCACGGAACTACTTTCATGCCACTAGTTTCGTAATGTAAATCCGGTGTAACACTGTTACACGTTGTTGATGTATTTTTATGTAGGGATTGCGTTTATTCTGTTACAGTAACAGAATAAACGCAATGCCTCATGCGATTGCCCAAAGGATTAAACTCAATATATTCGGGTCCAATGTGAAATCCGTGCTGCGAAACGTGGAAGGTCACAAAGGATATCTCACGCCAAATCCAAGTGTTCGTCAACCGCTGTCTTCGTCGCATTCTCGGAATTTACTGGCCCGAGACCATCTCTAACGTAGAGCTGTTGGACAAATGCCACGAGAGCCCGATCGATCACCAGCCGGTCGATTCTGTCGACATCTCACGGTGTTCACCTAGGCGGAGTGAACGACAAGAGCGCTGTCATTCCATCTTATTTGTATGGTTTGACAACTCACCCGTCGTGCGCCCCGCCACATAACCAAACAAGGGTCAGTGGGTCATCGTCCCCGTCAAACCTGGCATCGCACCGTGTTGGGCTGAAGCGGCGTGCATCGGATCGGAATGACGTGGAGCGAGGTGAAGCGTGAAGCTCAAGACCGATCGCGGTGGAGGATATCTGTGGACGCCCTCTGCCCCATCTAAAGGACATGGTACATTTTGTCGTCTCATGCGATTATGAACAACTTTTACTATGAGACAAAACCCGAAATTGTGAAAAAAAAAAAACTTTTTCACAAGAAAAAAAAGGTTTCTTTTTGTGAAAAAGTTTTTTATTTTTCACTTTTTAGTGGTACACCACACCTAACAACACCATTGAAAAGCCACAGGAAAGCAAAAATACGCAATTTCGTGCACAAGGATGATTTTTCCACATGTTTTTTCCAGCTATTTGGATTTCAAAATCAAACTGCTGAACCGATTTTGATAAAACTTCAATGGGACCAATCGAGAAGTATATCCTTTCACATAAAACAAGTTTTTTCAAATCGGTTCATAAATGACGGAGATATTAGGTAACAAACACAAAAAAAAACATAAAAAAAATACAATCGAATTGAGAACCTCCTCTTTTTTTGAAGTCGGTTAAAAAATCAAATGTACATTTTGTCGAGTTATCCGCACAAAATGTATGGAGCAGTCGATTTTTTATCTCAATTTCAGTGTTAATGTTAATTATTTAACATTCATTAATGAACTACTTACCTGAAATATTGGAGGATGTACCACTGGCTTTGCGTCGAAGGATGTTTCTGCAGATGGACGGATGCCTTGTCCATTATGCCATAATTGTTAGATAATTTTTATACGATAATTATTATCGTGATAAATGGATCGGCCGGGAAGAACCAGCCGGTCGATTCTGTGGACATCTCACGGTGTTCACCTAGGCGGAGTGAACGACAAAAGAGCTGTCATTCCATCTTATTTGTATGGTTTGTCAACTACTCACCCGTCGTGCGCCCCGCCCGGGTGTTCACTCCGACATGTTTACAACAGTGCGATTCTGTAAACATGTCGAAGTGAACACCCGGGCGGGGCGCACGACAGGTGAGTTGTCAAACCATACAAATAAGATGGAATGACAGCTCTATTGTCGTTCACTCCGCCAAGGTGAGCACCGTGAGATGTCGACAGAATCGACCGGCAGAATCGCACTGCTGTAAACATGTTGAAGTGAAAACTTAGGTGAAGTGAACGACAATTGAAGTTTCAAACCATACAAACAAGATGGAATGACAGCTCTATTGTCGTTCACTCCGCCTAGGTGAACACCGTGAGATGTCGACAGAATTGACCGGCAGAATCGCACTGCTATAGGGTGGACTGCACGTTCACCCGATTTGACGGCCTTTTTACTACATATGGGGGACCGCCTATAACTGTGCGAATGATATTCGCAATAGGTAATCCCGAAATGATAAGGAGAGCGATACAACAAATTTTAATTCGCGCGCGCGGCTTTGTGCCTACAACATTTTACAACACAGATTACAACGAGGTGGACATTTTGAGAAGGAACCTTTGTGTAGGAGGAAATTTTGTGTAAAATAATAAATGGTTTTATAAGAACTCTTTTGTATTCTTTATCATCCCAAATAAACCATCCAGTGAACAATAAATGGCGCGTTCGAAGTGCTATCTTTTAACACTTGATAGAAAATGTTGTCTGAGTTATTTAAAACATGCAATTTTTCCTATTGGGTAGTTAATAAGATGAAAAAAGGTACGCAATGTACGTAAAATTATTGAGAACTACTGGGTACTATTGTAAAAAAAATATGAAAAAAAATATTCTTGCTAAAAAAATATTACCTAGTTTATGCAACAGTCATATAATAGGGGTTATTAAAACACGAGTGTTGATAATAGTATCACATGAGTCTAAATACTTAAGACTACGCGATTGACTGATTCATGTCATCCACACACCCATGACATGAATCAGCTATAAAAGGTTAATTTTTACACGACTGCCCAAAAAAAGGAGAGATAACTTCTAAACGGCCGAACCGATTTCGATTTATGTGGTATCGTTAGAAGCGTTACATTATCGCGGGTAACATAGGCTAGTGAACATTATGAAAAAAATAATAGGATAGCCATGGTTCACGAATAAAACCGGACATATTTTGTTTCATTAATATTTAACTACGGTTACTATCATCGTCTAGACCGTGCTTTGTATATTACAAAAATATATTACATCAGTAGGATTTTATATCCACTAATCACTTATAATAATTTAGTATTGTTCGTTTCAAAGCTTGCTTCCTTCTTAGTGACAAAAATAACATAATACTCAATGGATACTGAATGTCCCCTTTCCCCACCATATTATACCTATTATTATTTTAACCCACCAGAGTGGTGATCAGATGCATCCCGAAGGTTCCTTAAGATCATTCTAAATGACCTCTTTGTCCAAAATGTCCCCGTCTCTGCCGTTCATGACTTACACAAATCGAGTGGTGGGATGTAGGTATACGACATGATGCTTGTCGTATGTGATCTACAGAAGCTAGCACCCTATCTTTAAGATCGATCGATCGGTCCGTTCCCTCTCATTAGGTATTCCAGTAGGCCGCTGCAAGCACAATTTAGCCAATCGTGGTATGGAAGGAATAATTGCACCGCGCCTCCCGGAACCTTAGCACGCCCCTGTCTCTCCTTACTTCGCCTGTGGGCTAGGTGTTGGTATTGGTATCACGTTGGTACAATTCGCCCTGAACGATTGTTTAAGGCAGGTCCCAGTGACGGATGACCATCGCTGGTAACCTATGACGATGTGCGAGTGCACGACGCGTGGTAGAAACTGATGTAACGGGGTATCGAAAAAATCGAGCAGCGTATGCTACCACTGCCATTATGTCGGTCTGTGAAAGTGCACAAGTTTTAAGGGACGACATTGTACAGAGTCGAAGTAGATCTTGGCCCTAAAATGTTTGCCAAGGGCCAAGCTTATGTAACACTTAGTCGCGTGAGGTTGCTAGAACATAATATATTTTGGCAATAGGCGTTTTTGATCCACGTAAGGTTATTTACGAGTGTACTTAATCGCAGAAACCTTAGTATCAAGATGGTATCGGTCAAAATATATAAGGCGTTTTAGTTTCGCATTAGTTGGTCAAAATATGTATTCTCTTATCACTAAAAGGTCATCATCTCTCTAGCCTTTTTCAAACTATAATGGGTCGGCTCCCAGTCAGACCGGATTCTTATCACTAAAAGGTATGAAATAAAAAACAAATAATTTTAAAATCACGTCTGCCTTGTCTAAAAATAAACTAAAAAATAAAAACAAGCATTAGACCCAAAAATTTAAAACTGAAAAACAACTTTTTTATTGCAGTCGGGGGACAGTTCTCTGGAACATTTCTTTTTAAAACGAGTAGGTACCTACTTAAACTTAAACAAGGGAGGCGTGTTTTATAATTTTTTAATTATTTGTTTTTTTTATTCATGAAATCTTGGTAAAACGCCTTATCATACTATCTAAAACAATATGAAAAGACGCAATCACTACCCTACCACAGCATATGGTAATTACGCCTGTTCAAGGACTTTTCTGGTAATAATTAGTCAGAAAAGTCCTTTGCTGTGCTGTGATACGCGCGTGCATGATAATGTTCTTTTTTTTTAAATTCTTAAAGATATTATTCCACGCATTGAGTTGAACCCCAATGTGAACCCACATTCGTTTTTCAATACCTACCCCTTCTCATACAATAGTTGCTAACTATTATTTTCAATAATTGAGGGTACCGCCACAAAAATCAACGTAGCAGAATCAATTACCGTGCGATTAGAACATATGCAAAGCCCGAACATCAACTCTTGGGCAGTTGCCCACCAGACACTACACCCGTCTGGTCGGAGGATCCTCCCTTTTCAATGGAGGTACCTATGTGGAACTTTACTCTGTTCCGCTACCTCTAAAGTTTTTTTTCACAATTTTCGTGAGGACGCTGTTAACGCTTGTTTCATCGCGATAGATCAGATTTTAGTTTAAAAGTACAAGTAGGTACAGTTGTAACACCGTTTTGTTTACGCTGCCTGGGATCAAAGTAGCAAACAAAATTTTTGAAAATTCCTTAGAAAATATATTTTTTTAAATACTTTAACCTTTGATAAAATTAAGCATAGATTCCCTTATTTCGATATGTGCACATTATAAAGACTCACACTGTATAGTATAGCTACATGTTCATGACGTCTACTCAACACTGGTACTTGCACAAAATCTCAAATTACAAAAATGTAAAAGAGCGACACTAATATTTCCTCAGAGTAGGTACTCAATACTCAATATTTTATTGGATTCCATATGTGTGTTAAAAGATGGCAAAAAAAAGGTAAAAGATCAATATGGACCCTGTCGGTCACAGCAGCTAAGGCGCAATTCAAGGATTTAAATATTATTAAGTACAAATTATTTAGAAGTGTTTAATTGAATATTGTATGTATGGGTGTGGTATATTATTTATTTTTATATACCTAGGCTAGTCTAGAAATATATATAAGCAGGGAAGTATAAATATTTTGTGTTTTGGAAGTGTGGTTTGCAACTATCTGTTTGATCTATGTTGGTCATTATTCGAATTAAATTCTTTTGTATTATAAAATGGTTTGTGAGTCTGTACTGTTACCCACAGCATGACCCCATAGCTGAGCCATGCCTGGGCATATGCATAGTAGGTGACAAGTGCAGTTTTCAAGTTGGTAGTTTTTTTTATTTTGCGTAGGGCGTATGAGAATTTTGAAAGTTTTGCTCTTATTTTCTGTATGTGGGATTTCTAATTTATGTGAGTAGGTACCTATCTATACCTATATAAACCGAGGAGATTGAATTCATTTACCTACTTGTTCCATTTTCGCATTGTCAAAAGTAAAATTTAGTGTCAAAGGAGGTTTTTGATGGGAATGAAATGTAATTAATTTTGTTTTGGTGAAGTTAATTTCTATATTATGGTTATCCATCCAGTTTGCACATAGTTTGCAGCTGTGGAAAGAAGGGAGTTTAATTTGGCGTTTATATTGTCATTGTTCTGGCATGAGGTGAGCAGAGAGTACATTTATAAGTATACCTACTGAATATTTCTAGGGGAAAAACCATTGACGTTGGCAGAATGAAAACTTAATATTAAATTTACTACTCTCGGGACGTAATATGGTTCATTGAGGTAGGTACCTATGCATAGGTACTGAATATGTGAACGAGATTTTTATTACAACCTGGAATGAGCATTGTCAATTTGACACCAATATAAAAATAAACCTTATGTTTATGAAGCTAAGTTCTATTACAGACAATCACTTGGTCAAAGAGAAATCCGGTCCGAGGGAGATAGCGCTTGGAGAGCCCTGTGTCCCTTTCTAAAGTGTTGCCAGGAGGATTATTCCCGAATTTAGTAGGAATGGTAGGAAAAAATAATTTTGTCGTGTCTTATTAAAAAAACATTAACTTTCGTTCTAATATATTTCTAATATTTTTAAATTATCTCTTAGGAACATTTTTCTTAGATACTGTATTGAAATGTAATTAAAAAAGAAAAGATTATTAGTAGAATATATAATTATATAAGTTAGACTGGTAACCCACCAGCCATATTTATTTGTTGTAAAACAATCAATTTCTTTATTCGGATGTAATAAAGATGGTTAAAAAGTGTGCGATTCAAAAGCTGTTCGGTTGCAAAAGCGAATCCTATGCAGGATGCGGTGTTTCTTTCTTCAAGTAAGTATATTGCAATTCTTGAAGTAGGGTGCCCATAATGAACGAAATTATAAGATTATATTTAAATAGGAGGTAGTCTTCAACGTAAGCATAATAAAACTTTATATGGAATGGTCGAATACTTAAAAGACGTGATCATGAAATTTCACATTTCCCGAGGAACATTGTAGGGAAATGGCAAAAAAGTTTCAACTTCCCATATTAATCGCTGATTTGGGTGTGTTACTTCGTATATTTGAAATAAATTTAAAAAATATAATTTCAGACAGCCTGGAAAAGAATCAGGGAGAAAAAATGGCTTGATGTCATTCCAAGTCATTCAAATATAAAAAACTATTCCGTTATTTGCAGTCTTCATTTCAGGCCCCAGGATATAATAAAACATAGTTTAATGCGTTTTACTTTATAATTATAATAGCATAATTATTATTAACTTATGAAATCAAATTATTGGTTAATATATTATATCCTATTATATTAGTCTCAACCTACATATAAATTGGTTGGTCACCCTAATGAAAGGGACAGAGGGCTCTCGCGAAGCTATCTCCCTCGGACCGCGTATCGACAGCCTGTGCACATTCCAGGTTGTAATAGAAGTTCCTTGGGTGTAGTAAAAGTAAAACCAACAAATCATTTGCTCCATAGCTATATTTTCTTTGACATAAGTACATCACCACTAAATAGACAAACTATAACATTTTATATTCGAGATTATTTCAAAACAGATTCTATACAGATTTGCAGTAGCATAAACAGTAAATAATTACTATTAAGTAATTACAGATCACTAACAACTTTGTAACATATTTTAAAGTGATTTTAATAAAATGTATAATTTAATAACATGCTCCACTATCGATTATTTATGAATGTTTATAATTTAGTCAACTTGTCATAAAGAAATGAACTATAATTGTCGCGCAGACACTAAGCGGTTAAGCGTGTAGCACTCTTCAGTTTATGTGTCCATTAATGACTGCTACTGCGAGGCGGTCATCTACTTTATCGCTTCAACTAATAACAATTCATATCCAAGAACGTTAACACCACGACCACTACGTCTGCGCGTGTTCTACACAATGTACAACAGATAAGGCTTAACCATCAAGTATATGTAATATTTTCAAAAAGAGGTATATTACTGGATTTTAAAGTAACACATGCAAGACATTAAAAGCTAAGAGCAACAAGCACAATTTCTTAGAATTACACCAAACACATTGAACTACATAAGCACCTCTTGTAAATGCATCTAGTAAGTATATTTATATTTATTAAACATTATTAAGTTCAAAATATTCAATATTATTATGTACACTTTATACTATATTTTTTTAAAGTTATTTCTTAATTTAGGTGCTGTAAATAGATTTATAGATCTAAAACAACTAAACAAGGATTTTAAAGTTATCTAACAAAATAATTTAATTTAGTAATAACATATAAAAATAGGAAGGTACTACGATCACATAATATAAATACCGACAGGTACAACATCATTTGGGTTTAGTTTAGACTGTTTAGTGTAACAGTGGAATGTTAATTATTATGTAAGTTTTTGGTAAGCTGCTTTCAGTTAAATTAGAGCTAATGTACAATTAAAAGATAATAAATAGATAGGTATCAGATATTCAGATGCAGATTTGCTAAAAGTTAAGTTGTTGGCTATTATGGAAAGCACTCTTAAATCGAAAAAATCCCGCAGTACCGGGATCAACAAATTCAAGTGTAAGTATACTCTGTGAGGTATAATAAACCAGATTGGACGCAAATGAGAGTTGCTTTGATACAACGGTACCTACATGGTTGCTTTTCCCTAATTTTATTATCTGACTTAAAATGGCGGTTTGTGCGTGAAACCGTATCAAACTCGTATCGTATGGAGTGGGTTCTACTGTATTCATTTATGTTTTTTTATTTAAGATTAGTTATGCAATCCCAGGAATCCCGGAATTTTATTTTAAATTTAAAAAAATATTCTCAGAAGCTGCCTCCATAATAAGTTAGGAAAAAATTAACTAGGTAAATATGCATCTGATGATCCGATCTCTAATAATATTAATAATACATGAGTAAAAGCTCATGTTTTGTCATCAATCTTTTAAATAATACCCATTTAAATATTTTTGATATATATCAATACTAAAAACGTCCAATATAAAATAAACGTGTAAAAATAAGCTGAGCTTGTCAATTAATCAACACCTATAAGCTAAGTAAATATTTTTATAAAGCAAAATATTTTTGAAACATTCACTACACACAATTATTGTCATGATTATCATATAACAAAATATACAATATTACAAAACGCTTTGGTTAATATGTTCTATTTCGTCAGTGTTTTGTACCACAATCGTTTCCGAACGCAGTTAGGATAGGATAGATTTGTAAGCTGATCAATTAAAAAATAGATTTTTCACGTTAGTAAAAGTGCCGAATACGAATCCTGTAACTCCGAAGAGGATGATTGCGATGTCTTTCCATAGCTTCCACTGGTACTGCCCCAGCTGGTCGGGCCAGAACGTCACGATTTCTATCAGCGGAGGGAAGATGAGCGCGAGCGCCGAGCTGCTGAAGGCGCCCACCAGGGAAATGATCCCGCTCAAGTTGGGGATCAGGGCCGCCGCCAAAACTGTCAAAGAAACACTTATCATTAGTCACCTTTATATTGGTATCGTTGGTCAATAATTACTTTTATGAGACTTTCCATTAGATTATACTTCCCACAGCATGAGCACATACACATGAGGTAAAAATCAATATTTGTTTGATGATAACAACGATACGCATATGCGTTGTGGATTTAGGTAGGTATGTAGATATCATTTGAAGTATGTAAGTTACACTTCCAATTGTTTTAGTCCAATTTAGATAACCTACGAACCAGGCAGACATTGGAAAGCACAACAATATTAATCTATTTATGCCAAGATAACTTTCTGACTTTTAATTAAAAATTAAATTCAGTTAGGACCGATAATACTCGATCACCAGTAACGAATAAATATGGTGGTTTCACGTAAGGTGACATCTTAAAAAAGCTGTCGAACCACAAACTTTATTCCTCAGATTAGTCTTCTGAACATTCAAAATCGGATCTTAATAAATTTGGATGATCTAATTCAAAATCTACTTACATGTTATGGAAATGAGCACAAACCGAGTTACTGCTTCACCGTGTTTAAGTGCTTGTTCGTTCGACAGTTTCGATTTCATGTACGGCCAAACGATATTCATGGGTACGTAAAACTGTAGTCCATATGATAGGAAGATCGCAGCTGCCATCACCGCCCGAACACTTTGCGCCAACCTGCAATCAAGATAAGTAATGGCATTTGTACCAATAAACCAAAAAACACGCATGATAGGTATTCAGTATTGAAAAGGGCAAACATCCCTACTAATATTATCATAATCATCATATCAGCCGAAAGACGTCCACTGCTGAACATAAGTCTCACCTAAGTGTCGCCACAACAACCGGTCCTGTGCGTCTCGCATCCATCGGCTACCCCCGACCCTCACCAGGTCATCGGTCCACCTTGTGGGAGGCCCTTAAAAATGGTTGAGCCGAATGGTGCTAGCGTATGCGTCATGTTCGTGAACGGGCGCCGTCAGCTGAGACTGGTCATCTCTCGACTGCCATGGTTTATTTTAATTATTTCTTTGAATTGTTTCTTTTTTACTCCGGACTCTTTTATCCTGCACGTCTTTTACATCGTTCTCACATATATGTATAATTTCAATATGAATGATGTAACCATAATTTTGTAACAAAATATTATTTTTAAAAGAGTGTCCGTGGAGTTTCTTGTACGTTCTTCTCCATAGAGATCTACGCTTTGGAACGTGCAAATAGCTTCATCTTTTTAACCGACCGACCTTGACATTTCAAAAGTACCTGTAAATGGTCTAATTGAAATAAATGCTTTGACTTTGACTTCCAACGCTGCGTCTTCCGGTACGCGGTCGCCCCTCCAGAACTCTTCGGCCCCATCGACCATCTAACTAATATTATAAATGCGAAAGTAACTCCGTCTGTCTGTTGCTGTAGCTTTCACGCTAAGACAGCTGAACGGATCGTCATGAAATTTGCCAGCCTGGGATATGGTCAAGGACATAGGCTACTTTTTTACGCGATAACCGAAATCCACACGGGCGGAGCCGCGGGCAAAAGCTAGTCCTATATATTATAGTATATTGCCGACATTGGATAGGTAATAGTTATGGATATTTAGGTGGACAGCATATTATTTTTTTTCGTTCAACAGAAAACTTACAAAGAGTTGGGCAGGTTTAGTGTTATGCTTCCCTGCACTCGTTCACCGTATTTCAAATATCCAAAAAATCCAATGCCGGTATACAGTGCGGCCACTATCACCATACCAGTATTGAGCACGCCATTCCAGCCACCAAAGTCCTCTGGAGTTTTCATATTGTTTTCTAAAGGTAAGATCTGCAATTAGTTTATGATGTAATTATTATAGATTCACAATAAATCATACTTAAATAAAAAAACGTTTAATGAGAAGGTTAATTAGTAAAAGCAGTTAATTATGCAGGCTGTCTCCAGATAAAAATGCGAAGGTATGATATTACGTTATGTTTACTTTGTGTCACTGTTTATAATGACTTGTACGTAAATAAACAATTATGGTTACGTAAATAAATGAAGATCGTTGTCTTCTGATTATGTAAGTGTTAAAATTGGCACATAATTGACTGATTTTCCAAGGGTCCACAAAACAGGGGGGGTAAAGGGCTCAATCTATATAGGTAATTGAAACTACTTCATCGGAAGTTAGTAGGTATGAGGGAAATAGAGATCTAGCCTTGGTATTTTTTCAGCGAATTACAATTTGTTGTATCATTTCCGCCAAAAGCTTTATGTAATAGATTACATAGACATAACAATGTGTGTCCAGCACCGACCCTTCCCGTCACCAGTGGTGGTGTTATGTATGTAGGCCTCTCCCATATGATAAGTGGTAATGACTCATAAATACTCATGGCTTTATGATATACCGTCACTGATAAATTTTCTAAAAAATGTAGCTTTGTTTCGGATCTTCCCTAACTAAAAGAAATTATACTATAGATTAAATAAATGTGCAGAATGTGCCTAAGTCTACTTACGTATCAAGTCTTCATTTAGTTTTATGATGAAGATATGCTTCGATAGGTTCATAGGCTTGGGCATTCAGTGCAACAAGGCTGATTGACTAGGTAGGTTAACAATGAAACAGGCTGGCTTGGCTGGTGTTTTGCCGGTACGAGAGAAAAAGTTGGTAAATTAAAACTTGGATCGAAAGGGCATCCTTGGATAGACAGTAAATAAGTAACCGTTAGCTGCGAGTGGAGACTTCTATTAAAATCCTATGTAGCAGTCCTATACTGAGGATCTGATAGGGACTTATTATGGTTTCAGATTTGCAGTTGAGTGAGTTTAGGAATAGTTAATCTGAGAACGTCAGTCGTCAGCTTTCCTATAAGTATCTAATCCCTACTCCAAAAAAACATCTCAATGCAGTGGATCGTTAACAGACGAGAGTATTCATACATTTATTATACTGGATTCTGTTGTTGACGAGGTTTTAAGAGCAAATTGCGTCACCATAGCGCAGTATTGTGAGTATGAATGACGTCAAGATGCCCCGACAATTCTGCATCGCTACCAAACTATGTCATGGAACTGACGTCATGTGGCTTTATTAACTCGTATTATATAGCCGTATCAATTACATTCCAGTGGCGAGAGATATTAAAACCAGTCTACTCGTAGGGAACTTAGAAACACTGGAGACAATAATTTGTGCGGGTCCGAATGATCAATTAGTGTCCACGAATTGGTACAATCATATTTAATTTTGTTGCTATACAACGTGTTACAGAATAAACGCAATAGATACGTTGCCGAAAGATAGAAAACCGGCTATTCGGCACTGTCCCATGACCGCTCGCAGTAAATCAATACTTCTGGTCGTCTCAGATTTATAAGGAACAATCACCATTTCCTGAACCTAGGCGGGATGTCTGGACATAGTTAACGATCGCATAACGGCCGAATTCAATCGTTAAGTCCTAAGGCCGCCCGTACACAATCAATCTTGTTCGCGATCCACGATCAAAATCAATGACCAGCGGCCCTACCATGACGTGTTAAAGCGTGAGTAGTTCGAGCGAGAAGGAGGGATGGAGCTATACACCCTATATAGCTCCATCCCTCCTCGCTCGAACTACTCACGCTTTAACACGTCATGGTAGGGCCGCTGATCTGTGGATCGCGTTCAAGATTGACAGTGTACGCGCGGCTTTAAGAGTTATCGACTATATTCAGTCGGTAGGCGATCTGTAACTATGTCGAGACTTCCCGCCCTGGTCTATTAAGATAACATTAATTTATGACTGCATTCTTTAAGGTCTCATAACCGCCAAATTACGACTAGGTAGGTACCTACCTATATTTGGAGAATCGCAATCCATTATTATTTGTGTGAAATTAATGTCTTTTGAATCAGGTTATACAACATTGACCTTAAAAAACAATCAGTTTTTTAAATATACCTACCATTATGTACCATAAACCTGATTCTTGTCGTTAACTGAACTTAGTTGTTTCAAATTGCTGTGCAGTCACCGTCAGATAGGTATATTGTTGCAGACAAGGTGACCAAATACTTTCGAACAATTTAAAACGTCAATAAGTACCATAGGTAATATACACTGCAATTAGTTATCATTAATATCTGAACATTAATTACTTACTTACTTCATTAATTTCTGAGCAGATGCTTGTCAATAATTTCTACCCACACAACTAACCAAAATAAAAAACTTTTTCACAAAAAAAAAACCGACTTCCAAAAAAAACACTACAAAGTACAAAATAACTTTAATTTCGGAAGTCGGTGTTTTTGGTTGCTTCTTCGTTATTTGACAGTCGAATTGAGAACCTCCTCCTTTTTGGGAAGTCGGTTAAATATCCTGAACACTTACGTCTAGTATATCTACGCAGACACTTACTACGTGGTATAAACGACGAACTACAAAACAAACACTCTCTGTGGAATATATATGTCGCAGCCAATTAGCTTAATCTTCCGTTTAATTGGTGGCCTAAATAATGCGCCGATTTTTCAGCGACCTTATAACTTGCCCATTTCACTTATGTCGCTGATTAAACCGCGCAGATCAATGAAAAGGCTAGGCTTTTAATGAAACGGCTGATTTAGCTAGTTGGCTCCGACATTTTATATACGATGAAAAGGAAATACAAATTGTATTTAAAACCATTTTTATAGGTTACAATACAACTGATGTTATTGACAAACTTTTTCATGTCCACTCCGACGATGTGTTCAGATATTTGATATTTGATTTATCTGATTTGTCAATCATTTCTGTACACACTATTCTAACCAAAAACAGCATCTGCTCAGATTTAAGGTTAACTTGTAGTGCAAGTAGGTAGGTACATGGAACTTATTGACATTTTAAATTGTCCAGAATGATTTTTACTGTACCTAGGTACTTATTTAAAAGTAAACAATTAAACACTCGTACAGACCTAACTACAGCGGCCTTATCATGACGTGTTAAAGCGTGAGTAGTTCGAGCGAGACGGAGGGATGGAGCTATATAGGGTGTATAGCTCCATCTCTCCTTCTCGCTCGAACTCGTCATGGTAGGGCCGCAGGTATGCTAAAGGTCTTATTGGATCGCGTTATGCGGTCTGTTTGTTTTGCCTCTAAGGCATGATTGATCTGCGAAAGTAACGGAAATACAGAGTTTTAGCCTTGTACTTTCAATACACCGTTACATTTGCCTATTTGCGCCTGGCCGCGTTTGCAAGTCGCTATTCGCCGCTATCGATAGGCTCGGCTCGTAGAACGCGGCTTTGCTACAAAGGAACTTTATGCTCAATGCTTCAACATCAGGAGTATTCGGCACAAAAATATTTTACATTTCGGCGCAAAAGTAGGTATTCTGGATCTGGATGTAACACTATTCGATCTTGATTCGGCTTTCATAACTTGAAAGCTTTAATGGCATCACGTGCCGAAATTCAACCTGTAAAACGCCCTTCAAGGAAGTTATTCGTTTTATTTTTAACGGAGCTGCGTCAGCCTTAATCTTCGCATTCTAATGTAAATGTCGAGCATTTTATAACGTATTAGGTACGTATCGCGTGGTCTTATCCAGTTGTTCTACTTTAATCTCTTCAGAAAGCCCGAACGCGGTAAAAGTTTAAATAACCAGATCGAATCGATTAGCCTCGCTACACTTGAGGTTTATCAAGCCAAGAATAAGTGTGTCAAAAAAATGTCTTTATTTCTGTTTTTGAAATTAAGAAAGTCAATAAATGTATGTGGGTCAATGACCGTTATTGCACATTTATAGACTTTGTGCCATTGGCGGATACGGGGGGGATGCTAAGGGGCTCATGCCCCTCCCCAAAAGTCCGAGATAACTTTGTTAGTCTAGGTAGTATGTTACGAAATCAATGAGAAATTTACGAAAAGTAATCCAAGGAGGCTTGTTATGCAATTAGCAAAATATTTTTTTTTTAGTGTTTACTTAGCTGAACCTACCCTCAGCCGGGTCAAGCCTCCAATGACAATCCTGGATCCGCCCCTGCTTTGTGCTACTTAAGTTTAAGTAGGTACCTACTAAACACTAGTAATTTTACCTATACCTATTTGGAAACATACATAGCAGCACCACTGAGGGCTGACGGGATGTTTCTTTCCCGATAATCATTGTAAATTGCTTCTGCGATACCTACTATAAGCCGATAAATCAAGGCCAGTGTTCTACATTTTATGGTGGAATGGAAAAACTTACAAAAACGCAAGGTATACAAATAATACATACATTAATATAAAATGAAACTCACCACTCCTATTCCTTCAAATGCATAAATAGCCGTACCAAAATATAAAGGTAATTGATGCCAGCTAGAAAATGCTTTCACAGTACGGGTAGGTGGCAAATCTTGAAGTATATAGTAAAATGTTATCACAAGGCCCCAAGCAGTCATTATAGAGGCGACCAGAGACACTGGAGTCAGGTACTTCAAGTTCTTCACCATAGCCAGGGCAAGTATTGGCGGAAATAATAAAGCCAAGTACACATGTACACTTAAATTTATATGAAAAAAATGCAGTGTGTCTTGAAGGTTAGTGGCAACAAATAAAAAGTATACACAGCAAAATCCCAATTGTGTTAATACCAAAAATACACTGACAACATTTCTGAAACAATACATATTGCCATAAGTGTTATTTATTATAAAACCTGTTTTTAATTAAAAATGTAACTCAAGCCAGTCATGCTCTACCTACACAAACCATTCTTATGTTATTGCTGTTACAGACCATCCTGTGAAAATAATTATCTCCATATACTTGTGAATGAATGAATCACACACCCATCACACAATAGGAAGCAAGTATTGTGTGGCACATTTAAATATTCATAAATAAAAAAGTTGTAAATTTTCGATAAGTCCAGGGCCCAGGGGTATCAAAAAATAATAATTGAGGTGAAATAGATAAATAATGACACTACACAAAACAAGCCTACTTATCAGCAAAATTATTGTTCACTAGTAAATCTGTTCATATCTTAATCAATATAATGAAGCCAGACATTTATTATTTGTTTGCGAGTAATATTCCTCAATGATAACAACTAAAACTAATTACTAGGAAGAGGAAATTTTCAATGTGCATAAATATTATTTGAGTAGACCTTTATGAAAATACTGGGTTCTATTAACTATTAGCATTATTATTTCACCAGTAGTTTGCATATTGTTTTGTTGAACATCTGTTTGCTTTGAATGACTGCCCTTTTATAAAAAATCAATACAACATACCATATTGCCATTGAGCTGTGAGATTGGTGACATCACACAACAGACATTTTTCCAACTCCAGTGCAATGGCAGATGGTGTGGTCGGATATACTGATTAGATTAGCTATTATGTGCACAACACTAGAATGTAGGAAATTCATATACTTCCTACTTAAACTAGCTGTGATTTTCCAGTTTGCCTGTTTAGCACATCACAATGTAAATTCTTGAATTTATAAACAGATCAGTCAACATGTTGTGTCATCACTTGTTTAACTTTTTGGTATGCTGCATCAATAACTATTGTTACAAAAAAATATGAAATTTGAATAATTAACATAGTAGCTATTTGGTTTGGTGCCCATGGTTTCTAAATTTGAAAACAAATAGATAGACAAGATATGAATAAATACAGTCAATCAGGAAAAACCAATGCTTTGGCTTTGCATCAAAACAAATGATAATTCATTATAATTATGAATATAGCATCATATATTGAGCAACACTACTTGTAAGTAAAATTAGGTTAATTCATATTGGAATAACATAATTGAAACTTACTTCATTTTTTTTGCATACGGCCTCAATGAAACTGGTCCTGAAGCAAAGGAATCTTCAATAACTTCCGAAAAACCAAGGGCTGGCTTTTGGCTTCTGATACAGAGCTCGTGAGCACATTTTATAAGCACATGCATACAGTGGGTGCATATTGCTCCAATTATTAGTGTTGAAAACACACCTGAACAGGAGGAAACACTTATTATTCATACAACCTGGTGTGTTAGACAATCACTGTCAAATTATCGTAAGCTGAACTTAAATAACTTCAAATAAAAATAAGGTAGGAGGCACCTATAGTAAACCTACATTTATATCACCAGTGAGGAAAGGGAAGTGCAGGGTGAGCCCATTGCAAAATTCCAAATAGAAAAAACCAATAACATTTTTCTGACCCGGGAATAGAACCCGAGACCTTATGCTCAGCAGTTTGTGATCACTAGACCAGGGGTTCCCAAAGTGTGCACCATGGCACTCTGGTGCACCATAGGAAGTAAAGAGAGGGGCCGCAAGGCGCTCCTAGACTTAGGTATTCACAGGTACAAAATTTTGTAAAAGGATCAAATCCTGCTTGGTGCTTAGTATTTTATTTCCTTCTTTTGTAAAAACATTTTAATAAAATCGGTGGCTATTTAAGTTTTTATACCTAGAATCTACCTAGTATTATTCTACCCTATTTCGGTTAGCTAGGGCGCTGAGACCAAATACTAAATCTGTAAATGCGCCATGGTTTGAAATAGTTTGGGAACACCTGGGCAAAAGCTAGTCCGGAATAGTTTTTAAGTAGAGGGTATTCTTTGGATATACTGATTTGTACTTTGCGATGCAGAAAAAAGCTAGTTCTAAAATTATTGAACTTACACCTTATTAGAGAGAACTTCTATGTACTTACCTATATTTTTTAATTTAGAAAAAAAATATTATCAATATCATTTTCTAATAGATGTTTGGAGGAAAGAGCTGGCTTGCTGAAGTATTGAGTGGTAGTAAACAATCGATATTTGTATACCTACATACACTGAAGAAAAGTAAACACTTACCAAGTACTAGACCAGCATTTTTAAAAGCATCTGGCATTGCTAGAATTCCGGTGCCTATATTTCCTTTTAAAAGGTGGATTAAAGTATCGAAGTTGGAAGTCGGATGCTCTAAACATCTTTCCGAACCTGGGTGATAATCTTTGGTTTTCTCACTTGAACATGGATCCGTCACTAATTCTACTGTCTGTTCAACACTTTCAATTGGAGTGTTGGGTCCCGTGAGCAGTGGTTGCTTCTCATCGTTCATTATTTTATTTTATACTTTTATGCTTATAATGTAAATATTATTCCGCAGAGCCATACGCTACACAGTCACCCGTTTTCACAATGGAATGAATGAAATGAAGTACCTAATACCTATCATTTATATTAGTCTATGGAATGAAGTTCTACTATTGTAGGTACAAAGATGTCGTCACTGTCGCACAATAGAGTTGAGATTGAGACCACAAAATATTGTGAGTGGGCGTTGAATGAACGGACCGTTTTTTTAGACAGTTTACTTGGCGTCAACTGTTCGACTGGTTTACAGTTTACAGCACGGATAAACCTGTTTACGCATGAACGACATTCTATGCATCGATTTGATTTCGCGTAGGTAGTCGACGCACGACGGGTTGATTGACGGAACGAGTGATTACGAAGACTGCCGACGCTTATGCGACGTGCGGTCCCCTTGTTACTGTTCCTCTCTTTGAAATGCAGGAATGAAAACGTTTACTCACTATATGAATGCTGTTAAATTTAAATAGAATCTTTAACAATGTGATAGATACGAATCTACATACATTTGGATTTTGAATTTTATTTAGGTACGTTATTTTTAGTAATAAGCTGGAAAGAATAGTGAAGGGAAGTTCATTTCAATTCGAGAGTACAATTCGTTGGTTCATAGTGGATTAATAAACAAGTTTATAATTACTGAACGACCTAATCCGATCGTTCGTTTGATGAAAACTATTCGAAAGTTAAACTGTTTTATAAACTAGTTTATCGTGGACGGTAAACTAGTCTCGTTTTGTTTTGTCGACTGTAAAAACGTCGACGACCCACCACAACAAAATATGAGAATACACAACATCATATCGATGCCTGCCACTCCCTAGACTAACTGACACAATGAATGAATTCTCTGTATTTCGACTTTTATTTTTTATTTAGTAACTTGACAGTTCAAAGACAAAGACAATATTAATAGTGTTTGAAAATAAAAAGTTTTATTCTTACAGCAAAATGACAGCAACTCACAATTTTTTTTTTGTAAAAATCTGACAATTAATCTGTCAAGTTATTGAATACTAGCACTTCGCCCGCGGCATCGTCTGCGCGGATTTAGTAGGTACTCAACAAACTTTAACGCCCTCTCTACCCATTTTTATAGGTTAGTTTTGGAAAATTAAGCACATCGATTTTTATTAATTGAGGTTTGAGATATCTTTATTTCCAATAACAATTAATTCACTTACATGAGAAATGTAAACTAGCATTAAATGCCGTGTTTCAACTTCAGCGGATTAAGCTTATGATAAGATTCTCCCCAGTTCGCTCAAGCTGTGACATTTTTCTTAGAGCATATTCATAACCGTCGTACCTTTTAACGAAAGGTCCGATTTAAACAATTTAAAGTGTAATTTACACGGACATAATGATTCATCAAATCATTTAAATGGATAAAGATTAACCAGTCTCCAACCGCTAGCTTCAATTGCTGGCTCATATTGTCTACACTTATAATATTAAAGAGGAAAGATATTTGTTTGTTTGTTTGAAAATAGGCTCCGAAACAACTGGACCGATTTGAAAAATTCTTTCACCATCAGAATCCTCAATTATCTTATTATATAGAATATTTTCAAAAAAGTTAGGGATCCGTATGAAAACTTCGATAATGTAACCCAAGGTGTGAAAAAAATATAAAAAAAAATCTTTTTAACGCGTACGCTGCGCAAACTGTTGACAATAGAGAAAAGTAATGTACTACAGTTTTATGAGAACATCAAAATATACAAAAAAGTCCGCGATACACACATGTCTAACTATTGTGGTTAAGTATCATGACCGACTTTTGTTCAAGTTATTCAACCAAAACCCAGGTGGTTTGGAAAAATGGTGATTTTGATATCATGATATTAAAAGTCGACTATAAGAACGAAGGAATAGGATATTTTACTGAAGAAATCTAATAGAAAATGAGGGTTTCCAGGAAAATTTACACATTGGCGAAAAGTCTTATTCCTTGAAAAAGTGAATTTGACGTAAACGTGTCGTTGATGTCAATTATTTAACAAATGTCAGAAAACATTAGCGTTGAGATAGAAAAAACATTCTTGTACAACAAACCTGTTATGCGGAAACAAACTATCGGAGGTCAGTCTTGCTTGGGCCAGCTTTGAGCGGCTAACTAGACGTCCGATAGACATCTGGTTCGCTGGATGTTTTTTGTCAGCCGAAAAAGTCCGCGGACGGTGTGCACGGGGTGCGGTCTTTTTAATTTATGTCGTAGATCCAAACACTTCTTTTTATTTTCTCTCTTGGTGGACAACATAATACACTTCTGGACACATCTATTGGCCCACCTTAGAATTTAGGTTTCGATGGCCCCTACCGAAATATGATTGCTAGATTGAACAAAAACTGTTGATGCAGTTTTAAACCTGATACATTTTACCATCTTTTTCGATCGTATTGTTTTAAATTTGAATTCAGAATACCATACGACATGGAGCTACGCCTAACAAGTCGGATATGCGCCTTGTAAAAGGCAATTGATTTTTGAATAAAAAACATGTTTTATCAAATAAAGGTTTAATTTAATAACGCGTGTTGCCTCCATGGGCATCTACCACAGCTCTCATACGATTAGGCATAGAGTTTATCAACCGCTCTATGAAATTTTGAGGGATCATCTCCCATTCCTCTTCTATGGCAGTTTTCAACTCCTGCATCGTCTGGGCAACTGGCTGACGAGCCCTAACACGTCTTTTTAGCTCGTCCCACATGTGCTCAATGGGGTTCATGTCTGGGCTTCTGGCTGGCCAGTCCATAACTGTGATGTTCACATCCCGAAGATATTCCCTGACGATGCCGGCCGCATGGGCTCTTGCATTATCATATCATGCATAAAAAGGAAATTTGGGCCCACATAGTCCGCGTATGGTATCACGTGAGGTTTTAAGCACTCACGAATGTACCTTTCAGCATTTAATGTTGGCAGCCGTGGTCGTGTAACAACCTCAAGTTGAGTTTTGCCGCTCGCGGATATACCGCCCCAGACAGTCCATGAGCCACCGCCATAAGCAACCCTCTCTTCAAAGCAGCATTGTGCGAAACGCTCTCCCTTACGTCGGTAGACCTTCTTCCTTCCATCATTGCCATGTAACACAATTTTAGACTCATCAGAAAAGAGTACACGGCTCCAATCTTGCTGTATCCAATTTAAATGACTGCGTGCGAAATGAAGGCGCGCTGTTCGGTGGGCTCGCGTTAGTTTGGGCCTATTAGCTGGCTTGTGTGGTACCATATCGCGTTCTTTTAACCTTCTCCGAACAGTTCGAGCGCTCACAGATACTCCGTGGAAGTCGCGAAGTTGGTTTTGTATCTCAATGGAGGTAAGGTGACGATTTCTCAAGCTGGTCGTCACGATGAATCGATCCTGCCTTTCAGTTGCGACCCGAGATCGTGGCCTTCCTTGGCGACGAACAAAGCCGCCAGTCTCTAGGTACCTCCGATAAACATTTCGGACCGCAGATCGACTTAAATTAAGTTGAGCACTCACGTTTCTTTGGCTGTGTCCGGCCTGAATAAGTGCCACAGCTTGGGCGGCGACTTCAGGTGAAGTATCCATAGATTATTGATAGAACCTCACCTTAATGTTAAGAATAAGTAATGTTTGTTGCAAAACCAAAGATATCAATCACTTTTTCAAGAATTAAATCCAAGTAAACCAATAAAACCAAGTTTTCTTAATATTCGATTGTTTGATATCAACAAACAGGCTCCAAATTGTCTTTTGTTTCTTTGAATTCTGTGTTCGAAATTCAAAAAAAGACTATTGAATGAAATTGTGAATGTGCCAGGTTCAAAACTGCATAAAAACTTTTTGCTCGACCTAATATAAAATTTTAGCTAGGACCAAACGAAACTGAAAATACAAGGTGGGCCAATAGATGTGTCCAGAAGTGTAATATTGGCGATGTAAAGATTCAAACTAGCGCCTCTAGTGTCAAATTGTAAAATTGTCTTAGGACGACACTTTGACAGTTTTCGTACATCACTACCAACGTGTGGAGAATTTCCCAAACTGCTGGGAATCTCAAGTTAATTGATTGATTGATCGATAGTCCTTTTATTGATAGGATCTTGGCCTGGTTGCTAAGACCTTTTAGACGTTTCAAGTTTAAACGTCTAAAAGGTCTTAGCAACCAGGCCATAAAACTATATTATTAAAAAAAATGAAACGTCATTTAATTACTGTCAATGTCACGTCAGTGTCACCAACCAAACCAAGTCGTAAAAGATTTTGAGAGACAGATAGATTTGCGATTTTGCATCTATGTAACAAAAAGTATTTTGGGGAGTATTGGTAAAACAATGGGAAACGCAGGAAGCAATCAACCCAAAGAATGGCACAGAGACGCTGTGACGAAGGCTCCTGATGTAGGGCCGTCCTCGCCAGCCAAAGAAGGAGAAGCCTTTACATTTGATAAAAAGATTGACGATGATCGTATTGGTCGAGATGAAGAAAATAACATTGAAGACGGTGCACCATATTATACCAAGGCTGTTCCTGAAAGTGATGTAGAATATAGTGGGCCACGAGAGAGGTCCAATACTCTGACTGAAGGTAGTAAGATTATTGACGATGTTAAAGTTTTGCCAACTGTTTTTAAATGGGAAGGAGGGGGCAAACAAGTGAGTTATACTTCAATAACACGTTATCCTTCTTTTTAAAACCTACAGAGAATTATTCTTCTGTTAATTTCAGGTGTACATTAGCGGAACTTTTACTGACTGGAAAACAATACCAATGGTTAAGTCTCATGGAGACTTTGTAACAATAATTGATTTACCTGAAGGTGAACATCAATATAAGTATTTTGTTGATGGTGAATGGCGACATGACCCCACTGTGGTATGACTTATTTAGATTTATTCATTTTAATAATGATTAACGTTTGTAACATTTCTATAAAAAAATCATTCAAAATATAAAAAATAGTAGCCCACCGGTATCGCGTACAGGGTCCAAGCTTCCGGTCAGGGCTCCTGATAGAGGAACCTCCTAACGATACGAGCCGTGTCCAAGAGTACTGCTTTCTGGATCAAGCCCTTGATCCAGCTGCTTAACAAGAGGCTCCTAAGGTGTTGGTCAATGCTCGTGGCTATTAAACCAATGGCTGACATGACTATCGGCACAATGATTGCCGAATTCACATCCCACATGTCGACAACCAAGTCAAGATATTTGATATGTTTATCTTTCTCGGCTTTCGTGAGGTTCTCGTCATGCGGAATGGTTATGTCATTTTTAGATTTATTATTAAATTTGGTAAAATTAATGGAGCAAGTATATCATCAGCAAGGTTTTGCCTATAATTTTTATAGCTTTTAAGTAGTAACAACAAATGTGAGAGTTATGTTTTCAGGCCTATAATAAACTTGTTACAGAAGGTAGTGGATAATGGAATGGGTAGTAAAAATAACTTGGTAACAGTAAAAATGTCAGATTTTGAAGTGTTCCAAGCTCTTGCAAAGGATAGTGAAGGGATTCATAGCAGTGCACAAACAGAGTATTCTCAGGTGAGTTATAAAAATATAGTAGCAGGGTATTAGACTAATATTTTCAAACAATTTGATTATGAATAATTTTTCCCTTTTCAGGAAATACCACAGTCAAAGCCATGGGAGAAAGTTTCAGGGCCACCTATTTTACCTCCTCATCTCTTACAAGTCATTCTGAATAAAGATACACCACTGTCTGTAAGTATTCCTTTGTTTTATTATATTTTTTAACACCATTTTAATTTGTTAAACCTTTGTTTAATCAAACTGATAATCTTCAAAAGTACTAAGTTGTTTTTTTATCTTTTTACAGTGTGAACCAACATTGTTACCAGAACCAAATCATGTCATGTTGAATCATCTCTATGCATTGTCCATAAAAGATGGTGTTATGGTATTATCGGCAACCCATCGGTACAGGAAGAAGTATGTCACCACTCTGCTGTACAAGCCCATATAATTATTATCTGATGGTGTGACAGACTGGCATAGCCACCATCAGCGATTTTAATTTCGATAACACAAAAAAATATTTGGTTATTAGCCTTGACCACATTTGTTATTATTTAAATATCGTCAAGTTGGGAGACTCTTTCCAGACCGGCCACCTATAAACCCTTAACTTTTGAACCAGTGACCGACAAATTCTGATATTTGGCGAATTTTTTTTGTGTTTTCAAAGTTAAAATCCCTGATGGTGGCCATGCCAGTGTCAGTCATAATCTGCTGATCTGATGTATCCTATAGTTTTCAAAGCACAATATTAATTCAGTATTCAAGTGTCCTTTTGCAAAAATAATACCAATTTCAGCAACATAATTAAGAAGCAATATTTTTTTCATCAATTACTTTTTCATCTCTGAATTTTATAGTTACCACTTTACCAGATACATCTTTGCTTGCAGTTTAAGATAAAAGTATACCTGCAATTGTTGCATAACTAAATTTATTAAGCCCTTAGTATTATTATTCTTTTCAGTTTGTTAGTAGTTTGTACTGTTACAGAATTTAAGTGTCTCAAGTACTATGGTTGTATTGGGAAATAAATAAGCAAATAAGTATGGGTCCCAGTTACTTCTGATTGAGAAGTTTGCATGTGTAAATAAGATCAAGTCAGTAAAATAGTTGTGGTAGACAACAGTTGTTGACAAACAATAATAAAAGTAGATATTCTTACATATTTTTAAGCGCAGCCAGATGTGATAATGTAATACTACCCCTACGCGTTAACTTGGCACCTAGCTCGAATTACGTTTAGACGTTTTAAATTAAATTGAACAATTCGATTTCGATGAAAATACCTAAATGCAACGGTAAGAGTGATGCTATCGCGTGTCTTCTTCTTCTTCTTCTTCTTCTTCGTCGTTCCCTCACTGCTGAGGATAGCGACCACATACGACGTCTCCAAGCCATGCGGTCTTCTGCAATGTGGGCCACTCTGTACATGCTGCCTGCAACAGCCTTCTTTATATCGTCGGACCATCTTGCCGGTGTTCTACCTTGAGCGCGTCTTCCTTCGACCCGGCCTATGGTTTACATTGTTTTAATCGAAATCGAATTGTTCAATAAAAATGAAAACCTTAAAATGTCATTCGAAATGTGTCGAAACAGGTGCCAAGTTAACGCGTACGGGTAGTATTTGTTTTTAAATTATTGACTTGTTGTGATTGTAACTATTAGTTAGGTATAAATTTAATGTGCTTTTTGTTAAAGTATAATTATGTACACATTAGGATGTAAATAAAAAGTCTATTAAAATTGTTTCTTTTATTTCGTCAATGAATTCCTATTTTGTCACATGAAAATGCAAGCTTCACTTTATAGAAATGTCAGAACGATATTCGAATGAGATAATTAAATATAAATTCTTTGATGACATGTGTTTGCTAATCTCGATAATAATGAATCGCTCAAAATCGACAAAAATAGCATCATTTTAACTTGACACTATAAAACAGTTTTTGCACGCAATGCGACGGAGTGATAGGTGAAAATAGTACATTTAGATGCAAGTAGACAAAGTTTGCCCACTTGCATCTAAATGCACCAAGTTTATGTAAGTTGGTTGAAAAAAATAATAAATAAAAATAAATCTTGTAAGACAATGACAACTGCACTCAACTATCAATATTCCAACTTAGATTAGGTAAATGATAACGTTATTCGAAAAATTATAATTTGAGCGATCTTTTGATCTTGTATTATATTAATGATGTCATAGTATAAACTTAATAACGAGTACATTAATCATCTTAATCTAATTAATACCTAGTTATATTCGAATGATGTTAATTTTCTTTGGGTTTTCTCCTCCATGTAGGCAAGTGCACGTCTGTGGTAACAATTTGGACATTTACAGTGCCAGACTTTATGCTGCTACAATAAGGGTGGTTTTCGTGATATCAAGTGTCACCACTGGCGTGCGGATTGCTACTTACACAAAACTGCTCAAGAGCCTTTACGCGGTACTGCTTTTCATACAAACTTTCAAATCCTTTTTTTTTCGAAATGAATGAACTGATTTTAATGAAACTTGGCATACGCTAGATATCCAGGTCTAAATAGTTATCAGAAAACATTTTTGAAAAAGATTTTAGAGGGAGAGAGAGTGATTTTAAGTTTTCTATAGAAAGTGAAAAAGCACTGTATCCTTCCCCCTGAATTCTTTTTCGATTTTTTTTTTCTGATAACTATTTAGACCTAGATTTTTAGCGTACGCATACCATGTTTTATTAAAATTGGTTCATTAATTTCTAAAAATAAGGATTTGAAAGTTTGTATGAAAAGCTGTACCGTGTAAACGCTCTTAATCTTACTATCGTCCTGGGGAACCAATTTTATAAAAATATAAACAAATGCAAATTAACTGTAAAAAACGTGGAATTTATGTAAAAATCAATTTGCAATATACTGGAACCAATTGGTTCCACCCGGACGTTAGGCTTTAAAGTTGCCTCTTACAATGACATATTACTTATACAATTTCATGATCCATGATCACACAGAATGGCAATACTGTTTTTGTGTGTGTTTTTAATTTCAAACAAATTACAAAATACCAGTAATTTCACATACAACATTAAGAGAATCATATGAAAATAAGTAGGTACCTACTTATGCAGTGATATAATTATTTATTATTTGGTTTACAGATAAAGGGTTTGGCTGCGATTTTACAACTGAAAATTATGCATCAATTTCTTACACAGTTTACGTAAAATACGAAACCTTGTGAAGAATTGTTGCGCGTTTTTGTGTGGTAATTGTACCTACTTACGTGCACCGTTTCTTTAGTAGGTACTTACTACGCAATTGTGTTTGTTGCCTTGGGGCACGTGTGGTGCGAATTGCGTTTTGATCTGATTCAAAAGATTCAACATCATTTGGCCACGATAGGCACCTAGATATATTATAGAGACGATTTTGGAAAAAGTGCGGTTGAACGCAGGCTTCAGAAAAAAACTAGAAATGCTAGTAGTAATAATGAGATTCTAATTCATGTTCATAGTTTTAAACGAAGGATCCGCCTAAAAATCCGTAATTATTTATTTTTTAATAACGAGATCCTAACATACTCTAGTACTTATAGTAATAAACAAAATAATAATTTATTGTAATATTTAAAATAGTAAACGTAATTTATTACGTACCTACCTACATAAAATGCATTCACAAAATAAAATTTGAACTGTAATAAAATCACTTATTCAGATTTAAAATTGTATCAAATTGCGACTACCGTTATCCGCTTGTTTTTAAACGGCTTCGAAACAGGGAGGAGGTTCTCAATTTGGTTGTAGGTATTTTTAACTTAGGGGTCGTCCATTATCACGTGAGGGTCGAAAGAGAAAAAATCACGAAATATCAGTTCACTTGTGATATTTGTATATAACGTGTATTTATTTTTCATTAAATTACAATCTTGAAATACATATGTAATTGGTAATGAGTTATTGTGTATAGGTACCTAATCTAAATAATGTAAGTAATACGTACGTTAAAAATTTGCGAAATAAACATCACGTGATGTGTGATGAAGTGATGATTGTGGTGAATGTGATGATGATGATGGGTCGTCCACCCTTGTACTTGGTACTGTATACTGTGTACCTACTGCCCTGAATTGAGAATTAGTGATATGTATCCCTGTTTCAATACTTTTGCCTCCTTCCTAGCAAATGAGCATTATAATAAGTGCAATGGGCGGGCGGGTGGTCTAAACAATAAAAGGCTTACTATCTTATATTGTACAGTCAGCAACTAATAATAGTAAGTAATTTTGTGTCTGTTTTATTTATGTTTATTAACTTATACGAGTACCTAGTAAAACTGTTGTGTTAATCGAATTTTGTTGCTGACCGTATTTTTTATTGCACTAATTTTAGATTGAGATTTTTAATGGCCAGATGAAAACTGATGGCGTTTCAAGTCGTTAATAAAGTAATATTTTTCATCATACAACAGGTCTTAACTTGATTTGATTTGAATATTATCAGACAACGTCAGTTTAGGATAAAGTGTACTTGTAAGTACCTAATTGAGATTGAGAACAAGCTATTCTCTTCGATCACTAGTTCTGCATGTTATTTTGTTGTATACCTAGGTAGTTAATTAAATAACGAAAGATCTAATTTCATAAGGAACTTTACACAGATAGGGCGCAATCACAGACCGCACACATTCACTTTGCTAAATGAATTAACCTTTTCATAAGAACATGAACATTATCTGCTTTTATATAATGTTTATATTAATATGAAGCGCTTGATCACATTCGCTTATACGAATATGCACACTGTTAAAATAAAAGTAAGCTTAGCACTTAACAAAGTAAAGTCGAAGTATTATATTTGGTAGGAGTATTTAATTATGTTGTAAAGATGAGCCTGTACAAAAAGTGCGGTCTGTGAATCTCGCCTTTAGTTACAGGTAACACCTAATATTCGAATTACTTTTTCGTAGTAACTTCTAAAAGCGGCTCTTTATCTTTTCCATCAGCCAAATTCATGTTAACATTACTTACCGGGTTTTTAAAATACATAGCTACAGCGATACTGACTAGACATATTGATAACACTGTAAACGCTGTTATCACAATATTAAATAGTAAGTAGCATACTACAGCTGTTATTACCAATTCTAAAGCACTAGCGTATGTTTTTAAAATGGAGTTCAGGTTCTTCAAAAAGAAGCTAGTGACTATACCTACCACAGCACTGTTTATGGTTATAAGTATCACAAAAGTGTTAGCTAATGAACTAAAATCGTCTAAAATTGTTTCTAATTCACCTTTAAACATTAAAATAAAGAAGTTGCAAATAATCGAGTCTAAGTACATAAACACATTCTGTAGGAATATATCGACATTAGAACCCTTTGTTTTTAACAAATACTCGTTATAGGTGCCAGCCAGACATGAACAGAAGTTCTGAAAATTAATGGATAAGAAATAAATATTGAATAATTGTGACCAGAGATTGGTGTCCCCCTTCGATTGTATTGACGCTGCATCAAAATTTTTGATCATACATCCCATCGTAAGTACGCCTAGTGATATCCATTGCATGAAGGCTAACTTCTGCTTGAATAGAAACTGAAAGAAAGTGAGAAGAAATAGATTAAACTTCGGATTTTTTTTCACTACTTAGGTGTAGCTTTACATCTCTGTATGAAGTAGGTACAAGCATTAAATAAACGTTTAGTTTACCTGGAAGAGTAAAGCTGTTAACACGACTCGGAACTGCAGCAATATATAGTACGACGTGGGGTCATAGTGCGACAGATTTATAAACGCCAAGTTGTTGTAGAAGCAGTACAGCATCGATGGGACGAAGTACAATAGCAGTAACTTATAGTTTATGATAATGGCCCTGAATATATGCGGCTTGTTTCTGAAAGTAGAGAAGCAAAATATTGTAACATTTATAAAACAACTATAAATTAAGTAGGTATGATTCTCCGATACCACACTGTAAATAATAGAACCAATTACCAAATATTGCGTTAATAGGAACCTGAACTGTGTTTTTTTATATTTTTTTGTGTGAAGTTCTCATCAAATAACTGTGCCCCTCTGAAGTTGCTACGAGTGGCTGCGTAGTAGTCAAAATTACGAACAAACTGCAACTGCGCATGCGCAAGAGACATGGGGGCGGGGATTAATTTTATGTCTGTCGCTCGTTTACGTTCGATGCATGCTTACGTCCCGCTTGCTCCCGTCTACATGACTGCACCTGCGCGATCTTTGCAAATGGCTAACTTCAGATGGGCAAAGTTATTTGACGAGAACTGTACTACTAGGTAAGTACATATAGGTAAATAAATTTCGTGCGAAGATAAAAACGGAAAGCAATGCGCTTATATAATGACCGGATTTGATAATGAAATATTTTAAATATCGTATGGAGATCAAATGTTTTAGGCTCAGTCAAGGTTTACCACTAACCACTGCATCTAAATATAGATTCTAGTTCTAGTGTTGTCTAAATATCTACATGAACGCAACGCCTATTTCTAGTTAGCTAATATTGATCCACGATGTCTGGGTCGTAGAAAATAAAATAGCAGGTAGGATTTAAAGTTGAATAAGTAAAGTATTATTCTTAAATTACTTCAGTTTTTTTTTCCGGAAACGAAAATATAACTAGGATATTGAGCAGGCCGGCCATGTCTTTCGAAGGTCCAACGTTGGAGACATTGGAGGAAAAGAACCATAGAGTGGATATGGAGACGAAGACCGCGTACCAGCAAGCATACCGTGACTGCTGGGATGCCCCCTAGCCAGATAGATGGGCAGATGACTTGTGATAATAGCCAAGGCCGCAGAAGTCGAGCAGAACGCAGAAAACCGGTGAATGTGGAGACTGTTAAAAACGGTCGTATGTCAATTGGCTGCGATGAGCAGAGTTGATTGAAGAAATAATTTTATAACTTGCTATGCAGAAGAAGAATACTTAGGAATCTCACTATTTTAGAGACATTAGGGAATGACGATGAATTATTGAACTATGATATTTTTACTATTATTTACGCGGATGATTTTTGTACTCACATATAAATCACATAGGGTTTATGATTTTGTCGATAATAACTGAAAAATGATAAAATATATTATATGTTCTCCAAAGTTAAGATGAAAGCACCAGGGTAGCCTGCGAAATTAAAATTTTCTTACGTTTTTCGCAATTTGCAAGTCAGTATCAGGCTGTATGTTGGTCATAATATGATTCGCGGCCAAAGCAAGTAGGTACGTATTTACGAAACTGTAATAATTAAAATCTCAATACAACTCTCTCAGTTAGAATTGACCTGCAATTTACAAAAAACGTAAGAAAATTTGAATTTCGCGGGCTATCTTGGCGCTTCCACCAACAGTAAAGTAAAAAAAAACCGTCAAGAGCGAGTCGGACTCGCGCACCGAGGGTTCCATAGCATCATGACGATTTTTGAAAAAGTGTGCTTTCTTTGCACAAACTTCTATCACATAGAATAACAAACTTCGGAGATAAGGGGGTGAACCATAGAAATATAAAAAACAGGTGAAGTGGCAAGTGGGGGTGTCGGGGTCCGCGCGACAGGGCTTTTTTACCATGTCATAGGCTTTTTACCGCGAACTTGTGCCCTTTCGACCGCGTTCGTGACAAGTTACAAGAATGCCGTGTTGTTCAGTGGTTTCTTGTAAACTAAAGCCTAAACCAAAACTTTGTAGATCATGGAATCACCTACCATATGTAAATAGAAGTATTTTACTATATTAGTCTTTAAAATCATGAAAAACAACAAATAGTAAATTATTTCTTGCTCTTACTATGTTATTTTTGTTTTCAAACATCACAGCGACTGTACTATTTAGTCCAACAAAGGAAGGACTAAATAGGGGAAATAATTCGTGTATAAGCGAATTTTAGCATGTTGTAGGGAGTGATGTTTTAAACGACGGTGTATGATGTACGGCGATGCGCCACCGGAACATGGTGGACATCCCTCTCAAACGCACAAAACGTTTTGGAAAAACTAAAAAAAGGAACCTTCACACCCTCCCTCTAACCGATAGCTTCACCCTCACCCTCCAGTACTTTTAGTATGTTGTTTAAAACACCATTCCCTACAACTATGCCAATATTCGCTTATACACGAACACGAAGTATTTCCCTTATTTGGCAATTTTTGGTCTCGAATCGTTAGTCTTCGACTTAAGGTTGTCGCTAAGTGACTGGACAAGCAATGTTAAAATCACAAAACGATTCTTTATTAAGGAGCTGGGCAAACACAGAGCACCGAAAAATGATATTTTTTTCGTCGCTGAATTCACCATAACGCCAATACATTTTCAAGCGGAAAAAAGTGCAGTGTACCTATAGCCAAGTCTTTAAGAGGGCGCCGACCAAACGCCGACTAAAACGGAAAATAGTGATCACTATTATCCGTTTTAGTGATTATAATAATAATAGCCAAAGCTTTCCAAATGTACAATTTTGTTATGAGATCGTCATTCGATTTCAAACGCCCAGTCTCATATCTACATCTTTTTAACTTTTTAGTACGACCACAGGTAGAGTATGCGTGTATGATATGGGACCCTTACTATGCAAAATATGATCAAGCACTAGAAAGAATTCAGCGTAAGTTTTTGAAAACATTGCAATTTAAATGTCACTTGGAGCGTCTGCCATACGAGCAGTCGTTGCAGAAATTTAAATTAATGACACTACATTCAAGGCGTATGTTACTCCAAGCCATGATGCTCCGTGGATTGATACACAACAAGTTTGATTGCCCTGAACTTGTCAATAATATATTTTATATCGTGCCCAGAACTGTAATGAGACGAGAGGCGCGCGCTTACCCACTCTTTGCTACGACCACTAGTCGTACAAATGCGGGTGAGCGGGCGCCTCTCCACAGATTAGTCAAAATTTATAACCAACATTTTATTAAAATAGACATATTTGCTTATCCTCACAATTTATTTAAAAAAGAACTGGTTACTGCACTCAAAACCAATTAATAATTTTGTACAATGTTATGATTAGCCCCACCTTTCATCCATACTGTTTGTAAGTGAATTATACTAGTAATATGTGGAAACGTTGTTGATTGTACTTTAACCTACTTAATTGTATACTTAGACGTAAGAAAAAAAAAATGTACAATTGTTTGTTTTCCCAAATAAAATAAAATAAAATAAAATAATAAAACTAAACAATTTAAAACTACCGTTTATAATAATATCAACGTATAGGTACCTAATCTTGTGGAGCACAACTTAACGTGCTTATTTTCTGTATTTTCATTCTAAAATAAAAGAAATAACCAAACAAACAATGAGGGCGCCACTGCGTGGTCGGCGTTTGGTCGGCGCTCTCTTAAAGTAAAGCATTTTAGGTAGATATTAAATAAAAATAGTCTAGAATATTGAAAAAAAGACGTCACAAGAGAAACCCTTAATACAATTTTTCGTCGCGAAATGCTCAAGATTTTGAGTGGTAACTATAATGTTTTTTGTAACTATTCAATAGAGAATTTAATGAACATAAGCATTTTGTCAAAAAAAAGCAAACATTTTGGTGTAATTTGGTTTTATAACGGTTTTATCCGAAAATACCTGTTTTTTTGTGCTCCTATACGCTCAGAGTCCTGCGGGACTTTATTGGAGGCGGATCTATGTCAAAATTTTTCAAAATTCGTTCTGTTCACTGTTGTCAAAAATAATCGAATAAAATAAGAATATATAAATAATAAAAAAATCTAATATTATATTACAACAGCTGAGTTATGAATATCTCATATTTTTATTATAGTTATAACTATAATATTGATTGCGAAAATCAGATTTATTATGCGGTATCTTGAAATCTTACTTGACAGTAAGATTTGATCTGACAATAGGGTTGACACAATTTCAAATTTATCGATAAAATAATGGTCAAGTGCGAGTCATAAATAAATTGTAACCAACCAAAGTGCATTTTACAAAACTAGTAAGAACTCAAAGTCAAGTCAAAGCATTTATTTCAAACTAGCTGTCCCCCGCGGCTTCGCTCCCGTCAACTGGCTACCTACCTACCTACCCTACACCTACCCTAAGGATTCTTAAATTTTCTAATTTTCCGCACAATTTTTTTTTTTTTTTTTTTTTTTCATAAGAACCTTCTCCTGACAATAACAAACACAACAAAAAAAGAATTAGGAATTATTATCGGTCCAGCCATTCACGCGTGATGCCGTGACCAAGGAAAACGGGTTTCATTTTTATATATATAGATAGATAGATAGATAAACCATTCACAGGTACTTTTGAATTGTCAAAGTCAGTCAGTCAAAAACATGAAGCTATTTGCACGTTCCAAAGCGTATCTCTATGGAGAAGAACGTGCATGAAACTCCACGGACTCTTTTAAACCATTTTATGTTTTACAAAAATTCTGGTAACATTGTTACTTGTTGCATCTATATGTGAGAACAATGTAAAGAAAGAAAAAAAAAAGAATTCTAAGTATTGTAGCATTATGATGTCAAAGAAAAGAAACACTCATAACACTTCATATACGTATAATTTTGGTTAAAGGAAAAAAATACTAAATTTGATGATAAAAAAATAATAGGAAAACAAGTATATAAAAGTACAAAAAAGGTATCGTGTGTTGTCGTGACCCGTTAATCTTAAAAAAACAAAGATCTATCTTACTTTACGATAATCATTACATCTTTTATTAATTTGAGAACGTTAATAAATTTATTAGACCGAATATCGCGGATTTAAAAAATACGGTTGCAACTCGTTTTATTTTAAACCCGATAAGGCCGGTTTCCTAAAGGATTAGAAACTCGTAATGATTTGTTCGCTCACAAGAAAAAAAGGAAACGTTATTACATTAGTTTTAAATGCGTACGAAAAATGTCTTTTCACTCCCGAAGTAGAGATAACCGACGTCAACCCAAAAGTGGTATTTGAAAAAAGAAAAAAATATATTCGGGTGAATATTTTTAGGTAAACCTCCCCGTCGTCCTCCTGACGACGGCAATGGGGCGCCTCTCCCGCAGTATCCACTGGGGATATAGCCTTCCCTGCTACTGGCTTCTGGGGTGGCAGCCTGGGAACCTCGTCCGCTTAATCAGCAATTTACAATCACCAGACCATAAAACCGGTAATCCGGCTTCTATGACAAAGAATGAACTAATTAAAACCCAATTCACAAAAAGTCAAGGAAACCTATGAATCACGAATAAAGATTGCAGGAATTTAAAAGAAACTTACCAAGAGTTGTTCACAAGTTGTGCATGGACATATGTACCATGGCTTTAAGCTCAACTGGCTAAAACTATCAGCACATAATTTTTATTTATTATTCCTCTGAATAAAACATGATTTCCTGGTCGCTGACATAACACAAGTGCCAGAACAAACGTCGACTTTATCCCATGTCAAAAAAATTCGAATCGCATTCAAAAGAATCTACTGAACGTGATTTGAAAAAATAATCAAGGAGTTTCGCGTTTCAAACAGAAAAAATAACAAGACATTTAAAACCTCCACCTATTTCTTGGAGTGATTTGAGGAATTATGTAGTGACCACACTGCAGTATCCAATAAGTATTAAATATTGAAATAAGTGATGGTGCCCGTTCACGAACATGACGCGTGCATCAGCACCATTCAGCTCTGATTTTAAAATAAAAAATGCTTCTAGGTACTTTATATAAAACAATGAATATCAATTTTCAAAAAGAAAAATAGTAATCAAAACATAATAAAAGAAAAGTGGAAAATTATTATTAGACACAAAAAAGGGTGAGCACCTCGTCCAAATATAAAAACCTAACTAGAGGAAACAAGCGGCTGAGACTGTGGAGCAGGACATTAGCCAAGCATTTTTATCTATACTAATATTATAAAGAGGAAAGATTTGTTTGTTTGTTTGAAATGAATAGGCTCCGAAACTACTGAACCGATTTGAAAAATTCTTTCACCACTAGAATTGTACATTATCGATGATGGACATAGGCTATAGAATATTTTCAAAAAAGTTAGGGATCCGTATGAAAAGTTCGATAATGTAACCCAAGGTGTAAGAAAAAATCCTTATATCGCGTACACTGCGGAATCTATTGACAATAGAGCAAAGTGATGTACTACAGTTTTATAGAAGTCATCAATGTCTACAAAAAAGTCCGCGATAGCATATGTCTAACTATTATGGTTAAGTCACCATGACCGCTTTTTGTTCAAATTATTCAAGCAAATCCTTGGTGATCTGAAAAAATGGTGATTTCTGTATCATGATATCAATCCTTATCCATTTAAATGGTTTGATAATTAAGGTTGATTATGTCCGTGTAAATTACACTTTAAATTATTCAAATCGGACCTTTCGTTCAAAAGTTACGACGGTAATAAACATGCTCGGAGTAAGAAAAATGTCGCGGCTTGAGCGAACTGGGAAGAATCATAAAAATGCTTGGTCCGATGAAGTTGAAAATGATTTCGTTAAAATATAAGAATAACAAATGTTTGGATTTTTCGCAAATAAACTACATACCTACATAATAAGGGGTGAAGCAGGGGTGATTAAGTTTTTAGGGGAGGACATTATTGCTTGCTTTAATTTACGTCGGGATGTTATGAACAAACTAAAAATGGGATTATTGAAACAGATGTACCTAACAATTTTTGCATAATCAACTCCTGACGGGGTGAACGGGGTGAACAGTTGCGCTGAACCTGAGACCATAGAATAAGTAGAAATGGCTAAGTAATAAATGTAAATGAATGAAAATCGTTGTGCTTAATTTTCCAAAACTAACCTTAATAAGGGGGTATAGGGGGCGTTGAAGTTTGTGGAGTACCTACTAAATCCGCGCGGACGAAGTCGCGGGCGAAGTGCTACTCAAGGATTATAGATATGAGCGCCGCGCCGGCGCGCCGCCGCCGCTGTGATTCCCCCCGCGCCGCCGCCGCCGATCCTAGGCGCCGGCGCGTCGAGCCTGAGCGGCGGCATTCAGTTTAACCAAACACGCTGACCGAACCGAACGCACGTCCGACTGAATGCTGTCAAAATGGTGGCACTAGACGTAGACTTGGCTGAGACCACGGAGGACCTCAGTACAATGCTCGATGACCTCAGTAGAGCTTCCGAAAAAGTGGGTCTTAAAATGAACATGGACAAAACCAAGGTCATGGTAAATATCTACCCTTGTAGCACCCACTCCTATCAAGATTGGAGGCTCTACACTCGAAGTTGTTGACGAGTACGTCTACCTGGGACAAACGATCCAGTTAGGTAGGGCTAACTACGAGAAAGGGGTCAACCGTCGAATCCGACTCGGCTGGGCGGCGTTCGGGAAGTTGCGCGGTATCTTCTCGTCTCACATACCACAGTGTCTCAAGACGAAAGTCTATGACTAGTGCGTGTTGCCAGTGATGACCAATGGACTTGAAACGTGGTCGCTCACAATGGGCCTCATCATAAGGCTTAAAGTTACCCAAAGGGCAATGGAGAGGGCAATGCTCGGAGTTTCCTTGCGTGATCGAATCAGGAATGACGATATCCGCAAGAGAACCAAGTTTACCGACATAGCCCGAAGGACCGCCAAATTGAAGTGGCAGTGGGCAGGGCACATTGCTCGCAGAACAGATGGTCGATGGGGCCGAAAAGTTTTGGAGTGGCGACCGCGTACCGGAAGACGCAGCGATGGAAGGCCTCCCACAAGGTGGACCGATGACCTGGTGAGGGTCGCGGGTAACCGACGGATGCGAGACGCACAGGACCGGTTATAGTGGCGACACTTGGGGGAGGCCTATGTCCAGTAGTGGACGTCTTTCGGCTGATATGATGTAGATGATGATAAGACGTAGACGTTTATAAAACGAAACTCTTTGACATTAAAATATCTGCGTTGTCCAAATTATCAGCAAACAAACACAGTTTTGTTGGACGTGGAAAGGGACGTGGTATGGGTAGATAGCTTAAAACGTTTCAAAAGTTAGCTATCTGCTACAACAAGGCACGTTTTCTTTGATAAAATCAATTGTTGATGTCGGCAATTTTTCTGAAGTTTGTCGTTTTTTAGGGCGCGGCTCGTTAAAACAGCCAAAAATAATAGAACTGGGGATCTCTCAGTAGTCAGTCTGCTCTTGCATGATTTATTAACTTGATCCCCTGAGTTATTTTTCTATGAGCGGCATACCTCGAGCTTGACGAGAATCAACAATTTCTGGCAATAACCAGTTCATGTATAATTTTATTATTTTTTCATCTTTTTCTCCCGAAAATATCGCCCTTTTCTATAATTTGTGTAATGTTTGTGCCCCTGAACTTGATAAATTACTGTTTTTGTTGAGACTGACAAGATCTTGTTTTCGGTTGTACCTCAAAATCTGACATTTGTTTTCTCTGATTGTTTTCCTTAAGGTTGAACTAGTCGCGGGCTCGAACTCACTGGTAAGCGTGGCCAAAAAGCACGCTGTCTCACCGGACATCGTGCCCGACAGGGACAGTGTCCGTGATGAGCAGTCAGACACTAGTCTTCACGCACAATGTCAGTTCCCACGCATAAAACACCGTTCCGAACGGAAACAACGTTAGACGATGCACGAAAAGTCTATTGGAAAGTTGAGTTTTATGAAAAAAACACTGCATAAATCAATTACAAATAAAGTTTATTGTACTCTTCTTGAGGTTTGTCGGTGCCGACTTCATTTTTGAGATTTTACACTTCTTTTATTACTTATTTACGCCCAAAGTTGCGTTAAAATTAGCAAGAAAAACGAATCTTTGTTGGCTTATAACTTTTAATGGCTTTTTATTTTACTATTCTGTTTCCGTACAGACAAAATTAATAATGAGATAAACCGATATCATGCTTAACTTTGAAAGTAAAATGTCAAATAGTGGAGTAATACCCCCCCGAAATTTGTATGGACAAAATATCGACTAGTGCAACCTTAAAACGTTTTTAAAAGGTAAAAGAGGACATTTAATTTCGACAATCTTATCTTGTAAATATCACGTGATCAAATCCTCACATTTTGGAATTTCGATAGTCGCATTCGCTAATTGAATGGCCCATTGTCTAGGGCCTCCTGAGACTATAAAATACGCAGAAATGTTTAGGTAACTAATGAAAATCGTTGTGCTTAATTTTCCAAAACTAATCTTTAAAAGGGGGTTGAGTAGAGGGGCGTTGAAGTTTGTGAAGGACCTACTAAATCCGCGCGGACAAAGTTGCGGGCGAAGTGCTAGTTTAAAATAAATTGCTTTTGCACAGCACAACGATCACATATTTATCAGAATCTATGAGGTTATACTTGTTTTCATTTTTCATCAAAAATCGAAAACTACGCGGCCTAAAAAATAAGAAAAAATGTTTGAGTATGTGCAAATAGCGCTCTATCGTATGATGCTTTTTTAAGCGTCCGTTACAAAAAAAAAACTTTTTTACGTAACTAACAGCTTTATATACTAGCAGCTATATATTTACCTGTATATTTAACACCTAAGAAAACTGGTTTACATCCGTACACATCAACATAAGGTTCAGTTGAAAACCAGCGTCAGGCAGCGCCCACATTTTGCTGAACTGGACCTATTTGGCACAGCCGCGGGGCACACAATGTTTTTGTTTTAAAATTCAAGTTTATTCTTGTTTGTACATTGTGTGTATCTGTGTGTGCCAAATAAACTAATTTTCTTATAAGTATAAAACTATCTAGCTTTTGCCCGCAACTTGTACGCGCATATCCTGTTTTTCCCGTAGGTAGGAATTCCCTGTTCCCGTATAGAATTTTCCAAATCCGAGTCGTAGTTCCAGAGATTAGCGCGTTCAAACAAAAAAGCTTTTCAGCTTTATCATACATGTATACATTTATATAAGTACCTATAAATATAGAATCAATGGAATTTGTACGAAATTTTCCTTCTCCAGGTCTCTCAAAGTAATTCCGAGAAATTGTGGAATAGCAAGTAGGTAGGTACTGTAAGAGCCTCTTTGCGCAGCATCTGGCTTAGGAGAACGATTATTCGTTGATATTGGGTGCATTTTTGCATGGTGCAGCTAAACATTTTTATAATTATACATACCACGAGGGTATTGATTTTGAGTTGCTGTGCGAGATAATAAGAAATGAATTTCCCTGTAAGAGCCTCTTTGCGCAGCATCTGGCTGTACATACCTCCTTTGGAAGTGGCTGGTAACAATTAGAATATTTGAATTTGGTAGAACGGTTTTTGTTTAAGTATTCAGATGTTATTCGACTCTCCGAGCCATGGTGCTCCATTATACTGATAAATAGATAATTCGAGTTTTATTTATAACTAGCACTTCGCCCGCGACTTCGTCCGCGCGGATTTAGTAGGTACTCCACAAACTTCAACGCCCCCTATACCCATATAAAGTTTAGTTTTGGATAATTAAGCACAACGATTTTCATTAATTTACATTAATTACTTAGCCATTTCTACTTATTCCATGGTCTCAGGTTCAGCGCAACTGTTCACCCCGTCAGGAGTTGATTATGCAAAAATTGTTAGGTACATCTGTTTCAATAATCCCATTTTTAGTTTGTTCATAGCATCCCGACGTAAATTAAAGCAAGCAATGATGTCCTCCCCTAAAAACTTAATCACCCCTGCTTCACCCCTTATTATGTAGGTATGTAGTTTATTTGCGAAAAATCCAAACATTTGTTATTCTTATGTTTTAACGAAATCATTTTCAACTTCATCGGACCAAGCATTGTTATGATTCTTCCCAGTTCGCTCAAGCCGCGACATTTTTCTTACTCCGAGCATGTTTATTACCGTCGTAACTTTTGAACGAAAGGTCCGATTTGAATAATTTAAAGTGTAATTTACACGGACATAATCAACCTTAATTATCAAACAATTTAAATGGATAAGGATTGATATCATGATACCGAAATCACCATTTTTTCAAATCACCAAGGATTTGCTTGAATAATTTGAACAAAAAGCGGTCATGGTGACTTAACCATAATAGTTAGACATATGGTATCGCGGACTTTTTTGTAGACATTGATGACCTCTATAAAACTGTAGTACATCACTTTGCTCTATTGTCAATAGATTCCGCAGCGTACGCGATATAAGGATTTTTTCTCACACCTTGGGTTACATTATCGAAGTTTTCATACGGATCCCTAACTTTTTTGAAAATATTCTATAGCCTATGTCCATCATCGATAATGTACAATTCGACTGGTGAAAGAATTTTTCAAATCGGTCCAGTAGTTTCGGAGCCTATTCATTTCAAACAAACAAACAAACAAACAAACAAACAAATCTTTCCTCTTTATAATATTAGTGTAGATAATTGATAAGTAGACCGCAGGATATAGTTCTGTGGTCTACAGTACCTAACAAAACGTAAGTATAATTATACAATTTGTTGCCTTTTTTTTTGTGGAGGGGAAATCATCAAATGACCCCTCCCGCTCTGGGTGGAGCGGCAGGGAGTGTCAGACTTCTACTGACTAAAACCCACCCATGCTCCTCCTAGTGCCTTTTACGTTCTAGGGCCGCGGTAACTCTTTCGAACAAAATCCGCAACCCTGGTATTTGTTGCCTTTAAGTTACTAATTTGGAGGTCCTGAATAAATAATAATAGTACTTAATGGCTATTTGCAAAATACGTAAAATATATACATGCATAATTTATAAACTCGTGCCTGCCAACTTTTATTTCATAAATACTTACTTAAGTAAGTATGTGGTTTTTAACTAAGTAATTTTTTTATTACACATTTTCTGCTTATAGCCAGAACTTGTATTTGTGTTTATATTAATAATAAAATAAGTAAATACTTTATTTACCTACCATATAAAATGTGCAGGTCAAATATTAAAACGAAAGTTTCAGGTTTTATAAATAATACTAGCTGTTGCCCGCGACTTCGTTCGCGTGTATGTATTGTAAAATGATGTGGCTAGGTAAGATCAATGTGTTCGTATATCTAATACGAACAGTCATTACTATCATTGCTTGCCTCCTTTTTTATGTATGGGAAAACATCAAATGACTCCTTTCGCTCTGGGCGGAATGGAAGGGAGTGTCAGACTCTTACTGACTAAAACCCATCTGTGTTCCTCCTAATGCCCTTTGCGTTCCAGGGCCGCGGTGACTCTTTCGAGCAAATTCCGCAACCCTGGCAGGCACTGGCCCTAGCGGGCCTCGTCTTTGTGCTGACACTTTTTGTGACGCGCGTGGAACACAACGCGCCGTCGAGTATCACCTCTTCTGTTCAAATAATATTTCGTGAGAAACGTTGTAATGATAATGTTTCTTTCATTTCATCGAAACTATTCACAGCAGTCCTAGAAGATGTCGTTAAAAATGTGGGTATGGATTGGGACTATAGCGGTATTAACGTCAATTTTCTGCCTAACTGTCTCACTTAAGATTTGCAGATGACTTTGTGGTTTTTTTGTGCGTCATTCATGTGTAGCAGAATAAACGTATTTTCTTTCTTTCTTTTCGCTGAGAACTTCGATGACCCCGAAAAAATGCTTCAAAATCTTTAAGATGCTTCTTTTAAGTTGGGTCTTGGGATGAATATGACCAAGACGAAGGTTATGGCAAACACCTTCAGCGATTCAAATCTGGAAATGAATTGTTGGAGATGATTAACCGATATGTTTATCTTGGCCATATCCTTTCAATTGGCAAAGAAAATCAACAAACGGAGGTATCGAGAGGAACACACCTTGGATGGGCCGCTTTTATCAAAATGGACCACATTCTGAAGCCTACCAAAATTCCGCAATGTCTGAATTCCCGCCTTTATAACCAGTGTGCTTTTCCCACCATGACTTACTTACTTACATGGACGCTCACGCAGGAGGCTGTGTACAGACTGATCGTTGCACAGAGAGCGTACCAAAAGTATAAACGTACCTCTACCAAGTATGGAGCGTTCCATGCTTGGTAGAGGTACGTTTTAAACATCGGAAAACGAATTGTAGAACTAAAGTGGAGCTGGGCAGGACACTTGGCAAGGCGCGGTGATGATAGGTGGAGTAAGGCAATGACTGAGTGGCGTCCGAGGACTGGAAGAAAAAGTATTGGTTGACCGGCGGCGAGATGGGCGGACGATATTGTTGCCATCGTTGGTAGAACCTCGATGAGGCTGGCACAGGAACGTGGGGATTGGTACACGAAAAGAGAGGCCTATGCTCAGCAGTGAGCGAAGTTGGACTGTGGATAATGATGATGATACACGATGTTGATGAAACTTGCTACAGTTGTTTTATCTCACGAGTGCGGGCGAGCCATAGTTGTGTAGGTAAATGTACGTGCATATTGTTTTAGTGCGCGTAAGCTTGGGAGCGACTGACACAAGCTTACGCACACTAAGATAATGTGCACGTACATTTACCTACATAAGTATGTCTCGCCCGCACTCGTGAGATAAAACAACTATAAGGTTGTTAACACGCGATAGAGCTACATAAAGTTGTCCATGGGAAAACCAACCAGAGGAGAAGTCAACCACCGCAGAGGACACGGCGGAGCATACGGTGAAGGTCTGCCCTGCTTGGGCGGAGCACCGCCGTGTTCTCGTCGAGGCGATCAGCGACGGCGACCTCTCGCTACCGGCTCTGGTTCACTTCATGGTCCAGAGCGCGGATGCGTGGAAAGCCGTCACCTCCTTTTGCGAAACAGCCGGTCGATTCTGTCGACATCTCACGGTGTTCACCTAGGCGGAGTGAACGACAATAGAGCTGTCATTCCATCTTATTTGTATGGTTTGACAACTCACCTGTCGTGCGCCCCGCCCGGGTGTTCACTTCGACATGTTTACAGAATCGCACTGCAGTAATGCTATTAAAGGAAGGGGCGGGCCGCGTGAAGGAGAGGCAAACGTCACGCCTTAGCCGCCGAAACAGAAGAAGACGCCCCGGGCGCCGGTCGCAGGGCGATTCTCGGCCACCGTAGGCACGGGCCTGCGGACGGCGAGCGTTGGGTGGCTCGCGGCCCGATAACAACCAGCGGCCCTACCATGACGTGGTAAAGCGTGAGTCGTTCGAGCGAGAAGGAGGGATGAAGCTATACGCCCTATATAGCACCACTGGTCCGGGTCGACGAAGCGTTGTGTTCCATGCGCGCCTCCTAGAGATGTCAGCTAAGTAGACGGGGCCCTTTAGGGCCAGAGCCTGCTAGGGTTGCGGAATTTGTTCGAAAGAGTCACCGTGACCCTGGAACGCAAAGATCATAAGGAGAAACACAGATGGGTTTTAGTCAGTAAGAGTCTGACACTCCCTTCCAGTCTACCCAGAGCGGAAGAAGTCATTTTGATGATTTCCCATCCATAAAAAAAAACCCCGCAACGGATGGAGTAGAGTAGGGACTCCTTTGTGCGTAGGAGTCCTGGCTAAGTTTTGTATCAAAGGAATCACTATTTATGACGTTTTAAAAGTACCATTAGTAACTAAAAAATATATTTTGGTGTAATTCTCATGCTTTTGATAGTTAGTACTTTTTCGGTCAACAGATGGCATTACGGGTATCTGAATTATGTAGATAATAAGTTGATTTCTTCTAGATTGCTACAATTCCTATCAGGTTTATGTGTAAAAATTATCTAAATGGTTTTGTAACTAACTAACATGTCATTTTGTGCATTCAATTATTTTGTGCATTCAATTACGAACAAAAACCTTCTAAAATCAATATTGCTTACCTCCTATAACATACGGCGTGATAATATGTAGCCTAAAGCCTTCCTTGGTTTACAAAGAATATTTTTGCTGAATTTCAATTCAATCTATCCAGTAGTTTTGGCGTGAAGCCCTACCATACACACATACAAACAGACAAAAATTCTAAAAAGTCACTTTTTGTTATCAGTTACGTTTTTCTAACAAAAGCCACTTATTTTTTCTCGAAAATTCTCAATGTACAGTTTTTCTTTCGTTACTGTTTTATTATATGTATAGATAATTAAAGGTAACACGAAATTCGTCTCTTAGGCTGGACTCATACATTCTGTATGCATTTCCGGGCTTTCTTAATTAATAATATGAATTCCGACTCTGTAATCAGAGAGGATAATCTGGAAAGGCTCATAATATTGGGCCGGGTCGAAGGAAGACGCGCCCAAGGTAGAACACCGGCAAGATGGTCCGACGCCATAAAGAAGGCTGCTGGAGGCAGCATGTACAGAGCGGTCCACATTGCATAAGACCGCATGGCTTGGAGACGCGTCGTATGTGGTCGCAATCCTCAGCAGTGAGGGAACGACGAAGAAGAAGAAGAAGAATCAGAGAGGAATTCAGAATGTATGAGTCCAGCCTTATAAATTAAGTATACAGTCAACCTCAAGTCTGTGCTCAAGTCCAATTCTCTATGGTAACAATTTACCAAAAAGTTTTATAAAACTTTAACAGCGCCTTTATTACACAGCAGTAAGGGAGATTTTTGTAGTTCAAGTTTAACTTCTATAATTTGAGGTTGCCTGTACCTACACTGTCACTAAATAAAAATTAAGTAAATAGTAGAGATACTGCAATATGTGTACTTACTCCCTCTTGTATGTGTACAATAATGCCGATATACATAGTTTAAGTAGTTCTGATAGGAAAACCACAAGTGTTGTATTGTAGTCATAGCCGCCATTTTCTGTTTTCGATGCAGTTACAAACACACCTGAAATAATAAAACCCGATTTTTACAAAGGTACTTCTGTTCATGAGGTATGGACATGATTTTTCCACCTACTAAAATCAGAAAATATTTAGTTAACCAGATTAGGACTTGGTTTTTAATCAAGAATAATCTACAAATACAACCAATATAAAATAGTTCCTTATTAATTTAAGTGGAATTTTATGAAACAGACAACCTTTGTGATTTACCCTTGAATATTAGTTTTTGCAGAATATTAGATATCATATAAGATCATATTCATGCCAGTTTAATAAGATTCCTATAATAAATACCTATCTTATAGGATATTTTTCTGCTAGTTTTATAAAATTTTGCTTGCTGCTAATTTATGTTCTGTTCTGACTTCATTAAAAATTCAACATTTAGATAGATTAAAAAGTTGATAGTACTTGTACATATTCCTACTAATGCTGGCACAGTGCAACACATTTCCACTAAGCATGAAGAAATTGTACATACATTCATTGTTGAAGTATAAAATTCAAAACAACCTGTTATCACATTGTGAGAATAATGATTTGATTTCTATCACCTTTTCAATGCAAAGCTTAAGGAATGTACAATACATTAGCAAGATATACAAGCAAACTAATTTTGTACCTATCTTACAAAAACAATATTTTAATTTTAACAATGTTTATTTTGATAATTGTAATTTAAGAAAATGTAACAAACACTGCAGGGCGTTAAAAATATTTGAATGGTAAGGGGTTATAATATTCTAACAGTCCTACTCATAAAACTTTATAACCATTACTTAGCTAAAATATTGATTAAGCAGATTCATTACTCAAAATTTTCTATGGAGAATTTAAATTTAGAATCTCTTAACATCATGTCAGGGTGAAACCAACTGGTTCACACCTACATTGCAAATTGATCTTTACTTAAATTCCATGTTTTTTATAGTTTATTTTCATAAAATTGGTTCTCCCAGAAGATAAGAGGTTTCATTATTTTAACTAAGTAATGGTTATAAAGTTTTTATAAATAAGCCTGTAAAAGTTTACATAAAAGAAACACACTATAAAAATGTAAGGTAAATAAAATTGCCTTTCGAGTTTTTAAGCTCTCTGTAATTAGTTTCAGTTATGGTTTACCATTTTTCTTATCAGTACCAATTAAACACATACCTACCTAAACAATGGATTATGTAGTAGATTACAATGTTCCTTGTATTTGAGTTTATTTTCCCACTGCTTTTTAAACAAGAATTTTTATATTGCTGCTACCAAATTTTATAGATTAATCCAACACAAATACTATTAAAAATAGAAGGGAAACAGTGTTCCAAACTAGCTGGTATCACATAGGGGTTAGTTTGTAGAAACTACATAGGCAATCCTGTTACTCCTAGAAGTGAAACTATATTATAACCAAGCATAAATTGTCCCGCAATAAACTGTAATGCAAATGATATAAATATATATTATCTCTAATGTGTATACAGTAGGTATGGGTTTTAGTTCAGATAATTGGTTAGTCACTATTTATGTACATCCTTTACAATATTTATCTTCAGAGTTCAAATACTGGTTGGTAATGATAATACATGATTGAATTGTATTTGGTTTAGGTGTTTTTAAATAAGTAGTAAAATAATTTACTAAAACTTACCTTGAAATACGAAAAGAATGATGTAGAGGGCAAAAACAATAAAAGCCTCTTTATTGGGAAACAAATTGGAACATTGTGTCATTTTCCACTCCAAATTCGCAACGAATTAGTATTATACTATGTGGCTTATTACTAAGCCCATTCAATAATAACGTTTCGACGTCTACTTCGAAATTGGAATAATCGTATTATCCGCCCATTGAAAAACCAATCCACTCCAAGACTCCCAAGTTCAGCTCAAATCGACATCACAATAAATAAATGTCAATGTCAAATGTCATGTTTTTTGACAACCACTTTTCCATTTTAAAACGAAGAAATCCAAAGACCTAGAATAATATGGACCAGAAATACCTACAAAATAAACGTGCATACCTTCTGTAGACTGGGTCCTAAAGATGGCAGCCATTGCTAGGGAAGCACCTAAGTAATCAAAACCAAAAATTATCGATATCGATACCAGTTTCTTACATTTAATTTTCTTCTTGTACATTGGTAACTTATGTATACTCATTAAATTCGCGATTAATTCGCGACACACCGGTGTGTCGCCGGGGCCGGACAGGTTAAACTTGGATCATTATAATTTTGGCATAACTGTAACAAGTAATTTAGTTCTTTCCATGTTTTTTTTTCATCAAACATTGCGTTAGCCGGCTACCGCGCGATTTTTGTTTTTCTATTGTGTCTAATTACGAAAGGTTAATTATAGTGCATAACAATTATATTAGGTAACACACAAGAGATTGTGGAAGGAAAGGGACACAAGGGGTTAAAAGCACTGTTGGTCGCGGGCTACATTTTATCGAGTAACTGACTGACTTTGAATTTTTTTTTTCATGAGTGTCTTTCTATAATGACATCAGTTTTTTTTTGCGATTTCAGGGTTTGTACCACATTTATAGCCTGCGCAAAAGACGGACTTTTCTCCGCGGACTTTTTCGTCCGCGAAAATAGATCGCTTACAAATGTATCGAGTAACGCAAACGAGGAATTAAAAGTACGCCGTACAAAAAGTCCCCCGAATATCCGCGGACATGCAGGGAGCGGACCGGACTAAAGTACGTGGAGTCCCCGAAAAAAAATAGAACTCGTGTGACTAGGTGAAGCAACGCACACGGTGGATTTTAGTACGCGAAATATTTGCTTCCATAGCGTGCAAATAATCGCTCACCATGTGCGTTGAGTACGCGGTAAATCCGCGGCAATTTTTTGTTCGCGGAGCGTACTTTTTTCTACGCCGCGGAGAAAAGTCCCTCTTCTGCACAGGCTATAACTGTCATTTGTAGATCTTTGACAGTTCAGTTAGTTTGACAGCTCTAAAAGCGGCCGCTCTAGGCAGTTTCGGCCCATGGAGATATTTATTTACAAAGAAAATAAGTATTGTATAAAGATATTAAAACTGAAGTAATAAAAGGATTAAAACAACAAAGTAATTTTTTAAATGTATGTTTATTTACCATATACATTCACATATAAATCTAGGCCAAGTAAAATGCTTAATTTCAATTAGATAAACAGTTAAGATCTTAGACCCTGTCTTCCTATTAAAAAAAAAAACATCGATAACTTATTAAATAAATGGACATCACTATTTTGAATTGTCATTTTGTATTTTAAACAAAACATGTTACAAATTTAGTAAAAACAGAGTTAAATATCAGAAATAATTTGTATCTACATTTGGGAGCTATTATTACATAAATAAACCAAGGATACATAAACAAAAATATAACAGCATGATAAAGTTTTTCATAAAAATATGGCTACTAACCTATGCATGGTTAAATGAGATTGATTGGTGTTTTTCCTTGCACCACACTGAATTATTGAACACGTAGGCATATTTAATTTGCACCAATACACACTCACAGCACAAAACAATTTAGTTGGGAGCGTTTTTATTCCTAAAAATCGCAATCCAAATCCAATGTTGTTGTTCACTTGACAGCTGACGTACTACAAATTTTGTGGGCCAAAACATGGCGGATGGCACGCGAGGTAGGTACTTTGACGGAAATGTAAAAATGTTGCCAGGCAGAGAATAAACAATCAGCATGACATCTCTTTCTTCAAACGAGATTACTCATTGGTTAAAAAGGGACAAAGTGTAGTTTCATATTTCTATATCGTTTTAATAGATATTTCTATAACCAAGGTAGATATAGAACATTAGGGCATCTCTATATATTTCTATACTCTAAGAAGAAATCTTAGTATTGTCCACGACATGTTCAGCAACAGCATGTTGTTTCATGCATGACATATTGACATTAAATGATTTACATGATTAAACCTTCAAGACATTAATTTCTATTATAACCACAAGTCCACAACTCAAGGATTTGTGAGCCTTTCATAGTCATTCACAATTTCGGGAATACTGTCGATCAATATGAGATTGAGCTATTTTATTTTTATTGAGCTAATTACTAAATGAAGATTTCATGATGGCATCATGCAACATGCTGCATGATTTTATTTCAACAGGACTTGATTGATTGTGATCGTGACCTTTCTAGAATCACAACAGAAAAATCGACTGCTCGCTTTACAATCCAATATGTTATTATAGGATATATCGTACAGTCGTACTTCTTAGCGTTTAGACAGGAGGTCTAAGTATTATTTAATTTGCTCGGTGCTGTGTCTCAAATTCAGAGCCCGTAAATGTGGGTGTAATAAACTGGTCAATCTGTAGCAGTACTACAAGTAAATAATACTAGATACCATAGACTCTTGGTTCAAGGTTAAAGTCAATAAAATTGCAGAATAACGTTGTGGAAAAATGGTGTAACTTGCAAAATTAGTCATTAAAAGTTGTGCATAAAGTTTAAATTCGAAAAGCTCACGCCATTCCTGTACTTGCATCTGTGTTAGAGATGGGTCGTCCACGTAATTTTCGTTGACGTAACTAGACCGTTAATCGACGAGTCGATCAACTAGTTAAATTCTTCGACTAGCTGTTCACGTGACTACGGTAGGCGTTCAATCTAAACGTAGCGACGATGTCTACGGTGCGACTGTGTGAACATGGCTCGACGGTGGACGGATACAGTTGTTGAACTGTTCAAACATAGTACCTAACATACAACGTTAAATTAAATTTGAATTTTGATAGAATGTTGTATTGGCCATAGACGATGGTTATGTGTCTATTTGTTAATAAAATGTACATTCTATTCCTTCTATTCGTTGAACTGCGTTGAACCTCCCTTTCTTTTACCAATATTTACAGTAACAAAATCTCACTAGCAATTAAATTTTTAAAGAATATATACAACAATTCGACTAATACCAATTATTAAAATTAATTTATAAAAAACAATTCACGCACGACGATGTCCTTGCACTTACTGTACTTACGTCACAACGTCGATTCAAAAGAAAGTCCTTTCCACTGTCTAAATAACAACAAATGCAACTTCAAACCAGTATAAACGGGTTTATCTACGTTACCTCAGCAGTACCTCAAGGATCAATTTTAGTCCCATTATTGTTCATTCTCTTCATAAATGACATAAAATACTGTTTTCAACATTCTAGGTTCCTCTTGTATGCAGACGATTTAACCGCTCAAGAACCGGCAACACACCGGTGTGCGCTGAATTAATCGAGAATTTATATAATAATCTCAAATATTTGTGATTGTATTCAATTCCAACAAGATCTTGACCATCTTACCAACTATTTTTTTTTCCAACAAGCTGTACCTTAGCCTACCTAAGTGTCATAGTATAGCGTTTACTAAAAAGAAAAATATTTTTTCTTTTAACTAGGTACCAACTTGCCACTACCATCATAAATAAAGTTACTTGTCTACGCGACCTCGGTATACGACTATACTTGAAACTACATCTGGACAATCATGTTGAAAGCATTGTCAATAAGGCATACCAGAGGTTCGGTTTTGTGATGCGAGCGTCTAGGGAATTCAAGCGTCCCTCTAATTTCCTACATTTATATAGATCCGTAATCAATTGGAATATGCAGCATCCATATGGAACCCTTATTGTTATTACGTAAAATATCAGGAAAGTATAGAATTAATCAAACGTAAATACCTTCGTGCTATGCAATATAAGTACATGCTTTCGAAAAAAAAACATCTTACCAGTCGCTTCTTAAAAAGTATGACATGCTGACACTACAATCTAGATGCACACTTCTTGAGACTATGACGTTGTTCAGTATATCCCGCAACACGTTCGATTGCCCTGACTTGTGGAAAAGTTTGTGTTACCTGGTTCCTCGTACAGTTCAGGGGCGGAAGGTGCGTGCCAGGTGTCTATTTGCTACCAGCCTTTGTAAGACTATTAATGGTATTCGCTCTCCTCTACATCGTTTAGTGGATACGTACAACAAGCAATTTAATGACATTGAAAAACTATTCCCCAAAAACAATGTAATTAAAACTTTAAAGAATCGGTAGTAGTCTCCAAAGGTTCCACACATGTTTGTAATTTTTTAGTTGCATAAGCTATAGGTATCTACATACATCAGGCATCCTATATAAGAAATTTAGTTTAGTTGTATTTTTTGTTTATTTAGATTCTATGCTCTCTTTTTCTTTATTTCACGAATAATAAACACAGCCGTAAACAACATCATAATGTCTGCACAGTTAGTTATTTGGTTGAGTGAGTACCTAGTCTGTGGAATACGTAGTTGGTAGTATAGTTGGTAATTCTTGAATTATGAAAACAATGTAACCCATGCTATACTTCTGTTTGTCTTCCCTATTACAATAGGGATACACAAATAAATCTAGCATCGTCCGGCTTAGCTAGCCAGTCTAAAGACGTACTCACTCGCACATTGCAATCGCAATGGTTTATACCATTTCACTCTACCATGTCTATTTAATAAAATCAACTCTCTGTTCAAACAGTTAAAGTTCAAATTAGTTTTCTCGGTGAAATAAACGCACGAACACAGTAACCGACTAAGTTTAGGCGTCTTCGTTGCGGTGGCAGTATAAAGGAACGTTGTGAACTTTTGATTTAAGCCGTCCGTCCATCATCAAACGTTGATTGGACGTCGACCGTCGATTTAAACCGTTCGAACTTCGTTTCGTTGATTCGACGTCCATCTCTAATCTGTGTTGGTGTTGGTGTTGTGGAATTACAAAGTGTCAAAATTACATTGATTACTTACATTAATCGGAGCAATCCAATGAGCAATCTGATGTGCAAAACGCATTTTTTACAATCTAATGTGTTGTTCCGTACGAATCTATATACAATTATGTTATACGTGTAATAGTGACGTGATTTAGAACTGAAGTGTGAAAATATAGTCAGAGCTAAAGTGAAAGAAGCAAATAGTGCTACTTATCAAAAATTTTCAGTTTCCACGAAAATCCAATGCGATGGCTAGTGACGAAGACGATAGTACTTGGTAAATATTGGTATTACCCTTTGTTCGTTTCAAAACATGTATTCGCATTGTCCCATCCCAATTTACCTACATAGTAAATTGCATCAAACTGATTTCAGTATCTGATGCTATTTATTTGGGAATACAATTTTTGCAACATAATGTACCGAGCTATTGAAATATTTGCCATCAGCAATGCTGACTGATTTTTTATCATTGCACAAATATTAACAAAAGAATATGCTAATATTACCAAGAAAAATATACTTAATTTATTTTGATATTTATTTTAGGTTAATTGAATTGGAGTCTGCTCTTCTGGATGGCTGCTCAGCGCAAGAAATTAACATTCTCACCAAAGGCAAGAAGATACCAGAAAGTTTACGTCCAGATGTCTGGCTTCTTTGTCTTAGTTGCCAAGAAGCAGGCAATCAACTGCTTTCCTTTGATGAAATATTTGATCTAACAAATCAAAATGAACTTCGCGATGATGTCAAGAAGTTTGTGAAACGACTTGGAAATGATGATGATGACAAACTATCAGTTATCTCTGATATTGAATCTATAATAACTTTTTACTGTAAGTCTAAATCCATAAATTATGGTGCGAATAATGGCTGGATTGAAATTTTGTTGCCACTTTTGAGTTTGAAGTTGCCCAGATCTGATACATACAATTTGTTTGAAAGAGTTTTGCAGCTGTACATTCCACAAGGCTGTGTCAAGAATGGTGTTCCATTTCATATATTACGATTAATTCTTCAGTATCATGATCCAGAGCTCTGTTCCTTTTTAGACACTAAACGGATAACTCCCGAGCAATATTGTTTATCATGGTTGAGATCTCTTTTTGCTGGTACTTGCAGTTTAGAGGTAGTGCTTTTTATGTGGGATTTATATTTTCAGAGGTCTGATCCCTTTTTCATATTCTTCCTGTGTTTAATAATGATTATTAATGCTAGAGAACAATTATTGCAAATGAAAAATGAAGATAAAGATGCTATAATTCAAACTTTAATTCAGATGCCTTCAGATCTAGAAGCAAATGACGTTTCTGACTTTTGTTCACTTGCACATTATTATTCATTAAAAACTCCCCAATCATTCCGTGAAGATGTTTTAGAAGTACTGTTCTCTGAAAGTGGAGTAGAAATTAATTCTAAACTTTATTCTCAAGCACTATGTCTTCCTGTAGCTGTACATGAATTAATTGAAAGTGCCACTTTAGATTCTGGCAACAGTGACAATGTCAAGTTCTTTTTGGTTGACTGTCGACCAGCTGAGCAATATAATGCTGGTCACTTATCAACAGCATTTCACCTTGATTGTAACTTGATGTTACAAGAACCTTCCGCATTCAACACAGCAGTTCAAGGATTACTGAATGCTCAGCGACAAGCACTAGCTGCTGGCTCTCTTGCTGCTGGAGAACACCTTTGTTTTGTAGGTTCTGGTAGAACTGAGGAAGATAGTTATGCCCACATGGTAGTTGCATCCTTCTTAAAGAGAAATACTAAACATGTGTCTATGTTAGAAGGAGGATTTGTTGCAATTCATGACTACTTTGGCCCTCATATGACTGATTGCTTGGAGGAACATAATCCATCCACTTGTTTAGTTTGTGCCCCTAATAACAATAATGATGGTGGAGAAATTCACCAATCTAAAGTAATGGATAATATTCCGGCCAAACAGTTATTCAGCAAGTTGTCTTCAGCAATGAAAGCAAAAAGCCAAGAGGTTAGGGGTAAATTAATTGAATATATTGTCAATCCAAATTCTACATACAATAGTGGGGAATGGCATGTATCTGCTGGAGATAGAAAGGAGCAAAGGTACAGGAATGTTCCTCCAGTGTTTAGTATTAATGACGAAGATGATGATTCAAGATCAGACAGTCTCAGGCGAGACTATACAGATTCTGATTCATTAGAAGAAATTGTAGAGTTGCAAATCTACCTCAAGGAACACAATGTTGTGGACAGTTTTCCTTGTCAAGAAGTTCTTCTTAACGGATATATGCACGACTCTTACTTAGTAGTTTCTGAAACTCACTTGATTGTTTTACGCGACATTCCAAACAAAAGAGGCGCCGCGAAAGTTATGTCTAGGAGACCTTTGTCGACTATTGTTAAAATAACTGCTAAAAAGAGGCATCCTGAATTAATTACTTTCAAGTATGGTGTGCCAGATGGTGACAACCTCTTGATAAAAGACATGGACCGCTTCCTTATACCAAATGCTTCTATTGCCACGAAAGTAGTTTCGAATCAAATTGTTCAACAGTTGGATAGCAAAGTATAAAAACACGAAGAAAATCAAATTTTAACAAACAACATTAAATAAATGTTCCAGCAAAAAGTCTGATTTGAATTTGAAAATTACATAGAAAAAATAGAGAAGGAAAATTGGGTCTTTGGAAAGTTATCGGAATAGGTAGGTACGGAGAGTAGGTACAAAGCTATTTTTTTCACAGGAAATTCTCTTTGAAACTGCTCAAATATTTAGTTACTTACCTTTTTCGTAATTAACGATTTATTTTCCTGAAAAGAGAGAGCAAAATAGACTCGTAACTTGTAGAAAAGTTTGACATCAACAAACTATGATGATCATAGTTGAAACCGACCTCCTGGCAACATTTCATTCAGCTGCCGCATTCGAGTTAAGTACCTATCATTAATTTCATTCAGTTCGGCTAAATTCTTCTACTTCTATTCCTTAACTTTTCTACGACCCACATGTGCTTCTTTCATCTTTTGATGTTGTCCACTTAAAATATTAGAGATGGTTCTTGATATACCTACAGGAAGAATTTTTTTATAACGTTCCAAATTTTTTCTAGGAATTAAGTATTTACCTATCTTTCAAAGACACCATTTTAAAAAAAAGTAGGTAAGTATGAAAAATTTTCAAAATAACATATTCTATCCGGAATTTCAATTTTGCATGGTGACTTAGTAACGCGTAAATAAAACGAGTGGTGCGGCACTGCGAAAGGGAAGGGCTACTCGGCGCAAGCGGAGCTAGATTATGTCTGGGATAGACATAAGTACCTAATTCCGAATTTAAATAGATCCACGGAATGAGGCGAAAAGTCAGGTATCTGGTATTATAATGATAATTTTATCAATTTGTTAACGAGTTGTTTAAGTTGCATTTTTTACGACAGAATTATTATTATTTACCATTACCTGATACCTGACTTTTTGCCTCATTCCGTGGATCTATTTAAATTTTAAAAGTAAAAAATATTAAAAGTATAAAATTTGTGTCACCAGTGCGATTCTGTAAACATGTCGTAGTGAACACTTGGGCGGGGTGCACGACGGGTGAGTTGTCAAACCATACAAACAAGATGAAATGACAACTCAGTTGTCGTTCACTCCGCCTAGGTGAACACCGTAAGATGTCAACAGAATCGACCGGCTATAAACATGTCGAAGTGAACACTTGGGCGGGGCGGACGACGGGTGAGTTGTCAAACCATACAAATAAGATGGAATGACAGCTCTATTGTCGTTCACTTCGCCTAGGTGAACACCGTGAGATGTCGACAGAATCGACCGGCTGTGGAGCCGTCATTTAGTTCGGACAACTTCGGTCGGAGTGAGTTGGACTTACTTAGGATATATTTTTTTTGTTGAAAAGGAAGGAGTTGATATGTGTCCGCTTAGAGATACCTATATATCCGAAGATATAGATATGTCCCAAGTTACCCATGCCTATCTCGCGCCCTTACGCGACGCAGGACAACTATGTGATGCTATTATATAACTCAATATTTTAGTACCTACTGAGTGATACTAAAAGAAAAAACCCGTATTTTATTATTTTCAATAAATATCATACATAATGTTATTTGGAACGTGATAAAAAATTCTTCCTGTACGTATAAAACAAATACATACCTATTAGGGTAATTAAATAAAGAGAAGTAATTTATCGATTAGTGACTACTATAGAATTTGAAAATGTGTTAGTTCCATGAAGAAAGTCACCTGGATTACAATGAAGTAGCAACTTCCTTAAAACGTGTTTAACTTATCACGAGGTGGAACGTTAAATTTGTCAATTTACTTAAGTTAATTAGGCATAAGAAAGCGTATCTTATTATGCTTATGTATTAACCACTACCAATATTGTCAAGATCCTACTTTGCTATGGCTTGCTTCGGGAATACTTAGGTCTGTACCTACTTATTATTACTTAATCAAATTAACCTACTTTTCACAAATTATCACATTCTGTGTTTGACTATGAAGCTTCCATGCTGACAGTGACATTGATGAAGAAAGCTTTACCAAGCTTTCGTATTTGAAACTTTAATATAGTCGAATTTAGATTAAGACAGCAGAAATTATATTGTTTGCGTAAAGCTATTTATTATCTATTATTATAATTATGTTACCTACCGCCAATTTATTAAGTGTCTATTTTTATTTAATGTATCTAGGTATATCAAAATGTGATAAATAGATTAGTGTATTATTGATGCGCAGATGTTAAAGTATTGCCAACATAATTTGTTCGCAAAGGACTTGAGTTAGTTGAGTTGAACAATAGATAATAAACTTATTATGAAGGCCATTTAAATAGACACGCCACACGGTTAATTTATAACGAACATGATCAGCTTGTGGTTTAGAAACCACGCGGTTTTACATTTCCATGTACTACTACACTACCTAACAGAATGTACCTACCTAACAGAATAAACGCTATAATAAGAACCTCCTGTGTTGTCACTGTAGGTATAGGAAATGTTTTTTCGCGATTTCGTATGATGAGTACCTACTCATCATATGAAATCGCGAAAAAATATTTGACTGCTCCATACCTACATTTCTGTGAGCATAACTCGACAAAATGTACCTACTGAACAGCTGATTTTTTTTTCGCGATTTCGGGATTGGTCCCCATAAGAGGTATTGCGTTTATTCTGTTACACGTTGTATCTATATTATTTGTAATTTAGTTTCCGAAACACTATGTCTTCAAAATAAATTAAATATATCTCGTACGAATTAACATGGCACCTGGCTCGACAGTTCGACACATTTCGAATGACGTTTTGAGGTTTTAATTTTAATTGAAAAATTATATTTTGATGAAAACAATATGAACGCGTTAGCATCACTGTTACAGTTGCGTTTATTTTATTTTCATCGAAATCGAATGGTTCAATTTAAATTAAAATGCCAAAACGTAATTCGAGCCAGGTGCCAAGTTAACGCGTATGGGTAGTAAGTATACTTAGGAATGTCAGCCAGATGTCTTTCATAATAGGTAATAAATGTAAATACATGTTTGCATTACTTCAGCTACTATAGCAAGTGTAGGTATGCTTTGCCTGGCTTAGATTAGCTCCTTGTTTCCAATCCGAGACGGATAAAATATTTAAGGCTAGGACGCCGATACAATAGGGAACATGCAATATTTTCATCTTGCTTTCATTTTAAAGAATTCCATGTAAAATAGACCATAAATTAATTAAAAAAATAAAACGCTGTATCTTTATTGCCAAAATTGCGGTTTTAAACTGACACTTTAAATTTTTGCGCGAAAACGGACAATGACGTTACTCCTGTCTGTCACTGGTCATGAACTGACATAAACTCATCATATCTCAAAGAAATAAGGTCGTCTTTTCGTTGTCATAACAGCAGTGACGTCACCAGACGCTTATTGTTGTTCTTAAAAACGTCCCGTTTCACGTTATTGTAATTCGTAATTATTGCTAAAAATCAATATTAATGAAATAATGACGTTGCAGTGGCCCTTCTTTTTTATACTTACTTTTTTATCACTTTAATCACAAAATTTTCATAAATTCTGTAAGTATATTTTGCATCTTCCCTATTGTTAAGTTGCGACTGCGACCAACCTAGGTCAAAAGTGGGGCCCTTTGCAAGAAATGCTTTATTGGGTAATAGAGTAGGTATTTTGTTCCATTTAAATATAAATTCGTCTAGGTAATCTAAGTCATTATTTTATTTTGCTTTGCTGCACTGGGTATATTTCGTAGTTTATATCAGTCAGATACTTACCTGCTTGCGCAAAGTTATGTAAGCCACAAAAACAAGTTAATTTTTTTGTGTAAACAGAAACGGTGCTGCTCGTTTGAAATATTGTGGCTGAAAAAAAAATACCAACGGCATATGAGTACCTACCTATGTATCTACAAGATCACTTTGATTAAGGCACGCATAGGTTTAATCAATTAAGTACTGAATGTATGTGAAATTATTATGCACACAAATATCGTCATTTTATAATGCCATGCATAAAATGTTTTCATGCATGGGCTTGCACTTCAGTAGAGTATCGAGATTTTTGTCGAGATAATAGTGTAGGTTTGTAATGACTTATCTATCATGTATTCCTAATAAAAGGCGATAAATAATCACCATGTAACTCTGTGTTATAGATGTTCTATTTTCAGCGTTTAAAATATTCTTAAATTATTTGTAAAAGTATTTAGTTGTTATTGAAATAAAGAGGTATATAACAAGTGCCGTTCTTTGTTTTCTTGTTATCATTCTCCACAGGCGGTTCGTTGTTTGTTGTTCAAAAACACGAACTCTAATTGACTGTTGGTAAAGTCTGAATATAGTAACACCTGTTTTTTCTGTTCTGTGAGTAACACAGTGTTAGCAACACTAACAGGTAAGGCCAGCCTAGGTTTAGGTGTCTTAGCTACCTAGATTTAGGGGTGTTAGCTAGGCAGTTAAACGCTTCATTAGGAATCAAGTCAGGTTCCTATATCTCTCCTGCCTAGAAGTGTCTTACCCAGCTAGTGTTTATATATCGCTGTTACCTATTTCAGCGAGCACTATTAGCAGGTCCACACGATACAGTCTTTAAAAAAAATACGTATCACCGACAATAATTGGTGCATTGCTTGTCTGTGCCAAAGGTCTGTGCAGAGTCTAGGGTTACCAGATACAGGCAGTTCATTTCCGGGACAATTCGAGGGTTACGAATTCGGTCGGTAGAAAAATATATGGAAATATATAGAATAAAAATAAAATTAGTTATATTTCTCACTTAACTGTCAACTGTTTTAAATCGCTTTACTTGTAACATTTTACAAATACGTATGGTATAAACTTACCTACCTACATTACTCAAACATTACAACGCAGTTTATTTTTAAAAATATTAAAACAACACCCACCCTTTTAACTTTATTATTATCGCTTCTATTTAAAGAAGGATCTATGGACTACTTATTCAACGGTTGACTGGTAGAGAATGCCTTGTTGCATTAAGTCCGCCTATGTACCACTATTGTACATAACGTTTAAATAAATAAATAATGAGAGACTGCAATGATGTGAAATTAAACAACATACCTTCATTTTAATTCTCATACTTGTGTATTTTATTGTTTAGATTTATTATGTTTAAAATAATTTCAATGCATAACATAGAATAAATTTTAATTTTACATAACAAGTATAAAACATTACAAGTACTTACCTACTTAATAAATAAAAAGTGTGGTGTTAAATAAAATTATGATCCTTCTATTTAAGCGCCAATCGCGGTCAGTGGGTCATCTTAGGGGCGGACGCAAAGTCACTAACTCAAGGAGAGATTGATAAAGATTTTTTAATACTTATTCATAATGTTAAAAGTACAGGCAGTTTAAAAACAATTTAAAAACAAAGCGACGATTTATTTCAAAATGAGAATAGTGATCTTGCTGCTGTCGCTCCGATTACAGCAGTGCGATTCTGCCGGTCGATTCTGTCGACATCTCACGGTGTAAACCTGGCGGGGCGCACGATGTGTCATTCCATCTTATTTGTATGATTTGACAACTCACCCGTGTTGTTGAAGTGTTCACTTCGACATGTTTACAGATTAGCACTGCTGAATCGCACTGCTGCAGTGCGACTCTGTAAACATGTCGAAGTGAACACCCGGGCGGGGCGCACGACAGGTGAGTTGTCAAACCATACAAATAAGATGGAATGACAGCTCTATTGTCTTTCACTCCGCCAAGGTGAACACCGTGAGATGTCGACAGAATCGACAGGCTGTAAACATGTCGTAGTGAACACTTGGGCGGGGTGCACGACGGGTGAGTTGTGAAACCATACAAATAAGATGGAATGACAATTCAATTGTCGTTCACTCCGCCTAGGTGATGTCGACAGAATCGACCGGCAGCTCTATTGTCGTTCACTCCGCCTAGGTGAACACCGTGAGATGTCGACAGAATCGACCGGCTGGCCATTTTACAAATGCACAAGTGTTCAGATTTCCACGCTCAATAAGTTTAAAAGTAAGTATGTTGGAAAATCGTTGCTATGTTATCAAATTATAGAAATCTAAAAAAAAAGACAGCTATCCCTTCATCGATAGGCAATAAACACCACATGCACTTGTGTTCAGACTTCGCACCACATAAACTTAGAAGGGATAATGTCCGAAAAAACTCAACAAATACCATAGTACTCATTTATTAAATCGTTATTAAATAATTAATTAAATCATAAGCGTTTAAAGATATTTTGATGTCAATTACAAAATCTTTGATAACATTATACCTACACAATCGAACAAATCTTAATGATCTTAATAACTAAGTAACTAACTAAAATAACGTTAGATATTTTAAAATTCACTCATTTGGACAGCCTAATTTGTTTTCACGACAATTCATTTGTTATTTATTAATTATGTAGGTACAGCACATTTTAAACTGTAGATTTATATAGAAGACATAAGATCTGTGTAAATAAGTAGATAGGTAGGTACGCTTGTTTTGCAATCTTATAATTTCTCGTAGGTAACTACCATAGTTATTAAAAAAAGGAAAGACACGTAATTGATATGTTTCGTTTTATATTAGGTTTAGTTTTTGTAGGTTCATGTATAGGTAGGTATGTAGGTACTTACTTATTTATTTCGTTGATGAGAATCATCCAAGTTGAAGCCTCAATATTGTCAAACCCATACTGTTCATTGACACACTTTCTATGTAGGTACTTAACTACTCTGATAACGGCTATCAAGTGCAGAAAACAAACATTTCTGGATCTGATAGTACGATGTACTTACCTAGGACTGGTAAATTCTTTTCTATGTTCAGTTAGAATTCTTATCTATTTAAGTATGTAGTTTTCTTTTAATTTGGTAGGTATGAATTACGTTTCTACTTATCCTATTCCAAATCGGAAAATTTGAAACTTCAAACTGATTGAATGTAATTAACTATTTACATTAATAAATCAACAGTAAAATTATTTATGGATCTATCTAACACGGTAGCACATTTTGAAAAACTATTCTAAAGGATGCCCGCACGAGTGCAAAATGAACTACTTAGTATCGTGGAAATATCTGAATAGCACTGCTGCCAGAATAAGAACGCGCAATATGTGGTCAAGGAGCCTAAATGGTTCAATCAACACATTCTTGCATCGAAGGTCCTAAGTATTTAGGTTGGTGATTCATACACCTTTGTTAAACAATCTGTATGCACCACGGTAGGTAGAAGTTATTGGCCATTTTGGCTTGGGCTATTAGGCTGAGAGTGTCTGGAGCCAAGTGGAGCATTGCAAATTTTAACCAATGGGATTGCATAAAATCTCCGCTTCTCTTCAGTGGACAGAGATTTGCGAATTATTTAAAAATATGTATAAAACTGGGAAGTGGAGCGAGGTAGCGGAGCGTGGAAGCGGTGCAGAGAAGAAGAGCGGAGAAGCTGACCGCCCGGCCGGTCAGCTTCTCCGCTCTTCTCCGCTTCTTCTCCCAGTTCACAGGACGAGTAATTTGAGCGGCTGCGGGCGCGCCCGCTCATATTACTCGTCGCCTAGCTGCGCAGTTCGCAACTCCACTCTGCATTACTCCCTCGTTCCACTCCACTTCCTCGTCAATGGACCAGTAACTTAGCTTCAAACAAACGAGTTGCGTGGAGTATCGAGTTAAAAAAATTATATCGATCTATAATCTGAGACTGGCTAGTAAAATAATTGAGGTAGGTACTTATGAAATAAAATAACCTTATCATAAGAATTGTTATGAATGACGAACACAATGTTGGTCATGTGTAAAATGTCTCCTGAACTAGGATAATATATCTATCTACATATCACCTAAATCCTTATTATGTACCTACCTGTATTTTAGGTACCTACTAATATTAACTCCATTTATTGATATGTATTGGGTATTATCTATTTACACGCCTTTTACCTAAAGGTATACCTAATAATTTATTATTTTTCTAAGTAAGTACTTAATTTATCTATTTACATATTTTAAGGTTCATAAGCTTTCTTACTATTAGGAATATACCTACTGAAATGACTTTTTATTGGAAGAAATAATTTGATTAAAGAGGGACACATTGGTTAAGTAAGTCGCAGCCAACTAGCCTCATCAGCCGTTTAATTGGCGACCTTTTTAGCCTTTTTATTGAACAGCGCCGTTTATTCAGCGGCCTAAGTAATATCCCGGCATTTAATTGAATAGCTAGGCAAATGACTTGATTCAATATATTTTAATGACTTTCCTAGCTTACGGCATCTCGACACGGATAGGTTAGGTTCGAATGGTAGGTATGCGAGTGAACTTAGCTCCCGTTATGCCATAATTATATGTTAGCGTTTTTTTAAACCCTGTGAAACAGACATAAGAGCCCCGCGCAGCGGGTTTCCGTCTTTGGGGATAGAGTGTTAAAATTGATTGTTGTTTGAATTTAGAATTCCCAATATCAAATACCTATTTCATAAGATTTCATATATTTTCGTAACACACAAGTAAGTACCCTATTCTATGACCGGCTTAAGCATCTGCCAGCCCGTTCATTATTATGTTGTAGGTATTAGACGCATTGGTTGGATGTCATTCAGGCCCCTGACCAAACGGCGCCGTTCAATGAAAAGGCTAGGTAGTCAATTAAACGGCTAATTAAGCCAGTTGGCTGCGACATGTGTATGTCGCAGCAAATTAGTTTTATCAGCCGTTTAACTGGTTGGCTAGCCTATTCATTTAAATGCTCCGATTTTTCTGCGACCTAAGTGACATCTTTTGATCAATATCTTTTAATGACTTGCCCATGTCACTTATGTCGCTGATTAAACGGCTCAGTTCTATGAAAAGGCTAGACTTTTAATGAAACGGCTGATTAAGCTAGTTGGCTGCGACATATACATTGTGTTGCTTTAATTTGCTTATTAATTTCGTAGATATTTTTCGCAAAACAGGAAAACTCAATTTCTGGCCACTTCTTCTTACAGGAACCTACCGGGTGGAATGGTAGGAAACTGAATAGGGATTCAAGAAAATGAGTATGTGACTAAATAATCAGCTCGTGAGAAAAGAAATGTAGGTAACCTATACGACTGATTATGAGTTTCTAAGAAAAAAAGGATGATCAGCTCTCGTTACATCTAGCAAACTTCATTCACATAAAACTACAATCCTTTACAATTAAAATTGATCCCACTTGATTGCATTGGCTTGATTTTTTTACATGGGATGATAATTGGACTCGTTGAGTCTGACCAAGGGCCCAGTTACCTACTGTGTTGTGGAGGTAGGTAGTATGGGCAGTCGCTACTCGTGAAATACCTATTAGTAATAGTAGATACCCTCCTATTTTAGTCCAGTCTCCTATTGAAGCCTGACCCTTACGTAGTTAGGAAAACGCTAGGCAGATTATGATGATATTTGGCCGTAAGTGACAATAAAACAGATGTGTTTTCATATCAGTTTCAATCGTTTCATCATGATGACATATCCTGAAAGTATTGACTGAAACTCCTTTACCAAAGCCTTCTTTTGAGTAGCTAGGCAAGTACCTACGTCTAACTGATTAAGAAAAATAATTTTGAGGCACAATGGTACCTCTACATATGTTTACAAATTCAACGGAGATAATGTTATATGTAGATACACAGGCAAAATATTTAAGTGTGTCAGCTGACTGTACGCAAAATTAAGTACCTAGGTACCTGTAGGTATATAAATCTAGCTTGCACCAAATCTGAGTGGTTTGATGCTGTGCACTATAAGTACCTACGGCACAGTTGCAAATCGCTAAATGCATTAGGTACAGTGATTTTTATGTCATTGTTCTACAACGTGTAACAGAATCAGAATAAACACAATAACTCTAAAGGGGTCATTATACTCATCATTACGAACAACTTTTATTATGAGACTAATCCCGAAATCGCGAAAGAAAATCAGCTGTTCAGTATATTTTGTCGAGTTATGCTCACAGAAATATATGGAGCAGTCGATTGCTTTTTCGCAATTTCAGTGTTGGTCCCATAGAGTTATTGCGTTTATTCTGTTACACGTAGTTTATCTGATAATAGTTTGAAGATGACTGAGTGATGTAAATTAGTTACTTAATTAAGGATTACTTAAATTCATTTTATATTATGTTGGTGGTGAAAGTCTGAAGATTTAAAATGTCCTCTTGACTTTATATTTAGGTACCTTTACAGTCAGTTTTATGAGTTACGGATATAAGAGTGTTTTAGACGACGACGCGTAATTAATTAATTTAGAATACTTAAGTGGTTTTAGTTGAAGCCCTGCTTAACTAAGACGAGGGTACCTTTAATAAAACAGGTTAATAATTAGATACAACATTAATGTTAACTTACAATTAAATGGTTTGCCTCTATACAAACCTATAAGTAAAAAAAAATATATGCAAAAACAGTCTGTTGCCAACTAAGACAGAATTAAATCGGATTAGAAATATTCTCATTCATCGCATTATTTTTCAGACTGTACACCACAAACATTCATACTTACATTAAGCACTGTGGTTTCTTTAGAAATACCTATCATGGGTAGGTACCTATCCTAATAAAATGATTAAAACTACTTACACTAAGATGTCTCTCTCACGGAGATGATATGTTATTTTGGCGACTTTGAAAATGTCTAGGCACAACAATGGCAATTTTCATTTGATTTCTCTGTTTCGATCAATGCATTGATAATGCCTAATTTAAAGTTGTCAAAAAAATAAAAGGCCCTTTTTGACAGCAGGATACAACATTACTTTACCTACTAGTAGATACCTAAGTATGAAAGAGATGTGAAATAAATCTCTTTGTTGTACCCTGATGTCAAAACGGGCCTTTTATTTTTTGACAACTTTATCAATGTTTCTTTGAAAGATATGCAGTCCATTTTATGCAACGTTAATAACGCCATTTTAGTGATATTGAACTTCGAATCATAATTAAACTGAATACTTACTTAAGTTTTGTTGCACTTGATGATAGTTAATTAGTGACTTCTATCGTTGAAATACTGTTCAGATTCATGTTTGACTCACAGAGCGTTCGTTAGGTACACACCTCTTACTAGGTTTTATTAGTAGGTATTTTCGTATGGCCTTCTAATTTTATCAAATTAAGGTTATTTGTTTGTGCCTGTACACGATTAGCATAATTCACATTTTCATTCACGCGCGTTATATTATTTTAAATATGAATATACTACATATTTTATCACAGCCCATTATTTAATTGTAATGACTTGCTCCATCTCAAGCAATTGTGAGCAAGCAAATTAATATAATACACATTATAGATGATAACAGGTTTTTAGACTTTTTAGAAGATCCTGAGGTACTGGAGTCTGCCGTTGTCAGGTTGGCTGATGGCTGTGTCAATGTTGAGGGCTTGATGACATCAACTGGAAATAATGAAAAATACTACTTATTTGTGCGTTTGAAATCTTCTGCTTATTGAATAGAAAGCTTTATGATAAACAATTGACCGTGTCCGCGACACGTACAACGTTGTCGCGGACACGGTCAATGCTACACTGCATAAAACGTAGTCGAGGCTATTTCTCGCGTCACAAAAAATTAAATTCGTTCAATCGTTTTTAACAGGTATAGGTTCATAGATAGGTCATTATAGTTTTAAGTAGGACAGGGTCAATATTGAGAATCAGATGAATAAAAGAACCATTTTGTCTTATCATAAATTGCAAAAAATGTGGGTTCTTTTTACGTGATAGGTATCTATTTTAAACATTCCTTTGACCTAAAGACAGGCAGACAGAAAGGTAGGTATATGGAGTTCTTATTTTAATACCAGCAACTACCTACTCCTTGATCTCATTTTCCCTACTCTCTGAAGAAGCAAAGCACCATGGAATAAGTGGCTAATTCGTATAGGCAACAGTAGAATTCAGCCATATTGTTAGTTATTTATTATACAGGGTATTTCTGCAGAATGAATGAATAAATGTGGTGCTGGATGAGAACTCTTGGCATAACCTGGACACAGTTCCGAACCAACGTTTCAATCCTCCAGGAACTTCGAATCAAACAGCGTCTTTCTTCCATCGTCCAATGTCGTATCCTCACTTTCTTTGAACATGTGACACGTTAAGAAGACACATATGCGGAGCGACTTGTAGTGCAGGGAAAGGTTGAAGGCACAAGAGCGCGCGGCAGGTCACCAATGCGTTGGACCGATCAAGTAAAAACTGCACTCAATGGTCTACTCCACGAATGCACAAGAAAAGCCACAGTACGGGAGGAATGGCGACGGATTGTGAAGCTTGCCACCACCCCTGATGTGACGACCACGACCACTCTGCCAAGAGTGTGACGACGAAGAAGAAGAAGAAGATTTCTGAAGCCTGGTCACATTAAAAGGTGTTCGATATTCTGTATGGGTAGGTACCGCTCATTTAGTTTATGAACATTTGCTCTATTTTTAAAAGTTACCTAAACGCTCAAATTACATAGGTCATCGGATCTTGTCATAAATTGAAGTTTTTGCATTTGTTTGCTCATCTCTCGAGTACGAAAACGTCAGTTATACTTACAAGCTTTCATTGACATTTTCGTGCTCATGTTGGAGTTGGAGTTCGAGTTGAGTTGGAGTTTACGTTTTGGAATATGGGCCATAAAGTTTACTTTATTTTTGTTATATCTAACATTACACACACGTTCTGTTTTTGATATAATTATTATTATTGGACCACGCACTTCTGAAACAACCTGTATAATTTATTGTACACCTTGTAATAAGCACAGGACAAACATTGTATGAAGGTATTCATTCATTTATCATTATTTCTTTCAATATGAAATGTTGCTGAAAAACGTGCAGCTTTGTTTATCAATGATTATGAGGCTACCACGATCTGTTATAGGTATACCTAAACGTGTAGAGGCCTATTAGTTCATTCATAATTATTACGCTGAAAATAAGGCAAACTTAGTATACATTCTTAACTGCGTTTTTTTCCGTTAACGAGTATAAGTAGTATATGCAGAGAAGTATATTAAAATGTATCCCGCGAAAAGCTAAACCGGATGTTTGTTTTTTTTAAGTTAAACATTTAATTACAATAATAACTCGATGGGAATAGTTATTTGTTATACAAGAGTGCAAAGTTGCTTTTTAACCGCGTGTTCAATTTTGATGACCGAGCAAGCGAAGGATTCTAAAATTGAATCACGAGCGCAGCGAGTGATTCAAAATTAGAATCCTGAGCGTTAGCGAGGGAATCAAAAAAGCACGAGGTGAAAAATCTTTGCACTCGAGTGCAACACGTAACTTTTCATTCCACCTCAGCGAGGAAATGACTAAATGCAAAAAAAAAACGTTTACAATCACAAGATAGGTACACTTTTATTTCAGTTTAGGTATTAATTACTACATTATGACAGGTAAGTATTACAGAATAATCTTTAAATTATAACAAAATAATACTAACGTATAATTAAGAAAATTTTAAAGTAACGTTGCTACAGTTATTTAAATTGAGTGTAATATTTTTGTTTGGTACTGTAATATTGGTGTTAGTCACTTGTGTACTGTTTTTCGGTAAACTATCTGTCATACTTAATAGTTGTACTGATTCATCGGATTCCCTTGGCGTGAATGTTGGAGAGAGAGGGAGATGGTTAGGTGTTTCATAACGGCTTATTTTTGATGTAGAAGGGCCAGTCCAAGGATCCGATTGAGGCTCTTTCAGTGTAATGGCTCCTACGATGCCTTCACATATTTTAGACTTATTTTGGATGGAATCCTCTATGTATCCCTCTACAACTGCATTGGACTTCCAGCCTCCGTGGCGCTTAAGGGACAGGAGATCAGCTCCGGAATCAGCCAAAAGTGTGGCTGAAGTTCGTCGGAAACAATGACCCGTGCACAACAGGGGTTCTGGAAATTCAAGAAATGTTGCTATTTCTCGTGGGATACTGCCAATTTTATTAGTACCCATAGGCTGTCTAACACACTTTCCATTGCGATACTGTAGAAAAAATCGATTGATTGGAGTGTTAGGCGGGCGTAAGACTTGATATTTCTCAACAATCGTTACGTATTCCTTGCGAATGACGAAGTTGCGGTCTCTTTTTGTCTTTGTATTAGGTAAATTAATTAATAGTAAGTCATCTGAATGTTTCTCAATGTTTTTGACATTAAGTTGTGTTAGTTCATTAGTTCGACATGCTCCGTTTATTCCAATAATAAGAGCAACCTGTAACGTAAAGAGTATTGTAGTAGATAAATGAATAAAATTGATATGAACGCATAATTATGCCTATCAACATCTACTAAGTATACTATTTAATTGAGGTTAATATACTTAAGTAGATACTGAATGTACAACTGACTTACTTTTGCCGCCAAATATACGGAATCAGGTGCTTCGTTAAGAAACTTTTCAATATCAGATACTGTGAAAACCTTCGATTTTTTTGGTTGATGACCAGATGAGGCTCTTTTTAAAAATGCCACTAATTTAGGACAGGTATCGATATGTATGTCTTTTTTCATCTTTATTGTTGCTTTTAGCATCGAATACGTACTCCATAGAGAGCTTGCTTTCTTGTTCTCGGATAATTCTATAAAATATGCCAGCAAAACGTTTTCTGAGAAAGTTTTGGCTCCTTTTGCTAGTCGCCACGTGTTGAACATATCGTACTGTTTTAACCTGTCCGGCCCCGGCGACACACCGGTGTGTCGCGAATTAATCGCGAATTTAATGTTTATTTACATATACATAAGATTTACTTTATATTAGGGAATTTTCACATGTTGGGCCCGAGTGGTATACTTCTCGCGTGATTGTTGAGGGAGAAAGCTCATTTGCGCATTATTAACAGTTTCAGTCAACTCTGTTGGCGTCAAACAAACTTCCTCGTCGCTAGAATCACTCATTTTAGTTTTTTCACTTGTTTTCAAGTTTCTTGTTTTTAATATAAGGTTTAACAATGACGTGAAAAAATAACGCGTAAAGAACCGCGTACAAAGCAAATTGAAAAAAGAACACCAAGAAGGTTCCGAGTCTGAGTTTTTAACAAATTAAAAAAAAGTTGTATGATATATTCGGCACCATAGAGGTAGCAGTAAATAGGTTTAATGTTTTTTTTAATTCACAAACTTAGTGCACACGATGTTCTAAATTCAATTTACTTTATCCTCTAGAGAATAAAAACGGCTTTTCCACTCAGATATTGAAGATTAAAAATACTCTTTCCGAGATGGTGGGATGAAAAAAATATTAACTGGCATGTGTGTTTGGAGCGTTTGTAGAAGAGATCGAGTTTTACAAGTAGGTACTTAGGTCAGTAAATTAAACATTTTTAATCCGTGGAACTATCCTATTTTAAGAATCATATTTTTTATTTTGTACTTCAAGCTAAAAATTTACTGATTTCTTATCATTAAATTACTTAATTAAGTAAATATTTTCGCTAACTAACCAAATTGAACATTATTGTTAGCGCAAGTTATTAATATCAGTTTTTTGCGATAGCGATTCAGGCAAAAATTTAATTGAATTAAATTTTGTTTAATTTTTTTGTGTAGGCCGTGTCTAACATAATAATAAAAAAAATAAACATTTCTGATACATTTTTCAAAATTTCGTATTTATTCTTTTACCGACTTTCCTTAGTGCGAAAATGTTTAATTCTGACAAATTTAATTAATTTCACCGATTTTCTTCATATTGTAAAAAAATAGAGATAACTTGCTTTTCCTAGCTTTTATTGAAATAAACGCGTTTTTGTATTTCCAGAATGACCCGATTATGGAAAATGTTTAATTTTTATCATATTTATGAGCTAAGATCAAATAAATTCAACAAAAAAATCAGTTAGGAATTTTTGCAAGTTTCAAAGTTATTTTGACTGGCCTTTATAAATAATACCATAGATGTAGACCTAGTAGAAAAAAAGTTTTAATAAAAATTTAGTATCACTACTGGCAGCTTAATACGATAAAAACATAATGTTGCCCATTTTATTCGAAGATTAATAAATAAAAATAAAATGTAATGACTTTTCCAATTTTTTTTTCATGGTTTGTGGCCAGTTTCTTTCTTATTAAAAAAACACAAAGTATGCAGTTTTTAGTACTCACCAACAGCCATACAGCCATTCGGCCACGATAAAAACATCTTAGGCGACCTATCAAACGGGTGATTGATTCAGATAGATCGTAAATTCCGAATAGATTCTGTATCTATTTATGCCTATGTACATTTCCTTCTAAAAAATTATGATTAGGTACGATGTTTATATTTATTAGTCCGGTCAAGTTCCTCATTTAATTTGGGTAAGGTTAGACTAAAGAATTAATCTGAGGGGTAAGGTTACAATAATTCGCATGTAGGTAGCTGAAAATTTGTACGAATGTTCGGAACATCATTATAATTGAAATATGAAAAGTCCCCAGCGATCCAACATTTGCAATAAAAAATATTCATGGTTCGCATAGGTATATGAATTTAATGCGTTTTTCAGCCAAAGTTTTATCATAAAAAATAGGTCAGACTAAAATTAAAAAAAAAATAATTATAAAGATAGTAATTTTATCAATTATGTATCTATCTATAAAATTGATTGTTATTTTTTCTCCTAAGAGTCACCGTTTCTGACATACTTACCTACCTATAACGATTTAAAAAGTTGAAAAAGTTGTGTATCACGGCATGGGTTCATGGAGATTGGGAAAAGAAATGAGGTTGAACGTGATTTGCGATGTAAATAAGTTTTTGTATTGTTTATATCTAGACACAAAATTATTAAAGGGTTAATTTATTCCATTTATGTTCCAGAAGTTCTAGCATGTGTTTTATTAGGGTTGTTTAAAATTTTAGGATGTAAACCTACTTATTTATAATACGCGCACGTAAATGTTTTCGTATAACAATCGTTGAATCGTGTTATCTTGACATATCCGAAAGACAAAGTAAAGGAAGAAAGTCTTCCAGGTATACAACGTGTAACAGAATAAACGCAATACCTCTTAAGGGATCATTGTACACATAATTATGAACAACTTTCAGTTACTACTCTAATTCCAAAAACTACCTTAACGGATCACTACCCCGTTTTACTGTGTTTGACTGCTAAGGAAACGCGGCAATATGCAGTAACTACAATAAATAAAGTTGACTTCACAAATCTAGAACAGGATCTCATAAAAATTAACTTTGACCCAATTTATTACTTAACAAACCCAAACTTATCTCTAAATTACTTTATAAATTGTCTTCAACAAGCAATTATAAACAATACTAAACATATTACTCTATCTAAACGTCACATAATCATAAAACCATGGATGACACAAGGGTTGCTACGATGCACGAGAAACAGGGATAAGTTGCACTTGAAATCGAAGCATTCACCAGAAAACTTCATTCTAAAAGTTACATACACGCGATATAGAAACTTTTGCAACGCGCTACTAAGAAAAGTTAAAATAGAATATGAAAAAAATGAACTTCAGAATGCACAACAGGACAATAAAAAACTATGGAAAGTCATAAAAAAGATACATCAAAAATCACAAATCACCCGAAAAAACTGCTAACGCTATCAACCTCTCCTGAAAATTCACTGAGCGAAGTAAATAGTTACTTCGTAAACGTAGGAAGTTCACTAGCAAACAAAATACACCAGCAAAACACGCATACTGTAAATGACAGACAAACAAACAAAGACACAGGTAGCAGTAGCCCACATTCATTTGCTCTCATAGACACATCTGAGGAGGAGGTTGAACGTCTCATCCTTGACTCAAAATCAGACTGTGCCAGTGGTGGAGACAATATTAGTAATAAATTCTTAAAAACTTATAGAAACATTATTGTACCACCTCTTACAAAGATATAAAATGATTGTCTGCAGAGCGGAGTGTTCCCTGACGTCCTTAAAAAAGCCGAAGTTTGTCCAATCTATAAGAGTGGGGACAGAAACCGTATCAGCAACTACCGACCTATTTCTATTTTACCAGCGATTTCAAAAATATTAGAAAAAATTATAAATTCACGACTAGTTAATTATTTGGAAAAAAATAAACTGCTTTCGGCTAACCAGTATGGTTTTCGACAAGGAAAATCAACTGAGCATGCTGTAAATAAACTTATAAATTTTGTTACCTCCAATTTAGATAAAAAGAAAAAATGTGTCACTATCTTTCTAGATCTCGCAAAGGCATTTGATACGATTTCTGTTACCCTCTTACTGGACAAACTCGAAAGATTGGGAATTAGGGGTACACAGCTGCAACTTTTTACTAGTTACCTCACTGGCAGGTCTCAATGTGTTCGTGTAGGGAATTGTAAAAGTTCTCACCTTCAGATTACACACGGTGTGCCACAAAGTAGTATACTGGGACCCAGTTTATTTCTTGTGTATATAAATGATCTCACGAGTCTTGAACTTACCCATGGTGAAATCATATCTTTTGCGGACGATACTGCACTTTCTTTTGCTGCCAATACATGGGAAGAGGCTTTCGGTGCAGCACAGCGGGGCTTTGATATCGTAGGAAAGTGGCTTCAGAGCAATATTCTTACATTAAATGTAGACAAAACCAAGTACATCTGCTTTAGCATAAAAAATCAAACTGGAGACGGCATCGTGCGTAATATCATGTCGCACGAGTGTCGGTCTGGAAAAAACTGCCTGTGTCCTTCACTGGAACGCGTGCATACAATGAAATATCTAGGAGTCAACATAGACAGCAATCTTAATTTCAAAGAACATGTTAGGCTGCTAAGCGGAAGAATACGAAAGCTCATATATATTTTTAAAAACCTGAGGCACATTGCTGATTTTAAGTTGCTGAAGCAGATATACTATGCTCTCTGTCAATCACTTCTAACTTATTGTCTATCGTCTTGGGGAGGGACATCAAAAACAACTTTGAAGCCTATCGAGGTCGCCCAGCGTGCTGTACTGAAAGTTGCGACGTTCAAGCCTATCCGATTCTCTACAACTACATTATATCAAAATTGGGAGGTCATGACCGTGAGACAATTATACATATTTAGCGTCGTACTCCTACAGCACAATAAACTAAATTACAACCCACTACTCCTCCAAAAACGAAGAAAAGACATAGTATGCGAAAGAACTAAGCCCTCTAAAACTAAATTTATTCAACGGTTTGCCTACTCCATTGGTCCACTAATTTACAATAGGTTAAACAGAATCTTAAATATATACCCGTTAACAAAAATGCAATGCAAGAAGAAAATTACTGAATACCTCAAAAGTCTTACCTATGAACAGACTGAACTTCTGTACAAAGCATCACAAAATAAAAAATAAAAAAAGACATGCAGTATATAACATACTTCTCTTGATTTACACCCCACACATCCTCGTACACACCAGACACGTACATTCCCATTTCACACAAATAAGAGGCCCTGCATGCAAACACTACACATACTTTTTTTCTTTTCCCTTCCCTAATGCCTAATTAAGGTAATTGTATTATAAAGACTATGTACAAAATAAACATTAAATGTTACTGGCTACTATTTATATTTAATACTCGAGGGGTTTGGCGCTGATAGTCGAAATACAGGCTTTGCCTAGTTCGACTACAGATGACTACACCACTTACATTGTCCTAAATTAGCCTGTTAAAATATTTTGTAACTTATGTCTTAATTTCCTTAAATAAACATGTATTATTATTAGTATGGAACCAACACTGGAATCACAAACAAAGTTACAGAAAGGAATGGGGCAGATGATTTTTTTTTCGCGATTTCATTGTTGGTCCGATGGTGATTTTTTTTCATAATTATGAGTACAATGACCCCTATGTGATATATATATGATAATACGGCAACACCGTTTACTGACGCAGTCATTACGTCCTCACGTGTGCAGATGACTGGAAAAGATGAATGGGGACAGGAAAGGAACCCTTAAAAGGGTACGTTCTCCTAAACCGATAAAAAATATCGTAACAAAGACCAGATAAATGTCTCACCAATAACAGTATCGTTCCTGACATCGGCGAACTTGTCCTCGATACTCCTAAACTCTGGTATCGTGCTGACGCAGGTAATCTCCAGCCTGCCCGTGGCCACAATCTGCAGCTCCGACACGGTCACGTAAAGATCCCTCTTGCTTGGTTTACGACTTTTGTGGCGGCTGCTCATATGAATGACGTTCACCTCCTCGTGTTCTTTTATTTCAGCCATCTGGAAAAGTGCATAGACGTTTTAGGTGGATTTTCTTTCTTATTACTTAAAAACGTTTACGCCGTACGGCATTTTATATAAACTTTCAAGTCCTTATTTTTCGAAATAAATGAACCGATTTTAATGAAACTTGGTATGCCGCTAGATTTCTAGGTCTAAATAGTGAGTTTTTTTAAGAAAAACATTTTCGAAAAAGAGTTCAGGGGAAAAGATAGAGTGATTTTTTTAATCCGCAACTTTATTTTCCCCTGAACTCTTTCTCCCCTGAATTTTCTCTAATTACCTACTTACTATTATTTACCAAAATTCATTCAAATCGGTTCCTTCATTTCGAAAAAATAAGGACTTGAAAGTTTGTATGAAATGTCGTAGGGCGTAAACGCTGTTAAGTTTGTTTTCGCAAGAATGCAAAATATTATCAGCCTTATCACAGTAGGTTTTTGTTCAGTCTTTTGTTTAGCTTCATACAGTTAGGAATCATTTATAAATAAGTAGTTGATCGCAGAATTAAGAGAGTCAAAAAGGAGGGAAAAACATCTTGTTAACCCTAAACTATTCTCAATAGACTATGTTTGATGTACATATAAGATCACTTCAAGCATTGATTGAGGATTAATAAATATTATGTACATAAGATGTTCTGTGTCAACTTTACACCGCCAGGATCGTTTGACATTTTGACGCCGCTTTCGCTGCCTCGGGGGGAAAAGCACTAAGATGGAAGTTCTCCAAACATGTATATTTGAGGTAAATAAGGAAAAATATTCCATGTGTTTCCACGAATTCCCGACAGAAGGTATACGAGCACGTACGAACATAATGGTTAATTTGCATAAAAGTAATTTCCTTGCGCCCACCAACGTATACCTAAATATAGTATGTAAACAAAATATGTTTCATGTCATTTTAATTTGAATTCAGAATTTAATTAGCTTGTATCTAGTGTATTTTCACTGTAACTAACAAAAATATTTCTAGATACGAACGGCAACGGTAAAAATAAATTAGAAGTAAGTCGTTTGAAAGCCATTCACTGCTCTTTTAGTGCATTCTACAAAAAATAACCGACTTACACGACAACCAAAAACATCGATTTCCGAAATTAAAATTATTTCATACTTTGTAGCGTTTTTTAATTCGAAGTCGGTTGTATTTTTATAAAAAGTTTTATTTTATTTTTCACTTTAAACTAAACCCAGCGCAAAAAGAATCATCAAGATCGGTTCATAAACAATAAAGTTATGCCCGAATAGACAACCCCAAAATCATGGTTGACTTGTACACATCTGCGTACCCCTTCACAGCGTACCGGCGAGATGTTAGGTTATGAAGTGGTGTTAGACAATGAACAAACATGCGATTTCAGCAATCTTGGGAGATTTGTTATCATTGAAGAGTTCCGTTTCCTATCTCCGAAGTTCTTCATAAGATTTTCACCAAATTGAAATGGTTCGGGAAAATACTTAAAAAAAAACGTTTTCACCAAAAAACCCGACTCCCAAAAAAAACACTACAAAGTACAATTATTTATTTATTTATTTTTAGCCTATTCCGTCCCACTGCAGGGCAAAGGCCTCCCTTTCTTCCTTCCATTCTTCCCGGCTCTGGGCTAGTGTTGACCAATCCTCTCGATAGCTTCTGCTTCTTCGTTATTTGACACCGACTTCCGAAACTAAAGTTATTTTGTACTTTGTAGTGTTTTTTTTAAGTCGGTTTTTTTTGTGAGAAAGTTTTTTATTTTTCACTTTTTAGTGGTACCCCACACCTAACAACACCAATGGAAAGCCACAGGAAAGCAACAATACGCAATTTCGTATACAAGGATGATTTTTCCACATATTTTTCCAGCTATTTGGATTTAAAAATTAAACTGCTGAACCGATTTTGATAAAAATTTCAATGGGACCAATCGAGAAGTATATTCTTTCACATAAAACAAGAACAAGATTTTTCAAATCGGTTCATAAATGACGGAGATATGAGGTAACAAACACAAAAAAGTGTGCGGCGAAGTTTAACGTAATGTAGTTTTATCATAATTCACGATCATCACCTGATGCTCCTTCAAGCTGCAGCCAGGCGGCCTGGTGGCGACGTGGGAGGCGTGTGTGAGGGTCAGCAGAGGGGGAGGGCTACTGTAGCCGGCCTCGTACTCGAAGGTCCTCTGGAGGCCTCTCCGGCCGTTGCGCTCGCTCATGGGCACGCGGAACTTGTGGGAGTGGGCTACCAGCTCGTCCATCTAGAAATGTTTGAAGGTAGATTAAGTATGTTAAACTAGCTTCAGCCGGTGGCAACGTCCGCGGGAATGTCGGAAAGTTTCCCAAGGGAACATACTTCTGGGATAAATACATAGCCTATCCAGACTATAATCTATCTCTGTGCCAAATTTCATCCAGATCCGTTCAGACGTTCGAGTAACAAACTTCCATCCAGCCATTCGTATATTATCTATTCAAACTTTCGCATTAATAATAAGTAGCAAGAGTAAGATGTGAAAAATTCTTTGCAGTTCAATTTGAGGTTTCGAAAATTGAGACAATTGTTGCAGGCGCTTGGGTTATTTTCAATTGGGGTTTTTGTTAAGTTTGCAAGGTTTTACTTTCAGAGTATCTTGTGGCTAGTAATGCATTCTTACAGTAGGTAGCATTTGCTATAGTTCTTTAAAACTCTATACCTAACCAACCAAAATTATCACGTCGTTTGCGAAAGCTCCAAAGTGAATACATGAATAAATAATACGGGCCAAGGCTTTGAGACATCTGGCAGACATGGCCGGCCCACTGCTCTGTCCCATTGCAATCTTTCTTTCTGAGGAATGGAAGGAATCGGGGAGGCCTTTGCCCTGGAGCGGATCAGTTCAGGGTGACAAAAAATAAATAATAATTAGTAAAAATGTCTTTTCGGAGTGAGTGCTACAACCCGCTAGGCCGCTTGTCGAAACGGCATAACAACCGCGTTTTCTTCTTTTGTTTAGTAGAGCATACGGTTAAACTAAAAGATTTAGTTTGTTTAAGTATGTTTAAGTATATAAAGATGATGAATTCTACCTTTCTTCCATTAATGAACCACGTAATATGTGGGGCCGGTACGGCGGGTGCCGTCGTGCAATTGGCCCGCAGGGTCTCCCCGAAGCTGAGGTAGCGCGTCGGGAAGTCAATCCGCGGGTGGTGCTTCTGTGGATCTGCGTAAAAATCAATTTTACGCGATAAAGTGACGCATATTATGTTTTTAACATGTATGTCATTATTGTAAAGAATCTATATCTATCTATCTCTACGGATAGAACAATTTCAGTGAAAACGGGTCGTCGCATTGTCCCGTCTCGTCTATCTGCAAGAGGTTTTTAGGTCCTTTTTCCTGTCGATCCTTTGTTTTTGTATTCGTCATGTTCTACGTCATCTCGGCTGTAACAGACGATGACATGACCTTTTCGTGATAATTGGAGACCTCGAACTGCAGAAAGCGGCTACTAATTAATCATGTCTTGACGGAAGAAACAACGCAGATCGATTATAGCTCACTGATTAGAAATGTCATATTACTGCGTTGGTATCGAACAATAGTGACATTAATCTCAATATTTTACGCTAATCCCATTTATCTAGTAACTTGTACAATAAAGATCGCAGTAATCCCTGTTGCCGAACGGATCGCATATTGTTGTGAGCGCAAACAATACCTAGCCACAAACGAATGTCCACCGATATAGCATTTCATCCCATGCATAATACAAACAAAATGTCATGAATATTTAGATTACACGAATAGATAATTAATAATTTACGAGTTCTTTGTCATCCATTAACGACTTTCCCGGAGCAAGGCTTTTACGTCCCCATTTTGTGACAGCCTCTTGTTCTAAATTTTATTGTAGGTAAGTTCGAATCGGATCTAATTTATCGAACTGTTAATGGTTAAGGTAGGTACCCGACTGCGACAGAAGGAGGGTAATGTTTTTCGAGCGTATTTATATACCTACATACAAACATACATGTATGTTAAAGAAACATACATGTATGTTTGTATGTAGGCATGCCCTACAGCTCAAACGACTGGACGGATTTTAACATTATGTGTGTGTCGTTGAATTCGTCAGAATTGTGGTAGTGACATTATGCTATATAAATTTTCAAAATGGCGCCCGCAAATGAATAAAAAATGTTACTCACTAAAATGGAAATAAAAAAAATACTGTAAAAAACCCGACCGGCAAAAACGACTAAAAACTTTCAAACAAGTCGCTTTTCAAGCAGTCTGATGCAGTTCAAACACAGGTCTGAGGCCACAAACTGCATCAGACTGCTTGAAAAGCTGCTTGTTTGAAACTTTTTAGTCATATTTAGCGGTCAGGTTTTTTGAAAAAGTCATTTTTATACAACTTTTCTAAAACACATGAAATTAGATGAACATACTTTCCATAGAATTTGTAAGCAGTTGATTCCATATTGTTCACTGACTGAATTTCGCGATAGCCCCGCTCCCAATGGATGTAGGTTTATTTCATGGCTAGTATAAGCTCTGACGGAGTGGTCCTTAGAGATAAGTAGGTAGTTCCTTTACGTAGGATAGGTACTGAAGGCTACCGAAAACTTAACAGAATAATGCTTCAGTTCTAGTAAACGCTTGGATTATCTGACAAAAAAATGGCAAAACAAAACGGTTAAATGAAATTAATTTAAACATTGAACATTTTATTACACCTCGTGTCTGCTCTTTGGCTCCAATTGATAAAGATCTTTGACACATTGGCGGGAGTGGCAGCGTTTTATCTCACAGTCAGACTGCAAACTTTTTAACATTACGAATTTAATTTAACTAAAGTTATTCTATGCATTTGGTTGAACTAGTAGAATTATATCGAAAAAATCAAACAAAATTATTACAACTAAATTTAATATAGAGATTACTTTTAATTTTAAACTGATTTACATAATGTGATATGTGTACATGAAGGTTGGTAGAGTGTTGGGACTTGTAATGTGGAAATTAACATATTCCTTCCTTATTCATAATTATAACTCGTAAATGATTCATAGAACCACGTAATTAAGAGCACATTCTAATCGCACTGTAATTTATTTAAAACTGAGTTTTAAAAGTTGTGTGTAACACTGAGTTTTAAAAGTTGTGAGTAAAAGTCAGTTTAATACATAGCACATAATTGTTCCACCGTCTATTATGACATCTTCTTTGTCATCTAGGGTGATCCAATAAACTAGAGCTGAATTTATAACTGTACCCGTATCCAGTGAATGTAACTGCTGACTCTTGCGAAGGCCGAAGGATACTCTAATTCACATCCATCACGTGCCACAAATGAACTGACGCCAATTAACACCTGTTGCCCTTGTACATTCATCGTCAAAGGTCCGCCTGAGTCACCCTGGCAAATGCCAACTCCTCCGTAGCCGTTTGTACAAATGTTCGAGTCTTGAACCAGGTTACCGTAGAATGACCGACACTTTTCTAATGGAATCACTTCCAGCATGACATTTCTAGCCTGGGTGTTTGTGGTGGGATTAGTAACGTCCGAGTATCTGCCGTAACCCGCAGCAGTGACAAGCTTGTTACTATAGTCCATTTGCAGGAGCGTTCCAGATGGTAATGCTATCGGTTGAATTTCACCAGAGAAAGGAACTTGAACGGGTAAATATAACATTGCAATATCGTTAGCGAATGTTCTCGAGTCATAAGTGGGGAAAATAGCAATAGCAGATGCAGAGACTCGGCGACCTCCATGGAACAGAAACGGTGAGCCCAGGACTACGGTGATTCGGTGTGCCTGATTCCTTCCGTCGAACCAGCAGTGAGCTGCGGTCAGGACTCTGCTTGAAGATAGAAGTGATCCTCCACAGGCCGACGGTGAGGTGAGTCCTACGATGTCGATGAGTAGACCGGCAAGGTAGGGGTGCGCGAAGACGGGCGCTATTGCTCCTCCGACGATACGACCATTTCGCGCTGCCTCTTCCGACATTTTAATATTTTCAGCATTTTTGATGCCGACTTGCTGATGCCACCCTATCGGTTGCTCTCCCGCTGGGCTGGTCCACGCGGAATTAATAAAAAATAGACAAATTACCAGGAAGGCGCGCATTGTTGACGTTTGTTGTGCGCTGTCTGCACTCGGGCCTTATATACTACCTAAATAGTTAACCTTTATCTGTTTTAAATTTTAACTGATAAATAACAATTAAGCCGATACCATTTTTATTACCATTATTTTAAAAGGATTAACAGTCTCGATTAATTCATTGTTATTTTGCACATGCTATTAATTTTGGAGTGATCTAAGCAGAGGAATTATATTTAGTAATCATGGGATTAACGTGTCTTTGTGTAGGGTTTTATGATATGTTTGTTGTTATTAATTCCTACTATTGGGACAGAAATTGATTATTTTTTTACATTATTAACACATTGGGAAAACCCACTTTAATGATAAAGGTACGCCTGCAATTTATATGGATACTACTAATAACATTTCTTGATATTTCATGAATTAATATTATCTTTTGTTTATAAACAAGAACCTTAACTAAAGACTCGATACATACCTAATTTAAACCAGAAATACCTAATACCGGTCAAGCTCCCGACATGACAAACTTCAACATCTTATACTCGTAATATATAACTTGCGTTATGGTAATAATAGAGTTTTAAAACGCGTAAATCGGGCGACACACTGGTGTGTCGGCGGAGCTTGACGGGTTAATTTTAAAATAACGTAAGTTCATTCTTTTCAGCGAGTAAGTGACGCTAGAAAATACTAAGGTTGAGTCAAGTGGAGGAAATCACTTAGAATATACAAGAATTTGGCTTTCTTCCAGTTTGGTTTATTTTATAGAACAGAACTAGATTATTTTATTTTTAAGACGAGAAAAATAATTGCGTGTTCTCTTAAAACATTCATGAAGTTAGCTAAAAGACAAATGATAAGTCTTCTTATTGTGTTGAGTCATTATTTTGACTCTTAACCAAATCATAGTAGGAACACTTTTTCCATTAGCGGAAGTCATGAGGCATCTAGCCCTGTATGTATTCCCAGCGGAAAAGTGTCGTTTTTCTTAATTTCAGTTAAGCAGATATTTAGTGTATGACGTCGTGTAAATGTGTATGGTAAGTACGAATTTGTGCATCCAACCATTGGGGAGTTATTCAACAAAAACTGTTTTCGCTGGAACTACGTCATCCCAGCGGCACTTTTTTTTTCCTATGGACGTACAAGAAAAAAAATACATGCAATAATTAGTGTGTGACGAGAGGTAAATGTGTATGTTTAAATGAAATTTGTGTGTCTTAAAACTTCGAAGATATTCAAGTTTCCGCTGCGCTGACGTTTGGCTATTTGATGGAAATCATATAAATCGGTTTAGTGCAGAGTTGATTTATTTTACGCAAGTTGCTATGAATTTGTGTATAATGTTTGTGAAAACAGATTTTGAAAAAAGCATACCGTTTAGGAGATATACACGTAAAGGTGAAATATGGTTATTAGGTCCAAGTACTTAAAATAGGAACTTTAGAGCCTAACTTTTAACGTTTATTTGTATCTTGTAAGGGTCTACAACGTCTTGCCAAGTTTCATTTATGTGCGCTTAGTAATTAATGAGCAATGGCATAATTTACTACGAATGGACCACTATATTTTGTGACATCCGATTGTAGGACTTTTTAATGGAAAAGCAATATAAAACATATTCCAATATTTAGTATATTAATTCAACTATTCATACGTAAAATTTCAGCTCATTACGCTACATAATTAAAGAGATATAATAAAAATACCAGAACAACCGAATTACATGGATAAACCGACCAAGTTTGAATGGCTACAAAAAAGCGGTCGTGCAGTACATAGAGCTAACGTTCTAGAATTTCCAGTGTTTTACCGTTATTGGACTAGTACAGGTCGGCACACAATTCTTGACCTGGCTCGACATGTTTCGAAACGCTTTACTTGGCATCACTGTTACCGTTGCGTTTATATTATTTAGGTACATCGAAATTGAAATGTTCAATTTTAATTAAAACGTCATTCGAAATGTGTCGAGCCAGGTGCCAAGTTAACGCGTACGGGTAGTAGAAGTTCATGTCTTCTTAGCGCGCTTTATTAGTCACAAATGTGCACCCAAGGACAATTCGTTTGTTCTTGTTTGCATTTATTCAAACCACAATTAATAGGTATAATCCCGCAACAATATTACGTAGGTACCTACTTATTGTTAACCTGTCAGGCATCGCGAGCGCGAAACACAGAACAACAGTCAAGCCCCACCAGCATTTTTATATAATACAAGCTGTTGCCCGCGACTTCGTACGCGCATATCCCGTTTTTTCCCGTTCCCGTAGGTACTCACGTTTCCGTAAGAATATGCGCTAGAACGTAGGTAAGTAGGTCGGTACTGCACTACACTATAAACCTATTTTCAAATTGAGTCAATTACTTAGTACTGATCTGTGATTCTGTGATTGTAAGACATACTTATTTGTTGCTGTAAAAGCTGGAACGAGAAGACCAACTTCCGAAAATTTACTAGTAGGTACTTAATACCTAAGATTTACCTATACATAAGTATTTGAGCTTTTACAGTAGGCAACGTATTTCATTTATAAAAGACAGATTCTTTATATCAATGTGTGGTGGCGTTGTTAGCGGCACAATAAATCTAACAATAATTTGATTTTATTTGATGTTATTATTACTTTGTTAATAACGTTTTTTAATTTTAATAGTCAGTAATTAATAAATACTTTTAAGAGTACAAAGTTAATGCAGTTGTTTTATTTTCTGCGAAACGATTGTGTACGCGCCTGTACGAATCTATTAAACACGATAATGATACTATACTGGAAATTCTAGAACGTTAGCTCTATGTACTGCACGGCCGCTTTTTTGTAGCCATTCAAACTTGGTCGGTTTATCCATGTAATTCGGTTGTTTTGGTATTTTTATTATATCTCTTTAATTATGTAGCGTAATGAGCTGAAATTTTACATATAAATAGTTGAATTAATATACTAAATATTGGAATATGTTTTATATTGCTTTTCCATTAAAAAGTCCTACAATCGGATGTCACAAAATATACTGGTCCATTCGTAGTAAATTATGTCATTGCTCATTAATTACTAAGCGCACATAAATGAAACTTGGCAAGACGTTGTAGACCCTTACAAGATACAAATAAACGTTAAAGGTTAGGCTCTAAAGTTCCTATTTTAAGTACTTGGACCTAATAACCATATTTCACCTTTACGTGTATATCTCCTAAACGGTATGCTTTTTTCAAAATCTGTTTTCACAAACATTATACACAAATTCATAGCAACTTGCGTAAAAAAAATCAACTCTGCACTAAACCGATTTATATGATTTCCATCAAATAGCCAAACGTCAGCGCAGCGGAAACTTGAATATCTTCGAAGTTTTAAGACACACAAATTTCATTTAAACATACACATTTACCTCTCGTCACACACTAATTATTGCATGTATTTTTTTTCTTGTACGTCCATAGGAAAAAAAAAGTGCCGCTGGGATGACGTAGTTCCAGCGGAAACAGTTTTTGTTGAATAACTCCCCAATGGTTGGATGCACAAATTCGTACTTACCATACACATTTACACGACGTCATACACTAAATATCTGCTTAACTGAAATTAAGAAAAACGACACTTTTCCGCGGGGAATACACACACCATCTAGCCCCCGTTAACAGGACTGCATAAAAAAACTGGTTCTTCATTTATTCTCTTATAGAGGACCCTGATGAGTCATTAAGAGTTGCAAGAAATAAACACAAGGAAGTCGATTAAGTATTTATTTCTGTTTGCCTTACTTTTAGCTCGCAATAAATTACTACAGATTAAATAATCATTAAAGTATTCGAAACCAACTAAGAGATTAAGAGTAGATACGTGGTAGCAAAATATACCATTTATTTCTAGAAAGTACTTTACTGATTAGTTGATTTACCTCTATCTATTTTTTTGTCTCATTTTTCAGAAGCACTAAGTAACATGCTCGTTGTTCACTTTCACCTGAAATATCTGTTGATTTACTACTATTGGGTGAGGTTTTTCCTTCCCGAACCTTTTCAGTGCTCGATTAATCATTTATTACGTCGGTAGCAGGGTTCCAAATTACGGACAATTTTTGGGATCTGCGGCTTCATCGGCTATCCGACGCTCGAAATTTATACAATACCTACGCTCTGGTGAGAAAAGATGACTTTTATAATCTTTCATGTACAGTTTCCATGTCCTATTTATTTTAGCAAGACAGACAGATAAGTCAACACTGCTTGGCTAACTTTGGTAACCTTAAATTTAGCAACATGATAGCCACATAATATATTATCTGGGTTACCTTACAGACACATACGGATAAAGTATCAGGGAACGGAAACGGATTCTCCTCAATAAAAACGGGACCGCGATATTTGTTGCTCGACCCCGGACTTGATAAATGATCGGAGAGGAGAAATAACCACCAACATACATTTCTTTACAAACGAGAACAATACTTTTAACAATGTTTGACAAAAGAAAACGTACAAAGTGATATTTTATTTGCATTATGCTCAGAGAATAAGAAAAATAAGTTGGGGGCTATTCATTCAAAATTGTGTAGCATGCAACGACCATTTACTTGCGCCATTTGTCTCGCTGACGCTGCATTTATTCAAGTCAGAACTCACCAAATTTGCTCTATTCGCCGAAAGCAAATTCTAAACCCAATCAACCTACCATTTCTGATTCCAAATAGCTCCATTCCATTCAGCTATCCGTATCTTTCAGGCTGGATTGCTTGACTGTCCCGTGCGTTTAACTTTGGCTTATTAGCAGAAGGTATAAGGTTCAAAGTTGTATGATGATTGTGTTGTTAGATTTTAATGGTGCGTGTTATGGTTGTTTGGTATGCGTCGCACGCGCCGCGCGGCCGGCCTTCAGGCTGCATTCTAATACATCGCTAATGATGATGTTTTGGGCAGTAAATGGATACCTTTATAGGTGCCATCCTTTAGGAGCACGGGTACAATTCTATTTGTATTCAGTTTAAGGAAAACAATTGAAAATACAGATTAAGTTTATCTGTAATGAAAATGAATGTTTGGGTACTTTCAAAGTTCACCCACGTGCACCCGCAATTCCTGATAGAGGCATATAAAACACAAACGCGTAACTATAGAGTTCCTAACGACAAGGCATAGGTGCATATGGTTTGGATGATATAGGGCCGCTTAGAGCTATCTGAAAGTCTATTTTATTTTATTTTATTTATTCGGGAAAACAAACAATTACACATTAAGAATTATAAAAAGATAGGATACAGAAATGATACAAATGTGAAATCAACCACGTTCTCCACAGATAAACAATGAGACAATTTGGTAAATTTTAAGACTAACGTTGAAATACAACAAAAAAGAGGAATATTAAAGAAAAGTATCTACAAAACATAAAGCTATCAATAGTGCCGCATAAGCGTCACAATAGTGTCACATTAATTTTTTAATAAGTTAAGCAGCATGAATCTAAACTTTCCACGCGGTAAATCAAACAGATCTAAACTGCAGAAATTCTTATTAAAATTGCTCATTAGGCGACGAAGAGGTGCACGCAAGCCCGCATTTGTACGACTGGTAGTAGTGGCGAATACAGGTCGTGCGCGCACTTTGCGTCCGTGGCATGTTCTGGGAACTATATAACACAACTTATTACTAATATCTAAACAATCATATGAGTTATTGCATAAGTCATACAAAAATGTAGTTTCAAGAAAAGTACGCCTGGAACTCAAAGATAGCACATTATATTTCTTACGTAGCTCGCTATAAGAGAGATAACAACTTTTTAAGCAGCGATAATGCATAGACTTCAAAAATTTGCGTTGTACGCTTTCTATACACTCAATATATTTACTGTAGTAGGGGTTCCACACAGGTACTGCATATTCTAATTGAGATCTAACAAGTGATCGATAAAGATATAAATATGTACTGGGGTGCTTAAATTCTGTGGCTGATCTCATCACAAAGCCGTACATGCGATAAGCATTATTAACAATTTTATTAACATGTGCGTCTAAGTGCAGTTTATCATCAAGTAATATTCCTAGGTCGCGGATCGAGCTCTCCCTTGCCAAAGATTCCCTATGTATTGTATAAGGATATTTCAAAATATTTTTATTTTTAGTGAAGCTAATACAACAACATTTAGGAATACTGAGTTGGAGTTTGTTTTTATTGCAATAATCTGCAAGACGATTGAGGTCTTGTTGAAGCAGTTGACAGTCAACCATAGTTTTGATGGGTCTAAATACTTTAAGGTCATCTGCGTAAAGTAAGAACTTAGAATTAAGAAAGCACATGTCAATATCATTTATAAAGATAATAAATAACAAAGGGCCTAGTATCGAACCTTGAGGCACCCCTGATGAAACAGTTATGGATTTTGATTGGAAACCATTAACTACTACTTTTTGCGTTCTATTTGTAACGTAGGAAGTAAACCAACGGAACAAATTCCCACGAATGCCGTTAAATGCTATCTTGCCCAAAAGTAATTTATGATCGACCTTGTCAAAAGCCTTACGAAAATCAGTATAAATAGAGTCCACCTGCACTCGTGAGTCTAAATTATTGAATAAATAATCAGTATATTCAATCAAATTAGTAGTTGTAGATCTTGCCTTGACGAACCCATGCTGTTGCTTTATAATCTGATCATGAATAATTGGATACAGCTGATTGTGGACAAGCCTCTCGAAAAGCTTTGACAAGATCGACAGAATGGAGATAGGACGGTAGTTCTCAATTTCATACTTTGGGCCAGATTTATGGACTGGGGTGATACTGGGGTCTAATCATGGAGACCAAGGAGTTGGTTTAGCGGTTCGGTTTCCTGTGACCGCATGAACATTTTCAATGAACCTGAAAACAATGCAACTAAAATATCTTGTGAACCTGAGGCCCACGTTGAATAAATAATTGATTGATTAAAACGTCATTCTGTCTGTGACCCCGAAATGCTTGAGAGAAACAGAGGATCTTTTAACAACAAATAATCTCTGCTTGTCATAATCTCATTAGTTAGTCGCTATTCTACTCGCTGCTCGCAAACCGCAGAGAAAATATAATCTAAATAGCTCTTATGTGCATTCAGCGTTCGTTTATTTCAGTCTAGAATCGATCGTTGGTTTATAGAACGTATAGGAGTGAGATTTGACGTCGCAGTTTGAAAGCTCCATGCGTTGACGTTCAATTGTTTTCTCAATTTGGCGGAGCTACGGAGCTACGGAGCTACGCTATTCGTAGCGAGTTGCTACGAAAATAATCGTTTTGAAAATTGATGTCTAAATTAATTGTATTTACAGTACAAGTAGAGTGTTGTTGCTGGAGGAAATATTTTTAACTCCTTCGGCATTTATTTCCATTGTTCAGGTTCTTGCAATTAAATCTGACTTGTGTACTAAGTCTCGTCTGTAGTAATTACAGATATCATAGACAGGTATTTAACATATTTTGCGGATTTTATTGTGTTACGATTGCATCACTATCAGCGTCACCTTGTTCAATGTGCAATAGAACGATTAACGAATCATACCACTGCATTACGACTGATAAAAACTGATTGATGTATTTTTAAGCACCAATAATTCAGGCATCACGTAAGCAAAACAAATTGTCAAAGATGAACTTACGGAAAACAGTGAGTGGTTTTTCTGTGGAGGCTTTAGTGAAGATAGGTGTGTCGAGTGACACCTCGCACGAGTAGCTGCCACTCGCTGCGAAATCCAAGTTCTGCAGGATTATAGAGTTTTCCGTCGCTAAGGCGATCTGAAATGAAGCAAACAAGTCAATTAGTTTCAAACAAAGACGCTCACTGAATTTTAATAGAATAGTGCCTTTTGTTACAATACAAGGACCCCGTCTGCGCGGCAATTTGTTGAAATACTATCGGTATTTAATGTTTAAATTGAGAACAATGTTGCCTGTTGCTTTCTCGTAGAGCGCTACAGTTAACGAACGTGAATATATTTATTTAAATGATGGGTACTTAAAATAATCGTACCATCTCGGTTGACAGACCTAGGTATTGGGACATGCATGGGACATAGCAGTGGGCTCAACTCTAACATAGGTCAGTAGACAATGACAACAGTGTACGTAGGTGCAAAATTACTGCTTATTTCCAAAATAAATCTATCTTGATAAAAATCTGACCCCAAACACGTTGGTTCAACATGACGACCTTTCTTTTCGAGTTTGTTGTGGCCGTTAAAAAAGGTGAGTGTCATTAAGTTAAGAGCTACCTACACGAAAATATTCACGCTTACGACAAGGATGGTTCAACAAGTGGGCAGGTACTTATTATGATTAGGTGTTTGAATAGAATAAGGAATGTGGGAGTATGGAAGTAAGTAGTTATTTGGGCAAAGTAATCGATTTCCCTGTAAGCTTGAGCAAAGCTTTGCGTTGGATTCTTGTTTGTCAACTTCGCTCGGTCGCTCGCCGTGAAATCATTTCAAATATTTTTCACCAGTAGGTACATATTTTTCTATTTGCTTACCTAATAGATTAAGTTGGTTATCTCATTAGTGTTATTTGGTCAGTTTTATTATTGATAAATAACGAAATCCTCCCCAACTGCATAATTGTACACCATCCGGTCCACACAAAGGACGTTATAACAAAATGAAAAGCTTTGATCGTATTTTAATGTTATACAAATGTAGCGATTCGTGGTCGGATTAATGTTCATGGAAACTATTATTTATTCATCCTCTATATTATTAATTAATTTGAACATTACCGTCCCTGTTTTAAATACTAAACCAATTGTATGTTGTAAAACATCAGTAGGTACCTATGTGGTAGAACAATAGTAGGCTTGTGTTTGAAGTATCAATGGTATTCGGATGCCGGTTGCCGGTTGCCGTAACCTCGACTTAGGCAGTTAGGCCTTCAGACAATTCACTCGGATATTCACAATTCGCTAGATTGACCCGGTAGTGAGGTCGACCTGTTACGCCCTCCTGCGGTGGAATGGAACGAGCAATGTGCATGCAATGCAACCTACCTGAGGCACGCCGAATTAATTTAAGTGCGCTTTTACATTAGGTGCATACTGCCTGCTGTTAGCACACGTTATACTCTTTATTATAACTTAATGCGGGGACTCCATATGTGGATTATAATAGTTAGGTAATTGGGTAGGTTATTATAAACCTAGAAGTTTTATTAAAGCATGTTTGCGTTGGTGCTATTAAGCCATACGCGTATTTGCTGTTATACTTTTAGTGGTTGCACAACATGGTACAAATTAATTTAGTGATAGAACAGAGTAGAGTAGGTACCTCCTTTCTTGAGAATCGACAAATCTACCTACTCTCTGAATAGCAGGCTAGTAGAGGTGCCTATTTCTACATATGTAAGTGTTTGCAGAAGTAAACGTTTTGCCATATTCTGACTTCATCCCTCCTGGAACCCCTTTGACATAATAAAATGGATTCTAAAGTTGAATTACCTAAAACACAGCTCAGTATCTAATTCAAAAGACAAGCGTCGAAAATTACATTTAAAACTAAAGTTTGTGAGAGTGAAACAACCCCACGAAAGTTGCGGGAAAATAATATTCAATAATGAGAAAATGAAACTTGGGAAGTGTTCTCTACGGCTGTAAAACAACTTGTATCACGCCTACATTTCACCAGGGAGTTTTCTTTTTATATCTTTGCCTACTTTTCAATATTATTTATGACGTTCTTAAAATACTGGTTGTAAAATACTGGTTGGAGGTAAAAATGTAGGCGGCCGACTGATGGTATCTAGACAACTATGGTCCAACAAAGCCAATAACAAAAGATGAATTAAGGAATGTTATAAAAGAAAACGGGAGTGAATTATAGTGTGCCGGTTAACAATAGTAACATTAGACAAATGCTGAAACATGATGAATACCACTGTAATTGCGAGTGAACTGTCTTCCCCGAAACAAATCTAAACTGTCTGATCCCTTCAAACCGCACCACAGCAACGACGCTTTGCGCCGGAAATGGACTTGGTTGTAGGTTTTACCTAGGTACCTACTTTCTGGACACGCTAATTTACAGTAACAGCAGTGGGTACAGTGTAGTATTCACTAATACTACGACACTATTATACGACTGAACTCTAAATATTGCTCATTTGCGACTAGGTTGACATATCTCAAAATTTATGATTTTTAGTTACCTAATGTGTTGAAAAAATCGCGCTCCGTTTACTGTACAAACGTCATTTCTCTAAGCTCTATAGTAAATCAGGGAGAGTAGATATTCACAGAGAAATTACGTTTTTACAGTAAACGGAGCGCAATTTTTTCAAAAATCGAGTAGTCGACCTTGTAGCAAATGAGCGATATGCATATACGTAATAGCCATTTCTCGCAACTTCGCTCGCAAGTTCTATCCGGCCATCCCACAAGAATCGAGCATTTTTCTGGAATATAATGTAGCCCACGACACTCAGATACACTTTCCCACTCGTTTTCTATCATCAGTGAAAAATCTTTTTCGTAATCGAATCAGAACTTCCAAATATGAACTTTAAACATATTACACAAACAATCCATTTTTTTCTTCTTATTTAGATTTGCGATAGAATGTTAATAAACACCAAATCTGTGCCTATACCTACACAGTTCAGCGTAAATAAATCAGAGAATGTCTCTCTATCTATAGGATACATGAACAATGTCTCGGGTTCGCTGGTATCGTCGACAGAAAAGCGTTTAATTCATTAAGATCTATACAATTAGACGGCGAACTAGTGAAAGGCGCCCCGGAGGAAAACTTTCCTGTACGGTGGCCATGGTTTTATTTCTGTTACGGAAAAATATTCGATAAATTTTTTCCTAGGTGCATTTACGACCCACTACTGCTAGTTGTGGATTTACGAACTGGGGCTCGAGTCTGCTATTGCAATCGTGTGTCAATGACCGGTCATTGATCGAATATTTGACAACTTTGACAGTTTTTGTATGGGATATGTGTCATAAGTTTGACGTTATACGTCAAAAATCGATCATTGACCGGTCATCAAGGAACTTCTACTACAACCTGGAATGTGCACAGGCTGTCGATACGCGGTCTGAGGGAGATGGCTTCGCGAGAGCCCTCTGTCCCTTTCATTAGGGTGACCAACCAATATAATGTAGGTTGAGACTAATATAATAGGATATAATATATTAACCAATAATTTGATTTCATAAGTTAATATAATTATGCTTTAGGGATGGATTAAAGTAAAACGCATTAAACTATGTTTTATTATATCCTGGGGCCTGAAATGAAGACTGCAAATAACGGAACAATTTTTGATATTTGAATGACTTGGAATGACATCAAGCCATTTTTTCTCCGTGATTCTTCTCGAGGCAGTCTGAAATTATATTTTTTAAATTTATTTCAAATATACGAAGTAACACACCTAAATCAGCGATTAATATGGGAAGTTGAAACTTTTTTGCCATTTCCGTACAATGTTCCTCGGGAAATGTGAAATTTCATGATCACGTCACGTATTCGGTACACCATTCCATATAAAGTTTTATTATGCTTACGTTGAAGACTACCTCCTATTTATATGCTGCATTTTGTAAATAATCTTATAATTTCGTTCATTATGGGCACCCTACTTCAAGAATTGCAATATACTTACTTGAAGAAAGAAACACCGCATCTGCATAGGATTCGCTTTTGCAACCGAACAGCTTTTGAATCGCACACTTTTTAACCATCTTTATTACATCCGAATAAAGAAATTGATTTTTTTACAACAAATAAATATGGCTGGTGGGTTACCAGTCTAACTTATATAATTATATATTCTACTAATAATCTTTTCTTTTTTAATTACATTTCAATACAGTATCTAAATTATTGCTAAAAAAATGTTCTCATTCTAACAGATAATTTAAAAATATTAAAAATATATCAGAACGAAAGTTAATGTTTTTTTTTAATAAGACACGACAATATTATTTTTCCTACCATTCCTACTAAATTCGGGAATAATCCTCCTGGCAACACTTTAGAAAGGGACACAGGGCTCTCCAAGCGCTTTCTCCCTCGGACCGGATTTCTCTTTGACCAAGTGATTGTCTGTAATAGCACTTAACTTCATAAACATAAGGTTTATTTTTATATTGGTGTCAAATTCACAATGCTCATTCCAGGTTGTAGTAGAAGTTCCTTGCCGGTCATTGAGACACGATTGCAATAGCAGACTCGACCCCCTGTTGAGGTGGTTCTCTGATCTTCTTATCATAACGCCTCTAACTTCGGTGTTTAATTAAAAATGATGCAATCGTTTTAATAATATCATCACATTTCAAAATTCTAATAAATATTATAAATACGAAAGTGAGCTGTTTTTGTTACACTTTTATGCCTTAATCGCTGGTTAAAAAAAAGCTTAAAAGTGTTCCATTTTTAGGGTTCCGTAGTCAACAAGGAGCCTTTATAAGTTTCGCCATGTTCGTCTGTCTGTCTGTGTGTCCGCGGTTTAGCTCAGACACGCTAAGCACTAGAAAGTTGGAATTTGGTATGGTATACATATTAGTCACGCCGACAAATGGTAAAATAAAATTTTTGAAAAAACATTTTTTAGGGTACGCGTAAAGTGGCTATGATTTTTTTATCGTCTATCCCATGGTGTGGGGTGTCGATGGGTAGGTCGTTTAAAAATATTGAGGGTGGCAAAAACCATGTTTCCACCTAAGGATCCGTTTGCGAAATATTAAGCTTTAAAGTGCTAATTTTTGTTAGAGTCAAGTGTCTACCTAACTAAATGATAAGACGCGGTTCATGAAACAGTATCCCCAATGTTTAGTGAGTACAGGTAGGTTGTAGTGTGAGTTAACCTTACGGTTCCGGCGATGCCTAGCGACCTGCCATTACTTATGCATCGGCGTTATCTTGACCCAACATCAATTGGTGGGTACGGCCATAAGCGGTTATTGCTGATAGGGGAGGCTATGGCGACAATGTACCTACATATGTGCGCAATAACCTGCAGCTGCAGACAAAGGGACATTCTATCAGCGATCCTATCCTACTACCTACTTCTTACTACTATTAGAAAGTTTGAAACTTTCTCGCAGAAAAACTACGGAGCGGATTTTGATGACACTTTAGATTAAAGTAGTAAATACCTATATCAGAATAATACATAGGCTATAATTTATGATGGCAGAAGAGCTAATTCGGCGAGGGTAGAACCGCGCCGGCGCGGCGCCAGCTGATTGTCAAATAGTTCAAAATTCACATTTATTAGGTATTTAAATAAATGCTTGGAATGCACCCATTTCGGTAGTGCATTCCAAATATTTAGTCCAGTTAAATTACGAAAATAAGGTAAAATGGGTATTAATTCATAACTCCGATGTTTTGCCGTTAACATGTAGAGTATAGGCAGAGAAGTACCTATGTTAAAATTAATCGTGCGAAAAGTTATTTTTAGTAAAACATTTAATTTCAATAATAAGTTTTTGGGAATAAATATTAATTGGCATGTTTGTTTGGAGCATTTGTAGAAGAGATCGAGTTTTACAGTAGCTCAGTAAATTAACATTTTTAATCCGTGGAACTATCCTATTTTATTAAAAAATGTTAGTTTTTGATCTCGTACTTCAAACTAAAATTGGCTACTTTCTTTTTATAAAATTACTTAATTAAATATTTTAATTTGACAAAATATAACATTATTGTTAGCGCAAGTCATTAATATCAGTTTTTTGCGATAGCGATTCAGGCAAAAATGTCACTCAATTAAATTGTGTTTAATTTTAATTTACAGGCCATGTCTGACTAAATAATAAAAAAATAAACGCATCTGATCAATTTTTCAATATTCTGTAAGTATTATTTTTTTCAACGATTTTCGGGCGAAAATGTTATTTTTTTATATTATTAGAAGAGATCAAATAGGTAGGTACACTACTCAAGAAAAAAATCAGAGACGATTTTCTGCAAGGTTTAAAGCTTATTTGCCTGTCCTAATTTTCAATTTTTGACAATCGTTATTACAGATACAATCTCACTTTGTCTAGAGTCGCAGGTAACCTATAAATTATATTAATTTCATCAAAATCGGGATCGAGATTCCTTTAAGTGTTTTTCGATATTTCTCATAGTTTCGGATTTGGTCACCCACAACATTTTAAAATGTCACATAATTTTCAGATGAAATCATAAGTATTGTTTTCAATATGAGCTTTCGATTTACGCTGAATAATGACTGTAAACGCCTTTTTAAGTTACGATTTTCGATTCGGATTGCTTTTCAGTTCTTTCAGGTACGAGTCTTTGCAATTTATGCAACTATTCTTATTCTAGCTAGATTGTGAATTAACTTTTTCCAGAAGAGGGGCATTATATGCAGGATCAAAATTATTCTGTTAAATAATATTTGCTATTCTACCCAATGTATGTTTATCGTGTGCATGTGTGTGATCGACGATTAAGTTGTTTCCTGAGAAGGTTCTCTTTGTACCTGTTATTAATGCACATGAAAAATATACCTACATAATTATCAGTAGGCATGTAATAAAAGTCGGGACGACTTTCAACACAAGAAAACAATACAATTTTTAACCTTGAAGCAACTAAAATAAGCAACAAAATGCAACCGCGAACGCACAGTGCCTGCGGTACAGATCTAACTAAAGTCAAATCGTGTGGTAACCCTAAGGTAACGTTGACCTGGAAAATTAACTCCGCCCGCGCCATTACCCAACTGGCACTTACGTCTGTACATTTTTAAGGTACGTTCACATATTATCCAGGACCATTGCAGAACGTGAAAAATATACTCCGTGTAATCTTGTGTAATACTTTGATATTGTGTAAGTACGATATTAGAGGAGGGATCAGAGAGTGCACTTGCTAAAGGCGGTAACATACATAACTTTATGTGTAATGTCTTGCGGACAGATAATACTGTTTAAATACAGTTTAGATAACAGAATGGTCATAATACAGACTAGCTATTGTTAGTGATATTTTACTAATCTAATCTATCTGAAACAGTGTTTGACGGAGTGATTAACTTGTAGGCTAGCTTTGTTTATCAGCAAAAACTATATTTAAATTTATGGATAACCAAAACTAACCCGTGAAACTATACAATTTTTAACTCGTTCAATTTGGCTTTACAGATTTAAAGCAATTTGTAAAATTAAACAAATATTAAGATGATTAATTTAAAATTAAAACATCAACAACGTTAATGAGGTTGCTTATTCAGAATGAAGGTTTGCTACGAAATATATCTAGCTACATGTCGTATTAAAATGTTTAATTAAATCTTACACGTCAATAAATGTAGCACGGCTCATAATTGGCGGTTGTACCTCACACAAAATCAACGCTGGCAGTGATTAAAATGTTTTCCGTTTTAACATTTCGAAATATTGCAATCAAATACTGTCACCGGTTTAATTCCGGTTCATCGATCCAGCTGGCGAGATTAATTCACTCATATCCACTCATGTGACGGCAGAAAACTTTTGTGTGTTTGATAACAAAAAGCTTTTGATATGCCTGATTTGCGGTGCAATATGGGCAGATTTGTATTGAGACTAGGATGTTGTTTCAATTTCAAGCTTCGTATGCAGCATTACGTCAGTCAGAGTGCTCGTGACGCATGATGTTTTGTTATCTGTGGTAACATGATACAAAACAGTTCCTGAAATTGAGGCCCCATAAATAGAGCGCTTTCCAGGCCAGGCTAGGCAAGCAAAGCGTTGCTCCTGGGCCGGCAATTAGATTCTCATCGGTCAGTGGACATAGTGGAAGTTGTGTGTAGTTTAATCAAGGGATGATGTGATAGATGTTAGCTCAGCTTTAGTACCTATGTCACAGACTATCTGCAATAAGTTAAAAAGAGTTAATTTTGAAAATAAATAATAGATTAATAGCAGCTAATAGGCCGGCTGTCTCTCAAGTGAACAATTATAAAGTTCGCAAATAGTTTTAGGATCAAGTACCTACCTCTTTTATCTACAGTTATTGCTGATAGGAAACGCTCAAACCCTCACATTATAAATAACGACTCTTTAAAGTGGTTTAGTTGAACATGCCTAGTAGGCACCCAATTTCATAGGCTTTAATAATTATATTTGAAACTTTATAACTTCATGGCCGAATACCTTCGTATTTTAAAAATTATAACATAATTCCTTTCTACAGGTAATACATATTTCATTGTGCTTATAAAAAATACATGCATATTCCCTATTGCGCACGAGATAATCAAATACTTATTTTCAAACCACACTTCGCTAATACAAATTACTACACAATACTCGTAATGCAACGACTATATCCCTAAAATTGCATTACCAACTTCGCAACACAAGAGTTCAACAACCCTGTTGCAACGTAAAAATATTCAGCCTAACACCCGTTAGGTATGCAAATAAATTTTCATACAAACCACAGTTACAGTTTAGAACAAAAATAACCATTGTTTTGAATACCCTGCTTATGTGGGCAACTCGTATCTAGCTCAAAGTGCCCATTTGTTGTTCTGGAACTTGCATAAACTAATTAATTAAGTTGCTAAGTGAGTTAAATAATAGTGCAACGGCAAGGCAAGAACTTTTTTCAACGAATTTTTACGTGAATACAGTTTCAACGTGGTAATTATAAAGGCACGCAGCACACCGTACTACAGCGTAGACGTCTTTTCAAGGCTTGCATTTTCGCTTAACGTTTTGCCGCTAAATGTACGTTAGAAGTCAGTTTTAAGTTATATTATATTGGAGGAGCTCCACGTTTTATAGTATTAATCTATGAATTATGAAAATTATGATAGCTAATGTCACCTGAACGACCAGAGTGCCCATTCTACTCATTTTTGAGTAACGTCCGCATTCGCATGTCAGTTGCAATCTGTCAAAAATGTATTTTGGATTTTGGCCCTCAGATATCCTTTGGTTTTCTTGACCTTTGGTTTAGATAGGTACGGGTTTTTAATCTTGAATGTATGTTCTGAGATAGTATGAAGTCCTGAAATTTTCGGACTTGACTGAGTGACCAAATCACGAATTATTCTTAGTATTAAAATGACCTGATGCAACTCGCTGAGAAAATTGACGTAGCCCCCAGTCGATTAATTAGGCGTCCGGCTAGTTTACTGTTACCTTTGTTTGAGCGGGCTCCGCGCCGTCCATGCAAAATGTACGCTCTGGTGCGAGTTTGTTCATTATTGTGACTGAGTGGGAGCTTTGCAGATCGCGGCTGCGTTACACGAGATTATGTCATAAATATGCATTACAGACTAGAGTGTGTGAGCGTGCGACTCCTGAGACAACTCTACGCGACATCGAGCGATGATAACTGAGACTGATGAACGATCTATACACCGCTATGCCACGTTGCATTTCAAATTCTGAACCCGTAGCTAGTTTCAAGAAATAAAACAAGACATTAAAACGCTGACGTATACGTGGACTCGAGTGAGAGCACGTTAGCACACAAAAGCAATACACTCCTAGTTTTAAATTACACGTCTTAGGAAAGCGAAATAACAATTTTATTCGCGGCTATTCAGGCCGAGAGAGCTTCTGTTATGGCTAACGCTGGAAAATATGCATTATTCACTTACGTTGAGCACGGCTCCGGGGGTAGTAAAGTTTCTATAAGGCGGTTTCCGGTCCCGGATGTACTGGAAGATCTTGGTGCCGTGACGGAGGAAGACCACTTTGTCGAGCAGATGCGGCGGCACGTCGTGCACGCAGCGGAGCCGCACCGAGCCGCCGCGCGCCGCCCAGCGCTCCATTTGCAGCTCCACGCGCACCTCCGCGTGCCCACGAACTGGAATAATTTCAGGCATGTCACTCACTAGCATTCACGATGTTTTTCATTTCAGATTTCCCCATATTAACCAACCAAGGATTTGATTTGGGGAAATCTTACTTTTTCAAAATAAATCTATTTTGAACCTATAATATTTAAATGCTTAGGTATTTTTTATTGTAATGTAGGAAAAACTGTGGTGTAAGCTATGGTCATGAAATATTTAATTATGTTGAAAATAATAATATCCGAAATCAGTATCTGATAAACACATCAGTGTTCATGACAGTTCAGTGTCGTCATTCACTGTAGTCAATTCAAATAGTAGGTAGGTACCTACTCTATTATATTAAGTATAACTCATGTGTTTGTATCTGATCAAAACATGCAACTGCTGGAATACAGGTGAGCAGTGTAGAGGTAATTCCACGCGCGCCGTGCACGCACCCGTCACAGGCACAAAAATGTCCTTTTTTATGAGCTTTGTCACGTTTCTCAGAAATTGCGTCGACTCCCTTCTGTTCTCACGATCCAAGAGAACCCATGCCATTTTCCACGTCTTATTTCCATTGTATTTTGAACTCTTTTCACTTACGTGTAAAGTTCTTGCTACCTAGCTGTTTGGTATTAGGAAAATGTGTCTTTGTTAGTCACATTCTCGGGTGCGCCTCGGTAAACTCAAGGTTCATGACAACACGTTTTATACGCGCTGTTATGGTGCGGTGGGTAATGTAAAAGTGTAATACCAACATATAAAGATGGATAATTATTGTAACAACAGTCGCATGTCGGTTCAGATCCGTGAAAATCAGACTTACTGTTAATTTGTATTTCTTAATTTGAATATAGAATTGCGTTTTTTCTACAATAACGTAGGTTGGTATTGCTGCATACGAAGGCGGAAATTACCTACACTACAGTCTACTACAATATCCTTAATCCGCACGAGGGAAGAACTGACGATGAAATATAATGTGCAATCAAGTGAAATGGAAAAGCTCCGCGGAATAGCTCGCATCCTTCTTGCGTGCTATAAACCATTTCCGTCAGTTTAATGGTTTGCACGTTTTATGATTTTCACCGCTACATTGCAACTTTTAGTTAGTACGTCGCGGTACAAAATTAGAATAGTAGACAATGTCTAATCATTTTATTATTAGAGTTTTAAAATGAGACAAAATTCCAAGCATTTTCAATTTGTCTAGACACATTCGTGTATAATAGCAATAAGAACAAAATGATTTTATTTTAAAAAACCAGTCCTTGGTTAAATGCAATAAATTAGCCTTGTGTTAGCTTTTAATTAGCATTAAATGTGTTGATAATTACATAGGTGTATTGCGTGAATATGTCAATAAAGACAACTTTACTTAGATAGTCTATAAACCTAGCTATGTAGGTATTGAAGTCAGCGCTACTTATTTTCAGGAGCCTCGCTGAAAATACTTTTTTTTCAAATGCCCGAGACGTACCTTTTTCCGTACCGCACGACCCTAATGAAAATATTTATCATAACGAGTTTAAAGCTGAAAAGCGGTAATAATAATAATAATGTACTTAACATGAATAGGCTCTTCGGTTTTAACTCGTAAAGTCTGATACGACATACAAACGAAATGCAAAAATACTCAAATACTTGAAATAAATAGGCGTTGTCGCGTGTTACATAATAATCAATCAAAAGTAAGCGCCACAAATTAACAATAAGTCCAGAAATACGACTGGCTTTGGCTAATTTTCGTTCCAGTGTCTGGGCTTCAGTATACAGTCCTAAAATGAACGTGCACAAGACCGTAAGTCGGTAGCGAACATAATTACAATAACTTCTCATGAATGTCCACTATGTGACAGTGGAAACTATGAAAGAGAGCCCTATTTTTCTTCTCTATGATACCTAGAAGGTGACATTATCTAGTCTATAAATAAAAGAGTAAATGTGCGTGTTGTGATCAAGGGAATTTTGGTTTCTTCGGGTATCAAAAATAAATCGAAATTACCGTTCATAACAAGATAATGTCATACAAGCTTCTGCCCGTGCCATCCGTCGAATCAGTATCCCTCCTCTGTAAATTATAGCCAAGAGTTACTCTGTTGTAGGTATATTACATTACTGTAAAGTTACAACGAAAATCTGTTCAGTGGTTTTTGCGAGAAGCCTAGTAACAGACACCCATCCATGCGCCCATCCTCACAAACTTTCACATTTAGAATATTAATATGATTTAGATGAAATAGGTTAACCGCAAAATGAATAGGTATGACAAATAGTCAAACGCGCGTTAGCTGCTGTGATTGGGGTGAATTTTCAACATCCGATTGCTTCACTTACCATGCGTTTAGTTTGTGCTGCACCGATAATTTCTAAAGGTTTTAGAAGATAAGAATATATTTTTTTGTACACCAAAAATTGTTACACAACTTTCAAAAGTAATTCTTTGAGTACCTACAATGGCGATCTTTTGGCTGACAGCGATGTCTACCAGACAACCTTTGGATGGACTGAAAAACAAAAAATATATAAACTGAATAAAGCTGGTACAAGGGTGGGTACCTAGCCTCCTTGCTGGATTGCCACCATGGGATCTAGAGGCGAGAGACCTCGCGCACGTTTACACGTGGCGCGTGGAGGCGCAACGCCCCGGGGTGAAACTCTGCTGCCGCGGAAAATTGCAGCGTGGCGGACGGAGCTCCGGCAAGATACCATGGCGGTATGAAGTCAGTGACTGTCGCAACCCAGTGCAGGGCACGCCACAATTGCGGCGATAGTGCCCCTCTTTGAGGAGTGGCTGGAGAGGCGCCACGGCGTCCTCACCTTCCGCCTGACGCAGGTACTCACCGGACACGGTTGTTTTGGAAAGTACCTGTTTCGGATTACGGCGGGAGGAAACGCCCGGGTGTTTTCACTGCGAGGATCGCCCGGAGGACACGGTGGAGGATACGGTGGAGGTCTGCCCCACTTGGGCGGAGCGCCGCCGTATCCTCGTCGAGGCGATCGGCGGCGGCGACCTCTCACGTCCGGCCCTGGTTCAATACATGGTCCGGAGCGAGGAGGCATGGGAAGCCGTTACCTCCTTCTGCGAAGCAGTAATGCTAGTGAAGGAGGAGGCGGGCCGCGTGAGGGAGAGACAACCCTCACGCCCCAGCCACCGCGGCATGGGGAGACGCACTAGGCGTCGGAAGTCGCTGGGCGATTCCCGGCTACCGTAGGTGCGGGTCTGCGGGACGGCGAGCGTTGGGTGGCTCGCTGTCTGATCAAAGCCAAGCCCAGGCCGACGGCGCGTTGTGTTCCACGCGCTGCCTCAAAGAGATGTCAGCATAGGAGTAGGGGCCCGTTAGGGCCAGTGCCTGCCAGGGTTGCGGATTTTGTTCGAAAGAGTTACCGCGGCCCTGGAACGTAAAAGGCACTAGGAGGAGCATAAATGGGTTTTAGTCAGTAAAAGTCTGACACTCCCTGCACCTCCACCCAGAGCGGAAGGGGTCATTTGATGATTTCCCATCCTTAAAAAAAGGGTGGGTATCTCATATATAATAATTTTAACTCAAAATGTTTTTTTTTGGCAATATTAAATACGACTTTTCTATGTTGAATTTTCATGTCAAAAGCCCCTCTTTTTAGATACCAACCGACTCAACATGAAACGGAGACGACGCAACTGAATTGTGATCATTAGTTTATGAGGATTCAGAAATAAACATATCCAGACAGCTTCAAATACTCGAGACAACGGACGATTCGAGACATCTATTAAATTTTTCCCTCTAATGTGTCACAATGTCACACTATGTAGTCGAAAAATTTAAGAGCAGATAACATTGGTTTCATTTAAATTAGGACTTATTTTGTAGAAATTTTGCGTGTCTTATGTTTATGGGGTAAGCTCCTCTTCTTACGAAATATCCACCAACGCAACACGAAACGTAGAGGTGTTAACCAAATGCTCAGAACGTGATCAACTGAATAACTGAAATTGGGATCACTATATGAGGATTTAAAAATAAACATATCTAGATAATACTCGAGACAACTGAGCTTTCGAGATACCGTTATTAAAGTGAGCTCAGATTTCAGAGATAAGTTAATTTTAGGGTTCAAAATGTTAGGGTTAGGTTAATGGTTACCTCTTCTTAACTCTTCTAAACTAATATTATAAAAAAGTAAAATTGTTTGCAGAATAACTGCAAGGTTATCTCTGAAAGCTCTGATCCTAATTAATTTACGGAAACATGCACGGTCAGCCATGAGAGCCAATAAGCCGCAGTAAAAGCTTTGCCACAGGTAACTGTGTCTGTCCAGTTTCTCTCACTAAATAATGTTATTATCAAATAATGTTACATAGGTATTATGTGTATGTTGATAAATAGAGACTATTTTTATTACGCAGTCTGGCGTTATTATCCGGATAATCTCCAATTATGATATGCTTTGCTAGTCCGTAGATATTTGTAATCAAATATTAAAAATAATGATTCCAGTTCCAGAAGCATGGAAGCAGAATGCTATCTTATTTTGTTGTTTTTCGGAATATTTGTAACTTCTTCTTAGCTGTTGCCCGCCAGTTCGTTTGCATACCTAATATTAAACAACCAGTTGTTAGACCCGCTTTGAGTTTGAGTTTTGAAATATATCCTTTCCTACTACCCGTAAGAAAAACTACTAATGTATCCTAGGTAGTATAAAGTAACTACTTAATTGGTTCAAGTTCTGTATTTTCTGTTGGTCAGGCAGTCATTCAATCCTTCGATCAAGAACACACTACACATCGAAGATTCAATCAGATAAATTTATTAGGTACCTACTCCTAATTTATTTGATAGACTAACGATAAGATCGTCTTCAATGGCCGGCGATAAATTTATTTATAGATTACTTGATAACAGCCTGATCTAGCACTCTATCACATTCAGTCAGCGCATTCTAAACGAGCATTGCTGCATTCGTGCAGAAGGGACACGTCAAAGGCGTTACTAATTCATCAATCTACATTAAACTGTACTACAAAAGCCCATTGTCTACAAGAGCAATAGAAGTTACGGCAAGTTTGGAACTTATGACATGAACGTCAAGCTAACTTAACGCTCCTCGTAAATCTACACTTCTACACTAACATTATGAAGAGGAAAGATTTGTTTGTTTGTTTGTTTGAAATGTATAGGCTCCGAAACTACTGGACCGATTTGAAAAACTCTTTCACCATTAGAATCCTACATTATCGGTGATGGACATAGGCTATAGAATATTTTCAAAAAACTTAGGGATCCGCATGAAAACTTCGATAATGTAACCCCAGGTGTGATAAGAAATTCTTATATCGCGTACGCTGCGGAATCTATTGACAATAGAGCAAAGTGATGTACTACAGTTTTATAGAGGTCATCAATATATACAAAAAAGTCCGGAATACTATATGTCTAACTATTATGGATAAGTCACCATGACCGCTTTTTGTTCATATTATTCAAGCAAATCCCATGTTGAAATAAAAAATGGTGATTTTAGTATCATGATATTAATCCTAATCCATTTAAATGGTTTGATAATTAAGGTTGATTATGTCCGTGTAAATTACACTTTAAATTATTCAAATCGGACCTTTCGTTCAAAAGTTACGACGGTAATAAACATGCTCGGAGTAAGAAAAATGTCGCGGCTTAGCGAACTGGGGAGAATCGTATCAATGCTTGGTCCGATGAAGTTGAAACAACGCGACATTTAAATGTTTTCGATAAAACAATAAGAATAACAAAGGTTTGGATTTTTCGAAAATAAACTACATACATAATAAGGAGTGAAGCAGGGGTGATTAAGATTTTAGGGGAGGACATAATTGCTTGCTTCAATTTACGTCGGAATGCTATGAATAAACTAAAAGCGGGATAATTGAAAAAGATGTACCTAACAATTTTTGCATAATCAAACCCTGACGGGTTAAACGGGGTGTACAGTTGCGCTGAACCTGGGCTCAAGGACAAGTGAGATTCTGTCAACGGTGGCGTGGCGTACGCGATTGTCAATACGTCAAAAATGTATAGGATTGACAGGATGCTATCGAAATGTCACGTTTCCAAAGCTAACCTTTATAAGGGGCTATAGAGGGCGTTGAATTTTGTGGAGTACCCTACTAAATCCACGCGGACGAAGTCGCGGGCGAAGTGCTAGTGTCTAATAAACTCGTCAACGCTTACGAATACACCTGTTTGTTTATTTGTCATACAAAAGCTTTAAAACGAAGCATCCCGTATGGCATTATTCCGTTTCTGAATGAACTACATGTGTACGTTAATATAACAGCTTCATCAAATATTTTCATTGTTTCAGAATAAAATTCAATTCTCTTCGCACTGTTGTTTGAGCGTTATTGACGCGTACTATTAATTGTACAAGAGAAACTAGAAACCTTTATTGTTGACCTGTCTCTTTGTTTCCCTGTTGTCAAAGTGCCCCGCGTTTATTTATATGCTTAGTGACAAATGCCGTGGACGTGCCCAAGACAGTGAGTAATGTGTGGCCAGTGTCGCCGGGCACAAGTGTCGTATTCTCACTATCCTATAATCCAACATTAGTAACTTGTGTTACCGCTTCCAGCTTTCTGCTAAGTCAGCTTATGTCGTACTGTAGTCGCTCTGAATAATATATTAACTCCGAACAACTTTCTAAGTTGAATTTGCGAATGTTATTTTTCAACTTGAGAGAGCTTTTGGTGGGTTTTGTATATTGATCTTAGCGTATCGATGGCAAAAAATTGAATTTTATGTTTGGCCCAGTATTCAACAACGGTAACGCCATTCGCTGACGCAGCCTAGGTCCTCACATGTACAGGTGACAAGACATGCGGCGCAAGACGAAAGATGGATCATGGACTGCGGAGAGTCGCCACACAAACACTGAAGATCGGAGCCATCCGAGAACCCCCATATATTGATGATGGCTGCACACATATTATAAACTAAATGTATTACAACACAAACGAAGTTATTTTTTTATAGTCAAGGTATATTAAATTCATAACCAATGCAAAACATCCTATCAGCTGAAGTTTGGTGGGAACTTTATAAGGAAATATCATAACAAAAGTTCGAAACTGTCGTAAAGCTGAACGACACAAGTTGGTAACAAAGCAGAGCGTGCATGTGCCACTATTTCTTTCACCCCGACTGTAGAACAATCAGTCATCATTAGAATTTTAATACTTTACCGTAGTCGTTTCTATCAAGAAGCACAATTCTTCATTGTCTAGACGTAGTTTAAACAAACGAGTAGCTTATCGCTTTAATGTTTGTATAAGTTGTCAATGAACTCGGATTCGATAAAATGCTTGTCGTTCGGGTTAGGTAGAACGTAACGATCCATCGAATTTGTAAAACGAGTAGTTTTCTAGTCTAGGTTGTCTAATCAGATACCAGAAGTTTATGTTCTAAACTTTACGCAAAGTTCTTACTGGCTAAGCTTTTGAAACTCGTTACTACATCTCCACAATTGGGCAATGATTTGAAAAGTCTATATAGGTTGAAAAATGCTTGTGAAAAACGATACTAAGTCTTATTCTCTATTTATTTGATAGATTGAACAAATACTGTTTAATATTTACATTTTATGTACACACAAATTAGTCATAAGGTGGTGTATGTTTATAAACACAATGGTTGAAACCGAAGGTTTTTCTCTAATGAATTATAAAGGCTCTGGGTTCAGAGTACGTGGATTTAATATTCTATACAATAAAACTCGGCACAATCGTAAAACCGGTCTGGTTTCATTAAAAGTGTAATTTTGTTGTTTTCGAGCGACTTCAAAAATAATTTTACCTAAAGGTGATATTTATGCTGATATTTATTTGTAAAATATAAAACGGCCCATTAATATAATGCGACTCAAGTTTTGAAACGACATTAGACATTTTCTTGGAAAATGTCAGAGTAACCTACCTCGTGTTGAAATAACCGCTTCCATAAAGTAGATCAATTTAATTAGGGCAGTATGATGGGCCTTCAATATCCATTAGACTTTTTCACTTTTAAATTAAGATACCAACATTGTAGGTACCTTGAAATTTCGTTCCTTATTTTTCTTTACAGAAGCCGATTCAGTTCAACTTTACGGCGCAGCGGACGGAATAACTTAAATGTAAAAGAATCATATACTAAGTAGATGGGTAAGGAATCCCCAGTAAGTTGTTTGTGCTTTCCTCCAAGCTCTCCTGGAGTTACACACGGTATACGTGCTCGTATCACACGTACATTTGATTCGACCCATTTCGCAACACTCATTTATAATTTAAAGATCAATGTCTCCAGCCACCAGGTTACAGACATATACGTACATCACACGGCTGTTATTGGTAGCACTTACACATGTCTAATCTATTGCTAATATTATTTGTAGTATCTATTTACAAGATTGCATGCACAAGAAATAACAACATTCTTTTTATAGATACCCATTGGACGCAATGACAATAAAAAAGATGTAAAAAAAAAAAAAAAACAGGTGGCTACAGATCTTAGACGATGCCCGGGAGAGTCATAAGGGCATGTCCCTTCCAGAGAGGAAACCTTTTTCCCGAGAATGTTTGTTGGGCTAGACCGCATGTAAATATATCTACATACCTCTATATAAGATATAGGTACTTCGATATTTATAAAATATATTGATTAGCCATGTCTAGAAACGATTACCGTTGATAGATTTCGTGAATTGTTTACGTACAGGTGGATGAGTCCATATAAATAATGTGTAGGAGGAGCCGAAGGTCTTAATTTATTTACACTTGCACTTGATCTTTCTTTTTTCAGGAACCTCGCGTAAGCATCACGTTTCTGCCCGTTTGTGCTCACTTCGAAACAATTATTTACTTACATTTTTACCGGGAGCCTTATATTTTCATGACATACACATTATATATTTGGCCTCACAATTCAGTCATTTAACGATAAGTTTGGTTTTAGTTCAGAAATAATTCAGTTTCGAACCATTCACCAGAATTTGAAAGCTATTGATTGACTTGTTGATAAACCAAAGCTCGTGGGCATAATGGACTTGCTTACTAAAGGATTCATAAGGGACTGCTGAGAATGTGCCTTTCAACGATAACTATATAGAGCAATTGTAACGGTAGCCATAATCGAATATGAGTTTTCGACAGTAAAAGTAAATGATTTTGTACTAACAAGAGAATCCACCATCCAGTACATTTGTTTCCTAGTTCGGTGTAGTAGCCAAGGCGCGGTACTCGACCTATATTCTGAGACGTCCCTACACGGATTGTATCTGTTTTTGATGCAAATATCTTGTGTGTTGATGCAGTCTTCATGAACACAATGAGAGGGACCCCGGCTTGATTGTTATTAAAGTTTTCCACAAGCAAGAACTTGGTTTGAGTGCGGCTCTGACGTATGCAACATTCAGCATTATGTTTCCAAGTGCCTACTCAGTACAATTATTTATGGCAGAAACACAATACGAATAGCTGCAGTATCACTACAAAGATAATTAGCACTGACTGAGGTGACTACTGTTGAACATAGACTCAAGATTTTCATAGGGATTACAGTTTGAAAAGTTGTCAAAATACTTGCCGGGTCATGCTCTGCTCATTTCCATGAATAATTCATTAGACTCCTTTGACAGCAGTTATTGAAACATAGTGAGCTGTATTTTTAGTCTGGCTGAGTAGCCAGACTAAAAAATACAGCTTTGTCACGTTCTGATATTGAAACCATAGATAATAAAATTATGTGGTATAGTAGGCGCTCGATAAACTTTCAATAAAGTACATTGACCTTTTCTTAATATCCCTTTGTAGATACCCGAACAGTAAATTATGAACCGTTTTTCATAACAAGAGAACGTAAAGGAACACAATAGAAATGGATTCAGTACAGCTTTATGTCTTTATTTTTGTTTTTGATATTCAGAAAGTCCATAAATGTATGTGGGTCAGTGACCGTCATTGCACATTTATCTGGTCGCTACCTTCGACTTATTGGAGATTATTTTGAATTCCTTATTTATAAATGAACGGCATTTTAACATTGATTACAAAAAATAGTGGCTTTCATTACTTTAGCTTAACTAGATCCGACGTTAACTTTATTCAGCTTGTATAAAATATAATCTAGTTGGTGGGGTGATATCATTAGAAATAAGGGCAGCGTTGATTGCCCTGCTACATGTGAGTTACTGTAACTAGAACGAGTTACGCTTTTTTGCACACGTTAAAAAAAGTAATGATATTTTAAAGAGAGTTACTAAACATGTCACAATAAATATTTTTTGCTGGAAATTGATACATGCGTACGAGAACGACAGTGAGTAGTAGAGAATTTTGTAGTTGTAACGATTGGGCACTAGAACATTAGCTTGCTTTTAATGTAGTTTGCCAGTATTATAAAATGTAAATAAATATTTAAATTAGCACATCAAAGAACAGATATCACGACGATTCAACCGCATTCAGACGAGATTAACTTAAAATACTCAACGTGTCATCTGTCATAAAGCCCACTCGAACGGAGGGCGAAGGTTTCTGGTTTCTAGATAACTTCAACTTCAGCTGAAAATGGGAAGCTTCAGCGAGAGAGCTACTTAAATAAAACGAACTGGAGCATCTCCAAAAATTTAAGCATTCATTATTTTTTCCATTTCACAAGTGCGGTCACATTCTGTAGCGGGTCAAGCAGTTTTCAATCTTATATAAGTAAGCTTTAACGACCCCTTGAGGGTGGCTTTGAAAACGTAAAGGGATACACCTGAATAATTTTATTTGATTACTTCTCCGTATTTTAATGCGTTCGTATTGATCTACTTGAATTTTCATTAGCAAGATTTTCTTATTTTCCATTCATTAAATTCATTGCAGAGTAACAGCATCCCTTAATTTTCTATTTCGGTTCAACAGAAGATAAGCGAATATTTAATACACATCATGTTATTTAAAGAAGTCGAAAAAGTTGTGGAGAAACAAAAAACAGAATTAATGTAGTTATTTTGAAACGAGGCTTTGGATAAGAATCACAACCGCAAGTCTGCAACTGACGCTTGACGTTGAAACTGAAAAGTTTATTTTAATGCGGTCGATCGTATTTGTTATTTTGGTCCTTATAAAGGATTAATGGAATGCAATGGAATGGGTTCCTGTGTGTCACCAGGAATGCATATTTCACCACAAATACAAACTGCATTACCTATTTAATGTATGCAGCTTTATGTTTTTCTACAGCTACACAGGTATAGTGGTCGGTGCGATTATATCGAGGCTTCTCGCGCTATTTGCGTCTGGACACGGAATACGTGTCTAGATTCTCTCCTAGCCATGTCTGATATACAATACTGGATTATTTTTCAGAAAAAAAATATAAGCCTAGCCTGCCAGGCATTAACTTTAAGTTTCTGTTTGTCAATTATTTAACATACAGAATTTGTTTCGTTTTCACACTTATTCATGGTTTTTTTTTCCTCCATGTTGGGAAGAATGGAGTTTTTTTTTATGGGACAAGCCCGCTACACCACATTCCCAAACCTCTGCAACTCCTGAAAGGCAGAATCAACCGTGGCGACCACCAGAAAAAAACGCCGAGTCAATTAAGCTCGACGAGTCCCGGAGAAATGATTCTACTGTCTTGGATCCCGCAACGAAATTAATCAGAAATTGCCAAAGAATACACTCCCATAAGATATTATTATGATGTGTGAATTGTTCGTATTCAAGGTCAGATGTACAACATTGATAGAAAGGAGAAGACACAAGCTTAGAAGGAAATAATTTACTCTTAAAGTTGCCATGACCTGTAAGAATTGGGCAACACAGTTGCGGTAAGAACTCTGGGTCGTGATCTTCCGAGCGTAGTAGTACATTGCAGCACGTCGCTGCACCTCGACTGGGAATACACCTGCCAGTACCGGTAAGGCTTCAGTACTAACCGTCCTGTATGCCTTGCATAGGAATATCAAAGCCAAACGCTGGCTTTGAAGCAATTTACGTCGTGCCGCCTATGGTGGCCCCTATCGGCCCAAACAGGTGCCCCGTAGCACATACAACCCAAGTAAGTAGCCCCGTAGATAGTAGAAGAATGGGGTTATGAAGATCAAAGCTGTAATAGCACAAGAGAAATGTTACATGACGCTAGATTTTTCTTTTTTCATTTCACAATTTAAGAATTTCGTGCCTGAGTTACTTATCTGGCTTGAAAACTAAACTTGGGATTATTTCAGCTTTAGGCTAAGGCCTAAAGCCGAAATAATCCCAACTTTTTATCACATCTTTGATCTTAACCAGTTCAGACTTGCCTAGTTTTAGGTCAAGGCTGCTACACTTTTTGAGATGCATAAGGAGCGCTGCTGGAGGCGCAAACGTGAGATAAATCACGATTCACTCTCATATGACGTGAATTATTCTGCTATACTTTCAAACTGACTTATTGCCTCTCTTTCTTCCTGCTCAGTTACCTAATACCGTAACAGACTGTATTAGGTGACTGAGCAGGAAGAAATGAAGGTCTGAGTTCAGGATCATTTAAATACCTATATAAAAGATTCAATATAAGTATAGTCTGTATTGTAACTATGGTAGGCGCCAGATAAATGTGGAATAAAGTACATTGACCTTTCCTTATTATCTCTTCGTAGGTACCCCCGGACAGTAAATTATAAATCGTTTTTCATTACTAGAACAGTAATGATAGATGTCGATTCAGGACAGCTTTATGTCATTATTTCTGTTTTTAAAATTAAGTGTGTCAATAAATGTAGGTGGGTCAATGACCGTTATTCTTCATTTATCTGGCACCTACTATATCTATTTCTACACCATTTTTCATTAGGCAAAGTCATATTTTTTTTATTCGATAAAGTCATTACACGATGTTATTTCTTTGACCTCATAATTTGGGGGAAGTGCAATAATCGTAAAATATTCGTTAGACAATTAAGAAGTTGGAGTTGACGATATTTTAATGGATTTGGACTTAATTGCTAATAATAAATTGCCTACACTGTTTGCCATGTGGACATAGTAACATTCTATCGGTTTAACATGCGTTATCAAAATGACACGTAAGCAATTCCAAACATTTTGGGCTATTGACAATGTTATTGCTGTCACGTCGCTTAGAGCCCATGGCCACTTATTTATTTTCTGACGATGCAACAGACAAATCTGCCTAGCTTTATCCCAACTATTATGGGGTCGGCTTCCAGTCTAACCAGACGATCAAGATAATTCGAAAAGATAGTTGAATTTTTCTGTTAAAATTGTTGTGAGTAGCAGCCCTGAGTTTATAGTTCTGCTCGATAAATAGCAATAGACTCGCCCCCGATTGCTAACGATGAAATACGGCTTCGGTAAACTGTGGCTGTGCAATGATAGCACCGAGCCTCCATCATATTATCGAATAGGGCTGATATCACTAATTATATTTTGTTTCCCTTGGCTCACCTTGGTCTTATCAGGCCCAACCTCCTTCTACTCAATATACTTAATTAATACAAACTTATACACTCGAGGCATGGTTCGTGACGAAAGTCTATTTGTGTTGTACTATTAGGACTAGAACAATGTCAAATTCATGTTTTATAACTATAATAGTGTTTTTCGGCTGTGGAAAATAAAGGTAAAGTTAGCGGCGCCTGACAGCACTAGTTTATTGGTTCCATTAACACAGCATGGTTTAAAAGGGTGGTGCAAAACTGCCAGCCACTTAAGTTACGTACCTGTATTAAATCAGTTGTATGATTTAGAGTACCTAACTCTAGTATAGTTGTTGTTATATAGGATTATTTATTTGCAACGGATTGGCATGAAAATTGCAGATGGAAATGGAAATCCTGTTCAGTATGCTCTTCTAACTATCGCTCTACATATATAACTCACGTAGGTACAAAACTATGTCGTATGTATTTAGAATAAATCATATTCAACATTTCAGGTACACAACAATGGCTGCTAGTCGTTAACCGATCTCGTTATGCGCCATCTACTTTCTAAAAAGTCCTCCGAATTTATTGGTGAACAATCGTGCGTAATTCGAGCATTTCGAGCTTAACCGCCCATTATAATCATGAGCTATTAACCGATGTAATGGTTTCGAGAGGAACACCGGTTTACCGAATAATGAGGCTTGACATTTTGTTTGTCGAACGTTCCAATGATGACAATATTATGTACGGGGGCGCACGATTTCAGGTAAATTGAAGCGAGGTAATACAGGCGCGGTCTGTTTGTATTCGATGTACTAAAATCACAGTTCAGCATTGGATAAGCCGCTATAAATGTTTCCCTGAAAACTATATGACGCAAGTACATTTTGGTATCCGAAACTATTCCGCATCTTCTTAAAGATGCACTAAGCTAGCTATCAAAAAGAACATAGAGAAAAAGGAGTGATATGAAAGCACACGTGCAAAGTGAAGCGCACACACTGAACAAGACTGATAGCACCGAAAAAAAGTGAAAAATGTTTTCTTTTTTTGCGGAAAACGCCTCGCGTCGACCGCGTGTATTATAAATTCAGTGGATGAAAAACGCGATTTCTCATCATTCATTTCTACTGAGCACTGTAATTCAGATAATATTATATGCACAAAAGGATTCGACATAAGATCCACTACTTATAAATGTGTTAGTTGGTGTAAATAATATTTCTTGTCATTGTTTACAGTGTACTTGTATGGAGTGGGTGCTATGGAGGACGACAAAAGATGTATAAAGAGTGAAAAGCATGAAGCATAATCTCTGTGTCATCATCATTAACTTTTCTGCCAAAAGTCATCCACTGCTGGACAAAGACCTTCCCCAAGAATCGCCACATCGACCGGGTCCTGTGCGTTTCCTTTCCAGCGGATTTCCGACCTTCACCAGATCAATGCGGGTGGCCTTCCAACGCTTTCGGTTCGTGGTGGCCACTCCAGAATCTTTTGACCTCATCGATTTTCTGGTCTGCGAGCCATGTGCCCTGCCCACTGCCACTAAAGTTAGGCGGTCCTTCGGGCTATGTTGATAACAATTGGTTCTCCTGCGGATATCTCAATTCCTGATTTAATCACGCAAGGAAACTCCGAGCATAGCCACAGAACATAGCATAAGCCTTCTTGCTGAATTATTTACCTGTCCGATAAATCGGTATAATTTGGGACGAATCAGTAAATAATGGTCGCCCGCTGTGACAATCAATGTGGAAGATCTAATTTCAACAGTGAATTTCAAATGCTGTTGTCCCTCATGTTGCCTCGTGTGCACAAATAGAAAGTCGGTGTTATTTTTTCGAGCCGTTTTCGTTTATTTTCCAGTAATCGGATTACTGGGCTAAACTCGCGGAGCGGTTTTTTCTGCGCCCGCATGCGGTTGTGGAATGGTATAAATGAAAAATTGTAGGCTTATCGCAGTTTTAACTTTCATGCATAATAATAGTCAGCTCTGTCAGCATTTACGGATACCTTTTACCTTCTACGTGAATCTACTTGCTAACATTTTATAATGGTTTTCTTTCTCACGCAAACTTTACGGGGTACAAGTGTATGCGGGCACGCAGAAATATTGCAATGAGAGTTTATGGGCACGTTGTATTGCAACCGCAAATAATACGGGCGTAAACAACGTCGAGAGTTTGCTCCTCAAATGTCCGACAATTTATGTTGTTTATAGAATTTAATTAAAAGTTTGAGCATTAACAATTTAAATCTTGAAATGTAATTATTCCTACGCTCCGGTACTATAATAAATTCGAATTCTTTTCAAGAGGTCTCTGTTTTAACAATGTAATCTGTTCAGTGTTAACAAGTGCTTCGGGAGCAGATGGCTCATAGATTATTCGACATCGAATACATTGAGAAAACGAAAATGCCTCAGTTCTGTAAGTAACGCGTAACACATCGGCGGGTATATCGAAAGGTTTCTCTTAACGACACCGAAATGGGCGATCATTACAGCAGTTGGGCTCAATTCTTCGGTGTCTCACAGCCGTGGCTCGGGAATCAATCACTTTTATGTAATGTTCGATGGACTCGATATGGTCGTAACGTAAAGCTAAGTGCAAACTGGAAGGATTTGACCCTTCGGGATTGTGGAAATAATCTTGTGATATGGAGATGTTCTATTATATTAATGTAAAGTCTGATGTAAATGCCTCATCAATATTCATACTCACATACAAAGTTTCGCAATTATAATATTAGTAATAATATTATAATTGCGAAAGTTTGTATGTGTTTATTTGTTTGTGTGTGTTTGGATGTATGGATGTTTGTTACTCTTTCAAGCAAAAACTACTGAATGGATCTTGATGAAATTTGGCACAAAGGTAAATTATAGTCTGGAATTACACGTATGATGACTTTTCATCCCGGGAGTATGTTCCCTTGGGATAATTTTTGACATTCACGCGGGCGGAGCCTTGGGCATTAAGTCCGCCCATGTACCACTATTGTACATAAAGTTTAAATAAATAAAAATCTAATCCTAATCTTTATGAGTATATCCTAACAGTGTGATGAAACTGTTCAAATGGGATAAGATACGTACTACTGACGGGACTTCGAATGTCCCGATAAACCACGTTCCCATGTTGGGCTATCCTGAAAGAAAAACTTTCAATTAACTCAATTCCCAGTGCAGAACTAGTTGTAATGTCACTGTCATAATTCTGTTTTTGCTTAGGGTTGGCGACTCTTTACCATTCGTTTCATTTTAATTATTTGAATAGTGCAGACTGTGAATTCATGTGCTAACTTTTAAAATAAACCTTATGTAGATATTAATGGTTTAAAAAAAATATTGAAATTGGAATAGCCTTACCTTAACGTACCTGTAGGTGAAGACGAAACATTTATTTAACTTTAACAAGAAACGCTTACAAAACTTCTAACTAATCCGACATTAGGACGCAATCAATCAAAAATATAGAACAGAACGAATGAAAAGACGAACATTTATTCCACGAAACCTGCGCGACAGTTTTATAAGGAAAAACAACATAAAATATATGTGTACGTGACTGTACCTGGCTTTCTTTAGTGCTGTACATTGAATGTTATTAATCAGTGCCAGCTTTATAGATGTCAACTGGGAGAACGTTACAGCTGTGCAACTTCCGAATGAAAAATATATGGATTTTCTACTAGATCGGTTACCTGTGGAACGACACTCGAGCGATGTTGGAGTATATTTTACAGGAGCTTTCGTTCGTAGCCTATTTTCAGTAGCGAACATAAGAACACATGCAGTTCTTATTCAAAGACAGAATCGTTACCATAAAGGGTTCCTGAATTAATAATTCGCTCTCTACAGGCTTTCCTTTGTTGTAGAGAATAAAAGTGGATGACGTTATTCACCTGAAGAAATTCTTAAGTCTGCCCGCTTTTGTGACACAACATGGTTAGTGTGGTTACATAGCACTTGGGTGCGTATGTGGCAAGGTGCAAATAACTAATGAGTTTTTTATTCCAAGAGAATTTATATTCGAGAAATCTAATTCCAGAAGACATGTCTCACAAAGAAATTGGGCTTTCTGTTTTTTAGGATTATAAGTCTAGACAATTCCACAGAATTATGATTACCCTTTTTACGGTGGTGGCATCCAACTCGGGAATAAACTTTTTATTTTAAATCATTTGTGATGATGTAATAGGAATGATCAGTCTTTATGTAATTTATCACATCAAAGGAAAAGTGACTAATAATTTTGTCATTTTAGTGATTTAATAATTTTAGTGTCGCCATTCAGTGTCAAACGATCCTTTGTTCCTTCGTCGGTTATTCAGAGGATGAGACGAATTTAATGAAAAAATATCTTATAATAACGAAACATTTAAGTACAATCGATCGTTAAAATTTGCTTATTTTATAGGTTTTTAATAATAATACCTATATTTTTAATTTTTTTTTTATTTGAGAAATATTTAAAAATGTAATCAATATATGTATTAGTTGTAAAAATGTAATGAATAAACGAAATAATAATAATAATCATTTATTTGTATAAATATCAATCAATCATTTAGTTACATATTATTATATTCGAAATGATACGGTTACCTTTCATGGAAACCGATATTCACCTTACCAGTATTTAAATTAGACATTGAAACATAGTACAAAGCTTGCAGCTTTCTCACAATCTATTTCTGCCAGCAATCTAATCTCGTTGATGAAATCTCAAAAATGTTTGTTGAATCGGGACAAATTAACGCTAGCAAACTCCGCTAAAATATTAATCATATTTTATAACGAACACCATTTTATTTTCACGGTCCGTGAGCTTGTTGAATAGAAAACCTGAATGTTTGCATTTGATTTTAATACGATTATACATTTTTAAAGAAGAAAGATTGTGTTTTAAATGTGTTCTATTATATTATTTGCACGAAGGTTTCAACAAAGGATAATTTCATTTAAAATGAAGCTTAAAAATGAAACATCACTGAGCTCAGATTTTGTTCGGGGTTAATGACATAAAATAGAGAAACAACATACGGGTTTTGCGTATACAATGACATTTTGTTACGAGCTCGATCTCATGCATTGCCTCTCAATATATAGCAATGCCACAAAAGTGTTTGTATCCTGTTTCAATAACTAGGTACAGACTCGCCGTTCTATAAATATTATTAAGCTTGGAATAGTCCACAACTAGTAGCCGAAAGATTGAAAAACTATGGGGCACAGCTTTGTCATATGCTCTCGATGAATTTTAAACTCATATTATTTTTGCAATTGTTCAAAAAACTCATGACATGTGTACCAGTAGGTATAATGCGTTAATGAAAGAGAATGATTAGAATAATGTTAATCCCAGTGGTGTCAGATACTTAAGCAAATGTTTTCACGAACACAATATATCATTGTAAGATTTATAACCCTTACTTTTTATTATTTATTTGTCTGGCTTGATAATAATTAATTTTGTTGAAATTCATTTATTTCTGTAAAGATTAATATCGAGTGGACATCGTGTTGAACGCTATTGACCTTGTAGTAAATAAATATTTTAGTGGGCACAAGCGCCTTTGAAAATATACTATCTGTAATGTTTATCGAAACACCATGTCGACAAGTTTACCAAACTTCACGAGAATGTACTTCGGGGCTAAAGTTGGGATACGGAATTAGTAGGTAGAGGAAAACTTAGCTCGAAGGTAAATTCGGCACTTAGCCGATAACTTCGGCAAGTTTCGAAATAGACCGATGGAAAATGTGCATTGAATTATGGCAATCAAGAACTCCAGAGTACCATTCTACGTACCTACTGATTTTATAAATATTGCTTTATGATTGACTGTCTCCAGCAATAAGTCTTTCGGTAGATAAGCTGATGATCTTGTTCAAATATTCAAAGTCTTTTACCAACTACCGAAACACTGGCCACATCCTCCAAGTATCAGTACCTATAAGTTCCATATAATCCCTATATGTATTTTACGATCAAAATATGAAAGCAAGTAAATCTGCCTTATGTTTGCATCGATTAGAGCGCAGTGGTGCTGGCTGCAGCCCGCAGGATAGTTTTATCCACACAAGTCGGTGCGCTGATTGCGCGGACTGGACAAACAGAATAGACTCCCAAGTCAAACATCCCCGGCGTCCGACTGCTCTTGTGTACCTACAGATGAAACTTAATTTATACTGAATATATAACATAATATATAGCTTTTGCAGCCAATCAAATATGTAAGTAGTATGAGAAGTAACCATAAAGTATTTGCTTGAATGAGACGCGCTCGCGTGGTGTTCGTGGCGGGTTAAAGTATTTACCGCTTGGTTTAGACGGGTTACCTCAGACTACGAGACTTTTATTTTAAAGTTAGTTGTTTCTATCAGATAGTTAAAAACTCGATTTCTGAATAAAAAAATGCGTGAGCGTCGTGGAACACTCGGTTGGAACGAAGTTCCTATCCCATGGTTTTGGGTTTACATTTTTTTTTTAGATAGATGGATAAAACATTTATTTAATGCAAGTAAAGAAAACACAGCACACAAAAAAGTAACATAAATTATTATAAAAAATAATACAAACTAGTGTATAAAAATGTTTAAAAGAACAAACAAAAAAAAAACAGAGCATTTTGATTTTGCTTTCCGTCTCTCACGATATTCTTTAGATATTTAGCATCGGTTTTGGATATAATTTTATTGAAGAATCGTGTCACCCTATGGATAACCGTCTACACTAAAGAAAGAGTCGTGACGGAAATTCGTGACGGAAATTATTTACACTTTCTTTCGCCTAACCTCCCTTCGGCAAGTTCGTACCGTGCAATAAGGAATTTCGTTCCAAAAAAATGAAGTTGTGTATTTGTCAAACTTTACTAAAGTCTGAATACTTGTCAGACTTTGAAATGAAAGTATAGGGTGTGACACGTTCTCAACTCCGAATACTCAATTCAAAACCAGTCCTTAGAAATAAAACGTTTCGAATTTATATACTTAGGTACCAGTGTAGCCAAAATATGTGAGATAAATATTTATATTGAGACATAGTCCCGTAAATACTACCTACAAATATTAACCTTTTTGTACACATTAACACTTTGCTCGCCAAACACGTATTTTATTAATTATTTTCCCCAATAAACGTCGAGCTTCAGCGCGCGATACGGGTTATATCCTTTATTACTTATTCTGTGTATCAAAGAGTAAACAGCAGTCTAATATTTTTGAAACTGGTACCTGGGCTCGTTCTAATTGGATTATTCATTAAAGTAACCGTAGAGATTACGCTACGGCTCGTGGGTTCCGGGGTCAACGATGGGTAACTCTTTCGTTTAAGTACCGAAGCCGACAATAGCAGAATCACCATACCGATGAAAATTTCAATCCTATCGGATTTTATATATCACTGACAAATTGCAGACTCCGTAAGATTGTAAAAAACCTTGATTAGATTATTATTTCTCGACACATTACGAAAAAATCGTTTACGATTTCACGCGATATTTTACTATCTTACGGCGTTTGCAATTTTCCGGTGGCATATGCATACATATTATAATCTCCCAGTTTCACTTCCAGTCCCACACATCCTAAGATCCACTAAATGAAGATGTTAAAGACGTCATCTGTTAGAGATTATCCTATTTAGTTAAGTAATTGGGAACGTACACCTAAGGCAGGTTCAGACCTATGACATTGACATACGAGCGGGCCATATTTGGAACATACTCGTATGTAGGACATAAAAGGGATTTCAAACTGGTTTACGTGGTCAAGCTATTAGTGTTACAGAATAATTAATGTGTCCTGTGTCATTTTGTCATGACTAAATACTGGCGTTCATCTTTATGTAGCCCACTGGGATGGTGCAGCCATTTGCCGAGCCCATTTGTTTTTTTGTGGGCTTCGTACTCGATTGGGCAAATAGAGAACCCTCGTGTAAATACTCTGTGGTCGGGAAAGTAGTTTTATTGATTGCTGTACATACTATGTACCTATAAATAAGTATTTTTATTTGCTTAATGCCTTAAAAAGATATTTAGAAGGTTTGTTTTAAATTGTTTGATTGTAAGTATATCATTATCGCCACAATACGCAATTAACAAACATTTTTAGTTTTTTCTTATTATTGAACCTGTATTCTCAGCCCAATTTAGCACCAGTTAAACGGTTGTTCCTTTGGTTAGCATATCGTATTAACACGAATTAAATTTTGGCCCAGCTGTGACCATTCGACTGTGTCATTAATTCTGTCTGACTGTTTAGATGTCCCATTTTCTGTGGTTGTACGCAGTAATTAGTGTGGGGCTACAATTTGTATCACATATGAATGGCTTATATTACGATAAATTATACTGAGTACTTATGTGTATAATATTAAGCATTTTTTTGCACTTTAACTTAGTTTAGTAAGTTAATTCTAGAAAATAAAGTGCCTTTTCATTATAGAGGTGGGTATGTATTGTCGACACTTGTGTGTAGGTATGTAATTATCTTCGTAACTTTACTAAACAAGTGCTAACGTTAATTATTATAGTTTGGTGGCATGATTACTCCACGCCATGTCAATAATTATATGTTATAATCCCTGTAATTGCTCCGGGAACATATTGTAGAAAGTTCAAAGAAACAATTTTTCAGTTTTCATGCGATTGCATGTTGAAAAAACATGGTAAGTAGAATCGTACCTAATAATAAATAACATAATGAAGGGAGAGATTTTTTCGAAATGTGAGTCAATGATCGGAAAATTGTGATCATTATCAGAATACTAACATGCAAACAATAATAGAGTTGTAACTTTGTAGCTACTTTTTATTAAAAGAGTCTGTCTTCAAAATATTCCTATTGACCCTAAGTTGTAGAACTGGTGCTGACGTCATACTATTTATGTAGAACTTCTATAATAACAAAAAAACTGGCCAAGTGCGAGTCGGGCTCGCGCACGAAGGGTTCCGTACCATTATCTATAACCCACAAGGTGGACCGATGACCTTGTGAGGGTCGCGAGTAACCGATGGATGTGAGACGCACAGGACCGGTTGTTGTGGCGACACTTGGGGGAAGCCTATGTCCAGCAGTGGACGTCTTTCAGCTGATATGATGATGATGATGATGATGATGATCTATAAAAAACGGCAAAAAAACCACGTTTGTTTAATGGAAACCCCACTTAAAATTTATTTTATTCTGTTTTTAGTATTTGTTGTTATAGCGGCAACAGAAATACATCATCTGTGAAAATTTCAACTGTCAAGCTATCGCGATTCATGAGATACAGCCTGGTGACAGACAGACAGACGGACAGCGGAGTCTTAGTAATAGAGTCCCATTTTTACCCTTTGGGTACGGAACCCTAAAAAACAGTAGTTTTAAGAAGTCGGTAAGCTACTTTATTCGCTTAAATTTTTGAAGCCAATCTATTTTATGATTCAACTTAACTTGGTTTTATTATTAGAGTATAAACTGGAATTACAAATTTCAACTAAATAAGCTTTAATTTTCTACTATTTTAAAAATGTTTTAAGCACCAACATAATTTTGTGGGTAATTTATTTATTTGGTTTATCTACAAATTGTTTACACTAAAATCTTACAAGAAAAAACGAGCGTTTAAAACTTTATACACCTTTGAAAAAGGGTCTTTCTAAGAGACTGGCTCAATAGCTATTGCAAATCATTGATAATGATTGTGCTAAAACCTGTTAATAGCATAGAATGACAAAACGTTTTCCCATTTATATTATTCTCGATCTAAAATTCCAAGTGCTAATATTTATTGACACGGAAAGACACTTAATCATGACGTCAGAGCATATCGAATTAATCGTTTCCGGCTGATCCGTCAGTGGGAACACGGCTTTACTAAATTGGATTTTGATTCGATATTAAGGTGAACATAGGCGTTTACAGCCAGATTGATTGCTTTAATTTTGAAGCGCATTCACACAAACGTATTAGTCTGAATGGAACTCGTTTATGCGATGTTAACACAATTAACAGTTGGTTTAACAGTTGTACGAGCATAAAACAATTTGTTTGTTAACCGCAGATGTTAAAAGTTCATTGAAAATGTTTTTAGGATTCCGTACCTCAAAAGGAAAAACGGAATCCTTATAGGATCATCGTTGTCCGTCTGCCGTGAAATTCGACGTGAGAAATGAGTACATTAGAGGTAGTAGGTAGTAGTTAAAAGTGGCGCCAGTGAAGAGTAAAGTTGAAAGGTAACCGCTTGTCCTGGTACCTATGGTCATGTGAAGGGCGTCAGGAAGCTCCACTACCTCGTGGAGGTACCATGTTGAAACTAATATCAATATATGATGGTCGGTGGTAACTTGCAGCTTTAAAAATCAAGCTTCTAAGTCAACGCAATAAAAAGATACGGCATCATTTATGCGCCATATTTTGGTACTCGCAAGTAAATCAAAATCTATGGGGTACTGCTCGTTGACTTGGAATTTATTATTACAAGTAATGAAAAAGGTCTGAAAATTTATAATTTGTAGCTTTATCACATTGGAAATTATTTTTTTTTGCGATTACAAACGTAGACATATTTTTGCAGTTGAAGAAATGACCATGACGTACATCGTTGCATGGGAGATCTTTTTTTTTTCAACTATAAACTTCAGGAAGTGTCTCGATTTTTTCCAGGTAAACATTATACGTAGGTACTCGGAAAAAATCGAGACACAATTCCCGTAATAGACGAACTACATCAACATACGAGTTTGTACGGAACCCTCTCGGTGCGCGAGTCAGAGTCGCGTTTGTCCGGTTTTTTTGTCTATTTACATTTTCTTTGTCTCGGCTTTGCATGGATGCAAATTATTATACGAAAAACTTTCCAATTTATCGCTCTGTCTATTAGTGAAAACCATATCAAAATTTGTTCAGCGGAGTAACAAATAGAATCAGACAAAAACTTTGTTATATACTATTAAGAGATATACTTACCTATTTTTAAAACGAAATCAGGCAACAGAGCCTGTCATGACCATACAATTTCACTCACAAAGCTCACGTGTAGGTATTAATTTCTGATTGCAGACTATTGAAATATTCTGCAAATGAATCCGTGTATGGGAGCTATAATGTCGGCTTGTTTAGCACATACATATTTCTACATAAAATGTTTTTGCAACTCGCTTTCATTTGAACATCCATTCGTAAAGTGGGGCGAGCGTGCACGCCCATAAATAAAGAATGTCGTGTAAAAGGCGAAGCTTTCGCACTGAATTTTTTGTTTTGCGTACATTAACCGTACGACGGTATTAAGGAGCGCGTTTGGGCACAAAGCGCTCGCGACTGCCGCTGACCTAACTCCGGACGAGGATAAGTCGCTTCAAGTATTTATATAAACATTAGGAAAAGCGAAACCAAGCTTTCGTAGTAGTTAGCTGAAAATATTATGTTGTTGGCAACGTTTTTGCAATAATCATAGATATTAAAATTCTCGTTAAGGCTTTTGAAATTTTAGAAATAGGCGTAGTTTTAATCCCAGCGTACAAATAAATTTTGTAGTTAGGGCTTTAGATAACTTTGTATATTATAGTGTAAGATGGAGTTTTGTAGGGGTCGTTACGGTATTTGTGAGAAAAGGTTTGTTAACAAATAGAACTGGAACAAAGTAACCGCTCACTTGAAACGTGATCGTGTCCAGTTGTCGCGAACTGGATTTTGTGGTACATTGTGTCATAGCCTGCTTGCGTAGTCCACGCTCTACGACGTAGAGTATGTGCTACGCCGTAGTACGTCTGTGTGCTACGTCGTAGTAAAACTGTCTCGACATTTAGAAATACGCATTTGCATATAAAAATATGCATGCCAGTAATATTTTCTTTAGAAACATTATGTATTAATTATTACCTTTCTTGGATTAATGCAACTTGCCAACTGTAGTACCCACTGTGTACCTGTTCCGCATAACACAAATTTTAGTTTCTGTCCAAGTTAGACGCTCTAAGAATAGTTACTGATAAAAGTTTTTTTCTTTGTGCAAAATAAATAGCTCAACATACTGCGTGCGTGACACGAACGGGGTTGGGTATATGTCACGATTCTCCATTATTTAGTAACTTGTTAGCCTTATCTAGATAAAACTACAAAGATGAGAAGCCTGAACAAAACAGGCGAGTTCATCACAGAAATGGTTTACGGGATCGTTCGGTATAAAATGTAGATGTTTTGCAAAGTATCTACTTGTCTTAATGCAAACTTTGGGTATAAACACGGGGTCAATCCGACCCGTCACTCTTTAGAACATTCGGATTTCGAAGAGGGTCAAATACTGATGTCACGGGTAATTTATTAACACTCCCTTTTACAACGAATTATTTAAGAGGTTAAATAAAATCCACTTTGACTAATTGACTAATTATTTTAAGTAAATAAAAGACGTTTAATATTGAAACGTTTAATGCGACTTACTAATTCTCTAAGTATACCATAGTCCACCTTTTGATGTTTACACTTACGATAAATTGTTCTAAGTTTAGGTTAATTAATGGTACTACTGTCTAAACACCGCCTTACAAATAGTTTGTTTTTAGGGTACAGTAGTCAACAAGGAGCCCTTATAGTTTCGCCATGTCTGTCTGTCTATCTGTCCGCGGTTTAGCTCAGAGACGCTTAGCACTAGAAAGTTCGAATTTGGTATGGATATACATATTAAACACGTCGAAAAAGTGGTAGAATAAAATCTTTAAACAAAACATTCTTCACGTAGTGGCGATATTTATTTTTTTCGTCTGTCCCATGGTTAGGGGTGTCCAATATTGACGGTGTGCGAAAACCATTTTTCCATACGTTTGCGAAATATTAAGCTTTAATGTGCTAATTTTTGTTATAGTCAATTGCCCCCCTCTCTACCAGCTATAGATAGATACGGTGGTTTTTGGAGACGTGAAAAAAATCATGGTAGTAGCCTAATTAAGTATATAACAAATGTAAAAGGTAAATTATCACAGCTAAGTAAGTTATACAAGTTAACGAGTAATAGTCGACCAACTTATAAAATGTAACTGGTTATACTCCATCCGAGTAGGTAGTTAACTAAAGGTAAACACAAAAAACCACGTGACTTAGTTAACCGACTAAACGTAATACCAGTCTATTCATTTGTCATGATACGTCAGCCGGGTAACGCTGTCACGTGGTTTTTTGTTTACCTTTAGTTAATTACCTACTCGGATGGAGTATGGTAAAAATTTCGTAGTAACCCCATAGAAAATGACTTAAAACTAAGTGTAGGTATTTGTAACTTTTCAATGTCATAGTAAAATTCGCTATTTTTTGTCATGACTTACAGGACGGGTAACTACGGAACCCTGCACTGTACGTGGCCCGACACGCAATTGGCCGGATTTTAATCAATTCGCGGCCATGGCTGGATCTTTCTGGTCTCGTGCCAGTTTAGCTATTTTTACTTAGAAGAACGTGCTGGAGAGCCAAATCGTGGGACTATACAAGGTGTAACAAAATAAACGCAATACCTCTTAAGGGCTCATTGGACTCATCATTATGAACAACTTTTACTATGAAACCAACACCGAAATCGCGAAAAAAAACAGTTGTTTAGTACATTTTGTCGAGTTATCCGCACATAAATGTATGATGGCAAGCCCCCTCCATCTGGGGGAGGCCCATGTCCATCTGTGGATATGATGATGATGATGATGAAATGTATGGGGCAGTCGATTTTTTTTTGGCGATTTCAAGTCGATCCCATAGTCAAAGTGGTTCATAATGATGAATACAATGACCCTTTAAGAGGTATTGCGTTTATTCTGTTACACGTTGTATATACCCTCAGGTATTAGACACATCTCTAATCTTTTCTAACATTACACGTCCCAATCAAATTATATGGAACGACAACGACAAAACGGAGTCAATTAAATTTACCTGTGTTTTTCTGGCCTATTTATAACTGTTTGGCTAGTATATTTATAACTGTTTAGTTTTCAATAATGTTATTCTTACTTTTGGTTATAGTAAATAAAAATATATTTGTAAAACATGATGCCAAGTCGATAAATTCCCATCGAAAAACGAGTTTCGCTTTCGTTATTCCAGCCGCACGTAGAACAAATAGTTTCAATTATAGAACTCGTAAGAGCTTGCGGGTATTTTTCAATTACCAGTATTGATTCCGACATTTGGTGCAGCGTTCGCAGTAAAAATGCATCTTCTATGGAAGTGATGTAAGTGCATGCACGCGGGCTACACTTTAAATAATGCGAAGGTACCGCGCAAATCCCGGAGGTGTCGTTTCTTGCACACGAAGTGTTCGTCTTCTTGGCCTACACTGTAATAATGTAGGACCGGAAAAGCAACATACACATACGCTCTGAAGAGATAATGTATGTACTAGCACATGCCAGCACCCTCGTCTAATTGTCTGATATGAACGTGTACGTTCACACAAAGCATTTTAGGTTCCTATTGTTTCTCTAAGTTTGGGATCTTGGTCGTAGCGTTTGTTTTGTTTGTTGAGCAGGTGGGAAGATAGAAAATCATATATTATGACTGTAATGTGAATAGTGTAGCATGTGCAGATGAATGCATAATTTGTTGATGAGTTCTATTTACTTTCAATTTCGCCAATTAAGGCAGCGTGTGCGGTAATTGGGCTGATATAATTATGTTTGCTAACTAAGGTAAGCACTGCTAGTAGCCAAAACATAATGTGTACTAATCTCCTCCCCCAATTTGCTTGTACAAAATGTGCTACAAGATAAGCGGAAGAAATGTTGTTTTCCTTGTATTTTCCTACCAGAGCGTGGTAAGTTAATTTCAAGAACTAGGTCACCATTTTATACCTTTTTTATATTTGTTATCGTAATTTTTCTAAAACTTAGAAGTAGAATATATCAATGAATTTAAAAAGGAACCACGTAATTCGGATAAGTGGTTGTCAGTTAAAAGCGCACTAACAGACAGACACAGACGTTGCCTTTAATAATATGTGAGGATAAGGAAGAACGAATAGCGTGTCTATATGGCAGAACACGTTCAGCGCGCGGCCGTCTTTTATCTACCCCTGATCGGAAAGCATATGCGATGCACGAAATTTTTACCATTTATTTATTTCATTATTTATAAGAAACTGTAATACATCACAGAAAAACAGTAATAGACAACATTATATTATAAATATGAGTACGAAGGAACTGCTTATTAGTAACAAAATTCATCACGTTCGTTCATTGTTTCATTTAGTTGCTTTTCAACCAAAAAAAAAATAACGTGAGAGTTTAAGGAAATCTATCCGAACACAATCGATCTTTATTTAATTTAAAAGAACCTTGATTACTGAGAGGCGTCAATAATTACGTTTTAAACGTGATTGCTTTCTATTTCGGTCGCAATGACGAATGTTAGATCGTTCCAGCGAGAGTTTCCGTCGTCTCGGCTGCGGTGTGCGGCTGGTATATAAATATTTACATAATGTGTAAGTCCCTTACGTCGGCGGGCGGTGGAAATCAGTGGCGTCGCGTCGTATTGTTTGTGTTGCTATTCTTCCCGCATCCTGTATTCCGCGTTCTACGATATTTCTGCTGAGAACTAGGCTAGTCAGAATATTGCTACAGTTTGTCAAGATTGAATATGTATGCCTTTCTTATTTTTGTGATGTGATAGCTACCTATGTACTAACAATATCTACATAAATAAGAGATGTTACCTACATTACTACGAAGTAAGTTTAAAAAAGTAATTATATTTTAAACTAATGTTTGGATAATAAAGAGATTCAGTCAGGCTTGGACTCAAATTAAAAAAGAAATGAAGTCAGAACTATAAATATAGCAGTAATGTTACAGTGCAAATAACAAATTGTATAGTGATCGATATAGATACAAAATGTACAAACAGCTGAGTTTTTGCTAACAGCCGCTACGTCAGGTAATAGGGGAAGCTTCAGTTGAAAGTTTATTTTAGTTGCAATACAAAATGTCGTCACTTGCTTGATAAATGTCACGTAAGTAGGTCAACCGAGGTGTAAACGGGAGCATTCAGCAGTTAAACAGTTTTATTAGTTCAATATTCATTGAATTTTTTACTCTCCGACATTTCCTCTAGATGAGGATATGATACGCTATTCCTCGTTATCATTTCGATTCAGAAACTTTGTAGCAGATTAATGAGAAACTAAACTTGCAATGCAAATACGACTAATTGTAGCATGAAATGTATTCTCGTAACAGCGTGTTCCTGCTAATAAACAATCCGGAGCAAACAATAATATCTGTGTGTCGTGTCGGTCATGTCGGGCGCGTCCGACCGCTCGCGATTCATGATTATTTATGAGTTTGGTAGTTTTATATAGACATAACTTTGTAACTATTTCAGGAAGATACTGAATGAAAACGACATTCATAGTTCGGCGCTCGATGCGAGCCTACCCGCGCGTTTCACGGAAGTTAAATTTGTCTCCCAAAACACCTCGTTGGGGGTTTACCCTTTGATAACTTGAGTGTTACTCATTAGTTTCCCGACATTGATAAACTTGAGTGTTGGAACGTCGTGGGGAGCTATATTTCATTGAGGTGACCTATATAGGAGCGTGGTAAATGCTTTCGTGCTCAGTCCTCTCGCAAATTGCTCAAGTTTAAGCGCGTTAACCCACGACACGATTTAGCAAATATCGCTCAGATGCAAATCCGAGTCTCTTGTGGTAATGCCGAGAGTTATTACATCGTTCGAACAACGCCCAACTTTGTCCATGAATACCGCCTGATTTCTGTGAAGGTGCGGTGTTGCGATGTTGCCACCCCGCCGGAAACTACAAGTTATTGCTTCATACAGCTTAAATGTCTCAGAACGAGCACATTCAATTCGCTTAACAAGCATTACGAAATGCTATTTATTGTTGAAAGTAGTAAATTGTTTGATGTTGCACAAGGTTGCATATCAGCTGAAGCCACATACCAAAAGTTCCTAGTATGTACTCGTAGACCTACTACGAGCTTTTACAAAGAGTTACAACTTTTCAACTCTTCCTATATTTTTATTTCGTAAAAGCTGGACAGTTCAGCTTTCACTTCGAATACTTTGAAAGAGTTCTTAGGCTGTGTTACGATATTCGGGCACAATATAAAAGCTAAAGAGACAAGCGACCGCAAAAATATTGTCTCCGTTGTCGTCTAAAGTAAGTAGAAAACCAAGATAAGAAGGAGCGAGCATCGTTGATTTTAGTATTCTGCACGAGGTTTTAGGTAACAGAAACAACGAAAAAAAAAATAATTCTACCACAGAACTCAAGAAATATTTACTGATGTTGTAAATACAATAGAAATATGAAAATGGGACGCCTCAATTACTTATTAATATTGCAGAGATATTCCGACTAATCTTTATGAGTCGGAGTCATGCTTTATTCGGGCTCAAAAGACTCTAATAAATAACAGAGCGAGACGAAAGGCATCATTTGGCTCATGGTAAGGGTCCTTCATCTAACAAAATACTTCTGGCTTTTGAGGGTTGACAGAATGAGAACAAAATACTCATTACTGGAGCCCCGGCTAGCTACTAATACTTGCACACTTACAATAAAATTACTGGCTACATCGGCTACGACGGCTACGACCTGCGGTCTACGGCGTAGCGGAAGGTGCTACGCGATTTATGATATTGTTATTGTATGTATTTTATTTCATGAATAATGTGCAAGGTGAGCTCGTAGAAAGGAGCTTAGTATGATCTTTTAGTTACTAAAAGATCAGACTAAGCTCTCAAAATCTCCAGAAATTAGTGCACTAAAATTTAGTGCACTAATATTTCTGGAAATTTTATAACCAACGCTTATCTTAGTTCTAGTAGATAAATTAAATCCTTGCGTTTAATGATGCGCTCCGGGGTGCAAATTTGATCGTAAAAGTAATGCAATATAAGAGTCTGATCGTTGTATTTAAGATTCAAATAATTGTGTCTGGGTGCACCGTAAACAGGATTGTTGGAAAAATAATTTGCTGGCTTATCGTCGCCGGTCGATGCTCTGTATCGGTCTGATAGCGTATCGTCGCCCGCCGATCGCTCGAGGGTAGCGCTGCATACAAACTGTCACAAAGACCCGAGTCTGCAGCGTATGCGATTTTTATTATTTTAAGTGTACCGCCGCAGCCACCCGCTCGATACCCATTAGAACAGCTCTCGACCCGTTCGGATACCAAGCACATTAATATTAACTTGCCGACGCTACTCCAACTAACTACACTCAATAAAGATGCATTTACTTCGATGTTTTCTTGGAAAACTCATTAGATATAATGTCTGTATGATATATTGCTACAGGCGCTTTAATGCACTAGTTCTGTATTTACGACATGTACTCGTAACTTGAATGTACCGAGACATGATTAAATGTCAGCTGCAGTGTAATGAATTTGAATTTATGTTTGGAGCATGGCTTACCTGGATAAGATATCTCGAAACTTTCGTCTTAGCGAACTTTAAACATAAATGAACATAAATATATGTTTATTTTTTAGTAAATATATTTGGGGACTTTCCTACATAGTTTTATTGCATGAAAGTCGTTTCATGGAGGGCGAAATTCCGATGGGAAATCCTCGAAATCTGGACGTTTGGTGGAAGAAAATATTCGTGAGATAAGATGTTATTTGGTGATAAAAAAGGCATAAGGTTAAGTATGTACATGAAGACATTCCGGCGGTTATAGATGCGGGTGTAACGTGATTAAGGGTGTTATGTAGGTAATGTCGAGGTGGTTCCGTTTCGTGATAAGCTGCGCCGATCGACGGGCGGACACGCGAGCGTTCCGTGTCGTATCACGTGTACTAAGCACTATTACATACACTATTACTGCACTATCACACACTTTTCGTTGCTTCCTATAATGGACTTCGGTTTCAGTCTTGTCATGCTGTTTTTTAGTTATAAGTTTTAAAAATAAATTGTGCTATGCTTACGATGTTCTGGGGTTATTTTATCAAAGTTTGCCATTAGATGTTTTATGACTTTTTTTGGTATTAGGATTTGTCCAAGTCATGCGAAACTTCTGGTGGGTTGCGCTTGGATAAATGAACAAGAGCGTATCAGCATCCACATGGGGTCCAGATAATTTCGTTGTTTTTTCAACCACTACCATTTGCGTTCGGATTTTAAACAAATCATGACGTTCCTTTTATTAAATAGTGCTCGATCGAATGACGCTTCCAAGGAAGCAAGTATGCAAAGAGATTATAATGTAGAGACTAGATACTTATACTAAATTCTCTGCAGATGTTGCGATTTGAATGCAGCTTGCAGATTCAGCCGCTGCCTCTCTCCATAACCAAACAGCTACAAAATATTTATTTCAGTACTTTAGTACTCTCTCGGTTGAAACTACATATTTGGTTTGGATGCAGTTTTATGTTTCATGAAAACATTATCTATTGCAAATACGGGCGATTAACGGTTATGAAATTGTAGCATCTTAATTCGTGCCGCATAAAATGGTTTTATTCGAAATACCTGATGAATAAGACAGTAAAGTGGTGTTGATAAAACGGGTTGAACGAAAAAACATATCTTCAAGTCGTAGGATGTTTAAAGTCAACAAAGTGGCAAGGCAATTAAGTAAGTGGCCCATCTGATGGTAATCCCCTCCTACGGATGGAAATGTTCAAAACCCCATGCCTACCCTTCTCATTAATCTTTTGAAGCTGTCCAAATTGTAGTTCCTCGGAGAACCCTCTGGACCTCTATATTTCTTATGGAATGTATGTTGCTCTGTTTATCTACACTATTTTCGCGTCTGATTAAATTCTGGCGGCCCTGGTGGGGTGTTGCACACGTCCAGGTAGATAGTGAATGGGGAGGCAGACGCTAACCCCGTCGGTATCGAATAACATGTTAGCGTTCATCTCCACCTGAGTGGTACAGTAAACGTAAAACAGGTATTACAAAATATACCTTAGGTGTAGATGTATTTTATCGAATAATTTAGCTGTTAGCCCCTTTTGGTTTTACAGATCATCGTAGTAGGTATTCGTGGCCCGGCTCGACGGCGCGTTGTGTTCCACGCGCGCCTCAAAGAGATGTCAGCGTAGTAGATGCGTTAGGGCCAGAGCCTGCCAGGGTTAAGGATTATGTTCGAGAGAGTTACCGCGGCCCTGGAAAGCAAAGGGCACTAGTCGTAGTAGTAGTCTGAAATTCCCTTCCGCTATTCCAAAACAGAAAAACTAATGTAACAAAAATGTAGGAAAAGTTTGACTACGAAATGAGAAGAAATCCATATTTCCCAAAAACGTGAAGGTGTTTCACAGGGAAGTGTATTAGACCCTCCCCTTTTTACATTATATAAACCACATGACCAGCCATAGTCAGACAGAACAGACTATCATTTATTTTAACTAATTTGTATATTCTTTATGTGAACAATGAGTGTTATATTTTAATTTCGATAATCGAATTGTAGTTATATTACTATTTTAATCATTTTATTAGCTGTATCTTTTTAATACCCAAATTTAAAAAATGCAGGCAAGCATGACGACCTGTTATAAAATATTTTTATCAACTTGCATGCTGATTTTATGTATACTCCTGTTTGAACAAATTAAAATGTCTTATCTTATTTAACAAACAAAATCCAACCTTAAAAATCTAAGAAGGACAAAAATCCGCGCTCGAAGTTTCCCTATCGAAATCAGATGCGATGTAACCAGTAATTTCATTCTCAGACGCCACTTCGTAACCGTGCACTAACAGAATACGAAATAGAACAACATTGATTCAGCTCGTTATTGCGAGGCTCAAATAAAAAGCCCGAACCAATCTTGAACTAGCCTCTCGAGTCATCAATGTAAAACAATCAATATTTGCCGTTCATTCTCAATTATTTCTTGATTTTTTGATCCTACTGTTTTATTGTATTGGCAAAAATATCGTATTTTCCTAGTTACGAGTCCGTGGAATCTTTTCTGCAATTCCATTGGAAATTCTACGTTGAGCAATATTTTACCTAATTTGGGTTGAATAATAAACAATTTAAAACTCGCGGCAGGTTATGGACGAAGGACGCTTTAGGTACCTGTCCCTGTTCAAATATCATGTGTCTAGCTAAGCGCTTATAGGATCTGATGATGTTTTAAGACCACTATGTTAATATTTATTTGGGAAAACAGAGGGCTGTAAAAATTGAGCCACCCTTGAGAGAGATCAATGTTAGTGTAAAAAAGTAACTTCGGAGTTAAACTTGTGATATTGTGATAGGTTCGGTCGGCCCCGACCTATTTGAGGAGTGGGCGCTTCTTGAATGGCTCCTTGAATTGCCCATGATACGTACGTTTTTGGGATGTATGAAGGAGCGTTCTTGTGTAGCGTAATTATTATTTGTTCCATCAGTCACATAACTGAACTAAGCGCTCGGCGCAACCTGGACAGTCTCACCTAACACCTTATAAGACTGGACAATCCTTCCCTTGTGGTGGTAGGGCTAACGCCCGCCTGATTCGCGACCATCCTACGGATATTAATAGATAGATAATTTGAATAAAATTATTTATTCAAATTTAGCAATTTAGTATTAGACTTAAATGACATTGCATTTTCAATTTAAATAATTATTGAAATTGTAATTTTTTTATGTTGTTTGTCCAGTGCAACTAATTTTGTACGCTATAAATGGCAAAACATGTAGCCACCTCACCTCTAATTAAAAAGACCTTCATACTGTACTCATGTCTTACAAAATAAATAAATCTTATTATATCTTAACGTGGGATTTCAATAAGATGCTGTTATGGCTGGTTTTAGAATAAGAAGATTTATTTTAGTTGATAGGTACTCGGAAAAAGTCTTTTCAATTTATATTGCGATTCGCCGAACTGCCTATATGTTGTTCCGTTTTATTATATCGGTAACGCGAGATATCATTTAATACCAAAATACTCGTAATATGATTTATTGGAGCCCGACTCGAGTGACGTTATTCGTTTCATATTTTAAATACGATTTGGCAACTTATGTTAATTGATTGGCGAATATGACACAACTGTAATTTAACTTCGTTTGTGTGTTTTTATGGTATTTTGGAAACCAACCTAGGTTTCCAAAATACGAGAAAATCGTATATGATCGGTTTTTGATTTTCTTGAAAAAGAGTAGGTACTAAAGATGTTTTTGGTAGTGGCAGTACAGGAAGTACCTTTGTGTTTTATATTTTAAGTAAGTACAAAGCTATTATAAAATAAAACATAGATGATCTGTCAGTCTTGCGGTTACAAAATAAAAAAAAAAAATTGGTGTTAGTTAGAAAAACCAACAGAATATCGAGATTAACTTCTGTGGTAGCCAACCCTAATTAAAATAATACCTACAGTAGTCTAGTGGACAAACATTTTCAACCCGAAGACTTTAGTTTCCTAACAAACGGAAGCAAGTCCCAGCTCTCAGATCAATCATTTAACTCCGCGCTTAATGAATTAACTTCATATGCCGCTGGTGTACCACGTCCTGAGTTTCCGAACAAAATATTCACATTGTAGAAGTTGTGCGAATCAACTGAAATGAATAACAGCATGTAGTAACAATTTATGCTCTTGAAATTGTTGGTTTTAAGGTTTATTATTTTATGGTTTTGTTTCTAGAGGGAATCTCTGGAATGATGCATCTGGTATGTTGATGCTATATACTCGTATGTACATAATATAGAAAGCCGCATTGGCTTTCTTTAGATTTCGTTACTGATCATTCGTTTTAAATAACATTAGATAGAACGATAAACTATTATCAAATAATTGCACCTATGCTAGTGAATGGCAAAACATGTCAGATCAGTCAAGACCTTAAATGTACCATGTTTTATACAAATAAAAATATTCACTTGTAATATGTTCACTGATAGAAAGCTACAAGTCAATATCTAGGCCCTAGGTATTGATTGCTGTTCAATACTTTTTGGGATGGTGTTTTACTGTATGTGTAATGTCTTTTAATGCGTTTTATAGTTATGCGTTTTATTGATTTTGATTTCATTTATATTATTTTTGCTTCAATTAATTGATATTCAATTTTTCGGACGTAGTATTTATTTATTTATTTAAACTTTATTTTATTGTACGAAAGTGGAACATGAACAGACTTAATGCAACAAGGCATTCTCTACAAGTCAACCTTTGGGTTAAAAAAACATGAATGATGTTAAATTCTAATGAATGCTGTAATGTACCTAGTTGAATGAATTTATACTGCCTAAATTTATGATTCCACCCACCCACTTCTATCAAGATTGGAGACTCTACACTTGAAGTTGTACGTCTACCTGGGACAAACGGTCCAGTAGCTTGGGCTAACTTCGAGAAAGAGGTCAACCGTCGAATCAGACTCGGCTGGGTGGCGGCGTTCGAGAAGTTGCGCGGTATCTTCTCGTCTCACATACCACAGTGTCTCAAGACGAAAGTCTATGACCAGTGCGTGTTGCCAGTGACGAGCTATGAACTCGAAACGTGGTCGCTTACAATGGGCCTCATGAGAAGGCTTAAAGTTACCCAATAGGCAATGGAGAGGGTAATGCTCGGAGTTTCCTTGCGTGATCGAATCAGGAATGATAATATCCACAAGAGAACCAAGGTTGGCGACATCGACAAGGTTCGCCAAACTGGAGTGGCAGTGGGCAGCCCCGGCACATTTCTCGTAGAATAGATGGTCGATGGGGCTGAAAAGATCTGGAGTGGCGACCGCGTGCCGGAAGACGCAGCGTTGGAAGCATCCCACTAGGTGTACCGATGACCTGGTGAGGGTCGCGGGTAGCCGATGGATGCGAGACGCACGGGACCGGTTGATGTGGTGACACTTGGGGGAGGCCTGTCCAGCAGTGGACGTCTTCCGGCTTAGGTATATGATGATGATGATGAATTTATGATTTATACTTATTTTAATTTTTCATGTACTTTAGTAATTTTCTTGTGTACTTTTAATATTGGGGCTCTTGCTGTGTTGATTTTGTAAATATGAACAAAAAATTTAGATGATAATTCTAATCTAAATATTTGCTATGTTGTACGAATTGGTAATTTTCGGCTTTTATTTATTTGGTGAAAATTTTTATTTATAATCCACGTTAGTGGCAGTGCCAAGACACCAAGTACTTTCGTAAAAAAAGGATGTAAATTTAGCGCAATATTTCATAATAAACTGCTGCATATTTTGCTGCAAAATCTGTAAAAGTAAAATTAAGTTTTCGCAAAAAATATCTCCTGAATTTTTAAACTTCAGCTTACCTATGCTAGGTCTTACATATGAAACTGAAATAAACATGATCTCCTTTCAGTTGCCATCAAGACGAATAAAAGTTAGGAAGTGAAGTGAATGTACATATTATATATTGATTGTGAAAGTGTCACTTAAAATGTAAAAATAACAGTTCACTGAAATTGTTCCTGTCCATCACGAAAGAGCTTATAATATGATTGAATGTTATTTAGACAACCTAAAGAAGGAGTCCGGAATCATGTCTGCAAACTATGTCTTATTATTGGGCAAGGTTTCAAATGTTATTTTAGATTATAATTTTATATATGTAGATATGTGTGGTAGCTTTTTCTTTAACCGACTTCAATTTTTTTTTAAATTTTGTTTTTTATCTAAAAAGTTATTTATTTTCTTTTAAATATTTATCATTTTTAATTTGGGTTGTAAGGGTATTAATGTTTGTTTTATTATGGTTATGAAGTACTTATTTATATTTATTGTTAATCAAGTTATATGGGTGTTTTTTAAAGTAGTTTAGAGTTTTTTATGATGTAGAGATTATTAATTGTAAGTCATAACTTACAATTAATAATCTCTACATCATAAAAACCCCCCCCTCTCTCATCATAATGAGAGAGGGGACGGGCTGTAAATCAGCACTGACCAGCGGTGTGGCTATGCTGCACACTGCTCAAGATTTGCTGAGCCCGCTGTTTTGCCACACCGTTATCTCATAAAAACTATTTTTTTTGTTCATAATGTTATGACTGTAGTGCTGGCAATAAATGTTTCTTTCATGATGGTATTAAGGCGAAATAGTTTACGCCTTAATACCATCATGACTCCGGTGTGAAAGAAAGGCGCTCCTATACAAGACGAATAGCACTATGCCTTTCTCATGACGGAATCATGGACAATGTGATCACATTGTCTATTCGTAGTACGCCCCTGTTAACATCTCAAGAAATGTAACAAAATATTCTACTGACAGGCTGTATTGTTTGTTTTTTTGTTAGGAGTCAAATCAATATTGGTTGTTGTTTTATTGGAAAAGCAAATACAACAGCTTCCATGTGATTTGATGGGAGATTTACTGAGTACTAGTACCTACTAATACTAGGATTTGAGGGTTAGTTAGAAAAATGATGTGCCTAAACTAATTTGTGGTATCCTATTTTTACTTGACTTTAATGCTGTTTCTTTAATAAACCAAAAATGTGACTTGAAAATGGGATTGTATACGGTAGAAAGGCGCTAAAATGTCGCGAGTATGTTCGGAGTTTTATAGAATTTCGACATTCAAAAGCTTCAAGAACTTGTGACACCTTCTACCAAAACTATTTTTAAATAAAAGAGAAATATTTAGTAGGTAAAGTCAGACTTGAGAAGTCGAAGTTAGGCGGGTAGTCCGCCGAAGCCCGAATCTTTCTATCTGTAATAACATTTGGTACAAGAAAATAAAAGCTTTTGAAGTACTTACAATAACATTAAGTATAAATCTAATTTAACTAAACTTTTTAGATTTCAAATAATATCTAGAAACTTTCGAGACTGAAGATTAGTTTTTAAACAAACTATTTTGTGAAAATATCTCCAGGAATTTAAGTAAGACGAGAAATGGATTGGAATTATTGTAAAGTCTGTTTTAAACGTAAGCCCGATTATCCGTACCTACCTAATAACAGGGTTCCAGTTAGACTAACTTGTCACCTCTATTTTTAAATCGTGGGAAAATAAAGGAAATAAACTAATTCATAGTCAATAAACATATTATTTGAAGAAACAGTTGGGATCTAAAGTTCACGGGTGTAGCGGATTACTCGCCAACATCACGTTCCTTGATGAAGGGTTCAATGTATAAAATATTACTCTGCGACAAAAGGGTGCCGAACTCAGGGTTAAAACGTGCACTGCGTGACTCCGACGAGCTCCGATTACCTACCTCCGAATAATTTTCGAAGCAGCCTATCTCCCTAATTATGCCGTTATCATTGTAAAAAGAAATTACTTGTTACTACGCACTACGGCAATGCTACTCGCTTGTAGGCTCAGCCCACGCAACTAGTCGGAACGGCCTACCGCATGTCCTACACGGCCTGTTTAATCTGACCCTTTTAGTCTCTAGACCCTCGCGTGCCATGATTTAGATCCCTGCATTTTATAAGCTGTATGTTATCCTAGTAGAGCTTGATATTTCTATTCGCCTTGGCTCACACCTCATTTTCAATTCAGTTACCTCAGACATCTTTGTTAATTTGATAAATGGATGACCCTTTCTTGAGTACGTTATATCGAGCAGTTCCGGCGCCCAAGGCAACAGGAAACTGGAATAGTTGAATTTCCCGTAAGGTTGTGGCAATCCCTTTACATAAAGCTACATAGGTATGCGCGTCACCTAACACAATTTTTGCCCGACACTTTCAAGGAATTGAAACAGAAGTGTCCCCGAGAGCGATTTGGATGTTTCACAGAAATTCAGTACGTACAGCGTATATCTTTTCTCGTTCCTGTTTTATTTCAGTACGTTGTCTTTTATTATCTAAACTGAATTGAGCGTGATCGTGAATGCTGCTCGGTGACGAAGCCGAGCCGGGAGCGCTTCGTGTCGCGCCAAATTGATTGGTAATCAGGAACGGAATCAGTATACTGTACTCCGTGGGGTAACGAACGAACATATTGAGGAAGTAGCATGCGGAGACTGCATTACAATATTTACGTTCGTAAATATTGAAGTAAAACTCTTCTGGATTTTATGTTCATTTAGTTATAAATGTATAAAACTATTCACACACCTTGTTTTTCTTTAACAAGCGTAGAAGTTTATATTTTATGTTATCCCACGAGAATTGTACGTGCCTTTCGTAGTCACAAAGAATCTATGAGCAACATTTCAACGTAATCCAATGTTCTGTAAAGTTTTGTTAGTGTGTACTGTAAGGTGAAACCCGTTCGTATGTAACTGCCTGAGCATGTCGAATTTTTGTATACCCATTTCAAAAGTTCGTTCTCTCCGTAGGTTTGGAGAAAAATATTGTTTAAAACACTTGGTATCTGAATTTTGAGGATATGCACACCGAAGTGTTTCGTTTATTACCGTAAACAAATATGTATTAAATGATAGGTACCAATGTACGTTGCTACATCTACCAAAAACTGTAGCACTTTCATAATATCCTAAATCAAGTGTTAGCATGTTTTGTACAACTTAAAACAATAAAAGCAACCAAATGCTTTATGAATACTAACACTAGATTCATTCGTGTTAATCAAGAACCTGCGTTGGACTAAGAAATACGTTTCTACATCTAAGTTCTGTTCAAATAAAGCATTTAATATTGTTTTAGGCCCGAATCAGAGATACAATCACTACACTGTTTGCTTGGGCTAAAATATAAATAGAACATTCTAGCCTACATTCATGAGCTTAAATAGAGCAAGGTGTGTATTCTATGCATGTGACCTTCGTATTTGACTAAGGTGTGTAGCCCTATGCATTTAAATAAAGTATTGTTATAAAATGGCCACGTGTTCCGCTTATTTTTCCGTACTTTGAAAATAGAACTGCTAATTTTCACTGGACTCAGGTATGTAAATCGATAGTCTGGGTCGATGTGTCAACGACATTCGATGCAGGTTTTAAAAAAACCGGCCAAGTGCGAGTCGGACTCGCGCACGAAGGGTTCCGTACCGTTATCTATAAAAACGACAAATAAATCATGTCTGTTGTAGGGGAGCCCCCTTAAGTTTTTATTTTATTCTGTTTTTTAGTATTTGTTTTTGTTTATAGCGGCAACAGAAATACATCATCTGTGAAAATTTCAACTGTCTATCACAGTTCTTGAGATACAGCCTGGTGACAGACGGATGGACAGCGGAGTCTTAGTAATAGGATCGCATTTTACCCTTCGGGTACGGAACGCTAAAAAAACAGTCAACTTAAATAACTTCTTTATTTTCGTCCGTTTATTATTTTTTGTAAAACTTTTTAAATTCAAACGTTAAAGTTTTGTGGGAATGAGCTTACTTAGCTGTGATACAGGAAAAAGCAAAAAATACAGAAAGACTTTTGCCATTCGGCAGCGGAACCCTAAAAGCGAAGTGTGTGTTGGTTTCTTTCTGTAGAACAATGTCCTTTATATAATACTATTGAATGTCTCTCCACGTGGTATTAAGTTCGCTTTCAAAGGACCTGCGGGCCTCCATGCCTGTATTGTTCACTTATCCTTGGATTTTTGGTAAAGAATCAATAGTACACAATTTTGTCGCGGGACTGAAATCCGTCGAACTAAGGCAATGTTTTTTATATAAAAGTTCTACACAAATTTACTTCCAAAAAAAATTAAATCAAAAAGTGGATTGTGTAATTTTAGGCATAACTAATTTTAATATAGCAAAGAACGATATAATTTCGTTCGATATAATTTTCTTTTGTTATAACAACTTATGATATACATCCAAGTGATATAGTTTGATTTCATTTAAAAGCTTCAGTTGTTATAGCATGTACAAACTAATTATTAAAAGTTATAATTTTCGCATTAACCATCAACATGACATGCCAAAAAGCAACGGACCAAAGACCTAAAACAAATACACGGAAGTAATGCGTCTGGCTTACATATGGCCATGTTGTCGTCTCGAATAAAATGTGACGTTTGGAAACGCCACTGTTCTAATGCTCTATAAATAGATATAATTTAATCGAATGTACATTCGGCTTAAATTACGGTCATGACCATGGAAAGACGACGAAGCCCTGCTGCGGGGCTCCTGTTTCTACCTGCAGTGTTTAAAGGAACCTGACATGATGATCACGGGAGCTAAGTTCCGGACCTGCCGTGCTCGCTCTTTTTTCAGCGGTTAGATTAAATGTTAACCCAACAAAAACATTTTCATGTAAAATTTTGCCAAGACGAGACTATATGGCTCACACTGTCAAAAAGTTATCAGATCTCATGTAGAGCCAAGCTTCTAACTCTACACGCCCTAACTCTCACAAACTCTTAAACGAGTGAATTTCCCGGGACCAAAAATTGCGTGGCATCAATGAAATTGGTACTATAAAACAAAGTTATAATGTTCTAACATTTTTTTCCGGTTAGGTGAAATAGAAATCTACGTGTAGCACTAAATATTTAATTAATAGGATTAATGGATACTCCAAAATAATTAATTAAACCTCGAAATATTTCATTGCCGTGTTTGTCCACACGTCACCTTGTTGTGTATTATTCCTCATTGATAAAAATCTATTGGTTATTTATATTAAATCCTTGTTTTATTTGATACATGAATATTTAAAGTATTGTTATGGAATACATTTATTCAAATATTTAAACAATACAACAAATGGTTAATAAAAAATCATTTGTCCCAGAACTACCGTTCATCGCCGTGTCCTAATCATGTTTAAGGATATTGTTTTACCTAATGACTTGCGTCCCCCCCGCGGTACGCTAAACGTTTCGTATTAGTGCTGCCTAAGTGCTCGACGTGGAAGGACGTACACACGTGCCTGCGTTTTCGAGCCATAATGTAAGTTATTCAATTTTTATGTTACTGGACATTTTTTCTTTCATCGCCGTGGATAGGTATAACCTCATTTTGAATTAAGTTTGTCTTCTTGAGTAAGCATTCGATAGAACGCCATTCTTTTATGTTTATTTGTGAAGTGTTTATTTCTTCAAATAGTTAATAGATTTTTTGCTATTTATATTTTTTGCCTTGATTTTCATCGCCGTGCTTTCATTGCCGTGGTTTTTGTGGGCGAAATTTTCTATGGGAATGAAAAAAAAGACATGGCAATGAAAAAAAATTCATTGCCATGCCTTGTAAAACAATTTATTTTCATTGCCGTGGCCAGGTATTTCATTTCCGTGACTTGTGTTTTCATCGCCATGGTATGATTAGGCAAAGAAAATATCTTTATCAACTTTTATCTGATATACAGGTAATACCGATTACTGACATTACAGGACTCGTCAATTTAACTCTCTCTGCAATGCGATAAAACATTTAAGGATAGACTTGATGAGTTTTTACTGTACAGTCAACTACAAAAAGATTTTTTCATGGTAACCTAACAAAATGATGTAACACTTGGTACTCTATCACACGTATAATACACCCTCACACACGCACGCACCTCCACATACTACAGTCTGATTTTAATAATGGATTGTTTATTTTTAGGATGCCAAGATGCCTCAACCAAAATTATCTAAAGAGGAGAGAAAGGACAGGAAAAGATTGGCGGAAGAAAAGCGACGTCAAAAATTAAGAAGCGACCCTGTATTAAGAGATACTCCTCTCTTAATACAGGGTCGCTTCTTAATTTTTGAAGAAAAGAAAGAGAACGATATCTTAAATAGAAGGCTGCAGGATTAGTTGTTCCTCGAAGTGCAATGACTTCGCAATATTGTAGGAGGATAAGGTCTTGATTCCAACACTTGTATGGGAGTAAAATTTGGGCGAGGAAATATTACAAAAGAAGAATGAGAGTACAATAAGTAAAGAAAGACTGTTGAATTACACTCGCAACACTACTTAGAGATTTTAATACTACAGCCTTTATTCTTATACATACTCCCATTCTTCCTTTTGTAATATCTATCCAAATCTTACTCCCATACACAATTTGTCTGGGTTTGCCTTTCCCTCTCGGAGAGATATAATATTTTTTCATTTCCATGGATTGATTCTTTCATTACCATGGCACAGTTTTTTCATTGCCGTGCCCGCTTGTTTCATTGCCGTGCACGAATGTTTCATCGCCGTGGCACGAAATTTTTAATCCTGTATATCTCGTTAGTTTTTTAAGTTATCTGCTAGGCATTAAGCAAGAATACAATACATTATCAAAAACTTTAATAAAAGCGTTTTTTTTTAAAAAAAAACCTTAAGATAAAAAAATACACGGAAATGAAGATTTTATAGGACCTGTTGAAATTCACTCAAACGCTTCGCTTGGCTCGTCTTGGCGGGGGTACTACCGTGCTCCCAGATTATACAAAATGATAATTACATCGTTATACTAAATAAAAATATACTAAACGAACGTTAGGAAAAGTGTTGTTATGACATATTATGTCGTTGTACATGCTGAACATAAAAGGAAAATTATGTAAATTGTTGTTAGATCAGATCACTTGAGTTATAGTTTTATAGCTTTTGAAAATAGAGCAAATATTCTTATACTTAATGAGCGATACCCGTGTAAGAAAAACAGTTTTATACAAACGGTTAATGATTAGTTAATAGCGAACAGTGGCGAAGAGCCTATCACTTGCTTCTTTTCGGCTTTAGTCCATGAATTTTTGGACAAATTTTTGGACCTGTTTCTTATAATAACACTTACTCTCTTTGCCACCAATTCCATAACGCAAATTAGAGTTTTAGTAAAATGCTTTCGTTAAATCCAAATCCATAACTTTCAAAATGAAAAGTCGCTTGTCTGAAGTTTGAAGAGTTTTGCAACTTACCAGACACAAGAAAACTGAATCCTATTTGTAACAGTACACAGGGTTAGTATGTAGGGATATAATGAAAATGACTAAGATCTTAAACAACGTTATAATTAACATAATTAATTTTCCACGCTGCCTTAGTAAAGCACTTGCCTTATTTCAGTTGTTGGCATTATTTAACAATTTAATATTATTACGTTGCGTGGGTTACGATTGTATTTCAAGATTATATCACAACAATAACGTAAATCATGAGAATAACCCAGTGTTATCATTCTAGAACAAATTAGCACTTTACTGGAAGTTTACTTACAAAATTACTGGTTTCATGAAGGTTAAGTATGATTATTCGAAGTTATATTTTCATTTAACTTAGGTTTATAGAAAAAGTAAACTAGAAACTTCGTAAGTAAATAAAACTTTTTGATAATGGGCTATATTTTTAATTTTCTGAGGAATTAAAAATAGGAGGAATAAAAATGGCGGTTTGTCAGATTCTGTACAGAAAATAATATGTCAAACTGGCATATTTATTCCTCGGATAAAAGTTATCTGACTGTTGAAAATTCAGCCCAGCATACAATATTGTAGTGGCTGGAACCGACGCAATCATAGAAGTGTGAATAAAATGGTAACATTGTTCAGTGCGCTCCTCGCTTAATAAATGCAGTTCTATTGAGTGCATATAAGCGTTATTAATTCCTTTGATTCTAAAAAGTATCCTGTGCATTATTTTCATGCACAATAAAAATATTACTGCCAGATAGGTCAGTTTCTGGTAATGGAAATACAGTAGGATTCCTACTTAAGTAAAGGTACTTACTACTTATGTATATGACTATCTATGGTCCTTATTCATAAAAAAAATCAGCCATAATATAATTATTTGTGGACTAAACGAATAATTTGAGGATTACTATATACACAAATAATTATTGCATAAACTTCTGAACCAGGGTTCAGAAGTTTATGAAATAATTAACTTTCTTATTTAATAGAATGTAGTAGTGTGTAAAAATATAGTAGTATAGTAGGTATAGTTGTGTGTAAAAAAGTAAAAGGTACAATGGGGTTGACGTATCCGTGCGGATAAAAACAAGGGGTTTTTAATAAAGAATTAAAAAAAAATTGTTTCATTTAATTCTTTATTCGTTTTTAAAGATAATGTGAATTTAGTATCTGCTAATTAGTTGCTAAACAGCTCAGAGTTTTTATATATTTGGATGTGTTAATGTTATAAGTCAATCACGCCTCAACGGCTGAACAGATTTTGATGAAACTTGGCACAGTGCCTGTGCCAGCCTATGAAGGATACTTTTTATCCCGTTTATTAGATTGTTTGGGATAATAACTAAATTCGAAATGCTGTGATTGCTTTTTAAGCAGGAAAATCCGCGGGAAGAATTTATTATTAAATGTATTTGTTCTTACCATTTGTAAAACATGAGTATTAATCGTAACTTAGGTCGGTACAGGAGGATAAGTTCCAAAGAAGTTCAAAGTTACAACACACGGGTGACACGGGTAGATTGACACCAGTTCACTCCAGTCTGTCACTTTAGTTTTCTTTCCAGTTGTCCCTAGGGACGAGACACGGATACAACCGTGATGTACCTATAGCAGTATTGCTTTCGTATTCGAATTTTACTACAATAATAATAATAAAAATGTATATGTGCTCTTTACAACAATCGAAATTACAGTCGACATCTGTCTGTGATACCTGAAAAAGGCTGATTTGTAAGTAGTCTGATGTTTATAATCTTTAACTGATGAAGAAATATGGTTGTTTCAAAAGCTGTCAAACTGCCATTTTTATTCCTGAAGTAAAAGTTATCGATTATATCGAATATGCAAAATCGGGAAATAAGGGAAGCCCACAATAGATTTCCCATTACCCACACACTTAGTCAAAGTTGTACAAAAAGTTGCACGCTTACATAACCTTGTTACAATATGATTAACAAATCCGCAGTATGTAAGGAGGTACAATAACATTATGTAGATGTAGTGCGAGGAAACCCTCCAATATATTCGAGTGAAACAAGGGCGCGCCACTTTCCTTAAGCGCTCTTATGGGATCTTGAATCTCTCCGGCGCCAAACTTATTTCTGTATCACATCAAACTTATAAGTTACGAACGAATGAGTTTACGTACGGACGGACTGCTGCTAAGACCAAAGAAACTAGCTCATACGATCTCTTTTCCTTGTTTTCCTTTGTTATAAATCTCTTTTCATCATGTTTATTCTTTCTGTTATTGTGGGCAAAGGTATTTTCAAGATTTTCTCTGATTAATTTCACAGACAACGATTTTTGTTAATCTTTGCCCTAGTTTAGGTTATTTTTTTAATTTGGAGAAGAATTGAAAATAGAATTGCATCGTAAAGTTTTAACGACGGAAGTAGCAGTTAAAAGACTCTTAAATTGTTAAGATTCTTATCCCAGGACAAGCCAAGATGAGTCTAATCGAATGTCAGTCACTTGATAAGTGATAACAAATCGCTCGATGAGAAAAAGCTCTGGTTTTCAATTACTATAAAAAGTATACTTATTTTTACGTTAAAATAGCATGCAATACCAACATTAGAGGAGAATAAAGCAGATTGGAAAGAAAATTAGTTTTCGCTTTATTATTATGAGCTGTATAGTATGATATAAATATTGTCGAAACCAATGTACCCAAAGAATCATATGATTCTTTGGTTACATTGGTTTCGACAATATTTATATCAGACTTTAATCAGACGGTAGGTACCTACATAATCTTTCTGAAAATTCCATAGATCTTGTTACTTGCGCGAGAATATTCGCTCTTGAGTCCACGATACAGTTTAGATAAGTTTTTTTCCGAAAGTTTGCGGATCTGCATTTTAGTTTAAAGAGAAACATTATAACTGCATGTCTATTAATGTTAAAATGTTAGTCTTAGTTTTCATGCATTCTCTTCACGCAAGAGATAATAAGTAAGGACTTAATAATTGTACCTATGTTTTACATTAACGGAGTCACCGACAAACACTGGTAAGTACAACCGGTACAACTATTTTCGTGCCGGAGTAATGATATGTTAGCTCCCAATTTCGTGACTGATTACCCTCAAACGATAAAATAAATACTTACAAGAAACCCAACCTCCATTACCTATACCAATTTCTGTGAGGTTAGTTAACAAACATGTATGTTGTATTCTGGGAAGTTTCACAGAGTTTCGGAGTTTGCAACTGCCCACTTTGTCTGCTATCCACCGCATGCTCACCTATTTCCAAAAGTTTTACTAGACCCCTAATTATGGGTCCGTGTGTCATGAGGGATGCCCAAGAACGGAGGACTGTAACTCTCTGAGTTTTATCATGCAAATCTTGAAGTTTTTACTGTCAAAATTAGAATTATAGAAGAACTTTGGTACCTATGTTGTAGTATAACAACTTTACCCTTTGAAGACGGGCTAGTGCAAGCTGTTAAAATAACGAGTCCTCTATAATATGAGCCAGAACGAAAGTACTCATATACTTGTGTCCATATGATGGGAGTCAACATCATATCTCATGTTGACTTTCTTCGCACGGACAGGAAAAAATATTACCTGTAACAGCTCGGAGAAAAGTATTCGTAAAGTAAGGCGCTGTTTACTAATGGAAAAACCTCTTCAGTTTGTACTACGAAAGTTTGAGAAGTTTTTACGTTTTTATTTTGCATGGAGCATTTTAAATGTGCAGATTTTAATAAGGCTTCGTTTAAGTAACTACTTAAAGCAATTTAAAATAGAGGAATATATAAATTGCAGATGGAGCAAACGTGGTCTAGATGGACGCTTGATATATGTAGGTATAATGTAATAATATATTGTCCTATTCAAAAAAGTCTTGTTACATAGCAAAGTGTAAACAATTCTCTCAATTCCCTAAGCATTCATAACTTATCGGTCGATGTTCATCACTCAGGCTCAGTTTCTACTTAATTGAGCTTAAAAACAAAATCCATTAGAAAGTTCATCAGTTTACACGTTAATTAAGCACACTTAATGGGGCCCGCAATTGATCGAGGCCGCAGTTTACGCGCGATACGTTCAAGGGAAACTTAATGACTCCTACCATAGAATTAAGGAAAGTAATTGTTCACACACATATTTCAACTCTACTTAACAACCAATTACTTTAGTGAAAATTAAACCATGTCGAAGCTATCAGCTTATTTTTAATTTGCGTAATCTTAAAGTCTTTGAAAAATCTATTTCCATTTTTGTATGTAACTCGTAGCGTCTCTACGTGAGTCTATTGCAGATGTCTGTCAGATGCAGAATGTGTTTATAGTCGACTTGCACAAGTGAATAATAGTAGTTTATGCAACGACCATATAAAAAGGGTTATTAAAACACGAGTGTGGGTTTATCACACGAGGCGTAGCCGAGTGTGATAATAGCATCACACGAGTGTTTTAATACCTAATTATATGCCGTTGCATACACTATTTTATCTTCACTCATACAGTTGAAATAAAACAAGTGGAAAAATAGTTAATTCTAATATGGCGGATATTCTCATTGCGTATTCGAATGACTGCGCAGCGCGCTCAAACATAGACAAAGATAAAAGCTGGCTCATTGACTTAAGTCAATGAGCCCGCGCCAAAAATTAAAAAGAAAAAGTGTGCTATAAAAATTAAAAAGTTATTTTATGATGCAGTTGTTTAAAAATCGAAGGAAAATGTTGAACTGTAATGGATTTTTTTTTTATATTACCTATCCACGAAAAAAAAGTATGTATTTATGCATTCGTTTTTGAACTCATATTTGGAACATTACGTTGTGAGTGTAGATAAAGTCAGTTCAAATTTCGAAGAAATAAATTAAAAATTAAACAATCTTGACAAATTGAGGAGTTCATGATCAATAATTCACATTATCCACTTTTGAATATTTTTTTTCTTATTCGACTCCAAATGATAAAATTCACAATTTCTAAAATTATTATAAAATATACAATATTATCAAAACAGCACGTATCCTTCAGCGAAACGCAAACTATATCAAGAGTTTCGTTTAAAACCACCAAAAATCCTGCTATAAAATATATTTATCGTGAAAAAATTCAAAGCCACACAAATCCTTTGATAGGACAAGTAGGTCAGAATCGCACCTAACCATGTTTTTTGTTTTATCAACTTGTCCCTTCCGTGTAGGTGCCTTCGTCGTGGAATAAAAACAGTTTGACAACTACTGTCATAAATACCTACTCTTATGTGACACTGTCAATATCACTTTCATAGTGACAGTGACAGAGACATTCATGTTTTGGCAGGTTTTTAGGGTTCTGCACCCGAAGGGTAACCAACGGAACCCTAATACTAAGCCTCTGCTGTCCGTCTGTCCATCTGTCTGTCAGCTGGCTGTATATCAAAAACTATATTAGGTACAGATGAAATTTTCACAGAATGTGTATTTCTATTGGCACCTTAACAACAAATGATAAAAATTAAATTAAAAAAGGGGGCTTCCATATAGGAAAGTAGTTTTTTTCGGTTATTGGTAAGGAACCCTTCGTTTGAAAGTCCGATGCACACTTTGCCAGTTTTTTTCATTTTATAATATACTGGTCTGTACTGTGGTGACTACAAAATAAGTAAAAGTTAGGATCAAAACCACACATATCCAATAGGGTGGTTCAAAACAGCATTGATCTACAATGGTTTTGACAAAACTACACAAATCCATTCGGATTTCTTATGATCGTTGGAAAACGATACCATGTCAAAATATTCTAAAAACTATTTGCAATAGCCTATATGAGGCTCATCAAAATGGAATACCTACATTGAAAATCTCTCTTAACAGTGAACTACTAAGAATAGCTTAGTTTGTATTGTTCTTTATTAAATTACTATAAGCTTTTGATCCTCACCTCTTCAACTAGAAGCGCCATGTAAGGAAAAACTTAACACCCTGCGTGTTTATTTTGGGCCAAAAAGTGTGTAATAAACAGACTAATTCCCACTGTTTTGTTAGGCTAGCAGTATTTTATGTCGCATGTCAGTTCTAGATTGATTTATTTCCGCGGAGTTACACGCTGCCTTCCCCGAGTCCTCGACACTGTTTAATGATTCATTTCTGAGTCTCAAAATATATCTGGTAAGTAACAATGGCTGCGGGAAATAAACTAGAATTTATTGTGCGTCGGACTGTCGCGCGTCTTCGTTCGGTTTTGTTTCTAGACCAGCCTTGAGAGATAATACTCAGTGATTCGTGCTAATATTATTAAGTGTTTTATTGTTCTTGGTTACCTTTAACACTTTTAGTAAAAGGGTGAACGGTGCTTTGTATGTGAATAATGATTAAGTAAACTTGATGTTACTGAATTTTTGGTACGTTCATGGAAAATGGAATTTGCTTTGATTGTAGTTTGGTCACGATTTTCCTAGTTAAAAGTAGCTGCGTCGTAGTCGTTTATTGGCGAATTGGAATGGTCAAACAAAACAAAGCACTATGCACATTGTGTGGTTGTTACCTGTAGAATGATGGTGCGCATAAATAATTCTCGTGACCGCCTCATATTCAGAGAGGCAAGGATACAATCTTTTGCTACGAATCTCTGAGCACTTTGAGAAATCTCTCATGAACTCAAAAACTCGAATATTTTAAAGTACCTACAGCATCAAATGTGTTTTACAATTGTGTATTAACTAATAGTAACCATTTCATACCCCTGTCTGTTTGCGATGTATTTCCTCCGGTTTTCCGACTACATTAACTAAAAGATTCCAGATTACTACTTTCGCAAACCATCTACGGCGTCTAATTAGCAAAAATTAATTCGACTTTGTTCCGCTGTTTTAACTATTTGTGTTAATGCTTCGTTAGTCTAGAAGCTGTACAGTCGGAGGCAAAAGATTTTACTCATAGCGGATTATAAGATTATTAATGTTTTCTTTTTGAGTAGGTTGTCAATTTTCTATAACTTATACTTTGGCAATTCTTAGTGGTAGATTCTTCAAATGCAGTAATATTTAAGGACGTCATCTGACTTCACTCTTCTAACCTGGCTTAGCGCAGCTCTGGTAGCTAGCAGACCTGGGTATTTGTACATAAAAAAATAAACCCAACACAAAAAGTATCATCAAGAACGGTTAATAATAAAAACTTTCACTATAGGACCAACATCGAAATCGCGAAAAAAAAATCGACTGCTCCATACTTTTCTGCACGCGTAACTCGACAAAATGTACTGAACAACTGATTTTTTTTTCGCGATTTCGGGGTTGGTCCCATTGTTAAAGTTATTCATAAGGATGAGTACAATGACCCCTTAAGAGGTATTGCGTTTATTCTGTTACACGTTGTATAACCCCAGGTTATACAACATTCAGGTTGAATTGCATGCATATGCGTACCCTTTCACAACGTGATGTTATGTTATGAACTGGTGTACCTACAATAAACAGACATGCAATTTAAGCAATCCCGAGAGATTTGTTATAAATTATTGAAGATTTCCGTTGCCTACCTCCGAAGGTCTTCATCAGATCTTCACCAAATTGAAATGGGACCCGTCCGGGAAAATACTCTTTCGTTACATCTCTCAATTTTTTTTTGCAAGTGATCTTATTTTTTCGCACTTAAAAATAATTTGGCTATTATTATATTTTTATGTGTAGACCCTGTACTGCGGAGCTTCGCCTTCGGCGCGGCAGCACACCCGGGTGGCGTCGTCGGCGGCCTACGTGCAGTACAGTGCGCATAATCAATAAATTTGTGCGTAGTGAAAATATTGCATATATTTGAAACGGATTGTTATGTATACCTACAATTTTTTTTCGTGATTAATTTTAATTGGTTATTCTAAACAACTCCTTAAATTTTTCGCAGTTGACTTTAACACCTTAAATTATGTCACAGCCTAATCATCCGATTCATTAAAAGCCCAGCCTTTTCAATGAACTGCGCCGTTTAATCAGCGACATAAGTGACATGGGTATGTTATTTAACGATATTGAACCAAAGATGCCACTTAGGTCACTGAAAATCTGCGCAGTTAAGTGAAAATGCTATACCACCAATTAGACGGCTTATTGAGCTAGTGGGCTGCGACACTTACACCAATTTCAGTATCAATTAAAAAACTTGTGTAACTTATTTTATTGGTAAAACATTCAATTTGAATTGACTCGTTTTACCAAATCACTTTTGTTTTGATAAAGGTACTACTTACGAGTAGTTCAATCGTTCCTTTCGGGGATGACTGTACCTACTGATCCATGGAGTCACGTATCAACCAAGTTAAGTCCACACATCTACGAGGGTTCCCAGTTCCGATGTTTTAATTGCCTTTGAAAATTAAGAGTGAACTGTGTGTTTGTTCGATTGTTCTTAACAAAATTAAGAGTCATTGATATATACGTTTGTACGTTTATGTCAATAGGAAGTTTGTATTCATTAATGTTCGCGTCGATGTATGTTGGTATATGTGTGCACATACATATTTAATTACAAAAGAATATGTTTCTACATTACAAAATAAATAATTCATGCAAAATGGCGTGAAAATACACGTAAAATTGGAAAGCGGTTAATTGTACCAGTAGCTGTCATTTGATGTACAGTTCGCGTCAAATAACTGTGCCCCTCTGAAGTTGGCTACGAGTGGCTGGGTAGTAGTCAAAATTAAGAACAAACTGCGGCTGCGATGCATGCTTGCGTCCCGCTTGCTCCCGTCTACGTGACTGCAAGTTGCAAATGGCTAACTTCAGAGGGGCACAGTTATTTGACGCGAACTGTACAACAATGATTCATTTGCAATGCATAATTAAAAGAACGAAGAATAACTTTAGGTGTGATGATTCTCCAAGAGCTGAACAAAATTTTGTAATCTTGTTGAATATAAATTGAATGAATAATAGAATCGGCTGTGTGGAAGGCTAAATTTCGTTCGCTGAAATCGCCTTCTTATGCTAATATTTAAAATAGTCAGTTCGCCGTCCATCGATACAGGAGCTGGGCTTATGCAAGTTTCGAGCTGGCTTGTGTGATTCACTCGCTTTTAGCCCGACGAGAAGTTTCAGATATTCTTTCTCGTGTCGCATGGAAGTCAATATTTTATCAGTTTTACTAGTCTGAGTAGGTACTGATAATGTTAGTTCAGTTTGGATCGATTTTATTTTGTAACACGTGTAAGAGGCACATAATCAACGTAGGTACCGAAGTAATCTATTCTAACATAATAAAGCTGAAGAGTTTGTTTGTTTGAACGCGCTAACCTCGAACTGCAAGTTGGAAAGAAAATTATTTTTTGTAAAATGATAGCCATATTTATGACGAAGGCTGTACGGAACCGGGAAAATCCTTCGGGAACGGAAAAACACGAGCTACGCGTGTACGAAGTCACGGGCAAAAGCTAGTATGTTTATAATTACTTGGGAATTTCCTTCGTTTTATATCATTAGTCAAAATATTATACCTACATTTATCTTTATTGATTCACCATATTGATGTGAAACCTTACCTTACCTTTTTTTATGTTGACTTTGTCTTGTACATTAATTTTTAACCAACTTAAAAAAAACGAGAAGGTTCTCAATTCGATTGAATGTTTGTTCAGCGATATTTTCGCCAATTGTCAACCGATTTTAATGTTTTTTTTTTTTGGGAAGAATATTTTCCCGGACTGGTCCCATTTCAATTTGGTGAAGATCTGATAAAGAACTTTGGAGATAGGTTATAGGTAGGAACTCTTCAATAAATAATAGCAAATCTCCCGGGATTGCAGAAATCGTATGTCTGTTTATTGTTTACACAAGTTCACCGTTAGTTGTGAACTGGTGTAAACAATAAACAGACATACGATTTCCATCATCCGATATCTCTTCACAGCGTACTGACTGGCGTGATCATCACTCCGGTACGCTGTGAAGAGATATGCTGATACGTATAAGACAACCATGATCTTGGGGTTATCTATTCGGGCATTACTTTATTGTTTATGAATCGATCTTGATGATTATTTTTGCGTTGGATTTATAGTTAAAGGGCTTGAATTTGCATTGGACATAGAACTTCAAAGATAAACCTGTGACCATAACTTAAAATCTAGTAAAGTGAGATTTCGTTAGGTTTATGTCAATCCTAAAGCAAAGTAAAATATTTAACTATGAGCTGGTCTGGACTTGAACTGCGTAGGCGCATAGAGTAACGTCTTAACGGTAAATAGCGCAACCACTCAATAAGGGAATAATGACAATTTAGTTATGGGGTATCACAACTAAAAGTGAAAAATACAAAACATTTTTTGCATTTTTCTTCCGAAATTAAGGTTATTTAATACATTGTAGTATTTTTTTATTTCGAAGTCGGTTGTATTTTTTTGTGAAAAAGTTTTATAATACGTTGTTTTGTGGAACAATAAAGAATTAAGAATAGTATTTGTTCCTCACCTGCAATAGCCCTTCCCAGCAACAGCGCACTGAAGAGGATGGAGAGCATGCGCCCTCTCCCTCTAGCCACCATCTTGCAGACCTAACCCGCAAGGTGTTTCAACATCAACTGGTCATCATTGTGGACACTGCACACGGTTCTAAAGTCTCACCACACACTAATTTACACGGCACACATTATCATGGTCTTCTATTAGTTTGCAATTACACTACACTTGGTCGATACTTTTAGTTCACTGCACTATGAGAACAAGGCCTATAATAATTAAACGCGTCTTATTTAGTCGACGCTTGATAAGTTAATCAAGTTTACGCCGCCCGAAATAAAACATTACACCAGTTGGTTGATAAGCCTATGTACCTACTTTAACATATAAACAAAAAAATCTAATTGACACGTTGGCGTAACGAATGTATGCAAGAGCCAATAAATCATATAAAAGTTAATTAAAACGACTTGTTTTTTCACACTTATATTTGTAAATAAGTAGCGCATATTTTATGAACTGAAATTATGAGTTGTAAAACTATGGGGTGCTGAATATATACATGTCGTTAATATAGTGCGGGAATATTTATGAGTTTGCAACCCTACCGACATTAATAAGGCGTAGACTGCGAATGGACGGGTATTGCTTCACGTTTGCCGTCGGTAAGGCTAACTACTATAGTATGCTTTTCAATACCTTTTCTATACAGTGTGGTTGATTGCTATCCGGTATCCGTTAGTAATAATTTAGCATCGTCGAAGTTTCGCACTTAAATCTCGGGAGACTGACGCTACTAGAGCCGAGAGCTAAAAGTTATCAACCCTGTCCTGCGAGATTTTTATTCCGTTCTAATATCCGTATTCATAATGTCTCCCTTGTGAAACAGAATTGGGAAGCAATCGGGAATCTTATTAAATCCTGAATATTGTATTACATTTCGCACTCTGGTCGAGTGACCAGGGGTTCGATTCTGCTATTGCAATCGTGTCTCAATGACCGGTCAATGATCGATTTTTGACGTATAACGTCAAACTTTTGACACATTTCCCATACAAAAACTGTCAAAGTTGTCAAATATTCGATCACTGACCGGTCATTGAGACACGATTGCAATAGCAGACTCGAGCCCCAGATTGCGAAATGTAACCAGCACTGCCCAGTGGGAGTGGTCGAATCAATTAAAAACCTATTAGTAATTTGTTTGTAGGACATGCATAGTTTATTAAATCGACATTAATGTTTTTTTTTTTTTTTAACTAGGAATGTTTATTGCAACTATAACTATATACACACACTTAAATAAAAGACTCAACTAAAACTAAAAGTAATCTAAAACATGGCGTCGAAAAATTTCTCCGCATCGCAGGCCACTGGTAATGTACCCAAAAGGCTGGCAGCATTGCCACGTTGTATGGCAATGCTTATCCTTTGTCCGAGGTAAAAGCCAGCCGTAGGGTCACGCGAAGTGTCAACTAAGCGTCTTGACATATCTTTAAACAAGTAAAGAGCACTCGGACCCCACGACCCGAGAGTTTCAGTTTCATTCATGATTGATTTGATATGAGTGTAGTTAAGGTTCTCATTACCATGCTAATATATCGTTGGTTAACAACTGTTAATATTTTTTAATTTTTAGGAATTATTATTTATATTAATTTTATATTAATTTATTATTATTAATTTTGCCGAATAATACCGATGTTTTTTCTATGTATAAGGGTGATAATCACACAACATAACTTACCTACTACTGAAGGGATTAAAATAAAACGTAGGTAAACTAGGTACTCACACTTTACGATAATAATTCAGTCTAGGCATATTCCCTTAATGGTCACACGTTAACATTAAAAGCACTTGAGTTTAAGTGTTCTCCAAAGAAAGAAAACCTCGTAAACTTTGTATCTATACAAAGTGAGTGTCAATTACATGAAAAAGGGAACAATAAACATCTAGGTGCTCGAACAAAACTTTACACGGGAGTTAATTGTGTCCGCAGTATTTCTGTTGTTTCTCAAGAAGACAGTAAAAACTTGGGAGTCGTAAACATCGGTCAGAGGTACAGAAACAGAGGCCACAATGTCTACGTAAACTTTTTAGGCTGTGTGGAATTAGAAGGATTTCTTTTTACTGTTTTACAGCGTGAGAAGGGATGAAGTCGTTGGTCGATCCGTTTTGTCTGGCAGTAAAAGAGTTGGTCGTAATATAGTTGAGTGTATATTCAAGGTATTTTCGCTTGATTGGTGTGGTGTGGCAGAATAATGACGTTCTAACAACCGGGTATCAGATGGCGCGGGAAATGAGAGGTTTTTCCATAATTGTCAAGTAGGTAAAGATTCTGTTTGTAGGAGCAGGGATGCCATGTTCTTTATTCTTCGCGATTTCGGAAAAAAATCGTTAAAATAAGTAGACCATGCGTTTGTGTAAACAAAGGTACTTCATTATTTTTACATTTACTCTAAGTTCCTTAAAACGGATACTAGCTTTAGTCCCCTCATTAACCTACGTTAGTTCTATTAAATTAACAACCTTTAGTTATTTACTATGCCCAAATACTGTTGACCTCTTAAATAGATCACGGGGATCGTCGACCGAGTTCAAGTTATACTGGGTTTAATTTGATGTGCTTCCCAGCTAATTTATGTATTAGCGTGTTTAGTAGGAAAAATCTTTATTACCTTTCGTCGCTAATATACACACACGGTGAGACGTTAGAAATGCCAATACAAGTAGCGTTTTTAAGTTTATTTATGCAGACAGGAACTCATAATGGGTACTAATTGCTGTTGAATATCTATACCCCGATAAGTTGTATATATCCATCCATTTACAAATAGTATAGTTCCAGTTTCTGACACAAGCATCTTCTTGCTTAAAAGGAGTCACCTAACACAAGCATCTTCTTGCTTAAAAGGGGATCTCCAAATCACGTATGTTAATGCTTTATGTAATTGAAATAAACATTTTTATTTTTTTTATTTTTATTTTTTATACTTTCTCGAAATTAAATGATCGAAAAAGTTTAGTTGTAAATTGTCAAACGTGCGTCAGCTGCCATGATTTGCTGAATTAATACAACAGCCTATGACATTATTTGACCCAAGTTTAAACGACCGACGCTTCAATAGTTTCCTTCTACCCAAAAACTGGAGCTTGATCTAAACATTCAAACACAGCTGAAGCAAAAAGTAGGTACCAAATTACTGTTATAAAATTGAATCAGTCGGTCGATCTGTCGACATCTCACGGTGTCCACCTAGGCGGAGTGAACGACAACTGAGCTGTCATTCTATCTTATTTGTATGGTTTGACAACTCACCCGTCGTGCAGCCATAGCTGAACATAGGCTATGGGAACCGCACCTTTTGTATTTAATTTTACAGTTATCAGTCTTCTTATGATTTAAGATAAATTGTAACTATCCGAGACTATGCCGAGCAATTTCTGCCCGTATGCTTCCTTTAAATGTCCCGGTTACTGCGTTTACCCTTTACTACGTTTAAACGTCAAGCGAGTGTGAATATTTGTCCATCTGTCCGTGAGCATGCGATTGACATGGCCCACCTCACACTCCACTTCTCCCAATTCACCCGAATGAAAATACTCGCGATAAAAATAACTAGCGGTCAATAAAAATCAATTATATTGTGTTGTGAATATTTGTTGCAAGTCAATAATGTTAATAAATTATTATGCGATCATTGTACCGTTAGTCGTGTCAGCCAATGGCTTTATAACCACGAGGCTCGACCAACGCCTTCGGAGGATCTCGTTAGGGCCTCATTGAGAAAGCAGTGCTTTTGGTCACGACTCGTATTGCTAGGAGGTTCCTCTCTCTAGATCCAACTACCGGTAGCTTGAACTCTGCCCCGATACTAGCCCACTAGTATCGGGCTACTATTTTTATTAAATATCTTTATAATTTATATTCAAATATTTCAAAATGTAATTTAAATGTATACCTATTTAGAGACTCAAGCATTAATCACCACGTTTGTTCCGGGCGGGTTGGTGGTTTCAAACTTGTACTATAAGTTTAGGTTATTGAACGACGTTTTCTTTCACCGAGGTCAGAGATGTCTAAGGTTGGCTTATAAATTGAAAACCTCACTGGCCCTTTCCCATGTTAACGTACGATCAAGAACCTCATGAAGGACGAGATGTCGTTTCAATTTTCAAAATGGTTACATTAAGAAGAGATCGATTTCTATTTACTACATGGAAGTGAGCTAGTCCAACTAAGTTCTACTGTAGAACAAACGTGACGAACAAATTCCAACAAACTTAGCTGTGAGCAGAATTTGTTGGTCCAACCCGGCCAAGAGCAAGTTGTTACGAAAATAATCGTTCATTGGATTTATTGTTACAAAGAAAACAATGTATGTATCTCAACAGATACATAATAGTTTATGTATCTCGAGATAGAGATCAAACATTGTTTTCCGGAGCCTGACGTTTGTATTGATCTTCCTCCATACTACACAGTAACACAGATATAAAATGCGTGGTCGTTACTTTCAGAATTGCCATTTAGCGAAGAAAACATCAATCTACGTCTTACTGTGTCCTCACTGATTCCTCAACCGACGCTCCTATTATAAATCTTCATTTACTAAAAATGGCGAAAATAAAAGCTATCATTTTTAGTTCTTTTATTTAGTTACGAGGTTGCTTTCCTCCATTTAATTGATTAATTGGGCTGGTTTGTTTGACGAAGTAATTTAAATGGTAAGGAGTTTGTGTTTATTTGCATTTCCTAGGTATCCGATTTCATTTCGTAATTTATTGAAATGTTACAAGCAGCTGTAATTGGTATGAACACTCAACTTAATTTCGAAAGTGTTTAATAATACATTTTAGATATATATATCTATCTACTCGTGCATTTGCATTTCAGTTCAATACAGTCTATGACGAAAGCTAAATCGTCAATAAGCTTCGTTGATTTATACAATTTTCCCCAAAAAAGGTTCGCCAGTGTAAAGGTGCGTAATGCGACACCGGTAATGTGTCAATCATGGCGGAATTTTGGTAAAAGTATCTATCAATATGGTACTCAGAAAACAGTGAGGTGACTTTTTGAAACATTTTTATGAAGAATGCACTGGTGGATTTTCATAGACAAAATTTGAAACGCTTAACTTTTGGTGTATGGAGGGAAGGTAGGATAAGGTAAACACTTTTTACAATGTGTTATCTAACTGCTGCGCGGCAGCAAGTAGGCCTCATTTGAAGAAAAAAACGAACGTTCTGAATTTTTCATTCCAGGCGCTGGAACCCTAAATACCAGATGGATCAAGTGGTGAATGAATCAACCTGGTAAATACGCTGTTTTTTAAGACTCACCTTCATTATAACTGATTGTTGTTCAAGAATTAGGTCATAACAGTATCTTATGGCGTACTTACTCCTTAATAACATAAATAAAAGTGTCGGGTTCTAATTCGTCGCCAGCCAGCGATTACAGGATAATACACAGGTCTCATTATTTCACCCTAGATCACATTATGGTTATAAATTCAACAAATGGGCGCGGGCGTGGCCTGCATTACGGACGGCTCCCTATGGATTCGTTTCTGTGTATTCATTTTATGAAATTGGTTGAAACTAGCTTGCTTTTTCACGTTTACGTGGTTTCTCACTTAACTAGGATAAATATTATGGTTACTGAGACAATTTTAAATCATTTTAAATAGTAGTTACTATTACCCAAGATTCATGGGGGTCGGTGGGAAACTTCTTGTGCTTGTTTCAGGATTTGCTGAAAATTTTTAGACGCAGCGAACGAAGTTTCCGAACTCAGATCGTGTCTAATATTTTTTTAAGTTTGTGTCAATTGTGCACAGTATTTTAATCAATTACAGTCGAACACTGTTTAGCATGGTTACGAAGGGCCGTACTTCAAGGCATGTCGTCCAACTCGGCGCTACCTCGAATAATCAAAGTGACAGTTAGGTTATCTAATGACATTAGTTAAATTTTTTTTCTGTACTTAGCCATGGCGATTGAGTCGGATTGAGGTCCTTCGAATTGACCAAAAATATCAGCCGAAATATTTGTTTCACTAACTCCACCAAAAACCAGGCAACAAATTATCATGTGGTCACACAATTTTTTACGGAATAGAGTGTCAAGGTTACAGATAATAATACGAGTTCCCATATTAGTGTACACCATTGTACGGCGGTCATTTACCAAATTGAAGCGACGTGTCGCGTGACCAACACGACGCGAGGCGTGAGGCGCGAGGCGCGAGGCGTTGCCAAACTTGTGGGTACGAAGCGTACACGCACGTCGTCGCTTTAGATCCCTGTCCTATGCGCCCACTGATAATTGTAGCCACGTATGTTTATGGGTGGGTTTAGATTTTAGATCTAACTATAATTTGAGTTTGAACGTAGGGAAGTTTGAGCTTCAGTTTGGAGTATCTTATACGCCTTAGACAGAAACATATCTCACACTTTTTATGTTACACGTTTTTATGTATGTGCTTGCTTGTCCATTCTGATATATTTATGTTAATATGCAAGTGAAGCGAGCACATTTTAAATTTTTCGTTCATAATCGAACTATGCCTTAGAAATTGTTTGATAATACATATTCTGCATAATCTACCTGTTAAATAAGCTGACGATATCCAATAATTGTGGAACAGATCAAGCCCAAATTGGATCAGAGATTGTCATCTTGTCTATGGAGCAGGATCGGACGCATTCGTTTGACGGCTTTACGTTTGTTCACGCTTAAAGTACCGCCACGTTTGTAAGCCTTGTTTGCAGTCCGTACAGGAATTTTCCACCGCTTGACACCGCTCTATGTCCCCTTTGTCTAAACGGCTTAAAGAGAGAATTACTGGAAGCAAACTACAATATCATACAATGTTGGCTAAAGTTGACGCTAGTTATGGAACTAAGTTAAAGTTTACAATAAATTGAGATGGCTTCGTAAGCGCAGTGTATGTTGTATTGTGCTGTGACCAAATGTTTATTCTTGGTTACAATTTATGACGTTGTTTCGTTAAAGTTATAATTGGAATATGTGTCAAATAATAATAAGCGACCTGTTTTGAAAAGTAGTTTTAAAATAAATTGATCACAACAATCTTTGTTCTCCATTATAGCGTGAAGAACATTATTAAAACAACATTTCGGCAAGTATGTTAACAAGTTGGAGAGCGCCACTGAACTAAGAACAAAGCATCGTTGAAAGCTTCACGCGTCCCCACTGCACCATTCACGGACCTACTGGCAGGCACCAGTACTGGCATGATAACTGTGTTATTTCCCCCCTCCCTCGTACCCCAGTTACCGTCTTATCTCCATTACCCGTAAAAAGCCCGGGGAAGTAATCTCCCTCCGAGTAAAACATTAAGTTGACAATGCTAACGTGATGTGATAACATTAAATCTTGGGAGTTGTTCTCGTTAGTAAAAGCCGTGTGAAACAATTTCATTAATAGCTATAAAAGGGCGCATGAGTAACGCTGAACGCGCTAATATTCCATTCTATGAGTCACGAGTTTATTTATAAAAGTAATGCGGAATTCTAAGAATTTCTGCGTTGAGGTCAAAGTTAGATTTAGACGTGTTGACTTATTGTTCTTATTTGGTTTACTTATATAACGTGAGGTTTTATGGCATGATTGAGCAAATGACCAAAGCGTCTAAATTGCTGAAAGTATCCAGTACACAATTCAATATCACGTGTCACGTTTTCGAGGCCGATATAAAGAAAAAAAATCCCTCCAAGTTTGTGTAAGTACATTAAAAAGGTTTGTAAGGCACAAGAAACCGAACATTTAAAGTTAAATGTTTCGCAAAAGTATAACGTCGGAAAATATCCTGTATGCGAAACCTCTAAAGTAGCACGAAAGATTACAGGAAAATTATAGCGGTACTTTAATTCCGTGTAATAAAGTTTGGACAGGTACGAAACCCGCAGAGCCCAACTCACTTAACCGACTTTTTACAACTCGGCGTAGCTGTTTTAGTGTGTCGTGTGTTACGCCCATGCCCCGACACCCTCAAAAATATTCTAGTCATGGACGAGAGCAACAGCCCACAATGTGTGAGAATAAGGAACTTTAAACACAAAAGGTAAGCATTATCCCGCAGTAGTCAGACGGTAAAAGTGAGAATATTATTCTTATTCTCTTTATTAAACTCCCTTATAAAAACTAATCTAAAAGTTCCGTAGCAATAAATTCGCCGTGCTACGCGGCTACGGAAAGCGTAGGCCTGTGTTTCGTAGCCGATCATGACGTTAAACATAACTCCAGGTATTTCTTGAAAATCCGTTAATTTATAGTTGGCACGGCGGCAGATTAATGGTTATACTAATTATGTAAAATAATTGGAGCTAAGGAAACAATGACTTTTGATGTATTTAGATTTCCAACGTCCGTGCACGATGTGTTGCATGACCGAGAGACTAGTGACTGAATTCGGAATGTTACAGATAAAACATTCCACATATCGATAATCTCGATTTTTACTTTCGTATCGTTTGACGTAAGCTCGTAAAAGTATACGAGATAGGTTTTCTGAAACCTCCGAACCTCGGACATTGCTATAAAAGATTCCGCGAAAAATCCTCCGAAGCGTGTCTCAAGGTGAAACTTAAACGAAATATTGTTTCTGTGGGTACGGATACCGTTTTGGCGCGTAGGGAAAGTGTTCTTATAAACATTTACTTTTTCCATTGTTTTCAAGGAATTCAAAATTTGAGCAAGTTTTAATTGAACCCAAAATTGAAATAAAGAGCTATGGACGATTGTAACTATGTAAATTTTATTAATATTTAATTAGGTAATCCATTAAATAAAAACACGAACGTAGACACAACAATGGAAGTCGCGTATGAAAGAAAAGTTAGTTTAACACCTTTCACAAAACGCGAGCTGAGGTTTTTATGCAAATGTATGCGGCGCCGGTTCCTGTCATGAAGGAAATAACAACAACTAAGTAATTATTATCGCGACTACAATGCTAATATTCAATATAGGGACAGTTCCTATTTGTTGTGGAATACCTACCTGGTATTTCTGAATGAACTTAACTGTTTGTAAGCTTGTTGAGAAGTTGTAGAAATTGTTAGTTGATACTGCATCACATATGCATTTAAATACATTTTTAAGTTTCTAAAAGATTTGAATTTATTTGCAAAATATTACTGAAAGAAAAGAGCTTTGTTTTTGTTTCTATTTGTGAAATGAAATTGTTGAAGAAATATGGGGTGGAAGAAATGTTGAGACTAAAATTTGCCCCAAAAACTAAATAATAGTTTCACAGTAATAGATCAAGACGTATTAGAACCATAACAGTAACTACCTGTTACTGCATGTATGAAAAACGTTGTTGTTAGTCGGAACGAGCGGTTCTTGCGGTTCCCGCATAAATCATATCCGAACCTTGCGGATCAGGTATAAATATCCGAGGTACACACGTTCCTTACCCACGTCTTTGTTATAAACATCCCACATGCTAACCTTTTTTTTGTTCTTGATGAGACTGCTCCTGACCACAATCTTGACTAGTGGTAAGCGAAGGATGATGTCTTCGATGGACCGAGCGAGTCCCGAAGATGCTTTTTCAATATTGCTTTCAAAGCAAGATTTAACAAGCATCAAGGCAGATTGTGGCGGTGGTAGGGAAAAGAGAGTACACTTTCGTTACAGGTATATATTTCACATATTTTTAAATCTAGATAAATTATTGCACCAACTCCAACAGAAAGTTGTTCAGTTAGACAGGTAACCGACCACAATATTGTAAATTAACGTAATTTTAATTTACAATAGGTTGAGCCCGCATAAGGCACCGAAATGTGTCGCAAATGAGTTTCTTACTCAACACAAAGGAGCCCCGTGTCGGTGGCGTGATAATGTTAATAAACCATTTTTATGACGTTCTCAAGCCTTTCCTTTCTCCTTCGGAAACAACGCCAGGCAAGAAATTCGGAACAAACGTTAACCTACTTCTGACTTCGCTTGTTCCGAAGATTATTTGTTTGAAACTAGTCAAGGATAAGATTTTGAGTCATTAAGTAGTTTTGAAACTTTTGTACTAAAAAATTAAGTTGACATCGTTAGCTTTAACATTGGAGTTAGAATTCACTGAAAACAAACGGATCTGTCCGGAAATGTGTTCACACTACCGGTCACGTTCTATGTAGTCGGCAATCTTTAAGCTTCTTCGTTAGCACTGCTGTTGCTTCGAAAACTGCCATGACACACTGACACGTGTTACCGTTTGGAGCTGAGCAATGTACCTACCTGCACAAGCTCTAAAATACAACTAGTTTCAAATGAATACCGTGTTTCACAACAATATCATTTATAAAGCACATTCATTGTGAACTTCAACGTGTTTAAATACCGCTACCGCTGCACCGCATTGAGTTAATTTTATCAATTATTTTTAATATGAATGGTGCACCGAGGAGTTGAAACTTGAGTTTGCAGTCAACACAGAACATCGTAAAACATAATGCAAACTGTGGAACAAACCACAACTGGGAAACATGGCGACCGACCGGGTGGCAACTACTACAATTCAGTCTGTGGAGTTACTGAAAGCTAATAAAACTTTGCCTTGTGCCACCAATGTGTGTGTGCTACGTCGCCATAAGAATAAATATCACGATATCATTATATCGGCTTATAATTGGCCTTACACGGTTAGTGCTCACAGGTAACGAGGTACCGGCTTAAAGATATCTGCTCGGTACAATTGTTATTACGGTCGACCGGACATTATATCGAATATATTTTTCATAAAGTTGGTTCAACTACAACTAACTATTAAAAGCTAATAGAGCCAATTATATTAATTAACATAATAACGATATTGTGCTCAATCATGGCATTTTAAAAAACAGTGTTGTGTAATAACGAGTAGTTTGGAGGAACAAATTATAATTCATGCTTAGCTTGCTCAGCGCCTGGTTTGTAGGGCAGGGCTGGTCACCGGACGTTCGAGGTCTGGGATCGGCGATCGGATCTATAATATCTATAATATGGGAGGAAACAATGTCTTCGGTAAGCTTTGTTTAACCACACAATCGGGATTATATTCTCATCGCTACATCAACATTGTATGAACGCTCCGATCCCCAGAAATCACAGGCCCATGTTGAACACGAGAAAACAACAATATTATGTCTACTAAAGCCTTTAGGATTAAAAGTTCATGACCTTACTAATAAGCTTGTTGTTGATGAACGTTTTATCGATAGAAAACAATTTTTCACAAAACACATATGTGCGCAAATTGTGCTTAAGTTATAAAATAGCGTGATAAACAATATACCTACACGATCATTAAACTTGACGTTTTGATAGAGAACAGGTCATAAGGAAGACTACAAAAACTTACATAAAAATAATTGGTGCAGTTGATTCTCAGTTTGTCACGCACGTGATGTCGTAAATCATGTTTATGTGATGTTCATTATGGGTTCATTTATTTCAATATTAGATAATTCGGGGCACAAGGGCGGACGTCCTATGCAAATCAACTTTCGGGTAGCTTAATAGATCAAATATTATCTGTGTCATCGTAAAGCTACTCTGTGTACGTGTACAGTGTGCGGCTGGAAAATTAATTGGAGATTAGTGACGTATTTGATTACATTATACGCTCCAACTATCTTTGGTATTAAGTCAGAAATTCAGTAGAGCCTAAGTTAAATTAAATAGCACATTCTGTGAAAATGAATACTAAAAGCTTTCAAGTCAAAATCTTTTCATGCGGTGTTGACCAGACTGCATAACCCCTGCTAATGTGTGTCCCACTTAATAAACAGCCGCTGGCCGTTTCTTTAATCAGTATTAAGTCAAAGAAGACACGATAAGTGAATGCCCGCAATAATTGTGAGCGGGGATCGTCGCCATTCAGAGCGGGCTGTAATCAGCTATGTGTAGGATGATGATACAATAAAAAATACAATCACAGAGGGGGTGATGATAAACGTGCCAATTTCAATTTATCGCGACTAGGGCGTATTATATGGGCAGAAGAAACGACCTGAGTCGTAACTCGTACATTTATGTCGTATTTCACGAGCTACGTGGTAATGGCGCCACGTACGTCAGTTGAACCTTGACAGGCAACTTCAATATGTGTATAGATACAGCACGGACAACTTAAACAGAATTATGCCGCCGGTGTATTTTAGAAAGTAGGGTGCAGCCAGCTCGAGCTATGTATTTTAAGTAAGCCAAGCAGCTTCTATTTCGAGCGGGGGAAAAAAGGTCAAAATAATATCTCAATATATTTCATTTACCTGGCTCCTAAGTAGAAAATAATTTAATTTTACAATTGAGCAATTTCATCTTTTCACACAGAGTTTCCCACTTAAATGCAAAAAAGCAAACAAAAAAGAAAATCGAAATAAATGGTTTTAATTTTAATCTGGTAGTAGTAAAGTTTAGGTTATACTTAGCAAGAAACAAAGTTTTCCGGCTATCGGTGTTCAGTAGTAATTGCAGTGGCGAAGCATTTTTTTCTCTTTGGCAGCTCCCGCTTCGTTAGTAAGCGGATGGTGGTGCGCGGATGACCGCTCTTTTGTTCCCCCTTCCCCTTCCGGTGGCCAACGCTTCCTGAACGGCTATTATGTGCCTTCTTTAATAAATCACCCTCATTACGCAGTATTTCAAAAGGTTTTTCGGTCAATTTGTATTAATTTGAAAGAAAGTGATCAGTCACTAATTGCTAATTTATTTAAGTTAAGACACTTCGTCCGACCACGCTTTATTAGATGCCTAACTATAGAATTTGTGTTTGTCTTCCTTGGTTCTCAGAACTGAGCACTTACTAATTTGCGTTGTGTGGGGACTCTAAAGGACGCAATGAAAGTAATTGTGTAACTTTAATCAGAAAGCCGTAAATCTTGTGTCAAGCTTCACTTATATTTACTTCATAAATGAATAAGATAAGTCCGTTTTATTATTTAAAAAAAAATGGGATATTCGTTGAGCACTTAACTGAATTGATCGTGGAAATTTAACGTCTCACCGACGAAAATATATTGCAGTAAGAAGAAACTTGTGGAAAAAGGCATAAAATAAATGTAGTTCACTAATACGGTGAATTTACATTTAAAGCACTCCAGCGAGTTGGGTTTAATTTGTAGTTGGCACTTTAAAACATTTATCGTAATAAATATTTTAAAGTGCTTTTTGTTCCACTGTCGCGATCCTGCCCCGCGAACTATTTGTGGTTTTGCGCTCGATTCGTAGATATTAAAGTACCAGGAATTGGTAGGTTAATAAATTTTAAATATTTACTGAAATAAACCGTCGGGTTTTATTTAAATAAACGCATTTATGTTTCAATTGATTTAAAAAAACAAAAGCACATCAAATACCTACCCTCACTTACGCATACCCGTAAATTAAATAAAAGAAACACATGAAATATGTATTTCAAGAATGTAGCTTATGAAAATAAATACTTTTATAATTCTATTTCACGTGATATGTTTACGCATAAAATTAAATTGTAATCAAACCAACTTAACTAAAAATAGATCGTCAACACTCAGCTGTAAAGCTTAAATTAGAATAATTTATGCAACGGCTGCCTAATTTAGCGCTGCGCCAAAAATTCGCTAACGATAACGTTTTATGAAATCACAAACTTCCTCACTTATTCAGCACTTTTAAATATTTTTTAAATTTAATTGGGACACTGTTATTTTTTTTTTGTTTGAAGTACGAGCTTCGTATAATATTTTATTTAGTTGTTCGAGAGTTACAAGCTTTAATGCCCCACTTGTTGAGGGTGCAGCGCGGTCCGGTATCAACGTTCGCGCGCTCGGCGGAGCGTAGGCGACTGCGCTTCCCGCCCATTCATTGAACTGCCTTTATTTACCCACGTTCTCTCGATTCGATCTCGATTCGCTCCCGCCGCAAATACTGCAACAGTCAAACGAATTGTACTTACAAACAATCCAATCATGGACAAACTTTAACTTTTATGGCTTAGATCAGCAGTTACTGGTTTGTGTAGATTTTTAAGTCGAGCATCCTCGTAACGGTTGGCGGTTAAGTAAATACTTTTCCTAGAGTTTTCCTCGTGGTTGTTGTTTTTACGGAAGGTATTTTTCAAATCTGGAACGCGTCGTGTGCTATGATCGCTTAGCTCACAATGTTCATTAATTGTTTAAAACATTTCGACATGTGTTTTATATGTTTTTTATTGTGAATAGCATGATTTGGTCCCGTTTCAAATCCAAACATTTCTTATTTATTACTCCTCCACAATTTCCCGACGGCTAAGCATTCAGAACAAATACTTCGTTCCACGTGCTTAACACGTTCACGATGTTATCAAGAAAGTAGTAACAATTAGTAGGAACAGTAATTGAAACCACGTTAGTCGTAAGTACGGGAGGTTAAAGTTGGTAATTTCGTCGTCTACTCTTGGGTAGGGACAGCCGCAGCAGATAGGCAATGAGTTGGCAGCGTATCCTGCACCGTCGACAAGTCGACTAGCTATGTGCGAGATGAGATTCTGATTCTAATATTCGATTTCTATTTTTAGACGATTTTCGTGTTTCAGAATAAGGGTGCTTTACAGGTGGGAGACGCTGCACAGTAGAGTGCTGTTAGCAGAAGAAAAAGATAATGAAAATTGTGGAAATACATTCTTAGTCGTTGGGTCTAGCATAAGAATAATCCTCTCCGTTTTTGCCTTGGATTACACTATTCACTTTCCTGGAGGCTTCGGAATGCCGTAGTAGTGCAGAAATGTTTCTTATTGTATGTATAAAATTTTGTTTCTTTTGAAAACTGAAAGTTTCTAGTTTTCCTACTGTAAAAACTTTTCTATTTACAACTGTAATTTTACTATTCCTTAATGTTTGTTGATAATTGAATATAAGTGGTTTCTCTAGGTCCTGTACATATTACTGACAAGCTTTTTACCACGTCTTCGCTCCACTGACTTTTCACTCAAAATGCATTCAGATGAGTACTTCTAGAGATACCTCTTACAAACTAACAATTTTTTTATCTATACTAATAATAATATAATAATAATAATAATAATAAGACAAGAGCCGCAGCTCGACGAGCACGCCCACCACCTTCGGCCTCGTCGCTCAGCTCCGCCTCGCCGCCGCCGGAACCCAGCCCCACCGTGAGTGCTGTGACACCGGCCGTGGCAGTCGCGTCGAGCTCGAGCGACGAGTACTTCTCGCCGCCCACGACGCCACCACCTGCACGTCGACGGAGAGTACGCCGGCCGCCGGACGGCTTAGGACCTCGAGGCCCACCGGCCTCTGATAGGGTCCCAGCTCCCGGCGGAAGTGTGCAGCGCATGCGATGGACACAATCCATCAACGAAAACGTCATGCGCGCATACTATGGGGCTACAGAGGGGGGAAACAACCTTTATTTAGGAGGTTCCTCTCTCTGGAGCCCTGACCGCCGGTAGCTTGGACCCTGTTCCCGATACCGGTGGGCTACTATTTTTTACATTTTTAAATAATTTGATATCTTTGTATTTTAATATTTAAAAATGTATTTTATATGTATGTACCTTAAATAAAGAAAATAATAATAATAATATTATAAAGAGGAAAGATTTGTTTGTTTGTTTGTTTGTTTGTTTGAAATGAATAGGCTCCGAAACTACTGGACCGATTTGAAAAATTCTTTCACCAGTAGAATCGTACATTATCGATGATGGACATAGGCTATAGAATATTTTCAAAACAGTTAGGGATCCGTATGAAAACTTCGATAATGTAACCCAAGGTGTGAGAAAAAATCCTTATATCGCGTACGCTGCGGAATCTACTTGGTCCGATGAAGTTGAAAATGATTTCGATAAAACAATAAGAATAACAAATATTTGGATTTTTCGCAAATAAACTACATACATAATAAGGGGTGAAGCAGGGGTTGCAGCAAGTTTTTAGGGGAGAACATTATTGCTTGTTTTAATTTACGTCGGAATGCTATGAACGAACTAAAAATGGGATTATTGAAACAGATGTACCTAACAATTTTTGCAAAATCAACTCCTGACGGGGTGAACGGGGTGAACAGTTGCGCTGAACCTGAGACCATAGAATAAGTAGAAATTGCTAAGTAATAAATGTAATTAATGAAAATCGTTGTGCTTAATTTTCCAAAACTAACTTTTATAAGGGGGTATAGGGGGCGTTGAAGTTTGTGGAGTACCTACTAAATCCGCGCGGACGAAGTCGCGGGCGAAGTGCTAGTTTTTTTATAATTTTACCAGTTTCATAAGTTTATATGACAGTCTATACTGTTGGTAAAGAGCACAAGAATAGTCCCAATAAGCCTGAAGATTTGTGCTTTGTACTGAGAAGTTATAAAGCCATATTTTAATGAATCACTGTTTTTTTCATCAGCGCTTCTGTTTCACATGCCTCTGTCGGATCACCTTCTTCGTTCCACCGCGTCATTCTCTCGATCTATTTAGCTGTTTCACTACGTTTTGCTTTTATGCGGAGCGATGTCGCGAAACCTTCACTTTTCTTAGAAAAGCTACTATTTGACTGTCTTTAAGGAAAAAAACGTCATTATTTTGACTGTTATTGTTTACAGTCACGGCTATTGTGTGAAAAAGTCTAATGGCATTATACCTTCTTTCTGAGGCAGTCGCAAACCAAGTTATGGTTTGCGTCTGCCTCAGAAAAAAGGTAATGTTTTTAAATACCAATTTAAGCTTAATAAAATTAAAAAAAAAAATGTAAAAGGTCTACCATTTTCTTATGAGTTGTAGTAGGCTGAATTACAAGCATGATTAATTTATTCATGAACAATGCGAGAAACTGATTTCGTGTTTTGTAGCAGTCATTAACATCAAGAACAGTTAAACTACTATAATTATCGCTTGATAAATGATAAAACGATTTAACCCTAAAACTGCGGCAATTATCCCGCAGTTACTTTTATAACTAGGAGTTTAGCTTGTTTGTAGTGAAAATGTAGCAAAAGAATTTACAATTTGCAGTGATGTTGAAAAGTGCCGTGGCAGTAATTACGCGACTGTGGGTCCGTGCAAATAGCAGCTCCTTCACAAAAATAAGAGAGTACTCTCAGTTTTCTTCAAAGATGTATTCTTTATAATGTTTTCTTAAAAAATATATTAAACTTACTGCATTGCTTTCTAACGAATGGTTTTCTTATTTTATAAACAGTGGTTCTTTGTTATTATTGACGGGTTTACAGTTAATTCGTACTCTTAGGTCTCAACGGTTTATGGTCTCGCGCGCTCAAGCACGTGAGCGGTTAGTTGTATCTATTTTGGATGTGACCCCGGCCAAACATGATAAATGTGGGTAACGCCTGAAATCGGATACAATAGCCTATCGGAGTTAAATATCGGTAGCCTTGCTAGCCTAGACAGCTGCTATGACGAGCTTTGAGGTACTGAAATGGTTTAGGATCACTTTCGGAACATTTAGCTATTAAATTTGACACAATTTTCACGGAGATTTATTACCAAAATGTAGATAGGAAAATTGTAAATTTAATTAAATCAGCAAGCTGTGAATCAGCCACAACGTCATATTTTTCGCTCTACACCGACGGTTATAAATAAATATTTATCAAAACTTATGAATGAAGCGAAAAAACTTTTCTATTCACTTTAAACACACGTTTTAAACGATCGTCCGCATCCTTAATTTGGCAAAGTTAATTTGATCCTCACGAAACGTTATACTTTCGCCTTTACAGCTCAGTTTATTGTTATCAATCTTGGGAAATCGCCGATTTGCTAACAGTTTAGACTCACGCATAACTGAAATCCGATTTGAGAGAACGCTTTTGAATATTCATGTTGTTGCTGCGTTGTTTCATGCAATTTATCATACTTAATTCATTCATATACGTGGTCGTGTAGCTTATGTTTTTGTATTAATATATTTATCTTACTACTATTACAAATCAGAAACTTTGGATGAATGGATGTTTGTTACTCAATCACGTCAGCACAGCTGAACGGATCTGGATGAAATATGGTTGAGAGATAGTTCTGAAATAGCGCATAGACTACTTTTTATTCCCGGATGTATGTTCCTTTGACATAATTTCCAACATTCGAGAAGCCGCTGGCAGAATCAAGTGTAATATAAACCTGTACTGTCCCACTGTAGGGAAGACCTCCCTTTCTTTTTTCGATTTACTTAGATTTTGGGCCAGGAGTCCAGCTTGTCCCCTATTAATAAAAGTGTGTGGTATGGGCGATCATAATCCTACTAATATTATAAATGTGAATCCTACTAATATTATAAATGTGAATGTTTGTATGTTTGCATGTTTGTATGTTTGTATGTTTGTGTTTCAATCAGGCAAAAACGGCTGAAGGGATTTGGATGAAATTTGGCACAAATGTAGTTCATATCCTGGAATGAGACATATGCTACTTTTTATCCCGGTAAGTGGCATGGATCAATAAAGACTGAGGAGGAAGTGGAAATTCAGAGCCGCTGCTGCCTTAGTACTACAGATTTACAAGTACCAGGAGACCAAAAACATCAAGTACCAGGAAACCAGAAACATGTCATAGTATTTTTTGGGCTGGTTAGGATAGGTGTAGGGTAGGTGTAGGGTAGGTGTAGGGTAGGTGTAGGGTAGATGTAGGGTAGGTGTAGGGTAGGTGTAGGGTAGGTGTAGGGTAGGTGTAGGGTAGGTGTAGGGTAGGTGTAGGGTAGGTGTAGGGTAGGTGTAGGGTAGGTGTGGGGTAGGTGTGGGGTAGGTGTAGGGTAGGTGTAGGGTAGGTGTAGGGTAGGTGTGGGGTAGGTGTAGGGTAGGTGTAGGGTAGGATAGGTGTAGGGTAGGGTAGCCGTAGGGTAGTTGATTCCTGAGTAAAAAAAATACAATACAAATCAGGAAACCTTCCTATTTCCGATATTCACGCGGGCGACGCCGCTGGTAAAAGCTAGTGTTTGTATGTTTGTATGTTTGTATGTTTGTGTTTCAATCAGGAAAAAACGGCTGAAGGGATTTGGATGAAATTTGGCACACTTGTAGTTCATATCCTGGAATGAGACATATGCTACTTTTTATCCCGGTAAGTGGCATGGATCAATGAAGACTGAGGAGGAAGTGGAAATTCAGAGCCGCTGCTGCCTTAGTACTACAGATTTACAAGTACCAGGAGACCAAAAACATCAAGTACCAGGAAACCAGAAACATGTCATAGTATTTTTTGGGCTGGTTAGGATAGGTGTAGGGTAGATGTAGGGTAGGTGCAGGGTAGGTGTAGGGTAGGTGTAGTGTAGGTGTAGCGTAGGTGTAGGGTAGGTGTAGGGTAGGTGTAGGGTAGGTGTAGAGTAGGTGTAGGTAGGTGTAGGTAGGTGTAGAGTAGGTGTAGTTACAATACAAATCAAGAAACCTCCCTATTTCCGATTTTCACGCGGGCGAAGCCGCTGGTAGTAGCTAGTATTTACTAAATCATTCACGGAAATCTCCCGCAAGAAAAAAATGGTTTCTAAGAAAAGAGTCGAAACGATCCGTTTATAATCCTGAATTGAAGAAGTAATCCGGATCTAGTGGCCGTCCGCGGCCGCGTAGAGCTGCGCAAATAAATTATGTAAGACCGAAATGTACACTTTCACAGGGTATTATCGTACTTACGAAGTAGGCTTTCGCGAATCGAAGATATGAAAATCCTTTCATGCACGTGTAGCATGCATATATTGCTTATTAAACTTTTCTAGGAATTTCTATAAACACGTAATTTCTAACAAATTGCATGATGCTCGTACCCTGTATTTATTTAAATACGACCGTAAAGTACAAACTAGGGAACTTTTATTAATAAATTCTGGTATAAAGAAACCAGCAACCCTTTGTTTTAATTTATTCAGGTATTTACGATCTTAATAATGATTAAAGTGGGAATTCCTTCGTCGTGGAAAGGAAAGGGTTTTATGCTAATAGAATTTTTAAAAATAGAAAGTAAAGAACAATAGAAGTTCTATTTTAAATATCATATTTCTTGACATTTGTAGCTTTTTCCAATTAGCTTGCGTTTGTTGAGAAGTCTATGTTTCTTTCAATCTTGCGGAATCTATTGACAGACCGATGCATGACATGACTGATTACAGATATAGTTTTATGAATCTCGTTGAAGGCTATGGAAGGAAATTCTTATAAATCATAATTAGACCGGTGCCATAACCTGTACTGTCTGTAAAATTAAACTCAAAAAGTCATGTATTCAAATGAGGCTGAAAATGAGCACTTTTTGAACGCCAAAATTTAAATGAAGAGAGTCCCTGAATGTTAACAATATCAGTTATTCCGACAAAAAGACAACGAAACACCTAGGACAGTGTTAACAACTGTTTAGTATTCTTGCTTCGAATACTGTTGGTCTTGTTAGCGCCAACGCAATGTTCTCTCTGCCAAGTTTTCCCTACTTTTATGTGGATTCTTCCCACACTCACTCAACTTTAAGTTTGACAATAGGAAACACGTGTAAGCTTTGATTTCGATGTTTGTTTTAATGTATAATTATTTTCTAACTTACCAAAAACAAAAGGAAGTAAATTCGATTTTTGCTACAATATGTATTTTATTTAAATTAATTGTTACACTTACAAATGAAGGTGACATGAAATTGTAAACGTACTGTGTACCTAAACATTTATTTTAACCAAATAAATAAATAAAAAACAAATATAATTTTTTATTTTTCATTCGATTACGATTTTTTTTAGGACGTTACGCAGTCATTTCGTGTCAGAGGTTACTTCAGGTCATAGGAGTGATACATTGTTTGATACATGTTTTTCATTACGACGTTAATGAAACACATGTATCAAACGCACATTAGGTAATGTGCATTTGCTATAAAAAATCCCATGCAACCTGTACAGGTTTCATGGGATTTCATAGCATAGCCTTTTTGGTCAATGTAATGAGGATATCTTCTCAAACGTTTTTTACGCATGCTGCAACATCCATTATTATTGCATACGTATATCAGTAGTGTTTATTTATTGCCTTAAAATCAATGTCGAAAGCGGAGACATTTCTCAACCAGCAAAGCTTACAGCACTATAAAATCAATCTTTTCCTTCCTCAAAGGTAATATTAATGCAAACACTGAATAGCGACCTTAATGGATCTCTATATAGAAGAACCATTAATTTTATTATTTGGGGAAACATGACGGCGCGTTAAACCCTTTCCCGCGCCCGCCACCTATTAATATAATGAAATCAAACGATGCTGGCTGATGTTGTTATTCAAGCAAAACATATTTTTGTGTAGCTGTGATTGTTTAATTGTTGACATTCATCGCTGCACCTGAGGGCCGTCATTTGATCGTGTGAAGTCGTTTATTAGCCTTGTGGACTTTGAATTTGTTATAGGCATACTATGTTGGTGCAATTGTTACATGTGTTGTGTCTGCAGTATGTATCTGTACCAAATACGGTATCCACAAGTGCTTACCTTACAGTAGTGTGTTGTGACTTTTATTATAAACACGAAGAAAACAAGTATTTAAAGATTAAGCTTTAGTTTTTCTCGTCGTCTGTACCAGTGTGCCTGAATGAGAAGTCGGTCATCGACTCTACTATTTTAGAACTACCTCTAAGATTAAAATATTATTCAAATCTAGAACGTGGATACGTTGCGAGTCGCGTCTATTTATGCTATGAAAATAAACTCCCGCCTCGATAAATGTAGACTTTTGATCTAACTATTTTGATATTCTACATAAGGATCGCGCGAAATAAATAGAATAACCCAATTCAGAAATTATCACTTATCTATTAGGCACAATATGGGCACAATCTTAAACAATCAGTACAATTATTAATATTAAGATAACTTAACTATATCACTGATATGAGACCACATTTGACCAGGTTTTCTTTATCATATCGGCAGCCTTTTCTCCAATCATGATGGCAGGCGCGTTGGTGTGTGCGCACGTGGGGCGCGGGATCACGCTGCTGTCCACCACCCGCAGGCCATCCACCCCGTACACCCGCAGCTCAGGATCCACCACGGCGTAAGGATCAGTATGGGGACCCATTCTACAAGTCGCGATCTGATGATGTAGCGTAATCACTGTAGTCCTAATAGCACACTCCCAATACGCATCCGAACCAGGAACAAAGTTCCTACACGTAGGGTAATCCGGTAAGTACAGTTTAGGACTATATTTACCAAACGCTTCGGAATTCGCCAACTTAATTACATGTTTGACAGCTTCTAAAACCGCTGCCATGTCTTGAGGATCAGTTAAGTAGTTACCGTACATCTTGGGATGTGAATACGGATCAGCGTCTCTAAGTTCAAGGTAACCTTTTGACTTCGGCTGCGTCAACATTATGATAGCTGACCACGTGTCTGTGCCATACAAAGGTGAATAGGCTGTGTCAAATAGTTTTTTAGAAAGCCTCCAGCTTTCCCTGAGCGCACCTCCTGAATCTATAATGAGAGAGCCGCCCATACTTAATAATTCAATGTCTGGTACGTTCTCTGGGTCCTGTGATACCGATGTCTTCAAATAGCCGATGCCTTCCACTCCTCCGGTTGTTGTTAACAATCCATCTCCGAATTGTAACCACTGTATAACATTATTTAATGTTGCGATTTTAGGCTCTAGCAAACTGGCGTTAGTTGTATTTAATCTGAAAATAACTCCAGGGAACGCGATGTGGTCGTAAAGAACCCTTCCAACTTGTAAATTTGCAAGAACAGGGATTCCCAGGGATTTTAAATGCTCCTCCGGACCTATTCCTGAGAGCATGAGCAATTGGGGTGAAGCTATTGGACCGGCGGATAAAATAACTTCCCTGCGGCAGCGCACTGTGCGCTTCACTCCGTCCTTGACGTAATGTACGGCGTACGCTCTCTTAGAGTTATGGTCTATGAGCACTTTGGTGGCTCGGGCGTCCGTGAGAATGTGCAGGTTGCGTCGTGTCTTATGAGGGTGGAGGAATGCTTTGGCGGCGCTCATTCGGTGGCCTTTATTGAGAGTTGCCTGCGTGTAACCGAAGCCAAGTTGGTCTGGTGCGTTGTAGTCGACGGTGGGGTGACCGTTTTCTCGGCCAGCTTTAAGGAACGCGTCCACGAGACCAGTTCTGAAAACGAAATAAGTTGTCAGTTGGTAACTTCTCCCAAGTCTTAGTTTTAATTAAGTTAGAAACTTTGGATAGTTGAAATTAATAACAGTTGGTAACTTACTTAAATGGAACATTCTCGACTGTTAGCTCCCCGTCACGGCCCCGGTATGGTTCGTTCTTGTACTTTTTCAGTTCCGATTTTTCAGATTTTATATAATACTGCAAAACTTCGTCGTAGTTCCTGTAATAAGAAAAATACTGTTAGGAAACTCAATAAAAATCCAAGTATGATACTGGTAGGTAATATAATTTCTACCTGAGGTTTAAAATAGAGATTTATTTACAAATCATCTGTAAAACTAATTAATAAAAATTTGAGCTTTAAATTGCAAGTCTTGTCTAACAAATTGGCCATCTATGATTGGAAACGTGGTTATCCTTGGAATATTAATTCTATAAAAAGGCAGAAGCGATCGCTGATTCAGATAACGTATTCAGATTTCACCCGATTCAATGATATTGGATTATAAATTAGGATTCTCGTCGTTAACCCGGGCAGGACTTCACCGTACTTGAGTAATACGATTTACTAAACTATTACTAAACCGTAAAGTGATCTGCGAGGGAATGAGCATGTAGAGCGATTCTTAAAATAAATAAATCTACAATAAAAACTATTATTAAAAAAGTCATTTTTCGTATTTGTCTTCATGAAGTTTTCACCTAGTATTTGGAGAGTTTTTATACTTTAGAATTCCAAGTCAAAGCGAATTTACCACGAGAGTTCAACCGGCCCGTTTAATAAAACGAAAATTGCTTAAGTACTCGTATGTAAAGACCTAATAGTATTGATTTTGTTTTGAAAATAGGAGGTATAAAAACTCCCTGCAGAGAGTTAAGTATGTATTTAGAATATGGGCCTGGTGTCTTTAACCTTTTGGCCTAAGGTAGTGAATTTCGTAAATACTTTGTAATACTTTTCTTCACTTATTTTATACCTGCCTACGAAGTCGCAGAAGTGAAGTAATATTTTTTTGCCATTTGCATTAATGCCAAACTTTCACATATCTTACTACGAGTTTCGAAATCTATATACACTTCTGGACACATCTATTGGCCCACCTTAGAGTTTAGGTTTCGATGGCCCCTACCGAAATATGATTGCTAGATTGAACAAAAACTGTTGATGCAGTTTTAAACCTGATACATTTTACCATCTTTTTCGATCGTATTGTTTTAAATTTGAATTCAGAATACCATACGACATGGAGCTACGCCTAACAAGTCGGATATGCGCCTTGTTAAAGGCAATTGATTTTTGAATAAAAAACATGTTTTATCAAATAAAGGTTTAATTTAATAACGCGTGTTGCCTCCATGGGCATCTACCACAGCTCTCATACGATTAGGCATAGAGTTTATCAACCGCTCTATGAAATTTTGAGGGATCATCTCCCATTCCTCTTCTATGGCAGTTTTCAACTCCTGCATCGTCTGGGCAACTGGCTGACGAGCCCTAACACGTCTTTTTAGCTCGTCCCACATGTGCTCAATGGGGTTCATGTCTGGGCTTCTGGCTGGCCATTCCATAACTGTGATGTTCACATCCCGAAGATATTCCCTGAAGATGCCGGCCGCATGGGCTCTTGCATTATCATGCATAAAAAGGAAATTTGGGCCCACATAGTCCGCGTATGGTATCACGTGAGGTTCTAAGCACTCAAGAATGTACCTTTCAGCATTTAATGTTGGCAGCCGTGGTCCTGTAACAACCTCAAGTTGAGTTTTGCCGCTCGCGGATATACCGCCCCAGACAGTCCATGAGCCACCGCCATAAGCAACCCTCTCTTCAAAGCAGCATTGTGTGAAACGCTCTCCCTTACGTCGGTAGACCTTCTTCCTTCCATCATTGCCATGTAACACAATTTTAGACTCATCAGAAAAGAGTACACGGCTCCAATCTTGCTGTGTCCAATTTAAATGACTGCGTGCGAAATGAAGGCGCGCTATTCGGTGGGCTCGCGTTAGTTTGGGTCCATTAGCTGGCTTGTGTGGTACCATATCGCGTTCTTTTAACCTTCTCCGAACAGTTCGAGCGCTCACAGATACTCCGTGGAAGTCGCGAAGTTGGTTTTGTATCTCAATGGAGGTAAGGTGACGATTTCTCAAGCTGGTCGTCACGATGAATCGATCCTGCCTTTCAGTTGTGACCCGAGATCGTGGCCTTCCTTGGCGACGAACAAAGCCGCCAGTCTCTAGGTACCTCCGATAAACATTTCGGACCGCAGATCGACTTAAATTAAGTTGAGCACTCACGTTTCTTTGGCTGTGTCCGGCCTGAATAAGTGCCACAGCTTGGGCGGCGACTTCAGGTGAAGTATCCATAGATTATTGATAGAACCTCACCTTAATGTTAAGAATAAGTAATGTTTGTTGCAAAACCAAAGATATCAATCACTTTTTCAAGAATTAAATCCAAGTAAACCAATAAAACCAAGTTTTCTTAGTATTCGATTGTTTGATATCAACAAACAGGCTCCAAATTGTCTTTTGTTTCTTTAAATTCTGTGTTCGAAATTCAAAAAAAGACTATTGAATGAAATTGTGAATTTACCAGGTTCAAAACTGCATAAAAACTTTTTGCTCGACCTAATATAAAATTTTAGCTAGGACCAAACGAAACTGAAAATACAAGGTGGGCCAATAGATGTGTCCAGAAGTGTATTATACATACGAGTACATAATATATCAAAGTGAAAGGTTGTTTAATTAATTTATTCACGTACTGATTAATAACGTAATCTCGAAAACTGCTTGACGTATGAAGATGAAATTTGGCACGGAGGTAAATTATGAGTAGGAGACATCAGCCAAGAAAGGATTTTTGGAACCTACCCCTCCCCGAAAAGGGGCGAAATGGGGGTGGAAATTCGTATAAAAATCTTAAGCCGGATTTACATTACGAAAGTAGTGGCATGAAAGTAGTTTCGTGACATTAATTTCACCAACAATTTCACGTGTAAACGTCAAGTTTTACAATGCATGCATCGATTTCACGACACTGAAACAGTTTCGTGATGCGCGCGATTTTCGTGCTTGGTTTCTTGCTAGCCAGGCTCGAATCCACCAACATCTTTTCTTTCGAGACAACTTTTCTTAATTTTTTACTATAACATTTGTATGACAACATTTTGCAATGCAAAGTAAAGCTTAGATGTAAGCGTAGCCATGATCACAGACATACTGTGGGTTTCACGACACTATTATTTTTAATGAAACTAGTTTCACAGGTACTGAAAGTAGTGTTATGAAATTAATTTCATCATGCATGAAACTAGTTTCGTAATGTAAATCCGGCTTTATTCCTTGGACGAATTTTCTAAACTTGGTACGAAAACTGACCTAAGTAAATTATGAAATTTGTCATCATTCGATTTTCAGAATTTCGAAAGACGATTTAGGGGGTGTTAAAGTTTGTATGGAAAAATCTTAACATTTGATCCAATAAAGTTGAAACTCGACATTAACAATCAAATAAAAAATGAGAAATACGTGCTTTTGGATTTTTCTAAAATCAACCTCTGAAGGGGTGTAAAGGGCAGAAGCGGATCTTACGTTTTTTCATTATTCAATCCGCAACGGGATGAAGGGCGCAAAAGTTGTGCTGATCATGTGGCATCAGCAGCAAAAAGCCCGGGTAATTAATGAAAATCGTTGAGATTAATTTTCCAAAACTGCCCTTTTTTATTAAAGTGGGCAAAGGGGGCTTTGAGGTTCGGGTAGAATATTCTAAATCCACTCGGACGATGTCGTGGGCGAAGAGCTAGTATGTTATAATTATGTTTGTTTCATGTTCGGCTGATCAAATGAGAATACTTTGTTTTGGTTTGTTTAAAATGTGCATAAATAAAACTTAGGTGAGTATTTCTAGGAATACCGGTCGGCTGTTGCCTGAAACCCCTCTGAGTTTGACAGCACAAGAACTCCGGACTCTGGGAAATCCGGTGGTATTAACTAACCAAACTTTTTAAATAGACTGGGGATACTATCTCAAACTTTGACACATCCCGGGGGTACCTAGCCTTAATGGGAAAATAGTTTTGTAAAGGACGAGGATTCGGCAGATTGCTTCAACAGTATGTATAGTGACCGCTGGACAAAAGAATTTCCTCTCGATGGTTGTCTGAGGGTGTCGCCGAGATGCCCAGGTCCAGAGGTCGACTTAGATGCTTACCACATGGGTCGGTTCGAGGTACTACAGAAAAAGCCGACCTAAAAGACTTTCTAGAAGGCCTATGCTCAAAAATAGGGCAGAGTTGGTTATTGAAATAAAAACTTTTTTACAAAAAAATACAACTGACTTCAATTTTGGAAGTAAGTGTTTCTGGCGTGGTTTCTTCGTTTTTTGACACCGACTTCCAAAATTAAAGTTATTTTTTTACTTTGTAGTGGTTTTTTTTGGAAGTCTGTTGTATTGTTTTGTAAAAAAGTTTTTTAATTTTTACTTTTTAGTGCTGGTACCCCAAAAAACTAAAACTTCATAGCAAGCAAATACTGTGGTAAAGTACCTTAAGGATTGAAATAGTAACCCTTAATGAGTTAATCTACACATGGCACTGTTTACCGAGGAGTTTCGTTGCGCGCCTTTGCAAACCAAATTCAGTTCTATAGTAAATAAAAAATACCCAAATAGCTTCAACTGTGCCTATAACATTTGAAGAGTTCCCTCGATTTCTCCAGGATCCAATCATCAGATCCTGACCTGGTGTCCATGGGACCACCTGGAAAGTATATCCTTTCCAAATCGGTCCAGGCGTCTTTGAGTTATAGTGATCGGGGAACATCATAAAAAAGTGTGCAAAAATTACATCATCCAAGTAAGCAAAAATGCCCACAAAAAAAAATACCAACCGAATTGAGAACCTCCTTCTTTTATGAGTCGGTTAATAAACTTTAAATATAATAAACTTTATTATTGAGGTATACATACCTCAAAACAGTTATATTATAGTCATACGAGTAATATTTAGGTATTTCTTCTTACCATCCATAGTTTCCATCAGCAGCGATTCTGTCCCAGTCCTGTGGCCGGCCCCTGGTGTACAGCATATAGTTAATGACGCTGGTGCCACCTAGCGCCTTGCCTCGAGGCCAGTAGCAACGCTCATCTTTGCTTGCTGAAATTTAGAAGATATTATTGTGATTTATGTCTATTGTCTGCAAAGAAGCGGTAAACAGACACCTTATTGACTGGTTATTTTATTTTTAATTTTAATTTTACCATGGCATACCTAAATAAGTGCAGGAATAAATAGCGGTAAGTTACCTACGTATGCATGAGATAAGAAAAAGTGAGGAATGAGTACTGAGTTGAACAATGCAGTAGTAACCTGGGTTGTTTAAATCTTAGCCCAACTCACAAATAGGTACTAGTCACTGAGTATTACCCGGACCTGATAACAAGGTAGTAAATAAAGTATTTAGAATGAATATTATGTTATGTTGTCACCATTCTTGACGTTCCACGAAAGTCTACATTCATCGAGACCTTGTTCGCGGACAGAGACCTCAGTCACTTAGTGTCAAAGAACAAAAGTTTCAATAACTTAATTGCTACAATTATAGCATTAAAATATTAAGATACCGGTCAGCAACATAGCGTTAGCGTTTGTTATAGTTCAGTTTATGTTTTGTTTGTGCCATATTTTGGAAGGTTGTTTTAAAAAAGTATACTGTGAGATTCTTAACCAGTTTGCGTTCTTATTTGTATCCACTATTCACCCTAATTAGCATAATTACGGACTTTAATAGTTCGTTAAGAAATACAACATAATAGTGTTTTATTAACATACCGACATAATGACACTCAAGAGGACTTCCTCATTCCGTATCCTATAATAATATATGTATAAACATAAATAGATGACATTGTTTTAAGCAGGTGACATGTTTTACTGGTTCAGTATGTAGTTAAAGAAGATATGCGAAGACTGCAATAAATATTAAGTACCCACGACTGGTTTTCTGACTGAGTGAGTGCATGGCCAGTCAGCTACGTTGTCATGTTTATGGCTAGGTAATTGTATTACCTATACTAAGGTGCAGTGGCGTAGCTAGGGACGGGAGTGGGGGTGCTATCACAGAACTACCCTTTCACATATTCTCTCTCCAAAGCACATTTAGGAACAGTTTTGGAACAATTTCAGTTAAAATTGTAAAACGGGCGTTATCTAGCTGTGATTGGTTGAATCAATTTCCAACACCCAATCGCGGGACGACTTGGATGGCTTCCTTGGGAATTGGCAAGAAGAGGCACACAACCGGGAACAATGGAAAGAATGGACGGAGGCCTTTGCCCAGCAGTGGGACAGTTCGGGTTAGATATAATAATAATAATAATCGCGTCACACGACTTACGTTTAATTTATGACTTGTCGATATATTTTTTCAGACACCGGGTATTACTCTCAGATACTCTATGACCAAGCTTATGTTCTATTGACACGAGAAAAGAAGTGTGTTAACGACGAGCAGCAGTTCAAAATGATGTGGAGATATAACATTAAATTCAGACTGAATTTATTATTGTACAACAATGCGAGTAAACTTCAAGGAACACGACGTTTAGCATTTTGCACCTGCAGCAACTCCAAATTCGTTTTTGACCCCGTAATCGTTTAGCAACAATAAGACTGGTAACAGTCACCTTGTTTTATAAAACTGAAATCAGCAGTGTAGGTACGGCTCTCTACATATGTACCTACATGCTGACTTTTAGATTACCTATAATTGGCTATCCTTAGATGGATGAAAGTGAATATTTACTTAAACTTTTACTACTAATGGGATCAAATGTAAAATATTTTCTATTTCGCATAACGGAACCATGATTGGTTTTCGATTGTATTTCGAGGTTGGTTCTAAAGCAGAAGTGGTTCGTATTCATGGGAACTTGCACCCTTAACGTCAATAAATTAAAAGTCACTCCGTATAAGTGCGTGGTGCATCAGGGTGCACCAGGGTACCGACAGTCGTGAAGGAAATCAGTTTATTTGACTTACCTAAGCAGATCCCAGGCTGATGCTCCATCGTGTATGGCCACACGTAGTCAGTCAGTTGCATCGTGGACACCAAAGCCGGCACGTCATTGAGGAGACTCTCAGGCTTTCCTGGTTCAATGACCAGCACAGTAGCTTTGGGCTTGTCTTCAGTCAGTCGTGAAGCCAGTACGGATCCCGCTGTTCCGCCGCCCACAATGACATAGTCGTATTCTTCAAGCGGATATTTGAATCCTGTAAAAGTAGTCATAAATATTATTGAGAGCTGTTTTATAGTCTACACTTCTACACTAATATTATAAAGAGGAAAGATTTGTTTGTTTGTTTGAAATGAATAAGCTCCGAAACTACTGGACCGATTTGAAAAATTCTTTCATCAGTAGAATCCTACGTTATCAGGGATGGACATAGGCTATAGAATATTTTCAAAAAAGTTAGGGATCCGTATGAAAACTTCGATAAGGTAACCCCAGGTGTGAGAAAAAATCCTTATATCGCGTACGCTGCGGAATCTATTGACAATAGAGCAAAGTGATGTACTACAGTTTTATAGAAATCATCAATATCTACAAAAAAATCCGCAATACCATATGTCTAACTATTATGGATAAGTCACCATGACCGCTTTTTGTTCAAATTATTCAAGCAAATCCCTGGCGATATGAAAAATGGTAATTTCGATATCATGATATTAATCCTTATCCATTTAAATGGTTTGAAAATTAAGGTTGAATGTCCGTGTAAATTACACTTTAAATTATTCAAATCGGACCTTTCGTTCAAAAGTTACGACGGTAATAAACATGTTCGAAATAAGAAAAATGTCGCGGCTTGAGCGAACTGGGGAGAATCGTATCAATGCTTGGTCCGAAGAAGTTGAAACACGGCATTTATAGGATTTCGATAAAACAATAAGAATAAAAAAAGTTTGAATTTTTCGAAAATAATCTTCATACCTACATAATAAGGGGTGAAGCAGGGGTGATTAAGTTTTTAGGGGAGGACATTATAGCGTGCTTCAATTTACGTCGGAATGCTATTTGAACATACTAAAAGTGGGATAATGGAAACAAATGTAAGTAACAATTTTTGCATAATCAACCTCTGACGAGTTGAACGGGGTGAACAGTTGCGCTGAACCTGGGCTCGAGACAAGTGAGATTCTGTCAACGGTGGCGTGGCGTACGCGATTGTCAATACGTCAAAAATGTATCGGATTGACAGATGCTATCGAAATGGCACGTTATGAAATTCCTACATTTTGGCATTTCGACAGTCGCATTCGTTAATTAAATGGTACATTGTCTAGGGCCTCCTGAGACCGTAGAATAAGTTTCCAAAACTAACCTTTATAAGGGGGTATAGGGGGCGTTGAAGTTTGTGGAGTACCTACTAAATCCGCGCGGACGAAGTCGCGGGCGAAGTGCTAGTACCTACTATTTCAGTAGAAAGGATAGTGAAAAAGACAAATGTTAAAAAATGATCTCGGTTCAATGCATAGTAAATAATTATTCTTAGCATTTCTTCTTAACACCAACACGAGGAATTATAGAGATATGCGGTAACAGAGAGTAAAGTCCCGCGTACCCCCGTTGAAAGGGGAAGATCCTCCGACCGGACGGTTGTTGTGTCCGGTGGGAAACTGCCCGATAGTTGATATTCGGACTGTTGTACCTACATATACGTTCAAAGCGCACGGAAAAGTCTGATCCGCGATGCAGGATTTCGTTAGTAGGTAGTTCGCTGCTGGCGAGATAGATGGCGATGCGGTTATGTTTGTTGTCGTACAAATTTCGCTTTGTTAGTTTTTCTTGTGGTGGCATTGATGCCGCCACAGAATATAATTGGCTATAGATGTAAACACCAAAAAACATCTCGATAAAGTAACATTTGAAGCATATTAAATATAACGTGTAACAGAATAATCGCAGTAGGTACCTTAAAAGGGGTAATTATGAACAACTTTTACTATGGGACCAACACCGAAATCGTGAAAAAAAATCGACTGTCCAGTAGGTACATTTTGTCGAATTATGACCACAGAAATGTATGGGACAGTTGATTTTCGGTGTTGGTCCCATAGTAAAAGTTGTTCATAATGATGAGTACAATGACCTCTTTTAAGGTATTGCGTTTATTCTGTTTTTTTTTATCGTTGCCCTACACTAGGAATTTCTCCAGTATCGTGGGTGTGTTTACAAACATATAAAAACACAAACAGCCAGACCCGGAACAACTATCTGTAGGCTATATAAATATTTGTTTCGTGCGGAAATCGAACCCGCGATACGCAGCGCAGCAGTCTATCGCTCAACCACTGCGCCAACCGTGCCGTCAAACCCGTGTTAAACGACATATATAAATAATTACATGACAGCTTATCTCTGACAAAAATTACCGAAACCTGAACTTTTAATTTCAGAGTACCTAATTACTTATAGCTGACTACGGGGCCAGCGGCCGCTACTGTTGGTAGTAACCTGATAATATGAGTGTAGAATGATTTATTATTTTGTGGTAAAACATAATTGAAGATCGATATTAAGTAGTTGTATTTGACCCTGCATTTCTGTATTACAAAACAATTAAAAAATGTATAATTCTGTGTTATATTTTGGTCATGACATGAGCTTTACTCAATAACGCGTCGCGTCTCTTGTCGCTGGAAGGGATCTTTTTAAGTGTCAAGTTTCTGTCGCAACCTTCATGTTAACAATAACGTAATTAAAACTTTAGATCCGAGAGCGAAAATAAAACAACGAGAACAATGAGATACGGCACCTGATCATTTTGGCGATACATTGCAAAACTATGGTCTCGAATTATCTGATTACATTAGAGGTATAAAGAAATCTAGTTAATTGTAAACTGGCGACCTGCCCCGCCTTGGCCTGGGTGCGAATTATTTAAATTAATTAATCTTTCCCGTTTATCGCTCTTTCTAAATGTGAAAAACTCATCAATTGAAATCCAAAGACTATTAAAGTTCCTACTCCCATTTCCCAAAAGTTGATATTTCCAAAAACCCTTTCTTAGCGGATGATTTCGTAATAAAATAAACGTGTATTCTAAATTTCAGCCTTCTTGACTTGGACAAACGATTTTTTAAGTTTAGATAGAAGTTGGAAAACTCGTGTAGGCAGCGATTCTATTAGAGATATGCGAGGATGCGGGGTAGGTGTTCAGTATGGTGTCGGACGTAAAAGAATAGCACCATCCCATCACTTCCCGTGGGTGTCGTAAGAGGCGACTAAGGGACTTACCAGAGAATGGGCAGCAGCATTCTCTGTAGCTACATTGTAACAGCTACATTGCGATCGCCAACCCGCCTGCCAAGCGTGGCGATTATGGCAGCCCCACCCCCACATTTAGCTGCTATGATGATGATGAGGGTGCTTAGCGAGGGATGTATTTGTTAAGAACCAATAGAATCACTGCGCTGAGCGAGGCAAGCTAAATGGGGCGATTCTTTTGCATCTTACTTCTCTCTGGTGGCAACGCAGCCTTACCTTTGGGTAGAGGATACGGGTCGCGCAAGAAGTCCAGAGGATCTTTAGTATCGGTTGGTTTGTAGTTGGAGATTATATCCATCATGGTGTTCGCCACAACACTTTTCGAATGAAAAGACGCAAAATTCAAGTAACGCCTTTGTCTTTCTACGTCATCTCCTTTAAGCAGCTCTTCTATGGCTTTCAGTCCTTTTGTGTCCTTGCCACTTTCAGTCCCATTTTTAATCAGTGGATACGGCCATAGTATCCGACCTTCTCTGTAATCTGTTTCGTCTTCGACTGATCCAAATTCATCTTCTTCTAAATAGGTACGGGCATGTGTCAGCGATAGTGTTGATATAAGTAGTATCAAGAATGTTTTTAGCCTCATTGTGTCTGAAAAAACAAAAAAAAAGAGTTAAAAAACTATTTTATTTGTAAGAATTAGGTATGTAATTACTTAGGGAAGTATATATTTATGAGATCCTTCGTAAACCATTATTATCTGTATTTATATGGGTAACAGAATAATAGATCGATCACGCCCAGCTAGCTGTGATGGGCATTAAAATGAAATTGCAAATAAACTGTTAAAATTACAAAGGAGTCACCTCATAATGATAAAATGAAGCAAGAAAACTAACCACGGAATTTACATAAAATATCAATAAAATGAAATTAGTGTAGATATTACCTACTCGTATTTAATTTTCACACCACCTGATCGAAAACGTCAAATTATATGTCATGCAAATCCTTATAATATGCTATTTACTTTTTGAAAGTGTATATTTATGTAGTTCTATGTATCTACTCTTTCTAAATACTTTGATTTAATGATGACTTCTAATTTTCTCACAGTAAGTGTGAAAAGTAGAGTATCCTCATCGGGGATAAAAGTGCAGTTTTGCCTGCCTGTGCCATAATGCCTTTCCTGAACTTCTCTGCAGAGCGGCTCATCCCATCGTCTCTGGGATGAAGGGTGGTCGGGTGGATTCGAATTCGGGCAAGCGAGTCTCTAGGCCTCCACAGCCTCAGTGTAGCACGGCACATCAAAATCAATCCGCTAGAAAATTCCTGATTAATTCATCAGTATCGTGAACTGAGGATATAAAAGCCGGTAAACTAATACTGGTAATTTTGCGGACGCCAAGGCCTCCCATACGGATGGAAAGAGTTGCTTGCGCCCAAGCTCGGTTATCCATGGTGACATTTAAAAGTAAAGAAAGTTTTCTCCAAAAGGTGGGGGTGTAACTAACATAGTTTGTAAGGTATTTTTTTTAACTAACAATTTATGGACCCTGTCTGAATAAATAAATTTATTATAATAATTGTACTCATAATATTATGAACAACTTTCACTATGACCAACACAGAAATCGTAGAAAAAAAATCAACTGCCCCATACTATATATTTATATGCGCATAATTCGACAAAAGTACTGAAAACTCACAAAAGTCAAAAAAATAAATAAGCAAGTACTGTAAATCATATTGACTGCGTCGGGTTATAATGAAATCCAGCAGCCCTACCATGACGTACGTCATGGTAGGGCCGCTGCACAGAATTAATGCCTGGCTGTGCCCCCGGCCAATAATACTCAATGTAGTAATCTGTGACTGTAGGTTGTAAGTTTGCACGACATATAATTTGACATTTTTAGATCAGGTGGTGTGAAAATATTATATTTTATAAAAGTATATATAAAGGTTTTTTAAGACCATCCCTCCAAGCTGTCAAGCAATCAATCAATGACACAATTTATTCAAAACATGATTAACTAAAATAACAGTAAGCAGCCTATTTACTTTATTCTAGGTTGCCTTGATATCACTTCACATGGTCTCCACAAAAGATAATTAAAGTAAACAAAATATTGTAAAACGAGTTTTGTTAAAATGTACCTTATAATGGAGTTTCCTGCCCATTCTTCTACATACGGAACTAACTTTTGGAAGGGCGACTACATTTGATATTTTTTCCTTGTAAACCTAAAAATTAAAACGAATGGTGCTTTGTTGTGTCTAATCTTATTAAAATAACTAAATTACACTTGGAGCAACGGTAAGTGCTGGTTAACGTGGGAAAAAATGAAAACTTTTACCCACAAAACACTGACAATCTTGGTCTTCAAGATTGATTGGATGAATTAGATGGTAGGCAACTACTTAGGTACTCTAGGAGTGACAGGATGCATTGGCCACAACAACGAAATAAGGCAAAGGAATCGTTTGTTTGCTTGTGAAAAATTTGTAAAAAACATTATTGCCGTGCTGCCACACTGCCCCACAATTGCAAATTCACCATTCCATTGCGAATCAACCATGGCGAACACCAGAAAGCGCCAAACATTTGGACTAGCAAAATTTGAATTACTGTTGCGACAGCGATACAAAAAGAAAAAGAGGGGTATGGCTGACTGTATATACGAAGAAGTTCATGTAGGTACAGCAATGAAAACGTTAGCAAAGTTCGTGCTACAAAGTGAATTTGCGACATTATGGTTGGTTGACACGACAAAATCCTAAAATCCATGTATCGGTCACGCACGTGGTATAATAATGACAACTGTACCAATCGCGATGGTGTTAGATACGTTCACACATGATAAGAATAAACATGGCCGCGACAGGAGAACGGGGAATGTTTGATAATACCGCGAATTGTCTGTTTCAACATTTAGGCTATAAAATCTCTTGAAGCAATAAAATTGTTATGCCTTTGATATTTGATGCTGCATAGATTGTAGATTTTCATCAAGTGGATCTTGATGTTTTAAAATAACAGACGATTAAGAAAAAGCTACTTGCGGTCTGCGTGATTAATATGTCGGTCACCAAGATACTTCACTGTGGAGCTTCGGCTGATGTTATGAATCGCGAAAGTAAATACCTGATTATTTCAAACACAATCGTAGCTTAATTATTTAATCTCAACCTACCTCTAATTGATAACCTCTATTTTACAGACAGATCCTACTGCTGTCTATGTCTGACCCAGTCATTGTAATTCTATTTGTTTTATAGTCTTATTGTGCGTGTTATGTTAAATGAACGAAGATGATTAAATTGTTGCAAAATCCGATGTTTCCGTTTGTCGGATGTAAAAATAATTGACTACTTAAATTAAATGTTAAGTAGCTTTATTTAATATCCACTTCTTAACATTAAGTAATCGATTAAACTTCAATTATCGCTTTAACACTTCGATATTCGTAATTATTACGAATTCAGCTTGCCGAACAGATTACTTACACTGAAACTAAAAAACCACAAAATTCTTGTTCCAATCGTGAAGACAAATAAACAGTTTTTTTCTTAATTTATAAACTTTGGATGGTAGACCAAAAAGTTAAGTTAAACTTAAGTGATAACTTGGTTATGCACTTCGTGCTTACACCAGTTAAATAAACTGGATCAATTAATTATAACAATACACAGTTGTTAACTTTGCACTTTACTGAGCTTTCTTCAAACAACGTTAAAGTTAGATGGCATGTTTTGATAAGTGACAGTCTGCGTTCTATTTGCGGTAAAAGTTCGAAAAGTTTTTAATTTGTTTTAGAATTTAAAGAATTAATCATTATTTTAATGCAAAGCTTTGTGTTGTTATTTAAATTATGATTATTTATATCCCTACGCAAAGAAGATCGCAATTAATATCTGAATATTTTTCGATAAGGAAATAATTATAAAAGCCGATATTCTTGATTGAAAATAAATTAAATACATCACTCACCTTAAAATTAAAAACGAACTAAAATAAATTATAATATTCAGAATTCCTTAATGTTGTGTGACCGGCACGTCCTGCCCCTGCAGAGAATGGTCGAGGAATGATAGTGCAGCCATAGTGGAGCATTCCTCGGAGTGGAAAGAGTGCGTATGCGCAGCGCTCGCCTTGACCGCGCACTTGAATTTACCGCTAGTTTGACATAATGACCAATATCAACAAAACTCAAGCATTTACCAAGTCCTTTAAACAGGTACGGTCTTCAACGGTCAGGTTTCCGTTTAACAGTTATAATTATGATTGTTAGAAAATTAAATAATAATATATAAAACGTTTTCGTTATTTTCTTAAAGCAGCGAGTTATGTACCCAAAGGATAGTAAGTAGCTCACGAAATTGTGACTGTCAAGGAAGTTTCAAGTTTTTTTTAAATAAAGTAGTCAATTTAAAAGTTTTTTATGACAAAATTCTTAATTAACAGAGAGTTTAATACAGAGCAGAACTTGTGCAATTGAGTGTCAACATACAACTGGTTACACTGCATACAGAGTTCATAAGTGAGAATGTGAACACGTCGAACATTTTAGCAATCTGAAATGAAATATGTAGCTCTGTAGTAGTAATACTACAGAGCTACAAGCAGTATCTTGGATTCAAAATTACTCAAAATGACAAGAGTGGTCGAAGAAATCATTTCGCTTAGAAAGAGCTTAATTGAAAAAGTCTATTAGCAAGAATCTGACGATTTTTCTTTTTGCGATTCGCATTTTTGGCATAACAAAGGAAAGTAGGTATGCTTTAGAAACTGTAAGTATGCGATCATCTTACCATCAAACCCATAAATCTATAATTAACCGTATTCTCGAAATGATTAGAAGTACTTACTTCACAGCCAATGAGCGAATAGTAAATGATAATGACTGTACATTGTACAGCCGTTGAAAGGAGTGATCCCGTTAAGACCTAACAAAAGAGAACAAATACGAGTGTATATCTTATAGCTAAATACACGACAAACCATTCGCCAAGCTGTTCCGTTACAGGGCATCGCACATCGCACGTACATCACCAAGGACGAGGATATGTGTGCAGGTGTGCCTTTCCATTTATTCATAGGAAGTTATGGCCATATACGAGAAAATTAGATAAGAATAATCTGTAAGGAAACTGTGCTATATGCTATAAGTATGTACACAAAGACCAAGTAACGGTTATGTGGATATATTGCTGTGTTATAGATATATGTGGTGATTTATTACCTCTCATAGCAGTCTTAGCATAGATTTGAGAAGTAAAAGTAGGATATCAATGTCTATGAAGATATACATAGATCACAATGTTTTTATAAGGTGGTACGCTTTTCAATCGGCATGTGCTGTGTTTCTAGCGTCGTTTTTTTGACTAATGTTTTGGGTTTCAATATCGAATGTGAACAAGCAGTTGACATTGTTTAATTCTAAGTTTGTAAGTACAGAGCTATTGACCAATGCCCCTTGATCATGCAGCCGACGACATTGACATACACTTACACCATAACATGACATGGTAAACAAGATCTGTTGATTACGTACGAAAGTGGTCTCTTAATTATCTTACGCCTAGCGTTATGCTGCAATTAATATTTGGGTAGATGCAGTAAATGTGTCACAATATTATAATCTTGTTTCATAAACATTAGTATATAGATATGCTTAACATATTTTGAGTAAGAGTTTTCGTAACGAATCAAAATGTTCTGCCAGACGGTGGTCTAGTCATGAAATAGAATTAAAAATCACATTTCGTTGTCTTTGACTTAGTAGGTACCTATGAGACAAGAGGGGCAGTTGATCTCATCTTCTGATTTTGAGCTCTAAATAAGGTATTGAAAGAATATTTTTTTATTATCTTCCGGAGGATTTATCCAGGAACTTCCGAAGAAAAGGACTTTATCACAAATTGATAAATTTATTTATTATAGTTATAAGAAAAAACGAAAACAAATGAAAATAAAACCTTGTATTAGTTATAAGTATTTATTAGGTTTAATCAATTCTTCTTAGTTCTAACATGTCCGATTTTTTTGTTAATTTAGGTATATCAGAAAATCAACTATTGGTCCATTATTTAGCCTAAAAAACAAACTTGTTTGGAGATTTATAAAACCATAGAACCAATGATTAGTAGTTTTTTTATGGGTCGGAAATCATCAAATGACTCTTCCCGCTCTGGGCGGAGCAGAAGGGAGTGTCAGACTCTTATTGACTAAAACCCATCCGTGCTCCTCCTAGTGCCCTTTGCTTTCCAGGGCCGCGGTAACTCTTTCGAACATAATCCGCAACTAGTCACTTAGTTTTATCATTTTCACTCGGGTAATTGGTAGGATAACTTAAATCGATAGTCTTGGCCAAGCTCCTATAGTCCTGTTATGTTTTCTTAGCATGATAAGTAGTCAATCTGAGAACCATTACCACCAGCCATTACCAAACTTCATGTATCCCCAGATACATTATTAGCAGAAAGTCAACATTTTATTTTTACAATGTTTCCAACGTGATTTTATTACCTTGGAATTATTTTAACTATTAAATACATACTTCTAAATTAATGAAACAAAATTTAATCATGTGTAATATAAATATACGAAATACTAGCGGAAATACTTACGACAATCTTCTCCAGTGACGACAGAAACATCACACACCCGCCTTAGTGAAACTTCTCCACTTTGACTAATGTCATTGTGACACAAAGTCTGCATGTAGTATGAACTACCAGGGCCGCTTGTTTTAAATAATGCAACATTTACGATTACTTCTTAAAATGATTGTGCCATGTCTCCCATATCCTCTCCTCCCCTTCATGTAAAATAATGTGAATTTTAATATTGAAGAGTATACATTTTTGTCACGGTTAAATATTACATTGGAAAGTAGATATAATAAAATACCTCAATACCCACCTGGTTTATAGAAAAATGTAATTAATAATATTTAAATCTGCCGAGACATTTGTTTAAAATAATTTTCTTCTATCTTTCTTATTTAATTATTTAAAAAGAGAACGTGTCAAAACTTTTCCAGCTTTCTTTCGATTATTCAACTAAAAGAAAGCTAATGTAAATAAGTTTTGATATTAGGCAATATTTTGTACGTGTATTCTGTATCTATAAAAATAAACTTTTTCGACGTTATTGGCTGGAAATGTCAGAGGCCAACGGTTTCGTGTATTGAATTTTAAGAACATTTATATTGGCTGTCCTTCGGCCTGCAAAATCTTGCCTTATAAGCGGCATGTACTGGTCGCACAAGGTATTAAAAAATGGTTAACTGTAACTTTTTTTATTTCTTTTCAAGAGTAAGTTGAAGTTCAACCGGTTCAGTTATTTTTAGGCTTTAAAAGTGGTGTAGGCCTACAGGTAAAAACAATTTTGCAAGGATATACACTGGAATACCGGTTGGGTCATCAACCCAAACACTCCCTGCTACTTGTTTCTTGCAGTGTGTACCTAGATCATCTTTTTTATCGTTACATTCCTGTTCTCACTTGTGTAGTTTGTTTTTGTGTTCTCACCATTGTGAGAACACAAAAACAAACCACACAAGTAAGTACATTCCATCGTATACATCATTATGTATACGATGGAATGTACTTACTTACCGATGTATTTTCAGAAGTAAAAGTGGTTCTAGCAAATTTCTTCTTTAATTACCAATTATTATTCTAATAATATTTCGTTTATAAGATTATGCTTTTGATTATGTTTGTTGCTAGCTAAATCATCTGATTCAAAATCGACACAATCTACTTAGACAAGATTGTGTCGATTTTGGATTAGATAATGCTTTACTGCCGTCATTTTAATTCACCAAATGCCTACTATTGAATTAATTTAATATATTGTACGAAATGTGACAGATAAAGTAGCATGTCAGATAATTGAGTTCTTTTTGGTGCAGTGATGACCTGGGAAAAGTTTCCGCTACCTCTACATATACACAGCCCAACTAAGGTTCATTCACCTTTACATTTCAGGTATAAGAGTCACAGACATATAGGTATACCTATACGAAATATATGAATTTAACGGAGTAATAAACTAGTCTATCAACATGATCATAAGGTTACCTAGATATCTCGTGAAATTAGTAGGAGCACTTTTAATTTTGTTTTTTTTTATTCAAACTAACTGGGACAATCCTCCGTAGCGAAAGTGTTTATTTTATCTCACGGTCAGAACCGGTTTTCGATGCAAAAACATTCTTTTGCAGGTATCTATGACTAAATATGCAAATTCTCGTCTGGTCTACTGGCAATTTTTTTTAACTCCAGGACAAAAACAATTCATACTTCCGAACTAATATTATAAATGAAAAATATAATATTAGTCAAACGGCGCAAATACAACAACCTTATTGGGAATGTATATGTATTTGAGCCGTTTGGGATTGAAACACTAGGGCCATGGGGTCCGAGTGCTCAACGAGTTTTTCGTGAAATCAGCAAGCAGTTAGTCGACTCTTTACGTGACCAGAAGAGGGCTGGCCTTTTCTTTGGCCAACGTATCAGTATTGCCATTCAACGTGGCAATGCGGCCAGTATTCTGGGCACTTTTCCCGTTGACAACGATTTGTACGAATTTTTCGATGCCCTATGAGTTCTTCCACTCCCCTTTTTACTCCGCTTGTAGATTGAGTAGGTACTCCACAACGCCCCCTATACCCCCTTATAAAAGTTAGTTTTGGAAAAGTAAGCACAACGATTTTCATTAATTACTTAGCCATTTCTACTTATTCTATGGTCTCAGGAGGCCCTAGACAATGTATCATTTAATTAGCGAATGCGACTGCCGAGATACCAAAATGTAGGAATTTGATCACGTGACATTTCGATAGCATCTGTCAATCCCATACGTTTGTGACGTATTGACAATAGCCTTCGCTGGCAGAAGCTAGTTTAAATTATAACAGTAGGCCGGGGCGGATCCAGGATTGCCGTTTTGGGGGGCTTGACCCCGCTGAGGCTGGCTTTTAGCAAAGTACACAATAAAAAAGCACAAAAGATTTCATTTTGTTAACGCATAATAAGTCTCCTTGGATTACTTTTAGTAAATTCCTCAATGACTTTGTTACGTTGCCGTTGTAGATTACCAAGAAATCTGGGAAGAAATCTGGACTACAAAAAAAATAAAAAAAATAAAAGGGGTCCAACCACCTCAGGCCTTGAACCCCTTTTATTTTTTATAGGATGGGAAATCGGAACGGAAGGAAGTGTCTGTCTCTTACTGACTAAAACCCATCCGAGTTCCTCCAAATGCCCTTTGCGTTTCAGGGCAGCGGTGTTTTTTTCGAACAAATTCCGTAACCCTGACAGGGCTTGAGCCCCTGGATCGGCCATTGCTAGTAGGTATCTACGTCGTAAGTAGTGTAGTATTCTTATTTACAAGACACAGTTCAAAGTAGGTAAAACTATAAATCACCAGATATTTTCCTCCTTCGCTTTAAGTTTTAAGTCAGTAAACTTTACTGTTGAAGTTTTTCTCCCCAATGTTGTATCCAATCGGCAACAAACTTTTGCTATCGGATCGGATGAAGTAAAATCCAAGTACCCGCCACCTAGCGATCATTCGCTGAAACCATTTCGCTGCTCTACACACTAATGGTAAGCCGTTTTACAGAAAAGCGAGCGTAGTCTGAACAGAAGCAGCGTTACGAATACTTGTGACGTTGTCGAAAACTTAAGACAGATGGCGCTAAAACACAATTCATGGAAAATAAGTATGAGGCATTTGCAAACTTCTTTTTAGAGGCATGTGAATTAAGAACAATTGTAGAAATATTAAACAACAAGAATTTGGACTTTGAATCTAGTAAGGCCGCTTATTTATATTGAGAATGCAATAAATTAAATATAAGAACTCTTCATAAAATCCTATCCGTCACGGAATAAATTGTACCTACCTACCTCTTATTCGGATTTCCACTTTATTATTTAACTAACATCTCAGAACTCAGACAGAACTGAAAGTGCGATTTAAATACCTGTACCTATCCATTATTGATGAGAATTCTACCGAAATACGTAGGTTTTGCTTCGATTTTTTGCTTAAATCCTGTCCACTTATTCTAGGCACAACTTTCGTAACAAGATAATGGATTTGGTATCCAGTCAGGATCCTAGCAACGTTAATCAAATGAGGGTGTATCAAGATCTTATCGGGTGATTTTCATCTTAGAGAGCTACTGTTGGGAAATTAGTTACTAGGCCCGGGTAGCGATCTATCGTATTTTGAACCGGGCTAGCAATAAAATTGATCGCAGCTAGAAAGGTTGACGTCACGTAAGTCATTTGTTTCAATTAAGTGACAGTTGGCTAGCTTACCAGAATCCAAATATTTTCTTTTAGTTTTCTCTGTCATAAATTGTCGTAATTCTCTGTGTGGTCTATGGACCAGAAATTATAATGAATACGTAGGTATGTAGAATATGTGAATACGTGTGTGGGTACCTATATAAGTAGTATTTACTACCAACTTAATTTATTATACTGCTACAACGGCCAACCGTGCAGAAAAAATATGTTTTGGCCTATTCAATTCTTACTCCACTCCTTAATACCTAATCACCCCAATGTGCTGACGGATTAGTGATTGTGAAGTGATCGTGAATATTCTTTTCAGCAGATGGAAGAAACTCGGGAAGAACTGCTTACTTATGTATTTTATTTAATACCTTGCTTACCTGATACGACACCCACAGGTGGAGATTTAATGGTGTAATCTCAGTCCGGAATAAAATATATGCCTATCACTAAAATAATAGTATCTAGTTATAAACGAAGTAGGTCATGTTATAAATATACATTTTTCTGCTTTGTCTCTTAACGACCCTTGAAAGCAAATATCAACGTGTTTGGAATACCAAATAATTGAAATCAATATTGCCTACCGATAACAATAAATTAGGATTCCAATTTATGCACGAAACGGAAACTTATTTTATTAATCTGTATAATATATTAGAAAGTTACATACATAACATGTTTTATGATCAATATTTTATCGTAAACCTCTGTGGATTGACTTTTTGCTGTCTTCAGACAAGACCCTTTGAGAAGGGTGGGTATCAGTTTAATCAGTTAATGCCTGACCCTTTATTTTGCTGAATTAAGGTCAATATGCCAGAATAGGGATATATTTAAGGCCTTAACTAGTGACGGTATTCTATTAAGATTTTATGAGTAGAGTTGAGCTAGTTTGAGCAACGTAAGCGAAAACTTGTGCATTACTTTACCTTCTACCTTAGTGCTGTTAATTTTAGCTGAAAGCTACAGTTTATTAACTACTGCCTAATTACTTACACGTATACTAAATGTAGTTACAATGTTTAACGATAAGTTTCTCACTTTGGAACACATACGGGAGTTATTTTCTCGTAACTGATTGGTTTTTAATTAACGTAACAGACAGACTATACGATCGTTTTGTGTTATGTGTTGCCATTGTCTGTTCGCAGATATTATTTAGCCTGAGGCTGAAAACGCACAGCCTGCCTGTGCGTTTTCAGCCTCAGCTTCTTGCTAATAGCAGCCACACTGCGCGCTTGGCGACTCGCGAAGGCTAGCAAGTTAGTAGTGCGGCCGGTTAGGAACATTGTAAGAGCGGATTTCACCAATGAAACTGAACGCGATCAGTAGGTACATCTAAACTGCGTTCAAGAGCTGTCAGTGTAAATATTCCATAGAAAAATAATTACACTGACAGCTCGTAAACGTGGTTTATTCACTGATCGTGTTCAGTTTCATTGGTGAAATTGGGCCTTAAACTATGGTTCTACTCTGCTGGTTAGTTGGTTTCACTCTTCAGGCGACTCACTAGGGTCAATAAGCAAGCCACCTTTTTCTGTTGTTAAGGATAGGAATCCGTGTTCCTCCAAATGCCCCTTGCGTTCTAGGGCCGGCGCTTTTTCGAACAAATTCTGCAACCTGCTTGGGTTGTGGAATTTGTTCAAAAACCTGTTCTGCAACCCTGGTAGAAGCAAGGCACCTGCCAGTGCGTTTTCGACTTAACAGAACAGAACGGAACGGAAAACTTGGCACGCAAATCACTTCGCGTGTTTTTCACGGAGGTAACTTAGTTTTACTTAATTACAATAATGTTATCAGTCATATTAGCTTAGTTCACCAACATGTAAGTATTAATTTATTTAACGTTAACCTGTAATTTATTTACGATAAAATATTATGTGCTTTATGAGCACATAATCGGAAAATCTCTCAACATATTCATGTGGCATAACACAAACATTTATTATTTGGTGTTGATTTAGAAACGGATACTTTAACCATTATTATAACATTACAATAATGTTATAATAATGGTCAATGTCAGTGTCCGTTTCTAGTCTATCGTCGTCTGAAAACACGTTTAATTCTCAAATAAAAAACAGTCTTAATAGTTGTTTCAGAACATAACATAGCTTTTAGTTAGTCCCTTATTAGTTCAGTCCTTACACAGGAATAGTTTTTATAAAATACTTTCTATGAAAACCATTGTTTAGTCGGAACTTTCGATGGGTAGTAGTGTTTAAAACTTTGAATAGATTTTGAAGCAACTAACAATCGCTTTAAAAATATGTTGACTATTATTAGGACCATTCATACTTACTATCATTAAACTGACTAGTACCAAATTATTTAGTATTCTAATCAAAATTGTAGGCAGCATCAAACTCAGAAGTATTTCAGACCTCCTCACAAATTCTGAAAGGATCCTCCAAACATTATTAGGTATTGAGTTGTCAAACTAAAAGTGTTATTAATATTTAATATCCTCTTCAGCTATTGAAATTATAATTTCGGTGGTAGGCGGATTATGAATATATCTCAAATATTTTGAGCCTAATTTTTGTTGGATGAGAGGAAAGTAGGAAAATCTTACAGTTACGAGTGAGAAAATGTGTCTACTAAGGTATCTACTATTTATTTATTTTTTTATACACATAATAATGATAAAACATAATGATGACCGAATTTTGGATTGTGCACAAGACTTCTGTGACACAGACAGAGCTGAACGGTTCCCTTTCCCATATACTCCGATGGCACGGCAATCTGACACGATCGAGAAGAGCAATTGATACCAGGAACAATTTCTCAGATACGCAGGTAAGTACTACACCACCAGTATTCAAACTTCGGACTGTTACTGAGGAATTTCTTGTAAAAAGTCCCAAGAACCCTTTGCGATACCCAGCATTCGTGCTGCTACACGCGACAAACTATTCACACACACATTACACCTATTATTCCTTTGTAAAATTGATAGTAAGTATTAAAATGAGAAAGGATTATCCATGAACGAGGTCATACCAAATGTAATCGAGACTCAGGTGAAATTCGTTTATCCTTACTAAGAAAATCAACCAACTTTTCTTACAAAAGCGACCTATTGCTTTGTAAGCAGGCAAAGGTATTTTAAAATATAATAAACATTTTGGGAATCACCAACAAAGGCATCCAATCCTATCCTATCCCTATCAGACAGAACTCATTATTCCTATTTCCGTTTTTTTTTGTTATTTCGACGAGAATACGGCACTCACCATGCAATTTCACGGTGCCTTGAACGAAAGAATTCAAAGATACGTATCAACTCATGAAATAAGAATCCTTAGCTCAATCTAAGTATATTTGTTTACCTTTAACCTAATTTACTAGACAACGTTTCTATTAAGCTTTTGAGCAACTAAAACACGCTTAATGGCTAATTAGAATGCTTTAGACTCTAACGAAACAATAGAACTTGTTATGAATAAATCGAGAAACTAAGGTTTAAAGACTGAAAATAATAAACTACAAAACAGACTACCTATTCAGTACGACAGCGTGTTGTTACTTTTTCAGAAAGAATTCAGAAAGAATAATGACGTAACATACCTACCCGTAACATAGACATGGGTCGTTGTTTAGCAAAAGAACTCAATATTACTCCTATTTTGAGCTGTCACGAGCACCGTCCGACTTTTCGGATCACCGACTACCATTTGTAGAATGAAATATTACCGTATATGAGTGTCTATTTAGACCTCTGTGTATATTGATAATTTGTCATATTGATTGATGAAAATTAAATTAACGTGTGCCCTCGGGATGAACGGGAGCTCTGTTGTTTTACTATGAATACCTGTACATAGTCATGAGGGGATTTCATTATTTGGTCACTATCCGGTAGGTCCTTAATTTGTACTCTCAGTAGCCTAGCAATAGCTCAGAGCCTATTAAAAATCTAAGAGCACAAGTATTTTGAAGAAGGTAAGTAGGTAATACTAATATTAACTTTTTCAAGCGAATTCGATCATTTGTCCAGTCTCATAGGGATCGTTAACTTCTCAGGCATATAAAAATACCGACTCAACGGTAGCAGCTCTCAATCAGTAATTTTTTTTGCAATTGTTTCTATCAGTACCTATTTTCATAGTTTAACTATCATACCTATAGACAAACTATTTCTCCTCTTTATTTAATTAGTTTGGATAACTAAGTAGGTATTGCCTAGCTTTTCTTTCTTTGAATACTCTCGACGTTCGCATACCCCTAGGTATAGAAAATCCATGAAAGAATCAAGTAGGTATTTTTAACGATCCTCCGGTTCTGGAAAGCCTTTTCTTCTTTTCCTATGTAAAGCGCCCTTAAAACGAGATTTACTGAGAATCGTGTGTTTGGTGGTACTCATATATTATGTTTACCTTATTGATATCACTTTACTTCATAGATCACCAATGTGATCCCATCAAAAGCGTTAAAAGTAAATGTTTTTTATATAATTTTTTACGTCGAAATTATTTATGAAAAGGTTAGACGGTGACTGCGTAGGTGATCGAAAATCACTGCTGAGTAATGTTCTTGTAGCAGGTACCTATATAAGAAAATTCCTAAAATAAGACTCGTGAAATAAAAAAAAATACTTCAAAATTTATAGTTGAATCACATTTTTGAGCCCGAAGACTGGATTTAAATTAATTAAAGCCTAAGTAACAAAGACTATTCGAAAGTGTCATTTACTAGGGCTAGGTACAGAACAGACAGTAACAAAGTAAAAATATGATATTTGTATGAAAACTAAAGCATTTAAGTTACACTAAAACATGTACCTATTTTAATGAAATTAATTAGTATAACGATGGCACAAGGTGCAGACTCAGTACGTAATATTAATTAAAAATGTTTCTTCCACTTCTCAGGCGCAAGCTTTGATTAGTAAGGAGCCTTTTAAAACTAGTTAGTAGTTAGGTCAGTGGCGTGTGGTAATTTAATTAATTCAGGCGTATTGTGACTGTATGTGAATAATTACGAAAGAAACCAACGAGTTTTACTTGTGTAAAGTTTTTACTTTAAATAATATCACAAACTAACTTACCTACCTATTCGTAGATATTTGCTTTTATGTGGATGAATATTAAGTTGGTTCAAGTGAAAGCTCGAACATGGATGTTTACGACAACTATTCATTACAGCTGCCGTATAATATAATCATATCGGATGTTATCTGCATGTATCGCACATAACACAACTTTATTATCCCTTTATTTTTGTATTTCCTTAAAAATCCTATTTGAATGCGGACAGCGTCACAGGCTGAACTAGTACAAGTTTATTATAAGCAAATAATTTGTATTTAACTTCCCCTACTACCATAACATTAGATTTTATGGACGTTGTAGTGTATGAACTACGAATAAGATAAGACTTGTAACTGCCTCCGACTTCCTTAAAGCAATCAGGGTTCCCGCGAAAAGATCACTCCACTAGTTTAAAAGTTAATTCTACTATTTACACACGGATAAGGAAGAACAAAAGATTGGCGTAGTGTTTCAAACTTGATAAGCCACAAACTTTTCGTTTGCGTCTTTTTATATACTCATCACGAGGCACACAAAATGTTTGTCTCCGTCATTTGTAGCATTTGAACTAATTATTGTATTTGTACGCTCCAGTTGCCAGCGCACTAATATAAAAGACTTATTCAGAGTTAACGCACACGTTTCTTGAAGGATAAATACAAATTGGAGTAATAAGCGAGTCTGCATGCCGGCGGGGTTCATGCGTCGGGTAACGACAGTTTAACTTTTCCGTCGCAGATAAGGTGGTGCGTAATCCACGCGTCACCGAGATCACCTTAAAAGTTTTTTCTTCCATTTGTCCGGAGTCGTGAGAGGCCTCCATATCGAATTGAAATACATAAAATCGAAGTGTTCGACATAACATCAAGCCGCGTGTCATACGCATTAAAGCGTAGTACATTTCAGAACACGTACGCGTGTACGTGTTCGCCCGACGTTGCCCGCTTTACCCCATTTCCGCACAGTGAAGTGCAATTAGGAACTTATCGCCAGAGATACAGAGGCAACTTAGCACTTACCGCCGCGGAGTCAGATATTACTAGAAGTGCTGTTTGCGCTTTGAACTACACAACTGAGTTATCCTTTAAGGTAGTAAAGGAAAGCTGTCCGCTGAGGACAATCATCACTGAACGAGCAATTTGTTTTGCAAATCTTACTAACTACACTTGCTCAAATTCATACATCAAAGTAAGTACCTATTTAATAATTTTTACATATAAAATAGTCACGCTAGAAAAGCTTAACGATATTAATTAAGCTTATTAAGCTATCTAGAAACTTGAATTTTGCCAAGTATTTTAAATTGCAACTGTCATAGAAACTAAATTGCAGACTTCATTTCATTTAGTTTCCTTGTCGTACAGAATACTTCCTTGAGATTTGACCTGTAGGAAACAGCGATGACACAGTTATGGTAATACTAAATGAGCCACGCACTCAGGCAGACATATAGCGCAGGCTCTCCGAGGAATTCTCTCAAATTACTGCAGCGAGAGAGTACCTACTTACGAGTAGCCGTGCTCACTTTTCTCTTTATCCACGGTTGTAATATTTCTATCCCGAGTTAACCTCCTTACCTACATACATATAGGAATGTATTAAGCTTCCCATAGACAGAAAGAAATATGTGTTTATCTAAAGACATTTATCTAACAACTGCTGAAACAATTTCCAACGGCATACATCCTTGTTCTGTGTAATCTTATTATGAAAAATCTTCCCATCGTGCTATAAATTCACAACTTTAAATATAGTCAATTTCCTCAGATTGAAATCAACAAATATGGATATAAAAACCAAGTTCCTTGGTTGGAATTAATTATTTCTCCTGTTTCGTAGCGAGTTGTCTCGGATTCAATCAATACATTTGGTGGATACGACGTCATTTTAACTCTCCAGGGACAATTTCATTACCCGAAGCAGGATTATATTACAGAGTCTAAGTTCTATTTATTAAGTTCGATTTAGTTTTTCTTTGTTTCATGGACGACAATCTATTAGCTTCCCGCGTGGATCCTAGCTTCCGTTTAATGGTCAAACAGCCTTATTTTTTCCTTTCAATTAAGTTTTACTTCTTGTCTATATTTTATAGAAATGGGTTCTTTGAGTTTGAGAAACATGTTTTGTTCCCTCAAATCGTTAGAAGATTTCCATGTTTCATGTTCTTTAAGACTTACCCATAAATAAACTCGAAAAAAATATTTCCAGCCGTATAGAACAGAACTCGTCGCTGTTGCGCTGCAAAATTTATAATTTAGAGGTTTTACAGTAATCGAAGTTTTGGAAGGTAGACGTGCAACATAACGTGTGACAGCAAAAAAATATAGAAGTGTATTTCAGAATATTCTTTTAAAATCCATGACGATTGAATCTGTTTCAAAAACCCGATGGTTTCTGCGAATAGACGTGAACAGATCGAGTTCTGATTGATGAAACCGATGCAATAATGTGACTTCCACGTATTGTACGAAACAATAAAACTCTCTCTATTATATTCGTTTTGCGGCTTGTTCTATTGTGCGAGAATTAATTTGCAGTGACCTGTTTCATTCACTGAATTTTGCATGCAATGCAACTTACCTATGTTGATCATTCTGTTCTGATAGGCGTACTTAAAAAGTACGAAAGAAATTAAAAAAAATGGCAACCATACGTGACTTGATTATTGTGTTTGTACAGGGTGGCCAATCCGATGTATACAACTTTAAATTGCGATAATTTTTTTAAAGAAAAAATGTTCGGAGCTTTGCATTTTGCTGTGGTAAATTACATCTGCCAAAAATGTAGATATTTATTAAATATAATTTAACACACCAAATCTATCGCATTTTTTTACTAAAAATGCGGTATCATTTGGTCGTGTTTCTCATCAAATTTTTGCAATATTTTTTAGGTACATAATTACAAATATTCTGCTTTTAGTGTTTATAATATACCAAAATACGTCACTTTAGTTAATTCGAAAAAACAGGGTTTGTCGAATCTAGTGACTTTGGAGGTCAATTAATTGCCTAGAAAACGTTCGTAACAAACTTTCACTTGTGTACTATTAAGTAATTAAGTATGGCTTGCAGCGCCGTCATATTATTACCAGTACTTTTCAGCTCTACAGATTAATTTGATGAAGCAAAAAAAAAAAAAAAATCTTAAAACGGTAGCGATCCACAGTAACAGCAGCACCAATCATGTGGGCTCTTTAAAGAAGAATGTTGAAATGCCTCCACCTAACAAGTCAGTAGAAGTGGATTAAAGGATCTTGCGTAGATCAGCAAAGGATGTTCTTCCCCCCTCAACAGTATTTATATTTTTAGCATTCGATTGACACCGAAATGGAACACGTTTCCCGAATTAAATTTTATTCAAAAAGTTATGCAGTTTTTATATCTGCTTATGAACCTTCAAATTATATTACTGACATTAATATGGCAGTCCTGGCTTTATAAACTATTGAAAACAAAATTGCGGTTTTTTAACTAAGAAAAGGACATCAAAAAACTGTGGCGGAACAAAGTTGTATAAGTAATCCGGTTTCGCCAACCCAAATTAATTGTAACTTCTCAGGATACCTACTCAGCTAGGAAAACCCAGTCTGATCTAAGGTGCGTGCGCCTTGTAAGGCCTTGCAACTTAAACTTAGCCTAACAAATAAGATTCATAAGCCGCAGTCTGTTACAATCGTTTTTTTGGTCATAAATTATACGGTGTTTTTATAATAATTATTGGTCTTCAATTTCAGGAATATCAAAAATGTCAATCTTAGTTTAAAATAAGTTCCAATGGTCCACTACTATACTAATCACTAAAAAATAACCAAAAGCTGTGATATCCTATAGTCCTAATATCAGGTCATCTTGGGTACCCGTGTGGTGTGCCTTTTTAGGAACTTTACTCGGTATTAAGAACCACTTTTTTTAAACGAAAATTAACAAACAATACAAACAACACTTACCATCTCAGGTGTGCCCATTTATCTATGTAACTTTGTATTAAAAAAAAAACAAATGAAAACCGTTTGTTTTTTGAAAAATACTAAAAAGTTAGTAAGCATGAGGTAGTATATCGTAATCACTAATCAACCACTCCAAAGATGGTGGCTCCCATCCTTTGATATGAACTTATAGTTTTGTCTATAGTAGGTAGGTACTAACCGAACATGGGCGCGAAATTTAAACTTATTCGAATTTTTAAAAGTATAAAGTTTTAAAAGTGAGCCATCTTAGGAACAGGGCCATCTTGGTTGCAAATATTTTAGTTTCATTTGACAGAAATGATTGACATGCCAAAGATTTATCTTTTATATACTATACTACTATAGGTTAATCAAAAAAGTTTTTGACTGGGTAGTGATTCTATCTACATAGATATTAGCTACCAACATATTGTAGGTACTAAGTTCATTCTCATTGACCATTATTGATAAGATATTTTGACACACAATAATAAAATTAGCCAACCTTCCGCGAAACGTATCACTGTAGAGTCTCTCGGAGAAATTATAGCTTAAAGATTATTTACGTACTGTAACTGATGGAAGATGGCTTATAAACATATAAAAAGCCTTTTTATGACCTTTTTATTCGTCACAAACATCACATGAGCTCCGTCGAGTTGACGTTCCCTCAAGAGAACGTGTTTACACCAAGTTTTTCTTATTTTCTTGTAAAAGAAAATGTGTTTTCTACCGGCCAGTGACGGGCGTGAGAAAACACAATCTGATTTACTGTTTTATATTATAGAAGAATGTTACCTATTTATATCACAAAGGCCTGTTCAAACTTACTGTCATAATAATACTGGCTGTCTCACTGCTGGGCATTCTTAAATAGAGAAGGTATGAGGACTAAACACTTTCACGTTAGTAATTTAGGACTAACATTTGCTTATGTATGAGACCAGCCTACTATGACGTGTCATTGCCATCATGAATCTATTGCGAAAAAGGGATAGTACTATTCGTCCCGTATAGCTTCGTCTCTCTCACACAGCGGCTTCCTCAAAATGTTGTTCCTCAGTGATGTCTAAAATAAACCTAAAAAGTATGAACGTACAACGAATGTAGTAAGTACAAAAAATGTACCCAAACAGCGTGTTGGTTTTCAGGGAAATGAAATTGTTGAACGTCAGATGGCGTATATAAAAAGTGTTTTCTGTTTGGGCACTATTAAAATAATGCCTGTTTTTATTTAAAAGGCGGTCGTTTTATAAAACAAAGAGAAACTTGAAAGTACATTAAGCGTTTTATTTACAGTTTGTATAATATCAAAAAGCTACAATCAGTACTGGTAATGTCGACGGTAACTTTGTTTTTTTTTATAACACGGTCACATTAAAATAATTACGGTAACATTTTATCCTACATCGTAAAACAATGGAAATGAATAGATTCATAAAAGTACCTTTGTCTTTTTGACATTAAACTAAATTATCACAGATTTTGTAAACATTCTAAAACAACATTTTATTTTGAAACTAGATAGGTACAAAGTAATAAATATACGTAACTACTTATTAATACATCCAAACTACTCGGTAGTAGTTTACTAATTTAAAACGTTTTCAGTCTAAAACATCAACCTTTAGAAGAAGCAAACAATCTTAATGAACGTGAAAGACTACGTCTTTTATAAAATTATACACCTAAAATACTCTAGCCTAGATCAGTATGTACAGCGTTACTTAGTTTATTAAAAATTAATGTTAATGTTTATTAATAAAGTAAATAATAAAGTGCACCTCGCGAGCGGCGGGCTATCTGAAAATAAAATTGTGAACAGTAATTAAAACGCGAAGTTTTTAATTAATTAAAATGATTGTTGCTGAATATCAGCTCAGTTTTATTGGAGGCTTGTTTCATTTAGTGTCGGCTCCGCAGTTCGGGACATTGAATATATTTTAGCGGGAATTCTGTTAATCCGCGGAGTTGACTACCCATCTATTTTCAGACACTTTTTATTCGGGTCTTTTCTTAACGGTCGGAGAATTTGTTTAACTGATCATATTAAGTCAATTTGTCCAATTAATGCCGGTAAAAACATTAGACAAAACGAGAAAGAATGGGAAGTGTAATGAAATAAATAAATGTCTTACTGCTAGCTTGGTGTTCCATCGGCTTCTTCACTTCTATGCTTGCGCTATGCGTTGGCATAAGACCTGTAAGTGATCGATCAGTTTAACAAATGATTTCTGTCTGTCTTAGAGGCACTGTAATCATACATGTGGATAGTTAAAAGGGATTATTATTATTATTATAAATCGTGAAAAAGAATCGATTGAGAATTGTTACAAACATAAAAAAACTAGCAAAACATAACGCACGAAAAAAAAAGAGATTTCATAAAAATGCAGGTGTAAAGACCTCACAAGAAAGAAAAAAAAGACGTTCTCTAGAAATGAGAAGACACGAAGCTGGAAGATTGAACGGCCATATTATCGAACCCAATCTAATCCCGGTCTAATAGGCCCAACGGTAGGATAGGCTACCCGATGTATTGGGTGTCATTACACGTCCTAATCGCGAGCAAAACATCCAGACTTCCGAAAGATTTTATGGCCAGTATACCGTAGTCGTTAAATTCTACGATATTGATAGCATTAGTATCACCAGCCTCGAACAACCATGTACTGGACATACCGGCTTCTCCAATGCCTCGACATTTAACTTGGCCATCCAACTGCTACCAGCTGACTCATTAAGATCCTCGTCCCACCTAGCCTGAAGGTGAACCACCGTTTTTTAACAGGCCATCCCTTCTTATAACACTACCTATTACCCGTTCTATAACATAATGGTATACACATAAATTATTGCCAAAGCTAAAATGCTCTAAAAATACAATCAAAATATGCGCCCAGACGTGGAGTTACGGACACCAACCTTATAATAAAACGCATAAATCCTATACAATGTATCTGAAACAGTTAGCTTATAGTTCTAACCAACAAAAATATTACCAAAAACGTCGAGAAAACAATATGAAAAGGCGTACCAAGATTTCATGAATTGGAAAAGAACCTTTTATAGAGGATTCATACTATGGATGTAGATAAAGTCTTGTATGCACTATACTTATTTAGGTATTAAAAGACTCATATGATACTATTATCATAAGTAATCATAACCCACATTCGTTTGTAATACCCCATATTATACAACAACAGTTGCATAAATAACTATTTTACACCACCTGATCGAAAACGTCAAATTATATGTCATGCCAACCTAACCTAAAGTGAGTAATTTTTGGCCGGTGGCACAGCCGGGCAATAATGTTGTACTGGATTTCATTATAACCCGCCGGTCAATAATGTGATTTAAATTTGTAACCTCATCTGTCTGCTAAATTGGCTTACAACGCCCTCTGTCTCTCTCTTTCTGTTCCAGAAAGAGGAAAGATATTCTCGATACTCTTACTACTTAGGGATGATATTCTCGAATTTCTACAGAATCATAAGGATTGACCAGGGTCCAGGATTGAAGACAATAATATTATAAGAATAATTGGTTATGTACGGAGTCGATTTATTAATTTAAAACTATTTTCTCGAGCATCTCATATGACGTTCTAAATTCAAATTGCATACAGCCAAGCGTCCAAACCCATTCTACCAGCTGATATAAAGCTCTGTATAAAGCTTTGTGTACACAAATTTCTCAAATTGTATTAGGTTGCTAACAATAGGCACATATTTACAAACTCACAGAGAAGTAAAAAAAAAAGGAAATCGAGTTGGTCGTGGCCGCTATGTGGTAGGTATACCGAGTGGAACGCAAAAAAGGCGCGGATATTGCAAATCCGTATGGTATTAAACTAACTTTTTTTAAGTAAAGTTCTAAGTACATATCTCTACTTAGTGTTTGCAAATTTAAAATAGGTACTTTGTTTTTCGTATTATGGCTTCTTATTTTCTCACAGGAAGTGTGAAAAGTAGAGTATCCTCCTCGGGGATAAAGGTGACTTTGCCTTGGGCTAGCTTGAATCCCTCGCTGCATTCAGGATTCTTGTATTCCCTCGCTACGCTCTCGGGAGTTAATTCTCGAATCCTTCATTGCGTTCGAGATTCAATATGACGCCCGCGACACAAAACACTGCTTTATCCCCTGGGTGCATAATCTACTATTAAGCGATCATCTGTTTCCTATTGTTAAAAATTCCAAATAACAAACAGACTTACCAGGATAATAAATAGTGGTTCTATTATTAGTGTAATTAGCTAAAGGCAGGCTCAGGAGACAGAGGAACTCCTCCCAGGGGCTGGTGACGTCATCGTCGTGGACCAGCGCTGTCGTCTCCACCGAGTACATGCCCCACGAGTCCATCCTCATGTCTGTGACTGCTCGCTCCAGTGGCATGCTAAAAAGGACAATATAAAGTAATTGGACCTTCGCAAGAGATTCCGTGGCCCTGGAACGCAAAGGGCATTCGAAGGATTTTGGGATGCATGAAGGACCCTCCTTGTGTAGTGTAATTTGTTCTATCAGGCACTCAACTGAACCGAGCGCTCGGCGCATCCTGGACAGTCTCACCTAACACTATGGGACTGGCCAATCCTTCCCTGGCGGTGGTAGGGCTAACGCCCGCCTGGTTCGCGACCACCCTCCCACCGAAGTCAAGCAGCCTGCTGTGTTTCGTCGACGCGTGGGAGTACCAGTTGCCTCAAGGCATCATCTGGGCACGCTCGCTCCATCATAGACCTCATCCATCGCTTTCCAGAGGTCAAGAACAAGCCCCTTCCTTCCTTAATAAAAAAAAATAAAAAAGGAACACGGGTGGGTTTTAGTTAGTAAAGGTCTGACACTAGAGAACGGGATAAGTAAATTTAATGATTTCCAATAAAAAATAGTAACAGGACCTAATAAAATTGTATCAAGTATTTCTCTACAATAGTCTATTTTGTTCAGTACTAGGTCGAATAGAAAATAAGGACGGTACCTACTCCAAATTACATTTGTAAAAAAAGTGAATGTCAGAAGTCTGAAGAAGTATTGTTTTTGAGATAGTACTGGGACATTAACCTTATTTCTACCTTATGGCCAAGAATTACTGCAAAAAATGTCTGCCTATATTTGTCTGAAGGCTGGCTTTAATCTCAGCATTTCGCCATTCAAAAGTTTAATCTTTCAGAAAGTTTATAGCTATAAAATTTTACTGTGTCTTGAGGGAATCGAGCAAGAAAAACTAAAGCACGTCGGGTGAGACACGTCACTTAGAAATTGCCCTCGAGCGGAACAGAGTTTGTTCACTAGTTCCGTTATAAATTGGAACAAAATGCGATAACATCATATTTTGTTTCAGTAACGAGCAATAAAATACAGTTCATCAAAAGTACGATCTAAACGTTCAGGAGAGCTGTCTATAATAACCACCTTAAGCAAGCGACCTAAAATCGATAAGTAAAAGTTCTAATTAGTTGCCTAGTAAATAGTAACTAAGAGATCTCTGTAACCTGCATTTGTTCTGATCATAAATGCGTACAGAGCTCGTGCGACAAGATCATCAATATTACATCAAGATTCGTATAACAAGATCACTTGACCTTATCTCACTCATGAATTACCCATAAAAATGCCGTCTGCCCGTCTGACGATTTTTATATATTTTTCCGCCCCGTTCACTTACTGAATAAATACTTTATACTCGTACCTTCTTTTATTAGTCTTTATAATTAACTTTTTTATTACCTTTTACAAGATTTATTTTTAATTTTCGTTATGTTGCTAAGCTGGCCTGGGATTGATGAAAAGATTTTCGGATCGTCCGTTCCGCACAATCAGATTATTTCAAGAATATATGCTGCACATTCACTTGATGGAATCCCTAAAGAGCCTTTTATGACACAAACAGGAGCCGTGATCTATTATTAAGTTCCGGGAATCACGCGGAGCATCCGCTACTACGACGTGTAGATATATACCCGTACCGCTCATGTGTAATGGGCCCGTAATATGTCAGTACGTGTGTCAACTACGTTAATCCCGGCACAGGCCTATCCGGAGTGGATTCAATTGTTACCAATGCTATTAGCTTACGCTCGGACGTTTGATCGCACAGTATGAGCCTGAGGTACAATCGCGCGAAACACATAGGTAGGTACCTACATAAATACCAATTATTTTAGTACTCACCCTTTAGATAATATCGTCATGACTGGTCTTGGATACAAGTATTCCGCCACGCATTTTAATGTTACTAAAAATACATATTTCTTCTCTTGATCGAAATGAAAACTGTTACCCGGACCTGTGGAGTAAAAATATCAGTTTAAATAATGTACCTACACTGAACAATTTGTTTTGTAAAAAGTAATCTAATGAAAACAATTTAGTTTATAAAATCGGAGCACGTTTTCTTAAATTTATTTATGTTGCTAGTTCTTATTAGTTTTGTTGGATTCAGACGAGGTAATCTAATTTCCTTTAAATATTAATTTAGGCTTAGGATTTTTAGTGTCTGACTAAATTCTGTTAGTCATAGTCAATATTCTTCTTACACGAAAGCTTGTATTACAGAGTTACTAAGTCAGTTATATATTGAACAAGACTTAAAAAATGAGAAATTCAAAGCAAATCTGCGTCTGGTCCTTTAGGTGTTTTACAAATACGAGTAGATATCTTACTAATATGCTTATATTATGCTTTTACTGTAGTCTAGGATATGTTCCTTCCCCGTATCAACGTATTCATATATGACAGAAATGACCAACTAAACGGAAGAGACACAAAGCCTTACATTTATAGCCAAACACAATTTCAGGGTAAATTGGTGTGTCCTGCGTAGAACTAATACGTCCATAGTCCCATTAGGCGTCCTGATAAACTAGATTAACATGGGCGTAGCCCTAAACCCGCTATTCAGTTTTGAATGGATGCAACCTAACTATGCATATTGATCGGAATCTTATGTTACACAGATGATGTAGTTAGTTCTGAATGAATAGGCCCACCTATTCATTCAGAACTACATCATCTGTGTAAGTACAGCCGTACAAACAAAATTGTTGAACAGCATTCAAATTCTTTATCTGCCCCTCTACTGTCATATCACATATCAATGCCATCATGGATCCGTTGTATTAAAAGGATACTGCTATTCGTCATGTTTAGCTCCGTCTCTCTCTCACAACGGAATCATGAGACTGTGGAATAAAAACGTTCGTAGGTATTTCCCAAAATGCTTATCACTTTTCTTCAGTCTTTACCTACAGGCATTATTGAACGTCGAGAGCCCGATGGGATTCGCAAAAATGACGAACTTCTATACAAACTATCACCCCCAATTCAATTCCTCGAGGGGATTTAAAAGTCCTTCTTTAATGCTCACCTTCTCTATATTATGGAATTCCTATGCAAAATTGTATGCCTCTACTCGAAGGTTTAGTTTAATATTATGTGTTAGCTATCTGTGATTGAATTCAAGCTTTTTATTTAGGTACTCGCTGTGCCCGCAACTTCGGTCGTGTAGGTATTGGAAAAAATATCTGTCGCATTTATAACATGTACAAACAGTTATACTCTACATTAGTTGATCCCACTTAGAATTAAGAAAATAGGAAGAGGGTAATGCATTTCATCGACAACGACGTTAGCGGGAAATCACCTGGAGCGTACACAAAATGTTTGCTAGTTTAGGTATTAGATCCTTATCCTAACATGTTGCCTTTACCATTTGTGTACGGAGGCTCCATACACAAATCGTAACTAACGGAACCCTCCGCTGTCCGTTCGTCAATCCGTCGGTCGTTTGGCTGTATCTCATAAAATAATAAAAATAATTATAACATCTTAGGAGGCTCTCGTTAGTTAGCTGGATCAAGGGCTTGATTCAGAAAGCAGTACTTCTGGACACGGCTCGTTTTGTTAGGAGGTTCCTCTCTCTGGAGCCCGCTTGGACCCTGTTCCCGATACCGGTGGGCTATTATATTTTTAAATGTTTTTTTTTTTGTATTTTTTTAAGAAATATTTAAAAATGTACTAAATAAGTTTAGAATAAACGGAATACAAATAATAGAAAATAAATAAAAAGATAATAATAGACTGTTGAAATTTTCATGGAGTGTGCATTCTATAACAAAAAATAACCAAGCGACGTGTTTTTTTTTGTTTCTCGCATCCCGTTTTACCCTTCGTGTTTACCTACTAGTTTTAGCTAAAAGTTTATCAATTTACACTTTTTTTATATGCTTAGGTACATTTTATTCTTGGTTACATTTTTAGCTTTTAATTTGGTTACGGAACGTGCGACATGGCTAATACTATATAGGATTACCTTTGCCTACGCATTACGTATCCCGATGATGATATCTATCGGAAACTAATATTGTTGTATAGTTCGAAGTCATAATCTATCTGTTTAGCTTGGAGTAATCTAATTTGTCATGGTCTGACAGCTTACCTGACCTGAAATTAACTTGTAATTACTGCCTTGGGGTACACTGATAAGAGAAATTAAGACAGGGAATATTAACCTAAGTAAGTATACATATTCAACCGAAATAGAAAAAAATGTATACAATAAACATATTTATTGTACCCATACCATAGTGTAAAGCGAAGAAAAACAATTTAAATAAATTGTTAAAAGAAAGGATCCATATGATTTTTTTTTTTCTCACCACCTCATTCCCAAACCACTGCAACTTTTGAAAGCCAGAATCAACATTGGCGATCACCAGAAAAAACGCCGAGTCAATGAAGCTCGACAAGTCCCAGAGAAATGTTTCAACTGTCTTGGATCCCGCAACGAAATTAATCAGAAAATAACAGCGGAGGAGTGGGAAAAAAAAAATTATATAATTTCCACTTCCCTCCTTATTAAGCAGGAGACAGAACAGAGCTAGGCCAAATAGGCACCAAGGGACATATACAACTGGGTTAACCCCAGTTGCCAAGGACCACGGATTATACATTAGGCTAATATTAATGGGTCCTAAATTGTGACTTACTTTTTATTCCAGTAATAGGTATGGCAAAATCGCTTGAACGCACGGAAATTTGTTCTGGTTTCTACAAGGTCCGTATAGTACTCCAGATGTAATCTTAATACTATCTATCATAATAATGCGGTCAGTTTGCCAAAGAATACACTCCCATAAGATATGATGTGCGGATTGTGAAATATGTTAAGTTTTTTTAAACTTCTAGCTTTTGTATTCCAATCGCTATAGTATGCGCCAGATAAATGAAGAAAACGGTCATTGAACCACCTACATTTTTTAACACACTTAATTTCAAAAACAGAAATAATGACATGAAGCTGTCCTGAATCGATATCTTTCGTGATCCTTACTGTTCTACTTAGTTATGAAAAATTAATTAATTAATTATTTTAAACGACTAAAGATTTAAAAATTAATAATTTACTGTCCGGGGGTACCTACGAAGAGATATTAAGGAAAGGTCAATGACCATTATTCTTCATTTATCTGGCTCCTACTATAGAAGTAAGTATTAATTTGAGTATAAAAACTATTACATTTACGGTAAGCCACAGTATTGGTACGTGCCGAATATGTGTTAGGGCTTAGACCCTAACGTCCGCATAAATTTCAACCTTTACCCTAAGCCTTAGGTTAGGTTAGGCTTAGGTTGACTTTCACGCGAACGAAGTCGCAGGAAGAAGCTGATACTTACACATCTGCAAAACAATTTCATCAACCAAGCCCAAACTTAGGTTGAAGTTCTTAGTGGTCTAGGAGTTGTATTTGAATATTTAAAAATGTAGATAATCAGAGGGCCCATTCTACTCATTTTAAAGTAGGTACCGTTCGCAATCGCTTCTCAGTTGCAATCTGTTAAAAAAGCCTAATTTTTCATACATTTTTGACAGATTGCTACTGAGATCCGTATGCGAAAGTTGCTTGAAAATTAGTAGAATTGGCGAGATACGAAATTTACCTAAGTGTCTCGAAATTAATTACCTACTATCATAGATTATAATGGGTTAGGTCAGGTTAGTTCGGGGTTAGTTTAGGGTCGTCCATAAATCACGTGATGTTTTGATGCTAAGCAATTTTTACCTCCCCGGGGGCCCCTGGTAAACACTAGTGAGACTTATAGTAAAGCAAAGTATTAAAAAAATCACAATTTTTATCTTTAAATACATACTTTAATGAAAAAAAATACACGTGATATCTCATTATAGCCAACTCCTCCTTGAGATATTTCGTGAATTTTTCTCAAACCCCTCCCCCCTTTCGAGCCTCACGTGTCAATGGACGATCCCTTAGCCATTAGCCATATTCTAGTTTCCCAGTCAATGTAGCCAAGAGCGCTCCGTTTGGATCGCGATATTATGCATATATTATCGAATTTAGTCGGCACCGTATTATAATTCCCTACACATATTACACAATAATTTAAGCACTTCTAGTATAAACAGCGCTGCTGAATATTATTTACATTCTATTAAACAAACCAATATTTATTCATGACTGATGAAAATCCATATTTCGGGAGGTTCATGGAATCATAACCCATTGGGATTGGTCGTTGTAACATTATTACCCGTTTGTCTACACTAATATTATAAAGAGGAAAGATTTGTTTGTTTGTTTGTTTGTTTGAAATGAATAGGCTCCGAAACTACTCGACCGATTTGAAAAATTCTTTCACCAGTAGAATTGTACATTATCGATGATGGACATAGGCTATAGAATATTTTCAAAAAAGTTAGGGATCCGTATGAAAACTTCGATAATGTAATCCAAGGTGTGAGAAAAAATCCTTATATCGCGTACGCTGCGGAATCTATTGACAATAGAGCAAAGTGATGTACTACAGTGTTATAGAGGTCATCAATGTCTACAAAAAAGTCTGCGATACCATATGTCTAACTATTATGGTTAAGTCACCATGACCGCTTTTTGTTCAAATTATTCAAGCAAATCCTTGATGATTTTAAAAAATGGTGATTTCGGTATCATGATATCAATCCTTATCCATTTAAATGGTTTGATAATTAAGGTTGATTATTTCCGTGTAAATTACACTTTAAATTATTCAAATCGGACCTTTCGTTCAAAAGTTACGACGGTAATAAACATGCTCGGAGTAAGAAAAATGTCGCGGCTTGAGCGAACTGTGTAGAATCATATCAATGCTTGGTCCGATAAAGTTGAAAATGATTTCGATAAAACAATAAGAATAACAAATGTTTGGATTTTTCGCAAATAAACTACATACCTACATAATAAGGGGTGAAACAGGGATGATTAAGTTTTTAGGGGAGGACATTATTGCTTGCTTTAATTTACGTCGGGATGTTATGAACAAACTAAAAATGGGATTATTGAAACAGATGTACCTAACAATTTTTGCATAATCAACTCCTGACGGGGTGAACGAGGTGAACAGTTGCGCTGAACCTGAGACCATAGAATAAGTAGAAATGGCTAAGTAATAAATGTAAATTAATGAAAATCGTTGTGCTTAATTTTCCAAAACTAACCTTTATAAGGGGATATAGGGGGCGTTGAAGTTTGTGGAGTACCTACTAAATCCGCGCGGACGAAGTCGCGGGCGAAGTGCTAGTATCTACTATTTTAATTCAACTAATTACGGTGCTTTGGGGCTATTGATACTCATTATGAAATATCACTTATTTGTTGTAAAGCGCTCATCCAGCTATTTCCTTTTTAGGGTTCCGTAGTTAACAAGAAACCCTTAAAGTCCATCTGCGGTTTTGCTTAGAGACAAAGCTGTAATTTAGCGTGATAAAAGATATTAATCACGTCGACAAAGTTTTAAACAAAATCTGAAAGATCTTTTTTTCTTAAGGTACCTCCGATACAGGTAAAGGGGAATGATTGTTTTTTATAAAGTCATCAACATAAGTCTTATAACCTATCGTGTGTGGTGTCTTTGGATAAATCTTTAAAAATAATATGAGTTAATATTATATAACCGTTTTTCTATTCAGAGATCCGTTTACGAAACATTAAGCTTTAAAGTGGTATTTTTTCTTAGAATCATGTGTTTCTTTACAAACAAAAACCGCTGTTTTTGGATATATGAAAAGTACGTACATAGTAGTATTATATTGTACGCTCGCAGACCGAAAACGCTCATTGAGCGGAAAAACAGCTTTGTGGTTTCTATCAAACGGCCACATCGCGCATTTCGCGTCGTGGCACTACCGGTCACAAGGCGTAGTGGAAATGAAGAAATGCCATGACACGTTCTGAGTCTTATCTGATGCAACCACATCGAAATAAGTTTGTTGCATACACATGGCTCTGATATTATTATCGGTCACCTCAAACCTAAATACGACGACGGAGCCCCGCCGAACGGGGCTCCCATTTCTGTCTGCAGAGTTTAAAGAAACCTAACATGAATGATATGACAAGGTTCTTTATCCAGTTGCGTACAATTTTAAGACATAATATAATGTGGCACACTTTTGTTCATCCATTTACGAATACTTAACAGCTTACGCATAATTATTTTAATCATAATTTGTCTAATGATAATAAATGTTTAAGCATAACATTCTAAAGTATAAATGATATTAAAACATATTTTTTATAGGCATAACAAGTACTCTCCTAAAATTTAAGACACTAATCTTCGCAATAAAAGTGATTTTCGATCTGAAAGAAAGATAGTTTTTTTTGGAAAGACTTGGTATTTAATAACTGTTGGATTTTATAGTAGGTTTTTTTTTGTCAGAATATACCTTTTCTATAGGTAGTAAATTTAAAAAGGAACAAAACACGAAAACCCATATGTGCTGAAAAAAAAAACACCAAAAGTTTATTCCGTGATCGGAGGGATAGTGGGAGTATTAAGAGTGGGGAAGATTACTTGACGGGTCTATATAAATTTTTAATCCAAATTAAGGACAAGGGCATCTTTAAGACGGAGCTGTACAGGATGTATAGCTCAGTCTCTTTCCCACTGGAAGTAATATTGAAGTAATACTGCTTTAAGAGTTGGTGGTTAGGCCCCTGGTCACCCCACCAACCGTGTCTCCACGTTGTCGTCGTGGTGGGGCTTGCGTGTCTCAATGATCTTGGGGGCTTTGCCGGTAGAGCCACTCATGCCGGAAGGTCCCAAGTGAGAGACCAGACCAAGAGAGACACAAGAGGGGCACACCGTTCGGAGACTTGAGCAGTGTTCGGGTCCTCGGACGGTGTGCGTCTCATTGGCTTGCTCGCTGCTCTCTGGTACGCGTCTGATCATCAGACGTGACTGCGAGGGCGGCGAGCAAGCAGTGAGAGAGGGAGAGAAGGGAGAAGGGGAGAAAGGGACCGCACCCTCAAAAAGGAAAATATGGATAAAGGCACGATAAAAGAGACACTACCCCAGGGCGGTTCGGACTGCACAGCAGTCCGGGAATCCGCCACGCCTTGTGCGTCAAGCCCCTCGTATTCTGGGGGGGGCAAAAGTGTCCTTTATTCTCCGATTGCCAAGGGCAACAGTGGCCGAGGAGGCCCCCGATCCAAACCGTCCTTTCAGGAACTGATCGGGTATGATTTTGGCTCATCCGACAAAGCGTCGGTCGGGCGGAGCGCGGTTGGAGGCGCGCTGTTCTGGAGGGAGGGCTCGCCTGAGCGTCACGTGGGTGCAGAGTCGGAGTCCGAGTTGGACTCCGACGACCTGGTGACCGTGAGCTCGGCGAGCTCTGGACCCGAAGGGGCGGGGACAGGCGCGGAGGACTCTAGGTCCTTCCGCAAGCGGCCTAGACCAGAGGACGACCGGGGGTCGTCCTGCAGCGAGGAGGTGGCCTCGGCTCGGAAAATCCCCACCAGTAGGCGGGGCAAGGGCCGAGAGGGAGGCAAGGGGAGATTGCCCGCCTCCAAGGTGGCTGGTCAGCGAGCCGAGGAGCTCGTCGCTGACGGACGACCCCCCGGAGAGGGTGGTCGCGGGGCTCCTGTTTCGGAGTCCTCCGGCGGTGAGCCGGATGACCGGAGGGCCGGGTTTGTGGAGGTGGTGGAGGCCGCGCTTCGCGATGTGGCCTTGAAGAGGAAGCTTTCCTCAAAGAACAAGGCCATAAGCGAGGCGATGGCCTCCATTCTGGCGGCAGCGGAGGCTAACCCAGGGGGGCCTCCGCGGGACGAGATGTCCAAGCTGCGGGCGGAGGTCGCCCGCTTGGCTGCCGCCACGGAGCGTCTCCAGAAGGAGAACGAGGGGCTCCGCGCAGACCTGGCCAGGCTCCGGGGAGCCGGCCCACAGGGGGCGCCTCAAAGGGGGCGCAGAGAGGACAGCTGTCCCGTGCCGCAGGAGAGTCAGGTGCTGGACCTCGTGCGGCAGGAGATGGCAGCCTTCCAGGCGCGGTTTTCCGTCCTGGAGGGCATCGTCCTGCGCCCCCCGTTAGCGGCGAGTGGGAAGGCTCCAGGCCGGAAGGCGGCGTCGTACGCGGCCGCCGTGGCTGCCACACCGGGGTCGTCCGGCCAGGAAAAAGGGTCCGGGCCGGCACCCGCGAAGCCGGTGCCGGGAAAACCGGACCCGGCCCCGGGAAGGAAGAGGAAGGGTGGGGTTGCTGCGCGGACGGCGAAGGCTCCTACGCCGTCTGAGCAGCAGCTCCCCCCGGCTTCCTCGCCTTCAGCTCCTCCCCCGGCTCAAGCCGAATGGCAAGTGGCCGGGGAGAAGAAGAAGGCGGGCAAGGCAGCCAGGGCGGCCAAGAGGCGAGAGAGGAAGCGGCGGCAGAAGGCGCGAAGCGTCGCGGCTGCGCTCCGCCCCCCGAAAACCGCGGCTGTAGTACTCACACTGCAGCCGGACGCGGCGAAGAGGGGCGTGACGTACGCGGACGTGCTCACCAAGGCGAAGGAGGCGGTGAACCTTGGTGAGCTAGGCATCGTGGGGGGCCTTCGGCTCCGGGTCACCATGACTGGGGCCCGGATGCTGGAGATCTCCGGGGCAGCCAGCGGCCCAACCGCGGACGCTCTAGCCGAAAGGCTTAGGGCGTCCCTAAGCGCGGACGATGCCCGAGTGTCCAGGCCCACCAAGCGCATCGACATGCGCATCTTGGGCCTGGACGACTCCGTCACGGAGGCGGAGGTGGTGGCCGCCGTCGTTAGGACGGGGGGGTGCTCAGCAGAGGAGGTGAAGGCGGGCACCCTACGTCCTGACAACACGGGCATGCGCACCATTGTGGTGAGCTGCCCCGTGTCGGCGGCCAAAACCATATCGGAGGGCCGAAGGTTTTTGGTGGGTTGGGTTTCCGCGCAGGTCAAACTGCTGGAACCCCGACCTCTGAGGTGCTTCCGGTGCCAAGTGGGCCACCATGTGGGAGCTCAATGCACCTCGGAGGTGGACCGCAGCGGTCTTTGTTTCCGCTGCGGTCAGCCTGGTCACAGGGCCGGCTCTTGCGTCGCCGCGCCGCACTGCGTAGTCTGTGCGGCAGCTGGCAAGCCGGCCGACCACTGGGCTGGGGGTAGGGCCTGCGCCCCACCCGCCAAAGCCGGAAATCGGAGAAAGCCCTCCGCCACCGCCGTCCTTGTCCTTGAAGTCCTTGCGTTTATTCGTAATAAACATGACGTTATGGACAACGAAAGTCTCATAAGAATATGTGTGTCGGCGTTTTCTGAGGAGGAAATCGATGAGGCAAAGAAATTGTTGTGCAGCACGACAAAGATTGGTAAACGATTGAAGTCGAGGCGAAAAGACAAAAAACAAAAGGATTTAGAAGACATGATAGCGGTTTTCAAAACTATAGACCCCGATCAATTGCCGGTTTTTGTCGCCTACGAGCTGCATAAGCTGCCCCCTGTGAGTTTCGACCACGTAGACGTCACGAAAATACTAAAGGACCTGTTAATTTTGCGTGCTGAATTAAATGATATTAAAGATAATTCTGTCTCTAAGAACGACCTAGAATTGGCCCTGAAGGAGAATAATATCATACAATCATCTGCTCAGTTTCAAAATCCGATATTTAACTCTAATGTAAATAAAATTAGAGGAGGAGGGTATAACTTAAACAGCGGACCGATTGGATTGTCGCCGGCGCCGCCGCGACTACCTTCACAACATTCACAGCTGATCGATTCTGACTCACATTCACTAACGCAGCTAACAAGTGACGATGACGGGCCGAAGTATCGCTCTCTCGTTTACTCACATGCACAGGTGCTACCGGTGGTCGATGAGTCTGCTACCACGCCGGTTAACTCGACGTTCTTAGATAACACGGATGACAAGGATACAAATCTACTACAATCTATGCAGAGTAATAAAACTATGGTCGAAGTATTAAAGCAAGGTGAATGGCCTAAAAATCATGCTAAAGATGGTTGGACGCTGGTTCATAATAAAAAGTCAAAGAATCGGTTCGAGGGAAAAACGGGTACCGCAAGCCCTAATGCGAACTTTAAATTTAGGGCGGCGGATTCAAAAATTCCGCTTTTTATTACCAACGCACATACGGGTATTTTAATCATCTACGCGGCCAAAAGTCAGAATAACAAAGTTAAAGAAATGCTACTGCATTCGACTACCTGAGGCAGGGGACACTCCAACGAACACCGCCGCGCCGTCCCCGCCCCTCTCCCGTTGCGCGTTACCCGGCAAACTCACTCGGTACTTGATCATCGAACTGTGTGTACGTGTCAGTTATCGACGATTTTTAGAAAGCGTTAACATCGTGAGCTAAACAGCAGTTTTCTGTGTTAACCTGGTGCAAAGAAGCAATGGATTCGGAGACTACAGGTATGTGGCAATCTAAATGTAATATATTTACTAAAATTTGATCCCGTTTAATATATTTTTAGTGATCGAGTAGTAATGTCTAAAATGAGAAGATTTTTTTAAAGAAATTTATCTTTAAAGATGTATTTGTTTTAGTATCGGGGTAGATCCGGCTTTTTTTGTCATTCATGTTTAAAATGTAGATTCTTAAGTAACGAATGCTATATAAATTAGCCGCGGAATAGCGCGGATACACTAAGCAGAGTACTTTGAACTTTTACAGTCGAAATTAGTGAAATATTAATTTTGTTTAAAATTTGTTTTAGGTTCAGGGGGTACCTCTGGAGTGAGAATAGTGACTCGGAAATCACTCTTCGATAAAATGAAGAATGAAAATTTACGCAATTTAGAAGAAAAGCTATGTTTTTTGAGAGATCACCTTTTCACTCAAGACAACCTTACTGAAAGTGACCGAAACCCAACTACAACCATTAATTGATATTACTATTAAGCACTTATTGGAATTCTTAGAAGAAGTCTTATTGACAATAAAAGAGCAAGAGCGGAACACTTTGATGTTGATATGTAAATGGGGCTGCGACGGATCCCAACAAGCACAGTACAAACAAAAACTTGACAATGAGGCTGACTCTGATGCAAATATTTTTCAAAGCTGCTTTGTACCTGTGCGACTTATTTGCGGCAGGGACAATCAAAAGGTGTTATGGGAAAATCCAACACCTTCATCTGCCCGATTTTGTCGTCCAATAAGATTTCGCTTCGTCAAAGAGACAACTGATATAACAAACGAAGAGATCAATTATGTTAAAAATTCCATTGATAATTTGGTTGCGACTGAGGTGGATATTTACGGAAAAAAGTTTTTGGTGCATTCCCAATTTGTAATGACAATGGTAGATGGAAAGGTTTGCAACGCAGCTACTGGAATAACATCCACAAGTCGTTGCTATATTTGTGGGAAAACTTCCAAAGAATTCAACAATTTAAAGGACAAAAGGAGAATTTCAAAGGATGCTACTGAATTCGGTCTTTCTATTTTACATGCGAGAATACGATTTTTTGAAAGCATTCTACACTTAGCTTATAAATTGCCTGTGAAAAAGTACCGGCAGAGAAAATCAGAACAGGAAAAACAAATGGAGATAAATAAGAAAATCGAAATACAGACCAGGTTTCGCAATGAAACTGGCTTATTAGTTGACATGCCGAAAGCAAACTTCGGAAACACTAATGACGACAACACCAGCAGGAGATTTTTTGAAGATCCGAAACTATCCTCAGACATTACAGGAATAGATTACGAGTTAATATATAGATTAAAAGTGATTTTGGAAACGATTTCGAGCGGATACGAGATAAATTTAGAAAAATATGCAGAAGAAACTGCTTGCTTGTACGTGAAACTTTACCCGTGGCACCCAATGACACCCACACTGCACAAAGTACTTGTGCACGGATCAGACATAATAAAAAATGCATTGTTACCCATAGGGCAACTATCTGAAGAAGCAGCAGAGGCACGCAACAAGCATTTTAGGTCATACAGACAGGATAACTCAAGAAAATTCTCTAGAGAGTCCTGTAACAGAGATAATTTGAACAGGCTACTTTTAAGCTCAGATCCCTTTTTTAGTGCCTCAAGGGTAATAAAGAAAAATAAGAAGTCTTCTTTTCTTCCTGAAACATTAAATATGCTTGTATCTGCAACACCAAACCCAGCGAACCAACTTCAATCAGAAAGTGAAGATGAGATAAACTAATAATGACTGATTTTATATATACTTATAGTTAGTAACATAAAACCATATTATTATGTGTCATAATCATCATTATGTAATATTAGTGTAGACATGTGACCGAATCACGTTTTTTTAATTTTTTTTTCTTTATTTATGGAAATTATAAAAAATATATATTTTTTATTACTGTTTATATTGCGCTTGTTTTATTTCCGTCATTAGCAACTCAAAAACCCAAACAAATGTTTTTGGCCAGCTAAATTAACTAAATACCCCTATGTGCAACGTTGACAAAGAGACTACTGAAAAAGATATTTGTGATTACATACAAAATAAGACGCAAGAAATAGTGCAGCTTCAGAAAATTATTATGAAGTCTGAAAGACCGTATAATGCCTTTAAATTGATTGTCTCAAAATACAAATTAAATAAATTTTTAGATGACAAAATATGGCCCGAGGGTATACGGTTTAGACAGTTTATTTACTTTAAGAAAAATACAACAAAAGTAAATAAGCAGCTCAGTGTTGAAGATATAACAAATACATAATGGGTTGTTTGTCCAATGTTAAACTATGTACATTCAACTGCAAAAATATTATTCGATCAGCTGATTGCGTTCGTCAACTATGTGCACGAGCCGACGTGATAGCGTTACAGGAGACCTGGCTGCTGCCCCACGACGTGCCCTTCCTAGCGACCATAGATGGAGACTTCGCGTACACTGGGAAATCAGCCGTGGACATCTCTGCCGGTGTTCTGGTTGGAAGACCGTACGGTGGTGTGGCGCTGTTGTGGAGGAAGTCGTTATTTGCGTCGGTTTCGGTTTTAAATTGTGCTAGTGATCGTATCGTGTGTATTAAAATAGCGCAGGGCGAGCGGTCTTTGCTAATATTTAGTGTGTACATGCCCACTGACTGTGCCGAAAATCGTACTGAGTTTACGAGTTGTCTAAGTGAGATTATCTCAGTGATTGAGAGCAGTGAAGTGGAGTCGGTTTTTGTGTTGGGAGACTTTAACGCGCACCCAGGGACACGATTCTCACGTGAGTTACTTTTAACGTGTATTGATCAATCTTGGTCTTGCATTGATACAGAACTTTTGCCGCAAGACTCGCATACTTTTACTAGCTCCGCTAACGGTTCCCTCCGCTGGCTGGATCACTGTGTTGTCACTGAGGCTGCCAGACATCTGGTGACTAATGCGTCTATTTTGTATGGTGTTTACGTGTCAGACCACATTCCGTTATTAATAGAGTGTAACATTGATCTAATTAAACATAAAATTATTGCATCCAACATTTCTTGTAACAAAGTTGTATGGGGTGAGAGGGATGCAGAACAGATAAATAAGTATTTTGATTACTGTAATAGCAACTTAAGACAAATAGATTTTCCTTCAGAATTTTACAAATGTGCTGATAATATGTGTCACGAACTTGAGCATCGGCTGGTGATAGATAGGTTGTATAATGAATTAATTTGTATTTTGAAAAAAGGGGCCGAACTCACGCATGCTGGTTCTGTTAAAAAGCATCATAAAGGAAAGTATGTAGTAGGGTGGAACAAACACGTTCGCGAGGCTCACTGTGATGCCCGACAGTGGTATCAAATGTGGCTGTCATACAACAAACCTACTTCTGGATTTATTTATGAAAATATGTGTACTTCGCGAAATCTTTTTAAAACTAAATTAAAATATTGTCAAAACAATCAAGAGAAAATTAAAATGGATATGTTAGCATCTTGTCATGAAAGTAAACAATTTAATAAGTTTTGGAAGTTAACGAATAAATTAAAACATAGATCAGGGATACCGGTGAGCGTCGCGGGTGTGAGCGACCCCTCGGATATAGCTAATGCTTTTCAAAAACATTTTAATGTAAACTCGCGGTTGTGTGGCTATAGTGAACCGTCAAATAGCGGCGCGGGGGTGGCCGTGACCGGGGCTCCTCCAGTCAGGTTCTCCGCTAAAGAAGTCGCGAGAAGTATACAGAACATGGTGAGGGGAAAGTCCCCCGGTCACGACGGCCTCAGCGTCGAACATCTGAAATACGCCGGGATACACTTACCGCGTGTACTTGCTATGTTTTTTAACCTATGTCTAAGTCATAGTTACTTACCTGTAGAACTTAGCAATACGATCGTTGTGCCAGTAATAAAGAATAAGACTGGTGACGCCTCCGATATCTCCAACTATAGGCCGATATCGCTTGCCACTGTCTGTGCTAAGGTGTTGGATAGTCTGCTGGATAAAATACTAGCTAAGCATATTGTTCTCGAGGATGGTCAGTTTGGTTTTAGACCGAACTTATCTACGGATAGTGCAATTTTATGCCTTAAGCAGACTGTCCAATATTATACAGACAGAAAGACTCCTGTAATGGCATGTTTCCTGGATTTATCGAGGGCGTTCGACCTCGTCAATTATGACCTGCTCTGGCATAAGCTCACTCACGACACAACTGTCCCGGCTGATGTGATATCACTGTTTAGATATTGGTACAGTAGTCAAAAGAATACAGTTAAGTGGGCTGGCACATATTCTGATATGTATGGGTTGGATTGTGGGGTGAGGCAGGGGGGTTTGAGCTCCCCCCGTCTTTTTAACCTATACATAAACAAACTGATAGATGGGCTCAGTAGCACTAAAATCGGTTGTCACGTGGACGGTGTTTGTGTGAATAACATTAGCTATGCTGATGATATGGTGCTGCTGAGCCCATCTATTGGTGCAATGAGAGAGCTCCTTAAAATTTGTGAAAGTTATGCAGTGGCTCACGGGCTCAAATACAATACCGATAAGAGTGAATGGTTGGTTTTTAAATCAGGTACTTTAACCTACAAACATCTTCCTGAACTCTCACTCTCTGGGTCTCCTTTAGGTCGGGTTTCGAAATTTAAGTATTTGGGCCACTGGGTCACTGATGACTTAAAAGATAATGTTGACATAGACAGGGAGCGCAGGTCGCTGGCTGTCCGTTGCAACATGCTGGCCCGCAGGTTTGCACGCTGTACTGAAGCGGTTAAGATAACGCTTTTTAAGGCCTTCTGCCAGTCGCTTTACACGTGCAGCCTGTGGACCAAGTATACCCAACGGGCATACAGTGACCTGCGCGTCCAGTACAATAACGCATTCAGGGTGCTTTTGGGGTTGCCGTGGCGTTGTAGCGCGTCAGGGATGTTCGCGGAAGCGTGTGTCGACGGGTTCGCTGCGATCGTGCGGAAGCGATGCGCTTCCATGATGGCACGCTTGCGCTCCTCCTCCAATGGCATCCTGAATGTGTTTACAGACCGGTGGGACTCTCCCCTCTTACGAAGGTGGGTAGGTCTTCATACAAACTTATCCAAATAAGATGTGTCTACATGTTTATTATTGTAAATTTAATTTAATACTAACATTAGGCTAAGTTATACTACTACTAACAATTTATGGATGTAATTCTGAAATAAAATATTTGATTTGATTTGATTTGATAACAGGCCACAGCTTCTTACAATGTGACAGAGACTTCGGAATAATAGAAAAAAGAAAAAAAGTCATGAAAAGTTATGTCCCTCAAGACCTAGAAAAAGTAATTTCCGGTGCAAAGAATACATCACAGCCTTTCAAAGTCATTGATATGACAAGTGACTGTTTTATTGACCTCCAAACTGCTGCAGACAATATAATTGTAACGAAAAAACTTAATATTTCGACTGCTTCACGGTTGTTAGTGAGGGAAGATAATCCAGGTATAGTACATATTAAAGAAAATTTCACCGATATGGAACCTTGGAAAGAAGTAAACGTTTTGAAAAGAGGAAAAACTATTTCAGACTTAAAAAATGTAGAATTACACAAGCTTGTGCCTCATAATACTATAAGCAGAGAAAAGAAGAGTGATTTACAAAGCATGATAGAATACTTGCCAGAAGAACATAAAGAATTCTACAGAAATTTGTGTAGTAATTAATTTATTTGTAATAATTGTACGTAGCCCCACTGAAAATAATGCTTGGCACTTAGCCCTTTTGAATGGTAAAAACCATATAATTTGACCTATTTCTTTTTTTATTTTAAAAACAAAAAATTTTTCTAATATACATCTACGAAAATTGTGTTATTGTTTGGTGTATGAATAAACAGTACCTTAATAACAACTTTGCTTATGATAAAATATCCTAATACATGGTGATTCAGAAACACACAAATTTTTATTTAATTTGTCAATAATTGTGAAATGGTACTTAGCCCATTTGTAAATTCCACGCCTCAATTTGTGAAGTTAGGGTCGGTAGAGTTAGGCCGTGTAGATTCAGAAGCTTGGCTCTACATGAGATCTGGTTTCTTTTTCCACCCCCCCCCCCAATTTTAGGGGATGGGGAGCGAAATTTATAAGTTTATCTGGGGCCACGATAGTGTTTTTTGTATACTGAACTTTGTTTACATACCAAATTCGGCTTTCTAGCACTTCAGGAAGTAACCTAACATTTTGAAGTCTCATACAAACTTCCACCCCCCCATTTTAGGGGATGGGGGGTGAAAGTTATAAGTTTATTAATTTTTTTGTTGGTTGTATACTAAACTTAGATTACATACCAAATTTCAGCTTTCTAGCACTTCAGGAAGTAGCCAAACATTTTGATGATCATCAGTGTGTCAGTGACGAAATCGGTGTGTTTAAGATATCAATAAAATCTAAATATTAGAGCTATTCTATTCAATTGAGACTTTTTTTTTTTTTTTTTGGTGATGGGTTTGCTCTTGACTCTAGTCAATGTCAGATATGACATTCATCCGTCATTCATTCGTCTATTATTGACATCATATCCTGAGAATATGAACTATCTGGTACATCGGAAACCAACTCTATGAGGGTTCAAAAAAACGACGACACTTCGAGAAAAGGTAGGTAGTGCCCTTGCGCTTCGCTTGGCTCGTCTTGGCGGAGGCACTACCGTGCCCTCAGATAGTGTTGTTTTTTTTTTAAATCTAGTAAAAGCCAATATCTTTGTAGTACATGGTTAGCCATTACCTCAGCGCACGCGGATAAAACAGTTCGACAGCGGTTTTTCTTCCGACTTACTTTACAAGTATCAACATATAAGATAGCCCATTCCTCATGAATGTGGCTATCATTTACAAAAATAATTTTCCAAGTCCGACTGGAAGTTCTAGAGATAAGTGAAACAAACTCTTCAGCTTTATAATTTTAAAAAGTATAGATAGTATAGATTTACAATATTAACCTTTCAACTAGACTTAAAAATTAAAGCTCCAATAAGTTATTAATCCTGATGTAAATGTATGTCTAACCTCCTATTATAATATTGTGACATGCAATACATAATAAGTACATACAGTAATTAAGTGTTAATTGACTATGTTAATTACTTACTGTACACTAACATGGATCGCGTCTGGCTGTCTTCTGCTATAAAGGTCGACACCACACATGTGTAGTTACCGCTTAGGTGTGTCCCAGGGTTTATAATTTTAATGGCTCGGTAGGCTTGTAGCGGCTCATCTGAAAACGAGGAAAAAGTGAGTAGGTTTACATAAACATAACGTCTCGTCTGTGATTCCCGAAAGCTTAGGCAGAGCGGTATCTATAGTCCAGCCATATTCTGTCAGCTACGTCTAAGTCCCATGTAATAGGACGTAAACTTATTGCTATCAACCGAACATGAATACCTACAGACTTCGGACTGCTACTAAAGAGTTCCAGGTGGAAAAACCAGGATGCTCAGCAGAAGCGCTTGCGTCTACAAAACCAACGGCATAGTGTGTACATCCAACTGGTTTTCTTAAAAAAAAACTATTTTGATGAAAACCTACACAATTCATCTGTTGTTAAAGTCGGTAGGAACGTTGGCGAGACTGTCTGCCGAGGTTATAACAAACGTAGCCAGTTAATTAGGGATCAACACACGGTGGACTTCTCAAAACAACCCAAATAGTAAAAATAAGTAAGCAAAGCGTTGACAACACCTGTACTAAAAATAAAATTCAGACTTCGCTTACTAAATTCAGCATGCATAAAAAGTTCACTGAACTCGTATAATAAGATAACTACTGAATACCTATTTGGGACAAGTCGAATAACAGGAAAGCTTCAGCAAAGTTTTCTGCGTAATGTTTACGTCTACGAGTATGACATATCCTGATAGCCTCACTATTTCACTCACCTGGATTATTTAGGGCAATGAAGTCGGAAGTTGGCTGAATTTATCATGTTATTTATAACGTATAGGTACCGTGTTTAATCTTTTTACCTCGTAGCACACTTTATGAGAAATGTTTATTTGACTCTAATAGACATCTTATGACTTATGGCACGTCATAGTATGGCTACTATGACATGCCATAAGTCATGCGGCCAGAGCTATACTTGTATGGCTCCGTCTGCGTCCCACACCGGAATTATGATGGTTTTGAATTGTCACAGTTGATCCCCTGCTATACCAGAAGCATAGCAGTGGCGTTGTCATTCCAAAGACAAATTCAAAAGATCGCATGTGTCTGTAACAACACCGGCATTCTTTCAACCGAAACTTAGAACCGCTGCGAGAAGGAAGAAAGATGCAGGTTTGACACCACTTGAAAGACCACTCCAAAATTAAATTTTAAGTTATTGGCAATCTTTCAGGGGGTGGAAGTTCTTACTCATGAATATTAACAACTTGAGCATGTTGAGAGTTGATCCCACTCTCAACATTGAAAAAAAAGTGCCAAAGTGCGAGTCAGATTCGCAGTCGAAGGGTTCCGTACAGTCGTTTTTTTTCCGATGAAACGATGAGTAGGATTGAAAGACGCATTTAATTTTGATAAATAGTCTACCATTCATTGATATACGAGTAGGTCTTGGTCAACTGTCCAAATTTTTTAATATGATAAAACTATAAATACCAAATTTTCGAATTTATTCTATTCTTCAGACCTTTCTCCATGTTAACTTTCGTGATTAAGTCAATGGGAAGTATACAACAGTTTCGATTTATTTGCCAGACTTATAAAACCACTTCGTTGTTCGTTCATCCGTCAGACAGACGGAGTGATGTTATAATAAGGTTTTCATTTTGAGGTACGGACCCCAAAAAAAGTGCTGTTCACCACGTTTATGTCCGCATAACTTGACATTATGTAAAGAATCATGAATTTTTTAATCGCGACAAATAAAATGGGCTCTACTAAAATCATCTATGAATAGGTCTTCTCTTACTTCTTCACTTACTTACCCGAAATTTTAAAGCTCATATCGACTTTTCCTTTTAAAAGTCCAATAACTTGAGGTCGCAGCGGTGGTATCCACTGGTAGACGAGGCCGGTGGAGCCGTTGAAGAACCACTTGATGACCAAGCCTGGACCTGGGGTCTCGCCGGTACTGTAGTCGCAGTCCAGGATAACTGACTCCGTGCCTAACTCCACTAGGGCTGGTACGTCCATACGTTTTATGTTCACTGCTATACATTCTGTGGACAATAAAATTGACGTGGTTAGGTAGATGTGACGAGGAAAATCTTAAAGCCTCTCAGGCAAAGGCTACAAGACCCGACGTGGTACTCTAGACATGGTCGTCGTATCGTTGTCGCATTTCGCGTCGCGTCTTTGAGAGCCTTGACTCTAGGGAAGTCTGCAGATGCCCTTTTAGAAAGAAGTTTTCATGCATAAATTAAAAACTAATTAGCTTTCATTGTTAACTTTGTAATCTTTCAAAAAGGATAAATATTTCTGCTAAACATTGTCGAATTATGTACCGGTCTACGTAATACTAATAACCAGTGATCGGAGTAGGTAGATTGATTTTACGTACTTGCATCATGAATAGTCATGGAAATCATAACATGGATAAGCCTTTTTTCCGGGATTTCATTTTGGTACTTACGGGATTGAATCAAATATTGTGAATGTAAAGATTTTTTAACTACTACATTTGAATTTTATGGAATGCGATAGTTAAACGTTTAAAATTGTTTTTTTCTTATTTATCAAGTAAGTACTAAAGTGAATCTTACTATTGTGCGTCCATTCGAAACTTACATATGACTAATTTAGTAGTTATTTCTTCTTTTAACTATTATTAGTAGAGTCTTGCTTTACGTTTGCTACGTTTTTACTCAAGTTTAGCCATGCCATATTCTTTTTTTAATTATAGAAGGCCGATCACATATTCTATTAAAAAAAACAGCAAAAGGGTTAAACATTTCTTATTCATATACTCTTCATCCTACACATTACAATATTTGAAATTCCTAAAAAATCTTAATTATTACAAAATCCCGGAATCCCGGAGACATATCCATATTAATATATACGTGCCAGTGCATCGACCCCAAATCAATCTACCTACTCCGATCACTGCTAATAACCCACCTTTTTACAATCTACTTGATTTTATTTTTAGTGCAATTGTTTGAAATTATCTTCACTATATTAAGTCGTGCATAAATATATCTAAAACGAAAAAATATATTACTTTTTCGGCAGATTTTTCGAACACGTATTAATTTTTCACTTCAAAGTAAGTATGTAGCGTAGGTACTTACATTCTCGTCTTAAAATACATATGTAAATCTTACATTTAGTAAGTATTTGGGTTCAGACCGCCTGACATCGACGGATACATTTTTAAAGGGGTGTATTCTGACAGTAATCTCGTCTTCAATGGATTAGATACGCACACGAAGGATTTGGGTTGTATCTCGTTATGACAGTTTAAGCTCACCCGAAGATTTGTGACAGTCAAATATATAGCTCGGGTACCTATACTAACAGCTTCTATAGTAATTTAAATAATTTTCTTTTTTTAAATCTGTTAAGTTTCATCGAAAAAGAGTTGGTAAAAAACTGTATTTTTTTTTAAACAATTTTCTAACTGTGTTGCCAGATAAATTCAGGAAAGAAGTTGGAATAAATACGCTTAGTTAGAGCGGTTATTAATTTAGAATAGAATATAAGAACTCGTAGCACGGAAGTAATTAACATTTCTACTACTTATTAAGTTTAGATTATAGATTTTCTTGGATGAGAGGAAAATTTGTATTTAGTATGTAGGTACCTAAGTAATTAAGTAGTAATCAGAAGTACCTAATAAGCGAGAAGGAAAAAATCTTTTGATGATATCAGAGTGTTTTGAATTCTACAAATTTTTAAACAACGTTACAACGACACAGACCTGTGTATGTGTGTTTGCAAGACGTGTAGATGTAGACAGTGACGTACTACGTTAACCACGTACAACGCTCTCGCGCGTTTAGATCGCATTGTTCCCAATACATTGCGCGCTGAAAAATGACAATTTCTGTAACCGATCATTACCGAGATTAATGACTTCTACAATTTGGTTAAAGGCATTAAGTGTAGCCTTTTCGTAAAGTTAGCGTTACGATGTCCCAAACACCCTGTATATGTAATGTAAACATACAAAAGCTACGTTCATAGCAGTGTTCACCAGTCATCAACACCATTGGACAGCGGCGGCATTGTTATTTCCCTTTGTAGGTAGGTGACACATGACAAGTAGCAACATTTTATAAATCATAAAAACACTTTTTAACCATAAAAGTAAAAAAGCAAAGCTTTTCATCTAGTACAGGTAAATTCATTAATTAAGTAAAAAACAAGAATATATTTTGTATGCTGCCAAAAAAACAATTGGCACAATTTGTCTAACCAGTAAAAGTGTCTTTTCAGCGCAGCGTAAAAATAATATTTATTGAATGGAATGGAGAGCAGATGCGTTGCACTGACTGTCTACGCTTGTGCTGCATCCAAATTAATGTTGTGTATAATTTCATTACCATTTGCTGTAATTGCAAGTTTAATGAGCACGAACGATTACCATACTACAGCGCTATGTCGATAATTCATTAAGTCTATCCATTAAAATTAATATGCAAAGTGAACAATTAACCGATCTGTTAATAGCGTACGGATCTGCTACATTGAATTCAAACTCCAAAGAAAAAGTATTGTTATATTTTTCAAACTGTGTGGGAATATATTAAATATTCAATTTGATGGACGTTAATGTAAACAAACAAACGTCTTTGACGAGTTGTCATCGTTGACGTCCCCTCCTCATTAGCCTGTATTGCTGAAATTACAAAGTAAAATAGGTACTAACAAAATGATTCTTTTTTAAGGCCATTGAATAATGTTATCGATATTTATAAACGGTTTAACTTAACTAAATTGTTTCAAATAACGGTTCTTTAATAGTGGGTATTATAAACTGAACCGGAGGTTTTTGATTTGTTCAGATTTTCGAATAGTCGAAAGCATCGATCGATCCTTTGTGTCGATCTCCTAGTTGAGTGGAACACAATTAGGTATCACTGTTGGATACAGTTAGAGGAAGCGGACGAGTTGAGCGACGACAAATACATTTCACACTGTTGAATACAATAATCACCTTACGTAAGTGGACACCGAACCCAAATACAATGTTGGTAAGGCTAAAAGAATAGGGATTTTTTTCGTCCGAAGAATCAACATTGCCATTCAAATCGGCAGTGCCGCTTTCCCACTGACAGCCATGAGGACGAATTTTGTGATGAGTTCTTCCCCTTTCTCTTTGTATCCCGAATGTACTTACCTACATATTTTTTCTATTATTATAAGCCCGTAGTTTCCTACTGCAGGGCAAAGGCCTCCCTTCCTTCTTTTCACCTCAATCATGAGCAATCTGAATCCAATAGGGTAAATATATGTACTTTGTTTATATTAAAAATAGTTTGAATTAATTTGTAAAAGTTTCATCTGATATATACAAAAATATCTGAGCTCAAAATTTATAATGTGGCAAAAATTCTTGTGTAACAAAAAACTAAAATACAAAAGCAAATGTAAAATGCATTTAGTTTTCATACAGAAAATTGCACAGATGGCTCAACAATGTTATTTTCTTTAATTGATAGTATTGAAACGATTTCCACTGTAGGTAACGACGGTTTAACAAAAAAATATGAAATCAATTAATTTTTCCCAGAAATTGAAGCCATGGCAGTTCAAAATTACTTATTACGGAATGAATGCTTTTGTGCACCTACCTCCCCAGTTAGTTCGAAAGATATTCAATCCATATTTATATAATATTACTAGCTTTTGCCCGCGGCTGCAGCTGCGTGGATGTCGGTTATCGCGTAATTAGCCTATGTCCTTCTCCGTATCCCAGGCTATAGGTACCTGTATTGAATTTTTCGTGTGCGTGGATGGGCAAATCTGAAACTATGAGGAATATCGAAAAACACTGAAGTTGAAAAACTTTCTACTTTACTTTGTATCTACCTACCGTACCTACCCACCTGACTCATAATCAAACTATATTTTATAAATTGATGCCCGCGAATAACGTTCTGGCATCTTAACTAAAATGAGGTCAAGCATTCCCAAATCAAATGCATAATCAGTCTTCTAATCAAACAAAATGAACACGAAATGCAGAAACGGTATCCGCACATACGAGAGAAGCCGTATCGGACTAGGATCCCATCGAGATCAAAGAGATTAAAAATATATTATTAGGATCCGTAGATCCCAATCGTCTGCTTCAATGGCTCTTATGTATAAGAAATGAGAAGCACATAATACGAAATTCGTTCGATACGGTTTAATATCGAAAAATCCGTCTTTCCTTCTGTTAATCACGTTTCCATGACGTACAACTGTACAGCTAAATGTTCGCTGAATACAAAAGATAGTATTATGTTACGTTACTATCTTTTCTCTTTCGTTGGGCAGAATAAGTAAAACATGAGAATACAGTTGAGATACTTTGTAGTTTGTTTCTGCTCTAAAGACACGAGATTGTATGAGTAAAATCATATTGTGTGTGTACTGAAGTTTAAATAGAGCACTTGTGTGTTATTCTCGGAACGGATAGCTACATTTTCGGTATAATTAGAATAATTAGCTAGCATTCGGTGCATCGAGCTTTGTGCTAAACCTCGTGCTGCCATCGCTGATCCGTCTGCCTGAGGATTATCCCCTTAGCCAGTGACGCGCACTGTTAGTGGGAGCCCAATGGTTAGTAGTGGCCGGCCTGACCGTCCGACGCTGATTGGTATTGGCGTGGGTCTGCTAAACCCACCATCATACCTCTAGTTCTAAACCGAAATTCCATTTTACGTGTGCGGAATACACATAAAACTGTACGAAGGGATTTGGTTCGATTTTAACGCAACTATTATCTTAAAAGATAACTTAGTCTAGTTGTTGTAAACATAACACCTTCTGCCTTTTGTACATACTCGAAATAGTTGTTTCATTTAAGAGCGTGTACGCCGTATGGCATTTCATACAAACTTTCAAGTCCTTATTCTTCAAAATGAATGAACCGATTTTGACGAAACTTGGCATACCAAGTTTCGTTAAAATCGTACTATTATAATCGTACTATTTAGACCTGGATATGATCTAGCGTATGCATACATACGCTAGATCATATCCAGGTCTAAATAGTTATCAGAAAACATTTTTGAAAAAGATTTTAGAGGGAGAGAGAGTGATTTTAAGTTTTCTATAGAAAGTGAAAAATCACTATATCCTTCCCCCTGAAATCCTTTCTGATTTTTTTTCTGATATCTGTTTAGACCTAGATATCTAGCGTACGCATACCAAGTTTTATTAAAATCGGTTCATTAATTTCGAAAAATAAGGATTTAAAAGTTTGTATGAAAAGCCGTACGGCGTAAAAATTTTGAAACAATCAAATTGCAAGCAAGGACGATGGATGCTTAAAAATTACAAGGTTGTATTTTAAATGTTTATTTCATTGTAAAACAATGCGAAAGGAGCTGTTTTTCCACGTTTTATTATTATCTCCAGTACCGAGTAATGGAAAACACAAAGAAATGAATTGACAAGCGAATACATTGGCGTAGAGGTTTATGAATAAAGTATTAATCTTAATGAGAGTAAGGACACAAATTGATGGGGAGAACAACACAGACCTAATAAAAGAGAATCTGATTCATGTTGCCTTTGTGGAATAACGTTCGTATTTCAGTTGCCGGCAACGGAGAATAAGTTAATCTCTTTGTTTGCGAGCGGTAATTATTTTCCTCTGGAATAAATTCTCCCCTTTTTAGCTTTTAGCTCAACGATCAAAAACTGAATACATTTCTTTGTGTCACTGCTAATTAATAATCGTAACCTTTCTGTCAAGAACCGCTGTTATTTTTTTTTTGTGATTTGTTTAGGTTAATCCGGCTTTCGTTATATTTTTGTTTGTTATTGTGTTTCACAAAGGACTGTCAATTATATTTTGTGTTGTATTCGTTGTTATTAATTGCGTGAAGGTAGGGATATCATTTTGTACTAATTTGATCGGCACGTGTTGTCTTGTGGTAAATGTTTGTCCGAATATTTAGGAGTAATCAAAAGTCAGTTTTAGATAAAGTACCTATCTAGCTATAAAGTATGTTCCCACTATTTAATTAAAACCTTTGTAAAAAAGAGAAAACATGAATTTAAATTAACTTCTGAAGATCAAAAATGAGAACACATTACACATGTTAGTCTCCGTTTGACAAATCATCATGTCTTCATTAGAGTTTCAGGTGGGTGGAATGGTCGACGGCCGGTGCAACAAACTCTCAGCCAATATGTACCGCAGCCGCAAAGGGTTCCGTTGGTTTCACTCCCGAAGCTGAGGGGTTTATATGAAAAACGTTTACAATTTTAGTTTTCCATTTGATGAAACTCCACACACTACACACCTTTGCTAAAATAATTTAAATGAATAATCAACTACGATACGGTATTACAAAAGTTGTAAGGTCGGTTAAATATCGATTTAAAATTTAATATGCAGCAGGTTCGAATACTAAAAGACATTTTCGTGAATAATTTGAGTTTCCCTTATATTTCAAAGCTGCGGCTGCTGCAAAGGTTAGAACTCTTAGCGGGTGGGCTCCCTGAATATGAACGTGAATAAAGCCGAGCACGCTTATAAACATTATTCAGGAAAATCGTTTTCAGTTATCGTGACTTGTGCTCTGCACACTATTATAGCTAGGTAAAAGGATTTCACACGTGAGAGTTACGAAATAGACTTCTTACTTTAAATCTCTCTATTGTTCGACGAACTTTTTAATTGATAACATAAACTCAAACTTTTTCTTCGCTAAATCGTTTTACATCGTTTAATCTGCGCTTCAGTGTTGGTGGCGCACGGTGGGCTGAAAATCGGCTTTCATATACTTAGGGATTTCAATTTGCAAGTGGCAGATTTTTTGCTGGATATCGCTTCTATTAGTTGTTACTATATACAAAAATGACACCCGAGTTAATTCTGCCCAAAAACGAAGGTATTATATTTTTTTTACGAAAAATTTGTATGAAGCGACTATGGAAAATCTAAATATCTCGTAAACGACAAAGACCACTTTGCCTTTGCCACTTCCAAATTGAAATCCCTAAGTCTATGAAAGCCGATTTTCAGTCCACCGTGTGGCGCTAATTTTCATACACGTTACACGCGCTGTGAAAGCACTTTTGACCATGGCAGTACCAATTCAAACTCTTGACATATTTATTATATTTATGTGTACATAAATAAGTATTGGGTCGATCAAGTGCAGAAGTAGATAGTCATGTTTAATTTGGTTCTAGTCTTGCGGCCACAAATAGGAATTCGGTGGAACTTTGTCCATACCAGGAAAACTTTGATAGGAACTTGGAAATGTTAGTCTACAGTTTGCTACATTGTCCGCCTAGCCCCTAGCCCTACTTGCAGCTGTAGCCGGTCGGTAGTCGGTGCATCTGCACGCCATCTATCAATACCTCTTCAGTAGATATCTATTGATCAATATAACAAAATGTAGGCCTTTAGTAATTTGATGGAAACTGTTCCTCACACATACCAACGTCATTTCCTTTCATAAGCTCGACCAAAGTATTTATGTGTAAAAAGTGCCTGTAGCGCACATAAATACGTAGCAATCACTGTGTTTCCAATAATAACCAACCCATCAATCAACTCAGATTATCGCTGGCCTCTGCTGGCCACGTAAAACAGAAAACTATCACATTCAAAGACAATAGAAACAAAAGAAACAGCTTGGTCATATCAGTAACAAATAAATCAATTATGAGAGCAATTCAACTACCACTCATAACCTAACCAAATGATCCAAAAAAATGTGTGTACAAATGTTACAAGACATCTAATACGCATGCATTACAAGGATGCTTACTCAACCTACAACGAATAAACATTCTTTCGCAATAACAGACCCCTACGCCAATATGAATTTATTATACCGACGTTACAGTTAGATATTGTTTTCCTAGTTTATCCCTCTCAAATAGTCCATGAATAATGCAATGTGGCATAACAGCATATAGCTTAAATATTATATATAGCTTCGTAGGTAGTTATAGGCTTTCAAGTAGATTGAAACCTCGATTGTTATTACTCCCATATTACTAAGTTTATGTTTGTTTATCCGTCGATTTATATTGTTTATCAAGCGATATTGACTTACAATCACTGTTATGTTATAGGCTCTGGCTGCGGGTTCGTATATGTGGAATTTGAGAAGCAATATTGTATCGTAATGTTTTAGTTCAAATCTACTTAGTCTGCCTTAGCTTTGTTCTTTATATACACACGGCGAATTAATATATGTAGCTACGTCCCCAGAGTGGCAACGATTGAGTTCGATCAGAGTGTCAATTTATTCTACTAATTTATAATAAGCAACGTTCGCATCTGAATTTCAGTCGCAATTTGTCAAAAATTTGTGGAAGTTGAGGGTTTTTTGTCTGATTATGACAGTTAAGCGAATGGAAAAGTTGCTTTCCATTTTTTTAGTTGCTGAATTATGTACTGTACCTACATTAAATCAGAAAATGCCAATTAAACATAAACATAATGAAACATAACATATTTTTATTTTAAAGTTCGACATGTTCCATTTTTTATCAACGAGACACTTGTAAATAAAGGTATACCTACTTGTTACCCATTAACGTTCATGTTTCGGTTCTCAGATCAGTCAATTAGTTAGTGAACCTCGTGTATCGTGGTTACTTGACATAAATAACAGCAACCAATCAAATCACTTGACAAGGGATTAAATTGAACAGGCTTTCAACGACCACTATAAAAATTGTCGAAATGCAATATTGCCTGTTTCAAGCACACATACCTGCCAGAGTTTTGCGAAATCAGTTTTTCGATTGAAGTTTTTCAAGTACCGTGAGTAAGTCTTGTGTGAAATATTTCATCGTAATACTGTATGAAACAATTCGTAGGGTTGTTTACGCCCCAGTTCAGTAACGAAGGATCATAAAAAGATATTGATATCTGAAATCTAACATCCTGCCGTTTCATATAAAACTTTGCCAGTTACCTTATTACATTTTAGATATTTTATGTTAGTCTAGACGTAGCACATCGTAAACTAGCTTCTTTTATTATTGTTCAATTAAATTGTCTGATAAAGAAATTGTGTAAAGTAGCTAGCCTTGTGAAAAAATATTTACGATGGCTGAAAAGCAATTTTTTCTATTACTTAGCTGTAATAACATTTCCCAGTTTTCTGAACAAGAAACTGGAAATGTTGGTAGCATTCGTAGGTAGCTTAAGCTTACATAATGTTGTTTCAGAGGTTAGGAAAGCTTTTAAAAGTCATGTAGGTAATTAGGTGGAGGTACTTATATACTCAGGTATGTAATGACAAACTTTTGCCCTTACGGCAAACTCGTCAAGCCGATCTGTAACTTTGTACAGAAAGTTATTTCTGTTTTCTCCCAATAGTTTTACAACAAATATAATACTTTATCTTTGTCGTAATGTCACACTAGCTGGCTATTAATATTATATTTTTCTTACCACTGGCGAAGGGTAAAAGATTTTGTAAGAAATGCCCGTAAAAAAATATGTGCGAACATTCTACACTGCCATTAGCATTGCCATAATGTGACCAGTGTTCTGGGGTACAATGGCAGCGCGGGGCAAAAGAGTACTTTGATGCTTAAGTGCCTTTTGTAAATGGTTTTAATTTTGTATTACCATCTAGAAAGGGAAGCGGAAAGCACTCGTTTGTAAAGACCCTTCATCACTCTGGGCAACAATAAACAAAAATGCTTGACTGGAAACCACAAAGCAATCTCGTCAATATTTCACGACGATGTCGGATAACGTTTCCGAATGCGTATCAATCCCTTTGTACAACACAGGAGTGGGCAGTTACGGTATTGTATCTCGTATTGCCGTGCCTACCTACGTTTGTGTATGTTAGGTTGCGGAAAACAGAAGAAACGACTGGTATCGTCACCAAAACAGGAAATTAACCGTCATATCCGCGCCAGTTCCGATTGCTTTTCGTACAATCGTCTATTCTACTACATATCTTGGCAGCATGTAGGATTTATTGTAAGTTTAGTTTGCATGCAAAGTATGTCTAGACTTTATTTTTCCTGAAGGGTAAGTACACAGATTGTATTATAGGAAGACGATACATACCTACATCTTGTAAATTGTATTTTTTTCTAGCTAAAACAATAATGAAAGAAATCACACCTACCTACATATTATATTCTTCAATAGTACACCCACAGTTTACCAGTTATTTTTAAATCTCATGTAGATAATATAAACGAGCCTTTTCTCATAAACGGGCACAAAACCACCCCGGGCTGAGAAACTCCAAAAACCTGAGCCTGAAATGTCAGTGCGCTAACCGATTATAGAACCCCAAAACAACCCGTGTTACCTACAGTTTAATAAGCTTTTAAAACCGCACTTGTATCGGTTGCTCAAAAGTCTCTTATTTAATGAAGTAAACAGCAAAACTGGCTATCAATTTAAAAAGTTAGACGTTACCTATCATGAGCTCAGCTTGAAAAGTTGACAGTGTTTTGAATCAGCGCTTACATAAGTTGCCGAGTGGATACATTGCCGGCAACTTAATCACGTCCAAAAGCGAAACTTTCTTCGAGAATGAAGCTATTTGCATGATTTTGCATTTAATTGCTAACTTGTTAATTGTTTATTCTAGAAGTTAAGTCCAGAATGCGTGCGTTTTAGAACTTTGCGACCATAAATATCTTTAATTATGCACAGATCTATGTAGGCTAGCTATATGTAACAAAAAATAGCGACGAACTTTATGCGATTTACTTTTGATCATCTTTTTATTATGCCAATGTGTGTGATTTAACAAAGAATAGGTACCTACATAATGGGAAAATAAAAGTACTGAAATTACGCCAAAAGAATAAAAATTTGAACTCGAACAACTATCAAACTTTATAATTATAGACTTATTTTCGACATCGCGGTATAATCAGTGTTCCCCTTCTTGAATTTTATATTTGATCTAAAAGCATCGCACGGCCTTTTGTAAACGAATTTTAATAATTTTGCCGTAGGTACACATGAAAGCAGTGAAAACAAAAGGCGTCATTGTTACTCAAAACACAGCACAATCGCCTACAATCAGAAGGCAGGATGACGGGAAAATTACACACGAGCCAAACTTTCAACACGCAATAGTAAACTGATAGAAACAAGTACAACATTTACATAATAATGTGAACAATCGATACCAACTTGAGCACAGTATGAGGAGCACGAAATGTATTGAATAGTTCATAGTCCCGCAACACTTTGTGAATTGTTTGCCGGTTGTTTTCGCACTCGAGACGAAGTACTTGGGGGGAAGCTGTGACGCGACCGCCGCGCGATCCTGTGGTGGCGCGCCGACTGAAAACTTTCAAACTCGAGCAGGTCCGGGAGTAAGGGCGCATGCGTCCCTGCCGCCTGTTGAGTTACTTCACAAGTTCTTTAATACAGCGTTAAAACATTTCGCCGACTTGCTCTTCATACTTGTAAAGGGTATTTCCGTAGACCTCTCTTTGAAGGGATAAACATATTCGAAGAGGTTGGGTTGGTTTTTTCCTGGACTAAAACAAAGTAAGCAGATATTATCCACCTATTATAAATATTTTTCCGCCAAAATTATCAGAAAAAATGTTTTGTAAAGATGTAAAGAAGGAAATTATAGTGCTAGACGCGGAAGAAGAATATGGGAAGAACTTGTGTAGGCCTTTTCCCAGTAGTGGGACAGCAACAAGACTAAAAATATGATTTGATTTCGCCTGTCTATTGGATTTATACTTATGTCTTTGAAATAAGTTTAAAGATATTATTACAAAACTCTTTTTATGTTTCGTCGTGCCAATGAATCAAAATACCTACCTTAAACAAGTGAAAGTGTTAATTACTCTTTGAGTTTTGATTAATTTAGTTTATTAACTGAGTGGCAGAATAAGTATTAATTTGCTTCAGTCGAAAATGTATGTTATCTCAGCTCAAGTTATGTTCATTGCCTTTGGCATACCCCTAAGGATTTGAATTCGGTAAGTATAATAGAATGCAAAGCCTGAAAGTCAGTTTTTTTCATAGATACTAAGGCGTTCCAAAATGTAAACTCCAACTCAACTCCAACTCCATCGGAGCTTGTCATAAATTGAAGTTTTTGCATTTGTTTGCGCATCACTCGAGTACCTACGAAAACGTCAAATAGACAAGCTTTCATTGACATGTTCGTGCTCATGTTGGAGTTCGAGTTGAGTATTGGAGTTTATGTTTTGGAATATGGGTGTAAATGTATTACCAAAATATGAATTATGAATCCTTTTTAAGCTGTCTTCCAAACAAATTTTAATAATTAGTACAGACGCCAGCAAAAAGTTACTTATGCGACCTAAATGAAGCAAGATGAAACCAGCATTTTTTCTTGGCAATACAATTCGGGAAATCCTCCATTTTGGTCGCATGCCAATTGTAATACCTATCTAGAGAGAAAATGAATTGTTATAAACCCAATATCCAGGAGGACTGGAGTTGCGGGATAGGCAATATGTTTTAAACATTTTTATTTGTATCCTTGCTGATGAGGAAAGTAATATCTCGTAGTATAAGAGCTTACTGAAGTAGGTACTGATTTGCTTATTGTGCTAGCAGTTTTTTTCTTATTTATTAGTAGCGTAGGTACATTTAATACCTTGCAGAATTTGTTCGAAAGAATCAACGCGGCCCTGGAACGAAAAAAAAAAGGCGTGAGGAGGAATATGAATGGGTTTTAGTCAGTAAGAGTCTCATTGATTGCGATGATATCCCATCCATAAAAAACTACTTTTAATATCTACACCCAGCTTTGAGTAAAGTCGGGCTGTGAATGATAATAATGACTGCTACTATATAATCATGTAATAAACAAGATAGTTTTCTCAGGATAAAAAGTAAACACTCAAAAAAACGCACAGGTACCTTACGAAACTTCATTAAGGCACTTTGATTAAAAAATCATTTGAACAAGCTCTATCTCTCTCTATGTACCATCCATAGCAACTTCTGTACATTTTGACTCGGTTACAAAATATCTACACGAGGCCAGAGTTCTGCCAACGCTAAAGTAAAGGTAAAAGAAAACAGAGTCAGTATTAAAAAATGTTCAAACACAATAGGTTCCCGCAGATCTAACGCCTTTGATTGAAAGACGCGTAGGTAAGTGGGAGATAAACCTGCCTACGCAATTGTTTAAACCTCTCATATTGAGTTCCTTTGGATTTTCCTGGAACAATTAAAAATTTATATATTATTTGAGGACACAGGTTGGCGCAGTGGTTGAGCGATCGGCTGCTACTCTGCGTGTCGCGGTTTCGATTCCCGCACGGAGCAAATATTTGTATGGCCTACAGATAGTTGTTTCGGGTCAGGCTGTTTGTGTATGTGAGTTTGTATGTTTGTAAACGTACCCACGATACAAGAGAAACTCCTAGTGAGGGGCAACGTTTTATTAAAAAAAAACGAGACCAGCTGAAAATAACTTGCCTATCGAGTTTCAACATCGACATTCTGAGAAATCTAACAGAAGAAACCAAGCATACAGAACAGTGGAGAAATAAAGCTTAAGTAGGTATTGCTTCGGTTTCACGTTCGAATATCATCAAGTATACCTAAATAGTACTAAAGCAGAACAATATCCATCTACTGCATTAACAATTCACCTTGTTTTAAGACGATTTTTCAAAACTTATGTAATTACCTAACAATTTCATTGACATAGGTCAAGAGCAAGCCCATCACTTAATAAAAAAAAAATAGTTCAAGTGGGTCAAAAATATTTGGAGCTAACACAAAAACTATCAAGAAAAGTGGTAAAGATACAACGTGTTACAGCATGAACGCAATACCTCATGAGGGGTCGTTGTACTTATTATTATGAACAACTTTTAATGGGGCCAACTCCAAAATAGCGAAAATAATAATCAGCTGCTCAGTAAGTACATTTTGTCAAGATAAGCGCACAGAAATGTATGGGGCAGTTGACTTTTTTCCCTTTAGTAAAAGATGTACAAAATGATGTACAATGACCCCTTAGGAGGTACCTATTGCGTTTATTCTGTTACACGTTGTATATGGTTCAGATGTACCTAAAGAGGCCCGAATCGCCACAATAATCCTGGCGCAATCACATATAACTCGCTGAATACATGTACCTAACCTCATTAACACCTTCTCCTTTTTTAAAGGCAGTCAATCAATGCATAAACTTTTCCAAACTTTTTTGGGGTCCGTTTCCAGTTTATCCGGATGCAGCTGGGGATTTGGCATGATGCTAGAACCCATATAGGTAGTAGCCAGTTTTCTTCTTCTTCTTAACGTGTGGGCAGTAAGGTCTAACGACCCCACACACCCTAGTGTCAGAGTTTCTAAACCGCCTCAAGAGCCTTTGACATGGTTTATTTGACGACCGCCATTTGGCGGAGTAAGTAAAAGCCAGTAGGAAGTATAAAATACTTCAGCACGACCAACCAGGGTGACAAAGGGCTAGCAGAGCTCAGTATTTTTAATAAAATAAGCGAGAGAATACGCAGGCGAGCATGTGTGTACAGCTAAAAAGAGCTCCGCAACGCGTCTCTGCACCTCTCAGCTACACACGTTTTTAATCGACTTCAAAAAGGAGAAGGTTATCAATTCGTATGTTTTTTTATGTATGTTTTGGGCATAACTCCGTCATATACCTAAACAGAATTTCATAATATTTTTTTTGTTCAAATGAGGTTTATTTCGAAATGGTTTTACTCCGAAATGGCCCCATTTAAATTTCGTAAAGATCTGATGACAAACTTCGGAGATAGATAATGAAAATGAAATGGAATGTTTGGAATGTTGAGGGGTAAAATCACTAAAAAGTAAAAATAAAAAACCTTTTTACAAAACAAAAACAACCGACTTCGAAATAAAAAACACTATAAAGTATAAAACTACGCATCCTCGCGCTGTGCTTGCCGCCCCACTACCTCACACGTCTTTGGTGAAAGCCTGGGACACCTTAACTACCCTTGGCACGACTTGTGTCAGATTGAAACTCTATATGATTATTATAAAGACGTAATAGTAGATTATGCACCCAGGGGATAAAGCAGTGTCTTGTGTCACGGGCGTCATATTGAATCTCGAACGCAATGAAGGATTCGGGAGTTAACTCCCGAGCGTAGCGAGGGAGTTTAAAGTTTAACTCACGAGCGAAGCGAGGGAGTTAATACAAGAATCCTGAATGCAGCGAGGGATTCAAGCTAGCCCAAGGCAAAGACACCTTTATCCCCGAGGAGGATACTCTACTTTTCACACCTCCTGTGAGAAAATAAGAAGCCATAATACGAAAAACAAAATATTTTATATTTACAAACACTAAGTAGAGACATGTATTTAGAACTACCTATACTGTATACCTACTTAAAAAAAGTTAGTTTTGCAATATCCGCGCCTTTTTTGCGTTCCACTCGGTATATCTACCACATAGCGGCCACGACCAACTCGATTTTCGTTTTTTTTTTTACTTCTCTGTAGGTAAGTAAATATGTGCAAGCCTAATGTTAGCAACCTTATACAATTTATGTGTACACAAAGCTTTATACAGAGCTTTATATCAGCTGGTAGAATGGGTTCGGACGCTTGGCTGTATGCAATTTGAATTTAGAACGTCATAGGAGATGCTCGAGAAAATAGTTTTTAAATTAATAAATCGACTATAGATGGGTTTTAAGTGTTATTCTTATCCTTTTATACAATAATCCGTACATAACCAATTATTCTTATAATATTGTCTTCAATCCTGGACCCTGGTCAATCCTTATGATTTTGTACAAATTCGAGAATATCATCCCTAAGTAGTAAGAGTATCGAGAATATCTTTCCTCTTTCTGGAACAGAAAGAGAGAGACAGAGACAGAAGGCGTTGTAAGTACCTAATATACCGCCAATTGAGCAGACAGATGAGGTTCCAAATTTAAATCACATTATTGACCAGCGGGTTATAATGAAATCCAGTACAATATTATTGCCCGGCAGTGCCACCGGCCAAAAATGACTCACTTTAGGTTAGGTTGACATGACATATAATTTGACGTTTGCGATCAGGTGGTGTGAAAAATTTATTATTTTGACCTGTTTGTTGTGCAACTGTCCTTGATCTTGTTATTGTAACGTTACTTCCACTCCGATTGGTCACCACACCAAGTCCCAATTGCGCCATTGTCAGTTTGTTAAGAATTGCAATGACTGATGAGTTGATTGATATTATGAATATAAATAAGGCAAGTGTTTTATTTACATTCGGGTCTCAGGGGGATCAGGTTCATGGTCTCCAGGTTAGGTGGTGTTTTTGGCTTTCCATTAGGATATTAAGAAGCAATCTTATATTCTCAAGATAAAGGCGTTTTTATTTTAATTTTTAAACTGTCACGTCTGACGTGACCAGATTTTGAAATCTTGAATCTATAATTCAAGTTTTTGTGAATGACATGCACCTAATTACTCGTAGGTATATTTAACACAAACACGGACAACATATTTTTCAAAACTTGCAAGCCAAAAAATCCATAGCAAACCTGCTGAAAAGCTCTTTCCTGGTTTTTATTATGTCTACTTGTTCTTTCCAGTTCTATGAATTCGAAATCAATACTTAGTGAAATGTAGCTCTAACTAATGAATAATGTTGTCTTTATTTGCATAGCATGCATAAATAATGCGGCAATACTCATATTAATGTGCATGAGAAAGTCGAAAGTCGATTCCGTCCTCTTTTTAATATTTGATGAGGTTCGACGGGCAGCGCCGCTGCGACCGCACGGTTGCTGACCCGCTCGGTAAGCATAGGGTTGAAGACACGTGCCCCATACTTGATACAGTCTACGTCAAAAGTCTTCAAAAGAAGTACCAATTTTTTGGTGTGGTCATCAAAGGATACCAAAAAGAACACCTACGTAAAATAATACTACGTATATATACGAGTATATTTTAACAAGACTTGTAGACAAAAGTGGCTGCTTAAATGGGATCTCAAGTGCTTAACGAATGTCATTATCGTTTTCCAAATTAATAAAATCGGAACTTCATGTGCACGGTGCACCTTTTTAATTCAAATATAAAACTCCAGAGACGTGACGGTTCAATATATCAAAAATAATACCATCCCGGTATTATTTTTGATATATTGAACCGTCACGTCAGTTTCAATCATATCAGAACTTAAAGTCTAACTCCAAACTGACAGCCCTAAAACCTTTCATAAGTTTACTTTTTTAATAATGAAATGCAATACGAGTGGTAGTTCAATAAAGCGACGGAACCCGCAATTTATGTCCGCATTAGAATGACTAACGGTGGTCAATAAGTTTAGGGACGGTGCATTAGTTCTATAAGCAAAGAAGTGAGGCCTCGCAGCCCTTATTCATTCACCTGTCAATCTACTTTTCCTTTTCCATCAATACGGCTTCATCGCAGACAGTAATTAGCTGAATTTCAATAAATTGCTAGGCTTGGAAGCAAGTGTTTTTTAATTTTATTTCCTGTTGAACTCTGTGAGGTTATATCGCTATGTTTAGTTTTATGAGCAAGCGGCAAGTCCATGCAAGACAATATGAAGTAAAATACTTTTTTTTTTTTTGTTACCGTATTCGATTAAATCTCCAATTACAATATCTATAGAGCTGACCTAACGAGATCTTACAAATTGAGACAGCTCTAAAGCTTTGGACCAAGTCCTGCTTGCACCTGTATTAACACAGCTCGAAGTCATAACGAGGACTTAGGAAGTTAGCAACAACTTTAGGTAAGTACCTAAGCTTTTGCCAGATGGCAATAACATAGATCTCTAGTATGCATCCTGTGGGTAGTATTGCTCGGCATAAAGTCGTAATAGAACATAGAGAGATACGCAGATCTTGTCCATTTTGTCAGTAATTTCATGGGTTCGCTGGATAATACGATATCCTTTGGCAAGAATGGTGTAAGATTTCCTCGCTTCTGTCTCCCGTAACGACATGCTTTCCCAGGCACGGAGAAAACTCTGTATGTGATTGATAGTCACCCATCTATGGACCGACCTCGGCAAGAGAAGCTTAGGTAACCTCGGAGTTCGACACGAGAAGCTTAACCTCGGAGTTCGACACAATAAGCTTAACCTCAGAGTTCGACACGAATGCCTGTTATTATTTAGCCACGAGCTCCAAGTAGAACCTCATCATATCAGCCGAAAGACAAGATCCACTGCTGGACGTAGGCCTCCCCCAAGTGTCACCACAACAACCGGTCCTGTGCGTCTCGCATCCATCGGCTACCCGCGACCCTCAACAGGTCAGCGGTTCACCTTGTGGGACGCCTTCCAACGATGCGTCTTCCAGTACGCGGTCGCCACTCCAGAACTGTTTGACCCCATCGACCATCTGTTCTGCGAACAATGTGACCTGCCCACTGCCACTTCAATTAGGCGATCCTTCGGGCTATGTCCACGTAGAACCTAACAAAATCAAAATCTATTTATTTAGCAAAATCGTTACAAAATGTATAAGCAATTTATTTAATTAAAGTCAAACATTTCATAAACTTCAGACTTCGTTGATTTTAATTTAATGATGCTTGGACTTAACTCACGTTTTAATAAAATATGTGTCTTGTTTACTTACTTAGAGAAGATATGGCAACTGAATCGAAATTACACTTTACTAGCTTTCCCCGCGACTTCGCTCTTGTGGCCTGCCCTGCTAGAACCATGCATTTGTATAAGGGATAAAGTACTATTTAATATATGTTTCAACCTCATGGCTACAACCCGGGAGTCTTCAAATCGAGAGTGAATAGGTTACTTCTAGGTAAGCGTGCTCCATCTTTGACCACATCATCACTTACCATCAGGTAAGATAGTGGTCATGTGCGTGCCTATCAATAATAATAAAAAAATCATGGCGATAGTGTAACTTTAATTAGGTAAGTGAAATAATTGTCATGACCTTACAAAAAAAAAGTAACGAAAATAACTTCTAACATCTTAATTTCACGACATACCTTCTTCCCATTAGTACCTTCTGTTGGTAGGGACTTAGGGACCTATTCCAACCCTTTAGTTTTTAGTTTAGTCTGAAGCTATCGATCTGAGTCCAAATCTACTCTCGCTTGTAATAAAATTACTGTGAATAAGTTCGTTTGATGGAGGCCGGGCCTTTTTAAAATGAAGTATTGCAAATTCGGGGTTTTCGGGCTGAGAAAAAAACACAAAAAAACCCCAAAATAATATATATGTCGGAGACGGTTATCAAATACAACTGTGGGTAGTTGTTAAAATGTGCAAACTAAATTGTTTGTTTTATGTGAATTATCAAATTATTGTCTGAAATATCATAACATGATTTAATGAATACTCGGTGTACACTAGAATTGATGTTTTTTTCTCTCTCTATCTTATTTCAATAATAGTAATCGTTTGTCTTCATCGATACAAAATGTGATGAAATGTTATTTGCATTTTAAAACGATTTAAACCACTATTGTTTATTTACGATAATTATTAGTGTACAATTTGATTAATTTACAATGCAAGTCTTATTTGATTTAGCTAATTTTAGTGATTCGCATCATGTAAACACGTGCCGTACTTCCGTACGCCATCGGACAGAGTTGTGGGGGAGTGAGAACATCGTATTATAAAAGAGCGTGCAATCTGTGTGCCAGTTAGTCTTATCTTGGATTCGACTCATTATAGAGCTCCTGCTCCCGACAAAACTGTCGGTTTACCTGGTACAGCGCTGCTGTATGTTTACATAGCTGTGATGATGCTGATACACTTTGTACTTGAGTGGCTTAGGCTTCTGTACGAACTGTTCGAATTTATATTACTTATCGATTACGATTATATAATTTATGGTGTGTGTGTGTGTGTTTTTTGTAAAGTGTAATAAGTCTCTGTTATAGATATTATTATATACCTCTGTATTGTTAATCCCAATAAAATGGGGACTCCAATATCCTGACACTATACTACCGCCCCCGCTTGGAAGAACTCCCCTTTTTCTTACATATATAATATGTCAACGGAAAATTGCAAACGCCGTAAGATTGTAAAATATCGCGTGAAATTGTAAACTGTTTTTTCTTAATAAGACACTTGATATTGGAAACTATTGACTTTGAATGGGATTTATTATATACAAAACGTTTTTTTCATTATATATCGAGAAATTATAATCAATAAAGATTTATTACTATTTTACGGAGTCTGCAATAAATTTTTTCGGTGACATTATTTTATATTTTTGTGTAATAATATTAATGAGCTACAATTACAGCTAAAATAACTATAACGTCTTTTGTTAATACTACATATCTACTCAACAAAATGCTCTAAGTACATATTCATACACTAGCTTATTTGGTATTTTTTGAGCCAGGATTTTAGTTCGTCTGGTGTAGGATACCTAAGGATGTCAAAAAATGTCTTGTAGTTTTCTTTTACCTGTTTATTAAGCAAACAATAATACATAAATGTTATTTGTACGGACTGAATCAATAAATGGAAGAATAATTAAGGATGTTTACTCCGTAAGGTGGTTTCCCACGGGCCAAGTTATGCTGACAAGCTTGAGTCACAACCTCGCATGCGAGCTTGCTTCTTTTCAGGTAGTAACTGATACTAACTGGGTATGGCAGCATTACCTACCGTGAATCTGTGTTACATGTTCTAGAGTACTTGAACGTCGAAAACTAAAATACCTACGGGTAAAATGTCAATGTTCAAAACATCGAAAACTAAATATCGAACGACCACAAAACAGAAAAAAAAATAAAAAATCGAATGGTTAGGTTAGATACACCTACATCCAATATATCAAAAATCTGATTACCTATCTACTAAATTAACATCGAAAGACCTAATATCGAAGTAAAGTGTACCTACTACGAGTATACTATAATTCAATAATAAATTTCCCTTCTAACCTAACCTGTCCGAGTCGGGGTGCTCCAAGTCCCGAGATCGCTTTGCTCGCTCTTGCATCCATACCCATAGTAAAATAACGTGCGCATGTTGACATTTTGTTTTTTTTTTAACTTTGCCCCACGCTAGGAATATGTAGGAGTTTTTGTATAGTTTCGACATTTTTTTTCATTCGATATTTTTATCACTCGGCATTTCAATCTCAGACATTTTAAGTTTAGGTACCTACCTAATATAATTACTACATAAGAATTTTCGACAATCAATATATAAATCATTGAACATTGAAATTTTATGCGTAGGTATTTTAATTTTTGACGTTCAAATGTGTACTCGAAGGAAAACGAATAAATCTTTACTAAGAAGCAACTTTTTTTAATCATTTTTTAATCATTTCATGGTCTTCCAGTCATTCTGCCTACACTTGTCCAACTAAGTTGGGGTCGGCTTCCAGTCTATAACCGGATGCTGCTCGATATCAGTATTTTTTATGAAGCGACTGTAAATCTGACCTCCACAACCCAGTAATTGGGTAGCCCAATCATCCATGGCAAGGTCAGTCACACGGGTGCCCGTAACGATGTACAAGTAAGAGTTGCGACTAACAGTTAGTGCTTTTCGAGGCTTCCGTGCCTCGTAAGCACTTTGAACCTGGGTCCCGGTGTGTAGATTCGAGAAATTAGTATGATCAGATCACCTATTATTATTTTAACACGACTACCCGAACACGAGTGTCAAGTTTTTTAATCACATAATTCTATCAATCTATGCTAATTTTTAATATTTTTTTTTTTATTGTTAGAATTTTAAACTTTAAGGTGTTGACCATAATGTTTAATTTATTTATTTGAAATGCTATTGAAGAGATTTAAAATATTTTATTAATTGCTGATGTAATTTAGAAAATTGTAATGTAATTATTTTATTGTTTATATTGTTATTGTGCAATTTTATGTTTTAGATACAAATTACTTGTTTATGAATAAATGAAGACTATGACTTATTCACCGACCGACCACGGTGAGCTTTGCTTTACCTTCATGATCAAACCGTGTGGCTGTTATTATTTAGCTACGACCTCCTCAAACTTTACGTTGTTCAATGGGCTAAATATTCAGTCATTCTCAGCAAGCATGGTCCTCAATACTCGTTTGTGTTATGCATGAGAAATGCCTTTGCCCTGAGTGGGACAATGCAGCCTGGTCGGTTATTGTTGTCTGTGTTGATGTTGTGCAGTTCATGCCATCCGTTAAGTTATATTTATCTATATGACGGCGCGCAGCTAAATTAAAAGATTATCCAAGATTTAAGATGAGAGAGACTGATTGTGTTATTTTGTTGAACAGTAATTATTGATAAATTCAAAAATAAAACGGTGATTTATTTAAAGGAGACGGAAACGATTACATAGAATCTCGGGCCTAAATGTAACGAGATGAAAAAATGTCGAATATTAAAATATGAGTGGGTAACCCCGAATAGGGTAGCAAGTTTGCGCCTACGCTGTGACAGCTGGCATTCTTTTGACAGACAGTGCACGAAGTGCACGCTTGCTAACCTATTGGCTCGTAATCTAGTCATCTTTTGTTTTACCGTACATTATGTCTAGAAGTGTAATCGAATAAAACGAGTGACTGTTATTAACAGAGATTGGAATAGACCGCTCTGTCGCCCATTCTGATATTCCGTCATATGTAAATAAAAATCTCGTGTCACGGTGTTTTTGGTCGCACTCCTCCGAAACGGCTCGACCGATACACACAAATAATATTTAATACTTGATATGCGCCTACGAAGTCGCGGGCAAAAGCTAGTATGTAGTGGAATGCCTTGACGGGATATTCTTTGTTAAACCTGTTGTTTCAATCTTTTCATTAACTTTATTTTCACAACTAACTATTACTGTAAATACACACTCATAACTAACTTAAAATAATAATTATTTAATTTACATAGTACCTAATCTTTTCATATTTTTTTTTTGTTTTCGGTAGCGGCGGTATGTAATGTAATACTAATTAAATATAAGTAGTGCCTATAGTTTATAAAGCTCACCCTATAATGTAATAATTCTAAAGAACAAAAGGGGATGAAAAAAAAGGGCTGGAAATATTTATAAACTAAAAATAAGCCTGAATGCTGTAATGTTTGTTGCATCATTTGAATGATAGCGTAACTCTGTTAAACGAGTTAAAGAACTCTTAAAACAGACTCGTTTAACAGAGTGAAAGGTTTTAATTAATTTAGTTTATATGGCTTATATATAAAAATAAATGAACTCCAACTTGAGGAAGAACTAGGAGGAACATATTATACACATCAAAACAAAATGCAGTTGAAACGAACCTTTCATAACTCTCATATCGCATAATTAACTTTATTATGTTACCAAATAATTAGCATTATTACGAGGATGGTAATTACCTACATTAAGATGGTTTACATCATAAAACTGGTAGCATGACGGAGGCACTCATAATTAAATAAGTACATACAAACATTTAGGTCATACTCTGACTTCATTATATAAATAAATTCACTTTTATAAGTAATAGAAGAAACATATATTTAAAAGTTAATTATTGTAAGTTGACGCTAAATCGGAGACAATAAAATAAAAGCAAGTCCTAATGGATCCACTTAGGATATTAATTGGTATAAAAAATGAAAACAAAACTAAAGGGAGTTACTCCCCAAACAATTGCATTTTTATCTCCATGGCTTCCAAATTAAATTACTTTTTACCGAAACCCAATAGTAAATAAATAAACAAAACTCTGTGTATTTGGAGCTATAACACCGAATGTTTTTTCTCTCTTTGCCGATATAAATTCCAATCGAATTTTGATATTTCCAATTACGGTAAAAAACACATATCGTGCGACACGCAGACTAATTGCCACGAAGCCAGCACCGTGATGATGCGCGTTTTATTTTATTTAGCCACCAGTAACTATTTTGTTCGGTAAGCTCCAAATAATAAAACGTCGACATAAATAATATCGATTCGCATTAAAGTTGTATATCCACACCGCGGTACTCAGGTAATTGACTTCAGGTTTGACATTCAGGTAATTGGCTGAACACAGGTACTTGGCCCGCTGTTTCAACCCTACACTTTGGCTTGCATAAATTATGAAAATACTAGTCCTAGTGGATAATTTTGTAGGTCTTAGTCTATAATTACAAGGAGCGAACTCGCTTGGCGCACTCGCATTACTTACACTCCAGGCCAGAATGAGCTTAGTGTAAATAATGGAAAAAGTTATTATAAAGAGCAACTGGTTTTGTTAAGATTCATATTTATGCTACTAAGGTATATAACGACGTTTGTGTGATATCTATGCAAATTAACTTTTGAGAGTGTTACCGAGATTTTCCCATAGGCTTCCAAAGTCGATATGATGTGCACTCAATCTTTAGCTGGGAGCGGAGCAGCTCATACATACGCCGACACTTGCAATGCACATGTAACGCTTGTCATTCGGGCCCCAAGTGTACGATGTACATAAATAATACAAAGTTGCTAGACGCTAGTTCCCTATGTCTACGGAAGGGACATTCGTCGAATTTGTAATGGATGTACCATTAGTATCGTCATAACGATATCGACCACTTATCGTAAATTATACACGTTGGACTTGCCTACCTGACGAACGTGGGCGAAGCATTCATCACGGAAGGAGTTAATCATTTACGGGCCCGCTGTTTTGGAAAAGCTATTGTTCAAATTATGCCCAAAAAAAAGAAAATATCTGCTTTTAGATAGATTTTTTTTTGACGGTTGGTTGCTGACGGGCTTCGCGAGATAGTTACAATTTTTTTTTATATTTTTATTGTGATTTCAGTTATGGTCGTCAATGTCGGAAAACTTCATGTATTGAAGCGCCTTTATGAGGGCGCCGAGCGCGCAGTGGCGCCCTCATCATTTGTTTGGTTATTTCTTTTATTTTAGAATGAAAATAGTGGCCACTATTTTCCGTTATTACTATTATAATAAAACTAAACAATTTAAAACTACCGTTTATAATAATATTAACATATAATCTTGTGGAGCATAACTTAACTTGCTTATTTTCTGCATTTTCATTCTAAAATAAAAGAAATAACCAAACAAACGATGAGGGCGCCACTGCGCGGTCGGCGCCCTCTTCACGGATTTGAAAGAAAAACATTACCTTCATACAGTTCGGGGTAGTTTTCAAATAATTTTAACGATCAAATCAAAACAAAAACAGCTTTGAATTAGGTTCCCAACTTTTTTAATTCGATTTTTAAGGTACTTTGTTCTCGTAAAATATTAAAAATCAACGTGGAACGAAATTTCTATTACTTTGTAGTCTGTGCTTGTTATCTAGACTCAAGTGATGTTCAATTACTAACGATCAGGCGCTGCGGTTATCTAGGTTATATAAATCCATTAATCAATCATCGTTTTACTTAAATTCCACAAGTGTTATAATATAAGTGTTTATTATCTTATTCATTATTTTAATAAACAAAACGTCGTTAAGAGATAGAGACGAATGCAAATTAATGTGTTATTTCTTTTTTCAAAATTCAACTCAAAACTCAAACCATTTATTTAATTAAACCATTTACAGGCACTTTGAATAATCAAGGTCGGTCAGTCAAAGAGGTGAAGCTATTTGCACGGAGAAGAACGCGTAAGAAACTCCACGGACACTCTTTAAAATCAATAAATTGTTACAAAATTGGGAACATTGATATTGTTGAAATTATTCACATGTGAGAACGATGTAAAAAGACGTGCACGATAAAAGCGTCCGGAGTAAAACGGAACAATTCGAAGTACAAATAATTAAAATAAACCGTGGCAGTTGAGAGATGACCAGTCCCAGCTGGCGGAGCCAAATGTTGAATGAAACACAACGCCACCATCAGAGAGACTTTTGAGTGAGCAATGACACTCCCAACCGCCAGGGCACATTCAAGTCAAAGAAGAGAATAGATACTTACCCAAAAATGATATTTTGTATAATATTTCAATGATTTGAATGATTTCTCCAGTTCCTCCGGAAAAAAAGTCTACCTAAAAATACCTAAGTGATGTGATATGGTAATGCGAGGACATAATGCGGTGCCTAGTACTATAAATACTATATGCTGTTATTTAAATGGGCTTATGAAATACCAATAATTTATATATACTTTACGAGATCGAGAGACTGGCCTCAAAAGCAAAAAATAACTCCTATATTTTTCGTAATATAGGAGGTGCGGGTAATAATTTTACTGTTAATCGGCATTTTGACGCTTTCAAGGTTTGGTGTGTTACAATTTTATTACATAAGTGTACCAAAAACAATGATTTTACTTTAATCAAACATGCGCCCAAAATAAACGAATCCCTTCTGCGGGGTTTCTGGCTTCTTAATTATGGTACAGTAAGTTTATGCGCGAATGGATTGATCAGCAACTTGATACAAAAGCAACAATATTTTCTGGAACAACTCTATTACAACGAGTTACAATGTAACGAAGCCGATTTGGGACGTTTCTAATTTTGAAAATCCCCCCGCGGCTAAATAAGGGCAGAGCGAACGCGCTCTATCGGTCCGCTGGCTCTGCAAAAAGTTTGAAGGCTTTAATTTCGCCGGTTGTTAATTCGTGCGCGACCGATTCAAAGGCAGTGTCGGCTATTATTAAAAGCGTAAATTGTCAAACAGATGTACCAAACGACTTTGGTTGCGTCCCGGCTGCGTTAAAACGCAATGAAAATTGCCGTGCTCGGTTTAGCCCCATCGACATTTTACATGACCTTGTTGATTGGCTATATATCACATTAATGTATAATTTAATTATCCTGTCTCTAATATTAATTATCTATTATATTAACGGATCATGACATTATTAAATTGCTTCCAAAGCCGGCTAAAATATTTCTCATAAACTGCAGGATCTCAAAGCCTCTACTATCTTATCAAAACATTTTAACGAACTTTCAGATTAAATTATTACGACCGTGATCACTCTTATCACCCTTTCTTAATCTGCTTTACCTTTAACAAAATAAGTGAAACTAAATTCGAGAAAATGTGCCTTACTGAAAGCTTATTCAAATTAGGTCAATTAGTCGTGCCGGCGCAGCTCTATATATCTGCCTACGTAAGTATTTATCCCTAAACTCGGAACAAAGTAACAAATAGGCAAATGTTTATCATTTTAATTGCTAAGTCAATATAATCTTTGTAAAGAATTTTGCAGAGTCATTGGGGGAGAATAGGAGAACGGAAGGTGTAGCTATGTTCAGAAAGATCAGTGAATAGTGACCGTGTTTGTACAGGGTAACCTCGTTCGTGCCACACATGCGACTTCAGCTATTTAATATCAAGTAGATCTTGGCCACTGGGGACATGCATGACTGCTGAGACACCCTAGTAACTTAAAACGAGCACTAGAAAAATACATTAGAGTTTAGTGTCGAACAAGAAAGATGATGAAATGGTAAAACATTCCCACAAATTAATCAATAAGTTCTAACTATGAGAATACCACGGTTGTTTTATTACTTTATAAATAAATGCATGACTTATTCTATAGAATATTATACGATATAATGGCGTGGTTATAACCACGCCTCATACTGAATGACATGCATCACGACCACGTGTGTTGTTCACACCTTGCTAATAATAGGTTATCGCTTTTAGTTACAAATTCTCAGTATTCTGCCTACCCCATTTTACTAAACCCATGGATTAGGATAAATCAAGAATGAGGTCAGATGAAGAATAAGAATTTTCGAATACCCGAGCTTTCTCCTGCGATAATTGATCAGTTCTCAGAAAAGTTTTCAAAACTAATTTAAAACGACTTTTCACAGAGAAAAGATAGTTTTACGCTGGCTGGTACTATTGATAGACTTGCATTATGAACCTAGTTATACGTTATCAGCCCATTGTCTTTCTACGGGTAACGATAACCCTTCCTCTCAATTGATTTTTACGATAGCCGGGGTAAATGCAGCTGATATAGATATTCTACGTTTTTCTTGACTCCTTTGGGAATTTTACTTGACTTGACTCCTTAGGGAAGGAAATTATATAATTTTTTCTGAAAAATATTATATAACGATTTTCTAAGGCTTCTTCCATTACTTTGAAGGAATAAGAAAGATCTTGAAACTCGAGACGACTTTCCTGCCGCGGCTTCTATCGGTGTTGATGCTAACGTACCGCAATTTAATGCTTTCACATTCAGTTAATACCAAGTTTTATTTTATCAAGATCTTGTTAGTACGCAAATATACTTAATCAAAGATAGTTTGTAGGTACTTAGGTACGTTCATATTTCTAAGATGTCAGCATTCGAGCTTGCGGGCGACATACAGCCTCAGGAGGTGCATTTAAAAACCGTTTTCAGAGGTGTATTTAAACAGTGTGACTGGGATACGGCCCAGCCTGTGGTCGGACCTGCCCAGGGGAATGCTCCGCACGTGTTTCTCTGATGGACTGTCCTATTCCAAATGCACGCTCTGTCTACGTGAAGCTTTGACGTAGCTATTACTGACATATGTGAAGTCTAGTGTTCATATATGTCAGTACTCACGTTTTATTTTGTGGATCCCTGATGCATGAAATAAGTATAATAAAAATGCGTGAGTGCCCCTTAAAGAAACATACAGCAACAACTATTCAAATTAAGGATTGCTATAGTAAATGTGTGATGACGGTAACATGTGCAGCGAGTCATATCCAATCAAGAGCCTCGGTTAATTCGTATGGAAACTAAGTAGAATTTCATTTCTTTTCAAAAACCACTCAATTAAAAGACATATTTTCTTTTCACATTTTATTTTTCTAAGTGCCTACTTAAAGTTACCGTAAAGTTAATATTTTATTTAAATAAACAGTTATGAGCAGAAGGATCTTATAAATATTTGCTTATGCATAAAAAGACATTCAATATTTTTATACTTTTAAGATAATGTCGGAAACTGAAAAGTCAGTAACAAACGTAAAAATATAATATAAGTAGGCTCTTCGTTTATAATTACCGCATTCTTCAGAACAATAGGCCAGGTATATAGGCCTATCTGTAAAATGTTCAGAATCCATTTGGCATCCGCATCAGAGAATCCATTTGCCTTTTAAGTGCTTTAATGATTTGTGCAAAAATTTCTCCATCTTGGATGATTAATTTGCTTGATATTCGATGAATCATTATGTTCAGTAGCGGTAATTATCGAGACCAAAGTTTTAAATTTGCATATTATAACGCTAAGTGTCTTGAAGACTTCGTCACTCTTCATTTTTTACTGTACTCTCAAATTAAAGTACAGGGGGCCTACCACAACCTCTTAAAACAATATTACTTTAATATTACTTTGCGTTCCGCTCTGTTGGATTTTCAACGCTCGGATCAGCGCCGAGAGTTGAAAATGCAACAACAGAAATTACAAAGTAATATTAAAATAATATTGTTTTAAGAGGTTGTGGTAGGCCTCCTGGTATTTATTTTGGAGACAAGACTTTTTCAGTCAAGTTCAAGTCACTGACTCACTGTTAGTCAGCTGCTTGAGCCCCTGGTTACCTGCTAGACACTTAAAATACTGATATTCGTGTAAGGCACCTATTTTCTACATTACTTGCATGATCTACGATTTGGTAAGAACATAGGTGGATGATCACAGCCATAACGTGTAATTTTAAATGTATATATGTAAATCTACAAGCCGTTTTCAGCGAGTCCGTGCGGCGACGATGCAGCCGTCGTGAAATAATAGTTTCCAGGTACTCTGAAATCAATAACATTTGTGAACATTACTTCATGTAGGCACCAAGTTGCTAGTTTAAGTGGAACCTAATCGATAAACGTGACGATCTGAATAATATTAATGACTTTTCATACGCTACCTGGTTTACAAAATTATTAATCTATAAGGTTGTGTGTTTGTTTGTAAAAGATTCACAATTACGAAAGTTTTTCACTGATGGAAATCTGTACTATCGCGGAGTATTCTAATAAGGTACTTCTAATTCCGGAAAATGCAAACCTAGTTCCTGGCGTATGCTACGGAAGCGAAGCTGCGTGAAAAAGCAACTACATAATGCTCTAACAACTATTTGTCAGCGGTGAAAACCTAGTTTAGGTGTCAAATATATGTTATGCTAGTGAGCACGTAGTAGGCACATAGGTAAGTACTTGTTCGAGTGACACTTATGTATAGCTGAATTTTTAACGCGGGCCGCGGCGCTGCGCCAGTGGCAGTGGTTAGTGGCTCGCATAAAATATAGCCAACCACCGACCCGTTCAAACGAGGCATCGCAAATTATTATTAATTGTTATTACTTCATCCGCTACTCGATACGTTTGCCCTTTTTCAGTAAAGTTAGAAGTATGTGCTAAAAATAGACCTTTTCTATGGATTTATAAGATTTGGGTGTCATTCCATCAAAAAGAATATAAGACTGTTCTTTATTAGAAAGACCTCAAATAATCTGAAAATTAATATTAAAACTCACACGCTGTCGTAATGTTTCCCAAGTTCGAGTACAGTAGCAAACCGTTCTGGTTTCGAGTAGTTCTTCCATTGGCGGAAAGATTTGGCGTAGCTCCCCATCACAGACCCAGGGTACTTGATAGAGTCGACGAGGAACTGCCAGCATTTATGATGGTTGCACAGATCTGGAGAGACACAGTGGCTTTTGTATATATTTTATGAACAGAGCACTAAGCGTTAAGAGTAAATGAGACCGGACTCTTTTCTTTTTGTTCCAACTAATAACAGTCTGTTTCAGACCCACTATCGGGCAAAAGCCAAGAAAGAAAAAGGCATGAGCAATTATGCATGGGTGGTAGGTAATCACCACCCATCACACACCCAAATACAAGTGTTTTCACGATGTTTTCTTTAGGTTACCAAAATCAACCTAAAATATCGTTAACGTGATAGAATTTTAAATAAAAACAATCCAACAGATGTTAATTGAACAAGAACCATCATATTTCATATTGTAGTTATATTATGTTGTAAATAATTTAAATAATCAATTATGTAAAAAAACCACGACGATCGCAACATACCTTCAGGTGAGAACCTCGGGTGGGACTCGTTGTCGCAGCCAGGTTGCACGACAGGCCCAAAGCTCCGGTAGTTAGGCCAGAAGTCAACAGTGCCCAGTTCCCTCTTGCTGCCGTATCTGTTCGGGTCTGAATGGATGACGTCGACGAACTCAGCAGAATTGGGGTTCAACCTCTCAAACGGCAGTTTACCGTCAAATATGACGCCTGCAGGGTCTAAGCCGGTGATCCTGTAGAAGTTATTGTCGCTTAATACAGAGAAATTATAGGGGTTTCTGCTTCAAATTATGGAGCACGAAATAATGGGTACGTTATGGGTACGAATAATATTGCAATTCGACTCACTCTTGCTAGATTTTTTATTACGTTTCATTGCAGGTATTTACCAACCCAAAGATTTGCCATTAATCATGCTTAGAGTAACTTTATAAATGCGAATCCCTTTAACAACAGTGATCTTTAAAACAGCTAATATTGACCAACACTAGATCTTTCATCCTAATATTTGCATTGGGCTTAAAACCGTACTTAAAATATTAAACAGACGAAGTAAGCAAATATTTACCAAGGCAATTGGACTCCTTTCCTCGCCATTCTGTTGCCAGTGATGCCAACAATATGCGCGCCCAGGGAATGGCCCACTAAGTGCGTCTTATTCAAATCCAGGCCGACCGCGGAGAGGTTCAGCAAAACGTCAGCGAAGTCCGCGCCGAGCTGAGCAAGACATCGTTGTACTCATTATAACCGTCGTTTGTATTCATACTGCCCGAAATGAAGATTTTCCGTGCTTTACATTGCCATTTTATTGCACAAACAGACTTTTCTTTATTTTAAATGTCGGGTAATCAAAATTTTAGATGGCACTTAAAATGTTACATAGGTACGTGTGAAGCTAGGTAACATGCAGAGACGTAGACTTCAGAGATCAAACATAATATTCATACAATGATATACCTACATTACCTACGCTTGCTTCGAGCAGAAACAAAGGAAGCATTGAGACTGTCTCGACAGCACTTTGATATACCTACTTATACAATTTAGAGCGGAAAGAGTAGCAAGAGTGGAGGGATATTGGCATTAGAAATTGATACTTATTTATTCTTTAAAGTGTAATGGAGTAAAATAAGATAAGTAGGTTTGATAAAACGACCTGTGAAATGTAGAGATGTATCGCAGTAGATCGTTTTCCATGGAAATTCGTTTTTAAGTAAACCTATGCAATCGATGTTAATAAGAGCGACCGATTATACAGAAAAACACGTGTGTTTATGTAAGATTTTTACTCACCTTAAGAGCATTAGGTATAGCCCAACCTAAGTAAGAATGGGGGATCGAATTATGTATCGGAGCCGCTAGACGGTCCCAGTTCAAAAGAGCAACGTTGCTCTGCCCTTGCTCTAAATACGCCTTTATTAGAGCAGTCACCGCGGGCCCGTTGGGATAACCTGTAAATTATTTTTTATTATTTCCTCTCTCTGAGCTCTGACCTTAAGCTGATTATCGTAATAGGTAAGCATTATGAATAATGGCTGTGAAGTCATAGTATAGTGTTTGTTTTTTACAAGACTGCCCAAAATATAGTGTTACTTACTTATTTCTTGTTAGACTTTTCTTAAGTTTTAATATTTCTAACGCAAATGAATGAGTTTAATTCCATACAAATATTTATGCTGGAGATCACTTCATGAAAATATAATAACGAACTCGGCTGAGCCTTTGTATTTGGAAATATAATGTTCATATTATACCTCATAAACCATTCTTGGATAATTTAAGAAATGTTTAATGCCTGACACGTGGAAAGCTATTAGGGAAAAATGTTTAGTAAGTCTTTTACTTATTTTCCTAATACTTTCCTGTAAATCCATGGCAAAATATTGTCGTCGACTTGCTAGGGTTGTACCACGACTTGGAAAATATACTGCTGGCATCATCAAACCCCACCTCGGTAAAGTTTTCGAAAGCACTGAAACAAATATTTTAATGAAAATTGATGTTATCTCTCTATTTATGAGTCTCTGAAACTCAAACTATGTAGTTTATTCTTCATGTGTTGGACTTACTCAAAGTAAAGCCTGAGCTTAGCTTGTTCATCACCACCTTCGCAAATAACTGAAAAATAAATAGATAGGGAATATAATTAAAGTATCTACTGCTAATTAAGAATCATCATAGCACGTAGTCTGCACACCTACATATTTCAGTGAATGACCAAATGTCGAAAGCCATCACTTGTTATCAAAATTATAATCCCTCCAAACGTTAGTAAGAAGTGATTACTAGGCAGTAATATAATAGGATCCCTTATAACAATTTCCGAAAGGACATTGTCCGGACCAGCGATCCTTAAATACCCTTTATATCAACTACAAAAAGGAGGTTCTCAAGTCAACCTGCATTTTGAAAGTCGTTTCGTGTCGAATCGCGTTGTTGTCGTCGGACCTGTATGTGGAAGCCTTATTGTTCCTAACTAATATGTGCTTACTACAATTAATTTATGACTCGAATTAAAAGATGTTGTTGACCAAAGATAACTTGGCGCTAGTAATCTATCCAGATAGAATCATAACCAAATATTCCATTGACCCACTTTATCAGTAGGTATGTATAAGGTTTAATTTGAAATAATGTAATCCCAAAGCGATAAGACTTGCCCTAACTCAGTTAAATTACATTCTTTTTCTATTTTTAGTTTCATTTTGAACATCACTTTAGTAAAATGTTGAAGATGAAGAACTCCCTTTTTCACGCTCTACCATGCTAACTTTAGCGAATATTCATTTCAATAATAACATTGACTTGTGTTTAAGTTTTAGAACCACTTTCACTGTAGTATAATAAATATGAGATAATCAAATCTCGACAGGTTTGTCAACCTCTTGAATTCCACTGTTATTTCAATCAAACTATGTTGATTCTTGGGTGGGTCTTCTACTATGAATAATAAAAGTCCTTATATTTAACTTCGATAGGCTCTTTTTATTATTTTTGCATTGACATTTTATTCCTTTACCTTTTTATGACTTTAGTAGCGTCTCATAACATATTTCCCATCAAAAATCTAAAGAGAAAAGGCAAACTAAACCACTACTATTGACATAGGAAGTTTAGTGAACGCTTTCATCTAGCTAGGTAAAGAGAATGTTGTACGGCATCAAGACGAAAACGAACTCAAATAACGCAATGAGGGGGAAGAGGATAACGCTACAGATAGAGCAATGTTGGGTAATACATCGAAAACCCGAGGCAAACCCGAGTACAAAACCTAAGCCGACAACACATGGCTTGAAAAGTTATAGGATAATGAATACAGAACGTAAATGCTTACCGGCACCAATGATAAAAAAAACAATGTAGGCACTTGTGAACATTTTGAGGATTTTTCACGGATTGTCCATTCGTTAGTTTCGTATTGTTTTTATATACGGGCCGGTATCAATGTGTTGTGGCCTGTTGCGCCATTTTGAACTTTCCTTGACATAATCGTTACTGATTATGGTTTTGCCGCTGATGCTCATGTTTCGCTAAATCCTTCGGAAGCAGAAGACATTACTTTAAAAAAAACCTTAGTCAAATTAGTGAGTTTTACAGTAGAGTAAAAAAAACTTCTTCACACCTTCATATTTCACTTTTAATATTATATTATGATTTGCACTATAATATAATAGATATAATAACATTTTGCATATTTTGGACTCTAAGAAATATTAAGAATCCTATATAAATCTTGAGCTAAACTTGAGAAGGAAGTGACAAAGGTTACTTTTGAAGGAAAACTGGAAGTTAAAATGTGACAATCTTGAAGGAAATATTTAAAATTAAAAGACAAGGAAATTGATATATTTTGTATTTATTGCTGATACATATAATCACTTACTTATTCCTCACCACTACATACCATATCAGAGTTATAAACATCAGGACTACATCATCATTGGTGGTGCTGAGAGTAGAATAAAACAATCTAACCAACAGTTACTGTTGGTTAGATTCTTTCAAAAATGAGACTAACTTTTGCGAATCATTTAATTTTTTTTTTATTTGTTTATTGTGATAATTTTTGCTTTTTTCAAAATTATTTAAGTTTAATAAGTGAGAAAATATAATCAGAAAGCTTACGAATTCCTCTACAAGATGGCGTAACTAACTCATATCATGAATTTTTTGACAAATGTGGTTTTTGAAATAAGGTTTTCGATTGCCTTGGTTGTGTCATCGTGAAATTCTCGGTGCACTAACAGTGTGTTGTGCTTAATCTTATAATGCTTTCACTTTTATTGATTTGCATGGAAGGAGAACATGTTTCTTCGATCGTTATTGATTTATTGTATCATTGTTTCAATGAGACCGTGATATTTTCATAAACATGTCTAGCTTCTATTGCCGCGCAGTTAAGAAAAAAGTTTGAGCCTGTTCTATCTTTCAGTTGTCTTTACACCCTTTTTAACCTACTTCAAAAAGGAGGTTAAATTACATTTTTTTATGTATATTTACCGATTTCTCTGCCAAATTGCGAACCGATTTTCATTTTTTTTATTCGAAAGCCTAGGTATATATCCTGAGGTGGTCCTATTGTCACCAAGTTAGAATCTGATGATGGGATCTCAATTTTTTTTTTCATTTTATAAATTCTAACGCTGATCAGATATTTGTGCTGGGCAATCATGTTGCTGAGTTGATAATTGAAGATATAAGTCAGGATCTGATGATGGGATCCTGGGAAAAATGTTTGTTCAGCGATATTTTCGTCAAAAAAATGCTTATTAGCTCTAGTAAACACTAATGAAATAGTCTTTAAAATACCTTCATCAGCGATGAAGTTATAAAGCTTCAAAGTCGACAATTAGAAAGAGAAGTCCGATACCAAACTCTGACGTCCAATACCATGACGCTTATAAAACGGCGTCATAGAAAACGGCGTTTTCGCGAGTGGAAAAGATATATTTGTTTAAAATAGTTATGTCTCGTTTGTTTAGATGATGATGATCTAGATGTTTGTTCAATATGGTGAAAATCTGATAAAGAACTTCGGAGGTAGGCAACGGAACTCTTCTAAAAATGATAGCAAACCTCCCGGGATTGCTGAAATCGCATGTCTGTTTATTGATTACACCAGTACATAACATAACATCACGCCGGTAGGCTATTTTTTTATGGTTGGGATCCCAAAGCAAAGTAGAAATTCAACTAAGAGCTGGTCTGGTCTTGTACTGCGAAGACACACAAAGTAACTCCTTAACGGCAAATAGCGCCACCACACATTAAGGGAATAATGTCAATTTAGTTGAGGGGTAACACCACTAAAATGTGAAAATTACTACTGCTAGTGAACTTTAACTTCGGAAGTCGGTGTCAAAAAACGAAGAAACAACCAAACCCAATGACTTCCGAAATTAAAGTTATTTTAGTAATAATTTGTAGTGTGTTTTACTTGGAAGTCGATTGTATTTTTTTGTAAAAAAGTTTTTTAATTAGCTTTGAACCTTTAAAAAATTTTTAACTCCTTTTTTAAAATCGTGTATATATTTTGATCTTAGCTCGTCTAATAATATAAAAAAATTCAACATTATCTCTAACCGCGGCGTGCAGGCTGAAAAAAACAAAAAACGCGTTTATTTCAATAAAAGCTATGAAAATCAAGTTATCTCTAATGTTCTTTTACAATATTTAAAGAAAAAAAAGTAAAACTAATTTATTTTTTCAGAATAAAACATTTTCGCCCAGAGAAATGTTACGATACGTAATTGTGAACAATTAATTAGATACGTTTCTTTTTATAATTGAGTCAGACATGACCTATAAATTTAAATTAAACCCAATTTAATTCAGTTACATTTTTTGCCAGAATCGCTATCGGCAAAAAAACTCATAAGTATTAAGTAGCGCTAACAGGTAATGTAAAAATTTTAAACCGACTTCCAAACAAAAAAGGAGGAGGTTCTCAATTCGACTGATTATTTTTGTATGTTTGTTCAGCGATATATTCGCCAATTGTGAACCGATTTTAATGATTCTTTTCTGTTTCGAAGAGTATCTTCCCGGACTGGTCCCATAAAAATTTAGTAAAGATCTGATGAAGAACTTCGGAGATAGGTAAAGGAACTCTTCAATAAATGATAGCAAACCGGGATGCTGAAATCGCATGTCTGTTTATTGTTTACACCAGTTCATAACACCACATCACGCAGGCGCCGGTAAGCTGTGAAGCGACACTTGAACACAGATGTGTACAAGTGTTGCGGATTATGTTCAAAAGAGTTACCGCGGCCCTGGAAAGCAAAGGGCACTACGAGAAGCACGGATGGGTTTTAGTCAGTAAGAGTCTGACACTCCCTTCCGCTCCGCCCAGAGCGGGAGGAGTCATTTGATGATTTCCCATCTATAAAAAAAAAACAAAAAAAGATGTGTACAAGTCAACCATGGTTTTGGGGTTTCGGGAATAACTTTATTGTTTATGAACCGATCTTGATGATTCTTTTTGCGTTGGGTTTAGTTAAAGCTAACCACTAAAAAGTAAAAAAAAAACTTTTAAACAAATAAATACAACCGACTTCGAAATAAAAAACGCTGCAAAGTGTTTTTACAAAGTATAAAATAACTATAATTTCGGAAGCATATTTCAAAAAACGAAGAAACAACCAAAAACACCGTATTCCGAAATTATAGTTACTTTTGTAGTGTTTTTTGTTTCGAAGTCGGTTGTATTTATTTGTTTAAAAGTTTTTTTGGTTAGTGAAGATTATTTAGTAGGTAAGTAATTTTGTGAAAAGAAAGTAGTTAATAATTAATAATAATAATAATAATAATGATATTTATTTCATAAAACAGGAACACATTGCACTGTATACATTGTAGATTATACATTTTACATTTGTCACACTATAAGCACAATTATATAGACTCTATCCCTTAAACTAGGTCTAGCCTGTATCTTAAGAGATAGGGTTCAGCCATATGGGTAGGTACAGTAAATAATTGACATTCTGTAACAAGTGAAACAGTGTCGAAGTTATTCTATAAAATAAGTGTAGGTAGGTTACTTAATGTTTTGTGTAAGTGAGTGAGTGTTCGTGTAGTGAGTGTTAGTGTGAGTGTGAGTGTACCTATGTGTGTGATGGTGCGTGTATGTGTGTGTATATGTGCGTGAATTTTGCGATAGTATTTTTAAGAGATGTATGCTAGAAGATTCTCCGTTGTGAAGTAGTCCTGTTGTAGTAGCCATTGAGTGATTTTGTGTTTAAGTGTGTGTCTGTTTAAATCAAGTATATTTAATATTTTGTGTAGTTTCTTATATATATAAGAACCTATTACGTAAAATTGATGTTTGGCAAAAGTAGTTCTATGTGTTACACCTGATGGGATATTTGTGCGTTTTTTTGGGTTGGATCTGGGCATGACTCTATGAGTTCTGAGTACAGACTGCAAGATAAACAGCTGTCTAACTGTTAATACCTTACATTCATCATAAAGTTGCTTGGTTGGATATATGTACGGTTTCTTAGACATAACTTTTAGTACGGCTCTTTGAGCTCGCTCTGCCTTCAGGAAATTAGTTTTAATAGCAGCACCCCATACAGTAATACAATATCCAATAATCGACTGACACAGTGCCAGATAAACCATTTTTAATGTGTCTCTATCAGCCGAGTCTCTAAGGGATTTAAAAACATATATAAGACGCATTGTCCTGCTAGTTACCATTTCTATCTGTTTGTCCCATCGTAGGCCATCATCTATTTGCAGACCTAGATACTTTACACAGTCACTTCTAGCTAGTGTAGGACATGAACATGGTGTAGACGAGTTCAGGCAGGAGTGAGCTGTTACAACAAAGCTATGCGGTGGCTTGGTGTTCCGTCGGATTGCGAAAGAAATGTAGCAAGATTTATCCAAGTTTAATGTTAGTAAATTTTGGTGAAACCAGTTCATAATACTACTTAGTGCTATTTCTGCCTTAGTTTTTACATCTTCCCACGAAGCACCATGTATGACAATTGCAGTATCGTCAGCGTATGCGTAGATCTTGCAGTTTGGTAGTATCATCCTGCAAAGGTCATTAACATAAATTTGGAACAATGTGGGGCCTAATATGCTTCCCTGGGGCACACCGTATGAATTATTAGCTTGAAGTACAAAATCAAAGTATAACATTCTTTAAAAAATAGGATGGTTGCACGGATTAAAACTTTTTGCGGGATACATTTTGACATTATAGGGAATAGACATGCATTTTTTTTACTTACAAAATGGAATACTTATTAGCTTCAGAAAGCACTTTTGAAGTATTATTTAAAATAACTTCATCGGCGGTCAAGTTATAAAGCTTCAAAGTTGACACTTAGAAAGAGAAGTCCGATATAGACTTTGACGTCCAAGTCCATGACGCCTATACAGCTGCCATACAAAACAACGTTTTCGCAAGAGGGACAGATATTTTGTTTAAAATAGTTATAAGTATATCTCGTTGGTTTTTCGATCAATAATTTTGATTCTATTTTTACTGGAGTATTATATTTTTGTATATTTTCATATTTACTATGTTGATAACAAATGTTTTTTTCATGCATATTCCCTATTCCCTGCCTACACTCAGTACCTGATTATTCTCTACCTACATGGCCTAATTTTTGGCGTAATTTGCCTGGACTATTTCTTAATCTACGTAAATACTTAACCCAGAAGAGGTACCTACTTAGGTATTAGTATTTTTATTTGCGAGAACTCGCGAGTTCACGTTCATTCATTACATGTTTGTCTTTTGTCAGAAACACTCTTGAATAACTCACAACATACCTATTGAACAATACGTAGGTTTTCAATCCATTTTTCCTAGAAATCAGAAGCTAGAAACTCCGCTGCGAAACAACACGTATGTAAGTAGGTATCGACTTCTTTTAATACATCTAACGTTTCATACGGTATAAACATCGCGTTGTGTGCCTTGTTTATTGCAGGCTGTCTTCCTTGAAACATTTAATAGGAAGTAGCGAGCATGCTAGTTTAACTTAGGCAAAGGTTCCAGTTACATCTTGCAATTTAATATAAATTCCTTTCTTTGTTCCTTTCAGAGTAGGTCTCCAGATGCCTTTTCTATTTTCCGCCGAACGCGCACTTGACAAAAGGGGTGTTTAACTAGAACTTTGATCTGCACGTATTTATTTTTTGCTAATTGAGTTATCTGGAATACAGTTATCCCCGATAAATCGATGATCGTCATGAATAAGTACTTTACTTTCTCTCTTTTATTTTGACCTAATTTTAGGTGCCTACATCTTTCGGGTACTAATATGGGTGTAGGAAATTATGAACATTTCCAATAAAAAATTGTACTAACAAAAAGGTTTTAAACTTTGAGTAGGTATCAAATCTATATAGAGACCCGATCAGCTTCTCAGAAGATGAATCGTAAATACAAGACTTACCTACTTATATGTATTATAAATGCGAAAGTAGCTCTTCGCGTCTTAACGGCTGAACAAAGGGGAATGCCCACCAGCCATATAAAAAAATGCTTCAAATGAACAACAGTTAAATATGCGCCAAATTGTACTACATTTTTTTTTTTTTTTTTTAGACGTTGCCCCACACTAGGAATTTCTCCTGTATCGTGGGTGCGTTCACAGACATATAAACTCACATACACAAACAGCCAGACCCGGAACAACTATCTGTAGGCCATACAAATATTTGTTCCGTGCGGGAATCGAACCCGTGACACGCAGCGCAGCAGTCGACCGCTCAACCACTGCGCCAACCGTGTCGCCACATAGTAGGATACCCATTTCAATGTCAATAATTATCAAAAATCTAGGAAGGAATTAGTTTCAAACATGTTTTCTAAAATATAGATTATGTCTAGGTTAAGGATTAATTTATCTATACTTCTATACTAATAATAATAATATTATAAAGAGGAAAAATTTGTTTGTTTGTTTGTTTGTTTGTTTGTCTGAAATGAATAGGCTCCGAAACTACTGGACCGATTTGAAAAATTCTTTCACCAGTAGAATCGTACATTATCGATGATGGACATAGGCTATAGAATATTTTCAAAAAAGTTAGGGATCCGTATGAAAACTTCGATAATGTAACCCAAGGTGTGAGAAAAAATCCTCATATCGCGTACGCTGCGGAATCTATTGACAATAGAGCAAAGTGATGTACTACAATTTTATAGAGGTCATCAATGTCTACAAAAAAGTCCGGGATACCATATGTCTAACTATTATGGTTAAGTCACCATGACCGCTTTTTGTTCAAATATTCAAGCAAATCCTTGATGATATGAAAAAATGGTGATTTCGGTATCATGATATTAATCCTTATCCATTTAAATGTTTGATAATTAAGGTTGATTATGTCCGTGTAAATTACGCTTTAAATCATTCAAATCGGACCTTTCGTTCAAAAGTTGCGACGGTAATAAACATGCTCGGAGTAAGAAAAATGTCGCGGCTTGAGCGAACTGGGGAGAATCATAACAATGCTTGGTCCGATGAAGTTGAAAATGATTTCGATAAAACAATAAGAGTAACAAATGTTTGGATTTTTCTCAAATAAACTACATACATAATTAGGGGTGAAGCAAGGGTTGCAGCACTTGCAGCAAGTTTTTAGGGGAGGACATTATTGCTTGCTTTAATTTACGTCGGAATGCTATGAACGAACTAAAAATGGGATTATTGAAACAGATGTACCTAACAATTTTTGCATAATCAACTCCTGATGGGGTGAACGGGGTGAACAGTTGCGCTGAACCTGAGACCATAAAATAAGTAAAAATGGCTAAGTAATAAATGTAATTAAGCACAACGATTTTTGGGGGCGTTGAAGTTTGTGGAGTATCTACTAAATCCACGCGGACGAAGTCGCGGGCGAAGTGCTAGTGCAATAATAAAACAACAAAAAGCATTTAAATGTTTTATTCATCATTAATCATAACTAAAATATCATCTAGAAAGTGTGCAGGTGAATAGATATTGGATTGGTACCGGGCCCATGCTAAGTACCATATTATTGACATATTATGGGCACAGGTACCATCTGTTCGTCGTCCCACTAATCAGTTACAATATCGATGTTGAATAGCCCTCCTTCCAGATAAAGAATTGTTGACTATTATGTAAACAAAATATATACCTACTTTTTGAGAAATATGTCTACTCTGTATTTTTCCTTGCAGTAAAAAACAATTACATGGAAGAGCTAAATGCTCAACCAACGCGTTATCCATTTCCCTACATACGTCCGTCGGCATAAATATCATAAAAAAGCAATTCGTACGTAACTCAAGAGTCGCAAAATCAAATGTCAACTGGAGTAAACAAACAATCGAAAAAATGCAGTAATGTCAATAAGGCAAAGGACATGTGATTCATACAGCCTACGATTCGTTTTTTATTTTGAAAATAATTTGTTTTTAATTCATATTGATACGCTTATATTATTTTAATTAGACTTATGGTACACATAGGTTGAATTATATTAATTTAATGATAACTGCACTAATTCTAATAGTTTGTTATGGATTATTTGACGATTCCTGGGGCTCGAGTCTGCTATTGCAATCGTGTCTCAATGACCGGTCAGTGATCGAATATTTGACAACTTTGACAGTTTTTGTATGGGAAATGTGTCATAAGTTTGACGTTATACGTCAAAAATCGATCATTGACCGGTCATTGAGACACGATTGCAATAGCAGACTCGACCCCCTGTTTGGCTGAATGTCACTGTCAATGTCAAATAAACACTGACCTTCAATATAAAAAAAAGATTATTTGAACGGATATTCAAGTTAAATATTTTAATGATCGGTATATTTTTGCCCTACTTGAACAAACCTGAAAATTATTCCATTATACATACTTTATTTTGAATAAAATTAAGGACTATATTTTGTAGTTTCTGTTCATTTTCTGGGCGTTCCCCTTTGGATGAAACTGGCACGCGAGTAGTTCTTGTTCTGGATGGATGGAGACTATGAAAGAAGACGGATTATTTTTTAATCTCAGGAGTATGTTCGGGAGTTGCTGTGTGGTGTGTTGTCCTGTGTGTGATGGGACTTTCACGACAGCGAAACCGCTGGCAGAAGCTAGTCTGCTATAAAATGAAGAATTTAATGATATAATATTATATCAATGGTATTTATGAAATCATTGTTCCTGAAAATAAATGCACTCAGGTGGTAAGAATGACTACTAAAACACCCAAATAATCACCAAGTCGTCAATAAATTAGCCTAATTAAGGTTGCGGACCTAATTGCTAAATAACTGTGCCGTGATAATGTCATGTGGTTAACGAATGGCGCCTAAAGTCAAGGCTGCGTCCTTGTCTCTATGTACGAGTATAGTGGTATGTTTGAATAGCGGAACCTTGACTTGTACTGAGAATTACCACTGTTTATGGGTTTTTACAGCATCTTTCTCTAAGGTTCTCAGTACTTCTACGAAGTAACTTGGTAATTACGAAGTAAAAGTAACTGCAGTAAGCTGAGAATATTTCCTTATAGTTAAGGCATTACAAGCTATACGACATCGCAGCAAACCAAGGTGAAGGTGACGAGATGAGCTCGACTCCTGCAGAAAGTAGGTACCCACACTAGCAGAAAACAGAATTGAGTGGAAATGTGAGGGGACGGTAAGTAGGACCATACCTATATACGGACTACTTAGGCAGGTTTCCACCTGCAACCAGCTTGCAGTACCCACCTACCTACGTACGTACAATGCGGGCTACCGACCAGTGAGGTAGGATAATATGATCCATAGATACCTATATTTTATATTTCCATGATGAGATCAATCGCTCGAACAAAGTAAGTAAGTAATTCAACTTGCATGATACTTGCATATTATTTATTGCTTGCGAGGGAAACGCGGCCGTAGATTAACCTAGCTAATGTTGTTCTGTTTGTCCCCTGAATATTGTATTTACTAATTTATATTAATATGAACGTATTCGTTGTATTGACCTTATCTTAAAGGTAGGTTTAGCAGGTTTATAATATTTTCAAGTTAACAAAAACGAAAGTTGACGCGACAATGCTACAGCGATGCATAGTGGTTAAACCTAACCTACCAGAAAAAATATTATACGGTTACGAGGTCCGGCAGACACCGTGTATGACGTCATATAACCCATTTCAAACTTATTTGCAAAACTCACAACGCACTGCACTTTCTTCTGTATTTGGTCTGAGTCAGACTTATAGGGAGTGGACGCTTTGTGGTTTCTAACTTTAGGTGAGAGAGTGATTCAAAATTCAGGTTGGTATGTATGCCTACCTACCTCAATTTTGAATCACTCTCTTCACATGAAACTGGGCCAAAAAATTGAAGTATAAAAGTAGAATAAATATTGTCAATGATAACAATTGAGTCCAAGGGCTGTGTTTCGTTGACCGTTAACCACATAGTTCATTTGAAACTTGATAATAAAACGCGTACCTATCTATAGTAAGAATTATAGAGCATAGAGGCGCCTCGCCAGCCACTGCTAGAAAAGGCATAGTCCAAACTTCCCACACAAACCAAGCGTGTCAGTGAGGTTTACCGTATACTCGTAGAAATTGAAGGACCGTGGCTATTCTGACTTAAGATGAACGCGCACCTAGACGCACCGCAGGAGCCGCACGCGCTGCAGTCATTGCATTTTCTCATGATCTCGCGCAATCCGTACCGAACACGCCGAACGATCAAACATTATCACGTCTCTGTTGAACACGCGAATGTTGAAGGTTGTACAACTCTTCACATTGTTGCAGTCTGGAAATTAAGGGCCGGCGCTCAATGCCGGTATGGCACGGCATGGCACGGCAGGTTGCGCTACGGCATCGCGCGGCATGCCGTGGTATCTCGCGGCATGCCGTGGCATCTCGCGGCTTGCCGTGGCATCCCGCGGCATTCCATCTCCGCGCATCGACCGGACCACACTAACCGAAATGACCGCTGCGCAAGTTTCAACCATATTTCAACTAACTTAGCAATCATAATTCCTCGACACAAAGTGACCCATTACGTCTCGCGGGATGCAATGACGCGGCGCGGCATCCCGTGGCATGAAACGGCATGACACGTCATGCCGCAGCATGCCGCGGCGCGTCCCGTCATGCCACAGCATGGTGGTATCGAAATAAAGTAACATGAATTCTAAACTCATTGAAATAAGATTCAAAATAACTTCATTAGTAATAAGATCCTTTGCCGTGCATGCCGTGCCATGCCGGCAGTGAGCGCCGGCCCTAAAGCCGAATCGCTCATGTTTTACGAGATGTAGGTGCAAAAAAACTCGCAAGTAGGCAAATGCGATTTCCGTGACTACCGTAGGACCAACAAAACCGTGTCGGTTTGTTATCTCAAACCTACATAGAAAAATAAGGGCCGGCGCTCACTGCCGGCATGGCACGGCAAAGGATTTTATTACTAATCAAGTTATTATGAATTTTATTTCAATGAGTGTAGAATTCATGTTACTTTATTTCGGTACCACCATGCTGTGGCATGCCGCGGCATGCTGTGGCATGACGTGTCATGCCGTTTCATGCCACGGGATGCCGCAGCGCGCCATTGCATACCGCGAGACGTAATGGGTCACTTTGTGTCGAGGAATTATCATTGATAAGTTAGTTGAAATATGGTTGAAACTTGCGCAGCGGTCATTTCGGTTAATGTGGTCCGGTCGGTGCGTGGAGACGGAATGCCGCGGGAAACCACGGTATGCTGCGAGATGCCACGGCATGCCGCGTGATGCCGTAGCGCAACCTGCCGTGCCATGCCGTGCCATGCCGGCAGTGAGCGCCGGCCCTAAGTACCGCCTTTCGGTAAGTCAATGACAAAATATGTAGGATCCTCATTTGTCTTATATCTTGTGTCGACCATGATGAGCTACATAGTTCTGTTGTAAGTAGTAGTTCACAAATTATATTAGGTCAGCTAAATTGCTTAAAGGTACAATGTCTAGCGTCCATTAATCCTGTGCTCGTCATTAAATGCAATGTGATTGGTTAACTAACAGTTTTAAAACAAGTATGGGTCCCAAAATGCTGACTTAGGCTGTTTGGAATTATACTACATTTTTAATCCAACAAGTACCTACCTAAAGCAGTTTTCCTTGCTGCAAAAACGTAACTTTCTCAGTGATACCTACTTCATGCGATGAGTCAGAGCACCATGATCTAGGTACTAGAATAAGACCAAATAAATTAGCCATTTAAACAATCTACTTCCTTACAAGACTGGCTAGCGCTCGCCAAGTTAACCATGTAAGGGAGTAATTCATCTAATTGACCAAACTGTTATCAGTTATCACCTTCACTGATTGACTGTAATTGACGGATTGCTGAGAAGGAAATCAAACCACCGTGTCTTTAACATACTATTTTATTCTTTATATTAATATCCTTCGCAATCACGTAATAATATTTATGATTACAGTTTAATTTTGGAATGGTATTTAATGTAATATAACGATAAGCTTAAAAATAAATAAAAATCATATTAACTGAATTTACAATGTTATCCATCATGCATCACGATGACAGACTTCTTGAAATTAAGGAACATGGCCAAGAGTTTAGATGAACGCGACTCTTTGGTTTCTCTGTTTCTTCTAGAATAGCGGACTATATTAATCTAAAATGAAACATAAAAGTTAATGCGAAATTATTAACATTCACAATAGAAGAAAGATTTCAGCCCTAATCAAATGAAAGCGTCAAACTCCGAAAGACAGATAAAAACGTCATAATTACACCTTCACTTACAACTATGTTAATTTTCTCATCATTAAAATTGTTATTTGTACAAAATAATTCAACGAGTGTGATAAAATATAATAATTAAGTTAAAAATACAATACAAAAACAATATAAATACCTAATTATACGATCAATCTATTGCTAAGTAATACAGATAACAACCTGCTAGTACTGACATGACATGCCTGAACAGGCTAACACATTATCGAAGTAGATAGAATATATTTTCCTTTATTATTAAACAATCAGAAACAAGAATAATTGCACCAATAAATAAAAGAGATAATAAGGTTACAAAGTTAAATAAAATAAACGTTAATGAGACGTAAGAGAGACGTGAAACAGATTATAAATCAAGCATAATATAAATGGAAATGAAAAGAAGTATAGACAAGAAGTATCCGTATAGATAGTATAGTTTACTAAGTTATAACTTTTATTGATTGGCGCAATCCACAGGTACATAAACACTTTCCTTCAAATGCAGCCTAATTCGAGTATACCGTTCCGAGGCCAGAAGTTGAGAAAAGCAAATTCTTATATTATAAGTGAGTCTGGAGCTACTCCTTACCTTATTTCATTTAATTTATCCACTAATGGTAGAAACGTGTAGAAGTCGATAAAAATTGAAATAAGATAAATAGGTAAAACCCTTCAGCTAGGATTACTATGAGATATCTAAGGTATTGTTTTAATATCGTTTATGAGAATAACATATCATTATCACTTCAAGCTAAAATCTATTGAGAAAGAGCAAACTCGTATTAAATCTACGTAAAATAACATTTGAAGCTCATAAATTATTTGCAAAGTCCATTAAAATGGTGTTCCAGAGCTAGGAGCTTTAGACCATAATAGGTATCGTGTGAGTTCAGTTTCATTATTTTCATTCACCATTTCCATATAAGGTACATACGTATTCAATTCATACAGAGAAGTCACTCCGGTTGGGTCCCAGTTTCCTATAACCTACGCCTCCATACGGTGCTAAACTTATCTCCGGCAAGAACATGATCCGGACAATACGCGTGCGCGGCGCACGCGGGTAGACTAGTCGGTCACGAGCACAAAGTCCATCGTCCACTTCAATACTGACGATCGTCGTAGATGTAGATAGCCTCCCCGGCGGACTCCTTGAGCGGGGGCGGCGGGAAGTCCAACTCGCCCGGGCGGAACAGCTTGGAGGCGTTGGGCGCGGGCGACGCGGGCGCCGGCGAGCCGCTGCCCGGGGAGCCGCCGCCGCGACGCTTCACGCCGCTGGGCGACGCGGCCGTGCGGAACGACGACCGCCGGGCCAACCTGCGCAAAGCAAAGATTGGTAAGTAGGAATCACAGATTATTGAGAACGATTGTGAAACTGCAAGTATAGCAACTTAACCCCTATGTGTTAATGTGCCTCACCCCTCATGGATGATCTAATAAGGGCTGTATTACCTAAGTACAATTTACAAAGCCAATAAACTTAAATATGACTACCTAGAAGCCACCTCCTCAGGTGTCTCTTCTATCTCCAGTACCCAGCTGACGGAGTCGTGTTTCTCGACGACGCCCTTGACCGCGGGCAGCGGGGGCGTGTCCGGCGCGGGCGAGGCGGCGGGCGAGGGGGGCGAGTCGGGCGCGGGCGACGCCGAGCGCCCCGACTCGCCCGACGACGTGCGCGCGCGCAGCGGCGGCCGCTCGATGTAGCCGCCACCCGCTAGCAGAGACACCACCTGCACCACAATAGACAAGTTCAATTTAGAAGAATAATTTTGTATAGTAAACTGCTGGCCAATTGGGTGCCTTGGTACTAATGATGGGGTTGGGAACTGGAGCTCTAAGCAGCATCTCTTTCAGTTATAACGATTGCCAAAACGTCATCTTGTCTTGAAGTCTAAATGACCAATTATTGCAAACCTAGACATAAATCGTATCGTTTCCACGAAGATCATTTGTTAAGTGGTATTCTATATAATTTACCATCGGGTGATCTCATCACATCACACTCACAGTGAAAAGTTTACCAAACAAGCACAGACTGTTAAAGTAAATAAACTATTAGGTACTAAAATGATTTACGGCCGCTTTCTATAATATATCTCAATCCTAATCTTGATCCCGATCCTTGTCTGTAACCAATCAACGGCCGAGTTTGTGTCCATCTCCACACAATCCTCACCTTTGATTGGTTACAGACAAGGATCGGGATCAAGATTGGGATTGAGATATATTATAGAAAGCGGCCGTTAGGAACCATAGTTCCAGAAATATCATCGTGACACATCACCATGCACGCATGCAGTAACGGTAATTTAGAAAATTCAACCCACCTGTGACTTCTGTCTAAGCTTGTATCGGAGCTCCTCATTGAGCGCGGCAAGTCGCGCGGCATGGTCGCGGTCGCGCGCGGCGGCGTCGCGCAGACGCCTGTTGTCGTCGCGCAACCGGTCGGTGTCGCGCTGCCGAGCGGCCGCGCGTTCGCGCAGCTCCTCGGCGGCGTGACGCGCGGCTCGCGCCTCCCTCTCGCACGCCGCGCGTCTTTCTCGTTCTGCCGCGAGTTCTGATCGCGAATCGCGCAAAGATGCGACCTCCGCCTGCTTCAGCTCGATCACCGCGCGGAGTGATCGTACCTGTAAGACGCAGGCTTTAAAGTAACAAGTCATCAAATTTAAAGTACTATCCTTTCTAAATCTTGTATCCGTTCTGAACTTATCTACGCTAATATTAAACGGTAGCCCTATATATTTCAATGGCTCCATAATAATTATAACCGCTTTATTAATAGCTTCAGTTGACTGTACTAACCTCAGCTGCCAACTCGTTGGCATCTGTGCTCAATTCCTCATTCGCAGCTAATCGCAGCTCGCAATCTTCCGCCTCGCAGCACACGGGGTCGCAAGCCGCGTCGCACATGTTACACGACTTGTCCCACGATGTGTCCACCGACGTGTCTACCGACGTGTCGGTCGACGTGTTGGCCGACATCACCGATGTGTTGTACGACTTGCTCTGCTCGATCTCCACCCGCGCCGCCTCCAGTTGCGCGCGCAACGTGCGCTCGATTTCGCTGTGCGCGTGTAGACGCGCCCTACTCTCGGCGACTTCGTGTTTCAGGGATTCGATTGTATCCTATAAATAAAAGAAACGTGGCTTTACAATAATGTTTTATTTAAATTAACAGGTTTCACCAGCCATCGGTAAGTCATGTGGTTTAGCAAGATTGCCATTGTGGTTTCTGAAGGCTACGGCACATTCTTTGGCCTTCGCAAGTGCGGCGAGAACCCAACAATAAAAACAATTGTTTGTGAAACAATTCCAGTAATACAAGTCGGTGCATAAATTAATATTAATTGCAATTTATTTAAGTCCCAAAGGAATGGTAATGAGTGTGGTTACCTTGAGTCCCTTGATGTCATTGGCGAGGGTAGCGACCTCTTCGATATGCTTGGCCTGTAGGCGCGCGTTTGCCTCCTCCTTCGACGAGACCTCCATCTCCAGCTCTGAGATCTTGCTCAGGCATTCTGCGACTGAAATCATAGTAATTATACGTTAATAAACATTTATGAATCAATTTATTACATACCTAATGTGGAGCGCACTTGTTCATTTAAAATGTGCATAATAAATTATTACCTACAAACTTTATATTTTTTGCTGTGATTGAAAGACAAAGAAGATCAAGAAATGTACAGTCAATAACCCAAGGAAGTAAACTACTATCTACTTCATGTTTTTATAGAAGTCCATAATTATAGTGCTGTAGAATTCAATAGGTTGAAATGTTGAATAAGTTATTTTTGTATTTACTTAGGCTCATGGGAATCCTCCATTCCGATTAAATTGATTTTAAGTGATCATTATAATTAAAAGGCCCTATAAAAGTACGGCTTGCAACGGAATTTCACTCTTGTCATATCTGCCATAAAGTTTGTTATTCCATAACTTGATAATCATCTCGAATTCTAAATTAAAATGGCGGTGAACACTTACTGGTATCGAGATCTTTCTGCGCGCGCTGCTGTCGGTCGCGGTCTGCGCGTGCGGCGCTGCTGCGCTCGGCGGCCGCCACGCCGCGCCATCGCTCCGCCTCCACGCGCCAGCTGCTGCCATTCAGTGCGTCCAACTGGAAACGTAACACTACCATCAGAATAGCTGTTCATTGAGCATGCCCCTTTATTTTAATACTAGCTGTAGCTGTACCCGCTACACTGGGACGGGTGGCCCAGTGTAGCAGGCTTTCATCCCCTATTCAAAACCTTTGACCTTTTGGAGGGTTTCCCAAAATCCTTTCTAAGCTGACGTTTCCTACTCATTATTATCTACTTAATTTAATATTCATAGGTCAGTTAGTTTTCGAGATTTCGTGATTGGTCAGTGAATGAACGACCTTCCTTTCTTTCTTTTCCTATGAATTATGTATCTATGCATGTCAGTTCTGTGGCAATTAATAGGTACCTACTGTCACATTAACAACACCTCTTTTACTTGCGTCATAATCAGTCTCAAGAAATCAAGCTTGTATTCTACCAATAGTAATGGGTTCACGTTGGTTATTTGACAGAAAAAACGAGGCCCTTTTTGACACGAATAACCTCTCAAGTGAATACACTATGTTGGGTCATCACTTACACAAAAGCCATGTACAAACAACGATACTCGTAAAATATCTGTCTGTATGACCATACAAATATTTGTTCCAAGTTTCAACGTGAATCGAACCGCATTGGCCTCAAGGCTTTGTCAAATGTTTGTTGTGTTGGTTGGTAAACACAATAGAGTGCCTACAACTTATGTAAATCATCGACCACATTCGTAAATCACTACGACTTGTGACGACATTGTGGAAGTTGTACGTCATACGCACCGGCCGATACAAGTACATGCAAAATACATCGGTAATAAGTACGAAAAAATACTACATAGTGATGGTTATATGCAGAGTACCCATACTCAGATGTATCGATGTCTCCAAGAAATCTAAATATGCTTTTAATTCACGTTTTAGTTTTACGGTAATAGAGCAACGGGCATCGTCTAATATTTGAACAACCTTTCGTTAACCAATACGAGCCTTTACATAAATGTCAACGCGATCATCGGCATAACCGGAAAGCGCCTTCTGTCGGCACTACAATGCGCCGTACCAATGAAAACGACGATAGCGTATTCGCGCGATGATCGCTTTGTGTCGACGTTTTGTGACGACGACTGTTAATGTTATTGATACTAAATCAAATAATACTCACTCGAAACACTAAATACTGGACTAAAACGCCCAGGGCTTCGACGCCTTTGGCGGCATGCGCGAGCGCAACCGCCTGCTCGCGTGGTTGTTGCGGCTGCGGTGCGACTAGCGATACGGCGGGCGTGCGTGCGGGCTGCGGCGTCTGTACACGCTTGCCGCGCGGCCCCACCGCGGCTGCTACTCGCGGTGGCTCTGTGCGACAAAAGAAAATAAAGGTAAATCAAAAGTATTCATAAAATTAAAATAAATAATTTAAAAAGATTGTACAATTATACAGATCAGGATGGTCTGTGACCCCCAAACTAGAGATTTCTCTGTGTCTTGGCGGTTAGAGATGCCACTGGTTTGAATCAGCGACATGGAATAACACTTAACAGTGTTTAGGTCAAATCCATTATCCATGAATGATTGTCTGATTTCCGGTCAACTGGTCCATTCTGTAAACCTCTTATCGTGAATACTTAGGTGAAGTAAGCAGCTGTTAATCCACCTTGATTGGATTTAATGATACCTCACTTCATGGTCGCTTCATATGAGAAGAGGGAATAGCACTATAGATATGTCTATGTAATTCTAATAAATCCGGGAAGAGGGTAAGTGTTGCCAGTTATCACAGATTGGCACCGTAATAACGTTTTCGGGATGCCAGGGCCCAGTTTGGATAAGTAGGTTTTAGCAGATGAACGTCGAACAACAAACAATAGTTAAACGATCGATCTGCGTGAATCACGAGCACGATTTTCGCCTCGTTGTTCAATGAAGACTTGAAGACACGTAAACAAAACGGCTAGTAATATAACCTATCGGTAAGTACGCCGACACCATTCATAGCCACGCGCCGATCGTGCTGGGTCAGAGATCAGCACTAAGTACTCGTGTAGGAGTGGCAGGTTGCTAGCAGACGCCTACCTCGCTCCTCACTATAATAATACACTTCCGACGGTTGCGGTAGACCACCTTGTAGTATGAATAAGTGCTTATAAAGAGCAAGCAAAAACTTTCATTTATTGGTGAAATAAATCAAGGAAACTCATGACAACAGGCGTAAATGCAGCAAGGCGACTACTTTTGGGTAAGATGCCAGCAACTGCATTAGCGTTTCAAAGGTTGTTTTATTCATACCCTAAGGTTGACACATTACTCGTAACGTAACGGTCAAGAAGCTGAGGGCTATCTTTATCGTGACTCCTAGAAGATCATGAAAATACATGCTCTTTAAAAATATTCAAGTGTTTATACTGTGTAATCGTTCGTTCGGGCACGAGGACGTGTGTCACGATCCGACTAATCAGTGAATCGACCTCTAAAATCGTATTCCATGTATGAAGAGATGGTAATCTTTAGCGGCTCTACTCATTGTGGGTTTTTTTCATTATGCTCGTGTAAAATATTAAAGTCATTCATCATCATTTTCAGGGGCGAAGGAAGATATTAAAGTAAACTTGGGGTACCTTCTGTCTTTTTATCGCGGTTATAAAATTTAATATCACATTCATGTGAACTGTGACTGTTTTATGAGACTTTTAATTAAAATTAACAAGAGCTTTGTCCGTTTTAACATTGCAACTTGTAACTGCTACTTCACATGATGAACATACTTGGACCTTACTAGTTACGTGAAAACACCGCACATAATATTTAGGGCAGCTTGTCTTAAAATTGGTCTAGTTACTGCGCTTGCGACTGTCTACGCTAATAGATGCACGCTTCCTCTCTGTTAGCTTCACAATTACACAACTCGAGAGTTCTCACGATTTTAGTAAGAAGTAAAATGGAAACAAATCAGTAATTACAAACTGTTTTTCCATTGAACGAGGTATTAAGTGACATTGCATTCTTAAGACACCGGTATTTAATATGCATACAGATACCCTTGGTGAGATTGTTATCCAATCCATTCATTCCTACATATTAATGCATCCAACACAATGTTTTCAAGACCAATGAAAAAGATAGGAATAATAAACTGCGAAACGTAGCACATACCTACATATAATAGTCTCTCTATTTCAGAATTCTCGTTTCAAAATACCATGGGACAAAGCTTCAACTGAAAGCAATACACAATGAGGCAAGCATATCTTTATGAGAAATTCTTCATCAAACGTATTGTTAATTGTCTGTTATCCTTTGTCCCAGGAACTAATTAACAGCGTTACATAAAACACAGCTTTCTATATTTCGTGATGACATGGCAAGCCCTTAGAACTACCGATGCCATTACGAAGTGAAATCGACGCTGTTCCGCGCACGTATCTATTATTTGATATGAATATTTCAAACAGCCACTTACTAGGCAACATACTATTGAAATTTATAGTGCTATTACTTTTAAATCATCGGTATTTTCAGCCAATCGTACGTTAACAGGTTATATCTGGCTGTGGAAAAGCGAGTGCATTAATTTTCCTTCCTTTCCGCATTTTATTTCACAGGCCACAGACACACGATCCCATCTAATCATTTAATCAAAGTAGGACAACAAAAAAGCAGCTTTGATTTAGCAGATGTAAAAAATGGTCGCTCTTTATGTCGGTGCCCGGTGCTGTTCCCACGCGCCGCGCTCGCTTCGCGCATCATTAGCTTCGGCTGACAGCGCCCATTTCCGCCACGTGGTAACAATAAAAGCTCCAACATGTTAATTTTTCAGTCCAATTTGTAACATTTCGCGTGTTTTTGACAAATCGGATCAAAATATTCAACAAATAAAATTAATAGATATACAAAAGCTTCACATTCTCTCATTAGTTTCCTCTCGTTTACAGTGTACAAGATTGTTTATGTCGACTAAAGGAACCGTTGATTATATCACTGTGCCACGGTATAGTAGTTGGATCTCTCTAGTAACGGACAAATGCTTATTATCTCGACATTACACTAATTCAATCATGACTCTTCTGCCCACATCTAGGCTAGCAGGTGCCACGAAATATTACATGAATTAAAAGAGAACACAGGCCAAAAAAAGGAAGTAAAAACATCATATATTTGAACAAGATCTAGACAAAGCCGTTGCAATAGTTCCTAATTGTGCTCAACTGCTCATAAAGCATAATTATTGCGGATGATGTCTCAATAGTAATTTTGTGAATGGCCGGTTAGAGAGGGTCAAACAGCATGCGCGTGGGCATCAATTGGGAACGTTGAAACGTCAAATTAACATGCCTTAGGGCTGACATAATATTAAATATACAATTAATTTATGACGGTGCGTTGTTAAGGGCTCAATGATTCTTAATCATTTTCGTTTGAGCTTGACTTCAGAATTGAGTGATTTTATTTTCGGTTGTGACAGGTCGATATTTTACTGGCCAATTATGAATCCTATTAGAATAGGCCTATAAGAATTTTAAGAACGTTAGCAACTGCAAATATTATTCCATTCTTGTATCCCTAAATACGATCAACCCTGCAGTCAGTATACGTGTACATATATTAGTCAAAGTACAAGAGAGCGTTGCGCCTACGCCGGGAACATAGACCGTTTGATCATGATTGCTGACATTTTTATGTACTTGACAAATGTCAGTTCTCATGAACATGATTCTGCAATAGTTATGTGATCTTTACGTACATAACTTCTGCCATAAAACTTGCTTGTGAAGGCCCTTTCCAAATGTGAATAAGCGTTTTGTTGAGGAGACACCTATGCGTTAACAAATCTCTTGGGAAATGGATTTTAAGAATTACCGTCACGCCTATGCCAAACCTACACACATTTCGACAATGGTTATACCTGTTAGCGTTAAATTTGCGCCCATGAAAAAGGGGGCAAGCCGTGAGCATTGCGATGGACATGAATACATTTAATATATTTTTACGCTGTTCATTAGAAAACCAGCGTCAGACAGCATCAATCTGTCTGACATTTTCCTGAAATGGACCTTTTTAGTGCAGCCGTGAGAGACGCACACTTAGTTTTTGGCATACCTATAATTATTTGTTATTCCTATGTGGGTACAGTGCGTGTTTCATGTAAGTATGTGCTAAATAAATATTTTTCTTTCTTTCTTTATTTCCAAAGAATGACGAAACAACTGTTTTCGGAGTTGGTAATCAAAAATCCAACAGCCATGGGCACTTGTAGAACGACGAAAAACTTAAATATGTATTGTTCTTCTTCTTGTGTGGATAGTAAGGTCTAAGTCTAACGACCCCACAAGGGCCGCCTCAAGGGCCTCTGACATGGTTTGACGACCGCCATTTGGCGGCCGGGACCACCGGCTTATACGTGCCTTCCGAAGCACGGAATCATCTTTTTATCAGACAATCAGGTGATTTAAGCCTGCAATGTCCTAGCCAAACTGGAAACAACTTTACAAAGTATGCTTCCCGTGGGAATCGAACCCACGACCACCGGGTCACAAGGCAAACGCCCAAACTTACCAACTTGACTAAAGTAATGGTCATTCGAAAACTGTACCTTAACATGTAGTCTACTAAGTCATGTTACAAGTAAACTTGCCAATTTAAAAGCACATAGAATCATAAACCACAGACAGTCGTTACTATGATGGATTCAGAGGCGATTGACTGTTTTGTATCAGTATTCTACTTACAGAGTAGGGTAACGGTTCTACGAGACCGTGCCGTGAATATTCTATTGCCTAGAGTACGTTGACTACTTACTATTAAAAAGTAACGATAATATACGTCTTCCTGTAATATGTCAACAATGATTTACGATGCTTGTATATTTATGAAAAGGACACACAGTAAACTGATGTAATTTAAGCTTGAAGACCTGTCTTACAGGTCCCAAATCTAGTAATCACGTTCAGCCTCCAGCATTGACCAAGGTTAGAATCTTGCTGTAACTTATACTACGCACAATACATTGTAACTTTAAGAGTACCTAATAAAAAAATATTAGATTGAAAGGAGAATGACCAAAACCAGTCTAGAAAAGTTGCATGTATGAAAACCAAATGAATATAGTAATTATTTGCTTATTTTTTACAAGCTTTCCACTTCAGGAATTTTGTTTTCGTATCCGGAATTATGATTTTAAGATAAACAGTAAATTAACGATTGCTACATTTCCGTATAGTCCTGATGGACGTTTCGTTCTCTTCATTTGTACGAGTTACGTAAGTATGAGCCTTTACATAAAAACAACACAAAAATGATATTAAACTCATAAATAGCTAAATAATTAGTAATATCATAATCATAACGTAGGTACTGTATATGTATTTCATAGTTCCGTTGTGAAAATATTTATTTTTGTGTTTCGTCTCACGCAGATGCAACTGCCAAAGCAGATGAAAGGCGTACCGGTAGGGATGGTGATTATTCCTAAACAAGATCGATTTTTAAATCTATCCGAATCAGAGGAAAGAATCGATTCAGCAATAAATTGAGTTCTGATAGATCTGTTCCCGCCATTATTCTACATCGACAGCTTTATTATATTATATAATCACTTATTCGTTTTGGTGTTGCCAGCATAATTAGTCAAATGTAATGAATAATCGAATACAAAATAAATTAAATAATATTCTTTGGTTACAAAAAACAGAACAAAGAAACTGCGTATCAAAACTTAAAAGTTGCAATCCGCAGGAAAAACATCGGAACTCGTTTAAAAAATCTATAATTCATTGTTTATGATCGATAAAAAAAAACAATTTACTTGACCTATAAAATCGATTCTAGATCGCCATCCCTAAGCCGACGCCTGCGGAAGCCGCCATTACTGTTTATGTGTCAACTGAAAATGGTCACCGCGATTAATCTCTCCACTTAAATAGTAATACTTACGGAAATTCGTTGGTGTGTTTGTTTTAAACAACTTAGCGTGTTTCATGTAACTAACGACAGGACGTTTTCATATTTAATTGTGTTTTATTACGCCAGGACGTTTTTGTGTTGTGTTTCTGAACTCTTTTGAGATTCTAATCATGTCGATGCTTGATTTTGATCAACCGATGCCGGTGGTAATGAGAAGCCGATGTGTCAATTGTTCACTTTTGATACCCAGAAATCACCCGCAACATTCCTTGCAACAAGCGTCTACGACGATGATTACTATAATACAATCTTGGATAACTCCTACTGAGGTAGGTAAGTTTTACTATATTACCTACCTACTTCTAGATTAGACGTGCTAGCAACCTGTACTTTGAATAGCTGACTAATATCCAATAACCTTAGTGCGGTGCAACTTCAAAGTTGTACCATGTTATTAATACTAACAAAGATTTTCTATTGATCCTTTAATTAAATCTTGGAATAGTGAACTTTGATGTGAAGAATACAGCAATGTAATATACTGATGTAGGTACTGTATAATAAACCAGAATACTTTTTTGATTTGTTTCTAATCTCTGGAATTATTGTGTTGATTTGAAAAAAGTATTTTATTATATGATTATCAGATTCATGAAGAATACTTCAGTAGTTTAGTTTAGGGTATAGTTTACAAGTCCTATAGTTTTCAAGAATATGTGGGAAACGAATATGTGGGTGCTTGTTTGGATGGGTGATAAAAATCTTTTGAAATTCTCGGTTTTTCTCTATTATGATATGCATGTTTTCTACACCTAAACCTTCCCCATGAATCACCCTGTCTATTGGTGGAAACTGCATGAATATCTGTTCAGTACTTTTTGAGTTTATCATATGCATACAGACCAACAGTTACAGTAATAAACAGTTTTTAAATCATAGAATGTGTATTCAATAAAGATTTACAATATGCAATGATTTTGCAATGTGTATTTGTGTGCCTTTGTTATAAAATAATTATGTGAGGATTCAATGATGATTGGTGAATAACTTGAGTTAAATATTTCAGAAAAACAGCAACATTGAGAAATAATTTATTTTATTTCAGTTTTCATCAGAAAGTGTACTATGTACAGAGTGTATGGTAATACTTCAAGATCGAGCAAGCACATTCATTGATGGAAATGCTATACCATTGCCTGCATTTGGTCACAGAAGTCGTATGCTTTTTTTGTGGAAAGTCTATTTTACGTACAACAAGAACACATGCTGTGAGATCTGACCGCCAAGAAAGGAACATTATATTAAGAAAGGTTTCACTGCACTTGGTAAATATTTTTTACACATATTTCTATAATGTTAATTTTCATTCTCGGGGAACTTCACTACCATCCAGAAAACTGCAGCAAAACAACTATGTTGTTTCTGTGAGTGTATAAGGTCACCGGTGAGTCAAACCCAGCGGTGATTTCTAATAAAAGTATTTGACTTTGAGCGGTAATAATCTATACACTGGAATAACACGATATTTTTCTCAGTAATAATAATATTGTCTTAACATACTTCCTGGTAACCAGTCCACTTAAGACTTCAAAACCCATAGGCCTATTAACTTTGTTTTCATATGTTGAAATAGTTTCCCACCAACTGGGGGTTGTCCTAGGGTGCAATAGCATAGCGCATACAGGGATAGTCGTTGGTTGGTACCACATTCCATTAAAAGTGTCTAAAAGGCCTCTGCAAGTTGGCTCGGCTCCTCATATGCCTTCCAAAGATCCCAGAGTTCTGAGATATACTGACCCATTTAATAATATTGTATTAGTGCTAATATTAGCAGTACAGCGTTGGAAGGCCTCCCACAAGGTGGATGGATGACTTTGTGAGTGTCGTGGGAATCTGATAGGGGTGAGATGCACAGGACTGTTAGGTGTAGCAACACTTGGGGGAGGCCTATGTCCAATCGTGGGTGTCTTTCAGCTGAAATAGTAATGATGATTGTTATATTTTAATTCTGAATACATAGTATGTCAATTTGTTTTAGGTTTCAAGATTGGAAAGAGTATGTAATGCTTGTTGGTTGGCAGCTTATAGAGAAGTGAGACATCAAAACCAACATGACACCAATCGCCCCATTCTGTCTGATGTAGGAACGAGTGGAGAATTTAATATACCTGTACCGCCACCCCTTCCGCAACATACCTCACAACATTCCAGGCAACCTTCTCCAGCAATAGCTAAAATACCATCAGCAGTATACAGACGTGCTGCTAATACAGCTAGTCATTGCATATTTGTTGACTGTTTTGAATCAGAATGTTTACTTATACCTGCTGCCATAAAGCAGCTTTTACTTTTAAATCACAAGTTTTATATACCTCCAGGAGCACGAATATGTAATTATCACTTAAATCATGGCCATTGGAATAAATTAACCTCCCAGTTAAGAGACTTTACTGGTACACAGTTTGACAACATTTTAAATATGTTGCAGCAAGCTGCCAAATACCACTTTGATTTTTCGAATATTGCAATTATGCCAGAATATTTATGTCATTATTGGTTAAGTATGACTTCTAATCAATTTTATGATTTATTAAATTCTGTACCAAATCTATCACTCTGTACCTAATGCCACTATGGCTTTGTGCATGTATTTAGTTAAGCTGAGAACTGGTGACAGTAATGAAAGATTGGCTACACTATTTGAGAAATCTCGAACTACCTTCAGAACGCCGGATGAATTCAGCTAGAGAGTGCCTCTTGAGAGGCAGAATTAAATCGAGGCACGTTAATAGTCGCACCTATTTTACGTATTTATTAATTAGCAAAGATGATGCTGTAGCTAATACATTAGATGCAATAGTCGGCTACTCATGCAATTGCCTGGTTGGAAAGAGAACTGTGGGCTGTTGCGCTCATATAATGACTATAGTTTGGTTCTTGAGCTGGGGACGTTATAACGATATAACTGCTCCAGCTTCGTATTTAGATAATTATTTTGATGAGTATGAGGAATAATAAAGGTAATTGGTACCTAACAATGCTATTTCTGCTGATTTTACATGTCAAATACGTAGAACATCTATAGGTATATTTGTTGTAACATTAAATACACCTAATGACTACCTACATGAAAAGTCTGTTCATATTATGTGTTTTATACCTTTGTATACATTAGGTAGGTAACTTATTCATTTGTGCATAGATCTGGGATAAATTGAAGTTAATAAAATAAAATCTCTATCTGACTGAAGTTGTTTTATTTCGATAATGTCACATAAGCGCTGCGAGGCCATAAAAAGCACGATTATTTCTTTTTTTTTTCAATAAGCAGCTATTCTCTTATTTTGTTTTTAACTATGTTTGTTGTTTTGTACCTACATGAGTGATCTGTGGTCATTTTATAAGTTGCGAGTAGTTTAGACATAATTTTTAGGTTATCTCCGAAATTGTTTAATTACTTTAAAACCCGGATACTAATGTGAAAATGAACACTTTTATTTAATAGTATATAAAGCGTAGTCTATAATAAATAAAGATTTATTGTGTTTCAACTTAAGACGGATTTCCATACATCGTTGGTCATGATCCTTTGTGCTTTTGACAACCCTAAGTAATCCCCCTAACTAAACACATATATTTTAAGAGTATCTCTAAAGCAATGAGACCTTGTGAGGCCGATGACATAAACACCAATTTATTTAAATATAATCAAATTGTTGTGTTGCTTTCGAGCAATTTGCAAATTATGCGCCAGTTATTAAAGTCTTCAGTAAATTACCTATAAACAATTGTCAGTAAGTACCTACATTTATAAGGATTTATTAGGTACCATTTATAATTGGCAAAAGTTATGACGAATTAAATAATAATTTCATTACTATTTGTGTTTCAAGTATGGCCATAAAATAATCGAAGGTAAATGAATCAAAGCTGCATAGTTCGCGTTCGTGACTGAACTATTTTTATTTAAGATCAATAGTATGGTTGTTAAAAGTAACTGAAAGGATATTCATGTTTGTTCGACCTACATTTAAGGTAACCGAAGCTTTTCATCAAAGCGTTCAGTCTTCAGTATTTTAAGTAAATATAGCATTATTTGAATCACGCATTGACGTACAAGTTACATTTACTTCCTTTCACGGAAAGCTTTACTCGCGTTTGACTGCTTGATTAGGGCAACCGGTGGTAAGGGATTTTTATTTTGTCCTAAGTTTATGAAAACATGAATGAAATCACCATTGGACCTATTGTTTACGTGTGGGCGCTATTGTTTCTAAACATGAAGTTAGATGTGTTCTCAAAACTCAAAGCAAGACCGCCCCTAGCATAATATTTTCACAATTTTGAAGAACAGCAAGCTCAAATATTAAACGTAAACTCCACTATTCCGCCCACGGAGCGCCATTAAGAAAACCATTTATCATTCGCTCATCAAACGGTTGTTGCTCATTTGGTGGGTTCCGGATAGCAACAAATCTTGCCGCAATAGTTCATTTACACTGTTATTTGTACCGCGTACCCGCTCTAATAATACTATAATCCATTCGTTTGCGTCTAGCGTGTAGAGTAGTGAGAGAATCACAGATCTAATTTTAGTTGTGTTTGTATGTATGTCAGGGGGCCGCCAGTCGCCCGCCCGCCCTAGAAGGGTCATCTGCCCAACGACAGCTCTGCAATATATCTTGCATTGCGCAAAAATGTCGCCTTCTTCGCATTGTTTTCTTTTGATTAGAAAGATTTCAACATTTTGGGTGCAAGTGTTCGGGTGGGTACATTGTGAATTAAGTAGGATCTAACAATTTACTAAAATGCTTGCCTATATTTCTTGGGTGGCAAATCGAGTAATGCATAACATAATGCATTATAAACCTAACGACAAAAGCACTAACATTTCATTGATATGAATTCCTGGAACTGTACAGTAGGTAACAGATGACGATAATAAACACAAAACCGATATGAATTTCTGTGAAATTAATCTTTGATCGCGAACTAGGAACCTACCAGCATCAACTGGGCCAAATGGGCGATATTAAAAAACCTAGCAACATTTCTGTGTAAATTATACCGTGCGACCCTATTGTAGAGCGAGATCAAAATCTTTGTGAAATAGCAGTATATTATGATAACATCATAAAATTGTATGTTTCAGCAAGGCTGTATATGTACTGTGACGTGACATAACGAAACTCATACATTATGTACGGCATGTGTGTTCCAAGAACTAGGAGTGGAACTCGGAAGTATGTTATGTGCGATATTTTCCATAGTGGTGCAAAGTTGCGGAAAACTCCATCGAGAATTTTTCCTGTAACACACGATTAAAAGTCGAGTTTATTGACATTGATAAGATTTTAGATCGACTTAAATGTGAATAATATAACGCCTTGTCACATGTCACGCTTACAATTGCGATCCCAGACCGGAAAGGACAACCTTGTCCTGGCTTTAAACAAAGCACCTGCTACAGGCATCATGAAGGCTACAAACTGGGCCAAAATCTACTTTTACATGACATCATTACACTTTCCTTGGAGATCAGTATCGTACGTCCAGTGTACGTGGCCTAGTCGTTGTCCACAGGTGTCTGTGCGTCATTTCGGTCCAAGAAAGTTGACCTATAAGGACGTGACACAATCGCAATACAAATCCGATTGTGTTTACGCCAAATCCGGGTCTCTAAGATATCGGACACCTCTTGAGCTGAGCTCAGATTTGCTGATATGTAGGTCCGCGTTGATCACTATTTCTCACGCACACGCAATGCGTATATGCGCATGACATTTACGTTTACGAATTTGAAATCACCCTACATTCAGGTTAAATGCAAATGTTGCCAAATCTAAACTGTTGGTGCCCGCAATTTTTACTGTTACAATCTGACAATCTACAGCTGGACTAAAAGCTTCTATAGTATGACTTCATCTCTTGATCTTTTTTAAGAGCCAAGTGTCGAGTCACTCTAATTTGTTATATCTAGCCTGCGAGGCTACTTCGCTGAATCATGGTTCCTCAGATATCTTTGGCCGCTCCCAGCACCAGGCATGCTGCCAGCCTATCCCGCTATTGACAACGTTTAGACTTCGAGATCAATTTTCACTTTGCAGTGAGGTGTATTGAACTCGTTAGTTTGATTTGATAGTCCGTTGTCGAACCTTGAGGTTGAACTTTTGAATACTCGCCAAGGCTCATTCTTGAGGATCGTAGGTCAAAACGGTAAGAATAGAAAGGCACACATCGAGCTTTGTAAAACGAAGTTTACAATAACGTGACCGTAATTATAGCCAATGCATTGCAGATAGAACCTGCTCATAATTTTTGTTTACATACTCGTCTAATGTTTGAAAATGCTTACTTTCGGTGTTAAGTGGGTTTCATAAGAAGTCTGAAGGTGTTTAAAAAGTTTAATCATTTGAATTGTCCATAAACGACGATATGTCAATATTGAGTAAGATTTGTCGAGCCAATTTGTTGTTTTCACTTTGCAACTATGATGTGGCCGAGTCAATGCGTATCTATAGGTATCTCAAGGCTGAGTAATCAACCAAGGAGTGGTACAGTGGGATACAAGATATCTTTGTCATAAATAATTTTGCAAACTGCGATACAGTCATAAAATAATAAAAAACTGATCTCTATTTTAATATTTGGAGATGACATCCAAATCAGGTAGACATCGTAAAAACTAGAGATAGCACTAACGTATCAGATTTATAGATAGAGATCATGCGCACGATTGCGCTGTTTAACACTCACGCACGGCAATCTATCACTTGCTCGTCTATCACCGTCTCACCGTCTCACCGCGGCACCGTGGTGACCCCATTCCTCTGCTAAGACATCTTCAAGAAGATAGTAGAGTAGGCAATGTTTACACATTTTAGTATCAAGTATCAACGTCAGCAACGCAATGATCACATAGGCAGTATTCAAATTCAGCGAAACAAAGGACTCATAATATAATTCGTCACAATGGTCAATTCGCAAATACCCTCGTAATAGTCCGCCTCGCGACGTAAATCTGTCAGTGGGTACTAACGAAGTTGTAAAACTCATACACATCGCCACCTTTGTTCGCTCCGAGAAATTAAAAGGACACCTACAAAGGAAGTTAAAATATACCTAAGGACGTCGGTGACGATTTCCTTATACTTCGCAATCTGGGTCACGATTATATGATCAGTAATTTAATATAATATTTACATAAAAAAAATTCAAATGAATAAACTGGAAAGAAACGTTTCATGGCGCTTAGCTTGTGTAACGTGTTTTGTATTCAAAGAATTGCCGCGTGGCATATCGATATCGACCACACAACGATTTTACAACACCTAAAAGGCAAAATACTGATATCGAATTGTTTAAGCACTGAAGGTACTTTTATTTGCAAATTGTGACAGTGACATAACTCATTTATTCAAAGCAGTGAATTTTGCGGTAAGCCCTCTATTAAATTTGTCATGTGTCATGTTATATTTACTTGCGGCGGCTGATGACAGAACTGACATGCCATCAAACGTGAGCCCTCCAGCTATTCGCCAACTTAATATAATCCCACTTAACATGAAATAAACGTGGCCTTACTTTTAGTATTTTGTTTTACGACAATACCGCGTGAACATCCTGTGTATGCTCCCACTAATTAACTTTTAATAGGCATAATTTCCACACAAGTACTTTACTAATAGATGTTGGGAGTTAGGGTCATCACTCACACACTATAGCGAATCGCTAATGTCTCAGAACAAATAATAAGTTGTAATATAAGTTGTGAAGCAGGATCGAACTGAGAAACTTAAACTTAGCGGACGGATGTTCCGCTGATGCATCATTTAACCCGGCTAAAAAACGTACGCGTGGAATTGACAACTTCCTCTTTCTTTGAATTCGGTTAAAATGCACTACATATTCGTTACAACCGTCATGCCGGTGATTTCCAAAGGGTACGGATGGGAGTGATGTACTATCACGCAATCATGGTTTCCGATGGCGAGTTTTAGGTACAAGACTCTCAATTGAGGATTTATCATGGTGTAAAAAGATGTGCCTAAGCTACAGTTTTCATGGCGTTTCCCAGCTTCTTCAAAGCAGTATCACAAAGTTTCGTAATTTCCGTAACACTACACAACAATAAAGTGTTACAGAAATAATAAAACAATAGCTTCAATGAAAAAAAAACAATTGTATCTCCATTCGTGCACTCATACAAAAAGATAATTTTAATTAGATACAGTTTTTGGCGTAATCACGTTAAATAATTTGGTTATTTTGTTTTCAGGCATTGCAAAACTTTGTGATATGATACAAGTTCAGACTTGACATCATCGATGATCATTTTTATTGTGTGTGAAGTCATTTTGTAAAAAGGGGTAGGCGGTAGATAGGTGCTCGTAGTCACCAACAGTCACCACACTTGATGTTACAGGTGAGTGACCGCAACTGTTCAGAGACATCTTTTCATTTACCGGTTACCATATTTTGCAATAAAATAAATTATTATTTAACAAAAAAGCAAGATGCACATAAAATAGATATCATCAAACATCGCACATGAGGAATGGAGAAAGTTGTCAGAAACAGTTGATGTCTCCATCGAGAAAAATAAGAAAACGTGCAAAACTTTGTAACGCGTTCTTTAATACCTGTGTTTTCGTTTATTAGCTTCTGTATTTACTTTGAGACATTAATAGATTTAATTACTGCGCTCTGCAAGTGCAATATTAATAGCATATTTATCATCCACCAGTACCGTGTTCTTGAGATTTTATTCGTAAACAAAATCATCCGCCAACCACTGGCCTCCGGATGAGACCAGCCATTGGGAAAACTGTCTGGAAAAACCAAACAAAATTTTTAACAATTATGCTTAAAATAACAACACATGATGTAGCGTTAATTAGTCTAGCTTATTTTTTTAGTAACTTTATCGCAATTGTGGACTAAACATTGTGTAGTCAGACTTAATGTCTACTTTTATTACGTCGGCACACCTTTTGAATCATAGAGTATATTACACTAAGCTGACCTCGAAACCTGTGACGAAAGGCCAGGTATTGTGCATGTCTTGGCAAGAGTCCAATGGTAATGTAAAAATGAACTGAGGGAAGCCGCCAAATTGTCTGTTTCATGAAAGACCTCCTCGTACCTACAAGGAGACATGTTTTTTCTATGTTTTCGCAATCAGCGAATAAATGGTCAATTCGTTGTGTCCCTCAATTTTACACGCAAGGTGTACGCATGATTTATCTAGTAACGCTTTGGCGAATGTTGTTATCCTTTTCATTCACGAAATTGCATATTATATCAACAGTTTTTGGTATTTATTTTAGCGGGAAAAACACCTATGCATATTTACTCGCTGAATTCCAACATCCTGCAGTAAATACATATTTCTTGTTTGCAATATTTTAATTTATCTTATCATCATGTCTTAATTGGTTTATGACCGGAGAAATAATTTTTATAAGCGTTTTGGTTTTATTCGTCTTTTTATACCGTAATGGTTGAACTCTGAAGTAATAGCAGGTAACTGACGCTAAACCATCGCGACGAGGCCGCACACACGGCACACACGTATCTTCAACCCAAAGCAAAGTTATCAATCAACCAACATCCGTAGTTTAAACAAATGCCACCATTATATTCGGTAAACAATGGTCCGGACAGCTTGGCGAAAACAGGCAATGCGGTTAAAAAAATATTCGTGGTAATTGCTAACCTTGGCGAGGGCAAGGTCAAACGGAAACTTTCAAGTTTAAGCCCTACGGAGTAACGACGATGGTGAACGTTCCCGCCATGGCCAACCAATGACAATTTTTTTAAATGCAAAATGAGTTTTTTAGCAGTTGATCAACTACCTACTTGATGTTATTCGGCAATTACGTACGACTTACATACACTGTAAGTTATGATGAATGACATTTATTATTTTAATTACGGCGCTTCCTGTCTGCAGTCCATTTTCACTTCCTTAACATATCACAGTAAAAAGGAAAGCAATCCATAGCAAAATAGTAGATTATGCACCCAGGGGATAAAGCAGTGTCTTGTGTCACGGGCGTCATATTGAATCTCGAACGCAATGAAGGATTCGGGAGTTAACTCCCGAGCGTAGCGAGGGAGTTTAGAGTTTAACTCACGAGCGAAGCGAGGGAGTTAATACAAGAATCCTGAATGCAGCGAGGGATTCAAGCTAGCCCAAGGCAAAGACACCTTTATCCCCGAGGAGGATACTCTACTTTTCACACCTCCTGTGAGAAAATAAGAAGCCATAATACGAAAAACGAAATATTTTAAATTTACAAACACTAAGTAGAGATATGTATTTAGAACTATACCTACTGTATAGGTACCTACTTAAAAAAAGTTAGTTTTAATACCATACGGATTTGCAATATCCGCGCCTTTTTTGCGTTCCACTCGGAATGCCTACCACATAGCGGCCACGACCAACTCGATTTTCGTTTTTTTTTTTTACTTCTCTGTGGGTAAGTAAATATGTGCAGGCCTAATGTTAGCAACCTAATACAATTTATGTGTACACAAAGCTTTATACAGAGCTTTATATCAGCTGGTAGAATGGGTTCGGACGCTTGGCTGTATGCAATTTGAATTTAGAACGTCATAGGAGATGCTCGAGAAAATAGTTTTTAAATTTATAAATCGACTATAAATGGGTTTTAAGTGTAATTCTTATCCTTTTATACAATAATCCGTACATAACCAATTATTCTTATAATATTGTCTTCAATCCTGGACCCTGGTCAATCCTTATGATTTTGTAGAAATTCGAGAATATCATCCCTAAGTAGTAAGAGTATCGAGAATATCTTTCTTCTTTCTGGAACAGAAAGAGAGAGACAGAGACAGAAGGCGTAGTGAGTACCTAATACCGCCAATTGAGCAGACAGATGAGGTTCCAAATTTAAATCACATTATTGACCAGCGGGTTATAATGAAATCCAGTACAATATTATTGCCCGGCAGTGCCACCGGCCAAAAATGACTCACTTTAGGTTAAGTTAGCATGACATATAATTTGACGTTTTCAATCAGGTGGTGTGAAAAGAACATTAAGTATGTAATATCTTTACGTATGCACATACTTACCAACCTACATTTCTAAATGCCACTGCATCCACACACGCAATATTACAAGAGAGTTTTATAAGCCCGTACTGGCCAAAGCGGGAAGCTTCTTTAAGAGGATAAATTAACTCTTAATCCCTCACTAAACCGCCGCTCTACCGTTGACACTAATTTGACAAAATCTTTACGTTCATCAGGGAGTACTAACCTCGGCCGTCCACAAACATTTGTGAAGTTGCACAAACAACTAACTCATAATGTGTGGTAAGTTTAATTCACTGCACTTGAACAACACTTCACCGGCACATACACCCATCGTGCAGTGCAAATGTTGGCCCGAACATTCGCCAAGGCACGAACAACGTAAATAGACGTAACAAGGGACGTTCGAAACGTGCGTTCCGAGTCACGCTATGTGTTGAACTGACGTTTCTCGTCCGTTGCGGTATTCGAACGGTCTTCTTCATTAACTCTGATCAAGCAGTAGAAAAACCGGCGATGTGGAAACAGCATTTTTATGTATGAAAAGATATCGAAAATCCAAAAAGATATCCTGAAACAGACATACAAAGTTCGTCCGTAAAAGATTTTTAATGAGCACGCTCGAAATGTTAATAGGTACATTCGGAGGACGATTTGCAAGCAATTAACACGCGCCTGTTGCAGCAGCGAGTGTGGCTACTAAGTATTGCATTGATACAACGTACACGCACTCGCGAAACTTTTCCCTTTTGAACTGACTGAGTGACGGTTCAACGTACCACTCGCCGTGAGGAAAGTTGAGGAACGAGATAGGTCTTACGCATTGACACACACACACACACACACCATCACATAAACATTAATTTGCAAGTTTATTGTAAATATCTTTCCACGAAATGTAACGTTTCATAAATGTCAAGCTCATACACATACATGCACTGGCACTGTAGGTAGTAACTTATCCCGTTATTTTGGAGCACTGTATTTTTGGATTAATGCTCACTTGCATATGCCCTCTGAATATGTAATTCAGCATTTCCTAATAGGATGGTGTAAAGTGTTATTTCATAATATTATGCTTCCTAACTCGACGTTACTATGTCAATAAAGCATAGTAACAGCTGAACGGTGCGTACTGAAGCATAGCCGACCAGCCGTGCTGCGGACACTCCACCGCTAATTATTACTAACTACAGCAGACTGCACTTACGTATACAGGTATTAATTGTAACTCACTACACACAAACACCAATAAAACATATTATTTTCTTAAAACAAGCGATAGAACGCAGAACACGATTTGGCACCGAGATTTTTAATGTCTAGTAAGGCCCAGCACAAGAAATAAAATGGCCAGCAGTAAGTCGCATCATGGTCAATCTACGATTTGGAGCACACTCCGCCGACTTTCTCAAGAAGCTCCATTGTCTAACGATCGAGTAGACCACGGGAACAATCGGCTTATTCAGCTTTTAACGTGTTGCTTATCGCGTGTCACTAATAAGCCATCGTTAGAGCGAGCGACAATTAACGCATACTAGTCTAGGCCTCGACAATCGCTGCGGAAACTATCGTGACGTGTAGTGAATACGTTGGCGAGTGCATCCGTTAGTTCCGTATATGTATACAAAGTCACATTATACTCCTCGAATGGAGTCTCGACTCTACAGCCATAGACATAAGGCAGACACAAGCCTGGCTTACTAAAATAACGGCATGGCTGCAATCCCGTGAATGCAATCAAGGCTTTAACTTAAGAGTACAACATTAAATGTATGCTTACTGTGGTTTGTGCTAAGCGATACGTTTGATTGAGCAGATACTTTGGCATTCATTGTAGCAAAGCGTGTATGGGGGACTATGGGACAAAAGAACAAAGACCTACAAAAACGATGTCAATCGTTTAGAGAATATAGAATGGGCGATTAGGAAAATTGAATACCTGCGGAAAACACATTGTAAAGCATGGGTTCTTTTGGAAGCCCACTAACACACTTAAGTAACAACCAATGAAGAAAATACTTCGTATATACGTTTAGAATTATTTCAGCTAGCTATTTTATAACTCCCTAAGTAAAACTGTACAATCGCAGGCGAGTCGCGGTCCGCCGCCCTCGTCTACGCGTATACCATACATATGCATGGCTTGAAAAACCAACTTTCTTTACACTTAGAATGTTTATTAGAATTTCGCAGATGCAATCTCTTTATATATACGCACCCATGCGTGTAACGCGCTTCTGTAATGAATTCATTATTAACAAGTGAAATATTTTACTATTATGTACGTCGTACGCACATACGCATTAAATTAGATTCTAGTTATTTTTACAGCAATTGAGTACCAATAGTTCTAATTAATTATCCCATACTTGAGCACAAGGAAAGCAGCAGTCAGAGAAGAATGGCGCCGCCGTGGACATATCGGTTCACACGTCGATAGGCCTCAAAACAACCACGACCGCTATGTTTAGAGGAACCTACCTACTTGCTTAAGTACCAACGAAGACCTAGCTCCTACAGATATTTCCATACCGAGAAAATGTTTAAAGTTTATGGAATTATCAGTCCTCAGGTAGGCCAGAAGATAGAGCACATATGGGATTGGGATGGATTTATGGAAAAGTAAATAGGCGATAGTTTTGCCTTATGGTAAAACTATCGCCTATTTACTTTTCCTTCAATAAGAAAATCATCAAAGTTTGTTCATAGTGGTAACAGTAATGGGTAGGAGATTCTAAAAATACGGTAAGAGTTTTTTTTGTGTAAAGCTTTCTAAGAAAATGGTGGTCAATGACCACCGTGGTTGTAGTAAATGCAGAACTAAATCGCAGTCAAGCCTATTAAATCAACTATTCCACATATTTCCGCTAAAACACATGTAGGTATCTAATTTCTTTCAATGTGAGTCCAGCCCTAGGAGCAAGTGATAAAAATAGAGAAGAAAAGGTGAACAAACTTAAAATTAATAAACGAACTCATTAGCAAAGAAAGCACTTCCTATTAAAGCATCCTAATAGTGCACCTTCTTCGCGAACGTCGGTCGTCGCGTCGGCAGCCATATGCAAATGATTTAGAAACTAATCCAGCCAATGACCCATTGTATGCTAACACTACGCTACTGATAGCTGTTCCCATACTTGATAAGATAATCTAGATAAAACACTGTTTGTTCTGACACACTACACGGCTACGCAGAAACCTACTTGTATTGTCAAAGAACAAAGGGAATAGATAATGTTACCATGGAAATGATGGGATTTATCTAGATTTTTCTGTACTTGCTGTGTTCATCTCAGTATGAAACGGACAACAGCGTTATGGTGTTTGCAGTGTCATACATAACACACTTTCCTACCATATGTGGTAGAGATTCACATCTTTATAGAAAGTTATATCCACCCATGTAAGATGTGGAACTTTCAGTACACCCTATGGAAGTGGTGGCTGCCTGCCATCAAATTGTGTGCATTTCTACCTACGAATAATTTATTAAATTAACTTTTGCCACAAACTCTCTCTTTAAAAATAACACTAGTCCTTGTACTTGTTGCTCTCAAGGAGACGTAATGACAAAGAACTTCTTTAATCCGTTTACGAAAAATTTCAAAGAAACTGCGTAGACGCATTAGTCTTGCGATTGTTTTTGCCGTCATTGCTTTTGTATCATCTAAAGGAATTATTTCAGTGAACTGAATCGCTGTTATGTTTTCTGCCACATTTCGCTCACGCATCGCGAACGAAGTTTTCTAACATTCATCATCTGTTTGATTTCTCACGCAATAGAAAAATATAATAAGAAGTGACTACAGAAACTAATTAAGAACTTAATTAATTTGCAGTTTGCTTTCTCATCAAGTTTAACCTGAGCTTCAATCAAGATTTTCTAGACGTTGACATCTAGTAAAAGTGTAGCAAGTGCTAACTGCTTAGCTATGTCCCATTACCGGTTAAAGGCCTTTCTCGTTGGACTTATCTGCAGCTAAAGGAAACTGGCGTAATCATCACGTTTGACTCTACAACAGTAGTTGCGATTCCGAACCCGACACTTAGGAACACGCAAACCTTTGCAAATTCTACAAATTAGCAGTTTGTCTATGTTATATACTTCATCTTGACATGGGATAAACACCTGTCTCCAGTTTCTAAAAGTTCGCTCAATTTACTACGTCGACACATGTCAACTTATGTTATAATGACATTCTCGTTGTTTTCTACAAACAATCACAACAGCTAACATGCAACTTGACAGCACATTTACTGATCAAAGGGATCAAAGACGTGATGAGGCTTCCAGAAACCTGAGATTGGAACCAAACAAAGAACTGAAACTTTGACGTGCGTCATACGAAGATATCAAAAAAGCTGCTCATACTCTAAAATAATAGTGACCTCACTGCGGCGATTTCCAATCCATTTTGTATGAGTTGTATGTAATTTCGATGTTAGACACGTCGGCGCAGGAGTTTATTGCGTTGCGTGACGTATATCAACAACTTATCGTAATGAACGGCTACTTAACATTCTAGCCCGGTTATGTAGCACGTGGCGTGTTATCAATATGTATTTATTGACGAGCTACTACAACACCTAAGCTACAGAAATTACCACTGTAATACCTAATTGTTGCTACGTGAGACCCTTGCTAAAAACGCTGCTATATTCTACTCCTTACAACAATTTTATAGTATTTGCCTTTACATTACGCTGCACAGTGGGCTAAAAATCGATCTTCATAGACTTAGGGATCAACTTAGGGATAAGGGCAGGAAGATGATGATGGGTTTAGTGTATATTGTTCCATTTAATACTATTTCAGTTTTTCAATAATTTTTAGTACTTGGTTGAAAAAAATGTATAGAGCAATATGTTAAAAGGATATATCGACTTTTATACAAGTGCCCCTACTTTCCTTTGGCACAACTATACCCCTTATTTTTCTGCATTTTTTGACATATCGCACAATGCGCGCACTCGTTAGATATTGGGAGAAAAAAAAATGTTTTTAGAATTTCAAAAAAGTTTTAATTTGTTTATAATTGACATTAGCTAATTAGTGGTTATAAATAAATTACATGAACAGGAATGTAATAGCTACCGGTTAAACATAACAAATTTTATGGAAATTTCTTTATATTTTATGTAATTTAATAGCGAGGATGGTTAAATAATGAGATCTTACCTATGATCCATTGGCCATTATCTATCATAATGAGATCTGTCCTATAACTGAGATAATTAGATCTCATTAACTAACTACCTACCTAGTAGGACGGGGGTCCTACATATTTTTTCAAACCTTAAGTAAATTCGTGTGCTTTTAATTAATAATTATATTTTTAATATAAACCGATTTATCCGATGTAATTTATGACGTCCGAGTTTTTGTACCAAAGTTTAATTTTATCATAAATTAATATTTTCAATTGACTTCGTTTTTTCATACAACCACCGTTTTTTTTCTAAAATGGAACACGTGAATTTAGTTCATAACCTTGACTTGAATGTTGTTTTATAGCAGTCTGACGAGTTGGGTTACTACCTTGCATAGATGCAAACTGATATGTCTCAGTTCAATTTAATTGTTTCGAAAGAAGACCGCGATACTTTTAAAAGGAATTTTGTCGAAGATTCAGCCAAGCAGCCTTAAAAAAGCAGAGGATGCCATTACACAGTATCAAGCACTTTCAACCAGGCAATCTCCCGGTCGATTCTGTCGACATCTCACGGTGTTCACCTAGGCAGAGTGAACGACAATAGAGCTGTCATTCCATCTTATTTGTATGGTTTGACAACTCACCCGTCGTGCGCCCCGCCCAAGTGTTCACTTCGACATATTTACAGAATCGCACTGCTGTTGAAACACTAACTAAGCGTTAAGTCCTCGCAAAACAATTAGTAGATTTGTGTACTAAGCAGAAAAAACGGAGTATTGAAGAACATAATCAACAAGACAGTGACTGAACTAGCTTACGGTACAGTAAGCAAGTTAAAAAAAGATGGCAAGGAAAATTTGGCTGAAGTCATTGATTATTCAATGAAAAATCCTGAAGAGGTAGCAACATTTTCGCAACTTATTAAAACTCAGAAGCACAAGAATAAACTTTTACTCCGGATAAAGCGCTTGGATTGCTGCTATCACCATGTCGAAATGACAATCTATACTAATATTATAAAGAGGTAAAGTTTGTGAGGTTGTAAGGGGGGTAATCTCTGGATCTACTGAACCGATTATAAAAATTATTTTTGTACATAATAGCCACATTCATGAAGAAGGCTATACGGGAACGGGAACTTCCAACGAGAATGGGAAACAACGGGATATACGCGTACGAAGTCTCGGGTAAAAGCTAGTATATTATATTGCGAGAATCTATAATCCGCGAGAATGCATCTGATATTTATGCATTATTATATCCAAAGGAGGCGTTTAGTTTAACATATAAAATGGCCAAAGTATCTCTTCAACTGTGTAACTGTGTAACGTTTACTAGACAAGCCGCCTCACCAGTCCTTTAATTTATTGTAAAATGGGGTTCCGATGGGTCATCAATGTTTTTTTTTTGTTCAAATATTTTATTTTTCATTTATTTATAACTAGCTTCTGCCAGCGGCTTCGCCTACGCGTATATCGGAAATAGGAATGTTACCAGAAAAAATCTTTCTGACGAATTTGAAAATGTTCGTCATATAGATTTCCAAAAATTTTTTACTCAGGAAACATCCCTGAATCTTTAACGCAAACTCCGGTAATACTTCGTACATTTTTCAATCCTAACCGCTCACGATTCCAGCCCCAGCAATTAATACTTTGACATCTTCCTGGTACTTGATGTTTCTGGTCTCCTGATACTTGTGAATATGTAGTACTAAGGCAGCAGCGGCTCTGATTTTCCAATTCCTGCAACTTGGAAACTAGTGCCATCATCTGGAATCCTCATGAAACTAAATATTCTCAGATGGTGGAAAAGATGCAAAACAAGTTTACAAGGTACCTATACATGAGGCAATTTCGCGTCTACCCGTTTTACCCGCTTATGTACCCAACTCTCTTTGTAACAGGGATGGTTGGGTACTATAAGCTGGAAGTAAGGCGCAATCTAGCTCTGGTAAAATATGTATTTATGGTGTTTCGTGGGATGCTAAACAATCCGCAAATCTTGGAATCGTTGGAATTACTCGTTCCAAACAGTAGACTACGGTTGGGGCCGAGGGAGAGTCTGTTTAAAATTCCGGTAGCCCGTACAAACCTACTAAAGTTTGCACCCGTCTGTCGGGCTGTTAAAAATAATGAATAGCATCTCTCAACGGTTGGACATTTTTTCCTGCTCATTGGCGTAATTCCAGAGAGTGACATTTAGTGTGTTGTCCTCTATGTAACTTGTGTCGGCACACGGAGCCGGTACTTGAGACTGGTCAATCATGGACTCAAGTAGGTGGGTGATCAGTAAATGTGTGTAAATAAATAAATAAATTTCTTCCACACCCTTTACTTTTGCCGTTTTTGGCTGATTGTTACACAAACATACAAACTTTCACATTTTTTTTATTTTAATGCATAATTTATAAAATAATGCAGCAAAGGGCATCAATCTATGGAATAATATTAGATACTAAGGGCATTTAGGTTTCATTATCTAACTACTCTCACTAAATTGCAAAAATCTTTAGATGATAATACCAAGTACCTACCTTGTGATTCGTTGTTAAGTTGAATCGATTGCTATTTCAGTTATGTTCATATATAAACAGATAAATAATTTGTTTATAATTTACATTAGGTATGTATTAATTTTTTTAAATTCTAAAAACAGATTTTATTTTTTTTCTCCCAATATCTAACGCGTGCGCGCATAGTGCGATAAGTCAAAAATGCAGAAAAATAAGAGGTATAATCGTGCTAAAGGAAAGAAGGGGGGCACTTGTACAAAAGTCGAAATACTTATATCCTTTTTTACATATTTCTCCATACATTTTTTTTCAACCAAGTGCTATAAAGTAAAGAAAAACGTTTATTGAAAAACTGAAATAGATATACCATACCTAAACCCATTTTTGCCAAAAAAATCTAAGATTTAGTAAGTTGATCCTTAAGTCTATGAAGATCGATTTTCATCCCACAGTCGTGCTGGTCACTGGTCAGTGATGATTAAACAACTCTGTTTATTTTCACTTCGGAAGCAACAATAACAAACAAAACATTACTTCATTACTGCGACGACGAACATATTGAAACTAGACTTTCTCATTGATGGCAGACAAATGGTTTCCAAGATGTATCAGCTGTCATAAATTGAGCACTACAATTATGATCCTCTATTTGAAATCCATTAAATGATGATTCATTGTCATTAAACAGCAGTGGACTACAAATGTCAGTAACCCGCAGTTATCCAACATTTGGCTCACACCTGAGCGCCACTGAGTGTCGTCTCGTCTTGTGGTCGTTCTGTAGTAGAATATATAAATTTATAAATAGTGTTTAGAAAGAACTTCGCAACTGGCGTGGGACGTTCCCATAATAGCGCAGAACACTTAAATAGAATGATGTATTTTTTCACAACTATCCTCGTATTCACACAGATGATATTTAGATCGCGATGCTAAAACAATGCAGCGTTAATCCATCCTTGCGACATTAGATAGCACAGCAAGTCTGAAGGGCTAATGAGAGACTATTAATAAAAACGAGGAGTTTCGTCACAACAAAGCCCAGCGACCCATCGTGTTTATTTATTGGAAGATGTATTGGCATCATTCCCCGGCTTGTTTCACGACACACGCTGAAGTGGGTCAATAAAAAATATATATAAGCAGATTAAAACAACACAATACTCAAATATGTTATGCTCTTTTGTATTTTTTGTCATAGTTGTAGAATGTGTCCAAAGCACGTTCCATGAGTTCCATCTAGGATCTTCCAAATAGATTACGCAATACTTCCAATAATAAACTCAATAACACGGTTCAGTTCATAAACAAACCGTTGAAGTGTATCATCATAAGAATACAAATTCTTTTCCACCTCAAATTAAGGCCCAAAATAGTACTATAAATTATATAGTGAACACAATAATTTAGAATCGACGCACGTTCCTCGACGGATGTATACGAATGCCTCACAGAATTGGCCTCACCCACTTCATAACTCAGAGCAATTCTCACTGAAAACTGAATAAAGGAACTGGCAAGTCTAAACATCACTGAAACTACGATGCCGAACACGTACGAAACTTGAATACAACACTAAAATAGTTTGATATTGCATTAATTCTCCGAAAAGTGCTTGCTTAACACTTAGTTTGACTGGGAGTGTAATGCATCAAATGCGTGCAGTCTAGGGTTTCCTATGTAAGTTTAACGGAATGGAACATTTATTGACGGTTATTAAATAACATGACTAGTTTACTCCATAACAAATAATTGCTTACTTAGGTTTTAGTAACAAATCAGGATTAATAAAACGCCCATCATTCACTTAATAATCAAACAACGTATTGTCAGCTCTACGGATCTCCTTAGTCTTTGTCTAGAGGTGGGAGATCAAACAAGCACTCAGTTTACGTTCTGCGTACGGCAACATTAAAAGCTAGCACCGATACTGTTTTCATGCAGCCACATCAAGAGCTTAGGCACCTCACCTCAGGAATGTTTGAAAGGAAGTTACAAAACTTCTTAAAACTTTTAAACTACCACTTTTCGTAGACCGTACACACCATACAATTCTTACTTAATTAACTATCAAAAACCAAATAGGTTTTACCTTAAACTCACATGAACAATGTCTATATGTTTCCCATTTAACGATTTCTGAGAGATGAAATTCTGGTGACCTGTGCCTGTAATACAGGTTTTTAATTATCACGGGCACCAATGTGATGTGTATTCTTGTTAATGCCAATAAATTATAAATTATTACAATTTGGACTAACAGATCTAAAGGCCAATTTTCGTACTTAATTTAGTGTTCAAATTAATGTAGCAATATCATCTCAGTGGTCATCAATGTCAAAACTTGTCAAAATGTAGAGAAATGAGAGGTATTCTTGACAGCTTGCGACTGCGAAACCAATGCGAACGCTTCTTAAAAATGCGAAAATTGCCCCTGTTATTAATATTTTTATATACTTGTATAGTATCCATCGTTAAGCAAGAGCCAGCCCAGTGCTACATTGTCAGAGTTTGCATGAGGTTAAACGTGACTAATCGTTGCAACCCCCTCTTTAAACAAAAGTACCTCAGTACACAGAATTGCACTGTTGAGAAGACAGTGTAAAAGGAACAAATCCAGCGACTTCCGATACAAAAAGCTCGTCACTTCCCCGCGGGTTTGCTTCTGAGAACTAATGAAATGTACGTAAATAGTCCGCTGTCGCCGGTAGAACGGAACCGCGCGTCGGCGTCCAAACGCACCGCTAGACGGCGGACTAGTGATTGATAGGGGTGACATTGAAAAATCTACCATTAAACTTACGGGATATCCGTTTACTTAAATAAAACACTGTTTTACACATCTCAAATAGTAGAAACATCCCTGTTCTAAAAAAATTCGTTCGACAACCCTAGAATAACATCAATATTCTAAAATGTTTACATTTGCCAGTCCAAGAGCCCGTTCGTTCATAGAGCTGAAACAGAAGATAGTGTCTATTTACATAGCCGCCGAGTGGATCGGCTAGAATAACATTCAGGGGCTTTATTGTAGCGATACATTCTGAAGTGAAGATATCGTAACCAGAGACAATTTAAATTGATTCTGTTAAATGTTTTGAGTGATCGTAAATGTAACCGGTGCAGCGGAAAATAAAAGTTGTTCATAATTCAAATCTTGAACAATTTATCAAACCAAATGGCCAGGGTCAACACGGTCCATTGCCTCCATAAACTGTTAAAATTGCAGGGTTACATTCATAAAAAGATATTTGTAAACCACACATTAAAACGCTTGGCTAAACGACTCGCATGTACGACTTGAAGAAAAAATACCAGTAGCGCAGATATTGTACAGTAATAAATTCAATTACCTGCCTGATTAGCCGATAATCGTGGCAAGTGGTAGTGATACTTGAAACTTATATCGAATGCCGACAATATAGTGTTTCACTATAATGATGATAAACATGCCAGTTGGCAGCGAGCTAGGAAAAAATATAACGACAGAAAGTAGACGCAGTAAGTATCGCGTGGTGAGCAGCTGATGTGCCTACTTACTCCCACATATACATATGTATGTTACACACACTTTTACCATCACCCAGTTTTTGTTTTTATTAGTTGCGTTATTGCTTGCTCGGTCAATTCATCACTTTACGTAATAGGCGATCAGCATTCACATTTGCACTTACTGTCTTCAATATTTAGCACATCACCGAATTTCATAAAAGTCATCATTCGCGTTATCGACAATGTTTAGACATCAAATTAATCGTGAAGTAACAAAAATTTACGTTATTACAAAATGTTCAATTACCGTTGCGCTAATTATAACGATAACCAAGAAAGTATTTGCATTTGTGAAAACAATTAAGTTTAATTTCATGACTGCATTTGGTAGCGATACCATTTGTCTAAGTCAATTAGTATTAGCGCGATGCACGACTATTCGCGTTCAAATTAATGCATTTACGCTAAGAAAGCTGAAAAACAAGGGGCTTACTATTACTCAACCAATGTTTACTTCTGCAGGCTGACTCAATTGAGCTAAACTTAGAACGCGGTAACAGATTTAAGACTAAATTATGTTTAGGAGAACAACGATAAGCTCTTGTCTCTGAAAACAATTGACAAGCTATCTGTTATACATGTCAAATGGTATTTTAGTTTTGTTATGGATAACTCATGAGTCTTCTCCCTTCTTGTCTCGTAAAGTTAGATTTGATTGGCCCAAAACATTGCTGATTCCACGGCATCGTTGGTGGCAGCGCATAGGTCACGCATAGGTTAGCTGTATGTTTTAGGGGCATAGATGGCATTATTGGAGAGCGGCATAGGTGGCATTATAGATTGAAGGAGGAGCATAGTTTGTGTCTTGGCTCCACATCAGCACCCTGCCGTTAAGCCATCAAGGTATTTCTTTGCGAGGTTGGAGAAACACCTTTATATTTGGGTAGTTCATGAGCTTAGAGATCTCGGTTTCGTTTCTGTTTTAATTTCGGTGTGTTTCTCTGATACCAATTCTGTATTTATTTATTTATACTTTTATACTAATATTATAAATGTGAATGTTTGTATGTTTGTATGTTTGTGTGTTTGTATGTTTGTGTTTCAATCAGGCAAAAACGGCTGAAGGGATTTGGATGAAATTTGGCACACATGTAGTTCATATCCTGGAATGAGACATATGCTACTTTTTATCCCGGTAAGTGGCATGGATCAATGAAGACTGAGGAGGAAGTGGAAATTCAGAGCCGCTGCTGCCTTAGTACTACAGATTTACAAGTACCAGGAGACCAAAAACATCAAGTACCAGGAAACCAGAAACATGTCATAGTATTTTTTGGGCTGGTTAGGATAGGTGTAGGGTAGGTGTAGGGTAGGTGCAGGGTCGGTGTAGGGTAGGTGTAGTGTAGGTGTAGCGTAGGTGTAGGGTAGGTGTAGGGTAGGTGTAGAGTAGGTGTAGGTAGGTGTAGGTAGGTGTAGAGTAGGTGTAGTTACAATACAAATCAAGAAACCTCCCTATTTCCGATTTTCACGCGGGCGAAGCCGCTGGTAGAAGCTAGTTTATTTATAATTGGTCAACCAACAACTGTTAATACTGTACATACTTAAAAAATGTTTTTTCTATTAACTAAGGTTACATACAATTACAATTTCTTATAGGTTAGCACCGCATGACCCATAAAAGTAAAAACTAAATTGCTGCAAGTTTTCACTGCCTTGAAATGAGCCAGTATTACGAGTAACTAAGACGTGCATGCAAGAGTAACTTTGGATGCCATAAAAAGCTGTGTTATCAATTTTATTATACGTTAAATAATAATAATTGTAAGCAAAAATTAAATCTACTGAGTTGAAAGTTGTTGCTTAGCAGTTAGCACCAATTACGGAAACTAGTTGAAAAAACTAAAACGGACATTAAATCGTACCTACTTGAACGAGTAAGTATTACGTATCGATTAACAAAATGTTGGTTAATGTGCCTCTAAATGACTACTGATAGTGCAACACAGTTCCAAAACATGTTCCCTGGTAACTGGCTAAGATAAAAGCCGGTTCAACAAGAACGGAAGCCGTGTTCTTCCATCCAAAGGTAAATTCATACTTAATGACAGAGTGCAGTGCGCGTTTTATTCACCCCCGCTGTCATTTGAATTTACTACAGCCTGTGCTACACAGTTTAAAACGGTGGTTTCAAACAGTGTAGATGGGGCGGTTTTGTACCAAATTTAGTACAAAACCGCATAAAACCGCCGTCTACACTGTTTGAAACCACCTTAAACTGTGTAGCACAGGCTTGCCATGCAGCGACTCGCTTCATGATCCAAACCGACCATTAAGTTTGAATCTACCAGTACGTCTGATTTTATAACATACCTAATGTTTGGTGTCACATTTGATTAAATTATTTACTTGTTAATTGAAATTTTCTTGTTACGTTGTGTAATGTGTAGGAGAGTGATCAATATTTAAGTGATTATAAAGTTAATTACTGGGAAGTCAATGTTTTAATTGGACTTATATAAGAATACCTTTACTGATTTTACTTTTCACGGAAACTTTTCCCGCACATGACTTTATAGTGCAGCGGTACCTGTACATGATGTTAGGATGCCTAGTCCTAGTCTGTTACTATTAATTAACTATTATATTAGGAATTTCAAGAGAACACTTAAAATTAATGGTTTTGGCCATTAAATTTATCGTCTTCGCTGTAACGGTTACCTATCTATATAATTAGCATTTTGAATTGAACCAGACAAGTAAGGAGATAAAGTGCTTCTGATAATGTTTAGGAAAATTAATTAAAATACCAATAAACTGATATTTTTACCCACCGTAAATACAAAAGCTTTCAGAGCTTTGTAAACAATATGCAGAACCCTGTGCAAAAATACCCGTTATCGGTTATTCCCGTTACTAATATACCTCTAATGGATTTTCGGCACTTGAAAACTAGCCAGAAACGATAAAATGCGCATCTGGCTACTCAGACGCGTCCATATTGATATATTGCCACACTTTAATGTTTCAATTTGGTGGCAAAATTCAACTAATCGCTTCCGAGTTCTTGGATATTCTGAGAAAACTTTTATTGACTTTCTCACTCATCGATTATGAAAGTATTCTGTCTAGGCTAGCCAAATATGGCAATTTCTATTTGAATCAACTTTTGGTTAGGTTGCTCCAACATCAGATTAGGAAACAATACTTAAAACGCGAAATAAATAATTCGTTGTAAGCGCGAAACATTCTCAGGAACAGCTCAACCGATTCTGATTGAATTTATTATTTAATCACGTCAATTTTACTACCGCTTTTTATAATTTCAGAACGGATATCGCAAACATTAATTTTGATATTTTCGTTCACGGTCACATACAACACATGTGTACCTACATAATTATATTATCACTTTCTGAAGTTAAAAATATAGCAAACTGTCGATTTATTTCGAACTCTGCACCACAGATTAAATTGATGTTACCAGGTAATCTTACGTTTAATTACATTTCAAAATTAAAAAAAAAAACAACTGATATGATGATGGTCTAGAATGAAATAGTTTCTCACAGAATCTAGCACGTCGTTGTCCGAAATTAACTTGATTTCACTTGCTATGTGTTAAATTGCCGTACCATTGAAATATCAGGCGAGACAAAGAAACAATGGAATATTAAGATTTATTAAGCATGTAGCAGTTTACGACTTTCCAAACAATCGGTTAGGCAGTGGTCCGGGCTCCGAGCCAGTCGGGACCCAGCCACGTTGCGTAATGGAGCGTAGCCCTGAAGACCTAACGTGGCCTACCTTGCCTAACACGAGCGCCGCGCCCCTTTAAGATCATTTAATTCATTATCATTACAAAAACTTTTAGAATTTTTCCATATGCCGTGCGCGTGCGTCATGATTTTGATAAAAAGAAGTTTTAATCTGCTTTGGGAAGATTTTAGTTATATTCTCTGAAAATTTCAATCAACATCTGACGTTACTCACATAATAATATTGTTTTTAACATTTATGTCGAAAAAACTAAACTAAATATTGAAAAACACTGGAAAGCGTGAACTGTGCACACATACGAGTACCAATGAATCAACACTAGAAAGTGAATTTGAACAGGTAGTCCACCATTTCACACTATTGTTCACTAAGACTCAATAAGATCCATATTTACAATACCATAGGGAAAACGGAAATTGCGTAACTGTCGTAATATGAAACAATCGACCATAAAAGGAAAAATATTTGAACAAATACTCAACGAGTCACGATTATTTGGAGACAGTGGAATAAAGTAGTTTCGGCCTGAGAGTTTAACGAAATCGTGACTACGACTGTTACAAATACTACTTAACAGTAGTTTGGCGAACTATTGTTGCCTTACTCTATGTAAACCATTGCCATGCTTTTTTTAACTGGAATGTATTTTTTTTTAAATAATTATTTGTCGTCATGAGAAAGAGCAAAAACTACCTATTCATTAATTAGAAGAAAACAATAAACGACTTGGACAAAGAAAATGTATTTAATTGACATTGACCATTAATACGTGATTCTTAATAAACCCTAAAAGAAAAAGTAAGTATTGAAGGTAAAAAAGAATCAAAAGACGAGACACGAAAAAATGCATTAATTGGTGACGCGGCTAAATCGAGAAGGCCCGAAATGGATGTAAGACTACACGAAGTTCAAAGCGTAACAGAAGTGCTAATGGGCGGACTGCATTATTTATGTATTTATGAGAGCATTCGGTAATTAGGACCATTTTTATGTTGTCGACAGTGCAGTGGTGTTAACAGTCCTATGTTTTTGAATACAAAAAGTGGATTTGGTCCAAAGATCATAATAGTTTGCACAAAACTGAGTCCGATTACATAATATAAAATAGCGGGCACATAAATTATACGCCACCAGCCAACTAGCAAAAGCCTTTGTAATATGACCACTTTGTATCCATTAAGTATGAATGAAACTAACTGACACGTTCAATACAAAATAACCAACCAATTAGTACGCTAAAATTTGGATGCATTTCAAGGAACAATGAAGAAGTAGAGGAAGCGATAAATATAGTGTAGGAATCCTCAATGACGATATTCCGGGAGATGCGCTTTGAGATGATCTTATAAAGGAAGAGATTAGAGGACGTGATGACAACCTAACTGGACGTGACGCTACATTACTTTTACATGAAAAAACAAATTAGTCATTTAGTAGAAAAAGAACAGACAATAACGATCATCATTTATCAACTGACACTGCAAAATGTAGGTGGCATTTTAACTATAGACATAAAATATTTTTTAGTTTCCAAATTTTGAAACCAACATCTGGCTAGGTTTAGCAAAGTTTAGGATGCAAATTGACCAATTTTTTAATCTCTGTCCTCCCACACTCTGCACATAGGACATACTTTCTTCCATTGAAAGAATAACCTCCTACGCGAGTGTATTGACACGATTCATACCGGTTTTATAATGTAAGGCGGAAATTTCGGAGTTTTGATTTGTTATATCACTATAGTTGCAAATGTATCCTACATGCATAAATGTGTAAACGCAAATATGTTAATTGTGTGTTCTGTTTTAATTTTTATCGTTTCTAAAGGTTCCTCGCGTGGTTCAAGAAGAGACTTTCATTATTCGCAACAAGCCTTATTAAAGTATGAAGCAGAGGAGTAATTACGATAATAATGAGGCATTGAGGTGTTCGTCTTGTTATTTTACCGTGTATTATGCTACAAATCTTAACTGCTATAGAAAGTTTCCGCAAAATAACTATCCACTGTTAGCGCTTTCACGATCATTGCTGTTTTACTCACTAACTCAATTGCTGCGTGTTACAAATACAATTGCTCGTTTCCTACAAAATTCACAGTACCGTAAATGTTACTATCGTTTTTGTCCTATACTATTTTAGTAGCAGTGAGATTCCTAAACAGGTTCCAATCATTGTTGAGATAAGCATATCATATTATGCGACTATAGCGGAGCAACAAAACGACCATAATGAAAGAAGTAATACCACCCACATCGCTGGGCTATCGTTTATAAATGGCTTTGCGCATCCGTTGTAATTGTAAGACAGACACTTTAATGCGTTAATGTCAATAATACTCCCATCTATACGTCTACTTATATTTGCAGCACCTATAGGATCTATTTGTTGCATTCGACGTACACACAATGTAAACATGGACGTTTCCGAAAAGGCATTTTAAGGTCAAGGAAGTTTATTCGCAGATGCATTCAACCATGTTCAGATGTTGACCATTGTTTTCCGATTTCCTGCAATGATGATCTGCCTAGCCTTTTCCTAACTACTTATATTGGGGTCGGCTTCCAGTCAAACCGGATTCAGCTGAATACCAGTATTTTACGTGTAGCGGTTGCCTACCACAACCCACTAACTGGGTAATACGGTACTTTTTGGCAAGACTGGTGTCAGATTTTCTGGCTTCTGAGTTCTCACAATCCGTTACGACTGCCAAAGATCTACCATTGACAGTCGAGACCAACGGCTTAACGTGCTTTCCAAGGTACGGAGGAATCTCGATATGTTAAGGTAGTCCCCATCCACAGACCAACCTCGGCAAGCGTTGCTTAACCTTGAAGATCGATCCATGCGGCTGTTATTATTTAGCCACGAGCTCCTCCAATGTCCTACAATATGACATTTAAAAGTGCTGCCCGAGTAAATAAATAATTTAATTTAAAAAAAAACGATGAAATAAGCAGAGGATGTCTGAGAGGTCTATGAGCAGATGGCAACAGAAAAATATAGCCGAAAGGTCAACTTTGTCTGAAATTGAAAAAAAATGGAGGTGACGTTTTTAGCTTAGACTTTAGTAATAAAAACATATTCATAGCATACATGTTACAGGTACCTTTACACTTGCGGTATCCATTCAGAGATCCCCAATGATTCTTCTTAGCGTCCACACTTCCACTGCAGATATTCAGTTCACTGGAGAATATCTTGTGATGTATAAGACTCTTATTATTGTTCTTATTGTCCGATTGAAAAAATGATACGAATTTATGAAGCGGGCTCATCTTGAGAGATTATAATAAATTTATTTCCGCATGAAGTTAAAAGTTGGAAACGGTATCACAAAACAAAGAAAATTCACCATGAACCATGACACACTGGCTACAGCAATAATAACACTGGCCTAAAATATATAACTTTCTCCTGAATTGGGTAAAATAGTTTACGAAGTTAATAAAATGGCTTAGCACTAATTGTTGTTAATGAGCACGGCACGGAAGAGCTCGGTTGTGAATGCGGCGAAGTTTTTGTCGTGGCTGTGCTGAAGCGCGCGCGCCGGTGTCGCCGCCGCTCTTTTACCTATTGCCACAGCTACGCCGCACTTTCATCAAGCTGACAGGGACTTTCATTGAGCACCGCTCACCCTCTATGTGGTGGTTTGTCATGCTCTATATTTTCTATGATTACATTTTACGGTCGCTTTTCTCTGAATGAAACAGTGTAATTTGCATAGTTTATCGTGACAATAGTGATCTTAGTGTCTAAGTAATAACTTGAATTAATTTATATTTATTGGGATCATCTATTAATAGCATGTTTTTTTCGAAGCGATCAATGAAGAAGTTTAAGAACAAACAAAACTCATTCCACGTATCAATCTCACAGTATTACAACAAATTAGGTGGGCATTAATTGCAAAATCGCAACGAGTGTGATTTAAGCTATCGCCAATTTTATTGCTTTTGAATTTCTAAAATAATAGGGTTTGTCCTCAAATTATTAGATCTGTCACCAAAATGTAGTTGACAAAAAATATAAAAACAATTCCATAATAAATCACATATAATCATCGGGATAATTATATTATTATAAAGTATCAAAAAAATAGGTTTGGATTTATTATAGTGGGTTTGTCCTGATAGCGGTACCTATAATCAAATTAATTGAAAACGATCATTCGACGAAGCCCCACCTCTGCTCCTACTTCTATCTGGGTTGCGGAATTTGTTCGAAAAAGTCACCGCAGCCCTGGAACGCAAATTTTAAGGGCATGAGGAGGAACACTGATGGGTTTTAGTTAGTAAGAGTCTGACACTCCCTTCCGCTCCACCCAGAGCGGAAGAAGTCATTTGATGATTTTCCATCCATAAATAAAGGATTTAAAGGAACCATGGCCATAGATTAGAGAATTAGGTGATACAAGTTGATGACAAATATACACTTTGTTTACACAAAATGTTATTCCCAATCGCATATTAACATTTAACATTCATTATTGAGTTGATAATTTAATTCATGATACGACATTATAAACCGAAACATATTTTTTCATGTGTCTTAATATCAGACCTATGTAGGTTTACAGCTACAGGCCCACAACAGACAAAAGAAAGTACCCATTTTACTTATTTATCTTTCAGCCATCTGATACCCTTCACTAAGTGCCATTTATTACCACCTTCTACCAGGACGTGTTTGATCACATGTGGGTAGATATTACAATAGCCGAGATAATTATCACTGTGTGAATCCTATACAACTTTAAAAACAGTTTCCAACCATTATACGCTGTTCTTACATAAGCTCTGGCACACGTAACTTGGTGGCTACATTTTATTGTATTTGCTTTTTCTTTTAATTACACATAATAAAAGCGCACATTCGTGGCCAGTGCTCGATAAAACGACGTCACGACTTTTTACTAACCCGGGTAGTGCACATTAGGTACGGGCTATTTATTCTCCTTAGAATTTTATTGCTTATATTTTCACCTACACGCTTACTGCTTGGATTCAGAGATTCATCTGTATTCTCATCACGCTATGATAATTGAGTTGCGTAATTATAACGTCCATGAGTGCGAATGTAAATGCGAGTTATAAGAAGCGGATGAGGTAATTCAGACTGCGGTATGCTCTTGATATTGCCTGTCCTTGTGATCTGCGATTCTTTGCTATTCAGCGTTCAAGCTGCATAAAATTTACAAAGAATGTCCGCATTGCCAATTAAATAATTTGCTGACTGTGGTTTAATATTTCGTTATAATTATTTGTTCGTATTGAACTGTGTAATTTCAACTATGTAATATTCTGTCTAAGTAGTGATTTTATTGCAATGGTTATAATATGACCCTATTGATTGGTGGTTTGATACATGTCTGAACCTCTCGTCTGATTAGCGTCGAGCGTTTACGCCAGAATATTTTTGGGTAGACCTGTATTTCAAGTTTTTTGTCAACATATCTACTCCTAACCACGACGTGTTAATAATTTCGTAAGAAAACGCAATGCCTACGCCAAGATACAGCCGGTAGGTATGTTGTATTTCCTAACTTTTCATATCTCCCAAAAACACAAAGGTAAATATTTCCACGCTATCATAGGAACATGTTCAGTAAACCTCGCTGGCTGATCACTGCCATACGTCGAACGCACGTGGATAGATAAATCCGACTTGACAGTTAGTACCTCTGCACATAGCCGGCAGATAAATAAAACTCCTTTTAGAGTCGCTACTGTAATTTTATAGTCCCGTTACATCGAATGTAATTAAAATTCGTTCCGTTTTTTACCGCATTTTGGAGTTTTTATTGCTCCGCTCAGTTTGTTTTATATATTTTTGTGGTCCGATGCGAAAGAGTTTTATTTATTCGTTATTAAATCATGTGTATAGTAGCCAAAACAGTTAGGGAAAGGGCTTCTTTTTAAAGCCTTGTGTGTGTATATGTTTATGATGGAGGTATGTTTTGGATTTCACATATTTTGTACATGACTGACACAACATTAGATTTTAGCCCGTTGTTATTTTATATTATGGTTCCAATGTTGGGTCTTCGGCGCGGCGGTTAATATATTTTTAAGATTTAACGCTTGATAGTAAAATCCCGAAGGACACGGTGTAGCATACGGTGGAGATCTGCATCGCCATGTCCTCGTAGAGGCGATCGGCGGCGGTGACTTCTCACGTCCGGCCATGGTTCAATTCATGGTCCGGAGCGAGGGGGCATGGGAAGCGGTCACCTCCTTCTGCGAAGCAGTAATGCAAGCGAAAGAGGAGGCGGAACGCGTGAGACAACAAAAAAATGGACGTGTAATAGATAGGTAAACCTGTACCAAACCGATATAGACAAACTACATAATATTATGTCAGTAAATACCATTGGAAAAGAATAGAATAAAAAAATGCTCTTTATTATCCACCATACAAAAATTACAAAGACTAAACAGTGAATGTTTTATTAAATATTTTTGTTTATTTATGGCTATTATATAGATTTTTATAACCATAATTTATTTCCAGGTATTAAAAAAGCAACTGTCTCTCTATTTTAGGTAAGTATCTAATTATTTGACAAAACATGTACCTACTTACTACAGAAGATTTTATTTTCTTTTTAAAGAGTTGATTTCTGCATAAATCGTATCTGTGACCAATACCAAAAACTGGAAAAAAGCATGTACCTAGGTACCTAGTCCGGTCAAGTTAGCTCATTTAATTGTGGTAGGTTACAATGATTCGCATAAAGCTAAAAATTGGTACGGATGTTGGGAACACCATTTTAAATGGAATGTGCAAAGTCCCCATGGATCCTCTATTAACAAAAAAAAATATTCAGTCTTTCGCAAAAATGTTTTTTTTGCATTTTTCAGCAAAACGGTAAGTTTTATCACGAAACTAGGTCAGACAAAAACTGTAGGTCATGCAATTAAGTATAGCTATAAAAAAAATCTTACACTTTTTTCCTAAGAATCACAATTTCTGAGTTTTAGCGAAACATTCTTCATAATATGCACGAGTAGGTACAGGCTAACTGATAATTAAGTGATGATTATTAGGTGATAATTAACTGATAATTATGAAATGCGTGATACGATTTGCAACGATTTTGACATTTTTGACAACAAAAACCTATTGGGTTATTTTAGAGTTAACGAAAATTTTAAGATATAATCTAGAAAGATTATAAATCCCCACGACCAAAAACTCCATGTGATGAGAAATCTGCTCTATGTTTTTCGGATCGCACAAGCACCTATTTTTACATGTAGTTAAATGAATTATAGTAACCTTGAATGTCTATTTTGACCGGACTAATGGCTGATGATAAAAACAGGCAGAAAACCTATACCTATCTCAAAGGCCTATCAGTGATGGTTGAATTGATTTACTTTATGGTAAGTAGAAAAAACGCCATCTTTCTCAAAGCGTATGAACTAAATCAACAACAACGTCCGACGGTGGCGCCACAGTTTTGTGCTACCAGATTTCGTTGGTTGCAACTCGATTGGCCTTTTTATTGTAAACTCTTTCTAGTTGGCCAAGAATATTAACAGCGGTGCTGCCATCTATCAGTATTGTTAGGGTTTCACAACTTTTCGAATAGATGGCAGCACGATCAACTTTTTATGGCGACAGAACAAGATTAAACTGCAATCTTGAAGTACCCAATGAATATAAGCGTAGTTAAAAGGCAGAAGAAGATACTGATCTTTGTCTGCCCTATAAATTTAAATAGAAAATATAATAAAATATAGAAACGTAGTTCTGGCTAGTTTCATAACATGGGAGGCAAGGAGCAAAAACATAAGACAGCATTACACAAGAGCCGACCTACTTGAGTGTAATCCTCTCAGATCGATGCAATGCAAACCAAATTTTCGCCTTATATTCACACGTTCTAACAGCTCTACCAAAGCCATTAAAACAAACTTCCGGAAACATTCGATACCTACCGAATACGACATTATAATTTAATTAAAGGTAAGTAAGGTTAAGGAAGTGAATTAACTTTCCACTGACCTTTACTAGTGGGCAGGGTGTTAGGCCTTTGGGCCGGTGGCACTCGGTGGGGCGCAGGCTTTCGGGGCGAAGGGGGTGGGGCCAAGGAGGTGCGCGCACGCACAGCCACTGGCGATGACGACAATTTCGGCACCACTCCATTCTTCTTAGCTGGAACATAAAACACGAAGATTAATTAACATATGTATATGTATAAAAGACACATTTCACATTACACACACACACACACACACATTTTCACATTTTCTGCTAATATTATGAAGATGATCAAGATTCTAAAGTAGATCTATCTATTAACCTACAAGACGAAATAAACATTTGCAATTCTGCATACTAAATATACCAAGAGCATCCTAGATGCATGTAGATCGATTTAGAAATATTTCAATGTTGAAAGCAAAATTATCAACATAATGGACAACGTGAATATCGTAGCAAGTAACCATCAGAAAGCGAACAGAATGATAAGGAAACGACCCAGACTCTTGATGCAACAATGCGAAGTCAATGCAAATCAGTGATAAAAATAAACTGTTGCAAAATTACAAGAAATGGAAACTAGATGACAGAGAAGATTTAATAACAATCATTTCATTTTTATTGTTTGGTTTGCATTGTGGTTTACATAATTTACCTACAGACAATAAGATGGCTAGTGGATACATCAATAGGATTGATGACTTAATTATTTTGACAGAATGGAGAACAGTGGCGCTAAAAACGATGGATTTATTAAAATAATTTATGAATGTGAAATAATTATAACTTGTTTTAAACACATTAGATCATCTAGCATGCTAATGAAACAATCTTGCGCGTAGTGACGAGCGGCTCGTATATTCTAATGCGCTGGAACTGATCGGACCAGTTACCATCTGACACAGTTTTCAAAGGACAACCTTTACCAGCCGCCATTGTTTATACTCGAAAGATGTATTGCGTAACAAAACTTACGAAATCGGTTTTGTATGCAGAATATTTTAAATTTATTTACTGTGCTTATTGTTTTTGCTACGGCCTGTTCCTGTCTTTCACATTATTTCTTACAAATATAAGAAGAGGCAGACTTATTTGCATGTGTCTACAAGTCAAAAACGTATTACAAAAAACTTTTGACGATACTCTACAATATTTTCAACGTAAAGTTATTTTAAAATACTCCATATTTAGCTTTGACGTTAACTTGTCGTTTTATCTCCAGTCTATTTATAGTTGTCGTAATTAAAATAAATTGGTCGATATTTAGTGTAGGTCTGTTTTCAGATGCATTGAAACCTAAGCCGTGCCAAATTGTACTGATTTGGTCAGATGGCCACATCTACTTTTAACTCGATAATTGGCTACATTATAAATATCACAATGAAGGGCATCAATAGTTGTTATGTCGGTAAGATTCAATCCCTCATTAACGAGTACATGGTTGTGTAGCTTGATTTATCTAATGATAGGTTTCATTAAGTCTACTTATCCGCTCTACTGGTTGTCTACTATCTCATTAAGCAGTACACACTGCATGTTTTATGTAACCCCAAGACACTTGACTTCCTTCCCGCCAGTACCTGCTTAATTGACTATGGCTACATTGATACTTATATAGTTAACTACTCTATATCTACCAACACAAAACTAATAAAGAATTAAGTACCGTCTTTTGTTAATCCCACTTAGTTGCCCGTTACGACATGACTTTTTTTAAGTGAATTAGCTACTAATTAATCTCTTGCTCATAACGTTCTATTCACGTTTTTCTTTCAGGTGCTTTTTAGTAACTGCACCGTAATGTCATCATGCATTTAATTTTGATGGTAATTTCCTTCCTGGACTACGTCTCCAGATAATTTTTGTTCCCCGGATGTAATACTAATACACATTTCCATTTTCTTTGACTTCTTGAGCTCAGGTTCTAACTAGTACCTACATGTTCTCTTGATATGGTGAGTCTACAAAGCGTTTCAGGGCGACCGGTCTTAAGCTTAACGCTTGGCTTGTCGCCGTCTTGCTGATTAGTTTTACTTCCGATACATATACAACTACATTCGTAGGTGTATCTTTAGCCGGATGGTAGTGTATAATATAAACTATAAATGGCACCTTTCACATCTTCTCATGACTCTCAGCCGGCTCAGCCGTGTGTCATCAATCTACTTCAGTGTCAGCCACTGTTGTATTGTCATTAGGCTGCAACTTGATACTTTTTTCGGCGAACGGTAGCCCTAACGACATGTGTCTGTCAGCGTTATGGCCATCTATTTAAGTGCTTCTTTTGCACCCTGTGTTTTATGGATATTGGTGGGTATATGAATAAATCATGTGTAGGTATGATTCAGACGATGACTCACCTTGAACAGCTTGGGGTTGCGGAGGGGTGGGTGGAGGGCGCGCGGGGGTAGTCGGCGTGGGGGCGCTCTCTCGTTTCTTGCCGTTCCCTGGAAAAGACGGAAAATACTAATAAGTACAAGTATATGTACCTATATATACACCTACGGACTGTGTAAATAAACATCATTTGAGCATTGAGAACAGCTGCGAACACAGAAACAATGGGTATTTATTTTTTTACAAGCATAATTATAATTAAGTTCGGCTTTACTATCGGACTCATCGAACGCCAGTTATTCGTACCTACGTTTATAAATTAATATTTTCAACAAAAACTTCCACATTGCTTTAGTATAATTGTTAACTTACTCGTACTACTTATTTGATCATATTAAATGACTGGCAAATCTAAATATAAGTATGTTCAATACAGCTTCATTAATTTGGTTAATGACAAAAAGACATGCAAAAAAGTCTTTTACGCAAAAAGTTCGAACGAATACGTCGAAATTACATAAAGTAGCCAACCGAAAACTTGTACAGTTGTGTGTGTCAGTTGTTGCGTGTATTACCACATAATGTACCTGTTTATTATCTGCATCACGAATCTCGTATCTCCTAGAAGATATCGTGGGAAGAGCAAAGTCGAGAAAAAAGATGAGATAAGTAAAAATGCATGGGGAGAAACCTTTTATCAGCTTATCGCTATACTTGGTTAAGTGTATTCTTATAGACACTCATGTTAAGCATTCTTCAAGAAGTAATAATAAATGAACTGCCAACTTATTAGTTATTGTTTCTTGTCAACATTTACGTTTCTCTCTTTCTTAGCAGAACCCAAGAAACTAGTAATGTCATTATATGTGCGGTTACTGTAAGAGGCCTGTGGTTAAAACTGTGAGCAGCATCACGAGGATTGGAAGAATCCGCAATTTATATCTTCAATTACCGATAAGCGGTATTGCTAACATATAGCGAATTCATTGATCCAATCTCGGTAAATTATCTAGCTCGGAAAGAATTTTTCCGCCAGCGACGTGTGCTGGAAAGTGTCTCTGGGTTTCTCCTCAAGGAATGTTTTAATGAAGCGGGAGCAATTCGATTTTTACTATGAAGTATGTAGCTCATTATGATTCTCTGGACAGCTTTAGACAAAACCACTGCTTTTGGTTATTGAGTGTAGTCTGCAAGGTAGAGCTTTGTACTTTGTTGATGCCGTACTTGTTGATGGAGTTCAAATTTTTAATCAATCAAGTGTGACATCAGTAACACTGTCAACTGCTTCATTATCAAATGGCAAACAACACTCCATCAGACTCAATATCCAATACTCAATATTTTATTGCATTCCATAATGTATCACAAAGATGGTAAACAAAGGTAAAAGATCTTGATGATGGACTTGATGACAATAAATTGTAATAATCAGTGATATTAGGTACTAGCAGTCGTCGGTTTATTCCTTGTTCTAGCTTGATAAACTGTAACAAGTTTTGCACTAGTTACATGAAATAATATTAAATATACGTAGATCTCATTTTACGAGAAATGCGAATAGTACAAGTAATGCCAGTTATACCGAGAAATAGTAAAGTAAACAGCTGTAGGTACTACCCTGCTCTGATTTCTGTGTATGACGAATCGTTAATGTTGATAAAGTAATATCATTTTTCCTGCATCTGGCTTCTAGGTGGAGTGTTTCTGCACTGGACTGAATCGGTAATCGCCAGTTGCGATTGCGACAAAATTAGCATTTTCAATTAGCAGTTGGGGTAATTTACCTTGAAAGGTACATTTTGTAGTTATCTGGTAACATCATACTGTAGAATGTTAACTGCAAAAGTTACGTGTTAAAGGCATTAGCACTGACTAACACTAACTGGTACTAGGGGTTTAGCTGGAACTGAAACTTGTTAGCAAGCACCCACACGAATTCAGCAGGGTTAAGGCCAAGTTTAAGTGATACAGATTTATTTACGTCATAAAGTTACTAGTTCGTACGAATCCTTATCTGTGACGCTTATTATTTTCCCAATAGTGTATTTCCATAATGATAGATAAGTGATAACCTTATAGTTTAGATCATAAGTCATATATATGTCGTAGGATAATTTGATACTTCGAATCTTCGCGGAAATCCTAGGGGTTTTGCGAAAACGCGGATAATTAGACATAGGCGAAAAATTATCAATTAGGGCACCCCGACTCGGACAGGTTAGGTTAGAAGGGGATGGCGGGGTCAAGTGAGCGAGCGTAGCGAGCGAACAGACCCCGCCATCACCTTCGTGGTTATTTTTTTTTTCGCAAAAATCCAGACTTTGTCCAGTAAGATTTGATAATTTTTCGCCTATGTCTAATTATCCGCGTTTTCGCAAAACCCCTAGGATTTCCGCGAAGATTCGAAGTATCAAATTATTCTACGACATATATAAATCAAGGAGCTTGGAAGCGGATTATGAGAACATTTTCACATCAAATTCTACCTGTTAACTGAAATTTATTCTTCATCTAGACACGCCAGTGTATTAGCCCAGTTCGCAAAGCAAAAGAGCGACACATTTTCGACCGGGCCCTCCCCCATTATTTTAAATCTATTTGACCTTCACGCTTGCAATTTTGCATGTCTCTTATTATTATCATCACTGTGGAGAAAATGTGATTTGATAGTCATTATTTTTATCACTGACTGTTGCTTATAATATAATAATATATTTTCATCGGCACGTGACGTTTATTACGGACTAGCCCGTAAGGCTTCGTCCTGAACACCTGAACGTACATGTGGACAAGCTGTCTTGATTTACTGCGGAAACTGTCCCTGCATAATATCTAGTTGTAGCTATTAATAGACCGGAATACACCACTTTGTTACCGTTTTATTTTATTATTTATTAACTAGGTTCATAATTTAACATAGCTACAGCTTGTTCCACAGCGTGGTGTGGGAAACAGAATTTGATTTGATTAGGTACTTATTTTAAGCCTATGTTAGCGTTAGGTACTGCTAATCCTAGAATACTATTTCTGCCTACCCTTTTTCCCAAATACTTATATTGGGGTCGGCTTCCAGTCAAACCGGATTCAGTTGTATTTTACGTGGAGCGGCTGCCTTCCGTACCTCCACAGGGCAAGACTGGGGTCAGATTGACTTCTGAAAATCCGTAACGACTGACAAAGATCTACAAAAGACAGCCGGGACAAACGTTTTAACGTACTTTCCATCTACAGACCGACCACGACAAGCGTTGCTTAACCTTGAAGATCGACCCGTGCGGCTGTTATTATTTAGCCACGAGCTCCTCCGAATCTTAGAATACTATGAAATCCAAATTCCCAAAACGGCACATTTTTAAGAAGTATATATTCGTAGTAATCAGTTTCACTGGTAATCACCTGACCATTCAAGACGCTAAGTGCTTTGAGTTTCCAATTAAGGTAAGAACCACCAAAATATAATGTTAAAATAACAATCAAATCTGTTACGCATCGTTACGATGTGTTACATCTTCTAGCACCAAATAAAAAGCGAACACGCAATATTATATTACGTGATAGGTTTTTGTTTTTCATTACGACTCGCTTTTAGTTCACAATGCATTCGCAAACAGTGTTTATGCGATTATACTTGCTCCTAAAAGTCGTTATTGATGCAATTAAATTGTTTCTGGTCTGTGTATACAACGTTTTATTGATCCGCTGCCTCGGCCAGATTCCTGACTTGCGTCTCAGGTTTACACTTCCATACCTCTATCCAAGGCATGCAGTCTGTGTATTTATGGATGCACTTTTCCTTAATATATCATTAGTAATGTAGACAGCTGTAATTCAATCATTTAACTGTAGTAAGTACCTATATAGGTCAATGGTTTTGCTCAACAATAAACTTTTCCTCGCATACAGAAACAATAATAAGCTGTCAGGAAGAAACGGGTCAATGACTTGTAGAGCTGTTGTCCTGTATTAGCCTCTATGACTAATTGATGAAGTTCCTCATATACCACCAGGTATTAATTAATCGAAGTACCAATACCCTGTTAAACTTTATCGACATATCCAAGCGTTTCTTCGAAACGGGTGAAGGAACTTAGCTTTGAATCACGACTTCAGAAAACTGTTTTTGTTGTTATTTTTCAAGAGTCCAACCAAGCTATTAACTCAAGGTCAAAGGTGTTTCACCCGAACTTACGCAGTTTGTGAAACACAGTTTTAAGAAACCATAAATCATTCAACAACATCAGAATTGGACATTGTACCTAAATTTTAACTAACAATGCAATTCTACCGAAATAATGTGACTCATTTGAACCTTATGAACACAGTTCCAGTTAATTGTCCTGAGAAATCATTAAGTCTAAGAAGTACCTAAGCATATTAAGCTTTAATTTGTCGGAATGATGAAGAATAAGCCATTAATAATGTTGGTAGAAATAAGGACGTATAGTTAAATGTCCAACAACAATGTAATGAAATTGGTCAGGTACTGCCAGCATCACTCACCTCTGGTTCCAAAAGATCCAAATCTCTCTCGATTTACCGCTATCTTATACTTTTTGTCATTCGGCACTGGCAGCTTAGACGGATACTTCTCGGAGTTACTTCTGTATAACTTTTCTTTGGACCCGTGTGCCCCCATCTTCAATTTCTTCATTAATAGTCAGAACATTTTATTATTTTTCCATCTTACTATTGTAATTAAGCACTTTTAGGAACTTCGTCAGATTTTTATCACTTTAAAGTCACATCATAATTGTTTTAGTATCATATTTCTAGAAGTTATTGTCGTCATCTATATTTGTTTGTATCTCTACAATATTTAAACTCATAAGTTAGGCACTTCCAAGTGTAATTAGATGTGAATTTATTCAGTGTCATAATTTAAGCTACGAAATCTCAGATAGGTTATTTTGATAAGAAAGTATTTGCAACAAACTTGACATTTTCTTGTTATTCGTAACGTAACTTAAAAGGAAAGCATATTTATCGGCAGTAGGCTGAATAATAAAGTTATAAAAGCTCACACGTGTTTGGTTTACGGTGGTCAACAAAGCCCATTCGCTGATATAATTATTGCAACGCTTTAATCTATTTCTGTAGGCGACTCACTACAAATGTGCCAGTGTAACAGGAGCTCCCGCTGTGTTCTCGATTCTTTTATGGACAACTAATGAGACTTTAATAAGCGAAATCTGGGAGCTCTTCACAAAATGGTAATTTCACGCGTTCTGTCTAAAAAGCGTTTTCTCTAAAGAGCTACCATTTGTCATTCAGCGTTACATTATAAGTTTATAAAGTCGTGTTTTCTGCGCACAAAGCATTTAGCGAGAGACGCGGTGTCGATTATATCCATAATAACAAAGAATTTATTGCTCATTGTTGTCAATACCTGCATAAATTGTGTAGTTTCAGTAGCATTAGGAAAAATTAATGATGATTTGAAGTAAAAACAAAGGTTTCGAATTTTCCAAAAAAAATGTTGACGAATAGCGCCGCCGTCAAGAGAAAATGTTAAACGGCGACTTCATTTCCCACCGGAGATTATTGTGAGATCTGAAGAGCAATGTTACTTTACTGTACGACTCTATTTGAAACGGAAATAAAAAGAGAAAGATGTAATTATTAACATTTATCAAAGCGCAAAAGTAAAATAGTAAAAGCAATAGATACCTACATAATGAAATAGAAACAGTGGTTCTAATAAAATTAATCACTCGGCAGCTCCTTATCCGATGTAAGTTTTCTTTTCTCGGCTATTTTATAATTAGCTCGCGGCTAATTGATCCCAATTTAGCTCACGCTCACGCATATTTATCACATTAACGAAATGTCGCTGTGATTTAACGTTATTCTGTAAGTACTCCGAAGAGAAGGAACGTAAAATTATCCTAATTATTTAACACCCGAAGTTCCAAGTGACAGCGTTATGTTTGGCATCAAAATAAACATCACAAATCATCAATCCAATTTGAAAACAAAATAATTTAAAGTGTCACATATTAATATAATCTTATTTAAGCAGTAATAGACCGTATTAGTCAGTGCAGAACATAAGCAATGTTACCAGTTCCCTCAGATTTGTGGCTATTTCAGTTAGCGATGCTTTCAGGGTTAAATAACTTGAAGGAGCACTTGTGTCCTTTAGAGCGGCTGAAGGAGATATTTTAAACACGTCCAATGTTGCGCGGTATATTTAGTTTATGGAGATAAATGTAGTTCTCGGATTGTGTTCCTAGCTACAGCGTTGATTTGGAAAAGAAAACTAACAGTGGACCGGCATTTTTCTATGTAGGTATAATGGTGGCAAATTACCTCTTGCTTGTTGTTTTTGTAACCCATAATTACCTTCAACACGGCAGTTAAATGATTATCTTGGATTACTGATTCTATTAAGACCAACAGCGCGTAAATGATTGAAGCCTTCGCAACAGACTTCACTCGTGGTTGTACAGTTCACCTACGTTTTGTAATTCTTTGTAACAGTTTAATTTTTCATATCATGATTCTCACAATAGATAGCTTTTATTAGGAAACAGCTCAATGGGGTTTTCAACTTCACACGTTTATTTTCCGCATTTCCATATAAATGGTCACGCGATATTTAAACAAAGATGTGTTTAGCACTACACCTCGCACAAGATTTTGAAAGGAGAGTCATTCATTTGATTTAAACTGGCAATAGACATTGAAACAAAAATGAAACGAGACACAGCCATCAGAAATCACAATCATATTCCCATCGAGAAAAAAACCAAGTCTGACTCTGAAATATCCAAACGTCAACACAACTTTTAATTCAAACCAATCTAAATGATAATAAGACCGTATGACACAAAATAAACTTCGAAAGGAACCATATTGTTCACGAATGAGTGTTAACTACGTAAGTACCTACATCGAAGATTGCAGAAGCCACTTAGCACCCCACCAGACTACGCTTGAGTAATAATGTTGCAAAAAAATAATTTGCATTTCCATAAATTTGAAATGGAATCATTTCGAGCGACTGTAGGTTTCACCTATTAGTCTTCATGACACTCCTACGTGGAAGATCAAGATGTTACTCAGTAATAAAAATCTTTGTGATGAAGGTGAACTCTACTTCAACGAGTCTTTCGGTTACGGTGTTATTGATATGAACTTGTTAAAGAAGACTTGATAAAACAGTCAAATTAATCAAACAAAATAATTACTGGGAAAAACCTTGAGAAAAGAGTGGTATTTTCCAAGGCCTCAAGTAAAGAGTCGCCCGGGCAACAACATAAGTAGATACACATTAAAACAAAACATTAAAGTTTAACGTTCACACTAAAAGTGCCTAATAAATGTGTTTCCAAAATACGTTCACTTGAAGCCGGTTCGCAGTGTTGCGTCATTTTGGTGCATCTAAAGTAGGAGCTCTCGTAAAATTTTAACAAGCTACGCTTCACTACTCTACCCCAGTTGCATACGGTGCACGAACGTCTGGTTCCAACCAAATCGATACTTACTTTCGCAAAATAATTAAATGTCTAAAAGGGTTGGTAAAATGTTACCATTGTTGTTCCAAATTGAATTGAAGTTTTATAGTTTTTTCCCCAAATTGTGAAGTGTGTGGAGTTATCGATGATGTCCAGCATCTTTTGGTGGAATGTGTCAAGAACCAGGCATTAAGGGAGACACTGACACAGAATTGTGCAAAAATTAATAAATATGATATGGGTACTTTCCTTGAAATCCTCGGAAGTCCACTGAGTGACACGAGCAATTCATGTATAAATGTATTATAATCGAAATTTAGTATGCAGGGCGTTTCGGGGGCGATAAATCGATCTAGCTAGGTTTCATTTTTAGAAAACGTCGTTTTATGCGTGTTTCCAAAAAAAAAACCGAGCAAAGCTTGGTCATCTAGGTACTTATTTATGATAGGCATTACGTCTATGACTCCACTTTTTGTATTATGTTAAATCTTGCATGCAATAGTTTGTAACGTTGTTTAATTAAACTTACTGACATGCTTTATAAGGATAAGTCCCTAAAAATATAGAGAAAAAAAAATTAACAATAGGCAAGTTCTTAAATAGAACTTGCCTACATAACCTAACATTTAACAACATCAACATCAACACAGTCCTTTATGCAGAGCATGCATGGAGGAGGAGGAAACGGTATCGCACGTGCTTCTTGAGTGCACAGGCGTTACCGAAATACGTAGACAAACATTAGGGACACCTAATTCACTCACAGACATACTGAACACACTGAGAGGACTGATCTGCTTCTGGAGGGAGGTTGGTTGGTTTGAATGACGGCCGCCATGGCTCACGCACAATGGTCCACAGCAGGACTAAGTGCGGAAACCACACCCGACAGATAGATAGATAGTCAACCTTTTCTTGGATTTGCTTTTCTGGTTTTTCAACGGGAAAGCTATCTTCTTTTAGAGGTTAAAAATCTGAAAATCATGCGTCATTTAAAGATTTACGGCTCACAATAAACATTGAATATAGGGCAAATCTCAATAGTTTTCCATTTGTCTGTTAACATTTGGGTCAAAGATACGACTTCATGCCCGGTTATTTTAGTTGCACCTATTATACCGGCCTAGTTGATGTAAACTTGTGTTTTAAACTTCAAAGATAACTAAATTGCAGACAGATTATCGCACACGCAGTTTCTTGCGCAAGACCTACTATATTCAAATTTCTGCGTATACTTATATTAGCTTCAACAAAGACGCAGAACATTGATGGGTTTTCCCAAAATCTCACACATTTTTAAAACAGTAGATTTAAACATACAATAAGTTGATGCGAAACCTCAAAGGTTATTCTGTACAGATAACATTTACTGCATCGACAAAAATAGCCATAAGATGATGCCATTAAAACAACAAACATAAGGTTTGATTATTACCTAGGTGCAGTCATTACGTCGGAGTCTGCGTGACGACGCTTAATTCTTCAAGACATACAAGGTAATATAAACCTTATAAGTAAGCATATAGAGACTATTGCATGTTTTAGATGAAATTGAAAAGATGATCGTTTCCAGCGAGCCGTGAATTCAACGTCTGGTGGCCTACCACAACCTCTTAAAACAATATTATTTTAATATTACTTTGTAATTTCTGTTGTTGCATTTTCAACTCTCGGCGCTGATCCGAGCGTTGAAAATCCAACAGAGCGGAACGCAAAGTAATATTAAAGTAATATTGTTTTAAGAGGTTGTGGTAGGCCCCCAGTATGTTGTTCTATCGGTTTACAAAAATCATTCAAAATAAATTCGAAATTCTACTGAAAACAACGTTAAATATTGTAGTTCTTTATTATTAGGGACGTTCCTTTTTCGAATAAATAAAAAACTTAGTTAATAGTTTAAACCTACCATGGAAGCGATGGAATCTGTCAGTAAAATATTCAACCGTTAATTGTTTAGTGTGACACATAAATCTAATAGTTTTCAACAGTTCTGTTTGTTTGGAAGATATATTATATATAGAAATAGAAAGTATGTAAAACAACCGTAACTGTTGGTATTTTCTACTTCGCGAGTAACTTCTGGCATTTCAACTCGTGACATTTTGTTGGTTTGACCTATCGACGAGCGGTCAGTTGAACCACCTTAAAAATAAACGGTTTATTTGTTCGATCTAAAAGCTTAACAACGGAGAATTAAAACGCCTTGTTATTTATGCCTGTACGATCATTTAGCACCGTTATGAACACGTCTAATTTGAATAAGTTTTCCGGTTTGATACAACCAGTTTATTTTACATGACGACATAGCAAAAACGTATCTTAGTTAAAACCTCTAGCAAATTACCACCCAGAAGAATCCGCATAATGGAAATTTCGTAATACAAACACAATACACACGTCTGTCGCTCGGTTTATGCTCCAAATATCTCTAAAAATAGGGCTAGTCTACCTGAAATCGGTCACCTATACAAACTCACCCATGAAGTCACTACGGACGACTGATTTCAAAACGGATGCTGTTCTGTTCCACGAGACACACGAACTACAACCTGAATGACAAGAGACGTTCAGGTATCTGCCCTAAGTGCACAGCTGTCAAGTCTTCAGCCGCCTGGTTAATAGCCCAGAAAACCCGGTCAAGCGAATCTTTGAATAGCCCCAATACATAAGACAAACACATCGTTATACCCAGATCTGCACTACTAATGTTCCATTCCATGCAATAATAATATTCATAAACTATAGCTCCTATTGCAAAACTGTAATGGATCGAATGGACCGATTTCATACTTCGTTATATTTAGCAGTTCAAGGAAGGGCCTTGATTCTAAATAAATATCGCAGCCCTATTCTGCTTAATTTTAAAATATTATTTCTGGCGTTATTAAATTGCCCGTTATAAAATTATAAAGGTAGCCGAACAATTTGGGTCAACGTCCGAGTCATGGAGGAACATGGTGCCGATGGCGTTAGCAGCTGGCGTGGTGTCGATCAGATAAAATTGTACTTTTTAAACCTAGAATTTTAGTACTGAAATGATAGATAACTTTGTGTTGAACACCCATTCTATGTTGAAACATGAAAGCTAGAATAGGTAAAACACATGACTTTAAATACCAAATTGTTCTAGGTATGCATGCTGTTATTGTAATTACAAAATGACATGAAATAATGTTTTCTATTCTAGCTAGTATTCCTATCCCATAGCCAGTTACAATCAAAAATCTAACAATAGCGAGGACAATAATTAATTTCAGACGTCCTTAAATCCAATTCGTAACGCATTGCAATTTAACTGAACAAGTTAATAGAGTATCGTGCGTTTTCGTAATAAATAATCACGTCAATTCATAATAGCTTCTGAAAATGGGGTCATTCCTGCCTACTGCAACAGTTTTGGCGGAATTTCGTAATATTCAAAACATCGCGGCGACTACTGCTGGCTCCGAGCCAATTGCAGTCGACTTTGAAGGAACTGAGCTGCGGATGGTTAAAACACCTTTTTAAACCAAGTTTTAAATCTTCTACCAAGAACTGTCTTCATAAAAGATGTACTTATTGGAAATGTTAACGCTTTGACACACTAAAACCAAAGTTGAATTTTCTATCCAAAATAACATCCATATAATTATTTTTTTTGCTAACAATTGACATGCAACAAATACTGCAGCACTAAACGTCTACAATTCAACTAGGTGAGTGCGTATACAATCTCATGCATTCAAACTTGTTTCTATTTAGTAAATGGCTATGCACGTTATAACACAACAGCTTTAGCACAAGCATTTGTGTCAACAGTTATTATGAACGGCAATAGATCCGAAAGTCACGGAGGTCAACTTCGTTAGTACTTATAGCAGTCATCCTCTCGGTATAGGTGCTCAACTGCTCATAAACATTCAAAGAGCAAATTGCTCGCTTGCACCGAGCATGGGTATCGCCAACGAGATTAAATCACTGCTTGGTGAAGACACATGCACAGATTAACATCCGGCACGTGATTGACTTGGGCGAGCAGAATGGCGCTAGACGCTCATCGACGCCAACTAACATTTTAAGCGATAAAGGTTAAATTCGAAATGGAATGATCGCTAATAATTGGAATCAATCATTTTAGAGGTCAAGAAATAGGCGTGAAAGTATAATTTTTGAGTTTCATCTATGAAATATATGAAAGAACCTGTAGCTTGTGAGATTGAGATGGACAGGTGACATAATATGAGTGCAGTTTTCGGACGGAAAACTAATATTGTTTTAATAAACTAATATGTATATTATCCTTAGACACTGAAGTTCTATAGTAGTATCGAATATATTATGGCTTTTTACCAACATTAACCTATGCATGTTGATCTAGATGCCTATTTAGAATGTAGCAAAATTGTTTTAAATAAATACAATGGCAAAAACTTCCAGATACTTTTTGAATGGAATGTTCCAACGTCTCGTCCCACGTTTGAGTGCGATCCTATGGAGCGATCGAACGAAAGCAAATAATTATTAGTGTCACGTAACGTCGAATTATGAAGTCGCAACGCGTTCCCATTAGTTACGCGAGCTTGTTGCGAGGCGACGCTGCAACAGACATGCAGACAACATACCCCGTCCTCCTAAACAATATCCGTGTTTCAATTACCACTTGTAACGGGTCCCATGTCATAAATATTGTGATGTTTATGAACGATTAGCTTCTGCCCGCAACTTCGTCTGCGTGGAGTTCAGAATTAAAATAGCTACATCTTAGTTGTATCCCGGTGGTTTTTACGTTTTCCCATGCAATTTTTTTCTGTGCAATTTTTTTATTTTTTAGTTACTTATAATAACTTTCTACAAAATATTAGAAAAATTAAAAAAAGACGAATGATATCGGTAAAGTCTTTCTCAAGTTATGGCGTGACCAAGGGAAACAGGGATTAATTTTTATAATATAGATAAACTACTGGGTTAAGATGTAGTAGCGGCGGTTGCCTTACATCACTTTTTGGAAAGATTTTATTCTACCTTTCTCAAGAGCTCTCGACGAAAGCACAACAAATACCTTCCAGCACTAAGTACAATAGGTACTCATTAGTGTTCCTCAGCTGACTGAGCATAGCAAGCAATCAGTCCGTTGTCTAATTCATTTCAAAATTATTCATATCAATAACTTTTGCTACGTAACTATCTTGAACACAGTGCTATTAGGTTGTCATGCTTATCTGCTTATCTCATCTCAATCAGTAGTCAAAAAATCGCTAATGATCATATTAAATATGCAATTAAGCACTACAAGGAAAAAAAGACACTAAATCGTTTCTACTTCAGATACTAAGTAAAAACGTGACAACACTGCCAACAAACTTGCGAACGGAGATTTGAGAGTTACATTTTGTTAGCATCAATCCATTGAACAGTAGAGCACATAATTGAACACATCCGCACGTAGTAGCCGCAGTAAACGCTGGCTTGTGACGGGTGTATCAATAGGCGAGAACGTACCAAAGCAGACAACGCCAAACAAGTTACGGTGAGCAAAAACAACACACAGGTAGCAATTACTTTGCTTTCGAAGCAATGTCTGTGCTTTCATCAGTTCAATCTCACGATAGCAAACCTTACAAGGAAAATCCCCGGCTCGGTATATCACTGAAGTCACGAGGGTTGGATGCAGCTCATATAGTCATAGCAATAACAAAAAGAACATTTTCCGATGAAGGAGTGTCCGTTGAGAAAATTGCTAGTCCAAAAGTTTCTCACTGCGCTTATTGAGAACTTGACTTCGTAATTGCTCTAAGCTCTAATAGCTTGATGATAACACCTTTCTAAATAATGAATATTGTCTACTGCCACATACACTTTACTTTTAGAAAGATATTGGCACATACGGAATTTGCATCTTAATTCATTGTTGTAAATGGAAAACGTTATCAAGTGAATTTTGTGTCTTGAATTCATGATCAGTTCAGATTTCATAAGATTTACCTTTCCCGGTGGCACAGGGCCTGATTGCGGCACTCGGCAAGTCGGCACTACACCGGTACTTACAACTTCCCTTCAAGTAGGGGAGAGCGGGGCTGGTACTAACAAATTTTGTAATATGGTTTATATTTTTAATGATAATGAACTTTCTTGTTTATTTTTTTATTCATAGCATGCTTTGGTTATTCAGCTATGATATTAGTAACAAAAACAATCAGTAAGGTAAGTGCTTTCAGAAATAGAGTCATCCAAACCAAAAAAATCATTTGTTAATACATACCCCGTATCTGGGGTAAATATTAACGGAGCTGGGGTAAGTATTAACGTAAGGGGCAATTATTAACAGAGGCTAAAATTCTATCATATTATTAAAAAAAAGTTATCATATTAAAGATTTTTATTTGATATGAACAAATCAGTACTTTTTATGATAGGGACTGAAAGAATATAGTATGTAGATTCTTTTAAATCTACACTAATTAACAATAATTGAATATTATAGTTTTTTAGTCTACAAAAATTAGTACAAATACTTTTAACTTAATATTTAAAAGTTACTAAACTTTTTAGTGTCAACAATCATAAAGAGTCACCCCGTTCTGCAGATGTGACTGCCCCTACCTGCTTGGAACCTCGTTGAGTTACCATTTTCTTGGGCTTTTGCACCGTAGTGACTCCAGTGTCATCAACATTCCAGATTCGACTCGGAGGGACATTGTATCTTTGAAGCACTTCTTAATATTTTTCGAAAAATGAATGGACATTAGTACGGTTAAAGGATGTTGCCCTGCTTAAGCTGGTCGCCTCAGGACTCCGAATAGACAATATCGCGTTGCGCTTTATAAAACCGGCAAACCAATCTTTGCCAGCCTTTCCGTCTCTTTTCCAAGATTCTGAAATATTTTCGATCTTGTATCGAATGGCAAGCTCTGCTAATTTCTAGACATCATCAGGTAGCAATCCAAAATAGATATTGGCACATATTATTAAATAATCTGCCATCATAGCTTCTTTTTCTGAATTTAAAACTAAACGGTTTTTTTATAACCCACTATAATAGAAGTTCCCTCCCTTATTTTCTTAACGTATTTAAACAGTGTCACATGAAATATTGTATTCAGTAGCAAGATCTCTATATTTTCTGTTTTTTTTTCCAGAACTTCCTTAGCTGCCAGCTCAAATACTTCTTGAGACTTGGACCCCCTTGTAGTCTTCCTTTTGTAGTTTTTCATTCTGTAAGAAAAACATACCTATTGTAAAAAACACTCGGTTAATACCAAATTCATACGGGGTAGGTATTAACATGTTAATACTTACCCCACTCAATTTGTTAATTTTAGCCCCACGGTTACTTTTTTTACTTCATAATTTATAGAAAATAAACTAGTTAAAATAATTATAAACAAATAATATAGTGTTACTGGCAATAAAATAGAGCTCGATTCAGGATAAACTATTATTTGATTCAGCGAATAAATAAATCTTAAATCAATTTACTGTAAAGCACAAAAAGTTCGCTTACCTGTCAATCTGAGGTCGCTGCGTACAACTATTACAAGCGATGGCCGGTTGGCAACTAAGAAGTCAGGATACGTTCGGCTGTGTATATAGTGTTTCTAAACCGAGTATCATATTTTTAACACTTCACGTTTGGCGGGAATCAGCTTGTTAATTCTTACCTCCGTTAAAACCAGCCCCGCTCTCCCCTAAAAGTAGTCCTGACACGAGCACGAAATGATATCGGCTCGTTGACTCACAGGTTGATTTCCAACAATACGAAAAGGAACCTGTTCTTTGTAGGAATCACCTGTAACTATCTTGCACGGGGACCGGTTTGCTGGCTGCGGTCAGAAAACCACAAAAAGGTGGTCGTTACACTTTCGACTGCTAGGAATATAAAATTCTATGCAATTCAAAAAGCGACACTTAACAACTTTTTGAATGAAATGGATGTAATTTCAGAGCAGTGTTTAACAGATTCTATTGAAGCATTGTTTTAAATATAGGGAACATTATTATGAAACAATGCGATGTTAAATAAATCATAAATTAATGGCTTCTAGTGATTTGGATTTGAAAAAAGTAGGCAGTACATAACAGTTGCTAAAATTTCAATAGCAACTCTGTTCCCAGTAAGTCATACCGAACCGATACAAAATAACGATAAAATCAACATTCATCATACGCGCGATTGTAATGTCATTTCTCGGAAACGAAACAGTTTATAAATGAAGCAAACAGCTCGTGGGAGGCTGGAGCAAACTTAGCAGCAAACAATCACCGGGAAACCATACTGGGAATTGTAAGTGATATCCGGTTTCCAAAAACGGTTTACGTTTTTGTATCTGGACGAAGTGGCTATGTAACAACTAAATCGAATGGACGCAAAACGGCACCGCTACCAATTTTCCAGACAAAATTAAACGCCATGATTTGCATCTGTATGCCACCTCAGGTTCTGCAAGTCAACGCAAAGAATCCACAAACAATAAACATCAAACAATCAGATGACTCGGATGTTTTACTTTTGCTGATTTATTTAGAATTGAAAGTGATTATGAAAGGCAGCAATTAAAATAATCGTTAATTTAGAATTTGATCGTTAACTTTTACCTCAATAATAAAAATAAAAACCATTGCTTGCATACCCAAGTTATAACCTTGGTTTATTATTTTGAAAAGGTTTGCTTCAAATAATAATATATTCATCACTTCAACAGTAACGAAACAATGGATTGTTATTAACAATTTGCATGAGCCAAAGAACCATTTTGAATTGCCAATTCTCATGCTGAAAGTTTTGAAGGGTCCATTAATTTGATATTTCATTTGCAATTACAAAATCTAATTCAACCAAACCTTCACACAGTTGGTTTGAACTCGTAATTTTTGTATGGAGTACCTACCTACACTTGAAACGAGAAAAACATTTTTGGCCTTCACCAAAATGCTAGTAGGTATTTTGTTTAAAAAGGCTTAAGATAGTTACTCCAAACTGTAGTTTGGTAAAACATCTAACACCTCCAATTGATTGATAGGCTAAAACATTGCTTGCGATAACAGCTACAATCTTCGACAGGATTTTGTCTTAGTACGATTATCTATAGGGATTATTGATTACACACCTTAATGTCAAAGACAAGATGGATGACTTAAGAAAGTATTGGAGAGGAGATAGAATTAAACTGAGGAGATAAAGCGCTGGATCAAAAAAAAAAATTAAATTTTAAGAAAATGACAAGCTACTAAAGGAAATTAAAATATCGGTATTCCGTGGACCGTTTCAAAATTGTCGAAAGTGGGACATGTTTATATTATAATCTGATAGCATTTTATGGTTCGAGGTTCTGGTGGTCTGCTTATATGAGCACGCAGTGGGCGACCCTATACATTTTAACTGCAAGCCTTTGATGTCACTAATGACAGTAATGATATAATAGCAGAACGCCGTGTCACGTAGGCTTTTAGGCCATGGTTTAATAGCATCGAATGTGGGTCAGACGAGACCTCATAGTTCGGCTGAGTACACAGTGGCTGTTCTAGAATCGATTCCAATGAGACAGAATTGGGACAACTATTTCAATATTATATTCACAGTCCATTGGAAACGGACATTATATTTATTTTTCCATTAAACTGTTTGATAGGCCTGCTAACGGTAGGTGTCCACTCAAATAAATTGACATTATTTGTAAAGACCCAAATATTTTCTATCACTTTGAAGCAATCAAATCCATCATCGTAAAAAAAATCATCAACAGAAAAATATTAGTTTCTCAAATAAATCAAAGCAACTGAGTAAATATTAGAATACTGAGGGCGATTTCAACGAAAACATAAACAGTACTGGGAGACTTCTAATTTGTAGGCGCTCGTGATCATACTGTTATCTGGACAACCGCTGGGAGTCCTGTCAGATGTGGTTCTAACACCAATAAGTAGTGGATGGAACAGTTCGCACTCGGTTTCGCCTTCACCGACGGGGTCAACGATTCTCGACTCGTCAACAAATCCATCGACGAGAATAACCCGTTACACTGCATCGGCTTCCAGCGGATTTCACTCGCAAGTATCGCCTAGACCATTTATACCTACTGTCTCCACATTTAAACCATATTTTTAGGGTTAACCTTAAAAGTCTATATTTGGAAACCTGCGCCATTGATAACATTATTCCTTTATGCGATAAGTATTCAAAATATAACCGTTATGATTATTAACTTGGCAGTTCTATGTTTTAATTAGGTAGTTACGAGTACATAATCAAACGGGAAAACCAGGAAAAACTGGGGCAGGATATTTTAAGAACCTATTAGTATTTGGATATTTTTGTTTCCTCTTCCGAATGTTCTACATCAAATATTTTTATCGTATTCCGATAAGTAATGGTCATTGTTGCAATATTTATCTATGATGTTGGTGAGTAATGACTAATGAGGTTACTACAACGTGATGCTCCTACGATTTAAAAACTTGTTTTAACTAAATAGATAAAGATCATACTCGTTACATGCAATACTTTAACGTTACGTTTAAATGTTGTGACGTAAAAGTTTGAAGATCTTAGTAATAGCCGTTACTTCACACAAGCGGTTTATGGTAAACCGAATGGCATTCTCATCTTTACATTCACTTGTTTTGTTTCTCAATGAGAATTAATATTCATACAAATATTGTACGTGTATTCCATATAGTAAGTGTCATTAGAAGATTTATTCTTCAACTTAACCATATGTCTGAACCTAACTACATTTCGGATTTTCAAATTAAAACATGTTTTAGCAGTTAGCACATTCCTGTTAATATATGGCTCACGTTTAGAAATGTCTACTAAAATCAATGCACGATCAAAGGTGAATTGAGGCTTGAAATGGTAAGGTACTAAACACAGCAATGCGGTTTATGTGAAATGTTATAATAAGCTCACTGACTCGTACAGCCTGTCGCCTGCACTTGCGACATTATCACATTTTCCCCAGCTGTCTCCAACAACTTCGTCGTCTATATACTTATTGTTATATCTACCTATTCTTCGTTTTAAGTTTAAATTGTTTTGGAATCTTCTATTTTCATTTTAGCATCTCTTAATATTCTAAATTGGTATCGTCCGTTTTGAAAACTCTTAACTGATTTGTAAAGAAAAGTAATACATCTGTTGGAGACTTTTTCTACATAATTTATCTCGTATTTTTAGACGTGTTCCTGTAAGTATTGATACTCGATATCTAAGATACGAACATTCTTTCAAAAACATCTCGAGTAGATGTGAAAGATAAAATTTATCTATATCATGACTCTCCAATTTCATGCTTTCGAATCGAGTTAGCTGTGTCAATTAAAAATTTCGTACAATTACTTTTTGCGTGTAGAATATAGTTACCTCTAGATATTGTAAGGTAAGTACGTTACAGTTACAGTGAAAGGGGATATTGATTATTTTATTTCGATTACGATTCACTTGACACATTATCAAAGCGGTAGGTGGAGATGAGACTGTTACAGATATTTATTTTTTATTAGTATTGAATCTGTTACTCTTGACTGTGACTAAGTCTGAGGAGAAAATTTGAAAAACTAGTGTCGCCGTAAAATAATACAAATTGTGATGTGCGTTTGTTTATGAATCACTTTTTAATTATGTGGTTGAGGCTTCGTTGCATGTGAACCGAGCATGTGCGTTAATGTACTTTCTATTTGGCCCATTATTTTCTGCTGTGTCTGCTATCTAACAATGAGTTACAATGATTTATGTAATACCCACCTACACTGTGTTAAATAATCGATTTCTAATGGGACTTGTTACTTGTATTAAGTTACAATTGATATGCAGTTGCGTTTCATTAGCCATGATCTTTGATTCGTTAACTAGGTAGGTTCGGTTACATGCCTTATTCGTATATTAAAGGATTCAGAACACGTTGGAATTTGTTTTGACATTACTTATTTTGACAAGTAATTAAACCATTTAATTTATCTTTATTATAATTCAAAATTAAATTCGAATAAAGTCAAGTGTCAAGCTTACATTCTTGACAATGTAACAAATGTTTGTTTAAAAAATAATGGCTGGTGTGGTGGCGTTAACTTGTTTAACCAGTTGTTGGTAGACATGAAGTAGGTAAACGAAGGACAGTTAAGTAGGAATTATGAAAGGCCAAGTGATTTAACAAAACAGAATTTGCGTAAGTTCTGACAATTATTTAGTGGACTGGGAATCGTTTCTAAACAAACAACAATGTTTCCAAGACTTCGTGACAGTCCACAAGGTAAACAACAACACTGTAACTTCAATAATCAAAGGAAATGTCAAGAGTTGCGTTAATTAACGGAAAATAAACAAACGGTACATTTGAAAAATAATGATAACTTAAAATATGACACCACACAAAACAAAACTTGAAAGTAAACCGTTCACGTGACTCGTTGAATTTTACACCGTAGTGTTCTTATCATTATCAATGAATTAGTATCCCAGGTGCATGTATCGTCAACACTTCACTGACATATGGCACATTTTCTTTGAGAAAATGCGGTATGCGGTTAACCTTAGTGTCGGAGGGGAATCCATTGATTTTTCGCGTTGCAAGTTGACGTCACGAACGCGACAAGCTGGCGGTGGCGGCGCGCGCCGGCTCGCGTCTCACCGGCGACTGGCGAACTGAACCTAGCCGAGAGGAAACGCTCGTTGCCATGCGGTCTCAACTTGCTCGCTCCCTTTGCTTGCCGTAGTCAGCCGTAGTGTTGACCTTCCGCATCGATTGGTGCTAGTGCTCCTTGCACAGCTGTTTTTAATTGGGGTAGGTGTGCAGCAAGGACTTCCCGAATATTCAAAGATTTAAAAGAGAAATCAAGGCAGTTGTTAATTCGATAGGTCATACGTCATACGAGTGGTATGGATAGCAGTAGAATTTGCTCGAAAGGAAGTTAAAGATTGAGGTTATCAATTAAACTATTTTACATTTGTTCAATCATCCTTGATCGGCCGGAAAATAATCTCCATGTTTAGTAAGATCATCCTAATAGGTAAAACTTGAAAATGTTCTTTTTAAAAAAAATATCATACGTAAATAGAAAATGATGTCTCTTTTGGACTCTCAATTCCTCCCCCTCCCCCCTACTAACATAACATTTATTTTATTTATTTATTTATAGTTAATTAAAACAGCACAGGTCCAATTACATTAATTAACATAGAATTATGAAAATAAAAATAAAATATGCATTCCAATAACATACAGTACAAGATTAAATTCAAAGATATTCAATTCGTGGATAAAATTATTAATAATTATTTAAGTAAATGGTTAAACAAATTAAATACATCACAAAGTAAAATAAACTAGCATGTAACAGTGGTCACCCTCGCATATTGCCTCTCACAGAACACCAGACAAGCACGCGTAATTTTCTTCCATTCATCAGCAAACACATCACATTCAGGGTTGGCAGTCATGAGGGCGTTTAGCATCCTTAGGGTTCGACATACTGGGGATTTGGCTCTAGCAACAGATCTAGATGGCGGTAGTGCGAACACATTATGACGGCGGCTTTGGCGGTGGCCAAGGTATTTGTCGGGCACAACTAGGCGGCAGAAAAGTCCGTGGAGCTCAGGGCAGTCAATACGACCGCTTAGGGTTTTACAGGCAATCGTGAGCTGACCAAAGCCCCTTCTTACCTCCAACGAATTGAAGCCCAATACCCCTAGACGATAATTCGTTGGGTACATGAATGGAAAGAAATGGTACAGCCTTTGATACAAGAATCTCTCTCTTAGTTCGCAATACACGTTTTTGACTTTGACTTTGACTTTAACCATAATGCCTGACTATCCACTTTCAGTCAACTGTGCAGTCACCAGTTCACCGCACTTACCAGTTTGTGTTCCTACTTTAACCGCTCAAGCCCAACATGTGAAAATTCCCTAATATAAAGTAAATCTTATGTAATAGGTAAATAAACATTAAATTCGCGATTAATTCGCAACACACCGGTGTGTTGCCGGGGCCTGTCAGTAACAGCACCATACTCAAATCTTTGCTATGCACGCTATGGTAGGCACTTCATACGTTTATGAGGATCAGTTCTTTATAATTGGATTAAGTATTAAAAACATTCCAAGGTCTTTTTAGTTTCATTTAGTTAGACTCCCTAGTTTGAAAAGTAAAAAAAAACACTAAAAATGTTAACGAGTGCCTGATCGAAGTGCAAATAATTATTGCTTTTCAGTATTGACCAGGCACTTGCAACACACAGCCAACTCATTGCTATAAGAAATGTTCCAGGCGTTCAAAAAATAAAATACGATCTTCTGGCTTTAGCAGCATGATGGATAAACCTCATTATAAATGCAGTTAACATTGCTTCTAATACATGTTAAAACGATTACAGTCTTTTTTTTTGTATGTTTTTGCTCTTACTGCTTCGAGACTCATGCTCACACGCTTACGTGATAATTGCTATCACCAATACACAAGGAGGTGCTAAATCATACAAAACCTTACAAACAAGGACAACACATTGCCATGAACTCCACACCGTATTCTATATGAATTTACACAAGAATTAGGGGCATAGACAATAAGCATAGGCATAACATCGTAGCATGCCACTGTCACATTGAATATTTATAAAGAGATGACGTAGAATGAATAGGAAACTCTAAAACTATAAATGGTTTACGAAGGAAAACAGAAATTGCATTTGCATAATGTTGACTGCTTTTTGCGTAAGTGACTTTGTAGATACAATGATCATTTTAAGGCCTCCGTATCAAAACATCCTATTGGTAAAATGATCTATGAGCAGAACGTCCTATTGTCAAAGTACAGTTATGCTGAAAAATTACTATTGGTTTTTCGTCATGGACTCATTATTTAGTTTATTTTAAAATTAAAATTCGATCGAAAAGTACATAACAATACCTGTGGTGTGGACACAACCTGTGTCGACAGAATTATACTATACAATGTCATGTTTCAAGTTCAGAGGCTTACTTATGGAGACTGTGGTAGAAGCAGGAGTTCGGAGACGAGCTGAAATCTAAAGCGGCAAAGACTCACAAACTACCAGGAGCCCAGGAATCATGAAGAAGTAGATATTTCCGGAGCTGTAAACATGAGCGGTAAAGATTCACTAACAACCAGGAGACCAGAATTATGAATAAGTATTTCCGGGTTTGGAACCATAATGAGTGGTAAACTCTTAAAAATCAGAATCATGGAAAAAAAATCCGTATGGAGCCGCTGGCAAGACAATATATGACTACATATTATTTTTTTATTCAATCTTAACCCATTCTTAAGATCTCTATGCAGACGAAATCGCGGCAGAAGCTAGTACCTATTGAATAACGTTCCTATTTTATTAACAGGTCGCGATAAAAGATGTGTCAATATTTACTTGTAAAAAAAATCTTAATGTGCGGTATGACTGTACTTTTCCTATTCTCTTGTTTTTAGGACTTTCAGATAATAGGACGATTTGCGAATAAAACGATTTGATACGGAGACATTTTATGTATCAAGAGCAGCTCTTAATAGTCCTCATCTTCAGACATAGCATACGTTCCTAATTTTAATGAGTCGCGACGTGAATTGTTTAAGAATTCACACATGTCATTGAATCACATGAAGTCAATGCTAGCCAACCTTGAAGTAGAGTGGTGTGTCAAAACACAAACTAGAAGTATTGCGTTGTTATCACGCAGGTTTTACGGCGATAGGCGTGATCTTAGATTTTCCTACATCTGTTTGTAGTTTTGTGCGTAGGCATATAGGTGTGTTCAGCTGAATTTCAGTGATAATAGTCAAAGAAGCGATATCATTGTTTTTATCTTGAAACTATCTGTATCTTAGAAAATTACAGTCAAAGGCGAAATAATAATAATAATAAATAATAAAATATGTAAAACTTATTAATGAACAATATAAAATCCACACAGTACACGAAGAACCAAACACACAACCCGAACACATATTAGACACACTTAAACAAAAACTCGCAGTTGTAACAGGCCGGCTACAAAGATATAAAGCGTGCACCCAAAGAAAACAGCAAAACACCCAATTTACCTTTAACGAAAAGCTTTTTTATCGTAACCTAAGACAGTCATCCACTAATGTTCAGAATAACAGCACAAATAATGCAAGTAGTAATAACAATCTTGACCCAGAAGCCTTGCATAGTTTTTGGGCAGGAATATGGGAACAACCAACCGAACATAACACCGAAGCTGAATGGATCCAAACAGAATTGACTAATAGCAACAGGACCATTCAGCCGATGGCATTTGAACACGTATCGCCACAAATATTTCATGAAGTGCTAGCTCGGTTACATAACTGGAAGGCACCCGGCTCAGATCATATTCATAGTTTCTGGTACAAAAAATTTACTGCTGTTCATAGTTTACTTTATAATTACATTAATAATTTTATTCAAGACCCCAAATCAATCCCATCTTATTTAACATCGGGCACAACTTATATGATATCAAAAGACCGCAACGACCTCTCTAACCCCGCAAAATATAGGCCCATTACATGTCTGCAGACCTTGTACAAAATTATGACATCCTGTATATCGGAATTAATATATAAACACACCGACGCTAATAACATCTTAGCCGAACAGCAGAAAGGATGTCGAAAGTTTAGTCAAGGCTGTAAAGAACAATTGATAATAGATTCCGTAATTCTTAAAAAGGCTCAAAAGTTCAAAACAGATCTCTACAGTATGTATATTGATTACAAAAAAGCATATGACTCAGTTCCCCACTCATGGTTATTGCATATTTTAGAAATTTACAGAATACATCCAACAATTATCACATTCCTGAAAACTATGATGACAACTTGGTCTACTGTCCTCAGGTTCAACAACTCAACAGAAACAGCGGATATCCGCCCAATCAAAATACAACGAGGCATCTTTCAGGGAGATGCACTGAGCCCTTTGTGGTTCTGCCTCGCCCTAAACCCTCTATCTAACATTTTAAACTCAACATGCACAGGATACCCCTTAGAAAATACAGCCCACGGAGCCCAGCATCAGGATCAAAATAACTTCGTAAACCATCTACTATACATGGATGACATTAAACTTTATACAAAAAATGAGAACCAACTTAACCTACTAGCAACCCTAACAGAACAGTTCACTAACGATGTTAAAATGGAATTTGGAATTGATAAATGTAAAATAAATTCAGTTAGAGCCGGGCAATACTATCAACACCAATACACATTAGAAACAGGAGAACACATAGAGTCACTAGATGAACACGATACATATAAATATTTAGGATACAACCAATCACGCCAGATTAACCATAAAGAAACCAAACAAAAATTAATACAGCAGTTTCAACACCGGTTAAATACTATTCTAAAAACGCAACTTTATTCAAGAAACACAATTAAGGCACTCAACACTTTTGCTATACCCGTACTTACCTATTCTTTTGGCATTATCAACTGGACCAAAACAGATTTAAAAAAATTACAACGCATTATTAATACCACAATGACCAAGTTCCGCAAACACCACCCAAGATCGTGTGTGCAAAGAGTTACATTGCCAAGAAAAGAAGGAGGCAGGGGTCTCATCGACATCTTAAACTTACACAACAAACAGATCACAACACTTAGACAATATTTTTTTTCTAAATCCGAATCTTCAATACTACACAAACTTATTACTAACAGCGACCATCACTATACACCACTAAATTTGAAAGACAAATCCGAACAGAAAAACGAAAAATTAACCGACAACAAGACCAAACTGTTTGAATGGAGCCAGAAGTCTTTACACGGGAGACATTGTCAAGATTTAAGCCAAATTAATGTCGACAAGGTAGCGTCGAACGCATGGCTTAAACGAGGCGAGCTCTTTCCTGAGACTGAAGGCTTCATGCTTGCAATACAGGACCAAATTATTGAAACAAAAAATTATAGGAAGCACATTATAAAAAACCTGAACACTGACACTTGCAGAAAATGTAATAGTTTACCAGAAACCATCCAGCATATTACGGGTGCATGTAAATCAATAGCCCAGACAGACTACAAACATAGACACGACCAAGTTGCTAAAATCATACACCAAAAACTAGCGCACCAATACAAATTAATAGACTCCATAGTGCCTTACTATAAATACATCCCCAACCCTACGCTCGAAAACCTGTCAACAAAATTATATTTTGACCGAGGGATTTTCACTGACCGAACCGTTCACTTCAATAGACCAGACATCACATTAATTAACAAAACAAACAAAACTGGATACCTCATCGACATCGCCATACCAAATACACACAACTTACAAACTACTATTGCAGAAAAGTTATCTAAGTATACAGAGTTAAAAGACGAAATAACCCGACTCTGGCATCTGCAAAAAGTAACAATAGTCCCTATAGTATTATCCACAACAGGAGTAATACCAAAACAACTTCAGCAGTCCCTTGCATCCCTAAATTTGCCCTCTAACACCTTCCACCTACTGCAGAAGGCAGTGATATTAAACACGTGCAGACTGGTGAGGAAGTTCCTGCAATGTGAATCAGACAACACGCACCAACATACCCACTTAAATCGACCCTCAAATCAAGCTACATCACAAAATCGGGTTGTACCAACTACTGCCTCTACAACCCTTAACCCAACTGGTAATCACTTGGCTTAGGCCCGTGGTATCAGTGTTTTCCGGCTACCCGGTTAGCCGAGAAAAACAAATGTTTAAATAAAAATAATAATAATAATAATAATATCTTGGGACAATCAACACACCGCCATCTGGTCCCAAACTAGGCAGAGCCTGTACTATGGCAACCAGACAACTGATAAACATACTTATATATTTCTAAATGCATACATATTATAGATAAATTACACACCCAGATACAGAACAAATAATCGTACTCATCGCACAAAGATTTGTCCTGTGTGGGAATCGAACCCACGACCTCCGTCCTAGCAGTCAGGGTCACTAACCACTAGACCAACAGGCCACCAAATCAAATTTCCTTTATAATGAACTCTTATAGACCACAAGTATAGAGAATTCCAGAGGCGAATTTCAATCTCCTTTGAGGCAATTTTGTATCTCGCTTCAAAATAGTAAGTGGTCTTACGAATCCTAGTAAATTAGCCTATGTTCTCGAGAATTATACCCTAGCTTATCCTTTTAACAACATTCAACCTTTAGTCGCTTCGTAAGATATCTGCAGGTAGTACTAGAGGCCCAACTCCTGCTCTTTCTGGGACCAACTCCTCAAGATGCAGTAGTCCGTATACAAGCCAGTATGCAAGATGACAACAGGGAAGACCGTCCAGTTCCAGACGTACGGTTAAATATTGCCAAACATGGAAAAAAAGTAGATGGTAAGGCCAGGGTACTTACTTAGCAAAGGGAAGCGGCCGGTGGAGTGTTTGCCGAGCGGGGTACTGCTGGCGCTGATATCGCTCTGCGAGCTGTGCAGGCTGCTCTTACCGCTGCCGGCCGCTGATCCCAGCTCCATGCGCATACGCATGTGGCGGCTACACAGAAGATATAGGCAGCGTTCAGATATTACATTTATAAAAAACGAATACTGGTTATAAATCTCATTTTCCATGTCGGTCGACAGCAAATTAATAAGTAGAAAAAGAAATTTGGATAATTTGCCCCCACCTTCGATTTCATTCTGTAATTATATCGAAATATTGTTTTCTTTACATATCTTTTATTAATTGTAAATCACAAAAAAAAAGTACTACATTAATAATAATTTCGCTAATGACAGACGACGTAGAGTCTGTTTACACAAAGACATATGTTTTAGTTATAACACTGCTGCGAAATTGTAGATTAGAAAGTAAACTGGTAATGATAGTGTTATGATGCAGGTGTCATGCCCGCTTGTTTGAAAGAATTTCAGTCGATTCTAAACAAACGTCGTAATATTTTCAAACGAAGTTTCCAATGTTACTGCGTTGCATTTTATAGTCTAGCTAAATCTAAAATGTTACATGATTGTTACACAAGACGAGTGTATAACACGATATTAATGATCACTTACCTTTTAGGTTTCACGTTGTTATTTGTAGATTTTGAGCTTAACATTCTACTGACACTACACGAAGTTTGAGATCGTTGTAATGAAAAGGAGCAGTCCACCTTCGACTTAATATCCTTGAACGATTTAATCTTATAATCGTTCTTTGTTTCAATAGAATTCTTTTTCGCTAAATTCTCTCTTCTTTCGGTCTTTTTAACAGTTTTTGGGCTACTCTGTACACTGTTATCCGCATCAGTCTTTCTGTTCGCTAGCATACTCTTCAGTTTGCTAGGCACATCACGCTTAGGCATTTTGTACTTTTTCAATGTAAAGCTTCTCTTTTCTTCTTTATTCTTTTCTGTACATTTCATATCTTTCACACTGTTCAACGAATTTCTTTTGCTAGTGTTTTTCGGTGTCTCATCATCATCGATAATGTGAGACGTATCCGATTTTTGTTCATCCAACGTATCTTGTAGGGGTGAAAAATAAACGTTCAAGTTTCCTGTGCTAGCGTTTTTCTGACTGCATTCCGATCGAGTGGATGGAGTAGACCCATCAGGAGACATATCATCGATGACGTTCAAGAACACAGGAGATGCACGATGATTTTCAAAGTCAGTGTAAACTCCACTTGATTCCATGCAGGAGTCTTCGTTTCTGTTTACAATGAGAGGTGGGTTACCATTTACTTTCTTTCCACCATAAAGAGCTCCATCAATAACCTGAGCTCGTCGATCACCTCTTTGCATGTGGTCATCTAAACCATCTGCATCACTTTCTGTAAAGAAATCTGAATCCGTCATAGGATCTGCTCTTCTAGCCACGGGCACATTTTGCCAGTCCATTTCAATGGCATCTTCACGATGTTCAATAGAATGGTCTGCTCCCCTGCTTACGGGTCTGGACATTTCTCCATCACCTTGGTAACCATCTAAACTTGTAATACTAGTAATACTTGTTATGAAACTATTGGAAACTTTAGAAGTTTCCATAGATTTTGGATAATCATTTTTACCATCTGAATAAGTTTGCGAGTCGTGCAGCGTTGACGCAGAAAACTGGGAATATGTACTTATTTCGCCATTTATTTCTGAGCTATCTAGTGGCAAATCTTCCGGTGATGGTGTTTGTTCAATTCTGTTGGTAATTAAAAGATTTTCATGCTTACAATCTAGAGCTATTTCTAAATTGGCCACATTCTCAGCAATAGAGCTAACTGGCTCCAAAATACTGCTGTGTATAGAGGGCATGAATTCTTCGTCTATTAAATTCGACGACAACTCGTCCTTCCCTATTGTAATATCTTGAGAAGGCAAATCATAAGTCCTTGAAGTAATAGACAATGGTTCTTGAAAAGACAATGTTTCAGTGCATTTATGAGCTGGGGAATCATAGGATGTTAGTGAATTGTGGTCTTCGTTATTCATGATTGTTTCCAGGGTTACAATGGGAGCCAGTTGACCTTCAAACGGGCACCTTTTATTCTCTAAGCTATCAAATCCATCATTTTGTATAGTCGATGCTGCAGAGTTACTTTCAGTCTTATCAGTTGATGGGGTATCACCATTATCTGGCGATATTTTACTTTCATTGGTATCACAAAAAATTGGTAGCCCCTCTACTGTAGGCGAAAAAGCATTTTCTAAATAGCATATATCATCCATTTGGTCTGGAGTCAAAATGCCCAAACTATCGTCCAGTGAGTTCTCCTCATTAGTTCTACTTAATGAGTTTTCATTAGGACTCAAGTTGGATTCAAATAATCGTGGATGTACGTGTGTTTTTAACTGTAAACAGAGATCAGATCTGGAATGTGTGTTAAATGTCTTCTTTGCCGGGAAGGTAAACTCGTTTTCGCAAGAGTATTCAAATTCTCTCATCGGTTTTTCGTCGAAATTCAATACGTTCGGTAGCCTGTCTGCACTCTTGTTAATAGGATTGATTAACTTCTTAAAGGTTTGTGAGTTCGTGTCACTCAGTACTTCTGATTTTGGTCGGTTCCAAACGTTTACTGCTGCACTTTCGTTAAATGATGTAGAAGGATCGGACTGTAGATCAAACAACAAACTGTAAGGGCCAGACTCGTCTTCGTCTTTCTTGTCAACCAAGTGTTGTGTTATATCATTAATTAGTCCTTTTGTCTTCTTATCAACATTATTACTATCTTGTTTTTTTGTTATCTGATTTAATTTCTCACGCAAATCTAATATTCTTGGGTTTTGCTCAATCACTTTTTCCAAATTTAAGCTCATTTTTGGTATAAATGATGCATAAGCCTTACAAAAAACTGGTTCCTTTATGTCATTTTTAATTTTTGTAACAGTATGGGATTTTTCTGCAATCTCAGCAGTTCTTGTTACATCAAAGGATTTAAGCGTTTCCAAACTTTTCAATTTTGAGGCGGAGTAAACTCCTCTCAACTCTAATGTTCTTAGCTTGCCATTCTTATCCACAGGGATCTGGAACAGAGACGATTAATCAAGATTAATTTGAATGTTATTAAAAGTTATAGTTTACACTTAAAGGCAACGAGTACATAATAAAACATCAGCTGATCAAAGAGCTAACTTTTTCAGTAAGTTCAACTGAGCTGATATAGAAACGATTGCAAAAAAAACGGCAAACAAAACACCCGGAATACGGATTAGATTCGTAGTCAGTTATGAGGTATCTTTAATCTAATTAAGTCTTAGTACCTATGTCTAAATGATTCATACTACCAATTACGCTAATGCTCTCAACTTGGACCTGTGCCGACTGCCGAGCACTCCCTATTGTCTGCCCACCACGGTTCAGAGCACGGTCACGCATGGTGCTTTCCATGCATACATACTACTGTGGGGGGCACGTGTACTTACATTGCGTTGCAATGTGTATTCTTTTTTTACTTTGAAGTAAGGTCATTCCGTATAATGTAGGTCTAGGTACCTTTACTAATCGATCACATCACAACGAGTTGTTAACGCGAAACAAACCAACACTACACAGAAAATGTCACGATATTTAAATTACCTACACCAAAATAATCGCCGATACTTATTTCCACAAAAACTTGATTTGACGCAAAGTCGCCACAAAAACACAATAGAGAGGTCGTTACTCGCTGGCGAGGTATCATCATTCATCGTATACGATAGAGTATAAAAACGTCTACATGTTATTGGAGCGCAAAATCACGAATGAACACAACGTTACCAGGAATCTTTGACACCAGCATTAATTCCGAGTGAGAAGAAAACCGGCACTTCTCAACCTGATTCCTCTCACAAGCACGACTGCTCATTCCCACTGATTACCGCGCACTAACTTAGTCTAGTTAATATTGTCTTTACTATTTAAAACTTCGTTCGTGTATCCACGTCGAAAGCGGATTTCATACTGAACCTGTGAAATAATCACTATCGTTTTTAGATAAACATACATAATATTTTACGGCGAAGTTACTATTATCGTGTTAAATAACCTCAGTACCATAGCGAACGTGGATATATAAACCAAGTAAAATGGTACAGTCCGCGCATTGAACGTTGCTCAACCGTCAAAAGGAATTAACTTTTCACAATGCCAGCACTTCGGTCATTTTCCCTCGAACAGTAATTAATACTTCAAAACGTTACGTTAAAACAACAGTGAATCAACCTACAACGGGTCTTGTGTAATGTTTTGTGCTTATTTAGTTTCCAATAGACGTTTGGTAAATCGGTAACTATTCACTGGTAATTGTATTAAAATAGTCGTGTTATCTACGATCGGTTTATTTTGCAAGGTTCTTATCACTTAACTGTTCACCAAAGTCAACGTTAACGCCTCGTTGATTAGATATAGGTACTTTTCTATCTATTAACACATGTACCTAATGAGTTAACTGCCATACATTTTATAATTTTAAAAATTATAATTATTGGGCTCCATCAGCTGATGATGACAATCAAATTATCTATACACTCAGGTCAACAGTTCAACACGACTTAAATTAAAAAAATATTGCTAGCAAGTACCTATATTAGATATCTTAGATATCTAGATAGATATATTAAATATCTAGGTCTAAATAGTTAGTAGAGAACATTTTCGAAAAAGAGTTTAGAGAGAGAGAGCACTAACTATATAGATAGTTAGTGCTCTCTTTCTCTAAACTCTTTTTCGAAAATGAAACTCTTTTTCGCTAGATATCCAGGTCTAAATAGTTAGTAGAGTTATCTCTACTAACTATTTAGACCTGGATAACTAGCGTATGCATACCGATATTCATTAAAATCGGGTTAATTCATTTCGAAAAATAAGGACTTGAAAGTTTGTACTTATGAAAAGTCGTACCGCGACGCTCTTAAACGTAATATGCATGAATGAAAGTATGCGGGCCACGAAAACACTTAAACTAACACAATGAAAATCGATACAATTAGACTGCCCTGAACAATATGGTGCATGCTTCAAAGCAATTTTAAGTTTTGAGGAGATGGGTTTTATTTGATTATTGTCTATTTAAATTCAAACTGAACATCAGTCTGCTACAATATTTGTTTCATTTGACTTTTGTCTTGTAGGTACTACTTTATACTTACGAGACTGGACTGTCTACCGCATTATGACACTTGGGTTCTATACCGAGTCTGTGACCTTACGTGGTGATCTAATAACAGCGGATGACGCTAATGTATCTAATTCAATCTCTGGCAATTTACCTGTCACTGCTGCTTAAAAAAGAGGTAGATATTATAACAGCGCGGGTATTCTACTGATTACATAGACGATAGGCAATAACTTACAGATATGTAATGTAACACGGAATTATTCGTATGTTCGAAACGGGTGTTACAGTTATGACAAACATTTTGGTACAATTAGAAATAAATTACCTACATTGGTGCATCATAGTTTTACTGAAGTTGTTGTAACTTTTCTACAGAATCCTTCTAATATTAAATTCATGTAAATCTCTGTATAATTACAGATTTGGCCTCGACGGCTAAATGACTACCCGATACCTTCGTTCTCTTGGGATATTTTCCGACTCTCATGCGAGCGAAGTGGCTAACAAAGCCGTTATAAGAATATTTAGGTATCTATGTATTATGCGACTGAAAAGCGGAATCAATCTTGTTTGTATTTACTAATCATTTTCATAGATAGGTACTACGTCTAATAATATCAGTGAACATTATTAATTAACGATAGGTGTGTAAACGTTTTGATTATATTCAATCTGTCAAGCTATTACGTTACAGATAGTGTTATAAGTTACACTTGTACAAGTGGTGTCAAAGGTGATTTGATAGTATTGTATTATCTGGGTCACCCAAGTTATTAATACCGGGATTTAAAAAAAATATGTAATAAGTATGCCTAAAATAAATACATATCTTACGGGAACCAGGATAAAAATGTGTCTATGACCTACTCCAGACCATGGTCTGGAATAATTGTGTTCCAAATTCAGTCTAAATCTGTTCAGCCGTTTAATTAACAATCATCCAACAATCGGTGTATAGACTGTACCAGTAGTAGGATCTATTGTCAGTAAAAGTTACTAACAGTAAAGGGAGAGAATCTTGTTTCTACTTTGCCCACACTTTTATACCTATGTATAATTATTTTAATATTATAATTATCTAAACAACTATCATAAACTCTTTTGTCTGATTTCACATCATATCAATCCCACGGACTATGTTCAACAAACGTCAGCAGGTAAAAGACAGCCCACAGTGTGTAATTTATTAATTAACAGACTTACATTCTAAAAAAAAAAATATCATCCCCAACAGCAATCTAGGCCCTACGCAGCACTCAAAATAGACCCTACGGCTACGGGCTACGAGGTCTACGCTGCGGCTACGGCGTAGCAAAAATTTAGCAAAACAACAACATTTTCACTTGAAAATAATTATTAATTTAATCCATCAAATACTTATCCTACCCTTAACATAATTTATAGATAATTCGTGAGCTGCAATATCTATATGTAATGAAACAAGAAATGGCTGTCTACATAAGAACAAATGCGAGCAAAAATAAAAAAAATAGAAACTTAACAACGTACTAATTCATGAACACCTGGCTTTCGTGAGAACGTTCAATTAGTATTATAAGAACTAAAAAGAACTTACTCACCCGTTAGATGGTGCAGTAGATAGGTATTCAGAATTTAAGATCGTGCGAAAATACTTTGAATCTTCCAAGAGGAAAACAATGACAACTTCTCAGTAATACAAAACATATTTCTACCTAGTTTACTCATTTCTTGTGTTGTTACTTTACACTGGCGTGTTGTTTATAAACTTGTATTTATTTCATCAGACAGCCTGCGCTGTGTTAATGATTTGATGATGTTTATCAAAACCTCATTAACCATTTAAACCAGTTCGATATATCTTAAAGTTTTTTTCATATTGAATTCTGATAGGTGTGCGCCTTAAGGTCAAAATCTTGCATACCGAACAAAACAAGTTATGTATTTAAATTAATACAAAATGATAAAAACGAAAAGGCCATTTTAATCCAGATATGGAAATAAAATCGAAGTATACGACGGTGCCTTTAAATAAAGAACCATAAAACTACTATTTGCTTTTTAAGTAAACCTTGAGACGTGACCTGTCTCGAACTACAAGTTTTATTTAAATTGATTTTCTGTTTAAATACCTAGATACCTACCTATTGTAATCGTGTGAATTAGGTAAGACAATGCTTCTAACAATAATATTGACTTATCGAACACGTAAATTTTCAATTCGCTGAAATATTCATGACCGATCAATAAAGTATAAATCGCGAAGACTGAATTCTATGGGTATAATGCCTGCCGTAACCTTGGAGCCAAGAGGGCAGGCTGGCAACTTGCCCTTTGCTACACAAAGCTCTTGAATATTTCCAAGAAGTATGAAAATGATCACCTGTTCACTAAGCATGCAGGGTTATTGAAACTGGAACAATGCAAGAATATTATCGTTTTCAAACAATATGTCATTAATGAAAGATCGATAGGCAATCTGATATTTCCAGGAAATGAAAATGTTTTTCAGTTCCTGAATTACCTACATTATTATTCAACGTTAAATAGGAGGCGATAATTGCACAAAATAGAAAGCTATTAAATGGCATGACATCACACAGTACCCAGTGTGTCACCGGACCATTGTAATGTCAAACATTATGATAACTGCGTTAAATGCTAGTCATCATTTGCAGACCGCAGTCTCTGTTACATAAATTAGAAATTATTTGACTTTTCAACTTCCTCGGTTCACAGCAAAATCAACAAAACATTCATTTGAGACTACATGATTTGGAATATTCCGTGCGAGCCTTGTTTAGCAAGAATACGTAATGTTTTAATTCGAACCAATGTGTTATCAAATCAGCATCTTGATCGGTGGATTATTTTAATAAATAAGTACACAAGTAGGTATAGTATAGACCAAACTAGCCTTGGTTTCATTATTGCCTGAGAACTTTGAAGAAATAATAATTATATAGTTAAGTGCAGTGACGCCAGAATGTCCACGCCATCATCACCAGACCACTCATGTCATGTCTGATGTCATAAAGTAAAAATGGCGGTCCAAAAATTCAGACTACTTGGACGTGCGTGGACATTAAAAACCTGACTTTCCCCTGTAGTAGTCCTACATTGGCCATGAAAGTTGTACCTATTCTCAAGTCAGTGCACGCCAAGAAGGAAATTACTGCATTGTAATTTGTTGCTTTGTTACCCATCTGCCAGCTATTATTTATGTATGGAGTAAAATTCCACAGCTGTTCTTACAACTTCAAACTTGGTACTTTTGCCCACATGAGGTTAAAGTATCTGACCTAGAAAAGGTTCTAACTTAATCAAGGACAGGACTTCTAACCTAATCGTAGTAGGTAAAGTTAAAGGCCCAAGAATAAAATATTAACATCGTTACCTAGTGTAAGGTTCAAGACGTGACACAGTAAAAGGTTATCGATACCTATACAGGGGTAATATTCTCAAAAGCGTTAAAATGTAGGCTATATCGATTTTACATTAAAAATTTAGAACAAATGGACGAATGGAGAATAGAGTAACTTAGCTCACCGCCCGGCATTCATCTTGCATGCCTTCGTGTAGACATGCTCTTGCAATATAACAAGTTTTTTTCCTCATACGGACTTGATCCTTGACCATCATTTCTTATGATTGAATCGCACACCATACAATAATCATGTTTAATATCTTAATAAAGATTATTAACACGCACTTTACAATTAAATATTTTCGACCAGCAAGTTTTCTATGAGCCCAGGGAATTGTGTATCTTCAGTATTTCAGCACTAGTTTCGTTCTCTGTATCTTTTACTTACACAATTGTGTAGGATAGTTGTGATCCTAATTTTTAATAAAGAATTTCTGATAAAAACTACAGAGTTTAATAAAACTATCTACTAAGCTGTAGATTAACGTAAAGTATTTTTCGAATGCGATTCAGGATGTTTCATACAGTGTTACCTTGAACTTAATATTATTAAATACATTCAATTATACCAGGAACTTTGTTCTTATTACTTCCTTCACATCGAAAACCTTAATTGGACATTGTTCTAGTTTATTCCCTTCCGCTTTGTACAAAAATATTATTCGTTATTAGATAGTTACTAGGTATAATCATAACGTCATATTTTACGCATTTTATTTATCGAACTAAACATCCTAGTCATGCTACTTGATTTTAGTTGTGTTATCTCTTCATTTCTTTTTCGGATTTCTTGGTTTTTAACTTTTAACGATATAAAGATTAAAAACCGTGAAAGATTTATTTATGTGAACTTAAAACACAACCGCTGAATAAGAAGAAATATTTTTGCAAATGACAGTATTTTGTTTACCTGTTTTACAATATTTTATCCTCAATTTTTTTTGGTAAACGACAAGACATCTTCACCTCTCGATGTGTACCTCGGTCGTGAACACTTGTTTTCCATAAACACAAGGCAAACACATTGGTGCCTCCAGCCTGAGTTCGTGGCAAGTCACGACTTCTCATTATATACGAACACCTCCTTGTAAATATTGAAAATACCCAGACATTTAAAATGCTCAAATGGTTACCTTCAAGTTGAAAATAAATTTAGATCGCTAAAACCAGTATATTATTATAGCATACTTATTAAATGCAAATAAAATCTAGAACATCGGTAACATTAAATAAAACAAAGACTGTGTGTTTAGGGAGTTAAATAGTAGTCTAAAATCGTGAAAGAATACAACAGAATATCATTATTACTTTGATTGCTAGACTAATGAATTTTTATGAGAATTTTACACAATTTTGCATATGAGGTGGCCAAATTACTGTACGAAATATGATCTACGAGGCAGTATATGAAATCATAACCATGTCTATCACTATACCAATTGGTTTTATTAATTACTAGTTTTTATTGCCTACAAGCAGGGTATTGATTACCCAAGTATTTCCGCCCGCAGTGTAAACTTTTTGCCATAGACATTAAAAAATAAAAGGAAAGGTCAGTGGCGCCTCACCAAGGCCTGTGTGTTGTAAAGAGATTTAAGGCACTTTAAAATGCCACAAGATTAACAGCATACGGAAATCAGGCACTTAGAATTTTAGTTCTTACTACTAGTTGCTCCCACTCACTTACTGATGGATCATTTGATCATCTATCTATCTATCATTTGTAAGTTTTTTAGATCGTAGAACAAAGCAAAATAATTGAGTGCTGGTAAACGCTAAGAACAAAGCTAACTGACACATCAAGGGGTTAGCGCAGAAGATGTGGCTGTGGATGTGTGGATGTGGTGTGGATTGTGGCTTTTGTTATGCTGATTGATATACGCGTATGCCTGGAAAGAGGGAAGATTTTGGAGTGTAGACCAATGGGGGTATGTAGGAGCGCAGGCAGGCAACGAACAAAGTAGATTGAAGGACTGTTTAGTGTAGTAGGCAAGAGTTGGATGCTAGCTTGCTAGTTTTACTAATCTTGAGGGTCCCGAAGATGAGGAAAACTAGCTAGCTATAGAGAAGACCATAGATATTAGAATATTTCTATGGTGGAGACTTATTTATTTATTTATTTAAACTCTAAGTACAATAGTGGTACATGGGTGGACTTAATGCAACAAGGCATTCTCTACCAGTCAACCTTTGGGTCAAAAAGACTACACTGTGGTAGGTGTACAACAAATAAATAAGATTTAAAATATAATTTTATTTTGGAATAATAAAGCAATAATATATATATAATACTAATAAAATACATACATATGCTAAAATAATAAACTAATAAATATGATGTTATATACCTAGATTGTGTGGATACTTGTTGATGCATAAGAGAGACCCATGACCGTTCCCCAGAGTTGGAAATAATACCCATATATATTAACAAAACAGTTTAGTCCCAGCCCAGCAGGCCAGTAGTTCGAGCGAGAAGGAGGGATGGAGCTATACACCCTATATAGCTCCATCCCTCCTTCTCGCTCGAACTACTCACGCTTTAACACGTCATGGTAGGGCCGCAGCTCTAAATATTTCATTATGGATGAAATTGACATCATTTTATGTGTGCGCGTGCTTGTGACAGTTTTACAGTTTCAGTAGTCTATTAGTAACCCTATCTCTTAAGTAACCTGGACTTCTAAACTACTTTCGGGCTACTTCTTTTTATACTTAAAGTGCTGTATAACTGATAGAAATGTTACAATCTAACTTGGGCATGTAATGAAGGTTCTATACTTAGTCCATAAGTTACTGTGACTTAGATTGGTAGGTACTTATTTGTCCAACAGGATGTGGAGTAAGACGATTTATGAGTAAACAGCTTAATTGAGGGTATTAGCTATTGAAGAAGTTGTGGTAATTGTACGTAATGCAGGGCGTCATACTTGTCTAAATTGTTATTTTTTTTGCAATGAAAACATTTTGCACTTTGTGTTGAGGTCCCAGTAACCTAAAGAAAGTATTTATTAATTTCGAATAGGAAAGTGCAATAGACGCTAACACGGTACCGCTACACTTTCCCTCGTATCACTGTTAACAAAGTAGGTAAAAACGTTAATAAATTATTGACGATTGCCAACATCGCAACGCAACTGCTGAAACGTGCAATCCATACGTACCGATCCGACACGATGCCATACGATACGTCTAATATAACATTATCGTACCGGTTTATAGTCTGGTTCTTGATTATACATATTTAGCCAAGGTTTTTTAATAGCCAGCGCGTTCAAAAGGGATGATTCTGAGTAAAAAATGTGATTCTATTTAGTCCGTCAGTTAGATAATCGAAAAATATTGGATACTTACGAATTTTTGTTTTATTTATTTATTTATTTAAACTCTATGTACAATAGTGGTATTAATACAACATGGGCGGACTTAATGCAACAAAGCATTCTTTACCATTTCATCAAATCAATAAAAAATTACGAAGATGAAACGCATAAAAAATCAAGAGTGGGGGCTTGTGACGTCACTTTCCGTTAAAAGTGTACTGAAATGTGACGTCACACGGGTTTTCAACGTGCTATATCGTCTTTATTTTTTACGTGAAAAAAGAAAAAATACATGTCCAATATTTCTTTGTGTATCTGACGGGTTAATTGGATATTTTAGTCTTCTACCCTAATGTTCAAAAACCAGCCCACAATTCATAATTCATTGGCCAGTATTGATTGGTCGTACCCAAAACCATTTCGTGAGTGTAGCCAATTTCTACTCGTAGCATTCGTGGTGCAATGGAAATCAGTTTACAGTTTGAAACTTCAGCCACGATAGCTTTCTACGAACTATTCGCGCCGGACTGAAGCATGTTGTACTATCGTTTCCACCCAAGCAATCAATGTGTAAGTAATTAACTAAAATGTTCTATTGCCACCACGCTTTGTTTTATTTCCTGTTCGAAAGTAACTACACTGAAATAAACTATATTCAGTGCGCAATTATAAGGTATTACATTACGCGGTAATCTTTTTCAAGCCGGAAAACGTCGTAACATCCTCCGATTTCAAAGAAATAAACATTTAATTCGAAATTTTAATATCAGTCCAAACCAAACGCTTATTTTACAGGTTTCAAAGCCTGCACCGATTTGGTCGTGGGCAAAAAATCTCTGGCACTGTCCTGTCAACGACCTGTGGTTAACTTTTTGCCATGCATGACGTAAGCTAAGATTAGGGTAGCTTTGTATCATGTTGGCCCCACTTCTTGTTATATTATAACTGTAAGCACATAATAAGGAACTGCACTGTACAATAGTGTTTATCAGGGTACAAAGGTAATACCCTAAATTGATTAACGACTTCAATTTGCAAGCAATTGAATTTAATTAAGATCTTTGCCGCAGTAGGTATGATCTCATTGAATCATAAAAACGCCACAGATATATGTACATTGTACATGGTGAGAATTAAAACATTATGGTATAAATAGACTCATATATAGATAGGTACAGTTTTGAGTAATGAGTTAAACGGATATCTAAGATGCGAAAAATGCTGAAAATGTTTCTGTCCGGTCGTACCTATACGTTCTAAAAAGATAGGTACGTATAACCAGTACGGCCAACGGATCAATTAAGAAGACCCTCATATAATAACTGAAGGTGAACCGCAGACAAAACAGACAAGCTACTGCGAAGATGGCGATCAAAACAGGCTCTGAAAAACCGGCTGCCAAGATGAGAGCAGACACGAAATTATTCTGATACTGCGGCACTCAGGTTTTATGGTGCAATATTTTTTGTACATTACTATATGTTCCTGTAAGTATAGTACTTATAGTTTTAAACCAAGAAATTACAAGTATTTCATATTTTAATTACATAAGAGCAAAATCTAACTAACCCTACAACTGTTGGATATTTTACCAACATATTCTGACTTGTTGTCAAGCTGTACTCTCAAACTGTACACATTATTTGTAGGTAGGTACTAGCTTGATAAAACATAGTGAAGATAAAGATATTGCAACAATTACAAATCGTTACAAAAGAGAATTGATCAATACTTGAAACAGAACGGCTTGAATGAAAACAGACTGATTTATATCATGGATGCTGTGGAAAACGTCACAACTCTGAAGGCTTACTTCTCTTTAAATGAGAACAAATCTTTGGTCAGTGGGTCGTCTTAGTTTGGAGAATGGAAATACCTAAATGAACTCATTTAGGATAGGAACTATGAAAGAACATAATAACCCATAACGAAAAAAATACACTGGGTACTCCAGAAACGTATCGGATATACAGCCTATATATCGTATCTATGTAGTAGTAACAGTTCAACAGAGCACTGCGGTTTACATCTATTATTTCAACGCAGTTAAGTGATTTGTCGAGAAAAACAGGTCGATATTTTTCATGAAAAGTTCGAGCACCAATATCCTAAGGGATAAGGCAATGATAACACATTGAAAAGTAGACAGACCTTAGATAATATTTATTTTGCTCCAAATAAAATAGTTGGTGTTCGCAGTTGCTGTGAACGTACCGATACATGTAGCATCAAAAAACCTGCAATATCTACCACATACACGTCCTTGGCAGTGATTTTTGTAGCTACCTACCCGCACCACCACAATCCAAGTTCTTATAATGGCTTAATACGATAACGCTTACCTTGGACATTTCGTCAACTTGTAGAACTATCACTCTAAACACCTTTTCTCACTTCTCCATATTGAGCGTTATTTTAAGGTATCGGGTTTACAATTTGCAGTCGAACACAGGTTAAGCGCGGAAAAAATCGTGTCGCATTTTCGAGACGCCGTTTCGTGGCGAACACCCGATCAATACTGTCGGTCGGTCGGTATGTCGTTACCGGCGGATAAGGTAAAAAACACAGCGTTAGTTACGCGTGCGCGCGCAATCTGTTGTTGACTGACACGGCGCATGTGTGTCGGATGCCGCGACCCCTGCCTAGCCTGCCCAACTACCAGGGACATATGAGTCTACAGCAGTGTAATACAAAATAATGTGGCTAAAATTAAGAAAACGTTGACCAGCTAAATACTTATACGATAACGAACGATAATTACTGATTATTGATTGAGATAGATAGGTACATGACACACCACAAGTTCTATATCTACAAACATATTTTTTAGGAATTTAAATAAAGTCTTATTTGATATCGTGCTCAAGTAACTAGATAATTTCAGTTATCGTGGATGTTAAGGGTTGAGCAAAAGTACCCAGTTTTTTTCTAGAGTCTACGTAAGATTTATTTTTTTATTTTGGAATTTAACATCTCAGTGCTCAAGCGGTTAATTAAAATCTATCAAATATGCATCCATTTATAAAACTATAACAATCGTATAACGGACAACGGCAAAAAGGGAGCAACTTCAACATCCTGGATGCTTTCGGTTAACCATTATTCGGTCCAGAGCATCTGAGTACTCACAAACCCTTCCACTTGAAACGCAAGAGCTGCGAGAGGCACTAGACCGGTTTGTGTGGCAATCTTTGGCAGATATCTATTTTAATTGTGAATATCTTTTGGCTAAGCATAGATAACCTCAGTATCCTCTTAAATTCATGCATTTAAATGATGAAAATGATCATGGTCTGGTCCTAGGCCAAAAGATGATCATTGGTTTTCATCATCATCATCATCATATCAGCCGAAAGACGTCCACTGCTGGACATAGGCCTCCCCCAAGTGTCGCCACAACAACCGGTCCTGTGCGTCTCGCATCCATCGGTTACCCGCGACCCTCACCAGGTCATCGGTTCACCTTGTGGGAGGCCTTCCAACGCTGCGTTTTCCGGTACGCGGTCGCCACTACAAAACTTTTCGGCCCCATCGACCATCTGTTCTGCGAGCAATGTGCCCTGCCCACTGCCACTTCAATTTGGCGATCCTTGGCTATGTCGGTAACCTTGGTTCACTTGCGGATATCGTCATTCCTGATTCGATCACGCAAGGAAACTCCGAGCATTGCCCTCTCCATTGCCCTTTGGGTGACTTTAAGCCTTCTGATGGCCTGCCCATTGTGTTGTGAGCGACCACGTTTCAAGTCCATAGGTCATCACTGGCAACACGCACTGATTATAGAGTTTCCTCTTGAGACACTGTGGTATGTGAGACGACGAGATACCGCGCAACTTCCCGAACGCCGCCCAGCCGAGTCGGATTCGACGGCTGATCTCTTTCTCGAAGTTAGCCCTACCTAACTGGATCGTTTGTCCCAGGTAGACGTACTCGTCAACAATTTCGAGTGTAGAGCCTCCAATCTTGATAGGAGTGGGTGCTACATGGGTATTTACCATGACCTTGGTTTTGTCCATGTTCATTTTAAGACCCACTCTTTCGGAAGCTATACTGAGGTCATCGAGCATTGTACTGAGGTCCTCCGTGGTCTCAGTCATGACGCCTATATCGTCGGCAAATCGAAGATGAGTGATGTATTCGCCATTGACATTAATGCCTAGCCTTCTCCAGTCCAAAACCTTGAAGACATCCTCCATTGCGGCCGTGAACAGTTTCGGAGAAATAACGTCTCCCTGCCTCACACCCCGCTGCAGGAGGATAGGTTCTGTTGTCTGATCCTGAAGTCGGACTGACATGGTGGCGTTTTCATACAAACACTTCAGCACCTCGATGAACCGATAGACGATCTGGCACCGTTGGAGAGACTGCAGCACAGCCCAAGTCTCGATCGAATCGAAGGCTTTCTCGAAGTCCACAAACGCTAAGCAGAGGGAGATTATACTCTTCGGTCTTCTGTATAACCTGCCGCAGCGTGTGTATGTGGTTTACGGTGCTGAAGCCTTTTCGGAATCCGGCTTGTTCGAGAGGCTGGAAATCGTCAAACCTGCGTGCGAGACGGTTTATCATGACTCTGGAAAACAGCTTGTAGACATGGCTCAGAAGTGAGATGGGCCTGTAATTCTTAAGCAGGGCATTGTCGCCCTTCTTAAAGAAGAGTACCACCACACCTCTGCTCCACGCTTGTGGCATTTTCCCCTCGAGTATGACGGAATCGAACAGTTTCTGAAGGGCCGTAAGGACCGGTTTTCCACCCGCCTTCAAGAGTTCGGCCGTAATTCCGTCCTCACCCGACGCCTTGTTGTTTTTAAGCTGCTTCAGAGCCATCCTAATCTCATACAGGCTGACGTCCGGGATGTCTTCGGTATAATGCCGGGTCAATCTAGCTCTTGGGTCGTTCGCTAGATTTGCTGCGGGTTTGGTCATTGACGTGTATAACTGTCCATAGAATGTCTCGATCTCCCTCAGAAGCTCCGATTTGGCGGATATGGTTCTGCCATCGGTCTTCAGTTTTGTGAGCTGGCTCTGCCCAATAGACAAATCTCTTGCAAAGACCTTGGAGCCCTTAATCTTTTCAGTATTAAAGCGGCGGAGGTCGCTTTTCATGGACTTGGAGATCCGTCTATTGAGCTGCCGGTATTTGCACGCATCGTCTGAAGACTGCAGAATCATCTCCCGCCGCCTTCATGAGCTTGAGAGTAGGATCAGAGAGCCTCTTGGTCTTATCTGTACGGCGAGTCTTGAAGAACTTAGACCCGACCGTATGAACAGATGCCACGAACCCATTGTTATATTCGTCCACAGAGTTCCCTAGGCACTCGAAACGATTTTGAAGTTCGAGCTGAAAGCTTTCGGAGTTTTGGATCTGGATCTGTGCTGGACGGTGACACCTCGAGGGTGTGCTGTGCCGTGTCCTCCACCGCGCCGCAGTCATGGCACGCCGGAGTTTCCTCCTTCCCGATCCGGTGCAGGTGCGTGCCGAAACAGCCGTGGCCTGACAGCACCTGCACCAGACGGAATGAGAGGAAACCGTGTGGCCGCTCGAGCCAGTCCCACAGGACTGGACTGAGTGCGTCCATAGTTCGGCGGCCAAAGGTGGCGGAGGCGAGGTCCTCCGTTCAATGGACGATGATGGCGTCCCTCGCCTCCCGCTGCACGGCATCCCGCTCCTCCGCGACGGGGCGGTCCTCGAGGGCCTTTCGCCGCGCCGTCCACTCGTACACTCTGTCGAGCACCCACGCCTCCAGCTCCCAAGGAGGGGTGCCAGAGCGCACGCCGCCGAAAAGCCCACCGAGCTGTAGGCCCTCGCCACCCGCAGTGCAATGGCCCTTTGGGGCCTGCGCAATGCTGTCGCATTCTCCCTCCTATGGAGGGAGTCCGCCCAGATGGGGGCCCCGTATAGGGCCATGCTCCACAGGATGCCGGCATATAGGCATCGCGCACCAGGTTCGGGAGGAGCCACGAGAGGGCATCCGTAGCCGGGGGAGGGCGGGTTGCCATAATCGCCACGCTTGGCAGGCGGGTTGGCGATCGCAGTGTAGCTGTTGCAATGTACCGAAAGAATGCTGCTGCCCTTATTATTATTATTGATAGGCACGCGCTTGACCACTATCTCACCTGATGGTAAGCGACGATGTGGTCGAAGATGGAGCACGCTTGCCTAGAAGTAACCTATTCACTCTTGACTTAAAGACTCCCAGGTTGTAGCTATCAGGAAACACAGACTCCGGCAGGGAATTCCACTCCTTAGCGGTACGCACAATGAATGTATTCCCAAAACGCTTTGTACGTGTGGGTGGGATCCATTCTCTGGTGAGTGCCTTAGTCGCCTCATACGACACCCACGGGAAGCGATGGGATGGTGCTTTTCTTTTGCGTCCGGACACCATATCGGACAGGACATTGGTTATCAATTCCAAAAAAAAAAATACCTTGTTTAATAGTAAATAAACGTTAAATTCGCGGCACACCGATGTGCCGGCAGTGCTCGACCAGTTAGTCAACATACTGATATGAAATAAAATAAAAAAATACTTTCAAAAATGAATTTACTTATAGGTAAGGAGTCAATTGATGACAAAAAGCGTTCATTAGACTAAATATACCTGGTGGAGGTCTGCCCAGCTTGGGCGGAGCACCGCCGTGTCCTCGTCGAAGCGATCGTTGGCGGTGACCTATCGCGTCCGGCGCTGGTTCAAGCCATGGTCCGGAGCGAGGAGGCATGGGAAGCCGTCACCTCCTTGTGAGAAGCAGTAATGCTAGTGAAGGAGGAGGCGGGCCGCGTGAGGGAGAGACAACCCTCACACCCCAGCCGCCGCAACATAGGGAGACGCACCGGGCGTCGGGAGTCACTGGGCGATTCCCGGCCACCGTAGGTGCAGGTCTGCGGACGGCGAGTGGTGGGTGGCTCGCCGTCCGATCAAAGCCAGGCCCGGGCCGACGGCGCGTTGTGTTCCACGTGCGACTCAAAGAGATGTCAGCAAAGTAGACGGGGCCCGTTAGGGTCAAAGCCTGCCAGGATTGCGGATTTTGTTCGACAGAGTTACCGTGGCCCTGGAAAGCAAAGGGCACTTTGAGGAGCACAGACGGGTTTTAGTCAGTAAGAGTCTGACACTCCCTCCCGCTCCACCCAGAACGGCAGAAGTCATTTGATGATTTCCCATTCATTAAAAAAAAAAGACTAAATATACCTACGTTTGCGAAATTTGTTCGAAAGACTCACTTCGGCCCTGGAATGCAAAGGGCCTAAGGAAGATCACGGATGGGTTTTACTGACACTCCCTTCCGCTCCACCCAGAGCGGAAAAAGGGGGGAGTCATTTGATGATTTCCCATCCCATCCCATCAAAACAAGACTAAATATACGTACCTACAGCTTTGCTTACCTCTTCAGGGAAATCAGTCGTAATGCTATATTTCCTCCAAAAGACAACCTAGCAGTTTTTTTTTTTTAAATAACGTAACTTAGATGTGAGGCAAAATACGTGAAATTATTGAAACTGGAGCTCTGAATTTTATTGCAGTATTGACTACCTCTAAGATGCTTGCTCCAAAAACATTAGAATGCAAAACAGTCTTTTTTTTAATTGACTGTTTCAAAGACTAGACTTAAAGACCTCAGTATCAGGTCATTAAATTTCCAAAAAAAATTAGACTGACAGTGACATTGATATGTTTTGACAGTTTCTAATGACATTTGTTGATGTTACACATTTTTAACATTTTTAATTTTTGTTTTGTGTGTAGCGCTGCGTCTGTGGCCTCAACGATGAAACTAAACGAGAATTGACGAAAAACAAATACAGTGATACGATCGAAAACATAACGATTTTTAAAAGAATAGATGAAGTTGAATTATCTTGTGTGCAAACAATGAAAAAATGGTGACTACAACACTTACTATTCAAGATCTACTACCTTTTGGAGCAAATAGAACTGGCAAGAAAATAGATATAGATGCTATTCTTCCGTATCTGATTCTGCCAGGACTGTTGTTAATCGCCACCATATCGCGGCCAGTCACTATCACAGTCATGGTAGTGATTGGAATGGGTGCTTTGTATGTGCACTCTAGACCGCGTCAAAAGAACAGGTACGTAATACATTCTCCACACTTTCACTTGATTAAAATATTGCTTTTAATAATATTGTTCTAGTCTACTTTATGTATTTCTGTAAATACCTACACAAACTGTGTGATTATCTGTTACAGTAAAAATAAACACACTTTAACTCACACTCTTTCACCTTTTTTGTGGCACTTGAGTACCTACTATTAAATTATTTTGTAAGTATGCAATATTTTTGCATATTAAATAATTTTTGTTTAAGGTGGAAGCTCCAGGGTAGCCCACGAAATTCAAATTTTCTTACGTTTTTTGCAATTTGTGGGTCAGTGTCAGGTTCTATCTTGGTCAAAATATGATTCGCGGCCATAGCAAGTATGTATTTATAGAATTATAATCACTGCAAATTGCAACAAACATAAGAAAATTTAAATTTTGCGGGCTACCCTGGAGCTTTCACCTTAACTAGTTGAAACAAATATCCCTTATAGAAAGCACTCTCAGTTTACTTATGACTGCTACAAAAATGTGAAAATAAAATTTTCTATTCAGCCTTTTTTAAGTGATGCCCTTCCCAATGAATATAGGATTTTATTTATGTAGTTATACTGTAAAAAATATATAATTTATGATCCCCTGGTAATAATTAAAATAAACTTCACTATTTTCAGGTCATCGTTTTTCTTTTCATGGACAATGTCATCTGGAATATATATGTTTCTGGTATTTGAATTGTTTGTGCTGGGTTTCTTTGAAATAACGCAAACAGAAAATTTTGTATTCCTTGTACTTCTGGTATGCACATGTTATTTCTTCTACAAAATGAAAGCTGTAGCTGATTTTGAACTTGCCACTGGATCATCTAAGGGAAAGGAATACAGGTAATATTATTTCAATACCTTGGTTCAACTGAATCCAGTTTGCCTGAGAGCCGACCCCAATATAGTTGGGAAAAGGCTAGGCAGATAATGATACTTGCATTCTTTGAGAATTTGCAAGAAGTAATTATTAATATTTTGCATTGTATTCTCATTGAAATTAACATTTGATACTAACAGTAAGTTGTCTTCCTTTTAATGGATATAATTTGTTGGTAAAAGTACAATAGGTATTTCAAATAAAAATTCTTAAAAGTTTGAAGCTGTGTATTCTCCGTAAATCATAGCGACTCCAGCAAGCATTTGATTTGATTTTGGCAGAAGAACTAGTATTCCACAATACTTCTAAATGTACCAACATTTAGAAGTATTGTGTTTTATTTTATTTAACCATTTGTGATAGATACATAGCTATTATCTGCCAGTTCATCAACAGCCTCCAATCCATATCCCAATCAATTTTGGGTCTACCAGATAGTTTGTGAAAAAAAAAAAACAAAATTACATTATGAAATACTTGCTGGATCCTAATATTTTCATATTTATTAAACAATTTTTATTAGAATGTGTGCTGATGAGAAGGAAAAAAAAAAATAAATAAAATACTGTTATCGGCAGAAAAAAGATACCTTCTTAATTTGAAAAAGTTTGAACGCTGGTTACCTAGGGTTTACTGCACGCAAAATACGCGCTTAGTCGTGGAGTTGCGGAAACCAGCCCGATTTACAATACAATTTACAATACAATACCTAGGGTTTAACTACCAGCCATTATAATAAACTTCAGGCCTTACCTCAATCCTCTTGTCTTTCCCCAATCCTAGGATTTTTTCCAGAAATGTATAATAGGTACTTAACAAGCAAAATTTTAAAAGCTTTTTTATATTTTTTTACAGTCCAGTCTTGACATCTGATTCACATTACTGTCAAATATGTCAAATTGAAGTCAATGAAAGATTTTTCCATTCAATATGGTAAGTACACATTGTAAAAGTAAGTAATTAAGGAATAATAAATATCATCATTTGTAGTAAATAATTTAAAATAAAACATTAAGATATAAATTTTTCTTGGCATTAGTCATAATTTTATTTTACTCAACAATGATTCATTGCCACAGATGAGTATGTATATTTGTCGCAGCCAATTAGCTTAATCAGCCATTTAATTGGTTGTCTAGCCTTTTCATTTAAATGTGCGTATTTTTCAGCAACATAAGTGACAGTTTTTGTTCAATATCGTTTAATGACTTGCCCATGTCTCTTATGTCGCTGATTAAATGGCACAGTTCAATGAAAAGGCTAGACTTTTAATGAAACGACGGATTTAGCTAGTTGGCTGCGACATATTCATTGAATATTACTGTTTTTTTATTCAGGTGGGATTGCTGTGTGCTGAGACCTAACTACATTTATTTTCTTGTTGGTCACATATTTGCTTTTGCCACACTTTCATTTGGAACCAACTTGGGCCTCACAACAGTTTGTCAACCCTATATATTTTATGGCGATATTCTCATGCCTCGGGATTGTGATGATGTCTATTATGATTTCCAGTAAGTATTCTGTTATATAATTTACTGCAACTACCGATGCTAAATAATCCCGAAGCATCACAGAAAATTTCAACTTGAGTGAGATTTTAAGGCCTTTAGTAACATCATAATTTTTTTTTATAAAAACTATGATTTTATAAAAAAAGTTTATTATACATGACCATGATGCTAAATGTGGATTTACTCGAGCATCGCGCAAACCTAATATGTTTTGGTAGATTAGATGATCGGAAGAATAAATGGTCCTATCATGTTTCCATTTTCAGCGGTGGGTGTGTGGGCGAAGCATCTACAGATTTTCAAAATTTAAAAAAAAACAATGACATGGAAATACTCAAGCGTGTCAGATATTGATATTTTTCTTGCTCCAACATGTCTCTGATATGAAATATATATTAATCTGCCGATTTGGATGGTGGAGGTGGCCATGCCGGAGGGGTGAAAAAAAATATAGGTACAATAAACATACTCGATCGCGATCGAGTAAATTTGTTGTTCAGTGAACCCTACCAGATGCTCCCATTTCTTAGACTGACGATTTAGAATTGACGCAAGCTAGCAGCGAATTCCTGAAAATGTAAAAAAAAAATCGAAATACTCGAGCGCGTCAGATTAGCATACTGAAGGTTCTTCGTCGTTCCCTCATTGCTGAGGATCGCGACCACATACGACGCGTCTCCAAGCCATGCGGTCTTCTGCAATGTGGACCGCTCTGTATATGCTGCCTCCAACAGCCTTCTTTATAGCGTCGTACCATTTTGCCGGTGTTCTACCTTGAGCGTGTCTACCTTCGACCCGGTCCAATACCATGAGCCTTTCCAGATTATGAGATTATGCTTGGATGAACGCATAATATGTCCGGAAAGTCTGAGGGCACACTCCTGGCATATTCCAGAAAGCCGTTTGGCGATGTTGAGTTCTACCAGTATGGACTCATTCGTTCTCATGGCGGTCCATGGTATACGAAGAAGTCTTCGCCAAACCCACATTTCGAAGGCGTCGATCTTTCTGCTTTCGCGACTTTTTCCCAGCCATAGTGACCAAAAATCAAAATTTTGAGGGGTACTATTGGTAATCTGACAACTTGAAAAAAAACTGTTTTTTTTATTTTTCTAATCACGTGAAACTGTTGGTCCCGGTTGTCAATTTAAGATCTTCGGCTGTCGTTACGGATTGTCAGAAACCAGTAAATCTGACTCCAGTCTTGCCAAGAAGTACCGTGTTACCCAGTTAATGGGTTGTGCTGTGGTGGCCCGTGGCAGCCGCTTCACGTAAAGTACTGGTATTCAGCTGAATCCGGTTTGACTGGAAGCCGACCTCAATATAGTTGGGAAAAAGGCTAGGCAGATGATGATGAACAGCTGTAATGGTGTCATAGCGTCGGAAAGCAGTGGGGAAGGTGCGAGAGAGTCAAAGCACAAATAAACGCTGATTCTGATTCTAGCTGCATGCCAGAGCGCTAGTAATTAAGTTCAGAAACTTAATTGTCGATTTTTATTACCATGGGCTTGCGGAAATCGTCAGATTATTTGTTTTTTGTTATTCTGGTTACCTTTAAAATAAAAAAAACAACCGCGCTCGAGTAAGACAAGACATCGTTTTTTTTTTTTGCAACTTTGTTTCCCTCCCGCCTCCAAATCGTCAAATTAGCAAAATTTACACTTCTTAGTTAAGTAAGTAAGTAGTAATTAATCCCCTTAGCTTGATCTGACGCGCTCGAGTATTTCAGATAATCGATTTTTTTTACTTATCTGACGGCTTCTCCTGAGTGTACCCCTCTATATTAAGGGCTGATACTGGTTGGAGGTAATTATCAATATGTAAGGAAGCCTCCCTTATATTAATCTGCCGCGGTCGAGTAAACCCCAAAATCCCTTCTAGGGCTCCCCTAATTATTATAATAGGTCTGGGCTATCATCCAAGCTCGTATAACTCTTCTATCTAAATTTCATACAACGTAGGTTTCGAAGAGTAATTATCGATTTTTATCTACGATGCCCCTGATCGAGGAATAAGTATATTTCAGGGGCTAATTTTAGCCCCCTTTCATTAGTCAACTTCTTGTATCTTAACTAACTAAATCTAAAAATATAAATTCTCCTCCGCATTGCTGGTGATGTGCCCAAAAAGCTGGCAGCATTGCCACATTGGCTTGTCCTTTGTCCGAGGTAAAAGCCAGCCCTTGGGTCACGTGATGTGTCAACTAAACGTCATGACAGCAAATAAAACAAGTTATGAGCACTCGGACCACACGACCCGAGAGTTTCAACCCCAAACGGCTCGAAAATATTAACTACCATACCAATGAGGATGTTATAGTTAGATGAAAATAAATAAACCAGATTAAATTTTTTACAAATAAAATAAGTTCTTGTTTTCGTGTGTATCTTCCGCTACAAACATTATGTGGCTTGTAAAAGGCTGCGTACTTACTGATTTCTACATTATTTTGTGAAAAGTTGAATAGAAATGCCAACAAGTTACATTGACTTTCATTCAAAAATGAACATAATTACGTTGTTTGAAATTTAATCAGCTTTTATTTTTATTAAATTTAACTTAAAATAATTCTTTAATACGGATGATATAATTGGGATCCCTTCTTTTCGCATAATGTTCTTTGTCCTAATATACTTCGGCATAACGATTTTGGCACAATTTGTTTTGGCATAGTAATACTTCGGCATAATTTTTTTAGGCATACATTGTTGGCATAATCATCTTAAAGACTAATTTGTTTTGGCATAAATTTGATTCGCATAACGTTAGTAGGCCTAATGACTATTAGCATAACGTTAGTAGGCCTTATAACATCAACAAAAGATAGTGACAGAACCGAATTGCTGCAAAACCGACTCCACGTAGTCTTGTTTGTCCTACTTGAGTGTAATTTAAAATCGCGTAGGCGCGTGGGGCCGCCGGAGGCCCGCAGCGACGGAGCCGTGACAGAAACCCTGCCTGCTCCATGTTGCATGCTCGCTTGAATGCTGCATGCTGCATGCTTGCTTGCATGCTATATGCTTGCTTGCATGCTGTATGCTTGCTTGCTTCATGCTTCCTACAGTGAAGAAAAAACCACAAAATTGTTCAATACGTTCCTATAAAAATATGTTTTAATATCATTATACGTAAATAAATTTATGCTTTAGGATATTATGCTTAAAAAGTTATGCTTTAGAATATTATGCTTAACCATTATTATGGTTAGAGAAAATATGCTTAAAAAATTATGCGTAAGCTGTTATGCGTAATTATATTATGCGAAAATATAATTATGCCAAACAAAATTATGCTAAGTTATATTAGGTCTTAAAATTTTATGCAAATGGATAGGGAACCGATATAATTATACAATTACTAAGATTATTTAATGCCTTTTTCCTGTTCATTATGTGTATCTTGTTAAACTTTTCCAGCTCGACAATATGCTTCATATCCTGCGTGTATGGGTTGGGCTATTTATTGGTTATTTCACTGGTTTTAATCCGTCAACTTCTAGTCTACATTCCAAAATACAGCGGTTAGTAGAATCTAATACTTATTAAGTTTAAATAATATTTGAAAACTTCAAACAATTAACCACAAATACTTATGTTGTTACAGAACCACAATGGAAAAAGCTAGTCAATGTACTGAACGTATGAAGAAAACACATTGAATCTTGGGTTTATGATTTTGATGCGCTTTAATTAATTAATTTCAGAGCATTCTCTGTTCATTGTGATTTAATTTCTAACTCCGAGGATAAGTTGTATATTGTTTGACCCGTGAAGGTTAGACCTAGAATTATCATTAACATAGGTACTTACCGATAGGTTCTTTTTCACGAGTATTTTTTTATATATTTATTTAATTATGATGTAGAACATTTTCTATAAGCCTACATTATTTTATGCCTGCGCGTGTCCTCACGATCATCTTCAATATTATTAAATATCTGATTTAAAAATGAAATATTACTTACAAACATTACAGCATTGCCGTACCATTCCATATATAAGAAATAAAGAGCACATATCACTGAAGTTAAAAATTTATTTGATTAGTTAATGCAATAATATATAAGAGTTAAAGCCTGCGCAGACGAGGGACTTTTGTCCGCAGAGGACAAAAATCATTCATATTTCAAACTATATATTTAGTGGTAAAGAAGTTATTTGTAATTTAAAGTCGAAGATTCGCGCTTCCCGTGTTTGTTTACATTTTTATTTAACACAAATATCACCCACCCACATGAAAAACGATTACCAATGACAATTATGGCGGACAAGTCCCTCGTTTGCGCAGGCCTTTACATTCCTTCTTCTTTCTCTTATAGAATGCTTAAAATATAATTGTTCTTAAATAACTATTAAGTTTTCATTAGAGCATTGCGAGGTTAACGCGCTTTTTATAAGCACTAGTGTTACTTAGAATATAAAAATCTTGACATTTTCCAAATTTTGTTTTATCATACCTATATCGCTGTGGGACATTATAACTCAACAATATTAAATAGATATTTACTAAGTTCATTCAAGGACCGAAAATGTTTACCAATCTTTAAACAGTTTATTCTTCCCACATTGCGGGCGCATGATCTTTTTTATTAAACAATTTGCAGTCTGATAAATAGTAACGTTCAAGCAAATATTAACCTGAAAGGGCTTATCTAATTCATAGCTTGACTGCACACACATCTACATTAAAAGTAACATGTAACATAACCATTATTGGAGTCTTTGTCTTTTGTCACACATAAACCTTTCTTAGTAGTTGTGCTTATTGGCACATATTCGATTTATCATTTATTACACCAATGTCGGCACTCGAAAGACATTTGATAAACCATAAACTGACGATCTCAGGGGCGGCTCTCGCAGACTAAAGATTCGAGTTGGCCTCGACAATGAGAGAAAGCATGACTTTACTCTTACGATGACTCTTACTCGTCTCGGTTACGGGTTATGCTATAGAAAGGTGCGGTCAGTGTAAATTCCTGAAATAATTCATTAGTAGCTATACATACCTATTATAAATGATGTAACTTATAAAAAAATTACGATGTACCTTCTACGTGTAATTAATTAATATTAATAATACCCATTAGGTGTCTTTTTTTAAGTAGGTAGGTACCTATAAAATAAAATTTATTTTTACTGTATTTCCTCCTTTTCTTTCCTTGTTGTTGAAATGTTAATCAACCAACTAAATATTTAAAGTAAACATATTTAAAAATATATGTGCTAGTCTGCTAGAGTTATAAAAATCCGTATGATTTAATTTCCAAAAAAAAGAATATAAATAATGCTGCTTTATAATACAAAACACTAGAATAACGTTAAACCCGTAGAAATTCAAATCTAGATAAAATCGTATAGCAACAAGAGAAATACAATAAACCTATTCAATTTCCTTTGTGCGTAAGGTAAAACATTTGTTCTAGTCAAAATAGGAAAAGAGAGAGGTGGAGTAGTGCAAGTGTCTTGAGTAGTCTGCTTTTTTTCAATAACTCACTTTTACCACAATATAAATATGGACAGTAGGGAAACTGCCTACAAACGCTCGAAACGGCACACTACACAAACATGCACACCGACGAGACTCCTAAGGTAACTTCGCGGGACTCGCAGTAGCAAGTGCCGCGTCAAGACGAGTGGTCACGTTTGACTTTTTATTTTTGAAAAAGCCAGGAAAGTATTGCGTAGTATACGGCTGTTTGAACTCGGCTTCATCAAAACCGGAGCTATTGTATTTTAAACTTCCTGCTGATATTGAAAGGTAAGAATGATTTCTAGTTATTGTTATTTAATCGTTATCGAATTACGTATAAGTCCGTGTGATCGATCAAAATGAATTCGTGAACTTACTTCTAAATCATGAATGCGGCGGTTTTGAGGGTATTTAAAGCTGATAGTGCAATAGTGATAGTGGTAACAAAAAGTACATCCAAGATGACGACTGCAATAGGTATTCTATATCAATATTTTCGTCATGGGTGTCGTTTTCATGGTTTTCGAGGGTGTTAAAGCCGATAGTGCTGTCAAAATGTGAATCCTAGATGGCGGATAAAATAGGTATCAATTTTTTCGTCATGGGTGTCGTTTTCATGGTTTTCGAGGGTGTTGAAGCCGATAGTCCTGTCAAAACGTGAATCCAAGATGGCGGCTGCAAAAGGTACCTATCAATTTTTTCGTCATGGGTGTGTGTATTTTTTTATGTAATGGGTTTTTTAATTACTAGATATTACACACATTTTCGGATTGAAACGCGGTACAGTTCGTAGCCGCTCATGAGCCCAGCCCGCGCGCCATCTGCGCTGCGGCGTCTACTGTGCGCCCACTCCGACGAGCGCCCGAAACCTAAGAAGATCTTTAGTTCTACAAGTTGTTCTGTTAATATTAAATTGATTTCCGTGTTTAAACTATCGTCTTTTGCTGAGGTTAACCGCCGCCATGTGATTACCTATTTAAATTATGTTTGTAAGCTATTTATTCAAATTCGATTGATTGATCACTACGGAACAAAAATGTAAAAAAAAAATATATCAAAAACATTAAAAGTGACAACCCTATTGCTTCAATGGAGCGTAGGTAATTATGTTCTCAACTGGGATTAGTTTCCCTACTGTCCATATTTATAACTGTGCTTTTACTTTAAAAACTTGTGCAGTCCCAATGCTAGTGCAATTTATTGCTCAATTTTGATCAAAATTGACAATATGAATGATGTACCTAACCATAATTTTGTAACAAAATATTATTTTTAAAAGAGTGTCCGTGGAGTTTCTTGCACGTTCTTCTCCATAGAGATCTACGCTTTGGAACGTGCAAATAGCTTCATCTTTTTGACCGACCGATCTTGACAATTCAAAAGTGCCTGTAAATGGTCTAATTGAAATAAATGCTTTGACTTTGACTTTGAAAAACTAAACTTATTTAGAATAAATGTACATAATTATTTAATATAAAAACATGACCCTCCTTTTGGGGTTTTGCAGCAGTCGGGTAAAAAAACTGTCATCATTAATCTTCAGGCGGTGTGTAGTCAGGTACAACTTGTAGTACTTTCTCCCGCCATCTTGCTTTCCTAGCTTCTTGTTCCCTTTGCAATGCATTCAAAGCTGGCAACGTTCTCCAACATGTAAAAGTCTTGAAGACAAGATTGCTGAAATATTACATTGATCACTGATTTAAAATTTGACAAAAGACAGCCGTATGTTAGATGAAAATATTATGAGTTAGTAATCAAGGCGTGTGTATGTACCAGACAACATTTTCTCACATTTTAGAAACACAAAATTCTAGTGTTTCTGAAATGCTTTTAAAAATAAAGAGTAAACGTTTAAGTACATCATCTGCCTAGCCTTTCCCAAAACTATATTGGCGTCGGCTCCCAGTCAAACCGGATTCAGCTGAATACCAGTATTAAACGTTTAGGTAGGTATATAAGAGTGTATTTTGCACAGAAGCAAAGTCGATTTAATGGTAAAATCGATCAAATGCTTGTTGTTGTTTTAAAGTTTAAGAGCTTGTAATTATTGTTTTAAAGATCAAAGGTTAGGTTTTATAATCTGAGATTGTTTGTATTTTTTTCTGTGCTAAGTTTTTATTTTAAATTTTTATAACCGCGCTTGATGTTTGATAATATGATTTTATGCTGTCTGTCTCCTTAGTTCTAAGTTAAACTTCACACAAAAAATGTTTAAGCATTTTTTGTGGGAAGTGTGTTTACTTTATTTCGTTGTGTTGTTAAAAACTGCTTCATTAAAGCAGTATTTAACATTTTTAGATGAGGTTTGTGAATTTTACCCTGGAAGGCATTCATTCATAAATAGGTAATAACTTGCATACCTGCTATGATACAATACTGCTTTCTGCCACTTTGTCTCATTTTCCTTTTTTATCACATTTATGCCTTCACGGAACATTCTAAAAGCCATCTGCGTGAGGTATAAATCGTAGTAATCGTCGGCTACCTGTTTCTTCAAAACTAAGCCGTGGTGGTTCTAGATCATGTGAAAAAATTTACATTATAAACACACAAAATGACCAAAAATCTTTACACTAGTCTGTTTCGAATCGATGTTCACCTCAAGCAAGTATTTACGTCGAACAAAAGCATGCATCTTACGATCAACATAGGTACATAAGTTGTTAAAAATAGCAAGTTACCATTTTAAATGCCTCAAACGCTTTCCTTAATTGTTTTTTACGGCGAAATTCGTCTGCTTTATAATTTCTTTCAATCCAGATATCCTCAGTATGCCACATCCAATGCAAAAATGTATTGTTTTTAAGTTGAAAAATGTAATGGGCTTTAGCTTTTTCAATGTTATCTCGCTTCATTTCTACTAGAATTCTCAAAGGACGTATACCATATTTTGCCTTCAAAGTTTTCTCATAATGCAAATCTGCCATTACTATGAGCGCCCTCAATCTTGAAGCCCACTGTTTCTTTCTTATGTTCTCTATTTTCTCTTTCCTTCTCTTTTCTCTCAATTCTAGAATTCTTTTTGCTTTCTCTTCCTTATCCATTTCAGCTTTTGCCAGTTCCGCCTAAAACCATATTTACCAAGTCCTTAAGTAAGGTTTTAAGATATGATATTTTTAACTCGAAAGATAACTCTTCCCTGTTGTTTTATAATGTTACCTACCTGTTGTTTTAATCTGATCCGTTCTTCTTCCATCTGTCGTCTTCGCTCACGTATTATTGCATGTTTTTCTTCTCGTTCTCGAGCTCTCTTTTCCATCCTTTGTAAAAACTGTGGAACTTTTAAACAGTGTAATACAAGCGATGGATCTGAAAGTAAAACAAGGTTATGGACATAGGTACATTATCACTAAAAAAAACATTATTACGTAATCGAAGGTGCCAAACCTTCAATTTCAGGTATCCTTAACTCATTAGTCAAGCACTTTATCTTAGGTTTCAGATGCCGATCTATTTCATAATATGTTCTACGTACTTCTTCTCTCATATCATCCACTGACTGACGGGAAGCTTCTACAATCTTATTGTACTTAAGTTCTTCTATCAAACGATTCTGTTCTTCTAATTTTGCTTTTTGCAGTGCTATTATGTGCTTTTGTATTTTGTACCTAAAATAATAACCTGGACATTAATTCTAGGCGATGGGTACAGGTGTTCTATGTCTTTACAGTCTGCAGGGTAGGTACCTATAGCATTTCTACTGGGTATATTCGTGACTCCATTTTACATCTAGGCAGGTATATAAAATATCTACAAATACGTGAGAATCACTGCATTATTCGACACGGTTCGACGTGCGTGAAAGTGCTGGGACAACGGCCTCCTCTGTGAAAAGGCTGACTGGGCTGCTCTCACCACGCGGGTACATTGCGGGTCGGTGGATGTCCCATGTCTTTGAGTTTTCGGTTTTGGGACAGACCGGGGTCCTTAAAATAATTTCCTTCACCGTTGTTTCCTTGCTTCCTTTCAGAGAGTGGCGGCTCAGCTCATCAGTAACGGACCTGACTTTGTACCATCGGTACCGGACCGATTACCTATGTATTTAACAGTACCTACTCCGTGCAAATATTTTCACAATTTCACCCAAGCAGGTGATACAGATAATAATCAATTTGCTCACCTATTGAAATGTTATAACTTACCTATGCTGGTATGTGTTATAATCCCTTACCAGAAGTTTTGACTTATTTTCTGATTCCGAAGATTGATTCATATCCATCTTTTTCTTTGCTATTTTATCGAAGAAATTATTCAAAGTTTCCTGTCTCTGTTCTGATACGTACTTTTTCCTATTACTTACATAATATTTCCACTTATTTACAAATTTTTTCAAGAGATATGCCTCCTTACTGTCAATTTGTACTCTTATTGGTGTTATATTCAAAATGTTATCAAATCCCTCAGAGGCTATAGAGCCTTTTGGATCATCGTTCACATCAATATTCAAATAATGTATTTCGCTTTTTGGCGTTTCAACATTGTTGATTTCGAATTCATCATCAATTTGTTGGTTTTCATTATTTGACTTTGAAGATATAGCCATCATTATTAAAAGGTTTTGCAAATCACTTGTTGGCTCATCTAATTTACTTGGAATCTGATTTTGCTGTAAAACTGTTTTGTTTGGCTGCTCCGCGTGATTAATTTCTTCTAAATTGTGAGGGCTACAATTTTTTTTACTGCATTGTACTCGAAATATATCTTCATTGTTTTCATTTATATCCTTATTCAGATCTAATAAACCTGTGTTAATTTGCTTTGATCTTCTAAAACATTGAGTTTCTCTAAATATCTTAATGTGTTTTAGAGGTTTAATCTTCGGATTTACTTTGAATTCAGTATCATTACGGATTTCTAACTCAGTCAATTCATCCGGTAACTCATGTAATAAAAATAAGTTATCCTCGGATTCATTTGTATTCAAATTGCATTTATCGAATAAAGACTCTTCACTGAATACATTCGATTTTACCTTCAATGGTTCAATGCCTTTAATCGTTACTCGATTTTTTAAATTGATATTGTTGAAGTCATGTCGCAATTTTACTATTTCCTTGTTAATAATGCTTTGGCTTTCTTTAGTTCTTTTCATAGATTTCCTTAAATTTCGAATAGGGTTTTTATAAGAATAATAAATTGAAAAGTTAACAAAAAGTGTACATGTGGTTCAGTAGTATCTATCTATACTTTAATATCTTCATATACTACATAAAAGTATTATATCTATAGGTAGGTACTATCTACTATCTATACCAATAATAAAAAGCGGAAGAGTTTGCTTGTTTGTTTTAACGCGCTGATCTCAGGAACTACCAGTCGGATTTGGAAAATTCTTATTGTATAATGAATGATAGCCACATTCATGAGGAAGGCTATAGGCTATCTAGTATTACGCTAAAGCTTAGTTACCCTTAAATATTGATATTTGTAAAGTAAGTCGGAAGAAAAAACGCTATCGAACTGCTTTATCCGCTTGCGCTGGAGTAATAGCTAATTATACGCAAGTACCATGTAGGTACTTAGGTACTACACAAATATTGGTTTACAGTAGATCTAAAAAAAAAAGTCCGCGACACGAGATAGGTATCTCTCTCTTTTAAATTTGGGTCAAATAATTTTATATTGAAAAATTAAAGGTGGTTGAAAGTTACTTCATCATCAAGATAATTTTATGGAGATAAACTTAGGCTTTTATAGTATTGAACTCGACGATAGGTCGTGGTAAAGCAAATGAAAAGAGTAGTGGACTGTATAACATGTAATGAATAATAAAAATAGCTTATAAAACGGTACGAATATGAAAAGCTAATATGCGCGAGCGCAGCCGTGCTTGGAGAGGCGTGCAACAGCTGACTGTCGTGTGGGGGCCGCTCGCTCGGCCATCGACCGGCAGGCGAGCCGCACCACTCTTTCTCCCTCTCAACAAGTATGTTATTTGGACTTACCGCTTATGAGATAATGTGAAATTAAAATAATTCAACAAAACTTTTTGACGAACGCGCCGCGCGGGTACCATCTCTCATTTGTTTGGAGAACTTTTCTAACCAATTATTACCAGAAAAGTAGAGAAAACAATATGAAAAGGCGTAAGTACCAAGATTTAAATTAATTTAATTAAGAAAAAGAACCTTTTATAGCGGATTCATATCATGGGCGTAGATAAAGTCTTGTATACTTACAACTGTACAGAATTAGGTATAAATAGTCAAACCTTCGTTTATTAGATACCTTATACCCCACATTCCTCTAATATTGTTATTTCTTTGCTAAATCAATTAGTACCTACCTACTTACTGAATTATTTAATAAAACATGTATTTGCAATATTTATGTTAGGTAGGTACTGTTAATTTTTTGACTCTCTACACATCGACGAATACCTTGTTGTTATGTTTAGGTAGGTACAGTTTAAACTACTTATCGCAGGGATTTCACCCGAATAATATCGTAATATCATATTGCCGGTAGGTTTTTAGCACCGTATTTCAAAGAAACCATAGTTCATAAATTCATAATGCATTAATACTGACTACGATAGGTATCGTCGTGTTTACACGCGATATCGTAGTGATGTGTTGCATACTATAGTTTTGCACTACAATTTCAGTACTTAACATTATTTTCGTCAAAAACTTTATTTTGTTACCTACACTCTTAGCCTACACTATTTAAAAAAAATCCATAAAATAAAACAGAAACTTTGTTTTGATGTAGGTATTAATGTCTATCATAGGATCCACACGTTCTGAGCTATTATGCAGAAAACAGTTTTTAGAGTTCTGTACCCAAAGGGTAAAACGTGACCCTATTACTAAGACTCCGCTGTCCGTCCGTCTGTCACCAGGCTGTATCTCATGAACCGTGGTGTGTGTATTCCCAGCGGAAAAAGGTCGATTTTCTTAATTTCAGTTAAGCAGATATTTAGTGTATGACGTCGTGTAAATGTGTATGGTAAGTACGAATTTGTGCATCCAACCATTGGGGAGTTATTCAACAAAAACTGTTTCCGCTGGAACTACGTCATCCCAGCGGCACTTTTTTTTTCCTATGGACGTACAAGAAAAAAAATACATGCAATAATTAGTGTGTGATGAGAGGTAAATGTGTATGTTTAAATGAAATTTGTGTGTCTTAAAACTTCGAAGATATTCAAGTTTCCGCTGCGCTGACGTTTGGCTATTTGATGGAAATCATATAAATCGGTTTAGTGCAGAGTTGATTTTTTTTACGCACGTTGCTATGAATTTGTGTATAATGTTTGTGAAAACAGATTTTGAAAAAAGCATACCGTTTAGGAGATATACACGTAAAGGTGAAATATGATTATTAGGTCTAAGTACTTAAAATAGGAACTTTAGAGCCTAACTTTTAACGTTTATTTGTATCTTGTAAGGGTCTACAACGTCTTGCCAAGTTTCATTTATGTGCGCTTAGTAATTAATGAGCAATGGCATAATTTACTACGAATGGACCACTATATTTTATGACATCCGATTGTAGGACTTTTTAATGGAAAAGCAAAATAAAACATATTCCACTATTTAGTGTATTAATTCAACTATTCATATGTAAAATTTCAGCTCATTACGCTCAATTATTAAAGAGATATAATAAAAATACCAAAACAACCGAATTACATGGATAAACCGACCAAGTTTGAATGGCTACAAAAAAGCGGCCTTGCAGTACATAGAGCTAACGTTCTAAAATTTCCAGTATAGTATCGTTATCGTGTTTAATAGATTCGTACAGGCGCGTACACAATCGTTTCGCAGAAAATAAAACAACTGCATTAACTTTGTACTCTTAAAATTATTTATTAGTTACTGACTATTAAAATTAAAAAACATTATTAACAAAGTAATAATAACATCAAATAAAATCAAATTATTGTTAGATTTATTGTGCCGCTAACAACGCCACCACACATTGATATAAAGAATCAGTCTTTTATAAATAAGAAATACGTTGCTTACTGTAAAAGCTCAAATACTTATGTACCTATAGGTAAATCTTAAGTATTAAGTACCTACTAGTAAATTTTCGGAAGTTGGTCTTCTCGTTCGAGCTTTTACAGCAACAAATAAGTATGTCTTACAATCACAGATCAGTACTAAGTAATTGACTCAATTTAAAGGTAGGTTTATAGTGTAGTGCAGTACTGACCTACTTACCTACGTTCTAGCGCATATTCTTACGGGAACGTGAATACCTACGGGAACGGGAATTCCAACGGGAAAAAACGGGATATGCGCGTACGAAGTCGCGGGCAACAGCTTGTATTATATAAAAATGCGGGCGGGGGCTTGACTGTTGTTCTGTGTTTCGCGCTTGCAATGCCTGACAGGTTAAAAATAAGTAGGTACCTACGTAATATTATTGCGGGATTATACCTATTAATTGTGGTTTGAATAAATGCAAACAAGAACAAACGAAATTCTCGTCTCACACTTCAAAGTACCTACCTAGAAAATAAAAGGTACCTACCTACACATATTATTATTCGAAACAAGTTCGAATAAGAGACTGCAACTTTTGAACAGCTGAACCAACTTTCATCAAATAACTATAGGTATTTACATGGCTGTCATAAACACTGTAGGTATGCACTGGAATCTATACATAGCAGATATAGACAACTTTTAGGCTTTCGGCGTCGTCGAGATGTAAGTAACAACGAGTGTCACTTGAACCTACCTTCCAACAGATAACATTTTCATGAGGTATTTTATTAGGAAGTACTTACCTTGTTTATCTTTTAATCATTCTCACTACTGGCTCAATAAGTATGTCACAGTCACTTACACTATGTCAATAACCGAGTCCAATAGGTACATAATATTACGTTGCGGCAAAATAAACAGCGCATACGTACGTTGTCCTTGGGTGCACACTAGTACCTATACTATTGTAGTCTTTGTTTGTAACTACTACCCGTACGCGTTAACTTGGCACCTGGCTCGACACATTTCGAATGACGTTTTAATTAAAATTGAACAATTCAATTTCGATGTACCTAAATAATATAATCGCAATGGTAACAGTGATGCCAAGTAAAGCGTTTCGAAACGTATCCGTAGCCAGGTCAAGAATATTGTGTTCCGACCTGTACTAGTCCAATAATGGTAAAACACTGGAAATTTTAGAACGTTAGCTCTATGTACTGCAAGGCCGCTTTTTTGTAGCCATTCAAACTTGGTCGGTTTATCCATGTAATTCGGTTGTTTTGGTATTTTTATTATATCTCTTTAATAATTGAGCGTAATGAGCTGAAATTTTACATATGAATAGTTGAATTAATACACTAAATAGTGGAATATGTTTTATTTTGCTTTTCCATTAAAAAGTCCTACAATCGGATGTCATAAAATATAGTGGTCCATTCGTAGTAAATTATGCCATTGCTCATTAATTACTAAGCGCACATAAATGAAACTTGGCAAGACGTTGTAAACCCTTACAAGATACAAATAAACGTTAAAAGTTAGGCTCTAAAGTTCCTATTTTAAGTACTAAGACCTAATAACCATATTTCACCTTTACGTGTATATCTCCTAAACGGTATGCTTTTTTCAAAATCTGTTTTCACAAACATTATACACAAATTCATAGCAACGTGCGTAAAAAAAATCAACTCTGCACTAAACCGATTTATATGATTTCCATCAAATAGCCAAACGTCAGCGCAGCGGAAACTTGAATATCTTCGAAGTTTTAAGACACACAAATTTCATTTAAACATACACATTTACCTCTCATCACACACTAATTATTGCATGTATTTTTTTTCTTGTACGTCCATAGGAAAAAAAAAGTGCCGCTGGGATGACGTAGTTCCAGCGGAAACAGTTTTTGTTGAATAACTCCCCAATGGTTGGATGCACAAATTCGTACTTACCATACACATTTACACGACGTCATACACTAAATATCTGCTTAACTGAAATTAAGAAAATCGACCTTTTTCCGCTGGGAATACATACACTGAACCGTGATAGTTAGACAGTTGAAATTTCACAGATGATGTATTTCTGAAATACTAAAAAACAGAATAATATAAATATTAAAGGGGGCTCCCATACAACAAACGTACGTTAATTAACGTACGTTTTTTTTTTTATAGATAATGGTACGGAACCCTTCGTACGCGAGTCCGACTCGAACTTGGCCGGTTTTTTATTTTTCCGGTAAAATTTAGTTATCGATTACCGTAGTATTCGGTGGGGAGTGCAAAATCTGAGTACCTATGACTATGACACATGACACACTGAAAAGGCACTCTTTTTTTCAAGTAGTACGTAAGTAATATCATGTGTGTAAGAAAATTCAATTCGACGCCATATGGGAGTTGATATTCAAAGCGGACAGGGCGCTGACAAGATTAAATATCTAATATGGCCTCAAACGAACGAAATGTAAGTAGGTACCTACCTACTTAGCGTCGCAGGCGCGCGGCTAAACTTCATACATTTTCGTCGACGCACTCCCGAAGTCCTTTACGAATTTTGCGGCCCCAGTCTACAGTAGGTACCTACAAACAGCTTGTACCTGGATGTAGGTAAGTACCTACCTACTGCACTCAGGGGTGTCCCAACAGAAAACGCTTATGAGCAAGTCACCAGATTCGCAACTAACCAGATTCACAACTCACCAAATGTACAATGAAACACAAAGTCACAAAAAGTAACAGAATAGTACCTAGATACTTTATTCACGAAAAAAAAAGTAAAAACACTTTCTGAAATTGCAATTTCTTCAAAACTATTAGAACTCAAGAGTTTTGAAAAAAAATACGTTTTTTAGCAAAGAAGATGGCTAAATGACTACCCCAAGCATGTTTTTTATTAAATATACATTCATGAATTGTGAAAAAGTGTTTAATGCCGACCTGGCTCCGTCGCGTGGTCGAGGCCTATTTGACGGATAGGGCTGGCATCTACCCCAGTCACCGGGGAGACAATATGTCGTGCGGTGTTCCACAGAGTTCGGTTCTGGGGCCGCTCCTGTGGGATATCATGAGAGTCAGCTGGGTCTGCTACGCTGACAACACGCTGGTCCTGGCGCAGGGTGGGTCGCACCAGGCGGCAGCCGACCTAATGACACGCGGAATTGCGATAGTCCTTGAGAGGATCCGGCGACTGGGTCTCGAGTACTCTCGAGGAGACCCTGTACAAGTCCGAAGCCATGTGCTTTCACGGAACAAGCCACCATCGGGATTCTAAATAAAGGTAGGAGGGGGTTCACATCGGCGTCGGGTCGATGATCAGGTACCTGGGACTCATTCTCGACTGCCGGTAGAACTTCGAGCATTTCCGACATGTGGCTCCCAGACTGGGACGGGCCGGGGCTGCCTTCAAGCGGCTTCCGATACCTCAACGCGACCAAAAGGGTCATGGCCTGGCTGGCCCGGGGAAATACGCACGATCTCCGGCGAGGCGGCGAGCCTCCTTATCGGATTGCCATCATGGGATCAGGAGGCGAGAACTCTCGCGCACTTTTACGCGTGGCGTGTGGAGGCGCTGCGCTGGGGCAAAACTCCGCTGTCGCGGCAAATTGCAGCGCGGTGGACGGAGCTCCGGCAAGATACCATCGCGGTATGGAGACTGGGACTATTGCAACCCAGTGCTGGGCACGCCACTATTGTGGCGATGAGTCCCCTCTTTGAGGAGTAGCTAGAGAGGCGCCACGGCGTCCTTACCTTCCACCTGATGCAAGTACTCACCGGACACGGTTGCTTCGGGAGTTACCTGTTTCGGATTCAGCGGAAAACACGTCCAGGTGTTATTACTGTGAGGATCGATCGGAGGACACGGTGGAGCATACAGTGGAGATCTGCCCCGCTTGGGCGGAGTACGCTGTGTCCTCGTCGAGGCGATCGGCGGCGGCGACCTCTCGCTTTCGACCCTGGTTCAATCCTTGGTCGAGGAGGCATGGAAAGCCGTCACCTCCATCTGCGAAGCAGTAATGCTAGTGAAGGAGGAAGCGGGCCGCGTGAAGCGAACTTCACGCTCCAGCCGCCGAAACAGAAGAAGACGCCTCGGGCGTCAGGAGTCGCAGGGCGATTCCCGGCCACCGTGGACGCGGGCCTGCGGACGGCGAGCGTTGCGTGGCTGAACCAATTGGTTTCACCAAGACGAGACCTGTTATTAGCAGCCCGCGACTTCGAACGCGCATATCCCCTTTTTACCCGTTCCCGTATAGCCTAATCCAGCTTCATCATGAACGAAAGGAAAAAAGCTATCTGAAACAAAAAGAATTTTCCAAATCGGACTGGTAGGTTCAGAGATTAGCGTGTTCAAATAAACAAACTCTTCAGCTTTATTACTGCTACTACTAAATATAGAAATTATAGTAGGTAGTCAGGAGGTTGTATATCGATAAAATAGTAGTAAGTACATATTTAATTTGAAAGTTCATATAATTTATGTGTTGGACAGTACATCATCTGATGAGTTGCGAGTCTGGTGAAATGCGAATCTGGTGAGTTGAGAATCTGGTGACTTGCTAATAAGGGACAGAAAATAGCGTCTAGGGCAAGTGAGCTCAAAAAACGTTTCACTCCACCTCGGATAGGTTGGTTTGATTTTCTTTTTACCATTCACGCGCGGGCCGCAAGTCAGGCGGTAAGTAGGCAGGGTAGGAATAGGTACCCTACTTACCGCCTGGCTTGCGGCAAGCCCCACAATCTAGGACCCGGGTGGTAAACGCCACCTCGAATGTATGGCCAGTCCGACCCTGTTTTCGTATAATTAATTAGGTAGGTACCTATTTACATTTATTTTCTAAATCGTAGGCGTCAGTGCCGTAACACAGTTTTCTACATCTAGAAGAAACCCAATCCTGGACGTTAGTTTACGCACCGGGGTGCGCACCACTCATTTCAAATCATTCATTCCTCTCGCTGATCATGAAATCACTAAGGAAAATATAAAAGTATGAAATGCTTTGTTGTTTTGATTTACCTACTTAATATCGCGTATTTGCGCGCCCCTTTTCGATGGGCACCCTGGGTTCGTGCCCTACTTGCCCCACCCTAGGTACGCCCGTGCCTACTGCATTACATATTTTATGACTCTTTGTAATTTTGAAATCACTCATACAATATAGTATTATGTCAGTGAAATACTTAGCAGTTGTGTAGTGTAAAACAAAAATCAGCAAAATATCTTATTTTACCTTGTCCAGTTAGTGTTTTTAAGAACACCATGATTATGCGTATCTCTCACCTGAAAAAAATAAAAATTATTTTTACCTGCTTGGTAACTTTAGATTTTGATTAGGACCAAAAGTTGTATTTTTACATGAGAGATTAAATAAAAGTAATAATAAATGTTCATAAACAACTCTATTCCTACTTACATTTTTTTTTTTCATAAAATAAGTAGGTAGGTACGTAGGTACCTATTTATATTGTTTACTTACCAGTGTTCTCCGCATCTGCATCCGTAATACAAAATTCCTAGGATTATAATCTGGAGAAAGTTCTTCCAAATCACGATCATTAAATATGTCCTTATTTAGAATGTTCTCCATTCTTCTAAGATATCATAGTAAAAATTTTTTTGTCAAAGAAACAGATATTTTACGATTAAAATAATTACGAGTGCGATTGTAAATCAATGATTTTGAAGTTGCTATGAAATATCGATAAAATAACGAAACGTAAGAGGACGATTCGTATCACGCTATTCAAAACTCAGATTTTAAAAAGAGCAATTGAATTTATTTTCACAAATCAACTCTGTAACAGTTCAAATCAAATCAAATCAAATAAGTTTATTTGTGTACACAGGTGAAAAAGGTGGAACAATTACAAGATTAATGGGTCTCTGTGTCCTGCCACAGTAGGTAGCATACAAACATTAAATATTACATTTCAAATGTGCCAAAATATTTTAAATTATGTTGCAGTATTTTTCTTGTAGATTTTGTCTCTACATGTTTATCGCTTATTTTATTTTACGAACAGATTACCACTCAAATTCCACACAATAACTATAACATAATGGAACGCAATGTTCACTATTTAATTCAATTTGACACATGACATTTGTGATTGACAACGCCAACGCCTGTTTTGTCAAGTCAATTCAGCGGTCAGCTGTTTGGGCGTCATGTCATGTCATCAGTTTCCGAGTTTTACTTAATTTGACCTTATGAACTTCTATTGTAACAATATTTTGAAATAAATGTATTTACCTCTTTACAATGATTCTGAAAAGAAGTATTACATCAAAATACCTTCGAAGTTATGCTTCTCTGCCGTATCAGTGCCATTATTTGCTTTTATAACATGTGTTGTCATAACAATGTACAAAGATTTTGAAAGCGCAAATAATACACATTGCAAAGTTCCCAATATCTTCCCATCAATATCAGCATCTATAGGAAACTACGAACCTCAAAGTACGATATGGAAGACTGCTATTTATGTACATGCGCCTATACGGTTCTATATACTATATTTAAGATGGAATTATTATAGAAGTATAGTACTGGAAAGCTGTGTTGTGATAGTGAAATTAGCAGTATTTTTAAATATTATAGAAAACCTAGCTTTGTTAGGACTGACACACTGGACGTCGTCCAAAAACTACCGTAAGTATTGAAAATAATTATTACATGTAATAATTACTTACCTACATTGTTATGTATTGTATGACTGTGCACCTAATCAGAGAACTAACAATTTCAATATTTTCACAGCTTTCCATGAAGTATGTTTTAAAACTTTCATTGGAACATCAGTATTCTATATGCTCTTAACATGTCTAATGCTTTCTAAGTTACGAAGAAGGCCCAATATTACACATAGAGAAAAGCATTCAGTCAAGTTAAAATGGAGAGCTTTCATTGTGAATATAACTTCATTTGCATCAGCTGCTTATTTCTTTCTGAGACATAACAGGCAGTGCGAGCCTTACAGTAAGTATACCTTCTATAAATTGATATCTATTAATAACTTTACTATTTAACTTTCTGAGGCATCTGCCTCAGAAAGTTAAATAGTACCTGTCGTCAATAGCAAATAATGAGATAACCTATCTAGGTTATCTCATTATTTGCCATTGACGACAGGTGGATGTCAGTGGTCTTGTAAAATGCATATTTCCAGCTCATCTTATATTTTGTAAACTGTCATCATCTGTGTTTATCAAATCGGCAGCACCATAAGTCCTGTTTCTTATATTAAGTGGCATGTCATGTTGATGAAAAAAATCCACAAAATGCAATACAAATAAAATAAATGAAACGCAAGTTGTATTAACATAGTTTATTTTTCTGTTTTCAGTTTATTCGATGTTTGGCCTATCAGAATACATAGTGGTTGTCAGCAATATTGTGTTCCACTTAACAACTGCCTACGATCTTCAAATCAATTTCATATGCATTACTAGTAAAGGGATTGTCACTGAATAATAGCAGAGAACATTTATAAATATTAAGTTTCAATAGGGTTTATCATGTTGTTTTAGGCAGGGTAGGCATAGAGCAAGCTGTAGGCCAATTTAAATATATGTATAACTTATATTCATCATTGCCTTATACATTTAAAGATATACATAGGTACTATAATAATATATCCAAATAATATTATGACTATAATTGCTAGCTTTAGTGACTTATTTAGCACCCAGAGTTACATTATTAATTTATAATAATACACCTACATTTATTTCCGAAATTACATTGAATTCACTGTGGGTGTGCTCCACTTTTAAATACAAATTGTATTTAATTGTTTGTATTTGTTAAGATTAAAATTTAAAAAATAAATAAATACAATATTCAGATCACATAATAACATTTTGATTGTCTCATAATAATTTTCTACTAGACTGTGATTAAAAAATAACAACAACAAGATGCATTTTAGGGTTAGGTCTTGAGAGGCATTAAATCCACAATAAAAATAATAAATTACAACTTCATTTCAATAATGAAAAAACAATTCATGTGACTAGTGATAACAACAATAATTTTATGCCTGTACTACTTGTTTCGTTATCATAATTTATGAGTACCGAGTAATAAAATATTATAAAAAAAAACAACCAGTAGTCTTAAATAGAAGCTTCCAAAATAGCATTACTAATTTTAAATTAATATCAGCAGTTGTGATGTAATTAAGTTGTTCTTAAAATTTTAATTTCAGTTGAGGGTGCACCAGGGGCATGCCTGTTGTGGAATTTGAACTGGTTTTCCATTTTGTCAGCTATCATTTTTGCAATAGCAAGGGATGAGGTAGCCCCTGGTGAGGGTGCATTCCTACAATGTAAAACTCTGCTTCCTATTGCACCAGAGCCAGGTTGTGAATCAAACACAAAGTCTTCTATGAGACTACCTGAAAAAAAGAGATAAACATGGTTATTTAGACCTAAATGAAACCTCATATACTTTGTTTATGTTTAATAGGGAATAAAAGAAATTCTTTATTTGAAAAATAAAATACTTATATTAAAAAATACATGAAACTTACAACAAACTAAAATATAGCATCAATAAAATCGTCCTCAACGCTGTCAGCAACGTGGCCATGCCGCCAGTCTCTTGGGCACATGGTCATGTGCCCAAGAGACTGGCGGCATGGCCACGTTGAATGGCAATGCTTAGTCTCTGCCTAAAGTAAAAGCCAGCTCTTGGGTCATGGGAAGTGTCAACCAGACATACATACAAATATGTAATAATTTTTCAATTACCTTCATCAGGGATGAAGTTAGCTTCAAAGTTGACAATTAGAAAAAGAAGTCTGATATAAATTCTGATGTCAAATACCATAATGCCTATACAGCCACCATAGAAAACAGCGTTTTTGCGAGAGGGAAAGATGTATTAATTTGTTTAAAATAGTTTTATCTTGTTTGTTAAAAGAAAACGAAATGCATAAGATTTGCCTTACCAAATGTCAAAGGCAGTGATTGTGACATAGTATTGAACGGGGAAAAACTTGAATTCGTCGATAAAACAGTTTTCCTGGGAATTACGCTTGACTCAAGGCTACAATGGGGTCCTCATTTAACATCTCTTGCAGGACGGCTAAGTTCAGCAGCATATGCTGTCAGGAAAATCCGCCAATTTACGGATGTAGATACCGCGAGACTGGTCTATTTTAGTTACTTTCACAGTATCATGTCTTACGGTATTCTACTATGGGGACGGGCTGCAGACATCGAGTCTATTTTTATTCTGCAGAAAAGAGCCATTAAAGCCATATACAAACTCGGCCGGCGCGATTCTCTAAGGGAACTGTTTAAGAATATTAACATCATGACGGTACCTTGTCAATACATTTACGAAAACATCATGTATGTTAGAAAGAATTTTCATCTTTTTAGTAAAAGAGGCGACAGACATAATTATGGTACTCGAAATAGGGGCCAATTAGTTCAACCAGGTTTCAGACTGGCTAAAGTAGCCTCATCTTTTATGGGGTACTGTTTAAAATGTTATAATAAAATACCTCCCCATATATTAGAACTAAATGAGACTAAATTTAAATCTTGTATTAAACGCACACTATGCAGGCAAGCATATTATAAGTTAGGGGAGTATATTGAAGATAAAAATGCTTGGCTCAATGCTGGTCCTGCTCCACAGCCACTAGGGCGCACAAAGTAATCTGTTAGCATTTGGAAATATTTTTGGACCGGATGAAGATTGTAAGAAAGCAATATTTTTTATTGTATAGACTCAATTTATTTAGCATTGTATAATTTCATGCATTAACGGCACATGTGTGAGTACTATGTAGGTCCCTCAAATTTAAACTATAATGATCATTTTGGGTAGGTCTTTGACTTGAATGTACCCTGGCGATTGGGGATGTCATGCTCACTCAAAAGTCTGGCTGATGGTGGCGTATGCGTTGGATCATTTGGCTCCCTTAAAAATGGTCGAGCCGAATGGTGCTAGCGTATGCGTCATGTTCGTGAACGGGCGCCGTCAGCTGAGACTGGTCATCTCTCGGCTGCCATGGTCTATTTTAATTATTTCTTTGAATTGTTTCTTTTTTACTCCGGACTCTTTTATCCTGCACGTCTTTTACATCGTTCTCACATATATGTATAATTTCAATATGAATGATGTAACCATAATTTTGTAACAAAATATAATTTTTAAAAGAGTGTCCGTGGAGTTTCTTGCACGTTCTTCTCCATAGAGATCTACGCTTTGGAACGTGCAAATAGCTTCATCTTTTTGATCGACCGACCTTGACAATTCAAAAGTGCCTGTAAATGGTCCAATTGAAATAAATGCTTTGACTTTGACTTTGTTTTTTGATCAATTATTGTGATTCTAATTTCATTCACTGTCAGTATTATATTTTTGTCTATTTTTAGATAAACTGTTTAGATACTTAACATTTTTTACAAGCATAATAATATTCCCTATTGAAGACAAGGATTCATACCATCTTTGGCCATTGCCTGTGCTCTTACACCAGCCGGCCCATTCTCCACATCAGCAGATGTAATTTCTTGAATATACTTCTGTACCTGCTTCACTTGCAATGATGTGAATATTGATCTGGTCATTTCTTTGATACCAAAGCTTGCATATTTCATTGCCAGTTTACGGAAACCAGAAAATGCTAGGATGTCCTTCATATCTTTCAAATTGAAATCACTATATCTGAAAACAAAACAGATTTACTAATTAACACGTCTATCTGATAAACTTCTTTAAGTTTATTTTAAAAAACCGACTTCCAAAAACAACACTACAAAATGCAAAATAACTTTAATTTCGGTAGTCGGTGATTTTGGTAGCTTCTTCGTTATTTGACACTGACTTCCGAAATTAAAGTTATTTTGCACTTTGTAGTGTTTTTTTGGGTCATTTTTTTTTTCAAATCGGTTGGCAAGCGACGGAGTTATGCGAGTACATAAAAAAAATACAAACTTCCGAAATTGAGAACCTCCTCCTTTTTTAGAAGTCGGTTAAAAACTACCTACCCGCGCAACTTCGTCTACGTCACATTTTTCATTAATGTGCTCCTGTTGGTCCTATGACCAACAGGAGCACATTAATGAAAAATGTTAATGTTTATTGAGAAAGGCTATAGGCTATGTAATATAACATAACTCTATAGTTATGTTATATTACATAGCCTATAGCCTTTCTCAATAAATAAATTAGCCTTGCAGTAATGAATTGTTATAGTTAGCCTTTTGACAGTTCAAAAGTGACTGCAAGGTGTTTGGCCTCGGTTGCGGAATTGTTCGAAAGAGTTACCGCGGCCCTGGGAAGAAAGGCACTAGGAGGACTAAGGGTGGGTTTTAGTCAGTAAAAGTCTGACACTCCCTGCCGCTCCACCCAGAGCGGGAGGGGTCATTTGATGATTTCCCATCCTATAAAAAAAAAAAAAAAAAAAAAAAGGTGTTTGGCCTCCGGCATCATAGCCTTCCTCAATAATCTTCTTTTTCTTTAAATGGGCTATCCAATACTAAAAGAATTTTTCAACTTCAACCAGTAGTTCCTCAGATTAGTGCATTCAACAAACCAGACAAACCAACTCATCAGCTTTATAATATTAATAAGTATAGATAGAATGTAACAATATCTATGTAAAACTTTATTTTATAAGTATTGAACTTTAAGATAAATAAATTGACCTTTAAATGCTCTTTTAAGTGATACAATTTATGAGATGACAGCTATTAGACATTGCACAACATTTTACATTTATAGGTACAGTTTGAGTTTTTTTTAAATACCAGGGTTATTCCTATAAGTGACACCACCAGGCTTTCCCATATTGTTGTTTTATAATAATATTTAGTTATAATAACAGGATAAATGCATAAACTTACATTATACCTCTCAATGAAATTACTTACTTGTATCCTTCTTTACAATAGGCTAATATGGCATTAGGTCCTAGTATGACACGACCATCAACTCTAGGGGTAATATGGACACCCAGGAATGGAAACCTTGGGTCAGGTACAGGATATATGTTAGCTTTAGCCAGATTACTCTTACTTGGAATTAGGTATAGGTATTCACCCCTAAAAGGAATGATCTTAGGCTCTTCAGGGCATCCTGTTAGTACTGCTACTGTATCTGAATGTAGACCACAGCATGTGAGGACATACTTCGCAGAAATGCCTTTAGACTTTTTATCTGATATGATAACAGGATATTCTGCATCCTCAGATTCTAAGAACTCCTTTACTTCAAAATTGAGATGTGTTGTTCCACCATATTCATTGAAGTCTTGAACATAGGATTCTGTAACCTCAGCCCAGTCTACAACTCCAGTGTGAGGTGACCATATTGCTTGTAACCCTTTACAGAGAGGTTCAATCTGTCTAATTTCATTACTTTCAATTAATTGTAAGTCTTTCACTCCATTTTGAATACCTCGGTCATATAGATCTAGCAATCTAGGTACTTCTTGCCTTTCAGTGGCCACTATCAACTTACCAGATTTTAAATATTTTATACCCTTCTTATCAAGGTAGTTATAGGCCAAATTCATGCCTTTTACACATAGCTTTGCCTTTAGAGATCCGGGTTTGTAATAAATGCCTGCATGAATCACACCACTGTTATTTCCACTTTGATGGCATGCAAAATGATTTTCCTTTTCAAGTAATGCAATCTTCAACTGTGGATGTCTCAGAATAAGTTCTCTGGCAGAGGCACAGCCAACTATGCCACCACCAATGACAACTATATCATATTTTTCAGAAGTTTGATTAGAATATCTGTAAGGAAAATAATGATAATAATAAGTTGCCTTTTATAATTTAATAAGCAATAATTAAGATATTTAGCGCAAAAGTTATAAATTGTAGGGCATTAAAGATGTGACTGAGTAAATTGTGATAAGGGCATAATGGGGCAGAAAGATAAGTAATAATTGAACAGAACCCAATGATTTTAATGTCTTACCTCCGATATAATCTCGCATTTGTTGAGACTGGTAATAACTTTCTTACAACAGTACCAGTAATAGAAGTAACTGATTTCATTGCTAACATTTTAGACATACTAAAATGATGATAAATATGCATAACTTTGCCTATCTGTAAATATAAGTATACATAAACCAAAAATAAACCTACAATTACGGGGCACTTTATACTAAATAAACAAGATTAGATTTACCTACACGATATCTCAGTAACTACATTTAAGGATAACTTAACTTAATATGATCGCACTTATAATAGGTTTGCAGGTAAATGATTAGAAACAGAAGTAATAAACACTAAATTGACGAAAAACACCATGGACACGCTTTCGTTTCGCAAAGCAAACCAAACAAAAATACAAGAAAAAAAGTTTATCTCTAACTTAAACTAACTCTGTCAATGTCAACTGCGACTGTCAATAGTGTCAATGTCAACCACGAGGCGAGTCCGGTCCATGGCGAGTCTTTTTTTTTTCTTCTTTGGCAACTGCGCCGATGACGACTATTCTGCCAGTGTCATGTGGTGACAGCACTGCGGTGGAGTGAGCCGTCGACTTTGCACATTACGGTGCAGCGGTGTACGCGTAGTCCCAGCGGGAAAATGACGATTTTCTTAATTTCAGTTTAGCAGATATTTAGTGTATGACGTCGTGTAAATGTGTATGGTAAGTACAAATTTGTGCATCCAACCATTGGGGAGTTGCGAGCGCGCAATGTATTAAGAACAACGCGATATAAACGCCCGAGAGCGTTGTACGTGGTTAACGTATACTGTCTACATCTACACGTCTTGCAAACACACATACACAGGTCTGTGACGCCGCCGCGTCAGGTACCTACGCATATCGCGTATCGTCGAAACAATAATATCACATAAAATCATTCACTCAGAAATACCTAGGTACCGACTGAAGGTTTATAATAATAATACGTTTATTGGTTCAAACAGTAATAAGAGTACAACAACAAACATCGCAGTTGGCCTAAATTACACTATTATAGTTTATCTGTCCGTATTTATTTAATTATAATGTCGATATTATTCACTACAAGAATTAAGGTAACCTTTAAAAATACCTGTAAAAATAAAAAAAGGTTGTTACAGAAAAATACCCGTATTGATCATACCGGTTTCGGTCCCTGATTATAAGTATACATATTACCTACTTTATTGAGCTATTATTTGTAAGGGTACTTATTTAAATAAAACATGTCATGATAAAATATTGAATCTTTAATTGTTTTAATCATCCATTTTTTTGATTATTGTAGGTATGGTATATTATAACCAATACTGTTATTGATATGACATTTACAAACCCGCTCCCACTGGAGGAGGCCTCATTTGAAACCTCTGATTGATCTATTCTCGTACCGATTGGTGGCTAGTCGGGAAGTGAGACAAACTGCGCAATTCTGCAGTGTTCCAGCGAAAGAGAGTTGAAGAAGCTTTTAAGGGTTTTAGTCAGTAGGAGTCTGACAGAACTCTCCCCCCGCACGGAGTAGAGGATACCGAGAAAGATTTTCGCACGCAAAAAAAGATATCATATCTCATAGTCCTTGCAACAATTTTGATGATGCGAATTTATACAACTCCTATTCATTTTGCTACGTGGATCTTTTCGACCACATGTTTTCTTTTTCGTTTGGCAGGTTTTTCTGCAAAACTGTCTTTAGCTTGTGACAATGAAGTATATACTTGCTTAGATTTAAATTTCCTTGATATTTTAACGCCGTGGTCGGGGTGAATGTGAACTTCCGACCTGTAAATAATGTAATGAACCATTATGCAATTATAATTATTGTAATACCTAGTGTCCTAATTTTATTAGCTGGTGTCTTAAAAATGTTTATTAATATTATTATTTCTTTATTCATTTTATATATGTCGCAGCCAACTGGTTAAATCAGCCGAATAATTGGCTGCCTAGCCATTTTATTAAACGGCGCCATTTAGTTAGGGGCCTAAATGCCATCCCGGCGTAATTGAACAGCTAGGCATAGGATTTGGCTCACTAACATTTAATGGTTTGCCTAGCCATGTTCACTGAAATTTAGTTCCATTTTCTGACACTTGGCGCGCTTTAGTCGGAACTGTCATAATTGAGTCGACCAGCCGCAGGGTTTCCAACTTAGGGGTTTTCTCCCAAATTTAGGGGAAATAAGTGGTATATTTATAAGTTTAATTTATTGAACTAGCGACACGTAATCAATTTTAGAATAATTCCTTGTGACTAAGAATGCGAGTTTAATAAAGAAAAACAACTATCACTAGTGTTAACCATAAAAAAAGGATTTTTATTATATCGTCTGCGGTTACTTTGTCTATGCTTACTGGAAATTAAAAAGGTTTAAGTTTAGAATCGAGTCCCCTTATTAGGGGGGTTAGCCCCCCACCTTTTCTCGCCGCCGGAGTAGCTTGGTTTTTTATATTAATTGTTGAAGTTTAAATTTTCATTGAATAATTACTGAGAAAAATCGCCTTAATAGGGACTGGGAGGCAGGGGGAGGCGATGTGTCCTCCCTCCACTGAAATAATACTAGTGTAGTTGACGGAGCCCCGCTGCGCGGGTCTCCTATTTCTGGGTGATTTAAAAAAAAATAACCACGAAGGGGATGGCCCGCCATCCCCTTCGTGGTTATTTTTTCGTGGTTCTGCCCTACCCCGCCATCCCCTTCTAACCTAACCTGTCCGATTCGGGATGCCCCAAGTCCCGAACTCGCTTCGCTCGCTCTTGCATCAAATAAAACACCAAAATGTTAACTACGTATAATCTAATCGGTGTCCAAAGGCGTAGCGAACTTGTCATAAATAGCAAGCATTCGGTGTCCAGAGGGTTAGCAAAAGCAGGAGGCAGATAACAATAACGTTATGGAGCACATTTCACGGATTTTGACAGATAGAACTTCAAAAACGTAAGAATTTAAAGTAATTAGGTATAGTTGCATAGCACGTTTTAATAGTGATTTACAAATATTTTTAGAAAATATTTCGCCGCGGCTTCGGCAGCTGAAATAGCATGGAGGCGCTTGAGGTAAGCCCCCTTGACGCCTTACAGTGACAGATTCGTGAAATTCAAAAGACTTGATTCTAAACCTAACCCGTTTTCACATTAGTATCATCGAAAATATTTTTTGAGAGCTGTGACATTTCCGCTGTTTCTCTCAAATTCAAAATTCATCATCGTTCATCAACGTTAGTAGATATTTTTCAGTAAATGCTAAGTGTTAAATGAAAATATTGGTGTATAAAACTCTAACGACGAATATTTCTGCGAACATTTTGAAAATAAACTCAAAGATTAAGCAACAACATCAAGGTAGGTACATAATAATTTCGTGTTTTGTTTGTGTTTTCGTATTTTATCGTATAATCCGTGTTGTATTCGTACATAAAGTACTGTTATTATTTTAAAATTAATGTGCTTTGTGACGGCCTAAGCATCTGCTAAGCCATTTCATTAAATGTTGTATTAGGCAAGATGGCTGGATGTCACTTAGGCAGGTAGTTAAACGGCGCCGTTTAATGAAACGGCTAGGCCAACTAAATGGCTGATTAAGCTATTTGGTTTGGTTTTGTTTTGGTTTTTGGAAACTTATTTCAATAATAGTAATAAATAGTTTGTTTTCATCAATACAAATGATGACATGTCATTTTGATTTTAAAACGATTTACGTTGTTAAACCACAATTGTTTATTTACGATAAATTATTGTACAATTTGATTAATTTACAATGCAATCTTATTAGATTTAGCTAATTTTAGTGATTCGTATCAAGTAAACACGTGACGCACTTCCGTACGGCATCGGATAGGGTTGTTGTGGAATGAGAACATCGTATTATAAAAGAGCGTGCACTCTGTGTGCCAGTTAGTCTTATTTTCGGCTTTCGGATTCGACTCAATAAAGAGCTCCTGCTCCCGACAAAACTGTCGGTTACCTGGTACAGCGCTGCTGTATATTCACATAGCTGTATTGGCTTGCAGATACACTTTGTCCTTGGGTGGCTTAGGTTTTGGGTGGTTTATACGAGGTCTGTTCGAGTGACTGTATTTCTATTATTTATCATTTATATTGTGTGTTTTTTTTTAAGTGTAATAAGACTCTCCCCTTGTAGGGTTCGGCTGAGCTAAGGGATCTAACTTGTATGGAATCCGAGAGTTGAATTCCCTCAGATTCCATAATCTCCCTTTTCTTTACATGCATGACTGCACATATGTCCACACCAAATTCCATTCTGATGGCACTACTAGAGGTTTCAGTTACCTTCAGTAGTTCCATCAGTCGCATATTGTTGGGGGCAAAGAGTTTCAGATCATCCATGTAAAGAAGGTGAAATATAGCCTGACCACCTCTTCTCAACCGATAGCCTAGGCCTTAATCGTCCAGCAGTGTGCTTAAAGGATTCAGAGCTAAACAAAACCAAAGTGGACTCAAACTGTCCCCCTGGAATATTCCTCCGGCCGAACTCCTGAAGGCGGGTGGAAAACCAGTCCTTAAGGCCCTTCAGAAACTGTTCGATTCCGTCATACTCGAGGGGAAAACGCCACAAGCGTGGAGCAGAGGTGTGGTGGTACTCTTCCATACAGGCTCGTCATTCCCTTGAATCGGTCGACATCCTGGATAGCGAAGAAATGTTTTCCATTGCCATAGAGTCGCATCTATTTTGTGCAACTCCAGCACCTTCATGAGCCATGTGTGTGACATAGAGCTATAGGCATTCTTGTAATCTATCCAACATGTCGACAGATCCTTGCGGGATCGCCGAACATGTTGGCTTATGGCCATGTTGTTGTTGTAGTTGGTTCCAGGTCCTGAATCAGAGACTGAATCCCGACACGGTACGCAGTGAGGTTAGTTCCCTCTCTGTAGACCCGTAATACCCGTAATAGACGTAGAGTAGAGTAGAGTAGAGTAGAGTAGAGTAGGGACTCCCTTATCCGCACTTAGACTCTCATTCGGTCCGTTGTGCGTAGGTATCCTGGCTAAGTTAGCCAGCCTAGCTCCGTCCAGAAGCACAGAAGATTCCTGGGAGCTTCACAGGCTTCGCGGAGCGACCTCACCGTTCCGAGGATTTGTTCACGTTGGGTAGCCACAGCCTCCCATTCCAGGATGACGTGGGCAGCTGATTCTTCGGCGTCGAAACAGCCCCTGCAGAGTGGGCTGTCCGTGGCGCCTACGTTATAGAAATGTTTGTTTAGGGGGCAATGGCCCGTAATTGTCCCTATTATTGTTCTAAGGTCGTTTCTACTTAGGCTGAGTAGTCGTTTTGTTAATCGCGGGTTTAGACATGGCATTGCCATTTTTCACTGCGAGAAAGGTAGAGAAAGGAGTGGGTATGGGCCTAAAACTACCATCTCGGAACCTCTCTTCGCAAGTTCGTCTGCGGCATCATTGCCTAGGGATCCGCTGTGTCCCTTGATCCACTGGAGGGTGATCCTGTTAGACAGCGATATACTCTCCAGGGCGAGGTGACACTCGAAAATTAGTTTACTGTTGGTTTGTTTGTTCTCTAGGGCTTTGAGCACAGCCAGGCTATTAGATACGAATCTAATTGCGTAGCTGTGTATCCCTAGACGCTTTACGGCTGTTGCGGCTTGTGTTAGGGCGACACACTCGCATTGGAATATCGAGCTGTGTTCGCCTACTTAGTGGTAAGTGAAAGTTAATGTTGAGGTCTAGGGAGTGTACGCCAGCCCCTAAACCCTGTGGAGTTTTTGAGCCGTCTGTGTAGACGCGTACTTCATTGACGTATATTATTATTGTTTTAATTGCTATAAAAAATATTTTTTGTTGTTATATTAGTCCCAGGAGTCAGTCTTACAGATATTGAATTTCGAAAAATGTTATACATATTTTTTTTACCTGTTGACGATATCCTCGTTGTCCGTATCGATTATAGCCGGACAATGCAGTTTTCTGTACTCCACGCATCGCCACCGCCGCTTGCGACCTTCACATGAGAGATGATGGCAGTAGTACATGAACCGGTTCAATAATAATTGCAATGAACCACGGTTAGAAAATGAGTAATGTTGAGCTTTGTCTGTAATAAATGTTGCTATTTAACAAACTAGAATGGAATTTTAATGCCTTTCTTAAGTAAAACATGTTGATTAGATTAACCACTCGGGCCCAACATGTGAAAATTCCCTAATATAAAGTAAATCTTATGTATATGTAAATAAACATTAAATTCGCGATTAATTCGCGACACACCGGTGTGTCGCCGGGGCCGGACAGGTTGATACCTACGAAACAATACATATTATGAAAATTATTAAAGTATGAAAACAACACATAAAATGAGTGTGCTTGCAGTAAACAAAATTTAAAAAAAAAATCACACCCCAATTTTTGCTTTGCATAACCAGCGGCCCTACGCAGGGATGGAGCCATATATACTGTGGATGGAGCTATACACCCTATATAGCTCCATCCCTCCTCGCTCGAACGACTCACGCTTTAACACGTCATGGTAGGGCCGCTGGGCTGCATACAGGATAGCTTTGCATAAATTAAGTAGCAAAACAGTGGAATCACCACTTGAAAAACAATAAGCTCCTTCCTTATCTACATACCTCTATCGCTTATTCTAGGTGGAATGATACTTTTTGTGGAAAGTGTACTTGGATGATTTTCTTTCTTGTTCAATGTTATGTTTTGTAAATCTTGATTAGTAGCACTAAGATCAGTGTTTATTAAAGTTTTACTTTGATTTTCTTCTTTATTAGTTAGTGGACTGCTGGGAAGTTCATAATCAGACAGAGGTGGAAAATCTTGTTGTGAAAAGTTATTTTCATTTTCTACAATATTTGCATCTGTTAATACTTGAATGTTCATTAAATCTTTGTCAAGTGAGATATTCATAGGCTGTACAGGATTAAGTTGGTGTGTGGTATTATTTTCATTTGGTATAACTTCAACATTAAAGTTATCACTATTTATTGTAATATGTGCTGCAAAATTAGTGTCAGTTGGTGGTGGAAGTAATTCTGCTGATCTGAAAAAAAAAATTATGGACATATTTGTTTTACAATCACACAAATTCAAATAAGTGAATAAATAATAGCCAAATCTTAAAAAAGATCATATGTCGCAGCCAATTAGCTTAAGGTGAATGGATGAATGCTCTCACTGCCATTTTGTCGCTAGATGGCGACACATCCACAATTTCGAACATTTTCAATTTTTACACTTAACATAGAAAGTTTTAATAGACAACTTTATTATAGGCTATACCTAGGGCATTAACTTGATTTTTTTAGATAATCACTATGCTTGTTAACTGCTACCATACAAAGATTACAGCAGAATAAAGATTTAGCCGCATGAATTTACTCTTTACACACACATGCAAAGTAAATAGTAGTAACTTTCGACCCTACTAGATGTCGTTTTATTCAAAAATGGTTGGAAATTAAAATGTCCAGAGGACCAAATTGTTATATTCCAATCTATTTCTTATTAATATAACCTTAGCAATGATTATCATCACGCTATACTTTCGGGAAGCTGAGCAGCTAAAAACCTTGACATAAATAAGGTCGGCTATTTGAAACAATTATCAACCGTACAAATAGACTGTCGGTTTAGAGACTGCCTTTCATTAGGCTTGGTGTGGGTTCAAATCTCAATAGTTGTATTTATTTTTGAATTATTTTTTATCTTTCTTTATCCTTACCAAACCTAATATTTTCAAATATTAATAATAATATAATTATTGGTCTATGCATATTTTTGTTTCTAGGCTCGATATCCTATCGGATTTGGTGGTAAAAAGGTATCCCTTTTCACCATAACAAATTATTCAGATAAATTATTTTGGGTAATAAACATTGCATGTTACGCTCTAACATCGCAATCAGTAAACATGGGCTCGGCGTACGACTATGCACCGAAACTCACACATCTGTGATCAGTGTCATCACAGTCGCAACCTACTGTTACCGATAGACAAGGATAGAGATAGGAGACGGCGCTGTCGTGCGAGCGAAATCGCGTTAGCTGCCGAATGTTGACGAATGTTTACGATTATGAATGACATGGCATGTGGTAGCGTTAGCAAATAAAATAAAAAACATTAATTATTTTGAGGTAGTTAAAAAAGAAATTAATATTGTTCGCTCGATCGCGCAAGGTTACTAAAGCTTTACTTCTGCCTTTGTTTTCGGACAATAACAAGCCACTTTTGTCTCCTTAATTCATCTTTAGGAAACCTGAATAAAAAAGAGCCTTAAGTATCACCATTATGCATTTATGTATAAATAAATAAAGAATATGGCTGCACATGACGTGCAGTTTGGGAGTTACGAGGAAGCCTTGAAATCATAACCGTTTGCTTTGCCACAGTCGCGTAATAAAGATAACTAAATATAGTGAAGTAGTGATTCTGCACCAACAATTAGGTACTAAAAACTAGACTTTGTCTTATAAAACATTTTTTTTTAAATAAGTACCTGTTGCGTAAAACATAACTGTTATCAATTATTAATAAAATTGACTTGAATTTAAATAATCATGGTTGGTAAAACAATAATAATAAAAAAACTATTAATATGTTTGAAGAAATTTGTGTTGCTAACCTTACGCAACCTCGGTCTGGTACTAGTCGTCGCGCGTTGTTTACAAAATCTCTCAACAACTCGCGAATTGTGCGTATCGTGTCTCTCACGCATGTTTTTAATATCTATCTCGCTCTCACAAACATGGCGAAGCAAACGATAAAATATTTTTGTTATTTTCAACAAATTAACATTTTTGGCTGTATTTACGAGTGGTGTGTCTTATTTTTATTCCTAGTATTATTAAAACACTGTTGAGCTGCAAAGATTAAAGATTTTATTACAGATTTTTGGTTTCCTATGTTTAGGTAGGTACTACTTGATACAGAAAGTCAAGTGAAGTCAATTTTTTTTCAAGTCTATGGAGTGAAGGTAGTTCAATTTACACGATAATTAGCAATAAGTACTACTAATTAATAACAATTTCCGAGATACTGATAAAAGCTAACATGTGGGTAGAACTAGGTAAGTATATTTATTCATAGTACCTACCTAAACAAAAAATCTCTAATAAAATTCTTTGCCTTAAAAATCTAGAAAAAATATAGGTATGTTTAGGTATCAAATAGGTACTAAATTTTTGTAAAGGCGAATTGAAATTTTTGAGCCTTTACGTGGAGATCCTAAATGTCGGCAGTCCATCCTGACATCAGAATGACTGCCCATTTTTTAAATTCATTTTCTCAGTTATTAATTAGGTACCAATTATTTAAACAAAGATATCAAATAGTAGCAAATAGGTATTAGATCTTAGTAATATTTTTAAGCTGATCGGTCATTTTGGCCAATCATTCTGAAGGTCACATCAATGATTTTCCGTGCGCGACTGAGTGCCAACTGAGTAGGACCGCTTGCTGTGACTAAGTCCCGTATCTAATGGTAATAAAGGTATATTGTACCTACACAGGTTGTTGTAATGTGACTGAACCTAAATAGTACCTAACGTGTAAATAAATTGTGACGTGTAGGTACTAAATAAATAAAAGATTATTTATGCAATTATTCGTCGCGATCTAAGAATGTTTTCTTTAGGTGATACAGTCGTAACATTCAGTGATTAGTGTGATTACTGGCGTTCTTTGGTGGAATGGTTTTAGATGGCAAAGCAAAGGGTTGTTATCAGCTTAGAATATCTTGGTATTAGTTGGTTAGAGTAGGTACCTACCTATGTAAGTACTCGTATGTGTCACCGGATAATTCCAAACATCGTAAGATTGTAATAAATGTTGTTTATGTTTTAGACTATAATCTATGATTATGTTGAGAACAGATAATGGATTGTGGAGGTCTGGTAGGCAGCCGCACCACGTAAAATACTGGTATTCAGCTGAATCCGGTTTGACTGGAAGCCAATCCCAGTAGGTATAGTTGGGAAAGGGCTAGGCAGATGATGTGTTGAGAAGAAATAATTTCGAATACACTGAATCACACCCAAATTCAATAGTTTCAATACTTGTCTTATCTAGAAGAAATTATAAGTAAGTAGGTACTTGTAAATATACAATCTTACGCGACTTATAATATTACAATCATGCGATACAAATGTAAAAAAATACATCATCTGTGAAAATGTCAACTGTGTAGCTATCACGGTCCGTGAAATACAGTCTGGTGACAGACAGAGACGGACAGACAGACATACGGACCGACAGACGGACGACCATTGCGTAGGTAGCTAGGAAAAAAATAGGTAAGTTTGCCTACGCTGATCGCCTGATTTAGGTATAGGTACCCTAAGTATACCTACATGAACTTCTTTTCTCTGATTTGATTCAACCCAAACCAATGAATTAGTACTTAACCGTGTCAGAAAATGTTTTATCAGTACCTACTTACATACAGTGGAAAGATTTTTAAATCTTTAGGTAGGTAGGCACTATTTATTTAAAGTAGATAAGTAATACAATAATAACATTAGTATTGTATCTGTGTGAACCAAAGGCAGATCGCAGATAATTGTTTTCACTTTCTAGCATTATTTCTCATTCCCTAAAAAAAAACATTTCATCAATCATAAAATATAAAATCCGCGGGCAAACCCGCGCGCCGGCGCTAACTTGCTAGAAACACAATTTTGACACACAATCACGCATGGACTGGAATTTGGCAACACGCGTTGTTGCCAAATTGCGTCTTGAATGGCAACGTCGCATCGCCGCGTCCGTCACTCGATAACCTTGGCGCTTGTTCGAATTTTCGAACAGCGCCATCTACTTAAAATGTTCACCGCACGTAAACTCGTAACATAACAGCAATGAACTTTTTCTCGGTGGTTCTATAAATTTCTGTCAGATGGCGCGATTCAGGTCACTCACACATGTAAAGATTTTTCGTTTTTTATTGGGTCTAATTCTCATAGAAAGACTGTTTTTTTTCTAAAATTTGGGCGATAGGCGATCACAATACATTATAAAATCTCATTATACTTGCTTTATTCTGCAGAAACTGTTTATTTACGGAGATTACAGCTCCTGAAAAATGTATGGCGAGGTCTCTTTAGGGATCCCCCTTAATCAGCCGTATGTACATATATCTGTTCAATTTCGTTCAATGACTGGCCCATGTCACTTATGTCGCAATTCAATGAAAAGGCTAGGCTTTTAATCAAAAGCCTGATTAAGCTAGTTGGCTGCGACAGATATGTCATAATATGTAAGTAATTCAAGTTTTGCATAAGTATAACCAATGCTTTTTAAGGTTTTTATGGTACCTTTCAACTTCTACATCCAGTCTTGCTGGCTCAGGTTCTGGTCTCTGAAAAGTTTTAAGTGAATGAAATTTAGTTTTTCTTTGATCATCTCACCATAATTATTTTAAACAAACAATATGGTTGAAGAAGACGGTTAACTCTTGATTTAAAATTTATCTATATCATATTTTAAAAACGAATAGCCGAAATGTATGTACGCGCATAACTTGAGAACAACTTCACTAATTTCAATAGTTATTATTGTTTGGTACATCAGAATACAGGGAAGGTTTAAAAAAAGGGTAGGTAGGTAGGATAGCCACTACTATCCAGTTGACGGTAGAGAAGCCGCGGCGGACAGCTTAGTTTATAATAAAAATTCTACAAAACCGTAGTCAATTATATTAGGTTGGGGAAAAAGTCTTTTCGCATTATAGTATGTATGAACTTGTAATAAAATCTCTTTGGTTATACTATTTGTATCTGGCTGGTTTTGGTATCATTGAAAGTTTAAATTTTAAAGAACATAATTCCAAATTCAAATTAGGAAAATGTATGATTTTCATTTGTTTTTCGTACTGTCAAGATGAGTGAATCTAATGAAGAAATTCGATACATTTTAAAATTTTACTACAAAAAAGGTAAAAATGCAACGCAAGCCGCGAAAAAAATTTGCGATGTTTATGGACCTAGTGCAGTGTTTGTGAGAGTAGCACAAATTTGGTTTAAGCGTTTTCAATCCGGAAATTTTGATATCAAAGATGCACGTCGCTCTGGTCGCCCTATTACCGATAAAATGGATGCCATTTATGAAAAAGTGGAGCAAGATCGGCATATCAGTAGTTACGACGTATCTGAAGAACTGGGAATTGACCACAAAACAGTTTTGGCGCATTTGAAAAAAACTGGGTACACAAAAGAGCTCGATATTTGGGTACCTCACTAGCTCACTGAAAGAAACCTAATGAACCGTGTACTCATTTGTGATTCTTTATTACAACGTAATGAAACCGAACCATTTTTGAAGAAGCTGATAACTGGTGATGAAAAGTGGATCACGTACGACAAGAACGTGGGAAAAAGGTCGTGGTCAAAGGCCGGTCAGGCTTCACAGACAGTGGCGAAACCCGGGTTAACTCGCAACAAGGTGATGCTGTGTGTGTGGTGGGATTGGAAGGGCATTATTCATTATGAGCTGTTACCACCAGGCAAGACCATCGATTCTGAACTCTACTGCGAACAACTGATAAGATTAAAGCAAGAACCTTTTTCCCCAACCTATTATATAATAAAATAATTAGATAGGTACAGTTTCTCAATAAATGTACCAAAGTGAAAATTTTTACTTCGGTACATTTATTGAGAAAATGTAAAATTATATTTATAGTTCACAATCGTACCATGCACATCTATCAACAATTCTTGAGAAAAACGTTTTAAGAATGCGAAGCATTTTATTTAATGAACATACTTATTTTTTGTACATTTGTGTAAAAAAGTAATGATTTGACTACTTATCAGAACGTGTTCAGCAAATAAACCAAGTTTTTGAGCTGTCAGTGTTATTATTTTACTATGGAATATTTATACTGACAGCTCTTGAACGCAGTTTAGATGTACTGATCGCGTTCGGTTACATTGGTGAAATCCGCTCTTAATTTAAAAGTATAAAATAAAAATAAACCTTTGGCAAATATAAATGTTCAACACCATTGATGTGAAGGGCTTTGCAGGCTTCAATAAAAGCAGGTGCTGCATCCCTTGGGATATTTACTTCTCCAGTATACATATATTCCAGTATGAAACTTAGTATTTCTTGAGTTATATTCTAAAATTAATGGAAAAAAGGTAAAATGTATGCATGGAAAATGAGTCAATAGACATGGTAGGTTACCAATATCAGAACTATTAGAACAACATCTCCCTGGAAATATCCAAGTATTAATTTAACAATTTGATACTATTATATTTATCACTTACATTTAGAAATATAACTGGATGCTGACATGCAGCAGAAAGTATCATTGCCTTAAGATATGAACTGGCTAATGCTACAATATTTTGGTGGACTTTTACTAAGTGGCCTTCAGCGGCTAAAGTCATATCAACGAATTCACCATTCTGAAATTTATTGTAAATTAGTACCTATATTACTTATGTTTCATAGTAAAAAGAACATGACATTTCCCAGTTGGATACAAATTCACGAGGTGATAAAACGACCGTGGAGAATTTAGCAATAAAAATTTCAAACCACTTAAAAGTCTCGAAAACAAACTGTTAATAATAAATGGTCTACCTACCTGCTGAAAGCGCGAAAATCCGTTTGAAATAGAATTTTTATAAGACACCCAACTAATACAGAATTGTGGTGCACTAGAATGTGAGGCTTGTGCGGGAAACATATTTGATGTATTAAAGATAAGTATTTAACAAATGGAAATGGACCTCCAAACAGTAATACACTTTAAAACAAACATTCGTTCACTCACAGGCACTCACAGCTAAAAATCTAAAATATTTTGGTACACAAAATGAGCGTACATTATAATTTGACAGTGACATTAACGACATCCGCTGCGGCCCCGACATGTGAAAATTCCCAAATAAAAAATAAATCCTAAGTAATTGGTAAATAAACATTAAATTCGCGATTAATTCGGCGCACACCGGTGTGTTGCCGGTGCTACGACATTTTTGACAATCGATCGCGGAACATTTTCGCAGTGTGAATAAGGGCGCACCCCTTTTTCACACTGCGAAAATCAATCATCAATTATTATCATTATCCAGTAACTGATTCCGTAACCAACCCTATTGCTAAGCCTCCGCTGTCCGTCCGTCCGTCCATCACTCCGTCCGTTCGTCCATCCGTCGATCCGTCCGTCCATCCGTCCGTCCGTCCCTACGTCTATCTGGCAGCGGGCTGTATCTCAAGAATAGTCAAGCACACCGCGAGGCGAAAAATTAAACTGACTATTTAGAGTCGTGTCCACGATCATTTAGCTGATTTCTTATGGTAGGGGAGCCCATGATGCCGGACGCTCGGTGTCATCACTGCGTCGACTGTCGGGAGGACACGGCGCGGCATACGCTGGCAGAGTGTGCCATTTGGGAAAAGCCGCGCCGTGCCCTCGTCTCTGTGGTAGGCAGTGACCTCTCGTTGCCGGCCGTAGTCCGATCTATGGTCAGTGGCGAGGATTCCTGGGACGCGGTGGTCTCCTTCTGCGAAAGGTCATCGCGCAGAAGGAGGCTGCGGAAAGGGAGAGGGAGATGTCGAGTGCTCTCCCGGCCCGCAGCAGGCGCACTGGGCGTCGGAGGAGAGCATACGCTGCCCCCCTAACTGGGTCCAGGGGCGGCGGACTTGAAGACATCCGTCACCTTCCATTCATCCGGACCCGAGGTGGCGGCGCGTGGTGTTCCCGTGCGCCCCTCTGACGTTACGGTGGTAGGTTAAACACCTCACACCATTAACGAAATGTGGCCCGCGGAGGCCGGCCGGCACCAGCCAGGGATTACGGAAGTCGCGTACGTTCCCGCGATCCCCGGCGTCCGTGGAAGATGGAACACCGGGGTGGTTTTAGTCAGTAAGCGTCTGACAGACCCCTCCGCCCGCCCCAGAGCGGAGGACATCTATGATAATTTCCCTCCGTAACAAAAAAAAAAGGGGAGCCCATGATGCTAAATGTGGATTTACTCGAGTCGCGAAAACCTAGTAGATTTGGTAGATTGGATGATTTGAAGAAAACAGTGAACAGTTTCGGAGAAATTACGTCTCCCTGCGTCACACCCCACTGCAGGAGGATAGGTTTTGATGTCTGATCCTGAAGTCGGGCTGATATGGTGGCGTTGTCATACAAACACTTCAGCACCTCGCTGTACCGATAGTCGATCTGGCACCGTTGGAGACAAGTCTTGATCGGATCGAAGGCTTTCTCGTAGTCCATAAACGCTAAGCAGAGTGGCAGATATGTGGTATACGGTGCTGAAGCCTTTTCAGAATCCGGCTTGCTCGGGAGGCTGGAAGTCGTCAAACCTGCGTGCGAGACGGTTCGTGATGGCACTGGAAAACAGCTTGTAGACATGGCTCAGAAGTGAGGCGGGCCTGTAATTCTTAAGCGGGGCATTGTCGCCCTTCTTAAAGAAGAGTACCACCACTCGAGGAGTTCGGCCGTAATTCCATCCTCACTCGACGCCTTGTTATTTTTAAGCTGCTTCAGAGCCATTCTAATCTTATACAGGCTGAAGTCCGGGATGTCTTCGGTATAGTGCCGGGTCAATCTAGCTCTTGGGTCGTTAGCTAGATTCGCAGTGGGTTTGGTCATTGACGTGTATAACTGTCCATAGAATGTCTCGATCTCCCTCAGAAGCTCCGATTTGGCGGATATGGTTCTGCCATTTTCGGTCTTCAGTTTTGTGAGCTGGCTCTGCCCAATAGACAAATCTCTTGCAAAGACCTTGGAGCACTTATTCCGCTCTATCGCGTCTTTAATCTTTTCAGTATTAAAGTGGTGGAGGTCGCTTTTCAAGGACTTGGAGATCCATCTATTGAGCTGCCAGTACTTGCACGCATCGTCTGGAGACTAGGATCAGAGAGCGTCTTGGTCTTATCTGTACGTCGAGTCTTGAAGAACTTAGACCCAAACGTATAGACAGTTTCCACGAACTCAGCGTTGTATTCATCCACGGAGCTCCCTAGGCTCTCGAACCGATTTTGAAGTTCGAGCTGAAAGTTTTCGGAGTTTTGGATCTGGATCTGTGCTGGACGGAGCGTAGACTTCACCAGTTGAGACCTTTCTAGCTTGATATTTAGATTCAATATGCCTCTTACCATGCGGTGATCACTTCCGGTTTTCACCGCGTTGATCACAGAGACATCATTGAAGATCTGCTTCTTCGTCGACATGATGAAGACAATCTCATTTTAGTTGCACCGTCGGGGCTCTGCCAGGTCCACTTCCTGTGCTCACGCTTTCTGAAGATGGAGTTCATCATACAGGGCCCTTCCTTCTCCATAAAACTGGCCCGTAGATGTCCCCGGTGGTTCTGACGTCCATATCCAAATTGCCCAACTCGCAGCTCGTCACCGTCTTGTTTTCCCAGTTTCGCGTTGAAGTCCCCACATGACCACGGTGAAATGAGTTTTATGACCATGCATGGCCCTGGATATATCCTCATACATGGTCTCTATTTCGTGGTCGGGGTGTGTTGAGGTTGGGGCGTAAACCTGTACGACCTTCAACGAATATCTTGACGATATTCTGAATATGAGGTACGCCACCCTGGTCGACACATTCTCGATCCTCACCATATTGGACACGAGGGACCTGTGGACGAAAAACCCGACACCACCCTGGGACTTCTGGTCACCTTCCCGGAAATAGAACAAGTTGCCGGATTTGAGAATTGTCGTGTCCTCCCCCTCTCTTCGGACTTCAGACAATCCCACAATACTCCATCGCAACCTGCTCAATTCCTCCTCAAGTTCGGTGATCTTCTCGTCGGACCGGAGTGTTTAATGTTGTCAGGTGCAGTCCGTGTTTTTTGCGGTAGCCGGGGATTCTTAGCACCCCTTGCATCGTCGTAACCTTAACCGCTGCCGGAGTCAAGGGTAGACGCGCTGCCGGGCACTAGGGGCCATTTTTTTTATTGTGCTCACCATTTGGGGTTTTTTGCCATAATAGCCACGCTTGGCAGGCGAGCTGGCGATCGCTGTGTAGCTGTTACAATGTACAGAGAATACTGCTGCCCATTCTCTTTTTTTATTTTTTATTAGTGATGGGTTTGCTCTTGACTCTAGTCAATGTCAGATATGACAGAGACAAAGTCTACGATGGAGCGAGCTTACCCAGAAGGAGCCTGTTCACTCTAACTTTGAAGAGATTATGGCTGTAAGCTTTTGGAAACACAGACGCAGTCAGAGAGTTCCACTCCTTTGCTGTGCGCATTATAAAAGACGTTTGGAAACGCTTAGTGCGAATTGGTGGAATAGCTACAAGGTAGGGATGGTAAGATGCAGTGCGTCTGGATGTCCGATGGTAGAAGGGGGCCGGTGGGATGAGGTCGTGGAGTTCTTGGGCACACTCACCGAAGTACAATCTGTAGAAGACCGATAAGTAGGCAACCTTACGGCGATGAGCCAAGCTATGTAGTTTGGCATCCACCAGTTTTGCGTCACCGGTGAGCCTCTTAGCTCTGCGTTCCACCGAGTCAAGCGCGGCAAGCTGATACTTAGCTGAGCCATCCCAAAGGTGGCTACAATACTCCATGCAGGATCGGACTTGTGCTTTGTAAAGGGTTAAAATCTGTCCAGACCTGAAGTATCGCTTCACCCTATTTAGGATGCCTAGCTTTTTGGCCGCAATTTGGGCTTTGTACTCGATGGTGGCGCCGAAGTTGAGACTGGATGTCAACTCCATGCCCAGGAGCTCGAGCCGATCAGTAACAGGACCAGATGCACCCCGAAAAGTAGGAGTTTGGTCAAAGCGACTCCTTTTTGCGGTAAAAAGACACGCCTGTGTTTTGGTGGCGTTAAAAGTGACCAGATTGTCATCACCCCACTGGGAGACAACGCTTAAGGTCAAATTTGTCCGCTCTACCATGGCCTCTCTCAAGGAACGGACTTCAACCCCGCCGGTTGTTGCGCTGGACAAGTATCTCTCTGAAACCGTACTGTCATCTGCGTACCCAACAAGACCAGGCTGAAGTAGGTCATCAGGAAAAGAGTTGCAGAGAGAACAGACCCCTGAGGAACTCCTGCATCAATAGCCATGAGGTCAGAGGAGCAGCCGTCAACGACTACTCGGATCGACCGTTCACTTAGGAAGTCTGATATCCAGCTACAAAAACCCTACGTGCCAGACCCTGTCAAAAGCCTTCGAGATATCGAGCGACACAGCAAGTGCTTCGCCGTGTCTCTCGATGGCTTCGCCCCAGCAGTGCGTGATATACACAAGAAGATCGCCAGTTGACCGTCCCCGGCGAAAGCCATATTGACGGTCACTGAGGAGATCATTGTCTTCAAGGTAGGTCAGCAGCTTACTGTTCAGAACCCTTTCCATAACCTTGCATAGGATGGAGGTAATGGCGATCGGACGGTAATGTGCAGGGTCAGCACGGTCTCCCTTTTTGGGCACCGGTTGCACATTCGCAAGCTTCCATGATTTCGGGACCGTTCTTTTTTCAAGAGAGAGGCGGTACAGGCGTGTCAACACAGGAGACAGTTCAGGTGCACATTGCCTCAACACTCGCTGGAATGCCGTTAGGTCCGCTGGCCTTATTCACGTCTAGACTGCACAATACTCTTCGGACCTCTTTAATATGAACTGCGATCTCCGGCATCGAAGAGTCACAACGAGGTAAAGTTGGTGGTTGCTTGGAGCCAGCGTCCAGACGCGAATTGCTTGCAAAGAGAGTTGCAAATAAATTTACTTTCTCTCTTGCAGAGTCAGCCAGGGAACCATCAGGTTTTAGCATTGGAGGCAAAGTGGGTCGACAGAAATTCGTTTCAACCGCTTTCGACAGGGACCAAAACTGCTTACTACCCGGAGGGTGCGATGCTAGTTTGGCCCCGATACGTCCGACATGGTCAAAACGTGCCCTATGTAAAACCCGCTTGCAGAACTTGGCGGCAGAATTAAAGGCTCTTTTCATCGCGCGAACCCTACGTGCTTTAGCCTTTCGGTCGCGGGCCTTGATCCAGGCTTGGTAAGCAGAGTCTTTACGGGCCTCAGCGTGGGCGCATTCTGCATTATACCAAGGCCGGGACTTGTGACCGAGCGGGATGTCGGAGAATGGAATAAAATACTCCATCCCCTGCCGAATCACGTCCGCAATCACATCAGCACAGCACGAGGGGTCACCCGAGGAGAAGCACACTTGCCGCAAAAAGTGCCGCATGCCCGCATCTCATCCCAATCTGCTGACTCGTATCGCCATACTCGTCTCGTGCCCCTAGGACTCTTATCTGGAGGAGAGCAGGTCAACACGGATTTCAACAGGCAGTAGTCAGACGTTCCCAGCGGGGCTGAGACCGATACTGAATGACTGCCCGGATCGGTTGTCAGCAGAAGGTCCAAGCAATTGGGTGTATGGGCGTCAACATCCGGTACCCGCGTTGCCACGTTGCCACATTCTCTTGTGAGTCCCTTAGTCGCCTCTTACGACACCCACGGGAAGTGATGGATGGTGCTATTCTTTTACGTCCGACACCATACGGAACAATATCTATTAAGAATAAATCTGCAAATAATTAAAGCCACTAAACTTCACTCGTTAAAATCCCGCCAAAAAACCACATTGTAATAAAGGTGGGTCCTCGGCTCAGTTGCAAAAGAACAAAAAAAAAAGTGGGCTCACATTTTTGTAACATTTCGTCACGGGGCTTTCCGCGATATTGTGGACGAGCACCACAGAACACTTGTACTAGGGAGACGAGCACACGCTACGCGTGACAAAGTCATTCGGCTTTGTAGCAAATGTAGATGGCAGCCATATCAAAATACGCCAGATGGCTGCGACATAATACACCGACTTAAACCATTTTGATACTTTTATAATACTGTATGGAATACCCTCAACAACGCACATCTACCCGCTGCTGTCTATAAAAACCGTGTAGCTCAGTCAGGAAGTCCAACCACGACCGCCGTCCTTCCGCCCTCGCCGCCGAGGCCCATCGCGCGTGATATCCCCGTCAATGTCCGCCCCAACCCTTGCTCGAGCCAGCCAGCGCCGCTGAGCCTGTAGTTTTAAATTCGCCCTTTAATAATAATCCTAGTTTGATCCAGCCCGTTCCTAGCTGACCTCTCTCAGCAACGCCCTAAGCCGACGTCCGTACCCCACATGGGGTGCTCTTAGCGTGTAGTCACACACACAGAATTTCTGAATTCCTTTAACTTTTTATAAAATTATGTGACGTTGCAAAATTGTAATTGTCGGTGGTTAGCGACATCTCTTATGACTAGTTATGAGTTTATGATTGTCAGTATTAACATCTCTCGTATTTCAACATTAAACTAAGAGATGGCGCTTGAGTCGTATTTAATTTAAAAAAGTAGCTTGTGCCCAAGCTCGGTCGTCCATGGCCACATTTAAAAGTGGAGTAAGTGTATGACGGAAGATTTGGTCCCTTTTTTCCAAAAGGTGAGGGTGCTTCCATAATTGGGAAGCACGAAGAAAGTAAGTTGATTTAGGTCCGAAACAGCAGTAACGAAACCGCTCAAGCCCCGGCAACACACCGGTGTGCGTCGAATTACATAAGTACCAATTACATAAGGTTTAATTTTTTTTTGGGTATTTTCACATGTTGGGGCTGGAGCGCATGCATGTTATTTTTGAGTAATCTTTCCGAAATGTCATTAAAATTTTGTGTTTTTTCCTCAACAAAATTGGGAAAGGATTGCTCAAAAATGGAACCCAAGGAGGCGAAAAGAGAATTTTTCAATAACTTTAGCTGTCGAATGATTGGCTAATGGCTAAGCTAAATATTACTGGCGCGAGGGGATCACCTTGTTGACTTGACAGCCAACAGCGGATTCCGCTATAGTAATTTAGATGGATTGAAACATTGCCAAAAAAAGCTAAAAATTTGTGATACTTCTTTTTTAATATCTGCTAGCAAGGTGTCCCTAAACTAAAAAATAAACAAACCAAAAAAAAATGATTTGCCCGCGCAGAGCAATGCACAGAGAGTGTTCACAACATGTTCCACAACACAATCACATCAGTGTACAATGCTTTGTATATTATTACCCTATGGGTCGTTCATAGACTAATATAAATGGTAGTTCCACTGACAGTGACAGTGTTTTTTATATTATTATATTTTTTTCATCTGTGGAATTTCTTCGAAAACGATATCAAACAAAAACTTGTGTACTTATTAAATTGATTCGTGTGGTTAATTTCTGATTAGATTTAAGACTTATATTATTACTCCAAATAAGATGGTTCAGTCACAGTTCTCGCTGTCCTGGGATTCCTACAAGTCCAGTATTTGCAGTGGATTTAGTACTTTGCAACAGGTAAAATGTTTTTCTATTATTTTGTACATTAACTTCAACGTTTAAATGTAATCCTAAAAATATGTTAAGTTCTTCTTTAAATAGGTACCACAATATCAGGCTTCTTAATTTGACACTAAGTACTTTTACTGTATTTTTAGAGGGTTTTTAATTACTCTGGTTCATTTGTGTTCGTATGTATTTCAGAATGGAGAGTTTGTAGACATGACCATAGCTGCTGATGGACACTTTGTGAAGGTTCACCAAGTATTAGTGGCACTGGCTAGTCCTTATCTGAAAGACCTTATTACTTCGGCACCTTGTCAACATCCAGTAATATTCCTCAATGTAAGTGGAAAAAGTCAGAAGATGATTTTAATTTAACTTCTGGACAATAAACATTTCATTAACTATCAGTTACTGTTAAAATTATGATGGAAATATTCTGGTTTTTTAAAAGTGTTGTGTGTTATCAAATTGGTTTTTTAATATGATTTTCGGATTTGCTCATTACTGTGAAGTATGTAAAAGATCTCAGTAGCTACTTATAACAAGTCTTTATTATGATTTCCAGTCGTTTCTAATTAAGCTGCTATATCGATACCTTAAGTATCAGTTCATGTAAGGGACATTTACACAAAATACAAAAATGAACCTTACAGTGATTATGCTTCAAGTGGCATTTATCAAAAATTCTTAAATGTTTCTATGTTAATTGATACTAATGGTATTGAAATGTATATTTTTTTTCAGAATGTTGCACATCGCACACTGTGTTTGCTACTAGAATACATTTATACAGGTGAGGTAGTAGTACCAGCTGATTGCCTTTCATCCTTTGCAGAAACGGCTAAGTCACTACACATAAAAGGACTTGAGAATATTGTAAGTATTGCATAACTGCATAGAAACTACAGTGCAAAATGACAGACAAAAATAAAAATTAAGACTATTTATTTCAAAAAAGAGTTCTTTGTGCATTCTTACATATAAAGGTGCTTAATCTTATGAATGCAAGATAAAATCAAGTTACGTCTGTTGATTTTTGCTCATTAGAATACCTACTGTGATGAAAGCTTTAAAAACATTCAGCATTTTTATTGGTTTTTGTAATAATTAAATTACATTTTACCCTGAGATTAATAACAAATGTGCATTTGTGGTGTGCTTGAAAGTGGTCATCAAACAGTTGTGTATTGCTATTTTCTGTAAAATATTTATTTATAATGTTTTTACTCTATTTATTTTTCCAGTAAAGCCTCATAATTGCCTATTACAGGGTACTGCCCAACAAACTCTGCCAGTCAGGGTTTCTGGAAGCATGCCACAGGTAGATGATAGTGAAATATGCCATGTTAGTGGCATGAAGAGAAGTGTGCCCTCCTCAGACAAGATGGGAGCACAGGTACCTCAACCTATTGTACCACAGGTAAGTGCAATATTTCAAGAAAGCTTCAAAAGGTATTAAAGTGAAAAATACTCAATGCAAATTTATTTCTGCAGGTCAATTTGCCTACATCAGCAAGAAAAATTTTTATAAAACAGGACCAGAATTTGTAAGTTATTATGACAAGATACATAATGAAATGTGATCTGACTACATGCTGCATCTTGTGCAAATTCGATTTTTTCAAAAAAAAATGTTATTTAACAATTCATACTTAATGATGTCTGTGAAGTTCGCTGTATGCTATGAAGTACCCCACCCTTCACCCCTGTTGCCATGTATTTGCTACTGTGAAATAAGTACTCGCGGAGTGTTCTGAACCATTATTAGGTTTGATTATATTTATTATTTATTTATTAAACACTTTATTGTACACCAAAACGTAAATAACAAAAGGAAACTTTAGGTTGAACTAGTCGCGGGCTCACTCGCTGGTAAGCGTGGCCAAAAAGCACGCTGTCTCACCGGGCATCGTGCCCGACAGAGACAATATCAGTGATGAGCATTTAGATGCTAACTAAACTCACAATGTCTAGTTTCCACGCTCAAAACACTGTTCCGAACGAAAATAACGTTAGTAGATGCACGAAAAGTCTATTGGAAGGTTGAGTTTTATGAAAATACCACTGAATAAATCCATTACAAATAAAGTTTATTGAACTCTTCTACAATTGAGGTTTGTCGGTGCCGACTTTGTTTTTGACATTTTACACTTCTTTTATTACTTATTTACGCCCGAAGTTGCGTATGCTTATAACTTTTTAATGGCTTTTTGTTTTACTATTCTGTTTCCGTACAGACACAATTAATAATGAGATAAAACGATATCATGCTTAACTTTGAATGTGTAATGTCAAACAGTGGAGTAATACCCCCCCGAAATTTGTATGGACAAAATATCGAAGAGTGTAACCTTAAAACTAAAACACATACAATGGGCGGCCTTATCGCATTCCGCAATCTCTTCCAGACAATCTGGAAAATCTGTATGTTAGGCCAACAGAACAGTACATCATGCAAAGCTCTTGCTTTGGTGTGGATGACACATTACGCATGCAAGCTGCCAACTGTAGCCAGGCTCTTAGTTAATGTTAGCAGTCTCATTCAAATATTTTACCATCTACCACATTTTAACAGGACTAGTAAGCTTCCATCAATCTCGTCTATAAACCTACCTGTGTCTGCAAGCACACCAGTTAGTATGCATCAAGAGGACCACCATGACTTCAGTGATCTAATGGATGACTCCGGTGCTCAGGACGATGATGACATGGATTTCAAAATACCTGACAATAAAGATAACCTTGTTCAATATAATAAAGACAAACGTAAGGGATTTTTAATTGACAGTATTTGTTTTAACGGGTTAGGGGTAATTCGGCCCACTATGGTACTGGGACTAGGGCCCAGTTTCCCCTTCTAAAAATTGATAATGGTTAACTGGGCCCACATCTGTTTTGCTTCAAAATAGTTTATATATTATTAAGTATAAAATAGATTTTGTACAGGTACAAGCATTTCCATACATTGCAAATTGCAAAAAAAGTAAGAAAATTTGATTTTCGCGGGCTACCCTGGCACATTGCCTTAAGAAAAACGAGTCTAATTAGTAAATCAACCCTCATCTAAATACAAAATAAAATAAAAACGTTTGTATATTATGTTCTATAATTTTATAATAAGTTTAATTTTTAATTTTTTCAAAATAAAGTAATATTAATAGTTTATTTTTTTCAAAATAAAGTATTGTGATAAAATAATAATTTATTTTGAAAAAATTAAACTCCTTAAACAATGCTGATATTATATTGTGATATTATAGAATATTAATGTACCGGATGTGTACCGACACGACGCGACGTCGACGTGTAAAATCATTGTTATAAATTCTATTGCATATCTAATTTATCAATCTTATTTTAAACATTTTATAAAAAAAAAAAATTTAAACCTTATATTTTATTTTTGTGGATACTAAATAATACTCATGTTTGTAGGGTATATTCCTACAAACATGAGTAATCTTTGTAGAGTAGTTCGGGAAAAATGATGCGTTTTGTGACACATTTTTTCTTAACTAACGTAAGGTTTGAATCGCAAGCATTGTTTAAGTAGTTTATTTTTTTCAAAATAAATTATTATTTTATCACAATACTTTATTTCGAAAAAAATAAACTATTAATACTTATTACTTTATTTTGAAAAAATTAAAAATTAAACTTATTATAAAATTATAGAACATAATATACAAACGTTTTTATTTTATGTTGTATTTAGATGAGGGTTGATTTACTAATTAGACTCGTTTTTCTTAAGGCAATGTGCCAGGGTAGCCCGCGAAAATCAAATTTTCTTACTTTTTTTGCAATTTGCAATGTATATTATAGTAATAAAAATAAAAATTTATAATATTTATATGTGTGGAAATGCTTGTACCTGTACAAAATCTATTTTATACTTAAATAATATATAAACTACTTTGAAGCAAAACAGATGTGGGCCCAGTTAACCATTATCAATTTTTAGAAGGGGAAACTGGGCCCTAGTCCCAGTACCATAGTGGGCCGAATGACCCCTAACCCGTTTTAACTCCTTTGGTATTTTTTTGTTAAACTGAATGCTAAATTTTAAGTAAGGTGGCGAAAATGAGTGCCTGCCCAGGGTATGTTTGATGTGAACACTAATGTATAATTACAGGTGAAGGCTCTTTTGCCGCTGGTTGTATCTTAGGAATAACAAAGAATTTTGCCCATTATTATAGTGGTATTGTACCACTACAAAATGGACAAAATTCTCTGAGGAAATGCTTGCTCGCTTTTGCTTAAATAATACGGAACGTCCGTCAACTCATAATAAGGTTCTATATTGTATGAATCGCTACCCTTACGCCTGTGAATCTTGCTTAAGTGTCCGTAAGTATATAATTTGATTGTAGAATGTTATAATTCTGTTATTCTCACTATATTATTTGTTCACAGAAGCATCATCAAACCTACAATTCACGGTGTCAATACGAGGCTCGCTTCAAGTGATATTAAACAGATACATATACAACCTGCATTCGACGACCTCGCGCGCGGGACTTCGAAGGTGGCGCTGTGTGGAGTACAGAAACAACAAGTGTACAGCTTTCTTGGTAACCAAAGGAAACGTCGTGCTCAATAGGTAAATGAAATGGTTATTGGCTGTTTGTATACTAATATACAAATAGTTGGTATAAAAGAAAGAAGAGAGAAGAGGGAGAGGTTCGATACCCGTACAACCATAACGAGGCATGTGTTTAACATATTTTAACTTTCCTGTTTACCCCTTCCACTTCAGGTGGAAGCGCCAGGGTAACCCGCGAAATTCAAATTTTCTTACGTTTTTTGCAATTTGCAGGTCAGTGTCAGGTTGTATCTTGGTCAAAATATGATTCGCGACCGTACACGTCAATAATGAAACAAAAAATACAAAGTACTAAAAACAGTTTTATAGTTTTGCTATAAGAACTAACCTTTGTCAACAGGGCGAACATGCACAACCACTCATTTCACGATAAGAAGATTCTGGCGAAGATCGAAAAGAAAGCAGTTTACTCCGCCATAGACGAGGTGGAAGGCTACAAAGATTTGCCGTTGGAAGGACAAACTAACGTACTGTCCCTCGAGGAATTCGGCGATGACAAAAATGATTCATCTAGTAAAGAATGATTATATGAATGTAATAATTATAAGGAATATAAGAATAGATAGTGAAATATATTTGATATTTATTTTAAAACCTGTTTCTCTAAACAAGTAGGAACTGCCAGTAACAAAAGTCGTTTAACGCTCGGATTTTAATTAAATATCTTTGATTAGAAATTTTAGAAGACAAAGAAGTCGTAATTTGTTTGTAATTTGTAGGTCAACTGCCATCCAAATGAATTTATATTCATTTTGTGTAGGTACCTACATAAACTAAAAAATTTTCATAGCTAGCTCTAAATACCTCTAGAAATTAAGTGTTATAAACGCTTAATCTACAAAGGCATGGGTATTTTTTGATAAGTTTGCATTCGAGGGATGAGCTATTAGGAAAGTAACCGTGTATTATTCGATGCTGGTACCTACCTAATTAGCTGTTTTTTGTTAAGAAGTAGAAAAAATTAAACACGAAAAGTTCGATAAATCGAAAATAGGGTTACAGTAAGAGCAACACTATCGTACTAGAATAACTCATTTTCAAGGACTTCTTTGTAGTTATTCTAGGACGCCACATTCAGACGCCGCCGCGCGTTGCTGCCAATGACTACACTCTAACACGGAATCACGGTGCCTATCGAAGCATTGCCTTGTAGGTGCTCGATCATGAAAAGTGAGTTTAGTCAACTATACCTACGTCCATACATCCATGATAACAGTTTGAAATGGACTGCAGCTACCACTTAATTTCGTTGCAGTGTTAATTTTAAGCATGTTTTACATAGGTAGTTCAAGTGTAGCGGAATCTATACCGCCATAAAAAGTAACGCAGCGACTTCTTTTAAATCGCTTCCATTTACCTATGTAAATCCATTTTTAGGATTTCATACCCAAAGGGTAAAAACGGGACCCTATTACTAAGACTCCACTGTCCGTCATTTTGCCGTTTTTTTTTATAGAAACGTGATTTTGCCGTTTTTTTTTATAGATAATGGTACGGAAGTACGAATCCCTCATGCGCGAGTCCGACTCGCACTTGGCTGGTTTTTATAAACACTGTCTTTTCTTTTAAATAGCCGAATCAGTTTTGATGAATTTTGGTTGGTAGGTTTGGTAGAGGCGGTTAGGTAGGTAGGTACCTTGACTTCTTTAACTTCTTTAGCGAGCGAAGTCGCGGGCAAAAGCTAGTATCTAATAATGCTATTTTTTTGACTGAATGATAATTAACAATTTACACAAAATTTGGTTTATAATGTGTACTGTAGCACCACAGGGCTGATCCTGTGTGCTACTTATTAAAGGGTGCTAATTAAACAGACATCTTTTTAATAGCATTATTTGCCTCTAAAAATCTACATTGCCTTCTAAATTAGTAAGTCAGCCACAATTAACGAACGTCTGAATGATACTATCTTAGCCACTAGTTATCTTCTATGCAAGCCACTCTAAATACAACTCAGCATGGTGGTTATTTTTCAGCATCTAAATTTGTAACATGCATTCAAGCAGTAAACTTCTAAAATACTATTAAATGACATCAAAAAATATATTCTATTAGCTTCTATTTCATTAGTATCATAAAAAAAAATAACCACGAAGGGGATGGCGGGGTCTGTTCGCTCGCTCACAGCTCACTTGACCCCGCCATCCCCTTCTAACCTAACTTGTCCGAGTCGGGGTGCCCCAAATCCCGAACTCGCTGTAAAATGGTGATGAGATATAAATTCCGTGGCTGAGTTAGTAATTAGGTGGCAATGTATAAATAAAAAGGACAAGTTAATATAATTGTTGATCTTTACTTGACGTTTTCCTTAGAATATTTAGTTGGCGTTGTAAAAAAGACGAATTAGTTTATTAGAGGCTATCACATTTTCCCGTTGCTTAGTTATAAAATGAGAAGTTTGATCACGTGGCTAATAAAATAAAAGTGTGGCTAGACTTATTATTTCTCCTTATTAAATTACTATAAATAAACTTTAAACTCAGATTTTAACTTTAAAGAAATATATTGGAGCTCCAAGGCTCGAAGGTTCAAATTATATCCGACAATTTATCAAACCAAAACGTTTTAACTAATTTCATCATTTGAATAATAACTTAATCTTACCGGACACTTCCAAAATAGTACCTAGTTATGATGCTTGGCTTGTAGCCAAGGAGGCTACAGTAGTAAATAAATGTTAATTCCATCATCCGTTAGCTTAAGATATCGATCGCAGGATTGAAGAAGATTTTGAAATACCTACTTAATATAAAAAATCAAGGTTTTCAGATATTAAAATTCGTTGAATTTCATTGTAAGGTTTTAATTTGATATTCAGTTCTCAGTGTAAAGACAAACAAGTGATACCTACTTACTTAATTAAGTCAAACGTGATTATTAAAGTAGATATTATATTTTAAACATGATACTTACATACCTTTTTTTGGTTGTTTGATAGACCTATTATGAAAAAGTGAAAGTTAATATTTTGAAAAACAAAAGTGCATGGACCTGTTTTACATTTAAATTGTTTAGGAAATTATTTTCAGTTTGTTTTTATAAGTATAAATAGGTGCTCTGGCTATTTACTTAGGTACTTTCCTCTATTTAATCAAGTGCAAGAAGGTAGGAACAAGTTATTTTAATTTGCAGTTTGTTTTTATAAGTATAAATAGGTGCTCTGGCTATTTACTTAGGTACTTTCCTCTATTTAATCAAGTGCAAGAAGGTAGGAACCAGTTATTTTAAGTTCTTTATCAATTAGGAGCAAGCAATTTAGGCAATAGGTAATGAAGCCTTATCTGGCAGCTGCCTAACTAATGAACGAGTCTGAATAAATAACTCTGTAGGTACTCTGTTTTCTTTAAGTACCTGTCTTTAGTCACTTTATTACTACAGTGGTAATTCATCTAAAACATTTTGAGTAAGAAAACAATAGAATTTGTGTTTAAATCGGAGTGCAGTTTAGTATTTAGTATTACAGGAGTTCACACGAGGTTCGAGTATTATTTAAATTAATAGTTTTTTTACTATAGGTAGAGGTATAATAGGTACCTATACCTATCTGCAAGATGTGTTGACAAAAAGGTAGTCAGTTTTTGATAAACTTATATGTTTTTGTTCTAGGTAAAACGATGAAAGTATTAATTTGCCTGTGCACGATATCCGTATTGGGCAGCAATGCAGGGCCACTGAGAAACCAATACCAGCATTACTTGGAGCTTCCTTCAGTGGATAGGTTCAGAGAATATCTACGCATAGACACGAGCAAGGAAGACAACTTAAGTACGTATTAATTATTTACATTAATTATAAAAAAATCTCACTAAGTAAGTACATCATCTTATTATTATGTTAGAAACAATAATAATGCTTATAAAATATGCACAGTAGGTGATAATTGCGCGGATACAAGAAGTGATCCATTGAATCATAAGGTTCTGAGAATCTCATGATGTACCCGCCCTTAGTTATAGTGATCCATTGAGATCACTATAACTAAGGGCGAGTACTCCAAACCATATTCTGGCATTGGTCTAGTGAGCATTTGTGGCGATACCGTAAAAATTACCTTTGCAGCGTAGCACGCACCTACGGTTACAGCGTAGCACGCCTACGCTGGACGTACGCAAATTGCTTTCTTATTACTACATCGGTAGGCAGTTAACCTATGTTTGTCACTTTAATATGTTACAACTTGCATTGCATGCAAAGTTATAAAAAGGCCAGCCCTTTTAAATAAAATACATAGGTAAATGCAAGGCATTGTTCAAGTGGATTCTTATTTCACTTTAATGTGTGTTTATTCCCCATTTTGGCGATATCAGGAGGATGTCTTGGTGATATACCTTTACCTGTTTCCAGTTACGTGCTAATTTTTGTGATATATTTTTTGCGCACTTTGCGCACTAGGAATTTCTCATGTAAACGCGTTTACAAACATTTAAACCAACATACACAAAAAGCCAGACCCGGAACAACTATTTGTAGGCCAAATATAAAATTGTTCCGTGTGGGAATCGAACACGCGATACACAGCGTAGACAATGGCTCGGCCACTGCGCCAACCGTGCTGTCAGATGTGCCAAGCACTGGCTGTCACTAGGGTGCTTGGCACATCTGACAGCACGGTCATTAACGTTTGTACTTTGATCAGTAATAAATAAATACGTCCATTTGACAAAATGTTGGAATAAGCATCCTAGTTAAAATAATAGATATTAGAACGATATTTGAAGATAGTCTTTTTTAATAGAATATGCAGTGGAGTTCTGGATCCGTCAGTCAAAAGTCCTGGGCTTACCTTACGCGGTGTATGCGCCTGCCGGGAAGCCGATATTCGTGGCCACGCTGGAAGGCTCCGACCCCTCGCTACCCAGTATCATGCTCAACTCACACATGGACGTCGTCAAAGTAGACGAGGTATCTTGCGGTTTCCTACGGCTTCGTTCGTTCTTGGGATACTATCACACTCTGTGATAGGATAGTATAGCTTTCTATTGGTGAAATAAATCGTAAGCAAATACGTAAACATGTAAACAAGCAAACATGATCAGTTTTACTTATTAATTCTATTAGTTAAGATCGCAAGAAGCTTTAAAGTAAAAGAGCAAACAAGCTTTGAACTCAATACAACGAAGGTCATATTTTTATCATAATTTTAAAACCAGTAATTTTAACCAAATAAAATTTTTGTTGTCTTCTACTGAGCATGCACGTTTTAGCAAAAACTGAGAAGTATTCATTATTCGCCTATATTATTAGACCTAATTTTAAATCTTGGTCAGTTCTTAACTCCAAATACCTACTCAAAAAGACCGGTCCTGTAAGGCCAATCAATAACTTAATAATTGAATTTGGAACACTTATTCAGCAAGAGGGACTTGTCTTTTTAAATTATGTACATACACATATGGTTGTCCAGTTTCTTAAACGTACCGTCGCCTTCATAGCCGCTTCATCACCGTCATCACCTTCAGATTACTACTAAATAGTAATGTTACAGAAAGAATGGTCACATCCGCCTTTCGATGCCTTCATGGACAAGAATGGCGACATTTATGGACGCGGTACCCAGGACACTAAAGACGTTGGGATTCAATACTTAGAAGCTATTAGGAGATTGAAGAAGGACAATATAACATTAGCGCGCACTTTACATGTGACGGTAATGCCGGGTAAGTTCAGTAAATTAATATAAATTGATACGGTCATTACAATGCATATACAATAAATTATAAAAGAAATACTTTATATCATTATTGCAAGGATACATATAACATTTTTCAATTAAATATGTTTATAGTTGGCTATGAAATAAAGTCGTATTTTCCTCTTCTTGCATGTAATTTGGTAAATTGTTACAGATATCTATAAAAAAAAATTGAGTCTCCCATACAAATTGTGGTCAGTTGATGACAATTTTGTATGGGAAGTTCAAATTTTTTTTTAGGAATTGACTATGGCTTTCTTGGGGCAAGTTGTTCATTTACATGGGCAGAAGTGGTTCTTAAAGTTTGCGCACTGGAAAAAAAATTACCCAGTATATTTATATTTCTCACATTCCATGTCCTTAGATGAAGAAACCGGCGGTAGAAGTGGGATGAAAGCGTTTGTCAAGACAAAAGAGTTCAAGTCCTTGAACATTGGGTTTGCGCTAGACGAAGGGGTGACAACAAGTGGTGACACTTTTCTCGCTTCGTTCGTGGACAAGAGAGCTTGGCGTGAGTACAACTACCTATTGCAGAGAAATTACTCCACTGTAAGTCTCTATACAGGGTGTTCCAGAAAGGTGCGACATATTTAAGGGTGATGTTGGGTAGCTGCTACACATTATGGAAAAAATTACAAAACGTAAAAATGTGATTTTTCCAAAAAAAATCGACCAGAAAAAAATTAGTAAACTTCAAAAAAATCTAATTTTTACGTTTTGACACTTTTTACTTACTGTATTTCAGCTGCACAACATCACTCTTAAATATGACCACACCTGCCTGGAACACCCTGTATGCTTGGTCTCTAAAAATATCATAAAAAAATGTAGTGCGGCCTTTTGATATCAACGATGCTCGATTGCGCGTGTGAATATATGCCTAATATATTCACATTTGCTCACAATGCCTAATATGGATTGAATCTACTACGATACAACAATTATAATTATTGTATAGTAGATTCAATCCATCCATCACTTTGTATCAAAACATTAGAGTTTTGTAGGACTTAAATTGTTGTTTGTTTATAGAAATGGAGTTTTTAATTCATGGTTTTGGTGGGCACGGTTCTACTATGCCGGAAGGCAGTGCCATGGACAACGTAAGAATAGTTTATACCTACATTATAATAGTGGTTGCAGAACATTTTTTTCGGCAGAGTTTGGGTAGCATCATTGATTAAAATCTTTAGCAGACGATTCATAATTCCATCATCTGCCTAGCTTTTTCCTAACCACTTAGGAGTCGACTGCCTGCCTTAACGAATGCAGCTTTTCAGCTGTATCCGAGACCGGAACCAGTAACTCACTTACATCCCTGTATTCCAATTCACAATTCCGTCACATAATATTTCATCAGCTATAAGTAGGAGTTCAAGGATGTTCCACGATTTATGGTGATCTATATTTGGGTTTATCCTTGTTCAGTCACTTTACAGTATCATTTTCGTATCTTTAAGTAGGTAGGAGATTAAGAATATGACTTCGTGTACATTAATGGATTGTTATTACTTCCAGGCATATAAATTCATAAACGCTGTCATGGCCTACAGGGAGACACAGAAAAATATCATAAAGTCCAATAATACGAGAGGTGCTGCCGGGTACACCAGTCTGAACATAAACCTTATTGATGTATGTAGAAATTCTACGACTTTGGACCATAATGTTCTTAGTCTCGAACTAAGAACATTATGTCCAAAGTCGTTTCAGAAAAATGAATACCATCATCATCATTTCATTCGAAAGTCCACTGGACGTATATAAGAAAGAGAGGAAATTGTCAGACGCAGCTTGATATTGGTCTCTGGCTGTGGACGTGCCATTGTAAACCTTTACCAAGTTCTTCGGTACTTAACTGTTTCAGGGAGGATTGGCTGCGAATATAATACCTTCAAAGATGAAGATCGTCGTCGACATGCGGCTCGCTACTGATGCCGATCCCGCGTTGATGCAGTTAGAGGTGAGTCCATCAATACACATACAGGGTGATCCGTTCAAGGGGACAAACCGTTCAGATAATAAAATCGAGGATATTTATTTTGTAGTAAGGATTTTACACTACTTTTTCTAGACAACACAAATTTTGCTTCCTTTTAGTAACATTTATTTGTACCTACTTTCCCAGGTAAACCAGTGGATGAAAGAAACCGGTAACAACACCGAAGTCACGTACCTTCGCCGTGAGACCAAGTCAGGAATTACGTCCGTTGATGAAACCAACGTGTACTGGGTAACCATGCGGGATGCTTTGACAAAAATGTAAGATATTGAAAGAATAGGTACATGTAAATCAACCAAAATGAAAAGTGGAAAAATTCTGTTGCTCTGGTAGACCCAAGAATTTGTCTTTAAGTTTTTGTTCTAGAGGGGTCAAGTTCAGGCCAATAGTATTACCAGCTACGTCCGACATGCTCGTCCTACGGAACCTCGGAATACCAGCAATTGGCTTCTGCACTAAAATCAATACGACACCAAGATTACATGCCAAGGATGAATACCAGAATGTAGAAACGTTCCTCAGGGGAATAGACATTTACACTGAATTGATTAAGAGTTTGGGTAATACACCATCTGAGAACTGTTAAAAATGAACTTTTGAAGAATATAGAGAAATGCCAACACTAGATGTTCTTCTTTATTACGTTTTTTGTTACACTAGAGTTATTTTTTAAATCCTTCTTCTGGCCTTGTATGTGGAGCTTTGTAAGAAAACGACGAAACCCCATTATGTTTCGGCTCGTGTGATTCGTTTTGACTTGAGACTAGATTTTTATTTTAGGCTCAGTAGATTCGGATATAAGAGGGAGGGGTGGTCAATTTTTATATATTTTCTTTAACACATTCAGAACAAAATTTCTAAAACTATCAAAAACAGGTTTCTTATTTCTGTACGAACTTTGTTTTTTTTTATCATTATTGATAGGCACGCGCTTGACCTCTACCTCACCTGATGGTAAGCGATGATGTGGCCGAAGATGGAGCACGCTTGCCTAGAGGTAACCTATTCACTCTTAACTTAAAGACTTCCGGGTTGTCCAGCTATCAGGAAACACAGACTGGCAGGGAATTCCATTCCTTAGCTGTACGCACAATGAATGTGTTCCCAAAACGTTTAGCGCGTGTGGGTGGGATGTCCACCATGTACCGGTAGTGTATCGTCGTACGTCTTGTGGTCCGATGATGGAATGGGCTTGGCGGAATTAAACTATGCAATTCCGACGCACACTCCCCAAAAACAACGATGTAACAATATAATACTTAGATCTCAATTCATATTATTATACACGATAAATCTAATAATTGATGGACATGGAAATTAGCATGCGTTTGTAAGAATTATTGTACTATAACGCTGCCAAACCCCACGTAGAATATAATATTATAGTATGGATTGCAACACTAGATCCATGATTGCAACACTACATTACATTTTTCCTCTAATGCGAGACAAAAGTACGACAGTCAAAATGATGGGGTGATAGTTTATGTAAGGGATATCTGAAGGAGTCTCTGTTGAGGAACCTAATATGCACAACTGCAACAGTTTGGTAGTGAAGGTTGGATCAAACTTTGCAAGATTAGCATTACATCAACCTCCCCCCCCCCTCCTTTAAAAGTATTAGCAATCCTACTGAATCACTGAATGATATCTTGCAGAACCTGTCATCCATCAAAATCACTATTGTTATTGGAGATAAAATTATCAATATTCTCCCAGCAAGTACTGATACATCTGCTCCAGGACTACCTCAACCTATACGCATATCATGGCCTACTTCCCGCACACAGCTTTCAAAATGATTTATTGATGACCGCTATACAGTTTTTAGATGTGATCGCGATCGATCGGCAACAAATAAGCGTGAAGGAGGAGGAGTTTTAGTGGCTGTACGTCGTGAGTTGCGTCCCACTAGGATGTCGACACAATTTGCCCATGCTTACATTGAGCAGACCGTGGTCCAGTTACCTGCATCTCAGTCAAATATGCGCCATATCATCAGTGCAGCGTATATTCCACCGCGAACTCCTGACGACATATACAAGCATTACCTCGACATGCTACAATGCATTGCTAACGACTCTGCTACCGAATCATTCTACATTGCAGGAGATTTTAATTTTCCTGATATCATTTGGTTGGACCAGGGTAATCACTCAGTAGTGAATTCTACGACCTCCAGTGGCCAGCTACTTTTAAACTTTATGTCTTCCATTAACGGTTTACAATATAACAAGTATAAAAACAATCTGGGGCGAACACTTGACTTGTTTATATCCAACGCAGACTGTCAGACTATACCTTGTAGCTCGCTACTGCAGCCGGACACCCATCACCCTGTTTTTTCCATAATGACTATTCTCAATACGCAATTTGTCTCTATGAAATTCCGATCAGTTCCTAGGTATAACTATCATAAGGCTAACTATCCTGACATTAATGAGCAAATTACTACAGTAGACTGGGAGAAGGAACTCTCCGGCCTACCCGCTGAACAGGCCGTCAACACGTTTTACGATATTTTATACGGTATAATCAGACTAAACGTTCCATTGTCTCAAGTTAAAAATCCAAAATTTCCTGTCTGGTTCACACCATCCTTAATCCGTATTTTTAAAAACAAAGAACGTGCATGGATTAATTGGAAAAAATATCATAACCTATCCGACTATGAACACTTCTCTAACTATCGCAAATTATTTCGAAGAGAGTGTGACACCTGTTTCGGCAATTACATTAATTCGGTTGAGGATAGTATCCCGAAAAATGTAAAGTATTTTTGGAGTTACGTATCGAATAGGAAGAGCAAGGCTAGATTTCCAGCCAACATGCACCTCAAAAACGCCTCTTCCGATAACCCTACGGATATATGTGACTTGTTTTCGACCTTCTTTGCGTCTGTTTACGAACCATCTACTTTTGACCCTGAGAAATGGCAACCTTCGAACAACTGTGGCGATAACTCATCTTGTATATGTGATATTTATCTTTCTAAGGATGTTATACTTAGGACCCTCAAATCACTTGATCCTTCTAAAGGGGCTGGCCCAGATGGATTGCCACCCGCCTTTTTTATCAAAACTGCCGATAGCATTCATTGTGTTCTGTACTTAATTTTTAATAGATGTTTAGGTGAAGGGGTTTTCCCGGCTGCATGGAAACGAGCGTTTATTACGCCTATTTATAAAAATGGAGACAAAGAAAATGTTGAAAATTACCGCCCCATTTCAATCCTCTCCACCTTGTCGAAGCTTTTTGAGAAGCTTGTGCACGGTGCTTTATATCCTCAATTTCATCGACTGATTATACCCGAACAACATGGCTTTGTTAAACGGCGTTCTACAACTACTAACCTTATGATATTTACTAACTTCTTATTTGAAAACATGGATCACCGTGTCCAAGTTGATGCCGTGTACACTGATTTTCGGAAGGCTTTCGACAAGGTGGATCACTTGCTTCTTTTGGAAAAGCTGGCCTTTAACGGAATTCGTGGAAACTTGCTGCGTTGGTTTGTCTCTTATATTTTTAACAGGACTCAAAAAGTTGTTATCAATGGCTACAAATCTGAAACCGTTACTGTAAGTTCTGGAGTTCCTCAAGGATCCATTTTAGGACCTTTTCTTTTTATCATATACATAAATGACATTAAAACATGTTTCGTTAATGCTCGTTTCTTAATGTATGCAGATGATATAAAAATATATAAATCATGCAAAAATATTCAAGACTGCCAGCTTCTCCAAGACGACCTTATTAGACTTAATAGCTATTGCAAAGTGAATAAGCTCTTTCTTAGTCTCCCTAAATGTCATAGTGTATCATTCACAAAGAATAAGAATAAAATTAATTTTATTTACTCCATCAATAATCAACACTTAAATGTAGTAGATTCTGTTCGCGACCTAGGTGTTATTATGGACTCGTGTTTGCACTTCAACCTGCATATTGATAGTATAATAAATAAGGCTTTTCAAATGTATGGTTTCGTTATGAGATCTTCAAAGGACTTTGCGCGGCCCTCTACTTTTTTGATGTTGTATAGGTCTTTAATACGCTCGCAACTGGAATATGCTGTACCTATTTGGAATCCATATTACCTTAAATACAATAGCAAATTAGAAATGATACAGAAAAAATTCTTGCGTGGCATAAACTATAAATGTTATCATTCGAAGATTCCCTATACACATTTATTACTTAAGTTCAACATTCTAAGTCTACAATCTAGACGATTACTTTTGGATGCAATGATGCTGCATGGTTTGTGCCACGATAGATTTGACTGCACTGAAATTACAAATAAAGTATGTTACACGGTACCCAGAAATGTAATCAGACGTGGGAGTCGCGTGCCCCGCTTGTTCCACGTGAACTCGTGTAAGACCAATGCCGGGGCACGAGTACCTCTTCGACGGCTTGTGGAAACATATAACGCACATTTCATGGATATAGACATTTTCTTTTTATCTAATAAAAAATTTAAAACTCTCGCTATAACTTCATTGGCATCAAAATGTTAAATTAGCACTTCATTCAAATAACTTAAAACAGTACAATATTTTTAAATCAGCTTCCGTTTTTCACGTATTTGATTAAACCGTGGACAATAGTGTGGGTTATATGTTTAATCATTTATCAGAATTCTATATTGTATCGTCTTAACATGTAACTGTTTTTTTGTCCCTAATAAATAAAATAATAAAATAAATAATAAAAATCATCCTGTTTGGATCATGTCATGCTAAAATCAAATTAAACTAACTCTAGATTGTAACATACCTAAGCAAAACACTTGCACAATTTCAAAATTGAATATAGGTAAATAGACTTGAAGAAGATTTGCGTGTCATCAGATTTGACCCAGTCTATAATTTTCCGCTTAACCGCAGTTTTGTATGTTGTATTGTATGTAATAGATAATGTACGACATGCAATTCAGAAAAATACGTTTTCAACACATTTGCTCAAAAAATGCATTTACGAAGCCTGTACACATTGTTCGAAAGTTAAATTTTACACACTACACCATGGAATATGCGGTAAAATAGGTACTCTCACCTAAGTACATATATTACCGCACGGTGCTATTGTATAGCTCCGTGCGGTAAAATATGTACTTAGGTATTCTTTACGGTTTTTTCTTTTAATTTCCATAAAAAAATAAATAAGAATATCACCAAGGAGTTTCACAATCCTAGAATAAATAAGCTGAATGATCGAACCTCCTTGGAAGCGCATTTGCTCAATACGTTTGTCTCACTTTAATACTAAAGAGAAAATGAGAAAAAAATAATAAAATAAATAAATGAAAGATGTAGTTCTTATTTTCACCACGCGATTGTGGCGCCGTTTGCTAATTTCTAATTTTCAAATTAGAAATGTCAAAGATTGTTGCGACTTTCCGACTGATATCTAAAAACAAAAAGTTTGTTTCATTATCTATTGTACTGTTTTCTCGCAAATGTATTGAAAAACTACGTTGTATGATATACGTGCAGAAATTGCTTTTTACAAACTCGTGACTATGGTTAGCCCTCGACTTCGTCTCGGGCTTACATAGGTCTACTCGTTTGTAAAAACCAACTTACCGCACTAATATCATAAATTCATAAATAACTATTACATCGCAGTTGAGCAACAAAACTTGCAACATAATACCCTGGATCACGACAGGTCTTATCCGCTGTATAAAGCATGGAGATAAACTGCACATGAAAACTAAATCCAACCCAGATAATGCTATGTTACAACTGTCATTCAAGAGATATCGTAATTTTTGTAATGATCTACTCAAAAAACTTAAAGAGGAATAGTAAAAAGAAACAAAATGAGTCATCTTCAGGTTTATTACAAGCACACTCGTCACAGCTGGAATCTGCTAACATAGCAAAAAAATCGGGGATTGTCCATTGATGTATTAAAAGAGGAAATAACATTTTTGGCTGTATTTACGAGTGGTAAGTAATCCCATGTGTCTTATGTTTCTTCCTAGTATCATTAAAACACTGTTTAGCTGCACAAGTAGTCATTTTGTTGTGTATTTATATTAAAAAAAACCTGAAGTTATTGAGCTGTGTGATCAACGATGTTCCGTGCGCGACTGAGTGCCAACTACGGGCAATCACTTAGTTGAGTAGGACCACTCGCTGTGACTAAGTCCCGTATCTACCTCTTTTAATACATCAATGGTATTGACCCCGATTTTTTTCTAAGAGATTTGAAGAGAGATTTTAGAGATTTTTTTTTTTTTTTTTTTTTCTATTACGGGCAGTTCCACTTTAACATGCTTTGCACTGCTAGATACTCACGAGTTTTTTTTTTATTAGATTTGGGTTTGCTCTTGACTCTAGTTAATGTCAGAGATGACAGAGACAAAGTCTACGATGGACCGAGCTTACCCAGAAGGAGCCTGTTCACTCTAACTTTGAAGAGATTAGGGTTGTAAGCATTTGGAAACACAGACGCAGGTAGAGAGTTCCACTCTTGCTGTGCGCATTATAAAAGACGTTTGGAAACGCTTAGTGCGAATTGGTGGAATAGCTACAAGGTAGGGATGGTAAGATGCAGTGCGTCTGGATGTCCGATTGTAGAAGGGGGCCGGTGGGATGAGGTCGTGGAGTTCTTGGGCACACTCACCGAAGTACAATCTGTAGAAGACCGATAAGCAGGCAACCTTACGGCGATGAGCCAAGCTATGTAGTTTGGCATCCACCAGTTTTACGTCACCGATAAGTCTCTTAGCTCTGCGTTCCACCGAGTCAAGCGTGGCAAGCTGATACTTAGCTGAGCCATCCCAAAGGTGGCTACAATACTCCATGCAGTGGGGTGATGACCAGATTGTCATCACCCCACTGGGCGACAACGCTTAAGGTCAAATTTGAGTCTGAGGTAGAAAGTATAATCATGACTTTAAAAGACGTCTGTGCAGTTTTTTGGGATAACATATCAAATAAGTAATTCGTTTAGTTATAAACAGTTCAGGAATATTTTAGTACCACCACTACTTTATACTGGGTAATTTTTTTTCCAGTGCGCAAACTTTATGAACCACTTCTGCCCATGTAAATGAACAACTTTCCCCAAGAAAGCCATAGTCAATTCCTAAAAAAAAAATTGAGTCTCCCATACAAATTGTGGTCAGTTGATGACAATTTTGTATGGGAAGTTCAAATTTTTTTTTAGGATAGATATACTACTACTACTGCCTTCTATCTCTAAAAGATAGGAAAAAAAGATATAAACAAAAGGCAGTTCAAATATCTGGAGGGCAAATCTATTTTGTGGGAACGACAAACCGGACCTAACCGAACCGGTTGTAGACCTAAGGGCCAATTCTACTAATTTTCAAGCAACGTTCGCATTCGTATGTCAGTTGCAATCTGTCAAAAAAGCCTTAATTTCCATACATTTTTGACAATTGTAACTGACATGTGAATAAAAACGTTGCTTAAAAATTAGTAGAATTGGCAAGAACGCGCGCCGCGCGGGCGCACTTTCCAAGCCTTGCGTGAGTTGCGCTAAAGAGGCGCACCAAACAATTGCAGTAACTGCACGCTTGCAGTGCACGAGCAGCTTGCGAGCGGTTCGCGAGCAGCGCATTCGCCAGATCTGGGTACACCCTAAGAGGCATTCAGCTGCTTAGAAAACCGTACTCAGTGCTTAAAAGTCAAGGAAGTATTTTAGGGCCCACTTCATTTCTGATATTCATTTAATGACTACATGAAATGAATGGTGATGTTAGAATTGATGCCAAATGTAGTATTTCATGAAAACATAACATTTAGCATCAATTTCTAACTTATTTCACGGGCTACCCTGGCGCTTCCACCTTTACTGTCCCAAAGTAATTTGGATTCTAAAGTGTTGGCCTGAAATACAGGTTTTTATTTAAATAAAAGTATTATTATTAAACTAGCTGTGCCCGCGACTTCGTTCGCATGGATGTCGGAAAAAATTGTACGTACAGAGAAATGAGGAGACTGGATGTTCATGACTTAATAATAACAGCCGCAAGGGTTGATATTAAGGTTAAGCAATGCTTGCCGAGGTCGGCCTGTAGATGGGTGACCATTTTAACACACCGAGATTCCTTCGTGGCTCGGATAATGTTATCCGATGTTGAGTCGTTGGTCCGGCTTCATTTGTAGGTCTTTGGCAGACGTTACGGATTGCCAGAAGCTAGAAAACCTAACACCAGTCTTGCCAAGAGGTACCCTACCGTGTTTCCCAGTTATTAGGTTGTGAAGGTCAAACAGGCAGTCGATTTACGTACTTAAGTACCTTTTTTTCATCAAATGACTTCTCCCGCTCTAGGCGGAGCGGAAGGGAGTGTCAGACTCTTACTGACTAAAACCCATCCGTGCTCCTCCCTCGTGCCCTTTGCTTTCCAGGGCCGCGGTAACTCTTTCGAACATAATCTGCAACTCAGGCATAAAACAATGCTTATTCAGCTGAATCCAGTTTGACTGGAAACCGACCCAAAGGTTAGGCAGGCGATGATATTTTAGTAGGTACCTACTAAATGAATCGACCAAGTAAATCGTTTAAATACGTATTTTTTTGTTTCAATCACTAAAAAAAATAAAATAATTAAATGTGCCCAAAACCATTATAAGATTTAAATACAATTTAACACATAATTAAGTATCTACCTACTCAAAAACTCGCGAAACTTGTGGTTATAGGAAATGAAAACAAAGTTTTGTTTTATTTTTTAAGATTTGCTAAATAATCGTGCCGAGGTCAAGGTCTGTGGATAGGTGACCATCTTAACATACCGAGACTCCTCCGTGCCCGGAAAGCACGTTAAGCCGTTTGGTTCCGGCTGTTATTTGGAAATCCTTGGCAGTCGTTACGGATTGTCATAAGCTAGAAAATCTGACACCAGTGTTGCCAAGACACAGTTAATAGGATGTGGAGGTTTGGTAGGTAGCCGCTCCACATAAAATACTGTTTTTCTGCTGAATTCGGTTTGACTAAGAGCCGACCCCAGGAAAAGGCTAGGCACATGATGATGTTAAATAATCGTGCACAGTTGAAGGATTCAGTCATATTATGTGAAAGAAAAGTTAAATAGTTGAATGATGTAGGCATGAGCGAAATTGAATGAACTTATATATTAGGTATATAAGTTCATTCAATTTCGCTCATTCGTAGTACACGTCTTAAATGAATAGGTACCTTTTTTAATTTACGAATTTGGACTCGAGACCCCATCAGACTTGTAAGTTTTTATGAGACCGAACGTTAAAATTCTAGCGAACAACAATGTTGCTAAAAATCGTGTGAGAGTCATAATCTGACGGAAAATCTTAACATCGCGATTCAGAAAAACGCGTCATCGGTGCAACGCCATCTATCGACCATTTGGTAAACTGACAAAATATAAATTGGCATAGGAAAACGTTAAATAAGCAGCTCATATGAAACAATCAGTAACGTCATGGTATTAAAATGTTCACTTTTATTTTACTACTTATTAAAAGTTTCACAAATAACTCAATAATTTGTTTTGATGTTATTTTCATGTTTACCTGCATTTTATCTTTCTCAATAGATGGCGCCTAAGAGTCGGTCACCGCAACGCTTAGCGCTGTATGAAGTTCCTTACTAAAATTAAAAATTCAATATCTTTTGATTTTGTAGGTCGATTTTGATGAAAATATAAACACTAAATGTTACTCGGGTTAACACTTAATATTTTTAAGAACTTAGCTTTCGAATCCAATGAGTGGTTTTTGCGTGATGCTGACTCAAACATACCTACGGACAAACAGACAAACGGATAAACCGACAAACAGATAAACAGACAGCAATTTCAAAAATGGCATTTTTGAAATTGTTGTCTGTTTGTCTTTCCTAACATTTCTTTTAAATTTTTTCCTAACATTTCTCAGTTATTTTTACATGCGAAAATATTCAATCTACAGACACGGCAAATCTACGATTTTATTATATGTATAGATTATTAAGTACAAACAGTATTCGAGCGAATGTCTTACTGAGTGGACTTTTTTTGAGAGTACCTAGATATAGTTAATTAATTTTATTGTTTCAATTGTTTCTATAGTAGTTACGTACAGGAAAATCAGGTTAATAACCTTTGACATCAGATAACTCGAATTATAGCTGTCCGTTCTATAGCATTCATCATGTGAGATCTACCAATGCTTGAAGACCTATCATATAGACATAATAAAATAGTGTTTGGGCCAAGTTCCAGACTTCTTTAAATGAAGTGGTTTTGATTTTCTGGATTAAAATTTATATCTTTTGTTTAAATAATAGGATTCCTAGTATTTTATAATGAAACCTCGTGGCGGTTGACCGATTCGCGTGACAAGTAAGTACCGGTAGTAATAGGAAATTTGCTCAGAGAGCATACTGCAGCATACTGTGAGTAAGAGTGTCGTGTAAGCAACACCTCGATCATTGACTTATGGATATTGGCAGGTAGGTGAGTACTTTGCCCTATTACTTATTAGTTCCTACTTTTTATTGCGATTTACTAAACCTTTTCAGTAGGTAAATATTTTTTTTGACGATAAAACTTTAACGGTATTTGATTTTTTTATTTAGAAAATTATAAATCATATTTTTAATTAATTGAATGAAGCGAAGATCTTTATAACCGCTTGTTAATTTATTATGTTTTTTTTTGGTAGGTAGAGTACATACAATTAATATTGAATACTTTAATCGAGTCATTGTTCTTGAGCTTTATCATACAATCTGTAACGTTTTTGGAATTTATATTGGTACCTACTTAACACAATTTATATTATACAGACAAAAATATTTTCATAAACTAATTTGGTATTTTTATTTAGAAGTTATATTTTTTTAACTTTCACGCGCCCCGCTTTTGTTCTTGTTCGTAGACTCAATCAAAAGTGGATATGACTTAAGTCCTCATACTACTTTATCCCCCAACCTGTTTTTGGAACTGGAAAGGAAAAGCGAGTTTATCTTTATAGAATTTTTTACTGAACGAATCAGTATGAATATGCCAAGTAACTTCGCAACTGATATTATTTATACGATGAGGTAGATACAATTGTTTATTGGAGTTAGGGCTGCCACTGCCATTACCCAAATTGCCAACGCCGCGGCTGGACAAAAACTTTTAAAATCTCGGACATCTAGGAGAAATTGAAGATTTTCCCTGGATACCTCCGAAAAAAATAACATAGGCACTTTAAAATTAAAAACACCTTTTTTATTTTATTTCTTTTAGGGCTAGGCCGTTGTGAGTCAAGGAAACTAATATAAGCGGCACCACTTGTGGTATTTTCCCGCGATTGATTTAAAAACCGTGAATTCCTACAAAATGGCTAGCGGGTAAAAACTGCGCTATATAATAATACATACTGCTCTCTTTAAAATCCATCTTCAACTGTGAAAATCGCGGTCAGTTTCGCGGTTTTTAATCGTAGTGTGTGCTTCTCGTGCGGTATAGCGGCTAACCGCTCGGCTCGCTGGAAAAAAACGTATTGCGGCCTTAGCCTTATTCTGATTCATTTACACAGCTTGATTGCGATATAAACTACAGCGTATGCTATTATAGCGAGTTGGCTCGTATGCGGCTTACGATCGAGAATGATTTTTGAATTAAGATTTGTTTTAATGAATAGCGTAACTCCAATCAATCGGTATTCCCTTGACACAGAAAGTGCCCGAGTTTTGTCCCTTTTTTAAAACCCCGCCCGGACGCTCCCCGGCCGCTCTCCAAACTAGGGCAAACGGGGTAACCCGGACGGATGGCAGCCCTAATAGTTGGAGTTAAGTAGGTAATCTCTGGCAATATTCATCACATTACGAACATTCTTTCACTGACAGAAAGTTATTCTAACGCTGAGCGACTTCGGCTACTTTTTATGGCGGGAAAAGGCATATTTCCTCAGTGACAAGCCAGAAACGAAGCCGAGGAACAAAGCTATATCTGCAGATGCAGGCACCTAGAAGTTAATTTGTCGACCTATTCATGACAAAAAATCCTTAAGCTATTTTTGTTTCAGGCTAAGGGGAAAAGATGTTAAAATCCATGATTTGGTTGTGTGTCCTGTCTATAGTCCACAAGAGTTATGCAGGACCATTGCGGAACAAATACAGCCAATATCTAGAACTAGGCGCAGTTCAAAGGTTTCAGGAATATATCCGCATAGACACGAGCCGAGAAGAAAATTTGAGTAAGTAGGTACACTTTCGCTTGACAAATGTGAACACGTGAAACAGGAAAGTCAAAGTCAAAGTCAAAGCATTTATTTCAATTAGACCATTTACAGGTACTTTTGAGTTGTCAAGGTCGGTCGGTCAAAAAGATGAAGCTATTTGCACGTTCCAAAGCGTAGTTCTCTATGGAGAAGAACTTACAAGAAACTCCATGGACACTCTTTTAAAAATAATATTTTGTTACAAAATTATGGTTACATCATTCATATTGAAATTATACATATATGTGAGAACGATGTAAAAGACGTGCAGGATAAAAGAGTCCGGAGTAAAAAAGCAACAATTAAAATAAACCATGGCAGCCGAGAGATGATCAGTCTCAGCTGACGGCGCCCGTTCACGAACATGACGCATACGCTGGCACCACTCGGCTCAACCATTTTTAAGGGAGCCAAATGATCCAACGCATGCGCCACCATCAGCCAGACTTTTGAGTGAGCATGACATCCCCAATCGCCAGGGTACATTCCAAGTCAAAGACCTACCCAAAATGATCATTATATTTTAAAGGTACACAGTACTCACACATGTGCATGAAATTATACAACGCTAAATAAGTTGAGTCTATACAATGAAAATATAGCATTCTTACAATCTTCAGCCGGTCCAACAATATTACCAAATGCTAACAGATTACTTTGAGCCCCCTAGTGGCTGCCTAGTGGCGTTGTGGAGCAGGACCAGCGTTAAGCCAAGCATTTTTATCTTCAATATACTCCCCTAACTTATAATATGCTTGCCTGCATAGTGTGCGTTTAACACAAGATTTAAATTTTGTCTCATTTAATTCTAATATACGGGGAGGTATTTTATTTTAACATTTTAAACAGTACCCCATGAAAGATGTTGCTACTTTAGCAAGTCTGAAACCTGGTTGAACTAATTGGTTCCTATTTCTAGTGACATAGTTATGTCTGTCACCTCGTTTACTAAAAAGATGCAGATTCTTTCTAACGTAGGTACATGATATTTTCATAGATATATTGACAAGGCACCGTCATGATGTTAATTTCTTTAAACAGTTCCCTTAGAGAATTGCGCCGGCGGAGATTGTAAATGGCTCTTTTCTACAGAATGAAAATAGACTCAATGTCAGCAGCCCGTCCCCGACAAAAAATACTTTTCAACACATTTGCTCAAAAATTGCATTTACGAAGCCAGTACACAATAAAAAAAAATTACGCACCACAATAGAATGTGCGGTAAAATATATACTTAGGGCCATTTTCACCAAGCCAAACTGATCGCGATCAGCATATGAACCACGTTTATGAGCTGTCAGTGTCACTATTTTTCTATGCAATATTGACGCTGACAGCTCTTGAACGCAGATTAGATGTACTGATCGCGTTCAGTTTCATTGGTGAAATCCGCTCTTACTCTCACCGCCGCCCCGTGCGTATCCTTTACGGTTTTTGCTTTTAATTTCCATAAGAAATATGAGAATTCCACCAATGAGTTTCAGATTACGAGAATAAATAAGCTGAATGATCAAACCCCCTTGGAAGCGCTTTTGCTCAATACGTTTGTTTCACTTTAATACTAAAGAGAAAATGAGGCCAAAGATGTAGTTCTAATTAACACCGGCGCCATTCGAAAATCCGCGCCATTTTTATATTTGAAACATCAAATATTGGTACGACTTTTTGACTGATATTTAATTTTATAAACAAAATGTTTGTTTCATTACCTATTGTAGGTAGGCAAATGTGTTAAAAATACGTTCTGTGGCACACGACACACGTGCGGAAATAGGTATTTTCAAACTCGTAACCATGCCCCTAATCGTTTGTAAAAACCAACTTACCGCACTAATATCATAAATAACTATTTTAAAACTATATGAGACGGTATTTCGTATGCGGTATACCTACTCTGAAAACAAACATCGTAACAAACTTAGAGGTCAGTTGTAATGCAGAGCCATTTCGGTCAACCGATCAAATGAGTTCGAACCATAATTATTTGGTCTTTTGATGAAATAACCATAATGATTTGGGTAGACCAGTCCAGTCAGTACCAGTGACTTTTGTAACTCAGAATTTCTACGATAGATAAACATTGAAATAATCACCTACCACATGGTTTTCATATTTTGTGCATTACATAGGCTCATTGGGTCAAGATCTCTCTGTCTTAATAATCCGACTTAATAAATAGCTAACTAAGTTCATAATTAATTATTACATTTGTTTCCCGACAAAACAACAGAATTATACCTACTTAGGTACTAACATTTTCCTTTGTTTAGGTTTGAGATAAGTATATTGTGTCAAGATGTTGGTAACCGACGATAAAAATCTAGTTTTTTATCGTTAAGGTAGGATGTAATTTATTTTATTGTTTGTAGATACGTCACTAGGCTCGGATTAATTATCTTTAAAACAAGCCATTTCACGCGACTTAGCCGACATGGCCTCTTGGAACCTTGGGAGGTCGGATTAAAACCCCTTTTTAAATGGACATTATAATACAGGGTTATTTTTATTGACCAGTAAATATTATTCTTGATCAAGAAAAAATCGATAGTCATTGAGAAGCAACCAAAGTAATGAAATATTGTATTTGATCATAATAAACTAACCGGCTAGTGACAGGCATGTTATTTTTCTAAGGTATATTATGTATCCACAACTCGCCAACTATACTAAGTAGGGGCGTTTGTGATCTTTGACATAACTATTTATTACTTACCCGCCGACTTGCCGCCGATTGCCGACCCTGTGCTATCGTTCGTAGTAGGTACTAGACATCCCGCAACTGATAACAGTGAGAACATACACATATAATTTAACTTACCTATATTTATAACCAGAATGCATCTTAGTTGTAGATAAATCAATCTTTACACTTTCCTAAGTAATAAATTCTTAGTAGCAATGGTAATTATTTTTAACACACTTATGACAAAGAATAAATAAAATTTTATAAATATAATATTTTGTGAAATTTTCATTACGATTCTTTTTACCCGACTGCGTCAGAAGGAGGTTATTGTTTTTTCTTAAATGAATGAGTCGTTCATGTAGCATTGAAAGATACATATTAATTAACGCACTTATTTACCTTTCGTTTTTACGTCATCAACGTATATGTAATTACGTGTTATCTACTGGTTAATTTTTCTAAAGATGTTTGCAATGTTTTGTTTGTAGATGTGTGGCGAAAATGTTTTTGTTCGATATGTGGGTATAGCTAATTCACTCCTATAAATTGTTTGAAATATTCAGCTGTTCACTTGAATACTTATTAGTTACAGCAATTTTAGGTAATAAAGCATATTTTAAAATTCATAGAAGATAACTATGGCCTTGCCTAGTTTGTACATAAGTAGGTTTTTTTATGATTGATAGGCACGCGCTTGACCACTATCTCACTATCTCACTTGATGGTATGTGATGATGTGGTCGAAGATGGAGTGCGCTTGACTAGAAGTAACCTACTCACTCTTGACTTAAAGACTCCCAGCTTGTAGCTATCAGGAAAAACAAACTCTGGCAGGGAATTCCACTCCTTAGCTGTACGCACAATGAATGTGTTCTCAAAACGTTTAGTGCGTGTGGGAGGGATGTCCACCATGTACCTACCTGTATATCTTGAGGTCCGATGATGGAACGGGCTTGGCGGAATTAAACTATGCAATTCCGTTGCACACTCCCCAAAATGCAACCGATAGAAAAACGTCAGGCTAGCAATTCGGCGTCGATGCTCAAGACTTTGGAGCTTCGACTCGACGAGCCTATCATTGCCGATCCGTCCCAAAGATGAGAGCAGTACTCTATACACGATCGACCTTGCACTTGATAAAGTTTGAGCAGCTGTTCCGAAGTGAAGTACTGCCGCACCTTTGTTAAGATTCCCAACTTTTTGGCAGCCACTTGAGCCTTTGCCTCGATGAATGGGCCAAAATTGAGGGTAGATGTTAACGTAACTCCAAGAAGGTTAAGTTGTTCGGTTATCGGCACTGGCTCTTTTTAACGAGAAAGACACGCCTGGGTCTTAGCAGCATTGAATTTTACCAGATTGGCATCGCCCCATTCAGAGACAGTCTGTAAGGACAAGTACAAGCGCTCAACCATAGCCTCTCGGAGAGACTGTATCTTTCAGCAACAGTACTGTCGTCTGCTTACCCAAAGGTACTGTATTTTAGCAGATCATTAATTAGTTTCGAGACTGTCATGCGCAAAAGAACGGCATCCCTAATGCGTAGGATGCGTGGAGGCTCCAACAGCATCCTGAAGGTTATTGTGGAGAGGCCAGACTGCCCTTTTCTGATGCACTGGTCCCGGTGCTGAAGAAAGATTTTTGAATTAGTGTAGGGTAAATTAAATTTAGATTAAATTAAATTAGACTGAATGATTGAATGTATTTTAAATTTATTTTTAATTAATAAACAATAATTATGACTGTTTTCTCTTGTCGTACTAACATAGCTCCTAAGTACTTGCTACTAACCCATATGGACTCTAGTTTGATGTAAAGTTTTGGATTTGATTTTGATTTTGATAAATATGCAGCAAGGACAATGTAGGCCGAGAGCACCGATCCCTATAAGGGTACCTCTGCTGAGCCGCATCCGCCGCGTCACTGAGGTGTATGTGTGAGCCCAGTTGCCTCCAAATCACCTCTGAGCGACCGATAGACACAGGCGTAGATAATTTTATCCAGGCCCGTGTCCACTAGAAGCCAAAGAGAACTTGGAGTCCTCAAGGTTACGGAGACGCAGATAGCAGATGATGTAGGTAGTAGGTACAGATACTTAAATAATAAAAGAACCGCTCTACGGCGTAATATGCGTGAAATTTTCGAGGATGTCTGTCTTGTGCTGAGATAATTAGATACCGCCTACCCTAATAAAGAGATCATAGAAAGTACCTAACCTTAAGATTCGGTAAAAGCTCGGCCTGTAGTAGGGTGTTTTTCCTCCAAAGAAGGTTGCGAGGCGATACACGTGGAAAACATCCACTTATCGGATCACTTAGCCAGCCAGGCTTAGTGCAGTTCTGATGGAAAAAGGCTAGCAGATAAAGATACAAACAAAAATGTGAGAGAAATGTGCGAAGGATGTGAACGAAAAAGGTGTGCGAGAGGCGCGATCGCGGAAATCTGAACATATTCCGTTACGCGTCCTCGCACCACACAGCTAGGTAGATACCTACACACCGTTACGCACCCAGCTATCTGGCACATCTTTGGTGGAACAGCACCCTTAAGTTCTAATCTCATTTATTGCGAAGCAAATATCAGACATAGAGTTAGCATTCATAATTATTATTTCGAATTGGTTAATACAAGCAAGTTAAGTAGGGACTAATCCACCTTTAAAGAGATTGCTCAGTTTTCTTCTGGCCGTGGTTGCGCTTCAAAACTTTTTGTATGATAGCATATTGGATATAAAAGAGGGGTGATGTCGTACTTTCAAAGGAAATAAAAATTGACCATTTATTTTGTGGGGTTTTTGTAGTTTTTTGATTTTCTGTTCAGTTTTGAGGTGTTTTGTAACAAACTTTTCACCAAAAAAACAGTTCTTTACAACAATGTGATTTGAATTCACATAAGACCACAGAGCACAGTTTCAAGAAACCAATGAATGATCCCAAATAAATAATATTTCATAGGTAGGGCATGCTAAATGTAGGTTTGTACATAAAATAAAGGAAGTAGAAAATAAAAAATGCTTAAATAGAGCAACGAAATAGATTTATTGGTCTGTATTATCATATTCATAAAATATGTCGTCTAAAAACGGAGCCGGCGCGCGGCGGATCAACAGACCTAAATTATTGAGCCCATCTTAGATACCGCAAAATGGTCACATAACGTGAGCACAGCATCCTACTGTTCGACAAGAGCTTCTGAAGACTCGACTGGACCCGGTCTCAACCCAATGACACAGATTAAATAATAGTTCGCAATGATAAGTTACTTATTAGCACAACAAACTCAACTACTATCAAATAAAACCAAAAGTTCGCTGCCGAGTGCCGACAAGATGCTTTGTTTGATAGACATACCTATTGACAGTAGGGATGAGCAAAAAATATCTTATTTGAATGATAGACAGCAATTAGTCCAAATAAACGGTGTTAATTCGTCGGGATTAAACGTGAAAATGGGCGTCCCGCAGGGATCGATTTTAGGTCCTTTCTTATTTCTAGTTTATATCAATGATTTACCCCATTTATTGCAAAACCAACTAAACATGGTCTTGTTTGCCGACGATACTTCTTTGATTTTTAAGATAAACAGACGTAGTAATAATCTTGAGGACGTAAATAACGCCCTTCTGCAGGTCCAAAATTGGTTCACTGCTAATAATTTAGTTTTAAATGGGAAAAAAACTAAGTGCATAAGATTTTCCTTACCAAATGTCAAAAGTAGTGATTGTGACATAGTGTTGAACAAGGAGAAACTGGAATTCGTCGATAGAACAGTTTTCCTGGGGATTACGGTTGACACTAGGCTACAATGGGGTCCTCATTTAACATCTCTTGCAGGACGGCTAAGTTCAGCGGCATATGCTGTTAGAAAAATCCGCCAATTTACGGATGTTGATACCGCGAGATTAGTATATTTTAGTTACTTTCATAGTATGATACTATGAAAGTATCATACTATGAACTATATACTACTAGTCTTATGGTATTTTACTATGGGGACGGGCTGCAGACATCGAGTCTATTTTTATTCTGCAGAAAAGAGCTATAAGAGCGATATACAATCTCCGCCGACGTGATTCTCTAAGGGAACTGTTTAAGGATATTAACATCATGACGGTACCCTGTCAATATATATATGAAAACATTATGTACGTTAGAAAGAATCTCCATCTTTTTAGTAGACGAGGCGACAGACATAATTATATTACTAGAAATAGGGATCAACTAGTTCAACCAAGTTTCAGACTAGCTAAAGTAGCCTCGTCTTTCATGGGGTACTGTTTAAAATGTTATAATAAAATACCTCCTAATATATTAGAACTGAATGAAACAAAATTTAAATCTTGTATCAAACGCACACTATGCAAGAAAGCATATTATAAGTTGGGGGATTATATTGAAGATAATAATGCTTGGCTCAATGCCGGTCCAGCTCCACAGTTACTAGGCCGCACAAACTAATCTTTTGGCATTTATAAATATTGTTGGACCCGTTGAAGACTGTAAAACATTATATTTTCATTGTATAGACTCAATGTAATTAGCATTGTATAAATTCATTAATTAACGGCACATGTGTGAGTACTGTGAACCTTATACTACTTTTATTTATTTTTTAATTGACTTGACTGCCCTGGCGGTTGGGAGTGTCATGCTCACTCAAAAGTCTACCTGATGGTGGCGCATGTGTTGGGTCATTTGGCTCCCTTAAATATGGTTGAGCCGAATGGTGCTAGCGCGTGCGTCATGTTCGTGAACGGACGCCGTCAGTTTGGACTGGTCATCTCTCGGCTGCCACGGTTTATTTTAATGATTTGTTATTTTAATTTGTTGTTGATTTTTATTTTTTTACTCCGGATACTTTAACGTGCATTTCTTTTTACATCGTTCTCACATATATGTTTGTATAATTTCAACAGGAATGATGTAACCATAAAATTGTAAAGAAAAATAATTTAAAAGAGTGTCCGTGGAGTTTCTTGCACGTTCTTCTCCATAGAGATCTACGCTTTGGAACGTGCAAATAGCTTCATCTTTTTGACTGACCGACCTTGACAATTCAAAAGTGCCTGTGAATGGTTTATTTGAAATAAATAATTTGAATTTTTTTTTTTTTGAATTTTTTGAATTTTATCGATATATTTAAATATCATTATTTTTTCATCCAATTATCGATATTTTTCGTCGATATTTTTAATCGCGATATATCGATATTTATTTTAGATTATCGAATCGTATCAATTTCGATATATTTTTTAACTAAACTCTGGTTTCGAGTTAAATGTTACAAGATACTCCTTGCATGCAGGCTCCTCGCGCATCGTCAACTTTAAAAAGATCCCGCCAGAATCTATATGAAATGCATAATAATAACAGTAAGACTATTGGCTGCGTGCACAAAAATACTATCTAATTAGTATTAGATAGTATTACGGTATTTCGGTCATATACGTCTCACACTGGATGACATAATAGTTTATGTCATCCAGTGTGAGACGTATATGACCCTGAAGTTAACAGGCAATAAACAACTGTCGGTTTTTTTTTCAACAAATCAATTACAAAAACGAAAGAAAACTAAAAATACGCACATGTAGAAATTAAAAAAAAAACAGCTATTTTTATTTTTTTTTCTATGTATAAATAATCATACCGAAACTGACAATATATTGATATATCGATATTTTTCACTCGATAATAATTTACCGATAGTGTTTAAAAATGTTAAACGATACAATAAATATCGAAATATTTTTTGAACTTGCCCATCCCTAGTTTGTGAGACAAATTGACAGTAGGTGACACTTTTGACAGTTCACCTTTCACATTGGCCGTGATAATGTTATCAACAGCTAATCTAAATCACCCCCTGATCGTAACTGATTTGTCAACTCAAGAAAGATTCAACTAGTAAAGTAATACTATTTAAAGATGTTAATTAAAAACATACTATTTTCATTAATTACATAATTAATAGAAATATTAATAAGGAGGAAAAATGTTACAGTTCAAATTATTTTTGAAACTCGTAGTCTGTCCGTTAAAACCAATTATGGGGGAGGTTTTTAAAATTGGCCACATTGCTATGACAAATATACTGTCCACCACTATGATAGTTTATTATTTGAATATTAAATTTGGCTACATATATGAACGTAGTTGATATAAGCGCTTGGAACTACAAAACTATACTATCCGTTTCCTCAACAACAGTAAGGGCGGCCTAAGACTGCCGCGGTGGAGCCCTCACAGGGGCTCATGGGCTAAAATGGTGTGTCAATAACGGCTCCATTTCGCCTCCTCCAGGCGAACATCAACCACTGCGCCGCCGCTCAGGGCCTTTTGCTCCTGAGCATGACGCAATGATGCCTGCGGACGGCCAGCGTTGGGTAGTTCGCTGTCCGATCAGACCAGGCCCATGTCGACGGCGCAGAGGACGGGGCCCGCTAAGGCCAGGGCCTGGCAGGGCTGCGGAATTTGTTCGAAAGAGTCAGTGCCGCCGAACGCAAGGGGGAGGAACAAGAATAGGTTTTAGTCAGTAAGAGTCTGGCATTCCCGCTCCGCCCAGAGCGGAAGGAGTCAAGGAGTGATGATTTCCTATTCTTAGTGGATCCAATTGGTTCCAGTATATTGCAAATTGATTTATACTTCCACCTTTTTTTACGGTTTATTTTCATTTGTTTTATATTTTCATCAAATTGGGTCCCCCGGACGAAAGAGGAAAAAATAATAGATAAAAAAGCCTTCCTAAAATGTTTCCTCCTTATCATAATCGTAATATTTTACAGAGGGAATGGACCTATCCACCTTTCGCAGCGTATATGGACTCAAATGGAGACATATTCGGGAGAGGCACACAGGATACCAAAGATGTTGGTATTCAATACATAGAGGCTATTAGGAGACTGAAAAAACACAACGTTACCTTAGCACGCACTTTGCATGTCACTGTTATGCCAGGTTAGTAAACATTATGTATTCCATATAAAAAAAATACAAATAAATAAAACAACCGAATTCCAAAGAAAAACCACTAAAAAGTACAAAATAACTTTAATTTTGGATGTCGGTGTTTCTGGTGCGGTTTCTTAATTTTTTGACACTGACTTCCAAAATTAAAGTTATGTTGTACTTTTTAGTACCCTCCAAAAAATCCAACTAGTCCATATCAATTTAATTGTTTATCTCCAAAGTTCTTCATCGAATTGATAACCTCCTCCTTTTTGAAGTCGGTTAAAAATAATGTAAAACAAAGAAAGGTGTTTGTAAAACGTATAATCTCTACAAGTTACTTATTGAAATAAGAAAGAAAGAGCGTGTTAGGTTTCTTTTTACGAAAATTCTTTCAGAACACAGACTAAAAGTTACAATACAGCTCAGTGTCATAGGTTTTTTATCCCGGAAACAGGCACGGTTCCTGTGGAAAAAGCCACGGGAGCCAGGCCGCCCGGAAAAACTTATTCTGTAGGTAGGTATTATTAATCGATGACGCAAATCCTTTAATATTTTATTCACGTCAAACAATGAATGTCCTCGATCGAAATACATAAATAAAGTAAAAATTATGCAGGTAGCAATTAAAATGGATAGTGGAAATGTACATATTTACGGAAATCAACTTTTGGCCTTGGATTTACCTACACAAATATAGGTAAGCATAAAAAGGTGTATTAAAACACTTTATGATTATTCCTGGCTTAATATATGTGGTCTCTGGGTTTCGTGGACTCTTATAGGTCAGCACTCAGCCATCGTAGGTTAGCCGGACCGAAAGAGGCATAGAGAGGAAATGTTCAGGTTGCGCTGTTCACATTAATATGCTGAACGGCAATTGTACTGAGGATCTGCGCGCCTGAGTTGTCTCCGATCTTGACGCGCCTGAGTTATCTCCGATCTTGACACGCCTATATCGCCTTTCGTTTGAGACTGGTAAGGTGCCGATGGCTTGGAAGCAAGCTAACGTGCAGCCCGTGCCCAAGAAGGGTAGTCGAGCTGACCCAGCTAATTATAGACCCATCTCAGTAACTTCTATACTCTGTAAGAGTATGGAACGCGTGCTGAATGGTAAACTCCTGGCATACCTAGAAGCTAACGATATCCTTAGTGACCGACAATACGGCTTCCGCCGAAATCGGTCCACTGGGGACCTTCTAGCGTATGCCATTCACATCTGGAGTGAGGCCATCGAGAAACACGGGGAAGCACTTGCGGTCTCTCTTGACATCTCGAAAGCCTTCGATAGGGTCTGGCACGAAAGCCTTATTGGTAAGCTTTCTTCCTTCGGTCTACCCGCCGGATTGTGTGATTGGATTGCAGACTTCCTGAGGGATCGGTCTATTCGAGTGGTCATAGATGGCTGCTCGTCTGGACTGCTGGATATTAATGCCGGGGTTCCTCAGGGGTCGGTGCTCTCGGCAACATTGTTTTTGCTGCATATTAATGATCTGCTAAAACCCGGTACCTTTGGGTATGCAGACGACAGTACTGTTGCTGAGAGATACGTGTCTAACGCACGAGCTGGTGGGTCGCAGATCCGGTTTCTCCGGGAGGCTATGGTTGAGCGCCTGAACTTGTCCTTACAGGCTGTCTCAGAGTGGGGCGATGCCAATCTGGTCAAGTTCAATGCTGCTAAGACCCAGGCGTGTCTTTTTTCCGCTAAAAGGAGCCAATTCCACCCAGCTCCATCTTTCCGAGGTGTAACCGTGCCGATAACCGACCAACTTGACCTTCTTGGTGTCACGTTGACATCTACCCTCAATTTTGGCACATTTATAGAGGCAAAGGCTCAAGTGGCTGCCAAAAAGTTGGGAATTCTGGCAAAGATGCGACGGTACTTCACGCCGGAACAGCTGCTCAAGCTTTATCAAGCGCAAGTTCGATCGTGTATGGAGTACTGCTCGCATCTTTGGGACGGATCTGCCAAATACCAGCTTGATGCCCTTGAGTCAATAGAGAAACGAGCCAAGAGGATCATCGGCAATGATAGGCTCGTCGAGTCGAAGCTCCAAAGTCTCGAGCATCGACGCCGAGTTGCTAGCCTGTCGGTTTTCTATCGGTTGCATTTTGGAGAGTGTGCAACGGAATTGTATAGTTTGATTCCGCCTAGCCCGTTCCATCATCGGACCACAAGACGTACGGCGATGCGCCACCGGTACATGGTGGACATCCCACCCACACGCACAAAGCGTTTTGGGAATACATTCATTGTGCGTACCGCTAAGGAGTGGAATTCCCTGCCGGACTCTGTGTTCCCTGATAGCTACAACCTGGGAGTCTTTAAGTCAAGAGTGAATAGGTTACTTCTAGGCAAGCGTGCTCCATCTTCGACCACATCGTCGCTTACCATCAGGTGAGATAGTGGTCAAGCGCGTGCCTATCAATAATAAAAAAAAAAAAAAAAAAAAACGTAGAGCACAGATTATGTAGAGAAATCTTTGTGAGAGCAGTTTCATACTCGAAACCTGAAAGGAGCCATTCTACAATAGCGTATATAACTGAAAAAATCTAATTAGTCCGTCAGATAGGTTTTTTTTTTTTTTTTTTAGGTATGACCACTAGCAAGTCAACACACTTTTTTTTTTTTTTTCCTCTTCTGGATGGGAAATCATCAAATGACCCCTCCCGCTCTGGGTGGAGCGGCAGGGAGTGTCAGACTTCTACTGACTAAAACCCACCCATGCTCCTCTCAGTGCCTTTTACGTTCCAGGGCCGCGGTAACTCTTTCGAACAAATCCGCAACCCTGGTAGGCTCTGGCCCTAATGGGCCCCGACCCATGCTGACGTCTGCTGGTTTGGCGCGCGTAGAACACAGCGCGCCGTCAACCCGGGCCTGTTCTGATCGGACGACGAGCTACCCATTGCTCGCCGTCCACAGGCATCAGTCACTGCGCCATGCTCAGGAGCATCAGTTCCTGGGCGGCGCAGTGGCTGACGTTCAACAGGAGGGGGTGAAATGGGGCCATTACTGGCACTCCACTTCAGCCCCCTCCGGAGCCCTTTGTAGGGGCTCTACTGCGGCTGCTGCAGTAGCAGCAGCCGCAGTGGAACCGGCAATGGCGGCGGAAGAAGCGGCGGCAGCGGCGGCGGTCGCGGCAGAGACGGCGGTGGCGGAGGGCTTTCTCCTGTTTCCGGCTTTGGTGGGTGGGGCGCAGGCCCTACCCCCAGCCCAGTGGTCGGCCGGCTTGCCAGCTGCCGCACAGACTACGCAGTGCGGCGCGGCGACGCAAGAGCCGGCCCTGTGACCGGGCTGACCGCAGCGGAAACAAAGACCGCTGCGGTCCACCTCCGAGGTGCATTGTGCTCCCACATGGTGGCCCACTTGGCACCGAAAGCACCTCAGAGGTCGGGGTTCCAGCAGTTTGACCTGCGCGGAAACCCAACCCACCAAAAACCTTCGGCCCTCCGAGATGGTTTTGGCCGCCGACACGGGGCAGCTCACCACAATGGTACGCATGCCCGTGTTGTCAGGACGTAGGGTGCCCGCCTTCACCTCCTCTGCTGAGCACCCCCCCGTCCTAACGACGGCGGCCACCACCTCCGCCTCCGTGACGGAGTCGTCCAGGCCCAAGATGCGCATGTCGATGCGCTTGGTGGGCCTGGACACTCGGGCATCGTCCGCGCTTAGGGACGCCCTGAGCCTTTCGGCTAGAGCGTCCGCGGTTGGGCCGCTGGCTGCCCCGGGGATCTCCAGCATCCGGGCCCCAGTCATGGTGACCCGGAGCCGAAGGCCCCCCACGATGCCTAGCTCACCAAGGTTCACTGCCTCCTTCGCCTTGGTGAGCACGTCCGCGTACGTCATGCCCCTCTTCGCCGCGTCCGGCTGCAGTGTAAGAACTACAGCCGCGGTTTTCGGGGGGCGCAGCGCAGCCGCGACGCTTCGCGCCTTCTGCCGCCGCTTCCTCTCCCGCCTCTTGGCCGCCCTGGCTGCCTTTCCCGCCTTCCTCTTCTCCCCGGCCACTTGCCATTCGGCTTGAGTCGGGGGAGGAGCTGAAGGTGAGGAAGCCGGGGGGAGCTGCTGCTCAGACGGCGCAGGAGCCTTCGCCGTCCGCGCAGCAACCCCACCCTTCCTCTTCCTTCCCGGGGCCGGGTCCGGTTTTCCCGGCACCGACTTCGCGGGTGCCGGCCCGGACCCTTTGTCCTGGCCGGACGACCCCGGTGTGGCAGCCACGGCGGCCGCATATGACGCCTTTTTCTGGCCTGAAGGGGCCTTCCCACTGGCCGCTAACGGGGGGCGCAGGACGATGCCCTCCAGGACGGAGAACCGCGCCTGGAAGGCAGCCATCTCCTGCCGCACGAGGTCCAGCACCTGGCTCTCCTGCGGCACGGGCTGGCTGTCCTTCTTGCGCCCCCCTTGCAGCGCCCCCTGTGGGCCGGCTCCCCGGAGCCTGGCCAGGTCTGCGCGGAGCCCCTCGTTCTCCTTTCGGAGACGCTCCGTGGCGGCAGCCAAGCGGGCGACCTCCACCCGCAGCTCGGACATCTCGTCCGGCGGAGGCCCACCTTTGTTAGCCTCCTTTGTTAGGCCTTGTTCTTAGAGGACAACTTCCTCTTCAAGGCCACATCGCGAAGCGCGGCCTCCACCACCTCCGAAAACCCGGCCCTCCGAAACCGCTCCTGTCCGGAGTCATCCGGCTCACCGCCGGAGGACTCCGAACCAGGAGCTCCGCGACCAACCTCTACGGGGGGTCGTCCGTCAGCGACGAGCTCCTCGGCTCGCCGACCAGCCACCTTGGAGGCGGGCACTCTCCCCTTGCCTCCCTCTCGGCCCTTGCCCCGCCTACTGGTGGGGATTTTCTGAGCCGAGGCCACCTCCTCGCTGCCAGACGACCCCCGGTCTTCCTCCGTTCTGGGCCGCTTGCGGAAGGACCTAGAGTCCTCCGCAGCAGCCCCCGCTCTCACGGGTTCAGAGCTCGCCGAGCTAAAGGTCGCTAGGTCGTCGGAGTCCAACTCGGACTCCGACTCTGCACCCGCGCGACGCTCAAGCGAGCCCTCCTCCCAATATAGAGCGCCACTTTCCGCGCTCTGCCCGACCGACACTTTGTCGGGTGAGCTAAAATTAAACCCGATTAATTCCTCAAAGGACGGCTCGAATCGGGGGCCTCCTCGGCCACTGTTGCCCTTGGCAAGCGGAGTGCGGACAGCCCTGTTGCCCCCCCCAGAATACGAGGGGCTTGACGCACGAGGCGTGGCGGATTCCCGGACCGCTGTGCAGTCCGGACCGCCCTGGGGTAATATTTCTTTAGCAGGCCTGTCCATGATTTCCTTTTTGAGGGTGCGGTCCCTATCTCCCCTCCTCTCCCCCTCTCTCTCAGTGCTTGCTCGCTGCCCTCACAGTCACGTCTGATGATCAGACGCGTACCAGAGAGCAGCGAGCAAGCCAATGAGACGCACACCGTCCGAGGACCCGAACACTGCTCAAGTCTCCGAACGGTGTGCCCCTCTTGTGTCTCTCTTGGTCTGGTCTCTCACTTGGGACCTTCCGGCATGAGTGGCTCTACCGGCAAAGCCCCCAAGATCATTGAGACACGCAAGCCCCACCACGACGGCAACGTGGAGACACGGTTGGTGGGGAATTCAACACACTTGGGATATCAACTGCTTAACCGGACTAAAAGTCAGATAGGTTTCCAAAAAATATTGGACCCGTATTTTTTCTTTTTTCACGTAAAAAAAGAAGATGACACGGTGTGTTGAAAACTTGGTTGACTTCACGGCATGGTACACTTTAAACACTGGCGTCACAAGCCCCCAAGCGTTTTATCTTCGTCAATTTTTATTGATTATGTAAAGCAAAAAACACGTGGCCGGTATTTTTCTATAATATAATCTAACTGACGGACTAACTAGATTTTTTTACTCAGGAATCATCCCTATTTATTACAAAGAAACAAACCCAGAATTCGCGAAAAACAAATCGACTGTTCGTAATAATGTTCAATGTCCATTCAGGTTTTGAGTTTAGGTTGTAGAGCAATCTCCTTACCGCTCTATACTCTAGAGTAGCTAGAGGACATTGCAAGTGTTAGCAAACCGTCACCAATATTTATAATGAAAAAAAAAACACGTCTTTACAGATGAAGAAACTGGTGGTACAAACGGGATAAAAGCTTTTGTGAAAACAAAAGCTTTCCAGTCAATGAACGTTGGATTCGCTTTAGATGAAGGATTGTTGTCAAATGATGAGTCTCTATTGGCAACATTTGTGGATAGGAGGCCTTGGCGTAAGTACCTACTTTAAGAGCCTTTACGCGGTTGGTACGGCTTTTCATACAAACTTTCAAATCCAAGTTTTATTAAAATCGGTTCATTAATTTAGAAAAATAAGGATTTGAAAGTTTGTATGGAAAGACGTACCGCGTAAACGCTCTTAACTTTTTATAATGTACAGCCCCATAGGCTCCAGTCAAAGTGGCATACTTTAAAAGTCTGGGAAGGCTGCTTGCCATTCTTAAGACTCTAATAAATGATACGAGTCAACAACTCACATCTGCCTCTGTTCCGCTTTTAAGGTTTACCTTACCTACTTTAAGGGTTTTCATGACTATTTATCGAAATATCATTTATGTTTTTTATCTATTTTTTCCAGAAATGGAGTTTACAATCTACGGTGAAGGTGGTCATGGTTTTGCAATGCCAGACGGCAGTGCTATGGAAAAGGTAGGTAGATATCCTACAAATTTCTACATTAAAAATACCCCCATCTAATCTACCTACATAATTTCTAGAAAAATAAATTATAAAACGGCTAAGTATGTATGTAACCTGACGTACATACTTAGCTGTTCTTCTGTGTTCATACTTTGCTTTTCCACCAAAGAAGTACGAAGTAACGAGGCGGCGGTGGGGCGCGGGAACGCGGTAGCGAAGCTGTCATACGCTACTGAGTGGTGCGAGTTAGCGAAGCGGACTCTTCACATATTTCGCTCTCATCGCTCGCTGTTTTGTTATTATGTAAAAATATGTAGCCCATTTCCACCATAGCTGCGTTAAGTCTAGCTAGGAAAATGAATTGATCCCATTGGTAGTGTTTTCCTCTGGCACCGCTTCGCTACTTCTTACGTTTTTGGTAGAAAAGAAACCTAATGCAAAAGAGTTACGCTACACAACATTGCTTTTGCTGAAGCAGAGACCTATGTAGCTAGACTAGGCAAATAACGAGTCGTAGTTTTAACCACCTGGCTACGACCGGTAAGACAGTAATAGCTTTCGTAAGTTACCAGTGACATTAATTCAACAATGTCCGTAAAGCATAATAAAATATAATAAAATACTTTTTAACTATTTTGTTTACTTTTACAGGCTCACAAATTTATAAACACTGTTATGGCATACAGGGACACCCAGAAACAAATCATGAAAACTAAGAATGGGTCTGATTACACCGGATACACCAGTGTGAACATAAACATGCTTGATGTAAGTTTCTGCTGTAATACTTTCATACGAAATACTGATGCTTTAGGTTCATATAATACTGGTATTCAGCAGCTGAATCCGGTTTCACTGGAAGCCGACTCGACTCCAATATAGATGGGAAAAGGCTGGGCAGATGATGATGATGCTTTAAGTTCTAGTTATTCACAGTCACCTATCATTTCTTCTAGTTCCTCTACCTCCGTGCTCATATGACTCCTTTCTACCCTCCACCACGTAGAACCGTTCTCGGTGCCAATTCGGGCTATATAAACTAGTAAAAATTTAAGTTATTTTGAACTTTGTTGTGTTTTTTGGAAGTCGGTTTCTTTTTTTTGTGAAAAAGTTTTTTATTTTTCACTTTTTAGTGGTACCCCACACCTAATAACACCACTGGAAAGTCACAGGAAAGCAAAAATACGCAATTTCGTATACATGGATGATTTTTCCACATATCTTTTCCAGCTATTTGGATTTAATAACCAAACTACTAAACCGATTTTGATAAAATTTCAATGGGACCATTTGGGAAGTATACCTATTCCAACAAAAAAATAATTTTTCAAATCGGTTGGCAAGCGACGGTGTTATGCCCGAACAAACATAAAAAAACTTTTTCACAAAAAAAAAAACCGACTTCCAAAAAAAACACTACAGAGTACAAAATAACTTTAATTTCGGAAGTCGGTGTTTTTGGTTGCTTTTTCGTTATTTGACACCGACTTCCGAAATTAAAGTTATTTTGTACTTTGTAGTGTTTTTTTTGGAAGTCGGTTTTTTTTTGTGAAAAAGTTTTTTATTTTTCACTTTTTAGTGGTACCCCACACCTTAAAACACCACTGAAAAGTGACAGGAAAGCAAAAATATGCAATTTTGTATGATTTTTGCACATATTTTTTCCCGCTATTTGGATTTAAAAACCAAACTGCTGAACCGATTTTTCATATTTATAATGATTTCTGAAAAATACTATTTTGCTCCCAAAACAAGGCAAGCTTAGTAGAAATACCTAGAGATGAATGTGTATAAAAGAGGTGATGACACGACGTCCCTGTTCTTTGACCTTCTTTAATACCGTCAAATCCTCAATTCTAAAGAGCGTTTAAGCCGTACGGCATTTCATACAAACTTTCAAGTCCTTAATTTTCTAAATGAATGAAACGATTTTAATGAAACTTCCTACGAATAAGCAGGATAAGTAGGTCTCAAAAGTTATCACAGAACATTTTCGAAATATTCAAAATGTCTAATTTAAAAAATAATATCGGAAATTTCTCTTCATACGGAAAATTTAAATTCGGTTGAATTTACCAGTACCTAGCACAATTTTTTTGATATTTTTTTTCTCAGTTGAGATTTTTTTATTTTAAGAATTTTTTACTCTTACTTACCTATTTGTCTTAAGTTGATAATGAAATAACGAGTCGTTTGGCTTAGGTACATAATTTCAGTAGTTTGTGAAATAATTCAGAAAAAAATATAATAACAGTTTAGTTTTAGGTGTTAGGTACAATAAATATTTCCCCTATGGTCTATGTGGTAGGTAAATTTTGATAGAATATTTAAATTATACTTTATGTTACAGGGTGGTCTGGCTCCGAATATAATACCTTCGAAAATGAAACTAGTCGTCGATATGAGATTGTCCACAGAAACAAATGCCGATGAGATGCAATCTTTAGTAAGTAATGTACCTAATAAGCATCTTTATTTTTTATGGATTACTCTACTCTGCCCCACTGGCCGCCACACTAGTGGGGCAGAGTAGACTCGCCACATTTTTGGAGTGTATTTTGCTGCCCAAAAACTGATGTCAGAGGGGCAGAATATACTCACATGAAGTCTTAGTATATTTTGCCCCTCTAGAGCTGGCACTGGAATAAGGATAAAGCATAGAACTTAAAACATATTTATTTAAAAATTAAAGACATAAAATATTTATTTCTTAAAATCTGTAATATCGAACATTGAGTAGTTCAATATTAAAAAAAAAAACAGATTAATCACAGTGCTTATAGAATCGCCTCCGTTTCAAAACGAGGTGTGTATCGACGTTTCCGCGACCAGCTGCGCGGCGCCAGTCAGCGAAATACGACGCCGTCATTTCGTTTTGTTTAAAATTGTAATATGTATTATTTTATTTATAGTCATTGTTTTACGTACATGTGTTTTATTTTATGGGCCCTAGATACTTAAAATAAAATATTAAATTAAATTAAAACGTCATATTCTCAAATCGTCATATTATTAGCAAATCAAATGGGGCAAAATATAATAAGACTTCATGCGAGTGTATTTTGCCTCGCTGACATCACTTAGTGGGGCAGAATACACTCCATTAAGGACGCGTTTACAAATGGGTAGTCAAATCATTACTTTTTTACATTAAAGTAATATGTTTATTAAATAGCATGCTTTGCATTCTTAAAATGTTTTTCCCATGAATTGTTGATAGATGTGCATGGTACGATTCTGAACTATTAACATAATTTTAGATAGGTACAGTTTCTCAATAAATGTACCGAAGTGAAAATTTTTACTTCGGTACATTTATTGAGAAAATGTAATGAAAATTGGAAAAACATTTTAAGAATGCAAAGCATTTTATTTAATAAACATACTTTTCTGTAAAAAAGTAATGATTTGACCACCCATTTGTAAACGCGTCCTTAATGTGACGAGTTAATGCTTGATTGGTTGGTTAATAGGTACCTACCTACTTGTGAAAATTGTCACGGAAGCCATGGAAATTGTATTGAAAAGAACAATAAGGCGACATTAGTTCCGACTTTGGCCAGGTGCGAGATTGATCCTTGTAGCGCTCAACAGCAATGTGACGCTCGCTTCACATTATTAGTTTGCGGTGTAGGCCGCTGAAAGCGCTTCCAAGGATTCAGTTACGAGAAAATCTTTTGCGTAGATGACTGGGATTAGGAGGAAACGTTTGAGCAAAACATCACGGAGTAGTATTACTTCACATATCTCATAGATGGCGTCAGTTGTATCATTATTACGTTTCAAACTGCAATAGAGCTGTTGATTCATTAAATTATGTGTTTGGAAAAATAGTAGGATTTGGCAGGCTTTTAGAAAATTAGGTTTTTAGATAGTTTTTGTTAAAGCAGCAACTTTTAACTATTCTATTAACGGTAGCACATACTCCATCTCACGGCTGGGCAATTATGGGGAAACGCCTTTGGCTTTTACCCATAATTTCCAGCTATTTCAATCCAAGGAGGTTGTTTTGTCCAGCTCGTCCTGGGATGTTTTCTTAGCAAGTTCAGTGATTTAAGCATTGAAAATGGGGCCATCTCGGAAAAGCTGGAAACTCGTATACATCTTTATTTTTGTGTTCTAAAAGTTGTGTCAAAAGACTCATAAAAACACGAGATTTAATGAGACTTTTTGTGAGACTCCTCTGGACTATCTTCTATTTTCTAACTACGGTTTTACAATGAGAAATTATCTTTTTATTCCAGGTGGACTCTTGGATGCAAGAAGCTGGTAACAACACAGAAATATCGTACATTCGATATGAAAAAGAATCAGGAGCCACTGCTGTTGATGACTCTAACCCATACTGGGTTTCATTGAAGAGTACCTTGAATAACATGTAAGTGGATATATCCGTCTCGCATTCATAATGTGTAGGTAGTCATTAAGGCATGCATTTTAAATTTTAGGTACATCTTAGGTAAAACTACATCTACTTATGTAGATGCGTGTAAGATGTATTTATAAGTGTAGCGAACATAGATTGCCTCTCAGTAGTTGTTCTGTTATGCAATCGAGCGATGTCTAAAACTTGGTTGACCTGAAGTGAAGTGGTTTGCACTAAAAAACGATACACTGAATGATGCATCCCCATGAGGCCATGACCTATCTGTCAAACATATTTTGTTATCGCTATCTCTAGACGAGATAAAACTGACTTACATAATTCAATGTTATTTCAGGGGTATCAAGATCACGCCTGTGGTGTGCCCGGCGACCTCCGATATGCTTGTACTTCGTAACCTTGGTATACCAGCCCTCGGCTTCACCACCAAATCCAAGACCATCTTCCGATATCACGCTAAAGACGAATACCAGAATGTGGAAACCTTCTTGAAGGGCATAGACGTGTACACCGAAATAATTAAGAATTTAGGCATCCTACAATCTGTGGTTCCTTAAAGTTAAGAAGAGCCTTGTGATAGAAATGATTGATGTTGAGTTTAACTACCTAGAATTAGTTATATTTTTTAAAGTTCTTATATGAATTATGATACTTGAACCTTCTTTCTTTTATTTTTCTAATTAGTGTTGACTAAGCAAAGAATTCTATTGATACATGAGTGATGAGAATGACACCTACCTACACACCACTCATAAATTTGAAAAATTACCTGTTCAGTATTTATTATAATTTCATAGAGCCATAGCTGTGGCCATTAGGTTCTATATAGTTCACGAACAGTGAAGCGTGAAGGTGAAAAACATGTGAATAAATAGATCGTTTAGGAACGTTTTATTAAACACGATTTGCATTGTAAGAGATAAAAATAGTGAAGTCATTTATTTAAATGGTAGATAGCTCTTCCGTCCGTCATTCCGTTTAAACGAATAGCGAATTTTGTATTTTTAATAAAACAAAACATTCTATAAGTACTTATAATAAGAATGTAAAAAAGTTGTGTCTGTAAAATTGAATATATTTAAAAATCTATACTTATACTAAGAATGTAAAAAAGTTGTCTGTACATTGAATATATTTAAAAAAGAATAATTGAGGGGGGTTAAGAAACAGTAATAGAACACGAATCTAATAAAAAAAGTCTGTATGTTTGTCTGTTTGTACACGCTAATCTCCGGAACTACTGAACGGATTTAAATGATTTTTTTTTTGTTATCTATCTACTAAACCTGGGCAACATATAGGCTATAATTGATTTTGGAAACTGGAACACCTGATGCAGAACTGCAACAGACCAGCTAAACTATAACAGTTACAAAAATGGCGCCTTAAAAAAAATGTTGTGGCTGATGAGCATTTTCTGCAGAGAGAATAAAATTGAAGATCCGGAACACCTGATGTGGAACTAGAACACAGCTAAACTATAATATATATAGGTTTGACATCTTAGTAAAAGTTATTCAGTCTGATGAGTATTTTCTGCTGGGAGAATAAAATTCGAAGATTGAAACATCTCATGTGGTTTAGGGACAGGAGCTTAGCTCCCCCCCCCCCCTCTCAGGATGGACGCCTCGAGCGCCATACCTACTCCTTCCCCATCGGTGGCCACCATTATGGTAAACAGTGCCCCGATCCCCGACCACTCTCTCCCCTCTCCCGGCGTAGCAGATGCCCTTATGGCACTGTGCGCCGCTCTTTGTACAAAGTACAAAGACGACCCCGACGTAGCGTTGTTCAACACTATACTTGAACGTATCCAGGGTGAGATGACCACTGTCCCGTCATCTCCACCTAGGGTGTCAACCCCCCCCCCCTCCATAGTGTTGGCACCTGCAAAACCGTTCCCCCCCCCGCCACCACAAAAGTGCCCCCCCCCCCCCACGACGCTCAGTCGTAGTTCTTCCCCCGCACCCGTTCGGTGCCCCCCTCCCCCCCCCACCCCTGCCCCATCAATGTCTGACATCGCCCAATTCAGCGATGCCTTGGACAGCCAGCTCACTCCCGAGCTGAGCGCCCCCGTCCCCGCCCCCGTCCCCTCCAACACAATGGAGTATGAGTCTGGCTCCGAGTCAGACTCGGATGGACACCACTCCTCGAGCTCCTCGGACAGCTTCATAGTTGTCCAGGGCAAGAGGAAGAAGAGGTCAAATGCTGCCCAGTCAGCACCCAAGGCGAAGAAGCCGACCCAAAAGGCCCCCTCAGGCCAATCTTCCCCTCTCCCCTCCCCAGCCCCCACTCGCCCCGCTTCACGCGCTGGTACCTCCCAGCAACGAAGCCGCTCCCACAGCCCCATGGCCATTGCCACCCCGGCACCCATCGCCCCCCCTAAGATGAAATCCCCACCCCCATTCTTCGTCCACGAAAAAACCATGTGGACCGAAATCTCTGCGGCGTGCGATGCACGCCACATAAAATTCACTCGTGCCCAGACTGTCAATCTGGGCATAAAAGTAACAGTCCCCACGGCCACTGATTACAGAGGCCTACATAAACTCCTCCGGGAAAGGAACATTCCGTTCCATTCCTACTCTTTCGAGGAGGAAAAACAAGTACGTGTGGTCGTACGTAATGTCCCACACGAAATATCCGTCCAGGATATTCTCAGCGACCTTAAGTCGCAAAAAATTCCGGTGGCTGAGGTCCACCGAATGCACCGTCGTGGGGGTAAACCCTACGACATGATCCTGGTCGTTTGCGACCCAGTTGAGGGGTATCACCCCATTTTCAAACTCAGCCAAGTCTGTAGGCTCTCGGGCATTAAAACCGAGAACCCAAATAGGAGTGGCATAGTTGGGCAGTGTCATCGCTGCCAACTCTACGGCCACACACAGCGTAATTGCTACGCTAAGCCAAGATGCGTCAAGTGCCTGGGTGACCACGGCACCGCTGACTGCACACGCCCTAAGGACCGATCCCAATGTGTCGAGCCTCCCAGCTGCGTGCTGTGTGGTGAGACCGGGCACCCGGCAAATTACCGGGGCTGCCCCAGGGCACCAAAATCTTCTTCTCCCTCACTGGCAAAGCGCGGTAACGTCCGCCAGTTTAGGGAACGCCCCACCCAAGCCACCAACACCCCAATGGCTCAAAGCCATCAGCGCCCTAATCCCTGGAGGGCAGCAAACCACAAGGCCCACTTCCCGGCCTTGAGGACCACTACCCCTCAGGCTTCACAGGCCCCTCAGGCCTCCCCTAACGCCTCACCCTCTAAGGCCATCCCCGCCCTTATGGATGTAGCCATCCCCCCATTCTCCCCGCCAACGGCTTCTCGCGCGGCTCTCGCAAAGACGAGGCCCCCTGCACGCCTATCACCACCCTCCCCTCCCCCACCAAAGGCTACTCCCGCAGCTGTCCCAGCTCCCTTAGTCGAGACAGTCGAAAATGTTGATGAGAATCTGTCTCTCATCACTTTCCTGGCCTTTTATTCTGATAGGGCCCTCGCCTTAAGCGCGGCACTCAAATCCAGCGGAGGCAACCATGCCTCAATCTATAAGAACTTCAGTGATGTAAATCACTATATTTACAAATTCAACTCCATAGTTAATGGATAAGTCCACTAACCGTAGGCTCAAACCGAAGGCCCTCCGGATAGGGCTCTTCAATGCCAATGGCCTTCTGAGCCAGCGTGACGAAATCGCCACATTCCTCCGCGATCATCAAATTGATGTACTTCTGGTCCAAGAGACCTTTCTCAAGCCCCAACATCGAGACCCTAAAATTGCAAACTACCGTTTAGTTCGCAACGATAGGACCCGATGTCACAGGGGAGGTACCCTTATCTATTATAAAAATTCACTCTACTGCATCCCTGTGGATCCTCCCACTCTTGCACAAGTAGAGGTCTCTGTCTGTCGGCTAGGTATGACAGGCCATCAGCCCATCACGGTCATCTCCTCTTACATCCCTCCTCCTAGCGCCAGCAACACGGCGGCTAACACCTCGGAGATAAAAGATGACCTCACTAAACTTCTCGGTTTGAGTGATTCCGTCATTCTGGCGGGTGACCTCAATGCCAAACACCCCTCGTGGAATAGCCTCACGGCCAACCCCAGGGGGAGAGTCGTTTTCGAACTCTCCGGCCCCCTCAACTTTGATGTCATCGCCCCGATGCATCCCACTCACTACCCTCATGACCCCAACTTTCGTCCTGATGTGCTCGACATTGCCCTCTTAAAGAATGTTAGCCTAAGGCTGCATTCTGTGGAGACAATTGACGAGCTAAACTCGGACCACAGGCCCGTTATTCTGGAGCTTGCCCCCAGATCGGGAACCATGGACCCCTCTCAACCCCCTCCTTCCCGAGTGATCACTGACTGGAGAAAAGTAAGCGAAAAGCTGAAAATCACCACGTCACCTCACTTGGATAAGATTCCAGATCTCATCGAGTCTGCCGCCGACACGACGGCTGCGGTCGACTCCTTCACGGAACATGTGCGATCCGTCCTGAGCGAATGCTCAAAGGAGGTCCCGGCGATGAGCGATCATCGCTGGAAACTCCCGGACGAGGTGCGTGCTCTGCTGACGGAGAAGAACGCGGCGGTCCGTGCCTACTCATCCTTTCCCTGCCACAGTAACAAAGTTCACATGCGCTACTTACAGCGTAAAGTAAGTCGCGCCATCGCTGAACTGCGTAGCAGTCGCTGGGAGAAGATGCTTGGCGACCTCGAACCCAATCACCAGGCCTTCTGGGAACTCCAGAGGAAGTTACGCGCCTCTGAGGTTACAACTATGCCTCCCCTCACTCGCCCTGACAATACCATCGCATTTGAAGACGATGAGAAAGCGGAATGCCTGGCCGACAGCCTAGAGTCCCAGTGCTCTCCTAGCTCCTACCCGGTTGACCCAGTTCACCTCGCCAAGGTGGACGCTGAGGTCGAACGTAGGACTTCTCTCCCCCCCGTCGAAGACCCCGAGGACCCCCTCCCCCCCATCACTCCAGATGAGGTGAAGGATATAATCGGGAAACTCAAACCCAGGAAAGCCCCTGGGTCTGACGGTATCACCAATAAGGTGTTCCGTTTTTTCCCAGCTTCCCTTATCATGTTGATGACTGCCATTTTCAACGGCGCTCTGTCCAACAACATGTTCCCACAATCGTGGAAAGAGGCGACCGTTATCGGTATTCCAAAACCGGGAAAGCCAAAGTCCTCCCCTAATAGCTATCGCCCCATCAGTCTGCTCAAGGTCTTAGGTAAAATCTACGAGCGCCTTATTTATAAGCGACTCAGGGACTATGCCGAAGCCAAGGGCCTCCTCCCAAATGAACAGTTTGGCTTTCGAGCTAATCACTCATGTGTCCAACAGGTTTACCGTATCGTTGAGCATATCAGCGACCGCACTCAACGCGGTTTAAAAACGGGAGCCGTGTTCTTTGATATAGCGAAAGCTTTCGACAAAGTCTGGCACAATGGCTTAATTTATAAGCTATACAAACTCGGCGTGCCCGACCGTCTCGTGCTCATCATACGAGACTATTTGTCGAATCGCACCTTTCGGTATCGTATCGAAGGTGCGCTTTCCTCCCCCCACCCTATCCGAGCCGGCGTCCCTCAAGGCGGTGTGCTCTCACCCTTATTTTTCACGCTGTTCACAAGCGACATTCCCAGAAATGACAAGACGCAGTTAGCTCTTTTTGCCGATGACACGGCCATCTATTGCTCAGGCAGTAGTGAAAAGTCAATAGCCAATAATCTCCAGAAGGCGGCCATCGACCTAGGCGATTGGTTTAAATTCTGGAGATTTGAAGTTAATCCCGAGAAAAGCCAGGCGGTCTTGTTTTACAAGCAGCGGGCTAGACTCGTTCCCAAACCACCGAGTCCGATCACCATGTTTGGTAAGCAGATCCCGTGGGAAAAGCAAGCCAAATATCTAGGTGTGATACTAGACCACAGACTCACTTTTGCTGAGCACATAAAAACGGTACGTTCGCGCGCCGCTTTTGCTCTAGGTAGACTCCACTCCATGCTGAATGCACGCAGCAAGCTGTCCCTTAAATGTAAACTGCGCATTTACACAACGTGCATTCGCCCGATTATGACTTATGCGTGTGCCACATTCGCACACTCAAAGTCAAAGCAAATCCACAGGATGCAAGTAGTCCAAAACCGGTTTCTCCGAAAAGCCACGGGCGCCCCGTGGTTTATTAGGAATGAACGACTTCATGTCGACCTCAAAATCCCGACAATAAAACAATTCATGAAACGTCTTACAAAGCGTTTTATTGAATCAGCTGAGAAACACAGCAACCCTTTGATTTCAAAGGCCTCACAATACACTCCCTCTCGTATTAGCAAGATTCGCCGTCCTCGGCATACACTCGTCGAGTCAGATGACGAGATCACAACGATTCAGGAAAGCTGTAGGGAAACCAGCACTCTTAGAAAAAACAAACACAGACCGCGTTCCGTATTCCGACCTCGCCGCCGAGGTCCGTCGCGACGCCCCATTCAAAACCCTCCCCGACTTTTGCAAACGAGCCAGCCCGCGCCGCTGAGCCCTTAGCTTTAATAACCCCTAAATAATAAAACGACCCAGCCTGATTGTCCCTTGCTGTCCCAAACTGACGCCGCTAAGCCGAGGTCGTATTCCACAGGGAATGCCCTTAGCGAGCGGTCAGTAGTTTAGCTTGTAGCTAGATTTGTTGCCTTGGCTGGGGGCCTTAAATTCTTTTGAGGCCACCACAGGTTAGTCCGGTTAAGCAGTTGCTAGCCCTTGCGTGTTAACTTGCTAGTGGTCATACCGAAAAAAAAAAAAAAAAAAAAAAAAAAAAACATCTCATGTGGAATTCCGTTACCGCCTTCACCGCGTGGAGGTACTTCCAGCTTATGTTAATAAATATTAGTATTTAAAGTGATTTCCACATCAAATGTTCCTGATCCTTGATTTTTATTATCTCGGCGGAAAATACTCATCAGACCAAACAAATTTTGTTAAAATGTCATGTCTGTAAATGCCATAGTTTAGTTGTGCTCTCCGAGTTCCAAAAAAACTACCATTTATAATAATATTAACGTATAATCTTGTGGAGCACAACTTAACGTGTTTATTTTCTGCATTTTCATTCTAAAATAAAAGAAATAACCAAACAAACGATGAGGGCGCCACTGCGCGGTCGGCGTTTGGTCGGCGTCGGCGCCCTCCATCATCATGTGCCTAGCCTTTTTCCAACTATATTGGGGTCGGCTCTTAGTCAAACCGAATTCAGCTGAATAACAGTATTTTACGTGGAGCGGCTGCCTACCAAACCTCCACAACCTATTAACTGTGTAACACGGTACCTACTTCTTGGCAAGACTGGTGTCAGATTTTCTAGCTTCTGGCAATCCGTAACGACTGCCAAAGATTTCCAAATAACAGCCGGAACCAACGGCATATCGTGCTTTCCGAGGCACGGAGGAGTCTCGCTATGTTAAGATGGTCATCCATCCACAGACCTTGACCTCGGCACGATTATTTAGCAAAACTTAAAAATAAATCAAAACTTTGTTTTCATTTCCTATAATCACAAGTTTCGCGAGTTTTTGAGTACTTAATTATGTGTTAAATTGTATTTAAATCATGGTTTTGGGCACATTTAACGTTTTTTTTAGTGATCGAAACAAAAAAATACATACCTATGTATAACGATTTACTGGGTCGATTCATTCAGTAGGTAGGTACTAAAAATATCATCGCCTGCCTAGCCTTTCACCAACTATGCTGGGGTCGGTTTCCAGTCAAACTGGATTCAGCTGAATAAACTGTACCATTGTTTCAGGTACGTAAAGCGCTGCCTGACTTGCGGATTATGTTCGAAAGAGTTACCGCGGCTCTTTTTTTTTTTTTTGTTGGATATGACAGAGACAAAGTCTACGATGGAGCGAGCTTACCCAGAAGGAGCCTGTTCACTCTAACTTTGAAGAGATTAGGGCTGTAAGCTTTTGGAAACACAGACGCAGGCAGAGAGTTCCACTCCTTTGCTGTGCGCATTATAAAAGACGTTTGGAAACGCTTAGTGCGAATTGGTGGAATAGCTACAAGGTAGGGATGGTAAGATGCAGTGCGTCTGGATGTCCGATGGTAGAAGGGGGCCGGTGGGATGAGGCTCTGGAAAGCAAAGGGCACGAGGGAGGAGCACGGATGGGTTTTAGTCAGTAAGAGTCTGACACTCCCTTCCGCTCGCGATGATTTCCCATCCATAAAAAAAAGGTAAGTAGGTACGTAAAGTGACTACCTGTTTGACCTACACAACCTAATAACTGGGAAACACGGTAGGTAGATACCTCTTGGCAAGACTGGTGTTAGATTTTCTAGCTTCTGGCAATCCGTTGCCAAAGACCTACAAATGACAGCCGGACCATCGACTTAACATATTATCCGAGGCACGAAGGAATCTCGGTATGTTAAAATGGTCAGCCATCTACAGGCCGACCTCGGCAAGCATTGCTTAACCTTAATATCAAGCCTTGCGGCTGTTATTATTAAGTCATGAGCATCCAGTCTCCTCATTTCTCTTTACGTACAATTTTTTCGGCCATCCATGCGAACGAAGTCGCGGGCACAGCCAGTAGATAATAATATGCAAATAATCGTTTCTCCTCAGTAGGTACTGTAAATAAAAGAAACAAAAAATAGCGGTCTCCCGAGGCGACGACGCGACGTTTGGGTCAAAATATTCGTACCTATATAATAATTATATTAATCTAAATAGATCAAAACATTCTTTTTTTTACTTCTTAGAGTTTTTTTTCGGGGGTTGTTTATTTTAATTTGTTTTTTATCACTAACTAGAGAACATTAATTCGAGTTTTATGAAAAAGGCGAAGGGATCTTTGATAATCACAAGCATAATTGCTGAGCCTGGTTCCTCTCTGTTGTTGTTGGGCAAGGAGTTTTTTGAGACAAGCCAGACACGCTGGTGACCACCAGGCCAAGCGCCGACACAACGAAGCTTGACAAGACCTTTTTTTTTTTTGAGGATGGGAAATCATCAAATGACCCCTCCCGCTCTGGGTGGAGCGGCAGGGAGTGTCAGACTTTTACTGACTAAAACCCACCCTTTGTCCTCCTAGTGCCTTTCCTTCCAGGGCCGCGGTAACTCTTTCGAACATATTCCGCAACCCTGGCAGGAGCTTGACAAGACCTTGAGAGAAGATCGAATGTACGATGTGTTGTGACTTTTATTTAAACACTTATATGTATAATTGTTATTTATTCAGCTTTAGAATACAGATCAGGTAAGTCTGGTTCTACGATACATGCTAGTCACGGTCAAAGAGTATAATAATAATATCGGTAGTGACGTACCACCAGCCTTCCTCTACCGGCGCACCACAGATTCACAACATCCTCTATATCAGTGTTGCTATTACATAATAATGCTCCTCTCACAATCGAACCTGTTCATGCAACGAAATTACCTAAAGCTGATAAGAACAGCGGTGGGGTAAGTAGGTAATAATAACATAATTTCCACAGGTAAGGTGTGTAACACTTTGCGTATACCTAGAAATTATACTTACCTATAGGAAGATAATGCACTTTAGTAGCCGTCAGAGGTCTGGATTTGTAGCTGTTTGTGGGACTTACTGGGAAATAATGGACTCGCCCAAACAAAACCATGACCAGCGAATGTGGATGTGGTTTTAACACTAGTACTTAAACCTTTCAGGAAAATTAAATATAACCGGGACGCTGTGATAAGTAGGTACCTACGCATATTAACAGGATGATGTTCCAAGTTTTGTATGGTTACACGTGCCACTCAGGATTTACATAAGATACTTCTTATTTTCCTGTTGATTTTATTTTTGTTTTACCTACATTGTTCTTTAAACAATGTGGCTGTGTATGATATTTAACCAGGTGACAAAATCCATATACTTACCTACGTATGTTTGTGTAATTTGATGAATTTCAGGTATGGATTTAGAAAGACACACAAATAACAGTTGTTCGTCCATACGAAAATAACATCGTAAATATAAAATACATATCCGTCTACATCTTCATAAAAACAAGGAAACTGATAAATTAGCAATAAAGACGTTGTAGCTGATAAACTAGCTATCAGATTCCCAAGATAACAATGATGAATTCGACGTTTCTCATCTGGTAAGTACCTTGATAACGAAGAATGCTTTATAACTATATGATCGATACCCAATATTTGCACCTACTCGTATAGGGGCTTAGTGAAGAGGTCGGAAAGAACTTAAGTTGTTATTATTGATGTTGTTTATTATTTATTCGTTTTTACTGTTAATTCAAGGCGAACAGTTGTAGATGTGATATCAGTGATATGTGATGTTTTACGTAAGTTTTTATGGTTTTGTGAATAGGTATAATAGTGCTAACATCGATTTATTTATATACCTATATGCCAATGAAAAATACCTCCCTCAAGGTTATATGCACTTACAATTGAATTTCATCGAAATTGAATGAATAATAACTACTTAATCATATGTAGGTATCGTATAAAACGAGATACTTAGGTAATTGTTTAGTTTACAACCGACAATAGGTATGTTTTACTGCTCACAATATAGATTTATTAGATGAGAATTATAAAACGGTCGTAGTCGATTTATGGTTTTACTGTGTTATAATATAAAATAAAGATATCAACGAAATTGGGAATGTCAAAGAAACTTAGTTGAAGAAAAAATCACCACTCTATTACAATTATGTCTAATAAACAAATATGATGTCTATAAATATTACGGTTATTTCTTTATGGACAAGTGGAAGCGTATCTGATTTAAATCATTGTTAAAAAAATTTACTCATAAAAATAAAATAAAACAATTTAAAATAAATCAATTCATGCACTATCTTTCGAAAAGGTAGTCTGAGTTGCCCGCAATAACGCCTAAGATACCGTTAGCTTCCCGCAAATCCTGTAGATACTGTAGCACCACAGGGCTGATCCTGTGAGCTACTTATTAAATATTATAAATAAGACTCAGATTTTAATTTTAAGGAGATAATATATTGGAGCTCCAAGTCTCGAAGGTTCAAATTATATCTCTCAATCTTTCATACAAAAACGTTCTTCTACCTAATCATATTTCATAATTAATATCTCATTCCTACCGGACACTTCCAAAGCAGGTATGAAATAATATATCAGCCTAGCTGCAAGAGGCTGCTACACTACATTCTTATGCAATAAAGATTTTGTTTGTGTCAAAGCATTTGTGCACCCGTCTAAATTGGCTTTACTTAGGTATACTTAAGTAGTAAAAAGGAAGCCAAAAATATTTTCAGAAACTAAGAGGAGCTTGAGGATTACGCTTACAATGTTGTCTTATCTAGGTTATGTCATGTTTCTAATGTTACAAAAGATGACATCACTAACAATGGCAATAAACTATTGAAAATTAATTGTAAAAAGGTTAATTGTATTGTGTGCTTTTCCCTGCTTTGGAAATTTATCAAATAGGAAAAATATGTAGGCTAAATTATCACAACATGCATTTTTCAGATAGTCACCAGAGTGAAAAGTTTTTATTTTTTGACATTGTCAAAAAATAATTATAAATAATTATATTATTTGTATAACAGGGCCTAAACCACCAACTCTTAAAGCAGTATTACTTTAATATTACTTCCAGTGGGAAAGAGACGGAGCTATACGTCCTGTACAGCTCCGTCTCTTTCCCACTGAAGTAATATTGAAGTAATACTGCTTTAAGAGTTGGTGGTTAGACCCCTGAACATTGTTTAAGGATTCTGAAATGTTAATTAACTATGACAATATAACAGTATTTGATAGGTCTTTTTGCGAATAGGACGTTTTGGTACGGAGGCGTTGTTTTTAATTGAAAATCAATGCTGCGTGGTGGTTCACTAATTGATTAAAAGCTGTATTAAATTTAAAACGCGTTAAGACATTGTTGTGCTGTCGGTGGAACATAAAATTGAACTGTCTTGTGTTGAGCTAGGTAAGCATATCATAGTGTGCGTTTACAGACCCCCTAATTATTAAAACTACTCTATATTTGAGTCAGTAACCCGCTTACGCGTCCCCGCCGCGCAAGCGATGCTCGCGCAACACGTCTACGCATTAAATTTCAGTGTTGTTTGGGGATTGTAGTCAACAAAAGACGTGTAAGGCAAGAATATTAGTGGGAAGTACAATCACCGTATACGCTAAAGTGGGTAAGATGTTTTTGCAAAACTTGCAACTAATAATAAACAAGTGATAGTCTGTGGTGACTTTAATATTAATATTTCAGAAAATAATTCATCAAACGTGTTCAAAGATCCAACCCGAATAACTACAAATACTGCTACATGTATTGATAAGGTTTTTTGTTGTTGTGACTTCTTAGACAAAACAGACGTAAATTACCTACCTTCTGATCACAGTGGACTAACAGTATCTTTTGAGTCCAATATGCCAATTCAACAACTACAGGTACAATCCAGGCCAATTGTACAACCGGCAAATTAAATTAATTTAACAGCACTTTAACCAGTAAGTTAAGTGACCAGCGGCCCTACCATAACGTGTTAAAGCGTGAGTAGTTCGAGCGAGAAGGAGGGACGGAGCTATATAGGGTGTATAGCACCAAGGGACGTTGTACAACTGACGCTGGTGTAATGTTATTAAAACATATTCTTTATAATGCGTGGGAAGAGGCACAAGATGCCAGTATGTTCTGCTACCTGTCGAAAGCGTTTGATTGTGTGAGCCATGAAACATTACTTTGAACTCATAGAGCTTTGAGCTAATTCATATAAACGGCAACAATTTAACAGGTTTAAACGTGAAAATGAGGGTGACTCAGGGCTCAATTTTGGGTCCTTTTCTTGTTTCTAGTTTATATAAAGGATTAGCCCTATATATTACAAAACAAACTTAATATGGAGTTATTTTCTGATGATACAACTTTAATTTTAAAAATAAATAAAAACAATCTTATCTATGTAAATAACGCCCTACTGCAGGTATAATATTGGTTCACTGCTAATAATTTAGTTTTAAATGGAAAAAAAACGGAGTGCATTCGATTTACTTGTCAAAAGTAATGATTGTGACATAATATTGAACAGGGAGAAACTAGAATTCGTCGATGAAACAGTATTCCTGGGGATTACGCTTGACTCAAGGCTACGATGGGGTCCTCATTTAACATCTCTTGCAGGATGGCTAAGTTCAGCAGCATATGCTGTTAGAACAATCCGCCAGTTTACAGATGTTGTAACCGCGAAGCTAGTCTATTTTAATTAATTTCATAGTACCTATAATGTCTTACGGTATCTTACTATGGGGATGGGCTGCTGATATCAAGTCTATTTCATTCTGCAGAAAAGAGCCATCAGGGCCATTTACAATCTCCACCAGCGCGATTCTCTAATAAATGTATCTATACAAAACTCAATCTCTTTTGCATTGTATAATTTCACGCATTAATTATTTCAAAACGAATGTAATCATCAATTTGCAAACACTGATTTAAAAGAGTGAGACATGGGACTTTCTTGAACGTTGCTATCCACAGGGTCTATTCGTTGGAACGTGCAACTGCCGCGCTGTCCTCAAGCATCTACGATAGCATTAATACTAAACTACTTTTAAAAATAATAAGTTAATATTTTTACTGAAAAAATAAGAAAGTCCTTGTTCTGTTCGCTGTTGATTTTCAGATTTTCTGTTTGTTAAAAAAAAAACAACCTTCTAGTACCTAACCGATATCTTTCGTACATAATTGCGTAAAACTCGCCGAAATAAGTAGATACCTATAACGAATATTAAGTATAAAAAGCTATATAAAATATTATGAACTTCGCATCTATTGATAAGTAATCAGTCAATGTTTATAATAACGTTTTGCATTAAATCATAGATGAAGATTAATTTGATAAAAAGCTAGAGCCGAATTTAGATAGGTTCAAGAAATAATAAACATTATACAGACTGAATTAAGGAAAGCGGAAAATGGCAAGCCATTTATAAGATGACTTGTACCGTATCAATACACAGAAAAAAGAAGATTCAATTAGCTGAATTCGGAAACCACCAGATCAACGGCGTTCTTGCAACTTGGGAGAGATCGTAGCGTTGTGTAGTACGCAATATGTATTAAACAAAAATACTGTGGCATGACTTTAATTGTGATGAGACAAATTGGTTGAATGGAAAGTGAGTTTGTTGAAATTTTCAGTATTTTTATATAAGTAAATTGTCGGTTTGCTATCTGTTTTATCTTTTAATGAATAAATTCGTTTGTTGTCGAGTTGGTCCCTGTAGTTAGTAGCGATTCGGCAAATTCGCAATAAATACGAGTGTGATAATGAGCTGTACACCAGTTGCTGTTGACTAGGTGAGTGGTTACGTTCCTACTTAGCAAATATAATGTAATAGACACTTTAACTAGGTATTTTAATTATTTTAAATGGTGTAAAAGGTAACTAAATTGAAATATATATATAATAATATAAAGAGACATACATAATATAAATATTATGTATGTCTCTTGCACTGGCGTAGAACCACGCATATTTAGTTGAAGGGAAATGTAGAGAAGTATTAGGAAAATCCAGAAAAATCTCATTGTATTCATTCCGGTACTTAATGTACCTATACAGTCAGAAAGATATATTATTGGTGCATGTTCACCTTATTGTGCGTTCTTTCGGTGCATCTTCTGCATAACACGAGTTAGAACTTCAGTCATAACTAAGTACTTCTAAAATGTACATTTTACTTTACAGAATGCAATCATGTTTGGCATAGTTTCTATAGTCCTGGCAGTGTTACAGCTGCAAGTCAGCTTCGCTACCGGTGATACGACCGACTATGCCAACAGCACATCAGTGGAATTGTTCCAGGCGTACCTCAGGATTAACACCACCACCCATAATGACTTGAGTAAGAATAGCTTTTGATTATTTCCTTGACATCCTTGCTGCGATAGGAGATTTGCACACTCCTTGCACTTTCCTTGACTCTCTATTGTTTTTAAAGTGTTTACATTCATCATCATCATCCACAGCCCGACTTCGCCCACTGCTGAGCATAGGCCTTTCTTTTCTTGTGCCAATCCCGACGTTGTGTGTGTGCCTGTGCTATAATTATCTTAGTAAAGTAATTTCTAATTTCGTCGCTAAGTTCCAACACCACGTAAGTCACAAAAACTGTATGATTTTAAATAGATACCATTGCATTATCATTTTTTGTAATTTGTGTACTCAAATTAGAACTTCTATTAAGTATAAGACTATCTAAGCATTAAAATTTATTGTATAATTATTAGGACTATTACTATAAACACACTTAAATCAAAGACAACTAAAACTAAAAATAATCTTAAAACATGGCGTCGAAAAATTCCTCCGCATCGCAGGCCACTGGTAATGTACCCAAAAGGCTGGCCGCATTGCCACGTTGTATGGCAATGCTTCTCCTTTGTCCGAGGTAAAAGCCAGCCCTAGGGTCACGCGAAGTATCAACTAAGCGTCTTGACTAATCTTTAAACAAGTAATGAGCACTCGGACCCCACGACCCGAGAGTTTTAACCCCAAACGGCTCGAAAATATAACTACCAACAAGGTCATTATACTTCCGCCGCTTGAGGTTCTCCGCAGCCGCAGCGGCAGCGCCAGCACAGCACGAAGAGCTAGGAAGATGGGATGGCACACACTAATGGCCTACCCATCTTCCATGGAAATAACGACATGCCGTCCGGTCTCTTGCCATCGTCGCGTGCCAGGCCATTGGGTTCTAATACAGCCGGAACGCCGACGCGACGGTGACAAGAGCTCGTCGGATGATGTCGTTAATATTCGCGTGCCGCGCTATGCGACCCGCGCTACGGCTGCGTGACAGGCCGTGGTGTCCGAGGCTGTTGACAGCTTCGCCACAGTGGCAGCGATGAGGAGAACAACAAGGAGCGCCAAGACGCAGGGAAGCAGCGAGGCGGAAAGTAGTATCGTCGAACAAGGTGCCTATGTTCGACGACGGTAGTGCGTATTCTAAGGTATCTAAGTACAAGGACTTCTGTAAATATCAATGCCAAAAGCCGTAAATGACTTATGTAGTGTTAGAACTTAACGACGATTTGGTTTTTGTCTACAGCATCGTCGCATGAAGGATGTGATCTAGTTTTTTACTTCTTGCTAGGTTTTCCTAATTTTAATATGTAGTATGACCCTAGTCTCAGTATCTATCGTTTTCATTATTCCCACGTGTACAAGCTGTTTTATAAACATTAATTAATTCAAATATTTTAATCGAGTCGTGTTTTCGTTTAGTTGTTCGTGTTTATCAAAAACTAATAATAATTTATTGATTTGCAATTTACAATTATATCTACTAAACCTAACTATATACAAACTAGACTAAAAATTGCGAATTATGTACAAAAAGTGTAAAAAGCAAATTGATCATTGGGCATCAAAAAACTCATCCACATCGCTGTCAATGACAAAAGTGCCCAGAACACTGGCAGCATTGCCACGTTGAATGGCAATGCTGATTCTTTGGCCAAAGAAAAGCCCAGCCCTCTGGTCACGTGAACAGTTAATTAATTATGTTACTTTCCAGCGCCGGCTGTAGAATTCTGGCAAGCATTGGCTGAAGTTGCTGGTGTACCATGTGATGTTCTCGAGATTGTGCCGGGGTACCCCATCGTGATACTGAAATGGGAGGGAATTGACAGCAGCCTGCCCAGCATTATGCTGAACTCACACATGGACGTGGTACCTGCTAATATAGAGGTAACTAACCAAGAAAACTATTTGATCACCGCCAAAGAATTTGATTGTCTTGTAAAAAAAACTTGGGCACCTTTTACGGGGTGGACGATTTTCTTTTATTCGGACAATAAAGATAGAAAATAGCACCTGTTTGAGTGATAATCTGTCCATGTCTATTAATTTATTTTACTTTAAGTGATTAAAATGGTTGAAAAAACACAATTTAAATAAGACAATGTCCTTATCAAGACTTTTACCAACTAATGATCAATCTAATGCCTATGACTATCAGGCCGAAATGTCCATAAGGCATTTTTTCCAAAATTAAAAAACTACAATATACCTAATTCGACTTTGACAATCAGGAACCAAAAAAAAATTCAATAATTCAGGTTGTCACGCTGCGATCTACCTAAGTACTTAATCATTTTTTATGACTATAATTTATTGTACCTACAACTTTACAAAAGCAATTTCGTTGGCAATTCAATTACCTACGCATTTGATAGAATAACCATACCTATGACTGTTGACGGTTGATAGGAATCTATATAGGAGCTGTAAATTGAATATCTTGTGATATCTATAAGAGCGTGTTGTTAAAATTATTGACACAAGAATTTGACAAATATTTTAAAGAATTAACGTAAACTTACTTTCTTTATTCCAATATTGAATACACCTCGTTAATATATGGGGCCAATTCTACTAATTTTTATGCAACGCATTCGCATTGCAGTCATAATCTGACAAAAATGTTGAGATGTGAAAACGAACGATGCTTCAAAATTAGTAGAATTGGCTCTGTGATGATTTCCCTTCGCTAACAAACATAATTTTCCTCTATCAGATTTAAATGTATGTGCCATCCCGCAAAACTTTAATCTCCACATACATACATACATTCTTTCAGTCAATTCAAAGGCAATACATAGCCCTTTGTTTTTTGTGCGGTGTACACTAAAGCATGAGTGTAATAAATAAAATAACATCTTCCTTGATAATGTGACGGTTGCGGTTCTTTCACAGGAGGGCTGGGCGTACGACCCGTTCGATGGCCATATAGATGACAACGGCGTCATTTACGGCCGCGGTACGCAGGACATGAAATCTGTGTCAATACAGTACTATGAAGCGCTGCGCAAACTCAAGGAGAACAATGTCAAGTTACTCAGAAACGTTTACATGACTCTTATGCCCGGTGAGTGATAATATTTGTTGCTAAATGATAACATAGTCGAGGTCGGCCTGTGGGTGGGGTGGCCATATTAACATGCCGAGATTCCCCCGTTCCTTTTTACTCCGACTGTCATTTTTAGATCTTTGACAAACCTAACAGGTACTCAGAAGCCAAGAAATCTATATATTTACTGGGTTTTGGACGTCAGATAGGCTGTGACTCCATGTAAATTACTGGTAATCACAAAACATATAGTTGAGAAAAGGCGAGCCAGGCAGATTTCAGCCAAAAGACGTCCACTTGAATAAAGGCGTCACCTCGCAACTTTCATTTATCTGTCGTACTTTTTGTTTTAAAAGCAATGAAAAAGAAATGCAATTCTTTCAAAGATTACCGAGTCTCATAAATTATACGTAGGACAATTTACTAAGTTAAAAGGACCTTTTTCCGGTTTGATCTAATTATATTAAGGCGCTGTCATCAAATTGCTGGTTTTCCAAATTAATTTTAGCCAAATATGTTTATAAGTTGCAAGCTGCAGAAAAAATATACGTTAATTTTAACTATACTTCCAAGAACTCTACTGTTTTCTAAACATGTTTAAAAATAAAATACCTCTAACTTTGACTTTCGAAAAAAAAAACCTGTATTATAGCCTACGTATGCTCGCCAAAATTTGTAACAAATAATGAATCAAATCTTAATGCAAAAATTTGTTGTTTTAGATTTTTTGTAGCTCAACTTAGTTTTGAGTAAATCAATAAAATGGTTCATTTTTTACAATAAATTGCAAGCATTGCAGCGCATTAACGCAAGTGTTTCTAAGTAGGTAAATTATTTAGACAAACATATTGGAAACCTTAATATTCTTGGAAATAATCATACCCATATGCATGCAATTTTAAAAATGAATTTATTTCGCTTGCAGTACGTACCTACTTAAAGCACGCTTGGTTATATTAATCACTCTGGTCTACCATAAAAACGAATGATTCGTGTATTCAGATGAGGAGGTGGGAGCGGAAAACGGAATGATCCTATTCGTCAAGTCCCCACAGTTTATAGCCATGAACGTGGGAATAGAACTGGACGAAGGCACCTCATTCCCTCTGCCAGGCATGGCAGTCTTCTATCAAGACAAGGTTGTATGGCGTAAGTAAATTACGGATAATTATCATATTAAGCCTGTTTCATGTTTTTAAGGGTGTAGGTACTGTGGAACAACTGGGAAGCAATTCTGTTCCACCGGGATCTAAATGCTTAAGTGGTTTCGCGTTTTATTAGAAACGAAATAAAATTATAACCACATTTATAGCGCGCCTAAAACTTTATTTTTGTAATTTCTACAGACTCCAATTAATTTAAAACCTAAATGACACTAAGGCGTCGTCGTCCTAATACAAAGCTAAGCAAAGCCATCGCGCGAATACGCGATCGTCGCGTTCATTTTGCGACGACAGAGGGCGCTTTCTAGTTCTGGCGAACATTTAAACGCGACGATCGCGTATTCGCGCGATGATCGCTTTGTATTAGGACGACACCTAAAAGTTGCCAGACATATTTATTGTCAGCCTGTAGGAATGCTATTGGTTTCGTTCTAACATGCGACCTTCATTAGATGTCATGTATCACAGTCACAGTACCACTATGACTGGTGCCTGGTTTCTCAACTGAGATAAACTATCGACAACAATTTATATTGAAATAAAGCAAAACTTCCATAACTGAGAGTTTCGAAAAAAAATAGCATTGTTGAATACAACTTAACTTCGGTTGTGAATACAAATTAATGACTCGCACGACACGTTGATAGTTACAAAAACGTTTTTTCTGTATAATAGATATCACTACCGTGACTAAATTCATTTTCACTAAATTAATTTCGACAATTCGTGACTCATTCAATTGAATAGTTAGTTAGGTACGAGCTCAGCCTGCTGAAAAACCATGATTAATTCACGTATAAAGTATACACACAGTTACTTTATTGTTACAACTGTTTAAAGATTTTATAATAAGATGACTCATCTTAGTTGTTTGTGTTAAAATAATTACAGAAATACAAGTTGACTGTCACGGTGTTTCTGCCCATGGGTCCACTTTTCCCGCAACAAACGACACTGCTACTGGCAAGGTGAATATTATATATAATAATATTAAAACAAAAGAGTATTAAAAAAATATTAAAATGGTTTTAAAACACACTTTTAAGTTTAACACCCTTCCTTCCTTCCTTCATTTAATTTATTAAGTTCGTGTATTTTTTAGTGCCGCAACGTGATAAACCAATTCTTCGCGTTCAGGGACGAACAGTACAAAATAGCAAGTCAATCACTCCCGAACGAAGCCGGCGGCTACACTTCCGTTAACCTCAACAGAATTAGCGTAAGTTCAAGTATATTCTATCTACATAATTTTTATCTATATACTATTATATCTATCTATCTTTACTAATCTATGCTACTAATTATAAAGCGGAAGAGTTTGTTTGTTTGAACGCGCTAATCTCTGCAACTTTGGAAAGTTCTTGTTGTATATGATAGCCACATTAATGAGGAAGGCTATACGGGAACGGGAAATTCTTACTGGAACAGGAAAAAACGGGATATGCGCGTAAGAAGTCGCGGACAAAAGCTAATATAATATATTAAAGCTGAAGAGTTTCTGAAGAGTTGTTTGTTTGTTGACATTAATCTCATATTTACAGGGTGGAACAGCCAACAACGTAATCCCAAGCCTCGTGAGCCTTGTATTCGACATGCGCTTGGGCACCACTGTTAACGAGGCCGACTTCAGCAACAAGGTAACAGGGCTATAATTCTATAATCATTACATTCACAGATAAATAAATTAATCACGCCTGCAATAAAATGCCCCCGAAGGGTAAATGTTCCCGAAGGGTTTGTTAAAGTCCCATAAAGTTATGCATATGTAAGTGCCGTGAGTCATGAAACAGGGGGCGAGCTTATTGCCAATAACCGGTATCTAGACATCCAGCTGCAAAACCACCACCAGTACCACTGGCCGATCCGAGAGTCGAATTCTCAATAGGTAGACCAATGAGGTAAAAATACAGAAGGCAATAATAGGAACAATTCTGCAAAAATTTCACCTTGAAACCTATTCTGTAAACACCGTGAAAACTTAGCTGAAGTGAACATGAAGTGAGCTGGCCATACTGTCCATACAATCAAGATGAAATGTCAGAGTGACAATTTATTCTACTAATTTTTAATCAATTTTCGCATTAGCATCTCAGTCGCAATCTGTCAAAAAAACCTCATTTAAGTATCATACATTTTATTTGTAGAATAGGCCCTCTGTCCACTTCAAGCGTATCCCTCCTAAGTGCATCATTCAAGGTGACATGTAAACAGAATAAACCGACTGGTTAATGTCAGGTTATTTAATGTCACGATCACAATATCTATGATTTCACGGTGACATTTCGACATAATAGACTGGTGGGCCGGAGTAGTTCACATTGGTCTGTATCAAAACTCGAATTAGTTGATTTTATTCCTCCTTCTGTTGATAGGTTGCACAGATGGTCGCCGAGTCTGGCGAGAACATAACCTTGACGTATATCTCGAAGAACCAGCAGTCCCCTGCCACTATCGCGAACTCCACCAACCCTTACTGGACCGCTATCGAATGTGCGGCCAATGAACTGTGAGTTATTTTTATTTAGGTATACTAATATTTCTCTTCAATCAAGCTACCGCCAACAAGTTCCAATGTGATTTCGTTAATTAATATATTTTTAACCAACTTATAAAAGGAGTTTATTTAGTTACTAAAGTTGGCTATCACTGTCATAAGTGAAAGAAAACATAATGAGGGATCCTGCAGTCCGCTAGTGCGAATCTGTAAACATGTCGAAGTAAACACTTGGGCAGGGTGCACGACGGGTGAGTTGTCAAACCATACAAATGATGGAATGACAGCTCAGTTGTCATTCACTCCGCCTAGGTGAACACCGTGAGATTTACAGTTTAAACACAGTTTAAATTTTTAATAAAGAATCTACATCGCCAATTCGCCATGAACACGTAGACTAGCCATGAATTTTATCGTTATTGAGCTGTACACTTATTAATGCTTTTTTTTTTCAACAGTAACATACCAATAATGCCTACGTTGCCCCCCGGCTCCACCGACGCCCGACACGTCCGCAACGCCGGCTTCCCGGCTTTCGGCCTTTCTCCAATGCCGAACACAGAGCTACTCCTGCATTCGGTCAACGAACGCCTGGCTGTGTCCACCTTCATGACTGGCATCGAGGTCTACCAGAAGGTCATAGACAACCTCGCCAACATCCCCGGAGATGAAACAGCTAAAGATGCCAGTTCGTATCTCTATACCACTGCTTTGTGAAGTACGAATACTTGAAGACTGGATCCTGAGTTCTTTTAATGCGCTTGCGTTGACACTATGCGTTTCCAACAATTTTTTTTTAAATATTTTTTAAAGAATGCTATGAAATAATATCTTAAATTATTATACCTAAGTACAATTAACATTCTCTACGTTTTAATTTTCACCAAATTAACGTTACTAACAATACTAACCATAACTAATACGGTAAAATCTGGGTAATAATGGTTAAGATATGAGTAACAATTTTAATAACACTTATTTAAAAATAATAATATTTTTTTATTCTTGTAAGAAATACTGAGGCTGTGACATGATGTTATTGTATTAAGAAAAACTATCTGTAGTAGACAATAAACATAATTCTGTTAAAACTAGCTTTAAATTTCAAACCCACAATCCTAGTAGGTACATTCTTCACATATTATTTACAGATGGATATTGTGTAAACAGTAGTATCAAAAAGTTATTTTAAAATATTAAACCAACTTCAAAACTTTCTTTTATTTAATTAATAACTAAAAGAGAAAATTATTATGAAAAACTAAAATAAATATAGGCATCGACCTCAAAAATTATTTACTTTAGATTTTCTCTTCTTTTTTGAAGTCGGTAAAAAAGGAATATTAGCTACTCTCTTCTATCAGCGGCTTTGCCTGCATAAATGCCGGAACTATAGGACAAGGGAACATACTTCGTAGATAAAAGTAGTCCTATGTCATAATTCCGGTTATAAAGTCAGAATTCTAACCGTGTGCCTATAAATCTGTTCATCTGGTGAAGCGTAATTGATTTACAAACATTGAAAATTACAATATTTAGGTTATATTTAGGTCTAGATAATAATTTGCAAAATAAACCGATCTTTGGAAAACATAGGTATTTGATATGCAGGCAACTACTTTTAAACAATGTTGTGAGTGTACTGAATAGACAATTATTTTACACCACACTCGTAAGTATGTCATATAAGCTTAAAAAGTTATAATCCACACATTAGAAATTTAATATAGGCAGTGCAGTGGAAAAATTAATATTTGTGCCTGTCTATCAAATAGCTTTGTTGACTGTACCTATGTAGGTACGTTTGTGGGCATGCCGCGTTCTCCTCACCACTGAATGCGGCATTATGAGAGATTGTGAGTGAGCAATTAGGTACAAAGGCGGTACACAGATCATTTTGCCTGGAAATGATAAAAAACAAACGTTTTTAAAAATGTTTTGGTAAATAAGTCTCTCTTTACAATCCAAATGAACAGATTTTTCCTAAACTTTAGTAGAGTAGGGACTGACTGCGTTATCTGCACTTAGACTCCCATTCGGTTCGTTGTGCGTGGAGCGATTCTGACTAACATGGCTATGATAGTCAGTTGTTCCCCACGCACAACGGACCAAATGGTGCTGGTTCTGTGCTTCTGGATGGAGTTAGGCTGGCTAACCTAGCTCCATCCAGAAGCACAGAAACTTCCTGGGGACTGTACAGGTTCTGGCGGAGGTAAATGTAGGCACTTCTTTTCTGTACCATTACATCGTGAACTTTCAAATGTTGAAGGCTACAGTAGGTACCTATAAAGGTAAAAAATATTCACAATGCCACACTCGGAAATAAATGTTCATGCAATAATGTAGATTATCTTAGATTAGCGACGTCATCATTAGTCTTAACTTTGAATAGATAAGTAGAGTCGTATCCTTTATTAACATTGAATTTTACAAAGTTCCCAGCGTCATAATTTAAGTCATCGACTGTCGCACGAGTGCATCCCTATTTATTTTATTGTATGATTAATAAAATAATAAATATTGCATTAAAAAAAAATATCGAGCATATTGTTTACATAAACAATATGCTCGTAATTTTTCATTTTTCATTGATGGCATGACGAGAAAAATTAATTGCATAAAAATGAATAAATAGTATCAGAAATAAAAGGCTATTCGAATTTGTAGAATTGCTCTGTTCCAGCACCATAACTCATCGTACATCCAGCGAGGTTCTGTTTCCTCGTTTGCAGCTAAAGCTTTAAACCAACAATCGCCACTTCACAGTAATGGGTGCCTTACCACCCGTACGTGCCGCAACATTTTTAAAAGGACTTTTTCGCGAGCTGCCGCCTTTTCTGTTTGCGCACCATCGCACCACCGCGCGCCGCGGCGTCCGGCGCTCCGTCACGGATCTCGCAATAGTCACGCTTTTAGCGAGCAAATGAATTCTCACCATTGATCGGGATTCGCTGTGTAAACCGTTTAGCGCACGATTGATGATTTTGTTTCTTTGTTTTCTGGATTTTTTTTTTCTTTTTGGGAATATAACGGTGGAGGGAGAGAATGAAAAAGTTAAATAGATTAGTTGGATGTTTTTATTTCATTGATAATTTAAAGAAGTGGAATTCTGGGAGAACTGGTCCAATTTCGTTAGGTTATTTGCACAAATCTACAGTTTTGGTATATTTAGTATAAATGTAACCGCTTAATATCTAAAATAAATCATTCCACAACTCTGTACCACCCACAATAAGATTCATAATTACTGCGGTTCACAATATTATCATCAAATAGAGGTGTAACGCTTTATAATTATGAATGTTATATGAGGGTGGACCGCTGGAGGCGAGAAGCGTTAATTGAAATGAATTGTCGCGACTGGCTGTAGCACATCGCACATAAATCAGACCGCCCCGGGCCACCGGCTAAGTGCCTGCTACGAGGGCTACGCCGTAGTAACCCGTAGACACGGCGCAAACCGAGCTACGCAATTACATCTTTTTATAAAGGTTTTTTTTTTGTTGGGTTTGGTTTAGTTAAGTGTCTTTTTATTTATTTTGGTATTTACATGGTTCACTACAATTACTCTTTCTTAAAGACTTAATTACGGAAGTTCATTGGAGGAGTATGTATGTTCAATATTATCGTCACCGTCCACAGGCCGTCTTCATCTGCTGAGCATAGCCCACTTTTCTCTTGTACCGATTCCCGCTCTCTCCTGTACCACCCTCACTCACAATCAAAATAAAGGTCTATAAATTATTTTATCTATTTCCATGCTATAAATCCTCTGTAAAAGTTTCTGAAACAGTTAGCTTATTGCCAACATTAAAACACCTAGTATCATGGTAACCATAATAACATACGAACGAGTGTTATAATGTTGTAATAAATTTCATTACGCAACTCCTTCGCTTTTTTGATATGGTATCGAAAAAGCAAAGGAATCACCAAACAGCCACATTATCCTTATGAATTTTAAGAAAAGAACATTGTCATGCACGCGCGTTACACTACCACAGAGCCGTAATTAAAAAAAAAAACTTGTTTTTTGAATTCACGTCGTGTTCCGCCATTTTTTTGTTCGATATTAATATTGCAAAAAATGTATTACTTTGTTGTTTACAAAAATGAGTGATACAAACTTTGATAACACACCACCAGAGATTTCTAATGCAGCAAAGGACTAGCTAGTCCTTTGCTGCAACAAAGTAATACATTTTTTGCCAATTATTACCAGAAAAGTCGGGAAAACAATATTAAAAGGCGAGTACCAAGATTTCATGAATTAGAAAAGAACCTTAAAAAGAGGATTCCTATCATGGGTGTAGATAAAGTTTTGTATGCAACTGTACTGTAAACCCACATTCGTGATTTAAGACCCCTTCTTATACAACAGATGCATATCAAAATCAAAATCAAAAGTCATTTATTCAAATTAGGCTGAGAGCCAGCACTTTTTGAACGTCAAATTTTACATAAAGACAGTCCCCCAAAACGCCCACCCGGCACCACTTCCTAGTATTTTAGCTGGGAAGAAGAAGTGGCGCAACAAACTCCCCAGCAACACATCTGTCTGTTACGTTTTAAGAACTTCAATTAAACAATAGAACGCAAAGTATTTTAAGACACGAACAAAAAAATAAGTATGTATCCAACAACATGGAAATCATAAAATTAAATATTATTTACAACATGTTAGCTAGCACACTCCATTATACGAATAACTATATAAATAACTATTATGTAGTATTTTCTTTAAATATGTACGAATTAGGTCAAATAGCCAAGTCTACGGCTTCTGAAGACGTCATTAGAGCACGAAACTCTAAGACATCGTGAGACGAATTAATTCAGCCAAAAGCGGTGAACTCGGGAGTGGCGCGATTTTTACTGGTAGTGCTCATTTGTCACCAGCCAGTGGCATTAGTGGCGCGGTGGCGCGGTGGCAGCACAGGTGCGTACCATCGCAGCGCTAAAAGCACCACACGGCCTACACACACATCCTTATGTATGGAGTGGGTATATCTTGGTGGTAACATCGTATTGAATATTTTTTTATCGTTGTTGTGTTAGGTTAAGCAAATTCCTGATTTTTTTACATTTTTGTGAGATTTTTTTAATTGCTAGAAATAAAAAATAATTATTATTCTTATTGCTAGGAAGAGAGATAGATTTCGGCAAATAGAGATGTATGGATGAAGGCAACATGTTGCGTCGACCCCAAATAAATGGGGATAAGGACTGGAGGACGACGTTGACGATGATCTTTTTGTTTATTTCAGTTCATCAGGAATCAGAAAACAATACCATATTCAGTTGTACGAGTATGTATTATGAAAAAAAAGATAATACATGACTTAGATAAGTGGTTTGATTGAAAGGTTGGAACGAAAAGTTAATTATCACCCCAGAACAGTAAACACGTCTTCGGACATAAATCAAGTGCATTGTTCGCTGTAAACTAGCACATCCAAATCACATTACGTTCGTACATCCAGGACCCTCTTAATGACGCTCAGTGAAGTGTGAGAGTGTCTCGATGTCGAATGAGTTGTCGTTTTACAACTGACAGATCATCTACGTTTAGCGCGAGAACGCGAACGCAACATAATGGCGAGTGGAGTGCGAGGATTGGGTAATCAGCTCGCACAGAACACGGTGTCATCGCACGGCGTAATGTGTGACTGATTACCTACGTATAGTGATTGATAGAGACTTATGTAGTAATTAAAAAAACGTGAAAAAACCCATGTGATTTTTTTTATTCAGGAATTGGCTTGCTTTTGACCTCGATCACGCCTTATAGAAAGCGATAGATGAGGTCTATGATGGAGCGAGCGTGCCCAGAAGATGCCTGTTCACTCTTGCTTTGAAGGCATGAATATGTTTTTAAAGCACATATTAAGATATGATGGGCACACCACTGTCGTGGCGATAAGTCCCCTCTTTGAGAATTAGCTAGAGAGATCTATGCTTTACTTTGGTTAGGCCGTACAAAAATACCCTGTTCAAATAATTTACAAATCAGATACTTACTGCCATTCCATTCGTTACGGCGGCAATATAATTTCTTTATCAAAATTAAAAACTCGATTATTAGACATCGCTCTTACTAAGGTAGTGATTCTGTATAAACCCTGGGGTTGGTGTGCTATAAATTATAGTCTACCTTCCCATCAATGTTGCAGAATTTGGTCGAGGAACACGGATGGGTTTAGTCAGTAAGAGTCTGACACTCCCTTCCGCTCCGCCCAGAGTGGAAGAAATCATTTGTTGATGATGAAATGATATCCCATCCTTAAAAAAAAGCCTTCCCATCAATCACAGACTTATTTAAACTTAATAACGAATAAAAAACAAAACGGCAAATATTTGCCGAGTTGCACTGTTGATCGAACATAAAAGGGAGCACGTTTAACAAAGGAATGGTCACGCGCACATTATTCCGTTTTAAACTTTTCAAGTACTTTTCATATCGCGCGTCACGTCACCCCTTTCATACTCTTTTTGTCACACTCGCATATGTTTTCTTTTCTAAAATTAACAATCGTCATAATAAAATCCACAAAAGGATTAAACACTTCTAAACCTCAAAGTGTTTATGAAATAAAAAATGTTTTAATTGCTTATTAAATGTAAAATCAGTGTGGCAGTTCCGTGGGAGACTTCCCGTGAGAAAAAACATGAATCCATATTTGAAACTCAATCAGAAAAAAAAATCTGAATATTTTATGAAATATGAATGATGATCTGAAACTTATACAATAATATCATCTCATAATCAACTTAATAAAATAAGCATTAAATGGGGTAAAATATTTATGTATGAAAAGATATTATATAGCATTAAATGAATTTAGAACTAGTTTGGCTTTAGCTATGTTCTAAGATTATAAACTAAATAAAAAACTTATGTAGTTTCTGTATTGTTCGTTAAAATGGTCTATTAAATTGTTTAATAAGTATGTTTAAGTTTTACTGCGCATATTTAATAATTTGCAATTCTAAAGGAAATCTCGAATGCTCCTGCGGAGGGACAGGCCTAGCCTAGCCTAGTGCAGGAAGTCTTTAAAATCTTTTTTGTAAACTTTTAAAAGAATACCAAACGTTCTTGTGCAATCACTCACTATAATCTTATTTGTTCTTTTAATCAATTTATTCTTATTCTGATTTTCACGAATACCGACGGTTCCTAATAGTTATGTATGACTGTGCCCTGTAATCTCAGTTCTTTCCTCCTGACTCAGCCTTAATCTGTTCCAACTGTTCATCTATTTACAGCTATACATTCCGACTTTACCTACAACCATGACTTACTTTGGTGCACCAATCTTTTTGATAAACTTTATTAATATTAGGTTGGGGAAAAAGTCTTTTCGCATTATAGTATGTAATAGTATGTATGAACTTGTAATAAAATCTCTTTGGCTATACTATTTGTATCTGGCTGGTTTTGGTAACATTGAAAGTTTAAATTTTAAAGAACATAATTCAAATTAGGAAAATGTGTGATTTTCATTTGTTTTTCGTACTGTCAAGATGAGTGAATCTAATGAAGAAATTCGAAACATTTTAAAATTTTACTACAAAAACGGTAAAAATGCAACGCAAGCCGCGTAAAAACTTTGCGATGTTTTATGTTTTATGGACCTAGTGCAGTGTCTGTGAGAGTAGCACAAATTTGGTTTGAGCGTTTTCAATCCAGAAAATTTGATGTCAAAGATGCACGTCGCTCTGGTCGCCCTAATACGGATAAAATGGATGCCATTTTTGAAAAAGTGGAGCAAGCATATCAGTAGTTAAGACGTAGCTGAAGAACTGCGAATTGACCACAAAACAGTTTTGGCGCATTTGAAAAAAACTGGGTACACAAAAAAGCTCGATATTTGGGTACTTCACGAGCTCACTGAAAGAAACCTATTGAACCGTGTACTCATTTGTGATTCTTTATTACGACCGACGATTACGACGTAATGAAACCGAACCATTTTTGAAGAAGCTGATAACTGGTGATGAAAAGTGGATCACGTACGACAAGAACGTGCGAAAAAGGTCGTGGTCAAAGGCCGGTCAGGCTTCACAGACTGTGGCGAAACCCGGGTTAACTCGCAACAAGGTGATGCTGTGTGTGTGGTGGGATTGGAATGGCATTATTCATTATCAGCTGTTACCACCAGGCAGGACCATCGATTCTGAACTCTACTGCGAAAAACTGATGAGATTAAAGCAAGAAGTTGAGAGAAAGCGGCGGGAATTAATCAACAGAAGGGTGTGGTTTTTCATCATGATAACGCTAGATCTCACACATCTTTAGCCACTCAGCAAAAATTAAGAGAGTTTGGCTGGGAGGTGTTAATGCATCCGCCGTATAGTCCTGACCTTGCACCTTCAGATTTCCACCTGTTTCGGTCTCTTCAGAATTCTTTAGGCAGTGTCAGGTTAACATCACGAGAGGACTGCCAAAACCACTTGTCGCGGTATTTTGATCAGAAGTCCAAAATTTCTATAGCAATGGGATCATGTCCCTACCTACAAGATGGCAAAAAGTTATCGAACAAAATGGTACCTACATACTTTGGTTAAATGTATATAAACTATATTAAAACATGATTTGAATTTTCGTAAAAAATTCAAAGAAACTTTTTCCCCAACCTATTAATATAACTTGAAAAAAAAAACACATTTTACGGGACACAATACGAATGACGAATCAATCGGCAAATAATATTTTATCGGAAGGGACAATCCTCGTATTTTTCACAGTCATACGTATAATGTCAAACTCATTACCCATCATTTGCCGTAGTCGGGTAGAAAAAATATTAGAAAATACCCTGCCGCAATTGCCGGTTGCATATCCCTAGATTACTGGCACTCGAGCGTCGAGTGCAAAGACTACAATAGTATAGTGTATAGTCGAGTGCGACCGTTTAGTGCGAACGCGTGCCGCCGCGGGTCGCGGGTCGCGGGTCGCGGGTCGCCGCGCCGGTCGCAGTCGGCGGGATTACGCCGACGGCCGCGCTGAAACAACATGCTCCATATAATCGCCGGGATTCACCTACAAGATATAGGGGACACCGAGAGCGCTATTTGTATTGTATTGTGCAGCGAATAATAACACAGGAAGTGGACACCAGTGTTTGCATTGCGAAATTGTTTTTACTTATAGTACTTACTTTTTTATTCAAACAATTTTCCCTAAGGTCTCAAAATAAATACGTGTAGCTAAAGGCTTTGTATTTTCAAACCCAAAACTAAGTTTCTAGTTACCCTAATATTCTCTTTCAATAGAATTAGAAGATTCACTAGCCAATAAAACCGCTTTCCAGAAAAAAATCATGACATAGGTACTCACTACTCTAAACAATTTGGACAAATAAAAAAGTCACCGTCTTAAAAAAATCGAAACTTCAGTACAAAGGTGTGTAGCACAAACAGAGAGTGAGTACGATCAAATAAAACGCCGAACGTCTTTCAGACGTATCTTAGATGTTAGCATCGTTCATTAGACAAGCATCCTTGTCCTATTCAACGGTTCACGTGGCGACTTCGCTTCGTAGCTCGGTTCACATCAAAAGCTGCAGGCCCGCCCCCCGCTCCAAGCTGCGCTCTGATTGGTCGACAATGCCGCCCAGGCAATTAAGCTGCCTCGCTCACCCCGTGATCTAACTTGACATTTTAATGTTTACTATCCTGATAGTTCGTGAAAGAAAATTGTTTGTGTTCCTTTTGTTTCTTGGACTTTGGTGTCTTTTGTTGTGTTTATTTTTAAGTATATATTATAGTTTTATAACACTAATGTTTGCGAGAAGTTAATAAAGCATTGTAATAAATTAAGTAGAAGTAAGTTGAATAAAAATCTCACGTCCCGTTAGATTTTTATTTTTGTTGGTAAAAAGTGGTACTTACCTACATAATTTGATATACTGTTCTTGTAAATAAATTATAGTCAGATGGTTTAAAACATACAAAAACATAATCTTTGTAAAAGTAAACTGTTCGCGTAACCATCGCTTTACGCTATCACGTAATGCAACCATTATGTTCGTACGTAATTCAGTCAGAGCCGTAGCGACCGCTGCCCTGACAATGTAGCCTGTGGACCGGGACACAAGATGGGATCACACCCATCTCGCTCGCACCCTGACGCCCTGTATACTGTTGTCCTGCTCAGGGGGTGGGACTCGATGTAATCAGGGGATGACGTGACTCGCGATCTCCGCGGCGGCTTCAAAGATCACAATTATCGGAGCAGTCTGCCGAAAGCCGCGACGGGGTGGTGAAGTCACCCTGATAAGTCATTAAAAGTTTCGTACACATATGTACTGTGCCAATACTCATGAATTCCTATACCAGAGGACTGTTTAGATTCTGACTGTGTGGAATTAAAAACATTAAATATTGAAAAAAGTTTAAAGTGAAAATGAGATATAATGTATTTAGCTGAAAGCAGTGGTGTAGGTTTAGTTTGAGCCTGTAAGACAACTGTCGCGCTGTCTGCCTTCTGGGAGCGACAACGGGCGCCAACCGTGGCAGTCCGTAGGATGGGGACAGGTCAGCTGATTTGTTTTTTTTCTTTACAATCTGTCATTGTGTTGTGTTGTTTGGTACATAATTGTTACTTTCTTCATTTTCTCAATTGCATTTTTTATCATTGGCTAAACAGTGTTGTGGTAGCATGATCGTACAAGAATTCATTTTTAAAAGACCACACATGGCTAAAAGATTTGTTTACAAAATACCTAGCTATTTCATTCAAAGAATGAAGTAGGTTTATAAACATAAATGCCTAATTGACGACGGATGGCAAAATTTTAACTTTCACCCCAACTGACCCCAAGGGAAATATGCTAATAAGTAATACTTACCTGATCAGTTTTTACAAGAGATAAAACTACTATGATCAAAGTATTCCGATATAATTCTTTCTGTTACATTACCGTTCTAAGCCAATTTTTTTTTAAATGCATGTAAGAAAACAATGCATATCTTCTCTTCTCTAATTATACAGAAACAGAAACAGTCGATGTCCCCCAGCATCTGTTTTTCCACTTACTTTTTCTTAACCATGCAACAGAATACATAATACCTACGGTTTTATCCAATATAGAGTGGGATAAGTGAGAAAAGTTTGTGGATATAATTTTCTACCGTGCGGATACGGGAAAGGTCGCCAAATGTAGATCTAAAAAGTTATCAGGAACCATTTTCGAAATGACTTATTAAAAAAAAAAATATTTCTAATACTTATCTGTTTCTATGGAAAAATTAAAATCGGTCGAATTTAGCTGTTACATTATTTTTCGAAAATGTACTCTGATAACTTTTTAGACCTATCCTGCTTATGCGTAAGAAGTTAAATTAGAATCGGTTCATTCATTTCGAAAAATAAATACTTGAAAGTTTGTATGAAATATCGTACGTGGTAAACGCTCTTAAATCAATTTAAATTCGGCTGCATTTTTAAACATTTTAGGTGCACAAACTTACCATTGGAAAGGCCTTCCTTTGTAATGGTAATTTTGTGCACCCATTTTGAAGATAATGTTAATAACTCCTTAGTTATTAATTATCTTTAAAATCCTGCCTGTAAAAGTTGTACCTACGTCAATTAAATAGTACCTAGTTGATATGTGTGGTTCCTGTTCTTATTTCGGTTAGTTTGCTATAAAAAGTCAAGGCTGTTTTTAGTGATTTTTTTTTAACCGTCAGTCAGGCATAAATAAAACGATCCAATTTAATATAGCTAGGTTGGTTTAAGGTACCAAAAGTTTCTTTTTCTGAATTTTTCCAGAGGAACAGAGATTAGCAATATTTTTTTTAAATTCAGAAAAAAAAAATACTTGGTGAAAAAAGTAAAGAGAATTTATCTCTCAAACACTGTATAAAAATAGCAGTGCTTTTCTTTCACCAAAAAGATAAATTTTATAAAATGGTTCAGTAGGTATCTACTTCTATAGATTACGAGTATATTCCACAAACCAACCATCTTCTCCTCTTTATAATAATAATAACAACCTAAGCTCCTGAAAACAGTTTAGTTACAACTTAAAATTACTTTGAGCAAAACCAAAACCCTTTCACTATTTGTCAAGAGAGACCGTATCAAACGCTTGGCAGTAATAAGCTTAACACTACAATACAATATGTAGACACATGTGTTTAGTCCATTGTTAGTGAACACACACAAATAAGATCTTAGGAGATCAGTGAATCGGGCGAAACCCGCGTCCTTACAAATGTAACTTAGGGACGAACCCGAAACTTGGATCGCGCGCCCCTACCCCGAATCTTGTACAAAGGGTGCATGTAACTTAATCTAATCACTTAACGCCTAACTTATTACCGTTGTTTGAGTTTAATTAAGTATTTTACTTGTGTTTATCAAGTCTTTGTCAAAAAGTAAATACGTAGGTAGGTAGGTACCTAATCAAGATTTCACGTTGTAATTTCTAGCATCTTTATGAAATTTGTTCGAAAGAGTCACCTCGGCACTGAAACGCAAAGGGCATTTGGAGGAACACGGATGGGTCTGACACTCCCTTCCGCTCCTTGATCATGATGAGTCATTTGATTTTTTCCCATCCTTAAAAAAAAACATCTTATACCTATGCACAGATTTCTTTAAGGAAGTTGTTGGTCATTATTTTACACTTCATAAAAGTATTTTTGGTAAAACAATTTTAATGAAACAATCATTGTGTGAGCAATATAAGGATTCAACTTTTGAATTGGTTCTCATGACAATGATGTCATCAATGATTGCTCATGAGAGACTTGGTTACTTCTTAGTTCTACATACCTGAGTCTAAATATAAGATAATTATTTAGAAGTTATTAGTTAGTTAATATTGTTATATCTAGCCCGAACTGTCCCACTGTTGGGCAAAGGCCTCCCTCCATTCTTTCCACCGATCCTGGTTGTGTGCCTCTTCTTGCCAATTCCCAAGGAAGACATTCGATAGTTATTTTATTTAAATTTTCCGTAACCTAATTTCATAAATTATACATAGATATTGGTTTCCCGACGGAACAAAGTTGGCGCTAATGTTTCTTTTTAAAAGTATGTTTTTTACACAAGTAACAACTCCTAATCCTTGTTTATACAAAATTAAATATAAAGACGTCGATTTGAAGCTAAAATAGCTAATAAATAAATCATTGTTTTATTCGTCCATCTATAATATCTTAACGAAAACAGTAACAATCAACACTAGCACTGATTTAGCGAAACAAACCGCGTCTAATCTCCTAATCGCATAAGTTTCAAAACCTAAAACTTCAAAAATAAAGAAAACCATCAATCACAAATATAATCTACTTAGGGTAGGTATATCCGCGTAAACATCACGAGGGCAACGATTAAGTAAGTATATTCATTTGATCGGCATTAGCAAGTGTGGAGTTTCACACGACTATCGTAATTTGTCGCGCGTTATTTCGAGTTCAGTGCGCGGCACCGCACGCATCGCTGCATCAGTAGGCTCACACGGATAGGTACGTGAATGTGCAGCTTTTCATGAGTAGTCAGTGTATAAGTAGGTGGATGAGCTGCTTTTCATCAGAGGATACATAGATAGATAGATAAAACATTAAGTGATGCAATACAACAAAAGCAAAGAAACGTAACAAGAAAACACAATTATAAAAAAGCAATACACATAAACCAAAAATATGACTACTTCTAAATAATGTCACAGGTAGAAAGTAAGTCATATTTATATTAGCAAAATTAAAAAGAACAATCATAGTGCGTTGTGCGCTTCTAAGTTGCACCAAATGGAAGTCCAGCTCAGCATTTGTGTCAGGCAAATATAGGAAGGTGAATGTGCAGCTTTACATCAGTACAGTGTAGGCACAAAGATAGGTACTGTATGTGCAGCTGTTCATCAGTAGACAGTGTAGGCACAAGTGAATAGGTAGATAAACGCGCAGTTTTTCCATCAGTGTGCAGTTTACGCACACGTGAATAGGTAAGAGAATGTGCAGCTTTACATCAGTTCAGTGTAGGCATAAAGATAGGTACTGTATGTGCAGCTTTTCATCAGAAGGTAGTGTAGGCACAAGTGAATAGGTAGGTGAATGTTTGACTAAGTTCCGATTTTTATTATGATTATTTAGACGTACGGAAACCTAAAATGTAAACCAATCACTCAATTTACTAAGAAAATTACTTTGGATATATGTTTTTGAGAATAAGGACTTGTGTTAGACCGACATTCAACGCAGTTATTGAAGTGGGAAACTTTTCCTAGGAATCTTTATTGTGATTGGAACTCTAAAGAATCAGGGATTAGAAGCTATTAGAATTTCAAAGTTTATACATAATTAAATAATTATATAGGCTTATAGGCGACGAGACGCTGGTGGCTAAGCTTCACAGCCTGGCTCATCGGCGTAGTGTTGCTTGCCTGTCGGTCTTCTACAGACTGTACTTCGGTGAGTGTGCGCAGGAACTCCACGACCTGATCCCACCATCGCCCTTTTACCACCGGAGTACCAGACGTACTGCTGGGTACCATCCGCACTTGGTCGATATCTCGACTAGTCGTACTCAGCACTTCTCCTCCACATTTATTATGCGCACAGCCAAAGTGTGGATTTTCTGCCAGCGTCTGTGTTCCCTTCCACATATAACCCGTCTGCCTTCAAAGCAAGAGTGAACAGGCATCTTCTGGGCACGCTCGCTCCATCATAGACCTCATCTATCGCTTTTCATCAGGCGTGATCCAGTGTTTCGGGAAATTGTCGCTGATCAATTTGCAATAATAAAAGTTTTACAATTTTTATATACGGTTGTAAACCAAATACTCCTTGAAGTGCCCGTGTATTAAAATCCTACACAAAAGTATTTAATATTTTGATGTACCTAGTTCTTCTACTTTTCATGTCAATGGTTAACTCTTTATATTTTTTGGGCCCAGTAGGTGGCTATGTTAATACTTATAGTTATCTGTCTATTTTAAAACATGAAAAGCTTTTGAAAGTGCGCAAAAAAAGGGGATAATTACGACACTTCGCGGCTTTCCTTGGAGGCTCTAAAGACGAACAGTAAAGTCGTCTAAGTCCGTTTTAACGAAAAAATAAAAGATCCTTCCTTGAAAAGGATTCGCGGCATTAAGATGGAGGCCTCATTTACACCGAATTGAATTATTTGAAATGAATAAGAGAAACGGTTAAAAATGTTGAAATAGATGTAACGAAATCGAGAATAGGTTTTAAAGCGGAATTACATTTGTAAGAACTCGACGAAATGTTTCAATAAACATTAAATATGTGTATAATAAATATTTAGTATGGTTAATATTTTCAAAGGATTGCGTAGTGGATATTTCATTGAGTTTAAATTTAAAATTTACTAAATATGTACCAGTGCAATTTCTTACAGATAGCAACCTACTTTACCTAGAAATTATATGTTCAGCTTTACAATGTTAAACGCCAATTAGATATCTTTGTGTACAGTAGTGATACATAGGCGGACTTAATGTTTTGTTTTTGTTTTTTGTTTTTTTTGTTTTTTTCTTTTAAAAAACGTTGCCCCACACTAGGAATTACTCCTGTACCGTGGATGCGTTTACAAACATGGAAACTCACATACACAAACAGCCAGACCCGGAACAACTATCTGTAGGCCATACATATATTTGTTCCGTGCGGGAATCGAACCCGCGACACGCAGCGCAGCAGCCGATCGCTCAACCACCGCGCCAACCGTGTTTTACCAACCTTTAGTGTTTTAACTTTGCATTAAAAAAGAAATTACCCTGCTTCTACGACAGACTTGAAAAAACTATAGTCTACATCAAATTGAAATCCACCCACATGTCAGATAGAACATTGATTAGTAAGTAAAGTAAAGTAAACACGAATAGTAAGTAAAGTTCGGTGTGACAGGAGGCTTGCTGCGTGTTAAGGAAAAGGGGGCGCAAGGGAAGGCTTCGGTAAACGGAACAAAAACACCGACGTTATTAGCGAGATTGGTGTAATCTGACTAATCTATTTGGAAAAGGGGAGCTCTGAGGTGCCGAGGAGTATCAGTTCATGAATAAACACTTCTTTCACTGTTAAGAATAGCTTATTTAGCTGAAGAAAACATGGAAGACAATTTTCTTCAAGCTTGTACCTAGTATTTCGCATTTTACATGAAACTGCGGCCTATGCCCGTTGCTAAAAAGCATGTGCTGACTTTCATGGCGATCATTCAATGATTCCAAAGTCCAATTATCTCAAATGGTTACCTATCATATGCTCGAAAAATATGACCGAATTTTATTTCACCTAAAACTTTTAACTATTATCGTTTCGTTTTTATTTACTTCATCGAAGTCACGTTTGCCACTGTATCAGTTGACCTATTATCAATTCGTTTTTTTTCGTTACTCCGAAGTTTCATTTGGTCGAAAATATTTTCACCGAAGTTACACTTAGCTGAAATAACATTTGTTCAAAGTATTATGTTTCCGAACATTCAAATTTATTATTTAAATGTAATGGCATTTATTAAGACAGTTGATTGTGAACAAAAGTGGTTTTAAGTGGTTCCAGTAAGAAGCATGCAAACAAGGATGCTTGCTTAAAACACGCAGCATGCAAGCAGGCATGCAACGTGTAAACAAGCATGCAACATGCAAGCTCGACGGGCCTTCGAAACCACCTGCTCCGCGCCTTCGCGGGCTTAAATTACACTCTAGGGATAGGGCAAGGACACGGTGGAGCATACGGTGGAGGTGTGCCCCGCTTGGGCGGAGCACCGCCGTATCCTCGTTGAGGCGATCGGCGGCGGCGACCTCTCGCTTCCGGCACTGGTTCAATCCATGGTCCGGAGCGAGGAGGCATGGGAAGCCGTCACCTTCTTCTGCAAAGCACGAATGCTAGTGAATGAGGAGGCGGGCCGCGTGAGGGAGAGACAACACTCACGCCCCAGCCGCTGCGGCATAGGGAGACGCACCGGGCGTCGGGAGTCGCTGGGCGATTCCCGGCCACCGTAGGTGCGGGTCTGCGGACGGCGAGCGTTTGGTGGCTCGCCGTCCGATCAAAGCCAGGCCCAGGCCGACGGCGCGTTGTGTTCCACGCGCGCCTCGAAGAGATGTCAGCATAGGAGTAGGGGCCCGTTAGGGCCAGTGCCTACCAGGGTTGTGCCGGATTTTTTGTTTTTATTAAAAAAAAAAAAGTTTGATGATTTCCCATACATAAACAAAAAAAAAAGGGTAGGGCAGACAAGACGGGCGGGTGCGTGAAGTCGGTTGTGGAGCGGTTCGTTTCTGTCACTAAATTTTGAAGCACAACATATTGACTTTTTATGACACTAGGTATTTTAATTTAATATTGAAAATGCCACCAAGTAACCGACTATATACCTATTGGTGATCAAATAATATTCCGTAAAATGTTGTTTCGGTGTGGTGAAAATATGGCAAATGAAAAAAGTTCAAAAGAGGCTTCGGCCAACAGCTAAAAGTTAATTTGTAAATCGGCGAAATTTAGTTCGGTAAAATAATACCTATGACACATGATACTTCGATGATCTAAAAATATGTCAAATAATGTTTATAGCAAAAAAGACGTCGGTCAATAGTTTTCAGTAAGACAAAATACGAACAAAAAAAATATCGGTAAAGTAATCGGTTCCCATCTCAAACACAAATATGTTTACCAAGATTTATTTATATTGTTAAATTTGTTATTACACCTTGTTCCATGACAACCTTGTTCAAGTTCAATTATATTTTATTTTGTTATTATTCATAATAATGATATAATTGTATTCTTATTCACTCCTTAAGGACGCGTTTACAGATTGGTAGTCAAATCATTACTTTTTTACACAAAAGTATGTTTATGAAATAAAATGCTTTGCATTCTTAAAATGTTTTTCCCATGAATTGTTGATAGATGTGCATGGTACGATTCTGAACTATAAATATAATTTTATATAGGTACAGTTTCTCAATAAATGTACCGAAGTGAATTTTTTTACTTCGGTACTTTTATTGAGAAAATGTGAAGAGAGAAAAACGCGTCCTTAAATTGACATTGTTATTGAATGTTACAGGTTATTCAAGCGCGTAGGCACTGTCTACGGCGTAGCCGGTGACTACGGCGTAGGCAGTGCTCAAGTACTTGAAAACAAAACCTACTGTTTAGTTTAAGTCTGTTTAATTTATTTAATTCAGAAAATATTGTTATACATAAATTACAAATCCCTAGCCATACGAGACACGACCTGCGCTGTAGACAATGACTACGGCGCGTAGGTACAAACACCGATATACAATCTTTATCCAACAGAAAAACTTTTTTGTAATAGGTAATGAATATTATCACGAATGTTCCCTGAGGCTATTTCGCACTATAATAGTTACATTTTTTAAAGTCCGTAAGCACGGACTAATGTTTAGATCAACTTCAACGTAGGTAGATGTATTTCAAGCTTTGGTCAACAGTCAATTTGTACATATTAATTTAATAAATAAAAAAGCCTTTAATTTCCAGTAAATTATTTCTTAAAAATCTATGTATATGTTTGTTTTGCTTAGTTTATTCTATGTTATATATATTTTGTCTCTTACTTATTTAATTTTTAATTTAATACTATCACAAAAATTTTACACTGGTAATTGTGATATTTTGGAAGTCGCTATCTAAACACCAAAATTCTAAGATTTTAAGTAACATATTGTGCTTCCAAAAAATATAGTACCTTAAGTTGAAATAATTATACATGATCTTATGGCTTCAGTGAATTTATGTCAAGTACTTTGCGGTCCTAAAGATTCTAACCTATGTGAGAAGAATAAAAAGTATATTGATCAAGTAATATTGGTTGCAGGCGATCGTCTTCTCGACATCCCCTGCAATGTATGCGGGGACAGGAGTTCTGGCAAACATTATGGCATCTACAGTTGCGACGGTAAGAACAGCATCGATTTTTGTTTATCTCCTCATTCGAAAGACAACTTCTATCACACTGCAAAGTAATTTGTAGGAAATGATTAGGTATGTAATCCACTGCTTTATGTTTGAAAAATTCGTTTCGTTTTCAATATTGCTGTCAAGATGAAAGGATAGGGAATTAAACGCTTCTACGCTTTGGAACGTGCAAATAGCTTCATGTTTTTGACTGACTGACTCTGACAATTCAAAAGTACATGTAAATGGTTTATTTGAAATAAATGCTTTGACTTTGACTTTGACTTTAAAACACGCGTGACGTCACGTCACTGGTAAAATTGTACTATTATAGTGACGTCACGCGTGTTTTCAACGCACTGTATTGTTTTCATTTTTAGTTTACGGGAAAAAATAAAAAAATACACATGTTTAATATTTTCTGGCAATCTTCCTGACGGAGTTTTTTTTTCAATAAAATACCCTATTGGTAAGCTAGATAGGTAATCGGCAAAAACTGTCGGGTGTGTAATACATGCCATAATAACAGATAATATATTATCACTTGAAATAACGTTCACATGATATAATTTTCATATGCTATGAAAACATAATTCATTACTTATATCATTTCATCGTTGTACTAAAAAAATTATATTAAATGAAATTAGGTCATGTAATCGTTAGAACTTTTGTTATTATATCAAATGGTTTAATTACCCAAAACTATCGTACCTAATTTAACGTGAACTTACCGACAAAAACAAATGGTAATTTTATGGTTTTCAAACATAAATTATTATAGTAATTAGTTTACATCAAAATATCACATATTAAGCCAAAACTTAAAGCAATTCGTCGAATCCAACTCGCGTGAGCAGCTTCGGGAAGCTGTGCAATATTTTCTCGTTTCACATAGCGCAATGTTTCAAGATAAGTGCGTGTTCCCAGCGATGAAACATGGGTACCTACATAAACAAGGCCTCATCAGAAGTAGACAGAACCTAAACTGCAAAGAAGAGGGCTATAGTTGAAACTTCCTTGCGAGATTTAATCAGACACGAAATCATGAGTAGAACCAAGGTTATCGCGTAATGATCGCATCGATCACGTATTTGCACGATGATCGCCTGAGACGAAGCCTTGCAAGGTCTCTGGATCGTGACTGATGATTTGGTGAAAACCGTAGGATTCCACTTTACGCGAGAAGCACAAGACCGGTCAATCAGGCGACACTTGGGAGGCGTAGGTCAGCTGAAATATTGATGATGAAAAAGCAAATGAATATTAGTAACGTCATTGGATTGTTGGTGCTTGAATGATTGCTAGCGAAGAAGTTTCGTATTTATTTAACAGAAATTGTTTACTATGATTAAAGCATAGCTACACAAAAGCGCACCAAGCTTATTTGGTATTTGAGCTGGAAAACCTTTAGAAAACACCGACCGATGAAAAAAATCGATTTTCGATAAAAAGATATTTTTAATAAAAGTACCCTTTAAACATGCTCTCGTTTTTAACAATTTAGGTATCATCTTTTTTCGTGGTTTGTAATAAAACTATGTAACTCATAATTTTATAATGTACCGCCGCAATTGAACGAAACCTCTAGTGCTAAAAAATTGAAGCGGGCACTAAAAATAATCAGGTAAGGAAAGCCATTAAAAATAATTATTATTTCTTTTTCTTCAGTGTGGAATATGGCGTGAGATATGTTTTTATCACATTAAACGGCCATTGTTTTTTTTTAAATAAATCAATGCAACCTTTTTAGTAAAAAGTAGGTACCTATTTTATTTCCAAACCTTGAGGGACTTGATATGGACTTGATATACAAGTGGACAGGACGCGCGGAGAAGGCACTATCAAGATAAAATATTTGGCGAGAAATAGACTCTTCATCATTGCTTATCATCTGGTGAGATGGTCGCCAAGCGCGTGCCTATTTCAACTATTCTTTTCATTTTTACAACCGACTTCGAAATAAAAAAAAAACACTTCAAAATATAAAATAACTTTAATTTCGGAAGTTGGTGTAAAAACACGAAGACAACCAAGAACACCGACTTCCGATATTAAAGTTATTTTATAAGTAGTTACTTTGTTTTTTTTTTTTCGAAGTCAGTTCTATTTTTTTGTAAAAAAGTTTTTGCGAACCTGGACTTAGCGGAAAAGTAAAATAAGTCATAAGTATCGTATTTTCGTGATTTTTATATGTACAAATAAATACAAATTCCTTTAGTTCAAATAGACCAGTTACATTGTCAATTGTCAAGGTCTGTCAGTCAAATAGATAAAGTTAGTTCTGCCGCGCTAACGACAGGAGCAGCAAGTTATGTTCTGCAGCAAAACCCACTCACCGACCAGTCACCATCCAGTTCCTATATGGTTTGTGGAGGTAAGGCAACCGTTCCTTGTAAAAGTCTTGTTCAGCTGCACCTAGTAAGACTGGAAGCCGACTTCCACTTAGGTTTGAAAAGCTGTGGCAGATGGTAATAAAAAAAGCTCACGTTTTTATTTATTGTGTTCCGTTGTTGCAAGATGATTAGTAATATTATATTACAGTATAGTAGTATTATTTAGGAAAGAGGTTGATTACAAAAGTTATAGGTTTTAAAAAAGGACAGGCCAAAAATGGTTAAAATAAAACAGTAATTAACGCGTCTTAATAAAAAAAGAAACAAATTAAAAAGATGGCGTCAAAATATTATTTATCATAAACGGCCAGCGCAGTTTGATTTTTCAGAATACCATAGATTTTAATTTAAAAAATGACAAAACTGCAGCAAAAAAAATAGTTGACTTTTTGCTCACATTTACAATTTTATTAGTTGCCTCAGTTTGTTTTTTATGGTCTTAGATTGTTTGTTTTCACCATTATGTCAACATTTTGATTAGGTCTGCAACTCGCGGCACCTATTTCTAGTCTACAAAATACTACACAGCACAACATAAAATTAACTGTAAATTAAAATATAATGTTGCACCTGCCATGTTCCATCTCTGCTCCACCCTTATGGTAGAAAATGCCTAAAAGATTGAGTCCGCCTTTGTACAGTGTTTTTACTGGTATATACTTAAAGTTTTAATAAATAATTATGTCATGATATTTTTATAGGTTGTTCCGGGTTCTTCAAGCGGTCAATCCATCGCAACCGGGTGTACACCTGCAAGGCAGGCGGCGAGATGAAGGGCCGCTGTCCCGTGGACAAGACGCACAGGAACCAGTGCCGTGCCTGTCGCCTTGCCAAATGCTTCCAGGCCAATATGAACAAAGATGGTAAGCGGAGTCTTCTGTGGTACAACTTTACTGTTCTTGTAACTTTTTTGCTGGTTGTTCGAAAGAGTCACCGCGGCCCTGGAACGCATATACATTACTGCAGCAGCGGCCAGCAAAATAGACATTGATGGAGGAACGTGTAAATGTGGGCCGAGGTGAAGCCGAGGCACAGATACGTGAGTCCATCAATGCCTAGTTGTGGCCTGTGGCAAGGCATGCAGGTACTACCCGTACGCGTTAACTTGGCACCTGGCTCTACACATTTCAAATGACGTTTTGAGGTTTTAATTTAAATTGAAAAATTATATTTCAATGAAAACAATATAAACGCTTTACCAACACTGTTACCGTTGCGTTTATATTATTTTCATCGAAATCGAATTGTCTTATTATTATTGTCTCAAATAATGTGCAGAAATTCATCACACTCACTGTCTTCATTTGAACTCATTTTGTCGAATACTAGTACTTTTCAAAATCAATGATGAACAACGAACAACAATAATTTTTTCATCCCACCATCTCGGAAAGAGTATTTTTAATCTTCAATATCTGAGTGGAAAAGCCGTTTTTATTCTCTAGAGGATAAAGTAAATTGAATTTAGAACATCGTGTGCACTAAGTTTGTGAATTAAAAAAAAACATTAAACCTATTTACTGCTACCTCTATGGTGCCGAATATATCATACAACTTTTTTTTAATTTGTTAAAAACTCAGACTCGGAACCTTCTTGGTGTTCTTTTCAATTTGCTTTGTACGCGGTTCTTTACGCGGCATTTTTTCACGTCATTGTTAACCTTATATTAAAAATAAGAAACTTGAAAAAAGTGAAAAAACTAAAATGAGTGATTCTAGCGACGAGGAAGTTTGTTTGACGCCAACAGAATTGACTGAAACTGTTAATAATGCGCAAATGAGCTTTCTCCCTCAACAATCACGCGAGAAGTATTTAAAACAGTACGATATGTTCAACACGTGGCGACTAGCAAAAGGAGCCAAAACTTTCTCAGAAAACGTTTTGCTGGCATATTTTATAGAATTATCCGAGAACAAGAAAGCAATCACTCTATGGAGTACGTATTCGATGCTAAAAGCAACAATAAAGATGAAAAAAGACATACATATCGATACCTGTCCTAAATTAGTGGCATTTTTAAAAAGAGCCTCATCTGGTCATCAACCAAAAAAATCGAAGGTTTTCACAGTATCTGATATTGAAAAGTTTCTCGAAGCACCCGATTCCGTATATTTGGCGGCAAAAGTAAGTCAGTTGTACATTCAGTATCTACTTAAGTATATTAATCTCAATTAAATAGTAGGTATACTTAGTAGATGTTGATAGGCATAATTATGCGTTCATATCAATTTTATTCATTTATCTACTACAATACTCTTTACGTTACAGGTTGTTCTTATTATTGGAATAAACGGAGTATGTCGAACTAATGAACTAACACAACTTAATGTCAAAAACATTGAGAAACATTCAGATGACTTACTATTAATTAATTTACCTAATACAAAGACAAAAAGAGACCGCAACTTCGTCATTCGCAAGGAATACGTAACGATTGTTGAGAAATATCAAGCCTTACGCCCGCCTAACACTCCAATCAATCGTTTTTTTCTACAGTATCGCAATGGAAAGTGTGTTAGACAGCCTATGGGTACTAATAAAATTGGCAGTATCCCACGAGAAATAGCAACATTTCTTGAACTTCCAGAACCCCTGTTGTACACGGGTCATTGTTTCCGACGAACTTCAGCCACACTTTTGGCTGATTCCGGAGCTGATCTCCTGTCCCTTAAGCGCCACGGAGGCTGGAAGTCCAATGCAGTTGTGGAGGGATACATAGAGGATTCCATCCAAAATAAGTCTAAAATATGTGAAGGCATCGTAGGAGCCATTACACTGAAAGAGCCTCAATCGGATCCTTGGACTGGCCCTTCTACATCAAAAATAAGCCGTTATGAAACACCTAACCATCTCCCTCTCTCCAACATTCACGCCAAGGGAATCCGATGAATCAGTACAACTATTAAGTATGACAGATAGTTTACCGAAAAACAGTACACAAGTGACTAACACCAATATTACAGTACCAAACAAAAATATTACACTCAATTTAAATAACTGTAGCAACGTTACTTTAAAATTTTCTTAATTATACCTTAGTATTATTTTGTTATAATTTAAAGATTATTCTGTAATACTTACCAGGGGCTCGATTCTGCTATTGCAATCGTGTCTCAATGACCGGTCAGTGATCGAATATTTGACAACTTAGTAGTGGATCTAGTTCAGATATAAATTTGGCTGATTAAAGCTTCCTCTCTCCTACTATATTTTTAATTCTTTTGCTGTGCCCGACAGGGTCCATAATGATCACATTTTTTTTTTAAATTACCACCTAAGTACACATTGTGGAATGCAAATAAAGTATTGAGTATTGAGTACTTTGACAGTTTTTGTATGGGAAATGTGTCAAAAGTTTGACGTTATACGTCAAAAATCGATCATTGACCGGTCATTGAGACACGATTGCAATAGCAGAATCGACCGCCTGTCATAATGTAGTAATTAATACCTAAACTGAAATAAAAGTGTAGGTACCTATCTTGTGATTGTAAACGTTTTTTTTTGCATTTAGTCATTTCCTCGCTGAGGTGGAATGAAAAGTTACGTGTTGCCGTTATTATTCTAAGCGTGTTGCACTCGAGTGCTAAGATTTTTCACCTCGTGCTCTTTTGATTCCCTCGCTAACGCTCAGGATTCTAATTTTGAATCACTCGCTGCGCTCGTGATTCAATTTTAGAATCCTTCGCTTGCTCGGTCATCAAAATTGAACACGCGGTTAAAAAGCAACTTTGCACTCTTGTATAACAAATAACTATTCCCGCGTTAAAGTGTTCATTTGTTTTTTTTTTTCAATAAACAGCTTTCCATTTGCAAGCCAGTTCGAAATTTAAATGAAACCTTTGATAACTTACCTCCTCGGTTGCCATGTTTCGGAGTAAAAGATCGTTCCATTTTTAAATAACACGACAGATATAGAGTTAGTTAGTCGAAGGTAAAGTAGGTACTGCCATAAGTAGGTACATCATCAAAGGATCAAGCTAACACCATAAGCAAATTGAAAACACACATGTACCCGTAACAATGGTTATCCTGACAATAGCTGGTCTTATTTGCCGTAGCATACATGTGCTATCAGTCGACACACACCGTCCATCATGCTCGCAGCAGGTTGTTTTGTCCAGTGTCCATTCGCTCAAATATTGAGTGAAATATAGCGTTTGCCGGCGGCCAGTTCAATTTCCGCAGTAGTTTCGGTTCGTATCTGTCATTACGTCATCTCTATGTACCCAATATTGTGTTGGGTATTGCGATGTCAGCCTTTGTCCTCTTTATTTATAGCGATTGTGGATGGAATATTGTTACTGTAGGAATACCAATCGGGACAAAGGTGCAATACTGTTTATACATTACTAAATAAATTAGGTTAGGATGAGCCATTGGGTTTTGGTTATTGATATAAAAAAACCCAATTTTTTATATGTTATTTTATTATTATTATCAGGTTGGTTAGTCCTACATGCCTATTGTCATTTAATGGCTTCTGTTTAGATCTATTCCTAATAACGTTTCAAAGATTATTTCATGACACTGCATCCAGACTGTCGATTAGGTGCATCATTCATGCAATGTAATGAACCTAATATGGAAATCGCTAGTATATGGAATAGAAATGCAATCATAACTTGAAAACATTGATTCGACATTATCGTAGCATAGATTCGAAAGAGCGATGCCAATCTACGACTAAAATACCCTCTCCGCAGATCTATCTGACAAACCACTTCAATTTCAATTCCATGCGATTGTATTCCACCTCGGTATAATATATGACTCGATCTAAATCTAAATTCTCTCTAAGTAAAATCTTGTGAATAATTGAATATTCATAGTCCCATGTCGCCCGCAAGTCGGGCTCCTCTCGCCATGTGACGAAGCCTTTTAGTATCTATTCTATATACAGATAGATACGTCTTATCTCCTCCAGGGTTGTCGAAGCTCTAATCATGTATTACTTTCCTCTATGCTCTAATCCGTTCAATTAAATTCTATTTATAACAAAAACACATTTAGATAATCAACGACGCGGACGATTGACCACCATGATAGAATAGTGCACAGAAAAGCTACTTACTCACACGCTGAGCTCTCTGATTTACAGATTTTCATTGAGCATGAAAATCTATAAATCGCCATGATGAAAGCTCTGAAACAGCCAGGAGTGAATCTATCACTTTTCAGATCATTAAGGGCCGAAGTGCCAATTCTAGCCATTTTTAAGCAACAAAAACACCTTAATTTCCATACATTATTGACATACTGTGATTGATAAGCAAATGCGAACGTTGGTTAAAAAATTATAGGCCCTTGATTTTCAATACTCAGAGGAGGAATAAAATGGCGGTTTGACAGTTTTTTATGGAAAATAGACACTTCATACAGCCACATTTATTTTTCACAGGAATAGACACTAGAATGACACTGGGAATGCTTCTGTACTAAAGCAAAACTTGTCATATAAGAAAGTACTAATCAGTAGTACATCGTATTAGCACGTAGTAACCCTGAGTTAGGTAGCAGCGGCACTGCGGTGATGCCGCAGGTGCTCCGTCGCTAATTTATTCACGAGCATCACTTTGTGCCGCCGCGGCCCGGATTACCTTTATATGTTTACTCGCTCGCGTAATTATACGCCCTCACGAAACTTACCCGCCGACGCGAGTTCCATTCCACCCGCTGCCGTATCTAAGTACATACCTGATGCTGAGCTATGGGTACCTATGTACTGCATATTAACAACTTTGTGCTTTATGGTACGAAACGGAGGGTAGGTAACTCTTTTAAATCGGCCATATGCAATGCATAGACGCGTTTATCTTTTGGTGAAGTCTGATCTTGGTGAACTGAATAGGTAACTGTAAAATTGCTGAAGTCAATAGCATATGACAATGCCATCTTAGCAGGGATCTGACATCAAGAAGTAGCCAATGCGTCTAATACAACTTTAATAAACGGGCGAGCAGATGCTAAGGCAGGTCATAGAATAGTGTGTGTATTCCCAGCGGAAAAGTGTCGTTTTTCTTAATTTCAGTTAAGCAGATATTTAGTGTATGACGTCGTGTAAATGTGTATGGTAAGTACGAATTTGTGCATCCAACCATTGGGGAGTTATTCAACAAAAACTGTTTCCGCTGGAACTACGTCATCCCAGCGGCACTTTTTTTTTCCTATGGACGTACAAGAAAAAAAATACATGCAATAATTAGTGTGTGACGAGAGGTAAATGTGTATGTTTAAATGAAATTTGTGTGTCTTAAAACTGCGAAGATATTCAAGTTTCCCGTCGCTGACGTTTGGCTATTTGATGGAAATCATATAAATCGGTTTAGTGCAGAGTTGACTATGGTAAAACACTGGAAATTCTAGAACGTTAGCTCTATGTACTGCATGGCCGCTTTTTTGTAGCCTTTCAAACTTGGTCGGTTTATCCATGTAATTCGGTTGTTCTGGTATTTTTATTATATCTCTTTAATTATGTAGCGTAATGAGCTGAAATTTTACACATGAATAGTTGAATTAATACACTAAATATAGGAATATGTTCTATTTTGCTTTTCCATTAAAAAGTCCTACAAGCGGATGTCACAAAATATAGTGGTCCATTCGTAGTTAATTATGCCATTGCTCATTAATTACTAAGCGCACATAAATGAAACTTGGCAAGACGTTGTAGACCCTTACAAGATACAAATAAACGTTAAAAGTTAGGCTCAAAAGAAAAAAAGTGCCCTAAACTCACTGTTCTCTTTATTCCGCTACTTGGCTAGGCAAGTCATTAAACGATATTGAACCAAGTTGTTAGCTTAGCTGTTCAATTAAATGGCGGGATGTCATTTAGGCCACTGATAAAATGGTGCCTTTCAATGAAAAGGTTAAGCCACCAATTAAACGACTGATAAAGTTAGTTGGCTGCGACAATATAATTATGTATGCTCGTAAATAAATCTAAATAAAATACACCCCAACAAATTACCTCTGTCATAAACGATTGCTTACAATTCACATACTTTTTTTTACGTACACAAAAATGCAAATATCGACTTGAAACCGTGAGCAATCGCAGACACGGCATTACCAATTCATTCGTCGTGAGTTCGACTGCTCGCTTTCCAGCCGCAACCGCAGAATAATGAATTAATTCCATTAATCAGTCAGGAGCAGCCTGCCTGCTGGCTTTCAGTTCACAGCTCATACAATTTGTTGAACTGTAACTTTGTTTCAAGTTAAATGTTGAAGAAAATATAGGTTGGATTGATGAGAACTATTGCCGTGAACATGAAAGTGTGGCTTTCTAAACTTTGACCTAACATCAATCTCGCAAACCATATTGTTTTATACTCGTATTGCAGATAGAAACAGGCTTCTTGCGAAAATGGCTTAATTAAATACGTAACAAAAATGCCTCGGCCCGAGGAAAAACGTTGTTACCAATGTACCGTAGAGGTAGTTATTGAAACTGATTTCTTATCGAATTATTATTTATCATCGAAAGGTTTTGTAAATAGCAACTAATACATAATTACCAACTAGATCAGAAATGCCTAAAATGGTCAGCATAGAGTCCTTGAAGTTTTGAAGCACGAATTATGTTCGTAAAATACTTGAAACGGATGCGTACAAAATCCATTAGAATTTTCAGAAGAGCTAACACAAAAAGGTCACGTTCGTGTGGAAGGAAATCATTAAGTTTGCCAAGTCCAGCAGCCAGGGAGCCAATCAGCTAACTTCAATATCGTCGGCAAACAGACCGAATCGATGTTAGCCAATGCGTCAACACACCCGGCTACCTCTGTGTCCCTAACTAGACATTTGTGTACGCAAATCCGATGTGATATGGGTGTGAAATTGTTAAATTCTTGCTTTCTATCAACGTTGTCGTTGTTTTTTAAATGGTAGGTACCTATAATCAAATTACGTTTCTAGTTTTAACACAAAAACACACTTATGGCATCACATTTTTTTCAATCTTTAGTTCTTTTATTTTAAGTAGATGAAAATTTTCTATTTTATTAAATTTACCTTACCATAATCGTCCCACTTTTTTTTCATGTCTATTGGTTTGGTCCGTTTGCAAAAACTTAAAATATAAGGGACACTTATTTCGTCACCAAGAAACATCAATATAATTGAAATCCTTTTATAGAATAATTTCTAAGGTTCACCATAAACAAAGTTCAATATCAGGCACCGCCTCTTTCAAGTGATCAAATAAACATAATCCCCAATTTAACTTTATAAAATTAATTTAAAATCGATCAGGGGCGAGCAAGCCAGGCGTTCGCTCCTCAAAGTTACCAATACTTTTAATATTCGTTATAAAAGTTAAAGGGTTGATACCTAAAAGCTTTTTCTTGGAAGGCCTCTTGCGAAGTTAATCAGTTGTCATCAATTGGAAAGTTCAAATAACTAGCTTTAATGGACTTTTATCTCAAGTTTTTCTCGAGCTTCTCTGGAATTCTGGAGTCTTGTAGTCAATTTTTTAAGAGATGAAGTAAGTACCTGTACCAGTTTTCTTATTTCATAACTTAATTATTCTTAGTTAACATTTCTCTTCAATAATTAAACTTTTTGAAATTTAACGTTTCACCTGATATTTTCACACGTTGATTTGTGTTATACAGCCACGCTTCATCCGATTCAATGAAACGGCTTTTAATTTTTTTTTCAATAAATTTAAAATATCAATTACCTTATATAAGCCTGTTATAAAACCTGAGTGTCGCGAAGACGCGTCGCCTTTGGCGTCGGCTGCTACAAGGGGCAAACTTTTCAATTACCGCCATGTCGTGTTACCCCGCAGCGGGTTAAATTAATTCTCTCCACTTCACAAAAAGATTCACCTTACCCCAAACCACCCCTGTGAACCGACATCGGCCATCCTAACGTTTTTCGATTTTTCCCTGGATATATTCCAGAACCCGAGCCGTAACATGCTGACGTTTCGCAATATTTATTTTTAATTTAACGGTTCGCGCGCTAGATTTTGATTCTACAACGAGCTTACCTTTTTGAAGTCCTTTTGTGTTAAAAAGAGAATTTAAATGGTTGGTAACGAATTGGAACGAACCTGCTACGTGTATTTTCTGCGAATGTTAAAACAAGGGGCCAGTTTGTAAAACATTAAGCAAATGATGGATTCAATTAATTAGATATATGAAATCTTTGCTACTGCTCTGAAGTGTTTGTTTAGGCACCTTACCTACACTTATTTTCATTACTGCCCCTTCTCATTATTAAAAAAGTATTGTGTGCTCCCACACTATCATCAGTGATCATGATCAGGTAATAGGCAAGCTTTATTGTTACTTAATATTCCACTCCAAATGAATATTTATTGATGTATACAACCGTATGTTGCGTGTGGGGGCATCGAGAGCGTATCAAATGGAGTAGATCGGCGTAGTGGAGCAGTGTTGAGGATCAGTAACACGTGTTCACGCTGCAGCGTGCAGTGACCACACCCGAGGGGAGGTGAACAAAGGGACCCAATTGTACTATAATAGCTACTTCACTTGTGTTTGCGGATATTTATTACCTTTAATTACATTCTAAGTTAGTTTTTATAACAAAAAAATATCGTTCTTTTGAGCTTTGTTTGTGTTCATGACAAATTAAATTACTTTTGTCTTGTTCTAAGTTCTTTGATATGTAGGAAATACTAAACAATAAAGTAGATTTTTGATTGATTTGGGATTATTTGAGGCATTCAACACTAATACCTAAATGAAATCATGTTCGAATTTAATCATGTCAACAGTCGTTGTTAAAAGAAAACTTTATTAAAAAATCTATTTAAAAATTTATTTTTTCCTAAATTTATAACATAAATCTTTTTTCACTGAGAAATTATATTCATTTCCTGGGAAATAATAAGCCTATAACGCGCGAATAGTACCTACACATTTCCGGAAACATTTGAATTACACGATTTACCCGTAGGTACATGTGTTCTTTCAGGAATCCGAGCCCATCGATTCGCTATCTGACAAAGGTTGGCCTGAATAAAAGCTCGGTAGGTTTCGATCCGATTATGTGATTTATTCACCGCTTCCGTGTTTGTCTGCTGTCTTCCCGACCACCTAAATTATTGCCTACCTATATTTTGACAGATCAAGTGATCCGACCCTCGCCCCCGGGGTGAATCTCACCCGTCTAATTTCATTTTAATGTTGTGCGTGAACAAATTATTGCACTGTCATAGCGAATAAAACTAAAATGTTTAATGGGATAATCTGTTGCATCTGGTTTAGGGGTTATTTTTTGTTCACGTTTACGTGATTCTTAATTAATTTTCGCGTTGTACGATGGGTGGGTTAATTGCATTACACACGAATGGATTAGTCGAGGTTTATTGATGATTGTTTTTGTAGTTAAATTAAGTTTTGTTTATCCCGAATTGTTAGATATTATTTATTATTGTAATTTACCTGATTGATAATTGTTACACATGTGTACGTGCACACACCGTGGTAGGTATAAAGTAGCCATGTATAAGTTTATTAAAACTCAGCTAAACATTATCGTTACCTACTTTTGATCGCGTTTCAACTGAGCTTTTATAAAATAGCATAAAATGTAAAAAGTTTAAGTTCATCTGTAAACTTTATGCTGTACAAAACAAAGTTATTTATAGTGGTGAAATAAAGCGATGCGGTGCACTCCCAACTTGTTCAGTTCTGAAACAGGCTCGACGTTCTGAAACCGCGGAGCGGTAACTTTGCGTCAACTTTATGAAGAGATACTGTTTTGCTGCTCTCTTCGCCTTCTATCAATACCTACATCGGATATTGTTCTTATTTAAATATGCCATATTACCCATACATTACCTATTCTATTCTGTCTGCTTCTGAATTTATATAATTATGCTAATTAAACATTCGGTATCTTACCTAAGTATGGTAATTATCAAAATTTTTAGACCTCTCTTAGCTTCATTAATAAAAACTAGTAATTAGGTGGGTCCTCTACACGACGGCTCTCAACAGTTAAACCAATAATTTCTTGTAAGTAAACCTACCGTCCATTTTATTTTCACTCAAAACATACTTATTGACAGGTGTCATAATAGAAATAATAGCAAAACTAGGTGTGTATGTGGGAGCAAAACCCGTTGTCATCTCGACATTGTTGGACGTCTATTATATGAGATGTTTGTCCGGGACCCGGGCGGACCCCGCGGGGTGGAAGGTGAATAAAAACCTGGATATTTCTCATATTTATGTCGGTGCACTCGAAAATATTCCCTGAGGTCGGTACTCGTAGTTAGCTGGCTTTAAAGAGATAAGTTCTCTGAGGCGATCGCGGTAAGGAGCAATTTCGCGCGCAGGTGTGCAGGAGCGTGGGACAGCGCCCACCTGGCGTGCCCCCTCTGCCTCTTCGCTGCCCTCCGCCCTCTCTGGCTCGTTAATGATGATGTGCTCAGCCAGCAGACTATTTCACTTCTGAATACATCTTTCTCACTTTTGATACTCTGTCCCTGTCGGGCGGCTGGCCGCGCTCGCCCCATCCTCTTCGTTCGCTGTTCGCCTGGTCGCATCCACCTAGTCAATTCGGCAAACGCGTATCTACTTTGTGTCGGAAATGTAATGGAACAAATGCGGCTGGAATTAACGTCGGAACGAATGTCGGGACACGGGGTCGTTCTCTCACAGGATATTTTCCACGCGATGATTTTGATGCGCAGCTATGAAGCGCTAATATTGTTTGTGGAGAATATACACTAAGTACACACTCATAGATAAATTATATCTTCTTACTTATACTTTTACCTAGTAAGCTTTTGAAACGTTTAAGTACTTTGGTTTACTACCTATTCAAATGTATCAGACCTCGTAAACATCAAAATTAGTTCAACATAGAAAGTTTCAAATCCTTTAGGACATCTTTCATTGTCGGCGTTTTAAGAACTTTGACCATTAGAAATTATCAAAAAGTAATCTTGTAACACCATTACCCTTGCCCCATTTTCCTCAATAAATCTACTTACTTGTAAAGCCTACGATGCAAAAAACAGGTTGTTTAACATCTTGATCCGAGTCGGTATTATCATGGCAGCGGGCTTGCCGCGGCGGCAAGTCGGCAGCTTGGCAGCTTCTGCACAGTCATGCTCCTTGAATGAATCACGTTGAGAACCCTGCCTCGAAAGTGAACACTTGAAGTGAACATCTCATTAAGTATTGTTGGAATGAAGGCTTCATTTCGGTGAAACTTATGTAGAAGTCGAAGACTTACAGCTTACTTCTGTGTGTGATCTGATTGATGTAAGAGTCAAGTCGCACGTCGCTAGAGTGTCGATCCTGTACGTTAGATACCTTGTGTCTTATTCAAACTAGGCACCAGAGATCCATAGGTAAAGATTAATGAAAATTAGTGATTCGAACAGTTACGATTTTTTTTTGTATTCCTTTAAAACAAAAAAGATTCTTGACATTTCAAGAGTCTTCAACGGTATTAACAACTCCAGACATGTTTTTCCCAACAGTGACTTGAGACAGCTCAATAACCTATCAAGGATTAAATAAGAAGATTAAATACTAAATGCGTACCGGTTCCTATAAAAAATTATGCAAAACCTCGGTCGACCCAGGTTCCTCGCACTAAATGACTTAGTTAACACACTTGTTAGTTATGTAAGTGCGTCTTGGTTATGCCTGTTCAGTCAATAAACCTTTTGACCGCTCACCAATTCGGCTTCGTGAAGCTTTCACGAGGCAGGCGGGCGGCCGGGATTATTGGGTCATTAATCACGCCCCACACCGCTCTGCCTCCTCAGGGTACAGTGTACGTGTCTGCCTGGCCAGGGTAGTGCCCACACCTATCGATAAATGCCTAAGTTTTCTAGTTTTCTTAGCAACAAAGTAAAACTTTGGCCTGTGCTGGTGAAGTTGATTAGGTTTTGAAGTTAGGTAAGCATTTATGTTGTGTTTAGGTAATTAATTAGGTACTCTGGAAATTTAAGCTCGAACTATGCTTGTAAAGACTATACCAAGGCTCGAGCATCGTGTTACCCAGTAACTGGGTTTTGCAAAGTACTGCTATTTCGCTCTTAACTCAACGTAGGTAATCGGGAAAAGGGTAGATTGATTATATTTTTTTCTGAGATTATTAGAACGTTTTCAAAAACCTTGGGCACACCCAAGCAAGGGTCAGATTAAACGTACTTAGAAAAACTAAAAATAGTTAATAGAGCTCTTTTGCTTCAACATGAGCTACAAAAAAGAATGCTATATATCGAAGAACCAACACACCTCCACACAAATAATGTGTAACAGAAACTCGGTAACCTATTTAATGAAACCACACCGAGAAGCAGTACATCACTATGATATCGACCGCAGCACTCCATTTACACGGCCAGCAGCGTCGTGCTGTAAGTACATTATAGGTAACCTACCCGCGCCCCCCACCCGGCAATATCGGTAGGTATGAGAGGCCTCGCAACCTCGCAACAAATGCTTTTGCTTAGACCTTTCGTTGCACGGATAAATTGTATAGGATAGAACTGCATAGTATACTTTAGCTGCAGCCTGCAACGATGTAAGTCATGTAGAAAGCTAGGTACTGTTTTAAGACAGATTTCACAAGCTGGTTACTAAAAAGTCTACCTTTGATTGATTGAGATACTGGCTGCAAATAGTTTCGTAATTCGTACAAACGGAAACACATAATTACACTATGTACTTACGGCTGACGGTACTTACAATCAAATTGTCAATAAAGTATTTTTGTAGTTCTAATAGGCACTTCTTTTTTCCTGCATTTTGAAAAGTTTTTGATATTGATAGTCACTGAGATGATATATTGCGACTCGAATTTGAACGCCTTCAGAGGGCCAAATCTACAATTTTTAACCGACTTCAAAAAGGAGGAGGTTCTGTTTTCGACTATATGTATTTTTTAATGTAAATATGTTCACCAATTGCGGGATAATTTTGTGTCTTGAATCGGCGACTTGGTGACAATAGGACTACCTCTGGAGTCTATACTCCAGAGGCGTTGTGTTGAACTCGACTTGTTGACAATGGGACCACCCATTGTCAACAAGTCAGAATCTGATGATGTACTAAAAAACCGTGTACCTAACGAGACCGCAAGGTTACTATTTATTTCAAAAGTATTTTTTCAAGTCCAACGTAAGTTAAAAAAAAAAATATTAATCCTGTACAAACCTATGTTACAAAATGCAAAATTAAAATGTAGTGAAAGTAATTGACGTCCAACCGCCAATGCCTGCGGGTAATAAATAACAAATACTTTTTGTATCAACTACCTTTTTGAAAAACATGTTTTGTTTGCTTTCAATTCGGTTCGCGAGGGGTTTGTCGCTGATACATGTTTGAAGTTAAATCTCCCTTTTAAACGCTGCCAATGTGATTCACTGTGCGCCTTTATACGAGTTTAAGCGATGGAGACTTAACTTCCTTTTGAGCTTTTATATCTGATATTTGCCAATGATGTGAATATTGTATGTGTTTCACAGATTAAGTTATGAATAGGTACCGATTTACTGCTAGACCGACTATTGGCCTCACAAAATAAAATCAACTTAAAAAGTTATCACTCTGTGAAAAAAGAAAAACATTAATTAACGTTTTTGGTAGTAAAAGGGCCCAAACTGTTTGGTCACTACTTTCACAGCTAGATAAACAAGAACGTTCAGAAAATATACCATTGGATCTTAAAATGTCTAGCTTGTCTGCTTTGTGCTTTGAGTTTAGCCGGCGGGCGCGTAGCTTCGTAGCGCCGGCGGCGTAGCATAAGTCTACGACTGCTACGAAGACCGCTACGGCTACGCATAAAAGCACAACGACGAAAACAGTTACTTTATTTTGATAAATAAATTGATATAAATATTTTTAACTATATCTTTTCTATCTCTTTTTAAACCACAAACTATATCGAGTCATCAGATAATGAAAAACTTGTTACACATTTCGCCTTCATTTAATTAAAATCTCGCTTATCCGCGTCACACTGGAAACTGAGCCCCTTGGCTTAACCGACCCTAAATATCTGCGATTAGTGAATGTTTACTTTAGTGTGATGCCATAAAGTCTATTTCAGGTTGTTGAGGGATAGTGAGGGAAGTCGGTGACGTCGAGAAAAAAAGCACGTGTTGTATTTGGGATTACATGCGCCCCATAAACAAAAGGTTAACATTGCATCAGTTGCTCTGACACTGCAGTACACGCGATGTGTTTTATGAATGTCGGTAGTATATTTATTGCAGTTTGAGTTTTTCTGTTAAGAATATTTTTTCAATGAGGAGGTTAGAGGTTTCCGATACTCAAATGTTATAACTGTCGTGCATTTCACGAGCTACTTTATTGAAGAACAGGACGAGTTTTCAACTGTTTTTGGAACGCACGTGTAATCAATATTATTTCGCTATTAATGTATTTAGAAGGACTCGTTGTCAATAAAATTATGAGCGTTAAACAGTTTCAACAAAACACTGCTCTCAAAAAAAGTTACTCCGATGCCTGTTTTCTGAATAAAAAACCTCTGAGCTTAGGGAGGAATTAAGAAATGCATAAGAGTCACTAATTCCCTAATAAGCCATTCTAGAATCGTCATTTAATATTTAAAGTCCCCACTTACGTTCGTAGAGAGTGTCAGCTATTTGAATAGTGCGTCCGTCAGCATTTGTATCGTCTGCTAAGCCGCATAGACAGTAAGCTAGATAAAACTAAGCGCAGAAGGTCAAGTTAGGGTATTTCTATATCTGCGATGGGTAAACTAATATAATTGAGGCTTTCCGATGTACCTACTTGATTGTTTGCAAACATAATGACTAGCTACTAGCATTAGTAGAAGTACCTATTTCCGCTTACCGCTTTGTGATGTTGAGTTCCTCCAGTAATGAACCAGCTCATTTCGTGTTACGTAACTGCCGCACGCCGTAGAGAAACTCAACTTGTCGGAGTCCACTACTGGATATGGATATCTCCAATGCTGCGCTATATGGCGCTTACCCCACCGGTCGGTATATCGGTCCTTCGACAGTCATGACCAGTCGGTCACTCGGTTCACTTTATCCAACAGTACAACTATCGATCATAGCGCGCCATAGTGTGCCAAACGCTGAGTAACCTAAACGATGAAATACCTATCATCTCGGCCAAAGGCAACATTTCGTATTCTCGAGCTCAACTCGAACGTCAACTCCAACATGAGCACGAAAATGTCAATGAAAGCTTGTCTAATTGATGTTTTCGTACTCGAGAGATGAGCAAACAAATGCTGAAATGCGAAAACTTCAATTTATGACAAGCTCCTGGGGCCTAACCACCAACTCTTAAAGCAGTATTACTTCAATATTACTTCCAGTGGGAAAGAGACGAAGCTATACAGGACGTATAGCTCCGTCTCTTTCTCACTGGAAGTAATATTAAAGTAAAACTGCGTTAAGAGTTGGTGGTTTAGGCCCTGATGGAGTTGGAGTTGAGTTGGAGTTTACGTTTTGGAATATGGGCCTAAGTATTATTTGACAATTAAACTATCGATCATAGCTCGTGCCATATTGTGCCAAATGCTGAGTAGAAACCTAAACGATAAAATTCATAGAAATACCTATCATCTTGGCCAAAGGCAACATTTCATATTCTCGAGCTAGCGGCCGACTTCATCCTCATCACGTCTTGTGATTCAGTATGTCCCTTCTGACTTACATTTCCGCTGGCGCGATGCAGCGGTGGCGGCGCGGGAACGCAGCGTATGCGCCGACATGTGCGGGCACAATGGCCGCATTCTCATGGACTCAGCCCCGTTAAGCTGATTGCGTGACGTCATCCCTACAGGCACCGTGCACATTGGATGTGCTATTTAAACAATTCGCTTTTAAGTTTTAAGATATCAAAGAAATAGTGGGCAACTTTTGGATGACGTTTGCTTTAATGGTCGTAAGTAGATATCCGGCCATTTTTATGTAGGTTTCGCCAATTGTTATTTTAGTTAAATAAACAATAAATTAGTTTGTTTTAGGTACTTACGGAGAAAAAAGCTATGCTGATGCTGCTGATGACGGAGAGGAAAAATTGAAAATTTTATCAATATCATTAGTTTCCAAATCTAAGTTAAGTCAAATGTTTTGCATATAGACTCGAGTCTAGCTAATAGCTTCATCTCTTTGACTGACCGACCTTGACAATTCCAAAGTGCCTGCAAATGGTTTATTTGAAATAAATAATTTGAATTTTGTTTTTTTTTTTAATTCTATGTGCAAAACAAATTTAACGAATTTGATTCCATTTAACGAATAAATATTTATCAAAGAGCTTATAAATTCTCAAAATTTTAAATGTTAAAAGAAGCATTCAGCATTCAAAGAATAAATCGACCCTCTGATGTCATTGTCTCCTAATCAGAGTTACCGACACTCATGGCCTAACTTCAAAGAAGCCTTTTAAGCAAATTAGCACCAACGATTTACACTCAGTTCCAAAAGTATTATAAACAGAATAATCGCCAGCTGATCAGTCAAAGGGCGCGTTGTATGAGCACGGCCCATGGCTGCACATTATAGGAACCTACCTACCTACGGAGGCACACGAAGCGCACGCGATCCCGGCTTACCGAGGGATCGCCAGCGAATAAGCGGTTCATGGCTCTATAATCCTTCTGTAAAACAACTACAAAGTTACATTGTAGTCAAATACTTTTGAGTTTTGTTCATCGCACGTTTTATTTCGAATTCACATTTCTTACTATGAATGATTTTTGTATCAGCAGTAAAGCGTTCAACGGAAATTGGGCCTGTAAAGATTTATTGGATACAAATAGATAACTAAGAGATAACTTTAACTAGGTACTTATCTGTTTTAAACCTAAGGGGCAAAGATACACGCAGATAACGATATCTTTACTAAGTATTTGAATAATTGTATCGAATGTAAGATATCAGATAATTATTAGGTAGGTACATAGGTAGATATACCTAAATACCTTCGGGCTACTGCCCGAAACAGTTGATCTCTCTAGGTTAGCAGTTGGTGGTTAAACCGAACCAAGGATGTTACGTGTAACTTCCTAAACCATGACTTTTATGTCATGTTTCTCATTATGCTTTCGTAAGTAAATGTATGGATGATACTTTCATTGATGAGCATGGTCAACTGTACCTTTCTTACCTGCGCGGAGCATCACAAACAGCACTTCGTATATTGTTGAGTATGTAACCTTCTATGTTAAGAGACCTCAATTTTTTTGTCCCGACACTCAAATTTGAACGAAGACTTCTAGACTCCTAGTTCACATAGCCATATCTCCCGCAGCAGTGCAGCACGAGCGAGGCCCGCGCAAGCCCAAGCTGCAAGCGGGGGCGATGGGCGCGCTGGGTCCGCCGCCGCTTGGTCACGCACACAAGCCGCATGCACTCAAGCTCTCACCACCCTCACCGTATGCGCCAATGCCGCAGCCCTTCAATTTCCAGGTAATACTCACACATTAATAATTGTAACCTTACATAAGCATGTCATGACTCATGACCAGTCACGAGCGACCGCCATAAGATGAGGGGGTAAACCTAAACCATGAGTGGACCAATGTCCCCTTTGCAGTCTGTGCAAAGTAACACTTGGTACAAGAGCTATTGAACCTTTCGACTAACGGTCTTCTTGTAAGACTAGAAATTCTTGTAGAGATGGATCACACCTAGTATGCTACGGTCAGCGGCGGCCCTAGGGGGTGACGAGCAGGGCAACTGCCTAGGGCCTCGCGCAACCCGAGTACAAAAAGCCTTACATTTGAACGTTTAATATTTCTAGCAATAAATATACCTACTCAGCAGCACGGAAATTTGCCCACATGTAAATTTTTCGATAATTCATACTTAAATGCACTTTTGACACTGAAATAAGAGTTTTTTTTTTGCTTCTAGAAAAGTTAATTTTAATTAACTTTTCTAGAAGCAAAAAAAAAACTCTTATTATCTTATTATCAAAAACTCTTATAAAAAAACTCTTATCAAAAATAAACTTAATCGTGTAGTGATGTTTTAACATCACTACACGAATAAGTTTATTTTTTAAATGTGGCACTTATGTAGATTTAAGGAATTTTACACTGATAAATTAAAAACACCGCAAAATTTAAAAAAAACCTTAATTTCTATAATTTTTCTACTATTTAGTATCGTAGGTCTCAACCCCTATCCCTAACAATGGCCTGTTAAATTTGTAATGCTACTAGTGATGTTTCTGAAATCAACTTATACGGTATGCTTTCTCTTAACTCTTAGCCAACTTTGAAATGCAATGCATTTTCGGGGGATTGGAGAGGTGGACTTTATCTTTCTTTTAAGCATTTCCCAGATATGCTCAGCCCAATAATTAAGTCCGAATTACGAGCTGACCACTGCGATTATTGCAACCAACTTCTTGAAGTTATTCTTTTTCGAATTGGTTTAAAAGCAAGACACCACATTAATTCAATAACCTAACCATAAACTTGAAAGATACACAAAATTGAACCTGCAACTTAGTCACTCAAGGGACTAAAAATTAAAAGTTTCACCTTAGTGCACTCTAACATAACGAATTACTCTCTTGAACTATGGGTACCTAAACATTTCTTTGACCTCTCCTCTTAAGAGCGGCCAACCCGTCATACTTTTCATACAAACGCTCGTACGTGATTATGCCGTTGTAACACATCTATCTTTGATTTTTTTGAACTAAAAGGTATCTTATGCACTATATCTAGGTTTCAATGCAAGTAAAAAAATAAAATTTGGAGAATCAAATTCAGTATAAGCCTCCAAAAATCTGCGATTTTGTACATATTTTACCTGAACTTTGGCCGTACATAACGTACTCATAAATAACAAAAGTAAAGGAAACATCATGATAGAAACCTTTTTTTTTTTTTTTTTTTTTATTGGATGGGAAATCATCAAATGACCCCTCCCGCTCTGGGTGGAGCGGCAGGGAGTGTCAGACTTCTACTGACTAAAACCCACCCATGCTCCTCTCAGTGCCTTTACGTTCCAGGGCCACGGTAACTCTTTCGAACAAATCCGCAACCCTGGTAGGCTCTGGCCTTAACGGGCCCCGACCCATGCTGACGACTGCTGGCTTGGCGCGCGTAGAACACAGCGCGCCGTCAACCCGGGCCTGCTCTGATCGGACGGCGAGCTACCCATTGCTCGCCGTCCACAGGCATCAGTCACTGCGCCATGCTCAGGAGCATCAGTTCCTGGGCGGCGCAGTGGCTGACGTTCAACAGGAGGGGGTGAAATGGGGCCATTACTGGCACTCCATTTCAGCCCCCTCCGGAGCCCGTTGTAGGGGCTCTACTGCGGCTGTTGCAGTAGCAGCAGCCGCAGTGGAACCGGCTTTGGCGGCGGAGGAAGCGGCGGCGGTGGCGGCGGTCGCGGCAGAGACGGCGGTGGCGGCGGAGGGCTTTCTCCGGTTTCCGGCTTTGGTGGGTGGGGCGCAGGCCCTACCCCCAGCCCAGTGGTCGGCCGGCTTGCCAGCTGCCGCACAGACTGCGCAGTGCGGCGCGGCGTCGCAGGAGCCGGCCCTGTGACCGGGCTGACCGCAGCGGAAACATAGACCGCTGCGGTCCACCTCCGAGGTGCATTGAGCTCCTACATGGTGGCCCACCTGGCACCGGAAGCACCTCAGAGGTCGGGGTTCCAGCAGTTTGACCTGCGCGGAAACCCAACCCACCAAAAACCTACGGCCCTCCGAGATGGTCTTGGCCGCCGACACGGGACAGCTCACCACAATGGTGCGCATGCCCGTGTTGTCAGGACGTAGGGTGCCTGCCTTCACCTCCTCTGCTGAGCACCCCCCCGTCCTAACGACGGCGGCCACCACCTCCGTCTCCGTGACGGAGTCGTCCAGGCCCAAGATGCGCATGTCGATGCGCTTGGTGGGCCTGGACACTCGGGCATCGTCCGCGCTTAGGGACGCCCTAAGCCTTTCGGCTAGAGCGTCCGCGGTTGGGCCGCTGGCTGCCCCGGGGATCTCCAGCATCCGGGCCCCAGTCATGGTGACCCGGAGCCGAAGGCCCCCCACGATGCCTAGCTCACCAAGGTTTATCGCCTCCTTCGCCTTGGTGAGCACGTCCGCGTACGTCACGCCCCTCTTCACCGCGTCCGGCTGTAGTGTAAGCACTACAGCCGCGGTTTTCGGGGGGCGGAGCGCAGCCGCGACGCTTCGCGCCTTCTGCCGCCGCTTCCTCTCTCGCCTCTTGGCCGCCCTGGCTGCCTTGCCCGCCTTCCTCTTCTCCCCGGCAACTTGCCATTCGGCTTGAGCCGGGGGAGGAGCTGAAGGCGAGGAAGCCGGGGGGAGCCGCTGCTCAGACGGCGCAGGAGCCTTCGCCGTCCGCGCAGCAACCCCACCCTTCCTCTTCCTTCCCGGGGCCGGGTCCGGTTTTCCCGGCACCGGCTTCGCGGGTGCCGGCCCGGACCCTTTGTCCTGGCCGGACGACCTCGGTGTGGCAGCCGCGGCGGCCGCGTACGACGCCGCCTTCCGGCCTGGAGCCTTCCCACTCGCCGCTAACGGGGGGCGCAGGACGATGCCCTCCAGGACGGAAAACCGCGCCTGGAAGGCAGCCATCTCCTGCCGCACCAGGTCCAGCACCTGGCCCTCCTGCGGCACGGGCTGGCTGTTCTCCCTGCTTCCCCCTTTAGGCGCCCCCTGTGGGCCGGCTCCCTGGAGCCTGGCCAGGTCTGCTCGGAGCCCCGCGTTCTCCCTCTGGAGACGCTCGGTGGCGGCAGCCAAGCGGGCGACCTCCGCCCGCAGGTTGGACATCTCGTCCACCGGAGGCCCACCTCGGTTAGCCTCCGCTGCCGCCAGGATGGAGGTCAGCGCTTCTCCTATGGCCCTGTTTTTAGAGGAGAGTTTCCTCTTCAGGGCCACATCGCGAAGCGCGGCCTCCACCACCTCCGCAAACCCGGCCCTCCGAAGCTCCTGTCCGGAGTCATCCGGCTCACCGCCGGAGGACTCCGAACCAGGGGCCTTGCGACCGCCCTCTGCGGGGGGTCGTCCGTCAGCGACGAGCTCCCCGGCTCGCTGACCAGCCACCTTGGAGGCGGGCAATCTCCCCTTGCCTCCCTCTCGGCCCTTGCCCCGCCTGCTGGTGGGGATCTTGCGAGCCGAGGCTACCTCCTCGCTGCCGGACGACCCCCGGTCCTCCTCTGATCTGGGCCGCTTGCGGAAGGACCTGGAGTCCTCCGCAGCAGCCCTCGCCCCCTCGGGTACAGGGCTCGCCGAGCAAATGGTCGCCAGGTCGTCGGAGTCCAACTCGGACTCCGACTCTACACCCGCGCGACGCTCAAGCGAGCCCTCCTCCCAGCGCAGCGCGCCTTCGCCCGCGCTCTGCCCGGCCGACTCTTCGTCGGGCGAGCTAAAATCAAACCCGATTAATTGTTTGAAGTCGAATCGGGGGCCTCCTCGGCCACTGTTGCCCTTGGCAAGCGGATTGCGGACAGCCCTGTTGTCCCCCCCAGAATACGAGGGTGATAGAAACCTTGCACATGTAATGGAGATTCTAAATTAATAATATTTATTTCACAAACTTGTAGGTGTTATTAAAAAAAACGTATTTCCTGGATCAAATTTTATGCAATTTTCGAACATTATTCTCGTTCAATGTTATCGCGTTCTCACTTGCTTGTTAGTCAACAACATTGCGCTGGATGAAACAACAAGCTTTTTGACCACGCTCGCGTTAGCGATAGACGGACCGGGAAGGGCCCTCTTAAGAAACAATCAATGGAAACACTTAAGCTTTTAACATAGCGAGTATTTACAAGATTAGCGCTTGGTCAAGAATCCGTGACACTGAGTGTAGAAATTATTTCACAGAAAATTATAGGGTAATTGAAAATTTGGTACTTTCGTGACCGAACTTTAGATTCAAATAACTTTAAAAAAGAACAAGGGTCTCGCAAAGGTTTTCCGCCCGGGGTCTCGCCACACTAAAGGCCGCCACTGGCTACGGTAAAAACGACTTGGCAGGCCTTCAAAATATCAAATAGCTGAAGGCTTACAGGAAGACCCGTTGATCGAACGGTTCCTAAAAAGAATCACTCCTTATTTCTTCGAATTTATAAATGAGCTTGATGTAGCACTGTATGCGCTGACATTAATTATTCTTGAGAAACTTGTATGTAGGGGGGAGGGGAAAGCTATCGCAGGCTATGCCAGGTAGAACAAACGCTCGAGCGGTTGAAATGAGAGGTACTTTACTTAAGTTTTCCTCGTCAAACAGTTCAGTATCAGCGGCATGAGCGAGCCAGCGCCCTTGAGCACGGCATCATCAGCAGGGTCAAGCGGTGCCGGTGGCGGCGCGGGTGCTCCCAGTCCGTTACCCCTCATGGCAGAGCCGTTCTTACCACCACCACCACCTGGCTTACTGCACATACTCATGTCTTCTGATAAATGCCAGGTGAGTGAGATCACATCATCCCGGTCTAAATATGCAGAGTATTTGCCAAGTATTTGACAGTTGAACTGGCTAATTAGGTCACAATATTTTTCACGTTTCTGGGTTTACCTAGGTTAATTTGGCTGCCACTTACTTGTGTTCCAATGAAACTTAGTCAATGGAGGTAGCTACATTCTTCCAAACCTCCTGTTTCAAACGTGATTTTTATGGGCCAATATGATCACCATAGTTAAAACGATCGTCTATTATTTAGGAACTGATGTGGAGCGCGAAACAGCTGCAGTTACAAGGAGACCCAACCCTTTTGCGACCTCCGCCAAGTGCTTTTGGAGCACCCCTTGCACCTACATGGGAATTTTTGCAGGTAAGATTGGTTCTTCCATGTACCTAGTTAAAACTAAAGGTTCAGTTAGGTACCATAGACAGTTATACCTACAAACTCTAACGTAGGTAACCTAGGCTTATTTTCAACGGATATATAAAACTTTGAAAAAGACGGACGAAAACAAGCAATTAGGAGATTAAGGTTTCAAAGCTGTTGCAATACGAAACATTTAATTAATTCTCCGCGTAGGGTTCCTTAAACTTCATGCTCATCATTCCTTATTGCGTAGCGACTTCAAGTCTCCTTCAAGGGGTGTCAACATTGACATTTGATAGGTGGCTTTTTGACTAAAGGGGCGGGTGCGAGCCGCGATTGGGCGTTCGCGGGGTGACTTATCGCCTTCAGCTGACTTACCCCGCCCATCACCCTCGACGCGCTACGACACTGGAGTCATCGTAGCTTGGCTTATGTTTAGCGTTATGTTCGTCACAGTGCGCATGTTTGACAGACAGCCATTGGTTCTTAGTAAGATACCTACCTACTATATAATAAGTAGGTAGATATGCTATTTAACAAATATTAGCTACCACCTACCCAAACTGTATGAAAAATCTACCTAGGTTAGAAATCATAAAGGCTTTAGAAAATGTTATACCTAGCAATTTGACAAAGGCGCGGCAAAAAAAGCAAAGGTGCTTCCGATGAGCTGTAGTTACTCTACTAAGGCACCAGGTTTTTTTACATACCTAAATAGGTATGGCTCTGAATAACAATCAACGATCAATCAATCAATGCTATCTATACAACAGGTAACAAAATAAACGCAATACCACGGGGTCATTGTACCTACTCATGAACAACTTTTATTATGGGACCAACACTGAAATCACGAAAATAAAATCGACTGCCCCATACATTTATGTGCGCATAACTCGGCAAAATGTACTGAACACCTGATTTTTTTCGTGATTTGGAGGTTGGTCCCAAAATAAAAGTTGTTGTATAAAATTCTTCCGTTAGGTACCGGTGCTGACTGACAGACAACGTACAGCCGAAACTACTGATGGTCGTAGAAATTTGAAACTTGACATGTAGGTTCCTAGGTATTAGGGAGCACGCACCGGGATATGCGAATACGAAGTTTTGGGCAAAAGCATACCTAGTAGTTTACAAAGAACATTTTTCTAAAATATTGTATCCACTTTTCACCACTAGGAGACAAGTGCCCGTCTCCTCTTCATGGCAGTTCGCTGGGTGCGGTGCCTAGCCCCGTTTCAAGCTCTGCAAGCCTCTGACCAACTGATACTCCTGCGAGCGGCGTGGAAGGACCTGTTCCTTCTGCACCTGGCGCAGTGGTCGGCGCCCTGGGACCTGGCGCCACTGTTGGCAGCGCCGGCGGCCAGGGCAAGACTGCCGCCTGATCCGTTGGCAGATTTGGAGCTGAATACTTTACAGGTTAGTTGAAGGATTTAAAATGGACTGGAGAGGTGTTTTTAGGAGGCGATATCTTCCAATCTAAGGGGTTTTTAGGGTTCCGTAACCAAATGGCAAAAAACGGAAACATTATTGGATTCGTCATGTCTGTCTGTCTGTCCGTCCGTATGTCACAGCCACTTTATTCCGGAAATATAAGAACTATACTGTTGAAACTTAGTAAGTAGCCTATTCTGTGAACCGCATTAAGATTTTCACACAAAAATTGAAAAAAAAACAATAAATTTTGGGGGTTCCCCATACTCAGAACTGAAACTCAAAATTTTTTTTCATCAAACCCATACGTGTGGTGTATAGATGGATAGGTCTTCAAAAATGATATTGAGATTTCTAATATCATTTGTGGGTTTCTAATATCCCTGTAACTTCTAAAATAAGAGAATTATAAAACTAAAAAAAATATATGATGTAGGTACCATGTAAACTTCCACCGAAAATTGGTTTGAACGAGATCTTGTAAGTAGTTTTTTTTTTTTATATTTCATAAATCGTATACCGCAATGTACCTTTCATTCAATCAACTCAAATATAATTTTCACAGATGGTGTATTTCTGTTGCCGTTATAACAACAAATACTAAAAACAGAATAAAATAAATTAAGAGGGGCTCCCATACAACAAACTTGATCTTTTTGCCGTTTTTATAGATAATGGTACGGAACCCTCCGTGCGCGAGTCCAACTCGCACTCGGCCGGTTTTTTTTATATAACAGTTTTAAATTCAACAAAGTACTTACGTAGGCAGTTGGTAAAAAAAATAAATGCTATACTGGCCAAGTTGACGGAATGTTTAAATAATAAACTTACCCAAATTTTGTTTCAGGAGATTCTGTGTCGTTTTCGGCAAATAGCACCTGACGGCAGCGAGTGTGGGTGTATGAAAGCTATTGTTCTCTTTTCACCAGGTTAGTTTTCATTTATAACAGCAACAGCATAAGTACATACTTATTTATAAATGAGTAGTTAGTGTACAAAATAATAGTAGATTAAAGTGTTGTAAGGTACCTATATTATACCTACCTAGAGGTATTATGATTGTTTTTTGTCTAGATACGCCTGGGCTAAATGAGACTCAGCCGGTGGAGATGCTACAGGACCAAGCTCAGTGCATACTTGCTGACTATGTGCGGACTAGATATACCAGGCAACCTACCAGGTAAATTGACTTTATAACCCCATAGCTTATACCCGCGACTTCGTCCGCGGAAAATTTCTTATTGATGACTTGCTAGACAAAAGTTGTGATAGCTCGGTTAATATACATGTTATAAAAATAATTTATAGCCTATAGCACTCAGGAACAATGTAGCTTTCTACCAGTGAAAAATTTTTTAGAATTGGATGATTAGTTCCAGAGATTACCCCCTACATACAAACTTACAAATTTTACCTCTTTATAATATTAGTATAGATTTATAGGAAATCTAACCGTCATTATTGTTTAGCTACTCGTCGCAAAATTGTGTATTAGTCCTAAGTTCCATTCTTAAATCTGTCAGCGTCATAGTTTTTCTACCTACTTATTCAGAAAATCGCATTAGCTGTCATAGGAGCCCCGAATCTGGATGCGTGCTCAGTCTAGCGGGCTCATCTCTTTACACATGACAGGACTCAAACATGACTAAAGAAATACCTAAGTGTGTTGACTACCAGAGACACGCCTTTCCCTTCCTTTGAGGTATTATACCGGCATGATATTGCATCATATACTGTATTCCTCAAAGAAAGGGAAAGGCGTGTGGTAAAAGATAGTGGTAGGTGCAAACCTACCACTATTTGTCTCCGCGTTACCCAAAGGTGATGATGGTGAGGTGGTGGTGGTGACTGGTGGAAAAACCCTAAGGCCAAAATATTTCACGCACTCGAGGGTAGGTATAGACCTACCCTCGAGTGCGTGAAATATTTACTACGGACGGATGTAAAAAACTCGGACCGAATACCGAATTTGTAAAAATTTGGGTCTAGAGCCTAAAAACTGGGACCGAATTCGGATAGGTATTGCTTATGCACAAATCCGATCTCTGATCCAAATCCAGATTCAGGGCCCATCTTTGGAAATGTCCAATTTGAATCCAAGGTAATGCATAGGTAAGCGTTCATACAAACAGTAGGTACTAGCGGCTACTTCGGTCCGTCAATATTTCTTCCGAATTGGAGACTCACGGGTGACGGAGACAAACGGTTGACGGAAGTCGGATCTAGTGCGTACAAACTACCATACAAATAGTTCTACGACTACTTCGGAATGTATTTTCACGGATTCGGATCGGATGCAGTGTCCACTCTAACGCTAACTAATATTACGAATGAAAATGAAAAAATGTGAGTTTGTTTGCTACGGTTTCACGCCTAAATCACAAAATCGATTGTGATGAATTTTAGTAGAGTTATATGGGACCCTGGAGACGGTTAGGTACCTAAAGGTTTCCCCTTTTTTGCGAAAATCTATATTAACGCGAGCGGGGCCTAGTCCGGTTAAGCAGTTAAAATAGCCCTTACGTCTTAACTTGCTAGTGGTCATTCATAAAAAAAAATAAAAAAACGGGCAAAACCTGGTTATTAATAATATAGCTTATTTCCTTCAGATTCGGCCGCCTCCTCCTGCTGCTACCATCTCTGCGAGCCGTGCGCGCTCGCTCCATCGAGCTGTTGTTGTTCCGCGACACAGTGGGCGACGTGTCGGTGGCCACTCTGCTGCACGACATGTACCGCATGCAGCCCGTGCCCACGCCGGTCTTCCATGCGCCGCCGCCACCTACCAGCGAACACTGCTCGTCGCCGTAGAACTTACAGACTGAACTGGAACGGTGTTGCTATATTAGGGAACGTACAGGATCACGTCAATGTCAAATATATTTTACGTATAAATTTCGAATACGCAACACTAGATGGCATAGTCAACGCCGTGCACGTTCCCTATTCTGAAAAAATCTCAACGACTTAGGTGAAGTGAGTCAAATGCCAATCTATCACCAATTCACCTTGATTGTTTGGATTGACATCGCACTTCTTGTTCACTGACATTCTTTCAAATAAGTAGCACTAGGTAGAGTCCGTCCCACGTAAGAAGTTCCCCAACTGCGGCGCTAGTTTATATGCGACTGTATATGTTATCCTCTAACAAATCTTGTTAGTTCCATTTATTTCCGCGGGACTTCCTTTGTTGGATGGACTCTATTTATTGGTTGTTATATGGGGTGACTCTTGCTGATATATTCAACCACTCGTCTTTTGAAACATAGGTATGATATATTATTATGTATCCGATAAATTAAAGACAATTTTTTTTTGTATGAAAAGGAAAATGTTGCATGGTATGATGGTAAGAATCACCTCCATTACTACTGCAGGTGACTTAGAGAAAAGCGCATAGGGCGATGGCAATGGCGGAAACGTTAACTATATCAGGGGGTCTACTTTCTAAGCCCGAAGTCCGTAGTTTCGGCCTTAGTGTCGGACGTTTTCTACTAGTCTGGGACTAATCGTAAGTCCGTAGGTTACACGGAGTAGATAACGCCTGGCACTAAGACCGAAACTACTGACTTCGGGCTTAGAGAGTAGACCCCTAGACATGGAGTTGTGAACGGATGGCGTATAAATTTTAAAGAATGTTTCCCTAAAATATGAAACTGCAGATTTCACCAGTTCAACACGAAATGTTCGGACTTCCGCATTTTATAGATAAAAAGAACTGCACATTGCAACTTCTTTTTTGTCTATGATCAAAGGGTTGCAAGTTGAATTTGAATAAAAATAATTCTGTATAATAATATTAAAATTGGAAATTATAGATGCAGTTTATAAAACACAATTCAATTCGATAGAGTCTCTAAATAGATTTGTATAAACAATATTATTATGATAAAAAAAAACTGAGTACTCTGAGAATATGTGAGTTAAATTATTATTAAAAAGTTACATATTAGGATCAAACATACCTTTGGGAATCTTATCTATCTAGTCAACCTAGTCACGTTGTATAAATTTTGTAAATGTTATTATTCTATTTATTGTAATTAAAAATACTTAGATAAGCTATATTAAAATTATATGCGCCATGATCTAGTCATGATTTAAAAAAATGTTTTGAGGAAATGTTGTAAAGAAAGAAACTATAAGTAGCATGTATGTACTTTTATTTGTGTATAAATATGTTTTGATTTGATCAAGGAGTTAATATTCAATAGGTAGTTTTATTTCAAAGGCAAAATGTTCCCCAAAAACTGCAACATTGAATTTGTAATAGTACCAAGCACATTTTATTTGTACTGAATAAATGCACATCTACCATTACCACAGAAAATTAAAAACTAGGAATTCATTTCTAATATTAGTTTATACATCAGTCATATTGACTTTTCCCATTGATTGTACAGCTTCTACAGTGGAGAGGTCCTCATAGTCGTCATCGGATGGCTTGACGTCGTCTTGTGGTTTAGGTTCCTCTTTCTTTGACGGCAATCGAGGGAAGTCTAGTTTGCTCCATGCACCTGGCTCACCTTTTTTTAGTTTTATCTCAATTTTTGTTGACAGCATTGATGCAGTGCAGCTTTCTACAGTTATTACCTGCAATAGATAACACAATTTAGTCATTAGTTGGATCTTTTTCAAGACAAGTACACACATATAAAAGTAATATTTTGAGTAGACTACTGATGACTTATAACTTACACCTCTAAGTTCAAGATCCAGTTCAAATGATGCATCTCCTTGCTCTCGGAAGACTAACTTTGTATTGAGACGAATAGGGTTCAACTTCACAAAACTGAGAATTGGGTCATATTTCTTGGCATAAACGCTTACAATTACGTAGTCGGGGGTTTGATGCCAGTCCCAACGACATTTCACTGTACCAGCTGGAGTACCCTGAAACAGATAAGTACCAAATAAAATTATTTATCCTTGTTACGGTGTTATACATATTATGAATAGAGCTCAAGATGTAGGACTTTTGAACAAGACATAACAAAACAAATAATAGAATCTTTGAAAAAATAAACCCCACTGCCCAAACATTTCATATCTTCTGAATGTTGAGTAGTCCCTGTTTACTTGGTCCAAAACTACATGATCTCCTTTGCCAAAGTTTCATATTTGCCAGTGTCAAGATATGATAATTATTTACCTCTTTAGTCCATTTATGAGTCCCAGTTGTGCACCCAGGTTGATTAAGGAAGGTGTTAAAGTCTGTAGTTCTCTTTTGGCAGCAAGACCAGAATTTTAGACCCTCATGGAAGACTGGGCAGCCCGGGTGGTAGGTGCACATGCTATCATTAGTATGCGGACCTTCATAGGTCACACCACAACCTCCATTCTTGCATGATGTACCAACTGCTATGCTCCTGTAAAATATGAAAAGTTATGTTTATAATTTTGGCAAGAGACTTGTACCTAACAAATTGAGATTGTTCAAAACAGTATTGGCAATAGTAATTACGATCAATCTATCATTCAATATTTTTTTTACTTTTATATTACTATTTTTTTTTTTATTATGTTAGGCATGCGCTTGACAACTGTAGTGTTTGTAGATTTTATTATATAGTTCTGTCGTCTCATGCGTACACGCCGCGCGCTATAGTATGGTGGGGGAGCGGGGCATACTCCCTCAGTCACTTTGCTTGGAACCACGAAGCTGGACGGACGCGCGTGCGGCGAGTTAGGCAGTGAGCCGATAACAAGTTAAGTGCACGAACAGTACATTTTGGCGACGAGTATTGTAAGTACTGTGTTTTTTTTCTGATTGAAAAAATGCGAAATTGTCAACGTTTATTTTTCTAGTAAGGAAAGGTTAGAAAGAAAACCTAATATTAGTGTACAAGTTCATAATAATTTATTGTGGGTTATTTACTGCAACAAAACTTTGCTTTGTCGTTATGGATAATCAACTTTTGCGGGAAGAAGGACATGAGTTAAATATTTATTATATACGTTGATGATAATGCATAGCTTGGTCATTTTTATTTATATAAACGTGGGTAGTATCATAATTATAGTTTTAAAATTTTTTATTTTATCATGTGACAAGATCATGTTAAAACGTAAAAGGAAGTTGTTACGTAACTATGTAAACAATACCATCTAACGTCTACATTTTGTAGCATATATAAACATTATTCGAATTACATTTTAACAAATATAGTGCTAAATGGAAACAAACAACAACAAAAATGGTAGTTGTGTATAATGCAGGTATACCAATAATAAACATACAGTTAATGAGGATATTATAAATCTGTAGTTATTCTACCTACCCACTATTCTATCGGGTTTGAGCCCCGATTAAATCTGCTGATTTCTGGTTATAATAACAATTAGTATTTATTATTTGAAGTATGTTTTTATCGTACCTACCCACTAGTCTATCGGTTTCGAGTGCCGATTAAATGTCTGTTGATTTCTGGTTTATATAACAATTTAACAGCTTTATATTATTGTATTATGTTTCCATTGTGGGTATTTATTATTTGAAATATGTTTTTATCGTAATTAGTTAAATACAGAGTATCTGATGTCTGTTGCTTAAAACTTGAAAAGATGATTGTTTTATTGTAGAACAAAACGGTTGATGCCGTATTGTTTACATATTTTGAGCGATAAGGTGTTGATGAATGGGTTGAATTATTCTATTAATTACGGTTACATTGCGTACATAGGGAAGTTAGTCAGAACGGATGATGCCCGATCATTTTTATTTTATTTTATTTTATTTTATTTGGGAAAACAAACAATCGTACAGTGTATTTATACATCAATATGGTTTAAACTATAGATAAATGTACAATCCATGACGTTTCCACATCTTACTTATGTAGGATACAATGCAGACACATGCAATTAATAGATGTATGTATACATAACTAAAAAATAAAAAACTAATCCTCAAATACATGATTAACTGATTAATATTTATTACTTAAACTTCATGACTGTTATGATCAGTAATGATTGAAGCTTTCGGAAAGGTTAGTCAGAATGGATGATGCCCGTTCATGACTAGAAGTGTTATGATCAGTAATGATTGAAGCTTTCGGAAAGGTTAGTCAGAACGGATGATGCCCGTTCATGACTAGAAGTGTTATGATCAGTAATGATTGAAGCTTTCAGAAAGGTTAGTCAGAACGGATGATGCCCGTTCATGACTAGAAGTGTTATGATCAGTAATGATTGAAGCTTTCGGAAAGGTTAGTCAGAACGGATGATGCCCGTTCATGACTAGGTAGAAGTATTATGATGAATTATGTTGGTTAGAACGGATGATGCCGGTTCATGACTAGAAGTATTAGAATGAGTGATGATGGAAGCTTTCTTAAAAGTTGATCAGAACGGATGATGCCTTTTCATGACTAAAAGTATTATGATGAATGTTGTTGGTCAGAACGGATGATGCCCGTTCATGACCAGAAGTATTATGATAAGTGATGATGGAAGCTTGCATAAATGTGTTTTCCGAAGTCATAGAACGGATGGTGCCCGTTTTGTGACCTATTTCGTGTAACAATGGCAAACCTAACGTTAGGAGCTTTTAAATCTTCAATAGAACTTGCAGGAAAAACTCAGCATTCAATTTTCTACGTAGTCAAAAATGGCACTAGAAATTTATTAGGAAAAGCGACAGCCTTGGCATTAGGAGTATTAAGGATTGGTGTAGCAGTAAATGAAATACGAAGTTAAGTATTTCCAAAATTAAAAAATGTTCTAATACACATTCCAATAGATGATAAAGTAAAACCGATTGCACAGCCTTATAGACGTATACCAATTCCTCTAGAAGGCAAAGTTAATGCTAAAATAAATGAACTTCTTGAAAAAGACATAATTGAAAAAGTTGATGGCCCTTCAGAATGAATATCGCCTATAGTTCCCATATTGAAAGAGAATGGAGATATCCGCCTATGTATAGATATGCGACGAGCAAATTCAGCAATAAAACGCGAAAACAACCCGTTATCGACGATGGATCAGTTGCTACCGAAGATAAGAGATGCGGTTATTTTCAGTAAATTGGATATTGGTGATGCTTTCCACTAATTGGAACTTCATCCAGATTCCAGATCCATCACAACGTTCATCTCAGCCAAAGGTCTTTACCGGTACAAAAGGATGATGTTCGGTATTTCTTGTGCTCCGGAAATATTTCAGAAAACTCTTGAGCGTATTCTCTTACCTTGTATAGGGGTTATTAACTTCATTGATGACATCTTAGTGTATGGAAAAAATCGAACAGAACATGATGCCAGACTTGAAAAAGTCACTGAAGTGTTAGAAGCCAATAATGTTATATAAAGGCATGAAAAATGTATTCTCAGTATAAACGAAGTAGAAATACAAAGCTTTATGGGCTTGATATATTACGTGGGTAAATGGATTCCTACCTTAGCTACAAAAACAGAACCTCTTAAACAATTGCTTCGTAATAAATTTGGTAGAAACGCTGATATACGTGAGTTTTGGGGAGAGAGTCAGCAAGCTTCTTTTAACTCTTTAAAAGTTGACCTTGCTGTCATATCTGACTTGGGCTATTATAATGTACAAGATAGAACACTTGTATTTGCCAATGCAAGTCCGGTTGCTATAGGTACTGTTCTAGTACAGGAAAATGATTCTGGACCACGTGTTACTTACTGCATCTGGAAATAAAACTCTTACCGATTGCGAACGCCGCTATTGTCAGACTGAAAAAGAGGCATTAGCACTGGTATAGGCGGTAGAACACTTCCACATGTTCCGTTACGGAAAAGAATTCGACTTGGTGACTGATCACAAGCCTCTGGAAGTGATATTTAGTCCAAAGCCAAAACCGTGTGCGAGAATCGAAAGATGGATGCTCCGGTTACAATCATACCAGTATAAGGTTATTTATCGCCCGGGGAAAAACAACATTTCTGATCCTCTTTCTAGACTATGTAAACTCACCCTGGAAAATAGTGCCCCAAATGTCGATTATGTACAAAACATAATCGAGCATGTTAGACCCATAGCGGTATCATTGAGCGATATTGAGCGTTGTTCTAATGAAGATCTAGAAATTCAAAAAGTTTAGCGCCAGAACAGAAGTATACTGAAACGACTACGAATATGCCAGGCTGAAAATAAAATTCACTGGAGAGAATCGTTGGTCGATTATCTGACTATGTACAATAATAGCCCCCATACAGTCACAGGAAAAACACCAGCAGAGTTGTTCTTCCAGAGGAAAATCAGGGATAAAATACCTATGATCGATGACGTTGAGCATAGGAATGATGACATGGACTTACGAGACAAGGACAGAGAATAGAAGGAAAGAGGGAGAGAGTACGCGGACAGAAGAAGGAAAGCACAAGACATTGACCTAGAACCAGGAGAGAAAGTATATATCAAAGATATGAATAAAGCAAATAAACTTAGTACAAATTTTGAACCAACACAATATACAGTTAAATCACGAATGGGAGGCGATGTTGAGGTAGAAAACGAGGAAACAGGACAACGTTTGAGACGAAATATAGTACACCTAAAAAAAGGTAGAAGGAGAATGGAAAGTAATAAGAGAGGACGAAACAGAAGTTCCAGAAAGAGAAGATGAGGAATAGAAGAATTATAACTTAAGAAGTAATAAATTAGAAGCAAAGAACTTGCTAACGAAGAATAAATTACTAAAATAGATGAAAATCTGATGTATGATTTAGGTTATGCTTAAAATTAAGAACTAGGAAGCATAATGTTAGTTATAGTTGATAAATTGTCATTAGAAAAGCGAAGGAAGTTAAGAACAGGAACAAGCGAAGTGTTATGAGGTTAAATGTTAATAATAAAAGATTAATTGGGAAGTGAAGGAAGTATTAAATTAGTTAGTTATAACAAAGTGTTTGTTAAAACCAGAATATTGGAAAGATTATTGATGCTATTAATGTTATGCTGAATCGTAAACTTTAGTTGATTATGATATTTGAAAAGTTATTGGAAAAGGTAATATCTGACCCGCTTGGCGAAAAGTGGCGGACATTGATCAAAATAGTTTTAAACTAAAGAGTACATTACCTTTGTGATGTCAATGTAGAAGGTTGTTATGATGCACTATTAAAGATGTTACTATATAATACAAATTATTATTATATCTAAAACTTTCATTAAAATAAGGAAGAGATGTAGTGTTTGTAGATTTTATTATATAGTTCTGTCGTCTCATGCGTACACGCCGCGCGCTATAGTATGGTGGGGGAGCGGGGCATACTCCCTCAGTCACTTTGCTTGGAACCACGAAGCTGGACGGACGCGCGTGCGGCGAGTTAGGCAGTGAGCCGATAACAAGTTAAGTGCACGAACAGTACAACAACTATCTCACCTGATGGTAAGTTAAACTATTCAAGTCTGTTGCACACTCCCCAAAATGCAACGGATGGAAAAAGTCAGGCTAGTAATTCGGCGTCATCAATGCTCAAGACTTAGGAGCTTAAATTACTCTAGGCAGACAGTGTAGTTAGTTCTTGAAATGCAAACAAGGCTTCTGGGTGAGAAACTGGTCAAGCACCGCCGTCACACCGGTGTGTCGTATTGAAAATGTCACTGAGCGCCGGCGACACACCAAATTGTTGCCCGATTCACGCGTTTTAAAATTCTTATTATTACTTTATGAAGGTATATTATATTATATAAAATGCGGGCGGGGCTTGACCTGGTTCTGTAGTTTCGCGTGCGCGAAGCCTGACCGGTTAATGTAGTACCCTGGAACTGGGGAATATAACAGCTCTTCAAAATGTAAACTAAGCGCAATAATAAATCTGTATAGCCTATTCCCAACATAGGGATTGGCTTTCACTTTCACTAATAATGACATCCCAACCCAATACCTGCGTAGCTCGCTCGTATGCGTTCTCGGGGCCGGCTGGGTCGTCCCGACGCGGGGGTACATGTGCCCACGTGGCGGGACGGCACGGACTGCCAGGCATTTCTTCTCATGCAACCGAGCGGGTGGGCGGGTTGCGGATAGCCCAGCTCCGGCTGGGGGACCGTCACCTGACTGCTCGGGGTCGATCGCCCGGTCGGAGTGTCTCGAACGAGACTCCGGACAAGAGAAGTTTCCCGAAAGCCAAATCCCAGGCCCAGGGATAACCCGGCACCCTACTTTCCCTTGCACCACCCACTCCAGATTCACTCCTTCCTTTCTCCCCCTACTCCCATCGGTCCAGAGGAAGGGCAACCTCGCTTCCAAAAAAGCCCAAAAACCAACTAACCCCTTTTCATGAAGCAGCAAGCAAAGATAACTACCCAGGTGGGTCCCGGCCAAGCCGGGGAATCCCATGCCGACACGTCGGTCAGCCCCCATCGTATTCTGGGAGGGGGCAACTTACTGCCAAATGTAACAGCGCCTTCAGCGCAACAGGCTGTTTCAGCCTCTGAAAATAACCCTAACACAGAATCGGCTGCGGTACTCGCGCCCAAACCACTGATACCGGCTGCGTCATCCGCGCCAACATGCACAGAATCGGCTGCTATTCAAGCGCCACAGACACAGACCAAACTTTCCACGAGCGGCTGGCAACAGAGCATCGTTAGGAACAGTTTTAGAAACAACCCTGATAATGACCAGAAAGACGCGGGGAAGGCTACCGGTTCAGGTGGTTCTATCCCGACCCCGGCGGGCGAAGTACGCATGCATCAGCGCGAAAAAGCCTTAGCTGGGGAAAGGAAACACGGCGACCAGATGCGCGTCTGCGAAGGCAGCAGCCAGAGTAGTGCGCGGACGGTTGCCATAGAGCAAGTACGCGACCAGCCGCGAGTCCGCGAGGGTCTAACCCAGCGCGAAAAACGGCCGGACGCGGAAACGCGCGACCGAGGACGAGTCCGCTGCAAGGGGGTAACCCAGCGCGAAAAATCCTCGGAAGCGTTGGAATCCACCGGGGCTGAAGGCCTGAACCCAGACCAACTGAGACGTGACACAGACCGACCGATGCCGAGAAGGCTGAGGGGGAAACGGCCTCGGCCCTCACACAAGAGGGACCTGGCGTCGGGTGCTCGTCCGGACGCCTCTGAACCACAACCAGGGCCGAGCGGCTCGGGGACAGCAAAGAGGGACCGCCCGGACGATACGGCCTCGCCGAGTGCACTCCAGGGTAACCCGAAGCGTGTGAGGACCCAGGTTGCTCAAGGGGAGCAGAGAACCTACGCGCGGGCCACAAAGGACATTCCGGCGCGGCTCTCCGTAGCAATCTGCTTCCCCCCCCCCTCCAGAGACCTGACAAAGACTGAGGCGACACATATTAGGACTGAGCTTGAGAGACTCGTCATGGAGACCGACCCGACCAAACCACTCCCGGCCTTCCGCGGTTACCCTAGGGTAGCGGATGGCACCGTGCAGATGTGGTGCGAGGATGAAAACGCCCTGACTTGGCTGACCCTAAATGTGCCCAAAATTAGACTCCCGGAGACTGACCTAACCCTGACCGTCATGCGACAGACTGACGTACCAACCCGTGTCCGAGCCGCGCTCTTCGTCCCCAGGTACAACGGGGACATAGCGCGGCTCCAGAGTGTTCTGATACGTCAGAATACTTGGTACGACATAGGGAGGTGGTCACTGTACAGGGCAACTTCTGTCGGTGGGGATAACCATGGGACATATTTGACCCTGGGAATCCCAACTGATGAAGTGGAAAAGGTCTTGGGGCGGGAGCGGCGCATATCGTACCTACTCGGGTCGATATACGTCCGTTTCTACCCCAAGACCCAGCCCTCTGACGTAAAGACCGAGACTGAGACCACAGAACCGACACAGACTGATGACCGTGACATGATGCAACTGGAGGAGGAAATGGCGAGGGCAGCGATGGCCGATGCGGAGACCGACTCCGCACCACCCACATCACCCGGGTGGACGTCGCAGCTGCTCGCATCCTCACCGAGTCGCGACAACTGGCCCGGAACAGTGGAGGAGGAAGGAAGACTATCCGATGGATCCTCTTCCTCCTAACTCCACACCACCACCGCCGACGGCGCCCACACCCAACACCCCCACACCCAACACCCCAACACCCAACAACATCCAGATCATTCAAACAAACCTCCAGCATAGCCAAACTGCCACGGCAAGCCTACGCAGGGCTCTGGAGGTGAAACCACGAACAATCGCACTCATACAAGAGCCGTGGATCAGAAACGATAGGATATGCGGCCTTGGAAACATCGGAGGTAATTTGACAGTCAACACAAACAGTTCGAATAAACCACGAACCTGTATATACACACCTAAAGACGTACCCATTACGCCACTAACCCAATTCTGTTCCAGAGACCTGACAGCGATCAGGCTCCAAACCGACAGAGACATCCCAGATCTTGTGCTAGCCTCGGTGTATATGCCAGGCGATGACGAGAACTGCCCACCGAAGGAGATGACTGATTTGGTCCAACACTGCGAATTCGCCAACCTGGACCTGATCATCTGCACGGACTCAAACGCTCACCACCCACTTTGGGGAAGTGAAGTATCAAACAACAGAGGTGAGGCACTATCGACATACTTATTCTCGACTAACCTTAACATCGTGAACCGTGGCTCTGAACCCACTTGGGTCACTGCCAGAGGACAAACGATCATAGACCTAACGCTAGCCACAGAAAACGCAACAAAGATTATCTCAGATTGGCGAGTGTCCGACGAGCCCTCCTGCTCTGACCACAGGAGGATCCGCTTTGCACTAGTAGCCAACACAAAAAAGCCTGAACCCAGGCGTAATCCACGCCGTACAGACATACCTAAATTTAAACGCCTCCTAGCCTCTTTGTTAGCTAGGCACCAACTGTACCAAGCTCCAATCACAGATCGCACAGAACTAGAAAACACTGTAACAAAACTAACTGACTACATAACTGAAGCATATCACACGTGCTGCAAACTAAGGGCATCACACACCAGGGGTAAGGGTAACCCCTGGTGGAATGCTGAACTCAACAAACTCAGATTTACACTACGCAAACAATTCAACAGAGCAAAAAACACCAGACTTCCAGAAGACTGGGAAATGTACAAAAAAACACAATACACTTTCAAGAAACAAATCAGAACCGCCAGGAAAACTGCCTGGCGGAATTTCTGCGAATCTATTGAAACAAACTACGAAGCTGCCCGAGTAAGGAGGATCCTATCAACAGAACAGGATCGCACTCTCGGCGCACTGAAAAAACCCGATAACTCATACACACAAACAGATCAAGAGGCCAGTAGGGTCCTTTTGGAAACGCACTTCCCAGGCTGTAATCTTAACGAGGACAGTATGTGGGCGGGCGAATCTGGACGGGCTCCTGCTGACCAAGACTGGTCTACAGCCCGTAACATAGTAACAGAAGATCGAATAGCATGGGCTATAGAGACCTTTCAACCGTACAAATCTGCAGGACTAGATGGCATTTTCCCTGCCCTACTACAGTGGGGAGAGAAAATCTTAACACCGTGGCTACTAGCTATCTATCAAGCCTGCATAGCACACAGATACATACCCCTAGCATGGCGAGAAGTAGAAGTCATTTTCATCCCCAAGCCGGGAAAAACGGACTACACACAGCCCAAAGCGTACAGACCAATAAGCCTAACATCCTTCCTACTGAAAACCCTGGAGAGGCTCTGTGATAGATACATCCGGGATGGACCCCTGCGCCAATACCCACTTCACAGACAACAACACGCCTACTCCGCGGGGAAGTCGACAGATTCTGCTCTGCACAGCGTGGTCTCACAGATCGAGTGTGCTATACACCATAAATGCTCCTCACTAGCTGTCTTTATTGACATCGAGGGCGCCTTTGACAAAACCATGTTTCAGAGTATTGGCACAGCTCTCGAAAGGCATGGTGTGGACACCACCCTGAGTGGTTGGATCACAAATATGCTCAAGCAAAGAGCTGTGCAAGTTACCATAAACAACACAACAAGGGCCATCGTGGCGAAAGGTTGCCCCCAAGGGGGCGTCCTCTCGCCACTACTATGGAACCTGGTCGCAGATAACCTTATTAGAAGACTCAACGATAAAGGATACTTTACCGTGGGCTACGCTGATGACATAACCATAATAATAAACGGGACACACGAAAACACGCTATGCAACCTCATGCGCCAAGCCTTGAAAATAGCAGAGGACTGGTGCAAAGAATATCAGCTAGCAGTGAACCCTACCAAAACTGAACTTGTCCTCTTCACCAAAAAGAGGAAACTGCCAACACTAGAACTACCACGGTTTCTCGGAACCACCCTAAGCCTTTCAACTGAAACCAAATACCTAGGCATTTATTTGGATAAACAGCTGAATTGGGCAAAACACACGGAGTACACCACCAAGAAAGCCAGTATATGCATGTGGCAATGCAAACGCATGCTGGGTAGGAACTGGGGCATCAGTCCCAATATAACCCACTGGCTATACACCACAGTTATCAGACCAATAGTCACATATGGCTCCTTAGTCTGGTGGCCCAGGACAGACTTGAGCACGGCACAAAAAGACCTTGAAAAGCTGCAGCGACTTGCCTGCGTGGCAATCACTAGCAGTATGAGAACAGCACCCACTGCGGCCCTGCAGGCCATGCTGGGACTGCCACCACTACATCTTATAGTACGAGAGGAGGCAGCCCTAGCGGCTTTCAGGCTCAGTACATCGGGAACTTTACGTACAGACTCCAGAATCAAGCACACACGCATCATGGAGGACGCTATCAAGCGTCAACCCATGATGATAGCACCCAATGACAAAGCTCAAAAGACATACCATTTCCAGAGGCACTACAACATAGTGCTAACACAGGAACTGGATGACCACTCGGGTCCCAAAGAGTTGAGAATATACACTGACGGATCTAAGACAAGCACTGGAACTGGAGTTGGAGTCTACTCCAGTGACCTCAACATAAAAATATCCAGGCCGCTAGGAATGCTAAACACCGTCTATCAGGCGGAATGCGTGGGCATTATCCAAGCGGCCCATGCCCTAGAAGCCAGGAGAGTCATGGATACGCATATTCGCATACTCTCCGACAGCGCCTCCGTTCTCCAAACCCTGGAAAAAAACTACGCTACCTCGAAACTCATACAAGAATGCCACAATGCACTAGAACGCGTCACAGTGACCAACCGCAACACTGTGACGTTGCAGTGGATAAAAGGACACAGCGGATCACTAGGAAATGACGCAGCCGATGAGCTGGCCAGAAGGGGATCTGGTGCGATGGCTGTTGGACCCGAACCCATTGTACCACTCCCCTTTTACCCAGCTGCGCACGTGGCTACAAGAACATACCCACACACAGGCAGAACGATGGTGGGCCTTGACACCAGGCTGTAGGCAGTCCAAGGAGGTTATGCCATCCATAAATAGGAAACTTACCAGGCGCCTTCTGCAACTGGATAGAGGCAGCCTACGAGTGGTGGCGGGGACCATCACTGGACACTGCTCGCTGAACAAACATTACCACACGATAGGTATAACGGACAGTCCTCTGTGCAGAGCCTGCATGGAGGAGGAGGAAACGGTATCACACGTGCTCCTTGAGTGCACAGGCGTTACCGAAATACGGAGGCAAACAATAGGGACACCTAACTCACTCACAGACATCCTGAACACACTGAATGGGCTGATCTGCTTCTGGAGAGAGGTCGGCTGGTTTGAATGACGGCCGACATGGCTCACGCACAATGGTCCACAGCAGGACTAAGTGCGGAAACCATACTCGATAGATAGATAGATAGATACCTGCGTAGCATGAAACCCCTTAGAAAGACTGGTGTAAGCTTTTCTGCCTTCTTGGAACCGTTACCTTAGCAAGTGAAGTGGTGATTACCAATAAAATTGCTTATTATTTTACTAAGACACATACCCATCATCAGTAGAAGCAGTTGGTTGTGACATGTTTTCTACGACTTGTTTCAAAGCCTCAGCTATAGAAGGTTTAACAGTGACCATAGGTGTATCAAATGGAGGTCTTGGCAACTGGGGTCCAACTACTGGTGCTCTCACTTCAATTACTGTCTTTTTTTCCAAATCCTTATCCAAAGCCTTTTTCTCAGGTTCTGGAGGTTTCTGAAAATATAGTTAGGAGAGTATTGAAATATAAGTTCATTCACAAAATTAGTTCTCAATATTTTAGATGTAAATTACAAACCTCATTTGAATGCTTGGATAATTTACATCCCTTGAAGTTTAGGAATTCAGTAAAGTCTACACTTTTCTTATTGCAGCATGACCAGCCCTTATATGCATCATGGAAAACTGGAGTGCCAGGATGATGGCAGCATTCATCTATAGGATTACACAGAACATTTACATAATTTTATCTACACATCAGGTATAGGGCTGCCATCCTTCTGGGTTTCCCCTGATTTGTCCTGGTTTGGAGGAAGTCCGTGGAGCATCTGGGTGGGTTTTCGAAAAGGGTCCAGGTAAAACCCGTACACTGTTTATGTCCAGAGAACCCAGATTGAGCTCTAGTAGTCTTTGAGCCTGTCACTCGTATAACTTCTAGAAATAGACCAGAACTGGTAAAAAAATCCAATCTACCCAAAACTGGGTGTCAAAATTTTCAAGTTCACTTCACTTCACTACAGTGAATGGTTAACAGAAAATCTTATCTGCTTTGTTCACCCTTGCATCTAGAATTCACATAAATTGATTAAACAATCCTGTTTCTGTGTAAATGATGTTTTTATTTCAAACAATGTTTTTTTTTCAGTTTTGACAACACGGTTGGCACAGTGGTTGAGCGATTGACTGCTGTGCTGCGTGTCGCGGGTTCGATTCCCGCACAGAACAAATATTTGTGTGGCCTACAGATAGTTGTTCCGGGTCCAGCTGTTTGTGTATGTGAGTTTATTTGTTTGTAAAGGCACCCATGTTACAGGAGATATTCCTAGTGTGGGGCAACGAAATGTCCGGGGTTTTCTAAGATTTTGACCGGCGTCGACAAATTAGGTAGCCCTACTCAGGTACAATATTCATTTATTAAATGTGCATAAACTGCCTAGTAATTGATACGGGTTTCCCCTCATTACTTTCATCATTTTTCTTTTCTAGTTTTATGTCAACAATTTCGTAATTTTCTAATTGTCACCTTCTGAAAGCCCCTAAGGCTACCCACTGACCAAAATAAGTACAAATACGAATATCTTCCAGGCATGGCTCTGGATAAAGAAAAGTCTAGAAAATTCGCGTACCTTTGTCGTTCTTTCTAAGGTCAAACATCTGGCCGCAACCACGGTTATAACATTGCACAAGATTCTGACTTTCTGGCATTTTTATTCAGGAAATATGAATCTTAGCGTCAAGACAACGTGCAAGAGTGTTACACCTGTAAATTCAATTGAAATAGACTATTTTTGTAACACGTAACGAGTGACAGACAACATCGATTGTGACAATTTGACGTTTAACTGACGGCAGTGACGGCTACTGACGGCTGACGGGCTGAGGGCTGACGCCATCGACGCTATTCATTCATTTGACGCAAAGTCGCAAACAGTACAATGTTGCTACACCTCAAAAGCCTAAGCCAAGCCAGAGCTATTAGGTAGGTACTTACCGCAAAACTTATTTGTTTTTGGTTTTTCCTGTGATTGCTAGATAGTATGAGGTATACAATAAAGTATTTAATAAATAAATATAAATACGTGCAGAATGGTTACGCTCACGCTCCTGACAGAACCGACATAAGAATAACAATAAAGTTTGTTTGTTCCTTGTAACAAAATTACTATTTACGCAATATCGTAAACTGAAATCACTATGACATTCAGTTTGTTTGGACGGTGGTCCATAATTAAGGCACAAATTGTAAACTTGGAGACCAGAGATGAGCAGTGGCGTAGCTAGCACGGGTGATACCCGATGCGGAAGCCCCTTGAAACAATTGTCGGTTGCGAGTGTTGCGACTGCCGTCGGGGGAGGGGAGTCGCAACCCACAATTGTTATTACGAAAAATTTTGTACGGGAAGCTTGGGAAGCTTTTTTTTCTTTTGATTATTTGTGTTATAAGTACTCACTTATAGAAGTGATTTTGCTGGGAGAAGCTCAAGAACTAAGAGAGTGCTGAATGCAAAAGCGAGAGAAACGAGCTCGAGAATTTTGCACTCCACCACATCATTGCGTCAACTGTATGTGGATGACACCCGACCGTGACAAAAACAATCAATAAACGTCAGGTGTCACCCGGGATGGGACGCACCCCCCGAATCCCGTAGCTATGCTACTGGAGTTGTGATTTATGAGTTCATTTGAAATAATAAAGGCATTAAGTCCGCCTCTGTACATTTGTGTGCACGAAGTTCCGCTCAAGCCCCGGCAACACACCAGTGTGCGCCGAATTAATCGCAAATTTAATGTTTATTACCAATTACATAAGGTTTAATTTTTTTTTGGGAATTTTCACATGTCGGGCCCGGAGCGGTTAAATAAAATAAAATGAAATAAATAAATTTATATTTACATTTATAATTTAGGCTTTCAATAAAATTTACGAATCATTCAAGAATAGCTTCTCATAATGTCCATTATTTGAGAGCCTATGATATTGAAGGACAGGTGCTAAAATTTTGGAAATCGCTTCAATTGCTCTTGTATTCTTCCGTTTGTCATAAAGTTTGTTCCATTCAGTAGCGTAGCAAAGATGGGGCCGGGGAGCAGCCCGCCCGGGTGACTTACACTGGCAGCAATAAGCGAGTGCTTGCTAGCTCACACAAGTTAAATACGTTTCAAAACATTGAAATATAGGAAGTTTAACAAACGAATATGGCCACTGTTCCGCCAAATACACACAAAAATTGCAAATAGGTAAGACTAGTGAGCATATCATCTCCATTTTTTTCAGGATTTATATTGAAAATAGTTTTATTATCTATGGCAAACACTTTGCAGTGTGGGCGTACGAAAGTATCAGACAGAAAATAATCAATCAATTTACAAAAGAAAAACCAAGAAAAAGTCGTCATTTACATAATGTTTTTAGTTTACCCTTATTAAGTTATGTATTTTATATACGTTTTATTTACCCAATAACTGTGAAAAATGGTGGTACCACTACATTAAAATTAAATGAAAAATCAATGTTTATTATTATTTAATTAAAATGTTTATTTCCAAATAAATCAAAGAAGCAAAAGATATGCTTGAAAGTGTGAACAGATTGATTTAGATTTCTAAAATGAATCTGATGCGCAAATTGCGTGGGGCGACTACTTCGGCGTCTCCTGAGAGTGCCGAAGCTTCCAGCTCGTCGTCCCATATCCAACTTGGCCTCATGCACCTCAAGAAACTCTTCGCGGAGTACACACATCCTCCACAACCACTTACAGACGTAGAAAAAGATGATAAACTGTACAATATGCTACCTCTTTTTTGTAAGGTAAATACTTCTTGTTATTTAACTCTAGTTAGAATAGATTTGTATTTACTATTCTTTTTACAGGTGAAAATTCAATAGCATAATTTACGTCATTGTTTTCATCAAACATTATTCCATAATCTTTACATCATTTTATTGACTAGCCATCTGCTAATACACAAGTGGGCTTAGCATGTTTATCTTGAATCCAAATGATTCATTATTTTGATAAACATAATTGAATTCATTTATTGGCGAGTATTTACCTGTCCAGTGTAACCTATCTAATATTATTTGGCCTGTCCAATATAAACTTATAGGAATCTATTTAAAAACTATAATGTTGTGGGAAACAGGAAGACAGGCCTTTACACAACAGTTTATAGTACCTATAAGGTTTTGTGATGAAGTTATTTACTCTTTCCCACCAACAAAATATCATAACAATATTTATTTTCAATAGGTATTTGGCACTAGTCCATCAAGTGAGATGAATGAAAAGTTCTGGGATATATTATCATTCTGCCAGCAAGTTTCCAAGCTCATGGTATCAGAGATAAGGAAGAGAGCCAGCAACCAAAGCACTGAGGCAGCTAGTTGCGCTATTGCTAAATTCCTGGAAATTGAAAATTCTGAAGAGTCGAGCAATGGCTGGATGTTACTGTCAACACTAAACCTTTTGGCTGCTGGTGATCAGTCTTTAATACAGGTACTTCTGTCACACTTATTATATAAATTCTCTTAATATATTATAATTTATTAATAAATTATGAAGTTGTTTCCTGAATTAAGTAAATATTTCATGCTTTTATTAATAAATCCCATCATATCATTTACTTTAAAAAAAATATACATACTCATGTAAATTTTGTTACAGCTTTTAAAAATAATAAGAAATTTCTATTGTTAGCTTGCTTTTTGTGCTACTACAAATTTTTTAAATATCAGTTCAAGGTTCTATCTAAAAGTCTTATTCTTATCATAGTTTGAGTACTTCACTAAAATTTGATTTCTAGGTCATGACTACTGCATCAATACCTTCAACATTAGTCAAATGTTTATACTTGTTTTTTGATCTACCTGAAATACCCGAGGCTGAGGCAGATGTACAAGATGGAAACAGTGATTTTACTCCTAGGGAAAGGCGAATTTTGTTACAGAAAATATTTGTGCAGGTAATGTAATTTTATGTAAAGTTTGAAAGCAAGGATTTTCTAAAAAAAAAAATATATTCAGTCAGCAATGTGCTTATCTGTATTCAGAGATAAACTATTGTGTCTCATATTATTGTTAGTCCAAACATTATCACTATTGTGCTACAATATTTGCAAGTACAAACATGTAGGTAGGTTGTATATGTTTTTCAAAACAAATGCTCCCCATTCTAATATTGCTACAAGTATTGTTTAAATAAATGTTAAAACAGCTAAGTAAACATTATTGAGTCACTATTTATCTATCTAGCCTATTTTGTCTCACTGCTGGGCAAAGGCCTCCCTTTCCCTTTTCCACAAAACTGTCATTTGCTAAGTCAGGCCAGTCCTTTGGGTAGGAGTCGAGCTCGTCCCGCCATCTTCGCCTTGGTCTGCTGCAATGTCTTTTGGCATTTAATGGGAATATATATAATAATACACTAGTTAATTAATATTTACAGCTTAGTGTTTCCTCAAGTTTAATGTATATTTTGGACTACCTTTTGCCCGCGACTTCGTACGCGCGTTATCCCGTTTTTTCCCGTTCCCGTATATCCTATAGCCTTCCTCATGAATCTGGATATCTTAAACAAAAAGAATTTTCCAAGTCCGAATTTGATCACGTGACATTTCGATAGTATCTATTAATCCCATACATTTTTGACGTATTGACAATCGCCTACGCCACGCCATCGTTGACAGAATTTCACTTCAGCCAGGATCAGCTCAACTGTTCACCCCAAAGACTACAATAGTATACTGGCTATAGACAGGCAACTCTACCTTATTTTTAAATACTAGGAAGTGGTCGAACTCAGCGCCATCTAGTTTTTAGTTAAGGGAACTAAGTTATATAAGTAAATGTATAGGTTGGTAGGTGTATAGCTGCTGTCTGATCCTTTATGATATTAGGTAGAGAGATGAGTGTATCCGCTACATACTACAAACATACGTACTATATAAAGGAAAAAAAACCACATAATTGAATATTAAACCATTTTATTTAGAAAAACATCACACATTTTACAATAAAATTTTATGTTCGCCTTTTTCGTCCCTTATGATTAGGGTAGTGCCGATTGGCCTTTTCTTTAATTGAATCGTTAATATTCCAAAAGGTTATTTGGTCAGTGAGAACATTATTGATATATTTGCACCAATTGTTTACAACAACAACACACACAACACGAACGTACGAACGAATTGTAACGCGGCTCAACAACATGGAGAAACGAAAGCTCAACTCAACCTGCAGATGCACTAGCGAAACAACAAAAACTCTGTTGCCAAAGGAAAATAAATGCGCACGAGTAATTACACTCTCGCGCAGCCATTTGTTATTCAAGTGTGGCCATTCAAAAACAAACTTTTGCACGTTTAAATACCAAAATATAACTTCTTCACTATTAAAGCTCATAATAAAAACCTGATGTTCTAATTCATATATTCTATTATTTTTATATATGAAGATCATGAAATTATATTATTTTTCTTGATTAATGTTATAAAGTAACTCCCAGAAAAAAAAAATATATTTAACTGTAGCAACACCGCAATTTGTTTCCCTTAACTAAAAACTAGATGGCGCATTTTCAATAAAAAAAATGGAATTTTAACTTTGTTCTAAGTTGCCATAGCATGGTTCACCCCGTTCAGCCCGTCAGGGGTTGATTATGCAAAAATTGTTAGGTACATCTGTTTCAATTATCCCATTTTTAGTTTGTTTATAGCATTCCGACGTAAATTGAAGCAAGCAATAATGTCCTCCCCTAAAAACTTAATCACCCCTGCTTCACCCCTATGTATGTAGTTAATTTTCGAAAATCCAAACATTTATTATTCTTATTGTTTTATCGAAATAATTTAAATGCCGTGTTTCAACTTCATCGGACCAACCATTGATACGATTCTCCCCAGTTCGCTGAAGCCGCGACATTTTTCTTACTTCGAGCGAGCATGTTTATTACTGTCGCTGGCCTGCGTAATATTGTTTTGTAATGGTGTCTGTATCTTCTGTTATGTAGAAGCTCGTGGCTATTTATTAACAGCCGCATGGGACTATCTTTAATGCAATGCTGGCCGAGGTCGGCCTGCGGATGGGTACCATCCATAACATAGTTGCTTTACGGTAGTCAAAAGCCGAAATATCGGAAACCAGTGAAACCACTAAAGAGTTGTGCACAGTTCTCGTCAAATAACTTTGCCCCTCTGAAGTTAGCCATTTGCAAAGATCGCGCAGGTGCAGTCACATAGACGGGAGCAAGCGGGACGCAAGCATGCATCGAACGTAAACAAGCGACTGAGACATAAAATCGCACCGCCATAATACCCGCCCCCATGTCTCTTGCGTATGCGCAGTTGCAGTTTGTTCGTAATTTTGACCACTACGCAGCCACTCGTAGCCAACTTACGAGGGGCAAAGTTATTTGACGAGAACTGTAACTATTGTTGGTATGGTACAATAAAGTATATTGTATCTACCAGTGCTGTTAAATGGTATTGTGTTACCAAGTTCTGGAGAACTTAGTAGCTTGGTAACACAATACCATTTTCCCATCTAACCTCCAGGTTAGATAGGCATATGCTCCATATAAAATACTGGTACCCCAGTTGCACCTAGTTAAACAGAAAGCCAACCCTAATATAGTTAGGAAATGGCTAGACCGATTGATTAATCTTCTGTTTTGTATGACAATAGCAGCAAAAACAAAGTCGAGCATACCTACTGACTGCATGCTTTGCAAGGTGCTCCATAATATGTCATTATTTCTGGATGGAGATATCTAATGATAAATAAAATACTCGTAGATTTAAACAATCTTTACACCCATTCTAGGTCCTTGTAAGACTCTGCAGTCATCCATTCCCATGTGAAGAACTAGCAAGAAAAGATGATCTTAGCTTATTATTTTCTGCTATTACTTCATGGTGTGCCCCCCATAACATTATGTGGAGGAAATCAGCTGCTGAAGTTCTGATGACACTATCTAGACATGGATTGACACAATCTGTAGTACAATACATACACAGTAAGTGCTTACAGTTTTATATAAATGACAATTTGAATTATATAACTATCTCTGAACAAAACTTTGTCATTATCCAGTCTAATCTATTTACGTATCTACTTGCTTTGTTTAATAAACGAAGCTGTTAATTAGCTAAATAGGTCAACATGGATGGTTCTTAATTAATTAATTATTATGTTATTATTACAGACAAAGGATGCGTTGCTCTTTGCATAGAAAACATGCAAAGGATACCAGAATTGACACCACTAGAGGTAATTTTGGAGTTAAGTCATGCATGATACGGACTCGGTCCTAAAATTTCACCAATTTCTACAAATTTAATTTACTTTTTTCACAGGTTGTTGAAATGTTTGTAGCAGTATTCTGTTTTCTAAAGGATTCAAGTGAAGTTAGTCAATTATTACTGGATGATTTCCGTACTTGCCAAGGCTACCTCTTTCTATCTGAATTTCTTCTAAAGTAAGTTTCTTGTCAATATGGGGTATTAACATTATTCTGTAAGCATGAGCATGTTCAGTTTTCAGATTTTATAGCATGTACCTGCACCTATTTTATTTTGTTTTTATTTTTTACCTATGATTTGTTTTGTTTATCACAGACATGAGAGACAAGGTGTACCCGATTATTTGACATCAGGGTAAGCACTTCACTGTAGCTTTTTATTTTGGTAATTAAGAGCTGAGTCAGATTTATCCACTCGTAAAAGTACCACCTTCTACAACTACCAATATTTGCTTGCAAGAGCTGTAAGCGCGAGCTTCGGTAGCAGCTGTCCGATTCTCACTGTAGTTACGGAGGAAAATTCGAATGGGGTGAATAGACTTGGCTCAGCCCTAGTAGCGTGTTTATTCAACTTTTTTCATTTCATGCACGTTTTTCATAAATGGCAATCATATTTTTGAAATTCGAATCTATCTTTGTTTTGACCTAAACTCTTCTTCAATACAAAGGCTAGAAGAAGAGCGCGTTAGTGGCACAGAAGCACGGGCAGCTCTCCGAAACCTCGTGCTGATGATATCGTCTCTATGCGCGTGCGGCTTCTCAGAGCTGCGACCGACCCGCGCCAACACAGAACTCTTTCAGCTGCAGGGGTTCGTGTTACCGCAGCCTACTACTCCGGGACAGGCTGTGAGGAATGTACAAGCTTTTCAGGTATATATATATGAGAAACATAGTGTACAGAAATCTCTTGGGAAGAATAGACTGTTCAAATCTGAACAACTAAAAGAATTCAAGATTAAAATTTATATTAATTAAATAAGGGGTTTCAGAATGTTTATAGTACATTTCCGACATTTTAACAAGATTTTTTAGTAAAGTATAATAATATTTAATTCTCAGATAAGTCAAAACGATGTTACTATGAACTAGGTATAACATTTTACTGTTTCAAATTGCAGGTCCTACAATCAGTATTCATGAAGTCCAATTCTCCAGCGTTATGCTGTACGATACTCGACGCTATATCGAGCGTGTATCACGCCGACAATGCTAACTATTTCATTCTTGAAAACCAGAACACATTGAGTCAATTCTCCGAAAGAATATACACTAAGAATGCTGAAATACAAGAGAAATTCTTCGAGTTGCTGGAGTTTATTGTTTTTCAGCTCAACTTTGTGCCGTGCAAAGAACTTATATCTCTGTCGTTGTTATTGAAAGCTAATAGATCGAGACCGTGTAGCATACTGTGTATGAAAACACTTTTGAATATTTTAAAGTAAGTATTTTACGTAGGTATTCCTTTTCGTATTGACGTAGTTAAGCTCATTCCGCCATATCCCTCTGAAGCTTTAAATACAGAGAAGTAGAAGAGATTAAGTAGGCCTTTGCCCTCCAGAGGGGCACCAAAACCTTTTTACAATAACTCCCTGTTTTACGCATTATCTTATAAGTAGTTATAGCGTAAAATTAGTAAATTTTCTAATTCTAACCGTTTGTATTTCAGACATAACGCAATTTTCAAAGACGTATACCGGGAGGTGGGTATGCTAGAAGTATTCGTCACTTGCCTATCTCGCTACGCTGTCTTTCTCAAAGACAAACAAATTCTCGATGAAGAAAAAACCCAAAGAGGCACGTCGGACTCGCCTTCGCACGACATCACCCCGAACGAGTCCCCGAAGGCTCCCGAGAGAAAGAAAAGACAGTCGACTCGACACGATTCTTTGATAAGGGACCCTAATTTAGACGAAGAGGAAGAGGAATTGGGATCATTAGTAATGGAAGGCTTAACGGCTTTGTTGAATGCAAACTCTAATAACTGCAATGTGTTTAGAGATTGTGGCGGCGCTAAGTGTGTACATGGGATGGTTGTGTATGAATCTTGTAGGAGTAAAGCTTTAGGTAAGTTGCTAGTATCATCAAACTCGAGTTTTAAATAGCAGTGCTATAGTGGTGCGCACATCGAATGAATATTATAGACATTATCATAAGGTATAAATTGCAATGATTTTGGTGCTACAGAGCACGGAATGACCGGCAGGGACTCGACACGACAGTAAAAATTTGCGACGTCGAAAGGGCATTGAGCGGAAAAATTTGTTACGGCCTTCTATGCAAAGTGGAAAGTGTGTTAATTTGACGATGATTCCTCTAGCAACCACTGCCGAGGTGTCTTCGTTTTTTTTATGCAGCAGTGCACCTCACACTATACATATATATATGCAATATTTATAAATAATGAGCTATAACCATTTTGGTTCTATTTCAGGTGTAGTAAGAGAACTAATAGTAAGCGGGTCAGGTGAAGAGGACATGTCTGCGTTACTGTGCGGCATGCACGCTGCACCGAACGATGCGTTGCTTCTTAAGTTGCACATATTGAAGGCGCTGCTAGCTTGCTTGCGAGATTCGCATCGCACTAGAACTATATTTAGAAAGGTAATTTTGTATTGTAAATACATAAGTGGAGTGCTAATTTTTAGGGAAACATCTGACGTATGTTATGTTAAAGTAACGGAACTTGGCCTGGCGTATTGCCGTGCGCCTAGATCTTCATGTTGCTTCACCTTTTTCAACTCGATTTTATATCTGTTTAATATTTATGTATATACCAGTACCAAATATACCACTTACGAATTTAATTGGCTTGATTCTGACAAGGTTTTAGTATTGCATTTCAACATTTTCTTAAGAAAATTATATTCTACAGGGTATAACGGAAAGGTGCAATCTTAAAAACTGCTTTTACCCATGAATAACTTAAATGTTCTTAAAGGAAGTCATACACAATATGGAATGTGCAGCAACTATAGGTGCACAGAAATTTCATTGTCAAGGTTATTTTACTCATAACTTTCGAATATGCAAGACTAGATGGCGTAGCCAAGGCTGTACATGTTCCCCATTGCCAAAAAAGAAAAAGAATTTTCCATAAAAAGTATCATCAGCTGATCAAAATTAGTATGGGAGGTACAATATTCCAGTATTGTTCTTGTTGATCAGCTGTTGTTTTTTTTTTTTATTAGTGATGGGTTTGCTCTTGACTCTAGTCAATGTCAGATATGACAGAGACAAAGTCTACGATGGAGCGAGCTTACCCAGAAGGAGCCTGTTCACTCTAACTCTGAAGAGATTAGGGCTGTAAGCTTTTAGGAAACACAGACGCAGGCAGAGAGTTCCACTCCTTACCCCACTATACAGGATGTACTGGTAAAGTGGACCTTACCGGTACACCCTGTATAGTGGGATTCTCATGACTGAAATATTAAACCTCATGAATTGGATATCCTTAAAAGTGCCTTTAATGGACTAGTTGAAATAAATGAATTAGCTTTGTTAATTCTATTCACTAATTTCCCCAGGTTAGCGGTTTCGTATACGTAACAAGTGTTCTAGTTTCTCTAGAAGGGAAACTGAAAGGTGATGAGCCGATGGACAAAGATATGCTACAGCTAATACATATTGTATTTTACACTATAAGTACGGCCATGAGGTTCGAGCCGGCTAACGCGAAGTTCTTTCACCATGAGGTAGGTATCTATGTAGTCAAACTAATGCAGTAAGTACATTGTTTTACGTGCGTAAATAAATTTCATCGAATTTCCTGTGGCACTACGTCGGTCTATAAGCCATTTCTGATTTGTGCTGTAGTTTCTTAACTGTGATTATTTATGGTAATAAAAACATCTATGGTCTAGTGGCAGTGTTTCCAATGTTTTAAAGGTACCTGATGAAAATAAACAAACGGGTGTTTAATGTGATCAAGATTTAAAAACATACTGCTGAATAAAGTGCTACAGAGCAGAACTTTTCGGAAACCTCATTTACAGTCAACATTTACATTTTCTACAACTGAAGTTGTAGAAAATTGAAAGTTTTCTAAACTAAATGATGTGTTGCAGATATGTATGACAACTCTGTGCGAGACAATACGTCTTTTAGGCTGTTTTATAAATGAAACGGAGTTGCAAAATGATACAGAACCCGGTGATGCGGAGCTCTATGAAGTATTTCATGAAGTATTCACAAGCAACATATTAGAAATGACGTGAGTATCTTTAGATTGTTGGTACTTTTAACTTGATAGCATGACATTAACTTAAGCCTGTAATGTATTCATTGGTAATAAAGTTGAGAAAGAGTAGCGCAACATTTTTGGCAAAAAATTGCGCATTTTCTGTTTGTTATGAACACGCTAAATTTTTAACAACACTGCTACATTTCATACTGCCAGAAATGTGCTACCTGCGACACAAAAACATGTTGCTGTAAACGATTTTGCGCAACTTTGTTCCCCTTTGAATACCGGGTTTTACATTATCTTTATCTTTTCCTACAGTTTTCCTGAGAAAGTCCCAGTAGTGTTTGTGCATGCATGCATCATTCTGCGACTATTGTACGATATCGCTCTGGACTCTTTTGATAAGCCAACTTTCTGCGGATCGCTCAATGTCAAATCTCCTAGTTTGACGCGACAGAGCTCTGCAATTAATGAGGTGAGTTTAACTCATTAATTTGTTCTTCTTTTGATTGATTAATATTTGATTTTAGTGTTATTCGTGGTCAATATTTTACGGGGCATGCAATAACACCTTGTTTTATGATTATTTTTACTAAGGTAGCAACGATTGCAACTAACACAATATTTTCGTTCTAGTCAAAGCCGGCGGGGCGTACTGCGCCGCTCAACCTATCCACAGGCAGCAACAACGGAGAAGCGTGGGTCATTCACTCGGGCGTGGTCATAGTGCTAGCGAAACTGTTGCCGGCTCTCCCGAGACCGCCCGAACATGAGGCTCATGCTCGAGCGATACGGGACTACTTAGCGCATGTGCTGAAAAGTCTTGTTAGAAGGTATGACCAATACTATTGATAAGTGGATGATATTTGCTAGGCTGTTTTTTTTAATTAATTTTTAAACAGATCATTAAACAATAAGATCAAGATCGGCAAAAAATGTGACCAGTATAGCTATTCTCAACCATGCGATTCTATCAAATATCTTCTCTATTGGCTCTCAATGAATTTACATTCTGTCAGAATTACATTCAGGAGATAAATTTGTGCTTGCACTCCATTTCTTTACTATTCCGTGATTTCAAAACTAAGTAAGCACCCTTTTGTGGTTACCCAGCGAGAGGAACCAGCAAGTCATGTGTGGCGCGGGGCTAGCGGGCGTAGTACTACGAGTATGTGGCGCTGCGCTGCGGGCTGAACGGCACCCATTACATGCGCCTGCCATGTATATGCTTGAGAGACTCGCTGCGCACGCGCTCAGGCCGTCAGAACTCAGGTAAATGCGACCATATTGACAGGAGAATACGGGTGAAAATGAGACTACCGAAAAGAAATGCAAACAAGCCTGATGGATAGAGGAACGTATAGTCAGAAGCAGCCCACTTATATTGATTAGGTTGCTAACTGATGCTAGATGGAAGTTTTTCCTTGTGTAGGCTCTGGCTCTGGCTCCAGCTTACAGGTGATGTTGACAATTTTTTAAAACTGATTGTTGTGGTGTGCTTCCAGTACAGAGAGGACACCCGTGTACCAAGGGAACATCATATTGCCCTTTGTAGCTAATGGAGCTATTAAGATAAAGCAGCTTCGAATTGCCCATTATGTTTTCTAATAAAACGTATAATACGTTTTATTAGTCGTACTTAGAGATCAGCTGACTTGTAACAGGTGTTAATTTAGTCCAATCATGGTAACAGAAAAGTTTATAGCTACTGTGCTAATTGTATGGTAAACGCGTACGTGTATATTTATTGCACTTATATATTTATTGTTGTTGAATAACACAACTCTATCCAAACATAAAAAATCACCATATCTAAAAAGCAACAATCACATATTATTTTCGCTATTGATAGTATAACACCTCAAGATTACCTTTAGAGATCCTCAACCGAAATCGAAACTAATCGGACAAACCCGAAATAAACATGTAAGCGATCATAATTCAATCATAGTATCAGAAAATTCTTGTTAGAAACTATACACAAAACAAACACGAAAATTACGACACATACTTATATGTTTCCAGGGAATTTCTACGAATGGGCAATCCTTTAAACTGTGTGGCTCCAGAACCGGGACAAGTTTGTAAACCTGGAGGACCTGTACCACTTACAAGGATCAAGACTTTAGTATCCATGACGACGCCAAGAGATTACAGGTACCTTCTGACTTACTCCTTAAACCCCTCACTAATTATTCTATCTCTAACGAAAGCTTTCACAAATAACATAATTTTCTTTCTATTTTCTCCAGATCTCAAAATTCTTGCACTCTGCCTCCATTTGTCGAATTCGACATGTCTGCCGAAGGCTTTGGGTGTCTTTACTTGCCAAGTATTGCGCCACAATCTGCCAATTTAAACGCTCTTGGAACGCAAGACACTGCCACTTTAGGTGGAATTGGTTCAGGTAGTTGGCGGCCCAGTGAGTTTTATTTTCAAAATGTATTATTTTCGACTCGATTTTATGGTGACGAACACCTTTTGTTCTAGGTGATCGAGTGTTTCCGCCGCAAACTGGCCTTACGTACTCTACATGGATATGCGTTGAGAAATATTCGGACCCACGTTCAGACCCTCACTGTGTCCGCTTACTGACTCTTGTCCGGAACATAAACAACAGTCGTGATGAACATCTGGTTTGTCTCACTATGGCTTTATCAGCAAGGGATAAAGCTATCATTGTGTCGACCCAGGAAACTTTAGTGCCGCATAGTAAGTTATTTGCAACTAAATGCAATTATATGTGTGTTAGATTTTAATGTGTCTTTTTGTCCAAAATCTGCCATAGTGGAGTGTGAGTAGAAGGGTAGATTAAAATGTAAATGATTGTAATCAAAAACTCGTCTTCTATTAGTCAAACAAAATAATTTAATTTTTCACAGACGTGGGTGAATGGGAACCCGAAGGTTCTGGAGAGTGTGGGGCACGCGTGTGGTGCCCCGATTTACAACATGAGGGACAATGGCACCATCTAGTATTGGTGCTCAACCGCGCCGTACTCAAGAACTCATCCTTCTCCTTATATTTAGACGGTATGTGAAATTGACTTGTCAATTTTATTACTGTCATGATATCTAATTCATTACTTGATATTTTCTTATACGGCCTATATTTTTGGTTCGTATGAATGTACTGCCTCTGAGACGACGCGACCTGCAGTAACTGCGTCTTGTCTACTTTTCAATACAATCATGAAGCATCCCCAATAATAGACACAAACAAAAATTGCATTCGTCAGGTACTCACATGCATTCTGGCAAGTTGCACTATGTTAGTGCGAACCCGGGCGGAGGCGCAGCCACACTGTCGGGCGCGTCGAGCGTGTACTGCGTGCTGGGCACGCCGCCGCACTGGAGGCGCTACTCCAAGCTCGTGTGGCGCCAGGGGCCCGCGCTCTTGCTGGAAGATGTAAGTACGACTTGTCTACTGAGACAAGTTGCACTATGTTAGTGCGAACCCGGGCGGAGGCGCAGCCACACTGTCGGGCGCGTCGAGCGTGTACTGCGTGCTGGGCACGCCGCCGCACTGGAGGCGCTACTCCAAGCTCGTGTGGCGCCAGGGGCCCGCGCTCTTGCTGGAAGATGTAAGTACGACTTGTCTACTGAGACAAGTTGCACTATGTTAGTGCGAACCCGGGCGGAGGCGCAGCCACACTGTCGGGCGCGTCGAGCGTGTACTGCGTGCTGGGCACGCCGCCGCACTGGAGGCGCTACTCCAAGCTCGTGTGGCGCCAGGGGCCCGCGCTCTTGCTGGAAGATGTAAGTACGACTTGTCTACTGAGACAAGTTGCACTATGTTAGTGCGAACCCGGGCGGAGGCGCAGCCACACTGTCGGGCGCGTCGAGCGTGTACTGCGTGCTGGGCACGCCGCCGCACTGGAGGCGCTACTCCAAGCTCGTGTGGCGCCAGGGGCCCGCGCTCTTGCTGGAAGATGTAAGTACGACTTGTCTACTGAGACAAGTTGCACTATGTTAGTGCGAACCCGGGCGGAGGCGCAGCCACACTGTCGGGCGCGTCGAGCGTGTACTGCGTGCTGGGCACGCCGCCGCACTGGAGGCGCTACTCCAAGCTCGTGTGGCGCCAGGGGCCCGCGCTCTTGCTGGAAGATGTAAGTACGACTTGTCTACTGAGACAAGTTGCACTATGTTAGTGCGAACCCGGGCGGAGGCGCAGCCACACTGTCGGGCGCGTCGAGCGTGTACTGCGTGCTGGGCACGCCGCCGCACTGGAGGCGCTACTCCAAGCTCGTGTGGCGCCAGGGGCCCGCGCTCTTGCTGGAAGATGTAAGTACGACTTGTCTACTGAGAAGAGGCACGGATACCCTAAGCGTTTGCCGGCCACGAATTATGAAGTGCGTGTGACATATTGCTAAACACGTACACGACACACGTACACGTATACGACATATGCGTGCGTTTTGCTTTTGTAGCTGCTTTGAATAGACACTAAAGAGACGGTTTATTTACTTTCCTAGTTTCCTGTCTTTAATATCAAAGTATAATGTGACCAATCGGTCGATCTTGCCCCACGATGTTATTAAACTTGTATGCCAGTGTCTCAGTTTCATAGAACCGCTATATCATTTCAACAATTTATTCCAGGTTCTCCCAGCACAGACAGTATCCATAGTCTACCAATTAGGCCCACACTACGTAGGCACGCTACAGGCGCCCTTACCGCCCGGACAGTACCAAGAGCCACTCGCTCCTTTAGTAGCGGAAGAAAAGGTCGTATTCGGCATAAATGCCCGAGCAATGTCCCAGCTAACCCTTGCCAAGATTCGCAAAGTTTACAGCAAGAATGATAACAAGGCAATAGCGAAAATGCTTGGTATGTCTTCACATGAAAATGCGACGCCGATAAGGATATTACACAACTCTGCCGGACACCTCATGGGCCCGGCGAGATGTTTGGGCGGAACTGTCGTTGGTTATTTAGGCGTCAGAGTATTTTGCCCGAAGCCTGCTGCCATCATGGTAAGTTTAAAACTAAATGTTTAATTTTATTTTTGGGAAAAGTTTGACATTGGTATGTTTCCTTCTTCTAGATTGATACAGTTGGTGGCTGCTCAGTATTATTAGGATTAATAGCAATGGCTCAAGACGTTGAATGTTTGTACGCGAGCGTGAAAGCACTAGTTTGCGTCGTACGGTCGAATAAGGCCGCACAAGCGGAGATGGATAGACGGAAAGGATACCAAACTTTAGCGATGCTGCTAAAGAGGAAAAAACAATTGCTCAATTCACATATACTGCATCTCATTTTTGGTCTAGTCGGAACTGTTGATAGTCAGAAAGAAACTTCGTCAATTCCTAACTTAACTGCCTTTCAAGTAAGTAAATCTCTTGGATTTTTGTAGTGAGATGGACTGGTAACATGGATGTTTATATCGACATATTTTGTGTTTTTAGGATTTAATATGCGAGCTAGAAGTATGGCTTGGCGCCCCAGGTGGGCTGATCAAATCCCTCTTAGAACACTTACTCGAACTAGCCACCGAGACAGCTCACAGAACGCACAACCTACGCACAATGAGGGAGTTGCAACTAGTCTCTAAGCTCCTCTACATAATAAACGACGTAAAGGTCGTTAGCACAAGGAATGTCCTCATACAGTTACTAGCTGCCTTACTAGGAGGACAACCTCGACCGAGCGATTTACTCTGTTTAGGACAATTCATGGCGTTCACTTTACCACTACCGTCGCAGACAGAGAGAGGGATATACCCTAAGGAAAGTGACTGCGAGAGTGAGGGAGAACAAATTATTTTAAGAAACAAATGCTTTAACGTTATACATGGTCTTCTCTTTACGGCGAGAAATCTAGTGAATACGATTGTATGTGAAGAGATATCGAGAGTTCTGGGCGTTGATTGGCTTCTCAGTTTTATGTTGGAGAATGTTCACCCATCGACTGTTCTGTGGGCGTTGAGGATAATGGTCGTTCTGTGTTCGGGACAGGGACAGCAATCTGCTATAATGCAAAGGTAGATATTTTATTTTCTGCTCTCTTATGAATTTGCTCTTTATTTAATACGAAGAAGTCACGAAACCACTCCTCTTTGTTTACTACGTACAGTTATGTAGGCAGTAAATCTAAGCAAGCATATCGTAGACAACGGGAAACGTTTATATGCACATGAGGAGCTGCAGTTTTGTAGTTCGGGACGTGGCATTTTGGGCTGAAACTTGAAAATGTACGATTGCGACCAGCCGGTCGATTCTGTCGACATCTCACGGTGTTCACCTAGGCGGAGTGAACGACAATAGAGCTGTCACTCCATCTTATTTGTATGGTTTGACAAGTCACCCGTCGTGCGCCCCGCCCGGGTGTTCACATAGACATGTTTACAGAATCGCACTGCTGGTTATGTGATCCAATTAAACAGTTTATATGTAATTTTTTTACAGGTTCAGGGAAGGCGTGGGCAACGGGGGTTGGTTGCGCCACACAGAGAACTTAGCGCAGCCGCAACAAGCCGGCGTGGTAATGGCCACCACAGTTCACTCCAACTCACATCTACATACGTCTCTACTACATACTCCTGGATTTACGTTGCTCGCATGGTAAGAAACGTTTTAGCACGGTAAAAATATCTACAGTATTCTATCTTCATATAAACGGTCGGAACACATAATATTATTGAATTAGATGAAATATCATTATGAAATGAAAGTAAGATTTTGTAGTAGATGGTTAGAGGTTTTGATTGGTGTAGGTAGCGCACACGCGTGGTTCGACATCGGATGGGTGATCAAAAAAATTGTTATTTCGAGTTGCTTTGTGCTTGTAGGTAATGGGGACGCGACGTTAATAAGTTGAGATAAAAAAAATATATTATAATTACTCGTCAGCTGTTTCTTGCATTTGGGTTGAGTTGGTAGGTGTTGAAGTTTGACAGCAATTTTTTTTACCCGGAATAAAGGGAAATCTATTTTTTGCAGTCTTCTAATCAAATCTACTAATAAAAAAACACGACATGTATTTTTAATGAACACTTTCTTCCTTCCTTTCATTCACGACGAATTTTATTTTTAAATAAAAATATTTAGTATCACGAAAGTAAAAAGAAACTCATGTAGGTAGATGAAATTAAAATACTGTAGACGGGCAGCCCTATTGTGTGTTTACGTACCGCACGTCGTAGATAATTATTTCAAGGTCAGGGCAGAGACAATAGTGGTATATATTTATACTGTGGTTTTAGAGTGGAGTCGTTAGAAAGTCCTTTTGGAATAGTCGTCCGGGCCACTGATTTCATTGTGACTCTCTTTCATTCTGTTTCTGTGTGATAGAATTTTTATGTTATCATGGCATCAGTTATGGTTCAATTGCTACTTAATTAGATCTTTTCTCTTCTTAATTTGATGTTCTTGCAATTACTTTTTGGGCAGCACTAATCTAATTAGTCTCCATTGGGTCAGTTGTTGGTCAGGTGTGTTAGCTAAACTGACATCTATGGCTTTATACACCAACAGACAATACTCAACAGTGCGCATTTTTTTCACTTTTCCTCCTCTGATGCGTCCTAACACAAGGGCACTTGTCTTTCCTCTTATTGTTGTGTTTCTTGTCTCGTTGAGAACACTCGTCTTTGCTTAGGTTGGTACCAGCCCACCTGCAGATCCCCGAGCTGTACTACCTGCTGTTCGGGCTGGCGCTGGGGCAGCCGGTGCGCGGCGCCTGCGCAGACCGCGTGGTGTCGGTGGAGCGCGTGTGGGGCGCGGCGTGGGGGGCGGCGGCGCCCGCGCGGCAGTCGCCCGCGGCGCTGTCGGCGCGCATCACGCTGTGTCCCGACGCTGTCGTAGTGTTGCTGGCTGCCGTCAGAGCACTGGTGCACAATGACAAGAGTTACGAACCTGATTGGTTGGCTGATCATCCTGTTGCTATCGTACAGGTAAATTATCTTCAGTTGATTTGTAGTCCTGTAGCCTTTTTCTCGCTCTAGGCGGAGCGAGATGGAGTGTCAGACTCTTACTGACTAAAACCCATCCGTGTTCCTACAAATGCCTCTCGAACAATTCCGTAGCCCTGGCAGCAAAGCTAGTCTAGCTATCAAGAAATACATGAAGTTGCCATAATTGATATTACGTTCTGTATCAAAGTGAATGTTTGACATTTTATTTGACTTTATAGAAGAAAAAGAAAAAGTATGTTAAAAATAAAACAGCCATAGTACATACATTGACATGGACATTTTTCTCAATGTTAATCTTTGTTCTCAACACATTGTGTAATAATTGTTATAAAATTACAGGTCCTATTTTCACTGTACAACACACTACCGGATTTCGTCCCCATTATGATGATGGCTGAAGTTCTAACCGCTCTAGCGGCGATACTCTTCCCACCAAACTCTATAGATGATATTCATATGCGTAAGTTTTGCATTCACTTATTTAATCAACTCTTTCCTATTTTAATATACAATTGAAAATTTAGACTCTGTTCTAATGTCAGTTTGATTGTCTAAAGAGCTTTACGATCCTCAAAATAATGTTCAATCAAAATACAATTACTGTTTGATCCAATTGTTGCAATCGCAATAAACAAGGCAATTCAATTCATTCTTTAGCAATATGCGAGAGCGGCGAGAGCTCTGGGGCATCAACGCCAGGGTCTGAGAAGGAGGTGGTCGTACCGGGAGTCGCGGGCGCGCTGACGCAGCACGGCGTTCGACAAGGTGTCATGGACTTCTTGCGCGTCATCGTGCTTGACTCGCTACCGTTGAACGTCACCGGGAAGACTGCGCCGGTATGTCGTTCACTATTATTATAGTAATGTTTCATTGAATTTGTGGCTAAATTACGCAGCCGGCCGCGTGTGACCGGTCCTGAAATGAAATCATTGTGTAGTGCGCAAACACTGCGACGCCGAAAAGAGACAACACACACTTAAAAAGAGCTTTAGACTATAGGCTCTTTTTAAGCGTATGAGTGCTCTATGGTATTCTATTCAGTCTTAGAAATACCTCTCTACACAGAAAAAAAAACTAAAAGATTTTTTAGTGTGCTGCCAAAAAAATATCTTTGAGTATTTTTCGAGGGGTAACTGCAGGACTGCAGATCATAAATCCGAAAAATATTTGACCGAATTTCATTTCACCTAAAACTTTTCAACTATTATTGTCTCGTTTTCTTTTACTTCATCGAAGTCACGTCTGCCACTGTATCAGTTAACCTACTATCATTTCGATTTTTTTCGTTACTCCGACGTTTCAATTGGTCGAAATTTTTTTTACCGATGTTAGAAATAAAATTAATTTGTTCGAAGTTAATACTTCAATCAAAATACAATTACTGTTTGATCCAACGAATGAACGAATGAACGAATGTTCGGAATCATAATTGATTCCGAACATTCAAATTAATTATTTAAATGTAATTTCACATAATAAAACAGTTGATTATGGACAAAACTGGTTTTAAGTGGTTCCAGTAAGAAGCATGTAAACAAGGATGCTTGCTTCAAGCATGCAGCATGCAATCAGGCATGCAGCATACAAGCAAGCATGCAGCAAGCATTGTTTCTGTCACGGCTCCGGCGCTGCAGTGTTTCGGCGGCCCCTCGCGAGCTTTTCATTGCAGTGGTTTTAACGCTCCACCGCAGCTTCGGCTTGCTGACCGGCTTAGCCGGTGTGGTGAAAATATGGCAAATGAAAAAAGTTCAAAAGAGGCTTCGGCCAACAGCAAAAAGTTAATTTGTAAATCGGCGAAATATAGTTCAGTAAAATAATAACTATGGCACATGATACTTGGATGATCTAAAAATATGTCTAATAATGCATATGGCAAAAAAAGACGTCGATCAATAGTTTTCGGTAAAATGAAATTCGAACAAAAAATTCGGAAAAGTGATCGATTCCCGTAACTACAGTATCGCAAGATTAAGTGAGCAGTATACAAATAATTATAAGAGGCCGACAGTCTCTTACCACCGTCAATTTCATCAAGCTTGGTTGTGTTGCACCAAAACAATATTTGGCTGCTATGTTTAGTTTTTAGGTAGTTTTTTGCCGGCACTACCCGATCATTTTGGTTTTAATTATTTATGTTGTTGCTGTTGTGTAGTTTTAAACAAGATATCGCATGTTGCAATTGTCGCCAGCAGGGATATAATGAATTAACGTCTAATCAGTAATGCCATAATAACGGAACCTATCTAAGAGGACTAATTCTGAGTATCAGCTTCACTATTGATTCTAGAACGCCGAAAGCGCGACTGACTCAGTGCCATCGTCAATGTTTTGTACTCCATGTAGCTCCGGTCCTGGAAAATCCTACTTTTATAGCGTAAATATGGGGAATTTTATTATTATTAAAAACTATAACTTCACTAATAAAGTACTAACGCTGCTTTATTAACGACCTCAATGCATATCAATACCTTCGTATGTAATTTCCTGTGATAGTAACTTGAGTACTAAACCAGTTTAATACGCATATCGCACCTATCGCACGCTTGTTCGTCATGTAGTACACCCACATTATGTAACACTTCCCTGCTTCCGCAGCGCATACGATAGACAATGATAACGACGTCAGCTTCCTTGCACTCGGATGTTATGATACACATTGCGTAAGGCTGACTCAATGTGCTGTGTTCTAAGTGCTTCACGCTCAGTCCGTTATTAATTTCTTGTGGCACAGGTCTTTGCGACCATCTTCAAGAAGACAATTAATCAGTAGATCAATTTTGTAAGTGTATCATGACTTTTTCCAGGTAATTGATCTTGTTTTGGATGCTTCACCGCCTAATTCAACCAGCCAGCAACAGATTGAGTATCAAACGGAGGTTTTAACCACACTTATGGAGAATTTATTGAATACGGAACTGTTTGGATCGGAGTCCAATATATCAAATGTTTGTTATTTAGCCGCTAGGCTGGTTGATAAGCTATGGCAGGGACAACTATCACGGGATCCTCACGAGGTATGTTAAAACTTTGTAAAATAAGAAATACCATTTAATTTTGTGAACATTATTATTATATTGTACCGTGTTTACAGGTCTTCGATTTTATAGTTAAACTAATAATGCAAGCGAAAAAGAAATCATCAGTAATATCAGTGGAGGGATTGCACCACTGTCTGAACAGAACTATTCTGTTTCTTCTGTCTCGATCCACCGACTCAATAGCAGACCAAATGTCGGTGTTGGAGGCTTTACATAAACTGACAACTAACAGGTATGTGGAGACATGTTAAAGAGATGTCCTGGTTGGGTACCTTCTGAGTGAAACTAGTGCAGATTGCAGAAGGCCAATTCTCGTTCTTAAAAGGCGTTCAAAGTCAAGTCGCAATATCATCCTAGCGACAGTTAATATCAATAACTTGTCAAAACGTAGCGGAAAACGCGGTGGTTTTGGTAGTTTTGCAACAGCAATTCCAATGCGAAGGCTTCTTAAAAAATACGAATTTAGTCGCTCAGGTATTTGAAGATATTGTTAACTTAAAAACATAATAGTAACAGCATTAGGTCCGAGTTAAATAGGTATATAAAGGGTAAAGCAGTTGTTTTGATCAACTTAAAAGTATCAGAAAATTTTTCATAAACTATTTTCGACAACCCTGAGCCCGGCTGACGGATCGTAAAGTGAACTCAGAGCTCCGGGTGCTTGGGCACAGGGCATCGCCGATGGACTCGGCTGTCGCACACAGGTGAAATTTACTCTAAAGTTGGCCAATATTACGTTAAGTGTGTTTATGCCATAAAATACCTATATATTGCTTTAGTTTGTCTAAAATAATAGTTTGAAGGTGTTTTAGAAAAATAAAACTTTATTGATCTTCACAGTGTGTTAATTTCCCGAACTTTTGTAACTAAGCATTGAAATCGAGCCTCTTGGTTATTAGATTCACCCGTTAAGTAAAAACTCAATAGTTCTCTTTGACTAATTGGAATGCTATGCTGGGAACTGCCTGAAAAAATTGTTATGAGTATTTTGTAAATTCATAAACATTGTGGGGGTTTGCTCTATTTTGTTTAGGTGACGCAAGTAGCCGCAGCTAAATTTGGTCGTATAAAAGCTACAGATATGTTATTTCCAAATATAAAAAAAAACGGTTTGAGTGCAATTGAGTATGAACTTTTTCAAAAAAATCTAAAGTATAGCCTTGTATTCAAAACTATACATCTATACAATAGTAAGTAATGTAAGCGTTTTAGTAATTCAGAAATCATATACTTACCTGAAGGTAGAGACTCCAATATGTTTTACACCTAATATCAACGAAATAAAATTTTAACGTTGTTGTTCAAACAAATTTTCAAAATTGTAACAAATTACTCTATATGCAGAGCTGTTTAAATCTAGTTTTGTGGTTTTCTGAATAAAAAGTGTCAAACGTTTTACAGATCAGTAATAGATAGTGTCATAATTATGTCTTATTCCTAAATTAAATTAGGTTACAATTTCTTTAAACATAGTAACTTTGTTTTTGTCAATATTGGCCTTAAATCACGTAAAATTCACCGTGTGTGTCGGGACGTAAAATTCACCGTGTGTTGTTATATAAATTTGGCAAACAATGAAATTGTAATATATAGCTGCGAAAGTGTTAATCTTTTACATTAAAATGTCGAGAACTTGTTGTAAACCTTATACTTTTTGCCAGGTTACTGATTTTCGGCGCGGGCAACCATGAGCTAGAATTCATTGGCTGCCTAACTTATTGCCTACTGCAGTTGAGTTCTAACATGAAGATTGCATTAGACTCACACATGCGAACTACTTGGCATGTTAATCCCAGTGGCGATTTGGAATCTAGAGATGACAAACTTACTACACATCAAGGTATTGTACCGACTTTCATTACGGTCGAGAAAGAATCTTTAATACACTTGCGGCATCTATACACACATACGAACTAGAGACCCGGCGTCACGTAAATCCTACATCGTGGTATAAAAGTCCACCGCGCGATTTGAAGATATACAACTTGTGTTGCCCAGCAGACTCAACACCTTCGGTCGGCCCTTTACAATGGAGGATTTCGACACTTTGCACCCTCTTCCGCATATCGCTAAAGACTTCATGGAAATCGGAAATAAACACCATAAAATTTATAGCGAGACGATAATTTAGACATAATAAACTTTGCTATTGCTAACAGGACGTAATCTAATGGCTGGTGCGGCCCGACGGGTCTGGGAAGAGCTGTATGTGTGCAAAAAGCCTGCGATAGAGGAAGTGTTCAAGATAACTCTAGTGCCGCCCATCGGCAACGCTCGCGCACCCGACCTTACCGCTGTGAGGGAACAACTCAATGAGGGTGCGCACAAGCTGTGGATCAACTACATTGATATTGAGAGGAAGGTAGGACATTATTTTATTGACCACCACAGATAACAAAAAAATACCTCAGTGTTATTCGGGTTATCAAGCTTTAGAAAGGAGACTGTCACATATCCGCTCGAGCACTACCAGCCACACCGGTGTGCCGGCAGATTTTCCCGTTTTTTATCTTTATTATTACTATTACGCAAGATTTATTATATAATTTGGAATTTTCACATGTCGGTGCTGGAGCGATACCATTTATATGTGACAGACGTGAATATCTACAAAATCGAACATTTTGTAATACCTGAACTGTCATATTATTTACAGCCCAATAGGGTCAACTATAATGTTAATACATGGTTTTGATCAATTCGGAGCTGGAATTTCAGATACAAATTAAAATATTTATAAAATAGAGAAATAATGGTGTATTTATTTCATACTAGGCAACCTACCGGGTACCATGGGAAATCCACAATCAAATTCAGTCGAAAATCCAGAAAGTGACAGGCGGTCTGACACGTCTGGCATCTAGAACTAAAGTGAAGAAGGAAGACTCCGCCAAGCAACGGTCGAATCCGCCGCGAGATCATGCGCTAGCTTATATGCAGGATCATGTACAACTTGTTAGGTAAGTCATATAATGGTCATCATAGTTCTGGTATGTTTCACGACAAGTGAATCGACTGGTATCTGTATGATTGGGATACTTATTTCTGTTACTAGTTTGATCTGATTTTACTGAATGAATACAACTGGCGATGCAAAGATTCTAACTAGCGCCTCTAGTGTCAAATTGTGAAGCTGTCTAAGAATGATACTTTGACAGTTTTCGTACAGCGATGGGAACGTGTGGGGTATTCCCCAAACTGCGGGAAATCTCAAATTGATTGGGGACTGGCATTATGGATTGTCACTGCTGGGCCTCCCTCTCCCTTTTCCACACAACTCTGTCATTTGCTATGTCGGGCCAGTCCTTTCGGTAGGTATCGATCTCGTCTCGCCATCTTCGCCTTGGTCTGCCGCGATGTCTTTTGGCATTTAATGGAAGCCATTCGGTGGTTCTTGTGCATTCGAAATATTGATAGAAAATTTAGTGTCCTTAAAAATTTTAAAGCCGATAACTGCAATCATATAAATACAAACACTGTAGTACTTTTGGATGGCAACAAGGGAAGAAATTAAAAACTGGGCGGCAGTGTCAAGTTTACTCTATCGAGAAAATGGTTCGTCACAAAAATCTGGAAAAAGGAAGAAAAATCGAAGCAAAAAAAATTATCTTAGAGTTGTAATTTGTTTAATTTCTTTGTGGGGAATCAGTAACTTTTGTCCTCAAATTGGGGAATTTGATAAATTGCTGCTGACAACGCTGCGACTTGTGTCGTTCTTAGGCAACTTCTAAATTTCTCCGCTCGAGGCGCGCTCGTAATCTTTGCATCGCCAATAATATTCTGCGCTAAAACATTCAATCCTAAGTTTTGTTGACATGCGATATATTAATTTTTTACTTTGCATATGGATATTCGTCTAAAGGTTATTTGTTATTCAATGCTATTTGTATAGTGTTCAATAATATAAAATGTATGACAGACAAGCATGGTGCGCAGTGGTGGTCGGCGCGTCCAACACTCGGCTGCACACGCTGCGCTACGTGCAAGCGGAGTGGGCGGGCGCGTGGCGCGAGCTGGCCCGCGAGCGCGCGCTGTGGGGCCCGCAGCGGGGCGCCGCGCTGGCCAAGTGGGCGCTGGACTCTACCGAGGGGCCCGCGCGCATGCGCAAGATGCTGCGCAGGAACCACTGCTTCTACATGCACTACCCCTATAGGCCTGACCTGGATGATCCCGATAATGTGATTATTCTAATTACTAAAGCTGACTTAATAATGCTAAAGCTCTAATTCTCTCCTAAAGTATCCCGTCTTAAAAATCACAGTGATAGTTATTTATGCAACTGTTGTATAAGAAAGGTTATTAAAAACACGAATATGGGTTATAGGATCACATTAGTGTTTTAATACCTAATTATGTACAGTTGCATTAAGACTTTATCTACACCTATGATATGAGTCATAAGTCATAAGTCATATATTCATTTGTTATCATATGAATCCTCTATAAAAGGTTCTTTTCTAATTCATAACATCTTATTGCTTACGCCTTTTCATATTGTTTTCTCGACTTTGTTGCATTAGAAATATTTGATTGAGTGTTATCAAAGTTTGTATCACTCAATTTTGTAAAAAACAAAGAAATCAATTTTTGCAATTCTAATATCGAACAAAAATGGCGGGATACGGCGTGAATTCGAATAACCTATAAGTTTTTTTTTTAATTACGGCGCTGTGGTAGTCTAACGCGTGTGCATGACAATGTTCTTTTTTTGAAATTCATGAAGATACCATGAATTGAGTAGTGAGAATGTGGCTGTTTTATGAGTAAAGTAATTCCTTTGCTTGTTCGATCCCATATAAAAAAATTCGTATCCCTCCTTTTATAGTAGCGATACGTTCCACAAAGCGGCGTCCGGCGTTTAGCTTTATTGTATAACAGACAATGCGTCGTTGTATACAAAATTTAATGAACGGGCTGGCAGAAGCTTCGGCCATTTTTAGAATAAGGAGTTCTAAATTCAAATCACAATCAATTTAAATATTTTAACCTCGACGACTGAGCCCTGTTCTATAGAAATAGGGGCTCCTATTTCTGTCTGCAGGGTTTAAAGGAACCTAACATGAATGGCATGTCGGGAGCTAAGCTCTAGCTCCTGTCATCCCATTCGAACTTAACCTATTATTATTCACATTATTAACCTCCCTGTGCCCTATGTTCCGCTACTTGGTTAGGCAAGTCATTAAACCATATTGAACCAAGTGATTTGCCTGGCTGTTCAATTAAATGCCGGGATGTCACTGAATACCGCTGAAACGGTGTCGTTCATTATAAATATATAGGTAGGTTATAGGCTGCCAAATTAGCGGCTGATTAAGCTAGTTGTTGGAACTTAAAACTTTCAAAGCGGCGAATCGACGATGCGCCCGTTTGTATTTGGGCTCATTCAATGCGGCGTACTTTATTTCAGCCGAATTGAAATCTGGCTGAACGTGAGGTAGTCGCATTACATTACAGCGGCGTTTTACAATCCTGTGCGCCTTTATGTAATACGGCGTACCTACTATACGATTTGGCTGCGACATAGACATTTTGAGACGAACAATATCGACTTGAAGTCGATTGATCTATTTTCTTATTATTTCTGGTTCATAAATTTATGTCATTGAGTTTAATTAAGTATAACTTTTTCTAGAAACAACTTAAATACAAAGTGGCCCAGAGTTTGGACAGCAAGGAGTACTATCGCGTATACCAACAATGGCGGGCGGCGAGTAACCTCGGCGAAGTGGAAGGCGCTGAGCCTACCGATATACCTGAAACTACTAATGAACCTACCACGTAAGACATATGTGTTACTTGAAAATATCTGTGTTCTATTGGTGTGATAACTATTTCAGCACTAATTTCTACACAATTTTGAAATCGGAGTCTAAAAGCTCTAATTCAGCTATACTCAAACTACACCCCACAGGCAAGTGGCATATTATTACTAGTGCTATGTTTAGTCAGTGTCTCAGTATCAGTTTTATTAAGTACTAAACTATGAGTATTTATCTATACAGAGATAAATACTCATAGCACAGATCTCGGCTTACTGATTCACTCCTTGACAGTATGCAGAGACTAGTCACCCGCTAGCAGAATGTTTAGCATTTAGCAATTTTATCGAAAACTGATAATTTGTCACAAATTCAAAACTCGATGAGTATGACTGCTCTTATTCGTATAGGAGATTATCAGACCCACGCCACGTAGCTTCCTCACAAAAACCAGTCTTTCAGTATGTGTGTGTTGCTGTGTTGTAACATTTCGAAAAATATTTCACTGTTTGCAGTAGTGGAGATACATCTCTTGACGTGGCGAACGATGATGGTTCACCATCAGACCTTGTCAGTAGCGGCGTTGTTAGTCGTGGTACTAACCAATCATCCGGCGAAGGTAAGTCGAAAGGAACAATCTAATATTTATAGTTTTAAAATTGGTGAATGAATTGAATTGAACTTGTCTTTTATGCATAACGTAATTTTGTTTATTCAGGTAATGAAGATGGGCCCGATAATGATGATGAAGACGAACAACCAACACCTCCACCTGATAACCAAACTCTTCTACGGCTCCTAGAACATCACGAAAAGGTGATATATGTTATAGACTCTAAACCAAACGAGGTTACCAGTGCTAAGCCACATATTGATCAGCTATCGTGTCTGGGTGCGAATAATCGTTCACGAAACGCAGTATGACGTAGTTCCGCGAATGTGACCAAATAAACTGAAGTTCCACATGGAAAATGAATTTTACGGCTTCGCTCTCAACAAGATATTTCAGATAAAATTCCACACACACAAGCAGCTTTTACCTACGCCCAGTTACACTTCACCAAGCTTAACCAAATCTCCAATATAATCATTCTTTTCAGATCTCCCACATGTTTCGATGCGCAAGAATACAAGGTTTAGACACAACGGAAGGTCTCTTACTATTCGGTCGAGAACATTGCTACGTCATAGATGGCTTTACATTACTAAAGAACAGAGAAATAAGGGATTTGGACAGTTGTCCAGATGACTACGAACCTATCTTACCAGCCCAGGGCATACAGAGGAGTAATCAAAGACAGTGCTCCAAGTTTTTATATGAAGACATTCGGTATGTATACCGACCTTCGGTGTATGTTTATCTACATTTGTCATGATTTTCTTAGTCTGTGGTGCTATATCTTACGTTGTTTTGTTACAGGGAGGTACACAAAAGGAGGTATCTATTACAACCGATAGCTTTGGAAGTGTTTTCAAGTGACGGCAGAAATTATTTGCTCGCTTTTCCCAGAAAAGTGCGAAACAAGGTAGGCATCTTACTACCTACTACCTGTAAACTATTGGCACAAAATACTGCTTTTAAACTTCTTCCTAAAAAGTTAAAACACTCATGGCATTTCTTACGAGCTTACTTGACTGAGGATACAACATTGTTTTCTTTCTGACTTTATCAGAGTCCATTATTTATAGGGTCTTCTTGCTGCAAGATCTTCAAAGTTGTATAGACCATTATAGTTTGGTATTTACTTTCATGTTCGTAGGTATACAGCCGTTTCACAGCGCTAGCAACAGGCATGGCGGACAGCGCAGCCGGGTCAGTGGCGGGACAAAAGCGAGGCGTTGCCGTGGAACAGCCGGGCGGCTTGCTAGCCTCGCTCATAGGAGACACCTCTGTCACGCAGCGGTGGCTGGTATGTACTGCACAGAATATTAACTACTGAACTGGCTGGAAAGCGGCGATTTTAAGACCTTTACGAACCTCACAGTCAGAATGAGAGATCTTCGACTCAATATATCACATCTAATAAAACATGGATAGATTTTGTTGAAAAACTTGTCGCAGTCGTACATCGCTCGTAATCAGGTTGATGTCGTCAACTAGCATGAGAAAATTGAGTTTAAAAAATTGTGTGTGCATTCATAAGGAACACAAAATATGAGCATGAAGAGATCACACCCTAACGCTCGGTTTTAAGAACGAAAATTAACACAAAAAAAACTATTATTGTCAAGCATCTGTTAACAGGTTTTTTTTTTTGGATGGCAATGCCCATCCAAAAACAACGAACCCTTCCGCTCTGGGCAGAACAAACGATAATATTCCTTTTCAGAGAGGCGAAATATCAAACTTCCAATACCTCATGCACCTGAACACACTAGCGGGTCGTTCGTACAACGACCTGATGCAGTACCCAGTGTTCCCCTGGATCCTGGCCGACTACGACTCCTTAGAACTGGACCTCAACGACCCGGCTACCTTCCGTGACCTCACTAAACCCATGGGCGCACAAAGTCCGGACAGGTTGGAGCAGTTTAGGAAACGATATAAGGTTAGTTCGTTAAAAATCAGCTGTACGGAAATAGTTTTAATTCATTTATTGCCTGTCACTGAATATTTCTGAGAATCATTGTATTCTTCACGCAAATTGCCAGTATCTGTACACCTTATTGAGTACTTAACCCCTTAAAGTAAGACTTTAATAATGTTTGATGGCTGTTTAGAGCAATAAAGTTGGTTTTGGCATGGCAAGAGTTCACAATTTTATTGATATTCTTTGTAGGAATGGGACGATCCTCACGGTGAAACTCCTCCATACCACTACGGAACTCACTACTCATCGGCTATGATCGTGTGCTCGTATCTAGTCAGGATGGAGCCCTTCACGCAACACTTCCTCAAGCTACAAGGCGGACATTTTGATTTGGCTGACAGGTAAGTTGCGGCTTATATACAGACTGTTAAATAGAACGACAACACTAAAATATGTTTACCAATCGGGTGTATGGTTCATGGAAAAATTAGTGCAGGCGACCAGAAGAATTCGTTTGGACTGGGCGGCATATCTTTGAATCGTCTATCCCACAATCCTTTAAGACCAGGGTCTATAACCAGTGCGTCCTACCCGTAATGACTTACGGAGCCGAAACGTGGACACTCACCATAGGTCTGGTCCACAAATTCAAGGTTGCTCAGCGTGCAATGGAGAGAGCAATGCTAGGGGTTTCTCTGGTGGATAGAATTCACAACGAAGTCATTCGCCAGAGAACTAAAGTCACCGACATTGCGCGAAGAATCAGCATGCTGAAGTGGAAGTGGGCCGGCCATGTCTGTAGACGGACAGACGGTCGATGGAGCAGACATGTGTTAGAGTGGAGACCGCGTATTGGGCAAACGTAGTGTGGGACGCCCTGCGGTACGATGGATCGATGATTTGAAGACGGTGGCTGGTAGCGGATGGATGCGGACTGTTCAAGACCGGGATGGTTGGCGCCCTTTGGGGGAAGCTTACGTTCAGAAGTAGACGGCAATTGGCTGATATGATGATATGGGTAGAATTACTTGCAAAAGTTATACAGATGATTAAATCTCGATACGGTATAATTTATCTTTTTGAAAAGATAGTTAACGTGGATGTTTCATTCCAGAATGTTCCATTCAATAAAAGAAGCGTGGAATTCGGCATCGCGACATAACATGGCTGACGTCAAAGAGCTAATACCAGAATTCTTTTATTTACCAGAGTTTCTGGTGAACTCCAACAACTTCGATTTAGGTAAGCACTAAATATTTTAAAGTTTTGTGTTAAGGAATCTAGAAATTTCGTAAATTATTTGATGACAAATGTGTCCTGAGGTCTGTTAAAAAACTGTCATATTTTTCAAACATACATAATAGGTAATGTAAGGCCAGTCAAATTAGCTTTAAACCTTGCAAACAATCCTAACTCTGTTTTTTAAGGTTCCGTACCCAAAGGGTAAAATTTTGTCAAATTAATTAAATAAATTATTATTATTATTAGTACAAAATCAAAAAATCTGAGTTAAGAACAATTGCAAAGTTAACCTAATTTTCGGCGCAATTTGCCTGGATTATACAAATATACTTAGTTCTTCCCTCAGTGTACAGGCTCCTACTTCCGACAATGATCTTAATCGCCTGTGATTTGACTCAACTCACAGTAATATAAGTGCTTCTGTGTCAAGTATCGAGATTGCACATTAACCGTCTACCTTTCCTTTCCTCATGGATAAGAACATAAGTATCCGATTTGACCCCAGGTTGCAAACAATCCGGCGTGGCCCTGGGCGACGTGGTGCTGCCCGCGTGGGCTCGCGGAGACCCTCGCGAGTTCATCCGCGCGCACCGCGCCGCCCTGGAGTCCGACTACGTGTCCCACCGCCTGCACCACTGGATCGACCTCGTGTTCGGCTACAAGCAGCAAGGCGCGCCGGCGGTCGAATCCTGCAACGTGTTCCACCATCTGTTCTACGAGGGCAACGTCGATATATACAAGTTAGTATACTGATACAAAAAAACCAAACAGGTATCTCTTTCTCTATTTTCCTTGGCTGTTAAACCCACATGTCAACAAGCACTGAATTACTATTTGTATAACACAAAACAGTCTTCCAAAAGCTAAAACGATGACTGATTCACCTATGACAAAGTTCCTGATGACTAATTTGAAAATCTGCTTTATTTTTTCGACTACCTAGGTCAAGTCATAAGGAAATATTTTGCATTATATAATTTTGTTTCAGTATCGACGACCCTCTAAAGAAGAACGCGACAATCGGCTTCATAAACAACTTCGGCCAGATACCAAAGCAGCTATTCAAGAAAGCGCATCCTAGCAAGAAGATGTCACAGCGAAGCTCCACTATATTAGACCCGAACAACATCATACCGTCTCAGGGTATCACCCCACCGGAGAAACTGTTCTTCCATAATTTAGAAAATTTGAGGCCTTCATTACAACCTGTGAAAGGTATGATATTCACGAACTAGTAAATAAATAATTAGAGATTATTAATTTATGATTTCTGCGTTGCTGGGTTCTGTTTTGGGAGTATGGACGCAGGGTGTGACAGCCACGTGAAACATTTCAGCTCTGACTCTGGGAAGGGAATGTGTTTGATCAGCTATGTTCTGGTAATTCAAACATCTACAAGCGACCACTTATATGAAGTGGGCCATCCATAGCTTATACGGCACAACTTACAACTAAATACGCCATATCATTAAATTATTTCGTAACACAAACAGTTTCAAAGACACGGGTCTTACACACCTAGGCTGATTCTTTTTTGCTAAATGAATCATTACTTTTTTACTTACCATAATAATATCATTCATTTGCAGAAGTAAAAGGCCCTGTCGGCCAAATCCTGTACACAGACAAGGCGATACTGGCAGTAGAACAGAACAAGGTGCTAATGCCGCCCGCATACAATAAGTACGTGGCCTGGGGCTTCGCCGACCACTCGCTGAGGATCGGCAACTACGACAACGATAAGGCGGTGTTCGTGTGCGAGACCGTGGCGCAGGCCTGCGGGGAGATAGTCACTTGTGTGTGTCCCTCTGATAAGACTATCGTTACTGCTGGGACTAGCACGGTGAGTTGAAATCTTACTTTTATAAATTACTAGCTGTCCCCCGCGGCTTCGCTCCCGTCAACTGGCTACCTACCTACCTACCCTACACCTACCCTACACCTACCCTACACCTACCCTACACCTACACCTACCCTACACCTACCCTACACCTACCCTACACCTACCCTACACCTACCCTACACCTACCCTACACCTACCCTACACCTACCCTACACCTACCCTACACCTACCCTACACCTACCCTACACCTACCCTACACCTACCCTACACCTACCCTACACCTACCCTACACCTACCCTACACCTACCCTACACCTACCCTACACCTACCCTACACCTACCCTACACCTACCCTACACCTACCCTACACCTACCCTACACCTACCCTACACCTACCCTACACCTACCCTACACCTACCCTACACCTACCCTACACCTACCCTACACCTACCCTACACCTACCCTACACCTACCCTACACCTACCCTACACCTACCCTACACCTACCCTACAATTTAAAAAAAAAAAAAAAAAGTATCCTATGTCCGTCTCCTGGTTCTAAACTACCTCCCCACCAATTTTCAGCCAAATCGGTTCAGCCGTTCTTAAGTTATAAGTGGTGTAACTAACACGACTTTCTTTTATATATATAGATTGGAGCAAAATCAAGTTATGGGAGCAATACTTTTAAAGCTAAATTTTCCAACACAACTCATAAGTTCGGTTCGGTTTCAACCAAAAAGAGAGATTTCTCAAACTCATAGGTGGACGTCCGTCGGCCCGGGCTCTGTAGTTCCGTTGCCGCCGCCGTCCGTCCAGACATGGACGAGTGTAAACGAGTTCATTTATAATTTAGGGAACTATATTTTTTTGAGCTCCTGACGGTCCGTGGTCCGTCCACGTTCCAGGCGCCCTGAGGCGCTGACTCTGAGGCGTCGTTCTAAGGCGGCATTCGAAATTCGAAGGCGTTGCTCAAACTAAGGCATCGTACCCAGACGACATTCGAAGGCGTCGCTATTAGGCGTCGTTCTAAGGGGTAACAAGACGTCGCCCTAAGGCGTCGACTTAATGCTTCGTTCTAAGGCGGCATTCGAAGGCGTTGCTCTAACTAAGGCATCGTACCCAGACGACATTCGAAGGCGTCGCTCTTAGGCGTCGTTCTAAGGGGTAACAAGACGTCGCCCTAAGGTGTCGACTTAATGCGTCGTTCTAAGACGGCATTCGAAGGCGACGCTCTAAGGCGTCGTCCTAAGGTGTCGACCTAACTCGTCGTCCCAAGGAGTCGTTCTAACGTTCCCTCTAAGGCGTTACAAGGCGTCGTTCTAAGACACCGCTTAGGGATTGCAATTCGGATTCTTCGAAATTCGAAAATAACTGAAAAATCCGGATATTCTTGACTTTTTTAAACGTTTTTTTTAAACTAAAATCATGCTTACAGAAAGCATTGATTGATGTGAAATCTGCTAAATTACCTATCATATCTGTGGAGCGCGGGAAAACAAACGTCAGCGTTGACAGTTACTAACTGTCATCGCTGGACGCTGACGTTTGTTTCGATCGGAGGGAGCAGGGAAGTCGTTCCCGCCCGCGCCCCTCCTGCTCGTAGCTGTTTGTTTGTTCGCGTGCATGCATTTATTTTTATACTTTATTATTATAGATCTAGAATTTAAAATATTTCAAAGTTATAATTCAAAGTTTTGATGACTATTTTCGTTGATTTTATTCTGTCGTTCTGTGAATTGAGCAAATAAATGCAAATTTTAAATAATTTATGCTATTTTATTTCAGTTTTATCAAATCATTATTTAATAAAAAAATAGCCATGAACAAAATAATGGCTATTTTATTTTAATATTTGTATTTTCATAACCTTCTCTCTTTTGATAACCAAACAAATTTAGTTTCAACTGATAGTTTTTAACTAGGAAAATATGCCTTGCTAGGCTTGCCTGCTTATTTCTGTTCATGGCTACCTGGCAAGCAGGTATGAAAAGATAAATCAATATAGGTAACTATGGTTGGTGCCGGATAAATTTGCAATAAAGGACATTGACCTTTCCCTTATATCTCTTCATAGTTATCCGAAAAATAAATCGGATTGGTTTTTCATTACTAGAAAATGTAAAGTTTCTCGATAGATGTAGATTCAGGACAGCTTTATGTCTTTTTTTCTGATTTTGAAGTTAAGAATGTCAAAAAATGTAGGTGGGTCAATGGCCGTTATTGCAAGCTTATTTGGCGCCAACTATACACCGATCTGTTAAACAAAAAAAACTTTTTTACAAAAAAAAACTGACCTAAAAAAAAAACACTACAAAATAACTTTAATTTCGATAGTCGGTGTTTTTGGTTGCTTCTTAGTTATTTGTCACCGACTTCCGAAATTAAAGATGTTTTTGGTAGTCGGTTCTTTTTTGTGAATTTTTCTTTTAATTTTTCACTTTTTGTGGTACCCCACACCTAACAACACCACTAGAAAGCTACAAGAAAGCAAAAATACGCAATTTCGTATACATGGATGATTTTTCCACGTATTTTTTCCAGCTATTTGGATTTAAAAACCAAACTGCTTAACCGATTTTGATAAAATTTAAATGGGACCAATCGAGAAGTATATCATTTCACATAAAACAAGAATGTTTCAAATCGGTTCATAAATGACGGAGATATGAGGTAACAAACACAAAAAAAAAATACAATCGAATTGAGAACCTCCTCCTTTTTTGGAAGTCGGTTAATAAAAATTGGTACCTATCGAAATAAAGATAATATACCTAATAATTACGAATATAATCCTAAAGGCCTTCGTGCAAAAAACACTTAAGATAAAAAAAAATAGCCATGAACAATTTATCGATAGGCAAGCTATCATGTAAGTAAGCGTGTTTATAAATCAACAAAAATTGATGAAAAATATGTCCCATCTGGTTATCAGATGGGTGATCTTCATCGTACCTTAGACTATCAAACAAAACAACTTTATTTATGGACATTGACACTATTGACAGCTACTTTGCCACGCTATAATACGATACGACAAATGAGAGTTGAAATGAGTTTTGCTTCTGCACCGTCCCGTTTTAGCCGGGTATTACATTCGTTCACCATTCACTCTGCTGTTCGCAGATACCTATTGCGTGGAAAAACGACTGTTGATTCACTCGAGAATAAAATCGTGGAATATATTATTATTGGTATAGTTACTCGTGTATAAATTCGGGTTTGGTCGAATCCGCCCTAAGTGGATAATGCTCTCGAGTAAAAAATTTGCTAAATAGAATTTAAAAAAATAAATTAAAAACATATCACACAAATACAATTCAAATAAAACAATTAAACAAAATAATTAATGAAAATGAAAAAAAATTGTATGTACATATTTTAAAACATAATTCAAATGATAAAATTTTAAAAGAAAAAAATCACAAACTAATTACAAAATATTATAAAAACAAATTCAAATCACATTATTAAGAAAAAAAAACAAAATAGAATTCAATTAATTAAAACAAATCATTTTACAATTCTGTGTCGCTGATTAATTTTAGTATGGAAAACCTGAACTTATTAGCAGACACTGTAAACAAGTCCAAGCTTCCAAAAACGGTATTAAAGTTGTTTGCCATACGACGCAAGGTGCGCGAAATCCAGCATTGGTGCGGCAAGAGGAGACAGCGAAAAGCGGGCGTGCGCGTTTATAGTTTATTTCTTTATGAAATTGTTAATCAACTTATTCCTTTCACTTTAGGTGGTAACAGTCTGGCAATACTGGGCTCGCCGGCGTCGCCTAGCCGTAAAGGTGTGTCTATACGGTCACGAAGAAGCAGTGACCTGCTTAGCAGCGAGCCCGGCGTACAACCTCGTCGTCAGCGGCAGTCGAGACGGCCAAGCTATAGTGTGGGATGTTGAACGAGGGACTTTCATACGTCAATTACTGCCGCCGCATTCCTATGGACCCCTTCCACCTGTTTCGGCGTTAGCTATTGATGATCTTACAGTGAGTAATAAAATAGTACAAATTATTGCTAACCATCACATCATCGCTTTCCATCAGGCGTGATCGAGGTCAAGAGCAAGCCCAGTCCTTAATAAAAAAATATTTAAAAAATACTATTACTTTGTTAAAAAGAACTGTCGAAAAGGTAAGTAACTTGCATGATAAACGCTCTCAGTTATAAATGACCGTTTCCGCCCCACCAATGGCAATCGCTTAAGAGACAGTATTGATGAAAAAAAGATTACAAAGTGCAGAATTATCTTTCGTTATTTAAAGTGTTCAACTGATTCTAGATGCTAAAAGGATCAAGGGACAAGTTTTGCTTTGAGAGCTTGTAAGTGATGTAAGGGTGAAGGATGCTTTGATAGATGTAAGGTTCCTCGCCTTACACCTATCAAAGCATCCTTCACCAGCTTCCAATGCTATAAACGCTAAGCAATATCAATCTGTAGTAGGTAGTTAAGATTTACGATATATTCCTCCCAGGGTGATATAGCGACCTGCAGCGGCAGCTGGTTGTACGCGTGGTCCATCAACGGCGAGCTGCTGGGCGCGGTGGACACGGTCGGCGGGCGCGAGCGCACGCAGCAGGTGCTGTGCGTGGCCTTCAGCCAGACGCGCGAGTGGGACCCGCTCAATGTTATCATTACCGGCTCCACGGATGGCGTGGTTAGGGTGAGTCACATACCTTACTGCTGGGCGCGGTGGACACGGTCGGCGGGCGCGAGCGCACGCAGCAGGTGCTGTGCGTGGCCTTCAGCCAGACGCGCGAGTGGGACCCGCTCAATGTTATCATTACCGGCTCCACGGATGGCGTGGTTAGGGTGAGTCACATACCTTACTGCTGGGCGCGGTGGACACGGTCGGCGGGCGCGAGCGCACGCAGCAGGTGCTGTGCGTGGCCTTCAGCCAGACGCGCGAGTGGGACCCGCTCAATGTTATCATTACCGGCTCCACGGATGGCGTGGTTAGGGTGAGTCACATACCTTACTGCTGGGCGCGGTGGACACGGTCGGCGGGCGCGAGCGCACGCAGCAGGTGCTGTGCGTGGCCTTCAGCCAGACGCGCGAGTGGGACCCGCTCAATGTTATCATTACCGGCTCCACGGATGGCGTGGTTAGGGTGAGTCACATACCTTACTGCTGGGCGCGGTGGACACGGTCGGCGGGCGCGAGCGCACGCAGCAGGTGCTGTGCGTGGCCTTCAGCCAGACGCGCGAGTGGGACCCGCTCAATGTTATCATTACCGGCTCCACGGATGGCGTGGTTAGGGTGAGTCACATACCTTACTGCTGGGCGCGGTGGACACGGTCGGCGGGCGCGAGCGCACGCAGCAGGTGCTGTGCGTGGCCTTCAGCCAGACGCGCGAGTGGGACCCGCTCAATGTTATCATTACCGGCTCCACGGATGGCGTGGTTAGGGTGAGTCACATACCTTACTGCTGGGCGCGGTGGACACGGTCGGCGGGCGCGAGCGCACGCAGCAGGTGCTGTGCGTGGCCTTCAGCCAGACGCGCGAGTGGGACCCGCTCAATGTTATCATTACCGGCTCCACGGATGGCGTGGTTAGGGTGAGTCACATACCTTACTGCTGGGCGCGGTGGACACGGTCGGCGGGCGCGAGCGCACGCAGCAGGTGCTGTGCGTGGCCTTCAGCCAGACGCGCGAGTGGGACCCGCTCAATGTTATCATTACCGGCTCCACGGATGGCGTGGTTAGGGTGAGTCACATACCTTACTGCTGGGCGCGGTGGACACGGTCGGCGGGCGCGAGCGCACGCAGCAGGTGCTGTGCGTGGCCTTCAGCCAGACGCGCGAGTGGGACCCGCTCAATGTTATCATTACCGGCTCCACGGATGGCGTGGTTAGGGTGAGTCACATACCTTACTGCTGGGCGCGGTGGACACGGTCGGCGGGCGCGAGCGCACGCAGCAGGTGCTGTGCGTGGCCTTCAGCCAGACGCGCGAGTGGGACCCGCTCAATGTTATCATTACCGGCTCCACGGATGGCGTGGTTAGGGTGAGTCACATACCTTACTGCTGGGCGCGGTGGACACGGTCGGCGGGCGCGAGCGCACGCAGCAGGTGCTGTGCGTGGCCTTCAGCCAGACGCGCGAGTGGGACCCGCTCAATGTTATCATTACCGGCTCCACGGATGGCGTGGTTAGGGTGAGTCACATACCTTACTGCTGGGCGCGGTGGACACGGTCGGCGGGCGCGAGCGCACGCAGCAGGTGCTGTGCGTGGCCTTCAGCCAGACGCGCGAGTGGGACCCGCTCAATGTTATCATTACCGGCTCCACGGATGGCGTGGTTAGGGTGAGTCACATACCTTACTGCTGGGCGCGGTGGACACGGTCGGCGGGCGCGAGCGCACGCAGCAGGTGCTGTGCGTGGCCTTCAGCCAGACGCGCGAGTGGGACCCGCTCAATGTTATCATTACCGGCTCCACGGATGGCGTGGTTAGGGTGAGTCACATACCTTACTGCTGGGCGCGGTGGACACGGTCGGCGGGCGCGAGCGCACGCAGCAGGTGCTGTGCGTGGCCTTCAGCCAGACGCGCGAGTGGGACCCGCTCAATGTTATCATTACCGGCTCCACGGATGGCGTGGTTAGGGTGAGTCACATACCTTACTGCTGGGCGCGGTGGACACGGTCGGCGGGCGCGAGCGCACGCAGCAGGTGCTGTGCGTGGCCTTCAGCCAGACGCGCGAGTGGGACCCGCTCAATGTTATCATTACCGGCTCCACGGATGGCGTGGTTAGGGTGAGTCACATACCTTACTGCTGGGCGCGGTGGACACGGTCGGCGGGCGCGAGCGCACGCAGCAGGTGCTGTGCGTGGCCTTCAGCCAGACGCGCGAGTGGGACCCGCTCAATGTTATCATTACCGGCTCCACGGATGGCGTGGTTAGGGTGAGTCACATACCTTACTGCTGGGCGCGGTGGACACGGTCGGCGGGCGCGAGCGCACGCAGCAGGTGCTGTGCGTGGCCTTCAGCCAGACGCGCGAGTGGGACCCGCTCAATGTTATCATTACCGGCTCCACGGATGGCGTGGTTAGGGTGAGTCACATACCTTACTGCTGGGCGCGGTGGACACGGTCGGCGGGCGCGAGCGCACGCAGCAGGTGCTGTGCGTGGCCTTCAGCCAGACGCGCGAGTGGGACCCGCTCAATGTTATCATTACCGGCTCCACGGATGGCGTGGTTAGGGTGAGTCACATACCTTACTGCTGGGCGCGGTGGACACGGTCGGCGGGCGCGAGCGCACGCAGCAGGTGCTGTGCGTGGCCTTCAGCCAGACGCGCGAGTGGGACCCGCTCAATGTTATCATTACCGGCTCCACGGATGGCGTGGTTAGGGTGAGTCACATACCTTACTGCTGGGCGCGGTGGACACGGTCGGCGGGCGCGAGCGCACGCAGCAGGTGCTGTGCGTGGCCTTCAGCCAGACGCGCGAGTGGGACCCGCTCAATGTTATCATTACCGGCTCCACGGATGGCGTGGTTAGGGTGAGTCACATACCTTACTGCTGGGCGCGGTGGACACGGTCGGCGGGCGCGAGCGCACGCAGCAGGTGCTGTGCGTGGCCTTCAGCCAGACGCGCGAGTGGGACCCGCTCAATGTTATCATTACCGGCTCCACGGATGGCGTGGTTAGGGTGAGTCACATACCTTACTGCTGGGCGCGGTGGACACGGTCGGCGGGCGCGAGCGCACGCAGCAGGTGCTGTGCGTGGCCTTCAGCCAGACGCGCGAGTGGGACCCGCTCAATGTTATCATTACCGGCTCCACGGATGGCGTGGTTAGGGTGAGTCACATACCTTACTGCTGGGCGCGGTGGACACGGTCGGCGGGCGCGAGCGCACGCAGCAGGTGCTGTGCGTGGCCTTCAGCCAGACGCGCGAGTGGGACCCGCTCAATGTTATCATTACCGGCTCCACGGATGGCGTGGTTAGGGTGAGTCACATACCTTACTGCTGGGCGCGGTGGACACGGTCGGCGGGCGCGAGCGCACGCAGCAGGTGCTGTGCGTGGCCTTCAGCCAGACGCGCGAGTGGGACCCGCTCAATGTTATCATTACCGGCTCCACGGATGGTGTGGTTAGGGTGAGTCACATACCTTACTGCTGGGCGCGGTGGACACGGTCGGCGGGCGCGAGCGCACGCAGCAGGTGCTGTGCGTGGCCTTCAGCCAGACGCGCGAGTGGGACCCGCTCAATGTTATCATTACCGGCTCCACGGATGGCGTGGTTAGGGTGAGTCACATACCTTACTGCTGGGCGCGGTGGACACGGTCGGCGGGCGCGAGCGCACGCAGCAGGTGCTGTGCGTGGCCTTCAGCCAGACGCGCGAGTGGGACCCGCTCAATGTTATCATTACCGGCTCCACGGATGGCGTGGTTAGGGTGAGTCACATACCTTACTAAGTTACGCACTAGGTGTAAGGAATATAAATACTGAAACTACTATCAATACGGATACCGCAATGTAGGTACTAATTCTAATTTAACCCGTTATGTCCCACTGCTGGGCAAGGTACTATTTCAACAAAAAGTAATTCCTTTAATAAATTATCTCAAAAAGAACTTACTATTTTTCAAGTCACCTTAACAAGTTAGATCGTCCATAATACTACTTTAAGAGGGCCCTTCCCGGTGCATCTATCGACAACGCGAGCATGGTCGAAAAGCTTGTTGTTTCATCCAGCGCAATGTTGTTGACTGACAAGCAAGTGAGAACGCGATACCATTGAACGAGAATAGTGTTCGAAAATTTTATAAAACTTGATCCAAGAAATACGTGTTTTTGAATAAGCCTAAAAAGTTTGTGAAATAAATATTATTCATTTAGAATCTCCATTACATGTGCAAGGTTTCTATCAAGATGTTTTCTTTACTTTTATAATTTATGAGTACGTTATGTACGGCCAAAGTTCAGGTAAAATGTGTACAAAACAGCAGATTTTTGGAGGCTTATACAGAATTTGATTCTCCAAATTAGATTTTGTTACTTGCTTTGAAACCTAGATATAGTGCATAAGATACCTATTAGTTCAAAAAATCAAAGATAGATGTGTCACAACGGCATGAGCGGTACGAGCGTTTGTATGAAAAATATGACGGGTTGGCCGCTACAGCAAGTGTGGGTGTCTTGTGTAAATCTTTTAAATACGAACGGCAATTTTTTTTGTCTTGAAACTATTCACCCTTTTAGTAAGTAACGGCAGGGCTTAGTAGTTTTAAATATCTCCCTACTGACCATTTCAATAAATCACAACTTTACGATTGTTTTTAAGATGTGGTCAATAGACTACTTAGCAGAAACAGCAGAGGAACAGACAGAGAGCTTAGAAGGAGGCAGCGTAGATCCCGTCTCTAGTTCTGTAGAAATTGACAAAGAGAAGGACGAACAAAAGCTGTCAGTTCAAGACAGCGAAGAGGTGAAGTCCGAAAGCGAAATGAAATCGGAGAGCGAACCTAAGACTGAAGAAATATCGGAGAAACCACAGGACCCACATGACAGGGAAGCGGCTATTAAAAGGGTTGAAGAATTGGTGAAGCAGATGAGTCTATCGCAAGAGAAAGAAGGTTTGTGTGTTTACGTATTGTTTAAATTTCATGATGAAGTTGGGGGCGACTATGTTGAATGCACAACAGTCCTTAAACTTTAACTTTACTGGGAATAATTGTGTAAAAAACTATGTTTGCCTGTCTTTTTTTTCAAGCAAGCTTAAAGGGCTTATAAAGCCTCAACTCAATACAAGGGGTATTGAGTTGAGGCTTCCATGTTCCATGCCTACTTATGCTACGAGTTTTTGCAGGAACGTTAACAAAATCAGGATCAGAAAGTTCGCTATCAGACGCGTGTGAAACTACAAGCGCTAAGGAATCCGCCCGAAGACACGACGAAAAAGACACATGCAGTGATAATGAAGAAGCGCAACAACAATACGTCGAACCTAAGGAAGAACCAATCGACTCTTGTGACGAGGCCAAACAGGAGTATGACAATGAGAAAGACTTGGACATTGAGAAGGACTTGACGCATCGAAGTAAGCTGCATAAACAAGGGCATGTCATGCTAAGGAGGAAGTCGAAGGGGAATCCATTGTATCGTAAAAGTAAGTGCTGACCATCCTTGTTCAAGATCCCTAAACTTGGTCAAGACACACACTCCAGTGGTTTAATGTTTTTATATTTTTAAACATACAAAATTACAACGTATTACGATTAATAAGTTTATTACATAACTTCAATGAAGTAAAAGCTCATTCCACCTGGACTTACTAGCTTACGGACTCCCCAGTTTCTGAAAGCTTTTTATCTGCTGTAAAATTTTATGCTAAGGATTTTTGATGGCAAGTGGTTTTCAGTCAATTACTGCAACTAAAATTAATTTAACACTCCAACATTTTTAAAAAGGGTTTTTAAGCTCTTTAAAACCTGTAAAATTAAGCTATATTAGTGACAGTCTAAGAATTCGGATGACAGCAGGATACAAGATTGCTTTACTAGTAAGTATGAAAGAGACATGAAATAAACCTCACCTCACCGCACCTCAGCTATCAAATCCGACTTAGATTGTCACGTATATAAAGAACTTAACAATTTTTAAATGACATAGGTGGCGGCAGCATAGGCGAATCAAGCGAGTCGTGCTCGATGGAGGCAGCAGGCGCCGCATGCGCCGACGTCAGCCAGGAGGGCGGGCTGCGAGCCAGCAAGTCGGACACCAGCCTCACCGACTCCTTCGTCGTCGTGTCCGCTCCCAGCTCGCCCGCCGCTACGCATAGACCTCCTGCTAAGATCCAACCCGCTACGTTAGATATAGGTAAGGCTAGCTTGACCATCAATACGATCGTGGCTAAAAATTTTACGATGCATAACCGCGTAATTATGTAGTACAGATAAAAACGGTTATAAGAATTATACGAGCTCCTATGTTTATGGCCACTGTAGCTCGATACCATCAAATCAAATCCATTTGCCATGACCATACTATAACGTTTCAAAATAATATACACAGTAACAAGTCGGTGACGTTTTTTAGATTATGCAGAGAGAGACCCATAGTAGTACTCCATTCCCATGGAAGATCAAACAGATGTTACTTGAACATTTTTGTCCTCATAAGAATAAAGGACGTATCAACACAAAATGAAGTAACCGATTTCAGACATTAAGTAAATAGCTTAAGGTCGGAAATCGGTTATTCCGTTTTATTTTATTTATTTATTTTATTTTATGCTGTTCGGGAAACTTACAGCTAATATAAACAATGTTCCCAAACAATACTGACGCCGATACGTCCTTTTTCTTTATGACGGCAGATTTAACAGCCAAGCCATACTTTTTACCCAGATGCAGGGTTTGGTTAGTTAGTCGACTCGAGATCTGATCACTTTTTGATAGCAAAAGCGAAGTCTTGGCAACCAATTTATATGAAATTTTTTCGGTGGGATCTCTTGTACCAGTTTCTTCCACGTGTCTGTGTTAGCCAATCTGATGTAGCGCTGACACTGACACTGACACTGACGCCACGTCGACAGAATCAGGCGTGAAGTGGATCCGGCGCCTGGTGCTGCGCGGCAAGCTCACCATGCACACGGCGTACGAGCGGCGCGACAACGCCAGCCCCGCGTCCGTGACGGCCGTGTGCGCCGCGCGCAGCGGCCGCGGCCTGGGCGTGGGCGACGCGCGCGGCCGGGTATGCGCTCGGCCTCACTACTTGCTGCACTTGCTACACTTGCTACACTTGCTACACTTGCTACATGCGATTACAGACATGTCTTATATGCTTACATGTTACAAAGAAAAACCAGTAGGTACAATAAAAAAATCCGGCCAAGTGCGAGTCGGACTCGCGCACGAAGGGTTCCGAGCCATTATTATTACCTATAAAAATGGCAAAAAAGCCCCACTTTAATATTTATTTGATTCTGTTTTTAGTATTTTCTGTTATAGTTGCAACAGAAATACATCATATGTAAAAATTTCAACTGTCTAGCTATCACGGTTCATGAGATACAGCCTGGTGACAGACACGGACAGCGAGAGTCTTAGGTTCCGTTTTTACCCTTTGGCGTACCCAAAGGGTCTAGTGTTGAGAATTCATCTGGATAAATACTCAAATTGATAAATACCCATAAACAACCATTTTTACTCAAGTATTTATCCAAAACAGTGGATAAATACTCTTGACGTGCGGTTTTCGTTTTTAGTGCGATAGGTAGCGTATTGTAATTTTTGTCTTTTTTACGAAGAAAAGTATTGGATGTAAATAGAAAAAGTCAGTTTAGATTTTACCTTACTTTTATCAATAAAAATGTATCAAGCTCAACAACAATAGTTTCACACAAAAATATGATTCAATGAGGACCAATTTTCATTTGTACTGGTGGGGGGTCAAACTGCCGATGACCCCAAAAGCCATGAAAAAGACACCCATGACAAAAAGTTGTCAAACTTCACCGGCGCTATCTTGGATGTTGATTTTGAGACCATATTCGTAATCAGCTGCCCTGTAAACCATGAAAATGACACTCATGACGGAAAATTCGTCGGCGCTATCTTGGATGTTGATCTTGAGAACATATTCGTAATCAACCACCCAGAAAACTATGGAAACGACAACCATGACAAACAGTTGTAAAACTTTGTCGGCGCATTCTTGGATGTTGTTGACAAAAACCATGACATGCCATGTTCGATGTTGGCTTTGAGCCTATATTCGTTATTAGCAACCCCGGAAACCTTATAAACCTATGTCTTTCGCGGGAGTCTTTTGCGCAAGCTGTTACCGGTGCAGTACCCGTGTGAGTACAATGGCCTTTACGATATCATTTCTATTCGTTATGTCGGTTTAGCAATATTCATTGCGTTTTTTTCGTTGGTGAACAGACAAATTTGCCAAATGTAACTTTGTATAAGAAATTTCCTTCAAAATGGAACTTGATCGAAAGTGTGTTATGCTAATGGAGTGCAGGTAAGGGTGTGGCGGAAAACACGTAAGTAATTATGAAATTGGAAAAGCAACCATTTTATTTGCTCAAAATATATTTATCCACCATTTCGAGTATAAATTCGAAAAAAAGGGTAAAAACGAGTATTTATCCGTTGGTAGTTATCCTCCGCCCATCACTATACGGAACCCTAAAGCGGATCGGCATATAGTATGTTATAAAAAGATATCGTGATTGTGACGGTATTCCATCACTGCGTTATCAACAATTTTCACTTGGTTTTTCAAATATGCTTTGTGTCACGCAGCTTTCAAGTTCGTTTATCACTTCTGTAATAAGAAGTTGCACTACCATTCTGCCTCAATGATTGACACGAAATTGTTTTGTGTCACTTACTTTGTAGAATTTTTTTACTATAAATATTGTATTGTTACTAGATTTTCCGCTGGTCGGCCCCAGATATGTCGAGCGCGGCTGGAGCTAAGGGCGGCCCGGCCGATCATTGGATAAGAGATGACACAGCGCCTTATTGCACGCAATGCCAGGTAAGGAACTACTTCTGATCTTAATTTTTATTAAAATGGCAGTCTAATGGAGGTAAGTTCTGATGTTTCTAGTTGAATAACAATTCAGCGTTGTCCAGATTTTCAACATGTCTTCAAAAATTAAATACTACATTCTAATACAAAATACTTCATTCTCTAAATACTTCATTCTCTTTCCACTCAATTACTGAGCTAGATATTAAGGAAATGTATCCTGTCCATCTCCACAAAGGCGGTAGGTGACGATGGCCTTCAACTCCAAATGTGTCACCTATTTTGAGTGAAATAGTTCCTGTCGTAACCCATATAGTAAACTTTTCCCTCTTCACTAATTCCTTTCCCGCAGCGTGGAAGAGGGCTCACGTTTTACCGCTTCCTAAAGTTCCCAATCCCGACTCACCATCCCAATTCAGTCTTATATCCATCCTTCCAGTCCTCTCTAAAGTCCTCGAGAGTGTTGTTCAGAAGCAACTGTCATGTTATCTGTCCTGTAATAGCCTGCTGAGTCCTTACCAATCTGGTTTCAGACTGGCCATAGCACTGTGACAACTCTAGTCAAAATAACTGACGACATAAGGCTGGCTATGGAGAATAAGTGATGAGTAATGTCTAACGGTTTTGGTGTTACTGGATTTCAGCTGTGCCTTTAACTCAGTTGACTTTTACATCCTCTTAGGAATCCTATCCTCCCTTAATGTCTGTGCCTCAGTAATTGAGTGGTTCAAATCTTATCTTCGGGGCCTCTCGCAGTCTGTTCGATCTGATGAGGATTCCTCTAAATGGTGTGATTTGGCTGCGGGTGTTTCTCAAGGTGGCGTCCTTTCTCCTCTTCTCAGTTTTTATAAACGCCATCACAAAGGTCCTAACTTCTAGCTATCATCTATATGCAGACGACTTGCAGTTATATCGACATTTTAAAGTAGGTGAACTTTCTGAGGCTGTAGCTGCCATAATGATGACCTTAAAATATCAGCAGATGGGCTAAACCTTTTGGACTTTTACTGAATCCAATAAAATCTCAAGCGCTCATTATTGGTGGCAGATACATGCTTAACCTATCAGATTACCAGACTCTGCCGCAAGTAGTATACGACTCGGTGCCAATTTTTTATATTCCAAGAGCGCTAAAAACCTTGGCGTCCATATTGACACTAACCTCTCTTGGTAGGTTCATATTGGTGAGGTTAGTAAAAGGGTCCCCTACTCTTTCCAGTCTCTTAAACGTCTCCAAAAATTCCTAACATTTCACACTAAGGTCAGTCTTGCTCAATCTCTTCTTTTACCGCTCATAGACTATGCGGATATCTGCTTTCTAGATGCAACGGAGGTACTCCTAAACAAACTTGAGCGACTGCAGAACTTGTGCATTCGCATTATTTTTGGCCCGCAAGTACGATGATGTGTCGGAGTTTCGGACCAGATTGAAGTGGCTGCCAATTCGGCGTCGGCGAGATACCCATATCCTATCCCTTCTCAATACTATCCTGCACAATCCTAATTCTCCTCAATATCTTCGTGAACGCTTTGAGTACCTCATCCCAAGGGGTAAACCATGTCGCACTCACACTTCCAGCCGCTATGATGGCTCCTTCTCAGTTACTGCAGTGCCGCTCTGGAACTCTCTTCCACACTCTCTACGCGACAGCCCTACTCTTGATGTCTTCAAGAGGAGAATTAAAGAGCATTTCCTCTCGGTTTTGACATACGAGTAGTATTCGTATATTTGTATGTGTATATATGTATTCTTATGTATGTGCACTGGATCCTACCCTCTATTGTGATCTCTATCACTCAAAGGTTTGCTGGGAGAAAACACAACTTTGAGTTAAGCTCGCCTTTGTACATGAACTTTCTTAAATGTAAAATTTATAAGTTTTTATGGTGTACAATAAAGAATAAGAATTAAAAATCATGATTAATAAAACGATGACTAAAAACCGACACTTTTATTGCCAGTCTTAAGTTTCGAAATGAACTGCATTTTCGATATCAGCACTCAAAATCCACGAAATCAATGCCTGTCTGCAGAGTTGCAGACAGGCATTGATTTCGTGGATATTTCGTGGACAGGAGAGTTCCTGTGTGCAAATATTCAAGGTTAGAATCATGATTCCGTTGTATAGGTGCGCTTCACCGCGCTAGAGCGGCGCCACCACTGCCGCGAGTGCGGCGCCGTGTTCTGCGGCCGCTGCTCACGCTACGAGGCGCCCGTGCGCCGCCTGCGCGCGCTGCGGCCCGTGCGCGTGTGTCAGCGCTGCCACGACAACATCACTGCGCGCTAACTCTCACATCCCGGCATGGAACACGATCATACTTCCACGCAAGCATTGTTGTTTGCTTATTGCCTATGTCCATGCGTCAATATAAGAGTAGCAAAATGCTCGAGCAAATTTAAAATGAACTACATCACAACTAACATTATTTTTACCTAAGTCATTCGCGAGCAGGGAATAGTTTCGACTCGATTTTGAAAATGTAGTTTATCATAACGAAAATAAAGTTATAAATATATAGGTACGCAAAGACAGGGACTTACCTACATATTTCAACTTTGTTTTAGTTTTGATGATGATTTGTCACATATTTTGCATGTGTGTTCAGTTTATGTAGAGCAAAACACGCTGTCTAAGTAGAATAAAACAAGATTGACTCTTCTCAGTCGTCACAACGTTACCGTTATCAGCAAACCATCAATAACGTTAATTACAACATACCATCGTTTTGACGTTTACGCCTATTTATAGTAGCATTATGAATGTAAAACTTAGTGTGCTCCGAGTCTTTACTAGGATCTAGGTGACAAGCAAACCATTTGTCAATGCATCCCTGGTAGTGTTTGTATCGCCTGTTTGTGTTTAGACCGACCGATGCCGTGTCATCGGCCCCACAGGTATACATCATTTAAAACTGAAGTATAGGCGGCTCCTAAGACATTGTGTGCCTATTTATATTATGATGAGGATGAAAAATTAGTGGAACCTAATGGAGTATTATCTAAGATTTCTCCCAACTTATGAAATACTTTTAAACATCATCACAATGATGGACTAATGGGGCCTAACCACCAACTCTTAAAGCAGTATTACTTCAATATTACTTCCAGTGGAAAAGAGATGGAGCTATAAATCAATCAATCAATCAATCAATCAAATCCGTCCGTCTCTTTCCCACTGGAAGTAATATTAAAGTAATACTGCTTTAAGAGTTGGTGGTTTAGGCCCTGGTCTAATATTATGCCTCAGACTATAAATATATCTATTCCCTGGCCTGCGATATTGTAACATTATATCATAATACATAATTTCTGAACCGCAATCGGCTTCTTGGATGAAAAAAATAAAATGATAATTACATTTGGCTAATCACTTAACTTTTCCTAACAAATACCAAAATTTTGCATATTAGCGTTGTATTATCCGCCAAAGTTATTTTCTAATCAACTTTATAAGCGTCTATTTCAGGTTTGGTTTTATATTGCATTTTATTTTATAATCAACATAATTTATAAAATATTTTATTTACGGTGCTGCTTGTTTTTTATTATTATTAAAACAGTATTAATACGATAAGGTAAGTGTACAATTATTGTTTTTAATATTATTTAAGATAGATCTCAGAAATCTCGAAGTTTATTAGTTTGTATTACCTAAAAATATTTAATAATATATTATATTTCAGTTGATCATATTGTTTTAAATCGAATTAAATGTAAAAGTCAAATTAGAAAGATATTACTTTTAAAATTGTGATATGATATTTAGTTTGATAAAGAAATTAGCTACATACATCATCAATGTATAAAATTCATTCCACTTTCTAGTGTTGCGATGGAATTTCATGTGAATATAAATTAGTGCTAGTCATATTTTTGTACCTATATTTTATTTATCTGTGAGTGTTGTTCCTCCTAGCAGTGAGATGTAGTGAAGCAAGATACCGTATCATTTATGTGTATCACTGTCATTGAATTTGAGTTACGTTGGATCTTGTGTATGTAACGGTAGGTCCCGGCTTACGCATTTATATCAACATTCCTAGTCGCAAAAGTATAAATCTGCGAAAATAATATGGCTGTCATACATCTGAATGTTTTACAATATAATAATTGTCTACTGTACTGGAGCTACTTTAGGTGTATAGTTAATCTTACGATTTACCAAATCCCAATGTATACAGTATAACATAATATAATGCTTTCATCATTTTCACTGTTTGTATAAAAACAGGGTACTTTTTAACTTTTTTTTACTAACAATGCTTGAATGTATTACCTACTGCAATACTCTGAGATAAAGGAATAAACTTTATTATTAATTAATATACTAAAAATTTTAAAAAGGTTTTGCAGTTTGTTTCGTATTGTCTGGAGAACACACATTTCGAGGCTAAATTACTATATACATGATCTCTCTAATTTGAAGTTTGAGTTGACCCGCAGTACCAAAGTCAATCATAGAGATTTATTGTTAAGCTTGGGCGATATAATACAAGTCACATATAATTATGCATAGTTCACAATGAAAACTATAAAGGAACCTTTCCCGCTTGGCGACAAGAATTAATATAAATGTATGTCCATAGAATAATATGTGTAAGATTAAAAAGTTGTAACTGTTCAAGAAATAACACCTTCACAAATCTTGCCGAAGTAAATAAATATTGTATAAAATATGCATACGCAATTTTCTATATTTTATAAACTCAAAAATGAAATTAGAAAAAGATTATCTTGAATAAATGAAAAATTATTATGAAGTTTGAAATACTATAATCTTGCTTTGAATACTGTAAGTTCTGTAATTTATTGGGTCGTTTAAATAGTGTCTGTAGCATGGTTAAAACTAAAACAATTAGGCTGAATTCGACCTAACTTTTATACCTCGCTCAAGTCTTATCGTGTAACATATTTTATGACGCGGGACGTTAGACCTTTTGTATAAAAAATCTGTCAATATGTTCAAAAGTTACTCGCAGTTTAAGACTTGTACTAGGTATAAAAGTTTGGTCGAATGCAGCGTTAGTAATGTAAGTGAATGTTTCTTAGTCACCTGACCTGTCATGTATAGAAAAATAATTTACAGACAATATAATACGTTGTTTAGGTAGTACGTAGGCACTGAAGTTTATGCCGTTGACTAATGTATTCATGTACCCATAAATGAATAAAGTGGTGCAGCAAACCAAATTGTTGTTTCTTTACTTAACTATAAAGTCATTCGATTCCCTAAGCATGGTGCACGTGTGTACGTTACCCCAACAAGAAAGTGTCTCCTAGAGTTATATGAGTAGAACGTATTATTGGTGCCTTTTCTGTTGTAAATGTGCCCCCACATAAAAAATGTGTGCCCCCTGTCGTTTTGGAAAAAAACGGAAAAAACGATTCTTGCTGGGGTAACGTTTTTCTAGCAGGAAAATTCTAAACGAATGATCGGAGAGAGAAAAATTGTGCATAGCCAGAGAGCTTATATGTGTGCCAAAATGTGCCCCCAAAAATAAAATCTGTGCCCCTTCAGGTTTTCGAGATATTGCATTTCCTGCTGGAGTAACGTTTTGATGAATCGTATATCTCTAAAACCATTGCATGTGCCCCTGTAGAATAAACATACACGAGTAGCTCTTAATGTGTGCCCCTTTGTGCCCCAATTAGATTTAAGAAAATATTTATAGTTTTCAAGTTATCGCGGTTTTATGAAAACCCGAAAAAACATCGCAGCGCCTAAATGAGACAAGGCATAACTTCGCTGAAAACTGTATTCGGTTCTTCTTGACGTTAATAATAACCATACAAAGTTTCAAAACTGTTCATGCATGCGTTTTTGAATAATCATGCTAAAAGTAAAAACGATGGTGTCATAACTTTGACGGCAAAATACAAGGAACTGGCACAATCCCAGATGTGTAGGTGTAAACGAAAATCTTGTGCCTTTAGTCAAAAATATATGGTGAAAATATTGAGCTTCAAATGTTACGCATTAAGTAAATATAAACAAAAAACCAAAATATGTAAACAACGGCTGGATATACGACCAAATCTGAATGACTACTAAAAAGCGACGGATTCATACATATCGATGATCTTCTTTATTGGACGTATTATACCTAAGCTGTTGTCCGTACAGTCGCGTTCAAAAGTTTTGAGGGCTAATTAAAAAATATATTAAATGCACCTTGTGACTATATGTGTTGTTATGGCTGCCATAGAACATTCTGTAAAAATCAAATCAATTATTTAGTTATTTCGGCTAAAAAGATACAGCCCTGTGACTGTGACATGTTGAGTGTTGACGGATTGTGGTCGAGTCTTAGTTTTGGAGACATGAATTCTTGTCATGAATTATTTTTTTACATAGTAACTAGAAGTTATTAAGGGATTATATGTCATCAACCTAGCACAAGAAGAGAATTAAATACGTATTATACAAAAAAAGTAAACAAATTACTGAATCGCTTTTGACGAAATTTCTATTGGACCAATCGGAAAGTATGTATATCCTTTCAGATGAAAACAAAACAAACATGATTTAGAACATACTAGTTAAAAAATAAATAAATAGGTAAAGTAATGAAAAAAAAATCCAAGTGCTTGATAAGGTACAAGTATTTTTAAATAAGTCAAAACAATGCCATTAAATACTTACCACCGCAGATCGTGCCATAAAATTCACCACCCCTACAACCACATAATTGTTATAAAATGCTTATACGCCACTTTCAACCAACTTAAAAAAAAGTAAACAAACAGTATCAGTGCAAATGCGTGACTCAACGTAACAGTGTCCTTGGCGTCATAACATAACTGCAACTGTTTACCAATACCAAGTAATAATCCAAACGCACTTCTTAGTCAATAAACACTTTGTACCCATTATTCATAATAGAGCGACGTTACACGTAACTGTCTCTGTCACACTAACACCGTACGCGTACTAGCTGTCTCACTTTCTCTAAGCTAGACAAAGCGATTCCTTGCGTGACGACGTCAGCGGACGCCGCGGGGCCAGAGATGTATGTAGCGTTGTGGGGAGGCGAAAAAAGGGAATCTTCTATTAAGGTAAATGCTCCAACCAGCCTGCGAAATTCGAATTTTCCTAAGTTTTTTTGCAATTTGCAGGCCAGTGCTTGGTTGTACGTTGTTTAAAATATTATTCGCGGCTGTAAGACATATGTAGATACAAAATTATAATCATCAATATCATCAATACAATGCTCTAAGTTCATAAAGATGTAGGAATGAGTTTTTCTGTTTTTTCTTTTCTCCTCCGCCTTTATTTAGTACGAACATATTTAGTGTCAGTTTATTTGTTGTCACGAAACGTCGCTGCAATTTGTACAAAAAAAATACGTGTGAATAACAGTGCATTTCCAAATAAAGAAGCGAGTATTATTTTCATAGCATTAGCCTATTAATACAATTCATGTATGTATCGTCTTTATCTATATATTACAAGTTATTCTGATATTGTGGCTAATTGAGGTTGTTTCTCACGAAAATGCTACACATATCAGTCACATTTCGTCACTCATATGACGTAACTCACATCTACGTGTAAAGTTAAAACATGTTTACACTGCGGCTGAAAATTTTAATAAATTATATGCCGGCGGCGTCCGGTGTTATCTCCATACAAAACGTTTCACTAATAAATAAATCTGATATTTACGGAAAATAGATATAAAAGAGTTTTAGTGTAATTTTTTAAAATAATAATTTGGAGGTTTCGAATAAATGCTGAATTTGATCATTAAACGTGCATTTTAGCTCCCTGCCGGACCCTGCTCAATTTGAGCAGTAGGACATAGTTACATGTAAACTCTACTTTACAATAAATGTGACTTACATTAGTATAAAAATACAGGTATGTCACAAAACAGTTTGGTCACGATTTTGAGCATGTTAGTCACATGTACATTTTATTTGAAAATGGCTCTTATAAATGTACTTAATCATGTGTAAGGTCATAGAAACAGCTATTAAAATATAATCCAATAACAACTTTATTTTATTAGATATTACTTTTCTACTTCAGTGTACTCAGGCACAACACGTGTGAACCGGTTAGTGAGTAAAGTAAAGAAGGTCATCGATATGTATGAATCCGTCGCTTTTTAGTAGACATTCAGATTTGGTCGGATAACCAGCCGTTGTTTACATATTTTGGTTTTTTGTTTATATTTACTTAATGCGTAACATTTGAAGCTCAATATTTTCACCATATATTTTTGACTAAAGGCACAAGATTTTCGTTTACACCTACACATCTGGGATTGTGCCAGTTCCTTGTATTTTGCCGTCAAAGTTATGACGCCATCGTTTTTACTTTTAGCATGATTATTCAAAAACGCATGCATGAACAGTTTTGAAACTTTGTATGGTTATTATGAACGTCAAGAAGAACCGAATACAGTTTTCAGTGAGGTTATGCCTTGTCTCATTTAGGCGCTGCGATGTTTTTTCGGGTTTTCATAAAACCGCGATAACTTGAAAACTATAAATATTTTCTTAAATCTAATTGGGGCACATAGGGGCACACATTAAGTGCTACTCGTGTATGTTTATTCTACAGGGGCACATGCAATGGTTTTAGAGATATACGATTCATCAAAACGTTACTCCAGCAGGAAATGCAATATCTCGAAAACCTGAAGGGGCACAGATTTTATTTTTGGGGGCACATTTTAGCACACATATAAGCTCTCTGGCTATGCACAATTTTTCTCTCTCCGATCATTCGTTTAGAATTTTCCTGCTAGAAAAACGTTACCCCAGCAAGAATCGTTTTTTCCGTTTTTTTCCAAAACGACAGGGGGCACACATTTTTTATGTGGGGGCACATTTACAACAGATAAGGCACCAATAATACGTTCTACTCATATAACTCTAGGAGACACTTTCTTGTTGGGGTAACGTACACGGTGCACGTGCAGTGCTGTTGTGTGTTATACAAGTACAATACTGACTTTTATTTACTTCCATGCTATAAAATTAAATCCAATTAAAATAAATAATTACGTTTCTGAAACAGTTAGCTTATTGCTAACATTTAAAAAAACCAGTGTCATAGTAATCATAATATCATCCAAACGAGTGCTAGAATAATGTACTAAAACTACTAAATTTCATTATGAAACTCCTTCGCTTTTTTTATGTTTTCGAAAAAGCAAAAGAATCACAAACAGTCACATTCTCACTACTCAATTCGTGGTAACTTTATGAATTTCAAAAAAAGAACATTGCACACGCGTTTCACTACCGCAGCGCCGTACTTAAAAAAAAACGTATTTTATTCGAATAAAATTCACGTCGCATTCCCGCCATTTTTGTTCGATATTATTTAGTATTGCAAAATGTAACTTTGTTGTTTACAAAAATGAGTGGTACAAACTCTGGTAACACACCACCAGAAGATATTTCTAATGCAGCAAAGGACTTTTCAAACCAATTATTTCCAGAAAAGTCGGGAAAACAATATGAAAAGGCGTAAGTACCAAGATTTCATGAATTAAGAAAGAACCTTTTATAGAGGATTCATAACATGGGTGTAGATAAAGTCTTGTATGCAACTGCCCAAGTGCTCCAAATTTATAATGCAGTATTACACATTCATTTGTTTCTGGATTCAGTTCTAAAGTACCTACTTATTTGAGTAAGACCATCCATGTCCATTGTACGTACTTTGGCACGCATATTAGAACCATTAACACATGGAATACGTTTTATACTAATCTGAAGTCCACGTAGACGAAGTCACAGGCAGAAAATAGTTAACGATATTTAAAAAACCGGCCAAGTGCGAGTCGGACTCGCGCACGCAAGGTTCCGTATCATTATCGATAAAAACTGCAAAAAAAAACACGTTTGTTGTATGGGAGCCTCACTTAAATATTTATTTTATTCTGTTTTTAGTATTTGTTGTTATAACGGCAACAGAAAGACATCATCTGTGAAAATTATATTAGGTTGGGGAAAAAGTCTTTTCGCATTATACACTTCTGGACACATCTATTGGCCCACCTTAGAGTTTAGGTTTCGATGGCCCCTACCGAAATATGATTGCTAGATTGAACAAAAACTGTTGATGCAGTTTTAAACCTGATACATTTTACCATCTTTTTCGATCGTATTGTTTTAAATTTGAATTCAGAATACCATACTACATGGAGCTACGCCTAACAAGTCGGATATGCGCCTTGTTAAAGGCAATTGATTTTTGAATAAAAAACATGTTTTATCAAATAAAGGTTTAATTTAATAACGCATGTTGCCTCCTTGGGCATCTACCACAGCTCTCATACGATTAGGCATAGAGTTTATCAACCGCTCTATGAAATTTTGAGGGATCATCTCCCATTCCTCTTCTATGGCAGTTTTCAACTCCTGCATCGTCTGGGCAGTTGCCCAGACGTGTTAGGGCTCGTCAGCCAGTTGGCTGACGAGCCCTAACACGTCTTTTTAGCTCGTCCCACATGTGCTCAATGGGGTTCATGTCTGGGCTTCTGGCTGGCCAGTCCATAACTGTGATGTTCACATCCCGAAGATATTCCCTGACGATGCCGGCCGCATGGGCTCTTGCATTATCATGCATAAAAAGGAAATTTGGGCCCACATAGTCCGCGTATGGTATCACGTGAGGTTCTAAGCACTCACGAATGTACCTTTCAGCATTTAATGTTGGCAGCCGTGGTCCTGTAACAACCTCAAGTTGAGTTTTGCCGCTCGCGGATATACCGCCCCAGACAGTCCATGAGCCACCGCCATAAGCAACCCTCTCTTCAAAGCAGCATTGTGCGAAACGCTCTCCCTTACGTCGATAGACCTTCTTCCTTCCATCATTGCCATGTAACACAATTTTAGACTCATCAGAAAAGAGTACACGGCTCCAATCTTGCTGTGTCCAATTTAAATGACTGCGTGCGAAATGAAGGCGCGCTGTTCGGTGGGCTCGCGTTAGTTTGGGCCCATTAGCTGGCTTGTGTGGTACCATATCGCGTTCTTTTAACCTTCTCCGAACAGTTCGAGCGCTCACAGATACTCCGTGGAAGTCGCGAAGTTGGTTTTGTATCTCAATGGAGGTAAGATGACGATTTCTCAAGCTGGTCGTCACGATGAATCGATCCTGCCTTTCAGTTGTGACCCGAGATCGTGGCCTTCCTTGGCGACGAACAAAGCCGCCAGTCTCTAGGTACCTCCGATAAACATTTCGGACCGCAGATCGACTTAAATTAAGTTGAGCACTCACGTTTCTTTGGCTGTGTCCGGCCTGAATAAGTGCCACAGCTTGGGCGGCGACTTCAGGTGAAGTATCCATAGATTATTGATAGAACCTCACCTTAATGTTAAGAATAAGTAATGTTTGTTGCAAAACCAAAGATATCAATCACTTTTTCAAGAATTAAATCCAAGTAAACCAATAAAACCAAGTTTTCTTAGTATTCGATTGTTTGATATCAACAAACAGGCTCCAAATTGTCTTTTGTTTCTTTAAATTCTATGTTCGAAATTCAAAAAAAGACTATTGAATGAAATTGTGAATGTGCCAGGTTCAAAACTGCATAAAAACTTTTTGCTCGACCTAATATAAAATTTTAGCTAGGACCAAACGAAACTGAAAATACAAGGTGGGCCAATAGATGTGTCCAGAAGTGTAGTATGTATGAACTTGTAATAAAATCTCTTTGGCTATACTATTATTTTGTATCTGGCTGGTTTTGGTATCATTGAAAGTTTAAATTTTAAAGAACATAATTCCAAATTCAAATTAGGAAAATGTGTGATTGTCATTTATTTTTCGAACTGTCAAGATGAGTGAATTTAATGAAGAATTTCGATACATTTTAAAAATTTTACTACAAAAAAGGTAAAAAGGCAACGCAAGCCGCAAAAAAAAATTGCGATGTTTATGTACCTAGTGCAGTGTCTGTGAGAGTAGCACAAATTTGGTTTAAGCGTTTTCAATCCAGAAATTTTGATGTCAAAGATGCACGTCGCTCTGGTCGCCCTATTACGGATAAAATGGATGCCATTTTTGAAAAAGTGGAGCAAGATCGGTATATCGGTAGTTACGACGTAGGTGAAGAACTGGGAATTGACCACAAAACAGTTTTGGCGCATTTGAAAAAAACTGGGTACACAAAAGAGCTCGATATTTGGGTACCTCACGAGCTCACTGAAAGAAACCTAATGAACCGTGTACTCATTTGTGATTCTTTATTACGACCTAAGATTACGACGTAATGAAACCGAACCATTTTTGAAGAAGCTGATAACTGGTGATGAAAAGTGGATCACGTACGACAAGAACGTGCGAAAAAGGTCGTGGTCAAAGGCCGGTCAGGCTTCACATACTGTGGCGAAACCCGGGTTAACTCGCAACAAGGTGTTGCTGTGTGTGTGGTGGGATTGGAAGGGCATTATTCATTATGAGCTGTTACCACCAGGCAGGACCATCGATTCTGAACTCTACTGCGAACAACTGATGAGATTAAAGCAAGAAGTTGAGAGAAAGCGGCCGGATTTAATCAACAGAAGGGGTGGTTTTCCATCATGATAACGCTAGACCTCACACATCTTTAGCCACTCAGCAAAAATTAAGAGAGTTTGACTGGGAGGTGTTAATGCATCCGCCGTATAGTCCTGACCTTGCACCTTCAGATTTCCACCTGTTTCGGTCTCTTCAGATTTCTTTAGGCAGTGTCAGGTTAACATCACGAGAGGACTGCCAAAACCACTTGTCGCGGTATTTTGATCAGAAGTCCCAAAATTTCTATAGCAATGAGATCATGTCCCTACCTACAAGATGGCAGAAAGTTATCGAACAAAATGGTACCTACATACTTTAGTTAACCGCTCAGGGCCCGACATGTGAAAATTCCCAAAAAAAAATTAAACCTTATGTAATTGGTAATAAACATTAAATTCGCGATTAATTCGGCGCACCCCGGGGTGTTGCCGGTGCTTGCTATTATACGAGTATTATTTGAGTTGATTGAATGAAAGGTAAATTGTGGTTTACGATTTATGACGTATCAGAAAAGAACTACTTCTCTTTCAATCCAATTTTCGGGGGAAGTTTACATGGTAATGTACATCATATATTTTTTTTGTTTTATCATTCTCTTATTTTAGAAGTTACACAAGGGGACACACATATTTTACCACTTTGGAAGTGTCTCTCGCGCGAACTATTCAGTTTAGAAAAAAATGATATAAGAAACCTCAATATCATTTTTAAAGACCTATCCATAGATACTCCACACACAGTATGGGGCTGATAAAAAAAAAGAGTTTCAGTTCTAAGAATGGGGAACCCCCAAAATTTATTGTGTTTTTCTATTTTTGTATGAAAATCTTAATGCGGTTCAACAGTATATAGTTTCGGAAAAAAAGTGGCTGTGACATACGGACGGACAGACAGACATGACGAATTTATAAGGGTTCCTTTTTTTGCCATTTGGCTACGGAACCTTAAAAACGGCAAAAAAATCACGTTTGTTGTATGGGAGGCCCCACTTAAATATTAATTTTATTCTTTTTTTAGTAAGTATTTGTTGTTATAGCGGCAACAGAATTACATCATCTGTGAAAATTTCAACTGTCTAGCTATCACGGTTCATGAGATACAGCCTGGTGACAGACAGACGGACAGCGGAGTCTTAGCAATAGGGTCCCGTTTTTACCCTTTGGGTACGAAACCCTAAAAATGAATGAAAAGCAATAATCAACTAAACATAATTTATTATTTTTTATAATATTTGAACTCTCATTATCTAAAATATCTACATATATACGCCAATATTTACATGCTTTAGACAAGGATAAAATCACTGTATAATATACAAATAACACCCAACAAATTAATAAGTCCGAAACAACGTGATTTTCATATATTTAAGTACAACTTTTCCAATAAGTAAGTATATTTTATATAAGCACACGAAAATATATTCCGGAATGACCTACTCGTTTATAACCCTACAAATCTAATGTACTTGTATAACAGCGATTCAGTTTCGCCTATTTGGTGCTATTCAAGGTATACATTATGTGCATATAGAGACACAGTGAAAAGCTAACAGTATCATAAATATTTTTGTTTCGATTTCAATATATCAATACATTTAGTTCGTAGAACTAGCAAAACTTTCCGAAACATACCGCAATTCATTTTATGAAGGTCGATTTCTATCATAGACACATTTGAATAGGACATTCTAAATTTGCTAAAATTATCAGAATAGGTGCCAATATAGCTGCGTAACATACAACATTTAATTTCGGTTTATATAAGTTTAACATCTAGACAAGTTTCAATAAGTTTTTTTTTTACTTTAAGTACCTACTATTTAAAGTTTTACAATTCGTAAGTACATAAGTGCGTTTAATTTATGCAAGGCTAGCCAGTGATATGCATTATATCTACTAAATCTATCAATTACATCATGTGTTATTTTCAAAAATAATCTGGAATGTAATGATAAAACAAAATAATTTGTTTGCAGTTATTGTGTTAAAATTTGCTAAAAGTTAATTATGTAAACCAAATCCGTTTTTTTGGATGTCAATTGAACTAACACAATGCCGAGAGGTCATTTTAAGATGTCACAAAATTATTTACAGCAAAAATAAAATTGATTTAACCACGTATTCTATACTTAAGATAGCTGGCTCAACGTAACAGAAAACTATAACATCATAACGTAAATTAGTAACTAAATTATAATTAAAATTGTAAAAGTAAGTACGTGAATTTTAAAATGACTAACATGAAAATGATATTTACCATTTGTTCGATCCAAACACCTACTAGTTATAGCAGCATAGAAAAAATAGTAATAAAAAAGTATAAAAAAACAGATCCACGAACAGTGAAGAGATAAATACCTTAAGTACAACTTTACAAGTATTTACAAAAAAAGGAAAAATATATCCAAAATCCTATATTACATAAAATGATTTAATATTAAAATACTGCATTGTTCGTTTGTTTGTTGTTGTACAGTGTTTAGTAATAATCCGCTAATACTGCATGGACGAATATTATGGAATTAATATAACTTACGTATGTATTTATAACACGAACACTTACGCGACAGTAGTAGTTTGTGGCGCAAAAGCACGGTGCGATTTACTATAGAGTTAAGTACAATATTCATTAAATTAGCTAATCATCACACAAACATAGTTTTCATTTATTTCTCAAAATCCGTTTCTGGCACCGGTTTATATTGATACAAAAATAACAGTCATTCTGGGATCTCTTTTTATTTTATATTTATATCAAATGAACTAAACCTCTCTGCAAAAATTTTGTACAAGCACTGTTCTCAGTGCTAGTCGTTTCGGCATCAAACACCGAAACACTGGTTGTATGTTATATTTACGTATAAATAAGGATTGAGTATAACATACATTTCGGTACTTTGAGCTGTTATATTCATTCATTCATATTTTTTATTGTTCACTCAATTTTGACACATATAGCTCAAGATTTTGTTTCTACAGTGTTCGATGCTAAGAGATTTGAACCTTAGAGATGGTTACAATTTTATTTTAACATTTAAGAAAGCTAAAACACAACAGCAATGTTATATGTTGCATTCAATGTCGGTTTATATCATTTGTATTTTAACCAATGAATAATACATATAGGATCAGTTTAACAGGGCCCGAGGGTTCTAGCCCAGTTAACTGTTTAATGCCTCTCATTAAAACTCAGTTTAAGTCAATTTATAATTGCATCACTAAGTATTAACAACATCGATAATATTCGTAACGTCGACTTGAAGTTGTATCTCTAGTCATTTTACTAAAAGGAACATTAGTCTGAATCGTATTTGAGGCTACACCTCACCGCATTTTAAGTCAAAGTTTTCATAAATATCATTATAAAAATAACATCAATAGTAGGCTATTCGTTTTGTCTACCACAAAACAAGTAAAAGTACCATTTCAATTTGATATTCTAAGTAAGACAACATCAATCGATTAAATGTAGTAAGTACAGATGTTTCCAGTACAGCATCGCATCCAGTACATTTAAATACTTGGCCGCTTGGCAAGGTTATTCATTACAAGTCCTACATAGACATAGATAATAAAAAGTGGTACATTTGACGACCATCAATAGTTACATAAGGATCGAAGTTTTATAACGCGCGCGCTACACGTTTTAACATGGACTGGAGTTTATCGACTCCTTATCTGCAGTCACGACCGAAAGCCGAAAATATGCTGAGCGTGAAATGTGTCGTGACTCGAGGAGATACGTCCAGTCCCGAGGTGCGGCCTCTAGTCGAACACGAGCAGGACGGCCTCGCGGGCCTGCGGAGCCGCCCGGGCCTCGGCCTACAGCGCCGGCGCGGCGTCCGGCGGAGACAGGAAGGGGTTGGTGGACGCCGCGCGGCCCGCGTAAGACTGCGCGCGCCCGGCCTGGCCCAGCGCCGGCGCGCGGGCGGGCGGCGCGCCCAGGCCCGGCGCCAGGCCCGGCGCCAGGCCCGACGCCAGGCCCGGCGCGCGCGCCACGCGGCCCAGCCACGCGTCGGGGTGCGGCAGGCCGGGCACGGCCACGGGCTCGGCCGCCGCCACCGGCTCCTCGACCAGCGCGCGCAGTCCCGCTGACAGTTGCTGGCACATCGCTGCCACTGGGTCCGCTGACGATATCTCCTGTAAGCAACATAGATGATCAATGTTGGCTAATCTCATACGTATCAATAGTCAGACTTAGACCGGCCAAGTCATCTCGCAAGGAAAATTCTCAGACGCATGGAGTACATTGTTGCAATATATGTATACATATAAGTTTCAAGCGTGATCTGCCCACATCGAACAAATGCTTCCCGTGACCGTTTTGATCAGTCAATCGGTCTACCATTTTAGATTTCAAAGTTAACATTTGCACAAATTTAATTCAGTAAATGAGCAATAGTTCGAGTATAGTGGTACCTGTGGAGGCGGCACCTCCGGCGGCGGCTGTGCTGCGGGCGGCGCTGCGGGTGCGGGCAGCACGCGCGGCGGAGAGCCCAGGCCGGCGCGCTGGCGCTCCAAGTTCGACGGTAACTCGCTGATACGAAGCGACATCTGACGCTTGAATGGAGAACTGGAAACATATTTCAAGATTTTGTTAGAGATTGTTCTCAAGCAACGTTTTGTGTAGTCTCGTAAGTTATAGAACTTGAATCTGCTCATTATCCTCAACGTATAGCCGGACACGACCGACATAGGCCTCTCCCGATCAACGGGAAAACAACCGGTCCGGTTATCTGTATCCGAGGAGTCCCGTGACCTTAGCCAAATATAATCAGTACATCTTGACCATTGCATTTGAGTTCTGGACTCGTTATGGATCACTACAAGAAACTAGAAAGGTAGTAAAACTGCTATAACCACAATTTTCATTTTCCTTAATGCAGCACTATGAAATTATTAGTATATGACATCTTACACTGCACAGCTGCCTCACACATCGTCTGAGTTAAAACGGTAGGCTTGTATTCTAAGGACATTGCGACGTTTTTTAACATAAATTCACCATCCTCACCTGTTATTAAGATGCGCAAACCCGCGGAAAGAGCCCTGCCTCTCAAGCAGATGCGGCGCAGCATGCGGCCTCTCCACAGCGAAGGGGTTGTGCGGCGCGGGCCGGGACGCCGCGGGCGCCAGCACCGGGTGGGCGCCGCTCACCGCCTGGCCGGCAGGGCCGAAGGGCCCCGAGTGCGCGGCGCTGCCGGTGCTGCCCGTGCTGCCCGTGCTGCCCGTGCTGCCCGTGGTGGCGCCCGGGTTGCCCACGCCGCCCAGTGACCCCACCGGGACGATGACGCCGCCGTTACCGCTGTTGCTGTTGTTGGCGTCGGCTTCTGAAGCGCGACGAGGTGTTATGCCTAGAAAGACATCAATAAGACATGTAAGCATATAAAAATTTATCAAGGCAAAGATTAGCAGTTTGGAGACGTGCACTAGCTTCTGACGTGCTATAAGTGTCCTTGTTGCATTAGTACTGAATTTGGTAAGATAATACGATAGTCGTTAAGGTCGATCTCATCGTAAAATTCGCGCACGAAGGGTTCCGTACTATTATCCATAAAAAAACGACAAAAAAAATCACGTTTGTTGTATGGGAGCCACATTTAAATATTTATTTTATTCTGTTTTTAGTAGGTATTTGTTGTTATAGCGGCAACAGAAATACCTACATCATCTGTAAAAATTTCAACTGTCTAGCTATCATGGTTCATGAGATACAGCCTGGTGACAGACGGTCGGACGGACGGACAGCGGAGTCTTAGTAATATAAAAAAGAAGAATTGGACGAAAACACTAACCTGACTTCCGGAACGATCCCTGCCTAGTAAACGCATGACTGGCAGCATCGATGCTCATAGACACGGCGCACTCTTTGTCTCTGCGCTGCTTGCGCTCCAGGCAGGCCGCGAAGGCGCAGCCCACCGCGTGCGACAGGCGCTCGCCGCTGTCCCGCGACGCCAGGAAGCCGTGGCACATCCAGCGACGAGTCGTGCCGTCGCGGCATATGTAACTGGAGAGGTTATGATATATTAATAAACTAACTAATAAAATAATTATCGCTCTTTCTATTAGTGTTAAATAACTGTTTCAAAATCCGTTGCGTGGTTTGGAAGAAGTAAGAGGAGAAACAGACAAAGGCGGACAGCGACTTTGTTTTATAGTATTTAAAGAAGAGGAGACACCCAACCTGGTTGAAATTAATCGGATGTGGAGAAATAGGTTATCATTGTAATCGGTTCAAAGTTTTGGGTGTGAAAATAGATCGCTGTAAGAGTGGGGCAAGACCAAAAAAATAGGAATCGATTTCTAGAAAGATTAAGTATATTACTTCAGGTGTTAAGTATATTGGTTTAGGTGTGACTACTAAGATAACGAACGACTGACAGAGAAGTAAGGAAGAAGAAGACATGTTACGCCGACCGAAATAATGTGGGATGCGATTAGGAAAATGATGAAACAGTTGAAATTAAGAAGAGCATGTTGAAAAAGATGACAAGGAGTTGATAGTTGCAGAGATAGCAATTTAGAAGACTTACTGAAGTTAGCTGTGATAGCTGGATTGATTTATTTATTGGCTGGCTAATTTGAGCGTTCAAAGTTCAAGGGAACTACGGAGTTAAAAAAAAAACTGACACATTTAGCATCCGTAAACTAGTTTTCTTCTCTTCAATTACGTTTCATGTACCGATTAGGCCTAGGAAACATAGAAAATGGAATCTACAAAGAAATACAGTCAAGCAAAAAGAAAGTTCAGGACTTATTTTGCTAGCACCTTTTTAAATTTCAGGCTACATGTGGAAAAGGATTTTGTTGGAAATGTCGTTTCGGAGTCTTTGTGAAAACTAAATAGCATAACTACCTGAATCCCCTTTCATGGTTCCTATCAGGCGCACAAAATGAGACCTTTTCAATGGTCTGGTCCACGATGAGCCCCTTGGTTTCCTCCTCCACAACCCGCAGTCCGTCGCCACTAACGTGCAACACGGCTCGGACAGGTCGTCGGCGAGAGTTCTGAAATGTCACGGTCAGTACAGCTATCGCTGGGGAAGCTTGCTAAGCGATGAACGTCAAGCAACATGCCGCAATCAAGTTTTGATGGGTAGCGTATTAAGGCTATGTTTGTTGTTTTTTTCATGTAGTATGTAATGTAATCGGTTAATCTGTAACTGAATGTACCTAATGTTAAGTTAACATAACAAAACGACCGAAATAAATAATATTCGCTATAATATCAGAATACCTAAGTATCTGACTTAGGTATTCAGATATTATACCATGTTAAATAGTCGCATTGTTTAGACTGTAAGCCAGCTTTTGGTTAATTTATTATGTAGGTGATGGTGAAGTGTTAGTTGATTTGAAGATCATTGTATAGAATGTTTAGTCTGTTAGATGTATAACTACAAACCCTAGCACACACAGCTAGAAGGATAGCTAAGACTGTATTCGATATGCGTTAGGTTCATAATTATACGTATTGACACAGTTCAATGTTACTAAATGATCTTTGATCTCTGCGATCCTATATAGCTATAGGTAGATTGAGAATAGCGATGCAATCATCGCGTCGAATGAAACGTAAACATGCCAAGATGCATCAAACAACGTCTAAACTAGTACAGAGGAAGGTGCGAGATTGTAGCATCGCATTGATCCGTTCTCGACGTACACTAACTTCACAGTTGGTTGTACAAGGTCGGAAGAATATCTACCGTTTATACTACGTTGCGAAATCTTCGCAGAGGCGACACACTTTATAATGCAAGTGCCATACGCAGCATTTATGTTTCATACATTATTATGCGCGTAAAATGCAAACTATTATTTTAATTATTATTTTTCAAGTCTAAGGAATTAGTTCACTAAATTATTAGGTAAACGCATGCAATCAAACTTCACTGATCAGTAATCACATTCTACAGTTCCTAAGCTACGAATGCTATTTAACCTTTTCACCGCCAGTCGACAATAGCCGACAGCGCCCATCACCGACATGAAATAAATAATTCATCCACCGACTGTTGAATTAGTTTTCTTTCAGCTGGCGCTCAGAGTAAGATCGGATACGCGAGGCCAGCGATAAAAAGGTTAAAACTCACCCTAAGCACCTTTAGCGCTTCCTCGCAGACTTGCATGCCGCGGGACTCGAAGACCTCGACGCAGCCGAGGTACTTGACGGGGAAGGTGCAGGTGCCGGCGCGCACGGCGGCTTCGTCGGCGTGCCACTGGTGCGGGCGCGCAGACTCCGGCGGGGAGCCCTTGCGGCGCCGGAACGACTCCCGGAACGAGCGCCGCAGCCGCTCCATGCCGGCGCGCGGCGGGGACAGCGCCGCGCCCGCGCGCGCACGCCGCAACGACGCACGCACTGACGACTTCTGCAAACCATACATTGTGTTCAAATACTGCTAACAGTTTCCACAATTTAAAACATTTTTATTGCGATCAAAAATGACTCTGGCTTTTACAAAGTGGAAGAACACAGAGAGGACTTTGTTATTTAGGAAACAGACGAGTAACGCCTTCTCAACACATCTTCTGCAGGGAACATTATTACCGGTATGGGGCAGCCTGCTCCATCCCATGCAGCAGATTTGTTTAACGTTTAGTGAATCTTAAAGATTCGCGCAGAGAGAATCGCGTGCGGTGTTAGGTGTAACTTTTATAGCCATAGTGTAACGCACTATGGCTAAAGTGAATATTATGAGATAACCACAAGTTCTAAAACTAACTGCTATTAATTCCATAATTCTAAATGTTGACGATAGGGTCCCAGGTAGCGGTAACAGTACCCGTCATGACACATCAACTCTACCGGTAACAATGAGCATCACTGTCATTTCCACAAATTCAATGGCAAAATCCGTACAATAACAGCATTACAATGAAAAAACAATGAAGGACAACCGCTATTAAGAACTAGCGCTAATAATATTGTTCAAGTTTTTATTTGGCAATAAGGATAATTTGTAATTAAACTGAGATTTCATTCATAAGCTAGCCATGCTTAGTCACATAATAATATGTACGAAAACGTGTGTGGAAAAAGTAGGCGTTTATTCTGACTTAGCCAAATATAGTTACTTAGATGCTAAAAGTTGAGTAAATAACAAATGGTAAATAAAAGCTGTCTTGTACTTGTACAGACAGCATAAAAGGACAAGATGTTAATTGTATCATTGTATGTCTGCCTTCTGTCATGCATGCATGCAACATAGTTAAGACATTCAATTATTACAACTAATTATTTTGTATTGAAGAAACAAGGGCTACAATAAATTACACGCTATTATGAATTATTAATAGCTGAGGAAATCCTGTAATAACATATAATAGCAGCGGTAACATCGTTTTATAATATCTATGTATAAATAAAACAACGTGCATTCATCAGCGCGTTTTCCAAGGTTCCGATAAATTAGACTGCCCGCATGAATTGTATGGCGTAGCTAGAGCAAAGATATCAAATCAAAAGATATAAGTAACTATAATATCAACTCCTTCGGTAACTGATAAGAATGAAAAGTAAAGTACAGAGCCAACAGCTGTAATTTTGGTGATAAACTGTCAGTGCCATACCTAACAGAAATTAAAAAAAAATGTCATTCATTCTCAATTTATCTGCCTTACTTTTTCTGGTTCTGCTTCCAGTCTAACAGGATGCAGGCTGACGCAGCTGAATACTAGTAGGTATTCTAAATGGAGCTACTGCCTATCTCACCTTCCTAACCAACTAAAATTAAAATATATCCATCTACATATAATATGTAGGTATGTCGCAGCCAACTATCTTAATCAGTCGAATAGGGAATATGCATGAAAAAAATATTTGCTATCTACACAGTTTGATATCAAAATATACAAAAATATAATACTAACAGTGAAAATAGAATCAAAATTGATTGAAAAACCAACGAGATAATTATAACTATAAACCTGGTCTTTGACACTTCAGCAGAGGTCCAGACTCGGGGTTTGCCAAAGAGCTATGGAGCGCAGTATCCCAGGAGTTCGAATTTCGGACCGTGTAAGGAACACGGTGCTGCGCGCCAAGTTTAAAATCACGGATTTTACCCGGAAGGCTGCTTGTCTTAAGTGGGATTGGGCCGGACACGTTTATCGTATGTCTGATGAGCTGCGGGCTAAAAGAACCACTAAGTGGATCCCTTACAAGGCTAGGCAACATCGCGGTAGACCAAGGCGAAGGTGGAGAGACGAACTCGACTCTTACCGGAAGGACTGGCCCGCAATGGCAGAGGACAGATGTGTGTGGGAAAGGGAGAGGGAGGCCTTTGCCCAGCAGTGGGACACACAGGCTAATTACATAGAAACAAAATATATCTGCAACCAATTAAATGGCCGATTAAGCCAATCTGCGCTGACGAAGTCGCGGGCGAAGTGCTAGTAATTATATAAGCTGAAAAAAGGCCAATGCATGACATTGTGCTCTCCCAACATCGCCACAAAATGACTGGACCTACTCTATCCTTATTATTCTCTAGCAAGATTTACCAGTTTTACTCAATTTACAGATAACCCCAGCAACAATTACCTAAGCGTATGAGGGTCACGTGAAATCCCCTGCCCCTAATATTCTAATATCACATATTTTAGGGGAAGCGTGACATGCATGATAAATAATTATTCATTGTAAGTATTAACAAAATATCATTTAATTTAGCTATTCCAATCAGTGAGTATCAGTGGTTTTCCCTATAATATAAATAAGCATGCCTATGTATTTATCCGCAAATTCGTTACTAAACTATAATCTACGTTTAATAACTATAATCAGCAACTCTACTACTACAGTTAATTATAGTAATTAACCTTCCCAGTGACATTGTTTTGTATAAAAATCAATGAGAAATTGCCTTTATTTTCCATAACTTATGTTTCGCTCTTATATACTAACTTGTTAAGATGATGTTCATCAAAATTATAATTAACTAGCTTTTGCTCGCGACTTCGTACGCACATATCCCTTTTTTTCCCATGCCCGTAAGAATTTCGGGAAATCTTCTCTTCTGTTAGTGCGCCCCTACACTCCCCAAGGAACCTACATGCCAAATTTAAAATTCACCCAGTATATTATCTATAAAAAAAACAACTAAGAATAAGTTGTTTATTTATGGATAACTAGCTTCTGACCGCAGCTTTGCCCGCGCAAATAGTATTTTCATGTATTTTAATTTCTTTGCACGGAACCGTGATCGTTTTTCCGAAAAAATTTAATTTCTTAAAACTGACTTTCTTAAATACCTACTGTTATTTTCATATTACAAACAGACACTTCAATTTCATTTAGTTGTATGTATTTGTCGGAGCCAACTAGCTTAATCAGCCGTTTCATTAAAAACCTAGCCTTTTCATTGAACTGCGCCGTTTAATGAGCGACATTAGTGACAGATGCCAGACATCAAATGATATTGAACAAAAGATGTCACCTTAGTCGCTGAAAAATCGGCGCTATTAAATTAAAAGGCTAGTCAACCAATTAATCGGTTGATTAAGCTAATTGGCTGCGACATATATAATATGTAGATAGGTACAATGCTTGAAAGTGCATTGTAGAATTTCCTAATCTAGGGACGAATCAGGATGCATTTTTACCATTTGTTTTTTTCAAAGTTGTTAATATTTTCCAAACATACATATTTTTTGTAGGTACCTGGAGCCTTATTCACCAATATTATAATTAGCTATTTTCCTTAAAATATTATGTTAGCATGTTTTTCATTAAAGTTTTGTAAATTATTTTTATCATGTCAGGTGTTGTTTATAGATAATGTTCGTAAAGTATTGAAATTGCTCATATTTTCCATGATGACCAAAGTTGTTTCGTATTAGTATATTTTTCAAAAACCAACCGACGAAGTTGAAACTCAACAAACATGGCAAAGCCCAGAATAAATAGTTTTGATCTGCGGATGTAATAATAGTTCCTTTTTCTATTGTTTTCGCTCATTTTAATTTAAGTACCTATGTGATTGGATTTGATATTAAAATCTTTGAAAAAGTTAATAGGACCTAACCATTGCATTTGAATAATATTACTTAATTGAAGTTTATAAGATTCCCAGGCATATTTACTAATGACAATGGCACACTTATTAAGCCAGATGTGCACTCAATAATGAATCCATTATACCTACTCATTATAAGTATGTGCTTAAAACCCACTAACACTCGTCAATCTGTCATCTGAACATTCATTAATGATTTAAGTTATTTTGAACTTTGAATCATTAAAATACAGTTCAGAATTGTAGGGCAAGTGATTAATGTCATTTGGTTTTAAAAAAAATATGCACCCAAAGCAGGATCTTCTGCAGTGATTGCCATGTGAGTAATGAAAGTTAGGTACTGTCAGCAACAAAAGTAGGTTAACAACTTAACACTAACCAACTAAGTTTCATAAGACATATTTTTATGAATGAAAACTTGTCCATTCTAATTTGTTTCGACTTTTCAAGACGAATAAGAATGGGGTGATTCGTGAATAGAGATCGTTTGTTTCCTTCACTCCGGGGGTTTTTCGATTCACCCGTGTTCTAATGTTAAGCAAATCTTCAAGCAATTTTTTCTGACTTGTTTTAATTTTCTCTTTACGTTTTGTACCAATTCCGAACTTTTGTCGCTAGTGACTTAGTGACCCTATACCTAATTGTAACCAACCAAGTACCTACCTACATACTTTTATATAAAACTAGCTTTTGACCGCGGCTCCGCCCGAGTGGATGTCGGTTATCGCGTAAAAAAGTAGCCTATGTCACAGTATAATGTGCCTATGTCCTTCTGCCAAATTTTATGACGATCCGTTCAGTCGTTTTAGCGTGAAAGCGTAACAGACAGACAGACAGAGTAACATTCGCATTTATAATATTAGTAGGGAAGTAAGGATTGAAGATTTTTTCACGAAAACATGTTTTTGATTAGATAAGCAATATTTAAGCAGGTAACAAACATTAAAATGTTCGATATAACTAATTAAATACAGAAAAGCATATGTAAACAGACGCTGCGTGTTTATCTATCAGCTATAAAAACTGAGAGCTCTTCGGTGTTTTATGAACAAAAAACGCTGACGTTATAATAATGAATATCATAAACCTATTTATAATACGCGAGAATGACGTTATTTCACCAGTTCCGTGTGTGACCTACACAGAGCTAACGAACTAAGGTGTACCTAGATAGCAATGTACAAAGACTTGAAGCTACGCTCAGTAAGCACGCAGGTAACTCGTTATTATCTGATGTATAATGTACGTGAGCTACAGGAACAATAAACGTTGGCCATAGCACAGCCGATTGTATAGTTTAGTATGTATTCAATGACTCAAGTTGAATTAATGAATTGTAAATGAAGCATAATCAAATGAGTACCATTTTGAGGTCGGCATTGGCAGCCGCCTGAGCCGCCCGGTCGAATGGCTCGTGCGCTGAAGATCCTTGGTTCCCCATTGCACGGCAACTTCCACAGAGCTATATCTTCAAAACTTCACTCACGAAACACCAAGTCACTAGATAATACTACATCCACATCACTTGATGTCGTCACTATTCACATTACGGCGAGCGTATCCGCAAACTAATATTTAACGGCTATTTCAACATTTCATTCACTAACATTACACACGTTGCCTAATGTAAGAGTATTGTCCTCCTCTGATAAATGTTCTATCCGCAGCACAGCAAGATAAAATTTTCGACGAAGTTGAAACTCGACAAACATGGCAAAGCCCAGAATAAATAGTTTGATCTGCGGAATGCTGCAACCTTGTCGCTTGGCGCATTAAAAATATTCGGTATTTACGCTGGTGCCTCATTAATCACTTCACACTAAATTTACTTTATTTAAGTAGATAAGTATTAATTAAATACCTGTTGCATTTATAACTTAGCATGTTGACAACTTTCGATTCGATCATCTAAGATGCGGTAGTGACTATAATAAGAGCCGTGTGAATTCGTTAACAATCATTTTTAAAACAGGGGTCAACTTTTCCCACAAACGATGAATAAACGCAGAGAGGCGCATTGAACCCGGTACCCGGCCGGCGCGGGGAGCGAGGTAAGGTAGGTAGCTGGGAACGACTGCCGATGCCAGCTGAACGTTATTTTTTCCCACAGCATTGTTCTTTGGACCGTAGCGAGTAACGATTAGAGAACTAATCCACTTTTTCTGAATTTGCGCAAACACCTCCGTTTATAAACGTAAACACTGAACTTCATTTTGACTAGCAAATTGAATTTAGGAATGTAGAAGGAATTTGGGAAAGAGGCGCGCGCGCCGCGCATTGAGCGACCAACTGTCGCACTGACTAGTGACTGCTCGTACCGCGTGCGCCGTGAATCGCACAAACCCTGCAGCGGAGTCCCCGTCCCGTCCCATACCTCGCCCCGCAGACGACCGGTCCTTTGCATTGTCAAGATTGACGACCGGTGAGATCATCACGAATAGCCAGTCTTTGATTCGTATTCGATAATTCCATAATTCGTTCCATCAGGTCAATAAAATCATCAAGTTTCAAGATCGTAGCCTTGACGAATCAATATTCTAACTAAATAATTAACTAGAAGTTATGTCATGCAAAATGTTGGCAAGTGGATCTTGAACGTGTAATACTGCAAATCTTGTGCTCATCTTTGTGTCGAGAGCATTCGCCATAACAACAGCTGGAAAGAGCACGTGCGAGTGGGACCGGGACGGACGCAGGTGCAAAGCTAGAGAGCTCATTGTAAGCGTTCGAAGTTGGAACATATGGCTTTTGAACGTCGAAACATTTGAGAGCTGCATGCGTCTGCCGTCCGCACCATTTATTTATAGCTGATCAAAGCATATGCAACAATATGCTCGTTGTTTTATAATATCTATGTGTTTTATTTGGAACAGATTTGTTTAGTTTGTAAATTAGGGCATACCGCACACGTTTTCTTATGAAATAGTTAGAATATGGCTTTGTGGCAGAAGTCTTTTGCAACCCGTCAAATACTGGGGAAGAAAAATGGATGTTATTGTTGCGGGCAATGACAGACAGATAAGGCTATTTAATTATCGGTCACTTACAAAGATCATTTAGGTACTATTTCCTAAACTGACATTACAAACGATGATAGTGTAGACAAATCTGCAAGAATTTATTTTGCTAAAGTATCTACCTAACCAAAAGCCTCCAAAAGTACTAAGGATTTTTTTAAAGTGCTATCGCAAAATACTCTACAATAAAATTTTAGAACGGAGGATATGATGAAACCGCTCAGGTGATTGGAAGTAAAAATTGTTATCCTTCCTGACTCACACGCTGAGTCACTGCATGCCAATGACTGCACGGATCCGAGACCGAGTTCTCAGATTACACCCGTTATGTTATGATAATCCTTATCAACGACTAAATCATATGGTTGACCGCCTAAGTGTTGATTGCGTCTGAGTGTTTTGTCAGAAAACAATTAGGTAATGAATAACAAACCCTGAGAAGCTATTTTAATTGCAGTTAAATGAGTAATATATTCCATGATGCTAAAACAAATATAATCAGATATACTTATGCTTTATTTAGGTACAATTTTCCTAAAAATGGATTTTGCGGTTAGATTAAAAGCGTATATTAAGCGATATTTCAATTCCAAACATTGGCAAAGGGAAAACCATGTTGTATCAGTATTCAGCTTCATAAGGATTTATTTGATTTGAATGTTGTAGGTTCTAAGGTAGTTCAGGTGCTACAGCAGAATTTTTGACAATTTAAAACTAGGTATACAGAATAACGAATAGCGCTTACAAATGTAATTTGTATTCCAAGCTTCTGTCAATAGGCCCAGGCAACCTGCGCGGGAAATTACACACCTGATACAGCCTTACTTTGGAAGATCGATAGTACCTACCTATCTATTTTTACTCCGAGAGCTTCAAAATTTAAAATCAATTTCACCAAAGCTGCTGCTAGCGTGTTGAAAGCGTCAATGTTGACATTTTGCATAGCTTTCACTGCAGTTTAAACATTGAATTATCGGGTTAGTTTGTAGGTGGATACTTTCTCAAGATAGGTACCTAACCAAAATTATAATTATATTTCAATCAAAGCCAGCAAGTAGGAGACTGGAGAACAAAGCATCAAACAAAAGGTAGCTAACAATAAAAACTAGGAATTGAATAGGATTAAACGATCAAGGAAAACTTAAAAGAAAAACCAAAGTTGCAAACGATTTTTAATAGTTTATTAAGGGAAATTCGCAGCGCCTCGAATTAAAATCTATCAAATCAACTCAATTCTGCCATGAATTTACTATAACGCGATCAAATCATGCTTGTGTTCAATAGAAACATCCACATCGAACGTAGGCTTATTATCATATTCAAAGAGTAACACATCATATTAATTTATGTGTCATACAAGTCGTAGACATTCTAGAGGAAACCCTACTAACCCTATTTGTAGTTCTTTACCTACTCTGATGCAATTACTGTGTTAAATAATGTATCTATCACCAACTTGTTAGCGCCAGTTTGAAGAGGACATACCTCGGGTCCAGTTACAAATCACTACCGTTTACTGTGCAAATAAATACGAATTTGTGTGATAAATCATATATGTTAATGTGAGAATTGTAAAAGCAAACAGTACTAAACTGTAAAACACATATATACAGCGTGGGAAGAGGCGCAAGATGCCATAGGAATCTTTTGTGACCTCTCCAAGGCATTTGACTGTGTAAATCACGAAACCTTGCTCCTAAAACTAGAACATTACGGTCTAGGTAAACTTGCACTCAGCTTAGTGAAGTCTTATTTAAATGACAGACAGCAGCAAGTTCAAATAAACGGTGTTAATTCAAGGGGTTTAAAAGTCAAAATGGGGGTACCACAAGGCTCAATACTGGGTCCTTTCCTCTTTTTAGTGTATATTAATGATCTACTCCATCTTTTAAAAAATCAACCACAAATGGTATTATTTGCTGATGATACGTCCTTAATTTTTAAGATAGATAGACGTTCTACAAATCTTGACGATGTAAATAAAGCCCTACAGCAGGTCCAAAATTGGTTCACTGCTAATAATTTAGTATTAAATGGGAAAAAAACTAAGTGTATTAGATTTGCTTTACCGAATGTCAAAAGTAATAATTGCGATATTGTATTGAACAAAGAGAAACTTGAATTCGTCGAAAACGCGGTTTTCCTGGGGATCACGCTTGACTCAAGGCTACAATGGGGTCCTCATTTAACATCTCTTGCGGGACGGCTAAGTTCAGCAGCATATGCTGTCAGAAAAATCCGTCAATTTACTGATATAGATACCGCGAGGCTGGTCTATTTTAGTTACTTTCATAGTATCATGTCTTACGGTATCTTATTATGGGGACGTGCTGCAGACATCGAATCTATATTTATTCTGCAGAAAAGAGCCATCAGAGCCATATATGATCTGGGTCGGCGCGATTCCCTAAGGGAACTGTTTAAAGATATTAACATCATGACGGTACCTTGTCAATACATATACGAAAATATAATGTATGTTCGGAAAAATCTCCATCTTTTTAGTAAGATTAGTGACAGGCATAATTTTAATACTAGAAATAAGAACAAATTAGATCAACCCCGATTCAGATTGGCTAAAGTACACACTTCTTTTATGGGGTACTGTGTTAAATTTTATAATAAAATACCATATGATATTCTCGGACTGAATGAGAGAAAATTTAAAACATGCATTAAACGCACACTATGTAGACAGGCATATTATAAACTGGAAGATTATATCCTTGATAAAAATGCTTGGCTAAATGCCGGTCCTGCTCCACAGCCTCAGCCGCTTGGTTCCACTAGTTAGGATTTTATATATGGAGGAGATGCTCACCCTTTTTTATTTTACTTTTTACGTTTAATAATAATAATATTCCACATTTCTATAATGTTTGGAATACACTTTTACTTTTCTGTTCTTACCAATTGATATTTATAGTTTTATATAAAGTAGAAGCATTTTTTATTTTGGAATCCTGTAAATGTGAGGACCATGGAGCCTTTTTATGTTAATAGATGGTTTCCTTGTTTGACATGAATGAGCAGGGGCAGTTGAGGGTTTGTCATGCTCACTCGAATGTCTCGCTGATGGTGGCGCGTGTATCGGATCATTCGGTTCCCTTCAAAATGGTTGAGCTGAATGGTGCTGATGCACGCGTCATGTTCGTGAACGGGCGCCATCAGTGGAGACTGGTCATCTCTTAGCTGTCGCTGGCTTATTTCAATAGTTTATTTGATACTTAGAATTCTTTTTTTTTTTCTCTTCCTTTACATTGTTCTCACATATAGAAGCAACAAAGATAATGTAACCAGGATTATTGTAAATCATAAAATGGTTTAAAAGAGTGTCCGTGGAGTTTCTTGCACGTTCTTCTCCATAGAGATCTACGCTTTGGAACGTGTAAATAGCTTCATGTTTTTGACTGACTGACTCTGACAATTCAAAAGTACCTGTAAATGGTTTATTTGAAATAAATGCTTTGATTCTTGATTCTTCTTGATTCTTGAACGCCTGTCGTAACTTAGAACATGTAAAAAGTAGTGCAGAGGACACTGACATTGTTCCGGCATCAGCAACCGTAAAATTGCTAGCACGATCATTGTCTATTCGGCAATAATTTCCGCCAACAGTGCCGTCCTATTCAATCTCAGTACCGTTACTTGACACTTAGGTATCTACTCCAACATACTTCACAACACAATAACCCTAATTTTGGGAAAGGTTGAACTCTGCAACAATTCAACAGATACCGAGATTGTTGTGCTCGAACTCGTTGGTAGCGTTCGATGTAATCTATTTCGCGCCAGTTTAAATACTCCAGTAAAGTACTTACACAACGCAAACAAATAAATAAGAATTGACGTTAATAGAGCACAATGAACAATCAGTGCCAATAAACTACCACTTCTAGATTTTATGTGCGCAAACAACAATAATGTTGTGTATTGTTGTTGACATTTTAGCGATCGCTGTATATATCATCGTTATCATCAGCATGTATATAGGTATCATTATCACTTTCAATATACCCAGCTTCAGTGCACAGTAGTATGCAAAGATCTAGATAATATCTTCACTATACATTACATAGAAGAAGCTCTAGAAGTCTCGCATTGTTTAATCAAACTCAGTCCCATTGGTATTGGTAGGAATGATTTAATGAAAAGTTTCCGTTAAAATTACATTTCTAATACTTCATCGAGTGGTTTCTTCAGCGGAAAATATGGAACCATCCAGAGACTGATTTACATTTTTTACAGTATTGGAATTTTACGGAATGTTTTCGTTCGTATCTTTTGGTTGAGGTATTTGATAAGCTTTTACCATATTGGATCAAGTTATATGGAACACTGTATGTAGTTGCTATCCGCTTACACTTTTTTTATTATAGGTTCATCCACTTTTTGTTCGTATGGAATTCCACAAGTGCCAGTGAGTGATGCCAAGAGGTCAGCGAGAAGGATTACAATTTGGTCCTTAAACAGATCTCTGTGGTGCCTTCTTCAATGCAATGAAATAACTACGTTTCCGCAGTTTCTGAACTTAATATAGTTTTTGAATAGGTTAAGTTTAAACTACGAAGTAGGTACCTAGTATGTAAGATTTTGTGGAACGATTGGTTGATAACCAGAAACACGAGAGCAATCTTCTTATTTGCAAATTGAAAAGTCATGTCAGGTTCAGAATATATACAAAACTAGCACTTTGCCCGCGACTTCGTCCGCGCGGCTTGTTAGGTACTCTCTCCCCGGTACTACAAACTTCAACGCCCCCTCTAACCCCTTTTAAAGGTTAGTTTTGAAAAATTAAGCACAACGATTTTCATTTATTACCCAACCACCGCTCTACTCCATTTTAAGGTTGTTTTGGAAAAATAAACACAACGATTTTCATTAATTACCTTCTGCTGATTCTTTGGTCTTAGGATCAGCGCAACTGTTCACCCCGTTCACCCCGTCAGGGGTTGATTTTACAAAAATTGTTTTATCTGTTTCAATTATCCCACTTTTAATTTGTTCATACCAATTCCCACGTAAATTGAAGCAAGCAAAACTTCATCACCCCTTTCACCCCTAATTATATTATAGTTTATTTTCGAAAAATCCAAACATTTGTTATTCTTATTTTTTATCGAAGTCGCTAATGCCGTGTTTCAACATCATCAAGCCAATCATTATGAATTATGATTCTCCCCAGTTCGCACAAACCGTAACATTTTTCTTACTAAGAGCATTTTTATTACCGTTGTAACTTTTAAACGAAAGGTCCGATTTTAATTATTTTCACGTGTTTATTTTGAATTGTCATGCAAAAGATTTATTATACATAACATTACGTAACTTAGGGCTTATTATGAAAATTTTATTTTTAACCCTAAATTAAAATTAAGGTATTGTCTTAAAAATTAAATATGTTATGCTACAAAAGTTAGTGACAGAACCGAATCGCTGCAAAACCGACTCCTCGTAGTCATGTCTGCCTTACCCCGGTGAGTGTAATTTAAAATTGCGTAGGCGCGTGGGGCCGCCGGAGGCCCGCAGCGCCGGAGCCGTGACAGAAACCATGCCTGCTGCATGTTGCATGCTCGCTTGAATGCTGCATGCTTGCTTGCATGCTTCTTACAGTGCGTAAATAAATTTATTCTTTAGAATGTTATGCTTAATCATTATTATCTGTTATGTTTAAATAATAATATGCGAAAATATAATTAGGACAAACAAAAGTATGCCAAGTTATATTAGGTCTTAAATTTTTTATGAAAATGGATAGGGATCCGTATTATTCAACTCAACTCCTAAAATAAAGGAGAAGGTTTCATCTTCAGCTAACCACTGATCGAAGGGACCCAAATTCCCAGAATGTTCACAACATTACAGTGGGGATTTTTTATTGCCCCTTTAACATTTAAAGAAATATCATTAGTTATATAAGTATGCACGCATTAGAGTGAAGAAAAACAGCTAACCTGAAACGAAGTATAGGTAGTACATATCTTACTGGTAACGCTCCTATCAACATAGCGACTAGCGACGTTATATTTTTTATTTAAAAAGCAAAAACAGACTTGGACGTTTATAATTTCAAGGTGAGCCATATTGGATCGGGTTTGACGGGCGACTTTGGAGTCATTAAGGACAAATTTTGCTTAAAATAACTAACACATGGTAAGAAATTGCCTATTAGGCAGATACTTCTTCTGATTTTCACTCTTTAACTAAACATTATAGATAACATGAACGCTTGCAAATAAATAAAGACAGTTTCTTAACCTATAAAACAAAATAGGAACGTTTATATTCAAACCCAAATATTAAACAACGGTGTGTTTAAAAATGGCGATGTACATATTTGTAAAAAGCAATATATTTTTTAATATAACTAACGGACATAATGCTATCTCTGGCCAAGGTTGTGAATAGGAACGCTAGTGCGCATACCAAGTCGGCTCATCTTGGTCTACTTGCGCTGTATCTTCAATTCTTATAGCATTGTGATCACGTTTATAACACAGCGGATGTCACGACCATGTGACTTGTTTGCAAATGTGGTCTTCTGAGGCTTTGTAGCAACCAGTGTGTGAGCGTCTCTGCGATTGAACGGATATTTTCCTGATAACCCGCTATTAATTCTGTTCAAGAAACGTTATTTATTTGATCATTGTTTAGTTTTCCGGAATCATAAGCGCTGGTGAATAAAAGTTTTTCTAGCTAAATCGCATTGCAAGTGAGATCTAGCGTGCAACCGATATTGACAGTGTATTCGTGGAACGCATTAAAAATTGACTATCAAAACGGCGCAATACGGAGACGAGGCAATGACCGCATGGACAATGTTTAGTTGGCGAAGACTGTACAACGGCAGAGTGGCAGATTGTGGGGAGGAGAGTCGCATCGATCTACCAGCAGACACCAGGCAGCTGGTCTACAACGTATACGTGTACTTCAGCAGACGGCCCGGGAGGAGTGCCAAAGCCGCGCTAACGAAGACAGCAAGTGCTACTATGATACCCAGAGACATAGTCGCGGAAATCGTAAGAGATAAATATAGAAAATGAAGATATCACTCTTAAACAGGTTTCATGGGATTTAAATATCATACTATACATGTCATCAAAGACAGCAATGATATGGACCATCCAAATGTACTTACATTACAGACAACTTGCTGTTTTAAGAAACTGACTAAGTGTTGCAAGTAATTTAACCAACTTTTTCATGAGAATTTTGTGTCTTTGTAGTCTCATTGTATTTTTCTCCTATTCGGTTCAATGGAAAGTTAATAAAAGTTCATGATTTATACTTGACATTTGTGACTGAACGTCGTGATTGTTTGCAGACTATCAAATATAACAATAAACAGTTATGATTTAATTTTACACATTTTATGCTAATGGTTGTTTCTTATAATGGTCCACATTAGGATAAGTAATAATCTAAGTAATAATAACAAAGCTATGTATTTAAAAATATGTTAATAAGTTTTCACACTTTAATAGTTTCACGTATTATTGAATGGTTTGTTTATGAAATATTGTAATGGAATCACAACTGTTCATAATTTATGGAATAATCAGAGCCACCTGACCCGTGGCTAAAGGATGGCTAAGTTGTCAGTAGTGGTCTGGTCTGCTAAGAATTGACAGAAGAATTTCTTACAGCCCTAACATAACTAGAAAATAATATCAATGCGGAAATATTTTCTTTGCAATCTGCTAGGTTTTTGGGCCATGTTGTTCGTCTACTCAAAAAAAAATTACTTGTAATTAAATTGTAGTATTATATGGGTTAAGGGTATAAGATAAGTATAACGTATAGTTGTCCTTGAAAGAGAACGTAAACCAAATAATTATATTATTTCGCTAAGATTTATCAGAGTGTAACGATCTCATTAAGTAATACCGTGTGAATAAATTTACAATTATAGACTTTTGTCTAAAAAAAAATAACTAGGTGTAGTAAGCAAGGCAAAGTAAAGAATTTGGAATGTAAATGATTGTTCTTTCAATTGAGTTTAATAAAATACTTAACACTTTAGGTACTTACTACAGATAAATATGAACAGTCACTTAGTGCTATTCTGAGACTTAAAGTAAACAAACGCAAAAGCTAAATAATATTACTCGTACTTGGGTACTTACGATCAAAATGGAAGATGTAATGAGTTATTGATTAATGAATAAGATGAGAATTGCTTATATTTATCAGAATACACTACACATTTAAACACTTGTGGGAGAACTGAACGGAACTGAACTCTCGACTTTGTCACAGAGGGAAATCACTAAAAACTTGAAGCAAAAAGTTGTTATGATGGACACAAAAAGTCCAGCGTATAGTATATTTTCCGCCTTCCAACAACACCGGCGGCGGTTTACACTTCTGAGTTGAAGACCAAACTAAAATTAATATACGGTGAGGTGCCAAGTTCCGAGACGTAACACCAGTACATCAGTGCACTAATTACTACACTACACTATTTCAGGCGAGCGAGCACGTGAACCACACTAGTAGACCGATTCATATCAACGCCACTGACTAACTGTGGTGTGGCTGAAACTTTCAACACTACAGAAATTGCCGAAGGTCGCGAATCTAGCCGATAAACATGGGTGTCAGTCGGCTGAGAAACCCATTCATTACTGTCTTGAATAAATTACAAACATTAAACAAATTTTACGGACTGCGTTGGTTCAGGATAATGTATTCAGGGGCCCATATAGTTTTAACTGTTACAACCTAAGAAAAACTGTTGTTGGTTTGATTTGGAAGCGTGGGTGGCGGCGGCACAGCTGTTGGCGGTTTGTTACTTTGTTTAGTCCAATGTTTGCCCATTGCTGGACTCATGTAATTATGTGAATTTGGACGCACATTTTTGAAAGTTTGGCCTCCACTTCTTTATAAAGATCTTTTTTTATGGATGGGAAATCATCAAATGACTCCTGCCGCTCTGGGTGGAGCGGAAGGGAGTGTCAGACTCTTACTGACTAAAACCCATCCGTGTTCGGTGTTCCTCGTAGTACCTTATGCTTTCCAGGTTTATAAAGATCTGCCAAGCAGTCAACGAGCCGGTCGCAGGTTTTTCTGCCCATGGTGCACCAGATCTCATTTTAAAAGAGCTTCGCCTATCCGAACGTTGAGCACGTACAAGCCCATAATGTTGTAAATTGACCATGACCTTAAAACATATTCTGAATGAACAAACTCATAACCCTAATTAATTTGTAGGTTCGCTGGATCATCGTACCAATTTTGACATTGCTGTTATGTTATTAATTATATAAGCCAAACATATTTCTGTACGCGATGATGTGGTAAACTAAACTTCTTGGAACTGAAAGGGGACAAAACCATGATAAAGTGGTCAAAACAGATTTGAAAATCTTTTATGAGTTTTTTTTTAATCATGGCATCTGTATCAGGTTCGGTGAATTCCGCGAATCATAAAAAATAACGTAGGTATGTACGTAATGATATCAACAGTTATCTTCTCAGCAAACACTGCTATCAGAAACAGCATAATATGTTAATTTGTGAAAATGTTTGTGCATGTAATTAATGTAATTATTACACTTTCTTTGATTAACGAATTCGTTCACCTACCCATGCAGTTGCAAAATTACCTGTGCTGAATCCCTTCACTTTTATGTAGGCAGACTATGACTAACCGCGTATTCACCCATGTGTATTCAAGTAGGTACCTAGTCTACTTGCACAAGTTGCACAACATCTTGCGATTTTATAGTTTTTGATGAATAAAACATCTTTACATTACTGCCTGAAGCCAGACCGCTAACAACTCTCATTTTACTCTAGAGCCCGTCCTTGATATTTAAATTTTCGGAGGGCTGAATAACAAACGCTGACGCGCCAAGATCTCTTGAATTTTTTTTAGTTGTTTGCTAAATCATAACAATCTATTTATCTCAAAGCCGGTAAAGATTGTCTTGGGTACTTTTAATTGAAAAATTATGACTTTTAATTGATGAAATATAGGTAAATATATCTTAGTTCGCTTGAACTGAAGACTGAAGAGGACACTTATTTGTGTCAATAGGTTGATTGTAAAATCAATTTGCAGTGGGCGGCGGCGATCGTTCCGAGGCGCCGCCGATCGTTACTCAAGGTGATATTCAACTGTTTTATGTTTTTTACACATACATTTTTCTTTTGATGCTCGTGTACCCATTGCACGATTATTTTTCACGTTACCTACGTTTGTATACGATTGTGAAATACAACATGCTGTGTTATTGTTGAGGGTAAGTATACCCATTGTACCTATGTGGAGTTTCATTAGTTTCTTGCTGTTTCGGCTATGGTTCGGTTGGGCTGAATATTCCAGCTTGTTATGCCATACCTTCCTAATGATGGCTTGTAGTCATACTATCTTGCGTTGACTATCAGCTTATTCCACGATGAAAATGGCAAATGTCATGATACTTTCGCCTTTAATCCAGTGGAGCCAGATGCTGGTTATCAGTAATAGGTCTTCAGTAGGTATCTAAAGGCATAAATATTTCTGAATAAGCATTAAGAATGCCTTAGATGAGTGTCTTGATTATTCATAAACGGCTTTGCATATTCTGCGAGCTACGGAAGAATAATTTTTGCTCCAAGAATGTATAACTGTGGAATTGTATATTTGCCCTTTAGAGACAGATCGATTTGCGCGGCTACCACTTTGTTGAGACAGAGATATGCTTCTCATCAATTTATATACTTATGTACAGTTTTGTTACACTGCTATACCTAATATTATGACGATTTATAAAATAAAACCTTTAAAACAAACCGGTATCGATCATTCTTCGTATACTATACACTTAGTCAGTCCTCCATTCAGCATAAATATTTTAGTGCTCATTATTTCTATATGGTCGAGTCGTTACGATTAGGTAAGACCTAGTTTGTTGTGGAAATGAACTTGTTTCTCTGAGTGTCTGATATTTTTAACTCGAAGGTGACATACCAACTTTTACACTGCTGATTGTTGCCCTTCAGACCTCATATTTCCTGTTACCTACGGACGGCGTAACCACTTTGCTTATAATGGTAATAATCTGGGGAACTAAATACTCCGAAATATTTTATTCCGAATTTCGATGTTCCGATTTTCAAGTCTGAATTTCATAATACCTAATACATAATTATAAATTTATAAAGTTTTAATTATGTTTTAAAATGCGATTTGTTTGTTTTCCGATTTTGATATGTTCGAAGAATCAAATGCTCGATGGATTCTCGGTCCGAAAAACGACATTCCGATTTTTAAAAATACTTCGAATAAACTGCTAAAACTAGGATTCTGATTTTGATTCAAATAGTATAATATGGGATATTAGTGACAGAAACGAATCGCTGCAAAACCGACTCGACGTAGTCTTGTCTGCCCTGCCCCTAGAGCGTAATTTAAGCCCACGTAAGCGGGGAGGGGACCGCTGGAGCCCCGCAGCGCTGGAGCCGTGACAGAAATCATTCAAATCATGCCTGCTGCATGTGTGTCCGTTTCGATGGCGCGGCCACGACGTTTTTTTTTAAAAAAATTATGCCACGATTTTGTAAAAATTTGTAAAAGTAGACTCCCAAAACCATAAATTTGTCAAAGCTATGGTTAAAAAGTTATAAGGGTTTGAACGTGGCCGCGCCATTGAAACGCTCCGGACTGCGCAGCCACGGAGATCTTTAAAATTAAACATTGCAGAGACCTGAAATTTTGGTAAGTAACAGATTGAATTTGTAAAAAATTTGTAAAAATATAGAAAAAAATCCTGGGCTTATATTTTAGGAGCTGTGAGACTAATACTCCATGGCCGCGCCATTGAAACGGTGAAAAACACATTTTCGCCGATATCTCGCTGAAAAAGCAACGCAGACGTCTGAAGTATTTTGTAAAACCGATATTTGAATTTGTCAAAACTAGTAAAAATAAAACAAAAAAATCCTAGGTTTATATTTCAGGAGCTATAAGACTAATACGCCATGGCCGCGCCATTGAAACGGTGAAAAAATACGTAATCGCCGATATCTCGCTGAAAAAGCATCGCAGAGGTCTGAAGTTTTTTGTAAAACCTAGATCTGAATTTGTCAAAACAGGTAAAAATGCACAAAAAAACCCATTTACATTTCAGGAACTGTAGAACGGAATCATAAATACGTCTTGAATATGACGATAGGGTGACCATGGCTTGTTGTTTACAGAAAACTTTTCACCTATTTTATTAGATATTGTATTTTATGGCGCTGTGATCAGCAAAAGCTCGGTCACTCTCGGACTGTATAGGTAAGAAAGAGAAGCGCGACGACTAAATGCTTGCAATTTATTGCCAAATATGAAGCATTTTATCGATTTCCTCAAAACTAAGTTGATCTATTAAAAATCTAAAACAACAAAGTTTTGCATTACGATTCGATTCATTATTTGGTATAATTTTTATCGGCATAAGTAGGCTAGTAATATGTGTTTTTTTTTTCTAAGGTCAAAGTTAGAGGTAACTTTGACGATCATTACTATCGAGGATTTTATTTTTAACCATGTTTCGGAAACAACAGTGTTCTTTGAAATATAATTAAAATTAATATATGTTAATTTTAATTAAATTTCAAAGAACACTGTTGTTTGAAATATAATTTTTCTGCAGCTTGAAACTAAACAGATTTGGCTAAAATTGCGTGAGGAAACCAGCAATTTTCTAGTGATTGCTGTTCACAGAGCCTTAAGGATTCTAAATGAAGTAAAAAAGAATGCCAAAATTTAAAACACCAACAAGTACTACGTACGAATTAACTGAAAGTAAAACGACGACTAATCGAGAAAAAGCTTTTGGCGGGGGAAGACGGGATGTGATGGCGGGATATCTCTTTTTGGACGGCTACGAACTACGGAGAACGAGTCTGTACCTCACGCACCGTACGCCTGCATTGCGACCCAACACCCCATCACCAAACATGGCAGGGTCGCCATGTAAGGTTGGGTATTGGAGAAGAGTAAAACGCTCTGACTGCTCGTTGATAACACACTCATTTATTAATAAGGATTGGTATTTAAGTACACGAGTACATTAGTTAGACAGCCAGCCTTCGTCTCCCGCGCTGCACCCGCGCGTTTCGTTTCGTTCCTTTGCTCCTGCTATTCAATGTTAGAATACATGACTTAATTACGGGGATTATTTCTGCCAGAATTTAATCTTAGTCTTATTCATAAAATTATGCTATTTTATACTCATTAGTCATTACGAACGCTATGCAAAGTTATCTGTTATGGTTTTCGCACGTCCACTCAAAACCAGTATTTTCAGCTAGCAAATAACGCTTTTTAAACAAATAAACATGGTTTTGTATACTAAAAGTTTCACTTAGAATCCTTAAGATACAATTTCTAGTAAAATTGTTGAAAAGTTTTCTGTAAACAATAAGCCATGGTCACCCTATCGTCATATTCAAGACGTATTTAAGATTCCGTTCTATAGCTCCTGAAATGTAAATAGGTTTTTTTGTGCATTTTTACCTGTTTTGACAAATTCAGATCTAGGTTTTACAAAAAACTTCAGACCTCTGCGATGCTTTTTCAGCGAGATATCGGCGATTACGTATTTTTTCACCGTTTCAATGGCGCGGCCATGGCGTATTAGTCTTATAGCTCCTGAAATATAAACCTAGGATTTTTTGTTTTATTTTTACTAGTTTTGACAAATTCAAATCTCGGTTTTACATAATACTTCAGACGTCTGCGTTGCTTTTTCAGCGAGATATCGGCGAAAATGTGTTTTTCACCGTTTCAATGGCGCAGCCATGGCGTATTAGTCTTATAGCTCCTGAAATATAAACCTAGGATTTTTTGTTTTATTTTTACTAGTTTTGACAAATTCAAATCTCGGTTTTACAAAATACTTCAGACGTCTGCGTTGCTTTTTCAGCGAGATATCGGCGAAAATGTGTTTTTCACCGTTTCAATGGCGCGGCCATGGCGTATTAGTCTCACAGCTCCTAAAATATAAGCCCAGGATTTTTTTCTATATTTTTACAAATTCAATCTGTTACTTACCAAAATTTCAGGTCTCTGCAATGTTTAGTTTTAAAGATCTCCGTGGCCGCGCGGTTCGGAGCGTTTCAATGGCGCGGCCACGTTCAAACCCTTATAACTTTTTAACCATAGCTTTGACAAATTTATGGTTTTGGGAGTCTACTTTTATAAATTTTTACAAAATCGTGGCATAATTTTTTTTAAAAAAAAACGTCGTGGCCGCGCCATCGAAATGGACACGCTGCATGTTGTATGCTCGCTTGCACGCTTCTTGCATGCTGCATGTTGTATGCTTGCTGCATGCTTGCTTCATGCATGGCTGTAAAATCAGTATTTTTTATTAGGTTTTTCGTACGAGATAGAGTATTTATTTATGTAGTGTACCCAATAATCTGAGGTAAGTAATAATAAACTGATCTAATTAGATAGTAGGTACATGGAGCGAACTAACCTAGGTGTCTACTCTCTAATCCCGAAGTCCGTAGTTTCGGCCTCAATATCGGGCGTTTGCTACTCCGCATCACCTACGGACTTACGATTACTCCCGAACCCGAACTAAGAATGAATGACAACACCAATCGTAAGTCTGTAGGTGATACGGAGTAGAAAACGCCCGACACTAAGGCCGAAACAACGGACTTCGGGCTTAGAGAGTAGACCCCCAGTAACCATCCTACATTTTCATGCTAGAGTTGTCTGATTAATTAAACGTAAGGACCATACCTATATGAATAATTGGGCCAGTTTAGACTTACGACAAATAAATATTTTGTCAGCATTGGAACTACTGAAATCCTTGACTTTGACAGAGGCGTTAAAATATTGGCTGCTTGCGTGATTCGTTCTAAAGTCGTGCCAAACGCTTTTCAATTAGTAGTTTGGTATCAAGTTTAAATAGAAAAATTTTGGAAAATATCAAGCGCAAAAGAAGATATTGCTCGCCTACGCGCCTAGCAACCCTATTTACATAATAATAGTCGTTAGCGATATGATATTCTAAGACTTATGAGTATTTTACGAGTCCCGCTCAATACGTTCGAATGACGTGTCAGTTTCAGTTCACGCGATATGACAACTCGCCTACGTAGGTAGTTACCTACCTACTTGTATCTGGACATTTTAATAAATTAGTAGGTACATTTGGCGACAGTACCTATATAGCATATTCGTACTTACTTGCTCTACTTTATAAAAGGCGAGAGCGCGGATATGAAAGCTCTAATTGATAGTTTCCTATTTAATTTATAGTTGCATGTACCGAATGAATAACCATATAGGACTGCTAGACTGCACCTGTAGCTTTGCGAATTTTCAATAGTACACACTGATTTTTAACACTTTTGACTGGTTGTTTCAAAGAAATATTTTAGTTGAAATTATTTACTGATTAATTCATGATTTTGAAAGAGAAAGACTATTGGGAAATGTAATTATCTGATCGGGTTGGTAACTTGGTATCCACTTGAAAAAAATATTATGTAGATACCTCCGTAGTGTTACAAAAAAACGTGTTGCGCCGATCCCAAGTAACATGAGATAAAGGCAGGAAGATGATGGCAAAGTGTTACAATTTTTTACATAACATGGGATATTCAGGCATATTGCCAGTGTGCCTCATGCGTTGGCTGCCATCCATTTTCGCTAACACTAATATGTTTTTGACTACATTACAATGGGTCAGTGCTGAACTGCTGACACATGGTATTGTATTGTATTGTATTGTAAATCGGGCTGGTTTCCGCAACTCCACGACTAAGCGCGTATTTTGCGTGCAGGTGGGACAAATGTTTCATTCGATCCACCCCTGCTCCCCAACGAAGGCCAGTAACGCCTTGGTGTTACTATGTCACAGAGGGTACCTGGGTTTTCCGAAGTACTTAGCCCTGTAATCGGCGACTACCGGGCAGCTTAGAAGCAGGTGTGCTGCTGTCTCATCCTAATCCATGCAGGCTCTGCAGAGTGGGCTGTCAGTGACTCCTATCACATAGAGGTGTTTATTAAAAGACCCGTGGCCAGTTGTGACGGCTGTGACTGTACGCAACTGTTGTTTAGTTAGTCTTAGGGCTTGTTTCGTAAAATGGCCATCAATGAAGGGAAGTGCCTCTTTGGCCTGCCTACACTCACCATGGGCAGTCCATAGTTTGTGATGTTTGTCTCTGGTGCGTTTCCTTACCAGGTTGCGTAGGTAGCCGAAGGAAAGTGGCACAAAGGGTTCAGGACCTATCGTTGCCATACTTGAACCCTTTCTGGCGAGTTCGCCCGCTGCATCGTTGCCTCGGGATTCGCTGTGTCCTTTGATCCATTGAATGGTTACTTCGTTGTATCTACCAACCTGGTTCAGTCGTTGGTGACACTTCAGGATCAGCCCAGAGTTAACTGTGTGACTGTTTAAAGCTTGCAGGACGGCCATGCTGTCCGAAAGTATGCGTATTGAGTGGTCCTTAAATTCCCTATTTAGGATGGCTAAAGCCGCCAGGGAAATTCCCATGCACTCGGCTTGAAACACTGTGTTGTGGACCCCCAATGGTGTGGCTATGTGAATGTTGAGATCCTCTGAGAAGATTCCCGCACCTGTGCCAGTACCTACCAGTTTTTGAACCATCGGTGAAAATCCGCAGCTCAGTAGGGCACAGCCCTTCGCAGCAGTGATCCTCATGCAATTGGATTTTGTATTTTTTATCAAAGATAAACTGTTTGGGTACCCGGTCGTTGAGAGCTTTTGTTATGGTGAGTTCATTGTTGAGCTCCTCAAGCAGAGCAGTGTGTTGTGTTACTCTCTTACCCCAAAGATCCAGTGTTTTAAGGCGGACTGCTGCCATTTTCGCTTCCTGCTGTATGAACAGGTGGAGCGGGGGCAGTCCTAGTATGGCTTCCAGCGCCGCAGTCGGAGTAGTCCTTCCTCCATCATTTTCCTGCATTGCCAGAACGTGATGCATGCCCTGTTTAGTTTGTAGTCTATGTGATTACTCCAGTTTAACTTACTGTCTAGGATGACCCCCAGGTACTTAATCTCGTTAGATAACTGGAGTTCTGTATCGAAGAGCTTAGGTAGCCGTTATTGGCCTAGTGCTCGTTTTTGTGTGAACATGACTAATTCAGTTTTAGTGGGGTTTACCGACAGATCATATTCTCCGCACCATCTTTCTACGATGCGTAGTGCTTGTTGAGTGAGGTTGCAGATCGTTCCAGTCACCTTCGCAGGTACTAGGATTGGGAGGTCATTTGCATCATCAGCACCTATTGTGTAGTAACGATGTGCGTTGAGTTTGGTGATAAGGTCATTTATCACCAGATTACACAGAAGAGGGGAGAGCAGTCCTCCTTGCAGGCAGCCTCTGGCTATCAAAGCCAACTTCTGCTCTTCTTCAAGTTTAACCACTCGTTTGCTTAACATATTAGTAATCCAGTAAGTAAGTACCTGTTTAACACCGTGCTTGGAGAGGGCGGCGCTTATGCTGGAGAAGTTTGTTTTGTCGAAAGCTCCTTCGATGTCTATGAACGTGCCCCAGGCAGGAACCTTTCTGATGAATCGCTTCCTCTATCTGGCTCACCACCAGATGAAGAGCAGACTCTGTCGACTCACCCGAGCTGTATGCGTGTTGGTTACCATGCAATGGTAGTGCTTTTAAAGCGCCATCCCGTAATTCTCTTTCGCACAGTCTCTCCATTGTCTTCAGCATGAAGGAGGTTAGACTAATGGGTCGATAGGATTTGGCGTTTGTGTAGTCACTCTTACCTGGCTTTGGAATGAATATGACTTTCACTTCCCTCCATCCCTTAGGAACGTATCTAAAAGCCAGGCACGCTCTCATTGATGGTACCAGTCTTACTGCAACGGGGGTTCCTCCCTACTGCAGCAAGGCAGGAAACACTCCATCAGGACCTGGTGCCTTGAAAGTTTGCAAGCTGCTAATGGCCCACTGAAGTTTTTCCAGCGTGATCATTTTCTCTGCATAAAGCCAATAATCTTCTGATGGTGTTTGGATAACGTCTAGCCATTCTGTAACCTGCGCGAATACGCTTCCCGGGAAGTGAGTTTCTACTAGGACGCGTCTCGTTTCTTCAGGTGACGTGGTCAGCGTGTTGTAGGGTTTTCGGAGCGTGGCAGCTTCAGGTGTGTTCTGTTGCGCCAGTATTTTCCTTACCCTGTTTGCTTGTTGGCACGATTCAATGTTATCACAGAATTTTCGCCATCCAGTAGTACTTCTGGATCTGATGCATTTCTTGTAGCTGGATTTGGCCGCGTAATAAGCGTCCCACACACACATGGTTCAAAAACTTATATTACAGACAAATTAATGCACTGACTGGACAAGTCCACTCAAATTTAATACCTATTTGTGTTGCTCTTTCCTTAAATTACAATTTTAGACATTCATCTCTATAGCCCTCGTAAAAGTTCTTACTGTAGCTAAATGTATTTGAATATTTTATCAATGTTTGATTGCTAATGTTACACTTAGTTATGGGTGCATTTTACCTATTTATGTAAACATAGTTACAACAATAGTTTTCCTTTACCTGCATTTGTACATAGATACTAGATCACAGCTAGTAATATATTTAATAAAAAAATAGACAAGGAAAGAATTAAAAAAAAATAACGTCATCGGTCATTGACTGAATCTTGTTTTAGTTATTATTTGCGTAAGTAAAATAAAGTACAGCATATTAAGTAAAATAAAGTGCTAAAATTTATATGGCATATTTTCTTCATATAGGTTCACACACCTACATGGGAAAAAAAATTCATAACGCCTTTCCCAGCTGTAAGGGCTGAAACTGCGTTAAGCGGGCGTCTGCGCGATCCTATAGAAAGTGCTCCGTTGCGGCGACCTGCCCGGGTATCCGTGTAACGGACAACAGCGGTAACACATATGGGTAACGTTAGCGGTTACACCTATTTGAACCAAAACAAACGTGGGATATTATTCAAATGTATACAAAAATGCGCTTACAGTGTTGCCCTATTTTAATTGTATGCAATTTTCAAGAAGTTTTTTGTTGTTTGTTAGTTGTGGATGTTAGACTTTAATCCTCTAGCGAGCTGTTTGCATCGTCTGCCTAACTGGTAAAGCCTACGGCCATGGATCTGAGCGATCAACTGATAACGTTAACAACCATTAGCGGTAACAAATATAAATTGCATAAATAAAATAATCCAATTCTGTGACGGGTACCCATTGCGGCCACCCGCAGTTTCAGCCCTAAGACATCATGTAGGTGAAGAAGTATAATCTATAACTAGCTAGCTAACTAGGTACAATAAATAAAAATTAATTGCATGATACCATAAAAGCCCACAATATTAGATATTAAAGATAAAATTATCACTGTTTATTGTTGCTATGGAACAGTTAAATTGTTTACCTACCTTACTCTACAATTATTTCATGATTTATTTGTAAATTCTCATATAGTAAAATGAGTGTACACACCTTACGGTGTGTCTCACTTTAAATGTACCTAAATAAATAGTTTTGAGATAATCCCCTGACCTAAGATCAAATTTTTTGATAGGCAAACAAGAATCCAATTGGATTCCCCATGCACTTGTGACATCTTTACTGTTTTAATCAATTAAAGAATTCAATAAATCATGTTTGCAATAAACAGCACTAAAGCGTGACCGGTAATTGATACTGCGCGCTACAGGCAGATATCTTGAAAGATATGATAACTTGCTTACTATTGATACATATAGGTACTACTTACTTACCTAGCATATAATGTGACGATGTGGTGTATCCTTTACAGTTGGCGCATTATATAAGATTTATAAATACTCCTTTAATCTAAGCTACTAATTATTGTTACGAACCGTCCTTCTTAAACACTAGGCTTGCGATAAGCTTTCTAAAATATCTAAAACTTATCACACTCACGTTATGAGATAGGTAGTTTACGGAGACGAACAGAACTGATTTTATTTTACTTTATAAACTTGAACTAATCGGGTCGTATTCAGCTACACAGGAATTTAAGAAATTCAATTTATCGGATTTAGAGCAAATTTAAAGGCTTGACTGAAATAAGAGAGATGAGAGATGTCAGCCAACCAACCAACAGCCCTTTCTTCAGCCGAGCTATGAAATATTTTTACTAAAATGACAACAGGATAGAATATCACAAAAACTATGCGAGTAAATGAAACAGAAGTAGATTATGTTAAACATACGATAATAAATCGTATGAAACGAATTCCAATGACGTCAATCTTCCAGTCAAATTGACATTTGTATTTGAAAATAAAAAGTAGTCCACAGACAGCGAAATTTTCGCCGGATAAAAATACTATCGAGGGTTTCCAAGCGCGTGCCTATGTGCCTATCAATAATAAAAAAATGGTCAGTTTATTTTTTCGCCTCGCGGTGTGCTATGGGTCTGCTTGAACGGGGTGTTTGACGTTTATTAACCGACTTCTAAAAATGGAGGAGGTTCTTCATTCGGATGTTTGTTTTTTTTCTTTTTTTTTATGTTTGTTCGCGCTTAACTCCATCGCTTGCCAACTGATTTGAAAAATTCTTTTTTGGACCAAAAAATTTTTTTTTTGTCCCATTGAAATTTTATCAACATCGGTTCAGTAGTTTGGTTTTTAAATCCAAATAGCTGCAAAAAAAATGTGGAAAAATCATCCATGGATACGAAATTGCGTATTTTTGCTTTCCTGTGACTTTCCAGTGGTGTTGTTAGGTGTGGGGTACCACTAAAAAGAGAAATATAAAAAACTTTTTCACAAAAAAAAGAAACCGACTTAACACTACAAAGTTCAAAATATGTAACTTTAATTTCGGAAATCGGTGTCAAATAACGAAGAAGCAACCAAAAACACCGACGATGATATGATAATTGACTAACGGCACTGAGTACTTTTATATGAAGAAGTCAAAGTCAAGCAAGCTAATTTCGCAGTTTTGTAAAATCAATGTCTAATGAATCCTTGATAAAGAACAAGGTTTTTATTTCAATACTAGCACTTCGCCCGGGACTTCGTCCGTGTGGATTTAGAATTTACTCCACAAACTTCAACGCCCCTATTAAAAGAATAGTTTTGGAAAATTAAGCACAACAATTTTCATTAATTACTTAGCCATGTCTACTTATTCTACGGTCTCAGGAGGGCCTCGATAATGTACAATTTAATTAGCGAATGCGACTGACGGCCAAAACGTAGGAATTTGGTCACGTGACATTTCGATAGCGTCTGTCAATCCTATACATTTTTGACGTATTGACAATCGCCTACGCCACGCCACGCCACCGTTGAAAGAATCTCACTTGTCTCGAGCCCACGTTCAGCGCAACTGTTCACCCCTTTCAACCCGTCAGGGGTTGATTATGCAAAAATTGTTAGGTACATCTGTTTCAATTATCCCGCTTTTAGTTTGCTTCACTCCTTATTATGTTTGTAGTTTATTTTCGAAAAATCTAAACATTTGTTATTCTTATTGTTTTATCGAAATCATTTAAATGCCGTGGGGTTTACGCTTCATCGGACCAAGCATTGATACGATAATCCCCAGTTCGCTCAAGCCGTGACATTTTTCTTACTTCGAGCATGTTTATTACCGTCATAACTTTTGAACGAAAGGTCCGATTTGAATAATTTAAAGTGAACACTCACGGACATAATCAACCTTAATTATCAAACCATTTAAATGGATAAATATGGATAAATATCATGATACTAAAAGCACCATTTTTTATTTCACCAGGGATTTGCTTGAATAATATGAACAAAATGCGGTAATGGTGACTTATCCATAATAGTTAGACGTATGGTATCGCGGACTTTTTTGTAGATATTGATGACCTCTATAAAACTGTAGTACATCACTTTGCTCTATTATCAATTGATTCCGCAGCGTACGCGATATAAGGATTTTTTGGAATTTTTCTCACAGCTTGGGTTTCATTATCGAAGTTTTCATACGGATCCCTAACTTTTTTGAAAATATTCTATAGCCTATGTCCATCACCGATAATGTAGGATTCTACTCGTGAGAGAATTTTTCAAATCGGTCCAGCAGTATTTTCGGAGTCTATTCAATTCAAACAAACAAACAAATCTTCCTCTTTATAATATTAGTGTAGATAAGGATTTGAAGGGATTGTCGGTTTAGCAGAGTACTGCCGTCCAGCAGGTAAGACATTGCAATCTACAGACAGCTAAAAAACAGACTTGACAGTATTTTCTCATAGTATGTACATTAAAAAAGGGCTTCATTTCAGCCAAAAAACCAACTCACACAACACGCACAGTTGGAGACAGGAACCAGAGGAACCCAATCGACGTCTTACCTTATCCACGTGATCCAGGTCGTAGAAAAAACATGACACAATAATCTCGTTGATCAATCCGATTTCAAATCAAAAGCTTAAAAGACTAAAAAATACATTTAATTTCATTTTAAAACCAAAACAAACAAAATAAGTAATATATGAAAATAAAATAAACTCAGGCGTCGAAGTATTCCTCCGCATCGCCGTCATCCGGAAACGTGCCCAGAAGGCTGGCAGCATTGCCACGTTGAATGGCAATGCTAATTCTTTGGGCAAAGAAGGAGCCAGCCCTCTGGTCACGCAAAGTGTCGATCAGTCGGCGAGATATATCCTTGAAAAGGAGACGTGCACTCGGACCCCATGACCCAAGCGTTTAAAAGACTTGGTTTTAAACTGGCAACAGTTAATTATTTAAAAAATGTGAAATGTCAATAAAGTCAATGTCATCATGACAGAATTTTGAGGTTATTATTTTATTATTAGGTTAGCTCTCGAATGCAAACAAACAGATTCAGTTTCTAAATTTTGATAATTCTGAATTGAAGAGGTTGAGCTGAAAACTATATTTTCTTATTACGATGGATACAGTCGTGAAAAGCTTGCTTGATGAAGAAGCAGAGGAAGAGAAAAAGGTTTTTTTTATTTTTAATCGCAATAAATTTGTGTACTGACGTACTTATGTGTTTCTATGTGTACAAATCAACAGATACTTACCCCTCTCATCTACGTTGATTTATAATACTACACTATTGAATACAACACCGAGAGCAATGGAAAGAATTCAGAGGGACCTTTGCCCAGGAGTGGGACCGTGCCTCCCGACAAAAAAAATGTGCAGTTTATAGCAAGACTTAATAATTTCCCGTAAGGTGACCAAACTTACATGTTAATAATCAACTCCTTTTTTTTCTTATTCCAGGGATTAGTACTATTTGGTAGGGATGTCTCCAAAATACCATGCTTCAGAGAAAGTTTTCTATATGGAATTGCAACTGGAGTGGGTGTTGGTTTAGCGGCATTCATAAAAACATCTCGACCCATGTTATCACAGCACATAGGGGTGGGAACCTTTTCTATGACCACCATGGTATATTGGTGTTATTGCAGGTATGCTTGGTCTAGACAACGATTTGATGCTCAACTTTTACAAGATGCATTAAAAGACAAAATTCTTTATGAAGGTACAGTTGTAGAGAAAGAACTTGAACAGAAAGGAGTGTTGAAATCGGCATAAAAGTAAATGAGAATACGCAGTTTTTCTAATGGGTTAGATCTTAAATCATTTTCATTTCACAACAATAAGTAGAGGAGAAACAGGTTTTGCTGCACACATTAAAATTGCATTTGCGACAATTATAACGGGTTATTAGCCAGTAACTATTTATCTAGATTTTTGTACCCCTCGCAGAATTAATTTAACAATAATTTTAATAAAGTAAGATAAAAGAGATTTTCACAACATTTTTTGTGAGCGTTCAATAGATAGACAGGAAACATATGGGCTATACCGCTATATACAAGTTATACTACTATTAAAAGCTCTACAATTATTGTATTAAAGATAAGTTTAAACTTTGTTTTAATCTGTGCTGTAATCATGCTAATCAGTTGTCTTCATGATAACATAAACTGAAGAAGGAGATAATTATGCTTATGTGTAAATTATGTACAAGTATTGAAATGTATATTTTAGATTTTAGTGTAGAGAATAAAATGTTATTACATAATTATTGTGTACTTTTTATTACCTGAACCTTTTATTATTCTGGTTGAGAAACGCCGCGCCGGGACCCCACATCCTAGACTCCTAGACTCATACACCAATTTAGTCAAGTATGTCTCCTAGTGCCTACCTACTTATTCGCAAAAAGTTTCTACAACAAAATTTTTGCTGAAAGTACGCTCGAGCACTGACGTGAAATTTCCAAAATAAAAAATAAATCTTACGTAATAGTATGTAAAACTCGCGGCACATCGGTGTGCCGGCAGTGCTCGAGCGGACTAGTCTTTAATGTTTTTGTGTTAAAAAGTAGTTAGATATCTACCTGCCTACCAACCAATAAAAAATAGCGATGCTCTTGCAGTTTATAAATTGCACTATCTTAAATAAACAATCACCTATAAGCTATTTTGAAACACAATGGTTTAGTACTAGTACATAGTGTAGTTTTGTACATTAGTAGGCACCTAACCCACAGACAGTTCCGTCTTTACCGTAAGGGCACAAGGGGCACGTGCCCAGGGAGGGCCCCGCTTCAATGGGGGCCCCCAAATTATATTCAGGTTCTTCACCATAGGAAACGGCCAATTCGAACCGTGCACTGGCTTCTGATGAACTTCTGTCAAACCTATCCCAGGCGGAATATAAAAATTTTCAAACACGCTCGCAACATGAAATCTTCGAAAATTTTGGAGCTCGCTACGCTCGCTAGATAAAGAAAGTTTTCCTGCATAATTCAACAAAGTAACTTCCTGTTTCTTTGAATCGTCAAAAGTTAATTTAACCTATCCTAGACTGGCTGCAAATTTTCCCGAACACGCTTCAGTCGCTCTTGTCTATAGTTTTCAGTATACTTTGTTTCGACAGCATAAGTTACCTATCCGAGGAGTATAAAATTTCAGAGCTCGCTTCGCTCGCGTAGGTACCTAATGAAATATTTGCATTTCAAGTTTTTTTCATAATTAAACTACTTAATTGTTTGTTTGCCAAATAGAAAATCTACCTAAGTATCCGTGAATGGGTGCCAAATATTCCGAACTCGCTTTGCTCGCTCTTGGATCCATACTTTTCAAAATTCTTTGCTTCGACAGCTTAAGAGGGCGCCGACCAAACGTCGACCGCGCAGTGGCGCCCTCATCGTTTGTTTGGTTATTTCTTTTATTTTAGAATGAAAATGCAGAAAATATGCAATTTAAGTTGTGCTCCACAAGATTATACGATATTATTATAAACGGTAGTTTTAAATTGTTCAGTTTTATTATAATCACTAAAACGGAAAATAGTGGCCACTTTTATCCGTTTTAGTGATTATTATAAAACTAAAAAAATAAAAGAAATAACCAAACAAACGATGAGGGCGCCACTGCGCGGTCGACGTTTGGTCGGCGCCCGAGAAGTAAAAATTTTCGAGCTCACTTCGCTTGCTCTATCATACTTTATCTTTTTAGAAAATTATGATTACATAAGTAGGTACTAACAGCGAAGTTGGTTTTTAGACACGTTCAAAAAGTGCTGGCACTCAGCCTAATTTGAATTAGTAAATGACTTTTGACTTTGACTGGATAGTACGGTTAGGTACAAGCCCACCACACCACATTCCCAAGCCACTGCAAGTGACTGCAACTTCTGAAAGCCAGAATCAACATTGGCGACTACCAGAAAAAAAACTCGACGAGTCCCAGAGAAATGATTCAACTGTTTTGGATCCCGCAACGAAATTAATCAGAAAATAACAGCGGAGGAGTAGAAAAAAAATATAAATTCCACTTCCCTCCTTATTAAGCAGGAGACAGAAAAGTGCTACTGTGCTAGGCCAAATAGGCACCAAGGGACATAATTATATTATACAGTTGCCAAGCACCACGGATTATACATTAACACTAATAATAATGGGTTAGGTACCTACGTGGAAAACGAAACATACGAAAGTCAACTACCTGCGCAGTGTGCTCCGATACTTTCCTTGCCGGTTTTCAGTTTTCAAAAGGGCCCCGGACTCAGAGATGTGCCCAGCGGCCTCCGCATGGTTTAAGACGGCCCTGCCCACAGAGCATCTTACCTAACCTACGCTTCAGTAAAGTAATAATTAATTAATCAGTCTATACGCGGCATCGGCGGCCGTAGCACGAGAGGCGCATTCTCTCGGACGTAGTTCGTCAGCTATAAGAAACCGGTTTGTTACAAATCAAATCAATATCATAATAATGGACACGATAAACAGTTTGATAGCAGAAGACGCACAAAAATCTTTGATTTTCTTCGTTAATGGCAAAAAGGTGAGTAATATAGTTTAGTGTCGTTTTACCTAGGTACATTACCTATAGAGCTGGGCAAAATAGGTACCTATATAGGTAGGTTAAGGTTACTTTGCTTAAATTAAAATAAGTACAAATTACAAAATGTATTAAAATACGAAATAGGTACTTGCTTACTTTTAAGTCGTGTAAGTACTTATTTAAAATACAAAATACAGTAGGTACTTATTTTTAATATTTTTATAGAATAGGTATAGATAAAGTCAAAATACCTACTAATTAGGTAGGTAAGTAGGTACTTACAAAATACAGTCAGGTGTAAGGTTAGGTTAGCCTTTTCGCTAACGAGAGCTATCGAGCGCTGTTTTCTGCAGAATGCACCCATCAAAAGTTTGCTAAATGTATTTTGAAGCCATACTTAGTATTTTAAATACTATCTACAAAATACTTCAGCGTGGGGTAATTGAAATACCAATAATATACAAATTACATTTTTAAGAAGAAATTGAAATACCTACCTACAAATACCAAATAGGTACGTTTTGATATTTTAATTACAAGTAGGTACCTACCTAATTCAAATACCTACTGCCCAGCCCTGCCTAGGTAGAATACCTACCTACCTACCAAGTTGCATGCCGCCGTGCCGGTGTGAATAATTTTATTCAAGTAGGTTATTGCCTAAGTCAAACATAGTGCCTACTCACGTATAATATAGGTATCTAGGTCCGTTCTCGTTATCCATGAAATTCTTTTTGAATAGGTAGGTACTTAAGTATGGTCTATAAAATCTGTCGACTTACTGGTCGACATAGGTACCTATATAGGTACCTACTTGTAACGAGGAAAGATTTGTTTGTTTGAAATGAATAGAAAGTTAGCTCCGAAACTCCTGGACCGATTTGAAAAAGTCACCATCAGAATCCTACATTATCCCTGATGGACATCGGCTGTAGAGTATTACAAAAAAGTTAGGGATCCGTATGAAAACTTCGATAATGTAACCCAAGGTGTGAAAAAAACACCAAAAAACATCCTTATATTGCGTACGCTGCGGAAATTATTTACAAGACAATAGAGCAAAGTGATCTAGGTAGGTACTACACTTTTATAGAAGACATCAATATGATCGACAAAAAAGTCCACGATAAGTAGGTAGGTACTATAATTTATGTTTAACTAGTATGGATATGAGGAAGGTTTGCGAGCGTGAGAACTTATTTTAGAACCCACACATCGACATTTCCACTAATACAGCTGCATCACACAATATCATATATCATAGAGTTTAAAACTAGTCTTTGCACAATGTAGTCCACACGTACCGAAAAACAAATGAAAAATTATGCGGCGCGACGGGCATAATGTACCTTCAGTGCGTGGTCAGTTGGTCACTTCTGAAAGACTAGTAAGTATATTGTGTCAAAAAACGCGCAATGTATTAGCTATTTTATTTTTATTATTCACCGCACCGCGAAGCACGTGTGCCCAGAGTATATAGTCGTGAACAAAGACTGGGGTCACAGTGTAATCAGTACTATAGATTGATAATAATAATAATAATATCTTGGGACAACCAACACACCGCGATCCCAAACTAGGCAGAGCCTGTAATATGGCAACCAGACAACTGATAAACTTACTTATATATTTCTAAATACATACATATTATAGATAAATAACACACCCAGATACAGAACAAATAATCGTACTCATCGCATGATGATTGTTAGAAAGAATAATTATTATATTACATAAATCTTTATTTATAAAACAAAGTTGGGTTAGTTACAACGGTAGGTAGGTAGGTAGGGTATGTAGTCAATTGACGGGAGCGAAGCCGCGTGGGACAGCTAGGTATAGTAAGTGACTAAGCATTATAGGCAGGTACTTTTCATAAAAATTTTTCAAATTTTCTACTGAGAACTGGCAGAATTGACACAGGTCAATAATTTTTGGGTTTTTGACAATCACCCGATTTGAACGACGCGGAACGACTTTACTGTGTGTCAACTCATTAGATCCGATCAGCTAATTATGGCCAATATTTTCAATGACAGATCTACAATTTTTATAGATATTCCCCAAAGATCTTCTGTTGATTTAATACCTTTGTATTGGCCTGGGGGTTTGTATGTTGAAACATCAACTCCGATGAACGCACCTTTACATTCTTTCGTAGTAGGCAGCAGAGAGTGCGGGTGACTAGTTGAGAACTTCTGTGGTTTTAAGACGAATATTAGCAAAGAAGTTTTCAAATTCCTGAGCTATCTCTGCATCTGATTTTATTAGGCCATGTACAGTACCTATTTAAATTAAATTTATTTGTTTCTTCCTAGGTACCTACCTACCTACCTGTTTTGTTAAGTAGGTAGCTACCTACCTATGTTATTTTCAAGTGGATTTTATTTTGTCTTCTGCTGATTTTATTTTATTGCTAAAATGCAGAGCTATTTCCGTTTTCGAACGCTTTTTGGTCGTTAACCTATATAGGTTAGGTTATCGCATCAAGGTTATATAACCTTGATGCGATTGAATACACGTTTGATAACTCGAGTCAATTCATACATAATAATTATAAGATGTAGTTACGTATTTAGGTACTACTAGCTGTTGCCCGCGACTTCGTTCGCGTGTATGTATTGTAAAATGATGTGGCTAGGTTAGATCAATGTGTTCGTATATCTAATACGAACAGTCAATATCTATCATTGCTTGCCTCTTTTTTTATGTATGGGAAAACATCAAATGACTCCTTTCGCTCTGGGCGGAATGGAAGGGAGTGTCAGACTCTTACTGACTAAAACCCATCTGTTTTCCTCCTAATGCCCTTTGCGTTGCAGGGCCGCGGTGACTCTTTCGAACAAATTCCGCAACCCTGGCAGGCACTGGCCCTAGCGGGCCTCGTCTTTATGCTGACATCTTTTTGTGACGCGCGTGGAACACAACGCGCCGTCGAGTATCACCTCTTCTGTTCAAATAATTTTTCGTGAGAAACGTTGTAATGATAATGCTTCTTTCATTTTATCGAAAATATTCACAGCAGTCCTAGAAGATGTCGTTAAAAATGTGGGTATAGATTGGGACTATAGCGGTATTAACGTCAATTTTCTGCCCAACTGTCTCACTTAAGATTTGCAGATGACTTTGTGGTTTTCACTGAGAACTTCGATGACCCCCAGAAAATACTTTAAAATCTTTAAGATGCTTCTTTTAAGTTGGGTCTTGGGATGAATATGACCAAGACGAAGGTTATGGCAAATACCTTCAGCGATTCAAATCTGGAAATGAATAATTGTTAGAGATGATTAACCGATATGTTTATCTTGGCCATATCCTTTCAATTGGCAAAGTAAATCAACAAACGGAGGTATCGAGAGGAACACACCTTGGATGGGCCGCTTTTATCAAAATGGACGACATTCTGAAGCCTGCCAAAATTCCGCAATGTCTGAATTCCCGCCTTTATAACCAGTGTGCTTTTCCCACCTTACTTACTTACATGGACGCTCACGCAGGAGGATGTGTACAGACTGATAGTTGCACAGAGAGCCATGGAGCGTTCCATGCTTGGTAGAGGTACGTCGTCGAGATCCGAAGACGTACGAAGGTTTTCAACATGAGAAAACGAAATTTTAGAACTAAAGTGGAGCTGGGCAGGACACTTGGCAAGGCGCGGTGATGATAGGTGGAGTAAGGCAGTGACTGAGTGGCGTCCGAGGACTGGAAGAAAAAGTATTGGTCTACCGGCGGCGAGATGGGCGGACGATATTGTTGCCATCGTGGGTAGAACCTGGATGAGGCTGGCACAGGAACGTGGGGATTGGCACACAAAAAGAGAGGCCTATGCTCATCAGTGAGCGAAGTTGGACTGTGGATAATGATGATGATACACGATGTTCATGAAACTTGCTAAGTTTGTTAACACGCGATAGAGCTACATAAAGTTGTCCATGGGAAAACCAACCAGAAGAGAAGTCAACCCCCGCTTAGGACACGGCGAAGCATACGGTGAAGGTCTGCCCTGCTTGGGCGGAGTACCGCTGTGTCCTCGTCGAGGCGATCAGCGACGGCGACCTCTCGCTACCGGCTCTGGTTCACTCCATGGTCCAGAGCGCGGAGGCGTGGAAGGAAAGCCGTCACCTACTTTTGCGACACAGTAATGCTAGTAAAGGAAGGGGCGGGCCGCGTGAAGGAGAGGCAAACGTCACGCCTTAGCCGCCGAAACAGAAGAAGACGCCCCGGGCGTCAGGAGTCGCAGGGCGATTCTCGGCCACCGTAGGCACGGGCCTGAGGACGGCGAGCGTTGGGTGGCTCGCGGCCCGATAACAACCAGCGGCCCTACCATGACGTGTTAAAGCGTGAGTCGTTCGAGCGAGAGGGAGGGATGGAGCTATACACCCTATATAGCGCCACTGGTCCGGGTCGACGAACCGCTGTGTTCCATGCGCGCCTCCAAGAGATGTGAGCTAAGTAGACGGGGCCCGTTAAGGCCAGAGCCTGCTAGGGTTGCGGAATTTGTTCGAAAGAGTCACCGTGACCCTGGAACACAAAGATCATAAGGAGAAACACAGATGGGTTTTAGTCAGTAAGAGTCTGACACTCCCTTCCAGTCTACCCAGAGCGGAAGAAGTCATTTTGATGATTTCCCATCCATAAAAAAAACCCCGCAACGGATAGAGTAGAGTATGGACTCCGTTGTGCGTAGGTGTCCTGGCTAAGTTTGCCGGCCTAGCTCCGTCCAAGTGTACAGAAGCAACCAGGGTGCTTTACAGGTTGAGTGGAGAGAAGTAACCGTTCAAAAAAAAAAATAACGTCAGTGGAGCAATCAGACCAAACCTTTTTTTTATGTTATGCATTAAATTCATAACGGTAAGTTTTGTATCAAAAGAATCACTGTTTATGACGTTTTAAAAGTACCATTAGTAACTAAAAAATATATTTTGGTGTAATTCTCATGCTTTTGATAGTTAGTACTTTTTTCGGTCAACAGATGGCATTACGGGTATCTGAATTATGTAGATAATAAGTTGATTTCTTCTAGATTGCTACAATTCCTATCAGGTTTATGTGTAAACATAATGTAAATGGTTTTGTAACTAACTAACATGTCATTTTGTGCATTCAATAACGAACAAAAACCTTTTAAAATCAATATTGCTTACCTCCCATAACATACGGCGTGATAATATGTAGCCTAAAGTCTTCCTTGACAGAACATTTTTGCTGAATTTCAATTCAATCTATTCAGTAGTTTTGGCGTGAAGCCGTACCATACACACATACAAACAGACAAAAATTCTAAAAAGTCACTTTTTGTCATCAGTTACGTTTTTCTAACAAAAGCCACTTATTTTTCTCGAAAATTCTCAATGTACAGTTTTTCTTTCGTTACTGTTTTATTATGTGTAGGTATAGATATAGCTATAAATACTTACAGTTACCAACAAAAGTCGCTGAAATATCTTATTCAATTCTCACGATAACAATATAGTTTCCCCGAATGTACACAGCTATTGACTCCCGAATTGAATTTCAGCTTTATTAAATTATGAACGATAAAAATAAAATTAGGTAGGTAGGTATACATTTAATAGCTTCTGCTCGGTGACAACCCTGCACAAGTAAGCACCTATCGAAATGATATTAAATTACAGTCTAGATCGAATAGCAGTGTGCCTTCTCACGTCCACTTTCCTTTGCATGGTTAAAGCATAGTATGTTAAAGTTTAGGTAGGTAGGTTGCATTATACAGCAATCGTATCGAACTGGGAGTAATATTTTGTATAAGTAGGTACTTAGGTACTTATTGCATTTTTGGTAAGGAACCAACCGATGCTTTGTTAAAAACCAATAATATGAAAGGTAAGTAGGTGGTACACACGTACTACCTATACAGGTGATGATTAATAATTAAGTGCGTTCCTTGAAATGCGTTACTACTTAGATAGGTAATTTACAACGATTTTTACCCCGATAATTTGGGGTCCATATTGGGTGGTTTTTGAGTTTTTAAGATTTTATACCTACTTACTTAGATTTCCTCATGACCAAAAATTGCAAATGTTGAGAATAATTTATGATACCTATTAGTGCGATAAGTTTGTTTTTACAAACGAGTACCTACCTAGACGAATGTAAGCCCGAGACGATGACGAAAGCTTACCATACCATAGTCACGAGTTTGTAAAAACCCATTTCTGCACGTAGGTATGTCATACAACGTTTTTCAATACGTTTGCGAGAAAACAGTAGGTACAAAACAAACTTTTTGTTTTTAGTTATCAGTCGGAAAGTCGCAACAATCTTTGACGTTTCTAATAAGAAAATGGCGCGAATTTGCAACGGCACCACAATCGCGTGGTGAAAATTAGAACTAGGTACTTCTTTCATTTAGGTATTTGTTTTTATTAATCTTCTCACATTTTCTCGTAGTGTTATAGTGAGACGAGACAAACATATTGAGCAAAAGCACCCATATACTACTCGTACGAGTTAACATGGCACCTGGCTCGAATGACATTAATTGTGCATAGTACAGTTTGCAAAAAAAATTTCGTTTCCATTTCAGATTTTTTTTACGAAAATGCTTTAAGCATATTTTTTTAAGCAAAAAAACGCAAAACTATTTTACAAAATCGGTGGTGGCGACGCGCCATTATCAATCCTCGGCGACGGTGGCGCACCGGCGCACGGTGGGCTGAAATCGCGAAGTTGGGACTTAAGGATTTTTAAATATATATTTGCATTGTATATACTTATACCATACTTTTATGTTTTGGAACTTTTTTTTTAAAGTAGGTTATTACCCTAAAATTTCAGAGATTTAATTTGTATGAATAAAACAAAGAATTCGATGCATGGTGCATATTATTAGGATTATTATTATTAGTTTGTTGTAAATATTTTGTGCAACTGCATTCCACACCACTCTTTCCACAACACCAAAACCGGTTTTCTTATCAGTAGACGAGTCGTCATTAGTGACGTGCGCCAATCAGAGGGCAGTAAATTTGCAGGTAAAAAATATTTGGGGTAGCAAGTTGAAAACAATGATATCAGTTCGTTGTAACCACCCTTTACATACGGACTACCCGCTCGTTACTTGATTTTTGTTAAAAGTTGATTTTCGAGAATTTTGTGAAAATGTTTAGTGATTTAGTTACTAATGTTGATATGTTTGTGAAATTGAAATCAAGTGGTAGTATTAAGGATCATAACTTTTTATACAGTGCTATCAAGTCAAAATTGTGTGATTTAAATCAAGATAATGATAATTTGCTAAAGGAATTCTGCGCAAAGTATTGTTATAATACTTATAAAAAATGGGAAAATGCTAAACGAAAAGAACATACATTTAGAAGTAAATACAGTGATTGGTTGGCATCGGAGATAGTTTGGCCTGAGTTTATGAAAGATTTTGCAAAAAACGACGACGATCCAGTTCCTAGCACATCAACTACATCTCATGAAAAGGTGTCTGTTGGTACATCAACTCAAGTAAACAAAAAAAGAGACGTACGGAACTTACTACGCAAACTATTGCTTCAGAGGAGTTGTCACATGCCCATGTTTTTAACTTAAAAGCAGAAGGAAAGGAAGATGTTGCTGACATATTACAGCATCTGCTCAAGCATCCACAGGACGTGCAAAAAGTAAAAGATTGTCTTTTTGGAAATAAAAAGAAATCAGTATTCTCTCCAGATGAAGCTTTAGGCTTGTTTTTGTCTTTGAAATTGTCAAAATGGCAATATAATACGCTACGAAAAAGTATCGCAGAAGTAACTGGTACCAACGTATATCCCTCTTACTACGCACTGCAAAATGAAAAAATTAAATGTTATCCACCTAAAACTGCTATTGTAGTAACAGATAAAACGGCTACGATAGAATTGCAGGCACTATTGGATATTACTGTGAAGAGAATTATAATGTCAAACGAAATTAGTGAAACTTGTAAAGATTTGACACTGATTAGTAAATGGGGATTTGATGGAGCTTCGAATCAAGCCAATTATAAGCAGAAAGTTGGAAGAGAAAATGAAGAAGATGAGGACTTTGACAATTCTAGCGTATTTATGGGTAGTTTGATTCCTATCAAATTAGTGTCTAGTGACAGAGTTATATGGGAAAATGATTCCCCAAATTCCTCATTATGGTGTCGTCCGCTGTTTTTTAAATTCATGAAGGAAAACAAATTCAGCATTTTGCAAGAAAAAAATGCGATTGAGGCAGAGATTAACAATTTAGTTAAGACAGTGGTTGATGATTTGACCATCTCGCACAACCTAATACTAACCATGATAGATGGTAAAGCGACTGCAGTTCTTTGCGATACATCAACACAAAGATGTGACATATGTAAAGCTACTCCAAAGGAAATGAATGATTTGTCCTTGGTTTTGGCAAAAGAAATTGATGTCGATTTATATAAATATGGTTTATCGTCGTTACACATCTGGATACGATTCATGGAATGCATTCTTCATATAGCGTACAGATTAGATTTGAAGACATGGATGGTGAAAGGTGACAGTAAAGCTATTATGGAGAGCAAAAAGAGAAATATTCAGGAAGCATTTAAATCCGAAACAGGACTTTTAATTGATGTTGTGAAACAGGGTCATGGTACAACAAATGATGGGAATACTGCGAGGAGATTTTTCGAAAACCCCGATATTGCAGCTTCGATCACAGGAGTAAATGAAGAATTAATAAAAAGATTTAAAACTATATTAGAAGCAATTTCGTCGGGTCACCGTATTGATATATTGAAGTTTAAAGATTATACCGAAACCACCATGGAACTATACATTGAATTATATAATTGGTTTTACATGCCTGCAAGTGTTCACAAAGTTTTAGCTCACGGAGCAGCTATTATTGAAAGCTTGGGTATAGTGCCCATTGGAAAATTATCCGAAGAAGCAGCTGAAGCACGCAACAAAGATTTTCGGAGATATCGTGCTCATAATTCGAGGAAATTCTGTAGAAAAGCTACTAATGAAGATATTTTGAACAATTTGTTAATCAGCTCTGATCCACATATTTCAAAGATACGACACAAACTGGTGCGAAAACACAAAGCCTTTTCAGAAGAAGCAACAGCTTTGTTGATCGTTAAGGATACATTTGTTGACGATGATGATCAAGAAAATTTAGGGGTTTTAACTGAAGACCCGTTATTGTCAGAGCATGGTGTTGAGCATGGTGCAGGCCCCTCCTAAAAATATTGGTAAATGATTTGAATTTTGAATTTGTCTTTGTAAGTCTCACACATACAGAACACAGATTTGTAGTCGTGGATTAGGCCTATTGGGGAGACCACTGATAAAAAAAACGCGCCTAGTTCTCTACCTCTGGGGTGGTGTCGAATAGAGAATACAATAATTATCACTGCTAAGTATTCTGAGATTTAGGTGACTTTTAAGATATTTTCGTTCAAAAAAATCTAAAAAAGTCTAACTACCTACTAAGTCACAGTAAACTACAGTAGACGATTAGATGTAAATAAATTGTACTATTAAAATACTTATCCAACAATTGGAAGAAATTTGAGATTTTGTAGACTTAAATGCGATTTTAATAAGAAAAAAAATAAAAAAAAAAATTTCTCCTAAATCGCAGCAAAGCGCAGTAGCTGACTAGTTGTAAAAATAAGCTAATAAATAGTACTATTTTAATATATACATCGCAGTTGGAGATGTTTTCAGATTTTTGAGATTCTTTAGATTTTATGATTTTTTCTATACAAAAAAATATTTAAAAAATTGTAGTACTAAAAATAATGCGTAAAATAAAAAGTCATAGAACAATAATTTACTGTATTAGATAGTAGAACAAATTTGCATCATTAATCAGTAAAAATAAGATGACTTTTTTTTTAATGTCCTAAGTCCACTACGTATATAAATCAACCCACCGTGCGGCGCGGCGGCGCGGCGGCGCGGCACCCGTATCTAATGTACTTATATGATTAAATCAGTATTAGGTAGTAAAAAAAGTAAAAAAATTAGGTAGTAACTTGAATTTTGATTATATTTTGCAATTCAAATCTTTACATGTATTAGATATCGTGATCCTTGGGCAAGCAAATATTGATAGAAATCATAGAAATGTAATTATGTTACACTATAATAGCAAATTAAGGAATCTGAAGCTAAAGTACAAAATGTAGTGTAATGTGTGTATATTGTATGGTATGCTACATGTATTAAATTTGTTTTTTTAGAAATTTGGGGTTGATCTCGTTAGTTTCTAAAATAAAATATCTAGGTAAAATGTTTCAAATAAAATTTTAGAAAGTTTTGGTCCTTTTAAGTAATTATTGATTTTGCAATTTTTCTTTCATTAGTCTAGTTACACACAAAGTTACACGTAATTCAACAACCTAGTCTATTTTAGTTTTAAAAAATATCCACCGGTGTTCTAAATATAAGATACTTTTACATGGGTGGTTTGAAAAGGGTTGTGTTCTTAACTATCAATTGGTGAAAAGAAGTCAGCATTGTCCTCACTGACAAGAGCTACTATAGGTAAAAATGACCCCATCTTTTTACGGGATCGAGAACTACTTTACACTAAATTAAAGGGTGCAAAACGAGTGGGGCAAACAAGTGTCGATTAATTTCGACCCTTTTTGCCCCACTGTCAATAAATTAATTAAATAGTAGGTATAGTTTTATATCATTAATCTTATTCCCTTCACCCACTATCAAAGATACCTGTGTGTTAAATAAGCTGACATCAACACACAGTTTAAATATATACGAACATACATACACAATATACGAACTTTAAATAAAACAGCCATATAGACAAGTCGTCATACGTATATCGGCGTTCAGAGGTAGTGGCGTTAAATATATCATAAAGCAACATAAAGCACTGTGCTTATTATACGTAGCGTAGGTATAGCAAATGATATCGTGGCTCTCACTTGTTTCTATTTACTATAAATCGCACTATTTGTCCGAATGTCGCGCATCGCAGTATCGCACGCAATGCAAGAAGCAAATGAATAGGATAGGAAGTAGCAACCTAGCATTTTAAAAAGCAGTGGCAGCCAGTCGTCGCATGCTGTGTTTTTATGATTATGATTGTCATCGATCGAGCGCGTAATTTGCGATCCCGGGCGGCTCACATTGTATACCTACGCTATTTCTTTCGTGCATTTTTAGTGTTAACTGTGATAGGACGCGCGTGCCGCCGTAACAAATATGCTTACAAAAAGGATGCTTTTAAAAGCATGTACAATAACTTGATTAAAATGTAAAACATATCGCATTTTGGTAAGTTAATGCCATAGAGCATCTTTGAACAGCCGGTCGATTCTGTCGACATCTCACGGTGTTCACCTTGGCGCAGTGAACGACAATAGAGCTGTCATTCCATCTTATATGTTTTGACAACTCACCTGTCATGCGCCCCGCCCAAGTGTTCACTTCGACATGTTTACAGAATCGCACTGCAGTACTATTCCGAGGTGCTGATCGTGAACAAAAATCGAAAAGGTCAGTAAATTGCCAGTCAATCTCATAAAATAATATTAGTTTAAAATGCTAACGCTACTGCAAGGCGACGGCGGCGGCGGGGCGCCGCGCGGGGAATAGGGGGGAGGGTCGAGTTTCGAGCCAGGTGCCAAGTTAATGCGTAAGGGTAGTATATAAAAGTACTCTGCACTCTGTGAAAAGCACGGAACAGAAAAAACAGAAAGTGCTTCCAAGGAGGTTCGATCATTCAGCTTATTTATTCTAGGATTGTGAGACTCCTTGGTGATATTCTTATTTATTTTATTATGGAAATTAAAAAATAAACCGTAAAGAATATGTACGTGGGGTGGGAGTGAAGGAGACAGGTAATAAGGTCATTGTACGAAATTCTTTCTGCTCCGCGACCGGACTTTAGATCAATTTATCGTCCCCTGCATATAGGGTTACCATTTAGAAATTTGAAAAGTCCTGACAAAAAGGCTGACATTCCAATCAAAGTCCGGACATTTTAGTCACAAAATCGAAACTTTGATGATGTATTCAATACAACCTAAATACCTATATGAGCTGCGAAGAATTCTACGTTAAGTTTGATTTTTTACGTAAAACTAAGTACCTATTGTATATTATATATTTTTGTCTTGAAGAAAAAAATGTACGTTTACTTAGTTGATTGTTTGCAAAATTGCAATAGAAGTTTGATTGTTATAGAAGATTTATATTTAGTAGGTATTTATATGAATGGGAAGTTATAAAGATATAAAGACTTATTTGATACTAGCTGTGCCCGCGACTTCGTTCGCGTGGATGCTCGTGACTCAGGTCGATGTTAAGGTTAAGCAATGCTTGCCGAGGTCAGCCTGTGGATGGGTAACCCTTTTAACATGCCGATATTCCTTCGTGCCTCGGATAACATGTTAAGTCGTTGGTCCGGCTGTCATTTGTAGGTCTTTGGCAGATGTTATGGATTGCCAGAAGCCAGGAAATCTGACACCAGTCTTGCCAAGAGGTACCTAACGTGTATCCTAGGTTGTGAAGGTCAAATAGGAAGTAGCTTCACGTACCTAAAACTATGGTATTCAGTTGAATCCGGTTTGACTGGAAACCAACCCCAGCTAGGCAGGCGATGATATTTTTAGTACCTACTGAATTAATCGCTCCAGTGAATCGTTATAATATCACCCTAGAAAATCGAAATACGTTTTTTTTGTTTCGATATGCGATAAAAAAATCGTTGAATGTGCCCAAAACCATTATCAGATTTAAATACAATTTTACACATAATTACTCAAAAACTCGCGAAACTTGTGGTTATAGGAAATGAAAACAAAGTTTTGTTTTGATTTTTTAAGTTTTGCTAAATAATCGTGCACAGTTGAAGGATTCAGATTAAGTACCTATGCCAAAAAAAAAGTTAGTTGATGTAGGAATGAGCGTTTAAAGAACTTAGATAACCTATTAAATCTTTATGAAACTTTAAAAAAATATATACAAAAACTGTCTTAAAAACACGATAAACACTTTTAAAAATTGTCTTTTGAACTGTCTATCAAGTTACTGAATACAATTAAAAGTCGAGCTAAGCAAACAAATATTAGGATAACGTCTTTCTTTCGCGCGATTCAATAAATTACATCAAATGAACACCACCATATATTTGAGAATAAAGTTGAACTGTTAAAGTATTCGTTTGGACCAAGCTACACATAATATATAATGATAAATAATAAAAAGATATTAAAATATTCACTTTTCTCTTTTTCCAGAAATAACTCAACAATGTTATTAGAGGTATTCGTTAGTCTTCTTATCTTAGATAGGTTCGTTATCTTTGGACTTTGGTACAGAACCCTACAGGCCTGATTCGCAAGTCGAACCCTCCAGTTCAGTAATGCTAAGCAAGAACCAGAATTGTACGAGGCCGACAACAAAAAACCGGCTAAGTGCGAGTCGGACTCGCGCACGGAGGGTTCCATACCAGAATCTATAAAAAACGGTAAAAAAATCACGTTTTTTGTATGGGAGCCTCACTTAAATATTTATTTTATTCTGTTTTTAGTATTTGTTATTATAGCGGCAACAGATATTCATCATCATTGAAAATTTCAACTGTCTAGCTATCACGATTCATGAGATACAGCCTGGTGACGGACAAACGGACAGCGGAGCCTTAGTAATAGAGTCCCGTTTTACCCTTCGGGTAAGGTAGTCGGAACCCTAATTAATCATCATCTTCCTGCCCTTATCCCATGTAACTTGAGGTTGACGCAACACGTTTTTTTCTTCCATTTTGTCCTATCGTCAAACTACCACTAACTAACTAATTAATGAACCTGAACGAATCAGAGGTTTTTACGAATTTGGACTCGAGACCTCACCCTATCACTAACTTGAAAAAGTATTCTGAGACCGGATTAAATCTTTAGCGAACAACAATGATGTCAGAAATCGTGTAAGAGTCATAATCTAACGGAAAATCTTAACACCGCGATTCAGAAAAACGCGTCATCAGTGCAACGCCATCTATTTGATCATGTAGTAAACTGACAAAATATTTGGCAGAGGAACACGTTAAATAAGGAGCTCATTTGTAACAATAAGTAACGTCATGGTATTAAAATGTTCACTTTTATTTTACTGCTTATTCATAAATAACTCAACAATTTGTTTTGATGTTATTTTCATGCTTACCTGCATTAGATCTTTCTCAATAGATGGCGCCTAAGATTCGGTCACCGCAACGCTTAGCGCTCTGTATGAAGTTCCTTACTAAAATTAAAAATTCAATATCTTTTGATGTAGTGGGTCGATTTTGATGAAATAATATTAACACTTCATATTTTTAAGAACTTAGCTTTCGAATCCAATCAGTGGTTTTTGCGTGATACTGACACAAACATTTGGACAAACAGACAAACAGATAAACAGACAAACAGACAAAAAATTCAAAAATGGCATTTTTGCGTTTTATACCTTTTTCCTAACATTTGTCAGTTATTTTTATGCGAAAATATTCAATGTAACAGACACGGCAAGTCTACGATTTTATTATATGTATAGTTTACTTATAAATGTATAAGTTTTATTACTTACTCGTTATTTAATCTAAGCCCAAAAATCCGGACAAATTCAAGAGCCGGACAAACGTCTAGAAGTCCGGACATGTCCGGACAAATCCAGACGGATGGTAACCCTACCTGCATATCTACTAAATTTCATGAAAATCGTTGAAGCCGTTACCGAGATTCAGATTATAATATAGGTATACTTCAAAACAAGATTATCTATGAGTGTTACCCCCGTACAATTTCCTTACAAAGATTCGCTTTCATAATCGTTCCGTGGCAATGCAAATTGAGCCTAAGTACCTAAGTCTGCCTATGTAGATATTACTTTATCCACTTAAAGTTTAACTAAATAATAGGTAAGTACATATATTATATCTAAGGGTACCTACTTTTCAATACTGTTTCAGGTTGTCGAAGAAAATCCAGATCCAGAATGGACATTACTTTTCTATCTTCGCAAGAAACTGTTACTGACTGGCACCAAATATGGATGCGGAGAAGGTGGCTGCGGTGCCTGTACAGTTATGATTTCCCAATATTTGAAGAGTGAAGACCGTATCAAGTATCCTTTTTTGACATTCACGATTAAATGCTAATTTTCGACTTCTAGTGTATAGCCCGGCTAGCTCAGTCGGTAGAGCATGAGACTCTTAATCTCAGGGTCGTGGGTTCGAGCCCCACGTTGGGCGTGTCTTTTTGCGAAAGGAAGTTTCCTTTTATTTTTGCCTACATTGTGTGCAGTGCATCTGTGTGTGCCAAATAAACTAGTTTCTTTCTTTGCTCTCAGGATATTTCCGATGTTGAGTAATTTTAGATTTTTGACACTATCTTGTTAATTTTTACTTAGAGTACCTAGGTACTTACTTACTTACTTAAATTTAATAGTACAACAAAACTTTTTAAATACATATATATATATATATGTAAATATATAAAAATAAAAACTCCCAACTACTTACATAGCCATACCCAACATTCTAAAGTTTATAAAATAAACTTTAGAATGTTGGGGCAAAAATTCCTCAGCATCGCTGTGTTGACTGCAAGTGTGCCCAAAATTAGCGGTAGTGCCACATTAGTTTTCATTTTTGTTTTGATTAGAAAGCCTTACCGTATTTTCTTTATGATTTTGATTAATTTCTATTCAAATAACTTATTAGGAATTCGACGCCTGAAGCATTGTAGTTTGTAAAATCTATGTTGTACGTTGCTGATATGAAGATAACATAATATACAATCATCATCATATCTCTGACTGTTGGTACCTAGGTAAGGTCGTTAGAAAAATTAATTTACTGGCGTAGGTATAGGAATATTTTATGGAAGGCACATTTCCGTCGGGTGTGTAACGATTGACATAATAACAAAATATCTAACGTTCACTTGACATAATTTCAGTTAACATAATTTTGTTTAACATAACGATCAGTTGACATAATGAATTGTTGATATAATTTCATTTTACCTAATTTCATATGACATAATTAACATTTCCTATAATGCACATTTCACATACCTAATATTCATTTAGCATATTATTCATTTACTATAATATTCATAATCTCTAAATAACTTTTAATATAATTTAGAAAATCTGATACCCTCAACTATTGTTACCAGGAGAAACTGGATGCAATCTTATATATTTTTTTATAAACCACCTAGAAGTAGGAGCCCCGCCAGGCGGGGCTCCGTCGACCAAGCCCACCCTCGACCATGCATAGAATATTTTAAGGTTTGGTTAAGTGCCATTTGAGTTGCGCTAGAACTGTGTCAAGTCAAAGTCAAAGTCAAAGCATTTATTTCAATTAGACCATTTACAGGCACTTTTGAATTGTCAAGGTCGGTCGGTCAAAAAGATGAAGCTATTTGCACGTTCCAAAGCGTAGATCTCTATGGAGAAGAACGTACAAGAAACTCCATGGACACTCTTTTAAAAATAATATTTTGTTACAAAATTATGGTTACATCATTCATATTGAAATTATACATATATGTGAGAACGATGTAAAAGACGTGCAGGATAAAAGAGTCCGGAGTAAAAAAGCAACAATTAAAATAAACCATGGCAGCCGAGAGATGACCAGTCTCAGCTGACGGCGCCTGTTCACGAACATGACGCATACGCTAGCACCATTCGGCTCAACCATTTTTAAGGGAGCCAAAAATGATCCAACGCATGCGCCACCATCAGCCAGACTTTTGAGTGAGCATGACATCCCCAATCGCCAGGGTACATTCCAAGTCAAAGACCTGCCCAAAATGATCATTATAGTTCAAAGGTACACAGTACTCACACATGTGCCTATTAAACATGAATTTTAAGTCAAACGAATATTAGGTCATAGTAATAAATGAACGTTATATTAAAAGAATATTATAGATATTGAAAATTATATAAAATGAACGTGTATAACGTTCATTTTATTAAATGTTATTATGTTAAATGAATATTATATGATATGAAACATTAGGTCATATGAATGTATGTCATTTGATATTATGTCATATGAAAATTATGTCATATGAACGTTAGTTCAAGTGAAATTAGAGCATTTGTTAGTATGCCAAACATTACACACCGAGTCGGGGTGCCCTAAAGTCCAAATTGCATCCAGTTTCTCCTGATTTTCTAAATTATATCAAAAGTTACTTAGAGATTATGAATATTATAGTAAATGAATAATATGCTAAATGAATATGATGTGAAATGTGCATTATAGGAAATGTTCATTGTCATATGAAATTAGGTAAAATGAAATTATATCAACGATTCATTATGTCAACTGATCGTTATGTTAAACAAAATTATGTTAACTGAAATTATGTCAAGTGAACGTTAGATATTTTGTTATTATGTCAATCGTTACACACCCCTTACGATACCCACGGGGAGAGATGGGCACAATAATGTGTATTCCCCCGACCGAATTTCGATCACGGTGGCCAATCTCAACAGAGATTAGCCATGTACGCAGTAAATATTACCTATAGTGCACCACCAACTTCCAAACTCCGAACTGTTACTGAGAAATTCCTGTGTATAATGGAAAAACCCAAATACACGTCTTGCCCGACGTGGGAATAAAACCTCACGCTTTACTCGGCCGTAGCGCTTTCGACCAAGAGACCAAAGTGGCAACGTGACAACACTAATAGTCCTTAACTCATATTCATTTTCAATTCAGGCACTTTGCAATTAATGCTTGTCTGACGCCCGTTTGTGCCATGCACGGTTTAGCAGTCACAACCGTGGAAGGTATTGGCTCCACGCAGGAACGCTTACACCCGGTGCAAGAAAGGATAGCGAAGGCTCACGGATCACAGTGTGGCTTCTGTACACCTGGCATAGTAATGTCCATGTATGCTTTACTAAGAAATAAAGTCAAACTAAACTACATCGACATAGAAACGGCATTACAGGGAAACCTTTGCAGATGTACTGGATACAGACCCATCATTGAAGGGTTCAAAACCTTTATCGAAGGATGGGAAATAAATTATTGGCGAGAAGGGAAAAACAAATCCTGTTCAAAGGGTGAAGATTGTTGTCAAAATAAGAAAATAAATGCTAACAGTGGTGAATTGTTTAGTAAGTCGTCGTTCAAACCTTATGATCCAACACAAGAACCAATTTTCCCGCCAGAGTTGAAATTAGATAGTCGTTATTCAGAGGAGTATTTATGTTTTACCGGGGAGAATGTTACATGGATACGGCCGTACACAATTAACGATTTGCTTCTGTTAAAATCCAAATGTCCCTCTTCTAAAATAGTTGCTGGCAACAGTGAAATAGGGGTAGAAGTGAAATTTAAAAAGAAAATCTATCCAGTGCTGCTTTATCCTTCTATAATTACAGAAATGAACTTATGTAAAGTTTCAACTAAGGGCATCATAATAGGAGCAACTACCACTCTAAGTGAATTATCTAGTTTACTTCAAAAACAAATTGTCGCAGATCCTGAAAAATCTAAAGTGTATCAAGCAATAAATGAAATGTTGCATTGGTTTGCTGGTGATCAAATCCGGAATGTAGCATCACTCGTTGGAAATATAGTAACAGCTAGTCCAATATCTGATTTAAATCCAATTTTAATGGCATGTTCAGCAGAATTGAATGTTTACAGCATGAACAAGGGACAAAGAAAAGTTGCTATTGATGAAACATTTTTCAAAGAATACAGAGAGACCGTTCTTGAAGATGATGAGATTGTTGTTTCTGTTGAAATTCCATTCACTGAAAGTATGCAGTATTTTAAAGCGTATAAACAAGCTCGACGAAAAGAAGATGACATTTCTATAGTAACATCTGCGTTCAATGTTGTTTTTGATCCAGTTACCAACACAGTGTTTGATGCAAGATTGTGTTATGGAGGTATGGGACCAACTACGATCTATGCGAAAGAAACTTCAAAGTTAATTCTTCGACATCAATGGGATCAAGAAATGTTAAATCTAGCATTTGAATCGTTAACAAATGAGTTGCAGCTGGATATCTCAGCTCCCGGAGGAATGGCCGATTACCGCAAGTCGCTCTGTTTGAGTTTATTTTTTAGGTTTTATTTATATATATTACAACAAAACAGAGCAGATAGTGTCACGCAAATCAATGATAAAGACTTAAGTGGCGTCGAAGAAATACTAATAGATCAACCAAATAGTTCACAGTGCTTCGAAATAAGAAACGAGAAACAAATCTTTTCAGACGCTGTTGGACGGCCAATTACTCATACGTCAGCTCTAAAGCAAGCTACCGGTGAAGCTTTATATTGTGATGATATTCCTCCCATAGCAGGAGAGCTGTACTTAAAAATAGTTTTTAGCACAGAAGCACATGCAAAAATAAAGTCTATAGATGCCAGTAAAGCTTTGTTGCTACCAGGAGTAAAAGCATTCCTATCAGCTGCTGACTTAGATAAAGAATGTAATAAGTTGGGTCCTATAATAAAAGATGAAGAAATATTTTCCAGTGAAATTGTAACGAGTCGGGCCTGTGTAATTGGAGCTATAGTAGCTACGTCAGAGAGTGCAGCTAGGAGAGGAAAAGACTTGGTGGTGGTTACTTACGAGCGTATCGATCCCGTAATTGTAACCCTGGAAGACGCAATAACACACGGATCATTTTTTTCGGGTTATCCTCGCATTCTCTGCAAAGGCGATGCGAATGAAGCATTCATAAATTCAAGTTACGTAATAGAAGGACACGTAAGAAACGGTGCCCAGGAACATTTTTATTTAGAAACCATATCTGCTTACGCCATTCGAAAAGAGGATGAACTGGAAATTATAGCAACTACACAAAATCCAGAAGAAATAGCGGTAAGTGTAGCGTTATTTACATGGTTAAATGCTTAAGGTCTAAAATTTGGGAGTGAATGTGATAAAATGAGTGTGGTGTGTGTAATAATCTCTAAAATACTTTTTTTTCTGCTGTTTCAGCACATAGCTGCCGAAGCACTTAAAATACCGAACCACAAAGTAGTTACTAAAGTTAAGAGAGTTGGAGGAGGTTTTGGCGGCAAAGAAACAAGAGCTACTATTTTAGCTATACCTGTTGCATTAGCTGCATATAAACTTAAGACAGCTGTTAGAGCTGTTTTGGACAGGGATGAAGATATGCAGGCATCTGGTTACAGACATCCTTGTTTGATCAAGTATAAAGTAGGATTTACAGAAGAGGGAATCATAACTAGTGCAAAATTTGAAATTTATGTGAATGCAGGAAATTCCATGGATATATCTTGCGCGGTAAGAATACAGCTGTTAATAAATTACCTGAATCAATAATAATTTGGTTTCCTAGTTCCTTATTGGAAATTCTTTTCTAAGTTCGTTTACTACTTAAGTGAGAATTTTGCGAAATATTTAGGTTTTATAAATGAATAAATTATTATTTAAATTACAGATGATGGAAAGAGCGTTGGTGCACGTGGATAACTGCTACTTCATACCGAACGTTGAAGTACAGGGATATCTTTGCAAAACCAATATGCCTTCAAACACAGCATTTAGAGGTTTTGGGGCTCCAAAATCAATGTTGGCTGCAGAAACTATGCTGCGCCATATAGCCGAGACTTTAGGAAAATCCTATGAGCAAATTGTTGAAAGAAATCTTTATCAAGAAGGCTCATTGACGCATTTCAACCAGCCGCTGACGTATTGTACTTTGTCAAGATGTTGGAATGAATGTATAGAAACTTCTAACTATTGGAAAAGAAAGAAAGACGCTGAAGAATTCAATAGGTAGTCATCAGAATATTCTAAATCAGAGATTAAAATACATGATGTTGGTTTTTTGAGAACCGAAAATGATGTTTTTGTTAAATTTTCCTATAATGTTTCAGGATAAACAGATGGAAGAAGAAAGGCATCACCCTTGTTCCCACAAAATATGGAATATCTTTTCAAATCGATGTCCTAATGCAAGCAGGTGCACTTTTGTTGGTGTATAAAGATGGATCAGTTCTACTTTCAATTGGAGGAATAGAAATGGGACAAGGACTCTTCACTAAAATGATACAAGTGGCATCAAGAGCTCTCGAAATTGATTACATGAAAATTCACATTAGTGAAATGTCGACTGATAAAGTTCCTAACAGCTCACCAACAGCTGCAAGCATAAGTTCTGATTTATATGGGATGGCTGTTGTAGAAGCATGTAAAGAGTTGAAAGGAAGACTGGAGCCATTCAAAGCTAAAAATCCAACTGGGAAATGGGAAGATTGGGTCATAGATGCTTATGTTAACAGAGTACAGTTATCGGCTACAGGATTTTACGCTGCGCCAAAGATAGAATATAATCCGGAGACAAATTCTGGAAATCTTTTTGAATATTTTACTTATGGTGTAGCATGTTCTGAAGTTATTATTGATTGTTTGACTGGTGACCATCAAGTACTACAAACGGATATAGTGATGGATGTCGGAGAAAGTTTAAACCCCGCTATAGACATAGGACAGATAGAAGGTGCTTTTATGCAGGGCTACGGATTTTACACTTTGGAGGAAATGGTATTCTCAGCTGATGGAGTAGTACTTTCAAGAGGTCCTGGAGCATATAAGATTCCGGGATTTTCTGACATTCCGAAAGTATTTAATGTATCGTTACTAAAGGGCGCCCCGAATCCACGAGCAGTTTATTCATCCAAGGTTTTTTTTTCTTAATCTGCCATAACAACAAAATTCAACTCTCTGAGATACAGGAACAGAGGTCTCAAACTAAAAATGTATGATTTCAGGCTGTGGGAGAACCACCTCTATTTCTCGCCGCGTCAGTATTTTTCGCAATAAAAGAAGCTATTAAAGCAGCTCGGTTGGACAGTGGAGCATCTTCAGACTTTATATTGGATACACCAGCGACTTGCGCTCGAATCAGGATGGCTTGCGAAGATTTGATTACCAAACAGGTACGCAAATTGCATTACCCTTTCACCTACTTAGCCAAAAAATGCAAGGAGACAAATTAGCTCACAAACGTTATTGCAAAATAACGGTTTGCATGTTACGTAAACTCGTTATTTGCAATAATGTTTGCCTAACGTGTTAAGGACATTTTATTTGATATTGTAGCGTTTTGTGTTCTTGAATGTTCGTATTGTTTTTCTTCCTGTGTTGATTTACTGTGGGTAATCAATCACACACGAAAGCTATGTCCCACTTCACCAATTATAATCGGTCCCTAAAAATATTTTGGTCGTGGTTGTTTGGATTCTATGAACAAAGATATTTATAGCCATTTTGAAGGTACTATTTGATTTTTGTAATAATCATTGTTTGTTTCAGGTGAAACCCACGATTAAGGGCAGCGGGAAACCATGGAATGTTATAGCATAGTTAATACAGGTATCATCATCATCATATCAGCCGAAAGACGTCCACTGCTGGACATAGAACTCCCCCAAGTGTCGCCACAACAACCGGTCCTGTGCGTCTCGCATTTATCGGCTACCCGCGACCCTCACCAGGTCAACGGTCCACCTTGTGGGAGGCCTTCCAAAGCTGCGTCTTCCGCTACGCGGTCGCCACTCTAGAACTTTTCGGCCCCATCAACCATCTGTTCTGCGAGCAATGTGCCCTGCCCACTGCCTCTTCAGTATGTTGTATGTTCAGTAGTATGGCGATCCTTTGGGCTATGTCGGTAACCTTGGTTCTCTTGCGGATATTGTCATTCTTGATTTGATCACGCAAGGAAACTCCGAGCATTGCGCTCTCCATTGCCCTGTGACTTTAAGCCTTTTGATGAGGCTCATTGTGAGCGACCACATTTCAAGTCCATAGGGTCATCACTGGCAACATGGTCATAGACTTTCATCGTGAAACACTGTGGTATGTGAGACGAGAAGATACCGCGCAACTTCCCGAACGCCTCCCAGCCGAGTCGGATTCGACGGTTGACCTCTTTCTCAAAGTTAGCCCCACCTAACTGGACCTTTTGTACCAGGTAGACGTACTCGTCTACAACTTCCGAGTGTAGAGCCTCCAATCTTGATAGGAGTGGGTGCTACATGGGTATTTACTATGACCTTGGTTTTGTCCATGTTCATTTTAAGACCCACTCTTTCGGAAGCTCTACTGAGGTCATCGAGCATTGTACTGAGGTCCTCCATGGTCTCAGCCATGACGACTAAATCGTTGGCAAATCGAAGGTGAGTGATGTACTCGCCATTGAAATTTATGCCTAGCCTTCTCCAGTTCAAAACCTTGAAGACATCCTCCATAGCGGCCGTGAACAGTTTCGGAGAAATTACGTCTCCCTGCTTCACACCCGCAGCGGGAGGATAGATTTTGATGTCTGCTCCTGAAGTCGGACTAACATGGTGGCGTTGTTATAAACAATTCAGCACCTCGATGTACCGATAGTCGATCTGGCACCGTTGGAGAGACTACAGCACAGCCAAAGTCTCGATCGAATCGAAGGCTTTCTCGTAGTCCACAAACGCTAAGCAGACGGGGCAGATTATACTCTTCGGTCTTCTGTATAACCTGCCACAGCGTGCGTATGTGGTCTACGGTGCTGAAGTCTTTTCAGAATCCGGCTTGTTCGGGAGGTTGGAAGTCGTCAAAGCTGCGTGCGAGATGGTTTGTGATGACTCTGGAAAACAGCTTATAGACATGGCTCAGAAGTGAGATGGGCCTGTAATTCTTAAGCAAGGCACTGTCGCCCTTCTAAAAGAAGAGTACCACCCCACTCTGCTCCACGCTTGTGGCGTTTTCCCCTCGAGTATGACGGAATCGAACAGTTTCTGAAGGGCCTTAAGTGTGCCCTATAGTCAGTCATTGTTTCATACAAACGTAGTCTGGCGATTACTCTACTGATTGACGGAGTGCGTTCAGAAAAAAAGTCACATTTATTTACCTAGGCATTATCTAGGCCTGTAGGTATGGAAACAAAACAGAAAAAAAAAATTGATATGCAAATAATTTGTGTCACAACTTTGGGGGTGAACACGAACCACTACGACAAAAATAAAAAAATTGTGTCGTCGTTTGCGAGTAGGCCTCATGAAGAAACAAAAAACTTGACAGCATTTAAAGTATGAAATGAAATCAATTGAAATTAAAATTGAATGGGTTTATTTCACCATTGCACTTAAAGGGTATTTATTTATACAGCCTGGGTAAACAGTTATAGAAACAATCATAATAGAAGTCGAAAACAAAAAAAATGTGTAAAAAAAGTAGTACAGAACGGGACTTTTTTATTGCTGACCGGGCCTTTTCTTGGTCTTGATCACGCCGGATGGAAAGCGATGGTTATCCATCGCTTTAGACCTTATGGTCTATGATGGAACGAGCGTTCCCAGAAGATGCCTGTTCATTCTATACTAGACTCCATCATGGTCGATCGCTCCATTTTGTTTTGTCTCTCGGCCCTGAAACAACGAAATAAAATGGCTGTTGGTCAATAAACACCTGCAAAACTAACTTTCAAATTAATGGTAGGTACCATTGAAATACAATAAATTAGTCACCCCTGAACGAGCCATCTTGTTATGAAATAAATAAATGTATGCTACAATTTATAAGTCATTGGTATCAGCGCCGGGGTTCGATCCCACTAGACTCTACAGACTATTATTATAAGAGAGTAATTTTACCTTCTTGACAATCTTACTTTGGCTTGGTTTAGCCAGTCACTGATTATCTCTTTCAGCTTATCGTCAGTGGCAGTTTAATATTCTGACTTTCAGGCTGACGGCCGGGTCAATCTAGCTCTTGGGTCGTTAGCAAGATCGCAGCGGGTTTGGTTATTGACTTGTATATCTGTCCATAGAATGTGTGAATGTTTCTATTTAAATTTAATGTGCCTATTACCATGCTGTGATCCTTCTGGTTTTCACCGCGTTGATTTCAGAGACATCATTGAATATCTGCTTCTTCGTCGACATGATGAAGTCAATCTCATTTTTAATTGCACCGTCGGGGCTCTGCCAGGTCCACTTCCTGTGCTCACGCTTTCTGAAGAAGGAGTTCATCATATCCTTATACTTACCTTCCATAAAACTGGCCAGTAGGTGTCGGTGGTTCCGACGTCCATATCCAAATTGCCCCACTCGCAGCTCGTCACAGTCTCGTTTTCCCAGTTTCGCGTTGAAGTCCCCCATGACCACGGTGAAATGAGTTTTATGACCATACATGGCTCTGGATATATCCTAATACATGGTCTCTATTTCGTCGTCGGGGTGTGTTGAGGTTGGGGCGTAAACCTGTACGACCTTCAACGAATATCTTGACGATATTCTGAGTATAAGGTACGCCACCCTGGTCGACACACCCTCGATCCTCACCACATTGAACACGAGGGACCTGTGGACGAAAAACCCGACACCACATTGGGACTTCTGGTCACCCTCCTGGAAATAGAACAGATTGTCGGATTTGAGAATTGTCGTGTCGTCCCCCTCTCTTCGGACTTCAGACAATCCCACAATAGGTCAACCACAACATCAAAACCAACATCGCAACCTCCTCAAGTTCGTGAACTTCTCGTCGGTACGGAGTGTTCTTGTGTTTAATGTTGCCAGGTCCAGTCGTCTGTGTTTTTTGCGGTAGGTAGCCGTAGTGTATAAGGTACTTAGCTCTTATTCACGTAAAAGTAAGCAAATAAATTAGGTATCTACATACCGTTTTACATTAGTGGTGAATAAATTATTTATAACATTACCTAAGTTACATTAATGTTTACGTTTTATATTAGTACCTAAGTACCTACCTATTGTTTTGTTGACGCTGTATTTTTAGAGCTACACTGTAAATTAGCATTTGTTATCGCCTTATCTGTTGTTATATCACATCTAAGTAAATATCGTAACTTTGTTGAAAAGATAAACTATACTGCACGCTTAATACTTATTTTATTTCTATTCCATCATCACTATCATCAGCACTGTATCCTAATATAACAGAATCCTGCAAGACTGGTCGTTGTATGGAACTTATTTAGAAACTACCTTCTTTAACTTCTAGATAGAGACTCTGTAGGAGGTTTTTCAGCACTAGGTATGTACTAGGTATATGAGGAAAAGCTGCACGATCAGGGGCCTCTAAATCATCTACTTACATTTAACCATAATGCCGATAATTGACAACCAAATGTGAATTCGAAAATACCTACTTATAGTAATTTCCATATCCAGATTACCTCCATAAAGCAGTTGTGGTTTAGTAGGTATGGATACGTCACCGGAAAATTGCTATGTTAAAATATATATATATATATATAGGTATTATAAATATAGGAAGATTGGCCAGAGAGGGCAACATACAGATAAGACTGGAAAGTGGGGAGGACTTCTGTCCAAAAATGCGACATCAGACGTTGGTAAGTAAGAAGCACTGTATTTGAATTCAGAATGAGAATGCCCTGCCCTCCTCTTAGTTAGACGACGATGGAGCATTGGAGCTCCTTTCCAAGAGCCACCTATTACACTAAGTATTAAACATCTTAATACCGAGAGGCGAGACGAGTTATGATAGCTGGTTAAACAAAAAAAGAACAGCTGATATGAAACAGCACATGCTGTAGTGTAGGTTGGTAAAATACCTAAGGTACCTAGTTGTTTTTTTTTAATACATATTGATAACTTAGGTGGCTATTACACAATAATTTTATACTTAAGAGAATCGACGACGAGATAAAAAACCGCAAGAGGAACTATACTTAGTTAATTATGATAGCTCGGACATAAGTATCCGATTCTTGTTTTAAGTACCTATGCCTATTTATTATTTTCATCCAAATTTGATTCTGAAAGGTTTCAGTTATTAAGTAGGTATTTAACATAGCCGATACAGATGATAGGTACCTATAGTTTTATGTCATAGTACCTTTAGTTATTATGTTGATCCCCAACCAGGTTAATTGTAGATATTTGATCTGAGTTGGCAACAAAGGTCAAGTAAGCATTATGAATATGGACATTGACCGGCTGTCACTACTTATTAGTCAATAATTGACGGAAGTAGGTAGTAAGACTTGTAAGAGCATGTAAGTAAGTTTATCCAATGGACTTGTAGTATATCCGTATTTTAAAGGCAATATCAGTACCTACCTAGGCTAGGTATCTAGGTAGGTACTTTCCTACTAAGTTTGCAATTGTGTCCCACAAACTTTGTTTTCATTAAGGCGAGCCTGACTTGAGCGCGTAGGCATCTAACGCTTACCTCAGGCCCCGCAAGGAGTAGCAATACGTAATAACTAATAAGTTACGATGCGCGGGAGACGCGCGCACCAAGCGCACCGCTCGCTCATGAGTTCACAGACTCGGGTAGGTACTAAGTTCCGTCACAGGATAAAGTAATGCAGTAGATCAACTTGAATTGATTAGTATAAGTTTATTTTGTTTTATTTTTCTATTAAGTATTTTTTAAGTTTATAGATGGATTAAGTACGTATTGTACAAACTTGAATCCAATTACTAATCATTAAAAATCAGTAAGAATACTTATTGATTTTAGAGTATATGGTGGATTTAAAATTGACTGACACGAAAATTATGAATACGAGTACGATACAAAACTACGCGTCGCGCGCTATTTGGCTTTGGTGCGATACCTTCGTAAAAATCAAGTAGTAGGTAGGCACACTTACTTTAGGAAAATTATGTTACAATTCTTGAATATTATAATTCAAGAAAGCTTAAAAGTATAAATGGTTTGGAATTTGCCTAGATGCTATTAAAAAAAAACAAAAACGTTTTTATATTTTTTAATCAAATAGTTAACATAATAAAAGTTACCAATGCAACTGGCTAAAATTCGTTGAACTGTAGCTGTCTCGGTTTGCATGGACCTAGCTGCACAGGCTTATCATTAACATTTTCTTTGTTTTCTTTCAATATTATGTCTCGTATTGGCATACCGCGATTTTGGCGCGGATCCAAAATCTCTGGTAATATACATTTCAAATAAAAATCTATAACTTTTTTCTCCATGTGCACCCGCCAAAATTCGTCATCTCTTGAAATATTTTCTACTACTAGTTTTCACCGGACCATATTCCAAAAATGCATTGGTTCCTTTCTGTTACGTGAAGTTGACCCTGCACTTGGTAATACCAATTACTTTTTTTGTTTATAACTCTGGTATGTTTTATTCTATCGAATTTAAATATATATATTTTATTTTCTTCAATAGCAGCATTTCCCTTTTCTAAATGCCGTTATTGGACATTTAATTTCAACAATGGTGTCGTTCCCAACTATACCGTTTGGGGTAACCCCAATAAATGAGTATTATTTTGGAGACAAGTCACGCCTGTTGACCTGTAACGCAAATTTTGAATTTGATTTGTTGGTAATTAACAAGTAAAATTTTAAAAACTTACAAAATATCCCTGTTCAATAAAGATAACGGAGCTACAGTGCCAAAGACAGATACACAGGCACACAGACGCACATACACAGAAACATAGATAGCAAACCGTTTTAAATAAATAGGATAGAATTGTAATAATTACGTAGGTATGTACTTATGTGGGGGTGTGTGTTTAATTTCTTTATGTATATTTATGGTGTTATAATAATGATAATGAGATACTTACTATTTTATTCAAATCTTTACTAAATAATATTATAAAGTGGAAGTGCGCTAAGTGCGCTGTGGTAATAGCTAATTATACGTAAGTACCATGTACTACAAAGATATTGTTTTTCATTCGATCTAAAAAAAAGTCCGACGTTACACCTATATCTATCTCTTATAAATAAGCCACACTAAGGCATTTTATGTCAAATAATTTATTTAAAAATTAAAGGTGGTTTTTCAGCATTAATATTAGGCAGGCATATTAATCCTTACTAGCGAAAGTTACTTCATCATCAAGATAATTTTATGAAGATAAACTTTGTCTTTTACAGCATGTTATTTGAACTCACCGTTTAGGAGATAATGTAAAATTAAAACAAATTCAACAATGTTATTAAATCGAACGGGCGGTGCACGAGACGCGGCCACCAAACGAGAACGCGTTGAGCGTGCGTGACTGCGTGCGACGCGGTGCGAGAAATTCTTTTTTGTATTATGATTATGAATTTATGATAGTTACATTCATGGGGAAGGCTGTACGGCTATACGGGAACGGGAATTCCTACGGGAATGAAGAGTTCCGTTACCTATCTCCGAAGTTCTTCATCAGATCTTTACCAAATTGAAATGGGATCAGTCCGGGAAGATACAGTTCCATAAAAAATAGAATCATCAAAATCGGTTGACAATTGGCGAAAATATCGCTGAGCAAAAATACAACAACAAAAAAACAGTCGAATCGAGAACCTCTTCTTTTTTGGAAGTCAGAACAGTTTAGTGTATGTAATTTATAATTTCTATGCATTTTTCCTCTTGCCAATAAACACCGATAAAGTTACGCATTGGATTAAAAACTATCCAAACTGACCACATAGTTTTTTGTATGTCTTGTCATAACTTGATACATTGTTAGTAATTAGTAAGAGGATGGACTCTAGTGTACAGCGCATAAATGAGCTGGTCCGGTAGCCTAAACGTTACCAAAAGTATGTTATTATAATATTTTCATAGGAAATGGTCATACTGTAACACTTTTACACTATGGCACGCGACTCACGAGTGCGCTGCGCGTATTGGTTGGCATAGACGAGACCTACACAAACGTTGCAGACACCATAAATATTATTATTTGTTGTGTTGTAGACGTTGTAGTGGCTGTGAGTAGGTACCCACCTAGCGTATAACTACACTTATATTTCTTCTCTACATGAACACCAAAACATTATTGCACCGATATTCAACTCTCATGTAGGAAATACGAGCTATTATTTTGGCATTTGTTTAGGAGTAAGATAAGTGAAAACGGACATTTATAATAAATAACAAATATTATAAGACTTGTACAAACTCTCCGAAACCATCAAGACTAACGTAGCGGGGTGAACTACCTATTTGACATTTGAAAACAGTAAATCATTGTATCATGTGCGCGCGAGGTGGCTTTATGCACTCTGAAATAGGGTTCAAATTCAATTGTTTTACATACTTGATGCGGTTGGTAAATCTATTTCGCGCGAAAACTAAACCACTAAAGCGCACGTCTTTATGCGTATTGAAATAAGGTTTAAATTAAACTGTTTACATGTTCGCGGTGTGTAAATTTATCTGTTCCGTGTTGGTACTTACCTAGTTAGTAAAGTAAATTATGTATAATATACCTATATACCTTTTTGTTTATTCAGCCAAAGTTTATAAAAAAAAAGTAGTCACCGCTGCAACGAAGAGCCGTTGATGACAACTTTTATTCCCCCATTTTTTTTTACAAAGTTATAGCTACATCAAATAAAAACTAACTATATTACAACTGTTTGAACACTAAATTGTATACAAGTACTATTATTTAACCGCTCGACACGTGAAAATTCCAAAATAAAAAATAAATCTTACGTAAATAAACATAAACATTAAATTCGCGGCACACCGGTGTGCCGGCAGTGCTCGAGCGGTAATCAATTTAGGCTTAGCCAGTAACAGAACTTGGCGGGGGTGGCGGCATCGCAAAAATTGGCACACGTCCGACCTCCAACACGTTCCGCTCGGGACTAAATGACACGGGGCGCGCGCATGAAAAGACAAAATCACTTGATTTTGGAATTAGTGGGATACGTATTTTCATATTTCACATTATGACGGCCGATTTTTATCACATTTTTTACGACCTTTATTGTGGTATAAGTTTTATTACTCAAAACCTTATATAACTCAAATGAAATGATAATTACATCTTGATTTTGACTTGTCTTTGCGATTTAATTGGATGCAGTAAAGTGCAAGTAATCGTGTATCGCACGGCCGAAATAGCTAGATCGAAGTGTGAAATATGTAATATATTTTTTTCAAAATTTAAATCCGTGTTCTTTACGAATAAAACACAATTTTACACAATGCAAAACAACGTTTTTCCGGATAACCTAGCCTTAAATGCAATTAAGGGTTTCAGGAGTGGATGACATGATCTACATCAAGACAATGGAAAATAACTATCATTGACTGTCGGAAAATCAATGATGATCACGCCCCAGATAGCAATTTAAACTTGTTTCAGGCTTGCAGTAAGTTTTAAATATCAAATGTGAAAGCTTGCATAAAGTTTGATGAGGCAAAGGACATACCTACTTGTGGCAAGTTTATATCAAACTTATATCAAATTTCTAGTTTCCGCCCATCAAACTTGTATAATGTGTGCCAATGCAAACTTGCCAACTATTTGTCTTGACAAATTACCTATAATGTTGTCACATAAGTACTTGCTTGTTTGTTGCATACATTGTAATCAATGGTCTATTGCTACGACAGATACTTAATAATATGCCACAAAGGGATAAGTTTTGGTGTTTTTCAGGAGGCTTACTCGCGAACGTGAACCACTACGACAAAAATAAAAAACTGTGTCGTCGTTTGCGAGTAGGCCTCATGAAGAAACAAAAAACTTGACAGCGTTTAAAGTATGAAATGAAATCAATTGAAATTAGAATTAAATGGGTTTATTTCACCATTGCACTTAAAGGGTATTTATTTATACAGCCTGGGTAAACAGTTATAGAAACAATCAAAATATAGAAGTCGAAAACAAAAAAAATGTGTAAAAAAAGTAGTACAGAACGGGACTTTTTTATTGCTGACTGGGCCTTTTCTTGGTCTTGATCACGCCTGATGGAAAGCGATGGTTATCCATCGCTTTAGACCTTATGGTCTATGATGGAACGAGCGTTCCCAGAAGATGCCTGTTCATTCTATACTAGACTCCATCATGGTCGATCGCTCCATTTTGTTTTGTCTCTCGGCCCTGAAACAACGAAATAAAATGGCTGTTAGTCAATAAACACCTGCAAAACTAACTTTCAAATTAATGGTAGGTACCATTGAAATACAATAAATTAGTCACCCCTGAACGAGCCATCTTGTTATGAAATAAATAAATGTATGCTACAATTTATAAGTCATTGGTATCAGCGCCGGGGTCCATATTTATACTGTGGCCGGGGTTCGATCCCACTAGACTATAATTATCTACACCCGCTCTACAGACTATTATTATAAGAGAGTAATTTTACCTTCTTGACAATCTTACTTTGGCTTGGTTTAGCCAGTCACTGATTATCTCTTTCAGCTTATCGTCAGTGGCAGTTCCATGCACTTTTTTACACATTTCTGAAAATATAAATAAAACAGCTATAGTATTAGTCTACTTATTTCACATTTTTTTTTCAAAGGTAAGTAGGTAGGTAGGTACCTACCTAAGTAACAATAAGTAGGTAAGTATTTACCTATAGTAATGATTAATGTAAGAAGGAAGGCATGTGTTGTTATTGTATGATGAATAACTATTTGCATTAATATTACTTGCAACTACTTGAAAGGTAAAAAATCTAAACAGCACGTGGAGGTAGGTAGAGTACGTTAATTTCACAATTTTATAAAACACCTTTACTCGTTACGTTTTGATTTTATTCGAGATGTTAACGAGTTCTTAATGACCTCGCTGTATCAAGTTCATTTCAAATGACTAGTAACAGCCAAAGATTTCACAAGTTGATATTTTTATAACTTCAATAATACGTAAGTATAGAGGAGATAATAAGTTGTTTATTGGTTGTCCGTCCATGTGGATGTACTGCGCCCGCGCACTGGATAACAAGGGGCAAGCAGACTCGACCACGCAACGACGCAACCGGCGATCACACGTCGTCATACTCGTCATTCGTCAGTTGTGTTTCATACCGTCACTTGGCGAGACGTGTCCATCTCTAAACTACGAACGCTTTTGTTTAATAAAATAATAAAGTTCCTATGACAATATGGGATTGTTGAATGTAGAAGAGGAAAGCGGTGATGTTTGTTCGGAGTTGGTATTCTTTGTGAATGGAAAGAAGGTGAGTGATGTGCTTTAGTATGTGGCGAGACAATAATCTAAATTAGTTGTTATGTTTGCGGAACAAATGATCAATTAGACGAGCCGGTTGATAAAGTATCACAATGTAATTTGTTACAAACAGATCTGCAGTCTGTTCAGACCTAATAGTACCATTAAAATGTAGCTGTAAGTAATAAGTAATAATTTTCACGTTGATTTTCATCGCTATAGATAAGATATTTAGGGTAAACACATAACACTTATCTATCTTCAAAATATCAATGTAATTTAGGCTTGTAGGTAATGTGCTTCAATTAAATGACTGAAATTAATGTTCTATCTGATCTACGATATCGGTTGCTATAGTATTAAGTTTACAAGCGGTAAATGGGTAGATACCTTCATATTAATTATTATTTTAGGCTTTAAAGCTATTAGTGCCGGGCACTGCCGGGGTTCCAAAGACTACCTACTGGGTTATAAGGGGCTTAGTGCATTCACAACAAAGATAAGATTCTAGTGCACAAGCCCTAAAGACCATGATCTTGTGAATTTCACACGCTTATCATGTGATAACAAGGAAGTAGACGGTCTATGAAAAGTAAAGAAAAAATAGTTCCCTACAACTACTTTCAATAAAAGACCCTTTTCTTGATTAAGTACCTAATAACTACAGTGATAGATAATAATAGATGAACTTAAAAATTAATGCAGATATTCAAAATAATATTGCTACATAATTCAATCCAAATCTATGTGGATTGTGTAAAACATTTCTGCTTAAATTAAATATGTAGAATACAAGTTTATAATGATTGAGTCATTCCACGTGTTTTTCTGGTTTAATCATAAATTGATATCAATGATATGGGTAGAAGAGACATGTCTCATGATATCTGTGTTCTATAGTCGTCTTTCCCGGTGTGTACCTACCTAGGTCAGATGGGGGGGGGGGGCTACTAGACTTCCTATGCGTAGATCGACTAAAAGGCTTCTGTTCTTCGCGTTGAATTCAAATGGAATATAACTTATCTACAATAAAACGTATTAAAAGTTAAAAACAACTGTACTTATATTGCGTCATGTGGAACTGTTTTTATTTGCTCAGAATATTACGTTTAAGAGGAGGGTTCGTCGGCAGAATGGCCCTGATAGTACTGACCTATAACGCCCTCTTCGCAATAATCATAATAATGATGACCCGTATTCAGTCATTTATATACTTTCATATAGGTATTATTATATTGTTTGCTCATTTACAGCGACATTCATATCACTGTGTGACACGAGTATGAGACAAGTTATTATGTTGCTGGTCAGTAGGTAGGTAGGTACTTCGCCCGTGGTAGGTATCACTTTTTAATTAAAAAAAACCGGCCAAGTGCGAGTCGGACTCGCGCACGGAGGGTTCTTTACCATTATCTATAAAAAACGGCAAAAAAATCACGTTTGTTGTAGGTATGGGAGCCCCACTTTTATTAAATATTTATTTTATTCTGTTTTTAGTTTTTGTTGTTATATGCGGCAACAGAAATACATCATCTGTGAAAATTTCAACTGTCTAGCTATCACGGTTCATGAGATACAGCCTGGTGAGTAAGACAGACGGACAGCGGAGTCTTAGTACCTAGGTAATAGGGTCCCGTTTTTACCCTTTGGTTACGGAACCCTAAAAAAACAGTTTTTCGATCAAAAGAAAACTTATTTAGGCCATCTGGCTTAAAAGGTAGGTAGGTAAGTACTTAGTACTGACTCCCATATAAAACAATAGGTAGACGAAAACTGCAACACTTACAGGCGAACCATTTTACAAATATGTCAAATATTTTCGATCGTATTTGAAACACTCGAACAGAAGCAACAGACGACACGGACGACACGGTTGGCGCAGTGGTTGAGCGATTGACTGCGTGTACGTTACCCCAACAAGAAAGTGTCTCCTAGAGTTATATGAGTAGAACGTATTATTGGTGCCTTTTCTGTTGTAAATGTGCCCCCACATAAAAAATGTGTGCCCCCTGTCGTTTTGGAAAAAAACGGAAAAAACGATTCTTGCTGGGGTAACGTTTTTCTAGCAGGAAAATTCTAAACGAATGATCGGAGAGAGAAAAATTGTGCATAGCCAGAGAGCTTATATGTGTGCCAAAATGTGCCCCCAAAAATAAAATCTGTGCCCCTTCAGGTTTTCGAGATATTGCATTTCCTGCTGGAGTAACGTTTTGATGAATCGTATATCTCTAAAACCATTGCATGTGCCCCTGTAGAATAAACATACACGAGTAGCTCTTAATGTGTGCCCCTTTGTGCCCCAATTAGATTTAAGAAAATATTTATAGTTTTCAAGTTATCGCGGTTTTATGAAAACCCGAAAAAACATCGCAGCGCCTAAATGAGACAAGGCATAACTTCGCTGAAAACTGTATTCGGTTCTTCTTGACGTTCATAATAACCATACAAAGTTTCAAAACTGTTCATGCATGCGTTTTTGAATAATCATGCTTAAAGTAAAAACGATGGTGTCATAACTTTGACGGCAAAATACAAGGAACTGGCACAATCCCAGATGTGTAGGTGTAAACCAAAATCTTGTGCCTTTAGTCAAAAATATATGGTGAAAATATTGAGCTTCAAATGTTACGCATTAAGTAAATATAAACAAAAAACCAAAATATGTAAACAACGGCTGGTTATCCGACCAAATCTGAATGACTACTAAAAAGCGACGGATTCATACATATCGATGACCTTCTTTATTGGACGTATTATACCTAAGCTGTTGTCCGTACAGTCGCGTTCAAAAGTTTTGAGGGCTAATTAAAAAATATATTAAATGCACCTTGTGACTATATGTGTTGTTATGGCTGCCATAGAACATTCTGTAAAAATCAAATCAATTATTAGTTATTTCGGCTAAAAAGATACAGCCCTGTGACTGTGACATGTTGAGTGTTGACGGATTGTGGTCGAGTCTTAGTTTTGGAGACATGAATTCTTGTCATGAATTATTTTTTTACATAGTAACTAGAAGTTATTAAGGGATTATATGTCATCAACCTAGCACAAGAAGAGAATTAAATAAGTATTATACAAAAAAAGTAAACAAATTACTGAATCGCTTTTGACGAAATTTCTATTAGACCAATCGGAAAGTATGTATATCCTTTCAGATGAAAACAAAACAAACATGATTTAGAACATACTAGTTAAAAAATAAATAAATAGGTAAAGTAATGAAAAAAAAATCCAAGTGCTTGATAAGGTACAAGTATTTTTAAATAAGTCAAAACAATGCCATTAAATACTTACCACCGCAGATCGTGCCATAAAATTCACCACCCCTACAACCACATAATTGTTATAAAATGCTTATACGCCACTTTCAACCAACTTAAAAAAAAGTAAACAAACAGTATCAGTGCAACTGCGTGACTCAACGTAACAGTGTCCTTGGCGTCATAACATAACTGCAACTGTTTACCAATACCAAGTAATAATCCAAACGCACTTCTTAGTCAATAAACACTTTGTACCCATTATTCATAATAGAGCGACGTTACACGTAACTGTCTCTGTCACACTAACACCGTACGCGTACTAGCTGTCTCACTTTCTCTAAGCTAGACAAAGCGATTCCTTGCGTGACGACGTCAGCGGACGCCGCGGGGCCAGAGATGTATGTAGCGGTGTGGGGAGGCGAAAAAAGGGAATCTTCTATTAAGGTAAATGCTCCAACCAGCCTGCGAAATTCGAATTTTCCTAAGTTTTTTTGCAATTTGCAGGCCAGTGCTTGGTTGTATGTTGTTTAAAATATTATTCGCGGCTGTAAAACATATGTAGATACAAAATTATAATCATCAATATCATCAATACAATGCTCTAAGTTCATAAAGATGTAGGAATGAGTTTTTCTGTTTTTTCTTTTTTCCTACGCTTTTATTTAGTACGAACATATTTAGTGTCAGTTTATTTGTTGTCACGAAACGTCGCTGCAATTTGTACAAAAAAAATACGTGTGAATAACAGTGCATTTCCAAATAAAGAAGCGAGTATTATTTTCATAGCATTAGCCTATTAATACAATTCATGTATGTATCGTCTTTATCTATATATTACAAGTTATTCTGATATTGTGGCTAATTGAGGTTGTTTCTCACGAAAATGCTACACATATCAGTCACATTTCGTCACTCATATGACGTAACTCACATCTACGTGTAAAGTTAAAACATGTTTACACTGCGGCTGAAAATTTTAACAAATTATATGCGGCGTCCGGTGTTATCTCCATACAAAACGTTTCACTAATAAATAAATCTGACATTTACGGAAAATAGTTATAAAAGAGTTTTAGTGTAATTTTTTAAAATAATAATTTGGAGGTTTCGAATAAATGCTGAATTTGATCATTAAACCTGCATTTTAGCTCCCTGCCGGACCCTGCTCAATTTGAGCAGTAGGACATAGTTACATGTAAAATCTGCTTTACAATAAACGTGACTTACATTAGTATAAAAATACAGGTATGTCACAAAACAATTTGGTCACGATTTTGAGCATGTTAGTCACATGTACATTTTGTTTGAAAATGGCTCTTATAAATGTACTTAATCATGTGTAAGGTCATAGAAACAGCGATTAAAATATAATCCAATAACAACTTTATTTTATTAGATATTACTTTTCTACTTCAGTGTACTCAGGCACAACACGTGTGAACCGGTTAGTGATTAAAGTAAAGAAGGTCATCGATATGTATGAATCCGTCGCTTTTTAGTAGTCATTCAGATTTGGTCGGATAACCAGCCGTTGTTTACATATTTTGGTTTTTTGTTTATATTTACTTAATGCGTAACATTTGAAGCTCAATATTTTCACCATATATTTTTGACTAAAGGCACAAGATTTTGGTTTACACCTACACATCTGGGATTGTGCTAGTTCCTTGTATTTTGCCGTCAAAGTTATGACGCCATCGTTTTTACTTTTAGCATGATTATTCAAAAACGCATGCATGAACAGTTTTGAAACTTTGTATGGTTATTATGAACGTCAAGAAGAACCGAATACAGTTTTCAGCGAAGTTATGCCTTGTCTCATTTAGGCGCTGCGATGTTTTTTCGGGTTTTCATAAAACCGCGATAACTTGAAAACTATAAATATTTTCTTAAATCTAATTGGGGCACATAGGGGCACACATTAAGTGCTACTCGTGTATGTTTATTCTACAGGGGCACATGCAATGGTTTTAGAGATATACGATTCATCAAAACGTTACTCCAGCAGGAAATGCAATATCTCGAAAACCTGAAGGGGCACAGATTTTATTTTTGGGGGCACATTTTAGCACACATATAAGCTGTCTGGCTATGCACAATTTTTCTCTCTCCGATCATTCGTTTAGAATTTTCCTGCTAGAAAAACGTTACCCCAGCAAGAATCGTTTTTTCCGTTTTTTTCCAAAACGACAGGGGGCACACATTTTTTATGTGGGGGCACATTTACAACAGATAAGGCACCAATAATACGTTCTACTCATATAACTCTAGGAGACACTTTCTTGTTGGGGTAACGTACACATTGACTGCTGCGCTGCGTGTCGCGGGTTCGATTCCTGCACGGAACAAATATTTGTATGGCCTACAGATAGTTGTTCCGGGTCTGGCTGTTTGTGTATGTGAGATTACATGTTTGTAAACGCACCCACGATACAGGAGAAATTCCTAGGGTGGGGCAACGTTTTTTTAAAGAAAAAAAAAAAAAACAAGGTTCGCTTCAAAAAAAAGGTTTACAATAAAACAGAAAAAATTAAATATAACCGCATTGAGATCCTCCTCCTTTTTTGGAGTAATTTAAAGAAATGTGGTGACAACACTGCAGTAGGTATACATTCTATTTTCATTCTTAAATTAAATGATGGATCATTACGTTCCCTAGTTAAATTTCTATCCAACAGTCACACGTCTAGATTTGAAAAGTAATTGGATCTCAACACAACAGCCATTGCGCAGTTCCACATGACGCATTGGCCTGTTGGTCTAGTGGTTAGTGACCCTGACTGCTAGGACGGAGGTTGTGGGTTCGATTCCCACACAGGACAAATCTTTGTGCGATGAGTACGATTATTTGTTCTGTATCTGGGTGTGTAATATCTATAATATGTATGTATTTAGAAATATATAAGTATGTTTATCAGTTGTCTGGTTGCCATAGTACAGGCTCTGCCTAGTTTGGGATCAGATGGCGGTGTGTTGGTTGTCCCAAGATATTATTATTATTTCCTTTATTCTTTTGTACAATACATATAAATTACATTTTTAAATATTAAAATACAAAGTTATAAAAATATTTAAAAATATAAAAAATAGTAGCCCACCGGTATTATTATTATTATTATTATATTATTGTTAAAATGAATCAAAATAAAAGTCCCTAGCCCATGTTCTGTTGGTATCATGGTAGCATTATACGAGTATAGGTCTCGACCTGAGGCGCCCATTAGGTACACGGTAGGTTTTGCTGTCAGTTTAACCACAGCAGTCACCTATCGTGTTATGCAGTGACTGATGGTTGCGTGAAATTGATTGACAAAAACTTTTTTTTATTTTTTATTATTGATAGGCACGCGCTTGACCACTAAGTATCTCACCTGATGGTGAGCGATGATGTGGTCGAAGATGGAACACGCTTGCCTAGAAGTAACCTATTCTCTCTTGACTTAAATAGGTACTCCCAGGTTGTAGCTATCAGGAAACACTGACTCTGGCAGGGAATTCCACTCCTTAGCTGTACGCACAATGAATGTGTTCCCAAAACGTTTTGTGTGTGTGGGTGGGATTTCCACCATGTACCGGTGGCGCATCGCCGTACGTCTTGTGGTCTGATGATGGAACGGGCTTAGCGGAATCAAACTATGCAATTCCGTTGCACACTCCCCAAAATGCAACCGATAGACAACCGACAGGCTAGCAACTCGGCGTCGATTATAAAAATTAGATGAAAAATGAGCACCTACCTACTTATTCTTAAACTACTGAGCCTAAAATTATGAAACATGCAACAAAAATGAAATTCGTTCGGAACCCTTCTAGTTAGTTCGAATCGTTTGTATATTCTAAAGTAATATTACCGGAGATTTAACCAATCCTTTTTATACCTATAAGTACCTAGCCAATCTTTCACCCGACGCTTTTTTTTTTACTCGTGTTTTACTTATCATCACGACCAAAATTCAAATAGGTAGGTAAGTACCTACAGGCTTTTCTTTATGAATACTTATCCAAAATATCAATCATATTGTTACCTAGCCTACGATGATACCTAAACTTAATTATTTTATAGGTACCGATTACCTACCGGAATCAACCTAAAGGAACAATAATTTCATTTACATAAGTAGAACATAAATCAATGTATAGCAATGACTTTTTTGAGCAAATGTGCTACATATCAACATTTTTAAGTGAATTGTGTACTTAGGCTTTGTAAGTAGGTACCTACCTACTTATATTTTGTATATTAAGTTATTTTACCTTTAGGTAGGCTGTACCGCTGTACGCATGACAAAATGTGTATTATTTATTGCGTATTATCAAAGCGTATCATCAAAGCGTATCTAGTTACAGTTCTTACTTTCTTAGTCAGGAAATAAATTACCTATGCATTTAGTAGGTAATAAATCTGAACACAGGCACGCAGCCTGTGTTCAGATACTTGGTATTATATTTTTTATTGATTTATAAAACAAGGTAAGTAAATAGTACGAGGAAACCCTTGGTTGCATGTGTCGTGAGATTAATGACCGACCGTTTAATTCATCTCACTGTTTATTTGTTACCTGTTTCTTCAACCTTTTAACCGCCCGGCTTCATACCAGGGGCTCGAGTCTGCTATTGCAATCGTGTCTCAATGACCGGTCAGTGATCGAATATTTGACAACTTTGACAGTTTTTGTATGGGAAATGTGTCAAAAGTTTGACGTTATACGTCAAAAATCGATCATTGACCGGTCATTGAGACACGATTGCAATAGCAGACTCGACCCCCAGTTGTCGTGCTCCCACCCAGCGCCCGACACAATGAAGCGAAATAATAAAAGCTTGTAAAATAAATACCTACAACAAAAAGGGGTTGTGTAGGTACTAAAAACTTTTTAACAATAAAATAAACGGATAACGGAAACGGAAATACCCCACGGCCCACACCCAACAACACCACTGTAAAGTCACAGGAAAACAAAAATACGCAATTTCGTACACATGGATGATTTTTCTATATATTTTTCCAGCTATTTGGATTTAAAAACCAAACCGCTGAACCGATTTTGATAAAATTTTCATGGACCATTTGGTAAGTAAGTATACCTTTTCCAACAAAAAAAGAATTTTTCAAATCGGTTGGCAAGCGAGTTATGCGCGAACAAACATAAAAAAAGAAAATAAATACAAACATGCGAATTGAGAACCTCCTCCTTTTTTAGAAGTCGGTTAAAAAATACATAGAAAAGGAGCTGTGGTATTCCGTCGTAAACACAACCGTGTCGAAATTCGGTTAAGGGTTAATTATTTTATAATTTGTATAACAAGGAAAACGTAACGAAGAAACCCTACATACATTTCAATGGGTTGCATGAGTCGTGACATTAATGACCCACGGTGTAATTCATCTCATCATCATCATCATATTAGCCGAAAGAAGTCCACTGCTGGACATAGGCCTCCCCCAAGTGTGTCGCAACAACAACCGGTCCTGTGCGTCTCGCATCCATCGGCTACCAACAACCCTAGGGGGCCGATTCTACCCATCTTGTGGGATTTGTAAATTGTAATTCATCTCAGTTTATTTATAATACCTATATCATCATCGTCATTGTACAAAATTATCCCACAAGAGTTCGCCTCCTTTGGAAGATAAGTTAACAGATCTATTTAATTGTGTAGAATGTGCTGATTTTATCAAAGCATTTCTATTTGTGTCAACTGAAACAAAGATAACATTAAGAGGTACTGAGGTACGAAGTACCTATTCCTTCACAATAGCTATTTGGATCTGTTTTAGTTCAACGTATTCTGTATCATAATTACCTACAACGTGTACCGGATTATACGCAATAAGTACCTACTTCTGAAGGGGTCATTGTACTCATCATTGATGAACAACTTTCACTATGGAACCAAAACTGAAATCGCGAAAAAAATCGACTGCATACATTTCTGTGCGGTTAACTCGACCAAATTTACTGAACAGCTGATTTTTTTTCGCGATTTCTAGGTTTATCAAAAACATTTAGGTAATGATAAACTATACCTGTTACTTTTGCCTTCTGTTTTCATACCTTACTTTTCTTATAAATTTTCAGGTGGTAGAACCCAATCCTGATCCAGAATGGACTCTGCTGTGGTACCTTCGCAAGAAACTTCGTCTGACCGGCACGAAACTGGGGTGCGCCGAGGGAGGCTGCGGCGCCTGCACGGTCATGATATCTAAATATAATCGTAAAGAGAAAAAAGTCAAGTATCCTTTTTAATATAGGGATGAGGTGGATAGAGTATACCTAGGTACCTTCTTTTTACGTATCTCTTAGAACCTAAGGAAGGTTTTATGCTATTAGTTGCTTTCCGTACTTTATCGTTGTCCACGTAAAACTGCTATTTTGCCATTTGGCAGTAAAACAGATCACTGAATCCGACTTTGTTGAAATTCATGGGTTTGAATTATTTGAGTGGAACCCTAATTCTTTTTATAAAATAAAAGTTCCGTCCAATTGGTACCTAAAGCCGTTTCGTAGATTAGTCGGAACAAATAGACAGACAGACAAACAAACATTTTAGATATAAAACATAATTTTTTGCTACAAGTAGGTAGGTACTTACTGAATCAACATTAAGTATAAAACAATCCATTTATTTGCATTCAGCAAAAACCTGTTATTTTGATATAAACGGGCGCTTCAATTTTATTTATTTGTATTAGTAAATCAATCTGCGTCTGCCTAGCCTTTTCACAACTATATTCGGATCGGCTCCAGTCTCACCGGATTCAGCTGAATACCAGTACTTATTTTAAATGGAGCGACTGCCTATCTGACCTCCACAACCCAGTAACTGGGTAATATGATACCCCTTAGCTAGACTGGTGTCACATTTTCTGGCTTTTTTTTGTATATCGATATGTATGTAGGTAGATATAGGTAGGTATAGAAAATTTTTAGGGGCCATTTGCATAATTATGTACTTAACAATTTGTTTGTTGATCAATAATTTTGAAGCGACATCTTGAGATAACGTTATATGATAAGTAAAGTTTGAGATGATTACTGGAAGCAATACGCAATAACACTTGATACCCATCATATCTAGTATTATCTATACTTTACGAGTAGCATTATTCATGGATACAGTACCTACGTATTGCATAAGCAACATAAACATTCATTTTCATATACGAACAATGTCATAATGTCCCTTAACCTTAATATTCAGCCACCTCGCAGTGAACGCATGTCTAGCGCCAGTGTGCGCTATGCATGGCTTGGCTGTCACGACAGTAGAAGGCATTGGGTCAACCAAAACCAGATTACATCCAGTACAGGAACGTATAGCTAAGGCACACGGCTCACAGTGCGGATTCTGCACTCCAGGCATTGTCATGTCTATGTACACTTTACTTAGGACCAACAGCACTATAACATACAATGATATGGAAGTCGCTTTCCAAGGAAACCTCTGTAGATGTACAGGATACAGGGCCATCATAGAAGGCTACAAAACTTTCATAGAAGATTGGGAGACACAACGTATTGCTAACAGCACAGCTAATGGAATAAATGGTGCACAAAATGGAGATAACCGCGTCTGCGCCATGGGGAAAGACTGTTGTAAAAACAAGACTGATAAAGACGAAGAAAAAAGTGAAACAGAACATATTTTTGATAGATCATCATTTTTGCCATATGATAGCACTCAAGAGCCGATATTCCCTCCACAACTCAAGTTATCTTACGTGTATGATGATCAATATTTAGTATTTAAAGGACAGAAAACTTCCTGGTTTAGACCGAAAGATTTAAGCTCAATTCTGAAACTGAAGAATAAATATCCTGATGCGAAAATCGTCGTCGGAAATACTGAGGTCGGAGTTGAAGTTAAATTCAAGCACTGCGTTTACCCGACTATAATAATGCCCAATTGTATACCAGAATTAAATGCCATCACCGAGAATGATACCGGGTTAACAATAGGAGCAGCTGTTACTCTTATGGAGATAGAAAACACTTTCAGAAAGCACATAGAAAACCTGCCCAAACATAAAACTCGATCTTTTGTAACAATTGTAGAAATGCTGAACTGGTTTGCAGGCAAACAGATTAGAAACGTTGCAGCTATCGGCGGAAACATAATGACAGGCAGTCCTATATCAGACTTGAATCCAATTTTAATGGCTTTGAAAGTAAAGCTAAATCTGGTGAGCGAAGATGGAGGTCATCGTTATGTTCTGATGGATGAAACGTTTTTCACTGGGTACAGAAAAAATGTAGTGAAGCCAAACGAAATTTTGTTGTCCATAGAAATTCCTTATTCTAATAAATACCAATATGTGACGGCTTATAAACAAGCTAAAAGGAGAGAAGATGATATCTCAATTGTCACTGCTGCAATCAACGTTGAGTTCGAAGATAACACCAACGTAATAAAGTACATTAATGTAGGATTTGGTGGAATGGCTCCTGTTACCAAACTAGCTACCAAAACAAGTGAAACTCTTAAAGGAGAAAAATGGAACGAAAACATGTTAGACAAAGCTTTTTCGTCCTTAATCGAGGAGTTACCGCTAAATCCTTCAGCACCAGGTGGAAATATACAGTTCCGCAGAACATTAACATTGAGTTTGTTCTTGAAGGCTTACCTGGCTATTGCTAAGCAAATGACTAAAGATTACATCCATGAAGACCTTATTTTGCCATATCATAGCAGCGGTGCTGAACAATTTCATGGTGATGTGCCGAAAAGTGCACAATATTTTGATTTGGTTGGAGATGAACAAATCAAAAGCGATTCTGTTGGCAGACCACTAACTCATGTGTCAGCATACAAGCAGACCACAGGCGAGGCGATATATTGTGATGATATACCTACTGCAGAAGGCGAGCTATATTTAGCTTTTGTACTAAGTACAAGAGCGCACGCAAAATTAATTTCAGTAGACGCCCAAAAAGCTCTAGCCAAACCAGGAGTTGTTGCATTCTTTTCTGCAAAGGATTTAACTCCTGAACAAAATGCAGTTGGACCCATATTCCATGACGAGGAATTGTTTGTTAGTGAGAAAGTAACAAGTCAGGGGCAGACTATCGGTGTTATTGTAGCAGAAGATCAAACGACAGCTCAAGAAGCAGCTAGAATGGTGAAAATCGAATACGAAGATATTCACCCAATTATCGTTACGATTGAAGACGCTATTGAAAAGAATTCATTTTACCCACAATTCCCTAAAACTATAGCTAGAGGAGACGTTCAAAGCACTTTCGCCGATAAGAACAATATTATAATAGAAGGTCAATGTCGAATTGGCGGACAAGAACACTTTTATTTGGAAACTCATGCTGCCTTTGCAATTCCAAAGAAAGAAGACGACGAATTAGAAATATTTTGTTCAAGTCAACACCCTTCGGAAATTGCGGTAAATATATGTATAATTGTAAATATATAGTACCTATAATTTGTTTGGCTTACTTTGTAATGAAATACAAATTAAATCTTATAATATGTTCGTCTTACGTATTTTTTTTTTTCAGAAATTAGTCAGCCACATTTTGCACGTGCCCATGAATAGGATTGTGGCCCGTGTGAAACGTATGGGTGGTGGATTTGGTGGCAAAGAATCTCGTGGTATGTTGGTGGCATTACCTGTTGCATTTGCAGCCCATAAGCTCCAGAAGCCAGTGCGATGCATGCTTGATCGAGATGAAGACATGATGATGACTGGCACGAGACATCCGTTCTTGATCAAATACAAAGTGGCAGTTACTAAAGAAGGGAAATTAATGGGAGCTCAAGTTAATATTTACAACAATGGAGGATACTCTATTGACTTATCAGGCCCTGTAAGTTGAATACAGCTACAATACTAAAAAAATCAATTTTACATTTTGACCACGATCATTTATGACAAAAACATTGTTTTCAGGTGGTTGAAAGAGCTATGTTCCACTACGAGAATGCTTATCATATTCCTAACGCAGAAGTAACCGGACACGTTTGCAAAACCAATTTACCATCGAACACTGCATTCCGAGGATTCGGTGGTCCACAGGGTATGTTTGGTGCCGAGAGCATAATCGAAGACATTGCATTTAGAGTAGGAAAAAGCTCTGATGAGATCCGCAGACTTAACTTGTACAGAGAAAACGCAATCACTCACTACGGCCAAACTTTGGAGAACTGCACCTTACAGAGATGTTGGGACGAATGTATCCAAAAAAGTAAACTTGCCGAAAGAAGGTTGCTTGTCGAAAAGTTTAACAAGTGAGTTATTTTATATTATTTAACTGATTGCATCACTTATATTTTTAATTATGTATCTTCATCACTAATATTATAAAGAGGAAAGATTTGTATTTTTGTATGTAACGAATAAACTTAAAAACTACAGGACCGATTTCAAAAAATCTTTTGCCGTTAGAAAAGTTCATTATCACTGAGTAACATAGGCTATAGAGTATTTTCAAAAAAGTTAAGGATCCGTATGAAACCTTCGATATTGTAACCCAAGGTGTGAAAAAAATACCAAAAAAAATCTTATATCGCGTACGCTGCGGAAACTATTGACAATAGAGCAAAGTGATGTACTACAGTTTTATAGAGGTCATAAATATCTACAAAAAAGTCTGCGATACCATATGTCTAACTATTGTGGTCACCATGACCGCTTTTTGTTAAAATTATTCAAGCAAATCCCGGGTGAAATAGAAAAATGGAGATTTTTGTATCATGAATTCATGATATTAATCCTTATCCATTAAAATGGTTTGATAATTAAGATTGATTATGTCCGTGTAAATTATACTTTAAATTATTCAAATCGGACCTTTCGTTTCAAAGTTACGACGGTTATAAACATGCTCTAAGAAAAATGTCGCGGCTTGAGTGAACTGGGAAAATCTTATCATAATTAATAATAATAATAATAATAATATCTTGGGACAACTCACACACGGCCATCTGATCCCAAGCTAAGCAGAGCTTGTGTTATGGTAACCAGACAACTGATATACATACTTATATAATTTATAAATACATACATATTATAGATAAATTACACCCAGACACAGAACAAACAATAATGCTCATCACACAAAGTTTGTCCTGGGTGGGAATCGAACCCACGACCTCCGGCTTTGCAGTCAGGGTCACTAACCACTAGACCAATTATGCTTAGTCCGATGAAGTCAAAACAGGGCATTTAAATGATTTCGAAAAAAATAAGAATAACAAATGTTTGTATTTTTCGAAAATAAACTACGTAGTGAGGGATGAAGGAGGGATGATAAAGTTTTTAGGGGAGGACATTTATTGCTTGCTTCAATTTACGTCGGAATGCTATGAACAAACTAAAAGTGGGATAATTGAAACAGACGTAAAAAATTTTGCATAATCAACCCCTAACGGGGTGAAAGGGGTGAACAGTTGCGCTTATCCTGGGCTCGAGACAAGTGAGATTCTGTCAACTGTAGCGTGGCGAAGGCGTCAAAAATGTATGGGATTGAGATGCTATCGCATTCGCTAATTGAATGGTACATTGTCTAGGGCCTCCTGAGACCACAGAATAAGCAGATATGGGTAGGTAATTAATGAAAATCGTTGTGCTTAATTTTCCAAAACTAACCTTTAAAAGAGGGTAGAGCGGGCGTTGAAGTTTGTGGAGTACCTACTAAATCCGCGCGGACGAAGTCGCGGGCGAAGTGCCAGTATTTCTTAAATAAGCTGATGGATATGTGTATTCTCCCCATCTTGACCTATGGTGCACAGACATGGGTCTTTGACTAACATCCAAAAGTCCAAACTCAAGGTTGGCCGACGTGATATGGAGCGCAGTAAAATACGTGTGTTACCAAAACGCAAATCGTTGACGTGGCTCGAAAGGCTGCCCAACTTAAATGGGACTGGGCAGGACATGTCTGCCGCATGCCTGCATGACAGTCTGTGGGCCCGTAAAATACAGGTGGGTTGGTGTCCTGAAACAGCGAGACGAGGCCGCGGCAGACCGCGAAGGAGATGGCGGGACGACCTGGAAGTCTTCCTTACGAAAGGGAAGGAAGAGGCACAACATCGTGAGCATTGGAAGGAATGGAGGGAGGCCTTTGCCCAGCTGTGGGACAGTACGGGCTAGTAATAATAATAATATTTTTTAAATATATACAGTTAATAAAAATATTACAGCATTTTTTAAAAAAGGGAAAATATTAACCGAGCGAATAAATTTTTATGAGCGACTATGATAAGTAGGTAGGTACTTTGTTACTAAACCGAACGGCGTTATTAAATAGTTTTACGAAAAAGTAACTTAACTGGCGATAATTTATGTTTTACCAAAAATAAGTGAATAATGAAAAACATTATAGCATATTTAAAAAATCGGTCAAGTGCGAGTCGGACTCGCGCACGAAGGGTTCCGTACCATTATTTATAAAAAAACGGCAAAAAAAAAAAACGTTTGTTGAATGGGAGCGCCACTTAAATGTTTGTTTTATAGTTTTTAGTATTTGTTGTTATAGCGGCAACAGAAATACATTTGTGAAAATTTCAACTGTCTGGTCACAGACGGACAGCCGGAGTCTTAGTAATAGGGTCCCGTTTTTACCCTTTGGTTACAGAACCCTAAAAAAAGGAAATAATTAACCGGGCGAATAAAAATTTGATGTGCAACTATTACTGGGATAAGTACTATATTACTAAATCGAGCGGCGTTATTAAATAGTTAATTAGTTTTACGAAAAAGTAACTTAAGGCCAGGTTTTCCGGAAAAACGTGGTTTTGCATTGTGTAAAATTGTGTTTTATTCGTAAACAACACGGATTTAAATTTTGAAAAAAATATATTACATATTTCACACTTCGATCTTGCGATTTCGGCCGTGCGATACACGATTACTTGCACTTTACTGCATCCAATTAAATCGCAAAGACAAGTCAAAATCAAGATGTAATTATCATTTCATTTGAGTTATATAAGGTTTTGAGTAATAAAACTTATACCACAATAAAGGTCGTAAAAAATGTGATATAAATCGGCCGTCATAATGTGAAATATGAAAATACGTATCCCACTAATTCCAAAATCAAGTGATTTTGTCGTTTCATGAGCGCGCCCCGTGTCATTTAGTCCCGAGCGGAACGTGTTGGAGGTCGGACGTGTGCCAAATTTTTGCGATCCCGCCACCCCCACTAAGTTCTGTTACTGGCTAAGCCTAAATTGATTACCGCTCTAGCACTGCCGGCACACCAGTGTGCCGCGAATTTAATGTTTATGTTTATTTACGTAAGATTTATTTTTTATTTTGGAATTTTCACGTGTCGAGTGGTTAAATAATAATACTTGTATACAATTTAGTGTTCAAACAGTTGTAATATAGTTAGTTTTTATTAGATGTAGCTATAATTTTGTAAAAAAAAAAATGGGGGAAAAAAAAGTTGTCACGGCTCTTCGTTGCAGCGGTTACTACTTTTTTTATAAACTTTGGCTGAATAAACAAAAAGGTATATAGGTATATACATAATTTACTTTACTAACTAGGTAAGTACCGACACGAAACAGATAAATTTCCACACCGCAAACATGTGTGTAAACAGTTTAATTTAAACCTTATTTCAGTACGCATAAAGACGTGCGCTTTAGTGGTTTAGTTTTCGCGCGGAATAGATTTACCAACCGCATCGAGTATGTAAAACAATTGAATTTGAACCCTATTTCAGAGTGCATAAAGCCACCTCGCGCGCACATGATACAATGATTTACTGTTTTCAAATGTCAAATAGGTAGTTCACCCCGCTACGTTAGTCTTGATGGTTTCGGAGAGTTTGTATAAGTCTTATAATATTTGTTATTTATTAGAAATGTCCGTTTTCACTTATCTTACTCCTAAACAAATGCAAAAATAATAGCTCGTATTTCCTACATGAGAGTTGAATATCGGTGCAATAATGTTGTGGTGTTCATGTAGAGAAGAAATATAAGTGTAGTTATACGCTAGGTGGGTACCTACTCACAGCCACCACAACACAACAAATAATAATATTTATGGTGTCCGCAACGTTTGTGTAGGTCTCGTCTATGCCAAACAATACGCGCAGCGCACTCGTGAGTCGCGTGCCATAGTGTATAGTGTTACAGTATGACCATTTCCTATGAAAATATTATAATAACATACTTTTGGTAACGTTTAGGCTACCGGACCAGCTCATTTATGCGCTGTACACTAGAGTCCATCCTCTTACTAATTACTAACAATGTATCAAGTTATGACAAGACATACAAAAAACTATGTGGTCAGTTTGGATAGTTTTTCCAATCCAATGCGTTACTTTATCGGTGTTTATTGGCAAGAGGAAAAATGTATAGAAATTATAAATTACATACACTAAACTGTTTTTAATTGACTATTGTATTGTATATTATTAACCGACTTCCAAAAAAGAAGAGGTTCTCAAATCGACTGTTTTTTTTTGTTGTATGTTTGCTCAGCGATATTTTCGCCAATTGTCAATCGATTTTGATGATTCTATTTTTTTTGGAAGTGTATCTTCCCGGACTGATCCCATTTCAATTTGGTGAAGATCTGATGAAGAACTTCGGAGACAGGTAACGGAACTCTTCATTCCCGTAGGAATTCCCGTTCCCGTATAGCCGTACAGCCTTCCCCATGAATGTAACTATCATAAATTCATAATCATAATACAAAAAAGAATTTCTTGCACCGCGTCGCACGCAGTCACGCAGGCTCGACGCGTTCTCGTTTGGTGGCCGCGTCTCGCGCACCGCCCGTTCGATTTAATAATATTGTTGAATTATTTTAATTTTACATTATCTCCTAAACGGTGAGTTCAAATAACATGCTGTAAAAGACAAAGTTTATCTTCATAAAATTATCTTGATAATGAAGTAACTTTCGCTAGTAAGGATTAATATGCCTGCCTAATATTAATGCTGAAAAACCACCTTTAATTTAATAAATTATTTGACATAAAATGCCTTAGTGTGGCATATTTATAAGAGATAGATATAGGTGTAACGTCGCGGACTTTTTTTTAGATCGAATGAAAAACAATATCTTTGTTGTACATGGTACTTACGTATAATTAGCTATTACCACAGCGCACTTAGCGCACTTCCACTTTATAATATTATTTAGTATAGATTTGAATAAAGTAGTATCTCATTATCATTATTGTAACACCATAAAATACATAAAGAAATTAAACACACACCATATTACAATTCTATCCTATTTATTTATAACGGTTTGCTATCTATGTTTCTGTGTACGTGCGTCTGTGTGCCTGTGTATCTGTCTTTGGCACTGTAGCTCCGTTATCTTTATTGAACAGGGATATTTTGTAAGTTTTTAAAATTTTACTTGTTAATTACCAACAAATCAAAATCAAAATTTGCGTTACAGGGCAATAGAGCATGCGGAAGGGCGTGACTTGTCTCCAAAATAATACTCATTTATTGGGGTTACCCCCGACGGTATAGTTGGGAACGACACCATTGTTGAAATTAAATGTCCAATAACGGCATTTAGAAAAGGGAAATGCTGCTATTGAAGAAAGTAAAATACATATATTTAAATTCGATAGAATAAAACATACCAGGGTTATAAACAAAAAAAGTAATTGGTATTACCAAGTGCAGGGTCAACTTCATGTAACAGAAAGGAACCAATGCATTTTTGGAATATGGTTCGGTGAAAACTAGTAGTAGAAAATATTTCAAGAGATGACGAATTTTGGCGGGTGCATATGGAGAAAAAAATTATAGATTTTTATTTGAAATGTATATTGCCAGAGATTGTGGATCCGCGCCAAAATCGCGGTATGCCAATACGAGACATAATATTGAGAGAAAACAAAGAAAATGTTAATGATAAGCCTGTGCAGCCAGGTCCAAGCAAATCCAAGGACCATATTCCGTGTCAATCTACTCAGCTAGGTCCATGCAAACCGAGACAGCTACAGTTCAACGAATTTTAGCCAGTTGCATTGGTAACTTTTATTATGTTAACTATTTGATTAAAAAATATAAAAACGTTTTTGTTTTTTTTTAAATAGCATCTAGGCAAATTCCAAACCATTTATACTTCTAAGCTTTCTTGAATTATAATATTCAAGAATTGTAACATAATTTTCCTAAAGTAAGTGTGCCTACCTACTACTTGATTTTTACGAAGGTATCGCACCAAAGCCAAATAGCGCGCGACGCGTATTTTTGTATCGTACTCGTATTCATAATTTTCGTGTCAGTCAGATTTTAAATCCACCATATACTCTAAAATAAATAAGTATTATTACTGATTTTTAATGATTAGTAATTGGATTCAAGTTTGTACAATACGTAATTAATCCATCTATAACCTTAAAAAATACTTAATAGAAAAATAAAACAAAATAAACTTATACTAATCAATTCAAGTTGATCTACTGCATTACTTTATCCTGTGACGGAACTTAGTACCTACCCGAGTCCGTGAACTCATGAGCGAGCGGTGCGCTTGGTGCGCGCGTCTCCCGCGCATCGTAACTTATTACGTATTGCTACTCCTTGCGGGGCCTGGGGTAAGCGTTAGATGCCTACGCGCTCAAGTCAGGCTCGCCTTAACTGGCGATCGAACCTACTAAAAATAAGTGAAATCAGTTGCTTAAAGTAATAATGAATCTAAGCTTGCATTTAAAATTTCAAGTCCTAACCGAATAAAATACTAGAGCGGGCGAAAAATATAATGAATGGGCAACTAAACAAAGTTTACAAACAAAGCTCGGGACTTGGGGCACCCTGACTCGGGCTCGTCGACCGGGTGCGAATGAACAGTTTTTAGACATTTTAATCTAAGGTACGACAATTTTCGATATTTCACCTAAAATTATATTAAAACCATGTCAGAGGCCCTTGAGGCGGTTTAAAAACTGACACTAGGGTGTGGGGTCGTTAGACCTTACTGCCCACACGTTAAGAAGATATTAAAACACTTCAATTAGTCAATTAGGACACAATGCAGCACTCTTGAAATTAAATATAGGTAGGTCAGTCAAATGTTAAATATAATGTAAGCTGTAATTGTCACTAAAATAGAAAAAAGATCGCTCAAGAATTTTATTATTGTGATCGTATTGAATAACTAGCAGGTACCTAACTCAAGTTATTATTTTCAAGTCGCTGTTTTAAACATTTGTATTCGCCCACTTTGTATTTCAGTAAGGGATTTTAAGTATTTTTGACACCTTACATTTGAATTTATTTTACCTCGTGTAAAAAGACTTTGCTTTAAAAAATTACCCTTGCCCTTTACCCGGGTTTAGGTTTTAACAATCCAGTGCCCTGAAATATAATAACGTTTTTTATTTACAGGGAGCATAGATGGAGGAAGCGTGGAATTGCAATCATCCCAACGAAGTTTGGAATTGCTTTCACGGAAAAATTGCTCAACCAAGCGGGCGCTTTAGTACTTATTTACATGGATGGATCAGTCCTGCTTTCTCATGGTGGTACTGAAATGGGCCAAGGTCTTCACACCAAAATGATCCAGGTTGCCTCACGTGCCCTTGGAATAGATGTGTCTAAGATTCACATAAGCGAAACTTCAACGGATAAAGTGCCGAATACCTCGGCTACAGCAGCCAGTGCCGGATCGGACCTGAACGGTATGGCTGTTCTGCAAGCCTGCGAAACACTCGCAAAGAGGATACAACCCTTCAAAGAAAAGAATCCCAATGGCAAATGGGAAGACTGGGTGTTACAAGCTTGGATCGACAGGGTCAGCTTGTCGGCTACAGGGTTCCATGCCACACCTGATATTGGTTACAACATCAAGGATAATACGGGAAGAGCTTTCAACTATTTCACGTTTGGAGCTGCATGCACAGAAGTCGAGATCGATTGCCTCAGCGGTGATCACCAAGTGATCAGAAGCGACATAGTGATGGATCTCGGTGAAAGTTTGAACCCAGCAATAGATATTGGTCAAATTGAAGGTGGTTTTATGCAGGGTTATGGCTTGTTCACAATTGAAGAGCTTGTTTACTCACCAAATGGTACTTTGTTCTCAAGAGGACCTGGTGCTTATAAAATCCCTGGATTCGGAGATATTCCTCAGGAATTCAATGTTGCTCTGCTAAAAGGAGCTCCAAATCCTCGAGCGGTGTATTCTTCTAAGGTAAGCATAAGTTCTACAGCAGCCAAACTCAACCTTTTTTCTTCGTGGGCCAAATAACACTTCTACTATTATCATGATGGGCCGTAATAACCAATAGTAAAATAACAACAAGAATAAGATCTTTTAATTAGTGACAAATGGACAGTTTTCGATAAAATTGCTACATTCTATGGCCACATGTTTCGTTAAGAATCAGTAAGCCGAGATCTGTACAGTAAAATAAATACATACTCGTTGTTTATTACTAAATAGAACTGCTACTGAGACACTGAGTACAATAATGTGCTAGGCTATAGGGTCATACTGCATATTCTACAGCATACATCTCGAACGATATTTTCTGGTGGCTGCAAATTGTTTGCACATTTACCTTTTTGCGTTTTCCAGGCTGTGGGTGAGCCTCCTCTGTTTTTGGCATCTTCGGCGTTCTTCGCGATTAAAGAAGCAATCAGGTCGGCGCGCGCCGATGCCGGAGCGCCTTTGGAATTCCGTTTGGATGCGCCCGCGACTTCTGCTCGCATTCGCATGGCGTGTGAGGATCACATTACTAAGAAGGTAAATGTTTTTTTTTCAAAGGTTGCATTTGATGAGGCCCTTGAGGCGGTTTAGAAACTCTGACACTAGGGTGTGTAGGGTCGTTAGACCTTACTACCCACACGAAGACGAAGAAGAAATGATGAGTGTAGTTGACATTTTTAAAACTATGAATACTTAGTCGACGTTGTTTCACTTCTACTACGACATGCAAGTTCAAAAAAAGGCCCCGAATTTCTTTTTATGGATATTGTGGCAGTTAGACAGATTCAATTACTTAACCATTGTAAAGTTACTGAGAGGTTTCGCCAATATTGATAAACCAATTCAGTTAGATACTACACGGGTAAATGAAAACATAGATAAGAATACATTATTAACACTTACAAATTTTACGTTTCAGCTCGATGAACCAAAACCTGGCACCTTCGTTCCATGGAATGTCGTGCCTTAGACCATCGATTTAGTCTATTTTCAACACAAGCCAAATCAGAGGTTGTGAAATAGTTGTATAACATCGCATAATACTGATATTTTATTATACGTATATGTGTAAAATGTAAATATGTACGTAATTTTGTGTTATATACACAAAGTCACATAAAAGCCAATGTTTGTTCATTTGCACTTGTTATCTCCAATCTTATTTAAATTGGTGTTAACTTTTTCATATTTATTTTAAAACATGTAATGATCACAGTTTTTATTTGAATATTTTTGTTTTTTTCCCTTATTATATTTTTATACTTACCAGTAAGTATTCAACTTTTAAACAGGTTTAACTAAGGGGTTTATGTTTGTTATAAGTTTACAACAATAAAGACCGTGTCATGATAAAATTATTTATTTTAAAATCGTATCTAATAATTATAATACATTTAACTGACTAATAAAACAACAAATGTTCAATAAATTAAAGATTGCAATTCTTATGACGGATCTATTGACATTACAACACTAGTTTATTGCTAATTTCTTAGGTAACAACTATTATTAGTTAACAGTGAAAGGCATACAATGTGAACTGTAAGTACATTCGAATTCATTAAGATTTAAAAGAACATGTGCTGTTAATTTTACACTTTAGGAACACACAGGTAAATAGTGAAACAATAATTATATTGAATGTTCATGAAAATCAGGTACAAGAACAGAAATAAGAGTTAAACGCTTTGGTTCAGAAATTTTTAAATGCATTACGAAATGGCTAAATGAATAAATTCGTTAAAAACAGTATCATATTATCTGAATATAGAATAAAAAATTGAGCAGCACCAAAAAAAAGTAGAAAATGTAGAAAATAACAAAACAGATGTTTAATGTCCCTTTTTGCAAAATATATAAAGTTACGATCCTTTTTTGCACAGTCCGAGTATTTTATTTACATTATTAAATCATAAACTGCAGTGTTACCTCCGATCCCATTTTTAGGGTTCCGTACTCCGCTGTCCGTCCGTCTGTCACCAGGTTGTATCTCATGAACCGTGATGGCTAGACAGTTGAAATTTTCACAGATTATGTATTTCTGTTGCCGCTATAACAGCAAATACTAAAAACAGAATACAATAAATATTTAAGTGGGGCTCCCATACAACAAACGTGATTTTTTTTGCCGTTTTTTATAGTTAATGGTACGGAACCCTCCGTGCGCGAGTCCGACTCGCACTTGGCCGGTTTTTTACTTTTAATAGTAATTAAGGCATTTTGATGCCTTCGTATCAAAATCTCCTATTCGCAGAACGTCCTATTAGCAAAACGTTCTATTGTCAAAGTACAGTAAAATTACTCACAAACCACCACGAGATCATAATCATGGAAAAGAATTTTCGGAATTTTCAATCTGAACCCATTTCGCAAAAAATCCAAACTGACGATGTCTCGGGCAGAAGCTATTGAATAACGTCTGTATATTATGAATTGATCGCGAAAAAAAAATCAGTCTGTATTTACTTGTAAAATTTAAAAATCTTATATTTCTGTGCGGTATGATTATACTTTTCCCATTTTCTTGTTTTTAGGACGTTCTGCTAATAAAACGATTTGCGAATAGGACGTTATGATCTTAGGGCATTTTGATACGGAGGAATTTGGATTTCCTGAGTGCAGGCAACATTTCTTCTTTCCAAATTCTATGATTCGCGGATCCGGAAGGCTCACTGTGATTCAGCAACGCTGTTATGATTATTAACAATTATAATTATTTTGCCTAATCGAATAATAGCAGTCTTTCCGGGTATTCTATGGCTCAACAGCTTTATTAATATAGTGGAAGATTCTACTGAGTGGCGCATTCGGAAAGATCTGATCTAAGTGCAGATTTTTCTCGGTTACGTTAATACCTAGTCAGTAATAAAACTTTGCTCTGCGACTCGTATACATATATACGAATATTGTATTTAAATACTAGCTACATGTTATCAAAATGAAAATTGATGGCTAAAAGTAGCACTGCAATTCCGTTTTGCTGGACCTTTAGTTATCTTTTTTAAAATATTTACCTTAAATAATTCATAAGGAAAGTTACAGTTCAATCACAGATAATATTGGAATAAATTGCAATCTTTTCTGTGTCATTGTTTACCGTTTCCATTTTGTATGGTTTAGGAAAATTAGAGCTATTGTAGAACCGAATAAAACCCTTAAGCTGTAGATTTTTGTCATAAGCTAAATGTTTATTTTCACAGCTGATACATTCGTGAACCACCATAACCAATTTTGGCATCATCTCAACATAATTATATACAAAGTAGATCTTGGTTTAGGTAACCTATTGAGACCGTCTCATTTATCCGATTCCGATGAACAACCTGACCCTGAGCTAGGACCTGAAACAAACAAACATATTGATGGATAATATTTGACTTGCGGCCAACAGAAAAATAGGAATAAATTATGTGGGGGACATTCAAAAATCATAAGCGGTGTTACTATCCAAAGTGTTTACCTGTGTTGTTGTGGAGCTGTTATTAAAAATGAAATAAACCATTAGTTTCGCATAACTTATTAAAGAAGGTGGAAAAATAAACACGGGGGAGACGGGAGGTGTGTATGTCGGTGTTGATTGAATGGCAAAACTGCTGTAGAACGTGTTAAGATGCTTACAGTCAATTAATTGCGCAACGCCAGGCCATTTTGGCGTTTCGGCAATACCGATCTATTCATGGCAATATCAGATTCGTATTGAAATTGCTAAAAATTGTACGATGTCGGTTACCCGTCCAAGCGCAGCTTTAAGCAGTGATATCATGCAAAAGCTTTGTATATAGTGCTGGCGGAACATAAATTAAATGTTGAATTTCATACAATTTTGACAAATCTGACATTCAATTAAAAGGAGTTTATTACCTGAATGTCTTGAGTATCTACCACGCCTGCGCGGTTGCCTTGACGGGCTGTCAGAGTTGTATTCAGTTTCCGTATCTATGGGCGGAGGAGCGGGGCCATTCCGTGACCGCGTCGCACGGGGAACTTCGTACCTGAGAAATTAAAATAAATTTAACTTGACGCTTAGTTGACACTTCGCGTGACCCAAGGGGCTGGCTTTTACCTCGGACAAAGGATAAGCATTGCCATACAACGTGGCAATGCTGCCAGCCTTTTGGGTACATTACCAGTGGCCTGCGATGCGGAGGGATTTTTCGACGCCATGTTTTAGATTATTGAAGTCATTTGAAGTGAAAACTTCTTTAGCGGCGTTGTGCACTTTTTGGGATGGGTAAAAAATTTTAAACTGGCTTCAGGACACGTGACCTGATCGAAAATTCGTAAGACGAATAATATAATAATATATGTAATATAAATTGTCATTTTTGTGTACGATAGCACAATAAATGAATATTGTATTTAACCACATAAATGATAGTACTTTTATACTGATAAATAAAGCAATTCGTGCGAAATGATTTCCTAACCATTCCAAAATATTTAAAAATGCACAAAGTTAATGTTCAAATTTTCACTTTCTGCCGGTACTCCGGGAGTGCTACACATTGTTTTTTTTAAGTTTTATTGAAGAGTTTTTTATTTAAGTGTCTATATAGTAATAGTTAGTTGTGAAAATAAACTTGACGATCTGATTACGGTCGCGGGTCAGACTTGTCCAGAGATCGCACTAGATAGAGGTTTGGAAGGAGAAAGTGGAGGTCTTAGCCCAGCAGTGGGACACAGATTAGGCAAGTATAAAAACATCACTAGCGTTTTCCAGTGGCTTCCACACCGTTGCCTATTACGAGGGAACCATAAAAAGTAGCGAAGTTGAAAAAAACAGTAGGTACTTCAAGAGATTATATTTTACAAACATATAAACAAACAACCAGTGTTTTACTTCTCTATAATGTTAAATTAGATTATGTAGCCACTATAGCTAGCCTCGATTTTAATTAATTTCATAAAAAATATGTGACGTTATTTTGTAAATTAGTTCTACTTGATAAACCGCAGTTTATCTTAAAGTTCTTTGTTTTAAGAGTTTATCACAATGATTCAGAACTACTCTACGCAGTTAGTTCATTGCCATTGATATCAGTTGTGTTGTATTGGCCTTTGGCATTTAAATCAAGTTGTTACGCGACACAAATAGTTTAAACGATCTTCAATGTCAAATAGGCGATTGATTTAGACATAAAGCTTTAGATTATAAGGCTGCCTACCCAAAGTATACACATTTCCATCATCATCCTTTTCCAATTATGTTGTAGTCGACACTTAATCTAACCGGATGTAGCTAAATATTATTAGATGATTGCTTTTCTGGTTCTACAACCAGGGGCCTAACCAACTAGACACCTTTATCCCCGAGGAGGATACTCTACTTTTCACACCTCCTGTGAAGCCATAATACGAAAAACAAAGTATTTTAATTTTACAAACACTAAGTAGAGATATGTATTTAGAACTATACTGGGGCCTAACCACCAACTCTTAAAGCAGTATTACTATAATATTACTTCCAGTGGGAAAGAGACGGAGCTATTCAGGACGTATAGCTCCGTCTCTTTCCCACTGGAAGTAATATTAAAGTAATACTGCTTTAAGAGTTGGTGGTTTAGGCCCTGCTTACTGAGTAACACTGTACTCAATGCTGAATTTGGTTGTCGAACATAACGACGGTCAATGATCTATGAATAACAGCCGGGATTAATACTATAAGCTTCGATGGACCTGTATGTGCGGCTCTTTTTACTTAGATATTTACCCCAGTTTGGGTGTAGGTGAGTACTTTAACAAAAAAAAAATTAAAATCTGTCAATAATATTATGGCTTGAAGCTTACTTTAAAAAAGTAGGAGATTAGATCTAGAAAGAATTCCAAAACCTTACCTTTCCCTGGATCTCGATCGTCGCCTCGACCTTGGCGAGTAAGGCGATCGCCTCGAACGCGGCGAGTAGCGACTGTCGGGCGAGTACCGCACCGTCTCGGGCGAGTAGCGGCTGTCCGGCGAGTAGCGGCTCTCGGGCGAATACCGGCTGTCCGGGGAGTAGCGCCTTTCACCGTATCTGTGTACATATGTCCCGGTTATAAGGTGATTTAGCAATAGATGCAAGAACGCTTTTGTAAATTTGAAATAGTTCATTTAACTGCTTTTCAAAATTGAATTTAGTAACACGTTCAAACGTCTTGACGAGTGACAATCATTAATGTTGGGTGGTCTCATCAATCACAGATGTATCCAACATACATTTTTCATGCCTTGACTTTTTGAAGGTATTTTTTTAAAGTGCGTAATGAGCTATCTCTTGACCTCGATTCGATAACAACATAAATTTACAAAAAATCAAACAACAATAACATAATGGTAAGGGTTTTAATAAAATATATAATCGTCCATACATTATAATAATAATAATAATAATCTTGCGTCGATCCCGCAAGGATCTGTCGACATGTTGGATAGATTACAAGAAGGCCTATGACTCTGTGCCACATACATGGCTCATGAAGGTGCTGGAGTTGTACAAAATAGATGCAACTCTACGCACCTTCCTTGAGTCATGTATGAGGCAATGGAAAACGGTCCTTCGCTATCCAGGATGTCGACCGATTCAAGGGAATGATGAGCCTGTATGGATTAAACGGGGAATATTCCAGGGCGACAGTTTGAGCCCACTTTGGTTTTGCTTAGCTCTGAATCCTCTTAGCACACTGCTGGAGGATTCAGGCCTAGGCTATCGGTTGAGAAGAGGTGGTCAAACCATATCTCACCTCCTTTACATGGATGATCTGAAACTCTTTGCCCCCAACAATTTGCGACTGATGGAGCTACTGAAGGTAACTGAAAACTTCAGTAGTGCCATCAGGATGGAATTTGGTGTGGACAAATGTGCAGTCATGCATGTAAAGAAAGGGGAGATTATGGAATCTGAGGGAATTCAACTCTCGGATTCCATACAGGTTAGATCCCTTAGCTCAACCGAAACCTACAAGTATTTGGGTATGTCGGAAGCGTTGGGCATTAACGGTACTGACATGAAGCAATCGCTGAAGGAGCGCTTCTTTGGCCGCCTGAAAAAGGTTTTAAACAGCCTTTTGTCGGGCGGAAATAAGGTGCGTGCCTTCAACGGTTGGGTCATGCCGGTATTAATGTACTCTTTCGGCATACTCAAATGGACTCAAACCGAACTCGACGCCCTGGATAGAAGGGTCCGTACACTGCTGACTGCAAATCGGATGCATCACCCACGATCGTCGGTGATGAGACTGTACATCCCGCGGAAGTGTGGAGGTCGAGGCTTTTTAAATGCTAAGACTCTCCACAACCACGAGATGTGCAGTCTCAGAGAATATTTTCTCAAAGCCGATGTGGGTATGCACCGAGATGTGGTCGCAGTGGACAAGGGACTCACCCCGTTGTCCATGGCTAAAGAGAACTGGCGCAAACCTGTAATACTTACTACAGATGACCGCAAGGAGGTATGGAAAGGCAAGGAGCTTCACGGGCGCTTCTATCGGGCTCTTTATGGGTCCGACGTAGATTTCCCGGCGTCCGTGGCCTGGCTACGTTTCGGTGATCTCTTCGGAGAAACTGAAGGTTTTGTTTGTGCAATTATGGACGAAGTTATCTTGACGAACAACTACCGGAGGCATATTATGAAGGACGGGACGGTTGACGTGTGTCGGGCATGTCACCGTCCGGGTGAGTCCATCAGACATATTATCTCTGGTTGTTCTCATCTGGCTAACGGCGAGTACTTGCACAGGCATAACCAAGTGGCTAGGATTATTCACCAGCAACTTGCTTTGAAATACAAACTTGTGGATTCTGAGGTACCGTATTACAAGTATGTGCCCGACCCAGTTCTCGAAAATGACCATGTCACGTTGTATTGGGATCGGTCTATCATCACTGATAGGACTATCATAGCTAACAAGCCCGATATAGTGGTGATAGACCGATTAGCGCGCCGCACAATGATAATCGATGTTACCATTCCACATGACGAGAACCTCGTGAAAGCTGAGAAAGAGAAACAAATCAAGTATCTTGACTTAGCACACGAGGTTGTCGACATGTGGAATGTGGACTCGGCTGTCATTGTGCCGATAGTCGTTACGGCCAATGGCTTGATAGCCAAAAGCTTCGACGACCACCTGTCGAAGCTGGCGTTACGCAGTTGGGTAAAGGGCCTGATACAGAAGGCAGTTCTCCTCGATACGGCTCGTATTGTGAGGAGGTTCCTTTCTCTGGAGCCCTAACCACCGGTAGCTTGGACCCAGCTCCCGACACCGGCGGACTACTATTTTTTATATTTTTAAATGTTTTTTTTTATTGTTTTTATAGAAATATTTAAAAATGTAAAATATATGTGTAAAACTGAATAAAGGAAATAATAATAATAATCACTTTATTATCAGGCAACTGAGGCCCATAGATAAAATACACACAACTAAATTAAACTATAATAAACTAATACATAATTATTAATAAAACTTATTTCTATACACGTAAAGTTGACGGCGTCGTGTTTCGCTGCGTGGTGTCGCGTAATCGACCGGAAACGTCGAAATACGACACCTTTCGGCCAAAAGTCCTCTTTCAAGAAGGTCTGTAGATGGTGGGTTGGAACTCGTACCACGAACGACGTAAAGTTGATGCTGTGGCGCGACTCCAACCTTTCGACCCTCAGAGTCCAGTTGGTCTTCACTTTCAAATACTGCACGACTTCCTCAATCTTTGTGGAGTAATGCAGACGCGAAATGTACAGCTGCGTCGTGGGCACAGCAGGGCGCAGCAGCATCTTGGGTCCACTCGGTGCGGTACCGCACTGGTTACGAGAACAGGGCTTCTTTTTCTTCTTTTCTACTTTAGTGAAACCCTCTTCATCAACTTGGCCGGTTCTTGGCATGGAGCTACAGACCGCAGTCGGGGCTGCTTGAGCCCTCTTTTTTTCCCCTACTTTGGCTTGTCGCTTAGGCTGCGACGCATCCGATTTGCCAGTGGTGACAATAGCAGCGTAGGCACTTTTAGGGGTCGACGAACCTACGTGTGACGATTCCGCAGCCGGTGTTGTGGTGCGGGTGGCGGCGGCGGGCGGCGCTTGGTCAGCATTATCAGCAGCTGGTGACGCACTTACGTTAGCCGATTCAAAACTGCCGATTGATGCATATTGCGCCCCTCGACGTGTGTTCACCTTTGCGGCCTCAGGTGACCCAATTACTGAACCAACGTTGCGCAGTAATGCTATTTCTGCACGTAGCTCAGTATTGGTTTTTTCTGAAACCTCCATTCTGGACTGCATCTTGGTCATCTCCGCTTTTAAGGTAGTGATGTCCTTTAGCAGCCGTGTAACGTCGACGTGATCGAACGTGACGGGGGGCAGTTTACTCAGCTCCTTCACCACGAAATCTGGCACGTCGTCCGGGACAGTCTTCTTCAACATATCAATGATATCTTGAATACTCTTTTCGGTTCCATCTCTGCGGCGAGACGGCATCTGGTCCTGTTTTCCGAGTGACTGGAACAGTAATAGTTTTCCACTGCTGATCTCGTCCTCCTTGAAATTGGACATTTGCAGGATTGGCATATTTGCAGGGGGTCGATTCTGCTATTGCAATCGTGTCTCAATGACCGGTCAATGATCGATTTTTGACGTATAACGTCAAACTTTTGACACATTTCCCATACAAAAACTGTCAAAGTTGTCAAATATTCGATCACTGACCGGTCATTGAGACACGATTGCAATAGCAGAATCGAGCCCCAGGATGCTCACCTCGTCCATGTAGTCGATAGCATGGACTAGGAATGCCAGCAGTTCATTGACTATGAGTTGTTTGGAACCCATAGTGTTTACGGGCAGCGGCTATGGCCGCTCAACACGCGAATAAAATTCGTTATGTCCTAATAGTACAAGATCCGAAGAGAGATCGTCCTTCACCCATCTGCTTACCAGATGAAAAGTATGTTTTATCAAATATATCTATAAAAAAATAAATCGCGACTGTATTGTTATGTTCATTATCACCATCATCATCATATCAGTCGAAAGACGTCCACTGCTGGACATAAGCCTCCCCAAGTATCGCCACAACAACCGGTCCTGTGCGTCTCGCAAGCATCGGCTACCAGCGACCCTCACCAGGTCATCGGTCCACCTTGTGGGAGGCCACGCGCACGCTGCGTCTTTCGGTACGCGGTCGCCACTCCAGGGCCCCAAGTCTGCTATTTTTATAAATTCCGATCCCATTGTCATTTTACTATAAGTTCGTAATCTGTTAAATTCATAATGGTCATCATTGGTCAGTCAATGGTCTCGTAATACAATCGTGGTTCTAAATATTCAATGTCTTTGAAAAGCAGACTGCAGAATGACGTTCTAATGGTAGGTCACTGATCGAAGGAACTGTCAAAATTTTAGCAGATTACCGCATACGTCTGTAATTTATTTGTGACTAGCACTTCGCCCGCGACTTCGTCCGCGTGGATAGTAGGTACTCCACAAACTTCAATGCCCTCTATACCCCCTTGTAAAGGTTAGCTTTGGAAACGTGACATTTCGATAGCATCCTGTCAATCCTATTCCCATTTTTGACATATTGACAATCGCGTACGCCACGCCACCGTTGACAGAATCTCACTTGTCTCGAACCCAGGTTCAGCGCAACTGTTCACCCCGTTCAACCCGTCAGGGTTTGATTATGCAAAAATTGTTAGGTACATCTGTTTCAATTATCCCGCTTTTAGTTTGTTCATAGCATATTTATTATTGTTATTCTTATTGTTCTATCGAAAACATTTAAATGCCGTGGTGTTTCAATTTCATCGGACCAAGCATTGATACGATTCTCCCCAGTTCGCTCAAGCCGCGACATTTTTCTTACTCCGAGCATGTTTATTACCGTCGTAACTTTTGAACGAAAGGTCCGATTTGAATAATTTAAAGTGTAATTTACACGGACATAATCAACCTTAATTATCAAACCATTTTAATGGATAAGGATTAATATCATGATACTAAAATCACCATTTTTTATTTCACCATGGGATTTGCTTGAATAATTTGAACAAAAAGCGGTCATGGTGACTTATCCATAATAGTTAGACATATGGTATCGCGGACTTTCTTGTAGATATTGATGACCTCTATGAAACTGTAGTACATCACTTTGCTCTATTGTCAATAGATTCCGCAGCGTACGCGATATAAGGATATCTTCTCACACCTGGGGTTACTTTATCGAAGTTTTCATACGGATGCCTAACTTTTTTGAAAATATTCTATAGCCTATGTCCATCACCGATAATGTAGAATTCTAATGGTGAAAGAATTTTTCAAATCGGTCCAGTAGTTTCGGAGCCTATTCATTTCAAACAAACAAACAAACAAACAAATCTTTCCTCTTTATAATATTCGTGTAGATTATGTACGAGATTACCATTCTATGCCATTTCTTTCAATGGAGTGTCAGTGGTTGACTATTGGCAAGTCATAATAACACTTTTATATTAGTAGATTACCAAACTTGTGAAAATCAACAATAATTATGAAATCAATGATAGACCATTCTGGAACTATTGTAATAGCAGACTTGAGGCCCAGAACTTTTCGGCCCCATCGACCATCTGTTCTGCGAGCAATGTGCCCACTGCCACTTCAATATGTTCATGGCTATTTTTAATTTAAAAAACTATAACTAAAATTGTTGTTCATGTTTCACTCTCTTGTATACCAAACGAACTTAATTGAAATCAAAATTATATAGCATAAAAATGTAGATAATTTTATTACAAATGCGATATTATTATCATCGCATTTGCAATAAAATTATCTTCATTTTTTGATTTTTGATTGCCTCCGAAAAACCGTTCTAATAAATCACTATTGCCAGGCTTTAAAATTTCAAAATCGGAGCAAGCATAGATGTGCGATAGAGAAACATTGAGCGTACTCAAATACTACAATAGTATACTGGCTATAGACAGGCAACTCTGCCTTATTTTTAATATTAGGAAGTGGTCAAACTCAGCGCCATCCAGTATTTCGTTAAGGGAACTAATTTATAGTAAATGTATAGGTTGGTAGGTGTGTATAGCTGCTGTCCGATTCTTTAGGATATTAGGTAGAGAGATGAGTGTATCCGCTATATACTACAAACATACGTACTACTTATAGGAAAACAAAAGCATTAAATATTATGCTATTTTATTTAAAAAAACATCACACATTTACAATAAAATTTTGTGTTCGCTTTTTTCGTCCCTTATTATGATTAAGGTAGTGCCGATTAGCCTTTTCTTCCACTGGATCGTTAATATCCCAAAAGGTTATTTTGCCAGTGAGAACATTATTGATATCTTTGCACCAGTTGCGCACAACAACAACACACGCAACACGAACGTACGAACGAATTGTAATGCGGCTCAACAACATGGAGAAACGAAAGCTCAACTCAACATGCACTAGCGATACAACAAAAACTCTATTGCAAATGGAAAATAAATGCGCACGAGTAGTTACACTCTCACGCAGCCATTTGCAATTTAAGTGTGGCCATTCAAAAACAAATTTTTGCACGTTTAAATACCAAAATATAACTTCTTCACTATTAAGCTCATAATAAAAACCTAATCATGTACTAATTTATTATTCTATTATTTGTATATAAGAAGATCATGAAATTAAATTCTTTAATGTTATAAAGTAACTCTCAGCAAAAAAATAATATATTTAACCCTAGCAACACCGCAATTTGTTTCCTTTAGCAAATTGTTAGATGGCGCTGTTTTCGACCTCGACCTCCACACTTTCGCGGAATATACAGTCATTACCGACGACCGTGGGTGATGCATTTGATGTGCAGTCAGCAGTGTACGGACCCGCCTATCCATGGCGTCAAGTTCCGTTTGAGTACATTTGAGTACGGATGGCACTACTGAAAGTTTCGGTTACCTTCAGTAGCTCCATCATTTGCAGATTACTGGGGGCAAAGAGTTTCAGATCATCCATGTAAAGGAGGTGAGATATAACCTGACGACCACCTCTCTTCAACCGATAGCCTAGACCTGAATTCTATTATTATTAATTATTATATTCCCTTTATTCAATTTTTAAACTTATTTAGTACATTTTTAATATTTCTTAAAACTACAGCTCAAAAACATTTAAAAGTATAAAAAATAGTAGCCCACCGGTATCGGGAACAGGGTCCAAGCTACCGGCGGTCAGGGCTCCAGAGAGAGGAAGCTCCTAACAATGCGAGCCGTGTCCAGAAGTACATCTACAATCATTGCACGCCTCTCGATTCGGTCCACCACCACTATATCAGGCTTTTTGGCAACAATAGTCCTGTCAGTGATGATGGACCGATCCCAGTACAATGTGATACTGCAATTATCAAGAACTGGGTTGGGCACATACCTGTAGTACGGCACCTCCGATTCCACAAGAGAGTATTTCAGAGCAAGTTGCTGATGAATGAATTTGATAAAACATACTTTTCATCTGGTAAGCAGATGGGTGAAGGACGATCTCTCTTTGGATCTTAGACTATAATTAACCTTGCGAAAATATATTTTTCATAAATTGTTTTGGGGTAATTTTATTTTGCTTTAAAAATTCAGTGTAGGTACTTTCTGAGTTTTTTTATTAAAGGCAATGTCGGGTTACGCCAAGGCGATGGTGCCAGCCCTCCAAAGCATTTGTTGTTCTATGCACATTTTCTGAACAACTCAATAAGTCTGGCGATTTATTTAACCACCGACCTTCAAAATGTGTTGAAAAAGCTTTAAGTTCCCTAGTTTGTGAAGCATTTTCTAAAATCGATTACCAACATGACCGTATACAACGTGTAACAGAATAAACGCAATACCTCTTAAGGGGTCATTGTACTCATCATTATGAACAACTTTTACTGTGGGACCAACACTGAAATCGCGAAAAAAAAATCGACTGCCCCATACATTTCTGTGCGCATAACTCGGCAAAATGTACTGGACAGCTGATTTTTTTTTTTGCTGTCATTCTGGTAATGTACCTTCACTTATATAAAATATACTCCATATTTTATATATAATTTAAAATCCTTCGCCTTTTTTTACACGGGTTTATTGAAGCGAAAGAAGCAACCGAAGACACTTCTGTAACATTAGTAGTGCATACCTCGGCGGGTGCGGTGAGGGCAGCCTGCCGAGCGGCGGTAGCAGCGGGGGCTCGCCGCTGTCTAGGGGGGAAGACACTTCTGTAACATTAGTAGTGCATACCTCGGCGGGTGCGGTGAGGGCAGCCTGCCGAGCGGCGGTAGCAGCGGGGGCTCGCCGCTGTCTAGGGGGGAAGACACTTCTGTAACATTAGTAGTGCATACCTCGGCGGGTGTGGTGAGGGCAGCCTGCCGAGCGGCGGTAGCAGCGGGGGCTCGCCGCTGTCTAGGGGGGAAGACACTTCTGTAACATTAGTAGTGCATACCTCGGCGGGTGCGGTGAGGGCAGCCTGCCGAGCGGCGGTAGCAGCGGGGGCTCGCCGCTGTCTAGGGGGGAAGACACTTCTGTAACATTAGTAGTGCATACCTCGGCGGGTGTGGTGAGGGCAGCCTGCCGAGCGGCGGTAGCAGCGGGGGCTCGCCGCTGTCTAGGGGGGAAGACACTTCTGTAACATTATAGTGCATACCTCGGCGGGTGCGGTGAGGGCAGCCTGCCGAGCGGCGGTAGCAGCGGGGGCTCGCCGCTGTCTAGGGGGGAAGACACTTCTGTAACATTAGTAGTGCATACCTCGGCGGGTGCGGTGAGGGCAGCCTGCCGAGCGGCGGTAGCAGCGGGGGCTCGCCGCTGTCTAGGGGGGAAGACACTTCTGTAACATTAGTAGTGCATACCTCGGCGGGTGCGGTGAGGGCAGCCTGCCGAGCGGCGGTAGCAGCGGGGACTCGCCGCTGTCTAGGGGGGAAGACACTTCTGTAACATTAGTAGTGCATACCTCGGCGGGTGCGGTGAGGGCAGCCTGCCGAGCGGCGGTAGCAGCGGGGGCTCGCCGCTGTCTAGGGGGGAAGACACTTCTGTAACATTAGTAGTGCATACCTCGGCGGGTGCGGTGAGGGCAGCCTGCCGAGCGGCGGTAGCAGCGGGGGCTCGCCGCTGTCTAGGGGGGAAGACACTTCTGTAACATTAGTAGTGCATACCTCGGCGGGTGCGGTGAGGGCAGCCTGCCGAGCGGCGGTAGCAGCGGGGGCTCGCCGCTGTCTAGGGGGGAAGACACTTCTGTAACATTAGTAGTGCATACCTCGGCGGGTGCGGTGAGGGCAGCCTGCCGAGCGGCGGTAGCAGCGGGGGCTCGCCGCTGTCTAGGGGGGAAGACACTTCTGTAACATTAGTAGTGCATACCTCGGCGGGTGCGGTGAGGGCAGCCTGCCGAGCGGCGGTAGCAGCGGGGGCTCGCCGCTGTCTAGGGGGGAAGACACTTCTGTAACATTAGTAGTGCATACCTCGGCGGGTGCGGTGAGGGCAGCCTGCCGAGCGGCGGTAGCAGCGGGGGCTCGCCGCTGTCTAGGGGGGAAGACACTTCTGTAACATTAGTAGTGCATACCTCGGCGGGTGCGGTGAGGGCAGCCTGCCGAGCGGCGGTGGGCGTGGTAGCGGTGGCAGCAGCGGCGGCGGCAAGAACATCGGCGGCAGCGGGGGCGGCAGCAGCGGAGGCTCGCCGCTGTCCAGGGGGGAAGACACTTCTGTAACAAACAACACGTGCGTTCAGAGACAATGATTAAGAGCAAATCACATCGGACACATGTGTTAAAATAATCCATTCCAAAGTTATTAAAGAAAATATATGAAAATTTATTGTGATAATTATACTGTGCCTAAAATTTTTGAAAATACTGATAATAAGGTCTTTAGTTCTTTACCTATAGATAACCATTATATTTAAGATTAGGAAAACCTTTAACAAAGTATGACTTTAAAGTAACATGCTATAAAAATATTATTCGTTCGGAACCATTTGCACGCGAGTCCGACTCGCACTTGGCCGGTTTTTTTAAGTTACTTTGATACAAAGATTCTGACTTTTTAATGATAAGAATGAACATTGACTGACAGACAACTACATGGAAATAAATCCGTCATCATAACTTAAGCGCAAGTCAAGTGATGCGATTTGCTGTTGATTATTCAACCCCATACTCGGCTGGGCGGCGTTCGGGAAGTTGCATGATATCTTCTCGTTTCACATACCACAGTGTCTCAAGACGAAAGTCTATGATCAGTGCGTGTTGCCAGTGATGACTTATGGAACCGAAACGTGGTCGCTCACAATGGAACTCATCAGAAGGCTTAAAGTCACCCAAAGGGCAATGGAAAGGGCAATGCTCGGAGTTTCCTTGCGTGATCAAATCAGGAATGATGATATCCGCAAAAGAACCAAGGTAACCGACATAGCCTGAATGGAGTGGCGACTGCGTACCGAAAGACGCAGCGTTGGCGCGGCCTCCCAGAAGATATACCGATGACCTGGTGAGGGTCGCTGGTAGCCGATGCTTGCGAGACGCACAGGACCGGTTGTTGTGGCGACACTTGGGGAGGCCTATGTCCAGCAGTGGACGTCTTTCGGCTGATGATTCAACCACACACAGCTAGATGACGCACATTTGGCATTTTTTCTCGATAATTATGTGATAATTTTCATTCGAGGAATTGGGGCTAAACAACGCATATCAAAAGCAAGCATAATAACTATGCTTGTTTTTATACTTACTGTGATGAGGTGAGACAGCACCGTCAGCCGCACTGAGCGCCGCAAGCTTGCGTCGCAACGCAGCGGCTTCGTTCCTCGCTGCGTCGGCGTCACGCTTAGCTGAGCGTGCTTCTAACCTAACCACACAACATACATCTAAAGCAAGCGTAGTTATACTTACTGTGATGAGCTGAGACGGCACCGTCAGCCGCACTGAGCGCCGCAAGCTTGCGTCGCAACGCAGCGGCTTCGTCCCTCGCTGCGTCGGCGTCACGCTTAGCTGAGCGTGCTTCTAACCTAACCACACAACATACATCTAAAGCAAGCGTAGTTATACTTACTGTGATGAGGTGAGACGGCACCGTCAGCCGTACTGAGCGCCGCAAGCTTGCGTCGCAACGCAGCGGCTTCGTTCCTCGCTGCGTCGGCGTCACGCTTAGCTGAGCGTGCTTCTAACCTAACCACACAACATACATCTAAAGTAAGCGTAGTTATACTTACTGTGATGAGCTGAGACGGCACCGTCAGCCGCACTGAGCGCCGCAAGCTTGCGTCGCAACGCAGCGGCTTCGTCCCTCGCTGCGTCGGCGTCACGCTTAGCTGAGCGTGCTTCTAACCTAACCACACAACATACATCTAAAGCAAGCGTAGTTATACTTACTGTGATGAGGTGAGACGGCACCGTCAGCCGCACTGAGCGCCGCAAGCTTGCGTCGCAACGCAGCGGCTTCGTCCCTCGCTGCGTCGGCGTCACGCTTAGCTGAGCGTGCTTCTAACCTAACCACACAACATACATCTAAAGCAAGCGTAGTTATACTTACTGTGATGAGGTGAGACCGCACCGTCAGCCGCACTGAGCGCCGCAAGCTTGCGTCGCAACGCAGCGGCTTCGTCCCTCGCTGCGTCGGCGTCACGCTTAGCTGAGCGTGCTTCTAACCTAACCACACAACATACATCTAAAGCAAGCGTAGTTAGACTTACTGTGATGAGGTGAGACGGCACCGTCAGCCGCACTGAGCGCCGCAAGCTTGCGTCGCAACGCAGCGGCTTCGTCCCTCGCTGCGTCGCCGTCACGCTTAGCTGAGCGTGCTTCTAACCTAACCACACAACATACATCTAAAGCAAGCGTAGTTAGACTTACTGTGATGAGGTGAGACCGCACCGTCAGCCGCACTGAGCGCCGTAAGCTTGCGTCGCAACGCAGCGGCTTCGTCCCTCGCTGCGTCGGCGTCACGCTTAGCTGAGCGTGCTTCTAACCTAACCACACAACATACATCTAAAGCAAGCGTAGTTAGACTTACTGTGATGAGGTGAGACGGCACCGTCAGCCGCACTGAGCGCCGCAAGCTTGCGTCGCAACGCAGCGGCTTCGTCCCTCGCTGCGTCGGCGTCACGCTTAGCTGAGCGTGCTTCTAACCTAACCACACAACATACATCTAAAGCAAGCGTAGTTATACTTACTGTGATGAGGTGAGACCGCACCGTCAGCCGCACTGAGCGCCGCAAGCTTGCGTCGCAACGCAGCGGCTTCGTCCCTCGCTGCGTCGGCGTCACGCTTAGCTGAGCGTGCTTCTAACCTAACCACACAACATACATCTAAAGCAAGCGTAGTTAGACTTACTGTGATGAGGTGAGACGGCACCGTCAGCCGCACTGAGCGCCGCAAGCTTGCGTCGCAACGCAGCGGCTTCGTCCCTCGCTGCGTCGGCGTCACGCTTAGCTGAGCGTGCTTCTAACCTAACCACACAACATACATCTAAAGCAAGCGTAGTTAGACTTACTGTGATGAGGTGAGACGGCACCGTCAGCCGCACTGAGCGCCGCAAGCTTGCGTCGCAACGCAGCGGCTTCGTCCCTCGCTGCGTCGGCGTAACGCTTAGCTGAGCGTGCTTCTAACCTAACCACACAACATACATCTAAAGCAAGCGTAGTTAGACTTACTGTGATGAGGTGAGACGGCACCGTCAGCCGCACTGAGCGCCGCAAGCTTGCGTCGCAACGCAGCGGCTTCGTCCCTCGCTGCGTCGGCGTCACGCTTAGCTGAGCGTGCTTCTAACCTAACCACACAACATACATCTAAAGCAAGCGTAGTTAGACTTACTGTGATGAGGTGAGACGGCACCGTCAGCCGCACTGAGCGCCGCAAGCTTGCGTCGCAACGCAGCGGCTTCGTCCCTCGCTGCGTCGGCGTCACGCTTAGCTGAGCGTGCCTCTAACCATGCGGCGTGCGCACGCGATTCTACTTCGCTAAGTGCGCTGCGACGCGATGACTCTTGTTCGGCTAGTTCTAGAGTTAGCGCGTCGCATTTCTCCCTGTAAAATTGATTGATTTTATTGGCGCGAAATATTACGGTGTCAGAGTAAAAATAAAAGTTTACAGCATAAAATATAACTTAGCAAATCAAAAATTTGTATCATAAGGTTAAAACCTTGCCCGCTGTAATGTTTGCTTTGTTTTATCACACTGTTACAGTGGTTTTGGTACAGTGTGCTTTCGGCCTTATTCTAGTTTTGTAAGCACTTTATACAGGAGGGGAATATTAATTATCCTTACTTGTATCTCTGCACTTCTTGTTGTAGAATTTCTATCTTTTCCACTGTGCTAGCTGATTCGCCTTGCTTGCTTAGCCACAGTGATTCTTTGGCGCTAAGTTCTCTGTAAACATAATCAAGAAGATATTTTGAATAATTATAAGAATATTCTATGTGGTCAATAGGACTATTTATCTATCCTATTATTAAAAAAGGGGTAAAGTTTGTGAGTTTGTAGGGGGTAATCTCTGGATGTACTGAACCGATTTTGAATTTTTTTTTTGTATAATGATAACCACGTTCATGAGGAAGGCCAACGGGACCGGGAAACAACGATACGCGTACGAAGTCGATTTTAGTTCTTGTAAGTGGATTTCAGAACGATATAATTTTATTTTCAAAGCTGCAGCAGCATATAATCATTATGACTAAGCAATAACGCTTATTTTAGGAAATCAAACTAATTGATAAATAAAATATAAACTCTTTTAGATTGTTTTATTGAATTTACTCACTTCAAAAGCTCGCCTTCCCTTTCCTGGAAGTATTTCCCTAAGACCTCTAGCCTGGTGAGTGCTTCAGTGGCGGTCTGATTAGTACTAGTTAACGTTTCTTGGGTCGCCTTAAGTTCTTCGGCAAGACGCGTTCTTTCTTTGTATTCAGTCTGCAAAAATTAAATAATTAAATTAATTAAATTTCAAGAGTGGTAAGGCGAATAAGGTTTATTGTCATGTTACATGGTCAAAATAATTACAATCATCAACACATTTTTTTTCTTACAGTTCTATTCATCGTTATCTTAGTGGTCACCCCCTTTCTAGCCATATCAATGAAAATGCAGGGAAGTAATATGGCCAGGGTGAGGGCCCCACTTTTGTGTCGTGGGTTGGCTAAATCCGAAACTATAAGGAATATCGAGTTAGTCGGTTCGATTCCTGGCTAGAAATACCGATTTTTCAAAAATCCAATGATGCAATTTTAATTTTCATCAAAACCGGGCTCAAGACTGTTTTCAGTGTTTTTAGATATTCCTCATAGTTTCGGATTTGGCCATCCACACACACTTTAAAAAACACCCTATAAATATAAAATTAATATTTGTTTCCCTTAGTCACGCCATAAATTGAGAATGACTTTACTGATTTCATTAATCTTTTTTTAAGTTTTCTAGGTTCTTACGAAAAGAAAAGTTAAGAAAATTGCGCCGAAAATATTCTTACGGGAACGGGAATTAAAAAAGCGCGTACGAAGTCGCGGGCAAAAGCTAGTTTTTAATAAGCATAATATAGTGTCCGTGATTGAAGAACATTACAATATCCAATCTTCTTACCTCAAACTTGCTTTCAAATGTGGTTTTCTCCTGTAGGGCTTTAGACAGCTTAGCTTTGATTTCTGTATGGTCTATAAAGGATGTTACATCTACATCTGCTGACATACCACTCTTTAGTTCTTTTATAGCTTCCTAAAAATAGGTAGATGTTTAATTTGGGTATGAAAAGTTCAACAGTTTTTAAGATGACCACTGAACATTCAATAATAGCTTCAGTGAACTGAAGCTATATTGACTGCTTAAGGGTGCACTAGTCGAACGTCTGAACTCATTGACGGGCGCGGTAAAATGCATACTATCTCATCCAACATCATTTATAGGCAGAAATAAACACTGTAATGAGCAATATAAAGTCAGTGCGCACACAAATTTACAGTTCCATATCATAAAGGATGATTTATAACGAAAATGAGGTCGTGAAAATTGAAAGACATTTGGTAGTAAAGATATTATGAAAAAAGTACTGAATGTATCTGTTAAAAAAAAAAAAAATAATTTAGGAAATAATCTATCCCTGTAGGTATGGTTAATACTTTGCCATTTTCGAACGACATAAGTTATTCATTTACGCCCAAAGTTGTGTTAAAATTTGGAAGTTTCGACACAAATAACTTGCACATCAATTTTTTTTCTGTTTTGTTTCCATACAGGGCTAGATAATACCGAGATACATATATGTGACTTTTTTTCTGAACGTACACCGTCAATCAGTAGAGTAATCGCCAGACTACGTTTGTATAAAACAATGACTGACTAGGGCACCCCTAATGGTCATCATGGTGATCTGTGATATTGGTAGGATTTATACCAGATTGAGGTAGAATTAGAATGTACAGATTTTTTATTTGCTGTTTTTATCTTGATGAAACCAGAACAAACTGAAACATTGACTTGCTCATCAATGACACAATGGAAAATTGGCAATCAAAATCATAGTATTGTCATAAATTCGTTAAATTTACTTGTAACTCATAAACTCATACGTCTTCCTAGAAAAACAGACAAACTTAGGTCTGAGAAGCCAATTCAATTTGCATAATTAATCACAAGGTTTGGTCTAACATAAACCTAGTATAATAGTATTAGGCAGACTCACTTTCAGGGCTTCAATCTCGTGTTTTTGTAATTCAATGGTGTTGTTAGCTGTTGCTAATAGTTGGTTGATTTCATCTAGCTGTTTCTTTTGCTTCTTAAATTCTTCTAAAGCACTTTCAGCCGACACATACTTTAGTTGGAAGTTATCTCGTTCTCGGCTAACTGATATTAATTCCTCTTCAAATGCCTGAATTTTGCCTGAAAAAATAGAAAGTTAGGCTTTAAAAAAAATCTATTTGTTTGTTCTCTAGACCTTTGAAGTTAGTTTCGTATGAGAATTGATCCCTACAAATAAGTCAAGTATTAAACAATAAATGAATGAAAGTCTTTAGTTCGATTATTTTCCTTTGCCTTGATGAGACAAAAAATACATATATAAAATGGTGCCTACTAAATACTTGCTGATAACACAATTTATATGACGATTGTTTTGCATTATCATGCTGATCTTTATGGATACTTTATGTACTTTGACCTGTTTATTGCATAGCAGTATAGAGTAAAGCTGTAGGATTCAAATACTATGCATATACACCAACAAAACATTATCCTGCTTTTGGACCAGTCAGGTAAAAAATCACCGATATTGGCCTATAATGGTTTAAAAAGTTTAGTAAACTCACCATTCAGTTCAACTATTTGCTCTTCAGAATTAGCTCTTTCAGCCAAGAGCTCACTAAGAGTATTTTCCACCTCGCCCAGGGTATTCTGCAACTCTCCAGCAGTATTCTCGGAGACCCTGAGCAACTTTTCATTATCATCTAAGGAATTCCGTAGCCTATCGTTAGTGGCCTTCAACTCATTGATTTCTTCTTTTAGCGACAGCACCATATCATCCATGCCAAACGAGCTGTCTTCAATGCCGGCCAACTTATTCTTAGTAGTTGTAAGTTCCTCTTTGAGGATCTCACACTCCTGAAAAGTGATTAGTGAGTACTGAAATGAGCCAGAATAATCTGCCATCTAGACTTTAGTCTTTATCTAGTTTTAAAAAAATGGTTTTGATGAGTTAAATTGTTATTGTTAATCCAAATAATCCAATATTTATAGAATTATTTATACAATTTTATCAATAACTAGCTGTCCCCCGCGGCTTCGCTCCCGTCAACTGGCTACCTACCTACCTACCCTACACCTACCCTACACCTAGCCTACACCTACCCTACACCTACCCTACACCTAGCCTACACCTACCCTACACCTACCCTAAGGATTCTTAAATTTTCTAATTTTCTGAGCAATTTTTTAATTTTTTTTTCTTTTTTTTCTAATTTTTTCTGTCATAAGAACCTTCTCCTAATAATAACAAATACAACAAAAAAAGAATCAGTGAAATCGGTCCAGCCATTCACGCGTGATGCCGTGACCAAGGAAAACGGGTTTCATTTTTATATATATAGACTAGCTGACCCGCACAACTTTGTCTGCATAACATTTTTCATTACTGCTCCGCTCCTCTTTGTCGTAGCCTGATGTTATATGTATAGCCTCCATCGACAAATGGGCTATCCAACAATAAAAGATTTTTTCAGTTTGAACCAGTACTTCCTGAATTTAGCGCGTTAAACAAAACTCTTTAGCTTTATAATATTAGTTTAGTTATGTTTTCTTCCAGATATTACCTATAAAGATGAGTGACTAACACTGTTGTTACCATTACTCCTGATATTTTTCAATATTTACTAAAACATCTTACCTTAGTTGTGAAAAGTAAATCCCGTTGCAGTGAATTGATTGTGCCAATAAGTCTTCCATCTTGTCTTCTATTGTCTATGTAGTAATATCCTAACGTAAACAGAAGGACGGAACTGGCTGTGGTCAGAAGGAAGGTCAGCAAGCGGTTCCTGCCATCGTTTGATGTGCCATCACAGTACTCATCTGTGAAGCATGTTTGTCCTGCAATGAAAGATTATATTTTCTTAAAGATTCATGAAGGCAATTTAAATTATTTTAAATGGTCTTGTTAATTTCACCACCTAGTTACAATATAATATTTATGAATTAAAAATAAATAACCAGGGTCAAGTTTTTTTTAATTACCTGTTAGATAAGTGATGATTAATAATAAAAATATATAAAAAGGAAAAAAAATTATACTTCGAAAAATCATTTGTAATCAAATTGTATTGTGTAACATGGATGCTGTAAATTCTTTAGAAGATATCTACTGCTTTCAGAGTTATGAAAGAGATAAACAATAGATATTGTAAGATAAACTACTTCAGACTTCTATCTTCAAAATCATTTGTATAAGATAAAATTGTTTTCAGATGTTGATTGTAAACATAGATAATAATTAGTAATAGTATTGTTTAAAGTATAGAAGGTAGAGAAGTTTATGAAAGTGAACACCAATGTTATGGTAACAAATGAACAGTTTTAAAATAAAATCTGTAGTGTGTAGTACTGATTTCTTTTTGTTTGGTGATTACTCACACTGTTTTTAAACATGGTAAACTATGTGGGGAAAATTACAAGATAAGAATGTCCTATTGATTGAGAAATACTCTTGTCTTGAGATTGTGCATGGTACAGAAAATCAATTAAATACTTATTTGCTGGGGAGTTGGTGACAGGCAGGCATTTTGGGCTGTTTTCTTAAAAACAGCCCAAAATGTGCTGGCTCTCAGTCTAATTTGATTAAATGACTTGATTTAATTAACAAATGATTAAAATAATTAATAGCTCACCAACTGAAGCAAACAAAGCTTTTGACTCTTCACTGGTCCCCATAATTGAATAATAAGTAGACATGAAATATTTCACAAAAGAAAATTCTTCATTTCCATCAGCCTTTTCACTCTCATATGTGGGATACTTTGTATTGTATAGTGGTTCTGGTGCTTCAGTTGAAGATGGCCAGATATCGGCTACCGTTGAGTATATGTTTGAGAAGACACCTTCTGTGTTCTCAGTTTGTACTGGATCTTCCCTTGGTGCACTATTGATATCTTCTGGGGCATCAGGCAAGGCAGCGATAATGTCTTCGACTGGCGCTTGTGGGTATGAAGGAGTATCTTCAGTAGGAGCGGGATCTTGTATTTCATTGTTTTTGTTAGACTCGTCAGCATTGTACGTAGCAGGAGTATATGTATATGGTGGTAACTCTTGTGGTGGGATTTCAGTTGTAGGTGGAGCTTCCATGCTCATGAGTGGGGGGATTGTTTCTGGAGTTGACACAGTCATTGGTTCTTCAGAGAAAATTGGAAGTAAAGTCTCTGTAGTTGTTGGTAGTTCTTCAGTTGAAACAGGGAGTAATGTTTCAGTAGTTGGTGGTACAGGTTCAATTGTTTGTGGTATTTCCATAGATGCTGAGGCCATATGCTCCTCTGTTGGGGCAGCATTTTCATTAGATTCTAAGCTTTTGACAAGAGGCAAACTATATTGATTTTCTACATTCAAGTTAGCATAAATTGGTGGTATGACTTGGTTTATTTGGCTAAGTATTGGGTCATTTAATGGATGTACTACAGGTATATTTGTAGTAGGATTCACTACTGTATCTATTGTTGTGGTTTTGGCTGGTTCAGTTGGCGGGTTTACTTCAGGTTCGTTAGTAGGATTCACTACTGTATCTATTGTTGTGGTTTTGGCTGGTTCAGTTGGCGGGATTACTTCAGGTTCGTTTGTGGTACTTTCTGTATGTTCTTCAAGAAGGTCTACAAAATCATTTAAAGAATTACCATTAAGTACAATATTTGTTTCAGTAGAGGTTTCTTCAGGTGCTTGTACATTCTCAAGGATATTATTGAGAGAAGACATATTTTGTTCTTTGCTGTCAGTCTGTTCTGATTCACTCAAAGCATTTTGTAAGTAATCTTGTTTCTCAGGCACATCTATGATAGATTCACTATTTAATGATCCATGACTAACAGTAGGCAATAATTTCTGTGCAGGTATTGTCTCTGGTGGAGTTTCTTTAGGGAGCTCTTGATCTTTTTGTTGTGCTTCTGTTGGCTCATTTTGTTCAGAGTTGTTGTTGGCTTCCTGTTCACCTGTCTCAGATTTTATTTCTGAAGATAATTCCACACTTTCATTCACATCACTAGTAGTAGCTGAGGCTTCAGTTTGTTCAGTCAGCTCAGGTTGTGCAGTTGATGTAGAAGTTTCCTCATTGTTTTGTGCATCGGAATGTACATTTTCCTGAGACAGATTTTCTTGGGCCACATTTACTTTGTCATCAGCTTGATTTGGCACATTATCATCTACATTTTGATTCGGTGTTTCCTCTGCACTATTCAGTGAAGGAGTCAGGTCTTCATTGGAAGAGGTTATGGGGGATTCAGTTGAAGAATCTTGCTGAGCATCATTGACAGCTGCTTCGGTGGTATATATTGTCGTACCTTCAAACACTTCATGAGGGTGCTGCACCTTATCAGGCTTAACACTTTCCTCCTTCTGAGCCTCAAAAGGAACAACCTCTAAAGTTCTTTCTATTATTTTATTTTCTCTTAAAAACTTATTATTAACAAAGCCAGTCTTTCCGCCAATGCTCACGAACCATAAGTCTGAGTTAGTACCAGCTGACTTCATATAAACGACAGCATCGCTATTTCCGCGAAAAGATAGTAGGTCCGGATCAACACTAGTATAACTCAGCAAAGTCTTCGCTTTAGAAATAGGTCCTGGAAGAGTTACAAATAATATGTTGTTAGAAAGTTTTCACATGAAAACTGACACTTTATTGTAGTAAGGTATCTTACCATTACATTCTTTGTTAGCACAATATACTTTGTCAGGAATCCTGCATTGTGACACTGAGATAAATAACGTAAATAAAATAAGTTTAAACACAATCATTTTCGCATTCTAATAGATATAATTTAATTTCTTAAAAAATTCGCTAGACGTTAGGCCACATCATCTGTCAAGTCGATCGTTCGGTCGTTCTGTGTAACGCTGGTATCGCAGCGCAGCGCAGTAGAATTCAGCTTGGCCAATAACCAAACCATAATTAAATTAGATTTGTATACTAAGACAAAGTTTATAAAATGTTAATCTAATTAAAAGTATATCATTTCACATTTCATATTTACAGTAACTTACGTAATTAAGTATTGAAACAAATAAATAGTTTTGCAGTTAATTAAAATTACACACGTTGAATGAACCGTTAAAATATTCGGAATTTTCGGAAACGTCATGCTCAATAAAATGGGAACGGTAAATGGAACCGATCATTTTTCCGAATCTTTTTTGTTCGATTTTCATTTTACCGAAAACTATTGACCGATGTCTTGTTTGCTGCATTAATTGACATATTTTTAGATCATCGAAGTATCATGTGTCATAGGTATTATTTTACCCAATTTTACCGAACTATATTTCGCCGAAATTTTTGCTATTGGCCAAAGCCTCTTTTGAACTTTTTCATTTGCCAAATGATTTATTTGCCATATTTTCACCACACCGATACAACATTTTACGGAATACTATTTTGTCACAAATATATTATTATAGCCGGTAACGTGGTAGCATTTTCAATAAAATTAAAATAGTGTCGTAAAAAGTCAATATGTTGTGCTACAAAATTTAGTGAAAGAAACGAATCGCTGCAAAACCGACTTCACGCAGTCTTGTCTGCCCTACCCCTAGAGTGTAATTTAAGCCCGCGTAGGTGCGGAGGGGTCCACGGCCCGCGAGCTGAGGAGCAGGTGGCTTGAAGGCCTACCCCGTAGCGCCGGAGCCGTAACAGAAACAATGCTTGCTGCATGTTGCATGCTTGTTTGCACGCTGCATGCTTGTTTGCATGCTGCATGCTTGTTTGCATGCTGCATGCCTGCTTCCGTCCTGTCAGAGCGTGCCTGAAGGTTAGCAGCATGGAACCTCATTTCACTTCCTTCTCCTCTACCTCCTTCACTCAAAATGAATAAAAAGGCCCCCCAATACAAGCAGGTTGCTGCCACCAGCTCGGTCAACCCGACCAGGCAAGGTAAGCTGAGCTTCACCGAGGGGAAGCGGTCGCAAGCTGAGGCCGGCACTAGCCGGCCGAAGCCTAGTCAACCGCCAACCAAATCCGCAGGAGGTCCAGCCGAGGTGGCAACCACGACGCAGCAACCCGATGGGAACGATCAGGCTGTGGCCAAGCGGGCTTTCAACGAGACTATTTCACCTCGGGGAGAGCATAAGCGGCCGCGGTCTGACCAGTCCCAGTGGGTTGCCAACAGAAGTTACGCCCAAGCTGCCAGTGCGTCCCTGAACGTCGTGATAACCTGCGACCGGAGGGGAATCATCAGCCAGGGAGTATCGGATCAGGTCTTGGCTGCTATCCAGAAGCAGATTATTAGCGAGGCCTGCTCCCCTATGCAGGACACACCAGGACCGACCTTCAACGCGAAGCCGCTGTTCGCCGGTGGGATCCTCAAGCTGTGGTGCGGAAACGACCACACTTTAGCGTGGCTGAAGAAGTCAATCTCCGGCCTGGCTCTCCCGGATAGCACCTCGCTAGTCGTCAAGAGCTAGTCGGAGATTCAGAAGCGCATCGCTATCCCCGACGACCAGGGAGTCTACCAGGACTCGACCTTTATTGGACGAGCCCTGTGCTATCAGAATCGCTGGACCGACGTCAAGAGGTGGGTAGTGCTGCACGCCGAGAAGCAGAGGGCATGCTGGTTCGTGGTGCTGGGTATACCCGAGGACCAGGTTCCGACCCTGATGAGCTCCGAGCGCCGACTCTCAATTGGTTGTGGGTCGGTGTACGTGAAGTTCCAGGGTCCGAACGGCAGGTTCGTCGATGTCCCTCTAGGGTGGGACCTGATCACGAGGCAGATGCTGGATGCAGGGGAGACTATCCCCCTGCCAAACAACCCGGATGCAACCGCGGCTGATCCTGCTGCACCAGCAGAGTCGGCTGCACCTGCCGCCACCGTGGGTGCCGTCCCTTCATCGGAGGGGGAGCCGGACGACATGATGTTGTCCGCGGCTTCAGACCTGGAAGGGGACGGCTTCGACGAGGGCGACCTGTTTGCCGGGCTGCGACTTGAGGGTGACGAGGAGGGTCTCGCTTGTGATGGCGTCCCTTTCGTCGGCCTGTAGAGTCGTGCAGGCAAACCTCCACCACAGCCAGACCGCGACGGCTTAACTCCGCAAGTGGCTTGAGGCTCAACACATGGCCATTGCCCTGATCCAAGAGCCGTGGGTTAGGGGCGGCCACATACGAGGACTCTCCAATCTTGGCGGTAAGCTCCTTGTTACTACGGAACATGATCACCCTAGATCGTGCATCTATGTCACAGGTAACCTAAAAGCACAGCTTTTAAATGACTTCTGTTGCAGAGATATCTCTGCTAGGCTAGGCTAGGCTGATTATACAGCGTGGTGCCAAAGTGATGGCAATCGTCTTCGCCTCGGTCTACATGCCTGAGGCGGACGAAAATTCTGTGATAACATTGAATTGTGCCAACAAGCAAATAGGGTAAGGAAAGTACTGGAGCAACAGAACACACCTGGGGCCGCCACGGTCCGAAAACCTGACAACACGCTGACCACGTCACCTGAAGAAACGAGACGCGTCCTAGTAGAAACTCACTTCCCTGGAAGCGTATTCGCGCAGGTAACAGAATGGCTAGACGTTACCCAAACACCATCAGAAGATGATTGGCATTATGCAGAGAAAATGATCACACTTGAAAAACTTCAGTAGGCCATTAGAAGCTTCCAACCTTTCAAGGCACCAGGTCCTGATGGAGTGTTTCCTGCCCTACTCCAGTGGGGGGGAACCCCCGTTGCAAAAAGACTGGTGCCCTTAATGAGAGCGTGCCTGGCTTTTAGATACGTCCCTAAAGGATGGAGGGAAGTGAAAGTCTTATTCATTCCGAAGCCAAGTAAGAGTGACTATACAAACGCCAAATCCTATCGACCCATTAGTCGGTCGGTAGTTAGTAGTAGTAGTGGAGAGACTGTGCGAAAGGGAACTACGAGATGGCGCTTTAAAAGCATTACCACTGCATGGTAACCAACACGCATACAGCTCGTGTAAGTCAACAGAGTCTGCTCTTCACCTGGTGGTGAGCCAGATAGAGGAAGCGATTCACCAGAAAGGTTCCTGCCTGGGCACTTTTATAGACATCGAAGGAGCCTTCGACAAGACAAACTTCTCCAGAATAAGTGACGCCCTCTCCAAGCACGGCATAAAACAGGTACTCACTGACTGGATTACTAATATGTTAAGCAAACGAGTGGTTAAACTTGAGGAAGAGCAGCAGTTGGCCTTGATAGCCAGAGGTTGCCCGCAGGGAGGAGTGCTCTCCCCTCTTCTGTGGAATCCGGTGATAAATGACCTTATTACCAGACTCAATGCACATCGTTACTACACAATAGGTTATGCAGACGACCTTGCGATCCTTGTGCCTGGGAAGGTGACTGGGACGATCTGAAATCTTACTCAACAAGCACTACGCATCGTAGAGAGATGGTGCGGTGAATATGATCTGTCGGTAAACCCCACTAAAACTGAATTAGTCATGTTCACACAAAAACGAGCACTAGGCCAATACCGCCTACCTAAGCTCTTCAACACAGAACTCCAGTTATCTAACGAGGTTAAGTACCTTGGGGTCATCCTAGACTAAGTTAAACTGGAGTAATCACATAGACTCCAAACTAAACAGGGCTTGCATCACCTTCTGGCAATGCAGGAAAATGATAGGTAAGAAGTGGGGTCTATCTCCCAAAATAATACTATGGTTGTACATCGCAGTAATTCGTCCCATGATCACCTACGGGGCCGTGGTGTGGTGGACCCGCACAAAACTAGTTACAGCCGTAAACAAACTACAACACATGCAAAGGCTGGCCTGCATGGCGGCGACGGGCTGCATGAGAACAACTGCGACTGCGGCGCTGGAAGCCATACTGGGACTCCCCCCGCTCCACCTGTTCATACAACAGGAAGCGACGATGGCAGCAGTCCGCCTTAAAGCACTGGATCTCTGGGGTAAGAGAGAAACACAACACACCGCTCTGCTTGAGGAGCTCAACAGCGGGTATCTTCTCAGAGGATCTCAACATTCACATAGCCACACCATTGGGGGTCCACAACACAGTGTCTCAAGCTGAGTGCATGGGCATTTCCTTGGCGGCTTAAGCCATCCTAAACAGGAAAGTTAAGGACCACTCAATACGCATACTGTCGGACAGCATGGCCGTCCTGCAAGCACTGAACAGCCATACAGTTACCTCCGGGCTGATCCTCGAGTATCACCAACGTCTGAACCAGGTTGTAAGATACATCAAAGTAACCAAAAAGGGTTGACAATGGTGAGTGTAGGCAGGCCAAGGAGGCACTACCCTTAATTGATGGCCGTTTCACGAAAAAAGCCCTAAGACTGACTAAATAACAGTTGCGTACAGTCACAGCCGTCACAACTGGCCACGGGTCTTTTAATAAACACCTCTATGTCATAGGATGATAGGAGTCACTGACAGCCCACTCTGCAGAGCCTGCATGGAGGAGGATGAGACAGCAGCACATCTGCTTCTAAGCTGCCCGGTAGTCGCCGATTACAGGGCTAAGTACTTCGGAAACCCAGGTACCCTTTGTGAGATAGTTAGTAACACCAAGGCGTTACTGGCCTTTCTTGTGGAGCTGGGGTGGATCGAATGAAACATTTGTCCCACCTGCACGCAAAATATTCGCTTAGTCGTGGAGTTGCGGAAACCAGCCCGATTTACATACATACATAATATACAAGGAACAAAGTGAAAAAGGCTGTACAGCGGCAGCACTCCCGGGATCTCTCACAAAGTGCACTTGTGTAATATATGAGGGGTATGCACTCAAATCTCGCCGCTTTCCATCACCACCTGGAGACTGAGAAACCAGCGCTCCTGTTCCTTTCGGAGACGCAGATCGGATGTCCGTCAGACGTGTCGTACCTGACTTACCCAGGGTTTACCCCGAAGCACCATTTCAAACCACGCGCGGGTGTATGTATGTACGCCCGGGACGACATCTGCTATCGGCGTCTCCGCAACCTTGAGGTCTCCAGGTTCTCAACGCTTTGGCTTCTGGTGGACACTGGCCTGGATAAAATAATCTACGCCTGTGTCTATCGGTCGCACAGCGGTGATCGGGAGACAACTGGGCCTAGCAGCGATACCCTTCTGCCCAATTGGTGTTACTGGGGGACTTCAACGCCCACCATCAGGAGTGGCTCTTCCCAAACCAGTGCACATACCATGCTGGACGAGAGACGTGAAAGCCAGCGCTAGCGTTAAATCTCACCCAGCTGGTCCAGGGGGCAACGAGGGTGCGATGTTGATTCGCACACCGCCAATTGCTTGGACTTTCTGCTGTCAACAGATTCAGACCGCTACTCGGTGTCGATTTCTTCACCACTAGGTAGTTCCGACCACTGTCTGGTGAAGTCTGTGTCCGTCTACTCCCCACCCGATCCTAGCCCTAGAGGCACCCGGCGGATTTGGCGATACAGGTCAGCAGATTGGGATGGCATTGCGATCTTTCTTCGCATGTTATCCTTGGCAGCCCACTTGCTTTTCTTCGACTGACGCTTCGTCGAGCGCGAACGCCGTGACGGATGTGTTGCGGCGGGGGACGGAGTACTTTATTCCGTTCTCTGACGTAACAATGTCCGGCGTGGCTCGTCCATGGTTTGGTGCCGAGTGTAATCACGCTGATGCGCTTAAGCATGCGGCGTACCTAGCATGTGTCTAAGCTCGTACACGCAAAGCAAATGACGTGAGTCAAAAGAAGAGGGCCTTCAACAGGGTTGCCAAGTCCTGCAAGAAGGTGTTGCGGAGGGCTCGGTTCGACCACATTAGCCGAATTGGGAACAAACTTGCTTCATACCTAGCAGGCAGTAAGGCGTTTTGGTCCCTGGCTAAGTCGGTTGGAATCAAACTTCAGCCGCCCCTCACTACCACTACTGAGACCTGATGGCTCGCTGGCCCACTCCGCTGAGGAAAAAGCAAACCTGTTGGCTTCTCTGTTTGCGGAAAATTCGCATCTGGATCCTGGGAGCGCGAGGCCCCCTGCTTCTCCTGTTGGATGCGAGTCGAGTATGTCGAACATTCGCATTCATCAGAAGGATGTTCGTAGGGTATTGCGTATATTGCGTAACCTAGACGTGAACAAGGCTAGTGACCCCGACGGGATACCGGCAATTGTACTAAGGACCTGCGCGCCTGAGTTGTCTCTGATCTTGATACGCCTATATCGCCTTTCGTTTGAGACTGGTAAGGTGCCGATGGCTTGAAAGCAAGTTAACGTGCAGCCCGTGCCCAAGAAGGGTAGTCAAGCTGACCCAGCGAATTATAGACCCATCTCAGTAACTTCCATACTCTGTAAGAGTATGGGTAAGAGTATGGAACGCGTGCTGAATGGTAAGCTCCTGGCATACCTATAAGCTAACGATGTCCTTAGTGACCGAAAATACGGCTTCCGCCGAAATCGGTCCACTGGGGACCTTCTAGCGTATGCCATTGACATCTGGAGTGAGGCTATCGAGAAACACGGGGAAGCACTTGCGGTCTATCTTGACATCTCGAAAGCCTTCGATAGGGTCTGGCACGAAAGCCTTATTGGTAAGCTTCCTTCCTTCGGTCTACCCGCCGGATTGTGTGATTGGATTGCAGACTTCCTGAGGGATCGGTCTATCCGAGTGTTCATAGATTGCAGCTCGTCCGGTTATACGAACTCGATACTCTAAAATAAATATTGAATAACGATATCATCATCTGCCTAGCCTTTTCCCAACTATATTGGGGTCGGCTCCCAGTCAAACCGGATTCAGCTGAATACCAGTATTTTACGTGGAGCGGCTGCCTACCAGAGCTCCACAACCCATTGAATATCGATATAATGCGATTAAAAATATCGACGTTATTCTATAATTAAATCGATAATTGAATGGAAAAAATCGATATTTAAATAAATCGATATTTTGACCTTACCTTACTTTCTTCGAGTCACAACGAGAAACGTTTTGGTACTGTCTGGTACCGCCAGACCAGAGACACTGAATGCTGCCATTAGACAGGCTACATCTGAAAAATATAAAAAAAAATATGGCTTAGTGTCAAAAAAATAATTTTCCAAATAAATTCATTATTGCAACAAGATTTCATCATGGATTTACAAGATCACGTGTCACTAATAGATTTATCAAAACAATTACCGTTTGAAATTGGTAAGTAAAGAACGTACCTATTAATATTTTAAAGCAGCTTGAAATGAAAAAAGCTTTGGATCTATCTGTTGATACAGCGTCACTTTATCAGGAGTTTCGGGGATCACAACGGTCATTAAATTACGGTTCATCAGTGTACTTTCACTGGTTGATAAGTAGCAGAAGACAATTAGGGCGATAATAGCTAAAGACTAGAGAATGCAATACGCAAGAGTGAGCGTTGCGAACTAAATTTTTTTCCATCGTCTTGGATACTTGGTTAGAATTTTTTAGCTGCTTAACTAGTTCTTACATTCGCATTGCAGCTTTGCACTCTTGCGGACCGGTTAGATTTTATTTTTAACCGACTTTAAAAAAAGAAGGTTCTTACTCGACTACGGTGAAGCAAAAGGAGGTTTATGATTTTGTGGTCAATCAAATAGAAATACGAGGTTGACTTATGCAGAAAACTCAAAAATTAAGAGAAAGTACCTTCGTACTATAGGTAGGTAGGTACCTAACGAAGAGCGAGCGAAACGAGCTCGATATCCAATATAGGTACCACCTCGGATAGATTTGGTTTTCTTCATTAATAAATCCGACTGTAAAAAAAATCAAAAAAGTTCCAAACAAGTCACTTTTCAAGCAGTGTGATGCGGTTGGTGGCAGTTTAGTTCAATTATTGATTTCATGCCAACAACTGCATCAGGCTGCTTGAAAAGTAACTTGTTTGGAACTTTTTAGTTGTTTTTTACAGTCAGGTATTTTGTTTTTTTTTAATTTTTATTTTCTACATTTAAGTGCGTTATATTTTTGGAATCGCCTCTTCGAACCCTTTATTTTGATCATCATCATCATCATATCAGCCGAAAGACGTCCATTGCTGGACATAGGCCTCCCCCAAGTGTCGCCACAACAACCGGTTCTGTGCGTCTCGCATCCATTGGCTACCAGCGACTCTCACCAGATCATCGGTCCACCTTGTGGGAGGCCTTCCAACGCTGCGTCTTCCGGTACGCGGTCGCCACTTCAGAACTTTTCGGCCCCATCGACGTAGTGGCAGTGGGCAGGGCACATTGCTCGCATAATAGATGGTTCTGCGAGCAATGTGCCCTGCCCACTGCCACTACAATTTGGCGATCCTTCGTGCTATGTCGGTAACCTTCGTTCTCTTGCGGATATTGTCATTCCTGATTCAATCACGCAAGGAAACTCCAAGCATTGCCCTCTCCATTGCCCTGTGACTTTAAGCCTTCTGATGAGGCCCATTGTGAGCGACCACGTTTCAAGTCCATAGGTCATCATTGGCAACACGCACTGGTCATAGACTTTCGTCTTGAGACACTGGTATGTGAGACGAGAAGATACCAGCCCCTTTATTTCTCAATAAAGCTGGTATTCAGCTGAATCCGGTTTGACAGGAAGCCGACCCCAATATAGTTGGGAAAAGGCTAGGCAGATGATGACTTTATATAGTTCGTCGGCTTTCATATTTTTTTTCTTTGTCTCAATATGGCATCTGTTTGTCACCACATTGTATTTTGATTACTGTCATGTCTTTAGTAGCACTTGCAAGATCAAGACGAATCAATTGACGTAAGAATGATCTATAGTGCCACAAAGGAAAAAACATACGTACATTACCCTCCCTTGGGTCGCGCAGTCGGGTAAAAAATACATTGAATTATGCCGAAAATCGTTTTAAAGCTCCTAGTTAAGTAGGTAGGTATTCTGAAACGTTTGGGTTCTTATTCCTTGATGTTTCCGGGCTCTCAACAGTTTGAACGATTTCGGGAGGTCATAGCTCTTGGGACTACGCCTGGCAACCTGAGCTATGTGTGTATGTACTATTGCTTAGCTGATAACCGCTCTGTTAGCCTCGTGGTCGGAAAGGCGACTGACGAGTGTGGGGTCCTGGGTTCGATTCCTAGGTCGGGCAAAAATGTTATCGGGTTTTTCCATTAGGAATTTCTCAGTAGCAGCCCGGAGTTTGGAAGTTGCTGGTGCGACAGCCCCCCTGTTCCTCAGAAGCACGCAAAGCCGTTGGTTCTACGTCTGACCTTCCGAAGTCGTGTCGGTTTGCCGTCACATTAGAGTATGAGAATAGAGGAATAGAGAGGTATCTGTGTTTGCGCGCGCACACTGTGTGCTCTACCATATCTCCTGCCTACTCGGTTAATCTCCGTTGAGATTTACCACCGTGTTCGAAATCCGGTCGGGAGGAATATTGATCTGCTATGAAAGCTTGAAAGTTGGAAAGACTAGGTAGTGCTTTGAAAGTGTTAATATTTTAATGAAGAGAGAGTTCTTTAAGATTATGAATAAACTTGCGCAGGAAAGCTTGGTTTCTAGTGTGGTTAGGTGGCGGTGACCACATACCAGTTTTGGTCGTAGTAGTCGTCAAATAATAAACCATGTCAGAGGCCCTTGAGGCGGTTTAGGAACTCTGACACTAGGGTGTGTGTTAAACCTGACCGCCTCACGATAAGAAGAAGAAGTACCTATGGCCGGTTTTTTTGGCTTCCGATAAGTTATGTTCATTTATTTAGCAATGCTATTTAAAATCTAGAAACTACACAGTTGTTTTATTCGCATCTCATGAAATTGCGTTATTGACTCAGTGTAGGTAAGTTCCAACTTATGGCGACAGCTCACCAGTAGGTACCAGCGTACTAGTAGTAGGGAAGGTATGATTAAATCGGAGCCGAAATCCGATTAAGTCTGTATCAGATTTCAGATATGAATGATTGATGTTGTAATTGTATTTTTTTCTTCGTCTTCCGGGGTTGTCCGAATACCGGAAAGCCGGGGGCTGTTATTTGTTTACTTGCGATAGATTTACTAGGCGACATTTATCGCGGGTTGGGGGAAAATGGGATCAGAGTGTTCCAGAACACACAGTGTGACGACACGGTTGGCGAAGTGGTTGAGCGATTGGCTGCTGCGCTGCGTGTCGGGTGTTCGATTCCTTCACGGAACAAATATTTTTATGGCCTAGAGATAGTTAGAAAGAAATGCGGTCATATTTAAGGGTGGTGTTCTGTAGCTGCTATAAAGTAAACAAACAATATACAACGTGTAACAGAATAAACGTAATACCTCTTAAGGGGTTATTGTACTTATCATTATAAACAACTTTCACTATGGGACCAACACTAAAATAGCGAAAAAAAATGGACTGCCCCATACATTTTTGAGCGCATAACTCGATAAAATGTACTGAACAGCTGATTTTTTTTCACGTTTTCGGGGTTGTCCCATTTTGGAAGTTTTTCATTGTAGCGGCATCAATGCCACCACAAAAAAACCAACGTAGCAAAATCTACATCGCAACAACAAGAATCGCAACGCCATCTATCCCGACAACTGCGAACTAACTGAACGAAATCCTGCATCGCCGTATCAGAGTTTACCGTGCGGCGATTTGAACATATAGCTACAATAGTCCGAATATCAACTATTGGGCAGTTGCCCACCGGACACAACAAACCTCCGGTCGGAGGATCTTCCCTTTTCAATGGAGGTATGCGGGACTTTACTCTGTGTACCGCATACCCACTATACTGGTCACCCTCGACATTGAATGTCAGCGTAGCCTTCATGCAGCCACATTATCATAACGTCATCAACATCACTTCTTCAAGCTCTCGAGCAGCGAGTCATACAGCCAGCCAGTAACCTCGGCTATTACAGGTGTCCTGACCACCAGCATGCAGTGGATCACTGGGATATCATCACCCCGACTCACTGGGATATCATAGCCCCGACTTACTGGGATATCATAGCCCCGACTTACTGGGATATCATAACCCCGACTCACTGGGATATCATAACCCGACTCACTGTGGCACTGCAGACAGTTCCAACTCACCGTGAACTCTGCGACTTCCGGTTCCGACTCACTGGAACCAACCGTCCACTGGCCTGGCAAGCATCTCACGATGTATGGACGACTCATCCACTATCAGACCTCCGGTCTCCGGAGAAGAGTGATGTAGCGGCATCAATGCCACCACAAAAAAACAAGGTAGGAACATCTACATCGCAACAATAAGAACCGCAACGCCATCTATCCCGACAGCTGCGAACTAACTGAACGAAATCCTGCATCACGGTATCAGAGTTTACCGTGCGATTTGAACATATACAATAGTCCAAATATTAACTATCGGGCAGTTACCCACCAGACACAACCGTCTGGTCGGAGGATCCTCCTTTTTTTATCGGTGGTGTGCGGGACTTTACTCTCTATTCCGCTACCTCCATAAAATGAACCCTAAGAGGTATTGCGTTTATTCTGTTACACGTTGTATAAATATTTATTTTTGACTTTTCGAAAAAACCCGACATCGAAAAACGATTAAAAAGTAAAAAAAACGCTTTTCATGTACCTATCCAGGGCCCCAAGTCTGTTAATTTAAGAATGGCTCAATTGAATATCAATTGGATCTCAGTGGCAGTTTTAACTAAATTTAGTATTCCGCTACTAATTTAAGACCAATGGTTTTCCAGTGACATTCCATTGAACTGCTATCGGAATATTTGCTAGTCTGCTCTTCAATCGTGTTACAATTTGTAAATCGATTGTGGACTATACCGGTATTCTACTCTTATTTGACGTTTGTTTGACATTTATATCAATGGACACTCAATTGAATCTTAGTGTCAATTTCACTATTGAAGTACGATTGTGCAACAATAGATAATCTTAGGATTTTACAAGCCACTCAACGAAAAAAATTACTGAAAAGATGCTGCGGTCATTGTTACGATGGCGTATTCTAGCATTAGCTAATGCGCAAGATCGCCGTCGTCACCTTTTGGCTCATCGCCGTAAAAAGCGGGCCTCGATGAGGGCAACGGTGGATGCCGTGGAAGATTTACCCAATGCGGAATTTATTAAAACATTCCGCCTTGGAGCAGCGGAAGGCTGCTGCATAGACGGCACTCACATAGCCATCCTGAGACCGGTTGAACATGAGGAGCGATATTTTAATAGAAAGGGATACCATTCCCTTAATGTTATGATTGTAAGTTATCTTTATTCTGCGCACACACTAGTGCACTATATCGATTGTTCGATTTGTTGGACGCTCATATAATAAGCCTAATATAAAAGAAAACAGTAAATATGCTGTAATATTACAACGCAGTATACAATACTCATACAATAAAATAGATATTTTACAATGGCTACCTATTGTAAAATGTTTTTACAAAGTTCTATAGATGTGAAAATATAATTTGGCGAGTACTTACCGATTAGAAATTTACTGTAGTATCAACATCCAATAAATATTGTATTTTTGTTGATTTGGTAGCAGACGGAACTTCGAACAAATCCGATACCGGTAAGGCGGTAGGTAACAACTTTTTCGTGACATTGACATTGACGTGCAAGATGACAGATGTTTTTTTTTTAAATTATCAACCTAGTCATAGATAACTATGTAATACAGCCACCGTATTTGAAATAACTCTTTCTAACATCGTTTAAGTCATGTTTTATCGACAAGGCGATTCACTGCAGATAATATAGTTCGTAATTGAATCACAGAAAATTATAAAAACGTATATTTAAATCAAACCAATAGTTCATTCACTCATTCAGCTTCTTGGTAGATTTTGAATGGCAACACCTATAACTGTTCAAATGAGAGTCAATCACACTTACACTACGATTCCATTACGACTCTATTGAGCTTACATACAAGTTTTTGCAGAATACCAAATTTGTTCTAATCGTAATGGAGTCGTATCAATAGCATGTGAGTTAAATAAAATTAGCAGACTTGGGGCCCAGGTATGATGCAGTAGGTGGCATTGAATCTGTAATGGAAGCAAAATAGATTCCAATAACTGCATCAGACTGCGTATGAAGTGATTTTTTTGGAACTATTAAAACTGAAAAAGTCTTTTTTTTATATTGTGTCTTTACTGCAAAGCAGCTACAGAACAAAAGATTCGTCAAAATTAGTTTATCAGTAGCGATATATTGTGTGCAAGAGTATAGGTACACAGGCTATTCAATTAAAGTTTTGGGTGCTTTCATGCAGCTGGTAGGTACCAGATAACGAGGGAAAATTGCCATTATAACGTAGCATGCCTTGCACTCTCGCCAAGATCAAGACATAATCATAATGACGATTTCATCTAAATCGCAATATGTTTAAGACTGCGGGGACACGGGATGGATTCAAGAAGTACATGGCCGGTTGGTGCGGCGTCCCTTCGCGAGGCATGTCTCCAGCAGTGGACGTCTTTTGGCTGAAATGATGATTATGAGACTTGGTATTTTTGCAGAGGAATAGATCAAAACAGAAATACCTATCTCTTTGTTTAAAAAGATATTATGTTTGTTCGAATTGAAAAAAAATCTTTTTATTATAATGCAAATGTTACGGAATGTCGGAGTTCCGAAATTGGGATATTCCATATTGGAAATAAAATTAAAAATAGGTAAAATTCATCTGAGATTCCGGTAAAGGTAGGTACTACTTAAAACGCGTGAATCGGGCGCCACACCTGCACCGGTGTGTCATCGGCGCTCAACGACATTTTCAATACGACACACCGGTGTGTCGGTGGAGCTTGGCCGGTTAATATCCTGATCAGTACCAATCTAAAAAAGTATTTGTACTTAGTATTTACTTAAACAATAATGTTGTTTTTTTTAAATACAATAAGCTGGTTTGTTTCTTTTAATCCGTGCTTTAATGGAAAACTATTTCACATTCCAAATCAATAATGATCCTTGATCGACTTGCAGACCAAAGTATAAAGGAAGAAATTTGTTTCGGAGAAACATTGATTATTAGTTGTGGCCATTATGAGGGTGATATTGATCCTGGAGAAGAAAGCTCAGAATCAGAATGGTCATGTGAAGAATCTGCTGAACCAACAGTGGAGGAAGAAGAAAAAGCCGAAATGTATGAAATAAAGGATTACGTCGCGGAGGAAAGTGCACAAGAAGAGGAAGAAGAAGAAGATCAAGATTTTAGCTTTTACTTTTTCCCTGATTGCCAAAAATCTCTTCCGCCGCAAAATAGTAAAACAAGCTTAATTGTTGTTGATGGTTTGCCCAAACTTAATCCAACTGCAAAGAGACAAAAATATTGTACCTGCAAAAAAGACAAGACGGGGGAATGTCCATGTTACACGAAGGTGCCTTGCAAATGTGGAGCCAAAACGTTGGCTGATTGTATTTGCTCGTTATTGAAAGATATATGCGTTTGTACAGGACTACCTCGAACTGAGTGCAAATGTAAAAATGCTGATGTGTGCGTGTGTGACCCTGATGGTAGAATATTTCCTAAATGTACATGTGCCAACATAGAAAAACCATGTATTTGTCATCCTGGTAAATTTCCCAGTCCTGTGTGCAAATGTAAATATAAGCCCAAATTTGACTCTGGAATTATAAAAACCAAAGATGAAGAATTTACAGGAGAAGGCTATGAAGCAGAATTAGAAGCAATTTTCTGCGAAGGTGAAGTTGAGGAGGAAGGAAGTACAAAATTAATTGAAGAGCAACCATGTGTATGCCAAAAGCCAGACCCAAAAAAGTTGTGCTATTGTCTTAAAGGCAAAGATTGTACATGCTTGACTGAATGTATTTGTGGTGTGCAACGCCCATGTCTATGTCAGCCAGAAGAGTCAGAGGGAGTAAAATGTGACGACATCCCTTGTAAAATTAACGACGAGACCAAATCGACTTGTAGTTGCGATGTTCCTAAAGTCTGCACTTGCGATTACGGAAATACTGGTGCAGCTTGCAAGTGTTTTCCGGTACAGATTTGTACGTGTGGGGATCCAGAAAAGTGCAAGTGCTTCACTACTTGCGACTGCACAAATCCATGCATTTGTGACACCGTTCCAGTTAAACCAGTAGAATGTATATGTTTAAAACCATCGGGATCACCCAAGTTTGCCAGCACCTGTCAGTGCATTCAGGAACCAACGAAAAAACAGAAAAAAGTTCGTGCTGGAAAACACGGTTATCGATGGTGTCACGAAGTTACTTCACATCATACATATTTTGATTATGCTTATGGTAAACATGACAAAGTCAATTTTGAAGAGGCAAAGGAAGGAAAGTTCGAGATTCAGGGCCTTCATGATAAAATACCTGGCGAACTTGAGGCCTGTCCCGTTCATGGCGAAAATATTCCTAAATTCGAAAAAAAAGCAAGGAAACCATCTTTAGATTGTTGCAGTGCTGTTGGGGGTACATTTTATTTTTTCTATTAATATCATTATTTTATTAAGTAAGTAATTCATTACTTAGAAAGTACAAGTTCAGAGACAAGTTACGAGAACTGGCATATTTTTACAAGTATTGCTTTAATCGGTAACAATCTGTTCATATGTTATAGTCAAAGGTCGATATGCGCTTCGCGGAATGACTCGTTTATCATAGGTTTGACCAACGCCTTTCGGCAAACCCCGAAATAGGTTCCTATTTCGATCTTTGACTGATGTATTTATTGTTAGTCAAACCTGGAAGTGCCTAACTTTTTAGTCAAACGTCGAAAGTAAAATAATCTGTTTTCCTTATCCTACTCTCTGTTAGGGTTTTCCTAGTCCTGGTATATCTTAGAAGCGATTAAGGCAAATTCGGTCAAACATCGAGTTGTGCTGCATCGGCTCACTCTTTACGGTATAGTGAATTGCCTACCCAAGTAGTAGAACATAGGGCACAGGGAGCTGAGCTGAGCTGAGAGCTGAAATTTTACGTTTCATCAAAAAAAAATTGCTAGTCTGGTTTCCTTTGATGCAATTTTCCTAGGGATCTCTATTTCTTTCTAAAATAAATTATAGCCTTTGTTTTATGTTAAAAATGTAGCTTACTAATAGCGAAACAATTGTTTAAATCGGTTGAGTAGTTTTTGAACCAACTAACAAATAAAACTTTCCTCTTTATGATATTAGTCTAGATAATTAAATAATAATTTAGGTTTAGCTGGTCAAACCCCGATTTCATCAAATTGAGTTTCGGCGTTTGACTGTTAAAATTAATCTCTCCTAGAATTAACCAAAAATTCATTACTCAAAGGCAAAAAAGCGCTATTCGTTTGGTCTTTGACTGAAACGTTACGTCAGACCTGAGGTTTGAATAGGCAAAAGTAGGACCGCCGGCGTCGTCGCTTTGGTGTTTGACTATAACACATACATTTAGTTAAATTCAAATGTATCTACTTTTTTTACAAAGGCCAATGTTTTCATAGATTACTTGAGATACTTTTGTTAATGAAAGATTTTTAATAAACAGGCATCAGCATTTGTGTTGAAAGTCTAGGCGAGGACAAAGATAAACTTCTTGTGCAAGTGGTTTCATATTCGTCGAAGGAAGGTGCAAAAACTGGCTCAAAGCTTGTTAGCATTTTGGATTGTAACCTACACACTATGGAGGAGAATAGAGTCGAGTAAGATATTGTTACTGATATTTCTTATGGCCAGCCTTGGGGCCTTTTTTTCTGCGTAGGTACTGTTAAAGAGGGTTTTTAATGCACTTGGATTGTGTTAGAAACACTATATTCACTCCGCCCCAAAAAAAGCTGCTGCCGGGGCTGAAAGATTGCCCGACTTAAATGGAACTGGGAAAGCCACGAGACGAAATTCGGAATCCGTTGGAATTCGGAAGTGTGGGATAGCGACAAATTGAAGAACTGAAGGATGGCCTTTGCCCAGGAGTGCAACAGAACCGACCTGTGGAACAGACGGGAGATAAAGTGAAGCCAAGATGCAGTGCAGGGCTGATGCTAAGAACTTGTTTGATAGTTGCTTAATAAAATAATGCTGATTTCTTTTGTTTTATAATCACAGACATATAACAAAGAAAGACTTTACTAAAGAGCGGCGGAGTTATTTAGCTATCTGCGAGAGCGGTTACTATAACAAAGTGACTCGGATTTGCGGTGACAAGCATGTTGTGAAGCGATTCTACCACTCTTTCGAAAAGGCTCACAACTTTATACTTGAAGGATCAAATATTGTGTTTATGCGCTATCTCGCTCTTCGGCGCTTCAAAGGTACCGTTCAGACCGACACTGTTATGATGGATGGGACTATCTGTCGGAGTATTTATGTGAGTTTTGTTATAGTATCTACCTAGCATTGTAAAACTAAATTAAGTTTTAAGTTTAAATAATTAATATTCTACAAGCAAGTTCGAACATTCCACAAGAGCCATTCAATCATGTACCTACACTTTTGAGCTCTTTAAACTAATTCAAAAAACTTATTCCCAATAAAGGCATGAACATTTCTACAGATACAGCCGGTCGATTCTGTCGACATCTCACGGTGTACACCGAGGCGGAGTGAACGACATTGAGCTGTCATTCCATCTTATTTGTATGGTTTGACAACTCACCCGTCGTGCACCCCGCCCAAGTGTTCACTTCGACATGTTTACAGAATCGCACTGCAGAATACCGCTATTGGTACCTAGGTAGGTTAATGAAACGACAGGTCCAATTATGAAATAGATGTTATCAGAACGGTAGGGTCTAGGGAACCATAACTAATTCACGAACTATCTAGCGTGGTATGTTAGTTTTAGCAGTTTGCCTTGACTAATGAATATTTCTTGTTAGACCGGTAATCTACCTGCATTATTAATCGATTTTACGAAATTTTTGATTTATGACTATTGGGTAAGGTAAACTGGGGAATAAATTGGTGATATTGTCTTTAGACGGGCGAAGTATTCTCGAACTACCTAAGTAGATAATTAGATGTTTTCATTAAAATGGATAATTGAAACTTAGGAAAACTAACTGCGAGCCTCTTATTATTACTATTACTAAAACGCTATGATAGCGTTAAATCATATGCTAGCTACACCAGGTCAGGTTTTGTGGTACAGTTTCACGTAACAAGGATATCTAGGCCTAGAACTAACTTCTAATGCGTGTAGTAGGTTTTTTAACAAATTTTGTTATTTAAACGCACAAGTTTTGATTTTGGAAGTTTGTTTATAGCTTGACATGGATCAGGAATGGACATAAATGCTTCAAACATCGAATGTACGCCTGTTTTAGTTCGCACTTATGCATTCGGGTGAACAAGCTTTCGAAACATTTAAAACATGTATCTTGGTCGAAAAACAACCGCTGAAATTATTTGACAGTTTCATCTGCGGTGTTTAATTTTCGCCCACGAAGCATTTTTTTTTACCGTGGTAAATAAAAGAAATAGCATGGAGTTAAATCTGGGCTGTACGGAGGATGAGGTAACATTTGTACCCCCGACGTATTCAAATAGTCCATGGTTCTAGCAGCTGTGTGAGCAGGCGCGTTTTCTTGGTGAAAAAGAATGTCACAGACACCGCTCCTTGATCGCTCGCTATTCAACTCCACGAAAGCTTGAGGCAGACAAACTTCGCAATACCCTTCACTAGTAACTGTTCTACGGTCTGCTATCGGATTTACTAATACCGGTCCACTGCTTCGAAAAAAAACCGCTATAATTTTTTATTAACGATCCGACCGCGAACAACTTTTGTGGGCAACTCGTCTTTTTCAAACACCCATTGCGTGGATTGTTGCTTCGTAAGTGAAACGTAGCTATAGATTCAAGATTCGTCAGCTGTAAGGATTTAAGATACGTTTTGCGAAGTTCCTTCTTCGAACTTCTCTAGCATTAAGCACCAATCAACAGGACGCGACGGGATTTTTGCTCTTTGGTGATAAAATGAGGTATCCATCGCCAAGCAAGCTTCCTAACTTTAAGTGTTCATGCAGGATGGTGAGAACTGCCTATGATCCAATCTTCAGTTCAGCCTGAATCTCTCGTTGTGTAATGTGTCAATACTCCCGCAATAGCCACTCTACCCTGATTATATTTTCATGAGTAACTGCAGTTGTAGGTCGACCGGGTCTGGGGTCATCATCTAGGTTCTCTCAACAGTCTCAACCACGTTTAAATTAAAAAAACCAATACCATACCTTCATACTTAAGTAATCGAAATAGTGGAATGAATAATCATCAAAACATTTTTTTCTCTAGGTTTGTAAAGGTGTGAGTCAAGGAATCGTGAATGGCTCTCCGTTTTTCGTCGTCAAGGTGGAGCGTCATATTGTCGAACCTTCAGGATATGTTCATCAGACGTTGACGGTGCTCAGTCTCAAAGGTAATTAACTTTTTTATGCCTAGACCGTCCACACGACACCGAATTTTTGTCCACACGATACGGACTTTGAAATAAAAATAAATTTGGTATTGTATGTCTTATTGGAATTCTCACGGTAGCATCTCAATTCATTTTTGCAAAGATTTAATTTAGTTGGTTAAATATACATCTGTACACTAAAACGAGCGAGATGCACAACTACATCACCAGAAACCTCGGTATCCGCTTTTACAATAAACTTCCACTTTCTTTTCTTGACCTCACTTTTAACCTATCTATAGCTAAAGTTAAATGTAACCTTTGTTCGAAGGCATTCTATTTTATTAATGACTATTTAGACGATAAGAATAGTTGGTCGCTATGTTAATCGCAAGACAATTGTCATATTAAAAAAGACAAAAGTCGGTGTCGTGTGGACCCACTAATAGAGTAACATGTGGCGCATCTGATGTGAAGTGGTGACTGGTCAGAGTTTCAGCCATTCATAACTACTTGCCCAATTTTGCGTGTACTGTCGGTGCGTTGACACTACCCTTTTGAAAGAGGAATCTCCTAAACTAGTGACTTTCTGCTTTTTCGATTTTCAACATTTTTTAGCAACACTAACTTAACCTATTGATGAAGATACTTTGTTTTTATTGAAACTATTATACTTTGCTACTTCTCTTGCTTTTCTCATCGTTTTTATCCTTTTTCTAGGTTATACTATAAGTCATGAGTGGGCAGACAACTGCTATATTTTCCATGTGAACCCACTTCTCCGCGTAGTTCCCGAAAGAGACGAGATTGAGCAACACGAACCTTTGCGTGAAACCTGGCGCAATGATCTTCAACTAATGTCCGACTTTCTAGATTTCAAGGTGAGCGCAAACTGACTTCTTCCTTGAGATTAGCATAACACACAGCACTTGATTTATTTTTCTATTACATCTCTATTAGTTATTAGGCACATCCGTTCTTATTGCCGTTATATTTTTTACAGAATTTGTCGTCTATGTCTCTTTGGGTTTCCTCCACTCTTCTAAACTATCCAATTCATACTAAAAACTCAATCTATTTTGCACTGATTGTTCTACTGTCTACAGAGCACCCGAGTATCCGAAGGAGGGCGCTACGTCACGGAAAGTGGAACCCTCACGGGTACTGTGCGGGACTACCTCCAAGCCATCCTCCTGCTCCGTCCGCAAGACACCCTTCACTTCACCAGGCATTACTTCGGCACAGTGCTCTCAGCCCTCGACCTCCCGCATGATGAGTTCTTCGACCCCACTTCCAAACACGTCCGATATTACTTCTTTGAGGAATGAAGCTTTAAAACAAGGAAGAGTAAACAAATGGAGCTCGGATGAACGACAGCGAGCTTTAGCCCAACTTCTGCAGATTCCTCGTAGGAGGCGCTTGCCTACTACTATCGCCACTCGAAGCAATGACATCCGTGCGGTACCACCAAGTAATTTTGTTGATTATGTTCGCATTGTAGCATTCATTTGTTTACTTTACCATGCATTTAAGGTAGGGCTGTTTTCTATGAAAAACATTTTTAGAATTATTATAATTTATCTAAGTTTCTAGATTTTTAGCTTTTCCACTAACTATTAATATACAGCTTGCATATTTAGTTTTATAGTTTTTTTTAAATACATTAAACCAACAAAAAATTAAGTAACAAATCGATACGTATAGGCATGTGAGATCTTTGTAAATCGGTAGAAACTGAGCCAAATGTAGATATGGTACCGAATGATGAATGTTGTTCGTTCACGTCTCAAGACTCGAAATGAATGCAAGCTATTGCCGCATAAGTAAATGATATGTTTCGATTAGGAAATTTTGGTCAGCTTGAACTCATCACTAGCGAAATTATTGAATATTTTTTTGTCAAAATTAAATGTTGAAAACAAAGGTTTTTCTTTTCTTTTGTTCGTTTTAGGTGAGAAGGTACGAACCTGGCGTAGCTTTGTGAAACGCGTGGTTAACCAAGAATCTACATACAACTAAACAATATATGTAAACTACATGATCATGTTTTTAAATTGCGATTTTCATGTAAACAGATAAATACAATTAGTTTTGCAAGATAAATAGGTACAATGTATCTACATTATTAATTTTGCAAGGGCAATATTAATAATGTAGATACGTAGATACCTACGTGATATTAAACTATAAACTATGATATATTATGATCTGACAGCCGTATTGTCCATCACTGAAAATGAAAAAATACTATATCTCGAGCATTCATACCATGAATATGGTAAGATTTATGAGAAAACGTGTCTAATATTGCTCACTTAGGTATTCGCCGTAGTATATATTTTATACATATATTCAGCAGAGGGATTTGCGTATGTCACGCAAGATCCCTCCAAACAAAATGACAAAACTGCGCCGGAGAAGGCCCTGGGACACGAAAAGAATTTTAATTTTTTGTTCCTTTTGCACAAAGGAATTTATTATTAAGTCCCCGCATCACAAGCATACGATATTATGGGAAGGACAACCCCAATTCTCACACACCTTTCTTTCAAAGAAGAATTTATGAATAAATTCGTTTAGCTTTTCGGTTACTTGACAGGTTGTGGTGTGCTCTTGCCATGGCTATTTTATGGTTGTACGTATATTGAAGTATCGTTTCATATATTTACTGCCCGAATAGCTTTCCGCTAAGGAATGTATCCTTCTTGTTTCTATTTAAAGATTTTTTTTACTTACCGGAACTTTAACGCTCCTGGGTAAAGGTTCCTCTCATTTGGGGAATATTGTTTGTTAAATATTGGGGAAGGTTGGTTTTCATCGTGTTTATAGTAGAAAATGACATCATGATTCCTTTATGAACAAATATGTTTGTTATGTGAAGAGCCTTTACCTCCACAGAATATCAATAACGTCACCGACGTAATGTTATAAGTAAGCTATTGTCGTACGTAGCTCATAAGCACAAAAACTAAAGGTTATAAAGTTCTATTTGTGTAAACCTATGAGACCTCAGATCACTACTATTTTTAATAAAAGATTTTGGTCTAACTTAATTTAAATTTTGTTTACAATATTACTTAAGCTCCATCAACCTAAGTCGGCTGAGCGTTAGAAGTTTAAATTAACTTGTTAGGGACGAACGCGACGCGACGGTTCGGTAGCTGGTAGGGCAATACAGTTTGCAAACAAGGCTAGACGGGCCTCTTGCTACTATTGCATACAAATTGGCAACCCTAAAATTACAATATGTGAGCTGAATGTGGTAATGGCTATAATATTCGTTAGAGAATGTAATAATAGAAGTTTGTGTGGGCAATTGTAAGGCCACAAGCAATTAAGGAAGAAGCCGCATGTAAGGGCGAATGTTTTTCTGGGTAGGTACTATTATAAAAGAATGTCCTAAAATTATCCGATCGGAGAACAAAACTCAATATTTCATGTTATGAAGCTGTGTTTTTTTCGATTAAAACCGACTGCGACATTTCTGATGATGGTCAAATAATATAATCAACGGTCAAAACATAGTGAGGGTGAGCCTTAATTCTCAATTTTCAGTCGTTATTTCCGGTATTCATAAAGAGCAACCGGAAAAACTTTCACTATTTATTATATAATTCGTCATTCTATTTAGAGTTTGGAGGTAGCGGAACAGAGAGTAAAGTCCCAGATACCTCCATTGAAAAGGGAGGATCCTCCGCCCAGACGGATGTTGTGTCTGGTGGGCAACTGCCCGACAGTTGATATTTGGGCTTTGCATATGATCTAATCGCACGGTAAACTCTGATATCGCGATTTAGGATTTTGTCAAGTTAGTTCGCCGCTGTCGAGATAGATGGCGCTGTGAGTCTCATTTGTTGTGATGTTGATTCTGCTGCGCTGATTTTTTGTTGTGGCATCAGTGCCGCTATATCACTCCCCTCCGGAGACCGGAGGTCGATAGTGGATGAGTCGTCCATACATCTTGAGATGCTTGCCAGGCCAGTGGAAGCGGTTGGTTCACGGTGAGTCGGAACTGTCTGCGATGCCCCTGTGAGTCAGGGTGATATTCCAGTGAGTCGGAGTGGTGCTGCTGGCTCCAGTGGGTTGGAGCTGTGCGACGTGCTGACGTTGCTGCTGGCGTCGACCAGGAGAGTTTCTTCAAGGCTCTTCATGTGACTGGCCGAAGGTGCAGTGTGCTTGCCGAGGACGCTGATGAGGTTGATGATAGAGGCTGAGGATGCTGACCAGGAATGCGCGTCTCCTGCATGCTGGTGGTCAGGATACCCGTAGAAGCCTGCTGCTCGAGAGCTTGAGGTCACGATGAGGAGAAGTGATGATGACGTCATGATGAGGTAGAGCTGCACGAAGGCTGCGCTGACGTTCAATGTCGAGGGTCACCAGTTAATCTGCAATATTAGTAAACAAAACACTGGTAGTATTAGAAAACAGAGGTATTTCCAAACTTCAGTCCCAGGGTAGACAAACCTTGATTTCGTTGGGGCTTGGGCAAGTATCAGTGGCTCAATGCCGCTTTTTTTTATAGATGGGAAATCATCAAATGACTCCTCCCACTCTGGGCGGAGCGGAAGGCAGTGTCAGACTCTTACAGACTAAAACCCATCCGTGCTTCTCCTAGTGCCCTTTGCTTTCCAGGGCCGCGGTAACTGTTTCGAACAAAATCTGCAACCCTGGTAGGCTCTGACCCTAACGGGCCTCGTCTACTATACTGACATCTCTTTGAGGCGCGCATGGAACACACCGCGCCTTCGACCCAGGCCTGGCTTTGATCGGACGACGAGCCACCCAACGCTCGCCGTCCGCAGACCCATGCACTCAATGCAGCTACAGTAAAAAAAAAAACTTGCAATAATTGACCGCAGTATGTTACTGTGGTTGAGGTCACTGCTACCAGACAACTTAAAAGAATTGCACCACAAGGCACAGGTAGAGGAACTTGGGAGTCGGGTCATCCTACAAAACCTCCCGATTTGAAATCCATGAATGTAATTTAAGTTCGCATTGCGTTCAAATAGTGCATAATTATACATATCCGTGAGTTAGGGAGGGAAGTAACCGTCATAATCGGCTTAAAGTGTTTGTCTGTGGGTGCGGTGAGTGTGGAGCGTGCCAGGTGACGGTAAGCTTCTTTGAATACGTTTGTGTTGCATTTTACTCACACCTCAGTGTATGTAAATGGGCACGGTTAGATTAGGTACACATTGGTCACGAAAAACTGGTCAGCATTGCTGAGGAAATGTGGAAGGAAGTTGCTCAGGTTAAGAGAATTGATAGTGGTTCTGTACAGAATAGGAATGTAGAGCTTTCTATAAACGGATATTCAAATGAATGTCTCTGATTATAACTATGTTAAATATTGGAACTCCACGAGGAATTGCTCATTCCTATTGACTAATAACCTACTGTTGGGAGGACGCCTGTACAAAATGTTGACCAAAATATTGTAAGTATCGTTTCTCAATATTCCATTACCCGTTTCCATATGAGCGCCTTAATATAACGAAAATCCCATCCAAAACGGATCAGAAGATCTTGAGAAAATCGCGGACATACAAACACATAAATACGGGTCGTATACAGAACCTACTTTTTTTTAAGTCTGTTTAAAATTGGATAACTTGCTTTTTTGAATACGTTATTTTCTGTAACGTGTTTAATTAACATTAATTTTACATTTCCACCTATTATATTTCCCGCTGAAAACAAAGTGGGCACCCAGAAATGATTAAATTGTACCTAAAACATACCCACAGATATAAGGCCTACCGCAAGAAGATTTCCTCATACGTACATAATTACAAGAGGCAGTGGCGTAGCTAGCATGGGTGATAATCGGTGCAGATAATGTGGTGAGGTGTCACTCCACAAATGAACCCTCCCCCCCAAATAATTATGGGTTGCGCCTTTCGTTCTATTGACGGCAGTCGAAAGCCAATTTGGGGAGGGGGTGTTTAATTTGTGCTGCAGGTTTTTTTTCAAGAATGTTCTTACACACTTCGTTGAATGACGCAAGAAAACTCAAGAACTAAGAAAGGGTAGAATGCAAGAGCGAGCGAAGCAAGCTCTGCATATTTTTGTATCCCATCTCGGATAAGTTTTATTTTATTTTGATTTTTATTTTATTTTCAGTCATACATAAATCTTTTGCTGATTTATACAGAAAAGCTCAAGTTAGAGAGTGCAAAATGCAAGAGCGAGAAAAGCGAGCTCAAAAAATTTTGGAACCCACTTTTTAAAGGTTTCATTGCATCAAACGTTTAGGGGTGACACCCGACAGTCACAAAAACAGTCAAAAAACGGTCGGATGTCACTCCTAATCGCTTGTCACCAGCTTGTCACCCGAGGCGGACTGACCCCTTACCCCCTAGCTACGCTACTGACGAGAGGTATTTAATCATGTGAAGTTTTTGATAGGATCATTTTATAATTCCCGCATACGCGGGTACACAAAACAAGCTTAATTTATAAGACGTCTCACGTGTGTTCATATTTAAATACAGAAGGATAACGGAAGTACGGTTGACAAAAGTACAGGATATCATTTGTAATAGCTACGCCCGCGTGAAAGAAGAATCTATCTATCTTATTCCGAGGAAACATACTGTTACGCGCCAGAATTAATGCCGGGTACATGACGATGAAAGTTACTACTAGCGCCATCTAGTATCGAGTAGCAGAACTAGTAGAGTCAAGATTCTTCTAGACATTTCGATGCTAGAACATTCTAGAGTTTTCTATATCTGGTTAGTCGGGACCGGTATGTACTCGAACTTTCTAGATGTTTCTATACTAGAAGGTTCTCGAATTATCGGCCGACCTATATAAGGCCCGCATAGCCTGCGACCGAGTCAGTATTGAATTTGCGATACAAGCGACAACTTCGAGAGCGAACTTCGACTGCGAATTAAAGTGATCAGTAGTGCAATTGTGATTTATAATTAGTGAGTTTAAGTTGTAATTAGTGTTGATTAATTAAAGTGTCATTTTGGTTATTTTATCGGCTGTTTTTATTGTCACGAACCCTAAACTCGTAACAATTGGTGTCAGAAGAGTGGATATTTAAACTATGCCGATTCTATCGAAGGACGACACGGAGGGTATTCGTACCCGAAGTCAACGCCAGCAAGAGACGGACCAGAGGCGTTTTGGAGGTGCAACGCCGCAGACGTTGGAGGGCTAGTTGCCGACCATGGAGCCCGGCCCATCCACAGCAGCTCCAGCATCTGCAGCACCAGACTTTGGAGCTCTGATGATGATGCTGCAGGAAAAGGCTCGCCGGCAGGAAGAACAGGCCCGAAGGTTGGAAGAACAGCTCCAGCGTGACAAGGAGGAACAGGCCCGCCGGCAGGAGGAACAGGCCCACCGGCAGGAGGAACAGGCCCGCCGGCAGGAGGAACAGGCCCGCCGGTTGGAAGAACAGCTCCAGCATGATAAGGAGGAACAGGCCCGCCGGGTTCAAAGTGCCACCGTTTGATGGGACATCTTCCTGGTCGGCCTACAAAATACAGTTTGAGGCTGTTATGAAGGCGAACGGCTGGAATAAAAATCAGGCCATGACTGCCCTCACCTTAGGTCTGCGCGACCAGGCCTTAACTGTCCTGGAAGCTCTCGGTAAGGAAGTGACTTACGAGCAGCTCCTTGAGGCGTTGGAAGCCCGGTATGGCGACGCTCATCTGGAACACGTTTTTCGTGCGCAGCTCAAGGATCGCGTGCAACGTAGCAGTGAAAACCTGCAGCAGTGGGCCCTTGAAGTGGAAAAGCTGGTTCGAAAAGCATACCAGTCTGTACCTGCGCTCATTGAAGGGAACCTGGTGCAGGCATTCATCGACGGCATCCGCGACCTTGAGGTTAGAGCTGCTGTGAGGCTTGGGCACCACGGGACGCTTAAGGACGCCTTAGCTCATGCACTGGAGGTGGAAGCTGTGCGGCAGGATCACCGGTCCCATCGCGTCAGAGAAGTTGCAGCGGCTGCAGTTCGCGACCGTGTTAAAGGATACAGCCCTAGGTGCTATGGCTGTGGGGAAAGGGGCCACCTTCGATCCAGTTGCCCTAAGCGAACTGCAGATAGGAAAGATAACCGATCTCCAGAAGGTAGGGCGGCTAACAGCACCGCCCAGCAACAGCAGGGAAACGAGTAAAAGCCAGGACTGCGGGGCGGGTGCTGGCTGATGTTCAAAGAGCCCCAAGGATTTCGATCTCACAAACCCACGATGGGAATAGCCTAATCATCAAGGGCGAGGTCAACGGAACGCCATGTAAGCTGACGATAGACACTGGAGCCTCACGCACGGTTGTCAGTTCCCAACTTGTAAATCGGTTCCTTGGGGACTCCGCATACAATCGAGAGCGCATACATTTGGTAACAGCCACCGGTCAGCGCATACCCGTCCGAGGAGAGAAAGAGATGGAGTTGAAGTTAGGCAACAGAACATACCTGCATAATGTTGTCGTGGCTGACATAATGGACGATTGCATCCTGGGCCTAGACTTTATGAGGAAAAATTGTTGTCAGATCGACGTTAAGCAAGGAGTTTTGAAATGTGGACAAGAGGAACTTTTCATGGAAGGGGCTTTACCAGGAAATGTGTACAGCTTGAAGAAGATTGTTCTTCCTCCGAGATCGGAAACGATTGTGCAGGTTAGTCTTCCTCAGAATCCTGGGCAGACTCATCGTTGTGTACTCGTGGAAAGGGTTGACAATGATCTTCCATGGAAAGTGGCACGAACTTTGGTCAGAGACACTGAAATCTCAAAGGTACGTGTGCTGAACCTTTGTGATACGGAACAGATGATAGAAAAAGGCTCGCTGATTGGTACTTGCGAGGAAGTGGATTGGTTGCGTCAATGCCAATATCAATCAACTGGGACCATTATTAGCAAGGAGGCACAAACAAAAGTGACCTCACTTTTAGAAGATTGTCGCAGTGCTCTGTCTCACAATGAAATGATCAAGACGAAGAGGATGTTATTCAAGTACGCCGATGTTTTCTCTTCAAACGATGCTGACATCGGAAAGACTGGCTTAGTTCAACACAAAATAAACACAGGAGAAGAATTGCCTATCCGTCAGCGGCCAAGAAGATTACCGGTAGCACGTGAAAAGGAAGTGGAAACCATGATTGAGGGAATGGTGAAGGACGGTGTCATAGAACCTTCAGCAAGTCCATGGTGTTCTCCTGTAGTGCTGGTGAGAAAGAAGGACGGCAGCATGCGGTTTTGTGTTGACTATCGTCGTCTGAACGACGTGACAAAGAAGGACAGCTACCCTTTGCCAAGAATTGATGACACGCTGGACATGCTTACTGGAGTGAAGTGGTTTAGCACGCTAGACCTAAAAAGTGGCTACTGGCAAGTTGAAATCGACCCCAAGGATAAAGAGAAAACTGCATTCTCGACAGGAAAGGGTCTGTGGCAATTTAAAGTTATGCCGTTTGGATTGTGTAACGCTCCGGCAACGTTTGAAAGGTTGATGGAACTTGTACTAACCGGGTTAATTGGTGATGCCTGTCTTGTCTACTTGGATGACATCATCATCGTAGGTCGTACGTTTGAAGAACATCTTCAAAACCTGGAACGTGTGCTCATGAAGATCCAGAGTGCCAACCTCAAGTTGAGTCCTAAGAAGTGTTCACTTTTCAAACGGCAAGTTAGCTTTTTGGGATACGTAGTGTCGGAAGAAGGTATCCGCACGGATCCGGAGAAAATTGCCGCTGTCAAGGATTGGCCAGTTCCAACAGACAAGACGCAGGTCAGAGCGTTTTTGGGTTTGTGCTCCTATTATCGGCGATTTGTCAAGAACTTTGCAGATATAGCCAAACCCCTGCACAAGCTAACCGAGGAGAAGCGACATTTCTGCTGGGATGAAAGTTGCGACATCGCGTTTCAGGAGCTAAAAGACCATCTGTGCAAAACACCTATTTTGGGGTATCCTGATACGGGCAAGGAATTTATAGTTGACACAGACGCAAGTGACATAGGACTTGGCGGTGTATTATCTCAACGGAATGGCGATCAAGAGGTTGTGATAGCGTACTTCAGCAAGTCATTGTCGAAACCTGAAAGGAATTATTGTGTAACGAGACGAGAATTGCTTGCTGTAGTAAAGTCATTGCAGCATTTTAGCAAATATTTGCTGGGGCGGAAATTCCACATACGAACTGACCATGCTGCACTTAAATGGCTATTGCAGTTTAAAAATCCAGAGGGACAAGTTGCGAGATGGATTGAACTACTGCAGGAATACGACTTTGAGATTGAACATCGCAGCGGAAGAACTCATGGCAACGCAGATGCATTGTCAAGAAGACCTTGCCCTGAAGACTGCAAGCATTGTACTAGGCAAGAGGGTAAAGAACTCGTACCTGTGAGAATGTTCAAGACAGATCTCAGCAACGAGTGGAAGGAAAGCCTACAACTTGCACAGCAGGAAGATTTGGACATTAAGCCGATTCTAGAATGGATGAAGGCCAGTGCTCCTAAGCCAACGTGGAGCGACGTCTCAGCGATGAGTTCGATCACAAAAAGCTATTGGGCCCAATGGGACAGCTTAGTGATTCAGGATGGAGTCCTGTGCCGTAAATGGGAAAATGCTCGGGGAGACAGCTGTCATTTGCAAATGGTTGTCCCTAAAGCTAAAGTACCGGATGTTCTAGAGTTGTACCATAATGGTTGTTCAGGAGGCCATATGGGAGTTAAACGGACTCTACTAAAGATACGGGAACGGTTTTACTGGGTCCACTGTCGTGACGATGTCGAGGACTGGTGTCGTAAATGTACAACTTGTGCGGCTGTAAAAGGACCACAGACTCGCAGTAGAGGTGCATTGAAGTTGTACAATGTTGGTGCACCATGGGAAAGGATAGCCCTAGACGTTGCGGGACCGTTTCCGGAAAGTGAAAGTGGTAACAAGTATTTCATGGTTGTAATGGATTACTTCACTAAGTGGCCGGAAGTCTTCGCTATTCCAAACCAAGGAGCTTCAACAGTTGCAGATAAACTAGTTCATGAAGTCTTCTGTCGTTTTGGAGTACCCTTGGAGATTCACAGCGACCAAGGAAGGAATTTTGAGTCCCAAATATTCCAGGAAACTTGTCGAGTTATGGGTACTCATAAAACGAGAACAACTTCTTACCACCCACAATCGGATGGAATGGTGGAACGATTTAATCAGACATTGGAGAGATACCTGGCAAAAGTGGTGGAGAACCGGCAACGGGATTGGGACAAGCATATACAGCCGTTTTTGCTGTCATACCGAAGTGCTGTTCACGAAAGCACATCAGTGACACCAGCTATCGCAAACTTTGGTAGAGAATTACTTGCTGCCTGCAGACCTGATTACCGGAATACCACCTGATGCCCCACGCAGTATAACCGATTATGCAAATGACTTGCGGAACAAAATGAATGACATTTATGAGCACGTCAGACAATCGGGCCAGCAAATGTCTGAAAAGACGAAAACCCGTTATGACCGCAAAATGAACAATAAAGGATTCGACGAAGGTTCACAAGTGTGGTTACACAATCCAGTTCGCAGCAAGGGGAAATCTCCTAAGCTTCAAGCTAAATGGGACGGGCCGTACCGGATTGTGACGAAAATCAATGACGTAACCTACCGCATACAGAAAGGTACAAGAAGTACTCCTAAGATCGTCCATGTGGATCGACTGGCACGTTATTATGGGGCCGATAATGCTCGGGACGAGCATGTCTTAGGAGGGGGCAGTGTTACGCGCCAGAATTAATGTCGGGTACATGACGATGAAAGTTACTACTAGCGCCATCTAGTATCGAGTAGCAGAACTAGTAGAGTCAAGATCCTTCTAGACTTTTCGATGCTAGAACATTCTAGAGTTTTCTATATCTGGTTAGTCGGGACCGGTATGTACTCGAACTTTCTAGAGGTTTCTATACTAGAAGGTTCTCGAATTATCGGCCGACCTATATAAGGCCCGCATAGCCTGCGACCGAGTCAGTATTGAATTTGCGATACAAGCGACAAGTTCGAGAGCGAACTTCGACTGCGAATTAAAGTGATCAGTAGTGCAATTGTGATTTATAATTAGTGAGTTTAAGTTGTAATTAGTGTTGATTAATTAAAGTGTCATTTTGGTTATTTTATCGGCTGTTTTTATTGTCACGAACCCTAAGCTCGTAACAATACTATTTGGATAAAAAGTATCCTAAGTCCTGTTACAGGACATGGTCTACCCGTGTGTCAAGCTTACAAACAAACAGACAAAGAAATAGTTACTTTCGCATTAATAATATTAGTATGGATGTAGGTCCAAATTAAGGATAAAACTGGAAATCAGTACCTACTCAGAGACCAAGAGTACGTGTGCTACCACTTATATCAAACATGAAAGCAGCTATTAGCCCACTTTCTATACTTACTCGTATAACGTTATCGCGATGATGGTAACGCGATACTGCATCTCACAGTATCGACGATTTTATCTTGCTCTTTGACCCAGATTTATTGGACCCGATATTCATATAAATTTGTGTTCTGTGATCGAAAAATATAGCGCGATTTAATGGTTACTTGAATTTTGATTTTAAGTGAATATGCCTAAGGAAAGAAGTCTGTTTATTTAAGAAAATCTCCATGTATGCATGCTTTTTAGGATTGGAAAAATAAGGATGTTAAATCCGTTAAATAGAGTTCCAAAAGTAGTTGAATTTTCCACAAAATGTGAAGAGTATTTTCCTCACTAATTCCTTCTCTGCACTGAAAAGAGCACGGAACTGCATATTCACTCAAAATTGATACAAACGTGGTGCCAATCCCGATACCGAGCGCTCAGATGGCCAATTAGAGGCTAAAATTTGCCAAACACTATCTCATCTCAGTGGACTGCGGCCTGTATCAATCTGACGATAAATTACGTTAATTGTCAACGTTTTATTGGACAGCCGATTGCATACCGGAGGGAATCGAAGTGAACGACGTCACTCACTCTATCCGATAATTAAATCGTTATTTCTGTAACTTTGTTGCCGTTGTTGTTCCCCGAACTGACTTTGTAATTTTGAGCGGTTTGGCCACCTCTTAAAGTAACCATTTTTAGCTATTTAAGTTTATGTGGCAATTAATTCCGTTTAACTTGCAGTTGCTATTTTGAAATATTGTATCCCGCATCCTACAAAAAGTAGGTCATACTATGGACAAAAAGCGTATTATCCTTTATTCAAAAAATGCAGTGGCCTATATTGCTGACAGGCCCGAAAATGAATGTATGCTGCATTTAAAATAACAGGCGCTTAAATTTTGACATGTTTGTGCCCTCCCCAACGTGGCCGTAAACCGTGAAAGTTCGTTCAGTGTAATAAAAAGTTAATACTTGGCGCAGGCGGGGCGGGTTGGATTGCGCATTACTTGCTACATTATAAACAAGTCTGCCTGTGACACCCCTCCTTTATGACCCCCTCTCGGCGGACGGCATGCATAATTAAATCTACGCGGTCAAATTAGCAATTTGGACCCCCAACAATAGGACATAGTTCAGTTTAAGCGTCTTTATTGTCCAAACAAATTTATTCAACCATTACTGTGCTCAATTAGCGCACAGTAACTACACTGAAACAATTTCAGGACTTGTTTTTATTATGTCTTCGTTACGGCTGTTTTGTTCCGCTGTAAACGAATTTGTTTTAAGCCATTGTTATAATAAATGAAATATCGTCAAGTTAACTTGGCATCGAGTGCAGTGTGCTCTGGGGGTCGCTACACTGATTAATGGATTCCTGATAATTGCACGTCTTCTCGTTCTGTGCTTCTTACTTTTTAATTTAATTTTGAGATTAAACGATTCGTTTGTCATTTTATGCCGTTGATTTTGTAAAGGATCATGTGAAGGACCTGCTTTATATACCTACTTGATTACATTACATACCTACAGCAAAATGGTACGTGTATATTGTGACTAGTTTTTAGCAAAACATACATTTTCAATTAAAACCTCCATTGTAATCATAAAGTGCTCACAACTACTATTTCAGCATGAATTCATAAATATTTATGTTCTTGCAATCGAGCTTCCAATAAAGTGTGGCGTCGATAAGTATATGGAAATTCAGCAGCTGGGTGGCGGAGCAGGCGTGCGCGCCACTGATAACGGATTTAGGGCTGTTTTTCAATCGGTTGGCGCCACAATCCTGCCATATTATTAGCGATAGATATCGTAATGGTAACACACAATCTTAAATCACTCGGCAAAATAAACAATTTGCGCGCTATGTGCTTTACTAGCTTGGTTAGCACGGCAAATGATGTTTACTTTTGATTTTATGCATGTAGTGTACACAGCTACATTTCAAAGCTAGGCAAATTCCATCAGTAATTCAATGTGGAAATGATGAGGAATAGCGTTAAATAAACGTAAGTTCCTATTTATTCAAACATACTTAATTATCATTATAATATTTAACTTACTGTAACGCTTACTCGTCAAAGTTTTTGATCAAAATTTTATTCCGGGAACCTAGAATTAATTTAAACTTTGCATTTAATCTTGTTGGCTGACGAAACTTTTGCAAAGTGAGATAAAGTATCACCTAAAACAGCAGAGTTCCTAACATTATCAGAGATAACGCCGCGGACACACGGGCGTCTTGTTTGGCGAACAAATTAAGATCAAAACAAACTAAGAACTTTGCATAGAATAGGTTGTACTCACGGTGGTAGCGTTCGCGAGCGCTTTCAGTGGAAAAAAGTTGGCGTTATAAAATGAAATGAGTTTATGTCGGGAGAGTTTACGAGTCTTTGTGTGCTAATTAGATTTTTTAAATTATTTTTTATTATTAAACGGAAAAAGGTCTAGGACAATGTAGTGGATTGGTGGTGTTAAAGAGGTTCAAAATTTGATTCACATTTAATGCACCATCAACGATATATATATAAAAGAAAAGAAAGAAAGAAAAGAAAAATATTTATTTGGGACTCGCACAAGACAAACAAAAAGTAAAACAATAAAATAATATTAACAATGGGTAGGTAGGCAATAAAAAAAAAATTAAAAAAAATAACAAAAGCATCATAATTCTGTGCGAGGCCAAAAAGGTCCCTATCTCCTGCGATGCCACGGATACACTATACGAAACACATTATAATGAAAATATATAAATTCAAATAAAACAATTGTTATAAAATTAAATGTAAATGTAGCACAAAAATATTTGGTCTTAGTGAAGTAAGGAGGCGTAATCAAGGATTGTAAGTGTCCTTTGAAAAATCTCTGAATTAAATAATTACTTATTTTGTACACTTTTGATAGTTTCAGGTTTATACAGAAATGAATAAATCAAAGCTAACGCCATTGATCCCTCCGGGGAGAGCAGCTTAATTTTACTTTTTAATTAATATTATAAAGGCGTTACACAATCGGGTGTCAAGGGAACAATTTTGCATAAAGATGGAATTTTCCATAGCTTACTGGAAAGGGAGAACACTACTTTCACTTCCTTGTTATGAATAATTTGATATTGTTACAAAACAGAGAATTTGAAAAAAAAAAAACGTTGAATTTTTGCCCATTAATAGTTATAGTATATTGTATGTGTATCATGCCACCAGATAATTACAAACTCCGTTCGATTATAAAATATCTTGAGAGATTGTAAACTCTCTATACATTGTGAATTGAATATTTGGTATACTTTTTTATGCATCAAAATTTGATAGTCTATAATCTCTCGAACCCATTCCGAGAAATTGTGAACCGACATAAACTGACGACAAACATGTCTTCAGTTTATGTCGGTTCACAATATCGGCGACCAGTCTGTACGGTTCTACAATTTATCAGGTTTTCTTGCCTAGCTAAGTAGCAGAACATAGTATATAGGGAGCTTAGGGCTCCCCGACAAGGATAGGTTAGGTTCGAATGGTATGACATGCCATTCATGTTAGGATCCTTTAAGAGCGCTGTTACAAATGGGTAGTCAAATCATTACTTTTTAACACAAAAGTATGTTTATTAAATAAAATGCTTTTCACAGTTAATAATTAAATATAATTTTAGATAGGTACAGTTTCTCAATACATGTACCGAAGTAAAAAAAAACATTTCGGTACATTTATTGAGAAACTGTACCTATCTAAAATAATATTTATAGCTCAGAATCGTACCATGCACTTCTATCAACAAAACGCTCAGAAAACATTTTAAGATTGCAAAGGATTTTATTTAATAAACATACTTTTGTGTTAAAAAGTAATGATTTGACTACCCATTTGTAACAGCGCTCTTAAACCCTGCAGGCCCCATCGAGGTTAGAGTGATGACATGTACACGTATATGAATGACTTGAGATTCCTCCTCCTCGCATCGTATTCATGAGGAATACGACGCGAAGAGGAGGAAATGCTGAGGGTCGTGAGTCCCCGGATGAGTTGTCAATTTCTGCTTTACAATGTTAGATTATAGACTATCAAATTTTGATGCGTAAAAAGGTATTCCAAATGTTCAGCAGTGCGATTCAGCAGTGCGATTCTGTAAACATGTCGAAGTGAACACCCGGGCGGGGCGCACGACAGGTGAGTTGTCAAACCATACAAATAAGATGGAATGACAGCTCTATTGTCGTTCACTTCGCCTCGGTGAACACCGTGAGATGTCGACAGAATCGACCGGCTGTAAACATGTCGAAGTGAACACCCGGGCGGGGTGCACGACAGGTGAGTTGTCAAACCATACAAATAAGATGGAATGACAGTTCTATTGTCGTTTACTCCGCCTAGGTGAACACCGTGAGATGTCCACAGAATCGACCGGCTGTTGTCAATTTATCGAAAGTTTACAATCCCTCAGACATTTTATAATCTTACGGAGTTTGCCATTTTCCGGTGACACGTATATCTTATAACTGGCGAAATGTGGTTATAGGTATAGTCAGGGAAATTAACTGTTTATGACCTTGAGATGAAATGCTACGTTACATCAGAAAGCAACAAAGACAACCATAGCGATTTCTTTTTTCAGAAGTTTTTTGCCTTGTCTTTACTATACACCTGCACCTTTTAGAAAACAGGCGTAGTGTTATGTTTATATAAAATATTGTATAATATGAAATGTGTAGACATCGTGCATCGTTCATAAACCATGTCAGTTACTTATATTATAGGCGACATTAATACCGCCACAAAAAATCAACGTAGCAGAATCAACAAATGAGACCCACAGCGCCATCTATCTCGACAGCTGCGAACTAGCTTGACAAAATCGTAAATCACGATATCAAAGTTTACCGTGCGATTAGAACACATGGAAAGCAATATCAACTCTCGGGCAGTTGCCCACCAGACACAAACAACCGTCTGGTCGGAGGATCCTCCCTTTTCAATGGAGGTATGCGGGACTTTACTCCATGTTCCGCTACCTCCAAAATGTCACGAGTACTCAACAGGGAAAACGAAGGTGAAGTGTGCTTGTCGATATGATTGTAACTTCGTGGACAATTAAGCTTCGCTCAGAAGGTTTCGTTTTCCTGTATACTGTGGATTGAATCAACATATTTTATTATGTAAATAATCGTTACAGATTTAGAACGTATTCGCAGATTCATTTTCATACACGAAGAATAATGTGTTTTCAATAATTTTGTTTCGTCCTCAATAAATTAATATTATTACCCTCTTAATTACCCTCAGATCAATACCTAAGGTAAAACAATAAATACTTAATCAAAATTGGTTCGCAAACTACGTAATTATGGCTATACATAAAGACGAATGCTGACCTCCTTTTTTGAAATCGGTACTACGCCGTAGTAGCTGCTACGACGTAGCAACTACTACGGCATAGCAGTTTTTTACAACCGCCACGCTTTACGATTTTATTCTGGATAATTTATGTCAATTTTTCAACGAATAAATAGTGTAGTTATAGTACGTATTTAAATAATTATGTTTATTTTATTAAGCCTGCATTTCTGGAATGCTTTAATCAGTAGCAGTGGACAGGACGAGCGTATTGCTCGTAGAACAGTTTGTCGATGGGGCCGAACGGTTCAGGGGGTCTTCTCTCTAAGACCGTAGTTCGCGAACCCGAACTAAAAATTTGACAACACGACTTGACAGTTGTTCTTAGTTCGGGTTCGTGACTAATCATAAATCCGTAGGTGATACGGAGTAGAAAACGCCCGACACTAAAGTCGAAACTACGGACTTCGGGCTTAGAGAGTAGACCTCCAGGAGTGGAGATCGCGTGCCGAAAAGCGCTCTGTGTTGGAAGGTCCCCCTCCCACAAGCTAGATTGATGAACTAGAAAAGGCTGCAGGTATCTGGTGGATGCTAGACGCACAGGGCCGGTCGATGTGGTGACGCTTGGGGAAAATGATGATGAGAACATGAGGTACTATTTAATTTAATCTTCAAGGTAAATAAAATTATGTCTATAATTTCAGTTTGAAATATGATTAAACAGCGTCCATATGGTAGTTTCTCAATCCCAACGCAATATTAGCTTCCAGTTGGATGATTCACAGAAATAGAGCAAACTTCATATAGGTACCTACGAAATGTGGAGATATTCTGGAAATCATAGACATCTCATATCTAGACTGATATATTTATACATATAAATACCTAATAATATTTTTGATCACGTTTTGTATATTAATTGGTGTCTTATTTAAGTATTTGGAAATAAGTGGTATTACTATATTTATTTAGTATTAAGTATGTGCATGTGTTTTGTGTACAGGTTGAAGTACATCTAAAGTAATATTGCGCCATCCCATCTTCCTAAATCATCGTGCTGTGCTGGTGCTGCCGCTGCGGCTGCTGAGAACCTCAAACGGCGGAAATATAATAACCTAGTTGGCAACCATATTTTCGAGCCGCATGGGGTTGAAACTCTTGGACCGAGGGGTCCGAGTGCTCATGCGTTATTTAAAGAACTTGCTTAACGCTTAGTTGACACTTCGCGTGATCCAAGGGCTGGCTTTTGCCTCGGACAGAGGAAAAGCATTGCCATACAACGTGGCATTGTCTTTTGGGCTCACTTCCAGTCGACAGCGATGCGGACGAATTTTTTGACGCCATATTTTAGTTAGGAGTTTATATTTTTATTTTAAGTGTATTTAGTTAAATTAGTATTATTTCATTTCATTTAGATTACCCAATATGATTTTTAATAAAAATATATTAAGTAGTATTATACAGCCTATGTCCCCACTTTGTACATGCAATTTGAATAAACAAAGAGTTATAGTTGTTTGTTCAGGGTGGCAATACTAAGACAATTTGGAAAATTATTTCACTGGTAAAAAGTATCACTGAATGATACTTAGGCAACTTTTATTCCCGAAAAACGAATACACAGAATAGGCCACGGGGGCAAAGCCGATACTTGATTAAAAAAATCCTGTTTAATTTAAGTGCACAGATTCTTCTATTAGATCTGAAATTGATGTCTATTAAATGTAATCAATAATAAAATTATTTATTCGCATCCCAATACATACCGTTCTGTGATATGAAAACAATGATATTGTATGATCCGCGGTATTATCTCACATAGGCACACTGCCTTACATGAGGATTCTCAGAAATTTAGGCCACTGTCGATCAAAATATGTGGATATTAGAACATTATAATATGCCAGAAATGTGTAATAGTTTCGCGACATGTTTTCCCATGTCGATAAATGGGTTTATGAAATACTTGCAAATTTTCAATCATTCATGTACGTTTCAAAACTAATTTAAAAAAAATCAGTCAAGTGAGAGTCGGACTCGCGTGGAAAGAGTTCCGAACGATAGAACGAAAATAAAATTACTTGTGGTTTTGAGTTGAATCTAACGACACCTTAATTGTTGAAATCCATCCGGCCGTATGGAAGATACGAGGTAATAAATAAATTTACAAACATACATAAATATAAAATACGCACGAAAACCATAACCCTTCCTTGGGCAGTCGAGTAAATTCATTTAATTGCTTTTGCAGATTATAAAGTACACCTGAGAGAAATAAAGTAGGTATTATCATCAATATAACTACTGGTCGGAGAAAGCTGGATATTGGAGCTAGCATAGCCACCAGCCACCACTTTTATTTTTTTCAACACATTTGCTCAAAAAGTGCATTTACGAAGCCTGTATGCATTGTTCGAAAGTTAAAAATTATGCACCAAACAATGGAACGTGCGGAAAAATAGGTACTCTCACCTAAGTACATATTTTACCGCAAACTCCGTTGTATAGCGCCGTGCGTATTCTTTACGGTTTTTTTTTAATTTCTATAAAAATTAATAAGAATTCCACCAAGGAGTTTCACATCACGAGAATAAATAAGCTGAATGATCGAACCTCCTTGGAAGCGCTTTTGCTGTATACGTTTGTCTCATTTTAATATTATAGAGAAAATGAGAGAAGATACTTAAATAAAAATAAATGAAAGATGTGGATTTAATTTTTAACATGCGCGTGTGGCGTCCTTTGCAAATTCGCGCCATTTTCATATTAGAAACGTCAAGATTGTTGCGACTTTTCGACTGATTTCTAAAGACAAAAAGTTTGTTTCATTACTTATTGTCTGTTTTCAAAATATTATGAGGTAAAGTCGCCATGGGAGGCCAAAGAAAATCATTAAAAATTAACTAATCACGTACTTATATGCAGTAAATTTTATTTAGATATTAGTTATCGGCTTGATTTAACCATTAATACACTTAGTCCAGTCAAATTACTCCGAAAATAAGACAAACTTAACATTAATTCTTAACTCCCATTTCTTGCCGTTACCGTGTAGAATAAAGGCAGAGAAGTATGTTAAAATGTTTCCGCGAAAAGTTAACCCGCGGATGTACGTTTTATTTTTTGTAAAACATTTAATTTCAATAATAACTCGATGGGGAAAAATATTAACTGGCATGTTTGTTTGGAGCATTTGTAGAAGAAATCGAGTTTTACAAGTAGGTCAGTAAATTAAACGTTTTAGATCTGTGGAACTACCCTATTTGATTAAATAATGTTAATTTTTGATTTTGTACTTGAAGACAAAAATTGACTACTTTCCTTTCATAAAATTACTTAATTAAACATCTTAATTCGCTTAATTCGCGTTCAGTTTCATTGGTGAAATCCGCTCTTAGAGAGGATTTACTGAAATTTCTACGGGAACGGAAAAAAACGGGATATGTGTGTACGAAGTCACGGGCAAAAGCCAGTAGATATTCTACATTTGAGTAGGTACATTTGGCGACTCTTTGTGAAACTGAGCTTTCAAACCAAGTGGCCAATTAAAAGCAGCACAAAAATTCAGACATATTATATTTATTACTTATTGGTCACTTTCTATCTCTCCGTGATTATGGACATATGTGCGTTTATGTTTAAGTATGGTACATGTAATATAAGTGGTCTATAATACAATCAATCGATGCTATACGTGCCAGTCTCTTCCAGTAGCTTGATGTCGGCGTTCTGTTTGTTTAGCGACTAATTAGTCCGAGTTAGCGAACTTTGGCGTTTGTCGGTTTATTCAGGCGGATAGGAGCTAAGCTTTCCATCTTTCTCATGGGGACTACTTTAATTTATGGATATATTGCGGTTTGTGATTGAGTCTACAGCTTCTCCATCTTGATTAATTGGGGCATGACAAAATTAACGTATGTATTTTTGTAGATGTTATCTCCTTCTGAACGACTTCTTGCTTGCCGACCACTTGAGATACCTATTACTGTGTGAACAGTATTACCGGTAACCACCTTAATAAGATAAAAAACACCTATATTACCTATAGGGAATCGTTTATCTCTTGTCGTCTATCTATCTATTGAATTATTCTCCTTTACAAATATACATCATCATTATTCGCTTGCTCCTTTCCCAGATTACTTGTGGTCGGCGGAACATCTACCCGGTATACACATGTAACATGAATACCATTGGTTTAAAATCGTATGTGTCCCGTAAATAAAACTTTCAATATCAGTATAACGCAGTATTGTGTATTGTGCGCTTTACCGATAGTTCGGGAATTTGGAATTCGACAGACTCAGTTGCAGGTGCGATTTTATTGTGCTAAATGGACGTGTGATAGATTGCTTTCACGGTAATTTATTTCGATTTTGCAAATATTTACACAGAACCAGGAAATAAGGGAATTGTTTTTTTTACGTAGCTACGTTTATTTGGGGCATCTGATTAAATTACAATTTCAGTGGAATCTGAAAAGTATAAAACCGAAGCGATGTTTGTATAATCTAATACCTTTAAACGAGCAATTCTTGTATTATACTGGGTGAGTTTTTTTCCAGTGCGCAAACTTTAAGAACCACTTCTGCCCATGTAAATGAACAACTTTCCCGAAGAAAGCCATAGTCAATTCCTAAAAAACAATTTGAGCTTCCCATACACAGTTGTTATCAACTGTTCACAATTTGTATGGGAGACTCAAATTTTTTTTTAGTAATTGACTATGACTTTCTTCGGGAAAGTTGTTCATTTACATGAGCAGAAGTGGTTCTTAAAGTTTGCGCACTGGAAAAAAACTCACCCAGTATATTTATGTGTATAAACATATTATATAATCGGAATCTCGGAAACGACTCCAACGATTTTCATGAAATTTAGTATGCGGAGGGTTTTATGGGTGATACTTCGATCTAGCTAAGTTTCATTTTTAGAAAACGTCGTTAAAAAAAACCGAGCAAAGCTCATCCAGGTACTTCCGGTTAAATGACGTTTTGGAAAGCTCACTTAGGGCCATTTTCACCAAGCCAAAGTGATCGCGATCAGCGTAAAAACCACGTTAATGAGCTGTCAGTGTCACTATTTTTCTATGGAATATTGACGCTGACAGCTCTTGAACGCAGTTTAGATGTAAAGATCGCGTTCAGTTTCATTGGTGAAATCCGCTCTTATTCTGTTATCAGGTATTTTATCTCACTCTCAGTTTTTTTTTAAATAATTTTAATTCTCTTACTGAATCTCTAGTGCCCAACAAGTGAGTTTATCATATTTCATAAGAAAGTGATATACCTACAATTTGGCGGATGTTTTGGCCACAATAGAGTCTTCCAACTGTCAAACAAGATCAAGTTAACACAATAAATGTAGAAAAATAAACCCAATTCTCTTTAATAATTCATTTGACAAAGGGCTTCGAACATGTTTCTATTTTTTTCAAAATCGCGGCGCACGTGATACTTTTATGTATGAGTAGAGGACACTTAAACGAACAAAAATGATAGTAACGTGGTTTCACGTTGCTGAGATATTTAGAGGTAAAGTCGCCATGTTAGAAGAATGAAAATTACTAAAAAAAACCGGCCAAGTGCGAGTCGGACCCGCGCACGAAGGGTTCCGTACCATTATCTATAAAAAACAGCTCAAAAATCACGTTTGTTGTATGGCAGCCCCACTTGAATATTTTTTTTATTCTGTTTTTAGTATTTGTTGTTAAAGCGGCAACAGAAATACATTATCTGTGAAAATTTCAATTGTCTAGCTATCACGGTTCATGAAATACAGCTTGGTGACAGATAGATAGATAGACAGACAGACAGACAGACAGACAGACGGACAGCGGAGTTTTAGTAATAGGGTCCCGATTTTACCCTTTGAGTACGGAACCCTAAAAAAGAACTAATCACATACTTATATGCAGTAGATTGGTACTCCTTTCCTTCTCCTAAAATTGTTTGTCCGAAAATCATTTTCCTTACCACGTTTGCTATAAACTTCAATAACCTAAATGTTCAAAAATTCGAAATTTTGTTTCACATAATTATCTTTAGGTACTTCTAAAACTGTTCTGTCATAATATCGAGTACTATAGCAATTGAATCTCCTAATTTTGCATGAAATAAAGTCATATTATGTCCTTAGTATTATACTTGTGTTGTATAATGTGTATATAAAATAGTTAGCCCTAAAACATATAAAAATAAACTTTGATTTCGGAAGTCGGTGTTAAATTAAGAAGAAACAACCAAAAACACCGATTTCCGAAATTAAAGTTATTTTGTACCTTGTTGAACTTTTTTTATTTGGTCGGTTGTATTTTTTTTGTCATCATCTGCCTAGCCTTTTTACAACTATATTGGGGTCGGCTACCAGTCAAATCGGATTTAGCTGAATACCAGTATTTTACGTGGGGCGGCTGCCTACCGGACCTCCATAACCCATTAACTGGGTAACACGGTACTTCTGTGCAAGACTGGTGTCAGATTTTCTGGCTTCTAACAATCCGTAACGACTGCCAAAGATATCCAAATGACAGCAAGGACCAACGGCTTAACGTGCTTTCTGAGGACGGAGGAGTCTCGGTATGTTAAGATGGTCACCCATCCACAGACCAACCTCGGCAAGCGTTGCTTAATCTTGAAGATCCACCCATGCGGCTGTTATAGTTTAGCCACGAGCTGCTCCTTTTTTGTAAAAGAGTTTTTTTATTTTTCACTTTTTAGTGGTACCCCACATCTAACAACACCACGGAAAGTCACAGGAAAGCAAAATACGCAATTTCGTTTACTTGGATGACATATTTTTTCCAGCTATTTTGATTTAAAAACGAAACTACTGAACCGATTTTGATGAAATTTCAATGGGACTAATCGGGAAGTAGGTATATCCTTTCACATCAGGAAGTAAAAATATCAAATCGTTTCTTAAATGACGGAGTTATGAGGTAAAAAATATAAAAAAAATTGAGAACCTCCTCAGTTTTTTTGAAGTCGGTTTAAAATTAGGTTTTAGTGACAGAAACGAATCGCTGTAAATCTTACCCCATGCAGTATTGTCTGCCCTAGTAATAATAGTTCCCGGCAAACCATTCCTATAATTTAATAGTAGATTATGCACCCAGGGGATAAAGCAGTGTCTTGTGTCACGGGCGTCATATTGAATCTCGAACGCAATGAAGGTGTCGGGAGTTAACTCCCTCGCTACGCTCGGGAGTTTAGAGTTTAACTCACGAGCGAAGCGAGGGAGTTAATTCAAGAATCCTGAATGCAGCGAGGGATTCAAGCTAGCGCAAGGCAAAGACACCTTTATCCCCGAGGAGGATACTCTACTTTTCACACCTCCTGTGAAGCCATAATACGAAAAACAAAGTATTTTAAATTTACAAACACTAAGTAGAGATATGTATTTAGAACTATACTGTATACCTACTTAAAGTCAAAGTCAAAGTCAAAGTCAAAGTCAAAGCATTTATTTCAATTAAACCATTTACAGGCACTTTTGAATTGTCAAGGTCGGTCGGTCAAAAAGATGAAGCTATTTGCACGTTCCAAGGCGTAGATCTCTATGGAGAAGAACGTGCAAGAAACTCCACGGACACTCTTTTAAAAAAATAATATTTTGTTACAAAATTATGGTTACAACATTCATATTAAAATAATACATATGTGAGAACAATGTAAAAGACGTGCAGGATAAAAGAGTCCGGAGTAAAAAGAAATAGTTCAAAGAAATAATTAAAATAAACCATGGCAGCCAAGGGATGACCAGTCTCAGCTGACGGCGCCCGTTCACGAACATTACGCATACGCTAGCACCATTCGGCTCAACCATTTTTAAGGGAGCCAAATGATCCAACGCACGCGCCACCATCAGACAGACTTTTGAGTGAGCATGACATTCCCAATCGCCAGGGTACATTCAAGTCAAAGACCTACTCAAAATGATCATTATAGTTTAAATTTAAAGTACATAGTACTCACAAATGTGCCGTTAATGCATGAAATTATACAATGCTAAATAAATTGAGTCTATACAATGAAAAATATTGCATTCTTACAATCTTCATCCGGTCCAACAATATTTCCAAATGCTAACAGATTACTTTGTGTGCCCTAGTGGCTGTGGAGCAGGACCAGCACTGAGCCAAGCATTTTTATCTTCAATATACTCCCCTAACTTATAATATGCTTGCCTGCATAGTGTGCGTTTAATGCAAGATTTAAATTTTGTTTCATTTAGTTCTAATATATGGGGAGGTATTTTATTATAACATTTTAAACAGTACCCCATAAAAGATGAGGATACTTTAGCCAGTCTGAAACCTGGTTGAACTAATTGGTCCCTATTTCGAGTAGCATAATTATGTTTGTCGCCTCTTTTACTAAAAAGGTGTAAATTCTTTCTAACATACATAATGTTTTCGTAAATGTATTGACAAGGTACCGTCATGATGTTAATATTCTTAAACAGTTCCCTTAGAGAATCGCGTCGTCCGAGTTTGTATATGGCTTTAATGGCTCTTTTCTGCAGAATAAAAATAGACTCGATGTCTGCAGCCCGTCCCCATAGTAAAATACCGTAAGACATGATACTGTGAAAGTAACTAAAATAAACCAGTCTCGCGGTATCAACGTCCGTAAATTGGCGGATTTTCCTAACAGCATATGCTGCTGAACTTAGCCGTCCTGCAAGAGATGTTAAATGGGGACCCCATTGTAGCCTTGAGTCAAGCGTAATTCCCAGGAAAACCGTTTTATCGACGAATTCAAGTTTTTCCCCGTCCAATACTATGTCACAATCACTGCCTTTGACATTTGGTAAGGCAAATCTTATGCATTTCGTTTTCTTTTCATTTAGGACTAGATTATTGGCAGTAAACCAATTTTGGACTTGCATTAGGGCGTTATTTATGACGTCAAGATTATTGGTCCGTCTATTTATCTTAAAAATTAAAGAGGTGTCGTCGGCAAACAACACCATATAAAGTTTTTGTTGCAATAAATGGGGCAAATCATTTATATATACTAAAAACAAAAAAGGACCTAAAATTGAGCCCTGGGGTACCCCCATTTTCACGTTTAATCCCGACGAATTGACACCGTTTACTTGAACTAACTGCTATCTATCATTTAAATAAGATTTAACAAGACTTAAAGCTGTTTTGCCCAGCCCGTAATGCCCAAGTTTCAGAAGTAATGTTTCGTGATTTACACAATCAAACGCCTTAGATAGGTCACAAAAGATGCCTATGGCATCCTGTGCCTCTTCCCACGCATTAAAGATGTACTTCAATAAGGTAACACCAGCGTCAGTCGTACAACGTCCTCTGGTGAAACCATACTGTTTATCATGCAAGATGTTATTGGTGTTAAAATGATAAAGCATCTGATTAAGCATCACTTTTTCAAATACCTTGCTGAACACTGGCAACACGGATACTGGTCTATAATTGTTTGTGTCTTTACTGTCCCCGGATTTGAAAAGTGGTATCACCTTACTGAATTTCATTAGGTCCGGAAAGACACCTTGATCCACACACAAATTAAATATTAAAGCTAAGTAAGGCGCTATAGTCTCAATAATTGAGGTACAAACTTTGATGGACAATCCCCATAAATCCTCGGTCAATTTAACCTTGATTTGTTTGAAAGCTTTCATTACTGTTATGGGGTTTATATGCTTGAAATTAAATTCAGTCGGGCAGGCTGAAACGTTTGCCTGTAACAAATCAAAAGCAAGCGAAGGAGACGAATTCAAGGCTTCAGTAGTTTTAATTGGAATACTGGTAAAGAAATTTACAAATTCTTGAGCAACTTGTTGGTTATCACTAATAAGACCCTGAGTAGTCTCCAATGTGTAATCAGTGTTATGTCTTTTGTTCCTGTTTGTTTCATTATTTATAATTTTCCAAACAGTCTTTATTTTATTGTCTGCTGTTTTCACCTTATTGCTTTTGTAAAAAGCCTTAGCTACCTTACAAGTATTTTTATAAATTTTTGAGTAGGTAGCTACATACTTATTAAAAGTTTCAGTGTTAATATAAGGCTTAAGGCCATATTGTTCATAAAGTCTATCTCGACTTTTTCTGAGTCCTTTAGTCGCCCAGTCACTAAATAAAAACTTAGGGCAAATAGTTTTAGTTATCTTTTTAAAAGTGTTATTGAACTCAGTTTGGACAACAGAAAAAAATTCTTTATATAAAATATTACCATTGTTCATTGTGAAGCCCTGACTACTCAACTTGCTGCCTAAAGTGCTGTTAAATTTATTTAATTTACCGGCTGTTATTGGTCTTGATTGTATCTGAACTCTTTGTAATGGTATGGTAGACTCAAAAATTACCGTTAGCCCACTATGATCAGAAGGGATACAATTTACAATAGCTTTTTTTAAATAGTTGCAGCAACAAAAAACATTATCAATGCATGTAGCAGTCGTTGCCGTTGATCGGGTTGGTTCTATGAACACATTTGATAAGTTGAAAGACTTAAAGAGATTTAAAAAGCGACTGCTATCTAAATTACTTTCTAAAATATTTATATTGAAATCGCCACAGATAATCAAAAGTTTATTACCAGTTGCAAGTTTTGCCAAAACATCTTCCATCACTGACTCAAAAACAGAATAGTTTTGATAATTAGGGGGTCTGTAAACGCACACTATGACATGCTTATCTAGCTCAACACAGGACAGTTCAATGTTATGTTAAACCGACAGTTCAACTATATCTTTTCGAGTTTTAAATTTTATAGACCGTTTAATTAAGATAAGTGAACCCCCACGCAGCATTGATTTTCGGTTAAAACAACTGCCCAAACTGTAATTATCATAATTAATTAACATTTCAGAATCCTTTAACCAATGCTCAGTAATACAAACAATGTCAAACATTGATTTTTCTAAAAATAATTCAAATTCCAATTGCTTCGAAGAAAAGCCTTGTATGTTTTGAAGGTATAAAGAAAAGGATTTCTGATTAGCTCCATTTTTATTAGTGCTAGAAGATACCTTGTTGATAAGTTGAGCTAAATTGCATGTGGTACCATCTGTTGTCTTATTGCCTAGTTTAAATCGTTTGAGCCAGCAACCAAGGCATTAGTACTACTACTAACTGCGGTGCTAAAACCTGAGTACTTCGACATACTAATTATGTCTGAGTTAATATTAAAAGCTAATAGCCTCGCTATTTGACGTCTAAAACTAATGGGCAGATACACAGTATTCCTTTTCGACTTAAGTTTATCAACAAAATTGTTGATATCAAAAAATAAAAGCTTGTCACTATGGTGACCTACTAAAAATTGCATATGCATATTTAGCTTGTGTATGTTATTATTTTGCCTATATGATAAGTGCTCAAAGTATGGAAAAGCACACAAAATTATCTTTCTACAATTAATCTTCAAAAGTTCGGTGATACTATCTGTGATATCATCATTTGTTAGGTTTGAACTATTTCCTACAACTATACTCAGACCAATAAAAAAGTATAGACAGAACATTGCGCTCCAAAAGTGAGGCACGTAATATGAAGACGATTCGGCAATATGAAGACGGCCGCTCGGTAGTCTGCCGCTAGCAAGCGAGTGCGCGTGACGTTGTTTTGTTCAAATAATAATTACGAAATTATGCCGTCCTGTGTCATAAACTGCTGCAAGAACAACTCCTGTTTCCAAAAAAAGGCTTCTTGGATTACTTTTCACAAGTAAGTAGCGTTTTTGTTGTGTAAATTAAACAAAATCGTAAAAATATCGGAAATAATTTCTCGGAACACGCCATTGTGTCGGTGTTGCAAGTTAAGAACATTATTTTTTCCCAAAAATAAGGGAAGTCATCATATTTTACGGACACTTTACAACAAAGTGTTTTTTTTTATTATTACATACAGTACATTAGGTATGTTATTATCTATGACACGTAAGTACTTATAAAATATAATCAAATAATAGTTATGTTTGATATAATATTTTTAGGTTCCCAGCTGATAAAACATGGAAAGAAAACTGGATTACCCTTCAAAATTTAGTGTTGTTTGTTCGTCACATTTTGAAGAAGTTGATATGTATAACACCAAAGGTGGTTATATGTAAGTTTAGTGTGTGTTTTTAAAATTAATAATCTCACTTAATATGAAAATAAATGATTGTCATTAAACGAAATTATCTTTCATTTCATACAACCAAGATAAACACTATACTACCTACATAATAATAAAACTTAACCAAAGTATATCTCTCGCACTTGGGAGTCGCAGCGCAACGCTTGCAACATTTTTTCTTTAGCACACGTGTGCAAACCTACGATGTCATACACCAAGTTACGCACACAAAGCCAAAACCAGGCCTCACTTATTTCGTCGCTATTGTTTACGATGGCTCCGTCTATACTTTTTTATTGGTCTGAGCAACTATAGTTATTATGGAATTCATATCATAATTACTCTCAGATATGGATGCTAGTATGCGTTGGTAAGAAGACTGAGGTGAACAAAAGTTTTGAGAAGGAAAAGGAAGGCTGTTTCTAACCAATTTCCCTAAGCCTCTTCCTATACTGTCTGAAAACATTATTGATTGTAAACAAACCTTGCTACTACAAGTGGAAAAACTACTATTTGATGAATGTACCACTTGAGATGAATCTTTTTCAATCTTAAAAAAGGTTAGTTTAATACCATACGGATTTGCAATATCCGCGCCTTTTTTGCGTTCCACTCGGTATACCTACCACATAGCGGCCACGACCAACTCGATTTTCGTTTTTTTTTTTACTTTTCTGTGGGTAAGTAAATATGTGCAGGCCTATTGTTATCAACCTAATACAATTAACTTAGACAATTAATTTGTACACAAAGATTTATACAGAGCTTTATAACTGCTGGTAGAATGGGTTCGGTTCGGACTCTTGGCTGTATGCAATTTGAATTTAGAACGTCATAGGAGATGCTCGAGAAAATAGTTTTTAAATTAAAAAATCGACTATAAATGGGTTTTAAGTGTTATTCTTATCCTTTCATACAATAATCCGTACATAACCAATTATTCTTATAATATTGTCTTCAATCCTGGACCCTGGTCAATCCTTATGATTTTGTAGAAATTCGAGAATATCATCCCTAAGTAGTAAGAGTATCGAGAATATCTTTCCTCTTTCTGGAACAGAAAGAGAGAGACAGAGACAGAAGGCGTTGTAAGTACCTAATATACCGCCAATTGAGCAGACAGATGAGGTTCCAAATTTAAATCACATTATTGACCAGCGGGTTATAATGAAATCCAGTACAATATTATTGCCCGGCTGTGCCTCCGGCCAAAATTGACTCACTTTAGGTTAGGTTGGCATGCCATATAATTTGACGTTTTCGATCAGGTGGTGTGAAAATACTATTATTTTGCGATTGCGATGCGGGTTAGTAGGCAAGTTCATAAAGTGGTTTTCACGTGTTCTTATTTTTACTTCCAGCCAATAAACTGTAAAATCAAGCTGGGAACTATTATTTGTATTAAATCTAATACTATACGTATTAGATTTAATTCAAATATTAGTTCCCACGCAAGCACTTAATTAAGTCATTTTAATGACTATCATTAAAATGACATGATTGTCATTAAGACTTTACCTCGAAATATTTCGGCAACGTAACACTTTAGGGAATCATGTTTCTAACATGTTTAGTTTGTTGAAGGGTTCTCTACCCATGTTATTTATGCATGTCAGACCGTGCGCCACAACTTTGAAAAAAAAAATCAAAATGGCGGCGGAGGGGGCTATGCCACAAAGATTCTATCCCCTTTCTTTTACCTTCTGTTACCATTCGCCACTGCTCTCAAAACGGTGAAGAAAAACATCTTTTGGAAATCGGTATGTTTAAGAACCAAAAGTTAGACTTTAACCATCCCGCATTAGGTGGTGGATCATACTTAGCCCATTTCCTCTCACAGAGAGGAGCGAACGTGTTTATGCTCACGCTACAAGATCAATACCTATTGTAAAGCTATAATATTATTATGAAGAGCATCGGCTGGAGAACAACTAATTAAATTTTAAATGAAACAAGTGTTGGTAGGATTGCGGTTATTAAAATTGGACATAACTAACAAAATAGCATTCATAATAATGTACAATTGCGGTGAGATCATGGAAAAAACGCTGTTATTATTTTAAACAGGGTTATTGGTTCCGTAATCCGTTAATTTATTGAGGTGCCTAGTGTGAGTTTAATATGATATGCATAAGCTCGTTAATTATTCCCTTTGATAAAAAAATACAATAGGTAGATAAAAAATATATTTGCACTTGTTAGTGGTGTTCATTGAAGTGGTAGATTTCAATTCAATTATTCGATCGAATTAATACTTAATGATGAAATGAACCTTTAAAGCACAGAAACTTAAATTAATTTTAAACAAAACCGAGTCTAGTTAGTACGCAGCTAACTGTTTTTAATTTGGAATAACGAGAATTGTAATCTGAAGCTTTACTGAAATTGGATTGGACCAAGTTTTGTAGACGAAAATTCTTGAAACTTTCTTTTACGGCAAGTTAGTAAGAGTTATTATTGTATTCTTTGTTCTTTATGCATGAATTTTTTGGTAGGTACATTCGTCCTTTTACGAAGACATTATGGCCGTGATTTTATTATTTTTCATAAGTATCGTATATCATTATGAGCTGTATTGTTACTGCCTGTTTTAGCGCGTGCTGAGTTCAATAACAGTGGTTATTATAACTTGGTATCATTATTATTCTAGTGTCCAAAATTGGCACTTTATGTTTATTGTAGAACTTGTTTTTGTAAAAGGTAACAGGAATGTTTTAACTTAATAAGTATTATTTTAAGTAGTTACTTACTACCAAAATATGCTGGCTGATTTAAAATTATTTTAAAAAGATTGTTCCCACATATCATAAAATACAACGTGTAACAGAATAAACGCAATACCTCTTAAGGGGTCATTGTACTCACTATTATGAACATGAACAACCTTTACTATGGGACCAACTCCGAAATCGCGAATAAAAATCAGCTTTTCAGTACATTTTGTCTAGCTATGTGCACAGAAATGTATGGGGCAGTCGATTTTTTTTTCGCGATTTCAGTGTTGGTCCCATAGTAAAAGTGGTTAATATTGATGAGTACAATGACCCCTTAAGAAGTATTCCGTTTATTCTGTTACACGTTGTATAAGTGATTTTACATGTGTGTCAAGCCTAAATTTTTCAAGATCCCTAGGCTACGTGACTACGTAGCCTAGGTACTTGAATTTAGGCCCGGCATGCGTGCGTTGTGACTACAACGCCCACAATATAATTCATGCCGGGATCAAAATAAAAAAAAGCAATGCTGTAAAATATGCATATAAAATTAAATTAACAGCTGGCTGTGCCCGTTTTATAAAACTAAGCGTGTTGGGGGTGAATACGCATTTCATATTTCCAATACATCGAATAAAACTAATTAATTCCAAACCGGTCGTCGTTTGTACACGTTTATATAATATCACCTATAGTAGTACCTATGTATGTTGAACTTTTGGTTCACTGTGCTTGTGTAAGTTTTACGTAGTATGACCGAGATGTAATTTAATTAGATCTAGCTAGTATTTCGTGCTATTTGTTAGATTGTAATGAAGATATTCAATTCAATTTATTCAGTAACAATATACATTGCATTCGAATATAAACATCATTAAACAAAATCATTAAAATTAAAAGTAAACAACACTATTAAGATTGCGATAATAAATAGTAATAAAATTAGATGCAAGCCTAGTTAACAATAATTTGCAAGAATAAGTTATTGGTAAATATAACATCACAATAAAACCTATTCTGGTTATTGCTAATGATATTTTTTTGGATGTACAAAATGGCACTCAAAATCCGCCCAATTAATTTTATTTCTGAAAGAAGTAAAAGTTGCCTTTACCCTGCAGTTGGACACTATACGCTTATAAAAAACGTGTACACAGTGTCTCTCTAGGGGTTTGCGGAATTTGTTCCAAAGATCCACCGCGGTCCTGGAACGCAAAGGGTTTTAGGAGGAATACGAATGGGTTTTAGTCAGTAAGAACACTCCCTTCAGCTCCGTCCAGAGCGGAAGGAGTAATTAGATGATTTCCCATCCTTTTAAAAAAAGTGTCTTGCAAATAAGAAAAAAGAATGACGTTTTATGTTCTAAAACAGGTTTTTCGAAACACACATCCAGGTGAATTACTTAACCCTACTTTTGGGTTTCACCGCACTAGGGTGATTACCCCCATGAATACCTTCAAACAAGCTAATTTAACTTGTCAGCACTTAAGTATTATAGCCACTGACTGCTGGTATGTGCTACAAGCAGACAGTGTACAGTCTGTTGTCAACATTAACCGACCCACTCTAAAAACAAACGAATTTGGACCCTCTACCTGTAATATTTAGGTTTATTCATTTTATATGAGCTCGTGGACTAAAAGAACAAATACAATAATAATACAGCAGACACGCAAATTTGATCTTTATAACGTTTGCATTAGGTTATATGTTATAACTACTTGTTATAATATAATTAGTGTAATAGCTTATTTTAATGAATGCGTTCAAGTACAGTCCGCGTCAAATAACTGTGCCCCTCTGAAGTTGGCTACGAGTGGCTGCATAGTAGTCAAAATTACGAACAAACTTTAACTGCGCATGCGCGGGGCGGGGATTATGGCGGCGCGATTTTATGTCTCAGTCGCTCGTTTACGTTTGATGCATGCTTCCGTCCCGCTTGCTCCCGTCTACGTGACTGCATCTGCGCGATCTTTGCAAATGGCTAACTTCAAAGGGGCACAGTTATTTGACGCGAACTGTAACTTGTATTCATTATAAAACTGGTATTCAAATGCTACTAAGGGTATGTAGTGACTACCTACGCGCTAACATATTAGTTTGTTATCGAGAAAATGAATTCATCTGTGAAATGCTCCACAGATTTATAGCTGCATATGTAGTGAATAAACATGTTTTTTAAATAGAAAAAATCTATTTATAACAATAACATCACCACATAATCTGCAACATTTAAATGGTTTAACAATCAATCCATTGAGCATTTACGTACATACATTGAGATTTAAATGATTTTTCATCAGTGAAGATTACAAAATTTTCTTCCCAATTAAAATTTAAATATTCCTGGGCAAAATGGACCCTTTCTTCGCGATGAGCAGGTGGCAATGCAATTTTCTGTGCCGGTTTATAATTCCTTATCCCAGCAGCGTGTAAATGCCTTCTCACTATTTCCACTGAAATACTGTGGTTTATTGCGGTTACACGAATGGGCAAAAATGGATTTTCAACATGGCTTGAAACAATGGCCGGTGGCTGTCGAATTCGGGACTATACTTGATGGCTTTTGCTCATGAACGAATCCGCTGAATATTTCCATTGTCTCCATAACGTCTTAGCCATAGTTTTACAGTAATTCTCTAAAACATAGAATAAAATATTTTTGAAACCGTTTAGGTATGTAACTTGTAAGGAGTGAATGAAAAAAAAAAAAAAATGTAATGGTAAAATAGCCAACTATGCATTCATTAATCACAATCAATAAAATAAAATAGGTATAAAAAAACACTTACTGCTATACGACCAATCTCTCTAATTCCAACATTCTGCTCATGTAAAAATATGATTTTACGTTTGGTATAGTCACTAAGTTGCGACATGATGCTTTTTTACACCAAATTGCTTAGAAATACTTAACGAGTTATGTGAACCGATTTACAAATGTGTGTGCGCAGTCACTGCTATTAGTTGTAGTGTAACTTTGTAACTTAAATGAATTTATCACCCACCTCACGAAGCAAATATATGTTTTACTTCGTATCCAACCATTCTTGGTAAATACAAATTCTATGAACCTAAAGTTTTTTAATTTACCCACCTGTTTACAAGATAAGTTATCAGGCTTAAATCATATTGGTCGTTCTTTAATAATGCAAGCAATATGGTAGAAATGAAAACAAATTAAAAATAAACTGGTGGGCTATGTTTTCGAACCCACACGTTGTTCGACGCCAATCCAGCATCAAACCGCTAAGCCACAAGAACTTGTTGGGAATACGCGAAATTAAAGATTGGGTTGTTATTATGTAGTGTGAATTAAAAGCTTTCAACTTTAATGTCAACGAGATAATGATTAAAATAGCTTAAGAAAATGATATTTAATGCCGGTGGCTCCGAAAATGTCGGCGAGCACTTGTCTGATAAGCTCATATAAATTGAATAAACCTTATTGTTTCAGACAGAAGATCCAAATTCGTTTGTTTTTAGGGTGGGTCAGTTAATGTTGACAACAGACTGTACAACTCACAAAGGCAGCATTTTTTTTTTGTTTTAATGATAGGATATCTTCAAATTACTGTCAAAATATGGATATTAAAAACTCAGACTAATTTCGGCTATTGCTTTTCGCATTGCATTCGAAAATACGGATATATAGTCTAAAAAACTCGGACCGAGTTCGGATATTGCTTCCGCACTAATCCGATCTCTGATCCAAATCCAAGCTATTTATGTCCTATGAGCAGACAGGCGTATAACTCACAAAGGCAGCGTCAAACTAGCTCGGGATGGCGGGTAGGCAGCTAGCGGTATCTCAGGCGTGCCATCGACAATGAGCCTCGATCCACGTAATCTCCGCTTAAGTCTAAGACGCTTGTACTTACTACCTTTTGTGCACTTGCTACAGTCATTTGATGTTTCCTGTTAAGTGCTAATGTTGAGGTATTATATTTGTGTTGTAGACAGGTGTGCGTTATTTATGTAATTTTCAGATGAAAGTCAAACTTTTTGTAACAGCAACTTGAACCTAAAGTATGACGACAAGATGTTCAATAAACACACAGGTGTAATAAATTACATTGGAATGCAAGCGATATTTAAGGATATTTACAAAATGACAATGGAAATACAAACATCAAACACTGACTTTCACCAACATCCTGACAGCCAAATGAAGACGGTAACTGAATCAGAAGACACGGGACAGTTTTTTCTTCAGTCGTATTAATGTAATGCATCAAAACATTGCAGGATTGTTAAACAAATCAGATTTGTTAACTGTACAATTAGAAAACTTAGATAATCAAGGGACAACTATAGATGTACTCTGTTTGACAGAGCATTTCATAACATCTGGACATGAGAGTTTATTGTACATTCCCAATTTTCACTTAGCCGCCCTCTTTTCACGAAGTACAAATCGGGGAGGAACTTGTATCCTTGTAAGACAGGGGCACCAATACAAGGAACTGCCAGATGTTGCTAAACATTCTGTATCAGGCGTATTTGAAATTTGTGCTATAGAATTATTACCTATTCAATTATTGTTATATGTGTTTATAGAGTACCAAAATATAATTACTTGACTTTTTATGAAAAACAAGACATTATATTAAAAAAAGTTTGTTCATCATCGAATAAAAAAATTGTTTTATGTGGTGATTTTAACATTAATGTACTTTTAAGAAATAGGACTACTCTAGATTTGGAACACTTCCTACTTAACTATAACTTAACTCTAGCTCTAAACCAACCTACTAGGCCTAATAGTAAAACTTGTATTGATAACTTTGCACATAATCTAAAAAAAGGATGGAAAGCGGAAATTATTGACCTCATGTTATCGGATCACACATCACAAATACTTAAAATACCTGTTAATAAAACGTGTCGTCTAAAATTTTGGAAAACGGTAAAAAAATGTTATACCAAAGAGAATCTTGAAAAATTTAAATCATGTATACAAAACATAACTTTCCAAGAAGTTTACGAAAGTGATGATGTTGATGTAGCCTATAAGACCTTTCTTGATACTTTTTTGTTGTTTTACAATCTCTGTTTTCCAAAGAAAATAATAACGATAAAAACAAAGAAACAGGTTAAATGGATCTCTCATGGCATTAAAACATGTAGCAAAAGACAGAGACAGCTATTGTGGGATTACAGACTACACCCAACAAAAAAAGCTAAAAGAGAATTGAAAAAATATACTACACGGTACAAAAAAATCGTTAGACTGACCCAGAAGGCACAAAATAATTACTTTATAAACAACTCACAAAATAAATCTCAAGCCACATGGCAGATAATCAATCGTTCTAAAACTAACTTACCAAAAGAACAGATACTGACAATAAAAACAGAGAATTTGACTTACACAAACCCGACAGACATAGCAAATGCATTTAATGACTACTTTATAGACGACATTGAGAATAATATAACAAATGACATTAAAATTAATAATAAGTTAGATAATTTGACAATGCAATCAATGTTTATGCAGCCTGTTCTAAAATCTGATTTTATTTTAGCCACAAAGACGCTTAAAAATACTAGTACTGTAGGTATTGACGGTATATCAACAAAAGTAATCAAATATGTAATTGAGCTTATAGCACCTGTCTTAGCACATATTATCAATATAGGTATTACCGAGGGCGTCTATCCCGCTGATTTGAAAAAAGTTATAATAAAACCCCTCCATAAAAAGGAAGACAAGAAGAATATAAAAAATTACCGGCCAATAGCTAAAATTCCTGTCTTTTCCAAAATTTTTGAAAAAGTTATTTACAACTCTCTATACCAATATCTTTCTAAATACAATATTTTATGCAAAGAACAAAACGGTTTCCGTAAAAATAGAACAATTAATATGGCTATTTTCGATTTTTTTAATAATGTTACGTCTGCTGTTGATAGAAAGACTCCCATCTGCGCTATTTACATAGACATGACTAAAGCTTTTGATTATGTTGATCACAAAATCCTTTTAGATAAATTGCATTGCTATGGCATCAGAGGCAACATTTTAAAATTACTGGAATCATACCTAAGTAATAGATTGCAATGTACTGAAATTACAAGAGTATGCGCAAAAACCAAAACAGAACGAACTTATGTGTCAAAGTTCAGAAATGTAGAATATGGAGTGCCTCAGGGTAGCGTGCTTGGGCCACCTTTATTTCTCATTTACATAAATGATTTGCCAAAAGTGACACAACAAGAAATGATTTTATTTGCAGATGATAGCACCGCCATAGTAGAATGTAAAGACTTAAATACTTATCAATTTGACATTAATAATACCCTTACTGACATAATTAATTGGCTTAATATGAATAATTTAATAATTAACCTTAAGAAAACCAAAGTAATGCATTTCCACCAAAGAATTGAAGCCCCAGAAACTTTTGTTAATTATAATGGAACTGAAATAGAAGAAGTAAAAGTGGGTGTATTTTTAGGTATCCATATTGATAATAAACTTAATTGGAGACCTCATATAGAACAGCTTTGTAAAAGAATAAATAAATCTGCATATGCACTTTTTCAATTGGCTAGAAAAGTAAATATAGATGCGTTACTTGTTGCCTATCATGGTCTAGTTGCCTCACTTCTAAGATACGGAATTATTTTTTGGGGTTATTCCCCGGATAAGGCTTTCCTATTCAAGGCACAAAAAAGGTGCATTAGAGCCATGTGTGACCTAAAAACAGACGACAGCTGTGTACCGTATTTTAAATCATTAAATATACTTACGCTACCAGCACTATACATATTAGAAATTAGTACTTTCGTCAAAGCGAATCCTAATCTTTTTGAAAAAATTACAATGGTACGAAATGTTCCAATTCGTAGTCAGTACAAAAATTCTTTAAGTAATTATAAATGTAAAACTGCATTAGTAAAAAAAAGTGTCTTGGGTATGGCACCGCGCATTTATAATAAAATTCCAGACTCCATAAAAGAATTGAATTTTACACAATTTAAGAAAAAAATGAAATTGTTCCTAATTGATAAATGTTACTATACTATTGACGAATTTCTAAATGATGAATTGATATAGAATTACATTTTGTGTATACTAAACAATTTAGACATTTTAATTATTGTAACAATTTAATTATTTGGCCATTTTAATTGATTTGACATTATAATTATTTGGACATTTTAATCATTTTGACACTTTATTATTTTAATTGTATTGACATTTTAATTGTATTGACATTTTTTATTTGTATTGACATTTTAATGGTATTGACATTTTAATCGTATTGACATTCAATTGATTTGCAAACTATTTAAATTAATAATTAGAGTAATATGTAATTGTTGAATTTATTTTTCTATTGTAATACCATAAATTATCCATGTTTTTTATTTTTATTTTTGTAAATTATAATTCATAATTCTTAGCGAGAATTGCACCCCATATTTGTACGCCTTCAGGCATAACATAGCGCTCTGTTAATCAAATATAAGACCTGTATCTCTTTACCTATGTTAACAAATAAATTATTATTATTATTATTATTATATTTGTGATCCGAATACATTTCTGCTCTTAGGAAGCCAAAGGGTATCTGCAGAGCGATTCTGTAAACATGACGAAGTGAAAACTTAGGCGAAATGAACGACAAGTAAGCTGTCAAACCATAAAAACAAGATGGAATGACAACTCACTTGTTGTTCACTCTACCTCAGTGTGACGGTGAGATGTCGACAGAATAGACCGGCTGGTTACTGTGTGGAGGACAAATAGGTCGCTACATGCGAAATGGTGACTTAGTTGCATCCAGTTAGACTGGAAGCCGACCCCACAACAGTTAGGAAAAGGATTGGCACATTTATTGATTTCGACCTTAACGATAAATAAGACGTATCCGTAAACAGGCCGTTTCCTTTATCAAGCAATTCAGTGTCTAACCAACAGGTAACGCGAACGTGTAACATTTTACCTAAGTAAAAAGATTGTTTGAAAGATTTATTTTAAAGTGGCTTCGTCTTCTCGAGTGCTCTTAAATGTCAACCAAAATAAAAATGGAGTGCAAAGGTGAAAAATAATAACCGTGAGGGTGGAAAAGCTGTGGAAATCCTTGTTAAAAATACAGTGCAACACACTTTTCAAAATTGCGATTCGCTGAAAACCTCTGCTATACGAGAGTGACAAATCTTTCAAAGGTATTATTGAGCATTCAATATCGACAGCATTAGGCTGCGCACACACGAACCACTCGCAAACGCGTCAGCCACACTTTTCATACATTTTGCATAGCAGTCGCTGTCGTTGTTCATTAGGTACATGTTGTCAGTCGCGTATGGCCCGTTTGTAAGTGCCCTTATCATAACAATGCATCCAAATAAAACATGAAACATTCAACGTATTCAGCGTCAATTAGTAACTACATTTAAATACAGATTTGCTAATGAGACTAAAACACAGGTTAATCGTGTTTGTCATGCATGCCCATTATGTTGTTCGGGGTATTCAGTTCGGTTTTGAAACTATTCGACGATGAAGCTTTGGAACGAATGTGGTTTTGATTTTACAGGGGTACATTTTAATGATGCCCTTACTGGAATAACGATCTTATAAGGGTGAGTTTACAGATGCGCATCTTTCGTATATTTATGTATCTATACATATAATAAAACAGTAACGAAAGAAAAACTGTACATTGAGAATTTTCGAGAAAAAATAAGTGGCTTTTGTTAGAAAAACGTAACTGATGACAAAAAGTGACTTTTTAGAATTTTTGCCTGTTTGTCTGTTTGTATGTGTGAATGGTACGGCTGCACGCCAAAACTACTGGATAGATTTAATTGAAATTCAGCAAAAATGTTCTTTGTAAACCAAGGAAAACTTTAGGCTACATATTATCACGCCGTATGTTATGGGAGGTAAGCAATATTGATTTTAAAAGGTTTTTGTTCATAATTGAATGCACAAAATAATTGAATGCACAAAATGACATGTTAGTTAGTTGCAAAAACATTTAGATAATTTTTACACATAAACCTGATAGGAATTGTAGCAATCTAGAAGAAATCAACTTATTATCAACATAATTCAGATACCCGTAATGCCATCTGTTGACCGAAAAAAGTACTAACTATCAAAAGCATGAGAATTGCACCAAAATATATTTTTTAGTTACTAATGGTAGTTACTTTTAAAACGTCATAAACAGTGATTCTTTTGATACAAAACTTACCGTTATGCATTTGATGCATAACATAAAAAAAAGATTTGGTCTGATTGCTCCACTGACGTTATTTTGATTTTTTTTGAACGGTTAATTCTCTCCACTCAACCTGTAAAGCACCCTGGTTGCTTCTGTACACTTGGACGAAGCTAGGCCGGCAAACTTAGCCAGGACACCTACCCACAACGAAGTGCATACTCTACTCTATCCGTTGCGGGGTTTTTTTTTATGGATGGGAAATCATCAAAATGACTTCTTCCGCTCTGGGTAGACTGGAAGGGAGTGTCAGACTCTTACTGACTAAAACCCATCTGTGTTTCTCCTTATGATGTTTGAGTTCCAGGGTCACGGTGACTCTTTCGAACAAATTCCGCAACCCTAGCAGGCTCTGGCCCTAACGGGCCCCATCTACTTAGCTGACATCTCTTGGAGGCGCGCATGGAACACAACGCTTCGTCGACCCGGACCAGTGGCGCTAAATAGGGTGTATAGCTCCATCCCGCCGTCTCGCTCGAACGACTTACACTTTAACACATAATGGTAGTGCCGCTGGTTGTTATCGGGCCGCGAGCCACCCAACGCTCGCCGTTCGCAGGCCGAGAATCGCCCTGCAACTCCTAACGCCCGGGGCGTCTTCTTCTGTGTCGGCGGCTAAGGCGTGACGTTTGCCTCTCCTTCACGCGGCCCGCCCCTTCCTTTACTAGCATTACTATTTCGCAAAAGGAGGTGACGGCTTCCCACGCCTCCGCGCTCTGGACCATGGAGTGAACCAGAGCCGGTAGCGAGAAGTCGCCGTCGCTGATCGCCTCGACGTGGACACGGCGGTGCTCCGCCCAAGCACGGCATTTGTCCATTTGTCCATCCGTGTATTCCTCTCGATACCTCTGTTTGTTGATTTTCTTTGCCAATTGAAAGGATATGACCAAGATAAACATATCGGTTAATCATCTCCAACAATTCATTTCCAGATTTGAATCGCTGAAGGTGTTTGCCATAACCTTCGTCTTGTTCATATTCATCCCAAGACTCAACTTAAAAGAAGCATCTCATCTTAAAGATTTTGAAGTATTTTCTGGGGGTCATCGAAGTTCTCAGTGAAAACCACAAAGTCATCTGCAAATCTTAAGTGAGACAGTTGCCAAAAAATTGACGTTAATACCGCTATAGTCCCAATCTATACCCACATTTTTAACGACATCTTCTAGGACTGCTGTGAATAGTTTCGATGAAATGAAAGAAGCATTATCATTACAACGTTTCTCAAGAAAAAATATTTGAACAGAAGAGGTGATACTCGACGGCGCGTTGTGTTCCACGCGCGTCACAAAAAGATGTCAGCATAAAGACGAGGCCCGCTAGGGCCAGTGCCTGCCAGGGTTGCGGAATTTGTTCGAAAGAGTCACCGCGGCCCTGGAACGCAAAGGGCATTGGAACACAGATGGGTTTTAGTCAGTAAGAGTCTGACGCTCCCTTCCATTCCGCCCAGAGCGAAAGGAGTCATTTGATGTTTTCCCATGCATAAAAAAGAGGCAAGCAATGATAGATATTGACTGTTCGTATTAGGTATACGAACACATTGATCTTACCTAGCCACATCATTTTACAATACATAGGTACACCCGAACGAAGTCGCGGGCAACAGCTAGTAGAAAATATTCGTCTAATTTGTACAGTTATAATTTTATTCGCGACGTAATACAACCCTACGTACAAAAGGACTTATGGCCTGCGGCATTTAGGTCAGGTACCTGTGTATTTGAGTGTACGTTTTCCAACAATCCACTAAACCGTAGTGTTCATGGCGTACCTATATTGTTTTTAATTGGTGTTAGATTTCACATTCAATAGATAGCTGGAAAATCCAGTTTTGTTTCATAAAATACTTTAATGGTACACCGACTAAACAACGTCAACAGTTACACGAACCGAGGGACTGAGAGCAAATTAGTTGGAATAGACGGAGTAGAATTTCACCTTTTAATTAGCGTAGAAACATCGTTATAATTTGAGGTGTAGGTACCTACCTACTATGTTCGCCGGCAAAACGATTGTGTTTCACTAGAATTAGTAACGTTGTCATAATAACAAGGGTTTTCGAGTTTACCCGCCACACCCCGTCGTGAGGAACAACAAAAGGGTCCGTGCAGATATAAAACGGAGTCTTAGAATGAAAACTTTGCTATTGTTACTGCTGAGCCATGGGTCGCCGCATTGTTCAACTTATATTAAAGTGGGAGTTTAATACTTGAAAGGATTACTGTTGGATGTGGTCACGAGGCTATTACAGCCTTGCCGGGGCTGCTTGAAGATTGTAGATTAATATTACGTCACAATGACGACGGAGGAGGACGCATCCTTGTTATGATTAAATTTAATGAATCGCCTGATAATCTTGCGAAATTGCTTTGTTATTTTACTTTGTTCCTTGGTAGCTGCTGCATGATTTTGCGGAATATTTACCTACGTATATCACAAAATTAGTTACTGAATTGTTATGAGGCACACATGAGATAGATACTGAATACAACACTTTTAAAAGAAAAATTGCTTCTTATTTTTCGACGTTAGCTGGAGTTTAAGAGCATTCGTCCAAAGTCTTAAGTACTAGCGCTCTTATAACTCGTTAAGTACGAAAAGAAAGTAAAGCTACGCCTAGTTTTCCTTCCTTCTAGGACGGGTTAAATCCATTATTTTTATAATACAACTTTATTAAATCCATTAAATGAGGCGGAAGGTGTCATAAGACAAGCTGAGCTAAGTTAGTAATGGCGAGGATATTTACGTTTCATTTCGCTGTCAAGTTAGTTCGTTAACAGTAAAAACTCATACATTTGAAATGTAACCACTAAAACAAAGCTCGTACGAGTAAGGAAGAGACTAGAAATCGAGCCAAATTGGACTCCTCGACGTACAAAGTATGATATTCAAGTGGCATAACGAAATAATACAAAAGCAACCTGAAGTGAAGTCAAGAGATGCTGGAGTCAGTTCAAAAATTAACTTTACGTGACAAACGTTGTGAATTTTTTATTGCACTCTGGGAGCTTTCACGTTGTTTTCAGGTATGTGGCAGGACTGGATAAGAAATCTTTGTGTTTTATTTTTAGACAGAGGTTCCTGAGAAAAGAAGCCGCAGTATTTTTAGATACGGCCTAATTTTTGGTCACTGTGTCAAATGTATCTTCTTTAAAAACAAATAAAAGCCTCGGTAAATGAAAATGAAATGAAATCTTGGTAATTGGTAAGCGCACTGGAAAAAATCGTGATCCATGTGGTTATTGTTAAAAATAGTTTAGTGCGAATAAGGTCCATGGATGGTTCATGAATAACTTAGTTCGAATAAGGTTCATGGACAAAAAAAACGGCAAAAGCTGAACTATTAAACCAAAACAAAATCTGTCTGATCAGATAGTCAGCAAAAATAATATGAATGTACCCGGTAAGTATATTATATTCTTAAAACATTACGAATATGATAATGCATAGTAACCTTATAGTACCTAACCATAACCGCCATCGTAACTCTGACAAATTGACGGGTCCCCGTAATTAGTTTAATAAAGTCCTGGCTAACGATGTTTTAACACTCCAGTTGTTTACTTAGTAGCATTTCAGTTTAAGGTTATATCCTGCTATAACAGGGATGAACAGCCACACGTTTATGATATTTGTAACTACCTGCTGCCCGCGGCTCCGACCACGTGAATTATGGAAATTAACTACAAAAATCCCTGTTGAAAATGTTAGTGAGCAAAATTTTATCAAAATCAGTTCAGTAGTTTTTACGTGAGTGAGTAACAAATATTCACCCTTTCATTAATTCACCTTTCATCAATTCCACACATCCGGACAAACTTTCACATATAATATGATGTTAGTAGGAAAGCATAGGATAAAGTTCTAAAGTTGACAATTTTAGAGAGTTTACAATCTCTCAAGATATTTAATAATCTTACGGAGTTTTGCAATTATCTTTTGATTTTTCCAGAAAGTATGTGCTTTCTGTCTGTTTGACAGAAAGCTGTAGGTACCTACTATATTTTGGTAATTACAACATACTACTCAAGTAACTTATAAAAAAATTAAATAAAAATGAGCGACATGGTCACACAAAACGTTTATAAAACGATTACTTTTCCTAATTACTCCGTTCACATCTTCCCGCCAGCCACGTCGCTTCTTCGCACCTGTGCATGCCACTACTTCCACATAGGAACCTTCCCTCCTCAAGGCAGATAAAACAAATTAGTGCAACTTAATTAGACAGTTCGTAATTCATTCCGCTTTGATGAGACACCCTTCAAGGTAGACAGGCACGCGGCTGCAAACGAGCTATAACTTGATCTAATCTCTTTTGAGAAACTTCAATTTTAACTGCTCACAATGACAGTTCTGTTTTGAAACAGAAGCCCCTAGAGTATACCTGTAGCCTCTATAAGTAAGGACGTAGTCGTACAGTCAGTAAAACAGTTACGTGTATTGGCAAAAATAAATAATAATTATTCCACTATGTCATTATCCCATTTAAAGTCTGTTGTTGATCAACAGCTAGTTTGGTTTAGTTGAAGTATTTTATATTCTTGCAGTTACAATTATGTAAAATTCACATGTTATCTTGTTCATAATACGTCAAGCTCCCTACGTTTTATCGCATTTTCTTTTATCTGTTTCGCATTGTTTATCTGTACAAAATGTAAAAATAAATGAAGCAATAGACAGTTTACCATCATAGAACTAGTACTGGATGTAACAACGTTAGCGGCGATTTCTCAAGCACAGATTAGAACACTCACAAAATTAATAAAACAGAAATAAGTTAGAAGGCTTGTGTAGTAATTGCTTTTTTCGACTGTACATAGTACACCTTACAATCTCGATATAAACAGGATGATGTGGCGGAAAAGTTTTATTTTCTCCCATTTGTTATTTACGATTCAAGAGATCCAACAACAACATTTCCTGCAATATGGTTAGAGCCGAAGTCTACGTACCATTATGTAGGTATGTCATGTACCTACTTTGTTTGAGGCAAAAATTATATTTTTCTGTTTTGTTACTTATTTTTTTGAGAATTTTCTCCAAGTGTTGCTTCACTATAGCATGCTAAAATATACTCGTCGGCTAAAGTTTATTTTGGCTAAAGTTAGAGCTTAAAACAAGCATTTTCAGGTATAAAAATACCTGAAAATGCTTTTTTTCAGCTCTCTACTCTTTTGATAGTTTCAGTTCTCGTCTTGAAATCCCTTGAAATGCCTACATAAATGACAAAACAATGTGGGAGTATTTGTTTCCAAAGATATAAATGATCGTTTCCTTTAAATACTTTGAAGTCTACCTGTCTTAAAGCACGGCTTTAGTTCATTTTTGAAGGGGACTGTGTACTTATTGCCCATAATCCACCATATGGGTAGCAGTGCTTATTTGCTGACTGATATGATGATACCTACTTACAACATTTATTTTATTTGATACAACGAAAATACGTGATCGACGCGAACATTCGCAATGCAAATCCGAACGCGTCGTCGCGTCGACAGAGGGCACTTCCCCCTTTGTCGAACAAATCATCTCTTAAAATTAAATTATTGCGTATTCGCTAATTAGGACGACGCCTCACACATCAAAAGACAGGCACAAAATAAATATTGATTAAAACAATTTTTTTAAACAAAACCAGCAACCTAAAGGTCTTATGATGGGCACGCCACAATTGCGGTGATAAGTCCCCTCTTTAAGGAGTGGCAAGAGAGGCGCCACGGCGTCCTCACCTTCCACCTGACGCAGGTACTCACCGGAGACGGTTCTTTCGGGAAGTACCTGTTTCGGATTCGGGGCGGGACACGTCCGGGTGTTTTCACTGTGAGGATCGCCCGGAGGACACGGAGGAGCATACGATGGAGGTCTGCGGAAATTGTTCGAAAGAGTTACCGCGGCCCTGGAAAGCAAAGGGCACTAGGAGGAGCACGGATGGGTTTTAGTCAGTAAGAGTCTGACACTCCCTCCCGCTCCACCCAGAGTGGAAAGAGTCATTTGATGATTTCCCATCCATAAAATCTTATGATGAGTTCAAGACCTTCGTTGGAAATGTTAAGTCATTAGGTCATGAGATTTGTAGTTTATAATTCCTTAGGTAAGCATTTTTCTTCGTGAAACGTTTTACAGGATATAAATTAATGATCCTATATCCGCACCTAATGATGTTACCATACGCCATCAACGCATGCTCTACTTTTAGAACACCTTGTTATTTCTACAACACAACACAAGCACTAAGTCTTCTGTAGTTTATTTTCCCTCGTAACCATATTATAAGCTCACTCATAAATACTTACGTACGCGATATAATATGCGCTTACCATACACTTATTAAACTCTAGCCTACATTGTGAATTTATTATGCAAGTTTTAATTCCCGCTCCAATATGTTTAAGTAAATAATTCCTAAATGTAGGTACAATTTTGCCTAAAAAGATTAATATGGGTTACTTTGCCATGCATAATTTAGTGTGCGCGATAGCAATTGTTTTACGAAATTAATTACGTAGCCGCTGGAAACTGTTACACTTGATTGACTTGATTAGCTATTATATGTTAACATTATAAAATTATAGCAGTTATGTTCGAAAATTAACAAACGATATTTTAATGATTTAAGTAATATCTACCTAATTATGTAGTTAGGTAAATATATGTACGAAAATCTAGCCTATATTAGTTATAGTTTGACGTGCCCTTTACCTCACACCTTATTTATATACGTAGGTAAGCGAAAGTAATTTTTGTGACACTATCGCAATTTCGTTACTGAATGTACTATGGTAAGCGCCAGAAGTACATTGACCTTTCCCTAATTTCCCTTCGTAGATACGCGAATATTAAATTATGAATCGTTTTTCATTACTAGTCGATTAAAGACAGCTTTATGTCTTTATTTCTGTTTGATATTAAAAAAGTCAATAAATGTATATGGGTGCAATGACCGTTATTGTAAATTTATCTGAAGCCTACTTTATGAACCTAGTATCGTTTTAATTGTAGGTAGACACTCTTATCTACTGCACTCAGTGATGATTAATACTGTGTTCTTTGGTCACGTAACTACATTTCACATCGAGCCAGATTCAATAACACACGGCGCGGCGCTGTTTTAATTTCTTAAAAACCCGAAGCTCGTATTCATTTGCTAGCTAATACGTGAATTTCACGTACTTTTACAGTCACGAGAAAATGTTATGAGCTATATTAATCTGAGGGCATTTTCCGTACGTTGCTTTTAGTGTGATGAAAGTTGTTGCGAAAGTCCCCCGTGCCACATAAGTCCATTAAGCAAATGGATGGAAAGGAAATGAGAGCTGGTTTTTTTTAATTTTGTTGTCATGTAAATACGTGATATATAATGTGACCCCTTGTTCACTTACTCGTACGTACTCTTTGTTAATTAAAGCTTTCGGGATATTAAAAACGTTTAAGCATTAGTCATAATGTGTGTTGACACCTGTGAAAATATATTTTTGCTCGTCTACTACTAACGAGGTTATTGGTTGTACTTGTATAGAATTTTAACAACCTTTGTCCTGTCGCTACGTAAAATATCGTCGTCATTGATGCCAACTTCGCAATGCGTCGCATTTCCTTGATTAGTTTGATACAAGTTCATTTTCAGTTATATTTTTTGGTACAACAAAAAACATCGATATAGGGGCATAAAACAGTCGCGAAGAGCTTTGAGCGTCATGCGCAAAAGAACGGCATCCCTAATGCGTAGGATGCGTGGAGGCTCCAACAGCATCCTGAAGGTTATTATGGAGAGGCCAGACTGCCCTTTTCTGATGCACTGGTCCCGTATGCATTGCTGCGGGCCCGGTGCTGAAGAAAGATTTTTGAATTAGGGTAAATTAAATTAAATTTAGATTAAATTAAATTAGACTGAATTATTGAATGTATTTTAAATTGAATTTTTAATTAATTGATAATTATTAAGACTGTTTTCCCTTGTCGTACTAACATAGCTCCTAAGTACTTGCTACTAACCCATATGGACTCTAGTTTGAAATAAAGTTTTTGATTTGATTTGATTTGATTAAAGCTTTCTGAGCAAGCGCTATCTAAGTAGTCATCTCAGCTATCCCAGTAAAGTAGAGGACGCCTTATTTTTTATTTAGCATGACAAAGTAGTTCCTCTTCTAAATACGAGCGCTTTTCCGGCCTATTGCCAAGTTCCAGTTTTTTTCTGTAAATATGTATTATAACATGGTAAGTAATAAATGTAGTAAATAGTCTATGGAACAGTGAGGCTTTGTGGCCGCTACTCTGCACAACCATTACTTAAGCAACTAGGATTTCATTGTATTAGCGAGGCAGATGTCGCAGCTCAATGCTCATCCGCCTGATCTAATATCTTAGGCGACTTTCTCACTAACGGAAACGAATGTGCTGACCTACTTCCATCCGGAAAGACTCCGCAAAGTACAAATAAATGAAGTTATGACGCAATAAATATTGCCACAAAGGTGATAAAAATGGGCCCGCGGTCACTAATCAACATTTTCACGTAAACGACTTTCTGTCATCAAACAGGATAGGTACTTGCATTTCTTCCCCGTTGTTAAATCTTGTTTAGGCAGCCACTTAATAAGTGAGCCTTGGGAAGGAAGACCACTTGAAGGTAACTTTTAAATTACGTCTCCGCTCCCGCTAACTTATTTACTCCTTATAAGAAGAAACAAAATATAATTCCACTTTTCAGGTCAAGAGATAATGGCCTTTGATAACAGCCTGAAAAAGCTTTCCGCTGTTTTGTTTCTTTTATCTTCAAGTTTCTGTGAAGTTTTCCACAAAAATTATAACTTACGAGATTAAATAAAGAACTTTTAATAAATTGCCCAGGGTTAGCTAGGATTAAGGCTTAGGTGAATCTAATTTCTCATTTTTGAGTGGCTATAGCGAGATTAAATCTTTAAAATTGTTTCGGAGTGGGATCCGCGGATAGGTAGCGGCCAGATTTAGTGCAAAAGTTTTCGTTCGCTCCATTTATTTTATGTTCATTGCTGCAGATGTTGTGGTACAAACCCTTCTCATAAATGAATGTGAAATATTGCAATAAATATGTTAAAAAATAAGCCCAAAAGATATGAACTGGCAACTAAAAGTAAAAATTACCATAAATATACAAAGTACAAAGTATTTGAATCTATTTTTTATTGAATGGCACTAAAGAAATGTCCGATATAAAAATAATCATTGGCGTTTATATAAACAGTAAAAAATAATAGCAATACCTGGTATAATAACAGTGAGATGGTACATATTATATTTCTACAGGTAGAAAATAACAAAACGTTTTCAACAACAATTGGTGTCTCACGTTAGACATGCTAACAAAGATCAATTTATTGCTGTGTCATTTTCATGTAGGTAGATAGGCGCCAATTATCAGGAATGTACTTCCCAAAATCACGATTTCATGAACATATTATGCATGTGTCGTCCAACTGTATGCAGATAGAATTGTTTTTAATGTTACTACAAACGGCTTATTGGGTCGAAAAAACAGAACATACAGAGAAAATCTCTGCTGAGGTATAAAATAACATTAAATATACGTATGTTGCAGCATTCGTCGGCATTTCGCAGTTTCACGCCCTGCAGCCAACATCACAAAGGTTATTATGCAAAATTTGTGCCAAAACGCATCCCTCTGTGTGCAGTTTTCGCGGCGGAAGCCGTGGGCTTTTATTTACTTGCCACCCGGATGCAATTGCAATTGTGGTCTGAATTTCCGCATGATAAATAGTCAACTGATTTCGGTTCAATTTGCTAATTAATGTTAGTGAGTGATTTCCACAATACATACGTAGGTAATGTCCTATCAATGTTTATGTTAGTTGAGTTGTGCTCTGTTCTGTTGTGCACGTTTTAGATATTTGGTTTAACCGCAGTACTGTGTAGCACTGGAATGAAAGCTAAATTCGTTACCTACTTTTTACGGGATGTAAGGGTAGGATGAAAATAAACAAAAAAATCATACACCGTTCAGAATGCAATTTTGGTACATAGATAACCCAGTTTGACAAACCGTGAAACATCGGACGCATTTTCACGAATATCTGTTACCTATTGTGGTTTGTTTCCGTCTTGTTTGGGCGCTTGGAACGTATAGAATTTTTAATATAACAGCTAAAGCTTTGTTTGATACACACATAACCTCTGTAAAGAGTATCACTCAAAAGGATTATTTTAAGGAATGCGGAAACTCTAGAGCCTCGTTTAAAAAGGATAACGATGCCTGTTTCAAGGGAGATATTTGGATGTTGTAACTTAGTCATTAGAATTAGAACTACCAAAACCTTATGTGTACTTAGTGAAATTAGCGGCAACCTACATTATACTCATGGGACCGTTGCCATAACAGAACCTAATATTAATTTGTTCGCAAACCGCGCCCCTGTTTCTGTCACCTCATTCCCTAAATTAATGACAAATAGAGTCCCACCCTGCGCCTCTAACTGTCACGGGGCGGTGTTTTCGATGGCTAATTGACTCCGTTGGCCCTTTGTTAGTGATGACGTTTGTAATAGCCAGTTAACCCATTACACGCTACACGCGAGCATGTAGCGATGGATCGCTGCTAATTATTGCTTTGTCAAAAATGCCCTTGCTTTGTTCTTTTCATATTTCGCAAGGTAGGTCAATGTTAGGGTTAGGTCAGACGTCGGAATTAGACTGGACAGAGCACTCGCCAAAGACTAAACTATTTTAGTAAAAATGTCGTGAAAGGCGACTAAGAGATTATTCCGAGTGGATTGGCAAGAGCGTCTCCTAATTAAAACTGTGAATTTGTACCGTCTCTCACGTGCTAGGGCAGTGTAGTATTTTATTGTGACAAAAATATGATTTTCATTTCACAAACATCGAGTTTAAACTTTGTACGGGTTCATGGCCCTTGTTAAACAGAGGGCCAAATCTATTGTTTTTCCAACACATTTTGTTATTCTAGCTTTATAAAAGTTCGCATTATAATAAGGCGTCCTACGTTAACGTGCGAATACTCGTACTTTTGTAACAGTTCATTTTACGCCTCGTAAAATACAACATAATATCTGCTCCGGTAATAAGTACCAACATAATACATGTGAATCATGTTTTACGACATATTTTATGCTCTAGCTTCTTTCATTTTACGCTTAAGGAGATAATTTATGTTATATGGAAAACATATTTCAGATTTATAAAAAGTAACTGAAGGTAAGTTGTGAAGGGATTTGACAAATTATATTTTCTTCTTACATTCTGATTCGAAGTTAAGTGGAATTAATGGAGATGGAATGTTTTGCGGAATTGTTTTTATAAGATTCGAGAAAAATTCTAAGAGAATGTTTTAACAACTGTTCCATGTTTTGTTGAAGATTCCATCCGGTTTTTATTATTGTAATGGAAGTTGGAAACCAAGGTAAATAGTTCGGGTTTAGGAAATTGTCTACTGTTGCCGCAGTCCCGCCAAATCATCGATTTGCGGTTGTCTTGATTGAAATTGCGTACGTTTGCTAACGTAGTACTAGCACATACTATTACCTACATGTGAGATTACACGGATCCGGCGGGCTACCATCGTAATGATGTCGATTAAGATGACAAATTAAATTGTATTGGTTTGGGATTGAACGTTTGAAACTGTGCTATTTTGATCGCAATTAAAACTCGTTTTTGGATTCTGAGCTCAAACTTTCACACATTTTCAGAACTATTTTAATAGCAAAGCTTCCAACTGAAATAAATCGTCCATAATATTGTTTTGCAGAATTTTTTCAAAAACGATATAAAAATCTAATACAAAACAATTCCCACGTGGTTTTCGCCAAGCTCATGATACATTTAGAAGACAAACAAAAACACCGTAAACAATTCCCCATTAACATTCAACAGCTCATTGCGCTTTTAATGGAATCAAATCCCATAACTTATTCAATACTGACCTATTGGACATAACAAACAATGTAATTATTGTTTCATCATGTACGAAGTTCCATATTATGCAAAGCACACATGACTTTCATGAGAGTATTAGTAGCTATAGGATGAAACATCGGCGGTGCGTATGCAAGTCCCCGTCCAATTTGCCACGGCAATCAACTGTGTTAATAAGTTGAAGCCACGCTTCCACTCATCCAGATACTCAATCTCGCATATTGTTGGTATATGAACAGATTTTGTTAAATATTCAGCCGCTTTGTTCGTGTTAAGTGGGTAATTTTGCTTTTGTAATACGGTCGTTGATGATTTTTAGTATGATTCAGCTTGAAAGGGTCGATTAAAGTATTTAAAATGTTGATTACATTCAGAAATCAACGAATACTAATCTACGTATATGTACACACTTAATAATATGATCAAAGTTATAACGTAACATAAATTAAATTAACCTTTGTGGTCCAGCCTGCCGTCACAATCTACTTAGGATTCAATGACGTCATTTTTCACCGGCCGTCTTATACCATACTCAGGGCTAACCAACAAAATAAATGTATTGTATATTGTATTTCTAGAATGCACACGTTTACCATAGGACCAGAGGGCTAAGCACGAGTTTCTGCGTAATTGCATCGACAGCGTAAACGTATCGCCTTCGACAAATTTTGTATGCAAAATTGATCAGCGCCGTGTGTGCGTATTTGGAACTAACTAATCGGTAGCACGAAACATTGACAACCACCTTCGTATAGTTTTTACGCATTAACGTTACGTAAATGAACCAAATGTATGGAAATCGATAGCAATCGGTAGCACGAATTGTGTCGTTTCGACTTTCTCGCTAGCTGGGACGCTGTCACGTAAAAAAAATCTCACTGACATTTTCTTGGTGAGACAGTTTACGTCAAAAAATATTCCGTATTTATTTTGGAACTAATGCAAGAAAATGCAATTTATTCATGAAAACAAGAGGAAGGCATGCTGCCTATTTATCATCCGGTCTCCTGGATACATAAAGAGGCTAGGAGAAGATGTGAAACGAGGTAGGAAACATTTCCATTTTCTTGGTAAACACACGTAATAGTTTCTCATCAAAAAACATTTTTATAAGTGTTATTCATGCAAATCACACTACAGCTCCCTGCGCCACCCGCGCGCCTTGGTGAAGTTCGTTTCTGTGCGTAATTCGCCGCAACTCCGCGTTGTTTTTTGGTGCTCAAACTAATTTATGTTATAACCACGCAGCATCGTGATAGGTGTTACAAATACTGCCCCTAAGACGACCCACTGATCCTGCTATAGGTACCTAATACAATGCACGTGTTTGTACTCGTATGTAGTTTGTTTCAACGGGTCCATACCAACGCAAAATTGGAATGTAATAGAACTTGCAACAAACCTCAGTGAGCAAATGATGTAGGTACTAGGCAACCGTAGCCACTACTACCTTATTCTCGACAATATAAGATTTAACATTTCTTAATGTACCTATAACATCTTCTTCAGCAGGTTTGTGAAAATGGTTGCAGCACTTATTCAAATGGCAAGAACTATACAATAAGCCGCATTCTACAAGTCTATCGATGATGGCTAGAGACCCGTGCTTACCAAGGGAGAAAAGCAGGACGAATATGAAATAGAACACCTTCGCAACGTGACGATTGGTTTATTGAAAAGACCTGCCATCGTAACCGGCGTCTTATCTACTGTCGGTACCTACACCGTACTGCTAGCGCACTGTGAGAGACTCCTTCGAAAATAGTTTATCAAATCCTAGATCAAATCATCCCGCATGCAAGGCTTGCGTACCGCTTACCTTTTGTAATAAATGAAAGGCTTGTTTGTTAAATCAATTTCTATTTTGGATTCGACTATTAATGTACTACATTAAGAAAACCTGAATAAACAGAAATTAGAAGGTAAAATTGTTTGTTTTTAAGTTCCTTTGTAATGGTAGTCTCTGGAAGTCAGGTCCGATCTTCGATCACCATTAAAGGCGATCGAAGGGTCTGATTATGATAATTCTTTTTCTGCTAAAAAGCTACACTAACGTTGCTTTTTTATCACGGAAAACAAACAGTTTTTTTTGGGCTAGCCTCGTCAGCAAAGCAGTGGGGAATGACGAGTACTTGTTGTAAATAATAAATCCAGTAAACGGCCCCGACTAGGCCCGTGATCTGACATAGGTCGATGTTCCAAACCCAAATGCTTGGTGTTATTTATTTTATCATTGCTAATCTCAAAGCAGCTAAGGACGTCGCGTCGTGAGGACATTGTTATATCCTAGAAGAAAAAAATCGAAGACATGTGAAATCCAGCTAACCCTCACTGGGTCCGCGTGATGGATTGTGGTTGTGGCCGACTCGCCCTCACAGAGAAAGCCTGTAGCCTAGCAGTAGTAGGAACTTGATGTGCTGATTAAGCTTATGCCAGATAAAATTCTAAAAAATCTTTTGCTATTAGAAATTACCATTCACTATGTATATTATAAGCATAATGCATTGATGAAATAAAATATCGATTTACATTTAAACAAAACTTTATATTTCATGTGTCCTAAATAGAGGTACCTACACGGATCTTATTGAATTGGTAAAGCTGTTAGATATCAAACATGTTTGGAGCACCTATGAGCTATGGCTTATAGACCGTGCTCCAAACACCTGAAATGGCAGGAACAGCAGATATTCCAAACATGGTTGACATCTTAGCAGCTTGAAATTAGCACTTTTGAATCATCAGAAGTTACAAAAGATTCCCCCAATCGCTTCGTTGAATGCCCTGTTGTCGTGGTCTTTGAAGAAACTCAGTCACAGACTAGTAGACGCTCGTGTAAGCGATTGGAATGGTTTGCCTGCTCTTGGTCGCAATGCTGGATTATATTGTTGCAATGTGGTGCCGGCAAAGGCTCTTGGCTAGAATCTGAAATAATCTACTTTTCATCTCCTGTTGATAAAAGAAGTAGTTATAACAAAAATCAAAGATTGTGAAACATGAAAAAGAATTGGTCGTGCAAAGTGTTATTGGTCTTTCTCAGTAACAGCCCTACATGAAGTCTCATTCTGTGTGCTGTGTACGGCAATAGACTCACCTCATACTCCATAGGAACCAGCATAACAGGCGCATTTGGCACTGCTGCATTAGTATGAGCAATAAAAGTGTAGATTACAAAATTTTATAAAAATGCTTACTTTTCTATGAACTTCACCTTAAGGACGGTTTGACCAAAGCTTGTTCTTGTTGACTTTGTTAATTATAACATCTTGGTACCGTACAGCACACAGTTTTCTTGTATAAGCTGGTGAATTACAATTATTATTTGAAATGACAACAAACAACAATAGACGTTACGCCTTATTAGGGTAAACATACACCGAGACGCAACGTCACCACCACCATTTACAAATGGCGCTATTAAAAATTTCAAAAGTAACCAAATCCTCCAAATTAGGAAGAAATCATTGCAAAGTATATATTTGTGTAATAATATAACTTGTATAATTATTATTTCTATCAAGTGAATGATTATTTGGGAAATTTTGGTTAGGTTTTGGTAGTATTCCATCTAACTACCATTACTATGTCCAAAGGAATTAGGCGATTTTATCAATTTTTAAGTTCGCTAGCGCAAGAACTTCACAGCTCCACGCGTTCGTATCAGTGTGCTAACGGTTTTATATTTTTGTCATTTGCAGGAAAACGTCAAACGTGAAATGCAATCTGTCAAATGTCATGTGTTACACCGTTCGAAATCGAACAATTTATCATTAATTTCATCACTATTAAACTGATTTTTTTAATTTTATATGAAAAAAAGAATTTATAAAAATGATAAACTTGTTTTAACATTTATATAATATTAATATTTTTTTTTATATTTAGCATTTTTCAGGCTCTAATTGAATCAAAACAGAGTTATCGGTTTTTTGTCTTCATTTTCAGAACGCACCATTCACTTTAAACCATTCTAATCGCTCTTGGATTCTCGGCCTAAATTAACCATCGTTCAAATAGTATCTTCGAGTTGTCGCAAGACGTTTTTTGGAGTTCGTGCTACCAATATAACATGTCGCTGTAGCGAGTACGTAATTGTCTGGTATTTATTTACCATATCGATACGATTTCGCAAGAATTTCGTGCTTAGCCCACTGCTTTACACAACAAACACTGCGTTATACCCCGTATTTAATTAGGGAGCGCAACCTATGTACCCTGCTGAGGTTGAACGTCGCCGCATCAACTTGGTCGCACTCACATCTGCCGTACTCTATGCCTCGTATAGTCTGTGGCGTGTATAGTCTGTGCAACTTCGCACTACAGTTATGTTCTCAGCAAAGACTACAATAGTATACTGGCTATAGACAGGCAACTCTACCTTATTTTTTAATACTAGGAAGTGGTCGAACTCAGCGCCATCTAGTTTTTAGTTAAGGGAACTAATTTTTATAAGTAAATGTATAGGTTGGTAGGTGTACAGCTGCTGTCAGATCCTTTATGATATTAAGTAGAGAGATGAGTGTATCAGCTATATACTACAAACATACGTACTACATAAAGAAAAAAAAAAACATAATTGAATATTAAACCATTTTATTTAGAAAAACATCACACATTTTACAATAAAATTTTATGTTCGCCTTTTTCGTCCCTTATGATTAAGGTAGTGCCGATTAGCCTTTTCTTTCATAGAATCGTTAATATTCCAAAAGGTTATTTGGCCAGTGAGAAAATTTTTGATTATTTTGCACCACTTGTTTACAACAACAACACACACAACACAACACGAACGTACGAACGAATTGTAACGCGGCTCAACAACATGGAGAAACGAAAGCTCAACTCAACCTGCAGATGCACTAGCGAAACAACAAAAACTCTATTGCAAAAGCAAAAAAAAGGCGCACGAGTAGTTACACTCTCACGCAGCCATTTGCAATTTAAGTGTGGCCATTCAAAAACAAACTTTTGCACGTTTAAATACCAAAATATAACTTCTTCAGTATTAAAGCTCATAATAAAAACCTAATTATGTACTAATTCATATATTCTATTATTTTTATATAAGAAGATCATGAAATCATATTATTTTTCTTGATTAATGTTATAAAGTAACTCCCAGAAAAAAAAAAAATTTAACCGTAGCAACACCGAAATTTGTTTCCCTTAACTAAAAACTAGATGGCGCTGTTTTCAATAAAAAAATGGAATTTTAATTTTGTTCTAAGTTGCCATAGCATGGTTCTCAGCAAACAACTTTAGATAACTACACACGTTACTGTGCAGTTTATTCGCTGGTTGTAACTTAGATTTTCTCACTATAGGTACCACATAACATGTAAATATAAGTATTAAGTTTGTCTTCGGTGTGGTTGAATAATTGCTATTAAAAGGGATTTTATAAGCTTTATTAAAGAGGACAATAGTTTCACATTTCAACAGCAGAGCATCCAAAGGCCTCGTATCATAAAGGGAAGCAACAAGCATACCACGTTAATGATGTACTCATTCATTGTTACTCATTGTTTGTAAAAAAATACAGATCATTGGACTTTCCAGAGGCCGTTCTATGTCTTGTTAAAGCCAACATTGTTCCAGTGTGCCATACAGAACTTATCACATTATGCATGGATTTTAGCATGACAATACCGTCACTGACCTACGTTCTTAACATTTTTTTATTCAACATTTTTGACTAATACAAAATGACAGTCACTGTCAGGTTCTTGCAAAGAGATACAACGAGAAAGGCCACTACTATTGCCACGCTGAACGAAAAAACTACGAGAATACATAAAGGTACAATTCAAAATGATGAGCAGCTAGAATATTCAGCAATTGGTATGTTATTACAAATAAAGCACTAATGACGCAATAATGACTGATTCCAAGAATGTTTGCTGTTTAATAATAATTATACCGACTCAGTGTTCTAAATTCCAAAAAGGTAAATAATACTCTTTTGTCTATTGTTGATTCCAATAATGTTCAAATTACAATGAAAGTTTTGTAATAGTATAAATGGAACTGCATATTTCACATTAATTCAGGTATTGTGTACAATAAGGCATGTATTTAGTTACCTAATAATAAATTAAAATTAGAATTGGAACTCGTTTAAAACATACAAGCATCAAAACTTAGAATAATAACGCCTAGAAGGAGAGTCTCATACACGCTCCCTACCAAAAAATGAAGCAACTTTCGTACTTATGTGTCAGTGAGCGGTATGTAATTACAGCCACAGACGTAAAAAAATGTTGCTAGGAATGAACACTTTCCCTAAAATCGGGAAAAATGTTAATATACTTGGGACTAATCATAGATCAATATAAAAAAAAATGTTAAGTACGTGACTTGTCGGTACGTACTTATTGTAATCGAAATCCAAGATGGCGCCGACGATATTTGCTAACTTTTCGTCATGGGTGTCATTGTCATGGTTTCTAAGGTCGCTAAAATCGATTATGGGGTCAAAATTGAAATCCAAGATGGTGCCGACGAAATTTGCTAACTTTTCGTCATGGGTGTAATTTTCATGGTTTCTGGAGTCGCTAAACCCGATTTTGGGGTCAAAATCGAAATCCAAGATGGTGCCGACGAGATTTGCTAACTTTTCGTCATGGGTGTCATTTTCATGGTTTCTGGAGTCGCTAAACCCGATTTTGGGGTCAAAATCGAAATCCAAGATGGCGCCGACGAAATTTGCTAACTTTTCGACATGACATTTTAAACATCAGGAGGAAAGATAGTGGTTTTTCACTTTTATAGAAAATTCTCTCTCTCCTTCTAAACTCTTTTTAGAAAATGTTCTCAACTAACTATTTAGACCTGGTCAGATGGCGTATGCATACTAAGTTTTCGATTTTGACCCCATAATCGGTTTCAGCGGCTCCAGAAACCATGAAATTGACACCCATAAGGAAAAGTTAGCAAATTTCATCGTCACCATCTTGGATTTCGATTTTGGCCCCATAATTGGTTTTAGCGACTCCAGAAACCATGAAAATGACACCCATGACGAAAAGTTAGCAAATTCCGTCAGCGCCATCTTGGATTTCGATTTTGACCCCATAATTGGTTTCAGCGACTCCAGAAACCATGAAATTGACACCCATGACGAAAAGTTAGCAAATTTCGTCGCCGCCATCTTGGATTTCGATTTTGACCCCATAATCGGTTTTAGCGACCCCAAAGATCGCGAAAATGACACCCATGAAAGACTGGTCGGCACCCGCGGGGCCGACAAGGCTCCCGCCTCCCCCTGCCCCCCCCACGATCTCATACACAGGTGTCGGTGTCGCCGCGTGTCGCGACTATGGTTTTTTCCCATATGAAAACTGCCCAACGCGCCTAAAGAACTTTTCACTTAAAAAAATGCGCAAATTATTTGAATCAACCGTAATTATTAGCTTTCGTTTCATACTTACAACTTTAAACAATAAGCATCATAATACAGGTAGACTCCAACAGTTAGTGCTTACTGTATTATGGGTAATTTTTCTTTACAACTGGCAACACTACATTGTGATAAATTAGGTTATGAAAATTTTAATTTGAAGATCGATTTACGTAAAAATAATGGATTTAATGTAAGTACTTACTTGTGAAACGTGATTTTATCACATTTTTTTTGTTTTCCTGGTGTGTTATAGCATCTTTTTATGCAACAAACTGTCATTTTTAAATATTTCTCGGGAGGTGCATTCAACAGAGCGTGACCTTGAGCACTGACGGCTCGCTGCGCCGAGTACTCCGTATATGGAGTAGTCTGAGTTGCTTCACTTTTGATGCTCGTACTAGGTTTCTAGGCGTTATTATTCTAAGCATCAAAAATTACATTGAATTTTTGAAAAGCTTCAGTTATGTCCTGCAAATATTAACTTTTTCAAAATCAGATTCTTCATTTCTAAAAATAATTAAGTTCAGGTCGATCACAGTTTAAATGAGACAACGTACGTACATACATATGTATATTTGATAGTTCTCCAAGTAACACAAATATATTACATAAAATTCGGCTTATATACTATAACAAAAGTATAATTACAATTTATTATAGTTTAAGGGTGTCTGATCAGGGGTTGCCACCGCACTAAGTGTCTGAAAATGAGCGATGTAATTTCCAATAATATTCTAAATAAAAACAGCTTTATAATTTAATGAATTCGAGGTGCAATTTTATACAGTTTTGGTACCTGTTACCTGCCAAAGCCACCTTGAACTTTATAGGCGGTCGATCTTACCTGGGACATACATACAGAAAGTTTCAGGTTTTTTATTTTTTTTATTAGAGATGGGTTTGCTCTAGACTCTAGTCAATGTCAGAGATGACAGAGACAAAGTCTACGTTTTATAAAATAACGAAGGTCTGATCGTCACGGTATCTTGGAATATATAATTCGTACCTTGAAAACATTAATTACGAACAGTCTTCGTGTGGAAAATTAGTAGACAGCCATTTGTGTGATATTAAGGAAGCCATATCGTAACTTCTAATTTTGTCATACTAACTATGTAACCTTGTAGACGGGTCACGTTTGAGACCTTGATAAAGGGAGATAGAAGCGGGGCCGCGCTGTAATTAATCACAAATTGAAGAATATAACTCTGAAACAGAAATTAAACTTATTGATTTAGTCTGCCGACTCTAAAGGTAAAGTTGTGTGATGTAATTTCAAATTTCTTAAGGACGTTTCGCGGAAGGTTTTCGGCTGTAATTATAATTCCCCTGTCAAACAATGTTACGTGGAAATTGTTATAATACTAATTGGTTCAATTCCTCAGAGTTGTTTTATCGAATATGAAATTATCTTTGGAGTTAAGTGTTCGTGCTGGTGAAGCGTCTACGAATTTGCTCGAGTTTTGACGATTGTTCTTGTCGTTCGACACGTTGCGTTTTAACGCTCAATAAAAGTGTGTTCAAAAAACCGATTTATTCTAGTTTTCATCGATAGTTACTGTCGCCCATGGAAATTTATATAGGTAGTAGGTACGTTGGTACGATGCCTCTATTCTCATCACCTAGCTGGTATGAGTTCTATTACCTAGGTGCTCATTTTGCTTCAAATGACTGCCACCTTTGCGGAGAAACTTCGAAACAAACTCGGAGGTCATTGGTCGTTTTTCAAAGTACAGACCGTTCAGTAATTGCACTGAAAAAATAACGATCCTGGTAAAAACAACTAATTAGACATTGGTATGTAGGTTGTATTTTGGTTACTTTCATGACGTTTTTTCAGCGTCGTCGGTCTTGAGCGCCCCTAGCAAGATTTGAATTTTGCTCCATCAATTCTTATTTTTACTTTACTGCCCCAGAAGGAGCGTAATGTTTGTTTTTCTTTGGCATGTTCTGTGGCCTAAACGACTGGATAGATTTTTACAAATCAGGTCTTGGATTCGCCGTGCCGAAACGTCATAGGCAAATTAAATTTTGAAAAAGTAAACAAAATGGCGGCCGCCGTTACGTAAGTGAAGTCGTCTTTTTTCTGACATAATCAATAATAATCATGTATCAAAACAATAATTCTTTTTTGATACATGATTTTTGACACTAAGTGACTTGAAGTTTGACAAGTGTTGTGTTGAATTATTTATTTTATTGGAAATGGAAATTAAAAAAAACCGTAAAAAATACCTAACTACATATTTTACCGCACGGCACTATACAGTAGCACCGTGCGGTAAACTATGTACTTAGGTGAGACTACCTATTTTTCCGCACATTCCATTGTGTGGCGCGTACATTTTAACTTTCGAACAATGTATAATATAGGCTTGTAAAGCAGCGTAAATGCATTTTTTGAGCAGATGTGTTGAAAAGGTATTTTTTTAAGTAGTTAAGATTTTTTTATGATGTAATAGTTATTTATGATATTAGTGCGGTAAGTTGGTTTTTACAAACGAGTAGACGAATGTAAGCACGAGACGAAGTCGAGGGCTTACCATAGTCGAGAGTTTGTAAAAACCAAATCCGCACGTGTGTCATACAACGTTTTTCGACACATTTGCGAGAAAACAGTATAATAGGTAAGTAATGAAACAAACTTTTTGTCTTTAGAAATCAGCCGAAAAGTCGCAGCAATCTTTAGTTGACGTTTCTAATATGAAAATGGCGCGAATTTGCAAAGGGCGCCACATGCGCGTGGTGAAAATTAGAACCACATCTTTCATTTATTTTTATTTATGTTCTCTCATTTTCTCTATAATATTAAAATGAGACAAACATATACAGCAAAAGCGCTTCCAAGGAGGTTCGATCATTCAGCTTATTTATTCTCGTGATGTGAAACTCCTTGGTAGAATTCTTATTAATTTTTATGGAAATTAAAAAAAAACCGTAAAGAATACGCACGGCGCTATACAACGGAGTTTGCGGTAAAATATGTACTTAGGTGAGAGTACCTATTTTACCGCATGTTCCATTGTGTGGTGCATAATTTTTAACTTTCGAACAATGCAAACAGGCTTCGTAAATGCATTTTTTGAGCAAATGTGTTGAAAAGATTATTTGTAAGTTAGTAAAGAGAGAGGGGGCGGGCTGTACATCAGCGTTGACTGCACACCGCTACATTATTACAAAAAAATGTTTTTGTTCATAATATTGTGACTGTAGTATTGACAATAAATTTTTCTTTCTTTCTCCTTACTTTTTGGCAAGGCGTCATGACAGCCCGCTCTCCGACAGAACAACTGGCCCTGGTTTAGGTACCTAGTAGGTACAGACTAGAGATTGCAACCCGGTATGTTTCTCAACCTGCCTGGTCGCATTCGTCGCCAACCCGGTCGGGTCCGCCGGGCCCGGCCAAACCATGTCAGAGGCCCTTGAGGCGGTTTAGAAACTCTGACACTAGGGTGTGTGGGGTCGTTAGACCTTACTACTCTACTAACTATGCCTGTGCCCAGCGGCTTATAGGTCATGGGCATAGTATAAAGAGGGGAAGTAGGCTATCTCCGGCCCAATCCGCGATATAATTGCCTATTGTCTCAAGGTTGTCACTTTTAGCTAAATTTTAATTCAGTGCCTATAAATTGGCAAGGGTCGGGAAGTTGTATTTTTTACTTGTATTGTCTGGGTACAGAATTTGTGAGGTCGGTTTTACCTAAACGATAATGAAACCTTACACGATGAACGAAAGAGCGACGGGCCAGCAGATGGGCGGCGCGAAGCGGTGATGAGCACGAGTAAACGGTAGGTTACTGAGAGTACTGTCTACCAATTCATTAGTTTAAAGCCCGGCCCTTGCCAAAGATAACACATCTCTGTATAACTAATTCAGTGATCATAGTCAATAAAGTTCAACAATGGTTTTCCTAACAAATACAGAAATGTATTCAAGATAGGGAAAGTAGGCCTACCTACTTTCTCTGTCTGATAGAAAACTAATGCAACAAAAAATAATTAAGTAGGTATCTCATCATCAAGCCAAAATTATATGCTAGAATAAGTGACTTGCTTACCTTTCTTGTTCAACAGGAATACTGAACAGAGATAATTCTGAAATCGATGAATTAAAATTAAAAAGAATGTGAATTATTAGAACGTATTGCTGTGTGTTTGGGGACACCCAAACACACAGTAATACGTTCTAATAATTCGTTCTCCTGTGATTATCACACATTTTCATTCATTTAGCGGTGCTGAAAAGCCGTGACGCGCGAACCTCGTGCGTTGTTAGCCCTGACTAGCGCACTGAGAAACAAGTCGAGATTTTTTTTAGTGTGCGTGCGGCGACGCATAGATACTATGGCGCACACATACAAGCCGCGCGCGGTGCGTTTGTATGAAGATAACTTACTTTCTCTGTTTATACTATGCCATGGGTCTGCAAAGTGCGCTCCCTGAGGCTTGCGCCCTTGCCAACCCCTAGCTACGATACTGTCGCTTTCAAAAGTCGTTTTCTAAAAGCTGAGCGTTCAGAATATTGAGGCAGTTAGAATGTAAGCCGAAAATAATGATGTACTTATGTTTGAGGTGACAAATTGCTACCAAAGGTCAAAAACAGGCATTTTTTTTTTTACATATTATAATGAGGATTAAAATGTGAATGTAGCTAAATGACTGTAGGTATATTCTAGGGACAAGTTATTCCCTACTAGTTACCATGAATGATATTATGTGATTTTGTTTTCTGTTTATTTAATTATTTATAAAGAGTATTTTCATACTTCAAGGCAAAAGTTTTAACCATGCAAAATAGAGAAAAGTAGTCAAAGGAGCTATAAAAGCTTGATTTTGGAGAAAACTAAAAATTAGTTTAAGTTTTACCCGAAAACGAGTTCACAACTGCTTTAATGAGCTTCCTCTATTTTTGATGGCTTTGTTTTTTGCAGCAATCCCATTTTTTAAACTTGCCCTGTAAAAAAAAAGGTAACATACCTTTTTCTTACCTAACGTGGATGATGGAATATCTAACATTATTGTGCATGTTGCAAATACTAGGCTTCATGGCGCTGCTATGACAATGTAACAACAATCATCGAAAAAAATGTGATATAAATATATTCTAAAGCAGAATTTGAAATAAATAGCAATAATATATCGAAAGCCAGCAAGACACTATATTACTGTTCCTGACATGTGGCAGACCAGAGAACGAGTCATGTTCACTTTCCAGTTTATTTTCTATATCTTGTTCCATTACAATCTTATAGCTCATCTTTCTGCAATGCGAATCGAGTTGGCAGCAGGCCCGGAACTTGGATTTACACTGCTTCTTTTTTTTTTGGATTGCGGGTAGTCTCTTCAATACAATAATATGAACAGGGCCGTTGATATTTTAGTTCCGCGGTCTTTACTGTAGTATCATAATTAATTGGATAGGTTATTTTGAATTTAGTTTCCTTCATGCCAAAAGTTTTATAGAACTTACCGCCATTTTAATTATTTACTTAAAATGGCGGTATGTTCTATGAAACTTTACGAAACCACTTTACGAAAATATAAATACACTTCTATTTTAGAAAATAACACTTGGAGTATTTCTATTTTAGAGAATATATATAATGCACAAACTATCGTTACGCAAAAATCGGGTACGTATTAAAAATATGCGTAAAAGGTTTGAAAAAATATAGTGGAAACTCCCAAACCGCTTCTATTTTATAACTGGATGCACATTCATAGTTGTTTTTATAAAAACAAATAGAAGACGTTGTTATTTCCGGAGCTTTTGTAGTTACTTACCTAAACATGACTCTAGAAAAGCGTCGCAAAATGCTTCGATGTGAATGTCGGGGAAAGCTGAATGTTTTTTAAGCCGATTTCAGACCCTATACATATTCTTAACGAAGAGACGTCGATGCATAAGGCTTACTTAAGAGCGGCCAACCCGTCATACATTTCATACAAACGCTCGTACGTGATAATGCAGTTGTAACACATCTATCTTTGAATTTTTTGAAGTAATATGTATGTGGTGCACTATATCTAGGTTTCTATGAAAGCAAGAAATAAAAATTTGGAGAAACAAATTCAGTATTATAAGACTCCAAAAATCTGCATTTTGCACAAATTTCACCTGCAGTTTGGCCGTTCATTATGTACTCATAAATTGTAGAAGTAAAAAAAACATCTTAATAGAAACCTTGTACATGTAACTGAGATTCTAAATAAATAACATTCATTTCACAAACTTGTAAGGCTCATTTAAAAACACGTATTTCCTGGAACTAGTTTTATGAAATTTTCTAACACTATCTTCGTTCAATGTTATCGCGTTCTCACTTTCTTGTTAGTCAAACACATTGCGCTGGATGCAACAACAAGCTTTTCAATCAAGCTCGCGTTGACGATAGACGAACCGAGAAGGGCCTTCTTAAGAGACCAGCACGTCAACTGAAACAACAAAAGATAACATAACATCGTGTTTGTTCCACGCAGTGGTAGGCAGAGTGCTATTACATGTTTATAACAAGGTACAAAATCAAACACAGAGTTGCCAAAAATAAACCTTCCTCCGTCCAAACCTTCGTTTTTAACACATTATTATCTATTCAGATTGTATTATATCAATTCAATATTGATACCAAAATATTTTTATTTTTGGAAGTAAGTTAAAAAAATGTGGATATTGTATTGTTTTTGTAACCTACAAAATATCAATATTTAAGTATGTATCTATTTAAACCTGCGTGAGTCACTGCGGATTGAAAACTAAATTCAGCGTTGGGTGTCTGGGCACCCAGCGAATGTTTGGATGGTCAATGGAGACCTTTTCCTATGGGAACGCTCAGCGCAATTTTATCATTCTTCACTATGGTTTTTTTACTTTTTGTTTGTTGCTTTTGTACTCTGTCTGTGTTGATTATTGTCGAATATTTTGTACCTATGTTCTATTACATTCTATTCTTGGTAATAGAACCCATTCACGTTACGATTAATAGAACAGAGAAGACAAAGGATACAGTGTGGAAATATGGTTCTAGAAACACATTTGCACATTTTTTAATGTTCAAAGAGAAATTTGCCAATATTATTGGGAAGTATTTATTAGATTGTCGTTGGTAGATTTCGTTGCCGATAGGTATGTGGTTAAAGCCTCGCCTTCTAATGGAACACGTATATTGGCTAAATGTTGGAAAGCGAAAGTAATTTAGTTTGCAGTAAAAAATATAAAATAAATAAATAATGCTTCCTTTTTGTTTATTCTGTCATTTCATACAAAAATAATGGTTTTCTGAAAACTGTAAACGAATATTTCGTCCTACTTATAAAAATATTCAGGAACTTAGATCATACATACATCTTTCTTATTATTATTATTAAAAGGTAAAACCAGCAAAGTGCGAGTCGTACTACCAAACGAAGGGTTCCAATTTACTTTAAACGATTATACTTTACTTTATACTTTTAACGACAATTTTTTTTTAACGTTTCTTGTATGGAAAAATAAAGCGGCGATAGAAATACACGCTTAGTGATAATTTCACTAGTGTAGGTACTTATTATGGTTCATGAGATACAGCCAACTGACAGACAGACGGACGCTGGACGGACGGACAGCGCAGACCTAATGATTAATTTTACAGATAAAACTAAACTTACAAAAAAATAAGTAGGTATTACAGGGAAAAAAAACAATAAGGTACGGCTCTGGTACAGCTCTGGGTTCTATGAGAGCTCCACGGAAAAGTGCTTTCAATGTTTAGAGATATCGATCGGCTTTTGCTGTTTACTGTACTTTGTTTAAATTTGCAGGAGGTAATAAGATGCCAATTAGAGTTTGACGGTAGAATGGATTAATTTACTTGTTAGCAATAAAGCGATCAGTATTAATTGGTCCCGACTGATATGAATTGGTATTATAAGGTCTAAGCTCGATTTATTTACATTATATTAAATTATTCCATCACAACAAAAGGGATGTTTAGATATCGACGGATTGTGGAAAAATGGAACGAAATGCATATATACGTTATTTTTATTTATTTAAAACTTCATGTACGAAGGTACAATGGCGGACTTATCGAAACATCTCCGAGATTCGGACAGACCCAAGGTGGCCAGTCCCGGTTGGCATAGCAACGGAAGTCGCACCGCAGTCGGAAGCCCGAAAATCCGACAACCGGTTTAACCTTTAGAAGTCGATATGATCCTTTAGTAATAGGGCTGAGAAGGTCAGATTTCTTCGTGTAAAATATTGATATTCTGAATGTACCTAAACCGATCATCTAAAAAGAAGAAAGAAAAAGTAATTAATTGCATCAAAACAACATACATTAGTGGATCTTGCACTAAAACCCAAACGATAGTGGTAGTTCTTAAAATAAGTTACTAAAGATAAGTTAAATTAAATAAGAATAAAAATAACAAATGTGAGTAGGTATAAATAAAGCATGCATGTCGTGGTTATGGCATGGATCTAGTTGTGAAAAACTGTGTGGTTTCCTCTTGAAAATGATCAGACCTGACAGAATGAATTTCCACGAAAAAAAACTTACCATATTATTTACATTTTGTCGCTAGGTAATCTTTACAACTTTAATCTAGGATTTATAGGCACTACCAAAAAATCTTTTTTTCTTTAATTCGTCGGTCTTGTGTTATCTAAGGACAGTTAAATGAAATCTTTTGGAGTGAAACATCGTTGTCATAAAATGAAACGTAACTTTCTAAATTTTAATTTAAAATTGCGGTTATCTTGATGGTGGACTTTGGTGTATTTAAATGACAGGACAGTAACAAATGCTAAATAAAAAATAAACAACAATCATTTAAAAAAATATCGAAAATTCACGAGTTTAAAAATATGTACCTACTAACGGTGGAAAATAACACAAAGAAAGAAAATTTCTTTTTTTCTTGATTTGTACCCTTACAAAATATCTAGTGTCAACTATTGGTCGCAGATTACAGTTTTTTCAACTGAAAGCTATAAACCTTGGCCGCTAGGAATAATAAAAACCAGTTCAGTTATTAGGTCATAGTCGTCATCTGGCTTGCCTGCTCATTTTATGAAATATAAAGTTTTTAATAAAATCATGAGCTGATAAGGCAGAAAGCATTTTAAAACATGATAATGTTTCCTGAAAACTAAGTTATATAATTTATGATTATTGATAACTAAGCTAGTTGTTATGTATTGGCGGTATTTCCGAGGAATATTGTTGTGTTGAAGTTCACAAGTTAGTTTAATGTTAAGATATATTAGCACATAATTGCTGGTTGGCTAATAAGCATTCCCGCAAATTGCTTCGAGCTGAAGGCATCTTCCTCCACTCCAATCGAGTCAGTTGCCATGTCAACAAAAAAGCGACCGACTAATCGATTAAAATAAATTAAATAACATACTAAAACTGTCAGTTTGATTGAGTCGAGTAGAATTTAGGGGTAAAGCTAGAATGATCGACTGAAAGTCTACTGTGTGCCCAGCCCTAAAGGTGACGAATCACAACCATGTCGTCACCTTGCTGATTAATACTGTATATACGTCGTTTTAATATGGAGAACCTTTCTTCACGTCGGAATTTTCATAAGCGTGCGCTATCATTAATAATAATTAGAGTTCGCATAACAATATTAGCTGAGTGGTTTGGCCTATTTAGAGATTTTAGGCCTCTATTCCGTATCGATGAGCTCATTCTTCGTGGCTTTGCTTCTCATATTGGTCATTATGTTTGTCATACTGGTTATGCGTGTTTGACATACGTACATACATACTGAGCTTATCTTTGACATATTGGTCATGGATTTGTCAAATTGGCTATATTATGTTTGTTATATTAATTACGTTTTTGTCGTATTAACCATATGTTTGTCATATCGTAGTTGGCGTGTAGTGTAATATTTGTAAGTTAGTTCAGGAAGCATATGCGGTACATATGAGCTGTTTCAACTGTCTTGTTTGAATTGAAGTTGTTCGCCGGGGAACCGTTTGCATGATTAAAGGAGTAGGTAGTTATTTGCATTATTTGTTCCTTCTCCTCCGTATGTGTTGGCGTGGTTATATTAATTAAACGTTAGTTTCAGAATTTGATCAGAGTACCTACTCAACTATTCATACTGTTTGTGTACTGAAGCTACATAACTGTGAATCTTTTATCATTGATCAGTTTGTATAAAATAATAATTATGTGTGCTATGATGAAATCACTATATTTCATAATTAGTTTCACGATTTCTTGTCACGCACTTAAATTTTAAATCTTTTTAACACAAAAACTTTTAAACGGAATCCCCTCCCATTACTTTTTATACCTACTGCTTAACGATAGCGAACGGGTTTCAGAATAGGGCAACCGCTTTGACCACTCCCTGATACTGCTTACACTCAAATTAAAATTACCTATATCGTATCGAACAGGCTTTTTGTCGATAGGTTATTGATATTAGATCGACATGGGCGCGTCGATGGCGGTATCATCAATAACGGGCCCAGAAACATGCGTGTATGACCACGCGGACAAAGCTTTTAGCTATTACAATACATGATGGATATTGAATTTCAGAATAATCTTTGCATGTGAGCTTTACACCATAAATTATAATAATTAAGTAAAGTAACAATTGAATCCATTATTCGAAATAAAACTGAGTCTTTCAACTCACATGAAACTTAATGACACTCAACGCTACGGAGCTCTTTAATCTGCTCAGTAATCAGTGTATTTCATATAAATTCGAAACTCGATTCGTTAAATCCCAGAAACTGCAATAAAACCGTAAACAACAGTAAAAACAAACGTTGATTTTCCAAAGAAAAATAAGTTAACAGAGAATATGTAAAAATATCGCATCAAATGGAAATATATTTGTAAAAACGTTGTTGTGTAGATATACAGAAAGCAAACCAACAAGCCAGCCATATGAATCGAGATTCACTGAGTCTATTTGAATGCAAAATGAAACAGCACGCAAAAGTTCTCGTATGAAGCACGTCGCGTGTGAATCCTGCCGTCTAAGAATACCATCCGATTTTCTGCCAGCTTACTGTAAATAAGAAAATTCATTCGAACTGCGTCGTTAAACGTAATCGAGCGTCGTGGAAAGTATTAAAGAAGCAGACGCTATATTGCATAAGTTAAGATGTTACAATATAAACTTTGAGTAGAGCACAAGTGTGCGCAATTCCTCTTTGGCAAAATACGTCCCTACTCATCAGAGCGGGTTACGTAACGTTTATACGACGTTCTTATACCAGCGTACCGTTACAATAATATTATGCAAGTTCAATTGTTTTTGGTACTTACTTCATTTGTAGTAATTGCGTCTTATGTTTGAGTTTTAGTGCTGATGGCGGAGATATTATGTTTTATTAAATTCTGAGTTATTGTTCTATGAGGTACTCGTGTTTTAGATAGAATATTATGAATTGATTTATTTGCCTAGTAGACCTACGCAAGCACTTTCGAAATCTAATAATTACAATATCTTATCATATTTTATGTATAAAGTTTTAAATAAGAAGATTCACTTTTACAATTTATTGTTTTCGACACGCTCGACAGTCGTCAAATGTTTTCGTTTAGTCGACATTTGACAGATTCTACTTTTGTTATCATAGTCTACTATTAATAACAGATTATTACTTGTATTGTTTTTATTGACAGATTCTACATATGACAGATTTTGAAAAAAGTGAGACAAGAACGTAATGGCATCAAAAATTACGATAAAAACAGTTTGTATACTATGTCAGTTTATAGACCCAGTATTCTTTATCATTCAATCAGTCACTTAAATAATATTTGCGATTTTCATGTCACGTTGGGATCGAAGAACAAAGAATTTTAATCTATCAGTTTAATTAACATTAAGTTATCAAAAATCGATCGAAGAGTTAATATACAAAAATTTATTCGTATTTTCAACAAATATACGGAGAATGCACTGTTTAAAATGATTTCGTAAGATTAAAATACTTACTTCAAACAGAAGGTTATTAAAATTAATATCTTACTGGAACTGAAAAATATACAAAGAATTATATTGTTAACATGTTTTTACTTGTGTATTCATTTCCTTTGAATGATTGGAATAATAGTGTACATAAGTTCGAAAGAATATTATTATTACTGCAAAAGCGCATATTTAGAATTCCCTTTTGCTACACATCCTTTATTGATAGATGATACACAAGGCAATGTGTAAGCTAAGTTAGCAAAGCTATTCATGGCGTTACATTATACGAGCTAAATATGGCCACTTTCGACCTCCCATAACTTTTCTAATTAAGAAATCTCAAATTTCAATAAATAAAATAACCACTGACGAGATAATAACGTCTAAAATTTACTCATTCACTCATCAAAAGTTTACACTACTTCCTGGTGACATAAGAAATTGGTGTTATAATATTAGGTAAGTATTAGAAACGTTTAGAAATGATCATATTTAGGGTTGGTTTAAAGTACAAAGTTATAATGCGGCTACTTTTGAATATTATGTATGGAACTGATGTTAAAGTTAGCTTTGTAATGGTACCTATTGTTAAACCATTTTAATCCAAATAATACGTGATATCGGTATCATGGTCGACTCGGATCTAAACCTAAAGCCAGACCTCGAGTCGAGAAACAAGAAGTAGGATTGTCAAAAATTGGAAACTACATAGTAAAAAATAGAACCTAGGAAAGGTTCTATTTTTTACTTATAAATCTCAATTGTAGAAGAAAATGACAACAGTAAATAACGAAGCGCAGTGTTCAACTCGTAGTTCAACTCTAGTGGGTGAACACAGTACTTGAGTTCGTCTGTTACGGGCTTTTGTGACGCTCCACTGTTCCGCACTGTATTTTAGTTGCGCTCCTAAACAAACTCCCCTGACAAAGATAAAGGCGCCAACTACTTATGTCTAAGCTTTATAAGCCTATTAAAGGTTAAGAACGTTAATTATATAAATTATACAAGATTCTCTGAAAACCCTAGCCTTCAGTTACAAACTATGTCGAATAAACCTTTTAGAAGTAAGTAAGAAGGAAGTTTGCGCTTCCTGTTTGATTTTTGTTGAGTGGAAGCTCCCAGTCTCCCAGTCCCAGTCGATCCCTTTGTACACCACTGTTTCCTAAATCTTCGTCCTGTCTCACGTTTGAATTGTTGGCTTATTATAGCTTGCAGCTCTTTCAACCCTCTCTGTTTTTGTTCGTTGAATATTTTAGTCTGTTAATTGGATTATAAGATTTGAATAAGGCTTCTTTGACGGTCTTGTATGGATGTGAAAGCTAATTAAAATTTCTTATCGGTGCGAGCATCCTCGGATTATATTAAGTTGATTTACGAGTACTTCATATTGGTACGTGTATACATCTAGGTGTAAATGGTTCCTAGGTAACGTCTCATTACGTCGAAGCTTCGTGTCTTGAGGTAAATATTGGTGTAAGCGCAGCAGCACCTGTCAACTATAATGTTTGAACAATGTAGCTCGTTTATATGCAAACCAGGTCATTGCAAAACTGGTGCAAGTGATTTTCTTTGTTGTTAAGAAAGAAAGAAAGAAAGAACAGTCTATATCTCTGGGGGATTAAATGTATAAAGAAAGATATGGGTATAATGAAAAAGATTTTCGTTCAATACAGAGACAAACATCTTTGTGTTTCCACCATTGATATTCGGCGGGGCGGGATGGAAGTTGGTGCGTTTGTTTCGCTACATTTGCCGGCGACGCTCGCTCGCTACATTTCATTAGTGCCTCCTCCCTCTTCGATATTGTTCTGCTTCTGTTTATTGCGTGTACGTATAGATTAATTAATTTGCGTTATTGATTTTTATTACGACGAATAAAGGGATAACTGTGTGTAGCGACTGCTTATTGTATTATTTTTTTACTTAGTATTCAAAGCGAGTCAACTGCTTCGTTGAAATTAAACATTGTTCTGGAAAGATTTTTCGTGGATGCTTGCACTGAGTTGTTTTACAGACAGGGTGTCTACTAAAATATAATTTAAGCTTACACTGTCTAAAGTAAAGATGAACTCATTTAAAGATTCCAGTGGACTGAAAGTAATTTGTAGCTTAAGTTTTTAATTGCATTAGTAGCCATTTTTTTAGTTTAGTTTTATACCCAGTGAATTTCAATCGTAAGGCGTACAACATAATGGCTATCACTCTGACAACTTCCCACTACCAATAGGTACATAGTACCAATATACATAAATCAAGTGCGAGCTTAGTTAATAGCCATTACAAACTCTTGGCCCATATAAAATGAGAGTCAATAGGCCGGCTTACGGGAGGCGTCGCTGGTAATCTCAAACTCGCGTACCGCGGTAATAAAAACACTCTAGAGCATACAGATCGTTAAATTACTTCAAAGCCACTAATCTTACTAATCTATCTCAAAAACTTTGTACAAAGTCGATTTCATTTTCGAAGTATACCATAGTAAAGGAGAGAACCGATTCGTGTCCAAGTCTATAACAGCTTTTTCGATTTCAAGCACGTATGATCTATTCCTTTGTCTGCTACAAACATTTTCACTAACTACCACGACGTGACACCTAAAAGTGGGTAGTGGCCGAATTAAAGTGCACTGTTTTTACTTTGCGTAACAGCACCTATAACACTATAATAGGTATAGGTATTACCGATGTTAGAGTCAACGTTGCTACAAATACTTTGATGATACTGTATGATTTAATGTAGGGCCTGTACTCCGTCATTTATGCTTCCCACAAAATAGGTTGGGTAAACGATCTTTTACTTCGAAACATGGCAACCAAGGAGAAAACTTATCAAAGGTTTTATTTAAATTTCGAACTGGCTTGCAAACAGAAAGCTGTTTATTGAAAAAAACACAAAACAAATGAACACTTTAACGCGGGAAAAATAATTATTGTTGTTCGTTGTTCGCCATTGAATTTGAACTTGTGCAAATTAAGTTGTATCAAAATGATTTCAAGTGAAGACAATGAGTGTGATGAATTTCGCGCATTATTTGAGTAAGTACTATACACGCCGTGGCCACAACTAGGCATTGATGGACTTACGTATGTGTGGCCGAGGCGAATCGTCCATCAAAGCCTCTTTTGCTGGCCGCTGCAGTAATGTACTATAAATCACTTAAATAGTTTCGCTTAGCTACACAGCTAACTAGTGTGTAGCTGTGTAAGTAAGCTCTTCAAGATGAAATTATGATTTGAGCTTTCCTCTCACACGCGGTCTATACAAACATGCAGACAGCGCTCCTCCAAGTGAATCTTCTCCCAAGCCATCCAAACCAATGGAGAAAAAAGATAAAGAAGTCCTTAGGTAAGTAATTTACATCACTGTCATCGATAAAGGGGTTAAGTCTCAGTAAATATCAGTCTCTCTCCAACATTCATCTTCAAGAAAAAAGAACCGACCGACCGTATTTTTGTCTTAGACTTTTGCTTGGTAGCTAGCAGTAACTTATTGTAATTTGTAGCATTATTATTGTAACATAAGTTTTACGTCAGAAACATTTATTGTTTTATCTACTACCTACATGGCTAGCTTTAATACAATTACTTTAGTAGAAAACTATCATCAATATTCTGGATTGATTGGACTGTCTCTTACATTAAACAGAGTCGTAGTAAAACTTGATATTTGTTCTTATTGATGTGGAGTTTACGGGTTTACTAGCATCTGCCATTGTTACGGAATTTGTTCGAAAGAGTCACCACGGCCCTGGGGGTCTACTCTCTAAACCCGAAGTCCGTAATTTTGGCCTTAGTGTCGGGCGTTTTCTACTCCGTGTCACCTACGGACTTACGATTAGTCCCGAACCCGAACTAAGAATTAATGGAAACACTATTTGACAGTAAAGTTGTTCTTAGTTCAGGTTCGGGACTAAGAACAACTGTTAAATCGACTCGAAAAACTATGTAATATTTGGGAAAAGTCCAGGCAGATTGATTTTATTCGATGGATTGCGCTGTAAGCCAATGACAAAGAAATCACAATACAGTTGGCGTTGCACTTGGGTCGGGTATGTATTGACAATACATAAATACAATGCGCGCCATAAGATCCATCATGCAGCTATGTACCTACCACTTTGTTTGATCATGATTAAGTTGTTACGGCTTTTGAATGGATCGTCGCGCGTGTATTAATCAGACCGCTCCCAAATCGTCTATTAATCAAGTTTAAGCATCTGGATGACAATGAACTGTCAGCTTAAGTAGTGTTTAGTTTACGACGTTCTGTAAACAATCGCTTGCGGTAACTTGTCTCGGCTCGCTGCCTTCATTGTTTAATGTTTACATGATTGTAATCATAAAGTTTGCTGCGTTATATCAGGAATTCCGAATGGATTGTAATTACGCGTGTTGATTAATGCCTAAATAATTTGATCTTGATTAGTTTCGGAAGTAACTCTCTGTTGATAGAATCTACGTAAATACGTTACATCTGTTGGTAAATAGTGAAAACGGATATTTGCTTAAATCCCTAAGGTAGATGATCAATTCACGGAATGTGTTAAAATAACAACTCTGTAGGGTGATTTCGCTGAAGAAAGCTAGATATAGTAACTGTAAACTATAGTAAGTTTAAATCAGACAGTTCTACAAAACTGCCTTATCGTATTGCTAGAAACGTAAGGATGGAACTGAATAAAATAAAGACACGCCACCCACTAACATAAAGACGTTCCGTTGTCTATACTATACTTACATCAATTAATAAAAATTCTACTAAAAAGTTCGCATTCATAACAGAACAAAACCTAATACCATTTTTATTAATCGTACAAACCTCTAAATGCATTAGAACTGAATTGCAGTTCCGGTTCATAAAAGCGCTTAATATCATCTAAAGTTCAGCTTCAATTGATCGCAAGGCGCAAAAACGTTAAAGCCGTTATCCCAGTAAGCGCATTCGGCATTCCAAATCAACAATGACATTAACCCCCCTAGTGTGGCAATCAGAGAGTAAGTGGGAATTTCCGCGTCGTTGCATACGGCTCCCGGCTAAATGTTAAGAGTTCGCTGCCTATGTAGATACGTACATAGGTACCTCGCGACCGCTCTGTGGGGACCCACTGACCGAGCGCCCGGCCAGCGTCGGCGAGCGCCGATACCCGCCACTTCTGAACACAGCTCATTTATAAAAACGAACCGCTAACGACGACCTAAGCATCCAACTAATTCAATTACAATTTAACGCTATTTGAACCACGCATAATGGTTAATTTTATACGAAACTTCTGTTATACTGTTATTTATGTTTGTTGCGAGAGTTCAACACTGAAATTATAATGTTCACGCACGACTCACAATCATGTTTTATTAAAAACTTTACGAACGTATCGGAGGAAAAAGCATGAAAAAGTCTTCGTAAAAATTTCCTCTTTCAAATGTGTGTGTGTATGTAACACCGTACTATTGCACTGTTTCTGCTAATTAAATTCTTATACTTTATTTATGAATCGGGACGTTAGATAACTGTGTTCCGCAAAATTATATCTGAAAAGGTACTTGAATAGGATTAGGTTTGCATTAAATGACCGTTTTCCTTTTATGGAATAGTATGAGAAAACGCGCGTGGCGATTATGGCAACCCACCCCTCCATTTGGGGGATGTCTGTGTCCAAAAATGGACTTCTTTCGCCTGATATGATGAGAAAACGTTGTTTTTTTTTTGTAATGGTAGATACGAAACTAGCTCTTAAAGACCACAAACCTTTAGACGTCTTTGGTAAAAAAATGTAGGACATTATGGATCGTTCTCACCTTCCGCCTGACGCAGGTACTCACCGGACACGGCTGTTTCGGGAGCTACCTAATTCGGATTCGGCGGGAGGACACGTCCGGGTGTTATCACTGTCAGGATCACCTGGAGGACATGGTGGAGCATACGGTGGAGGTCTGCCCTGCTTGGGCGGAGCACCGCCGTGTCATCGTCGAGGCGATCGGCGGCGGCGACCTCTCGCTACCGGCTCTGGTTCACTCCATGGTCGGGAGTGAAGAGGCATGGGAAGCCGTCACCTCCTTCTGCGAAGCAGTAATGCTAGTGAAGGAAGAGATGGCGGCGTGAGAGAGAGGCAAACCTCACGACTCAGCCACCGCAACAGAAGAAGACCCCCCGGGCGTCGGGAGTCGCAGGGCGATTCTCGGCCACCGTAGGCGCGGACCTTTGGATAGCGAGCGTTGGGTGGCCAAAGCCTGCCAGGGTTGCGGACTTTGTTCGAAAGGAACGCTAAGTGCATATGTAGGAACACGGATGGGTTTTAGTCCGTTTGAAGTCATTTGATGATTTCCCATCCATAAAAAAAGGACATATTGATGCTTCCGAACCCCAACCAGAAGGCCCAAAAGCTAAGAAAACACTTTTTAAAGGACGACTCACTTCTTCCACATTGTGTATTAGGTATAGAAACAATATTTTCAATCATACAAAAAGGCTTTGAATTTTGAAGTACGAGTATGTAACTTACATAGCATAAGTATGTAACTTTTTAAGAATACGCAAAATTCAAAGCCCTATGTAGTAATTTTTGCAATCAAATTATTGCTTTCTTATTATTTGTATTGAAATTTCTTTCCCTTCGAATCATCAATATTTCAGGCAAAACTTTTATTTAGGTCACTGGAGAAAATTGAGGAAAAATTTCATTACGTTCATTCACATTTACCTTTTTCTTAGGAGGTCATTATTGGAGTTTTAAAAAGGTTCAACGTTTGAAAACGGATTGTTTACTTTTATACTGAAGAAGATTATTAAAATATGGCAAATATTCCAATCAGCGGTTTGAGGTTTCTATGTTCCTTTTTGCCTCGTTTCAGTATTAACTCCAATTCATGTTTTATTTTGTTTAACGTTAATTAGACGGCCTTTGGATATAAAAATAGAATTGATGAAGGTACCGTTTTTCAGAGAACACGTGTAAGAGAGTATTTACTTAAGCTACTCATATTACAAATGTGAAAATCTGTATGTTGTTGTTTGTGAATTTGGACATTTGTTAATCTATCACACCTCAACGGCTTCACGGATTAGATTTTTGGAACACGGTTGGAATATAGGATGGACATAGGATAGTTTTGTAAAAAAATATGTTTTTATTCCTGTAGTGGGTTCTTATTGGACCATAATCGACATTCATGCCAGCAAAGCCATTGGAAAAGCAAGTAAACATTAAACATATAGGTAGTCATAGTAAAATCTGAAAACAAATAATATTGTTAATTATGTACTGGCTTTTGCCAGCGACTTCGTACGCGCATATTCCATTTTTCCCATTCCCGTTGGAATTTCAAGACGAATTATACAATTCGAATCAGGTAATTATCAGGATAAACTTGTATAAGTAGTAAGTTATTTTTACAAAACAGCGATTTTAATAAAAATAAAAGAGCGTCATTGTGTGTTAAAAAATTCCAATAGACCAGTTGTTACGAGCACTTTTGAATTGTCAAGGTCCGTCAGTCAAATAGATGAAGCTAGTTCTGCTGTCGCTGGCGTGACAGGAGCTGCAAGTTGTTCTACAGCAAAACACACTCACCGACTCTATCTCCACCGCGGCAGTTGCACGTTCCAAAGAGTAGATTCTATGGAGAAGAACGTGCAAGAAACTCCGTGGACACTCTTTTAAATCAGTGTTTATAAAGTCATGGTTACATTCGTTTGGAAATAATTAATTAGTGAAATTATACAATGCAAAAGAGATTGTGTCTACAAAATACAATGTTAATATGGTCTTACAATCTTCAGCAGGTCCAACAATGTTTTCACATCTTAATCAAAGTTTGGGCATTTTAGTCGCTGTGGAGCGGACCAGCATTGAGCCAAGCATTTGTATCTTCAATGTACTCCCACAGTTTATAATATGCTTGTGTGTATAGTGTTCGTTTCATACAATTTTTGATTTTCGTCCCATTCAATTCTAATAGTGTCGGTATTTTATTACAACACTTTAAACAGTATCCCATGAAAGATGTTGCTACTTTAGCAAGTCTGAAACCGGGTTGAACTAATTCGTTCCTATTTTTAGTGACATAGTTATGTCTGTCGCCTCGTTTACTAAAAAGATGTAAATTTTTTCTAACGTACATGATATTTTCATAGATATATATCAACAAGGCACCGTCATGATGTTAATTTATTTAAACAGTTCCCTTAGAAAATCGCGCAGGCGAAGATTATAAATGGCTCTGATGTCTCTTTTCTGTAGAATGAAAATAGATTCGATAACAGCAGCCCGTCCCCATAGTAAGATACCGTAAGAACACATTCCTAGCCCGGCTATCAAAACCCTTGTTTTTGAAAAAAAAAACCACATTGTATTATTTCACACTTGAATCCCAGAATTTCATCATATCATAACGGTGAAATTCTGGGAAATAATACAAACAATATAATAACAATTATGGCAAACTTAAAGAACTTAGAATGAAAATAAGGAAAGAATTTGGCCTCAAAGTTTTAGTTTTCATCATTTTTTGGAAAATTCTTTATGTATATATCGGCGCGAAGGCTTAATCAAGCGTCGAATAAATCAATATGAATGCCGGCGGAAAGGCGTAATCGAGCGTCAGTTTGATTATTCTAAGTTCAAATACTGTGTGATTGCTTATTTGAAGTTGGTAAAAGTCACTCAAACGATTATTTAATTAACTTTTTTAGTTGATTACTAGAAATTATTAAACTAATTAATTTGTACTTCTAAATTCATTTTATGATTTGTAAAATTAAATCAAGAATTTAAAAACGAACCATAAAGAAAACATGAGTCGATAGATTTGTAACGACGTTAACCGAAGGGTATAAATACGAACGCCCGACCGTTCACAATTCATTCTAAGTCGAGCCGTCGGACGGTGCGGAGCTCCGTAATATCGTGAGTCATTCTTTGTTGTTGACGAATATTTACTGTGTGCCATTTGTGTGCTATCCACCAGCGAGAATATAAGTTGATACTGAAAACAAGTATTTCATTTCCGAAATGAGTAACCACCACCAGCACCATGATGATTATGGAATAGTGACGTCAGCATTGCTGACGTCACTGTTTTTAAAAATAACAAGGGGGCCCGTTCCCCGTCATCAGAAGTGGGATTGGATTAGAATCCAATCCAAACCACCTCCTCATCAGCTCGATCACCAGCTGACCAACCTGGAACTGTTCCTGCTCAACAAATGGAACCAATTCTGGTACCCACCACTTCGTTGGGTATCCATTATGAGATGATTCACGCCCCGGTTCGTGATCCTTCGGCGGGTTGTGGTAGGCACCACCATCTTCATGCAAATGATGGAAATGATGCAGAAAATGTCTGAACGGGTATGTGCACCATCAGCAGAATCTAAAATCAGAATTAAGGGTGTCTAACTTCCATCATAATGATCCTGATACCAACGTTGGCGTACGTGAATGGTGTCAGCTTACAGTCAAGGCTGTGGACCAATTTAAATTGAATGATTTCGACGTTCGTATAAAAAAAAATGCCGCTTACAAAGGACGTGCCAGGATGTGGGTTGACGACTGGATGATGCAGTTACATCTTCATGGGAAGAACTACGCAGCAATCTGAATACTATGATTGAGCCTGAAAACAGACATTCACGGTATATTTTCAGGTTCCGATTGTTTACGATTCTTCAATGAACATTGCTGTTCTTGTCACGTGCTTGGGTTCTTTGGAAAAGAGTGACAAAGGATAAACCGGACAATGGGCAAGATGTCATCATCTGCCTAGCCTTTTCCCAACTATATTGAGGTCGGCTCCCAGTCAAATCTTTAGCTGAATCTCTAAATGCTAGTATTTTACTGGTGTCAGATTTTCTGGCTTCTGACAATCCGTAAAAGACTGCCAAAGATCTACAAAAGACGGCCGGGACCAACGGCTTAACGTGCTTTCCGAGGCACGGAGGAATCTCGAATTGTTTGCGAATACAGCTGCTCAACGCAAAAGCAACCACAACCAGAACAAATCATCCCAGAGCTATGAAATCTGCAAGAAAACAAACCATGCGACAGATATTTGCTTGGACATGGCAGCCGGTTTCACCAAATACCAATTGCAGGAGGGTCAATTGAGAAGACTGCCTGCGTTACACCAGACGGACTCTTATGAGTACCTCACGATTCCATTTGGATTGAGCAATGCTTGCACAGTTTACCAACGCTGCATCAATAGGGCCCTGTTATCACTCCTTGGCTCGGTTGTGCAAGTATATTTTGATGATGTACTAAGCAAATGTACGAATTTTACTGAAGGATTGTTACACCTTGAACGCATTCTGATGGCACTGTAGCAAGCTGGCTATTCCATCAATGCGGACAAATGCAGCTTCTTCAAGTGAACCATCGAATATCTGGGAAACGTTTTCTCAGATGGACATGTGCAACCAAGTCCTAGGAAGGTGGAAGCTCTCGTCAAGGCACCAGTTCCAAAAACAAAAAAAAAAAAAAAAAAAACTGTCAAAAACAAGTACGGTTTAGCTGATGACTTCAGAAAATACATCCCAAACTTCCCATATAATAGTGCCTCTGTACGAATTAACAAAACAAGGTGCAAAATGGGAATAGGGTGAAACATGAAGATGTAAGAAGTACAACAATACAATGCTTAAATATCGACTCTTGTTCTGACATTGTTTCAAGAGGCAGTACCCATACAATTGTACACTGATGCCAGTAGTCTTAGTTTTGGTGCAGTACTTTTCCGAATTATTGATGAAAGACTACGAGCTGTGGCTTTCATGAGTATGAGAACAACTGCAGCAGAAAGTCAGTACCACTCATACGAACTTGAGACTCTAGCAGTGGTTCGCGCCATAAAACACTTCCAACAATACCTCTACGGACGAAGGTTCACGGTCATAACGGACTGTGATGCACTTAAGGCGTCGAAACACAAAAAGGACCTCCTCCCAAAGATTCTCCGCTGGTGGGCTTTCCTGCAAAATTACGATTTTGAGGTGGAGTACCTTAAAGGTAAACTGGGAAATGAACATCAATAAGTCATTGTCACGATTGATGATTTCATGAAGTATGTGATGTTCTATTACGCCGACAACAAACGCCCTCAATGCACTCTCGCTGCTCTGCATCGCCTTGTGCACCTCTTGGGTACACCGGCCTAAATCATCGTTGATGGAAGAAGAGAGTTCCTGGGGGGGATTCAAAAACTACTGTGATCGATTTGGAATGAACATCCATTATATTACGCCAGGAGTCAGCCGAGCAGTGGCAGTGATCTCGAAGAACTGCAGTTGGCTTTAAATTGTACTTCTCAGCGTGTGACTGGAATAGCTCCACTCACTCTCATCACCTGGCGAAAATGGCGGTCGTCAAACCATGTCAGAGGCCCTTGAGGCGGTTTAGAAACTCAGACACTAGGGTGTGTGGGGTCGTTAGACCATACTACCCACACGAATAAGAAGACCTGGCGAAAACATTGTGTGCCTCCAGAACTCCTGAGTCTCGTTAATATTGATGACCAAACAGTGGATATGGAAGCCCTGACTCAACTTGCTCAACAAAAAATGGCCCCATCTGCGAATCAAGATAGACACCGATTTAATCAGCCAAAAGATTCATCCTTTCCAAAGAGGATGACCACGAAAGGTTGCGCATTATTAGCTGCAGCTCCAAAAACCAGGTGATCAGGCAACCGTATCGGCAGCTGAAGATGAACAACCTGCAATGCCAGCTGGGGCAACACAACCAGTGCCTTCCACCTCACAAACAAAGGCAAGAGCAGCAAACACAAAAACTCAAATACAGAAAACACACATCCACAACAAAAGGCGAGTAACAAAGTGCTTTTATAAAGAAATAATGACTCCTTATCCTTTACCATTTAGAGCCTCTGTGTATAGCACAGCATCGACCTTGTTCATCTTCCCAAATCTACGAGACCCTCCGAGAAATCTACGAGACCCTCCGAGAAATCTACGAGAACCTCCGAGAAATCTACGAGACCCTCCGAGAAATCTACGAGACCCTCCGAGAAATCTTCGAGACCCTCCGAGACCCTCCGAGAAATCTACGAGACCCTCCTAATCTTTAAACCATAGTTCAACATTTGCCTACAGGTACCAATCTCAAAGAAATGCCATAACTTGTTTCAGATTAGAAGACTAAATCTACGAGACCTTCCGAGAAATCTACGAGACCCTCCGAGAAATCTACGAGACCCTCGGAGAAATCTACGAGACTCTCCGAGAAATCTGCGAGTCCCTCCGAGAAACCTACAAGACCCTCCTAACATTTAAACCATAGTGCAACATTGGTTGACTACGGATGTCGGATACTAATCTCTTTGAGATTGGTTTCCGTTAATCCGTGAAAATCCGTGGTTTGAGACCCGCAATAAATATTGTAAAACATTTATTTGAAAAGAGTAACTATGGAGTTTCTTGTCCGTTCTTCTCCATAGAATCTACCTTTGTGAACGGACGGTAGAGTCACTTTGTATTATTTTAAATGGAAATGATGACGTTCAAAAGTACCGTTTCATGGCCTAATATAAATGAACGTTTTGACTTTGACTAAAACTATCAAGAGCTACATTCAGGCTGGTGCAGAGCGCGCACCGCCTGTCAGAATGGCCGTATCGGCGCGAAGGCTTAATCAAGCGTCGAATAAATCAATATGAATGCCGGCGGAAAGGCGTAATCGAGCGTCAGTTTGATTATTCTAAGTTCAAATACTGTGTGATTGCTTATTTGAAGTTGGTAAAAGTCACTCAAACGATTATTTAATTAACTTTTTTAGTTGATTACTAGAAATTATTAAACTAATTAATTTGTACTTCTAAATTCATTTTATGATTTGTAAAATTAAATCAAGAATTTAAAAACGAACCATAAAGAAAACATGAGTCGATAGATTTGTAACGACGTTAACCGAAGGGTATAAATACGAACGCCCGACCGTTCACAATTCATTCTAAGTCGAGCCGTCGGACGGTGCGGAGCTCCGTAATATCGTGAGTCATTCTTTGTTGTTGACGAATATTTACTGTGTGCCATTTGTGTGCTATCCACCAGCGAGAATATAAGTTGATACTGAAAACAAGTATTTCATTTCCGAAATGAGTAACCACCACCAGCACCATGATGATTATGGAATAGTGACGTCAGCATTGCTGACGTCACTGTTTTTAAAAATAACAAGGGGGCCCGTTCCCCGTCATATATGATAGCCACATTCATGAGGAAAAGAAAAACGGGAAAGGGAAAAAAACGTGATATGCGTGTACGACGCGGGAAAAAGCTAATAAGTAATAGTCTGACTAGCCAGAAGCCAGAAAATTTGAGGACAGACTTGCCAAGGGGCACCTTGTTACTTAGTTACTGTTGTGAAGGTCAAAATGGCAGTCGCACAATGTACAATACTGAAAGCCGACCCCAACATAATTACACCCCGTACGCTTTAACATGGCACCTGGCTCGACACATTTCGAATGACGTTATGAGGTTTTAATTTAAATGGAAAAATTCTATTTTGAAGAAACCAATATAAACGCGTTAGTATCACTGTTCCCGATGCGTTTATATTATTTTAATCAAAATCGAATCGTTCGATTTAAATTAAGATGTCAAAACGTAATTCGAATCAGGTGCCAAGTTAACGCGTCCCCTACGCTTTAACACGGCACCTGGCTCGACACATTTCGAATGACGTTTTGAGGCTTTAATTAAAATTGAAAAATTCTATTTTGATGAAAACAATATAAACGCGTTAGCATCACTGTTCCCGATGCGTTTATATTATTTTTATCAAAATCGAATCGTTCAATTTAAATTAAGATGTCAAAACGTAATTCGAGCCAGGTGCCAAGTTAACGCGTACGGGTTATATGTAGGTGGCAAAAGGCTAAGCAGATTTTGATTGCCTCTGCTCCTGCTTGGTAAGGAAGGAGGGAAGTGGAAATTATATTTTTTCCTACTTCTCTGCTGTTATTTTATATTTCGTTGCGGGATCCAAGACAGTTGAATCGTTTCTCCGGGATTCGTCAAGCTTCATTGACTCAGCGTTTTTTTGGTGGTCGCGCTGTTGATTCTGGCTTTCAGAAGTTGCAGTGGTTTGGGAATATGTGTCGGGCTTGTCCCAAAATAAAAATGATGGATTGCGTATAGAATGTAAAGTTAACTTGAATAAATCAGGCATGTCTCTCTACCTACTAGTGTGACTTTTAAAAGTTCTTGTTAACTTTCACTGTTACCTACCCTGACCTAAATCACTGGCCCGAAGTGTACCTTTTGAAACCTTATTTTACTCTTAAATTATTAACAACTAATAAGCATGTACAGTGATCACAGCTTGTTCCTTCTTTGAATGTGATAAGACGGCATCTTGCAGATGACCACAAAACAGACCGATATCGTGATGATAACATCACACAAACCACATTCGATCAGAACTGTGCTCAAACACTATTTATTGTCACCAACACTAATCATTACAGAACGATGATTGGCCTGTTTGTAAAGCATAATACGCTCCAATTAATTACCACTAGAACAACAAGAGGGAAAGGAATGGCGTGCAATGGCGTGCGTGGCTTTCAGCGCCGGAACAAAGTCGCCCGTGCAACAAGTGACGTTTCATCTCTAGCCACAACCTAAGGCGGAATAGCTTTTCCTTATATTAAAGCATCACACAGTAAATCTAACATAACCCAAAAAAATAGATCAGCCCCAAAATAATAACTTCCTCTGTCTACTTGGCCATGCTCTCCATTCAAATGTTTGATTTCAACCGCGTCTTCAGTTCTCTTAGTAAACAGTTCGTACGAGTTTATTTACTTTTCGCTACTTTTAAAAGAGAATGATTGTTCAGTGCGCTTGCGCGAAAACCGAGTGAGAGAATTGTGCGAAAGAGACGGGTGACGGTGGCACTCGCTTCGACCAATCGATTAGTCGCATAACGATAGCGGCTTCTTAAATGCAGATGTGTCGTGTATACCAACGTCAGTCGGCTAGCGGCAGGCGGCCGAGGCGGTCGGACATGGCGCCCGTGAGCCGGTTCCACACATACGCTGTCCTTTGTAGTGTCTGTAACGTTCGGCCGGTATAAACGTTCGCGGTCGAATGTGATCACACATTCTTTACGTCAGTGAGATGTAACGCTAATTATTGTCGGACGTACTCATTACATAAACTTTTAAAACTATTTCCAACTTACGAAAACAGCCTAAAACGATAAGTTTAATAGAGGAGAGGACACTCGATTAGTGCTCAATTTAATTATGGAGTGAACAAAGAAAGGATTGTGACCGGAAAGGTAATAATTAAATTGTATTTCTCATTTAGAAAATTCTTATTACGAGTTGTTGCATGAATAAGTGTGCCGATGATAATAGAAACAAACACGGCCTGAGCTCCAACGATTAGCAGTTTTATGATTTCTGTTATGAATTATTGGTTTCATTCATTCTAATTTGTTTGCCAATAACAAAACGCTTTCATTTAGTTTTTAGCTTTTTGGGCTGTTCTCATTTCTGGTAAGCGAAAAGACACGCCTTTCTGGTTATTTCTTGATTGATAAGGTCAAAAATAACGGCATATTAATTTATCATATCATATTTATTCATATTTTACCGTGTTAAGGAAATGGTATTTTCATAAAGATAAAAATAAAACGAGACGGATATAAACTGAAAGGTTCGTTCAGTTTATTTATCCAGCAATAAATCATTTCCTTTTTATGTTCCTAATCACGTTTACTCGACATATTCAAATAAAAACACGCATGTTTACATTTTTAATCATTCAGGGATTCATTCAGTCAAAAAGTTAGAAAGCGAACATCACAAGAGTGCGAAATTACGAACACATTCGTAGCAATCGTAGATAATTCGTAGCACTTTCGTAGCACTTTCGTAGACGGGCGTAGCGGATGATAACATAAACGTTTAAGATATAGATTTGGCATACCTGTCGTATTGGCACCTTGTGAATGGGTTCGGGGGACGGTCGTCTCCCCATCTGTTATCTCATAACCTCTTTAGTGCCCGAATGATATGGGACTTTATATTAACGTGACACGTGGACCGAGATTAGAGCGCCACTGAACGAAATGGCTATCGAGAATCGATTTAAATGTTTGTTGTCATGTGCACGGAGTGGAATTCTGTTGTTTATGTTTGGATATTTACGCTTATCATTACTGTTCTGAGCTTCCAGTTAGACTAGATCGCTTTTTGAGAAAGTAATGTTTTACAAAGATGAGTCGAGTCTTCGTACGGGTTATTTTTAACTGTGGAAAAATTTCTTCCTGTTGTTAAGGATTACTTTTGCTTCATGTTTTCTTTATTGTACGTGGATATGACGAAAGTATTGACAATTTCTTGATAAGGAAATAGGGAAATAAGAGTGTTTTCCCTATTTTATTTTTCGTGAACATAATTTACTATAGCCGAGCATCTTTGCACACTTTGTTAAGATGGAGACTTAACTTAAATTAACTTAAATGTTTATTGTAAGTAAAATGCCAAAAAATCCATTGACATGAAATTTTTACATGAAAATAAAATATGGCCGATTTTTCATTGGTCAGATGATTTTTACCGAAGGAATAAATTGCGGTTTGACAGTTCTTTAGAAAATATGTCATATTTATAATTCAGTGATTTTTTTATATAGACTAAACTAGAGGAAGGAAAAGTTAGAATATTTTTATGTTCTTATAATACAAAAATAGATTCAGAACTCGGAAATCTGTTGGGGACCAAATATTCAGGTCTGAATTTGTCCCCATTAATCTTTTGGGACTAATGTTATCCGATGGACTCCACGAATCTCGTTATGATCTGCCCAGCTTTTTCCCAACTATATTGGAGTCGGCTCCCAGTCAAACCGGATTAAGCTGAATACCAGTATTTTACGGGGAGCGGCTGCCTATCAGAGCTCCATAATCTATAAACTGCAAGGTAACACGGTACTTCTTGGCAAGACTGGAGTCACATTTTCTGTATTGTGACAATCCGTGACGACTGCCAAAAATCTATAAATGACAGCAGGGACCAACGGCTTAACTTCCTTGGGAGGCAAGGAGAAATCTCGATATGTTAAGATGGTCACCCATCCGCAGACCAATTCCCTATTCCCCGAAAACTTCTACAAGTCTACAAATAAAGCGGAAGAACAATACGAATTTAATAAATAATAAACAAAAGCATAGTTCTTTCCATAATTCATCAGGTTTTTATCAATAGTAGGTTATGTAGGTTGTATAAACAACAGGCATTCCTACGCGAGGGTCGAGCGCGGCCGAAGAGAAATTACAATAGGTACCTGCATTCCTTCCCGGCGGCCGCTATTCCATTCCTCTCGTCTTTATGCCAGCTATTGCTCCTTGGATTATCTGGCCTGCCGAGCTAAATTAGATAGGAAACTAAGGTACCTTATGGACCAATATATACGAAGGATCTCTTCCATACCTGTTTCCTTTTTATCTCGGGACAAAATAGTATTTTTTCTCCGTTGTTCCTTGACGGCCTCGGAATGAAAGAGAAACGTGGTGTATTTGTTGACTTGCTTCCCGCGGAAGTTTTAAGAGTCAACCGAGGGAAATCAACATGGTTTGCGTAAGCGATGGGCTCAGAGACTCCCGGTTTTTTATTCACTCCTAGTAGTTTTTAGGACTGTGTCGTAACATGAGTATCATCATAAAACTGTTTTTCGATTTGACAAAGTATTGGAGAAGTGATTTGTTTCTAGCCAAATGAAATACGCGCTGTTGCTTTTTCTAGTCGATGAAATGTGACTCCAAAAAGAATTAAAAAAACAAAATATTTTACATTTTAGGCCCATATTCCAAAACGTAAATTCCAACTCATCTCGAACTCCAACTTCAACATGAGCACGAAAATGTCAATGAAAGCTTGTCTAATTAACGTTTTCGTACTCGAGAGATGAGCAAATAAATGCTAAAACTTCAATAATTACGACAAGCTGGGATGGTGTTGGAGTTCGAGTTGAGTTATAGTTTACTTTTTAAATGTCGGGAAAGCCAAAAAATCACGAGAATGGAAAATAAGACATAATACCAATTATTACTAAGAGTGATCCTGGGCTTATATTTCGCTACCCTGCTTTTCCCGTGAAGGGGCGGGAGCGGCTCAAGGATTATATCAGTATCCGCACAACATTTTTCCTCCATCATGTTTTACATTGCATTTCTCGTGGAACAAAAAATCTATGGATTGATATGGATGGATTCGAGTTTTTAGCAAAATGTACTGCGATGTAGGGACTAAAATTACAAAACAAAGATCTTTTATCTGAGCCTCCATTATAGCACAAAAACCGAGATTTCTCCTTACTTACTTGTTTTATCATTTGTTTCACGAAATCTTTTCCTTTTTTGATCTCAAACCCGGGACTTTTAGCGCATCACCTACGTTTCACCAGTTATCTTTAAGTACTATGTCATTGACGTCGACTCTATACACACGAACCAAGACTCCGGGCTAATACCAAATGGAAATTCCAGACGGAAAAACCCGAAAAGATACCCAGCCGGGGAGCCGAACCCAAGACCTAATACAAGAAGAAGGCAAGAAATGGCCCTTGCAAACACTAGACCAACGAGGCTATAAAATACGAGTATAATTTATATTAAGCATTCAAATGATTTTTCATTTCGAAAATCTTACGTAATTACGTAGCAAACTACGTAGTAGTAGTACGTAGGCGGGCTCAATATAACTTAACGTCAAAATGCAAGACAGAAGCGAAATTAAATAAAATATTGAAAAGGTATCATTAAGCGTTTAAAAAATATGTAAACAAGGTGCTCGCACTCGCACTTATTTAGTTTTTGTTTCACACAACATTTTTGTCCCTGTGGAAAATATGTGATGAATGGAACTACACTTTTGTCATTTTTCAATTTAACGGTACAGCTATGGCGGCTAGTCTAATTAATATGCTCGCACCACTTTGCACGGCCTGTTGGAGTCGTTTTATTTTTTATATCTACGGAAATAAAAATTACAACCCGCCTCCACACGTCATATTGACGAAATTCCATCGACTTTTAGCTGTCAACGGCCTCGCACATTCATTACATTCTTTATTTAACGAGATTATATAACTGAAAAGAGTGCGCATTTTACTACTTGCAACGTAGCTTTTAGTCCATATTTTGTTTTTATTCCGTATCAGATCAAAGATTTTCTCTTTGTTTCATTTTCCTTATCCTGTGACGTTAGCTTTTTATCTTAAATGAATGAAAATATATTTATTAACGTCACGAAACCGGTGGATACGTAAACGGATATGAGACTATGGTATGGGAAGTGGAAAATTGTTTAAATCCGTAGGTTTATATTGATCTCATTGTTTTAGCTTGCAAAGAAAAGCAGGAACGCCGAGCATCAGATTCTTTACAAATCCCATTTATTACTGTTATTAAAAGTTGATGAATACAACAATATTCCTTTGTTGTGTCTTTACGATTGTCCTATATTTTGATTATCCGGGAATATTCTCGGACAACCATTCCCCGGGAAGGTTCAGCGTCGCGTCGTGGTAAAATTTATAAGACATAACCCGGGCGGTTTACTTTACAGAATCATAAAAATGTTATTTCTTGTGGACAGCAGGAAATTCTGATAGGGTCACCAGGAGACGATGGGGGATGAAAAGCTGTATATATATTTATATAGGATGTACTAAAAAGCTTTGCCGGCAGTTCCTATAGGGCTTCTAATTCTTTTCGAGTTCAAATTTTTGCTTTGCTTGGCCTTAAGACGGAAGTTTGACGTTCACGCCTCAAGCTTTTAAGAAAATGTAACAGATATATTTATATACGTAAGTTTTATTTTGTAACTTTTAGTTTGTTGAATTTTTACTTTAATTTTATTTTGTAAGTACCCTTTAGCATTAGATTTTTTTCAGACCAGTCCTATCAACAGTAACTTATTTACCCATAGGCGAATATCGTTATTACACAGGGCAGCAGCAATCTGAGATATTCTTCTAACCAGCCGCGCCGTAACTTCTTGTCAGTCAAATTAACCTAGACACAACAGCCAAGTCATGGTGGTGGCCTGTTTGAATTGAATGTTGAAATCAAATTTCGTGTCAGTTTTATTGACCACTCAGGATATCTCGCATATGGAGCCAATCCTAGACGCAGAAGCCAAAACATGGTGGATTTAGAACGTGCTACCTATAAAATTTGAACGCGTGTATAAATTTTGTGTCAGTACCGCGGACGAATTTGTTCGTCTGGAGCCAATCCCAGATAGAAAATCAGGTTACAATTATCAGCTGTTTCATACATTTTAGTCGAGTAGGTATTGAACTTTTGTATGAAACAGCTGATTTTTTTTTCGTGATTTCAGAGTCGGTCCCATAGTGAAAGTTGTTCATATTCATGGGTAGAACACCCAGTGAAAATTTGGCCGGTCATTAAAAAATAACCTCGTATAGTAATATAATATTTTTTTCAACACATTTGCTCAAAAAATGCATTTACGAAGCCTGTATGCATTGTTCGAAAGTTAAAAATTATGCACCACACAATGGAGCGTGCGGCAAAGTAGGTACTCTCACCTAAGTACATATTTTACCGCAAACTCCGTTGTATAGCGCCGTGCGTATTCTTTACGGTTTTTTTTTAATTTCCATAAAAAATAATAAGAATTCCACCAAGGAGTTTCACATCACGAGAATAAATAAGCTGAATGATCGAACCTCCTTGGAAGCGCTTTTGCTGTATACGTTTGTCTCATTTTAATATTATAGAGAAAATGAGAGAAGATAAATAAAAAGAATAAAGTATGTGGTTCTAATTTTCACCACGCGCATGTGGCGCCCTTTGCAAATTCGCGCCATTTTCATATTAGAAACGTCAAAGATTGTTGCGACTTTCCGACTGATTTCTAGAGACAAAAAGTTTGTTTCATTACTTATTGTAATGTTTTCTCGCAAATGTGTCGAAAAACGTTGTATGACACACGTGCGGATTTGGTTTTTACAAACTCGTGACTATGGTAAGCCCTCGACTTCGTCTCGTGCTTACATTCGTCTACTCGTTTGTAAAAACCAACTTACCGCACTAATATCATAAATAACTATTTTGTCATCGCAACAGAACCAAAACTTGAAATTTCAACTCAATAGGATCAGAGAAACTTATTCTGATTCAGCTTACAAGATTTGATCTAAACCAACAAACATACATATAAACATTGCAAGTTAATTAAAAGCTTGTAAAAATAATAAGGTAGTTGATGGTGTTTTCCGTTACGCCATGTGAGCATGGCTCCAGAAAAAAAATGGTACGCGTTCCAGTATTATTTTTATTCAACCAATAGTTTAGTTCGTCGGGTAACCGAGTGCGCTACACAATGTGCGGGTCGAATATCAAGCGCAAGTGCCCATAACTTCGAAATTGGAAATTCCAAACTACCGTCGCCATTTTCGTTTATTTTCTTAGTTACTAATAAAGAGTCACTCAATAGAGAGGCAATCAATCAATTAAATTTGGAGAGGCATAAATTAAGAATAAATCTTTATTAAAAACTCGCCTCTGCCACTGACTTCGCCTTCGTGATAATCGAAAATTATCCAAAGGGTAGGTACATACTCTTAAGATGAAAAATCCGGAATATGGTCTACCCGTGTGCCAAGATTCATCCAAATCTGTTCAGCCGTTATGACTTGAAAATGTAACAAACCAGCAGAGAGTTACTTTCGCATTTATAACATTAAAATTTGCACGGATTTGCCTTTCGCACCAAATAGAACATTATTTTTACGAAATAATATTGGCAGGCAATCTAACTTGCCTTGAGTAAGATGCCGTCTTGGCTCATTACATGAGCGTAAGATTTGTAATATTAAAAGACATTACTGAAGGTGACTACATAAAAAAGCTAATTAGTGGCGCCATCACTCTTTTTCTGCCCTATTGACTTATTCCCTTCAGAAAGCCAGTATTGCCATTTGATTCCTGCTACAGTAGTTTTGAATTCGTAGTCATTTAGTGCCCTTTTCAAAAGCAAAAGGGCACTAAATGACTACGAATTGAACTGCGTACTGCGTTATCGACACTGAAAACTTACCGAGCATCTACATTTCAATGAGCCCGCATTCCACCCAAGACATATGGCACATTACAATGAGCTCAGGTTCACTGAAATTCAAGCAAGTTTCATTAGTAACTGACCGAATTCTACCGAGTAAACCAAACGAAACCGTACTGGAGCGGTACCAGGTAGCGGTAAACCGCAAAACTACCAAAATATTATACTTTAATAATGTATGTAGTATTTCAGATTGCTGAGTCAGTGAACCGGCTCTGAATTTGTTTTTCGTTTACTCCCGACCCCGAGCTAGTAGGTAACAATAAATTGAGCTGAGCTTTCGTAAACGTTATGTCTATTCATCCCGGTGGAGTTTCTAGTAGATACTAATTTCCGATAAATTTGTGCGTTCTCGCGGGTGAAACGAGCCACGGGGAGAAATTTATAGCTTTTGAAGCGGCGTTCACCTTTGAATTGAGCGTTAATCTTGTGTGAAAGACGCGACGTAACGGCGAGATGCGAATACCGCAAGTATTCGCATATAATCGTCGTGTTACCCACTCATTGTTTAACCAAGTAAAACCTTCTATAATGGACCATAAATCCTGAATATTGAGTCCTGATTTTTAATCGATGACACATTTTTTCAAGCGTCCGCGTAAGTGTCGACGTATCGCGTCGGGAAAGCGAGGCGGAAAATTTGTTTAAGAAAGTAATTTATCACTTTCCGATGGATATATTTAAAAAGGGAGCCGCTTCGGCAATTTGCATATTTATTTGGCAATAAGTAAATTGTAGCGAACACGTTGAGGGTTAATTTGCTTCGTGGCAGCCCTGGGCGGAACCCGAACTGCTTTCTCTGCCCAAGTCATGCGTGGTTATTTACCTGTATCAGATCCTTTGTCTATTTTCGCTCCACAAAGTTCGCTTTATTTGCTCTGCACGATTGGCTGCTTCATTCCGACATAACAAATGAAACAAAGTTATTACTAGTTTTCCGGATTACTTTCTTCAGAAAACAAATCTTTTGCGATAGATAAATCAGTATGTTTTAATTTTCCTTTATTTGTTTGTGGATAGTATAATGCCTGAAGTACCTACGTTGTCACATGGTAAAAAAAAATATAAGTAAGAACCGTTAATGTCTGTTCTTCAAAAAGCGGTACCAAAGTTATAGCAAAAAAGTCGTCGTTATATGCCAAAATATCGTCCTTAGTCGTTTGTATTAATTTTCATAGAAAGTACGCATAAAGTGCTATTATGATAATGTCCATTGGTTGGAAAATGTCGGGGCGGGAAATGTACAATGCAAACGACTTTGGGGGCCTATTATTCGCAATCAAAGCATCAATATAAAGAAAAGTGATCCACGATATGTTTGTTCCACTTTAAAGAGCTATTCAAGGACATCCCGCGGTGAGGAAAAATTCCCCTCTCTTTTTACGATTTAATTTCACGCTACCTTTACATGAAATGCGTCTTTGTGGAAAACCTTATTTGAATGGATGTGAAAATGAAAAATAAAGCTTTATAAAGGTTTATACACATGACATGAACATATGATATGAATTTGAAAATATTAACACTTCCGTCCTTATATATTTATGAAGTTGTCATGTTCATAAAATAACAGATTCGAAATCTTATCCACCAAGCGCCAACAAGGTGCACTTAAATCAATATCTTATCATTATGCCCTTCTTTCAAAAAGTTTTCTAGCACCAAAATATATAACAAACTGTCTAAATTCAACACACAAAGCATATTTTAACATGAATGAATATTTAGAAGAAAACTGAAACCATTATTAACCTCTGATAATAATTGATAATTATAATTTTACCTCCAATTTATTTATTTATGATTTAGTTTATTAAGGACTGTTTACTGTTCATCCACTGTTATTTTATTTTTTGTCGTTGTTAAGTTACGTTTTATTTTATTTGTAAAGATTTAGTTTGTTTACGTTTGTACCTACAACAATATGTGTATGCCCAGCAAGGCAGCACATAATGAAACACCTCATTATAAATTACACCACCAATGTTCAACATTTTACCTATGTGTGACAAATAAATATTTTGAAATTTGAAATGACATGCATGTAAAATTATTATCATTATTTGTTCTATCAAGTAATTATTTTTTAAATAATGGTAATTTTGCGAGATATAAACTAACTCCTTACTTGCTTCCACTTGGATTTACTTTTGAACATAATACAAAAACACTATCTTCTAAATATTTCACACCTCTCAGCACAAAACGATAGCAAACAGGAAAGGCGCTGTGGCTCAATTAGCAGAAGTACAAACACTACGAACAGCTAAACAGCTCGTCGACATGTCCCAGAGATAAAATGAACAACGCCGTAGTGCTTGACAACTGTAATAAAGCAACCCAGTGACGCATTGTTTACGAACGGTCGTCGGTGAGCCGGATAGGCCAACGAGACGTCTTCTACGCATAAGGGGAAGTTTACACGAAGCTAGTGCGTTCGCACTTGTCCTATTGACTTGCGCTGGCCTTACCCGTGATAAGCAAGGCCAGTAATTCCTGCATTTTTCTTGTGGTGTACGTCGCGGCTCTTTGCTCTTCTTCGCAGCTTTTCGTTATACAGATGCACTAGCGACTGGCCCAATGCGTCTACACGGGTTTACTAGCGCGAAGCATGAAAACGCGGGTGGAGATCTCTCGCTAGAAAAATAGACAGGCGCTATATTCGTGCCAGTGTCGACTGTTAGTGCTGGCCTGGCACTACACGAGGCCAATACTAAGCTACTACTGTCTGCAAATCTAACTGGCGGCCAGCGCTGGTTTCGTGTAAACCTGCCTTTAAGCCCCTGCGTTTGCATGCGACAGCGCTTTCGGGAAACATAAAGGGCAGATACGGACGCAATATTAGCATCGCGCTGTTATTCTACTACAGATGGATCCCTTTACACTTGTAACGAATAAAGATAAGACAAATGTATTTGTTTTTTGTACTCGTAAGTTATCGCGCAGATGTGTTCGAATTTTGAAGTTAGTTTGGTTTGGAAGTTCTCTAATGTGTCTAAGCTTACATATATTTGAATAAATTAATGGTTACCTAATACCGGTTTTTGTAAATGTTTTCGTAATCAGCAAATTAATTTTGATACATAAGTATGTATGTTTTAATTGCGCAACTATAAGAGTGTTTCTTTAAAAAAACAGCACTAGGCGGATTCAGGATTGTCGGTTGAATTCCGCGACAGAATTTTGTTTAAGGTTTTTGTTAGGAATTAAATAGGTAATTATAGGCATATATCATTCATGATGAGCCGAATGGATATTGGTTAAATCAGACCATGCACAATGGTCCGATTTGACCAAAATCCGTTCCATGTGCGCCAGAGTCGTATAAACGGATCAAACTGACCTGAATCATATTTGTCTGTTCGTACTCGCTTTCCACTTCTTTAGCTTTAATTTTATTGTCTGTTTTTCATAATTTTAAAGGAAAAAGTTCTTACTATGAAAAAAGACAATTTTGTCAACTATTTCTATTAAATCGATAATCACCTATATCAAATCTGCCTAGCAGGGGGCAGCTGAATATCAGTATTTCACAGGGAACAACTGCGTATCTGCCACCACAACCAAGTAACTGGGAAACACATCTTGGCCAGACCCGAGACTTTCTGTCTTCTGACTATTCGTAACACCTGCCAAAGATGTCCAAAGAACAACGGCTTAGGTATCCTTTTCGCGGCACGGAGGTAACTCAGTATGTAATGGATGGGTGACCACCCATCCACCGACCAACTTTGGCAACCTCGAAGTTCGACCAGAGTGGTTGCCACGAGCTAGCGAAAGTTACATCACACCTCAAAATGAAAAACTAATTACAGTTGAAAACGTTCAAATATACGTGTGGTAAACTAAATACTAACTTTAGTTGCAAGCCGGTGCCGCGGCGACGTCCGGAGACAGATGACAGCATCCTGACATGAACTATGTCCAATGAAAACGTTCGCACTCATTTACAAACTAAACTGTTGCGGATTAGGTGTGAGGAAATTTTAGATCAGCTGTTTCAGTTAAATAGTATGAAATTCTATTTAACTAAAAATTAGTCTAACCTTCACTCTTAAAAATGGGTATTGTGCAGGGATGTTATGGATATGAAGTTTCGGATCTGGATAAGGATACGGATATAGAAATAATATTATGCCGGTTTCGGATATGAAATTATTTCGGTTAGTTTCGGATAATTTCGGTTTCGGATATTGGATTTTTTTGAAATTGTAAAAGTAAAACACAAAATCGGCTAGTGTGCTCGGCGGTGCAAAAAATCTGTCGTAACTGTCTCATTTGGACTCCACCCCTATCCGAAATTATCCGAAACTTTTAAATCGGATTCGGTTACGGATAGATTTTTATTTTGGTTATTCAATAGTTTCGGTTACGGTTACGGAGCTCCAAACCAATTCTGATATTGTGTTACCCAGTAACTGGGATGTGAGGATCAGACATGCAGCCGCTCTATGAAGTACTATTTTGTAGACGAGATTAGAAAGCCCGCCCACGATAACATGTAATGGTAAGATTGTATACTGAAAGACTAAAACAGGATACCTACATACATTTTAAGTGTACGAGTTTGTAAGCGATAGCTTTAATATAATTATTATCTTTAAATATCATACATTTAATTACAAACATCATAATACCTTTTGCAAAAAACATAAAACCCGTTATTCACACGAGGTGTACCTACTAAGCTTAATTGAAACCGAGTTTTATACGTAAGTACAAATGCAAGCGAAATTCAAAACGTTTTAAAAATCCATTTAATAATTAAAAGTCTGTAAAGCATCTAGTTAGAATGGGACGTTACCTAAGCGATGACGTGTTATGAATACATTTCCGCTAAATAGAGCACACGCTTAATGTTTTCATGTTTTAATTCAGGCTAGGAATCAACTAACCGGTTTAAACAAACGGTTAGTGTTATCGTTGAGAAAGTTTACCTTTAATTTTAAGTAAAACTCTGAAGAGTCACAATTATTGGTTTGTATGTGGCGGTTGTGTTTTCTTTCACTGATAGAAAACTATAAATATAATGTTGCTGAATGCCTTTAGCTTTGAAAGGCCCTGGAACGCAAAGGGAATTTGGAAGAACATAGATGGGTTTTAGTCAGTAAGAGTCTGACACTCCTTTCCGCTCCACCCAGAGCGGAAGGAGTCATTTGATGTCTCTTATCCTTAAAAAAACAAGCTTTGAATCTGCGAAAAATAAAAAATAAAAAAATGGTCCCCATTCACGGTCGGACCTTGGCAAGCCTGCTTAACCTTGAATATTTATTCGTGCGGTTGCTGTACCCTACCTAGACTGTTCTCCTTAAAATTCTTAATCTCAAAAATCTTTCAATTTTATATCAAGTAAATTTGTAACAATGTTACCTAGATTTTTCCAGTCATAAAGCTTTTTGGGTCATTGTCCAGAGCAATGTAGATTTTCAATTAGAATTTTTAAACTAAAGGAAGGCACTTGTTTCTAGGAATAAAAGCTTTTGATGAATTTAATAATGTATTTCAAAGGATTTGGTTGCTATGTTCAGGTAAAGGACCTAAAATGTAGTTAGAGGAAAAACTCCATTACTAGAAAACATCTAAAATAATTTTCGTTTCGTTTTATTCTTTGTGGATGTTTTTGCTGCCTAAAAGAACTGCTGGGAAAATAAAGTGCAGTAAGCTTATCCGGCCCATTCATGGCGGCGCCATCGGTGAACGAAAATGATGCACCCTGTCAGTTTTCCCAGTGATTTCGGTAGTTCCAAATAAAGCCACCGGGCCAGACAAGCTTACTGCACTATAGTTGCATTATAATTGCTATCACTTGAAAATGTTCAGGATTTTGATATCGGAACCCTATAAGGAAGCGTCAATGATTCCGTTGCTTGTGAAAACAGGAGAGTGCTGTTCGTTCTGTTTAGATCCATCTCTCACTCAATACTGAATCATGTTGGTTTAAGCACGTCATGTATTTAAAATCTTTAGAAATACAACTTTTCGGTTTCCATTCTTCATGTCAGTAATAGCTAAATATAAGTCAAGCACAAAGATGAGCCAACCAGTAAGATTTGAACTGGGGATGTCTACCCAGAATGTCCTAGAAAAAGTGATATTCTATAAGCGAATTGACAAGCGGTACATTTAGACATAACTCGATTTAAGAGAGTTGATGTTTCTTGCACGTTTCTCTCAATAGAGATCTTCGCTTTGGAACTGCTTCATGCAACATGCAACTAGCTTTATATCTTTAATTGATTGAAAAACTTCATTTACAAGCACTGTTGAACTGCCAATTCAAAAGTGCCTGTAAATGTAATTTTTTAAACAATTCTTTGAGTCCTTTTGGTTTTGATAGAATATAATTTTGTCTATAACATCAGAACGCGACGTACCTACCTAAGCAATCGTCGCTTATGGAGGCTTTTCCATTGCATCCAGCCTAAATACCTATTACTCGTTGCACTGCCAAAGGGGGCGGGGCCATTTTCCTTTGAAAGCCTACGACATATAGAGTAATATGCGGTTTGTTTCAGAGGGGAGGGGAGCTACCCTGATGTAGACATCTGAGCGTCGATGATGGAGCATTGGGTGACGGCAGCCAGCTCGCTGCTGGCCTTCCTGCTCTACTATAACACCTTGGACGCAGGATTTGTTTATGATGACAGGTAATTTTATGGAAAATAATGTCTTTGTTTTTAATAAAAATTGGTTGGTTGGTTTTATAAAAAAAAAAAATGTGTAACTTATACCTAATTAGCACAACGAAACAATTGTGTATTAAACGGGGAAGAGCGAGGTTTATCCCATCACAAGTATCTCCGGATTACTTTCTGGGAAGCCCCGGCAACTTAATTGTATAGATTTAAGATAATAAACACATTTTTATTTATTTATTTTATTTTATTAAAATATAGAAAAACTTTGTAAAAAACCGGCCAAGTGCGAGTCGGACTCGCGCACGACGGGTTCCGTACCATTATCTATAAAAAAAGGCAAAAATTCACGTTTGTTGTATAGGAGCCCCACTTAAATATTTATTTTATTCTGTTTTTAGTATTTGTTGTTATAGCGGCAATAGAAATACATCATCTGTGTTCATGAGATACAGCCTGGTGACAGACAGACGGACAGCGGAGTCTTAGTAATAGGGTCCCGTTTTTACCCTTTGGGTACAGAACCCTAAAAAATTGAGTCTCTAGGCAAAATGTCAAAAATGTATGGGATTGACATAACATATACGCACAGCGCTATCAAAATGCCATGTGGTCAATTCCAAACATTTTGGAATTTCGATAACCGCGCTGCCGCTGATGGAATGTGACTACGTCTAGAGCTGTAGGACAATTAATATTACTAGTGAAGACGTGGAATGGGTATCGTCGTCAAAATCTAAAAGGTTTGTTACACCAGTCAGCGAAGCACGACGCCATCATTTCGTGTGCAGTAGTTTATAAATTGAAATGTATTCTAATATGTGTTATTTTATTTATAGTTATTGTTTTATGTACATGTATTTTATTTTATACTTCAGGCATCTAGATGCCTGAAGTATAAGATTAAATTAAATTAATTAAAATAACAACGAGAAAAGGCAGACAGCTCCTTATTTATTTATTATTATTTATTATACACTTTATTGTACACCAAAAGTAAAACAAAAAGGAACCTTAACACACATACAATTGGCGGCCTTACCGCATTACGTGATCTCTTCCAGACAACCTGGGATGGACAGTAATTGTCTGGACATGAAACGGGTTGTCATTGGCGTGAAAAAGAAAACCGCCTACGTCCCCAAAGAAGTAAGACGTTACGGACGCTGTGGCCAGCTAGTCTGGGTTAAAAATTGAAAACTAAAGTACTAGATCGACATGAACCCGTAGATATTAAAAGCTAGTTTCCAAAATGAGAATTTTGAGCTTGTCAACTGGTACTACAACGCTTAAGTTTGACAAATATTCCACTTCACATTTCTATAGTGAGAAACCGAGGATTATCCTATAAAAACTCAAAACATTCTACAGCTTCATAGTTTTGCGATACAAATAATATTCTCTGTCTTTTGGCACCGTAGTAATTGAACATGACTTTCAAATGATTTTTGCACGGTTTCCTAAACATGGCAAGTTTTAAAACTTGTTCGTTTTCTTTTCCAAATTCTTAATAACTGTGGTTGGAGTTGAATAAGGCTTCCAATTGGATATTCACGATAATGTAGATGCCAAAGCATTTGAGTTCCGATTTCTGTGAGTCAATGAGAAAAATCTGGTCACTTCGAAAGGTCAGCTGTAATCACATTGAAAATATTTTAAATTAATTTATGTAATTTTCATTTGAAGAGTTATGTTACAAAAGTCCCTTCATAAACGGAAAACGAAAACCTTTAAAGATCTTCCTACGCACGCCTCGAATCGTTGAATCACAACCTGTGTAAATATTATTGATAGATTTATAAAATAATTGCTTTTTATTTATTTTATCTTGTGAGACTTTGGAAAGAAACATTATTAAATGTTGTCTTATTTAAGAACCAAATAAGTAAAATACTTGTTTTATAGTTTTTTTTTTACAATCGTTGTGAAATAGATTCTTATTTATTTGGTACTTAACTGTTAGTTGTGTTTGAAACTATTTTCAATAAGTGTCACTTTCCTAACTAGACCATAGTTCAGGTAAAGTAATAAAATGTATTTGTTTAATTTTATTTCAGTAGTATTTTATCGGGAAAACGGCTCGCGCAGCGATTTTTTCACGCAAAATAACGTTATCAGGTTTCAATGGAAAGGTAGGTCGGTACATTTTCGCTTTGTGCCGGTAGGCACCTGCCTGAAATATGCGGAAATAGCAGCCTATTTTATATGAGAAAATAAGGACCACAAATACGTGGAAATATGGTTTAAAAGCGGTCTCAAGTCAAGTAGGTATTTTTGCATGAAATTGTTCGAAATAACTCTCAATTGCTGTATCCAGTCTAAAATACCTACTGAATTTCTAAGCAAAGTTAAACTATTCACAAACATTTTCAAAAAGTCAGAGCTTTAATACAACATTAACCGTTTATCATTCGAGTTCTAACATAAAAAGAACTACGGTCAGATCCTCTTGAGGAATGCCACCAATTAACACCTAAATAAGGCTCCCTGGGGAATTGAAGGAGCTGTAAAAAGGTAACCCGCTATTTGGCGAGCGCCCAGACTTGCCCATGTTGAATAATTTAGATTTTCCTTTGATCCCATTGTCCCTGAGGGTATAAGGGCAGCCACATTATTGTGTTTGATTTATACTTTATACTTCTTTTGACTTCTTTGAGCGGTTAGGAGGCTTGAAACAATATTATTGTAATCAGAACTTATCTTAATTTTTTATCATAAAGTGCTTTACGAAACGTTAACTTTTCTGTAAAGTTATAATGTACCTAAATGGATTAGTTTTGAAGTGTCTGATTCCCCTGATGTTTGAGCTCGTAATAACAGTACTGAAACAAAACAAAAAGCTACCTGTCGAAAAGCACTTATACTTATGTCATGCGTCAAGTGCGGTATTAACGAACACTACAACACAACAGTTATAGTATAGTAGTAAGTACAGTTGGAGGACAGCGCTAATTTTCTCAGAGGAAACGTTCCAAACCGATAATCGTGATAGAATCGGTGAACTTTGTTCTGGATCAGGAGCTCGTCGAGAAGCGCTCCAGTGTTTCGTAATTGAGGGCTTACGTGACGACTGTGCACAGCTGCCCACAACTCGCCCAACAAAAAGTTCCGTACTATCCCAACTTTATCTCAATCTTAGTTTCGATTCTACTAGGGACGCGACTACTTTTTATCGATATGGTTATGAAAACCAATATAGGCCAATATTCTTACAGTATAGGCTTTGATATAAAATGTAAGGAATTACGTATTTTGCTATTTCAGCCTTATTTGATGCGTGTACGTAGATTGATATTCTTCTTATAAGAGATATTGTCAAGACGTAAAATGCTTCGCTTTGATATTGGAATAGGATTTATAAATTAACAAAAGAAACATCTGACCTCGTTAAACGTGGTTATACGTTGTTATTACAGACATTGTTGTCTTCACTCAGACGATTAATAGTACCTAGACTTTGATAGATGAACAGATTGTAAAATGTACACACATTTTACTTACACGTGAGGTTAATCAGGACGGTAGGCGAATTACTTGATCAGGGTTGCGGATTCTGTTCGAAAGAGTCACCGCGGCCCTGGAAAGCAAAGGGCACTAGGAGGAGAACAGATAGATTTTAGTCAGTAAGAGTCTGACACTCCCTTCCGCTCCGCCCAGAGCGGGAGGAGTCATTTAATGATTTTCCTTCCATAAAAAACAAGGGAATTACTTGATTTTTGATCAAACGGTATAGTTAACTAATTTAGGAAAAGCTATGCTTATACGGTTATGCGTATGTAGCCTGTTATAAATTTGTAGGTAGATATCATTCACGTGCTGATGTGAAAACGAGGCAGTACCGATCACGAAATCGTTGGCGTCATAAAGTGAAAACGCCCATAACCGGAGCCTACTCAGGTATTCCATATTTCTATTTTCATTTTTATTATGAGGCGTGGTACCGGTGTTAGCGTTCAATGTAAGAACGTAAGCCTGTAAGGAAAGTGTTGGAATGTTGGCTGGACACCGCAACCGAACATGGAACGAATAACTACGGGCCCCGTCCTTTGTATGACTTGCAGGAAACCGAACAAATATTTCCAGCCATTTTCTCGGATTATCTCGAAAATGATAAAATAAAATTGAGACTCGATTGCGTACCGGTATGAAATTGCGAGAAATCATTTATTTTAACAGATGGTAAGTAAAATATTTGAAGTGGTCTTAAAAGGCACTGATGTAAATGTAAGTAGTTTCAGTTATTTATAGAACACTAGTATCCCCGGCTGCTTAAACATCTGAGATTTTTGGAATTTTCTATATACCAGAAAGGCAACGTTCTATTTTCGTACCTTCCAGATTTATCAAAAATCGTTCAGCTGTTACTCGCTGATTGAATAAAACATCAAAACTTCCATATTTATAGCCTTAGTAAGATAACATGTTTGACAGAATACGTGTAAACTAAACTTGCTAGATTCGTGTTTTTCTCAATAAATATATTCCAGCAAAAACTGAAATGAGGAAGTGCAAAATGAAAGTCATTTACGAACAAAATACTCGGAGAACTTTTTATGTAAATAAGTGAAGGAAAAGGCGTCTTACTCACAATTTGCAATACAATGGCCGACTGTTAGAGATGATTTTTCCTTCTTCGCATAGTAAGCACGGTTTTGGTCCCATAAAAATATATTATTCAATCGGCTATTTCACCGGCTTTTTCTTCCGAATCTAAAATGAACGAATGAAATGTATGAGGGATCAATAGATAAAGGGATGAGTGCCTCGCGTGGGTGTATGGTCGATGTCCTCACACAATAAATCTTTCCCTTTATAATTGCTATACAAAACAGCTACCTGTTGTAATATATTTAAATATTTATTTATTTTGGGAACCACTTCGACAAAACCTGCAAAAATAAACCAGCGGTTCAGTTACAGTTCAAGAAATAATAGAATAGCTGTCTATTGAGAAGTTACTTCGATTAATGTTTTATCTTACAGACAGCATGCGTAATAAATATCGTAGGAAAAAAAATCACAACATTTGGAGCGACAGAATTATGTGGTTGGTTTAGGGCAAGCGATCGCTGACTTCTTAATATCCTCCACACGTAAAATGTGCCTGGTAAACATCCCCGCTTGCCAATGCCATCCGATAGAGTTTCCGACGTTAACTTCGTTAATAATTTCCTTCGGTATTCTGTTATCGCATGGCAGAAACGTGCAAATTAAGAAACCTAATGGAAAATTATTCCCCTGAGTTCGAATCGCATAGGTCAGTAAGCTTATTCCGTTACTCGTCAGGCATTCAACCGGGTTGTTTCTCACATCAACCGGAAAACGTCAAAACACGGTTCGCAAAATCAATTTGAGAGGAGAAATCGGTACGTTAAAACATGTCCATTATTAAGTTGGCATTGAGGCGCCCTGCGTAGTACGGGCTCGGGCACCCGGGGCCAATCGTTCGGGAAAACATCGAACGGATTCGGCGCCGATGAGCGACTGCTCGCACAGGTAAGACGGTAATATTTTATTTAAATTAAGCAGTTAGGGACGGCTGTTTGAATTTGTTCTTCGGTATTAAATTTTGATGTGTAGCGTAAATAAAAGTTGGAATCCCTTATTGCGTTTACTTTGTATAAATTAATAGCAAGCACTTACAGATTGGGAATGTTGAGCTACAAGCTTTTATGTAAACAAGTTAGGTATCTTTTTAGACGTTCTCTTTATTTTGTCGTTACTTCGTCTTTGAGACAACAATCTGAAATCTTTTTATACGTTATTACGTTAAGTTACCGGAATTCTTCGCTAAAATGTTACGTGGTTCGGTGGATACCTACAAAAGACTCGGGTACCTTACGTGTATATTTTTTAGTTGCAATCTGTCAAAATGGGGTTGGCCAGTGAAAACTTTAGGTAGATGGCGCTAGCATAGCTTTCACCTGTCAAGTTTGTGTTGTGTTTTGGCTTTACTTGTTGAGTGCGTTTTTTATAATATTGAAAGAACTGTTGTGAACGAAACATGTATTCGACATGGCAGATAAGTGGGTTGAAAGCTGAATTGAAAAAACGAGGTGCATCTTTACGAGGAAGGAAAGCAGACCTAGTCGACAGGTATAACCTTATAACCATAAATCACAAATTTTCCCTTCTAAATACATGATTTAGAAAGGGTGATTGCTAGCTTGGTTCTCGTTTACCTAATGTACTTTGATATAAAACGTTTTATCGAAAATATAAGCTTTCGAGTAAGTGCTTTTTAAGTTTTTTCTATCAAGAATGAACTCTTGTTTTGTTTACAGATTAGAGATGTATGACCAGAATGTTTACTTTGGAAACACAGGAACTCAAAGGCACGATGATCCTCCTCACTCTAGCATGTATCGGGACATTATCAGCAATACTAATTAAAAAAACATATTAATTATAAATAGGCTGTAGGTAGGTTACGATACCTGTAATAAGATTTTCAAATTTTTTTGTTCTTGTTTTCTTTAGTGTATTATTTGTTATTTTATTAGGGTGTGACAATAAAACTAATAAACATAACTATTTGAATTTCTTTTTATTATTTACAATCCTTACTCTAAAATTACACAACAGTTATCATATAAAAAATATTTCGAATGCCACATACAATGAGACTAAAGGTGTCTGCAAAATTTTATAAGTTTTTGTTAAGCCTATTAATCTTTCTATGTGTACTCTTTGACTATCAAGTTTCTGATCACGCACGCTTTAATACAAAACCTGGCAAATGTGATCTGCCTTTCAAGAAATCAGGTATATTAATTGACACATTTTTCACTGCAAACAAGTCCTGGACATTAAATTAAATCCTCTATCAGCCATGACACCATCACAATATCGCCTTCATCTCACAAAGTAATCAATGAGCTGCGTTCAATCATCATCTTGGGTAGAAATATATACATTGTCGGGAAGAGTCAAATCTTCTGAACTGGTAGTTTGCACAGCTGATGTGTCTATCTCTTCAAAAAGTGCTTTTCTAATATTTCGGTTTGATAACTGCTCTTCTCGAGCTTGTGCTTCTTGAGAAAGAGTTTTAGTAGTCCAGGGAAACAATGTTGGGACTGCTGATTTTTTCAGGTAACGGTGCTTGTTTTCAATGCCTTGAAACAGCCAAAAAGGATAAAGAACACATTTTTATTACGATGCCGAATGTTTTTAGAATACAATTAATGTGACGTACCTGTATAAAAACTAGTTTTATGGTAATCTGTTTCCAAAAATGTTTACGACATAACCTCGAATTTTATCCGGCTTGAAGTTTTGTCTCCTTATGGCTTTTAGCCACTTTTTTGTCACTGCTGAATCTTTAGGAAACTGATGCGCACCTATTTCCTTACAAAAGAGTTCTTCACAGATCTTCGGAATTGTGAAAATAATTAGTTATTCAAAATGTTCATAGAAAATTCTTATATTTTGGTTAAAGCTATGCTAGCGCCACTTTGACAGTTGCCAACCCCATTGAAGGGGAATTGAGGCTGTTTTGACAGATTGCAACTGACATGCGAACGTTGCTTAATTAAAAATGAGTAGAGTTGGCACTCTGATTGAAAACGTCAAATTATATGTCATGCAAACCTAACCTAAAGTGAGTCAATATTGGCTGAGGGCACAGCCGGGCAGTAATGTTGTACTGGATTTTATTATAACCCGTCAATAATGTGTTTTGAATTTGAAACCTCACCTGTGAGCTAAATTGGCGGTATAGTACTTACAACGCCCTCTGGTGTTGTCAGAAAGAGGAAATATGCTCTCGAGACTCTTACTTTTTTTTTTTTTTTTTAGAGGATGGGAAATCATCAAATGACTCCTCCCGCTCTGGGTGGAGCGGCAGGGAGTGTCAGACTTTTACTGACTAAAACCCACCCTTAGTCCTCCTAGTGCCTTTCTTCCCAGGGCCGCGGTAACTCTTTCGAACATATTCCGGCGACGGTGGCGGCGGCTGCGGCGGAAGCGACGGCGGCGGCGGCGGCGGTGGAGGAGGGTTTTCTCCTCATCCCGGCTCTGGCGGGTGGACCGCAGGCTTTGCCCCCAGCCCAGTGATCGGCCGGCTTGCCAACTGCCGCACATGCGAAGCAGTGCGGCGCGGCGTCGCACGAGCCGGCCCTGTGACCGGGCTGACCACAGCGGAAGCAGTAGTCACTGCGGTCCACCTCCGAGGTGCAGAGTGCTCCGACGTGGTTGCCAACTTGGCAACGGAAACACCTCAGAGGTCTGGGCTCCAGCAGTTTCACCTGCGCGGAGACCCAGCCCACCAAGAGCCTTCGGCCCTCCGAGATTTTCTTGGCCGCCGACACGGGGCAGCTCACCACAACGGTTCGCATGCCCGTGTTGTCAGGACGGATGGTGCCCGCCTTCACCTCCTCTGCAGAGCACCCCCCCGTCTTGACGACGGCGGCCAACACCTCCTCCTCCGTGACGGAGTCGTCCAGGCCCAAGATGCGCATGTCTACGCACTTCGTGGGCCTGGACACTCGGACGTCATTCGCGCTCAAGGACGCCCTAAGCCTTTCGGCTAGAGCGTCCGCGGCCGGACCGCTGTCTGCTCCAGGGATCTCCAGCATCCTGGCCGCCGTCATGGTGACCCTGAGCCGGAGACCCCCGACGATGCCAAGCTCACCGAGGTTGACGGCCTCCTTCGCCTTGGTGAGCATGTTGGCATACGTCACGCCCCTCTTCACCGCGTCCGGCTGCAGCGTTACCACTACAGCCGCGGTCTTCGGGGCGCGGAGCGCAGTCGCGACGCCTCGCGCTCTCTGCCGCCGCCTTCTCTCCCGCCTCTTTGCCGCCCTGGCTGCCTTTCCCGCCTTCTTCTTCTCCCCGGCCACTTGCCATTCGGCTTGAGCCGGGGGAGGATCTGAAGGCGAGGAAGCCGGGGGGAGCTGCTGCACAGACGGCGCAGGAGCCTTTGCCGTCCGCGCAGCAACCCCACCCTTCCTCTTCCTTCCCGGGGCCGGGTCCGGTTTTCCCGGCACCGGCTTCGCGGGTGCCGGCCCGGACCCTTTGTCCTGGCCGGACGACCTCGGTGTGGCAGCCACGGCGGCCGCGTATGAGGCCACCTTTTTCTGGCCTGGAGCCTTCCCACTCGCCGCTAACGGGGGGCGTAGGACGATGCCCTCCAGGACGGAGAACCGCGCCTGGAAGGCAGCCATCTCCTGCCGCACAAGGTCCAGCACTCGGCCCTTTCGCGGTACGGGCTGGCCATCCCCCCCGCGCCCCCCTTGTGGCGCCCCCTGTGAACCGGCTCCCTGGAGCCTGGCCAGGTCTGCTCGGAGCCCCGCATTCTCCCTCTGCAGGCGCTCCGTGGCGGCAGCCAAGCGGGCGACCTCCGCCCGCAGGTTGGACATCTCGTCCACCGGAGGCCCACCTCGGTTAGCCTCCGCTGCCGCCAGGATGGAAGCCAGCGCCGCGCTTATGGCCTTGTTTTTAGAGGAGAGTTTCCTCTTCAAGGCCACATCGCGAAGCGCGGCCTCCACCACCTCCGCAAACCCGGCCCTCCGAACCCGCTCCTGTCCGGAGTCATCCGGCTCACCGCCGGAGGACTCCGAGCCAGGAGCCCCACGACCGCCATCTTCGGGGGGTCGTCCAGCATCCCTGGAGGCAAGGACTCTGCCCTTGCCTCTCTCTCGGCCCTTACCCCGCCTGCTGGTGGGGATTTAACGGGCCGAGGCCACCTCTTCGCTGCCGGACGACCCCCGGTCCTCCTCTGATCTGGGCCGCTTGCGGAAGGACCTGGAGTCCTCCGCAGCAGCCCCTCGAGACTCTTACTTAGGGATGATATACTCGAATTTCTTTAGAATCATAAATACTGCTTCTTCATAACGTTGCTGTGTTTTCGAAGACATAAAATTGTAAGAAATTGGATATACGGATCATTGTGTAAAAAGATTAGATTAACACTCAAAACACATGTATAGTCGATTTATTATCTTTATTAATCAATTTTCTCGAGCGTCTCCAATGACGTTCTAAATTTAAAATGCAAACAGCCAAGCGCTTGAACCCAATTCTACCAGTTGATATAAAGCCCTGTATAAAGCTTAGTTTACACAAATTAAGTCATTTTTCTTAGGTTGCTAACAATAGGTGCCTAAACAAAACCACAGAAAAGTAACAAAAAAAAACAAAATCGAAAATCGAGATGGTCGTGGCCATGTGTTATACCGAGTCGAACGCAAAAATGGCGCAAATATTGCAAATCCTCTATGCAGTTTGACTAACATTAAGTGTACCTATATAGTTCTAAATATAATATATTGCTTGTAAATTTAATTAATACTTTGATTTTAGTACTATGGCTTCTTATTTTCTCACGGTAGGTGTGAAAAGTAGAGTATCCTCCTCGGGAATAAAGGTGTCTTTATCTTGGGCTAGCTTGAATCCCTCGCGGCATTCAAGATTCTTGTTTAAACTCTAAACTCCTGAATTCTTCATTGCGTTTGGGATTCAATATGATACCCGTGACATAAAACACTGCTTTATCCACTGGGTGCATATTCTACTATTACAACTGTTTTATAAAAGTGGCATGATTTTTTTGTAAATTCTATCTTATAACCAATCCTCATTAATATAACGTCAGAAAAAAAAAGTTTCATACTCCATCTCATCCCTGTCAGAAAATATTGAAATAAAATTTATTTTAAAACAACTATCCAAATACTGATTCATAGTAGATACTAGGTTTAAAAATAAATGACTTTTTGTATAATAAAAAATATATCCGAAAAAAAATTCAAAGTTACCTAGAAACTTGAACTATGTTAACGAAATAGCAAAATTTTCGAGAAAATTCTTTTTTTGTTGTAGGTACTTATAACTTTGAAAAACGCTCGCAATTTCACTTGATAAATAACTAACGGGCAAAAAATGTTCGCAGATTGACACCGGCTACAAAAAATGTGTTAGGTATTGATCTTTTATATTTCATTAAAAGGTAGCCGTGCTGGGAAAAAGTTACGTTACCAAAGTTTTTTAATCAAAGCTGATGAAAAATATACGATACGAAGGAGCTGGTCGTCAAGATACCTACTTATAACTTGGTGCCGTGTACCTCCGTGACAATCTACAAATTGCCCTTAAAGAATTTCACTTAAAAGTGTTTTATTAAAGCTCAGGAAATCGTAAACACTTTGTTTTATGATGAAACGTGGTACCTTTCGTTCTCATGCGAATATATTAAAAAAATTACTGAAAATAATAGTATGTAGGTATTCTATTATTAAATTCATTGATGACCTGTAAAACGTGCGTAATGATACCACAAGCATTGACAATAACCTGCGGTCCAGTTAAAATATGGCATTATGCCTGCCAGTGTGAATGGTTCACACATAATTATGTGAAAAGTATATTTATTGTATTCATTTAATGATCAAAAAGTTATAGGTAAACCTTCTGTTTTCATTGCATACTGAACATACTAGGCATCTACAATTTAAATGTCAATCCTTTCATTACCATTTTAACAAATTTCTGGAATTTTAATGAAATAATATACGTTAACGGTTTTTTTTTTCGCAGGCGGGCGATTCTCTCCAACCCCGATGTCATCGGCCACACACCTATCAACGCGTTATTTGAAAACGATTTTTGGGGAACACCGCTCACAGACCCCGGTTCACACGGCTCCTACCGCCCGCTGTGCGTCGCCACATATCGATTCAACTACGCTTTTAGTGGATTTAAACCGTGGAGTTACCATCTCCTGAACGTTATATTCCACTGTACAGCAACGGCTTTGGTGGTGGTGACTGCTCGTCGGTTGCTGCCAGCGTATTGTATGAGAGTGGGCACCGCAGTCACCGGCATCGCCTTCGCTGCGCATCCCATACACACTGAGGCAGTAGCGGGCGTGGTCGGCCGCGCTGATCTAGCCGCATGCAACTTATTTCTTCTGAGTTTCCTGCTGTACAGTGAACACATACGACTACGTGAGGAAAGACACAAGAAACAATGTCGACATATAGTAAAAGACAATATGATGCGACGTCAAATAACATCTAATGACCCGCCGTTCAGGCTGAGTTGTCATAGCTTGGTGCAACACATCATGATGAATGTTCGCAAACTGTTGAAGGCGAGTAAAGCGGGGCCTCTGAAGATGTTGGACGCTTGTGAAGTTAACGGCGCAGTGAGACTAAAGTGTCAGTTCAGTGATGGTGTCAGTGAGGAGTCCGGGGAACTGTTGCAGTGGCTGACTCTAGCGGGGACACTTACGTTCGCCGCGGCCGCCACTCTGTGCAAAGAGCCGGCCATAATGGTTCTGCCTCTTTGCATATTCTATGACTTTCTTAAGGGCACTCGCTACGAGGAATCGTACTATAAGGTAAGGAACACAATTTTTTGACGTAAATACCTACGTTTAATATGCGAAAGGGTTTGGTTTTCTTCTAATAAGGTCAAGTATCGGAAAGTTATGAGATTGTTTTCGAGGGGTTTTGAGATTGAAAGGGTTCCTTTCAGCTAATGAACGTTGGGTGATTGATATTACCTCGTAGATACTGATTTTGAAATAAATCCGAGGGTTATTCTCATGCTGATCCGGTAATAAAAGGAAGATAAATTGTGAAAGCTATTTATCTTTTCAAATTATGTGAAAGATTTAACGAAATCCGGAAAGGACACTTTTGGGTCAGATTTTGTCCTATCCCAATAAACCCTCAGTCACAATTTAATATAATATATTTGGATGCGAACCATGTATACTTAGAAATACATTGTTGCATAGCTACGTGTAACAGGATCGGGTCTACAGTAGAAGAACAATAGTGGCAACGGGAGCGTTTCGAGCTCACGACTCGCTGGCTCGCTAATCAGTCCGACACGACGCCTCGTTTCGTTGGCTTTCCTACTAATACTTAAGGATTTCAAAACAATATCTTTTAATACACGACGTCTTTATAATCAACAACTGAAAGGATAAAAATCACTGTTACTAATACTCCTAAAACACATAGAATAAATAATCACATGAGCGGAAATAAGGCACTACAAGGATGTGTCTTCGGAACTAAAGTCAGTACTAATCCAATTGGTATCCCGTGAACATCTTGATTGTTTCCAAGTCGTGATCTGAATGTTCGATGGAGGAGAGGAAACTTTGGACGCACTACCGTAATTAGTAATAGACAAGTTATACACAACTGTTGCGAGGCGCGATATAAATAACATAGTCACTTTTTAACTTTTTTGTATCGAAGATAGCTTAGATAATATTTTTGTATAGAGATTGAACCTATATCAGGTTACAGCTCTATTTTTGGCCAGTATGTACATGCTACGTTATTATTGACAAGATCACCCGGCTGTGCAGTCTTGTCTGTTCTAATAAAACTCCTACATTTTTCATTAAAATTTAATTATTCTTTAGAAATTAGATTTACAGCTAGATCGATGGCCAGTCAATGTTCTACCCATTGCAGAGCTACAAATTATCAGACTAACCGCAATTTACATTGAAATGGCTGGTTATTTCTTGAAACAGATTTCCTTAGTTCTTGAAATATTAAATAAGTAACAGGAACATGACAAACAAATTCCTTATTATCGTATTATTGTAACAGTCACCACAATCGTAAAAAATTAGGATTCTTCATCATCATCATCATCATATCAGCCGAAAGACGTCCACTGCTGGACATAGGCCTCCCCCAAGTGTCACCACAGCAACCGGTCCTGTGCGTCTCGCATCCATCGGCTATCAGCGACCCTCACCAGGTCATCGGTCCAGGGAGGCCTTTCAACGCTGCGTCTTCCGGTAAAATTCAATATCCTTTCTTAGTGATGCTCACTATCACTATTTGGGGAAGTTTTATGCACACTGATGCTTTCATATAGTTTTCGTTGTTGGTTCTATTAAGCATATTTATGATGTTGAGTAGAAAAACACTCTTTAAACACATAAAAGCTAAAAATCAAAATATAGGCTAAAGGAAACAATATCTTTCGTAGAACTTGTCGGTGTCTGCGCAAAACTCGAAATAAAATAGTCAATTCACATCACGTCTAGTGTCCGAAGGGAATAGCGGGTTGTTAGGGTGCAAGACTATTCTCATTTATGGGGCTGATGGGGCACAAGCCTGCTACAGAAAATTGACATAAAATACTGCCGTTGACCGTGTATATTTAATGTATAAAAAATATACACGGTCAACAGCAGCATTTTTCTAATTCGAGATGATTATCAAATTTTAGAACAACAAACTTTATGTTTTGTATAGGAAAGTTTTATACTTTTTTTAGGGCTTTTATAATAGGTATAAAAGGGTTACTAAAAGTCAATACAAAGCACTAAAGTAGATACTTGAGTTTGTGGCGAATGGATTGAAATTATCTCGAATATTAAATTTAAGTATTTTCAATGAAAATAACTTAAATTAAAAATACACGAAACTTACAACAAACTAAAATATTGCATCAAAAAATTCGTCCTCAACGCTGTCAGCTGGTAATGTGCCCAAGAGACTGGTGGCATTGCCACGTTGAATGGCAATGCTTGGTTTCTGCCCAAAGTAAAAGCCAGCTCTTGGGTCACGGGAAGTGTCAACTAGCCGTTTCGAATTTTAATAATTAATTTAAGTTTAGTATTTTTGTTGCATCAAAAAAATACCGTCTCGTCAACGGAGTTGCACTAAATAATATATTGTAGCTGTAAAATGTATTGCTATAATAATTATTTTATTGCGATATAATAATTATTAATGTTATAGTGTAGTATTCAGTGAGGTGTCATGCAAATCAACCAAATTTCAAACAAATAATAATTTCGGGACCTGCTTAAATAATTAATACAAATCTCCCTGTTGATAATGTTTGACATTTCTATTCAGCTAATGTTATAATATTATTAATGTATAGCAAATCAAAGCCGAAATATACACGGTGTTCCATTGAAATGTTTGCAGCCTTAATTGTCTTATAAAATATGTATTTAGCTATCTCCTCCATTTGACTTTCTGTTTACTTAGTACGTAATGGGATGCAAATAGGATTAGCAATTGATTAATTAGCGAGACTATGGTTATAGCGACCAACGTTTTAATCCACGTGTCTGCGTGGTTCGCACTTAGCTTACCTATGTACGTAGTAATTAGAGAGGAATGCTGAGTGGTTAGGGTTATATTTAAAGTGTTTATAGCTGAGTACATTCCTAGATACGTTTTTTTTGCATAGCAACAATTTAAACTCTTATTGGTGTATCTGATCTTGCTCATAATTTGTTTATTCCTGAAGTACATGCAGGCGTTAACATGCCTGGTAGAGTTGTCCTTTTGATACAAGCCTACCACACTATTTGTCGAGTTATGCGCACAGAAATGTATGAAGTAATCGATTTTTTTTTCGCGATTTCAATGTTGGTCCCAAAGAAAAAGTTGTTCATATTATTGATGAGTACAGTGAGCACTTTTCAGGTATTGCGTTTATTCTGTTACACGTTACTTAAGTAGTTTTTCTAATGCTTATACTAACTGGCATATGCAATCACATCTAATATATAGACTATAAGCTAGTTAGCATCCTCTAAAGATACAGATGGTCGCAAACTTATCTCATTGAAAACTGGCTCGAAACGTGTATAAAAGAATTTACTGTTAGATTTACGGGACTGGGCAAACACAGCAGTGTTTCGGAAAAGCTTGCATTTTAATTTTCCACTGAATGCACTCACACACCTGGGAAATATAACCAACCAGAGATAATTGTATCTCACGAGCAATAGTGATGTTACGGTACTTTTGACTCGAAAAGCGGTTAATATGGAACTTTCGTGTTACTCGTTTATGATATTACTCTCATGATACTCGACGTTTAATTGTTTGATTTAACACTCTCCATTTTTAAATGAGTCTGTAAAACATCTACTTCTGAACCACCAATTTTTGGTTCAGGCTGTTCTTGCCCACTGCAGGGCAAAAGGCACCCTATCTTCTTACCATTAGGCTTTGGACCAATTCTGTCGATAGGAGTCAACCTCGTATTGGTAATTTGGAGTTTTAAATAAGTGATGCAATTGATAAAAAACATTACACACGTGTAAAATAAGGATTTGCTTTTCAAACAAATTGATCTCACTGACTGTTTTAAAACGTTAAATACGAGTCCGATGTTTATTAAGGAAATTTCCTCCTACCTTGTGTTTTTTTTCCACGAAGAAATAAATCGGGATGTCCACGTGTCTTGGAAGCTAGTCTTTGCTTAGAGTTAATATCCACGCGCCGCTGAGCATGGGAAAATTATGCCGCGCACCGAGTTTAAAAGCGGTTCGTTGAGATTAATGGAACTAATCTAGAAGCTCTATTGCTTTTTATTTTAATCTAGAATTTTAAAAGATAAAACTATGAAGCTTTAGCTTTCGTAGCGTTTATTGTAAGAAGGTAATCTTAGGTTCTAGCTAGTAGTAGTTGTGCTTAGGGGTTTATTTATTCATCATATCAGCCGAAAGACGTCCACTGCTGAACATAGGCCTCCCCCAAGTGATGCCACAACAACCAATCCTGTGCGTCTCACATCCATCAGCTACCCGCGACCCTCACCAGGTCATTGGTCTACCTTGAGAGAGGCCTTCCAACACTGCGTATTTCGGAACGCGGTCACCACTCCAGAACTTTTCGGCCCTATCGACCATCCGTTCTGCGAGCAGTGTGCCCTGCCCACTGCCACTTCAGTTTGGCGATTCTTCGGGCTATGTCAGTAACCTTGGCTCTCTTGCGGATATCATCATTCCTGATACGATCACGCAAGGAAGCTCCGAGCATTGCCCTCTCCATTGCCTTTGATCCAGAATGATAATGATTACGATAGTAAGGATAATCCTACAAGGCATCATTGCAGTTATACCTAAGCTCCCATTACGATTATTTGACAAATCCAAGCATTAATATTGAAATAAGTAATGGTATATATTGATTTTGAAATAAGTTATCCTAGATAAGTAAGCACTAAGCATGCTCATAGCGTAGACTCATAATATCGTTCCATAAAAGTTTTTATAACGCTGTGTTTATTGTGACATTAGCTTTGTGTAGTTATTTATACCCGGGAGCGTAAGGCGGAAACGAGCTCACTGTGATTGCACGCCCTTAATGAGGTGACGGATGTGCACTAACAACCTATCTACTGAAGATCGTAGGTTATGGGACGTTTACAGAAATGTGTCTTTTTCATATTTTTGTTGTAGTATCTGAAAACGTGATCTAGAATTTCTGGTTGTGATTTTTATTACCTACTATCAACCCGCCCCGGCTCCGCACGGCTTCTAGAGCATAATTATATTAGCTCCCAATCTGCATGATTTTTTTCCGACATCTTAACAATCAAATCATACCAATAAATTCATAGTTTTGCCAATTTCCACAAACACACATGCACAAAATCCGTAGTTTTTGAGTTTGTCTCATATGCGGGCCATATAACGTTCAAGTAATTTGATCAAACAGGCTGGTTCAAACAGTTTTATAAAATTGGATTAAATGTCTGTAGGAAAATTTGATGAAAAATGAGTTGTCAAATGGCATGAAGAAATATGAAATTACATACGTTCAATTTTTTTGCTCAAACAGTTTGATCGTACTGTTTGATCAAATTACTTGAACGGCTATGGCCCGCATTACAGACAGACGTACGTACGACGTATACCTCTATCATGTAATGATTACTGATGATTAATGACGTGTGGTAAATCTGAATGAGTAATAGAAAACGTAATTTTATTTCTATTATAATAAAGCTAGTCTATCTAACTAGCTTTTCCCGCGGGTTCGCTCCTGTGGCATTTCTTACAGGAACTGTGCTGTTTTGCAGAATGAAAAATAACTAATAAACTCAGCGATAGCTTGAATTTCTATTAGTGACAGAATAAATAAATAAATACATACATATATTTTGAAGCTGAAGAGTTTGTTTATTTGGTTGAACGCGCTAATCTCAGGAACTACTGGTTCGAATTGAAAAAGTATTTTAGAGTTGGCCCATTTATCGAGGAAAGCTATAGGCCACATAACACCAACCAATTATAGCGAACATTAATGAAAAATGTGATGCAGACGAAGTAGCGTGGGTCAGCTAGTGTTAATATAAAGGGAATAACAAAGGTTAGTGATAGTTGTATGTCTTATTCCTTACAGATTTTTATTGAAAGCCTTTCTAGCCACTAATGAGTTTGGTACAGTCGAGTCGCTTATACCTTCGCCATTCCCATGAATTTAACTTTGTTAATACGACACAATACGAAATACGACACTGGGCAGACTGAATGGTCAACATACCAATTTCTATTTGATATGTAACTAAAACGTTTTCAATGGACTGTCAATTTATGAAGAAAAATAATCGACTCTGTTTGATTTAATTGCGAGTGTCAAAATCTTATTATTTAATTTGGCAAACTGATTGTCATTCTATGACATAATACTGAGTCGGTAAAGCTGTAGAACACAATGACATTATATCGTAAATCGAGCAAACTAAACAGACCCCCGTCCTATACCAGCAAGTGTTCATCTGTACATAACAACATAAGAATCTAGTTTGTATCTACAGTTCCTTCTCCTTTTTAATTACTGGCAATATGTACACTTGCCTTTCCAATTTACTTTTGACCTTGAGATAATGGTCAAACATCGTTTTTGATTGCCGTATAAAAATACAGAATGGAATAGACTTCAATATGACAAACTAATTTAATGTGACTTTACGTTGGTCTATTTTAGTAGTTTGTAGGTAGTTATTTTATAAAGAGACAACGACCAGTCATAAAAAATGTGACACAAATAAAATATCATAAAATTTATAGTGTCTGCTTCGAGTTGATTGTAAAAGCTATTGTAGGCGCACCTGTATTCGGAGCGATATTGTATCAAAAATAGTCCAACGAATAGCCTCAGAACCGAGGTGACACTGTCATGTAAGGAATCGGCTATTTCTCCAACTTTAATAATACTTGCTGTATAATATTATTATAACGAAACAACTTTGGTGTTTGACGAAACTATTTTGGTAGGTTTCGACTGAGTCTTCACAATTCGATTGTTTTTAGTGTTTACTACAACAATATTACAATTTATGAAAGCACTTGCATCTTATAATATCCATGCCAGTGCAGATATAGACAATTTTAAGGGCTCCAAACGTTCGTATGCAAAAACGGAACCCTTATTAGTTTACTCGTGTGTCTGTCGCAGTGAATTTGCTCAGAATCTACTGGACCGATTCTGTTGAATTCTAGAAAACGTATAAACTTCCGTGACCCAAACACGGACGCGTAATGTAAATAAATAAATAAATCTTAATTATGACGTCACTTCTGGGGAACAAATAAGCTAAAAAAAAATATTATTTCGAGAGTAACAATTTTGAAGTTAAAAAAGAAAATGATCCATTCCGTTCCTTAATTCCGAAACTGTTGAGCCTAAAATGTTGAAAAAAATAAAATTGGTTGTTGTTTACCTGTAGATTTTAGGAAAACCTTTTGCGCGTGAGTTCGAATCGAACTTGGCCTGTTTTATTTTGACGATCCACTTATTTCGAGCAACATTTTGGACCTCCAGATTTAATTCAGAATACCTTCATAGTTTCACATAACATCAAATTTTAACATTAAAATCGCCAACATAATATCAAAATACGGAAACCCGTCCAACAGTAACCAAAAATGATGAAGCGAAATTCCCTTAAACAACTCAGCGGTAAAACAAATACAACCGCAAATAGAAAGACAGATATAACGCTTTATATTAAGTACGCATACACATATAAGTACGTACGGGGTAGGATTAGATACGTGCAGGCGTAGAGGGTAACCGTTTAACACACGCGTGCCGGAGGCGCTCGGTTTTATACTGCGGGCTAATTAAATTCAATTTTCGAATGCGGGCAGCCATGACAGAGATATTGCGGGGCCCCGGTCCAACTCCCGGACCATTTTAAATTGAGACTAGCTTTTGCCACCGGATTTGATCGCGTGATAAATGTTTTATTATTACAAGGAACTGGAATATACGGTATTCTATGTCATTATCCAGGACATCGACAACCCGCCGAGTTTATACGCGATATATTATTTATGCCCATTATGATCAAGTTTATAATATGTGAAATATCTTTTGACGGATGTGTCCTATCGGTTTCAGATGGCGTTTTCATTGAAATTGATTGACTGAGATTGCTTGTTTGAAACAATTTTCCTTTTGTCTGTTCGTTCCTGATTGATTGTGAATAGGATTTCAGTTAATTTGCTACTATTACGCATTTATCTATGATGATGGCTTAGCTGGATACCTAGCTTGTAGACTTTATGAGACTTAGGAGTGAGCATTAAATATATCTAATAAATTTAAACGAGCAATACATGTATATATTTATATATAATCTGAATCTCGGAAACGGGTACAACGATTTTCATGAAATTTAGCATGCTTTGGGTTTCGGGGGCGATAAATCAATCTAGCTAGGTTTAAATTTTTAGAAAACGTCGTTTAAAAAAAATCAAGCAAAGCTCGCTCATCCTGGTACTTACTTTTAAACATGTTACGAAAAGCTCGTATCAAATCCATTTGTTTATTCTTGAATCTCGAACGAAGAAACGAGAAACGTATTTATTTACTAAATAGGCAATTACTTGATATCTGTATCTCCTCAATATTAAGTTTCGCATATTCAAATAATAGATTTAGCGAGTAATCCGAAACGCAGTTACAAAAATCAAATACGAGACGAAAATTACACATAGAGCAATTAGTTTCCTAATACGCTGAACATTATTTTTCATTGCTCACGAACGGCCCCAAATAGGCCGCACTAAGCTGTCTTTATTATTATAGTAAATAACTGCTATCCCAAATAAACAGGTTGCTGTTTTTCAAGATAACATATTTTGACCGTTAAGTTTCGACTATTCTCCACCCTCCGGAGTGTGATAATAGTTCACTTACCGAAATTATGAGTTATGACTTTTTATGCTATTTTGTGGTAACAAAATAAAATTAAACATACCCAAGGGAGTTGAAAGCTCCACGCAGCGTAGCTTGCAAACGCTACGTAAACGTGTACTTTAAAGCTAGTTATGTTTTAGTTGCGAACTGTATTTTCTAAACAGTTGCATAACATAACAGTGAATCTAAACATTTTCATATTCCGCTTAGATTGCTAAAGTTTTCGTTTTAAATATCTTTCCTTATAAACCTCAACATTCGTTAAAACTCACATAAAAAGATAGGCGACCTTCCTTCCATTGTTAGACCGGCATACAAATTCAGGCGAAGTAATTAGGTGACTTTATAGGCACGGTTCACGAAAGAAATTGCTGACATGATTCATTTGCATGTAGATTTTCTGAATAAAAAAACTTCAATACATTTCATGCAATAATAAAGGGTAAACCAAGGAGTTTGATATTTGCTTGCATATCTCTGGCATAGTTGGCATTTACGACCCGGCATTGCCCCCGTGGTTGACATGACCCTTCTGATTTTCGATTTAATATTTCATGTAGGTATATAGGTAGGTACTCGTATTTGTATCGAGATGTGAGCAAAACAAACGTCTATTTTCCTTACAGCAATGTTTTATTGGTATCTCCTACACAAGTTTATGCCATCTCATGCAATAAAGTGATAAAACAGTTAGCTAGCACAGCGCGCCGAACTGGCTCAGATATATTGGCGAACAAATAAAACTGACATTAAAAGCGCAAACTTGCCGAATGTTTTGTTTTGTTTTTTTCGTCATAACTCCGGCGAACCTTCGCATTATGGATATGGCGATAATATTTCTCATCATGTACGCTAATGTTATAATAATACTCCAAGTTACGCCTTGTACGTGCTTACTTTGTGCACGGGTATTTTCTTTTATACCAAAATTAGGATTGTATTCTGTCTTTCTTTGAATTCAAATGAGTATTAATAATAACTATTGGGATATTATTCGCAGATTGGTATCGCGTTCAAATAATTAATGAACTCATTAATTTTCTTCCTCATTACACATCAATTTATACCAGTATCGCAATCACGCCTCTTAATGTGCACATTCATTAAATAAATTGTTTCAATAACCATGCACTTAACATCGACACAAAAGCACACTATGTAGGGGGACGGGAAGCTATATAACCATAAAGCGACTGTTAACTGTGCGCAGTAGGTACATTGTGGCGTACAAAGTATAAATTCAGTAATAATGAAAGGCCGCTTATAAAACTAAGAAGATACGTAATATTCATGATATCGTTCGCCAGGAAAAATTAACGGTACGCTTAGCCAAATGAATATCGATTCAACGCCCTGCCCTCGGCTCATTTGCCCTGCATAAAATTAGTATTTGGACCTTTTCGCGGGCAGGCCAATATTTCTCTCATGTTGAGGATTGAAGCAATTTTGTGTAGCTCTCAACATTAAATTAACATTTGGGCTTTTTCTTGGTCCGCGCGGCCGGTCCTTCGGCCCTAGCTCAGTATATTTCAGCGGTCGCGTAATTTGTGGCTCGTAAATGTTCTGAAATTGGTCATCCCTTTGGTTGAGGTGAATTTATTGCCTCCTCGGTCGGCCTGTCGAAAGGGGAATTAATAAGTCCCCTCTAATGGTGAAACGTACCCTCACCATCAATTTGAATGCCAATGCCCCAAGACTGCGGCCCAGTAAAATGAGCCTGCACATGAAATATCTCACTTATAAATTCTTATTCATTTTGTGCTTCCAATAAATTGGATACCCGATGATTGCCTCATTTTATTATAGAGCGTACATGGGGAATATTGGAAGGTTGACAGATACAAGATTGAAAGGGATATTATGTGTAGTGGCTAGCGTTGTAGAATGTTTTCGGTTTTGGGTACTAGTGTTCTTCCATGACGCGGGAATCTATTATTTTGTCCTCTGATACGTAGCTTAACTATTTTCTCCGTCGATGGAAATTTACTAATTCAGTGTTCGAGTATAGTCCCTAGAAGATTTATGGAATGAAATTTACATGAATGTCATGTCTTCCGTGAAAACATAACGTAATTACATAGCCACGAGCTATGGGAAGTTTTTGTTGCTTCTTCTCGGAAATCTGCTTACCCTGTAATTGAAAGGACCGCGAGCGTTCAAAGTGTTTAAAGTTGGGAAAGTTCACTTAGGCTGTAATTATTGTTTGTATTCTTTACCGTATTATCATTTTAGAAAGTTTAAAATGGGAATATAATGAAAGAACAAACTAAATTGTTCGTTTACGAGTACTTTGTGAATTTTAATTGAATCGAAACTAAACGAAGGCGTCAACGTTCACAAAGTCGTGAATGTTTAATTCATTATTATTTGGGTGTGTATTTGTGTTGGATTACGTGCGTCCACCTCTAGTAACGATAATGAGTAAATAATGACCATTCCGCTGTGAACTGAACAGTGACAAACATTTCTTTCGTGAGTAAAAATCACGTTTATTTCCATCTGTAAATGTTTCTGCAAATGTGATTCTAATATTCATTTTTGTATAAAAAACGGATTAGTAGTGTTATTAAAGCTTTTGAAATACAATAGGTCGCAATAAAATTAGCGAGGAAAATATTAGTGGCGTGGCCGCACGAACGTGCAGTTCGTGTTATTGTGTCACAAATATTTTCCAATAAGTTCCAAATAATGGGTATTTCCCTAATGACTGCTGACACAAACCGAGCCAAGTTCTTTGTCGTGCAAATTGCGACTTCGACGCGATACATCACTATTTTTACGTCAAGCAATAAACAAACCAGGTTGTAAATAACATTGGTTGAACGCCTCCTTGTCTTGAGAGAAGAATAATGGTATTTTCTATTTCGTTAGGTTGTACTAGATATACTTATGTCCGCTCGGATGGCTGCCAGCTGCGGCGCTCCGCATCCAGTGCTAGTGTCCCTCCCGTCCCGAAGATGTAAACTTACAATCGCTGGAGGAGACCAATGCCACTACATTTTTAGCTCTAGGGAGAAAGCAGAACTGCCAAAGTAATAAATTCTAAACGGACGCTCACGTACACTTTCTGGATATAGAGAAATCTTTTATTCTATTATGTTTTATTGGTTTTTTTTATACTGTAAGCCATCTTGAGTGTATGATAGGTTATCTTCTCCCGGATTTAAAGGTTATTTATTCTGCGAGACATGTATTTTCGGTCTAGTCTTCTACGAACAGTGTTGACTTCGTACCTATACGCAACACATATCCAAGTGTTTAATGCGCACGTATGTATAGCCATTTTTTTACCTACGTAATTTACGAGTCGCGAATCCCGCTGCGCTTGTTTGACCGTGACGTCGTTTCGCATTCAAATTGGCAAATAACGACAGGCCGCGAACCATGTACCACGCACCGCCGACATTCCAAACAATTAAGTCTCACGCGTGTTCTTCGAGCCTCTTCCATTCCACAGTAACTCTGTGCGCCCGACGGCCCTAAATCAAAGAGCCGTGAAGTCCCCCCCCACACTTCCATATTTTCGCACCCCGACATCGTCGTATAATGGCTATTGACCAAATTTATCGACTTTCATGTCATATTCTCATCTTTATGCGGAGCTGGAAGCCTGGAATTGGCCTCACATAACATATGTGGGAAAAAGTCTCCGTGTTCTACGACACAATAAATTATTTTGATCTTTGTCTCGCTCATAAATAACAGAAGTTATTGATATCAACGGAAGATATGGAATATTGTGACTAAATGGCGTATTCAGGAAGGGAATTATATGCCGATCGGTTTGATTAATTTGATTGAGGCTATGAATAGTACAATCAGAACACTTTGTTAGCAGTGTTTATGCTCTCTTGTTGCGTGTCAGTCTAGTACCTACGCTTGGCTTGCGTGAAACGAGAGTTGGTTCAACTTAATTCTAATCAAACTAACACGTCCGTTGTAAATTCAACTACCACAAAAACAATTAAATACCCAGGACAATTGTTCGCTCACGTATGTGCCCATTCAAAAAGCGGAGAGAAACCGGCGTGAGCAGTCACAAAAGAACGGAAACGAGGAGCGAAGAAACACTGTCATTAATATACGTTGTACGAATGTTGTGCCACGCCGCGCTGTGCCGCTGCCGGGTTCTTGTTTTTATTCAGAGCACGGAATTTAAGTTTATTATGACGGTTATGCAAACTTCGACGTAAATGGTGCGAAGCGAACAAAAGGAGTAAGCGATCGAGCATCGAAAGAGTCTAGTGCTTTACTCTCATATTGAAATCAAGTTTCCGATTTCATCTTAAACATTTCTGAAGTTTTTTCCTCTGAAAAGTTTGATCGTCATTGATTCCTCGCCGCACTCACGTACCGCTTTCATAACTGGTCGGCATTGTTCTTTTAAAAATAAAAAGGCAAGTAAGTATTTTCATTTCTCAGGAATAAAAGTTTATTAGTAAAGTCTATGCATAAAATCTGATCGGCTTCGTGCTGTAAACTTAACAATAGACTGGCATTATGATTTTTTATTTAATAAAATATTTGCAAGGTACAACATGTTTGAATGTTTCATGTCCACCTCTTTTACATGATGCCAGACAAAAATGGAATAAATTATTTTGGTACATTTTCCTTTTTACGGCCTCACCTCACGTGTGAAATTAAAATTTATTTTTTGAAAGGCTTTATTTTATTTAGTTACAAAATTTTGCTGTTCTTTTATAAAATAGTTACGTAAACGTTGTTAATAAGCGTTAACAGATAAATTATTTTCGCACTTCAAAATATTATTCGAAGTTTGAAATTGGTAAAATGTCACAGAACCCACAGACAGTACAATTGATCGATGTTCCGGCTACGCAGATGCGAACCGTTGGCAAAAGGTCACCAAACTCGCCAGTAAGCCGGGCCGGACAGAATATGCGCTGAGGTACCCTCAATATAACCGCCGACGTCATAATCATTATTGAAAACTTTTACAACAAGTTCGAAACACCCTGCTCTGGTAAGTTGCTACCTACGTAAAGTACGGAAATTTATTACAGAATGTTTTTACTGGTTTTCGAAGTTCCTTAATCTAAAATCGATAGAAACGACGCCGAACAAAGTTGTGAATAGTACCTTAAGTTGGGAATCGAAGAAAGTCGGACCTTCCGTTCAACACCTGCGTAAAAGATACGCTCCGTTGATAAAGTCGCTAGCTCGGACCGGGCGGTCGCACTGCACCCAAATGAGATAAATCGAAACCTTTATACGAAAACTTCATATCTACAAGTATGTGAGAAATAATCTCGTGACTCGTAAACTTTTCGGTGGGACGCCAAAATTCGGTCTTATATGGGTCGTCATTTTGATCCGGAGTATGTAGGACCGAGCTTCTAGTAATAACAGTTTTCCTGAAATATTCTTTTATTATAGCCGAAGCGCGTTAACGTTTCTATAAAAATAACATCCCGACCGATTGACTATCTCTGATACGTGTATTTATGACGTTTTTATGTTTAAATGAATACCGATTTTTGCCGGAGATAGGTTTCACATTTTAAATCAATAAAATGGCATACTTACATAACTTTTTCTACGTATCTGTAAAAATAATAATAATCAATTTATGATTATTTACTATGAGTATTTTTCGTTAAATACTCGTATTTTACCAGTTATTAGTTCAAATTATAATAATTGTCTAGTAAAATATCCCCTTAATTTTAGTCAAATCACCCTCAAAAACCTAGCTCAAACGACAGCTTTATATTTTAATAGTGACATGTCAGTCAGATCCCACTTAAATGGGGGAGATCTAGAGGAAGCTCCGTACGTGAATGTTTAGAGAGGGATACAAACCGAATAAATATGGTCGGGTGCGTCTCGTACGTCGGTCGAATGGAGCGAGCAAATTACATCACTCTATAGAACTGGGCGCCTGGTAGCACGTGACGCCACTTTACTACATGATACACGGAAAATGATTTTCCTCATAATATTTAAAGGAAAGTGTTAACTTTAAACTGTCTTATTGTAATTGAATGAGATTGTTTCCGTGTAAAGTGTTGATAATATAGACTCTTCGTAGAAAGAACGATTACACCGCTTCTAATAACTGTGAGCCTAGTAGCGCTTGACTTTTCTTTAAATATGAGACACAAGAAAGTGAAGATTTTTCTCAGAACATAAAATGAAAAGTGTTTTCTTTTAATTGTGTTCAGTGTTAAGTGGTAATTGGCCATTCTTATTGTTATTTTATTCATATAAATCAATTAATTATTATGAATTGTTTTTCAGAGGATGGCCAATTTTCAATCTGGTGATATTGTTTAAGGCGAATTATGGTAATCAGTTATCATGTTCAGCAATCACTGCTAATAAATAATTGTGAAAGTAACTCTGCCTGACTGCATGTCTGTCTGTTACGCTTTCACGCTAAAACGACTGAACGGATCGTCATAAAAATTGGCAAAAATATAGCCTGGGATGTGGAGAAGGACATAGGCATAGACATCCACGCGGGTGGAGCTGCGGGCAAAAGCTAGTTCATAAAATATATTTATTCCGAATCGAATTTAAATAACAACCAAAAAAGTAGATCAATATTACTGACAAATAACAACAGATAGCTGTAAAAGGACCATTTTTCTATTTACTGAACGTCATAAACAGAGAGAACAACAGGTATTACCCAGCTATAGTGGCAGAATTAACACAAAAGTGTCAAATTGTCAATAACAGCACGGTCACTGCATTTATAAAATAAATATTTTTACTATTAAAACATGCTATTGTTTGTGATAAAATTCAGCATAGTTTTACATGAATAATTCTGAAATAATTTGATGAAACGCGATATCAATATTTAGCTATTTTATTATACAGGGTGGAATTTTGTAATGCCACTTGAAAGGAAAGTACTCTTAATATTGTAGATAGAAAATTTTACTCAAAGAAAACATTCCTTTATTTTTGAAAGAAGAAAGAAGAAAACTGCACTAAAAGATTTTCGAAATTTCGCTTGCCACACCCGAGAATCGAACCGACTAAAATCTGTAAATATTACCCTGTACTTTTATTGCTTTGATCGTTAGAATCAATTTATAAGGATGAAATCTCTCTAACAAACTTGAAAAATTAAATGATAGGAAAACCATGAAATCTTAAATTATTTTAATTGTTTAAAAAATGGTAAATTAGGTTCGATTCCCGGGTGTGGCAAGCGAGATTTTTTGAAAATCTTTGAATGCAGTTTTCTTTCTATTCAAAAATAAAGGAATGTTTTCTTTGAGTAAAATTTTGTATCTACAGTATTAAGAGTACTTTCCTTTCAGGTGGCATTACAAAATTCCACCCTGTAGATTATGAACTATACCTTCCTAACAGCAAAACAAGAGACTGTTTCAAAAATGACGAAATTTTCTCAAAAAGCGTTTACTTGTATTCGATTTTTAAAACAAATACAAAGAAATGAAAACCATGCAGAGATACGATACCAAAATATTTTTTATTTAAAAATGAACTCACTTTTGATTACCAACATTTTTTTCCTTTTCTTTTTGTACTCTACCAGATTCGTTTTACCATTTTGCGTACACGCGCAAAGTTAACCGTTCACTATCAAACCCTAAACAAAGTGAACACCGATAGATTTCTCTATCTGGCCGAGCACAAAGAGCGAAACGGTACGTAGCGTTCTATTCTGCGTTTTTCATTGAAGCGGAAGAAATACAGCCAGACAGTCCTTTATTTCATATTGCGTTGAATATTCATACAATATTAACAAGGACTAATTTGTGAATAATTTGATGTGGATGGTACATTGTTATTCGACTGAAAACACTGGTAAAGTTTTGACGGACTCAATTTTTTCTTTGGCCTTCTCCTTTATTTTCTTGTTTTTTTGTTATGTTAAAGATTTTTTTAATTAAGGTGCGTTGGTTTGTTTGTTTCGTAGGTATATTTGTTTGTAAGGAAGTTTTTGGTTGGCAAAAATCATAAATTAGGTTGTATTTTCGTTTATTACTTTGCAAGAAATTGAATTATTAAGTGGTAGCTTGTACTTGTTAGTAAATCGGTTTCAAAAAAGGTGATATCAAGAAAAAATGTTTACATAGCTAACCGCACCTCATTGGTTACATTTTTTAACCGTCTTCTAAAAAAGGAGGAGGTTCTCAATTCGCATGTTTGTATTTTTTATTTTTTTTTGTATGTTTGTTGGCTACCGATTTGAAAAATTATTTTTTCGTTAGAAAGGGTATACTTTCCAAATGGTCCCATTGAAATTTTATCAAAATCGGTTCAGTAGTTTGGTTTTTAAATCCAAATATCTGGAAAAAATATGTGGAAAAATCATCCTTATATACGAAATTGCGTATTTTTGTTTTCCTGTGACTTTCCAGTGGTGTTGTTAGGTGTGACGTACCACTTAAAAGTGAAAAATAAAAAACTTTTTTACAAAAAAAAAGAAACCGACTTCCAAAAAAAACTACAAAGTTCAAAATAACTTTAATTTCGGCAGTCGGTGTCAAATAACGAAGAAGCAACCAAAAACACCGTGCCGTAGAGTAAAGCTCCGCGAAGTTAAATTATGCAAAACACGAAATAATCAGTAAAACTAGTTTCAACTTTCATTATTTTTAACGAACTAAAATAAAGTTGACACAAGAAATGATTGCGGTTTCTTAATTCAGTTTACAGCTAGGATGGAAGAGTTTCTGATTTTTGACTCAGTTTTGACCATGAAGGTTTCAAAAGTTTATGAGCAATGTAAAACATGAAACGTCTTTGTCAAATCTTGTATGAAATCTGGGCGGGAAGTCTTGATAGTTACCGATCGCCTACCGACTGTTATTTATATATTTTTTTGTTAAGTCCTAAGGCCACCCGTACACAGTCAATCTTAAACGCGATCCACGATCAAAATCAATGATCCATCCATTGATCGCGTTTATAATTGACTGTGCACGGGCCGCCTTAGGATTTATCGGCCGAATTCAGTCGGTAGGCGATCGGTAACTATGTCGAGACTTCCTGCCCTGGCCATGATAGACCATAGTGTATATAAAGTTCTTATACACAATGGTATAACATAATATATTTTTAACACCACCAGAGGATCAATTCTACTAATTTTTAAGCAACGTTCGCATTCGCATGTCAGTTGCAATCTGTCAAAAAAGCCTTAATTTAAGATTGCAACTGAGATGCGAATGCAAAAGTTGCTTAAAAATTTGTAGAATTGGCACTCTGATCGAAAACGTCAAATTATATGTCATTAGTGCTATGGCTTCTTATTTTCTACAGTATCCTCCTCGGGGACAAAGATGCCTTTGCCTTGGGCTAGCTTAAATCTCTCACTGCTTTCAAGATTCTTGTATTAACTCCCTCGCTTCACTCGTGAGTTAAACTCTAAACTCCCTCGCTGCGCTCGGGAGTTAACTCTTGACTCCTTCATTGCATTCGAGATTCAATATGGCGCCCGTGACATAAGACACTGCTGTATCCCCTGGGAACATAATCTACTATGTAACATGGCCGAATAAACATGCAATATATATTTTATACTTAATAAAGATTTAAAACTCACTTGTTTAAAAAAATCAAGGTTTTCAGATTTCATTTTCTATTCTATAGAACCGTAAACCGTAAACCAAATAAAATGGAATCTATAGCGAACACAATGAAAACACGAAAAAGAAATACAATCTGTTGCCATGGTTGAACAGGGAAGAAACAATTTCTATTACTAACCTACGCCATTAAGTATTTATGAAGAAAAATACATAATTACGCTCATCGGAAAAGCGTGTCCTGAAAAATTATCACGTGTTTACCTGAACAGAATAAACATTGTTTAGTCATGTGTACGGAGTTAGTTACAGATTCCGAAGAAAGGCGTGCGCGACCGACGCGACTATACGACATCGATTTCAAAGATGTTATTTGAATCCAGACTGTGAAACGCGTTGTCGCGTCACGCTTGTCTATGGGAACCTTTAGCGTCTTAAGCATCGCTGTAATTTGTTAGTATGAAATTATAAGATTTTATTTGTAGAGTTGTGAAAACAAACTTTATTTTTCTGAATAATAAAATAGGTAATTATAATCTATTATATATATTATTATTTTTCTGAATACTAAAATAGGTAATATAATACTAATTTGTTATCTATAAGATTGAAATGTGCACTATTGTAAATAATTAAATATATATTGACCGCGACAAGTACTTAGTTGGTTGCCATGAAATATAAAACCCGAAGACGAAAATAGCGTACAAGAGATACTCAAACTTTCACAACTTCACTGTGAATAATACAAAGTTCTGAATATTCTATTCTAAACCTACCTACGTAGTTTTACTACTCGCCCTGGAGCTTGCCTATTTGTTGTTTTGCACAATAGTACGACTTGCTTTAAGAATCATATTTCTGTCAACAGACTGTCTTTTGTCTTAAATAATACGGAGCAAGCAAAGAGCTCCAGTAACTTAATCCGTGCTGGTACAGTTGCCGATGAAAACGGACTATTTATAGCCACACCATATACCAAATTAAAAAAGGAGTAGGTTCTCAATTCGGTTGTATTTTTTAATGTTTGTTACCTCACCAACAACCACCAAAACCACACCAACCATTTGAAAAAATCTTGTTTTATGTGAAAGTTTAACAAGTTTAAAAAAAGTTAATGGAATCAATCGAGAAGTATCATGGAGATTTTATCGAAATCGTTCAGTAGTTTGGTTTTTAAATCCAAATTGCAGGAAAAATATGTGGAAAAATCATCCATAAATACATACGAAATTGCGTATTCTGCTTTCTTGTGACTTTCCAGTGTTATAGTTAGGTGTGGGGTATCACTAAAAAGAGAAAAATAAAAAACCTTTTCACAAAAAAAACGACTTCGAAAAACTGAACAACGTTAATTTCGGAAGTCGGTGTTAAATTACGAAAAAACAAGCAAAAATACAGACTTCCGAAATTAAAGTTATTTTGTACACGTTTATTTAAATGCAATTGGAGATGATGTTACATGAAGTAGCTCACAAAGCTAAAATTGCATACTTCAAGTTGTTTCATCGTGATGTACGTTTGCCCAGCACGGCCCCCCATAATTTGCGAATTAGGTGTGCACCAATGCAATGTACTCGCCTCTAGGAGTATATGTACCGGTTTCTTTTTCAATGTACCTCTGTACTTTTGAAGAAATATGCAAAAAATGGGGGCCGTGCCAGCCAAACGTTTTCAGCACGGCCCTCGTGTAACTTGAAAAATAAATAGCGTATTCAAAAGTTTCTTAAACTCAACGAATGTACCCTATTAACACATTATATGTGCCGCAACAGATACTGTGAATTCGTAAAAACAAATATTATATAGACGTAGATAGGGGGCCGTGCTGGAAATAAGGAATATAAGAAAATATCTAAAAAAGACAAGACAACCTTAGCCAAAAACTATTAAAATATAATTGATTTTTGGCAAGTAACATATGTAACGCATTGGTGTCTCATACAACTTGCTAAATTTGAAAAATAAACCAATTTTAGATTATTCAGCACGGCCCTCTATATTTGCCTATATCTTTTTAAACATGACATGTTTCTTTACAAAATTCGACCACCTGAATTATGTGCAGGAGTACATTCGTTCCACATAAATTGCGATTCTGCTGTATCAGTACTTTAAAAGATAAATTGGATCAAACATATCACATAATACAACTGATGGGGTGACCATGATTGACACTTTTCCAAATTGTTTTTGTTGGAATTTCATTTTACTGGAAACTATTGACCGACGTCTTTTTGCCGTACCTATGCATTAATTTTGACATATTTTTATATCATCGAAGTATCATGTGCCATAGGTATTATTTTACTGAGCTAAATTTCGTCGATTTACAAATTAACTTTTTGCTATTGGCCGAAGCCTCTTTTGAACTTTTTTCATGTGCCAGATTTTCACCACACCGAAACAACATTTTACGGAACATTATTTGGTCACAAATATAAGTATAGCCGGTTACTTGGTAGCATTTTCAATATTAAATTAAAACAGTGTCATAAAAAGTCAATATGATGTGCTATTTATTTACTTGCATGCTTCTTATCAACTTTTGTTCATAATCAACTGTTTTATTATGTGCCATTACAATTAAATATTTAATTTGAATGTTAGGAAACATAATACTTCGAACAAATGTTATTTCGGCTAAGTGTAACTTCGGTAAAAATTTTTTCGACCTAATGAAACCTTGGAGTAACGAAAAAAAATCGAATTGATAAATAGTCAACTGACAAACGTGACTTCGATGAAGTAAAAAAAAACAATACGCCAAAATTTTCAACTATTATGTTGAAAAGTTTTAGTTGAAATGAAATTAGGTCAAATATTTTTTGGGTTTATGATAGGTAACCCTTTTTTACAATTTGTTTTTTTCTTCGAATTTAACATTATCGATTACATCTTGCTCAGACCTGGTCGCTCACCGAGTCGCAAAAGTTCCGCCTTGGAGTTTGCCAAAGAGCGATAGAACGCAGCATTCTGAACGTAAAAAGACAGGACAGAATTAGAAACACCACGCTGCGTTCCAAAACGGGAATAATGGATGTAGGTAAGAAGGCTGCCAGGCTGAAATGGGATTGGGCGGGTCACGTTGGTCGCATGCATTGTGACCGTTGGGCAAAAGTCTCCACACAATGGGTGTCCGAAGATGGACGGCGTCGCCGAGGCAGGCCCAGAAAGAGGTGGCGAGACGACCTGGACGCGTACCATGAGGGCTGGTACGAGTTGGCACGTCAAAAGAATTGTTGGAAAGACTTGGGGGAGGCCTTTGCCCAGCAGTGGGACAGCCTGGGCTAAAAAAAAAAAAAAACATCTTGTAAAGGAATTATATTAGTTAAAACTTGCCGTGTGTGGTCGCTATTAGTTCACTGAAGCTACCGTAATTTTTGAAGATGCGCTGGTATCGCAGTTACTTCATGTTGCAGTCAAGTGTTTATTTATCAAGTTTTAACTGATATAATTCCTTTACAAGATGTAATCGATAATATTAATTTCGAAGAAAAAAAAAACAATATGTAAAAAAGAATTTTAATTTTAATGTAGTCACATAATTTTATTAATATAGGTACAGAATATGTATCTACCTAATATATGGAATCATGGTCACCCCATCAGTTGTATTATGTGATATGTTTGATCCAATTTATCTTTTAAAGTACTGATACAGCAGAATCGCAATTTATGTGGAACGAATGTACTCCTGCACATAATTCAGGTAGTCGAATTTTGTAAAGAAACATGCCATGTTTAAAAAGATATAGGCAAATATAGAGGGCCGTGTTGAATAATCTAAAATTGGTTTATTTTTCAAATTTAGCAAGTTGTATGAGACACCAATGCGTTACATATGTTACTTGCCAAAAATCAATTATATTTTAATAGTTTTTGGCTAAGGTTGTCTTGTCATTTTTAGATATTTTCTTATATTCCTTAATTCCAGCACGGCCCCCTATCTACGTCTATATAATATTTGTTTTTACGAATTCACAGTATCTGTTGCGGCACATATAATGTGTTAATAGGGTACATTCGTTGAGTTTAAGAAACTTTTGAATACGCTATTTATTTTTCAAGTTACACGAGGGCCGTGCTGAAAACGTTTGGCTGGCACGGCCCCCTTTTTTTGCATATTTCTTCAAAAGTACAGAGGTACATTGAAAAAGAAACCGGTACATATACTCCTAGAGGCGAGTACATTGCATTGGTGCACACCTAATTCGCAAATTATGGGGGGCCGTGCTGGGCAAACGTACATTCATCGTGAATGTTTTGGTCGAATTGCTATTGTATAAAGGTCAAGAAAAAAATAGGTAAGTTTATGTAATGATAATTATGGAAAAATAAATTTGGAAATCTGTCAATGTCGCATTAGATGATATATTTGTCTGAGTGAATTTGCAACAGCCAACTGCATCACCAAAGTCACCAAACTGAAGTGGCAGTGGGGAGTGGTTCTGGAGTGGAGACCGTGTACCGGAAGACGCACCGTTGGAAGGCCTCCCACAAGATGGACCGATGACCGATTGTTGTGGCGACACTTAGGGGAGGCCTATGACCAGCAGTGGACGTCTTTCAACTGATTATGATGATGATGATGAACTGCATCACTGATAGTTTCTTTATAGAAACTGCGCGGTATTTACCCAGTATTTTACTTTTTAATGAATATCGATCGAAAATATTTGCAGTTTTAATCTGTTTGCGTTTGACATTTTTTTATACACTGAAAGAATTTTAATTATTTTTCAATAAAACATACATTTCGTTCTTGGTATTTAATCCGTTTCATTGTTAACCGAAGCCGAGTTCCTCTCGTTTTATCTCAAAGAATCTGCATACAGGATTTGAGCTGAATTAATTCTTGGAAAGTTTTAAACATTTTCTGAATTGTTGCCTTTAACGTTCACAGCTTGTCTGAGTAAACTTTTATAGCTTTGAAATTTCTTGAAAGATGATTTAACTTAATATTTATAGTAATTATTGTTCTGAGGTTGTAAACCTATCATCTTTTGGGTAAGATTCGTAATTTTTCCAATTTCATTTTAGGGTTTTTTACCTTTCCGTTTGTGTTATATCATTCATTGCCATTGCACCTAAAACAGCGAAGCCAAATCGTTAGAAACCCCAGAATTAAAAAATAAGTAACTTGTGGCGGATTTATTATTCAGTACCTTAGGCCGTGACCACATTATTCTGTTGTGTCGTGTCGTGGCATCTTTGTTTGGCTATCATATTTGCGATATATTTGGTATTGGCTACAAAAATCGGTGATATAACGTAGGCTTGATAGATTCGTTTGGTCCTTAAGTGAACCTAGCTTTACACCGATAGATATCGTTGTCCCAGTGGCGGAATTGTTGAGTAAGCTGAATAAGTATGCTTATTTATTTATTAACTTTGGTTTCCAAATACCTACAATTAAATAAAAAAAAAAAATCTGTTGTTAATCTTGATTTAAAAAATTTGTTGTTAATCTTGATTTTTATGAAAAGCAACGTCATGAAAATAACATTCGGAAGCCCATTCCTATGAGTATATTTCGATGAAACTGTTTTGAGTTTTTATGTGCGGATCGCTAATGAATCTATAGCATATTGTGAACACCATGGTTATGATCAGTTATCCATCTATCAAGCTTGGTGACTAAAGCAGGCCCCTGGGACAGTTTGTTATGGCAACCGCTTCCTCCTGATATGGATGATGGATGATAAGGAAAAAACGTAAAGAGGACTTTATAAAACAGACAATCCAACGTTAGGTAAATATGTCGTTTTGAAGTGCCAGGGCTTTTAAGGGTTTTTTTCATTAGTCAGATAATTTTAAAAGACTGATATAGATATATATTCTAAACAAAAGCGGTTAAGCCACTTTAATCCTCATTTAAAGTTATCTGACTATTGAAAAATAGACCCTAAAACACATCCTAAAAACGTTATAATGGTACGTTTCCGAAGTTTGTCCACTAGGTTCAAGGTAGGTTTAAATTATTTATTTATTCATTCACTCTAAACATACAAATATATTTACAGGCTAGACCCAATGCGATATTGCAGCACTGTTTTTACCATAGCAAATTATCTATGTAGCTTCTTGTAAATTCACCTAAAGCGCAACAGACTATGTCCATGTTATCATATAAAATATATACTACACAATTAAATGTAATACACAAAAATATGTCCTCTTTTTATTTTGTGTTAGTAGTCCCTGTGTGTTGAGATTTAGTAGATCTCCCACGTGTCCTGACTAGCCACAGTAATTTATATAGATTAAATACTTGAAAGTCGAAAGCTTCTCACAGCTTGCTTAACTGTTGCTATTTGTACTTGATTATAATGTTCCAGACAAATTTTGGACAAACTCGAACATGCACTTTGATCAGATTGTACCTACTGCTCATGGTATGAAAGTAAAAGGTTGGATGTTCTGATGTTAATCATCACATATTAACGGTTGAACGGATTTGGATTAAATATTAGCACGTGGGTAGATCAGGGCCCAGATTAATACATAGGATATTATATATGTTTATAACCACACTTATAACGCTAGCAAAACAGGGGACAGAAGCTAGTAAGCTAAGGTAACGTTAAAAAAAACATTAACTCATCGCATCGCAACCTTCGTGTTTCAACTGTGTGTTTATACTGTTTACAGAATAAAAATTGATTGTTTATAATTGCCCCGAGGTCGCCATTTGGTCGAGTTAAAAAGTTAAAATCTTCTATTTTTCTTTTGACGAACACTGTAATTATATTAGAAACTGGTTTGTTCTGTACAATTTACAATACAAAAGGAAATTGTTTATTGAAAATGACATGTTTATTCAAAACCTTTGAAACACAACAACCTGTTAATGCTGAAATGGGGTTGTGCTTTGAGGAAAAACTGTCTAAATTAACGCTATTGTAAAATAACAGCTTGTAGATCACATATTAGATGCCTATTACGGAATAATTAAGCATTTCAATACCTTTGGAAGAAATATAAGTGGTACTCTCTATATTTAGCCAAGGCCCACTCGGAATATCGTAAAACGATTTCCTCAATCTTGAATAATTTGACTAAATTGCTATAAATAAAAATAAACTCCAGCCATCAGTTTAAACAAACAAAACAACCGAATGATTTTGGCAAGAACGAACCGACACGAGAACCAAGCCAACCTGGCTAATAGTGTACAAAGCCATACCATTCAGATGAAGGAGATAACTAACTGTGGTATTTGCCGACGGTGGCGGCCTCTGTACCTGTGGTTCCTTGTAACGAATAGGCCGTAGTGGAGCCGTGGCCGCTAGAACACACGTCTTTGCAGGAATCCGAAGACTGATCGCATATTATTTTGTTTGAACTATTGTTTCTTGTGTAGGCAGATGTGTATTGATGTACGCGCTCGTTTTCCATGTAACGGTATTAAGTCGTACGTGACAGAGGTGAGTTTTAAGTTCTATATAGCTTCTTTCATAGGTACTAAGTTCTGAGAATTGACTGTAGTTTGTATTGATTGATTTATTTTCTTGCGTATAATTTTATTGGAACAACGAACAATTTATTTTAGAGAGAACAAACAAATGATCATCCAATGACTGATTCAAAGAATTGTGTATTTTTTTGAAATAGAAACGCAAAAATATCATGTAAGTACAATAGGTACATGGTACATTTATAAATAAAGTTGTTGTACATACGAGTTGACAATCACCACGCTTGGCTAATAGATTTGTTAGCGTTATAACGCTGTTGTCCATTTAAAGCCGAATAATATTTCTGATTCGTTGATCACTTGTGTTTTTCATAAATAGGTATCTAATTTTTCAAGTCGGTAAAAATGACGCAATACGCTACAATAGGCCCAAACAAATACAAAAGGCATAAAATATTCTCCCAATTAGCCATATTGTTCTTAATTAGCAAAATTTAATTTAACGCCACCTTTTCCAAAGAAAAATTAAGAATACATTATGAAAAATTAAACATTGAGTCCTTAAAAAATCTTCAAAGTATAATTTCTGAAGAATGACGTTGACACTTTAATGAAAAGCAAACTGGGTCAGTTTGTATCTATGACAGTTAAGGCCGGTCCTCATTTGGTCGATTTTCCCTTGACTTGCTACTAAATTATTATTAGAGTTTAGATTGTTTGATAGAGTTGGCTTTGCTTCGTGTTGTTACGAGAAAATTGCTGTATTATTGTGACGTGTTGCGTCCTCGTTCCTCCACTAATTATAATTATGATGTCACTTGTTTTTATTTGTTTTCTTTGACGTTGAGCTTTTAGTTTTCCTACAACCACGTGTGTTTGTTATTTGTTTTGCGGAAACCCAAGCGATACTTCATAAAGAGTTCTCAATAAAGTTATATTCATAAAGCTTCACAGGAAGAGCAATAAAAATAAAATAGGTCAGCTTCGCATTGAAAAATATTTCACCGAAGCCGATAATAACGAATGGCCATCAAAGAGCAAAAGTATCGTGTGAATAAAAGTACCGCTATAAATTACAGCATCGGAGTGAGGTGAACCGCGATATTATTATGTACGAGTGCAAAATTTCATAAATAATACCATTTCACTTTGTAATAGGAAAGAATGGATGAAACACAATTACTTAAACAGAACTCGACACAAGCGTCCTATTTCTTTCTCGCCTACTACAGTAATGGGTTTGGTGCTCCCTCTTCCCACTAGTGGTGTTGCTGGTACCGCCCCCCACCTCTCCCCCCACCCTTCAGTTTCCAACGCCGTCGGTGCCACCAACAATGACCTCGTATTTCAGACGGAATTGCTCAAACACGGAACAGAGAAAACTCAGAATAGCGCTCTGATATTTAAAAGATTATCGTAGATTTATTAAAACTTTAATTTTTCAATAGTTTGGCTATCCGATATGTTCAGATATCTATTCAGAGCCTATTCATACATTTTAATTTAAAAAAATACAGCTATGATTTATTTTGTCTTTTATAATAACCACCTTTTTGGCTGGCACACGTTTACACTGTGTTTTTCATCAATGAATATTTTATTGCTAACCCATTTCTTTAATCATTGGATCTAACTATTCAACATCAATTATGTCTTTTGAAGTCTCCATTCCTTTAATCCGTACGTATTTTATGAAAATTGAATTTTAATCACAGAGAAATAAAAAGTTCATTCGTAAATTATACAAAGAAGTATTTGGGCATCTCTAGTGCTAGCTTTGTTTCATACTTACTTATCTACGTAATACTGTAAAGGAGCTGTCATCAAATGTAAATTGTGAGCAGGAAATAGCTATATTTTCTTCATAGAATTGCCAACTTGCTCTACACTATTTGATGCCAACTTTGGATTCAAATATCTTGAGGTTAACAAAAGTGGGATGGTGATTTATTGAACAATGCTTCTTTATTGCAATTTCCTGATTTTGAATGGACTTTGAACATGACTATTACTACAATATCTATTTCTAATTCGCAGATAAATTAAAAACAAAAAAAGAGATGAAAATTAAAGCTGTCAAATAAGTTTTACCAATACTATGTACTACTTCCATTCAAGTTTTAGACGTAACTCAGAACATACCACCTGAAAATACGATGAAGTTTATAATGTAATCTTGTTTGAGAGTTGTAAACTATTAACGTCTCTTTCTAGCTCTGTGTGTGAGTAAAAGACAGCAATCGTTTAATTATAACTTGGAATTTTAGATGGTAAATAATGAAATCAACGTCACAAAGATACGAAATTCAATGTTATTTGCATGAAAATAGGTCAGCCCTTTTCTTTTCATGGTTATTACCAGATACCGGATTATAATTCTGATGGGATGTAGAATTTTAACATGGTTCAGATTTCCCAAAGGCCGGGGGTGCGACCCAGACACCATTCGCTCTGCGTCAAGCAGGGATTCCCTCTTGAATGTCGGATGCAGTGATGTCACTCTCGAAAATGTCACGTGGTAATAGAAAAGTCAAAACCAAACTGTGGAAGCTGTCTTCAATTAAAATTTTATAATAAGGTTCCATTGTTGATTACGTGGAATGGAATTTGACGAATTTGATGATTTTTCTTTTATTGTTTGTGGAGATTTCAAATTGTTTAGTGTTTTTTGTAATTGATTTAAAGGTACTTTGATAGCCAATTAACACCAATGAAAATGAGCCGCAATCTTATCTTAGTTTCAATCAATATCAAAAACTTTTTGAGAATGTGTTGAAATTTAAATTGAAAATGACAGGTATAATTTATTGATAGATAAAAACAGGGGGTTTGAATGTAACTGTTTCTAAATATAAGTCTCTACCATTTCTTAAAGGTTTACATCCTTCTCGTATTTTATTACGAAAAAAAGTCCAAATATTGAAATCACTGCTCTATGACAGCACAGGTAATTGATGTTGTATTAAAAAATTGATGAAAACTGAAAAGCATGAATAGTGCAGTCTTAAGAGTTACCATAAACATTTTTCACATCAGACACCCACTCAATAAACACAGGGCCACTTCAGTTACTCAAAATAATAGTAGCACATTGATTTATCCCAATAATTGATGGATTGTCATACAGCCAGCTAACGTACTTAACATTAAACACGTCGCTCGCTTTGTGCTCAAACACGAAATAAACGAGATAATGATTTGCATTATAAATGAGGAGCTCCAATAACACTTAGAACAAATTGTATAGGTAAATTGAATGATGATACTGAATTTTGAATCGTAATTATGAAAGTTAAGCCATTTCATTGGTTGTGGTTAAATAAAAATAGAGTACATTATACCTAGTAAAGACTCGTTGTGAACTTTTACTGATGTTTATTTTATTTTAATTAAGATTTTTTTTTCAGCGACTTCGTTTCCGTGGGCTTATCCTACAAGAACCGTACATTTTTTCGAATACAAAATACATCCAGTCGAACATAGAATCTCTTTCTTTTTGAAGTCGGTTAATGAAAAGTAGCCCATGACACTACAAAACTGTAACACAGAAAGAATAATATTTGAAATCGGAGGGCCTAGCACGAATGTTTTGACGTATTATCGTTAACCGCTGCGGCCCCGACATGTGAAAATTCCCAAAAAAAAATACATCCTATGTAATAGGTAAATAAACATTAAATTCGCGATTAATTCGCAACACACCGGTGTGTTGCCGGGGCCGATATGAGTGAATTTTACTATATTATTATGTATATATCCTACTATCGTATGTGAGGATGGATGGATGTTTGTTTGTTACTCTTCACGCAGCAAAAACTACAGAATGGATCTTGATGAAATTTAGCACAGAGGTAGATTATATTCTGGAATAACACATAGGATACTTTTTATCCCGAGAGTATGTTCCCTTGGAATAATTATCGACATTTAGGCGGGTGGAGCCGCGGACGGCAGCTAGTATACTGGATGAGTTTTTTTCCAGTGCGCAAACTTTAAGAACCACTTCTGCCCATGTAAATGATCATCTTTCCCGAAGAAAGCCATAGTCAATTCCTACAAAAAAAAATTTGAGCTTCCCATACAAAGTTGTCATCAACTGTTCACAATTTGTATGGGAGACTCAATTTTTTTTTAGTAATTTACTATGACTTTCTTCGGGAAAGTTGTTCATTTACATGGGCAGAAGTGGTTCTTAAAGTTTGCGCACTGGAAAAAGCTCACCCAGTATATATATATTTTTAAACGTTGCCCCACACTTGGAATTTCTCCTGTATCGTGGGTGCGTTTACAAACATACAAACTCACATACACAAACAGCCACACCTGGAACAACTGTCTGTAGGCCATACAAATATTTGTTTCGTGCGGGAATCGAACCAGCAATACGCAGCGCAGCAGTCAATCGCTCAACCACTGCGCCAACCGTGTCGTCGAAAAAATGTACCTAATACTCGCTTCGCACATAATATTTATTTGATTTGGATACTATGTTCATATTTTTGTATGATACATATTGTGTATATTAAACCAAAATACTATATGGGGTTGTAGTTTTTCATATTCAAAATTCACTTACGTTACCGATCCTGTAACGTTAAGTCAAGACATTCGTGCTAGGCACTCGGATAATTACTTGTAGAGATTTCCTTTTAAAAACGTATAAATCGACAAACAATTAATTAATTTTCCCTTTATATCTCACTAGCTTTTACCCGCGACTTCGTACGCATATATCCCGTTGTTTTACATTCCCGTGTAGCCTATAGCCTTCCTTATGAATGTGGCTATCATTTACAAAAATAATTTTCAAAATCGGTTCAGTAGGTAGATCCAGAGATTATAACCCCCTTCCACCTCACAAACTTTACCTTTTTATAATATTAAGTATAGAAGTAGGTACTTCTAGATTATATTAGTTTATAAAAAATCATAGACGCATTTTTAATACCTTTAATAGGTCCCTAACTACACCGGTACGTGTTTGATGTAGACCAGGTATCCCGTTCGATTCATTGTTTGAAATCCATAAAATTCTTGTTTGTGTTATTTAATTTTTCAAATAGTGTTGGAAAACAAAACGCTTTTGGTCCGGCCTAAACGTAGTAAATCATGAGTTACCATGACTGTTGAATTCGATTTTATCGAGAATAGTGTTTTGTTGTTAATCATAGCAATAGCAATCATTGCAATTTCTCAAATACACCGGAACCGGAAGAATAAACTGTGTATAATTTTTCAATAATACATAATATTTGGTAAAAAATACATAACTGTCTCATTTTGCCACATAGTAAACGATAGCAAACGAAACGTTACTTGAAAGAAAAAGTGTTTGAACCAAACTTATAAAATTGTCGTATTGTCAGATAGGACCTTTCGGTTGTCGATTTTATTATGTAGACCGTGACTTTATGTGCCTTTATTTCTAATACAAATAGGTGTGTCTGTGTGTACCATGTCCGCCGTTGTTAAACTAAATCAGAGAAGCTATAGCAAAACCTTAATCAAGCTTCAGCATTTGCCTGTTTACCGATTACACGATACTGCGATTACCCAGCACGGTGCATAATTCGTAACGCAGCGGTATTCAACGGCTTAATTAGCGACTATTCAAATGAATATCTGAAATTCGGGGTAACCTATGTCTGCAGAATGCTTTCAAAGTAACAGGTGGCTCGCTATGGCTTCCGTAAGCAGTAAGCCTTGGCATTTGGCAACATTTCAACGTCCAAGGCTGTATTTAGGTCCAAGAGGTCCAGTAGAGAAGCTTCTAAGCCTTCGATGGATGTTGAATAGTATTCTCATGCAAAATATTTTTGATTGCTTCGTTTGTCTAACCGTGGTGACTGTGTCTGCTGAGTTTGGAGTGGGGGCTGGATTTTAGCCCGGCTTACACATGGCTAGGTATAGGTCACCCTTTCTACATGGAACTTTTGCCATAACTGTCGTAATATTATGCTGGGTGTGCTCACCTCTTCAGGTAATATGAGCGGGCTGTAATGTGTAAAACATTGTTGACCGTCGATTAAGTTTAATTAAAGATAATTGGCATCTCTGTATGGGGCCGTTAGTCATTAGTTTGATGCAGCATGCTCGTGTCGGAAAACATTCGTACACGCCCAGCACTAATTACCACTGTCCCGACGTTGCTAATCACTCGACTATTAGCGTGGCTTCCTACTAGGGCAATGTGTTTTTCAAATGTATGTACAGTATTGTCCACACAGTTTATTTCAGTACTCGGAGTTAATGATGGAAAAATGTTTGTTTTTTAAATTGATATGTTTAATGATGATGTATTTAGTTGGGTGGTTTTTTGACGGTTTATTTCTGTAATTGTTCAGTTTTATATTTTTCATTTTGATAGGTAAGTACTCAAAATCATAAATTCTTACTCCTCCGAAGTGTGGTGTAGCGCCACAAAGAGTTTATGTTGAGAAATATGGAAGTTAATTACTTTTAGGTAGGTTAGGTAGGTACAATACTTTAATTTGTAGAAAATAGACACGAGTTATTTTAAAATGAGTTAATTTTAAAATTTATTTTAAAAGAGTTATTATAAAATGGACTGGCAATGGAGAGGGCAATTCTCGGAGTTTCCTTGCGTGATCAAATCAGGAATTATGATATCCGCAAGAGAACTAAGGTTACTGATCGCCATACTGACTTCAGTATGGCGATCAGTAACCTTAGTTCTTAGTTGGCAGTGGCCAGGGCACATTGCTCGCAGAACAGATGTCCGATGGGGCTAAAAAATTCTGGAGTGGCGACCGCGTACCGGAAGACGCAGCGTTGGAAGGCCTACCACAAGGTGGACCGATGACCTGGTGAGGGTCGCGGGTAGCCAATGCATGCGAAACGCTCAAGCCTACTACGAGACTGGTATGATTAGAACAATATTTCGTTACGACCATTCATTTTTAGTAAATATCATACATTCCGAAAGAATATTTACGACCTGTTATGAACGAAGTACTCTTTAATCAGACCGCCCGAACTTTTACCATAAGACCTGACCCTTTAGTACGGATGGCCAGTCAATACGTAGGTACTGTTTAGCTTGTCACGTCACGTTTCCATCCGATACTTGATTCGATATCAAACGTGTCGTATGTTCATCTTTTGTCCAACTTTTCTGACAAATCTTATATTTTTGAGCTATATTCTCTCAAATTTTACGATGTGAGGTAAAAAAGGGTAACACGTATCGCAAGGGACCTTTCTCGGGGCGTATTGGGCTTGTCTCAATCTGTCAGTCCCCTGTGAAAGGAGTGGAGGCTCAGTTATGACTTATGAGCTATCTACCAAGTATCTAACTGTAATATTTTGTGGAAGTAGAAGTAGGAGTCACTTAGATTAATAATGTTAAAAACAGCTTCAATTTGCGTGTATGGACTCACCCAGAAAGGAACTATACGTTTTGAAGTTTCTTCACTGCTGCTCTAAAAACCGGTGAAGGAAAACCAGGCAAGTTACATCCACCAACCCTCATAGCCAAGTCAAGTCCTCGTGGCTTGTAACCCAGTCCTCATAGAGTGGAGGACTGTGCTCCAGCAGTACGAACGTTATAGACTGATTATGCTAGATCAATTTTGCATTTACATCCTTCTGTCTTCATCTCAATTTATTTGGGGTCGATGCCACAGGTGCTCTTACATACATCTCTATTATCGGTCATCTTAGTGTTTGCTCCCATTTTTCTCTTTATTTGTTTTGTGTGTTGTTAGGTTCCGTAGCCTTAAGTCATTCGTCCAAGAGACATTTAAAACTGATTTATTATTGTTATGTTCGCTGGTGCATTATGTATGGCTGTCACTTCAGCCGTATTCTGCCCCGGGCAACACACACCGTTCGGAAGCGTTTACCACCTGTGTTGATACGCCATTATTATTTCATAGAAGACAACAACATTCGAGTTCTAGAAGAAAATAAACTTGCGTTCAACAAATCCAAGATTAGTTCGTAGATTTGATTTTTTACTGTTTCTTTGTTAACCGTTAATTAAATCCATAGGAAATTGCTCGGTTGTTACACTAATTATCGAGTGATTTCACATATATATTTCGCTAATTCATGATTTAGAATAACTATATCATTAAATCTGACAATGTGAGCTCGAACTAGACGTACTAAAACACCTATTCAAGAAGAAAATTACAGTAAAATGGCTTGCTTACATACTTATATTAAACAAAACTGTTAACAAATTATGATCTTAATTGGTGCGCGTCCGTTGATACCTGGTTAATGTTGTTAAATGTGAGTGAAATCAAATTTTAATTGACGTGCTACGTAAGCGTACGTTAGCATAAGCATACGGACCGCAGCACGGTTAATTAACGTCGTAACATTCTATTTTCTGTGTATATTTAATTCCAACTATTGGCCGCTTCCTTTGTTTAGGTAATTGGAAACCCGCTTTATAATTGTGACACCGATTGCTCGCTGCGGTTATCATGACAGTGCAACATAACCTTTTGCGGTTTCTATTTCGGCGCGCAGTCGGCATAATAGGGCAAAATGAAATAAAGAGGCGAACAACAAATGTCCTTCAAGTTCCCCCGCTGAGTTAGTTGATAAAGAAATTGCTAGAACTGGGTAGGTTTGCAAACGAAATGCAAATGGGAGCGTATCGCTGTGCCGCTCATCTCCATACGATTAGTTGATCATTTGTTACGCTGCCAGTTCCATTCTGCCGTTTGCCGCCATTGCTGAGGCTGACTGATATACAGTATTACTTCGGTCACAACTTTCAGTGACATTACATTTTATGAACACATTCTCTAGAACTTGGTGAGTACAGATTGGAAGTTTCAGCCTAACGGGAGTAGACATTGCCTTTATTGCGTGACAATATAAATTATGTTGAAATCGAAAAAGCTTTTCAGGATTTTAGATGTTCTCAGTTCAATATTAAAGCAACTAACAAAATTATGTCTCTTTGTCGACACGACTTTGATCAGTAATATCATAAAAGCATAATAATTTGTGCAATAATGTTAATGCTCTTAATACAAAGTCACAATCACGCATAAATACCACCCTTTTATGATCTAGATCTCTTTATAAGTAGGATGTATGCCCCTTCACGCTCTCAGGAAGTTATTGGATCTTACGAGTGCTTATGGCTTCGAACCAATGTAGGTATATGTTAAAGCTTAAACTAATTAACATCTTAATGAAGTCGGTGATATAACGAAGTTGTCAGATGGAAGTCGACACACGACTGCGGGGAGCCGAGACTGTTTAATTTTTCGCTGTGTGATTACCATTTGCATAAGCTGCGAGCCTTCGGATACTACCTACTCGTAAATTAGGTTTTGCTCTCGATATTTTATTTTATTTTATAATTATGTATTTAAATTTTTAAATTATTTTAGTTACATATTATATTAATATTTAGGTCTTCATAAAAGTTTTTTGTTAATTCAAGTTTCATGTTTTAAACCTTAGCAATAAGATGTGAATGATTTTCAGCTTTCGCCCATAATTGTTGATTTTTGTCCTTTCTCAGGACCTCCGTACGTTCATTTTAATCTACTACTCAACTACTATCCAAATTCAAGTTTCTATCTACAGTGGTGTTTGTTAGATGCCTGAATAGCCCACTATTGAGGCGTTTAAAAATACACCCTGATATTTTACATATAAATAGATTAAAAGATTTCAATAAACAACATCTTGCATTAGACAGTAACATAAACTAGTATGCATTATGCTTAGCGATGGGTGATTTGCACGAATGTGACGCATATCTTCCAAACCAGCATAACTTTTTTAATTTTGTTCTTTTTTCGTTTTTTTTTTGTATGCGTCATGCTTGGCGTAAATAATCTCTTTTATTTCTTTTTCTTCCTCCTTTCTTTCTTTATCGAATGATAATTCCGTATTTAGATATTATTAGAATTATTGGGACTGTGGGTGTAGTACAGTAGAAATTGATATTATTTTTCTGTGTATGATAGGAACTAAATCATAGGAAATATATAACACGATGTAAAATAAACAGTAAAACGTCAACCGTTACTACCTACACTCAAAAGTAATTTTGTCTTGGTGGTAAACTAAATAACACTATATTATAATAGTAAGAGCGTACTTAATGTTATATATTATAACAGTACCTACTCTCTTCCAATCTTTTGTTTACTGTGCCTATTTCGGTTCGCCGATTCAATTCGCTTCAAGCAAATACATTGTCTGGAAATAAATGATAATTATATTTTTAGGTTGTAGGACAACTTCATTCGCAAATAAACGTCCCAATTTATCTTCAGTTTTCGCAAACCTCGGAAGAAAGCTATTTATTTAGAGAAAGTGGGAATTCTACACAACATAAAAAAATTAAACAGTAATGTAGGTAAAAAATTAAACAGTAATGTAGGTAAAAAACCAACATTGCTGTTTAATTTTTTAATGTTTTGTAGAATTTCTACTTTCATGTTGGTACAGTTAAAATATAAGATTTGCTTTTAAGCACATAGGTTTATCAATATCAAAATCTTACCATTGCGGTTCGACATTGTTCTGATATTAGGCGTTAGTACTATGGTAGGCGCCAGATAAACTTGCATTACAGTACATTGACCTTTCCCTAATATCTCTTCGTAGATATCTACGAAGGGATATAAGGAAGGAAGGTTAGGTATCCGTATAATAAATTATGAACCGTTTTTCATTATAAGAGAACGAAAAGGATCACGATAGAAGTCGATTCAGGACAGCTTTATGTCTTTATTTCTGTTATTTATAATAAGAAAGTAAATAAATGTATGGGGGTCAATGACCGTTATTGCGCATTTATCTGGCGTCTACCATAGTTGAATTTTACATACAAAGATGTTTCTTTTCTCGAGGCTGTTGCTTATAGTATCAACATTTTGTCTGTCCAGTCCTATTCCAACTATGTTGTAGTGCCCCAAGTACCCATTCACCTGTACTTTGGAGGATTTAATGAATGCCACCGATGCTGCAATTAACTTAGCCACCTACTGGGCCCAAACAATTGAAAGAGTTAACCATCGACTTGAAAAGAAGAAAAAAGGACGGCTTTCAGTCTAATCGGATGCAGCTGAATCCCAGTATTTTTATAACATTATACGACTACCAATCTGACAACCTAGTACCTGGGTAACACGGTACATCTTATCAAATCTGATGTTAGACTTTAGAGGTTCTGACTACCCGTAATGACTACCAAAGATCAACAAATGACAGCTACTTTGTTCGAAAGTGGCATCGCGGCCCTGAAGTGCAAAGAGCATTAAGAGGAACACAGATGGGTTTTAGTCAGTAAGAGTCTGACACTCCCTTCCGCTCTGCCCAGAGCGAAAGGAGTCATTTGATGATTTCCCATCCGTACAAAAAAAGGGCCAACGGCTGAACGTGCTTTCTGAGGCACGAACGAGTCTCCGTTTGTAATAAAATGTCCATCCACAGCGCAACTTCGGCAACGTTGCCTAACCTTCGACCCGTGTGTTGACTTTGACTCGAGATCGACTCGTGCGTCGACTTCGACTTGAAATCGGCTCGTGCGTCTGTTATTATTTAGTCACAAGCTTTTGCCTAATCAGCCCGTCGATTCTGTCGACATGTCACGGTGGTTACTTAGGCGGAGTGAACGACAAATGAGCTGTCATTCTATCTTATTTATATGGTTTGACAAATCACCCGTCGTGTGCCCCGCCCGGGTATTCACTTCGACATTTTACAGAATCGCACTGCTGCAGTGCTATTCTGTAAACATGTCGAAGTGAAGAACACCGTGAGATGTCGACAGAATCGACCGGCTGTATGCATACTGTAAATCTTTACACCTAATGCGGGCCATTCACGTTCAAGAAATTTGATCAAACAGGCTGGTTCAAACTGTTCGATGAAATAAATATACGAAATTTCGTATTTCTTCATGCCATTTGACAACTTATTTTTTATCAAATTTGACCACAGACATTCATGCCAATTTGATTTGAACCAGGCTGTTTGATCAAATTACTTGAACGTGTATGGCCCGCTTTAGAAGAAACTACCTTATAAATGATGATCGAGAAAGATAAAGAAGACGAAGCTACGGACACCCTGACACTTTCCGCTCGTCCTAAGTTCAAAGTGAATCTCTCAAAACTGTATTCTTTAGTTAAAAACTTATAAGAATGATGCGATTTTTTCTACAACAGATTGTGTTATTTTTGGAATAGCGATATCGAACGCTTTAAAATTTTCTGTTCGAATAATTTAACCGAAAACATTGACTGCATATTCGAAATGTTGGAAGAAAAACTATTAAAAAGTATTGAAATAAGCAAAACCACAAAAAAAAACGCTAAATCCACCACGACAAGACTGGATAAATAAATCAATCATAAGTGAAATAAACAATAGGAATACTTTATGGAATCAACATAAGAAAAACCCAAAAGACAAGCAAAAGGAAAATACATTTAGAAAGAAAAGAAACGAAGTATCACAGCTTATTCAGCAAACTAAATCATCCTACTACATGAAAGCCTATGAAAACTGCAAGAAACAGCCACTGAAAATGTGGGGACTGATAAATAGGCTGTCTTGCAATAAATTCACTGAAAAGTCCACCCCCCGGAAACTTCAATCACAAAATGGCACTGTTACTGACTTACGGCCGCTTTCTATAACATATCTCAATCCCAATCTTGATCCCGATCCTTGTCTGTAACCAATCAACGGCCGAGTTTGTGTCCTTCACCAAACAATCCTCACCTTTGATTGGTTACAGACAAGGATCGGGATCAAGATTGGGATTGAGATATGTTGGACATATGCGAATGTTTCAATGACTTCTTTGCAAATGTGGGCTCAATACTGGCAAATCAAATTCCCATAAAATATCACGCAATGGGTAGTGCCTTGGCGGGTTCATCTGGATCTGGCTCGTCCTCCCTTAGCGATCTAGAACCAGCTACAACAGAGGAAATCCTAGAAATAATTAATAATTTAAATAATAACACCAGCTCAGGTTTAGAAGGCATCACCATAAAGTCATTAAAATGTGTTGCAAACCTAATTCTTGACGAACTCACAAATTGCGTAAACAAATGTATGAAATCGGGAACATTTCCAAATAGTCTTAAGGTTGCAAAAGTTACGCTAATATATAAATCCGGAGTTAAATCAGAACCGGGCAACTATCGTTCTATTTCAGTTCTTCCTGTGCTTTCAAAAATCTTTAGAGGGTCCTATACAAAAATACCTAATTACTCTAAACTTCATATATGAAAAGCTGAGAGTGTATTTGATAGACCGAAATCAAATACACTCTCAGCTACAATAGACCTTGTGACCACAATAAAACTTAATATCGTTAACAAGAAAGTGGCTTTAGGTGTCTTTATCGATCTAAAGAAGGCGTTTGACACAGTCAGTCATGAATTATTGTTAAAAAAACTTGTGGAAATCGGAATAACTGGCCCTGCCCTTGACATTTTTAGATCTTACCTATCAAAGCAATACCAAATAGTTAAAATTGGTGACACTCAGAGTGATCCTGGAATCATAACATACGGAGTGCCCCAAGGCTCAATTCTGGCTCCCTTGTTATTTATTCTGTACATAAATAGTGTTCACAGAATTGGCCTTAAAGGTGAATTAACATTATACGCAGATGACATATGTTTGTTCTACTTCGTACGTTACATTTCAGTTTCCGGGTTAGGTATTTATTACTGATTGCACAATCAGTAATAAATACCTGGAAGAGTAGCCTCTATCAGCGCTGAAGCCTTGCTCGAGCTAATGAACCGCAGAGGTCGTGCGATCAAACAATATGAACTCTGTGTTATAAATTTATAAGCAGGGCTATGTAGTCATAAAAATGGTAGCAACGCAAAATACAACAACGCGTTTTCATAAAAACTTTTCTAAAAAGGCTCTACTGGTAAAATAATTGCTATGAAAATGTGTGTCGCGTCGCAATCGTATTGTCGCGTCATGCCTATCTGTTGGAGCCGTTAAGCTATCAATCAACAGTTTGTCGACTAGTAAATGGAAGTGTTACGAGTATTTTACTTTTGGATCAATATAACGTTCATTCTTCACTCTATTTTTCAGCACTACACATGATTTTAATGATCTTGTTTACTTATAGGTGCAAAAGTCACAATTCAAAATTGTTATGTACAGCGGAAGGTCTGCATGAAATCTCTATATCTCTATTGCTTGCAGTGATATTGGGTTCAAGACAAAGTGACAATCGTATAGCGACAAAAATTGTCCAAAAATTTAAAATGTGTCAGATTGACATGCCCTACCGAAATGTTCCGTAGTCAATCCATTCTATCCCCATTTCATAATCATTTTGAGGCCTTCTTCTTCTTTTTATCGTGTGGGCAGTAAGGTCTAACGACCCCACACACCCTAGTGTCAGAGTTTCTAAACCGCCTCAAGGGCCTCTGACATGGTTTATTTGACGACCGCCATTTGGCGGCCGGGACCACCGGCTTATACGTGCCTTCCGAAGCACGGAACCATCTTTTTATCAGACTATCAGATGATTCAAGCCTGCAATGTCCTAGCCAAACTGGAAACAACTTTACAAAGTATGCTTCCCGTGGGAATCGAACCCACGACCACCGGAGCACAAGGCAAACGCCTAAACCACTCGACCACGGAGGCAGTTATAGGCCTTGTATTAATATTACAGAACTGCAAATATTATTCAGCCGAATTTCCTGTGCAAACTTTTGAACACCGATACAATATTCAAGACTCTCCCCATAGGGAAGCAGGATCAGATTGCGGAACAGCTAAAAACGTATCATTACGCTTATTTCCCTTGCGTACACAGTGATACTTAATCGAATGTCAATCCTGGTGGCTGGCCCCACACCTCGTGAATGTTGACCACTGTGTGACAGGTGACATGGCATTGCTGTGCCATTGCCGAGCGCAATAGTGGTCTTGGTATATCGAAGTTGTGGAATTATGTACTTCGTGAGGTTTGCAACTGACTGATCGGTGACTTTTGATTTAAATACATAATTATGGCAATGAGCTAGATTGTACAGGGCCAAAAAAAAAACTATCGTAACTCGGCACGTGATGGACAGCAAAACTACAGCTGGCTTTTTTTTTAAAGCTGGTTTTTTTTTTTCGTTTTGACGTCATTTGATATTGAATACACATTCCATTATTAAATTAGATGGCGCCCATATAAACACTTTCTCCCGTATTCATAAATATTTTTTATCCATTAAGTACCTATTTAAAATTTTTGCATGGCACCAACTATCTACAACAAATTGCCCAAAAGTTGGAAAGAGCAAACTTTACCTAAACTAAAGCAAACAATGAAATTGTTTTTGGCTCAAAAAGCATATTATAGTATTGCAGAATTTTTAAACGACTCATGGTGATTACTATGAATAAATAAATATAACTAAAATTGTAGTAGTTAATTATAATCATGTAGTAGAGCAGAAATATGCCTATAATATAAAATGTTATTATGATTAAACGCTTAAAGTGATGTAATCTTCATTGTGATAATATAATTGTAATCTGTAATAATGTACCTACAAGGAAAATAAAAATAATTGGATAATGTAAATGATTGAATGCAAGAAATTTGTTTAACTATAATTGATATTTAATGTATAGTGTAAAATTTAAAAATCATTTTCAATAATAATAATTACTACCGATTTTTGCACGCCATGAGAAATGGCAGACATGTCTTGAGCCACTCTTACAATATAAGATCTTACATGCATTTATTATTTTAATTCTGTATGTATACACATGTTTGAGCAAATAAATTTCTTATTCTTATTCTTATCTTATTCTTAAAACACTGTTTAAGAGATTCTAAATTCAAATTCTCCATAGTAAATTTTGAATAAAGAATCTGCTGAGTATTTTAGCTAAGTAATGGTTATAAAGTTTTTTTATGATTATGGATGTTTAAGTTTGATAGTTATTATTACTTACTTATTTCATTTGCATTTTTTAAAAATAATTACCGACTAATTTATACTTTTACATCTAATTATGTCGCTACGTCAACATCGTTTTGTGTTAGCCATTGTTCAGATCATTTAGATTAGGTGCTTAGCCTATTCAATAAACTGCAGATATACAGGGTGAATATTTTTTATTTGTTTGAATGGTCGATTTTACAGTTGACTGTCAAATGTCAAAGTTTGATTCGGAACGTTTTTAAAGCGTGTAGCCTGCATCATATTGCATTTTTTTTCCCTAGTGAAATGTTATTAGGTATGAAAAATTTAACTTAAATAGGAACACAACTTACTATTCCGATTCTACGTCAGATAAGTCTTTCATCACCTCATACAAACTAGCAACTCACAATACAGCCTGTTTATTCAAACAATAGTGCTGTAGCCGAAATGGTATCACATTGTAGCCGCCCAACTAAGTACAACCTGCCGTGACCGACATTACCATACTAATAATAATTAGTTATTCGACCAACTATACGGATATAGCATGACTAAAAACGAGGTGGTATAATAGCTTCACGAATAAGGCTAGATTTAATATTGAAGTTAATTCTAGTACGTTGTATGAACTAGATCGTCTCAATCAATACACGCCTGACGGGTTATGTTTTACAGCGGTCAGGAAACTCGTCACAGCAAATTGAGCGGGGAGTTAAATCGAGAGCGTAATGAGATTTTTCTACGTATTCTAAACTTTACTTAAAACATATTAGACGAAACCTCTCCGATAGAAATTCCGCCACACTCCCGCCTCCCGCATCGAGTCTTTTGTCTGATACATAAATGGGAGCATTGCTATACATTTATTTCTTTGATGCACAAATGAAAAATACTAAGTGTAGAATACATAAGGTAGAAACAGAAAACAAAAGGACAAAATTAACATCTATTGTTAGCTGCAACAAAAGACACGGATAATACGCAGTCACTTGTATTGTGGCTCGGAACACGTGTCACGGTCGCCTAATTATTTGTTCAAGTGCTTGGAACAGGATTCGCGGATATTGAGTGTAAATGGGAATCAAGTAATTACGGCCATCCACTCCACCTGCCAAGTGGAAGCTGACCACACTCGACTTGTTTTTCTTTAATTACCCATTTCAGGTGGCGTGCTATCGCAGTGTCGCACATAAACAATGGAGACGTATGGAACTTATGCAAACACTGACCATGGGGAGACATAAATGTCAAAGGTCCACATGTGTAATTATGAAGTTTAAAATACATAAAATACAAAGGTATAATGAGTAGTTTTATTGCTATTTCAGCGTTAAAATAAACTTTAATGTTTTACAGGGGTGTTTATTTTCTCTTGATAAGGGTAATTTTAGTTCCCTAAGGATTTTATAGGACTGACTGTTAGAGATGAGAGAGGGCAAGCACATTTCCATCTATTTTACGTATATGTAAATATTGTACTTCATACCCAGTAATGTGTTTATACTTAAAGACATGTTTCAGAAACTGTTTTATGTTTCAACCTCAAGTGAAGCTTGTGTTAAAGTTTCTTTGACGAAAGAACGTCCCGTAGCGCAATAAAATCGAATCAAAATTTAACATTTCTCTCGTTTAACTAGTAAATTTAACTGTTTTTTGATTTAAGAGTTTTTAAAATATCTTTTTAAAGCTGATACTGTACATCAAAGTTAATAAACCATTATAATTTTATAATTATCCAGTACTTTTGTTTCATGAATGTTTTAGTGAAAAAGGTAATTGATCTCATTCATTATTTATAGTATAGATACACAGTAGGTACTACGCCCAACTATGAACATATCATTTCCAATGCTTATAAATAAGGCCTCTCTTCGATATATTTAGGTACACTCGAATCAAATCAGTAGCATAAGGACGCGTTAATTTGAGCCACATTCATGTTTATGAAAAGGGGTCTTTGACATTGAAGCTGTATTCTAGCTATTTATTTCTGTGCCTATACATAGGTTTCGTTACTGATTGCCTAAATCACTGAAAATAGAAACATAATATTTCCAGACATCTTGTTGACATTTGATGTGAGTGATGACAAGTTCGAGTGTGGTGGAGAATAAAACACCGAATTTTTCGATACTCAATCGTTGAATGGATTAAAGTTTCTATGCAACCAAAGTCACGGGCAACAGCTTCTGCTTTGTCCAAAAGTATTGTAAGTTTTGTCATTGGTTGGCACCATACATTTAATTAGGAAAACTATTAAGTTTAAATCGTATCAAATAACAAGTTATTGTTTTGTTTGAGTTGTATGTAAACGTCGTCATTGCTCGGTGCAGGCAGATAACCAAACGGACTCTAAAGATCATAGAGACGTAATTCTTGCCTTTAATTAAGTAAAAGTAGGTATCTCGCACATGATAAAGTCATGTTTATTAGTAAAGCAATATTTAATTATACATACACTACCGCTCAAAAGTATTTGGCCACCTACGTTTTGTGAGGCCAACATTAAAATCGAAGGTTATATAATAACTATGTAAATAAAAGGAATTGCTAATATACAATTTAAATGTCTATGAGGTATTTTCTTTTATACCAACTTTTATAAAATACCTTTTTTTTCGGTGACCAAATACATTTTAGCGGTAGGTACTGTTAACCTACAAACACATAGTAAGATGTCCAGTTAAATTTCATATCACGTATCACCATAAATAAACCGTCCCTCATAATATATTTAAAACAATGTTCTGTTAAATACCCGCCACTGTTTTCGGATCAATTTACAAACAGCTTGTTTTAAGTTCCCCGTAACTTCGTGATAATTTTATGAGCATTATACACGAAAGTTCAAGTGCTTATTGTACCCAGCTAACTAACTATAACTAACGTAGAACATTCCTACGTTATATACAGCTCGTAATATTTTTTATTAGCTTTGACCCACTTTGAATTTTATTAAGCAATATGTCTCTTTTTAAAGTAATAAAAATAGAAAGGCCTTATTTTCTCAATATTGGTTTTCTTTTCTATGCCTGTGGTTAGGTGGTCGCAAGCGCAGTTGTCGAGCGTGAGGTGTTTGATTTTCTTGTTGGTTAAAGGGTCTCCACTGTCCGTCCGTCTGTCCGTCATTGGGCTGTATCTCATGAACCGTAAAATAAATAAGTAATAAAAGTAAAAATTAAACAATGTTTTGTTTCGGTTTGTGGGACGGAACCCGGATGTCCGTCTCGCATTTGACGAGTTTTTCCACGGTGACGTTATATTATAAGCAAGATTTTATCTTCTCTCAGGAATTTCTTTGAGAATGCAATAAAGATGAACAGTTTAAAGCATTTCATTATCGGCAGCAGAGTCCAAGTTTAAATACTTTGGCATTTAACCGTTACTGTAAAGCGTTTGAGCGTCTCTTGAGTCTTTCAAGCTCAGTTTTAGTACAATTCACCCGGTGTAAGCACATAAGATCTGTCCTAGATCTGTCTAAGATGTACTCAGAATTTGATCTAGCAGTTTCAAGGAATTTTATAACGGTATTTAAAAAAATATGCTATTGGTAAATTATGTGTCTGAAATTCTATTCTCTAAAGGTGGGTACTGACCGGTGTTACAGGCTGGAATGTGCCATTCGCAACGAGCATGTCATAACATGCTCGTTGCGAATGGTACATTCCAGCCTGTAACGCTGGATGTGTTGCTGGGGAGTTTGTTGCGCCATTTCTTCTTCCCAGCTAAAACACTAGGAAGTGGTGACGGGCGGAGCGTTTTTGGGGGACTGTCTTTTTGTGAACGTTAACGTTCAAAAAGTGCTGGGCACTCAGCCTGATTTGAATAAATGACTTTTGACTTTGACGTCGTGTCTTAGAACCGTGTAGGTAACATGCTCGTTTCGATCTTTTTGCTCACCCGTGCTCCATGTTTGCAAGACACTCTCAGTCTAAGTCAAGTCAAGTCACTCTCAATGAGCGGCTCGTTGCTCGCGTGTTCATGCTCGTTTCCGCGTACTGACTGCGCGAATGTTCGCTTTGTAACATGTTACATTACGCCTCGTAACACCGGTCAGTATCCACCTTAAACATAAAACAAAGTCGCTGTCTGTCTCTATCTAACTTTTGTCCGCTGACTTCGATAAAACTACGCAGCTGATTTTAAAACTGTTTTCGTTCATAGAAAAAGCAGTAAAAGAGGTACCTGTATGTGCATGTAAGGTGCATGGTGTGCGTGCGTGTAATTTGCATCTGCGTAAAGCCGTTTTAAATAAAAAATAAATTAGGTTACACTAAGATAACTTGCGCTATTTTAATTGTAATAACTGTGTTCTAAGCTTAAATATTAATTCCAATTCGCAGACCACTTTTAATTATTGTCTCATGCCACAAGGATTTGTCCGTAATCCTTTAATATTTATATAATATGATCAATAGGCTCAGTTATGCGAAAGACAAATTGTAAAATAAACTGAAATAAATTCACCGATTTCAAAACGAACAATCTTTCATCGCTCGCGTTCACCCTTCCCCCTCTGCCAAGACTATCTCATCCGCCGAGCAGTGAGGATTACGTTTGTTTGCTCAACAGTCGGTTCAAAGCGAACGCTCTGTTGACATTTACTGTCACGGTAAATACTCGGTTTACCATTATTTACAGAGCGGACGTAATACCTACTACTGAACAAATACGCACCACCCCGAAAAGAATCAAACTATAACCAACTGCTCAAGTTTAAATCTATAGACCCACAGAACATGTCTAACCCCCAATTAAAACTCGGATTTATCGCACGTTGAATCAGTTCAAGTTCCGCTTGTTAACGTGTGAATACGAGTAACTATATAGCTTTTACAGTACTATAGAATTACGAACATCAGTGTCTGCTTCATAAAACAGACTGACTGAAATTGAAATAATGCGGGCTTTTTTTTTTTTTTTTTTTTTTTTTTTTTTTTTTTTTTTTTATAGGATGGGAAATCATCAAATGACCCCTCCCGCTCTGGGTGGAGCGGCAGGGAGTGTCAGACTTTTACTGACTAAAACCCACCCTTAGTCCTCCTAGTGCCTTTCTTCCCAGGGCCGCGGTAACTCTTTCGAACAATTCCGCAACCCTGGCAGGCTCTGGCCCTGGCGGGCCCCGTCTCCGTTGCTGACTGCTCGTTGCTGACGGCGCGTTTGGAGTGAACGCGCCGTCGACTCTGGCCTGACCTGATCGGACAGCGAGCTACCCATTGCTCGCTGTCCGCAGGCGTCAGTCACTGCGCCTTGCCCAGGAGCGTCAGTTCCTGAGAGGCGCAGCGACTGACGTACGTCTGGAGGAGGCGAAATGGGGCCATTACTGGCACTCCATTCTCGCCCCCTCCCGAGCAGTTGCAGCGGCGGCGACGGTGGCGGCGGCTGCGGCGGAAGCGACGGCGGCGGCGGCGGCGGCGGCGGTGGAGGAGGGTTTCTTCCTCGTCCCGGCCCTGGCGGGTGGACCGCAGGCTTTGCCCCCAGCCCAGTGATCGGCCGGCTTGCCAGCTGCCGCACATGCGAAGCAGTGTGGCGCGGCGTCACACGAGCCGGCCCTGTGACCGGGCTGACCACAGCGGAAGCAGTGGTCACTGCGGTCCACCTCCGAGGTGCAGAGTGCTCCGACATGGTTGCCAACTTGGCAACGGAAGCACCTCAGAGGTCTGGGCTCCAGCAGTTTCACCTGCGCGGAGACCCAGCCCACCAAGAGCCTTCGGCCCTCCGAGATTTTCTTGGCCGCCGACACGGGGCAGCTCACCACTACGGTTCGCATGCCCGTGTTGTCAGGACGGATGGTGCCCGCCTTCACCTCCTCTGCAGAGCACCCCCCCGTCCTGACGACGGCGGCCAACACCTCCTCCTCCGTGACGGAGTCGTCCAGGCCCAAGATGCGCATATCTATGCACTTCGTGGGTCTGGACACTCAGACGTCATCCGCGCCCAGGGACGCCCTAAGCCTTTCGGCTAGAGCGTCCGCGGCCGGACCGCTGCCTGCTCCAGGGATCTCGAGCATCCTGGCCCCGGTCATGGTGACCCTGAGCCGGAGACCCCCGACGATGCCAAGCTCACCGAGGTTGATGGCCTCCTTGGCCTTGGTGAGCGTGTTGGCATACGTCACGCCCCTCTTGACCGCGTCCGGCTGCAGCGTTAAAACTACAGCCGCGGTCTTCGGGGCGCGGAGCGCAGCCGCGACGCCTCGCGCTCGCTGCCGCCGCCTTCTCTCCCGCCTCTTTGCCGCCCTGGCTGCCTTACCCGCCTTCTTCTTCTCCCCGGCCACTTGCCATTCGGCTTGAGCCGGGGGAGGTTCAGAAGGCGAGGAAGCCGGGGGGAGCTGCTGCACGGCTGGCGCAGGAGCCTTCGCCGTCCGCGCAGCCGCCCCACCCTTCCTCTTCCTTCCCGGGGCCGGGTCCGGTTTTCCCGACACCGGCTTCGCGGGTGCCGGCCCGGACCCTTTGTCCTGGCCGGACGACCCCGGTGTGGCAGCCACGGCGGCCGCGTACGACGCCGCCTTCCGGCCTGGAGCCTTCCCACTCGCCGCTAACGGGGGGCGCAGGACGATGCCCTCCAGGACGGAGAACCGCGCCTGGAAGGCAGCCATCTCCTGCCGCACAAGGTCCAGCACCTGCCCCTCCTGCGGCGCGGGCTGGCTGTCCTCCTTGCGCCCCCCTTTAGGCGCCCCCTGTGGGCCGGCTCCCTGGAGCCTGGCCAGGTCTGCTCGGAGCCCCGCATTCTCCCTCTGGAGGCGCTCCGTGGCGGCAGCCAAGCGGGCGACCTCCGCCCGCAGCTTGGACATCTCGTCCCGCGGAGGCCCCCCTGGGTTACCCTCCGCTGCCGCCAGAATGGAGGCCATCGCCTCGCTTATGGCCTTGTTCTTAGAGGAAAGCTTCCTCTTCAAGGCCACATCGCGAAGCGCGGCCTCCACTACCTCCGCAAACCCGGCCCTCCGGACCCGCTCCTGTCCGGAGTCATCCGGCTCACCGCCGGAGGACTCCGAACCAGGAGCCCTGCGACCGCCCTCTACGGGGGGTCGTCCGTCAGCGACGAGCTCCTCGGCTCGCTGACCAGCCACCTTGGAGGCGGGCAATCTCCCCTTGCCTCCCTCTCGGCCCTTGCCCCGCCTGCTGGTGGGGATCTTGCGAGCCGAGGCAACCTCCTCGCTGCCGGACGACCCCCGGTCTTCCTCTGTTCTGGGCCGCTTGCGGAAGGACCTGGAGTCCTCCGCAGCAGCCCCCGCCCCCTCGGGTCCAGAGCTCGCCGAGCTAATAGTCACCAGGTCGTCGGAGTCCAACTCGGACTCCGACTCTGCACCCAGGTGACGCTCAGGCGAGCCCCTCCTCCAATAAAGCGCGCCTCTTGCCGCGCTCCGCCCGACCGACACTCTGTCGGGCGAGCCAAAACTATTACCGATCGGGTCCTCCTCGGATAGTTCGGATCGGGGGCCTCCTCAGCCCTTGTTGCCAATGGCAAGTGGTGGACAAAAGACAACGTTGCCCCCCCCAGAATACGTGGGGCATGACGCAAGCGTGGCGGATTCTCGTTCTGCTGTGCAGTCCGTACCGCCCTGGGGTAATTCTGTTGCGTTGGTCTTGTCCATATTTTTCCTTTTTGAGGGTGCGGTCCCTATCTCCCCTTCTCTCTCAATGCTTGCTCGCTGCCCTCACAGTCACGTCTGATGATCAGACGCGTACCAGAGAGCAGCGAGCAAGCCAATGAGACGCACACCGTCCGAGGACCCGAACACTGCTCAAGTCTCCGAACGGTGTGCCCCTCTTGTGTCTCTCTTGGTCTGGTCTCTCACTCGGGACCTTCCGGCATGAGTGGCTCTACCGGCAAAGCCCCCAAGATCACTGAGACACGCAAGCCCCACCACGACGGCAACGTGGAGACACGGTTGGTGGGGAAATAATGCGGGCTGTGCTCCCATTTTCTAGAAAAAATATAACATTCTGTATTTTTCTAGATATTGAAAACTTAGCCAGTTTACGGCTGGCACTATTTTAGGCGTCACGAACGAACTTTTGTTTCGTTTAGTGCCCCAATAATGAAATAGCTTATTGTCGTCGTAGCACACGTAGAGGCTGTCATGTCGCGCAGCTACGCCGTTACGCCGTAGCTGTCGTAGCCACACGGATAACTTTGCTCCTTTCAAAAACAACTTGGCACGTGCTAAATTAGTTGTATTTTTTGTTCGTAAGTCCGAAGGTCAGGCGCCTTTTAGTCAAAAGAATGTTGCAACCAAAACATAAATATTGTGAAACAAAAGTCGCTGTGTGTTGACTTATTGGTTTTTAGTAGATTTATGACGACGCGCGGATTGTTTTTTCCGATGCGAGTATTAATTTTCTGTTTGTTTACCGTTTTTATAGATTGATGAACTCTCTTGAAATCAACCTGTTAGTCCTTGTTGCGTTTTTCTCCAGATAAGTTCAATGAAACTATCCCTTTTCCTAGGGCCACAGTTGTTCGTGTGATGTCAGAATCCCAGATAGTTTTGTATTTGTTTGACGTTAGTTACCGACGATGTGGATGGAGGACTCTTGATGTGAGACATAGATAAGAAGGGCTAATGAGCTGCTACTTGCGGGAACGTTATCGACACGTGTATAACAGATGTCGACGCGACTGTGACTTAAAGGTGGATCCTGTTTTTGTTTCAATTATAAGTATTCGGTCAATAACCTTTCTGAGCGGAAGAAGAAAAACCTTAGAAAGCTTACCTAATTCAATTTGAAATTATGTATTAAATATACATAATTTCAAATTGAATTAGGTAAGCTTTCTAAGGTTTTTCTTCTTTTGCTTCGTTTTTCTGTTATAATAATACAATAACCAAATGTAACAATAAATATTATCTGTGAGTTGATAGTTGAATAACAACATTATAATATTTTCAAGATCCGAAGTCTAAGCGCCTACGAATTACAACCCTCTTCGGATAACTACTAACAGGTCTTGAAAATATTCAATAAAAAAAATTCATGCGATGTTTATGCTTCCTTAGTTTACAATATTATGATTTGAACAAGAGGAATATCTACGCGCAAAGCCTGGGGGCAGAGCGTAGTATAAATAATAAGAGCACCCACGTTGGAGACGGAATGCCGGTAAAGTTATACTCCCACCAGACACGATTTCTCTCATAATATTATTTGCTGCTGTGACTACGTGACTCGAATTTCGCCAGTTACCTGCTTATGACGATATGAAATTTGTTCGCCACAGGAAACTTGCGTATTTACCTTAGAAATTGCAATGCAAGTTATGAAATATGAGATTATTGTACCTGTCTGTGTTTCGTCAACATTGCTTTATTTGGTGCTTCTCGTGACTCGTGAGTAACGTCTGATGCTGTCTGCTTTAGTTTTGTCGAAGAAGATGTGTTACAATTTCTTTTTTAGTAAAACCAGATTTATATTCATATGTAATAATGAAACCTTTCCAGCGTAATCCACCTGCGCTCTCTTTCTGAACTTGAACGATTTACAAATTATTTGACTACAGTCAGTCAGTCAGTCAGATTTAATCCCTAACCAGTTGGAATCGGAGCAGTACTGACCACTTTAAAACGATTGGACACACTTTAATGAGTAATTTTCTGCGCTTCATTGTACATTTTCTAAACATACATAATATACTGTTCAAATAAACGTTTGTGCAAAAGTTATTACAAAATAAACTGGCGCTATTTTCTCGGTACATAGACGTGGATGTTGCCATATTTAATCCGGCACAGTGCATGTATCTGAAAACGCGAGCGGCTCACTCCGGGGTGCGCAACTTTCAATACAAAATGCATGTGTAGTCTGTTGTCGAGACTTAGACAAAGCGTGAAACAAAAACTTCGAGCGCATGCTTGTATAACCCAAGTCAGACATTAGGAGAAGTTACGGTTTTGTGATTGTATTTAAACAAATATTGGTTGCTTATGATAGAAAATTATATTGTTTGAAGGAAGGAATGTGTGAATGCTTTAGTTTATAACTGCGAGGGTACGTTTTCAAGTAAGGTTGACTTAAAAATAATAATCTACAAACAGGGCATATAAAGTGGAAGGGCAACTTTCTGGGCATTCGTTCACATAGCCTGTCAACGGGCAAAGTGACCAATACACTAGATTGCCAAGTTGAATGGAAATGCTATTCTTTGAGCTGTTTGCAGTTAATTCGCTAGGGTCGCGGATCCAAGTGCTCACCGAGTTTTTCGTGACATCAGCAAGCAGTTAGTCTATTTTTCACCTGAGAAAATGGCTGGCGTTTTTTTCGGAACAAGAATAAGCATTGCCATTGAACGTGATAATGCTGCCAGTGCTGTGCACTATGTTACTTTCTGACTTATAAAAGTAAAGGCTGAATGAATGAAAGGAAGCAAGGACAAGAATTAGGTCATAATTTTTTACGGAGGCGTTTGTTATTAGTAGCCCCTACAATATGTTCCTCGCATAAAATGCGTTCTGAATAACACCGCCGCGCGCCGCGGGGGGCGGAGTGTGAACTTATCTTTATACGCATTATACTCGTATTGTAGCGGTATAAAAATATTGTCATTCCCTGTCGAAGACCTTGGCGGTTGGAATTAAAAGAGCTTTTTCCTGTTGTAGAAATTTCGTCATGTAGTTATGAGGGTATTAAAGTTAATGGAGCCCTCGGCACCGTCGTCTACCTCGCCGAGTTTATGAGTTCATAGGCAGGGTCTCTGTGGCAACGTTTTATTTGTAAGAAATAATTTCCATTTTGGAAGCCTCTCAGAAGATTATTTTTTAGAAAAATGTAAGAGGTTTTTCTTGCCAGTACTTTGCTACCTACTGAGATTCTGTGTTAAACTGTCGTGTTTTTATCTCGATTTAGTGCCAAAAGACATAAATTAGGACACAATTAGTCTGAACGTTTTATTCTTAGTAGTAGTAACACGAATAAGTGAAAACATTAGGTAAGAACTTTTGCAGGCCGTGCCCGAGATTTTATGCAAGGTCGTTTTTCTCAGCTGTAAAACGGCATTTTTTAATCTTAATCAAGCTTGCTAAATATTATTTAATTCTCGATTCAAATAAATGCGGGTATTTTGAATGAAGATTCGTTACTACTTAATGCTGAGGGTTTTTCAAACGGACTGGCAAATGAGTCGGCATTTGCGAGGCGACGATGGCAATGTCAGCCAGCCAGTAAATTTTCCAGATAAGCGCAGCTCTGACGGCTAGGCCAAGCTCGCTCGCTTATTTCATTAAGTTATTTGCTTTGACTTCAACTTGCCTGATGAAATACAAGTCAACAATTTACTGGAAATATTTAGTTCATGTCTACGTACTTCTTACAGTAATGTATTAATATTGTTTTTTTGTAGTTATAAATCCTATGATTTAATAACGTTTTCATGTAATGTAAAACATCTTATTTTCTTTACGTATTTCACATTTCCTTATTATTAACTCGACATGGAGCTTCAAATAATGCGTAATTGCCCTTACATCGTTATTTTCTTTTTGATAAAGACCTCAAACTCTCTTAAAAGGCGAAGAAAATCACAAAGGTGCAAAAAGTCTGTTGTATTATTCAGGCTTTTTTTTCCTTATTCGGATTGATTAATTTGTACTTCATCTAAGTTTCGCCGAGATTTCCGATTTCTCCCCTGGTGGTGTAAATTGTGCTAGAAATCCGAAACGGCGTCGTTAGTTCTGCGGGGGGATCCCCTGGGCCAGGTCGGGCAGGGGACGCGGTAACCTTCATAAATCTTTTCCTCGAGCTTCCCGCAACTAACAAGCCGGTCGCCGGTCGACGGTCGGGCGGCTCCGGCCGGTGCGGATCGAACCCCACCGCCACTAAATAACCGTGAAAACTTTCATAATAACACCACTTTAAGTAGATTAAAATACCTAACTGATCGTATATTCATATTAATCATATAGTGCCTGAAAGAGGGTCGGCGTTATGTACGTGCTAGTAGTAATTTAATAATCTAAGGGACGTCTCGCCGCGATTCGCTCCTTTATAAATCAGTTTTATCGGGGTGCCTTCGCTGTGGCTTAAAATTATTAGTTCTGCAGACGGGTTCTCTGACTATACACTTGTTATGAAACTGTTCTCGAGAACATCATAATTATCTGTAATTGTTTTCTAAATGATAACAAACAGAACCTGTTTATTTACCACTGGATTTCATTTCAATTTCTTAGAAGGAAACTGTTTTGATTAAGTTATAAATTATAATAAGTTTGAGGTATTCATCCATCAACTAAAATTTTAATAAATTGGTTTTGTTTTGAAAATTGAAATAACTTTACTAACTTTAGTGTGCTCTTTGTACTCACCATTTTAAATGATTTTGTTGTATGGCTCCAGAAAGTTTAGTTGGAAATTAGTACTTAATAAAATAAAATGCTGTTGGCCGATCTAGATGTATCACTCAAGATGGATATCGTGGCTGGTGAGCTCAAGAGCCACAGTACCGCAGTTTCCCACTAGTTTTAGTCACCTTACGACACGTTCTGGTGCGGTGGGGATTAGTTCTTAATACCGTCGTCCTCGTGCCAGTCAGACGTGAGCTGTAAATACTCCTGTCATAGGGTTGAATCTAGTACAAACGCGAACAAATAAATCTGTGTAGAAAACCTGCTCGGTTGACGACTTGGTAAAATGGTCATTAATCTCTCGACTGTGAGATCGATTTGATTGTTAAGAAGCGGATTGTTTGTTTAAAAGGCTATGGCTTAATTTCTGTCTGTGTTGGTAGTAATTTTGTTTCAAGGGCTTTTTATTTATTGATCCTTAAATCAGAAAGTCGGTTAATCAACTTTCTTCACATTTTCACCACGCATCCGGCCGGCGGGTTATAAAAAACTACTATAATTCTATTACATCGCGGCAAATTCTTCGACAGATATTAATGAAATATTGCTCCGAGGTAATCAATCACCATGGAGTTCCCAACAATATTTAGAAAAATAAAACTTCGAATACCTAACTTTCCTCTTTGCGTTTATGAATAAACTTTATTTTATGAATTGGGAATAACTTGATACTTTCAGATCCTTTCTTAAAAGTTTGACGTAGTCAACTGTTCTCTTCTCACTTGAATGCTCCGCTTGTGTTTATCGTTTTTTTATTAAATGATATTTTTCATTGTTTCAGCATCGATGGCGGAGTGTTTGCGCGCTGGGGACCGGAGGCTTCGCCCTTTTATACTGGCGCTTGCGACTTGCTGGGGCGCCCACCGCCTTCGCGGCGGCTGATAACCCCGCGTCGCGAGACCCCTCAATTCTTACGCGCCTCTATACTTTTGCTTATCTCCCCGTCTTCAACTTCTTCCTCCTTTTATACCCTTTTCATCTAAGCTTCGATTGGTCAATGGACTCAATACCGAGGATAACGACGATTTTCGACGCCCGTAATATCACTACTGCGATATTCTACGCCGTCGTTTCAAAAGTGACCTGGCGAACACTAACGAATGAATTCAAAAAGCATCAAGATAACTTATACCGGGATGCAAAGTACTACAAAAAACAAAACTGTAAAATTAAGCACAAATGGAATTATAGTAGCAAGCAGTATAATAGAGGACAAGACTGTTATGAAAGAAAAAGCTATCATGCGCCGCACAAAGAGAATGTATCATCTAAAAAGCTATTGTGTCCGTGCACTGGCTGCAAACATTCACTCAGTGATGAGCACACGAGTGTGTGTCGCGCGAGCAACAACAATAACATAACCATGCACAACTCGAGCTGCATCTGTCCGATATCGTTAGCGAAGTCCAAGGCGAGCAGCTCGCAGAGGAGCGTGTACCGCAGCCCGCAGGTCGCGCTACTCATGTTTACGGCGTTTATGATCCTGCCATTCGTGCCTGCGACTAATATACTTTTCTACGTCGGCTTCGTGGTGGCGGAGCGTGTTTTGTACATACCGAGTGTGGGGTTCTGTTTGTTGCTGGGGCTGGGGGCCGGCGTGTTGACGCGGAGTTGGCATCGTGGCGAGACGCGCAGCAGGCTTTTCATGTTGGCCCTGCTGGTGACCTTGTCCGCTATGTGCGGGTACACGATGCGGAGGAACCTCGACTGGCGTGATGAAGAAAGCCTCTTCAGAAGCGCGTTGCATATCAACCCCCCAAAAGGTGAGTGCGATTTTTTCTGCATACAAGTATCTACTGCATACTTTATAAATGTTTGTGCCCCACTCGCTGCAAGGGGAGTGAAGTGCTCACGCCACTTGAGACTGCGTTCATTGTATGGCCACAGTGCGTAGGTCGCGACTCGTGACTAGTTGCTAGGCCTCGTTTACGAGCGCCATACTGACCTATTTCCTTTTCTTGCGTCGCAGCGGGAGGATGACAACTGATATGTTCTGAGCTGTTCAATGTTCTGTGTTAAAATTAGCGAAATGTAGAATTCATATTCTTCTTTTAGGCTTCAGCTTTGTGTAGGTTGCCTCGTGGTAGTTATTACCCAAATAGGTTTATAAACAAAAAAATTTCAGCATATACTTGAACTTAAATTTGTGGGTATGAGTGGGATTATTTGTACTTATTACATTTATTGCACAGTTGGTCACATAATTTAAAGTCCAACAAAGTTTCAATTCCGAGCAGGCCAGTTGAACTAACCGTTAGTCAACGTCGAGGCGAAATTTTGCGAGTTCACGGCATAATGTTAGCGCAGGGGAACCAACACTTCCATCGCGTACCTTTCTCAAAAGTTTGTTTGAGTTGCTCCCTCGTTACAGCTCAAAACTAAGACACAATTAATTTGTTTGAGAGACAGCTACAAACTACCTGTCCGCGTGTTAGTTCGTGTAAGTTAGGAAAGAGGTTGTCACAGTGCGGCTGCTTGGTTCGGAGTACCTGCCCACTCGGGACCTGGTAATGTATTCACTACTTCCACTCACATTCAGACTCTTGACCTTTCTAGGACGCCATTAAACATGCATGTGCGCCCCGAGAGGCCCGGGGGCCCGAGCCCCCGGGTTTCTGTTCACATCACAAACTTTCGCGCAAAGAGAAAAGTTTCGTCTGATGGCTCTCATTCTGCCTCCCTTCATACGACGAATGTTCGACTCAATCCCGAAAATTGTATTAGTTGTGTTTTGTAAACCGATTGCTCATGAATATTTGATCAGTTTATTTTATTATTGCATGTAAAGTGTTGGTAATTGGTGGGCTAATTATTTTATAATTACCTTTGGGTATAGGTAATTAAGACGCAAAACGTTTTACATAAACGAGCAACTGTTTTCGTCGGTTATACTTAATAATTATTTTCATACTGATAGATATACCTAATAAATATATACCTACAAATTTAGTAACCAATAGCTACACCTTTGATCTTTTTCATACCAACTTTCCAATCAAATTGAAGTTGATTGGAAAGTTGCTATATGCACTACTACTTACATCGTAAGAAAATGCCTCACTCTTGGCAACTCTTATAAACTTCAAAACAAAATAGTTCAGCGCTAAATTGGCGTAACAAATACAAAATAAGGGGCAAACTTTGTGTAAAGAGAAAACAACAAAGTTGCCAATTGCGACATTATTTACCTGACAAATAAAAACAGACAAACAATATAACGCAAATACATCCATACATTTGGAGAACTTCATAAATAATATTATCAACAGGTCTCCGAAGTCGGTTTGGTAAATATATACTATTGAAAGGAAAGAAAACTGTAACTTATTCACAAACCACAAATAAGATAACGAAATATGCTCCCCTCGCCAGAAAAACAATATTTCACCTAAATTATGACACTTTATCGAAGGGTCTCCGTTGTAAAACTATCTAACTTGTTCAGGATGGGTTTGTGAGGAAAAAATAAGAGGGCCGAGTTGCTTTTTAAAAGTTTCTATCTTCTAAGTTCTTGTATTTTTACGAGATCCGAAATCACTTGAAAAATATTGAGGCCGGTCAGCAGCTGCGGCTTAACATAATGTTCTCATGGGAATTAAATACTAGAAAAGACAGTCCTACGAAATTCTAGCGCTAACCCTAGATATGAATTTATTTTGTGTCGAAGTGGCAATTTTATATTCACTCGAAGTAATATTAACTTACATAAAGATGTTGTATTTAGATTATTTTTACGATGATTCATGTATTTTATAGACGTCGTAATGTTGTCTAGGTTTACAGATTTTTTCGCTTTCTTGCGTTTTCTATCAAAAAGGTCGGCTTAGGAACCTTTTTTCTAGATAAAGCCAGCTGTCTGTTACTTGATTCTTTTGACTGGGCAGATGTTGCTAGGTTTGAATTAAGTAAACACACACACATTATACCTTATTTTTTTTTAGGATCAGACTAAATCAAAAGCATTATTTTTAATATGCTCTAAGATAGAACATGAACATATTAAGCCTCACATAGTGATTATAGCTGTTACTCACATAGCAGAAAGTTAAAGAAGAGCATAAAACATACATACATATACATATATTTATTTTTTTATAAATTAATTAACAATAACCAATAGCATGAAATTCTATCTGTGCGAAGCCAAAAAGGTCCCTATATCTCAGCATATGCTCCGATATTTTAAAAAATAAATATCACAGCGTTGGTATTCTGATACCACTGTGTTCTGTGATGCCACGGATATACTCACGGAACACCATACTAAAATGAAATTTATAAATACAAATGAAATAATGATCATAAAATTAAGTGTAAACATGAAACAATTTTAATGTGAAATACAAACACACAATAAATAATTTAAAAGTTACCAAAGCCCAATGGTCCAGTGCTCCAGTATCATTTGTCGATATCATAGACATCACACTTATTCGCTTTTTAACCTTTTTATTGGGCCTTCCGAACTTTTTTTTGAAAAAACGGAAACCTTATGGGATTCTTTGTGTGTCTGTCTGTCACATCCAATTTGCTTTGAATCTACTCGAGCTGGTCTGTTGAAATTTTGTACTATTGAACTGATGTGCACCCTTTGCAGTCAATTCCTGTTAGCAATGATGGCCAACAGGCTAGACTGCCCTTATATATTTATATTATTATATTTAAAAAAAAATGAAAAAAAAGCAAAATAAGAAATAACAAAGCAACTTAGAAAATGAAGTGAAATCCCATCAAAAACATTTTCATGTTAAATGTTGCCAAAACGAGACCTTAAGGCTCACACACTGTCAAAATGTTCTCAGATCTCATGTAGAACCAAGCTTCTAACTCTACACGCCCTAACTCTCCAAACCCTACACCTTAGTCAAAGTATGTGGCTTGGCCACACACATCTTTGGTGGGTTTACTTTACTAGACACGGAGCTGTGTCGCACACTATACTCCACCTCCTATGAACTCCTATCCTGTCCTTTGTGCCCCAAAACATCTAGCCAACGTGACCTCTATGCTGCTACCGACGCCGCGACGGCGCTCCGCGAATAAGTCGAAGTAATGGGTCATCAAAAGAGAAGAAGAATAACACAAAAATATCTGCAATATTGGATTGTGACTGGAGAATCGTTATAAAGTTCGATACACAGATAAATCAAAACGGTTTAGCATATTCTTCACTAAATAAAATACTTTTGATCTTGATACATGCAGAAGATTGCCTAGAATGACAGTTGAGTTAAAGAACTCTTTCATCTTAAAATAAAACCAGTAAGTTAAATGCTATGAATTCTCAACCAAACGAGGCATCCTTGTTGCGAGCTCAAAGTTAGCCGTGAATGTCCCACGAGGCATCCCAGGCTCGGCTGAAACCGACGTGCCTCACTGAGTGAGGCAGAGCTTTCGAATTTGCGTGCGGAGCGCACCATAAACATTGCCCTGCTGCTGACATTTGTGGACATTGTACTGATTATACATACTGATATAATAAATTTACTGTACACCGCGTTTATTGTAAACAAGGTGCATGTTATTTTGAAGTTTATTTTTGTGCTTATGAAACGTTTTTTGCTAGGTTGTGGCTACATGCACAGATGAAGAGACTAAGACACCTCGCGCACTAGACGGCGTCCTTTCAACACAGGATGTATCCAATAACATCTTTTCCTATTACGTCTTTTCCACATCAAGGACAGGCACACAATTCCTAAGTCTATACTGTTCGAGCTCTGAACAACAACTGCAGCAGCGCGACAAATAGCCACTTTACGACCAGTCGTGGTCGTGGCCGCAAACTTGGCCGCAACCCAACCGTGGCTTCTGCGACCAAGGTTGCGACCACAACCATGACTGGTCGTAAAGTGGCCGTCTAGTGCGTGAGGTGCCTAAAAGGGCTGGACGCGACACTGGCTTTTGTTTTTACACTTACGGATATAAACGCACGCCCTTTTTACGCCACACACGTCGAAACTCACACACACACACAGATCACCACCAGTTGATAGGTTTTTTTAAAATATGCCTTCCATATTGAAAAGATTTTCCTAGGTAGGCAGGCCACTTCCAGACAAAAAACCGGTAATTATACTTATTTAAATGAAGATTAACTAATTTAAACAAGTATTAGGAAAACTAATTCGACGCCATGTTTCTGTTTACGTGAGAGCTTTTCTTAAATATCTACCGCTTAACCCAGACGTCGAAGTTCTAAGCTATATAAAAATAAAACGTAATCTACATTCCAACACGCCTACAATTTTATTTGTAACGCTAACACACCCATGACCTTCGTTGTAAAGGAAAGTTGCTAAGTTCCTTACCATAGTAAGGAACTTGATCACGACTTTAAATAACGCTCCTTCTGGGTAAGCTCGCTCCATCGTAGACTTTGTATCTGTCATCTCTGACTTTGACTAGAGTCAAGAGCAAACCCATCACTAATAAAAAAAAAAAAACGTAGGTAAATGTATCTCAAGTTCAACATCACAAACATAGAATAAAATAAGACGACCGTCACCAATGTCACAATTAGATACAAGAAAAAAGCTCACGAAAAAATACAGCCGACTTCCAAATAAAAACCACTACAATGTACAAAATTATTTTAATTTTTGGAAGTCGGTGTTTCTGGTGTGTGGCTTCTTCGTTTTTTGACACCTACTTCCATTTTTTTTACCTTGTTTTTTTAGTGGCCAACATTTCAAACATTCTATATCAATTTAATCGTCTATCTCCAAACTTCTTCATCAGATCTTTACGAAATTTAAATGAGGCCATTTCGGAATAAACTTCTTCCGAACAAAAAAGAGTTTTGAAAATCCGTTTACATATGAACGAACATTAAAAAAAAATAGATAAACATCCGAATTGATAACCTCCTCCTTTTTTGCAGTCGAACGAGGCCGCAATGGAGGATGTCTTCAAGGTTTAGGACTGGAGAAGGCTAGGCATTAATGTCAATGGCGAGTACGTCACTCGCCATCGATTTGTCGACGATATAGTCGTCATGGCTGAGACTATGGAGGCCCTCAGATGACCTCTGAAAATGCTCGATGACCTCTGTAGCTTCCGAAAGTATGGATCTTAAAATGAAAATGAACAAAACCAAGGTCATGGTAAAAACCCATGTAGCACCCGCTCCTATCAAGATCGGTGCATGGCTGGGACCTGGGATAAACGGTCCAGTTTGGTAGGGCTAACTTCGAGAAAAAGGTCAACCGTCGAATCCAACTCGGCTGGGCGGCGTTCGGGAAGTTGCGTGATATCTTCTCGTCTCACACCACAGTGTCTCAGAACGAAAGTCTGACTATGGAAATGTGAAATGGAACCGAAACGTGGTTGCTCACAATGGGCCTCATCAGAAGGCTTAAAGTCACCCAAAGGGCAATGGAGAGGGCAAAGCTCGGAGTTTCCTTGCGTGATCGAATCAGGAATGATGAAATCCACAAGAGAATCAAGGTTACCGACATAGCCCGAAGGATCGCCAAACTGAAGTGGCAGTGCATAGATGGTCGATGGGGCCGAAAAGTTTTGGAGTGGCGACCGCGTACCAGAAGACGCAGCGTTGGAAGTCCTCCCACAAGATGAACCGATGACCTGGTGAGGGTCGCTGGTAGACGCACAGGACCGGTTGTTGTGGCGACACTTGGGGGAGGCCTATGCCCAGCAGTGGACATCTTTTGGCTGAGATGATGATGATGATGATGATTCTTTCTTTCATTTCGTTTGACACTCAGGTGAGAGTGTGGTAGTGGGCTAGGTGGATTGAGTAAGAAAACGAGTGATCATTAGGTCAGTGAGGAGTTACTGTTTATGATTATATAATAATATGCGTAATCGTCTTTACTAAATAGTTGTCACTATGTATTGTTGATAATCGCACGTTCGCGTCTCTCGCGACTTGATTTAGATTGATATATTTTGCTTAACGTTTTCGTTAATTTTGTTTGTTTTGTTTTATTGAAAACAAAATGAGTGGTAGGTATGCGAGTACATCGACTGCGAAAAAGCCAAGTGTCTTCCGTTTACCTTTGATTCAAAGATGTGAGGTTACGTAAGCTCTCTTCTGTACTTGTAATATAATTAGTTGCACCTGTAAGTGAATGAAGAAGTAGGACAGGACAGGCTAGAGGGCGCACATTCATAGTTAGCCTAGGGCGGTCCGAACTCTAAATCAGGGACTGGTAGCAGCATAGAGGTCACGTTGACTAGATGTTTTGGGGCACAAAGGACAGGAAAGGAGTTCATAGGAGGTGGAGTATAGTGTGCGACACAGCTCCGTGTCTAGTAAAGTAAACCCACCAAAGATGTGTGTGGCCCCACCAAAGATGTGTGTGGCCAAGCCACATACTTTGACTAAGGTGCAGGGCTTGGAGAGTTAGGGCGTGTAGAGTTAGAAGCTTGGTTCTACATGAGATCTGAGAACATTTTGACAGTGCGAGCCTTAAGGTCTCGTTTTGGCAAGATTTAACATGAAAATGTTTTTGATGGGATTTCACTTCTTTTTGTAAGTTGCTTTGTTATTTCTTATTTTGTTTTTTTTTCTTTTTTTTTGGGTGTATATCTTGCACATCACAGGTGCCTTTTTTCGTAGCCCACTCTCTATCTTTGCCTTTCTTCTTCGTGGCTAAATTATAACAGCCGCACAGGCCGTTTCAAGGTTAAGCAACGCTTACCGAGGTTGGTCTGTGGATAGGTGACCATCTTAACATACCGAGACTCCTCCGTGCCTGGAAAGCACGTTAAACCCTTGGCCCCGACTGTCATTTGGAGATCTTTGGCAGTCGTTACGGATTGTCAGAAGCCCAAAAATCTGAGACCCGTCTTGCCAAGAAGTACCGTGTTACCCAGTTAATGGATTGTGGAGGTGTGGTAGGCAGCCGCTCCACGTCAAATACAATGGTATTCAACTGAATCCGGTTTGACTGGGAGCCGACCCCAATATAGTTGGGAAAAAGGCTAGGCAGATGATGATGTACTAGCTTACATACCAAATTTTAGAGTTCTAGGACTTCAGGAAGGTCCCTAAGAATTTTGATGATCATCAGTGAGTGACTCAGTGACGAAATCGGGGTTTTTTAGACATCAATAAAATCTTAAGTACGCAATTGAAACTTTATGTTTAATAATTCCACTGTTGACATCATATCCCGAGAATTTTGTTTATCTGGTATAATCCAAACCCAAGTTATGAGGGTTCAAAGAAACGATGAAGCTCTTCAAGGAAAGGTAGGTAGTGCCCTTGCGCTTCGCTTGGCTTGTCTTGGCGGGGGCACTACTGCGCCCCCAGATATTATAACCAACAGCTGCTGTGTCACTCTTTAGTTTTGTGAACTTGACTGACACACTGCCATGTGCAAACATACATAAAACTAACACGACTTTTCTGAGTAACATGTATGTATTTTATCTACACTCACAACGTAATGTTCCAAATATGAGTTCAAAAACGAATGCATAAACACGTACTTTTTTTCATGGATAGGTAAAATTTAAAAAAACCATTACAGTTCAACATTTTCCTTCGATTTTCAAACAACTGCATCATAAAATAACTTTTTAATTTTTATAGCACACTTTTATCAGAGCCAGCTTTTATCATTGTCTATGGATGCGCGCGCTGCGCAGTCAATCGAATACGCAATGAGAATATCCGCCATATTGGAAAAAACTATTATTCCACTTATTTTATATCGACTGTATGAGTGAAGATAAAATAGTGTATGCAACGGCCTATAATTAGGTATTAAAACACTCGTGTTATGCTATTATCACACTCGGCTACGTCTCGTGTGATAAACCTACACTCGTGTTTTAATAACCCCTTTTATATGATCGTTGCATTAACTACTTTTATAAGAAACACATTACAAAGTAAACTAATTTTAATGTTTATATTTACTTCCATTACGGGTCAAGTGTATTTGAATAAGTAATCGTAATTCATGTGCCTCGTTGATTCGTTACCTTGAATTGAATTGATCAAATTACAGAGTGTACAAATAAAAGAAAGTAAATAAGAAAAAAGACTAACTTAATGCCGTAGAAAGTTTTATAAACACACCAAGTTCATGTCAAGGTTAACATATGCCCCTTTCGTGTCTACAAACAACTGGTGGATCAATTATTCAATTATGTGGTTTAAATAATACACGTCAATCTCCTTGGTACTGTGGTGGCAAGCGCTACTATTGAGCGTAAAGTCTTGGGTTGGAGTTGTAGTTGGGCGAAGTGGTATTGTGTTTTTTCCAACTGGTATTTCTTCGTAGCATCCCGAAGACTACAGTTGCCGCCAATTGGCCCCTATTATAACGTGGGGCTTAAACAGGATAGGACAGGCTTGATGTTTTGTTATCTGTCTGTCTGTAGTAGATTGAAAGACTACTAAACATAGGTCCATAAAATCGAGTTTGGAAAAGAGTGCTAGGGTGTGAAGGTGCACTAAGATAGACATTTCAGATAGCTTAACAAAGGTTGTAAAAGTTTACTTAAATGTCTTGAGAGCGTTGACGCCGTACGGCATTTCATACAAATGTTGAAGTCCATATTTTTCGAAATGAATGAACCGATTTTAATGAAACTTCCTACGCATAAGCAGGATACCTAGGTCTAAAAATTATTTAGAACATTTTCAAATTGTCTTATTTAAAAAAAGATAATTTGAAATCTCTGTTTCGAAGAAAAATTTAAACTCGGCCGAATTTAGCTGTCAGACAACTTTTCATTTAAAAAAGTAAGAGCTTGAAAGTTTGTATGAAATGCCGTACGGCGTAAACGCTCTTAATGTAAAGCAGCTTTAACTAGCCCCTTTTTTCCCGGCGTAACATATTCCACTTTGAATACATGTTACATCAAGAAATCTAGTTACAGTTCCATTCTTCATTGCTTTATGTACACAAATCTGGCACATAAGTGTATAATATGCTCTTTGACCTTTTATATACCTGTCAGTGGCTGAGAAAGGCCACTTTGTGGTTTTAGCAAGTAGCAGTCCGACATAACCCTCCGTCTTCCCTGGCTGACGGGAATACAAAGAAAAATAGGCCTTATTTGTGTGATGTTGAATCAAAGAGTCTCTTTAAACGTAATATTACTCACGTCACATGTTATGGGAACGATTTTTGCATAAAATATGCTGCAACATACTTGAATTTGTTTACACATGAACTGTTCAGGTTTTGAACTCAATTTTAGCTGTGATTTTTAACCGACTTCAATAAAAAGGAAAAGGATCTCAATGCCACAGATTTTTTTTATCAAATTGACTCTTATTGATTTCAAATTTATTGACTCTCGGTGGCAAAGTGTAGCTTTGTGTTTCCAATAAGAGCTGCTATAAAATAGGCAACGCACATTTTCGGTAAGTGTTCATCAGAAAATTCTCTACTTACTCAAGTACTAATTTCGTCGTCGCTTTTAAAGCTGGATCCTCTTTAAACAACCCGTTTATCTAATTAACGTCCAGGTACAAAGTTAGGGTATAATTTAAAATAATAACAACAATTTAGTCTGATATATTGAGGCGATAGTTGAATCTCCTCCAATTTGAAGTGGCCTCTATTCCTTTTATCTTTTAGTAACATGACCTACGGGCTAACTGGATCCAATTTGTCGCTGGCGGGTATTCGAAACTGGCCAATCACAAGGCGCCTTCTATTACTCGAATTTGCCGCGACAGGGACGGTGAAGCGATGTAATCGGTCTAAAGCTGGCTTTATCCAATACACCTTTTGCCGTGAGAACTGATCTATTGAACTGTTCGTATAGTGGATTAACACTGTGACCATCACGCAGAATATTCAATTAACTTGATCTGATGCTTGTTTGTGTCGAGCTGCGTTGTTACAGTGTTCGCAGAACTTGAGCTGATACAATTATTGTGATTGCGTTGTTGTTAGTATTAATGAAGTTAATAATGTCATATTCAGCTTATTTGATGGTTAGAAAGGAGGAGCTCACGCACTAACATCTGAATTAAAAGGTATCCGACATAGTAACACAAGTACTCTCTTAACGTCTAATCGCTTGTATCACAACAAAACATTACTAAAACATTTTTCCTCCGTCTCGAAACACGTGGAGTACACGGAGTACACCGAGTACAATCACGGCCGATTATTCAAACATAATACGTCTTCCTGCTACCAAGGGCTTTGTCACATCTTATTTATTATTTTACTGTACTATGTTACGAATACAACCTCCTAATGAGGCCGCTTTTTGTGAAATACGTTTATTGTTGTATTTCTTTAAAAAATAAGTAGGCATACCAAGTAGGTACAAATAAGCTGAGCAACATTTTTTAATGATGAAGTATGTTTCGAAATAAAATCTCAGAAAACGAGGAATATGTCAACAAGCTCGTTAGATTATAAATAAAGTTTTCTGTGTAAATATATAAGGGTTTTTGTTGTTACAACAGCCACTTGTGTTGCTATTTCTGCGTACATATGTACTTATAAGGTCATACCTCAAGGTCAACATATCAATAAAAATCATACTCATAGTGGATTAAGGCAAATGTCGAGCATGCAACTATGTTGTTCATAATTATTTTAGTTCACAGTTCTTCACCCCTGCGATTCTGGTCGCAAAACTGATGATTTTTTAATCCCTTAATTGTTTTTGTAGTAATTAGAAAGATCCAGACAAATCTAAATGCGATAGTCTGCCTGGTTTATGCGGGTGTAATCGCTGAAATGCACCAAACTCAAAGGTCTTATTTCACAATCAGTGTGTACCTAATACGGGTTCATAAATTAGAGGGCCAATATTCTACTAACTTTTGAAAACAACTTCCGCATTCGCATATCAATCGCTAACTGTCAAAAAAGCCTCAATAATCACACATTTTTGACAGATTTCGACTGACATGCGCATGCGAATGTTGCATAAAAATTAGTAGAATTGGCACTCTGGCTGGTGTAATCCATTTTGAAACAATCTCAACTGGTTTTATAGCGATACGTACCTAAAGTCACACACTATTCTATGAAAATATTCGATATCGGCGTAGGTATCTATTTTTGGTTTAAACACTCCTATGTCAGTCAGACCGGGCTTAGATAAAACGTCACGTTAGCAGACTGGGCATTCTTAGGGTTAGGAAACCAAAAAAATAACTTTTCATCACAATACTATGTGCTTTAATCTGTGATAAGGTTTCAAATGACATCAGGTTAACAATTAAGTAGAAATGTCAAACATGAATAAAACCAACTAAATTCACTACACTTGTATCGCACTATCACCACGTCCGAGGTGATTATAGGCCGATTCATTACGGGTCTATTTCTTACAGCACTTGGCTGTCCCCTCAGATGTTATCGGGTAAGCCACGGTTTATCGTCGCCATCTTTGCCCCGATAGCAACTGGTTCGAGTGGACTCACAGATTAACGCCATTATCTCTTTCGAACTTGTCGTACAGCTACTTAGGTGTCACAAACTTACTTACGCAGTTGTCCTGTCGAGATCCGATAACATTATACCAATATGTTTAGGTACTATGAAGAAAGATGGCAACCCGTATTTCCTTTAATTTAGAATCTTGAAGTGGCAACATTGCTTTCATAAAAGGGTAAGAACACAAAATTAAGCCCCCTTATTGATGCAAAAAGGCAGGTAATAAAGAAGCTTAGATTCCTTTTATACATGTCACGGGAAAATTGCAGGCTTCGTAAGAATTTTAATTGATCTTTATTAATTCGATTATGATTTCGATATACTTACTATGAAAAAATCTTTTTGTATTCAATAAATCCCATCCCAATTCAACAGTTTTCAATATATCTGTCTTATTAAGAAAAACTAATTAACTATTTTACGCGATAATTTACAATCTTACGGCCGACGTTTGCAATTATCCGGTGACATACATATACAGAACTAGCTTTTACCCAGGGCTCCGCCTGGATTGATGTCGGTTATCGCGTAAAAAAGTAACCTATGTCCTTCCATATCCCTATATATAGTTCAGCCGTTTTAGCGTAAAAGCGTAACTGTAAGTAACTGTCTGTCTGTACCTATTAAGTAGGAATTTGTCTTTGATAATATTTTCATGTCCACAAAGGCACCATACGATCGTTTCAAAGACGTTTTTGAAAAAGGGAAAAGTTTTATATTGGTGCCTCATAAAAGGCTCCAAAAATCCTTTCATAAAGAAACCATAATCACAATCCCGCCTATACAGAGCTTGTATAGGAGATGTCCATTCATTAAGAGAAGGCGTAATTTAATCAACGTCATAACAATATGTTTTTCAATTTGTAACACAAAGACACGGCTCTGGGGCTCAGTTTTATTGAGTTTTGATTTGAAAACGAACAATAGATGACCTCTACATAATAAAAGCGAAACTGGAACATTGGATATGGTTAGGTATTAAGGCTAAATGAAACATTTCGGCACAGGCCTTTATTACCCACACAGGGTTGTGTTGGTAACTGCTAAAGGTAATAAAAATGACAATATAATGTTTTTTGCAAAAGCGTACACAATTCTTTGATGGTGGAGCGCTATGCCAGGGAGTTGTGAAACAAACTGACTGACTATTAATGGCGCACGAAACAAATCATTCGACTAAGTTTTACTAGAATGGAGTGCTATTCAAATAAGTTGACGTAGGTAGGTAGTTTAGACAGTGTATATGTGAATTCTAGCTTCATTCAACATTTTAGAAAGAACACTGTATTAAAATACTACCCAGTCTAATGCCCGTAAAATATATCAACCCTGGTTTTTGATTGTTAAAGCTTCTTGTGCCGTAAAAGTAACTGTGGCTTCAATGAATTAGTAATAAGCCACAGTAAAAGCAAATATCTCTGACAGATACGGCCGTTCCATCGTTTAGCAATACTAAAAATAAGAGAAAGCAAGATTTTAATAGCCTCGTAATCCTTGATAAGCCGACACCTGAGCGGAACCACATGAAACGTTTTATTTTTCTCTTTCCAAGCCGTAGTTTACACAGAAATAGAGAAACCATTTCTAGTTATATGAACTCGTTAGTAGAGTAATTAAACCATCGACGCAATAATTGTACCTTACTTAAAAGACCGAGCGTTATAGTGGTCTAAAAATGTTCTTTCCTCGATTCCTTCCACGTTAATAACACAGCTATAAACTTCGTTGGAAGTAGCTGTATTGTACATGAATGTGAACTAAATAAATATTGCCAGGTACGCGTTGTACTTTAAAAGAAAAAATATGAGGCAATAAACAAGCAAGCATACATAAACACCTAGGGGTACAACGTCAATGTTTCGCGTATTTCCCGTGTAAGTGGATACATAAAAAAGCTTTCAGACCGATATTCCAATCAGCGGAACGACTAAGTAACGCCGTGTCTCTTTTATATTTTTTCGCTCTATGTTTTTCTTACAGCTAATGGTGCCGATCGTAAATGGGATAAGATTTTTATTTTCTTTTTGATGTGCCCTATTTAAGGGAAGCACCCAGTTACACTTTTATGTAATCGCCTCTTTACGGATGAACACTCACAGTAAACACACGTGAAATTTTTAGAAGTACGATTTAGGGCTCCTAAGATTAGCAAGGCTTATTGCTATTGAATCTCACTCTTCAAATATCCCATTCGCCGGTAATTCTCGGGAACGAGCATTTGAAACACTGAATATTATTTTATGCGAACATTTTTCGTGAAAGTGCGCTGATTTTTGCCGAAGAGCTGCGTACGCGGTCATAAATATAAAAGAATCCCTCGGAAATCCATTGCCTCTGTTTGATAATGTCTTTTGTTAGCATAAGTCCTCATAGGCCGCGGGATCCCATTTCTTATTCTACTTTTCAATAAACCGAATCTCCAGTGCTGGGTCATTTTATGTCGGTTCTTAACCGGATCAACCCCAAAAATAAAAGCACCCTCCGATATCTATTGTTGTCCGAACCTATTAAATTAGCAATAATAGTAGGGGTTTTACTCAGCTTTGAACGTTGCTAAAAGTCTGAGAGAGGGAGATTTTCACATTTTTAAAACCATTTATATCGTGGACTGTCAAAGGAAATTCGATTATATAGTTCAAATATTACCTCTTTCTAAGATGCCGTGTCACACAGCATGCTTTTAAAGTTAGATTTAAACAACTTGCTCCATGTAAAATAATAGCAATCAGCTGCATCCAGTTAGACTGAAACGCGAACCCGACATAGCTGAAGTTTAGATTTACACACCAAAATATGAAACTAAATAATCCCTTCTTCCCTACTAGTATTATAAATTCGAAAGTTACTCAGTCTATCTGTCTGTCTGTTACGCTTTTACGCTGAAACGGCTGAACGGATCGTCATGAAATTTGACAGATATATAGCCTGGGATATGGACAAAGACAAAGGCTACATTTTTACTCGATGACCCGACATCCACGTTCTATCAATGTCACCGGAAAATACAAAACACCGTAAGATTGTAAAATATCGCGTGACATTGTTAACTATTTTTTCTCAATAAGACGGATATTTTGAAAAGTATAGCATTTGAATGGATTATAGGTACCGTAGGTAGCTACAAGCCTTTGATATCTAGATGATGTACCTAATTTAATCTAACATACAAAACACGTTATCGCAACTTAAACACGTCATTTAGTAGTAAGTATATGTCTAATGAAAACTAAACTCTGTTTGAATGGAGTTAAGGTTCCTTATCCTGATGATGCTGAACTGGTATCCCACATTTAGGAGTATAGTGTCTCATGTATACCTGTTTGTTTCAGCGGTTAAACAGCATGAAAAGTATTTCACAAAATAAGATAAAATCACGTCCATTTAGTCGGATTTAGTGAAAATGTTTTTCCTTTATGCATATTACACAAGTAGAAAATCCATAATAATATCTATAACCAAGTTAATTCCATATTCATACAGTAAAGTTCCTTATAAAATTCATAGAGTATTTTAAGTAAAATATTTTACGGGTATATTACCGGGCTCGCTAGGACGGCCGGAGTGGTCCTTGAATCGAATTTAATCGACTAAGCTATCGCATTCACTGTGGTTAAGTACCCGGTCGTAATGCTGGCATTCCTGTGTGTGTTTAGCTCCTGATTTAATTTGATTTGAAGATAAAATACTCTAGATTACTAAGTATATAAAAGGTTTTTTAAAGCTTGTCTAAGGCTGGACGATAGTCCATTAAGTATTTTCAGAATTCAAATTACTTAGAAGCTTTTTCACCGAATTGTTCGTAACAAGCACTCTTCGGAGGACACGGTGGAGCATACGGTGGAGGTCTGCCCTGCTTGGGCGGAGCACCGCCGTGTCCTCGTCGAGGCGATCGACGGCGGCGACCTCTCGCGTCCGGCCCTGGTTCAATCCATGGTCCGGAGCGAGGAGGCATGGGAAGCCGTCACCTCCTTCTGCGAAGCAGTAATGCTAGTGAAGGAGGAGGCGGGCCGCGTGAGGGAGAGACAACCCTCACACCCCAGCCGCCGCAACATAGGGAGACGCCCCGGGCGTCGGGAGTCGCAGGGCGATTCTCGGCCACCGTAGGCGCAGGTCTGCGGACGGCGAGCGTTGGGTGGCTCGCCGTCCGATCAAAGCCAGGCCCGGGTCGACGGCGCATTGTGTTCCACGCGCGCCTCAAAGAGATGTCAGCATAGGAGTAGGGGCCCGTCAGGGCCAGAGCCTGCCAGAGTTGCGGATTATGTTCGAAAGAGTTACCGCGGCCCTGGAAAGCAAAGGGCACTTGGAGGAGCACGGATGGGTTTTAGTCAGTAAGAGTCTGACACTCCCTTTCGCTCTGCCCAGAGCGGGAGGAGTCATTTGACGATTTCCCATCCATATAAAAAAGCACTCTTATCAAAGTCAAAAAAGAAAAAGAAAATAATGACTTCAAACGAACTTTAAAATATGGTTACTGAAATTTGGTGGTATTATTTAGGTACGGTTCTGAAAATAATGCACATTATTCTTAATAACTTTGCCATAACTTAGTATATTTGTAAATGTAGAAAAATGCAAATGAGGTGGACTTTTTATTTTACATTTCATAACTTAATCTCCACGGGGGCAGCACACCGCACCAGATAAACACTCACTAAAAGAATTAAATCCAAAAAAGACTGTTTATATAAAACAAACAAAACCTTATATGTAGATATAAAAGGACCAAATACTCATTACAGGGTTTTTGAAAAGGGTCTGTCTAAAGATAATAACATCGAGATAACTCAAAATGCCTGCGTCCAATACTCGGTGTACAGGAGTTCATACGACCGCAGAGCGGCCTAATGTTTATTCGGTAATAGCGGATCGCAGTGCACCGGAGATGGGGCGCGCCATGATAGCGCGGCCCAATCATACCCGTACATGACACCCGTATATTAGACAGAGATATAGCAACGTAAATCAACGAGTTCTAAAATAGTTCTAAAATCTAAAACGTGTATTGGGTTTCGCCACTCTGGACTGAGTGTTTGCGACGATACGTTGTATGGCAGCAAAATGACATGGCTTGCTTGACCAGAAGTTGATTTCAAAGAGAAGGAACGTTTTGCAAACTACTTAACAGTTTTGCTATTTAGTTTGCTGACAGTTTAAAGTGTTAAGTTTTAGTACGGTGAAAGGACCAGTTTTAGATGACAAATCGAATAATAAATTACCATCGGGAAAGTTCTTGTTTGTCCTTATAAGTTCAAAGTATGCTTGACCAAGGCATGACCCAATTATTGAGTCTCTTGTAGGTGTAGCTTGAGGTCAGGATAATTAATTGGTGTTATTAATATACCACAGTACAGATCATAAACGACTTGCTGCGTGGGCTAATACCACAGACCGCTACAACCATGTTGGCCATGACTGATAGGCTGGTAGCCTATGGTGATAGGACTAACTAACTTAGTGTCGATAGATATTTAGTGCTGCTTACACTGTCTTACTTATCAAATCTGTAAAATATGGGAAAATAAGTGAAGTTTGAATTCTTTGTAGGTACTAGTAGGAAACTGATATTAATGAAATTGTTGTCATACGAGAAGCAACAGCTGTCGTACAGTTAGTGGTAGGTACCAAAGTTTCTTCTGTGGTCTAGGTGGAGCCTATTTAGGCTTAGTTTTAAATGTAAGTTCTATCATTTAATGCCAGCTCTTATTATTTTCAAATATTAGTTTATAAGTAGATTAATAACTTGCTAATATTATGCTTGACAACAATCTCCAGAGATTAATAATTCTTAAAAGGAATCTCCAAAATGTAAATTAATATCCATAATGCCAATCAACTCTCCTTGAAACCAATCTATCAAAAATGTAATAAATCCACAAGATCGACAAGTATCTATTGAAAAATTATTAATAATGGTTATTCATTATATCCCGTTATTTTGTTTCTGTCCAAACTCGATAATGTCATCCAATAATAATTATAATTTCAACCTCCAGTGGAAGATTTTATCGCTTGTCCTTATAATATCGGACAATAGCTGTACATAATTATCAACTATAAAAATAAAATGTTTATTTTAGGGAAATTATATGTTTGTAAAAACAAACAAACAATTTTACCTGTATTCAGTCAAAGAAAACCGAAAAAATCTAAAATATAATTAAAATGTATTAATATTACAACACTCAATGCTATGTTTCACATTTAAATTCCATCCTTTTGAAGCTTTATTGTTAAAATTAATTAATTATTCCTTCTAAAATAGGTACTAAATTGAAAGTACATTTTTGGCCAAACAGCTACTGATCTAAACTGATCGTGATGATTTTTAAAAATCAATAAAGCAACTTTTTTCTTGAAATTAAGAAGGTCCCAGCCGCGGGCAATGTTAGTACTTTCAAAACAAATATTCCATCTCCATTATCTTACTTCTGTTACAGAGAAGTCAAGTAGTCAACTTTGAAGCAGTTATGTGTTAAAATAATAGAATAAATCAGCTTACTCTTGCTCATAAGTATGAATAATTAATGAAATTTTGTCGTCTGCTTCGTTAGTGGATTAGAATGATGGATCATGTGGGTTATTTTACTTCCTTAGGTACTTATAAGTTAGTGTATAAAACGGGAAGTAAGCTGTAGGAGGTTCTCGATACTGTTTAAGTGGATATAATACAAAACTTAGCACAAATTCAATGTTGTGTTGATGATGTTCATGTACCTATATGTAGTAATATCCAAGCTACTTATATTTTTAGAATTATTATCTACACAGGTACATCTACAGGAGGGCCAATGTTCTGTCATAAGTAAATATATGAATAATGTAGTCTGTCTTAGAAGTATCAGATGTGCAACTGCCAAACAACTCTGAAAGCATTCAGTTATAAATATAACGATTTGGGCTTTATTTTTTAAATTGTTATTTAATATCTTTTCTCAAAGCCAAAACCAAAATGGTACTCGAACTTCGATCAAATTTGGTCAGCCGCTATTGGGTTACGTGCTATTGGGTACGCTATTGGGCTGTCTTCAATAACAATGACGGATGTAGTTCATTCCCCTGCTTGCTACGGTTATTGAAATTATTATAAACAGAGCTTCTTTTTCTTTCTTTCGATTCGTTTTAGCCTGGCATTGTCCTTCGCCTATTATAAGAACTGTTCATAACCACGATAGATGCCAGGAAGTCTTTCGTCAATGAGAGTTATTTTTAAGGAAAGCTCGCGTTTGATCACCATCTCACCTGAAGGAAAGCGATGATGTGTTCAACGAAGACACACGCTAGCTTAAATGTAATCTATTCAACATACCCACAGGTTTATAGCTAACAGGAAACATTGATTCAGCAACGATTGTCACTCCTTCCTTAGCTGCAATAAAAGTATTCCCAAAACGTTTTATGCGTGTGGGTGAGATGTCCACCATGAACCTGCCTACTACCTTGCTAAAAGGATTTGTCTACCATGAAATGTATCTACGAAGCGATACTAACAATACCTTTAACCTGCGCATAGTACTCATACTTTATAGAAAGCCGTTTTTTGTTTACATCCAACCTTTTATGTTATAAATGGAATTTGGCACAGGACTAACAAAACTTTGTTTTTCACAGCATACGGCAACTTGGGCAGTGTGCTGACCACACAGGGCCGGACCGCGGAAGCGGAAGTAGCCTTTGAGAGGGCGCTCAAGTACCGACCGAATATGGCCGACGTGCATTATAATTTGTGAGTAATTTTAATATCAGTTTTTTTGGTTTGTTTTTTGTAAACTTTATTCACAATCTACGAAAACATATCTTTATGTATGGCGGTTGGTAACGGTCAGGCATTTTATCCATATAAGGTAAATACATACTAAGTAGTCTAGGGTATTTTATATTATTCTAAATTGCGTACAACGAGATTACTCGCACTGGAACAAACTAAATAAGTATCTTGAGGAACTATGGAGAAATCTTTCATCTTGATTTAATTTTCATCTCTTTTAGCTAGTGGAGAGGGCAGTTTGTTGTAGTTTTCGAAACAAACTGCCTTTATCTCAAATATCTCAAATGACTGAACTGAAAATAACAGAACTTTAATAAGAAATAATCAAAATACTACCGTCGAGTAGGTAATTATTACGGATGAATATGTTTATTTAAAAACAAAAGACACAGATTTGATATGAGGCCCATATGATTGTAATCTCGATAACAACAAAAGTTTAATAATACATTCAAAGGGCCTGAGAGTACCCTTAGCGGAGGGTGAAATAATATTCGCCATGTCTTCCCCCAAGGGGCTAAAAAGGCAAAAGGTTCGATCCCTATTAAGGACATCGGGAAAAGAAAATATTATAAAATATAATAAATGGCGGCCACACCGCATTTGCTTCCTCGTGTTTCTAAACTGGCCCTTGTTTGAAGTTTCTTCGGAAAACCAACAACAAAAGTTTCTTTTTTGATAATACGGAATGTCTCTAAAGGGTAAGACATTTATATTGAATTATTATTATTTTGCCTCGCTTATGGTTTAAGAGGATTTCGTGAAATAATAATATAGATGCGAATTCTTAATGAGGTAGCGATTTTACGGTTGCGACTTATCATGCCTCGTCAAGCAAGTTGTTTCGACTATCGTAAATTATGTTGTCATTTTCGTTAGACATTCATCCGATTAGCGGCTTCTCCCCACAATCCAATTAAAACAAAACGAAGCCTACATATGAGTAGTTTATTAATATACACATACGGTAATGTCAATATGAAGACCCTGATGTTTTAAAACGCTTATTCGAAAACAATATGTCCGCCGATCCCACTCCGGAGGGGGCGCTCGATCAATAGGCACAGAACGACGGTGCCGTCCCATTAATTCACCGAGGATTCCACTTCTTGAATTAATCGGGTACGGAGCTCTCTGCCCGGCCACCTAAGCGTTGGGTTTCCGAGCAGTTTCACAAATTAACGTCAAGCCACACGATCATAATATAATTACGCGAAGAGGTCAAAAGGACTGACAGCCACTATATTCGGTTTGATAAGATCTCTGTGGTGAGTGTTCTTCAATCTACGGTTTACATTTCAATCCGTCAAGTTCACGTTAAGTTCCGTCTCATTTTGGGGTATTTCATAATTTTGAGATAAATCTCAAGGAAAATTGTTTAGCTTTTCATCAGTATTCTGAAGGTAAATGTTGGAGTTTGTTTTGTTTTAATCTACTTATTCTTTAGAGCTACGTTTACGCGAAATGCTTGGAAGAAATTAAGAATGTTAATCAAAGTAAATATGCATAGATGGATAGGCGGTTGAGCTGGTCCCTACTTTGTACTAAACATGTTCGCCATAAACCGGCCTGTTTACGAGCAAGATCGTTTCAATCTCAGCCCCTATGAAGATAATAGGTATTGTTTAGCCTTCTATTTTGGTATGTCAGCTTCTTAGCTTGTTTGAATAAAACCTTGTTAATATGTTCATATAATAGGCGTGGGACATACGGGCGTGCTTCGGAGTGCGAGCGACCATCGTAAAATTGTTTTATGTTAATCATGACAGTCTTGACACGAATTATATTTATTTTACCCGTTTATTCTCGCTCGAATGTGGGTTAAAACTATATGCGCGCGTATTTTAATATTTTAAAGGGATTTGTGGTGAACTTTATGAAATATTGGTTTGTTGTCCTGCATTCTTTTGCGAGCACTCCGCGCGCTCCAAACCCCTCACAAATATTTGTATGGCCCATACCTACATACTTCCACATTTCCAATACCAAACACGATTTCACTGCGAGCTCAAATTAGCTACAGGTTTCCTCCCATTAGCTATTAGTTTGGTGCGACAAGCCCAGTAGCTGTGAGTCCCATGTTTAAGTAGCTATCCGTACGTGATGATAGCCGAGCATGCGTTCAGGCGTAAGCTGAACGGGCGAACATCGCACATCTCCTTATTCTATTAAGGTCATACGATATTACGCACGTGTCCGATATAATCTGTAATACCAGGCGTTGTAATCGAAAGAACTGCCATACAAAAGGCGTATCAAGGAGGCGGATATAAATATATATAAAGCGTAACGCAGCTGTGATATAGTTGAGGAACGACCTTACGATCGGCTGGCTTCTTTGATTGAATGAATATCCGTTCCGAAGAAGGCACAATAAAAAGGTCACAATGCCTTGTTAGTTGTTACGTCACGAAAAGTGCCTGTGATGAGACAATGTACAGATCTAACGAAGAGTATTGTTATGTTATCAATTTGGTTACCTTAAATGTAAGAAGGAATCAAGTCAGAAGTGTATAACACATTTTTTTCCAAATAATCGAAGCCTTAGATGATGCACAACCGCCTGAAATGATTCTAAAAGAAAACTCACCTTTAAGCTCTTGTAAAGAATTAATGAAGCCTATGTTAATTCAACGAAGACGCAGACGTAACTGCATAATGTGAGAGGATCATTTGATTACACTAACGATCGGTGAGACACAGGAACCAGAAGATACAATACCATTAGTGAATCCTGTATACAATATCAAGGGTTTAAAAACGTCAGTGCTCAGAAAATAATGTTTCTAGACCCTCAATCAGCTAACTCGTTAGTCACCCTTAGTCGGCTGTACTCAGAGATAAGAATAGCCCCCTCATTACCGTGAAAACAATGAAATTCACAATGATTGTCTTTATAAAATAATTATTTCAGGTAGGAACGAAGTGGGGACGACGTAAAAACGTAAGCGTCATCTTGTTGGAGTGAGTTATTACTGGGAGGCAGACATAATGGCCCCAGAGCAGCGATTTCTCGCAAAGATTAGATTATTCCAATTGTGGTGGCAAGAAATCACTTGAACACATAGCTTGTCGCCTGAGAATTTGTGTACCTTGCATATGTTGAATAACTACATAGTGCACAGAATCTGTCCAATGTAGGTGAAATTGGATACGGTTCAGATCTTGGATGACTTATAACAAACAAAGAATTTGCTAGCACTATGAAAAAACCCTTTCTCAAGATACAAAGAACTTCTTGTAATCTGGATAAAATGGGTAATTTGGTTACCAAGTCCCAAGACCAAATCGTAACGAGTTTCTATCACTTGTTTTGTTCCTTGGTGCCGCTAGATGAAACACGCAAGGTACATAGAAATGACAAAAAAGGTAGGTATGCCAAAAACTAAGTGTGTGTCTCACGGCTGCACTAAAAAGGTCCATTTCAGATATGTCAGACCGACTGAGATGCTGTCTGACGCTGGTTTTCTGAAGAACCTTTCAAAGGACGAGTTGAAGATGAAACCATTTGTAATAATAGTTGCTACGTTTTTCCACGATATCAATTTCAGTGTCAATCAGATAGTTTTCGCAAATAGTCTCGAAAATACTTCCTTTTACGCCATTTTCTGAGGCCAATGACCCAATATTAATCTTAGTATAAACTTCGTCACAAGTAGGTACCGATTGATAAAGGAAAATAGTACACAGTGCCTCAGTATGAATAGCGGGGTATTGTAAGCTCGCACGAGGATTTGAAGCAACAAATCCCGAATCACTTGACGGTATTTGCAGTAGTGATGGACGTACACAAGTCACAATGTACTTACAGGGTTGTCAGTGAAATTGAGTGTGTTTTTTGTGAGTATATTTCAATGCCATCATCTCCCGTTGTTCACGAGATTTTTTTCCAGAAAATGATTTAGAAAAATATTTTCATTATGCTCGCGTTTGACCACTATCTCACCGGAGTGTCAATTCTACAAATTTTTAAGCAACGATCGCATTTGCATGTCAGTTGCAATCTGTCAAAAATGTATGGAAGCTTTTTTGACAGATTGCAATTACTTTGGGTTTGCTCTTGACTCTAGTCAATGTCAGAGATGACAGAGATAAAGTCTACGATGGAGCGAGCTTACCCAGAAGGAGCCTGTTCACTCTAACTTTGAAGAGATTAGGGATTGTAAGCTTTTGGAAACACAGACGCAGGCATGCGAATGCGAACGTTGCTTAAAAATTAGTAGAATTGACCCTCTGACGGTAAACGATAAGTGGTTGATGATGGAACACGCTTGCCTAGGAGTAAACTATTTACTCTTGTCCTAAAAATCCTCAAGTTGTAGCTATCAGGAGACACAGGCTGCGGAAGGACCTTAGCTATACGCACACTTAAAGTAGGTATTAGGTACTTATTATTGAAATTTTTGATTGTCTGTCTTTTGTATCCTGATGATAAAAACTGGTATGCTAACGGTATTAATATAAAAGAGCACCATTCAATGTGTTTCATTAATTTCTACACCTTACATATTACAGTAACCACAATTCTCAATGACGTTTACATAAAGATGAACAGGACCAAGAAAGATTGATAATTATACCTTATACTTTTTATTTTATATCATTTCGAATTGCAAAGGATAGGGTGTAAGTGTCATATCGCTGAAGGCCATCTTTTACAGACAACCGTCTAAACAAGCTTCCAGTACTTATAGACTAAGATCCCAGACCTACCAGACCTTACTTATTTTCTCACTAACAAAATGTGTGGGCGTATGTACTTTTAACATACGCATTCCTGCTATCTTGGGCCGACACGACGGCCGATTTCCAGGTATCAGGTGCTAGAGCCATTAAAACACTCTTTTTTAAGTCTGGGTGTCAGCACTCAGGTTTTATGCATGTTTTACGGAATATTGTTAAATAATAAGTAATGTAATAATATTTAACTGACTAATTAGTCTTAGAGCTGGTGGCGACCTCGAGTGATATCCAATTCACAAGACTGGAATTTGGGCAAAGTTTATTTACTAGGTGCAAACAACGAAAGTTAAAGTCTGCTAAGATTTGGAAGGATGCAAAAGTACCTCCTTGACTACTGAAATAACTTTTACAAATTGCAAAATTTGTTATTCTACAGTTGGGGGGCATTTACTTTAGTTCCGTCACAAATTTTATGTCAACGACTGCATCAGACTGCTTGAAAAGTCATTTCTTCGGAAGTTTTTAGTCGTTTTTTTCTGGTAAATTTTTTTTTAAAAAACACGTTTTTTGTGTTTTGACATTTTTTCCTTAATGTATATTAGCTACCCAACATCACCCTTAAATATGACCACGCCTTTCTGGAACACCCAGTATAGCCAATACTATGCATCCTAGAAATGTAGACCTACTGAGTTTGAAACCTGGTAGTTAGGTTTATAGAAATAATTATGATTCAATAATTTGGTCGTTTATTCTATGTAAAACAGTAGTAATTGAAGTATTTAACTTCGTCATGATCATCACTTCAGCAAAAGACATCCACTGTTACGCCTACCCCAAGCGTCGTCACAACCACAACTTTATGGTCATATCCAGCGCACATTGTGTCGGTGACAAATAAACTAGTTATTTTACAGTAAGCCTAAAATTGTTTAACATGAGTGGTTTTGCCTCATTTTAGCAAAGATCTAAGTACAATTTCCTATGTTATCTGAATGAAATATAAGTCGCCACAAGCAGTGACAAAGTAAAGCAAATAATGTTGCAAAGTAGTCTACACACAAAATGCAATTTAAAGTAATTTCCCCAGCCATTGACAGCAAAAAGAAAATATAAATCGCGCATCAACCCTAGGCAATATTAGTGCCATACAGAAAGCGAAGCGAGGCGGGACTACAACGTCCCAGTGGCGATAAGGCGTAGATTAAACCGGTGTTTGCTCACACACACATATTTAACATTCCCACCATCTAGACTCGCGACAACGCTTGCTTGGTATTTGCATACTTGTTTGTGAAACGATTTGGTCTAGATCTGGACGCATCTACATGCAAATGCAATTTATACGGGACCATACAACACTTGCGACGAGTAATTGTAAATTCACTGGGATTTTTCTGAACTAACTTTTTCTGGTGGAAATGTAATTAATGTTAAATGTAGTTTTACGGATGTTTATGTTGTTTCTTCTGAGCTTGGACGAAAAGTTTTGTTGGAAGTTTCATTTTTATAGGTGTTGTATTTAGGTGTTTGTTTTGATGTGGCGAATTTATGTTAACTTAAATTTACAAGGCCAAGCCTTGGGGGGCGAGAACTTGGGTATTACAGTATTTTGTTTGATACAACAAAGTTTTACTATCATTCATTATCCAACTGTTAGACGAACATCTTCATCATAACTACAAAGCCGATGAAGAAAGAAAAAAATCTGCTCATATAACAAAGAAAAATTACGTTTTTTTTATGCAATGCATTACTTACTTAATTACCCGCTCCAGAATAACTCAGCCATGTTTAATTTAAAACTTCTTTTATTTCACGATGCATTTAAAGAATAAATCAAACAGTAAAATTGAAACACAAAAGAAAAGCGGATAGCTCTTAAGGAAAACTTGGCTCTTTCCCGCTTTTCCGAGAGTTTTCACAGAGAATCAGTGAAAAGATGTTTAATAATTCTGACAGTCAGAAGTACTATGTATAGTGTAATAGTGCCGTAGTTGGTGAGATATAAAAATGTTATTTATAATTATTATGTTTTCAGAAACTATTCTTATAATTTTTAGATCTTTATCAGTCGTTACAGGTAGGCAAAAGCCAGAAAATCTGACAACAGTCTTGCTAAGGGATTTCGTGTTACCCCTAACTAGGTTGTAGAGATCAGATAGGCTCCATATAAATACTGGTATTCCGCTGATCCGGTTAAACTTGAAACCGACCCTAACATGGTTGGAAAAATGCTAGGTAAATTGATTCTTACAAATTATTATAATAACAGGACTTTATTTTCATCCCTTTCTGATTTATGTAAAGATTCAAAAGATAATGCTACAAATGTTACTCTAAATAAGTCAAAAGCATTGAAGACTTTCTTTTACTCCAAAGTGATTTCGGTCAAATTTCCAGTCGTTGTACCGCAAATTAACTCTCATTGAGCATACTCAAATGTAACTCGATAACATTTACCAAAACAAAAAGCAGCATATTTGTGACTATCACTTGTTTGATACACAATTAAAAGGGGTGCACTCACTGCGTGACCTCGGTGTGGTATTAGACTCAATATGTCACTTCAACTTCCACGTAGACAATATTATTAACAAAGCACTTTAAATCTATGGTTTTGTTATTTAGGGGGACGTTAATATATTAGTAAAAATATCAGGTCTAAGTTAATTGTAATTGGTGTTTATTATATTTAAAACATGTTAATTTATGTAAATAATAGGTTGGGGAAAAAGTTTCTTCGCATTTTTTAAGAAAATTCAAAACATTTTTTAATATAGTATTTTTACATTTAACTAAAGTATGTAAGTCCCACTTTGTTCGATAACTTTTTGCTATCTTGTAGGTAGGGACATAATCCCATTGCTATAGAAATTTTGGGACTTCTGATCAAAATACCGCGACAAGTGGTTTTGGCAGTCCTCTTGTGATGTTAACCTGACACTGCCTAAAGAATTCTGAAGAGACCGAAACAGGTGGAAATCTGAAGGTGCAAGGTCAGGACTATACGGCGGATGCATTAACACCTCCCAAACAAACTCTCTTAATTTTTGCTGAGTGGCTAAAGATGTGTGAGGTCTAGCGTTATCATGATGAAAAACCACACCCCTTCTGTTGATTAATTCCGACCGCTTTCTCTCAACTTCTTGCTTTAATCTCATCAGTTGTTCGCAGTAGAGTTCAGAACCGATGGTCCTGCCTGGTGGTAACAGCTCATAATGAATAATGCACTTCCAATCCCACCACACACACAGCATCACCTTGTTGCGAGTTAACCCGGATTTCGCCACAGTCTGTGAAGCCTGACCGGCCTTTGACCACGACCTTTTTCGCACGTTCTTGTCGTACGTGATCCACTTTTCATCACCAGTTATCAGCTTCTTCAAAAATGGTTCGGTTTCATTACGTCGTAACAAAGAATCACAAATGAGTATCTACACGATTCATTAGGTTTCTTTCAGTGAGCTCGTGAGGTCCCCAAATATTGAGCTTTTTTGTGTACCCAGTTTTTATCAAATGCGCCAAAACTGTTTTGTGGTCAATTTCCAGTTCTTCAGCTACGTCGTAACTATTGATATGCCGATCTTGCTCCACGTTTTCAAAAATGGTATCCATTTTATCCGTAATAGGGCGACCAGAGCGACGTGCATCTTTGACATCAAAATTTCCGGATTGAAAACGCTTAAACCAAATTTGTGCTACTCTCACAGACACTGCACTAGGTCCATAAACATCGCAAATTTTTTTCGCGGCTTGCGTTGCGTTTTTACCTTGTTTGTAGTAAAATTTTAAAATGTATCGAATTTCTTCATTAGATTCACTCATCTTGACAGTACGAAAAACAAATGAAAATCACACATTTTCCTAATTTGAATTTGGAATTATGTTCTTTAAAATTTAAACTTTCAATGATACCAAAACCAGCCAGATACAAATAGTATAGCCAAAGAGATTTTATTACAAGTTCATACATACTATAATGCGAAAAGACTTTTTCCCCAACCTAATATGTGAAATAATAGAATAACATTGTTAAAAAATTAATCATTCCTCATCATCATTTATTATGTTAGGTTCTTGTAATAAAATGAGAACTTCCTGTGGCATTTTATTTCTATTTTTTTGATGTAATTGGCCTTAACCCGCCAATACTCGCGCCTCTAGAAATTACACGGGCACTCGTGTGTGAGCATTTTGCTCACATTTATGAATGTCATTAAATGCAAGTTTTACCAATAAACATTCTTATTTTTTTATTTTATTAAATCAAATACACATTATTTTATATTTTTATATATTCGAAAAGTTAACAATAATAATCTTGTTTATTTTAATTAACAATCATAGGAACTAATTTGCACGTTTTCTAAGGCAGTCTTAGGGAAAAAATTAAACAAAAAAAATCTTTTCTAATACAAACTTAAATAAGTAGGAATAATTAATCTTCGTCAAATACGCGAGCTTAACACATATCACAGACGGGTCCTCAATGTCTTCCAAATCTTCCGCCATCAACCATGCCAAAACGTGTTCAGCCCTTCGATCACGATCCATCTTTAATAGAAACATATAGGATAGATTACTATTTCGGTAATTTAAAATCATAATATTGCACAAAAGTAGCTGTTAAATAGTCGCTAAGATGAAAAAAATAAAGATACGAGTAAAAAAAAGTACTTACTTCGATACCCGCGCGGTGAGCAAAACGCCGCTTGATGGTACATGGCGCAACATTCCACCTCGTCCGAGCGACTGGCGCACTCTGGCGAGAAGTGAACTGCATCCAAGGGTGGGGGACGCAACAAAACTCAGCTACCGAATGAACGATGTACGTACGCATAATTTTGACAAAATGGCGCGTGTTTTAAATTTACTGTGAGCAAAATGCTCATAGCGTGAGTGCTCGCGGGTTAAATTTTCGATATACGAGGGTCCGATGATATAAGCAAAATTTTAAATAGATCTTCATATGTATCTTTCCGTAAAATTTTGCGGGTATTGTGTCGTCTATAATATCTTACGTCTTTATGGTGGCAAAGGATACCAGGCGTATAATTCAACATTTTTTTGTTGTTTCTTTAACATAGACATCAAACAAAGTACATATTATTAATTTTGAAATCAGAATTTAAATTTTTCAATATTACCCCAAACCTAACAATCAAATCTTGACTTATTCCAGTTATACTGTGGGACACTGATGTATTGTTAAAAAAAGCCCTGGCAGTACGGCCATCATTGGTGTTACCAAACCCTTGCTTTGGTATATCTACATGTAAATCAAGTTCCTTTCGGAATGCTTCCTGAGTATTACTTTTCTTTTCAGCTATTATTTTTTTTTTGTTTCGCCTCGAACTTGCCATGATTTCAGTGGTAATTTTATAAGCAATATGCAGAAGGGACTCAAAGAATCGTGGATATGTATGTAATGAAAAAATATATTTTTGCATTCCTGACGTGAAATATGCATTTAGAAAGCCAAGCATGATATACATTAAAAAAACAATCTTATGTCAACCGGTTGCCAGGCATTTATTTAAGCAGAAGTACAAAAACTATGTATCGTGTATCATAAACGATTTTAAATTTGAATTTTCAAATTAGTAGTACCAATCACTTCTAGAACATAATTACTTAGCTTTTCCTTTGATTGTTTAGTCATAGGTTTAATTGGGGGAGTTTCCAAGAGATGATTGAATAAATCAAGATTTGTTAAATTAGTGCCGTTCCTTGAAAATAAAAATAAAATGTTCAGGGCGCGGTAGTATGCGGCGAAAAATCAAATCAAATCTAATAGAACAATGTTGACTCCAGCTGATAACACAAAAAATGTTATGTTCTAACATGTTTCTTGAAACGACTACGCTTCGAAAGGCAAAAAAGTAGTTAAAAATTCAATGTCAAAATAAATAATTAAACAACTTTAAAATATTCATCAACAAAATTACACGATATGATTATAAATACCTTCATTTATATGCACCATTTTTTTCAAATTTAACAAATCGGTTACTATTTAGTACAATGTTATCAACTTTCCGCAGAAATCACAATGAAAACAAAGACAGTGAACTAATTCGCTCAATGGGGTTGGCAACTGTCAAAGTGGCGCTAGCATAGCTTTAACCAAAATATAAGAATTTTCCATGAACATTTTGAATAACTAATTATTTTCACAATTCCAAAGATCTGTGAAGAACCCTTTTGTAAGGAAATAGGTGCGCATCAGTTTCCTAAAGATTCAGCAATGACAAAAAAGTGGCTAAAAGCCATAAGAAGACAAAACTTCAAGCCGGATAAAATTCGAGGTTATGTCGTAAACATTTTTGGAAACAGATTACCATAAAACTAGTTTTTATACAGGTACGTCACATTAATTGTATTCTAAAAATATTCGGCATCATAATAAAAATGTGTTCTTTATCCTTTTTGGTTGTACGAGGCATTGAAAACAAGCACCGTTACCTGAAAAAATCAGCAGTCCCAACATTGTTTCCCTGGACTACTAAAACTCTTTCTCAAGAAGCTCAAGCTCGAGAAGAGCAGTTATCAAACCGAAATATTAGAAAAGCACTTTTTGAAGAGATAGACACATCAGCTGTGCAAACTACCAGTTCAGAAGATTTGACTCTTCCCGATAATGTATATATTTCTACCCAAGATGATGATTGAACGCAGCTCATTGATTAATTTGTGTGATGAAGGTGATATTGTGGTGGTGTCATGGCTGATAGAGGATTTAATTTAATGTCCAGGACTTGTTTGCAGTGAAAAATGTGTCAATTAATATACCTGCTTTCTTGAAAGGCAGATCACATTTGCCAGGTTTTGTATTAAAGCGCGCGTGATCAGAAACTTGCAAGTCAAAGAGTACACATAGAAAGATTAATAGGCTTAACAAAAACTTATAAAATTTTGCAGACACCTTTAGTCTCATTTTATCTGGCATCCGAAACATTTTTTATATGATTAATGTTGTGTAATTTTAGAGTAAGGATTGTAAATAATAAAAAAGAAATTCAAATAGTTATGTTTATTAGTTTAATTTTCACACCCTAATAAAATAACAAATAATACACTAAAGAAAACAAGAACAAAAAAATCTGAAAATCTTATTACAGGTATCCTAACCTACCTACAGCCTGTTTATAATAATTAATATGTTTTTTAATTAATTAATAATTTTGGTATTTAAATATTTACTAAAATTGCTTGTTTAAAATAATTGTTAAAGAAGTTGTCAACTTTTTCTAACATCTCAGAAATAAATTCCTCATCTCTTATAGGGCCTACATATTATAGGGCCTTAAATGTATAAACAATCAAATTATAGAATGATCTATTAGTACAGTATAGCTGACCCAGCATTGCTGATAATGTCCCGATACATGCTAGAGTGAGGAGGATCATCGTGGCTTTGAGTTCCTGTGTTTCCAAAGTAAACATTCCTGTCATACAGCTCTAATCTGTAAACAAAACAAGAGTTCAGTCTTGATAGAAAAAACTTAAAAAGCACTAACTTGAAAGCTTATATTTTCGATAAAATGTTTTGTATCAAAGTACATTAGGTAAACGAGAACCAAGCTAGCAATCACCTTTTTAAAATCATGTATTTAGAAGGGAAAATTTGTGATTTATGGTTATATGGTTATACGTGTCGACTAGGTCTGCTTTCCTTCCTCGTAAAGATGCACCTCGTTTCTTCAATTCAGCTTTCAACCCACTTATCCGCCATGTCGAATACATGTTTCGTTCACAACAGTTCTTTCAATATTATAAAAAAACGCACTCAACAAGACACAACACAAACTTGACAGGTGAAAGCTATGCTAGCGCCATCTACCAAAAGCTTCCACCGGCCAACCCCATTGATGACTTACAGGTCAGGTAATCTTCAAGTAGAATATCTCAACCTTATGTCTATGATTCACATATCTCATTTGACAGTTTCCACCCCTCCCGCCTTCCATATTTCTGTCTGTATGACGCCATGTTTGTTGATCTATCAAAACTTTTGTTGAAGTTTAAAAGTTTTAATTTCTAATTTGATCGAATGAAGTTCTACATTCATTTATTTCCGTAACTTATCCACCCAATTTCTGAAGCTGTAATAATGTTATCGTGAAATATGTACAATAAGTGCTGTGCTTATAAACGAAAAGGCGTCAGTTTTCATATGTTTCCAAAAAGTGAGGACTTTAAAAATGGGTAGTAAAGTGAAGAGAAGTGAACTGTAAAAGTCTGCGAAGCCATGAGCCAAAAACTTTTCATTATAAAACAAAATTTAAAAATAAAAAGAAACGAAAGTAATAAGAAAAGTTTATTCTTCCTCAATACGTTTGAACATTGATATTTATTTTAACCTCTCAGCAAGTAAATTTAGGAAATCTGCAGTTGATTATTTTTTTAAAATTGTTTTCGTACTATTATTATTTTTGTTTTTTTTTTTGTTCTAAACCGTACATCAGAATTCGTTTACTTTTTCCATTCCTTACTTTTGTCTCCCGTAGTATAAATAACAAATCAGTACTAAGTGGATACTGTCGTTAGTAGTATAATTAGTATTTTTTTTAGAAGATTTGAGCAATGATAAATAGTGCCTCTTACTGAAATATTCTTTCAAACAATAGCTCTATGGACATCCCCTTTAATATAACGCTAAAACTACAATATAACACGGACAGAGATTCAAGGCTGCTGAAATAAAAGTTTCTCCGTACCTATTCAAGTAAGTAATAAAACGGTAGAAAGGCGATATAAAATATAATACTTACACGCTATTTTATTCTACTTCGTCAAACATTATATTATCCTGTAATTGATTACGAGTAGGTACCGACGTTCTTTGTTTTATTTTTTTATAACTTTAACATAATTGGAGTTTCTCAAAGTTTTTTTTAAACAATAGCTGAGACGTGACCTTTTAAGGAAACTTTTTTTACAAAATAATAATTGCTATGAATACAATTTTCAGAGCGACAAAAGTTTTACTTGCTTTTTAGGATCCAAAATTTGTTACTGAAACCTAATTTAACCAAAACACTGCACGTTTTTTAAGTTAATAGTTGCCTAGAAGTAATGAATTAGCGCCTTGTGACGTGTGTCCATGCAATTTGCACTGATCATTGGTTTCAATCGTTATAATAGTCGCAAGCCGATTGCGGCGTACACTTCATAAAAATACAATAATTGAGATCGGTTCTCTCAATCTCTCTCAGAACGTTAAAGGACCTGGTGGTAGTAGAGACGGGTTCTGCCCCGCCTCCGTGTCGTGGCTTAATATGGTTCTCCCATTTTTGACTTGGATAAAGAGGCCATGGACTGAGGTGACTATTACAAAGTGAATTTGGAATTCACTTTACCATTTATTGCATATACAAACTATACCATAAACCTACAGATAGATTGATAAATGCTGCACGTCGCTTGACGGATGTAGGAGCCAATCCCTCGACTACAAGCGTATGTGGCATAATGTTGTTACGCAGATAAGTGGTCAATTTTGCAGTCTCTATGCGTGAGGATCAGCAACACTTCGTCGACACAATGTTGGTATTGTCGAAGCTTGAATCAATGTAACTATTGCGATATAGCGATTTTTGGTTTGGATTTGTGAAGTGATTTTGAATTCAGTTCCAAAACCACGTTACTACATTTGCCAAATTAAAAATTGAAACTAAAGAAGTGCTCTTCATAGTATTCTAAAAATATAAAATTATTGAAGAAAACATTATTATTTAATAAAGATTTCCGTTTCAAGAGCAGACTCGGAGTTTAGTTCGGAAATATTAAGATTTATGTTATTCATTGATAAAACTTCGAATTACGATAAAATGAAATTGGGCCTGTCGTATTTATACAACCACGGTCAACGATTCGGAAAACTGAAATTCCGGAAAGCGAGTTAATGGAAACAGACAAATTGCTTATTCAAATAAATCTGTAGTAAAATATCGTGCCCTTTGTATAACGAGTTCGGAGTTGAGCTGTGAATTATGGCAACAATAAAGATAGTGTTATAATGCGTAAGTTATAATTTAAGCGGGGTGGTAAACATTAATTCAATTCACAATTTGTCACCTCGGTTGAATCGCGGAATGTGGGTATCGCGTGCGACGCACCGGGGGCGGCTCGGGGGAACATCAGCCCGTGTCGTGAGAATCGTGAGCATTCACTGCATAAATTACCTACAATTTATCCAAGCAACGTTTGCGTCGCCGCTCAAACGTGCCAAATTAAACAAACATTCCGTCATCATAATTTATGCAACGTTAACATTAACAAACCGTATCTGTATTTAATTTATCGCACCTACAAACGCGTGTGACTGCGTTACAGCCGTCACGACCAGCGCTTATAAATCGTTTGTTCTGTGCCTCTATGTATGTTCATATAGGGGGTAAGCCTAAGCTCACAAATGGGCTATCACTTTCGAGGTGTTTCCTAATTCCGTATGTCGTATGGGGTAACGTCTTCTAAATTAAATATGGAATAGAATTACGCAGGGTATCCGGAAATCTGGATTTTAATATTTGTTGCCTTAGTGCGAGTCTGTATGTGTTCTAGATTGCGTTAACGTAAACACCAATTTATGTTAATACTTGATAAGCGCCGTCTGGTGATAATAACGGAAAACCCCTTTTCTTTTAGGTATATAAATCGACATATGTGAACGTTTACGTTAATGTGATCGACTACGTTAGAAAACTCGTAGGTACTAAGGCCTAAGGCCGCTCAGTACCTGCCTTCTTAAGTCCCATAGAGTTTATCACTGAAGGGTAGATTCTATTTATTTTGCCCACATATTGATGACACATTTTATTTTATCATCACGTAAAATACTTTCCCTAACTCTAAATTGACCTTCCAATGATCACAACAAACATCGAAACAAACTCGTCCAGCAACTCTGATACGTTGTATTATCAACCCATCGTATTATGGTCTATTCCCTAATATCGGAATCAACCCATAAACATCCACTTGGCTGCCATAACCCGGCAGCGCCGACCCAAGGGAGCCTGGTCATAATTACCCTACTTAGCAAGCGATTGCAGTATGATCTTATTAGCCGGCGAGACTGCTGCCCGCCATAATCCTGATACGATTTCTTATCTTCTTGATGTAATGGAATCTGGAGCTGCGGAACTGCGCAATAATTATTGTAACTTTTGTGATGAAGAATTCAGTTAGGACTGTGATAGAAGATATGATATCGAAATCAATGCGACACGTTTGAAAATAAAATTGTCAAGGTGCGTGTCGGGTCACGCACAGTGTAGGGTTTTGTAAAGATCATTTAAAATTACGAAAAGAAAAATCGAACTCATTTTCGTTCCGAGCGACCCTGATATAAAATTCGTGTACTTCTCTAAAATAAAGAGTAGCATATGACTCTGATACAGTGAAGGTTTATAACAGTGAAAGGATTTCGTCACCTGAAGGCAAATTCTCGTCACTAATAAGCGTTCGCTAAATTCCAGTTGCCATAAATCATCTCAGCGACAAACAATGTCAATAATTTGTCAAAATATAGGGTTAGAGCGGTTGCGCACTGCATCCGATCCGAAGCCGTGAAAATACGGATATAGAAAAACTCGGACTGAATTCGGATATTGCTATTCGCACCTCATCCGATTCGAATTCGTGAAAATACCGATCTAGAGTCTAAAAACTCGGACCGAACTCGGATAATGCTTACGCACTAATCCGATATCTGATCCAAATCTAAGCTATTCAGGGGCCATCTTTAGTTACGTTCGATTTGAATCCGAGGTAATGCGAAAGCGTTCAACCAAACAGTACTACGTCTACTTCGGTCTGTCAATATTTCTTTCGAATTGGATACTCACGGATGACAGAGATGACAGAGAAATCGGAAGACTGAAGTAGGATCTAGTGCGTATACTACCATACAAATAGATCTATGACTACTTCGGAACGTATTTTCACGAATTCGGATCGGATGCAGTCCGTAACCACTCTCAGAAATGTTTTTGACCGTGTTTGTACACGGTCAAAAACATTTCTGAGAGTGGTTCGATGCGAATACGAACGCCGCACGCTAAAAAATACGAGAAATGCCTCTCTGATCCTGGGATTACCTTAAACAAACAATTAAACAAATTAACCCCTAATTGTGTTAGTTTACAACTTTAGATTATTTTTTAACAAAGTAAAAGCAACACTTTTAAAAAAACACAATTCGTGTCAGTTTTATCATCATTTACAAGGTTAGCTACACAAAAAAATGTTAAAAAACTGGCGTAAAATAAAAATAATAACGGTTAAAACTTTTGTGTCCAACGGCTAATGAAATTCCACACGTTTGCGTTTAATTTACTTTACCTACATGCTAAGGGAACTTCGTTGTTACCGTAATGGATTCTAATTTGATGAATATCGTATACTAACAATAATTTTAAAATGATTAGGTACTATTGTGACCCGTTCCAGTATAACATCAAAATAGACGAACATGGACATGAAATAGCTTTTAACATAGGCAGCTTAACTAATACTATAAAGAGAAAAAAATTGTTTCTGTTTGTGAAAGGTAGGTAAGCTTTGATATTACTGACCCAAATCTGTAATTTTAAAGTTTCTAATTTAGTTATTTTTCGTTTGTGGTAGTTTCGGGGTCTTTTAGTTTCACAGGCTACTTAATATTCTGAAAAAAATTCATGATTTCTATAGGAAAGGCCAGGCAGGAAAAGCCTAGTCGGTCAAAACAAAGCTGATATTTTTCCAACTATTGTATTAACTATTCTAATTGTCTTCCCAGGAGGCCTACCACAACCTCTTAAAACAATATTATTTTAATATTACTTTGTAATTTCTGTTGTTGCATTTTCAACTCTCGGCGCTGATCCGAGCGTTGAAAATCCAACAGAGCGGAACGCATAGTAATATTAAAGTAATATTGTTTTAAGAGGTTGTGGTAGGCCCCCTGAACCCATATGCAAACATTAATCTAGGAATTAACTGTGTTGGCAAACTGACTATTACCATGATTTATCGAATCGATCTGTAAAATGGTTTGCAGTGAATTTTAACCACAACTTTGTGACTAACTAGTTTTAAAGGCTCTATAGGAATTGGTCAATATAATATTTTAATGCCTTATTAATATTAGGCTGAGTGCCATTTTGCTAGTATTTATCTGGAATAGGTATTCAATACTAATTAAATATCTTCATTGAACTGTGAACATGAGTCAAATATTATTTTGATATTGAACATGACACCGATCTGTTCTGTTTGCACCTACTATCAAATATGAAATTCAGCATCGAGTTTGAATTATGTCTTTGTTTAGCTATTTTTTTATCTTTAAAAGATCACTTTTAGCGATAAGACCGCTCATTGTTACATCCTATTTTTTTAAGTCCTTAATGTTATTTGTTATAGTGAAAGAGTACCTATATCTCCTCTCCACCTCTCTATATACATATCTTAAGCCAGATATATTTATCTAAGTTGAGAAACAATCTCTACATCTGAAACTGTTCTGAAAATGAAAGCCAACGTACGAAAACCCTTATCCAACTCTTATAATCCAAGTAGTGGGGTAAAAAGGTGTATTAATCGAAAGTTGTGCAATCGGGTCGCAGAGGGACCGAGCCATTATGAAGTGAGAGAGAAAAACCTTTTCATCACACGTTGTGTTAAAAGCTGACTGGCTGCGAGTGTCGCCGCTAAAATGTGTGAACGCCTATTTTACTCGTGCACAATATTTTCCAACGGAACATTGACATTCAGTGGGAAACTGGTAGTTGTCCAACAATTTGAGGAAAATTTTCTACAATGCTGAGCAAGTTTTGTAAAAAAATGGTTATAAAAACTTTTGGTAAGGTATTGGTTCATTAAATTAATTAAAATAGCAGAAATAACTAAAATACTAATGAGAGAATACAATTTTTAATAGGTAGGTACATTGTATTTGAATTTAAACATTAAATTGTTATTAAATTCTTTTTCAGTGTTTGAAAATGTATTACTATCGGTATTTATAGTGATATATCTTGAAACTGGTCTTTACGTATAAAACTATTGATTTCATGTTAAATTAAAACCAAAAAGACTGTCGAAAACATCGCACAACCACATACTATTGCATATGTTGCACTCCCACATAGGGGCAAATAGATAAAAGAAAACAAAAGATAAAAAAAAACCTACGAGCTGCGGAAATCGTTGAAAGGAATAAAAATTGTGATAGTATACAAGCGGCGATACGGCGCTAATTTATAGATACTGCACCAAAGATAGTTAAGTATTTCGCTCGTTAGTGGTTAGAATTAAAGAGCCAATTTTATAGGTGGAAAAATGGGAATTTCCTCTCTTATTTCTAGTAAATATTATTGGAAATATTTTCAGCACGTGGTAGGAAACAGTCTGAAACTCTACTGTTTCTTAAATAAAATTTAATAGTAATCAGTACAATATTTAATTTTCAGATTGTTAGTCTAACAATTTATCAATGGTAACTTTTGAATCATTATCTTTTAACTCCTAAATTGAAGCCAAACTCAAGCATTAGTTCAACTCATAAGCTTACCAAACCTCTAACGTACAAACTTCATTCCACGTTCAGCTCTCCCACATTTCAAATAATTAGCTGCATAACGGGCAACGGTAGCATACTTTCATTTCACCGAATTTAATTCTGTCCGACAAAGAGGCTGGATGTCAACACTGCGAGTTTTGGTAAGGCTGCACCAACCGCACAAAAGCAATTTCACTCACAATACCAACGTTACAATAATTAGAAGGGAATTAGTAACAAATTATTGTTCGCGAAGAGGAGGGTATAATAGCCCGGCCGGGCTGGATGGTTCTCATTAGTGTACGTTGGTCTCACGTAGAAGCAGCCTCGTTGTGGGCCTGCATTATTCATGCGGACAATATTGCACTGCCGCATCTATCTATACAGCTTTTATAACGTTGTACGGTTACATCAGGTGATGTTTCATTAAGGCTGACATTTTGCATTGTTCGCGTGTAATAATGCCGTCCAATTGTTTGATTCTGACTGTGCTTCGTGGGCTCATGGCTCGAGGCAACATGTCAAAGACGATTTCGGATATTAATTTACGTGGTATTATGGATTATGATGAGGAAAGGGTTTTTTATGAAAGGATGTTTTTTTTTTCAATAAGATTGTGTTTGACATTTCATAATTACTTCTGAAAAAATTGTTACATTAAGCCATCATGCATCCTAGGCATTCCCGAGTACCGTTCAATAGGTTTTAATTATGAAATTATTTGCTACTGACTAAAGGTAGCAGTTGGCAACACTGCGCACGTCGCCCGAAATTCAGCGTTTGCGCACACACGTTGTCGTTTATAAATGTCGCAATAGCGCGTGTCCACAAATGTAAAGTGCCGTCTCATTTTTATGATCAATACATAATTATCAAGAAGTTGAGTCGTTATTATTCTCAATCCTCAACAGTTTTGATAATAGATTTTCCAATCAACTTTTGTTGTGTCTTTTGTTATGGTGGAATATTTTGTCCTCTATTTTTTTTTACTTTTTGTAAAAATAATAATCTTTATTTTCAGACCAAGTTCATTGAGAAAGAAAGTTTTTACACACATTACACAATTAACTTAACCTAATTAAGTTATACTAGCTATATGGGAGATAAATTAAATTATCTAGCGAAACTAGCTATATTGCGTATATTACCCTTACTCAATGATTCTGGAAAGAGCAGTCATAACGTGCAAACATTATTTTAAGAATGCTGTTGAAATGTTGATATGGGTGTGTTGTTGTAATAATAAGGTATATAATAACGAATTAATCGTTATTATTAAAAAATACCTAATCATATCAAACACCATAATGATTTATTAATAAGTCTATCTGGACCGCTATTCCATTTCTATTCTGATTAATCAAAATACTGTATACAACAGCTGAATAGTGACGAGATTTCGGTGAAACTCCGCGCAACAACGTTTGATGAGCTATGAATTTGGGAGCAGCGAATGCTCAGCACTAATTAGCGCCAAATGTGAAACTAGGATCGCAATATTAATGTGGAATATGAAAGCGTCAAGCTCCGCAGCTTCAGTTCTGCACGAAGGCTGGTTCAATATTTCATACGTCATATGAATACGTCACAAAAGGTGACTCTGATGTGGCTGTGAAAGATGAATAGTGTGAATAGAACGGATGTACGACAAATAGGCACTGTTCAAATACTGCTCTTTATAAGCTTCGTCGCTGTGGACTATTCAGAGATTGTCATCGACACGCTTCTGTGTCCTATCATAAATTCTATTACCTATGTTTATTCACGAAACACTACCGTATAATTCTTCGTGGATTGCACAATAATTGCCTTCAAACAAAACTGCGGACGATAAACAAATGTTTGAATACAATTGTACAAGGTTTCACGTGAAACCCAAGTGTACAAAAGTTTTTGGAAACTTTTTACAGTAAACAATAAATGGTCTACGGCGTAGTAATAAAATACGTGTTTATTTTTGCTACGCTGTAGGCCATCTACGAAGGTCTTATTCGTGTAACACGATAAAGGTACTTTTGTTTTTTATTTTATTTAGCTACAATAGATTAGTAAAAGCTTCTTAAGGTTTATTAGATTTGTCAAGAAATATAGGCACTGATACATAATGTATCATATCTCTTGAGTCTTTACATCGATCTAAAGCAAGCTAATGTGATATTTCGATAACTTGACTGTAAAAAATAATTTAGCTCTCTCTGCTATTAGTTGTACCTACGCTAAAATTGCTAATTTAGTCGTTTAGCAAGAGATTTGAAAACAGAATAATTGAATAGACTCCAAGAAACCGCGGTGGATGAAAAAGGAAGTCAGGGTTATTTTAACATTTTAATGAAGCACCGGGGCTAATTACAATGAGACATTATCGACGAAATAAATAGCTGCGGAGAAGATTTCGAAGCCATAACCGTTCCTAAAATAAGTGTTTATCTTTGTTTCAGGGGAATATTACTACAAAACCAAAGACGTTACAGCGATGCTATCAAAAGTTTCGAGAGAGCAATTTACTTTAGACCTTCAATGGCTCGTAAGTACTTGAGATAAATTAATTATTAAAAACAAAGCCTCTTTGGTATTTCTTCATAGCCCTCACTAATAATTTGATTGTCCTTTCGAATTATTTTAGACGAGGGCCGGCCGAGTCTTATTCTCTTCTAATTTTGTTATTGTCTTGAAAATAAAGGGGTTTATAATATTTCCATTGTTAAGTAAACACAAGAACAAGTTTTAATGGAGTGTTTTGAACTAAATAAGCTATGGACAGTTGGAAATAAATATTTTAAATATTTTCCATCTACTTCGAACTTTATAGTTGAGTTGTTTTCTGTTCGGAAAGGAAGTTGTATGGAATAAACTAGTTTTGCGGTTGAACTGAAACTGGTGATAGGTTCAGCCATTAAGCTTTCTATTTCGACTCAAGCTGTCTATGATTTAGAAGTAGAATTTAACATTAGGATCTATTCTGAGGACTTTTATCATGAAGTTGTTTCTGTTGTTATTATTTGTTTTTCGTAGAACTGAGATTCAAATTTAATAATGGACATTCTGGACGCGAATTTATGTAGATGTTGTCAGATGTGGACGTTTCTTTTCAGCAATTATTTTTTTTACAATCCCAAAAGTATCACGCGGGCCTTTATTTTATGTGCACGTTTACTTCAATACTTGATCATTGTTTTAGTGGCGTACGTGAATCTCGGAACCTCACTGATGGCGGATGGTCGTCTCGCAGAAGCCGCAAGCGCACTTCGGGCTGGCTCGCGAGCCGAAGGAGTGCGCGTGCGTGACCGAAGAGAACACGACGCGGCCCGAGTGTCAGCGCTCGTGCAGTTAGCAGCTTTACACTCCCAACGAGGGCACTGGCATAAAGCGCTTTCAGCATACAAAGAAGCGCTGCAAATACTGCCCGACACAAACACGCCCATCGTTGGCTGGACGCGACATGTAAGTTACCAGCGAGTCGCATATCAACATGCGTTCAACAGTGTTGTCTCATAAAGTTGGCATTAGTCACGTGTCGATGGATTATCTTCGTTTGGAGTTAACTGGCTGCTATCCAAGCCTTGCGGTCCGCCCATAAAGAAGACAAAATTTACTAAAATAGTGCAGCGTAGTAGACACCAGGTTCAGGTAAACTGTTCGAAAAAATACTATGCATGAACGGAATTAAGGTGTCTATTTCCAAAGCATCGAAATTAAGGTCGATCCATTCTTTCCCTCTTCGCAAAGCAATTAGTATGATATATCGTTAGACTAATTTCGGTTTTGTTGTTTGCAGAGTGTCCTATCAATGGTGGGCGAGATTTATGTGCAGCTTCAACAATGGCCGCTGGCCGAGCACAGTTTAGTGTCAGCGCTGGCGGCCGCGCCGCATCATGCCGGCACTCATGTCACGTTAGCGCAAATACTCGCCAGAAATGTAAGTATTATCGCTAATAAATTACAAGATACAAATTTTAATAGAGAAATATTAAATTGGTTATTCCTCTAAGTACCTAATTATATAATTGTGTTCATTAAATCAATGAACATTTCATTTTTAAATGCGGATTTGAATCACTCTCAATGACAAGGCGTTGCCGATAATTTTAAGTATGTTGCTTTTTTAATAAAATCATGGTGGCGAAATCAAGAAATCCATTTCTAAAAGTCCTTAAGCTACCAACATATAGTCGTTGTCAACAAAAGGCATAAGTGACCAGGCATCTCTTTCGTTGACTGTACATAACTTGACTCATCGTTCCTCTTTTTCCCACACAGCCATTTGATTTTCACAACTGAACGCAATGGATTGTGGTTTTCCATATGCAAAAGTTTTCTAACTTTTTTTCGGCATCTTGCATTGACTGTTATAGATATCCGTATGGAAGCTGTAACTGACAGTTTGACTGACTTTCCTTAGTGTCGATCCATTGTTCCCTTACATTTTGGATTTTTATATAAAGTTTTTCCGACAACATTGTCTTTCGCATTTCCATACCCCGATACGTGAATACAGTCTTTTGTGTCTCGCGGTGTCCGTACGCGGCTTTCAAAATGTGATTGGGCAGAAACTGTTTATTTTATAATGGTCTGTAATATTAACAGTGCTTTAATGCAAATTTCCTTTCTTCATCAGCCTCCTTTCATCCACACAATACCACATAATAACAACAACCGCTAAAATTCCTCTCTACTGCGGCAAGATTGCGGTATCTTAAGATTATTAGGTACTCCTTAAGGGTTTGCGTTATTACGCCGCATTGATCAATTATTCTCTTACAAGAATTACAAGTGAAGTATCTTTCTGAACTAATCGTAGCGCCGAAAGTATTAAACTTGTCCAAGTACCTATCATTAATAATATATTTTGTTACAGGCTAGTAGAAGTATTGAAGCTGAAATGTGGTTTAAAAAAGCACTAACATTAGCGCCTAACGATCCATCAGTAAGAGATCAGTTTGGTAAGTCAACTTTTATGAAAAAACTTTAGTTAGTTGTTTCAATGATGATCATTTATCAATGACTTTGGCAGATAAGCTCAATGACCAGATGTGTGTTCATATTATAACATTAACACGTCTAATGTATAATTGCCTAACATAAAAAAAAAAACTATGAATCATGGATCGTAGTGGCTTCGTAGTACCTCTACGACGACGCTACGCCTCGTAGACTTATTAGAAAATTATTGTTTCTCCTTTATAGTAAGTAATTTGTTTCAGTGGAATAATTTACGGATATTACAGCTTTGATAATGTAAGAATGATAAAGTAATAGTGTACTCATTGTCATCGCCTAAATTATAAATAAATAATTTCATTTATTGCATAATTTCACAGAAAAAAATCCAATTAAAGAAAGGAAGATTTTTTTTGTATGTAGAACGACATTATCTTTCAATATAGGTATGTTCCTGAGATCACAACGTCGACTGCGGGAGTCGGCAGAGCAATTAGTAGCAGCAGCTCAGTTGTCTCCCGCGGACAGCGCGCGCGCCGCGTCGGCTGCGCGTGCGCTTAGGGACGCACGACGTTGCCGCTCCGCCGAGCGGTGGTACGCGCGCGCAGTGCAGTTGAACCCTGATGTAAGTTACATCCGAATTTAGGAAAACTTTGATTTGTATGCCTTTGAGGACGGGTAAGAAAATTCATGGTTTTTATTAAGAAAATTGGACGATACAATTGTATAGGATTACTTTGCATCAGTCCATTTATCGCCTTTCGTCTGACCCCTATCCATTAGATTGTGTGATTATGTAAATTCCCAAGAATACATCTCCCTATAGGATTCCTAGTATCAGTGGGTACGTAGCTGAGTTGCCAATCCCCACTTATGAGCTTACAACTACGGATTGCATACAATCCAACCGTTTCAGCCAACTTCCACCGAAACATATTCAACGAACCCAAAAAAATCAAGTTACCTTGAAATAGTGAAACGTTTTCCGCGTTGCATTTTTTACTGCTCCAATAATATCTAGCAGAGATTCATATGAAAATCGCGCGTTCGATGGGACTTATGTCCGTTAAATTGATTTAGTATAGCCACGATATTCGTTAAATAAAGATAAAAAATGTATTGCTGCACAAATGGGAATAGGGTTTATGGGTTCAAGTGAACATCCATGTTTGTTTGCTAAACACGGTCGGAGCATGGTCTTGCCAACGGCTGTTTTCTTTGTTCTCCCGGCGTCACTCTGACCTTTGAAGAACCAAATATGGTTTTTGAAATACGACAGATTTTGGTGTTCGTCGAGTTTTTGTTGGTCGTTTGAGTTAACTATCGTTTTTCTTGAACAATAGGCCAGTTGTCAGCACTCGATTGTAGAGAAAAATAAAACTTCTATTACTTTAAATTTATTTTAAAACCATCAATGTTATCAACTAGAATGCCTAGATGAAACAGATAACAGCTAGAAAACCAATACCAATAATCTCCGAACACTTAGAACTAAAAAAAAAGCAGGAGAGTACGGCCACCCCAGGTGTATAAACAAAAACGAATCAACAAGAACGGGCGCAGAGCGTGTTATTCCTTTTTATTCATTGCTGTGTGACCGCAGCCGCGGATTTGACTGCCTCTATTTCTAAATTGTGAAAGGTTTGACTCACACGTCTATAACGTTCACCGTTTTTTTCCTCAATAAGTCAGTTACCGAAACTGTAGCCAGCAATGTGCAACACAACAAAAACTAACATTTATGGACGTTAACCATCGTTTGGCTTCTAAATATTGATGTTTATTACCTAAGCGGGTACCTACATCACTTTACACGTCAAAGGAATTGCAAATGCTTACCGCTTAACATCATATAATCTCTGCTTTGGATTGGGTAAAGCATTCCGTTTGGTGTAATTAATTACCAGCATCTACGATGTTCCCCGAATAGCATGTGGCTTTGGTTTCAGGACGCCGAGTTTCATTCCAATCTTGGCGCTATCCTACACCTCAATGGGAAGTACGCTGCAGCCGCCACGTCGTACCGGAGGGCGCTCCAGCTGCAGCCCAACGACGACATTACTATCACCAACCTTAAGAGAGTCAGAGCACTAATGAGCAAACAACGCAGAAAATAATACATTGAAACATAGGCCTCATGTAAATCGACACATCAAATAGATGAAATAGAATGTCAATTGCCAAAAGTATTGTTAGATTCTGAGAACATTATTTATTTTATGCGTTTGTATATAAGCCACTAAATGTTTATTTACTCGTACCTACTAGGCTTATTGCCAGTGCTTGTAAAGTTATGAAGACCAAATCTTGGTAGTGTTACTGCCTGCCAGCAGAGAATCATCACAGCAGGTAAGTACACATTCTAGCTATAAAGCAGTGTTAATTGATAAAATCGAATTTTCACACTTCGTTGACGAACTGATGAAGTTTTCCTCCAGACATGATAGTCATTAAGTATTAATATTTAAACCGTATATCATTATCGTAAAAGGAACTTAAGTACCTTGAATTATTCAATTATATCCGTAATTATAGGTTTTCAAGCACAACGGTGAATTCTGAAGTGGTAAACTTTACATGTGTTTTGTTTATGGTCTTATTATTGGGAAAACTGACGTCGCGTTAATGATATAAAAATGAAGAAATATAGTTGTATTTTCTGATAAAGTAATGTGTTTGGTCTGCCGTGCGGTAATTTCCTCAAATGAACTAATTTACCTCTTTTTTATTATTATATTTAATGCAAAACTCTAAATCGCGCATACTTGTGGTTTCAAACGAATACACTGAAGGGTCTTAAGACAACGTTATAGGAGTAGTTAGAAATTATTTGTAAATAGACTTTTAAAATAAACAATTTTATACGTGTGCAAATATAAATCTATGAAAAGTGTTAATTCCCATTATTTCGATGGAAAATTATGGTACTCTATTGTTATTATTTTCGTCTTCCATTATATTTTAACTATCTGTACCTTGTAAAATGCTGGACCTAAAACAATGGACGCGTTGTAATCGAAAGGCTAGTGTATAAACTATGTATCATATAATGTAAAGTATTTTTTTGATGAACGATTGCTAGGTTCTAAACAGGGTTCGTCTTGCAGGACTAAGCAAGCCTACTGTGAGATACTGATTGTTCATGCTAGGCCGAAAGCCAATACGTTATGCTGGAGCCCATGGTATTACCTTCTAATTGTGTTGCGGCTTTAATTCATCGACGGGGACCGATCGCCTTCGGTTGGCCTGTCTGCCCCTTAATCCCTTCTATTATCTATAACATATAAATTATAGGTTCCCGGCCATAGTCCTATCAATTTTGGACATATAAAGCGGTGTTCCCTTTACAGCGTGTACTGATTTATAACTGCTAACGAGAATGGAATTGTCACATTTAAATTGTTTAGATAGAACAATTATTAGGTATTTTAATAAAGAAAATGCTTCGATTATACAATTTTCGGTTTAATTGTTGGTTTGGATTTTCGAGTTGAGTAGACTGTTCGTATATATAATAACTATCAGTTACTTATAGGAACGGGGTTTCACGTTGGTATGGTAATAAGTAATAAAATCTCTGGCTACTGCTCAGACGTATATGAGCCACATTACTTGCAGCCGCGCTGCTAAAGATTATTCGCGTCGCGAATTCTCGGCTGAATTGTCATGTAACATTCATAAGTTACTGACAGCTTGCATTTAGGACGTGATAGGAATTGCAATAGTAGGTGTTATGTTGTAAATCAGTACACCGCTGACGAAACGTCGTAAAATATAGCCGGAGGAAACTCGCTTGGGAATAATAAAATATACATTTTCCAAGATGTACTCATCAAGAATCAATATTTAATGGTTGTTTTTCTAAATCATTAAAAGCTGATTTATTAATCGTCAGATAACTTATCTGATATCCGTTTAACATACCTATTTTCCATAGAAAATCTGTCAAAACTGCCATATTTATTCCACGAATAAAAGTTATTTGAGTATTCAAAACTCAGACCTGAATATGAAAAACGATGAACCAAAGAAAAAATGGTTAGAATAAAACTAGCATTTGCGAATAAAAGAAAAGTTATTTTCATTATTCTGTTTGTGTTCATGTTTTCCACAATTTATCGTACCTAAATGATAAATTTGTGGTCGGTTAATTATTTTACGAAGTCTGAAACATATCTATGTCGTGTTTGTATAGATATACAAACATACATAATTGTTATTACGTATAAAAAATGGTTAGTAAAATTGTTGTAAATAAAAATACATAAGGCGTATAATACCGTATAACGATAAAAATGATAACCTATTACATTTCTAATTATTATTTTTTGTCGTTTTACTTCTCACACCTGTGACAATAAATGTAAATTACGCTTTGTAGTCATAGATAAATGCCAAATAAAATGATTTCAGTTTTTTTATGCAGACTTTTGTGAATGGTTCCATTTTAATTATGTATTTTAAAGGACACACGGGTCGTACTACTAAAAATGATATTCCTAATAAAATTTCACACCAGCTTGCAAAAACATGGTAGGTAAGTAGTACCAACCATTTTTTACGCAAGCTGGTGTGAGATTTCAGATCAAATCATTAGTTTTTTTTAATATTTCATTTGATCGGGATCTCGACTTTTTTTCACGAAGTCCGTGATTGTGTGTATGGACCAGGCCTAATGATTTAAAAAGTGATATACTTAATTAGAATTTTTAAAACAGAATATTGTAAAAAAAATCTCTTCAAACCCTGATCCTTGCCTCGTCTTTATAAATACAATCACGTTAAAAATGTGTGTTATATAATTATATTATCATTTCTGTAAATTCGTTTTAAGATTAATAAAATGAAAAATAAATTGCAACGCAAGAAAAATCATTGTGAATAAATTACTGCTGTATTGTGTACGCTTCTTACAATTTATAGCATTACAATGATATGAATATTTTTCTTCTTACTGTGCGCCCACCAAAACTTTTTTATATAAAATATATAAAACTTGCTTTCTTCTGTTTCATAAATTATACTAAAATTTACCTTCAAAACGATTTCCTAATGAGCATTCTTGTTCATTTACGACTCTATGAATAAAGTATTCCTTTTTAAGTTTTTTTTGTCGACTATTTTCTAAGAAACGCAAAGAATCCACAGTTTATTGTGTTTACTTACTTAAACACAAAATTATTACATTTAAGCTAATCAAATCTTAGAATTATGACTTGTCATAATAAAAACAGATACATTTGCTATTGATTGGGAAGTTCTACTTACTGAGTTTCTTCAAGTACTTATTTTTGAAATATTCATGAAAATATTTTTTTATATACTTAAATATGAAAAATATAAATTTATATTTTATGAATTGAAATAAACTCAAAAAGTTACCGCATACCTTCTTTTAATTAAAGAAAAGGTTGTTTAGCACGTTCCTTGACAATTAATGTATTAATAATTAGGAAATCTGTTGTAATATAAGCGGTGGGCGCAACAACTCGATCACCAATGTACTGGAAAACACTTTTTATATCATAAATATTATTTTCACATTAATAATTATTAGGTATTACAATTATTGTACTTCCGATAATCGATACATGAACATTTTTTCGTAACATTCTACACCTACTATAATAGTAGGCATACTGTAAGTAAGAATTGAGGAATTGTAATCACTATTGTTTTTATTAAATAGTAATAAATAGTTATGTATATTTATGGCGTTATGCAAGTAAACCTGCAAATTCCCAAAGTGATATTATATGTTGGTAATTTTGTAAATAAAAGCTTCAATATTTTATGTAATGTTTCATTTCCCTTAAAATAATCATCATTGTTTCATTTCCCTTATAATGTTACTGGAAGCGGTAATCTGGATGTAATGTAGGAATGATATAATTATTTCGAGTTCTAACTAATTAAGTAAAAGCAAAACATGATATTCGTTTTTGTGGACAGATAAACTTAACAGAAAAAAAAAACAAACAGAGCTTCATGACTAAACAGAAAATATTTTATAAACAATAATCAACAGTGTTCCAAAGAAAGAGCCCTTAGAATATTGGTGTATTTGTAGACATATGCGGCGCAAATTCATTTTTCATATGGGAATGAGCTATCTACAAACTTGATAGGAAGTGTGTGACCTTTTGTTTTCAGCAATAGCATTTCTAAGATCCTTTAACGTTTGCCACATACACTCCACTCCTAAAACTTGACAGGCTTTTTTGTTGAGCTATGTATTTTCCTTAAACTAGAATTACAGTTTAAATAAATAGAAGTCGTTACTTATCCTACTAACAAGTAGCAAAAGTAAATTAATGGTGATCAGTTATCTACTCTGTTGCTCGAAGACTGTAATCTAGTAACTTGTCACTGCTAAGACAATATATTAAAATCCAAATATTTAATACTCAAACGTAGTATCTGAGTTTAAACGCAGCCATTCGTATATTGGATTTGTTTTAGCTCCATTTGCCTCGCCCGATAAAAAGTGATATATTGCAGTCACAGTACATTTATAGAGCATGCAAAAATAAAAACAGGGAATAAACTTTTTTGGAGATAATGTGGAAAGTGATTACATTTCTTGCCGACAGCCGAGTTTGCACTTGGCAATTTTTTGCGACTTTCGTTGGGACTACATGACTGGAAGAATGGCGCGTCAAATAACTTGGAAAAAAGACACTTAGCCCTCACACTCACGCCTTTCCTGTGTGAGATAGAGCAGCCCCTAAGCTTCCCAGTAATTTCCCTCTGAGACATTATTTTCCATGCTTCGCGCTCACCCCAGCGCCATTACCATTCGCTTCATCTTCAGTTTCCTTTTGTATTTTGCTTTGACACTTTGTATTTCGATTCGATGTTGAGATATATTTTCTTTTATATTATAACGGATGTTTTAGATAACAACGTATCCTTGGGGAGTGTTGTAAGGTTGATTTTTTTTTATTTGTCTACATGCATAAAAATAGATGTACTTATTTAAATTTGACTAGGTAGATATCTGAAATTATCCTTTTGATTATTTATTTATATTTTACTTACCTACTAAATGCAAATAATAATGTTGGACTGCAACTACAACTTCCGAATACCAAGGAAAGCCACACTTTTGCATTATAACGTCATCTTTATCCAGGTGAGGTTGGCAGACTGCCCACCAGCACCAGACATGTGTCGCTAATTACGTAAGAGATGACGAAATGAGGCGACGTCTTAGCCGAGCAATACAAAGCCTAATGCTTCTATCTTATTTGTATGAAGGTACTTAATTTAATAACTTGATATACTACAAATTAATCTTATATTCAATGACGAATTGAAGCAGATGAGAAGAAAAATGTTTCATTTATTTATTGCGAAATATAATTTTTCTAAGGTTACACAAGGCATGTAAGTATTCAAATCTATGAAAGCCTATGCTAACATACATACGAGTATAATATTACAGAAGGAGAAACTGAAGAAAGAACATGAGAGAAATCTTAGGCATTCAATATTTGAGTTAAACGTCTCGCAACGTGTAGGGCACCCTAAGATCATAATATTATAAGAGCCTTATTAAGTTTTTCCAAAAGCCACCTTTCACAGGCTTTTCAAGCGTTTTCTCTGTATTCTATAAAACTTGTAGGAAAGTTTATTCAAATAGGTATTATCAAAGGTAAGACTTCTATAATGAGTACCTACCTCAGAACTAAATACCTTATCACCGAGACGCCTGAACGGTCTTTAATATTTTTTCCAAAGTTGGTACCTATCATTACTGCTAAATGAACTGAGGCAGGCAGCCATATTTATTTTTTAGTCTTATATTATTGCGGTGTTGCTTTTAATTAAGAATTCCAACTTGTCAGGAGAACATTTTAATGAGAATGAAAATCTCGCAATTTTTCAAAAGAATAATGCTGAACTATTATTGCAGACTAACAGAAATGATTATGGTTAATGGATTTTTTCTTAATGAATATTTTTGTCTTACTTAGACTCGTTGGTATTAATTTCAATAATATACCGTCATTGTAAGTTACCCATGACTAGTTTTCGTATCTTAGTCAGCTAGAAACTGTATTTCCTTCTGAACTTATTTTTTAAAATAATTTAATTTGATTATTTACAATGTTGTCCCATAATTACTACTATCTTCCCAAAGGCTTGAAATACACAATCCCGGTTAAGATTGTTACCTATTGGATATTCCTTTCAGAAAATTTCCAACAGCAGTTTGCAATATTCAATATTGTGGGTTCCCCGGAAATAGAATTAGGTCTATCCTTGTAACATAGGACCGATGACCGATACCGTTATCGATGAATCGCATTTGAAAGCATTGCTCCTGTAAAGCCACTTGAATAAAAATCGGATAGTTTCTATCGAATCAGCTGGCATTCAGTATGCTTGTTACAACAATGCATAACGTAATCACACGTTATGTTCCAACTGCTGGGATACAGGTCTAGACTCTGTAAGAGGGAGTGGGCCGTGATCCGCAGGCGCAGACAGTTGTGATGGACATTCATTTGGACAGCAGACATGCATAATTTCTTATTATATTGTGAACGTATAAAGTCATAAACACTACACGTCATGTACACTTAAATCTGAAACTATAGCCTTATACAACTTGTAACCGAATGATGTGTGCAAAACTCGCCAAAATGTACTGAACAGCTGATTTTTTTTTCCCGATTTGTGGGTAGTTCCCATAGTTTAACTTGTTCATGATGATGAGTATAATGACCCCTTTTTAAGTTTTGAGTTCATTCTGTTACTATTTTTACCTACTTCAATCATATAAGGCTATTGTATATTATCCTAAAGTTTGTACCACACATATCAGGGCCATGTCCGGGACGTGGACCGTGGTCCGTCAGGAGCTCAAAAAATATCAGTGCGTTCATTTTACACGGCACGGCACGGGCACGGCCCGGATATGTGTGCATTAACCTTTAACCTCCTTATAAACAAAACTTCGTTATTCTAAACCTGCCCTTGCCCTTTCACCCCGTTGTACATAGAGCGCGCGGCTGAAAATAACGTGTTCAAGTTCAAAGCGTGTTTAATCAATTGTGTAAGTATATTTTAAGGTTTACATCGTTTTATGTCATCAAAATATTTATAATAACGCCTGTTTTGCTGGGTAGGCAGAGGTGTACAGTAGGTACCCACACTGACATTTTAATTGTTATGATTATAAACGGAACTATAATTAAATTGATCGTGATTGAGTTTGTTTCGGTGTTTCATCTCGGGGCAATCAGCAAAAACATCGGCGTCATTTGGTTTCACGGAAGTTGAAGTGTAAAAGTTGTATTATAACTAATTTTCAAAATAAATGTAAGTTATCATTACAATAACTGGAAATCATTATGGCCGGCTGTTCCAGAAAAACCTTATACAATTGAAACTAGGATAGTAGACGTCGAGTTTCGTATAAGTTGGTATGCAAAACGTAACAAAAAAAAATCAAAAAAATATCTACCTGTATAAAATATTTTACTTTATGAACAGCAACTTACTACTTACTTACGTGCACTTACAAGCAATGAATTTAATAGAGTAGACGGCTCGGAACTGTTCTTTATGGTAATTAATAGGGACACTGTCCGGCGGCAGAACGTCTTTCAGCTGATATGATAATGATGACGTCCACATGTGTAGGTCACGACATACCCCTGCTAGTACAGACGCACAAGCATTTTGCGCATTTTGATGTAAGAGGGTAAACGTTGTCATTGCAGCCGAGGTGGCTTCCACGTATATTCCGTTGTTGTTGTTTCCAGTTTTTATTTAATACTATAACTTTGTCAATGTGATTAATTAAAACCATGCCAAATTACAACTTCGTAGCATCAATAGTCGCGGACGGACGTACGAACAGACGGCCATGGTAGAACTATAAGGGTTCCTTGTTTTACTATGGAACCCTTAAAACACCGAAATAAACTTAGAGGTCTCATTTGAAGTCCAGACAATAGTTTGGCCAGTTGCGAAATTTGTTCGAAAGAGTCACACAGGGGGAACACAAATGGGTTTTAGTCAGTAAGAGTCTGACATTCCCTTCCACTCCACCCAGAGCGGAAGAAGTAATTTGATGATTTGAAGCTTGGCCTAGTAGATAGCAGGAGGAGCGTGCAGATTAGTGTCTAAATGGTCTTTTGAGGCAAGAACCATAAAGATTAGCCTTAATCAGCTGTTTTTCAGTGCATGAATTTGTCTGTCATCGCGGTATTTGACAGCTGCACATGTAAGTAGGTCAGATACGGTAGGTACGGTGGTAGGGTAGATGTATGTAGGTAGGCTTCAGACTGTGGAACGTACCATGACGAAACTAACAATTCCAGAAATGGAATTAGTTATAGACGAGCTACGTGTAGGTCCGCGTCTAGTTTAAACTTACAATAGGTACTAGGTACCTATTAGGCAAAATATAGCAACGAAATGTAAAGGTAAATATTGGTCCCACTTAGGTACAGTAATCATTATTCGTAATGGTCGGTAACCAGAAAATTGTATTTATCTTTACAAAGTATAAGTCATTCAAAGGCCTAATTTTAATAAGTTCAAGTTATTTATTTCATAACAAAAAAACATTTGTGCCGAAATATTTGCACAGTAGGTACACAAAAAAAAGCAACATAAACAATTATAATATCTAGTCATTGAGTTTTGAACGTCTATCCAAATTAAAAATACTTACCTAACAAACATTAAATAGTAATTTCATACAGAACAAAGTGCTCCAAAGCTACAAGAATACATTCAATCTTGAAATATTAAGTACCTACTTATTAGAAAAAAAGCAATATTTATAACAAGTCAAAGAGAAGAAATGGGTACACTTATTTACTTCAAGTACTGTATTTATTAAGATTTTTGTCATTACAAAATTCGTCAATGCTGTAATAGGCTTTATTGATGAACAAAGCCCTGAGTTTATTTTAAACATGTTCACATTCTGAATGTTCTTTAATTATGCTAATAATTTGTTAAACAGATTGACAGATTGCACGCTTGACGAGTGTTTGACAACATTAAGCTTTGTCTGCAGAATAGTAGGAATATCTTTTCTGCGAGTATAAACTCTATTTTTCATCGTCTGTTTCAAACTCGTTTAAGTTTTGTTAAATGAGAAAGGAGAACTAAAACATAAAGACGGCACCGTTAAAATTCTAAGTTGAATAAAATACTCCTTACATGATTCTGTCTGGTTTAAACGAAGCATGGTTCTTAATGCTCGCTTTTGTATATAATATGTATATACAAAAGTGAGTTTTGTATATATAATATAATCAAATAAGTAATTGTTTTATAATTGAATTTCCATTTGGAAGTGACTCAGTTCGTAGTTATTTGTGATCAAAAACTACGTGTGTAAAAAACACATTGCATTCTGAACCTAAAAGTAGTGGGATACGTGCCAGGAAGGAAATTCCGAGAAAGTGTTTTGAAAAATGATTTCTGCTCGTTTGATACTTAATCCCGCTTTTCTAGTGTATCAAACACTAGAAATGCGGGATAGGGAACTACTTCATTGATTCCCACCATACCGCATGGTGGTGAGGATCAATGAAGGTGGTCTTGCGTTTTATTTAAAAAATAGTGTTGTCAGGAAATTTTTATTACGAAACATACACCTAATTAAAACTTTTTATCACTAAAACTACGAAACTTTTATTTTCGTGTCTTGGTAAATAACAATACATTCCACTTCAATACACATGGGCCGACACTGGTTAAACTAGTTTCCATCAAAGCAGTATTATTTAATTAATTTCTGGCACTAGAAGGACATACACAGATTATCTTAAGAAGGGCCACGTGCGTAGTACTTATAACCAGCGTGCGTGTAAAAAAAAACATATGACAAAAAACAAAAAAAAATACAAACTAAAATTTTTAACAAATTAAAAATTACATTTACGAACAGAAACGAAGCAAAAGGGGGCGTTCTGATCAAACTACCCCTTTGGGAAAAAGGCGTGAGTTTCTATACATGTAAAACTGTCTCACCTTTGCGGTGAGGATAAAAGGGAGAGGTGTTTGGTAAATGAATTCTGAAATAAAACGGAACAACTTGTGCAGCACAACCCTGTGAAATATAATTATCGGCAGCGAGATCTAACGCCAGCTCCAATTTACGTCTCAAAGTTATATGGAAGCCGACTTTCTGAAACACAAAACTTCAACTTCAGTATGCAACAAGTACATCAACAAAACTGAATTTACAATCAAAAGAAACACGGTAGCTCGTCACGGGCTCGGTTGAACGGCGTGTCACAGTTCATTAATATTAATAGTCGAGGGCACAACCCACGGCTACTGCTCTCACTCCATGCATAATTTCACTTCTACGTCCCCTACAAATTTTAATTGCTCGAGTTGCTACATCGCAACTTTGTCCGAAGTTACAGTGACGAATATACCACCCCATTTGTTGTTTCGCGAATGCACAAAAAATGTTTGCGCTGCGTACAGTGGAGTGCGCCTCAGTTCGGTTACGTTCCACTAAACTTTGTCGGCGCGCGCCGCCGTTTTAAGCTTCGCGACGTATTTTAATTTGTTTTAGTTGAGAATTTATTGTGAACTTTTTTAATTTAGTGAAAGTCAATATTACGCGGCGTAGGTAATAAAGGCAAACACGAAATCGACTTTACGCTCAAGCATAGTTTGTCGTTTAAATGTCGTTCGCAAGTTATTCACTATGAAATATAATTTCTAGCGGAAAATACAACAGGTTTGCTCGACAAACAATTATGATAAGTACCTACTAAAGAAAACATTTTGCAGATTCCAATAATTACGAGTCTTAAACTCTCGAGGCAGAATAACGGTTGAAGTAGACAGTTACGTAATACTCGCAGTAAGCGCATTACTTACGTCAAATGTTATTCTAAACGAGTTTCCGTGCTGCGGAGTGTACGTATAAATAATGTAAAACCCCAAAAGTTCGACACATGACATAATTAGGAACCCCTTAAGTTAATTTATGGGAGATGAAATAAGTTGTATAACGTATATGTATATGCGTGTGTGTTGGAGGCTGCCGCAGGACGCAAAAGCCCAAAGCTTATTAAAAGCTGTCACAAAAAGCTGGCTGCATCGGTGAGAACTCCCTTATGAGTATACCCAATCTCATCTATAATAATATCGAGTAAACAAGTAGGTAGGTATATTAGTTTGTCATGGTTGACATTTGTATTTAGTAATAATATTGGTGAGGTATACAATGATAAGGTTTCTTCTGAAATAGAACTTTATATCATAAAAAAGACGGTAGAAGTTAATTAAACCGAAATTAGGTAGATAAAGCAAAGTCTATAATCACATCAGTTGCCATATTGTTTTGCATGTCAAATTCATGATGAGTATTACCTACCCTATTGTATCAAAAACAATCTTAAACAACAATTCCCAAGCATAGTTACACAATTAAATTATTCGCCAGCAAAATTATATGTGCATTTAAATTGCTAGAAACTGCGGTATCTCGAGAATCTGTGCCGTAACGCTTTGTCTTGGCGTATTGCAGTTGGTCTTAGCGCCTCACCGGGATTAATTTTAATCTTCTGCTACAATAGAGTTCCCAGTTAAAAAGTTTCCAAAGACTTTAGTTGCTCGGTTTTAGGTAAAAGTTTTCAGCACGTGGATATCTCACAAAGCTCTTCGGAAACATAACTCCAGGAGCATTAAAGGCCAGTACACATTTATGTAGGACCGCTCAATACGAATTCGCCACGTGAAATGAATATGCATGCGCTATTTAACGTGTGAATGACAACTGAGGTTAATTTCGGACAATAAGTGTCACTTTTGAGTAAAAATTATATTAATCAACATTTTCGCTAAATTGATGTTGTAATTATGTATTACAGAGCTTGAATTTCTGCAATGATGGCTGCAATTATGCGTTAATCATGAACATTTGGTGCGCTGAACTAGGTACTGTCCATAAAAGTACATCACTCAATAATAAAATTAACCATGCATTATTTTTTCATGAAAGCTTTTGTAACGTATCTGCCATAAAGCATAAAATTTGGAACAATACAGCAGAAACTAATAAATAATACCTACAGGTAAATAAATCGAATGGCAGTTGCAATGAAAAATAGACGCCTTGAAAGTAATATTTTGCTGTTTCAGTTGTGAGCTCGAAATTGCAACTCTTTTACCAGAAAACAAAGAAAATGGAACTGTTAAGTGGTATAAAGAAGTACCGTTTAATATTTCGAGAAGTTCGATAAACTTAGTTAACCACTCCGACGATGAAAGCTTCGAATGAAAGATCTAGTAAACTGATCCGATTGCCAATCGTAGTGGTTGTATCAATTTCCCGGGATTCTGGATCGTTCACTACACGCGTGCCTATATGGTGTACCTACCCATGTGGTATGGCTTAGGGCATGGCCTGGTAGTTTAAATTTTCGAAACGATAGAATCGAATACATGACTGATGATTGGAAAAAAATATGTGGGCTTTCTTCTTTGTATTTCAACGGTGTACTAAATTCGCATTATACGCAGTGCACGTCAGTAGCTGCTACGGTTTGAATATATTCCTCTTCTTGCTCTATATAGAATATCTCATTTCAACTCGGCAGCCGCGGGATCTTTTCATTTCCCAACTTTTGGAGCAATTACCAAAGTAGTTGTAAAGTTTCACATCGGCCTCAGAAGATTTTCATTTGCAGGAGTGAGTTTTCAAATCACAAACGAGCAGTTTTAAACACCCACGTTAATTTTTGCTGCTTTTTGCTTACGAAAATTTTTCGAAAGTCCTCCTTTATGCTGATCTAACCGAATTTTAGCTGTATATTCTTGTTCATTCTAAAAAGCGAAGTTGAAAATATTTTAAAAGTAAAGAACGCTGTCTCATCTCTTATTTTTAATCTTAAAGAAAGAGAAATAAACAACAATACGGGTCAGTGAGTTTTTCGTAATACAATACTTTTGGCGGGTCAAAAGCTCGCGACACCGACCGAATATCCGATTTCTATAAATATCGTTAGAAAAGTTTCGTGCCCGCGACGGGATTTTTTTGCTTCTGTAGATGATGGCCCATGCTGGGTGTTTTTGCATTGCTCCTTTCTCTCAAGTAACGAAAAACTAAGTCAAATGGATGTTCATAAAATTTGCATTCACTGACTATGCACGCATGTACAAGCACTGTATGAAAGACAATAAGTAACTACGTATCCTACAACTTTAACGATGATGTTAATGGTGTAAACTTACATACGTGTAAGCCATTCTTGAAAATGCATTAATAGTGAACAGCTTGTCACCAACTTAATCAATAATAGTAGTATCCGAAGGTTAATCTCTACTATAATATTATAAATGCGAAAGCAACTCTGTCTGTCTGTCTGTCTGTTACGCTTATACGCTAAAACGGCTGAACGGATCGTCATGATTTTTTTTTTTATATATAGCCTGGGATATGGAGAAGGACATAGGCTACTTCTCATCCTTTCTTTATACGCTGACATACACGCAGGCGGAGTCACGGGCAAAAGCTAGTTGATAATGTAAACCATAAAAAATACACTTACGAATTAGTTACATATAGAAACTATGGACAAAAAAACACATCAATTATCTAATGAATTTGGCAGAAAACCTAATGTAGGTATGCGGTCTAACATTGTGTCGAGGATTATGAAGACTTCAAATTACATGAATCTTGGAAGTTATTACATATTGAAATATCCTCGACCATTCTCATTCATCAAATACTAAGATGCTAAAATATCGACATCCTGCTTATGTCGAGAAGGAGTCGAAAATCCAGCTTAGTGTCCAGCAGTTGATGGAAGTATAATTTATTTCGGCTAAGGGCTGATTTTTCAGGCGTCGAATAACTTAACTATGAATAATTTTGTATTATTTTGTATAAACGATAAATAAATAAAAAAAAAACAGTCTCGCAAGAGACTGGAAGTACCAGTGAACCTCGGAAGTTATAATGGACTTTCTTCGTCATTTGTTATTATTCAAAAATTAATTGAATATTATAAGATAATTACATGAACCACCGATTCTTTTCTGCACGGTTCCCAGAAAACTGCAAACATAAAAGTACTCACAATTTTCTCAGTGTTCTAATTAAGGTTTAGTGGTTGATCGCCGTTGGATTTTGTAAAGAATCTCCCTAATACCGTGCGTAGGTGGTAGGTAGGTATTTAAGCAGGGATTGTCTTAGCTTTGTGATCCTTCGGCCGAAGTAATGAAGCTTCAAACGACTTGCGGGGGCTTTGTTCCCGTTTACTGTGGCGTCTGTATTTAGCTACATGGAAATCGTTAGCGATAGCCTTTCAATACAGATAAGAATGCATTAAATTGGCTATTTAGATTGTTTTCTGAAGATCTTTTTTTTTCCAGCGGATGGTATTAATATATTATCATCATCATCATATCAGCCGAAAGACGTTGACTGCTGGACATAGGCCTCCCCCAAGTGCCACAAAAACCAGTCCTGTGGGTCTCGCTTCCATCGGCTACCCGCGACCCTCACCGGGTCATCGGTCCACTTTGTGGGAGGCCTTATAACGCTGCGTCTTCCGGTACGCGGTCGCCACTCCAGAAATTTTCGGTTCCATCGACCGGCTGTTCTGCAAGCATTGTGCCCTGCCTACTGCCACTTTAGTTTGGCGATCCTTTGGGCTATGTCGGTATAGCCGTGGTTCTCTTGCGGATATCATCATTCACATCTTTCCAACAGAATGATGAATGTAGACGTTGATAAAGTAAGTCGGCATCACGACCTTTGCTTATATGAAAATGATATCCAAATCCATACTTTAAATATGAAAGTTACTCTGTCTGTCTGTTTGTCACTTGTATGTACACATAAATGGTTGAACGTATTGAGATGAAACTTGATACACGGGTAGACCATGTTCTGAATAGATAGATAGATAAAACATTTATTTGATGCAAGTAAAGAAAACACAGCACATAAAAGAGTTACTTAAATTTTAAAAAATAATACAAACTAGTGTAAACAAATATATAAAATTGCAAATATATTATAAAGTTTTCTTTTTTTCAAGTTTAAGGTTTGTCATAAGAATAGAACAAATTACTTTCGATCTTTAGAGCATGTTGCCGAGGTTAACATGCACATCGATTTATTAATTTATATGATATGGACCAAGTTATAAAAATATGTAAATTAAATTGAGGCATTTTTAGTAATATATGTATGTAAACCATAAACTAGCTTCCAATACCTAGTAATACCAGTTTGTGGAATAATGATCAATTCCAAAATACCACATCACAGGAAATGTAAATAGGTAAACATAATCCGCAATAATCTGATTGTCAAATGGCAGCTTGCTAAGCCATCGTTCGCAAACACAATCGTTTGATTGACTTGACTTGCGACACTGGTGTCATTACACGGCCGGTGAATTAATAAACGATATCATTCTGAAAAGCAATATTTTTTCATCGAATACAGAAACTATTTTTAAATTTTTTAGGGTTCCTTACTTGAAAACACACTTTGTTTTATTACCCGACTGCGTCAGAAGGAGGGTAATGTTTTTCGAGCGTACGTATGTATGTCCATTTCTTTGGCACGCCCTACAGCCCAAACGTCTGGACGGATTTTAACATAATAATATTAGGTGTCGTTGAATTCGTCAGAATTATGGTAGTTACATAGGCTATATAATATACGTTTTCAAAATATCGACCGCAATTGAAAATGTATATAGCCTATGTAACTACTTTTAACGTTCGGGTTTTTTGACAAAGTCATTTTTTAATTGACATGCTCGCTTTGACCACAATCTCACCTGATGGAAAGCGATGATGTGGCCAACGATGGAGCACGCTTCACTTGAGGACCCACAGATTGTAGCTATTAGGAAACACAGACTCTAAAAAATAGGGTAGTTGACTAAGAAAATCTAATTAGTACGTCCGTTAGATTATCTAAATATAATCATATGTTTTTTAACCAGGAATCATTCCTATTCACGTGTGTATAAACTATTTTTAAAAACATGTGTTTATAATTTAGACAACAATGTCAATTTAAATAAAAACAATAATCTGACGCAGGTAACGAAGTTGTATTCATGTATGTGAAGAATCCTTAAAGTTTTTCCTATAGAAAGTTATTAATCAAAGCAGCCCGTATCATACAAAGTTTTGTGTTATTTTTCCTAAATCTCATTTTCATATTTGTGGGGAAGATCTTGTGGAGAATGCGGGCTACTATCTCGCCACGTCATGTGAGACTTTAATGAGAATTCCTCTTTTGGCATGTTACAAAAATAATATGATTACTTTTCTTGTTTTATTAAGGGACAGGCCACATTGCAAAGAGTCAGTGTTAATTTGCATTTCAGCCCGTGACATGGCTATTTTGGCAATATTTATATCCAAGAGGAGGCTCTGCTGTCACAGTGGAGCGTTTATTTGAAGATTTTTAGTTATTTAATGGAACGAGTATTTAAACGCGGGCGAGTGCTGAAATTTCAGTGGGAGCGATTGGCAGTGACGGTAATAATGTTTTATTCTATCAGAGACACTTTTTTACGGCATTAAAGTTTTATCTTATTTTTTTTTTCTATTCAGCCAGTGATTTTAGTGTGAGGACACTTTTAGTACTCAAGATAAATATACTTTTTAAAACATTTTATTACTCGTGAATATTTTTTCATGAACAAACTTGTGTGTTCGTTTCGCCCGCCAACTTCGTGGAAACCTTTACAATATGGAATATTTAATCCCAGATCAGTATGCAATTCGCTACAACTTGAGAGTTGTGCGGTGAGTGCAAACTTAAAACTTAATAAACATGGCTGATATTACTATGCATGATTGGAAGTGATTGATGCGCAGTATGCTAATAGATTAGCTCTATGATATTATCATGTTAAAAGACCTTGACAGTACCTGTCAGTAATAACCAACGCATTGAATAACTTAACTGTAAGTTTTTTTATACATTTTTTCCGTTATTTTCTGTACAACGAATAACTAGTAAACTAACCAGTTGACTACCTACGAAATATGAAACTGAATAGATAAACTAAAATAGGATCTGCGTATTTGAGCTCGTTGCCAGTGTAATTATTAGGACTGCCACCTTTAAACTTGCACCACTCACATTTACAACATACAATAAAGTAACTTTTGATAGTGGCTTCGCCCGCGTAAATGTCGAAAATTATCAAAACGATGCCGGGATGAAAAGTCCTTCCTTTATCATTCCAAGACATGATCTACCCGGGTGCCAAGTTTCATCTAAATCCGTTCAGCCGTTAAGACAAGACACAGCTAAGTACCCTATTTATAATATTAGTACGGATTTCAATTGAACTAACTTGTGAAAAAACTCCTGACAAAGATTCTCTAAAATGTAAAAAAAAAAAATATATATTGATCCTTTTAGTTGTATATACACGGTTATTTGTAAAACACCAGCAACCTTTCAGGGGGTGAAAGTACTCATCATTATAAACAACTTTTGCTATGAGACCAACCCTGAAAAATCTAAAAAAATATCTGCTATTTCGTACATTTTCATCGGGTGACTATTGCATTTTGTATGAAACAGCTAATTTAATTTTTGATATTTCAGAGTTGGTCCCATAGTAAAAGTTGTTTATAATGATGAGTACTTTCACCCCCTGAAAGGTTGCTGGTGTTTTACAAATAACCCTGTATATAGGCCTTTATTTATTTATTTATTTATTTAAACTCTATGTACAATAGTGGTACATGGGCGGACTTAATGCAACAAGGCATTCTCTACCAGTCAACCTTTGGGTCAAAAAGACTACACTGTGGTAGGTGTACAACAAATAAACCAAAACCCCCCCCCCATAAACCTTTACCTTTGGGCCAAAATAGTCTTACCTGTATTAAACTAAAAGGAAACATATAGGTACAGAACAAACCTACCTATCCACCTAGCTACCGTTCCTTTAGATTCTTAGTGTGTTTTTAAAGATTTTAAGATAAAATAGACACGAACCTCCAACCGTTGACCATAAACCCATCCATTTGATACAAAATAATAGGTATAGGGACCAAAGTCAGGAGTGGCATACCTAATATTTCAAATCGCCGGCTATTTTATTTTAATATTAAAGCTCTTGAATTTTCCAAGCGTTGTACAAAAGTCAATCGCTCGGCTATATTGATTTACAATGTAAAATTCATTCCTTTCCATTACCATAAGCCGCTATCTTTACGTATTATGTTATTTTAGGATAGATTGCCTAGAAGGGGTCACCCTAAAAGGAAATTGAATTACTTATACGAGGGTGATATTCCAAGAATTTATATTCAGTAAAATATAAATTATCGTATTCAAAAATAGCTCAGATTCGTATTTTTATTACGGCGATAAAATAAATTAGTTTGGATTTCTTTATGTCTGTTAAGTTTTTAGATAGCTGTGGATCGGTAAAGTCGGTTTGAACTTTTCAATTTTATGGCAACGCAGCCGCAGTTAATCGCAGTAATCTTATGAACCGCTCCACATAGAAGTTTCTTTTGTAGATGATTAAATTCATCACTATGAACGTTCGTAAAGTTCTTCGCTAACATTAATGCAACGCGATTTTGCGACGTTTTTATCGTCGAAGTGGATCTATTGAACATGCTGTTTTTTTACTTTTAGCCACTTCTCTTGATTAATTTCTTATAAGTTTTTTACTTTTCTCTATTTTCCAGACTGAGCTGGCATTTAAGCAGACACATTAAACTTATCAGCTGCATTAACCGAAGGCCATAAAATATGCTTTCAGTATTTTAAGTGCTAAAATCTGTTTACGATTTTTTCTGAATATAACCACGTGATAACCGAAGTGAGTGGTTATTGCCATAACCACAATACTTGACAAAAATTGTGATGTATATGCTGCTCTATTCAGCTGGCTATTTGAGAAATCAGAGATACTTCTCTATTTGCTTTTTTCAACCGCATTAAGAAATAGGATCAGGACATCAAGTAACTTGCTTTTTTATTTGTTAACCTATTTCTACTCTACTAAAAATACCAAATCTACCAGGCCTAGTTAGTAGTCATTTGTATTCCTTTAATAAACAGTACATTACCTTGTCGTTTTAAATTAAAAGTTAGAAGATATGATACAAACTACAAGGCTATATTAAATATTTATCACCATTTTGCGCAACAATGCGGGGTCGTAGCAAACTATTAATATTAAGTATAGAAAATTAAAATTGAAAAGCCGCGGTGGGTGAAATGGAACTTCATTATAAAGGTCTCAACTATTTGCAAGGTCGATTAATATTCCTTTTTACACACCGCCGAACCAATTTTGTCCAACTATTCGCCGAGCCTAGCTAGTCTGGAAAACATAGGCGACGAGATAGAAAGTCACCAACTTATCGAGAAAACCGGAGTTAGAAAAGAATTTAGTACTAGTACTAGTATGGTCTATACTATAGACCATACTCAAGTCCTAGAACAAATTATTAAAAAGTACGTCGAGTTTCGTAGACCACTCTAGCTTGCATTCGTCGATTACAAAAAGGCCTTCTATTGTATTTCACATAAAGCATAAGGTCAGCTCTATAAAACCAGCAAATCAATACCTAGCATATATATATTTTTTTTATTATTGGTAGGCACGCCCTTGACCACTATCTCACCTGATGGTAAGCGATGATGTGGTCGAAGATAGAGCACGCTTGTCTAGAAGTAACCTATTCACTCTTGACTTAAAGACTCCCAGATTGTAGCTATCAGGAAACACAGACTCTGGCAGGGAATTCCACTCCTTAGCTGTACGCACAATGAATGTATTCCCAAAACGCTTTGTGCGTGTGGGTGGGATGTCCACTATGTACCCTATGTACCGGTGGCGCATCGCCGTACGTCTTGTGGTCCGATTATGGAACGGGCTTGGCGGAATCAAACTATGCAATTCCGTTGCACACTCTCCAAAATGCAACCGATAGAAAACCGACAGGCTTGCAACTCGGCGTCGATGCTCAAGACTTTGGAGCTTCGACTCGACGAGCCTATTATTGCCGATGATCCTCTTGGTTCGTTTCTCAATTGACTCAAGGGCATCAAGCTGGTTTCTGGCAGATCCGTCCCAGAGATGCGAGCAGCACTCCATACACGATCGAACTTGCGCTTGATAAAGTTTGAGCAACTGTTCCGGCGTGAAGTACCGTCACACACCTTTGGTAAGATTCCCAACTTTTTGGCAGCCACTTGTGCCTTTGCCTCTATGAATGTGCCAAAATTGAGGGTAGATGTCAACGTAACACCAAGAAGGTCAAGTTGGTCAGTTATCGGCTCGGTTACATCTCGGAAAGATGGAGCTGGGTGGAATTGGCTCCTTTTAGCGGAAAAAAGTACCTGGCATGGGTTGACGCTGATACACGCAAAATGCCATTCACATCTGGAGTGAGGCCATCGAGAAACACGGGGAAGCACTTGCGGTCTCTCTTGACATCTCGAAAGCCTTCGATAGGGTCTGGCACGAAAGCCTTATTGGTAAGCTTCCTTCCTTCGGTCTACCCGCCGGATTGTGTGATTGGATTGCAGACTTCCTGAGGGATCGGTCTATCCGAGTGGTCATAGATGGCTGCTCGTCCGGACTGCTGGATGTTAATGCCTGCATGGGTTCCTCAGGGGTCGGTGCTCTCGGCAACATACTTCTTGCTGCATATTAAAGATCGGCTAAAACCCGGTACCTTTGGGTATGCAGACGACAGTACTGTTGAAGGCCCTCTTCTTCTGACTCACGTCATTTGCTTTGCGTGTATCAGCGTCAACCCATGCCAGGTACGCCGCATGCTTAAGTGCATCAGCGCGATTGCACTCGGCACCAAACCATGGACGAGCCACGCCAGACATTGTTACGTCAGAGAACGGAATGAAGTACTCCATCCCCCGCCGCAACACATATGTCACGGCGTTCGCGCTCGACGAAGCGTCAGTCGAAGAAAAGCAAGTGGGCTGCAAAGGATAACATACGAAGAAAGATCGCACGCCATCCCAATCTGCTGACCTGTATCGCCAAACCCGCCGGGTGCCTCTAGGGCTAGGATCGGACGGGGAGTAGACGGACACAGACTTCACTAGACAGTGGACGGAACTACATAGTGGTGATGAAATCGACACCGATTAGCGGTATCTCAAATCGGTTATCCCCAAAACTTTTCACAGCGATACCGCAGAACATTATGAAAAATCTACCGTGGTTCAAAAGAGGTCTTAAAATAAATGAGAAACCCCTGACTCACCTACGATTTGCCGACGGCAATGTTATTTTTTCCAAAGAGGTTGTTGAGGTCAAGCTCCAAGCAATGATGGTAAAGCTTTACGACAACAAATTGGCTTAGAAATGAATATTTCAAAAACAAAATTGATGTCCAACCATTTTAGAATACCAATTACACTGAATAATTCTCCGGTGGACCACGGTAATGACTATTTTTACATAGGCAAACTAGTATCGTTCGGCAAGATTAACAACATTGAAGAAATAGACAGGCGAATCGCGACAACTTGAAAAAAATACAGGTCAAATATAGTAATCGAAAATTCACAAGAACGAAAATCTTGCCTACTACCCTGCCGCATACGGATGCCAAACATGAATATTTGATTCGATGGCAAAACGAAAATTCTCCCAATGACAAAGAGTGTTAGAAAAAAAACGCGCTATAAGAACTATTTACAAAAAAATACAACCTACTTCAAAATAAAAAACACTACAAAGTATAAAAATAACTTTAATTTCAGAAGTCTGTGTTTTTGGTTGCTTCTTCGTTTTTTGATATTAAAGTTAGTGGTGGTTAGTTTTAACTAAACCCAACGCAATAAGAATCATCAAGATCGGTTCATAAACAATAAAGTTATGCCCGAATAGATAACTCCAAAACCATGGTTAACTTGTACATAGCTGCGTACCCCTTCACAGGGATGTTATGTCATGAACTGGTGTAAACAATAAGCAGACAGGCGATATCAGCAATCCCGGGAGCTTGGCTATCATTTCTCGAAGAGTTCCGTTACCTATCTCCGAAGTTTTTCATCAGATCTTCACCAAATTGAAATGGGACCAGTCCAGGAAAATATTCTTCCAAAAATAAAGAATCATCAAAATCGTTTGACAATTAGCGAAAATATCGCTGAACAAACATCTACAAAAAAAAACAGTCGATTTGATAACATCCTTCTTTTTTTTGAAGTCGGTTAAAAATAAGTCTGAAACAAAATCAAACATACAACGATGAGTAACAAGACTAAGGCAATTGACGTCGCCTCCTTCGCTCAAAGCCTAAATTGGAAATGGGCTGGACATGGTGCCATATACACTGATGGTAGAGGGACTCAGGCAGTTAAAGCATGAAAATGGCCAAGCGGCTACAGGCGTAAACGCAGACCAAAAGCACGCTGGGAAGACGAGATAGAAATGGTTGCCGGCCAAAACTTTAATCTCCCAGCAACAAATAGAGACAAACGGAAGGCTCTGGAGGAGGCCTACCCACAGAGGGGTTCATGCAACCAAATTTAATTTATTTTTTTAGTTCCTTCTAATATAATTCTAGTTATTCTTTTTAATTCAGCTTTTCTATTTTATTAATTTTTATTTAATTTATTGTTTACTACGTTATATTAATATATTTAATCAATTATTTAATATGAAATATTTTTTTTGTATATAACTATTCATGTAGGTTGGTTCAATTATTGTAATTATATATATTGTATTGTATAATGTTATTGTATTATTATAATTTGCAGTTACCAAAACTCAACTTTGTAATGTTCTTAGCTAAATAAATTTCTACAAATGGTTTGTTTACAACATTATATAAATAGACTTTTTTATTTTTATTTATTTTATTCGTCGAGCCGAACAAGCTAGCACAACTAGATGCGGGAACAAGAACGCTGTATACCACGATATTAAAACGTTTGTCCGACACACAATTGTATTCCACGATGGTGCCTTTTAATAAAAGATTCAAATATCAAGAGAAACTATCTTTAAATACTAAGTTTTGGTCGAACCCAAAAACAAATCCAACACCTAACTTACATATTTACCAGAAGTTGTTTATCGTTCGTTGTCAGTGGTCCCGCACAGCCGTGTGTCCAGACAGGGGCGTGGTCCCACGCCGCGGGTTGTCACTGCTAATTTGCACACAATTGTTCATCCCGGACTGAAAGTATAGAAATGAGAGGAGAAATGTAGTCGAGACGCAATGTAACTCACTAATTGGACCCACAAAATTGTATTTCTAGCAGTCGTAACGATGGATGTTCGTTAAAACTTTATGTCGAATGGAAATGTAAATGCAGATACTTTCTCAGTGACTTTGTTAATCGCGAATCGTCAGGCGGACTTCGTTACGATTCTGTATAATTTCGTACAAATAAAAGCCCTATAGGAGCAGGATATGTCAACTCTATATTTATATCTGACTTCAAAAGAGAAGGTTCTCTTTAATTATTAACAGCTTTAATTTTGATGTCATTACGTAGGTAGTTTAAGTTCGTTCTTCGTTCATATACATTTTCAACAGCTGTACTTTAACCGATTTTATTGATTCATGATCATCAACAACATATCACCCGAAAGACGTCCACGTATGACTCACTGGACGTAAGCCTCCCACAAGTATCGCCTCAACAGCCGGTCCTGTGCGTTTCGCATCCATCTGCTACCCGCGGCCCTCACCAGGTCATCGGTCTACCTTGTGGGAGGGCTTCCGACGCGGCGTCTTCTGTGTTTGACTTATTTTAAATCTTTTGTTGAATGCTTTACAAAAATAATCCAATTTGAATCAAATTCACAATGAAAATACTAGTTATTTCTGTCCATTTCCGTGGGTTCTTGTTAGTTATTATTTTACTGGTCCAAAATTAATTCATCTTTACTAACAAAACTCGTTTCAGAAGGCCTTCTTTTATTATTGTTAACTTCGAATACCCACTCAACAATGTTAAAATTAAATTACAATACGCGTCCCTAAAATTTTACTCAGAGAAATTCATTGTTGGTTTTTCAATCGATTTGGCATCTAATTAACCTTAATATTGGCCTAAAAATAATAGGTAAAAGATATCTAACGATATCTGTGACGTTGTGTTATTTAAAAAGCTATGATAATCTTTTTCAAAACACCACCTTTACAAACTCGAAAAAACTTTGGAATCGAATGGCAATGATTTGTGAAATAGTGTTGGGAAGCAATTAGCACAATTCAAGTTGGGCGATGAAAGAGATCGCGTGTGGCTGAAGGGAGATAGTAGTTTGGAGTAATTACGATTGTTGTGAGCGCCGACAATCACTTAGAAGCGCCTTATCTAAGGCCTACTTAACGCGCAGACTTGGCTATTAAGTCATAAATCGTCGGTTAGTCACGCAACGAGCTGACGATTTGGCTCCAAGCGAGTTATCTTCACCTTGGCATCTAATTAAGAAAATCTTTTTTTCTTTCCCTCCTTAATTGGAACCCTAAATTATACGGATACGTAGGGTAATAAACTGGGCTCATTTTTGGAACACGCTCCCGATTTTAGAAATGATAACGGCTGATTTGATAGCAAGATATCGTATGAAATACGTGTTGTGTACATATTTTCCCGTGTAAGATATTTTGTTACAAATGTTTGCGGTAATTACGTCGAAGCTAATTTTCGTGTTACTTTCTGCCGCAGTCAAATTGATAGTTGTAGGTAGTTTAGTAATTATAAGATGCTTTCATGCTTGAATCTCTTTGTGAAGTTCCTTGTAAGCGCGGTTGAGATATGTCCTGGCCTCGATTGTAATATTTGCTAGGCACATAGGTGTGGCTATGTGGCTTAATCTCTCAATTAAGTCGTTTCATTGGCGGGTAGATTTAGCGCCGTCCCGACGGGTAGACCGTCTCACTCAGCGGACACTGCCTATCCATTTAACAATTGGACAGTCAGTTTGACACATGCCAGTGTGGCGCAGATCCCCTCGGCTCGATGTATTCTATCTGTTTCTAGTGTGTCTGGCTACGATATCACCCATTACGCATATTATTTGCTTTGCTGCTCTTGCAGTTTGTTGTTTTGGTTTCCTTTGTTTTTAGCTGGGTTGTCTGAACACAGGGACTTACACTTACAGGCATTTCTAATCGAAATTGGTTGGTTCAGACCGCCAAATCATTATAATTCTAAAGTTATACTTACCTACCCAGTTTAGTCTTCACAAATTCATTGAATAAACGGTAACGTTAGGGATACCAAAATCAAGAAAAAAAGCCTAAATTATCACTTAATGATGACAAAAACAAATTATACGAACTTTTAATAAGCACCCCCCTTGTTAATAATATAAAATAATTTTACAAATAACTGAGGATCAAAATATTAACGGGCAATTTAACGTCAGAAAGACAAACCAACCAAAGTCTGAGGTTAGCTTACAAGGACTTTTAAATACTCTAGATATTACTGTTCCATTGTTTGAACAGAAAGGTTCTAGTCCCAGATCCTTAATATTATATTTATTAAAGGTATTGACCGCCATTTGGATTGGAGATCGCTATTGTTATAGAATTATAATGGGCGAAGTTGGAATGGGGCAGTTTTGGGCCTGTTTGTTAACCAACTATCTACCTACTTACGTTTCGTTTGTCAGTTCTGGGTTGATGAACCTTTTGTCACATAGAAGGTGAAACTAGATACCTAAATAGCTACCATATAGACCTGATAAATATTATACTTATTTGTGTTTTAACATGGCAATGGCGGTCAATAACCCACCAATATGTTTATTCTTTCTTAATTTTAAAAAGTCGTTAATTTCCTAAATTGACGTCTATTGTCATACATTTCTATTTCAATTAAAGGAATAAATACATTTCTAATATTTCTTGTTCTTACGAAGAAAAAGAAAATGTAATTGCCATATTAAAAAGCATTAACTATAATGCTTTACAAAGAAATTCTTATATTTTTTGTACATTAAAATTCACCACACAAGATAAAAATCCTCAACTACTCATGCTCTTTATTTATTATCTTTCTTTCTTAAGATTTGACATTAAAATTCTAGTCAGATCTTTAGTGTAGAAGATCCATTATTTGAAACTTGAAACACGTTCAGTTAATACTTATTTATATTTACCTACACTTATGTAAATATAAATAAGTATTATGAAGTGCTACCTATTTCTCCTCAAAAAAATTAAAAGAATAGTCATAACATATTACACCCGTTAAAAATAGAAATGTTAATAAACTAGTCTTAATAAGACCCAATATATCATGACAACTACTTATGTAAAGTAAACATTTTGGTTAAAATCTAATCCGAAGAAGTGACTAAGTAGTTTGAAATTCTTTGGTATAACTTTGTAGTTTTAAAATTTCTTTACTCAAGTAGATATTTTGGCAAAATAACTTCGTTTTTTATATCTATTTTGCTGTCTAGGTTTTTCTTCAAAAGAGACGATAAGAACACCCAAAAAATACCTAAACTCAAATATTAACACAAAGCTCTCTTTGGCAACTAGAAAGAAAGAAAGAGTTTATCAAACGGGCCTTTCAATCTTTCAGATACAACGCAAGTCTAATTCCCTATACCAACAAGACTTCTTGTCATAATCAGTGCTGGTTTTACTCCTTCAATCACGATATAAAACCAACATATACGTACCTACATACATCTTTAACAAGAATTTGAAGTATAACGTTTATTTACGATTGTAGTGGTGCCAGGGGGCGTGGTCGTCCATTCAGGCGATGGTTAATGTCCAGCCTAGGAGCACAGTCCTGCCAAGAATAACAACCGAAGCCTTTGTGGCTGAATACTCTTTGTATTTAAATGGCACTTATTCCCTTTTCCAACATTGTTCAAAGTTTGACAGTAAATTGTGCCCTCACTGACGGTTAACAAAGTTTATTGTCGTTTATTGTGAGGTTTTGGGAAGTATTGTGAATTAAAGTAATGTTACAGATGTGATTCTTCTGTCAAAGTTACGGGAAATGTTTGCGTAAATGTTTTAAAAATCAAAAAATATGACAGAAAACCTGTTAATTACAACTCATCGCTAGTCATAGAGTCAGAATGTTGACAGCTTTGTCTATCTATCCCAACATACGATATTATTGTGTGTAGAATAGGGGAGCCTTCCATTTTATTTGCTGATATTACGATGTGATACACCTAGTAGAGAAAAGTATGCCATCCTTCTCTTTTTTTTATTTAAGAATGGGCTAGCACTTGACCACACCTGATAGAAAGCGATGGATAAGGTATATGATAGAGCGAGAGTGCCTAGAAGATGCCTCCGGTGGGTGGGTCGCGAACCAGGCGGGCGTTAGCCCTTCCACCGCAAGGGAAGGATATGCCAGTCTTATAAGGTATTAGGTGTGACTGTCCAGGATGCGCCGAGCGTTCGGTTCAGTTGAGTTCCTAAAGGAAAAAATTACACGAGGCTACACGAGGAGGCTCCTTTATGCATCCCATAAATAAAACATGTAATTATGTATAATTCTCGCAAAATAAAACACCCCGTTAGTATGATGTCTTTTTGAACGAAACTTCCTTCAAAAAGACATCATCTAAAAAAGCTTTTTACTGATTTTTTTTTAATTTGGTGGAGGAAATGACTTTGAATGTCGGCTTTGAATGTAGTAAATACCACTTCACGACAACAATTTTACCACATCTGGGTTATACAAGTACCTACTCAGGTACATTAATATACTCATACAAACTGCAGGTTCATATAAACTGGCTTCAGCAACAGTATCTGCAATGCTCTACTTACCTCAAAAAGATAAGCATGACATACATTTCTGTTTCACTGCTACATAATAACATGCATGCACAGCATAATTTGTAATTTTTAAAAATATGTCGTCCCTTTTTTGGCGTGGGAAGAATGCCAAATGGTGGCAAACGAGGTGCACAGGTACCTAGCCTGAAGTCATGGCTGCCAGTGGCAAATGAAACGTGAATAAACTACATGGCTTAGTTTGTTTTGGTGCATTATGAGTTTTTGTGAGCATTTACAATGAAGTTAAGCCCTACATAGTAAAGCTCCTGTTTTATTTCTAAAACAGATAACGGTATTAAACTTAATTATGTGGTTACGGTATGGAAAATAAATTTAAATATTATAGCACTACATAATTATTTTCGTTATTTTTTTATGATACTTATCTGTTTTAAATCCGTTGTCAAATTAAATGTAAGTTTGAAAGACCTAAGTAATTTATTATAAAAATCAAAACGGTACAACTTAGATATATTTTATCTTTTTGTATATTTACTTTATTAACTATGCATGAAATAAAGGGCTTTTTTATTTTTATTTATTTTATGTGGTTACGGTAAGCTTGCCAATTAACTATAAACATTCCAAATTTCAGACTTCTGATTAGAATAAAGGTGTAACATAGTGTTATTTTATGAAAGAAAACTCTACAGTAACACTGGCCTATCAGAAAATCGTCTTTTATGGGTGTACCAGAAAATAATGGGACCATAAAAGACTTCACGCTGCAGCTACATTGCTATCAACGCTTAAAATTACATAAATACCACTTACCTCACTTTACTTACCGTTCTTGCTTTGCCGTGCTAGAAAAGTTCAAGAAAAACAAACACTATTTTTATCTAAAAGATGAATCACTCACTCGGAAAGCATTGTAATGGACTTTAATTCCAATACAGTGTATTTACCTGGTTTATTTGTAGAGGAATCGCGTGTACCCGGGCGGGGCCCTCCAGTCGCCCAGCGGGCAAGGCAATCGGAAGATTGATAAAACATACGGCAAACCCACAGATAAATTGCTGCTGCATACAAAAGCAAATTTGTTTCATCAGAGATAAGTTTGAATATACAGTGAACGTCCATAATACAGTGTTTTAACAGGAGTTTCAAACCGCGCAATAGGGATTTCAGTTGGAGGGTAGTGAAACTTAAACAGTTCCTCAAATGAATAGGCAGTTGAAATTAGTTCGGGGATGATGTTAATAGCTTTAACGCTTTCAGTGATATTAGTATTGTAATACCCCGCTGAATTAACATTCATCACCGTTTAAACAATGATTTAATCACCATTTTATTTTAATAATTCATTACCTGACATAATTATTCGTGATTAACAGCCGAGGTCGTCATAAATCTGTTTTTATTGTCAGTTAATAACATGGCTGTGTAGTTATTTACTGACGATTAATTTGGGACAGGTTAGACTAATATTTATGATTTTGCACTCCGACTAAGTGTATTAATAATAGTTCTATTTCATCATCATCATCATCATATCAGTCGCAAGACCGTCCACTGCTGGACACAGGCCTCCCCCAAATGGGGTTGCCATAATCGCCACGCTTGGCAGGCAGGTTGGCGATCGCAGTGTAGCTGTTGCAATGTACCTACAGAGACCGCTGCTGCCCATTCTCTGGTGAGTCCCTTAGTCGCCTCTTGCGACACCCACGGGAAGTGATTAAAATACATAAATTCATTAAATTAGTGTGACAAAGGACTAAAACACAGTACGTGTTGAAGTTATTATATTGATTTAAAATTAGGAGAAGTTATAATTACACTTAATTCCTTATCAGGCATATTGGTTTTGTAATAAACCAATTGGTAAATTTCCACGTCTGTTACCGCTCGACGTTCATGTATTATGTATAGCCGGGGTTGTATCGCAGGGCTACAAATGAAAGTATCTAAATATGGCGAGATACAAGGGTATACTCGGTTATATTATGTGTATGGGGTTCGATTAGGGTCGACAAGCCTCCGTCCCTGTCGCCTCACATGATGGATGGGGCCCACATCAGATTTCGGATAGTTTTTTCAGCATATTATATTATACTATGAACTTACAAGAGTCAAAGTTCCGAGGTCACTGCAAATATCACTTTGGTCATTTTTTATGGGCGATAACATCATGTTTGCTTTTATCTTTTTTCTTCATAAAATGTATGTTTTAGTGTTGTTACCTAAGTATACTGAAACTAGTTTGATAGAAAATGATTTAGTACCTACTAAAGTATATTCTATCAAGTCACTCTTTTGTGAAACGTGTGTTCGTTGCATGAACTTGCTTTTTAATAATAACCCCAATACAAGGCATTTCGACTGCCTGAAAACAAACATTTATTTTATAAAAGGGTAAAATAACCAGAATTAGCACACCTGGGGAAAAAACAGGTTTAAATAGGATGACTATGAGAGATGCGGTGTTAATTCAGCATCGATAATGCGGAGTGCCGAGTCGAAAGTAAAACATAACATGTACCTACCTGCCTATGTAAATTGGGTACTTTCCTCATATTTACATACGTACATACCTTTCAGTGGGTTATTAAACACGCCGTCGCTTGAGTAAACATCGTAAATCACACAAAACTAGGGGCTTTGTACACACAATTTGCGTTTCTAATTTCCTACTAGGTAGGTAGATATTGTTTATGTACGCTGGTCATATTATTGTATTAATTTATAACGGTGATATAACAAACCTTAATGGAAAAACTTTCTTTTGTTTAGCTTTTTTTTTGGTTAACAAAACATAGATCAGATTGTTTTATGATGACAATTTTAAAAGCTTTTAATATTTTTAGTAGTTTATTTTCCATGCATTAAAATAAATAATTTAGCTAAAAATACCTAAACTGTGTACAGTGCCTTATCGGAGAACAATGGTCGTCGTCTCTAGAAGGGATGAAATAGAACACATTGTGTTGCATGAATGGATGGCGTGGAACACCCTGTATATTGAAAATTGCTGCGTAATGACTACAATACACGTGTTGTCAGACTACCCACATGCAGACGAGAATTAACAGAACATTACTTATTCATACAAACCTTCGTCTATAAACTATGGATGTAATGGATCTCATAACTTTTGCTATTTGCTTTTCATTGGAGCGATAACAGTAATTGATTAGTTTTGTTTGGTTATACATAATTGAACCTATGTTTAATTATGTATGTCGTCACGAGTCTGATTTTCAATAAAGGGTTGGAGGTAGTTATACAAAAAGAAATGCTCAGTGGCAGCACAGAAGTACGTGTCATTATTTCACTACCTTAGAGCTATTAAAAGTGTCGCCACTATTACCAGTCCTGTGCGTCTTCCACATCCTGCGGAATCCGCGGCCTTCACCAGGCCATTGCCAAGCTAAGTCACAAAAGTCTGAGCATATTTCTTGCAGAACACATGTTGCCGAAAGGTTCTAATGTGACGACCACGTGCTGGAAACGCAGCATTGGTAGGCCTCCCATAAGGTGGGTCGGATCAATGTCAGTATTTATTCCCCCAATTTTCGTTACCATCGAATCAAATCAGCTAATTCAACAAACACGAATTTTATTTGTACAAATATTTCAGTGTACTAAAAAGTTTAATCTTTCACGCTGATATAACTAAGAGGATCGCTCTACTTAAACTAAATTAAGTGTAAGAAATGTGAACAAATACGAGTACCTATCGCATTAGGAGATCGAGTGCTTTTAGTCGAATGAACATAATGACGAAGATACATGGCCGAGTTGTTTGACGCGCATGTTGTCCTTTTAGAGTGTGACTTGTCTTGAGAGTGTAGGAAGAAATTGTTTTACGAGTACTCTGGGAAACGAGGGATTTCCTACAATACTGACCTCATCAATCTCGCTCCGTATGGCAAAGTATGGATTGGGTGTTTATTTTGTGTTCGGTGTCAAACTGTTCAAATATAAATAAAAAAAATCTCAATCATTATAAATAGGACCACAGAAAAGAAATGCACTAAAAACTATTGTTGCCGATGTCTATCAACGACAATCTCTCCTCAATGATGAACAACTAACAGTTACATATTTAGCATTTTATGTTATATTTGTCGGTTTGAACAAACGTCTGTGTGTCACAAATCTATATTGATGCGTGAAAATAGTCTGCACGTCCTAAAATTTTGCTATTTCGTCCTAAGTATCGTATCTAGGTTGCCCAGACATTAAACTCTTTTCTAATCAACACGAACCTTCATCAATTAGAATCACAGGTAGGGAGAATATACCTACTCTTACGTCCTAAGTAATATACAACGTGTAACAAAATAAACGCAAATCCTCTTAAGGGGTCGTTGTATCGCCCCGAAATCGCGAAAGAACAATCAGCTGTTCAGTGCATTTTGTCGAGTTATGTGCACAGATATGTATGGGGCAGCTGATTTTTTTTTTTCGCGATTTTAGTGTGTAGCGGCATTCATGCCGCCACAAAAAACCAACGTAGCAGAATCAACATCACAACAAATGAGACTCGCAGCGCCATCTATCTCGACAGCTGCGAACTAACTGACAAAATCCTAAATCGCGATATCAGAGTTTACCGTGCGATTAAAACATATGCAAAGCCCGAATATCAACTCTCGGGCAGTTGCCCACCAGACAAAACCAACCGTCTGGTCGGAGGATCCTCTCTTTCCAGTGGAGGTATGTGGGACTTTACTCTCTGTTCCGCTACCTCTAAACTGGTGACCCTCGACATTGGACGTCAGCGCAGCCTTCGTGCAGCTACCTCATCATGACGTCATCATCATCATCACTTCTCCTCATCCTGACCTCAAGCTCTCGAGCAGCGAGTCATACAGCCAGCCAGAACCCTCGGCTTCTACGGGTATCCTGACCACCAGCATGCAGCGGACGCGCATTCCTGGTCAGCATCCTCGGCCTCTATCATCAACGTCATCAGCGACCTTGGCAAGCACACTGCACTTTCGGCCAGTCACATGAAGAGCCTTGAAAAAACCTCTCCTGGTCGACGCCAGCAGTCACGCCAGCAGCAGCATCGGGGCACCGCAGACAGTTCCGACTCACCGTGAACTCTGCGACGCAGACAGTTCCGACTCACCGAGAACTCTGCGACTTCCGGTTCCGACTCACTGGAACCAACCTTCCACTGGCCTGGCAAGTATCTCAAGATGTATGGACGACTCATCCACTATCGACCTCCGGTCCCCGGAGGGGAGTGATGTAGCGGCATTCATGCCGCCACAAAAAACCAACGTAGCAGAATCAACATCACAACAAATGAGACTCGCAGCGCCATCTATCTCGACAGCTGCGAACTAACTGACAAAATCCTAAATCGCGATATCAGAGTTTACCGTGCGATTAGAACATATGCAAAGCCCGAATATCAACTCTCGGGCAGTTGCCCACCAGACAAAACCAACCGTCTGGTCGGAGGATCCTCCCTTTTCAATGGAGGTTTGCGGGACTTTACTCTCTGTTCCGCTACCTCCAAAAGTGTTGGTCCCATAGTGAAGGTTGTTCATGATGATGTGTACAATCCGTTTATTCCCTTAACACGTTGTATAAGCATATATCTACCAGATTTTGCCCACGGCTACGTACGCGCATATCCCGTTATTTCCCGTTCCTGGAGTAAGCATTTCGGGAGATCCTCTCTTAGTGCTCTTCTACACTTCCTAAAGAACCTACATTCCAAATTTCAGCTTTCTGCGACCAGTAGTTTCGGCTGTGTGTGTCTGTCAGCCACTCGTCATCAGTAACACGAGAGTTTTACATATACGGTGTTCCAGATGTTTGCGGTTATAGTTACATTCTCTACCAGACAACTTTTGGGTTAAAAAGACCACACTGTGGTAGATGTACAAAAAAAAATTAATTTTGTTTCGGAAAGAATATACAAATATGATAAAATAATAAATTAAATATGATGTTTTATAATAATCTTTCTGATTAAGAGAACTCTTTGTCGTTTTCCAGAAAAGTGTCTGTCTTAATAAGTTCATGGCGTGGGCAGAAAGGCAGTCCTTTCCATCCGCTGACGCCCACGGCCTCATACGTGTCAAAGTGCAAATTACACTATTTCTCGCTTCGCTAAATATTTATTGGATCACGTTTAATTATATCGGTACAAGTGAGTGTTTCTCGGAAAAGCTTCACCTTTTTTTTTGTTTGGGTAATTTATTATAAAGAATAACGTAGGAGGAAAAATTAAAAACGATGAATAAGGGGTGAGGTTAATAAAGTGGTCTATTTTGCAGTGCCAGTGAAGCAAAAATAATGTATTTTAACTGATTTTACTAAAAAACCAATAAACTTACCATTGTCAGGTGCCAATAATCTGAATGACGGTCAATAATGACAATGATGATTTTCACCCGACCTCTTTCGCGAGAAAATTAACCCTACAGCTTCCATTTTACATGCGTGTATGTAACTGATAACAAACAATTAACACACTCCCCATTCATAACTGCTTTCGCATTTCGGAGTCAGTCAATACGGAGTGTATGCCGCGATAACGGTTCAACCATTCGTCCGCAGTATTGGTTTGATAGCGTTTTATTTCCAGCATCGATTGACGTCACCGACATCAAAAATGATTGGTCAATTTGCATACGGCGGAGTGGAGCTATTTAAGCGACACTTCTTATCGAGAGGGAAGGATCAATGGATCTGTTGGTCTATTCTGTAAAGATGTCAACGTGAATACTTACGTGGAGTAAGCTTGAAGTAAAGTATAATTTTGTGTTGTTTATATGACAGCTCACCGCTTGTGCTTTTCAACTTTATTTACACGGTGAGATTTAAACAGAATCGCACCACTGTTTAGGTAGATATTATAGATGGGTGTGTAATGTTAGGTATTATTATAATTATTTTTAATGTACCAACGAACGATACATTATAATTTTTATACAACGTGTACTTAGGTACACGTTGTATAAAACAAAATAAATGCAATACCCCTTAAGGGGTAATTGTACTCATCATTATGAATAACTTTTACTATGGGACCAACCACGATATCGTGAAAAAAAATCAGGTGTTCAGTAGGTATGTCATTTTCGTTTCGTAGTTCTTATACTAAATGAGCGGCACACAATATACATACATGACATAAATGATTTTGAAAAAGTTGAAGTGATAGTCATGACATCCTGAAATATCGGTTAATAGTAAACTTTTCACCGTCAGATTTTTTAGGAACCGTATAATATGTGTTGCTTCATATCAAAATGTGGTCGGTAGTCAGTTGCAAACGGAGACGTAGATTGGGAGCCGTGTCCCAACTTAGAAAAAAGCAAGACAGACTAATTTTGATGTTGAGGCTTCTTCTGTCTGTCTGTGCAGTCTGAAGTTATAATTCTTACATTTTCTTGATATTCATTCATAGGACGCTCAAGGTATATTATACTACCAAAGTATACATTTTGCTATCTCTCCGAGAGCATACTCATTATGCCTTAAAACTGAAAATCACTAAACGATTATCACGTAAAACCTCAATGAGATTCACAAAAGGTAAGGCATCCATCCCAGACAACCCTGAGTGTATGTCACAGTCCAGCTAATAGCTATTCATAGAGGTCCGAAACCTGCATTTAGTATTTACCTATTGCAAAAAATATATCCGCCCTTCTGTCTGCCAACCCTGAATGTGATGTGTTTGCGGATGAATGGAATAAATTAATGCGTATATGTCTGGCATTCTGTGAAAGGAAGTATGCAAGAGTGTCCACTATTCCTTGTTAGTTTTCATTTTAATTTAATTTAAACCATTGAATGTTGTCCACTAGATGTTTTACTTTTGTCTTGTTTTGTGTTTCCATGTTAATTATTGTAATTGGTGTTACACCGTTTTAATTAACTATAATAAATAAAAAAAAAAAAAAAAATATGCCTCCTACTAAAAGTAGGCTATTAAAGTGATATGATATATACCTATCTGCGAGTAAAAGTTAGCTAGCGAGTGCCCGAGGCGCATGATTTATGTAACTACACAGTATAAATTTCACTGGACAGATCTGTAGTGAAAAATTTGTTTATTTTTGTGAGACTACCCTCATGGGACACATACAGAATAGTTTAATATTATATGGATTTAACATGTCCTACTTCTTGTTTTTTTGTTCGGAATATTCCTTTTCAAGAGTACCCAACCTTTTTTTGTTTCAATAGGTGTACGACTAGGACGTCTGACTAGCAATCGAGATATTATATTATACGAGTATAGAGAGTTCAAAACTTGTCTAACTCTTGGGATCCAGATTTATTTTGCAAACTTTCTAAATTTCGGTAATTGATTCTGGCTTTTACTTCATAAACCTTACAAGCAGTTTAATTTTTGAATAGCGAAAAAACGTGTTTATAACAATGAAAAATATTAACATTGTAAAATTAACAAAAACAGACAAGACTATGGCATTATCATAACCTATTCTAGTTAACCCACTCCCACAAATCAATAGGTTAAGCTTATAATTCAGTAAATTACTTATATGGCGTGTACTTTAACAATTCACTTACATTAATTAAAGTGATTAATCTACTCAATGTTTGGACATGTTGCCATACCCTTTTTTCCCCGTCCGGTCCTGTTTTCATAAAAGTAACGCTTATCAAATTGGATTAAGTTGAAAGGGCAATACCCGCAAGGACACGACGAAACATGCCATAACAATGCTGAACGACCATAATTAATTTATTAAAGTGTTGTTGGCCAATTCGTTCAATTATAAACCGCTGTTATTTATGATGGCGTAGGAAAATATTCTTTGCAAAATAAATTCTTGCATTTTGTGTAAAATTCGTGGGAATATACAACGTATTATTATTATTATTATTATTATCATTTATTCATAGAGACTACAAATTAGGTCCATTGTGTTAGTAACAATTTTACTTAGCCTATGTTAGTACTTAATAGCTAAAACCGATCTAGTTCGATCGGCTAACGCCCATACAAGCGGGCTATCTGCCCGGGCGACTATCGAGTGCAGAATGGTGTTGGGACTGTCTCGCAACCTACGAAGTAAGGAGGCAGATTTCTTGCGCCATACTGCGTCAACGCATTGTTATATTGGATACGCAGAGCGCTGCAAGCCTTTTGGGTATATCTGAACCACAGGGCCCCCGAGTACAGTGTTGTGCAATAAGCTTTAAAAAGAGCAATTTTAACTGCGACTGTACATCGAGAGAACCTGCGGGCCAGCATATTCGCCCGGACTGACAACGCTCTGCGCTCCCTCTCCAAATCTAAATCGTCCTTCAGGGAATCTGTTACCAGATGGCCCAAGTATTTGAATTGATACACCCTGTTTATTGGATGACCTTTAAGTAACAGAGGAGGGACCGTAGATGGACATCTGGCACCAGACCCGAAGACGATGTACTCTGTCTTTTTGGTGTTGTATATCAACCCATGAGACTCTGCGTACGACTCACATACAGCCAGTAACTGTCGGAGAGCATTGATCGAGGGAGCCAGCAGCACCATGTCGTCGGCGTAGCTCAGATTATTAAAACAAACACCATCCACATAGCACCCGACACGCATGCTGCTGAGTCGCTCGACCAAGGCATTCACATAGAGACCGAAGAGCAAGGGCGAAGACAAACCCCCCTGTCTCACCCCACACTCCGGCCTGCATGGCTCCGACAGCTCCCCCGCCCATCTCACCCGAGTCTCCTGGTGTAGGTACCAATATTTAAGGAGAGATGCGAACTCTGGCGGCAGAGTCGTGTCTTTTAGCTTCTGCCAGAGTAAATCGTAGGAGACTAGGTCAAAGGCCTTGGAAAGGTCCAGGAAAACCGCGTAGACTGGTGTCCGTCTATCCGTGTAATACTTAACAGCGTGCTTCAGGCTGAGAATGGCCGTCTCCGTTGATAACCCTGCCCGGAAACCGAACTGGGCATCATGTATCTTGACATGCTTATTTAGATGCGAGTTGAGCACGCTGTCAAGTACCTTGGCTATGACGGTAGCCAGTGAGATCGGCCTGTAGTTGGACCTGTCCGATACGTCTCCAGTCTTATTCTTGACCACTGGCACCACCAGAGTCCGCATCATGTCCGAGGGCAAGTATGAATGAGACAGACACAAGTTAAAAAGTAGTGCAAGTACTCGTGGTAAGTGTACACCAGCATGCTGTAGGTGCTCGATGCTCAGCCCATCGTGTCCCGGAGATTTCCCTCTAACCATATTTTTAATTTTGGCCTTGACCTCTTTAGCCAAGACCATCGTTGGTACAACCACATCTTCGGGCAGAGCATCGAGCTCCCCGCATGGTGGCCCCAGGGGCGACTGTGTGGTAAACTGGGTTCTGAACAACTCGGCAATATCTTTTGGGTTGGCAAGCCCGTCGATACTCACAGGCATACCAGGACTAGGATTTAGCTTACTAGTACCTTTCCAGAAACTTTTAAAGTCTGAATTGGCATAGTGCTTTGCTAACGAATCCATCTTCAACTGTTCCTGGTGGTTTTGGCACCACTTGACTTTACCTTTGAAAATTTTACGCGATTTCACCATTGAGTCATAAACGGGACCCGATGATGGTTTCCCGTAGTCGCACCATGTACTGAAACCCAGCCTGGCATTCCTGTGAGCCTCGCTCACATACCTGTTCCACCCAGCCAATGGTTTCTTTAGTTTACAAGCTCTCTGTTCGTAAGTGACAATAGCGTTCGTACACAAGATATTTACTACATCTTCATATAAACTATCAATGACGTCTCTATGAGAGGAAATATTACAATATTTGCCACAGCACTGTTGTAACTCAGGATGCAAGTCAATGTGCCTAAGTTTAGAGTTACATAGGTTTTCGAAAGCCACACATTGACTTGCATTCCTGTCCCCCCATTTATTTCTGTTACAAACAGGGTTACTTGGAAATGCCTTTTGCTTAATAACATCTAGATTGCAATTGATGACTAATGGCAGATGATCAGACCAATAGACATCATATTTCACATAAACATTGGTAACGCAATCTAAAGCCGCGCTTGTAACCATGCAATGGTCCAGCCAGCGTTTGCACCCATGTGCCTCACTAATAAATGTGAACGTCTCAGATGTTAGCTGTAACCTACTAGTGTCCACACATGTCCAGTCTTGTTCCTGAGAGAAAGTTAAGAGTTCGCGATAAAAACGCTCACCTGGATGTGCGTTGAAGTCCCCCAGCATAATTACGGACTCAGTATCACTATCAGCAATTAAGGCACTCACCGCACTTAAACAGTCTGTGAATTCCTGCACGTTTTCCGCGCAGTCAGTGGGCATGTAAACACTAAACACTAGCACTGGACGATCATTCGTCATCACCCGTATAGCTGCAATACGCGGATTCAGACACGATACTACAGAGACGCACGGGAAAAGCGACTTCCGCCACAGCAGTGCAACTCCACCAAAAGGCCGACCTCTCAGCATACCGGCCGCTGCGTCGACCGCCGATGTCCCCGTACTCCCAAACTCGCTGTGCACGCCAGCCAAGTAGGGCATCTCATCCGGCAGCAACCACGTCTCTTGCAAGGCAATTATATCCGCAAAGCTACATAGCTGCTGTATACCCTCGATGGAGCGCTTGATATTCTTGCAGTTATATGTCACTAAAGTCGTATTATTCATAATTGATTTGATTGCTTTCTGTTTTCTTCTTCGTCAGACCTAGGGTTTTTATAAGGTCTGAAACGTCTACACGTTATACCTGCTGGCCATAACTCATCGCTTAGAAACATGTCTAACTTGCTACTGCAAACTATTATTTTATATGCATTGTATTCTTTTTCGCTTCTCATTTTAATTTTCTGTAGAACAACTTTTTCTTTAATCTTTGAAAACACATACTCCACAATATCGTTTTCCGAGGTATCTTTGTGTACATTGGAGAGGAACAAAGGTATTTTCGAACTGGCGGGCTTAAATTTATCCTCCGGCATGAAAGTAGCCTTTCCTCTAACAACACAGTCTGAGTGCATGTTTCTATGTCTTTTCCTTTGCACTGTGATCCATGCTTCTTTAGGACATTCCGATTTCCATACACCATTCCGCGTTAACTCTGCTAACGACTTACTATTATTTACATCAGTCGTAACGATACGGCTGTCTAATGAGTTGGCGCTAACGGTGACGATCTCAGGCGCTTGTATTCCCGTAGCAAACCGGTTCGACGGCGACAAAGTACTTTTATCAAGCGTACACACAGTATGTGACTCACCTGACCGCCGCTGTGTGACGTCGTAGGTATCACTAGCGGCGGCGGTATCAGCTGGGCTCGGGCTGCGTGCGAAAGAGATAGCGCTATGGCAACTCCCAGTCTTATTATTTTGCAAAAATGCAGGTGATCGCCAATGTACCTTTTCTGCTGTTTTATTTTTAGGCGTACTTTCCACATTGCTGTTATTTTTCGATAGATGCATGATGCCAATGGGACCACTATCACAACCACTTTCCAGTAAGTATGCACCGCGTCTATTGTTTACGAACGCTGCTGGTCGTTCTGCATCTACCAGCGACGCAAACTTCATATGGTCGATATCCGCTTTTAAGCTGTTCAATTGGTCGATCGTCGCACTAGACCGTCTTAAATTCTGAAGTTCCGATTTCAAAACCAGAATATCTTTCAACAGAGCTGAGACATCGATATGGTCAAAGGTTATTGGTGGTAGTTTTTCCAACATTCGGGCCACAAAGGTCGGGGTTTTATCTGGATCTGTGTTCTTTAAGACGCATATAATATCTTCAATATTCTTCTGCTCTTTGTTCTTTCGCCTCGATATATTGCGGGTACTTGTAGAAATAGATTCAAACAGTAAACTTTTTGCCGTTGCGATTTCTTCCTCGTTATAGGTTGTAACACACAAACGGATCAAACTCTCCTCGTCCATTATGTCTATTTTATTTTGCACAAAACATAACAACTCATTTATCACTATGTTACATGATACACATTACACAGAAATCGAGATTTTGGAGTTGGTTCCATAGTAAAACTTGTTCAGAATGAAGAGTACATTTACCCCTTTTTAGGTATTGCATTCATTCTGTTACACGTAGTATAAACAACGTGTACTTATATTTATTTCAAAACAGTGTGATAATCATCAAAATTATAAATAAATCCGAATTTAAACTCAATTTTACAACAATATAAAAATTTTTGCTACGCCGTAGCACCTAGCTGCGAGTTGTACTACGCCTTAGTAATTCATTCATAACTTCAATGGGTACAACAAACTTAGTTATTTCATACGCATCGTGAGATCTGTATTATACACGTACATGTGTGGATATGTGTACGTGTGCGCTTTCCGTTTACAGATTGCAATAATGCCCTAAGGCTATGAACTCAGAACACGGCGTAAGCGACTATCGTAAAATATAAGCGGCGTTTGATTTGTGAAGCCGTGACTTACGACTTTTTGTAGCTAATGATGATGACTTTGCGTTTAAACAACGCGAAGTTTGTTTTACATGTGAAATATCCAATACGAATATTTTTAAATAATGAATTAATTTACGACTCGTAAAATGTGATCCAAATAAATGAATGAATACAATTTGATGAAACAAAACTTATATTTTCGAGGTATTTAAAACAAAGGATATGGATGTTTTCGGTTGTCTTTCGTTTCAGATATATCATTAATTATGGATATGCAATTAATTATTCCCAGCAATCCTTTGTATTTTCTTTCATACATGTCATATTATAACATCACGTCTCGCGTCTGTACAAGTCATAATTTTGTGCATTTTCTTTTGTACAAAATAATTTTATGTGAAAACGCTCTTTCAGGTAGTGTGGCATCCATCTAAGAAGGTATTAGCTTACCCCATGCCATTGTTATGTTCTATAGCTCATTGTCTGAAAGTAAACACAGCTATAATAGTTATGAATACTTGCATCATGAGCTTTCCTTTAGTTTTCATTTATACGTTAAGTAGAAAACATAAAAACAGCCGTATGATTAAAACGAGAGAATGTAATTCCCCTTTATCCAGAAAGTCAGAAAACACGTTCTAACAAAACAGCACCCAAACTCCTACCAACTCCCTAATTCGGATATTTACTTAAATTTCAAGGATAAAAGGATCAAAAAGTACTTAAACATGTACTTAACGAAAATTAAAATAATTACGCAGGGGTAGTATTCGGAGAGCATCCATTAGGTCGTTCCGACCGGAGCGTTACAGATAATGCTGGCAACGTGGGGTTATTGTTCGAGACAACAATGGTGGCACTTACGTGAGCGCTCTTATCTCATCAACCACCTCGTTTGTACCGGCGGCCGGCACAGCCACCAGCCCACCTGCACAGCCGAGATATTATTTCGAGGTGACATTAGTGTAGGCAACACACTAACTTAACTATAAACAAAGCGACGTCGTCTTTCACGGGTTAAGATTAAGTGACTTTCCAGACGTATATGTTTACTTAATTGATATTAATTGAGGAGTTATACGATATGTTGATGTCGTATGAAAGTCGACGTTGTAGGTTAAGTATAAATGTGAACACTTGTAAGGTTTATTAAGTAACTGCTAAGGGTTGGGAAACTTAAAATGGAATTACATATTCAAGCATTTTTTTTTTGTTTCATGTATTTAAAACTGAATAAACCTCTTACTTGGCCCGTATGGCCAAATAAGAGGTTTATATTAATTCGGTATGAAATAAGCAGATATTAAGTCTAAATTGGTCCACTTTTACATCAACACCTAAAACGATTAAATGGGAAGCGCATTATCAAACTTGCAGAACGGTTCTCCAGCCAAAACTAAAGCTCCGTTTGATAACGCCACAATATATTCGGGCAATCGCTTCCAAAATCTCGATCAAGGAATCATATATTCATGTTAGATTCCGTTGGACCAACCTCGGTTAGGATGAACTCAATTCCGTGAATGTACCTCTTGACTTCGAGGAGCTAACTAGTACATTAGGTATGCATGCATGATACTTGGCTGTCTGCGATCGTATGTTCTCGTTAAGATGTGGTGTCCTTTTTGAGACATTAGTGAAACAACATCATTATGGATATTGACTTGAGAAGTATGATTGTTTTACGGGGCACTGACGTCACGAAACTAAAACTTAGCATCATCATTAATCACCGGTCCTTATCCCAATTCATTTGTGATCGGCGTAGCATGTCTTCTTCAAAGCAAAACTTAGTCTTAACCTAGCAATACAAAAGCCATCATCTTCTTCAGCTTTTTTTAACCGACTTCAACAAAAAGGTGGTTAACAATTCGACCCGTATATACTTATGTAATATTGACAGAATTGCAGTTTTTGTACATGTTAATCTGTACCAGCTTCTAAACATGTGTTCCAAACATAAGTGTATGTATGTATGTTTGTCTACACATATCTCAAAAACTGTATGCCAGATTGCAAAAAAAAAATTAGTTAGGCTAGATATAATCTAACTTAGAGAACAGTGCAAGTTTCATCAAAATCGGTTTAGTAGTTTTTTTGATAGAGAGATAAGTGTGTCACTAGAAAATCGTGTCGATAGCTTAGCAGCGTAATTCTAAAGCGTAATGTCTATGCATGTTGTTTCAATGTGTGCTTGCAGTTAGGCTCTAGCTAAAAAACCTCGATGAAAATTTAAAAAAAAGTCGCTTGGTAATTTAAAAAGTAATCGTGTAATCGTTAGATGGAAACATAAATATAGTTCATCACTTCATGTTTCATAGTAGATAATAATGGAGGGATAAGTAAAAATTTTATCTTAAAAAAAAAATTAAAGTAAAAATGCCAACTATATTTTTGAGATCGGTACCAGCCTTACTGCGGTAGGCGGGGTACGTAGACCGATAAACTACATACGATTTACGACTACCAAGTGACAGTGTTTATTCTAAATATTAAGGTTGGCACCTTGGCACCGTCCTCAAAAATATAGTTGTGCATATTTACTTTCCATTTTTTTAAAATAAAACTTTTACTTCTACCTTTTCAGTTGTTAATAATAAAGTTTTGAAGACGGTTTATTTTTTTTAAATTATATTTTTTTGTGTCGACTGATTTAAATAAAATATTCTCTGAACAATATTTCGCAAACTGTGCAGCTCTATTACTGGCTTCGATTAAATCTTGATGTCTTCAATGATTTTGGACTTAAATATTTATTCTAAAGTTTTACGATTTTCGTAATAACCGCTTTTAACTCAAGTTTCAAGTACACTGGGCTGTCAGCCCTGCAACAAACTTTTCTGAATTACTCATATTTTAATACGGAATGTGCCAATGACAGAAGTAGATTCCAAGTTTGAGGAAGGAAGAAAAAGTGAGTTAACAAATCCCTAAAACTCTCAGTAAACAACAACGCTTTTTCAAAAGTTCTTTATTTCATCCCGTGTTGACAAACAAATAGCACACGCGACAAAATGAGTAACTAGAAAACCAACCCAATCAAACAAAATTACTTTTTTCCGTCGTAAACTTCTACTTACATGCAATCTACGAACGTTCCGAGTAAACAGTTATTTGGTTGCGAAATAGCAAGATTATTTAGGTAAAACATTTTAATAAAATTTACACATAATGAGCAATCAACACATTTTGAAACGCTTTTGTATAAACGCTCAGTACTACTTCAGTTATGTACCAAGTGACAAGCGAACCACAAAGTAAACCAAATAAAAACATATTACGATATAAACCACAGTCTGCTTGTTTATAGGTCACAATTTACCTAAAACCACCTAAACTAATCTTAGGTAGGCATAAGCAACTACTTCAATCCAACTACTATTGTGACTTTTGTAATATTTTACTCAGAAAAATAATAATAGCGACGTTTTTAACCGACTTCTAAAAAAGGAGGTTTTTTTATGTTTGTTCGCGCATAACTCCGTCGCTTGCCAACCGATTTGAAAAATTCTTTTTTTTTTTGGAAAGTGTATACTACCCAAATGGTCCCATTGAAATTTTATCAAAAGCGGTTCAGTAGTTTGGTTTTTAAATCCAAATAGCTGGAGAAAATATGTGGAAAAACATTTTTACAAAAAAATACAACCGACTTCAAAACAAAGAAGTTATTTTGAACTTTGTAGTGTTTTTTTTCCCAATGTATTTTAGAGGCAGACCTCCCGGGATTTCAACTTTAAAAATTGACTTCGGAAATGATTAATATAGGACAAAAAATTTGAGAAAATTACTAGTTTATTACGCATATTTAAATTAAACTTTTATTTCAAAGTCTATAGAGACTAAATAAAACTGCTTCCGAACGTTTCATAAAAATACTTTTAAATGAAATAAAGTAGATCTATCTACTTTGGAAAGTGGAACTTTGAACAAAATCGTATAGCCACAAAGGCAACAGAAAATTTATTCAAATATGACTACGAGTATACCTCTCGTTTTAAAGAGATGGGACGCTGATTTATACGTGTAGCGGTAACGTGGGAATATAATCGCGAATGAGGTTATGAAACATAGCACTTATTTATCGAAAATACCTTTGAGCATTTTCCATTTCGTTTCAGCAGAAATATATTTTCACATTATTAAGGTTTACAACAGAAAATAAGGTTTTCGAACTTTTCACCAACTAACTGTAATTTGTCAAAGGGATTGGGCATTCATTAAAAAGTGTTTAACCGTAATACGCAGAAAGGTAACCTTTGAGCTACGAGTATACTTGTATAGACACAGTGGGTGGGTGGGATTGTTTTGTGAAAACTATAATTAAAATATTTTTGTCATTAATGTAAACCGTATTGAAGAGAATCAAATAATAGAAATACGTTCAGACAATCCCTTGAGAAAGGCAAAGTCTAGAACGATCAAGTAAGTTCAGCACAACGAGCCACTCTAAGCCAATAACCTGGTTTATTAATGACGTCGAGCATCATTCAACCGGACTAAAGTACTAAGTAAGTGTGTATAAACAAAATAGGTTGTTAAAGTGTCAGTTGAATAGAACCTCTTGTGCGGATCGGACACAGGGTTTGTCCATTAGCCTGATTACGGTCAAAATGTTCGCCCTCTGGGGAGGCTGCGGCCACCGGTTTCCTTTTCTCTCCGACTGGTAACTATTAAATTTCGTCGTTGCTACCAGATATGTAGCTCACATAAGAGATTAAATGCTATATAGATGAAAAACAGTATGAAATGAGAATAGGTCTGTAAAATTTTTGTTCTTCATGATTTTTTTAAAGCAACAAAGCCTGTTAGGCTAGTTTATTAATTCAATATAATCTTACAATAGAATTCTTAGAAAGTTTTTCTAGCTGAATTAAACTTGAATAAAATACATAATTTAAGCAGTCCCAATTCCACAAGGCTTATCTAACGCTGAGGACAATGGAGCGATAGTATAATAACACTTATTTGATATCTAACCAGCGCACACAATAGAGAACAAACCGACTGTAGGCACTCGTGAGCACGGTGAAAACCGATAGAGGGTAATACACACTGAATAGGCCCCAAATGCCTCTTCAGGCTATAGAGCTTGTGTCTTGTCATTTCACAGTGGTCGAACACTACACGTAGATAAAGACGTATGGTATCTATCATTGTTCTATATCCCAGTCAAATTAGTAGCTAGCTAGGCTCTCAATCACGTTCCAGTTACCTATAATTATCGAATTGCACAACAAATTGAGTGGCTGACGCATCGCATTCCCTTTGGGACTGATTAAACAATAATTTGCGAGTGTAAGCGAGTTTGGTTCCATACATTTGATAGAGAATTACCGGTGATTTTGATCACACGGAAATGTTAATGAAACGGTTAATTTATTTAGATTTGACTAACATTGACAATTTCGTGGAATATTCATCACACGGGTGTGCTTTTATGTAGTATTTTGAGGCATAATGACCAATATTGTTAATTGGACGTGCACATAGTTACATCAAAAATACTAGTTTATGTTCTTACGCGTACGTTACATAAGTTTTGATAACGTTTGACACATTTTTTTTTCGCTAAAACATATTTTTTATTCTGACACTGTTCCACTAGGTTTCAAGCAACGACTATACCACTATATAAACTGCTAAAAGCAATCAGTCTGCCAAACGCGACGATTATAGCGCTTTCGAGCGGCAATTTTCGTAGGTTTGCTTAAAGCCCTGTTTCTAGCAGTCACTGTTTTCATTGACAATATTGACAAAAAAAGACCCAAGAAAAAAATTGTAAAGTCGTCAATTAAATAAAAAAGTAGAACCTTTATCTTTGAAATAATTTTGTAAAAACCAAAAAGTAAGTCGGATCCATTTTATGCAATCAAGCAAAAAAGTTAGATCCGAAATAACCCGCTCATACCTCCTTAGTGAAAAAAAAACAACCTATAACGTTCCGCTTCAAGCTATACGAGTATATTTGACAAGTTAAAAAGTAATAAAAATCTTCTCTCGCGACTGCACAAAGCAATGCCACTGGCACTTGACGTTTGACACTTGTTAACGCCATCTTTTTTGTCGGAATTGGTTAATTGGTCAGCGTGCGAACTGCACCGAGTGGTTTCGTCATACTCGTAATGTTTCAAAAGGATAATGTAAGAAAGATAAAAATGAACTATAGACTCTTTATTTAAAGCGTGTGAAATTTTGCAATATGCAAGAAAGAAAGAAAAATATTTATTTGGGACTCGCACAAGCCAAACAAAAAAGTAAAACAAATCAAAATTAATAGTCGGTTGATGAGAAAGAAAGACGTAATTATGTAAGTAAAGATTCGGGTATTTCACTACAACATTTCTACACGAATTAACACTTGTTTGAAAGAAAAAAATCGGTAGACAACTGGAAAATTTACACGTTTTTGAAGTTAATCTTTTATCTTTGCGATGCAAAACATAGTTTTTCTGGACATTGCAATCGCGTGACTTACGAGTGACGTCAACGCAATCACTGCTGTCACTGTTTTTCATAGTTTTTAAAACGCTCACAAGTCCACCATTTTTTGTCAATCTTTTTTTTTCCATAAGCTTTGAGAATATTAGAAGACAATCCAGTCAAATACTTTTTCGCTGTGAACAATCAATTTTAATATCGTTTTTAAACATAGTTACAACAGATGGGTGTGTGTAGGATCTCCTTGATTTAATTCACTAGTCCAGCCAATTGCGAAAATATCATGAAAATGAATCGTTTCGCTGTGAAATGTTAAGCAAGACAGCTAGATTGGCTGCTACGTTAAGCTTTGAGAGGCTTCATTACTACAATGCACCCCAAAATTAAATGGCAATATTATGCTTCTATTACTCGACTCTGCCTACCCCTCAAGGTACGTAAACGTGACCTGTATTCTATTATTATTCAGTGACTTTAATAATACGGCATCCAGATAAATTGGACTTTTTACAAGTAATATTGGAACGTCTCCCTAAATTTCTATTAGCCTGAGAAGAACGAGTGAAATTTTGTTCGACACGAATTTACTGCAGTTCATAAGGAACAGGGAGAGCGATGCCTATCATTACTCATGGGCGTGCCTCGAGAACATTCTTTACTTCTGCTGCCTGTTTTATGCCATATATGTACGTACCTAGTTTATATTCCCTATGAGGTCAGCCTGACTGATAGCTGTTCTTGTTTACAAGGTCCAATGAAATAGGATGCCATGTATCAACGTCATCCAAATCGGGACCCGAAAAATCCTTCAATTAACTATGAAAATAATAAATGCTATGCTTTTCTTTTCAAGTGAAACTAATTTCTTGTACCAACATCAAAGAAACCGTTTCTGTCGTAAATTGAATTAGGTTATTGTTGATTTCTATTACGAAATTCAAAAGCTTTCTATTTGACACGATAACAGTAACCATTGAATAGTAAAAATATTAAGGTCTCGCCTTCAGTTTGATAGTTAATTAATATTGAGTAGACAATGTCAAAATAGCTTCGTTAATTATGCATAATTTAGTAGAAAACTAATACGCTACGAATATGGGAAAACCAAGAATAATAGAGCTGCTCTTTCACTCAAATAGGCTTTGTTGATATTTGCATGGAATTAATTAAACCAAACTTTCTATAACACACAGTGTTCGTAGGTATGTAGAGTATATCCTGATCTCGTCAGGACAGCCACCCTACTAGTCATTAATTACATAACTCCAACGCGGACAAAAACTTGATAATTGCCTTCATTACCCTTTCGAGAACACTCGACCGGGAAACTAGCACATTAGTAACGCGTATGCGAGCGTTTGTTTCATAAAATATTTCTGAACCGAATCACGGACAAAGTAAGCGATACGATTCTAGCGAGAACTCTATGAATAAAATTATCATTTTGCAGAATTGATTCTGGAACACAGTAAAATACTCGTTCTATACAGCCTGCTTATGAGTATCTATCCATTTGACTTCGGTATTATTTTATGCAATTGGTACACAGCTATCGTATATTATGTATTGCGAATTGGACTGTATAATTAATTGTACAGCCCCGTTTGGTTAGATAATCAGCTGTGATATTATTATGCACGATTGTCCCTGGGCTTTGCATTTTTGTTTTCTATTTCTATGTTAATTTAATAATTGTTTTCATGCACAAGTCCCATCCAAAAGTGATCTGTAAGAGATTGCCCCGTGCGATAAGACTGCCTACCTGTTTATAAATTTATTATAAATTACAAGTTGTTTTGTCATGTCTAAAAATATCGTTTCAGTTTCGGCTTTATTGAATTCAAGATATTTTCAGACAAAAATAAATCACTCCGTTAAAAATATCATCTGTCATTGACGTCAAAAGTTGCCTACAATAAATTCTAACCTCAGAATCAAATAACATTTTCAATTTCACCGGATACGAAGCGTGTTGATCGACAAACAGAAGGATTGACTGAGTTTCGCTCGCCAACCCGCTAGGTATATTCGGCAGCTTGAAAATTGCCATCATATTTCAGTGTCAAACGCGCCGAGCCGAATAACTTCCTTAGGTATTACACTCAAAGTTTATGCGAGGAAATCAGTCACGGATGTAAACAACAAGTAACTTCTTAATAGTGATGCACACTTAAATCAATTGGCGTATTAAGTTATAATTGCTCTTGATAACAGCTGGCGACGTGTGATTGTTGTAACTAATTACTTACTTCGCGGTACATTATTATTTAATAGACAAGTTAACTACATATTTTAATGGAGCATTATGTTTAGCTTCATTAAGATAGACTACAAGCCACTGTTAGGGAATATTGGAAAAATGGTTCAAAATTCCCGCACCGTGTCGCCCGTAGCAGAAAACAGAAGACACAGCAAGCAGACTCAATTTTCTTTCATCGTATTAATATGCAAACGAAGGACGACTTTTATTTATGGACAATTTTCAAGATAATAACATGTGTCGAGCTCGATAGCTGAAAGTTTTTGATGATGTTCATGAAAAGAATGACGACAATATTTTGTTAATATATTTTTTTGCCGATACTGTAACATGTCATGAATCTACAAGACACTCTGACCAAAAAAAGAAATTGTTGTATTGACGATATGATAGTTTGCCAGTTTAAAGCACGATTGCACCTGAAAATTGTTTTAGTATTCATCTCAGTCCCTTTCATGGTTAGTAAAAAGAAGCGATTCCAAGAAGTCGATTAATTACCTCCACAAGATTTTCCAAAGACAGCCGGTAAAAGCATGTTCATCCCAGCTACGTCAAACGGATGGCTAGGCAAAGCAGTGCAATATCATTAGACAGATGGGTCTAGGTCTTGTGTCTTAAGAGAATATTATGCTATCGGACGAAAATGCCGCCGTAACGTTTGGAACACTGGGTAGTTCCAGACTAAATGATTACTAAGTCTAGCTAGAACATTCGAGCACTGGGAATTATGTTTTGGAAATGACTATTTCGTCAAACGTAGGCTGACTGCTGCAGTGTGAACATGAATATTTAGAAGATCAAAACTTAATTGCATGCATGGTTGTTTTTCTAGGAATATCTAATGCCATTCTAGTGGCTCGAGTGGTCGCAAATGCTACTTAGTTTCCCGCCGGACTTAACTCCCTGGTCATTGGTTCAATACCCGGATCAGGCAAAGTGTACTAAGAGTTTTCGATCGTCAATTCCTCAGTAGTAGCCCGGAGCCTAAATGTATGCCCGTTGGATGGCAATAGGCTCACGCCCTAAAACGATAAACCTAACTGACGAAATGTCCTACCTATAAGTATACCTATAGGGTTTTTTTAAGGGTGACAAATCATGACATGACGCTCTGGAATGGAAGGGACTGCAGACTCTTACTGACTAAAACCGAGACAGTTGAGTCTGCAGACACCAACCACTAAGCCATACTCAGGTACTCCCATGTTTGAACATTTGGGAGATAAAGGCGGGCCTGCCCGCCTAGCCTTTTACCAACTATATTGAGTTCGGCTTCCAGCCTAACTGGAAGCAGTTGACTACCAGTATTTTATATGACGCGACCGCCTATCCTATCCTATCCTATTCAACTGAATCCAGTTTGACCGGAAGCTAACCCCAATCAAGTTGGGAAGCCGAGCTACGCAACCCAGTAAATAGTAACCAGTATTGCCAATATCTCTTGACAATACTGGTGACAGATTTTCCAGCTTCTGACGACACGTGCCCCACACTAGTAATTTCTCCTGTATCGTGGGTGCGTTTACAAACATATAAACACACATACACAAACAGCCAGACACGGAACAATACTATCTGTAGGCCATACAAATATTTGTTCCGTGCGGGAATCGAACCCGCAAAACGCGGCGCAGCCCACTGCGCCAACCGTGTCGTCAAGATGTTCAACGGACAGCCGGGGCGACGGCTTAACTCGGAATGTAGGTAATGGATTTTCACCCATCTGAGGACCGACTTCAACAAGAATAGCTTAACCTCAAAGTTCAACTCATGCGGCTTTTATTATTTGAAAGAAAAGAAAGAAAGAAAATACATTTATTGGCCACAGTAAGAGGCACACAACAAAAACAGCGAAAAAAACAAAATAGAAGAAAAAAAAAAACAAATAAAAATAAAACAGTGGCTTTGAGAACAGAAGTCAAAACAATAAGTGTGCGCCTCACGGCTGCGCCAAATAGGTCCAGTTCAGCATAAAAATGCCAGGCAACTAGTGCCTGACGCTGGTTTTCAACTGAACCTGAGGTGTCACGGATGTAAAACAGTTTTAGTGTCTTGAGATAGTGTTACATACTTAAATAAAAATTAAAAACTTTAAAAAAGTGTCATTGTAGAGTGTGATAATAAAGAATGTGTAGGTATAATTTCTAAAAAGCGTGATAAAAAAAAAACAATAAATAATAAAGAAAGTGTATAATTTATGGAAATCAACCTGTGCAAGCCGAATGGGTGAGCAATTCCTATCAAATGTACAACTGCAGTACACTATAAGTTGTCATATAATTGAGACATTTAGTGCTATCATATCCAGCTTCCGTTGTGTGTCAACCAGGTACTGCCGTAAGCGTCTTCTGAATGTACCTATCGTGTTGATTGCTCTAATAGGAGGTGGTAGGTTATTCCACACCTTGGAAGCTGCGTAACGATAGCTGCCTCTATAAGCAGCTGTACAGTGAGGCTGAGTTGAAAGCTGTTGTGAGCATTGTCTTCTACCGCATTCTTGTCTACTTGTAATCCAACTCAGCTTGTTGAATAGGTAGTCGGGTTTCTGATACTTGACTACACCAAATAGTAGGCACGCTAGGTGTAGTTTGCGTCTGGACTTCATTTTGAGAGTATAGTGCTTGTTTAAAAAAGGTGATACATGGCTTCTACGAGGAATATTGTAACAAAACCGAGCACAAGCATTCTGTACCCTTTGGATGAGCCGATCTGTACGAGCTAATAGGCGTGGGCCGTACACCGTGTCTGCGTAATTCAACCTAGAGAGAACCAGGGTTTCCACTAGCTGTTCCCGTAGCTTTACTGACAAATGAGGCCGCATTTTGTATAAAACCCTCAGACGATAAAAACAATTTCGTACAGAACCTGCCACGTGTTTCTCAAACCGAAGGTCTTTATTCATAACAAGACCTAGATTCTTTGCCTCATACACTCGCTCAATAGGCTCGTCCTTTAGTTTTAAATCAAATGATAGAGGTAATCTAGCAAGTTGCTGTTTCGAACCAAATACCATATATTTCATTTCGTGACCAAGCGGTGACTCTTTGGAGATCATCGTTAAGATCTTTGATGGCATTTTCGTACTCATCAGGTCTGAAGGATACATAAAGCTGTACATCATCCGAATAAAATACATCATCATCTAAATATTAGTTGTTACTCCATAAGCCTCAGACATGTTGTGAAAGGCGATATTTTAGCAGAGTATCACTGCTAAGTAGTGCTGCGTTCTTGAAAACGTAACATACGATGTCTGTTTGTGACTTCAAGTGGAACCGTTCCCTTGCAATAATCGTACGTAACTGCTAACATAACAGGTTTTTTTATTGTTATGGTATACTTCAGTTTTGCTAACTTTTTATAAGCTTGAGTATAAAACCTATCTTCCATCTTGAGGACATAAAAAATACGATGTTGCTTTTTAATTTTTACCTACTTTTTTGAGTAGCAAAAAATACATATTTGATTTATACCAGAGCCTACCATACCAAAAAATATTTAATTACAAATGAAAAAAAAACCATAGACATTTTGTGTGTAAAACGTTCACAAAACTACCACAAAATTCCCCGTTTTGCTAATGGTTTATAACTTAAAAGTGGGACATTAATAGTTACTATACAAATACTTAAACTATTCTCGGTAAAGTACATAGTTTAAATGCTCCTGCAAATTAGTCATGCTGCGACGGGGCGGAATCTTCCGCATACTCGACTCTTTTTCATTTAATTTACATGATTACTGAAACTCTTGACTATTTTGTGATTTTATTTTGAGTTTTGTTGTGGCGTTACTCTACACAGGTTGTAGTACTTATATAAACTTTTTGGTAAAGGTTCCTAGGAAATTCTGAGAATTTTAGAAAAAAATATTTCAGGATTGGATGAATCATCAATTTTCTACAAGAATAGAATACAATGGAATAGATGAGATTTTTTTACTAATGATAGGCACGCGCTCGACCACTATCTCATAGATAGATGGAAGAGATTATAATGTGAATCAGAAATGCCAAAATTTATGTCTATTATTTATTGTGCGAAAAGCTTTTTTTCTGTAGCTTCTCCCAGAATAATGCAGTTGTATTCAAAAGAAAGAAGTCGTATTGATGTTAAATTATGGAAAACCCAACCAAATAAAATTGCTAAAACCAGGTTAAGATACTTAAATGTAAACTACTGCCCCGCGTTGGTTTTTTAAGTAAAGGTAAATGTATTTACATATTTACAAGGGATAAACTATGGGCCTGTACTTTCGTAAGTGGATCAAATTTGGAATAAATGTTTCTACTTACAAGGGGCCCTTGAAAAGCCTTTGGGGTCCCTTCTATGGAAACAAAATCGAAGGTTTAAGGTGAAAGGACGGGGATGGATAAAATTATAAGTACCAGCCATTGTTGCTACATCATTAAGGGTGAGTTGAGTCTCTTGTTTCCTAGATTAATTGTTTTAGGATCACCATCAAGTTGTTGTTTCTGGCTAGGCATTTGACAAAGCTACAGTACTTTGTATACATATGACTAACTCGACAGAAGTCCCTTTTCAAGATACTGGATGTTTATGTATACACGAGTTACTAAACGTTTTCCAACAAGGCTGTCTTAACACAATATTGGCGAGTCGTTCTGACTAAATATTTTACAATCAAAAGGCATGGCCAAAAATTGTATGGGCGAATGCCCCAGAATGTACAGCAATACAATCGATATCATTAATTAATACTACTAGTTTTTTTTAAACAAAGTCTAAAAGGCACATATTACTCAGCAGTAGTGGACAAAAGTTATGGAGGTTTAAAAAAAAGATTTTTGACACTACGGGTAAGGTATTTGATGTCGAATAATGTGTAAAAGGCATTTTATATATAATTATTTGGTCTAAGATTAGAACACGACGTATAAATCATCATCTGTGATCAAGAGTGACTGCCTGTCTGACCTCCATGACCCAGTTACTGGGTAATATGATGCCCCTTGGTGAGACTGGTTGTCAGACTTTCAGACAACGACGTGAGAAAATGGGGTAAATAGTACTTGTCGTGAAATAGTAGGAGGTACTTATTCAAACTTACCTCAAAAGTTAACCATTCCGATAAAATATCAGTTACATCAGGGGGTAATGATGTCTGATGCATTCTCTAATTGTGATACCACAGTTAACACACGCTTGTTAAAGTTCCATTTTCCATATGTATATATTACACAGTTAACAATAATTAATTACTAGTGGAGCACTCGCGTGGGGCTATGACACTATAAAATATAAACGTGCGAAAACATAAACACAATTCAAATCAAACGAATACCCTCCGAATACCAAAAGAAAACCGGAAAAAAAACAAACAAACGGAATATGGTATTAACAATGACAATTATCGGCGATATTGCCAGTAGTAACTTGAAATAATCCTACCCACCACTGCACTAAAATCTATAAGATGGTTTGATTTATACATAAGAAAACATACTAAAATAATTAGGTATACGAATAATATAAGAACATACTTTAGACCGCTTATAAAAACAAAACTCATCACGGCGTTTTGTTTTTAGCACAAACTTCAACAGAAAAACTTTTAAGTAAAATTATTTTTCCACTATTGGGCATAAAAAGCTATTCAAATATCTTTATTTTTTTTAATCAAATGAATTGCAATTAATGCATGTTTGTATTCCGTGGGAGAAATTTTGTCCATTTCTTTAAAATTGCGTGGAATAGACCTCCCCTTAACTTGGGAATAAAATAAAGGTGCGCTAACGTATTAGATACTGCTATATAATATTATAATACTGCTATATACAATACTGCTGGACCTTTATTCAAAATTCAAAAGGGTGTTAAACAAGGCGATCCGCTCTTTCCCAAATTGTTTACGAGCACACTTGAAGAGGTATTTAAAAAACTGGCAGCCTCATGGAAGACCAAAGGCATTAACGTCGGCAAAACAAGGCTGACTAACCTCCGATTTGCCGACGACATTGTTCTTTTTGCCACGACAGCTCTTGAACTCCAGACATGCTCCAAGAGTTGAGCACAGCTAGCTTCAAGGTGGGACTTGCGATGAATCGGTCTAAAACCCAACTAATGACCAACAGCACGAAGCGTAGGGTTGAGGTAGATGGGCAAAAAATACATTACGTCAATGAGTACATCTACTTGGGCCAGTCAGTTTCTTTCGAAAACAGGCAAGAAAAGGCAATCGATCGCCGCATCGAAAACGCCTGGAAAAGCTACTGCTCCATGAAGACGCTAATGAAGGGTGATCTGCCGATCTCCCTGAAGCGCCAACTCATCCACATGTGTATTCTGCCCATCCTAACCTACGGTGCTCAGACCTGGTCGCTCACCGAGTCGCAAAAGTTACGCCTTGGAGTTTGCCAAAGAGCGATGGAACGCAGCATTCTGAACGTAAAAAGACAGGACAGAATTAGAAACACCACGCTGCGTTCCAAAAGGGGAATAACGGATGTAGGTAAGAAGGCTGCCAGGCTGAAATGGGATTGACGGGTCACGTTGGTCGCATGCATTGTGACCGTTGGGCAAAAGTCTCAACACAATGGGTGCCCGAAGATGGACGGCGTCGCCGAGGCAGGCCAGAAAGAGGTGGCGAGACGACCTGGACGCGTACCATGAGGGCTGGTACGAGTTGACACGTCAAAAGAATTGTTGGAAGGACTTTGGGGAGGCCTTTGCCCAGCAGTGGGACAGCCAGGGCTAAAAAAAAAAAATGTATTAGACAAATAAGACTAACGTTTAAGAGTAACATCAAGTGAATATTAAGAGAAAATTCGGGATTTACGTCAGTTTTGATCCAACACGAATATTGGGATATCCCTAAGTGAAAAGCTGCTACTAGAAAATAAAAACCGACTTCAAAAAAAAACACTACAAAGTACAAAACTTCCGAAATTAAAGTTATTTTGTACTTTGTAGTGTGCTTTTTTTTTGAAGTCGTGTTTTATTTTTGTGAAAAAGTTTTTTATTTTTCACTTTTTAGTGGTATCCCACACCTAACAACACCACTGGAAAGTCACAGGAAAGCAAAAATACGCAATTTCGTATACATGGATGATTTTTCCACATATTTTTTCGAGCTATTTGAATTTAAAAACCAAATTGCTTAACCGATTTTGATAAAATTTAAATGGGACCAATCGAGAAGTATATCCTTTCACATAAAATAAGAATTTTTCAAATCGGTTCATAAATGACGGAGATATGAGGTAACAAACACAAAAAAAAATACAGGTGAATTGAGAACCTCCTCCTTTTTTGGAAGTCGGTTAAAAATAACTAACATTACCTATTTGAATTTAGGCGAAATCCCTTCTGATGTTTCAAATGAAATCAAAAGTAGAACAAAGACAGCCTGTATATTTATGACAATGCTTTCAGTAAATCTGGCTGTGATAAACGATGGCCTACATACAATTTATTTATTAGACTGTAAAGTATTGTTTGAAAATAAATGTGTTTTTTTAAGTTGGTGAAAATGTTGTTTAACCAAATCAAAATCTACTTATCTTGACTGATATATGTACTAATTTATGTGGTGTTTTTATGGATTTATTTTATTTTTATTAACTGGCCATCATAGTTTTTTTTTGTATTTTAATGAATAATTATTAATAATTTTACTTTGTCAGATTTTTTGTAATATTAAGGTTTATTATTTACTAAGCTTATGTAATTTTAATATTGGGACTTGATGCCATAATAAATAAATTTTATTATTATTATTATAATCTAGAAAATAAAGTTTATCATACAACAGTAAAAATGAAACAGAATTAATCACGGTTTTAGAACCCAGCCATTACATAGAAGATTTGTTATCATTCACTGATATCTCAAATTCATCGTCGTTGGAGTCAACTGATGAAAAGCCATTTCATATAAGTTATTTTTTTCTGAATTGAAATTCAATAAGGCTTCGTAATTGAATTTGAGTTATTATTTATCAACATGAATATCACGAAGCTATTCTAGGTTTCTTATGCGTCATTGCCATATTTCATATAAAATATATTTTGATAAAGAGTGTCTACGTGTGATACCACATACGCGCGCTTAAATGATTTATGAATAAACTGCGATTAAACCGTTTGCCAGCTGATATCATCATAAAATCCGCCTTCAACCAGATTTTAGGACATCTTAAAATTAACAACGGCAGTATTTTAATCCCTGAGGCTTGCGATACCTGCTCATAATTTATACTGACGAAACTGGGTACTTTATATCACTCATACCCACGGTCTATTCTTGAAATCACCTGTATATTATTTTAGTACTTGTTCAAGTTATTGCATCTGGTATCACTCACGATTTGTAATAAAATCTAAGTAAGATGATATCGTAAAGCTTATGAGTTTGCTGTGAGCCGCAATATATCCACACTCGACGTTCTTTGCCGTAGGTCTAGTACTCGTATAGAAAGACAAAGTTATATTATTATTAAAAAGGTTCCTCGGTAAGCTCAAAAGCCTCATAAGATGTTCCACGTGTCACACAATATAAAAGGCAAGAGGGCTTGGGTGACAGAGTCTGGGTTTTATAAACATACCCGTGACATTCACGCTCCTACTGTATTCTTCAGATAAAACTCACTATGAAAGAAAACAAAAACAACTTCTGCTCAGCTTAACATAATAGTAAGCTAAAAATTACCAACTTTTTCAATTATCTTATCAGATGCTCATGTGATTTTGCCTCCATTCTACCTTAGCTGTTTCAAAATGCAAGTACAAAAAGACCTTCTCAAATTATAAATCATATGAAAATAATCCTTCAAAAATACACCAGTAATATCTGTGAGTACCTATGTTTACTAGCTGATAAGAATGATAATGATGATTAAATACGACAGAGTAGCAACCCTTCGCCTATAAAATTCCACAACAGCATTAATTTTACGCTGCCTCTATGTAGTCGTTTCCATTAGCGCCAGCGTTCAACCTAGATTTTAATTATAGGCTATTCTGGAATATAAATGGCTAATTGGGATCTGAGAAAGCACTCATATTGTATTTCATGGCCTTTCCAACTAACTGTGGAGGACCGTTGAGGCCGCAACCATGCCAAGTGTAGTCGGAATTCACTCGCCAAACTAACGACAAAACATTTGTACAATTCAGTGGAATAATTAACTCTGATAAAATAAGTAACTCATGCAAGTTAAAGAACTGAACTATTTGTTTTCGAAGAAAACAATATAAACGTGTTAGCATCACTGCTACCGTTGCATTTATATTATTTTCATCGAAATCAAATTGTTCAATTTAAACTTCAAAACGTCCGTCGAGGCAAGTGTCAAGTTAACTCGCACGAGTTACTACTCGTGCAAGAGTACAATGAAGCAGAACGGTTGTTCTCGTAAAAAGGTAAAGTTAACTGGACGGGTTATTACAATTACTAGCAAATTCTTGACACTCCAGTGTACCCGTCACTTTGTTCTTGAATAAACTCTCTTGGTTCCGGTGAACGTTAGCCATTTTACACAAAACAGGTTTCAAACAACGATGCCCCTTTTGTTCCGTAACAATGAAAATACTTGAATGTAAACTGAGAGTCTTATCACAGAACCATTATTTGTTTCTCAAATCACTGTTCTTGACTGTACATGCTGTTTTCTCTTGTTCGTCCACTTTTTGATGACGTCCGATCGCGAAATAGTCTCAGATTGTTCTACAAATTGTCTTGCTTGTAACTAATTTGAATATTCTCTTTTGAGAGCAACGTGTATTTATTATTATTCAGGGCGCCAGTAATGGGACTACGCTTTGTTTTCAAGTAAAATACTTAGACTTTAACATGAATATTATACGTAGACGCAGTCTAATCCATTTCAGATTTCAAAGTTACTACTAGATAATTTCATTAAACTTTTGGTAACACAGGTAATGTTTTCATAAATTGTGAGTTATACTGAATTCATTTAATATTTAACTTTCAATATGATTTTAATATGATTAATCCCGATAAGATTTTGCTGTTTTTGCCAAAGAGCTTAATAAACAGAATTTCTTACTTTTACAAAACATTGGGTTAGAACCGACTCAACACACACACACAAACACACACACACACTTCCAGTCACTTTTAATTTTTACCCGTAATCAAAACATCGTCGACACTTATGATTTAAGAGGCACCTTTGTCTCCTACATAACGTTTCTCGTGTTTGACGCCAGGGGCGCTATCGTCGCCATGGATAAGTGAAAGCGCCCATCGCCATTGAAGACCCGCTTACACGACACCCTTATCACAAACGTATCGGAAACGAGTTTTATATTAGCCTATTGGCCGTGGGCTTGCTGCGTACCCGGTTTTGGTAAGTGCTTCTATGTTAACAATGTTGTTGAATGCATTTTCGTTTTCACTTAATAATAAGCGTGTTTTTACCTTAGTTTTATTTATATGAAATAGAATGGCGAAGTTTTCTTTAAATTAAACGTCTGCTAAACTGATGGCGATAAATGGATTAAGTAAGTCTTTCGAAACTGCATCTGCAGCATACAAAACACGAATAAAGCCACAAGTTAGGTACTGCTTATATTTTATGGTTACTAGTGTCTCTAATCATGGGAATGCCATCACACCATGTTCCCATCAATGTCATAAGATCAGACTGTAAGTTATAGCACAAAGTAAATTGAAACAAAATACCATTCTCTCGCTTTCAACTGTTTCCAATGAAAATCAATAAAACGTATAAGCCCCTTTACCATACTGTACCACTGCCAATATCGGAATTCAATTGGGTCCGAAGCGCTACAGGCCTTAAACTTGCCGTTGTCAAGTCATAACGGTCTTAATGCCCGAGTGCCCGAACTATTGTCTGACAATTGTCAACCCATTTTGATTTGCTTTCACTGTGATGAATATACAAGGTTTTTTTTATTTAAAAAATATTCAAAATATACGTTTGTGCAGATGTCGTTTTCGGTTAGTTTAATCATTTTGGTTTACGGTTTTACCTCGTATTTCAACCAAAAGATGTCCCCGCTAAGCTTCCAAAGTTGCATTTACCGATAAGCAGCAACTATTCCAGAAACTTTCGGTCTCATCGGCCATCCGTTTTACAAGCGACGTGCCCTGCCCCCATTGCCTTATGTATATGTCAATACATCGCCCGGGGTTGATATTCGAGGGATCATCAAACTACTTAAAATAAAGGTATTAAGATTGACCGCCAGTTATCGCCAATATATCAGTGCCTTAGCTTTCTCACCTCGACCATGTCATTCAGGCTATAATATATTTTCAGAACTTTTTCACAGAAACCCCTAGACTAGATAGGTAGGTACTTCGTTTATTGAAGTACAAATAATTACCGTTATCAGATATAAAAGCAGGGCATTTTTATAACGCTATTGTAATGCGAACACAAAAGGAGCGAGTTAGTTTTTAAATTAATGATCAAGCTTTTATACAAATATAATGGATAATAATTGAACTCTTTTATGTAAATAGCAGTACACATTATGTGGTAAAAGGTTACTTGTAGATGTTTTGTGAAAAAGGAGGCAAGATGTAAAACTAGAACTTGATTTTGTTATGTTTATATTTTTCACGTGACAAGATCGAAGGCATTTCAATTTTGATAGCAATTGAAATGCAATGCCACGTAACTAGCTCATTTTGGTGGATGTAGTCCACGAGGTAATGTAGTAAGGCAGGAACGAGGAACAAATGAAAACCAGATGCCAGATGGGCTGTCTGCCAGTTCCGTCAATTACTCAAACAGAAAAATACGCTCAAACCGTCATGATCAACTGCAAAATGCTTTCCGCAAACATGTCGAACATTTTCTTATTCGCAATAACAGAGAGAAAATAACGTTAGGGTCTTGGCAAGTATTTGTAAAATTAATGGAAACAAGAGGTAAAACGCTTCCAGATACGTATTAGCCTTACCTGTTCCGGTGGCACGCTGCCAAATCACGCTATTCATTGAATATGCTCTTACTTTTATAAGAATTTTAGTCGATCTCTAAAAAAGAATATGTAAAGTTATTAGGGTTGGGTCTTCGTAAAAAGGCGATCACACCTCTTAAGGACATCCGTTACTGAGTGACGGCTTATTTTCTATTGGAGCTCATAGTCAGGGTATTATGTATAAGCTTGTGGCACAATACAGGTAAGGTATGCACTCGGCGTTATCGTATAATGTGGGAGCGCGCACGTCAATGGCAGGCGATTGACCAGGATCGTATGTATAAAGCGATAGTGAACATTCGCTGAAGAATTCTGTGGCTACGAGGAAATCTCTTTCGTTAGTTGCTTTAAGCTTATCTATAACTTTAGTATATACAGTGAAGGATAGGATATTTATTTATTTTATACTTTATTGTACACCTCATTAGAAAAGGACAAACATTTTTAAAAAACAAGGATAGGATACTGCTTTTTGTTCGTGTCTCAAACGTGTAGTCTGGTGCTGATACTTAATTGTACACCTCATTAGAAAAGGACAAACATTTTTAAAAAACAAGGATAGGATACTGCTTTTTGTTCGTGTCTCAAACGTGTAGTCTGGTAAGATTTTAGGTCCATATAAATCTTTTCACCACGCATTATGATTATTGCAATTTCAGGCTGTGAAAATAATATAGTCATGTCATGTGGAGATCATTGTACTACATAGTAATTAAAAACAATCGAAACTTTACAACTAACACAAATTCTTTGCTGAAATAATAATAATAAGTATTTTAATAAGTATTTATTTTTCTCACCACAATAAACATTGCAGACAAAGTTACACTTAAGGTTCGTACATATTATGTTTTAAGTTTACTGTGGGAGACTGGTGCCTAAGCTAGGCTTTAAGGGCCTGTGTTTCAGGTCACCAGGTCTCCACCCTCTAGCAGTTACTGTACATTACTTACACAGAAAAAAAAAAAAAAAAAATAAAATGCTTTAACAATATAGAATTAGGTTTTACAATAACTTTTAGACTGTCTGTAGCTCAACTTTCAATATTTAAAAATAAAATAAAATGAAGAAGATAAAACTAAATTAAAAAAAAAAAATATATGTTTTAGTGTAGTGTTAGTATTGTTAGTAAGTACTTGAGCGTGAGTAAGAGGATGTGTTTCGTGTGTGTATGTCTGTGTGTATGTGGAGATGCGTGTGTGGGAGGGTGTGAGTGAGGATTTGGTATATACTAAGTTACGGTGGTAAGTAATTTTTCAGTTTCATCATAGTTGAGCCCCAGAAGCAACGTGGTAAGCTTCTTTTTGCATAGTCCCTTATTGAGGTTAAATATGGGTTGAATTTTATTGATTTTGTTGTATAATAAGCAAAGGTTAATAACTAATAACAGGTATGCAATTTAATGTCTTCCCGTTTTCTTCAACATCAAAAGCTTTGTATCAAAGTTGTCACTTTCAAGAAGAAAAATTAAACTTTAAAAAGTATTTAATTTTTCTCTCTAGAAAATTCACACGACGTTTACACAATTTTCTACTGACAAAGTATGGTACAACTGGTCTCTGAGAGTCTGATAGCGAACTTTAAAGTTACATAATCTGTGCGGGAGTCTTATGTTGCCTTCCACGTAGAGGCTATAAATGCGAATAAAAAGTATATTTGGAGTATAAACATAGTAGAGTGCGCTCTGAATGTCAAGTGACGAGAGTGGCTCACATTCATAATGCCTTCGGTTTGCTGTGGAATGTAGATTAGGGATCTCGCATGCTTACATAACTGCCTTGGAGTCTGAGCAGCACTTGCCGACTAATAGGCTACTATAACGGATGCCTGTAGTCTTTTGTATAGCCATCTTATTTATTGTGTGGTATATTTATAAATGAACAATTTATAATACGCAGTTCCAATGCAAGTTCACCCAGTCACCATAAAGTCCAAATTTTATAAAAAAAATAATGGACCGCAGAACATCACAGCAGTTGCACACTCCAAGTCGCCTATTCCTCGAACTCTAGCCGCTATTAACGCTATCTTGGGCTCGAACACAGATTTGGATATGTTTGCGGACGAATGGAAGATAATACTGTTCGATTGTTTGAATTTTTGTGAGAAGAATGCATGAATGTGTTAAATAAATTATACTAAATAGTGTAATTGGTTTCGGCCGTTCTATTTAAATCAATAAATAAATAAATCTTAACGCTCTTATTTCGGTACCGAAACCGCTCTATATTTTACATCAAAGTACTTAAAACTTCGGACGATGCAGATTATAAGCTGAAACCTAAAGCAATATAAATAAGCGAACTTTTTAAGAATTTGCTAGATAAAGAATACCGATCTGTTTATTCGCCGTAGTTGAAATGTGCACTAGGTCAACAAACTCTGCAGGTATTTAAAAGCTATGTCTTTGCATTGACGTAGCCAAAAGGTAAAATATGTGCTTTATTCAATATGGCTACAAATAACAGAGTTGCCAAACGAATTCAGGCTGTTTTTCTTGATTTTATTTTTCAGTAGACTGAAGCTTAGGCACATTGATGTGGATCATGTTGGGCCGCTATCTATTGAACTACTTACGAAGAAGTTTTTGTAATGTAACGAAACCTACATAATAATCGTAAAGACACGATTTCAATCAGACCACGAATGGATTTACTTACATATAATATTTTAAAATCACGTCTGCCGATAAAATGCAAATTAAGAATGGAAAACAACGAGTATGATTTACCTTCTTATACTTATTAAAATGTTGTTCGTGTAGTCGTTACCATTGATGCCACTACACAATATCCATCAGCAGATTCAAACAGCAAACTAGCGAAAGTCCTCATATTTCATTTGACATTCTAGTAGTGAAAACTTTTTCAACACACAACAGCTCCAAAGATTAAAGTTCCAAGTCAATAACAATGAAAAAGTCCGAGTTTTCCGGGAATCCGAGGCGGACTTTCAACAATACATTTTAAAGCAATTGATATTCGCATAGCCATCGGGCTCCCAATCTAGATGGAAAGCTCCCTAGTGCCCCGTTCATACAGTCGGACGCATATTGCAGTCATTGCCAGAATAGAGCCACACCAACGCGTTACTGTAACACAGAGCATGTATTACGCCAGTGAAATATTGCAACTGCATCGAACACATCAATAAAGTAAGCCTATTGAAAAATAAAAAATAACTCCATTGTTCCATAATAAAAAAGTGAACAAACATGAAATTGTAGTGCCAATTAAATGTGTGGGCTTTATTTTGTAGCTGAATGAAACAATATCGTAAGTGAAATGTCAGAATGCTCGGTGTTTTTTACATGATAATGTGAATACAGATTGCAAAAAAAAAATACAAACGAAAGCTGTGATTCACTTTGGATCCGCCATATTGAATTTCCTGTCACGTCATAAATCTCTATCGAATTAATTGGTTGATTTTTAACTACTAACTACTAAAACTACTAAATTACTTTTTTTTTTAAGTTTGTTCTGAATTTCATTTATTGCAACTATAACTATATACACACTTAAATAAAAGACTCAACTAAAACTAAAAGTAATCTAAAACATGGCGTCGAAAAATTCCTCCGCATCGCAGGCCACTGGTAATGTACCCAAAAGGCTGGCAGCATTGCCACATTGTATGGCAATGCTTATCCTTTGTCCGAGGTAAAAGCCAGCCCTAGGGTCACGCGAAATGTCAACTAAGCGTCTTGACAGATTTTTAAATAAGTAATGAGCACTCGGACCCCACGACCCAAGAGTTTCAACCCCAAACGGCTCGAAAATATAACTACCTACAAGGTTATTATATTTCCGCCGCTTGAGGTTCTCCGCAGCCGCAGCGGCAGCGCCAGCGCAGCACGAAGAGCTAGGAAGATGGGATGGCGAAAGAGTATCGACACAAGTAGCGTCCCACACTAATGGCCTACCCATCTTCCATGGAAATAATGACATGCCGTCCGGTCTCTTGCCATCGTCGCGTGCCAGGCCATTGGGTTCTAATACAGCCGGAACGCCGACGGTGACAAGAGCTCGTCGGATGATGTCGTTAATATTCGCGTGACGCGTAATGCGACCAGCGCTACGGCTGCATGACAGGCCGTGGTGTCCGAGGCTGTTGACAGCTTCGCCACAGTGGCAGCGATGAAGAGAACAACAAGGAGCGCCAAGACGCAGGGAAGCAGCGAGGCGAAAAGTAGTATCGTCGAACAAGGTGCCTATGTTCGACGACGGTAGTGCGTGAAGCCAGAGTCCTGACTCCCATTGACCCACAGCCAACAGACGAGCACGCTCAGCAGCAGTACCAGATGTGCCCAAAAGGTTATTCTGAACCTCTCTGCAGAGTGGCCGACCACCGTCTCTGGAATGATAGGTAGTCGGGTGGATTTAGATTCGGGCAAGCGAGTCTCCAGGCATCCATAGCCTCAGTGAAGCAAGGGTAGGTTAACTACTAAAATACTATAACTACCTACCTTAGCTATATTGTAGGTATTGTCCTTACATCTACTAACATTGTAGATCTATCTACCACAAAGTGCAAAGTTCGACGGCTCACCTCACCGCGCTGCTGTCACCACATGACACTGGTAGAATAGTCGTCATCGGCTCAGTTGCCGAAAAAGAAGAAAAAAAACAACCTACCGTCCTACCATATTAAATTATGTGATTCACTTTTCTTTTGATACCTTTTTGGCTTAGTAGTCGGTTAAAAAAGGAACAAAAACGGGTCCCTGCGAGGATTTTAATCAGAGTGCGATATTAATTATTAACTGACCGCAGAAGTTAGCCGGCGAGCAGAATTTGTTAAAAACTATGTGTAGCACGCTCCTGACAGTATTCCCCATACGGACCTCATTACCACGGATTTGTTTTTAGGAATGGTTTTCCAGATTATAGCGAGCTGGTCTCAATGTTTACAATTTAAGCTAATCGTTCATGAAGAAGTTTTCCATGGGGCAAGGTTCTCGAGGTCTCAAGGTTAAAAAAATATCTGAACGGAGCTTAACTTAGTACCCGTACCCTTATTTCGTTAAAATGCGTGTTTCAATCAATTGTTACATAAAAACGTTTTGAACTAGTCGTTCTTCATTTGACCCTTGGTCAAGCTAATAATTATTGATCGAAAAACGCTGATAAACGAAATTTTCATGGTTATAATTTTTACCATAGGTTAACTATGGATCAAAAAAACTCAGTCATAATGAAACTTGTTTTTTCAAATAAACAGGCATAATATACCAAAGAAGAGTACATTTTATTAAAGAATTACCTGGATTATTTTTTCTCTCAGATTATTCACTTATATACCCCATGATACCATGGCTGGTCTCTAGCTATTTAATAAATAAAAGTAATGTTATAATCTCAAGTTTTACGACACCCACGGGTATGAAGGGATGGGGTGTTCCTGATAACAACCCGAGAACATAAAACTCGTAGCTGTTACAAAAAGCAATTTAGGTTTAATTTTACTAAAGTTTGATATTAAAAACCTACAGGTCTTAAAAATGCAGGTTTCGCTTGCCTACTTATAATTACAACAGTTTGGTGATTGTATGTTTTTTTTTTGGCTCAATATTGAACAAGTTTAACTTGAAAGAAACAGGCTTATATTCAGCACTAGCTGTGCCCGCGACTTCGTTCGCGCTTGCTTTTCGTATTTAGGAAGATATTAAGTACACAAACTCACTAAATGTATATAGGTACTCATCGTGATTATGACATGACTTACAAAATTACGAAGAACGAACGAATATTAACACTTAAAACATTTCTTCGTAAACAATATTACTTGTTATGTGATATTCATCAGTACGTATACACAGGCTTTGCGCGCTGCTTACTTGCGACAAAGCGACATACAGCCTGACCGTGCGAGATACAGGACTACCGCAGATCCACACCAACACGACTAATAGTTTGTCCCTGAGCTTGATTAATGGTCATGCCGAAACTATCAGAAGATAAGTCTCCGCAGAGGACATGGTGGAGTATACGGTGTAGGTCTGCCCTGCTTGGGCGGAGCATCACCGTGTCCTCGTCGAGGCGATCGGCTGCGGCGTCCTGGTTTACTCCATAGTCCGGAGAAGAATATAAGAATGAATGACAGCACGATTTGATAGTTATTCCTAGTTCGGGACCAATCGTAAGTCCGTAGGTGATACGAAGCAGAAAACGCCAAACACTAAGGCCGAAACTACAGACTTCGGGCTTAAGAGAGTAGACCCCCTCAGCCGCCGCAACAGAAAAAGACAACCCGGGCGTTGCGTCGGGAGTCGCAAGGCAATTCCCAGCCACCCTAAGCGCGGGCCCGCAGATGGCGAGCGTAGGTTGGCTCACTGTCCGAACACTAACTACTGTTGCGGAATTTGTTCGAAAAGTCACCACGGCACTGGAACGTTAAAGGCATGAGGAGGAATACGGACGTGTTTTAGTCAGTAAGAGTTTGACACTCTCTTCCGCTCCACGCAGAGCAGAAGAAGTCATTTGATGTTTTCCTATCCATAAAAAAACCCACAACGGATAGAGTAGAGTAGAGACTCCGTTGTCCTGGCTAAGTTTGCAAGCCTAGCTCCGCCCAAATGTACAAAAGCCACTAGTGTGCATCACAGGTTGAGCGGAGAGACGACCGATAATACTCAAGCCGCAAGGGAGTGATAATCTGAGATAAAAGTCAGCTCAATCACTTAGCACTCACAAACCTATATTTACCACCTGTATATGTACATTATGGATTGCAATAAACGATTTGATTTGAAACCTGCACCTCACCGTTCCGAGGATTTTTTCACGTCGGAAAGTCATGGCCAGGATGACGTAGCCGGCGTCGAAACAACCTCCGCAAATTGGGCTGTCTGTAGTGCATAAGTTAAAAAAATTTAAGGGCAATGATCCGTAATAATAATCCCTATTATTACGGAGGTAATTTTTACTTAAGCTGAGAAGTCAATTAGTTAGTCACGTTTATAGACTTGTCATTGCCATTTTTCACTTTTTTCACCATTTGTTGTCATGTAGTTCAGTTGTTCTCTGGCAAATTCATGCACGAAACTGTGTGAAAGAAAGAAAGAAGGAGGAGCGGGTACGGGTCCAGCACTACCATCTCGAAACCTATCTTGGCGAGTTCTTCTGTGGCGTCATTGCCCAGGGATCCACAGTTCCCCTTGAAGCTCTGGAGTGTGAAACCCGCTACTGGTAATTTCTGGCCCTAGGGTGGTCACGACGAATCACCAGCTGACTGGGAATTGAACAGTTTTGTTTCAAAATTAACAGAAAATAATTAGGAATGATCCCAGATCCTGGGAAAGAAATTCAAGAGGTGAAAGTCTTGAGCATCGAAGCCGAGTTTTTAGCCTTTCGGTTTTCTATCGGTTGCATTTTGGGGAGTGTGCGACGGAATTGCATAGTTTAATTCCGCCAAGCTCGTTCCATCATCGGACCGCCACCGGTACACGATGGACCTCACACCCACATGAACAAAACGTTTTGGAAACACATGGCGTGGAATTCCCTGACTGAGTCCGTGTTTCCGGATAGTTACAGCCTGGGAGTCTTATCAAGAGTGAATAGGTTACTTATAGGCAAGCGTGCTCCATCTTCGATCACATCATCGTTTGCCATCAGGTGAGATAGTGGTCAAACGCGTTCCTATCAAAAGTAAAAAAAAATTAAAACAAAGTCAGTGGAGCAATTTTATTTTTGCATCAAATGCGTAACGCCTGGTAAGTATCAAAAGAATCTTTAGCTAAAAAATACTTTTTGGTGTAATTCTCGTGCTGTTGATGGTACGTACAGTTTCGCTCAACAGATGGCATTGCAAGTGTCATTAAAGATACTTACCCCTTCTTACTATGCATGTAGATAATAAGTTGATTTCTTCTAGATTGCCATAATCCTATCAGGTTTATGTGAATGTTTTCTACATTAGTTTTGTATTTTTTATCGCGATGCAAACGAAACAGAATACATATAAACAAAAAATAGGTTCTGCTTGTCTTTCTAAAAAGATATGCAAAATACAGCAATTACATATTATTAATATTTGAAAATATTAGGTTTGGTAGGAATAAAAAAATAAGGAAATAAATAAGATAAAAATAATTCAAAAATAATTACAAAATTTGTGGGATTTGAACCCAAACCTAGTCTTTCGAGAAGCAGGCTTTAAACCAAACGGACTATGAGATCTGTTAACAATTGATTAAAATAGCCGATAGCTTAGCTCCCTGAAAGGGTTCCACATCAGATGCTCTAGACCTTCATTTTTTTTACGTCGACAGACAGTACTCATCATGTTGACCAACTATTCCTAAAGCGGTATATTAATATCTCTTATAGATTAGCCGGGCTGCTAAGGTTCCACGTATTGTATTCAGATCTTCAAAATAAATTATAGCCTATATGTTGGCGAGGACTAATAGCTATACAACAAAAAAAGTTTCATTAAAATCCGTTCAGTGGTTTTTGCGTGAAAGACGAACAACAGACAGACAGACAGACAGACAAAAAAATAAAAAAAAATATTTTTGGCTTCTACTGTTTGTATAAAGCACCCCTGGAGTATTTTTTTTAGTTTATATTCAATGTACAGAATTGACCTCTTCTACAGTTTTATTATATGTATAGATTGAGGGAAGTCATTCTGTGGTAGTGAGTTGACGGAGGACATTGAAAGAATAAAATGTGTTTCGCCGAGTCGTAAAGTAACACGCGACAAGGGCAGGGAGATGGAAGTCAACCACTGTGCAACTTGTTCACATTCAATTCAAAATTCAAAGGATTTAATTTCAGACAGGCCTACATGGGCATTCGTAAAACGTCAGAAGCTGTTACGCGGTTTGAATTGGTAATTTCCTATGGAAAACAAATGGCAAGAAACTCCACGGTTACTCTTTAATACAAAATAAGTTATTGATTTTATAATGTTTCCATATTACAGTATACGTAGGCATAAGAGGAGAGAGAGGGGTAGACCAGTTAACATAGTACCAAAACTCTTTCGAACATAATCCGCAACTCTGGCAGCGCTTTACGTAGGTACCTAAAACAATGGTATTCAGCTGAATCCAGTTTGAAACCGACCCCAGGATAGTTGGTGAAAGGCTAGGCAGTCGATGATATTTTTAGTACCTATTGAATGAATCGACCCAGTTAATCGTTATAAGTACGTATTTTTTTGTTTCGATCACTAAAAAACACGTTAAATGTGCCCAAAACCATTATAAGATTTAAATACAATTTAACACATAAGTACCTACTCAAAAACTCGCGAAACTTGTGGTTATAGGAAATGAAAACAAAGTTTTGTTTTGATTTTTTATGTTTTGCTAAGTAATCGTGCCGAGGTCAAGGTCTGTGGATGGGTGACCATCTTAACATACTGAGACTCCTTCGTGTCTCGGAAAGCACATTAAGCCGTTGGTTCGGGCTGTTATTTGGAAATCTTTGGCAGTCGTTACGGATTGTCAGAAGCTAGAAAATCTGACACCAGTCTTGCCAAGAAGTACCGTGCAGCCGCTCCACGTAAAATACTGTTATTCAGCTGAATTCGGTTTGACTAAGAGCCGACCCTAATATAGTTGGGAAAGGGCTAGGCACATGATGATGTTTAATAATCGTACACAGTTGAAGGATTCAGTCACATTATGCCAAAGAAAAGTTAAATAGTTGATTGATGTAGGAATGAGCGAAATTGAAAAATTGAAAACTTAGATAACGTAGTACACGTCTTATATTAATGAATAGGTACTTTTTTTAAATTTACGAAATTGGACTCGAGACCCATCAGAGACAGTTTTTATGAGACCGAACGTTAGATCCTTAGCGAAAAACAATGTTGCTAAAAATCGTGTGAGGGTCATAATCTGACGGACAATCTTAACACCGCGATTCAGAAAAACGCGTCATCGGTCCAACGCTATCTATCGACCATTTGGTAAACTGACAAAATACATGGCATATGAAGACGTTAAATAAGGAGCCCATAATTATGTAACAATAAGTAACGTATAGAAAGAAAAGAAAGAAAGAAAGAAAAAGCGTTTATTCCGCCAGAAAAGACGCACAAAAATAACTTAAAATAATTAAAACAAAGTTAGCTACAAAACCCGTATCACTGCCACCAGGCTATATCAGGACCGGGCACGAGTCTTTAGTCATGCCATAGACAAAACAGAACATCGTTCTAGCTTTGTCCATGGCATGACGTCCGGCTCTAACTGTCGACTGACAGTGACAAGTTGACACTGGCAAAATATAAACAAGTAAACACAAACAGTATTGGTACAGTTACTGTGTACAATAAAAATATACAAATAATTCTCAAAATATAACTAAATTCAAGTTGTGCGTCGCATCCCAGCAAGAATCGGTCGTTGCTCAGCATAATGCCGCGACCCTGGATAAATCCCACAATCAACGGCGCTGATTTTCAGCAACCACCGTTTGAGTGACCTTCTGGCGTCCCCCCGTGAGTATAAACAAGGCAGGTAACTTATTATTTAAAACACCACTAACAATTAAATAACTAGACTATATAGTATTAAAATCATTTAAATACAATTTAAAAAGCAAATAAAAATCAACATTGTCCTAGTCATAATTTATCCAAATAAAATACGTGTATACCAACATTACAAAACAAAACAAAAATTGAATTAATAATATTACACAAATACAATATTCCTTAATATACCATGTATCAATCTTACAATTAACTACAAATATGTTACAGTTATAATCACAACTCTTATTTCTTATGCAGGAAGCATGCACGTATTAAAATGTTCACTTTTATTTTACTACTTATTATAAGTTTCACAAAAAACTCTACAATTTTATCTTTCTCAATAGGTGGCACCTAAGAGTCGGTCACCGTATGAAGTTCCTTACTAAAATTAAAAATTCAACTTTTGATTTTGTGGGTCGATTTTGACGAAATAAACGCTAAATGTTACTCGGGTTAACACTTAATATTTTTAAGAACTTAGCTTTCGAATCCAATCAGTAGTTTTTGCGTGATGCTGACTCAAACATATGGACAAACAGACAAACAGATAAACCGACAAACAGACATGGCATTTTTGCGTTTTATACCTTTTTCCTAACATTTCTCAGTTATTTTAACGCGAAAATATTCAATGTACAGACACGGTAAATCTACGATTTTATTATATGTATAGATAATATATAACGTTATCTATGTATTGCACTAAACCCTATGTATAAATTAAGTATTTTGAATTGGAATTTGTGACACTGCATAATGATTTCAACAATATTTGGCGTTGGCAAAGCAATTAAGTACTTAGTACTGTAGAGTATCTAAAATACAAATTTAATAGCATGTTCTCATTGAACCGATTAATATTATACTAACTAATAAATACATAAATGCTAAAGTGACTTTATTTGGTTGATACACTTTCACGCCCAGATCCGATTTTGATGACTTTGATATAGAGATAGATGGGACCCTTTTTTATTTATGGATGGGAAATCATCAAATGACTCCTTCCACACTGGGCTGAACGGAAGAGTGTCAGACTCTTACTGACTAAAACCCATCTGTGTTCCTCATATAAAGCCCTTTGCGTTTCAGGGCCGCGGTGTTTCTTTCGAACAAATTCCGCAAATATGAATATAACCCTGGAGACGGAAAAAAAAGTTGCAATTGCAATTTCTTTTTTTGGGAAATCCATAGTAACGCAAGGAGAGACGCGAGCAAAATCTAGTTACCTTATAATAATTACCCTCTATTAACATTCACAAAGAATAGTTAAATAATTTAACCACTATCGGCGACTTTCCATCTGTTTTTTAGTTCTCTTTGCTTAACCCTAATCCTAAGCAATTAATGCAAATTATTGTGAGCCGGGAGAAGATTATAGCTTCCATTTGCATTTCCATACAAACAATACGGTCTTAAATACTTGGTTTTGTTTTTCATATTTCCTTTCTATTTTACTTATGAATCCCGTTTGACCGGACCGCGTTAGGAATAGTAAATCAACCATAATGTAGGTTCCAGAAAATGACAGACCCTGGCTAAGATGGCGGGACGAGTTTGATACCTATCGACAGGATTAATCCACACTTTCCCAAAGAGTAGTGAAAGGAAGTAGGACGAAGCAGGTTGAAAAAAAAATAGACAAAGAAATCCCATTTGAAGATATTTTTTTTCAACAACAACAAACGTCTTTGTCATTTGCGATCGACAGTGCCTTTAAATCGTAGCAATAAGTGTGGTTTTCGTAGTTCCCAGCTTACACGTGGTTGATCATAAGTCCCAAAATCTACAGTAGGCACCAATCGACACTGCTGTTTCGAAAGTGACAGGTTGACGTCAGGGTCCAATGAAAGGGTAGCGGATTTTGTTCGAAAGAGTTACCGCGGCCCTGGAACACAAAAGGCACTAGGAGGAGCATGGGTGGGTTTTAGTCAGTAAAAGTCTGACACTCCCTGCCGCTCCGCCCAGAGCGGAAGGGGTCATTTGATGATTTCCCATCCTTAAAAGGGTCCAATGAAACCAATACCAAATGTAGTATCAAGATCATGTATCTTGAAGGTGTAGTCATGAATATCGAGACCGAAAATACCCAGTACATAAACGTTAACATATGATGCAGGTACGTACGTACGAAGACACGTTTTTCCAATTTACTGACTGGCTTCGTGGTGAAGTTTATAAGAAACATAATAAAGTTAACCAAAAGATGGTTACGACGTTTCCAATGCGAAATTATTATGTTTAATAATAATGATAAAATGGATAAGATATTGTGGAACTGTGTTTAATTTATCTAAAGTTTGATAACGAAGTTTGATACGAAAAATTATAAGCATTTACTTATAATTTTTCGTGACTTTATCAAACAGGGCCATTCAGGGCATTTGCCCTGAAGAAGTTAAAGGTGGAAGTTTTATCTCAAAATGCGAGTAGGCACACGAAAGTCCTGACCTGACCTATTGAAATTATAATTATGAAAATTAGTTAGGATAGATGGACAGGTACTTACTCTTGCACGCAACAACTATTGAACAGATTTGGGTGAAATTGGCACACATTTAGTTTATAACCTCGAAAAGTACATACAATACTTTTTAAGTTAATACATTTTATTCTTTAATTCCCGAATGAAAAATATAAATAATATGGGCCCGAAACGAGCATGTCTCATGATCGGAAAAATTTATATTGCCGTATATCCCTCTGTCTGAAAACAAGCTCAAGTATCGGAAAAATGTACTAATAAATAAGAAGAAATCTCTAGTGAATTCCCTATCAATATATTAAAATGAATTACTTGTTACTAGGTAATCCATTTCCTTAACAACCGACACGCGATCATCGGAAGCTTTCAATTTTATTTCATTAGCTAAATCAATCTGAAAATATAACAAAATAAGATACACAAGGACATTTTTGCTTTTTTTTACATTTAAATTTGGTACCTATTCAGATTTACAAAAAGAAAATTTATATCATCACTTTCTGAGCCTAAGTGTACTAACTAGGTTAATATATTATAATATTTGTAATTATAGGTTTGCGGAAGGCATGACAGACACATTTGTTAAGGCAGTTTTAATCTTTTCATATCGTGAGTTTATCTCTTATAAGTCTACCACTCAAACTCCATACACTACATCAATTCTACGAAGGGGTGCTTCCAGTATCACTAAACCACGTTTCAAGGGATAGATCGCGTGCCGTCGGAGATTTATAACTCAATCCGACAATCAGCGAAACGCTTAACTAGCTGACGATAAGGTGTCGGCGAATGATTGCGTCCGTCTATTCGCCGTGAAATAGGAACTATCGACTGCTAACCGTTAAATACGATTAGGGGATAGATTATGATGTTATTTGGGGCTGTTGCGCGGCTGTTGGTAGTGGATTGAATGATCTGCTTTGATTTAGTGTGACTTGAAGGATTTTATGTGACGAACATCGTGTGGATTAAAATAATTTGAATTGGAAGAAATAACCTGAATCTGTGAATTTAATGCCTTTCGTGAATATTATTTTTCGAATCGACTGTTAAACCAAGGTTGGTAGTGTTAAAAATTGGCAGTGCGCAGGCCACATTGATGCAGAACGGATAGGCGATGGAGTTCAATGGTTCTTGTGTCGACCGTGTAGGTAGGTACTGGAAGTCGCAGTATAGGAACAAACGCTAAATCAACGCATCATCTTGGTCCAGCAGTGGACATATTTCGGCTGGAACATATCACCACACTTCTTTTTCCCACATACAACGTGTAACAGATTAAACGAAATGTTGGTTTCATAGAGAAAGTTGTTCATAATGATGAGTACAATGACCCCTTAAGAGGTATTCCGTTTATCCTATTACAAGTTGCATATTTTGGACCCAATATATCGTTTCTTTTTTTATGGTACATAGATGTGTTAAAAACATTTCAAAATGTCCTTGCCGGCTGCAGTTACAAAGATTTGCCCACTTGCATAAAAATTACAAAACCTTGAATTTTAAGAACCTACTTATTTAAGAACTGTTAATACGTAAGTTCTCAATCACATGAAGAAAACCACAGGCAAACAAACCTTTAGACTAATTATTAAAATAACCCCAGTTTTACTCCGTTCACACCCCCCCCCCTTACAAATATATGATATACAAGTTGAAACAGAAATAACAAACCTGAAAAGGAATAATTGTGTACTTTAGAGTAACCCCGAAATTGCGAAAAAAAAATCACATTAATGTTTGCTTAACTCTACACAATGTACTGAACAGCTGTTTATTTTCATGATATCATTGTTAGTACCATAGTTGGTAATAGATGTTCATAACGATGAGTAGGTACAATGAGGGGTTCATTTATTCAGATTTTGCGTTTTTTTTTTTTGTGTATCGGGCATATTCTGATAATTCCCTTTGGAATAAAAACCTACTAGCTACCCTTAAAGTAGAACGAACCCCGTACCATGTTATAACGAGTTTATTCACCCGCAAAAGCCTTTTCCATTTGATATATTTACGTATACCTGAGAGACTTACGGTTTGACATGTCATACACATTGGAATTGGAAATAATGAAAACATTCGAAGTGTCACCGATAACTAGTGGAGTTTTTAATCAAGCTTCTTAATTGACAGGCTTAAAACGAAATTCTAAGGAAATTGTGGTTAATATTTTGAAAGGGTGAGTCACCTAAGTAATTATTTATTAAATACTGACATCATTCAGTATGTAAGAAATAAATAAACTGTTGCGGATTATGTTCGAAAGAGTTACCGCGGCCCTGGAAAGCAAAGGGCACTAGGAGGAGCACGGATGGGTTTTAGTCAGTAAGAGTCTGACACTCCCTTCCGCTCCGCCCAGAGCGGGAGAAGTCATTTGATGATTTCTCATCCATAAAAAAAAGAAATAATTAGAATGAATATGAACAGTGAAAAATACTAAATATTTTGTAAGATGCAAATTCTCTGTTATACATTAAAACTGTAACAATCTGTAATACACTGGGAACATATCGACAAGCCCTATATAACATTTTCCAGTTCAGCAAACAATAGTTCAACAAAAATGAAACAGGAAAATGAACGTACAATATCGACTTATTTCATCTTCGCATCCATTGTTCCACGTTGTTAATATCCGTCGTGGAACAGACTGCGGAATTAAAAAGAACAAGGAAATGAAAAGTACCATAATTATTGTACCTGTTGTTGTATTGTTTGTACTGAATGCCGTTTGATCATTGGGGCTATTTGTTTAATTTACACTATTTCGAAAATTAATTATTAACCACTTCAGCGTATACGGGGCTTGTACTTCCCACTAATATTCTTGCCTTACACGTCTTTTGTTGACTACAATCCCCAAACAACACTGAAATTTAATGCGTAGACGTGTTGCGCGAGCATCGCTTACGCGGCTGGGACGCGGTATCTCATTAATTTGATACGAATTAAAAACAAGCCTGTTTTTTCTCACATTCCTCCTAGTAAATCCTGTTATTTGGTTTCCATATCATGGGGGTGCATAAAAAAAAAAACTCCGCCATGTTTGACCGCCATATTGTATTAAAAATGTCTCTTGGCCAAAATATGACGTGTTGTCATCCAAATCAAAGGCGTATTCAGTCTATGTATTCAGTAGCAAGTTTTGACTCATAATACTAACTAATTAACAAGGCAAGTTAAATAAAAGTTTGTAATAAATATATTTATATTTTGTGTTGAATACTTATATAGGTTATTTTATTACATTAAAATCGGTTCGTCACTAAAGAATGTTCTTAGCCGATTCAATGTTTTCATAAAGTTACAGACACAGAAGTCATTGCAATGTGACACTGCCAATTAAACAAACACAACATTTAATTTTTCATAAAATGTCCAGTCCATTAAAAACGTTTTAGCATGATGTCAATTAGACTAGATATTCGTGTTATAAAGTTGAACCGTGTTTTTTGGTTAGATTGTGAGTAGGTGTATTAGGAACTGGATACCTACTCAATATGCCAATGCCATCATGATTGCGTTGTGAAAAAGAGATAATGCTATTTGTTCTGCATAGCGCCATCTCTCTATTACAATCATGATGGCTTTTCGTTGCAGTAATATTTTACTGAAATTTTGTTGACCTTTGTTTTTAAGTGATTAAAATAGTTCTATATACAGTAGTCTATTTATTGCCATAGCTTCAAAATATATTATGTAGCCTATCTTGACAAAGGAGAGAATTTTAAAGCTGACGAATGTATAAGCAAATCTGTATCCAGTTAAAAACACCATGTAGGCAGACCATGCGAGCGTATTTGGATACGCTCGCATGGCGCTTTTACAATTCCTACAACACAAAATGGTGACACGATAGCGGTGACTAATGTAACTAGAGATACAATTTTGCAGAGGGAACCTGGATGTGGTCATAGCGCGGCGACAAAATATACAGGAGATTTGGTTCGAAACTCAAGACCAGCAATAGGAATGAAAGGAGTTGACTGCAGTAGATCACAGTCCGGTTAAACAGTTGATAGCCCTTGCGTGTTAACTTGCTAGTGGTTTTACCTTAAAAAACAAATTTAAAAAAATGTGTTTGAAGTCCTATATCATCATGCTTCTATCCCCTGGAGGGTACTGCAGAGGTGTGCCTACAGTACAATCAAATAACGCAAGTTTTTTTAAAGGCCTAAGTTGTAGGAAACGAATCTATTGCCAACAACCGGGCACAAGTTCAGACTCCGGGCTGCTACTGTGGTATTCCAGATGATGAAACCCAAAACAACTTTGCACGACTCGCATATCGAACCCTAGTTCTCATGTTTAGCTGTAGCGCTTGCGACCACAAAACAAACGAGGTAGTTTGAAGTTGCATCCGAAAAATGGTATTGACTTCTATTGGCTGAGAGGTACGGAAAGTTTGCTATCACGTATTTCCTCGAAAAAACTATTTTGGAGGTCGTCCTTTATAACTTTTGACGTCCAAGAAGTTTCAAAAGACAGCCCGTTAATTTGAACAAATGGATTTTGCTTTTCTATCTAACTCTTCAAGTTCTATAAACGTAAGTAATAAGATATTAAAATTTTGTTTTGATGATGAAGTCAGTTTTACCTTAATTCAGAGCCTTTACGCGGTACGGCTTTTCATACAAACTTTAAAATCCTTATTATTCGAAATGAATGAACTGATTTTAATGAAACTTGGTATGCATACGCTAAATATCCGGATCTAAATAGTTATCAGAGAACATTTTTCAAAAAGATTTTAGAGGGAGAGTGAGAGCGATTTTAAGTTTTCTATAGAAAGTGAAAAATCACTATTTAGACCTAGATACCTAGCGTATGCATACCAAGTTTTATTAAAATCGGTTCATTCATTTCGAAAACTAAGGATTTGAAAGTTTGTATGAAAAGCCATTAATTAAGGTTAAAATAACTTGATGGTACAATACAATGGCTTGTTATACGGCGCTAATTAGTATAGTTTACTAATTGGAGTGTTAGTGTGCTACTTGTTAACAACGGATTGACAATGTAATATAATCCAAGCTGAGATGAGATGGGAATGGGTTTATTCATCGCAGTGGGTATTAGTGGCTTAACTTTCTATTTCGAGGTTAATAGTAGATGCACACTAGTCACCTGACATAAGCCACAGCTTGGCGATGAACAGATTGTGATTGGTCATACGTTTTCAATTTCGACCTTGACGATCTCTTCCATGATTCGCGCGTATTCGACCTTAAAAATGCGTTACAGTTATAAGTAGTAATATATTAATTTTTATTTCATTATTTTTTCTTAACAAGACACGAATATTTTGGAAACTATTAAAGGATAGGATTTATTCAAAACGATTTTTTTCACAATATATCGAGAAATTATAATCTAATAAAGATTATTCCAATCTTACGGTGTCTGCAATTTTTGGTGACATATAATATATACAACTCAGTTACTTGGCGACAAAAACAGCTTATTATACACTTCTGGACACATCTATTGGCCCACCTTAGAGTTTAGGTTTCGATGGCCCCTACCGAAATATAATTGCTAGATTGAACAAAAACTGTTGATGCAGTTTTAAACCTGATACATTTTACCATCTTTTTCGATCGTATTGTTTTAAATTTGAATTCAGAATACCATACGACATGGAGCTACGCCTAACAAGTCGGATATGCGCCTTGTTAAAGGCAATTGATTTTTGAATAAAAAACATGTTTTATCAAAAAAAAGTTTAATTTAATAACGCGTGTTGCCTCCATGGGCATCTACCACAGCTCTCATACGATTAGGCATAGAGTTTATCAACCGCTCTATGAAATTTTGAGGGATCATCTCCCATTCCTCTTCTATGGCAGTTTTCAACTCCTGCATCGTCTGGGCAACTGGCTGACGAGCCCTAACACGTCTTTTTAGCTCATCCCACATGTGCTCAATGGGGTTCATGTCTGGGCTTCTGGCTGGCCAGTCCATAACTGTGATGTTCACATCCCGAAGATATTCCCTGACGATGCCGGCCGCATGGGCTCTTGCATTATCATGCATAAAAAGGAAATTTGGGCCCACATAGTCCGCGTATGGTATCACGTGAGGTTCTAAGCACTCACGAATGTACCTTTCAGCATTTAATGTTGGCAGCCGTGGTCCTGTAACAACCTCAAGTTGAGTTTTGCCGCTCGCGGATATACCGCCCCAGACAGTCCATGAGCCACCGCCATAAGCAACCCTCTCTTCAAAGCAGCATTGTGCGAAACGCTCTCCCTTACGTCGGTAGACCTGCTTCCTTCCATCATTGCCATGTAACACAATTTTAGACTCATCAGAAAAGAGTACACGGCTCCAATCTTGCTGTGTCCAATTTAAATGACTGCGTGCGAAATGAAGGCGCGCTGTTCGATGGGCTCGCGTTAGTTTGGGCCCATTAGCTGGCTTGTGTGGTACCATATCGCGTTCTTTTAACCTTCTCCGAACAGTTCGAGCGCTCACAGATACTCCGTGGAAGTCGCGAAGTTGGTTTTGTATCTCAATGGAGGTAAGGTGACGATTTCTCAAGCTGGTCGTCCCGATGAATCGATCCTGCCTTTCAGTTGTGACCCGAGATCGTGGCCTTCCTTGGCGACGAACAAAGCCGCCAGTCTCTAGGTACCTCCGATAAACATTTCGGACCGCAGATCGACTTAAATTAAGTTGAGCACTCACGTTTCTTTGGCTGTGTCCGGCCTGAATAAGTGCCACAGCTTGGGCGGCGACTTCAGGTGAAGTATCCATAGATTATTGATAGAACCTCACCTTAATGTAAAGAATAAGTAATGTTTGTTTTAAAACCAAAGATATCAATCACTTTTTCAAGAATTAAATCCAAGTAAACCAATAAAACCAAGTTTTCTTAGTATTCGATTGTTTGATATCAACAAACAGGCTCCAAATTGTCTTTTGTTTCTTTAAATTCTGTGTTCGAAATTCAAAAAAAGACTATTGAATGAAATTGTGAATGTGCCAGGTTCAAAACTGCATAAAAACTTTTTGCTCGACCTAATATAAAATTTTAGCTAGGACCAAACGAAACTGAAAATACAAGGTGGGCCAATAGATGTGTCCAGAAGTGTATTATATATATCACATGCAAGTTTGAAATAAAAAAATGGTCAATCATAGTGAAAAAAAATTTCAATCAATGTGAATTCCTCAACAAGATCCAAAGTCCTACAAACTACCCAGTCGAATATCTCGTTTGTGAAGTTCAAAAAGATATCGGACAACGAAAGAAACAACAATCTCAGAGACATACCTATATACAATCTTTTAAATCAAATCTGAACTCATAAACATGTAAACATGTTGTAGAAGCATGTAAGTTATCACCTTTGCATGCATTTTACAATTCTCCCGGGAGCAATATGCTCTTCCTGCATTAACGTGAGAGCTAAGAGTGGAACGCTATTCCTTTTGCTTCAAAAATGTCACTGAAGCAAGTACAAAATTTAAAATTTTCGTCACAAAGTATTTCCTTTGGTGAACATTCATGTGTAAACGGTGAATATGCACTTAACGTTATTCAAAAATGATTTTTGACCAAAATGAATGGACATTTTGTGCACACAAAGTATAATGATAGTAGTAGGTACCTATACTTTATAAAAAAAATACATGAATTTTGGACATAGGTATACTTACATGAATACCCACGTAGGCTACTATCCAGCCTGCCAGGGTTGCGGATTTTGTTCGAAAGAGTTACCGCGGCCTTGGAAAGCAAAGGGCACTACGAGGAGCGCGGATGGGTTTTAGTCAGTAAGAGTCTGACACTCCGTCCCGCTCCACCCAGAGCGGCAGGAGTCATTTAATGAATTCCCACCCATTAAAAAACAGGCTACTATCCAAAACAAGTAGTTTTTTGAAGATGTATGTATACTTAAACGTAACATTACGATAAGCATTGGTATGTCTGAAAGACAAAAGAGTTATAAACTGGCGCTCAATTTTACCAATAAATATGTACAGCACAACATAAATGTAAGAGCGGGAGGTCTCAGGGACCTCAAATGATAACTATCATACATCTTGTAAACACTTTTTATTATCACTCAGTATCAACAATCATTCACACAACTTAGTCTTACAATCAGATGCACACAGTTCAAAATACAATTTTATACTCTGTGCTCTGCGACTAGAGCGAGCCTTTATAAACGCTTAAACAACTGTCAACGTCACACAGCAACGACTTCCGGTGACATTTGTTTTACAATAAAGTTTAGATTTAATTTCGCACAATATTTGATTTCAAAGTCAAAGTCAAAACGTTTATTTCAATTAGGCCATTAAACGGCACTTTTGAACGTCATCATTTGCTTAAAATAATAAAAAGTGACTCTACTGTCCGTTCGCTAAGGTAGATTCTTATGGAGAAGTACAAGACAAGAAACTCCATAGTTACCTACTCTTTTCAAATAAAATGTAATTAATGACACTTTTTAAATACTTTAATTTCTAAATTTAGACAGTTATCAATTATTTTATTGAAATGAACCAACAGTAACAATGTTCCAATTTCCTTTTTAGACTTAAATTGATACTTAAATCGAAACACTACTTAATTTAATTTAATTTTATAATTCAATGCACTGATTCGTGTTTCCGTTACATCATCAGTCGTTATGACGTTTGTTATAGGCTGTGGTACGGTTTTTATTTGTCAGCGCTATCATATATTTATATGACTTTATCCTTGGGTTAAGTTGGGCTAGGGAACAGTACCGCTCGCCGCATTCTTGACGTAGGTACACTCAACATAGTTTGATCAGTGGAAGTGCGCGTCGACGTCGGTTATACCATTTCCAAACTTTGCCGGCCATAAGTGCTTGGACTATTTAGTCGCTATAATTTAGTCTCGAGCTTGGCTGAACCCTTCGACCCGAACCCACTGGATAGCTGGCTCGTGTTAAGTACAGACAATAAAATAGTTTGGTGTGTACGCAAGGAAAAGGGTGCAGGACTTGCCTTTAGGCTGTAATTGTCATTTGTACATCTTTGAGAGTCGTTGTGGCAGTCAGAAGGCAGAAAATCTGGCACCGGTTACTAGGTTGTGAAGGTCATTATGCTGTTGCTCCATATAAAACAGTGGTACTCACCTGCATCCGGACGGACTAAAGTAACTTTAATTTTGCAAGTCTGTGTTTGTCGTGTGGTTTCTTTTTTTTTTTTTTAAACCGACTTCAAGCTTATTTTGTACCTTGTAGTGGTTTTCAGTGCAACCCCCAAAAATTTCCACCAATCCATATCTATTTAGCTATCTATCTCCGAAGTTCTTCATCAGATCTTTATGAAATTTAAATGGGACCATATCGGAATAAACCTCTTTTGAATCAAATAATTTAAATCCGAATATATATGACGGGGTTATACCTGAACATGCATAAAAAAATATCCTAATTGATAACATCCTCCTTTTTGAAGTCTGTTCAAAAACCGACCCCGACGTAGTTGGGAAAAGGCCGGAAAGATTGACTTGCCCTCGTGCACACAGATACTCAAATAAACGATGTCAAAGAGTTTGTTTTTTATAGGCATGTGTTTATCCATTTTCACACCTGATGGTAAGCGATAATGTGGTCGAAGTTGGAGCACGCTTGCCTAGAAGTAATCTATTCACTCTTGACTTAAAGACTCCCAGGTTGTAGCTATCAGGAAATACTAGACTTTGGCAAGGAGTTCCACTCCTTTCCTTAGCTGTACGCACAATGACTATGTTCCTAAAATGTTTTGTGCACCATGTACCGGTGGCACATCGCCGTACGTCTTGGGGTCCGATGATGGAACGGGCTTGGTAGAATTAACCCACAAAATGCAACCGATAGAAGACCGACAGGCTAGCAACTCGGCGTCGATGGTCAAGACTTTAAAGCTTCGACTCAACGAGCGTATCCTTGTCAATGAACCTCTTGGCTCGTTTCTCAATTGACTCAAGGGCATCAAGCGTTATCTGGATCCGTCCCAAAGATAAGAGCAGTACTCCATATACGATCGAACTTGCGCTTGGTAATCGAACTTGCGTTTGAGCAGCAATTGATGAAAAGATGTTGGATAAAAAAGAAGATGATGGAAAACGTTGTTAACAAACCTGTAAGGTCTAGAACTAAAAAATCAAAGACATAATAGGTATCATCCACCAGCCTTCATAGCCTCCGACCACTCTCTAGGTTCCCTCGGTTTTCACCCTTTTCCTCAACTCTCAAAACTGGGAACAAAAATTATGCGATGACGAGCAGAATCCAAGACAACTATATATGCAAAATCCATTGGTTTTCCTAATAATGTTGTGGTCTTCATCCAGTCCTACCGGTTGAACTGAATACCAGTTCTTTACATCCACAACCTAGTAACTGTGTAACACGATAGCCCTTGGCAGGACAGATGTCAGATTTTCTGACTTTTGACCCATTACGCAGTCGGTATGGGTCAAAAGTCAGTAACTCAGAAAAAAGACAGGAAATCAGAGAAGATATTAGACAGTTCAAATAATTATCTTGAAATGGCAGCCGGAACCAATGGCTTATCGTACTTTCTGAGGCACGGAGGAAAGCACGAATAACTTGGTTTGTAACGAATGGACATCCACGGACCTAACTCGGCAAAATATTTGAAATTTCAAATGCCTGAAAACTCATCCTCTTTACTGGCATTACGTAAATTCTCCCTATTTAATAAATATGAAACAATAAACTTATTCATTATATCAAATTCGACCTTGTCTGATCAAAAGCCGCGCGAAATTAAGTATCTTTGAAACACTATAGGCGTTAGACGGGCGCTTTTTAAACCTTTACTTAATTACAAAATTTCTAAAATGTACCGTGTCATAAAGTAAATTAACGATTATGTAGGTAGAGTCGATGTTATATGATACGTAGAGCCTCGAGGTCAATGTTTTTCACAGGTTTAATAAATTATACCACCACATAATATCATACCATAGGTTTTCATTCAAAATGACTGGAAAATTAATGCTAATGTGATGAAAGTAATATTTTGTCTGGCAATTATTATAATTTTAAAAAATTCCAACATCACACCAGGTTTTATCTTAATTAAAATTGTGAGTTAATTAACGAATGAAAATAGGTGAAACACAAGTAAATAGCTCCTAAAAAAACATCAAAGCATGTTTGTATTTAGCATCCAGTTACATGTGTCTACCATCAAAAAAGACAGGCAGCATTATACTGTAGATATTTTTTACATAGGTAACTTATTATCATTTTCCGCAGTTTTTCAGGTAGAGAAGTTAATTCCATATTTAATTTAATTCTCTACTAAGTTGATACCCACAACAAAGTACTGACAAAGGCCATTACTTGGAGACAGAAGTGGCAGTCCGTCATAAAAGTAATTCGACCATCAAATTACTAACGCCCCCACTTTTTCAGAACACTTACGTACATTTCCTCTATGGAAAGTCGTAATATAGCACTCCTTAGGGAAATCTCTTCTATTGCCAGCTTGTTTTGTTCAACTGACGTCAGTTGGCCAACTGTATGTACCAAATGAAACAACTTATTATTCTTTAACGGTAATATGAGTTGACTCAGTGAATTGGACGGCGAACAAAGAATTTAGTGACTGTTTTTTCTGCACGATTAACTTAATTCGTTTCTGTTTTTTATTTCAGTGGCGCCAAAACATTTTGTGGTAAACATAAAATTAAATCTACGGTAAAGTATGTTTTCTTGTAACTTATAGGTTTTCATGTATATTTTTCTCAGAGTTTCTTCAATGCAGCATGCAAAACTTCTTAACAACGTGTTTTATAACAAGTCTCAGGAGAAATAATGTGACGCTACCTACACGTGTTTTGTATTCCTGTAACAAGAGCTCCTTGTGCTTGTCTCGACTCTCGAAAGCTTTATGATTTTCAACACTTTAACCTTTTACTTGATTTAACATCATAAGTCATATATTCATTTGTTAACATAGGTACAATAAATAGTTGTTACAAAAAAATTAGAAGCGCGCTATGTTATACTCGAAGGTGAACAAATGTTTATAGAGGTTATTTATAGAGGTAACATCGAATATAAGCAGCATTTTCATCTAACAACAATAAAAATAAGAAAAACACACACACACATCCAGCTTTATTTGCTTATAAAGGGGCATCTAATTTTCCGTTGACACGCCTTTATTTTACATAATATTCATCTCGATGTTCGTTTGCAAATAACATAAATGTCTGTGTTTATGTCTCACATTCGCTTTGCTATTCAAGAGAGAAAATTTTAACTTAACGACGGCAATAACGGCCTTGCCGGGGCCCATTTACACCTCGCCGTAATATTTCCACCTGCGCGTGAACGGAAGCAAGAGGTAAAGGGAATGTATCTACTTTTACCACCTTTAACCGCATTTTTACCCCACGCGGCGTACGCACGCTTGAATTGTATTTTATTTGATAAAAGTTTTCATTTTAATGTTTTCGGGTTATTGTCGCCGTTAGAATGTAATATTAGAGACCTCCGAATTTCTCTTTTAAGTGGGTTCAGCATAATATGTTTTGTATGATAAGCAGTGAGTTTATTGGATGAGTCTTATTTTCATTTTATTCTGGGCTTAATCTGACTCAGTTTCTAAATGTGTGTTCGTTTTATTTTTATAACTGTTTTTATTAGGTTTAATCTGTTAGTTAGTAAATAAAACATATATACTTACCGTAGGCACCTATAGTTTTATTTTAACAGTATTATAAACGCCAACTTTATGCTTAGAGTACCGGTAGTCCTGACCTCATCAGGCGGCTGTTAAGAATTAAATAATAAATAATATAAATTATAGAAGAAGTTAATTAACTACAATCTTATTACTTTCATTTAATATGTAATTAAACTTCTACGACATTTTTTGTAAAGCAGTTACAAGAAACGTCTTTTATAAATAAATTCTAATGTCTCCCATTCAACTAATTCTACGAAACACAATTTAATAATCTAGAATTAAATCTAAAACGGTCTAAAATTACAAAGCTACATAGGTACCTAATGTTTTCACTCATTTTCAAAAAAATCATTGGGTACTTTTGTGCCAAGAGCTTTATTGTTATTGTAGACTTTAAACTGTAGACTGTAAGGTCGTTCTTTAAACAAGAATGTAATAAGCAAGATTTTTTATTTTTTAAGCTATTAATATATCTAATCATCAATTTAAACTCTTGCGTTACTGAGTGATTACATACAACGCACAGCTAAACTAATAGTAGTAGAAAGCTGATATTTGGCATGTAGGTTCCTTGGGAAGTGTAGGGGTGCAGTTAGAGAGAATTTAAAAAAATTCTTTCGGGAACGGGAAAAAACGGGATATGCGCGTACGAAGTCGCGGGCAAAAGCCAGTTTGACAATCCTCCCAGACCGAATGTCGTTCGTGACGTTCAACTTCAGCGGAGACAAGCAATCACCCCGGAAGATATTATAGTGTACATGTGTATGCGCAAACACAGGTATATACTCTGCTCCCTCACTTTCATAATCGGATGGTACGCCAATTCAACACGAGTTAACACGACTACAGAAGAGAGACCAACAGGGTATGGGGTGGTCAAACCGCGAACTTATAATCCGGGTTACCACTAAGAGATTTCTCATAGAAAAACTAAGAAAAACAACATACATGAAATAGTGTTCAACCGGCTATAAGTCCATCTTATTTCTCGGGTACAACCCAATTATTTCCCCAAACCGCGAGATACCAAGCTACTCAACAGAAATAATTCCCTTTGGCATACAATAGAGTGGGTAAAGGCGGTCGGGTAAAGTTTGGTGGTTACGACAAGTAGAAAAGTGGCAACATTAATCTGATCCCGGGCAGCAAATAGCTCTCGAATGCGGTGGCCGAGTGTAATGCACCGTGTGAGGACTAGTTCGACCAGAAACTGAGCGGCTGCGACCGATGTGCTCCCTACACGACCCACTGCTTCTGCCATTTAGCTGCTAAGTGAAAGATCATAAGCATTTAATTAAGAGTTTTCGACCATACTCTGTTTTTATTTTGAGCTCTGAGTTTGTTTTAGCGTTTCTTCTTAGAGTAGTTGGAAAAAACCGGCTCGATCTAGTTTATACCTATTGATAAAAAATACTGACGTGTAAAGTTATGTAACATGTTACATGCGTATTTAATTTGTTTTACACGGATTTTAGGACACGGCGTAACTTACCATACTCGCTGCGAATGTTATATTACAGCCTGTAAAACCTGTCAGTGCAAAGCTTTAAAGTGTTATTTTTAACTAATTATTGTGTATCAAAGAGTATATTATTGTTATTTCCATTTTATCTGTGTACCTTTTTTGGGGATCCCAAATAAATAAAAAATAGTTGAATCTGTCACAGCCTTACAATTAATGAGCTATTGTAAGTGCCTGCTATGCAGAAAGGTGGTATTATAGAGATCGTTACTATTAGCCCCTTCTTAGTACTGTCACTTGAATTTATAAAAAAGTGCAAGTCGGACTCGCGCACGAAGGGTTCCGTACCAATCTATAAAAAAAAACACGTTTTTTGTATGGGAGCCCTTAAATATTTGTTTTATTTTAAATTACATATTTATTTTTATAGCGAATACATAACTAAATATTCATAACTAATTTCTTAAATATTAGGCGTCTACCTGCTGCCGTTATAAATATCGAGTAAAAACGAGCAAAAAAAACACGTTTGTTGTATCGGAGCCCCCTTAAATATTTATTATATTCAGTTTTTTAGAATTTGTTGTTATAACGGCAACAGAAATACATCATCTGTGAAAATTTCAACTGTCTAACTATCACGGTTTATGAGAAACAGCCTGGTGACAGACGGAAGAACGGACGCACAGACAGCGGAGTCTTAGTAGTAAGGTCCCGTTTTACCCTTTGGGTACGGCACCCTAAAAAGGATAGGTTTTGTTTTAACTGCTACGCCTTTTTTTTTTTTTTTTATTGGATGGGAAATCATCAAATGACCCCTCCCGCTCTGGGTGGAGCGGCAGGGAGTGTCAGACTTCTACTGACTAAAACCCACCCATGCTCCTCTTAGTGCCTTTACGTTCCAGGGCCACGGTAACTCTTTCGAACAAATCCGCAACCCTGGTAGGCTCTGGCCTTAACGGGCCCCGACCCATGCTGACGACTGCTGGCTTGGCGCGCGTAGAACACAGTGCGCCGTCAACCCGGGCCTGTTCTGATCGGACGGCGAGCTACCCATTGCTCGCCGTCCACAGAACTGCTACGCCTTAAGGTCAATGTCAAATAGTTTCCACGGACGTGTGCTTGACTGACATTTCCAATTCACACTCCTTTTTCAGTTTGTTTTACGAACGAAACTACGTTACAAAATTTTTTTTTTCTTGAATAAATGTGTTCAAATTTTCCCACACCGAGTTTCAATTTAATTGTACAATGAATTCTCTTGAAAATCAAAAGGTCTCAAAAGGAAAACGTCTAAACGTGCAGAGCGGACGACTTATCTAAATCATACCACTATGTGCCAGGCCCTGAGTTTGTTTCATATACTCGCCTGTACGTATTTAATCCAATTATATTTTCGGTATAAGCATACGCTGAACTTAGTTTGTTTTTAATTTATAAAGAAAATGCCTACCTAGTACCTCGTACTTATGTTAATAAATTTCCATTAAAATTAAACTAAATTTTGTATTAAATTGAGTTGATTTCGATAATCAGAACGTAACGTCATCAAATTGATTGATCTGAATTATGTGCATTTAAATATTTATATTCCTTATGGTCCTAGAATTTTCATGAATGCAGTAATCGTACTTATCAAATCAAAAGGCGATTGGATAAAATAAAAATATTTAAAGTCCAGGATCTTTATTAATAAATTCAAAAATTCACTAAACGCTATCGGCTTGAATCAAAATGACCGAAATTCCCGCAGACCCGCAGTCTTTACATGCCATTCACTCAGGTTATGATTATTGAACTATTTTGAAGAAGAATGCATTCAATTTGAGCTATTCCATTTTGACCCACGAGATAAACCTTTATTTAGTGTATTGATTGTATTGATTTAGTGTAGTATTCTAAGCTGTTCACATAATGAATGTGAAAACATTCATTATGTGAACAGCTTAGAATACCTAAACTTGAGAGCGCAATGATCCTTTTTAACCGACTTCTTTAGTTGAGATTTTAATCAATCAATCAATTTCTCAAATAATTCTGATTCTGATTCAAATTCTTTATTGCCAACTAAGTGTACAGAATTCTAAATACAGTAACAATAGGTAGGTTTTTGGAACTTAGTTGCCTGATAAGGCATTGCAATTTAAATGGTTACAAATAAAAAAATATACATAATCAAATTACAGTTTACATTATATTATTTTAATTATTATTATTTATACATTTTATATTATATAATGATATTCTTATAATTTATATCACATTGTATTAAATATCACAATCGTATCATTACTTTTCTTTAAGGAATACCTTGGCAGAGTAATATGCCTTTTTAAAAATACCAATTAAATGTAGGTTCTTAATTTCTATGGGTAACTTATCATATATTTTAATGCTCATACAAAAAATGCTGTTTCTGTATGCTGAACTGTGCATGGTTGATGTTTTATTGAGCAATGTATTTTTAAGTCTACTGCTTGTCAATGTGCTACCTACTGATGTTTGATTTAACTTGGACTGAGCCCGCGTAAATATAGAACATAGTGGGTTAATATCTTGAGGTTTATGAAAGGAGGTTTACGTGAATCAGTTTTGTGTATTCCACATATTTGTCTGATACACTTTTTGTGTGCGTTGAATGCAACTTCTGTATTAGTTGAGTATCCCTAATATAGTATCCCATAAGATAGAGTGGATCCCACATAGGCATGATAAGCAGTAAGTAGTGTGCTTTGGTTACCTATATAATATACTATTTTTTTGACCACGTAGATAAATTATACAAGAATTTATTTAATTTGCTACATAAACTATTTACATTGTGTTTTTCATGACATATTAGAATCTATATAGATTCCTAGAAAATTTGTTGTAGTAAGCTCAGACACATTTCATTATTGTACTCAATAGTAAATAGAATTGATTTTGGGGTTTATTCCTGAAATTCATGTAATCAACTTAATTATGTTTTAATATTCATTAATGACTTATATTGTAGCTTACTGTCAATTTAGGTGACTGTGTGCGCTAGACAATTATTGTTATACCTACATAATAAATTAAACAAATGATTCGAAATTGAGTTACATTGCAAGATATAAGTAGTACTATGTAGGGAGGTACTAGGATATACATGCGTTCAGATGCCCAAAAGTATGTACTTTCAAAAGCTAAAGTCTTAATTTATGACAAGATTTATTCTTTGGGTTGAGATGTAAAAGGCCAGATTATGTGAACCCGCCATAAATACTAGAAATAACACTAAACAGGGGCACACTAAAAGGGTTACCATGTTATAAATAAATAATAATAATCTTAATTCATTGCTCCTCTGGCGACACCTACAGACGCACTCGTAACTCTTGATATTGGAATTTTTGTAGAAGTCTTATTTGTGTACCCTCAAAAAGTTACAACCGCTATTTACAATATTTTTAAAACAATTTAAAAAAAAACATTCGGTTTATGGTATGGTCTTTGAGAAGTTATGCGATTATTTTAGTCCCTTTGTCATTTTTCTATTAATAAAACGTTTTTTTTTATTATTTGACGGAGGCGAAGGAGCAAATAAAGAGCTGTCCATCGTCTGTGTCAGCCTTAAGGCTTGTTTCATTCATACCACAACCACACCACACCGTTGCGGTCGCGACAAAAGTGGTCAAGCTGTGGTTATGTGTGAATAGTGTCGCTGCGGCTTCTTGCGGTTGCGTTGTGGTACCTACAAAATGCGGATGTGCCGGCCGCTAGTTCGCAGTGTCGCTGGTTGCGTTGTAGTTGCAACGTGGCTGCGATGTGGTCAGTACCACACACATGATCCATGGTCAATGTGAACTCAACTATTAATTTTCATACAAATTGGCTCCCACCCGCGTGTTGTGATGTGGTTGTGGTACGTGTGAAACAAGCCTTATAGTACCAAATATAATATGAAAGTCCAACGACATCTTGCAAAAAAAATGTCACCCTAAAAAACGAAATAGCACTGTTCTCTGCAAAATTCTATAAATATTCAAAATTTATGTCCAAACTGCGTCCCTGTGAGCGAGTCACACATGTCAAATATTTCATTTTCATTCGCAATTTATCCAGTGACAGTTAGATATCCATTCAGTATCAAATATCATGTAGTGTCCAAAGCGTGGGTGTTCATATTCGCGACATCGCTGACTCAGCATGATCCCATCTCGTGAAAGGCCCGCGGACGGTCACGTACAGGCTTCAATTTATCAGCTATCAGCCGATGTGGCCCCTATGTGGGTTTCGCGAATATTTAACATAGTTGCTGTATATAGAACATGTAGGCTCCGACGACACTTCATAAAATATGCCTTAGTGTAGGGCCGCCACACATTTTTTCACCGTTTTTCGTTCGTGTTATGAGTATACGCGGAGTATACTTAGAAAATTGTTTTACAATTGACATCAGTATAAAACCGCATCCTTTTGAAGTATAATCTACACATTGAAATCATTCCCGCATGTAATTTGCCATTTTAACCAAAGGCATCACGTCATAATTTCATTTCAAGCCCATCTGTCCTAACTGATGTTGACCCGATGTTTAGTGTGATCAAAAGCTAAGTTCAATAATAGATTTCCGATTAATTCATTATTCTCGCAAATGGAAAGTGCAAATGACGTTCCAGAAATTGCCTGACAGGCCTTCATGCACATTGATGCGTTAATGAGCAATCATGATTTCCATAAGCAATTAATGCATGATTTTAGATTGGATATGCTAACACAAGACATGTTCGGATCAGTAATTAAGTACCAATAAGCTTTGTTTGTGACAGGCACGTTTCAAAGGCCTATTTGTATTTTAAGGACCAGCTTCAAAGATGTTGTCCTATTCATGTTGCCAATTCGCTTCACTAGGATGATTATTTCATACTATCTAGCCTTGGTGGTATATACTTACTAGAATTTCTGTTTATTCCTCACATCACAGAGCCACCGGGCGGGCGCGCTTGCCGCGTCACGCCACGTCCACGGCACGTGTGTTTGTTGCCTCTCTCGATAGTCCTCCTACGCAAACACGAACCGAAAGCAAACAGTTTATTTATGTAATACGCTCGCTCGCTCCGAATAGCAAATGATTTTCTAATAACGCAAAATGATTTTCCGCTCAATAACACGGACTATGCAAAGACAAGTCGCCATTTTATACGCCACGCTTTTAGGTTACTCATTGCACTTCTGCAACGTACACTTTGAGAAAAACGAAGTTATAATGTCAAGTCTTAGTTCAGACTAAGCAAAGTTTGTTGTTTTAAGAGTATCGTCTTTGAGCCAGACAATGAAGATCCTGTTAAACAATTTAAGCTTATAAATCGCTGGGAATTGATTACAGCTTATAATGACAGCGGGGAAATTCTGCTGCGTCACAAGTATAACAGTCTATCTTTTCCCATGAGTGTTATAAAGCTCAACGAAGCGGTTATTGCTAAAAACATGAATAAAATGTACGTTATAATATATCACTGTGATTATAAATCGGTGTAGCCATCCGATAAATTATGACTTTACACCTGTAGTATTCGCCAACTGGTTATCAAGTAGACTTCGAGGTAAGCGAACAATGTAAGCGTTGCAGGCTTATTAAAACTATCACTCAATTAACACCCACGAACAGTATTGTAGTAGGCAGATACAGTGAATTCCCCGAACCCCATTGGAATCATTAGTAGCACGAATTCAGGTTCGCCGATAACTTTCCGTAAATGAGTTTATTTCGACAGGCTTCGTTTGGAACGGGTCGTCATTTTATAGAACCGACCCGATAGTTATACGAATTGGAATTTCAGAACAATTTATTTGCACATTTTGATATTAATTTATGTATCCACTTATTTGGTTTTGCGTCTCTCCAAAACCCAAGGCCCTTATTTGAAAAGGGAATAAATGATATCTTTGTGGGATAGCTAAAATCTAATCTAATCTAATCTAATCTGACTTCACGTCAATAAGTACCTAGTAGCTTTTCCCAGTAGGTACCTTTTCTGCTTAACAGAAAGAAGAACAACGACCTGTCACCAGGCTGCCTGTCAAACATAGTGATAATATTTTTTTTGCAATGTATATCTAATCTAAAAAAAAAATGTTAGGTGATACACCTTTATGACAAATATGAATTTTGGTGACAAGAAATATAGTCCCTCTGAACAACAAAAATACACTAGCTGTTAGGTACCTATCTCCTTTCATCCGACCGAAAGATGATATTATGGTAGACCATGTTATATGTTAACTAAAACCTCAAGATAAAAACAGATTTTGTATCGTTTATCATGTAAACATAATCTTGGGAGGCATGACCTCGATTTTTGGATACACGTGTCCATTTGTACAAACATTATAAATACAATATCATATTTTGTGGAAAAGAATAAACAGATAATGAAATCCATTTAACCCTCTGTATATTAATTGTTTGAGAAAATAAATAGGTTGTATGTCGAGAGTTATTTCGTTGTTTAACTTTTTATTGGACAATATTTTTGTAAATAGATTTCACGTCACGCCTGATAGTACTCCCCTGGGTAAGCAGAAGGGTAGAATATCTGTTGGCCAAATGACTCAACTGTTTTAGTCACCTATTTTGCCAAGAACGATACCTACCTACTGCAGTGATATCACCACATGATTCTTTAACTGACTCCAAAAAGGAGGAGGTTCTCAATTCGGTTATATTTTTCTGTTTTATTTGAAATCTTTTTCGGAAGCAAACCTAGTTGCACCGCTCAAACCCCGGCAACACACCGGTGTGCGCCGAATTAATCGCGAATTTAATTTTTATTACCAATTACATAAGGTTTAATATTTTTTTGGGAATTTTCACATGTCGGGGCCGGAGCGGTTAAATTATTTTTTTTTGCACTCGAATTTTTGAAGTTTGATCGAATATTCTTGACGCGAAAAAAAGTAAAAAAAATCTTGTCATTTCTGAAGCAGTCGTCAGTCTGATATTATTTCTTGGAACAGGAAATCTAAATTACCTCGTGGCCAGTAGCAGTAGTACTTATCAGTTAATTTGTGCGCATTTTCTCAATAATCCTTTGGTAGTTTTTCTTAAATCGACTACGCTTATGTTTCGTGATCTCTTTCGATCTGTTTCTCAGGCTTTATGTGAAATGGTATTTAATTAGTCGTTTCTTTGTCTGTAGAAACCGGTTTGCCGGTTTTCCGGGTGAAAAATCTCCATCTACCCACTTCGGCAGCATACGCGACGAATTCGTATGGTGTCAACTGGAGTCTGCTCGCTGTGAAGCGAGCAGCGGCAAGTCCCACCGACCGTAATCCCATATGGCGTTGGTGATGTAACTGGAACGGCGAGGAGACTCAATAATCACGGCTCGGTGCAGAGGCTGGTGGTGAAGTAGAGGAGAGTCGTTCCCTCGCAAGGCGGGTCATTTTTGGTGATGTTTAATTTAGGCGTGTTTTTTTTAATTTACAAAAATTATACGTGTATTAGTGTGAAATTTATGTTTTTCCTTTTTTTTACACTACACTACTCATTACCATGAAGTCCAACATATTGCAGAACGTGCCTAACTACTGTATACCTACCATAGTAGCCATTTCGATCTGTCTGGAAACAGAAGCCTCGATGGACCTCGATGTGCCATGGTTTTTACCAGTCACACAAAAAAATATTTATACTTTCCTAATGCGTAATAGACAAACAGTAATTTCTGTTACGAATCTATGAGATCTACCATCTTACCTCAAAAACTGGCAAAGTGCGAGTCGAACTCGCGAGCAAAGGGTTCCGAGTCAATTTTTATTTTTAAATTTAGTAGGTACTTAAGTAAAATTATTTAGAAACCCCCGACTTAAAGAATTTATGAATATCCGTCGGGGGCTGATCCAATAAGGGTTCCGTTTTTCCATACAAAGCTGTGAAATCCAAAAAACAAGTAAACTATTGTAAGGCCGAGTAATTAACTTGAAGAACTCAGTTTATTTACAAATAGATACATAAAAACTTATTAGGTAGTATATACAAGCTAGTAGAAAATATGTATAAATGTACAAGCGGAGTAAAAAGGGGGAGGGGAAGAACTCATCAAGGCATCGAAGCATTCGTCCACATCGCTGTCAACAGGAAAAGTGCCCAGAACACTGCCCGCATTGCCACGTTGAATGGCAAAAAAATGAAATAAAAAGTAAAAGCCAGCCATGTGATTTCACGAAAAACTAGCTGAGCAACCCTACTTCCAAGGCATTATGATCATCCCATCAGGTCTCTTCCCATCGCTTCTCGCGCCAAGTCATTCGGTTCTAATACAGCTGGCACCCCGGGCCACAGTGGTCACACACAGCCCTCACAGCCCCCTCTAGAGCCAAAGCCAAGCTGCAGGGGCCGGAATTTGTTTTGTTAGCCTCTTACCGTTACATTGCAAGAAATTTTGGCTGTCATACGCTTATAGGTCCCGACAGCGATGGGACGAATGCTGCCGTCCTTCTTGCGCAGGGCACAAAGATTTGCTCCGTACAAGACATCGACGACGGCATCGTTTACGCCACTGGAGAACATTAGTTTTACTAGAGCTACAAACTCCTTCAAAAGCGACTCACCAGCTTCCGAAGATCCTTTAAGTGTTGCGGAGTCAGGCCGTTGAGGCCCCCGGTGGAACTACTTACGAAATGAGCTCACGGCAGCAATATAAATTGCGGGGCTGCAATGTTGAAAACAGATGAATCGTGGGTATCGGTGGTGCTGGGGGTCGGGGAAGGTGAGATCATCGGTAGGACGGTGCTCGATGTTTACTCTCCAAGGCTGTAATGGTTTCTGGAGAGTAAAACGCCACCACATCATAGCTGAACAACGGCCTGGCCGCTCCTCTAATCACCTTCACTTAATTTCGATACCACGTGCGAACGTGGGCCTTTCTGTGAACGGTCTGTGAATGGCGCGAAAGTTATCATCGTTGATTTCCCAGTAAATACAAATGTTTCAGTTCTGTTTTTTTTACAAAATAAATCACATATAAGGGTACCAATTATTTGTATACTTAAAACAGGTGTAACACGGCCCCTTTTTCGGCGCTCATGGCGGTCCTGCTGAAGGAAGCGTGACCACCATCTTCAAAGTCGACTTTCTCGAAACCACTTAGGTACCAATTTTGTTGTTCGAGTACTAATTAGTCCCAATTGAGTACCTACTATTAACCGGTCCGGCGGTGGTCACGGACATTACCAAATCTTTTCGAATGTGTAGAATCCTGTAGGGAAACCGGAGCAGTTACTCCCAGGCGCTTTATGAGTTATCTTGGATCGCAAGATGAACGCATCGCGTCAAAATAATTATTTATAGCTCTTTTCGATTCATTTCCTTTGAGATAACATTTACTGATTTAAGTAAATTAAAAAGCTTTTTTTTTACTTTATCACACAAAAAATAATTTTAATAATTAAAATGACAACCAGGAGCGGCCATTATTGATTCTGTCAATAAAGCATTTCTAGCACAATCATTTCAAGTTCGATGTATTTCAATGGTCTGTAATCGCCATTCTCTGAACTTTGGAAAAATTCTCGGATAATACACATGATCATTTTGTCCATCAAACAATTAATTGTATTTGAACAAAGTTTCTGCTTAGTTTTCTGGAAATTGCATGAAGTTACCAAATAACAAAATAAAAACTAAACAGATCTTGCCGTTTTCCTATTCCTATTATGTGCATAAAAATTATAATTGGTATGCCATTTTTGGGAGTCTGCCATATTGGATTAAGAACGATCTCACCTGGGTAACCGCACAGTATCACCCAAATCAAACGTGTATATAACGTATAACTATCAGAATAAACCCAATACTACACGCGGTTATAAAATAATAACTTTAATATGCGGTTCCGATCTGGAATCCGTTCTATCAGAAATACGTAGATGAGGTAGAGACGAGCGTAAATTTCTTCGTGCCATGTACGCCACAAGATATATCAATCATATCAGAAATAGCTGAAGAAGTATAATTATATATGACGGAATATCAGAATGGGCAGCGGAGCGGTCTTTGTGATAGTCATCCATCATGGGCGTGTCATAGAAGAAACGTTGAAATAATAGCACGTTTGTGATTCATAACAGTCACTCGTTTCATTCGATTACATTTGTAAACAAAATATACGGTAAAACACAAGATGAAACTAGATTACGAGCCAATAGGTTTGCACGCGTGCACTTCGTACGCTGTCTGTCAAAAGAATGCCAGCTGTCACGGCGTAGACGCAAACTTGCTACCCTATTCGGGGTTACCCGCTCATATTTTATAAATCGCCTTTTATATTCGACCAATTGAAATAAATCACCATTTTAATTTTGAATTTAACAATAATTACTATTCAACCAAATAACACAATCAGTCTCTCATCTTAAATCTTGGATTTACTTTTAATTTAGCTGCGCGCCGTCACGGCCGTCCTGCATCTTCACACGTCCTCGTGTGTATTGCTCTCATCTTCACTATCGACGGTCAAACAGAAAGACACAATGATTAACATTATTCTCCACTCGGTCACCCTGACCCATATTTAAAGCAATACTTATAAGGCACCTAAATCTGATTATTTATCATTTTCAATACAAGTGATAACCAAATATCTCAGATAACACATCGAATCTTACATAGTACTCAGTGCCACCACAGCAAGTTAGTGCCAACCAAGCTGCTCGATGTCATACAGCTTGGTTGGCGCCACACAGGCTCGTCAATACCACACAGGCTAGTCAGTGCCACACAGGCTAGTCAATGCCACACAGGCTAGTGCCACACAGGCTATTGCCACACAGGCTATTGCCACACAGGCTGATGCCACACAGGCTATTGCCAAACAGGCTGGTGCCACACAGGCTAGTGCCACACAGGCTAGTGCCACACAGGCTTGTGCCACACAGGCTAGTGCCACACAGGCTATTGCCACACAGGCTATCGCCACACAGGCTGGTGCCACACAGGCTAGTGCCACACAGGCTATTGCCACACAGGCTATTGCCACACAGGCTCTTGCCACACAGGCTCTTGCCACACAGGCTATTGCCACACAGGCTATTGCCACACAGGCTGGTGCCACACAAACTAGTGCCACACAGGCTAGTGCCACACAGGCTAGTGCCACACAGACTAGTGCCACATAGGCTAGGGCCACACAGGCTAGTGCCACATAGGCTAGTGCCACACAGGCTTTTGTGACTAATGGTTAATATTAGCAAAGGCCTTCACAGTAAACAAGTAAATCCAGCTGCACAACTCATCTGCTCCGTTATCGGCACATTCTGACTCTAAACTATTAGTAGGCCTTCAAACCTATGTACGTTCAACTCCAATGGAACGTAGCAATCTGGCATAGGTCGTATTCGATCATGTGCATACTTATAGGTTCTACTTTATTATTAGAGCCTTCAGTAAATGCCTATCGCCACGTGTTTGTTACTCATGGGGTGCGGTCAGACCCATTGGCACCACCTGAGGTGCGTTCAAGAGCTTCGAGTATGAGTAGACAAGCTATTCTTAACAAGATTTCGTTTCATTATCATTGTCTTCGACTAAGACATCTAATACACGAGAATACTTGGTGATCGGGAATCTTCCTCAATCTTGCACAATCATGAAGAGTTAAGCGCCTTTAGTCGGTATCTATCTAGGTAAATAACCCTTCGATGATCCTTCGATGATGGATTCCTTAAATGGACCGTTTAATTCAAGATTTTACGTACTTAATCTGGTTTCACTCATAATCTTCTAATAACACGAAATCGTTAACGGAAAACTTAATCTTTAGCTGCTTCTGTACAATCAAATTGAGCATTACCTTATACCACGCATCGTTACCCTGTAATGAAATCTCAGGGACCTCATCTAATCGACTCTAGTACCTACATGGGTCTCGCAGTTTCTTAAATCAAACGCTCTACAGATGAAGCATAACATTTTTGACGCATTATTTGCTGTCGTTGAATTCTGCGGCAATTGTCTACAAACTAATGTTGGTCAGTTAGTTAGCCGTTTGAGAGTTCAAGAGCGGCTGTATATGACCTAATTGAAACAAATGCGGTTTGATTCAAGATTCGTGATTACCAAGTCCAAAAACCGGTAAAAGTCACCAAACTCACAATAATTTGAATAAAGAAAAGCAAAGACCAGGTATCTCATTACAGTCAACAGCTATCATATCATAGCTCAACACAACACAATTACTACACTCGCTCTTCCCCATGGGAATAATATCAAGAAGTTTTATTTTGTACGACAAAGAGCTACCGCAACCCTGTTACAGAGTCCTTCGTCTGTATCACTCTGGGATACTGCTACGATACTCTAGTACAGTCACTGACACACAGAACTCAGAACCTGTTCACATAAAGTAAATTGCCACTAACTCATCATCTACTTCACAACGTCTATTGGTACTTTGCCTCGGGTGTCTTCTTTATTTTTATTTTTTATTTATTTATTAAGGAATAACTAACAGTTACACATTACATCTTATAAACTTATATGTTATATATACTTAAGTTATACAAATGTGCAACTCACACCGTTATCCACAGTATACATATTATGGATTTTGGTTATGAGCAGATCGGGAAAAAAAAACAATTTAACATAATTTCTTAATTAACATGTTTATAAGCCTTTTATGGCTTCAATAAGGCCGTTGCGAAACCCTTTAGTGGGCATCGCAAATATATCTAATTCGGTGAAAAGTTTATTATAATTATTACAAATACGGCGCAAAGGTGCGCGGGCTCCAGCATTAGATTTACATGAAGAAACCGCGAAAAGTGGGCGTGCGCGCACCTCTCGCCTCAAAACACTTCTAGGGACAAAGTATTGTACTCTATTGGTTATATCTGAGCAGTCGTACCTGTCATTGCACACATCATAAAGGAACATCGTTTCAAGAAATAATCTTCTTGACTGTAGGCTCATCATATTGTATTTTTTGAGCAAATCACTATACGACAGAAGGCTTCGGTAACAACGATATTGCACGGATCTTAAAAATTTACGTTGGACCTTCTCTAAGCTGTCTGCATATTTATTATAGTAGGGGTTCCATATAACTACAGCGTATTCAAGTTGAGACCTTACAAGTGACTTATACAAATGGATGAAACTGCTAGTGCGTTTGAAATCAGTTGTAGATCTCAGTACAAATCCGTACATACGGTAAGCACTGTTGATTATGTTATTAATGTGCTGATCAAGGTGTAATTTTTCGTCGAGCAGCACGCCCAGGTCTCTCACGGAGGGAACTCTTGCCAAATCTATATTATTTAAATTATAATTGTAAGTTACTTTATTTTTATTTTTTGTGAAGGAAATCGTTGAACATTTAGAAATATTTAGATGCAGTTTATTTTTAACACAATATGCTGAAAAGCGGTCCAAATCTTCTTGCAACTGTTGACAATCCGTTTGTTTCTTAACTGACTTGAATATTTTCAAGTCATCAGCATACAATAAGAACTTTGAAGATTTGAAACAATTATTGATGTCATTAATAAATAAAATGAACAAGAGAGGGCCCAAAATCGATCCTTGCGGTACGCCAGAAGTCACATTTACAGTAGAAGAGTGGAACCCTTTGATTACTATTTTTTGAGTTCTATTTAAAATATAAGACGAGAACCAGCGAAGCAAGTCACCACGAATTCCGTTGTATGCTATTTTCGTTAGCAGTAATTCATGATCTACCTTGTCGAAGGCTTTCCGAAAGTCTGTATAAACAGCATCTACTTGAATTTGCTGATCCATGTTATTAAACAAGTAATCAGCAAAGATGAGAAGATTCGTTGTTGTAGACTTTCTTTTGATAAATCCATGCTGCTGTTCTAAAATAATTTTGTAAACGGTCTCGTGTATCTCGTTATAGACAAGCCTTTCAAAAAGCTTCGACAAGGCAGACAGAATGGATATTGGACGATAATTTTGAACGTCTTGTTTTGAACCGGTTTTATATACCGGGGTTATGTTAGCTCTTTTCCATATTTCTGGAAAAATGCCCTCTAACAAACACCTATTGAAAATAATATGGAGAGGTATGTATACACTCTCAGCAGTTTTTTTTAAGAAATATGGAGGCAAGTTATCTGGTCCAGGACCTTTGGCGGAATCTAAGGCTTTTAAAGCATTAAGGACCTGTTGGGAAGTAAACCTAATGTTTGTGATATGAGCAAGATGTTCAGTACCTTCTTCTGGGGGAGACCATGTATCGAAATTAAAAGTGGAGGACTCATAAACGGAATGAAAAAAGTTTGCAAACATATTGCAGATAGCCTCTGGATAATTTGACCTTTGATCTCGGAAAACCATTGTAGACGGAATACCAGCATTGCCCTTACGATTCGAAATATAACTCCACAAGTATTTTACATTTTTAAGAATATTATCCTCTGTGGATTTAATGAAGTTATTAAAATGCTCCCTTGAAGCTATTTCAAATCGACGTCTATAGAGAGAGAACTGCTCGTAATCTGAAATGTTGCAATAGGATTTCCATTTTACCCAGGCCCTATTTTTATTTTTGAACATACGAATCAAAGACTTCGAGAACCACAACGGAAACTTAGACGAGCGTGGTTTGGACTTTGGGGTGTGTTCTTTTATAGCTCCAAAGACAATTTCATAAAATCTATTTACGCTCTCTTCTGCTGTCAATCCGCTTAAAAGCTCATGCCAATCTACATTGAGTAATTCTTTATTAATCAGATCATAATTCGCTTTATAATAGTTGTACCTAAGGATTTTAGCAAGTCTAAGGGGTTCTAAAGACGATTCATACTTAATAGTGGCACAAAAAGGAGGATGGTTATTATCAGGTGGTATCAGTAAAAATGGCGGTGCATGTGAAGGACAATCGTTGTTACTTATAAGCAAATCCAGAATACGACCCCTACAATTCTTAATGGAATTAAACTGGTAGGCGTTGATTACAGCAATGAAATTGTTCATGTGCCTACTGGCAGATGAAACGTTTCCGCCATCGCAAGTCAACGCTGTGTCGCTATCATAACCTGTCGTAGAAACCCACTCAAGATCCGGTAGGTTATAATCGCCGAATAAATAGAAATTATTAAAACCGATTTCATCTATTAATTGTTGTATAATTTCGAAGTGAGCCAGGTAAACTTCTTCAGACGATTTAGGGGGAATATAAACCACAGAGATAAGAAATTTGTTACTTCCAGTTCCAGGAAGCTGAACAAAAATGCTCTCAATAGAAGAACAAATCGGAGACTCAGGCGTTACAATGGTACACCGAAGGCCCTTCAACACCGCAATGAGAACTCCACCACCATCTTTTTTATTTGTACATTCCCGGTTACGGTCACATCTATAAACTGTGTACCTCTCATCGATGAATTCACTATCAAATATTTGCGATGTTAACCACGTCTCCGTCAAAATGATTATATCGTAGCAGTGCGATAGTACATTCATAAACAAAGTATGTAGTTTAGTCCGAAGCCCCCTACAGTTCTGGTAATAGATTGTTATGTTATCAAACACGACGTAAATAAAACCCAAACAGTATAGCGTTAGCAGTAGAATACCAATTGTATTGATATGCAATGTGCCCAAAGCACAGACCATAAGTCGTGGACGAGATCGAAATAGATGTACCTACACATACGTGCAACAACAGATTTGACTGCATACAAAAGGTAATACAATAGCCTAAAAAGTGATAGCTTACTTTTATAACAACAAGAGCAAATATAATTTTAATGAACATCCTGAAATAAACAGCTTGACTAGCCTCATATATAGACCCGGAGAAACATAACAGAAATAACTTAATTACAATATCGAAAAAATAGAAAAGGGAGTTACTAAAATAGTGGTTGTTAGTGTTTCCCAAGACTAGTAGATTCTTTGGAGGGCTTAATTTTGTTAATGTCCTCGAAAGATCGTATGGCAATGGATGGCTCTGACTCAATCTCTCGCACAAGTATAGTAGCATGCTTAACCCATACGTATTTAAAATTGTTTTTGGTTGCTGCTTCTTTGCATTGACGAAATAATTGTTTCTTTTTCAGAGTTAAATGTTCATGCATGTATACACGTTTTGAATTTCCAGTAAATCCCAGCTGGTCGCTCTTAAGTCCCTTTGCTAAACGAAACGCACTTAACACATTATCTCGCAAAATACGGGAATTCAACTTCACTATTATGTTCTTCGGGCTTGTACTTTGTTTATGTGCGTGTGGTACTCTATGAATGCTAAGAATGTCTTTTTGATTCAAAGAAAATTTTATTTTGGAACTGATATCTTCTAAAAGATTCAACAGGTTTTCATTGCGCTTCTCAGGGATATTGCATATTTCCAAATTACATTGCCGAGACTGTTGTTCAAGAGTCTCGATTTTATTTTCCAGTCCAGATATCAAATTTTGCAAAACTTCCGTACTTTTTGTTCCGTTGGATACCGCTCTCATCTGATTAGTGAGCTCTACTTGCTGGTCCATGGTATATTGGATCGAATTTTGAAGAGTTGCCACATCCTTAGTCACAACAAGGTGTTTAGACTCAAGGTTACATACCTGTTTTTCTAGGTTGATATGATCGGATCGTAGACAGTTTAACTCATTTTTTATTTCTGAAGTAACTTGAGTTATGGCGGTAAGCTCAATCTTGATATTATTGACATTTTCAGAAATTTTGGATATGACGCAATCCAGATCTCCTCGCCAATCATCAAGTTTTTTGTTAAGATCGTAAGATAGTTTGGCAATCGCATCTGCAAACTCCGATTCCGGTTGCTTTCGTTTCAGATATCGATTTTCACTGGCGAGATCTGGACTTGATGAGCACTTATCATTCGGTGATCGGAACATTGTGTTTTTTTAATAATTATAATATCAAAAATATCAAAATATCTACCTCGTGCCAAAAATGTCGTGGCAGATGATATATATAATTCAATTGTGGTCACCTATTTCGCTGCGCAGATTCCACTCAATGGTAGCCTAGTGGCGGCGAGACCAGTTCGAAAACGCAGCGCACGACGAGTCGCAGGTTCAAATCCCAGCGGCACGGGCGACTTTTTCCCAATGTTTCAAATTGATTTACCATCGACTTCACTCACCGGCACAGGAGCAGGATGGCGCAATACAACTTTCAATATGGCGCCGGGTCCATATGGGAACCTCCGCAAGATAGTAAGAGAGGCACCGATTTCCGAACAAACAACTGACGACACCAATTAATGACCATTAAATGCAAAAATCCAAAAATAAAACGAATAGTACACGTCCGCTCACAACTGTATACCAGAGACGAATTGAATTTCCAGAGACTTCTTCTCCATAAAGAGATTTTAAAACATACCGACCGATAAGCCATGCACATTGGAGCTTCCAAAAAGATACAATGTTTGCGTTAAACGTTCATGTGAAGGAGCTACGTTCACGAATTACTCTACGTTAATCTACGAACATTACGGTCATAACTGCACTGTTCAATTTGAATTAATAAATCTTATTTTAATCTCACCCGTATTAACTCACATACCGGGTAGGCAAACCAGTAGTGAGAATGGAAAAATCTATTTAGAAATTTTAACAGCATGACTTCCCTATGCCTGTAAACCTTTAATCATTGTCATTAAAATCAAGTTGCTGTTCATGATAGTTTACTTACTATCGAAATAACTAACTGTTGGAAAACGGACGTAAATGTAAACGTATGTAAGGAAAACTGTCGCCGACACGTTAGTACACAAGCCTGGGTCCAATTTTTACCAAAAACGTCCAAGTCGGAACATGACCTTGTGGCAACCTTGTCATTCACTATCTCATTGTAAAGTTTGCACTGAACAAAATGTTGAAACTATTACCGCCAATGGGAAAACTAAGTATTCGCTTTGTATTAAGTATGTCAAAATAACCTTGCACTATCAAACCAACCACTGAATACATATGAAGAATTTGGAAGCTTTTAAACTCACAATACAAATAAAATGGGAGCGACTCACCCAGTTCCAGACAGCTTTGAACGTTTTACACCCCACAGATGTTGACAAGATGCTCGGCTACTGCAGTCTGCAAACTGGTTGTCGACCTTCGGTTTGTCACGCTCAGAATTGCTCAGAAGTTGCAGCTGCTGAGCGGCTATAGCAGCATGCGAACCGCCAGCCTCTCGCTAACTTCATCCACCGTAATACGATATCTGAAAACTGAGAAACACTACGAGAGTACAAGTTCTACCAAAGCTGTGGCTGAAAATAGAGTTTTCAGGTAGTAGTAGAAGTCAATAAATAAAGTCAATAAATCGAAAACTAAACAAAACATTGGCACAAGAAAAGAGGCCCACACGCCCAGCAGTGGGCAAAGCCCGGGCAATGGAAGGTGATGATAAATCAAAACATGGCTTTTGCGAATAACACAGTTTTCAGAAAAAGCGTTAGGTGGGTACGGTATTGAGACTATAGCGCTTTATTGTCCCATGGAGGTATTTACGCCACTATAGTCCCAACAAAAATAACACTAAACAATCAAGTCTATTACTCAAATAGCGATAGCAAAATAATATCGCTTCATGAGCATTATATAAAGCATCGCTTAACCAGTCAACGCCAAAGCTATAGCGCCTAAACTACTGCTACACTAAAGCGATAGCCAAAACGACAATAACAACCTCACCCTAGCGTAGAGCAATAAATCGACAAGTCAACTGTCAAATATCGATAGTCGTCAATCATGAGACCGTAACCCTCTGTGAGTCAGTCTCCACAGCATAAAAATGTTCACCCGTAAACAAACAGAAAAATGTTAACTAACTAGCACCTCACCTCCACAGCAATAACTAAACGAAAATGGCTCACCAGATTGTCGTGAATATCCCCACACACTTAAAGTAAAGTAAAGTAAAGTTGCTTGCCTCCGTTTTAGACTGGCTTTCCATTGTTCAGGTTGATGAGGGTAGTCGCATAAAACTCGACAAAAAGAAATCTTGACCTCGTAATTTTTCGTGAATTTTTCCTACGTTGAACCCATATAGGTTATCTACGACAGGCATGAAGGCACGAAGCCTTTCAGCGCCTGACTAATGGTCAAAAATAAGCTGCACCGCACAACACTGCATCCTCGACGCAACATACCATTGTGATACCGCACTATGATCGGGCGTCAAACTTGGGTTCAACGGATCAAATTTCAGGGCACTTCACGGCACACATTGAGTTTTTAACGTCTGGATTAGCGTACGCGTTTCAAAAACGAACCGCAATTTTCACTATCACTGTCACTATGTGTTTTGCATTTCAAAACGTAACGCCTCGTATTTCACTAGTATTGTCACGAATTTCCCTGTGGGCCATGTGAGTTACATCCCACGCCTGATGACGGAATATCAGAATGGGCAGCGGAGCGGTCTTTGTGATAGTCATCCATCATGGGCGTGTTATAGAAGAAACGTTGAAATAATAGCACGTTTGTGATTCATAACAGTCACTCGTTTCATTCGATTACATTTGTAAACAAAATATACGGTAAAACACAAGATGAAACTAGATTACGAGCCAATAGGTTAGCACGCGTGCACTTCGTACGCTGTCTGTCAAAAGAATGCCAGCTGTCACGGCGTAGACGCAAACTTGCTACCCTATTCGGGGTTACCCGCTCATATTTTATAAATCGCCTTTTATATTCGACCAATTGAAATAAATCACCATTTTAATTTTGAATTTAACAATAATTACTATTCAACCAAATAACACAATCAGTCTCTCATCTTAAATCTTGGATTTACTTTTAATTTAGCTGCGCGCCGTCATATATAATAAATAAAAAAAAGGGATTATTGTAAACAACTTTCACTAAGGGATAATCACTGTATTCGCGAAAAAAAATCGACTGCCCTATACATTTGCGCCTAACTCGACAAAATGAACTGAACAGCTGATTTTTTTTTCGCGATTTCCTATGGAACCATGGTCCCATATTAAAAATTGTTCATAATGATGAGTATAGTGACCTCTAAAGAGGTATTGCGTTTATTCTGTTGCACATTATATATTTATGTGTCGCAGCCATCTAGTTTAATCAGCCCTTAAATTGGCTGCCTAGCCTTTTCATTGAACGGCGCCGATTAATCAACGGCCTGAAGGACATCCATCCAACGCGTCTAATATAACATTTAATGAACGGGCTGGCAGCTGCTTAGGCCGTTCATAGAATAGGGTAACAGTGTGACGAAAATATATGAAATATTAAAAAAAGAAATAGTGTCTAATCTTTTTTTGGAAATCTATCTGACTGACTACTTAGATTTTTTCATGAAACATCCGTATTGCGTTTCACATTTAAATATATAAAAAGTCGATGCAGAAAATAGTCCGAGTAGATAGGTACGGTACCAAAAACTGTTCGATCTTTGGGCCTTGTTCAAACATAGGGTAACATGATCCTTTTTGAGGGAAAATATTCAGCAGCAATAAACCACCCCAGAAAATATTTCACGGGGGAGTGAAACTGCCAAACTCAAAGAGCAATCGTGGATACCTACGTATCCCTAAACATCATTTTAAAGGGTTCCGTACCCAAAGAGTAAAAACGAGGAACCCTTTTACTAAGACTTCGCTGTCCGTCTGTCTGTCTGTCCGTCTGTCTATCTGTCACGACGCTGTATCTCATGAACCGTGATAGCTAGACAGTTGAAATTTTCACAAATGATGTATTTCTGTTGCCGCTATACAAATACTAAAAACAGAATAAAAATATAATTAAGATGAAATATTTATGTTCCCAACATACGAAAAACGTGATTTTGTGCCGTTTTTAGGGTTCCGTAGCCAAATGGCAAAAAACGGAACCCTTATAGATTCGTCATGTCTGTCTGTCTGTTTGTCCATCCGTATGTCACAGCCATTTTTATCCGAAACTATAAGAACTATAATGTTGAAACTTGGTAAGTAGATGTATTCTGTGAACCGCATTAAGATTATCACACAAAAATATATAAAAAAAAAAAATTGGCGGTTCCCCATACTTAGAACTGGAACTCAAAATTTTTTTTTTCATCAAACCCATACGTGTGGGTTATCTATGGATAGGTCTTCAAAAATGATATAGTAGTTTCTAGTTTCATTTTTTTCTAAACCGAATAGTTTGCGTGAGAGACACTTCCAAAGTGGTAAAATTTGTGTAATCCCCCTGTAACTTCTAAAATAAGAGAATTTTTTTTTTAATACGTCATAAATCGTAAACCGCAATTTACTTTCATTCAATCAACTCAAAAATAATTTACACAGATGATGTAGGTATTTCTGTTGCCGTTATAACAACAAATACTAAAAACAGAATAAAACAAATATTTAAGTGGGGTTTTTTTATTGATAGTGGTACGGACCCTCCGTGCGCGAGTCTGACTCGCACTTGGCCAGTTTTTTGCTATATAAACATAAAGGAACTAATACAAGTAGTACAGAAAATCTAATAAAGGTTTAATAATAGTTCATACGTTGGTGAATTTTACACGAACACACATACGTTTCAAATTGAACAATTAAACTAAAGCCATACTTCACACGCGTTAAAAAATAAATCTACATTACACAAACGAAATTGTTGATTGTAATCACAACTCGATACCCAACTCCCATAAAATGTAAAATATGTAGAGCACAATAATTACAAAAGAGATCGATAGCGGGTATAGTCCGAACCTGAATGTTTTATACCTTGCTTGCTGAAATTTATGACCGTGTGTCCCAGCTTACGTTGAATAAGCAAACAATTTGCGAAGTTTGTTGAAATCAAGACTCGTTAGCACTTTGCTCACGGCCAATCAGCGGGAAGAAAGTCATTAAGTTTGATTGGAAGTTATCTTTCTTCGGCTCAAAGGTGCTTATCAGACTGAAAAAATATTGGTAAATTATTCAGAGATGCATTTGGAATATTTTGGTCCGATTTCCACAAAGCCTGTCTGAATTTTAATTAATCTCTGATTTCCTCCATCAAAATATGAAGATTGATTGAATATTGCTATGAACGCACCGAATTCGTTAGCAAAATAAATAAACGCGTAATTAAACCTGAAGAATGGATTTTCAGTGGAACAAATAAAAAGTAATGAAAAAGAGCAGTAGGTATTTCGATACACAATCCCTGGAGCTAATTAAAAAAAGTTAAAGAAGTTTGCCAGGGAAAAATTAATAACGAAACTTCCGGAGGGGAGTCAGAAAAAAAATGTTATTGAGTTACGTTTCGCTTAACTAATTTAGGTAAAAAAGGAGGCTTAGCTTGTCCGTCGGGGTGATGTTCCGATGTGACCCTTATCAATTCGCTCGTGCCCGTCTAGCGGACGCGTCCCGGCCTTTATTACGTATGTACGCATCTCACAAAAATAATGTGTCACTCTAATAACGGCCACTGGGGTGACTGGAAACAACATGCTCGCTAATATTTAATATGGAAAACGGTTAGCTTTGATAATTTCTGGGATAAAAGGAAGATAACCACAAATTGGGGCAGTGTGTGTGACGTAGCGTAGGTGTTCCTATTTGCGTTCGTAGGTTGTATGTTGGTCGGTTACGGGTTTTGGATATAATCGGATCAGGATCCTATGAGAAAGCATTTTAATCCTTGGAACTTAAGTGCAGTGTTGATAGAATATTAGTACATGTGTATATATCCGCTTTGTCACATGTAAGTAGTTACTTTTTTCTTATCTATTAGAATCGCAGTCGCAATCTGTCAAAAACACCTCTAAATTCCGTACATTTTGACAAGTATTTGACATTGATAGTTGCCGAGTTGATTATTGCGACTTGAATTTGAACTTTTTCCAGAATTGGCCTTCAAAGCCTTTTAAGCAACGTTCACATTTGCATCTCAGTTGCAATCTGTCAATAATGTATGGAAATTGAGGATTTTTTGGCAGATTGTGACTTCAGGCCAATTCTGGTCAGCGTGGCGGACGGAGCTCCGGCAAGATACCATGGCGGTATGGAGTCAGTGACTGTCACAACCCAGTGCAGGGTACGCCACAATTGCGGCGATAGTGCCCCTCTTTGAGGAGTGTCTGGAGAGGCACCACGGCGTCCTCACCTTCCGCCTGACGCATTTACTCAGCGGACACGGTTGTTTCGGAAGGTACCTGTTTCGGATTCGGCGGGAGGAAACGCCCGGGTGTTTTCACTGCGAGGATCGCCCGGAGGACACGGTGGAGCATACGGTGGAGGTCTGCCCCGCTTGGGCGGAGTACCGCCATGTACTCGTCGAGGCGATCGGCGGCGGCGACCTCTCGCGTCCGGCCCTGGTTCAATCCATGGTCCGGAGCAAGGAGGCATGGGAAGCCGTCACCTCCTTCTGCGAAGCAGTAATGATAGTGAAGGAGGAGGCGGGCCGCGTGAGAGAGAGACAGCCCTCACGCCCCAGCCGCCGCGGCATAGGGAGACGCACCGGGCGTCGGGAGTCGCTGGGCGATTCCCGGCCACCGTAGGTGCGGGTCTGCGGACGGCGAGTTGTTCGAAAGAGTTACCACGGTAACTCTTTCGAACAACTCGCCGTGCCTTTCACGTAACAGGGCCACGGCCCTGTTACGTGAAAGGCTATTTTAGTTATTTTCACAGCATTATGTCTTACGGTATTTTGCTGTGGGGTCGGGCTGCTGACATTGAATCCATATTTATTTTACAAAAGAGAGCTGCCAGAGCCCTATATAATCTGCGTCGCCGTGATTCTCTAAGGGATTTTTTTAAAGAGATTAATATTATGACAGTCCCTTGCCAATTCATTTATGAAAATATTATGTATGTTCGTAAAAATCGACATCTTTTTAATAAAATTAGTGATCGACATAATTTTAATACTAGAAATAAAGATAAATTAGATCAACCATTTTATAGGTTAGCTAAAGTACACACATCTTTCATGGGGTACTGTGTTAAATGTTACAACAAAATACCTTGTGACATATTAGAATTAAATGAAAGAAAATTTAGAACGTATGTAAAAAGCACACTTTGTAAACAAGCATATTACAAGTTGGAGGATTACATTCAAGATAAGAATGCTTGGAAACATGCTGGTCCTGCTCCATTGTCCTATGGATCTATCAAGGGTGTAGTGTAGGCGAAATCAAATTGGTCAATTTATAATTCACTTTACAGATGTAAAAGAGTTTTTATTTTTCTGTTAACACACTCTGTTTTATTCAAAGATTTGTAAATATGTGAGTACCATGTACTATGATCCTATAAGTAGTATACTCTAGGTGCATCGACCTCACATATATTAAAATTAATTTTTGTACTCAAAATATTGTAAATCATTGATTTGAAAAGAGTAACTATGGAGTTTCTTGTCCGTTCTTCTCCATAAGAATCTACCCTTTCGAACGGACAGTAGAGTCACTTTGTATTATTTTTAATGTAAATGATGACGTTCAAAAGTGCCGTTTAATGGCCTAATTGAAATAAACGTTTTGACTTTGACTTTGATCGTCTGAAAATCATCAAATGACCCCTGCCGCTCTGGGTGGAGCGGCAGGGGTCATTTGATGATTTCCCATCCTTAAAAAAAAGGCCAATTCTGGTACTTAAAAAAGTTCAAATTCAAGTCAAAATAATCAACTCAGCGACTATCAATGTCAAGTACTTGTCAAAATGTAAGGAAATTAGAGGTGTTTTTGACAGTTTGCGACTGCGCTTTCATTGCGAACGCTTCTTTAAACTATGAGAATCTTATTACAAATCCCTTAGCAACAAAGAAAATTTGTGGATTTAGACGCAAACAATCTGTTTCCATGGAGATACAGTAGTATTTCTAACTTCTTTATTTTATTAAGCTCTAAGATTCATTCTTAGTTCTCATTGAAGATTGATGTAATAATTCTTATTCACATTTATAATGTCAATTACTTTTAGTATCCGGAATAATGGGAACTGACAGTACCTATGTCTTATTGTCCCATTTATTATCATTTAAGTTTTTATTATTCGTTGTACAATAAAGGAACCACTTTAACAAAGGTCTAAGTGGAATCGTGTACATGTGATGTTAGAAGTATTAGATAAAAATAAGTAGGTAGGTTAGGTAAATATAAAATAGTCTTAACCATAATAAAACGTATACTTAGTTTAAATACAAATTAGTAGGTTCAATATTTTTTTCTATGGTAAATTATAATTTACAATCCGCTAGCGGTGTTTAAACTAATCATATAGTAAGAATTATTTTATGAACAAGCCCGTTAGTTTTTAAGTAAGGTACTAAAGAGCTTAGTATTAAATTATCATGATAACGCCATTAGGTATTGAAGAAGTAAACCGGTATTTAACTTTAACTTCCTCTTTCATTTTATCGACTGAAAAAAAATTAATATGTTGCCAGTATAGCAGTTAAAACATCTTTAATCTAGTTTATTGGTCATAAAGGGCACAAGCCACAATTTTACGTTTTTAATTACCACTTTTCTCTAAGGGGTACAAAGTTTGTAAATGATTCAGATAAACAATAATTACGGCCGTTCCAAATTAGGAAGTTAGAAGAAGTTTACGATGTTCAGAGCAAACATGAAACTCAGTCTGGGAAGCGCCTAATTAGTTAAGTTTATAAATTTGTTACCTATTTGGTATGCTAAGTGCCCTACAGAGGAGCTACAAGCTATTTTTATTAGACTATAAAATACTGAAACCTTTTTAAACGAAAACTTTTTCTAATTGTGGTCCTTAACTTTGCTAAATATAAATTTTGCTTAAACAAAAAATTCGAGTTCAGATTTTTTTAATTAGGCATTCGTTGGAGATTTTTTTTGACAAGCCTTTAGAGCCTTATTTAATTATGTTCTACTTATACCCTCATCAATTTTAGCTAGGCTTCATCTACGTGCATCAGTTAACTTTAAGGTTCATCAACATTTTTTTATATAAGTTAGATTACTTAACTATTCACTCGATAACAAACGCATTTTAAGAACTTACCCGTAGGTACTTATTTTTTCAGAATCCACCAAAATTATAGTTGTATATATAAATCCTACTAATACAAGCAGCTTTCCATTTCATAGAATCGATTCAAGAACATCTAATAACTTGAAAAGGACAGTAATCTTACAATCATAAAGCTACTTCATGAAACCTATTTACTTGGCTTCTCCAATTAAATTGAAATTCGGTTAACAGAAAAGTTTCAATAAGATGAGACATGTTCCTTTCAATACAAATGCAAATTTTCTTTGGCTCACACCTTTGAAATTGACATGAATACGAAATTTATGCATATTTTGATTTAATAAGCCTCCCATGTGCGTGACTTTATCTAGATTTTTTCTTATTTGATTATAAAAAAACTCAATTTCCTGTGACATCAACGTGTGAATACAAATCAGTTGATTTACATGTCTTGCAAAAGAAAATATATAGGTACCTAGTATGTGCGATGTTGTTAGGTTCCTACAAAAATTACCCATGTAGACTTGAGGTACAATCTATTCTATCCTATTTTTTATAAATGGCAAGCAAAACCGATGTCGACTATTCTGCCAATGCAATGTCCAAAGTAGATTGGAGAAACAAGTGCGCATTATTTTACTGATTTAAAGACGAAGCGACGATTCCTGTAGAAACGAAATTCTTCTAGGTACAATCTAATGTACATGAAATTATAGTAGGCATGTGTCAACACTGAATACATATTTAGTAGATATTCGGTCTATATTCAAGGCGCGTTCGGATTTGGCAAATGACAGACAAATTGGCGGGCTGTGAACGTGACGTATGGTACCGACACCCGCTACCCAGTTACAATAAAGTGAGCCAAACTCTTGGAGTTTGACTTTGGCAGCTCTTACTTCCACAGTTTGAGAAGTCGACATGAGTACATTACTTACACCTATTCATAACTCTTTGTGATTTACTTGAAACAAGTTTGAGTTGTGAGAAGAATTCTGTTACTTGGTTTTAACGAGGCCCTTTACCTGGGAAAATTATACGGAATTTATTATTGCGGATGCCAAAAATAATCTGAGTGCCAATTCTACTATTTTTAGGGTTCCGTACCCAAAGGGTGAAACGGGATTCTATTACTAAGACTCCGCTGTCCGTCTGTCTGTCTGTCTGTCACCAGGCTGTATCTCATGAACCGTGATAGCTAGACAGTTGAAATTTTCACAGATGATGTATTTCTGTTGCCGCTATAACAACAAATACTAAAAACAGAATAAAATAAATATTAAAGTGGGGCTCCCAAACAACAAACGTGATTTTTTAGCCGTTTTTTTATAGATAATGGTACGGAACCCTTCGTGCGCGATTCAGATTCGCACTTGGCCGGTTGTTTTTAAGCAACGTTTGCATTCGCATGTCAGTCGCAATCTGTCAAAAATGTAGGGAAATTGAGGCTTTTTTTATAGATTGCGACGGAGATGTGAATGCGAATGTGTAAAAATTAGTAGAATTGGCGCTCTGATTCAAACTTAGTCAGGAAGGAAGACAGAAAATCTTGTCTGTTGTCTGTAACGTGGATTGTAGAAGACACTTGGTTGAGGCACATAGTCGTGTGCCTGAATAAGGACTGCTCGAATAACGTCGAGGTCAGCGGGATTCTAAAACATGACATTTGAAAAGAAAACAAATGTCGCACTTTTGAAAATAAATTCAGATGCGTAGAGATTTGACGTCTGTTATTTTTTTATTTTTAATCTGAAACAAACATAACATGTTTGATTTAATTTTGTTTTTAACAGTACATTTTAAAAATCGTATTGAAGAAACGAAATATCGAAAAAGATGATCTATATATCCAATTTGTTTAACCCTTATTATGGCACAAGCCTATGTAAAGTAAGTACAAAATGGTAAATTTTGGGTATATTGATACCACATATTAAAAAAATATAAAAAGGGGGTAGTAGGAAACCCCTTTTTTTATGGGAAACCTTACCCGACTATGTCAGTCACGTAAAAGAAATATTTTAAAAAAAGAAGCCTTTCTGTGAAATTATATCCCTTGCCTTATTAATCCTAAAACAATAGCAACATTTTTGTTTTTTAATTTAATTTCGAAAAAATTACATCCCCTACTCGAATTAATTATTCGCCACCCCTTGTGTGCTGAAAACGTGGCTGAAAACCAATCTAATTCAAAATTAACATTTATAATTCAATTAACATTTTTTCATTGGCGTCCCAGCCGGCTCCGCAATGTTAGACTTAGACTCATCAATCATAAATATCATTGGTTCGCTTCATCACTTATTCAGCTCTACTTTGTTGTTGGGAGCCGAGCTTGTGACATTTTTGTGAGATTGTAATTATTTTGAGTGGTTCCGGCCAGCTGTGACAAGGGTACCAACTAGAAGAGAATACACACTATTACAAGATGTCGCGGACTCATTCACTTGCCCCGTGACTTTTCGTTCCTGTGTTTTCGATATTCACGGAAAAAAGAAAAACATCGACGTTTTGAAATTGCTTAACAGATTCCTACTGTAAATTAACATCTACGTAGCTTTGAAATATTTGCATGCTTATTTCTCTCACATAAAGAAGTATTTCGACCTTTCTGCTGATAGCAAAGTGTTATTTTTTCAGAGATAGCTTTTGTCGCAATGTCAAATTGGAAGAGATTTGCCATATCGGTAGCGCTTGCCCTATACATTTTGACTAGCAATCACTGACAGAATATTAATTGCCCTGTGTAGACTCCTGGAGCTTCTTTACGCAGCAAACTATCAACATTTTATGATTAAATTTTCATAATGTACTAAAGTTACACGCACAGCGTACATGCTCCTTAAGATCGGAAGAACGCAATAATCTTAATGATAGTGCAATAAAATATAAACCAGAGTAATCTCTGATTTAGCAATTGGTAGTACATTGACATTGCCGATATTTTCTTATTGATCTATCTCATAACTTACAATTGATATTCTAACAATGAAATAAAAGTTATTGTAACTTTTATCCTGTATCATCCAACTGCTGGGCAACTGCTGGACTTTTCTCCATGACTGGCAGCTCTTTCGATCCAGAGCTATTGTGGGTCGACCTCCGGCGAGGCAGCGATCCTCCTTGCCCGATTGCCGCCATGAGATCTGGAGGCGATAGCTCTCCCGCACGTTTACGCGTGTCGCGTGGAGGCGCTATGCCGCGTGCCAGGGCGAAACACCGCCGCCGCGACAAGTTGCAGCGTGGCAGACGGAGCTCCGGCAAGATATCATGCGCTATAGAGACAGCGACTATCACAACCCAGTACTGGGCACGCCACTATTGCGGCGATAAGCCTCCTCTTTGAGGAGTAACTAGAGAGCCTGCCAGGGTTGTGGAATTTGTTCGAAAGATTCACCGTGGCCCTGGAATGCATACTCCATGCCTTCGCAGAAGGATCTGCGAAGCAGTAATGCTAGCGAAGGAGGAGCCGCGTGAGGGAGAGGTAAACCTCACGCCCCAGCCGCCGCAACAGAAAGAGACGCATCGGACGTAGAGAGTCGCAGGGCGATTCCTAAGCACCGTAAGCAGGGGCCTGCGGGCGGTAAGCGTTGGGTGACTCGCCGTCCGATCAGTGGCCTTAGTGCGAGTTGTTTAACGTTCTCGTAAACGTCAATTTATATTGAAACTGAATAGGCACCGTCTGATGACAATAACGGAAAACCTTTTTTTTTTATACAGTTTGACATTTAGCGAACGTTTACGTTAACGCGATCGAGTACGTCGAAAAACTTTTTCTTTCTTTCTTTCTAAATGTCAGCATAGAAGACGTGGCCCGCTAGGGCCAGTGCCTGCCAGAGTTGCGGATTTTGTTCGAAAGAGTTACCGCGGCCCTGGAACGCAAAGGGCATTAAGAGGAGCACGGATGGGTTTGGAGCCATTTGATGATTTCCTATCCACAAAAGAGGGCTATTGTGGGTGGACCACTATTCATTCGTTTTGTCAAGTCCCGGCCAGCACCTTTCTCGGAATCAACCGCACCACCTTCTGAAAAAAAATAGAATAATTAAAAATAATGTTAACATCCATATTCTTGAAAAGGTACTAATTATTTTGCTTTGGAAGTTTGTGAGTAGTTTAAGACGCTGTCATAGCAAAAACTCGGTCACTCTTGGACTGTATAGAAAAGAAAGAGAAGGGCGACGACACAATGCTTGCAATTTATTTCCAAATATGAAGCATTTTATCGATTAACTCAAAACTAAGTTGAGCTATTAAATATCTAAAACAACAAAGTTTTGCATTAAGATTCGATTCATTATTTGTTATAAATTTTATCGGCGTAAGTAGGCTAGTAATACGGGTTTTTTTTTTCAAATGTCGAAATTGGAGGTAACTTTGACGATCATTTCTATCGAGGATTTTATTTTTAATCATGTTTCGGAAACAACAGAGTTCGAAATATAGTTCAAATTAATATACAATTTTTCTGCAGCTTGAAACTAAACAGATTTGGCTAAAATTATTTAAGAAAACCAGCAATTTTTCAGGTTTTGCTCTTGACAGCGCCTTAATACTGAAACATAATAAATGACAGTAGGCTGTAGGTAAAAATGTGAACACGAATTATTCCGGGAGCTGGGCTATTTGCACCGCGTTTAGTACAAACCTTTGGATACGTTCGCGAGACTATTCGTAAACGAATCACAATGCTGTCAATCACTGATAATCTTTATCTATACTAATATTATAAAAAGATAAAGTATGTGAGATTGTAGGGAGTAATCTCTGGATCTGCTGAACCGATTTTAAAAATTCTTTTTATATAATATGTTAGACACATTCATGAGGAAGGCTGTAGATTATACGGGAACGGAAAATTCTAACGCACAGGACCGGTTGTTGTGGCGACGCTTGGGGGAGGCCTATGTCCAGCAGTGGACGTCTTTCGGCTGATATGATGATGATGATGGGAAATTCTAACGGGAACGGGGAACAACGGGATAAACGCTTACGAAGTCGCGGATAAAAGCTATCGCTAATACAATGCTTTCTCTAGGCCTTCGAGTAGTTCTAACACGGCCACTATATTATAACTCGATACGCCATCCACGTGTTCTGAAATTACTATTGACTATTATTCAGCAAACAGGGTATAGGCATACAATATGCTCTTCTGAACATCCTTTGTTCGGCAATGGCGATATTAGGTCTCAAAGCCATAGCGTCAAGCTTATCGCTATTTATCGGCAGTTCCTATCTCGGGCCACTCTCGGCATGCATAAAGCCTTAATCACACTTTACTTGACTTTGAGGTTGAACCCTGAACAATAGAAGCTTACAGTGTTAAATGACATTTTACTAATTAAGTGTATATTTATTCAATATTACTTTACAACTTTATCCTAGGTATTTTAAATTAAAGTATAAGGTTGGGGAAAAAATTTCTTCGCATTTTTTAAGAAAATTCAAAACATTTTTTTATATAGTTTATTTACATTTACCTAAAGGATGTAGGTACCATTTTGTTCGATAACTTTTTGCCATCTTGTAGGTAGGGACATGATCCCATTGCTATAGAAATTTTGGGACTTCTGATCAAAATACCGCGACAATTGGTTTTGGCAGTCCTCTGGTGATGTTAACCTGACACTGCCCAAAGAATTCTGAAGAGACCGAAACAGGTGGAAATCTTAAGGTCAGTACTATACGGCGGATGCATTAACACCTCCCAGCCAAACTCTCTTAATTTTTGCTAAGTGGCTAAAGATGTGTTAGGTCTGGCGTTATCATAATGAAAAACCACACCCTTTCTGTTGATTAATTCCGGCCGCTTTCTCTTAACTTCTTGCTTTAATCTCATCAGTTGTTCGCAGTAGAGTTCAGAATCGATGGTCCTGCCTGGTGGTAACAGCTCATAATGAATAATACCACACACACAGCATCACCTTGTTGCGAGTTAACCCGGGTTTCGCCACAGTCTGTGAAGCCTGACCGGTCTATGACCACGACTTTTTTCTCAAGTTCTTGTCGTACGTGATCCACTTTTCATCACCAGTTATCAGCTTCTTCAAAAATGGTTCGGTTTCATTACGTCGTAATAAATAATCACAAATGAGTACACGGTTCATTAGGTTTCTTTCAGTGAGCTCGTGAGGTACCCAAATATCGAGCTTTTTTGTGTACCCAGTTTTTTTCAAATACGCCAAAACTGTTTTGTGGTCAATTCCCAGTTCTTTAGCTACGTCGTAACTACTGATATGCCGATCTTGCTCCAGTTTTTTCAAAAATGACATCCATTTTATCCGTTATAGGGCGACCAGAGCGACGTGCATCTTTGACATCAAAATTTCCGGATTGAAAACGCTTAAAGCAAATTTGTGCTACTCTCACAGGCACTGCACAAGATCCATAAATATCGCAATTTTTTTTCGCGGCTTGCGTTGCATTTTTACCTTTTTTGAAGTAAAATTTTAAATTGTTTCGAATTTCTTCATTAGATTCACTCATCTTGACAGTACGAAAAACAAATGAAAATCACACATTTTCCTAATTTGAATTTGGAATTATGCTCTTTAAAATTTAAACTTTCAATGATACCAAAACCAGCCAGATACAAATAGTATAGCCAAAGAGATTTTATAACAAGTTCATACATACTATAATGCGAAAAGACTTTTTCCCCGACCTAATACAATATTTGTATAGTCCGCCTGTTTATAACAACAAAACTGAATTTAAATAACATCAACAAAAACAGTTAGGGTAAACATTCAACAGTCACTGATTCAGAAAGTCGAAATTCTGAACAAACTTTGAAAAAATATAACATTCAAAATATTAACATAACTTTACTTTTATACCTAAATCGCCCGTCACTTAATGGTTTCCAGCTTACTGCACTGATTTCAATAAGGTATCGCTAAAATTCTCTCTAGTACATAAAAATAAAAATATGAATAGTTCAGGGGCTCCTCATTTATTATATGATTTATAGACTTTCAAAGGCTTAAAAAGCAGCTTTCACTTTCGGTGATTTATTATACTGCTTCTAAGTATTTGTGGAATAAAACAGAAAGGTATTGAAACGGCCGACAATCAATATCTGTCAAAGTGAAAAAATTCAATTAAACGCGCTCGCGAATTCTTTCATTGGATAAACGGAAGGCGTGAGAATTGAAAATTATGTGAAAAGATTTTTCTATACACGCTCAAAGTGAGGTGTTTTGTTGATGGAAATTCTTTTGGCTATCGATTTTTATGGACAATAACGGATATCTGAAACCTGAGCGAGTGGTTTTTCATGACTGAATACCACAATCCGTTTACAGTCGTGCACTGGGGCCTTTGTTTATTCAGCGCATTAGTACATAATCTATGAAAAATCTTCACTTTGAGCCACGAACAAAGCAATATCTTCATTGTATCATAATATCTTGTTTAATATCGTGTCTTCTAAATAAAATGCCTTTTACCGTTTACGTCGTATTACATTGCTACGCCTTTGTAATGATGTCATTGTTAATATAGTAATAAGATAGCCGATGAAGGTCAAGGGGTGAGATCCCATGGGCATAGCGTAACACCCTCGGATGATTAAAACAAAAGTGTAACATGACAGTTAATTATATTTCGCCTGGTTCTTAATCATAATATGGCCAGCTTGTTGCCCCTTAATGTTTGTAAACTGCTCGACTTGTGTTTGTTGTTATAAAAAGATTTCCTTATACTTGTCATCACATTTTGCCAAGATTTTTGTTTGCGATTTAAAGGTAAATTAATATTTCACTCATCATACATCTCTCAGAGTTCCTTAAGCCTAAAAGCTTTGCCGTGGCTGTAAAACATTACATTTCCTTGGCGTCGGGAAGTCAAGATTTGGGGTTATTTTGGACTTATTTTTTTTTTTTACGTAAACATTTAAATGTTAAATGTCATTCAATTCCTTATCATATAGTCAACACGAACTAAACATAAGGCAAGTTTATAGCAGTTTTTACAATACTATAAAGCTTTCAATTTTGTGCTGACATGTTTAACGACTTTTAAAATTGATATTGAGTACCAGCTGTTGCATTTCAATGGCTACAGCCCCAAATCCTCGCGCGCTACCAAAGTTATTTGGCCTCGGAAGTACAGATAATATATTTTCTTTTTTTCGATAGGTCGTGACTATTCGAAAGCGTTCTGTGTGACTTGGCAATACTTTTGAGGTAAGTAAGGAAGGGAAAATGTTGTGTTAAATAAAACGTAGTGATGCCAAATGTAGGGCCTGATCAAATGCAAACCTGGTTTTACTGGATTTACCGTTAGTAGTAATGAGTTTTATCAGGTACCCTAAGGCCCAAGACTACGTAGGTACAAAGATTTATTACGTGATGGTTAATGTTGTACGGTTAAAGGAGCTCGTGGCCAAATAATTACAGTCGCACGGGTCGATCTTCAAGGTTAAGCAACGGTTGCCAAGGTTGGTCTGTGGATGTGTGACCATCTTAACATACCGAGTTTCCAACGGCTGTCATTTGTAGATCTTTGGCAGTCGTTACGGATTGTTAGAAGCTGTAAATCTGACACCAGTCTTGCCAAGAAGTACCGTGTTACCCAGTTAATGGGTTGTGGAGGTCTGGTAGGCAGCCGCTTCACGTAAAATACTGGTATTCAGCTGAATCCGGTTTGACTGGAAGCCGACCCCAATAAAGTTGGGAAAAGGCTAGGCAGATGATGGTTATTTTTGTACGGTTATTACTCACGTAATTATTTCTTTTTTTCAGGCTAGTTTTGACCCCTAGCCTTTTCCTGCTTACGTCATTTGCTTTTTCAATTGAAACAGTTGGTTCTAGTCGTGCGTCACCTTAACAATTACTTCATTTAATTGGATATTGTTGTAATGATCCACGCACGCGTGTAAGGTGTGGGAGTCATTGTATGACGGATGTAAGTTCCCCGAACAAGGTCTTGTTCACACTATCAATCAAGCAGTACTAAGTCACCCAATGGGCCTTATACATAAATTGTACAGAGGTCCGCACACTTATGATATATAGCTTACTAACTTTTGCCTGCGGTTTGCCTCGCACCGGAGGGAATGGGCAAAAATATTTACTGCCGAAACCTCGCTTAGTTTGGTAGGTATTATTGAGGTCCTTAATGCTTTTAATATTGAATAAATGAGTATAAAATACTTACAGGTAAGCACGGTTGGTTGACTGAATATGTATTTTGCTCCTCAGTTTTGGTTTTGGTCATGGTTTTCACATGTGGCTATGTCAGTACCGTTATTTTGTAGTAGTAAGGGCGAGTTTTGTAGTGTAAGTCTAACCTATTGATATGCGGTTGCTTGTACCATAGGCATATTTACTTTTGCATTGGTATAGTCGTTGACAGGCTTGTCTCTATTTATTATGTAACACCTAATCATAGTTAGAGTGTGCGATCAAAATAAATAATGTGCCTGGGGCTTAGGGGAAAACTTGAGGTCAATTTGAAATCAGGGGGCCTACCACAACCTCTTAAAACAATATTATTTTAATATTACTTTGTAATTTCTGTTGTTGCATTTTCAACTCTCGGCGCTGATCCGAGAGTTGAAAATGCAACAACAGAAATTACAAAGTAATATTAAAATAATATTGTTTTAAGAGGTTGTGGTAGGCCCCCAGGTTGACACTTTGCGGCTCACGCTACTTTAAAAGCCATTTCAGATTATTGTTGATTTCTTTACGTCTTAACGCATAGTACCTCCTTCTTTATTCATAGTTGAAGGTCAACACATCGATCAGCGATGTGTCGAAGGCATATGTCCAGCAGAGGACGTCTATCAACTGAAATCATAACCGCATTGTCATCTAAATAAACATACTTACTATCATGTAGCATTCTCATGATGCCTAAACGGGTAAAATAGCATGCAATGGAGGAGAACAACACACACTATTGGGTGGATTCAGATTGAAGAAGATCTACTCTCTGCCTGTTTTTCAGTTCACGTATAACGGCGAGAATGTCTAACATTACGTAGAACTCTACCGTATCGACCTCAAAATCACCCCGTTGACAGCCACATCTCTGATTAGGAACCTAATGATGGCAATAGATGTTTCAAAAAGATAAATTGTAGATAGAAACATTGTGAAATAGTTAGTTACTTTGAGCACGCAGCTCGTTCGAACTAGAACGCCCGTAAATGATGAGTTTGCAACTGTAATTACTTGCTTTATTGCAATTTGAACTTATTGCACAGAACCACACTTTACATTATTATTGTTCTCATATACCTACGTCTACTGAATATATATGAATGATATGGTATTATACTGTGTGACTCCATGTACATTTCCATCCCAGCTGAATCCTGTTAGAGGAAACGGTTATCGAACAAAGTTGATTACAGTCTAGGTAATGTTCTAGACATTCAGGTTTAAATTTCAACTTCCGCCGTAGCATTACCGTCTTGTTTTAAGATGGCGCCGAGCGCCATAAAAAGGTAAGGTTAAGGTTTTTCATTATTGTTATAGTATCTCCCTGGAAATAGACACTGTTCCCCGAATAAACAGGTCTATTTATTTGGCTAACAACTTTCACGTGTAACCCGTATCGATTATTTTCAGTTGGATACTCTTTTACTTTACTGTAAAGAAAGAAAAGAAAATAGCAACTGTACGTCAACAATACAATGTCATCTCGAGATAATGAAATGAATAATATAATCAATCTGTTTTATTTATCGATAGCGGCACTTCTGACATTTATCACTGGTTAATATTGATGTGATCATCAGGAGTATTGATCACAATAACAAGTTGCTAACTATATAAACAGACGTATAATGTTACCTAAATTATACGTCTAGTATATAACTACATCAGTAATGACTAATGATACTGAAACCTAGTTTTATTCCGAGGTTTAATTTTCCTATTAGTGACTCTCTATTAAACTTTCAGTAGATGCCCACATTTTGGAAATATTCCCAACTATGTGAGACTTAATCCCATTTAAAGTTCGCGCAACTTTTCCTAATTAAAATTTCAAACTATATCAAAATCTGCTCATTTTGGAAATGACAAATAGTTGTGGCACATTCTACATGTAGTGGAATAGAAACATGGTAATATATTACAGTAGAATCGTGGGAAGTACGAATAAACATTGGTATTACTTTAATTTTTGGACGTAAGTGCACATTTGGACGATATTAATGCGTCGCCCATGAATAACGTGAAATGGTTCACACGATTCTGTCGGCAAATGGCCCATATGTCTGGCTTAGCGGTGTAAACGCCCCAAATAATAACATGGCAATATTGCTTCGAGCTCAAACTGTGCGAAGGTGACAGTGTTCTACGGCGGAAATGTCTGTCGTTAGCATTTGTTTTTATGATTCGAAACGTTTATGTGTTGTGCTGTTAATAAAATGAGGTTTTCTTAATTAATCTTTTAGATGTGTTCGGTAGATTAGGTTGAAATGATGTGGTTTTGCATGTCCAAAGTGGTAGTTAAAAATAAAACAAAAATGCATTGACGTGTAAAAGAGTTACTTGTAACCTATTTGCAAAACAAGTTATCATTTATGATTAACCTTTCAACCCCATTAACTATCTGTTCAGCGATCAATTTGCCTGCCCACTGCTTATGTTTAAACATTTCGGATAAGTTTTAAAAATACTGACAAACACCATCAAGAACGTATTTAAACATGCATACGAGTACTTATGTATCTCCAACACACTTTTATTTGAAAATCTACGTTTTCAAATAAAAGTGTATTGTCTGTTGTAAGAAGCTAGGCTGGCCCTAGCTTCTTACAACAGACAATACACATTGGACTACAATAGAATGCGCTGATTGTTTATATAGACGCTAGACGTGTGTAACTCAATATCTAAATATCTTTTAATTTAAATACAAAAACAAACCAAGCTTCACCACTTTCAAGCTTGTCTTGGTTCTATATAAACCTATTACTCATGTCACTAACCCACCTTCAAATATTGTTATTACTATTTTGAAAAACGAAAATAAAGACATTTAACCGTCCTGAATCGACATCTATCGAGATCTTCAACCTTATTATTAATGAAAAACGATACATGGTGTATTATTCGAATTTCTACGAAGAGCTAATTAGGGACAGGACAATGAACGCTGTGATAAAACGAAACAAATATGTTATTTGTGGGACCCGAGTACCCCTGAAGAAGAGATGTTTTTCGAGTGTAGGTACGTATGTATACACGTTTGTATGACCTTTTCTTTGGACGCCCTGTAGCCCATTCTAATTAAAAATACTGGTCAAAATTAAAACCCTCCTTATGATTCGCCAGAGTCAGGTAATAATAAGGTATCGTAAGATTCGTCTCCCGAAGTGACATATTACATTTTTTCGTACAAACTTCGTATGTCCGTATGGACATACACATGTGTACTTACTCCGTAGGTAGGTACATACGTGTACGTTTTTTCTTAATAAAGTGATGTCAGGCACTCACGTTTCCTTATTCTTGTTGGACTTTAAGATAAGCAGTTGGCACTCACTCTTATATTTTTTTCATTCCACAGCTTCATCTATGAGTGCGGAGTTCTTGGATATATATTACTCCTTAGATACTAAATATTTGTAATGTATGTATGAAAATACATTTGACGTATCTTTGAAATGAGTGGTTTTGAAAGTAATTTTTGAACGTTTTGAAGTCCGTCATAGAGTCTAGAGAATTTATATTTTCAAGTTAAGTAAGTTAATTTTCAGTGGATTACTCAATACGTTAAAGAATAGATACAAATAGCCCAGTCGTACTACAAATGACTAAAAGCATTGAATTTTAACAAATTCAAACCATTGTTCGATTTCTGGCAAAAGTGATTATGCTTGAAAAAATGTTTATTATCTAAACAGTTTATCTAGAAATAGAATCAAAATTGACCGAAAAACAAACGGCATACTTATATCTATTTTAATTTGTGCCTCGAAAGTGTTGTTTTCTCTGCGAAAATGCAGCTGTATATGTTTTCATGGTATTTGACGTCCGAATTAGTATCGGACTTCATCGCTGATGAAAGTATGTTACTAAAGCTAATTTAATAAGTATTTTTTGCAAATAAAAAATGCATGCATATTCCCTATTGTGTGAATATGGCCGATGATATTATATGTGATATTTTAAATATGCTATAACTTATATTCAGACCATGCCGTCATATGTCAGTATTTGACGGCACGGTTGGTGCAGTAGTTAAGTGAAGGAATGCTGCGCTACGTGCCGCGGGTTCGATTCCCGCACGGAACAAATATTATTTTGTATGGCCTACAGATAGTGGTTCCGGGTCTGGCTGTTTGTCTACGTGAGTTTATTATGTTTGTAAACGCACCCACGATACAGGAGAAATTCATAGTGTGGGGCACGCTTTTAAAAAAGTAAAAAAAATAAATGGATCACTTAGTACCTCAAAACAAATGCACGTAGGATGTCCATCATCACTAGATGCCGCCCGCGGCTCTATCTATAAACTATAACTATTATTGATAAGTTTTATCAAAATCTATAACATAAATTCACGCAATAACTAGGTACATAGGTACTAAATTTTAGTACCAAATTATTGCGTGAAGGAGTGACAAACCATCCAAGCATTTATCCTCCCAAACTGTTAAGTTTATTATCGTAAGTAGGATGTAGTATAAACGTATATAATATGTGATGGATTTTCAGTAAACTTGAACGCAAGCCGAATCGCATGTTGATGTCGCATCATTCACGAGTTTAACAAGCGTAGAGTTCAAAATAAAACACGAAAAATGACTTCGTACTTTATTACATTTATATAACAGTTGTAAAGCTAGATGAAAAATTTATAGCCAACCTTTGTAACAATAAACTTTGTTGTAGTTTTATTTTACATACATCCATAACTCTACATTTGTAATTTAGAACAATTTATAATAAAGGGTTTTCCTTGCCTTCTAATAATATTTAATACCTCACGTTTGATATTAAATTCAGCAATTACAATGAGATTTCTGACTGATGAAGTCTATTCAAATAAACACAGATATGAGCTAAACCGTTTGTAAAGTTATACATACGCTTCACGAGCGAATGCAAATAGCAAGGCTACCCGATAGGAATTAGCTGAACTACAATTATTTAAACAGTGCGCATTTGAAAACGAAACTATTAAATAATGTTACACGTTTAAATATTTAAAAAAGTAATAGTAGGTATGACGACGAATACTCGTTATGTGCAGTTGCGACATAAATATCTGGTTATTGCGCGTTTTGAGTGGTGGCCGCGATCCCGACACACTTCCTGAACTAACAGCCTCGGAGGCTGTAAACGTCTCCAGCGCCTGACTTTCGGTGATTTACTCCAATTTTATGTGTCGCCTCTACTCTGGATTTATATTAAATTTATTTTATGGTACAATTTTACAACCCTGAACATGTTACGATGGCCATTTACGTCGTCTCGTTCGAACACGTATTTAAACCTAGTAGTAACGTTTATTTATTTTTAATAAGATTACTATACAGGGTTATTTGTAAAACACCAACAACCTTTGAGTGGGTGAAAGTACTCATGAATATAAACCACTTTTACTATGGGACCAACTCTGAAATATCAAAAAATAAATCGGCTGTTTCATACAAAATGCAATATTCACCCGATGAAAATGTATGGTACAGTAGTTATTTTTTTTATTTTTTAGAGTTCGTCTCGTAACAAAAGTTGTTTATAATCATGAGTAATTTCACCAACTGAAAGGTTGTTGGTGTTTTACAAATAACCCTGTATACGTATAATTCAGCACAATTTGTATATCAGTAGTCTAAAGCCTACGGGGATAATTATTTGCTGTTGTCGAAACAATAAATATATTTTACAACAGCTACTGTTCTGTTTATTTGATGTTTTTCTGCTTGCCTTGCCATCGTTCCGGATATCGAATAAGGCAATTATTATACGTACAAAAATTGGGACACCGAGCGAATTCATTTCTTGTTTTCAGCGAAGCATTAAAAAAGCTGTTAATGGAAAGAAAAATCCGAATGGCATCGTACAGCTGCGGACAACGGGGACTGCTGGTAACTGAAATTATTTCTCTATAACAATGCACAATGGTATCCGAGGTTATATTATTGTTTGTTCAGAGCATTGTACGAAAGTAATCAAGTGGAAAAGCAAGGAGTTGTATTGCTCTGGTTATGACACGAAGCACTCGACTGTCACAATAATAATTATTAATCCCAGTTATTCACAGGGGACAAAGCTGCGAGGTGAAATGAGTTTTTTTTTCTATTTATATTCACACACGTACACAAGTATGACACAAATGGCTGTGTGTAATGTCTCAGTGGGGAATATTTTACATTAAATTTATTAATGTTGTGTGTCGTGCGACCTTAGGTGTTAGGTTCATATGCTGGTGGAGACGCCTACATAAGTTGGAGTCCAATAAGACTTTCAAAGAACATTAAAATTACTCAAAACAAGTACATTAAAGTTGAGCCTAAAATGTTTGATCTTGGAAACAAAGACTGAAAATGAGTTTATCTATCAATTTGTTCGTAATTAGGTTACTGTCTTCGTGGTTTGATCAAAAGTTTTTATGTGGGTAATTGTTTTTGACGCACCACGATATGATAAATTAAGTTTAAATTAAATAAAGTCCTCCAAAGAATAATAAGAGGTTTGATTTTACAGCGCGTAGTGAGAATATTATTAGAACATAATCCAGTGTATAAGCTCATTTCGTCGCTGAAAACAATGCCTGATAAAGTCGAACGGCAAACATATTAAAGTATTAAAACCAACGACGACGTTTTGCATACAGAAGCTTTCGTCAAACATACACGTGTGTATTTTGTTACATTTATGATTCGATATTCCATTCCTTGCTTTTTACACACTAAGAACATTTTTTTGCAGTAGAATTTAACGACATGGAAATAGGTAAAGGTCGGAGTTGGTCGTACCAGATAATTAATATTGTTTTATCATTTTCATAACTTTGTGATCAACCTGATGATATATTCAGGGTTAGGTTGATTATAGTAAATGGACCTTCATTAGTGATGTGACCTTTTCTTCTATGAAATAACTAAGAAAACTTTATGCATAAACATAGACAATTTTAATAGAAGGACTAACGAAGCCGTTTCAGCTCTGTTCAGTTTTACAGGATTTATGAAAATGGGGTTCCTTTAAAAATTAGGGTATTGACAGTTTGGGTATGTACCTATCTATGTATTGTCTTGTCCATTCAAAGGTTGTCTGGAAGACATCGCTATTAGAAATAAGATAAGCTGGTCCATCTTTTTGATCTCAGACTTAGGATTTATTATTTATGCCTTTTGCGAAGAAGAGGTTATTGAAAGAGCCTATTTGTTCGCAAAATAATACTAAGAAATTATTACAAAAACTTAGGCATCCTTCTATTAATGGTAGTACATCATCGTACAGAAAGTTATAATTATAGTAGAAATTGAAGATAAGCGGCTAGCCAAGAAGACAGAAAGACGAACGACTTTCACAAATAAGCGTTTATCTTTATCTTACAAACTTAGGATAACGAGTAGAAATGTAGACGAAAACATGTTTATTTGGAACTAAGTAGACGTGGTCGGGTTGTTTTTTATTTGTAATTTATCTGTTGGACTGCGTTAAGATAAAAGAAAGTGAAATCATGGAAAGTTTTAATGGTATTAAAGTTATATAAATTCTCAAACTTTCAGTGATATTTGGGTCACAGCAAGTAGTTTGCCAAAATAAATACTTTATCCATAACTGACAAGTTTCTTTGTTTGAAAATTACAATATTATAATATTTAAACTTACCATGACACAAGCAAAATGGCTTCCACTCAAGCAATAACACACACACCAAGAGTCATAGCATACTTTCTAAATAAATGTAACCCCATATTTTAACACCGTATTAGAAATTAAATATTTATTCTGAGAGCAGCGCCATCTAGCAGGAAGTGGGAATAGTTTCGGTTATTCTCAAAGGAACCGCCCTAACACACCCTTTACGTTATTACTTTGGTACTTGAATTGGGTGAGAATTAGTAGAGGCAACAAGTTATAATGGGCTCCGCAAAAACGAAGTATCTTTATAAATCTACTTACTTGTTGTTATTTGAATTTCCATTTGTTTTTGTATCTATTTGATGTTTGTGTGTAGAAAAAAGTGTATTGAAGTAATAATTATCACTTCAATACACTTTTCACAAATTTGATCGCTGAGATCGGTCTTCTCCTTCTTCTTCGTCGTTCCCTCACTGCTGAGGATCGCGACCACATACGATGCCTCTCCAAGCCATGCGGTCTTCTGCAATGTGGACCGCTTTGTACATGCTGCCTCCTTCTTTATATAGAGATCGGTCTTAGGTACCTAGTCCCTAAACAAATATTCAAAAGTACTTCCACTGAAAAATAAAAAATGAGGCACCTATTTTTATTACAGTAAAAGTTAACTTCGACCGTAACATTTTCCAATTAAGAAGGTATAGCAGCAGTGAGCGTAATTCACGAATTCCTGATAATTCCTTTAATAAAGTTTGACGCCCAGAAGTTCAAGACATCGAGTCATTAAGCGAGACATAAAACCAACTACGAAGAATACGGCAGTTAGTCGGCTTAGCGGCGATTAACTTTGGCAGAAAATTAAAAGCGACGACGGAGAGATAATAAAAGCAGTTGGTGAAAATACGTGACCAATATGTCCTGGGGGGTTCGGGCTTGATCTACAAGTTTATGTACCTCACGTCCCGCGAGTTTGCTTTGCCAACGTGCGATGGCTACCTTACTGCTTGCTTGGCTCGCTAGCTCCACTATCGAATCAAACTTCGATCGCTCTCAGCATACAATGTCAACTACGAGCCGAATACGGAATCGTGCGTATTGCGCCGTAATCACGTCGGTTTAGCATACGCTTTTGTTTGCTTAAGTATGGTCGAGCAGGAATTGTTGCAAGCACACATCACTATTTTATTCAGAAGACTGTAGCTTCTAGATTGGGCAGTGATTCATGTTTGTCGATCGGTAACATTTCAAATGGGCATTTATGTAGGTACTACCTACTATAAACTAGGCTGTGATTGCACTATTGCCATTAATTGATGTCAAAAGGACCAATTTCTTGCCTACTGATAAAGAGAAATTGGTTCATAGTCGATTTCAAAGTCAAATTCCATGATTTATTAAAGTTAGACAAGGCTGCTAAGTTTCGAAATTCAATTCTATGAAGAGCAGTTCTCGAACCACACATTTTTCTACCGTAGATTTCCTTTTGCGGAAACGTTTTAACCGATATTGAGTGAGGGAGGATTCCATCACCGATTTTTTCAGTTTTCCGTATAGTTTAGAAGTTGACTATTTTTTGGTGCGAAATATCAACACTAGGCCACGCCACCGATCAGAACTGTGGCCACACTACGTATGTGCCTGTGCATATTTGCACCCGATTTCAGTTTTTCGGATTATCTATAACATCAAAAAATACACCATGTTGTTAAGAAAGTTACTCGTATGCACTTAAAAAAATGAATACATTTCACATGAAAGTAAAGAAAACAAGACGGCAACTTTAAATTGTTACATTCATCAATCATTCATGCGTGTTCTCGTTGAAACCTGCTCGTTGAAACTGTTCTCTTCATGAAATTAAAGTTCTCGAGAAAAAGGTTGGGACGTGTTTTCATATTCAGGGCCCAGAGCTAGAGACCTATACCTACATCAAACAAAACCACATTGAGCTTAATTAACTCAAATCCTGCGTAATTAAAAGGATGTTATCAGCTGCGGTAGAAACAGCCTCTATTCGTCGTGCGGCCGAAACTATGCAAAGTTTTAATTAAGCCATTTTATCAAATATGAGGGGTTCCTATGTAGGATGTAGGGAATCTTTCCCCGAGGGTCAGCGGTGAATGAAAGGGTGCGATGACTATCAGAGGGCCACGGTTTCAATCACGTCAGAACTTCGCTCGTTAAACCATACACGTCAACAAATGCTATTCATAACATTTCATGCATAGCTCTTTCATGTCGAGGCGAGTTGAAAGTACCCTGTCAACAGTTTACATCGGTATTATATACCATTAGCCAAGCGTGTGTGAAAGGTTTTAAAAAATGGAACCTTTTTGTTTATTTACTTCGTCTTGACCTTCTATTTAATGTCGGCTGACAGCTAGTTATAAGGTACAACATAGCACAAGTTATTATGTACCTACTATTTTAACTATTATAATGTACTATACAGACAAATATACATATATTGTTTGCAATGAATAAAAAATGAAGAGCTGAAAGAAAGACTGTCGCAGCCAACTAGCTTAATCAGCCGTTTTATTAAAAGCCTAGCCTTTTCATTGAACTGTGTCATTTAATCAGCGACATAAGTGACATCGGCAAGTCATTAAACGATATTGAACAAAAGATCAGAGAGAAAGTCACTTAGGTCGCTCAAAAATTGGCCTATTTAAATAAAATGGCTAGGCTACCAATTAAACGGCTGATTAAGCTAGTTGGTTGCGACATATTTATCATTTATTTTCTATTTTTAATATAGTGAGAACATAAATTAATAAAGTGTCTCCAACCTTATTTTAGGAAAACCGTCAGATGATTAAAACAAACGGTCCTCAAGAGATATAATGCCAACAAAACCATAATATTAAGTTCTATTTGTACACTCGACCACAGCATAAAGAAAATAATAAGGAAAAACACCAGACGAATTAGGACGCTTTCCGCAAGTGGGAGTTACTTGGTCATTTCTTACTTATTTATAAAAAATATAGGGGTAGGTAAGTTTGACGTGTACTGTAGACGTGATAAGTTAGCGCCGATAAGAGTTTCTTATTTGTTAGCGTTGGAAGTTCGCATTAAAAAGACGAATGTGGGTTCGGCGCAAACGATTTAATGGCCATATTTAAGGTTGGCCTCTTGATCCGCTTACAAAACGAATTGGTTGCGAAATTGCTTTCTAAATTGGACTAGTTCGGCGGTAGACAATTTGGCAAGACATTTGTATTCTTACGGAGAAAAATAGCATATACCTCGAACATCTGATAGTGAACGCCGTAGGTCTGTCGGCATCCGTCGAGTCACACAGTTGGGCCCGAGCCAATCATTCGATCGAAATGAAATATTTCGTAGCAATTTAGGGACTTAATGAAAAAAACTCCCCTTTTCTCATTTAGTATGTTCATGTATGTATAACGATTCGGCGGGTGTTGGATTTGTTTCAATGTGACGTATCTCCAGCTGACATTGTACATCATCATATTGCTTTCAAGTAATTCATGCAAATGTATGGATTAAATTAATCTGTCAAACGTCAAACGTCTGAATTTGAACAGCCAGCTCATTTAATTGCACGTGCTGCTTTTCATATTTTCTTTGCTATAGTGTAATAAAAAATATATATTATAAGTAAAATAGAAGCTCAACCGCGAACTGTAACAGTGTTCCGCGCTCGCTCTTAATGGGAATAGCAATGTTAACAGTTCTCCCTCATTGTCTATAAATTGGATGCCGCGGCAATTTGCTCATCGTACTGTTTTTAAAATGGGTATTTTATTGTTCTCTCTTTTATTTAAACTGAAATTACTCCTCATTCATTAGGACGAGAGGACGCAGCGCACTCCACTCCATTTTTATTTTCCATTGTTGGTTTTCAAAATTAAGCCCCAGTAACAATTGCTTTGTTAATAAGGGTTCCACGATTAATCTGCTTTATATTTTCTTTTCGACGAAACAAGAAAGTCTTCGGACAACATTAGAATTTTTTGCTGTTCTAAATTAATCAGAGCGAAATGCGTTTTAGCATCACTCTGTGGTTAAAAATGGCGGTGCGCCTTTCCTCAAATTCTTTGTTTGGTAGCCACCGTAATGAGATTGAAGGCTTTTCAGTTAATGAAAACTACATCAGCTTTGCTTGTTTTTTGCAGACGTTGCGAGTGATACAGGGCACACATGCGAAAGGATTTGAAATCCTTTTAATGTGAAACAAAAGGTTTTGTACGTCATGGATTAAATAGAAATACTTAGAAATATTAATTACTGCTCGCATTGATTATGAAGGTGTAGTATTCTGGATTTATATTCTCACTCACAATATGATTTCAAATCGTAATCTTAAATGGAACATGGTACGTTAAACTCGAATAAATTTAAGCCTATTGTTTACAAGCTCCAATATTAGTTAAATTTCAAAGCAATAATGCTACGATTTCTGTACACACGCCAAGTTTCATAATTACTTTGGCCAGACATTAATACCGACCTACATGACAATGAACGGTAGACAGAATAGCGAAGTTCTCAGTAATGGAAAGTTTTGTGGTCACAGTTTATGTTTTAATTACAGAGTATCTGAGGGTTAAGAAACTGTTGATATTAATGAAATGCCTGTGTTTCACATTGGATGACCACTGACCATTCATACTCTTCATGAGCTGAAGATGATGTTTGAGCATGTAAGTCATCACATAGGTATCAGGTATTTCCCTGTTGGTTACTAATAAGAAAGGAGGTATTGGGGGAGGCCTTTCCTAGCTGTCAGACAGTACAGGCTGAAAAAAAAAGTTTGAAAGTGGTTGTAACATTAATCATTATATAGGATTTTCATAAGGTTACTTTATTTTATATTTGTAACTTTGTAATTTTCCTCAAAAACAATTAAGCTTGAGTTTTTTGCGTAAAAAGGTCGACTAAGTATTTCGTAAAGGTCTAACTAAAATTAGATAAATACTTATCCTTGAATAGTTTTTCTTGGCTCGTCTAATAAGAATGTAATTGATTAGTCTTTAATCCCGTTATTAATAAACATAGACAACATTGGCCTCCTTCTGGACCAGTCGGGTAAAAGGCAAGGTAAAGGCTTCTCCACAGGCTGGCTGTTAAGGGAAGAAATCACCGCGGCCCTGGAACGCAAAGGGCAATAGAAGGAACACGAATGGGTTTTAGTCAGTAAGAGTCAGACACTCCCTTCCACTCCACCCAGAGCGGAAGAAGTCATTTGATGATTTCCCATCTTTAAAAAAAAGGGCTTGTCCACATCTCCACCACGTCACGACGACGTCTCAGTAAAGTTATCATTGAAATTAAATGTTGTATAGAAAAACAAGCATCCGGGGGGTTAACTTTTTGCAGGATAGGTACATACATACTTAGGGAAGTATGTATGTACCTACCAGATTCTGAGTTAAGAATGATTGCATAGTTAGCCTAATTTTCGGTGATAATTAACCTAATATTATGAATACGAAAGTGAGTTTCTTTGCTTGAATACGTTTACACGCCTAAATCGCCTGAACCGATTTTGATGAATTTTAATACAGTAACAAATGAAACCTTGGAGACGGTAATAAGCCAAGTTTTTTCGGGATAATCTACATATAGGTAATAATCACGAACGAAGCTGCGGGGGGAAGCTAGTTTTGTTAGTGAAAAGTTTAAGCTTTATTTTAGTAAGTTCTGTGTTTAATGTACCTACTGAATAAAAACATGTAGGTATTATATATATAGCACCTATACAACGTGTAACAGAATAAACGCAATACCTCTTAAGGGGTCATTGCACTCATCATTATGAACAACTTTTACTATGGGGCCAACCCCGAAATTGCGAACCAATATCAGCTGTTCATAACATTTTGTCGAGTTATGTGCACAGAAATGTATGGGGCAGTCGATTTTTTTTCTCGCGATTTCAGTAGTGATTCCAATGTTAAAGTTGTTCATAATGATGAGCGCAATGATCCCTTAAGAGGTATTGCGTTTATTCTGTTACACATTGTATATTTCCCGTAACTGCTCCGTTGGTATCTCGGTCGCAAGGGCTGCCGAGCGTGGAGTCGATTCCCAGGTCGGGCAAAAAGTGTTTATTGGGGTTTTAAAATAGGAATATATCTGTGACAGCCCGGTGTTCGGAAGTTGGTTGTGTGGCACCCCCGTGCCTCAGGAAGCACATTAAGCCGTTGGTCCTGAGCCAGATCTCTCTCCTGTCGTGTCGGGTTGCCGTCCCATCGGAATATGGAAGTCATGGAAGAGGGAGTGCACCTGTGTTTGCGTAAATACTTGTGCACTATAATAATTCCCGCTCCGATGGCTGGTCTCCGTTGAGATAAGGCGCCATCCCGAAATCGGTCAAGAGTACTAATTATATTTCATCACAAATTCAAACAGTGGCTAATCACTAGTTGAACATGCATGAACATTGGCGATCGTCATTAATTTGAAGTTGACATATTATTATAATACAAACGAGCAATGAAAATTATCAGGAAACTTTACTACGTTTACTACGTTGTATAAGTACATTGTGTGATTAAAGCGCGGTAGACATGAAAGCCCCGTTTGCAGCATCCAGTTAAAGAAAAACTTCAGATTTTCCTTCTATGCCTCAAAGGAAACGAGAATTAATGAGCAGTATTAAATTTACCAAATCGCAGAAATAAACGATACTATGAAACTCCCCAAGTTCTCTTTGTTTACTAAAAACAGTGCTCTGAACTTCTGGAAATACTTAAGACCTTAAGACATATTCGTAACATGAATCACAAGGCGAATCTCGCCAAACATACGTAAAAATAATTCAAATCAATTGGGAATCTCCCTACGGCAAATAAATAAATACTTCGAGATATTTCTCAGATTTCATATTAAATTTTAAACTGGTATTCTCCAATCAACATGAAAGTCAACGCACAGATTCGCGGAAACTCTTTTACTGCTTGTTTTATATGCGCTCCTGATATTTCAATTTCAGAGTTTCCATGGAACTCTTTAATCAAAGTGCGTGGATAATGTAAAAACACGAACATTGGCTGCGCTATCATTGTATATTTATTTATAGAAGATATTATAATAACGCCGACGTCACTCATCAATATAAATGATGGGCAATTTATTCGTCGTCCGTTTGTACATATTGTCGCCGGTTGAGCTTGACAGATGACAGCCCCGTATTGTCGGTGCAGAGCTACAAACAAATACGGCCGCATCACGCTCTCATAAACGAGCTCAAATATTATCCTTTAACAAATTACCACATTGTCTGCGTGTAAAAGAGTAAACAACATTAAATATGAAACAGTGTAACTGAGGTCGACGCCGCAAAATCTTTGTTAATGATCCACTGGAGAGCCCAGAACACCTTTTACACACAGCTTTGCGTTCATCGAGATTTCGCAAAAGGAAATCAAGCTTCCGTAATCCCAATCGAAATGTTTTAATGTAATCACTTCTGGCCTTGTTTAAAGTATTTTTCTTAATTGAAAGCTCTTTCATTATTACAATACAATAATATCGGATTGGAGTGCTTTCGGCAATCACAAAATTGTTGTTTTTTTTTCTATTATTTAAATGGAAGTAGCGGTATACAATGATAATATCGCGGTTATTATTTTTATGGTGCGTGGATGCTTTAGTGTTTGCTTTTATGTAGTTTAAAATATTACCCGTGTTTATTTAAAACTATTGCTTTCTAGTAAGCTGTGTTGTTTTATTTGTACGTATTTTATATATATATCTAGAAATGGGTAATAAAATAAATAACGGTAGTTCTACAAACGTAAATACTTACTCGCAAGAACCAACAGATTGATACGTATCCAGATTGATAGATCGTTATTATCATCTCCATCACATTCCTATGCAAATTAAATCAATGTCTATATAAAGGGCGATGGCAAACCCTTGATTGCAAGACTTTGCACGCAATTCGGCAATAAACTTGCAGCTACGGAACTAAAATTTCAACGCAACTTTATTTTTATCAAAGGAAGTCGTTAGACGGTATCTGAACCACCTCGCACGTATTAACATACATAATTATAGGTAGTTTAACAATTGGAGCAGTGCCAACTCGATCCAACTTAAATTATTCTACTATTATAGTTTTTAGGTTTCCGCTACCAAGGGAAACAATGTGTTTTCTGAAAAATTTTCGACATTAGGCGTTTCTGAAGACAGGAATTTATTGGCTTGATTTATTACTGTTATCTGAATTCTAAATCCTTAGTTACGGCTCTTTGGGTCTATAAAGTTGAGACGGGCTATACTTAGGTACATCTAGCCTTTAATTAGCGATAGGTCGCGTTCTTTTGTCTGGGAATGTAATGTTAGATTTTTGTGAAAAACCTTTTTAAAGACCTTTTTCTTCAATTTATTAACGTCATGGTTTGAATACGTGGGCAATTTGCTTTTAATTTTGAAACTAATTTGTGATTTTAGACACGCTCAGTTGCACTCACTATTTTTTGAGTCAGATAGTGAAATCTTCATTGTAACTCGATTTAGCTTCGATTAGAAAATGTAAAGATCAGTCTTAACTACAGACTGACAGCTAACCCAATTTAAAAAAAAATCTTATCTGTGATATAAACTTTGTGTAGGACAAAACAAAGAGACTGTATATTCCCCTTTATTGTCAAGTACAAGGGCTCTGTCGCTGACACTTCGATTTAGTACGACCCTTGGTTTGATAAAAGTCCTTTCACCGGACCACCCATTATTTAAGTACTTGCAAGCAAATAACAGCCTATTTCGCGATAAATAACTTCATTCGTGAATGAAAATTATTTTTATCATAAAACTTTACGTTCGTGATAAGAACATACTAGAAACTTTACGACTCATAATATACTTATTTTTATACCTACACTAGGTATTTTTTTGGTACCTAATGTAAGTTTATACGGTAATGGAGGAATGAAAGGTTAAATACAAGACATGACTGATAGCGAAGAAATAAAATATACATTACGATATAATACGAAAGCACTTAAGGCACATGTCACGCGTCAATCCGCACACGGACTTACGCTCGCTTCATGTTGACATGTTTTTATTTTTACTCATAAACCAGCCTTTCCGTTTATTGAACTTCATACTTTATTAACCGTAAAAGAAAGCTAACAGTAAGTAGGTATTTGACTTTCGAAGTCCACGTACAGGAGCAAAAGTAATCCGAGGATACAAGAGAATCTACGTTATTACTTCTGCAGCGTCCCTATAAACGCAATTCAGACAAAAGAATTGATGCTAAGTGTCCTTTTTTGTAACGTAACAAAGAGCCTGAAAAATAGCACGTCTGAGGAAATGGAGGCAAAGTAAATTCAGCAATTTATTGCTCAGCCTCGGGTTCTATATTTGTTGCAAATGAAGACGGGAGCGAGGTGACAATTTTCGGATGCTGGGTCGGAATGACCGTCGGGGGACGACGGCCTCAGCGCAGTACCGCGGCCGAGGGCTGCCACACCTATGTACGGTCTTAAAAAGTTGACCTTACCCCCCCTCCCTGCCCTCTGAATAGGACATGAGAAACATTTTTAAGTGTATCGTTGTCTTTGTTCGTTCGTGAGTGGCTCGTGGCTACAAAGTAACAACCACAAGAGTCGATCTTGAAGGTTTAGCAACGTTTGATGAAGTCGATCCACGGATTTGGGACCGATGAACCACCATCCTTGCCCCAAATAGGCACGAAGGACGTGCCTCAAATAGGTTGTTAAGCGGTTGGTCCCAGCCCTCATTTGTAGACCTTCGGCAGTCGTTAAAAATACTGGCATTTAGCTGTATCCAGTTGGACTGAAAGTTGACCTCGACAGGTTTGAGGAAAGGCTAGACAGATGTCTGTATAAGGTTGGGTCAAAAGTCTAGCACTTGTATTACGCATTAATCCTGGGTCACACCTGTGCGAGCGTGTGATGCATTAAACGAAGCTGCAAACATTTTCCTTTATCCGGGCACTGCACGTAATATCGGTGATTAGGAATTATGCCGGTAATTCAGCCGGCGCAAGTGAATAAATGTTATTTATAACTTTGTTTAACGCGGAGCTATGCGTGCTCTCCCCGGGAATACTGCGTAACTTTCAATTTACCACGCACGGGGTTGTTCCTCTATTAATACGTTGATGGTGCTTTATCACTTGTAGGTGATAACTTTGTATATTAATGGGATTTTTCTATTATACTTGTGATTAAACCTACTGACGCGCAACTCTGATCATATGGCCCAACTGGACCCACAATTCATAACGTAGGCTCAGTGAAACTATCCGAGATAAAAAGCACTCAACTATAGTGTGTGCAGTATCAATCTATATTTTGTTTTATTTGTAATCGGATCAGTACCTACTTCCAGAAATATAAATATATAAATGTCACCGGAAAATTGCAAACGGCGCCGCCGTAAGATTGTAAAATATCGCGTGAAATTGTAAACAATTTTTTTCTCAATAAGATACGAATATATTGGAAAATTTTGAATTTTGGGATGGGATATATTGTATTCAAAATGATTGTTCCATAACAATTTTGTCGAGAAATCATAGTCTAATAAAGATTTATTACAGTCTTACGGAGTCGCATACAAACATACAATCATCATCATCATATCAGCCAAAAGACGTCCACTGCTGGACATAGGCCTCCCCTAACATACAATCAAATCAACCTTTTTATAACACAATATTTATTTAGATAACAAATAACAATAATGCCTACATTTCCATTACCAAGTTCAATAAGGTACAGTCTGTAACAGAACCCCATTATTAAAATGTTCCGTTTAAGCTAGGTAATTCCGCGTTCAGTTTGCCGGTTCAATGTTGGTATTCAGTATGCAACCCGCATTCTATTTGCGAGACATCCTGTTAGGTTACCAATACATCTGGGCAGTGCTGGCTAGCGAACCGATGAGTCGGTACGTGCAGGCGGTGACAATGCATGCTCACTGCAACAAATACACTTTTCGTTCAGACTGTACAGATCGGTTACTGGGAGAGAGAATTTTGGTAGATTTTTTACTGATGAGGTTGATTGTTTGCTCATATTTATTATTGAAAAATATACCTTTTCTCACATAATACACCAATTCCCGTAACAATGATATAACAAAGTTACTTCTACAAAAGCTTTGATGGCCATATATATTTTTGATTTATTAATAGTAGTTTATGCAACGACCATATAAAAAGGGTTATTAAAACACGAGTGTTTTAATACCTAATTATATGCCGTTGCATACACTATTTTATCTTCACTCAAACAGTTGAAATAAAATAAGTGGAAAAATAGTTTATTCCAATATGGCGGATATTCTCATTGCGTATTCGAATGACTGCGCAGCGCGCTCAAACATAGACAAAGATAAAGGCTGGCTCATTGACTTAAGTCAATGAACCCGCGCCAAAAATTAAAAAGAAAAAGTGTGCTATAAAAATTAAAAAGTTATTTTATGACGCAGTTGTTTCAAAATCGAAGGAAAATGTTGAATCGTAATGGTTTCTTTTTTTAAATTTTACCTATCCACGAAAAAAAAGTATGTGTTTATGCTTTTGTTTTTGAACTCATATTTGGAACATTACGTTGTGAGTGTAGGTAAAATAAATTAAATAAGGTGTTGCGAATAAAGTTTGAAATTATGATGAAAGCCATAATTGATGGAGTAACTTTAATGCCTCTGTTGTAAGGTTTCTTGATGGATGGTCCCTGTGAGAGTAGTTTCAATCAGTTAATATAAAAGCAAAAAAAAAACAAAACAACTTCTTCAAATTAAGGTTCTACGGAAACCAATATTCAATATCAATACGCAGAAAGTAAATATTTGTATTATTAATTTAATAAAAGCTCTACCAATACGGGAATACAGTACAACGAATTTATTCGATTCCAAGAAGCTCTCAGTAATGAAATACCTACATACACGAGTCTTGCGATTGTAGTGTATATCCAATATCAGCTTGAAACTCATTTTTCCATTACCAGGGGCGCAGGAGTCCGGAAGATATTGCTAATGCGACGTATATTGCCCTGGTCTGCGTTCCTAGATATTGGAAGTATAAAGCTTTTGTTTGACTGCATTCTATTAATTTCAACTTATCCTACTAATATTATAAACTAGCTTCTACCAGCGGCTTCGCCCGCGTGAATATCGGAAATAGGAAGGTTTCCTGATTTGTATCGTACATTTTTACTCAGGAAACACCTACCCTACTCTACACTACCCTACCCTACCATACCCTACACTACCCTACCCCACACCTACCCTACACCTACCCTATACCTACCCTACACCTACCCTACACCTACCCTAACACTTACCCTACACCTACCCTACACCTACCTACCACCTACATACAAACATACAAACATACAAACATACAAACATACAAACATACAAACATACAAACATACAAACATACAAATATACAAACATACAAACATACAAACATACAAACATACAAACATACAAACATACAAACATACAAACATACAAACATACAAACATACAAACATTCACATCCTACTAATATTATAAAGGTGAAAGTTTGTATGTTTGTGTTTCAATCAGGCAAAAACGGCTGAAGGGATTTGGATGAAATTTGGCACACATGAAGTTCATATCCTGGAATGAGACATATGCTGCTTTATATCCCGGTAAGTGGCATGGATCAATGAAGACTGAGGAGGAAGTGGAAATTCAGAGCCGCTGCTGCCTTAGTACTACAGATTTACAAGTACCAGGAGACCAAAAACTTCAAGTACCAGGAAACCAGAAACATGTCATAGTATTTTTTGGGCTGGTTAGGATAGGTGTGTAGGGTAGGTGTAGGGTAGGTGAAGGGTAGGTGTAGGGTAGGTGTAGTGTAGGTGTAGCGTAGGTGTAGGGTAGGTGTAGGGTAGGTGTAGGGTAGGTGCAGGGTAGGTGTAGGGTAGGTGTAGTGTAGGTGTAGCGTAGGTGTAGGGTAGGTGTAGGGTATATTTTTATAAAAGGGAGTTTTTTTTCGTTTTCAGTACTTTTTTTTAAATATTGCTGTCACTGTAATTTACTGTCAGTCAAGGTTGTGAGAATGATTTATTTGCTAAACTCTTTCTCTGGCATTGATAGGGGCGCAGGAGCTCTCGAAATCCTACTAATGTTATAAAGGTGAAAGTTTGTTTGTTTGCGTGTTTGTGTGTTTGTGTGTTCGTATGTTCGTATCGAATTTGGATGAAATTTGGCACATATGTAGTTCATATCCTGGAATAAAAAATAGGCTACTTTTTAGGTAGGTGTGGGGTAGGTGTAGGGTAGGGTAGCGACAAGGTAGGAGTTTCTTGAGTAAAAAAATTACAGTACAAATTAGGATACCTTCCTTTTTCCGATATTCACGCGGGCGAAGCCGCTGGTAGAAGCCTAGTACTGATATAATGTGACGTTTATTGCCTCGGTTTTTTTATTTCCACTTATTTTTATAAATGTTTATGAATACTGTGTAAAATCTAGCTGTGTTTTACTTTCAAGAAGTGGAAAGACGATTAACTTTTTGTAGCCTTTTCTGCGATGAAGTCTATTTCTAGGTAACAGGCAAGCAGCGTACCGGAATATATTGCTAAAACGATATATATTATACATCATAAATTAAAAATACATAAAGGAAACCTTAAACTCAAAAATCATACAATTGGCGGCATTATCACATTTCGCGATCTCTTCCAGGAAACCTGGAATGGATAGAGATAGCCTGGATACGAAATGGGGTTGCTCTTGGTAACAAATACAAAGTAATGCAATTCTTTTTATGTATCTTCTTGTTCCTCGTATAAATAATGAAATGAGAATATGTTCGTGTACATGTTAAAGCTGTAAGTTATTTTTAACCACACAGTTAATTATTAGGAATCTATTATCACTATTTAATTGATGATGAATCATAGTCGTATACGTGTTAAAACACAGGCTTTTTAAGGCAATGTCATTTTAAATGGTTAATAAAATACATGTTTAGGGTGTATATAGGGGGGTAAGTCTTCTTATTTAATTAAATCAGACAGCCAATCATCATCTGCCTAGCCTTTTCCCAACTATATTGGGGTCAGCTCCCAGTCAAATCGGACTCAGCTGAATACCAGTATTTTACATGGAGAGGCTGCCTACCAGACCTCCACAACCCATTAACTGGGGTAACACGGTACTTGGCAAGACTGGTGTCAGATTTTCTGGCTTCTGACAATCCGTAACGACATCCAATATCGTAATTTAAAAAAAATGTACTCTACGTAGGTACATAAACTTAACATCGATTGTTAGACTTTACAGGATCGATTGTTAACCTGAAATTACAATGAAGGAATACCGCGTAGGAAGTGGATGTGGGAGTCAGGGCGCGCCTACTCACGAAATGTCAGATGGATTCCTCTATTTTTAAACAACAATCAAATTACAAAACAATAAAGATATGGTATTTATTTTCCAAGGCTTTATGGAAGTAACTTTGAGTTTGAGTGCGTACGTGGACTGTTAGAGAGACAGAGGAAACGGAAAACGATGCACGGTTTGAATGAAAAACGGTATTGCTAGATGGGAGTTACCTCCCATCCTACTGATATGACGGCAAATCAAGATAATTTCTGAAATAAGAAGACATGCTGCGCGGATACCAAATAAATTGGGATATGGAAGGGTAATGTGGGTACTAAAATAATATCTACGTATGGTTTTTCTTAATCGTTCCACATATATACCTATGGTTGCTTGTGACATTTGCCTATAACAGCCGGTCGATTCTGTCGACATCTCACGGTGTTCACCTTGGCGGAGTGAACGACAATAGAGCTGTCATTCCATCTTATTTGTATGGTTTGACAACTCATCTGTCGTGCGCCCTGCCCAAGTGTTCACTTCGACATGTTTACAGAATCGCACTGCTGGATACAGGCGAACGCCACAAGCAACCAAATTAAAGTACAGGTACTTTAGTAATGGCTGTTTTCTAGTGTGCAATTTTATGTTTTTCAGTTTTTATTATTATAAACTACTTACCTACGTACCAGAAGATGTTTTATGGCCCTACAAGGTGGAAAGATGACTTGGTGGACTGCGGGAGTCCGCTGGGTGCGAGAAGCACAGAACCGGTCGATGTAGCAACATTGGGGGAGGCCATAAAGACGTCCACTGCTGAACATAGGGTTCAGCTGGGAGGGGTTAGGGGTAGGATTTCCTTTTGTAATTTACCTTTGGTGTACAATAAATTATAGGTATAATAAATAATAATAAAAAATAGGACTCTTTAAGTCCTTTTACTTTACCGCTTCTCTGACATAGATATTTTTAGAAGAAGTTTAGAAAACATTAATATACGGTAAAAGTAATTTGCATATTTTAATAGCAATATATTTTGTTTTTTTTTTTCAATTAAAAAAATAATAATTTAATGGAATCAAACACTATTAAAACATTGATATAATATCTGCCTGCGATTGATGTAGAACCAAAACATATAAATACATAAATAATATTCAACACGTATGTTTCACACTATCAATAAATTACTCGAGTAATGTTAGGGAACCGTGGCGTGTCGTGACGGATCATTTCCAAATATAGGTAGGTGAAGCTATTAAATTCTACGTAGAACGTACCTGTACATACATATATTTGAGACCTCTATACCTACATGTCACGGAATCGGCAGATACTAATAATATTATTAGGCCTTTAGTAACAATATTATTTTATTAAAACTTCATGTAACACACAGGTACAAAGGCGGAGTTACCAGTCAACCAAGAGTAGTGGAGACATAACTTGGCATGGGAATGGCTGCCATGTAAGGCAGGCGGGGATCCAGGATTGTAGTTTGGGGGGGATGACCCCGCTGTGGGTGGGTTTTAGCAAAATAAACACTAAAACAGCACATAAAATGTTGTTTTTCTTAACGCATAATAAGCCACCTTGGATTACTTTTCGTAAATTCCTCAATGACTTCATTGGGTTGTAGAATAACAAAGAAATCTAGGTCTTTTGGGGGAGGGCTTGATTCCCTTAGCCCTTAGCCCCCCCCCCCTGGATCCGCCAGTGGATTGTCAGGTGGATCATTCTCTTGTCATCCCTATTATTGCTCGGCGCTACATGTTTTCATACAGTCTAAGATACGGCTTAAGAAACATGTGTATACCCTCGTCTGTTATTTGATTATGACAAAGATTACCTATGTATAAGTTACATAATAATAATATGTAGATTGATAAATTGCACACTGGTGACCTAGTTAATAAATATTTTATTTCTTAAGCCTTATCTCGTATTCCAAATTTCAGCATTGGTCGTCATCTCAGCAGTCAGACATCCTTAATACTATTTTGGCAATGTTGTCTCCAGATGAGTAATTTCAAAGCTGTGCTTATTCCTAAAATTAGTATCACCATTCATAAAATTATTATTGGTCTGATCCGAAGACCCCACGCACAGTAGTTGCACAAGCTTCAATTGTTCTCTTCCGCAAATTGAGCACGCTAACAAAACAACTTGACCTCGTAGTACAGCGCAGATATTTAGTAAGAAACCCTTCAGCATAATAACCATTTATAACTCAATCTACGCCGTTGTTAAATCGTGTAATAGCTATCCTGGCTTAATAGTTTCGCAAAGTGGTTTGTTTCGCAACACTAGTAGGTTCTACATAGATTTATTTCCCTATTTCAGACCCAAATGTCCTCTCCGACGAACATTGCACGCCCATACAAATTGAAAATCAATGAACCACGGGATCCAATTTAATATGGACTCCTATTCATATCACTCAATACGTTTTGTAAAGGGTTCGTACTTCTAAACGATACTCTTTGAAGGTTTAGTGGGGAGTCTAGGTTTCAATCTCGTTAGGCACATATTCACGAGTCTGGTAGTTAGTACCCGCTACTTATTAATTGAACCCTTGCTTTCTAGTAGCAACAACCCACTGTTAGTTAAAACTACCACGAAGCAATATACTAGACAAGATAACTTATGACCGATCAAGTGATCGTAGAATAAAGGTATTCTACATTAGTCCAAGTAGTAAAGACCAACCGTTATAATGTAGTCCTCGTGGTTATAATTAGCTTTAGTAAAATATTCAGTAAGCATTGAAGTAACTGCTAAATCTACAATCAGCAATTAAAACCTTCTTGGTTCAAACCGAGAATAACAGAGCAGCACTGCTCCGACGAACGCTTTTTCTCCTAGTTACTCCTCTGATGAAGTAACTAAAGTTTAAATGTGGATCATTCACTAAAGGCAGGGAACTATTACAAAAGTAAGAAGTCTTAAGGTAATTTTCCACCAAAGATGTGCGAGGTAGCGAGGCGGTGCGCGGAAGAAAACCACCGATAGGGTCATTTCATCTTCCTAGCCATGAATAGCGTAGCTTGGGTAGAAAAGGACTAATAGAGCTAGTTTATTTATACAAACTAAAAAGCGATAGATAGTTGCGATGAATAGGGAATGGAATTCAATAACCTATTTAAGGCTGTAGGTTATTTCTAGATAAGTGTGCTCCATCGTCAACCACATCATCGCTTTTTTTTTATTGTGTTAATAGGCTAGCTCTTGACCTCGATCACGTCTGATGGAAAGCGATGGATGAGGTCTATGATGGAGCGAGCCATGCCTTAAGGCACTGGTACTCCCACGCGTCGACGAAACACAGCAGGCTGCTTGACGTCGGACTCCGGTGGGAGGGTGATCGCGAACCAGGCGGGTGTTAGCCCTACCACCGCAAGGGAAGGATTGGCACGTATCACAAGGTGAGACTGTCCAGAATGCGCCGAGCGCTCGGTTCAGTTGTGTGCCTGATGGAACAAATTGCGCTACACAAGGAGGCTCCTTCATATCTCCTATCCCGCTTTCCACCGGGTGAGATTGTGGTCAAACGCAATCTTTATCTTATCCATAATAAAAAAAAACACTTACACATTTTCATAGCAGCAATACGCATCGTCGCACCGCTTAGCTACCTCGCACGTCTCTGTGGAACAGCATCTTTAGCCTGTCCGTACTTTTGATTGAGGCTATATGAATGAATGAATGGAACTTTGAATTTCGAAGAGAACGAATGAAGAGTTGAACAGCGAATGAACTGTGGATTGTAATTTATATGACGTTCGATTCTCACCCGACTTGGAACACTTTACATTAGGCGACACAGAAAACTGAGAAGTGACTGATTTATGTGTTGAAGTGTTAGAAGTTTCATGTGTGAAGTATTTACTACAAAATGTGTTTTAATCAGTATGTGTTTCTTTTAAAATGTCTCACTAGCTTTTCTCGCAACTTTGCCACCGTGGTTTGGGTCACAGAAACTGTGCATTTTTTAAACATAATATTATTTAACACTGCATGATAACTATAACAATATACATACCTACAGAATCAACAGCAAACCAACTCAGTAACTGGCAATGCCCTAACAGGTTCATGTACAAAAACCCGACATTTACGATATTGTAAAATAATATGTGATGTGCATTAAGAAAAAATAAATCAAACAATTAACGTCACTCCAAACCAAACATTTTATCATGTTCAAAATTATTTATAACGAATCAAAATTAATAAGAAAATTAAATTTCGCAAGTAGCAAGTGTCTCGAAAATGTCGACGAATCATCTCGATGTCATATTATCGCCGGCTTATATTAATTAATATTTTGGCGTTAAGCGCAATCACGTTCCATGTAGCCGTCAACGCATTGATGCCACGGTATCTACTTAATTAAATGTCGTAGCTATAACACTGACGCCGAAGCCCGCCACTCTTTAGTCCTGTCACGCCCGTTTGATACTCAAGGCATGAACAGTGAGCCAATTAGGAGCCTATAATTACTATGTTAATTACAGACACTGTTCTTGTTTCTCATCTTGCTATTCCGACCGTTGCGTTGTTATATAAACATAAATTCTCTCCCTCCGAAGTAAGCACTAATTAACAAGTGCCAGAATGATTACAGAGCAACTATTTACATTGAAATGTGACGCGAAATGTACGTTTGCGTTTTCGAGTTGCAGCGAAAATAATTGTTGGTGCTAGAAGATTTATGTTAAACGACTAATTAGCACACCTACGCTAAAAAAAGCTAAAGAAAAAGAGCTACATTTAAAGTTATGTAAAGGTGTTTCTCTGTCAGCGTTAATAAGCGTTTGTCGTATTGGTGGCGTAGCGCGCTCATTTTCCCAATGTCGTAGCACGTAGCAGCTGTCTACGGCGCTACGGTGCTACGCCGCTACACGCGTAGCATCTTCGTGGCTACATTACTGTGTGGCGAGCATATCGGGTAAATGCCAACGCTATCGTTTGCAACCTGTGCACTGTATTTTAAAATAGCAACCATTATTAAATACATTTGCAGATGCACGCAAAAGTAGGTTTTGTAATTGGAATTCGAATCTAGAATTTATTGGTAGTGGTGGCTACATTTGCTGTCATGAAAATAATATTGTTGAAATTATTTTAGATACTGTAAGGCGCAACAAAAGCGTAATCTAATCCACTCTACCCATAATCCGAGCCAATTGACTTCACCGAAAGCTTTCCAAGCGTCAGTCTCCCAACTATGATTGACACCTAATAAAGTATCTCTGCTCCCTCCCACAGGTTCACACGGCCGTGAAAATACCTACCAATCCGTTTACACTACACAAAAGATAACACCATTTTCTTCGACGAAAATGTATTCGATAAGTTTTGTGAGTTACGATAAGTCAGAGAATTCTAATCGATATGATATTGTGCGACAGTATCGATTCAATTAGTGATGGGATAACTTTGGGAAAGCCTTGCTGGTTAACTGACTGTAATAAATGTTCTGGAACTTACTCTGCCATTTCATTTCATTCGGGATATTTGTTAAGTTATTGCTTTTTTACATCAGCGATGTCTACTGCTGGCCTTCTGATGAAATGTAATGGTTGCTCGTACGGTATTTTGTTGATAACCCCGTTTTCGGAAAGTGTTTTTTTATTTGGGTTTCCATACTCCTTATATTTCGTCAGACGAATTTATTATATATTATTATTGGTACATTCTACGATATATAAAATTACAGTTTACACATTAAGTTTTATTAAGAATAGAAAAAAAATACAAATATGGTTTACAATCTTTATTGTACGCCATTACAAAAAAATATGGGGTGTCACAGTGCAGAGTGTTATCGCTAAAGCGATCTTTTACAGAAAAGTTACGTAGGTAGCCAGTGGTGTTCTATTGACATTTACTAAACATATACAATAATCCAGCCGACCGAAATTCATTCACGTGGCCAATCTCAAATGCACAAAGGAGATTGACTATTTTTATATGGACGTTGGACCAAGTGCTGCCCAGCATTGAATCATAGTGCATACTGTACCTTAAGGAAAAAAATAAAAGTATTCCCATGCCTGGGCAGCATTTGGTCCAGATCGGTCAATCTCCTTTGTGTGCAGTTATAGGTCCACTCTCTGGACTCTCAAAACCGATGTGATGGCAATCAGACACGACCAGAGAAAGATCAGGCGCAGGACCAATGGCCAGGTAATGACACACCGCCAACATGTAACAACTCATGCAACTTGTGAACTCCTGCTTGCTGCTAAGAAATTCTCAATGGGAAAACACAATAACACTTTTCGCCTAACCTGGGAACCGAACCCAGCACCCCGCGTTCGACAGTCACGCATAAGAGAGCAACGGGGTATTTAAAAATTTACAAAAAAGTTTACTAGTAAGTACTAGCGTATCGCAGGCTTACTATTATGTATACCTTTGCAAACTCTCGAGAACACCAGCGTCATGTTATATTATATTATTTTCACATTGTCGATTTAGTTATCAGTGATTGGCAATTGACCTCCACAACCCAATTACTGAGAAATAATGCGTGCGAGAGCGACACAGAACGATACGATATGAGTTTGGTCACATAGTGTGCTGTGTGTTCATCGCTGTCTCTGATTGATAATATCCACATACTGACCACAACAACAGTAGATTAACTTGTAGGTACTAATAATTACTTAATGTTACCTATTGTCTGCAAGTATAATAAACTCCAGTAATATAGTTTCGCGATTGTAATTATTTAGACATCTAGTAAGATTGAAACCTATTACAAAAGTTAGTCTTATTAATGATTAATCGCAGTTAGTAAGTTTCTGTAGTTGGGGGAATCTTATATTACTTTTGTTGGAAAGTGTGATTTTATTCAAGGCTCATCGCTACCCACACCCTTAATTTCTTATACAGTATATTGTTTGACGCAATAGGTTCCTACATATCATTATTTATGTACAAAAAGAATGCTTAGATTTTTTTCCATTGTATTAACTAACTTTGTTCCTGGGGGTTCGCTCCGGTGTCCTCTTTAAGGGGATGAAAAGTAGGGGTTTTAAAAAAAAATACTTTAACCTTCTACAGGTGATTTGTTTTTTCAAACGAAGCAGTTCTTTCTAAAATTGTTTGCAGACATATAAGCGAACCTACTTAATAAAATTAGTTTAAATTATCTTCATCATCCTCATCAAATAATTTTCCACTGTCAAACTTTAACATTAAAGTAGGATTTGACATGTTATTAGTGCCAATTCTACTAATTTTTAAGCAAATCGCATACGCATGTCAGTTGCAATCTGTCAAAAATATCGGGAAATCTTAGGTGTTGTTGGCATATTGGGACTGAGATGTAAATGCAAACGTTGCTTTGAAAATAGTATGGTCCTCTTAAGAGCGTTTACGCCGTACGGCATTTCATACAAACTTTCAAGTCTTTATTTTCAACATAATTGAACCAATTTTAATGAAACTTGGAATGCATACGCCATCCAACCAGGTCTAAATTTTAGAGGGAGAGAGAGAGCGATTTTAAGTTTTCTATAGAAATTGAAAAATCACTTTATCTTTCTTCCTGAACTCTTTTTCGAAAATGTTCTCAACTAACTTTTTAGACCTGATTGGATGGCGTAGGCATACTAAGTTTCAATAAAATCGGTTAATTCATTTCGAAAAATAACAACTTCAAAGTTTGTATGAAAAGCCGTACGATGTAAACGCTCTTAACTCAAAATACTCAATTCAGACACCCATAGTCTATTTCAAAATTACATCATTCGCTTCGATTCCACATCACTCGCATCCAGGCTCAGTCCACAATATTGCGACAATATCGGTGACCCATTTTGCCGCCGGAAGATTTGAGTTTATTTATTTATTTAAATAGAACGGCCGAAACCAGTTACACTATTTAATTAATATAACACAATTAAGTATCATTTATTTAACACGTTCATGCATTCTTCTCACAAAAATTCAAACATTCTGACAGTATTATCTTCCATTCATCCGCAAACATATCCAAATCTGTGTTTGAGTCCAAGAGAGCGTTAATAGCGGCTAGAGTTCGAGGAATAGGCGACTTGGAGTGTGCAACTGTACGGCGAGTTGGAACAGCCAATAGGCGGTGTTTCCTATGACCACAGTAATTGTCTGGGACAAATAGATTGCAGACCTCATTATGCAGATCAGGTGCATCAATAATTCCCCTGAGAATCCTAAATATCACAGTCATCTGATCACGCGACCGCCTCACTTCCAACGAATTGAAAGACAAGCAACCCAACAGGAATTTAGTCGGATACAGGAATGGATAATACCCATACAAGTGCTTGTAAAGGTATCTTAAGAATGCTTTTTGGACTTTTTCTAGAGCTAGCGCATACTGCTTTTCAAAAGGATTCCATACGCACGCACTAGACTCAAGCTTGCTGCGGACCAATGCCCCAAAAACAAGCTTAATTACGTGAGGGTTATGGAAGTCACGACAGTTCCTTAAAACAAAGCCGAGGCGCCTGAAGGACTCCTTCGCAGTAGAATTGATGTGGTCGTGAAAAGTAAGCTTACGGTCGAATACGACTCCCAGGTCTTTCATGGAATCAGTTCTTGCTATTGTATCCCCATTCAGTGTGTATTGAAAGTTGACTGGGCGCTGCATTCGACCGAAAGACATTACGTAGCATTTGGATTTATTAAATTCCATTTTATTTTCTAAACTCCACTTATATACTGAATCAATGTCTGATTGCAGAGCTTGGCAATCGAGTTCAGACTTTATTTCATAAAATAGTTTTAAGTCATCAGCATATAAGAGGCATCTGGCATTCACAACCACATCAGGGAGGTCATTTATCATCAAAATGAAGAGGAGAGGCCCGACTACTGAACCCTGACTCACACCCGAGCGAGTGTGGTATGGGAGTGACTCGTACAAACCTAATCTGACAAATTGTTTTCGGTCCCGCAAATAGTCTGCAAGAAGCCGTAGGAGGCCTGGAGCAACACCTATCGCACTGAGCTTTGACAACAAGACGTCATTATTGACTCTGTCAAACGCTTTTTGAAAATCAAAGTATAGAACGTCAACCTGGCGTCTGCGATCAAGACTAGTAGATATATAATTAACTAGTGTAAGTAAGTTAGTATTGACGGATCTTTTTTCACGAAAGCCATGCTGCTCATTGCACAGGTACTGAGTCAATTGCTTGTAAATGCCTTGATGTAGGACGTTCTCGAAAACTTTCGCGGGTGAAGATAGTATCGCTATTGGACGGTATTCATCGACTGAAGATCTATTTGAAGATTTCGGTATGGGAGTCACTCTTGAGATCTTCCATGGTGGTGGATACACTCCAGATTTTAGCGCTAAATTAAAAATGTGGGTCAGGGGCCGAACAAGAAATTCTCTTCCCTCCTTTAAGAACCACGGAGGAATACTATCAGGTCCAATAGAACTGTTGAGTTTTAATTTATTTATTCCGTTGATTACGTCACTTTCAGCAAAGTTTAGTATATTAATGTAATTACTAATATTGGAACTGCTTGGATTGGCTATATTTCCAAGGTCTAACTTTGGCACTTCAGTTTGGAAAACGCTCGCAAAATAGTCTGCGAATGCTTCAGCTGCTGCTACACCACTGTGAACTTTGCCTTGGTGTGTTACGTTAGGCTCAAACCCGCCTTTTGACTTAAGGTTAGAAATATGCTGCCAAAATTCTTTAGGGTTTTTCCTAATGTTCCCTTCGATGCGCCTAACGTAAGTATTATAGGCATTCGAGATACGGGACTTTAGGCTAGATCTACAGTCAGAGAATTGTTTATATTTTAGTTTACATTGAGTCTTTTTCCAGGCGGAATGCAATTTCACTTTTTTCTGAATATCTAGAATAATATCCGACGTAAACCAAGTGGGATATCTTCTAGTTATCTTTCTGCGTTTTTTCGGGGTACAAGCGTCAAATAAGCTGTAAATGATATCATAGAACGCCCGAGTGCTAGTGCGAACGTCTTTGGATGATATAACTGCATCCCAAGATACCTCAGAAAGAAGTTCGTAAAGCTGATTGCGATTACACTTTTTGAAATTCCAGTCCCTGCTACGGTCGACATTACTGGGTTCAAGTCTTTCGCTTACATCAGATGACTGTAACTTTATCTGGATGTCCAACGGCGGATGGTACGCATCGAGGGGTACCAAACCTTCAACTGCTGTTACCGAAACGTTGTGCAAGCTTGCGCTCTCCTGAACCAAAACAACATCTAACATTCCTCCATGCATATTCTCAACATTATTTCTTTCACACAGATTACAAAATGCTAGAAAATAACAATAATAATTACGAACATTTAAGGAAGCACTGTTTAAGTTTAGATCTCCTAAAATGATAACTGTTCCCTTTAAGTCATTTATGAAACTTTCCACTTTTGTAAACCAGGTCATATAATCGCTATCAGTGGCACTTGGTTTAATATACACAACACACACGTAAACAGGGTGACCATGCCGCGTGAAACTCGACCAAAGGTCTTCACCACAGTCTGTCTCAAGTTCACGTAGTCGGCGCAGGACTGTAGGGGTGCGCGCCATAAGCAGAACGCCACCACAAGGCGTGCCTCTGTCGCGTCTTAACACGTTCCACTCGCCATTACTGAGTTCAGTATCTTCAACCGAGGTATCCAAAAAGGTCTCTGTGGCCGCTATTAAATCTTGTTCGGCTATGTGCAGATTGTTACGCCACATCCGGAGCTTTGATTTAATTCCACGAACATTCTGGTATATACAATCAATTTTTGTAGTCCGGGTGCTTGCTCTGGAAGCTGCTGTGGGGCTGGTCACAGTACTGGCACTATGCGGCCTTGTCCCTCTTTGTAGGCTGTTCATGAAAGGGCTGTGGAAAAACTATACGCTGGCTATTAGACTGGGCGGAGGACGGCTTCCTATAGTTGATCCAAGCCTTGATTCTTGCATTTACTGGCCAAACATCTGCGGAATAGCAGCGCTCATAGCATGCAATAGGAACGCCAATTTTAAACGACTTGTAGTTTCCTTTCGGAGTTAGTTCATCAATGGTACAAGTATCAGAGCCACATAAAGTGCGAAGGTAGTCACTAATTTCACTGGCTGTTGACTCCATGTTCCACAAGTGTAAGTACTTACGAGCTTCTACGGCCCTTAGCGATGTAACACTAGGGCCAGCAGCTCCTTGAATTGACACTGGGCGACGATTTTTTGATTTCTTTGTTACTCGCGTCCATTCCTGAGAGTCTGATGCTCGTGAATTTAAAAAAGCAGACTGCGTGACAATTTCAGCTAGCGCAGAATCGCTATTGAGTTGACTCGAGCCGTCACGAGAGGGGGCTAGTTCAGGGAGGGACTTAATTGTGATGTCTTGCCTTATAGATTTAAGATGAAAGCATCAGGCTTCAGGTGTCGTCGGTCACTATTTAGCTAACGTTGTCATCGCACCCCGTCTGTATGCTAAACATGACTATCGGTTTACGTTGTTGTTTGATAGATAGACAAACAAAACAATATGTAAGACAAGATTTACTTAACCTTCTAAACGAGTTGTCCAGTCGTGCACAATGCTCTGCGCGACGCAAAATGGTAGTGCATAGGCTACCACGCATTGTTCGTTTTATACTATGTGTAACAGAATAAATGCCATTCCTGTTAAGGGTCAGATACCAGCTTGATGCACTTGAGTCAATAGAGAAACTAGCCAAGAGGATCATCGGCAATGATAGGCTCGTCGAGTCGAAGCACCAAAGTCTCGAGCATCGACGCCGAGTTGCTAGCCTGTCGATTTTCTATCGGTTGCATTTTGGAGAGTGTGCAACGGAATTGCATAGTTTGATTCCGCCTAGCCCGTTCCATCATCGGACCACAAGACGTACGGCGATGCGCCACCGGTACATGGTGGACATCCCACCCACACGCACAAAGCGTTTTGGCAATACATTCATTGTGCGTACCGCTAAGGAGTGGAATTCCCTGCCGGAGTCTGTGTTTCCTGATAGCTACAACCTGGGAGTCTTTAAGTCAAGAGTGAATAGGTTACTTCTAGGCAAGCGTGCTCCATCTTCGACCACATCGTCGCTTACCATCAGGCGAAATAGTGGTCAAGCGCGTGCCTATCAATAATAATAAAAAAAGGGTCATTTTACTGATCATTATGAACAACTTTCACTATGGGACCAAACCCCGAAATCGCGAATAAAAAATCAGCTGTTCAATACATTTTGTCGAGTTATTTGCACATAAATGTATGGGGCAATCGATTTTTTTCCGTTAATCATACATTTTAAGGTTTCATAATTGCATCATCTTCATCTGTTTGGCTTTTTTCCAACTATATTGAGGTTGGCTTCCAGTCAAACCAGATTCAGTTTAATACCAGTATTTTACGTGGAGCGGCTGCCTTCCAGACCTCCACAACCCATTAACTGGGTTTTAAAATTGCATACAGATGCAAAAACACTATGTTCCTGAACCAGGTGAAAAATGCGTACGACACCAACAGACAGGGCAGATCTACACAGGCCTAAAACCGAGAGGAATAGAAGGAAGAAGGAGCCTTTGCCGTGCAATGGAACCAAAAGGCTAAAAATATTAAAATAAACAGGTAATAATAATATGTTTCTACCAACATAATTTACTCAAGACTAAAATTTTTGCACTCACGATATGAAAGCGTGAAGTGCGACACCTTTACACAGCAAAGAAAGTAAATATTTCAAAAAGTTTCAAAGGTTTCATGTGAATAAGAGGCAGTTTATACCTCTGATAGAGAGCCGGGAAACGTATTGTATGGGTTCCGCAGCCACCCACCGAGACCTCAAAAAGGACCAAGAAAAAGATGTGAAAGCGTAGGTAATTTAACCGCGGAAATCTTGGAAACGATGCAAAGTTTCGCGAAGATATTGTGAATCTCTGAGACTTCTCAAAACTTGAAGCTCTTTTGCTCGTTGCTGTGGTATTTCCAAGAAGCAATATTAAAAAGTACAACAACTTTCGAAATATATAAATTATATGCGGCATGAAAAGCTGACTCGTTATCCGAGGTGGAGTTATAAAACCTTATTTTTATTTTTATGGGAGCAGTTTTCGTAGTTTCTGTTCGGAATAATTATAAATGGTAATGAAGAGTTACAATTAGTGCCAAGCACTGCTTGAAACGACGTTTGGCATATATTTCGTGGCTCAAAATTTGATGAAACTGCATTAATTATTAGTCAGGACTGCACTTTCTTTATGTATTACAGCTTAGTCTCTTTTATGACTGCGTGGTGTTTTGAAAAATCAATAAAGTTTTGCTTACGTTTGCATTTTCATGAATTAAATTTCTGATACCACTAATATCATGGTAAATTATTATGATTCTGGTGTGAGAGAGAGACTGAGATATCGATATCCATTTTTCTCAACAAAATAGTGATAGCATTGACACATGTGTACATGCCCACTTTCTGGTATCGCTAAAGATACCGTACTCTTACAAATAAATTCTAAACCGTAACCAACCCATAAGGGTTGGTTACGGAACATCTACTCAGAAAATGTTAACAAAACTAATATAGAAATAGGTACTGCAAGTATCTCCCAGCTAGTTTTCAACAATATCACCAAACTCCAGCTTAATCCCGTTCACAAACACCTCGAAACTTAGAATGATAAGCTCAGTGACACATGCATTGTGTATTGTGATTCATAATAAAGTAAGGCGGGCCTCAGGCCACAGGGTAGTAAAACAGTGTAGACGCGAAACTCGTCTCGACTGGAGTACCTGGCCGGCTTTTGATATAGAACATGTTAAAAGGTAGGTTCCTAATAATATAAATTTAGTCCGTCATTACATTGCCATGAAATATTGGAAAAATACTTTTGTTTGTCATGTCAACAAAAAGTGAAGACGATGCAGTGCGTTGAAATTTTGTGTGACGTCAAGTCTACGTAAAAGTTGCGGATTTTGTTCGAAAGAGTTACCGCGGCCCTGGAAAGCAAAATGCACTACGAGGAGCACGGATGGGGTTTAGTCAATAAGAGTCTGACACTCCCTACCGCTCCACCCAGAGCGGCAGGAGTCATTTGATGATTTCACATTCATAAAAAAAAGTCTACGTAAAAAGTGTAATCCGTTTTACCCAGAAGTGAAGTAACAACCCCTATACTCCTGAACCTTGATGCCTTTTTTCTTATTCATTGAGATAGCCAGAGTTTGACAAAGACCCGTCAGATGACCTGTTCAGCTTTTCTACATAAAAATACGAAAACAATATTTGTTTTTATATCAGCTGTAATAATTATTCACATTTCGGGGATCTATTTGGTCATAACGGTAACAAGATTGAAATTATAAACACAAGCCAGTGGGTACCTTAAGGGACCTACTGGCTTCTGTTTATAGTTCCGCCTTTCGCATCTGTTGTACGTATTATTCCTTCATCTATGACCAGAGGCAGTGGTATAAATCAAGAGGCAGGATTGTACATCGCACGCCGACTTAATCGCACCTGCAGTGTCGCTTGAGCATAGCGTTTAATACATAGTGATGTATGGCGTCATTTATTAGCCACAGAGCGCGGTGTAGTTATCAAAAGTGAGGCGCCTGATTAAGGCGGTTGGGTTCTTTGATAAGAAGAGTTAGTTGTTCAAAGACTACCAGAGAGCCAATTCTCCTTATTTTTAAAAACGTTCACATTCGCATGTCAGTCGCAAACTGTCAAAAAAGCCTTAATTTCCATACATTTTTGACACATTGTGAGTGAGATTCGAATGCGAGAGTTGTTTAAAAAATAATAGAATTGGCACTCTGGTGTAGGATGAAGTAATGAAATAATAGTATAGGTAGGTAAGTCAAAACAAAAACACAGTCAAATAAGTCAAAACAAAACTTAGATAGTGTGGTAAGTATAGTCGACCGCAACTGGGTGGTAACGCAGTGCTGGCAAGCTGACCGCGGCACAAGGCGCAAACAATTGACTAACTATTGAAATTAAATGCGTTCCTATTTAATTTTGCCCCATGACTGAATACACATAATCAGTCAACACAAATCAGATAGTTAGGCGTTTACATAATATATAATCATCATCATTATCAACCTATTGCAATACACTACTATTTATACATGTGCATATAATTATGTACCAGAACACATAAACAATAACTTACAATTCAATAGTATCAGCCAGCATTGTTGTTGATTACGGACGCTCCCTCATAGATGGCGTATTGTAATAATCGTCGCGGTTGACAGAAGGATTGATTAATGTACAACACTGGGCATGTTATTAACATACAAGAGGATATTGCTGCCCAACCCACAAATGAGATGACAGTCAGGGATGCTATGAAACGGGTGGCTCATTTCAAACCACAATGCAAAACGGATTTTAGAACAATGAAGTTTCCTTGCTAAGTATATGTAAAGTCGGGGAAATCAATTTTTAATCACCTTAAGATTGGTTGTCACTTGCAGAGCAAGCGGCTTTTGACAGATTGACATTCTATGGCGATAAAATTGTCACAATTATTGACATTGACCACGTGATGTCTCGGTAGTGTCAAATCTATTAATTTTTTGAAAATTGTCATAATTGATAGAACGTCACTTTGTCTAGAGACTGTTTATTTTATTGTAGTTTTTGTTAAAAACGGTTAACAATAAACTTTTGACTTTACAATCTTCAAAAGGTTTTGGTATGAAGAATCGCGGGCAATTATTAGACTTCGAGGCCAACCTACAACTCTGCCAGGGTTGCGGAATTTGTTCGAAATAGCTTATGTGGCCCTGGAACGCAAAGGGCATTAGGAGGAATACGGATGGGTTTTAGTTAGTAAGAGTCTGACACTCCCTTCCGCTCCACCCAGACCGGGAGAAGACATTTGATGATTTCCCATCAATAAAAAAGGCCAACAGAAACCAGCCTAAAAAACAGGCAAAACATACTCTACGATTTCATAATATTCTACTTAATATTGTAAAAAAATAAAAGTTTGTGGGGATGCAAAGATAAGTGTATGCTTGTTACTCTTTCACGCAAAAACTACTAAACGGATTTGATGAAATTTGACGATAATATAGGTCATAGATAAGAGGCATAGGAATTAATTTATAAAAGGGGCGAGTAGGCTAATAACACGCTGGCAGAGCCACGGGCGACAGCAAGTAGGTACTTCATAATTTAAAAAAGTAAGAGACACTCAGACGAACCTTGTCAAAGACTACTCAACATACAAATAACATAAATTAAAATGTTACAGTAACCGAGGTTAACTAACAACCGAGGTACTTGCACACTTACTTAAGTTTCTTTGTGGACCAGTATCCAATTAAACTGTGTAGACTACGAACTTCAAAGGAATTCATCATAATTGGAAATTAGTTAAATATTCTGATAGCATAAAGGGATATCGTTGAAGGAGCTTAATTTGAAAGTCAAACCTATTTCTAGAAATTCATTGTGATATTGCTCAGTGGTAAACTAATTGACGTTTACGCTTACTGGCTTAAGCAAAACAGCTCAGTTGGAATGACTGGGTTGTCAGTCCTCGCGAATGGTCGTGAGTTTGATCTCTGATCGTTGCTCTATTGACATGAAAATCACCCTTCTAACAAATATCAATCTGCTCAATTAATATGTTTTCTTATTTTAATGATGCTGCATCATGCGAATATCAGAATAAAGAGTATAGGGATGACGAGTTTGTATTTGGAGGAAGTCTTATAGCTTATTTATAAAACAACCTCATAACGATACGCTGTCGAGTGTCGAATATCACTTACGAAGAGCTCAAAGCACCCCAGAATAAGATGCTAATGAGTAACAGAATCTGGTTATTATTAATAATGGAAGGTGCGGTTATTGTCTAACGACGCATTTCGGTGCTCGGCGGCTAACATCGTTAGTGTGCCACGAGGCGGCGCCGGCGCGGGCGCGTGTGTCATTACTCTCCTGCTGTACGTAATCTCGCCTCGGATTAATACCAGCTGCGGTGTCTCACAATATTTATATTTTTAATTTCACGCTACTCTGCACACAGGGATTATACTAAAATTTGTGTTAATATTTTTGGTACACAGCCAAACTTTCATTGCGCTCACTCAGGCACTGTCACAGTCTATTGAACCCGCCCGCACCGCGAAGCGATCCGCCCGCAATCAGTCGCAACCGCCAGTATGAGCCACATCCCTGATTCCAACGATACGCCCTTACTTGCTTTATTTAATTAAACTTTGAATTTATCTAGTTTACTTATTCTATGTTATGATTTTATGTTTTAGCTGACGCAAAACTTTCTCCCATTCAAGCAAAATACACCAACAGAATTATGTAGTTAACTCTACAAACATCCCAACTTTCAAGTCTAGCCACAGTAAACAAGCCGAACAAACCTTACGAAGCCATTACTGAACCCTTCATTTATTTTAGCATTGTGTCTTTTACCGTCCGTAAATAATAAAGTTTCAAATTTCTGCACGCTTGTTTATGAAAGCTCACCAATTCATTACTTTATTTGTTTAATAAAGCTCGAACGGGCACCGCCTGTGTACATTGGGATATAAATTACCTTTAATTTAGGTGAACGATCCAGAAAATATGATGATGTAAAGTTTTCATCAGGCTTTAATAAAGGCGGGCCGGGGCGTCGGAGTAACTACGTAACAAGGCGCTGCACCTACTTGTTATGAAATTTTGTGTGATAAGATTTAGGTATAATGGAGCTTGGGGGCGATTTTACTTATTAGAGTGTATTGGGCACGAGCACCGCAGCCGGCTGGAAGTGTCCCGGCGGCGACGCACACGACACACGACCCAGTGAGATTTAACACGGGTTGGAGCTTATGGCACTTCACAGATAGCAACGTAGTACCTATTGAAGAAAGACTCTCTACTTACTCGTAACATAAAATATTCTACTAGTTTTCGCATCTAAATGTAAATGTTTTACAACTTGTACTTTGCTACAACCGTATAATAACTTATACATGAGTAATTTTATGCGCAAAAAATGTAAGGATTCTCTGTGAGATAAATTAAAAGTGAATGACTTTTAAAATAAACCTTTGCCGTAGCCACGCGGTTGATTGGAATTGCATTTCCGATGTTGATCTTACAGAAAAAACTATTCTTAGTATTTACATCATTTGTACAGAGCTTTTACAAACAATACATTGTAAGCTTTATTTTATGTGATGTATTTTTGTGTACACAAATGAGATTAAATATGTACCAAATAATCCAAGAAATCCTTCAGGTAATTACTCCGCGAGTTTCTATTATTCAACAAGCGTCAAGCGATAAACTATGCAATGCAATGTTAATTGATGCGCTATCAGTTAATTGATTAATGTTGTACGCCAATGTAGAATCAATCGGCACGCCTAATATAATTAACCTCAAATAAGTAGCTACCATAAATCTAGTCAAAACGAAACGTCCCGACGTTAAATATTTTATTAACATGTAATACAATTTGTTATGCCAAAAGCATTGTGCGCCGCGCTCAAAGGAGCTGTTTCTTTATTTAAAGTCATATTCCGAAGTAACGTGTACAGTCGCTACAAAACATAATGATTCGAATGTATCTCTGTCGTGAAACTGTACCTCTGGGAACCGCGAGTAATAAAAATTCCGGCACGCGCGTTACAAGTGTGCTTTCGAGAAAGTAATCCGCGAAGAAATACAGCCTCTACCTACTGCTTCCACATTTGTAACTGGGAAATCTCCATTTCTCTTTGACTGCCAGTCGTTTCAAAAGCCACTGGGTCCCTGGTGTGTCGTGTGGAGGCGACACTCATAAAAATTCGCCGTGCCGAAGTTCTCCATAACGTGTCACAGTGCTCAAAGCGGGCGCAGCGGATTCCGTTGTATTATAATTTTATAAGCTACTTAGAAATGCGTGTGGGCGATTCCGTTTCATGAATGTCACATTAAATTAAGCCCTTTGTTACGTCAGCAGCGTTTAAATTCAAACAAATGTTTTGTTAAGGTATAACTATGACATTAAACAGCTTTTCAATTGAGTGTTTGGTTTGTCATGTTTTGTCATTTACCCTTTGTATGCTTTAGACGATATCCGAAATAGTAACATGTTTGAAATACCTCATCTAAACATACTTTCGATGCCAATGACAAAACTTAATCACCTGATTTCGGTTCCACTGCACGAGTCACGGGACTCCACTGTGCGGAGTCCAGTGCGGGTCACATGTCTTAAAATTATTGTCTGTGGAACATGCTGTTTTCCCCACGATGCTTTCTTTCACGTTTTGAGACCATTCCTTTGGCCTTAGTGCGAGTTTTCTAACGTTCTCGAACGCGTTAGCGTAAACGTCAATTTGAATTGAAACTGGATAAGCACCGTCTGGTGACACTCACTGACAACCTGTTTTTTTTCTATACAATTTGACATAAGCGAACGTTTACGTTAACGCAATCGAGTACCTACGTTAAAAAACTCACGCTAAGCCCTCTGATGTAATAAAATACACAAAGTGTGTAGTGCCTGCATGGGTTTGAACCCACCAAAACACTTATTGCACACAAATTTATAAGCTATAATCCTGAAGAATTTTACCAAAGATTATACAGTATGTTAACTAACAGAGGGCGTTCCCGTTAAACCGCAATAGTATAGCATCCATACATGCTAAAAAAAATAGTACCATTTGAAAACAAAATGTTTTTATTTTTTTTCAATATTAAAATATTGACTAAAAATGTTAAACTAACACGTAAAAGAAACACTCTATACATTATGCATACTCGAAGAAGCGTGACGTTGCCGTTCTTCGAGTACGCATAATGTATAGAGTGTTTCTTTTACGTGTTAGTTTAACATTTTTAGTCAATATTTTAATATTGAAAAAAAATAAAAACATTTTGTTTTCAAATGGTACTATTTTTTTTAGCATGTATGGATGCTATACTATTGCGGTTTAACGGGAACGCCCTCTGTTAGTTAACATACTGTATAGAACCTTATTCTTCTTCAATTTCCATTGGTCCTTAACTCTTGTTCAATATACATCACGTTTTATAATTAGATTGAGAGACGCCAACGTGATCGTTTTGTTTTCGAATCAAAAGCAAACATTTCATGTTTATAACTGCCTGCCTTAATTAATCTCCACCATCTTGAAAACAATGCGATATGAACGACGCAATTAATGATTGCTTGTTGCATTAAATTGTAGTTGATCGTTTAGCTCGTTAGCTATATCTCACCGAATCATAGTCAATAAATAATATTGTATCTCGTAATAATCTTTATTTCTCGTGTTTTCCGGAAAAGAATCCATTAACTTCGTACCACTTGGATGCCGTACTTGAGTGACCAACTTTGAATGACTATTTACTTCAAGAGGACAACTAACAACGTTCCTTCTTGAGCTACCAACTGTTTAATATTATTTATTGTAACTTTTATTATTGTAAAATGAACAAATAAATTACTTGTTTCAATACAAAACATTAATAGGTATATAAAAATGGAGCCCACTGGTGTCTAGAACAGCTACTACTGGTAGCTAGGTCGTAGAGAGATGATCTTCCATACAATGTCAGCTATGCAGTCTTATCGTGTGCTATGCTGTTTATTTTGTCGTAAGCCTGGATTTTCCACTACAGGGCCAAGCCCCCCCCCCCCCTCAATCTACATCATATTTGAGACCAATCTTCGTTCATCTCATCCTTCCTCTACCTGATCGTGCCTCGACGCCTTCCAATGTCAACTGCTGGCTGGATATTCAAACTATACTAAAAGGCTTCAGTTGATCCACACCGATCCTCCAACCATAGATTTCGCAAATCTAAGATTACATTACCCATTCAAGCGAAAAGCCCTTAACCAATATCAGTTCAATTAACAATCTTTATTTATGAGGTAATACGCTGCTAAATCTCCGTGTCTCGGGTCTTCCTCATTAATAAACAAAGCAGGGTGACATTGAATGGCGACCCTTCGTGTTACGGCCGCAACCTATGTATGTACCGGTTATAACTCGAGTTTAGGACGACGCTCGTAACGCCGTCATTTGCTAACATATTTGATTAAAACCTGTAATTCATTAAAATTATTAATAAGCAGCTCACGTGCGAAAGGATAATTGGTGTTGTTAATGCTCAGGACGGAGGCGTTATGTTTAGGAAGTAATTGTGCGTTTTCGTTGGGCAAAATGTGATCTATTTTGCCATAAAAGATATACGCTACATTATTGGCCTGTACCTATTATTGTACCAACGTAAAGTAGATGTCGCTCCCACACAGCAGTAATAACCACACTCGATAAATGCGTTTATGATATTTTACTATGTATTACAAGTCCTTAAATATTATGCCTAAGTTTCCTCGTGGTATTTTTATTCATCGAAGTGAAAAATTACTAAATTCAAAACCGTATGTTATATAAGCTATACGGTACGAGTTGTACGTTGATCATAAATTAGTAAGAACATCATTAATTAGTCTGAAATCCTGACTTAATTCCTCTAATTTGCCTGGCACGTTTGTCTCCATTTTTTACGTTTCGAGATTAGCATAAATAAACGGCTTAATCCTGTTAATCTTATTAAATAATTCTTACTGTTGTTGTCTTAAAAACGATAGCCATTAATGGAATTGAAATTTATAGAAAGTGAAGAATTTTTACGATTCGAATTTTATTGAAGTTGAAAAGTGACAATCATATCGTCACAAGTGTCTAGAAACTGATAGTCATCCATCACGTCATCGCAGCCCGACAGGCACCATGTGTTCAATTTTAACTCTGCAACGTCGGAACGTTGCACATACTCTGTCTTCAAATACGTTTGTAAACGACTTGACACAACTTGAACCTTATTCCTCAGTAATAAGAAGTGAACAAGTATGCAAGCTGTACATCGGTCTTCCGACGCTCGGATCGCAATTAAGTGCTTCCTGCACGTTCGTGTGGCGAAGGAGGAGTCAACTAATTATGACACTCTTTTCTTCAAATTAGTGATGTTTGGAAGCACCGGAATACACAATTATTAGCCTTCTTTCACTTTGCTTTGCGTCTGTATATTTTTGTCTCCGTACTTTTAATAACACAAGTAAGCAAGTAGAAATGTAAAAGAATACCCTCAATGGCAGCTTGTTTTAAAATAAACATGAATACATTTGCTTTTTGTTGGTTAATGACATGCTTATTTCTCTATTCAGTTGAAAACTTTTAAAGATTTGTTGTTCAATCTTCTTTATTCTGACGTCAAATTATAGGATTATCCATTGATGTTATTTATTCTGGAATACCTATGTATTTCAGAATAAATAACATCAAGTAATGTAATAAGACGAACATAACGACCAGAATAAGATATATCTTAAGATATAATATCTTAGGTGTTAGATGTATCTTGACAACTAGCGTTTAAAACTCATAGTCATAACTGATAGCTTAAAAATAATTTTCAACACATTTGCTCAAAAAATGCATTTACGAAGCCTGTATGCATTGTTCGAAAGTTAAAAATTATGCACCACACAATGGAGCGTGCGGCAAAGTAGGTACTCTCACCTAAGTACATATTTTACCGCAAACTCCGTTGTATAGCGCCGTGCGTATTCTTTACGGTTTTTTTTTTAATTTCCATAAAAATTAATAAGAATTCCACCAAGGAGTTTCACATCACGAGAATAAATAAGCTGAATGATCGAACCTCCTTGGAAGCGCTTTTGCTGTATACGTTTGTCTCATTTTAATATTATAGAGAAAATGAGAGAAGATAAATAAAAAAAATAAAGTATGTGGTTCTAATTTTCACCACGCGCATGTGGCGCCCTTTGCAAATTCGCGCCATTTTCATATTAGAAACGTCAAAGATTGTTGCGACTTTCCGACTGATTTCTAGAGACAAAAAGTTTGTTTCATTACTTATTGTAATGTTTTCTCGCAAATGTGTCGAAAAACGTTGTATGACACACGTGCGGATTTTTACAAACTCGTGACTATGGTAAGCCCTCGACTTCGTCTCGTGCTTACATTCGTCTACTCGTTTGTAAAAACCAACTTACCGCACTAATATCATAAATAACTATTTACCGAATATTCACAGCCAGTTATTTTAGGTCAAAGATATTTTTTGTCTTATTTAGAGAGCTTTTTTATATTTTCAATCTGCGTAGTTATTATAATTATTTAGATAAATACACAACTAAATAGTAGGAACTTATTCTTTATTCCAATTTGGTTTTGTTCGCCATATGAGTCGGTTGGTTTTCTCAACCTAGTGTTACTCCAGCTGTGCCAGGCTACTGTGACCCGAATTCTCGAGACCTTAGGCATTAGTAATGTATGTAGGTATGTTTGTCCAAACAATGTAGGCAATAGGTATGAGCTGCAGCTGTTGCAAACGATTTTCTTGTTTTGACATGAAATGGATTTGGCATGTTGGGCTGTTGGCGTCAAACTGGCTTTCCAATCTATACCTAATGTGAACGGGATGAGAGTTTAAGAGATGTAAATTTTGTTATTATCAATAAAATGTAGCTAGATAGGTATATTTTTAAGTAAGTGCTGAAATATAATACTTTGAAAAAAAACTGTTGAAAACCGAAATATTTTATACGCTTGCTTGCTTTTCTAAAAATTAAATATATCCCTATTTTGGTATGTCCAATTTTTTGCCATTTTTACTGAATTCCCGTTTTTGTTTATATATGAATGCAAATGTTTATAATTCACTGAAATATGGACCGTTACTTCTGCATCTAAAACGTGGCTCTATTCTACCATTTCATGTAGGTAATTGGATACACAATTGAATAACGCTTTGTTTGACCAATCATATTCCAGAATTTTAGTCATAAGCCCGAAACTAACAGTGTTCTATAACTAAATTGAAACACACACGGCTTGACAGTATCACAGTAGCAAACTTTTTGTTAAAACATAGTAGATATTTTATTTTAGTTTTATACCGGAAACATTTCAGCACTGCTACATTGTTTGCTCATAATTAATAAAACAGTAATGAACTTTGTAAAACAAGCTCTACAATAGTGCCCAGCATACATCCGCACAGCCAGGAGTTGTCAAGTTTGTGAATTTAGCATGTAATGCCGCGGGCGCTGGCGCAATATGCCTATTGCAGCTTTAATGCCCTGCGGTTTGGATTCGGTCCACGTACGGAGGTCACTATAAAAGTGGTCGGGCCCTGGCGGTGTTCAAATTGTTTTCATCCCACAAACTCACACGGTACAGTTAACATGGCGACCAAACACAAACTTAATTTATTCTTAAGTTAGATTAGATTCTGTTACATTGTGTGTAAAACTATAACTGAAACCGACACAAATTATTTTGTTTCTCGTGTAATGTAGTTTATCGCTCGCTTGCAGTTTATGGAAAAACTAAAAGGGTTAATCAACCATGCCTAATCATATAACGATATCTTTTATCAGGTTGCTCACCGACGGAATAAAAATTCATATTTTATTTTGGCGCGGGCGTCGATGTTAAAATATTCAAATATTCTGACGGAACACTTGAGCCTCTAGCTTCGGGCCGACATTTGAAAATGGAAATAGACCTGTTCGTGCCTACAAGGGAAATCGTATTCGACATTTGACGCAAAATGATGATGCAAATTTCACGAAAATATTATGCGCGGTTAAGTATCAATGGCTGCGGCTCGGCGAGTGTTCGATTTGTGAGCTGTTGGGGTTTATCGACAAGATACACTTTTGTAGACACGTAACTAACTGTTATCTGTTTTCAATCAAAGGGAAAGGAAAAAGATTTATAGCATTTTTATCGGTAAGAAACCGTTTCTTCCCTCAATATTAGGAGCTTTTATACATTTCTACTTTTTCTACTGTAGTTCCCTTTTCAAGTGTTTTTTTAGGTACCTACCTATGTATAAGAGATAGATCCTTCATCATAATAAAAAAAACTACTCTAAAATATTTTAAAGTGTCTGAGCATTTTAAACAATAAAGGTGTCAAGTATATGTTGCATTGAAAATAATTGACAACGCTTTCCTCAAACACACGACACGCAACTACACGTATGTAAACATCCAGTTTTGAAGTTGACAAACTCCGTGTTTTGTAAAATACACATCACTTTTTTTTCAGATCACATCGATTATATTTCAAACGCATAGAACTTATATTCATTTCTGTCCTCTTCAAACTATGATTTGATCACATTCAAGTTGCAATTTAAATATCTGTATTGAAATATTTTCTTAGCCAGTTTCGAGATGTCGGTGTCTTCGCGTGCAATATATACGAATGTTAATATATCAAGTGCTGCAAAGGCTAACCAAACGAGTTTGTAACGACTTGAGGTGCATCACTCCGAATTTGAATTTCATATTTTGGCACAGCATAGACAGTTCTTGAGGCAAGGTATGTGCGCGTACTTATGTACGAATATGTGCTCTTTACTTTGTATATACTCAGGATGAGTTTAAACTTTAGCTTAGAGCGAGTTTTGGTGTCTAAGCTGTTTTGGACTTGTTTAAGTTAAGACTACAATTTACCGTGCGAATACTTAGGTTTAAGTAATAAAACAAAATCGTAAGGTACTGAGGGAATATCTATTCAACAACGACTGATTTGCAAAATATTGATGTATTATGTATAGTTTATATTTTCGTATTTTTGTTTAAAGCAAGTTTTATACCAAAGTAAACAATGAAACTAGAACGACATACATATTTCAATGTACAACTACCATTTCGACTGTCTCAAGACATTTAATTCCATCTCCATAAACTTAGGTAAGGAATAACTTGAAAACAATAGTGTGAGTACAAATGGCTCAACGGTCTTGAGCTGAGTAGCAAGCAGAAGACGCCGATACCCGTAGCATCAAACAAAGGAGACCCGCAGACAAACTGTAACACCAACTCTTTCATTAAGGTATAAGCACACGGGCAACTTTAATTGCTCAATTTATTCTAAGCTGCGCGGATACTGCGGCGACTTTATACTGACGTGAGAACTCGCACAAGAAAAAAATGCAACCGGCTTCGAAGTATAAAAAAACATTACAAAGTATATAATAACTTTATTTTCGGAAGTCGGTTTGTATGGTTGTTTCTTCGTTTTTTGACACCGACTTCCGAAATTAAAGTTATTTTATACTTTTCAGTGTTTTTGATTTCGAAGTAGCTTGTATTTTTTGTAAAAAGTTTTTTTTACTGTTAAATTTTTAGTGGTGGTTAGTTTGAACTAAACCCAACGCAAAAAGAATCATCAAGATCGGTTCATAAGCAATGAAGTTATGCCCGAATAGATAACCCTCAAACCATAGTTGACTTGTACACAGCTGCGTACCCCGGAGAACCTCCTCTTTTTTTTGAAGTCGGTTAAAAAGAGAGGCATATGCTCAGCAGTGGGAGAAGTCGAGTTTTGGATAATGATGACGTTGATATAATGTAACGGCACACCACAATCAAACAATTCTTTGCGATGCCAATAAAATTCGGCACTACACACACTACACATTGACTTTCAAGAATAATAAATAAGTGAAAACCTGTATTTCGTTTAGATAGCAATTAATGTCCACTGCTATATAGGTCAAATACAACTTGAAATACTTTCATTATAATACAGAATAATAAGAATAATATTATTTGCTCGATATAATAGTTTATAAAACAATTGAAACTTTTCAATTTTTGCACTAATTACCTTAAACCATCTATTGTCGGCCATTTACTATCGAAAAATTGCCCGTATAATCGCCCCTTAACACCAACCCAACCTATTATACATATGCTATTATTCCTAGTTATAGTTTCTCCGTCTCTAGTTGGAACTTCGTGTGAATTGTTAAATTCCATTTCTGAAAAGCTACTCTGTGCCACAGGCGTCCCTACTTCCTAACTAGAATTTAATTATGAATATCTGGAGACTGTGGGTACTCACAGTTTGGCACAAAGCATTAACTTGCGTAAGGCACATTGTCCACTGGGGCGTAACTGGCGTAACTGCTGTAACCGTCAGTGTGTTAGGGTCATTATTTATGAGAGGTAAATAAATGACAATACACATTGTATACCAGGTGGGACAAACAGGGTTTGTTTATTTGTTTTTCACCAACAACTACAATGTTGTCGACAGTTGCGAATGTTTCATGAATGTTTTAAAATATAAATATTCAAAAGCAGCTGGAAAACATGGCGACAAAAGATGCCAATATTCACACGTTTCTTTTTCTTTTACCATATCCACTGTTCATAAATTAAAACAAAAATAAAACAGGAACAAACACACTGTGTCTTTAGAAAATTCATTTGAAATAGCTAATAGCTTCATAATTCTTATATTCATTTTGTCATTAAAAGCGGTAAAATATTCGCTCTGATATGATTTCGATCTCTCTACGGAACCATTGAATGCTTTTAAATGATGTTTCTGAAAAAGGTACGGTGGTTGAATGGGCGGGCTGGCGGCCCGGGGGCAGTTGCGCCAGTCATCTTTTTCTCACGGGTATTAATAGCGATTTGAAACAGAGTTGGGTGATTTTGCATAATTTTCTCAATGATCTATCTGTTTGCCTAATGGAATTATCAAGTAGATACTGAAGGATCTACTTCGACACGTCACCATGGGCTGAGTTAAATAAAGACTTCTTTTTTTGGTATGAATTGTATATCGATAGCACAGTTGAACATAGTCATTGTTGCTATGCCGTAGCCAGAGCTACGAAGTCACCGCTACGCCAGTTATGTCTCGGCAAATAATAACTCCGTTACGCGTGAGTCGAGTCACATTTCTTCAACTTTGTTCGTTCTTTTCACATTTTAAAATAGTGGTGTGCAATAGCAGAAGATACTACATAAAAAGAAACACTGTATAATATTTATTATGGAAAAAATAATCAAGAAATAAACAACTTTGTTAACAGCTTACAAAAACACTGTCTGGTTTATTGAATAGAACCTATTTTACTTTTTTTCCATACCACATCGAAATGCAAATTAATTTAATGAATATTAATTGTCACGCTTGTACCCCCCGGGTGGTAACCGGAGATATTTATTGATTGTACACTGTGTAAGCACAGTAGACCAAAGAGAGTATTTCCATCTGTTACGCTCGTTTTTTCCCAGAAGACTGAGAGACAAGGGAGGACGTTCCTAGAAAAATAAAATTAATACTGGCCTGTATACTTTTCTGAGAAACTTCATTTTATACTTTTTAATCGAACCTTTGCTGGCTGCTAGACCAAAGAGGCGACACTCACATAATTAAAAAGTCAGTTTAATTAAGCGGCACACAATTATAACCGGCGGCCTTTCCCAAGGGAGTGCTTATGAACATTGCTATGATAATACTGCCACATTGCCACTAGATATATGTGATCTTTATTGGTCAGGCTGCATATTATGCAGAACAATAATATTATTATAACAAAATGTGCTATTTTAACGGTCGATTTTTAATCATTTTAAACCATCATATGGCCGTTTAATATATTTTCCATAGAGAAGCTCAGCTGCCGCACGAATATTTGTATTCTTCAAACAAAAGTTTTAGGAGTATGTATATGACGGGGAACGGGCCCCCTTGTTATTTTTAAAAACAGTGACGTCAGCAATGCTGTCGTCACTATTCCATAATCATCATGGTGCTGGTGGTGGTTACTCATTTCGGAAATGAAATACTTGTTTTCAGTATCAACTTATATTCTCGCTGGTGGATAGCACACAAATGGCACACAGTAAATATTCGTCAACAACAAAGAATGACTCACGATATTACGGAGCTCCGCACCGTCCGACGGCTCGACTTAGAATGAATTGTGACTCGTTGGCAGTCGCTACGTCCCCGCAAGGGGACGTGGCGAGCGGTCACAGGGCTAGGCCCCCTGCCCGCGGGGGCACCCCTCGGCCCGTAACGACGGGCCCGTCATTATGGTGCTCCTAATGAGCGGAGCTTCGTCGGGCATGCGCCTACTCAAAAACGAATAGCAACGCACGCCCGTGTGTTAGATGCATGTATGCCGCAGGCGCGCCACGGCGACTAGCGAGCAAGCTCCGTGTCGCCTCTTCACGGCGCCTCGGCGGTCAGTCCCCGCCAGGTGAGACCCCCAGTGACCTGGGGGAGGCCTAGCGAGAACGACCAGCGACGAGAACGCCGACTTGTGGGCGCACCTGCGAATGAATTGTGAACGGTCGGGCGTTCGTATTTATACCCTTCGGTTAGAGTCGTTACAAATCTATCGACTCATGTTTTCTTTATGGTTCGTTTTTAAATTCTTGATTTAATTTTACAAATCATAAAATGAATTTAGAAGTACAAATTAATTAGTTTAATAATTTCTAGTAATCAACTAATAAAGTTAATTAAATAATCATTTGAGTGACTTTTACCAACTTCAAATAAGCAATCACACAGTATTTGAACTTAGAATAATCAAACTGACGCTCGATTACGCCTTTCCGCCGGCATTCATATTGATTTATTCGACGCTTGATTAAGCCTTCGCGCCGATACGGCCATTCTGACAGGCGGTGCGCGCTCTGCACCAGCCTGAATGTAGCTCTTGATAGTTTTAGTCAAAGTCAAAACGTTCATTTATATTAGGCCATGAAACGGTACTTTTGAACGTCATCATTTCCATTTAAAATAATACAAAGTGACTCTACCGTCCGTTCACAAAGGTAGATTCTATGGAGAAGAACGGACAAGAAACTCCATAGTTACTCTTTTCAAATAAATGTTTTACAATATTTATTGCGGGTCTCAAACCACGGATTTTCACGGATTAACGGAAACCAATCTCAAAGAGATTAGTATCCGACATCCGTAGTCAACCAATGTTGCACTATGGTTTAAATGTTAGGAGGGTCTTGTAGGTTTCTCGGAGGGTCTCGCAGATTTCTCGGAGAGTCTCGTAGATTTCTCCGAGGGTCTCGTAGATTTCTCGGAGGGTCTCGTAGATTTAGTCTTCTAATCTGAAACAAGTTATGGTATTTCTTTGAGATTGGTACCTGTAGGCAAATGTTGAACTATGGTTTAAAGATTAGGAGGGTCTCGTAGATTTCTCGGAGGGTCTCGGAGGGTCTCGAAGATTTCTCGGAGGGTCTCGTAGATTTCTCGGAGGGTCTCGTAGATTTCTCGGAGGTTCTCGTAGATTTCTCGGAGGGTCTCGTAGATTTCTCGGAGGGTCTCGTAGATTTGGGAAGATGAACAAGGTCGATGCTGTGCTATACACAGGCTCTAAATGGTAAAGGATAAGGAGTCATTATTTCTTTATGAAAGCACTTTGTTACTCGCCTTTTGTTGTGGATGTGTGTTTTCTGTATTTGAGTTTTTGTGTTTGCTGCTCTTGCCTTTGTTTGTGAGGTGGAAGGCACTGGTTGTGTTGCCCCAGCTGGCATTGCAGGTTGTTCATCTTCAGCTGCCGATACGGTTGCCTGATCACCTGGTTTTTGGAGCTGCAGCTGATAATGCGCAACCTTTCGTGGTCATCCTCTTTGGAAAGGATGAATCTTTTGGTTGATTAAATCGGTGTCTATCTTGATTCGCAGATGGGGCCATTTTCGTTGAGCAAGTTGAGTCAGGGCTTCCATATCCACTGTTTGGTCATCAATATTAACGAGACTCAGGAGTTCTGGAGGCACACAATGTTTTCGCCAGGTCTTCTTATTCGTGTGGGTAGTAAGGTCTAACGACCCCACACACCCTAGTGTTAGAGTTTCTAAACCGCCTCAAGGGCCTCTGACATGGTTTGACGACCGCCATTTTCGCCAGGTGATGAGAGTGAGTGGAGCTATTCCAGTCACACGCTGAGAAGTACAATTTAAAGCCAACTGCAGTTCTTCGAGAACACTGCCACTGCTCGGCTGACTCCTGGCGTAATATAATGGATGTTCATTCCAAATCGATCACAGTAGTTTTTGAATCCCCCCCAGGAACTCTCTTCTTCCATCAACGATGATTTAGGCCGGTGTACCCAAGAGGTGCACAAGGCGATGCAGAGCAGCGAGAGTGCATTAAGGGCGTTTGTTGTCGGCGTAATAGAACATCACATACTTCATGAAATCATCAATCGTGACAATGACTTATTGATGTTCATTTCCCAGTTTACCTTTCAGGTACTCCACCTCAAAATCGTAATTTTGCAGGAAAGCCCACCAGCGGAGAATCTTTGGGAGGAGGTCCTTTTTGTGTTTCGACGCCTTAAGTGCATCACAGTCCGTTATGACCGTGAACCTTCGTCCGTAGAGGTATTGTTGGAAGTGTTTTATGGCGCGAACCACTGCTAGAGTCTCAAGTTCGTATGAGTGGTACTGACTTTCTGCTGTTTTTGTTCTCATACTCATGAAAGCCACAGCTCGTAGTCTTTTATCAATTATTCGGAAAAGTACTGCACCAAAACCAAGACTACTGGCATCAGTGTACAATTGTATGGGTACTGCCTCTTGAAACAATGTCAGAACAAGAGTCGATATTTAAGCATTGTATTGTTGTACTTCTTACATCTTCATGTTTCACCCTATTCCCATTTTGCACCTTGTTTTGTTAATTCGTACAGAGGCACCATTATATGGGAAGTTTGGGATGTATTTTCTGAAGTCATCAGCTAAACCGTTGAACTGCCTTACTTGTTTTTGACAGTTTTTTTTTTTTTTTTTGTTTTTTGAACTGGTGCCTTGACGAGAGCTTCCACCTTCCTAGGACTTGGTTGCACATGTCCATCTGAGAAAACGTTTCCCAGATATTCGATGGTTCACTTGAAGAAGCTGCATTTGTCCGCATTGATGGAATAGCCAGCTTGCTACAGTGCCATCAGAATGCGTTCAAGGTGTAACAATCCTTCAGTAAAATTCGTACATTTGCTTAGTACATCATCAAAATATACTTGCACAACCGAGCCAAGGAGTGATAACAGGGCCCTATTGATGCAGCGTTGGTAAACTGTGCAAGCATTGCTCAATCCGAATGGAATCGTGAGGTACTCATAAGAGTCCGTCTGGTGTAACGCAGGCAGTCTTCTCAATTGACCCTTCTGCAATTGATATTTGGTGAAACCGGCTGCCAAGTCCAAGCAAATGTCTGTCGCATGGTTTGTTTTCTTGCAGATTTCATAGCTCTGGGATGATTTGTTCTGGTTGTGGTTGCTTTTGCGTTGAGCAGCTCTATTCGCAAACAATTCGAGATTCCTCCGTGCCTTGGAAAGCACGTTAAGCCGTTGGTTCCGGCCGTCCTTTGTAGATCTTTGGCAGTCTTTTACGGATTGTCAGAAGCCAGAAAATCTGATACCAGTAAAATACTAGCATTTAGAGATTCAGCTAAAGATTTGACTGGTAGCCGACCTTAATATAGTTGGGAAAAGGCTAGGCAGATGATGACATCTTGCCCATTGTCCGGTTTATCCTTTGTCACTCTTTTCCAAAGAACCCAAGCACGTGACAAGAACAGCAATGTTCACTGAAGAATCGTAAACAATCGGAACCTGAAAATATACCGTGAATGTCTGTTTTCAGGCTCAATCGTAGTAATCAGATTGCTGCGTAGTTTTTCCCATGAAGATGTAACTGCATCATCCAGTCGTCAACCCACATCCTGGCACGTCCTTTGTAAGCGGCATTTTTTTTATACGAACGTCGAAATCGTTCAATTTAAATTGGTCCACAGCCTTGTCTGTAAGCTGACACCATTCACGTACGCCAACGTTGGTATCAGGATCATTATGATGGAAGTTAGACACCCTTAATTCTGATTTTAGATTCTGCTGACGGTGCACATACCCGTTCAGACATTTTCTGCATCATTTCCATCATTTGCATGAAGAATTGTGGTGCCTACCACAACCCGCCGAAGGATCACGAACCGGGGCGTGAATCATCTCGTATTGGATACCCAACGAAGTGGTGGGTACCAGAATTGGTTCCATTTGTTGAGCAGGAACAGTTCCAGGTTGGTCAGCTGGTGATCGAGCTGATGAGGAGTTGGTTTGGATTGGATTCTAATCCAATCCCACTTCTGATGACGGGGAACGGGCCCCCTTGTTATTTTTAAAAACAGTGACGTCAGCAATGCTGTCGTCACTATTCCATAATCATCATGGTGCTGGTGGTGGTTACTCATTTCGGAAATGAAATACTTGTTTTCAGTATCAACTTATATTCTCGCTGGTGGATAGCACACAAATGGCACACAGTAAATATTCGTCAACAACAAAGAATGACTCACGATATTACGGAGCTCCGCACCGTCCGACGGCTCGACTTAGAATGAATTGTGAACGGTCGGGCGTTCGTATTTATACCCTTCGGTTAGAGTCGTTACAAATCTATCGACTCATGTTTTCTTTATGGTTCGTTTTTAAATTCTTGATTTAATTTTACAAATCATAAAATGAATTTAGAAGTACAAATTAATTAGTTTAATAATTTCTAGTAATCAACTAATAAAGTTAATTAAATAATCGTTTGAGTGACTTTTACCAACTTCAAATAAGCAATCACACAGTATTTGAACTTAGAATAATCAAACTGACGCTCGATTACGCCTTTCCGCCGGCATTCATATTGATTTATTCGACGCTTGATTAAGCCTTCGCGCCGATATATATAAAAAAATCAGCACTTGGAAAAGTATGAAAAAAAAAACAAATGAATAATATCTTCATCAGAAAAACATTTCATTCTGTTTTTTTTTTCATTTATGGTTTTTGTGGATGAAAACGGTCTACCTACTGGTAGACCGTATAAAAATAAACTACCTACTACGAGTTCTAGACCAGTCAGTCTAAAACTCGAACTTACCTGGAGTTTATATTTCTGCGACTGCGTTTGAAACTAGAAGACCACTTTACCGGAAGCATATAAATAATACTTATACAAAAAAAAAACCCAGTCATCCAGAATAAAAGATATCAATCCGCAAACGTCCACTTCTAAACATGAGATAAGACTTGAGAAACTGACATTGACGGGGTAATAGAAAATATTATAATTTAATTATTACTCATATTATTTATTATTAAAGTTCTAGGATCACTATAACTCCACAGCGCACAAGAGGATGCAGTAGCCCACAGGAAATCCTTTAATCGCCTTAGTTCTATAATTATGTTTGCGAAACCTAAGTTGGTGTAACATGGACCTATGATGAGGAAAACCTGGTTAGAAAACCTGATCGTGAGGATGTAAAACCATTACAGTTACCATGGCCAGATAAAGCATATCGGAAATTATTTGTTTACCTACAAGAAGAAGATGAATTTCCCTATTAACTAAGAAAATATTTACTAGTGCAGGGCTCTGATTAAAATAACTGACAATGCAACACATTTGCCAAAAACTGACATATTGTATTTGTCACTATTTTGCAATAGGTCAGGTTATATAAATAAAAAATCTTGTATTTCAGATAGAGTCCATTGATTTAAAGCAGAGAATGTATGGAATAAACCAGTCGGTTTTATTAAATGGGGCCTTAGTAGTCACGCATATCCTACTAATATTATAAATGTGAATGTTTGTATGTTTGTGTAACAATCAGTCAAAAACGGCTGAAGGGATTTGGATGAAATTTGGCATACATGTAGTTCATATCCCGGAATGAGACATATGCTACTTTTTATCCCGGTAAGTGGCATGAATCAATGAAGACTGAGGAGGAAGTGGAAATTCAGAGCCGCTGCTGCCTTAGTACTTCAGATTCACAAGTACCAGGAGACCATAAACATGTCATAGTATTATTTGGGCTGGTTAGGGTAAGTGTAGGGTAAGTGTAGGGTAGGTGTAGGATAGGTGTAGGGTAGGTGTAGGGTAGGTGTAGGGTAGGTGTAGGGTAGGTGTAGGGTAGGTGTAGGGTAGGTGTAGGGTAGGTGTAGGGCAGGTGTAGGGTAGGTGTAGAGTAAGTGCAGGGTAGGTGTAGGGTAGGTGTAGGGTAGGTGTAGGGTAGGTGTAGTTACAATACAAATAAAAAAACCTCCCTATTTCCGATTATCACGCGAGCGAAACCGCTGGTAGAAGCTAGTATTATTATAAAGCAACGCAAATGTTCATACAGGAGCCGTAAATTTCACGTATTTGTTTTAATAATGTTGTAAAAACACAACAACATTTTTCTCCCCCTTTGACTTTTTCCACTGCGCCTAAGCTATGAGTCCTAATTACCACGGACATGGTTTTTGAATTAGGCATAACATGGGAATGTACTTTAAAGCGACAATGAGCTAATGTTAATCATGTGTTAGACTGTGTAATATGGCTGACGTAACATGCAACTGAACATGCTTTACGAGCAGGTTTATAACTTCTAATATTATGAAGGGATAAGATTGTTTATATCATAAATTTATATATATTTGTATAGACAGATATACAGACGGACGAGTGATCCTATAAGGTATCCTTCATAGTGGGATAGGCCATGGGAGCTAGTTATAAAATATTGTGTTTCCAGGAACATGGAATTCGTGGAGATCGTCATTCATTTTAAAAGGATTTCACATTCCATTTAGCCCCCCAGGGCTAGCTTTTTGGCTACACAACCCAATTATTCAGCAAAACTTGATATTCCAATCTATTGGTGATAATAGATTGGAATAGCAAGAGACCGGACTCTTGCGCCATCCCATCTTCCTAGCTTTTCGTGCTGCGCTGGCGCTGCCGCTGCGGCTGCGGAGAACCTCAAGCGGTGGAAATATAATAACCTTGTAGGTAGTTATATTTTCGAGCCGTTTGGGGTTGAAACTCTCGGGTCGTGGGGTCCGAGTGCTCATTACTTGTTTAAAGATCTGTCAAGACGCTTAGTTGACACTTCGCGTGACCCTAGGGCTGGCTTTTACCTCGGACAAAGGATAAGCATTGCCATACAACGTAGCAATGCTGCCAGCCTTTTGGGTACATTACCAGTGGCCTGCGATGCGGAGGAATTTTTCGACGCCATGTTTTAGATTACTTTTACTTTTAGTTGAGTTTTTTATTTAAGTGTGTGTATATAGTTATTAATTAAATAAATCTAATACTAAAATAAATATAATTGGTGATAATTATTATTATTTCGTGCTTTTCTCTACCTGACGACTGTCATAAATATTCGTATGACAACCGGTACGGTGTGCACCTTGTCCAAGCGTAGCTGAAACTCACGTATCGATCAATTCAAAGAGCTATCATTCAGCCGGCAGTTCTTCGCATAGTCCAGTTATTATGACTGTGTTCGAGACATATTACACAAAAAGCATATCACGGCTAAGCAAACAACACCGCATAAGTAATTTTGACTAACTTTTGCAGTGGAGCGCAAATATTTAATAAGTAGGTACGTAATACCTGTGTATTTTCGCTGTGACAACAATTACAATATTATCCTAGGTTCTGAGCAACTCCAATGATAACATCCGAGAATTTAGAACCGACTTCAAAAAGGGAGGAGGTTATCAATTCATATTTACATAATATATTATTTTTAGCCGATTTCCAAAAAAGGAGAAGGTTCTCAATTGGACTGATTTTTTTTTATGTTTGTTTAGCGATGTTTTCGCCAATTGTCAACTGATGATTCTTTTTTGTTTGGTAGTATCATCCCGGACTCGTCTCATTTCAATTTGGTGAAGATCTGATGAAGGACTTCGGAGATACGTAACGGAAATCTTCAAAAATGATAGCAAACCTGGATTGCTGAAATCACATGTCTGTTTATTGTTTACACCAGTTTATAACAGTATACTCGTAATTTCGGAAGTCGGTGTCAAAAAATGAAGATTCAACCAAAAACACCGTCTTCCGAAATTATAGTTATTTTATACTTTGTAGTGTTTTTTGTTTCGAAGTCGGTTGTATTTTTTTCAAAATAGTTATTTATGATATTAGTGCGGTAAGTTGGTTTTTACAAACGAGTAGACGAATGTAAGCACGAGACGAAGTCGAGGGCTTACCATAGTCACGAGTTTGTAAAAACCAAATCCGCACGTGTGTCATACAACGTTTTTCGACACATTTGCGAGAAAACATTACAATAAGTAATGAAAAAAACTTTTTGTCTCTAGAAATCAGTCGGAAAGTCGCAACAATCTTTGACGTTTCTAATATGAAAATGGCGCGAATTTGCAAAGGGCGCCACATGCGCGTGGTGAAAATTAGAACCACATACTTTATTTTTTTTATTTATCTTCTCTCATTTTCTCTATAATATTAAAATGAGACAAACGTATACAGCAAAAGCGCTTCCAAGGAGGTTCGATCATTCAGCTTATTTATTCTCGTGATGTGAAACTCCTTGGTGGAATTCTTATTAATTTTTATGGAAATTAAAAAAAAACCGTAAAGAATACGCACGGCGCTATACAACGGAGTTTGCGGTAAAATATGTACTTAGGTGAGAGTACCTACTTTGCCGCACGCTCCATTGTGTGGTGCATAACTTTTAACTTTCGAACAATGCATACAGGCTTCGTAAATGCATTTTTTGAGCAAATGTGTTGAAAAAGTTTTTTTATTTTTAAATGTAGATTCTGGCATAACGACATAAATAGACGGATTTGTAAATTTCTTTTTTATTCGAAAATGATTATTTCCGAAATGGCCCCAGTCATTTTCGTGATAATTTAATTTTTTAAAGAACGTTAACTTTGCTTATAACAAGTTGGTTACTCTTGCCTCCATTCTTATAACGATAGTTTACACCAAGTGCTGAATCTTCTTAAAGCTTAAGCGTGCTGAACCAAGATAAGAAAGTAAAGACGAGGTAAAGATTTCCCACAGAAAATAGTTTTTCCTCTCATAAAAGTCTTTCGTACCTAGCTACCCTATGAAATCTCGAGCACTTAACTTAGGATTAGGTATACCGTGACTATAAAAAAACTTTTTACTCGGCTCCGGGTGGAGTTAATATCACTTGGCAGTGACTTGGAGGAATCCAAAACGTCTATCACCAAAACTGAAACGTGGGAAGTGTCGTATACTTAGTTCTAGTCTTTAGCTTTAACTATATTTCTCTTGTAACGAAATGAAACGAATTTGGACATTGGAACTTGAAGATAACGTGAGGGTAAACGACACTTTTCTCGGGTTCGACCTCGAGTTAAGAGGGTATCGGCGGAGGAACGAACGTGTGCGTATGTTCATGGCATATTATTTACGAAGTAGATAGATGGCTTGGACGAAGGTTTTATGTAATCAATTTATGTAAACGAAGTATTGGATGCTTATTTTTTGAGTGGACAAACAATTTTATTTAAGCTTTCTAATTTCAGATTAATTAACTTAGATTCTAAGAAGCTGAACAAAAGCGATAAATGAATTCCCACATCCTATTCTAAAGCTGCATTCACACCAAAATTTTTAGGCAATGTTCGCATTTACATCTCCGTCGCAATCTGTCAAAAAAGCCTCAATTTCCCTACATTTTTGACAGATTACGACTGACGCATGTCAGTCGTAATCTGTCAAAAATGCGAACGTTGCCTTAAAATGGGTAGAATTGGCCCTCTCATCTGAACAGTAGATGGCTGTGAATATAAAAGGTTTAAATAAAGTTTGAGAATAAGGGGTTTCCAAAATTCCAAGTGCTGAGGTATACGTAAGTTACAAAAATTTTAACATCTTATATAATGATGATAAATCGAATTATTGAATCATCACAGCAAATGTATGTAATATTGAAAAATATATATAATTGTCTGTTTCTCATAGTTCATTTCGCTTACAACCTTTTTCGTAAAACACTCCTTTGTTATCGTTCCACTTGCAAAAGAACACGAATATTTTTCGTTCACTTTTGTCTCTAAAACCATAAATAAGTATGATACCGTGACCACTCCGAGCGGAGCCAGGGCGAGTGCCTACTTACCTACCAGAAAGCTTTAATGCAAAATTGGATTTCGCGGTCCATTAATTTTCAATTTGCGTGATTGCAATTTTGGAGGTTTGCTCCTTCCAAAGACGTCTGGATTGGGGACAGAAAATAACAAAAAGGATTTAGGATGAGATTGGAATGAATACATTACAATCCTACTTCCCGGATTATTTATCTTAGACATCGTCCTGTTCTGTTTTATCCTGAATTAAGTTTCATTGAATTCTACGTATTTCAATTATAACATTCATTTAAAGTTTCACAATCATCTCTTAATCTGTGAAAAGCTTATTCTATGAATCAACAACAATTTCATACTCAAGATCACGATGAGCGTACTTCAAAGAAAACTGAGTTATTTATTCAAAGCATTAAGCGCTTAATAAGATTAATCACGTAATTATTGCTGAAAGCATCTCCTTTGTACTTAAGATGACAAACTATTCGATATTTAATGCTATTAATATTATCATTAAAATTGCAGGATTTGATTTTAATGAGATTGCAGAATATTCCGTTAAGTAAACTCTATTAAAGGATTTATGAACTTAGAAGATTTAACGTGTTGTAATAACTTACTTTGCTAGGACTAACTCGACAAGATCTCATTTTGAGCTTACGGTGTTAATAGACCATGGTCACTCATATAGGCCCTAATAGTTCAATGTTTTCCATTCTATTTCATTCGTCCAATCATTTCAATCCTCCCTGAATTCCTAATCTACGGACAAGGGGGTCATTTCCGCAATTCTATCACAGACAAAGAGTGTGTATCTGTTCCCCTGTTTTATTTCTTTTAGTATATACGGTCGCCGATGTACTTATGTTCCGAACCATTTGTTGGAGGGACATTTAAACGGCGTAAAAACGTGACAAGAAAACAGCACACAGCTTTCTTTATTGTGCGCCAAACGCTTCGTTTTGTTCTGTGTGCAGATTAAAACATGATATTTATGAGATACGAACATAAGCTGATTATTGAGTTATCGATGTAGCAAGTACTGAATAAAATATCGATGAAGCTCAAGCCGGTTTTAAGAAAGATAATTCGCTGGTAATGCCTTTTAAATTGTTTCTCGAGGTGATTTTTATGGTCCTTTATATAAAGCTGATTTTGAGTAATGGGTGCTATTATGAGAGTTGTTCTCAATCTCTAAATAAATACTCTTTTTATTTGTAGGATGTTTTTTTTATTCTTCTTGAGCAAAAACGTACCTACAGCGAATTATTACTCACCCGTTTTTTCGCATTCGGAATATTGTGCACTAAGTACTACTTATTATACCTAAGCGGATTACGTGTTTTCAACTGAACTCGGAAAATTGTAAACAAAAAAGGAAAAAGAATCGAGATTCAGAATGGCAGATGCTCTAAAAGGCAGACACAAAGGCATCATGAATGATATCCCTATTAAGAAAAGTATTAAACTCGTTATTGAAAAACCTATCTTTATTTTATATTCAGAAGAAGGTATAACATTTTAGTTCATGATCTAAAACAAATTGGATTTCAGCGTTGACACAGGTCCAGTAATGAGAATTTGAACGGTGAACCCTTGATCAGAAGTTAACGTGGGAGTACCTATGAATAAAAGAAGCAGCAGTCAAGCTTGAAACGTGATAGCTTGATTAGTGTTGTAGGTGCTCCTTTTCTTAGCAGAGTCTTAAATCTGAAAGTATCGTAATCATCTGTTCGTTCATGTTGACTGTAGAGAAAATTGAAGTGACTGACAGAGGTCGCTGGTTTGATTGCCGTTATTTTTCGTAAGATAAACAATTGTTCTTATACGGCCTTAAATACTGAAAATATACAAGAGATGGATAAAAATCTTTTGAAATGTTTCCCTACCGTGATGCGACACGATGTGTAGGTACAATATTCATACCAATGTAGCGTAACGTGAATTTCATTTAATTAAACAGCACCTGTCTTCTTTTATTTCTCTCTTATACCTTTCGGAGATACAGCTAAACCAGAGTACCAACTATGAGTCTTTAAGCTCTAGTGTGAGAGAAATATAACTATACAGGACGCAAAGCGCGATATTTTTTTCGCAACGGGATCATGATGACGTCTAAGAGCGGATTTCACCAATGAAACTGAACGCGATCAGTACATCTAAACTGCGTTCAAGAGCTGTCAGTGTCAATATTCCATAGAAAAATAGTGACACTGACAGCTCATAAACGTGTTTTAAACGCTGTTCGCGATCAGTTTGGCTTGGTAAAAATGACCCTAAGTCGTTACAGTAATGCCCCATGTCATACCTACCTTTATCTATTTATTTTATTACGTATTATCATCCTGTGTCCTACGAGGGTTTGTAGGTGTACTACGCAGTTGACGCTCTTGACCTTTTAGAAGGATAAACGTCATCCGACATGGCCGACATAATAATTATACGTCTGCCGGGAGTCTATACGTCATGTCCACTCATGTCCACTCGATAGACCCCTTTCGTTAATCGATTTTCATTCATGCTTTCTACATGAACAACTCTCTGAAGCGTTGCTTTAATACTTTTCAATGTGTTTTACAAACCAGGATCATTTATTCATTCACTCGATTTTAAGTCTAAGCCGTCTAGGGATTATCATTTCTTTTTCTGTGGTCTGACAAGCAAACCATCATTAATTCTAAACCGTACTCATGAGGTTCAAAACAAATACACGAAACGTCGAAAACGCTGTCGAAAACGATAATAAACGTAAAGTTGTCTTCTTAATAACTATGAAGTCCTACAACGTGTAACAGAATAAACGCGATACCTCTTATGGAGTCATTGTACTCATCATTATGAACAACTTTTACAACGGGACCAACACCGAAATCGCGAAAAAAAAATATCTGCTGTACAGCACATTTTGTCGAGCACGGAAATGTATAGGTAAGGCAGTCGATTTTTTTTTCAGTTTCCGGGATTTTAGAGGAGGTATTATCAACTCTATGTTACTTACTTCTTAGAACTTTGGGTTAATAATATAGTCTACCTATTCCGATCTCTGGTAATGACCCCTTAAGAGGTGTTGCGTCTATTCTGTTACACGTTGTATATGGGTCCAATAACTGTGAGTCGTAGGACGTAATACCTACATACCAGTTAAGATAAGAATGCCATGTAGCATAAAGTCCACCAATATATATACCTACTACTATTGTAAAAAAAATTCACGTTGGCAAACTCAACGGGGAGATTGGTTAAATACGCAAGAGATATTATGTACAGTGCACAAGTGTGTGCGCAAAAACAGTGTTGTGTGTTTCCGGACTATGTCGATGGAACGGCAATCCGACACGTCTAATCAGGCGCAGGACCAACGACGTGCTTTCCGAGATGCGGGCATGTCACACCATCAATTTTCAAACTCCCGGCTACTACTGAGAAATTCCTAATGGAAAAACCTAATAACACTTTTAGCTCGACCTGAGAATCGAACTCTGGACCCTACGCACGACAGTCGCATCGACCTCGAAACTCCCGGGGTATTTCCACCATTGTACAAGCTTTCATAAATAAATCAATCTACCTTAGAAATGCGTGTAACACTGTCATACACATACGTCACACTGGCAATGAAGAACTCGACCCTTAACTTATAAGAAAGCACCTAATCGTTTGAAGTTAAACGCACAAAAAACTTGTAAGTAACTAAAGAAAGGACTGCCTTCGGAGTTCCAAAGACATGATCACCTTGTTTCAAAACATGTCCGTTTCAACCTAACAGGTGTGCCAACTGCAGAACATAAGCTACTTTCCTTTTGTCCGGGTCATCACTGTCTCGCACAGATCGGTTCGCTTGTTAGACGGCTACTACTGAAGTTAAACCGATATACTTTCTGTTTAGAGTTAAGAATATTTTCGATGAAATAGTGTAGCTTTATATAAGAGTTGTGATATAATCTATTGGAACATTTTAACATGTGATCGCTGATACGCAAAAGAAATTGTTTATCTTTTTAAGAAAAATGCTTTTGGTTTTACTTTTTTCTTTGCACGGAAACAAATTGTACAACGAATGACTTTTATATGGAATTTGTAGTTTTCTGGAACTACTACGAAGTCAGAATAAATTACCATAATAACCAAACATAACCAAACAGCTGTTCATTAAACTTATTTTCCCAAAGACCGTCTTTAAAATTATTATTTCCATTTCATTAGTTTTCAATTCGAACTTTTTAGTGCTGATAGTTGTTAAAGTTTCGCTCACTCACTCGACTCTTCAGACCTACTGAAGTACCGAGAGAGAGGGGAGCTTTTAAAACGTTTATTTAACAACAAAAAAAACGGAGTAGGTACACCGGGTAATATCCGTCTTTTAATAAAGGATTACCCAGAAATTGGGATTATTACAAAACTTTGCCCGATGACCATTGTCAACAAGCTTATTGCTTTCAGTCGACCGCCCCGGATCAATATCTCCATCATCGACATTAATAGCGACCAGCCAAGTGAATTTACATTATTAAGTTTGATTTGAATGTGTACTACCCTCAATTATTTGAGCAGGCACTTGTGGCGACATAAACTCCACTTGTCGACGCCAATAACAGGTGAAATGGTGTTTCAAAATGGAGCACGGCAGAGGCTTTCGATCACTTTGTCAAACAAATTGAACCCAACAGCGAAGGCGTGTTATGTTCAATGTTCAATACGTTACAACAAAATAAAATAAGTACGGTAATGTTTTTTGACTCGTTTAAGGAAGCTTTTCACGTCTTCCCCTTTTTCCATTTTCTCTGAAATTTAATACACATGACAACCTACCTACCTGACAAATACTTCTTCCCATCATTTAAATAATAACAGATAATGCTAATGCTATTTTAAGTTGTAGATGTACCTAATTATAAATGAATGAAACAAAGCCGGACTTATATATTTCTATAGATTTATTTTAATGTATTAATTGAATAATTAATTTTGGTATTCATATCGACTTTTTCATTAAGCCCACCATATCGATAGTTCTCAACACTACGCCACTATGCAAATTCACAACACTAGTCTATTTCCCAAAGAGAAGACGCGACTTTTGACAACTAATGAAATATCATGTAATTTAACCACGAAAATGTATTGCTGAGAAGGGCCGGTTTCACTTTGACACGATAGCAAAAGTATTGAAGCGTATGTTTAGTTTATAGAATACGTAATAAAGGGATTATTTGATAGCTTACTACCTAATAAGGAATTAAGTAGGTACTCGTAGTTTGGTGTTGACAGATAATAGCCAAAGAGACCCCGAATTTCATGTTAGTCTATGCCCCGAAGTGCCGCGTGACGCATGTCAAGCGACGTCAAAGTATACGGCGAATATTGAATGTAAGATGTAACTATGGCACAAAGAAAAAGAGAACTGTTTTTTCCAATTCTATAGCTATAGTTTTGATTACTAAATTAATTAGACTACACATCACGAATTTATGATGCGACACTTATGTGCTCTATTTTGAAAAAGTATCGCCACGAAAAAGGCCCATTCTCATTCACAAAAGAATTGAAGCGAGAACCATCAGCATAAAAAGTCGGTTTAGGCTAGTTTTGTCTTTTTCCTGGTGAGAAAACAAAAACGTTGTTCAATACGGTTCGTCCCATTTCCTTTTATATTGCAGAATATGAGTCCCAAAAAAGGATATGGACACGTGCAATCAATTTTAATGTAGGACCTAATACCGTTCAGTTCCTGTCCGGAAAGGACCGAATTTTACATACGTAAAATAATCTTTGTCCGCCAGAATCGATTCCCGAACGGATTGCTTTAAAAGGGTTCTATTTAAAACCCGAAAAACTGATTAAGCTACTCTTCTAATGGGTTTTGTTTTGAAATTATTTTGTTTTAGTTTAATTTTATTTACCCACGTGTTTCATATAAATACATACATACGTTTTCAACAATTCCCATTAAAAAAAAATCCTTACTTCCTTACTAATATCATAAACGCGAAAGTTTGCATGTATGGATATTTGTTACTCTTTCACGCAAAAACTCCTCAGTGGATCTTGATGAAATTTGGCGCAGAGGTAGATTATAGTCTGGAATAATACATAGAATACTTTTGATAATTATAGATAAAATAAATAAAAATAAAAAAGCCTTTCATTTCCAGTAAATTTACATTTCTTAAAATCTATGTATATGTTAGTTTTGGTTAGTTTATTCTATGTTATATATTTGTCTCTTACTTATGTTTTATATCATAGTAATTATAGTAACTTGATTTTTATTTTTTTTATTTAATCTGCCGGAACCCCAGAATGGGTGAAGGCCTCCTCCAGTGATGCCCGTTTGACTCTGTCTTCAGCTATTTGTCTCCAGTTTGGACCAGCTATAGCTTTAATTTCATCTTCCCATCTTGTAATAGGTCTACCTCTTGTTCTTTTGCCTAGTGACCCATTATAGATAACCCTTGAGATAATTTTCGACATTCACGCGGGTGGAGCCGTGGGCGGCAGCTAGTACAAAATATAAATATTTTTAATATTAAATGAGAAAGGTTGGTTAATAAACTACTTATCACTTCTATATACCTTTCCTTTTAATCAGAAATTCCAACAGACGGCGGAACCATTGGCTAGCTCAGTGTCAGCAGCTCTTCAAAGGATTTGAATTAAATTTTAATGGAAACCTGTCTGGACATTCAAACGAACATTATTTTGCATTTAAAATGGACGCTTTGAAGCCTCGTCGCACATCACTACTATACCTACAAGTACCAGTAGATAACTGCTGCTATGTTCTGTTCTGTTACCTAAAATGTGCCTAAAAGCTCTGTTTTCTTTCGATAAATGCGAAAACGTAAAATAATTTAATAACAAAAATTGTCAATTTGGCTGTTATTGTATTTGACTTTGCGTTCGTAATACACATTCACAAACTAAAAAGTAGTCTTAATTAAAAACGTAAAACAAACTGAGTTTACACAATCAAAAACCAATTCAACAGAAGTGAAGTTCGGTGTCGATTCGTAGAGAAAAAAATATTCTCACTAATATGAAAACCTGTTATTTTGTGAAAGTATTACTAGGTAGCACGCTCTATTTGGTTTCAATTTCGGGGTTACACTTTTCAAACGTTTTGTTTTTAGATTGTCACTTTGTATTTGTACCTTGTATTAGGGGAAGGGCGTGCCCAGAATACCTATTATACTATTAGCAGGATTTTGTAAAACGAACAGAGAAACAGGAAGGGATTGTGAATATAAATGTCATGGCCTGTGTAAATAATGGATTTTTAGCTGCCTCATTATTTTGGTAAAAGTTATTGATTTTTACCGGTGAGATACTTTTAATGGGGTGGTGTGAAAGAGCCTTTGGAATGACGACACTTGAATAGGTAAACGCTCGCACGTGAAGCTCGAGGCTGAATAATAACAGCTGCACGGGTTGATCTTCAATGTTAAGCAACGCTTGCCAAGGTTGGTCTGTGGATGGGTGATCATCTTAACATACCGAGTTTCCAACAGCTGTCATTTGTAGATCTTTGGCAGTCGAGTCGTTACGGATTGTTAGAAGCTGTAATTCGGTTACCCAGTTAATGGGTTTTAGAGGTCTGGTAGGCAGCCACCCCACATATATACTGGTATTACTGGTATATATAATACCATACTGGTATTTTAATTTTAATTTTTTTATTTTAATTTTTAATTTTATTTGGATCTCCAACAAAGAATACACCATACATGCTACATTTTATAGTACAAGAACAAAAATCTATGTGCTCCCTCAATTATAGGAGACCACATCGTGCAAAAGAAAACAATAAAAAATCAACCAACATAGCACTCAAAGCTAAAATGATATAGTTACAGTTTAAATAAATTAATGAATAAACTAAACTACAATAATTATTATAACTGTTTTTAAAGTTGGCAATTTGAATATTATAATAAGAAAAAAAATATATGTTTACCTACAGACAAACAAACAGAAATAACAAACAAAACATTTATACTAGGCAGGCAGTTCAACACCTACATAACATTTAATTGTGTACGGATTAGTGACTTACATTTACCCAGAGTATTGGAAAAGATATCTATGTCTTCTGATGTACATGCTAAGGCATTTTAATAAATAATAAGTATTAGAATAATAAGGTATTCATCTGAATCCGGTTTGACTGGAAGCCGAGCCCAATATAGTCGAGAAAAGGCTAGGTAGATGATGAGTAGGTAAACGCAATACACCCTGAGGACTGTGTGCCCACGTGTAGGCACAGACAGCATTTCAATTTTGACAGCTTGGGTCGCATTTCGTAGACTGCGCGCAGGCGCAATTCATTATTCTGAGAGACTGCATGACTTTGGTATACGTGTTGAAATCATCCCACAATTAAAATATAACAATCATCACCGAAAAGATACAGTTTCGTGAAACAAAATCAACTCTAATTAGTTTCAGGTAAGCTACTACATTCCCAGTTAATACAATTACGATGCAATTAACCTATCAATGAAAAGGCTTAACACAATATTGTTTTAATTCCATTTTTAAGGCACGAATCTGTTCAATATTTATCAGAAATACGCCCCAGATCACTGAATTCATATTTTAAAGAATGACGGGTTTTTTTCGTGAACAAAAGTAATAGTAGTTTATGCAACGACCATATAAAAGGGGTTATTAAAACACGAGTGTGGGTTTATCACACGAGGCGTAGCCGAGTGTGATAATAGCATCGCACGAGTGTTTTAACACCTAATTATATGCCGTTGCATACACTATTTTATCTTCACTAATACAGTTGAAATAAAATAAGTGGAAAAATAGTTTATTCGCGCGCGCATCCAAAGACATAGATAAAAGCTGGCATGAGCCCGCGCCAAGAATTAAAAAGAAAAAGTGTGCTATAAAAATTAAAAAGTTTATTTTATGATGCAGTTGTTTAAAAATCGAAGGAAAATGTTGAACTGTAATGGTTTTTTTTTAATTTTACCTATTCACGAAAAAAAAGTACGTGTTTATGCATTCGTTTTTGAACTCATATTTGGAACATTACGTTGTGAGTGTAGATAAAAGATTTTATACAGCTTGTATAAAGTAGCCTTTAAAATCCTACTTCCTGGTAGACACAAAATCTCGTTAGAAATCAATGTTTCCTAACAAATTCGTGATTACTCCAATGGTCTGCTTGCCGAAATACAGGCTCTCAGATAGTTTAGCTGCTCGTTATTGATCACATTACATAGTAACAGCACAGTTACAGTTCATGTTATTTAATTATAGTAAAGTTGTAGGTTCGTGTAATAATTCTACCTGATAAATAATAACAAATGAATAAACGAAAATAATCTGACTATCATATACCAAGTTACAATACTATCACAGCTTTCGACTACTTGTAGGTGTCATCAACATACAGGATTTCAACAAAACGTGCAGCTTATCGGCACCTTATTCTCGCCGGATAGCTCATAGCCTGAGGTTGCGAAGTGAGACGATCTCGAACGGTAAGTAAATGGCTCTTCGATGCTTATTGATATCACGAGTATGCTCTACTAATGTACAAGTACTCCTCGAAATATCTCAGATGTTTCCACGCGATTATGCCCTCTTAGGGACGTAATTAGTACTTGAGCAGTCATACCTTATTTAGTTTGAGTTATATAGATAGAGAGCCTGTACATTTCGAACAGTCAAAGATACAGATTGCTTGACCTCAAAATGTTATAAATTAATAAAAAATCGTGCTATTCGTTTGTTCTGAAATAAGGATGTGATAAACAAACCTTTTTTTTTGTATAAAAACGATTCAAAAATAGTCATCAAGTCATGTAGCGTCTGTTTGCGTGAGCCTTTACTAAGCGAAAGCAAAAATATTTTGGTATGTAGGGCCAACACAATTGCTCCAACAATTTCCATGGGATCCTGCACCAAATTTTATTTCCGAGATGATGTTAGGCATAAAAGATTTCGGGTTATGATTTCCTCGCCATAAAACGAAAGAGCCTATTGAATTAACCCATTACAATAATACCACCGTTCATAAGCACATCAATCGCAGGCTACTAAGATATAAGCCTGTTATCACATCGGCGGCACCCCAGTCCAGACCCCCTCGGTCCAGCTGCCTGAACCTAAGTGCACAGTCGTGTATCGGTTGCCAAATCCTCGGGGGACGTCCACTTGACCCCATGATTCAGTGCATGTGTACACAGTTTTAATTTTATTTTGTGCCCGCTCCTATTCCAATTTATTGTCTTTATCGAACGTTCATTTTATAAACGGTAAGCGAGTGGATTTGCGCTGTAAATACTGTACTGATCTATATTTTATTCTTATCTTTATTTATGTGGATTGAAAAATATAATTGTTTATCTTTGTTGTATTTAAATTGGAGGTACGTTGAAAATTAATTATGAAATATGTAACGTCCATGTTTACATAAATTGAATATTACTGAACTGAAGCAAAGTGGGTTGCATTGGCTACATACGTTAATTATTGCGTGTATACAGTTAAGTAAACAGTTTTCAACGTTTCGAGTATTTATTTGCGCCGTGTTTCCCAAATAAATGCTAAAGTGGCAGGTGTGGATGTCAAATCGAAACAAAATACATTTTCAGTATGAGTACTCGATTCAAATTGAGCATTAACATTTCCATGTACGTATATAGAGTATATAATGTTCGTTTGTAGGTACTTTTCGTATGCAAAGTTTCCTCTTTTGGACGGCGAACCAATTTTATCGGTCATTTTATTGCTTTCGACGTTGCTCTCTTTACAACTTGGAGCTAGCTATTACATAAGTACGTATCTAAACTCCACAAAGATATCGGCTTTATCGCCGCTTGGCCATATTGCCCGTTATTTGGAGTATTGTTGAAAAACCCACGCTATTATTAAATTATAATATATTTATTTAGAAGCTTTTATATTTGTTTATCTCGGTTTTATTCGAAAGCATAGGTTCCCTTTTATATAAACTTAATCAAAACAAAACGTTGGTTTACGAGAAATGTTATTAATACAGTATAATAAAGCATAATGGTAAAATAATAACGAGTAACTCAGTAATATCTACTCACATTTTTACTATAATAGCCACGATAATAACTCTCAATATTACTCCATTTCGGCATAAAAAGATTCGAGGAACCTCGTTAACAGATATTAACCTAGCTAGTAATAAAATTTCACGACCAAATACCATAGTACATAGACAAAAATGATTATAATTTTATCGGCTATACCTTTCTCTTTTTTACGATCAACATTCTACGGGAGAGGCGTTCACCGCCTGATAATGTCTCCTCTGTTATTGGATTTACGATAGAGCTTCTGTTCAACCATTGTTTATATTTTCTTTTGAAAGCCTTATTCCGCAATTTCCTAGGGACATACGGTGTATGAAGGAGCATGTGGCCGCAATTAGCGAACGGGTTCCATTTTCCAATACGAGTTTCGTTTCTCTTTGTTTTCATTATTTGCAAAATTGTAGATACTAAAGTTTTTAGTTAAACGTGATATTCAAATTTCAGTAATTGGTCGAAATTATTGTGCTAGTATTTTAATAATTTTTAGATTTATGTACTTAATAAATCGCTGGTATTTAGTTAGGCTTCGAGAGTCCGAAGACGAGAGATTTGAAGGCAAGGTTATTGTTATATTTGAAATCAAGCTCCATTTGAGGACATATTATTTTACTCAAAGACTACAATAGTATACTGGCTATAGACAGGCAACTCTACCTATTTTTAATACTAGGAAGTGATCGACCTCAGCGCCATCTAGTTTTTAGTTAAGGGAACTAATTTATATAAGTAAATGTATAGGTTGGTAGGTGTATAGCTGCTGTCTGATCCTTTATGATATTAGGTAGAGAGATGAGTGTATCCGCTATATACTACAAACATACGTACTACATAAAGAAAAAAAAAACACATAATTGAATATTAAACCATTTTATTTAGAAAAACATCACACATTTTACAATAAAATTTTATGTTCGCCGTTTTCATCCCTTATGATTAGGGTTGTGCCGATTAGCCTTTTCTTTCATTGAATCGTTAATATTCCAAAAGGTTATTTTGCCAGTGAGAACATTATTGATATCTTTGCACCAGTTGTTTACAACAACAACACACATAACACACACAACACAACACAACACGAACGAATTGTAACGCGCATGCTATGGCAACTTAGAACAAAATTAAAATTCCATTTTTTTATTGAAAACAGCGCCATCTAGTTTTTAGTTAAGGGAAACAAATTGCGGTGTTGCTACGGTTATTTTTTTTTTCTTTTCTGGGAGTTACTTTATAACATTAATCAAGAAAAGTAATATAATTTCATGATCTTCTTATATAAAAATAATATAATATATGAATTAGTACATAATTAGGCTTTTATTATGAGCTTTAATAGTGAAGAAGTTATATTTTGGTATTTAAACGTACAAAAGTTTTTATAAACAACTTTTACTATGGGAACAACTCTGAAATGTCAAAAAATAAATCGGTTGTTTCATACAAAATTCAATATTGACCCGATGAAAATGTATGAAACAGTAGATTTTTTTTTCCATTTTTCAGGGTTGGTCTCATAACAAAAGTTGTTTATAATCATGAGTACTTTCACCCACTGAAAGGTTGTTGGTGTTTTACAAATAACCCTGTATAAGATCATGAAATTATATTACTTTTCTTGATTAATGTTATAAAGTAACTCCCAGAAAAAAAATTATATATTTAACCGTAGCAACACCGCAATTTGTTTCCCTTAACTAAAATCTAGATGGCGCTGTTTTCAATAAAAAAATGGAATCTTTATTTTGTTCTAAGTTGCCATAGCATGATTTTACTCTTCAAGCTTTCCATGACCAGAGAGATATATTCTGCTACATCAAAAAAAATATCCGTGCACTCACAACAATGGTCATTCGTTCGACGTACATTGATGGATTACAACCCCACCCTGCTATCAAAGGCGGGTAATAGCGAAACAATGGACGTCGAAGTGTAGGTAACACACGAGCACACGGTATCGTACAAAGGAGCCATCACTCGATATTCTGCAAACATAATGGTGCTGTTGTTTGACGTAAATAATAACGGAGTTTTGATCCTGATGTTGCACGATAAGTAAAATTTTGATGAATATTGATTTTGACTTATTAGGATTTTAGGATTATTACGTAGGTACCTACTTGGATTATGATTAATTTGTATTCTTAATAATGGCAGCATTCCATACATTAATTACGAGTGATGTAACAATAAAATACCGCTTGTTATTAAAGATTGAATACTATTTATTAATTATTAATTACCTTACACCACAAAAATGTATTACGCACGCTTTAAAATTTTCAAAAAAAAGACATGAGGAGTGTCAAACATTTTAAATTCAACGTTAATTCGCATTATAATTGTTGAACTGTAAAGCTTTCAGGCCACGATTGAACAAAGACAACAAAAGAAAAGAAGGTGCAATGCGCCTCAAGTCTCTAGCTAAAAATAAGTCACCCCATCTGTTCCCAAGGGCGTCGTAAAAGTCAACTAAGAAATTATATCCAGTGGGTGGACAGGCACATCCAGTGGGTAGACATCCATATCTACCTGTGGACACTTTTATATTTTTTAATCATGCTCAAAGGTGATTTCTTTTAGGCCGTTAAGAATTCTATATGCTCCACGGGTTATTTTGAAAAGAGAAAATCAGTTCTTTTTTTGGGTTATTTTCTAAAATATGTAGTAACGTTAACAAGTTAGGCTCGTTTTTATTAGTCTTGGCGAATTTGAACATGCGATCCAATTTCAAAACCATTTTCTATTTTCAGATGTGTCCAGCCGAGCTGTAATAAATAAGCCAATATTTCTTCAGTCTACGATATAATTCAATTTGATGCCGTAAGTTTTTGATTTTACGAATGATACCTAGTTTTGGATGTAAAATCATTAAATGATTCCTCCCGCTACGAGCGAAGCGGAAGTGAGTGTCAGATTCTTAGTGACAAAAACCCACCCGTGTTTTTCCAAATGCTCTTTGCGTTCCAGGGTCGCGGTAACTATTTCAATTCTGCAACCCTGGCAGGCACCCGGTCCTATCGGGCCCCGTCAATTGTGTTGACATCTATTTGAGGCGCGCTTGGAACACATCGCGCCATCGACCCGTACCTGGTTCTTAGCGAACGGCGAGCGATGGGTGACTTAACGTCCGCACGCGCCTACAGTGGCCGTAGCGCCTCCACACCCCACTCGTACACGTGCGCAAGAGCTCTCGCCTCTAGATCCCATGGTGGCAATCCAACAAGGTGGCTCACCGACTCGCCGGAGTCTGTCTGGTATCTCCGGGCCAGCCGGATGGTTAGACTCTGGCATGCATTCAGGTAAAGGGCTAGACGCCGCCTCAAAGAAACGCCCAAACCCCATAAACGGCCGTGGATCGAAAGACCCCCGCGTAGAGGCCCCGCCAGGAGGCGTTTGGACCCCCTAGATTGAACAAGAGCCGCTTGAAGGCAACCCCGGCCCACCCCAATTTAGGAGCCAAACGTCAGAAACGTCAACACATGGCCTCGGACTTGTGGGGTCATTTCGAAACCCAATTGCTTGATCCTCTCGATGACTTTCGCTACCTATATTTGTTTTGAGCGTAGATTTAACAAAACATGGATACGTCGCTACGTATTGAAGGGTTTTTTTACTTTGGAGAAATGTGATGTTGCAGAAAAGTAAATGGTTAACTATATTATTTAGAAATTAAGTTATTTAACGTGGTTACTGTGTATGCTGGGAGAAAAATGTAGCTATGTACCTCAAAAATACCACCGCTCGAGCACTGCCGGCACACCGGTGTGCCGCGAATTTATCGCAAATTTAATGTTTTTTTACTATTACGTAAGATCTATTTTTATTTGGGAATTTTCACATGTCAGTGCTCGAGCCGTTAAATACAAAACATTGATGCAAAACTGTTTGTATAAGTTCTTTGTAATATCTAAGAGGACTGTTTTAATCTTTTCTTACTTATACTTTACTGTAACCCTTATTTTTATTTGATCAAGATATGATCTGTTTAGTCTCTTTGCATTTAACTAACAACTAAGGATCGCTTCTTTAAAAAAAAAAACTCGCTATAAAAAGGATTCATTCCTAGGGAACGTTAAAGACTGGCACAAACAGTTCTTGCGGAGAATGACGGAAAATGTAAGAAAATACCGTACCAGTAAAACAAAAACCACAACGAAATTCAAAGTTGCCGCTAAAAGTTGGAATACAATTTTATTCCACGCGAGCGAAAGGCGTCCATTAAACGTTTGAAAACTGCTATAGACTTTTATGAGGCTCTCGGTACGTCATCGTCGAACCAAGCCGTATATTTAGCAACTTTGTAAAGTTATTGCTTAACGAGATGTGAGATATTAGAGGTATTTTACAATGTTTTTCTTGTTGGACGCTTTGTTTTATTTTCTAAATAAAATGTTTTATTTTTCAAGTGTCTGCATCGTGCGGAGTGGGAGCCTTCTTGGTATAGACACGACGAGCATCTGCCTAATACTCAAAAGTGCCTGTAAATGGTTTAATTGAAATAAATGCTTTGACTTTGACTTTAATTCCTAGTGATATTTTTTTTTGGCTTTAGTACCATAATATTAAGTACTAATTAAGTAAGTACTAAAATGAATTGCCTAATACAAAGCGATCATCACGCGAATACGCGATCAAAGCAATCATTTATTCATCAAAGCCGGGAGGCGCCCTCTGCCGATGCGATGACGCGTTTGGGTTTGTCGAACAAATGATCGCGTCTCGTCACTATTCGCGTGATGATCGCTTTTATTAAGACGACGTCTTAGCTGCTGTTACACGTCGTCGCATTTCTACGGAGTCTTTGATTTACAGGCACGTTTCAGTGACAGTCAAACAGTTTTCCTTGCTCACCTTAAACCTATACTTGTTAAGCTCCATTTACTCCAGCATTTACACCTTAGTTAATTACACAGGATCGCACAACGGCATGTAAACTGCTGCTGAATATGGGGCTCTATAACCTGACCACAACAAAGCGTGATTTCGTCGCGTAGGTATTTAGGTTATAATCATGACTGAGGCAGATGGATTATTCTTGCCTGTGTGAAGTTCAGTTTCTAGGGTGTCGTACATATCATGGTATTGTAATCCATCCATCCATCCAGGTTTTGCGTTGTATGCGTTGCTTCCCAATCGTGATAGCCAGTTTTGCGTTATTATATCAAATACAGTCGTATCTATTGTAGACTTAAGATCATAAAATATCAGTCTTTTCCGAGACAATATGCGAACAATTCAAGTAATTTTAGAAAAAGACGTTTGCGCTACATTCATCGATACAATCTTATATTAATATTAATTTTTCAAGAGCATATTGAATGATGAATATATTTGAATAGATCTGTAGTGTCTGTAAAAAAAATTAACTGAGTTGCCTTTTCTCCAGATTTGGAGAAATCGTCCAAATCTGGAGAAAAGGCAACTCAGTTAATTTTTTTTAGAAATATATTTAAAAAATACGGAATTGATGAGCGTTCAAAGTCTATGATAAACAGAGACAGCACATACGCGTGTGACTTCACTCGCATGTCACGCCATAGTGAATTTGTGCCATCTAGTACAAACGACGTTCTGCGTTACAAGAATAGAACAGAGTTCAAAAGCGTGTAACTTTTCCATTTATTTTTTCACAAATCGAACCATAGTAGTAGCAACTTTCAAGTATTAATTAATGTAGGTTTTTGATAGCTGTCAAATATCCTATTCAACTTTACCATAACTTGTAAAGCAGCTACGCGTTGATATTTTTTTTATGGATAGGAAATCATCAAATGACTTCTTCCGCTCTGGGTGGAGCGAAAGGGAGTGACAGACTGACTAAAACCCATCCGTGTTCCTTCTTATGTCCTTTGCGTTCCAGGGCGCGGTGACTAATGAATCTGCATCTCACGCAAGTCGAGAAGGGCTTTTGTAAATGTAGGCGCGTAGTGTTTATTGTACCGAGCACAACGCTCTCACCGCATATCAAGCATACAGGCCGCTCTGTTTACTCTTACGACATCCAATATGCTGGATATGATGTGCCCTAGCTGTTCTCTGTTTATTTCGTCATAGTTTATATGATATATGCCAAGTGTCATCGTTTCCTGCACAAAGGCTTTTGTGCAAGAGATATGTACGATTTTCGGGCTAACGACGACAAGTATAGGCTTAAAATAATGACGTAAAGTAATTTTCAGCCAGTAATTTGATTCACTTTTATTCGAATATAAAACAACTTTATGAAATAATTTTGTAGATATTAACATTGGACGCAGAGCAAAGACGTAACTTGGAAATTAAGACCAAGTTTTAATTGACTTCAGTTTAACCATAGGCTACATTCAAAGTGAAGAAAAATAAAAAAGAGAATTGTTTCACTGAGAAGTTATAAGTCGTTTAAGCACTAGCTTTGTACCATTAGCAGCAGACTCAGTCTGAATATTGCATTATTAAATAATGTCAATATGCACTTTGGTTAGCACCTAAGTTAGAAACATTTTCTCTACGAGTCTTTTAAAACAATATACATAGATATAACATTAACTTACATTCCGAGCAAGGGTCAGCAAATACGTGAAACATTTACAAATATAGCTCCCACGCGGGTTAAGTAAGTTATACATAGATGGTATCTGTAAAGTTATCACGATATAGATTGTTTATCAGTTGGCATATTCGTATACTTTTTTGTAATTCTAACACGTCGGGGGCACAGCGTGGTTCTGCTTTGTACAGCGCCTGTTATTTGAATATGTATGAGGCGCGGTCGCGTAGTTCGTGCCACCCGCTTGTATGAAAATGTGATGTCCCGATAAATTGTCAAAAGGGTTGATCGGCAATGGAAAATGGCCGCCGAAAATATGTCCACAGAATAATATAAAATAGCTGCAGGCTTCACTCTCTGCCATCAAAGATTGTTTATTTATTAGCTTTTGTCTAAACCGAGGCTTACAATGCACGTTTTCAAAGCAGGTAGCTTTTACCTAAGCAAAATAAAGTTTTAGTACCGAGGATTTTAGTTTTGTAAAGTATTTTTATTGAATTGGATCTCTGGTCAGGTCTGTCCAGCTTTGGTAAACAGAATCATTGTCTATCTAATTGTATTAACACGGTTAAATACAATATGAGCTAAATTACAAGCAATCATGTAAAAGTAACAGAAACATGTCTGGAATGACAGGTACATCAGCCGGTCGATTTTGTCGACATCTCACGGTGTTCACCTTGGCGGAGTGAACGACAATAGTGCTGTCATTCCATCTTATTTGTATGGTTTGACAACTCACCTGTCGTGCGCCCTGCCCAAGTGTTCACTTCGACATGTTTACAGAATCGCACTGCAGTACATCAGTCATACCAGTCGTGGTGGCGCGTGAATTTATTTCTATTCTGGGCAATTATTGTAGAAGCTGCCATGTACTTATGGTAGCAGTAGAAACGGTGGGGTTATAGTCGATAGAGGATAACTATACGTTCTCCCCAAACGGAAAGTACCCTTCGAGGATTTCCACACGAAATAAATAGTTTAGTTCAGTCTATCAAACCACTTCTTTCTCTCTACCTCTAGGCGATCACATATCGCCTAAAGATATTTTACATTTCAAAGAATTATTTTTTGCTGGCTCTTGAGATAAGTAAACATCGCATTGTTTTTTTTTTACTCAAAATGTTACTTTAAAGTCATCACCATATTTTTTCCTTTGAGCCAAAGCAATTTCAAATAAACCTAAATCTTCAAGGAACATAATTAAATGTTCGTTACCACAAACCTGCCAGTCCCTTATAAAAGCAACTCAGTAATTTTGATCCTTTATACTCGTCAATCTATACAAAGGGAGCATTACTGTGATCTATGGTCTGGAACGCACTGATTTTCCGCTTAAATTACGCCTCGGAAGCTCAGTAATAAGCGCCCAGAATTGGATAAGTCTGAGCACTTTAAAGCAAAGATGGGTCACAAAGTTAAAAGTCATGTTACTTAAAAGGGGTTTCTTGGGGTCGAAAAGCTCGGAGGAGGGTAAAAGAGGATTGCCTCCGCACACCTGTCGCCGCCGTGATATACCTCCGTGCAATATAATATATTGTTCGGTGCCGGAGTCCCAAGCGCTCATTCTAGCGTCACGGAAAATATTCGCCAATAAGAAGACGCAATACAAAACATACTGCATTCTCTTAACGCTGTACGTATACGTAACGTACCTCATGCGAACGAAGCAGAATTTTTCAAATCGGTTCACGATTTGAAAAATTCTGCTTCGTTCGCAGAAATTGCTAAAAATACCAAAAGTCTTTTTGTTTCATGTTTTTATTATGATTAAGAGCCAGTAAATCGTTTGGTGTACGCGTGTTTCCTCTTTGCGTCAGCCGGCTTTAAAAATTAAAAAAAGTTTTCAGTGGAAAATAATCACTTCAAATATTTTTCAGGTGAAACCAAAGACTTAAATGCTTTACTCGCTAACAACGGTGGGGTAGGTATGTTTTCAAAGTATTTAATTAGAAATGAATGATTGAGAAATCAGAATAATCGAAACTGAATAACAAATTCTTCTTATTAAGCAATAATAGTAGCTAATTACATGAATGGTAATGAAATCTCTGATTAACATTTTGCTAATTAATTTACAGGAATTAGAAAATCAAAATTAGAGGCCTATTTAGCGAAATAAATTGCGCAAATGTAAACGAATTCGTTTCAAAGATTTTTAATGAACAAGAATTTATCAAAAAGAACAAACGGTAATTGGAAGGAGTGTATTTTCCCGAAAATTACAAGCATCACAACACCATACAATTTGCGTCTAATGATGTAATTTAAGGGTCTTTTATTTTGTTTTCTTTGAATTTACGTTACGCATTGTTTTGGTCCAAAACAATGGAATTCTTTAAATATAACAATAAAATATACAAGTACAACTTGAGTTTTTTTTTGTTTTATAAGATGTAACGTTCTAGAATCTGTTACAAATACATCTCAAACTAAATTAAAATGAAATGCACGACCACCAAATCAAAAATTAAACACACGATTACACAAGAAAGTGTTCGTTGTCCACACGCTGGTCGTCGCTATAACTGGAACTCAACAATGAATAGTTCTTCATTTCCGGACGAGTGGACTCGCTCGCTGCACTGAATTCAAACAATGTTCGATTGCTCTGTTACTTAATGGCTGCCCGTGACGACTGACTTATTGATTGACCTGTCTGCTCCAATGAATTCCTCTACCTTATTACTCGTTGAACGTTAATGAAACGGCTGCATGTTGTTTCAGATTTTTTTTTTTAAGTTTAATTTGTTTTTAAGTGCCTTGGTGATTTTCTTTTAGTGCAAATGAGGAAGCTATTGAAATTAAGCACAGGCAATTTTGTAAAAAAAAATGCAAGATAATTGACGGCTCATATTCACTTTATTATTTTCAAGCGCTAATTTTCTTTGCACCGGAAATTAAACTAAGTCACGAAATCCAAAGGAAAATCTTTTACCAACGGTTTAGGAGTAAACTCACTGCATGCATTTAGCAAATTCCAGTTATATTGTATTCAAAATAATAAAACACGCTTCACTGTGAACAACAATGTGGCCAATCATCGAGCATCCTCGATATAAAGAGTGTTTTCTCTTGACTTGCAAAAGAAGCACACTTACATAAAAGACTTACTTATTCACACTTGACCTCTGTGAGAGCCCCAAATAAGTATGTAAGTGGGAAAACGGTAAGATAAAACGGAATCAATAGGCAATAATCGGTATTGCTTCGAGTGCGTTCGCACGTTAACTCGATCTATCAATCACCATCTTGGGAAGCCCTAGAGGGTTCCGCAGAAAACTTCGGCCTCCCCCCCTCTCATTATTTCAAGCCATTGTGGTTGTTAATTCGTGTTAAATTGTGGGTGTTCTTCCCCCGGTCAATCGTTGTCCCTTTTTTCTCTCGTTAATAAGAGACAATCCTGAATCTCAGATAATAAGATTTTCGCGGTGAATTGGACGGTATTTGTAAAGTATTTCACGTTAATGAGATTGTAAAGAACAAAAGAGAGCCGGAGTGCTGGAAATTTAATTTTGCTTCACGTCCACTCTCATTAGACATTGGGGAGGAATCAATCATTATTTTATTTTAAGTGAATTTTTGTGCACGTGATTTTGCTAAATATATTTTTGGAATACCTACTTTGAATGAAGGCTTTCTTGGCCAAAAATACTAACTCAGTCTAAATGATTTAAAACCACAAGTTTGCTGATACTGTAAACCCTTTTGTTACCTTACTCTTTAAGCACCGCCAAAGTTTTAGTTGCAAGTTCTTTCATTATCTCAAAGGCAATAACTCTATTTTTTAGATAAAGTGCTATCTATTGATTTAGTGGCTACACTCAGTAATTTTTCGACCGTAATAAGTCTTTTAAGAATCTCCAGTTCGCGTTTATCTTACTATCGCGACATAGCTAAATGTCTTCTTCGTACAATTTTTCACAATTCCACGTTGTCCAATGGTCCCGGGATGGTTCCCCACGCCGGTCCTTACGACCTCTAATATTGTTGGGCCGACCGATGGGACCCACTATTGGGACAGTCGAGGCGTCGTTTTCTCAATAACCCTACGGCTTTCAAGGAATAGTGTCGTTACCTCAGACGTCTATCTTATTGTCTGCTACATCACGTACATTTGCCGAAATAGCCACCAGGTCATTACTTATCCGTTCTAAATGTTAGCTAAATGTTATGGCTATAATAAAGTTTTATCTGGTAATGTCTTCAATGGAGATAAATTCGGACGTTATTCAGCTCATATGAGAGCTTTAATAAGACGTATTTCTAGCAACAATGGCTATTGGAGGCGTGAAATATAAGTATTAAAAGACAAGAGGGTAAGTCCAACAAAGCTCTAGGGCTGGGCGGCTAGGGCGGGCGCCGCTAAGCCTCCGGTCGCCTCTCACGCATCCACCCGCATTACTTCTAATTGTGATTTAATGGCCCTCCGCCGCGGATCTGCTTGACCTTAAAATAAAATATATCGCACATTTTCTCCTGAAACTAGTATTTTTCTCTGGGAATTCTGTGACAGCAACGTTTTTAGACGCCCTGATACTATAAAAATGCTTCACGCTGAAAAAATCTTAAGCCGTATCACAACTTGTTTTGTTATTTCTGACAAAGAATTCTTGAATGACAACAATAGATAAATAGGTAAATGTTTCCTGGAAAATTTATGAAACATTAGCTTCCTTCGTATTTCTTTATACTATTTTCGTTAAGATTACATGTTTTGTGTTCCAAAACATACGACACCATTGGAAGATTCCAGAGAAAATGATATTAAAGAATACCATTTCCTCTGCCTTTTCCCCAAGATGTGGAAATGGGATATAAAATTCTTATTAACAAACACAATAATACGTTGATTACAAAAGTCTGGGTATAAAAGTGAAATATTTAGCGCAAGAGACAAAAATGTTTATGACGATTTCGTTGGAATAATTTTGCAAGGAAAATGAGAAAATTGCCGTCGCACGATCCGACCGTGCTAATTATGATTTAATGGTAGCCTGCTAGCTGATGAGTATTTTTACAATTTGCTAGGGTCAGTACAAAACAGCCGGCCATAATTTGAATATTATAATTGTATTATAAACGTACGTATGTTTCATTCCCCGTCTGACCTGATAATTTCAGTCATAATCACATCAAAGGGTAGGTTTACTGAGTTATTATGTTCCACAACATTGTAAAGATAGCACATGTTCTTCTCTTCGATCATGAGCTTTCTATCTCATGTTTGAGTTTAATAATAATACAACCACGGATCGATATAGGTCAAGAGATGTTCTACAAAATATTTGATTTACCTTTGTTATCACGGGCGTGTAGTACCTACTGGCTGTATAACCGATATAAAAGTATTCTTCAGTGTTATCTCTACGGGTATTCTTCAACGGACAAAGGGCTTATTCAAGGTATGCTCAATCGATTGCCTTAGACAAAGAGGCTATTTTATAAAACGGTCCATTACAGGGAATCTTCCAATTTGCTGAAATGAAGACGTAGGTAAGGCTTATCGTTCGGGACAACCCGGATTCAGAGAGACAGAGTTATGCTCTTTTCCAGTTTCATCTTATATCCCTAATATCAGCATATCTATACACATAGGAAACACAAATGAATTTCTGCTTGCATCTTTGCGGAATATCTCGACAAACGAAAATTCGATTTGGGCGCGAGATGAAAAGATCTCTCTACGTATTCGTATTTGAATGGATGAGCAAACCATTACTGTATTAAAAAGTATTGCGAACGCAACATTATTGGCGGCGAATGTACGAGCACGACACGAGCGACACGAGCGACACGAGCGACACACGACACACGACACACGACGCGCGACACACGACGCGACAAAGTCGTTGAGTGTACCTTCACATGCGACTAGAAATTCACTGAACTGTTGTGCGACAAGGTGCGTGTATTTTTATAGATGTGTCTTGCATTATTTATCGTCTCGTGACTTTGGGTCCTAACTTTAATAGCGGACCTGTGTCTCTACAAGTTGTGCTCGTCAATTTCTCATGAGGATGTGGCCTCGAATAAAAGATACAGGTAAAAATTCGTAAAATAGTAAAAACAACGCTACAAGTAATACCTATTCTTTAAATATTGTTTTATAAGTTCAAAGTTGAAATTGCCATCCTTCAATAACTTCTCATCGTACAAGGAAGCTTCTTTTCATGTTGACTTTATAAATTGTTTAATAGGTACTTGCATCCCAAGCAAAAACCACCAAGTTCAATACAATAAACAACTCATGTGTCGCATAATTACTTAAACTGGTAGTTTTCACATGACATGTGGACGTTTATCGTTTTGAAGGAAGAATCCAATTACGATAACGTTATGTTCCGCATGAAAGTGTCGCATTTATGGTAAAATATTAATGTATTTCAATTTGGGAAGGCTGCTACAGACCTCCATAAATATCTGCCGCGTTGGGACCTAGCGGGGACGCGTAAATACTTCGACTAAAATTGAATGTTATTATCCGTGAACTAGCGCCCGCCAGTAAAAGTGGGTCGTTTTTGATGTTAGATAAAACTCACGACGACATATTGGATCGTACGACTGTATTGAGGCGTATTGGCTGGAAATGCGGCACACGCATGTCATGTAGGTTATCGAGTCAACTAATATTGAATGAAAATTACCCCTGTTGACTAAATAGGTTAGATTTTTAGTACTCATGAAATACGTATCTACTTGAGAAATAAACATAAGCTCGTTAAACACCTTCCAGTGAAAAATATTTCCCGCCTCCACGTCTATTTTAGGAAATCAAACGCAAAATTTTCCATTACCGCTTGATTCTAATATACAGGCGGTAGGTAAGTGAATTCCAATTTGTATGAGTCGGACTTTAATGCGTATTCATGTGGTACGAAACGGGGCCGGAGTGAGAAAACGAGAAAATCAACACACAAACTGCATTTGGCAACAACTTTTAATGCAATATACTAAAATTGGTTTTCCAGCGTCTGCGAAACGAGACGCCGTCGCCGAAACACTAGATACGCGTTAAGAAGAAGTTAGAGACAGATTTATAGGTCCAAACGGGTCCAAACAAACGCAATACGACCCGATGCCATCCCATCAACCAAACAAGTTGTTTGTAGAAGCCGACTTTGGTCATTTAAATGTTGGATTTGATAAACTGCAAGCCGAAATTGCTTTGGGGCGCGTTAGAATAGCATGGACCTTGCATGGAGGGTTTAAGGAATGCAAATTCGGTTTAAGTTGCCACTCACTATTACTATTCATGTGAGTTCTGAAACTATTGTAGTGGAAGGTACGGATGTATTTTATATGGTCTTTTATTGAAAACATTTGATACATTCTGGCATCGATATTTTAATCATTTAGGTATTTTGATCACAAAATGCAACACCGTAAAGCTAAAATCTTTATTAAATGTTAAATAAACTATTTAACTTTGAGGTGAACATCAATAAATAGGAATTATTGAATTATTGAACCAAAATACCACTAGTGTAAATACAAAAAACATAGTTTTCAACAACAATTTTATTAAATCAGTTTTATTTTGATGCGGGTAGAGTAAAACTGCCCTACTAAAGTTGTTTCGTTTTCATAACGCAATAGCGGTCATCGCCCTGTCTCGTATATCTTTTCGAAATAATCAAATGATTAAAGGAGACGGAAACTAATGGGCCCAAACGTAAAGAGTTGAGATATGGTTTAAAAAAATAGTTATTATTTTCTATTTCAAAATACAAAAAAATTGCACAATTCACAGCCTAGAAGACGAGTTATCTAAAAAATAAGTTTAGGTCACGAATAACCTGCAACAATGTTGCTTTCTTAGCAGTTTAATGACGTATTCTTTAGAAAGGTTGATTGTTTTTATGTCAAACAGCAGTTTGGTTGACAGAATATTAATTTTTGTTGATGAACACTGACAAATCATAATGATAGAACTTTTTTTTTTTTTTTAGGTATGACCACTAGCAAGTTAACACACTTGCGATATCAACTGCTTAACCGGACTAACCTGTGGTGGCCTCAAATGAATTTAAGGCCCCCAGCCAAGGCAACAAAACTAGCTACAAGCTAAAAACTACTGACCGCTCACTAAGGGATGATAGAACTTATTTATGACACGACATATATACCTCCTGACAAGGATATTTAAAAAAGATAGGTTGATGATACCGGCCAGTATTTTTTTAGTAAAAACTTTTCATGTTGTAATGTAGGCGCAATATTATACTAAATCTCTTCTATCTCTGCTCTCAGATTGCCAAAATCCGCAGAGTTTCCAGAGATTGGTTGATAATCTATAATTATAATCTATTGATTGACATCACTATCATCGTTATACATCTAGGCCCAACATTATATGAAAGCGGTACCGTCTCCTTTGCCTATCGTTTTTACAAGCTTTATTAAAATCGCACACCTTTGGTTTGGATGATAATGAACATCATTCTGAATCCAAACCAGAGATTGCAGATCAATTATTTTTTAAGCACCCCGAATCCCCCATATTATATGGATAGGTATCAAATGAAAAGTAGAAGTAAAATCCTGAGAGGAAATTAAAAAAAAACCTTGTTTTTAAAAAGTAATCACTAAATGAGTAAGTAATTTATTCATGAATAAATAAAACAGAATTTACGACGGATGTCGACTCAGGACTTTATGTCTTTATTTCCATTTTTTAAATAAGAAACATGTCTCAATGTCACAAAGGCAGGTTAATGACTGCTATGTCCAAGCTAAAACGAAACATCTATACATTTAATGTTTTAAAACGAATACAAACATATTTTCTTTGTTTCTGTGAAAATAAATAGGTAAGAAAAATACGTGGTGTATCCTCAGGCAGTCGCGGACGCCTTGCGAGTTGCCCCGTATCGGCAACAACAACACTGTCGTTTAAATTGAATTGAAAAATGATTTATGCCAACAATCTCTGGCGATACTCTTTTCTTTACACACTTGATCGCTCTAAACGAAAATAATAAATAAAATTTTGTTTCATAAAATTGATCGCGGTTTTATTCTATTTATGAGCGGTTCAAAGCGGAAGTTGTGATTTTTTTTTCGATTCTCTCTTTAGGATCATTGACGCGAAATTAATCGTTTGGGATTCGGAAAGTAGAATTTTACATTAATTCTGTTTGTTTTCATTATTAAGGTGTTCTCAATATTTTCAACAAATTGTGATTATTTTAATTGTGTTTTATTTTAATAATGCTATGCAGATTGTTTAACATAATGTTCTAACTAATTTGTAGTATTTCAGGGACCACGGTCGTTTTGACTGTAAAACAAAATTAATTTGGGATAAACACAACACTATCACTATGGGAAAAGTAAAAGCTGATTTACCTGCCAAACTATTTGCCAAAAAAAAAATTTGGTTTCCAATCTAACCGGATGTACTTACTTGATTCATCATCATCATCATCATCATATCAGCCGAAAGACGTCCACTGCTGGACATAGGCCTCCCCCAAAATAAATAAGCTTGAAATATAACTATAGCTTGATGCTCAGAACAGACTGCGATCACCATTCCATATTAGACACACTATAAGGGTACTAGTATTATGAAGTATTTGCATAAGTGAAGACATGCCGATACACTAGCTGCACGTGTAGTAGAAATGTTCTAGCCGGTAACTAAGTGGCACTTAACTCAATGTATGCACAGTGCACAGTGCGCCGGTGTGTCCCACACTCAAAGTGATCTATCGTTCTCACGGCATTACACACGTTACAATTTTTATGAACACGTGTTTCTATACCGGGCTCTAACGATGACTTTGGGATATTTTTGTCTTGCAAATAGTTCAAGCAATAAGTTTTACTTTCAGATTAGTTAAAGAGGGGAGAAGAGATTTTACCCTAATATTATGGAGGCAACAGAAATTAGAAGTCAAAATAAAACAAATGTGGAAATTGTTCGTCACATTCGCGCAAGAAGTTATTGAGCATAACGCTAGTTTTCAGCGAGGTTGTGACAAACGATAAGATCAGTTATAGATACGCTACCCTTATTTTGGTTACAATCTATAATATGCTGATGACGATAATAACATTGGACAAATAGTTGTATTATTATTCATAAAATCTTAGCAGTCCCCGTTGCCCCAAAGAAAATTGGAATAAAACAGCAAAACATACATAAAAAGGCATACAAATTCGGACGTAAACGGTCAATATAAACATTTGACCACATCCCAGAAGAAAATAAGAATACAACCCACAAGATTAATAATAGCAATGAATTAGCCTCAGGAAATTGCAGTTTCTTGTTTAGTAAATTCCTCAAGAAGGGCTGGCGGGCTAGGCCGGAACGTAATAAAAATTGCGTAATATGTACGTGGCCGACTTATGAAGATGAAGTGAACGTATTACGTATGTAGATATTAATATTGCCCGCCTTCGTCTCCCAGTGGGGGGGCATTTAGTCATAAGTCGGGGATGCTTTGCATTACCTCACTTTTTTGTCACGTATGTTATATACTAATACAGAGAAATGAGAATTTAAGATTGAAATGAAAAATGTAACTAAGGGAAATAATATGTGAAGAAAAATGTTATAGTGACTGTGGTCGGTTCTTATTTTATAGAGGAATAAACCGACTACTTAGGCTCTAGACAGACGGACCGCATTCAAACTGCATCCGAACTGCACCATACCCACCCCCCACCCGCACTCTCCCCCGCGCATAGAATCAGTATAGTAGAAACAAGGTTAGAGTTCGATTGCAATCGCGTGAACTGCACACCGACTGCAATTGAACTGCAATCGGACTGCACGTTTGGTTTGCAGTTCATTGCAGTCGTGTCAACTGCATTCAAACTGCATCCGAACTGCAATTTGTGGTTGGATTGCAGTTGAAATGCGGTCCGTCTGTCTAGAGCCTTACAGTTTGTTTTGCACTGTAAAACACTTGCAAAACCTAAGGTCTCAGCTGAAAGATAGATTTCAAACTACGTTGTTAAGGCCAAAATTAACGAGATCGATTGACGATGTACTACATCTCGTACAAATGTTATCGTATCCGTTCCTCTGAAATCACAAACTGTTGGTTTATTGTGAACAAATTTGTCCTTTGGATAGCTTAGTAATTGAATCTCTCGAGAAAGTTATGAAGTAATTTTGCATCAAAAGATGAACTTCAAATGGTATCCAGAAGTTTCTGTAATGAATTTACAAGTACAGAGTCGCCCATTGATGGGATTGAAAGGGTGACCCATAAATGACTTTGTTATCAAAGTTGATAACTGACCCGTCTTATGTATCCAAAGTTGTTGTATATAACGTAGGGCTTTTTGTTCCCAAGGGGATGGTGTACCGAGGTGTAGGCGTACACGCGCCGCCAGGTTTTCTTATATTAAAATCAGATACAATAACAATGCCAAGTAAGAATCAGATTTAGACGATACAATTACTCGTTTGCTTAGTAAATAAACAGTAGATACCATGGACCATAAATGGAACAGAATGACAAACAAGGCCATAAGACCAGCGACACAATATTCTATTTAATCTAGGAAAATGTACTATGATCTATGCATGAGCGGGTTATATCTGTATCCGTTAGATAGTAGCTGAAACTTTTGTTTTTACAGCATGTTTACATGATACCCCTTCCTCCCATCCCGGTACCTATTCATAACAGACTTTATGACATCTTGTTTTATGAAAGTGCACCAAATTTTATTTTTTACGCTAGTACAATTACTGTAAGCCAGATTTATTACACGAAAAAAGTTGTATAACAATTTTAATTTCGAGACCATAAACGTGGATTTAATGTGGTACTTTTTTGTTTTAATAATATTAAAAAAAGTTTCTTAGCAAGCTAATCTGAGGTACCGTGTTTTATCGCTCTACTCATGCCTTGAAAGTTGTCGGAAATACCTTCTTAATTATGTTTTTTACTGAATTTGAGAAACTTCTACATTTCCAATTACAGCTACACGTACAGAAAAGAAATAAATCCTAATTAGCTTGACGTAATCACATTAAAATACAGATATTTCTGATATATAGCTAACCAATAAGGTCACCGAAATCAAAGCTGTGCTGTTCCTAGTTCAAATAAATTGAACTAGGAACAGCACAGTAAATTTTAAAATTATCTAAGCCCACATGGCGACTTTTACGGCGAAATAGTCGCAAAAAGACTACGATACTGAAATTAGTCCTTTAATGTCCTAATCATTCCGCACAGAGGCTCTGCCACAGCATAGAGTGGACAAAGCCTTAGTTCAATCAAGGCATGCAATAGGCTTGAACAGGTCTCATAAATGACAAACATAATTCCATATTAAAACGATCAGGGACAAAGGACAATTAACCAGAGGATACAATAGGATAGTTGATTAAGGCATATACACATGAGCGTGTATAATGCAATCAAATTGGCAGTGAACAATCGACCTAATCTTTCGGCTGACTGGTGTCTTAATCTGAATCAATGACCACATAACCGCACCTTGGCGAGTTACGAGCAAATTATGAGCGTACTTACCTCGATTGCGCGCAAACAACGACGTTTGTGCGTATTGGTTACTGGTATTGATACAGGGGAAGTAGGTGCACTTAAGACCTTTATATATCGCACTGATGTGCATCTACGATCGGCTACATAATCAGCCTTAGATAATGTTTCCATTGCTGACCTCCTCTCCTAGGCGGTGAATGGACGGCCGAACCCAGTGCGGGATAGTCAGTAGACAGTAGTGTTTTTGAATTTTCGGCTTTATGATCAGAGTGCCAATTCTACTGTTTTTAAGCTATGTCCGCACTCGCATTTAAATCGCAATCTGACAAAAATGTATGGAAATTGAGACTTTTTTGACATATTGTGACTTGGCCCTCTGTCTGTTTACTCTCGCTGCACTCAAAACAGTGAAGGAAAATTTTGAGACGACGTGTAACAGAATAAACGCAATTTTTCTTATGTGGTCATTGTATTCATCATTTATGAACAACTTTACTACGGGACCTTACCCGAAATCGCAAAAAAAAAATCATCTGTTCAGTGCACATTTTGTCGAGTTATGCGCACGGAAATGTAAGGAGCAGTCAATTTTTTTTTCGCGATATCAGTGTTCATCCCATAGTAAAAGTTGTTTTTAATGATGAGTACAATGATCCCGTTGTTTCCGAGCGTTATTATTTAATAACAACTACCTATGCATTCTTCAGAATTTATCCTATCAAACAATGTTTCAATGAACATGATTATCCGTCTTTGACATTCCTAGATAGCAAAAATATCATCCCTTCTAACGGCACGGTATCAAAACTCTAAAACTTTTTCACAAAAAAAAGAAACCGACTTCCAAAAAACACTACTATGTTCAAAATAACTTTAATTTCGGTAGCCGGTGTTTTTGGTTGCTTCTTCGTTATTTGACACCGACTTCCGAAATTAAAGTTATTTTGAACTTTGTAGTGTTTTTTGGAAGTCGGTTTCTTTTTTTTGTGAAAAAGTTTTTTATTTTTCACTTTTTAGTGGTACCCCACACCTAACAACACCACTGGAAACTCACAGGAAAGCAAAAATACGCAATTTCGTACACATGGATGATTTTTCCACATATTTTTTCCAGCTATTTGGATTTAAAAACCAAACTACTGAACCGATTTTGATAAAATTTCAATGGGACCATTTGGGAAGTATACCCTTTCCAGCAAAAAAGAATTTTTCAAATCGGTTGGCAAGCGATGGAGTTATGCGCGAACAAACATAAAAAAATAAATACAAACATCCGAATTGAGAACCTCCTCCTTTTTTAGAAGTCGGTTAAAAAATATTCATGTGAGCAATCGAGTTAAAATAAATTGTCAATGGAACAAGCTTAGACAGTAGAGGCCTAGCATAAAGTGAATTTATTGTTTTTCAAACTTGAACCGTAACAAAGAAATAAGAATAGTTCAATGCGTTCCGGTAGAAATTTTTTTTTTTTTTTTATCTCTACGATGCTCTGCATTTGTAAAGTTTTTCGCTTCCTTCCTGCCTTGTTTGTTGTTATTGATTTTGTAAAGTGGGAATGACTAGTCGAACCGTGTTTTATTTTCTATACCTATTCTTCCAATTTCGAGTTTTACATTCTGTCAAAAAAGTCTCGGGAAATGATCATTTGTTTACGGATCCAAATTATAATTTTTTTACTAGTTTGGCACGACTGTTTTTCAATTAGGCGCGGAGTTTGAGTTGCATCTATCATTTATATTCAATACAGTGCCGTTTTTTATTCGATCAGAGGGCCAATTCTACGAATTTTTAAGCAACGTGCGCATTCGCATGTCAGTTGCAATCTGTCAAAAATGCCTTAATTTTCATACATTTTTGACAGATTGCAACTGAGATGCGAATGCGAAAGTTAAGGCGATAAAATAAATTTGGAAGAAAAACTAATATATTGTGTATTATCACAGTATAAATATCTACCAGTATTATGTCTTGGCCTTGACCTTGAAATTATTACCTACGGCAACGTGGTACGTAAACATGCAATAGGGCGGCCCGCCCACAGCATTTTAATTTCATCTACCTATCAATAAAACTATGAATATTAATTTTCAAAAACAGAAATAGAAAAGTAGTATTCAAAACATAATTTATGCAAAGTGGAAAATTATTATTAGACACAAAAAAGGGTGAGCATCTCTTCCAAATATAAAAACCTAAATATACGAACCAAGCACCTGAGACTGTGGAGCAGGACCGGCATTTAGTCAAGCATTTTTATCAAGGATATAATCTTCCAGCTTGTCTACATAGCGTGTTTTAAATTTTCTCTTTCATTACATTATTTGTTTTCATTCATCGTAGTTTTATTTTGGTCATAAATCATGAGTGACATCTGTCAGCTGTCCGGGATGCATAATAATCAATAATAATTTTAAATTTTCTTTGTTTTTGCGTCATATGGTTATTTGAGTTTGTATTATTAAATTATTGTTTGATAATGGAGGCTATGGGAAACTTAATTGGATATCACAACGATTTTTATAAATTGCGTGAATGAAAGACCTTGTCGTGACATTGATTATTACAAATTTAAATACTTGGGGCACTGGGTAACGGCCAACCTGAAAGACCATGTTGACATTGAGAGGGAACGATGGGCACTGCCTAAGAGAGTAAATATGATAGCCCGTAGGTTTGCACGATGTTCAAATCAAGTGAAGATTACACTTTTCAAAGCTTTCTGTACTTCCCTATACACGTGCAGCCTGTTGGCATCTTACTCACAAGCTGCTTACAGTGCCCTCCGCGTCCAATACAACAACGCGTTCAGGGCAGTGTTGAGGCTACCCTGCTTCTGCAGCGCCTTGGGTATGTTTTCGGAAGCGCGCACCGACTGTTTCCACGCCACCATGCGCAAGCGGTGTGCGTCCTTGGTGTGCAGGGTGCGGGCTAGCTCCAACACTGTCCTGGTTATGATTGCCAATCGCTTTGATTGTCCCTACATTGGGCACTGTTGTGGAAGGCAAGTCTCGAGACTATAATTTATCATATTGTAATTTCAGTTCTGTTCTGTAGACTTTATTTATCAATTCTGTGTTTTTGGCATTATTATTTGGTCATTTTATTTTCTAATTATTGTAGTTGACATATTGATATTTTGTTCATTCTGACATTTACTGTAGTTGACTTGTATTAGTTTTTTTTTTAATTTGACACTTACTTTTGACATGATAAATTAATTAATTAATTTGAACGTAATAAATTTCACTTTTTTAAAATTGAGATGATAAATTGTTAATGGTTCTTTTTCTTTGGTTGTACTAAATATTTCCTGAAATTCATTGATTTTATTTATTTTTTATTATTATCTCGTTTATTCATTTGTATACCTACTGTTTACATTCTTAAATATTTCTATAAAAAACAATAAAAGAAACATTAAAAAATATATAAAATAGTAGTCCGCCGGTGTCGGGAGCAGGGTCCAAGCTACTGGTGGTTAGGGCTCCAGAGAAAGGAACCTCCTCACAATACGAGCTGTATCGAGGAGTAGGTACCTACTGCCTGCCTGTATCAGGCCCTTTACCGAACTGCGTAACGCCAGCTTCGACAGATGGTCGTCGTAGCTTTTTATTATTATTATAGCGCATGAGTAGTGGCATTAATGCCGCCACAAAAAAAGTCAACGTAGCAGAATCAACATCACAACAAATGAGTTTCGCAGCGCCATCTATCTCGACAGCTGAAATCTAACTTGACAAAATCCTGAATCCCGATATCAGAGTTTAACGTGCAGTTAGAACATATACAAAGCCTGAATATTAACTGTCGGGCAGTTGCCCACCGGACACCAATACTATAACATTATTACAAAATCATACTCCACGTAATTTTGTCTGACTCTATTAGGGTAACTGCAATAGCTATATTCCTTGTAAAGTACCTTGTTATAGCTTGTTCAGATATGATTGTTTACAAACCCACCTTTTATCAACAAAGTAAACAAACACGTCTCAAATTATGCGTCCGCAAAATTGTCCTTTTTGGTGTACCTTTATAACGCGATTAATAACTCAGAAGTTTAATTCTGAAACAAAATATGCAAACAACATACATAATTCTATGTAACTGTATCATAAATTGCCATCATAACAGCTCAAATATTCGAATGCGAATACAACACAATAGAATGAACGAGCTACCTAATGTTCACATGGCCATTATACGCTCGATAGACAGTTTGGCCGCATTATAATCCTCCACACACTGCACAACAGCACACAGTTTGTTATTCTTTTCCGAGAACTACAAAACTCGCGTACTATACTCGAATCTTTTATCTATTGTTCGTTTTACAAGTTTTATCCAGACTATTATTATTCGTCCGACGAACACCTAAAGGGTCTACAAAATCTCGGCCACTAACGACCAAAAGTTGAACTACTGTTTGAAGTCCGCAGTCGTCGAAGGGGGCCAAAGCTGTTAAACACCAACCCTCACGTACACAAAGAAGATTTGTGCCGTTATATCTACGTTGTTGGTGTAATGCCTCATTTTCAGGATTAATCTTCATAATTACGGCAATTCCCTGTAATGAGAGTCACACGCGTCCTGCTAATCTGACTCCTTACCGTCATACGTGAGTGACTATGTTCATTACATTTTCTCTTATATCTTAGAAGTTGAGATAAGTTTACTTACAGCGAACGGTGTATCTTTGTTTATGCGGGCAACTTGAGCGAAACTTATATTATCTTAGTACCTTGACATAACTTTTGACGTATCTACTGAAGCGGTAAAAAAGTCGTATCTGCTATTGCCTTATGGGTCTTATCTGTGTTTGCTAACATAGACACAAGTCATGTTCCACGTGAATAATAAGCTTGTTTATGATTCAGAGTTAGTTGTAAAGGCATCGCTTACAGCTTATGGAGTAATGAATAAGTGGAACACTGAAGTGTAAGTCGTGCCAAACGGACTTATAGCCGCACTAACTGAAATAGTATGTATAATAAACGTACACAACATAGTTCACGGAATTACTAACGTATTAGATTTGAGAAGCCCTGTTCGTTGTTCTGTTTCAGTAAAGTGGTAAGGTTTTGTTTCCCGTCAGCTGCTGCAACTAGTAGCAGTTGTTTTGAAATCTAAACTGAATAGGAAACCCCTGAAACTATTGGAAAATATTTTCCGTGTAAACAGTTTAAGTTTTATCACACGAGTGTTTTAATACCTAATTAAAACAAGTGTGGTATGGCGGGAAATTTAGATTCGCATTGCGAATGACTGCGCAGCGCGCGCATTAATAGACAATGAAACTATTTTTCTGTAAGTCAATGAGCCCATCATGCGCGCCAATATATGAAATAGTAAAAGAGTGTGCCATAAAAATTAAAAAGTTATTTTAACTACTTCCATGCTATAAATCCTCTATAAAAGTTTCTGAAACAGTTAGCTTATTGCCAACATTAAAACAACCAGTGTCATAGTAACCATAATAACATCCAAACGAGTGTTATGATGTTTTACTAAATTTCATTACGCAACTCCTTCGCTTTTTAAATGGGATGAAAAATCCAAAGGAATCACCAAACAGCCACATTCTCACTACTCGATTTGATGGTATCTTTACGAATTAAAAAAAAAACATTGTCAAGCACGCGCGTTTATTACTTTGTTGATAACAAAAATGAGTGATACAAACTTTGATAACACACCCACCAGATATTTATAATGTAGCAAAGGATTTTTCTAACCAATTATTACCAGAAAAGTCGAGAAAACAATATGAAGAGGCGTAATTACCAAGATTTCGTGAATTAGAATAGAACCTTTTATAGAGGATTCACATCATGGGTAATAGATAAAGTCTTGCATGCAACTGTACATAATTAGGTATTAAAACACTCATGTGACCCACAACCCACATTCGTGTTTTAAGACCCCTTCCTATACAAAAGTTGCATAAATAACTATTATGATGCAGTTATTTGAAAATCGAAGTAAAATGTTACACTGTTATGGTTTTTTTTTTCAATTTTACGTCTCCACGAAAAAAAGTACGTGTTATAAACACGTACTTTTTTTCGTGCTGTATTTTAATTAATATTTGGAACTATATGTGCTATATTTTTTAATTAATATTTGGAACATTTAGATTGTGAGTGTAGATAAAAACTTTTTAACAACTAAACATCTAGAAGTTACAATTAATTCTGAAACAGTACTAAACCGCAAAACAGAAAATTACCGGCAGTAACTATCCTCATATACATTTTAACGAGTTTAAGTCCGTTCTCCATGTATAAAATTAACTAGACGTGTTTGCTATGAAAATGTCATGGCGATCTTTTTATAGTTACGTAGAACGCCGTATCTGGTGGAGACAGCAGTGTCGCACCCTCATGCATAATTAATACAGGCGGTCAAAATAAGCAATTTGGACACAGTTGCACTGGTTTGTGGCAAGCTTTGGTTTAATGCAACACATTATACGTACTCGTACTTACTAGTGTATTAGGTTAAGCTCTTGTGGTTATTTGTGATTTAAACTATTTTAGTATTTTTACAGGAGTTTGCCAATAAATCCCTGCGTAAGAAGTTTTAAATGAAGCTTGTGGCTAATAATAACAGCTGCACGGGTCGATTTTACTGGGGCGGACCAGGACCGCCTTCGAGTGGCTTTTGCGCAATATATAAGAGGGTCTTGACCGGTCCTAAAGGGTTATGGCCATCTAGCTGACCCGGGGATAACGCACGGTCTCTGGCGAGGCGGCGAGCCTCCTTGCCGGATTGCTGCCATTAGATCTGGAAACGAGAGCCCTCGCGCACGCTTACCCGTGGCGCGTGGAGGCGCTACGCCCCGGGGCGAAATTCCGAAGCTCGAAGGAGCTCCGGCAAGATTTCATTGCGGTAAAGAGACAGCGACTGTCGCCACCTAGTGATAAATCCCCTCTTTGAGGAGTGACTAGAGAGGCGCCACAGCGTCCTCTCACTTTTCGTCTGATGCAGACACTCACCAGTCACGGTTGTTTCGGCCACTACCTGTTTCGAATTCGGCGGGAGGACACGTCCGGGTTTTATCACTGTGAGGATTACCCGGAGGACACGGTGGAAGTGTGCATTGCTTGTGCGAAGCACCGCCATGTCCTCGTCGAGGCGATCGGCGGCGGCGAACATTTTCGAAAAAGATTGTAGAGGGAGAGAGAGAACGATATTAAGTTTTCTATAGAATGTGAAACGTACGGCGTAAGCGGTCCCGGCGGTCATTTGTACTTATTTGGCAGTCATTCGGGTTGTCCAAAGAAAAGAAATCTGACAGCAGTCTTGCCGAGGAGTATCGTGGTACCCGGTTACTGGGTTGTGGAGATCAGATAGACAGTTGCTCCATGATAAATACTGGTACTCAGCCGCATTCGGTTAGACTACAAGCGGACCTAAACCATTAGGAAAAAGGCAAGGCAGATTTAATGTAAGACGTTTTGAAGGTGGAGTATTTACGTAGAAAGGTACAGCAGAAAAAAATTATGGTAGGTGCGAAATAAACTGTCACTAAAGTACATTGACCTTTCCCTAATATCCCATCGTAGATATCAGTAGAATCGTAATAGAGATTAGATTACGATGGGTTATTAGGGAAAGGTCAATGTACTTTAGTGAAAGTTTATCCGGCGCCTACCATAATTAATTTCTGTTGTACATTTCAGACAAACGGACCACGATAGAAGTCGAGGACAGCTAGGTATGTGTCTTTATTTTTGTTTTTTAAAATTAAGAAAATCAATAAATGTATGTGGGTCAATGACCGTTATTGCACATTTAACTAGTGTCTACCATAGTTTTTCACTAACCCTAAACCAATCAACGACCAAGGAAAGGAAAATGCTCCTCTACCTTTTCCACTGATTAAAAACTTGAAAGTATTTTATTCGCCAAGATTCGTCGTTTGACGTTTCTCATCGCAAACGAAGCGAATTCGAGTTCGAGATAATTAATACCTGTAAGTCCCGACGAAAAGATGAGAGCGAAGCAAAAATAAAATGGTCCATAGGGATGAGCGACGTCGTGAGGGGCAAACTAGCAAAAAAAGTCGCTTCACTCGTCGGCGAAGGCTTTGTATTAACTGAAACCAAGAGGCTTTTGCCTTTTTTTGAAGTGTAAACAAAGTACAAGTCACGGGCAAGATAGAGTTGTTTGTAATCAGGTGGTCTGTAATCAGTATTTTTATATTCTTTGTGAAAGTTTTGTTTTACCAAAATACTTTTAAAAAGCTTTATAAGTACCTAGACTTTAAAGTTTTTGGATAGAATCGTTGAAAAATGTAACTCTTTTTTAAAATGCACGTCCACCATAACATCGTCTTTAGTTTGCCATATTTTATTGCTTCCCAGAATTTGATCCTTATTAGCCACACTTTAACACACACGAAAGGTGTCCTGTGTACACTTTTCGTGTTTTTTTTTTCAAAATCAACCGTTTCGTTTCCTGGCTAGGAATACCGATTTTTTCAAAAATCCAATGGTGCTGTTTTATTTTTCATCAAAATCGGGCCCGAGTTTCCTTTCAGTGTTTTTCGATATTCCTCATAATTACGATTTGGCCATCCACGCACACTTTAAAATTTCGCCCGGTATATTATGTAGACGATGTCATAGTGGACGTGAACTTTAAAAAAGAGTTATATTTTTCAAAGATGACTAGATAATATATCCTATCCAAAAGTCTGCTTAAACAATACATAGATTATAGATTCAGTAAAGATAATAGGAGGCTCTTTTGCATGCCAAAAAGCAATACTAATCCAAGGCAGCATTGCGCACGTTCTAGAATGTATGCTGTATTCAAAAAACATGATGAAGAAATTGATTTATTTCTTACATCTGTACCTACTATGAAAATAATCTTAAATTGTGTTTCTTAAAATAATTGTCGATATCACTATTACTGTATATTCTAATCAAATGTATAATTCTAAGTTGTAATTTCTCATTCTTATTTACTTTTTTCTTTGTTTCCGCGGTTTATGCGTAAAGTGCATGCAGTGCTCTTTTTTAAGTGATGAGGCACTTAAACTTAAGTCTGAAATGTTTTCTTGTTGATGTAATAGTGTACTCATTGTTGAAGAGCCAAATAAAACAAATAAATAAATAAAAGTAACAGTGGGCATTAAACTTTAAAAAATCCTATCCTAAGACTACTGTTTTGGCAATATATCTGTATAGATAATCCTATACCTTGTATATTAGAACAACATTTTGCACGGACACGTACATACCCTTCAGTAAGCCTGGAGAGGATACCGAGAAAGGTATACCTGTCTGGGATAACGTAACGTGCTCGGCCGACTACATGAAAACAGATAATTAAAGGTCTGCTGTGGATAATAAACCTCACAATTCGAAAAAAGTCGAATAATGTACAGGCACCTAATAGTACTAGGCGGTCGACAACACGAAGACAACACGTTGTTCATTGGTATTACATCGATATTACCAATGAGCAACGTGTTGTCTTCAATCTAGTTTTTCTCCTTATCTATTCATCATTTTATGCGTGGATCAAGCTAGTTATAAAATTGTCTAAAATTCTCCAACACTTTTGTAAATATTCAATACTTGTTGACAATTTAGACATCATTCATCCATCATAACTTTATCGTGACGACAACTAATTATATTTGAAATTACATCATTAGGTAACTTGGGAAAATCCGTTGTTTAATAAACTAACATAGCCTTCACATGTGTCGAGTGTAAGCAAACACCTTAGCCCTCACATCGTTAGGTTGGAGCCTACAATACATCGCACACCCCTACATTTATGTACTCCAGCTTCGTGACAGTCGACTCGCGATAATTATTCAATAAAAGGTATCATTTGTCAGGGCTGTCCAAACGTCAGCAAGTCGGCATTGTGATGACTAATGCGACAGTGTTCCAACCATTTGCGTCAAATCTCTTATTGCCTACTTTTTACCTGGTGTCGTCAAACCATTATTCACTCTATTGTATAACAGTAGCGTTGTCTGTTCTACAAAATTGGTTATTAGTCTGATTTGTTTGGGTATCGTTTGTTTATTCAATGTCTGTTATGGTGTTGGATCGAGTTGATTATGCTCGTGCGATGATGAATTTAGTGGCTTAGTGGTTATAAATAGTTTCGAATCTGAATTTTCGAATCGGGTAAGGTAAATATGCGGGCTCTCTTCAATTTCTTCTCATACATATTAGCAATCCAATTATCGGTATTTGAGATGGATTTATGCGGCTGGCCCTCCATTTATAGCTGGACGAACGACAGTGCTACACGCCAATGAGCTTTGTGATTGATATGCCAATGAGTAAACCACACAATATACAACTTCATACATGCCTGTAAAATAACTTTACAAGTTTGTAAGTGAAACTAAACCTGACGGCCAAACTTACATAATCTGGACAAGGCTTTAGTCTAACAAACTTCAAATTTAACGTGCTGAGTCCTAGATTAAATACTCTCACTATGTAATAGGTAGATAAGTAGAACTTTGAGGTACTGTTCGTTGAGTTTGAGTACTTACTGTGCGCTGACTTGTGAGTTTCTCAATATCACTGAATCTTTACGTCCAGACAGACCAACAGAAGTCTGAACGGATAAGCTGAGTAATTATACTTTGTTACTTCAGAAGTTTAGAGTCTTCATGTCACGTGATACGTGATTACATAGACTCCAGACTATTGACTTGTTGCGCAATTAGGTTTAAATTACTAGTGCCCGGTTTTTGAGGTACTTTATCGGACGTTTATCTGTACATTAACCACTAACCAACCAATGGCGTTATGACAACATTAAATAGCGCTAACGGACAGATAAACGACTGATAAATTACCGCAGAAACCGGGCAAAGAAAATTAATTTGCGGAATCCTCAATAAAGAAAGAATTCATACCAATATACTAACAAGAAAATCTAAAATTAATTCACTAATCCAAGACCCTCAAACAGGAACAATTTAAAACGATTTCAACATCCGTACAAACAGAAAATGAAACCATTAAACGGAGGACAATTACATAAAACCGAAAGCCACCCTATTTCATTATTTGGCATCTCTCGGCAGATTTTCGGTGAATATTCCGCGGACAATAAAATTTTGATCAAAAAGTAAAAGAAACCTGTAACACAGACTGCGACAGAGGAATTACAAATTCATTAAAAAAGTTTCGGCGGATTTGGTCAGAACCCTTTTTCTCTGTTTACAATAGAGGCAATTGGAATAGAATGTAGAATAGCTTTGCAGTAACTGTTAGCACATTCATAAAGGCTGTCGCGGACGATTACAACCTCCAGCGTATGTGGAATAAATAGACCACACGTATGTTAATACTTATATTATTTTCTGTGGTAGAATGAACAACATATTATACTTACTACCTAGGTCCTATTTATAACAAACTACATAGTGAGATGATAGTTCCTTCAGACTCCCGTAAAAATGCAATCACCAGTATGTGAGTTATATGATTCTTCTTTTACTAATTAAGCCTATTGCCCTCAACTGGGCTATGCCGGACACCAATCCAGACTCCAAGTTAGTGGGTATTGAAAAACCAAGTAACACTTTGCCTGACCTAGCAACTGACCACTAACACAACGAGGCGGTAACAAATACATTTATTAAAATAATGCTCAAACAACAGTTGTAACAAGAAACTCGGCAGTTTGTCACGAACTAAATTATTTGCGCATGATTTAGTACTACACGTGGTACACATTAAAATGTACTAGCGTTTAGTGGTCCGAATAATTAATTACAATAAACAGGTTTTAGTTCATAACTAATTAATTTATATTGAATTTGTTCATAGGAAGCGAAATGAGCACTGATTTCCTAAAATTAGTTGCGTCGGTACATTCGATGGGTGGAAATTTATATAGGGTTATTATAATTGTATAATTCGTGTAGTATAAATGATTTTCGATTTAATTAATGATTCCGATTTCAGACGAAAAACGGCAGCAGCTAATTAAAGCTTCGCCAAGTGTCACCACATCCACCGGTCCTGTGCTTCTCACAATCCAGCGGGGTCCACCATAATTTTAAATAGGTACCGAATTTGTTGTACAACTATTTATTTACTTATCAAACCAACAGGTATTGAGGCAGAAAGAGCCTTTTTTGGCCGCTGGCTACATATTATATACAACGTGTAACAGAATAAACACATACATCTTAAAGGCTAATTGTATTCATCTTTATGAACAACTTTTACTATGGAACCAACCACAAAATCGCGAAAAAAATCAGCTGTTCAGGACACTTTGTCGAGTTAAGGGCACAGTAATGTATGGAGCAGTCGATATTTTTTTCGATTTCAGTGTTGGTCCAATAGTAAAAGTTGTTCATAATGATGAACACAATTACCCTTTAAGAGGTATTGCATTTATTCTGTTACACGTTGTATATATGTAGCCAGCGGCCAAAAAAGGCTCTTTCTGCCTCAATACTTGTTGGTTTGATAAGTAAATAAATAGTAATAAATAGCGACATTATTTTTGATTGATTTTAAATAAAATACTATTAGTAAAAATAAAATACTATTAGAAACTTAAACCTAATTCGTATGATACTATTTGTGAATAAAAAAGACTGATCAGTTCAGATAAAGATAAAGATATTTTCAACACATTTGCTCAAAAAATGCATTTACGAAACCTGTATACATTGTTCGAAAGTTAAAATTTACACACCACACAATGGAATGTGCGGTAAAATAGGTACTCTCACTTAAGTACATATATTACCGCACGGTGCTATTGTATAGCGCCGTGCGGTAAAATATGTACTTAGGTATTCTATACGGTTACTTTTTTTTTTTTTCCACAAAAAAATAAATAAGAAGATCACCAAGGAGTTTCACAATCCTAGAATAAATAAGCTGAATAATTATCGAACCTCCTTGGAAGCGCTTTTGCTCAATACATTTGTCTCACTTTAATACTAAAGAGAAAATGAGAGAAGAATAATAAAAATAAATAAATGAAAGATGTAGTTCTAATTTTCACCACGCGATTGTGGCGCCGTTTGCAAATTCGCGCCATTTTCATATTAGAAACGTCAAAGATTGTTGCAGCTTTCCGACTGATATCTTAAACAAAAAGTTGGTTTGACTACCTATTGTACTGTTTTCTCGCAAATGTATTGAAAAACGTTGTATGACATACGTGCAGAAATTAGTTTTCACAAACTCGTGACTATCTCGGCCTCGACTTCGTCTCGGGCTTACATTCGTCTACTCGTTTGTAAAAACCAACTTACTGCACTAATATCATAAATAACTATTTTAGTTAACTAGAGTACAAAAACTATAACTGTTATAAAGTACTACCAAACATTAATTTCGGAGTCTTTATTAAAGTAACAAAGTAACGAAATGTGAATAAATTATTTATTTATTTATTATATACAATGCAATGCAATCCCTACTTTTTGCAACTAGTAGACTCTCGTGGCTTTCATCAAGTCATTGGTACAATGATTTTAAAAATGACAATACACTCCTTCAAAACTAAACTAAAAAAGGTAGGCTCGTCCCTCACAGGTAAGATAAGGAATGTAACAGGTTTCACTACACATACAGGGTTTCTCACTTTTGTGCCACAAGATAATATTAAAATTATGTTTCAAATAAATTACATACGGTTCTTCCTTAATAATATATTAAAACGGAAAATACCACGAAATTACACGGTTTGCCACAAAATATACGTTCCGGTATGAAATTGCATAAAAATATATTCTTTAGAGAAAAAATCACAAAACTTTAAACCCTCAAATTGCTGGAACATTTGTTTTACTTACATATTAAACCTGCCCACAACGGAAGATTTCCGTAGGGGTGAAATGGGGTGAAATGTTTATTCGAAAGAACCGCTTCGGGCAGTTGTCTGCTTCATACGAATGTATTTGAAAGATAAAGAACTCTTTTGTAAAAATTGTATTCCCTATTCCTTCTTTTGAATCGTAGAATAGATGTAGTTTAAAAAGCTATTGCAAAAGTAATTTTCAATATCTTGAAATCTGGAGCAGATTGTTCCTTTCGTCAGGTATATCTTAAGATGGGTTACAGTTCGGCTGAGAAGTTTCAAAATATCAGTAAAGTGAAGGTATACCCACATAAAGACAGAACGACTCAAACATCTGGACAAAATAACTTGAGCGTACCCATATTCCAAGCTGACTAAGTTTGAATCAGTAGGTACTCAGACTTTAAACTTCTGTCTATCCGTAACCGTAACAGGCCTCAATGTACAACGAATGGGAGATTTCTGACCAATTTTTTCTTATTTCTTTATGAAGTTCCGTTTTAGCAGAGAAGTTAAAATCACATGGCGTGAATTTAGTGCAAATATTTAGTTAATGTTTTTCTAGCTCAGCATATTTTCGCCCCGCTTCGCTACACTGCGGTGGACAGGAATCTAAAGTCTTACACAGACAGGTGCATCGTGACACCGATAAAACAACCTGCGACATGCGCATCGGTGTTGTATCCATTAGCTTAAACCATTTTAACTCACAGAACAGATTTATCTGAATACTAGCCAGTATTAAACTCAAAATCTTAAAATAATAATCCACGATTGTCTCAAATAAAGCTGTACAAATCATTTTGTCACGCGCCGCGGCTTGAATTGTAAAATTCAATGTCGAAGTTTATTTCAACGTAAACTTTGCTCTCTTTTGGGACATTGGAAATATAAGGTAAGGCTCCGACTGTCTTGTTTTTACCTCTAACTACTTTTTCCTAGTAAATATTGTTATAATCTACAGGGACTGGCTTAATAAAATACAGTTCTTTTGTCATTGGTTGGCAAAAAAAGCGGACCATTCTGATGGTCAGTGAGTACCAACACCTTTGGACTTCTGCGATACTATGGAAACATTTAGAACATGGAATAAACTGAATATTTGGAACATGGAATAAAAAGTGTGTGTCCTTAACAGAAACATAAAAATAACCTTCGGAAAGCTTTTCTTTAGCACTAGAATAGGTCATTCTAATGCCCTTTTATGTCTTACTTAGCTATCCGTTTCCGAATAGCATAAAGCCTGAAAGTCTGACAACAGCTGGTACATCCTTAGAAAACCGATAGCCGAGCAATCCGGTTGTAAAGGTCAAGCAGTGTAACGTGGGACTGCCCACTCAAAATATTAATATTCAGTCGCATCTGCTCCGACTGGAAACTGACCTCAACAGTTAGGAAAACGCTAGGCAGAGGACAACTTAGTTGATTGTTTGGCTTGCCTACCCCAGATTGATGCTCGATTTAGTCTGTTAATTCTTATAAATTGATGGCAATAACTTTGCGGTACTAACGAATCCTAGTTTTAATAACAAAATCACTTTCAAGTTAACCAAAGACTAAAACTACCCGTGTAGAATCACAAAAAGCGCAGCTTACAAACTGCATGATCGCTACGGCGTAGCAGTATGCTTACGTCACTGACGGCTACGAGAGCGTAGCACATGTAACTGAACCAACATTACTGAGGCGAAGTCTGAGGTAATTTTATAGACTGAATGAGTGATTATAATTACCTTAAGAAGTCATTTTCTTGAACGTAAATATGAATTATGGCCGTCGCAAATCCAGCCGTTTTAAACAAAGACGTCGAGTGTATTGTTACCATCCCAGTTCATATTGTTCACAAACTAACATAGAGAGAATATTTCATTAAATTTTAACTCGTGGTAATGAAATAGTTAAGCAGCCACAATTCTCCGGTGGCCACTAGAGACAGGAGCAAGTTCTTAACAAAGTTGTAATCTTACGCACAATTTGAAACTTAATAATGATACAATTAAAGATAAAGACGACGTTACATTAATTAGTTAACTAGAGCCTATCTATTAAAGATAATGAGGGTAGTTCGGGCTGAGGGAATTATGCAGTGTCAGCTGCAAAAATGGAAGTTTTAATGTTAATGTTTCAACTGATTAAGAATTAAGATAATTTTTGAACTGGATTAAGAGTAATTTGCAAGTCTGTCTTAGTTGGAATTAAGACAAGTTTTTGTTTATCGTAGAGACTGTTACTTGAATTATCAATTAATTGGTATCTGTTTTCCCCTTTTCAGAAAAGTACTCGTGTTATTCAGAACCAAAAGTATATTAAGTAATTCAAAAAACGCGTAACCAGGTTTCGCAAGCATTTAGCAGAAACCTCTTTTAACGTCGCGAATGCGTCCTACAAAAGCCTCCAAATCTGTGTATGCCAAGTTCAGCGCTAAGCGCGTTTTTCATAATAATTCACTTGATGTTCCTCCATTGTTTGGCAGCGCGATCATTTCATCATTATTACGAGTCGGGGAGGAGCAGTTTCTTTCACGCGCCCGTGAAGCACCCCGGCGCGGCCCCGGTGCGAATACGCGCACACCTTTTTGTTATTCCCTTTTTGCAGGAACTAGTGTGAGCTTTTTTGTCTCTTTTTAATTTCCTTTATGAGCTCACAATTGCCTTCATAATGGTATCGTACCTTTCATTAAGACTCATTTGAGCCCCTGAATGGTGGTCTCGCCTCATAATGGCTGGCAACGTTAGATGTTGTAAGCCTTTGTGTACGTACACATTATAGCGTTCACTAGCTCTTTTCATGGGTCATTCGTGTTTGCGCGCTGCCTGCTTTCTATGGGGTTTTATTAATAAGCGCCCTCTGCAGGGTAATAAACATTATGTGGTGTAACCCGCTGTTCCCATTCAATTTTCGGCGGCTATTCACTAGTTAGTTACCTACTTATTAAAACTGTTAACATATTTTAGCACGTCATTCTCGTATTTCAGCATTTTTGTAAGCAATCTCTTTAAACAAGCACATTAGAAATGTTTTCGTACTGTTATTATACCATGATGTTTTCATAATTTTGCCTTTTAGGTTTATTTTGTAAAATGAGATTTAATTACACTGTTTCCCAGAATAAAAGCGCTCGTTAATTTTATTCAAATCCAACGTAATATGAAGCTAAAGTTTCACTTATATTTGAATACTTTATTAACAGGTCCATCGAAGACTTTGTCTCTGTCATCTCTGACTTTGACTAGAGTCAAGAGCAAACCCATCATTAATAAAAAAAAAGGTATATAGTTATAGGTACCCTAAGAAGAGCCGAAGACAGAGTGGCATGGAAACAGCTCGTCTGTGACTCTGTCAAAGCATTCCAAGACTGGCCCGACCGTCAGAAATGAAGACAACGAAAAAGAAGAGAAGTTATAGGTATGAAGTCCGTTAAACTTAAAACTTAATGGTCATTGTACTAAGAAAACAAATCTGCAGTGGGCAAGGTAGGACATTGCTCATAGAACGAATGGCCAATGGAGCTGTAGAAATCTAAATTAGTGGTGGAAGATGCAACGTTGTTAGGCCTCCCACAGTGGACCGATGACCTATTCAAAGTCGCAGGAGTACGGTGGATGTGAGAAACACGAGAGAAGAAGATGTGGCGACGTTTGAGAGAGGTCCAGACATGAACGAACGTCTTTTCTTAAATTGATAATAATGATGATGTCAAAGCAACTACACTAGCACTGATACGCATATCAGTAACACCTCCTCCTCCTCGCGTCGTATGCCTACTTCCTGAGGGTCGTGATTCTTTCGACGTGGAGTCATTTTCATGACGATGTTTCGTCGTCTGTGCCTCGCCATCCTTGAAAGCGCTTCGTGGAGTTTCTTTTTCATAACACCTATTAACAATAATTCATTTTTTATTTTATTTAATAACTAGCTTCTACCAGCTGCGGCTTCGCCCGCGTGAATATCGGAAACAGCAAGGTTTCCTGATTTGTATTGTAAATTTTTTACTCAGGAAACACCCACCCTACACCTACCCAACACCTACCTTACACCTACCCTACACCTACTTTACACCTACACTACACCTACCCTACACCTACCTTACACCTACCCTACACCTACCTTACACCTACCCTACACCTACCTTACACCTACACTACACCTACCTTACACCTACCTTACACCTACCTTGCACCTACCCTACACCTACCCTACACCTACCCTACACCTACCTTACACCTACCCTACACCTACCTTACACCTACCCTACACCTACCCACCCACCCTACCTACATTATTATAACAGCCCAAAAATACTATGACATGTTTCTGGTCTCCTGGTACTTGATGTTTCTGGTCTCCTGGTACTTGTGAATCTGAAGTACTAAGGCAGCAGCGGCTCTGAGTTTCCACTTCCTCTTCAGTTTTCATTAATCCACGCCACTTACCGGGATTAAAAGTAGCCTATTTTTTATTCCAGGTTATGAACTACATGTGTGCCAAATTTCATCCAAATCCCTTCAGCCGTTTTTGCCTGATTGTTACACAAACATACAAACATACAAACATACAAACATACAAACATACAAACATTCACCTTTATAATATTAGTAGGATTTATTTATTTACATAAAACATTGTTACAAGCTGTACAGTATCCTACTAATATTATAAATGTGAATGTTTGTATGTTTGTATGTTTGTATGTTTGTGTTTCAATCAGGCAAAAACGGCTGAAGGGATTTGAATAAAATTTGGCACACATGTAGTTCATATCCTGGAATGAGCCATATGCTACTTTTTATCCCGGTTAGTGGCAAGGATCAATGAAAACTGAAGAGGAAGTGGAAATTCAGAGCCGCTGCTGCCTTAGTACTACAGATTTACAAGTACCAGGAGACCAAAAACATCAAGTACCAGGAAACCAGAAACATGTCATAGTGTTTTTTGGGCTGGTTAGGATAGGTGTAGGGTAGGTGTAGGGTAGGTGCAGGGTAGGTGTAGGGTAGGTGCAGGGTAGGTGTAGGGTAGGTGTAGTGTAGGTGTAGCGTAGTTGTAGAGTAGGTGTAGGGTAGGTGTAGGGTAGGATTAGGGTAAGTGTAGGGTAGGTGTAGAGTAGGTGTAGGTAGATGTAGGTAGGTGTAGAGTAGGTGTAGTTACAATACAAATCAAGAAACCTCCCTATTTCCGATTTTCACGCGGGCGAAGCCGCTAGTAGAAGCTAGTTATTAATAAATTATGAAATTTGCAAAAATGAGCAACTGCGCCTGAGCTAGGCCGAGCCTGTATTTCAGGACGCAGTTCACTTTCCAGAAATAATTATAAGTAATAACAGTAGTTGGATTTTACATGATAAATCAGTCATAAAAAGAAAATTATAACTTACTACTAATATATTTACATGCAATAAAACTGAACATAGAGTTACAGGTAAGGCGTTTAATGGACCCTGGACCATTAACTAACGGTGCTTGGTACCATGAAGTTAGAGCCGAGTAAGCAACTGTTTATGCACAGTAAAGATCCTAAGCCAAACAGGTGGGTATGTGCCGACTACCGAGCAATATCAACACTTCCAGAGCAACTACAAGTATCCTATAGACTTCTGTATACTGCAAACAAAACTTTGATCACCGGCTATGGGAATGTTATATGTGAATTGCGACTATAATCACGATTTTGCATAACACTTGTTTTATTGGGTCAAAAAATTTGGTCTGTATTGTATCAGGAGATTTCACAGATGCGTTGAAAACTATAAGTTTATAATAAGCAATTGCCTGAATTTCATTAGTCATTAAAACTTTGAGTAGCTCTCGGTACAAAGGTACTTTTTATTAATTTTTAGGAAACATTGATATTCAAAAGTGCCTTGCAAAGTTCTAGCCGACTGAAAGGCAAAAACCTTCCTTTCTTCTTTCCAGTCCTCCCTGCCCACGTATCACGTTTGAAAAAAAAATATTTCCCCATTTTGAACAAAGTGCAGGAAACACTAAAATATGTACGTTATACAACTCTGGCTTTCCGCTTCATGCGCACCTATGGTCCATACTCTAATGAATACGTTGAGCTAAAAGTTTTTCCTCTCACAAAAGTAAGGTAATTATTTCGCCAAGGTAACTCCCATTTCATGGCAGCACATTAGTGCTAATGTTACTAAGTTTGTTACTCGAAAAATAACAACTGATAGGTACCTATATAATAACAGCCATAAAGGGGGAGCTATAAAGCCACAAATGACTTCAAATTATCAAAGTTACTTTTAATATTTCGTAATAATGAAAGGCTGAAAGGTTTTTTATTACTTTAAATGTAAAAGTCACCTTTGTGTTATTAATTTTGCGCATGTTGTTTGGCTGTATTTGAAATATTTTTCCTTGATTTTTATCCTGCTTCTTTTTGTTGTTTTGCGTTCTGGTTTTATTTTTAGTTTAAACGTATTTAGACCTGGCCACATTAAACATAGGGTATCATTAATTAATTCAATCAACAGACCCTTTTCCCGTCTTGGGTTCTGTTTCTTGTTTCACCAGATGCGGCTACTAAGACACATCTGTTAATTCTTATTTATTCCACGATGAACTATTACTTAAACTATTTCAATGTATACGACTTCAGTGTTACACTGATACAGCACTTTTAAAAAAAATAGAGCAACGGTACGTAGCCACAAATCACCTCTGCTATACCTGGTTACTCAATACAATTCAGAAAAAGGCGAACTTTTTAAGGGATAAAGCAGAGTGGCAAAGTCGAGATGTAACGCTTTCAGACGGTCTCGAAGAAGCGGCAAAGATGAATGGCTTTCAATATGAAATTGAATTCCGCGGTTCATTGCTTTTCAATTTGTTCGAGGGAACGTTCGCCAGCGTTTACCCCGATACCCCGCAAGGTGCCGGTGTATTACACAATAGGTACCATGACTCACTCGCGAACACGAGAATAAAATATAAAAACGATTAGCGATATATTCTGAGCGCGTGCCGAGTGTCTGCCTATTCGATGACCCGAAAGTGAGGCGAGATATCGTCCCCACCAGCTCCGGCCGTTTTGTTCAACGTCTTCGTGTAATAGATATTTTATTAGAAACGACCGCAGTTTTAAACTGAAGCTAGCTGGTTTCGAGTTGTAAAGAAACAAGATCGCTTTGTTAAGCCTCACATAGAGGCTCAGTCTGTATTCCTTTTGATAATGTTTTTATATTTTTAGACGAAGCGACTTTCAAAGAATTTTATACTCTAATATTAATCTTGCCGCAGGAAAGACTTTGTGAGCTCTTTAGGGAGAAGAGTTGTTTTTTTTTGCCAAAATAATCTTTATTAGACTAGAAATTATATCAATGCTTCAAGCCTATTCTGTTAATAGAATAGAACTACTGACATAATTTTTGTTACCTAATGAATCAAATGGAAGCGTTTCTATTTCGAATTGCCAAGATATTTGCTTTAGTCACGCGATTTCGCACAATAGAATGTTGCTCTACATTTTTGAATAACCCTATTCAGGGCTTAGCAGGCGACAATAATTAAAGGCACTGAAAATTAATCATCTTTTGTGTACTTAAGTAAACGTGAAGACTATTATAATATTTCATTTCAGAAAGTGCCGAGTTACATAAATAACTTGAGTTTATTTAATGTAATTATTTCATAATAAACATTATATTCCTCGTGTAGTCAAGTATGAGAGAAGATTTGAAATTTAATATAAGACGAGGTCAAAAAAAATCTCCTCAATTGGAAAAGTTCCGCTGCTTTTCCATAACCATTACCCTTACTCCGTGCCTACCTCCATCTGTAAGGTGTAATATACAGAACTAATTTGGGGCTCAAACCGTTAAGATTTTCATTATTCCAAACATCTACGGAGGGGAAACATTGGGTCCGCTATAATCGTTGAATCGTATTACCATTACAACTGTCCACGAGACGCCAGATGCTTCAAACAACTTTATTTCATTATTCGGGCCCTTTCCGTGCGCGTGTGTTTTACTAAAGCGAAAGGAAACGGTTTTAAACTATCGGCAATTGTTGTATTTGTAGCTATTATTGTTCTATCTTTTAGTACATGGAGCTTATTAAAGTTTGTCGTGAATATTTAGGTGCTATAAAAAGTCTACGTGCCTAAATCGGTTTGTAAAAAGACTATTCAAATATTTCATAAACCAAGCCCTAATATGTAACTACAATAAACACCCAAAAATTTAAACATATTATTTTAGGCACATTGAATTACATTCTACCTTTTCGTATGTAGATTGTAGATGAAAGCATAAGATTATAAAACTAAAATAAATTACGGCATGGATCTCTGTAAAACATTTCGTCTTACTTGAGGTACTTCGCAGTCCGAATTTACTTGTACGTTTTGAGAGTAACTTGGAAGCTGTATCTCTTCCAAACTCCTTAACTTTACCAGACCTAAGCTTTATTGCAGTTGCTATGCACAGGCTTACGAAAGTCGTTGCGACGAACCGCTGTAAATGGAAAAAACTTAGGAACGTAATTAACGCTCGAAATGTCTTCTCATGTTACCAGTAGCAGACAGAATTTAAATTAAAAGTGATGAGAGGCAAACACTCAAATAGTTAACTTTATTACTCGAACATTATTTGGAGTCGACAGCACAAGTCATATGGAGGTTGAGTACGTTAAAAGATTTCAATTATACCGAGAGGTCAGACGAGCCATTGTGCTAATAATATTTAAAATGTTCAAATAAATTTCATTTTTATGAGCGGATTTTCGATAAACATTAACGGTTGAATATTTTTGCGATATTATACGAAAGAAGAACGTAATAAAAGTTAAACCTAGACGTACTTCTAAACCGACGCAAACTAAATCAGACTAAAATAAAATAGGGGCACAAAATCCTGAATAGTACACAGACTATTGTGTTTCATCTCAACTTTGACTCCATGTTGTTGTAACGTTTTGAATTGAAACAGGAATTCGCCTGTTCTGGGACAGACTGATATTTCCCGGCGCTGGAGTTATGTACCTGGTTAGTCTGCTCGTCTGAAGCCCGACGCTCGGATCTCCTGAACTACACTCTATTATTACGAGAAAACAATGCATTTCTATTATTATCGACTCGCATGAACATAACAGTATTATGTAATTCAGCTTTAGACGCGTTTAAAATTAGAAATACTCCGTAAAAACGAATTCCCTTTAAATACCGTATTTTGATATTCGCCGTAGTTGTCCACTTTCATTTCGTACCATTGCTCTAATGACCAAGGCATAACCGTTACTTTAAAAACCCGATAACTGTTTATGCCCGTTATTGTGTCAAAATTGTGGGTTACCTAGTACGGTAAGTGCTTTTTCGTTTAAAGTGGTTTTCATCAACGTGCATGGAGAAGCTATAATTTCATTCTTCAATAGTAATAGTAGGTGATGGCAGTATAAGAACTGGCGGCTTTTGCAAACTGTACCTACTAGAGTTTGCGTTATGACCGCGAACATCAAGGAAAATAATTATGTTGTATAGTGATTGACACCGTTATTATTTAAGAAGTCCGTTACAATTAACTAAGAAGCAACCAAACACCGACTACCGAAATTAACATTATTTTGTACTATGTAGTGTTTTTTTTTTAAGTCGGTTTTTTTTTGTGAAAAAGTTTTTATTTTTCACTTTTTAGTAGTACCACCTAAGAACACCACTGGAAAGTTACAGGAAAGCAAAAATACGCAATTTCGTATACATGGATGATTTTTCCACATATTTTTTCCAGCTATTTGGATTTAAAAACCAAATTGCTTAACCGATGTTGATAAAATTTAAATGGGACCAACCGAGAAGTATATCCTTTCATATAAAACAAGAATTTTTCAAATCGGTTCATAAATGACGGAGATATGAGGTAACAAACACAAAAAAAAAAAAAAAAAAAAAAAAAAAATACAGTCGAATTGAGAACCTCCTCCTTTTTTGGAAGTCGGTTAAACAAAAGAGAAGAGAAGAAAGGGAAGTAGTAGTAGGAGTATCAAGTATGTATGTCGTTTTGTGGCAATTACATACTTTTTCTTTCTTTCTTTTCTTTCAATAGGTATATATGTATCAGCCAATTACCTTAATTAGCCGTTTAATTGGTTGCCTAGCCTTTTCATTTAATTGAGCCGAACTACTGGTCGTAGAAAGCTGTATGTAGGTTCCTTGGGGAGTGTAAAAAACGGGAACGGGAAAAAACACAATATGCGTGTACGAAGTCGCGGGCAAAAGCAAGTTTTATATAATAATGGGCATCGCGTTCGTCTGTAGGTAGGTATTGTAAATATTCATAACATTTATGTTTTGCGTGTGTAACTGAAACCAATAATAATATCCGTTTCGTATCAATTAATTAAAACATTATTCGTGATTAAACAATGTTCTGTATTGATATAATTACAATGTTTCCGCATGTGGTAGCAATTAATTCACTGGAGAAAAAACTTAAACAAATAAATTATTGGTATCAATTGCAAATCTGAGCGGAAAAATGCTGCAGAAATTCGCGCACATTTTTTTATTGGAAGTAGCGTTTTTACCGTATTTAGTTCTCTCTAGCTGAGGCTAAGTCTTATTTTCTCCCTCCCTTCAAATACCCTTAAGAAGTACCTAAATACATGAAAAACCAAAGAAAGTTTGCCTAATCTACTTGAATAAAATTTCCTTAATCCACTTTTCTCCGCCTAAAATGTCAACAGTAGCTATGGTAAACAAATTTCACTAAGATTTAATACTCCGTGTCGTGAGAAACGGCAACTTATTTTCTTACCCTGATTTAAATTCAGAGCCTTACAAACGTATTAAAATTATTACACCCTTTTTTTTCGTTTTCGTATTTTTCAGTGGAAAACTTACTCGCGCTTTCTAAAACTGAGTTCTCTATTTTTACAACGTTGTTAAATATGTAAAGTGTTTTTATGGTAGATGAAAATTTGGATGAGGTTTTTGTGTTATTAGAATTTAAATATGAACTTTAAACATAAAAAGTAGATAACTTGATTAATGTCGTCCTATATTCATTCAATGAATAATTCATTCATTCACTCTTTAAAACACCAACTGAAGTCAATCTCTTATCTTTATCCCAACATATTTGGGGTCGACTCAACACGTTTTCTTTTATACGTCTCTATTAGTCTTCATTTCTATAGCCACCCTGTCTGATTATTTCATCGTTTCCTTAAACAACAGCATTTTACATAAACAATCTAAGTCCATCAAAACATTTCCAATCTCATAATTTTACTCCTGAATCTGATAAACAACTGGCATAGTCCACAGTGCACGTTCACTTGTTTTATTAACGCCCTGTACGCCACGTTCCTATTCTCAAAGGGCTTTACAGCGCAGATTATGATACAGAATGAGTAAAGTTTCCATTGTTAAGCATCGTCATAAACTAACACAAAACAATTGTTAGTTGCCCCAGGGTGTGCACCGTCGCTTGGGCCATAACAAATCGCTTTTATACTGCACTGCTTGTTAACGTAAAACGTAATTAACAATACCTACGTTAACATTAATCTAGTATACGAAAATGTTCAGAAACACGATGAAGCATTTAGAAGCTTCTATTCATTATAAATTTCGCCCTGTCTATTTATTTGAGGAGCTGTAATAAATTAGTGAGGTATTACAAGGACTTGTCTTTATTAGGCGTTCGCACATGGGACGCAGGTAATTTTGGCGCCTTAGGATTGATTTTACCAGGGGCCTAACCACCAACTCTTAAAGCAGTATTTATTCAATATTATTTCCAGTGGGAAAGAGACCGAGCTATACAGAACGTATAGCTCCATCTCTTTCCCACTGGAAGTAATATTATGGTATTACTGCTTTAAGAGTTGGTGGTTAGGCCCCAGTACATGATAAATTTGCACGTTCTGAAATAGAAAGTGTAATATTTCAAAAACAACATTTTTGTTGCCAGCAGATTCGCCAGTAGGAAAGTCTAAAACTGTATCAAGGGAAAATACTTCCGGGATCAAAATGATCTTGTGTCCAAGACAGGTGATCTACCTTTATGCCGAGTTTCATCGAAATCCGTTCTGCTGTTAATACGTAAATAAGTAACAAACAGATAGATGAACAGATTTAGATTAATATTTGTTGATGTTTGTTAGTATATTTTTATAACAAGGAAAATATAAAATCTTTAAGATCGCAAAATAATTGTTTCCTTTTTAAGTGGACGAGGTCAAAGATAAACATGGCTGTTTTACAATGAAGGCGTTCTGAGACAATTCCTCTTCTAATTGACATTGAGAAGCACTCGAGTTTAATTTTTAAGATATCTTGAAACGTTGTAGGTAATTGACGTCAAAAATGTTACTTTCTTTTTTGCAAGAAATTTTCCGCTCGCTAGAATTTAATTATGGTCGTAGCGATGCCAAATCACGCGTTATTGTAAGATTTTCTTTAGCCTTATTATTATTTATGAGCCTTAAGCGTTTTCAGTACTTGTTATAGCCGTTAACATTCCGGGCTTCGGTTGTGTCGGAACATAGATCCGGTTTTTGGGAGCAACCTTATTTATATTAAGAACCGGTAAGCCAATAAAATGTTATTGCCTTGCGAAGGGTCGAATTACAATATTATAAATGTATACGTCATACATATTAAGTGGGCAGGTGTGTGCCGATCTAGTAAGCAAGACACACGAAGAGAACATTATTACATCGTTATCTGAAAATCTGTAGTGTGAAATTGTGCTAAGGAAGGAGCCCGCTCGGCCGCGGCGCGACTTGCTGCCTGAAACTTTAATGTAACGCCTCGGCAGAGCTGTTTCCTAGAAAATCCCCACCCGAGCCTTGATTTCGGTTTTATGCGGCTCTAAAGTTGTTTGCCATTTACTTGAATTAGTAAATATGTAAGTACAAATTGAGGATTTAATGTTTATCGATCGAACAACGCAGGTAAGCTGGCTTAAGTCGTTTTCGATTTAGGTGTGAGCCTCGGGTTTTAATCTTTTCCAAGAGGGTGATTTGTGAAGACTTAGATTACTTTAAAGAAGTCGTAAAAGTTAGTCTATTTTATTCCGAAATTGAATAGCTTGTTTATATTCAAGAAAGAGGTTTTAATTATAAATAGAATCAAGTAAACACACGCAAAACTAAATCCACTTACCAATATTAAGGTAATCTGAGCAACAGGCATCGTATTAATCCTTAAAGCCGAGTTAAACATAACATGAATGCATTACCTGTCGAAAAGCCAATAACCACTGGCCTCTAGTTAACTTTGGAAACTCGTACGTTCCGATGGGCGGCTAATTCACTTTGTTTTTCTTTTGTTCCCTCGCCGATCGTTTATCATGTTACCTTTTGGATAGAGATGATGTTGTGCCTAAACTTTCAAAGTATTTTCGAATTGACTTTCTAAGATGTTACCTTATTGAAGATAACCTGAGATAAAGAATCGTAGTCAACGGTATTTTATTTATGACGTCATATATGGTGAGCATTTAAATTGTACTCATAATACACAGTGTTCCAGAATTGCGTGGTTATATTTAAGGGTGATGTTGGGTAGCTGATATACATTAAGGAAAAAATACCAAAACAAAACAAGCCTTTAAAAAAAACAACCAGAAAACACGATTTAAAAGTTCCAAAGAAACTTTTTAAGCAGTTTGTTATAGTTGGTGGTAGTCATTTTAGTTCCATCGCAGAGTTGATGTCACCAACTGCATCAGACTGCTTGAAAAGTCATTCAATCGGAACTTTTTAGTCGGTTTTTGTGACCGATTTTTTTTTAAAAGTCACATTTTTATGTTTTGATATTATTTCCTTAATGTGTATCAGCTTTCCAACATCACCCTTAAATATGAGCACTTATTTCTGGAACACCCTGTGTATATGATGATAATGTGACCCACTGTTTCCTTCATAACAAACATGGAAATAAAAAATTCCGTTCCTTAATTTAAAAAAAAAAACCAAAATTAAGTCCTTTGATGAAATGTGTTGAAAAACGTCATTCGATAACGTGTCGCTTCACAGCCTCGCCATCGCTTCGGAAAAAGATTGTCCACTTGCATCAAAATGTACCTACTAGTATCGGTTCAAAGTTCTTTTAAAACAATTAGCCAGCACTATTTCCAATGATCTATCTTTAGGTTCGTGATTCTAGCTTAAATGTGACTTCATCGCCGAATCCACGGCTTCATCTAAGGCATTCAGTCGACTTGTCGTTCATAACGAGCACTTAACTGATTGCTCGTTTGTCTCACGTAGTTGGATTGCACCTATTTTGCCTCAAAGCCGTCATCAGCTTAGAGTTTCCCGAGTATATTGGGATTGGATTTCAGCCTTACCAGACTGGTCTGAATATCAGGTTAGGCTATCAAGGCTTGCTTAATTAGAAGGTATCAATTTTCTAAGACGGACTGATATTCAATTCCATCTTCATATAACTCCTACGTCCTACATAGCAGTCTGTATGCTTGGACTTTTAAAAAGTTTAATCAATTACGTACGTCTCAACGGCATAACAGATTTTTATGAAACGCACACGGCACTGGCATACAGGTAGGAACACGGATAGAAATTACGCGAAGCTTGCAAAAGCATTTTTTTTTTTAAATTTCGTGTTGTGTTCATATTTTAGTTATAGTGACGTTTTGGACTATCGCATGTTTTGATTGACTGCCTGCAAACAAAAAAAACTAGAGCTGGTTTATATTTTTCATGTGAAATATAAATTCATGTGAATCTTTGTGCAAACAGTTCTTTCAGTCATATACGCAAAACAAATTCGTACGCAGTTTGCGCTTTATTCTGAACTCTCCAAATATTGTCGGTATATTTTTCGGTTTCAAGAAAAATAAAAAAAATCCGATAACTTAATTTCCAAAACTTTTTGAATTGGGTAGCCCAGATTTAAAGGCTCTCGCAGACTGGGGCTACATGATAGAGCGATAACGATGCGACGACTTTTTTCATATTTTTTTTTACCGTACATATATTTATGGAAAAAAAATCGTCGTATTGATGACGCATTCTCGTGGCTTTGGATACAAATTAAAAACCTTTGTAAGTTAGTAATAAGTAGTTTAGAGCCATTACCTAAATTACGTCTAAAATAATATACCCACAGCACGTCCAAAATTTTTAGGTAAGTAATTGTTTAAGTGCAGTTGTTCGGCGCTATGTCGCACGTACGACGGAGCGTAACTCGGTAAACTCTTCACGACTTAACTTTGGTGGGCATTCATCTAAAACTTCGGCAGGCACCTGAACAGTCGCGTGACTTGACGCAAGCTATGGCTAAGAGACCAAACTGTCGGTAAGGCTGCGATTCCACTTGGTATTATAGCTAAGCGAAAAAGTTCAGCTATGAAACTATTTGTACCAGACAGAGCTACGTGGTCGTCGGGTTGTGGTCCAGACTCTAGCAAAGGAAGGAACTTTACTTTGTATAAATAATAATTATTTTATCACCACTACTCTCAAAACGGTGAAGGAAACCATCGTGAGGAAATCTTTATTTCCTGGAACTAAAAAACCGAAGACGTGTGACATCTACAAACTCGAACTGAGCCCGCGTGTTGGATTTCGGCTCACCGCTTTCCTCATAGAGGCCTGAATGCTAGCAGTGGGAACGCTATAGAAGTATTATGTTAGCAGTTTAGCGGTGCAGGTGAACGTGCTATGAAGATGCGGGTAACGCAAATTTAAAAACAGCTTGGTCGAACTCTCTTCAGAGGTAAGCCAAGCAAAGCTATGAAAACCAAACAATCCCATCCATAAATCCATGTTGGTTGATATCACACACATCCATTGCTACGCGGCTTAGCTCATCTCTGATAGGACTGCAGCCTAAACTCCACGCGTTGTTGCCATTGTTGCACGTTTTGCTATCTCTTTCGTAAATGTTATGTTACTGCTCTTGTACTCAAGTACTACCAACTCTTGATGGTAATCTAGAAGGATGTTCCAAGTACTTTAGAAATGTCAGCTGGAATGAAATGGCGCGCTCAATTTAAATAATTGCCGTGACAGCAACGGATGTTGGACAAGTGAAATGGGAACAATAAAAATATTTTGTTGTTTTCAAATGTCAAATTATGAAACTCGAAAATAATACCAAAGATTAAAGTTAAAGCTTAACCAATGTTCTTTCCAATGTTTGCTTTCTCAAGCCAATCCTTCAGTGTAACCACCCTGGGTGCCTGACCACCACCAATATGGATTAATATGAAAGGGGTTGTGTTTAGTGAATGTTTTAGTAATAAAACGACAGTGATCGTGTACTCAATTTAATACACGATACCGTCAGAATTCGCGATCAAATATTCATTGTGCATGAATTTTGATTAAACACATTCGATATTGATGCTCATCACATTTGTGATATCTCGATATTGATCGGTTCCACAGAATCATTAGACACGATATCGCATTGTTCGAACAATCGCTTGCTAATTACGCTGAAGTGCAAAGATCATACGTCGCTCAAAGCAAGAGAACCAGAAGTTCCATTTTGTTTGGCACTTTCTTCTTTCATTTTCTTTGACTGACCGACCTTGACAATTCAAAAGTTCCTGTTAATGGTTTAATTGAAATAAAGCTTTGACTTTTGACTTTGCACACCTCTAGCGGTCGGTTCAACTGAAGGTCTGTGATGATTAACTATAGACCTCCCAAAAGACGGACTGATGATTCGGTGAAGGCGCATAGAACCTGTTAATGTGGCGACTTTTGGGAGAGGTTTATATCCGGCAGTGTATGTCTTTCTGCTGAAATGATGATGATGATTATAATGTATGATAGAGTGAGCCGGGGGTTTTAGTCCAGAGGAGCAAAGGCTTTGCATCTGGCAACTAATCATGATGGTAAGATTTTTCTACAAAGTTTTTCCATGACTCTCATTATTCTTTTTTACCTTTGGATAGCTAAGGACTCGAAATTAGTTCGCAAAATACTTCACTTTAAGACTGACTGTATTTATATGCGTACCTATTGAGTGTAGAGCTATTTCTATCCTGAATCCTTAAGGATTCATTGATGGATTTAACATAAATTCATCACCGCTACTTTATTCTCCTACGAATAATTATTTCAATCCTTCATTCATTTATTTATTCAGTTTCGTGCGATGCTTTCATGAGTCCCAATAAAAAAATACATATTAAAATATTGTCTGACATTTGACCCAATTCTTAGTAGATTGTAAAAAGTACGCTCATAATACAACCGTCGGTATTGAACTACTATTGTTCTGCAGTATTTGAATAGACCACGGCGCGTTGTTGCTAGATAGATGATAGCTCTTATCTGAGTACGTATTGTTACTAGGTATTGTTATGAGAGCGTTGAAAAATCGCATGCTACAATTGAAATTATTATAACGTCGATGTAATCCGTACTAAGTATAATATTCTAGCTGCCTAAGTAAATCTATCTGTATGTTTGTTAACTTTCCACATCTTAGCTGAACGGTTTTGGGTGAAACTTGGATCACAGTACATACCTAATTTGTTTTTAGACAATTAGTGGATTAATACCTACATACATACTTTTTATAGTTATAGAGGAGTATGTTATATTGGTATGATTTCCGACGTTCACTTTTACGCTTAAGACTTTCCAAAAAGTCATGTAAACATCTAAAGAATCAAAAACTTGACAAAAATACACACTAACGTGTTCGTATTTTCAGACGGGTTTTCAGAACCTTAATACACTGGCAATTGTTTGTTTGTAGGAATTAATCTCTGGATGTACCTACTATCTAAATTCGCAAATTCGTCGATGTACAGGCCGCAGGAGCGAAGCCGCTGAAAAACTAAAGCTAGTTGGTAGTTCGTAAGCACACAGTAGGTACATAGTGTAGGGCCTACGCAAAGCTGTTCAATGTCGATAAGTAAAGCTGCAGTTAGAGATGCTCTCGATAAGATGCTACTATTGCCTGTTTAACTGTTAGCCGATAATATTCTACTCTAATTAGCATTGTTCTACCTCTGCAGCTACCAACCCAATGCCTACGTATTACACTCTAATCCCAACATAATATCTTACCCTCTTACTAATAAATACAGAATAAAGTTTAAACCTATGAAAATGTATGGTTATTCCTTTGTTATTCCTGGTATAACTTTATTTCGTGTTTATTAGTAAGAGGGTTAATGTCTAAGCTGATTCAGTTATCAAATTTCAATGTAGTACACGATTTCTAGTTAATTGCACCACTTGGGCACTACATACAATATAATAGTATCTGCTTTCGAGCTTAGACGTACCCCATATCTACCCGCATAATTCCCAAGTACCACTACCCCAGCTATAATTGCCTGAAAACCGTTTCCAGACATTCAATTATTTCGTTTATTTAACTCTGGATTTTTAAATCACACAAATGAAATAGAAAATGAGAATCAAGTCAATTTTTTAACAAAGAAAAATGAAAAAAACACTTAAAAAAAAAAAAATCCGCCAACCTTTATATTCGGCTGACATAACATTGTCCCGCGTGACATAAATATTGCCGTGAGCATTATATCGAACAAATTAATTTACTACGCTGTAGATATTGAATTTATTACTGTGACAGTGGCCCGTAAGTCCGGGGTTTATGATAAAAGTGCGCGCGCAATATCGCCAGTGCGTAATTAGCGTCACAATCAAGATTGCTGACGATGATACCGCGGTGCGCGGCGCGTTGTCAAAATCAACGCATTTCGTTACATTCTTCCGTTTCGTTATTCTTAAGTCCGCTTTCTCCTGAACCTTTATTTAGTTAGACGATGCAATTTTCTTACTCAAAGTTACTTTAAAGCGAGGGTTAAAACAATTTGGTCATTTGAGCTGTATACTTACTAAAGAAAAGTGAGCTACATTTGTGGAGCTTAGTCCGTGAAATTGTTAGTACTTGGTGTAAGTGTTCGGTGCTATTGTGCCTCTGAAAAATGCATAATGTCACCAGCACTGCACTAGTTCTTCCAACATATAGATTGCACAGTAAGTATATCCGACTAAGACCTACAGTTGAGGTCCATTTAAAGAGAGACGAGAAACAGAGTACCTCATCCTCCGTTGAAAGTTAGGATCCTCTGTCTGAAGCTTTTTCTGATGACTTCGTATGTAGCTAATAATAATAATAATCTTTATTTCAAAACAATTTACATTATTGTGTCACTATGTGGTAGACAGTTGTTAACAATCGTTTTATAAATTGTAAGTCTCAGTTATTAGAATCTCTGGCACCCAAGCTAAGATCAAACTTGTGTTATGGGTGCCAGGGCTCTCTCATATTATCACTAAGTAAGGTAGGATTACAATTTGGAGGTACATAGTGCCTTCAAGATCATCAGCAACAAAAAGAAGGGATAGTTTTTTTGTTTTTAAATAAAGATAGAGATATTAAAATGTATGACAATAAGATAAATCTAAATCTAAAGCCTCTTCCTTCCTTTCCTTCGTGTGTATGTGTGTATGAGGGTAAGGGTGTGTAGGTGCGTGAGTGTGTTATGTGATGGTGTGTATATGTGTATGTGCCTCAGTAGCACTATAGGGGGTATGAAAATTGTGTATGTGAGGGTGTTAGTGAAGGGTGTGTGTGTATATGTGTGCAATGATGTTGGTAAGTAAGTGCATGTTTTTATTTGATAAAATGTTCTAGCTCCTCATATGTAAGACTCGAAATCCATTTGCTGACTATATGCTTACATTTAAATTTACATAGTTTATAAATGTTGCATTCTTTGTTTACTTTATTGTAGATGCGGCTTCCAAAGACTCGATAATGTCGTCGAGCCATTTTAGTCCTATGCCTTTCTGATGGACAGACATCCGTGTATCTACGTTTTTCCCGGAACTGGTTAGGGTTATATTGCAGCGTTACATGTTTGCGCAGTATGGTGTTGAGCACAAAAAGCTGTCTAACAGTCATGACTCGGCAGTCTTTGTATAGTTGTGTAGTACTATACCTAAAGTGTTTGTAAGTCATGACCTTGAGTACAGCTCTTTGCGCTCTTTCTAGTTGTAGCACGTTACTTTTAGGAGCACCACCCCAAACGGTTATACCAAAGGCTAGTATTGACTGACAGTGAGAAATATACCATTCGTATAGTATCGAAGTCAGCACAATGTCGCAGGTGTTTAAAAATTGCTATCAGCTTTCTCACTCTGCCGGACAGCATCTTAATTTGAGTGTTCCATGAAATAAGGCTATCTATCATAATACCAAGATATCTGACATTGGTAGTTCTAACCAATGGTGAGCATGGGTGCATTGCTCCAATTGTCTATCGCAAACATGAGCTCTGATGACAAAAGACTCATCTGGTTGTGAGGATGATTTCATTGAAAAGGTGACGTAGTTTCTCTCTCTCTAGCTTATTGATTAAGGTGGGAACAGAGACAGTGTCAAAAGCTTTAGACAGGTCTAAGAAGATACCAACACATTTGGAGCCTTCATCAAGTATCCTAACGGCATTGTCAACCAAGGCACCAACAGCATCTTCGCAGGATTTGCTTCTGCGGAAACCGTATTGGTTGCCTGATAGAATATTGTGTGCTTCCAAGAAGTTCATTAGCCGATTGTTAATTATCTTTTCAATAATTTTTGACAAAGCCGGTAGGACCGAAATAGGTCTGTAGTTATCGACACTGCCTCTATCTCCACTCTTATGAACAGGGGTCACGATTGCTTTTTTTACGACTCTTGGGAAAACGCCTTTACTGAAACATAGGTCGCAAATGTGTGTTATAAGTGGAACCAGGACTTGTTTGTTCATTTTTATCATCTTAGCTGTAATTCCATCCCATCCCGCAGCAGAATCACTTCGAAGACCCATGATTATTCTTTCCACTTCAGTGTGATCCGGCGTGAGAAGAACGAAAGAGTTTAGTTGAGAGCTGTCCTGTAGATGTGGGGAACAATTTGTTATCTTAGTCTGTCTAGCCGCAAGGTTACTGCCAACATTAGCAAAGAAGTCATTAACTTTATTTATAGAAGACTTGTAGTCCAGTCCAGAACTAGTTAGTAGTTCTGTTGGAGGAGATTTAGAACTTTGTCTATTCACAATATTATTAATTACTATCCATGTGTAGCTGTATAGATGTCGCCACATTACCCTCCTGCAAGAACGGTGGTCGTAGCAGTATGAGTCATTAATACATCTAGAGATGCTGTCAGACCTATGGGTGTGGAAAGTCTTTACCCCAATATAAAGTGAGTAAAGTGTATGAGAGAACAAAACAACAGCCTGTCATCAGATGTCTCGTTAAAAATTAAGTACCCTAAGAGCGGTTACGGACTGCATCCGATCCGAATCGGTGAAAATACGTTCCGAAGTAGTCGTAGAACTATTTGTATGGTAGTTTACGCATTATATCCGATTTCCGTCATCCGATTTCTCTCCGTCATCCGTAAGTCTCCAATGGGGTTGGCAACTGTCAAAGTGGCGCTAGCATAGCTTTAACCAAAATATAAGAATTTTCTATGAACATTTTGAATAACTAATTATTTTCACAATTCCAAAGATCTGTGAAGTACCTTTTTGTAAGGATATAGGTGCGCATCAGTTTCCTAAAGATTCAGCAATGACAAAAAACTGGCTAAAGGCCATAAGGAGACAAAACTTCAAGCCGGAAAAAATTCGAGGTTATGTCGTAAACATTTCTTGGAAACAGATTACCATAAAACTAGTTTTTATACAGGTACGTCACATTAATTGTATTCTAAAAATATTCGGCATCATAATAAAAATGTGTTCTTTATCCTTTTTGGTTGTTTCTAGGTATTGAAAACAAGCATCGTTACCTGAAAAAAACAGCAGTCCCAACATTGTTTCTCTGGACTACTAAAACTCTTTCTCAAGAAGCTCAAGCTCGAGAAGAGCGCTTATCAAACCGAAATATTAGAAAAGCACTCTTTGATGAGATAGACACATCAGCTGTGCAAACTACCAGTTCAGAAGATTTGACTCTTCCTGATAATATATATATTTCTACCCAAGATGATGATTGAACGCAGCTCATTGATTAATTTGTGTGATGAAGGTGATATTGTGATGGTGTCATGGCTGATAGAGGATTTAATTTAATGTCCAGGACTTGTTTGCAGTGAAAAATGTGTCAATTAATATACCTGCTTTCTTGAAAGGCAGACCACAGTTTCCAGGTTTTGTATTAAAGCGCGCGTGATCAGAAACTTGCAAGTCAAAGAGTATCTACACATAGAAAGATTAATAGGCTTAACAAAAACTTATAAAATTTTGCAGACACCTTTAGTCTCATTTTATGTGGCATCCGAAATATTTGTAATATGATTGATGTTGTGTATGTTTAGAGTAAGGATAGTAAATAATAAAAAGAAATTCAAATAGTTATGTTTATTAGTTTTATTTTCACACCCTCATAAAATAAAAAATAATACACTAAAGAAAACAAGAACAAAAAAATCTGAAAATCTTATTACAGGTATCCTAACCTACCTACAGCCTATTTATAATTAATGTGTTTTTTTAATTAAATAAAAATTTGGGTATTTAAATACATACTTACTCAAAATTGCTTGTTTAAAATAATTGTTACAGAAGTTGTCAACTTTTTCTAACATCTTGAAATAAATTCCTCATCACATATAGGGCCTTAAATGTATAAACAATCAAATTATAGAATGATCTATTAGTACAGTATAGCTGACCCAGTATTGCGGATTATGTCCCGATACATGCTAGAGTGAGGAGGATCATCGTGGCTTTGAGTTCCTGTGTTTCCAAAGTAAACATTCTGGTCATACAGCTCTAATCTGTAAACAAAACAAGAGTTCAGTCTTGATAGAAAAAACTTAAAAAGCACTATCTTGAAAGCTTTTACTTTCGATAAAACGTTTTGTATCAAAGTACATTAGGTAAACGAGAACCAAGCTAGCAATCACTCTTTCAAAATCATGTATTTAGAAGGGAAAATTTGTGATTTATAGTTATAAGGTTATACCTGTCGACTAGGTCTGCTTTCCTTCCTCGTAAAGATGCACCTCGTTTCTTCAATTCAGCTTTCAACCCACTTATCCGCCATGTCGAATACATGTTTCGTTCACAACAGTTCTTTCAATATTATAAAAAAACGCACTTAACAAGTTTATCCAAAACACAACACAAACTTGACAGGTGAAAGCTATGCTAGCGCCATCTACCTAAAGCTTTCACCGGCCAACCCCATTCGGAAGAAATATTTACGAATTAGCCATAGTACTGTTTGAATGAACGCTTTCGCATTACCTCCGATTCAAATCGGACATATCTGTTCGTCTTCCGACATACAATCGATCGATCGTCGATCGATGCCATCGATCGACATCGAACCGCAACGCCATCTATCCCGCCAGCTACGAACTAACTGAAAAAAATCCTACACCGCGGTAACAGTTTTCCGTGCGATTTGAACATGTATTCATTCTACCATTGATCGTTGGCATCGATCGACGATCGATCGATGCCATCGATCGACATCGAACCGCAACGCCATCTATCCCGCCAGCTGCGAGCTAACTGAAAAAATCCTACACCGCGGTAACAGTTTTCCGTGCGATTTGAACATGTATTCATTCTACCATTGATCGTTGGCATCTATCGAATGGCGATCGATTGGCGTGGTAACACCCTTAGATATGATGGACCATGAATTGTTTTGATGTGGATCATAGGTTCGAGTTTTTCGACTCTAGATCCGTATTTTCACGAATTCGGATGCAGTGCGTAAAGCCGATCCTAGTTTTTCATTTCCATATTTTCTCGGATTCGGATCAGATGCAGTGCGTAACCGCTCTAACAAGTCATATACCTACATACATGCCTTATAAGTTACGAGGATTCTGAATAGTTTTACTTCTTAACCTCGTATTTTAGTCAACCCTTGTTCATACACTAAAGATCCTCTATCACCTATCATTTACTAGATATTTCATTAGGTTCCTTTCTCCATAGTTGACACTATTCGAAACTATTTTCATTTTCGTCTTATTTATTCAATTGAGGTATTGATAAATAGTAGGTTATACAGGTATAACCTACTATTTATCAATACCTTTTTAGGAAATAACATATAAATATTATTGGAGCTTTTTACGAGAGTATAGAAGCTTAATCATGTCATTTCAATGGAAATAAGTAGATGTCTGACCTTTACGCCATAGAAACGAGCAAGGCAATTAGGTTGGTATTGATCAAACTTGTTTTATATGGAATACTTTGAAAGAAGTTTTAAATATTATCTTATACTTAAAATATCATAACAAACTTTGTAGCAAAAATCTATGATAATGATGTGTTACTGTTTACTATGTAGGTACTTACGTACCTGTCAAATTACGGGTACAGTTTTTTTATTAAAAACCTAAGCCCTGATTTAATACCTATACTTATTTATTTTTGCCTCTAAACTTTAATTGTAACACTATAAATAGGTATTATATCTTCGATTTTGAGAATAAATGAATCTTGGAAACTTCAATAAAATAAGTAGGTAAAGTAAAGAAGAAAAGTTTTGTTTCGAACATTTTTCTGAATATTTCAGTTTCTATTCTACAATAAAAGAACACCGCAGCTACAGTGAACTACAGAAGTGCGGACGAAGTCATTTCTGCGCCTAATAATTTTCCCGGACGTAATGAAACTCCACCGGCATTTTTATTGACGGTATCTTGTTATTTTTTTAAGAATTTTTACCTTGAATATCTTAAAAAGGTAACTGCGGTATTTCACGTTGCAATGTTGACTTCCTTGGAACTAAGGAATGCGGCAACAATTTTAATTGAGAGTTGGCTCATAGTTCAAGTTTGGACAGCGCTAATTTGATATGCCACAGATTCCTCTAAGGAAACAAGTGCCTAACCATTAGCCCGCTGATGATATTTTTTAAAACAAAAACTATTAATTCGCCGTTAGACAGCAATCACCTGAATAATTTAATATGAATAAATAAACTACTACTACTCAATAGAATAAATAACATGTATCAAATTCGAAATATCTCACGCAAATGAACAAATCGCTTTCTCGTATCTCACAAAATAATTCACAGCAATACAGCCATTTCACACGAGTACTTTTCGAAGAAAACTAGACGGCTGGGTACTCAAATTATCTCGGCTGTTTAATATTTAAGCACACTTGGTGTTAGGCTAATCTATTGCCTAACGGTTTAACCATACATTAGGGGGTTATTCCGGCAAGTGGGGGAGGGGGGAGCCCGTCATTCCCCTGAGAGATTAGGTTGCATTCAACGATTAATTATACTAATGTTTTGCTCTATTTCGGTATTATGACCTAGAGCTATTTGCTAAATACGACTACATACTATACGTCGTTTACAATGCACTATAAATTGAATTATAGGTAGTTCTGTTCAATTGTAGAGGAAATAAACTGTAGCATAGGTATGAGGGACAGAGGTGACGCTTTGCATAACTCCTATAAATTCTAAGTAATTTCCTCCACTCGAGTCAACCAAATTGTTAGATTTCGTTGCTTCTTGGCGACTGAGTCGATCGAGGTGGGGGATGAGTCCTTCGAAAGAGTTCCAGTAGAGTTTAGAACACTTATAGTCTTATACTTATAGAATTAGTATGCTAAGGGTCTACATGGGTATTTTAGGGATACGTTCTGTATTTGATAAACAGTAAGGAAACAATAGCAAAAATAAAAACATAGACGTTTTTAGAAAAAAAACGACTCCTAAAAATGACCACAAATATTCCAAAATACTCAATAATATCAGTTTTCAAGCAGTCTGAGGCAGTTGGTGGCATTCAATCTGTGATTAAAATAAATAAAAGTGAATTGCTTGGAACTTTTTAGAAATTTATTTTCGATACGTTTTTTGAAAAAAATGGCGTTCTTTTTTAATTTTGCTAGTTTCCTTACAGTGTATCAAATACAAAACAACACCATTAAAATGACCACGCACTTCTGAAACACTCTGTATATTAACGACCAAACTATTGTATGTAGGTGTATATTTATACAGCAGCTACCTGTGGAATTGGGAAATAAACATAAACAAAAATTGTTTATTTCATTGTCATTTTAAATTGGCAGACAAGTTCTTTTGTTCCAAGAGGTAAATACTTTGATGTAAATAAAATATTTATGAATTTTGTTTACCACAACGAACAAAGATCGAAATGTCACCGACAGAAATAATTCTGGCGCTGTGGATTCGAAGTAACGGTGGGTTATTTGTTAACCGGTTCAATGAAAAATAATAATTTTCATATTTTATTGTTTGTCGCGATTTCACAATAAGTTACGAATATATTATGACTTCGTCTTCCCGTGGCCTGGCCCCTTTTTTCTGCATTCAAAGTTATAGGACTACTATGCCACATTCAGCCACAGTGTTAGTTAAACTGTTTAAACGAAAAAATGGGCGTCCCGCAGGGCACGATTTTGGGTCCTTTCTTATTTCTAGTTTATATCAATGTTTCACGTCATTAATTGCAAAACAAACTAAACATGGCCTTGTTTGCCGACAATACTTCTTTGATTTTTAAAATAAATAGACGTAATCTTGAGGACGAAATTAACGCCCTTCTGCAGGTCCAAAATTGGTTCACTGCTAATAATTTAGTTTTAAATGAGAAAAAAGATTTGCCTTACCAAATCTCAAAAGTAGTGATTGTGACATAGTGTTGAACAAGGAAAAACTGGAATTCGTGGATAGAACAGTTTTCCAGTTGTCTAAAAATTTTCCTAGGCTGATCTGTGCATTTTTTTTTGAGAAAAAATAAGTTTATATTTAACAGTAAACAATTTTATAGCTGTTTACCTCATTTAATAGAAGTCTCGATTTTATAACCTATACCTTCATAAATACTGGTAGCAGACAAACTCTGTGGGGTATCCATTCTGACTATCATAATTAGACCATAGTAGAAACTATAGAGAGCTATCTGGCCAGTCACCTCTACCACGCCATTTTCTCGAAGCAATCTCCGCAAAAATGATATCCAGGCGTCAGCTCCCGGCCTACGCCACACAGCTATTTCCCGAAATATCTATACCATCTTGCCTTCTCGATAGTTAATTATAAATCAATATCACCGCGCTTGGAATCCCAATTAATTAAACCCATAATGAAATAGGGTTAATTTATAATTGATAAACTATGCATACATGCTATGTAGGTACGTATAAGCTACCTAATAGATCGCGTTATGTTAATACACAGTGTGTTGATTTTATTGGTAGTTCCGCTTTCGGAAACTTTACGCAAATAGTTACCTAACACACTGCGCCGAAAGAAAAATCTCCCTTTGAAATTATATGTAGAGAGACATAAACAATATCCTGAATTAGCATAACAACTTGGGGTACATGCCTCAAGTTCGCACTCCTCATAGATAACACAGATCGCACCTGCACAGAAATGTTTTTGTTCAATTTAACCCTTACTTTGCCGCGTTCATCTTAATTCTGGCAACGTTCGAGCTTATTAGGAGCAGACTGATAATGCGATGAATAATTTACGGAAACATTATTTTATATTAACTTCTTAATTTGTTAAAGCTTTTCGTTTAAGAGGGTTGGTCGAAGTTTAAATTTACTTTTCTGTGAATTCTTTGTGTTATTGAAATGGGAAGTTTACAATTATTGAGTTATCCAGCACTAGGCAATCACTGCCTAGTGCTTGATTATTCGTAAACACAAGAATAAAAAGGAATCGAAACATAATAATGGTTAACTCGGTCTCTGCATTTAAGAGATTATGTACAAAAGATTCAAAACGTAGGGGACTTTCACACATATGTGGACGTAACGGTGCAACACCGTAGCCTCCACTTATTCAGGGTCCTGTGTTAGATCCAATCTCCAATTTACCCAAATATGTGTTCGAGCAACAGATTTGTGTGCCTAAGTAATTGCAGCTCGCTCAGAGAACCTGGGCTTTTTAGTGTGAACGCTCTGTTTACCGTTTGGTCTTGGCTGCTTGCATATCCCATCACTATTTGTCGATGATGTAAGGCACGGTGAACCTATGTCCCGATAAGGATGTTACGTAATGTCGATTTAGTCTCATCTACACTTGGGCGAAAATATCGAAACTGTTTTCTTAACTTTAATTCTCGCCTACTGACTACACGACTTCAAATTCTAAGAAATATCAGATAGAAGTGTGAATATTCTGAAATCTAATATCTTTAAAAGAGCAATTCTTGTATATATCTATTTATATATAATCTGAATCTCGGAAAAACGGCTCCAACGATTTCATGAAATTTTGTATGCAGGGGGTTTAGGGGGCCATAAATCGATCCAGCTAGGTTTCATTTATAGAAAACGTCGTTAAAGAAAAAACCGAGCAAAACTCGGTCATCCAGGTACCTACTATGGTTTATACTGGCTGTTGATAATAACCGTGATTACTGGTAAATTTTCAACATCAGTATACAAGTTACGTATTTTGATAACGCAAACACCTAACTGACATGACATCTAAAATGGGTCTGAAAAGACAGACTAATTTATTCCTTGCAATAAATTAGGACTTGTAGAAAACTTTGCGCCTATTAAATGACGTAATAACTGTGTTCTTGTCGCGTTCTTACAGATGGTTTTTATTAAACATTAGTTAAGTACTACTCTAACCGAACTTCTTATGAAACTCTCTATGTAAGAAGTATTTCTTTGCTTCGCCGTATTTAGAAAATATTGGATTAGTTTTCTCGTTATAAAATTTTATAAAGCAATAAAACTGGTCGGGATCAGATAAAACGGATAGTTATTACTTTTGATTTATTGCCCTGAATTCCTGTGCTTATGTACCCCAAGGTATATCATTTTCAGGGTGTTAAACACGCAAAATATTTATATGATGGGATCAATTTACCGTGTATTTTAGGGGCCGGTAATATTTTCAGGAATGGGTTTATTCGGTATAACTTAATACTTTTTTCGTCGACTTTTGGAAATAAAGAAGTAAAAGTTTTACAACACAACCTGGAAAAACAGATCGATAATTTGGTGTACCCGTACCTTTAGAATACTTAAGATGAATCGTAAACCAATAAAGGGATCGCGGAAGACGGTCAGTTAATATACTATAAGATATAAAAATCAAAGAACGCTACAGTCTAATTGAAAACCCCTTTTCTTTTTATGGAGTTCGTAGTTTATAGGCACTTAAAGCGATACTTTCGTGAATGTTGCGTCTGTAATAAGAGTTATATAACGAGCCAATGTTATTCGTTCCTCCGAGATTATTGGCGGAGCGTAAGGCTGCGAGGGCAACTTGTTTATTTTCTTTCTTAGTGTGTATTCCGTGTATAGAAAGGCTTCAGCTTATCGCCAGCGGGCAGCCGGCTTCATACGAGCCGGCCACCTCACGCCCCTATTCGGGATATAAATCATGGGAAACACACATTTCCTTTCCACAAAATGCTTTCGGCAAAACCCACTTTCTTTGCAACGTAATTGATAAATAAAAGCCGATTGTGTATACAGCTGTAAAGCTAATGATTTTTTGTCATTAATGGACATGGCTTTTTGGCTCTGCTCCACCCTTCCGATGTTTGACCGACATAAGACATTTGCTGAGGTTTATGTCTGAACAAATACACAGACAATTTATGAGTCCATTATTTGTTTTGTCAGTATGGTACCGTATTTAATTTTGGACTCCTACTTTTTCAAAAATTTTACTATTTAATTTAAAATACGCTCACCAGTAAACAATTACAAAACAAAGAATATGAAGCACTAAATGTATTATTTCGCGAAATTGAATAAATGGAAACGTCTCCCGACGCACAGTCGCAGCTGAAGTTTAACGAGTTTGAGGATTTTAACTAAATCACAACTGAAACTTTGCTGTAAGTACTTTCAGCAGTTGCACATTTCACAACTGAGAAAATATGGATTATATTATCTATTGTTTCCACTCAGTATTTCATATTCTATAAGATTAGTGCTCAACTTTTCGACGATGTTACTAAGCGCAAGAGTAAAAGGTTTTCCTCAGCTAATCCCATACTTTAAATCGGATGTTAGTTTATTTTACATTCCACTTAGCTTCTAAGAAAGATAAACAGCCAGCTGAATGAGGTTACTTGCCTTTTTAACATGAACTTTTAACTGATTAAATTGAAATATACCTTGAAAGGGGAAAAGGAAAGTTTATCACCCTCCTGAATTCCTGCATTCAAGAAAAGTTATGGACGACTGTTCGACGTGAAAATTTTCGTAAGATTTACAATAGTCGGATCTCCAGTGTGTCTATGGTAAACGATGAGAGTACTCCCTAACAAATTGAAAATCAATGAACCGCGGAATTCAATTTGATATTGAAAGCCATCTCTCACGTAGCTGGGCGCGGCGGGTGGGGGGCGAGGGGTGCGCGGGCGCGGGCGGCGTCACAGAGCACTTCTCGATATCTCTCTCTTTGACTCCGTTTCACACATAGATCCACACATTCAAAAGACATTCAACTTCATAATTTAGAGGTATTCAGCACGTGGAGGAAGTAAATATTGAACAAAAGATGATCGAATTACATTATTAGCTTTACGTGAACAAGTAGCGTTACGTGAGAGTATTGACATTTCGATCTATATTCGGTGAGATAAAGGAATATTACGTGTGTACGTTATTCCCCTTTTGAACGCATGGCGTAATCGAAAAATAAATGCTTCTAATGAAAGTGATGAAAATATCTCTTTCTATCTCACTTCTCTGCGTGTGTTCTTTACTTCAAAGCAGTGGTAACATGTCTCCAGCTATAATTTAATCATTTATAAAAAAATCTTGATTCAAACATCATGCAAGCCCACTTCCAGGTATAAAACCGCGTCCTATACAATTAAAAAAAAACGTAGTTAATATCAAATTGCACAAAACACGTTACCATCGGGACCGTATCCATTAAAGTGTGGAACGATATAATTTGTACACAGAAGGCACTGGGGTTCATAGCTGTTAACTTCGAGTGGTTACTGATAAGCGGCATAAGTCTTTGTAACTGTATAATTAAACGTAATACTTCGTCTGTTTCTTGTGGTTACAGTGACTTATCACGCAACGGATTGAAAGACTTTGTGTAGTTAATGGGTAGCCAGTTGTAAAGTTGTCTGCACGTTAATTAGAGTTCAGAAGTAAAATAAAAGCGATGGATCTGACGCTAGCTCGCTGACAATAAATATTGTTTGTCTGTTACCAACATAACTTGAGCAATTTTGTAAGCGCTTTTTAACTGATAAACTTCTTCTTAATAGTCTTATTCTTAGAATACCCTGAACTCTTTAGCAGCTGTTTAGCAACCTCTGTATAAATAAATAATCAGCTTGACAGGTGCTAAACAGTTCAGAGATTTATTGAATACTTACTGAATAAATTAAGAATTGGAACAGAATTAGTAAGAAATTATCTGCCAAGTAAATTAACTGGCACTTAATCGTAGGTACACAAGCTCTAAGACTGTTTGAGTAAAACAACAAGAAAAATCCTCATTCATGTTTCCATAAATAGTAAGAATTCTTAGAAAATAAGTACTTACCGGTCCTTTATAAAATATTTTTTGTTTTAAATCATGCTACGTAATAAAAGTGATTTTTGCTGAACATCCATTTTAAACAGAATTAAAGATTTCTCTAGCAAATCACCTAAATAAATGAATACAATTTGCTAAATGTTGGTTACTACTTTCATTTTGGAACAGTAATGACAGCCTGGAGATGCTTTGCTCTAAGTGATTTATGTTCCATTATTGATAATGGACAGGCAATGCGAAAAATGTCCAAAACAACTAGAGGGAAAAATAAAAAGATTTTTAACAGTATTATGGCACATTACCCCCTACTGTGGAGGGGAAAATACAGTGCATTAGCTGCTTGTCATCCCCTGAAAGGGTTAAGTGGGGGGAAACGGTTAGGGTGATGTCATAAGAAGTAGGTATGTTTGATAGTCAGAAGTTGGTTTTTGATTTTATTTATAGAGTCAAGTTTGTGTTTTGTTCTCCATTAGGTACTATGACTTGACTTTGCGTAATATTAAACTACTTGACTAACTTTTTTCTCTTAAGACATATGCCTTACGAAACATGTACTTTCCGGGAATAAAAGTAACTTTTAGCAGTGAAAATAGCGCAGCTTTCTGTTTGTAAAACAATCCAATAAGCACTCCTGGAGTATATTTTGCAAATATGAAAAAATAAACCAGCTAGTTTACCTCTTTTTATTAATATGTATTAGTTGAGATAAAACAATTCATCATAATATACCACACTATTCCATCATAAAACGTCTCGTCGTAAAATATTAAAAGGTTGTGAGTTTTAAAAAATAAATAAAAAAAATAATAATAATATTAATCTACACCCTATACAAAACAGTACACCATGTCCTAAACATTACCCGGATATTATCACGTTACCCTAATTAATACGCAGCCCATATTAATAAACTGTATAGGGTATAATGCCGTATAACCTTTTTCCTTCCAGCCAGTGACGTTGAGATGATGAAGTGGGTCACATGTCTTGGCGACGTTGCCGTTATTGCATCTACTCCGAGATCATGGCAGGAGGTGTCGGCTTCACCTTTCAGAGCAAATTCGCTGCCAGAGATATATGTGTTGCCATTCTTCAAAGCTTCGTCTCTGCCTGACTGGCGTCTGAATTACTTTTAAACTGATATGAAATTCACGACTTTGATATACTTTTCAACGCTTTTTGTTAGGTATAAATATGTATAAAAAACAGCACAAAACAACACCTCAACACACATTCCTTTACAAGACAACATTCACAAATATGAGTAAGAAAATGACGTTGTCACATTTTCGTCTTCGGAATGATTCCATTAATTTCCATCACGTATTTCCTCTTCAGAGTATGAGCATACCAATTATTTCCCAATGATCGGATTTTGATGATATAACCCTCAATTCTTTGTGAGATATCGTTGCAATACAATGTTTTCTCTTCTCCCTATGGTTTGCTTTATTTCAAATATTTGTGTAGGATTGGGTAACCGCTCACATCGCAGTCTGGCCGCCCTCCCCTTATTGAATGATCTCGCGTCTTAAAACCCCCTGGACATTTCACGGGATATTATCTTTTTATTTTCAATATTCTATTCAAATATTGATATTCAAAACTCGACGTGAGTGTTCAATAATCGTATGATTCGATTATGTACCTCTCATACGGCTAGTAATCCTCGATTTGGTTTAGTACGTAAGTCTAAACTCAGTTTGACCGGTGCCTTCGGCGAATTTGTAAATTGCTCAAATGCACAGCTGAATGCACATAAATTCACTTCGAGACCATAAACTTTCCAAACACAATTTAGCTTAGTTAGGTAACTCAAGCGAACGTATTAATTTCGTACAATGGCAATTGATTTCCGAAGAAATGATGGCGTCATCAAAAATTATTAACTTAGTTATCGACGAAAATACACAGCCATTTTCTCGGCAAGGGATAAAGTAAATTGAATTATGTGATCGGGGATTGATCCGTATTATGGGAAAGACGGATATCCGAATTGAATATTTCAGGTTACATAGTTAATCCCCGCTATTAGGATATAGTTGATAGGAATTGGCTGGCCTGTTGGTCTAGTGGTTAGTGACCCTGACTGCAAAGCCGGAGGTCGTGGGTTCGATTCCCACCCAGGACAAACTTTGTGTGATGAGCATTATTGTTTGTTCTGTGTCTGGGTGTAATTTATCTATAATATGTATGTATTTATAAATTATATAAGTATGTATATCAGTTGTCTGGTTACCATAACACAAGCTCTGCTTAGCTTGGGATCAGATGGCCGTGTGTGAGTTGTCCCAAGATATTATTATTATTTATATTATTAATTGTTGTTAATGCCTTATTGTTTCAAGATATCAGAAGTACGAACTTACACTACAAGTGTACAATACACCTATCAACAAACATTTTTCCGCACAGGCCCGCGTACTGGATAGCAGTCCCACTCCCTTTCGCAAAAGGGTGGCCTGTGTCCCAGCATGGAAACATTGTACACGGATGCTATGCTATGATATTTAACCTATTTGTTAGACGAGATTGTATCAAAAACAATCGTTTGCTCACTGACAATCATACGCAATTTTCACATTAACTGTTTGAGAAGAATTTAAACTATACAGGGTTATTTGTAAAACACCAACAACCTGTCAGTGGGTAAAAGTACTCACAAATAAAACGGTTGTTTCATACAAAATGGAATATTCACCCGATGAAAATGTACGAAACAGTAGATTTTTTTTTTCGATTTTTCAGGGTTGGTTTCATAACAAAAGTTGTTTATAATCATTAGTACTTTCACCCACTGAAGGTTGTTGGTGTTTTACAAATAACCCTGTATATAGCACACATTATAAACTACTTCGCTAAGCAAAATATAAGAAAAAATTCGCACTTCAAAATACACATTTCTGTATCTAAATCCAGGCTAACAACACCTCTCGGGATAAGCAAAGATACAATTAGTACACAAAGAGCTAATTGAAAGCACGTTAGGCTCAGAATGGAGACGCTACAAAGTTGATACAATCTCTCTGTTGTAATGACAGATTGCATGCCGTCCATTGACTTAATGCACCGGGCCTTTGACTGTTTGACGTCTACTATTGATTCAGGGCTGATTTGATGAATGAGGTAGGCTTGTTAACAAGTTAAGGTCGAATGATGTATGTCTGTGTAAATTCAGCAATGAGGATTAAGGTGGACCTAAATAAAAAAGAATTGGTAGTATTTAGGAACAACATCCTTTATTTATAACTAGATATTTATTGCGATTTTGCTCACATGGCTAACAGTAACAAAAGTTTGTAATTGGCACAGAGCATTCAGAGATTTCCGTTTTTACATGTATTTTGTAATTATTATTATATTCTTATGCTGACGTTTGACCACTGTCTCAGCAAATGGTAAGCGGTGAGCCTACAAACAAACAATTTCACGTCTTGGTTTAGAAAAAAAGTAAATTAACAATAAACTGGAACACAGTAATTGGTATCAATTTGAGTTACAATTAATAACCACAGGTCCTTGGCTTAATTTTAACATTTTCCGAGAAACACACAATTTCTGTTCATGTCGTAGCACTCGTAGCAGCTCGTAGCAACTCGTAGCCGTTCGTAGCACAAAGGCATGTTGCTACGACGTTTTTTTATTTATTTATGGACACTTTTCTCCGGTCACATTAAGAGACCCGACTTGACCCGGACAATAATACGATTCGCTCTTCTTGGAAAATAGTTACCATTAAAAATTCATAGTGACCTTTTAGTGGCACAAAACTACAATGTTCCCAGTGACTTGCTTTGATCACCCAAATGTACATAGCCAGGATTTAATGTAGATTAGACTTTGTATCTTCGTAAAAAGTACGTATACCAATGTACAAAACTTTTCTGTTTTAATCAAACTTAGCAAAATTTGATTCGGTTTGAAAAGGGTATTTCTAGGTTTTTTGCTCGAGCTTAAAGAACAGAAGCTACTGAAGATGTTCGAGAAGTCATACTAATCTGTAGGTTAAGAAACGGATTCTTATGTCAGTTCAATGAGACTTTGGTAGGTGCGTGGTGTTTAAAGCAGAAAATGTATGAAATAAACTACAAAACTGTCGAATTGTCAGATTGTCGCTTGTCACCTGTCTAGGTTGGTTTTTAGGTACTCAAACTAATTTCTTTCAAAACAGTATATAGTAGCTAGGCCCTATATGAAACGAATGTCAGCCAATGCGCCGCTCAGGAACTGATGCCCCTGAGCATGGCGCAGTGATTGATGCCTGCGGACGGCGAGCAATGGGTAGCTCGCTGTCCGATCAGAACAGGCCCGGGTCGATGGCGCGCCGTGTTTCATGCGCGCCGAACGGAGCAGTCAGCAAAAAAGATGGGGCCCGTTAGGGACAGAGCCTGCTAGGGTTGCGGATTTTGTTCGAAAAAGTTACCGCGGCCCTGGAACGCAAAAGACACTAGGAGGAGCATGGATGGGTTTTAGTCAGTAAGAGTCTGACACTCTCTGCCACTCCACCCTGAGCAGAAGAAGTCATTTGATGAATGATGTTTGATCCTTAAAAAAAAATAGGTTCTATATGAAATTACTGGCAATACGACGTATCTGCCAAAAGACATTATCATTTTTGTCACTAATACTATTTAAAAAGCAGCAATTAATGTATCAAATAACATTACAACATTGTCGGATTGACGGAGTGCCGATTCTACTATTTTTAAGCGACGTCGCTTTCATATGTCAGTTGCAATCTGTCATCATCATCATCATCATCATCATATCAGCCGAAAGACGTCCACTGCTGGACATAGGCCTCCCCCAAGTGTCGCCACAACAACCGGTCCTGTGCGTCTCGCATCCATCGGTTACCCGCGACCCTCACCAGGTCATCGGTCCACCTTGTGGGAGGTCTTCCAACGCTGCGTCTTCCGGTACGCGGTCGCCACTCCAAAACTTTTCGGCCCCATCGACCATCTGTTCTGCGAGCAATGTGCCCTGCCCACTGCCACTTCAATTTGGCGATCCTTCGGGCTATGTCGGTAACCTTGGTTCTCTTGCGGATATCATCATTCCTGATTCGATCACGCAAGGAAACTCCGAGCATTGCCCTCTCCATTGCCCTTTGGGTGACTTTAAGCCTTCTGATGAGGCCCATTGTGAACGACCACGTTTCGAGTCCATAGGTCATCACTGGCAACACGCACTGGTCATAGACTTTCGTCTTGAGACACTGTGGTATGTGAGCAATCTGTCAAAAAAGCCTTAATTTCCATACATTTTTGATAAATTGCAACTGACATGCGAACGCGAACGTTGCTTAAAAATTAGTAGAATTGGCTGTCAGATTGACGCCTGTCACTTGTCGGTTTTATTAATAAACTAGACCAAAGGACGGTAGGGACTTTGGAACATTTATATATTTAACAAAAGTCTATCTACACAGCGTATTAAAAAGGCGTTCAATGTTTAACCATTTATCTAACTTAGCTTTATACTTTAAAAGTTATCGCTTACAATACAAGTATTACCTGCGACGATACCCGAACGATTATTTTTAATTTCCCTCGGGGACGTTTCTTCCGCTTAAACGAGGAATCGATTTCAATCTCAGTTAAAAGTTTTGTAAAGTAACACCAAAATTCCGTTACGGAGTTTTATACAAACACAATAGGTAGGTATAGGTATTTGTATTCGAACTTATACAGCAAAATAAAAACCGTTTTCTAAGAGATAAGATAAGATAAGCAACTTATCTTATTATTCTTACTTCACTATTTTCTTTTACTAATGATACGCACGAGTTTGCCCACTATATATCCTGATGGTAGGCGATTGTGTGGTCGAAGGTGGAGCACGCTTGCCTAGAAGTAACCTATTCATTCTTGACTTAACGATAGTGAAGACTATATAATAAAAAACACTATACTTCGATATTGAAATGTCTTTGTATCTACCTACATATCTTTCCAGCCCATTTTGTCCAACTCCTGGGCAAAGGTCTCCCCTCTCACTTTGCCACATAACTCTGTCCTTTGCTAGAACGGGTCAGTCTTTTCAGTAGGAGTTGATCTCGTCAAGCCACCTTCGTCTTGATCTGCCGCAATATCGTTTTGCATTTAATGGGACTCATTCGGTTATTCTTTTTGCCCATTTTTCGTTTGACATGCGGCTGACATAACCGGCCAATCCCACTTAAGCTTAACAGCTTTTCGGATAACGTCCAAATTTTTAGTTTTGGCTTGTATTGTTCCTTGCACACTCCGAGAGACAAACCCCCAGGATGCTACACTCCATGGCTCATTATTTAAATGAGGACAATATAATGCTGGCCTCATAGTTTCACCAGTAACGGTTGGTAAGTTACCAGAACCGGACCGTAGTCTTATTGTGACACAAACACACAGGATGAAACCCTACTCCTCGAGACAAAAAACGTACCGTTCATGGCTCATAAAAACATTGTTTTTGTTTCTAATGGTTTGTTTTATATGCCGTTAATGAGTAAATTAAGAAGGGCTATGTAATTTCATTGTAGTGGGTTATTTAATTCGCAGGCTGGCAAAGAGAAAGGGATTATTTATTTTTCTTGTTTAAGGCTTGCCTTTGGCAGAATTTTTTGAGGAAAGATGTTATTTTTTTCATGTCATCTATCTTTTAAATATTAGTAATAACATTGGTAAGCAAACCTACCTATCAACATTTTTCACATTGTTACCATTTTTGCCGCAACAATAATATAATATCTGTGTCTTAAAATTTTATGTATCGTCCTTGAACTGGCAATGGTTTGCTTGTCAAGCTTCCTTTGAAGTTATTAATTATATTTTACAGCGGAGTAGTAAAAGTTACCTATGTTGTTAAGAATATAATTAAAATAACTAACTAATTTTAACTTTAACGCATTAATTAAAACTTCTCAAAGTGAATACGATTACAAATTATAATATGAAAAGTTTAAGCAATTTTGGTTTAATTTTGTTAGTGTTTAAAAATAAAAACTAATTAGGTGATAGCTTTCATGAATCAGAAAAATCTACTCATTGAGAATTTTTAAACGGTTACTGCCTAATTTATGGAAGATGAAAATGATGAAGGGCGAAATGTCTGCGAACCTCAGTGTACTTATTTTCATTCAAAATACAATTAGTATACGGCTGCCTAAAACTTTCATGAGATAGAACTGAATAATTCATCAAAACTCAGAGAGCACTTATATTACAAAACATCACATTACACCAGTTTCATTACCAAAACACAAGTCCTTAATTCCAATTTGGCCACTCGTGAAATTGTAACGCTTACAACATTGTTAATAAACAAGAAACCAACGAACGAATTACGTAGATATGTAATTTGACAAAGGTACAAACGACCAACAGCGTAACTAAATTAAAGTTACCTCTGCAGAAGGTGGGTTAACCTCCCAAATCCCTACGTGGTTCCGAGAGGCTTTTGCCGTCTCGTCTTACAGAAGAATATTAACTCTTAAACGCTTACATGGGCCACATTGAACCAGCTTCATGAATATTTTAGCTAGTAGAATTCGAAAAAAAATGATAACCTGTTTGTTTTATATATTTGAAATTCTCTCTCTTGTCTAGACATTTACAACCTAGACTTACAAGATTTGATGTTCATTTATGAAACATTAAAGTTATTCCGAAATGGGTTGAACAGACCATTTGTGGCAACAGTTATTTTATAGGTTTTGGCAGTTCGCTTGATATCAGATGTGTTGAGAAAATGACTACCGAGTTTCTTGGCGAACCTCTTCTCCGGAAGCAATATTTCGATAGCAAAGATGATCATTACATACCTATTTATGTGAAGGAATATGTTAATATTCTTTACGTGAGTGTTTTGTTTCCATCGGGGAGAGAAAACTTTGCGAGAACTTAGGCACTGCTGAACTAACCCAAGCGATGTGTTTGGGCGTTTTATTATTTAGACAATAAAATAATATGCGTGGAGTTGGGTGAAAATTCAGAACAATTGTGTAGGCCACGCGTTATTTGCATACCTTGTAACTAATTGAATTAGTGTCACGGTTCTGTGCAAATTACTCGGCTAGTTTAAATTAACTTGTTCCGGGCAGGGGCGACTTTGGCCCTAAACTTCCCTAATTTTGTGAGCGCAACATCAAACTGTGCTTCCCCCATATTACCCTGTTTGGTCCCACGTGAATTTTCTACACTAATTAGTTTCCACCATGTTTATTTTACTTAAGTTTGCGTACTACAATGATTTATGACAGCGACGAGTGGTGTGGCGCAATGTTTTTACCCCTTGTGCTACTCGACCTCTCGGCATCGTTTTAATTTGTTTATTAGATAACTATCGCGTTAAATATTGGGTTCATTAAAGCGGTCTAAACATATTTCAACAAGATATTTAGCGAAATATATACGTATAACTTTTTTCTTTTCGACAGTCGTTGCGTTTGGAAAGTGCTTTGGATCATTTGTTTTATTAGTCTGTATATGGAATAGAAATAAAGTCGCACCCTGCATCGGATTTCGAAACTAATAGGAAGAGTGATTACCGAGGAAGGTTTGTATTTTTACCCGTGCAAACCCGGGGCGGATTGCTAGTTCATAATAAAACAAAAAATACTTACCAATTGTAATATTGCGCTATCACTTTGGGTACAAGATATCGCAGCACACTGGGCCAGTTATCATTACGACAATACGACATTCCAACCGTGTCTGTGGGCATCCCTAGTAACACACATCTTTGACGTACATGCGTGTCAACGAATGCCGTCAAGTGCAACGCTCGCGTCAGCCTCGCAGGGTTAGCACTTTAAAGTTAGTCGTGTAAAATCAATTACGCGGTATGGCCGTGTCGCTGTACCGTCGTGAGCTGGCTAACCGCCGGATTAACGGCTTAGCAGCGGAACCCAAGCCTTTTACAATGGTTTTACAAAACATATACGGGACACTAACCGGCTTTTTTAGTATAAATCTGTTTTAATTGCGAGCAAATGGTGCGACGATCTGTGTTAAGGTTACAGTTTTGTTAGGGTGTTACTTTGATTTGTTTTTTAACGGCTAGCTTATACTGAATTGTATGATCTGTTTCGGTTTTTATCAGTTGGTTCACAATTGACAGGGGAAAATCTCATATTTTTAATGAGTATTCACTTTCGTATTGAAGTCGCAAACTGTCAAAAAAAATTTTTTTTTTAAATTGACATTGAACGTCACTAAGAGGAAATTGCGACTTGAATTTGAACACTTTTTATGGACCTAAAAGAATTGGCCTTGATAATGCAAAAGTCACTCGTTGTTATTCATGATTTGATATAATTTCAAAAATATTGTTGTACAAAGTGTTTTTCATGTTTTCATTTCAATAACATTCCGACAAAAATAAAATATTATTTTTTCAAACTGGGCAATGCAATAAAATAGTGTCACGTTGGTTTAAACGAGCGCCTTTAATTTAAACGTGTATTAAAACTTTCATTAAAACAATTTGCTTAATCGCATTGATTTTTTAATATTTTCCACATCGCTGGTTCTTGTAGTAGTCATTTCCATCAAATTAATTAATATTTAGACAAAGACAAAGACATTTATTCACAAATATGGGTAAGTAATAATGTGGATGTTGTACAATCATGAAACAGTGGTATATTACAATTTTTATCACCATATTTTACTTTTCGGTATGCAAATATAAAAACAAATTACAAAAGAATTTACCATGAACAGTGATACCAAAAAGTTATCATAATCATCATGATTTCGGCTGAAAGATGTCCACTACTGGACATAGTCCGCCCCCAACGTGACGACATCAACCGGTCCTGAGTTTCTCAAATACAGCTGATTTCCGAGGTTGTCATCGGGAACACTGCGTCTTCGGTACGTGGTTGCCACAAACGGCCCATCAACCATTCTTTCTGCGAATGCGCCTTGCCTACTTCCACTTAAGTTATGCACATCGGTAACTTTGGTTTGCCTCCGAATCTCTTCATCAGAAATGTAAAGATTCGGATGCGAACAAAGGTCTCGATTCGATTAGACAAGGAAAGGAAACTTTTGAGTGACTTTCCCCTAAATGTTATATTAAAAGAGATACCTACTATTACATTTATTTACCTCTACCTACCCCTAGGAGCTACGCAGGCGTGATCTGTATAAAACTAAGTAAGGCACGCAGTAATGGAGTTAAAAATCAGTCAAGTGTGCGCCGGCAGTGTCTACAAAATGGATGACTCGTGTTTTGGACCTACCCAACGATTTTGCACTTGATTGAGTACGTGAAATTTTTCAACTTCCCTTTTTTCACGGAGCGTTATTACAAAACTTTCGGGCACAGGGGAAACTACATAGTAGATAACACTAGTTGTCTATATATAACTCATACATATTTACCCTCTGGATTGGTGAACTTTTGCGAATATTCTCATGTTTCATTTTCGGTTTAAAACAATACGATATAACCCTTATACACAAATCAAAGACTTTATAAATAAGAGACGGAAAATATTTATTATCAAAGTGCAACCTCCTCCTTTAATTATAAGTTACAGTCATTTATAATTGACTTCGTGCATCGCTGTTAATTGGGACACCAAATAACACAACTGCGACACACAATGTTAATTTATTTATATCTCATGTTCAGCATGATCGCAGCATTAATTGTCGGTGGTGTACCGTCTATGTATAATGGAAACTGCATCAGTTGGTCCCAAATGAATCGATAGTGAATTTGAACTGGGGAATTTGTTCAGTCTAATGTTTATTGGAAGTCGATAAACAATCACTTTACGCAATTGCGGTGAGGTGATGCTTATAGATCAGTTGTCTCGCTTCAGTGAGTCTGTTGCTTTACAGGGTGTGTTGCAATAGATAAATCTTGGGTGATCTTTCTGCCATCAGTCGATCGTCAGACTCGTCAGTCAATACAAAAATGCATCGCTCGTACACAGATTGATGTGGAGGTTATCCACGATGTGTGCTCCCCCTACAAAACTACAAATACAATCTAGACAAACAATCTAAACAAGGCAAGTAAAAGAAGCATCTCCGTACAAAGTTACGTTGGATTGCGAGTTTCTGTGAAAATAAGCCAACAAACGGAGGAATTCTCTCTATGATGGATTATTTGAAAATATTTTATATTCATGTCCACGTTGAATCAGTATTGTTGTTCATTTTCATTCAGGGCGGGCCCCGAAGGACCCAGCCATGACGTGATTCATTTCCAGACTGCATTATAAATTTGTATCCCATTGTTTCTTTTTCAACAGCCAACTGGTTCAGTTACCTATTGTTCAAGCTAACAAAAGGATTGAGATATGCGATTTTTAAGTGCAGCCGGCGGAATTTTCAACTATTTTAGTGAATGTGGGATAGATTTTTGTGGGACTGTTTGGTTACCGGTAAATAAAAGTTGGTCCTCAATTGCGGTGACCCGTTTGATGAGAATTTTCGTCTTTATTGATAGTTTGATTACTCTATTAGAGTCTTATCGAAATGTGACAAATGTAACGTTAGAGCTGCTTTATTAATTAATATGTTTTCGAATATTTTACTATCTGATATTATAACAGTAATTCTATTAGCATAAACCAACCTGTGGTGCTGTGCCAGAAATAATAAAATTATAAATAAATGCCGTACTTTACGAGGCATTTTCGTTAGCTTTAGGACTCGTAAACGAATTTAATCTAAAAGCGTGTTTATTGCACACTCAGCCATAAATAATTATTAAAACTTAATTCTGCGTTGAGCTCTTTATTAGTAGTTCAAGCAAGTAAAGGAATTGGCGAGTAAATTATTTAGCTTCTGAATTTTATTCGAATAAAAATATTGACCGGGTATCTTTTGTGACAAATCTTTCTTTAACCAGTTATTTTAAGCCAGTTTTAGGACGAGTTTTCTTTTTTTTTTTCAAAAGATACATACGTCACACAGCAAATAGTTCGTACGTTCCAACCTAAACAAACTACCAACTATCCTACTATTTTTAATATGCACGAAAAACACGCACTACTTGTTTGCAGTCCAAACTATGATAAATAAATCAATTACAAAGGCAAAGCATAACACAATAACAATAGAAGGCCTAAGTTTTTATTTGAATATAAGTGGAGCAGTTTCAATCAAAATGACATTAGGACTAGACCCAGAGTGGACCCTATAAATCCTTTCCTTGAGCACAAAAACATACACAACTGAGCTCATACAAAAACTATTTATCAGTGATGTAGGGAAATAAGCCATCTACTGAGCTAGGTTTACACTACTGTACAGTTACCTAATAACTGTTTATTGCAGCTTAAACATTTTAAACAAAAGCAAAGAATTTGTGCATTTGCGTTGTTCACTGTACTACAGTATGTAATTATCTCAATAAACACAATACGTAGATGTTGATACCATTTAAGTTAACCAAAGTAATAGTGCTCAAAAAGCATTTCTATTTCTTTTTGTTCAAATCTACAGGTAAAGAAACCGTTATTTATTTTCGTCGGTCAACCACTAACAGACAGCCGGCGCCATTGTCTTGACCAGTCCAGTATTTATATCCTGCCTAAATATTTCAGTGCGATGTTAGATAACGAATTCTAGGCCGAGTTCGTGACAGTATTTTTTGGGATATCACTATTTCCAGCAACGAATTGCGATTTGCTGTCCGCTGATAAAATTGTTGACTATCAACTTCGATAGGCCTTATCGAAGTTAGTAGATATGTGGCTTTTCCTTGAGTCCTTTTTTTCGTAGAAATGTTTCATTTCTGAAGATCTTCTAGCAACGTAATACCTTGCTAAATTAATACGTAATTTCATTAAATTAAGATTACAAGGAAAACACTTTCACTTGATTACCTCAAGCGAGAATTAAGTACCCGAGTCCTTACAGTGTGATTGATACTTACCTAAATACTAAAAGCTTGTTACACCCCTAAGCAATATTACAAAGGTACTTCACCGAAATCAAAGTAGATTATACTTTCGCGTCTAACCAATGACCTTCCTACATCGTTAGGTTGGCCTTATTCCTGGGATAATTGCGTTTTATGAAGCAATTCGCCCGAGCAATGTCATAAAAATGTTTATTTTATCTCGCCTATTCTATTTTAGCGTAATACCTGCGAAAATTCGCGAACGTGAAAACTGTGGATATTGGAAAACCATGCGGATTTCAACGCTAATAAACGCGAGATTTTTAAGATTCCAACGTAGGTAAAAGCCATGTTGAAAAGTGGTAAATATATCTAGCTATTAAACGTACCTAATTAAAGTCATCATAATCCATTACATATTCTAATAACAAATAATGACGCTCCTATTCTCAAGGCAATTACTACGACATCAAAAGCAATAATTACTTAAACAATTAAAGCAGACAAAAGCTGATCAAGATCTAAGTAAATCATGTATTATACATCTTTTTTCCTTCAGATAAAGAGAACGAAATATCCGATAACAACGTATTACCAATAAATAACTGATTAATTATTATATGACTATCTGTAGACGACAAGAAACAATTAGTGGAGAGAGTGATGCGTGAGAGATTAACAACACGAGCGATGAATTATTCGTACGTGCGGTTCGGGAGCCATGTTTGATCGTACGACTGCAGCCATATTGCGCCGCTGTGCCAGCCAGCCCTACAAGGGACTGACATTAATATATTTTATTGCGTTAGGTAAATGTTATTAACTTTCATATATCTGTGTTTATGGCTGGGCATGGGCAGCCCAAACGCTCCTACACAATACGAAACTGACAGCCAACTATGTTACGCCTGATGTTTAGGATATTGTTCTGGGTAAGCTATGCGCCTAATAACCCCCGACGTAACTACGCCTTTCCTGTATAACTTCTCGAATAGTTTCGTGAAACTTGGAATAGTTGGTCGGTACACCTAGGAGGGATTCTGTTACCTGACGCTACTTAACGTCTTGATGCGTGACGCGGGCTCTTTCCTACTTTCGGTAGCTATCGAGGGGTCATTAAACTACAATAAAATAAATGTTACTCTCATTTCCTTCGTACGTAAGCATGTAATAAAAAGCAGTGTCCGACTGCATCATTAATTTATGCTCTACATTGCATGATACGTGCGAACGTACAGTCGTCCATAACAGTAGTTACCTGAGGATTTATTAAAACATTGACTCCACAATTTTTCTTTCATCGTCTCGCAGTAAATTCACGTTTGTATAACTATGAGGTATTTTATTTGCATGTATGTACCACATGAATCACTCTTAACTCCGACTTTAGCCACTATGTTACATTTTACCGTCGATATAGTGCGAGGACGAGAGCGGTTGGAACTTCGTTACGTCACCACACTACATCGCAGTAACGTAGTCGCAGATTTAATAGCAGTTTGAACAATTCACGCGTGACCGTTTGACCATAAAGTTTGTATGTCCGGTATACTGAAGTTAAGCGTCACATTATAGAATACTATTGAGTCGCCCCTCAACTTTGAAAACTATGCTCAGTCGTCTGTGTATATTTATCTGGTGGATAAGTTTATGATTTATGAATTTGCCTTTCTGTGATGTTTTTCGATTAACGAGGACATTGTATGATCATTCAATTGCTTCTATTCATCGTCAAGCAATATTAATCACCTTATTACAGTGATACATCTATAATCTTTGCAAACCCAACCTTCAATCGCGTTTCGTCTCAATATTTTATACGAGAAAAATACTAGTAAAACACATATTTTATTAGATCGTATAACTTATGTCGGCGAGTGTACATGTACACTGTACACGTACATAAACCCGTATATAGCAGGGACGAGGGCCGGCCGTGCAATCGTCCTGTTTATTGCCGTCCCCCTCCATATAATACAAAACTAGTATAACAGTGCCATACACAATCCGCTATTGTCCTCGCGCTACATGCCAGAAATATATCATTTTACCACTTTACCGTCGCCTTTGGATCCCCGTATTGCCTCATTTCGCAGCCGAATCGTTGGCGAAGCTGCATCTTGTTAAGAATACTGCTTGGCTCGGCTCCTATGAGACAGTCATGTGACGCTAGTTAGCTATCTTTATGACATTCGTTTTTCTCTCTGAACATAAATTGCGATATATTCGACTGCACTGAAATACAAATGGTATCACTTTATCTGGTGACATATGTTCGTAAAATTGAGAGTGAATAGCATATTAAAGAATATCTGAGTTAGGTACATCGTCTTATTCACCGAACAATTGGGACTGACTAGAGAGATGAGAATATTCATTTCTATTGAAATGTAAATTCAAATTCGTAAGGAATAAATTTTAAATTAGGTTAGACTACATTAGCCTTATCCCAGCCTTTCTTTAAGTAAACAGCGCCTGAAAATAATATGGTCTGTGGGATTGGTAACGATGAAAGTAATACCACTATAATTCTGTCGCCAAATCGAGCTCGCCACGATTTGCAGAATTCCGCACAATCTCGAAATAAATGCGATTAGCAATCCACTTACTATAATTAAGGCCACAACCCCGAGTTGAACAGCGACAAACCTAACTGATCAAGACGAGAAATCCAAAACAATTTCATTCGAGTTCTTCAATTTTATTTAATCCCAGGAAAGTCGCCACGACCTGCGGGGCTCAAGTAATTTCCTAAAGGGGGTAGGGGGACGGGCGCCAGCGACGGGAGACGGTTGAAAAACGAGAATTACACCATTCGCTAATTGCAGCAATCAGTTTAATGTAGTCGACGAGACCGAACTGAATGGGATCCGGCCAATGGCCGCCTTATAAACAACTGAGTGTCTTTTAAAAAAAAGTAAATACATTTTTTTGTGCTGGTCGTCCCCTAAAATATGGGTCCCGCTTCAACATCTTATTTTCAATTCGAATCGTCCGCGACTTGCTCCACTGCTCCTCTTAGCATAATAATTATAAAGACTCCTGATTTGAGAGCTGTACAATTCTGTAAGAGTGTTTTTAAACGACTATTGTTATTGAAAGTACTAAACGCTGGCGATGTTGTTAGATATTTTCGTTACCCAATTATTTCTTATTAATAATCGATAACACAGAGATTGCCTTAGAAAACGAGGGAGGTAGATTGTGTCGATGGAAAAACGAGGTTTAAGTAAATAATGAGTGGTATCTTTTGGTTGACAATATAGCCGTCAGAAAGAGCCGTGGGGTATCGTTTCCGTGGCACCATTAGTGAGGTGTGAACACTTTGTGCACCGAGTGTGTGCCGCCCCTAATTTCCGCAGTCGCCTTTGATACGCAGTTCGCAGGAAGTAAATATCTGCTCTGACCTGGACTGCTGTTAGCTCTGATAAGGAGCTGTAACCATCTGAAGGTGGCTTACTGTGTTTGTTCCGTCCATTAGGCCCTTCATTTAGAAAGGAGGTAAAGTCATATACTCGTAGATAGAACATGCTTTTTTTACACCAAACTAAACGCCTATATTAAATGAATACAAATGAATGTTGTTAACAACTTGAAAGGATGAGTTAGTTACCTACAGCAATATGCGATCGTATTAGCATTTAGCCCAAAAAAAAAAAATGAAATGACTTCCATCAAAGTCTATCTACATTATCAATACCACCAGCTTCTATCATCCACAGCTAAACGTAGGCCTTATCAGAACCCGCTAAAGCAATTAAGATAACAATGACATATCAGTCCGCTAAGTGAGCCCATTAGAGGGGTCCGGGTCTATGTAGCGCACTGAAAGAAAATAAACTTAGAAAACATACTCAACAATATTAAATGGAAAAAAGGGGACGGAAGAATATATCTAGAAAATATGATTATCATTTATGAGAATATGATTTTTACTTTTTTTCTGTTACATTGTTCAATCAGATTTAAAAATGTACAAAGTAATAGTCGTTATTATGTACAGGCAGGTATAAAAAGAGAGGGAAACTCAATGGGCATAAAAAACGAAGCAAATATAAATAAAACCTTAATGGGAGTTATTGTAATTTATTAAGCATCTATTCAATAAACCATCCACCCTTCTTTTTGGCCAACTCATCAGTAATGCGGATAACGCCATTCAACGTGACCATACTGCCAGCATTTTAGTGACTTATCTCATTGATAGAGGTGCGCACGAACCTTTAACATAGTTTTTAAAATCATTTCAGAAACGATTAGCTTGGCAAGACCTAAACAAAATATCACTTCTCTACGTTTAGTTGAATACAGTTCTTACGTAGATTGGGATAAGAACGAACAGTTAAACGCAAAAGTAAGTACAATGGTGTACATTTTCTTCCTTTTTGCTACCTGACAGTAATTAGGTGTTGTAACACAATATTGTAGAGGACTTTTATACTGTGTACACCTGAGGAACGTTTTGTAGTCTTGCACGTTCTTTGAAAATGGCCGCACTCTCTAATTAAGTGAAAGTTAATAATATGTCATACTAGAAGAGTGGAAGCTAAGGAGTGCTTTGGAAAGAGAGAAAATAAAGTGGAAAGGTAGTCTTTAATTAGAAAAGATTTACAATTAATTTGTTTAAAAAAGTTCACATTCGTCCACAATTAACACACATCTCCACGACATCTAATTCCTCTTCAACTAAAGGCTAGTTTACCACTTTTCACATTTTCCATCCCTTTTATACCTCAACCGTAGCCAATATAAACTCGACACATGATTTCATCTGAACTACCTAATTATTCAATGTCCATCAATTAATTTCAAACCCAGCCGTACAGGCGTATGATACACCCGCATATTGGTTTCACTATCACATCAACATGACATGCTATAGATCAGCGTAAAATTTAATATTTAAATCCGCAACGGATGCATAAAATCTCACTTAATCCATTTGTATTAATGCGAGTCCATTAAAGTACGATGGAGCCAATTACATTTATGGCGAGTTCGCATCGCCAATAAGTAATTACATCTGTCACAGCTGGCAACACTTCTGGCCAGTTAAAAAATACGCTGATGATTTGGGGTAATTAATTTTCATGATGGCAACACTATCTAACGAAGCGTGGCGGGGAACTTTTATTAATGGTGTCTTTTTCTTTTCCGAGGTCTATTGCCGGATTTTAATTTGGTTAAGGGCACTGTTCGTGGCTGTACCTCGAACTGGTATAGCGCTGGCGTAATAAAATAATATCTACTTATAACTTTTTCGGAAGGAATAGAGTTGTGACTCGTGCGTCTTCGAAATTGAAATAATAAAGAAGTCAATTTCATTCGCTCACATTTTACGTGATAGGTAATTCTGCAAAAATGTGGTTCCATTGAATCACAGGATCAGGGAAAGCATTTTTAGGAAATTCAAACTTGATCGTAGTCTCTTTGGAAATACTACAGAACGAGTTTTAATCAAATTTTCATCGTGCTCCGTGTATTTTCGATTCTAAAAGTTTAGGAAATCTAAAATTCTGTTTTAGGCAGTTTGAACTTTGTTACAGTGTCGGTATTTTTATTCTAGAACCTAACTGCATCCAAAAGATTACTATACTGTTAGCCCAATTTTCCCCCTTTTATTTTACTCTACCAATGCATTTTGATACATGCCCAGTTTAGTACTACTCTTCCAAAATATTAGAAATTGAAATGTTTTTAGAAAAAACAATGATTGACATTGTATGTTTTAGTGAACATTGGTTGAAGGATTACCAGATGCTAATTAGTTATGAAAATTATAGTGTGGGCAGTTGTTTTAACCGCAAATCTATGTTGCGTGGTGGTTCCCTCATCTTAGTAAAAAAGTGCTTAAAATTTAAGCAACGTAATGACATTGTCAGCTTGTCAGTGGAACATTGCATTGAACTGTCCTGTGTTGAGCTGGATAAGCATGTTATAGTGTGCGTGTACAGACCCCCAAACCCTCAAAACTTTACTTTATTTGAATCAACAATGGAAGATATCCTTGCGAAACTTGCAGCAGGTAATAAATCCGCGATTATTTGTGGAGATTTTAATATTAATATTTTAGAAATTAATTCAAATAGCAGTAGATTTTTAAGCCTTTTTAAATCGTTCAATTTGTCTAATGTTTTTACGGAACCTACTAGGATAACAACTACTTCTTCAACCTGTATTGATAATGTATTCTGCGATTGTGATTATTTAGATAAAGCCGTAGTTAATTACCTTCCATCGGATCATAGCGGTCAATTGGTAACATTTAAGTTTAAAGCAGCCTTGCAAAAAATTCAAATACAATATAGGCCAATAACAACAGGCAAACTAGTTAGATTCAATGGTTCCTTACAAAATAAGTTAAATCTTTTGGGCCATAATATTGAGGATGCGAATAAATTTTATGATAATTTCTTTTCTGTAGTTCTAAAAGAATTCAACTCAACTTTTGAAAAGAAGTCTAAAAATACTTTCCCTAAGTATATATTTAGTGACTGGGCGACTAAAGGTATTAGGATAAGTAGGGAAAGACTATATGAGTTATATGGCCTTAAGCCTTTCATTAATACGGAATCCTTCAATAAATATGTAAACAAATATTCTAAAGTTTTCAGAAATACCTGCAAGGTAGCAAAAGCTCTGTATATTAGCAACAAGATCAAATCGGCAGATAACAAAATAAAGACAGTTTGGAAAGTTATTAATAATGAAACATGTAAGAATAAAGTACGAAACACTGATTTTTTACTGGAGACTGCACATGGTGCCATAAGCTCTAATCTAGAAGTAGCTCAAGAATTTGTAAATTTTTTCTCCGAAATACCATCAAAAACTACTGAACCTTTAAATTCTTCACCAGAGGTCTCATTTAGTTTATTAAGAGCAAACGTTCCAGGTTGTACGGTTGAATTCCAATTCCAACATATCAACCCTATGACAGTTATAAAAGCTTTCCGGCAAATTAAAATCAAATTGACCGAAGACATATGGGGAATGTCTATCAAAGTGTGCACGTCCATAATTGAGACCATAGCACCATACTTGGCTTTAATATTTAATTTATGTGTGGACCAAGGAGTCTTTCCGGATATAATGAAATACAGTAAAGTTATACCACTTTTTAAGTCCGGCGACAGCACAGACACCAATAATTATAGACCTGTATCCGTATTGCCGGTTTTCAGCAAAGTGTTTGAAAAAGTAATGCTCAATCAAATGCTCATTCATTTTAACATCAATAAAATCTTACACGATCAACAGTATGGTTTTACCAAAGGTCGTTGTACGACTGATGCTGGTGTCACGTTATTAAAACACATATATACAGCGTGGGAAGAGGCGCAAGATGCCATAGGAATCTTTTGTGACCTCTCCAAGGCATTTGACTGTGTAAATCACGAAACCTTGCTCCTAAAACTAGAACATTACGGTCTAGGTAAACTTGCACTCAGCTTAGTGAAGTCTTATTTAAATGACAGACAGCAGCAAGTTCAAATAAACGGTGTTAATTCAAGGGGTTTAAAAGTCAAAATGGGGGTACCACAAGGCTCAATATTGGGTCCTTTCCTCTTTTTAGTGTATATTAATGATCTACTCCATCTTTTAAAAAATCAACCACAAATGGTATTATTTGCTGATGATACGTCCTTAATTTTTAAGATAGATAGACGTTCTACAAATCTTGACGATGTAAATAAAGCCCTACAGCAGGTCCAAAATTGGTTCACTGCTAATAATTTAGTATTAAATGGGAAAAAAACTAAGTGTATTAGATTTGCTTTACCGAATATCAAAAGTAATAATTGCGATATTGTATTGAACAAAGAGAAACTTGAATTCGTCGAAAACGCGGTTTTCCTGGGGATCACGCTTGACTCAAGGCTGCAATGGGGTCCTCATTTAACATCTCTTGCGGGACGGCTAAGTTCAGCAGCATATGCTGTCAGAAAAATCCGTCAATTTACTGATATAGATACCGCGAGGCTGGTCTATTTTAGTTACTTTCATAGTATCATGTCTTACGGTATCTTGTTGTGGGGACGTGCTGCAGACATCGAATCTATATTTATTCTGCAGAAAAGAGCCATCAGAGCCATATATAATCTGGGTCGGCGCGATTCCCTAAGGGAACTGTTTAAAGATATTAACATCATGACGGTACCTTGTCAATACATATACGAAAATATAATGTATGTTCGGAAAAATCTCCATCTTTTTAGTAAGATTAGTGACAGGCATAATTTTAATACTAGAAATAAGAACAAATTAGATCAACCCCGATTCAGATTGGCTAAAGTACACACTTCTTTTATGGGGTACTGTGTTAAATTTTATAATAAAATACCATATGATATTCTCGGACTGAATGAGAGAAAATTTAAAACATGCATTAAACGCACACTATGTAGACAGGCATATTATAAACTGGAAGATTATATCCTTGATAAAAATGCTTGGCTAAATGCCGGTCCTGCTCCACAGCCTCAGCCGCTTGGTTCCACTAGTTAGGATTTTATATATGGAGGAGATGCTCACTCTTTTTTATTTTACTTTTTACGTTTAATAATAATAATATTCCACATTTCTATAATGTTTGGAATACACTTTTACTTTTCTGTTCTTACCAATTGATATTTATAGTTTTATATAAAGTAGAAGCATTTTTTATTTTGGAATCCTGTAAATGTGAGGACCATGGAGCCTTTTTATGTTAATAGATGGTTTTCTTGTTTGACATGAATGAGCAGGGGCAGTTGAGGGTTTGTCATGCTCACTCGAATGTCTCGCTGATGGTGGCGCGTGTATCGGATCATTCGGTTCCCTTCAAAATGGTTGAGCTGAATGGTGCTGATGCACGCGTCATGTTCGTGAACGGGCGCCATCAGTGGAGACTGGTCATCTCTTAGCTGTCGCTGGCTTATTTCAATAGTTTATTTGATACTTAGAATTCTTTTTTTTTCTCTTCCTTTACATTGTTCTCACATATAGAAGCAACAAAGATAATGTAACCAGGATTATTGTAAATCATAAAATGGTTTAAAAGAGTGTCCGTGGAGTTTCTTGCACGTTCTTCTCCATAGAGATCTACGCTTTGGAACGTGTAAATAGCTTCATGTTTTTGACTGACTGACTCTGACAATTCAAAAGTACCTGTAAATGGTTTATTTGAAATAAATGCTTTGACTTTGACTTTGACTTTAGTACCCACATGAGCGCTCGGCACACGATAACTTATATTTGTGTTGTAAGATAATCTACCAAAAAATTAATAGAAAAAAAAATGGTTTTTGCAATTACATGAAAAATCCGCAGGTATTAAGCTCAGGCAATTTATGTAGAGGTGCTTGAGGAACGCTGTGATAGGCGCGTTTTATCCGCTCCATTTTGCACGGCCCCACTGACGTTATTTGTTCCGAGCGCGATTCGAATCTCGGCGGGAAACGTCCGCGTAATACGGCCTCTTTTCACAATTTTAATATTTTATTTCTCTCAGTGACGTCATTTGTATGTATTCCTTTTTTAACTGAGTTTTTATCTAACAAGTTTGATAAGAGCTATAATAGCGTGATTGTTAATATGTCCAGCAGGAAACAATTAAGCTACACACGAGAATTCGGTATTGTTTGCCAATATTCGCACCGAAACTGATCTACAAACAGTGTCGAACAAAGGTACGTACAACTTTTACAATATTTTGATAAAATTCCCGTCAAAATTAGAAGCTGAACAATCAATGTTGAATTACAACAGTCTGACAATAAATTCAACACATTAAAAACAGCTTTATCCAAATACCATCACTCTTAATAATCTTTAAACAGATAACCCAGCTGAATCGACTGAATAGATCATGATTGATTTGTTACCACGTTAAAATTCGCCATTCTTAACTACATAGAGATAAATTTTCGATTTCAAATGCCAACTGAATAGAATCAAGAAAAATAAAAGTTGGGGAAGGAATTGTCAGGTGCACGTCCGACGGACTTGGGCGGCGCGGGCGGCGCAGGCGGCCGGTCGCACGCAACGACCAACTCATACAATTTATTTCACTTTGTGTGTCAGCGAGACTCGACCGTGCAACTTATTCGTGTATTTATCATACTGAGCCTGGAATAAAAGGTTTATACAGGAATAGGCTTGTCATTCGCTCGATAGAAGGAAAGTTTGGCAGCGCTAATGTTAGAAAAGGGTCGCCTTACTGGCCTTTTCTAAAAAAAGAAGTTGTATTCTTGGATTCCTAAATAGTGTTTAGTAGGAGCACAACTCCATTTAAAATATCACCTTCAACATAGGCGATCAGCCTTCTTCAGACATTGATTCTGCGATCTCAACCATAAAAGCCTTCATACGTTCATGGGGTCCAACATAAGAAGGCTTTTAATCGAAAACGAGTTCTAAGTGCTATCAGGGACATATGTCCCTGATAGCACTTAAAACTCGTTTTCTGCCTGAAAAAACCAGCTCTTTATTTATTTATTTATTTTTTTAATTTTTTTATTCAAAATCTGTTAAACAATAAAATATAAAAATATAAAATTAACTAGCTTGAATATTAAGTCATCTTTCAACTTCGAAATTTTGGCTAAAATTGATTATAAACGAAAAATATTTAGTTAAACTAAACCATCTGCCGCCGTTGTCCAAATAATATGCTTGAAAACATCGCAAAGATTTGCTAAGATTAAAATAGTAGCAGCTGTTTCACGAAAAATAATAAGTTAGTAAAATAATATCAGAGACGGTGCACGAAACTGAATCTACAAATAATTTATGTTACATTTGGAGGCCGAAATTGTGTAGAATTCGTATGTAAATAGGTGGCATCCTTTAATTATTCCGATAACGTTCTAAATGTGTATCCTATTGGCGCCATGATGCATCACACTATGTTATGCACACGTCAGATGCGGTAATAAGTAGCGAAACTGTTTCTAGCAATGAAAACAGAGTACGATTGATGACTTCTCAGTCGGTGCTATGCTTGTGCAAGCAATTAATATATGAAATTCTACTCAGGAGAATAATATTTTCATAAAGATTAAATGCGTTGATATTGATCTACCTGAATGGACATGTTAAAGCAATCTGTTTGCAAATTAAACATGATCTATGAAACTTATTGAAAATTATAAATTGAAAATGAATCGTGTGGAATCAGGAATCAGTTCTTATCGGATTAATTTCGGTAATGAGGAAGCTTTTGACCTGCAGTAGAACTTCAGGCTGAAAATATCCTCGTTTCATTGACTATCGAACGTATCCGATTTTGCATAACCGGGGTACATTTTAATAAATTTGAAATTAAATGTGTCTCCACACTCAAACGTTACGCTGCGATTGTTTTCACATTTTATTTTCCTCACCAACTACACAAGAGTCAACTCGTGAAGGATCTTCCAATAATTCAAAAGTACTAGAGAGTCTGTGGTCAAAAATCTCCCTAAAATAAAACAATAGTTCAAGACTTTAAAACTACAGAAAACCAATAGTAGGTTATAATATAAAAACTTATCATTACGCTTTGATAAATTATGAATTACTTAAAAATGTCAAACTACGTTATTGTGAAATTCTCTTCATTTATAAATACTTAGCCTATGGTCTTTGTTTTATATTCTAATTTCGCAAGTTTTTTGAAAAACATTCTTCATTAACATCAAAATTAACTTTAGTACTAGGTGCCTCACAAATGGTTTAATTAACTTCTATCTCCACAATTCTTTGACCTCAATAGACAAGTAATTAAAGTTTTGTTTGTGAACCGTTCAAATTCTAATTGTTTTGCGTGTAGACTCAGTACACACCCATGGGTGTAATTTGTTGAATATCAACATAAATTCATCTAATATAAAATAAATTATTCATTGACATTTGCCAATTTGCAACCCAGAATTTAATAGTTTTTGAGCAGACATAGTAAAACTTTAATCAAACAAAGAGAATAATAACATAATTATTTGAGTTATAAAAACACGAGACTTTAGTATGGGTGCGCTCATTGAGACCCTAGCGAACTCAGTTCAAGTAGAAATGAGAGGCGGAACAATAAAATGCGGATTTTTAAGGCTGTACGGGAACAAATTGCGACTCCGAACGTTCGCAGGCAACCAGGACGCGAGCTACAGCCCATACCATGGAACACAAACTGTTGGGAACTGCCTGGAGAAAAATATCACTGCGAGAAACAACGAGAACACAAAGGAAGTATTATTATTGTCAAGTCTATACTCGCATTCAATTAGTCGAAAAATATCAACAAAATCATTTCATTATATTTCTTCTTTCAAAATTGACGCAGAGACCTGAAACTTTCAAGATATTGCATCTTGAAAGTTTCAGGTCTCTGCGTCAATTTTGCAGATTACCCAAGAATCGTATAACGTCTATGTACTCCAATTTTGTTTCATCAAGACTCAAAATAACCTCAAACTATTTGTCCCAGACAACTCCATATCAGTCACTTCAATGAGAAAGTTACGGGGACTTCAAAGCGAATATAAAGCGTCCATGGTACGGGTCGTGGCGGTTCATCCCCCCGCGAAGATTTGTTGGTGAGATTTAATTTGAGATACGGTCGCGGCCACACGCCGCCGTCGCCAAGTTTTTACGTAACTATACACAGAATTAGCTGCCATTGTATTACTTTAATACTGCTTTCGGCACATTTTAGCAGCCAACAGTTTGATGATATATTGGGAAGGAACTAGCTAGATTTTCGTTTAGTTATTGTGCAATTTAAATGATGAAAACGAAGGGTTTTGTGAAAGATGATATGGTTAGAAAAGGGGTGACTAATTGAAGACAACTAATAGATCAGATAAGTATGAAAGAACACGACATGTTGCATGTTGAATAACTTGGGATGATGACAGAATTGAGGATCATAAAATTAATTTTCTTGTTTGCATTGAATGTGAAAGATGAATGAGGCAACTCAACTCAACTCAGCAAAAAAGCTTATTTTATATCAAGAATTATAATGTAAGAAAATTAACTCCTATGAACAGATATCATTAGGCACCTAGAATTTATAACAATAATAATATCTTATGTCATGACTAAACATTATGTTTAGTCATTTGATTCTAGACGCAAGTTATGTTATTATAGTCGAGAATAATCTTTAATATCAATGAGCAAACAATAGCCAACAGTGACCTAGCCGACTTATTAATAAGTTATGAGACTTATTGCGAACTATATATCCTGAGACAAAGCGATACTATGCCCTGCGGACAACAACCATAGAGGTGACAAATAACTTGGCGAGCTTTATACAAAGTTATTAAGTTATATGAACACTTGATACCGAATCAGATTTCGCAGCGGAGTTAGAAATTATGCACTGACTGCCAGATACGAGTGGTTCGATAACGTTTGCAGCTAGAAAACGGCGACCGGTGTGGCATGTATCATTCATAAGGAAATGCGGCGTCTGGCGTACACCGCGAATATTTCACAGTCGGTTTATCGAAAGAGCAGAGGCGCGTTTAAAGCCTCATAGAGTACGGGCACAGGTGGCTCGAATATCCTCACCAATAGTATGGAGACGTGATCGGAAAACCAAATTGCAATTGGCAACTCGCGTCTTCCTCTTCAAATAATGAAATTTGAAATTTATTGTAGCGATCGAACTCTTCCTTGTTCTACTGTTCCAATAAATTAGGACGTAGGTAAGTCGGCACGCGAAGAGAATTAAGGCGGAGCTGCCGCGAATCTGTTTTAGTACTTGGCTTAAGTGTGGAATTTTAATTTCTGGTAAAGCTTGCCGGAGCCGCTGTGTATAAACTTGATTGTGGTTTAAATTGTGATAACGACGCCTCGTATATTTTTACAGTCTCCTGTGTGATTTTCATAGCCATCATCGTAGAAAGATAGTAAAAATACGATTATGAGATGTTATAAAAACGATAATAAAAATTTACTTCAATCTCCATTTTTATACTTCGCACCTTAAAGTTTATACTAGAGTTATAGGTGGTCATTCAATATTTATTAAGCACAGAAGTGTTCAACAAGATGAATTAAAACTTTGTTAAAGAATAGTTTGCCTACCTTGTTACCTTAAAGAAAATTCTTAGCAATTAAGGCTAACATTGATTATAAGTTTTAATGATGAAAACAAAGTACCAACAAAGTTGGAACCTGATATATTTCTGACATGATTTTTATCTACCCGACTTTCCCAGGAATTCTTACCGCCGCGCCGTAGGTAGGTAACTGTGTTGGAGTGGAATTGTGACTGCAGCGTCTGTCAGTGATTTTTCTTTACAAGAATCTTTCCGACAATCAACGTTGGTACGCTTTGAATGAAACAGCAATATTTTTTCTATTTTTTGTCGAGAATCCAGTACTTACCGACGGAGCTGTGCTCAGTACTTGGTGCCCAGTGAGGCGGCATAATAACGAAGTACCTATCGTTAGTGTAGTGGGTACAACTACTACATTTTCAATCTACAACCGATACAATTTCTTTCAGTCAAAGCTATTATTTATTATGGTACATTTACGTCGCGTTTTATTTATTGTTGCAATATTAATCTGACTTGTCAGTCGAAATTGTTTCTTATGAGCAAGAATGACGGTAGAAACAAAAGAAAACACACTAAAACTTTCCTCGGGCTGCGAGAGGGAACATACTTTAAAATTATAGCATCACCGATACACCATCCCACGTTAAAAGCTTTCGAAGCTATAAAAGTTTTCATCCCTCGTTTTTCCGAAATTATGGCATCTAAATCTAACGAAGTAATATTACTTGAATAGACACACTGGAAACCGCGAGCGCCATAGCAGAGGTATAGATTTAAGTATGGTGGAGTTGCTTTCACGAGTATTATTGTAGAGCTATCCTAAACCTTACAAGTATATATGACAGAAAAATAGTAGTTAGCTCATTTTTGGACTCCTACCCACGTCGTATGGTCTGACAAGTTTTAGCTCAGCTTGCCCCAGGGAAGAGTGGCTTTCTTGAATGTCCAACTATAACAGGATAAAATACTTCAGGCATCTCAAGGAAGTCCTTAACTTTGTATTCAAATATTCTATAAAATATTTTCCTTTGTATTTACTAGAATATTTTTGCCCTATTGATTTATAGCGTTACATAGGTATCACTCATAACGTTAGTCGTCGTTTCGTCATTGGCATGTATAGTATTGTTACGCGCCAGAATTAATGCCGAGTACATAACGTTAAAAGTTACTACTAGCGCCATCTAGTATCGAGTAGCAGAACTAGTAGAGTCAAGATCCTTCTAGACATTTCGATGCTAGAACATTCTAGAGTTTTCGATATCTGGTTAATCGGGACCGGTATGTTCTCGAACTTTCTAGATGTTTCTATACTAGAAGGTTCTAGAATTATCTGCCGACCTATATAAGGCCCGCATAGCCTGCGACCGAGTCAGTATTGAATTTGCGATACAAGCGATAACTTCGAGAGCGAACTTCGACTGCGAATTAAAGTGATCAGTAGTGCAATTGTGATTTATAATTAGTAAGTTTAAAGTTGTAATTAGTGTTGATTAATTAAAGTGTGTTTTTTATTGTCACGAACCCTAAGCTCGTAACAGTATGTTGAGACTCATAGGAGTGTTGGATTGTAACCGAATTCAAAAAAGCCCAATTTATAAGGAAAGAAGTTTTCAATTCGCCTTCAGTTTGATTTGATTTCAATTCGTTACAGTTTGGCACCGACCCCAGAAACTGTTAGTTGATTCATTTTCAAGAATTATTTCCTCCTACAATCCTAAGAGCAAACTGAAGTATTATCAGGCTTTGCTTACTACTCCCACGGGATTTGTAGCCCTTTCATAAACAAACTCCACAAGAACCTATCTTACTAACAAAACACATACGATAAGCGGATTCAACATTTTCCTTTACAAAGAAAACCAGGTAAAAACACACCCCGCATTAATATAACCCGCGAAGGTTACATACAGTAGTTATAATAACTCAACTGAATAACTATATCCCGGCTTCAGTTCGCACCGCAACTCTCTGGCTAGCAATAAACGCCTCGAGAAATATTTTCACATCGTTGTGGAAGTTAAAATGAAAGTAACTACACCCAGTAGAGCAATACCAGCCCCAACACCGCGCGACGGATAATGCTGAATATTTCGACGAGTTACATAATTTTATTCATGAGCCGACTCCGATTGCGTATCAAACCTTTCGTAATAGTTTGTATACAATACGTTGATCACAACTTTCTGTATTGTAAGACTATTGTTCTGCTCGGAGTTGATAATCTTGTTAGGTACTGATCTTGCGTGGTAGGCAAGTTTGGTGACAGTGATTTATTTATTTATCCCTGAACACCTTGCAGTAATAACACCAATGGAGCGCACAAATCGAGTATCTGCTATTTTTCAACATCCTGTGTGTGGTGGACTGCTAGACATTGAATACACGGTGGATCACGCACGCTCGCTAACGCAGCATCGGGTTATCGCTCCTTCAGGATTTCACATATAAATCCAGTGTGATTCGAATGTCTATTGTTTTAAATAGTATTTTGTAAATGTACTGTTCTTTATTTTTTAAACGACACTTATGTAAGTATATCTTTTACAACTGACAGTCCAATTTAAAATCAGTTTTAACTTCAGCACTACTTTAATCTGTTTCAATAATTTTATTGTCACCTGTTAATATAAGGGAAGGAGGTAAGCACAATCGGTGAGGCACTTACCGAATATTTCACACTAAAACCAAGAGAATTGCCTTTATATAGTGTATGGAAAACCAAATTGTATTGACGATTCTTACGAAAACATGGAACACCACTCTGCCACCAAAATTAGTCGTGTGAATTCATTCGGTGCTATTTTCATTTAAAGGTTTCGCACGAGGGCACACACCGCTACGAACGCAGAAATAATAAAAGTAAAACATAGATGAATCTTATATTCGATCTGTGAGTAACGTCAGCGACATTGAAGAGAAGAATAATAAATTTTGATTACTTTCTCACGTCCGCAATCGTGATTCGATTTCACAATTTTTCACCGCTCCCCTTAAGAAAATCATGATTAAAATGGAAAACGTTATTACTTTCAATCATGTATTTTTTCTTCCGCCGCGATTTTCAATGGCGATTAGAGGCTATTTACAGTCTATCGAAGAGGCTTTTACTTATTGAATAGATGATGCCTACAGATTTTTCATCGCATTATAAATAAAAAAGATTGGTAAAAAAGAGTTCTTTAAGATATAGAGTGTACCTTCCTTGAAGAACTTTTCGGGTTGAGTGTATTAAGTGCGAACAGAAGTGGTTTTACAAACTAATTTAATTTACCTAAGTGAGGATCCATACTTTATATTTTATTATTATTATGTATACCTACTCTCATGTCATGTTTACGTTGTTTGCGTTGTTTACTAGTTACCAAGTAATAAAAAAGTAAGTTTGATAGCAGATTAAAAAGTACGCGAAAGAAGCGAGTTCGGACTCGGGTTACGTGACTAAATAAATGTGACTCTCGACGTCGACCCGCCGCGCGCAGTCCGCCGCGCGCCGCCGCCCACCGTGCAAACTTACAAAACTACGTATCGGCAGCCCTGTCTCGAACATTCCAACTGTTAACACACGAGATGCTTATCTAGAATTAAAGGTTAAAACAGATTAACTTGGTACAACACAAAGAGAAGCTTCGTTTAACTTTCTCAACTTTCGAGAAACTATTAAATTGCTTAACGCCTTACTTAAGGTATATTGTGATTGTGTTTGCCCTTTCATTTGGGTAGAACAGAGCATGGAATACACGTTGCTCAGCCTTATACCTATAATAAGCTGGCCGCCCCGGGCGTCACTCACATAGAATTCGTAAAACAAAAAAGTTATTTTTATCCCCCAAGGGTTCTACTTTCAACCAAAATGGATGTGACAAATAGACACATTGATGTGCGTATATTTGTTGTATGATTTCTTGCCGATTTGGGAATGACAGGAAAACAAAGTCACTGGTACTTGTGCTGTTTGACAGCACAAGTGAGATTCGTTGTTGAGGTTCACTTAGAAACCTTTTGTGCCGCGTTATTGTGGCTTTTCGTTTAAAAAAACTCAAATTATTAAAGTAGGTACTTAAAAAACACGAGCCAAAAAAATCAGTTTTCAAAAAGTACAAACGGCCCCAAAGTTATAGAAACAATATTAACACTATCAAAAAAGTGAGAATTAACAATAGGATCTAGCTCAGAAAACGAAGTCTGGAGAAGCTTAAATTGGAAAGTTTTCCAGCAGAGTCCAGAGCGGGACAATGATATGCACCATTGCATGCACGATTTGTTTTGTTCAAGAAGCTTTATAGCTCCTTTAAAAACGTATTTTCTCAATCGTCATTACAAAATTTGTAGAAACAAGAAACATTTACAAGCCGCATGATTTATCGTTTATGCAGAAATCAAGATGCTTGAATAAATTTTTCGCTCATCAATTTTAATTCTGCATCAACCGTTGTCGACTCGGAGGCACTCGTTCGAAAACATATAAGTGTACATAGATGGATCATTGAGCGCTTTTACTTCAATCTAATGTTTATGAATGATTTGTCGTTTTTTATGGTTTTGATTGCAGATGTGATTGATGATGGCTCCCAGTCAAACCGGATTCAGCTGAATACCAGTATTTTACGTGGAGCGGCTGCCTACCAGACCTCCACAACCCATTAACTGGGTAACACGGTACTTCTTGGCAAGACTGGGGTCAGATTTTCTGGCTTTTGACAATCCATAACGATTGCCAAAGATCTACAAATGACAGCCGCGACCAACGGCTTAACGTGCTTTCCGAGGTACGGAGGAAACTCGATATGTTAAGATGGTCACCCATTCACAGACCGACCCCGGCAAGCGTTGCTTAACCTTGAAGATCGACCCGCTACAGTCATCAAAAATATTTTATTTAGAAAAAAATATGTACAATTTATTCGAAGAAAAAGGACAACAAGAAACCATCACACAGTGTTTTTGGCTTTTAGGCAATCATGTTTTTTTTATTATTATTATTGATAGGCACGCGCTTGACCACATCTTACTTACTATATGTATAAATTGAAGCGCTTAAAATTATTTCTAAATAGTGCAAATAGTGATAAAATCTGTTTCTCCGCTTAGTTCTACTCAAGGGATTTTGAGAGGAATTAAAGAGAAGTGCGTAGTACCATTTATAGTCTATGGTGCGTAGCATGCACTAGTTGTCCAGTCGGAGTATAACGCAGGTATTAAATCATCTTAAAATACCTAGTACCTACCTAAATGTATATTTTTTTAAACAAATCTGATTGTGCATTATAATTCACGGAAAGCTTGACTTTCGACCTTTAACTTCAGTTAGACGATGTCAGATATTTTTTGCTATTCCAGGAAAATAGGGAATGTTGGCTTTTCATTCATTTACTTTGAATATAAACCAGTTAGTTTTCTAAGTAACGGACAGCATGTATAAGTAAGAAAAGCTTTATGCAGAATAATTATCAAGATGAAACCCTGCACTGAGAAAATATGTCTTTTCAGATGTAATAGATGTGTATAATTCGTAAAGCATCTTAAGTAAATACTTATGCAATCTTTTTCAAAGAACTTGGTTATCTTGGAATTTAAAGGGTAGAATATGAAGGTACGACCGAATGTTTCTGGTATTCATCACAGCAATCGGTACGAGATTTAATAAGTAAAGAAAATAAACACTCATACATTTTAAAATTTTCATCAAGGAACACTGAAGCTAATATTTCAATTTGAAATTTCGTGGCCCGTCTTTGACTATAAAACATTTATTAAATAACTAAGTAATCAAAACACACCCCAACCTCAAACACAACTAAAATTTATTAACAGCAATAAGCCGACCAGCTCAAATAAGTAACTTTTAAATTAAATATTTCCGTTAAAATGTTAAACTAATCCAGAGTTCAGACCATCCATACAGAATGAGCGTTGGAGTGGGTTGGTCCACTTAATCACAAAGTTGGTTCACCTCGGGCTAGTTAACTCACCGTGCACCTTTATTTCCTTTTAATCTTAAATTAACTCTGAAACAATTCTACTGGACTACGAACTACCCACGTCGAACAGTAACCGTATATTCGACACCTAACGTGTTAAACATTCAAGATCTTGTTTGTTTGTGTTTCTTGGATTAAAATTTTTGGGACATTATATTTCTCGGACTTATAATAGAAGTACAATGCCACAAACAAAAGCATTACCTACTTGATTGTTACGGGTGTATAACATTATGTAAGTATAAATATTTTTAATTTAACAACGAGTGACATAATTTCGTTTGATATTACATTCATTTGTTAAAATCATATATTGTTACCACAACTTATGATAAACATACAAGAGATATTATTGAAGCTACCAATAGGTATTTTTTTTTCACAACTAAGTACATATTACTTACTATATACACACTTAAATAAAAAACTCTTAACTAAAACTAAAAATAATCAAAAACATGGCGTCGAAAAAAATAAGGAAATATTATTTCATTGAATGTAAGCTTCAGTTTTAATAAGTTAATTTAAAACATTTTCGAAAAATAATGTTACAGCTAAATTCACACAATTTTACTAATTATCTTTTTTCAAAAATTTTAATGAAAATAACTTAAATTAAAAATACACAAAACTTACAACAAACTAAAATATAACATCAAAAAATTCGTCCTCAACGCTGTTAGCTGGTAATGTGCCCAATTGACTGGCGGCATTGCCATGTTGAATGGCAATGCTTAGTCTCTGCCCAAAGTAAAAGCCAGCTCTTGGGTCACGGGAAGTGTCAACTAGCCGTTTCGAAATTTCATTGAAAAGGCTATGAGCACAAGGGCCCCACGGCCCAAGGGTTTCAACCCTAAACGGTTCGAAAATATAGTTACCAATGAGGTTACTATATTTACGCCGCTTGAGGTTTTCCGCAGTCGCAGCGACAGCGCCAGCACAACACGATGAACTAGGAAGATGGAATGGCGCAAGAGTATCGACACAAGTTGCGTCCCACACTAAAGGCCTACCCATCTTCCATGGAAACAAAGACATTCCGTCCGGTCTTTTGCCATCGTCACGAACCAAGCCATTGGGTTCTAATACGGCTGGAACGCCGACGGTGACGAGAGCTCGTCGGATAATGTCGTTTTAATTGGCGTGTCGGGCAAAACGGCCCGCACTGCGGCTACAAGAAAGGCCGTGGTGCCCGAGACTGTTGACAACTTCACCACAGTGACAGCGATGAGGAGAACAACATGGGGCTCCTAAACGTAAAGAAACAGCGGGGCGGAAAGTGGTGTCGTCGAACAAAGTGCTTAGGTTCGACGGCGGTAGTGCATGAAGCCAAAGACCCGACTTCTGTTCGGCTTCAGTTGAGTTATCATACAATTATGCTTAAAATTAAATTTAAATCACATATATAATTATGAACTATATCCTAATTATTTTCTTTTGAGAAATAAAGATTCTTTCAACAAATTAATAATCATAATGTGTATAAGATTTCTTTCGGCCAAGTTGGCGTCTCGAATAAGATGTGGCATTTGGAAACGCCACAGATCTAATGATCACAAATTTTATCGAATAAGCGTTCGGTTGAAATTACGGTTGTAACCAGGAGAAGTTGACGGAGGGGGCTGCGCGGGGCTCCTATTTCACCCTGCGGGGTTTAAAGGAACCTAACATGAATGGTATCACGGGAGCTAAGTTCGCTCGCTCACTCATGCTCCCGCCTTCCGAACTATCCGTATATAATTATCTAACCTAACCTATCCGTGTTGGGGTGCCATAAGTTCCCGAACTGGCGCTGTCGCACTTTATTCAGCGTTTAGATCAAATTTCAATGATACAAGATGATAATTAGATCAATAGAACGTTATACTAAATAAGAATATACTAAACCAACGTTAGAGAACGTTGTTTTAGCATATGTTATTATTATATATATAATTATATTGAACGTTATATTAAATGAAAATGATATAAAGCGTTGTTAGATTGAGTAAACTTTAAAGTTATAGCTTTTGAAAATAGAGCAAAAAAAATTCTTATACTAAATGAGCGGCACCCGATTTACTGCTCCTTGCGTCCTTGTGCGTAAAGGTAAATTGATAATCGGATTTTTTTAAAGTACAAAAACTTCCTTCATTAACTAAAGAATTGAACGGAAATCCCTTTCAATGGACGTTTATACAGGTGGGTTCGGGATCAATAATTTATTGAAATTATGAAAATTGGATCGTTTTCATGAATTTTATTTCGATTATAATTAAGATTTATTCATTGACTTTTAAATGGTACTTTGAATATATACGGAACATACAAAGATCGTCAAAATAAACTGAAAAGTTTGCGAAAGGGCAAATAAAACGAGTAGTCACAGCTATTTTCTTATCTTAACTTCGACGCGGCTGTGGAGATGCTACCAACAAATAAGTTTACGTTTGTACGAGTTTTTAAAGAGCGCTTGGATGGCATGATCGCGAGGACGCCAGATGAGTTGAGCGCAGACGGCGGGAATTGTCTCAATGTATAGAGTCGCGAGACGGGGCGAGACCGCGAGACGCGACAACTCACACAATTTTTTTGTAGAAACTGCTCTTTTCGCCATCCGCAAGATTAGATTCAAGAGGATAAATCTCTCCTTCCCCTCCCCCCACTTGTGTCGCCCGTTTTGTGTGAAGGCTTTATTCGGGATTATTTATACAGAACATTTCGCTCGCCGACTTGACATACTGAATAACGCCATCTTTTAATCTCGCTACGTTAGAATAGTCGGCAGCTACCTTCTAACCAGAATCCCTGCTCCCATTCTGCTACAGAAATAAGCTGAAATAACATGGTAAAAGCTCCCTTTTAAAAGGTTCCTAAAAGAGTTAATGTTAAAAGCCCGCTTCACACAGTATTCATTACCGAATTGATTCGGCGGTGCGATGCAAGAACGCCACGCTGATGGCTGAGCTGGGGTATAAACACAAAATTACATTGAGAACGGCACGTAAGAAGCGAGCAATTCCTGATGTACCATGAAGTTAGATTGGAAAACTTCTCATGCTGCAACGTGCTATTGCTCTGTGCCTCTACTCCGGCTCTCATATTACCGTAACTAGCAAGCAATACCTATTTATTCAACTTTGCAATAAACCAACATTTTCTATTTTAAGATTATAACTAGAACCTCAACAAAAATGTTTATCAAACTTATCTTTTATCTAGAAATATCTAGATATTATGAAGAGGTAGGTTACCTACAATCGTTTGTTATTATTATAAAAATATTTCACTGACAGAATCTGTATTTCACTATCCTAGTAGTGCCATGTTTAAAGGTAGAGTTGACTTCCACTTACGACAAAGAATTGAGCAAAATCACCATGTCGAACAAAGATTATGTGAGCAAAGATTTAAAATCGGCTGAGTGACGTTCAATATGAAATGTCGATTCCGCCACGAGAATAATAAAACTTGAAAACAACATTATTTGCAGAAGAAATATACAAAGTCAACTAGAATTACCCAAGAACAGAAGCCATTGAGGCAGCGGCCGAACCATCGAATCGAATACGGTTACCGCCTTACCAACGGAACTCTAAGATTTTCATTATTTAAAAAAAAAAAATTATTTACATTTTCAAACTCATATAGAAAATATTATAATCCAGCTGTTCTAAATATTTCCCCTAGGTAATATTGCTTCTAGACGTTTGTCGTAAACAGGCTTGTTGCAGCAATTTCCACGATACCACATTTCTGCGAGATTAAATTCGTAATACGGCTTCCGTTTGGCTCAGTTCCGTATTCAGTGCGCCTACTACAGGAATTTGCGTAAACGTTAACAGATATCGAGTTCTCTCCACGAACCACATGCAACTCGATATTAGCAGCGGGTTACTACGGGCTGCATTAGTTTCACCCTTTGATGTCGCCGGGGCTTTACCGTTTCCACAAAGTCCGCACATGATGCACGTTATAGGAAATAGATTGTTTTCGACTTCGGAATCGGCCCACCTCCACAAAAACGGCCTGTTAACTAACGGCCGCTTTCTATAATATATCTCAATCCCAATCTTGATCCCGATCCAAGGATCAGACAAGTCTGTAACCAATCAACGGCCGAGTTTGTGTCCTTCACCACACAATCCTCACCTTTGATTGGTTACAGACAAGGATCGGGATCAAGATTGGGATTGAGATATATTATAGAAAGCGGCCGTAAGCCAACGGATTTAGATCTAGATTTTATTACTACGTAGTTTCATTCGAAATAGCATTTTAATGTCTGCTCACTACCTGTATGTATCGTTATCTTTAGATCTATACAAGATTAAACACATTAGCGACCACAAAATCTTTATTACGAAGCCATTTTAACGAACATTCGTTCTTTGAATGCCGTTTTCATAGCCTCACGTTCACTCCATAAAAATATAAACTTCACACATTGTATCAATATGAGCGAAATTACATTTCAACACGTTCAGATAATACATTTTAAAACCGCTAGTATTGTACGGGATGCCGTTCGATCCGATTTTATGAAATCTAAAACCAAAGATATTATTTCAGGAGAGGTTAATGAATATGTTAACAAGCCTGAGTAATACAAACAAGATGGTCGTCTGTTGGTATTCTAAGTACTAATAGAAATTCAAATTTAGTAGAATTAAGTTCAATCACGAACGATTCAGGCAATTATTGATCGTTTCTCTGCGCAAATACCTTAAAATTGGTGAAAAAACCTACCGCATATTGAAGCCGACGACAGTTTTAATAAAGACACGAATTTAATAACGAGTATTCTTGAAATATTCGTATCATTAATTTGCATTTCGGCGCTATTTTCGTTTCTTTAATTGTTATTAATAGTAGTACGTAGTAGGGGTCTTGGGGAAAATGGGATCTTTTTCAGAATGGCTTATTTGTCAATGTCAGAGCGCCAGTGACGCTTGCGTCTGTTTCTGATAGCCTCGTTGTTTCGTTTTATTGGTTAGGCACGTTTTCTTTGTGACTGACGTATGTATGTAGGACATAATTATTTACGGAATCGGAGCTCGAACGAACAGTAATTGAACTTGGCTTTATTAATCGCTTCTCTAATCCGAATAATTTAATTGTTTATCAGAATTTATTTCTATCTATCTATCGGGGTTTGATTTCCGCACTTAGTCATGTTGCGTGAGCCATGGCGACCGGCTTCTGTAGCGTACAACGAGCCTATTACGTGCAGGTAGATAGCTACTTACAAACTACTACAACACTATTTCTTATTTAAATCCAAAACAAACTGTAAACCGATAGGTGGTAACATGATGACCACATACAAGATACTATGTACGCTAACGTGCATACAGGCACGGACAGATTGGATTTGGGTTCCACAGGTAGAACGTTTCGACGTCCTCAGCCGAGGTGAAATCGAGACGTTTGGGAGAGGCCGGCCGATATTGTGTGTAAGAGCACTTCTACTCAAGAATTTGAGCATAGCGAGCCCGCCTTCAAAGATATCGGTTACACTGAACACACCACTATTATGTTCACCCGACCGGAACCTGGACCGAACACATCAATATTACCATTGTATGATCGCAATATAATTCAATATCTACTGTAAGACCGCATTATATGCAAATTATTGGCAAATACATTTTGAAAGTATGTCACGGCATGCATCTTGCTTCATGTCAGCTCTCTAGTGCACAAACACCAACCATTTGTCATTTTATTAGTCTCGCTCCGCAATATTCTGCGAAATAACTCTGTAGTCGGGGCGAGATTGCTTCCCAGTTTACAGCCCCGACTTGAGACAGGGAAGTGAGAAAAAGTTGTAAATTTGCCGCCGAATTGGACGTTTATACAACTCGACTGACCTCAAACGCCTTAACCGCTTTCGTTACGGACCTGGCAAAAATTGAACTTCCCTGGATGGTTCTACCGATAGTTTTAATAACGTCTCGTGGTTACGGGGGCCATGAAACTGTGTGTAGGTATGTGCTTATCTTTGTTTTGTGGTCTTCTTGCTAGGCCATTGGCCATTATAGACAATGGGTTTCTTGGAAGCTTAGTTTGCTCTATGGGTAACGGGGTCAAATTTTTCTCAGACTCAATATTTGGAAAGGACAAGTACATGGGCCAGTAGTTAGGCCTTGCGCGCACTGCCTTGCGGTGAAACGCGGTGCGTTTTTTCTACCGTGCGGTAGAATAAACGCATTCCCGGGGCCGCGCACTGCGGTGCAAAAAACGCACGTTTTTAACCGACTTCAAAATGGAGGAGGTTCTCATTTCAGGCATATTTTTTTTTTGTGTTTGTTACCTCATGTCTCCGTCATAATATATGAACCGATTTAAAAAAATATTGTTTTATGTGAAAGGATATCCCACTTTTCGATTAATACAATTGAAATTTTATCAAAATCAGTTCAGCAGTTTGGTTTTTAAATTCAAATAGTTGGAAAAATATGTGAAAAAATCGTCCATTTATACGAAATTGCGCATTCTGCTTTCCTGTGACTTATAGATGTGTTAATACCGATATTTTTCAGTATTAGTTCATATAATCATATTAAAAAAATACTACCTAGATACAGTTCTCGTCAAATAACTTTGCCCCTCTGAAGTTAGCCATTTGCAAAAATCGCGCAGGTGCAGTCACGTAGACGCAAGCACGGGGCGTCCCCCTTGCTAGCATGCATCGAACGTAAACGAGCGACTGAGACAAAATCGCTCCGTCATAATCCCGGCCCCGCGCATGCGCGCAGTTGCAGTTTGTTCGTAATTTTGACTACTACGCAGCCACTCGTAGCTAACTTCAGAGGGGCAAAGTTATTTGATGAGAACTGTATTGTGTAGGTATATGAGTGTGTGTCTCAGTGCCAATGTTGCCAACTGCTACCTTAAGTCAATAGCAAGATAGTTTGCGCCAACTGCTATCTTTAGTCAGTAGCTAGACAGTTTGCAAAAAATAGCTGGATAGCCAAATTTGTTTACCCAAAAAACTGGCTAAAAGTAGCTGATCGCGATCTACATAGTAGAAAGGGAGGTAACAATATGTGGTCAAATTATAATCACGTTACAAGAGTAAAAAATCAGTACTTATAATTATTTTTAAGATAAACGTAGTAGGTAATTAAATTAAATCTAATAATAACAATGCCGTTAATCAATTAATGTAACTGAAGAGGAAGATGTCGATGGCTGAGGTTCATTATCGATCTTTGAGTTGGAGTATTTTTCTACAGTATGTAGGTACCCATTTTCTTAAGTATTTATTTAGGCAAAACGCAATTACGTATAGCAACATTTATCACTTTTCAAAAGCATTCAATGTAATTTAAATAGTTTCTAGAAATTTTAGCCAAAAATTTAGCTACAAGTTTTATTAAATAGTAGCGCCTGAACCGAAAAATAGCCAGATCTAACTATGAAGTAGGCATCACTGCGTTTTGTTCACCGCAGTGCGCGGCGCTTCATAGATCTCTATGGGATACAAAAATATTTCCGGTAGATTTACCGCAAATTTGCAGCGAGAGGACAACGGTGACTCTACCGCATGCGTTTTTTCACCGCAGTGCGCGCACTTCTATGACACTCTATATAGTCTGTCAAGAAAGTCATGAAAAGAATGTTTTGGGAACTACTATTTTAGCTGATACTGGCAACACTGAATAATTGTCAAACTGAGTACCTCAACTGTCACTTCGTGGCTTTGTGGTTGATTTTCTACGATTTTTAGTGGTATTTCGAGTTTTTTTAAGCGTGTGACCGTTTCGAGATAAAATGAATCGAAATGTTTATAAAAGCGGTGCGAGACAATTATATTTAAAGTGTTTCAAGAGTGTATGGCCGAATTTTAAGCTGAGACGAGTAAAGACGATGTTTACGGCCGAACAGCAAAGTTAACCGGTACGTAAATATATTTAAATGTTGAACACAGTAAAGGAAATTATAATCTCTTGTCAATCTTCTGTTTTTAAGTAAAATTTGTCTTTTTAATCATTGTTTATATTTCGTTGAGGTTATGATTTTATTTACGATTTATTATACTACCACTTAACGGTGTTGATGCTTTTGTGTTACTTTTAAGAGATGTTTAAGATATTTGTTGTCTTTATTGATTTCAGGTGTTTTTGAAAGCACAATTCGACGCATAGTTGTCGAATAAATAAATGCACCATATCACTCTATTACAACAAACAATTGTGATTTAAACCCAATAGAGTTAGTGTGGGCAATAGTAAAAAGGCGAATTGCACAAACAAATGTTTGTGGTCAAAATGTTGCGAAGTTGGCTGAAGAAGCATTTAACTCAGTAACTCCACAAGAATAGAAAAACTGTGTTGACCATGTCATCAAAATCGAAGATGAATATTTTGCCCGTGGATTAACTCTCTATAATGATATAGACAGATTTGTCATATCGGTTAGCGATGATAGTTCGAGTGAATCTGAAGTCAGAAGAGGATGAATTTAATTATGCAGGAGTTTCAGGCAACATTTCGGGAGTTGAATACCTCGCCAGTGATTATTTGGATTTTGAATAATAAAAAATATTCGATAAATCCTTTTTTTTTTTGTGCAGTTAGAATATTGATATCAGCTCAATTAAGCTGATATCGATATTCTACCAGGCTCATGTTGAGACGGCAGCGCTGCAGCGCAGAGAGGCGAACCATCGAACTTTGTGGTAGATAAATGTTAATAACTGAAAGGGCGAAAACAAGGGTTGGTCAAAATAAATATTCTTATTACACACACATAATTGTATTATATTCTAATTATGAATGAATGTCATTTGAATGGAAATCAGTTGAAGGAGGAATGTTTTTCACCACTACCAATGAATGTCAAAACTCTTTTTTTGCACCTTAAGTGTTGGAAATAAGATAGATGAGTGTCAGATAATCCACATGGCATTAAAGAGACAATAATAATGAATCAGTAATTAATTACTATTTTATAAAAAAAGTATCAAAACCTTTCAGTCGAAATTTATAGGGATACCATGTAAATGATGGTGGCGCCCTCCTTTTTTTTCATGACTTTCTTGACAGACTGTACTTCACAGATTGTGCGTTTAAAAAACGCAAGGCAGTGCGCGCTAGGCCTTATTTCGGCGTCGCCCCTCAAGTGCGCGAGGTGTAGAAAGGCAGCAATGGTCGGACTTCCTTCAAAAATGCTTGTATTTTGTATTTCGCCTAGTTTAATTACATTGCATTTTTACCAAAGTTCCGTCTGTTTGCAGAGGGCATTGTTGACAGCGGCAGAATTCCCGCAGACTTTACCTAGTTTTTATTTTAACCTACCTACATAGAATGGCAAAGTTTTTGTGCAACTGTGTTAGTGTCGATAGAGTCTTCGTTTCTTGGTGCTGGGTCTTTTACCACAGTTACTAAACTACTCACCGAAACTTTTCATTTATAATGGAATTGTATTGTAGATTTCCTTTATTATTGAAAGGTTAGTGGTTTTAAAGCTACCTATCAGAGTGGCAATTCTTCTAATTTTTAAGCAACGTTCGCGTTCACATAATTGTCAGTTGCAATCGTTCAAAAAAGCCTTGGTTTTAATTTAAGAATTTTATTTTACTATAAGTTGATTTATTTCTTTTTATTTATTTGAGTTCGTGGAACTTTACCTCGTTATCGTTATGATAAATTAATATATTTAGCTTGAAAAAGATATAAAATTTACCAATATCTTGAATTTTTTTTTTTTTACATTTTTGACAGATTGCAACTGACATGGGAATGCGAACCTTGCTTAAAAATTAGTAGAATTCAAAGACTACAATAGTATACTGGCTATAGACAGGCAACTCTACCTTATTTTTTAATATTAGGAAGTGGTCGAACTCAGCGCCATCTAGTTTTTAGTTAAGGGAACTAATTTATATAAATAAATGTATAGCTTGGTAGGTATATAGCTGCTGTCTGATCCTTTATGATATTAGGTAGAGAGATGAGTGTATCCGCTATATACTACAAACATACGTACTACATAAAGGAAAAAAAAATCACATAATTGAATATTAAACCATTTTATTTAGAAAAACATCACACATTTACAATAAAAATTTATGTTCGCCTTTTTCGTTCCTTATGATTAGGGTAGTGCCGATTAGACTTTTCTTTCATTGAATCGTTAATATCCCAAAAGGTTATTTTGCCTGTGAGAACATTATTGATATCTTTGCACCAGTTGTTTACAACAACAACACACACAACACAACACAACTCGAACGTACGAACGAATTGTAAACCGGCTCAACAACATGGAGAAACGAAATCTCAATTCAACCTTCAGATGCACTAGCGAAACAACAAAAACTCTATTGCAAAAGGAAAATAAATGCGCACGAGTAGTTACACTCTCACGCAGCCATTTGCAATTCAAGTGTGGCCATTCAAAAACAAACTTTTGCACGTTTAAATACCAAAATATAACTTCTTCACTATTAAAGCTCATAATAAAAACCTAATTATGTACTAATTCATATATTCTATTATTTTTATATGAGAAGATCATGAAATAATATTATTTTTCTTGATTAATGTTATAAAGTAACTCCCAGAAAAAAAAAAATTTAACCGTAGCAACACCGCAATTTGTTTCCCTTAACTAAAAACTAGATGGCGCTGTTTTCAATTAAAAAAATGGAATTTTAATTTTGTTCCAAGTTGCCATAGCATGGTAGAATTGATCCTCTGATAGGAGTAACAGAACGTCCTCTAACAAATACTTGGAAATTCATAAACATCCCGAAAAATATGAATGGCGTTCCGAACAACAGTTGCTATCTATATCTGTTCTGAATTTTATTGACGCCATAGACGCATCAAATACCAACGATAGGTAACTAAGTACGCGACTAAATTATTAAATTCGTACTTGATCGACGAACATAAAAAGGACCCAATACGTTCCCCGTTCACCCGTAACTCAATCATAAGTCATAAATATAAATTTCAATTCCCATTAATATCTTTCTCTAGTAATAAAAACCGCGCTACAAATTATTATTCGTGCCGTGGCCATTAGCAAATTGTGTAATTTTCCTTTTTCAACTTCTGTTGGCCCGGACAAAATTACTTCGCGGCCCCGCAACCCGCCATTTAAAACCAAGAAATGATGAAAATTGACTGTTATAATTACATGAATCAAATTATTCCCTTGCTCGGCACTGCTACATGGCTTCTAAAGAAATTATGTAAATTTTTTGAAACTGTGTGAATTAATTGTCTCATTAAAAAGCATAAAAATGTTTTTTAATTGTAATTAGCGCTGTTGTTTGCGCGTCTGCGAAAGGTTCTATCATTTTTCTTCATTGTCTTTTATAACTAAGTATTTTTTTGTTTTCCCTTTCCTGCCGAGAAATTGTCAAGTCCGTCCATTTTTTGCTGTGCCAGCCATCAACTTTAACGTGTATTTAGCGTTGTGACTTATCACAACGCTAAATACATGTTGACGTTGATGGCTGACACATAAACACGGAGCTATTTGCGTAATGGAATGAAAAACGGCGAAGTAATGTCGAATTGACAATATCCAGTATTGCACGCTATTCCTCAAGTATGATGGGAGAGAGTTTCCAAAAAGAGGCCCATAACTTGTTGCGACGCCTGTAAAACGTGATGAAAAGCGACGGATCTGGACCGGAGCCAGTGCGCAGCGGTCATTCCTTTTTCTTTGCCAGCCATCGAAACTTTGCGATGCTTCGATTACTACTGCGCTACACATATAACATTGTTTTAAAAATATTTTTGCATGTTAAGCCAGTATAATGATAAATGTTCATTAAAGCGTCTACCTGTTGTGCTATTTCAGAATTTTAATTAGTACAACGTTTTGAATTATTCACGACTACTTGCAAGTAAGCCAGGTACAGGAGTCGGCCGTCAACAACAGCAGTTAGCACACTTCCCCATGCCATCAGGTTTAAACTTTATTTCACACAAACACGCTAATTTCATATAGTTTCAGCACATTCTGTTTCTTTGTTAACTAAAAAAGATCCAAGTAGAGTTGTGTTCCTACATGTATATAAAACACAATGTGGCTTTCAAAAGCATTATACCAAAGCGAGCAAAAGCAGTTTGACAATAGGAGCAAAGGAATTCATATTTGCTACTGTTCCCTCTCACGGGCACGGAATTTAAATGAACTTTGGCCAACAACAATGACACTAGAGACTTTTGTTCCATGAACAATACATTTTACCGGTAGAATTAAAAACTGCGGACAAAAGAGTACAAATTCATAATGCAGCCGTAGCCGGGTGGTGATTACGTGCAGCTCACTCTGTGCTCACTGCTTACAGGGTCTACCTCGGACGATTTGAATCTCATCTTGATAACTAAGCCAATATCAGTTTGTTTTGATGACGTCCCTGAAAATGTGTACCAACCTTTACTATTCATTCTACCAGGTTTTTTCCCTAATTGCAAAACAAAACAAAACCTTGGCCTAATGACTTCAATCTCTCCCACACAAGAAAGGAGGAATAAAACTAAGTATTTCTTCACATAAACACACTAATGATTCAGGAATCCTTTTTTATTACAAAAGGAGAGATGATAATAGGCTTTCAAAAAACAAACGCTCAAGCTTGCGCAATAAAAACAAGATGGAATAACAAGGAACGTCCACAAAGCGATTGGTTCCGTAGACAGACGAGCCGACGACAGCCCCTTATCAGATGAAACATGTTATTTGTCTTGAGGAAAATACAAAAGTCAGCCAAATGCCTTCGTCCGGACAGGCCAAAGCTGGCGAACTGTTTAGGAATACAAAATGTCTCTTATCCAATAAAAATGCACGCTATACGCCATTTAAGGCAAACACTGTCCGAAATATAGAGCTGCAATAAAATATAGCTATACAACAGTAATATTTTAGAAGGCAGCCGTAGAAATGACGGTTTAATTTAGACAATATTTTTGTTTTAAGTTTGTGCACGAGCCACGAGCAATAAAAGGCTTCTTTTCCTCCTTGTTTTACGGGACACCTGATATGCTCAGGTAAGTTTATATTTTTCGTTCTTGTTTTGAGCTTTCACCCACCTGAATCTGAATCTGACGTAGATACATGGCCTCTCCTGAAAATAATACTATAATGAGCGCTTGAACCTGTAACGTTGTCAAGGTGAATCCGGTATCGGTCCGCCCGCTATAGACCCTGCTACCTGAATGTCACCTGCGGGTCAGACGTCACTGACAGCCGACCTATTTCTGAACCTCACGACAATCGCATGTTTATACTTAGGTTTATATACATTTATTAAAGAGTTCAACGTTAAAACGATAGCGAATTCCTTTACATTTCTTCTCGAGAATTATGTTTTTGTTAGTTTCACGAAGGAAATGCGAGCTCCTTTGAAATTCAACTCTTGACATCTTTGGATCCGTGTTCACTTGAAACTTGTGATATTCGTGTCCAGATGTTGGGGTTACTTCTACACATAGTTACTTTAGTTATACTGTCAACAATGTAAAATCGATGTTATTAACTCAACACGAAGGACTCTTTGAAGTGTTTGCAGACTGGAGATTATAAGCGAAGTGACGGTGTATGTGTGTGGGTGGGTGCCACAGTTTTATCCCGCACAGGGTGAGTAGAAACCCATGTCTTACTGAACCGCTTGAGGCTATAAACAACATTCGTTGAACTCACAGGTTACTCGTCCATCTTCTCTATACAGAACCCCAGTCCCTTGTTACGTTTGCTCTTTATGGAAAGTCATATCATCTCGGTTTTCGTTTACAATAAAAAATGTTTAACGCCAGAAATATTCGCCAAAGAAAACAGCCGCAATACTCAGTTGTATAAACACCGGGATAATAAAATCAACTGGAGGCCAAATAAGAAGCTAATCTAAGTAATTTATGACGTCATGTATCGAACGCTCGGAGGACCCTCGGCAGTTCCGCACTCGTATGCTTTTCATATGTAAAGCAGGTAGTACAGTTATTATCCGCGTTTTCGCCGTCACATTACTTCGCAGAGAGAACAGACTCTTATCTCAGAGGCTATGGCTTGTTTATCGTCCGACTCCCATTTATGAGTTCGTTATTTCCCTATTCTTACGACATAAAAATGTCGTCCAAGAGAATAACTTGGAGCTTTTATCTGCGTACGTACATTGATAAGGGAAAATAATGAGAAGACTTATACGGATCGATTCCGATTAACTTGTTGTTGTGGTCGACTTAATAAAGTCGGATGTGATTATTCGTGGCGAGATTGTAATCAGAAAAGTATTTTTTCGGAATTGTATGACTTGGCTTCGCTTGTCCCATATCGTAAAGTCTGTCTTCTCTGTTTCCAATGTTTCCATTTACATATTTGGGAAAGTTTCACGGTCGACTTCATAGTCGACAGATGAATCCTTGGATAATTTTCGCATGAAATGGATTGCTCCATTTTCGTACACACATAACCAGCCGTCGTCATCATAATGTTATATTAGCTAGGTACGGCAGATACTCACGATAAATCAACGAGATTTCGCTGTTCATAAAGTCCTTGCGTCATTACATTATTAACATATAAACCATTTATGTGAATGTTGAAAATTTCTGAGAGAACCTGCAGATGTTTGTACATTATATATGTAGTACCTACCTAAATCTAATTTATTTGCGGTCACAAATACAAACATACCTTGGGGGAATGGGTGTTTCAGCCTATTTAGTTGAAGGCGGCTGACCTGTTTCCAGCGGGCTCGCGTGGTCTTATTATATTTTATGAAGCTCCCTTGCATGCCTGAGGGGATTTGTAATGTTCGCCACTCGGCGACAATGTCGCTGGATCTTATTACCACCTTTGTACATTACCCTCTGCTGTTAGTATTTATGTTCATATGTGCCGTGATTTGTATCCACGTATTGAGGAAAAGTGTTTATTTTCTGTACGTGCCAAGATGCTGTTATTTTTACACTTTTATGGCTACGGGTTCTTGGATAACAATAGCATTAATAATGTCACATTAGGAACTTGCGTGCCCCCTGCACACTTTGGTTGTTTTATTCCTTTGTGGAAACGAGACCTTTTGCAATTATGATATTGCTTGTGAATGGTATGTTGCAGCGGTCTAAGAACAAGTGTTAAGAAGCTTCGAAAAATATTAAGGCATTATTGTATCACAATTAGTAACATAATTGAGAAAAATGATAATCAGATCAATTATGACATTTGTGTTGATCTATGATAACAGCCTTAGCTTAGGTCCAGTTTCCACCAAAGCAGAGAGGACAGGAGATGTGTTGAATAAACCAATCCGATAGGCTAAGCGCAGAAGAGATGTGGAAATAAAGAAATCTGATTGGTTTATTCAACACATCTCCTCTCCTCTCTGCTTTGGTGGAAACCGGGCCTTATTGTTTCTGTTGTTTTACTACAAATTTGAAGAGACGTTGATTTTTGGACTCAGTGTGCACTATTGTTCTATTTTGACTGGCCTGTTGGTCTAGTGGTTAGTGACCCTGACCGCAAAGCCGGAGGTCGTGGGTTCGATTCCCACCCAGGACAAACTTTGTGTGATGAGCATTATTGTTTGTTCTGTGTCTGGGTGTAATTTATCTATAATATGTATGTATTTATAAATTATATAAGTATGTTTATCAGTTGTCTGGTTACCATAACACAAGCTCTGCTTAGCTTGGGATCAGATGGCCGTGTGTGAGTTGTCCCAAGATATTATTATTATTTTGTTTTTTTTACTTTATTTTTCTCAGGTAAGTACCCAGGTACTTACCTGAGATTTGCTAGAATCTCACGGGTGTGAACTAAGGTGAGATCCTAGTTATTATTATCATTATTTGATGGTGTGTTATTCTGTACTGCAGTCAAATTGTTGTCTAAATCAAGTTTTAAAAATTTTCTAACTATCCGGCAAGTATTTAATATGGCAGCTTTTTGTAGTGTAAGGTATGTATATTTAGATAGGTTGAGTGCATTAAAACTATTGAATATTTGTTTTGGAATAACACCAGTTGTAGATACTACTATTGGCACAATGGTGACTCTATTCATTTTCCAAACTCTGGTAATTTCTTCTTGTAACTCTGTGTACTTCCTGATTTTTTCTGTGATGGTTTTCTGTATGTTATTAGTGTTTGGGACTGCTATATCTATTATGTATGTGTGTTTGTTTTCTTTATCAACCAGTGTAATATCTGGTCTATTGTTATATATTGTGTGATCTGTCATTATGGTGCGGTCATAGTATACTTTGTAAAATTGGTTTTCTAAAACCGCTCTTGGTGAATATTTGTAATACGGCGTGTATGGGTCCTGCATGAGTTTAAGTTTAGTTGTGAGTTTTTGGTGGATGATGTTAACTAGTTGATTATGTCGGTGAGTGTAGTCGTTTTGAGTCAGTGTCATACAAGCTCCTGTGATATGTTGTATTGTTTCGGGTTTGCTGTGACATTTTCTACATAAGTCGTTCCTAACTGTACTATCTTTTAGTATGTATTTTTTATAATTCTTTGTATTTATGACTTTGTCTTGAATGGCTAACATGAATCCTTCTGTTTCAGGAAACAGGCCACTCAATTCGAGCCATTTGTTGGAAGCTTCCTTATCTATGTGTGTTTGGTATAAATCATTAGGATGTCTACCGTGTAGTTCTTTCTGTCTCCATTTTTTATTTATTTCTTCTATATGTCTCGCTTTATCTATTATTTCTATATTATCTTCGATAAGGTTCAGTGGTGTATATTTTTTATCTATCTCTATTATTGTTTTGTGTAATTGGCTGTTATTCTTCTTCCTATTAAAAAATTGTTTTAGGTTTATTATCTGTCTTTTGTGTAAATGTGATATTTAAATCAATCCTCTGCCCCCTTCCTTTCTGGACATAATTACTCTTTCGATTGCTGATTTGGGGTGGTGATATCTATGTTGTGTAAGGATTGTTCTAGTTTTAATTTCGAGTGCATGTAATTCTGTTTTTGACCATTTTATGATGCCGAAAGAATAAGTTAGTATAGGTATAGCATAAGTATTTAAAGATTTAAACAATTTTTTACTAGCTAGGTACATTTTACATAATGAATGAATTCTTTTAAAATATTCTTGTTTTAGTTTATCTTTAATAGCTTTATGTTCTAACAGTCGCGCTTGGTTGTACCCTAAGTATTTATAAAGTTCTTCATTTTTCATTGCTTCTATTACATCTTCCGAATCTGTTGTGTAATTTCCTTCCACAATCTTACCCTTTTCTATATTAAGTTTTCGGCATTTGTCTAGTCCAAAATCCATTCTAATGTCTTTTGAGAATTCTGATGTTATATCTAATAAACCGTGTAAATCTGCATTTTTATTAGCGTATAATTTTAGGTCATCCATGTAAAGTAAATGTGTTATTTGATGTAATAGTGATCTATTGTTCTTGATGTCAAATCCTAAACTAGATTCAGTTAATGCGCGAGAGAGTGCATTTAGGGCTAGACAAAACCATAGAGGGCTTAGCGAGTCCCCTTGAAATATACCCTTTTTAATTGCTATTCCATCTATGGTTAAGTTTGTGGTTTGTGTTAGTAGTTTAAGTGTAGTTTGCCAGGATCCCATGGTATTCTTAAGGAAGTTTATAAGTAGTGGATTGATTTTGTAGATTTCTAAAACTTGAACTAACCATGAGTGTGGTACGCTGTCAAATGCTTTTTTGTAGTCTATGTATGCTATGTATAAGTTGTTTTTTGAACGTGTTTTAACAGAGTAGAATCAATAATTAAATGTTCCTTGCAACCCATATGCCCCCGTCTGCAGCCTTTCTGTTCTTCAGTTAGAATATTATATTTTTCGGTGTGTTTAACAATTTAATTTGTAATGCAAGACGTGATGATTTTGTACATAGTTGGGAGGCAAGTTATAGGTCTATATCGTGAGGGATCCTGGGTTCTATTAGATTTTGGGATCATGTATGTGATTCCTTTAGTAAGGAAATCTGGAAGATTTTGGTTACCTTTTAATATGTCATTAATTTGTTCAGCTAATGTTCTATGTAGTGTATGTAATCTTTTAATCCAGAAATTATGTAAACCGTCTACTCCTGTAGCTTTCCAGTTATGGGTTTTATTCATAATTGTATTTAATTCAAGTGTATCTATATCTTCAAACGGCATTTCTTCTACTGTTTCTGATCTAACTATTTCTTCTTTTATCCATCTCGCTTCTTTATTATGATCCGCGCTGTCTGACCATATTCCTTGCCAGAATTCTTTTAGGGTCTCTACCGATGGAGGGTTTATGAATGTTTTATCGTTACCTTTAAGCTTTCTGTAAAATTGTTTCTCATTAGTTGTAAATAGTCTTGTTGAATGTAATAAGGTTCACTTTACTTTGTATGGGATTTTTGAATGAAAAGACGTGTGTTCCACTGTAAGTGTATTGAGCGACTAGTTATTCGTTTTATAACATGCTTCTTAAATATTTTTATATGACATATACCTAGCTATTACTAAATAGGCTCACATCTACTACGGTGAACTGAATACATCACAACATACCGCCCACCAAAAGGCCTGTAGGTCTTTTAAGAAACAATGACTTTAAATTTTTACACAATGTGAGATTACTAGAAGATAACGATAGGTATATAAATCTATAGGTGGGGTTCTGTGATATTAATCCTTTACATGCATAAACATTACTATCAACATGATTAGTGCATTTCCAAAGAGAATAATTAATTTAACAACAAACATAATCATGTTAATTAGGTTTCAAAAACATTAAAATATAATCAAGTTTCATTTAGAGGCAATGGACATAATTTAGTAACAGTTCTTTTTGTTATAGAACTACCACTTTTGACACTATACACCCTCGTAAGACCGTCCGGACCAGGATGCTTGTTGACAATTCGTCCCAGGGACCATTTTCCAGGTGGCAAGTTATCAGTTTTTATCAAAACGACATCTCCGATCTTAAATTCTGCTTCTTTCTTATGCCACTTAGGACGCTGTTGCAGTCTGGATAGATATTCATCCTGCCATCTCCGCCAGAAGTCGTGAACAAGTTTCTGTGTGTGTTGCCAGCGAGACAAGCTAGACAGCCTTATGTCTTTCAAATCGGGTGATGGGACAACAATAGGTACCTCTCCAATCAAAAAATGTCCTGGCGTTAGCGGGTTCATATTGTCTGGATCAGTGTCGTTCATGGGACATAACGGACGGGAATTCAAGCAGGCCTCAACTTGGCAGAGTATCGTCGTCATCTCTTCGTAAGTCAAGTGAGTTGTTATAATTCTTTTCAGGTGGTATTTTATAGATTTGACACCTGCCTCCCATAATCCACCAAAAGAGGGACTATAAGCGGGAATGAAATGCCATTGAGTACCCTCTGTGGCTAGTGTTTCTGCAATTTCTCCAGTTAATTGTAAGCTTGCTTCGTTCCAGGCATCTTGGAGCTCTTTGTCAGCCCCCACGAAGTTACGCCCTTGATCACTCCACAAGTGATTACATTTGCCTCTCCTGGCAACGAAACGTCTAAAAGCGCCGATAAATGCTTCCGAAGTAAGATCGCTTACAAGTTCAATATGGATTGCCTTCGTGGACATACAGATAAATATAGAAATGTAGGCCTTTGATGTTTTGTTTCCTCGACCTTTAGATAATAAAATCTGAAAGGGCCCCGCGAAATCTACACCACTATTCAAGAATGGTCTAGATGGAGTCACTCTCTCATCGGGTAAATCTCCCATAATTTGAGTTCTAGTAGTAGCACTAAGTCGAGCACAAATGAGGCATTTGCGAACATGTTTCTTAGCTATTGATTTTGCGTTCAAAATCCAATATTTTGAACGTAGATAACATAACATCAGTTGAACTCCTCCGTGAAGTGTCTTTTTGTGTGCGTCGCCTATAATCAGAGGCGTCAACGTGTTTTTATTTCCGAGAATAATTGGATGTTTTCTTTCATCAGGTAAGTTTGCATGCCTAAGGCGACCGCCCACCCTGAGGATATGTTTATCGTCCAGATAAGGGTTAAGGGATCGCAACGGACTTCTCCTTTTCACTTGTTTACCTTCCCTTAATCTTTCTATTTCTTCAGCGTATTCCTCGTTTTGAACTCTTTTTATGCAAATTGTCAGTGCATCTTCTAATTCTTGCGTAGTTATTTGTTTAGTAATGATCATATTGGCTTTACAGTTCAAGAATTTTTTGCAGTAACAAATAACCTTGAGTAATTCTGGTAAGTTGTTAAATTCCTCAAATTGTGTAGTTATGGATTTCTCTTGGTTTTCTGTGCTGAGGTGAGTACTGACTTTCTTTGTTTTAATTTCCATGTCTGTTGTCATAACTTCTTGTTTACTAATCTTTATTTCCTTTTCAGATAACCAACCTGGGCCTCTCCACCACAAGTCACATTTCTTCAGTTCGGACAGCAACATTCCTCGAGAGGCGACGTCTGCGGGATTATCACTCGACTGTACATGATACCAGCGCGCATTATTTAGGTTTTCTATGATTTCGACGACGCGGTTGGCAACAAACGTTTTCCATCGATTGGGATCACCACGTAGCCACGCTATTACTATAGAGGAATCTGTCCATGCATACATATCTGAAGTTGGAATTTTCATTGCTAACCCAATTTGTTTCATAAGCTTGGAGAGAAGTAATGCACCACACAACTCTAATCTTGGTAAGGATATTGTTTTCAGGGGTGCTACTCTTGTTTTAGCAGCAATGAGATTTACTTCAACCTTGTCATTAGTTTCTGTTCTTATATATACTGCACCAGCGTAAGCTCGTATCGAAGCATCACAGAAACCGTGAATTTGTATGTTTGTTTTGTTTGTTTCTGTTGTACCAAGCCATCTGTCCACTTGTACATCGTTCACACTAATAAAATCTGATCTTATCTGATTCCACTCTTCACGTAATGTTCCACTTACGTTTTGATCCCAATTTACCTTTTCTAACCACAGTTTCTGCATCAGTATTTTTGCCATTACTGTACTCGGTGCAATCCAACCAAGTGGATCGAAAAGTCTTTGTATGTCAGATAAAATTATTCGTTTCGTAACACAAGTACTTTCAGATGTTGGTAAATTCAGGTTGTATTGGAATGTGTCTGTTTTCAGGTTCCACACAATCCCCAATGCCTTTATTGTTCCATCGAGATTTAAGTCTATATGTGCGTTGGTTGATCTTTTTTCTTCATCTATAGACTTCATGAAATTAATATCGTTTGATGACCACTTCGTGAGTTGAAAACCGCCTTTTTGCAGTATGTTGGCGACAGATTTCGCCAGAGAAGTAGCAGTTTCGGCATCATCAGCACCATCAAGCCAGTCATCCATGTAAAAATTACTCTTGATGGATTGTACAGCAAGTGGTTGATCCTTTCCTTCATCATCAGCTGTTTGGTGAAGTGTTCTAACAGCTAAATACGGTGCAGATGCTGTACCGAATGTGACCCTCATCAAACGGTATTCGTGGAAATCATTATCCTCATCTGGTCTCCAAATAACTCGCTGGAAATCTGCGTCCTCAGGAGTCACCAATATTTGGCGATACATTTGTTTGATATCGGCCATGAAGCAAACACACTTCATTCTCCATTTCATAATAAGGTTTCTCAAATCATCTTGCAGCTGCGGACCTACCAACAATTCTTCATTTAGTGACATGTTGTTTGTACCTTTGCACGACGCATCGAAGACAACACGAGTCCGAGAGGTCTCCTTATCAGTACGAACTACGGCATGATGAGGTAAGTAAACTGACCTTTTTTCTTTTTCTCTTTCAGGTATCTTCTCCATGTGTCCTTGTTCTATGTAATCATTTATGACTTTTGTGTATTCCTTTTTCAGGTCCGGTGACTTTTTAAACTTCCGCTCAAGTTGCAAGAATCTTTGTTTTGCTATCTCCTTTGTGTTTCCTTCAGGTGTTTGTAACGTTGTACTCGTTTCATTTAATAGTGGACTGTATGTTTTGAAAGGTAATTTGACTATGTACCTTCCTTCCTCATTTCTTGTTGTTGTTTTCTCGTAGATATCTTCACAAATCTTATCTTCTGTTGTTAAATGTCTGTCCTTGTCAGGCTCTATTTCCCATATTGATTTCAACATTTCGTCTACGTCAATTTGGTGATGCATCACAAGGTAGGTATCATTTCGTGGTTTTTCACAGATATCTCCGAAAATAATCCAACCCAGGTTTGTTTTTTGAGCAGTTGGAGTACCTGGTGGACCCTTTATTAAATCTGGCTGTATAATCTGTGCGTATTCCTTGACTCCTAATAGCAGATCTACAGAACCAGGTGTTAAGTAACTTGGATCAGCCAAGTTAAGCCCGACGATGTGAGGCCATGATTGATTCACAATTGTTTTGGTAGGGATCTTAGTGGTCAGTTGTTTCGACATCACGTAGGCTTGGATCGGTAAACTATAGTTATGGTCCCACTGTGATCTTATGTTAAGCTGTACCACGTGTTTGATTTCTGTTCTCGAAGATCCCACACCTACAACACTTCCCTTGAATGGTTGCCGCTTCAGTTTCAATAGTTGAGTCGCTTTCTCGCTTATGAATGTAGCTTGAGAACCCTGGTCTATTAGCGCGCGTAGTGAAATGATATGACCTTGCTCATTTGTTGCTTCTACTACAGCAGTCGCTAACAGTGCTATGCCTTGTCTAGATGTATGATGCGACGCGATCACTGTGTTCACTTGAACTGCCTCCTTCTCTTCTACTACATGCTGTGAAGCCAACGGTTGTGAGGTGCTCGGTGTAGCCGCTGGTTCTGTGTTCTTAGTCTCATGTAGTAAAGAATGATGACGTCGATGACATTTCTGACAAGACACTGGTAGTTTACATCTCTTTACTGAGTGTCCAAGTGCTAGACAGTTAAAACATAAATGTTTATTCTTCACATATTCGGTTCGCTCTTCTAATTTCATATCAATAAATTTCTTGCAGTGACACAGCGTGTGGTTTTCTTTGCACATGATGCATGTCTTTTCTGAACTTGGTGTGGCAACATGATAAGAACGTTCTTTGACTTGTTTCTCTCTTGTATTGTTGTTAGTTGTGACGCCGGTAACTAACTCCAAGGTGCGAAACTTGGACTCCATGAAGTTCTTCAATTCACTAAAAGTAGGTAATGCTTCGCTGTCCTCCTTATAGGCGTGTTCTTCCCATCCTCTGTGTGTCTCTGAGTCAAATTTCTGAACTAGCAGAAATATTATTATTTGATCCCAAGAGCCTGTTGTTATTTTTAAATTTTCCAAATTGTTTAGGCATTCTGTTGTTGTATCCAACAAATTTTTTAATTGGGAGGCTGATTGCGAAGTCATCTTCCTCTGGAAAAATAATCTTTTCATGATGCAGTTTAATATGACGCGTCTGTTACCATACCTCTTATTCAACACATCCCATGCAGTGGGGTAATTACTGGATGTCACTTTTATATGAGACAATAACGCCTCAGCTTCTCCACTCAAACTTGTTTTTAAATAATGTAATTTCTGTACATCACTGAGGTTATTATTTTCGTGCACCAAAGAAATAAACAAATCTTTGAAAGTGGGCCATCCTTCATAATTTCCATTAAACTTGGGTAATTCAATTTTTGGTAAATGCACTATATTTTGTGATGCATATGTTACGTTCATACTCGAGTTTCTGGAATCCATCGGTGACGATTCCGTCAACGAAATAAGCATATCTTTCAAATCACCTTGTAATGAGCTGTATAATTCTTCATAAACAAAGAATTCTTCGTTCAAAAAATATGGCAAAATTCCTTTTTGTTCTTTGGGTGTTATCTTAACTAACCCGTCATGAGCGTTCTTGAATGACATCCAATACTCATCAATAATTTTCACACGTGCTTCTATGTAACCTTTTGTCAGTCTAGTTTTTGGACACTTTTTTAAGTTTGTTTGCGTTTTTCGTAGTAAATTAGCACCATCTTCCAAGACAGCAAGATATTGCTGTTGATCTTTGTTAGTACTCATTACTGTTGTTTCACTTTAAACTTAAATCTTCAATCAAAAATGTTCGTAAACTTGTTAATGTTCCGTCGAAGCACTAATAACTTAGTTGCAAAAACATATTCATAGCAATCCATTCATTAGAACGAGGTGTTTTTTTCTACGAATCCTTATCGCTGTGGAATGCGGTTCTTTTGTCCAAGCGACCCGATGTTAATCGCTCCGTAGTTGCTGTATCCGGCTCGAAGGACCATATGTTGAATGTAATAAGGTTCACTTTACTTTGTATGGGATTTTTGAATGAAAAGACGTGTGTTCCACTGTAAGTGTATTGAGCGACTAGTTATTCGTTTTATAACATGCTTCTTAAATATTTTTATATGACATATACCTAGCTATTACTAAATAGGCTCACATCTACTACGGTGAACTGAATACATCACAACAAGTCTATTATTATCTTTTCTTTCTTTGGCTTTTTTGTATCTTGCTAACCTATGACTTTTGACTAAGAGTTTTTGTTTTAATGTGTCTAGATGATCCTCTATTCTTTTATTAAAATTTTCATCTGAGCTATGTTGTTTGGTCTTTGCAATAATTTGTTTGACTTTATTTTCTAGTTTTCTTGATGTGTTACCATTTTTATATTGTGTTAATCTATTTATGTCTTTTCTTAGTAGATCTATGTCCGTCTCTAATCTTTTTTGCCATGATGGCTCGTTTATTACTTTAGTTCTATAGGTAGATCTATCTATATTAATTTTTAATTTAAAGTGTTTTGCGACTGTAAGAGCTATGCAATAAATTAATGAATGCGTATCGGATAAGTTTTCTAGAGATGAAAGTTTCGGTGGGATAATTTTTTGGTTAAATATGCTAATTATATCCGATAATTTACGAGTTGGTCGGATTTTGGGTAATAAAGGTCTACAAGCGGGATCTATTCCATTGTAATTTAACATATGTGTTTCTAGTTCATTATTTAATGTCTCTATTAAATAATAATAATAATAATAAAGCCATTTATTCCAAATCTCACTTTCAGTATATATTACAATGTTTGTTAGTAAATTGTTGCTTAAATTAATTAAGAAAGGTTACTTATAATTAATGTTAGTATAATTTATGAGGTTTGGACCCCTGTTTGGGTAAAGGCCTCCTCCATCCTTTTCCATGACTCCCTGTCATTGCCTGACTTTGTCCAGTCGTTTCCTGCGACGAATGTTATATCATCAGCCCACCGTCTTAATTGTCGACCAACATTCCTTTTCCCCGTTGGACCTTTCCAACGTGTGGCTTCAATGGTCCATCTTCTGTCTGGGTAACGTGAGATGTGTCCGGCCCATCTCCACTTAAGTGAGAGTGCGTGCCTGAGAGCATCGGTGAGTTTAGTTTTTTGACGAATGTTTTCGCTCTTAATTTTATGTATTCTTCTAATTTTCAACATGCTGCTTTCCATTGATGTTTGACTGCATTTGATTTTTTGTTTTATTTTTTTTGTAAATATCCAAGTTTGGCAACCATACAGCAAGCAGGGTAATAGGCATGTATCAAATATTGTCCTTTTCATGTGCAAGCTGTAGTTCCCTTTTAGGATTTCTTTTAATGCCCAGAATTTTTTCCAAGTTGCGTTGATTCTTCTTGTTACTTCTTCTTCGTTGCTTGACGATTTGAGTGAGATTTGCTTCCCCAAGTAGATGTATTCACTAACGTATTCTATATTGTTACCATTTATCACTATCGGGCGTTCGCGGTTGTTGGTTATTATCTTAGTTTTATTTACATTCATTTCAAGACCGATTTTCTGCATGTCTCTATTAAAGCATGGTCAAATTCTGTTTGTGATTCTATAAATGCGAAATTATCTGTGGTTGATTGACTAATGAGTGGTGTGTTGATGGTTAGTTGGTCATCTGAATATTCATTCCCTGTATTGGTTTCGTATTGTAAGGAAAGATTACAAGGTGTGAGTGATTGAGTTATCTGCAAGGTGTTCATTTGTTGCGTAGAATGCATACTTTCTTCTTCTTCTTTTTGAATTTGTTCTGCTATTTCAGCTTTAATTCTATTTAATTTGTCATCTGATAATAGCTTATTTCTGATAATAACACGTCTTTGGTCTGCTATTCTCTGTTCTGTTACTATCATATCTGGGTATTGTAATTTAAACTTGTCGAATAGTTGTGTGCAGTACATTGTTTTGTCCTTTTCAAGTTTTGTTATATAGAAGTATGTGCGCATGATGAATATGTTTATATCTTCAGTCCATTTCATGCGCACTCTGGGTTTTCCCGCTTTGGTGGTCGCAGGCTGAGTAGCTGACGCCGCCTGCGAAACATCCTCAGCAGATGTAACTGCTCTACTATCATCCCTAATGTCTAGTCTGTCTGTCAGTTCGGCTGTAGTATTTTTATCTGGGAGAACCCGCCTGCTCAGTCCCCCACCGCCGATGGGTCGTATGTTGTGACACCCAGCATCGGCCCCAGGTGCGCCCCGACGATTGCCCTCGGGTAGCGGTCCTATTCGTATTTTCTTCGATCTCGTCTCCATGTTAAATGTGTGTCCAGAGCCACGTTAGCCACGCCAGTAATCTTTCAGTCGTGTGTCCGCCCCCCACGTGATTAGATGGTCAATCAGATAGTGTGGTTGTTTAGGGGGCTTATTATTATTATTTTCGGGTATATGTTTTTTTTTTATCTCAGCTTTTTGGCTGGTTTCGACCACATTTAAGGGCCAAGCCAAGTAATTGTAGCGTGTGGTGTGTACTTTAATGTGTTGTGTGATGGGGTCCTACTTCGTTCTCTTCTATCTGCATGAATTTCCTGACAATCCTACATGTATTTAGAATCGCAGCCTTTTGCAGCGTTATGTAGAGGGTTTCTTTCAGGTCTAATAATTTAAAACTATGGAGGAGATGATTTGGGATAACGCCCGTGGTGGAAAGTACTATTGGAACTACATTATTATTATTATTATTATTATTATTATTATTATTTTTACTACACTACCGCTTGCTAGCAGAAACTTAACCAACTCCTGGACTGCCTTGGTAGGTATATCTTTCGTGGTATACACGTGCCCACTCGCTCCTAAAATACCCTAAAACGATGCGTCACTTGAACATTTACTACCGTCTAATTCCCAAAACACGTCCTCAAATTACGTGTGAATGACACGAGTCTATATCTTAACTTTACAAATTACATTTTACAGCCCGGCCTGACAAAGTTGCGCCACCCTTATCTATCGTCTTGAACTGATAACTAAGACTATTGATTCTGAGAGAAAGACATCGAGGATGGGGTGGGACCCATTCACAATATGTATAACAAAAACTCGCTGTAATAGAAGCTAATGCATGTGAATATGGAGAAAGTTTCCGAGCAGCCATTCGCAGCGCAATCTCAAATTAAATCTGCCGGCGGGTCGGAGACGCGAAATGCCAGCCGTTATAAAATATGTATACAATAGTCTTTTTTGGGACTTTTATTAGGTAATGTATAGACCACGAAGCTGTTTATAAGACTAAACACGAATTGTTTCTTAAGCTCCCGCGTGTTGGTGTCAGGTGAAATCCTAAATACTGACAAGTTTGCGTATTGTTACAATTTTCCCGTGTGCTTTTTTCTCCTTTATATATCTAATATTTGGCTGTATAATGTTTCATGTAAACATGCTAAATTCATTTACGCATTCTAACTAGATTATCACATTAACACGTAACTTGTAACACATGAGGTTAAACTGCAAAGATAACGCAAGCAGTAATGACTGCAGGGATTTAATTAGCGCAGGTACTCTACATACTTAACTAGATCTTAAACACCGCCTACAAAAGCATCGCTAGTGAATAAAGTGTGGTCACACCCACCTTGTGGTCTCGTCTAAAGCTTGGTTACACTAAATGCAACACGTTTGCAGCGCTACAACATCACGATACGTATAAAACAGAGCACAGCATTGCGCTGACTTCCGTTATCTACTACTGACGTGCAAACGCACTGAAATTGTTGTCTTGCATATTATTTCATACTTGCGCTGCAACTTATCGCCCACGAACTTTTTATGAAACTGGCTTTAGACCACTGTAGCATGCTATGGGAGTAAGGGAGTGGATATTGTAGTAACTTTTATTTCTATTTAAACTTTATGTACAGTAGTTGTCTATAGGCAGACGGACCGGCATTCCTTAGTTAAAAAGATCTTTGGGTTAAAAAGAGTATATTTTATATAGTATGTGTACAAAAGATAAAATTTAATTTTAATGAAATGCAAATTCGATAAATTAGCAGTCATTAAACGTTGCGTTAACTTTGTGATATTTAATTTTAAGGAAATGTGTCCCAATTTTACTTTTGGAAATATTTTTAATTGGACTCCCACAAATAGCAAACCCCACAAGTCCCACAAATAGAAACGAAGGTCACCGGTTTGAGAACGTCCTTACGTTCTCAAACCGGTGACCTTCGTTTCTCAGTTAATAAATAAACAAGCCTTTGTAAAAATATTTATATTTATTCGTTAACAATGAAAACAGTTATTTCTCTTATCATTTAATACAAAGCACCAGCTGTTCAGAAATATATATTTATATGTATTACCAAGCTAGAAGTATGTCGAGGTATTTGTTAAACAACATCGAGAACTAAAGTTCAAAACCAGACTGAAAACTCTGAATTTGATCAACATGTTGATATAAAAACTTCCACTCCTAATTTAATTTAATTTTCGAATATCATCTCCTGAAGTTATTATTTTCAGCCATCCTTTAACAGTCTACAACTCTTCATGCTCTCGATATTGTCATTGTTATAAAAGGAGTATTTTGGTTTAAACATGGCAACTGTTTAATAATAAAATTACACGAAATTTTATATCTTATAAATCATTAAATAAATTGTTCGAGTTGTCTCGTCACAAAGTACTAGAAAGTCTCAAATAATAATTATTACAAAATAATAAATTGGGACGACTAGTCACTATGCCTTAATTACTTACAAAACGAAATATATACAAAGTGTTTGTATATAATCTATTCAGGACTATTCGGAACTATCGTTGGATTTGTAAAGCCACATTGAAGGTATTTCTTGCTAAAAAAGTATCAGACATTAATGGATATCAAAGATTATTTCGTACCACACAACTATAATATAGATTTGGCTCCTAATTTCAAAGGTATGAGTTCTGACTGATTATAATAAGTTATTTCAAATAATACCTAATACCCATCCTTAAATTGCACTTAGATTGTACCTATTACCTGACCTGAATAGATCACATACAGGGGTAATAAAGCACTATACTTATACACACTACTTCCTACGCAGATTGTCGGGTATATAGTTGTCTTTGCCGGGTATGCCTGTCCCGCCGGAGTCGCCTAGCCATGGGTACCTGAAAATAATAGAATGGTTATGTATATTCATGTTAACTTCGTCTGAATGGCTGTTCCAGAGTGTACGTTATACTCTCTGTCTGACTGATTCATCTTTGTAGTTTGCATGTATGCTCTCACTTTCTGTGTTTTGTATTGAAATCGCAGTAGATATTATAAATTAACCTATAAGTTCTGAATCTCTACACCATTTGCTTTTCGTAATATCCCAGAAAAATAAAGCAGCTCGATATTTCATTTCAGAAAGTAAATGAAGATTTTCCAACAACATTTTCCTTGATGTATACAGTATACTGCTCACGTGAACCTACCAAAATAATTCAACACAACGGTGCTACAAAATCACATCTTTCCCCTTCGCTCGTGAAAGCTGAGTCAAGCCGCGCTGCCCGTGATAGAGGGAACCCAGACACCGTGTTAAAAAACTTTTAAAATTTAAAAGTCCCGTAACAAAGTAAGCAAGATCATCTACGTGGTGCGCCGTAAAATGAACGTAGTAATAACATAACTTGAGTGTTATTGCTGTCGCTGAAAACGCGTCAAAGGATTTTTGGCTTTGATATTTTTTCTTATTTAGACATAATATGTTCTGCTGCAACTGTGCATTTGCTTTGATTAACGGCTGGCTGTTTGAAAATGCAAACTATAGGACATAAAGAATGTGCTCTAAATATGTCACCGAAAAATGGCAAACGCCGTAAGATTGTAAAATATCGCGTGAAATTGTAATCAATTTTTTTTCGACATAAGACACAGATTTTGGATGGGAATTATTGTTTACAAGATTTATTTAAATCTGTGTGTGGGGGTCGTTAGACCTTACTACCCACACGAAGAAGAAGAATAAGATTTCAATCTTACGGAGTCTGCAATTTTCCGGTGACGTAGTCATTCACACAGAAGAAGATAATCAGAAATGGAGAATGGATGCATTAACTAAGAACTTGTACCAGGAGGTTCCATCATGACACTGAACCGCTCACTATGCGATGTGCTCTAGCTTCATTAAAATTAGCATTAGGTACAACAGATTCCTCACGGTACAAGCTTCTTTTTTTCTTGTCTTTCAACAACTTTTTCTTGTTTTATAACATCATAATATAAAATAACCCTAATACTTCGGACACGGGCTACTCATCATTATTATTAAAAATAATAAATTGCCACAATATCCAATCGTTCAATGTAAAAACTTAGTACATATATTATAAAAAAACCACTTACTGGTTAGGACAATCGCTGCAGGTCTCCATATACCTCGTGTCAGTGAAGTTGGTGTCAGCAGGCTTAAAGGACAGTGCACACTTGTTGGGCAGATTGCACGGTGCTGGAGGGTAGTCCTTGTTGTCACACCTCCAGGCTTCGAAGTTGTTCAGGGACTTGGCTGACTTGGGGTCTGTGATCCACGTCAGACCCTGGGTTACTGTCACGAACCATACGTCATTCCTGTGGTGGGGGAAAGATATTGTTAGTTAAGATTTTAGATTAGAGAAGATTAGAATATTCTTTGTTCTTTCTTTATCGTGTGGCCAGTAAGGTCTAACGTCCCCACACACCCTTTTTTTTTTTTTTTTTTTGGATGGGAAATCATCAAATGACCCCTCCCGCTCTGGGTTGAGCGGCAGGGAGTGTCAGACTTCTACTGACTAAAACCCACCCATGCTCCTCTTAGTGCCTTTTACGTTCCAGGGCCGCGGTAACTCTTTCGAACAAATCCGCAACCCTGGTAGGTCCCCACACACCCTAGTGTCAGAGTTCCTAAACCGCCTCAAATGCCTCTGGCATGGTTTATTCTTTGTTGTACCTACACCAAAAATAATTAAACAATTGTTTTGCAAGAAATCCTAATTTTATGAGTACAATGGTGGCCTTATTGATGTCAGTGATATCTACCAGGCCGATATAAGATGGACTAAAAGAAACGAAAATAAAAAGGGGGTTTGCCGTATACTTATAGTCAATGCATAAAGTTATACATACATTTATATACACAATAAGAATGCAGATTAAAAATATATTGTAAAACATTAGAAATAGAGGAAACGGTAATTTAACTAGAGTTACCTAAGTTTTTTTTTAATCTACGCAAATTCACCGTCCGTTCCGTAGTTATAAGAACTGATGGGATATTTTTTGAAAAAAACATCTCCTAAAATTTGTTTGGAAGTTCGTTATTTTAGCCGATACGTAATCCCAACAGCTTGTAATACAAAAAAAATACATGAATAGTGGAACCCGTAACCCCGTAACCCGTTTTTGCCTAGTTTCTGTTTACACACCGCCTTAAGTTACTTTTAATTCTGATCCGAAAGAAGGTTTCAATTGTTTCCAATTATCAAGTGAAATCAGGTATTTAATTAAATACTTTAAATACGTTACATGATGAGAAGAGGAATCGAAAAACATAATTAATTTTGTTACAGTTACTGGCATTTACTTTAGTTCAATCACAGATTTGATGCTACCAACAGACTGTATCAGACTGCTTGAAAAGTCATTTGTTCAGTTTTCAGTTCCCGGCTGTCATTTCTGGATCTTTGGCAGTCGTTTCGGATTGTCAGAAGCCTCAGAAAAATCAATACTATTTATTTTAAACTGGAATGTTTTCGCAAGCTTAGTTAATGCTAAGATCAATAAAAAACTTTACACCTGTGCTTTATTATGTTAAAACATAAATTTACCGTTGAAAGTTTCATTAAATATGTTTTTTAGCATGAGAAAATACGGAAGGCTTTTCTTAACTTGCCCTGACCCAGAAAAGTCGTACAAAGACAGTTAAAACATACAATTATCAAAATTTTATGAACATAGGGTCAACTTGTTTAAAAAGTAAATATGATAGATATAATGTATGGGACATTATTTCTTTTGCTTACATCTGCCTAACTTGAGTAAGTAATTAAACAGTTCATACATTGTATGTTTATTGTTCCCGGATACAAATAAAACAACTTTTATTATCTACATGCTCTTGCAAAATGAATAAAAACCAACGTTTGATATTCAACCACCAATATAAAAACCGCCATTTGCAATAGTATTTCTGAATTTTTATTTGTAAAACCTGTAAAGTACTACCGTGTAAAAAATTGCGAACAGTTTAAGACAAATCAAACGTGCCATTTTTAGGGTTTCGTACCCAAAGGGTAAAATCGGGACCCTATTACTAAGACTCCGCGGTCCATCTGTCCGTCTGTCTGTCTGTCTGTCACCAGACTTTATCTCATGTCTCATCATAAATGATAAATGATAAATGATATTTATTTTGTAAGTAGGTTAAACATAACACTTTTACACGTCAATATTTTTTGGTCATTTTAAGCTAGATGAGGCCGGTGTTTCCTAGCTGACTACCCTGAGAAGAAACACCGAAACAAACTCAGAGGTCACAGTCTCTTTTGAAGTCCCTACAAATTGTACTGGTCAAATCATACGAGAACCATGTAGGTTAATGTCTGAAGTGGCCTTTTGAGGAAAGTGCCACACAGATTTGAGTGGACCTATCCAGACAGTGCAAGCATTTGTCAGTTACTGTGGAGCTCAAACTTAGAACTTTAAGGAGCTCAACGATTTGACGAACAGTACCAAAGTAAGGACATTTGGGTAGGCCGCATAAAAAAAATCTCAAACTTCCAGACATTGTTGACTAATATGAAATGAACCCCTATCATAGCGATCTGCATGGTCCCCACATTCACAATACGATATGAGGATCATGCAGATCAGTGTCTGAAATGGTCTTTTGAGGAAAGAACCACACAGATGTGAGACCCGTCCAGTCAGTGCAAGCTTTGGTCAGTAGTCGAGTAGCTCAACTTAGAACCAAAAAGAAGCTCAACGAACAACGCTCAAAAAAGAAAGGACATTTGGGTACCTAGGCCGCAAAAGTACTCAAACTGCCAGACCTCGTTAAAAATACTTCAAAGAAGAAGAAGTATTCCAAAGAAGAGAAAAATAAGAAGAAAATAACCCACATGGTCCCCATATTCACAAATTGAATTAAATAATAATAATAATAAAAAAATATAATACTTTACAAAGTAAGTATTCATGTCAAACATAATAAATTTAAGAAAAAAAAAAATATTACTTAACAAATTAAGTATTTTTTTTAAAAGAAGTGAAGTTTATGAAGAAGTTCCAATTCTACTTATTTTTAAGCAACGTTCGCATTCGTATCACAGTCGCAATCTGCCAAAAAAACCTCATTTTTTTTTAAGTGGCCTTCCGAGAGGCAATTCTCGCACTTATTCACATCGCAAACGCAAAATGTCAAAAACACAACAAACCCTACTTTTTGACAGATTGTGAATAAGACGCGAATGCGAACGTTGCATAAATACCATCTTTTAATATTTCAAACACTAAATAACCGGGACAGGTTATAATAGTAGGTCTGACATAGATCTTTCAGATCAGAAGCCATCATCTGCCTAGCCTTTTCCCAACTATATTGGGATCGGCTCCCAGTCAAAACGGATTAAGCTGAATACCAGTATTTTACGTGGAGTGGCTCCAGACCAGCACAACCCATTAACTGGCAAGACTGGTGTCAGATTTTCTGGCTTCTGATAATCCGTAACGACTGCCAAAGATCTCCATCCGAGGCACGGAGGAGTCTCAGTATGTTACGATGGTCACCCATCCACAGACCAACCTCGATAAGCGTTGCTTATCTTGAAGATCGGTCCGTGCGGCTGTTATAATTTTGCCACGAGCTACTTTCAGATCTACTTTCAGATCAGAAGTGTGTTATATTAAAAGTCACATAATACAATGGTCACTCTCAAATGATAACTTTTACACAATTTTTAAAGTCTTGCTAGTATCTCTGTTGACCCTACATTCACTTATTTGCTTCTACAAATATAAGATTCCAACACATACTTCTTCCCAGCAACTCGCTCCATCTTAGTTTCGTTTGAACCCAATTATTCAACTCCAAAGCAATCCGAAATATTACGTCTGCCTTGGCGTCGAATACTCAATAACATGAAAGTTAAGTTAATACGTAAGCAGGATAAATGATAATATGTCGTAAATTATTGTGTAATATAAAGTGACCTTTCAAAAGACACAAAGTTTTCCGCTTGGATACAACTCGACTTTCATTATTCCATGTAGGTAGGTATTTTCTGTTTATTCATTAAGTTCGATGTTATGTTTTTTGTGTGTTTGAACGAGTAAGTACGCTTCGCCTATGTTATCTGCTTGTTTCAACAGCTCTACTCTAGTATCCTAATTTGTATAGCTAGAAGGGGGACGTGTATCTACTGAGACGACGCGACGGCTAACGAAATGTGGTCATGAATGAAGGAGACATGCTGCGTTGACCTCATTTGGATTGGGATAAGGGGCACTAGATAGAGTGACATTCTATCAACGGAAACGATTGACCACGACACATTTCGGTAGCGCATGTCAATGAGGGTATTTGGGAAAATTCATGACACCAGTTGGTGCCACTTATTTGGAAAGACCTTTCGCCATTTTGAAAAGGTGACTATGTCATCATGTCATCAATCGTTCGCATGTCAGTCGTAATTTGTCAAAAATATATGGAAATGGAGGATGCAAACGTTGTTTTAAAATGGACTGTTATATCAGTAAACACAAACGTTTTGTCAGGTACTTGGACTTGATGCCAGAGGGCTTATACTGGATGAGTTTTTTTCCAGTGCGCAAACTTTAAGAACCACTTCTGCCCATGTAAATGAACAACTTTCCCGAAGAAAGCCATAGTCAATTCCTAAAAAAAATTTGATCTTCCCATACAAAGTTATCATCAACTGTTCACAATTTGTATGGGAGACTCAATTTTTTTTTGACATTCGGCTTTTACTACAAATACCTCACCGTGAAAACTTAGGTGGAGCGAGCTAGAAGAGAAATGCCATTCCACCTTGATCGCATGGATTGATGGATTGACAACTCACTTCATGTTCACTTACTTATGGTAGGTACTAAAAATATAAGACCATTTTGTTAAGATACCTTAATATTGGCATGGCATACTCACAGGTTGGATGCCCACTGCAGGAACTTGTGGAGACCTCGCTCCAACTCCTTAATCTGGAACCAGTTTGTGTGGAAGGGCATCATGTACGGCGCTCGGTTCTGTTCGTAGTACCGGTTGAAGTCTTCTTGCAGCCATTCTAGGACCTGAAGAGAAAAGATAATATGTTAAACGATGGATGGATCGTATGAAGGATGGAAAGGCTAGAAATAGGAGGTGACTATGGAGATGACGACAAAGAAGTATTAATGAAAGAAAAAATTATATTACAAAATGAATTTCGATACGGGCAATCGTCAACTTACGATAACAATTGGGTAATTAAATGACATGAAACAGGCTAGACCCAGTCATTGACATGACACGGCCAGCTAGTTTAACCCATACATCTCTTTCATTGCAATTTACTGGTTGCTCTTTGTACCTCACAAAGCGCAACCAGTAATTGCAATTCAAAATTCAAACGCTGTGTAAAATTAACACTGGCGCGAATATTGGAGAGCAACTGCTTCAAATAACACCACAGTTTTTACAAACGAAGCTATAACCATTTTGAACAAACAAAAACGAAACCAAACAACCCTGTTTAATCAACAAGTTGCTGTGGTTCAATACTAATATTTACTCGTATTTTCATATTTCATGCGCAAAAATGTTTTACGCCGTGTCTCTAAAATATTTGCGCATAGAAGTGTTTTATTAATCAAAGAAAACCGCAGTAAAACGAGAACCTAGTTGATGAGTTATGAAACTAGAACAACACGATATAATAAATTATGTATGTGTGTGACCATCATACATATTAAACTTCCAACGCGTTTCCTTTTATCTAGAGTTAAAAAAGATATCAAAGCCGTAATACGGTCATCTACATAAAACATATCACCCGGCCGATCGGCCGGTCGAGTGGGCCTAGTCACGAACACTAGATAATAACTAATACTAACTGATACAAACACTTTTGTACAAATAGTGTATTACAAACTTTTTTATAGGTACTTATTTAGCCGGCTTTAGTTATAAAATTAAAGCGAGAGATAAACTAGCAGGCCACTCGACCGCGTACGTGCGTATATGAAATTATTCTCAGCCGCCTTCCGCTCCACTTCTCGATTCAACTATGCGCTACCGCAACTACAAACATTTGCTTACTTGTAAACATTAAATAAACTACTTTTTCCTACCACAATTTGCAGGAAGTTATTTTTTAGAATTATCATATTTAGAAAATAATTAAAATTTGCATATTTAAAAAAAATACGAATATGTTTCAAAACATGAGAGTATAACATTTTAATGTAATTTTGTTCACAATTTGGAATATCAAAGCTCCAGTTCTGTAGGTTCATATCAAAGAGCATATTTAATACGGCTTAAAAGCAAATAGAAGTCTGCTTTAGATCTGTTTAAAAGGATATCGGAAAGCCCGAGGACAGACTAACTAATCTGCCTGCTAAGTACAAACGAATTAATTCTGCTTAGCTTCTTACTCTGACTCTACTACGTCATTTAGAATTTTGTTGTTGAAAGATTTTTGTGGTTTAACAGAAATATAATCTACTGACGACCATTCGATTTTGTACAAAATATTTACAAACCTTCCTCGTTTATCACAAGTCAAAATGGTTTGGACGTACATAGTAACAGACAGCGACTATGTTTTGTACTAGGTATTTAGAGAATAAACAAGAAGTATGGAGGAAGACAAGTTCCGCCGATTCCAACCAAAAACCTTCCGGAGGAAAGGTAATGATGATGATTAAAGAAAAGGCGTGAATACACGGTTCTATTTGAAAGTAAGATGTTTGTCTGCAGCCTGCAGCATTCGTAGTAGCAAAACAATCGCCACTGTAAGAGGACACGGGGATAAATTGCAGCATGCATGAGGCTCAGCCCGTTTCACCCTTACCAATTAATCCCTTGGTGATTAAAAGTCGGGTTTACAAAAATATTCTATGTTTATTCCCTGAGAATATCGTACTCATTTTCATTCTAACTGTTTGAATTCGAAACTACATTTTCAAACAAATAATTACCGTAGTTAAATACGTTTTCACCAATATAGTTGTCAATTAGGATTGAACCAAAATTACTATGTGGATCAATAGAAACATGCGTGGATACGAAATGCAAATTAAATTAGCTATAAAAATGGAAATGCACGCAAGCTAGTAATTGTATATTCCAAAAGTTTTACATAATTATGCAAATTTTAATAGGGCTTATATCATCGTATTTACCACAAAAGTTACTATTACATAATACGATTTAAATCGGTCGCCATTACGTGAATAAACACATAAACTGGTCAAGTCCGAGTCTATTAATTAGAAGTTATGAGGAGTATATAGAGATGACTTTTAATCGAACGTGTAAAATAACTACTGCTTTCCATCTACATACTTCCTAAAATCAATTATTTCTAAGTTTAATTTATTTATGAATAAATATTAGCATTTGTTTTAATAAATACTTAACGAATTGTATACACTAGAAATAAAAATAAAAACTCCTAAGTCAACCCTAAAAAATATGGCGTCAAAAATTAATCCGCATCGCTGTCGACTGCTAATGTACCCAAAAGATTGGCGGCATTGCCACGTTGTATGGCAATGCTTATTCTTTGTCCGAGGTAAAAGCCAGCCTTTGGGTCACGCGAAGTGTCAACAAAGCGTCTTGAGAGATCTTTATACAAGTTATGAGCACTCACATTTAGTCTTATCAAGTTAAAGAACGCTCACAGTCTCTATATAATAATTCTAGCATGGATTATAAATTCGTGTACTCACCTCGTCGGAATCGTGATTATGTAGCACACACTGATCCAGATAGGGGCAGTGTCCGCCCTCATACGTCTCCACGAAGTGCGCGTTGAACGGTACCTCCCACAGCCCTGCGGACAAACAACCTCGTAATGTACAGAAATGCTTATAAATCAAATATATGTTGTGTATTCTTTGAGATGATTAAATACAGCACAGTTCGAAAAATGTTTACAGAGGCATATGCAAACAGAATCTATTTACTTTATCCTTACATATAGCTACAACGTGAAACAACTGTTTGGAAAAATTACAATGTTTTATTCTGTCCTGAAATTGTTTTTCCCCAAAAAAGTCCTGATGGCATAGTTTCGGTTGGTTCTAATTAAAGTCGGTGAGTGCATTGTTCCGACCGCATGTGCTGGCAACTTGGCGTTTATGTAGGAAATGTGTGAGCACCTCGTTCTATCTAACGCCACACCGCCACACCGCACGCGATGCGAAAACTTGGGAACACGGTGATCACATTGGTTTTGCACGCAAAAACCTATGTGGATGCATAGAGCCTAAGTTTTACACACTTGAAATTTAGGAGGATGAGATGCAAATCAGATTTCACAGTACTAAAATGAACAATAGTTGTACCTATTTCTTTAGAATCTCTTGACTTCTGCATAGTACGAAATCTGGATCAACCAACACAAATAGCATCTTTTATCTACATATAATTTCCGGTCCCACTGCGCTTCCTAACAAATCTTTTCTAGTTCTTAGCTAGTTTATCGAGCACTAAATTACGGCACCCACCTGGGAACGACTTGGTGGGACAAGTGCCGGACTTGCACTCATGCGCGATCTTGTAGTCGAGGGTGTAGGGCCACACGGGGATCGGCAGAGGAGGCACGCCCACCGAGCTGTCGTAGATGTAGCCGAAGTCTTCTAACACCTGTGAACAAAGAGGTTATGTGTCAAGGAGTTTTTAGTTACTTGATTGTTTTTCTCGGACAGGAATCGAGAAGCGTTTACCCGATGTTGGGTTTTCTTTTTAATGAAATCCAGTGTTGAAAAACGCGTCTTAAAGAGATTCTTTTTAATTTGTTGTTTCCGGAGACTACTATTTGTAAAATAATCTTACTACCCATTATTTTTTGTCAATAGAATTTGATTCAGCAACAACATCCATTTCCTATTGTGTATTGTTTTGTCATTGAAACAACATGTAGATTTGTACACAGGATTTTTTTTTACGTCTATGTACAATGTCCGTGTTTACATTCGTTCAAAATATTTACTTTCATCTACGTGTAATTTAATCGTACGCTCCAAACCGTCATCTCGCACAACAAATCCCATACAAAGTGTACTTCAATCAGTTTTATTTAGATACGTTCGTCGATCTGTGCCTATCAAAACGTCGATACTGGAGCGTGCCGGCTTGTTTGACAACTGACGGCGCTCCCTGATGACGACGCACTGCTAAAAAAATCTCTACGTATTCCACTTTGTATTGCGAACGTGACGTCCGTAATTGTCAGGTAACGAATAGACGCACCGATGAAATATTGACACTAAGTGTAACCTACTTGCGATGTACGCAGTATATTGAATGACTGTCAAAATATTACTCTAATAAGCTACGTGATATTCGATGTGCGCCAATTTGGAGACAAAAGAATGTTCGAGAAATTCGTCAGAAATAAGATGACAGAATAATGTGGCATTTGAAATACACGAGCACATATAATTTCGTTATATGTGTACTTATCAACGTCAATTTTACGAAATAGGGATAGTATTATTTTCGAGCAAAATATCAATATTGTTTACATTATTATCTAAGAGTTGCTATACCTATGAGTTATTTTGTCCGCAAGCACTTTCAATTGTGTCTAAAATGTTTACTCCTACTTGAACTAAAATTACTTATTGATGTTTACGAGTCATGTCACAAAGAGAATTTATTCAGTCTCATATTTTATTCTGTACCCAAAGGAACCGCCTACCTGGCCGAGATAAAAAGCATCCTACGTTTTATCTGTGTTGTAAACTTCCTTTGCAGGAACTGATTGTCAACTGGAGTCGCATTGAGGTGGCTCAATAATTTACGTGAGATCCGCATAGTAATTTAATATTTAGCAGATATTTTTAACGCCAAAATTGAGAAAGGAAGAATGTTTGTAAATATCTTTAGACTAAGGTTGTCGTATCCTTGGATAAAAGACAAAAGCTAGTATAGCAGACAATTGCAAATTCTATTCTCTAAGTATGCGCCGTCTTAGGAAGTTCGCGCAAATTATTTGGCGATTCCCTGGCATGGGTACAAAAGGCAAAGATTACTTGCACTTGCGAGGGAAAGATTTCCGGTAGTACAGACAGATATTATTCTAAAAATATAATTAGTCCGCCTATGTACCTTCTATGTACTACGTAGGTTGTGTTGCTGGAAGAATGATTAAATACATAAATTAAAACAACTTTAGGATTTAGGATAGAGGGGTTTCACATTAAATGGCTATACTTCGCTAGCTCCAGAGAGAGAAACCATAAAGAGGTATGCGGAACAGGGAGTTAAGTTCCGCGAACCTCTATTGAAAAGGGAGGGTCCCCCGACCGGACGGTTGTTGTATCTGGTGGGCAACTACCCGATAGTTGATATTCGGACTGTTGTATTATGTTCAAATCGCACAGAAAACTCTGATGTTAGTTCGCTGCTGGCAGGATTGACGGCGTTGCGGTTCTTTTTGTTGTCAAATTTGTTAGATTTTCTTGTGGCAGCAGTAGCTTAGTATTATTATTAGCTATATTAAAATATTACTTAAAAAATTTGCCCTAATTATCAGTTAGGTTTTAATTTAAAAAATCGTATCGACTGTAGTTCCTAAATGAATATTATTAAAAATGCTAAATGGTTTGGTTGCTTTCACGCCCTTATCACCGAACTGATTTTGATAAATTTTGATAAAGAAATAGATGGGACCCTGGAGATGGCCAGTGGAGCCGCGGGCAAAACATAGTAATAATAATAAATTTAAGTCTATTTTATTATATTTAAAAATGGCTTAATGTTGAACAGCTTGATGATTTCATTTGTATTTTTCCAAAGCGCACTGGGTTTTGTATTAGGTGTATTTTTAGTAACAACCTATATTCAATATTTGGGGTATTTAGTCTGAACGGTCCAAAGTGAAAGGACCGCGGGCCATTCGACCGTAACCAAAAATCGTCTACGTTCCAAAGGACCGGTGATAAAATGATTTCAAAATTAATTTAAAGGGACAGTCGCCTACATTGTAATAGTCGCTTACTTTATGAATTTTAACTATTTAATAATTTGAAATCACCTAAATAAACAGAATACATCTTCATAACCGGTTGGCACGACTTCAGCTAGCTAGCTCAACAATGACCTTTTTACTAAATCTTATTGTTTAATTGTAATTTTTTATATTTTGTTGATTTGTTTCTTTAAAATGACACTGATTTTTATTTAAAATTATTTAATTACCAAATTTAAATCTAAGCAAAAAAATCGAAACTTTTATTTCAACCTTTTAACTTTTGCACCCGAATGTACTTGATGTAGTTTATGACACTAAATTTGTTTACCAATTTTTATCACCGGTCCTTTGGAACGTAGATGATTTTTGTTTACGGTCGAATGGCCCGAGGGCCATTCGGATTGGGCCGTTCAAACTAAATACCCAATATTTGCACACCAGTAACCTGGCAGAATATGACGGAATCCCTAATGTATATTTGTCAGCTTGTTGGCACTCATATTCTTGCAAATAAATACTATTCTTATTCTCATTAAATAAAAAAACTCAAATACCTTGAACTGCGTATTCCTCCCGGGCTTCAAGAACGGCGCCCTGGTGCCGACGATCTCCGAGCGCGACACGTTGGCGAACTTGCCGAGAATCTCGCGCATTCCGATCATCTCGCCGACCCACTCTTCGTAGCCTTTGTCTTGCAGGCCTTGTTGCTGCGACACCGTGCCTGTCGCTATCTGTGACCAAGCATTGTTTTTTTAGATCGTTTCTGCTGATTGTGGAGAGAATTGAGAGATTACATTGTGTGACTAACAGATAGGTAAATGTTCCGAGGGCATATGCTTTGAATGAATTGGTATCTGCAAATTTTCCTACAATTACAGGAATTACAGGAATTCAGTATTATGTTTCTTTAAACATAATACTGAAAACCTATCGTACAAAATCTTCTTGACGAGTAAGGAGAAATCATTAGGTAGGTACATTCAAATTAACTGAATTTTAGATCATATCTCACGGTGAGGCATGGGATCTGATCCTTGAAGCCTGATCGATACTTCAACCCCCAATTTATTAAAGTGTCATATTCTCACCAGATGTAATTCAATCCCTAAATTGACAGATTCATAAAAACAGATAGGAATATATTATTTATGAAAACAAATCTCACCTCATGTCCGTAATGGGCAAGATGTTGCACTTGCACGTAGTTACTGTAAATAATAAGAAACACATTGAATAAAATATCACACTTCTACATTATATTGATTTTGTTCACTTCTTTCTTTTTTCTTTTTTTTGTAAAAATCAAAAAATTCTCACTCCTTCCAAGTCACATAAACAGACAAACATACTCATACCTACACGTACCTACTTACGCGCATTCATATACATACACTACACTTACATTCACGCACTTATACACATTCACATGCATAAATAATATAATTTGCTAGTGCTATTTTATTCTCCTAAATCTAAATCATTTAATTTTTTTTTCCTGTACCTACTTACGTATGAATGTCTGGAACGCTGTCGTCTCCACTCTTGGAGGTGGGCGCTAATGGCCGCGACACAGTATTCCATACTAATGCGGTTGTTAACGAACACAAACTTTTGTAAACTGTTTTTTGTTGCAATAAATATATTTGTATTGTATTTGTATTGTATTTCTAGGGGACCTATCCTGTCACGCAATCACAGTAAAGGGTGTATCTGTAGGTATATCTTAGAAGTAAATGAGTTCTAGGTATCTTTAACATACGCAGTGTTTTTTTTGTGTGCCTTTAAACTTTAAAACCGATTTCATATCATAAACGTTAGTGAAATTCCGAGTATTTAAAGCGAACATTTAATGTACGTAATTGAATTGACTTTTATTTATATTCCAATAACTGCGGTAACACATAATGTACCTACCTCGAGCTTTCAGCCAATATCAAAGGTATACATAATATAGTAATTAACACGAAACTTGCGTAAGTAATTACCAAACTAACGTCCAAATTAATCACAGGAACTTAGCAAATTGTTTGTCACTAATTAATTGAAATATAGGTACAGATATTAATATTAATTTCGGACACGGCTTTCATGAGAAAATGTCAAGCGTAAAAGTACATTAAGGAACGTCGGGTTTTTTTATTATTGGTGGGCTCGTGTTTGTCCACAATCTCACCTGATAGAAAACGATGCTGTGGTCGACGATCGAGCACAATGCCTAGGAGTAACCTAGCACTCTTGACTTAAACACCTCTGAGTTGTAGGTAGCTATCAGGAAACGCAGCCTTCAGCAAACAATTCCTAATATCGTTCTAGTACGTCCCAATATTTACCTACCTACTTACGTATAGGTAGCTTTGTTTGTACCTATACCTACGTTAGTAGGTAATGTCATGAGTAACTTTTCAAAGAAAAACAGAGAAAGATCTTCATTAAAACTCACTGTGTTGAAAACTTATGACTGATGTACCAAGGACTGATTTGACCAGTCACCCCGGACCTAGCACAGGCCGACTACTGCAAGCAAACTGCACAATTGGCAACAGCTGGTATGTTGCAATCGCGTCAACTGCACAAAATCTAATTTGCAGCCAGATTGCAGTGCAATTGTAGACCGTCTGCATGGGCCCTTAGCGGAAACAACGACATTGTTTGGAGCTTGGTCTCTGACAAATATTGTATTCGTGGATACTAGTGGTCTCTTAGTAACGTCACAATTTATAATTACCTGTACTCGTGTGACAGGAAGAAAGTGCCTCTAATGGGGCAGCCATTAGGGTTCTTGATCTTCCCATTGAAGACCTTCTTGTATAAGTCGAAGTTGTTTAAGTTGACAGCACCGTCGAATGTCAGCATTATCATTTGGGGTGTCTGCGAAGAAATAAATGAGAACGTAATTTTTTTTACTCTGTTTTTTGCGCATAGAATTGTTGACGGGATGGAGGTTGGTTTTAGCACTATTTATAAACTTATTGAATAGTCGTATAAGCGGTATTTTAATTGCTATAAATTTGCAACAAAGGACTAAAACTGAATAAATTAATCAGCAACTTAAATTAGCTAATAACACCCTTTAAATTTTGATCAAGTAGGCAATTTTTTAATTAAAAATATTACAAGATCAAAATATTAACTTAAAACGTTTATGTCACACAAAGTTCAAGCCTCGTCTATCGCATTTATTTACCGTATTTATTTTCGTCTTTACGGACCGTTACATGGGCTAAATAATGTAGTAAGGAAGAGAAAGACTATTTATTAAATTTGGGCAAGCTACATTGAGTTCCCGCAGGTAGGGCGAGGATAGGCGGAACACTTTTACTAGCTATACAAATACAATTTTACCCGACTGTACAGGGAAGCCATGTTTTTTCATTCGCAACCATGTAGTTTTCTAGGAAAATAACAGTTTTTATTTAATCATACGATTTTTTCGACACGTTAAGCTCATAAAGTATTGGCCATGACCGAAACATACTATATTATTTATGCACATGATACGCCTTTTTAGCTTTTTAATATGCACGACATAGCTTTTTATACATTACTATGCAATGGAGGGTTTTAATAAATACGGTCACAGACGAATTGCTAGATCTATGGTAGTGGTCAATGTTACTTCTATTAACAACGATATTATCATGATTAATGAGAAACCATGAAGACTAACATCATGCTTCTAAGCGACATAAAACCAATAGGTCCAAATTGTTTCTCTTAATAATAATTTTATGTGTTAATAGTAGGTATTGAATATTTTCAAGGCTGATTTTGTGAATGGCGTACTGATTCTGAGTAAATAACGACTGTCGATTTTAATTTGAATCCAGTTTTTCCTGTTACACTAAATATTCATAATCGCTTTTCGTTTATTTAGAGCTTTTCGTCAATATAATAATATAATACGAGGAAATCATCCGATGATTGCTCACATTAGATTGGTGTAATTTTCAAATATTTATCTTAAACACAAAATAATAAATACGAATGTGTTTGTTGCTTCATAACGTCGTAAATAAAAATTATAAAATGATAAATTATATTTTTTAAGTTGGTTAAAAATAACACTTTTACTCGTCAATCTTTCTTGTCAGTTTTAAAGGCCTCCCTCTTCTATTCCGATGTTTCGTATGTGAATCCCCTGAGCCGAAGAAACAATCTCAGAGGTCAAAGTCTCTTTTAGAGTCCAGACAATCCGATGCTGACGCTAATGGCTGAACAGATTTTGATACAATTGTATATATAGATAAAAAAAATTCTTATAATAAAGCTTTAGTTGAACTTACGTCTTCTGGGTCAAGACCTCCTGGGATGAGAGTGCCATCTTTGGAGCAGAAGCAGTAAGGCAGCTGGCACTCGCTGGTATCGCATTTCGTTGCCAAGTCCAGGGGCGTTTCCGTGATCGGCGCAACCGCTTAACAAAAAATATTTTTTTTTTTATTTAAAAAAATAAATAAAATCTAATGCAGAAAAAGCAATCTAATTTCGATCTAAATTACATTGAATAAGATTTAACTAGAATTTATTTATAACCGAGCTTTAAACGACATGTTATTTCAAATGAAAATAAGTACTTATAACAAAATTATACTGTATATCAAATAGAAAGGTTAATATAATTAAAATAACGTTTACATGACATCAGTGAGGCAAAAAGCTAAATGTTACAAGGCAAAGTATAATTCAAGGCATTTGCTTGCAGATGTGCAGTTTCACACTCAATCAGCGAGCCGATTAATTGATTTACGGGTTACTGTATGTTGTCTAGCTCCCTGTGTGTCATGTTTTTGTTTGGTGTTTTTACCACCTCTTGATTCGACGTTGGGTATAAAAATGTATCTCTATTTTTCCATTCAGTGTCAGCGGCAGCCTTTACCGTTGCGAGGCCCCGGGCGAAGACCTTCGCGAGGCCCTTTTAAATTTAGGTAAGGAATATGAATCGAAAGTAGGTATTTCTGATTATGATTGCGGCTTTTCCTACGAGTAAAATTTTAAGTAAAATCATAATGAGCTACGAAATTTCCAATTGAAAAACTTGCGAGCTGAAAACTAAACTTATTACAATTTAATTAAATCATTTATACGAAATAACTCATTAGTTAATGAGTTGTGGAGGTCTGGTAGGCAGCCGCTCCACGTACATTACTGGAATTCAGCTGAAGTAGGTTTGACTGGGAGTCGACCCCACTACCTAGTTGGGAAAAAAGCTAGGCAGACGATGAATACGAAATAACTCATTTCATTGTTAAAAATATAAGACATTTAAAATGTAACGATTTTTGAACTCGAGTTGCGCGAGGCCCCTGCAAAAGCGAGGCCCCGGGCGTTGGCCCTGCTCGCCACCCCCTAAGGCCGCCACTGTTCAGTGTATTTTTTTAAATAAGTAAGTATTGATAGTAGAACTCTTTTTGAACCTGACTCTGTCCTTTTTTACAAGGGCCTAGTCATCCTACTCCTGGACACAGGCCTTCCTCATGATTTATAGTCACGGCCAAAGAAGACCGTAGCCTGTTGGTGTTACCTACAATACAAATTTACCACGGCAAATCCTCTTCAACATGTAGGTACTTACTTGTGGGGATGGGACCGCATCTAGCTTCAGCTTTGAAAGTACAGTACTTGCTGATGTCATCGAAGTATAACCCGGAGGGGCATCTGTTCAGGTAGGGGTAGCCGTCAACACACTGGAAGAAAACAAAGACCATTAATAAATCAATCAATCATGTTGTGGATGATTTTTTTGATGCCCAATTATTTGTTTTCATACGCGTTTTTAAAATATTTCGCGATTTTTTTAGTCTAGTTGTTAAATAAAAGAGCATTATCTCTCAACTATAGGTACTGTGATCTTCTTTATATCATAGGTATGTATTATTTTATTATAATTATGTATTTAGGCAAGTCTATTTGTGATTACATTGTTTGTATGATTATTGTAGTTTGATTTTTGATTTTTCTAAGGGAACTGTTTAAGGAAATTAATAGATAATAATATGTTTTAGTTAAGTTCGTAGGTAGGTATAGTATATTTTAAGTTTCTTTCTCTGTCACTTTACACTCTGTGTCTACATTTTTTATCCCACTTTTCTGTCACAGATCTGCTGGAAGAAATTTCTATTGAAATAAACCTTTGTGCACTTTTTGCTGTATACAATTTTCTCTTTTAAATATTTTGTGAGTACTTAAATACTTGAAAAAGAAAAACATAAATAAATAAATCATATTTTAAGTTACTTTAGGTTACCTGTCCTACATAATATATTATATTAGGATCATATTGAGAAATCGTCGAGCTCTTTGTGAAAGGGGTTATCGGCTACTTATCGGAAATGGTCTAACAGCATTTCTGCAGTCAAGCGACATGCTGCTCGACAATGCTACTTCAGTGTAAATATATAAGTGCCATTAAAATTAAAACAAAACGTTAGAATGAGAAGTTTCTACTATGTCTCATGAGCTAGCCCTGTAGCCTGCAGAAGATTCCCATAGGTATTGGCAACATTACACTTGGTGTAGATTGAACAATTTTGTATGAGACAATATACAGGCTTAATCTACTCCTTCGAACTCAAAAATTATTCTCAGTGAAAAACTTCAAAGTTAACTTCTTCTCAAGTTTTTCCTAAATATAATCCAAACTTGGATTCACAGCTTGAATTCGCTCACAGTTGAGTCAACAGCCAACGAACTGGTTCTCACCTGGGTTTTTAAATAAGTGTAAGTGTCACTGACACTGACTTTATATTTCATTTTTTTGCTTGATAAAAAGTGAGCTTCAAACTGAGCCCCACCCAATAGAAGCCTAATGTTTTGAGTACAGTGTGACACATCGAATATTAGCCAAAAGTGTAACGGCTTTGTAGAGCGTTATCTTTGCCTCTCATTTCTGTAACACAGAGTTCTCTTTTTAAACTCAATTGTGTCATATTAACATCCAAGTACATAACTAGGGACGGTAGGTAAGTAGGTATATAAACTGTGCCAGCTCAAGGGAGTAACCCGCCAGCTAAGCACTAAGCAGGGTAATTATGGTGGGACCCTAGTACCGTGGGGGAAACAGGCTAATGTCATGAGTAAATAAGTAGAAGCCGCGAAACTTAATTACTTCAGTTAACTTGGCTAGGGGGGTTTTCGCAGATCGCACCATGTACGTAAAAAATAACCAAATTAATCAATAGATATAGTTAATAAGCTTCTAAGCTAGTCAGGCAGACACCATGCGTATCATCATCCTCATTTCAGCCAAAACACATCCATACTGCTGGACATAGACCTCAGCCAAGTATCGTTACGTCAACTGGACCATTACGTCTCGTATCCAGCGGTCAGTCATCGGTCAATCGGACATATCTATTTTCCATTTACATAAGTGTAAATCGGAAAAAGCACAAGTAAAAACAAGTGCGAAATCTATCGTCAATTTATTACTTTAGTAAATTATAGATTGTTCATCTTATGTATAAGTATGTATTATGTAAGTAGACGTAGGTAGTACAGCTAACAAATATTTCTTGGAATCAATCTTCGCAAAAAGCGAAGGCTTCACTCACCCTTTACTTAGAAATAAAATAATAAGTATGATTCCACGTATCAACTTCAATTTCCTCGCACATGTTACTTTCAAGAGTTTCAAGTCTTTTCATTCAAGTAAAGATGTTATGTTTCAGTTAAATAGGCTTATATACTCTGAAATTGTATTTGGTTATATCTTGTCACATAATAGATGCCTGAAAGTTTAGGGACACTGTCTTCATGTAACCGCCTCGAGTAAATTCATGGGCCTTTTATTGTACGAGTATAGACCAATTCTAAGTAGCTATATACCTATGTTAGAACGACCACCATGGACTAGATCGCAATGAAGATTGAAAAATATTTTTGTTGGCGTAGGTTTATCATCTTCTTGGCATAATATTTTGGGGCTTTTTACTCCGGCGGGACATTTTTTGGGTAAAATTATACCAATTTCGTTGACAACCACTTTCAAGTCAACAACCTACAAGGAGTGAAACTAATGCAGCACTTACACAATAACTATAACAAACAACTAGATACTGGCTAGCCACGGTTATGGGCAGCCATTTTTATTTTTGAATCTTTCCAATTTCGTGGACGTAACATAAACTCAAGTGTAATCCCAGGGGGGTTAGTCATGCGGGGTTACGTTATTACATACAACGGCATACGAAAAAAGGAATCCACCGTTTTATGCGAAAAATGTTCGGTGTTTGTCCATAAAAATATGAATGTAGCGGATGTGCCTACCCCTTATGTCTATCTATTTATTCTTCGCGGGATATGGGAATCGTAATAAGCGCAGGCCTGCGGATCTACCTGCCTGTATGTACCTACATGTTGATGATCTTTCATTTGTGTACCTTTTTCCCCATGTCGAGATTGGTTTCCAATAAAACCAGAATGCATCTCTAAATATAAGTCTTGCAATGAATGACCTTCTCAAATGAGTAGATATATCAGATATCTTATGTTTAAACCTGTTATATGGAGGCACATAAAAAAATACTGTCGATTTTCAATAATGCGTTGACCCATACAGCTTCAAATTCACTGAACTCAAGACGAGAAGATCAAGGCCGTAGTTTTTGCTGAACACACGCGGTTTATTGCAATTATTTCAGGTTTTTGCAGCTTTTAACGTAATTTTCATAAAAATGTATTCGAAATACAATGACTTTGGGAGCTATCCTTGCACTTGTGCAGTAAGTACATTGACATCTTAGGGCTATGCATATCGATGCAACAAGATTGTTACTAGAACTATCGCCACTATTTTTCATCAACGTGGGATGAATGTATGTAGTGCTATATATAGAAAGACTTATTGCAAACACCATGTAGGCAGCAATACCTGTCGAAGAATTGATGTGTCACACAGCGGGCCATCGTGTCCCATCGACTTAACATTCAACACCCATAGGTAATAAATACGCGTGAATAACAAAGCCCGAGAGGTCCGGCCACCAATACAAAAATACCTCAAATACCGATATTTCTCGACAAATACTTACAGCGCATACGAAAAACTGGGGCCCAATCATTTTTACGTTCCAATTCCGAGACTGAACCATTGTTTAAATTAAACCAGTCTTGTTCCACTGGTTATTTCGAAACCGGTCGATCGAGATTCGAAAATGTCAATAAGTGCCAAAATAAATACTATTTCCGTAATAAAACACCCAACTTTTATATAAGTTTTATTATATCGTCAGTCTTTATGTATGCCTATACAAAATATTGGATAAGACGACGATGATGCTACGAGTATATTACTATTAAATAAATAATTCCGATGATTGAATATCGTTCTTGTATTAATTATATTTAAGTTGAACAAACAATTTAGTGCTATATTTATGGCTACACATATAATCGCCATACGCTTAACAGATTTATTTATGCGTACAACATGAAACTCTGGTAAAAGCATCTAGATAAGTGAAGGTACTTTACTGGTGAATATTTTATACTGTTATGGTTTAATTGCTTACGTGTTTTCCTTGAATTCATCAACTCCGAAAACACATTCAGATGAATAATTATACTGTTACGTGTGTATAATATACTCGATCGAATTATATACCTACTTGCATAAATACCAAAGTCGAAATCGTTCGATCCTACGTTTTTCGTTTTTAAAGCAGTTTTTTTCGTGCATCAGGGATCATCAAAGTAGGTACGTCTTATGTGGAAATCTGGGCACAGACTAAAATATAAAGTTCGACTTTTCCAATGTAGACACAGATTTACCATTAATATATGTAGGTACTGTATAAGGTAAATCTCTAAATTAGCTTTTCCAACAAAATTGCGATAGCAATCTCGCTTTAGAAGCTAAATCAGTAAGGTTTGGTAATCAAAAGTAAACAGTTCAATCTCCATTACATAATATTTACATAGGTATATAGCAGTTTATTCAATAGAAAGATATGAAGGGTATTTTTAAGCAGGGTCGCTACGCGGAAGTTGAGCTGGGCCAATTATACAATTTTTCTTAATTATATCGAGCAGTAAGTACAGTCGACGACAGCGTCTGTTAAATAATTATATTTTCACACCACTTTTGAAAGGTTTTTTTTTTTCAAAGAGTTACGCCGAAAGGTTTATTCCACGAGTCATAGTTCTGAAGAAATGAAATGAAAACATTAAGCCGGGCCAGCCGGAAGGGGTCACTTGCTGCCTGTTACAAAACTTGCATGAAAAATAAAGTCAAAAGAATCTTACTTGGTAAAACCGCCTGCACGTGGCTGGGTCAGCAAAATTTCCATTGCCCGTAGTGCCTTCAGGACAAACAAAGTCTTCTGGTTTATCTTTATCTTTCTGCTGGTAGCTTCCTGTAAAACAATAAAGCAGATGATAGTTACGAAAGTAGACAACTCTGTTAGCATTGTGTCACCTTGTCCTAGGTATTTAAAAGTCTGTCCTGAACAAATAGCCACCTTCAAGCTTTTACACAGACAGGAGACTACAAAGTCTTTACTTTATTAAGGAAAAACCGGAGAACAGTTTCTATTTGATTTTCTCAGTGGAATTTTCTCTTTATACATAAAGACGCATTTCTTAACAGTCGGATAGACATAATGTCGCATTTGTTAATTCTATTCAACAATTTGTAGTGTTTGCAAGTTTGCCATGGTTTTATTGTGGTCGTGCGTGAAATTAAATACAAACGGGGTAAATGCAGGGGTGAATCGGCACAATACTTTGAAGGAGAATTTTACGTTATTTATATCTTGTTTGCAGCATTTGCGGTCTCCAGTTATATTGATTTGATATCAATAAAATAAAGTTGCTTTCTTAGACCACCAATATTATGATGAAGGTTTTGTTTCTATTCGACCCTCCGTTCCTATTCACCCCGTTTGTCGGTACCCAATAAATTAACCTCAACTTTTATTTAACTCATTTATTATTTTAGAACTTTTAATAGGTGCCAGTGCCAGCAAAAGTACTTTCGACTACAATTTAGTATTATTATATATTCAAAAGAGAAAGTTGGTTACGCAAAACATTTCAAAGTCCCGAATTGATTGAACACTATTGAATAGGGAAGTCACGATTTAGATATTATTTATTTAATAGAGCTTCCTTATCAGAGTTATTATCACATTCCTTCACCATATAATCAAGATGCCTAATTAACATGCGAGACGTTGTAATATTATTTAATGATGATATTATGTATTACTTTACACATAATTTTACTTAAAATAGTTCAAGGATTTCTCAAAAACGTATTTGGTCGCGTAAGCGAATCACGGACATTCAAGAATTTTATTTATAAGTAACTTTAAATGTGCAAAATGTCTTGGTAAGTATCTGGTAGACTAATGAAGGACGTTATCGCAATATTACAAGAGTTAAGAAGTGGACAAAATGGCTGAAATAAACTAAATTCTACAGCAAATTATAAAAAAATCTTTCAAGATCCAATAGACCTAGGTAAAAGCACCCACGTAAAACTTTTAAGAAAATTTATTTAAAAGATTTTAGCCAAATACAAATATAATGCCGCTGGTAGACATTTGTACAAAATAAAAGCTATTAGAAAAAGCTGACGCTAAGCTGTCTAGACATCTTGCCAAATTACGGCCAGTCAGAAAGACGTCTTATAACAGCGAGGCCTTGGTACCTCACGTCTCACTTTAAAATACCATAGGGACCCGAAAATACCAAAAATGGTTACATTTTCTTATTCTTTCACATCCATCATCTACTTTAGCATAATAATAAGACATTTTCTTGTAATACAGACGTTTACAAAGTTCTTACATTTCAGTTTATCTTCAAACAAAATCTTCTCTGAATTTTTTGTGTTGTCTTAAAAATATGTTGCGAGAACAATCTTTACCTCTAAGGTAAATTGAGCAAATTGTAAATAATTAATTGTTAAATCAAAAAATGTCAACAAAAAAACATCAAAACAAAAAATAATTTGACAGCGGCCCTCAAGTTATTCGTACAGCATTTTTCTAACAAAACAATCAGCCGTAGGCACAATAGGTCTGAGAGTTTTTTGAAGCCCAATGTTTCCTACTCATTCAATTGTAGATTAATCTTTGAGTACTTCTACAGTTTGTAAGCAGACAGACAAACCACATCGCATACCTCATTCATTATTTATAAGCTAACTGATTACAAAATTTAGTGGGCCTTCAGAGGCTTGTGAATTGATTGTAGACGTCTGTTTAACGTGCCAATAAATTGTTAAATACTGAAGTAGGTACGCATTATTCGTTTTGAAACGTACATTAGTAATAGCTCCCGAAGTTTCTTCATATTCTGTAAATGTATGTTTCACGTTTGAAGTTACTTGAAGGCGTCTTCAAAGAAGCACTTCCACAAGACATTTTCATGGTTGAACTACACATCGGTTGGGTTTGTTCTTTTGGTTTGTTCGACAGTTGTTAATTACTTTTGTTCTAGACTGTACCAGGTTTCCGTCCCGGAGAATCACCGCGCTTTGCTCCTGAGAGCTTTGAATTTACGAAATTCGTTTTGGTAAACCTAAACACTTCAAGGAGTACCTAGGTACTTCTAAATTACAGGCAGACCTTTAGCGAGGGGTTTATTAGATCCGAAGTTAATTAAAAAACTTCTGTAATTTTATTAGCCTTATTTGTTGAGATTTACTTTCCTGAAGTTCTTTCTAAATACTTTCGCTTGACTTTTCTGAAAATCTCGACTTTATCGCGTAATTATCTAGCAAATGAGAATCGACCGTCAAAAGACTTCAACGACAAAAAAGTCTGCGAAGCTGTCGGCTATAAATTTCCGGACTGGAGCCTTGCAAGATAAGTAGACATAAACTCAGGTAACTACATTAAGTACCGACGTAAGTGTCAATATCCTCGATAGCAACCGGTCACAGGCCTCGATGTGCCTCAATGTCAAGTGAAAGAAGGACGTGCCAGACGAATTACAATTAGGTCCATTATTCAGTGACATCTGATACTTTCTAAATATAACATATTATTAGCTATTCACAATGTAATGAGAAACGCTTTAACTGAGATTTTTGTCACACGCTTTCACATTCAACGTTATTTTATGAAATAGTAAAAATATATAGGTAAACACGATGCATAGCTTTCACTAAGTATCATTTCGTTGTAACAGTTACGTTAACGACTAACAAATTGATCGCCGGACCGCTTGCATAAGATTACGAATTACGCATCGGTTGATTTTTAATTCCTTATATTGTAGAAACGTTCTAAAGTGGTAGTTTATCAAATTAGATGTTCACAAATAAAGTATAATTTAAAAGAGTACTTGGCACTAACCATTGATTAATATAGCACAAATGAGTAATATTCGCATATATGGTAACCCGGCCATGGCGTTCGCGGTCCGCGCACTGATCGCTGCGTGTATCGACATGGTGCCTTTCACCGGCGCGCGCACACTGCGCCGGCGCCGCGCTCGCGCTGCCATCACCAGCCGACCTCCGCGGGCGGCTTTCTCCTCAAACCCCCTGACATTCGTCAAATAAAGGTAGGTGCTGCTTACGTGCCGCATTGGTGTCAAATTAGGTTCCGTGTGCAACCAATGATATTGACAATATATCGCTTTTAAATGGAAAGGCACTGATGCAATAGGTGAAGATGACCCTTACATAAAAACGTGTAACTTTGCTTCGCTCACGTTGTCGGGTTCATAGCGCCGGTGTAGGTACGTAGCTCTAGGAAATCTTTATAAGCCAGGCCCAGTATTCTAGTTCGTAAGCAGCTCAGTTTTGAACCTCAATTTTCGTCGCGATTTCTTTTACTTGCCCCCAGAAATTGTAAAGTGTTCCTGTAAACTTGTTCAAATACGTGCAGGTACCCAATGCAAATTGTAAGTCACTATACCAACCGCTCAAGGCAATCAGCGAAATACCTACCTTGGCGAGTCTGCAAATCTTACGCAAGATTATTCTTCTAGATCATTCTTGAAGCTTTTGCATGTAAACAGGTCGAAGTTGCACATTACAGAAGCTGTCTTGATTTCCGAACAATGCTTTTCAACTAGGTTAAGTTAAATATTTTCCTGCTGTCCCTAGCGACGATATAATGATCGACAAGAAGAGCGGCGGAAAGGGAGAGAGAAGCTGATTACCATTAGGTACCTACTCAGACTTCTGAAAGGCACGCAAATCTTCGGCCACTATCGGGTTTGATTTGTAGAGCTTCTCTGGAGGACTATGCAACCTTAAGGCGACGGCATACGGTGTAGGCCTTTGACTTGTCGAAACAGAGATCATGAAATACTTACAACGTGTAACAGAATAAACACAATACCTCCTAAGGGGTCATTGTACTCATCATTTTGAAAAACTTTTACTTTGGGACCAACCCCGAAATTGCAAAAAAAAACCAGCTGTTCAGTACATTTTGTCGAGTTATGCGCTCAGAAATGTATGGAGCAGTCGATAGTTTTTTCGTGATTTCAATGTTGGTCCCATAATAAAAGTTGTTCATAGTGGCGAGTACAATGACGCCTTAAGAGGTATTGCGTTTATTCTGTTACACGTTGTATATATCTAGGTACATGCGCAGCAATCGATGCATGGATTAAGTCACCTCTTCATGGCCAGAAAGGAATGGAGAATCCGAGAACCACGGTGTTTAATGCAAAGTTTCCAGATCTATTAGATCCAGGTAAGGTAGTAGCGGGTAGCTAAAAGTATTTTACTTGAAGCGAATACCATCTGACGACAGGCTCCACAGTCCAATTAGCGGGCCATTCCAATATCCTGTGGTCCTATGAGTGTGTGTCCTGTGATCCCCAATTTTCGATTTAAGTACCTACTTCTAACTTAACTTCCTAAAATGTCATAATAAGAAGGAGTGTATAAAGACTCACCATACCCCACACTTTTCTCTCCAAATTAACTGGAAACGATGACTAAGGTGCTCTCCAAGGCAATAATTTGGGTGTGATCAAATGAAATAAAAGTGTAAATAAGTAAATAGTCGTACTACGTTGTAGGCAACCAATGCCTTGGCTAACCGCATCAAGCGCCACTTAACCTCATTTTAATATGCATGTAGGTACATCAATCATCATACAATCTATGTTGTTTCGGCACTTAATCTAAAACTAAATTTTAACCAACACAGAAGAGGAGAGTCTCCTTTCTCCTCTTCTATGTTGGTTAAAATTTAATGATTCGTTTCTAAGAGGTAATCTCTATAAATAGGGGTTCAGTTCAATGCTGGGCGAAGAAAAGCCCAGCCCTTGACAAGTTGTTTGCTGATGTCCCGAAAGAAGCACTCGGCACTAGTACGAAATTCCGAACGTGTTTGTCTATGAGGTCGAATTCAAAATCGGAACTTCGAAAGGGCTGGTCTTTGTCTCTCTCTCTTTCTAATGGCGGGAAAGAGATAGAGTGTGAATGTTTTTGTGTACGAATTGTATTCATGATTAACCCGAGGCTGAACAAGATACACGCGGCTTTCTGAAAAAAAAAAATTAAAAAGTTTCTTGGTCTCACTCAGTGAACAAAACCGCATTTTGCTCTCCGATTTCAGGTAGCAAAACCTACATGTTTGAGCTACTGAAGTGAAAAACACATTTCCAGCGTTTTTGGAATTTTTGTCTGTTTATCGGTTTAGATGTGCAGGCATCACGTAGAAAGTACAACACGAATGTAGATAACTTTTACACATTAAAATTGTCCGTAATTCAGATTATTACTTAGTTTTTGTTTCATCGTAATCGGTTCTCTCTATCAATAGTTATTTATGATATTAGTGCGGTAAGTTGGTTTTTACAAACGAGTAGACGAATGTAAGCACGAGACGAAGTCGAGGGCTTACCATAGTCACGAGTTTGTAAAAACCAAATCCGCACGTGTGTCATACAACGTTTTTCGACACATTTGCGAGAAAACATTACAATAAGTAATGAAACAAACTATTTGTCTCTAGAAATCAGTCGGAAAGTCGCAACAATCTTTGACGTTTCTAATATGAAAATGGCGCGAATTTGCAAAGGGCGCCACATGCGCGTGGTGAAAATTAGAACCACATACCTACTTTATTTTTTTTATTTATCTTCTCTCATTTTCTCTATAATATTAAAATGAGACAAACGTATACAGCAAAAGCGCTTCCAAGGAGGTTCGATTATTTAGCTTATTTATTCTCGTGATGTGAAACTCCTTGGTGGAATTCTTATTAATTTTTATGGAAATTAAAAAAAAACCGTAAAGAATGCGCACGGCGCTATACAACGGAGTTTGCGGTAAAATATGTACTTAGGTGAGAGTACCTACTTTGCCGCACGCTCCATTGTGTGGTGCATAATTTTTAACTTTCGAACAATGCATACAGGCTTCGTAAATGCATTTTTCAACACATTTGCTCAAAAAATGCATGCTTTTGCTGTATACGTTTGTCTCATTTTAATATTATAGAGAAAATGAGAGAAGATAAATAAAAAAAATAAAGTAGGTATGTGGTTCTAATTTTCACCACGCGCATGTGGCGCCCTTTGCAAATTCGCGCCATTTTCATATTAGAAACGTCAAAGATTGTTGCGACTTTCCGACTGATTTCTAGAGACAAAAAGTTTGTTTCATTACTTATTGTAATGTTTTCTCGCAAATGTGTCGAAAAACGTTGTATGACACACGTGCGGATTTGGTTTTTACAAACTCATGACTATGGTAAGCCCTCGACTTCGTCTCGTGCTTACATTCGTCTACTCGTTTGTAAAAACCAACTTACCGCACTAATATCATAAATAACTATTTTGAGCAAATGTGTTGAAAAAGATATTTGTATTTCAAATATTCAAGAAGAAATTACTTTTCATTTTGTGAAGCACATACACGTAACGCCATCTACTGAAAAAAAAATGGTAATAGTTTAGTACTATATTGCATGAATGAAAGCATGGAAATAACAACAAAACAGATTGTTAAGTTATTTGAGAAACTTTTAACCTCTGAACTGCTATTTTTTGTTTACGTTAATACGTGGCAAAGGAAAAGTAAACATTTTATTATCTCATCGTCTGAAACTGTATGGCCGGTAGATGGCGTTTTTCATTTGATGTCGGTTTCTGAAGAATTCTTACGTTTGCCTATGTCAGCTAATGCACATTTGCTTCCTAAACTTCCTAAACCATAGCATACAAGCAAAAGGTACACAAGTACAAGGTTACAGGGTTGCCAGGTTGTAAAACTGGAAACTTGGAAAGCCTCAGAGACCAGCCGATTTAGCCATAAAATTGGAAGAAAGGCCGGACAATTTATCCTATGAACATGGTTTTGAGTCTTTAAAATAATACTTAGTATGTACAGACACCAGCACATCAGGCTACAACAATCTGTAAAATATCTTTAATATATTTTCAACTTTATTGCTGAAGCATTAGGTTCAGGGTTGATAAGGAAAATTTGACTGCAATTTCGGGTAGCTTGATGTGATGGCGTCTTTACGTAGGTATAGAAGTGAGAATGTGGCTGTTTGATGAGTAAAGTAATTCCTTTGCTTTTTCGATCCCATATATTATCAAAAGCGAAGGAGTTGCGTAATGAAATTTAGTACAGCACTATAACACTCGTTTGGATGGACACTGGTTGTTTTAATGTTGGCAATAAGCTTTAAGTCGTTATTATTCGGGATGCTGTCTGCAACTCTACGTCCGAGTTCGTATTTTGCTTTTAAGGGTGAGACAACTGGGGCCGTAAATCGTGATAGACCCGTCGCGACTTCTAATACAAAAAGTGTTAAACTGTTCACTTATATCTGGTGTCTATCTACGCTATAAATCTTCATCATCTGCCTAGCCTCTTTCAAACCACCTATAATTGGGACGGCTTCCAGTTAAACTAGATTCAGCTAGACTTTGAGCAAGTATGAAATACCTATATATGTAGGTATACAGGGTGTAAGGGACAGCCCTCCATTGGCTGATAGGGTGCATTAAGCTCCTTATTTTGTCATATTCCACCGGAATTTTTCTCAGGAAAATTTTCATTTTTTTACCGATTTTTCAGTTACTTTTCCTTTCTTTCAATGTTCAATTACATTCTTTGTACGCAGCACTCCATTTTTATAAATAATACTTACAGCTAAAATTAAAAAAACCAGCAATGGATGTTGAAATACTCGTAACGATAAACGCATGGAATCAGTTGTTCGGAAGGGCACGTAGCGGGGACGGCGGATGAAAGCTAGTTGCGCTTTGCGATCGCTGTGCGATTGCCACCGTCACGATGCGTATGAGGTTTTAAAACAAATCTGAAACCAGTTTTATTGGATTCCCATAATGTTCCTGAAACAATTTCATGTACCAGTCTTCTTAGTATGGTAAACTGAACTCACCCCATCAGTCTGCGGAGGGCTGTCCCTTACACCCTGTATATAAAATCAGTTTGAGGACTAAACGCTCTTAACCGCAGTTACTCGCAGTTTCAAATTAATAAGTGGGCACAGTAAAAACCGTCTTTGGCTTCTGCCTTCGGCTAAAAATGTTACCTATTGTCACTTATTGTATTGCCATTTCCCATGGCATTGGAGCTGGCATGACAATGAGCTGTTGAAGGTATGTTGCATCTCTATTATTAGTTAGGTAGTATTGTTTAAAACATATTCCACATTATGTAGGTGCCTACCTAGAGGTTCGTACCTACTTTCGGGAAAAATTTCTTAAGGAAAATTTTCACAACCCAATAATATTTTTCCCCACACGGCTCTCGAACCCAAGACCACACTCCCAACAGTAAATACCGCTTAACAAGTCTCATTGATAAAATAGATAAATATCTACTACATCCTACACTAAAACAAAATTTATGATAAACTAGAACATAATTTATGTTAAAAAAGTTTTAATGACCTAGGTCCTAAATGTTTAATTAATTCATCATGTAGCTAGATTTTGTAATAATATATATAATGTGGGCGCCATAATTGGACATTGTGGCGCGCGCAGATTCTTGCAGTAGGTTAATTAACTTACGCATATGCCTACAGTACATAGGTATAGTACCTAAGTCATCTATATAGGTACTGATAATGTCGGAGACGGTTATCAAATACAACTATGGGTAGTTGTCAAATCTTATTAAATACAACTGTGGGTAGTTGTCAAAATGTGTTATATTATGCAAACTGAAATGTTTTATTTATTTATTTATTTAAACTCTATGTACAATAGTGGTACATGGGCGGACTTAATGCAACAAGGCATTCTCTACCAATCAACCTTTGGGTCAAAAAGACTACACTGTGGTAGGTGTACAACAAATAAATAAGATTTAAAGTATAATTTTATTTTGGAAATAATAAAGAAATAATACACCTATATATAATACTAATAAAATACATACATATGCTATAATAATAAACTAATAAATATGATGTTATATAATAATATTTCTGATTGAGAGAACTCATAATAATAATGACGAAGACCAAACTAAGAATGACAGGCTTTTAGGTAGTGTTTTCGGATTTTACGCTTAAAGGAAAACTTGGACTCTTCTTGATGTCAAGGGGTAGCATATTCCAGAGTTTAATGGTAGAGATAGCGTAGGAATTAGACATAAACCCGGTGCGGTGATAAGGAATATGAAGGAGTAAGTTTTTGGATGCTCGAAGGTTAAGACTGTGTTTTGTATGTGTTATTTAATTTAAGTGATTTTAATATCAATTACTGTCTGATAATTCATAACATAATTTATTGAGTACTCGTAGTACACTAGAATTGTTATTTTGATTTAAAACGATTGACTTTGTTAAACCACTATTGTTTATTTACGATAATTATTATTGTACAATTTGATTAATTTGCAATGCAAGTCTTATTAGATTATACTAATTTTAGTGATTCGTATCAAGTAAACACGTGACGCACTTCCGTGCGGCATTGGACAGAGTTGTTGTGGAGGGAGAACATGGTATTATAAAAGAGCGTGCACTCTGTGTGCGAGGGACCTTTTTACTTTAGTCTTATCTTGGATTCGACTAGAGCTCCTGCTCCCGACAAAACTGTCGGTTTACCTGGTATAGCACTGCTGTATATTTACATAACTGTATTGGCTTGCTGATACACTTTGTACTTGGGTGGCTTAGGCCTCTGTACGAACTGTGACCTTAAAGGTCTGTTCGAGTGACTGTATTTCTATTACTTATTGTTTATATTATGTGTGTTTTTTTAAAGTGTAATTAGACTCTGTTATTGATATACTGTCTTGTTTATCCCAATAAAATGGGGACGCCAATATCCTGACACCATACCTTACCCCTACCGCCCACTCGGAACTCATCCTATGTTCCGACATATATATCTGTGATCGATAAGTAAATAGACATATTGGTTTTTTACACTAATCAAATCGCAAATCATTTGGTGACCTCAAGGAAGAGTTTTGGTCGAAAGGTGTGCAGCATCGGAGTTTCCGCGGCCGGCTACACGACACCTCGCAGCGTAACATGACGCCGTCACTTCATGTGCTTCAAAGTTTTTTGTATACAAAATAAATATTAGTTATTGTTTTTATACTTTTATAATGTATTATTTTATAATAAAGGATAAATAAATAAAGCATTCGACAGGGTTGAACAAAAAGTTACCCACATGAGGTTTTCCAATAGGAATGACAGCACTTCTGGATTTTTGCCATAGGTAATATCTTGTCACAAGGAACTGATATTGGGTGATTTTTTTGTCGATTCTACCTACACGGGTTACACCATCTACGTGACCGTCAAAATGGACGGACCAAGTCTCCAATGTTTGTCATACACATATAAAAAAATAATACCATTAATCTACTATTTTTTATACCTTTGCTATAATTTTAGCTACCTCATCAAATACATAATATTTTAACAAAATGCTTGGTCCCTTCATGATGATGTCAAGATGGAGGGACCAACTACTCCCTGGAATGTTCTACAATAAAGTATATAATAAATAAATAATAAATAATACCTTAATTCCACCTTAATATTATTGAGTTTGGCTGCCCAAAACATTATATCGTTTTAAAAAAATCGATTATATAAGTTGGTCCCTCGAAATTGACGATTTAATTGTTTAGTGCAACAGGTAAACGGGCGGTTTATTTTTGATCTTCGAAGGATTAATATTTAATACCTATTAAATATTAATCCTTCTAAAGATTATTCATCTTCCTAGTTAAAGATTATTTTTACGAGCCAAAAAAAAAAGAAATAAGTTAGTACAACGTACAAATTTTAATCGTAGCAGCATTAATAAAGGTGTTTTTTTTAATAAGAATAGCACAGAAATATTTAACTAATATAAAATGTACATAACTTTAGTTTTGAAATATTACTATGTATTTGTTTATTTTATTTTATTCTCGTAATACTCAAAAAAAATATAATTAAATCACTGTAATCAGTGATTTAATTATAAAAATATATAGGTACCATAAATCTACTATAGATGAATGGTATATTTTTTTATATGTGATGATGACGGTCACCTACCTTCCCCTTCTCTTTCAGGTTTTACAAGCGAGACTCTATACCTCACGGATTTTTCAGGGAAGTTGATAGTGTCCTCCGGCTTCTTTTCCGCTACCTCCTTTGCAACTATAATTTCTTCTCGAAAGGAGGCGACAGCATTCCTAACGCTCTCGTGCTCGACCATGAATTGCATCACAGCCGGAATTGAAAGGTTATCCGCAGTTTTTTGTTACCATCCTAGGTACTCAAAATTTTAGATCCATTCCTAATCAAAAATACTGATTGCACAGCAAAATAGTTCGCTCAAAACATTATAGCAACAATACCTTTTAAATGTTTCAAAAAAAACTAGCATGCACTTAGATATTACCTAAAAACTGATGTCAAGACCTAAGCTCTAAATCAAATAGTTTAGGAGTTGTGACTATTGACCTCTTTCTCGAAGTTAGCACTACCTAATCGAACCGTTTGTCCCAGGTAGACGTACTCGTCTACAACTTCGATTGTAGAGTGTCCGATCTAAACAGGAGTGGGTGTTACATGGGTATTCACCATGACCTTAGTGTTGTCCATGTTTATTTTAAAACCCATTCTTTCGGCAGCTTTACTGAGGTCATCGAGCATTGTACTGAGATCCCCATATTCCCAGCCATGACGACTATATCGTTGGCAAATACTCGACATTGACATTATTGCCTAGCTTTTTCCAGTCCAAAGCCTTTAACACATCCTCCATTACGGCCGTGAACAGTTTCAGAGAAATGACGTCTCCCTGCCTCGCACCCTGCTGTAGGAGGATAAGTTTCGAAGTCTGATCCTGAAGTCGGACTGACATGGTAGCGTTTTCGTACAAACACTTCAGCGCCTCGATGTACCAATAGTCGATCTGGCACCGTTGGAAAGACTGAAGCCAGCCCAAGTCTCGATCGAATCGAAGGCTTTCTCATGGTCCACAAACGCTAGGCAGAGGGGCAGATTATACTATTCAGTCTTCTGTATAACAGGTTATGCAGGCCGCAGCGTATGTATGTAGTTTACGGTGCTGAAGCCTTTTCGGAATCCGGCTTATTCGGGAGGCTGAAATTTGTCAAACCTGCGCGCGAGACGGTTCGTCGTGACTCTGGAAAACAGCTTTCAAACAGCCATCTTTGTAATACATATGGAATGCAATAAAATATCGAGTATTGAAATGAGATGGGCCTATTCTTAAGCAGGGCATTGTCACCCTTCTTAAAGAAGGGTACCACCGCTCTATGCCTGTGGCGTTTTCCCCTCGAGTATGACTGAATCGAACCCCTTCAAAAACTGTTCGACCGACCGAAAGGACCGGTTTTCCACCCACCTTCGGGAGTTCGACCGTAAATCCGTGCTCACCGGATGCCTTACTGTTTTAAGCTGCTTTAGAGCCATCCTAATGTCATCATCATCATGTCATACATAGAGGGTATGCGGAACAGCTAGTAAAGTCGCACAAACCTCCATTGAAAAAGAAGGATCCTCCGACCGGACGGTTGTGTGGGCTACTGCCCGATAGTTGATATTCGGACTGTTGTGTATATGTTCAAATCGCACGGTAAACTCTGACACCGCGATGCAGGATTTCTTTCAGTTAGTTCGCAGCTGGCAGGATAGATGGCGTCGCGGTTCTTTTTGTTTCAATGTAGATTGTGGCGGCATTGGTGCCGCTACATCTTCGGTATAGTCAATCTAGCTCTTGGGTCTTTAGCTAGATTCGCAACGGGTATAGTCATTGACGTGTATAACTGTCTATAGAATGTTTCGAATCTCCCTCAGGAGCTCCGATTTGGCGGATATAGTTCGGCCATCGTTGGTCGTCAGTTTCGTGATTCGCTCTGCCTGGCAGACAGATCTCTTGCAAAGACCTTGGAGCCCTTATTCCGCTCTATCGCGTCGATAAAATTACACCAAAGGGATAAATAAAATTAACAAGGGACCAATGCACACAAATAGTTTTGCAAAAAGGGACCAACGAGATTTTTTTTCAATTACAGAGTAGGTAATGTTCGATTATTTTCATCAATATTTTGTTTATATACATAGAACAAAGTATTCTTTACATTTTTTAAAATAAAAAGTTTACAAAATTACAAGCACATTTAATTGAGTGCACAATTTTGACAAAAACGGCTTTTTCTCAAAACCATCATTGTGTGGGTTGGTTCCTATTTGCATAAGTACCTAATTATTATCTGTGGGTACTGTAAAATACAGTGTTTAAAGTAATAATGGTGTAGAAAAATTCTCTGCAACGCCAATAAATAAAAAGATAAATACTTTAATTCTAATGTGGCTTCTTCTGAAAAATATACTATTCAATTTATTTCAGCAAAAAGTTTGTAAATTCGGGACATTCAGTAAAAAAATACGGGCCACACTGCACGAAAAACTGTTAAATGCCAGATGAGAAAAAAAATGTTTTTAATCTTAAATTTATAATATGGTTTCTAGAAGGTTTTTCTGCTCAAAGTGCCAATCATATTTTAGTTGATAAATATTCGTTTTAGAGGTGTATCCGAATTATTTTCGTAAGAACTCTTCGCGGCCGACGTGTCGCTGAATCTAACGTCAGATTTGACATTTGGGAGGAATACAACTTCCCGAAGAAAATAAGCATAAATGGAAATAAACGCTTAAAAACTAGTGAAATTAAACAGATATTGCGATTTAATGAGAGGGTTGTTCATTTAGCAACACAAAATGAGTACTTTGCGTGAACGACAGCTCAGTGCGTATAGTGAATTGATGTTTTTTGACGATTACACGTAGTGTACATTATGGATTATTTATTTGTGTTGTAATATTACAGATGCTTTGAAGCAAATGCTGAATTTGAATCAGCCTCTAACAAAGAGCGTGGCGTCTGAGCCTACATGGAAAGTGTTGATCTACGACAGAGTGGGTCAAGATGTTATATCTCCATTGATATCTGTCAAGGAACTTCGTGAGCTCGGCGTGACTCTGCATGTGTGAGTAATCATTATACCATGTACTTGGGACCCTAATTACTGATACTTATGAATAGCTAGTCCCTACTTCTCCAATTGGTCATTCTAACATATTCCAGTGGGAGTTTTACAGTGAGAAACCCTCACATAGTGGCTAGGTGCTAGCACCTGTGGAAATAAACTTGCTAAAAAAATATTATTAATGATACTGTCAGAACTAGTGATACAGGCAGAATTATAATAATTAGGTAGGTGTCACAACCTCTTGACACTGCAAATTGATAAGCACTTGAAAAATATTAACTATTTTTATAATTAAATTTCAAAAGTAAAAATGTAAAGCTATTGAATTTAACTCAACTTTGATTGAATAACCCCCTCACTCAAATTGAGCATGATTATGTGAAGACCTAGGAACTGAACATATCAGATAAATGAAAGGCTTTACAATGCAATGATAATTTTGCCAGAAACAAGAATTTAAACATAAAAGTCTCCATCTAAAAATAAATATTATGATTATATAAAATAGAATCATGGTAACATGTACATTTTTACAACATAAAACATTTGAGTAAACACATTTACTAATTAGGTACTAAGAACAACCTCAAGTGGCATACTCAAACTTAAAGCATTTATTTCAATTAAACCATTTACAGGCACTTTTGAATTGTCAAGGTTGGTCAGTCAAGAGATGAAGCTATTTGCATGTTCCAAAGCATAGATCTCTATAGGGAAGAACGTGCAAGAATTGTGCCACATGCCACGGACACTCTTTTAAATTAATATTTTTTTACAATGATTTGGTTACATCATTGTGAGAACGATTGAGAACTAGAAAGCATTCGCACAACTAAATAGCATGCATCCGGAGTAAAAAAGCAACAATTCATTGAACAAATAATTAAAACAAACCGTGGTAGTTGAGAGATAACCAGTCCTAGCTGACTGTGCTTGGTCAGGCACATGCAGATTTTTCAAAACATGTTTTTAAAATAATCAATTTTCTATTACTCATCCAAAATTCCTATTACAGTCAGCTACACTCTGACCGGGACCCAATACCAGAGGTCCCTGCGGTCTACTTCTGTGCCCCGACTGAGGAGAACCTTGGCCGAATCTGCCAAGACTTGGACAATGGCATTTATGACCAGTATCACTTGAATTTCATCTCACCCATCACAAGGCAGAAACTTGAGGACCTGGCAGCATCGGCCATCCAATCTAATTCAGCTGTAAACATACATAAGGTGTTTGACCAGTACTTGAACTTCATCTGTCTAGAGGATGACCTTTTTATTATGAAACATCAGCAGTCAGATGCATTGTCTTATTATGGTAAGTGCTCAATTCATAATAATTATGATATTGAAAGAGCCATTCTTTCATTTTAAATTAACATGGCGCCAGTCTATAAGCGCACCTGTTTTCATTCCATATGCATTGTAAAAGGCTTCTTTGATATTTGGTTAATAAAAAAAATGATTATAAAAAGTATTTGAAATGAACAATGTGGTTCTGGTGAATGAATGGTAAAGGTGTTTGTTCACTTGGTGTGGCTTGACTTGCTTATCCCAATTTTTTGAGGTTGACCCAGAGTGCTATCTTCCACAAATCTCTGGACAATCCTGAGCCTACTATCCTCAAGATTGGGTAACACATAAAATAAAAATCCAGTGTAGCGTGCATCACACTGTGTAAACAGTTCACTAAACTAAATACACTTTGATGGATTCTCTAATCACGAACTTGTAAATCATGTATTATCTCGATCAATCGACCCAGACTTTACACAACAGGGTATTTGACTGGATTTTTTAAGTAAATTTTTTAAAACCTCGTCTCAAGCATCGTCATTGTGAAGTTGCACCATCCAGTACAAACGACATTTTCCATGACAAGGACAGAAAAATAATTTCAAAAGCTTGTACTTAACAAGCTTTTGAAGTTATTTTTCTGTCCTTGTACTCCTCTATTTTGCTATCAATTTTGTTATTTTTTTCATAAATTGTACAATTTACAGATAGCTTCCGGATGGATTCATTCATTTTGATTTTTGATAGTTTTGAATGCCCTACTATGTTGGGGTTGTAAAATAATATATGTATTATGTTGTACTAGCTTTTGACCGCGGCTCCGCCCGCCTGGATGTTGGTTATCCCGTAAAAAAGTATCCTATGTCCTCCATATCCCAGGCTATATATCTGCCAAATTTAATTATGAGATCCAGTCAGCCATTTTAGCGTGAAAGCGTAACAGACAGACACAGTTACTTTCGCATTTATAATATAAATAGGGAAATAGGGATACTCAATCAACACCTATCAATGTGCCTAGCCTTTTCCTAACTCTATTGGGGTTGGCTACCAGTCTAACAAGATACAGAACCTGGTATGATGGGGTATTTCACATGGACCAACTGCCTATTTGAACTCCACAACAGAGTATATTATCGTTTATAGATAACACAATAACCCATGACAACTGGATGTCAAACATTAAAATTATTTCTGTTTCTCTTTCCAGCTATAAACAGAGGTGACACGAAGGACACTGAAATGGAAGCCATCATGGACAATATAGTTGAAAGTCTATTCTCAGTATTTGTGACATTAGGTTAGTCAAAGGCTATCAACTTATGACTCACGAATCAATATGCAGTAACAATAATAGTTTAGCAGTAAAATTATTTTAATAGCCATTTAAATTAACTAGAATTGAACATTTATTGTGATGATGCATTTGCCTTAACTTAACGTGTTATGTGAGATATAAGCTATGCATTTATGCGTCTAAATTTTTGTCTGTATTTATCATTTCTTTAATTTCAGGTAATGTTCCTATAATAAGAAGTAGCAAAGGCAACGCCGCGGAAATGGTGGCGAAGAAGCTCGACAAGAAACTACGAGAAAATCTGTGGGACGCTAGAAATAATTTATTCCATGGCAACACTGGTCAATCAGGGTCATTCAGTTTCACTCGGCCCATGTTGATTCTGTTAGACAGGAACATTGACATGGCAACACCATTACATCACACATGGACATACCAGGCATTGGCACATGATGTCTTGGATTTATCATTAAATAGGTATGTTTTTAGATAAAATCAACTGATAATTATAAACTTTTGCGAGAATGTAGATAATATCTACTGCGCAAAATTTTAGCATACTCTTATAAAATATGTTAATATTTTTTCCTCAGAGCAGTGGTACCTGAAAACCAAACCCCTACAGTACAAGAGCAGAAGACAAAGACGCGAGTATGTGACCTGGACTCCAAAGATCCTTTGTGGACGGAGCATAAGGGCAGCCCATTCCCCACCGTTGCTGAGGCGATTCAAGAAGATCTTGATAAATATAGGTAAGGGTCAACCTGTAAGTCAGCTTTTTAAAGCTAACAGTTGATCTTGCTGGTAGGTACCCCAATCACGCTTTATTTTCAAGCGCGGTCTTTACACACAGACTCTTCTCTTTCGCGTCCAAAAACTCATTAGACGATTTCTTTAAATCCTCCTTACCGCTCGGCTGCCTGGCCGCCGCCACACCACACCTCCAGGCTGTGTAAGTGTACACGGTGCCGCTGACGCACAGCCGCCGCGCCGCCAGCATTTGCATCGTTGTTGTGTACCTGCACTGTCCACTTCATACCTGGCCATCGGCAAATGCGCAACACAAGCGATGTTCGTGACTAGCAATGTATTAATTACTAAAAATATTCGGTTATATGGTAAAATCAAGCGGCGGCGCGTCGACGGCGCGGCGGTGCGGAGTCATCCAGTCGACATAATTATTACGTTTTGCGGTGACGGCGCGGCTGCGGCACCGTCTACACGACCCCTAAGGCACCTCGCGCACTAGACGGCTACGACCACGACCAGCCGTGGTCGTGATCGCAGAAGCCTCGGTTGGGCTGCGGCCAAGTTTGCGGCCACCACCACGACTGGTCGTAAAGCGGCCATTTGTCGAGCTGTATGGACATAGAAATTGTATGCCTGTACTTGATGTGGAAAAGACGCAATAGGAAAAGGCGTTATTGGATACATCCTGTGTTGGAAAGGACGTCGCGAATGGCTGGCCGCGGCCGGGCCGCATTCGCGGTCGCAAATCTAGTGCGCGAGCGCTCATAGCAAACTATACGTAAGTGGGTCGCAACGACCAGTCGTGCCGGCCCGGTGTGGGGCCAGTTGGCCGTTGCGGGCAAGTGCGCGACATTCATATGGTTTCTTTAGTTAATCTGGTCGTTGCGGCCACTGGTCGTGGTCGTGGCCGTCTAGTGCCCGAGGTGCCTAATAGTATATTAATTGAGGCACAGATAGGTAAAAATTCGCGCACTGCTTTTTTTATTGCACCTAGAGAGATGTCAGAAGAATACTCTACCTTCTTCAAATCTCAGTTCACTTGTTGGTAACTCATACTAAAATAATGTCTTATCTTTCCTACAGGAGTTCCGAGGCTGAAGTAAAGAAGTTAAAGACTTCCATGGGACTTGACGGCGAAAGTGACCTCGCTCTAAGCCTGGTCAGCGACAACACCCAGCGACTGACAAGCGCCGTCAACTCCTTGCCACAACTCATGGAAAAGAAAAGGCTTATCGATATGCACACTACTATTGCTACTGGTAAGTGAAAAAACCAAATGCGCCAAACACCAAAGTCTAACTTGAAGCTCTCTGACATAAACAGCGTTCAAATTCGAGTCGCGAGTTTTGCCGAGACGAAATTAACCTGGAGTCGCCGAGACAATTTCATCTCGGCGAAGTTCACTGACAAAAACTCCCTCGCGTAGGGAAATTAGAAACGTGTTTGACAGATTGAGTCTGAGATTAAGATGCGGACTATCCTTAAAATACTGAAACAATTCTCTTAGAATCTATTCTAAGTGCCAAAAAAAATAAAGTCTTTAAGTTTTTGAGGCACTATGTATGTTCCCTGGACAACTTAAAATGGAGTGCTCACAATACTCAATATTGAATTAATGCCATAATATCTTATTTGAAGAAACGAGTCTTTAAAAAACTCAAATCCACTTTATTTTTTTAGCCATCCTAAACTCAATAAAATCCAGGCGATTAGATTCATTTTTCGAATTAGAAGAAAAAATAATGAGTAAAAGCAGCGGTATTGAATACAAAGCTGTAATGGATCTCCTTTCGGACCCCAGTGCTGGGACACCTGAGGACAAAATGAGGCTGTTCATCATTTATTATCTGTGCACGACACAAATACCCGAAGACGAGTACAAGAGGTTCGAAGCGGCACTAGTAAGCGCCAACTGTGACATCAAACCAATGGCTTACATGAGGCGATGGAAGTAAGTAGATTTTATAATTAAATTTTATAATAAAGAGAAAAAAAGAAGAAATAATAACCCATAATTATAGTCCTCATATTCACAATAGTGAATTAAAAAAACAAAATACTATACAAAAGCAGGACCACGAACTCCAATCGCTTCCATATTTTGCAAATAATTAGTAGTCAATTGGTACTAATTGGTACTCGAACAACAAAATTACCTTAGTAGTTTTCGAGAAAATCGACTTTGAAGGTGGTCCTGCGGTAGTCACGCTCCTATCAGCAGGACCACCATGAGCGCAGAAAAAGGGGGCATGCTACAGCAATTCTAAGTATACAAATTATTAGTACCCTTAAATGTGTTTCATTTCGTAAAAAAAAACAGGATTGAAACATTTGTATTTACCGAGGAATCAACGATGATAACTTTCGAGCGGGCATTCAGCAGGACCACGACTTTGAATGTCGATTCCAAGTTTCAGGAGCTTGTCGCTTTCCTCGAACCTACATAGAAAATTAGTACTCTGCAAGATAGAATTAGTACCCAAAATTCAAAACTAGTACTCCAGTAGTTTACGACATATACCATGACATTGGTGGGGTGGCGGTAGTCACGGTGTTAAATTTTCATTTCAAGATTTCCCTATTAAAAACTCTGTAATTTCTCCCCTTTGTATAAAATTAACTGTTGTTATTACTATTCCGACATCAATAAATTTATGTGCACGAGTGTACATCTCGAATCAATACTAAGGTACCAATTTTGTTGTTCGAGTACCAATTGGTACCAATTGAGTACTAATTATTTGCAAAATATGGAAGCGATTGGAGTTCGTGGTCATGTGGTAGTCACGCTCATTCTTAAATGGCTGGACCAATAAAAAGAGATGCACAAATTATGCCCCACGGAGTACAAACATGCATTAATAGCAGTTCATTTGAATAAAAAAAATATTGAATTTTGAATAGCTTTTTATGCCCAATAGCAGAAGTGGAAAAATAATCTTACTTAAAAGATTTTCTGTTGAGTTTGTTCTAAAATACCTATTAATGTTGCCATAAAATATTAACAAAGATCAAAACAGGTCAACATAATAGCTAAAAACAAAACGCCGTGATGAGTTTTGTTTTTTATAAGCGGCCTAAAATATATTCTTATATTATTTGTATACCTAATTATTTTAGTATGTTTTCTTATCTATAAATCAAATCATCTTATAGATTTTAGTTCAGTGGCGGGTAGGTTTATTTCAAGTTACTGGCAACATCGCCGATAATTGTCTAATGTTAATACCATATTCCGTTTGCGCCCCACGAGTGCCCCACTAATAATTAATTGTTATTAACTGTGGTATCACAAATAGAGAACGCATCAGACGGCATGTAATATTATCATTAACCTCTTATGTAACTGTTACTTTATCGGAATGGTTAACTTTTGAGGTAAACTTATTCAAACTAGATTTGAATAAGTACCTCCCTACTATTTCACGACAGGTATTATTTACCCTATTTTCTCACGTCGTTGTCTGAAAGTCTGACTGAGTCTCACCAAGGGGCATCATATTACCCAGTAACTGGGTCATGGAGGTCAGACAGGCAGTCACTCTTGATCACAGATGAGGATTTTCACGTCGTGTTCTAATCTTAGGCCAAATAATAATATATTAAACGCCTTTTACACATTAATCGATATTACTCGTAGTGTCAAAAATCAACTTTTTTTTAAACCTTTTTAACCTTTGTCCACTACTGTGGAGCAATATGCGCCTTTTAGACATTGTTTATAGAAGACTAGTATTATTAAATGACATGGATTGTATAGCTGTACGTTCTGGAGCACAAGCCCATACAATTTTTGGCCATGTCCTTTATCTTGACGCACTTTGTGTGTGCTAATAATACTAAAATGTGCAATTGTTATGAAAAATCAAAGTGGTTTGTCTGTGTATTCACTTATCTTGCTGGTTTCACTTGAATTAAATATGAATCAATCAATAGATGTAATTAGTACTAGGTTTCACCATTGCGTAGGTAGCTAGGAAAAAAATAGGTAAGTTTGCCTACGCTGATCGCCTGATTTAGGTAAGGTCAATACGGGTAAGTGTAGCTACGGGGTAAGTGTAACTGCCCTTTATAACACGAAAACTAAATAAGCTTTTGTTGCAAGTGCCATCTGTTGGTATGAGTAAACAAAATATTGATTCACAATTTCTATTCTAGATGTCGTAGTCCAACACTTTTAAAAGTTATCGGCATTTTTTAACAAAGCACATTTTTTAATACGTGACGGAATTAGGTGTGTGTGGTGTTTCATTAATAAAAATCTCGGTGATTTCGTCAAATCCGTGGATTTTGCATAGGTAAGTTCCTTTTTATATATATTAAACTTGGTTATTCTAACAATTTTATTTGTATTGTTGAAAATAAAAGTTTTACGTAAGTTTAAAAAATATAACCTAAAACTCTTGAGCCTGAGAAAGTGTGTCTACTTTACTTGGGATAAGTGTGTCGTTATGACACACTTGCCTCAAGTCAGTAATCACAAAAAAATATTTATGACTAATTACTATTACCTACTTAGAGGTACTTGCCTGAAGTTTTTTTAGTTGGTATAATCCTTGGAACTACTGAATTGAATTGCTGAAGATCTGAGGGTTAGTGCATCTATGTTAAATTGTGTTTATTGTAGGTACTTATTTATTATTTTCGTTTTTTATTTCAGACAAAAGAGATGGTTCGTAATTACGTTCGCAAAGGAACAGGCCCTGCCTGGACTAAAATAAAATTATACGAAGCTATGGAGGAGGTGAATAGTGCCAGATTGTCCGGTTATGCAGCTGCTTCTCGATTTAAAATACCACGCACCTACTACAATAATGTATACTTTGAATGTAGGATCAAAAAGCAATCCTCCTATCGTAGATCGTACATTGATTTGCTGTAAGTAAATAGGTAAGTACTTACATTTAAGAAGATGTTGATTTTTTTAATTTTTAGAACCTCCTTTGATGTTTTAATTTTCAGAAATTGATATTATTATTATTATTTCCTTTATTCACTTTTACACATATATTTTACATTTTTAAATATTTCTATAAAAACAATAAAAAAACATTTAAAAATATAAAAAATAGTAGTCCGCCGGTGTCGGGAGCTGGGTCCAAGCTACCGGTGGTTAGGGCTCCAGAGAAAGGAACCTCCTCACAATACGAGCCGTATCGAGGAGAACTGCCTTCTGTATCAGGCCCTTTACCCAACTGCGTAACGCCAGCTTCGACAGGTGGTCGTCGAAGCTTTTGGCTATCAAGCCATTGGCCGTAACGACTATCGGCACAATGACAGCCGAGTCCACATTCCACATGTCGACAACCTCGTGTGCTAAGTCAAGATACTTGATTTGTTTCTCTTTCTCAGCTTTCACGAGGTTCTCGTCATGTGGAATGGTAACATCGATTATCATTGTGCGGCGCGCTAATCGGTCTATCACCACTATATCGGGCTTGTTAGCTATGATAGTCCTATCAGTGATGATAGACCGATCCCAGTACAACGTGACATGGTCATTTTCGAGAACTGGGTCGGGCACATACTTGTAATACGGTACCTCAGAATCAACAAGTTGGTATTTCAAAGCAAGTTGCTGGTGAATAATCCTGGCCACTTGGTTATGCCTGTGCAAGTACTCGCCGTTAGCCAGACGAGAACAACCAGAGATAATATGTCTGATGGACTCACCCGGACGGTGACATGCCCGACACACGTCAACCGTCCCGTCCTTCATAATATGCCTCCGGTAGTTATTCGTCAAGATAACTTCGTCCATAATTGCACAAACAAAACCTTCAGTTTCTCCGAAGAGATCACCGAAACGTAGCCAGGCCACGGACGCTGAGAAATCTACATCGGACCCATAGAGAGCCCGATAGAAGCGCCCGTGAAGCTCCTTGCCTTTCCATACCTCCTTGCGGTCATCTGTAGTAAGTATCACAGGTTTGCGCCAGTTCTCTTTAGCCATGGACAACGGGGTGAGTCCCTTGTCCACTGCGACCACATCTCGGTGCATACCCACATCAACTTTGAGAAAATATTCTCTGAGACTGCACATCTCGCGGTTGTGGAGAGTCTTAGCATTTAAAAAGCCTCGACCTCCACACTTCCGCGGGATGTACAGTCTCATCACCGACGATCGTGGGTGATGCATCCGGTTTGCAGTCAGCAGTGTACGGACCCTCCTATCCAGGGCGTCGAGTTCAGTTTGAGTCCATTTGAGTATGCCGAAAGAGTACATTAATACCGGCATGACCCAACCGTTGAAGGCGCGCACCTTATTTCCGCCCGACAAAAGGCTGTTCAAAACCTTTTTTAGGCGGCCAAAGAAGCGCTCCTTCAGCGATTGTTTCATGTCAGTACCGTTAATGCCCAACGCTTCCGACATACCCAAATACTTATAGGTTTCGGTCGAGCTGAGGGATCTAACCTGTATGGAATCCGAGAGTTGAATTCCCTCAGATTCCATAATCTCCCCTTTCTTTACATGCATGACTGCACATTTGTCCACACCAAATTCCATTCTGATGGCGCTACTGAAAGTTTCAGTTACCTTCAGTAGCTCCATCAGTCGCAAATTGTTGGGGGCAAAGAGTTTCAAGTCATCCATGTAAAGAAGGTGAGATATGGTTTGACCACCTCTTCTCAACCGATAGCCTAGACCTGAATCCCCCAGCAGTGTGCTAAGAGGATTCAGAGCTAAGCAAAACCAAAGTGGACTCAAACTGTCGCCCTGAAATATTCCCCGTTTAATCCATACAGGCTCATCGTTCCCTTGAATCGGTCGACATCCTGGATAGCGAAGGACCGTTTTCCAATGCCTCATACATGACTCAAGAAAGGTGCGTAGAGTTGCATCTATTTTGTACAACTCCAGCACCCTCATGAGCCATGTATGTGGCACAGAGTCATAGGCCTTCTTGTAATCTATCCAACATGTCGACAGATCCTTGCGGGATCGACGAACCTGTTGGCTTATGGCCATGTCTATGAGGAGTAGCTCCTTAGTGCCGCGGGACCCCTTCCTACATCCATTCTGAGAGGCGGACATAATTGAATTAGTGTCAATGTGATCATTAATTTTCACTCTCAGAATGGATGTAAGAAGTTTATAGACCGTCGACAAACAAGTAATCGGTCTATAATTCTTGGGTTCCGCGGGACTACCTGTCTTATGGAGCAGGTGGGTAACGCCAGTTGTTAGAAACTGTGGTAGCGACCCAGACTCCAAGGATGACTGGAATTGAGATGCCAGGAGCGCGTGTGAGCTGCTATACCACTTAAGCCAGAAGTTGTGCAGTCCGTCCGGGCCTGGAGATTTCCAGTTCGGTAATGGACGGACTGCTGTGGCTACATCTAATGGTGTGATGGAAATAGCTTCCATTTGTGGTATAGCTTCACACACGCGCTCGACATCGCGCATCCAGTCACCCTCGGCATGACAGACGGGCACCGACCAGATGTTTCGCCAGAATGTACTCGTGGCGATATCATCCGGTCGGCACACGTCCGTCACACTTTGTTCAGGTCGCTCCCAAGCTCTGTATACCCACCTTTCATCGCTCTGGAACATGCGATTCTGCGAGTATCGATCAACCCGCCGCTTATACCGCCGAATACGGTTTGCCCATGCACAAACTTTCTGCTTCAGGAAGTCGATACGCTCTGTGACACGGGACGTGTATTCTCGAGGGCTGATTCCAGTCCCCGAAAACGCCCGCCTCACAAAGCGCATCACACGTGGTCTTGTATTGCCCTCCCTGAAGCAGTATAGTTTACCGATGAGTGCCCTAGCCTCATCGATACGCCGTTCGATCCTGCACTGCCAGGCTGGTACAGCAGATTTTCGTCGTATAGCCTCGTCACAGTTTGGAAACTTGACGTTTGCTATACGACATGCCGCAACAGCCCCGCAGTACAGGATTGAGTGCGTATCAACGAGGTTCTCGCTGCTTTCGAAGATGTTCTGCAGCAGCGAGTCTAAGGCACACACCAGCGCCCTATTCTTTTTGTGCATAGGTAACCGTGGTAATCGGGGCCTTAGGTCGGTAGGAGTTGATCTATACTCGCGAAGCGCATCCTCCAGCGCGCTCCTCAGTCGATCGTTGCACAGGCTACTTACCGTGACAACCCTATCATCTACCTCATCACTATTATTATTGGGCCGCGGTATGATTGCGCCACTAGTTGGCGCCGGTACCACGGCCTGTGTCGGGGTCGAGATGATAAGGTTGTTTAGTACCTCTGAGCGCAGCCTATCAAGTGCGGCATCGTCCAACTTGTGACTACGTTGGATGACTCGCACCTGATCCGACAATCGTTGGGCCGAGACGTTCACAGCCGGTTCCAGGTCCTGAAACAGAGACAGCATCCTGACACGGTACGCAGTGAGGTTAGTTCCCCCCTCTGTAGACCCGTAATATGCGCGCATGACGTTCTCGTTCATAGACTGAGTCCATCTCATGCGCTGCACACAACCACCGGTAGCGGGGACCCGGCTCGGGGCCGGTTGGCCCCTAGGTCCCAAGCCCCTCGGTGGCCGGCCTCTCCCCTGCCGACGTACAGGTGTTGGCGACGTCGGCGGAGAGAAATACTCGTCGCTCGAGCTCGACGCAACTGCAGCCGCCGATGACACCACTGGTGATCCGATGTCTGGCGGCGGCGAGGCGGAGCTGAGCGACGAGTCCGGGGGTGGTGAGCGTGCGCGTCGCGATGCTGCTCTTGTTATCATCATCCAATCATTTATATTCGTTCATTGTCATTTCGTTTGATTCCTTACATGACATCATGACATATGTCATCGGTCGGTCGTTTAATTTTCATTTTCTTCAATTTATTAGGTTTTTGTAGTTTTTGAGTTACTAATGGTTTGTTTGATTCCTGTGCGCTTCTATTGTAAAAATTGTGCATGTAAAAGGCTGAAAACTAATTTTCTTTGAAATAAAATTGCGAGAACGAAATAAAATTTGGCTTGGCCTTATTATTATTATTATTATTTATACTTTATTGTACACCTCATTACAAGAACAGGACAAACATTTATAAAAATAAGTGTACAATGGGCGGTCTTATCGCACAAGGCAATCTCTTACAGACAACCTTGATTGTCATTGTTTCAATTAATATATTTTGTATCAAGCACCAGTATGTGTTTTTCTTTAAATCCAACTTTTATAAAGAAATGTTTTAAACCCCTGGTATGACACACTTACCCCATAACTGTTTTATTTTAAATGATCATAATGAGCGATGTAAGTAATCTAAGTAAAAAATCAAGATTGACATGCATAAGTCAGTATAAGTCATAAGTCATGTATAAGTTTTATTCATAATTATGTATTAGTTTATTATATTATTGTTTAATTTAGTTGTGTGTATTTTATCTATGGGCCTCAGTTGCCCGATAATAAAGTGATTATTATTATAAGTAGCATGGAATTTGCAGTTTTTATTTAAAAAACAGCTGTCTATCGAGGGTTTATTATGTAGTCACACTTGCCTCGTTTTGCTGGGGAAGTTTGTCTGACGTAGTGCTTTTATTTTAGGCCCTAAAAACCAACAATATAATGATCAAAATTATACAAAACACGTTGTTTTCTGGCCTTTATGGATGGCGCGATTCAGGTCACTCACACATGTAAAGATTTTTCGTTTTTTATTGGGTCTAATTCTCCTAGAAATACTGATTTTTTATAAAATTTGGGCGATACGCGAACATAATACATTATGAAGTCTCATTATACTTGCTTTTATTCTGCAGAAACCGTTTCTTTACGGAGATTACAACTCCTGAAAAATGTATGGTGAGGTCTGTCTAGGCATCCCCCTTATGTTATTTTCTTAAACAAATCATATAATAAAATTATATGTATGTACTTATATAATTTATTTATAATATTAGTATAGATAGTATATATACAGGAAGTACCATAGGCGCCGGTAGTACTATTTTCAGGGGGGTGCATTTTCAAAACCTCACTTCGAAAAGGATAGGTCTGCCCATTCAAGGCCGACCAAGGGAGCTCGAAATACCTACCTTGCCCCAGATTTGCTGGGTTCTCTTTTACTACATTCCACTTGTCTATTGAACAAAAGATGTCACTTAGGTCGCTAAAAATTGGCGCATTTAAATGGAAAGGCTAGGCAACCAATTAAACGCCTGATAAAGCTAATTGGCTGCGACATATATATATTTAATTTCTTCATGTATTCGTAAAATTTATTGAAAGCCAGGGGGTGCACTCCCTTGCACCCCCGTCCCCGCCGCTCGCCCATGGGAACTACATACCTATATATTTCCCCATATTTTTGCGTATTATTCTTAAAAATATTTCTGTCGTTCACAGGGGCTTCACAAAAATGTCCAGTCAGTATGAAGGAGGTGGCACAAAAACTGTTTCCATGTTCTCCAAACTGGTGTCCCAAGGATCTTCGTTCGTAATGGAGGGAGTTAAGAACTTAGTCGTGAAGAAACATGTGAGTTCGATTACGATATCTTGTGTCTTGGTTCACGTTGATTTTCGATCAACGATTATTATACAGCGTGTAAGGGACATCGATGCACAAACGGATACCATGAGTCCAGGACGTGATTCTGGACCCTCCCGCGTTGGAATTTTTCGTCGGCTTTTTCCTCATTTTTCAATTTTTTTCAGCTGTTTTTTTACTTTAGACTGTTCATAATCGTTATTCTTACCTAACCCAACGTGATTTTAATTAAAAAAAACAATTAACTCACTACTTTCACTAAAAAGAGCAATGTAAATAAAACTAGGTATCTGCTCAGCTGTTTTGTAAAAAAGGTCAACGTTCCTACCTAGTTGTAACACACTAACCCGTGTGCATGTGTGTGTAGCGTCAAACATACCGCTAGATAATACTGCCCATATGAAAAAAATACGTATCTGCACAAAGCGGAACTTAAGGTCGGAAATAGGTTACTAAGTTTTGTTTCAATAAGAACCCTTTTTGTTTGGGGGCAGTTCGTAGCGCGGCGGCCAGTTTGAATCCTACCTGTTTAGGGGTGAGTTAGCTAGTTCATTAGTTTATACCTAGCTACATCATTACCGGATCTCAAAGTACATACTTAAAACCTTTTTTTATCAATCCTTATCGGAATCGTGATTTAAAGAGACTAAGCTTAAGGCTCCTCCATTTCTCTTAACTTCTGCATAAACAAGTTCCTACCATCAGTAGGTTAGGTATTTCTGAGTGATTAAAATGAGTTTATGTGATATTATTGCAATATTCGTACCTGCATTCAAAGTGGGTTTAGTAGTTCATTAGATAATACCTACGTTACCGGATCTCAATGTACTTCTATGCTCATCGAAATCCTTATCGGAGTTGTGATTATAGGAGACTGAGGTTATGGCTCCTTTTTTTTCTCTTAACTTCTCCTTAAACATGTTCCTACCATCAGTTGGTTGGTATTTCGGAGTGATTAAAATGATTTTATGTGATATTATTGTTGTTGGCAATACGCGATATGCGTAGGTACCTACATTATGCGCAGCGCGGCGCCCGACACAGACTTGTGTATGTGTGTTTGCAAGACGTGTAGATGTAGATAGTGACGTAGGTACTACGTTAACCACGTACAACGCTCTCGCGCGTTTAGTTCGCCCTGTTCCCAATACATTGCGCGCTCAAAAATGTCAATTTCTGTAACCGATCATTAGCGAGATTAATGACTTCTACAATTTGGTTAATGGCATTAAGTGTAGCCTCTTCGTGAAGTTTGCGTTACGATGTCCCAAACACCCTGTATATGTCGAATTGGTAACAAGTGATAGCAAAGTTAAGTGAATGTAAAACTAATAAATTTAACGTTAACACACGAAAAATAAATTTTGATAAGGCACAACACTGAGAGAAATCCACAGAATGGCCTCCCTGGCATTTGCCCAGGAGTGGGACAATTCAGGCTGACAAAAAATCTGGATTTTTACACGACTGCCCAAAAAAAGGAGTGTCATGTTTTCAGGGTTCATGTATGTATGTATGTATGTTTGTGAGTTTCTTTATTCCACCATAACTTCAAAACGGCCAAACCGATTTCGATGTACGTATCGTTAGAAGCGTTACATTATCCCGGATAACATAGGCTTGTGAACATTATGAAAATAATAATAGCGTAGCCATGTATGTATCATGAATAAAACCGGTTATTTTTTTTTTTTCATTATAGTTGAACTACGGTTACTACCATCGTCTAGATTGTGCTTTGCAGATTCATCATCTTCCTGCCCTTATCCCATGTTACTTGGGGTCGGCGCAACACGTTTTTTTCTTCCATTCTGTCCTATCAGCCGTCACACTATCACTCCCTTTTCTTTCATATCGCTCCTCACACAATCCATCCACATTTATATTCATAACCCTTTTAGTTACATGCGTTTCATCCCTCCTCTTCACATGACCATACCAGGACAAGCGGTTACCTTTCAACTTTTCCGTCACTGGCGCCACTTTTAAACTACCTCTAATGTACTCATTTCTCACTTTATCCATTCTCGTTACTCCACACATCCATCTCAACATTCTCAACTCCGCTACATGCAATCTATTTTCATCCGTCTTTTTCATAGCCCAACATTCTAATCCATACAGTACGACAGGTCTTATCACGGACTTATAGATTTTCCCCTTTAACTTGAGGGGCATCCGTGGGTCACAAGTTGTTCCAGTGACCTGTCGTTATTTCATCCATCCTGAGTTGATTCGGTGCGTTACGTCTCGGGTCTATATTACTATCGCCCTGGGCCTAAACCACCAACTCTTAAAGCAGTATTACTTTAATATTACTTCCAGTGGGAAAGAGACGGAGCTATCCGTCCTGTATAGCTCCGTCTCTTTCCCACTGGAAGTAATATTGAAGTAATACTGCTTTAAGAGTTGGTGGTTAGGCCCCTGGACAAGCGACCCGAGGTACCGAAAGTCGGAGCAGATTGGTATAGGCGTTCCGGTGAGAGCTATAGGTATAAGACTGGAGAGACCGCCGAAATAGCAGAACAGGTATTCTGTTTTGGTTCTGCTCAATTTCAGGCCAACACTCTCTAGTCTCTGCCACCACGTCTCCAATCTGCTCTGGACCTCGAGGCCGCTTTCAGCAACCAACACAATGTCATCAGCAAACAGCATACACCAGGGAGCCTCTTCCTGGATGTCCAACGTCAGAGCGTCCATTATCATCAGAAAGAGGTAAGGGCTAAGGGCCGACCCTTGGTGCAAACCGACTGCCACACTGAAGCTGTCAGTGGTGCCCACTGCAGACCGGACTTGGGTACTGCATCGACTGTACATCGCTCGGATCAACTGCACATACTTCTCAGGCACACCTTTCTGCTTAAGGGCCCACCACAAAACCTCACGAGGCACCCGGTCATATGCCTTTTCGAGGTCAACGAACACCATGTGCAAGTTTTTATGCACAGCTCTGTATTTATCGCACAGCTGACGGATAGCGAAAATGGCATCCGTTGTACCCCGTCCAGGCATAAAACCGAACTGGTTCTGTGAGATTTTTCACTCTCTTCTCTCAGCCGCCTTTCAATAACTTTTCCCAAGCTTTCATACTATGTGACATTAGCTTTATTCCTCTATAGTTTTTGCACTCCAGCACGTCACCTTTGTTCTTGAAGATGGGCACCAACGAACTGTTACACCACTCATCAGGTATGGCTTCTTCCAGCAGCAACTTATTGAAGAATAAAGCTTACCACGTCCATCCATCTAACCGTAATGACTTCCATACTTCAATTGGTATTCCGTCTGGACCTTTTGATAAGGTTCATCGTTTCATCCACACAGACCATTCTTACTAACCCCTCATTCACTGGTTTATTCTCCAAAACACCACTCCAGTTGTTTTCCTCATTCATCAGTCTTTTGAAATAGCCCTTCCATCTACCCGTGCTTTACAGATTACAAAAATATATTACATCAGTAGTATTTTATATCCACTAATCTACACTAATATTATAAAGAGGAAAGATTTGTTTGTTTGTTTGTATGTTTGTTTGTTTGTTTGTTTGAAATGAATAGGCTCCGAAACTACTGGATCGATTTGAAAAATTCTTTCACCATTAGAATCCTACATTATCGGTGATGGACATAGGCTATAGAATATTTTCAAAAAAGTTAGGGATCCGTATGAAAACTTCGTTAATGTAACCCCAGTTGTGAGAAGAAATCCTTATATCGCGTACGCTGCAGAATCTACTGACAATAGAGCAAAGTGATGTACTACAGTTTTATAGAGGTCATCGGTATCTACAAAAAAATCCGCGATACTATATGTCTACCTATTATGGATAAGTCACCATGACCGCTTTTTGTTCATATTATTCAAGCAAATCCCATGTTGCAATAAAAAATGGTGATTTTAGTATCATGATATTAATCCTTATCCATTTAAATGGTTTGATAATTAAGGTTGATTATGTCCGTGTAAATCACACTTTAAATTATTCAAATCGGACCTTTCGTTCAAAAGTTACGACGGTAATAAACATGCTCGGAGTAAGAAAAATGTCGCGGCTTGAGCGAACAGGAGAGATTCGTATCGTAATGCTTGGTCCGATGAAGTTGAAACACCACGGCATTTAAATGTTTTCGATAAAACAATAAGAATAACAAATGTTTGGATTTTTCGAAAATAAACTACATACATAATAAGGAGTGAAGTAGGGGTGATTAAGATTGTAGGGGAGGACATAATTGCTTGCTTCAATTTACGTCGGAATGCTATGAACAAACTAAAAGCGGGATTATTTAAACAGATGTACCTAACAATTTTTGCATAATCAAACCCTGACGGGTTGAACAGTTGCGCTGAACCTGGACTCGAGACAAGTGAGATTCTGTCAATGGTGGCGTGACGTACGCGATTGTCAATAGGTACGTTAAAAATGTATAGGATTGACAGATGCTATCGAAATGTCACGTTTCCAAAGCTAACCTTTATAAGGGGGTATAGAGGGTGTTGAAGTTTGTGGAGTACCTACTAAATCCACGCGGACGAAGTCGCGGGCGAAGTGCTAGTCACTTATAATTTAGTAATGTTCGTACCAAAGCTTGCTTCCTTCTTAGTGACAAAAAATAACATAATACTAGATGGATACTGAATGAAAAGAATATTTCCTTTCCCCACCAGATTATGAGCCTATTTTAGCCCATCAGAGTGGTGATCAGATGCATCCCGAAGGTTCCTTAAGATCATTCTAACTGACCTCCTAGTCCAAAATGTCCCCGTCTCTGCCGTTCGTGACTTACACAAATCGGGATCAAAAAAAATCAAAAAAACAAATCAAATCGGTCCGTTCCCTCTCCAGCGACATAATGAAACTTCATTAGGTAGGTAGGACTTTGTATTCCAGTAGGCCGCTGAAGGACAATTTAGCCAATCGGGGTATGGAAGGAATTGCACCACGTCTCCCGGAACCTTACCACGCCCCCGTCTCTTAGTTACTTCGCCTGTGGGCTTGGTGTGTCTGGTCACCAACCGATCTCCGTCGTTTCCGTTAGTATCAGCCATTGACTTCGTTTCTCATGACAGACAGTACTATCGTATGACTCTGTTATATGAGCGGGCGCTCTCAATGCCAAACATACCGCATGAAACGAACAATGCCAGAGGCAGGGTCATTATATAACCTGTGTGCAAACCTAAACTTTGACATCATGGCTCCGATGTATCCTGCTGTCTTCCCTTACGACCCCAATCATAGTCCCGACATTCTTGATATAAACAGACGACTGCAAACCTCTCAACGAACCAAGAAAATTGATCACAGACTGGAGGAAAGTTAGCGATGGAAAACTCAAATTGAAATCCACGTGGCCTGTTGGATACCATCCCCGATCAAATAGTCTCTCACATTGGTGCTAACACATTGGTGGCGATTCGACTCGTTAACAGATCACGTTGGTACAATTCGCCCTGAGCGATTGTTCAAGGGACGGATGACCATCGCTCGTAACACTATGACGATGTGCGAGTGCACGACGCGTGGTAGAAACTGATATAACGGGGTCTAGAGAAAATCAAGCAGTTTATGCTGTCAGTACCATTATGTCGGACAAACAACTTTTTTATTGCAGTCGGGGGACTTAAGTACTCGTTTAAAGAAATGTTCCAGAGAACTGTCCCCCAACTGCAACAAAAAAGTTGTTTTTCAGTTTTTTATATGGAAAAAAAATAAAATTCATAACACCTATAAAAAAAAGAAAATACCTCTGTCGTGTTTTTTTTCTTGTTAGTCTAAATTGTGTTCTCTGCTGGGGAAGCTTCTTTGTCTTTCAAATTCCTGTAATTTTTTATTGAAATTACGTTTCCTATTTTGAAATTGGTACGTGATGTCCACAGAAGCTGCCCGTGAGCCGCTGCGTGGAGGCGGCGCTGGCGGGCTCGGAGGCGTGCGAGCTGCTGTGGCTGGACCCGCGCGCCGCCCGCACGGACGCCGCCGCCCGCGCGCGCGCCGCCCGCCACGCGCCGCCCACTGACGCCGTGGTCTTCGTCGTGGGCGGAGGCAACTACATCGAGTATCACAATCTTATTGATTTCGCTAAGGTAATCTTGTCTATTATTTGGTGGATTCGCATTACTGATTACTATCACTCTGAGGGACTTGATATACAAAGCGTCATATGTCCGTCAAAGGAACAAAATATACTTCTCGGGGCGCTTTGTATAACGAAAGAAAGAAAGAAAAATATTTATTTGGGACTCGCACAAGACAAAAAAAAGTAAAAGAATAATATAAAAGTAACAATAGGTAGGTAGCTAATAAAAATTAAATAAAAATAACAAAAGCATCATAAATCTGTGCGAGGCCAAAAAGGGCCCTATCTCAGCTTAAGCTGCGATATACAATAAACGAGACCCTAAGTCGTTATCTGTAGTGACTAATTCCCGGGTAATGGCCTTCCCGAAACTGTTTCAGTCCATGGCTAGCCTTGCCATCTTCTCATTGTCTGTCAAAGCTCCACATAGTGGTTATTGGCATGCAGTAGACGTAGTCTACCTAATTAAACTTCAATCTTACGGCCTTTTAAACACCGTCAGCAATCAGCTTACCAAACATGGTGATCGGGCTGAGGGGTTATGGAATGAACCTAGCTCGCGACTTGTAAAACAAAACCGCCTGACTCTTTTCGGGACTGATTTCAAATCTCAATGGCCGGAACCAATCGCCTACTAATGCATTGGCGGACTTTTGGAGGGATTGAGCTACGGTCTTTTCACTTCTACCAGTGTAAAAAATGGCTGTATCATAGGGTTAACTGGGTCTTAGGGCTAGTGGGGAGAAAAATAGAGGGCAGAGCACGCCACCTTGAGGGACGCCGGTCCGAATAGGGTGGGGGGATAAAAGCGGACCTTCGATACGATACCGAAAGGTGCGGCTCGACAAATAGTCTCGTAAGATGAGCACGAGATGACGAGATGATCTGGCACACCTAGTTGATATAACTGGTATATTAGACCATTGTGCCAGACCTTGTCGAAGGCTTTCGCCATGTCAAAGAACAAGGCTCTCGTCACTAAGCCGCGTTGAGAACGCTCGCTGATGTGCTCAACGATGCGGTAGAACTGTTTTATTTTATTTTATTACTTTTAGGAGTACAGCTCGCGTCAAATAACTTTGCCCCTCTGAAGTTAGCCATTTGCAAAGATCGCGCAGGTGCAGTCACGTAGAAAAGAAAGAAAACATGTTTATTTGGCACAACAAGTGCACACAACAAAAATAAAAAATGATTCAGTCACTATCACTGTCGATTGGTAAAATTCCTTCGATGAAACTCTTAGTGGCAGCAGGACCCTTAAAGGTGCTCGTGCGACGTAGGTCTTCCATTTGATCCGAGTCAGTATCCGCCACATCAGATTTTTTTCCCTTCATCCCTATATTTTTTTATTTGCTTAAGGTACTGAATCCTCTTGAGTCTTATGTCGCTTTTCTCTATAAGCACCTTTCTATTATTTTCGGTTTTCTGCCATTTAATCCCCAATTCTTTAATTATTCTGCTAAGGCTACTTGCAGATCCCTTAAAATCTATGTCGCGTTGTAGCTTCTCGAGTAAACGTGCTAAAGTTGGCATCGCTTTTTCCGTTAAATGAAAGTTGTGTATGCAACGTTAAATTACGCCCTTGTCAAAATTATCAATTCCAGTAATCAATCGGGTTTGGCTTCTGCCTTTTTTCCCAGGAGTACGGAAAACCAAAATCATGTCCGTTTTTTTGGCTTCACTTACAATCTTTTTCACGGTCCGTATCGACGTACCCGTAGCGTCAGCAGCTCGACGTTGCACCAATGCAACATTATGCACGCCTTCGGCTTTCTCTTTTTGCATATAATTCACCACATTGTGAATTAAATTTCTCGCCTGACGGCGTAACACAGTATTCCGTTTAGGCATTTTAGCCAAAAAAACTTTTACACACAAAACTAAGTAACAATTTCAACAAGAAATAACAAGATAAAACAAAAACGACTAATAAAAAAAACAAATAACAACATGTACAATAACGCAACACTTGTGGCATCGAATGTTTATCGTACGGAGCAAGCGAGACGCAAGCATGCATCAAACGTAAACGAGCGACTGAGACATAAAATCGCGCCGCCATAATCCCCGCCCCCCATGCATGCGCAGTTGCAGTTTTGTTCGTAATTTTGACTGCTACGCAGCCACTCGTAGCCAACTTCAGAGGGGCACAGTTATTTGACGCGAGCTGTACGCCCAACCTCTGCGTCACCTTTGCGAGGTGAGCCGGGTCAACCGGGTAGGTGTGGGAGAGCATTAGGGTATGCGCGCACTACGAAAATAAATCGTTGCGACTTTTAAAGTGCGAAATAAAATTGCAAACGACAATAATTCCTACGCGCACTACGATTTATTATCGCCTGCGAAAGGCAGGGCCAAGACAGTCACTGTGCCTAACAAAGATAACTAAACGTTACTGGGTCCATCCTTTGACAGCAGTAAGACATTCTAAAGGATTTTTTTACGTACGGTATAACGATCTTCGTGAATATGATAAAAAATTTACCGCTGCGCTTGCGATTTTTTGCGCAATGTGCGGAGCCAGTACCGCTTCATAGGGTACAAAATATTCGTATGATTTCGCATCTGCGAAAGTAAATCGCAAACGATTTATTTTCGTAGTGCGCGCTTACCCTTAGGACTCGTAGACTGTCGGCCAGGTATTCGGCCTTTTCAATGTCGTCAAAGGCGACGGTGTTATCGGGGCGCGTCAAGGGAGGCATCGTAGAGACGTCAGAAGCGCGTAACTTCCTCTGAAGTTCCCATGCATAAAGCCTAACGATTAGGTTCGAGATCGCAAGCATCTTGTCCCAGCGACCATTATCTACGCAGTTTAGTGAAGCTGCGTCTTAATTAATTTGTGTAAATCACCTAGAATAGGTACTGCTTCCATGGCACGTTTGCAATTCAACCTTGAGTTTGGGGTTTTGAATGTTCAAAGACAAGGTTTGCATTACCTAATTGATCTTTATCTCAGAGATGTTACTCATGAGCAGAGGTCGGAATTAGGTAGAGTTATTTCTATACTTGCATCGAAATGTTGATATTAATATGGGTCGTCACGGGATTTCTAATAGACAATCCCGTGTGGCCAACAATATTACAAATTTTGTTGTTACAAGCTATGTTGTGCGAACATATTGGGATGCATGAAGGAGCCTCCTCGTGTAGCGCAATTTGTTCCATCAGACACTCAACTGAACCGAGCGCTCGGCGCATCCTGGACAGTCTTACCTAACACCTTATAAGACTGACCAATCCATCCCTTGCGGTGGTAGGGCTAACGCCCGCCTGGTTCGCGACCACCCTCCCACCGGAGTTCGGCGTCAAGCAGCCTGCTGTGTTTCGTCGACGCGTGGAAGTACCAGTGCCTCAGGGCATCTTCTGGGCACGCTCGCTTTCATCATGGACCTCATCTATCGCTTTCCATCAGGCGTGATCGAGGTCAAGAGCTAGCCCATTCATAAATAAAAAAAAAAAAAAAAAAATGTGGCAACATCGCGCGGGTACGCATTGGAATTTTGCAACTTCGGACATCCGATGTCGTTGATGAAAATTTGGCAACGTCGCGCAGTGGTTTGCAGTGGTTTCAATTGTGTATGAATCACGGGATTTTTCTGCTCTTTAAAATTTATCGCGGGATTTAAGGCATGTCCACTTTATTCTTTCGCTGCATGAAATCAGTGTAAGTACATATTCCGACCTCTGCTCATGAGGAGCAATTTCACAAAGTAAGAAAGTTACTACCTAGTTGCTTAGAAATGAGTTGCATACTCAAATGAAGCGTTGCGGACAGGATTATCTAATGAAATCGAACAATTGACTTGATTGTCAGTGTTTACAGGCAAAAAGGCCCCCGGCTTGACGGCGCGTTGTGTTTCACGCGCGCCTCAAACACGTCAGCATAGTTGACGGGGTCCGCTAAGCCCATTGAATTGTTCGAATGACTTACCGCGGCCCTGGAACGCAAAAGGCATTTGAAGGAACAGACCCCTGTTCCTTCAATTTTGATTTTGATTTCCCATCCATAAAAAAGGCTTCAGTCAATTGGCTCATTGGGCCTCCAAGAGCGCTCTCGCATGAACTGACACCCATAAGGGACTTAATATATAAAGCGCTAATGCATGGCGTTTGGCCGGGCGTCCGTGACGCTAAGTATAGTAGTTCGTTTTCGTTCGTTTATTTGATAAATAATTAGTACTCAACTGATACTAATTCGTACTCTGACAACAAAGTTGGTACCTCTGTAGTTTTCGAGAAAATCGACTTTGAAGGTGGTCCGGAGGAAAGCGAACTCCTGAAACTTGGAATCGACATTTTCAAAGTCGTGGTCCTGCTGAACGACCGCACGAAAGTTATCATCGTTGATTTCTCGATAAATACAAATGTTTCAGTTCAGTTTTTTTACGAAATGAATCACATTTAAGGGTACTAATTATTTGTATACTTAGAATTGCTGTAGCATGCCCTTTTTCTGCGCTCATGGTGGTCCTGCTGAAAGGAGCGTGACTACCATGCTACTACCTTGAAAGTCGATTTTCTCGAAAACCAATTTTGTTGTTCGAGTACCAATTAGTACCAAATATGGTAGCAATTGGGGTTCGTGGTCCTGGGGTAAAGCTGTTGTACAAATTTTATCAGAAAATCGCAATCAAATTGTTGTTTAAGACCAATCCTATGTCGCTAAGTTCACATCTTCACAGAAAATTTTAGGGTGTTATGGTGTCTCAAACTACCTTCGCTACTAATAACAATATTTTTCAGCAACAAGCAACGAGCGGCACTTCCAGGAAGATCATCTACGGCGCGACCACGCTCCCCAACGCGTCGCAGTTCCTCAAGCAACTGTCCCTCCTCGGCGAGGAGATACAGTAGACATTCCTCACAGTCATCTGATATTATATCCAATTATGTATATTGTAATATAAAGTTAACGTTATGAATAATTTAAATTATAATAAAGATCGGTGGTTTGTTGTAAAGGCAACGAAACAAATGTCTCAACAAGTTGGCATTTTATTTACAATGACATTGAAAATATAGCTAACATCTAAGAATCTACTAATAAATTTTGATTGTTTTAAACAAGAAGTATAAAATCTAAATCACAAGATTTTTTTTTTTCAATATTAATCAGATCGTAGTCACAAGTTATTACAACTTTCCCGATGAAATATCCGTCATGCAGACTTGAAAGAAAAATAATTTCACAACCTAAACAATAGATAGAACAGAAACACATTGCAGATACCAAATAAACAAACTTGTTGAATTTCATCCCAGCCCTTAGACTATTGTGCTTAATTAGATAAATATAGAAACTAAAACGTGTATGTTTATTTAAAACATATACATAGTTAATAACCTTCGAAAAATAGTAAATATGTTATAGATTACTCTTACACTAAACATACATTAATGAATAAAGAAAAATAATTAGTATTGAAATGACAAGGAACTTGAATATCTCGCGTAGCACTGCGGCCTGCTATCTATTGCGATAAAACTCGTTTTAAAAGTGTCTAACGAACAAGAAATCTTATAGTATGTTACAAGTATAATTTTATCACTGATCATGATATGGTTTTGGCACAGTGAAAACTCAACTAATAACAAAAAGGAAAATAGGTAGAGAGCAAACTGAAGTCGTGTATACTGCTAAGTGTGTAACAATGGCAAGATCACATTAGCGTATCTACTATTATTCGGTTATACAATGATTACAACAGTTTAGTGGATATAAGTGTTTGTGCAGAAATGGAACAGAATCATTGACACATTACAAAGCAAACTAGGTGTTCAAACACCGGGTTTTGGTACATTTTCACGTAAATAATATCTAGCTTTAAAATTAACACTTACTTAAAACATTGTGCGCAGTTAAAAAAAGATCATGGAATTGAAATATAAAATCGATCACATAATTTATAATAAATAAGTAGTAAAACACACCTATTGGTAGACATGGCACTTTGTATAGTTAGCCATTGACACAAAATGGGTAGAAGTTAAAACGAATATTACTATAATATTAAGAGATTATAATGGGATCTATGCCCGTAAGTATGTCAATTCATAATATACATGACTATAAAAATCCTCATAAAGATCAATCACTTTTACATAGTATACCAACATTTGATAAAATATACACAAGAGTTACATAAATTAGACATAGACGTAAGAATAATAATTCCGTCGACAATTAAATGAAATTTTTTCTGCTTCTAAAAGTATGACGAAACCTATATAGTACTCTTAATATTTAAACTATAGTAAATACAAGGAGCACTGACAGAACTACTAAAATTACACAGATATTAAGGCGCATTTAGACAATTATTTATTGAACGTTACTACACTTACAATTATTAAAAACTTTAAAGCAGTGCATGCTTAACAATCAAGCGATGATTTATTATGACAATAGTTTGAAAACATTAACGTCGATTGGCTCTTGCCTTACTCAAAGGCGCGTCACTTAATTACCAACAAGTCAGATCATCAACAAGTATTTGGGTCAAGATATTATTATGAAGTATATCTAAATATTAAAATAAAACTGTTTTTTGGGAAAAGGACGATCAAAATACCTTCCTGTCCTGATTCTTACCGAGATAGTTATTGAATACTTTTGTCCCGCACGTTACATCGCCGCGCCACGGCGTTGATTGGCCTTTGTTTAAGTACCGGAAGCAGATCTCAATGTTTTAACGGAAGTTTCAATTTAGACACAACACACAATATCATATCAGACTTATAAGATTTAGACATTAGGCCAATTTTCATTAAAATGAAATGGAAAATTGGTAAAGAACAATATTGTGTAATTAATGCTATACAATATATTGGCAACACCATGGCACGGATTTGCAGACCTATTCAATAAGCTGTGTAAAAATTAAATCCAGTGTAAGTTATGGACGGAAGATACATAAAAAACAAGCTAAGTATTACAAAAGTAAAATCGACTTTTCCAAAAAGCACTAGCATTGCCACCGCTCCCCATATAAATAGACATTAAAACGATCACATGAACACAAGTAGCTTCGTATTTTAACAGTAACTAAATAAAATCCTAATTGGAATGTTCATATTTTTTTGCAAATATATATTAGGATAATCTACTAAGTACTATTGTTGATGTATAAAATAGATAAGTACATAAACGCTAATTAATGAAAATAATATAAAACAAATGCTTTTGCCTCACTGTTTTTTCAAATATAATCAAGATAAATAAGTATAATAGTCCTGTATAAAAATATACTGAAGAAATGGAATGTAGAAAGTTTCAAATATGTAGAATTAATTTAAAAAATGCCAAATTATCAATTACTGCAAAATTATATCAATTTCAAGCTCTGCTTAGCTTGGGATCAGTTGGCCGTGTGTGAGTTGTCCCAAGATATTTATTTATTTATTTATTTATTTATTAATTTAGATTTCGGCGTTTGGCAGGGAAAGTTCATAAGGTCATAAAAAAAATGAAATTTTACTAGAGAGGCTGGTTTTAACATTGATTCCAAACAGCACAGGCTGCATAGGGACTATTGAACACTTTTTGTTTTATACATAGTATTTAAAGAGGGACAAAAATGAGATTCATCGAATCTGTACATGATACGCTCTTATAAAATAAATTGGGCTGTCGATAATGTAACAGGAAGCTAGGCACAATAAAAATGTAATGTGCATGTTCAAATATTACTAATGTTCGTTTCAAGATTTATTATGCGTTACATAAATCCCGTGTTAGCGCTAATGTGATAACTCCTTTTACATCGTTTATAGCCAAAAAACATTTTCGCTATTCTACTGCTACGGAGAAACAACATATTTTATGAAATGCACAAATCGTCGCTATAATTTACCTTACATTTTACTCAAAACAATGGAATATTGAAAATGTGGCGGAATTACCTACATCAGGGTTTTACAGAAAAAAACTAGCTATCACTTTACAATTTCAGTCTTGCGTACAGATCTTTCACTCTTATCGATAAAACAATAAGTTGAGTTGCGCAAAATATTGTTGGATTAAATCATGTAGCTAGGAAAAGTTATGAAATGATTTTTGCGAAAACAGCGCTATTTTACAATCGTTTTAAACGCGGAGTAATATATAACAACATTGAATTCAACAGTGCATATAGGTAAGATATCATAAACCACTACTTAACAGGTAGGTATTTAAATATGACAGTGGATATATAGGACTTAGCTTTAGAATCACAAAACTTACTCTAGGCATAGCATAGGTGATCATTTAACAAACTTTAAAACAACTACTTTGAAGGGTCAAATAGAATAATCACAATACATGTTTTCACTACAGCAATTTCGTTAACCAGTACCTAATTAGATACTCCAAATGGATATGGGATGTAAGAAGCGGTTCAACATTCTCATTGCCTAATATACTTTATCATATCCAACCATTATCATTTAAGTGTAAATATTCGTCACTTTATTCATTTGTAATTCTAATGAATTTTGCAACAGACCTTATTTTTATGTGATTTGTCAGTATCACCATACCTAAGTAATAACTATTTAGTCAGTATCTTTTAAAGAGAACATTTTATTATCCTACCTAATTAGTTTGATTCACTCCGAAATGCATTTAAAAATTATATTTGAAAATTCGTAAAAAGATTCATGGTCAAGAATTAGTAGTAGAGTAGATAGATAAACATAGGTACATGTCGCTGTTAATTATAATGTAATTCGACATCAAAAGATAAGTCACATTAAACAAGAGATACATGTGTAATGAAAAGTAGAATAGGAATATCAATGATGACTTGAAGTAGTAAGCATAGAGTAACTCCATAATATTTTGTTACCTTTGACTACAGTTATCGTATTATTCATAATTATTAATCCAATTAAAATGGTGTATACCTTTATGCAAGCAGAAATGATAAATGACTAGACATAATGTCTTATAAACAGTTCGTTGATTTTTAATCATTATGTAACATGCCTACGATATAGTTTTATAAGCACTGCCCCACATAGATTCTGAGAAGAGCAGATTTAAAGGACAAATATGGCATAAAGGCATCACGATAATATTAGCGATGACACGAATCTCAGACGCGTCTCTTAGCAACTGTTTTGACAATGAATTCCAATTAATTGTGATATCTACCAATTTAACAAGCATTACACCGAATGGTGCTGCAATAACAGGATCGCGTCGAACTTAGTCATTCGAGACCGTTAAAAACCTACTTTATAAGGTACCTTTTGTAGGTAGGTGTAACAAATGGCAATCGGAAGGTGGGCAGACAGACAATATAGTTATTGTTTGCCTGAGGCGTTAGCATTGCGACTTGAGCTGCTGCTGCTGCTGTTAAGCGCCATTTTCTTCATTTGTCTGATGACCGTAGTAGCATGGTATGCTTGTTTCCAGCGAGACTTGGCGAAGTTCTTCTTAAGTTGTTCAGAAACAGTACCATGGATGTTCTTGTTGCTGGCAGCGTTTCCTGAAATCCATGGGTGATCCAAAGCTTGCCTGAAACAAAATAGTTTTTTGAGCAAGGGAGCACCACAAGATGTAATCTACACTAATATTATAAAGAGGAAACATTTGTTTGTTTGTTTGTTTGTTTGAAATGAATAGGCTCCGAAACTACTGGACCGATTTGAAAATTTCTTTCACCAGTAGAATCGTACATTATCGATGATGGACATAGGCTATAGAATATTTTCAAAAAAGTTAGGGATCCGTATGAAAACTTCGATAATGTAAGCCAAGGTGTGAGAAAAACCTTATATCGCGTACGCTGCGGAATCTATTGACAATAGAGCAAAGTGATGTACTACAGTTTTATAGAAGTCATCAATGTCTACAAAAAAGTCCGCGATACCATATGTCTAACTATTATGGTTAAGCCACAATCCTTGGTGATATGAAAAAATGGTTATTTCGGTATCATGATATTAATCCTTATCCATTTAAATGGTTTGACAATTAAGGTTGATTATGTCCGTGTAAATCACACTTTAAATTATTCAAATCGGACCTTTCGTTCAAAAGTTACGACGCTAATAAACATACTCGGAGTAAGAAAAATGTCGCGGCTTGAGCGAACTGGGAAGAATCATAACAATGCTTGGTCCGATGAAGTTAAAAATGATTTCGATAAAACAATAAGAATAACAAATATTTGTATTTTTCGCAAATAAACTACATACATAATAAGGGGTGAAGCAGGGGTTGCAGCAAGTTTTTAGGGGAGGACATTATTGCTTGCTTTAATTTACGTCGGAATGCTATGAACGAACTAAAAATGGGATTATTGAAACAGATGTACCTAACAAATTTTTGCATAATCAACTCTTGACGGGGTGAACGGGGTGAACAGTTGCGCTGAACCTGAGACCATAGAATAAGTAGAAATGGCTAAGTAATAAATGTTATTAATGAAAATCGTTGTGCTTAATTTTCCAAAACTAACCTTATAAGGGAGTTAGGGGGCGTTGAAGTTTGTGGAGTACCTACTAAACCCGCGCGGACGAAGTCGCGGGCGAAGTGCTAGTAATAAAATAAAATAAAACATGGTCTGAATCAAATATTGATTCAGACCATGTTTTATTTTATTTATTGGAAATTATTGGAACTTTTGTGTTTTCATCTATAGGTGGTCATCTATAGGTACTAATATTATACAGAGGCCCTTGAGGGGGTGTAGACACTCTGACACTGGGTGTGTAGGGTGGGGATCGTGCGGTCCATGGCCCTTTATGGGCCCCCCAGTGTGGGCTCTAGAGCTAAAAAAGCGTCCAGCCCGACAACTGAACGCGTCCCAAAGGATCATGGCCATCCGGCTGGCCCGGGGATACCGCACGGTTGTTTCGGGAGATACCTATTTCGGATTCGGCGGGAGGAAACGTCCGGGTGTTTCACTGTAAGGATCGCCCCGAGGACACGGTGAAGGTTAGCCCTGCTTGGGCGGAGCACCGCCGTGTCCTCGTCCCTGGTTCAATCCATGGTCCGGAGCGAGGAGGCATGAGAAGCCGTCCCCTCCTTCTGCGAAGCAGTAATGCTAGTGAAGGAGGAGGAGGGCCGCGGGAGGGAGAGACAACCCTCACGCCCCAGACGTCGCAACGGGAGACGCACTGGGTGTCGGGAGTCGCAGGGCGATTCCCGACCACCGCAGGCGCGGGTCTGTGGACGGCAAACGTTGGGTGGCTCGCTGTCCGATCAAAGCCAGGCCCGAGGTCGACGGCGCGTTGCGTTTCACGCGCGCCTCAAAGAGATGTCAGCATAGGAGAAGGGGCCCGTGAGGACCAGAGCCTGCCATGGTTTTGGATTTAGTTCGAAAGGGTTACCGCGGCCCTGGAGAGCAAAGGGCACTACGAGGAGCACGGATGGGTTTTAGTCAGTAAGAGTCTGACACTACCTCCCGCTTCACCCAGAGCGACAGGAGTATTTGATTATTATATGTCATATGATGATTTCCCATCCATAAAAAAGGGGTGTGTGGTGTCGTTAGACCTTACTGCCCACACGATAAGAAGATACAGCAGTAAAGTTTGTGAGGTTGTAGGGGGTAATCTCTGGACCTACTGAACCGATTTGATTTTTTTTTTGAATATGGTAGCCACATTCAAGTGGAAAGCTATAGGCTATCCGGGAACGGGATATACGCATACGAAGTCGCGGGTAAAAGCTAGTAATGAAATAACAAACAATAACACCATAGTGGTGTTATTGTTTGTTATTTCATTACTAGCTCTTCTTATTGTACTAGGAATGCTAATTTTCTTCATTATGACATGATTTCATTTCTTTTAATTAATGTTTGTGCTAGCAAAAATGCATAATCATGCAATAGGAATTCCCACAGTATTGTAGGCAATTTTTTAAATTGTTTGAGGTTGCATAACTAATCTGAAAATGGAAATACACCTATTTTATCAGAAACAGGTCTCAACTTCAACGACTTGTGGATGTCCACAGACCTTACTTCAGAATAAAACTACCATAAAACATTAGTTAGCTTCATAAGTTTTTTGGAAAATTGGCCCTATGATGTTACCCTCCGTAAGTCATTCTTATCCTTCTTTTATTTTAATGGATCCTATCTCTGTTTAACACCCAACCAAAAAGAGGGGTGTTTCAAGTTTATTTTATTATACTATGTAGCATATATTGAAATTCTAAATAATAGTTTTATAACTGCAAAGTCAGCATATTGATAGCCAGGTATGTTGTTGGTTGGTTTTCATTATTGGGGTGTGTGAACAAACCTATCAATAATTAAAAAGAGCTTCACTGGGGAGTTTGTGGCGCCACTTCTTCTTCCCAGCTAAAACACTAGGAAGTGGTGGGGGGACTGTCTTTTTGTAAATGTTGACGTTCAAAAAGTGCTGGCACTCAGCCTAATTTGAATAAATGACTTTTTGACTTTTGTGTCAACAAGCAGAAACCAGGCTAACATTTCAAGGTTTCAGTGTTTGTTTGGTTATTATTAATTTGTATTATTGTATTATTATGTCTTGTAATTTAACTCAGTTAACAGAATGAAGGCCAGAAGTTTAATCAATGGTAGCAAGCAAATCAATTTATTAATTCCTAATTAAAACTAAATTTTGTATATAAGCATTTCCTACAGGAAAAACAATAACTTTATTGTGCCCATATGTTTAGAGCTTATCAGCTAATTAATAATGTAAAATATTTTTAAAATAACAATATTATTATGATTTGTCTCAGTAGAAATAAAAGCAGCTTTGTCCCTTTGTTCCCCTTCTTTGTCTTAATCCCACTTTAACAAGAGACGTAGGTAAGTATGTCAGGATGTTAATTTTTTTTTAGCTAGTCATTTTCAGTTCTTGAGATTTTGTACTATGCAAAGTCACTAGCGAAAGCTTCTTGAGTTTACATTATATTTGTTAAAAACCTAAGTATTCCAAATAATTTAACTTGTTAATTATAAGACATTCTGTGACAACGTCAGATCCTCAATATATCCTTTCATACTACTTCATTAGCATGTGCATTAATTAACATATTTTACAATTTGAAAATACATTGTGAAGATCACAATCTATGGGAATATGTACTTAGTTACATTGTGACTATGATTTTAGATTATAAATTGTTATGAGATTATCAAAGAATTGTGGATCTTTACTCCACATCCTTGTCACCAGTTTGCATAAGATAGACAAAATAATAGCACAAACTAACATGTAATTTGGCAAAAATTTCTAATGCAGGTCATGGTCTACTTCTATACCTTCAGACCATCCAAACTTAACTTAGACATATCATATATAATAATAGGAGTATGGGATATTCATAGAATTATAGATCAATACCACCATATTTAGGCACCAGTTTGCCTAGGATGAATATTTAATTATAATATTCAATGAAATAGTAGTAGTTTAACCTTGAGCAACAGACCTTTTTTATATTTAAACCTTATAAAGCTCTAGTATCCAATAATTTGAATTTCTGCATGACCTCTAGGAAAACTTTAAATTATTAAAGTGATGCGCGACTTTAAATAATATTTCAAATTATAGTCATTTTGTACCAGTTATTAGGCACACATACATGCAATGAACAATAATTGCTCAAATAAGATGAAAATTAAATATGAATATGATTGGAAGCTGAAATAAAATATGATTCAAGAAAATTTTGCAACTTACTTGCAAGTGTATCTCTTGTCCACGTCAACACACATTAGATGCCGAATAAAATCTTTTGCAGAATCACTTATATCATCCCAGTATGGCGAGTCAAATTCAAAGTCTCCCTTCAAGATCTGAGCAAAGAGGTTGGCATCATTCTCATCATAAAATGGAGGATATCCACACAGTAGAATGTATGATATTACTCCTATGCTCCACACATCCACAGCCTTGCCATAAGGTTTCTGGGCCAACACCTCTGGAGCAACATATCCCGGTGTACCACATGCTGTAGCCATGATACCAGAGTCTTCTATCTTAGACAATCCAAAGTCACTGATCATGATCTTGCTATCCTCATCAGCACTGTAGTACAGCAGATTTTCTGGTTTCAGATCTCTGTGCACTACGCCTTGGGAGTGCATGTAATCCACTGCTTCCAACACTTGCCTAATTAGATTGGACGCATCTTTTTCAGTGTAGGAGCCTTTCTCAACGATTCTATCGAACAGTTCGCCACCTGTGACCAGTTCCATCACAAGGTACACTTTATTTTTGTCTTCATATGTCTCGAGCAGCTGGACAATATTCGGATGGGAAAACATTTTCTTCTCGGCTCCCTCGCCTTTGGCTTGCTCGCTAAATCTTTTTAAGACACGAATTTCATTTTCTAATGAATCTTCTTTGCCTTTGAGAGCCTTCTTGTCGATAATTTTACAAGCGAACATCTGCCCGTTTTCTTTGCTCTCTATCAAACGTACCTCGGAAAATGCTCCTGTGCCCAGCAGATCTTTGACGACGTACTTGTCTTCGATTGACGGCTGCTTCTCCGAATCTTTTCCATCTTTTTTTGACTTCCTCCCGAATTCTTTTTTGCCAAATAGAGGCATCTTCGCGCCCCACACTCGCAGATTTTGAACTACACTACTACTTAATAAATATCTACATACACACTGTAGAATGTAGATAGGTATGTCGAGACTAGCTCGACAGAACAATAATCTTGCTCGGTTGGATTCACGAATGTTGCGCAGGGCGCCCAAGGTCAGGCGATTTGTCAAAAATCCGTTATGCGTTTTATTCGACGTGATCTTCATTATTAGAAATAATTTGTGTTAAAACAGCGGCATTTCTCCAAACTCAGTTATGATTTTTTCATTATGAGCACATTCATTTAATCATAATTTTAAAGAAGTACAACGTGTTTTAATAAAAAAATACGAAATTTATACTTGTGAAAACCAAAACTTTTAGGTAAAACAAAACGTAAACTTATCACCAACATGTCACACTCGCGACCTCGCGACACACATTACCCCACTCAAAATCAAGTTTGCACTACCAGCATTTGATGAAAATAAATTAAGTAGTATTCTGCGTCTCTTTTCTTAATCAAACAAAGATGACTTACGTAATTATATCTATTCATTATTTCAAATCGTAACTCAGGCGATAGCTTGTAGTTCTGTGCAGATATTTATTTATTGATCAAGTAAAACTCAGTCTGCAATTTTATTATTAATTATTAAAATAAACTAGAATAAATCATATCTCATAAAATATTATAATGATTACTTAATTAACATATTTATGTGTTCTACGGTTCTTCCCCTCTGACAACAAACGATAAGAAATCAAAGTAGGGAGACTTAGGTACCTGAGTACCTATAAACTTTTTATAAATTTGATTTTATTATTGAGAGTATTTATAACTAGCACTTCGCCCGCGACTTCGTCCGCGCGGAATTAGTAGGTACTCCACAAACTTCAACGCCCCCTGGCCTCTACCCTCTTTTAAAGGTTAGTTTTAATTAGGTACCTAGCCATAGCTGCTTATTCGGTGGTCTCAGGAGCATCAGGAGGCCCGACACAATGTACCATTCAATTAACGAGTGCGATAGCATCTCAATCCCATACATTTTTGACTCTTTCGCCACGCTACCATTGACAGAATCTCACTTGTCTCGAGCCCAGGTTCAGCGAAACTGTTCACCCCGTTTACCCCGTGAGGGGTCGATTATGTAAAAAATCCTACTTTTAGTTTGTTCATAGCATTGCAACGTAATTATTAAAGCAAGCAATAATGTCCTCCCCTAAAAACTTTATCAACCCCCCTTCGTCTCTTACTATTGTTACGAGCTTAGGGTTCGTGACGATAAAAACAGCCGATAAAATAAAAATGACACTATAATTAATCAACACTAATTACAACTTTAAAACTCACTTATTATAAAACACAATTGCACTACTGATCACTCTAATTCGCAGTTGAAGTTCGCTCTCGAAGTTGTCGCTTGTATCGCAAATTCAATACTGACCCGGTCGCAGGCTATGCGGGCCTTATATAGGTCGGCAGATAATTCCAGAACCTTCTAGTATAGAAACATCTAGAAAGTTCGAGTACATACCGGTCCCGACTAACCAGATGATATCGAAAGAAAACATTAGAATGTTCTAGCATCGAAATGTCTAGGAGGATCTTGACTCTACTAGTTCTGCTACTTGATACTAGATGGCGCTAGTAGTAACTTTTATCGTTATGTACCCGGCATTAATTCTGGCGCGTAACACTGCCCCCTCCTAAAGGGCTTCACACACAGCAGCTATAATGTATATTAATGTACATTACATCCCGGGATGTATAGCTTTAAATTATCTTAATGTATCACACACACAACAGGTAATGTAATGTATCTTTCCCTTCATTTCATTGGCATACGTCCCGATTGACACACTCTCCAGCTGCTAAAGTGTTATAAAGAGTGTTCTTATTTTTAATGTTATAATACTATGGACCCGTCGAGTTACTTACTATTAGATCTACTAGATAGTTCATCAGAAGATAATTCGGATTGTGATTTTGACGCCCGTATTGCCACATGTGCCAAAAACAGAACGATGTGGATTGAAGATCACATAAAATATAAGGAAATTTCCGGAGAGTTTAAAATATTTGATGAATTATCTGTAATTAGACTGTACTGTGTGTGTCTCTGTCTATCACAGAAACTTTTTGAACATCCTTTTCGAAGAGAGATATACGGAAATGTATTGAGATGTATTGAGATGTATTAAGATGTATCGAAATATAAATGTATATTTTCGTATCGCTCTGTATTTTAAGATTCGAAGATGTAAAAATATACATTAAAGCTGTCGTGTGTGGTCTCCTGACGATTTCTATGGAAAGATGTAATGAGATGTATCGTGCTATAATGTACATCTTTACATTATAGCTGCTGTGTGTGAAGCCCTTTAGACATGCTCGTCCCGAGCATTATCGGATATCGGCCCCATAATAACGCGCCAGTCGATCCACATGAACGATCTTAGGAGTACTTCTTGTACCTTTCTGAATGCGGTAGGTTACGCCATTGATTTTTGTCAGAATCCGGTACGGCCCGTCCCATTTAGCTTGAAGTTTAGGAGATTTCCCTTTGCTGCGAACTGGATTGTGCAACCACACTAGTGAGCCTTCGTCGAATCCTTTATTGTTAATTTTGCGGTCTTATCGGGTTTTCATCTTTTCAGACATTTGCTGGCCCGATTCTGACGTGCTCATAAATGTCATTCATTTTGTTCCGCAAATCATTCGCATAATCGGTTATACTGCGTGGGGTATCAGGTGGTATTCCGGTAATCAGGCTTTCTTTTGCATTTTTTAGGTTAGGTAAGTAAGTATGTCTATGATTTCTACAAGCGGAATTAGGTATTCGTTTAACGTTGGTTCTTCGTCTGGCATCCCCAATTTACTTTTTCCCAACCCCTGTCTACGTTTTTCATTGTCTATGCTTCCACCCCCTGACGTCACTGTGAAAATCGACCAATCCCATCGGGCGCAGTATTCGATGGCCCTTTGCGGCATCACTACCGCGCTTCGCTTCGTACCTTATCTTCTAAATGTTTTCGTTGTGCGACAATATGTGCCGTTCCAAAATCATCTTAGCTGTGATTAAAATTGTTTAACATGATCAGTGTCATCATTTTGCCACTGTGAAAATCATTTCCATTTTATTTTGTCTCAAGTGTATTAGTTTTCTAAAATACCGTGAGGGGGTGGTGCCGTGATGCCAGTTCGTAAGCAAGGTGAATTTCGATATTCCGATATCGACGTATACTGTCTTTAGTGATCGTGTTTAGTTCGTGCTGTCATTGACTTATTATTAATTTGCCCGAGGGGTTGGCAACGCTCGCCGCAGCACCCTTTTGTTGCTCCGTATCGATAATATGAGGGTTGTGAAGCACCCGCTTCTGCGTTCCATACCGAGTATGCTACACCGATCTCTTAAACCTTCCTGTACTTATTAAAACTATAAAAGCCATACCTATTGCTTCGTTTTATTGCTACATAGAAAACATGCCCTTCGTTTCAATAAAATGTAGGTCGAGCATAATATAGCCTACTCACTCCACTACTCATACATCCACCTCATGCGCCTTAGCTTTGCTGTCCACAGTACATTTTATGTAATTTTATTCTTAGTAGCAGTAACATGCCTCAATTACCCACAAACTATATTGTCTTCGTAACCTTGCCTGGTATCTAATAGCTGTCTAATAAATTTTGAAAACAAGAAGTAAACATGACCCAGTTTCAGTATGCCTATTTTTACCGAAGACGAATCAATGTGCCCTTTTGTTGACGTATTGGTGTGTTGGTGTCACAGAGGCCCACCGAGCATTAGAACTGCTGGAAGACTACCACTGCAAACTGGTGAAGCCGCAGGACCGGCAACTTCGCCTTGCCATCGAGAGAGTCATTAGGATTTTTAAATCACGTCTTTTTCAAGCTCTACTTGGTGAGTCAACAGAACTATTAAGTACTATATTTTTTTAGCCTGAGGTTACGTTATATACCTAGTGTTACGTTATTTCGCACGGGGTAAGGAACTCGTAACTTTTTCTAACAAGAGCTGCGTTGGGATCGCTTCGCTTTACGTTACGTCACGTACTCACGTCTTAACTCTAGTAGATACGAATAGTACGACAGTATACTATTGTAGTCTTTGAGTACGACACCATAGCGCATAGTCTCAAGTGTATTATGTAGGTAGGCTGTAACTTACGTGAAGGTACGCAGGTTTTAATAACTCGAGTGACCTATTGTACAATATTACGCGTTAAGTATATCTACCTATTTAACTACTGTTACTTTTTCGGGGGGAATCGAACAGAAAGTTACGATTACGACACAAAATAACGAAAAAAAACGACGATTTATGACTTTATGAGTAACTTAGAAAGTGAGTTTGTGTGCCGCGAATTTAATGTTTATGTTTATTTACGTAAAATTTATTTTTTATTTTGGAATTTTCACATGTCAGTGCTCGAGCGGTTAAATTATTTATTTATTATACATTCGATTATCTTTCATTGTATTATGTCAGAGCACGAATGTTGCCATATTTAACATGTGTCATCTTGACAATAACTTGAATGCGATCTGACCAGTACCAACTGCCACGCCAGTTCCAGGCTTTTTCAAATTGCTTCAACTCCACAGGCTACCAATAGACCAAAACAATTGGAATGCCATACAATCTTCCCGCCTTTCTATCAAATCAAATACGTTTATTTGTGTACACAGGTAAAAAAGGTTGAACAATTACAAGGTCTGGGTCTCTGTGTCCTGCCACATTAAGTGGCATACAAACATTAATGTAATTACATTTCAAATGTGCCAAAATATTTTAAATTAAATTAATATCAAATATAGACCTAAGTTAACATAAGTGAGTACAAACTTCAAAACATAAAATCCTTGGCATAATTGGCTTCCATTCAAAAATTTTGAAGAAATGACTGAATTTCTACTTATACCTCTGAGATATCATATTCATAACTATCAGTCTCATAATCTAGGATAAATTCACTGACTGAGTAGGTAATATGTATTTTTTAATAAAAGCAATTTTAGTTATTTTTTAAATATTCTTATGTCACTGATTTCTCTAATAGATTTTGGTATTTTCTATACTATCTATACTAATATTATAAAGAGGAAAGATTTGTTTGTTTGTTTGAAATGAATAGGCTCCGAAACTACTGGACCGCTTTGAAAAATTCTTTCACCAGTAGAATCGTACATTATCGATGATGGACATAGGCTATAGAATATTTTCAAAAAAGTTAGGGATCCGTATGAAAACTTCGATAATGTAACCCAAGGTGTGAGAAAAAATCCTTATATCGCGTACGCTGCGGAATCTATTGACAATAGAGCAAAGTGATGTACTACAATTTTATAGAAGTCATCAATGTCCATAAAAAAGTCTGCGATACCATATGTCTAACTATTATGGTTAAGTCACCATGACCGCTTTTTGTTAAAATTATTCAAGCAAAACCTTGGTGATATGAAAAAATGGTGATTTCGATATCATGATATTAATCTTTATCCATTTAAATGGCTTGATAATTAAGGTTGATTATATCCGTGTAAATCACGCTTTAAATTATTCAAATCGGACCTTTCGTTCAAAAGTTACGACGGTAATAAACATGCTCGGAGTAAGAAAAATGTCGCGGCTTGAGCGAACTGGGGAGAATCATAACAATGCTTGGTCCGATGAAGTTGAAAATAATTTCGATAAAACAATAAGAGTAACAAATGTTTGGATTTTTCTCAAATAAACTACATACATAATAAGGGGTGAAGCAGGGGTTGCAGCAAGTTTTTAGGGGAGGACATTATTGCTTGCTTTAATTTACGTCGGAATGCTATGAACGAACTAAAAATGAGATTATTGAAACAGATGTACCTAACCATTTTTGCATAATCAACTCCTGACGGGGTGAACAGTTGCTCTGAACCTGAGACCATAGAATAAGTAGAAATGGCTAAGTAATAAATGTAATTAATGAAAATCGTTGTGCTTAATTTTCCAAAACTAACGTTTATAAGGGGGTATAGGGGCGTTGAAGTTTGTGGAGTAGGTACATACTAAATCCACGCGGACGAAGTCGCGGGCGAAGTGCTAGTATTATATATTTTTGGTGCCATAGGTACCGATAATATTTTGTCATACAAAGCTGTGGTATGACTGATTGCCTAATATTGTTACGATGGCGTCGGCTGGTAAATTTTTCAAAAAATACTTCGTTTGAATGCGTGAGTAACCTTCTTCCCATCCCATCCTGGAGTGCTGACAAAAATATGACGTCACGGACCTATAACAGCCAGCCTCTCGTGTGAAGGGGCACAGCACAGGAGTGAGGGTAGGTAATGAAAATAATGTTTAAGAAAATCGTATTTCCACTCCGTGCGTAGAAGCGGAAGTCGTAGGTACTTTTCATTACATATTTTCAATTCCCCGCGCATAATAGAGATATAGGTACACACTCAGACCAACAAAAAAAGGTAGACAGCGCACCGCGAACATCAAAAGTGAAGCCACAAAACCGTGCTCCTTCAAGTAAATACACAAACTCACTCACACACCTACACTAACACCATGCTCATCGCTCTTAGTACGTCACGAGCCGTCGTCGTCTAGAAAACATTAATAGAAAACAATAATTATGCCTTCCTGTGTAGTCACAATTTGTAAAAACAATAGCAAAACACATAATAAGTCTAACGGAATCACTTTTTACTTGTAAGTACTTGAAATAACATCGTTATTATTGTTATCGTTTAATACGATTTAATATTTCCCCATTCGATTAAACAATATATGATTTCTTTGTTCGAGTTATATTCCTATTTTCTTTTTTTTTTAATGTAAGTTTAAAATATTTTAGATTTGAAGTTTTTCAACACATTTGCGAGAAAACAGTACAATAGGTAATGAAAAAAACTTTTTGTTTTTAGATAGTCGGAAAGTCGCAACGATCTTTGACGTATGAAAATAGCGCGAATTTGCAAATGGAACTACATCTTTCGTCTCATTTTCTCTTTAGTATTAAATTGAGACGAACGTATTGTGCAAAAGCGCTTCCAAGTAGGTTCAATCATTCAGCTTATATTTTATTCTCGTACTTATTTATACTCCTATAAATAAATTAAAAAAAACTGTAAAGGATACGTACGGCGCTATTCAACGGAGTATGCGGTAAAATATGTACTTAGGTGAGAGTAACTATTTTACCGCACGTTCCATTGTGTGGTGCGTTATATTTAACTTTCGAATAATATATACAGTCTTCGTAAATGCATTTTTTTTGAGCAAATGTGTTGAAAAAGACTTTATTTGTTCATGATAAATAATATTTCTTTTGTAAGCATGATAAACATAACATTTACACGTCATTGTTCTATTGTTATGGTGGTCTTTTTTAATTTATTAAAGTTGATTAAAGATATAATTACCTATTTTATTTTAAAACAATTTACATAATGATACTTACGCTTGTTACGCTTCGACAACCTTTTATAACTTAACTTACTTGAATGTAGGTATGTGTGATGTAAAAAATTGTTTTTTAGGTATAGATCTTTCTAAAAAATTAAGTTACAATACCACACTCAACAATATCTTACTTTTGCTGACTTGCACAACATTAGCTTACCCATAAAATATTGTTTCCCAAGTTATAGGGAAAAAAAATAAAAAATGGCAACCCTTCGAGACACACATAGATAAAAAGATGGCTTCATCTTTGATGTTCCCAGTGCGCCGTCTACCTTTTTTTGTTGGTCTGAGCTCCCCAGCGAGACATTTTTGGCGCGAAGTCGTGCGTGTACACGCTGCTGCTAGCTAGATCGATAATAGCATGCTCCTAAGCAAACCTGTTCACACGTGCTCAGAATACGCCCCCTTCCACCCGCGCAGCAGGTAGCATGATGCTCAAAAACCGAACGACGACGGTCGATTTTTAAACATGCTCGTCATAAGCATGCTCATTACTAGCATAGCATCGCTTTGACACACATGCTACTAAGAACCAATTGCTCATTAATAGCATGCTTTCGTGCTGGTAGTGAGCATGTGTACCTATCTGTACCTTTAGGTTTAAGCCCTAACCCCCTTGAATAGGTACCTACTTAATGGGTGTTTTAAAAATAAACAATAAGTACCTACATACCTACCTATTAAAGAAACAAACACCCCTTTAGAATTAGCCGTTAGCTTTGAACTTCAGTTCGACTTTGAAGTTCAGTGGTCGAAGGGACCGATTCAGCAGTACCTACCTAAGCTATAAATATACGGAACAGGCGCGTGACCGCGTATCGCGTCACAGGCGCTCTTGAATCTTCCTTGACCACGACACTGCTATTGTGATACGATATATTTAGCCGGTTGTAATGAACAGTAACTAGTCTAGTTTATCTGATATCAACAACACGAAGGTCTCCCCGCAGAACGCTGGCGGATAAATTATTTGTAAGCTGTATTTCTGTGTAATTCTAGGGTAAATCGTTTCATGAAATGCAATGGGTACCATGAACTAAGTAGGCAAGTACTTACTTAGATACTTCACAGTTGGATAATATTTGGTACCTAGGTACCTATCTTTGGTTTCCTGTGTGTTGGAAACATTATTTTTTATAGACAGTTAAACCATATCGACGGTGTAATATCAATATCTAATAAGTACAAAACCATGATTTTACAGGAGGCGAAAAAAACGTTCAATTTTTATAGTTTTTAATATTTGAATAAAAAAGTTACTTATATTAACAAAATAGTAGGAAGCGCTAGTGATGGTAATAATGATTTCGATCAAATATTTCAGGTTAGGGATATAAATTTAGATAGAAGTTATTGTTTCAAATTTAACTGAGAACCTGGTATTTATCGCGTAGAAACAAGGTATTGCATTTATAAATAAAAACAGTTTGGATTAAATTTTACACATCGTATTTATTAAATTTAACAAAAATAACACAATTCTTCTTTTGATGTCAAGGCATACTTGTTTTACTAACAAGTTTGACAAAACGTTTGCCAAGTGATGGAACACGGTGGGTTTTAGTCAATAAAATATTGACACGCCCTCCCGCTCCGCCCAGAGCGGGAGAAGTCATCTGATGATTTCCCACCAAAAAAAAGGCATACTTGTTTTACTAACAAGTTTGACAAAACTTACACAGTTACAAAATTAAGACAGTTTAATTTTAGTGGATGTCACAATAGTTGAAAGTCAACCTTTCTTTTGGTTATAGCTTAACTTGGCACTAATAAAGCTGGCTTTGTTAATCAACTAAAAATAATGTAGAGAGATGAGATCAAAAAAACTATGTTAAACAGCTAAAATCATAATCACAGCATCAGTCAAGTGATATCATCATTCTCCTGCCCTTATCCCAATTTATTTGGGGTCAGCATCAGTCAAGTGATATCAAGACAATAAATCAGTCTTCTTGGTACAATGTGATACATTAATAATCAAATTCCCTAAAATAATGAGATCTGAAAAAACTTAGCATAAATATTTAAACGACAGAAAAAATCTAAATCTCTTACTTTCTTGGAATAAAGCTATGCTTAGTAATTAATATTTAAAACAGGAACTTAGAGGTAAATTCTATCTTTGAACAAGGGATAACATTCACAATAATCAAAGCAAATAAACTTATTGATCATAACGTAACACACTTGTATTTTTCCTACGCAAAAGGAAGTGTGTCGTAAAACGCGTGACAATCTCTGGGAAGAACTTGTTTCAGCTGCTGTAGATGATTAAATTTTGTAGCTGAAATTGGGATCCTCTTGGAGTGCAACTGGCGATAATTTGATATTCTCAGAGTTTATTATCTTAGGTCTCTGAGGTAGAGGCATACAGTCTGCATCAAAATCTAATTTTACTTCGATAGTCATTGTGTTGTAATAGATAACTCTAATGTCTACAACTTGTGGGTCGCCTGCCTTACGTCCAGTCTAATACTTTTGTACATAAAATTTTCTTGACTGGCATAATCTTTTACAAATTCATGATCAATCTTGATTGATTCATAAGGATTTAAGCTTCGTGCTTCTCTTGTAACAGTGACGTAGTCACTTGGCAGGTGTATTTCTCTATTCTTCAGTTTTCGCTCAATGGCACTGTGAACTGAATCACACTCCATCTGTGTATGACCAGGTTCTAAAAATTTTTGAGTGATAATGACATTATTCCTCTTGCTTAAATTCAGAAATGCATTCGCCATAACAACGTTGCGGTTTTGGTACGTACAACCATCTGAGAAAATTACTATAGGCAATTTTTTCCTTGCTCGTCTAGTCAGCGAGGGACAGCGCTACAGTCAACACGTTTTTAAGTGTAGATATTCGGTATTGCAAGCAAAAATCCAGCACGATGACTTATTAGGTATTTCTACAAGCAAATATCTCATAAATAAGAACAAATCAAGACCTTATGTCTTTGCAAATACGAGCTACTTCATATTTTACCTACGAATATACAATAAAGTGAAAATCGCTAAAATGTTACTTATTAGATATTGATACTTCACCGTCGATATCTAGATGCAGCATGCAGTCCACGTATCTAAACATATTTAATTTCAAGTAGGCACTTAAAATGTAAAATATGCTTGTGTAAATGTGCCTTCAAAGGTGCTGAACTAACTGATAGGGTTAGGCTCAATTATAATTACATAACTAGGTAGGTACCTACCTATTTTTATTAGATAAGTAAGTACCTACCTATCTATAATAAAAGGTGCTTGGGCCTAAAACTTACTCGTATTAAAATAATAAGACCCTGTAAAAGCTAAGCACCTTAAGACTTAAAAGGTGTGAATAGATGACCCACTTTTCGTAGGAACGCATATTAAGTATACTTAGTCCCCTCTAACAACCTAATAGGTAAGTACAAAACACAATCCCCAAAGCTTATTTTGGCAGTCCCCTTACAGTAGGTACTTACTCAGTAGGTAGATACCTAACTGCCAAAATTCCACACCGGGGCGGGCGGCACAGGTGCAGAATCAAAAGTCGTTTTGTTTTGGCCAGAGTTATTCTGAACTAAGTGCGCCTCAACTCGATCACGTTTGATCTGTCATAATTAGGGGAGTTGTGAGTCCAAGTTAAGTTAGAAGTTGAACAAAAATATATAACGAGACGAGTACCTACCTATCTACATTGGATTAACCTTGCCCCGTAGTCGATGCGTACTTGATTGCAGCTGACTGCATGCGTCATTTGTAATGAACACACATGGGCTTCACTGCATCAGTGACAGGCGTGAAGTTTTTCAACTTGTTCTTATAAATAAATACCCTTCTGTTTTCTATCGAGAGGAGAAAAATGTATATGTACGTAGTCGAGAATAAGAATCCGCGTCAAATCAGGAAACTTCTAATCATTAAAGGTTTGTTTGTATGTCAGTCGGTTATTGAGTAGTAGGTAATCTCAATGTGTGTGGCCAAAAAAATTTACGCCCCTGAGTTCACAACATTTGGATATCCAAATAATGTTGCTTTACTGTTGACACGTATCTCTAAACAGAAACCAATTAAACTCGATCTTTGTGACTGAGTGTTATTTATCAAATGTGTCGCTTACGCACGCAATGCAATATATCAGTTGAAAATAATATGAATAATCGCGTCTCAATCCTCTTGTTTATAAGTTGGACGTGATAACTGAGTGGTCCAGCCTCTGTTGACGAGTTTTGTGTAGGTACCTAAAGATACCTAATGACCTTAAGATAAGGTTATTATGAGTAGGTTGTACTTGGGTTCCAATAGATAAGTTTATATTATAATATTTACTAGCACTTCGCCCGCAACTTCGTCCGCGCGGATTTAGTAGGCACTCCACAAATTTCAACGCCCCCTATACCCCCATATAAAGGATAGTTTTGGAAAATTAAGCACAACGATTTTCATTATTTACTTAGCTATTTCTACTTATTCTGTGGTCTCAGAAGGCCCTAGACCATGTGCCATTTAATTAGCGAATGCGACTGTCGAAATGCCAAAATGTAGGAATTTGATCACGTGACATTTCGATAGCATCTGTCAATCCCATACATTTTTGACGTATTGACAATCGCCTACGCCACGCCACAGTTGACAGAATCTCACTTGTCTCGAGCCCAGGTTCAGCGCAACTGTTCACCCCGTTCAGCCCGTCAGGGGTTGAGTACCTATGCAAAAATTGTTAGGTACATCTGTTTCAATTATCCCACTTCTAGTTTGTTCATAGAATTCCGACGTAAATTGAAGCAAGCAATAATGTCCTCCCCTAAAAACTTAATCAACCCCTGCTTCACCCCTTATTATGTATGTACCTAGTTTATTCTCGAAAAATCCAAACATTTGTTACCTATTCTTATTGTTTTATCGAAATCATTTTCAACTTCATCGGACCAAGCATTGATACGATTCTCCCCAGTTCGCTCAAGCCGCGACATTTTTCTTACTTCGAGCATGTTTATTACCGTCGTAACTTTTGAACGAAAGGTCCGATTTGAATAATTTAAAGTGTAATTTACACGAACATAATCAACCTTAATTATCAAACCATTTAAATGGATAAGGATTAATATCATGATATCGAAATCACCATTTTTTCATATCACCAAGGATTTGCTTGAATAATTTTAACAAAAAGCGGTCATGGTGACTTAACCATAATAGTTAGACATATGGTATCGCGGACTTTTTTATGGACATTGATGACTTCGATAAAATTGTAGTACATCACTTTGCTCTATTGTCAATAGATTCCGCAGCGTACGCGATATAAGGATTTTTTCGCACACCTTGGGTTACATTATCGAAGTTTTCATACGGATCCCTAACTTTTTTGAAAATTTAAATGGATAAGGACTATTAAATGGATACTATGATACAGGAATCACCATTTTTTCATATTACCAGGGATTTGCTTGAATAATTTGAACAAAAAGCGGTCATGGTGACTCAACCATAATAGTTAGACATATCGCGGACTTTTTTGTAGACATTGTCAAAGTCAAAGTCAAAACGTTTATTTCAATTAGGCCATTAAACGGCTCTTTTGAACGTCATCATTTACATTTAAAATAATATAAAGTGACTCTACTGTCCATTGATAAACTTTAGTACATCACTTTGCTCTATTGTCAATAGATTCCACAGCGTACGCGATGTAAGGATTTTTTTACACCTTGGGTTACATTATCGAAGTTTTCATACGGATCCCTACCTTTTTTGAAAATATTCTATAGCCTATGTCCATCACGGATAATGTAGGATTCTATTGGTGAAAGAATTTTTCAAATCAGTCCAGTAGTTTCGGAGCCTATTCATTTCAAACAAACAAACAAACAAACAAACAAATCTTTCCTCTTTATAATATTAGTGTAGATGTGCATCTATTTATATAACATCGGAGAAGAAAAATATTGAATTAAAAAAATATTGAGTGCCTAAGGCCCGAATTATACAGAAAAGGCGTGATGAAGACGCGGCGCAGGCGAGGCGTACGTAAGAGGCACGATGCCGCTTCAAAAAGTTTTAATACAAAATGTAGGTAGGTGACACGTCGTGCGTGAATTATATAGTATGTCGCAGCCAATTAGCTTAATCAGCCGTTTAATTGGTTGCCTAACTTATTCATTTAAATTTGCCGATTTTTCAGCGACCTAAGTGACATCTTTCGTTCAATATCGCTGTTGATGACTTGACTGTGTCACTTATGTCGCTGAGTAAACGGCACAGTTCAATGAAAAGGCTAGACTTTTAATGAAACGCCGCATTCAGCTAGTTGGCTGCGACATATACACAAACGACGCGGCGCAGGCATGCCGCTTCGTCGCCTGCGCCCCATCTTTAGCAGTCACGTACGTCACGAATGGAACGGCCGGCGCGCAAGCAAGGAGCACGTCGCCGCTTGTTATAAGGTATGAGCAGTTTTCACCAACAAAAAAATGCGATTCAAAAAGGAAAACATGCTATCGCAACAAAATCATCCTGTATATAATGACGCTTCGTAACGTCGCTTCCTTCCGACTCTTTTATATAATTTGAATCGCATCCGCGCCTTATCTGTCCTGCACGCCTGCGCTGCGCCTGCGCCGCGCCTTCACCTTACGCCGCCGCCGTTTCTGTATAATTCAGGCCTAAAAGAGATAAATTGTGCTTAGTTTACTGAATTTCCACGAACAAAGTGCAAATAATGCATCAAGAATAATCAAGATTTCCACTTAGCTCAATGCGGCACCGTTGTTTATTTATTGTAGTAATGTTGGTATCCTATTATCGTCCATTGTGTTTGAACGGAGGTAGTGGCCATGTAGTAGTGTAAAACTGCACTGCACTGCACTGTGTGTGTGTGCATAATGTAGGTACGTAACTAATTACTCAGCAAACATCTTATTTCAAAAGCACTTAGGCAAACACAATTAATTCAGTTTAGTACAAAATTACAAATCCAAACCACTAATAGGTTTTATTTCTAATCTATCTGTACCTACATATCTGTGATTTTAGTCATTAATGAGTAGTAGGTATAATACTACTCATTAATGACTGATAGGCATCTTGGTAGGTAGGTAGATACGTACAGAACTACAGATAGATTAGACATAAAACTAAATTTGATAGTAGAGTGCAGCGAGGGACTGCACTTTGAGCTTTATTGTTGTTTTCATAAACAATTTTACATTACGTAAAATAACTTTTCCTTGAAAACAGTTTGACTGATAAATAATGCAAAACATTTTAAACAATCGCGCCGCTTGGCTACCTTTACCACCTACCCCCTCATATGAAACTTTGATTGAAAATACACAAAATCCATCAAAACATAGGTATCGTAGTGCGGCAGACCCGCAGACGAATGCGTTCGTGTTCGACAATATGTGCGGTGGTCTGTTTGACCTACATCTCCACATACGGGTCACCGGCTTTAACTGAGCCTTCGCCTACACAATTCACTCTTCGACATGTTTTAATTGAAATTTTAAAATTTTAAACTAAGTACCTACTTATGCGAGCTGAACTGTTGAACTATTTTTATAGAATAACCCTCCATGCAACTATTACGGGAACAAACAAAACAACGCTTGATCGCTTGCGCTCGTCGTTCATCAATTACATTCATTAGGTACCTACGTAGGTACAGGATTATATTTTTCAGGACACATAAGTACCTACATAATATTTAGAAACTTACTACCTACTGAACATGTGATGCAGGTTTAAATGATTTGATCATAACTATAAATCTCGATGTCTGCGTCACCAATATTACTGCCGCCTGTGCGCGTATAATAAATAACCGTAGGTAGAGATATCGCTTGTCAATATTTTCTAGTTGGTTTAATAATAGGTACCTAGGTACCTAGGTAATGCTGATAGTCTAAACATAGGTAGGTAGGTTGGCTACTTACCCGACCTAGTTTGAAAAGGGCGACAAAATGTTACCTAGGTATTTGATTTATGTTCCGAGTAGATAGGTAGGTACTTACCTAAATTGTCCAACTGAACTTACCATTCCAGTTGAAAACAAGAGTTGGGAAGACGGTAACTTTTGATGATACGCATAAGTAGGTACCTAAGTGCCTACGAAAGATACAAAACCACCTCTCTTGGTCTGACATGCACTGAGAATATTACTTAGTCAGTAAAAAAATTAGATTTAGGTAGGTACCTAGGTACAGACAAACATAAATATAACCGCATCCTTTTTGTCAGTTAAAAATATACCTACCTAGATTATTAACAAAATATGGCTAATTGGTACCTACCAAGTATATCACAGTCTCATGAGCTGCGCTGTGATCAAAAGACACTGTGAAGCAGACTGTAAAAATCAAATAAAGCAGCTTTGGCTAGGTACCCGAGTATCTTATACCTACTACCTACCAAACTACTTAGCTAGGTAGGTACCTAATTTTCATAATACAATATGCACTAAGTTCATCCACTCTTCATGAAACACCGTGGGGTCGCCGCCCGTACGCTCGATATCGATCTCAACACGACTCAACTCACGCGATAGTGTACCACTACGAGTACCTACCTACCCACCTACTATTGAACGGAATTGTTCCAGATTAGCTCTTTCAGATAAGCCTTTATATAGGCTGCATATTTAACTGAACAATCCATATACCTACTTACTTCCTTCTTACAATATCATGAACATTATGCGAATTCTTTATCCAATCAGAATTGGTACCTAATCAATAAGTTACAGGTACCTACTTAAACAATACTGATTGCATGAGTTATGATGCCAAGGCCCTGAGAAAATCGATTGATTGAAGGCATTCTATTCAACAATTTTGCACTGTCTCCCAGATATTCAAGAGTTCTACGAACTCACGCTTCTCGATGACACCAAGTCAGTTCAACAAAAGACTGCGGAAACGATACGCATCGCGAACAAATGGGAAGCTGACAACGTACGACGCGAAGTAAGTGAATTATTTTAATGTAATTTCTCTCTAAAGACATTAACATGCTTCAGATATTATTTAAATTGACTAGACAGATAATTATTTTATTTTAAATGGAAGCAACGGTAGGTATGTAAAGTAGGTAGGTAAGTACCTACGGATAAAAAATAATGATTGTCTGTTAGTAGGTTGTATTGTATTTATGCAATCTTTTCGCTACAGCTGTGCAGTTTTAACTGGGTTATTTACAGTTTCATTGTAAACTTCCCGATGTCTGCTCTTTTTATTGACTTATTTCATTGCGGTTTGCCACAAAACCGAACCTCATTATAACAGATAGGTACTTATTTCAGGCACTGCACTGTTAGGTGTATTTCTAGATATTTTAGCTTGAGTAGGTACAACCTAGTCATTTGGGTAGGAAAACGCGGTCTTTATCCTTTGGACCTTAATAAAATAATAAACGACAACAAGCCAACACTGTCTGTGGGATAGCTATAGGTCCCACAGATAAAGTGTTGTCTCGTTGTCGTTGTTGGTATTTAAATCTAGGGATTTAAAACCGCTCGAGCACTGACATGTGAAAATTCCAAAATAAAAAATAAATCTTACGTAATATTAATGATAAACATTAAATTCGCGATAAACTCGCGGCACATCGGTGTGCCGGCAGAGCTCGAGCGGTAATAATATCCCACAATGTCTTGGCGGTCTGAATCCATTTTTAGGGTTCCGTACCTACCCGAACCAACGGAACCCTATTACTAAGCCTCCGCTGTCTGTCCGTCCGTCTGTCCATCAGCGGGCTGTATCTCAAGAACCGTAATCTGTAGACAATTGAAATTTTGTGACTGTGTATTTAAATTGCCGCTATAACAACAATTAATAATAAAATAAAATTAGGTAGGTACCTACTTGAGTTAAATAAAAGGGGCTCTGTGCCATACGTCGTCGTGTACAAGAAACGTGTTTTTTTTTCGGGTTTTTGGGTATGGAACCCTTCATGAGAGCCCGACTCGCAGTTGGCGGTTTTTGGACATTACTTTCCCAAAAATTTTGACCTGTTCACGTTTAGTACCTACTCTATTGCATCAGGCGTCACTCGACACCAGTGACTTAGTACCAGGTAGGTAGGTACTTAAGACACTTTTCATTAACTGTGGCACTACTACTTAAATTAACAGAATCTAAGTAGGTAACTAAATGTGCCTACTTTTCAGATACCGCACACAGAAGACAGCGACTACCGAAGCGTATCGAATGCATTCCTTCAAGAGAATCACAGAAAATCAGAAACACGAAATGCCACGCCAGATTCGACGAAGGTTCGTATAAATTCTTAACTAACTAACCTAAAAATAGATTGAATCAAATTATCGTAGAATGATTCTAAGAATGAAATGCAGGAGGGAGAAAAATGTCATTAACATTACATCTAGGTACACGGGTTCGATACCCATGTAAGGAAATGTGGTTTTATTCGTAGAATTGAATATTTAGGCTTTGACCAATAGCATCTTTTCAGCACAGTCGTAAATCAAAATGTGACCCCACCCAGTTTAATAAACAAACAGTATAAAACCGTAAACTTTTGGATTTCCTTATTTATCCAAAGGAGTTGGTTTGGTAATGAGGGTAATATAGATAGGTACTTACTCTTGAATTCCTGTAAACAACCAGCTGGCCGGAGTAGTCTTATCTATTTTACTTAATAATAATAGTATTAGGTATCTCTTTACCGGACTAGGTAGGTGTCTAACTAAAAAATGTCCTAATTTTTTTTATCGTGTGTGACGGTATTCCGATTAGGCTATCGAACAAGTAAATCGACAATTCGAGCCGGCATTATGCCACATTACCTAATCGTGATAAGATAAATTAGCTCGTGGCCGTAACATCTGCACACAGCTTCCTCTTGACAGATTAACACAATCACGACCGCGACCAATAGATGTCACTACTGTCGCGGAGGATATAGATGGTTCAAACAAACATCAAATCCATCGATCAAAAAGAATAAAATTCGTATTATTATTATACTCTTTGGGTACCTATACCGTTCTAGCACGAATGTTTTTGACGTAGGTAATGTAACGTATTTAACTATATTACTGATACTCGTTTCACGCTTATTTTTTATTTGAATTATTGGATACTAATCTAGATTATTGTGTGATACAAATTGTGTATTTCGCATAAATTTAAACTAGAATACTATGGGGTTGTTGTACCAGTTTTTATATTCAAAATTCACTTACGTTAACGTTATTTTATTATAATTACGTCAAATCATTCGTGTTAGGCCCTCAGGTCTTTTTATTTAGAATGCAGAATGATCATGGGCGAAAGCTTAAATGGTGATCGTGTACCACTTGATCTTATCATCACAACGATGACCATTGTTCCCAATGATTGACCTGGATGTCTAACGGTTCAACACACCCAATTTGTTAAACCTTTTTCTCTCTTCAGGCTTATTCTGTCGTTTTACCGACTGGAGAAATCGAGGAAAAAAAGGTAAGTGAAACCCCCGTAAAATGAGCTTGTTATCGATTATAAGACGAAAGGAGCTTATAACAACTCTAAAAACTACCCACTTATTGAAACTATGTTCATCAAGTGGGAATTTTTGAATGTAGAAGAAACTACAGAAGAAATGACTTACTTAGGTACCTATATAGTTTTCGTACATAAATAACATGATGAAAATGGTGAAAATTCCTGGAAATTTTCAGTTCCTTTCCGGAGCTTTTTTAGTATTACTATTGTTGCCATAGTCACAACCTTCATTACGGACAGCGCCATCTTTCGGAAATAGTCTACAATCCAAAGAGTTTTAGTTGCGGATCGGGCAGTGGATCGATGGCGATGCGATGATTCCATTTTTTTTTATTTTGATGACGTGACGTTTACGAAAGTGGCTGAACGGAGCGCTAGGTATAACAAGTGGACGGTAATGGCTAGTGTTGGGCAATGATAATAATCCGGTTAATATCATTTGGCTAATAATCGATTAAAAGCCAGTTAGTAGCCATTAATAGCAATTATGGATGATAACTCAGCTGTTAATGTTATTTCAGTGATTGGAAATTTCCCTTCATGGTTTTCAGGCTTTGGACTGTCAGATTAGACTTCATTTTCATCATCTTTCTTTGTAGTAAATTAATGTGCAATTTAAAACTAATGGGGCTCGAGTCTGCTATTGCAATCGTGTCTCAATGACCGGTCAGTGATCGAATATTTGACAACTTTGACAGTTTTTGTATGGGAAATGTGTCATAAGTTTGACGTTATACGTCAAAAATCGATCATTGACCGGTCATTGAGACACGATTGCAATAGCAGACTCGACCCCCTGGCCCAATCAAAAATTTTCAATCGGCTATTTACATTGATTTTTGATACTTAGATTTTTTATGTACTTGGTTTTTTTTAAAATTCTCAGTTTAAAAGTCATTTATTTGGGATATTTTTTTGGGATTTTTTTTATTTTCGTTTTTAGTTGTATTTTTTTGTTTGTTGCTCAAAAATAATTTTCAGCCTAATTACTTACTACTAGAAACACTCGATTCTTCAAAATCTCCTAAGTTTGGTACATCGATTGGATCGGACGCTAATGGATCTATTTCTGGTGTATTAAGAAGTACTGGTTCATTACAGTCACAGGATATTTCATCGATTTCTGATGTTGGAGAGAAAGGTTCCGAATCCATGTGGAAATCATTTTCCGTATCTATACTTGACGGTCTTTTTTCCAAATTTCAGTTGTGTGATATATAAGTTATTTTTCCTGCTCGTTCAGTAGTTAGTTTATTTCTTTTTTTTATGTATATCAGCTTGAGTACTAAAGGTACTTTCCGTAGCTGCTGACGTGTAAGGAGCTGATAAAATAGCAACTGCAATTTTATGAAGCTTAGTAGAACTGCAAATACCCTTCCACCAGCTAAGGGCGTCTGTTTCTTCGACTTGAGACCAAATAAAGCGATTCTTCCAAAAGTTATCTTTTGCTTTGTAATCGGCTAATTCTTTCATGACGTTTATTTTTAAATGTTGGCCCAGTTCATAAATATATTGCATTGCTTTTATATCGTCTTCTGGATCTAAATCTATCCCATGTGAAGCAGTGTTATTTGTTCAATAGCCATTGCAGTTCGATTATCAATAAATTTCATAACATTTTTTTTATTATCATTGTCAAGAACTGTGACGTCTGATAAAATAAAGTTGATTCGAGACCTTAAATTCTTGAATATGAGAAATACTTTGTCTATTTTAGTTTTATTACCTTCTAATTTTTTATAGCATCAGCTAGAGGTTCTAAGATACATGGAATCTGGTTAAATCACAATGCGATGTGCCATTGTAATTATGGTTTTTATAGTATTGGATCTCTAATTTATCAAAATTTAATTACCCGAAAAATGTGTATTTATTTTATTATTACTTAACACTTTTTCACACAAAAAAGTGAAAATAAATAAAAAGAATAACAATACATTGAATCACACTGCGTACACGCACCCAATTTATATTCACACCCACAGATTTCACAATAAACAAAAAAAAAGCATTTATTTTTTTAACAATACATTAATAGCAGGGTTATCATCCATTGCAAGGCTATTAATGGACACTTATGGATTATAATCGATAATAACTCAAAGCATCCGGCTATTAGCCCAACACTAGTAATGGCGGATGGTTGGTGTTTCGCGTCTCGTAGTACTATTTATAACCTAAAATATAGTACAAGTTTTCGGCGATATGTGCGCTAACGTTTCTTCGTTGTGTGGATTGGTGCCGTTAAATTTCACAATTGTGCCAATGACGTACGAACGCTACATCGACTGAAAGTATACTGCTTTAAATGATAATCAGTGAAATGATATTGCACACAAAATTTTGACATTCACACTGCTGAGATTTCGTATTCGTTGCAAGTAAGGCCATTTAATAAACACTAATCTATTTTTAAACGTTTAGTAATTTCTTTACACTCTGGGAACGTTTTTAATTCTTGGTGAGACTAATGCGACTTCCGAGTTAGTTTTGCTTGTAACAATTCGCTGTTACTTGCCCATGGTTGATAGGTACATTATAAGTACTATGATACTATCAAGTGTCCATAAATTGCACACTAATAATGTAACACGGACATTCTAATTAAGGTTCATCGCTTTGACATTCATACCATCCTATCATCGAACACAAAGTTGGTAACACGCCTAATAATTACCCAGCCATACATACATTTATCTACTAAACTCGCTATCAATAAAGGGCTCGGCTAAATTTCGTCCATTCATTAGATAAGGTCTGCTGCAATTTAAACCAAGCTAACATGATAAAGAGCTTTAAATGTAATGGGATTACCTGCAACATGAAAAGAGGTCGCATACCAAATAAAAGGTCACATATTTTTGATATGTTTTGGTGCAAGTTAGTTGTGGGTTCTAGGTAGAGAATGGTGCATGCTGAACATCGTCAAGTAAGCTGAAAGTGGACACAAGTGTGTAACTAACAATGCATGCAGTGTACATAGTGTAGTACGGACAACAAAATAAATTCCCTGAGGGCTATGCACACTTGATCTTGAAAATGACAGAAAGACGGAAGAAAAAATCGCATAATGGATTCCTTCGGAAAGTCTCCTCCTTGTTTAATCTTGATACGGTGAGTAGGTGAAATGGCTTCAATTTGATTCAGTACCAGAAAAAAACATTAATGAATTTTCACCATTGTCACATGACAATATTGTTGCTTATTCTTCTAATTAGAGTATTTAATAATAATTGGCAGAATAATATTCTTTTGAAATAATTTATAAAGTAAATTTTTACTTCATAAATAATTTTCTTTTATTATGTAATGTAGTTGATTTCTTAGAATATTATCTTGATATCTACTAATCCCTATAAAAATAAATACAACTTACTGTGCCTATTTACATTTTAATTACTGTTATTTATTTAGCAGTACCTCTGTACATACAAAATTATGTGTGTGAATGATGTTTACCAGTTTGGATTGAACCTCCCGTTTCTTAATTAATATTCATTGTAACTAATCACATTATGGCAAAGAGTGCTCAACAAAATTATGTATTTTTACAATCTCTCCTTGTCTCAACATTTTTAAACATTCCTGTTTTATAGCAATGTCTGTCCAACAAGTTGACCTTTCATTTGAATTTAAATATTACTTTATTATTCAAAAAAGCATATTTTCATTGATGAATTACAATGTTTTTATTTTAGACATGGAATAGGTCTTATAATTAGACACAGAAGGTATGAAAAATTCCAAATAATTTCAGAATATTAAATTTCAAAACTGATAACTGTAATATGTCCTTGGTCATTAAAACTTTTAAGTATTTTTGGATAAACCAGGGATTGAATTATTAAAAATCCTGTGCATGTACATATGTTACCTACCACAGATGATTTGTTGCTTAAGCCTACAGACTCGTCTTAACCATAGAATTTTACATATCTATTTTTATGTACTTATTATGTTTCATTATTTATTTATGTCCTGACAAAACTTGGCGATTTTAAGTATATTCATAAACTAAATATATTTTTACATAAAAAGATTATTTTCTATTCACACTACTCTACTCATTTACTGTAGTAATACCTTGTTATAAAAATATACTCATTGTAATCCCTTCATAAAATGATAAAAGTTAATTTAAGTATTATTTTCAGGCTCACGTCACATCACCAGAAATGAAGCAGGTAATTAAAATTTTGTTTCACTTAAATACTAATTAATTAGTAATTAAATTACAGAGTTTGGATTAATTGATGATTGCATTCAGATAATATTTGTACAAGTGGTTTTTTTTATTGTGCTACAATTCACTAATCACTTGCTACATTCTATCTACCACAGAAGAGTTAGCAAATGGAGTGTTTAAAAGAATGCTGGTTTAGTTTGGGCCATATTAAAATAATAATAATTTAGTCTACCATAATACAGAGGATGGTGTAGACTACACTAGTAGTGCAGATCTTTACACTGTAGAGACCTGAAATATTAGTGTAGATGGCAGTGCACTTCATCACTCTATTAACCCATATGTTATCATTCCATTAACAATGTCTTGATCTTAGGTCTCAAATCTTCGAAACCTTGACAACTACTATAATCATTATACTAAACAAAACTCACAGCCTTTGCAGGTAAATGGCATAGAAGGTGGTGGCACAGAGCGTACACAAGGTGAGGATGGGTACATCTATATGACGGTGTTGCTGTCGCGTGCGGGCGGCGCTGGGCTCGGCTTCAGCATCGCCGGGGGCTCCGACAACCCTCACGTAGCTGATGACCCACACATCTACGTCACTAAACTCATTCCCGGAGGAGCGGCGGCGGCCAGCCAGCTGCAGATCAATGATGCCATATTACAGGTAATATTTAACTTTCGTTATCAATATTACGAGTGACTTAAAAGATTGAAAGTCTTGTAAAGTAGTTGAAGGCCATCAGAGACCTGGGCGTTATCTATGAATTACAACATAATAGCATAAGCAGGGCAGGAACCTTATCACCCAAACAAAACATATGCGAAGGACAAGATCCTTCTGTTGTTGATTGATCCCCAGGACTGCATTGTAATGAGGGACTTCCGGTCGACATTGAATATATGATCGCCTATACAGTACCACACAGTACTCCAGATGCTTATTACTCCGCGTAAACGCCACTCGATTGCATTTACCAGTAGAGGCTACTACTACTACTACTTGGTACTATTCTGTTTACTTTTTAAGTTGTTTTATTTGTACCACAGGTGAATGATACGAATGTTGACAGTGTTACGCACGCTGACGCAGTTGACGCATTAAAAAAGGCTGGCAATACTGTGAGACTGGTGAGTTTGTTTATTTACTTTATTAGAAGTCAAACATCAGCTGTTACGAGATTAAGCAAATATGTGACTCAAGCTATAAGCCTAATGGCTCATTCATGTCATTTGATAACTCGGTCGGGACAACATTCAAGGAGTTCGGGTTCTTAGAAAATAAATGTAATGAACTTTCAAGAGTCGAGTTTCTGACTAGGTGTGGTGTGTAATTTCAAGTAAATTCAGGTCGCAAAGTAGTTATTATTTTGAATTTAGTGACAAGTTCCGTTCAGGCGATACAAGAATAAACATTGCCGCGTGTAGTATTGCGCGCAGTTACAGCAAGTGAACGCATTCCGAAGTAAATTCGTATCGGATAATTAACGAGCCATGAAGGAGTTACTATTAAATGCAATCAGAAGAATCAATGTAAGTACGTACATTTCAAGTGGTGACATTATTTCATGGACAGACTCATTTCGTCATTGTGTTAGGAGAATTGATTGCCGACCAACAGTTCTTGCCAACATTGATTCATAATCGAACTATTGAGGGCACACTATTATGCGAAACTCCAGCGATTGACCTTCACACAAGGACTCTTTAACAATAACGTTGTCCCGCGAAAGACATGACTCACTACCGTCAAACGCGCTCGTCTTCGCTACTATAAAATTTTGTTTATATTCTTTACAGAAAATACGACGTCGCGCGACAGAAGACACTTCAAATTCGTTACAAGTAACAAAGCCAGAGGAATCCGTAGAGATCGAGCTGGTGAAGGGTGGCTCAGGTCTCGGGTTCAGTATAGCGGGGGGTCTCGGCAACCAACATATCCCGGGTGACAATGGTATTTATGTGACCAAGATAATGGCCGGTGGTGCTGCTCATAGAGACGGCCGTTTGAGGGTCGGTGATAAACTGCTAATGGTCAAGAATACTTCGGTAAGTTTGATTGCCAAGCCTTGGGCGTTATGTACCGGAGCTTTGGTTGTGTTAATTTGTCTTATTAGAGTCCGTGTGTAACGCCATTAGCAACCCTGAAATGCTTCGTTCATTTCATGATGCCCTTTTGTTTCCAGCACGGCGATGTGAACCTAGACAATGTGACGCACGAGGACGCCGTGGCGGCGCTGAAGGCGACGGGCGAGCGAGTGCTGCTGCAGCTGGTGCCGGGCCCGCGCCACGGGCAGCCCTCCCCGCGCACCTCGCGCGCCAACACGCGTCAGTACAGCACTGCTGACTTCACTCTGACCTTATAGCCTAGCCCTAAATTCGCTGGGCCTCCCACCAATGCCATACATATTACCAGATCCAACAAACTGATGTAATGTGTACTTAAGCTATTATTTACTTATTTACCGCGTTAAATATTGCACACACAGCCACAAGAATGACGATCGAGAACACTGAGACAGCTTCGAGCGCAGCGAACTCTCTGCGGCTCGAGGCCGAGCCGGGCGAGCCGGACGGCGGCGCGGCGCGCGTGGCGGCGCTGGAGAAGGGCCCCGCGGGGCTGGGCTTCAACATCGTGGGCGGCGAGGACGGCCACGGCATCTACGTGTCGTTCCTGCTGGCGGGCGGGCCGGCGGAGCGCTCGGGGCTGCTGCGGCGCGGCGACCGGCTGCTGGCCGTCAACGACGTCGACATCACCCACGCCACGCACGAACAAGCCGCTAAAGCCTTGAAGGTAATCTATATCATCGTACATTCTATTTACTGAAGTATCGATATACCAGTAGCATTGAGTAGGAGCCAATAAATTGTAGTGTCATTTGAAAACTACTGGATGCATTGTGCGACATTGTTAGTGTTGAAAGGTAAATATGGAAGTTGATTGTTTATAATTGAAAGTTAAATGTTATGATTTTGTTTGGTCTTGTAGGTTATTTATTTTGCTCTGGAGTAAAACTCTATGAACCAGACTAATTATAAATGTTGCGACTCAATTGATGATTTGTCATACTGAATAACAGAAAAACAATATTATGGTCAATGTTTATGTTGGTGTATTTTTAAATGTTATCAACTTTATACATACCTACACCAAATCTTTTCTCACCGAATACTTTTAAAACATTTCAGAGTACGGGACAGAATGTGAAATTAACAGTGGTGTACAGACCTCAAGAGTACAACAAGTTTGAAGCGCGTATTAACGAACTGAAGCAACATCATACACTTCTGAGAACATCCCAAAAGCGATCCCTTTATGTTAGGTGAGATCACAGATTTTTATTTACATTTATGAATACTGAAACTAGCTTTTGCCTGCAGCTCTGCCCGCAAATATGTCTGTTATCACGTAAAAAAGTAGCCTATTTAAGAAAATAGGCTACTATGGAGTAGACTCCATATCTCAGGCTATACATATATCTCAAATTTCATGACGTGCCGTTCAGCCGTTTTAGCGTTCAGCATGTATAATATTAGTAGGGATTTAGCTGTCGTGATTATTCATACTTTAACTGCGACAAATCGTGCAAATATAATTATCCTTATCAACAAGGATTAAATTGAGCTACATTTTCCTGAAAAAAAAAAAGTTTTTTTTTCTCCGCCTCCAATTAAAATTTCTTCTAAATCCATTCAGTAATAACTTAGCACCCACCCAGACACCGAATCATTCGGATTTTACAGTGTTAATTAATAGCAGTTTAAAGGAAAAAGGTTAATATTTCCTCTTAACTTATTGGCAATGTTCATGATGGTAATAATATTGTTTTCAGAGCATTGTTCGACTACGATCCGATCAGAGACGACGGCCTGCCTTCAAGAGGTTTACCATTCAGATACGGCGACATTCTGCACGTTACCAACGCTTCTGACGACGAATGGTGGCAAGCTAGGTACTGTATTATCTTGTTTTATCTTTTATTTGATTTGTTTAGTCTTAACATCTCTGAATTAACCTTTTTTGAAGTTCCGCTGTAGGGCGTGTCTAAAAGCAGGCGAAGTATGGTTTTAATACTAGATATTTGATAAGATACACACTACTGATATACTGGTCAAGTGGTCATTAACCTAATCACTTGACCTAGTAGTAAAGATAATTTTCTTGAGCAACACTATTTTAAAAAGAAGGCGTCATGGTTCCATTTTCTGATGTTTTCATGATTAATTTTACTATAAATTTTAAAATAATTTCCAGGCGGCTAGACAAATCAGATTCTGACGCGATCGGCATCATTCCGTCCAAGCGACGCTGGGAGCGCAAGCAGAGAGCTCGCGATCGACAGGTCAAGTTCCAGGGACAAGGCACGCCTGTTAGCACTGTGAGTACTTTCATATCACTATTTTACTATTTTAACCAGTACCATCACAAGAAGATAAGGCTCTTCTTTTTATAAGTTTTTTACGATACTTAGATTGACCAACATAAAAAAGTGTGGTATGGATACGGAAGGCAGCAATGTGTTCTGCAACTTGGGAAGGCCTTGACCCGCCTTAGTCTAGCTGTTGACTGCAATTGTGTCAATAGAATCAGCCTGTCTTGAATAAATGCTGAAATTATATGACATTTGTACAACATAAACATTCAGCTTAAAACTTTTCTACTGATATAAATGATTGTGGTTATGAAACAAGACCAATAGAGTTGAAGTTGGTTTTGAATAAATCTGTAACGTAAACAAATCGTTGATAGATATAAACTAACATTTTAGTAACATTGACATTTATTGTTTGAATATGCTAATGGTGTCGTGACACTTGACTTAAAATTAATGTTTCCTTGAATTTTATATCCTTTACTGGTGATGTTATAAGTTAGCGAGAGTATAAATCTAGAATTTAGAGCTATATAATATACTGCTAAATAATATAGCCTTCTTATCCCGATATTATTTATTTAATATACTGCTAATCTTTTATTCACAACGTGATTCAACTAATGTACAAAGTTGAGGTAATAATAATTGTAAATTGTGTCATTACAGAGCCAATCAACACTCGAAAGAAAAAAGAAAACATTGTCGTTCAGCAGAAAGTTTCCATTTATGAAGAGTCGAGAGGACGGCAAATCTGAAGACGGTTCAGACCAAGAACGTAAGTTCAAACAATGTCCCAGTTCCTCTCACTGTACACACATTCACAGTACGTGAATCACTTCTCATACATTTAAATATCATTAAGTGTTCACAAACATTATAAATAATGTATTATATGGTGCAGTGGTACATGTAATATGATAATGATTCTATTTCAAGAGTTCAACGAATTAATCAGTTTGTTTTGTGCAAAAGCGACGAGGTAATTGGTAATTCACCCTCGCGTTCTGCGTCACAGGGGTTTGGTGTATAAATACCGGCTTTGCTGCACAGACCGACTAATGAAACAATTTTGTTACAGCTTTCATGCTTTGTTACACGCAGGAGGACGCTAACGCGGACGGTAAGTGCACAATCCCTTTCCTCTCATATTTATTACTTTTGCTACTGTGCTGTTAATCGTATGTAGGTCATTACGCAGTTTTTTTTTCATGCGGCTGCTAATAACCACTATTTAAAGTTAGGTCGTTTTACATTGGAGCTATTCGCTTATTCTAACCACAGAACCTATTCACGTTCAATGTTAAACAAGTGAAAAAGCTGCCTTCGTGAACGGTTTCATTGTTATTGTTACTATACGAAATAAAAGTACACTTCATTACTGAGGGCAATCCAATAAATTTATGTTGGTAATATTGAAATTTTCACATCACATCAGACTAATGCGTGCTGTTCAGTTTGATTGCCCTGAGTACATTGATTTTCTCCAGTATATATTATTATGATACCCTAATTATTCTGTCCAAGTCGTAATTTTCCCTTTTTTCTATTGTACTATATGTATTTTATATTTACTATTTTTTGATCATCACAATGTGAAATCTAACATCATATTGGAAACACACTCAAAATTGAACTTCAAGGAACACAGATCATTATTGTGTGAACGTCTAAAACATCACAGTGTAGTGTATTTTACTATTATCTATTTTTAATCAAAATGTACCGGATCTATGTGAGTAAATTATCGCTTGTAGTGTGTTTGGAGACGCATGGTGATGCCTATAATATTAAAATATAGGACTAGCAAACTTGCCAGTACTCGGCAGATCATTGTCGCTTGTCGATTATACGATGTTGTGAGCGACCGGCCACCCGGTGACAAGCTATGTACTTATTACCTCTGTGTGTTAGATAGTTTTATTTTTTATATGCAGCTCTTATCGCACTACTGTGTTTATTAACATTTCAATATGAGCTGCTTATGCAACCTTGCTGCTGTGACCAATTTTGTCAATACTAGTTGAAGCAAGTTGTGTTTCTTAGCAAATACGATGTATAGCGGATATTGCTGCAAGAATATCAATACAGATATTCCTTGTTTTCTGAAATCAAGAAACATGGATGTGTGATGAGAGCTTAGAAATTACGATTTGGTGTTCCACAAGTAGTTAATGTTGATAATGAAAAGTGGTCGCAGCGAGCACACGGGTTGGTTTGCGACACGTCGGCCGCCGTCCCGTGCTTCTAGTTGCCTAACCGAAGCCAACGATACATCTACCTATCATCCCGTCCATGAGACGAGTTTTTATTATTTGCTATTTATTTTCCCAACCGCTATTCACGAACTTGTAGAGTTCTGCTATACAACCATGCTAGGGAGTGATGTCCAACATATCGATGATTCTGTCCGAACGGAGGTTCCCATCCCTGTCCCGTACCCTGTACGGACGCATATTGCTGCGTTTATTATAAATATATGTAACGTTAATTTTTCTACGTGTAGGGGAAATCTTGTACCGAGTGGAACTTCCCATGATGGAGGAGATAACGCTCATTTATCTCGAGGACGAGAGTAAGTTTTGGGAGTGAGGCGTAGCTTGCGAGTGCCGTAGCCGATACCTTACCTCCCGCATTCTGGTTATGATCATCAATTAGAAATGTAGTTTTCATTTCAATAACACTCCAGTTTTTTTATTATTTGTCATACTTTCTTTATGTTCAGTTGTTTTTAATTCATACAACGCGATTACTACAATAGCCTCTCCGCACTCGAAGATGTTAAACCATCGAGCTCACGAAAAGTGTTTGGATCATTGTTTCTAAATTGTTGAATCACGCCGGGCTCAGTAGCGGCCGCGGGCGACAGTACGCAGCTCGTCGTCCACGCTCGAGGTAGTGGTGTGGGCACGTGGGCCCGGGGCACGCGGGCACGTGGGCCCGGGGCACGCGGGCACGTGGGCCCGGGGCACGAGGGCACGTGGGCACGTGGGCCCGGGGCACTGGAAGCACACGAGGACACGAGAGCCGCCTCGGTCGCACTGGCGATGTCACTGATGCTTCAGGCGCCACGCATGTTCGCACAGTTATACGCGCTTTGCCTTAGTTACACTACACACTACGTCACAGGCATGTTTCAGATGTACTCTCGATCTCACGACATACTCATATGAGCTTGTTTTCGTTTTCAAAATTTCGCTGTGCTGGTTTCTTTAGAGTTAGTTTTAGCGCTTCAGATGTGTAGGGATGCTGTAATTATTTTATTAGCCTAGCTGTCGCTGACATACATATAATTGTTGTATTGAACTGTGTACATTTGCTTATTATACTTCCGTTGAAGATGATATTGATGGGCATAATTATTGAGCCAGAATTAAATAAATCATACCTTGAAACATGTTGGCAAGACAATAAGGTTTTATTTAATCTTGGCTAGTAGTAAACAGATTCATGTTGTTTAGAGTAATTTAGAAGAAAGCATAGTACACTTCGATACCCAAGAAATAATTCAAGAACACTCAAATTTCATGCTACATAATATTTTGAAGTAGCAAAATCAATGTGCCATGATGAACGATTATTTCTTGTGTCGAACTGCACTTTTATTCCAGAATTATGTTTTGCATAGCAGGCAGGTGTTTTAATGCATACCTTCTCGCTAAGTAAGTCGAAACAATACGTCAATTTGATTCTTTTAGTTTTTATTATACATAAATTTATACACTTTACTTTTAGGTTATTTGCTTCTCAGAAATATATGACTTAGGTTTAGGTAGAAACTTGATAATAGTCTCTTCAAGAATGTTATTCTATCAGAAATTACTGTTTCTGTGTCAATAAAATGAAATTTTTCATTGATTTCGTTACATAAACGTGTTCATTGCGGTTTGATATAAAAAATAGGATGATTTTGCAGCACAAGTTTTGCACTCAATACGTTATTTTTGATATCAGCACAAATCGCACGAATGATGTTGTGTACACATTTAAATGGTTATGGTTACACGAATCTAAGCGACTTAAATATTTGAGCTGGGATTTAAGGTTGTAGAATAATGGAGAGACTATCCTGTAATTTAACAAAGAAAAAATCAAGTTGAAGCACTTAGAAAGACACTGACTGTCTTCTCCGAAGAGTTAGAAAATAATTAACATTTTGTTTGATTTATTTCCTAAAATGTGATATTTTACAGGTCAAGATGAAACGGTGCTATCGTATGAGACCGTACAACAGTTGACGATTACTTACACGCGACCCGTCATAATCCTGGGCCCTCTCAAGGACAGAATAAACGACGATCTAATATCCGAGTTCCCTGAGAAATTCGGCAGCTGCGTGCCTCGTGAGTATCCCTCTTATTTAAGGCGCTATGATCCCACAGAGACCGCGCTTACTAAAAAAAATTTTTGGGGTCCTGAAAATAAAATACATAAAAAACGGCATGTTCAGAAAATATTCATCTGCCTAGCCTTTTCCCAAGTATATTAGGGTTGGCTCCCAGTCAAACCGGATTCAGCTGAATACCAGTATTTTATGTGGAGCGGCTGCCTACCAGACCTCCAAAACCCATTATTTGGGTAACGCGGTACTTCATAGCTTCATGTTTTTGACTGACTGACTCTGACAATTCAAAAGTACCTGTAAATGGTTTATTTGAAATAAATGCTTTGACTTTGACTTCTTGGCAAGACTGGTGTCAGATTTTCAGTGTAGTCTTTTTGACCCAAAGGTTGTCTGGTAGAGAATGCCTTGTTGCATTAAGTCCGCCCATGTACCACTATTATTGTACATAGAGTTTAAATAAATAAATTTTCTGGCTTCTGACAATCCGTAACAACTTCCAAAGATCTTCAAATGACAGCCGGGACCAACGGCTTAATGTGCTTGCCGAGGCACGGAGGAGTCTCGGTATGTCATGATGGTCACCCATCCACAGACCAATCTCGGCAAGCGTTTGCTTAACCTTGAAGATCGGTCCATGCGGCTGTTATAATTTAGCCATGATTCAGAAAATATTATAATAAAAATAAACAATGTAGCTAAAAATATTTATTAAACTAAATAAAATAATCAAAAATCCGGTAACGTTGTTTCAGGCTGTCATAGCTTATTGAAACAGTAGGTATTGTTGAACCCTGCTATGGTATTTACTCACTGACCTTTACAGTGGAGGTATTTGTGGAGCACTTGACACTTTGCTTGGTGGCTTACCATATGAAAGTTGGACACGTATTTCTCTTCTACACTGTAAAGTAATCAAAATAAATAAAAAACATTATTTCACATCGATCTTCCAACCGGAAAACGGAATAATCACTATCTCGTCGCAATACTCGCAATGGCCGTACAACGCTATGCATCCGCTTAGTGAAGAATCTTTTGTGATTTTTACATTGCTTGTTACAGTCACTTAGCGTTGTCAAGGAGCAATGTATTTGATAACAAAAATAACATAGTAAGAGCAAGAAATATGTTATTTCGATTTGTTTTATATTTCTATGTTGTCACAGTATTGTGACTCGGCCCTGACCTTGAAATAATTACCTACAGCCGAGTGGTACGTAACCACGCGGTAGGGCTGCCGCCTACAGTGTTTTAATTTCGCCTACTTGTTTTCTAGTTTTGTGATTGTAAATATTTTAATTTTCTATAATAAAAAAAATGAAATTAGTTGAGAATGAAATAGGAAGTGTTTAATAAAAATACATGACTTGTGTTTTTTGATTAGTAAACTGAAAAAAAAAAATAGATTTCCCTTTATGTATTAACAATAAGTATTAGCAACTTTATAAAATTGTACAAATTCAATTAAAGGGAGGATCTAATTATCAATTACTGTGTAAAAACACTTTCTAAAGAAGTAAATATTTATATATTATTATCTTTCCTTCTGTTCAAATACTGCAGTCATACTGATATCACTGTACTGTGACCTGCCTGTGCTATAGTCGGCGCCCGAACTTGTAGTGGCGCGCTCACGTGCTCGACGAGCAAGACGCGCGGATTTCCCCGCACCTCACCCCCTCAAATCGGCTCGTGCGTTGAATCATAACGTCCTAAGCATATAGATCAAACATGTACTGCGCAATTACCGTGGCCACTTACTGTGTCCAAACAGTGTAAGTACCAGCGACACAAAATAAAAAACACCAATTGAGTCTAGTTTAAATAATGTCACTAGTACTTTTTTATTTAGGTTTGATTTCAATACCAACTTATCTTCAAGCCAATTGATTTGTCGGTGAAACATATTACCCCCACGGTTATTACCGTGGGGGTAATATGTTTCACCGACAAATCAATTGGCTGACTTAAACCGAGGAAAGCACCCTTACTACTACGAATTTGAAGTCCGATCAATGACAAATTATAACCATGAGCGTGCTGTTGACTTGCAAACTCAAATATTTTGCAACAAAACAGTTATTGGATAGGCGATGGATGCACCTATTTTGTTAACGTCGACGATAATCTTTGTTGAATGCACAATGCTAGTTGGTTATTGTTAGGTACAGTTCTCGTCAAATAACTTTGCCCCTCTGAAGTTAGCCATTTGCAAAGATCGCGCAGGTGCAGTCACGTACTCGGGAGCAAGCGGGACGCAAGCATGCATCGAACGTAAACGAGCGACTGAGACATAAAATCGCGGCCCGCCCCATGTCTTTTTTACGCATGCGCAGTTGCAGTGTGTTCGTAATTTTTACCAGCCACTCGACACAACTTCAGAGGGGCAAAGTTATTTGACGAGAACTGTATGTATGTACAAGTAGTTAGATACCTAGCTACGCGCCGCTGCGCCGGCGCTTTTGAACGTTTTAATAAACAGTGTGCAACTAGCTACCGTGTAATCAGTACGTCCGCCCCGTCCTTACATCTCCCTTGCAAATATAACACGTGGCGACGACGAATTCTCGCGAATAATGTTTGCGGCTGTATCTTTCGGACTTTTTTCGGGGTCACACACAACACAAGAGTGGAATAGTTGTAAATCCCGTTTGAACCAGTGGTTCATCGCAAATGATGTGGACGACGTTAAGGACAAGAAAAAGGCCAAGTGGAGGGCAATATTGCCCGTGCTTTCGCATCACGGTATTATCTTTTAAGTTTCCATGCTGTGTCCTAATAGAGTATTCCGCTACCCAGACACGACGCGAGCGCGGCGCGACTACGAGGTGGACGGCCGCGACTACCACTTCGTGGCCAGCCGCGAGCAGATGGAGCGCGACATACAGAACCATCTGTTCATCGAGGCGGGCCAGTACAACGACAACCTGTACGGCACCTCCGTCGCCTCCGTGCGGGAGGTCGCTGAGAAGGTGACTGTACTACCATTAATATACCTGGTCTTCCAGGGTTGCGGATTTTTTTCGAAAGAGTCACCGCGACCCTGGAACCCAAAGGGTTAAAGGAGGTACACGTATGGGTAAAACCCTTACGTGTTCCTCCTTTAACTCTCGTCAGTAAGAGTTTCACACTCCCTTCTACTCCATCACGAGCGTAAGAAGTCATTTGATGATTTGCTATCCATAAAAAAAGGTTCTTGGAGTGAAGCTGTGCTTATTGGCTCTGCTACCAAATATGATACGATTTACAATTTCGCCTTTTTCTAATACATGATTGTCGTTTTCAGGGCAAACATTGCATTTTAGATGTCAGCGGCAATGCAATTAAGAGATTACAAGTTGCGCAACTTTTCCCTATTGCCATATTTATAAAACCAAAGAGCATAGAGTCTATAATGTAAGTACACAACTACATTTACTACATTACAACAATTGCTTCTTTGTAGGTACATATATATTGATTGTCGAATTATTTCAACAGGGAAATGAATAAGCGAATGACTGAAGAACAAGCGAAGAAAACTTACGAACGTGCGCTCAAAATGGAACAGGAATTCGCTGAATACTTCACCGGTTAGTATGCTTTGATTAATATTAAAACAATTATACGATACAATATCTGCCATCATTTCATAGGATGTGAGCATGGATATTTTAATGAACGTTATGTTGCGTGTGCGCAGCGGTGGTGACTGGCGACACGCCGGAGGAGATCTACGGCAAGGTGAAGGCCGTCATCACGGCGGAGAGCGGGCCCAGCGTGTGGGTGCCGCGCCGCGAGCCGCTGTGAGGCCGCGAGCGTGCTGTATAGCGTGCTAGTGTGCTAGTGTGCTAGTGCCTCGAGTCCACGAGCATCCTCGCGGCTCCACATTTTGTACTCCGGTCGCAGAGCGCGATCAGCAATAAGCAGTAGACTCCGGACGATGCGCTCGCCACGCGTCGCCGCCTGTTATACGCGCGCTAAGCGTGCGATTTTCGCGTCTTTTTAGAATTACGATCAGACTTTCTTCAATCACCGCTTGATAGATAGACCATATCGGAGTTGATTTAGCGTTAAAGAGATTATTTCTAAAATTAATGTAAATTGTCACATGTGGATAAATTGTTGACCAAGAACTCGCTATTGAAAGCATTCACCGTTTTTCACTCTATTTACGCTTATGTTTATCGTGCAAATGTATTGAGAACGTCGTCGAATGCAAAGTTTTATATCGAATTATTATTTTAATTATTTGACAAAGCCCACTAATTGTGCTTCAATTAACATTTTAAAATGGTATTATACATGTTATTTTACTCAGGTTGCTAGATACATTTAGAATTTTCGTCAATGTTAAAGAGTACTATAATTACATTATTCAGATAGTGGATTTATCGTACCTATGAGACGAGTCACGTGCACAGGTGATGTTGCCCCGCTATAACATGTATACCTACTAGTTATGATAGTTACGCTGTGTAGTAAAACCCACCTCACGCATGGCTAGTGTAAGACGTACCTACATAATCAGGATTATTTGCTCAAGCGGCAATCTATATCGTATCGTAACCATTGAATCTCATGACATTTCTGCACACCATTGTCCTCCTTGACACTTTAGGCGAGGTGCAAAGTTGTTTGTTGATCATTTTTATAGTAAGCAATTGTGTTATACGGTGTGAAATGTCTCACCAATTAAATAGTGTTTGACATTTATTTATTGAGAATTTTATTTTCTTACGGAATAATTGATGCTCATCTGCAAATATGGCACTAGAAGCAAGCATGTAAAGCTAGGTTGCAATAAACTTGTTACGTCATGGCGTATGAATTGCTAATTATTATGTCCCTAATAACAAAGTAATGATTACCCCCTGAGTATTATGTATTACCTTAGTATAAACAATAATAATGATGCATATACTTCTAAATATTAAAACATGGTACTTAAATATTTTATTAATATGTTAAAAATTATAATGCGAATGTTAAAGTATTAATTAACTCATACATGACAAATGCTATCGACGATTATTACAGAATATTTTAAACTTGACACAAGAAAGGCATTACGACAAACATAATTGGTGTATTAGTACTGATCAATTGTTAAATCCACCAAAGAGGTTTGACACTGTTTATATTAGCAATATTGGCCGAGCACTATTTTACACAAAGTTATATTCACTGCCGTTTGTCGTGATTCCTTTTTGATTTTGTTGTGTATTGTAAATAATAATAGTGATAGATATTTTAATTTATTTTTAAGATTCTATATCAATGTATTAACACCATAGTCACGAAAATGGTTTATTTTTAAAGCTATTTATTTTATCATTTATAAGTAGGTATTTTATTTAATAATAAATTGAGTTTGTGCAAATTAAGTGTATAATGTCTTTTAACGTGTAATTTAACATTTTAATCCACATCCATATTTGCAGATGTACAATGTTTATGAGTTAGTGATGTTCAATAGAATAGTTTGAATAAAATTATTTACGTTGAAAATCGATTATTGTTTTTATTGCAGTGACCTTACCTTTAATTCAGCTAAGAATGAAGACTGGCTGGTATTCAAACTAAATGTCCGTGACTACGGCAGGACCACGAACCGCAATCGCTTCCATATTTGGTAAATAATTAGTACTCAATTGGTACTCGAACAACATAGTTGATTCCTCAGTAGTTTTCGAGAAAATCGACTTTGAAGGTGGTCCGGCGGTAATCACGCCTCTTTCAGCGGGACCACCTGGGGGCCTAGACAAAAGACTTTTCTGTAGCGTTAACGTCAGAAGCTGACAACAAAATGTATGGGAATGACATTAGACACTAGTAAACACTATACGTGCTGCCAAGCCGAACACTCCGGTGTATATCTCCCGCCTACACTACACCACTAAGGCTGAGGACATCGTCGAGTATGTGCGCCAAAGGATCAAATACACGGCTGAGAGTGTAGCTGCTGGAATCGCGCCGTAACGTCAACTTCAAAGCGTTCGTGGTGCGTGTACCAACATTTTATCTACACCTCGTCATGAAGGAGGACTTTTGGTCACAGGACGTGGTGTTCCGTCGCTTCCGCGGACAAGTGCCACTGGAAGACACTAAAAATAGTGCCAGTGCGTTTTTTTTTTTACTAACAAAGGCTTTAGTTTGTATATACTTACATAAACTGTTTTAGAATTATATATATGTTAGTCAATAAGGTATATATCTATGGACCAAATTAACCTGAAATAAAGAAATTATTATTTCCTTTATTCTTTTGTACAATACATACCTATAAATTACATTTTTAAATATTAAAATACAAAGTTATAAAAATATTTAAAAATATAAAAAATAGAAGCCCACCGGTATCGGGAACAGGGTCCAAGCTACCGGCGGTCAGGGCTCCAGCGAGCTCTCCTAACAATCCGAGCCGTGTCCAGAAGTACTGCTTTCTGAATCAAGCCCCTGATCCAGCTGCCTAACGAGAGCCTCCTGAGGTGTTGGTCGAGGCTCGTGGCTATTAAGCCGTTGGCTGACACGACTATCGGTACAATGATTGCCGAATTCACATCCCACATGTCGACAACCTCGCGAGCCAAGTCAAGATATTTTATTAGTTTATCTTTCTCGGCTTTCACGAGGTTCTCGTCATGCGGGACGGTTATATCTGCAATCATTGCACGCCTCTCGATTCGGTCCACCACCACTATATCAGGCTTATTTGCAAGAATAGTCCTGCCAGTGATGATGGACCGATCCCAGTACAGTGTGATACTGCCATTATCTAGAACTGGGTCGGGCACATACCTGTAGTACGGCACCTCCGATTCCACAAGACAGTATTTCAGAGCAAGTTGCTGATGGATAATCCTGGCTACAAGGTTGTGTCTATGCAAGTACTCTCCGTTAGCAAGACGAGAACAACCAGAGATAATGTGGCGAATTGATTCTCCCGGACGGTGACATGCCCGACATATGTCAACCGTACCGTCCTTCACAATAAATCTCCGGTAGTTTTTCGTCATGATAACTTCGTCCATAATTGCACAGACAAAACCTTCGGTTTCCCCAAAGAGGTCACCAAAACGTAGCCAGGCCACGGATTATTTATTATTATTATTATTAGGTGTGGAAAGGAAATGTCATCACCCACAGAGTACTTTTATATTGTCATCACCTAATGTCATTCTGTCGTGAGCGTCTGACGTCTGACGGAATTTATACAAAAATTTGTACAAACAGACCGTGGCAACCTCAAATTAAATTCGTAACACTTTTTTTGGAAATGATCGCTGCTATGCCGTCATTCCTATTATCAACAGCTGATTATATAGTCTTGCAATCGCTTCAATACACATTAATTTACCTATCACTTAGTACTGTATTAACCGGGTCGCAGATCCGGTCTCCGAGAGGCTACGGTTGTGCGCGTAAACTTGTCCTTACACAGGCTGTCTCTGAATGGGGGCAATGCCAATTTGATCAAGCTGAATGCTGCTAAGACCCAAGCGTGTCTATAATATTTCCGAGGTTTAGGAAACCGTGCCGATAACCGACCAACTTGTGTTACCTACGTTAACATCTACCTTCAATTTTGGTCCTTTCATAGAGGCAAAGGCTCAAGTGGCTACCAAAAAGTTGGGAATACTAGCAAAGGTGAGACGGTACTGCACGCCGGAATAGCTGCTCAAACTTTATTTAGCGCAAGTTCGATCTTGTAGGTATGGAGTACTGCTCTCATCTTTGGGACGGATCTGCTAGATACCTACCAGCTTGATTCCCTTAATTAATTGAGAAACGAGCAAAGAGGAGCATCGGCAATGAAAGGCTCGTCGAGTCGAAGCCTCAGTCTTGATCATTGACGCCGAGTTGCTGGCCTGTCGGTTGCATTTTGGGGAGTTTGCGGCGGAATTGCAGTTTAATACCGCCAAGCCCATTCTATCATCGGACCGCAAGAGACGTACGACGATGCGCCACCGGTAGGTACATGGTGGACATCCCACCGACACGCACAAAACGTTTTGGGAACACATTAAGGAGTGGAATTCCCTGCCAGAGTCTGTTTCCTGATAGCTATAACCTGGGAGTGTTTAAGTCAAGAGTGAATAGGTTACGTACTTTTAGGCAAGCGCGCTCCATCTTCGATCACATCATCGCCATCAGGTGACGCGTGCCTATCAATTAAAAAAAAAAACTACGCCACGTTCCCCAAGATGATATTGTGATTTTTGCTTATATATTATATCTTCCTGGTAAGGGGGCTCTCTATCTCCATAGGCGTAGTTGGGGTGGTCGATAAGTAGACTAGGGGTAGGCCCCAGATAAATGTGGAAAAAAGTACATTGACCTTTCCATAATATCTCTTCTTAGACCGTGTTAGAGGTTGCGGTACAGAGGGTAAAGTTCCTCATACCTCTATTGAAAAGGGAGGATCCTCCGACCGGACGGTTGTTGTTATTCGGACTGTTGTAGGTACGTTTCAAATCGCACGGAAAACTGATACCGCGATGCAGGATTTTGTTCAGTTAGTTCGCAGCCTTTTTGTAGTGATGTAGGTCTTGCTACGTTGATTTTTTGTTGATGTCGCTACAAGGACCGAGTAGGTACCTACCCGGACAGTAAATTATGAATCGTTTTTCATTACTGGAAAAAGGAAGGATGACGATAGATGTCGATTCAGGGCAGCTATAATTATGTCCTTATTTCTGTTTTTGAAATTAAGTTTGTCATTAAATGTAGACTGGGTCAGTGACCGTTAATCATAGTCATTGGAAGTTGTAGAGCACAGTATAAACATTTTAACCATGGTTGAAGTGTCTCTGACACTGAGCTTGGCCCAATTTGAATCTCAAAAGCTAGGGCACCTAGCGATGATTTTTTATCTCCCAAATTTAGTCGGAATCATTCGCCAAATATCAGAACAGGTCACTAGTTTTTAGATCGTCCATCTATAAACCCTTACCTGGTGTGGAGGAGATTCGAAGCATATGCTCGTGAAACCGTGCAGCGGGTGCTGGACGCGTAGCGTTCATTGAAGAGCCGGAGCGGACAATAGAGGTTTGCACCGGAGCGGAATTTTCAGTACCGGTGATTGGGCGATCTCCGGTGATTTACCGGTGATCTCCGTAATGCCCTTTGCGTTTCAGGGCATAACTTTTGAACCAGTGACAAAGTCTGGTATTTGGCGACAAATTTTTTGTTATCAAAATTAAAATCCCTGATGGTGGCCATGCCAGGGTCAGTGGATACGAAACGGGGCACTATGAAAAAAAGACTTCGCGCGTAGTTGGTCACAGTTCTAACCTAACCTATGGATTTCTTCGACATCGTTTTTAAGACCAACGGTTAGTCGGAGACAAACATTACCCAGATTCTTTTCGCCTTATTTTTAGATGTTCTATACGATAGAGTCGAGGAAATAAACAATTTACCAAAAAAAAAAAATGATTGCAAAAATTTTCTTTTGTCCTCAGTGCCCCGTTACGTATACTCCAACCCATGCCAGTGTCAGGGACACTTGTTTGGTGACGGTAGCTGACAGTTCTGTCAACAGCCATCCAAACGGGGGCAAAAATGCCTTTTTTTTTTTATGGATGGGAAATCATCAAATGACTTCTCCCGCTCCGGGCAGAGCGGAAGGGAGTGTCAGACTCTTACTGACTAAAACCCATCCGTGCTCCTCCTAGTGCCCTTGCTTTCTAGAGCCGCGGTAACTCTTTCGAACATAGTCCGTAACTCTGGCAGGCTCTGGCCCTAACGGGCCCCTACTGCTATGCTGACATCTCTTTGAGGCGCGCGTAGAACACAACGCGCCGTCGACCCGGGCCTGGCTTTGATCGAATGGCGAGCCACCCAACACTCGCCGTCCGCAGACCCGCGCCTACGGTGGCCGGGAATCGCCCTGCGACTCCCGACGCCCGGGGCGTCTCCCTATGTTGCGGCGGCTGGGGCGTGAGGGTTGTCTCTCCCTCACGCGGCCCGCCTCCTCCTTCACTAGCATTACTGCTTCGCAGAAGGAGGTGACGGCTTCCCATGCCTCCTCGCTCCGGACCATGGATTGAACCAGGGCCGGACGCGAAAGGTCGCCGCCGCCGATCGCCTCAACGAGGACACGGCGGTGTTCCGCCCAAGCAGGGCAGACCTCCACCGTATGCTCCACCGTGTCCTCCGGGCGATCGTCAGAGTGAAAACACACGGGCGTTTCCTCCCGCCGAATCCGAAACAGGTACCTCCCGAAACAACCGTGTCCGGTGAGTACCTGCGTCAAGCGGAAGGTGAGGACGCCGTGGCGCCTCTCCAGCCACTCCTCAAAGAGGGGCACTATCGCCGCAATTGTGGCGTGCCCTGCACTGGGTTGCGACAGTCGCTGACTCCATACCGCCATGGTATCTTGCCGGAGCTCCGTCCGCCATGCTGCAATTTGCCGCGGCAGCGGAGTTTCGCCCCGGCGTAGCGCCTCCACGCGCCGCGCGTGGACGTGCGCGAGGGCTCTCGCCTCCAGATCCCATGGCGGCATTCCGGCAAGGAGGCTCGCCGCCTCGCCGGGCAAAAATGCCTGCTACTGTAATAGCCGGGCGGTGGTTAACACAGCGCTTTTTCCAGAGTACTTCCCTTCCTAGGATTTCTCCTATTTTGGTAATCTATGATGTACTCTCTTGTTGATAAACATTATACTTACATCGTTTTTGAGGGATAAATCAGAATGATCAAGAGTTGGTGCTTTTCACGCTCATTGATCCATTCTGTCTCATTTACGACTTTGTTAAACAGTAGTGGCGATTAGTACCCCTTTTAATTTGACCCTATTTCGTATCATACTATCATTAACCAGCAGTTACAAAGTTCTAAACAACCTCAAAGCAGACATTAGAAGAACGAATAAATCAAATAATAATAAGGTAAATCACTAATCTCGTATGTGACGTCATCCGCTGTCGGGAAGAGCAGACTGGTGTGGCTGGCTGGCACAACCTTTGACAACTGCCTCACATGTGAGCAGGGATGTGACATTGTTGGACATAATAAATATTAATCCTTTAGTAAATAAGCAATCATGCACTTCTGCATCAGTTGAAACAAATTGGTAAACACATATTTTGCATTAACCAGCAATACAAGAACAAGATTAAACCAATTGATCCTATAATTAAGGTGACACTAAGTGCATGATTACTGTCTATCACTGAGATCCCTAAATGGTTTAAAAAAATACAAAAGAAGTCAATTTAAAATTATTTTATGTCCTTATATCTCATCCAGTACAACAGTGGTCTTCTCAGACACGTAAAGACCGTCTAAGAACTTTCTGATGTCCTTGTTTTTAACTGTGGTTGATTGTTGGATAAGGGCAGCAGAGCTGGACACATCCTCCAAGGAGTTGCCTTCAATGATGAGCTCATCCTTCTGCTTGGGCGAGTTGACGACGGTCACACCAGGTGCCATCTTTACCCTCCTGATGTATTTCTCACCAAGGAAATTACGGATTTCAATGATGCTGTTGCCCTCAGTGGTGACACAGTTGATGGGGAAATGGGCATATACGGAGCGCATTTTGTACTGGAATCCCTTGGTCACACCTGGAAGGTAAATAAATCAATAGATTAATGAAAATGGTAGTCAATATGGCTTAAAATCTTGGTTCTCAAAATTGTTGTTTATTTTCAAATCTTGTTTTCCAAAGTAAGAGACATTTGACACAAATTATAACTGGTGGTGGTGTGGGTTCTTGCTCCATTTATTTTGCAAGCACAGTTTTCATGTAACTATTGCACACTATCTCTGTAAATGAACATTGATGACATATTAGGCAAATATTGTGATTTTAATTTTCATGAACTAGATTTACGTGTTTTCGATTAAATGCAAACTAGGCAAGAAAACTGCTGTAGGTACTTATTTTTAATTTAACATTGTTCTAACTTTTACAAATTAGACTTGAAATTCAAAGTTGATGCTTGTACTTTCCCAAGTTATCTTTTCCTCTAGGATTTTGATATACAAATTTGGTATACATTCAGCTTGGATTTTTGTTGATCTAGTTGCTAAATTACCTAGTTCAAGTAATTGCCCCACACTAGGAATTTCTCCTGTATCGTGTGTGTGTTTACAATCATATAAACTCACATACACAAACAGCCAGACCTCCGAACTACTATCTGTAGGCCATACAAATATTTTTTTGGTGTGGGAATTGAACCCACAACACACAGCAATCAATCGCTCAACCACTGCACCAACCGTGCTGTCAATTTCAGGCATTAAGCAGTTTGGTGCAACTGACACTGCTTCCTCATGTTGCTGGGATAAAGGGTATAGAAGCAGTGTTAATCTGAAAGTATCAAAACTATTGCAATCCTGTGTTACTCAATCAAGAAAGTTTACCATTACACTATCAATAACAGAAGTCCTATCTCAAATAAAAGCATGTTTAAAAATTTCAAATAAGTTTTTACTCTAGCTAATATAATTATTATCTAGTACTTAGAGCTATCAGATGCACTATTAAATGGTTGGACATTCCAAGCCTAGATGCTATTGCCACCCAACCAATAGTGATTAATTTATTTCTATAAACTTTATGTAGAATAGTGGTACATGGGTACATCGTTTTATTCCAAAAAATATTTGTCAAATTCAGTTACAAGTAGTTCGCTATATTATCGAAATATATTATTGACAAACTACAACCAACCCTACATGGGCTATGAACCTACTGTAACCTCTCGAAAACAAGCTTTATAAAAGTTAATCATGGAGTCTTTAACTAACCTCCGATGTATTTCAGGTTATAACACAAGTTAGTAGAATAACAATACAAGTAAACAATTACCTTTGATCATGTTCTCAACGTGCGAGCAGACTGTCCTGACAGCGGCGAGCTCCTTCTTGGAGCCAAACCATTTCTCTACCTTCAGCACTCGAGGGTTCACCATGCGAATATCAACAGCCAAGTGCTTGAAGTTCCTCTTCAAAATTCCGCGCGGTCCTTTCACTGTCACCAACCGCGATTTCACGTGTACAGTGAGACCCTCAGGGATCTTCACTTTTTGGTTCGCAACTATTTGCTTCATGGTCAAGCCTAAAACGATAATAAATTCAGTTACAGAACTTAACCTGTTTGTTGTAACACTTGTCAACTCGGGGGGCTATGTTTTACGTTTAGTAAATGAAATATAGTTTAGAACTGGTGCAATATGATATTTCTAATTTATATTCATCACTATCACACCGATAAATAATATATTTTAGGAGATTTTCATGGATTTTTGCAATTACAAACATATTCACCTACTTTCTTTGACACAAGAGCCGGAAAAGGCAGATTCGGCAAAAAGGTGTTGCTAGTATTCAAAATTATGAAACGTCAGACGACTGTTATTCTCGATAAGCTTGAAAATATTACTTTTTGATTTATCTTATCTGACCTAGATAATGAGTGTGAAATAAGTTTGTGATGGATAAAGCTTCGAAAATTCTGAAGCTTGTCGTTTTACGTTAGTTCTAATTCTAAACTTGACGATGGTATTTACAAGTGTCTGTGTACAAAATCCATCACAAACTTATTTCATACTCGATTGATAGTAACAAATAGGCATAATAATCAACGGAATCTCCTACGCAAAATTCGCGAAGGTTTTCTTGGTTAGGTGATTAAATACTGAATCTCCACCGAGATTAAATCTCTACTGAGGACCGACCGAGAATATCAGTAACCATTTAACATTAAAACAGCTGACTGTCATGTCACTGTCACTGTCACACAACCAAGAGACCAGTAGGGTTTTGTGTACGGGAAAATAAAAATCAAAACATTTAAGGAGTTGTATGTAAAAAGTACGATTAATAAATGAAAATAAGTGTTAATATCTAATTAATCTAAATACGTTTGCTTGTGTTAAAAATGTTGTTCAAAACTTTTATTCAAGCAGAACTGTGCCGTCGGATTTTTGTAAGAGGTAATGAATTTTTAGGTTATTTTGTAAAGGAATTTATTTGTAGTCGATTTACTAATAAACTAATGTTAACAGGTCTTAGCACCAGAACATCATGGGATATTGTAACAGGAGTTTGCGTTGAACGACTACCAGTGGTCACTCCCCCATTGAGTGAGATGTATAAAAAATACTTGGACTTGCAGAACACCCTAGAAATTGAAAAGAGCATGAAGTCTAACCACGAGATTAGACATGAAAATGATAAGTAAGTTTTGACATTCACATTTTCTCAGGCTTGCACATCCATAGAATAACCGGAAAGTTATGAAAAGCTTAACTTTCAAGCTTAACAGTAGTTACTTAGATTCTAAGATGATCCACTAACTGACAATTTGCCAAAGCACCTACTGTCTAACTTGAATATTTTTTTTTGTATTAAAAGGGTTCAAGCAGAGCTTTTGAAAAATGAATCAGTTGATGTGGACATTGATGCAGTGAGTAAAATCACAGCACAGGACTTTGAGGATGCTGCCAATGAAGAGCTGGCTCACTTTAAGTTTGCCAGTGTGGAGACTGGTAATGTATTTGTGCTTACACTGCCTCATTTAACCGCTCCGGCCCCGGCGACACACCGGTTTGTCGCGAATTAATCGCGAATTTAATGTTTATTTACCTATTACATAAGATTTATATTTTTTTGGGAATTTTCAAATGTCTGGGCCGCAGCGATTCTGTAAAATTATTACTGAGAAAAAACCAATTGTAATCTATATTTTTATCCATGAACTAGCAGGATCTCACTCAGTCATATTATTCTCATCATCTTCCATAATTTATATTGTTGTATTAATAATTGTTTATCACCAGTTGATGTGTACAATACATCTCTTGTCTAGATAATAGGCCTCAGACTTAGGGTAGTCAGGATTCTCAAAAAAAGTTTGTAAGTAATTGTGGTAGAAATATTTTATAATTATTTTATTTTTATTCAGATGCTGACATAAAAGGTGATAAAAGTTCCACAGAAAGGTGTCTCCAAAGACATTTGATTCTAGTGACACCAATAAAGCTAGGTTCAGATGTGAAGACATTGCTGCCTCAGGGCTTGTGGAAAGAAGGAGAAACGTTAAGACAGGTAGACATCCCTTCCGCAAAACATTGAAATTTTACAGATCATTGTGTAAAAATTATTTCCCAGACAAGAAATCGATTTTTTTCTGGGGTTGACATGCCATAAGCAGAAACCTTCAGATCTATGGTTGTCATAATTAAAGATAGATAGATTATAGCCTAACATTAGCTTATTAGTTTTCTAAAATCTTACTCTAAGTGGCCTAAATTCTCGTTTTTTATGTTTTAGACTGCAGAAAGGATAGTAAAAGAGCAGTGTGGACCAGAACTTACAGTACAATTTGTGTCAAATGCACCATGTGGATTTTATAAGTACAAGTATCCCTCAGAAGTCAATGGAAAAATAGGGGCTAAAGTAAGTATTGAATCAAGCTATCAGATTAATAAATTTGTAGTTTACTAGCACTTCGCCCGCGACTTCGTCCGCGCGGATTTAGTAGGTACTCCACAAACTTCAACGCCCCCTACACCCCCTTATAAAGGTCAGTTTTGGAAAATTAAGCACATTTATTACTTAGCCATTTCTACTTATTCTATGGTCTCAGGTTCAGCGCAACTGTTCACCCGGTTCACCCCGTCAGGAGTTGATTATGCAAAAGTTGTTAGGTACATCTGTTTGAATAATCCCATTTTTAGTTCGTTCATAGCATTCCGACGTAAATTAAAGCAAGCAATAATGTCCTCCCCTAAAAACTTGCTGCAACCCCTGCTTCACCCCTTATTATGTAGGTATGTAGTTTATTTGCGAAAAATCCAAACATTTGTTATTCTTATTGTTTTATCGAAATCATTTTCAACTTCATCGGACCAAGCATTGTTATGATTCTTCCCAGTTCGCTCAAGCCGCGACATTTTTCTTACTCCGAGCATGTTTATTACTGTCGTAACTTTTGAACGAAAGGTCCGATTTCAATAATTTAAAGCTTAATTTACACGGACATAATCAACCTTAATTATCAAACCGTTTAAATGGATAAGGATTAATATCATGATACCGAAATCTCCATTTTTTCATATCACCAAGGATTTGCTTGAATAATTTTAACAAAAAGCGGTCATGGTGACTTAACCATAATAGTTAGACATATGGTATCGCGGACTTTTTTGTAAACATTGATGACCTCTATAAAACTGTAGTACATCACTTTGCTCTATTGTCAATAGATTCCGCAGCGTACGCGATATAAGGATTTTTTCTCACACCTTGGGTTACATTATCGAAGTTTTCATACGGATCCCTAACATTTTGAAAATATTCTACAGCCTATGTCCATCATCGATAATGTACGATTCTACTGGTGAAAGATTTTTTCAAATCAATCCAGTAGTTTCGGAGCCTATTCATTTCAAACAAACAAACAAACAAACAAACAAATCTTTCCTCTTTATAATATTAGTATATACATCACTTTGCTCTATTGTCAATAGATTCCGCAGCGTACGCGATATAAGGATTTTTTCTCACACCTTGGGTTACATTATCGAAGTTTTCATACGGATCCCTAACATTTTGAAAATATTCTACAGCCTATGTCCATCATCGATAATGTACGATTCTACTGGTGAAAGATTTTTTCAAATCAATCCAGTAGTTTCGGAGCCTATTCATTTCAAACAAACAAACAAACAAACAAACAAACAAACAAACAAATCTTTCCTCTTTATAATATTAGTATAGATAATAGTCTTTCTAATTGAGAGAACTCATAATAATAATTATGACGAAGACCAAACTAAGAATGACAGGCTTTTAGGTAGTGTTTTCGGATTTTACGCTTAAAGGAAAACTTGGACTCAGCCTTCTTGATGTCAAGGGGTAGCATATTCCAGAGTTTAATGGTTGACCAGCATAGGAATTAGACATAAACCCGGTGCGGTGAGAAGGAATATGAAGGAGTAAGTTTTTAGATGCTCGAAGGTTGAGACTGTGACTCCCAACACTTTAAAATATTGTTATGTTTTTATTTTCATCTTACAATTCATAATTAAAAACTTTACCTCATTTTCAGGTATTCTTCTACTACGCCAATTACAAAAGTGGAAAACCAAGCAAGACTAACGCCGATTGGTTAACCCGAAACGAACTGCAACAAATATTGCCAGAGAAATACAACAAATCCGTGAAAGAGTTTTTAATAGAAGAATCACAATAATAGTTTGTACCTATGTAATGTATCATTAGTAATTTTAAATGTATGGTTAATTTATTGTTTGTTTAATTGAAACAACTGGCATTTTATTTTATTAACGAATGGCGCAGATAGAGGGCGCTAGTATCCGCCTAAATCGAATGAATTCTCGAGCCAGTACTGCTCTCACTATAGACCCTATTATTATGATGTCTATGGATAACTATCACTACATATCGCACACCAGCTAACTTAAAAATTCAGATATTTGAGTTGTGCCCACCATGGAATTCTGTAACTTAATACCTACCAACCAATAAAACAGGTTTAAAAATATTTCCACCATTCGACGCTAGATTGCAAAATTCACCAATACGGGCTCAACTAAATATTAGTGTGGCTCGAAACAGGATTTTCAGCCGAATCCGAAACCGAACCGAAACGTATATAACGTGTAACAGAATAAACGCAATACATCTTAAGGGGTTATTGTACTCATCATAATGAACAACTTTCACTATGGGACCAACACTGAAAACGCGAAACCTATACTTTTCCGAGTGAAAATTCAGTCTCTCGACTGCTACCTAATAAGAAATTTCAGATAAACCCTAATACCACTGTGCCCGACCCGGGAGTCAAACCCAGGACCATGTTCAGCATTAGCACTTGCGACCACGATACCAACGAAGCACTCAAGTTAGTTTCTCGGAAAATCAACTCGAAAGAAAAGTGAAGGCGTTTCTTATTTAAATGGGCTTCCACAAGGGGGCATGTTGGGACCACTTAATATCTTCCTAAAAGCTAACTGCTTTCTTATAAAACCATTCAGTTCCAGATTCGTGTAGGTATTAGGTATCCGCTCTTTATTGATATCGCAATTTCATTCGCGACTATTCGTGCTAAGCGCTGCTCAGCATTTATTATGCGCTTAAGTGTGGAACTCCCTGCCAATTTTTGACCACCTATAGGTATTATGCCATTCCAGCATCAGCAGCAGCATCAGCATCTTCCGGGTTCGCTCGTTCCATCGTAGACCTCATCCACTGCTTTCCATCAGGCGATATCAAGTTTAGTTTCACATCATGAAAAAAACTGTTCCATTTTTGTTAAACTAGATTGGTGGCAAAATTTTTTCTTTACTTTTCGTGAAAAACAAGGACCTGGTATAAGAATAGCAAGTCCAAGCTAGAAGGATCTTCAAAAGGTCTAAGAATATCTCGATAACTTTCTGAGATATTTCAGTTCAATGTCTAGTGTGGCCACCAAAATTCAAAATCGCCCACCAAAATCGAAAGTGCCCACCAAAATTGAAAATCAGTGGTACCATAATTGGATTTCTCTGTCACAATCCTCAATCTCACTATTAAACTGCGTATTTTTATTCTGAATATTTCTGCTTTTACTCGTGTTTCGCTCCGGTAAGGCAACTATCTCATTTGATTCCATTTCATAATCTTTGTGCCTGTTTCATGTAGCTAGTGTTATCTCTTCTTAGTCCTGAAATTCTTCGCTGCAATAACTCTATCTCTTTGGCTTCACTTTTTTGACTTTGTCTTCGACTGATGCTTCGTCGTGCGCGGACGCCGTGATAGATGTGTTGCGGCAAGGAATGGAGTGCTACATTCCGTGCTGCATTCCGTTCTCTGGCGTAAGAATGTCTGGCGATGCTCGTCCATGGTTTGGTGCCGAGTGCAATCGTGCTGATGCGCTTGAACACGCGGCGTACCTAGCATGGGTAGACGCTCGTATTCGCAAAGCAAATGAAGTGTGCCAGAAGAAGAGAGCCTTCAACAGGGCTGCCAAGTCCTGCAAGAAGGTATTGCGGAGGGCTAAGTTTGACCACATTAATCGAATTGACAAACAAACTTGCTTCATACCCAGCAGGTAGTAAAGTCTTTCGGTCCCTGGCTAAGTCGGTTGAATTGAACTTCTATCGTCCCTCACTACCACCACTGTTGAGACCTGACGGGTCACTGGTCCACTCCGCTGAAGACTCCGTTTGCGGAATCTTCAATCCTGGTAGCGCGAGCCCCCCTGCTTTTCCTGGTGCATGCGAGTCGAGTATGTTGAACATTCACATACATCAGAAGGACGTCCGGGGTACTTAACCGTATACCTGCAATTGTACTGATTATGTAGACTTGTGCGCCTGATTTCGTGACTTGGGCGTGTCTTTTTACCGCAAAAAAGAGTCATTTTGACCAAACTCCTACTTTTCGGGGTGTATTTGTTCCTGTGACTGATCGGCTCGAGCTTCTAGGCATGGAGTTGACATCCAATATCAACTTCAGCGCCACCATCGAGTACAAAGCCCAAATTGCGGCTAAAAAGCTGGGCATCCTAAATAGGGTGAAGCGATACTTCAGGCCTGGACAGCTTTTAATCCTTTACAAAGCACAAGTCTGATCCTGCATGGAGTATTGTAGCCACCTTTGGGATGGCTCAGCTAAGTATCAGCTTGCCGCGCTTGACTCGGTGGAACGCAGAGCTAAGAGGCTCATCGGTGAGGTAAAACTGGTGGATGCCAAGTTACATAGCTTGGCTCATCGCCGCCGTAAGGTTGCCTGCTTATCGGTCTTTTACAGATTGTACTTCGGTGAGTGTGCCCAAGAACTCCACGACCTCATTCCACCGGCCCCCTTCTACCATCGGACATCCAGACGCACTGCATCTTACCATCCCTACCTTGTAGCTATTCCACCAATTCGCACTAAGCGTTTCCAAACGTCTTTTATAATGCGCACAGCAAAAGAGTGGAACTCTCTGCCTGCGTCTGTGTTTCCAAAAGCTTACAAAACTAATCTCTTCAAAGTTAGAGTGAACAGGCTCCTTCTGGGTAAGCTCGCTCCATCGTAGACTTTGTCTCTGTCATCTCTGACATTGACTAGAGTCAAGAGCAAATCCATCATTAATAAAAAAAAAAAACTTATGAAATCAGGCGCACAAGTCCGGTTGTAAATTAGCACGACTTGTGGTCTGTTGTGAAGAATTGACGTTGCGAAGTCGTTTGATTGTAACTTTTAGTGCGAGTATCTGGACTACATACTGCAATCACGACAGGTTCGAGGACGTAAATTTCTAGTTACCGAAATATGTTGGTGCGTGCTCTCATTATCAAATCCTGAAGATCTCGTCGTGCTGCTTACAAGAGGGTCGTGCGCATTAACATCTCTACTATTAAATAAGATGTCTTTGCTGTCACAACGTAAAAACTGGCTATATTGGTACAAACAATACATATACAGCCAGTGGTTCGTTTTCAATTTTGGTGGAGTCAAAACACCACCAAAGCCACCAAAATTGAGCCACCAAAATTGGAACCAGGTGTAAATATTTTTTTTTAAAAATAGGGGTTCTTAGTTACAATTAAATTAATACCACTGATTTATGCGTAACCCAAATCACTACGTCTAACGTGTAGCTTACTATTAAACCACTTTAAAATCAACAGCAAATCGATCCACCAAAAATTGAGAAATTCTTGTCCCCCGTGCTAGTCAGGCTGGTAATATTTCTTTCGGATCTGTACCTACCTACTTATTTGATTTTTTTATTATATTACGTAGGTACAGTTAGCGTTACAAATTGATAACAACACTTTTTTTTTAAGTTTACGTAAGAAAATTATAGCGCGCGTTGCGAGCACGTAATTTTTAAGATCTCGTTGATATAGCTTAGGATTTTTCGCACAGATTTCAAGATGCGAGGGCGAGCGAAGTGAGCTCGAAAAATGTATTACCCCTGCCTGGGTTTAGATTAGATTTTCTCTTAACCAGTCATACTTTTATAGAAGTTTCTTTGTCAACCTATGCCTAGAAACCCAAGCAACATTGATGAAAGAACAAGCGAAGCGAGCTAGAAACTTAACATGCAGCCTTGGGTAGATTTGATTTTAATGACCAGCTGTTTAACTAGAAGTTATAGAGTGACAGCCAGACTCCACCAACCTCCAAACTCCGAGCTGCTACGGAGACTTCGTCCAACCCCGGAATCGAATTCAGGAGCCCACACTCAGCAGGTATTTGTGTGACCGGTGGCCGTAGTTTGCGACCTTATGACCAACGAGACAGTCATAACTCATAACTTAAGCAAGAGAGGGCTATTGTCAAAGACTATAAAACCACCTATGGCTATTGTGAATGCCGTAAACCGTTGGCAGAAATGGCAGATGATTGGTTTTTGGGATCGGTCCATATAGGAGTCAAAGTCAAAGTCAAAGCATTTATTTCAATTAGACCATTTACAGGCACTTTTGAATTGTCAAGGTCGGTCGGTCAAAAAGATGAAGTTATTTGCACGTTCCAAAGCGTAGATCTCTATGGAGAAGAGCGTGCAAGAAACTCCACGGACACTCTTTTAAAAATGATATTTTGTTACAAAATTATGGTTACATCATTCATATTGAAATTATACATATATGTGAGAACGATGTAAAAGACGTGCAGGATAAAAGAGTCCGGAGTAAAAAAAGAAACAATTCAAAGAAATAATTAAAATAAACCATGGCAGCCGAGAGATGACCAGTCTCAGCTGACGGCGCCCGTTCACGAACATGACGCATACGCTAGCACCATTCGGCTCAACCATTTTTTAGGGAGCCAAATGATCCAACGCATGCGCCACCATCAGCCAGACTTTTGAGTGAGCATGACATCCCCAATCGCCAGGGTACATTCAAGTCAAAGACCTACCCAAAATGATCTTTATAGTTTAAAGCTACACAGTACTCACACATGTGCATGAAATTATACAATGTTAAATTAGTTGCATCTATACAATGAAAAAGATTTGCATTCTTACAATCTTCAGCCGGTCCAACAATATTACGAAATGCTAACAGATTACTTTGAGCCCTTAGTGGCTACCTAGTGGCGTTGTGGAGCAGGACCAGCATTGAGCCAAGCATTTTTATCTTCAATATACTCCCCTAACTTATAATATGCTTGCCTGCATAGTGTGCGTTTAATACAAGATTTAAATTTTGTCTCATTTAATTCTAATATATGGGGAGGTATTTTATTGTAACATTTTAAACAGTACCCCATGAAAGATGTTGCTACTTTAGCAAGTCTGAAACCTGGTTGAACTAATTGGTTCCTATTTCTAGTGACATAGTTATGTCTGTCACCTCGTTTACTAAAAAGATGTAGATTCTTTCTAACGTATATGATATTTTCATAGATATATTGACAAGGCACCGTCATGATGTTAATTTCTTTAAACAGTTCTCTTAGAGAATCGCGCCGGCGAAGATTGTAAATGGCTCTGATGGCTCTTTTCTGTAGAATAAAAATAGACTCGATATCAGCAGCCCGTCCCCATAGTAAGATACCGTAAGACATTATACTATGAAAGTAATTAAAATAGACTAGTCTCGCGGTATCAACATCTGTATACTGGCGGATTTTCCTAACAGCATATGCTGCTGAACTTAGCCTTCCTGCAAGAGATGTTAAATGGGGACCCCATTGTAGCCTTGAGTCAAGCGTAATCCCCAGAAAAACTGTTTCATCGACGAATTCTAGTTTCTCCCTGTTCAATACTATGTCACAATCACTACGTTTGACATTTGGTAAAGTAAATCGAATGCACTTCGTTTTTTTTCCATTTAATACTAAATTATTAGCAGTGAACCAATCATGTACCTGCAGTAGGGCGTTATTTATATCGTCAAGATTGTTAGCATGTCTATTTATTCTAAAAATTAAAGATGTGTCGTCAGCAAATAACACCATATTAAGTTTATTTTGTAAAATATAGGGCAAATCATTTATATAAACTAGAAACCTACCTCCACCAAACTAAAAATATATAAAGGAAACCTTAAATTAAAAAAACATACAATTGGCGGCCTTATCGCATTCCGCGATCTCTTCCAGGCAACCTGGGACCTTTTTTTTGGTTTTAGCTTCCGCGTGCGCCTGTATGTAATCTGGCGACCAAGTTTGCTTTAATCGGCCTCTGCCTAGCCTCATGAAATCATATTCGGTGGTCATTGCGTAGGCAGTGGTCTGGGCCTCAAGTCTGCTATTACAATTAGCGTCAGAATGGTCTATCATTGATTTCATAATTGTTGATTTTGACAAGTTTGATAATCTACTAATATAAAAGCGTCATTATGACTTTCCAATGGTCAACCACGGACACTCCATTGAAAGAAATGGAATAGAATGGTAATCAATCTCGTATAAATGACAAATTAATGACAGACGTATGCGGTAATCTGCTAAAATTTTGACAGTTCCTTCAATCAGTGACCTACCTACCATTAGAACGTCCTTGCTTTTCAAAGACATCGAGTCCATTGACCGACCAATGATCGATCATTATGAATTTAGCAGATTACGAAATTATAGCAAAATGACAATGGGATCGTGTTGGAATGACGAATTTATAAAAAATAGCAGACTTGGGGCCCTGGTCGAATGTTGTCGTCAACACTCGACGCGCTAGTCACTTGACCAGTATTTTAAAAACTGTTAACTTGTTATAAACGGAATGAATGTGAAAAGTATTATTGTTATGAACCATTTAACTTCAAAACACATGAGTCATAAAACAAAAGAGTTCGTAGTACCTACAAGTAGTATATTTTTGAATTTTCCAGACTTTCATGTTTTTCATTCGACCATTTGTTTACATTCTTGGAAAATATGAAAACTAGAGATGGGTGATGAATGTGTAGCGGTATCGCTGGCGCCAGGGCTTATGTACCTACCTATCCTTATAGAAAATTCGATATAATGATGCAACGTTTGTTTGGAATAAAAAAACAGTGAGCGTGGGTTCCTACCTATCTATCTACACAAAAGGGAATCCAAATATCTAATTTTCAGGAACACATAATATACTATTATACTTGAAATTTCTCCTGTATCGTGGGTGCGTTTACAAACATATAAACTCACATACACGAACAGCCAGACCCGGAACTACTATCTTTAGACCATGCAAATATTTATTCCGTCCGGGAATCGTACCCGCGACGCCACGCAGCACTCAATCGCTCAACCACTACGCCAACCGTGCCGCCAGATCAAACTTTATTATTTTTTTTATTTATTTTTTTTTTATTAGTGATGGGTTTGCTCTTGACTCTAGTCAATGTCAGATATGACAGAGACAAAGTCTACGATGGAGCGAGCTTACCCAGAAGGAGCCTGTTCACTCTAACTTTGAAGAGATTAGGGCTGTAACCTTTTGGAAACACAGACGCAGGCAGAGAGTTCCACTCCTTTGCTGTGCGCATTATAAAAGACGTTTGGAAACGCTTAGTGCGAATTGGTGGAATAGCTACAAGGTAGGGATGGTAGGATGCAGTGCGTCTGGATGTCCGATGGTAGAAGGGGGCCGGTGGGATGAGGTCGTGGAGTTCTTGGGCACACTCACCGAAGTACAATCTGTAGAAGACCGATAAGCAGGCAACCTTACGGCGATGAGCCAAGCTATGTAGCTTGGCATCCACCAGTTTTGCGTCACCGATGAGCCTCTTAGCTCTGCGTTCCACCGAGTCAAGCGCGGCAAGCTGATACTTAGCTGAGCCATCCCAAAGGTGGCTACAATACTCCATGCAGGATCGGACTTGTGCTTTGTAAAGGGTTAAAAGCTGTCCCGGCCTGAAGTATCGCTTCACCCTATTTAGGATGCCCAGCTTTTTGGCCGCAATTTGGGCTTTGTACTCGATGGTGGCGCCGAAGTTGAGACTGGATGTCAACTCCATGCCTAGGAGCTCGAGCCGATCAGTAACGGGAACAGATGCACCCCGAAAAGTAGGAGCTTGGTCAAAGCGACTCCTTTTTGCGGTAAAAAGACACGCCTGTGTTTTGGTGGCGTTGTATGTATGTAATGTATGTAAATCGGGCCGGTTTCCGCAACTCCACGACTAAGCGCGTATTTTGCGTGCAGGTGGGACAAATGTTTCATTCGATCCACCCCAGCTCCCCAAGAAAGGCCAGCAACGCCTTGGTGTTACTAACTATCTCACAAAGGGTACCTGGGTTTCCGAAGTACTTAGCCCTGTAATCGGCGACTACCGGGCAGCTTAGAAGCAGATGTGCTGCTGTCTCATCCTCCTCCATGCAGGCTCTGCAGAGTGGGCTGTCAGTGACTCCTATGACATAGAGGTGTTTATTAAAAGACCCGTGGCCAGTTGTGACGGCTGTGACTGTACGCAACTGTTGTTTAGTCAGTCTTAGGGCTTTTTTCGTGAAACGGCCATCAATTGAGGGAAGTGCCTCCTTGGCCTGCCTACACTCACCATGGTCAACCCATAATTTGTGATGTTTGTCTCTGGTGCGTTTCCTTACCAGGTTGCGTAGGTAACCGAAAGGGAGTGGCACGAAGGGTTCAGGACCTATCGCTGCCATACTTGAGCCCCTTCTGGCGAGTTCGTCCGCTGCATCGTTGCCTCGGGATTCGCTGTGTCCCTTAATCCATTGAATGGTTACTTTGTTGTATCTACCAACCTGGTTCAGACGTTGGTGACACTCGAGGATCAGCCCGGAGTTAACTGTGTGGCTGTTCAGTGCTTGCAGGACGGCCATGCTGTCCGAAAGTATGCGTATTGAGTGGTCCTTAACTTCCCTGTTTAAGATGGCTAAAGCCGCCAAGGAAATGCCCATGCACTCAGCTTGAAACACTGTGTTGTGGACCCCCAATGGTGTGGCTATATGAATGTTGAGATCCTCTGAGAAGATGCCCGCACCCGTGCCAGTACCTGTTTTTGATCCATCAGTGAAGATCCGCAGCTCGGCGGGGCACAGCCCCTCGCAGCGGTGATCCTCATGCAATTGGATTTTGTATTTTTTATCAAAGATAAATTGCTTGGATATCCGGTCGTTGATTGCTTTTGTTATGGGGAGTTCACTGTTGAGCTCCTCAAGCAGAGCGGTGTGTTGTGTTTCTCTCTTACCCCAGAGCTCCAGTGCTTTAAGGCGGACTGCTGCCATCGTCGCTTCCTGTTGTATGAACAGGTGGAGCGGGGGGAGTCCCAGTATGGCTTCCAGTGCCGCAGTCGGAGTTGTTCTCATGCAGCCCGTCGCCGCCATGCAGGCCAGCCTTTGCATGTGTTGTAGTTTGTTTACGGCTGTAACTAGCTTTGTGCGGGTCCACCACACCACGGCCCCGTAGGTGATCATGGGCCGAATTACTGCGCTGTACAACCATAGTATTATTTTGGGAGATAGACCCCACTTCTTACCTATCATTTTCCTGCATTGCCAGAAGGTGATGCAAGCCCTGTTTAGTTTGTAGTCTATGTGATTACTCCAGTTTAACTTACAGTCTAGGATAACCCCAAGATACTTAACCTCGTTAGATAACTGGAGTTCTGTGTTGAAGAGCTTAGGTAGGCGGTAGGGGCCTAATGCTCGTTTTTGTGTGAACATGACTAATTCAGTTTTAGTGGGGTTTACCGACAGATCATATTCACCGCACCATCTCTATACGATGCGTAGTGCTTGTTGAGTAAGATTGCAGATCGTCCCAGTCACCTTCCCAGGCACAAGGATCGCGAGGTCGTCTGCATAACCTATTGTGTAGTAACGATGTGCATTGAGTCTGGTAATAAGGTCATTTATCACCAGATTCCACAGAAGAGGGGAGAACACTCCTCCCTGCGGGCAGCCTCTGGCTATCAAGGCCAACTGCTGCTCTTCCTCAAGTTTAACCACTCGTTTGCTTAACATTTGGTGGCGTTAAAAGTGACCAGATTGTCATCACCCCACTGGGAGACAACGCTTAAGGTCAAATTTGTCCGCTCTACCATGGCCTCTCTCAAGGAACGGACTTCATCCCCGCCGGTTGTTGCGCTGGACAAGTATCTCTCTGAAACCGTACTGTCATCTGCGTACCCAACAAGACCAGGCTGAAGTAGGTCATTGATGTGTAGCAGGAAAAGAGTTGCAGAGAGAACAGACCCCTGAGGAACTCCGGCATCAATAGCCATGAGGTCAGAGGAGCAGCCGTCAACGACTACTCGGATCGACCGTTCACTTAGGAAGTCTGATATCCAGCTACTAAAACCAGCTGGGATGCCATAAGCAGGAAGCTTGTTGAGTAGACCTGCGTGCCAGACCCTGTCAAAAGCCTTCGAGATATCGAGCGACACAGCAAGTGCTTCGCCGTGTCTCTCGATGGCTTCGCCCCAGCAGTGCGTGACATACACAAGTAGATCACCAGTTGACCGTCCCTGGCGAAAGCCATATTGACGGTCACTGAGGAGATCATTGTCTTCAAGGTAGGTCAGCAGCTTACTGTTCAGAACCCTTTCCATAATCTTGCATAGGATGGAGGTAATGGCGATTGGACGGTAATGTGCAGGGTCAGCACGGTCACCCTTTTTGGGCACCGGTTGCACATTCGCAAGCTTCCATGTTTTCGGCACCGTTCTTTTTTCAAGAGAGAGGCGGTACAGGCGTGTCAACACAGGAGACAGTTCAGGTGCACATTGCCTCAACACTCTCGCTGGAATGCCGTCAGGTCCGCTGGCCTTATTCACGTCTAGACTGCACAATACTCTTCGGACCTCTTTAATGTGAACTGTAATCTCCGGCATCGAAGAGTCACAACGAGGTAAAGTTGGTGGTTGCTTGGAGCCAGCGTCCAGACGCGAATTGCTTGCAAAGAGAGTGGCAAATAAATTTGCTTTCTCTCTTGCAGAGTGAGCCAGGGAACCATCAGGTTTTAGCATTGGAGGCAAAGTGGGTCGACAGAAATTCGTTTCAACCGCTTTCGACAGGGACCAAAACTGCTTACTACCCGGAGGGTGCGATGCTAGTTTGGCCCCGATACGTCCGACATGGTCAAAACGTGCCCTACGTAAAACCCGCTTGCAGAACTTGGCAGCAGAATTAAAGGCTCTTTTCCTCGCGCGAACCCTACGTGCTTTAGCCTTTCGGTCGCGGGCCTTGATCCAGGCTTGGTAAGCAGAGTCTTTACGGGCCTCAGCGTGGGCGCATTCTGCATTATACCAAGGCCGGGACTTGTGACCGAGCGGGATGTCGGAGAATGGAATAAAATACTCCATCCCCTGCCGAATCACGTCCGCAATCACATCAGCACAGCACGAGGGGTCACCCGAGGAGAAGCACACTTGCCGCCAAGGATAAGACGCAAAAAAGTGCCGCATCTCATCCCAATCTGCTGACTCGTATCGCCATACTCGTCTCGTGCCCCTAGGACTCTTATCTGGAGGAGAGCAGGTCAACACGGATTTCACCAGGCAGTGGTCAGACGTTCCCAGCGGAGCTGAGACCGATACTGAATGACTGCCCGGATCTGTTGTCAGCAGAAGGTCCAAGCAATTGGGTGTATGGGCGTCAACAACCGGTACCCGCGTTGCCACATTCACCAGCTGGGTTAGATCTAGCGTTACAGCAAACTTGCGCGCCTCTAACCCGGCATGGTCAGTTTTCTGGTACGGGAACAACCACTCTTTATGGTGGGCGTTAAAGTCCCCCAGAAAAATGAGCTTCGCTGTTGGGTATTAGAAGTAACTTTGTGGACTGATGCAGAAAAGCCTAAGAACGTAGCGTAAAATGCGAGCAATAGCGAGCGAAGCGAGCTCGAAAATGTTTGTACCCTGGATGAGTTCATCCAGGTACAACATTTTTCGTGCTTTTGAAGTGTTTGTTAAGCCTTTGAACTGAAAGCAGATAACTAACTAGGTATGTACTTTCAGTTCAAAAGCTTAACGTAGCCATTACAGATTTATCGGAAGCACAGTTCAGCGAAGTAATGTCATCATCTGCCTAGCCTTTTCCCAACTATATTGCGGTCGGCTCCCAGTCAAACTAGATTCAGCTGTAAACCAGCATTTTACGCGGAGCGGCTGCCTACCAGACCTCCCTTTAACTGGGTACCGCGGTACTTCTTCGCAAGACTGGTGTCAGATTTTCTGGCTTCTGACAATCCGTAACGACCGCCAAAGATCTCCAAATGACAGCCGGGACCAACGGCTTAACGTGCTTTCCGAGGCACGGAGGAGTCTCGGTATGTTAAGATGCGGTCACCCCATCAACAGACCAAACCTGAGTTGCGATCGACCCGTGCGGCAGTAAGTAACAATGATAAATATGAACATTAATAAAATAACGCTGGCTGGCAGTATAATAAATAAATTATACTTTGTATTTCTTTACCCTTATAAAAGTGCGCAGTTAGCTTTCGTTTCTTATAGGGTTACCGAGAAATAGTGTTAGCGCGAATCTCGAGCGGCGGTGCTTCACGGTAAAGCATCGAAATAGAAGTTTACTTAAACAATGAGCGTGGTTTACGAGTAAACACTTTTTGGTGCCCGACTCCCGAAGATGCCAGCAGTTCGCATTGCCAAATTGTATCTTATGAGCTGCGAATTAGATTTTACTTTCCTATACAATTAATGAGTTAATTATGAGAGAATTCTGATCATTTTGTTTTTGGATTTTGATTCTTAAACTCTTACTACGAGAGTAAGTTTTCCGTCGCTGCGCGTGAGTTTGCTCGCTAAAGATGGAACATGTTAACTGCACTTCCCAAGGCTCCCGTATTTTCGTTTACAAACAACGGTGTGCTGTTTTTCGTTTATGCCGTGCGGGATTAAATAATTTTCTACGAAAAGTATGTAAACACTAAACACAGTTTTGTTGTTTTCCTTCCGTGGAACTACTAGTACTGAAGCCGTTACAGTCAATTGTTTCGTTTTTAGTTCTCGTGTTGTTGAGGAATCATGTCATCCCTAACCTTTTGACTAATTAAATTCACACTTAATTAATGTTCACAATAAATTCCCAAGAGCTGGAGTTCTTGGTCCATTAGGTGCCTAGGGTTGCCACTCGTGCTATACCTATTATATAGTAAGTACTATTAACTTTTACACGTACGCGCATATCCCGTTTTTTCCCCGTTCCCGTGGGAATTTCGGGAAATCCTCTCTTAGTGCTTCTCTACACTCCCCAAAGAACCTACATGCCAATCACTCAGTTACGGAAGAATTTAAATACAGAGTGAATTTTTAAAGTGTGCGTGGATTGCCAAATCCGAAACTATGAGGAATAGCGAAAAACACTGAAAGGATCAACACTAAACTTTCGGATGCTGTAATAATACAGTGCGTTTTTTTTTCAAAGTCAACCGGTTCGATTCCTGGCTAGGAAAACAAATTTTTCAAAAATCCAATGATGCTGTTTTAGTTTTCATCAAAATCGGGCTCGAGACTCTTTTCAGTGTTTTTCGATTTCGAACAGCTGCTCAAACTATATCAAGCGCAAGTTCGATCGTGTATGGAGTACTGCTCGCATCTTTGGGACCGATCTGCCAAATAACAGCTTGTTGCCCTTGATTCAATTGAGAAACGAGCCAAGAGGATCATCGGCAATGATAGGCTCGTCGAGTCGAAGCTCCAAAGTCTCGAGCATCGACGCCGAGTTGCTAGCCTGTTGGTTTTCTACCGGTTGCATTTTGGAGAGTGTGCAACGGAATTGCATAGTTTGATTCCGCCAAGCCCATTCCATCATCGGACCACAAGACGTACGGCGATGCGCCACCGGTACATGGTGGACATCCCACTCACACGCACAAATCGTTTTGGGAATACATTCATTGTGCGTACAGCTAAAGAGTGTAATTCCCTGCCAGAGTCTGTGATTCCTGATAACTACAACCTGGGAGTCTTTAAGTCAAGAGTGAATAGGTTACTTCTAGGCAAGCGTGCTCCATCTTCGACCACATCGTCGCTTAGCATCAGGTGTGATAGTGGTCAAGCGCGTGCCTAGCAATGCTAAAAAAAAAATCCTTATATTATCGGTTTGGCTATTTACGCACACTTTAAAAATTCAGCCTGTCTATTGATTGATTGTACTTTAAGTATTTTAGTCAATGTACTATGTAAGAAAAATAATATACCTATTACGCAAAATACTATATTCATCGGTAATTGGTAATTCATATACTGAGGAGTATAAATGTATGTCGTGGATTGATGGCGCAACTGTGCAACGGACAGCGCCATCTAACAAAATGTTTCGAAACCTAATAATCACGTGATCGGAATCGCAAACGCGCCCTACCGCTTGGACACAATTGTCGGTAGAGGGGACAGCGAGAACTGGTGGGGTTAGGGAGAGGTCACTCCAGCGTTTCTGCACTCTCGACTGTAGGCTCAGTACCAACAAACGTGTTTGTTTCCTGCGTAAACTGTTAGTCTGGTTAAAGTTATTTTAATTTAAATTATCTTTCGTTCGAGTACCTGCGACAGTGTTTACACCCAAAACTATGTTGGATTGTGAAGAAGACCCGGTGATTCGCATCTCGCCCACCAATGACGTGACATCGAAGTTGGGATATAACTTAAATGATCCACTTGGAAATTCGTAACATTGAAGTGATAGTGGAAACCGTTTGCACCATTTTTTTAAATGCAACAAACTGGAGCACTTATCGGTGGACGCTAAAAAGTCTAGTATGTGCTGTGAAGTGTTGTGAAATTCGATCCGATAAACATAAGATCGACGCGCGAAGTTAGTGCGTCACCGCGGTGGTATATTTAAACCTATTTTTGACCATAAGTAAGGCACTGAAAAGCTTCGTGCATACACCTATCTGAGTTCAACGCGAGACCAATAAAAGGAACATTCCAAGGCCAAATTAGTCCAGAACGGAGGCGAGTAGCTTCAAAACAGCTGGCCAGGTCAAGGAGAAGTGCGTGAGTGTGTGTGAGGTTCTTTACGTCAGCCTGATGAGTCATTTTCACTTTGGAATTACTGTGGAGCAGGGGTGCTCCGCGCTCGTTAGTTACTGATTTTCTACTTTGTTTATGAGTGAAATCATGAGAGCTACGCTCTCATGGATATGGATTATCGATGTTGGAAAATTTACTTTCCGCTTTTTGCTCTACGCTAAACTGAGGCTGTTATTTTCGGGATCCCTTCTTTTCGCATAATGTTCTTTGTCCTAATATACTTCAGCATAACGATTTTGGCACAATTTGTTTTGGCATAATAATACTTCGGCATAATTTTTTTAGGAATACATTTTATGTTGGCATAATCATCTTAAAGACTAATTTGTTTTGGCATAAATTTGATTCGCATAACGTTGGTAGGCCTAATGACTATTAGCATAACGTTAGTAGGCCTAATTACTATTAGCATAACGTTAGTAGGCCTAATGACTTTAATATCGACTGAATTTAATATGCTGTGCAACAAAAGTTAGTGACAGAACCGAATTGCTGCAAAACCGACTCCACGTAGTCTTGTTTGTCCTACCCCTAGAGTGTAATTTAAAATCGCGTAGGCGCGTGGGGCCGCCGGAGGCCCGCAGCGCCGGAGCCGTGACAGAAACCCTGCCTGCTGCATGTTGCATGCTCGCTTGAATGCTACATGCTGCATGCTTGCTTGCATACTGTATGCTTGCTTGCATGCTGTATGCTTGCTTGCATGCTGTATCCTTGCTTGCTTCATGCTTCCTACAGCGAAAATAAACCCACAAAATTGTTCAATACGTTATATTATATTAATATGTTACCTATATATTACCTGATTCAGGAGATATGGCTTTTTTCCAATCGTCGAAATAAATTGTTATACCTATAAAATATGTTTTATTTCATATGCTTAAATGAATTTGTGCTTTAGGATATTATGCTTAAAAAAGTTATGCTTTAGAACTTTATGCTTAATAAATTTATGCTTAATCATTATTATGGTTAGAGAAATTATGTTTAAAAAATTATGCGTAAGCTGTTATGCGTAACTACATTATGCGAAAATATAATTATGCCAAACAAAATTATGCTAAGTTATATTAGGTCTTAAAATTTTATGCAAATGGATAGGGAACCGTTTTTTTCATCTTGACTATCAATTTAGTGTTGCAAATAATGCTGATGCAGCGGTATTATACTGCGATCGCTGGTTGAGTAATAGACTAAATGTGTAGGTTTTCTTTTACTTGTGTTATCTTTCCGTTCAAATAGTTCAAGATTGGACCTCACAAACCTGGCAACCTCGTAAATATAAATGCATGGGGCAGTCAATAGATTGTGCGACTTGAAGATAGGCCTGCATAAGTCAGACCACAGCCTCATGCAGGCTCTTTTGAATAATGCACGAATACACTTTTTTTGGGCGATGAAGATATTCGCTATTTTGGAAGAGTTTCCCCACACAAATATACCGAATCGTATTACTGAGCAGACGTATGCGTGATACACCATTATGGCGGTATGCAAAGATGTACAATTTTAAATTCTTCTTAATTAAAGCAAATATTAATTGATTGATTTTTTTAAATATTATTTCGATGTGATTCTTCTAAGTGAGAGCATTTTCTCATCAAATGTTACAGCCAGAAACTTTGCATTACGTACCTGCTCTATATTATTATTGTTAAGAGCAACATTAAGGTATACAGGTTTACTTTTAAATGTTTTGCAATGAAGCACATTATTTTTGGAAATATTTATTTTTAATTTATTAATATCTAAACATTATTCTTCTTCTTATTGTGTGGACAGTAAGGTCTAACGGCCCCACACACCCTAGTGTCAGAGTTTCTAAACCTCCTCAAGGGCCTCTACCATGGTTTATTTCACGACCGCCATTTGGTGGCCGGGACCATCGGCTTAAACGTGCCTTCCGAAGCACGGAATCATCTTTTTATGAGATAATCAGGTGATTGAAGCCTGCAATGTCTTAGCCAAACTGGAAACAACTTTACAAAGTATGCTTCCCGTGGGAATCGAACTCACAACCACCGGGTCACAAGGTTAACGCCTAAACTACTCGACCACGGAGGCAGTTACTAACTATTGTAAAATGTCATTAAATGATTGCTTAATTTCTATGTCAAAATTTTGTATATTTTTACATTTAATGATAATAAAGGTGTCATTGGCGAACAATACGTAAGTGCGTATTGTTCGCCAATGACACCTTTATTTATATATATTAATATTTTTATTAACTGAGGCAAGTCATTTTTATAAAGAAGGTACAATAATGACCCCAAGATACTCCCTTAGCAATTAATCCGTGCTTCAGTATCAAAATCTTCTGAATTATTACATAATTTGTTTAATTTTGTAAACCTCGTTAATTGTTTTCTGTCAGATTTAATAATATTGAAACCATTCCTTTACTGGACCTCTGATACCGGATCATTCAAGTTTTTCCAGAAGCCGCGCTTGATCAACACGATCGAACGCTTTACTTAAGTCTAAGAGCAATGCACAAGTAGTTATTTTATCATTAAGGTTCGTCATCATACATAACTTTATAACTTTTTATCATTTTAGAATGAGATATTGCATGGCAAAGTTGCCACAAGGTCATGTTCCAACTTTAGACGTATTTAGTGAAAAATTGGACTTACGCTTTTGTATTAACGTGTCGGGGACAGTTTTCCTTATATAACAACAGTTAGTATTGAATGAAGCTGTACGATTACATATGATTTTGAGCTATTAAAATGTGAACATAGGTACGTGAGTTAATACGGTTGAAATTAAAATAAGATTGATTGATTCAAACCGTATAGTGTAGCAATGACCGTGATTTTCGTAGATTATCGTAGAGTTATTCGTGAACGTGGTTTATTAAAATGTGTTATTAGACGCAAGCTATTATTCCTCTTTTCGCAAGCACCGATGTGCTTAGCTTACCGATCGGTATGTCGGGAAGATGCCCGAGGCCAAGTACCAGGGTATCGAGCGGTAGCTCTGGATGGCATAGACGGGAGAGTCTGGACCAGGATATCGTTGTGGTAGCTCTAAATAGTGTAGTGGATTATCGAAGGGAACCTTGATATACAGACTAAAGACGCTTGACTCTCCATGATAATGGGAGAAAGGTCCCCGATCGCCAAGTTCCTCGAGAATTAAATGTCATAGTTGATGACAGTGGTAGTGACCAACCAAATCTAATTAAGAATGGCTTGTATACTCATACTCGAAACTTTTCTCACCACACCTCATGTGGAATAACCTGTAGGCGGTGGGTCTATTCTATAAGCTTTGACTGCACCTCATGTGGAGGAACCTGTAAGCGATGGTTCTATAAGTTTTGACCGCACCTCATGAGTAACGTGTGACGATGGGTCTAAAAGGAATCGTTGGTACGATTTCTGTCTGTGTTGGTTCACAGTGCCCCTCATGTATTGTTTATGTAGTGGCAGTTATGTAAAGAATCGTTGGTACGATTCCAGCCTGTTTTAGTGCACAGTTAAAATAAAGTTTAATGAGTTGAGTATGGTAAAGTAACAGAATTGTTAGAATTACTGTGTTGTAACTTATTGATCGGACCTTTTCCAATGAATGATGTTGTGCAGGAAGCACTGTGTACGAAGCCTAACAGGGCATTGTCAGTCATGACAGTTGGTATTATAATTAGATTTAGGAAGAAATAAAGTACCAATGAGAATCAGCCTTTCTGTTTTGGGCAGGACATGGCCGAGCTATTGTACTCTCTGAGTATATTTTGTCCACAGGAACTACACCCAAGGATGGCTGCTAGTCAGTGAGAGAGATCGCCGTGTCGTGGATTGATGTCGCAACTGTGCAACGGACTGCGCCATCCAACAAATTGTTTCGAAACCTAATAATCACGTGATCGGAAACGCAAGCGCCCCTACCGCTTGGACACGATCGTCGGTAGAAGGGACAGCGAGAACTGGCGGGGCTAGGGAGAGGTCGCTCCAGCGTTTCTGCACTCTCAACTGAAGGCTCAGTACCAACAAACGTGTTTGTTTCCTGCGTAAACTGTTAGTCTAATTAAAGTTATTTTAATTTAAATTATCTTTCGTTGTGAGACCAACCCTGAAAACTCGAAAAAAAAAACTACTGTTTCATACATTTTCATCGAGTGAATATTGCATTTTGTATGAAACAGCCGATTTATTTTTTGATAATTCGGAGTTGGTCCCATAGTAAAAGTTGTTTATAATCATGATGATGAGCACTTTCACCCACTGAAAGGTTGTTGGTGTTTTACAAAAAACCTTGTACATACAGCGTGTAACAGAATAAATGCAATACCTCTTAAGGGGTCATTGTACTCACCATTATGAACAACTTTTAAGGGGACCAACACTTAAATCGCGAAAAAGAACCCAGAGTTGGTCCCATAGTAAAAGTTGTTCATAATGATGAGTACAATGTACCCTTAAGAGGTATTGCGTTTATTCTGTTACACGTTGTATAATCTAATACCTACCTCTAAACGAGCAATTCTTGTATATAATATTGTATACATATAATCTGAATTTCGAAAACGGCTCCAACGATTTTCATGAAATTTAGTAGGCGGGGGTTTCGGGGGCGATTAACCGATCTAGATAGGTTTAATTTTTAGAAAACGTCATTTTATCCGTGTTTTCAAAAAAATATCCAGGCACTATTGATAACTTGGTAATTTATGTCAGTAAGTGTTTTAAAATTCCTAAATAAGTAAAGTAATAAAATCAAATAAAAGTTAGGAATCAATTACTATGCACCCCACAATGATGCTTGCTGTAACTATGTATCCATAATTCCTTCTTACAATAAAATCAAATACCTAGAGGTCAAGCAGATTCTCGCCATAGTGGTTACTGAGCTGATACAATCATAGCGCGATAACAGCGTAATTACCAGCTCCTACTGATTGTAGCTGGTCGAACGACGGAAAATTCGCATGGACAACGTCTAATTATGAGAAGGAAGCTTTGCAAGGATCCTGACTTCCTGAGCTTTAGAATATTGCCCTTTGACGAGGAGATAATAATATCATGGTATTCTTTTTTACTGCATTCCCAATCAGCACTCAGCAGGTCGTAGGTATAGATATCTCGTATTGGTACAAATTTTAGTTTTATTTCCAATAAGAGCTTATTAGAGGTTAAGCTCTAATTTCTTTGAAAAATGTACCTGCTGTATCTACAATTAGCAAATGCGACATTCTATGGCTAACCCGAGGTTGTATGGGTTTCAGAGGTTAAATAACAAATACTTTAAACCAACCAGAGCTATCTTTCAACTCCTAGTTAGTTGCCAACAAGTTTAGTTGATTTCAACTAAACTTGTTGGCAGCTAAGAAATATTTATTTGTTAATAACAAATATTTCATACCTAATGGCCTCGGGCGGGTTAGCAACTAACTTGGAGTTAATAAGTTAACTCTGGCTGGTGCAAGCAGGCTCATTGAAGGTATACTAAACTTATTATAAATCTACCGCTTCCATAACCACCGCGCGCTTTCTTCACCTCGTCATGGAGGAGGACATCTGGCCGCAGACGTGGTGAAAGAAAGAAAGAAAGAAAGAAAGAAAGAAAGGAGTTCGGCGTCAAGCAGCCTGCTGTGTTTCGTTGACGCGTGGGAGTACCAGTGCCTCAAGGCATCTTCTGGGCACGCTCGCTTTCATCATGGACCTCATCTATCGCATTCCATCAGGCGAGATCGAGGTCAGGAGCTAGCCCATTCATAAATAAAAAAAAATAAAAAAAAGAAATATATTTATTTGGGACTCGCACAAGACAAACAAAAAGTAAAACAGTAAAATAAAATTAACGATGGGTAGGTAGGTAATAAAAATTAATAAAAAATAAAAAACAAAAGCATCATATATATTCTGTGCGAGGCCAAAAAGGTCCCTATCTCAGGTCAGGTCGGTTCAGGTGTCTATATTTAAAAAAAAATATCACAGCGCTGGTATTCCGTTGCTTTCGCAGACAAGTGCCACTGGAACACACTATAAAATAGAGCTTTGTGCGTTTTACTAGCATAGGCTTAAGTTTCTATAATACTTAGGTACTTACAAAACTGTTTTATAAAAATATCACAGCGCTGGTATTCCGTTGCTTTCGCAGACAAGTGCCACTGGAACACACTATAAAATAGAGCTTTGTGCGTTTTACTAGCATAGGCTTAAGTTTCTATAATACTTAGGTACTTACAAAACTGTTTTATAAAAATATCACAGCGCTGGTATTCCGTTGCTTTCGCAGACAAGTGCCACTGGAACACACTATAAAATAGAGCTTTGTGCGTTTTACTAGCATACGCTTAAGTTTCTATATATACTTACTTACAAAACTGTTTTATAAAAATATCACAGCGCTGGTATTCCGTTGCTTTCGCAGACAAGTGCCACTGGAACACACTATAAAATAGAGCTTTGTGCGTTTTACTAGCATAGGCTTAAGTTTCTATAAATATTTACTTACAAAACTGTTTTATAAAAATATCACAGCGCTGGTATTCCGTTGCTTTCGCAGACAAGTGCCACTGGATCACACTATAAAATAGAGCTTAAGTGCGTTTTACTAGCATAGGCCTAAGTTTCTATATATACTTACAAAACTATTACTCAATATGGTATACCTGTATCGGCCAAAGTAACCTTAAATAAAGAGTTTATTTAATTGTTTTAAAAAGTTCTACATCATAATCCAATATCAAATAATCTAAACCGATGACTTGATCAATGATCAAATGTCTAATAAATCTTCAAATAACATCTTATTTGCTCAAAACAATTAAACATGTTTTCCGATGCAAGAACGTTTGCGATGCATTGTTAATATTTCATTCAGCAAGTACCTACTCGTATACAACGTGTAACAGAATAAACGCAATATCTCTTAGGGGGTCATTGTAAAAAACAATGTACTGAACAGCTGATTTTTTTTTCGTGATTTCGGAGTTGGCCTCATAGTAAAAGTTTATTTATTTATTTATTGACACATCAACGACTTATTCACTAGTTTGGTACATTATAATTTGGTTTGCACAGAAATAGTTTGCGATGAACTCGTCACTTAGGTGTGCACAGCACTTGCATAATTGAGAATAAAATAAAATAAAATAAAAATTGATTAAATTACATTTAAATTAATTAAAAATTACATTAAATCAGTGAGTAACTGAAAATTAAAATAAAAAAAAATTAAACATTGAACTAAATTAACAATAAATAGAAGAATTAAATTAAATATATTAACAAATTAATTACATATATCAAATAAATTATGTCAAAGTACATTCATTACAATTACAATAAACAGATCAAAATCAAAATTAAAATCAAAATCAAAATCAACGTTATTCATAATGATGAGTACCTTGACCGCTTAAGAGGTATTGCGTTTATTCTGTTACACGTTGTATACAGTAAAGACTGGGCCAGTTAGTAGCATCAAATCTGTGATTGAACTAAAAAAAAACTAAAACTAAATAAATCTCAACAGCATCAGACTCCTTGAAAAGTGTTTTTTTTTTACTTTTTATTCTTTTTTGGCAGTCGGGATTTTTGATAAAAGACGAGATTTACCTACATTTTCTATTTTGCTTTACTGTATATCAGATACAGAACATCATCTTCTAGTGTGACCACACACTTCTGATACACCTGTATATGTAACAAGGGGGGCGGCAAATGTGTACCTACTTATGTACACACCATCTACAATACATGAGTACAGTTAGGTACCACATATAGTCCGCCGTCTGCCCTGCTGTGGAATGTAGAAGAAATCGTAAAAGTCCCGAACACACGCGAAGCACTCGCTTTTGAATAGCTCGTAGATGACTTAATAAGGCGAACGCTTTCCTTTTGATAATTCGTTATTCTTACTTTCGATATTAAAAACAAATAGTAGTGGGTAAAAAATAATAGAGGTAGTAGCGTAGGTAGGTAATAGTGGTAGGCATTTTCAAAATATAACGTAAGTGGTTCTTAAAGTTTGCAGAACTGAAGGGATGTGGAGCACTGTATGAAAAAGCGAAGAAAAAGATGTCAACTTTACCCACATATAACCTAGCCGCGGAATGAATAGTACATAAGTAAAGTGCTTCATTGTTTTCCGTAACACTGATGGACATAGTTTTTAGAGGATATTTTTTGGTTACTGGCTGAAATTGCAAGCCGCGTTAGCATTCATGATCATATCTGTACAGCTGGTACAGATATAATAATAAAGAGTAGTAAATAGAAATAAAATAGAATAATCCGATGGGTGGAAAATGAAAATATGAAGTGCAGTGCAGTTGCACGAAGGGTAGTTGCGGATTTTTTTCGAAAGAGTCACCGCGGCCCTGGAACGCAAAGGAAATTTGGCAGAATATGGATGGGTTTTAGTCAGTAAGAGTCTGAAAATCCCTTGCGCTCCGCCCACAGCGAAAGGAGCCATTTGATGATTTCCCATCCTTAAAAAAAAGCACGAAGGGTAAAATAGCGTACAATACAGTCTGATGCAATATTAATTACTAGCTTTTACCAGCGGCTTTGCCTGCGTGAAATTTCCGCAAGGGGACATATTCCCGGGATTAAAAGTCCTATTCCAGGTCATTATCCACTCGTGTGCTACGTTTCATTCAAATCAGTTGACGTGAGGTGAGGAGGTAACACACAGACCGACAGAGTTATTTAGTTACACATTTATAATATTAGTAGGGAAGTAGGAGAAAAGGTATCCTTTTCTCCTTTTCCATCTTTGGAGCATTAAATTCCGAATTTCATGGCCTAAAGGTGATGTCATAAAATCGTGTGTATTTTTATGCTCGTCTTCGTCAGTGCCATTGACATGCCGATGAAACCATTTGAATGCGCATAACATCTGCGAGCGCCTACTTAGTTTCTCGTAGCAACAATAAGTGGCACTCACAATTACACCTAGATAGCAAAGTAAATAACTACTTCCAGTCTGTGTCTACGTGGCACATATAGAAGTATAAACTAAGTAATTACTTACTAATTTATAATGAAAAATAAGTCGTAACAGTCGGCTTCGCCTACAATTTTGCAGGTGTAAGGAGTATTAATGCCACAGCAAAATAATTTTATGTTTCAATAAATTACCCTGGCTGAACACCTGAGCTGAGCGATCTATGGATATTGCTAACAGTTCGACTTTACAACAATATCATATTACATGCCGACACCTCAACATTATAAAATTAATTTAAATTAATTACGTATAATAAAGAAGCCGTTTCCATGTTAACGTTAAAGGCTAAAGTTTAAAACGGCGGGGGGCGCAGCCCGGGGCTTCGTAGCATCTATAATTGATAAAATTCTCAACACACCACTCAATATCTTGTCGACATTTTACTATTTTGAGAAGTGACTCATTTTTTTTTGTATATTTCTTTTGAAATTATTTATTTCATTGATGGTGTCGTATGTTTACACTCGTTTAGGTTACCTACTTATGATATGCTTATAAATAGACAAGTGATTTATGTAACTTACCATACCTGTTATTTATACTTAATAACTTGAGAGACCCACCTTCGTAAATAGGAATATATTAATTTATTTGGCATTAATTGAATGACACATAAAACATAAACTATAGAAATATCAATCTCTGATTATAATTAATTGAGCAGTTTGACGTTGTAATTATTTTCCGTTAACATAAAAGCCTGTTTTACTCTATGTTTTAAAAACATTTTAGGTAGGTAGGTATTTCCGCTGTGTAGGTATGAGTACCTACAAAACAAAGGTGAACAACTAAGTGTTAAGAATCACTAAAAATTAGATCGAGTACCTAATTAGTCATCAGCCGGCGAGGGTCATTCATTAAGTAAACAAAAAACGTCCCGACAAAATTCACATAATGTGCGTCAAAGTTAGATAAAACGGCAAATAGAAGCTGAGTGGTCCATTGTTCACGTTTAATGGACCACCGACCGATACGCCGGTCGCCGCGGCATTCACGCAAAAACCACTCTGAAATATCGGCATCGGAAAAAGGATACGAAAAACAACATATTTCGCCATTGAGGTAGGCAGCCGAGGAATTCGTCAAAGTATTTTATCTCGAGCTTTCACAGTTCGATGGCGGCCAGTGTTAAGTTATTGCCGAGACAAAGTTATCGACGTAATGTGAGACCCTTTAGACGAATTCGTAGACTTATTTTCTTTGAATGTCGTCACAACTTTTGCCTTTCGGAGAAACATTTTCGCCTCAGCTGTAAAAATTTAAGAGTTCTCTATTAAGTATCTCAGTAGCAATCGAGAAAGTACCGCAATCGTCCTTCTGAATGCTAAGATTTCGGTTTTCAAAGTTACCTACATAAAGATAAAAAGATCGCAGAAATGTTAACATTGACTGTTAGCTGGTGACTCCTAGGAAATGTGTGACGGTACACCTCGCAGTAGATAGAACAATGTGGAGAACTGTTATCAGGGAGCCGTTTTAAAAGTTATGTAACCGTAAATATGAACAATATCGGCGCCAGAGTAAACAAGGGTCGGGACACATTAGCCGTCTGGTGCTTCTGTTAGTAGCGCTAACAACAAAGGAGCTAAAGCTATCTGTTTGAGTCAAACAATTGATACCGCAACCGCAATACCTGGCACCTATTCAAAGCGTAGAGGGATTAATCATATTTTCTTGGAAAATCTTTAAGAACAAATACGATTTTCTTGAGATCAAAAGTAAATCTACTGAGACGGTGGGAAAATTGAGCCATCCAGTCCTATGATGTACAAGGAAAACTTTGATGTTAGTTTGATATGACTTAGAGTAATTATTATGCAGACAATTTCGAAAGCCAATAAGCGAGGCTCTGATGACTTAGGGTTACCTAGACCATTACTGTGTAGTTTTCATAGCTAATGGAAGATCAATAACAAGGACTGAGTATAGACAGAATTGTGGACTTATTCTTATAAGGTAGGTATCTATTACGATATCGGTACGTCCCCTCATAACAGAAATACAATAAACGTTAGGTACGTATGTGTTTTATAATAATTACTTACTCAGATCTAATAATGATCTACTGACTTTATGAGATCCTTACTACGTCGTAGCTTACCGGAAGATAAATTGCTCCGTGGTTTAGTTTAGAGACTCATATTTTGATATAACATGACATAAGCGCTAAAAATACCGTAGTTTAGCTGTTGATTAAAATTGAAAGTTTCCGCATCGAACTTTCTCTACAGTAAACAGTAATAAGTGTTAAGGTTACGTAGGCACGTGTATTGACGTTTAATGGATTCAAGTTCGAAACGCGTTGTTACGGGCGCGTTAGGTATTCCTAAAGATATATTCGAGCAGGCGCAATCAAAAACCAATCATGTGTTTATTAGTTAGCCGGGAACATGACTGCGCTGGTCTGTCGGGCTCGGAGGAATGTGTTGCCGTAGGTACACACGCGAGAGGAGCCAGGCTGCCAGGTGGGCCCCCATTAGCAGCGGCGAGCCTCGAGCGGCCGCTCTTCATCTTTATGATAATTATTTTCTGTTTGTTTTCGTCGAAGAATCGGCCCGCCTCGCCGCGGCGAACGCTTCTCAGAACCAACTTCCATTGTGGTAAATTAAAGCCGGCCGGACCCCTGCCACGACGAGAGATAATTCGACAGGATGCCGCATATTATTAATTGCACTATGACTTGTGGAAATGGAGCTTTGAGTTTAGTGAGTCATTCATTCCGGTGGATCCGACGTTACCCTCTCGCGTGGGAACGCATCGCGTTAGAGAGTTACACCCGCGTTAACGATCGTCTTAACTTCACTTGAAAACTGACCATTTAAATTTTCATACGTATTTTGGTTTAATTGAATTCTGTTACTGAAATGGTCCACAGCCCCATTTACAGTCGCAACAACGTGAATCAATTAAGCTCTGTTGGGGTAAAGCGATAAATTTCCAATTAAGTGCATCGCAAGCACCGAGTTGGTACTGAGCGATCAGTTCGTTAACTAGAGTTTAACAAGGTAATAAATAGAGGGTTCGAGGCAGACACCGGTGACCAATAAAAAGAGAACCGTAAATAAGCCGAATGCCTGCAATAAAAAAGGGAACCTCGTAATGTTTACAATCTTGTGGCTTTATTCACTTTGTGTTCCAATTTCATGCTAAATCGAGCGGATAAAATCCTCCTTTATCAGGCAGACTCACCGTCTCGGCGGAGTCCACTCCTCCCCCCTCCCCCTCCCCCCGCAGCCGGTCGGGTCGCGGGTGCCGCCGGGTCGCGGCGATCCGTCTGCGCAGAGGCAGCCGCCCGCGCCCTCACCCGCCATTAAATACGAATCTAACATCAGCCCTGAATGAATTGAAGCCTAATACGTTGAAAGGATCAATTTATGATAATTCAATTTTTGAGAGACCGAATGAAATGTTTTATGTGTACTATAAATTGTATAAACCTTTTAACGCTCTATGGATAGAAAGCTTTTACGACTTTATTTTATTCAGTACAGATAAAAATGTACTCGTATTTGGAAGGAGTCCTTTTACATGAAGAGAATAACTTGTATCTTTTGTAAGTTTAATACATCTTGCAGATGGATCAGTTCATGCAGTGTAGAACTTCAACTAACTGCGTCAGGAATTAAAAATCACAAAAAGACACGTGTAATTTGCTTAGAAAATGTTGGAAAGGCTCACGATTTTTTTGTGGGCGAAAGTACCTACTGCTCGCTTTTCATATTATCCTAAATGCCGATAGCCCGATACATACAGAATTTATACAAATATAATGTACGGAACACCATGATGTACCTAGCACAAAAGCTTTGGAATTCTAAATGGTAATCATTTTTAATCAGTTGAGCCTTCACCAAGAAATACCAAGTTTCATTTTTTTTTAAACGTCGTTTGCTCCTTATAAATAAATAAAGCAGAGCAAAGCGTTTATCGATATCTGCAATTATCATTGAAAAAGTCCAAGGAGTATTTTTATAATACTTTAATTAATAAGTAAAAAGCATCTGAAGAAGAAATATCAATGGCAACTGGAATCAGACATATCTCTGAGAACTCCCCATTAGTGCGATGCAATGGGGGGCTAAGAGTCCATTCATACAGGGAAAATTATTTTCTTGGAACTGTTGACTCGTACATGATAAAACTCATAAATGAAAAACAAGTCGTGAAAGGTTAATGATATCCTTTTGCAATATTTTAATAAATAGTTTAGAAACTTGGATAGTTACCAGAATTAGTTAATACAGTTCAAAGTATTGTCATTTTTTTATTGCGGGTCCCATACTCGCGTGAAGTGCGCATGATTCTCAAGAGTGCATTGGTTAGAAGGCTCGACGGGTTATTAATTTTATGGTGTCGATGGCCGCACGCACCTGGCTGCAGCGGTCACTGCCGCTGCGCCTGCGCATTCCCCACCCCCCCCACGCCGGGATCAATCACGTAAGTACCTGTACACATGGCCACTCGCTGTCATATACATACACATCCAGCAATTAAATACGACCATTAAACGATACATATACCCACTCCAATGATTTAATTACCTCGTTTTAATTGTTTTTCTTAATCACTTAAGTTTTTTCAACTTCTATCTGTGCACCTTCGTTGCTATTATACCTCGACGTAACTCCACCATTATGCTGTATACGCGTCTAAAAATAGTGAACAATAGCAGTTTATCTGTAAGCCTCGGTATTAGATATGTGATGTGGACAGCATTCCCCTCCTAATCGAACTGGTTGGAAGCAGTGCGCGTGCATTACAATGTAAATGGCACATTCGTCTACAGGTGCCGTAGAGAACCTGAATTGTGTGCTGCACTACGCATACCTTTTGAATAACACATTTCGTGTGTCACATGTCCATTGCCGCCTCGGAGTCGGCGGTGTCGCAGGGCGCCAGTGTTTCTCAGCGTTACGTAATTGCCAGTCAAAAGGTGTCGCGGCGTAGTGAGAGATTTTGACATGTTTTGGTGAAGGTCACAGGTGTAAGTAGTACGAGACACGCGGGCGACAGCGTTGCTCAGACGATGTGGAAATGCAACTGATACTATTTAGTATATATCGATACATGAGAAATACGTGCAGGAAATTTTTAACCAAAGTACGAATATGTTCTCAGGGTCTTTTGTCTCGATTTGAAATATTGTCTGGTGGTTTATGCAGTCGTTTCTGTTTAAGGCCAACTAGCCCGAAGCGTCAGGTTCAGCTTAGTTCCGATTTATGATAATCAGCTAGCCATTATTCCTGACTTCGTTGAAGAAACTAGAAATATATTTTGCCTCGAGACGTTTTCCTGGCATCAATAAAATGTCGTAGTCGTCGTAGTCGCGGCTAAAGATATTTTAATTGCTCCATTACTTTCCGGCAATATTTCAAACAATGGAATTGGGAGGTAATCAAACTTCACAGTTTCTGCTAATGGGACATTTGCTTTGCTAGAAGGAAACTTTAGACTTAACGACTTTTATTGGTTTTCTTACTACGTACTAATAATTGTCTAATGGCTTTTGAAAAGAAAATAAAGGTTGAAGAATACAAACATTTGGAATGTGTTGTGTGTGTTCTGTCACGACATAATTCATGAATGTATACCGTCTGAGCGCTGAGCGTGCGCAGGCGCACAGACTCCCACAACATAAAACTCATAATAATGTTCAAAGATTACGAGTCGAGGCGCGGATGAAAAACAAAACAAAGGTAATAATCATTTAGTGAAGGCACAAATTCCTACAGAATCACAGCCCGCTGATAGGCTGCTGTGAAGTGTACTCCGAGTAACTGAGTGGCATTCGATACAGTTTAACCGTCTTCATTAGTTCTTTAGGATCAGAAATTCGTAGCAATAATTTCCCTGATTATAATTAAAGTGATAGCACAGAAATCGGTAAGATTAACACTTTGACAGATTTTGCTCGAATGATTATAAAGATAACAAAATATTTTAGCGACTATTTCGATAAGGTGTATTAATGGGCTTCTCTTAGATCTTACTCTGACACTAGGGTGTGTGGGGTCGTTAGACCTTACTATCCACACAAAGAAGAAGAAGTTCATAGTAGGTACTCGTACCTATAGAAGCAGATACTTACTTCCAATCGCATTTATATCCTTATTAAATCAAGCATACAGTATCAATCAATCAATCGGTCTAGATTTTTCTCGATTCTGTTGTAGGCTTCCAGTCTAACCGCATGCAGCTGAGTACCAGAGATTCAGATGAAAGGATTGCCTATCTATATCATAAGATGTATATATATATCTATATAATAAGGTAACATTGTACCCGTTTGCATTTTCTGGCTTCTGACTATCTACAGAATAAAAAGATGTACTTTAACATCGGATCATGTGTAATAAGGACATTTAATAAGAAAGGCACGAGACAATATTTCTTATTGGTTGAAACCGAACTGTATGCATATTAATTTGTAATTGGTGATAATTTTATTATCCACTTCTGTTTGGTATCAAATATAAACACAGTAACGCGAGTGATCGCGTGTGTGAGCCCGGTCCCAGCTGGAACCGCGTTCTTACCCACGCTGCGCCTGCGCAGGCAACACCAAACTGTTTATAATATAATCATTATGACGGCAAATAGATAGCTCACTAATTACTTTATTTCAAATTACCTCTTGAAGTTGAGTTGTGGGGAACTTGGGTCGGTTCAATTGGTTGGATACGAATGCAAATGGTACTAAAGTTCCCTATCTACATGTGATGTGAGTTACTTAATATTTAAATGAGTCAAGTGGAGAACCTTAGCCAAGGAGACATTTATGTTACAGTCACATTGACGAGGCTAACTATTCCATTTTACACTATCTGGGGAAAGTAATCTTCCAGTACAAATTAAATATAGTAGTCATTCAAATATGAAAAAAATCTTACACTTTTTTTTCGCCTAGCCCTCATCCGCCACGTTCGTACCCTACGATAAGGAACTACGTTCCAAAAAATCACAAACTAGTTTATACCTCTAAATAGGTAGATATTAGCTAGATACCACCGCGCTTCAGTAATTTAATAAGTCTTGTAATTATTCTGCAAAAAATATTACACATTAATTCATTGCCTATTTTTATACCTAACTCCAGCCGCCAGGAATGTTTAAACATGTCTTTGCAGGTAAGTGCTTGTAAGGACATATTTATGCATGAGTCCTTGCATAAGCTTAAAGTTATATTTAGTGTAGAAAGCGACGTGTCCAGGGGCGAGCCAAGTGGGCACCCGTCCAGGATATTATGCGACAGCCACGCGACTGTAACATGTGGCAACATTCAACACTGACATACATAATCAAATAGTCACAATTTAGTCTTGTGTGTGAAGGTCTGCAGGCTTGTCACGCGCGACTTGACAAGACGTATGTCCAGGACATTGACGATTTTTGGTAGGAGACTTGACAAAATTCGACTGGAAATTGCTTGACACCCCCAAAGATCATTACCCTGCTCTAATATTCAAAAACTCCTTTTAAAATGATGTTATGCAATCGACATTGCGTTTCTTATTTAACCTCACATTATTCAATAGCCAATCGCAACAAATTACGTCATCTCATAAACAAAAGTGTAATAAAAGGTAAAAATTGTCGTTGCACAAAAACCTCTACCTACATAAACAAAAGCGAACGACGAACGTTTTAGCACCTCCATAAAAACTGAAGCGAAACTATGGTCAATAAATTAATAAGTCATCGTCAAATGCCTCCAATTACAGCACAATATAAAGCGGAGTCAAGCAGGTAAACAAAATAGAGCTGTTATAAATTTTACAAGAGCAGTTGAGTGGCCACACTGCCTGGCTGCTCTCGACCGCATTATGCAGTTTTTTTCATGAATTTTTTGCTCGCAGGCATTTGCTTTGTAAGCTTACTTCCGTCGGTGCAGTTTTTATGGTGGCGCTAAGTTTTGGACACAAAAGATTTAATATAAGAGCCAAAATAGTGCGTTAGCGCCACCCTGCCTCACACTCTCGTCTCTAAATTCCGCGCTCTTTGTAAATGCGTCACTCCACAGGTATGCCGTCAATATGGATTGTGTAAACGCAAATTTTAATCGATGTGCACACATGTTTTAGCGTGTTTAATTATTTTTAGATGGGTTTACTTAATAATTAGGTGTATTGTTTACCGTGTAGTGTAAAGTTTAATCATCGGTTGACTTTGTTTAAAGACAAATGTAGGTAAATAAAATATTGGAGATAATTTCTCGAATGAAAATAAATCTTGTGATTTTGCTTGGAATTTTATACGTCTTAATTTTAAGTCGGTCTAATGAAGAGTTATTTGATCGTTCAGAGTTTTGCATGTGAAGGAGCTTTATGGAAAGCAAGTTGTCCATCATCACAATGCACATATGGGGGAAATTGTCACGAGAACTAGAGGTATGATGTCATCTTCAAAAATGTAACAGGACAAGTATCGAACAATGTCCTTCAATACAAAAGGGTACCGTTCGCCGCATATTTCACAAAATGCGTGTTTGCGTTATCTTAAAACTTTGTGGGCCGGCTTTTGTGTGCCTGTTGACTTTCCCTTAGCGCCGCTGTCAATTTTTTCACGGCGGTGTAATGTCGTACTGTTTGTATTCGTCTGAGCGTTAGATAATCGCCATTGTCCTACAAGCGCCAGCGGCATCGCAGAGAAGCTTCTGTACTTAGAATTATTTGCTTTTATCTTAAGTCAAGCCAATTGTTTAACTTGGGCATTTAGGTCTAAAACAGTAGGATGAAACGAAAGTACTCTATTGTGGGAGGTTGATGTAACTGTCCTTTTATTTTGTACACAATTGATGTTCTCATCATCACGGTATCGAGTTATCAGCAGAACGCTATGAAATAGCGGTTTACGTGTCGTGATTCATGCTCATTGCTCCCCGTTTTGGTGAGTCAATTATTTTTACGTGGTCCTATTCAAAAACGTTAATAACCCCTTTCGACAGCTTTTGTTTAACATAAAAGAATACAGTAGGTAATGTTTACCTTTTCATTCGAAATGAGGTGTGGTATTATCGGTTCTGTTAATTTTCGGAATTTAGAACATGCTTGAACCGGTAAGTGTGTTCTTGCATTTACTAGTTACTTAGACATATGATACCATTCTAAGGAGATTTTTTTTTACTCAAAACGAAATTTAGTTCTGAATAATGACTATACAAAGACAGTATAATTAGAAACCCCATGATGAAGCAATTAACAAGATGCAACTTCCAAACTAAACTGAAAAAGTGTAAAGGTATATCGAGCGCGTTGAAATCTTTTCTATGCGAGTTTTTCTCTTTGCCGTTACAAGGCTATTTTCACGGGGAAATTGATGTATCTACGTATTAAGACATAGTTGCTCGTAATTATGTTCTTAAGGCTTCGATTCGATAGGTTCTGTTGGTACCTACGCTACCTACCAATTAGGTCCCGTGCGCCGGATTGGCGGTCGTTAGTACGAAAGATGTTCGAAAGCGGATAATTTCTTTATCGTCTTCAGAGGGCGCGCGTGAGGTCCGAGCCTGCCTTTGCTCCGTGCCGCCACGTCTACAACACCTACCCAAACTACCTAAGTGTTTTTCAATTAAGGGAAATAAAATTTATATACACACACAGCTATAACACACATAAATGTTAGTGTGGGAAATAAAGTTTAATAAGAGAGCGTCAGGAAATAATTGTCGAATTCCTTTTACTGAGAACTTTTGAAAAGATACTATGTATCATCATTTATATCTCTTAATTGCGTTTCAAGTACCTTTCTAATGATTTCCACTAACAATCATTGAATTATGAGAACAATTAACTTAATACTACGCGTAAGCACATAATCCGTTTAGTTAATGTTTTACATAAAGATGCACACAATTTCAAAAGGATCCTAATCCTTGTAAAGTGACCAGTCATCATCTGTACGTTAAGCACTGGTAGTATGAAAACAAGATTTTCAAAATCGTGAGTAAATATTTGCTCGCCTGACCATTCCATAAAGCGAGCTGAGAGGAACAAAAAATACGTTAACAAGAAAGGTCCTGTGGGAGCGGCCGCGGGTGAGACAGACTTATGCAAATGGTATAAGAGGAAGGAGGATAGAGGATGCCACGCCCACAACCACCCACGTAGTCGTAAACAGTCCAAATCCTTTGCACGCTTTCATGTATCCCAAATCGAAATCGCTCCGAGCATCGAACGCGCTGATAAAAGAATACACGCACCTCGCCCCTCGCCCTAAGACATAAAGTTGTGTGCACCGACTAAATAAGTTATTCCGTGTTGTTGTCCTTTTGTGATCGAGATCATAATGATAAATAACCCAAAGGATAGCTCCAGTTGGGAAATAATAATTGATTTTGATGTCTTAAACATAAAATATTCTCGATTGTATGTTTTGAAATGTATTTTTATAAACGCTGCCTACTTTAATGTTTTGAACATTCCATGTCAAGGAATAATGAATATGTTTTGACTTGAATATAAAGTATGGAGAATGTGATGTTTTTCTCTTTTATGGTAAGCCTAATAGGGGAGGTATTGGAAGAGGTTTGAAGGCAGGAATAAAATAAAAAGAGATAACGTTAACGTACTAGTGTTAACAAGTTGGCGGCTCAAAGAGCGCCGCTTGCTCGTTCTAATAACTTGAGAGCTTATGTTGTTATCTAATTATTGCCATTACACATTCCTTCCCATCATCTTTAGCAGACTTGGGAAAATGACGAACCAGTATCATCGGTAGGTATGAGTAATTGAGTATTCAAATGACGAAGTAATAAAGATCAATTACATGGCCTCTATATTACTCTACATGAATCGTAAAAGTTTCGCCAGTCATTAAATAAAGGTAAGATAATTTTTTCATCTCCTAATATTATATGTTCGGGTCGAAAAAAAGACATTTGAAGCAGCATCTACGTCGTGGAAAAAAACGAGGGCTTAACTGCCTAAGTGAATCAATAAATCATGTAAAAAATCGCCGGTGGTTTTGTCTCACACAAAATGATTAGGCCAAAAACGTATCAAAGACATTCCGATCGGAATGGTGGTTTGTTCCAGGACCGTCGCAGCCTATAATTTGTGCATCCACATCGACACGTAATTAGGGGGACGTGACGCACCATGTTGCTCATTCCCACATGGACTTGGACAAGCAAGGACATAACACGTAATTTCGACCCATTATTTTGACCGCAGATTGACTGTAGTCACACCGTGCTCACCGCGGAAACGAGATCTAAGCTTAATGAATACACCTTAGAGTAAAAATAATTTCCTAGTACGTTTTCATAACATTAGGTACTGATGTTTAGGTTTAAGGAAACTTTTCCAAGAGTCATTGGCCCATTTTCTACTGCTCGTAAGGTCTACAAACTCTACACAATACACTACTAAATCAACGCAAACTAAATCATCATTAAATTGGTCGTATAGACAATGGACATTCCGCAGCGAACATCACATTAAGTACCTATGTCATATTTATTCGACGTTGAACCCTATAAGTACTACATACAAGTTGAGAACCAATATATCTGGCAAATAAATAATAAAACTGAGTATAGCAGCATCTTCTGCCTCGAAATTAGATCTTAATTGTCATCAATTACCATTGCACTCACTGATTGGCACTTGCAAATGTTTTTGTTACGTCACGGTGTAACAGGCGGCCACCTAGAAGAATAACATACGAAGTGCTTTTAGACCACCTTTCCCTATTTATTGTCTTAATAGTTGGTTTCCTTGTTTCACCATTTCTTACGTTTTGCGGTTTGTAATTTGGGCGTATCCGGTCCAACTTGTGGCCTGAAAATTAATTTAATCTTACTTTGTAACGGTCTTAAACGTTAATCCAATGTTTACGAGAAACCTATCCTAATACAAAACTGTGAATAGTTTAATATTAAAAAAAAAACGTGTCTATCACATGTTTCGTTATTCTAAAATAACATTTTTATAACCGGCATTAGACACTACCTGTTAAACAAAATTACGAGAAAAACAACTTAAACAAGAGGCCGACGTTTCGTCTGCCTCGCGCGCTCAGAACAAATAAAATATAAAAAGGTGAGCGATGCATTAAGTGCATATAAACATGTTGCCTTAGTGTCAATATTTGCGGGCGCTTTCCCATGGGAACCGCGCCTGTCTGCGCCTGCGCTAAATCACTTCGGCTGTGACTGTACCACGGTACTCCTCTTTTTTGCTATTGAAATGTCAATTTCCTACCTTACGTCCTGCGAGCCTAAAATCAATTAAAAACTGCGCCTTTTACTTTTATTTCCCATTGCCGAGTGCTCTATTGTCTTTTTTATAGCCGAATGCTAATTTTCTGCGGACTCTTTATAGTTAAGGATAATATGGAAATGTTGCATGATACTTATCAGCATGTCAACTAAGTGGAAAAGTTTGGCATATTACATTTTTTCACTTGAGTTTCCTTGAAAAAATGAAATCAATTAGCGCTATGGAAAATACGAGGAAATTCATGCGCAGATAATAAGTGAATTAATATGAGTGAAAGCGAATTATTTAGGTAACTGACGCAAGAACTAGGTACTTGGGGAGGTTGTACCTATGTAGGTTGCTGGGGCGATGATCACGAATATTTGTCGCGTGATGTCAGGAGCCGGGACAGACCGAGATAAGGTAATTGTGAATGCGTGTAGCTGTCCCCGGGATATATTGCTGTGGGACGCCGCGCTTTGCGCTCACCGGGCACTACCTCCTTCCTCTGCCCAACCCTTTGCACGCTTGTAAGACCCAAATATGTGAACATTGGAACCGTGAAAAGCAACATTTCCAAATAATTCTTGTTGTCCTATGTACGAATGCCGCAAAAGGTCAACGACATAATTGGGAACGACAGTCGGAATGAATATAAAAAATGGAATATTTTAATAGCCGTTACTAATTAGTGGCAGTTACCGTTTTTTGGGTTCTGTGTTTGAAATGAAAAAACAGAATCCTCATTCTAACCATCGTTTCACAGTCGTCATTGTCCATAGCTTAAGAAAACGAAATCACTTGCCGTACTGACGATTAGTAACTTAAATATACCCGTTGACTCAAAATAAAATAGTAACTTCCCTTCCTTCTAGCCCTTTCCCATGACTAGGAAAAATCATCGACAGAAAACATCTTTAAAAAATAAAAATGTTGACTCTGACTATTGGTATTGGAACTATTTCACTGGAATTCTTTCTTCTTTTTTTATCGTGTGGCCAGTAAGGTCTAACGACCCCACACACCCTAGTGTCAGAGTTTCTAAACCGCCTCAAGGGCCTCTGACATGGTTTGACGACCGCCATTTGGCGGCCGGGACCACCGGCTTATACGTGCCTTCCGAAGCACAGAATCACCTTTTTATCAGAAAATCAGGTAATTCAAGCCTGCAATGTCCTAGCCAAATTGTAAACCACTTTTCAAAGTGTGCTTCCCGTTGGAATCGAACCCACTACCACCGGTTCACAAGGCAAATGCCTAAACCACTCGACCACGGAGGCAGTTTAGTACGGAGGCACTGGAATAGCAAATGAAAGGAAAATCTGCTGAATTCCTGCTTTAAACTCAGCGCTACTTCATTAAAATGTGACGTCATGCTAAAATTACAATAAGGAACCCTCGAAATGAGATTCGAATCAAACTTGACCTGTTTCTATTTAGGTATTTAAAGTACAGCCAACTTGATATTTCTTAGGAATGTAATTAATTAAGGCAGCGCTATCTAATTGAGTCGGCAAGATTACAATCGCTTGGAATCGGTAAGAGAATGACAATAATCGGTGCAAGTATCAAGCTGGGGAGTCGAGACATGTGTATGCGTGCGGGTGTGCTCGCAGGTACCTGTGATGGAATGCCCGATACGCTCCTATAATGATGTTAAAACAAACTGTTAGGTTGTCATTAACGCGACTCAGCATCCAAATGGGGGAGGCCCATTATAAAAATTTGTCCCATCCGTTTCGGCCCAAATTTATGGTTATCGAGCTGCCCCGTTTTCTTTGGGCCATCGAATTTTTATTGCCTTTAGATTAGAGTGGGAACACTGATAACAATGTTTTAGGACGGGATTTGTGTCGTTTATGATGTCGCCGATGAATGAGAGTAATCAAACGTCATTTCATTTCTATTGAACACGTATCATCTGAACCTTAGAGGCTGTTGCAGGGTTAATATTACGTCGGTTAGACATTCTTTAAATTAATTTTATGGCATTTTGAGATAGGCATCTGAAACGAAAGGTAAGTTATCGGGGTCTAAGTGGAGATCTCACTTTATTATGGAATGTTTATACGTTCATTACGGCGTTATGGAGGTTTATCCAGCCTTAGTCTTCTTTAGTGACGTAACATAGGCATAAAATCGGATAAAACAGTAAACAGTTTCACAACTCAACATTTTATGCCAAAAATGAGAACCGAACGGTTGCCCAATTAATAAGAAAGTGTCTAATAGTTATTGATATTCATTGATATTCTTTTAGAAGCGCGTATCACGTAACACGGTAGCTGCTGGCTCGCTCGTAATGTATTGTATTTTATGGTAGTGGCCTGCGGTATGCAAAACTTGCCTTCGATAATCTTACGAACGCCAAAGCAAACATTACTTTACCGTTCATCAATTAAGCTTGCCAAGCCACTATAGCCGTTATTGCGTCCCCATAAGAACACATAAGATTATTACGGAACGCTAAAGCGAATATCAGTATGTATTTATGTGGTAGAGCAGATACTGGTCTCCGGCGACGGGTCCACGTCAATAAGTTATTATTTCTGCAAATATTCCAGTGCCACATACAACCGTTTGGATTATGATTTTAAAACAACAACTACTCGAGGTTCGATTACAAAGTTGAATCAACATTAATCAGAGTTAATATGGATTTAAGTTTTTCTTAAATATTGATGGAGGTTTTGGAATGTTGTCTTTGAGCGTTCTAGAAGTGGTTCCCATGTGCATTGCTAATGTACATAATATGAAGATTATTTAAAATCAATCCATACAATGCATAATTTATTAGATCTACAACTAACATCAATCTTGGAGTGAGATAAACACTAGAGTGTTGGCCACTGCTGGTCTGTGGTGACCACTCTAGTCACCGGTACAAAGTTCAGTTGGAACATCTAGGTATTAAATTATGCACAACGTGGTAACATAATATGCACATTTTATTCCTAGTTGACACTATTAAGATGAACTAACTGTAATGATTTATAGGTCACGACTTAAAGTGCTTGATCATTGTGATTGTGTCAGATTCCTACATATTTAGAAAAATTTATAAACGGAAAACTTAAAATTATGCTAAACTAAGAATGCTTTCGTATGGTGTCGAAAAAGAATAGCACCATCCCAGCACTTCCCGTGGGTGTCGTAAGAGGCGACTAAAGGACTCACCAGAGAATGGGCAGCAGCATTCTCTGTAAGTACTTACAGAGAATGCTGCTGCCCATTCTCTAGTACATTGCAATTTGCAACGGCTACACTGCGATCGCCAAACCGCCTGCAAAGCGTGGCGATTATGGCAATCCCCTCCCCATTTGGGGGAGGCCTATGTCCAGCAGTGGACGTCTTTCAGCTGATATGATGAGGTTGATGATGTTGAAGAATGCTTCCTAGTTATATGAAACTCATGTTGCAATCCGTGCACTTTAGTTCAATGATATAAAATGTGGTTTGTGGTCAATGGCTAAGAATAAAATTAAATAACATGTGGACATATTTACAAGAATAGACCAAGCAAGTGAGTGGTAAACTCCATCCTTTCAGTGACAAATTATACTTTAGTGTGTAGTAGTGTTGATTTGTTTAGTGTTTACTCATTGGTATACAGACTTGTTATTAGAAAATCCAAGCTTGAAAAGAATAAGAACGGAAAAGTATTTGGATTTTCCAGAATATTGTACTTCCTGCCCGAAACCATTGAGGCGCTACGTCCAAACTGAAACACGTCAGCTATAAGGACGTCATAGAAGCAGCTCAGGCAAGGTGTAACAGAGTGCCAGGCAGTGGGAAAGTGTGGAGTGTCATCAAGCTCCGTTATCAAGCGGTCACTTTGACTAGCTCGTTGGGCCCTGTTCCACTGACAGCATGACGAATGGCCTGATGCAACCCATAGATAATAACAAAAACGCGTCCACTACTAACCCTGTCGGTGTCCCGTCAACGTCAAAAAACAAATAAGTCCTAATGATCGATCGTTAGACCTCTGTTTTGGGGCCTTTAAAACACGAGTTATCTCGAGTGAGCCGTAGCGGTGCGATCACCTACCTGTTAAAAGGTGGCTGAATTTGTCAGCCGATAGATTCCAACGAGGCTTACGTGTCAGCGAGTAAGGTGAGTTTTTCATGTAAGTTGCCTTACCTGGCGTGCCGGCCGATCTTGTAACGCGACTTTAACTTCCATTTAACCGAGGAAAAGTTACTAGCATGCGTTACAAGATATAAACTTTTTGAAGTGACAATCGTTGTTATTTTAAATCACCTGTTTGCTTTAATGAAACTAAAAATGAAAATAGGTGATTTCTCACAACATATGGGTTTACTATTATTTAGTCTTGTTGTTGATATTGGCGTAAATTCCCATTTCAACTGGACGGTCATAATTTATTAATTTGTTTTGTTATAAATTAATTGACATGAATTGACATGTTTATAATAAATGTTAAAAGGACAATGTGCAAACTAGACCTCACACAATACAAGAACATGATTAAGTTGAAGTGCCAAGTTGAACGTGCAAAGTGTTTATGTGCAAGGAATTCACAATGATATTCGTAACTAAGTGAGTATAGACTAAGTTAGCGCACGCACCGGGGACATGCCGTAATTACTTACGCACTTAGAACATTATAGTGCACTTGTCGTCGCGAGCCAGTGCGGGGTTCGCCTTACAATTTATCGGGAGTTGCTTCCAGTTAAGATACTATGTCAATGCAAAAAGCTCTATTTGCATTATTTATCGCCTGTGGTTACGAGCCCCACCAACAATCCGGACTAAAAATAGATGCAAATACTCAGAACTAAAGCACCGCTTACATTTTACTTAACGGTCGGTATATTTTTAGTAAAAGCATACATATTTCAAAGGCTTATCATTTGCAATGGTAATTAGCTCTGTAGGTAAATGAGCACCTGTAATACACGTCGCCGAGAGAGCTATATTTTCTCACAATATTTGAATATATCGCAATCGCACTAAGTATTTCCTTATCCTTTAACAATGATGATGTCACCAGCAGCGTTCATGAAATGAATAGCCTTAGCAGGTCAACAATTCAGGCTTACGCGGCGGAGTCTGTTGGGATCTGCGCGGGCTATAAGATGGCATATTAACTGGAGGTATTAGGTGTTTCTCTAATTTGAGTTGGATAAACAGCAATATAATATTCAAAGTTTTCGCTCGCAGGCTTGGTTTCAATTAGAGCAGCGCGGCTGCGGCTGCGCGGCGTGTGGGTGCGGGCGCGCGGTGTCGAGGGACGTGTAAACGCCGCCGTATATCATGCGAACCTCGCTATTACATCCAGTTACTGCGGTATTAATAGAAGTGGATACATACATTTTAATAGTTGCATTTGTCAGATTGGGATTGGTGTCATGCGCACGTGTTTGGCGCAGTATCTCCGCAGGCCTACATACTGCCTGCAGACGTGCGGCTCTCGTTTGCGATATCTCGCTATAATCATGTTTACTGTCAATATTTCCATTGCTTCCGTGGCTGATGATAAATAACGTCACGCCACAACACGATTATCTTGCTTACAAGGCGGCTAGATCAAGACATATACGAGTTCGCAGATTAAATACTCAATTATAGATTTAATTATCTAATTACGTCAAACGTTCCTTATCTGTGAAGTAGCGTCAATTGAACAAAGCGGTTCATTGTGCATTTAGCTTATTATTGTTGCAAGTAATGTTCAAACTTAAACGTCGGAGGTGTACCGAGAATGTAATGAGATCTAAGTTAAGATTAGATCTCATTTAACTTTATAATTGTAATGTATGCAGCTGCCTTCCAAACCGTTGAGAAAATCCTTAATGTATGTACAGTGTCAGTGTAACCGGGCCGCAGCTTCTCATTCGTCCATCTGCAAGAGACACTGAGACTTTCTTGGAAAGCCGAGTAGGATCTCGTCGAATGTTCGCAGTGACACGAAATTCTCGAACAGTTACATTGGCTGCATGCTTGGCATGTGAGAAATGTGGTGGAGAGTGTATCAGGTGTTGGTCGGAGCTATCGGATGGACATTCCGTCGCGGGGCTGCACCGCACGCGCGGCGAGCGGCTGCAATGTGGGCGACACCCGAGCCGGCCGCCGCAAGGTCGGCTACTGCACCGCGCGGCTGACCTAGCGCGACTCCACCGGCACCGCGGCTGCAACGCCACTGCCCATATGCACACTCTGCCCCTGAGTTATGTCTTCTCAACCGATAGGGTCTCCCATGACAAAACCATGACACTTACATTCAATTAAAGTAACCACCACACTATGGCTTACCAACAAGTGGATATTTGACGCTCGCCTGTCAATAGTGATTAAATAAAACTTAAAATTATTCGCATTTCAGCTAATCAAGAAACTGAGATTTAAGGAGAAGTAAAGCATCTTCAGCAAAGAACCGTAACAGTATACAACTAGCGTAAAAATATTTAGCTATAACGTGTGATTTGAATAAAACTCAAGTTACACCACTCCACTCGTACAATTCGAGTAACGCAAAACAAAATAGAAGTCCTGTACTTTTGATGGAGACTTATGAATTCTTCTCATTTAATTTGCTTAATAGAAGATCAACGAAGTTATAATAATACAATACACGAGTCAAAGTGGCTCTTAATATCAGCAAGGTATCGGCCGCCTGTGACGCCGCTACGATACGGCTACGACGCTGCTACGTCATTGCTACGCACGCCAACGATTCATCTACGGGGCTCCTACGACATCGCTTGCGAGTACCGCAGGACGTTGCTGAGGCACTGCTACGCCACGGCTACGAAACTACTAAGCTACGCCTACGATCCATCTACGAGGTTGCTACGACACCGCTACGTCGTTGCCACTGCTACGCCACGTCTACAGTTCGTCGAGGAGGCTGCTACAACATCGCTAGGAGACAGCTACGATGCTACTATAAACTATTCCACTGCCACGCCAAACCAACGTCTACGTATCGTAGACGGATACGATACGGCTACGATTATTTAGTCGTTAAGTTAACTTTAGTTTGAGTTAGCTTTGTATTATTTCGATGACGGCAATGGATTTTATCATGGTGGTTTAAATACGTAGTGAAAGTTTTAATTATCAGAAGTGATTAAACTTATTTCATCATCATCATCATTATCATCATCATATCAGCCCAAAGCAGTCCACTGCTGGATATATGGACATTTGGCATGGCCTCCCCCAATTGTCGCCACAACAACCGGTCCTGGGCGTCTCCAGGTCGCCAGGTCATCGGTTCATCTTGTGGGAGGCCTTACAACGCTGCGTCTTCCGGTACCTACGCGGTCGCCACTCCAGAACTTTTCGGCCCCATCGACCACCTGTTCTGCTAGCAATGTGCCCTAAAACTAATATTTAGAGTTAAACTTATTTAGTGAAAAATATTGATTTTGTTTCATAAAATGTCCGGTTTATCAGGTTCACAGAATTTGATTCACAAGAATGTCAATAGCTAAGTGGTTTTAAACTTGACACATGCAATTAAAACCTATTAATTACCGCCTTGAAATAGCAAAGATAAACCTCACGTGGAAAACTAATGAATTACTCATTATTTCAAGAAGAGGAAAGTTTTACTCGGCAGTTAATGGTTTTACACAAAGCTTAATAGTTTGAAACGCAAGAATGAGAAAAGTAATTCATTTATTTATTTCTTTAGTACATGGAGGACTAGTCACGCCAAGCCAATTATTAAAAATCCTCACGTGAACTTAAGAAAATAGCCAGGCATGTCATCTCTAAGAGAGTCCTCCCATGACTTAACGAGAAGATCAATGTATTCGATTTGTGCTTGATAAAGGAAAGGAAATAAGGCTTGCCTTTAATTTAGTCCCGAATTTCTCTAAAATTTCCTTACAGTACTAAACTTTCCGGACTTGGGAAAGTTTTGGGAGAAAAATCGGAAGAAATAGGTATCTGTGATAAAGAAACTGGTTCACTGGAAACTGATTCGAAGTTAGTTAACGAATGGAACAGATTCCATATGAACTTAGTATATCAATAACGATCGAACATCATTAGTGCTGTTCTGTTTGTGTTAATCATCAACGTTTACACTTCGTATTGATCCCTACACAGTGAGCAACAAACGCATTAAGTTGTATAATCCGACCACCGATCACCCTTCCCCACGCTAAGCATGCTCTTAGTTAGAAACACGAATGCCAGCGCTAAGCACCGCGGTGTCTCGATGGCGCTCGACAGCACAACACTACAACTCCACGCTATTAGTAAATACTACATAAATCAGCTAATGCATCATTTAATGGTTGTTATAGCTGAACGATTAACGGCCGTGCCTAATCTCGAATGCGTTAAGTACAAACACATAAATGTGTTGGTTTACCGCGCTCGTAAATACTTATGATAATAAGGTGTGGTACCGCCACCAGCCGCACCGCTGTACGACGTACGTATCATAGCGCTGATTGTATTGCAAAATGGAAACGCACCGCGAACCGGCCACATTCGTACTTGGTATCTACCTCGTAATATTTCCTCCGGCTCGCTTATGCAAATGCAGCATATTGACAAACAATATACATGGAAATATATGAAGTGGACGCATAAAAGTGACAGAGACTGGGTGCGCTGGGCGCGCACCATCCGAGCCGCGTAAGGGACTCCACACACCACACCGCTCGTTTTATGAGCGCGCTGCATCGATTTACAAAGTTATTTATCGATATTAAAACAAGTGACGGTACTCTATTTCTAGGCAAATGACATGTAATTAAGTTGTTTGAATTAACGCTCAGTTTTACGACGCATTGAGTAAATACACCAGTTATTTTAATAAATCACATATTCATTAACTTATGATTGCAGCTATATGGAACTCTGAATTGCTATCGATTAATCACAGGTAAAATATATCCTAAGTCTAAACTAGAGCTTGAGTTTTAATATCTGTTGCACACTGTACCGATTGTAGAATACATACAGTTGGTGCTGAAGGGTTCATAATCCAATCTTTGTAGATAAATGTTTATTAAACTTCGCCTTTCTAAGAACGGGCTTAGGGTCGATACGCTGCACTGACGAGAGCAAACAATTACTCTCAGTGTTTGTTTATATAAAGCTTGCACGCGATTACATAAAATCGATGAAAACAACAATAACCGATTGATAAAAGGTTACTTAACTTTGTTTATGTGTAGCGTGTATCGTGTAGCGAACAATAACAATTAGTTTATCATAATCGGCGACAAGTGGACTGCTCGGCTACTCGCCTGCTTCTCAGACATTGTGTCAGTCCGTTTATCGTGCTGAGACCTTTGGCTTATTAGCGGGCGCGGCACCTGCGAGCTACGATAATGGCACTCGTAATGTCCGAGATTTATGTCGGCGAATTAAAATGAATGTCACTTAATTTAATCAACACTCCCCGTGGTGCGGCCAGTCGGACACACATCTGCGCGGGCCACGGCGAAATAAACGCGGATGAATCACCTTGTTTTGCAGTACATTCTCGGAACCGATTAATAATTATAATAATTTATCTCGTCAATAAAACAATAATTAACAGTCAGTAGTCATATGAGCCGTCGTATAAATTTCCTAATGTGAAACCTAGTGTAACATGATACTGACTCGAACAGGTTGCAGCTACACCTGGGCACCTGGCGACGCTCACGTCAACTACGATAATAGACCAAACTCATTTCATTTTAATCATTTTCCAGAAATATCGATTACTAATATTTTGGCGAGTTTTTAATAAAACATAGCGATCTTCCAAATAATTTCCAGTATTATCTGGTTTAAAGCGATTAATCTAAAACGTTGACTACATTTTGGTATTACTGTTTTTCAATCCACCATCTCCTGGTTAGTTATTTAGGTTTAGGCACTTCATAAAGAACAGCCGCAGTCGATATGTTGTATTCTCCAAATAAGGGCAGGTCGTTGCTCCTTCGTTGTCTTCTTTGTTTAAAAAAATAACACTCGTCTCATATGTATGAACGTACGTGTATTGAAAATCAACTGAGAATTAATCATGTGTAAAATCCTTCGTTTTTATGAATGTCTAAAAGAAAACGAAGGTTCATTGTTGAGGAATGTCTTTCATGCATATTGGATGCAAAATTTTACATAACTGCTTTTTTCACTGGTTTTAGCGTTAAGCATGGTATCCAAAATATAAAAATGATGGTATAACCTAAATAAAACGAGTTGCAGCCCAGAAAAATCAGTCGTCATCTCTATATTGATTGTCATTAACATGTTCAACATGGCCGGCAGAGATCAAGTTGGATACATAATTAAGAACGATTATGTCAGATTCGGGCAGTAAACTAGTTGGTTAATGCCATTGTGATATGAATATGGATTTAATGTTGTACAAACATCAGGCGCTTCAGGTTACACGGTATCAAGTGTCGTGACAGCACGGGGTCGCTGCCAGGTGCGCTGCTTGGGACATTAATCGTGCTACACCATCGTATAGATCACAATCAAAACCAGTTTTATTATTTTAAAGTTGTAAATGACGCAAGTGGCGGTGGTGCGCGGGCGCAGGTGGACGAGTACGGTAACCCGAGCGCCACGGCCGCGCGCAGCGTCCAACACGCCGCCGCCGTCCAACATTATGCAACTCATTAGGACCGTAACAAGACACCAACTTATCATTGCACTTTTTATTTTGCAAAATGATTTCTTAATTATCTACTTGTAATCACACCTCGGTGACACCTGACTTGTTAATTAATTTAATGAATTAAAGTTGTACTTGTCACGCAATCGTTGTGTCGCGTTCTTTATAAGATGTATTCAACAGTAGGGTACGACAAAGTGGAGCAAGCAGCGATAAGCGCACGGTGGCGTGTGGCGACGTATGCGAACATTGTTGCTGGGAGCGACGCTTGCGCAGCGGCGGGCCGTGTGTCAGCGCGCGGCGGGCAGGCGGCGCGGCGTCACTGGCGGCGCCCTAGCGTCTACCGACCGCCTATCATTATTCCCATCCAAACATTATTTACCACTCGACCTTTTTATCCTGAAGCCTTTTTTCACAAACTGCACTTCCACTTATCAGGTAGACATCGTGAGATATTAATATCTTTGGGCAGATATTTAGTGTTCACATTGAACCGATAAACGCTTTTAGTGTCAAGCTTTGAAAATAAATAAAGGCAGTTTAGATAAGGTTTTTATAAAAATATCCCAACAAAACCTCAGTGTAGACTTAAACTCTCTGAAGCGGGATATAATTGCACAATAAAGCTGTTTATGACAGGCGTCTACGAAGGAATTTTCATTGACCGGAAAATCGTTTTATGTAATTACTGCCTGAGATATAAAGATAAAGTCCGGGTTGTACGTTGCACGGTTTAATGAATCCTTTCAGTCGAACACGTATCATCCGGGCAAGAAGTTAAATAAAATTAATATAATTCTGATACTTTTTCAACCGTCACCGATACTCTTTTTACTTCGCAAGGAACGCGGATGGGACTCGAAAGCAATATTTATTTATAAAGTGCAGCGTATCGGGTGCAGGTGGACTGCATCGAGATTCCATTTATACATCTCGTTGATGTTTTTCTGTTTCCAGCGATCTCCTGCGACTGGAGTGCGCGGGCGCATTGCGAAGCGCACAGCATCGCAAGCGACTTTTATTACTTGTAGAACCTTCGTACTTATATTTAGGTGTATAAATATCAGCTTAGGTTTTTCTCAGCAGATGTTCTCGTTCGTTAGAATAATGTAGAGTTCAATAACACGTATTCTCTGATGCGAAGTTATTGTGCAATAGAAATGTGTTGGCGTTAGAATTTCACTTGGGAGGAGGCTTTTTAATCACAAAAACATATTCTATGACTTATTTAAACTTGAAAACGGCCATCCTAAAAGACTGACCAATATTTTTATGCTAAGGTAAATATACGTTCCCATAAAATACAACAGGAAAAAAAAAGCATACAATAATGACGGTAGGCGAAATAACTTTTAAATGGTTTTGTTTTGTGATCTTCCATTTAATTAATCCGTTCCGCTGCCAAATCATCTGTATAATAAAGTTCTCATGACGTAAGCTTCGGAACACGCGGCCAAAGGAAAGAATTCAATCGTTATTAATTAACTAAAACATCGGTGTAAGATTTCATCCTTTTTTCTACAATCTAAGCTTGTATTGGAACGAGAATCAATATTTTATCATTAATTTTCGAAATATGATATCGATACGAACATTTATTATAGACATTTATAGGTATCTTGTTTATTAAAATAAAGATTAGATACGAGGCTATTATAGTAGTGGTTTAAATGTATGAGCACACCTGGCGAACATTTCTAGGCACCTTGCTTACTTTAGCACGCCACACCTTTGCAGTGTAGATACTATGTTGTGTTTTGAATGTACCAGTTACTTTTTACTTCTGCAAGTCCGAGTTATCGAGATTTTCGTGAAAAGCTACGCATACACTATACATACAATATACGACGATCAGTAATCCTCTAAGCCCTAAGGTTTACATCAACCTCGCGTCAGTCGTTTGTAGCGGTCTTGGAGGGCCCGTAGCAGTGGACGTTAACGGGCAGACACGTTGCACGTCCCGGGGGTATCGCGAGACGAGGAGATGTAGCCGGTGTAGGTGAGGCGGTGAAGCCGAGTGCATGATCAAGTGTAGCGTATGTAGCGTGCTGAGATATTCTGTGAGGAGATTCGCGGAAGCGGAGCGCGCGGCGACCGCCCGTCTGAGCGGGCTGCACCTGCCCGAGCCGCGGGCTATTTATAAAACAGACCGTACCTCCGACACAGAATAATCCTTACTGACTTGAAACCTCCATCAATATTCTGCCTACGACCGTCAGACCTCTAATTGGACTGACGAGCTCGTACGAGGCCCCTTTTACGGAGCTATCACTTATCACAAGTTATCACGCTTGCTTCCCTTGTTTGAAATTTTGGACTCTTAATAAAGTTGTGTTAACTATACTGTTTGTGTTTGCATTATTCAACACTATTATAAGTTGACTCAAATATTTAGCACTCTAGGTGGGAAAACTTTGACAGCACGTGACATATTAAGATGTTGCTTAAGATGTCAAAGCTCCTAAAGGGCTTTTGATATATAGTATTGCTACTGCTTACTACTGCTACTTGCTACTAATAAGCATATAATATATGTACAAAGCTCTATTTGGTTGTTTGGGAATTTACAAAGCATTTTCATAAGCATTGTTATTATATGGCGGAAGCAATGAAGTGTCCCTTCTATTAGATGTTAGCTCATAGCGGTGCGTTGTGTATTGCTATTTATCTACGACTCTATAGTACTCAAGACATTATTCTTGTACACAATACTTAGTAGCTATACTACACCCAATAATATATTGTTTACCTGCTTTTTGCGCAGCATCGCTGTTTATAATTTTCCGTAATGTCTTTATGTATCTGCATAACGAGATTGGTTACAATTGCCAGCGTAATAACAAACACACCTGGTGCGTCGCTGTGAGCTTTTCAACTCTGTTAGCGTGGAGTGCGAGGTGGCGAGGTAGCCAGCGGTAGTTGAATAAATATTATTTTTAATGATCAGTGCAGCCGGTGTTTGTGCACTATGTGTTCGACATGTTTACGTAACAGTGTTCAGATGTCGGACTCGGCAGCCGCCGCGCTCTCGTGCTCGGTAAACAGCGCGCGGTGCTCACCACACACCACACCACCACGACACACACGACTGTTTGCTCAGCGACTAGTTCTTGCTCACCGTTCTCCGTTCCAACACATTAGTCGCGCCCTAATATAATTGAACATTTATCTCGACTTAAAAGATAAAATGTGATTGATTTTTCGCTCATCGATAAAATAAATACAGTTTGATGTCATCGTCCTCGGGCCCGCCTATCACCTTTTTGCTTTATGCTTTTTTTTAGCTTTGGATGAGGAAAAATTTAAAGTCAAAAATTCACTAGTTTATCTGTGCCTATAGATCATAGCGCATCACACGACTACGTCTTTCGTAACAAAAGCAAAAAGGGCCGTGTCCTTAGCTCAGAGGTCAAATATGCGAATGCATGGCAGTCGTAAAAACTCGGCAAGGTGAACTGAACTGTTAGACAAAGGCTCATCGCGCTGAACTAATTAGGCTGAACGCTGCGAGGAATGCCCCGCGGGCCACGCCGCGCGCCGTAATTGTAGAGCGCGCCGCTCCGCGCCCCGAGCGCACATCACGCAGAACGAAGCTTTTGCTACAAGATTTATTTACATCCGGATTCTATAACTAGAAACTAATGACTTACATATAATACGAATAAATAACTGCGTGTTATTGTATTAACACTAGATAATAATATACATGAATTCCAGAACATGTCACTGTGCACGTATCATTTTTGGACACATATGTATTTTTCTGATTTAATCAATGCAAATATAGCAGTAAACAGCATCGTCAAAGCAATTTATTACTACTTTGATAACGGTAATAGTGGAAAAAAATTGTTTGCGCGTTGGCGGCCTAACACACTGACTGAATGTCGGCCGCTGCGCAAGGTTATGCCAATGCGTGATGGTTTTTTAGGCTGATTACTACTGACCATGTGTTACACACCGTACTAACACGCTCGCTCATGTGAGAGTAACACGTTCATAATCTATGCTATTTCACACTTCACAGTGAGGATGATGGACGAAACTAAAGCAGATGACATTAATACAATTATGATAACAAACCACCACAATTATTTGAAACATTTAAAATAAACTACAATAGAACAATAACCACACATTGTATGTATGTACTAACTAATAGTTTCAGAGACCAGAGTAAAGTGCAATAGACTGAGGAAAAAAATAACGAAAGAATTTATCTAAGTAGGTAGATAGTTTCGAATACGATAGCTGGAATTTGCAGGTCATTGAATAGATGTTTTTATAAAAAGCAGAGATATTTATTAAAAGCAGTTCTGTGCATTCACGTAGGTGTAAGTATTGACCACAGGTGTTTAATACAGAATTTCAACAAGAGTCTTTACTTTTTTCAATCCCATTAAATGTGCCCCATGGCCACTTGTAGCCTTCAGTCTGGTTTTTGGACTTAGATTCATTGTGTAATGTGTATGTCACCGGAAAATTGCAGATTCCGTAGGATTGTAATAAATCTTTCATCATCATCATATCAGCCGCAAAGGGTTGCCATAATCGCCAGGCTTGGCAGGCGGGTTGGCGATCGCAGTGTAGCTGTAGCAATGTACCTACAGAGAATGCTGCTGCCCATTTTCTGGTGAGTCCCTTAGTCGCCTCTTACGACACCCGCGGGAAGTGATGGGATGATGCTATGCTAATTAATCTTTATTAGATTATTATTTCTCGATATATTATGAAAAAATCGTTTTGTAAACAATATATCCCATCCAAATTCAATAGTTTTCAATATATCCGTGTCTTATTTATTACGAAAAAATAGATTACAATTTCACGCGATATTTTACAATCTTACGGCGTTTGCAATTTTCCGGTAACGTATATATAGGCTAAGTTGAAGCAGATCTTATGGTCTTAGCAAAGCTTCTAGATTCACATTTCTTTTCAAAAGTCTTGCATCCTTGTTTTTCAGAGTCATTTTTGATATTCTTGTCCGAAATTCCAAACGAGTCGACTACTCGTCATATTAAGCTCTAAACTTCAAGGCAAGAACTATGAAAGACCCTGATGTACCAACGTTACCATGGAGCGGCCTTTAAGTTATTTTCCTTACACGTCACTGGTATTTTTTATTTGGATATCGGAAATAATTTAGCTATAAGTTATGATGGATTAGTTGAGCGTTAGTGCAACAGTTTTTGTGTGGATATTATGAGTGTCGTAGTCGGAGCAGTCCCGTTCTGGACGGCCTTCGCGCGACGGAGACAAGAGGCTTGCTGCCACTTTCACTCGACCACCGCCACGCGCATCCATAAACACCTTATTATAGAAGCGTGGATGTGGCATTTTTCTTAAAAACTTTGCCAGAAATAGTATTTTTGTTAGTGATGGGGTAGGGTTGAAAAGAAACTTGATTTGATTTAGCGAAAAAGGTTGATTACACTGATTGCTTCTCTCGAGAATTCTGGTAAATAATAAACCAAAAACTCACTTCAAGACAGGCGTAAGTTAAAAAAACTCATTTCATCTAAACTGATGAAATATCTCCTCCGCCAATTCGTAGCTCCAAGTTTATGGAGGTTCATACCAGAAAAAATGTAACTTGAAAACAATACGTAAGTGCCAACACAATTTGTTTTTCACTTGTGCCTACTCGCACCTTGCAACTTGTTTTGATAGTTTTTTCACTACACAGCTACTCACACACACATACATAACAAATTCTTCGTAGATGCCTGAAGGTATGTTTTAAAATGTTGGACTCGGTATACAGAAATTAGTTTCGCTTTGGTAAGAATTTAATACAGGTGTAGGTAGGTATTATAATGTTAAGGTTTGGATCACGAACTTTTGAAAGACTTATTTTATAGTAATTTTTTATTCATTTTCAGGATTTCATGTCTTATACATTTAAGAAGTACACTTCTGCTAAAAATCAATGAAAATCTCATTCGTCCTGAGAAGAAGATTCTGTAAAACTTTTCCAATCTACCGTATGTTGTCTAGGATCTCGAATCAATATATGTATCATGGTAGTAATGATCAAAGCACATAGGTACACATAGAACGTGCGTGCGCGCATTTCGAAACCGGTGTTGCGCAATAAGGTCGGCGCCAAGGACGCGGGTTCGTTGCCAGAAATAAATTGCTGTTTATGTCTGTCTAGCGTACACTGCGGGCCGCGCGCACTGCTCGCGAATAAAAGCCCATACTAGGCGAATCCATTTTTTTCCTCACAGCTTTAACGATGTTAAACCTCTATAGTTGACGTGTATTAAAGTTTTAATGATTTTAGATTTTAAGGTCCTCTGCAACTAAAAATTATTAAAAACTTATGTTAAGAAATAAACCCTTTTTCTGTCTTTAAGTTTAGGTACTTACCTACTAGAATAAACAAGCGTTTTTTTAATATTCAATCTATTTCGTCCAGTGCACTACACTGTAATCACTAAGTGACAGTTACTTACATAAATAAGTTTGAACTACTAACGAGACTAACATACTTAAATGTCCTTTATGGCTGTTGCTAACTAAGATATATAATTTTAGCAGTTACAATAAAGCTAGCATGATCGGTTATAATAAGTCGGTAACGCAGCGGACGTGTTAAGTTGTTACGAGCGAACAAAAGACCAGTAAGTAGGTAATAAGTATGATAAGGTGCTAATTTCTATTCAACATGATGTGAACTAGAATTCTTCTGTTACGTTTATTTACCGAGAATCAATATTTACACTTACGTGGGGCATACTGGAACACAAGAGAACACATCAAAAATATTGAACCATTTTCATGGCCCAATTTTCTCGCTCGCCAGTTCCCTGACTAGAAAAAGGCGGAAGAAAATAGTTCACAAATGAGGTTTAATTATTTACCATTACTCTCTGAGGCTATTTGTAGAGTTCAAACAACAGTTTCAAATTCTGTGCCAATTACATACCTACAGGTATTATGAAAACTTTGTAAGTGCGCATGCCTTAATAAGGCGAGGATTATATAGCACTCGGTCGATCGACATGTATTGTCTGCCCGCGTACGTTGCATAGGTGCAATTAAATTATCTTCTTATGGTAAGATTTTGATAAATAGTTTCCTAAAGAATTCCAAAGGGCTTTACCGGCAATTAATCCCACATTAAAATTCTTTTAACTGTAATCGGCACGTTTACCACAGTCTTGTATAGAATTTCAAGTTACGTTGCATTTATAGTGGTGACAAAATACTCGTTTAGTGTTGTCGCGACTCGCGACGAGTCGGAGAGATGCGCCGTAGCATGCACCGCGCGGGGCCGCCTGCCCGGTTAAATATGTCATCACCGTTATGCCGACACGTGACAACTACACCACTATTGGGATTACCATCCAAGCTTATTAACTTTATTTTCGCTTCACATTGTAACTGCTCTCTAGAGCTGCACTCTCAGTCAACAAATATTACTTTTTGATCGTTTTACGTTTCTAATCGTGTAATTAAAGTTAGAACGATTGTTTGTAACAAATGTAAACGTATTTATAAACGTTATTCCCCATGAATGTGATTAATAGCGTTTATAATGTAAGCACCATTCCAGAAAAGCTCGCTACAATGTTGTAACGGGATGATTAAACTGTACAACACGAACAAGCTAAGGGCGTACATCAAAAGCTTAGCTCAGTGTGATAGCTGTAATGCTTGAGTGACACGCTTTATAAACTGCACTTGACGATAAAGGCGAGTTCATACTGCCTGCTTGATTTAAATAAATTTGCATAGCAAGTAAATTTATAAGAAATTAAACCTTGTTCTCGCATTAGTGTGGCTCGGCTCGCGATCTGTGAGTGATACGGCTGTGATCCATGTGACGCTGCCCTTATGGTGAAAGTCGATTGTGATTGAGGTGCGTACGAGACAAACAAAACGCGAGGCGTGCAAGTTCCGCGGCACGCGACTATATTATTTTTTTACATCGACGAAATAATTATGTTCCTTTTTCAACCTTCAGCATCGGGGGGAAAGGTCGAAAGTGTGATGGACAGACAAATTGATGGTAGCGAGATGCGCTCCGATGCTCAAATTCGAAACGCAAACAAGTCAGTGGTACGTGTTAAATATTTCACGCCGCGTCGCGCGCGTTATTCTTTTTCATTTAAATGAACAAGAATTCTGAAAATTCGAAATGAACCGAAGAATGAAGACCGATTACGCGCTGTTATAATTTGATCGTAACGCAAACAGTTGGCAGGGTTGCCACGTTAATGTACAAAAATTGGAATAAAAATAGAAGCCATTAAATATTACAATCATGTCTTCCACAACAAGTTCTGGGTAAATATAAATGAAAAAGCTTGTGATTAAGATAAGCTAAACCGTCAAATAATGTTTGAAGGTTGGTAATAAAACCGTGCAATGTGATTGTTGGCGCGTGTGGCCAGAATATGGTATCCGTATGTTGAGTGTGCACTTGATAAGATAAGGTACAACCTGAGCTGCGCACAGGCGGGGTGCGCGGGCGCATCCGCGGGGCGGCCGCGGCGTGGTGCGCTGTGAGCGCGGCCTGGCACGGCCATCGACCGCACGCCTCCTCTAAAATATTCCAAGCATGCACAAATTAAACTGGTTTTTTCTTCTTCCATTTTTGCATAAAAACATTGTAAACTTAACCATTTCGCCACACTGAGCAATGTAGCACACCTGTTAGCTATTATGGTAAATAGTTTTTCAAAAAGCTATCATCAATGTTGAGGCTGGTTGTGTCGGTGTCATGACCTCGACCAAAACATGAAAATTAAAAGGATGTAAAGATAATGTTCATAATTTCAGTAATTCTGATGACCTTAAATGAAAACAGGAGCGTTTTCTTTACTGAAATTAGAATGTAAAGAATTAAGCGACTTGTAAACTGAAATTTCTTTCTTTTGTTGTTAAAAAAATCTGCCACTTTACCTAGGTAGGTAATAATTACTTATTAGGTGATAGATAAGCAACCTTGCGAAGGAAAACGTCACTTTTCCAACTAAAGATGAAAATTGGTATACGATTAGAATTCTACTAGACAATAATCATATCCATCAGTTTTTGTTTGTTTATAGTAATCAGTGAAGATTAAAATAACCCTAACAAAAACGTATCTATAGATAAGTAGATGTTTGAAACAAAAGCAATCACTTTCCACGTGAGGCCGAGTCGAAAGCTCGCTCCAATTCATTTGTAGCTTTTTGTCTCAGGGGAATGCAAGTCGTCAGACTTTAGTCTGGTCTGCAGGCAGCAGCGCGGGGGGCCGTACGAGCCCTTTTGTTCTTATACCCGTGCAAGAATGCAAAACAATTATAATTCCCTTAGGGATAAGTCGTCGCGCTGCTTCAGAACCGAGCCTACGTAATCAACAAACGATTTTCGTATCTTATTCAGCTTGCGGTTTGAAAAAACTAATTGGATTAAGCCGGATCAGCTCGTGCATTATCTATAGGCACTGCTAGCTGCCCTCCGCGGATTGGACGGCGGCTGCTGATGAGCAGGGAGTGGTCGCGCGCAGGCCGAGCGCGCACACAAGCACCGACGCTGACCAATCCATTTACGTTAATTACGCCGAGATGGGGATAAATCGGCGTCCAGCCGTCCACCGCCGAGTTACGAGCGAGCCGGCTATAAAATAAATTATACCCACTTCGTTCGCCTCCACTCAGTTTTTTGTTGCCGTCTAAAGCGAACGAAAAAAAAAACAAAAGCAAAATCTCGAGAGGACGAAATACGAGGCAAAGACAAAGCTTGAATTTATCTACTGATAATATAGACGTAGGGCGGGTGGCGCGGCAGACGCGCAGTGCCGGGTGGCCGGCCAGCCAAATTATACGGCGCGCATTCCTGCGCTCCAGCAAAAACATGATATATAGCCGCCTTGTGACGAAATATTTCAAATTCGGAGACCTGCCCGCCACACTCTAAATGGAATCCACTTTAAATATTATCTCCGACATTCTTTTCAGACGACTTTATAAGCTTTTACAGGATATTTTGAGAATGAATGTGGGGCATGAAGTTATATTGTTATGATATTTCCGACGGCGCGGCGTGCGAACGAATAGATAGTTAGATATATAAGGGCTTTAGTTGCAAGCAGGAGGATACCACGAGAAAAGAAAGGCTCGAGCGCGCGTCATGCTCATGCGCCTAGCTAACCTTATACAATAATTCAACTAGATGAATTTCCTCGGAGGAATGCGGCCTCGTATGCATACGGCATACGTAGCGTCCAAGAATAAACGCTATACTCTTGGACAATTAAATTATTATGTATCCAGTGATTCAAGCTTCAAGAGTTCGAAACATTTTGTTTATATGGTACGATTCACGTTTCTGTTACGAGATTTACATTTCGTTTTTAGCATCGAATTCATGTAGTGTGCCTGTACTTATTAGAATGCGATCAATATATGTTTTCGTCATCATATGGCTAGGTGTGGTTTAAGCTTAGTAACAGTAGCTCAATGGCGTCCAGTTAGAGCCGCGAACTTCCGAGCGGAAGTCTAGCTTTAGATCATTATAAATGATCGATATGAATAATTAAGCTGTCATTGCTTGACGTTAATGTTTCAATGATTTTTTTCTTGTTGCGGTTAAACAACATGCGGGGAAGTCGGTCAGAGTCGGAGCTTGGTTACTATGCAAGCAAATTTGCCTCTAAAGTTAATATGCATGGTTTGTAGTGTGTAGGAATGTACCTACAGATTTCTTAAAGGACTTTGTAGACTCATTTGCAGCCGACAGTATGTCTAGTGGTCTCAGCAGACTCTCATGACGGTTTCATCATTCATGGACATATCACATATGTATAGTTTTCTATTAGACTTTTTCTGAAAAGATATTGTATCGGTTTATATGTGAATATTTTCCTGATTTCCTGAGTTTTTCTTCTTCCGCTTGGATTGTTTCTTGTTTTAGAGCAGCCGACGCCGTGAGTATGTAGCCTTAAAAAAAGGGGAATCCCAGATTAAAAAAGTGAGTTTTCCTTAATTTTAAACAGTGTCTTCAGATTAATCTAATATCTACAGGATATCAATGGCCTGGCACGCGACGATTGCAAGAGACCGGACGCCATGTCGTTATTTCTATGGAAGATGGGTAGGCCATTAGTGTGGGACGCTGCTACTTGTGTCGATACTCTTGCGCCATCCCATCTTCCTAGCTCTTCGTGCTGTGCTGGCGCTGCCGCTGCGGCTGCGGAGAACCTCAAGCGGCGGAAATATAATAACCTTGTTGATAGTTATATTTTCGAGCCGTTTGGGGTTGAAACTCTCGGGTCGTAGGGTCCGAGTGCTCATTACTTGTTTAAAGATCTGTCAAGACGCTTAGTTGACACTTCGCATGACCCTAGGGCTGGCTTTTACCTCGGACAAAGGATAAGCATTGCCATACAACGTGGCAATGCTGCCAGTCTTTTGGGTACATTACCAGTGGCCTACGATGCGGAGGAATTTTTCGACGCCATGTTTTAGATTATTTTGAGTTTTAGTTAAGAGTCTTTTATTTAAGTGTGTATATTAATAGTGCAGAATAATTAAATGTATTTGGATATCTACATCATTAATTCCCACATTTAATTTAAATAGATAGACACCAAAGCGCCATTATCAAGTCCGTTTTCAATACTAAAAGCAGCCTTGATGAGGATTCCTGAATACTTTAATAAAATTCAAAAGTTACACTACAAATACTTGTTAAGCTATTATTTGTTAAGCTTTTATAAACCATGCAGAAGCATTCACCCAAAAACATTTTACTGGTGTTTCATTCATCGTCAGTAGCATTGCTGCGAGGTTACTGTGACACACCTCTAGACGACCCCAGCTTCGCCACGTTCATCTAATAAGGCTTATTTTGACTGCGACACGTGAACATGACCTTTTATATCCGGCCGCCGTAGGCATAACATGAGCCCAAAGGTGAGAATGGGACCTGCCGCACATTTAGACCGTTCTAAAAGTCAATTTGGCTGTTGTTAAGGCAGTTTGTTATTGTACCGAGGTCGTTAGCCGTCGTTTGTCCAAGTTGTTAGCTAGGTTAGGGTTGTAGACTGCAGGGATTAGTCATTGGTGCGGCGAATGTTCGTATTACTGTTGTATACCTACGTAATTTTAAAAGTAACGATTTATTACTGACCTATGATGATCAACAATAGTTTTTAAGTATGGTCAGGTCGACTGTAGGTATGCTTTTAAAGACTCTTGAGGGAGCTGGATCTTTTGTGTCCACGCAATAGGTAGTACCTACCTAGTTATATTGTTGGGATAGGTCTGGTTGGGCACGCCACTAATGCGGCGATAAGTCTCCTCTTTACGGAGTGGCTAGAGAGGCGCCACTGCGTTCTCACCTTCCACCTGACACAGGTACTCACCGGACACGGTTGTTTCGGGAGTTACCTGTTTTTGATTCGGCGGAGGACACGTCCGGGTGTTATCACTGTAAGAATCGCCCGGAGGACGTGGTGGAGCATACGGTGGAGGTCTTCCCTGCTTGGGCGGAGCACCACCGTGTCCTCGTCCTAGACGATCGGCGGCGGCGACCTCTCGCTTCCGACCCTGGTTCATTCCATGGTCCGGAGTGAGTGTTGTGTTCCACGCGCGCCTCTAAGAGATATTAGCAAAGTAGACGGGGCCCGGCCAGAGCCTGCCAGGATTGCTAATTTGGTTCGAAAGAGTCACCGTGGCCCTGGGCCCCTGGAACGCAAAGGGCACTAGGAGGAGCACGAATGGGTTTTATTCAGTAAGAGTCTGACACCCCCTCCGGCTCCGGCACCCAGAGCAGAAGGAGTCATTTAATGATTTCCCAACCATAAAAAAAAGGATAGGTCTGGTATCATTAATAACAAAAGTAGCCATTGGTAAAGTTAAAACACTATTGTGGCCACACATTATACAAACATTACTTTATAGTGCAAATATAATATAAACATAATAAATAATATTAAATCTCATTACGGAATGGCCACATGATCAAATCTATTCAAGATTTTTATCTATCTACTGCTTATTTTATGCAAATTGATGATCGTTTTCACCATGGGTAACGTTAATACGAATAATAGACTGATACAATTTAAAATTACATCATTTATTACATCTGCAGTTTAATAAAATAATAATTACACGAATATATACACAAATAAGTATGTACAATGTTCGAGGCCGTCACTATATGTACACTGGGTCCACGAGTTATCACTAGGTCCGCACTGGGCGAGGGTGGCGCCTTCGTCATCGGCAGCCGCAGCCCGTCACCATCATGTCCTGATAGTTTTTGAGCACCACATTATTTTGTTCGTCCATATATAACATGGAAATAGAGGAGAGCTGCGTGGGCACACAGCACGCTTTCGGCACGGCGGCCGGGTTCACTGAGTTCACGAGAGTCTGCACGATGGCATGGTTCGTGCCGTTGAGGTGGTCGGCCAGCGGGAACGGGCAGTCGCCCTGGCAGTAGTACGCCTCGTAACCGTGTGGCGCCACGATCCAGTCGCTCCAGCCCACCTCCGCGAAATCCACGTAGAGCGGGCGGCGCTGGCAGATCTCGCGCGCCTCCTTGCGGCGGTGGTGCGCGCGGTGGCCGCGGCGCTGCGTGGCACGTTTGCTGCGCATCTGGCGCGGCTCGCTCTCCCGCGCGGCGCGCGCGCGCGCGTCCTCCGTGTACAGGAGCAGCAGCGGCTGCCTTGCGCTCCACTCCTCGTCTGCCTCCGCGGCACGTCTCCGCACTCGCACATGAGGTTGTTTAGCGTCTACATTTTGCTCACCTTCTTCTAACACACGCACTAATAGTCCATGATTATGTTCTGGCTCCGAGAGCCACCGGCGCGCTGCACCGAGCGCGTCTGCCGTCACGGTGCCTTTAGCGGCCCGCAGCGGCACTGAGTCCAAAAGCCGCAAGATTGGCGCCGTTTTGCCGCGGCGGCCCGGTCTCACTACGTCGTACAGCAGAAGCCGCTGCGGGCCTTCGACTCCGTCGACCCGTTGGAACGTGAGGTCGGCCCCGCGAGCGAGCTCGTCGCTGGGGATGCCGCTCAGGTTGAAGTAGAGACGAAATCGATGCTCGCCGGGAAACCGCAGGTCGAGCTCGGTGGGAGTGTGGTGGTAGGAGCGCGCCGTGTTGGCGGCGGCGGCGGGGATGGCGCCGTCGGCCTCGTACAGCAAGCGCATGGCGCGCGGTACGGGCGGCGGAACGGCGCGGCGCGCGGGCCGGCGTGGCAGCCCCAGCAGCGCCAGCAGCTGCCGCTCGGCAGCGCCGCGCGTGCGCTCGTCCAGCCCCGCGCACGCGCACAGCGCCACCAGCGCGCACACCACCGCGCATGCGCACGCCCCACGCATAATTCTCCTCGACCCACCTGCAAAGATGCAAAAACAAATGTTAATATTGGTTTTCGAAACTCAAAAACACATTCACTATGGTTGAGCAATCTATATACAATAAAAATGGACAAAAGCAGCAAAAGTAAAAAACTGTTTAGCCGTTCTTCTTAATAATTGTACAATAAAAGTCAGTATGTTAAAACCGTACGACTTAAGATAGAAGATAAGCCGGTGTTTTAAAACCAAGAGCTTTTCCAACGATATAGAGCTTGCGCTCGCATACGTAGTCAATGTGCGAGAGGTTTAATAAACTTAAATCATTATTATAAACGACCTCACTAAGTTACAAGATTAATTAAAATCCGTTTAATCGAAGCTAAGTTATTGGCAGGAGGACCTTGCATTTTAGAGAAACGTGCAGAGAACCATAGATAGAATTGAAATTAACATGTTAAGCAGTATTAAGACTTGATCACCGGGACCTAAGGTGTATCTTGTTTCAAAAAGCAAAACATCTAATTGAGTAAGAATTTCCAAGGAACTAACAACACGATACATTTTACTAGTAAATTGGTATCCAACAAAGACTGACACTGTGTCCAACCGGCAGTCGTTTTATCTCTAGGTGTATTTCTAATGAATGCACTAACATACATTGTAATATACTCATGCATATTTAATTCAATTGAGCAGTACATGTACCGGTCAACATGCACAAGTGGAGAAGCGAGTTTCAAACCTCTTGTCACATTTAAGTAAAACTGTACAAGCTTATGCGTACCTGGTACCTACCATACGAGTACACCATCGGTGTTCCAAAATCTTGTGATTTTATTTTAATGTTATGTTTGAAAAATAATTTTGAATAAACATCGGATAGGTTAAGTCACTAACTGTACACCTGTGTTTTAATTGAGGAAAATTGACAGATATTTTATGGTTGTGCAATTATTAATGAACAAGAAAGATCGAGTAAACATGTGGCTACGAGACTAGTCCATTAAGTATAGGTGGACATCAGTCAGACGCGAACGTTTACAACCGTAGGTGAACGATGAATGATTGTGGTTGGCGATGATGACTATTTTTATTTGAGATCTAGGACACGCCCCCCGGCGATCACGGTACGACATCAAAGGTCAAATACCTCCCTTATCACCGAACTATTTTCAGCGGCATTTTCAACGTATTACTTTTCAACATTAGATATTCGTGCTCAATTTATTTAGGGTTACGTTCCTTTCAATAGCCTCCACATTTTTGTCTAAAACTCTGAGATTTTGGCAAACATTAAATTTTATCAATTTTACACATTTTTTTGTCAATTCTCACAAATAATAGGTAATTTTAAAAAAAAAGTTAATTTGCCACTGAACAAATTTTAAAACAAAGCTCTTTTACAAACATTCCTCCTACATTCGCTACAAGAAAAGTAAGCAAAAAGTTTAGCAAATACACAAATATAAACAGCTCAATAAAACAATGTTCGCACTATCACGCCAAACCACAACACAGATGTTTATAATCTTATCGATATTTGTTTACTCTTAGGAATTTCCCTGTATTTGTGTACAAGAATGTTTTCGTCCCGGTGATTTATTCGCGAATATTCCTAACACTGAAAGAAACCAGAGCTCACTTCGGACGCAATGAGATATAACTTGTTTTTGTATTTGCAGTAATTTGTAGCTTTTTACGTATGTAAAAATTACAAGAGAGTTTATAAAGTTTAACCCAGTTTTCCAAACGTAAATATGTCTAAAACTAGGCAGACTGGCATATCTCTCCGGCGCAGGAGTGGGGATTATCATAATACAAGTGACCATGTGACGCGATACATTCACATGTAGATGAGTTACAACCTCTACAAAAACTAAATATCAATGAAATTCTACTATTCAACTGGTATTTACTTTGTATGCTTATCTACAGCACAAATACAATATCACACATAAATGTTGCTTTATGTAGCACAAGTCGAGAAAACATAAAATACGAGAATATGTTACTAAAAATGCATTTTCGACGATACACACCATATTAAAATGAAGAGAAACCAAATTCACATGTCATGTTACACAAACACCCAATATAAACATGGTTACATCGCTCAAGCACTTTCCAAAAGCGTTCAGTAAAAGACATCAACGGGATGCGTTTCGTGTGGCTACGAATAACTGTACGCGCTGTTTACTTGAACGACATTATTTAATCACGATTGTTTTGCTCTAACTGATCTACTGACTCTATTTATATCTATCAAAAAATATAGAGAAAATTCTAAATGTATTTGTCAATAAGTTCATCTTAAATATTAAATGTCACAACCAAACAAACACACATTTTTCTGAAACAAAAACAACTTTTTGTGAAAGTATTCAAGATCACGTAAACACTGGCTGATCTGGAAAAATATATGAACGTCACCGAATTTATATGTTTTTGTTATAATGTTTTGATCGTTCTAGCGCGGTCGACCGGATTGCGGCGTACGTATTTCGAAAATAATGCGGTCAAACCGGCCGCGGGCGCACGACCGCTCGCCTCTCTCACTCACCCGAAATTTTAACGCATCCAACGTCGACGGGTACGCAAATCCGCAATATCCTCGAACAAGGCACAGTCAACGCTTGGGGAACAGATGGAGTGGCACTCGATCACTACTGAATCGATGGCACATTACAGCGGAGTCTGGTAACATCACTGTGTCGGGGCGCGCGGGAGTGGTCGCGCGCTCGTGCGTGCGGGTCGGCAGTGCTGCGCATGGCGTGCTCGCGGCGCTGCGCTCGCGGCCTGAGTGAGCGCCGGGCGCGGCAGACGCGGCGGCGTCGGCACGCGCGGGCGTGCCGGCCCGCCCCCCGGCCCGCCGCACCGCCCCGCCCCTCTAGAGTGCCGCTCTCCGGGAACAACCCTCACCACTCCACACAATACCACCACCACCACCACCACCGCCACCGCCACCACCACCACCAACCACCACAACAACAGCTGCTGCGATTGCCACCTGATCACAGCATCCAATCGTCTAAAGCCTCAACGCCATTCGACTGGTCAAAAGTTTTCAATTTTCCTCCACATTTTCTTCCCCGAATTCCGCACTTAAACAGTTTAGTTCCTCCAAAATTAAACTTATTTTCAGAATAGCCCAGTATCAGTAGAAGAAGTAGTCTCCGAATAGAGCATCGATTTAAATCATTCGTCTGTTTGCTCCGCCCGGCTATAGGAAAAAGTAACCGCAGATATAACACATATCACATCGTGACTACACTTTTCAGCAGCTACAAATATTTGAGCCAAAGTAAAGTAAGTACGATACAAGAAATCGAACGAGCGAGTGTGCTACGAACTACTAATCTATTTTTGTTATTTTGGGTCTACGCGGGTGCTACGAGTGCTACGCCGAAATTGATTCAGGAGCGATTTAAAGCTGCCAAAAATGTAACTTGATCGAAGTAAAAAATGATGCAGTTCTACATATAATGCCTTTCGATTACTCAACTTACATTTTTGGATGTTAGTATTATCAATTTATTAACAAAAAAGGAACAACAGTTATACGAAAAAAACCCGCTAGCTGATACGGAACACGACACAAAGCCCAAAAAACTCAGTGACGAGGCGGTACAACTTTTGTTTACATTCCTTTTGAACCTCTTTTGGATCTGTCAAATCAGTGTAACATTTTAGACCCCAAACAAAAGCATTAGTCACTCACCAAACTTGGTCCCTCTGATAAGAAGTCACAACAGTGCTTATCATTTACGACGCGCTTCCTCTAATACCTTGGCCGTTGTCTTTTTCACGTATTTCAGATAATGGGTGATGCGTAGATGTTTTTATACCTTTCTCTTATGCAGGACGCAGCTGCCACGAAAGTTATAACAATGAGATGTGCTTGAGTAAATATTGCGAAGAAAAAACGCAAGCAACGAGTCTTAGCGATGAGTGTGTCGTGAACAATGCTGGGCAGCATTTCAGGTGGCGGCGTGTTGACCCACGTGCCTCCGCAGATGTACATCTCCACAGTATTTTTATGAAACAGGTGTAACAGTAACACAGTTATGTTTGATTTGCGTTACGTAACAGAGTGTGATAGGTCATGTTTTTCTGGGCACATTTATTGCGCTTATATTTTATCTGAAACGGACAGTGCGATTCGTATCGTAGGCATGTGAAGTCGTGACATGATATACGACGTATAGAATTGAAATACAAATAACCATTACTCGAAAGCAATAATTCTATTTAAAATATTTATTTAATTATAGACAAGGTGGCGCAAAATGCGGACTTGGTGCCATGAGGCATTCTGTATCAGAAAATCTATAATGTAGTTTTAATATAATTGTATGAGGTGGAGTTATAAATTATTTGGAACCTAGTAAAAGCTTATATATGTTTAAAAAGCTTTTAAACAACTTGGTAGACTCTTATGGAATGTATGACTCTACCAAGGCAGCACAAAGTTGGATTAAGAAGTTTTTGTGTCTCATCACAACTGTATTTGCCTGGAGCCATCAAACACTGATGAATTATGAGCAGGTGACAGCTATAAAACTACTATTAGAGCCAAATTAAATTCACACTTCAATAAGTAAATTATTTAAACAGTGAAGATAAACGGAATATCAAACAGAACTCACGTTGAACACCGTTACGTTTTTATGGAAGTCTTCCTGTCGCCCGCGCCTTCTCGCTAACTCGTAACATAATTCATGATTCCTTTTAAAACATCGTAACCTGAATTTTCTGCAATATTTTACATAATTTTTTAACGAAGACTTAAAGACTTATATAAATATCTCAAGAAAAGAATAAAGTTTTATCTACGTTCCAATAAAACTCTTTACTAAAAGATCCAGACAGTCGAGCACTTCGAAGTGTGCGCCTATATCGAATGGAGAACTAAATAAAAAGAGATACCGGTACAATGCGGTTTTATGAACGATAATAAACCTCAATTATTATTTAGTATGAGTGTTCATAAATACGACCGCAATAATTATTGTGAGCATGAAATTCGGCAACTTATTGAGTGCTACCGGGCACCGCGCACCGCAGCATTGGCGGCTACCGGAGTTGCGCCCGCGCCGTTACGCGCAAATAACTAATGCTCTGTTGGCTATGTGTTCTTTTTTTGGCGCGTGTCTCTTGGAGCCGTTAGATGAGGTATTTTGACGGTAGCGAAAGTTAGAATCATCTTATACCAGTTTTTATTCGGAAGATACGGAATAATAAATTGATATTAAATCTATCGCGACGTATGCCGTTGGATTTGAAACATTGCCAACATTAGCTTTGCTTTAATAACTTTGTGCTTAAAACTTGTTCAGAATTCTTACTTAGCAGCATAAAATTATAGATCATGATTTGTAGAGCTCGTATTTTGAAGATTTGTCAACCTGTTTGAACTTTGAATTGATTGTAGATGAATAAATAAGTTGTAGAGTCAGAGGTCTTCTTAATAAAAACTTGTCTGCTTCTTCTAATAAGTATTCAAAAGTTCCCGACGCCAATCTATGTTTAGTTTTTAACTTTTTTGAGCTAGAAGCTAGAATTTCATAAGAGAAAATTTTATAATTTAACAAGCTGTTTCCTGCGGTTTTACACGCTGCTCGACTTCCGAGGGTCATAGCGAGATGTTAAATACCCTAAAATCTTCTCCGAGAACTGGGTTATTAAGTACAAAACGATGAATGAAATCGGTGCAGAAGTTCTCAAGTCATGGCGTGACCAAGGGAAACAGGGATTCATTTTTATATACCTACATACCTAGATATTGCTATTGTTGCTCGAAGTATTCTTGTGTACAATTAACCAGGGTTTGAATATTATATGTACCCATCAGAATAACAAACTTTTCTATTGTATCTGAGCTCCAAATTAAATAAGAATTCGTTCATTATGCTATCAGGATCACTCCTTAGCTGTACTCATACCAGGGTTCTTCAAGTCAAGAGTTAATAGGTAGCTTCTAAGCAAGCGTACTCCATCGTTGACCACATCATTGCTTACCATCAGGTGATCAAACACGAGATTATCAATATCATGACTATCAAGAAAGGTTTTCTATGCTTAGCTACTTTGATCTCGGTTTCCTGTTTTTACTTGTGTGGGCTTTCTGAAGAAACTTTGATCACTATAAAATTATGAGAACCTATAGTTTCAGACTGGTTCTTTCAAAAGTTCTAAGAAAAGCAATAATATCTTATTTTTAGCTGTCTTTATTTTTTGTTTTAGTACCTTAAATACTTGACAATAATAAGTCAAACTACGCAGCGAGATGACTTTTATGTCGTTAAAAATACAACTGGTTATAAGCTACTAACTACACATCATTCTTTTACTATTTAACTGATATGCTTAATGTTAGGTACATAGTAAAATATTTTTTTGGTGTAAGCAGTTTCTGATCGATTGACTTGATTACCTACTGCGATCTATCTAATTAACCATGGAAAATTGCTCTTAAATGATAAATGAAATGAAGGAAAATAAGGGAACCCTTAGAGGATCACTCTGTTGCCCGTCTGTCTGTCCGTCCGTCCGTCTCTCTGTTTAAGACCCTTTATCTTGGGAATGTGTGGAGGTATCGAGTTGAAATTAGAACCATATACTCAAGTCTACAGTCCCTTGAAGCTGTGAAAAACTCAAGCTTCTAAGTTAACATGAATAAAAGATACAGCCGTTTGTGCCGCAAAAAAACGTATACACTCTCAAGGCACTCAAAATTTATAGAGTATTTCCCGTTGACCTAGAGTCATGAAAATTGGCAAGAAGATAGATATTACAGGAAAATTTCTGAAAATTGGGAATTTGTAGTTTTATCATAACAATCATTTTATATTTTCAGATGAATAATTGATCGAGACGTGTGAACATTTTTTCAACAAAGTTAAGTATATTTGTTCTTCAGTCTTACCTGCTACATATATTTTTGTCAGAGTAATGACTAATGAGAGTGCATTCATAGTTTATAAACTTCCGTAGGTAATTTAAACTCGGAAAAAATCAAGACTCGATCGGAGACCCTCGGTGCGGCGAGTCTGTCCGGTTTTTTTTATTTTTTTAGGATGGGTAATCCTCAAATGACTCTGAATGAATGAATGGCAAAACGGAAGGGAGACTCAGACTCTTACTGACTAAAACCCGTCCGTATTCCTCCTAATGCCCTTTGCGTTCCAGGCCGCGGTGACCCTTTCAAACAAATTCCGCAACCCTCACAGGACTTTAGAAGACTTTTTCAAACATTGGTTATGTTATGTTTGAAAAAGTAAAGTAAAAACGATACATAAGTATATATCAGTCTAGAAATAGATCTAAATCTAGTTTAGAATCATTTTAAAGAGCATGGAACTCGATAATATGGTTGACAATGGTAAAACTATGAGCACTAGACAAATATGCTAATAAAATCGTTATCAAGAAACATTACAACACGATTCTAAAACTACTGAACCGGTCAGGGAGGAACCGCATGGTTTTGCAAGTCGCAGCAGCCTACACAACGCCTATTCTTACTATTGATTACTATCAAAGTAAGTTTAAATCACGTTTTACGATAACGAAGTATGCCACAGAGAGCCGGAGCCACGCCGTCTGCCTCCCACGGCCGCCTGGCCGCGTCCTGCAGTTGACTCACCAATTCTCGACTCCATGTACGTAATTAGTCCATTAGCACGCACGCACCGCTCAAATGCTCAATTAGATCAACGACCGACGGGAATAGCTGCAGATTACGTTCCTTCTCGCCTCAATGATACCCAGGATAAAATGTCCGTTACCGTAATTGACAGTTCTCCTTTTGTCTAGTGCTGTTCAAGATTGGATTAAAGGAAATTAACACCGACACGTCACTTTGCTTTTTGCTTTTTGTGTGTTTTTCTTCATAAGGGTTATGAGAACTCTAATTGGTGCAAAACGGTTATGACACGAACCGAGTTAATGGAGTTAAAAGATAAAAAATGCTTAGCTATAAGTATTTTCGTCTGGAATATTCTAGATGCTGCTTCCAATGAGATAAATCTTTTACAATTCGTGAAAATAACAATTTAATCTACGCCAATCATCGCCCACTTTACAAATAATCTTACTGAATTAGAATTCTAGAACACATAAACAATTTGTGTTCAAATATTGGAACAGAATGTATGTGAATCTGGTGAGTTGTCTAAACAACTCTAGCCAACGCTACGGGTGGTGTTTGTTTGATTTGCATAAGAGAGCTAATTGCTTGAAATTGTCCTGAAAGATACGGTTAGTGTTTTCTTTTGTAATTCTTCTGAATAATTTATTGGAAAATAAAGCCCATGTACACTTTTTTGGGGGTTGTTACTGTTTTGTAATTTAAAAAGCACCTCAATTCAAAATGTGCTATGTACTTCCACAAATTCCATCTCATCTTCACCTGAAACATTCCTGGTGCCGGAAAACATCGAGGTAAATCTGGTCTGTTATAGTCTGAATTCAACTAGCAATCATAAGCAAGATCAAATTATGCTCTTCTTGCTTTGAAGAAAGACCATAAGACCTGCCTAAGTGACCTAGCAATTGGGCAGTTACCAGCTGGCATATAATAACGGGGTCTACTTGTCACGCTATCCTACCAAAAGCTCTCAATACCTAACTGTCATAAGACCAATATTATGTTGACAATTTATCGATATCTCTATTCAGTATCAACTAATACAGACCTACCTTACCGATATATATTTCATATCGATAAGCCTATTTCCATTTACTAGAAATTGAAGTTAAACCGATCTCAAAAGTAAGAAACACGTTTATGCAATATCTAGATAAGTAATTCTAGTTTTATAAAATTCCAGTCCATATTAGTGCTGATACATTGTGGCATGCAAAGTTTCGGGTTGCATTGGCAGAAGTGGATAAAGTGCTGCACAGTCATATCATGTACTACATAGTTAGTGAGAAAGATCTAAGGCTGCGAACGATGGAATTGGCACGAGACGTTCATGGCTTACGTGATCGGCTGCAGTTTTAAATAAATTCTATTCGTGCTACTTCATTTTAACTTACTCAAATTATATGAAACCTTGGATCTATGTAACTTTTTACCATATTTTTTAAAGATGGGAAGTCATCAAATTACTCCTTCCTCTCTGGGCGGAGCGGAAGGGAGTGTCAGACTCTTACTGACTAAAAACCCATCCACGTTCTTCCAAATACCCTTTGCGTTCTAGGGCCGCTGTGACTCTTTCCCTGGCTCTCGCCCTAACGGAACCGATTACTACCCTGACATCTCTTTGAGGCCCGCGAGGAACATAACGCGCCAACGACACCCGGGCCTGGTTCTTATCGGACGACGAGCCACTCCACGCTCGCCGTCTGCAAGCCCTTACCCATACTTTTGGTGAAAATGGGGTGTTTCTCTAACTAGAGTCTGTAATCTCTGCAACCTTCCCATATAGTTAAAAGTTCTAATGATAACTCTCTTCAGAAAATTCGAGAAAGAAAAGTCTTTCAGAGTTAGTCGCTAATCTCTTTCGCCGATGAAAAAGAAACAATTGCCTAATGAGTCCTCGGAAATTGTTTCAAACACAGCTTCCGAAGCTTTCTAACGACTGTTATTAATTAGCATTATAAATATTATTAGCTATATTTATTAGCAGTTCTTGTAACACTAACTGCTAGGTAAGTACACGCCATCGTTGGACAAAATTATGATTTCTAATTGAATGTTTAGTGCAGTTTGAACAAAAAAAGCATTACGATTTCTTTGACGGTTAAAGTCATTAAGCAGCTCGACTTGAGTTGCTTAATGACTTTTCTTAAAAACTCAAATCACCTGTGTAGTGGTTGTCCCTGAAAAAAACTAGCAACACCTAATATTATCTACTATAAATTAGTGTTTAATATACTATTAGCAGCTATACAACATTGCCCCCACTGTGTGGCAAATAATAATGGATTCTAAATGAATCTATTACCGAGACATAAGCTTTTAAAACGATTCGCCTCTCGGCGGTAGCAAGTTTAGAAAAGCTAATAGATATGGACCCTGATTCTTCGACGGCGCCACAGAGCGTTAATAAGTAAATTTATATATTATTAATTCTGTTCCACGGTAGGTAACTCATCACTGTCACGTAGGTATGAATAAATAAATCAAAGATTTGTTGAAATTGTATAATTAGATTGAGGCTTACTTGTTGGGGTTCCACAAGAAGAGAGAAAAACGTAACTGACATTTCATTGGCAAAACGTGAAAAGGTTTGCCTTTTTCAAACGCACGATATTATAAAAAAATAATATTATTTTTTTAGTGCTATTCCCATTTTACGTTCAGTTTGAGAAATTAAAAAGGTTCACAAAAAAAATGGAAATGGAAAGAAAAAAATCAAGCGGAACTTCGTAGCGCTACGAGCCCACTCGAGCTTGACCATTTATGTTAGTCTACGTCAAACTATATGTTATACTTATTCACGTGAGTTGGTTTTTATAGAGCCCACATTTACATGAAATATTACTTATCACTTCGATTTTAAATAAAATACCAATTTAATAAAACTGATTTGATTATTAACGTACACTTAATTACCCATGGCCATGGTAGGTATAATAATATGAGTAGTATAAATAGGGGGAGAAAAATGGCGATAATACCTGATTTTTGACAATTATATTACCAGCTAATATATAATTTAAATAATGATGAAATATGAAACAGGTTACAAAAATAAGGAAAACTCTACTGGAGCTTACTTCAATATTCCACACAACATTAAAGTGGGGAAGACTCAGTTGTTAAAAGCGTAATGATTACCTACTTTGCACTAGCCAATTACACCAATTAACATTTCTTAGAAACTGCCATTGACATAATTAAAGGCGATGATATAATATGGTACACTAGAAGCTCGGCAAACACCCTTGTGACATAATAACGACAATTAGTCTCCTCTCCAAAAAGAAACTGCGCCGAAATGCATCACACTTAGTAATTGAATATTATAAGCCTATAAAGTGCTAATGATGCAATATTTGCCTTCTATTGAAATGCGGGTATCTAATTAAGTGTCAGGTGAACTTACTAAGAAGTCTCTGTTTTTGATTATAAGTAATTTACAATACAATACTAAAGTTAGGAATGTATATTTTTACCTACATGTTAATTCTTCGTAAAGACCACTTCACATTTATTTTAAAATATCGTTGATTTCTATAAAACCAATCTTATTTTTCGTGTTATACTTTTAATGGATGTCCCAATGATCAAATGAATCCTTCCGCTCTGGGTGGAGCGGGAGGGAGTGTCAGACTCTTACTGACTAAATCCCATCCATGCTCCTCCTAGTGCCCTTTGCGTTCCAAGTCCGCGGTGACTCTTTCGAACAAAATTCTCAACCCTGGTTCGTGTTATACTATGTACTTAATTTTAGCAATTATGTTAACCTGGCATTTTCGAAGGTAAACCTATGTCAAATAAAAATAAAAGTTGTGAGGTAAAGCGTGTTAAAAAATCTGCACACTCGTAAGATATGTAACTTGTAGCTACAACTGTACGAATGTGACATAGACACGTGTGGCCGTAAGGTGCAGCATCTAAAGACTGCAACATTGTGTCTACGACCGGTGGCGTGCGGATAGTTCGTGTGTCGTGTCGCCTCTAGCACCATACAGTTGACCTCAGTTGACTCTCATAGTGTCCGCGCGACATAACACGACCCATACTACTACATAACCACTCTGAGATCATAGATTTCTTCAAGAAAATCACCCTTGTCTCAATTAAATGACAAATCACCTTTTTCCTTTTAATCACTCACAACAAACGTGAAAACTGATAAGATATCGAATATTCTACCCAACACAACACGACAAAAAAGGTAAACTTCGTCTGAATGACAGGGGGACATCCATATTGTCAAGTGATAATGCGTCTAACCCATCTCAACCTTGGAGAACTCGTTATGCTAAAACATAATATCACGACCGAAAATAAAACTTAATCCATTCAAAGAGCAATATTGAGAAATTTGAAAATTAACCGCTAATGTCACACTAGATAAGTCTTATTTGAAACAACAAGTCTGGTTGTATACACGAGCGTAGTAAAAATACAAGCATAAAATATGTTGAGGAAACCCAAATCTAAGATATGAGTCGTTTGGTTTCAAAGAGTAGGTATTTATTACCAAAAGGACAGACTGCTGCTTCTGGGAAAAGTCGACTCTTTTTATAATGCGTTATTTGTGCTTATGATAGATACCAACTATTGTATTGAGATTGATTCAGTTGATTCAAGAGATCACATAAATTTGGAGCGGAAGGGAGTGTCAGACTCTACTGATTAAAACTCATCCATGTTCCTCCAAATGCTCTTTGCGTTACAGGGCCGCGGTGACTCTTTCGAACAAATTCCGCTACCCTGAACTCCCTGCTCTCTACTTATACCAAAGCTCTACATTGGAAATAATTGGGATATTATTTATCAAAATTTAAATGATGACAGATGGCCGATGGGACCGAAAAGTTTTGGAGTGGCGACCGCGTACCGGAAGACGCAGCGTTGGAAGGCCTCCCAAAGGTGAATGAAATGATGATGAAAATTTAAATGCCAGTCCTCAAAAAACAACAACATAATAATTTTAATTCTTTCAAAACAACAGCTGACAATAGCGTACACTGTCGCTATTGTCAGCTTTTGTATGACATCTACGACAAACGTTCAACATTGTCATAATCCAGTAAAACAGACTATTGATTGATCCTACTATAGACCTGCTATGGTAGCCACACACTGACACACATAAGCATCACCGTTCTCTTGCCTTTATAACTTTGAAACATATGCCTTTTTTTCCAAACTTCTTTATGAAATGACATCTCAGTAGTCACTGTTTCCTATACACAGCTCATCCATCGTTTCTTTGAGTCTCCATTATCCACTTCCTCTCATTCCGCTCAACTCTAACATAAATATACTCAAAACAGAAGGTCTTCATTGATTACAGTTAAATAATGCTGAATTGAAGTATTGTGAGAATGAGGACAATCTGACTTTTCATCATCATCATCATCATCATCATATCAGCCGAAAGACGTCCACTGCTGGACATAGGCCTCCCCCAAGTGTCGCCACAACAACCGGTCCTGTGCGTCTCGCATCCATCGGTTACCCGCGACCCTCACCAGATCATCGGTCCACCTTGTGGGAGGCCTTCCAACGCTGCGTCTTCCGGTACGCGGTCGCCACTCCAAAACTTTTCGGCCCCATCGACCATCTGTTCTGCGAGCAATGTGCCCTGCCCACTGCCACTTCAATTTGGCGATCCTTCGGGCTATGTCGGTAACCTTGGTTCTCTTGCGGATATCATCATTCCTGATTCGATCACGCAAGGAAACTCCGAGCATTGCCCTCTCCATTGCCCTTTGGGTGACTTTAAGCCTTCTGATGAGGCCCATTGTGAGCGACCACGTTTCGAGTCCATAGGTCATCACTGGCAACACGCACTGGTCATAGACTTTCGTCTTGAGACACTGGTATGTGAGACGAGAAGATACCGCGCAACTTCCCGAACGCCGCCCATCCGAGTCGGATTCGACGGTTGACTTCCTTCTCGAAGTTAGCCCTACCTAGCTGGATCGTTTGTCCCAGGTAGACGTACTCATCAACAACTTCGAGTGCAGAGCCTCCAATCTTGATAGGAGTGGGTGCTACATGAGTATTTACCATGACTTTGGTTTTGTCCATGTTCATTTTAAGACCCACTCTTTCGGAAGCTCTACTGAGGTCATCGAGCATTGTACTGAGGTCCTCCGTGGTCTCAGCCATGACGACTATATCGTCGGCAAATCGAAGATGAGTGATGTACTCGCCATTGACATTAATGCCTAGCCTTTTCCAGTCGAAAACCTTGAAGACGTCCTCCATTGCGGCCGTGAACAGTTTCGGAGAAATTACGTCTCCCTGCCTCACACCCCGCTGCAGGAGGATAGGTTCTGATGTCTGATCCTGAAGTCGGACTGACATGGTGGCGTTTTCATACAAACACTTCAGCACCTCGATGTACCGATAGTCGATCTGGCACCGTTGGAGAGACTGCAGCACAGCCCAAGTCTCGATCGAATCGAAGGCTTTCTCGTAGTCCACAAACGCTAAGCAGAGGGGCAGATTATACTCTTCGGTCTTCTGTATAACCTGCCGCAGCGTGTGTATGTGGTCTACGGTGCTGAAGCCTTTTCGGAATCCGGCTTGTTCGGGAGGCTGGAAGTCGTCAAACCTGCGTGCGAGACGGTTTGTGATGACTCTGGAAAACAGCTTGTAGACATGGCTCAGAAGTGAGATGGGCCTGTAATTCTTAAGCAGGGCATTGTCGCCCTTTTTAAAGAAGAGTACCACCACACCTCTGCTCCACGCTTGTGGCGTTTTTCCCTCGAGTATGACGGAATCGAACAGTTTCTGAAGGGCCTTAAGGACTGGTTTTCCACCCGCCTTCAGGAGTTCGGCCGTAATTCCGTCCTCACCCGACGCCTTGTTGTTTTTAAGCTGCTTCAGAGCCATCCTAATCTCATACAGGCTGACGTCCGGGATGTCTTCGGTATAATGCCGGGTCAATCTAGCTCTTGGGTCGTTCGCTAGATTTGCCTTTTTTGATCTGACTTTTAGTAATAGCTAATAGACAATTCTACTAATTTCCAAGCAACGTTCGCAAACATTCAACATTTGCATCTTATTCGAAATTTGTTAAAAAAGCCGCAATTTCCAGGCCTACATTTTTGACAGATAGCGAATGAGATGCGAATGCGAACGTTGTTTAAAAAATAGTAAAATTGATGCTCTGAGGTATAAGAGGAAGGCTTTTCAATCAGCAAACCTGTGTTGTCGCAAAACTAACACTTAACTCTAAGAGTGAACGAGGAGAAACAAGTTCTAATAGCGATCGTAGACGATGAGTTATAAACTACTGTTTATGCACACGTTGACATTTAGCTCCAGAACATTACCGTTGCTAATCATATGCTAAACTTTTCCTTAGAGCGTTTTCCAAGCAAGTTTGACTCCGATCATTAAAACTAGGATTTATTTTCGTTGTAAAAGAAAATTTTACTAGATTCAGGAAAATCTTCGGCTCTCAACGCCTCTGTTATTAAAATGTGGTATTCTAAGTGCTTAGTTATCATTAAGATCCTACATCAACCACCAAATTAAAGAGACTTGACCTGAACACTGCTAAAGGCTTGCTTTAAATTGGTGTTAGTCAAAGTCAGTCAGCGACAAGGATCGCGAAGATAAGATCTACACGTTCAATAACAAAATGTTGTAACTCAATGTACTCTAATTCATACGGTAATCTGTATCAACAATAGCAAGTACCAACGGTATCACATAATGACGAAAACATGTACCGTACGCCTGGACAGGTTGGTTCCGCACACGCGAGAGATCAGATAAAAAGATAAAAACGGAAGCTGATAAATGAATCGGTTTGTTCAGAACTGCCGATGAACACATCTCTAAAGTTAACTTAAATCTGTAAGCCCAGCTTGTTAAACAAGGCAGTAAAAACATAGTAAGCCATTAACTTTATGAAGATTACACAGATTTCTCTCTGAATTGATCGAAAGGATGTTAGAATTGCAATTTTCATTTTAACTTGGTAGTACTTGCTCTTGTTTTATAGAGTTACTTCTCTGTCACTTGTTGCTTTCTAATTATGTAACGGGCAAACGAAATCGTAGCGTTCCGTCGGCCTTAATAGTTTTAATTGTGAAACCCAGCATGAGACTTTATCATTTATTTAAATTATGTGGTTGAATCGAACGGTGGCTTGAGTCTATAGGACCGGTTGGCGCACAAATGAGTATGGCACACACACATACCTGGCTCGTTGTTGCTACACGAGGTCCAAACCTGCCTCCTAAGAACCTGCGTGCATCTGTCTTGCTGAGACAAAGCCTGCGAAGGGCTTCTACCTACTCCACGTCAACTTGACACGTTACACTCTACCACTATAATTGGTAGCGTTTGTTTATTTTGTATATGTGTTTGTTTAGTTAACTGTGGATTTGGATAGACTGACTGGTTATTTTAACTGTCAAACTGTAAACCAAGATGTTAAACATGAGATACCAAGCAGCAAAACATGAAGATTTTCTTTCGTTGCATTGTCACTTTTAGCAGAATGTTTTCCCAATTAAAATTACATAAAAACATCCACTTGTTTTAAATTATTTATGATATAAATAAAAGCATATTAATCTTGACAATTATCCTGAATGACATTCAAGCCAATATATAAGTAATTATAGCTAATTATAGTAGGCATTGTGTATAGTAGGTACTTAGTATAATTGGCTGCGTAAAAGAGGAGGCGTCAGTGGAAGCACCGGAGCGTGGTCGTGAAGGCCTTCTGTCTGCACGGTCTGGTGCCCACCAATCCTACTCGGGCGTTTTGTTACTCACGATTATGAGCATGTCCACATTTCACAGTTGAAGCTTGTATTTAAATAATATAATTTAAAAAAGGCCATTTTAATTTATTTATATTTTTTAAATTTGTATTGAATTCAAACACAAAATGGGCTATTGATTTGAAGGACACTAAACCCATTTGGTTTCGCAATCTATATTACGAAATATTTTAAATGCGAAAGTTTGAATGTTTGGATGGATGTTTGTTTGTTACTCAATAGAGGTAGATTATAGTCTGGAATAACACAAATGATACTTTTCATTCCGGGAGTGTGTTACCATGGGATAATTTTCGACTTTCATGCGGGCGGAACCGCGGCCAGCAGCTAGTAAATAATAACTTATGTCCCTACTTCTAATAGTAGGCACATTCGTAATACATAGGTACCTAATTGATTGTTTTAACGTTATTTTTTTTTCCTTAGCAACAGTAGATACTTCATAACTACATAATGGAGTTTATGAACAGTGGATACTCCTAACATTTAGGAAGAAATTTAGTATTAGTAGTATTTTTTGCATAATACCTAACATGTTGAATTTTTTTTATGGATGGGTAATTAATCATCAAATGACTTTTTCCACTCTGGGTGGAGCGGAAGGGAGTGTCAGACTCTTAGTGACTAAAACGTCCAGATAGGTCCTCTTTAAAACGCCTGAATGCTGCCAGTGTTTTGGGCACTTTTTCCGTTGACAGCGATGTGGACGAAGTTTTCGATGCCAAATGAGATTTTCTCCTCCCTTTTCACCCACTTGTACGTTCAGATATATTTTAGCAGACAAAGTGACCAAATAGGTACTTCGAAACAATTAAAATGTCAATAAGTGCCATACGCTACAAGTTACCATTAATATATATCTGAACATTCATTACTTTATTTATATTTGTGCAAATGCTTGTCAACCTTTTTGATGTTTTTTTTATGGATGGGAAATCATCAAATGACTCCTGCAGCTCTGGGTGGAGCGGGAGGGAGTGTCAGACTCTTACTGACAAAAACCCATCCGTGTTCCTCGTAGTGCCCTTTGCTTCCCAGGGCCACGGTAACTCTTTCGAACAAAATCCGCAACCCTGGCAGGCTCTGGCCCTAACGGGCCCCGTCTACTTTGCTGACATCTCTTTGAGGCGCGCGTGGAACACAACGCGCCGTCGGCCCTGGCCTGGCTTTGATCGGACGGCGAGCCACCCACCGCTCGCCATCCGCAGACCCGCACCTACGGTGGCCGGGAATCGCCCAGCGACTCCCGACGCCCGGGGCGTCACCCTATGTTGCGGCGGCTGGGGATGCTTGTCAAGCTTGCTTGTTATTGAAGTCGAATGTTAGGTTCCTTTAGACCCTGCAGACAGATATATGAGCCTCGCCCCCATAGTCATGGGTAGAATAGGTATGTCATGAATTGGCCGGCCACATCATGAAATGGGCAAATTCTACGTTATGGCCACGACATATACATGGTGATGGGTTAGATTTAGGTAAACTGATGCTTTCCTGAATGAATACCCTGAATAATATTTTTTTTTAAAAGTACCCATTGCTTTGGAAATTAAGCTTCGTATCGTTCGTATAGGTTACTTCTAGGCAAGCGTGCTCCATCTTCGACCACATCGTCGCTTACCATCAGGTGAGATAGTGGTCAAGCGCGTGCCGCGTGCAATTATTAAAAAAAAAAAGTTGGCAGCAACTGGAGAGAAGTCTTCTTCTCTCGTGTCGTGTTGTCAAAGAGTCATACGATCTTCCCGATGGCTGTTCTAAGACGGGGAGACAAGGAAAACCACAAAGGATTCACGTGTCGGTATGTCAATACCGACACGTAAGTATATGAATGGAGGAAAAACAAAATTAAACTTTGAGCTTATTAAAAACATTTGTTTAATTTAAGAAGGAAACAAGTACCTACCTTACAACTAAACATAAAAGCCAGTAACAGCAAAAAAATCGCTTCAGTAAGTTTGCATTCGAAAGCTTAGCTTTTCATAACTAAATATTATTGTGGCGAACGGGTTTAGCTAAATAGATTTTGTATGTAAAAGCTACAGCTACTGAAAGATTATTATCAGAAGATTGTAGATACATTTGTGGCGGATATTTTCATAACAGAGTGGTGCATCATTACCACTGATGAGTTTTCATTAACGCAAAGAAGAATGTTGTATTGATATTAAATAGCTCGTACAGATGTTACAAGGCTCTCCCACTTCATTAAATATATATTTCATTATAGTAAGTATGTGTTCCGTGAGTGTATCCGTGGCATCACAGGCCCTATCGGAATAACAGCGCTGTGATATTTTTTTTTAAGTATCGCAGCATAATGTTCATCATCATCATATCAGCCGAAAGACGTCCACTGCTGGACATAGGCCTCCCCCAAGTGTCGCCACAACAACCGATCCTGTGCGTCTCGCATCCATCGGTTACCCGCGACCCTCACCAGGTCATCGGTTCACATTGTGGGAGGCCTTGCAACGCTGCGTCTTCCGGTACGCGGTCGCCACTCCAAAACTTTTCGGCCCCATCGACCATCTGTTCTGCGAGCAATGTGCCCTACCCATTGCCACTTCAATTTGGCGATCCTTCGGGCTATGTCGGTAACTTTGGTTCTCTTGCGGATATCGTCATTCCTGATTCGATCACGCAAGGAAACTCCGAGCATTGCCCTTTCCATTGCCCTTTGGGTGACTTTAAGCCTTCTTATGAGGCCCATTGTGAGCGACCACGTTTCAAGTCCATAGGTCATCACTGGCAACACGCACTGGTCATAGACTTTCGTCTTGAGACACTGTGGTGTGTGAGACGAGAAGATACCGCGCAACTTTCCGAACGCCACCCAGCCGTGTCGGATTCGACGGTTGACCTCTTTCTCGAAGTTAACCCTACCTAACTGGATCGTTTGTCCCAGTTTGTAGACGTACTCGTCAACAACTTCGAGTGTAGAGCCTCCAATCTTGATAGGAGTGGGTGCTACATGGGTATTTACCATGACCTTGGTTTTGTCCATGTTCATTTTAAGACCCACTCTTTCGGAAGCTCTACTGAGGTCATCGAGCATTGTACTGAGGTCCTCCGTGGTCTCAGCCATGACGACTATATCGTCGGCAAATCGAAGATGAGTGATGTACCTACTCGCCATTGACATTAATGCCTAGCCTTCTCCTCTTCTTTAGCATAATGTTGACAAACATTAATTTCATGCTTTTGTTATGTGTGTTACCTACTGTTTATTTTAATTTTTTTTCTTTTTACTTTTTTGTCTTGTGCGAGTCACAAAATATAAATATATAATTCTCTTTGCTTTCTTTCATCTTAAAATCATTATGGATACCACCTAGAAGGTAACCAATCACATCAAGACATCAATATATGATTTCATCAAGGTGCTCCGCTAATACTCCTGGACTATATAGGATGTTCCAGGAGCGCGTGGTCACATTTCAGGGCCACGTTCTGTACTTATCTAATATAAAATAAAGAAACAATATGAAAAATAAATCATCATCATCATCATCATATCAGCCGAAAGACGTCCATTGCTGGACATAGGCCTCCCCCAAGTGTCGCCACAACAACCGGTCCTGTGCGTCTCGCATCCATCGGTTACCCGCGACCCCAAAGGATCGCCAAATTGAAGTGGCAGTGGGCAGGGCACATTGCTCGCAGAACAGATGGTCGATGGGGCCGAAAAGTTTTGGAGTGGCGAAAAATAAATAAAATGACTTTATTCAAAAAACCTGACCCCTAAAACGACTGAATATTTTCAAGCAGCCTGATGCAGTTGGTAGCTTTAAATGTGCGATTGAACTAAAACAACTTCATGAAACTTATTGAAAAATTATTTGTTTGGATTATTAACCGACTTCAAAAAAGGAGAAGGTTCACAATTCAGTTGTATTTTTTTTTAAGGTTTACCTCATATCTCGATCATTTATGAACCGATTTGGAGAAAATTGGTTTTATGTGAAAGGATATACTTTCCGACGAAATTTCTATGAGACCACCCATAGAAATTTCGTCAAAATCGTTTCAGTAGTTTGGTTTTTAAATCAAAATTGCTGAAAAAATATGTCACCCATGTATACGAAATTGCGTATTTTGCTTTCCTGTGACTTTCCAGTGGTACCAAACATAACACCGACTTCCGAAATTAAAGTTATTTTGTACTTTGTAGTGTTTTTTTTTGGAAGTCGATTCTTAGTGAAAAAGTTTTTTTCTACTATTATTTACTGATCGACTTTTTTTTTAAGTCGATATTTTTATTTTTGCTATTGTTTCTTTACTGTAGGTATATCAGATAGGTACTGAACCGTCACCCTTAAATATGACCACGCATTTCTGAAAAACATCAAAGTCAAAGTCAAAACGTTTATATCAATTAGGCCATTAAACGGCACTTTTGAACGTCATCATTTACATTTAAAATAATATAAAGTGACTCTACTGTCACTACTACATCCTGTAGAGACCATCCATAGTTGAACAGTTAGTCCAGTACACTCCCTCTCGCATTAGTAAGATTCGCCGTCCTCGGCATACGCTCGTCAAGTCCGACGACGAGATCACAAAGATTCAAGAAAAGTGTAGGGAAACCAGCACTCTTAGAAAAAAAAAATACAGACCGCGTTCCGTATTCCAGCCTCGCCGCCGAGGTCCGTCGCGACGACCCATTCAAAACCTTCCCTGCCTTTTGCCTAACGATCCAGCCCGCGTGGCTGAGCCATTAGCTTTAAACCCCCTAATTAATGAAACGACCCAGCCTGTTGTCCCTTGCTGTCCTGAACTGACACTGCTAAGCCGAGGTCGTATCCCACAGGGGATGCCCTTAGCGAGCGGTCAGTAGTTTTAGCTTGTAGCTAGTTTTGTTGCCTTGGCTGGGGGCCTTAAATTCATTTGAGGCCACCACAGGTTAGTCCGGTTAAGCAGTTAATAGCCCTTGCGTGTTGACTTGCTAGTGGTCATTCCTAAAAAAAAAATTCATCCTTTGCCAGCTCCTACCAGTGCCCCTACCTTGTTAGCCGCTTAAGAACTCCAGGATATGCATATAAATTATCCCGGAGTAAAGGAACTCAGTCTAGCGATATGGAAGATCCTCCTCGCTCATTCGTATCTGCACACCTGCTGCAAACTATTTTTCTAGGACGTTACTAAACAATTGGATAAATCTAATACGTGTAATTTTCCTGCCTAGACTTTTATAGATTAACCTATTACACGACCTAGGATAAGTATTTTATACACAAAACTCTTTGATGAATCTTTGTTTTGATTAAAAAAATATAAGTATTCATCTATACGCAGTAGGCACGTGACCATTTCTATTGACTGCCTTAAACGACAGGGCTACCGCCATTTCTGTAGTAGTACATATTACAAAAAATGCGTACAAATTGCTTTAACTTTCTCCTTTAGTTATTTGTAGCATTGGTTATTTAACAAGTTCAACTTAAAATATCACCAATTAGTCATCAATACTTTTCCTTTCATTTTCTTAAATGTGTAGTTGTAAAAAGGGAATCAATGAATAGAAGAATACAAATCTTAGTTCTTGAGAATAATGTCACATAATGTTAAGAATGAGTAGCTATCTACTGAAATTATAAGGATAGGTGTAGGTGTACCACTGAAATTAATCTTTCTTCAATACTATGTCTTAGAGTGGATATCGTTTTCAGGAGTGACTTTAAAATCGATTACTGAACGCTGCATTATTTTGCCGATTATAAAAAACACCTTTAGTTTTTTTGCACCGACTGATCCCAATAAACATGGGACAAGGGCTAGAAGATGATGAGCCATACCTTGGCTCAGAAAACATGCTAAAATTCGTAACCTAGTAGGAAGTATATTATACAATGTGTAACAGAATAAACGCAATACCCAAAAAGGGGTCTTTGTACACAACATTATGAACAAACAACGTTTACTATGGGACCAACCCCGAAAACGCGAAAAAGAAATCAGCTTTTCAGTACCTACATTTTGTCGAGTTACGCGGACATATATTTGTGTCCGCGTAACTCGACAAAATCACATCGACACACATCGATTTTTTTTTTGCTATTTCGGTGTTGGTCCCATAGTAAAAGTTGTTAATAGTGATGAGTACAATAACTCCTTTGCAGGTATTACGTTTATTCTGTTACACGTTGTAAAGGTATCAGCTTAATTTAATCCTTTTATCTAAAAAATGTATAATAGGAGTATTTTTCATAAATGTGATTGAATTTCGTTGATTCATCGTTGAATCTCCTCCTTCAATGCACTGGTGATTGTGGGCTTGTTTGCATAGGCCTTTGATTTCTAAGAACTCCAAAAAAAAAAGAAATCCAGTGGTGCTAAATCACATGATCTAGGGGTCCAATTCTGATCACCGAAATGATAGATTTTCTAAACTTTGACAACCAAAATTTTAACAAGTTTGTAGGGGTAAGATGCCAGGATTGCAGAATTTGTTCGAAAGAGTCACAACGGCCGCGGCCTGAAACGAAAAGGGCATTAGGAGGAACACGGATGGCTTAAGTCTGACACTCCCTTCCAGTCCGCCCAGAGCGGAAGAAGTCATTTGATGATTTCCAATCCTTAAAAAAAGAATGGGTAAGATAGGCCGTCGGATCCATGTAAAATACTGAAAGGTAACCACAACAACAACGTAGTTGGTAAATGACTAGGCAGATTAAAAATAATAGTATAATCATCATAATCATAATCATTTATTCATTTGCAAAGTATTAATTTGTAGCTTATTCAAACGATCTAGCCTAAAACCAGTAGAAATGATTCATAGCTCTTCCGCTGTTCCGTGCTCCTTCCGTTCTGTTGCGTATTTTTTTAGGGTTGCGGTTGTGAGAACTGCGCTTAGGTGCGCAGTTCTCACAACAAGTTGAGGAAAATCGCCTACGTCAGTTCTTCTTGAATTCGAGCACCTTTCGGTGTTTTCATTCACATCAAGGCAGCCTTGGAAATCCATCTAAGCACACTCTTTTTATTATCACAATTCTTCATGCTATCAGTTATAAACATAAAAACGCATTTCCTACTTCTTTTATTCTGCATATCATGCTCTTTCGCCACTCCCAACATTCACTTCTATAAATAAGCGTAGGCACACCATTGTGGACAGCCTGTCGAGCCATTTTGGGCATCGACTGATTGATTTTATTCGCATTTAGATGTAGCATCATTCACTTTATTCTGCGTATTTACTCCCCTTTCCAACTCTTGTAAACAGACTTCACAAACGCTTTTCCTTAGTTCACAGACTTATCAGTATCACATATTTTAACATCACATACCATCTTGTCATCTCTTTCAAACGTCATCACCATCTTCTTGTTCACATTTATCCCTTTCATCTATAAGGGAAACTGCTTCAGTACTTGTCCATGTCTTTCAACTGGTCTGCTGACGATGCAAGTAGAACTAGATCAGATGATCTAGTTCTGTGGAGTAGTAGTAGTACGGTGGAGGTCTGCCCTGCTTGGGTGGAGTACCGCCGTGTCCTCGTCGAGGCGATCGGCGGCGGCGACCTCTCGCATCCGGCCCTGGTTCAATGCATGGCCCGAAGCGAGGAGGCATGGGAAGCCGTCACCTCCTACTGCGATTATGATTATGATTGATGATGATAAAGTATGTATGTTCATCTGTTCCCTCATAACTTCTGAAAGTTATGAGGGAACAGATGAACATACATACTTTCATACATACATATATACAAACACAAAGGTAAATACATACATACATACCGGTCTAATTCATAACCCTCCTTTTTGCTTTGCCGTAGTCGGATAAAAACTATCCGTTTATGCCTCATTTAGCCTAAAATAAGCACTGCAATAGGTGTAAGTGACATGCGGTACGAGTACAACTCTGAAATCTCTACAGATTTTAGTGTTGTACCCGTACCACATGTCCACACCATAGATGGATAAATGTCGAGCCAGGGTCGGACAGGGCTGGAAGGGTCTGGATGGCTCCCTACAAGCCCGGGGCCAGGGACAGTATACAGACGTTATAGATGGAAAATGTAAAAATAATGCAATACACAAGTGATTAATTATACACTCGCGAACATTAAACTGGAATCACTTCATCGCGCGTTGCTTAAAACATTTTTTTAAATTTCTATGCAATGAACTATGGATTGTGGTTAAAATGAATTTAACTAAAAAAAAACAAAAAGATTTAAAATTAATTTAATTTTCTGCCTACCTAAATTTAGGGAATTATTGCAATAGGTCGAAGTATGAATCAAAGGATAAAAAGTAATATGAAAAGATAAAAAAGTAATATGAAAACATAAAAAAATATTTACAATTTATGTTATTTACCCCTCAATATTTTGTGTTAAACCCCTTCTCGCCCTAATGACTGCCTCTAAACGGTTTTTGATTGACCGAATGAGTTTCCTGATGGAATCTTGAGGAATATCCTGCTATTCTTCGACTAAAGCAGTTTTCAAGACTTCTATCGACGCCGGAGCCTATTCTATCGAGCCTTTTCAGCTCGTCCTATTATGTTCAATCGGATTTAAATCGGGACTGAGAACTGGCCAGTCTAGTGTGAGAATCCCGCGACTTCTTCCAGGTACTGTCTAGTCACTCAGCAGCGGTGTGGCAGCAGACATTATTGTGCAGGAAATCTTCGCCGATAAGCAATAAATAAAGTAGGGGAGCAGTTTATATCAGACCTGAGTTCATACTAGTGTCAGTAACAAACTTATAAATATTTTAGTACTGCAGTCATGAGAAATTATTTAACATGGATGTGAAGTCTATTTTTCCAGCAATTACCTTCAGGTAGCTGTTGGAACTGTCTCTCATTCTGCGTATCATTATTTTAGTATGGTTGCCATTTTTAAGGGGGAAAGAAAATAAATGGGGTGCATTTATTTTTCGGACCTCGGATAGGTTTTTTTCATTATTCATACATAGATAAAAGTGACTTTGCTGACTGATGCAGGAAAGCTCAAGTTATGAAACCGGGCATTAGAGAGTGTATAACGCAAGAGCGAGCTCGAAACTTATTACACTCCGGACTATATTATGATATCTACTTTATATGTAGATCGAATCGTAAGTCTTCGGTAAAAGCAGGGTCCTAGGCTGTGCGGGCCCTCTAGCCTACCGACCGTCTGGCTTAGAGCAAGTCCCGCAACGCAGGACCGTAGGACCTCGTTTGGCAGGATGTATGGCCAGTTCAACCCAGTGTTGAGCACAGTTCTACCCTCCATAGTCTGTCTCCTGCAGTCTGCTATAGTCGTAGACTTAGGGAAGAGGCTTCGGTCTTCTCCAATAAATTAAGACTACAGCAGACAGTTTTTTGCTTTGCCAGATGCTGATCAAGCGTCCATATAAGAATCTCTGTTGTAGACCCATATCATATGATATGGCTCTACAACAGAGTCGAAAGTACAGGTTTCGGAAACACATTCCGTTTCCGAATTAGATTGCTGGAATGCATCAGTTCCTTGCTAAACAGGGTAATCAATTATTGTAAGCGTGTTACAAGTGTGATGGTGGAGTACCTAACAGTGCAACACAGGTTAATTCCTAGCACGGAGCAGGGCTTGCTCTGCCCTCCGCTGTCGAATTATTTATTGTATTTAGAATGAAATTTACCAAATCAAAACTTTCTTGTCGAATAAATTGATATAAAGTTGGTCTGATATTAACCCAATATCTTCCGAAGATAGGTATCATCAGAGAAAATGAAAATAATGGACCCAAAAAGTCCTTGAGTCCAACGATAAATGGTTATGGGCAACCAATCTTTAGAACCAGTCATGATAACGACGAATTCACCTCGGGTGACTTCTACAACTTCTAATAACCAGTTAATACCACATACATCCACATAATTTCACAGCATCATGCTCATGTCTTGTGCAGTTCGCGATACATCCAAAACTAGACGAGACGGAATTATTATCATATATTGTGTGTACTCTAGGCATTATATAGACAGACTGCCGATGCGTAGGAATCAGTTAATTCGTACGATTAAGAATAACGACCCCAGGATTTCCGATCACTAACGAGTTAGGTACTTACCATTGGTAGACCGTTTTTAAAATGGACATGCAAATGCAAGTAGAGCATTTATTTATAAAAAACATTCCTCGTTTTCCTGTTATGCATATGTTTCATTGAAATTGTGTTTCTATAAATTGTTATTTAGATCTTGTTGCTTGTTGTGTCCTGTAAGCAAACCTGTACTTCCTGTAGGTAGGTACGTAAAGAGTACGTCATTCGAAGTCTCACCGAGAGCAGCTTTATTACCAAAAACGTCACCAGCCATACTGACTGTTAGTGATTTAATTGGAACAAGGTAATAATTTACATACTCGTATCTAATAACTTGAGTATTATCAATACAAATGGACATTGGATCTTCTCAGAATTTGTTTGCGCATGTTGGTACCTATAGATACCTACGTTATACGTTATGTTTATGTAGTGTGTTAAGTTGTGGTAGTATCTAATTATATTTCAATACGTTCAAGTGGATACGTTCATTTTGTTTTTGTTTGTTAAATATGTAAATTAGTATCAATCAGTTGATTGCCAACATCTTGTAGAAGAATCCAATAAATTCTTGTTATTTCAATCTCTTATTCTGACGCCTCAGGGGATACATTGGGTATAGGTACGGGTTACATCCAATGGATAGGTAAGCTTGTCTTTTGAATATGAATAATGTAGAGTCAGAAAAACTATTTACCATATGATTCGTAAACAGTAAGTAAGCTTATCATTCAATGTAAATAGTGTGTGAAATGTAAGTATTGACATACGTAGGTCATCGCACGTCGTGCAGCAGTTGAGCGCGCTGGGGCGGCGGCGGCGGCGCGCGGTCGCCGGCGGCTGCCAGGTCGCGGGGCTCAGCACTCAGCCGCGAGGCGCGGGCGCAGATCGAAAGTTCGACGCGAGATCGAGCGCGCATATGTAAATATCGGCACATTTACAAGCGAAAGGGTTCACCAGAGCGGCGCACTAACGCAGCGTTGCGCGGGAACCAGTCCGGTGAGATTCCTACGGCGTCCAATAGAAAAATGTCGAATGAGCTTCGGGTCCATCACTCGGTGCGGGTGTGTGGTACGTAACGCGGCCGCCGCTCGACTGCCGCCCTCCTCTCACCGCTACTGCTGGTATATTTATCGCTTAATTATTGAACTCGTCTGTGTAACAATTATGAAGCAGCTCGGGTCGGCAGGCTGCGCGCTGCGAGGGCGCGCGGCGCTAGCGCGTCTGCGGCGCCGGCGGGCCGCGTTGCGTCACAGCCGCGCAGCGCTGCCACCGCGCTCTGAGCCTTCAGATTTTATCTCAGCCAGCCGACAGCCAATCCGCTGTTCACCTGTTATATTCATTTAAAACATTAACCTCCAACTTACATCATTTAGCGATATCTTCCTGTCTTCTGTTTCCGCGGTATAACAGTTTTAATTACTGAATGACTACCTACTATGCATTACAAATTTATAATATCTTCAGACAAACAAGTTTACTAGATGTAGCACGTTGGTAGGTATTCTCGGAAAATAAAATTAAGTAGGTAGGTATCGACTTTTCAAGTGTAGGTACCTACTTAGGTACTGAAATCTTAAGGTACCTACTACCTATATAGGTAGGTAAATTGTTTTTATTGTTTTTTTACAATTAAATCTTTTTTATGGTTTTAGGTGCCACATATATAACTATATCTAGGTAAGTACCTACCTAAATATTACGAGGTTAGTAAGTAGATAGTTACTTAATTTATTTACGGATTAATGAAGTGATTTTCGCGAGGCCAAAGCAATTTCCACCTGATGGAGTCTCTCTGGCTAATGAAACGACGCGGGGCGACGGGACACTCCATTATATAGGTACTTACTTATTAAATTAATCAACAACGAAGATGGATCCAAAACTAGTTTATGTGCGAATCAGAGAAACAGGTAAAAAATGATTAGATTTATTTTAAATATTAAATATTCATAAGAACTGCGACTGGGTGAAAAGATTTTTCGTCATGAGTTCGGTCCCCCGCATGTACTATTCAGCTTTTCCACTAAACATATATCGAAGTAAGCTAAACCCTGTTTCTAAGTCCTTAGTCTAAAAAAGACTCCCTACTACATGTGACTTACTGACCTGATATTATTTTAACAAAGTTAACTAGAAACAAGAAAGAGAAATATACTGCCGCAGGGCCGTAAGTGCAAAAAATACTTAACGATGGGGTTAGTAAATAGAAAGAAAGTTAGGAATTTGAATTATGCTAAGCATAGCGCTTTCAACTTCTACGACTGAGTGAGTGAGTGGTCGTACGCCGTACGGTCGTACGATACCTAGTGCTTTAGGCAAATAGCTTGATACCATCAGCGTCAGCATCGTTACCAACACCATGTATACGTAGTCATGAACTTGGCAACGGTGCAGCGGTACTCGTAAGGAGTTCTTCTGCAAGCATAGAAACAGCATATTATTTAAATTTATTTATTTCAAAGTATTTCATAAGCCAAAGCAAGCGCGAATTAATACATTGTAGATATTCATGTACAGCTTGGCAAAAAAGAGTATGATGTGGTGACAAGTGGAACTAAATATTTTAGTAAATGGAAACCTATGATGTCGACACTACTTGGCCGCATTTATTTTACTTACTGATTTCCCATATTATGGTGCGTTAAGTGAGATAGTGGCGCCCTCATTTTTCCATACTCTTTTTTGCAAAGCTGTAGTTTTTGTATTTCAAATTATTCAAATAATATACCTAATTGGATAACTTCAACAAACAACCAAGTTTGAACTCTATTCGGTTTTCGTAAGACTATCTAGAATATAATCTAGCACAAAACGTCAACTGTGACAGCTGTCACTGTCATTGTCAATATGTCAAAGTCCAATTTGAAAATATTTCACAAGTTCAGGGTCGTTTCCGAAAAAATGTAGTTACCTACTAAGAAAGGGTTATTTTCCGCATTATCCACTATGCGATATCCTTAAAAAATAGCTAAATGTGATTTTGTAATTAGTGAATCAAGCATAAATTCATTCAAAATGTATAGCAGGACGAAAATATGGTTAGTGCGTTTACCTAAAGCCTCTACCGTTTTGAAACAGTATAATACATTCTAATTCGATCTATTATGAGGGCTCAAGAAGTGTTAAAATTTAGTTTATAAATAATTGTATATTTTTACAGTGGTGGGTGTACCAGTGGTCTGGTATGCAGATTTTTAAGTTCTGCGGAAGTGTCAACTGCCCTGCGCCCTTTTTACTTCAGTGTTCATCCTGATTTATTTGGAAAATATCCAAATCAAAGAGTAAGTCAGCAAAACATTCAACTGAAACATCAAGTTATAGCTCCAGTCAACTAAAACATTCTAATTACTGCTAGACCAACTGACAGAAAAATCTACATTGATGATTAATATTTCAGAAAATCAATGAACATTCACTGCAGCAACTGAGTGCACTAATAGAAGCCCAACAATCCAGCAAAAGAATATCTGTTCCTCCATTATCATTTTATTTGAGACAAAAGGATATGCCTGATGGTAATCTTTTTTATTTGTATGATTCTGCAACCATTTGTTATTTTAAACCTAGATAACTGTGTTTTATCACTTCATAGTCTGCTGGGAATAATAAACTGGACATGTGAAAATTCCAAATTATATAATAAATCTTGCATAATAGTAATAATAAAGTAAAGATCAAAAACGCGTAAATCATACGACACACTGGTGTCGCCGGGCCCGAAGCGGTTAACACATTAAATGAGTAACCACCTAAATGATTTCTATCATATTTACAGGTGAATTTAAGCTTATAAAGATTCAGTTAAACAGTAATAATGTGAGGGAGACAGTAGTCAAAGTTCTGAATGCCTGTGCTATCTCTACGAAGTACATTGATAAGATACCAGACAGACCTAAAATATCCAACCTTAGGTAAGAATTGAATTGTTGCTTGTCCAAAACTAGCTTTTATCTAATCATTTATTTGTTCAAATCTGAATACATATTAAACTGAATATATTTTAAACTTGACAACAAGCAATACAAACTAAGATAAGATAAGACCTATCAGATTGAGCTCCCCTGCAAACTTGGAATTTACATAAAAATCTGGGCACTTTTTCTAATTAATAGTGTCTGATCAACTAAACAAAAATTTTGTTTGCAGCAAAACAGGTTTTGGCAAAGGTGGAAAATATGATTTTACTAAAACATATGAAGAATATGAAAAGGAATTTGATGTATCTAAAATGAAGCGGAGAGTGGTAGAGAAAAAGGCTACTATTGCTAATATTGTGTAAGTTATTTAATATATAAAGATATAATACTTGTTTTTAGCTCATAACTACATTTTGATAACTAATCTCTCTATAAACATTACCTTGTGTCTATTAAGAAGTAATACTAATGATCTAAGCCAGTGACCAGCCCATCTCCGATCACAACTGCCAACTAAGAACATGTTAGTGATTGTATGATATTTTCATAGCAGTGCAATAGTGTACAAAGCAACAGTGTTTACAAGACAGCAAGCCCTTATGGTTCTTGCAACAATTACTTTTATAATTGGATACTGGTAACCAGTAAATACTAAAATTCTGAGAAATCTGGAAAATCAGATATAAAAAAATATTTCTTTGTAATAATACAGAGAGTGGGTAATGGCGAACAGCAGTGATGCGAAGAACAAATATGAGGCAGCTGCAGCAATCAGGGACCAAGTGCGCTCGCTGATAGTCCAGCTTTGCAGCACTTATGGTATTAAACAAGTTGGTACAATACATTATAAACATTCAATAATCATACAAATTCATCATTGATATCAAGTCATCACTCATCTTTTGAACATGGATCTGGATACCAATTAAACATAAAATTAAAAAAAAAAAATGGTTTCATTTTTTTACCTGGGTAGTGCCTTTCCAGGCATTTTTGAAGCAGGTCTTAAATATGTAAAACACATGATTATACAAATATACACATAGAAACAGCTTAACATGAACACAATCAGATTGCAATCTATTTTTTCATTTACATGCATTTAATAGAAACTGATATGCAGATAAAACCATGGTGAAACTATAATAAATAACATATATTTATTATTGACTTTAGGTGAAATACGACAGCTGCTGGAATATGAGCCATATAAGAGGGGCTTTGCAGAGCTTAGCTGCGCTAGCATCGCAGCATCCTAATGTTATGACTAATTTAGAAGGTATTTAACAAATATTTTTAAACTGTTTAGAGACAGCATCAAGAATAGACACAAAAGGCAACGAAGAACAGGGCTGTTCTTCGTCTTTTTTTGCGCCCTTTTAAGTCGTCAACTAACTAGCGGGGATGAGCGTAGCAGTGCCAGCTTTATCTCAACTGGAGGACGTGCGGTGCACACGCGGCGCAGTCTCATGAGCTTGCGCCACCAAAGAGCCTGCGTCGCATTAGTGTAGAAAAATAAGTTTTTTTTTGCCGAGTGGTGGTTTTCTGCTCTGATGGTCGTACATACTTCAAACAAATTCTCACGCAATCATTACTCTGTCTATTACACCTCTTGTGTTTTTACGTATATGGCCTTAGCACTTATAACCTAATAAAGCAATAGTTTTTATTATTTACAATGATTTTAGGCAGAACTATAGCATTGGGGCAGTTTACTGGCGTCAGTCTAGATGGCGACGTCTTCCTAAGCATAATGGATGTGCGAAACGAATGGATGTCGGTGAGCATACCTACTACATGTCATTGTTTGAGTGCCAACTTGATATCACAATTTTAATTATTGTTTCAACATTATAAAAATAAAATATTTTGATCCCGGAAAAATACTATTCCATTGCACTTGCAATATTAATGAAACTTTAGAGCACCGCTAAACAGAGTTGATATCTAGTCTTCATATGAATCAAAATTAATTACTTTCTTTTTTTACAGCTCATAAAAAAAGTAAGCCAAGAAGATAGTGCTTTAGTAATGATACCAAATTATGAGAAAGCATTGTCCAGTATATTGAGAGAAATACATATATGCCGCAGGTAAGACAAAAGCGTTTTCATGTGGTATGCACGTACCCTGAAAATAAGACAAGTCACGAAATAAGTTCGCCCAGAAAGAAATCTATCATATTAAATCAATAAGAATGGTTAGCTTTTAGGCCTAATATGACAATTTAAATACTTGTTTTATTTTTTTAGAAAGTTCATGCCAAAAGTATCAGCACATCAGTACTGTAGCCACTTGAGACAACTAATCACTTCCATAGGCGATTTCTATGGCAGTGGTCGTAAGTTCCCTGCAGGTGTGCCTGAATCTCTACAGAAATACGAAATCGTTATTGAACCGTAAGTATCTTTGTTGGCATGACTGTCTTACGTACTAACGTCGTACGGGCTTATTATTCGTTGGGCTAGCCCAAACCCCTATTAATACCAACTGAGGTTCTTGGCACTCACTGTCGAATGATCATGCTTTTGACCCACGGCCAAAAACTTCTATAGATATATTGAACGACTTTAGACAAATTGCAGCGACGTTTTTCCAACCATTATGCCGAAAATTCCAGGCCATTATGGCCCAGGGTTATGTGTTAAATGTACACTGGCTTATACCAACTTATCTTCCAGTTTACAAATCATAGGCCAGTTTTATATCCTATTCACATTTCAGTGAGGCGGGCCCACTAATGGTATCGCCTACGGGTCAGTTCATCACCCCATCGTCTTGCCCAGCTGAAGAATTAATAGCTTTCATGGCCAAGAATTTAGACCAAGCAACCCTATTGATGACTGAATACAGCATGTAAGTTATATAGTAGTCCAGCTATGATTATATTCGTTTTATTCCCTGCTTTTTGCCAGATGTAGAAGCAGCTGTCGACAGACACCTCATTTTTTGAAATTTTGAGTATTCTTGCTGCTGTCTCATGGTATTATGACTACAAAGGATTGACAAATCTTTATAAGTCAGTCTTTGTTATTTTTGTGAGATTTTTGGTTTAACTGTTCTGCTAGAAGAAGTTTAGTGCTGATCGAAAATAAAATAACTTTGTTATTTTTTATAGAAACAAGCATGTGGAGAAAGCTCTCCACAAAGAAGTGATGAAGCGGTTCGGCCTTCTGGACCTGCAGAAGGATGACAGTATTACACCTGCGTACATGATTGAGTGCTGTCAAAGATTGCTGACGCGTACGGAGCAACTACATGCGGTAAATATAACGGTTTTTAGGTTAAATTGCGAGATGAGCGATTCATAGCGGTTTTCATATCGGGACGAAATGTACGACCCCTGTACGAATCAAGGATTTAAGAAAACTCATGGTTTTCGCTGTGTGAGCTCAAACCGCAACAGACTCAGTTGTTTGCCTGCTCATTATATTTCTTGTATGGCCATAAGTCATCATCACACACTCGGTGATGACGCAAATCTAGTAATACTGACGTCTTAGAGCGGATTTCACCAATGAAACTGAACGCGATCTGTACATCTAAACTGCGTTCAAGAGCTGTCAGCGTCAATATTCCATAGAAAAATAGTGACACTGACAGCTCATAAACGTGATTATAAACTGATCGCGATCAGTTTGGCTTGGTGAAAATGGCCCTAATGCATCCGAAAATATTTATTCAGATATATATTACTTGTTTCAGAAACTTCATGGAACAGTCCTTTACATAACCCATTACTACTCTGTTTTATCAGAAGGGATATTATGCATACCTTGGAATTTTCAATCATGAGCAGGAAGTATCTGAATGCCTTAGAAACTGTAAATAATAATGTAGATAACATTTAGATCAATCAATCAATTTATTTTTATATTTTAGAAGACGCCATAATAAGATCTTATATTGCTCGAATCTAGTTGAATGTATATAAGTAAAGAATGTTTATAAATATATTTTTATACACGCTAACAAGTATCAATTAAAAGGCAAAAATATATACAAACTGCAACAATGCGAATTACATTAAAATTATTTACAGTGCATTATTTAGAAATGTGATGTTACAGTAGCATTGTGGAAGTATAATAGAAATTCATAATTACATACTATGACTACATTGCTAGTTCTATAAACAGCTTTATGTATTTCATGAAAACATATATGAAGATAGAATTGATAACAGCAAATAAAATGATGTACAAGTATCAGTGCTTTTTATTTTGTTGTACTATGATGAGTTTGTTCTTCTCCTTTGTCACTTTAGCCACGGGCAGATTAGTAGCTGGCATGAGCTGTCGCAGGTTTTGACTGGGTATTACAGGTGGCTGAAAACGAAAATAAATTATCATAAATGACCATTCATACTGTTGCCCAAAAACCAACAATATGTAATCAATATCATATTATTTCATCAATGTTTCACTTAAATAGGGGACTAGCATTTACCCGCGGCTTCGCTCGCGTTAAAGTATCCTATAACAACGTCTGTATCTTTACCAAAGTTCATCAAAATCGGTTGAGCGATTTAGTGGTGAAAGCGCAAAAACTCACTTTTGCATTCGTAATATTAGTTAGAATCATCGCACACACAAAAAAGTGCTATAATAATAATAATTTATTTATTACGAGTACCAACAAGACTCAAATAGTGTTAGTAACAAACAAACTTAAAACTATGTTAGTGAAACAATACAACCAAACAATCATTGCTTCAGCATTCCAGCTGAGATACTGGAGCAATGATTAACTACACAACAGTCAAGCCTGTCAGCGATCATGCCCAGGATGCTGTTGGAACTGGCTCGCACCCTGCGCACCAATATCACCAATAGCTATAGCAATCTCATGAATTAGTACGTAACGATTTACTCACCGGGGGACACCGCGCAAGCTGCTTCATACGATCCACCAGTCGCATGGCATCGTCCGACGTCTCCGAATCAGTCGTCAAGCCCAGAGACAGCGCCCTCTCCGCATTACCGCCGTCCAGACATCTATGGAATGATTGGAAGTGCCTGAAACGTCGATCATTTTACGTTATTAACTTGTACTAGTTAGATAGCTATTGCCATAACTGCCTTGTTGGTCTGATGTCGCAAGGGGTAACTGCTGAGCATGGTCCAGGATTTGACTCAGGGGTCGGCAAGTATTTTTGGAGTCTATAACCCTATTATTTTATACCAAAGGTTCACCTCTACAAAGCCCTTTGGGGAATACAGGCAGACCCTGGCAGGCAGGGTCTGCCTGGTGTTGCATTATGCTATAAAAATAGAAAAGTCTTATTTGACAAGTATTTTTTTATTAATAATTTATCGTCAATCGTCAAACCTTATAATGTTTGGATCATGTGATAATAGAAGCCTACCGACACCACTAGCATTTAACTATTAATAGATGCACTGTGAAGTGTCGTAACCTGGAATGAGCGTGTGGTCGGAGGCGCTGCGCGTGTCGCCAGGCGGCGGCGGCCCGCGCGCGCCACGCGGCCGCCTCGTCGCTGGCAGCCGCCACGCCCGCCTCCAGCGCTGCACACGCGCCGCGTAAGTCTACCACCTTGGGTAAAACATAGCCACGGACAGAGATTAGAAGAACCATTCTGAAAATACACTTCTGTACCATTTGATTTGGATTTGATTTCAATTCAACATACATAACACATATTATCGATTATAATGTGTGTTATATTAGTACACCTTTTTAAACATATTACGCAAACATGTGCAATATAGTGCAAGTTTAAAAAAAAAATACGTTCGAATTTAAAATGCAAGCTGAATTGGAAAAGCATTATTTTGCGGAATAATGGTATTGCGTAAACGTTTTTTTTTTACGTTCTAACGCTCGCCACTCAAGATAACATGCTAAAACCGTTAAATCAACGTGAATGATTGATAAGCAACACCTATGGAAATTATATACTAACATTACTGGCAATTTATTGTTACTGAAGTTTACTTTTAACCCAAAACAAGTGGTATTTGCTTAAAGTAGGTACTGTAAGTAAATAAAAAAAAAGATATTCCTACTTTTCTTCTACTTTCGATATTTTTTACAAATTAGTCTCTAGCAGTTTTACCTTTTGAAAATACCTATATAGCAAGGTTTTCATCTCATCATGCGATAGTTTATCAAGCCGCGCCATCAACATTTGCTCTCCTCTACTCCTCGAGTCCTTGTTGTCTTGAGAATCTGACAGAGAAGCTGATGGTGATTTGCCACAAATTAAATTGTTTTTGTATTCTATGGCTGTGTCGATTGCCTCTATAGCTTCTTCACATTCCAACAGCTTGCGCTCCTAAAAGGGGAATAACATTTATGATAAAAAAAATAAAAGGAAACAAGCTTAAATAAGTCCAATGTTATTTGGGTTACCTCAGAATCTGAAAGAGATTTGTATATTTTTCTCTTATGTCCTAAACTACATCTCTGTTCATGCAAGCATTCTCTGGTCTTTCTCAAGTTTTTTATTTCTTTCCTCAACAATAACTCCTTTTCTTTGGACATTTCTAATGTCTCCAAATCATTAGTCTTTTCTTTCAAAATACTGTCCAGTTGTGTTATCCTATGTGTAAAGTGTTTCAATGAGGTTGTTTTCCTATCTTTCACATCTACTGATGTGTCTGAAAGTTCATCTAGCTTTAACTTATCTTTCACCAGCTCCACATCTAACGTATTTTTACGTTTTTCGTCTTTTTTTATCTGCCGTTTGATTTGTTCAATTTGTTTTTTATAAGTTTTGAGATTTGTCTCATGCCGTTTTATTTCCCTCATAGTATCTTGATCAATTAAACTTGATTCTATCTTATCAGAATAATGTTTATTTTGTGTATGACACATAGATTTAGACAAGTCATTTATCAGTCTCTCTTTGGCTATACAAAGATTTATCAGTTCTTTTAGCTGTGACTGGCTGCTGCCAATTTCCTTTGAAAGTTTTCTAGCCAGTATTTGCTTTTGAGTGTATTTTTCTTTTGTCATTTTGTACTTCTTGCATATTTCTTCAGTTTTTGGAGAGTCAATCATTTTAAGGAGTTCTCTCTCAATTAATTTAGGTTCAGGATCAACATCTTTTTTGTGAGATTCTATAAGTATCTTCTGAGATTCAGGTGAGATTGCTTTAGCTGCAACTTTTCTAAGTAGCTCTAGCTCTGCTCCTGACAAACTTTCACCAGGTTGTATGGTTCTTCTGCGCCCAGAATTCGACTGGGATGTCATAACAGGTAAAGACTGTGATCCACTTAACTCTGATATTGTAATATCATCAGAGTCAATATGATTTAAATATTCTTCACATCTATCTGCAAAGAGTTGGTCATTCTTTTCTCTAAAATATTCCATGAACTTTTCAAGTTTATCTTGGAATACTGTGTCTGAATGAGTATCTTCTTCGGAGTCTGAGTCTACATCTGATTCACTGGGTTCACTTGGCTCTGTGTCCTCAGCTATTCTTGGCAATCCCTGCTTTATATTTGCATCCTTATTATCAACACTGGCATCATTGTTCAGACATTCATCACACTCAGCCTTTAAGAACAACCATTCACTGACTTGGTTGATATCAGCTTCAGACAAGGACTTGGACTGAAGAATTTTGTTGAAGAGTCCCTCTGCATTTGAAACCAATTTAATCCACTGAGTCGTAGCAAATTGTAAATTAAAATTATTGTCCGCATGTGGTAACACTGCTTTGTCTGAATAAACAGGAGTATTATTGTCAGCAAATAAGTTTACAGTGACAAAGTTCTTAATACCCCTGCAGCATAAACATAAGTTTAGGGTTTTTAAAGTGTCTTGGTAGTCTTCAGGTTCAGCACTAATGCATCCAATAACCCAAGTAAAAGCTCTGCCCCCAAAGGAGTCTCTCAGCATTGCAGTGAGAATGCACTGATCATAATTGATTTGCTTTGGTGGATTGCCTGCTAGCAACTCCTTAATTATGTTCTCTAAGGCAAATAGCCCTGGCTCTGGATATGCAGCAAGATCACAGAAACTAGCAGTGGACATTCTATGATTAAGTACTCCATTGGTGCTGACCCACTTCTGTTCCACGCTGACAGTGAATACAGTGTGATTGTTTCCTTGACACCTCTGTCGCCAACCTAACTGTAGGTACTGAAAAGCTTCTTCAACATTGCAGCATCTCACCAGACCAGCTCCCAACACATCAAATATGTTGTTATTGACAACTTGCATCCATGTTATATGTAGAATAAATTCCCTCTCAGGCATTTGGTTGAGTTTGTGGAATATTTCAGACAAGAACCGAGGTACAATCCCTTGGTCACATTCACTGTGGATGCATTCAAAACCTAAAATAGTAGAAAGTGTTAATATTTATTCCTCGGGTTTATTTGTTCAAATCAAATCATTTATTCCCATAGAATGCAGGTAATTATTGCATCAACACATAAGTTGTCAATGTTTTTCTACTAGTATGCGAGACAGATTGGCCGAGTTAATTGCATGCAGCCAGGTCATGAGATTCATGTTATCCTAGAAAGTTATTGCAATTGATTATTATGACATCTATCTAGCTAGAGGAATGTAACTAGGGTTTAAAAATTGCCAAAAGCCAGATATTTGCAAAAAAAGCAAGACACATCAAGATGGATGTTTCACTTTGAAACTAAGTACTGTAGACTGTAGTTAGTCAGTGGGTCGTCTTAGGTGTGTAAATTAAATAAATCATGCCTGACTGCACTCACCTGGTCCAAACAAAGTGTAAGTTTTGCCTGTCTTGGCCTGCCCGAATACGACGACCGAAGTATCACATCCATCCAGAAAACAGTTGATTTGTGGTATCATAAACGAGTTGAAGAGATTGGCCTGAGTGCAATCCACGGGCAAAGCTCTATTCACGTGAAATGTTTGGCCACTCTCAGTGATCACTATTTGGGTCACAGGGTTGCTGAATATGCACTGGGATGAGTCTTCAAGGCTTGGAGGCTTTAGCCTTATAGCTATTTGCACTGGGATATCCATCTTTACGAATTGTTTACGATCCGAAGTTTTCTACCAATTCAACATATCACAAAATATTTAAACCCTAATGTAACTTCGTTAATATTAAGCTTAGCTATTTAAAATTACTATCATACTGTATAACCAATGTAACCATAACTTCTTTTTTTATTAACAAAGAGGTTTATTTATCGATTTACTAACTTCGTACCTACGCAAATTATTAAAAACACAACAACTTTCATTTACTACCACAATCGACCAATGTTGCCAACTCAACTTTGAAAATTAAAGCAAACCAAAGAGCTGATAGGGGTTTTGTTTTGAAAGCGTACATATAATACTCTTTGGCGTAGTAATAGCGAGGGAGATCGGCAGATCACCCTTCATTAGCGTCTTCATGGATCAGTAGCTTTTCCAGGCGTTTTCGATGCGGCGATCGATTGCCTTTTCTTGCCTGTTTTCGAAAGAAACTAACTGGCCCAAGTAGATGTACTCATTGACGTAATGTATTTCTTGCCCATCTACCTCAACCCTACGCTTCGTGCTGTTGGTCATTAGTTGGGTTTTAGACCAATTCATCGCAAGTTCCACCTTGAAGCTAGCTGTGCTCAACTCTTGGAGCATGGTCTGGAGTTCAAAAGCTGTCGTGGCAAAAAGAACAATGTCGTCGGCAAATCGGAGGTTAGTCAGCCTTGTTTTGCCGACGTCGAAAGACTACAATAGTATACTGGCTACCGATGTCAATACCTTTGGTCTTCCATGAGGCTGCCAGTGTTTTAAATACCTCTTCAAGTGTGCTCGTAAACAATTTGGAGAGAGCGGATCGCCCTGTTTAACACCCTTTTGAATTTTGAATTTTGAATAAAGGTCCAGCAGTATTGAGTTTTAGGTTAGCGGTGCTATTTTGTTAAATATTTTTTAAGAGGTGGATGTAGGTATTGAGTTTCGAGTTCTTGATTTTCTAAGGATGTGAATATTTCTGAGTGTTTAATACTGTCAAAAGCCTTTGTATAATCTACAAAGGCCAAGTATAGTGGTTTATTAAATTCGGCTTATTTCTCTAGGGTCTGATTGAGAGTATGAAGGTGGTCGGTTGTTGAGAAACTGGGGTGAAATCCAGCTTGTTCTGGTGGCTGGTGTTTATCCAGTTTTCCGTCTACGCGATTGTGTATTACTTTGATAAAAGCTTTATATATGTGAGAGGTCAAACTTATTGGGCGGTAATTCCCGATATCACTTTTATCACCTTTTTTATGCAGAAGGACTATGTTTGTATGGCACATTGAGTTAGGTCCTTTTCCTGATGTAGAATTGTATTTTAAATAGGTTTGTAAGGTGGGGCAACATCCTCTCCAGGACCTGGGATCTGTTGTATCGCATAGTTGTAAGAGCTCTGTGCACTTCGTAACCATTTATAAAGGGGATGAAATTTGGAAGACTGTATTCTGAGTAGATAGGGAATGGTGAGTTATCTGAATAAAATGATTTATAGAATTTAGTCGCTATTTCCATGATTTTATGTCTGTTATAGTGCTTGATTCCATCATTGTCTTTAAGGCTATTGATCCACGTTTTGCCCTTCACGACTCCGTTTTTTAGAACCCTTAAAGAATAGTGTTTTTCAAGAGCTGTTTTTACTAAATGTGTATTAATGTTTCTCAAATCTTTCCTGATACTTCTTTTTACTTCTCGATCTATTCTTCTGTATTCTGCTGTCCCCATTTCTTTATTTGTTCGCTGTTCAATCAAATCCACACTGTAAGCTGTTAATTTATTTTTCTTTTTGTTAGTGTTCTTTATACTTTTACTACTTTTAATTATTCCAGTAACTATTGCGTTATATTGTTCTTCTGCGTCTGTTTCATCTACTTTGAGTTCCTTAAAATAATTTGATAGTTCAAGATTAAAATATTCTAAGTTATTTATTAGAGTCTCTTTTGAAGGCCTCTTGTTATGTTTTTTGAAAACTTTGGCTCGGTGTATTTTGAAATTAAGTCAAATTTTTGCCCGAATTGGTATATGATCGGAACTATACTTAATTCTATTAATTAAGCTGATGTCTTTGATTACATGTTTGTCTGATGTTAAGACGTAGTCGATTTCATTTCGTGTGGAGCCATTAGGTGCGACCCATGTCCATCGCCGTTGTGGTTTTTTAAAAATAGGCGTTGGCTTTGTGCATATTATGTCCAAAGGCAAACTGTGTTAGGCGAACACCTCGTTCGTTGCGATCCCCTAAACCAAAATGGCCAAGAGAATATCGTCGCTATCCAGTGTTTTCTTTATTCCTACCTTTGCGAGTCCCCTACGACCATGTTCCAGGTGCCCTTGTTGACGAGATGATAGAAATCTTCCACATCCTCATCGGTGTGTGCTGATGTTGGTGCATACACTTGTACAATAGATAGTGTTACTTAGAAAAAGTTTTTAGTAAGACACCGAACAAGTTGTTTCTCTAACAGCAAATCTAAATCAATTGATTGATTGAACAACAACTGCAACAACAGTAAATTAAATAAATAATTCAACTATTGGTATGACAACACTTTATGGTGTTGCAAGTCTCATATTCTACTGAAACGTCACCACATGAAAACTGTAGGTAAATCACACAATTTATGTACATTTTACACAATCCTATATTTGCTCACCGCTTACGCATTGCATTGAAACGAACATAACATATCTTGTCTGACACTTCAGTAAAGAAGTTACTTAGTGATATGTTTTTGCTTAGCGCAAAAATATCACTAACCTGTTGTCGTAAGTAACGACACCACTTTTTCAATGCTTAATTCTTGGATAAACCTTACAAGCGCAGGCACATGGTAATAAAGATAAAGCAATAATCAAGAAAAGTCTGGCAGCACTGTTTTGAATCCGCCAGTGTCAAGTGACAACTCAAGTCAAATCACAATTATTGAAGGAAATCATCACGCTCAAATGTCATTTTGCATTGTGATCTGTGATGGCAGAGATGCATTCTCATGTCACTATTTTCGATTTTCAAATTTTTTTAGTTAATTTTGTTAGTTCTGTCTGAGAAAATATATCTTTAGAAACATTGTCTGAAGAGAGGTCTCATTTTTATTATTATTTATTATTCAAAAAACCGGGTCACGCTGCTATTGCATCTTACTTTGTTGAATTATTTTGCTATCGTATCTTGTCAAAGAACAGACAGATAATGTGATAATACTGAAAGCTGTGTGAGAGGGTTAGTTCTCAAAAACTTCCAGGCTTAAAATATATTCTGGAATTGCTAAACATCATGGAGATGGAGACAGTTGGCGACGTCGGGCTAGGCCTGCACGAGCCTCCTAAATACGGCTTAAAATTACCGCTGGATCATGAATTTCCCTTACAAAGTAAGCAAATAATCGTACCAAGAGCGAACCAAGTTTTTGACATGATGCCATTAACTGCAAGGTGATTATTTTTTTTTACTATGTATGAGCTTAATTTTCAATTATTCTTGTGCAACATTATAACAATTTACCAGATGCCCTGAGATTTCAGATTATGCTAAAGTTATTTTTGCAATAAATGGTTAGTTTGCCCTTTTATCAGATTTTCTCATTCAGCATATTTCAAAGCTTTTTATTAACATTTCTTACAGGTATCTGAAATATTACATTGGCAAGAGGTGGAACAAAAAGCGTCCTATAATGGATTATATTCACATGATATCAGCTCAAAGGATGTATGGTAAGTTCTTATTAGTTGGCTGCTAAAATCTGCTGAGAATAAATGGGCAAAAAATGATTTTATAAATCAAATTATGGGATGTGAATCTGTTGATTGCCAGTCTAGGTATGGGATATTTATTATTTTCCAATAATATGCCACCTTTTCAATGAAGTCCAAATAAATAAATAATTCACAAAATACTTTTGCTGATGATGATATTAAACTAAATGTGATTTGCTTTTTGTTGCACAGATTTTATTCTGCAGATTTACAATAATGAATTGAGTAACACATGTGGTTTTCTTCATGCCAAAACTAATAATAGAAATTAACAGCTTTGTAGCATGTTTTAATGAAACTATGTAGATTTCTAGATTACCCAATCATTGTAAACAACTTGTCTTACATGCAGAATGTAAGACAAGTTGTTTTTCAATGTCTGCCAATTTGTTTGAGAATAAAATTTTTATTAGTCATTGGTTTTTTCTTAAACTGGTGAAATAAAATGTGAAGGTTTCTAAAACACAAACAGCTCTAAAAAAGTAAAAAGTCTTCATCAGTATGGCAACAGTATAAAGACTAGGGCTCTATGGTTTTTGTGTTTGAATCCCATCAATATTTTTTCCTAACCCAGAATTTAGTTGGTAGCCCATCACTGTAATATGTGTTACAGCAAAATGGTTCCTTATGCTTCAAATATGTATGCATGCTCTTTCTTCTGCTGTAACATAAGACCTAATATAAACTGGATAATAATGCTATGTATGTAATTTTAAATTATATATTTTGTAGGCTGTCCTATTGGAGGTATCGGTGGTGGGACTATAGGCAGAGGGTTCAAAGGCGAGTTCTGTCGCTTCCAGCTAAACCCGGGGATATATGAGTATGTGACAGTGCCAGAATGTCAGTTCATTGTGAACATAAGAAATGCCAACAATGAAACAATTTACCAGTCAGTTTTGTCAACATATAAGTAAGTTACTAATATCCTACCATATGATAATAAATAAAAATCTCATATCACGGTGTTTGTGGTTGCACTCCTTCGAAACAACATAACCAATTTTTATGAAATTTCTTATGTATATTTGGTAGGTTAGAATAGGTTGTAAAGTATATGTATATTTTATACTTGAAATGCACATAGGAAGTCGCGGGCAAAAGCTAGTATGCTAATATAATTTATATATTTGCATGAACAAATAAATACCAAAAAAGCTTAAATCTTGCAAGTGCTAATTGCTGTGTAATTGTCTTAATTAAGTATGTGTTCCATAGGTATTTTTTTATTTATCTTGCAAACTTTAGTCACTAAAATGTGGTTTCAAGTTCATGATTCTTTAATCTTATCAATGAAATACTGTGATAGGTGAAGATTTAATTTGATAATTACTTCATAAGCATTTGTTAAATGATAGGTTATCAGGTAGCAGGATCCACCTGTTTGATAATGTTACCATGCTGATTACAAATAAACCAGTGATGTGGGATGAATCCTAAGAATACTTTTCCAGAAGGCCCTAAAACTCGTATTCCTAACTTTCCTTTCAGCAAACCAAGGAAAGCACCATCAACTTGGGAATGGAACTTAAATGGTGCAGACTGTGAGTACACTGCACTGTATCCACGGGCTTGGACCACATACGACCTCAGCAAGTATGGAATAAAGCTGGTTTGCAGACAGATCTCGCCTGTCATACCTCATAATTACAAGGTAATTTAGTAACATTTGAACTGCCTCAATTACCACAGAAAACATAGAATCAATTTGAGGTTCTGATCTACAAACAAATATGCTGTCATGGGTTTTCCCAACAGCAATGCATACAAATAGTGCAAAAGCAAAGCTTTTCCTCACAATGTATTTTCCCTGTTGCCTATGAGATATACATGTCCCTTAGAGTTCGCCTACTTAGAGTGCCCGGCGAAAAGATCGTCGAGCCAACAGACTTGTTCACAGTTCATGTCTGAGTCATGCTCGGCTTTCCTCCATACTGCAACCCACGCGGCCTTCGGCCATTTACAACATGTACTTTTGTTGATAAAAATAAATATTTGTTTACAGGACAGCAGTCTGCCATGCGCAGTTTTTGTATTTACAGCCATTAATGTTAGTAATGAGAAGCGAAATGTTAGTATTACTTTTACATGGACTGAGGTACTGGCAGGCACCCATAGAAAGAAGAGTATTGGTTGGTAAACATTATAAATTTACTAGCAACTCAAATACTTGACATAACATACTTTGGCAAAGGTAAAATATATACATATTGTTAAATAAAAGACTGTTTTAATTTTCAGCTAAACTGGATTTAGAGAGATATTCAGAGGAGAACACTTGTGGCGTTACTTTAGAACAGAAAATCGCAGAGACTCCTTGCACATTTACCATAGCCAAGAAGAAGGATGAAAACGAGACAATCCATGAAGGTTACTGTCTATGGAACGCCGCGAAAACATCTGGATACGTGTGGGATTGCCTCAAGAAAAACGGCAAGCTGACGCCGGATCCGAGCCTGACACCGCCACCGCCCAAAGTGCCAGACAAGAACAAAACAAGAGAAGAGAAAGACAAGGAGAAGAAAGAGAAAGAAAAGGAAAAACTGAAAAAGATTCATAAATGTACTTACTTTTAGGGATTTTATCTTTAATTTTTTACGTTTACTTTATGAATGGATGTGTGTAACAAACTATGTTACTTGCAGGTGATTCAGTAGCACTTTCGAGTGTTATATCTTTAGACCCAGGAGGAACTGGGTCTACTGAATTTTGTCTTGTCTGGGACATGCCCATTATAAGATATAAGAAGGATACAAAAATACATAAGAGGTAAATTCTCCAAATCAAATCTTTACTTCTAAATCATATATTTTTAGTTGGTCTAATCATCAATTTCGTTTATTACAGATTTTATACGAAATATTTTGGTAGTGATGGTATCTCCGGTGCCAGCATAGCTGCGTACGCGCTTAGAAATTATAAGAATTGGGAGAAACTACTTGCAGAGTGGCAGGATCCCATCTTCAATAATAAGTAAAACCCTACATCTGTTCTTTATTTACTGTCATTGAGTGAACAACTCTTCGATATTTATAACTTTGAATCTGTTATTATTTCCACAGTAATATACCAGACTGGTTAAAAAGTGCCTTAATGAACGAGCTTTATTTTGTCGCTGATGGCGGCACAATATGGTTTGACGTCCATGAAGAATTTCCGGAAAGCGATCCTAGGTAATTTTTCATCAATTAGACTTCAGTACACATCAGGTTTTAAAGGTTTTATTTGCTCATCTATAACTTGCTCATTTTGTTCTAGACATGATTTCGGGGTGTTTGGGTATTTAGAAGGCCACGAATATAGAATGTATAATACATATGATGTACATTTTTATGCTTCCTTTGCGCTAGCTCAATTATGGCCTAATTTGCAAGTAAGTAGATATTTCCATTGTATACCATAATAATTTAATTGCGTTAAGTGTTTATTTATCAAAGTAATATTATGATACAATTAATTTCAGGTGGTATTACAATATATGTTCCGTGACACTATTGAATTAGAAACTGATAAATGTAGACAGTCACTTTATGATGGAAAAACGGTGAAGTTTAAAATAAAAGATTCAATTCCACACGATCTTGGTGATCCTGGTAAGTCACCCTCACTATTACCCATCTATTTGTATAATATTGTTATGTATAATAAATGCTTGTAACCTTCTAAGCTGAAAAATATACAGAATGGACAGTCATTGCCGCATTAAAACATGGCTTTGTTCTACACTATTTTTTTTCTTTTGAGTGTAATTATAAAGTTCTTAAAGAATTCTGTACACTGTATTTTTTATCTAATGAACCACCAACTTCCAAAAAAAAAACCCTACAAAGAATAAAATAGCTTTTATTTCGCTTGGGAAAAACATTTTAAGAATGCAAAGCATTTTATTTAATAAACATACTTTTGTGTAAAAAAGTAATGATTTGACTACCCATTTGTAAACGCGTCCTTAACTAGATTCAATATAACTAAACCCAACGTATGCCTGAATAAATAACCCCAAAAACATGGTTGACTTCTATGTACCTACAGTATTGTACACATCTGCGTACCCCTTCAACAGCGTAGCGGTGTGATTTTATGTTATGAACTGGTGAAAACAATAAACAGACTTATGCGATTTCGGCAATTCCGAGAGATTTGCTATCATTTATTGAAGAGTTCCGTTGCCTCTCTCCGAAGTTATTTATCAAATCTTCACCAAATTGAAATGGGGCCAGTTCGGGAATATACTCTTCCAAACAAAAAAATAACTATTCAAATTGGTTGACAATTGGCGAAAATATCGCTGAACAAACATACAGAAAAAAAACTTACTCCTTTTTTTGAAGTCGGTTAAAAATGATTAGATTCTTGGACCATTGCTTCTAACTCACTCCTCAGATCTTTACAGTTTCCTAAAGATTTTAAGTTTCTAGTTAAAAATAATATTAAGTTTTCAGGGACTTTAAAATAAATTGTATTATCTAGATTCATATTTCACTTTAGTGACACACATATTTTGCAGATGACGTTCCATTCGCCCATATAAACGCTTACAACATCCACGATGTGAGCGATTGGAAGGACTTGAATCTCAAGTTCATACTCCAAGTGATACGTGACTACCGGTTGCTGAGAGGGCACACGGCGCCATTCGACAACGAAAGGTACACCTCGATGGCGTTTATAGACGACGTGAAAGACGGCACGGAGGACGACTTGTACTCGCGGTCCACGGGGCAGGTGGACGACACGGACAGCACCACGGACCTGTCGCCGGAGCTCACGGAGCAGTCCACACCCGTCGCGAACGAAGAGAAGCCGTACGGGGTGGGCGATATACTAGACCTGTTGTACAGGAGCGCGGACGTGGAGGCCGAGGTGGTGGGCGAGCGGGCCGAGCCGCGCGAGCCCGCCGCCGCCGTGTGGGCAGCGCGCCGCTACCTGGCCGACATGTACCCCGCGGCGCGCGCGCTGCTGCGCTGTGCGCGGCGCTGGGACCGCGACGCTGACGGACTCATCGAGAACGGCGGCTTCCCCGACCAGACCTACGATGCGTGGATCATGTCCGGACCCAGGTAATTAGTTACGCTATTTATTTTTGTTCCAATCCTCTTTACTTAATCTTTTCTCTCTCTCTTATGTCTTATCGTGTTTCTCTGTACAGGTAGGCGGAATATCAAGTTTCTTAATTAAAATCCAAACTTGCACGCTTTGCCCTATACTTGCACCAGATAAGTGCTGGTATTGTAGTTTTCACACTAGGCCACACAGAGCTTAGAATTATTAAACTCCATTCAGGTCGTTTTTCACAATACCTGGGATGCGATAGCTTAAGCAAAGAATCACCACGATTTTCTGGCCATCAGTCCGCATACTAAAATGTAACTTGCTTCGTACAGCGCATACTGCGGCGGTCTATGGGTGGCGTCAGTAAGCGCAGTGTGCGTGATGGCGCGCATCCTCGGTCACGAAGAGGATGAGAAAGAGTTCGCCAAACTCCTGGAGCAAGCGCAGCATTCGTTTGAAGAGAAGCTGTGGAACGGCTCTTATTACAAATTTGACGTACACCCTTCAAATAGTAAAGTTGTAATGGCTGATCAGTTGGCGGGACATTGGTGAGTATTTATCAACCTTTGGAAGAATTTCCATTTATTTTGTGATACACCATTCATTTCTAAATAGATTCTGTCCAATGAACTCACGATCATTATAATATCAATGTCACACTAATATTATAAAGAGGAAAGATTTGTTTGTTTGTTTGAAATGAATAGACTCCGAAACTACTGGACCGATTTGAAAAATTATTTCACTATTATAATCCTACTTTATCCCTGATGGACATTCCGTATGAAAACTTCGAAAATGTAACCCAAGGTGTGAAAAAAAAATTAAAAAAAAAATCCTTATATCGCGTACGTTGCGGAAAGTATTGACTATAGAGCAAAGTGAGTCTTTTTTGTAGATATTGATGACCTCTATAAAACTGTAGCGGTCATGGTGACTTAACCATTATAATTATACCATAAACATATTATGTTTATGGTATAATTATAATGGTTCTGCACCATGACCGCTTTTTGTTCAAATTATTCAAGCAAAAATTGTGATTGCGGTATCATGAAATTAATCCTTATCCATTTAAATGATTTGAAATTACACTTTAAATTATTCAAATCCAACCTTTCGTTTAAAAGTTACGACGGGTATAAACATGCTCTAAGTAAGAAAAATGTCGCAGCTTGAGCGAACTGGGGAGAATCATATCATATGCTTGGTCCGATGAAGTTGAAACACGGTATTTAAATGATTTCGTTAAAAAAATAAGAATAACAAATGTTTGGATTTGGGGTGAAGGAGGGGTGATAAAGCTTTTATGGGAGGACATTATTGCTTGCTTCAATTTACGTCGGAATGCTATGAACAAACTAAAAGTGCGATAATTGAAACAGATGTAACAATTTTCGCATAATCAACCCCTGGCGAGTTAAATTCTGTCAACGGTAGCGTGGCGCGTGGCGAAGGCTATACTTACGTCAAAAATGTATGGGATTGACAGATGCTATCGAAATGTCACGTGATCTAATTCCTACATTTTGGCATTTCGACAGTCGCTAATTAAATGGCACATTGTCTAGGGCCTCCTGAGACCACAAAATAAGCAGAAATGGTTAGGTAATTAATGAAAATTGTTGTGCTTAATTTTCCAAAACAAACCTTTAAAAGTAGATGGGGCGTTGAAGTTTGTGGAGTAGGTACCAACTAAATCCGCGCTGACGAAGTCGCGGGCGAAGTGCTTGTATATTATAACAAGGTCAGCGATCACGAATCCATAGTGCTTCAAGGAGTTGTCTTTCGAGTTTCCAAACTAAAATAACTTTCTGAACCGAAAAGCTCAGTTATTGTACAGTAATTCCTTAAATTTCTATTTCACACGCATTCTTCGCAACCAGGTTCCTCCGTGCATCAGGCTGGAGCGAGCAAGTGTTCCCCGAGGCTAACGTGCGGAAGGCGCTGGCCACGGTGTACGAGAACAACGTGCAGCAGTTCAAAGGCGGCAAGATGGGCGCCGTGAACGGCTGGGTGAGCGGCGCGCACGGACACGTCGACACGTCGGCGCTGCAGAGCGAGGAGGTGTGGACCGGCGTCACCTACGGACTGGCCGCGCTTATGATTTATGAGGGTAGGACACTTTTTTATTTTATTAATATGGCTCCACTACATTATCGGCGATCACAGACGATTACGGGTGAGCACGATCGTGTAGAGGGCATACTCGGCTGTACTCGCCGATCATCGTCTATGATCGCCTGCGACCCGTGATTTGTCGGTTTTTCGGGCACACATCAAAGGGTATCGCCGGATGGTGTCGTTGAGGTGCCCACACGATCGCCAATCATTCATTCGCCGTGGGACATTGAAGCGTCAAAAACTAATAAAAAAACGGTGCAATCGGTACTTAATATGGCTAGTGGGTGGTCAAAAGAGGAGACATTGACATAATAGTTGTATGCCGCTATTAAATAAATGGTTGCAGCAGCAACACACCTCACGGCCATCTTGTACGCTTGCCGTTCCAAAAACTACTACAGAAGATCTTGCGGATGCTTGCACGATGATCTGGCCAATTATAGACGATCACACGGTCGACGATAATCGCCGCAAAATAATGTAGAGGAGCCTATAGGTTCGAGTTTGGCACTATTATTCCAACTTATTGATGTGGGAGGTAGGGTAAACGACGATGGAATTGTCAAAATCCTGTTAGTATTATAAAAGCGATTGTTCCTTACTTGGTTGATTTGGCCTTTGGTGCAGCAATGGGTCCAATTATCTTTTGTATAGTGATACAAGCTGGGTAGTTTTCCTGACACATCTACAAATATTTAACATGTATTTCGTCAACGATCTAATGAAAAGAATGTAATTTACCTACATAGGTACTTTATAAATATGTACCTAAAAAGTTAATCCTATTAGTATTACGAATTTTATTAGCAATATAGTTTATTAAGGTAGGTACTTTATTAAGTACCTACATAAAAAAGGAAACCGTGTAGCAGATAGTAGATATGAGTAAATGTGAATTCCCATTAGCTGTAATCTTATCGAAAAACGCGCTGCTGTGCAAACTTGTACTCAGACATGTGATAGTATGACATATTTCTTAATATAAGTAGTTATTTTTATCAGACACGTAATAATCAGACACGATTTTTATTCGGATAAAAGTGTGCCTGTACCCCACAAGTGCATAGTTAGCGCTTTGTGCTATGTAATAATCTCAATGACTCAAATGTTAACGTTTTTATTTTAGGCATGCATGAAGAGGCTTTCGTGACTGCTGGTGGCTTGTACAACACATTAACACAAATGGGTCTCTCGTTCGAAACCCCAGAAGCTCTGTATGCGAACGGCAACCACCGCTCGGTGGGCTACATGCGCCCGCTGGCCGTGTGGGCCATGTACCAGGCCATCCTCGCCAGGCCTCCGCCCCCGCAGCCAGTGCCCAACGGACAACCACATCATGCCAAAGAAAAAGCGCACTTATAGTTACTCCAAACGAAACACCAGTTTATACGTAAGATTTTTACATTTTGGTACATCGACATGAACTGAACATTTCGTACGTAAATCGGATAAAACGGCTAGAAGTTACCGCCTAAGTTGTTAAATTATGTACTTACCTAAATTCTTTTTCGAACAATTAAATTGTCGAATTGTTAAAGCTTCGCAATTATTGAAGCCTAAGAGGCGCCGATGCGCGATTTGTTTAGACAAATAAATCAATAGTAATGCGAATCGGAGAAATAAACCAGTGAAACAATACAGTTTGACATTTATTTATTAAGATAGGTGGCAATAATGGTATTCTTAAGTATTTTATACTTATATGTGAAGAATTGTAGGTAGTTTTGATTTATTTAGTTTGTTTGTCCTTGTGATATTTTGCTTATTTTTATTTAGTAATAATTATCAAGATACGCTTTCGTTGAATAGCCTTGAAGAGATGACGTATTATAATTTTCTGGTGTAACGTATTTCTGCTTAAATATGAATATAATTTAATTTATTCAAGACAAAAATTCATTCATAGAATAGAAAATGTATTGTTTTCAGCCAATCGGCGTGAGATACATTTTACAGTACTGAAATACTGTTCATCAACGAGTATGTTGCATGTGATTATTTTAGTTACGCATTTATTTTGCCTACGTATCGTTATACCAATGAAACTGTGAAAGAGTATTAAGTTATGTTGTTCGTACGTTATTTATTAATAACTAGTAAAATTTTTGTGCATTTTATTGTGCTTATATTAATAAGCAATTGACAAATATTGTCTTAAAACTATATAATTTATTTTTGGTTCATTAATTTATGTTATACTTAATAATAATATTATAATGTTTTTGTATGTCGTTTGGTGGGTTACTTATTGCCTGCAAGAAGTAGGTGCCGAATTAAAATACTAACAATATATAAATGTGTTTGCTTGTAAAGTAACAACTTTTCCTTTTGCTAAGGTCGAGTGTGTGCTGATAATATAATCATGAATGAAAAGATGAGCTTGTGGCTTGATAATAAAAGCCGCAGCGGTCGCTCGTCCAGTCTAAGCACGCTTACCGAAGCCACTCCGTGGATAGTTGCTTATCTATTACATTCCGAGACTCCTCCGTGCCTCGGAAAGCAAGTTCAGTTGTTGGTCCAAGCTGTCATTTGAGGATCGTTGACAGTCGTTACGGGTAATCCGAAAGAAACCCCGGAAATCAGACACCAGTCTTGTCAAGGGGTATCGTTTCCCATTTAATGGGTTGTGGAGCTCAGAAAAACAGTCCCTCCATGTAAAATACTGGTACTCGTGTCCTGACACTGGCATGGCCACCATCAAGGATTTTAATTTTGATAGCACAAAAAATTTAGTCGCAAAATATCAGAATTAGTCGGTCACTGGTTCAAAAGTTATAAGGGTTTTTAAGTGACCGACTTGGGGAGAATCTCGCAACCCCATTTAAATAATCACAAATAGCTCAAGCTGGGGAGATTCTCCCCAGGTCGGTCATCTAGAAACGCTTGTGTCACTCACACTGGCATGGCCACCACCAGGGATTTTAATTATGATAGCAAAAAAAATAGTCATAATTAGTCGCTTAGTCTGTCACTGGATCAAAAGTTAAGGGTTTATAGGTGGTCGATCTGGAGAGTCCCAGCTTGACCCAAATTGAATCTCAAAAGCTACGGCACCTAGCGTAGATCTGTTTTCTCCCAAATTTTGACGCTAATTAGTCTGAATCAAGGGGTCTACTCTCTAAGCCCGAAGTTCGTAGTTTCGGCTTTAGTGTCAGGATTTTTCTACTCCGTATCACCAACGGACTTACGATTAGTCCCGCTCCTGAATTAAGAACAACACTGTAAAATCGTGTTTTCATTCATTATTTTTGGTTTCTAGGTGGCCGATCTGGTGAGCTAATTAGTCGCAATTTCTCGCCAAGTCTCAGATTAAGTCGGGTCTTAGTTTAGAAGATATATCAGTTAAATTTAAAGGTATAGCCCAAGAGCCAAAAAATTGCCAAGAAAACTTTTTTTCTATTAATAAGTGTTTTACCAGTCTAACGTTACTTTTAGTTTTATCACTTATCAGTCTAACGTCCTTAGAAACGTCAGAGAGAGAGAAAAACTCTCAATGAAATTTGTACCTACCTACATGTTTTTATGTATTTTACTAGGCTAGAGTGGCTCAAACTTTGAAAACATTCAACCTTGCTCTTGGTCTTTTTGGTGTGAAGATGTACAGTCGCATGCAACTGTTTTGCCAAATTATAACGTTAGGCTCTAATTAAAGCTGGGTTTTTATTAAATTATTTATTTCAATAATTAACTAAAGAAACCTACACGGTACACCCAAGGACATTCCCCGATTGGTGTTGGACTAATTGCAGAATATGGAAACAAAAGATGAGACTGAGAGGCTATGGGTTTTTGGGTGGTTCAGTGGACTGAATACCGTATACTATGGAAGAACTGTAGGCCATTGCCCGACCACTGACAATATACACGGCTTAAAAATTAAAAACCGGTCAAGAGCGAGTCTGACTCGAGCACCGAGGGTTCCGTGCTATCTTATATAAATATTTTGGAGAATATTTTAACACTGCGGTGATGTGACCTAAAACTGCAATATTCTACATATTGCAGTTTTAGGTCACATCTCTTGACCGTTAGTGGCACGAATGTAATTTTTGTTGATTATTTCTGAAAAAGTGTGCTACCGCTCCGGCCCCGGCGACACACCGGTGTGTCGCGAATTTAATGTTTATTTACCTATTAGGTACATAAGATTTATTTTTTTTGGGAATTTTCACATGTCGGGGCCGCAGCGGTTAAAGACATTTTTTTCCTGTAATCTTTACATAAACTTCTATCACACAGAATATTTTCACATTTTGCTCTATGCAAACTTCGGATATAAATAAGGCCGTTTTAAACGGTTTTTTTTTTAAATTTTTGTCAAAAGTCGAAAACTATGCGGCCTAAAAAAAGTAAAGCTCTTCCATAACCCCACATGCCCTAGTAGCTCCACTTCGAATTTTTAAGACCCCTTTCAGTCCCAGTTGCAAAGAAATATAAATACTTATTTTTTTCTTATTTGCAAAATAGTTGGGCAAACGTCATCTAAAACTACTTCAAATTTCAAGTTGATAGCATAAGTAGTTATAATCATGCTATGTCCAGATAGACTTCATTCATATTATTGTTACCTACTAACTTACTGAAATGAAATGTAATCATGTACCTAATATCATTTAATGATTGAAGTTAAAGTTACTACAATGCTTTGTGTACAAATTTCACTTTTATAAATTAAAGCACACGATGTAAAAGCTGTGCACACCTATAAGTGACATGGTCACATTAGTACTTATTTAAGGGATTTTGCATGTAAGAATGTTTTTGTGACTTTGTTGTTGGAGTGCCATTATAAAATAAATAAAAATAAATAAAATAATAAGTAGTTCTTGAGATATCCAGCTGTGACAGACGGACAGACAGACTGAATCGCACCTTAAGGTTTTTTTTTACTATTTTGGTACGGAACCGTAAAAATGGCAGGGGGAGAGACAACCCTCACGCCCCAGCCGCCGCAACATAGGAAGACGCTCCGGGGTCGAGAGTCGCAGGCCGATCCCCGGCCACCTACTGCGCGGGCCTGCGGACGGCGAGCGTTGGTTGGCTCGCCGTCCGATCGAAGCCAGGCCAGGGCTGACGGCGCGTTATATTCCACGCGCGCCTCAAAGGGGTGTCAGCATAGTAGACGGGGCCAAACGTATAGGGCACTAGGAGGAGCGCGGATGGGTTTTAGTCAGTAAGAGTGACACTCCCTCCCGCTCCATTCAGAGCGGAAGGAGTCATTTGATGATTTCCCATCCATAAAAAAAGGGTCTAATAATGGTTAGAACAATAAAACTTATATTTCCGTAATAAGAATATACATATAATATGATTTACTATCTAATATTACCTACCTACTTTACCTTTAGTAAGATATTTAAAATACTTAAACATTGAAAACTTATTGTAACTATCAAGTATTAACCTATTGCTTGAAATATGCACACAATTAAGGAATGCAATCCCGACTCGAGATCATAAAGTCGAGATCTCTCGGGATTAGAAATGTCAATCCCGCGGGATCCCGAAATATGCGGGATCTCGTCTACATGAAAAAAGAATCACATTACTGAATAGGTACGATGAAAACTGCTCGTTTGTGATAGTGAGGTTAGTAAAAACAAAATATTATTTGAACGAAAACAAAAGCCTTTATCCTTTAATATTACCTACTAACTTACGGCCGCTTTCTACAACATATCTGAATCCCAATCTTGATCCCGATCCTTGTCTGTAACCAATCAACGGCCGAGTTTGTGTCCTTCACCACACAATCCTCACTTTTGATTGGTTACAGACAAGGATCGGGATCAAGATTGGGATTGAGATATGTTATAGAAAGCGGCCGTAAATAATTAACAGTTTTACTAACATGAACATTATCAAAACAAAAGTACTAAGTATACCTACTTTTATTTTGGTAATGCTCAACGAGATTAAAAAGTAGTTACAGGTGATTTTGAAAGTAACTTCTTAAAAAACAAATGTATCAAGAGGTGTGTGTAGTCCCAGCGGAAGCTGGGACTACACACACCTCTTGATACACTTTGGGGGTCTACAATGTCTTGCCAAGTTCCATTTATGTGCGCTTAGTAATTAATGAGCTATGGCATAATTTACTACGAATGGACCACTATATTTTATGACATCCGATTGTAGGTCTTTTTAATGGAAAAGCAAAATGAAACATATTCCAATATTTAGTGTATTAATTCAAATATTCATATGTAAAATTTCAGCTCATTAAACTACAGAATTAAAGAGTTATAATAAAAATACCAGACCCTTACAAGACACAAATAAACGTTAAAAGTTATGCTCTAAAGTTCTTATTTTAAGAACTTTGACCTAATAACCATATTTTACCTTTACGTGTAATATCTCCTAAACGGTATGCTTTTTTCAAAATCTGTTTTCACAAACGTTATACACAAATTCATAGCAACGTGCGTAAAAAAAATCAACTCTGCACTAAACCGATTTATATGATTTTCATCAAAAAGCTAAACGTCAGCGCAGCGGAAACTTGAATATCTTCGCATTTTTAAGACACACAAATTTCATTTAAACATACACATTTACCTCTCGTCACACACTAATTATTGCATGTATTTTTTTTCTTGTACGTCCATAGGAAAAAAAAAGTGCCGCTGGCATGACGTAGTACCAGCGGAAACAGTTTTTGTTGAAAAACTCCGCAATGGTTGGATGCACAAATTTGAACTTACCATACACATTTACACGACGTCATACACTAAATATCTGCTAAACTGAAATTAAGAAAATCGACATTTTTCCGCTGGGACTACACACACTATCAAGAGTACTATCTGCTAACGGTATCTAATATCCGTTGCAATGTAGCCAGCTGCTGAGAATGCCCTCTCCGACTCAAAACTGGTTGGCAACAGCGTGACTAAGCAATTATATGCAAACTGCAAAAATCACCCCCTTGTTCCTCCACTCTGAAATAAATCCATTTCTTTTTTTACTACTGACTACTTTATCTAAGCTAAGCATCGCTGACCATTGCCGCCCAATCCCGTCAATCTCGAACGGGATCTCGTCATATTAATGCTTCGGGTTTGATCCCGAAAAATTACACGGGATCTCGCGAGATCGGAATCCCCCTAGCTACAATACGTTACAAAAATACATAATAATTTTAAATCAAAGATGTATACTTATAGGTAGTTAGATAGATACCTAATATGAGAATAAATATGGTTCTAATTAAGGTTTAGAATAATAAAACTTCTGTTGTCCAAATTTAAATTGATTTACTTATTACGTTACAATTATTGTACTTACGGTAAAAGTAAGTATTTTTTACTTGCTTGTACCAATGTATGGCGAAATTGAATTTTCTAATATCTTTTTAATTACACACCGACTAAATCTGTGACGAAAAATTGCGACTAATTAGCGACAAAATTTGGGAGAAAATAGATCATCGCTAGTTTTTGAGATACAAATTGAGCCAAGTTGGGACTCTCCAGATCGGCCACCTAGAAACCCTTATAACTTTTAAACCAATGACCGACTAATTCTGGTATTTGACGACTAATTTTTTGTGTTATCAAAATTAAAATCCCTGATGGTGGCCATGCCAGTGTCAGGGACACGACGGATACTGAACGTCTTTCATATAATTGAATTGGTCTTAGTTTGACAAACGACAGGAAGATCCCTTCCTGTGTTGGTCCCCCAACTAGAGCATACTATTTTTAGCCATGAATCAAACTGGCTGTAGGGTGAGGTTTATTGAAGAATACGAGAAAAATATAGCATTTTGAATTTATTTTCACAATACATAGTATACATGGTACAATAAATGCATCTCGGACGATTTAATACAAAAGTATTAATAGATATAAAATATTTCATTCAAGCAGATCTATAAGTCAAGATTCTCGTGCTCATGCTTAATGTTTTGCTAAATTAATTATACAATAAATGCTTAGATAATAACATAATTTTGGCTACATTAACTAAAAGTGAATATATTTTGTACTATTTAAAATATTACGTATCTGCTTTAAAATCGACGACGACAATAAATAGCGTTATTACGTTTTAATGATTAAAAAAATATACAATATTTACATGCTTCTTTTCAGTCTTCATATATTTTAATGGAAAATCGCACTATTCGAATGTGGATACAAAACTGCTTTATAGAGTCGTGTGTCTTATTGATTCAATGTAGTGCTTAGGCAGTACATAATATTGAAACTTCACTCATTTATAACGTTCGCTTCGTCAGTTTATCTCTAATAAACATGTACGAGACTTATGTTAATACCTATTTCTTTTACAAAATTACTAACCTTACATTATTTGGCACGGTCTCTAGATCCGAAAATTACGCGTGGATTAACGCAACACCCACGAGAAACAGTCATTTCTATTTCAGAATGTCAACAATTCGTTGTTACCGAGTGACCTACAATTACATTGAATGTTTTTGTAAGACAAACGCGAATGTCATGTGATTTTGGTGTTCAGCTAAAGGTGGTATGTATTACGTGTGCGTGGCAGAGATGTTCATGTACATGTGCTCGGGCGCCTGCGAGCGCGACCCGAAGTTCAGTCGCAAGTGTGTGTCGCCGCCGCACTCCTGCGCCTCGCGAGGTGCTGACGTCTCACGCTCCACTATCGTAGCCATGTGCTGGTTCCTGAAACAGGGATATTGGGTTAGTAGGTTCTATGTTAAGCTTTTAAATAACACCTACAGCTAAGAGCTATGATTTTGCTTCCTTAGAGCACTCGTAGTGCAGTCACAGATTTGATCATATTAGACAAAACTCATTAATTACTCAACTAACATTAACCATGGGTACCTACTGATCAGAGGTTTCGAGAAACGGGGCGGTAAGTTTTTTCCTGGTATTTAATAAAAACTCATTTGCTTTAATATTTACCTGTTATCATGTTTAGGATGTCCAAAAGTGGTGAACTGCGGACAGCCGCCGTTGAGAGGTCTTGGCGGCGGCGGGATCAGGTAGTCATCCATCCTGTTCTCTCCGTCACACGCAGAGTGCATCGTCAACGTGCTGGACGATATCTGGGGAAACAAGACAAATATTCAACATAAGAAAGAAGAAAAAGATTTAAAATAAAAAAAAGATAGAGATTCAAAATAAGAAGAGAAAGAGATTCGAAATACGAAGAGGAAAATAGATTGGAATCTCATTATCTGATAAAGGAACAGAAAGACTCAAAATCACAGAATATTCAAAGGAAGAATGTTGGCGAGTAACCTTGATACTTACAATAGATCTAGCTTTGTCGTCGATCTCCGATTGAACGCTGTTCGTTTCTGCCACACTTCCCCCACTCACCGTACTAAGGCGTCCCGATGAAGACGAACCTTGTAAAATAAACGAATTTATTACAATTTGTTTACCTATGCCAAATATTTTAATCTTTAACTTTGATATGCTAAGCTTACTTTCACTCAGGCTGCTATTTGGTCTCGTGTTTCCATTTCGTTTTTCAATTGTTCCATTGTTGTTGTCATGGTGGTGGTCTGTAATTGAATTATTCATCGTAAGTAACGCATAAAAACGCAAGTTATTTATAGCTACTTCAATATGAGTAGTAAATACTCACGTTTGTTTTTGCTCTTGGAGAACATTTTCTTCACCCTCTCGAAGGGCGTGGGTCTCTTCATGTTGTCTTTTATCTTCAGTTGGATTCTATCATACTCCTCTCGCATTTTGTTCAACTGTTCCTGCTTCTCTTTGAGCGACTGTTGTGTCTCATTTCTGTTCTTCCATTCCATCACCAATTTCTCCACTTCAGATATCGTGAAAACGTTGTTTTTAAAGTCATTTATAATTTCAGCTAACTCTTCCTGACCAGTCAGAGGACAGGTCTCTTTCCCTGATTTGACACTACCGCTGCTGCGAACATCTTTGGTATTTAGGTTTATTTGGCTTATATCACTAGTAGGAGTGTCAATGGTAAAAGTCTTAGATTCTTCGGTGGGCGAGTACAAGAAAATGTCGGACTGCTGCGGCATCAGTCTTGAACTATTCGCGTACAAGTTATTTGGTCTGAACTTAGGGCTTTCTACTTTAATATTTGAAGGTTGGACTAAATAATCATGTTCGAGGGCTTGCTGGATTCTGTCCACCGTGTTGTCGTGAAGCGGGAATTCGTTTTGGTAGAACTGTTCTTTAATTTTTGGGAGCCTCAGATTTGGTCGTTGTTTCTTTTCGAAATCGTCTGGCTTTTCAATGTTTTTCTCTAGGTTCTGCGTGCACGCTTCGCTGAAGGGATCGGTAGAGGTGTGATCACGTACTGGCGAGTCGACCGTGTCACATGTTTCCACAATTCTTAGGTCATCTTGTTTAGTTTCGTCTTGGCTCTCTTCCTTGTCGTTGTCAGACATGTTTTTCAGGTAATAGTACATGTTGGAGAATTCATTTATTTTCTGGAAAGAAGGGTCAAATGAGCAACAGATTCTTACATAACACTGAAGTTGACATTAAATTAGAAGTATATGAGGTTATAGTTACAAGATGGTCGGCAAGCATGTCAGCGAGCGCGTAGTGCCTGTGGTCCCGCGCGAGGTCCGCGGGGGTGCGCGTGCGCACGTTGCGCAGCGCCACGGCCGCGCCGCCGCCCGGACACTCCAGCAGCTGCCAACACAGGCGCTCCAGCCCGAAGCGGGCCGCCCAGTGTAGCAGACTTGGGTATTCTTCACCACCTACGAAACAAAATTACCATTACATATCGCCCTTTCGATAGAATGATTTGAAACTCGATACTAATCAGCCGCGATTATCAGATAAATGAAAGAGGAAACTTACTAGACATATCAGCTTTCGGGTTAAATTGTTCAGTGGATGCTAGCAGGTTGAAGTGCGGTGGAATGTTCTTTTGGAAGGCGTTCAGCATCCAACTATCAAGCTGTTCTTTGCTGGTCGTTTTGAAGCCCAGTGTCTAAGGTAAGAAAAAAAAAATTAGAAGAAAAAGAAAGTTGGCAATCAGAACCAAAAATCTCTCATAATCCCGTTTTGTTGTGGTTTCCGTTATGTTCTAATTTTTAATTTTTTAGTTATTTATTTAAAAAAACACCTATACTTAGAACCTATCTTCAGATCTCCATCTACAGGGTGCTCCAGAAGTGCGTGGTTTTAGTTAAGGGTTAACCTTGAAAACCTACCTAAAATATTTATAACAATTACTTTTCAAGCAGTCTGATGCAGTCTGTCGCATCAACTCAATCAGACAGCTCGAAAAGTGATTTTTTCTTAACGTTAGTCGTTTTTAGCGGTAAGGTTTTTATTTAAATATTTTTTAATTTTTTATCCTTATTGTATATAGCAAATTGATACAGAACACCAACCTTAAATATTACCACGCATTTCTGGAACACCCTGTATACGTAGATAAATAAATAGATACTGACCTGGCACATAAATTCTAGGGGATGATCTGAAGCCCTTAGCAGTTGATCCAATTCCCTGAGTCTGCTTTCGCATTTGATCTGTCTTCGTCCAAGCGACTGGCCGTTCTTGCTCACACGCACCCAAACGAGCATGGACACTTCCAGACATGACTCTGTCATAAACGATTTCATATTAGTATTCGGTTGATAAGGTAGAATGGAAGCAGATAACGTGTTGCGATGATCTCAAGTTAAGAAAAAATATACCCGAGAATATAGCATCAAGTCGCTATGTTAATTGAAAGGAAAGTACTTATGGAAAATGATCATAAAAGAGACTTTTCAAAAGGGATTCGATTCAAAAGAATAAATAAAGCTTTGCTTGAATCTTTCATTTTCGGAGCTTTCAAGTGGCATGGTGATGGGTCATCCTATACAAAACATGTTCAAGCAACTTTACCTGGTATATCAAACTGAAGAGTGTAAGGGTTCCTCTTTTTGAAGCTGGGGATGTTAATGACCTCCCCCTTCTTGTCCACCATTATCTTTATGCTGTCCTCGTCTCTAATAGGGTCGTTGAGGAGCGCTATCACTCGACTTTGTCCCTGCGTGCAAACGACATTAATTAACTCACGTTGTGAATTTATTTTGTTAAGGTAAACAGGCGTTCATTTCGTGAGACAAAACCTCTTCCGCAATTCTGCACCCTAAAGGTTCATAGCTAAGGTCGAAAGTTGTGTGAGCGTTTACATAAACGTTTGTGCCTAACGGTCTAATTTGTCGGTAATGGACTTGGGATTTCCTCGTAAACGTTTAAATTGATTCGTAAGAATTTGTGGCATGTTTGCAGTAAAGTATGCCATCTTGTGTTTAGTTAAGATAAATAGTTGTTAGTTTTATTTGTAAAGTTATAATTAGGGTGTACTTACGATTTTAACTTTCTTGGGTACGATAGAGAAGCTCGTTCTATCGGTGGCTGTGTCTTTACAGTCTTTAGTTCTAAGGATTCCGACGGCAGATGTTAGGAACGTGTCCACGAAAGACGTGTCCTTCTCCCTCACACACATCATTTGCCACTGGTCTATTGTAGGATAATCTATAAAAAATAAAACGTATGATCGCGCACATTCAATAACTTAAATTTCCAACTAAATAATGAATTGTGATCTCACAAATTTATTGAGTAATTTATGAAAATCAAATTCCAATTAAGTATCAAAAAAATCCTCCAGCGAAATAGCTTTGGCTTTCCTAATCAACGTAGCGAAGTTTTAAAAGTGCGATGTTGTTCAAAAGTTTTGAAAGCAATTCCCGTCTTCCAAGAATTTCAAATAATTTCGAATAAAAACTTTTTCTTAGTTTATATTTAGATATCATACCTTCACAATTTCCGGAGATGACTTGATTTTTCTCGACTCCGAGTAGCATAACTAGTATCTTGTCGACTTTGAACAAGCTGTCTCCGTTGACGTCTCTCTTCAGATCTGCTAACTTAGTAGCGAGTATAGGACACAGGATCACTATTTGCAACTGCGCCTTCGTCAGTTTGTCTATTTTTTCTTGAGAGTCTGCCGCAAGCAACTCCTCTGCTGTGATCGGTGTCACTCTGCAATAATAAACAGGTTGGTGAGCCCTAAGTATACTTGTTGAATGAACTGATAAAACATGATGTAGGTACTAAATAGTAATACAATAACGGAAATTCTTATCTAGAACATTATTGATCTATGAACTGATATCCTTGCACTTTTCAAGGTGATGATAATCTTATCGGTTAAATTGCATTAAATAGTAAATACTTAGTATGAATGAAGTGGTAGCTACCTGTAATGATGTCTAGCTCGTTGCGACATAATCTTATCAAAGCTAGCGACCAAGTAGTCCGACCATAGCGCGCTCTCGGGAGACCCAGAGCTCCACAGTATTGCTATATCTTCCATTTCTGCAACAAAGAAATGTATTTTAATATTACTTACTATTTACTAAAAAACATACCTAGCTCTAAAAGTAGTAGCTATAAGTAGGTATTTATTACAACAGTAACGTCTTCTATTTACAATGAAGGAGAACCCACTTAACCAATATTGGCAGCCTGTTCAATCAATCATTGCGCGCGACTGACTTTAAACAGACTGATTTAATTGTCGAAATAGCTCAGAATTATTCGGAGATAATAGCTCCCAGATTCTCAGAAATACTTACTTACATAAATAATAATCATCCCAAATTCGATAAGCGCGACTGTGAACATGTAATAAGCAATAATTTATTCAGAATGAAGTAGTCACTCGTCGCTGTCATGAATATTAAAGTCTGTAGACGAGCTCAAATATAATACCTAAACATTGAAAGGAAGTGTTGTCAAGGGATAATCAAGGCATGAACGATGTCGTTCACTTGATATCGGATGGGGGTCATTGGCTGGATCGAAGTTCATGGATCGCGCGGTCATTTCATAAACCTTTCTACACATGTTGGTGAATTTAAATCCATGTAAAGAAACTTATAGCTACACAAATCGCACATTATTTTTAATGATGTGTGCGCTAAAGGATTACTCATATCTGTATAAAGAGAACTCAAAAGTAATATTATACGAGAAGCTTATAAAGATGCCAGTTGTGCGTGTAATGATGCAGTTTTAATTAATGTTAAGTGCGTCCTTACGGTAATCGTAAAGACACTTGAAATCAATCGACCGTTATTGATAATGAATGCAATGCATTTAAATACGATATAGTACAGAAAAGCCTGAAAGTCAAGTGATGTGACTGATGTGAGCAACTATGTGGAGTTTTATTTTTGGAATCAAAACATTGCGTTGTTTCTAGGAAGCATTATCTTTCACTTTCGTTACACAAACTACGTAATGGTCAGTTAGGTGTCAGAGCGTTAAAAGCTTCAACGCTGTCCTAAAAACATAAAATATGCCTTTCTTAGCATATGAATGAAAGCATACGGTCGCTGTTAAAATTTTTATTGCATCCAGTGCCACGCATACGCATCGGCTGCTTACAAAATATGCTATGCACTGCGCGCGCGCCGGAAACTCGTACGGGTTATACTTACCCACCTCTGCCGCCAAATGAAGACCCGACTAAATGTAATATCCGTTTCCTAAATAGACAAACGTCTATCAGCGTCGCCCGGAATAACTATAGCCGATTAAATGCAGCGAGTAACAGAACTGGAGGGCTGAATATGACGCCCGATATGCAGTTATGTGTTGCTATGCGACTATTTTCTGCTCAAGTAGAACGGAAGTGCCTTCTTGAAAGATTTGAATTAGAATGGAATTTTATTAGGTTTATTTGCTTGCAGAATTAGCTAGGGTGGGCGGCAAGTGTGGCAAAATTTTGCTGTTTTAAGAATATTCTAATGTCGCGCTATTTTTACATGAGTTTCCTTTTATACGACGACTGCCTTCCCGTGTCTGAAGTGAGAATCCTGAAAATGTAGATCAACTCATTTACTTGAGAAGTAAGCAACCGTACAAAATAATGAACGCGCGTCGCTTTTTAGCACATGATTCTTTTATTAAAGTTTATTTATGTTCGTTCAAGTAAGATATTTTTCGGTTGAACCAATTCCTTCGCAGCATGTCTTCCGTCAGGTTACACTTAGAGCCCTATTTTTATCGCCACAATAAGGACGTTACGCAAGTTCTAAAGTGGAACAAAGCAGGTACGTCGGGCCACAGTCGGGGCTCCGCTCACTGCTCCACCGCTTTCAGTTTTCAGTTCAATGGCCGCCGCCGACGTCTTTGATGTTCCCAGTAAAATATTGTAGCCCTATAACGCCTCCCAATATGGCAAGAAGCTTATTAATCTGTATTTTCTTTACTTAAGCCAGAAAGGTATTGCTCGATTTCTGTTGGCAAAAGGGTCGAGATTTGGAACCCAAAATGTAATTAGGTACTGACCGAACGATAATATCCTTATGAGATTAGTTTCCTTTGGATCCACTCATCTTGTTACGAAAATAATTGTGAGACACATAATGCGATGACAATATTGTATCATCTGCCCTCGTACATTGTTAGTAAATAGGACATCCAATATTCCCCAGTGGGACTGGACGTGGGCGACACGACGTTGCCTATTCATTTCGTTATATTCATGACGTTTCTAAGAAATACGAGGAAACGCACCGTAGATTTCCAGCCAAGTCAGTCAGAATGAGATCACATTTAAGGGAAATACGAAATGTTGCATCAAAAGTTTCTGCAACCGATTTTAAATGCCGTTACGGTTAAAAACCCGTGAGTAATTCAAATAGTCTATAGGTACTTACTCATTCATTAACAGCAGATGCTATAGTTACAATTGATTTAATCAATCTGCGTTTATGTTTCGATTATAATAATGTTTATAACCCACTTACAAGAGGATATTATTGTTTGCCAAAAAAGGGGTTAATATGAAACATGTTCGCTAACAAATAGTGAATGTGTGCTGGCGTGCACCCGACGCCATGTGATTCATCATATCAAAATAAACGTTATTTTTCTTTGACTCCTGTCAGTTCTTCGGTGCTAAATCATACTTTCTGGTTTAATTATAAGACACATTTTATATTAATAATTTATTGTTGACTCACCGTCACTATCATTAAGCATACAGTTCCAAGCCCTACGAACAGTGAACATACACATGTTGGCTTAAATAACGAATTCCGCTTACTGACTCATTAAAAAATTGGATAAATAGGACTTCCCTTTGAGCTTCATAAAGACAACTTTGAATTTTTTTGGGTTAGTGCGAATGGGCCCATTCATTGTTCTGCTGTGTTGGACGTTCATTTACAATTTGCTGTCTCGAATTCTCGATGTAATTAGACAGTTTCCTCGTATTAACTAATAATAGCCTTGTATGCGGTCGTTGTAGATAACGCCTGGTCTCGTCTTGTGTTTATCACGATACAACGTCGATAGACGTCACAAACAAAGTTATAATTCAATGCTCCGACTGATAACACGACAACTGCTCGGAAGACAATAGAAGATAATGTTCATGTTTCTATGTACAGTTAAATGCACGTCTCTGATAATTTTAATTGTTAGATGCGGTTCTGCCAAACGCTTTTATTGAGTTCATTAAAATTTAAGAGCGTTTACGCCCTACGGCATTCCATACAAACTTTCAAGTCCTTATTTTTCGAAATGAATTACCTAAGTAACCGATTTTAATAAAGCTTGGTAGTTGATTTAGACCTGGATATCTAGCCTATGCGTACCAAGTTTCATTAAAATGGGTTCATTCATTTAGAAAAATAAGTACTTGAAAGTTTGTATGAAATGTCGTAGAGCGTAACCGCTCTTAAGATTTTCAGACCAGATTTTAAATCAGTCTATCTCTTGGATCTCGTGAACGTCAGATGGTTAAGTCAGAGCTTTATGCTTCGCACCTTTTGTGCTGAATCTAAACAATAGGCCGACGTTTTCCATCTTTTGTCTGTAAAGTCCGTCGTCTCTCTTTACATCAGTTAACACAATCTGTGGGAGCGATCCTACCGACAATATAGACAAGTTATACAAGACGTTTACGCATTTACATTCCCAATGCGAGTACATTACGGGAGTTGCTTCGATGCATGTAAATTACACTATGTTTATTCAGCCATACATGGCACCCTGCATATTTAATGCGTTCGACGCGACCAACTCGGGTGCCAACCGACCCATGGGGCTCCTTCCTAATTCTTAGCGGTTAAAGCTCATTATCGTGTAAACATCTGCATGGCAACGGTGAATCTAATTTAGTGATGTTGTACTGTGTTTCTTTGACATTGATTTTGGATGGAGCTGGACATTTACGAATTACAAAGTGTGACGTTGTTGAGTTCAGTAAAGTGAAGGCCGCTGAAGACGTCTTTAGCGAAGACAATGGCTTATTATCTATCACATGAAGGTAGCTGTGCTGGTCACAAGTGTTATAGTGCCATTGTATGAGCCACTCTATACTTATTCCATGTACGAATTTATTTAATAATATAAAAGAGAATAGCATAAATCCATATCGTGTAAGTAATAACTGTAATAAGCTCTCTTTATAACACATTTTATACGCTGAAAGTACAGGGACATTAAATTAAGTACCGTGGAAATGAAGCATAAAGCTTTCCCTCGTTGCCTCGTAGCAATATGAAGGAAAATGTGGTAAAAGATTAATTATTAATATCTATGTTTAGTCATAATGTAAGGTAATTAGAATTATAATTAAGTTCCTTTACTCAAGCAAGTAGGTAATATCAAATAATTAATATGGAATGCTATAATCTCTGATATTGAATTAGTTGAGCTTACGAGTTAACTTATCCGCTTAACTGTCATGCGTAATAATTACGACGTAGCTGCATAGGTATTTGTCTCAAGTTATGGGACATGATTGATAAGTGTGAATTGGATAAAACAAGTTCGCACCAACAAACAAATTAATTAAATTGTTGTCACTGTATCTCACGGCTCATAAAAAAAATACTGTAACGTATACGGTACCTACCTTAAAAGTTGTTATGTTAACAACTTTTAAGGTACCGTAAAACTTTCGAAATCACAAAGTGTAACATTTAAAACATTTAAATTTTAAATAAAACTCACTTGTGTCAGCCATTGTTTCGCTCCTTTTATCCTCCATTGCGACGCGAGTGAGAGAAGACATTATTTCAGACAGTTTCAAGTTAAACGCTTGTCATTGCACTGGCTGAACTGCAGGCGAGCACTAGAAAGCGCACGAAATTAATACGAGAGCCCTTAGAACTGTGACAGCGAGAAGTGTCGGTTCGCGATCATGTGGCGCGCGGCCGGCGACTGCGCGCTGGCGTCAGGCGGCGGCGCAAGCGCACGCACTTCGCATACTAAAAGCTCGTCGCGACAACGATAATCGCAAGTCGCAACGCCATCGCGCATCGCCATCCCTGACGCCCAACCGCCTAATCTTGCAAAACAAATTTGGGCCCGTGTGTAAATATTCCCCAAGCGTTATCGACGACCAAATAAGAGATGGTAAACACGAAAATCGTTTTTATTATATTCTGATCGCGCTTCGCAGATACGCCTAATCGGCGAAATATTACGATTCCTGAAAATTGATAACTTGACAATAATCATGCTGATATCGAAGTTGAGACAAATCTTTTTATATGTGACGCTTGACTTGACATCTTACGTAATGTTTGGCTTTTATTTTTATTGTTACTGATAAAATGTGTTGCATCGCATCCTTGTTTTAGATATCTTGTAGTTAAAGGGCAAGTGAGATATGAAGATATTAAACGCGCCGCTGAGGTTATTGTACATTTGGGCGATGCATCTGTATCATGCAGCGCAAGTATCGGCAGGGTCGAAGGGCGGCCTGCCCGTCGGGGCCAACGTTCCCTGGTATCGGTTACCCTAGGTTTCGATTGTCTTGTTTATGACCGTTTATCATTATTATTCACTTCCACGTACCTATCATTATTATCTCAGAATAGATTTTACTGCGGGCGCTTCCTTTACTGTCGCTTTCAACTTTCAATATTAAGTTATTACGAAGACAAAGAAACGTTTAAATGTTAATTTTTTACATCCTGGTCACGTTAAGTTAGATAATATATAACTACATCAACATTAATTACCTCAAGTACATAATCCATAAGTAGGTGATGCCAGCTACACAATAAGCAAAGAATCCTAACTGTTGCCAAGTAGGTAGGTACTTACTAACCGCATAAAATGTAAGTAAGTAAACGTTTACGTGTAAATCATTCCAAAGTAAATAAGTGATAGCAAATATACCATTCAATAGTTTATGTTACACTCTGGAATTATCTTCAGTCAAATCTATTACGAGTTTTGATCGATTGCAAACAGCCTAAGTAAATATATTTATGTTCCTCAAATAATTCACACTTGGCTAAGATAAATCATAACATAGAGTTACATATATTTATTTATGGATGATTCCGATACGTTTATTTCCTCATGTTTATTTTGACGATAACGATTGAAAACTAAACGTCAACGCGTCTATATTTTTTACAAGCAAATGATGAAACGAACTTACCTTTGAAAGAGAAATTCTTTGGTCTTCTTCTCTTGATGGTATCCTCTTCTTTTTGGTTGAACCTTGGCGGGGGCATCCTGGGTACTTCGCTGGGTACGGCGGTCACTTCTCCTGCCCCTGCCGCACCCGTGGTCAGATACCCGCCTACTGAATGTCTTCTCCTGCCCTGAAGGGGAATTGTGTAGAAAACTTCTTCGCGCTCCTGTGGACCATCTGTTGTGACCACTGTTGTGCTTATTTTGCCCTTCCTGTACAACAAGTAGAGATATGAATGAAAAGATCAATAATTAAAATCTATAGATATCAGTATTTTGATATTTAAATAAAAAGCTTGGTAACTTACTTTATACGTGGAGCAGTAAATGTGTGTCTCATATCTCTAGGAGCGCAATCTCCTGGTCTTGGTTGTCCTTTCAAAAAGGCTTCAGCTTGTTCTGGCTCTCGAGCAGACAGAGATCTCAGCAGAGCCCTGAACTCCTTGCGCCTAGGGCTCTCTGGTTCCCGACGGCGCGGGGAGCCGAGGGGCCGCCCGGCGTCCGGCCAGACGCGCCCGGGGGCTGACCGGGAACATGGCTCGGAGGAGCCCTGAGATTCCCCGCTGTCAGGCACATCCTTGTTCGGCAACGCGAAGTATGACGGATTATCTGAAAACAAGATAACAACTGTAAATAAACAAAGTTACGCATGTAACGTACGTATCTCCACCCAATTTTGATTTGATGCAATGATACAAAGGGCACACAATACCGAGTATCATCGAAGCGGTCGGATGCGACGTCGCTCGCTGGCGGTGGCCAGAGCTCTACGAGTCCGACACACGGGAATTATTCAATAACCCCAATGAACTAACGGCTCTCCATTACGTCCAGTGCGGGCCGAGTGTAGCAACCTACTTTTGAAAGCCGGAAAATGCGAATTGAAGGCAATTTTCGCCCATTGTCTACTCCCTATCTGGATGTCTCACTAGTGCAATGATAAGCCATTTGGCTAGCTGACATGACACGTACTTACGAGGGAATGTGGTACAGTAATAGATGCTACTAGTGCCTATGTACTAACGGCTTGCATTAACTGCGTTGGGTGCTATATAACTTTGGCTAATTTTAATAGCAGCATCAGTAGTCGTAAACGACACTTAGGAATTTAACGCACTTTAGAATCTGTGTCGGTACGCTTTAATATGGGACAGAAATTACATCATAAACCATTTATAAATCATAAAGTAAACGAAGTACAGCATTAAAGTATAAAAGGGAAAAAAATCAAAGCAAAACAGGATAAATGATGCCTAATGAAGATTTATAAATCGTTTCCAAACAGTTGCCATGGGATGTGAAAGAAGAGCTTTTACCAGATTCGTATTTTTTGTTGTGCCCGCATCTGCGAGTTTTCGGGTGGATTCGGAGCGTGGGGCGGCATAGAAATGGCCCTTAGCACATGTGGCTAAATAAAAACAAGTGACAAACAATAGCGGACCCACTCCTAAATAAAACATCAATGCTATTCACTGTTATTGTTGTATTATAGGCCAGTAATGACGTATTTGACAGTAATTAATCGCATTTTAGTTCAGTTAGTAACAACAGAGCTTCTGTTAAATGTAGGTACTATAAAAGTTGGAAAATATTGTGTAATTAATATATACGTGAGAGTTTTCAAGTCGTTAGTGGGTATAATACTGTATATTATTAGTGCGTAGGCTAAAAATAATTAAACCTTTTGAATTAGTGTAGTGTACAAAATGAATGAATATTAGTAACAATATTGTGCTATACATACAACACATGAACAGAGATTTTTATAAATTATATCAGACTCTAAGAAAGTGCTACGGACTTGTGTAAAAGTGCAAATTCAAATTCAAAGCATTTATTTCAATTAGACCATTTACAGGCACTTTTGAATTGTCAAGGTCGATCGGTCAAAAAGATGAAGCTATTTGCCTGTTCCAAAGCGTAGATCTCTATGGAGAAGAACGTGCAAGAAAATCTACGGCCACTCTTTTAAAAATAGTATAGTCTTACAATTTTATGGTTACATCATTCATGTTGAAATTATACATGTGAGAACGATGTAAAAAACGTGCAGGATAAAAGTGTCCGCAGTAAAAAAAAACAATTCAAATAAATAATTAAAATAAACCATGACAGCTGAGAGATTCCGCTGATGGCGCTCGTACACGAACATGACGCATACGCTAGCACCATTCGGCTCAACCATTTTTAAGGGAGCCAAATGATCCAACGCATGCGCCACCATCAGCTAGACCTTTGAGTGAGCATAACATGAATCGCCAGGGTACATTCAAGTCAAAAACCTACCCAAAATGATAATTTTAGTTTAAATTTAAGGTACACAGTACTCACACATGTACCGTTAATGCTTGAAATTATATAATGCTAAATAAATTGAGTCTATACAATGAAAAATATTGCATTATTACAATCTTCAGCCGGTCCAACAATATTTCCAAATGCTAACAGATTACTTTGAGCGCCCTAGTGGCTGTGGAGCAGGACCAGCACTGAGCCAAGCATTTTTATCTTCAATATAATTATACTCCCTTAACTTATAATATGCTTGCCTGCATAGTGTGCGTTTAATACCTACAAGATTTAAATTTTGTGTCATTTAGTTCTAATATGTGGGGAGGTATTTTATTTATTATAACATTTTAAACAGTGCCCCATGAAAGATGTTGCTACTTTAGCCAGTCTGAAACCTGGTTGAACTAATTGGTTCCTATTTCTAGTGACATAGTTATGTCTGTCGCCTCGTTTACTAAAAAGATGTAGATTCTTTCTAACATACATGATATTTTCATAGATATATTGACAAGGCACCGTCATGATGTTAATTTCTTTAAACAGATCCCTTAGAGATTCGCGCCGGCGGAGATTGTAAATGGCTCTGATGGCTCTTTTCTGTAGAATAAAAATAGACTCGATATCAGCAGCCCGTCCCCATAGTAAGATAGGTACCCATATGGACTTAAGTTTGAAATAAAGTTTTTGATTTGATTATACTATGAAAGTAACTAAAATAGACTAGTCTCGCGGTGTCAACATCTGTAAACTGGCGGATTTTCCTAACAGTATATGCTGCTGAACTTAGCCTTCCTGCAAGAGATGTTAAATGAGGACCCCATTGTAGCTTTGAGTCAAGCGCAATCCCCAGGAAAACTGTTTAATCGACGAATTCTAGTTTCTCCCTGTTCAATACTATGTCACAATCACTACTTTTGACATATGGTAAAGTAAATCAAATGCACTTCGTTCTTTTTCCATTTAATACTAAATTATTAGCAGTGAACCAATTATGTACCTGCAGTAGGGCGTTATTTACATCGTCAAGATTTTTGCATGTCTATTTATTTTAAAAATTAAAGATGTGTCGTCAGCAAATAACACCATATTAAGTTTATTTTGTAAAATATGGAGCAAATCATTAATATAAAGTAGAAACAAAAAAGGACCAACAATTGAGCCCTGAGGTACCCCCTCAAATGGGAAAATGGACACTATTCTTAGTTTTGACATTATCTACCACGTAACTTATTAAGTTAGAGTTAAATTGCTTATTAGTCTTTTAGGCTAGATCGTAATTAATAATATTAAGAACTTTGTTCTTAATAACTATTATATTAAAGACTTACAAATATTAAATTAAGATAATAATCGTATGCTTGATTTTGATTAACCTTACATAAATTGACCGTATAAATAAGATGAGTCAAAATTATAATAATGTTAAACAATTTTGATGAATTACGATAAGCTAAGTTAGTAACATAGCTTATCGTAATTCATTCAAATTGTTTGACACTAATTAATTAAAAAAAAGTCTTGTATACTCATAACTACTCACTAAAATTTATTTTCAATTCATCCTGTTTTAGGTAGGTATTGTTAAAATTCCAACAATATACTCGTACATTTCTAATTAGTAGTACAATCACCAGTCGGAGTCTAAACAAATGAAGTTAGGCGCCTCTTGATTAATGAATCGATCGTAATTCTCGGAAAGCTTAAAAAAGCTGCCAAAATGTGTTTTGAGAATTTGGACGAGTGACTAATTTTATTCTTACCGATATGTTCGAAATTGTTCAGTAGTTTCAGAGCTGAATTGCTTCCCCGATTTCACCGTTAATTACTACAGCTACGAGAGTGCACTCGAATACTAATTAGCCGCGACAATACCTACTGTGCCGCGAACAGTTATCATCGACACATAATAATAATACACACCGATGCCTAATTAGGAAACAATGTATTTTATGTCCTTAGGAACAATTTTATCAGCGTCCATCGTACCTACATAAAGGTACTATCCGACGGCGCTTGTTTGTAAATATAAATACGAATCTCAAAACGAAGACTTGCCAATAAAAATATTGAAGACAAACTAATCACAAATTAAGTAGGAGTTTTCAAAAGCGACTTCTGTATCGGAAAATTAAATAACTTATTGAACTTAGAAAATTGCAAAAGTTTAATACACAGCGCAGGCGGTTCGATTCAGGGCTTCCATAATGAGGTTTACACAACAAACAAAGTAGGGGTAAAGTATTGACAACTCACTGGTGGCACGGAGGCAATAGTCAAACTGGGGTCCCATGGTCGGAGATCACGGTATGTTCACTAAACACGACACATCTGGTCGGGCGCGCGGCGTGCTCTGCGGGCGGCGCGTATCTCGGGATCCGGCGCGCGCGCAGGTGGAACAGCGCGGGTTTTAGGCGCACACGTGCGGGCTTTCACAAGGAAGCAAAGCTTTCTTAGCACGCGCGCACAGGAAACGCACGGTGTATACACAGCCCTGATGCGCTGTAGCCATGTATCGATGAATATTGAACGATATGGATGGAGGTTAATTTCCTGGGATTTCCTGTGCCTGCTCCGAACAAAGAAATGGTTCACAACGACTTTAACTTTTGCGGCGGAATCTGCGAGCATAGTTTTTCCTATTGAATATTCCAGGTTTAGAAGGTAACCAAAGGTTGGAACCGCCTAAATGATTACTCGACAGCGTGAGTCACGAAAACAATAATTTTGAAAGACCCACACAGATTTGAGTGGACCTATAGGTACAGACAGTGCAAGCTTTTGTCAGTAATCGTGTAGCTCAACTCAAGACAACTAAGGAGCTCAACGACTCGATGACCAAAGAATATAAAGTAATTACTCAAATGGCCTGACACTCATGAAATCTACTCCAATTTAATTATCTACATGGTCCTCACATACACAATAATAATAGAACCTTGCAGATTAGTGGAGGACCTATAGAAAACCATGATGAAGAGGGCAATCATGCAAATAGTGGTCTCATAAAATCTAAGGCTTCTCAAAATATGCGTAATCTGCACAAACAAGGCTCAAACAGCCACGATCACAAGTAATGCGTATAAGCAGGGTTTCAAAAACCATTTGCAGCACAGGACTATCCCAAAACATGGATAAACCATGGCCCCTTCAGTACATATTCATGAAAAGGGGAGTTGTGTGGCCAGTTTTAATTTTAAGTGTTTATGCGTTTGTTGCTTGCGTCCCGTCAGCCAGGAGTCAGGCGTGGTGTTTGTAAACACGCGCCCATTCACAGACCCCTCGGGCACACTGTATCCGAGTAATTATAACCCTTCTAATAATAGACACAGACCCTGTAGGAAGTAAGGGAGGATGTAGCTACGAATGTTACAGGTAAACAAGTTTTGGGGGAGCCTGGATATCCGGAGCTTGTGTTGAAGTTTTTTGTAAGTTTTTTAACTGTCTGTTGTGTGAATCGCGTTTTCAGGATTCCTTATAAATTATTATCTATTCTACAGTAAGCATATTAATATACTGCAAAGAGAGTCAGATATTACCCACGATCTACATAGGTACTCGTACATACATCTGCTTGTAAAAGCTAAAAGCGCGAGTCAGAAAATCTGAAATGAACATCCAAGAGCCAGTTGTGCATGACGCTATACGTATGTATTACAATTCAATCTCGGCTCGTCTGTCGACCCATTCGAAAAATGAGAACTGTGACGTTGGACTCTATTACTGAAATGTTTTGGACTTAAAGTCGCATACGATATTGCTGATTGGCGTAGTTAAGTGCCACGAAGCGTTTAGTTTTCAATTTTTAAGTTATTGGAAATATATTTAGATCTAAGTAATGTAATGAGGTACGTTTATTATATTATTCATTATGATTACAGCAAAATACAGTTACCTACCACAAAAGACAGCCTTCAAAACTGTTTGTGAACTAAAGACGAAGGCTGCCGTAGAGGTGCTACGGCTACGGCTTACAAGTTAATTACCTATCTGCGAAGACACAACATTTAATCAAACCTAAGTAAATCAATATTCTATTAAATAGATTTCATATTTTAATACAAATTGAAACTAGCCAGATGATATATACGTAATCCGATTTAGTTTATATAGAGCTTAGTAAATACATGAGACTGAACATAAAATGAGATTATGCCGGAAAGCAGACGCGGGGTCGATATTATGTATGGTTTGTTTGTACACAATGTGGCATGGATTTACGTCTTATTACATGATGTCATGTAAAGGTATATGTAGGAACAGTTCCCTTCCATTGTTCTTCTAACAAATATCAAATATTGTGTTGAGTTCATTGATCTTAACGAACAAATAGGGCAGTAGATAACAAAAGAATCGGAACACGTATTGATTGTGATTCTTTGAAGTTTTATTCGCCCTAAAAGTTCAAAACATTTCCTACAGCTGAGCCATATCGATTGACACAGGAATAGGCCCTTCGTATAGTGGAAGCAAAAAAAATATACCAGATGTCGGGTCGACTGTGTTTACTTGCATCTGCTGTAAAACAAAGCTCAGTCTTGTGGCGCAAGGATTTACAGAGGGCATATAGCGATGTAACGCGCATTAATATTGGTTCTCTATAGGCACTTTGGTGTATTCCTATATTTAAACATTCTTGAAGCAGTTTGTTCGATATTAAATTAAATCCGTGTCAGTAAAGTCCAATTGAAACTTATAAGAATGCCTAGTTGAACGTCAAGTTACAAATTGCAGATGCTATTCTATAAAATTTCGCCGTGAAACTGAAATGAGCTGTCAATCAAGAGGGAATGATATCACTTCTAGCTCAGTCCACCTAAGTTTTCACGGTGGTATGTTCACAGAAGAACTTTTTGAGTGACAAGATCACTAATAATTATTTAAATACTGAAGAAGAAGAAGATGAAAGGTGCGTAATGCACGCCAGCTCTTTAGAAATAAAATAAAGAGCTCTAAATATAGCGAAGGTCTTCTTACATATTGAAATGCTACAGAGTTGAAGAAGAGGAGTATTTCGATAACGTCCACAAACCGACTACCTTCCTATAGGTGCCTATAGCTATCGATATGCTGTGAAGTTCAAAAACCGAGGTAGGATTCAGGGAATGTAAGCTGGTTTATTTTTGTATTCCGTACCTACTCATCGCTGAGAAATGGCACGTTGTGATTAAAATCCCTCATTAGTCACCATGCGATGATCAGTATTTCATACAATTATTTTCATACATGCAGATTTCAGGGAACGAGAATTTTGCTGATAGGAACTGGCCCTATCGGTGACATATGCCATATGCCTAGTTGCTATGCTAAATGCATTGCTATTTTCATTTGCCTGAATTTTATCCCCATATAAAGCACGGTTCCTGAAGGTTCAAGCTGTGGAAGCGACGCCGCGGGAAAAAGCTCACAGTAAAAGTATCTAGACAGAGATACTGTTCACATTTATTTGGTGGTATCTAAACACTACAATATTGAGAGTTTCTTTATATAAGCATACCTATATAATAATATACGGTACCATCTCGTTTTTCGCGTTATCTCCTAGTCTCATCAGAATCCGATGAGCCATGCGCGAATTGCGGCTAAAATGTAAATCGTGTTTGTGTAAGTTCCTAAGAAATTGACGATTTCAGGGAAATAAAACTTCCAATCTGTCGGGGAAATATGGCTGTCATCCATTTGAATCTTGAAATATAATTTTAATGATTATCGGGAAGTGGAATGAAAGCAGTGTGTCAGCTGTTTATCATCCCACGCCGGGTTCTGAAGCGAGAAATGTGTTGTAGTACGACTCGTGGGTCGTGGGCGATGGGATGGCAAACTGTCGCTACAGCGCACAATAATATCCGTTGTTACATTTACCTTTGAATTGTGAAACGTGACAATGCCATGTCCCTGCCCACTTCGGAAAGGAAAGAGCGGGTTGACATTTCTAACATTACAAGAAACAATCTTACGGTGCGATTTCAACGAAACTTTTTTCATTCTCCTATGTGGGACACATGAGATCCCCAGAAAACAACGCACAGGTGCCTCAGTAAAGTAGGTAGGTATTTATAGGTAAAAAATCGAAGAGTCAAAAGTAACGACGCAGTCTTCAGAGCACTGGTAATTGGATATTTCCTTAATGCTGAACCATTCAAGTAAAAAATTAAGCAGCTGAAAAATTCCGTGGGCGTATCCGTATGTAGGTCATATTCAACGGAGGATACGTAATGGGATCCACATTATAATGATGATGAACAGATAAATTAGGGTTCATAACACATCCTACAGCTATAGGTCTTATAGGCACCTTCTCCCTCATATTTTCAGCGTTAATCAAAGTAAAGGTTACTCTGGAAGTACTCTCAAGACGTTATCTATACTTCTAAACTAATATAACAAAGTCGAAGAGTTTGTGTGTTTGTTAATCTCTGGAACTCACAGTCGGATTTGGAAAATTATTTTTGTTTGACAGTCACATTCATGAGGCTATACGGGAACGGAAAAAAACGTGTTATTTATGCGCGTCAAAGTCGCGGACAGAAGCTAGTAAGAAATAAAATTAAAAAGTCCAAAATAAAACTTACATAAAAGTACATCTAAGTATAACATTTTCTGTAGATGTACTTTTACGTAAGTTTTATTTTGTACTTTTTAGTGCAATAAAGGCTTTTCTTAAAAAGATTTTTAGCTTCAATTTTATTCTGTATCATTCAGTTTCTTTCAAAATGGTTGAGCTGAATGGTGCTGATGCACGCGTCATGTTCGTGAACGGGCGCCATCAGTGGAGACTGGTCATCTCTTAGCTGTCACTGGCTTATTTCAATAGTTTATACTTATTTGATATTTAGAATTCTTTTTTTTTCTCTTTCTTTACATTGTTCTCAAATGTAGAAGCAACAAACATTATTGTAAATCATAAAATGGTTTAAAAGAGTGTCCGTGGAGTGTCTTGCACGTTCTTCTCCATAGAGATCTACGCTTTGGAACGTGCAAATAGCTTCATGTTTTTGACTGACTGACTCTGACAATTCAAAAGTATCTGTTAATGGTTTATTTGAAATAAATGCTTTAACTTTGACTTTGTACTTTTTAGCATTAGAATTTCTTTATATATCACCTACCCCTGATCTATCACCAGTAGCGTATTTACCCATAGGTCAAGTTCGTTATTACTCAGGGTTTAGTCAGCCGCCCCATAACTTCTTGTCAGTCAAAGGAACCTGGACTCAGAACAGCCTATTATAATTGAATGCTGATATAAATTTTCGTGTCAGTTTTATTGACCGCTGAGAATATCTTGCATACGGAGCCGATTCTAGACACAGCACAGCAGCCAAGTCGTGGTGTAGGTACTTTTATAGAAGGGGCTATAGAATGCTATAACACAGTGTAGTCTTTTTGACCCAAAAGTTGACTGTTGGAGAATGCCATGTTGCACTAAATCCACCCATGTAGGTACATAAAGTTTAAATAAATATCCTGTTGACCGCTGAAGAAATCTCACATTTGGAGTCAACCCTGAACGCAGCAGTCACGTCATGGTGGATTTTAGAACGTGCTATCAAATTTTAATACGTAAGTATATAAAATTATGTGTCAGTACCGTTGACCGTTGAGGAGTTGGTTCGTCTGGAGCCAATCTAAAGCCTAAACGGAAAATCAGGTCCTAATTATCATTTATCATTGAAATTTTCTGTCTTCAGAACTGAACCAACTTTTAAAATTTCAACTCTGGAGGATAAGTGGAGCTTGTTTTAATTCAGCTAACAAGATTTTGACCTAAACCAACAAACATGCATACATTCATACATCCATACTTATATGTATACAAACAATGCAAGTTAAATAAAAGCTTTAAAAATCGATCATTACCCCGTAAACTTATAAATAGGTACCCTGTTCCCTGCAGCCGGATTTTAAAAGCAAAGGCGGTCTCGCTTCAGCCACGTGTTGATCAATTTTTATATTGACAAAACTTTTATGTGCTATGCGTAAAGTAATATAAATAGAAAGGAATAAGGAGCGCGGCCCTAGAGGATATTATTGTGATGGTAGCTGAGGTTTTACTAGGTATAGACCACGCCAACATGGCAAGAACCTCAAGAGTTGCTGTCCAATAGTAAATAATTTATTTCAATTGGTAAAATGATTAATAGGAACAGCTTTATAATTGGTCCCATATCATATTAATTAATTTTGAAAACAATATCAAAACAGTCCAACATATTCAAACAATCGCTGTAACTGAAACCTTCGACGTTAACAACAGACTTTGTATTGTTTTATTAATTGGTTTCGTACTCGAGAAGTAATTAATCGTCGTACCATAGAAATTCAGAGAAATAAACGGAGCCTTAGTAAACCAACTTTACACCAACCTTAATTACGTTGGGACCATCAAAGACTCGTTTAGTACTAAAGTGCACCCTGCACTAACTACGTTACCTAGGTTACCAGCACCGAGCAAAAGGCTTTTATGTTGGAGCTATATTGATTTCAACACAAATGTGGGATGAAAAGTTGTTCATACCTTTTTCAGGGATTACGGAAACTGGGAAAAGGAAAATCTTTTCTTCCCCGAAGCCATTACGGGTTTTGAAATGAATACGTATTTTTTTACTTAACTTTTCCTACCTTTCTACTTATTTATCAAACTTGAAAGATGAGAGAAGGTTGGTATTTGTTTGGTGGTCTTATTATTCAAAGTCCAAAATAGCATGAGATTATAAGTTTTGAGAATTCTCAACAGCAGTTTCCCAACGAGGTTCAAAGAGACAGGGTACAGTTTTACTTCTAAATAGGTATCGTAACTTTGCACAGGATATCAAATTTTAGGGCTTCTGTTTGCCCCGTTATACGACTGTAGAGGGCGAATGGAGCGCGCAAGCGCGGCCGAGCTTTGCAGATCGATTGACTTGCGTGCTAGTTACCTGGCTAGCTCTGCTCCAAGCCTAGCACGAGACGATAATATCATATCATTCGATCAAATTCAAAGTCGAAAGCGTTAGATCACTTTTAGCAATAGGACCGCCTATTGAGACCGTCTGTAATGTAACTCTCGAAGTTTCTTATTGTTGGTAATCTGTTTGGTGATAATTATCTAGTGTACCTAATCACAGTTTTCAGGAATGATAAACAAGCTGAATTTAATCGCCTTTTTGGTATGAAGTACAATAAAAGAAATAAATTGGGACCGCCATGAATAAAGTTAGGCAGTTGTATGCGTACCATCGCGACGACTGATGGCTTGGATACAATTGGATGTTTCCGTTCCTCTTGAACCAATTTACTGTATACGTGTACCTACTTAACTGTCTCAAATAAACATCGTATCGTGAAGCAACCAATCCAATGTATTGAAATATGATCACATTATTTTGGAAATGGGATTATTCTGTGCTTTTTTGAATACCGTATTTATCTACCAATATAAGATATTTCATAAAAACTGAATTCAGAAAAAATCATTGTGCTTAACAATGAAGACGAATTTCAGAACTTTTTTTATAAAGGGATTCAAGAGAGCATCACCATCACATACTACCTAAATACGTACTATTGCGTAGAAATTTAAAAAAATAAACCGACTTCAAAACTGTAATTATATTAATTAATAACTAAAAAGGGAAAATAAAAGTTGTTTTTTAAAAAATCTGAAGTAAATATGCCAACTATTTTTTCAGGTCAGCCCGACCTTAAAAAAAATAGTTTGGCATATTTATTTTAGATTTTTTTCCGTGTGGTTCCGGATTAAGAATTTTGCCACCCCATTTCATCCCATGGGTGTCGTAGAAGGCGACTAAGGGAAATTTTGAGACCGTGCATACAATTTTAGCAGCTTAGATCACCCGCGTGGTGGCGGGAAAACCATCAGCAACAGCATTCCCAAGGAGGGTTGGTGTCAGGCTGGCGGCCGACTGTAAAACATTTGTCAAATCCTCAGCAACATGTTAGGTCTAAACGGAATGCGCGATAGGATTAGGGCGTACCCTACAGGCGACGCACAGGGGCAGCACCCAGCCCCTGTGGGAAATGGACTAGGGTTGTTGCACCACCCCGGGCGGGGGCAACGTAAGAAGCTAGCTCGAGTAGTGAGATTGAGGTATGCAAGTTGGAATGTTGGGACTATGACTGGAAGGGCCAGAGAGTTAGCGGACGTATTAAAAAGAAGAAGAATAAATATAGCGTGTTAACAGGAAACTAAGTGGAAGGGAACAAAGGCGAGGGAAATTGGTGAAGGATACAAGTTTTTCTATTGTGGAAGTGACAGTAAAAGAAATGGCGTGGGAAGAATAGTATTAGATAGTAAATTGAAAGAAAGCGTGATGGAGTTAAATAGGATTAATGATAGATTGATACTGGTGAAAGTAATGATGGACAATGTGATGTTGAATGTAGTTAGTATGTATGCCCCTCAGGTAGGATGTGATGAAAGAGAAGTTTTGGAAGGATTTTGATACAGGTATAATGACCATCCCAATGAATGAGGAATTGATAGTAGGAGATGATTTTAATGGGCATATAGGAAGAACGAGAAATTGTTATGAAAGAGTACATGGGGGATGGGGATTTGGAAGTCCCAATAACGAGGGAGAGACGCTGTTGCAATCCGCTACTGCATTTGACCTGGCAGTAGCTAATACTTGGTTCCAGAAAAGAAACAAACACCTAGTCACATACAAAAGTGGTAACCACAAGAACCAAATCGACTATTTTCTGGTTAGGCGCAACCAAATAGGGAACGTCAAAGACTGCAAAGTGCTGCCAAGAGAAGACTTGGTCTCATAACACAGACTCCTGGTTATGGTATTAGAAATAAAAACATAGTCCAAAAAAAGCAAAGAGCGTCCTCCTCCTAAAATAAAATGGCTTATGCTAGAGAAGAATGATTGTGTGATTTAAATACCGAGTAGTAGACAAAATGATAGAAATGGGAGATATGAATGATCGAAGTGTGAATGAAAGTTGGAATGACATAGCTGGCTGTATTAGGCAAGCAGCGAAGGATATTTTGGGAGAGACAAAAAGAAGGGGAACAAAGAGAGGGATACATGGTGGTGGTTGACAGAAATACAGAAAGTGTTGAAAGAAAAAAAAGAAGAATTCAAGGAATGGCAGAGTGTAGAACTGGAAAGCGTAAGTTGGAAAGCTGAAAAAAGAGTGAGTATGATGTTTTAAAGAAAAAATCCAAGAAAGCCGTGGCAATAGCAAGAGCTAAAGCTCAGGACCAATTGTACAAAACACGGGACAGTCCAGCTGGCCAAAAAGACCTGGGCCTAAACCACATTAATATTACTTCCAGTGGGAAAGAGACGGAGCTATACGTCCTATATAGCTCCGTCTCTTTCCCACTGGATGTAATATTGAAGTAATACTCCTTTAAGAGTTGGTGGTTAGGCCCCTGTACCGGCTTGCTAGATCCAGAGAGAGGAAGGCGAAGGATGTAGTCGGATAAGATGTGTAAGGGATTAAGCTGGAATGCTACTATCGGAGGATGAAAAGATTAAGGATAGATGGAAGGGCTATTTTGAAAGACTTATGAATGAGGAAAATATCTGGACTGGTGTTTTATCAAATAAACCAGTGAGGGGTTAGTAAGAATGGTCAGTACGGATGAAGTGAGAACAGCAGTGAATGGAATGAAGAATGGTAAGACAATTGGTCCAGACGGAATACCAATTGAAGTATAGAAGTCATTACGGGTAGATGGATGGACGTGGTTAGCTTTATCTACACTAATATTATAAAGAGGAAAGATTTGTTTGTTTGTTAGCCTATTCATTTCAAATGAATAGGCTCCGAAATTGGACTGGACCGATTTGAAAAATTCTTTCACCAGTAGAATTGTACATTATCGATGATGGACATAGGCTATAGAATATTTTCAAAAAAGTTAGGGATCCGTATGAAAACTTCGATAATGTAACCCAAAGTGTGAGAAAACCATACCATATGTCTAACTATTATGGTTAAGTCGCCATGACCGCTTTTTGTTCAAATTATTCAAGCAAATACTTGGTGATATGAAAAAATGATGATTTCGGTATCATGATATTAATCCTTATCCATTTAAATGGTTTGATAATTAAGGTTGATTATGTCTGTGTAAATCACACTTTAAATTATTCAAATCGGACCTTTCGTTCAAAAGTTACGACGGTAATAAACATGCTCGGAGTAAGAAAAATGTCGCGGCTTGAGCGAACTGCGAAGAATCATAACAATCCTTGGTCCGATGAAGTTTGGATTTTTCGCAAATAAACTACATACATAATAAGGAGTGAAGCAGGGGTTGCAGCAAGTTTTTAGGGGAGGACATTATTACTTGCTTTAATTTACGTCGGAATGCTATGAACGAACTAAAAATGGGATTATTGAAACAGATGTACCTAACAATTTTTGCATAATCAACTCCTGACGGGGTGAACGGGGTGAACAGTTGCGCTGAACCTGAGACCATAGAATAAGTAGAAATGGCTAAGTAATAAATATAATTAATGAAAATCGTTGTGCTTAATTTTCCAAAACTAACCTTTATAAGGGGGTATAGGGGGCGTTGAAGTTTGTGGAGTATCTACTAAATCCGCGCGGACGAAGTCGCGGGCGAAGTGCTAGTTCTTCAATAAGTTGCTGCTGGAAGAAGCCATACCTGATGAGTGGTGTAACAGTTCGTTGGTGCCGATCTTCAAGAACAAAGGTGACGTGCTGGAGTGCAACAATTATAGAGGAATAAAGCTAATGTCACATGGTATGACAGCTTGGGAAAAGTTATTGAAAGGCGGCTGAGAGAAGAGAGTGAAATCTCACAGAACCAGTTCGGTTTCATGCCTGGTCGGGGTACAACGGATGCCATTTTCGCTATCCGTCAGCTGTGCGAGAAATATAGAGCTGTGCATAAAACTTGCACATGGTGTTCGTTGACCTTGAAAAGGCATATGACCGGGTGCCTCGTGAGGTTTTGTGGTGTGCCCTTAAGGAGAAAGGTGTGCCTGGGAAGTATGTGCAGTTGATCCGAGCAGTGTACAGTCGATGCAGTACCCAAGTCCGGTCTGCAGTGGGCACCACTGACAGCTTCAGTGTGGCAGTCGGTTTGCACCAAGGGTCGGCCCTTAGCCCTTACCTCTTCCTGGTGATAATGGACGCTCTAACGTTGGACATCCAGGAAGAGGCTCCCTGGTGTTGTGTTGTTGTGTTGTGTGTCCCTGGTTTGATGCTGTTTGCTGATGACATTGTGCTGGTTGCCGAAAGCGGCCTCGAGGTCCAGAGCAGATTGGAGACGTGGTGGCAGAGACTAGAGAGTGTTGGCCTGAAATTGAGCAGAACCAAAACAGAATACCTGTTCTGCGATTTCGGCGGTCTCTCTAGTCCTGTGCCTATAGCGCTCACCGGAACGTCTATACCAATCTGCTCCGACTCTCGGTATCTTGGGTCGCTTGTCCACACTTGGGGATGGCGATATAGACCGAGACGTAACGCACCGGATCAACTCAGGATGGATGAAATGGTGACAGGTCACTGGAACAACTTGTGACCCACGGATGCCCCTCAAGTTGAAGGGGAAAATTTATAAGTCCGTGATAAGACCTGTCGTACTGTATGGATCAGAATGTTGGGCTGTGAAAAAGACGGATGAAAATGGATTGCATGTAGCGGAGATGAGGAGATGGATGTGTGGAGTAACGAGAATGGATACAGTGAGAAATGAGTACATTAGAGGTAATTTAAAAGTGGCGCCAGTGACGGAAAAGTTGGAAGGAAACCGCTTGTCCTGGTATGGTCATGTGAAGAGGAGGGATGAAACGCATGTAACTAAAAAGGTTATGAATATAAATGTGGATGGATGGAGAGGAAGAGGGAGGCCAAAGAAAAGATGGAAGGATTATGTGAGGAACGATATGAAAGAAAAGGGAGTTAGTGATAGTGTGACAGCTGATAGGACAGAATGGAAGAAAAAAACGTGTTGCGTTAAGTTAAGTATTAATGAAATAAATTACAGTTGAAGTCAATTACTAGAACTTTGAAGTCGGTTTATTTTTAGGGTTCCGTACCCAGACTGTAAAAACGGGACCCTATTACTAGACTCCGCTATTCGTCTGTCTGTCTGTCACCAGGCTGTATCTCATGAACCGTGATAGGTGCATTTGAAATTTTCACAGATGATGTACCTATTTCTGCTGCCGCTATAACAACAAATACTAAAAACAGAATAAAATAAGTATTGTGGGGCTCCCATACAACAAACATGATTTTTTTGCCGTTTTTTTTTTATAGATAATGGTACGGAACCCATCGTGCGCGAGTCCGACTCGCACTTCGCCGGTTTTTTTTATTTCAGTTGTAATTATAATAAATAATAAACGTTTATTTTCTCACCACGATATTACAATATACATATTACCTACATGGTATCAGAGTCAGACAACATTTTTAATATTGTGGGAGACTGGTGCCTAAACTAAGCTCTAGGCCTGTATTTCAGGACACCATGATTGAAATTGAAACTTATTACTTAAAAGTACAAGTAGTTATCCCTGCATCATTGTCTACTACTTCATACATGAAGTACGAAACATTTTTATATTGTCATCTAACGATCACACGATTAGTTTTTAAATTGCTAAGCCACTTTTTGAAATTTTCATCGAGATTATTTAGCTAGAGCCTAACTGCATGCAAACATTGAAACAACATGCATAATTATATATGTTTCAGAATTACCCTGATAAGCCAACGACACGTTTTTCTAGTGACACATAACTATCTATGTCAAAAACGACTGAACCGATTTTAATTAACATCCACTGTTTCAAGAATTTTTGCAATCCGACTTATAGTTTTGGAGATATGTGCGGACAAACATACCTACATACACACACTTATATATGAAATTTGGCACACATGTTTAAGCTGGTATAGACTAACATATTTATACTTACAAAAAAAATCTGACAATAATAAAATAATAATAATAATTTATTGGCATAAACAAGAATACACATCACATTGGTCGTGAAACATTGGTGCCCGTGGTAGGTAATTAAAAACCTGTATTACAGGTCACCAGAATTTCATCTCTCAGAAATCGTTACATAAAATCATTGTATGATACCAATAATAAAATACAAAGTAGCAAAATAAAAGTTAAGTGCAGATACAAAAACAAAAATAAAAAAAAGATAATGGGTATGATGTGGTGTGTTGTGTGATGGTGACTGTGTAAAATGTGTGACTATGGGATTGGCTTAACTGCTTCAGTACCTGCAGCAGACCTTCTGTTGCAGTATAAGACTGCTTAAGGAGCCAATCTTAACAACACTCTTGAGATTGTGTCGGTTAAGTTGGTGCACAGCAAATTTTTACAATATTACACACATTACATAAGGGTCGCATGGATAACCTCTTTTTTTATTTAAAAAAGGGTTGAAATGCCAAATTGTGACTGAACTATGCACCTACATTCGCTCACCTAGTAATATATTGGCACATCTACGTTTTTCACATTTTACAGAAACGAGGATCAAAGATTTTATAAATTGTAAAAATGGATTTATGGGTTTATTTTACATTTTTTTACCAAACCCATAAAATCAGTAAAAAAATGTAAAATAAACCCATAAATCCATTTTTACAATTTATAAAATCTTTGATCCTCGTTTCTGTAAAATGTGAAAAACGTAGATGTGCCAATATATTACTAGGTGAGTGAGTATGTAGACGATAGGTTATTTACAAATCATAGGTGCAAAGTAAAAACTTCGCACCCTGTTTAACCGACTTCAAAAAAAGGTTATCAATTCAACCGTATGCATACCTATAATATTGTCAGAATTGCAGTTTTTGACTTGTTATTTCATTTCTTAACAGGACAGGTACCTCTACCCCATGACATAAGGAAGATAAAGTCCAAGTTTATCATAAGGTAAAGTTTGACTAAGTAGGTATGTAGGTATACGATACCTACTTTGAGGATGTACGGTTATTAAAAACAATATTAATTGGTTTTATCAAAATAGAACAATGAATCACGAATTTTAAGATAATACAATATTTATTTAGGTCAACAAATATTATATTAAGTACCAAATGTTTGACAGAAAAGAAAAATACCTTAATAAATAAATGTAGTGTAATTCAGTATGAATTATATTTACGAAAATAATAATATTATAGTATAGTATAGAGTTTAGAGTACAGAGAGAGAGAGAGAGAGATTATAGTATAGAGTACTCATAATAAACGCAATTCGACGATTCTACATAATGAAATGAAGTAGATGGCAAGAATAAATCCGAATGACTTTATGAAAATATTCATGACACAATTTAAAGAGGAACATCTGAGTGGATACAGCTCAACTCAACACAATAATCTATTTGATCTATCGTCACTTAGTTAATGATAATGGAGATGTGACACGTAAACACGGCCATAATCCCTGTTTTACTGAGCTTCTAAGTAATGACCTAAAACAAGTCGGTGGACGCCTACAGGCGCCCATAAAACTCTACAACAATGCCTGCCTACGCATTACATTTCTTTGTTCCCGACAGACTTTGGCCCAGTAGACTAAAATATTCCTGTATTACGGAAATGGCTGTAAACAATGAAATATGACGATAACCAGATACCGATGTGGTAGTCTGTGTCCCAGAAAGCCGAACTGAAGAGTTCATCGACCAACCTGTCTTCTCACCAAACGCATCCCAGACGCGGTGTGATTTAGATCATCTCACTCATATATGTAGGTACACACGTAACCCACATATTTTATGAGACTGCTATAACACTGAAGTGCTTGTTCATTTATACCGCTGAAAAAATATTTCGTAAAATTTTATTTCCAATCTTTAGTATTAGGTACATTGAATGTGAGTGATGGACGGAGAGACGGAGAGATGTTACAAAATCGTCGTTTGAACACGCCTCGGGAAGATTCGTTCGATAATGGCCTAGTCAGGCGTTCTCATTCTAATAAGTATAATTTCGAATTCAAAACACATTCGTATTTCTCTATTTCTTCTTTAGTTCCAAAATGCAGGAGGCTATCACATGGATTTATAGTACGTCTGCGTTTTGTCCAAGAATCATGTTAGATCTACAATTTTAATACATCAACGATCGTTTCAATGAATATACATAGTATAGTAGGTGCGCTGCTACACGACTTCATGGTATTATTATTTTTCCAACATCAACTATGTAACAAACGCGAGAAGGTGAACCGATAGCGGACGCCATTGTTAATATAAATTAGCTTATTTTTAAAGTTGGATCGTTATCTAAGCTCGTTAAAGTACTTCTCGCTACATTCAATGAATATTAAAGTTTTAATTGATGCCTTCTTTGAATATGGCACGGCTACCGTACCCGTAGAGAGATCTATTTGGCACGGTTAACAGTACCCCATACTGTCAATGTCACACATATTATTCTGAGCTCAGTAGGCTAATTAATTTTACGATGTAGGTACTGATACTAACTAATTAAAGTTTTACTAATTTGTTTACTTTTGTTAGCCGTCCGTCGATACATTAAATGCTTCTGACTATGTAATTAGAATCAAAGTTAAACAAATTCAGGGTATATTGGCTTGTACCTGAATAAACCTCAGCTAATTTAATCAGTGTTAGAAAGTTAACAGCGCGTAACAAAGCTTTTACAATTCTGTTGAGTGTTAGTTAGTTTTATTACTGCCCCTGGCAGGTATCCGAACATCAACTACAAAATTAAATTAAAGTTAGTAATATAACAGGATAGCCGCTGTACTAATGTAAGTACCTATTCTATAGAGGAGGTAGAGTCTCATATTGTCTGGAACATAAAAGAACAAAACGAAATTTAAAGTTATTATGGAACACATTATAAGCACATACTGAAGACGTATAATGAACAAGTACCTACTTATGCGGGTTTAGAGGCTGCGAACCCAGGACCCTGCACTTCAACATATCCACTTCAACCGTTTTTAGGGTAGTAATGTAACACACGTATATTGTAAAAAAGAAAAAATAAAAACACCATAGCGAATATCATTTTACAAAGCAGACAGGCGCGTGTCAAAATATAATGTTTTATTTTAGGTAGTTACTTGTGATGAGAATCGTAAATGTACTTCTGATTTTTCATCACAATATAAATCAACTCCAGGTGTTTGATAAAACAACACACATTTTGTTCAGACAATTGACCACAAAAGCTCCACCTATACCCTTGTCAAGTCGTACTTATGAATTCAATTTACAATCTGAAGTGAAACATAAAGCGAGGGTTAGCAAGGGCAAAAGGATTTTATAAATCTACCTATAGAGCTATAAACGAATACAAACAAAAAATAAAGGTTGACAAACTTTCGGCAGGGACACGGATCGCATAGAAAATATGGGAACGAAGATGCGAGCATTGTTGTTAAGCATTCATATGCCACCGCTCACCCATTGCCGGGACATCCGCCGCTACTTCCGCTGCCAAAGATGGAAGATCTTCGAGCGAATAGTTCGTTGACAGCGCCTACCGATGGCTGCCCCTCCCGAACATAATATAACTCGTGATTTAGTCCCGATAACTCACAGAAACAACACTTTATTACTACACTTCGATTTGTGATCTTTATTAAATGTGTATGGAGCGGGGCACACGGCCGCGGCGGCCGCTCAGCCGCGTAAACTTACGTTTAGCGCGTCTTCAGTAGCTATTTTTGATGCAAAAGCGCGTTGGACGCCAATGTCTAGAGCATGCACGGAATATGCAATGTCGTCAGCCTTCACGATTACACTGGCGCGTACATTTCAATTGATAGCATGTTGTATATTTTGCACGTATGATAAGTACCTAATTACTAAGGTAGATGTATGTAAGTACTCATATATTTATTTCAATATCAGGTCTTTGTCTGGTAATTTGCATACAGTAGCCACAAATTACTTAGTTGTCTCACATAACCACAAGACGTTACACAAAGATTTTAAGATTCTGAATGGCAACCGCACTATATTATAAGTGTGCAAGTACCTATATTTAATTTATTTCAACGATATAAACATCAATAACAAATTCCGTAGGCCGAACCAAGAACTTAAAAATAGACGCCCGTTAATCTGTTAGTTACCTGTGGGATTAGTCATGTGAAGGTAGTAAATAGAACATAGGTACCTACCCACAGTACGAATATTTTCATAATGTCCCTCGGCAATTATAGCATTTTGTTTTGATTTTCGTGTGAAAGTATTTAACAATAAATTCTAATACTTACTTAGTTCTGAATTCAAATGATAATACTTACACGATAAAAATCTAATAATTGATGGATACGGATATTGGCATTCGTTTGTATTCGGAAATGCGATGATTGCTGAGGCCCTGAGGGACATTAAGAAAATAGTTGTACTGTAAGTAGGTATGTGTACGATGTTGTTTCTCTTCCTAGATGCTCGTAAAGCCACATCGAGTGGGCCATCCTATTTCTGCTTAACGTTATTAGGTAGTTAGGGTCCACTTTACGCAATAGGCCTTCAACAATGTGTGGGATAATGCTTCAGTCTATAAACTGGAGCGAATTCATTAAGCGTCATACTCGTTCTGAGGGCAATAGTGACCCACACCCTGACAGTACCTACATTTCGGCCTCAAAGTAACGTTGTTAATCCAAGGTTAAAATGGTAGGAGATCGAATAATTACGTCACTTTTTTACTAAAATGTTCCATTTACGAGGCTAAGTGTCGGAAAGTAGATTAGTGGCCGCCTCAGGGCATTTGCTACATTTCCAAATCTAAACCTTAATTTTGTGGTGATTGCAACAATTACGTTTATTTACCTAATCATTTGATTTAAACCTGCATCGGCCCCAAAATCGGCCCCTGCGTGACTCCAACATTTCTCTTGCCATAAATGCCAAAAAATAATTGGGTAAATAAGCATTTTACTTTGCTCTGTTTGAATAAGAATTTAACTAAACTGCTTAATTTTTGGGAAAGTCGCTTGTTCGTGACGTACAATCACAATTGCAAGTAGAGCAATTTTAAAACTGAAAGGAAACGGAAAGGAAGACTCAGGGTCTCGCATTTTAGATAAGCGTTCATCAACGGTTTAAGTATTCTAGGCTCTTCTCTATGCTCTATGAAAAAGCTAAAATAATGAAAACATGATGGATGACAGAAAAAAAATGCAGTTAATTCATGCGAACGACAAATTTATTAATACTTCGCGCGTTATGACGCAGTGTCTACTACAGATGTAGCCACAGATATTTCATATTACGAGTTCTACTCTCCCACTTTCATTGCAGGCCACTGACTGGCTAGTGCAATGTAGTGATTTTATGTCCGCGCAGTTTATACACCTGAATGCATCGATCCGTGTACAAGGCGCGCAGCGCGGGGAGCTGGTACTAACTATACTATAACGTCTACTTATTTATCTTCTATCACCGATATGTAGATAGCTGCGTAGATTTTCCCGGGGGTTGGTATAGTGAAGGCGGAATAGGGCCGGTTTTTTATCGAATAGAAATCAATATTCCTGACAATGATCATCATTTATTGCAGCTTTTACAGCCATTATAAAGTTTGTTGTAGAATATTTATTATAATTTGTTTTGTAGTCTTGGAAAACTGTGTTCCTAATCATTACGAAAATAAGTAGAACGATCTCAGATTTGTATCTGTGTTAAATGCTTGCTGTGATTTAAAAGTTTTGATCGTATAATTTTCTGTTTGTGAGATACATAGTGCTTGCAAAAAAACTAATAAGTTTTATTCTATAGATAGTCGAATAATTTACTTACAGAACAGAGATCACTGACTGAACAAAAGGAGGCGCAGGAAAACAGGCTACGGGAGGTGTAGGTAAGTATGTTGCAAGAGCGCAGCCTATTTCTAGAAGTGACCTGCAAAATAAATAGAATTGATTGAATTAAAATGTTCTGAAAACCTCATGGGTCTCAGCTAGGAAGGATGTCCCGAGAGTCTCAACACTCTGATGTAGGCCAACTGAGACTGGAGGTCTGCCCTGCTTGGACGGAGCACCGCTGTGTCCTCGTCGAGTTGATCGGCGGCGGCGACCTCTCGCGTCCGGCCTTGGTTCAATCCATGGTCCGGAGCGAGTAGGGGCCCGTTAGGGCCAGAGCCTGCCAGAGTTCCGGATTATGTTCGAATGAGTTACCGCGGCCCTGGAAAGCAAAGGGCACTAGGAGGAGCACGGATGGGTTTTAGTCAGTAAGAGTCTGACACTCCCTTCCGCTCTGCCCAGAGCGGGAGAAGTCATTTGATGATTTCCCATCCATAAACAAAAAACTTATGAATGATTGAACTATTCTGTTCTGTAACGAACCCCAACCCAGGGCTGGTGAAAACTCATAAAAACTCACTGCTTAGACCTAAGAAGTTAATAGTAGGATAGAACATTCAAATCTACGATCCTTCATCGCAAACCATTACCTATAAGAGAGTTTAGCTGTTTAAATCTGAATTTGAGATGATATAGATCTTTCCTCATTTTTTCTGGGCTTAAATTTTGTTGTAGGTACAATAAAGTTGATATTTCTACATGAGTTTGCTAGTAGTACCACAACCGGTCCTACTGTGCCGCCACTACATATATAGGTAACTAGCTGTCTCCCGCGGCTTCGCTCCCGTCAACTGGCTACCTACCTACCTACCCTACACCTACCCTACACCTACCTTACACATACATGCATGCAAATAATTCTATTTTATTGAGGTATTTCTTTCCGACTTGCTCGACAAAAGTTGTGATAGCTCGGTTAATATACATGTTATAAAAATAATTTATAGCCTATAGCACTCAAGAATAATGTAGCTTTCTACCAGTGAAAAAATTTTTAGAATTGGATCATTAGTTCCAGAGATTACCCCCTACATACAAACTTACAAATTTTACCTCTTTATAATATTAGTATAGATTGTGCAGCATTCCCGAGTACAACGATATTAGAAAGCAGTTAATAGAAGGTGTTCAGAATTATAGTAATATCAACATAAAGGTACAATTTTACCTGTTATTTCTATATTTCTATAGTACTTTTACTAAGAATGTAAATGTACTTTATATGCTTGATAGGTACTACATAACGCTCAGAACAATTATTTTGATGTTGTATAATTATCAAATTAAACATTTCATTTTATTATTCAACAAATCGCCATCTAAACGAATGGGTCAATCGATTCACGCGAGTCGACTAAATGTCGACAGATTGGTTGCGTTAGTAAGAGCAGAGCGCAGCGCTACCTCCGATTTAGTATCTGCTTGGGTCTCGTGCGGGAGGGTCGTGAAAATGACTGGCGTCGATGAAATACTAAATTATCAACAGAACCCCGACGACGATTTCTACGGCCTGTTGGGCTGTGACGAGAATTCAAGTGTAAGTACTCAAATTATATTCATATTTCACCCAATTTACAAACAATAAAAGATTTGCTCTGATTTCGGACTCCTAGTGCCTAGTTTATTGATTCTACTGTGCTGCTCGATGACCTTATTTTGTCGAGGGCCCTGAGAGCTGACCTACATCTGATAAAAAATATAGCTTTTGTGTATGAATGTAATAATATGTCAGCAGAAGTTTTAATTAAGCAAAAGGTGTAATTGCGCGTTGGAGGAAACACAATTTACTTTTGTTGAGTCAATGCCTTGGGCTTTGTGTTTGGGTTTTCCAGTTCCCCGTTATATTACGTTCCATTGCGAACTTCTTGCGATCAAGTGGTTCCAAGTAATAATAATTTATGAATCAACATGATCTAATGAGAAACTAAATGATAATTTAAACGTGATTTGCTGCCTATTGTTTGTAATTAAATGTTATGATGCTAATAATTAAATGAATAATTACAGGTTGAGCAGATAACTGCTGAGTACAAGCTGCTTGCCCTGCAGCACCACCCTGATAAGAACGATGGGGACAAGGAAGCCGAAGCCAAGTTTCAGCAACTGAAGGTGAGAATAATTAATACTTAAGTTTTTTTTTTAACTTCAGAACTCAAGCTAAGAAAACCGGAACAAATGCTCCGATAAGATTGGAAAATACAAAGGTTCTTTTTCTATTTAATCCACTAATTAACTTGCGTTTGGTTTTAAATTATACCTTACCTTGAATTAATTACTTAAGTAGGTAACTACTTAACTAATTCAATATCCTATCAGTAATAATAACAGCACTACTTACTTGCCATAATTTTAATGCGTTTATTTCTCTTTTAAATATTTTGTCTGAACCACGTATAAAGACTATAATTTATTGTTTACTTAAGTATCTTTTTAGCTTTTTGTTTCAAATTTTGAAACTGTTTTAAACTCCCTTGGGCTAAAAGTTTTACGTTTTTTGTGGTAATTAAGGGCTACATAAAACGGGAAGTTCGGGCTTATAAAGTAAGATGTTTCAGTTTAAGTTTGTTACGTCTTTAATTGATGGATACCTACCTATAAGTACTTCAATTGCCTACTTACTTTGTTTTCGACGGTTTTATTTTCTCAAGCTCTTCCGAAATCCGCAAGGCAATTAATTGCAACGACTTTGGTAGGCGTCGATTAGATAAAAATGTCAATTCCGAGAAATGGTCGTGGCGTCTTATTAAATTTGTGATCCGGACGGAATAAGATTTACAAAACAGTCATTTGAGAAATTTTCGGTCACTGAAGCGACAGGCAAAAATTCTCGCGCAAAATAGACGCAGTGGGTACTTATGTACCATATCCGAGAACAGATTTGTTTGATCTGATCAAAATCTGTACCTCTTGGGGCCAAATCCATGCAAATTAACATCTCGTCTGTACCTATTTGATCATTCGTGTACGGTTGTACGCATTCGGTCAAGCGCATCTGCCGCTGGTTCGTCTGCTTAGACAGATTCCATTTATTCCAAACCCGTCTTAAAAAATCGAATCAACGAGATAAAATACTGGGTTTTTTTGCAAAACCAGTAGGTAATAAGTACGATACTTTTTCCTTGCAGACGTTTCTATATCGTAGTATCACGAGCTGTGATCACAGATTCACTAGCGGCGACGGAGCGTTTTCTATGTGAAGCGATGATTTTTTTCCTGTTATTTACTTACTTGAGAAACTTTTACCAACTGTTAGGGAAATTTTAAAAGCTTTGATAATAATTATCAATATTAGATGCATTTTCTCAATCAATATAAAATTCTTCCGTTACTGGTGACTGACAGACAACGCAGCCGAAACTACTGATCGTAGAACGCTAAAATTTGGCATGTAGATTCCTTGGGGCATGTGGAGCACAAAGAAGAAATTCCTACGGGAACAGGAAGTCCCGGGAAAAAGCTAGTGGGTTATTTCTCCATTTGAATAGCTTACCGCACAATTCTAGGATAATAGTGATGAGCAATGGAGACGAAAACGCGATTATTATAAGTACATTATACAACGGATGTTCTTACAGATGAGACACATCTCAGAGATTAAATTTCCTACTAACGGAGTTATTTTCTTGACCCTTTATGCAACAAAAACGGAAGCTTTAGTCATGAATATGCCATGTATTAGGTAGCCGATTCATTTGCGGTCAAGATATTGAAACACCGACATTAATACCGATCGCAGTGGTTGGGCCTGGGCCGCTACCGCAATATGTAAGTAGGTAGGTATCATTGATATTTACTGCGCCGATCGGGGTTTGTCACATTGAATAATAAGATAATACCTACATTGGTTATCTCGTTTTCGACTGATGTAATAATTGCGTTTCACAATTGTTACATCTAAGTACTATTTTATTATGGCGCCAGAATTATTATTAATTCTTACATATTATTATCTACTTATTAATGATGTCAACTTATCATAATATCACGACTATACGACTATACATATATTTTAAGTTGAGGAAGTCACTGGGTTACCTTTTAAGTTCAACGTCCAATGCAAATGCAAAATATGGCTATAACTATACCCAGCGCAAAAAGAATCATCAAAATCGGTAAATAAACAATAAAGTTATGCCTACATAGGCAATTAGGCTATCATTTATTGAAGAGTTCCTTTGCCTAGGTACCTCCGAAGTTCTTCATCAGATCTTCACACAACTTGAAATGGGACCAGTCCGGGAAAATACTCTTCAAAAAAAAAAAGAATCATCGAAATCGGTTGATAATTTTATTGTCGAAAATATCGCTGAACAAACATTTTTCCTGGGATCCAATTATCAGATCTTAAGTTATACCTTCCATCATCAGCTCAGCCACATGAGATGATGATTACCTCAGGAGAATAGGCATACCAATAAAAAAATATTTAAAAAATCGGTCTACAATTGGCGAAGAAAAAAAAAATACGTACCTTAAAAATTTTTTTGAAGTCGGTTAAAAATAAACGCTTTTGATGTTGACTTTGATATAATCTGTGAGCCAAATCCTGGAGGAGTCTTGGGTTTGATACCCAGATGACCATCTATAAAGTCAACTTAGGAGAGTGTGAGGTCTTAGGCCAGGAACTCACTCTCCTACGATGCGAGTTAGTCAATGTTATTTTTGTTACAAAATGAATTTCTTTTACCAGGAAGCGAAGGAGACGCTGTGTGATCCGTCGAAGCGCGCTCTGTACGACAAGTGGCGCCAAAGCGGCATCGCCATGGGCTACAAGCAGTGGCTCGGGATGAAGGACCACGTGCAGCAGTCCATGCACTGGACCAAGCCCAACACCAAGGACCGCATGCTGGAGGGAGAGTGCGGCCGCGCCTCGGGCCCGTCCAGCCTCGGCCCCTCCAACCCCGCCGCCCGCCGCGCCTCCGAGGGCGGCGCCGCTCTCTGGGGCCGCTGGGGAACCGGCAACCAGGAACCTCCCTCAGAGGTCATCAACAAATTCCGCAACTATGAGATCTAAACCCCAATAGTCCCACTCTCTCTCGGCTAATAAAGTCCAGACTTTATTAGACCTACTCCTGGGACTATTTTTCAATTAATTTATTTTTTTTAATTGAAGAGGTTACTTGTGCCCTAATCTCTATTTTTTGTTATATACCAATTTTTGTACTTAATTTTATAAATTTACCCAAGTCACATATTTGTGATATTCTTGCAACCAGGCTGTTAAATTAAAACTTGCCATTACAAGTTTACAAAAATTTAGTCATGTTATATTTGACAATTATTAATTGTATTTAAAATTAAGGATAATTATTATTAGTAAGTTATATATATTATAAAATTACGGCACAATATTCATCAAGTCAGCTCGCGATACGTTTCTCGAATGTGGCTCGGTATTCTAAAATAATTACTGTTTTTGAGTGTTCGGTGTGCTAAATGTATTTCTGTTGTAAGTAGACACAGATTTTTGATGTAGTAGCCCAAATCCCTAGAATGATGTCTTAGTGTTAAACACTCTTAGCTGTTACCCCTTAGATGTAAGCTGTGCACATTCCTGATAAACTTATGAGTCTGATTTATTACATTTCTGCTATGGAACAATATTGTCTACTTAAAGAATCTCGATGTTTTGAAGATTTATATTTTTGATCCTCTTTATCTTACTATAAGTATGATATTATTTTTAAAGAGAATGAGTATATAACGCGGATGTTGTTGTGAGATATATACAGGGTAACGTTGCGAGACAGGCACTTTATTTGTTTTTACCTTCTGCAACCTTGACAATTCTACTTTCTATCAATCATGATCTAACGACGTATATAATCATTAATCGTATTTGTTCCAAGATAAATGTTGTGTTACCTGATAGTTACGTAGAAAATAAATGTTATTATGTGTTAAATGTTTGATCAGTATTTACTTTATGTATTTTAAAAATATAAGTACTTGAATGTTATAAATGGGTAGTGGAATTTTAAACTTTAAATGTTTTGTCTCGATAAGTATTTTAACAAGCTAAAGCAAAAATGTATAAGATGTTTTTATTTTAGATGTAATACATCTTGAAAACAATAAAGGTTTGCTGAACATGTTTGTGTTTTCATTTAGCAACTGCACATTGTGACTTATGTATACATGACTCATTTACCTAGGTAATATCCTATCAGCAGAACTACACGGATTTAATCGAACCGTTTAGTTAGAAGCACCTATTCATACTAAAAATTAATGGGATATGGAGTGCAAAGCATTTTTCCGATGTTAAGTTGCATTCTTGAAACTTGACATAGGTACTTGTTCATGACTCCTGCCGCTCTGGGTGGAGCGGGAGGGAGTGTCAGACTCTTACTGAATAAAACTCATCCGTGCTCCTCGTAGTGTCCTTTGCTTTTCAGTGCCGCGGTGACTCTCTTTCGAACAAAATCCGCAAACCTGGCAGGCTTATGTATATTGATTACAAAAGAGGCTATGACCGAACTAGATCAAAATACACAATAAAAACCTCGGTTGGTTCATCAATAGCCAAAAGATTCCAACTCTCTACGTGTTGGGACTAAAATTGAGCTTAGCCGCTAAAGTGTACACCATTATAAACCTGTTAGACACGCTCACTGGTCACCGCGGCAACCTCTCGCGTCCGACCCTTGTTGCCCGGGAGTCGCAGGGCGATTCCCGACCACCGTAGGCGCGGGCCTGCGGACGGCGAGCGTTGGGTGGCTCACCGTCCGATCAAGGCCAGGCCCGGGTCGACGGTGCGTTGTGTTCCACGCGCGCCTCAGAGATGTGTCAGCATAGTAGACGGGGCCCGTCAGGGCCAGAGCCTGCTGACACTCCCTCCCGCTCCACCCAGAGCGGCAGGAGTCATTTGATGATTTCCAATCCATAAAAAAAGGTTTATGGAACCACCGTTGTATGGAAGCGTACAGCATGCAGCCTAATAGAAAAATAGTTCTGGCACAGATGAACTAATAGTTCCTTACTGTTCTGGGTTAGTTTTGAAGAGTCATTCGAATTTACCATCAGTTTGTGGTACTTTTGGACCTTATCTTTTTCTTAGTTTGCATCAGATTTTTTTTACTTGAGAAATGATTCAGAACCTACAATTTCATTGAAAGCCCTTCGACCCGGTCCCTGAAGCTATACAGCTCCTATATTATTTGCAGAGCAAAAAGCAGTGTTATTAGGTGAACTGTTTCAAAAAGTAGTGTACCTATAGTGGTCAACTTTTTCAAAAAGCAGTAGGTATTCTAGGTCAACAGTTTCTACACCAGAAATCTAAAACTTCAAAGAGATACTCAAATTAAACATCAACAGCCGAATAAAGTTTCCAATCTGTTATGTAGTTACCGCATTGCGCAAAAGCAAAATGATTGCTTTTCAGTTTTTGTAAGGAGCAACATAAACGTGTTTTAAGCTGATTATTTTATTCTTTATTCAGAATAAATATGTACTTTTGATTTATCCTGAATGAAGCAAACTTTTACCGAGAAATCTTTGGTTCCTATGACTGTGGCAAAATACAGCAGCTCTAGAATAGTGTTTATGGAAAGGTTTATGAATGCCACCGATGATGCAATTAACGTAGCCACCCACTGGGCCCAAACAATATAAAGAGTTAACCATCGAATCGAAAAGAAGAAGATTAGGTACTTCACTTGTATGTAAAATACAAAATCGATCACTCCTTGCCGAACCCGAAACAACAAGAAGCAAGTAGACGGCCTTACTTTGTGAAAATTTCGAATTAGGGTTAAGAACACACTTCGAGCTTCAACTCTACTTACTCTTTTATTAGCAATAGATTACTCGTCTGCTTACCCTGTGAAAAGTTTATTTATTTGACTCGATGGACGCTATTGTATATTTTCTAACGCTGCTTAATCTGTACTAGTTATCGATTATATCGATCTATGCACTAACAAACCAACAGTCAAGAACTGCCACAAAACCCTATCCGTAGAATCTATACGTGTAACAGAATAAACGCAATACCTCTTCCTGTTAGTGCAAAGATTAAATATAATAGACAAATAAATAAGGGGTCATTGTACTTATTACTATGAACAACTTTTACTATGGGACCAACATCGAAACCACGAAAAAAAAATCAGCTGTTCAGTACATTTTGTCGAGTTAGACGCAAAGAAATGTATGGGGGCAGTCGATTTTTTTCGCGATTAGGCAGATAAGTACTTAAGTTTGTTTTTGTCGCCCGTTTAGTATCTTCGCTAAAGTTTCTCAAAAGAACACAACGTTATGGTAAAGCAAATCGGTTCCTCGCAGCTATGGCGTCAACAAGCATTTTTCAGGGAAAATATTATGTAAACAGGTCGCGTGACATTCCAACATGTGTCTACAAACATGTGAAAAAGAAACAACAAGTTTTCACGCAGGCCCGTCCTGTTTAATCATTCCGCGGATTCTTGTATTCGAAAACATTTGAAGCGCGTGCCTTTTCTTTTTTTAAGGATTGGAAATCATTAAATGACTTCTTCCGCTGTGGGTGGAGCGGAAGGGAGTGTCAGACTCTACTGACTAAAACCCATCCGTGTTCCTCATAATGCTATTTGCGTTCCAGGGTCGCGGTGACTCTTTTGAACAAAGTCCGCAACCCTGGCAGCACAACCCTCGTGACTATAACATAATCCCTACTTTATTATAAATGCAAAAGTAACTCTGTTTGTCTGTTACGCTTCCACGCTAAAACGGCTGAACGGATCGTCATGAAATTTGGCAGATATATGGCCTGGGATATGGAGAAGGACATTTACTACTTTTTTACGCGATAATCGACATCAACGCGGGCGGAGCTGCGGGCAAAAGCTAGTTATTTATATATACCTACACAAAAACCCTAAAGGCACGATCGAAGATTGGGTAGGTACAGTAATCTGCACGTCACTGATAACACTTAAGCGACGCAAACTAACTTTACTGTTTTAGGATAAGTAACTAAAACAGTAAAGTTAGTTTGCGTCGCTCGGCCGACTAGCCGGGAAAGCCAAATTTCCGGCATCATTTATAGATAATGACTAGCTGGAAATTATTCGGCAAATGATGCCCACTAGTCAGCACTTAACAAGCCATAGTAAAACAGGAAAGAAATCGCCAGTAGGTAGTAACTATTAACATTTTATATCGTTTTAAATTAAATCTGTCTTACAAGAGCAGTGCGTAGGTATGTACTATCTCACTAAGAAAACAAAACCTGATGATAAGTGATGATGTGGTCGAAGATGGAGCACGCTTGCCTAGAAGTAACCTACTTATTCACTCTTGACTTAAAGACTCCCAGGTTGGAGCTATCAGGAAACACAGACTCTGGCAGGGAATTCCACTCCTTAGCTGTACGCACAATGAATGTATTCCCAAAACGCTTTGTGCGTGTGGGTGGGATGTCCACCATGTACCGGTGGCGCATCGCCGTACGTCTTGTGGTCCGATGATGGAACGGGCTTGGCGGAATCAAACTACTTATGCAATTCCGTTGCGCACTCTCCAAAATGCAACCGATAGAAAACCGACAGACTAGCAACTCGGCGTCGATGCTCGAGACTTTGGAGCTTCGACTCGACGAGCCTATCATTGCCGATCCTCTTGGCTCGTTTCTCAAATGACTCAAGGGCATCAAGCTGGTATCTGGCAGATCCGTCCCAAAGATGCGAGCAGTACTCCATACACGATCGAACTAGTGCTAAATCATCATCTGTGAAAATTTCAACTGTAAAGCTATCACAGTTCATGAGATACGGCTTGGTGACAGAAAGAAGGACAGTGGAGTCTTAGTAATAGGGTCCCGTTTTTACCCTTTGGGTACGGAACCCTAAAAATGGACCGATAAACCGCCGACTATCTAGCCCATAGGTATATCGTCGGCACACAAGTCGGCCAAGACCGAATGCCCCAACTATGAAGTTGGCCATGTCTAATATTACCATCCGATGATTCATTGAAATCTGCACCAACGTCGCCCTATGATGACTTAGGTAAATATAGATAAACTAAACTCTTTAAAAATAAATTACCGGTAGCTGTAGGTACTTAATTAAATTATAAAATATAATACGCGATTACCCGTAAACTGTAGTCAAATCGGGCACAAATAATGTTTTAAGGATGGCCACATAGTGCGTGGGAAGAACCCTTTATAAGGTTGAGTAGACAAACCGACTTGCATATTTTAAAGGCCATGGGGTAAATATATTGGCTGACATTCATTGAGTGCATCTCACCGTTTAACTTTAACCCACGTTAGCCCTATAAATAACTACTTATTAATAAACGCTTATCGTCTATTACAAAAAAAATGTTTAACCTATTGTATAAAAGTACTTTAATCAAAATATAATAAAGGAAGGTAGCCAAACATCTAACAACATTCAAGGGAAATCATCACGTCAGACTCTTTGTCGACTTTTTTTTTCACACCTTGAGAAAAAAGTTAGGGATCCGTATGAAAACTTTGATAATGTATATATCGAAGTTTTAATACGACTCCCTAACTTTTTTGAAAATATTATATCGCCTATGTTCATCGGGGATAATGTAGGATGCTAATGGTAAAATAATTTTTCAAATCGGTACAGGAGTTTCGGAGCCTGACATAATAAAGAAAAATCGAAATGGCGATAAGTGACTACACCAATTTAGTTCAAAGACTAGAACAAAATAACCCTAGTTACATTAAAAATGCGACGACCTCTGATGTCAGGATGCATAGATGATGTTAGAATATAGGTAACTTTTAACCTGGTAAGTAGGTACGCTTCCTTGAAAAAGTGAAACATTTTTCACGCGGGTTAAGGGGCGCGAATTAGCTGGGTCATGCCCTTTTCAGGGAAACCCTTGAAAAGTTTTTTATTTCGTTTATAAAGTTTGGTAAAAATTGCTCAAAAACAGACTCCTATTGAGATTCCTTGTTTGTAAGTTACTGGATCCTAAAAGGTCTAGTTTCTAGCACATTTACTAAGAAAAAGCCCAGAAAGTATTTACAAAATAATATTTCTACCAAGATTCAAAATTAAGCTTCACTGATTGCAAGTGTACGCGTCAGTATGGATACTTATTAGCAGGTAGGTATGTATTGTTATATGTTGCCCCATATCAACTTACTATTTTTTTTTTGTTCGAATCTAATACCGGCTAGACTAATTAAGAGGTCATGGGCCTGTCTTCTCCGCGGTGGTCAAGCAGTTATCTTAATGTGCCATATTACTAATGTGATGGAGGTTTGAGCGCGAGCGTCGGCGGCGCGTCGACAGCCTGCGAGGATTCCAGTCACTGGATGTTTACACTGAGCAGCTCCGGTTTCATCGTTAGCCATCGACGACCGACTCCACTAGCCATCAGTTTGTTACCAGCTCTGGGCTGATTCGAAAGTGTTGTGTTAACTATCTGCATATAAATCGTGGACCTTAAATTAAACTCATAATTGGCAATTTCATTAATAAAGTTCAGTTCGAAATATTATTCAAAAATCATTGATACATTTTCATAGGTTCTTAGATTCGGTATCAATAAAACGAAATGTGAAGAAGGATAACTAGCTATACTATAAAAAAATTGGAAAGACTTCTGCAAGGGTGAGTTAACATTATTTGTAGGTTGTTGTAAAACTAAATTGGAAGTGCTTGTGCCTTTTGTCGCAATGCTTTAAAGGTTTCGAACCGAAACCGATCTTAGACGTGTCTACTGGACACACATTTATTTGAGCTATTTTATTTGTTGTAAGATGGAAAACCGGAAAACCAAACGAGCTAATAAAAAACAATTTGCAAGTACGAAGATTCTGATTTTGCTAAATGTGGTATGTATGGAACTTCTTTGTTTTTGTTATTATCACTGATAGATAACTGTTGCTGATTTGATAAAATTTTACATTTAAACCATTACGTCCAAGGTGCTGCTGCAAGGAACTTAAAGTTAAAAAGCTCGGTCTTGCCAAAACTTAATTCAAGCTTTTTCTATTAAAAAGTTCAGTGGGCGACAGCCCGGGAGGTCTATTATGTTCACGTGCTACTTACTATAAACTTAAAAACTTTCTGAATCAATCTTTCAAAGCAGAAGTTAGGGCGAACTTAAACGATTACTTCAGAGTCAGCTGTTCTATAGTTTAACTATGAATGCCACCGAGATCAGCCAGCTGGAGTGGAGGTCATTCATATTATGGACCATTTAGACTGAATGAGGGATATGGAATTGATTTACTGCCAAAGGAATCGTCAGTATGATAGGTTTTCACTGGCTCGAGTTTTGACCCGAGTGTTTTGAACGTCTGCATCACACTTGACATGACTTGCCATTTCTCGTAACAAAGCATAATATATAATAGTAGCTTTGTATAATGTAGTTTGCTGTTAAACGTGAAATAGTAGTCTATTTCACGTTTAAGAGCACACACTTAGATCCCGCAGCACACAAGCAACAATTTTCTGCGATATTCAATTTGTACAATCCAACAATTTGCATGTCATCTTTCAACCTTGGAAATAGTTACGTATATTTTCGCTTCACTTTCTACTTTTCGTTTACCTATCCCTGAAATCAACGATGAAATCCTCTGCCTATTCGATGAAATTGTAAACAATTTCACACAAATTATGAAGGTACCTTTTATGTTTTGTAATCCTATGTTAATGAATGTAATTGGACTTGTACCATTTTAATTAACTAGATATAAATAAATTACAGGGATAATGCCGTTATGTCATGATGTTGTTTATCTTTTTTCAGATTCTTGATTTAGTTGGATTTTGAATTTGATGGGAATTAAACGTTTCCTATCGTTATTATTTGCCAAAGATTTTTCTTTGGTTTACTACCACACCCTTGCTTGCCAAGGGTGTGGTGTGGACCTCAATGGCAAGGATCTACCTTAACCTTCTCCATGCTTTTCAGTGATATCGATACAATATAAGCGCAAGTCCTTTCAATAACTTCCATAACCAATCGGCGCAGTATTGAGAACTCGGGAGGAAACATTAACGTTTCCGTGAATGCGGAATCCGCAGAAGCAACCCGAGCACCCATTTTCCAATCACTACACTATTGACCTTAAAACAAAGCGCCATTATTCTGTCACAATGAAATGTAACGCCGAAGGTTAACTACATGTAGACTGGACGGTATTTGAAGAAATTACATAATATTACGATTATTTAATAGAAATCTAGCTACCTACTGAGAAACATCAGATTGAAATAACGCACCTTAACACACTAAAACTATAGTAAGCAAGTCTTCAAACGATGAAAAATGCGATGACTGCTCACGGTGTTTCGTACACCACCACTCCTTATTCTTAGAAATGAATTAGCTGATTTTAATGAAACTTGTTACGCATACGATGCGTCAAGAGTTCAGAGGAAAAGATCTCTCATTCTTCTGAACTGTGTAACTTATCATTTTCTATCGAAATCGAATCTTAAAATTGCTGTGTTTCGAAAAAGTTATTAACGAACTTTTGAGATTTAGATAGGTATCTATCTTGCGTATGCGCGTATGCATACCAAGTTTCATTAAAAGTTAGTTTGAATTTGCGACTGACATGCGAATGCGAAAGTCCCTAAAATTAATAGAATAGGCCCATAGGACTTGAAAGTTTGTATGAAATCGTCAAAAGTAAACGCTCTTGAGATTGTATTTAGCATAATGTATCGATGTTAATTGATGTTTATAAATAATATTATAAATATTCAAGTACTTGAAGCAAAACAGCTTGTCTTACAAAGTTAGGGGGTGACATAATGAAAATTAGCAAATCAAATAATAATGCATCAACCATTCGGAAGAAACACAGAAGACTGAATTAACGAAACAAGAAGAACCAAAAAGCAAGTGAAGACAAGAAGAGTGTTTCATAGCAAACACAGTAGTGTGCAATGCTAAAGTTCACCATGCATGTACTTACTTTGTTTGTTCTGAAATACTCTAACGAGCACCGCCGGCGCCGCGGGATCCAACCAGTATGGCGTCAGAAGCTTTAGGGTAATGTATAAACAACAGGAATGTTATGTACAGTATACGTATAATTCTATATGTAACGTTTTTGTTGTCTTAAATTGCTCTCCTCACAGCAAATCAAGGAAGAAGATGGCTTGCACCGCATAACGTTTAGTATATTTGTTTTAGTTTTTGTTCTGAGTGTTAGTTCATATTTGTTATAAAATGTATCTACCTTGATTTGAAACCGCAGCTTTTTCAGTTGCTCTGTACACGAATACATTATTATGGAATGCTTTGCCACACTCGGGAAGTGTAGAAAATGTGTGCACATTTCAGGATTGTGATGTAAGGAAAATTAATTGATTATCAGTTTTGATCAAATCTAAAATTCATGAAGGTGATGATGTACAGATAACAACATCCAAGTGACTAACGTTTATTGACTTCTTATAGGACCGATTTTTCAATAGTCAGATAAACTTTATCCGAGGAATAAAAATGACCATTAGACTATTTTTGAATGGGAAATATGTCAAACGGCCATATTTATTCTTCAGTTAAAGTTATCTGACTATTGAAACAAATCAGCCCTTAAGGTGGAAGCGCCAGGGCCAGGGTAGCCCGCGAAATTCAAATTTTCTTACGTTTTTTGCAATTTGCAGGTCAGTATCAGGTTTTTATGTTGGTCAAAATATGATTCGCGGCCGTAGCAAGTACGTATACGTATACAGAACTGTAATCATTAAAAGCGTTTACGCCGTACGGCTTTTCATACAAACTTTGAAGTCCTTATTTTTCGAAATGAATGAACCGATTTTAATGAAACTTTTGGTATGCATACGCCATCCAACCAGGTCTAAAAAGTTAGTTTAGAAAAAGAATTTAGAGGGAGACAGAGAGAGCGATTTTAAGTTTTGTATAGAAAGTGAAAAATCTTGATAATGATTTTTCACTTTCTATAGAAAACTTAAAATCGGTTCATTCACTTCGAAAAATAACGACTTGAAAGTTTCTATGAAATGCCGTACGGCGTAAACGCTCTTAAAATCATCAATACTTATAACTATCTCAGTTAGAATTCATGCCAAATGTAGTATTTCATGAAATCATAACATTTGGCATCAATTCTAACTGAAGGAGTTGTATTGATGATTTTAATGATTATAATTCTATAAATACATACTTGCTACGGCCGCGAATCATATTTTGACCAAGATAAAACCTGATACTGACCTGCAAATTGCAAAAAACGTAAGAAAATTTTAATTTCGCGGGTTACCCTGGCGCTTTCACATTAATTGGATTATTTATTTTTATTTTGATGTTACCAGTCACTTCATTATTTTTATATTTTTTAAACTGAATATGTTGTCTTTCAAAAGTGCTTTTTAATAGTCTCATTGAAATAAGTTAACGTTTCGACTTCTGACTTTGAATTTTTACAACTTTCATACATTTGTAAACTTAAGTTCAACCTGATGAGAGACAAATGTAGATAAGAACAAGATAAGAATGCTTGAACACATGTTGGTCCTGTTGACAAAGTCAAACTTTTTGATACTAAGTATATAATTATTATTGCTGTTTTTTTATATTTAATTTTACTCACACCTACCTTTATTTCAAAAGCGTACTTATGGAGTTTCTTGTCCGTTATTTTCCATAAGAATCTACTTTTTGCGAATGGATAATTAGTCACTATAATATTTTATTTTCAAACTGTTAATTTGACGTTTAAAAGTGCCTTTTGGTCTAGTTGAAATAAATTGACTTTGATAAATTAGTTACTTGACTGTGTTTAAAGTAAACGTAGGTACAACTTGATGAGATATTATTATTAAAACCATTGTATCAATTAAAATTCAGTATAATCAAAAACTGGAAAACAATGTTTGTTTACGTATAATCGATTTTAGAAACATTTCTTAATTAGAAACTTAATTCAAGCATATTTTTTTAGTTAATTATCTAGTAAAGCAATATTGGTGATACTTACATAAGACATGTTTAAAACTTGAATAAATGCATTTCATGAGATTGAACATAATTTGTATCTTTTGTTACTTAACACTAAATTAAATGACTGGTTTTTTATAAACATAATATTAATTTGTACATAAATATGAAAAATAACATTTTTACTTATAAAATAAATATGTTTGTATTTAAATCAGCACATCGACGTTTTTGAACTACAAAAGCTATTTATTTATATTTTAATAAACTATTCTTATATTATAACTACACTGGTAATAAATTATTACATTAGTTTTACAGACAAACGGCAACTCGGAAGCCTCTATGTATTTCATTTGATTAGATGTTTATTTGTAGGCAAGATTAATAATAATAATAACTTGTTCAAATTATTACACAACACGGTTATACATACTAAATCCTACATTGGCTAGTATATCGTCTTGTACTCAATTAACTAAAAAAGCAAATGTTATATCTGACAACTAGAAATTATGTATGAGTGAACAATATTTCTGTATCAAAAATAATATATAAAATTAAATAACGAATTAATGGGAATGGCATACCGCCTCACCTAGTGTTGGGATTGATGTTGAGATTTGACCAACAATATCGATAATTTTGGCAGAAAAACGCAGAAATTGTGTAAAACATCCCTAATTTGCATTAGTTATTGATTTTTTTCGGTTCATCTTTTAAAATATTTGCAAATAATTTGGTACAAAAATCAGTTCGTGCGAATAAAAAAAAGAGCGATCTTTATACAAAGTACATGCACTTTCGTACTTGCATTCACTCCATATATCGTTGGCAAATACATACTTTCCAGTTTTCAAACATAATTTGCTGCACTAATCAGATCACTACTTTTGCACTAATCAGTACTTTTTGCACAGTTTATTGATCTATACGGAGTTGTAATTCTACCTGGATGTCTTGGGTACTGGGCGAGGAATCTGGCGAATCATTTCTTCTGCTTGGTACTCCAGATTGCAGGGCTTCAGCAACTCTTGGCCGCCTTGGTGGAGCCATTTGTTGCATACTGGAATGTTGGAAGCAGAGGTATTATCTATTTGTGTCACGGTAGAAATCCAGGAACACTGCTTATATAGAAGTTCTTTAAATCAGATATCGCCAGGAAGGGCAGTAACTTGTCTTGTCGTGTCACAGCCCCAAACCGCATTAATTTGACACTTCGGTACAGCAGCGGTATAAAGAGGATTAACAACGTGCTCTTTTTTTAACTGAGATGTCTACTATTGATTTCGCGACTGCATAAATAAATAAATATTATACAAATAAGTCATTGTCATTAGCAGAGATCGGAATAGGTAGAGTTTAATCATTTACCTAAAGTTCGACGAAGTAAATAACATATAGTTGATAATACCTACTCTATAATCCCGGAATTATAAACATGACAATTTAAACCGGAGATTATGAAAACATGAACTGGACTTGAGTATAGTTAAATAATTTTGTTCAAATTTCTAAAATCCCAGGATTCAATGGTCATGTTTATGATTTCAGGATTTTAGAGGAGGTATTATAAACTGTATGTTACTTACTTCTTCGAACTTTAGGTAAATATACTCAACCTATTCCGATCTCTGGTTATAAGGTAAGATGCATCGATGCGTGTTTGTAAAACGCAAAATCAGAGGGACAATTCTTATATTTCATGAACATTCGCATTCTTATCTCAGTCTAGACCGTTTTTGACAATTAGATGACATTGTGACTTTAACAGTATTTAGGGATCCAAACGATCGTAAGGAAAAGTAGTGTCTGCCTGGCTGTCTGTCCAATCCTATAAGGGGTACTAACCCCACTTGGAGCCCTGCAGCACGGGGCAGGCGGCGTGGCGGGTGGCGAGGTCGCCCTCGCCGGAGGGGTGCAGGTTGAGCCAGAGTACGAGATATTAGCCTTGTGTAGCGTGTTACTAACCCCACTTGGAGCCCTGCAGCACGGGGCAGGCGGCGTGGCGGGTGGCGAGGTCGCCCTCGCCGGAGGGGTGCAGGTTGAGCCAGAGTACGAGATATTAGCCTTGTGTAGCGTGTTACTAACCCCACTTGGAGCCCTGCAGCACGGGGCAGGCGGCGTGGCGGGTGGCGAGGTCGCCCTCGCCGGAGGGGTGCAGGTTGAGCCAGAGTACGAGATATTAGCCTTGTGTAGCGTGTTACTAACCCCACTTGGAGCCCTGCAGCACGGGGCAGGCGGCGTGGCGGGTGGCGAGGTCGCCCTCGCCGGAGGGGTGCAGGTTGAGCCAGAGTACGAGATATTAGCCTTGTGTAGCGTGTTACTAACCCCACTTGGAGCCCTGCAGCACGGGGCAGGCGGCGTGGCGGGTGGCGAGGTCGCCCTCGCCGGAGGGGTGCAGGTTGAGCCAGAGTACGAGATATTAGCCTTGTGTAGCGTGTTACTAACCCCACTTGGAGCCCTGCAGCACGGGGCAGGCGGCGTGGCGGGTGGCGAGGTCGCCCTCGCCGGAGGGGTGCAGGTTGAGCCAGAGTACGAGATATTAGCCTTGTGTAGCGTGTTACTAACCCCACTTGGAGCCCTGCAGCACGGGGCAGGCGGCGTGGCGGGTGGCGAGGTCGCCCTCGCCGGAGGGGTGCAGGTTGAGCCAGAGTACGAGATATTAGCCTTGTGTAGCGTGTTACTAACCCCACTTGGAGCCCTGCAGCACGGGGCAGGCGGCGTGGCGGGTGGCGAGGTCGCCCTCGCCGGAGGGGTGCAGGTTGAGCCAGAGTACGAGATATTAGCCTTGTGTAGCGTGTTACTAACCCCACTTGGAGCCCTGCAGCACGGGGCAGGCGGCGTGGCGGGTGGCGAGGTCGCCCTCGCCGGAGGGGTGCAGGTTGAGCCAGAGTACGAGATATTAGCCTTGTGTAGCGTGTTACTAACCCCACTTGGAGCCCTGCAGCACGGGGCAGGCGGCGTGGCGGGTGGCGAGGTCGCCCTCGCCGGAGGGGTGCAGGTTGAGCCAGAGTACGAGATATTAGCCTTGTGTAGCGTGTTACTAACCCCACTTGGAGCCCTGCAGCACGGGGCAGGCGGCGTGGCGGGTGGCGAGGTCGCCCTCGCCGGAGGGGTGCAGGTTGAGCCAGAGTACGAGATATTAGCCTTGTGTAGCGTGTTACTAACCCCACTTGGAGCCCTGCAGCACGGGGCAGGCGGCGTGGCGGGTGGCGAGGTCGCCCTCGCCGGAGGGGTGCAGGTTGAGCCAGAGTACGAGATATTAGCCTTGTGTAGCGTGTTACTAACCCCACTTGGAGCCCTGCAGCACGGGGCAGGCGGCGTGGCGGGTGGCGAGGTCGCCCTCGCCGGAGGGGTGCAGGTTGAGCCAGAGTACGAGATATTAGCCTTGTGTAGCGTGTTACTAACCCCACTTGGAGCCCTGCAGCACGGGGCAGGCGGCGTGGCGGGTGGCGAGGTCGCCCTCGCCGGAGGGGTGCAGGTTGAGCCAGAGTACGAGATATTAGCCTTGTGTAGCGTGTTACTAACCCCACTTGGAGCCCTGCAGCACGGGGCAGGCGGCGTGGCGGGTGGCGAGGTCGCCCTCGCCGGAGGGGTGCAGGTTGAGCCAGAAGGCGGCGGCGCGCTTCACCGGGAACACGCTCAGGCCCAGCTCCGTGAACACCGTGGCGCCGCCTTGAGCTACGTCCGACATCTGGGAAGAATGGGTTTAGGAGATAAGAACTGTTCTATGTTTTATTGATTTATTTTGAAACAGAAGATCACTGTATTTATAAAAAGTATTAAATTGGAAACTGTAAGATTTGGTTTTTACCCGACTGCCAAAGGTTATGTTTTTCGCGCGCATCTTGTATGTATGATTGTTAGTTTGTCAATTTCTTTAATACCTCGTATCTACCAAACGGCTGGATGGATTTCGACAATTAAGGTGTCGTCGGTTCGTTTCATTTTTGGTAGCAGGCAGGACCCATTTATTTTCTATCGGTTTATAATTTGCAAATGGGTGCCGTTTGCTATCAAATGCGACTTAGGCTTTCAGTTCATAATATACCTAGTCTGTCAAACCGAAGTAGAGTTTACTTTCATTTTGTTTTTAGTTTATTTTTTATTGTTTTGTTTTCTGCATTGCTGTAAGGTTCAGTCTATGTTAATATATTTCACATTAAATATGTGTTATGCTACTATTGCATAATGTTGTTCATTACATCAGAAATACACTAGGTATCTGAGTAAATTAAATGTAACAAATAAACGAGTTTTTTATTACAGCTGTTTATTATTTTAATTTGGATACTAACATAAAAGAGTACTGTTGCTATTCTGTTGCCACCTTGTTTGCTGAATGCATTCTCCCGTTTCTGTGAACAAAAACGAATATTAAATTACAAATAGGACCTAAACATTATATGCAGCCTGAAGACAGTACAGAGACAATTAGAATTTCTATACAAAGTTGAATTAACTGAATAAACTTTACAGAAGTCACGCATTAGACTATCTATCTATCTGCTATTAGACAAATATGTATCTACTTTACAGTCGTGCAAATGATACTGTGACCATAATGACGGCCAATTGGCTTCCCCTAGCAGAATCATAGTACGGTTCATAATGCCTCCCTATCCCGTAGTTGACGATCTGCAGCTCTTCAGCGGAGTCCATGCTAAGGCCGGTCATGTGGGACACCCTGCGAGAGATGCGCGCGAAGGCTTCCAACTGAGTCTCGCAGCCACGCTGACTTGCTGATGCAGTTTTGGGAGATAATTTGAATTACTTTACGTGATAGACCGACATTTGACATCATAGTGCGGTTTATAATGCCCCCCCTAAATAGAGAACGGGCACAAACTATAAGTGGCAGCACAAATCGACACGAGAGCCAAAGTGTGGTTAAAAAAAAAGAAACTTTTCAGTTCTGTCATCATGTTGCCGTCAATACTACTACTACTACTTTATCCGTTTTATTATGATGAAAAAGATAAAATATGTGTTCCGGCCGATTCATAATGGTCGTCAGCGTGGTCAGAATATGTCAAAAGGCCAAAAACTCTTCGAAACCGGGCATGCCTTAGAAGTAGGAGAAACAGTAAAGAATCATGAAAATGCAGTATAATAACTGGCAAAATTGTGGCTCAAACGAAGATTTCTAACGTTTATGATGTCAAAATAACTGCAAAGAATTTTCTGAACTCGTTTTGCACATAAATATTTTGCCTAAGAGTATATTATTATTTATGTTTACTGAAACAAAATCATTAAAGATTATGTTTACTTCCAGATTTGTTTGTATTGAACAGTACTCTACATGCAAAACTTAGTTATTTTTACAAATAATATTTTTAGTAATTTGTAAATATTTCTGAAACTCATAGACACATATATTACATTGTTTTTACTGCATTTATCCACTTTTGTCGGTGTACCACATAACCATGGAAAGTGGTACTATTTGTGGGAAAGTACTAGAATTTTACGCCAATTCATGTTTTTTTCACTTAGTTAAAATACTATTTTTCACTTCATAATACCTCGAAATATCCCGACAACGTGACACTTTAGGGCACCATGTTCCTAACATTTTTTGTTTGTTTCTTGTAAGATCCCCAAAGGTTCTATCCCCTTTTTCCGTCTGCAGTCCTATTTATTTTTTCGTCATAGTGATGTCCAATTGTCCAGTGCTGTCATAGATTATGAATTTCAGCAGGTTATGTTAATAATTTCACGATATCGGTGTATTATTCTCATGTTATTCAGTGTCGCTTATAATGAAAATGAATTCGAAATTACTTTATTTCCTGTCATGGTTTCAGTGGGCACAGATAACTACGGAACCTTACACTGTGTGTGGCCCGAGACGCAGCTCGCCCGTTTTTCCTGTTCATTATATCACTTATAAATAATAAATATGTCGGAGACGGTTATCAAATACAACTATGGGTAGTTGTCAAATCTTATTAAATACAACTGTGGGTAGTTGTTAAAATGTGCAAACTGAATTGTTTTGTTTGTAAATTTGTTAATTTAAGTGATATTTACTATTAATTACTGTCTGATGGAGTTTCCTTGCGTGATCGAATCAGGAATGATGATATCCGCAAGAGAACCAAGGTTACCGACGTAGCCCGAAGGATCGCCAAATTGAAGTGGCAGTGGGCAGGACACATTGCTCGCAAAACAGATGGTCGATGGGGCCGAAAAGTTTAGGAGTGGCGACCGCGTACCGGAAGACGCAGCGTTGGAAGGCCTCCCACAAGGTGGACCGATGACCTGGTGAGGGTCGCAGGTAACCGATGGATGCGAGACGCAGAGGACCGGTTGTTGTGGCGACACTTGGGGGAGGCCTATGTCCAGCAGTGGACGTCTTTCGGCTGATATGATGATGATGATGATGATGACTGTCTGATAAATCGGTGTAATAATCGGAGTAATAATCGGTGTACATCAGAATTGAGTTTTGGAAACTTATTTCAATAATAGTAATCGTTTGTCTTCTCTTTATCAATACAAATGATGACATGTTATTTTGATTTTAAAACGATTTACTATGTTAAACCACTATTGTTTATTTACGATAATTATTATTGTGCAATTTGATTAATTTACAATGCAAGTCATTTAGCTACTTTTAGTGATTCGTATCAAGTAAACACGTGATGCACTTCCGTGCGGCATCGGACAGAGTTGTGGGGGAGTGAGAACATCGTATTATAAAAGGACGTGCACTGTGTGCGAGTATTTTTTAGTCTTATCTTGGATTCGATTCGACTCATTATAGCTGTATTGGCTTGCTGATACACTTTGTATTTGGGTGGCTAAGGTCTGTTCGAATGACTGTATTTCTATTAATTTTTTTCTGTTTTTCTTAAAAAAAAAACAAACTATCTTGTTTATCCCAAATGGGGACGCCAATATCCTGACACTATACCTTACCCACCGCTCGAAGGAACTCTCATTTGTTCCTACAAATATTATATAATATTATAATAAATAATACGCTGCCTTTATTTTGACATACAAAGATATTCTACAGCCTAATAAGTATTTACTATTTGAATTATTGCAACAATCGTTTTTTTATATTTTCAAATCAAATGCATAATTTTTAATAAGTAAACCTTTTAATCATATTTTAGCTAAACATTTAATTTTAAATTTCATTCATGTAACAAAAGTCCGAGGTCAAACCCGCAGGCACTGAACTAATCGACTTACCCTAGCAAAGTCATAGTGCGGTTCATAATGGCCGCCTATCCCGTAGTTGACGACCTGCAGCTCTTCAGCGGAGTCCATGTTAAGGCCGGTCATGTGGGACACCCTGCGAGAGATGCGCGCGATGGCTTCAGACTCTGAGTCTCGCAGCCACGATGACTTGCTGATGCGGTAGTGTGCAGGAACCAGTTCACCGGTCTTCGGATCGTGGACTACGGCGCGCTTGAACTGTGTAAATATTACCATTGTACAGTCTCAAAAATTGCCGTTTGATACTTTCACTTTTAATACAGAGTTTGCAAGCGAATTGAAAACTGTAAATATTGCTAAGTAAGTAAACAAGATCAATGTCCTTCTAAATTAAAAACCACAAAAATCTTTACAAATATAGCGTTTAATTTTTAACTTAGGTGCTTTAAATGTCAAGGAGAGGAAGCTCTGAGGACGATGACATACATTATGTGACTCACAAACGATACCCAATAAAGGACTCGTGTGTTTTTATGTCTGACAGAAAACTATGAAGACATATTGTGCCGACGTCTAAATAAATAGGGATATGGGCAAGAGAATGATGATGTTGGAAATTTTGAAATATGTATTAAAGCTTATGTCCCCTATGGGCAAATAATAGAACCACCTGAAACAGTTTGGAGAAGGCTTTTACTGCAAAAGACGGCCCTTACACCCAACAATAGTAACCATGAATACAAAAAATATCCTAACTAACAAATAAATAAAGACACAGCAAAATATTTGAAAAGAACTACCTGTACGGCATAAGATAACGCTGATAAATATATTAAAGCGTGACTTGCTGAACTCACCCTTGGCCTGGCCATTCTCTTGACCATCTCAATCTCTCCATCACTGATAACGTCGTGGAATATCACTACATCAGGGTTGAGGTACATCATCTCCATCTTGATCGGTGCCAGGCGGAGGAACGGATGGTTTTCTGTCATGTATCGACATGTTAACCTGCGAATGACATAATTAAGAATAAGTCTGTAAGAACAATATATTTGGAAGTCAAACGTTATAAGGTATAAGATCGCACAAGATGGAGACGTTCGGAAGGAGAAAGGGGTTTTTCCCAGCAGTGCCAATTAAGCTAGGAAAAAAATGTTACAAAAGAGTGTCTTTTGTAGAATTTAGTATAAGTATATACAAAACCCTTCAAAACATCTCACCTGACAAAAAATAAATAATATAAATCTGATTAATGCTATGCAGGGCCGTCAGGTCTTTCATCTTCATTCAATTAATTCAATATGTCGAGAGTCAAAATGCTGAAACCCAAATAACTGGCTCAGTCATCATAATAAGTACCTTACTTTGATCTCCCACAATTATTTTCATAGTTTTTATTCAGTGCGTAAAATTACACTATTCAATTAGTCATGGCACACGGTATTACAGCTGTTTACCTGGTAATTTTGTTTTAAGAGTTCCATTCTAACTGTATGCGTGGGAAGATGACCATACATTCACAGTTACATAGAATAGAACCAGTTTTTATGATAATTTTATTAACTCCACTCGGCTACTCTAACGCGAATTTATGCAAAAAGCTATATAAACTTATGAGACAATATTATGATAAACTCTCAAAGCAAGTCAAGTAAAGATAAAAAAAACATCAAATATTATATGTATTGTGAACGTGAGAGACCGTCATGCCAGATGGGAGGATGATATCCATTCCAAACTATTACAAAAATCCTATAAATCTACTACTCACTCTACTAGAACCAAGCTATGCGACACAGACATAACATTCAGGAATTCAGGTAGTTGATGGCCATGACTGATTGGGATTCGTGTCATGCTCTAGTACATGCCCCAACAGGTACTTATCGCACCATCGTCCTTCAAATGCAACTCATTAATTTTCAACTCATTCATTGTTGTCAGTAGTTTGTAATTTAGAATCAAAGGTTAATGCTGTTTTAACAAAGTGTTAGCACTAAAACTAATACTATACCAACTAATGAATGAATTCATCCAAACGCAAAAATGAAAATAATTTGATATTCTTGTAATATGTAACTAGTAAAGTAATATCCAATTGGGGTTTTCAGGAAAATCACGCCACCAATAAATTGACATCTCTTTTGCAAAAGGCCCGTTTACGCTCTACAGCATTTCATACAAACTTTGAAGTCCTTATTTATCGAAATTAATGAACAGATTTTAATGAAACTGGTCTAAATAGTTAGTACAGAACATTTTCGAAAAACATACAATCGAATTGAGAACCTCATCCTTTTTCTGAAGTCGGTTTAAAAGAGTTTAGAGGGAGAGAGAGAGCGATTTAAGTTTTTCTTTAGAAAGTTAAAAATCACTACCTTTCCCCCTGAACTTTTTCTAAAATGTTGAAAGTAAGTATGAAAAGCCGTACGGCGTAAACGCTCTTATGACCTATTGCAAAACTGACGCCAACTAGTCGCGTGATTTTCCTGATTTTTCACACAAGAAAGTATTTTGTAAGAAATTGTCACTTTCCTTTAGTTTGCCATGGGTATCATATTACTTCTCAGAATTTTATCCTTATTAAAGACACTTTCGGATGGTATAATAAACTAATAATACAGGGCGTGGTATTTTTCAAACTCAATCGGTTCGTTTACTGGACAAAAATACCGATTTAAAAAAAACAATATTTTAGTTTTAATTAAAATCGGGCTCGAGATTCCTTTCAGTGATTTTCGTTATTCCTCATAGTTTAGGATTTTGCCATGCACGCACACATGAAAGATTCACCCTAAATACTCGTCTGGCAGACACCTGCTATCGCTAGAATATTCAGGCTGCTTACCTAAATATACTTTTTAAACAATTGAAACATACCCTCAAAATTTTAGCCTTGTGGGAGCAAGTTATCAATTACTATCACGATGACAACTTTGCAATAGTAAAGTCTAAAGCCAATAGTCTGGCACATACTTACAACCCCCAAATAGGTTGGCAATTTTCTAACACTTTAACACAGGTAAGTAAATTACAACATATTAAAATTGTCCCTTGTGGGACAAAATATCTAGTTCTGTGGGAAACGGGTAAGGCACCTCGCGCACTAGACGGACACTGGTCGTGGTCGTGGCCTTCTCGTTTCTTTAGTTAATCTGGTCGTTGCGGCCACTGGTCGTGGTCGTGGCCGTCTAGTGCGCGAGGTGTCTTAGTCGAATGGTTCGGTAGTTCTTAGGTTATAACAATAATTCAACTTATCGAGAGTCATATAAGTAGTGGGAAGAAAAAAGGTGTACGATAGTTTACAGCAGGAATGCCCAAACGTCTTCAAAATAATGCATTATTTTTGTCATTATTTAATCACTCGGACAATGCAATCCTTTTAACAAAGTACGATGCGGCGAAATAGGTTAGGTTAGTGTCATAATTATGATTCAGACAGAACCTTTTTATAAATTTGAAATGTTTTGATTTTATAATGTGACGACCCTGAGAATACAAAGGTGACTCGACATTTAAATCATGTAATAAGAGCTGCATACAGAATATTCACCGGCAAAATTTCATGACCCCACGGCCCACAGTGGTGGTTATATTTATTAATTACCTTTTAGACATAGCGAGGGGTATGTCGACTTCCCCGCGACATAGCGACTCGTAAACTTTTCTCTCCGCAGCGTAGCCGGTCAACTCAACCGGTTTTTCCTCTGCCTGCTCTGCACCTGTATCCTGTAACAACCAATAACATTTTATGACTGAATTAGATTAGATTATAGACTAATTTTAATATTTTTTGTTAAATAAAATAATGATAAGAATGTTTTTTCGAACTGTGTGTGAAGTATTTTTAGCTAAATATAAGGAAAAATGGTTTTACGTAAACCTTTACTCGATAAATCCTTAAACTTTTAAGGTAAACACATCACAAGTCAAACGGTTTTGATATATTTTTTAATACTATTTTGTAAAAAAAAACAAAGCTGTTAAGACATTATATAATAAAAAATCATGTCCTTGTTTATAATATTCAAATCATTAGTTCAGAATTATTCAATATGGGGTATATTGAATAATTTATGTAATTCTGAACAAGTTATTGACCTTTACACCAAATATTCTGTTATTATGAGTATGACGTATTCCCATAAATAAAACAAAACGGCTATTGGTATCCTTGAATCGAAGCTATTAGAAAAAGTAAAAAATAAGTTGTGCTTTAATCATAATGTTTGTTTTTTAGTCGATCGCGTTAACGTAAACGTTCGCTTATGTCTAAGTCCATGGAAAAAAAGGTTTTCCGTTATTATCAAAAGACTGCAGTTATTCAATTTCAATACAAATTGAAGTTTACGTTAACGCGATCAAAAACGTTAAAAAACTCGCACTAAGACCACAGGTGAATATTAGTACCGAGTAAATGATATCTCTAAGAAAAAACATTAAACTGAGTAGGAACTGAGAGGGAGCCATTTATGTCAGGGGGGACCTGGCGGTAGTAGGTATATGTATGATTTATTTAAGTAAGTACTAGACACTCATTAGATAAACAAAAAGTGACTTTGTTGGAGAGGCTAACACAATTTTATTCAGTGTTCGTGCACATGCAATGTGATATACATCCGAACAGTTTATTATATTTATCTATCTACATATGTATATAGACGCACAGGACCTCTGGTGTGGCTACAGAGTACCTCGAGATAATTTTTTTTTTTTCAAATATTGGTTAGAGTCCAAAGAAGGTTCTCATGAACAGAAAAAAATGATTTTTGTAAAATTTAACGAAAAACGTAAAACTGGAGGAGGACGAAGACGAAATTCGGAGACGGGTTGGATGAGTGCTAAATCTTGCATGAATTAAACTATTCACTCTTGATGTAATTCATCCGTTCAGGATATCCGTCTAGTCATGTCATCAGTTACATTGAAAGTCACCATTACAGTTCTCGTCAAATAACTTTGCCCCTCTGAAGTTGTGTCGAGTGGCTGCGTAGTAGTCAGAATTACGAAAACACTGCAACTGCGCATGCGTAAGAGACATGAGGGCGGGGCGCGATTTTATGTCTCAGTCGCTCGTTTACGTTCGATGCATGCTTGCGTCCCGCTTGCTCCCGTGTATGTGACTGCACCTGCGCGAACTTTGCAAATGGCTAACTTCAGAGGGGCAAAGTTATTTGACGAGAACTGTACATTGTATTCCCATTTATAAATGAATCGGTGTGTGAAGATATTTTGTGGTACGTACCCCACGCCGTTCCTTCCGAAGTCTCTGCTCTTCTTCAGCGATGCTCTTCTGATAGTGCGGCACGTTGCCTTTTGCTCGCGAGTGTTTGGGGTCCACGGCTAGCAGCTTCTGTGTCCATTCTAGAGCGCTTCTTGTATCTCCTGGAAATAGTTACAATAAATTACTATGTAATCACATTTTAATGAGTAATAAGTTATTATTAAATTAAATTATTGTTTGTTTTGTAGTATAGTGAAAAATGGTCATTCTGGCGATAGTCTTGATGTTATCCTTTAAGCATCTTAACTGAAGCTTCCTTGAAGAGATAAAAGCGACGCCTACGTCAACGTCGTCGTCGTTTCCCTTATTAATAATGAAAACAAAAAGTAAGTAAAGAAACTCACCAAGTAAATAATATGAGAAACTGATATACTCCAGTACATCAGCTTCAGTGAAGGAGTAGGGAATATTTTCTTCCTTCAACTTGCGCAATGCCTCAACCATCCATGCGCGCGCGTTCGTTAGATCTTTCTCGTTGTACAGTGCGCGCCCCAGCTCGTAGCAGTCGCCTGCACTCATTGGAGTACTGAAATAAACATGTTGTATTAAAATTTTAACTCCTGCGATCAAACTTTGTGAAAAATTGTTACAGTAACACCTTTTGTGTTGCAGACACTATTTATGATTCCCAAAGTGTGTGAAATGTTGTTTCACAACAACAACAAAAACATGTTACCCAAACTTTAATTTAGGAACTTATTACAATCTAGAGAAATAACGGTAATCTTATTTATAATATAGATTCTAGAAAGAGCATTCAGAATTTCAAATTAGCATGAATAGATCTCACTTTTGTAAGCTTGGTCTCAAAATTGATCATGATTCACCTGTGTTACAATAAGACATAGAATAATAGACTTGTGTAAATACTTTCCTATTGTAATAGGCATTACAATGGAAAACAAATAAGTCATACTTATAAACTTCTGTTGGTGGTCTTGTGGCTATTGTCTCTAATTAGTGCAAAACAAAGTCACAGTCTGCTTCTGCCTATTTCTGTACTTACTTCTTCTACTACTACTAGGAGGAGGAAAAGTGGTAAACGAGGAAGGTTTATGCTTCGAATTTGGACCCGTGCGAAGCCGGAGCACGTCGCGTTCTACATAATAATTAATTACTATTACATTAAATGTGATGATTAATTATGTCGTAGTTGTAATAAATGATTACAAAACGGAGACATGTTTATTTCCTACTGTAACAGATATACCTAACAATCTTTATCTAGTATGCTTAGAAATCTTCGTTAAAGCCCGAGGAAGGTTCTTATGAAAAGAAAAACTGGAAAAATTGCACGGTAAAACGTAGGTAAAAACCACCGGGATACAACTAAGATGTACTTTAATTCTGAAGTCCACGCAGACGAAGTCGCGGGCAGAAGCTGTAGAAAATAAACATGTACAGTCTACAAATCAAACACTTTTACATTAGCTGGTAACCATATCTAAAGACATGCTAAACTATTACTTAACATGATGTAAGTTATTATGTAAACACAAATTATTCTCAGTCACACTAACACAGTAATTGTGTTAGGCTAAGGCCACACGATGCATTAACGGAGCGGTGCGGTGCCGCATCGTATAAATAAATTCGAGCGATAGATGCCACACGGAGAGTGCGGCACCGCAGCGCACGTGACACCGTGTCACTCCGGTGCCGCAGCAAATCACCCTTCTCTGCCTCGTCTCTCAGGTCGCAAGACCAAAGCGTCGTGTGACATGCTACAGTGAATTGGCAAGTAAGATGACGCAGCGGCACCGTCAACGCATCGTGGGGCCTCGCCCTTAGTGTTAAAGAGTTTATACGCTTCACGGTAACCTAGACAATAATGTAGAATTAGTTACACTTAGCGCATCGCATAAAAGCAATGTAGACGGTTAATCATTTAGCAAATGACACGTTTTTAAAAAGATAAATGGTAATTAACCCGTGTAAGATAACATTTTTTTACATCGTGTTGTGAGAATATAAAAAAGAAACAAAGACGACTGATATTAACTTGGTATATCGGGAAGGAAGTAGCTGCGTTATCTTGTGTAACGTTACTTGACCGATAATGTTTAAAAATCTTCTAAAAACGCCCAAACATTCGACACAGGCCTAGTCAAAAATGGAAAATTCATCTTGATTTACGAAAAGTTAGATTGCGGTTAAAGACAAACTAATTTTACGTGAATAAAGTTTCAGAAATCAGGAATAGCTACAACCTGTGGCTCTTTGAGTAAAGATTGAATGGGTTACTTGTAGGCAAGCGAACTCTATCTTCGACCACATCATAGCTTTCCATCAGGTTAGATTGTGATCAAACTCGAACCTATAAATGTATAATGAGCTGCTAAAACTAACCTATGCGCAACCCCGTTAAGCAGCCCATCAGAGAGGTCCTTCACATCCAGATGATAGGACTCCTGAAGCCTCGTGAGCGCGTGTGCGGCCCCCGTCAAGTCTTCCAGCGCGGGATACTTCACGTCCTCGTAGTTCGTTGGTATTTCCTTGCGTGAATAAGCAAGTATAATGAGCTGCTAAAACTTACCTATAAGCGACACCGTTGAGCAGGCCTTCGGAGAGGTCTTTCACATCCAGATGATAGGTCTCCTGAAGCCTCGTGAGCGCCTGTGCAGCCCCCGTCAAATCTTCCAGCGCGGGATACTTCACGTCATCGTGGTTCATTGTTATGTTCTTTATGTATTCTGTAATCAGTGTTGATAGTTTACAATTACGATCTCAAAGACGAGTTGCTACGGGAACTGACTAGGAAATTACTAGAAGCACAGGTTGTATTCAAACCTCAAGTAATGTTATACAGAGGTTTGGAGGTTGAAATCTCGGGAAGTGCTGATCCGCTTACGGCAACTCTTTCACCGATACAAAGCTACATTATCACTGAGTATTCTATGCTATTTTTTATCCCATAAAAATGCACAGTTCCTATAGAAAAGGCCACGGTAGCGAAACCGCGAGAAAAAGTTACGATCCAAACATTGAAATTGTTCAATAAACAACCTATTATGATTACAATCAGTACCTGTCACCTTCAATACTTCTGGTGGGAAACAATAATTAACAGTTCGTTAAGGTTTCATAGTTCTCAGCTCATGTGCAAAAGATATTCACGCGTTATTGTATTGTGGCACTTGATATTTCTTTGGGAGTACATATTCAACCTTAATCAATTTTAATGATGGTGAATACTTTGCTCAATTCTCGTGATCGCGGGAATGCTATTGTTTCATTTTATAAAACATATACAAGGCATAAATTGTCTATTATCTTTTTATCATGGCGGTGTAGCGTTGATTAATATCGTCATGTGCATTATGTTTTCCCGGGGTAGTTAGGTTTTTCCCTTCGTCATAGAATTTTAGAAAGACAATCCTAAAATACCTATAAAAAATGTGTTTTGGTTCCAAAGAATTAAGATTCTATGTTTCACTAATGAAGATTTATCCCAATAAAACTTGTCGCACATCATCTAATTGAACCAGATCAAATCAATGAAGCTGCAACTAAATTTTATTGCCACGATCTGAGCCAGCACCCATCATTTACATTTTCGTTTCGTTCAAGATTCGTTTTCCGCATAGATCAAAATCTGAGTTATCTGGGCCAATAGTTTTTGTCTGAGTTCATTGTCACTATTCAAAGTTCAGCAACTTAGCATCCATTTTTCTACAGTAAACTATGATTTTTCGTAGGATTATTAAATAAAAGTTAAAAATATTTTACCTGTTCCTATCTTAATACTATCTTCAATATGATCAAGATCTGTCGTCAGTCTTTTTATTAGAGTGAAAGCGTTGATAGGATTACCCAAGTAATTGGGAATATCTTCCATCGCCTTTTCATGCTCCTTTTTGTAGAGATTCAAATGCCTGTGAACAAAATGAAAAGGTTATTGTAGTAAACATACAGAAATCAAATTCTTTTGAAAAAATTGGTATTTTTTATTTCTTTATCCAAACTTGTTTCAATTCTTACCTCTTTAGGCTCGAAAGTCTTTTCTCTTCCTTATCAATATAAAAATCTAAATCATCTATTATCCTTTTGTGTGTTTCCAGCAAATGTTCCACTTCGGCTATTGCAGTGAATAATTCCGCATGCGTGCGCACGCACAGATCGAATAACAGTGCGAAACATATTACGTGCAGCAAGTTCAAATTAGGAACCATATTCATGGCTTTACAAACCTAGAAACAAAAACAGCCATTAAAATAAATTCCAGAAAATGTAAAATAATGTAACACCAAGTCTTTCTTCAAAGGTAATAATATGTTGCAGGTAGTCTGCAGTTTTGGTTACATCAGTAAAATATTGGGAAGCTCTTTAAAAATCGCTTTCAAGAAAAAATATTGAGATGAATCGAAGACTTCCTCCTCTTTGAAGACGATTTAAAAGTTAAGCAACGTAGTAATAACCTACTAGAGTGACATAGAAATATTTTTTCATATAAACACAAAGTATATCTGCCGAAGCCAACTAGCTAAATCAGCCGTGTCATTAAAAGCCTAGCCTTTTAATTTAACTGCGCCGTTTAACCAGTGCCATAGGCAAGTCATTAAACGATATTGAAACAAAGATGTCACATAAGTCACTAAAAAATTGCCGCAGTTAAATGAAAAGGCTAGCCTTTTAATGAAACGGCTGATTAAGCAAGTTGGCTGCAACATTATCCATTATAATATTCGCTATGATTATTACCCACTCGATTGGTAGGTATTATTTGTCATTAAAAAGCACAAATCATTTTATTTTAAATCATCATGATTTATTAGTTACAGTTTGTTGATTAATAAATGTGCCGCAAAATTATTCAAAATAAACTTGACAAAATTCTTCACTGGCAAAAAAGCTTCTCATTTAGATTTGACCAAAAACCAGTTACATTTTTGTCATATATATTTTTATTCAAAGGTGCTAACTGTGATTCACAACAATCACAACTTAATTTATTGATCGTGATCATAAATTAAATGATTGGTCATCAATAAATGAATAAGCTTAAAGCAAGTAAAAACATCATAAAACTCGGAATTTCGGAAGCTTTAATTAAGTTTAGACACTACATAAGCGTGCGTATTTTTAATAGATTTTAATCTTTGTTTTAGAGGACATTAAATTATGGTAGGCAGGTACCTGAACTATGAACTGTTCTGTCACAGGACTCTAGCTTTTTACAAGCTTATTTTAATGTCCTTCGTGCTTTATAGATGTTTACCTGTAGTGTATACCTATGTCTAACGATTAATTTCACGTAACTTCCTCGGAACAAAATATTGTAGAGATTTTATTTGTGCCTTTGGGGAAACCCAAAAGTTTTTTGTAAAATTCTTGGGTTAATTCGTAAGACACACAAAACCACAGGTTGGCGTTTGTCAATATTTTGCCAAAATTGTTCATTTTTATTTAATTCTTCGAAACCAACTCGGCTCTATAATTTTGAGTACAACGACCGGATTACATTACAACGGTTCATTAAGGCGCCACCTTGGACTTTTTTTGGAATGTCACCTATTCTAATGTCTGAACAACAAAGTTCTTCAAAGGAACTGAGTACAGAGATCAAGTCTCCTCAAACTACTGAGAAGCAACGTCTTATATCTACACATTTTTTTTGTGGCTTACGCATATTGTGCATGATAATTATGAGAGATATAAAGACATACACTGAAGATGGCCTACCTAGTTTAGGTACAGGTTGTGGATTTGTCGCTATTATGTTTAGTCGTCAAGTAAGTAGGTAGCTAAGTAGCCAATCAACTTTCCTATGTAAGTAGTTCCTATGATTTCAGATCGTCTTAAAGCAAGCTTAAACTTTCTAAAGCTTCGAGTTCATGTAGTACCTAGGTACTTGCAGTACCGGTCTACATTACCTAATGACCGTTACGTGCGAAGCAAACAAAGCGCGAATCATTTCGATTGATTTATATTGTTCGGTCGGGCAATGACTGCTCGCGGCATTACCAATTCATTGTGAGTTTGTGACCGGCCTGGCTCGTAAAAAGCTTAAATATGTGGGACCGCCTTGAATGTAGCGTCCTTTTACCAACCGTAAAAAATATCCAACAAGTTTTTTTTTAATCCTTTTGTATAAATGTATTTAATGTTTGTGTACCGTCAACATCGTGTTAGAGGTTGTTAGAGAAAATAATTTAATGTGTCTTTTTTGCAGACCATATCTTAAACTCGTGACTCGCATGTCACAGACAAGGCAGAGATTTTTATCATTCAAATAAGTTTTGTTTCTGTCTCAAGCAGGACTTTGATAAAATCTAAACACGCGTATATGTATTGCTATTTATTTTTGAATAAAATTAAAATAAAAGTAGGAGCCTGCTGTGGTGGACGTGATTGGAAGCGCGTACGGATGCCGGCTGGCAACTGACCGCTTTATTATCTCTGTTATTAACGATAACGAAATGGTCCACAGTATGCTATCGAATATTGTTCTACTATTCCGAATATTTTTCTCGAAGACACGATGACAGCTAAATTGTCAAGAAGGAACTACACAAAGAGTTCAAAAGCAAGTTTAGTCAAAGTTTACCGTTTTGTAAGTTTGTCTGCTTAGACTATGCATTGAGTTTAGATATTTCTAGTTGCTTCACAGTTATTTAGGACAGTAATACTTGGTACTTGGCACGTGTTACTTACATTACAGTCAAGAATCCACAATAATTGAAGTACCTAGTGAGTTCGGCAAAGTACCTACCTAGTAAGAGTAGTTTCTGTAGTTCAAATTAAGCTTATTAAAATCGATACGATAAGTAATCGCTGAGGAAAGACGACAAGGAAAAAGCTGCATTGTAGTTATTATTATTATGTTATACAGTGTGGTCAATGAAATAGTAAATATTTTCCAGATCATTCAGCGTAGGTTGCTATCAACTAACACAACACCGATGGGTAGAAATATTTTTCTTAACGAAGAAACATAACGACATTCACGTCATTGTTGGCAGTGTTATTTTAGCAGAGATTCTCATTAAAACAGATAAAACATGAGTTAACATAATTCGGTCAAAAATAAGACGGTCTGCCCAAAGTAATTTAGCTACTTTGTTTATGGATCGGTTTTTGCGATTTTTAGGTTTAGTTTTAAGAGACCGGTGTATTTATTTATGTGGTGCGTACTTACCTACAAAAGTAGTCTTTCAGGAAGTGGGCCAAATATTTACGATAAAAACACACAAAGGCGACACTGAAATAATGAGTTCGATATTAATCTACGCACTATTGCACCAAAAGGACATCAAAATGTGAAAATCTGGGACTCAAACCAAATCGGAACGCATGCGAGCGTGCTGTTCGCGGGTCAACGAACAAAATACTGCCATTGAGAGCTAGCGAGCCGGTGACCTTATCTAACTATACTGTGACGAGATGACGTCCTTTATTAATACGTGCTATATACATTAGGGGAGCTTGATGATTTCACATTGATTTGCGACCGCCTGGCGTGAAGTTTATTGTTTCAGGCCAAAATAATCATGACAACAGAACTTTCGAGCTTTTCAGGACGTTGTTGTTGGGAATTTCATCAGACATAATCAAATATTTGTCTTAGGACATTTCTATTTTTAGGTAGGAACAGTCAGCAACAGAAGAACTTAGATTCAAACTGTTGAAGTGACAAAATGTTGGTTAATGGACTTTCGTTGCTGATAGTACCTATTGCTATTTAGTAGCAGAAAGAGAAGCTTTTTTTCTACATTAAATGTTTAAGGAAATGGGTTGATGCTTGCGAATTTGGCGCACAAAACGAAGCTTGTATAATGCGCTATCTTTTCGAGCTAGATTGTTCATGTTGACGTACACACTTACGAAACGAATTGAAAATAATAGTAATAAACACGTAAAATATACCAATGACAGTTGTCGTAACTTTTTCGACTTTAAATAAAAAAAAAAAAAAAAATGTTTATTTCATCAACTTATACGTTTTACATAATTTGTGTGTGGAAGCACCTTACTAACTAATACTTTGGAAGTAAGTATGTAATTTCGTCACCGCAACAAAACCAATATTTACTTATTTCGGCCCACTTCTTTTCGTAAAACATGACGAAAGTCAAGTACGTTATAAGTAGGTAGGTAGGTACTTATTCAATGTCAACACGATACAAGACGTAAACATTTTCGTCAAACAAAGTGATCACAACTTACAAAAGCCCATGAAGCTTAGGTTTTTCTTAACTTTACTCTGGCATCTCAGGTATCTCCAAAAGCTTGGTTTTTTTAATGTCTGTTTGATTCGACTTCTGTTGCTGACCATACTTTTGAACTTTTCCATGGGTGGGCGGAATATCCGGATTACTAGTGTCGAAACGACCTGATTAGCATTCCCATGCTTTTATAGTTCTAAAGTTTTATTTTCGCATTTAGAGCTGATCCAGCTTCTTCTTCTTCGTGTGGGTAGTAAGGTCTAACGACCCCACACACCCTAGTGTCAGAGTTTGTAAACCGCCTCAAGGGCCTCTGACATGGCTTGATGACCGTCATTTGACGACCGCGGCCGGGACCACCGGCTCATGATTATGATTTTGATGAGTTGATCCAGTAAGAAGTAGCTAATGAAGTAATAATGACGCATCAATGCAACATAGTTTCTGAACAATCACGTTTACGTGACGAGAACGTTTTTGCCGCGTTTCCTATAATTTTAAATATTTAAAAAAAAAAAATAATTCTTCTGTTTAAAGTCAAGATTTGCACATACACCACAATCATTGCATTTTCTGTACCTACAAAAAATTATTTCTAAATACTTACAATTATCTTCTTTGCAGAAAACATGAACATTTAATTTAATTGAACTCAGAATAATACTTTTCTGCATATTTTTTATAATGTGTGTGTGTTATTTTCATGATGTGTACGGATATATTTTAAAAGTAAAAAATGAAAACCAACAGTTTTCTTAAAAACACAGACGAAAGGATGAGAATTATTTTAAGCCACCCTTATGCAAAATGGAACACAGAGAAAGAGGCTAAAGCAATCTACTAGTTTTTCTATTAAATTATATCTTTATGGAAAACCAGTAAGGTAATGGTGTGTTGCTATCAGGAGAAGAAATAAGAAAAAAAAATTAAAATTATGAAGAAAACTGCCCTGTACCTATACCTAACTTTCATGCAAAATGCAAGCAATATGTTGTCAATTTTTATAGCAATGGGCTCAATGGCAGGGCAGCATATTATTAATATGAACAAACAAACATTGAGCTTAATCATTATACAACAGGTTGTGTCATAAAAAGAACAATGTGATTATTGACTGTAACTCTTTCCAATATTGAACTCCTGCTATAAGTACCTTGTAGCTGTTCATGGTACAACAGCCTCCGTGGTCCAGTGGTTTAGGCATTTGCCTCGTGACCCGGTGGTCATGGGTTGATTCCCATGGGAAGCATACTTTGTAAAGTTGTTTCCAGTTTGGCTAGGACATGAATCACCTGATTGTCTGATAAAAAGATGATTTCGTGCTTTGTGGAAGGCACGTATGCCCGTGGTCCCGGCCGCCAAATGGCGGTCGTCAAACCATGTCAGAGGCCCTTTTTTTTTTTTTTTTTTTTTTTTTTTTTTCTAGGATGGGAAATCATCAAATGACCCCTCCCGCTCTGGGTGGAGCGGCAGGGAGTGTCAGACTTTTACTGACTAAAACCCACCCTTTAGTCCTCCTAGTGCCTTTCTTCCCAGGGCCGCGGTAACTCTTTCGAACAAATCCGCAACCCTGGTAGATGTCAGAGGCCCTTGAGGCGGTTTAGAAACTCTGACACTAGGGGAGTGTGGGGTCATTTAGACCTTACTACACACATGAAGAAAAAGAAGCTGTTCATGTAGTGATGACCCCTTTTTGCAGTAATTTGGAGGATACATTGAGATGATGTGCAAGATTTCAAAAGAACTCAAAACTAGTCAATAGCCTTATCAAAAATACAGACAGTATGCAAAATAATACCTTTGAATAGGTACGTAAATTTAAAAAAATAATAAACTAATGTATTATTTACCGATTTGGGTCTCGGCAAATTACACATCCAATTACATTACTTATTGCTAAAATAGATGGTAAAATATAAATAGTAATTATGATAGCTTTGCATGTAACTTTCTAAGAAGAAATAAAAGCTTACTTCTATTTATTTTGTATCGATGAAGACGTATTTAGTAGACTTTTCAATAAATTTATTGCCGACTTACCTTCAGGCTACAGCGAATCCACTGCCAGAACTTTGATTAAATATGGTATTTAAATGACGCTCAAGGCACTACTGAATTCAGAATTGAAAGTTTATCACTTTATATTATTATCAGCATCAAACAATAAACACAATTACAAAAACGTATTGGGCCGAGCCGATTCAGCTGTCAGCATCAGCAGCATCAGCTTGCGTCAGCTCACTGACAACTGACTACCTACAGTACCTACTGACTGTCTACTAGGCATGGGTTCGATAATATATATCAAAACGTAACTTATATCGGATATGTGTTTATTATCATACCATATCGATATCTAAATATATATAACCGTTTTCACAAAAACTTCATCGAGTTATGGTTTATCCAAAGCGCAACAACGAGAACGAACTACGAATAACGAGCGATATGACATTTTGTACACAATTTTTTACTGGCGTAAAAGTGATGAAGCGAATATTACGTAACTTCGGCTAGTGATTGGTTATTTGGTTAATAATAGTGCGTGCGTAATATCTACATCTTAACGCGCTAGTAATAAGGTCTAGTTTCTATTTATTTAGTTACAACAAAGATTCCATAAGTTATAAAACTGTGAGTTTGCGTTTGTCGTTAGTTTGCGTTTCGTTCGTTTCACAGTTACTTGTGCAAATCGTACTACTGATATCGATATCTGAAAACGGTTTTCGATATCGATATGAAAACTGAATATCGGTTACATATCCGTTTGCGACTAAATACGAAAACGCCCATGTCTACTGTCGACTGACAATTATTGACAATCACAAGGGAGTGGAAAATTATCTGTGTTGCCAGGGGCCTATTTCATAAAGCTTGACAAGTCGACAATTTGTCAGAAATGACGACATTTGTCGGATTGTCACGACAATTCCCGTTTCATAAAACTTGACATATTTATAATTGTAGACAGGAATACAGTGGTAAATTGTCACTGTTTCTTGTTTGTTTCTTATAACAATTTTCATTACAAGTTTTGTATAAAACACCTGTCGGTGACAGGTAAATGATTGTCGGTGACAGGTAAATGAATGCTGGTGATAGGTTAGGTGGTAGGCTAGTACATCTCAAGTGGATTTCGGTATCCACTTGAGATGTACTAGCACATTCAGGTTCAGGAGTTGTTACAATCTCATCCAATGTAACGCACTTAGCAGCTAATGCACAGGTTCAAGAGCTTGATTTCTCTTAGTTGCAATTGGCCTTGTAGCGGCATTCATGCCGCCACAAAAATCAACGTAGCAGAATTAACATCACAACAAATGAGACTTGCGGCGCCATCTATCTCGACAGCTGCGAACTAACTACAAAAATCCTAAATCGCGATATCAAAGTTTACCGTGCGATTAGAACACATGCAAAGCCCGAATATCAACTCTCGGGCAGTTGCCCACCGGACACAAACAACCGTCTGGTCGGAGGATCCTCTCTTTCCAGTGGAGGTATGTGGGACTTTACTCTCTGTACCGCTACCTCCAAACTGGTGACCCTCGACATTGAACGTCAGCGCAGCCTTCGTGCAGCTACCTCATCATGACGTCATCATCATCATCACTTCCTCATCGTGACCTCAAGCTCTCGAGCAGCGAGTCATACAGCCAGCCAGTACCCACGGCTTCTACGGGTATCCTGACCACCAGCATGCAGCGGACGCGCATTCCTGGTCAGCATCCTCAGCCTTTATCATCAACGTCATCAGCGACCTTGGCAAACACACTGCACTTTCGGCCAGTCACATGAAGAGCATTGAAAAACCTCTCCTGGTCGACGCCAGCAGTCACGTCAGCACGTCGCACAGCTCCGACCCACCTTGGCAAGCACACTGCACCTTCGGCCAGTCACATGAAGAGCCTTGAAGAACCTCTCCTGGTCGACGCCAGCAGTCACGCCAGCAGCAGCATCGGGGCACCGCAGACAGTTCCGACTCACCGTGAACTCTGCGACGCAGACAGTTCCGACTCACCGAGAACTCTGCGACTTCCGGTTCCAAGTCACTGGAACCAACCTTCCACTGGCCTGGCAAGCATCTCAAGATGTATGGACGACTCATCCACTATCGACCTCCGGTCTCCGGAGGGGAGTGATGTAGCGGCATTCATGCCGCCACAAAAATCAACGTAGCAGAATTAACATCACAACAAATGAGACTCGCGGCGCCATCTATCTCGACAGCTGCGAACTAACTACAAAAATCCTAAATCGCGATATCAAAGTTTACCGTGCGATTAGAACACATGCAAAGCCCGAATATCAACTCTCGGGCAGTTGCCCACCGGACACAAACAACCGTCTGGTCGGAGGATCCTCTCTTTCCAGTGGAGGTATGTGGGACTTTACTCTCTGTTCCGCTACCTCCAAAGCCTCCTACTTTAGTCAAAATATATTCTACCGACACTTTACTGATACGGAATTTTTCGTTGAATGTAATGTCGGTGATTTCTAAAGAAAAGTTCATTCTCTCTCTAAATTCTCTCCTTCGCATATTTTGTCCTAAATAATAATCATCGCTGTCACTACTATTATCAATGCTAGAATTTAACATTTTTACATTCGCTCCCTCTATTCATTAGTAAAACAATGCACACTTGCTTCTCCAATCTACTTTGGACATTGGCAGAATAGTCGACATCGGCTTTGTTTGCCATATATGAAAATAGAATAGAACATTTTACATAAGTAGTGTTTCTCCGTGACTTGACACTTGTCATAGGGATGGGTCGTCGACGTATTTGGCGTCAACGAAACTAGACCGTCCAATTTCGTTCATCGACTAGTCGATCAACTAGTTGAATTCGTCGACTAGTTTACGCGTTAACTTGGTAAACTTTACGACGAAATCTACGGCGTCGACGGCGACGTAGGCGGTTGACTTTAGACTAGTCTCCCGCGTGCTTTATGTACCTATTAATTTGAACTTCCCTTCATATTTTTCCAGGCTTAGGACTGGCTGAATACTGAATAGAGTTAATCACTAATAAAGTTTTATTCACTATTCTGGCGTATTTAGAAGATCAACTGATTTTATATACATTAATTAAATATATACAAAACCAGTTAATCGTTGAATTCGCAAACATTCGAAAACGGTAGAACGGAAGGAACCTTCAGCGCGGAGCGCGATTAGTCACGCACGCAATGAATTTTAAAATCAAAACAAGATGAACTACGTAAGTAATAACAAACAAGTAAAAACTGGTTTGTCTCGCATAGTTCGACCAGTCCATCGCCTTTCTCTTTCGCACTCGCGAAACTACCAAACATCCATCAATAGGCATCCTTTTCTTCACATAGCACAACAATAATTTCATTCGACCCGTACAACAAACAAATATCAACTCCCTACTAATAGATTTAGAGTTCAAATTTGTTTGCAACATTCAACAAATTTCAACGGACGATTGAATTTGTATGTACCAGTCTACGTTCTCGTTCTCGTCTCGCCTGTCTCGCCGCTCGCTGCTCGAGCACCTAATTCGATTAACTTGGTATAGATATTAATCAACCAGTACTTCCTTCATTTCCATTTTGATATGGTCTTCCACTATTTATAATTCCGTGCGAGTTTTAAAAGGCGATTCAGGAAAATGAATTGCTCTATCAATTTTCATAGTTAGGTCTGTCTTGACATTAGAAACTTACAACTTGCTTGTACAGTTTTGTTTTGTTTCACTTATGTTGGTATAACTCGCTTGCGCGACGCGACGCGACGGCGCGCCGTCGCGTCGCGTCGCGCAAGCGAGTTGCGAGTTTCAGTTTAACCGTCTGAGGCGTCTACAGATTCGACTAGTCCATCGTTTATCGGTGAACCGTCGATTCGTTCACAGTACGTCGACGGTCGAATTAACTAGTTCGTTCATTCAACGACCATCGCTAACTTGTCATTAATTCTGACACAGGCCAAGGGTGCCTATCAAAAATGTACGTCAATTCGACAAGTTTACAATTCCTTATTGACAATTATGTGTTTCATAAACGACAACTGTCACAAAGTCCTCCACTCTCTGTCGAATTTTCATTGTCACCTGTAAATTTTTATGAAACACTAAATTGTCGACTTGTCGTGACAATTTGAAAAATATGTCGGATTTTCCGATTACAAATAAATCAGACCAAAAGATTTATGAAACGTACAATTGTCGCGTTGTCGACTTGTCACCTGTCACCTGTCACTGACAATTGTAAGCTTTATGAAACGGGGCCCAGATGAGTCGAGCCCCAAGTCACCGAAAATTGCATCTCAAGGAGAGTTGGTTGGGCTGTGGATTTTGTTCGAAAGAGTTACCGCGGCCCCGGAACGCAAAAGGCACTAGGAGGAGCATGGATGGGTTTTAGTCAGTAAGAGTCTGACACTCCCTCCCGCTCCACCCAGACCGGCAGGAGTCATTTGATTTCCCATGTTTAAAAAAAAAAAAAGTTGTGTTAGTTGCGTTCCTCTCAGCCGGTGACTCTTTCGAATTTGTACGAAAGAGTCACCGGCTGACGTATCAACAGTGAACGCAAATAAAGCATTGCGTTCACTGCGTATCAAACATCAGAAGTGTGCTATCCACATATTTATTTTCGACCTAACCGTAAACCGTGGCTTTGAACCCACTTGGGTCACTGCCAGGTGACAAACGATCACCACAGAGACACCAGCCACAGAAAAAGTGACAAAAATTGACACTTTTTCTGTGGCTGGTGGCTGTAATATCATATTTATTTAATAGCCTTTTTATTTAAAGGATAAAGCAATGTAAAACCCTATTACCAGACAGCACTATTGCGGCTCGTAACATAACCAACTTCACGACTCTAATAAAACAATCGCGGGGCAATCTCAATCCAATGTTGACAATGTTGTTTTCAAGAGTACCAAATCACGTGACTGCAAAATTGACATTGGAATCGTATTGGCCTTAGATTGGAATTGAAATTAGTTTGAAGAGTTAGCCCCATGCTAGAGGCAGCCTGCGAATGGTGGCGGGTACCATCACCGGCCACTGCTCACTGAACAAACATTTCCACACGATAGGTTTACCGGACTGTCCTCTGTGCAGAGCATGCATGGAGGAAGAGGAAACGTATCGCACGTGCTCCTTGAGTGCACAGGCGTCGCCGAAATACAGAGGCAAACCTTAAGGACACCGAATTCACTTACAGATATCCTAAAAACACTAGAGGGACTAATCTTCTTCTGGAGGGAGGTTGCCTGGTTTGAATCACGGCCACCATGGCTCACGCTCACTCGTATAACATTCATCAAATAAATCTAAATACATTATGTTAAAGATCTACTACCCAACTTCGTTCAGCTGCTGGGCAGAGGTTTCTCTTCGCGACCCAATCTCCGCACACCTGTGCTAAATCATGATTGTGTCATGCCAAAATGCATGACACAATCATGACTGCGTCCCTTAAAATTCAATTTTCACAAGTGTGGCAACACTCAACATTGTGAAAGTATGGGAGTTTTTGACAATTATTTGCAAATTGATTCGTAGTGGATATTGTGGTGTAAAATTGGTGGGGTGCTAAGAATCTCCGGGTGAGATCGATCTCCCGTTATACGACCCAGGCAAAAAACAAACCGGATAACGATAAAACGCTTCACGTTTTAACCTATAACACTCGGACTTTAAAAACTGAGGAGAGGCTACTAGAACTCGAAAATGCATTAAATGAGATAAAATGGGATATAGTAGGGCTATCGGAAGTGACGAGAAGCGGAGAGGAAACGTTAGAAAGAGAAAAGAGTATATTTTATTTCTATGGCCAGACCGAAGGACGCTACGGAGTAGGCTTCTTAGTAGCGAAAAAATGGAAAAATAATATTTTAGAGTTTAAATCATATTCACATAGAATTGCAGTTTTAAAATTTAGAATTTCAAGCACTAAAACACTATCCATAGTCCAAGTATATGCCCCTACGTCATCCCATCCTGACGACGAAGTAGAAGAATTTTATGACCTACTTGATAAAGCATGTGACGAACACCGAAGTACATGGAATATTGTTCTAGGTGACTTCAACGCCAAAGTAGGCCAAAGGCAAGCCATGGACGATGAGACAATTGTTGGCCCACATGGTTATGGCGACCGAAATGAACGTGGTTCTAGGCTAATTCAGTTTGCTTTTGGGCAAAGCTTATGGATAGGTAATAGCTTCTTCTACAAGAAACAACAAAGACGATGGACATGGATTTCTCCTAATAATATAACAAAAAATGAAATAGATTACATTCTCGCATACAAAAAACAAATTATTAACAATGTTCAAGTTATTAACAAATTTAAATTTAGTTCTGATCATAGGCCCGTGCGCTCGATTGTAAAACTAGACATAAAAATCCATCGCAAGAATATATTCAAAAATAAAATTAGACAACTGAATAAATAATCCCTTATAGCCTGTAAAAAAGAGTTTAATGTAGAGTTAAGAAACAGTTTTGATATTTTAAATAAAGAAAATGAAGTAAAAAGTATAGAATTACAATATAAAGAAATAATTAATAGTATATAAAAAGCCAGCAAAGTAGTCAAACAAAATAAAAATAAAATTAAAAAACTTTCAGGAGAAACTAAGAAACTAATAGAGGAGAGACAGGCTTTAAATTTAATAAATAGAGATTTACAATACAGGCTGAAAGACAAAGAAGTTAAGCGCAGCATCAGAAAAGATATTAGAGATTATAATAAAAAACTAATACAGGATGCATTAGAAAGGAATCGATTACTAAAAATAGCAAAGCAAGGAATCAACAACAAAAAATCGTGGATTACATGTCTAAAAGACAGCAGAGATGTTAAACAAATTAATAGAGACAAAATTCTAGAAATTTGCACAACTTTTTATAAAACCCTTTATTCCGAAACACCTCATTCACAACCAGCGACTAACTATTCATTTTCCGATACTGTATCCCCCATATCTGAAGTGGAGGTTCGTGATGCACTCACCAATTTAAAATATAACCGATCCTGTGGTGAAGATGGCGTAAGCACCGAAGCCCTAAAAATGGGTGAACCATCATTACTCTTCTACCCAACAAGGTTGTTCAACGACATCTTTCGTACCGGAAACTTCCCAACAAATTTTTGCCATGCCAACATTATACTTCTCCACAAGAAAGGTAATAAGTCCGAAATAAATAATTATAGACCCATTAACCTTATTTCCCACATTTACAAAACCTTTAAATAATTGAAAAACGCATAGCTGGCCAACTAGATGAAAAGCAAACCCCAGAACAAGCGGGTTTCCGTAGAGGACTTTCCACCAGTGAACATTTACACACCATCAACCAAATAGTTGAAAAATATCAAGAATTTAAAATTCCTTTGTATGTTGCATTTGTGGATAATTCTAAAGCCTTTGACAGCATCACACATTCTGCGATATTCAATGCCCTTACAAAACAACACATAGAAACAACCTATATACAACTACTGCGAAAAATATACACCCATAGCACAGCTGCCATCAAACTAGAGAGATTAGGTCCTAAGTTTGAAATTCTTAAGGGAGTCAAACAGGGCGACCCGCTGTCCCTGAAGTTGTTCACCAGTACCCTGGAAGAAGTATTTCAGACACTGGCAGCCAAATGGGAGGAGAAGGGTATTGTCGTCGGTCGAGCGAGGTTAACTAATCTACGCTTCGCTGATGATATTGTCCTTTTCTCTCCCACAGCCACAGGACTAGAGCAAATGCTACAAGACCTTAGCGATGCAAGCCTTGAGGTGGGACTGAAGATGAACATGTCGAAGACCAAAATTATGACCAACAGCTCCAAAAGGAACATACACGTAGGCGGGGAGAATATACAATATGTTCAAGAGTACATCTACTTGGGCCAAGTAGTCTCTTTCCAGGCAAGGTAAGATAAGGAAATTGCAAGACGAACGGAAAATGCCTGGAAGAGCTACTGGTCCATGAAGGAGCTATTTAAGGGCATGTCACTGAAGCGTAAGCTGATGGATATGTGTATTCTCCCCATCTTGACCTATGGTGCACAGACTTGGTCTTTGACTAACATCCAAAAGTCCAAACTCAAGGTTTGCCAACGTGCTATGGGGCGCAGTATACTAGGTGTTAAATTAACAGAACACGTTCGAAACACTACACTGCGCTCCAAAACGAAAATCGTTGATGTGGCTCGAAAGGCTGCCCAACTTAAATGGGACTGGGCAGGACATGTCTGCCGCATGCCGGAAAATCTGTGGGCCCGCAAATTACAGTATTGGTGCCCTGAAACAGCGAGACGAGGCCGCGGCAGACCACGGTGGAGATGGCGGGATGACCTGGATGTCTTCCTTACGAATTGGAATGATGAGGCGCAACATCGTGAGCATTGGAAGGAATGGAGGGAGGCCTTTCCCAGCAGTGGGACAGTACGGGCTAGTAATAATAATGACTACCTAGGACTGAAGGACTTGTATCCATGGTTATGAAATAATATAAAAAAAAAATGAAAGCATTAGAGATGGGCAGCGTTAAAAAATAATAACACTGCTAAATGCTAATGCTAACAATAATTAACACTTTAAATTAGCAGTTATTTTTAGCAACTGTTAAATTTAATCACAGACAGGTTGTTAACATAATTAATTCTCATTTCCTTCATACTTTTCACAACTTAGGACTGTCAACTTTTTCTGTTGGCGTATGTATCTAAAATAAGAATCAATTTATTTGCAACAATTTCTTTTTTTGTCTGTTTTTGTTAGTATTCGTAATTTTTGTTTATTAATATTATTTATTTTTGTTTCTTTTTCTATTCTTTTGGTTTTTTTTGTGAGTTGTGACTGCTAGATTTAACAACTGTTTCAGAATTTATTTAACAGGTGTTGACACTAAAAAAATATAGCAGTGTTAATTTAGCAGCTTATTAATTTTAGACCCATCCCTAGAAAGCATGGATGTCAATGTCAGTAGATGCTCGTGTTAAATGTGTTATTCACACAAGTTTTGAGGTTATGTTGTGAACTTATAGAATCGTTGTGTATTGTGTATTTGAGAAATTTGAATACAATAACTAGGCTACAGGATGTCAAAAATGAAAATAAAAGTTATTAGCCGCAATCCAGATGATTATTTACGTGCCACAAAACGAGATATCCACAAACGTGAGATTAATTTTCTATTTATTTATTCTCATTATACCTATTCAGCTACCCGTTGCTACTAGATGCATATAACAAGTCGTTGAATAGCGGGTTTGCTTGGGTAAGGCCTATGAGCGGCACTGGCTGGCATCGTTCGCTTAATGATGACAAATAATTGATTTATAAGTGTCCGGCCGAAACACGATTTTCAGCCGAAACCGAACGTTGAGCTTCTCTTCTCAAATAGTTTCGGGCAAAACCGTTCCCGAAACTTGTTTACATAGTTGTATATAACCTCCGAAACTTAAAAATTGTTTGATTGTTTCAGTACCAAGGAATTATGATCCAAGTTTGCATCCTTTGGAAGCGCCACGTGAATATGTGCGCGCAATGAATGCTGTAAAACTTGAAAGAGTGTTTGCTAAACCTTTTATCGGTAATCTCGATGGACATAAAGATGGCGTTTCAAGTATCGCTAAACATCCTAGTAGATTAGCAGTTCTGGCAAGTGGAGCATTTGATGGAGAAATTCGTTTGTGGGACTTAGCTGTAAGGAAATGTACTAGAAATTTCGTGGCTCATGAGGGCTGGGTGCGAGCGCTATGTTACACACCCAAAGGTGATACATTCACCAGTGTTGGCGATGACAAAACTATTAAAACATGGAAGGCTGAAGTCCAAACTCCCGATGATGAGGAACCCATAAATACTTTGCTCAGCATGTCTGTAGTTACAGGTGTTACACATCACAGAAATAAACCAATATTTGCAACATGTGGTGAACACTGTCAGTTATGGGAGAACACAAGAAATGAGCCTGTGAAAGTTTTTAAATGGGGAGTGGACAGTCTTCATCATGTTTCATTTAATCAGGTGATTTTTTAATTTAATCTCTTATAAAATTTAAAATAAATGTTATATGAGGCAAGCCATCTAAATCAACCGTTCATAATTTTATTATCTAATTGTTTTCAGGTAGAACAAAACTTGCTGGCATCATGTGCAAGTGACAGAAGTGTAATTTTGTATGACTGTCGTGAATCAGGACCACTGAGGAAAGTTGTCATGGAACTGAGGTCTAACTCCCTGTCATGGAATCCCATGGAAGCCTTTATATTTACTGTAGCTAATGAGGATTATAAGTATGTACTATCCTTTTTACTGGCAACATATTTCTAAGGTTACAATATCTTTCACTCTTGCATTGTGCTGTAAAGCAACTATACTTTGCTTTTAATCATTCCCTTTAATTTTTAGTCTATACACATTTGATGTAAGGAAACTAAAACAGCCAGTAAACATCCACATGGGACACACATCAGCTGTCATAGATGTAGATTATGCACCAACTGGACGAGAGTTTGTAGCTGGCAGCTATGACAAAAGCGTTAGAATATTTGAGAGTCTCAAAGGAAACTCCAGAGACGTATACCATACAAAAAGAATGCAAAGACTGACATGTGTTAAGTGGACATTGGACAACAAATATATTCTATCTGGCTCTGATGAGATGAATATCAGAATGTGGAAAGCCAGAGCGTCAGAAAAACTTGGTGTGGTAAGTGTCACAGGTTTAATTTCAAATATGGTTTTAGGGCTCATTTTTCAAGTCAGATTATACTTTTAATTGAAAAATAATGATACCTGTTTGACTTAAAACTTTCTATAAGAAAGCTGTCAAACAGCTATTTTTATTCCTTGATAACGAGTACTCTGACATTGAAATATCAGCCTTTTGCTGAAATAAATTTAAAATTCTGTGTTGCCTATTAGGACAGTCATTTAAAACATCTAAGGCTTCGTTTACGGAAACGCGGGGCATCGAGCGGTGCAGTCAGTAACGCGGCCTGCACTAAATTTAAACATAATTATGGTTTTGTATGAGAGTGTTTACGGAGAAGCGATTTTACACGCGTTTGCTTGAGATGCAGGCGGAGCCCACGGGCGGGGACCGCTGCGTCGTCCGCGGCAATACGAACATACAGCCATACCCGCCACCAACCACTTGAGGTGTCATATTGGTCTCTGAGAACAAAAAACGAACGTTCCCGCCGCGTCCGCCGCAGCGATGAACGCCGCATGCTAAGCTACACGTTAGAGGATCCGCCGCGGGCGCAGCGGCGGGCACCGTTACTCCTCACGCCCCGCACCACGCCCTGCATCTTCAAACAACATCGTACAGTTTTCGTCAAATAACTTTGCCCCTCTGAAGTTAGCCATTTGCAAAGATCGCGCAGGTGCAGTCACGTAAATCGCGCCGCCATAATCCCCATGTCTCTTGCGCATGCGCAGTTGCAGTTTGTTCGTAATTTTTACTACTACGCAGCCACTCGTAGCCAACTTCAGAGGGGCAAAGTTATTTGACGAGAACTGTACATTGCCATATGTTTGTGTTTGCGCGTGTGATGATTCTGGCCGCCTGTCTAAACGGAAAATACTTCCGACGCGCCGCGTCTCCGTAAACGAGGCCTTAGGTCGCAATAAATTGCACTGTCCTGGATTTTTTGGGACATAGTTGGAATAGATGCCAGTTAAAGTAGTACACCCAATTTTTCAACTTCGAAAAACCTGTGCAACTTCGTGGGAAAAATTCTTAAATTTTCGGTATTTTTAAGATTTAAGTGAATTGATTGTAATTGAATATTGCTAGAATATTGTCAAATGCGTCTGCTATCACTGTGATTGGTGAGCTCAAACTTTTGACACGTCATTGGTTTTAGTTTCAAAAACCGTGTTACTTTATTCTTTTACTTTCACGATTACCATAATATAATGAACATAATTATGAATCTTGTAATAAATACTGCTGCAATAACTTCAGTCTTACGATTTTCGTTATCCAAATGCATCCGTATTGGCGGTAAAAGCGCGACTCTTCATTCTGGTGTTAATCACGCTATAGGTAGTTTTTCGGGTCCACTACGCATTTTATCATTCATTTGCCCTCTGCTAGTTACATCACGGCTCCTTCTTAGGCCAACTGACAAATATCTCACAAGTGACGTTTTCGCTTAAGGGCTTTGGTATTCTTTAGATGTCCATCCATTTAGCTATTGTGAAGGGCGAGTTGATTACCTTACAGCAGATAACAACCGGTCCTGTAGGCGTTATCAGCGTGATAAGTAACTCTTGCATTTGCCTCTTATGTTGGATGCTTATCTTGCGTATTATATTTCAGCTCAAACCGCGTGAGAGAACCGCACTGAACTACGCAGATTCATTAAAGGAGAAGTTCGCAAACCACCCGCAAGTGAAACGCATAGCGCGACATAGACATGTTCCCAAACACATATTGAATGCCCAGAATGAAATCAGAACTATTAAAGAGAAATCAAAGAGAAAGGAAGGTAACCGGCGGGCGCATAGCAAGCCTGGTGCTGTCCCCTTCGTACCTGAACGACAGAGACATATTGTTAAAGAGGATGAATGAAAATACACTCTTTAAGTTTTTAATACCTGTTTCATTTGGCAATAATATTTGTATATTTATTGGAATCAAGTGTTACATCATTTTATTTTAAAAATACTCGTGAATAACAGATGTAATAAGTACAGACATTTTTAAGAAATCGTTTTTATCCATGCTACAGCTTACAAGTAATACAAAAAGGTATATTAGACGAAATATCATAATGAATAAACTAAATATAAATTATGAAAGTACGCAAAGCTGCTCTAAATACATTCAGCTGCAATTATAATTACTTAGTATTATTCTAACCAGATTGATTAATCGGCCGACTGATGCGGTTTGGAAGAGTCATAAGGCGGATATCCACACTGAAAAAAAAAATAATATTCAAGAGTTGATAAGTTTCAGACTGGCATGATATAGTACATTACTGCAGCGGCCAGCAAGAGGCATTGATGGACGAACGTGTAAATTGAAAATTAATAAATGACGAACAACTAGCAACAATATTTTTTCCCGCGTTAAAGTGTTCATTTGTTTTTTTTTTCAATAAAAAGCTTTCTATTTACAAGCCAGTTCGAAATTTAAATAAAACCTTTGTTACCTCCTTGGTGGCCATGTTTCGGAGTAAAAGATAGTTCCATTTTTAAATTACACGACAGATGAGTTTACTGTGTAATTTATTTGGCCGCTAAAACACGACAGATATGGATTTTCATACAACTTTTGCCGGCCGCTGCTTGAATGTATTTGGCCAGTACAGCAATTTAGATTTATCTCGAAGAAGGTTGTCAAAATAATGCTCAAACCAAGCATGTTTGAGAAAATATTATTAACCGTTATTTGAAGCTGCTGCTGCGCGTAACGGATAGGACCTATTATTTGGATATATATATTTTCATTATAAAATGTGTTCCGTATAGTGTATCCGTGGCATCACAGGCCCTATCGGAATACCAGCGCTGTGATATTTTCTTTTTTTTTAAATATCGCAGCTTATGCTGAGATAGGGACCTTTTTGGCCTCGCACAGAATATATGATGCTTTTGTTATTTTTATTTAATTTTTATTACCTACATACCTATCGTTCATTTTATTTTATTGTTTTACTTTTTGTTTGTCTTGTGCGAGTCCCAAATAAATAGTTTTCTTTCTTTCTTTATTTTTTATATTCATAATTATCAAATTGTTTCAATTAAAAATAAAACTATAAAAATAAACCACTTTCTTTGAATTAGGAACAAATTAAGCACCCTTTGGTTTGAACCAAAGGTTCTTTTGGGAGTATTGTTTTATCGAATAATTAGTATCAAAGTGTTTATTATCAACTTGTTCTAAATTACTTCAGAATCATCTCTTCAAGGTAAAAATAATAGTCAGGCGACACTTGCATTCGCAACTTGCAATAAATACATTCTGCTGTTCACCTTTAGAGGCTCGGAAAAGGCGCGAGTGCAGATGTTTTCGTGCGTAGTTAACTAATAACAGACGTTGAGTCTAGAAATTGGATGTTATGAATGAAAATGTATCCAGTGCGGTCGAGTCAAGTCGACGTCGCGCACCCTTGAAGATTAATGAATACTTACATAATATCACGAGGAAGTATTGTTGTGTCAATGTTGTGCTCCAGTACAACAAGAATAGATAAAGTCTTAAGGGATGGTTGATAGTCAAGGAGATGCAGGTCACTGTTATCAACCAATCTCTCTGGGTTGTGATCCACACTCTCCGGTATTCGACTTACACCAGTGCAGGGGCTGCATAAATAAATTAATTTGTTGTTTACTAATTCAATTCTTATTTACTAGTAATTCAACCTTAAACTATAGATTATGCAAAATCAGATGAATATAAAATACAAACAGCAAAACACTGACCTTGTGCCTCCAAATAAATACACTACATCTTTATGAATTAGACAAGCTTGACGTCGACGTTTGCACGGCACTGAGCCGCCCACATTGATGTATTGCCAGATATTGTCTTTGATAGAATATCTGTAGAGATCATTGAAGTGAGTCTTTGAGTTACCATTATATCCCCCAAAAATATACATGTAGTCTTGGTAGACCCCTGAAATCATATTATGTTTTTAAGATACTTACTACTTAAAATTTTTGAAATACTGTAAGTATTTCAAAAATTTTAAGTAGTAAGTATCTATAATAGTAAGTAATCTTAATTTTAATAGTAAGTATTTTAATTACTTTATTTATTTTGAAATGGGTGCAAAAGGACTTACAAGAAGAATGGCTGCGTCTTCCTTCTGGCCATGTGCCGCCAGGGTTCACAGCCACCCATTTCTCTTCAGTAGTATCTAAATAAAACACTTGGGGGCAGTATATTTCCTCTTGGGAATTGTAAGGGCTGTTCAGATCTCCTCGTCCACCAAAGATGTACATTTTGTTGTCTACAGCAACAGCAGTGTGAAAATCGCGATGAGATGGTGCAGTGCCTCGTGCGTCAATGTAGGTCCACTGCAGTGTATCAAGATTCAAGCAGTGTACTTCTTGTGAATACTGATCAGTGAGATATTCAAACCCTCCAAAAATGTACATCTTATTAGCAATCACACAAGCTGAATGGCCATCTTTGGCATAGGGCAGCATGCCTGTTACAGCTGGGGTGCTCCATTCCAAACTCTTGGTGTCAAAGCATGAGAGAGTGTCACATGCCACAGCATTATTTCTGCCTCCCCACATGTATACCTGTAAGATATTAACCCATGTTCCTACAGTTTGCTCTTTCAGATTATCAGAATGCTTTTGTGAAGCATAGATAACATGCTCTTATCTTTGCCAATAAGCCATGCAATGCAAATCAATTAATTGTGTTGAGTGTTTAGCTTGCAGTAGCTAATTTAAAATGTTCAAGCATGTCATTAGCTGAGCATCAATCTCAAACAATTACCTTTTAATAGTATTCATCATAAGTAAATTAATCAGGAAGCATGTGGTAATTTATTCACAGTAAATGTTTATGCAGCTAGACAAGGACTAATAAAAATCATGTGAATACAAACATACATTTATATTCTTATTATTGTAATCAATGAAGTTTTTTCTTACAGAAGAAGGCATTTCCTAGACAATAGGTCATAGGACCTCTATTTATAAATATTTCAGTTTCATTTTAAATGCGGAAATGTACATTATGTTGTACCTGATAGATTCTAGGTTGAGTTATACAAGCATGAGGTTGTACTGCCTGTAGGTTCAGATTAGCAAGCTAGTACCAGTGGGACTTTTACAACTTTGTACTTATTTATGTTCTAAATAACAGGTCTTAGGCACAACTAAGAAATTCTAATGGAGACCAAGTATCCTAGGTTCTTAATTGAAATTGCACTGTCAAATTAATAATAGTTAAACTACTGTATAGTATGTATATTTTTATTTATTTATTTTATTATCATTGGAATTTCATGTGTGACATTCTTTGGACAAAAATGAATTAAGCAAATGTCTACTCTGTATAGTCTTGATAATGCACAAGCACAGGCTTGTGCATTATCAATCATTTATCCCGGTAAGTGGCCTGGATTAATGGAGACTGAGGAGGAAGTGGAAACTCAGAGCCGCTGCTGCCTTGGTACTTCAGATTTTCAAGTACCAGGAGACCAGAAACATGTCATAGTATTTTTGGGCTGGTATAATTATGTAGGTAGGGTAGGTGTAGGGTAGGTGTAAGGTAGGTGTAGGGTAGGTGTAAGGTAGGTGTAAGGTAGGTGTAGGGTAGGTGTAAGGTAGGTGTTGGGTTAGGTGTAGGGTGGGTGTTTCCTGAGTAAAAAATGTACAATACAAATCAGGAAACCTTGCTATTTCCGATATTCACGCGGGCGAAGCCACAGCTGGTAGAAGCTAGTTATAAATAAAAATATACTTATAAGCATTCAAATGAAACCTATGACAGGTGCAAGTAATAAAAAAACGTAACCCTTCCTAGGCAGTTAGGTAAAAATGCTTATCAATACATCTTCACGAGGTTCATAACTTTTTTTTACTTACCTTGTCCCCATATGCGACAGTAGTATGGCCATATCTTTGGAAAGGCGCCACATCAGTCCTCTTATAATTCACTGGTGCCCATCTCAGGGAATTTGTGTCCAAGACATGGACTGGTATTGGCTCCCAGTCTTTGTATTCCTCGGTGGAGCAGTATCCTCCAAAGGAATAAATCTTTTCGTCGATGCATACCGCGGCGTGATTTACTCGCATTGGACCACCCTCGATATGCACCGTCCATCTCATGTTGGCAAGTGTTTACCAACACTGCTTGATGTTAGAAAGCGACGGATCGCACTGGAACCGCGCTGGTGTCTAATAATATTGGAAAAATATGCTACAAGGCTACAACCGAAAAACTACAGAGCTGCCTATGTTGACACTTGATAGTTTTGTGTAATAAATGTTTCAGTTTCACATTTTATTGATTTATCGCTTGAAGCTGTCAACTCAGTTATGTCATTAAGTCACTATGACAGCTCAACAGTGTTGCTCGCTTCCAAACGTTAAAAATCGGTATAAATTACAAATCTTACCATACAGGGTTATTTTTAAAACACTAACCTTTCATTGGGTGAAATACTCATGATTAGAAACAACTTTTACTATGGGACCAAGTCTGAAATATTAAAAAAAAGTAATCAGCTGATATTTTTTAGATTTTTCAGGGTTGGTCTCATAACAAAAGTTGTTTTTATTCATGAGTACTTTCACCCACTGAAAGATTATTAGTGTATTACAAATAACCCATAATATCAAATTTTTGCACAAAGATTAAAATACGCCATAATTGTCAATACCTACATAAATTACAGAATATAAATCACTAGCACTTCGCCCGCGCGGATTTAGTAGGTACTCCACAAACTTCAAAGGTTAGTTTTGGAAAATTAAGCACAACGATTTTCATTAATTACTTAGCCATTTCTACTTATTCTATGGTCTCAGGAGGCCTCAGACAATGTACCATTTAATTATTGAATGTGACTGTCGAAATGCCAAAATGTAGGAATTTGATCACGTGACGTTTCGATAGCATCTGTCAATCCCATACATTTTTGACGTATTGACAATCGCCTACGCCACGCCACAGTTGACAGCATCTCACTTGTCTAGAGCCAGGTTCAGCGCAACTGTTCACCCCGTTCACCCCATCAGGGATTGATTATGCAAAAAATTTTAGGTACATCTGTTTCAATTATCCCACTTTTAGTTTGTTCATAGCATTCCGACGTAAATTGAAGCAAGCAATAATGTCCTCCCCTAAAAACTTAATCACCCCTGCTTCACCCCTTATTATATGTAGTTTATTTTCGAAAAAAAAACCAAACATTTGTTATTCTTATTGTTTTATCGAAATCATTTAAATACCGTGTATTAACTTCATCGGACCAAGCATTGATACGATTCTCCCCAGTTCGCTCAAGCCGCGACATTTTTCTTACTTCGAGCATGTTTATTACCGTCGTAACTTTTGAACGAAAGGTCCGATTTGAATAATTTAAAGTGTAATTTACACGGTCATAATCAACCTTAATTGTCAAACCATTTAAATGGATAAGGATTAATATCATGTTACCGAAATCACCACTTTTTCATATCACCAGAGATTTGCTTGAATAATATGAACAAAAAGCTGTCATGGTGACTTAACCATAATAGTTAGACATATGATATCGGGGACTTTTTTGGAGATATTGATGACTTCTATAAAACTGTAGTACATCACTTTGCTCTATTGTCAATAGATTCCGCAGCGTACGTGATATAAGGATTTTTTCACACCTTGGGTTACATTATCGAAGTTTTCATACGGATCTCTAACTTTTTTGAAAATATTCCATAGCTTATGTCCATCACGGATAATGTAGGATTCCATTGGTGAAATAATTTTTCAAATCGGTCCAGTAGTTTCGGAGCCTATTCATTTCAAGCAAACAAACAAATTCTTCCTCCTTATAATATTAGTATAGATAAAAATACACACTGTAGTACTTTTTAATGGGAACAAGGAAAGTAATTAAAAAGTGGGCTGCAGTGTCAATGTCAAGTCATTGTCAAATTTACTCCATCGAGAAAAAAGTTTGTCACAATAAATAAAATTAATTTAAAAAAATATTGGTGAAAATGAAAAGGTAAAAATCTAAGTAAAAAAAGTGTTAGAGGATTTTGTTTCATTTAGAATTTGACTTAGATTTTCGGAGAATTTGTTAAATTGGTGTTGGCAACGCTGCAAGTGTCGTTATCAGGCAACTTCTAAATGTAAACGCTAGGGGCGCGCGCGTAACCTTTGCATCGCCAATGAAGACCGAGAAGCAAATATTCCTCTATGAGCAAAACCAATGACCGAAAAATGAATTAAATAAATGATTTGAATTTGAATTCAAGTCAATCTTTTCAGTAGTTTTTGAGTTTATCACGATCTGACAGACAGACAGACGCGGCGGGGGACTTTGTAGTGATAGTTATTTCTCTGTACCAAAAAAGACAGACATCATCAATACCTACATAAACTATGCGTTCAGGTTATTTACTTATTTACATAATATTCGGGCCTGTTAATGGCATTGAAAACGCTACCTCCGCCTGCGACCCCTCATTTTTAACACGACGGTGATAACCGATGTCCGTCCGATGACCGCCGACCTCTTCGCAAAAAATCTACGCTACAGTATAAAATATTTGCAGTTGATCTACTGACCTGTTTTTGTTTTAGACCATTATTATTCCTGTGGAAAATTTTAGCTTAACTGTTTACATTTATTATGTAGGTAACCTAGCGGCCAGTCTTGGCTTTTCCGGGTTGAATTTTTGAATAGAGCCCATGGCCATGTAGACTTTTCTTCCGTCTGTTAAATGATGAAATCATTAGGTACTGCAAGGTACCTAAACAGGTACATTTCAAAATGTATTTGATTTTTTTTCTTCAACATTGATAGGTAGGTACACACCGTTTGGTTTTGGAGATTACCCTCAACAATCAACATATACACAAACTCACAAAATTTGCACTCTCTATTTATTCTCGTTAAATATAGGTATATTTATTGATTATGTCCTTTATCAAATTAACTTTTTTTTACAAAAAAATACAACCGAGTTCAAAACAAAAAAAAACACTACAAAGTATAAAATAAGAACTACAATTTCAGAAGACGGGTGGTTTTTGTTGTTTCTTCGTTTTTTGACACCGACTTCCAAAATTATAGTTCTTATTTTATACTTTTTTGCCGTTAATGGTTTTGGTGTGTTTATATAATCAGAAGGTTCGGCAAATGAAAGAGCGTGTTCTCAGTTGAAGGTTTACTAAACGACTGGCTTGGACAGACTGACTGTCGTATACAAAAGGTTGAGATTATAGTTAACTTACGAGCTACGTCATACATGGCCTAAGACGCCTACGCGCTACAGTCCTCCCCCCTAAGATTAGACAAAGAAGTTTCACAAAGCGTTTTGGGAATACATTCATTGTGCGTACCGCTAAGGAGTGGAATTCCCTGCCGGTGTCTGTGTTTCCTGATAGCTACAACCTGGGAGTCTTTAAGTCAAGAGTGAATAGGTTACATCTAGGCAAGCGTGCTCCATCTTCGACCACATCGTCGCTTACCATCAGGTGAGATAGTGGTCAAGCGCGTGCCTATCATTAATAAAAAAAAAAAATATATATTACAGAGCGTGTTCTCAGTTGAAGGTTTACCAAACGACTGGCTTGCACAGACTGACTGTCGTATACAAAAGGTTGAGATTATAGTTAACTTACGAGCTAAGTCATACATGGCCTAAGACTAAAGATGTTGATTATACCTACGCGCTACACTTTGTAGTGTTTTTTGTTTTGAAGTAGGTACTTAGGTTGTATTTTTTTGTTAAACAGTTTTTTAGTATTTCATTTTTTAGTGGTTAGCTTTAACTAAACCCAACGCAAAAAGAATCATCAAGATCGGTTCATAAACAATAAAGTTATTCCCGAATAGATAACCCCAAAACCATGGTTGAATTGTACACATCTGCGTACCCTTACACAGCGTACCGGCGTGATGTTCTGTTATGAACTGGTGTGAACAATAAACAGACATGCTATTTCAGCAATCCAGGTTTGCTATCATTTATTGAAGAATTCCGTTACCTATGTCCGAAGTTCTTTATCAGATCTTCACCAAATTGAAATGGGACGGAAAAACCGGGAAGAATCCGGGAAGATACTCTTCCGAACAAAAAAGAATCATCAAGATCGGTTCATAAACAATAAAGTTATGCCCGAATAGATAACCCCAAAACCATGGTTGACTTATACACATCTGCGTACCCAAAGCGTACCGGCGTGATGATATGTTCTTTTTTTTTAATCTATATTTTAAGGGGCTTTTGAACACAGTGCACGCCAGCCCCATCATAAACTAACCTTAAATTACTTATAAAAACACAAAACAGCTAAAATGATATGTTATGAACTGGTGTAAACAATAAACAGACATACGATTTCATCATTTATTGAAGAGTTCCGGTATCTATCTCCGAAGTTCTTCATCAGATCATATCAGATTATATCTGGTCGAAGAAAAGGCAAGCTGCTGATTTCCGAAAAATTCGAAATTCCCTTTGGGTCCGAGATGAGCACTCGGCCCCAAGGAGACTCGGACACAAATGACTCAAACATAATTCCCAATACGTTTATTACTTATATTTATGCCGTCCGTGGCGTCACTCCAGCACAACCCGCCATGCTAAGAAGATGGGAAAGCACTAGGGTGTCTACACATGTTGCATCTCACAGTGTAGACACCAGTATTCATAAATAAAACATAGAAAAGACGTAAGCTATGATTAGTGTTTTCAAAACGAACAAAATACTACTAATAATGTAAACAAACACTACTTCAAAAGCAAAGTCACGTTTTTAACCGGGATAATAACTTTTCTGATACAAAATGATTACCAAAAGTATACATGACTGATATGGTCTAACTGCTACACTTACACTGTGTCCAAATTATTTTTGTTTTAATGCGTGTCCTGCTCATGAAGATCTTTAAATAGTTGCAGTCATGTAAGAAGAAACAACTACTATACTTTATGGTCAATAGTGTCGTGCTGGCTCAAGGAACTTATATACAACCTGGAATGACCATTGTCAATTTGACACCAAAATAAAAATAAACCTTATGTTTATGGAGCTAAGTTCTATTACAGACAATCACTTGGTCAAAGAAAAATCCGGTCAGAGAGAGAAAGCGCTTCGAGAGCCCTGTGTCCCTTTCTAAAGTGTTGCCAGGAGGATTATTCCCGAATTTAGTAGGAATGGTAGGAAAAAATAGTATTGTCGTGTCTTAATAAAAAACATTATCTTTCGTTCTGATATATTTCTAATATTTTTAAATTATCTGTTAGAATGAGAACATTTTTTTAGCAATAATTTGGATACTGTATTGAAATGTAATTAAAAAGAAAAGATTATTAGTAGAATATATAATTACATAAGTTAGACTGGTAACCCACCAGCCATATTTATTTGTTGTACAACAATCAATTTCTTTATTCGGATGTAATAAAGATGGTTAAAAAGTGTGCGATTCAAGGTTGCATAAGCGAATCCTATGCTGGATGCGGTGTTTCTTTCTTCAAGTAAGTATATGTCAATTCTTGAAGTAGGGTGCCCATAATGAACGAAATTATAAGATTATTTACACAATGCAGCATATAAATAGGAGGTAGTCTTCAACGTTAGCATAATAAAACTTTATATGGAATGGTGTACCGAATACTTAAAAGACGTGATCATGAAATTTCACATTTCCCGAGGAACATTGTAGGGAAATGGCAAAAAAGTTTCAACTTCCCATATTAATCGCTGATTTAGGTGTGTCACTTCGTATACTTTAAATAAATTTAAAAAACATAATTTCATACTGCCTGGAGAAGAATCAGGGAGGAAAAAATGGCTTGATATCATTCCAAGTCATTCACATATCAAAAATTATTTCGTTATTTGCAGTCTTCATTTCAGGCCCCAGGATATAATAAAACGTAGTTTAATGCGTTTCACTTTAATCCATCCTTAAAGCATAATTATTATTAACTTATGAAATCAAATTATTGGTTAATATATTATATCCTATTATATTAGTCTCCTTTTTTTTGCTTTTAACTGTTCAATGTTTGTTCTAAATGTTTAAGATAGCACCTATTATTATTATTATTTAAGTGTAATTGTACTTACCTACGTAATCAATAATGTACACAAGTAATCTGTGGAAACGTTGTGGATTGTACATTTACCCATATGTTATACCATACTCTATTGTAATACATATTGTGCAATTGTTTGTTTTCCCAAATAAATAAAATAAAATATTGGTTGGTCACCCTAATGAAAGGGACAGAGGGCTCTCGCGAAGCTATCTCGCTCGGACCACGTATCGACAGCCTGTGCGCATTCCAGGTTGTATATAAGTTCCTTGTGCTGGCTACAGCTAATACCTATGTATCGAAATTACACATTTTCAAAGACAACAAGGTGTTTGACCTTTTTCTATGAAAGCTGACCGAGCCATTCCGCCGGTCGATTCTGTAAACATGTCGAAGTAAAGGATTGGGTGAAGAAATCACGAAGTGGGCTGTCATTCCATCTTCATTATATGGATTGACAGCCCACTTCGTAATCACTTCACCCAAGCCTTAAGTTCGACATGTTTACAGCTGCTGAATTTTTAATTAACAACGTATAATTAAACTGCAGTGTATGGATTGAGGACACTAAAGCAAACTGAATATGTTTTGAGATATGGTCACCATAATTATTATTATCTCAAAACTCTAATATTCTAAATACTTGTGCAACGTGGCATTTTATCTATCGTCTTAAATTCAATTTTACAATACGCCGATAGTCAACAAAAACCCCGACTGCAAAAACTGAAAAGTTCCAATAAAACCACTTTTCGAGCAATCTGATGCAGGTGGCGGCATCAAATCTGTGATTGGACTAAAAATGTATTTAATCATCATTAATTTTCTAGTTATCATTATGATCATGTCATTTCATCAATTTTTAGTTCATATACCTGATCATCATTTTTCTAGTTCCAATATTTTTGGAATTGTCTCCTCGATCCTTTTGTGTTGATGCCCAACACGACTGTATCACGAAAAATGTTAAGTGGAAATGGTTTTCAGATCGTTGGTATGGTTTGTAAAGCCTTCGTAAATATTAAAATGATGAAATAAAATCTAAAAACGATTTCAAATACCTATTCAATGAAATTGAGTGGTGTTATTTAATGTAATAACTGCATCAAGTGGCGTATTAGCTTCGACTTTTATTATTTCCATTTTCACAATATGGCGTCTGACCCAAATAACAACTGAGTGGCAGGCAGAGCAGTTCCTGGACCAGGAGATATGCAGTAGGGTGATTAGCATCCGTGCAGGTCCTGATCCTGTTCAAACTATGGCAGTCAAACGGAAGAAATAACATTAATCACATGAGAAGTATTTTTTGGTTGAAATCACGCGCACAACCGCGCAATCAGACTTGTAAATAGAAATCCTTCGTGCGCGAGTCCACACTTGGACGGTTTTTCATTTACAACACAAACAACAGACAAAACCAATTATTTTTATAATCGGCACCTATAGTAGATTCCAGACAAATGTGCAATAACGGTCAACGACCCACATACATTTATTGACTTTCCATAAACACTGATTCACTCGCTCGAACTACTCACGCTTTAACACGTCATGGAATCAAAAACAGAAATAAAGACTTAGGAGCAGTCCTGAATCTACTTCTATCGTGATCCTTTATGTTCTCTAGTAATGTAAAATGGTTCATAATGTATTGTTCGGGTATCTACGAAGGGATATTAGGGAAAGGTCATTGTACTTTATTGCAAGTTTATCTGGCACAAAGTATAAATCATAATATTATAGACAAATTAAAACGATATTGAAACTCTTTTATGGTAGCTACTTTAATTTATCGATAATAATTTGAAATGTGTCTTACCCTATTGTCAAATGTCAATAATGTCAACAAAGCAAATTGAAACATTACCATGGATTCTCGCCATTTTGTGCTTTTTGGTCACACGTGTGCTCAGAATTTTGGCTGATTTTTGGTGGTTTAAGTGTGATTGTGTTCTCTATTTCTTGCTATTGTGTTTCCCAGTGTGTTTTCTCATTTACAAAAGTTATTTTCTAACGATAAAATGGATATAAATAAAAATAAACCCCCCGATCCTCCTGATATCCCTTCTCCGTCTCGGTCCGTCATGCGTTCATCAAATTTCAGTTCATCTGCCTTCCCGTTGAGCCAATTTGCTGATGTGGTAGGCACTACAGAATCCCAGACACCTCCATCCAACCGCAAACGCTCCGTAAATGAAGCAGACACAGTGAATCGGCCTCCAAAACAACCCAGGACTCATATAGGTCGTATGATATACTCTGTATTAGATAAAGGCCCTTTCATTGTACACGTTTCCCGCCAAGAAACCCAACATAACGCTGGAACTACCCTTCACCCTATTTCATTCGGAAGATTTTTAAGCAGTAACAACATTCCCAATATTATAGATATCAAGCGAGTCGGCAGAAACCGCGTTTCAGTAGAGTTTGCATCCCCTCAGGATGCAAACGCTTTTTTAGCAAATAATATTCTAGGTATACACTTATTTGAGGCAGCTATCCCATCTTTTAATATAACCCGTATGGGGGTTGTGAGTGGAGTTCCAACTGAATTTTCAGATGAGGAAGCCATGTCCTTCTTAAAGGTTCCAGCAGGCTGTGGACCAATCATCAAAATCCGTCGTATAAATAGAAAAGTCACCAAAGATGGCGTAAATGAGTACAGGCCTACAGAAACTTGTGTAATCACCTTTGATGGACAAGTTCTTCCAAATCGAATATTCTGTTTTTATTCATCATTAACTGTTAGCCAATATGTTTATCCCACTATTCAATGTCGCAAGTGCTGCCGGTTTGGGCACGTGGAGTCTCTCTGCCGGTCCAAATCCCGCTGCAGTAAGTGTGGCAATGATCACCCCAGTGATAGTTGCAGCATTGCTGAGGGCGAAGCTTTCTGTGTGCTGTGCTCTGGGAGCCACTTTGCGAATAGCAAGGCATGCCCGGAGTATAGCAGGCAGAAGACGATTAAAATCGTAATGGCTGAAAAAGTTATGTCGTATTCAGACGCTAGCAAAACCGTTCCCATTTCTTCCCGCAGTTACGCGGACATTACCAAATCCCAAACTCAGTCATACCGTAAAACAGTATTTCTAAAGCCAAAGACCCATGCCACTCTCTCCCCTTCCTATGATACAGCTGCTCACCTTCAGTTTAGTAACTCACCATCATCTTCTCAACCTAACGGCTGTGCTCTCAATAGGCCTATTAGTCAACCAAGCGAATCACCCGAAAACTTGTCTTCAATAATTGAACTACTAAGTAAACTACTTTTAACTTTAATTTCCTCCAATAAATCCCAATTACCGCCCAACGTTGCTTCATCACTTATAAATTCTCTTGTTCATCATAATAATGGCGCGGTGCGTGTTCCTTCAATGGAATGTTAGGAGCGTGTGGCATAAGAAGCACGAACTCACATTTCTCTTGAATAAATTCAAACCTCTTGCTTGTTCCCTCGCCGAGACTTGGTTAGTTCCAAGTCTCTCTTTCCGTTTACCTTCTTTTAACATTCTCAGATGCGATCGATCTGATGGCTATGGTGGGTCAGCACTCTGCGTGAACAATCGTGTTCCACTTGTGCCTGTTTCTTTGCCTTCTTTAGGTGTAGATATTAGCATAGCGGCTGGTAGAGTTGAGGGTATAACCCTCTTATCCGTTTACACTGCACACCCCCATCAGAGCTTCCTCCCAACTCTAAAACGGATATTAGGAAACATAGTTGGCCCTGTACTTGTTATGGGGGACTTCAACTGCCATCACTTTAGGTGGGGTTCTGAACGTTGCGACTCTTTTGGGGAAGGTTTAGTAGAAATTTTAGACGAACTTAACCTTTGTATATTAAACAATGGCTGCCCAACCCGTAGGTCACTCCCTGGTCAGCATAAGAGTTGCGTTGATCTTACCTTTTGCTCGTTGGATATCGCGGCATCATGTCATTGGGAATGTACCAGTTTGACTCATGGTAGTGATCACTTCCCTATTGTAATATCTTTGACTGATAAAACTTTCTTAGAAAAATCGAATCCGCCTCTCCTGAGATTTAATCTGTCTAAACCAGACTGGGCAAAGTATTCTTCAGTATTGGAGGACAAAATTGATTCTCTTCCAAAAGTTTCCTGTGATCTTGATTCACTACATGTGTCAAACTGTTACGACAGTCTAATTTCTGCCATAACAGACAGTGCTAACTTATCCTTCCCTGTTAAAAACTCAGCTCGCGGCAAGATTCCTTCTCCCCCATGGTGGGATCAGGAATGCACTTCAGCAATAAAAGAGAGAAATAGAGCCGAACAAGCATACAATCAGTCAATGGTTAGCTCTAATTTAATAGCTTTCAATAGGTCCCTCGCTAAATCGAAACGGTTGCTACGTAGAAAGAAACGGGCGGGCTGGGCAATCTTTTGTGGCTCCTTGTCCCCGTCTACTCCTTTATCAATGGTGTGGAAGAAGATCAATCGCTTTAGATCAGGTTGTTCCCCTTCTTTCTCATCTCCCATCACTCGAGAGACTGCCGAGAAGTTTTTCGACAAACTGGCCCCTCCGTATGTTCCAACGGAAGCTGAATGTTATCAGCCTATTTTCATTCCTTCCGATGATCCTTTTGATATGCCATTTTCTAGTCAAGAGCTTGATTCTATTTTAAAGCATACCCGTGACTCAGCCCCTGGCATAGATGGCATTGTCTATTCCTTTTTATCTCATGCAGGTCTGAAAGCTAAAGAGTATCTCTTAGTTATTTTAAATTATTCATACTATAACGGTTGGGTCCCTGATTCATGGAAAACCCAGGTTATCATTCCCATTTTGAAACCAGGCAAGCTAGCTGATGACCCAAACGGCTTCAGACCAATAGCTTTGTCATCCGTTCTCGCAAAATTACTGGAACATCTTATTAAGAATCGATTGGAGTTTATTGTTGAATCTAGGAACCTGCTTCCTGAGTCACAATTCGGGTTTAGAAAGGGGCTAAGTACAATGGATAGTGTTGGGATTTTGGTTTCAGACATTCGCACGTCTTTCTCGAAAAGCGAATCCGTTGTCGCTGCCTTTTTAGACATTTCCTCTGCGTATGACAATGTCCTTCTCCCCTATCTCAAACAAAAGTTGCTACAAATGAGAATACCGGAGAGAATGGTTCAGTGCATTTGTAGTTTGTTAATGTCTCGATCTTTGGTTTTAAGAGTACCAGGCGAACAATTTGATGTCAGGGTATCATGGAAGGGCCTCCCCCAAGGCTCTGTTCTCAGTCCGTTACTATATAATTTGTATACAGCTGACCTTGGCGCCTGCCTTAACAATGACTGTCGTATCTTGCAATATGCTGATGACCTGGCTCTGTATGTTACCAACAACTCTATTGCCGACGCTGCGTCATCTCTTCGAGTGTCCCTGGACTCTTTAAACCAATGGCTTAATGTTTACGGGCTGAGTCTGTCTGCCCCTAAAAGCGCTGTGGTTGTGTTTTCCCGCAGGAAATTAATCCCACAAATTTCAGTGGATACCCAAGGTCATTGTATACCGTTTGTTCAAAAAGTTAAATTTTTAGGCGTTTTCTTAGATTCCAAACTGACTGGCTTACCTCATTTAAATTATTTAGTTAGTAGATGTGAGAGAGCTATCCCCATATTAAAAGTGCTGGCCGGTGTCTGGTGGGGTGCCCACCCTTACACCATGAAACTGGTGTACAATGCCCTTATTCGAAGTATATTGGACTACGGATCCTTTTTATTGATTCCCTGTAACAAGGGCGCTTTGTCAAGACTGGACCGAATTCAGGCTCAGTGCCTTCGAATAATTTCCGGCTGTATGAAGTCCTCGCCAATTAACGCTCTACAGGTAGAATGCGCTGAACCTCCGCTGGCTCTGAGGAGGCAGTATCTATCATCGAGATTCTGGGCTAGAGTTATCCCCAAATCATACCACCCTCTTATACAAAAAATGAATGACTTAGATGCTGAATGCAGAAGATCTACCTATTGGAGTCACAAAGAGGTTCCTTTATTACTAAAATCGTACCGGTATTTAAAAAATTACGGGTCCCCTATTATTCAGTTTCCTAAACTCCCCATTTATAGTTTTGATTATGAGGTTATTTGTTATAAACCAGAGGTCTACTTTAACATTGGTATTTCGAAAAGGTCAGTTTCGGCGGACTCAATTTTTAATGCGAAGGTTGGTGAGCGATGGTTAAATTTTGAGAGATTTTTCACCGATGCTTCTAAATTATCGGATTCCAGCTGCACTGGTGCAGCGGTTTACTACCAGAACTCCAAAATTGTTATGCAATTTAAATGCCCTGTACAATCGTCAGTATTTACGGGCGAGTGCGTGGCCATTCTAGAAGCATGCATTTTTATAGAGGCCCATAGCATCAGTCTCGGTGTCATTTTTACAGACTCTCTTAGCTGCTTGCAAGCTCTAGAGCAAAATCCTTTTAAAAGCAAACTTCACAGTCCAATATTACTACAAATTAAAAAGTCTCTCTTTTCTTGTGCTCAGAATCAGAAAACAGTTCATTTAGTTTGGATTCCAAGCCATTGTGGCATACGAGGAAACGAATATGCTGATGTGCTTGCTAAAAATGCAGTTTCGTCCCAATCGGTTGATTTTAAACATTTCCAATGCCAGGGCTATGATTTGTTAAGCCTTCCCAGAAAGAGCTTGTTGTCTTCATGGCAGGTGCAGTGGCAAGAATCGAGTAAACGTAAAGGCGCTTTTTATCATGCCATTCAGCCTAACGTTACCCCTAAGCCATGGTTTTTCCCCTATAAAAAGATCTCAAAAAAGGTTATTTCCACTGTATGTCGCCTCCGAATAGGTCATTGTTGTTCTCCGGTGTTTCTTCATAAAATTCGGGTCAGAGATTCCTCGCTTTGCGAATGTGGGTTGGACGAAGGTACTTTGGAGCACATTTTCTTTAACTGCCCCAATAATAACCCATCCCATGATTTGTATAAACATCTCCCTAAATTAAAAATCCCTGTCCCCATCAACTTTCCGGCTTTACTAACTCACTTCTCAGCAAAGCTTCTTAGTGCTTTGATGATTTTTATTCGTGTAAATGGCATTCAATTATAGTTATATATTATATGTGTTATTGCAAAATTCCCTTTTATTTATATCTGTTTTTATTTTTGGTTTTTTTTTAATTTTGTAACTGTTTAAAACTCAACAACAAGGTTTTTATTGCTCAAAATTTTAATAAAAATTGTTCTCTGTCTACGGTTGTCTCACACGTTTTTCCATAACACATCTGACATTGGCAGAATTGTCGACATCGGCATCATTGCCATTAACAAAAATAGAATAGAAACATTACCATTTTCAATGAAAATAATGTGTATTAAAACAATAATATATTTACAACATATTTTGCCTGAACCTTCGAATTTTTGTGAGTGTCATCTTCTTCCATTTGTTCCGTTTATTGGCCATTTCTGTTTTTCACAGCTGTGTCGTGATTTTTTTAAAAAAAAGTGACACAGGTCTAGTTCCAGACACGTCCCGCAGGGCTCTGCGCAAAGACTACAATAGTATACTGGCTATAGACAGGCAACTCAACCTTATTTTTTAATATTAGGAAATGGTCGAACTCAGCGCCATCTACTTTTTCGGTAAGGGAACTAATTTATGTAAGTAAATGTATAGGTTGGTAGGTGTGTATAGCTGCTGTCCGATCCTTTATGTTATTAGGTAGAGAGATGAGTGTATCCGCTATATACTACAAACATACGTACTACATAAAGGAAAAAAACCACAGAATTGAATATTAAACCATTTTATTTAAAAAAACATCACTCATTCACAATAAAATTTTGTGTTCGCCTTTTTCGTCCCTTATGATTAAGGTAGTGCCGATTAGCATTTTCTTTCATTGAATCGTTAACATCCCAAAATGTTATTTTTCCAGTAAGAACATTATTGATATCTTTGCACCAGATGTTCACAACAACAACACACACAGCACAACACGAACGTTCGAACGAATTGTAACGCGGCTCAACAACAAGGAGAAACGAAAGCTCAACTCAACCTGCAGATGCACTAGCGAAACAGCAAAAACTCTATTGCAAAAGGAAAATAAATGCGCACGAGTAGTTCTTTACACTCTCACGCAGCCATTTGCAATTCAAGTGTGGCCATTCAAAAACAAACTTTTGCACGTTTAAATACCAAAATATAACTTCTTCACTATTAAAGCTCATAATAAAAACCTAATAATGTACTAATTTATATATTCTATTATTTTTATACAACAAGATAATGAAATTATATTATTTTTCTTGATTAATGTTATAAAGTAACTCCCAGCAAAAAAAAAAAAATGTTTAACCATAGCAACACCGCAATTTGTTTCCCTTAACTAAAAACTAGATGGCGCTGTTTTCAATAATAAATGAAATTTTAATTTTGTTCTAAGTTGCCATAGCATGGCTCTGCGGGGCTCTTAAGTCTTGTATACCTATATAGTGTATTATCTATGCTCTAAAGGCAAGCTATACCACAAATTCGAAGTTTATTCAAAAATATATTAGAAAACTCAAAAATCTAGCGCCACTTGGTCCTCCAAAATGCGATTACCTTTCAGTTCGTGCAATTTTCAAATTGTTTTGTGTTGTAATTAGGATATGAGATAAAAATGGTTTTTTTAAATCGACCCTTTTTCAAAAAAATTATCAAGAAAATGATACCTACTTAATATTTCGTGTTTTGACTTCCACTTGCCACTAAAACAAGGATGTATCCCTCACATATATTTTTTTCCGGGCTTAAATTATAGTATTTGATTTAAAATCGATTCACAAACAGCCAAAATTCGGATAACGCCCCGTTAAACGGTGAACAGAGTCATCTATGATTTCTGAGGTAGAGCATCAACAACAAACTACAAGCAATGGATGCGCTAAGTATGTTAAGCCATTGAAGCCAGCTTTCCAGAAACAATGTCGCATGACAGTGATTTACCTTCGATGAACCTAGGTGATGCTGTTTATAACTTTGAAATAAACACAAGTCTATGGTAAGTAAAAATAATAAAGAAGTAATAAGTTATCAGAAGGTCCATATTGAGGAAATCAGGGGCGCCGGCTTTTAGAAAACCTTATGCTCATTTGATGACTCGAAAAATCGCATCATTTTGATAACGGATTAGTAACGGGCATCCGTTGCTCGCATAAATAATCGTCAATAAATAATAAATTGAGACAACATCACATAGGTACATTGTCCTGGTCCCAAACTAAGGTTTTCCCTTGTTCTAAGGAAACCAAGAACAACGGAGGTACCACAAACACCCAGACCCAACAGAAATATCTGTTTCATCAACAAACATTCCTGTTGGTGCGGGAATCGAACCCGCGACCCTTGCGTCGCAACCGGCGCTCTAAACCACTGCGCTAAACGGGTCGTCGGGTAATGAAAAAAGTGGCTGTGACATACGGACGGACAGACAGACATGCCGAATCTATAAGCGTTTTTTGCCATTTTACTACTGAACCCTAAAAAAAACGCCCATTCCTAAAAGGCGATTACTGTTCTGTTTCTTGATGTCTATTCTCAGGGGTGCTCGGGGCACCCTCTGTTTATTTCTTATGGGTGCTCGAGCCCCCGAGCACCCACGGTGTCGGCGCCCCTGGAGGAGATTAAGCAATCAACGTGTTTCTGCTGAACTGATGACGATGATATCAATAGGGATGATTCCTGGTTAAAAATACACAATTCTATTAAGTCCGTTCAGTTAGGTTATCGAAAAATCATGGACACGTATTTTTTGCTTTATTAAATCAATAAAAATGACGAAGATAAAACGCATCAAAGATCAGGAGTGCGGGCTCGTGACTAGTTTTTTTTCGCGATATCAGTGTTGGTCCCATAGGTAGTGAAAGTTGTTCATAATGATGAGTACAATGACCCCTTAAGAGGTATTGAGTTTATTCTGTTACACGTTGTATATCATTAGGACCCAGTAGGTGGCTACGTTGATTGCAGCATCGGTGGAATAATCCCCCAGAGTACAGGGCCTCAAGTCTGCTGTTACAATAGTGTCAGAATGTTCTATCATTGATTTCATAATTGTTGATTTTGACAAGTTTGGTAATCTACTAATATAAAAGCGTCATTATGACTTTCCAATGGTCAACCACTGACACTCCATTGAAAGAAAATATTTTCTTTCAATGGAGTGTCAGTGTCATTTAATGTCATAGAATGGTAATCTTGTACATAATAACAAATTAATGACAGACGTATGCGGTAATCTGCTAAAATTTTGACAGTTCCTTCGATCAGTGACCTACCATTAGAACGTTATTGTGCAGTCATTTTCAAAGACATTGAATATTTAGAACCACGATTCTAATACGAGACCATTGACCGATCAATGATCGACCATTATGAATTTAGCAGATTACGAACTTATAGCAAAATGACAATGGGATCGTGTTGGAATGACGAATTTATAAAAATAGCAGACTTGGGGCCCTGGTGTATGATGGTCACATGTTGGAGTGCCCCAGGAACATGGGACACTCCAACATGTGGCTCATGTTCTAAAAAGGGGTACCGCAAACACATTGGGTATCCGACGAGTCTAGTAGACCCCATTTCGCCAAGTAATGTTTGCAGCGGCTTAGCCTGGGTGCGCAACCGATTGAGTGCTTTCCGTATAGGCCACTCACTGTTCCACTGTAGATCACGTCCAGGTGGCAGATGTTCTTGGGGTTTCAAGTAGTCGGGTGGTGATAGGTGACGTTCTTCCCACAGATTGCTTCTCACCTTAGGTGGTTGGTCTTGGATAGCCTCTGTGCATCGAAGAAAACCCTTCCGGCTCTTAAACCTACCCGTCGCTGGTGTGAGACCGTAGAGGGGATGTCTTGCATCAGATTCTTGTATTTTTTAGATTCTTGTTTGGGTTTTGGTTCCAGTATCGAAAACGAAGAAGTGGCTAAGCTATACAAATTGCGATAAAGGAAGAAAAACGATGATTTCGATGGATTGTTTGAGGAGTGCAGCTATGACAGAAAAGTGATAGCGTGACGCTTGACAGGACAGAATGGAAGAAGAGAACATGTTGCGCCGATCCCACGTATCATGGACAATGGGCTGGAAGATGGTGGATAATGTAAGTAAATTACCTTAAGATGATTAAGCTTAGCAAAAAAATAGAAACAGATTTTAACTATGGCACTGCTGGGGGCTGATATCTATATTGGAAGTGAAAAGTATATCGAAGAAGGATTTTATTAGGTAGGTACTTACGTTACCACTTTTGTGTTAATACCTAAATGCCACATAATTTCTGCCATATAGGTACTTAGTAGCAGTATTAGACCTCATGTATTACATAACGACTTTAAAACTTAATGTATCTTACTGAGTAATATTGTATACTTTTTTCATCAACAGGAGAGCAATAGGCGTGATCTTTCAACGCCAGGCGGTGTTAGGGCGCGAATCATTTGTTATTATTTCTCTCACGCGTCAAGTTTCCAAACAAATTGTATTGTAACTGACAATATGAGCGATTATTGTTCGATTTGATACAAATGTTCGGTCCGTGCCGAGAAATATTTGACGTGGAGACTCTTTTTGTATGAGGAATGTTAGATAGGATTGATGGTGAGACAAAGTGTTTTTGAATAGAAAAGCGCAGAACTATAGGTACTCTTGTTAAGTTTTGCGATTGTAAGTTGCAGCCCTCGGCAAGATACTAAATTGCAAGTAGGCCCATTCCAGACGGCACCAACATAACGGTACAATTGCCTCTGTTTCATAGATATAGTTGAAATACCTAGATGTTGCCATACCTGGGTGGGTATGGCAACATCTAGGTATTTCAACTATATCTATGAAACACATAGTACCTTTTTATGGATGGGTAATCATCAAATGACTCCTTCCGCTTTGGGTGGAGCGGGAGGGGAGTGTTAGACTCTTACTGACTAAAACCCATCCGTGCTCCTCCTAGTGCCCTTTGCGTTCCAGGGCCGCCGTGACTCTTTCGGACAAAATTCACAACCCTGGCAGGAGCCACTTATTACCTACAGTACCTATTGATAGAATGATTCATCAGTAGCTTCACTGCTTCGTTGGTCAAGTGGTCGCAAGCACGTCGACTAGCGACTGCTGAGTTTGAATACCTGCAGTTCTTACTTCAATTCCCAGGTCAGATTTAGTGCTTTTGGGTTTTCTCAATAAATAGAAGTTTATCAGTGTATCAGGACTTGTACCCGATTTATGGCAATTAGTTCGCCTCCATGATGGTACCTAAATGATTTGATCATAACTAGAAAAATGTTGGTGTAGTATTTAGACGCTCACCCTGTTCGGAATAATGCATATCTATGATGTTATAGGTAGGTATGTACTAGGTACCTATATATGCTTCATACTTTGTAGCGTCAAAATATAGGTACGCAATTTTCTTTTCCCCTGAACCGCGGTATGGAGGCGGTGACATGTCCCGTGACGTATAGAAAGCGCATTGCCGATGACGCCCGATCTATAAATCATATTTCGGGATCGGCAATCGTCCATCCGCCCGTCTGCTCGACAACTTTCCTCGTTTTTTGTCTGACTCCTAAACCGTTAGCGTGTGATGTGATAGAAGGGTGGCGACATGTGCTGGTGCCGTACGTTTTCAACAATTGTATCTTGATAAATTGATGTAGTTAGACGGAAATTAAGTGCAGGTGAACAAAAACTGGAAGTTAGCAAAATGTGTACCTACCTACTTCTAGCACTGCAGGTAAGAACGTTCCTAAGTTGTAGAGTAGTCTTTATTAAAGCCAACTAGAATAAAATAGACCATCACAGACCTCATCTATCACTTTCCATCAGGCGTGATCGAGGTCAAGAGCAAGCCCATTCCTTAATAAAAAAAAATGCCAATTACCCGACTGTCCCAGAAGGTAAGGTACTTACGGTAATGTTTGTATTTGCCTCTTCATTTCCACATCATCGATTGCATGAATACATTATAAGCTATTTGGAAAGCTTATTTGGATACGTTACACGCACCACCCGTTAGCCTATCCAATAGTAACATTTATCATCGGAATCCTATAAAAAGTAAACCGGAACTAATCCGGGAGCCCCACCAGTCACCCTCCCCTAATCTGCATGCGCCAAGAAAATAATTTCACGCCCTAACCACACGGAGACGATGCGCCATTGTTGAGATTTTATGAATAATTTTGATGCGTGGGTGTTTGTACTGTGATACACTGTGGCGCTGATAACTTGGCAGTGGCAATAAAACTGCTTATTTGGTAATTCTGTTATGTTTTGTATCTGTTCGATTCTTGTGGGTTTACAGAAATTCCAGACGTTTTCCCTGTGGTATGTAAATCTTGCCGATTTGATTTATGCTTTTTCAGAACTATTCGTAGAGATTCCTTGAGATAAGATAGCAAATATTTACCTAGTAGTAGGTTGTTCATTAGCAGTACCCATCAGTATCTAGGTTAGTTAGTAAATCGATTGCTACCATATGGTTGAGGACACGTCTTTTGATAATTTACCCATTTGCGATGGTTTGGTCAAACAGTCGACGTAAAACCGATATCCTGAAAAAAAATAAAAGAAAAGTACCCTTGACCACTTCTCCATGCCCTTAGAACCTAATTTCAAAACACTAACCAGTGATGCATTGGGAAAAGGCCCATACCTACTGAGATTTTCTTAAAATGTTCATCGATTGCAACGTTCCAAGGGCAAAATATCCATTCATAATCTGTAAATATCTTAAGCATATCAGCACGTATCACGTAGGTATACGATACGTATACGACATGGCACTATAACGTGACATCTCAGCGACATAAAGAGCGCAATGTGTCTAGTCGACGGCTCGATCGACGTTATTGATACACGGAAAAGATTTCTCTTTGATAGTTGCGGTCGTGCGTTTTGACGCCTCGCGTCTTGGGGTAGTGCTGTGACGATGTTTCATCGATACCTATTGATTGTTGATAAAATTGATTTATTTTATCCGGGTGTTATTTTGTTTCGGTCGGGCCTACCCTTGGCTGTGCTTCTAAGGGCGAATTTCACCAATGAAACTGAAGGCGATCAGCGTATAAACCACGTTTATGAGCTGTCAGTGTCATTATTTTTCTATGGAATGTTGACGTTGACAGCTCATGAACGCAGTTTAGATGTACTGATCGCGTTAGTTTCATTGGTCAAATTAGCTCTAAGTGAGTAAAATCAAAAGTACCGTGGCTATAGTGCCACTAGCAAGAAACTGTGACACTGTATGGTTGGTGTGGTTTAGATAACAGTTGCTGGTTCAATCGGTCAATGGTTAAGATAAGAGTAGGTATTGAGATACAGTCACATTCAGTAGGTAGTTAGTCACACTTCCGTCGGTTTTTCTATATTAAGCTTACTGCTGTGCATGAAATCAAGTACCTAGTTAATAATAGACATCGGCACTTACATACTAACTAAATATCTACCTAATGACCAAAATATGAATTTATTATTCTAAAGAAAAGTTTAGCCATGTCTTCATGTATCTCTTCTTAGTACTTATCTATTGTACAACAAATGAGGACAAGCGACATTTTCGATTAATAAAATACATCGACAGCGGTTTTAACGTGGGCACAGCACTAACCACCATAAGGCTGCGTAACGTTCCCCAAGCAGCGCCACATTTATTGATGGACTTTGGAAGTTTTCAATATTATGGCTACTTTACATATCATATGGAGAGTTTTATTACGATTTCGCATTTGCCGCCTGATGGGAAAAACGATTTCCATCGGCATCGAGGCGAAAAAGAGGGTCTGTTGTTCTGGACTTTACTTATCATTTCCAGAAATCAACAACATAGCAGAAACAGCCAAATAACTTTTTTCTACAAAAAACCTTGCTCTTTTCCTATTAAGGATATCACTCCTTTAAAATATCGGAGCCATATTTTTATCATCTCCATATCGCTGGACGTTTATTCCCGCTATTTTTTCGCCATCCAAACCTACGCGGCAACCGTATGTCATTTTTATGTGGCCACTTTTCGACATTATATTCCTTTCTATTGTGGCAAAGGTGCTCATAGGGATAAGGGCCTTAATATACGATTATCGGTGGCACTCACTATTGTGCTTGACCTATTCTTTGAGTTATTGCCCTTATCGACAATGATAGCTCAATTTTGAGATTCTTTTAGAGCTTTAGTATGGGATAAAGTATCCTGATGAAAGGTGCCTGAGTACCTAAGTAAGATTGGTAGCACTGATAAGATATCATGCTAATTGAATTTTCGTACAGTGATTCTGATGACTTTGTAGGTGACGATGGTGCACAAGTTGTTCAGTAAGTAGCGCCAGGGTCAAGTTCCAACATCACTCTCGTGGAAAGCCCAACTTTTAGCGCAAAGGTCGCACATCAAGAGCAGCGCGGAGACAAAAACACAGAAAACCGGCCATTACGAACAAGCAAGTCGCAACTTCTTAAAACATCCTTATCCAAAGAACACATAAAAAGCAGACATCGTTTTTCTTTTAAAAAACTCTCTCATTTGCCTATCAATAGTGGTTGAGGCAGATCTGACCGTAATAAATGTCATACTTTATGGCACTTAGGAAAAAATGCAAGGGAGCCATTTTACATTTTAGCCGGTGACCGGGGATCGCTATGTCGAATTACGCATTTCGAGTAGCCATTTCCTTGGGGAATTTTAAATATTTTTCGTTTGGAAACATTGAGTTTGTGTTGTTGATTTACGATGTTTACTATGGAAGATATTTGTTGACGTGCCCACACGGAATCGTATGAGAATTATAGCTTTATCTCCAGTTAAGTACTACATCAATTATGATAAGTACTGTTTAGTAGTATCGATCTGTTTTGCTGGTAGCTTTATTTATATTGCTTTACATCTGAAAAATAAAAATAACTAGTATCATCACAGAGTAAATAATTACTTAAAGAATTATACACGCAACTAAGTCTAATATTTTGTAGATCTACCATCACTCTATCTGTCCATCTATGAAACCTGAAAAAAATACAATAAATTTTCGTTTAAAATAAATACGTAGTGTAGGTTGTGCAGCATCTCATCAGATTAAGCACAACCATTGTTCCACTAATGAGATTAGTCACGTATGATGCAAAGTACCGCTGCTAGCCGAAACTCACTAAAATGCACCAAAGCTTTGGCTGAATAACGTTAGATTACAATCTGTGAGATATTCATGAACTCTGACCAGACTCGCGATGTAAAATGTTTCAGGAATTAGTGAAATGGTAAATACTGGGTAAGTTCAGAGCTAAGAAAGAATATACATACCGAAATCATAGAACTGCTTATGTAGGTAAGTATCTATGTTTCTGCGACTGTTTTTATTATTTTACTTGTCTTGGTATGTACCAAATACCATCAGTTTATAAGTAAATACTGTTTTGTCATTATGAAGGTATATTCACTAATAAACTTTAGAAAAATGGATAAACTGAAAATAATTCACGATTGGAAACAAACCAATGCATAACCGGCCTTTTCTTTCTAAGTAGGTTAAAAACACATTGTACTTTAGGTTCTGACTAACTCGAAGTTTTGAAAACCCATCTCGCATACCGCAGTAGATCCCTGTGCCGTTTCATATTATTTTCAATCTACACATAAAAGGCGGTCTGGGCCAACTGCACGTGATCAATCAAAGATTTAAGCCTCCCTTTGACCAAATAACGAAAGTGTTGCAAAAATTCAAATTAAATCTGTCCCAGACGTGTTTATCGTGGACGCAAAAGTATTAAAACACTCCTTTTGTATTTGTAACTCGAATATAGGATTTATTTAAACTATAATATTGTCAAAAAAATATAGGAAATCTGTTACTTTCAGGAAAAATCGAATGGAAATAAATCATTTCAAGTCAGAGTTTTTCTGATACTGCTTTAGTCAGATTGATAACTCTTTATTTTACATGTTTACTAAAAAGACAATTCACATTAATTTTTACTATTGTTGTTGATCAAACTATTTCTTAAAATTAGCGGATTGTGCAAGATTCGTAGGTTGCTGCTCGAAAGAACTGCAATCTAGTATAAATAGGTTCCTGGCTCATAGCCTGCGACGACCACATTAAACCTATTTCCTTAAGTCCAAGACTAGGGACTTAATTATTATGTTTGCTTTAATTTTCTTGATCAGGGAAATCAAGATTTGTACTTACTTCATAAGTAATAAGGCATTTTAAATTGAAAATAAAATCTAAACGGAATATGTGTCATGTTTCGTGTTGTTGAACGATGGGTGCAACTGTAGATATGCATGCTAAACGATAAGAAGACGTAAAGAACATAAGGAAAGTCACCAGGCTATTATATATATTACAATAGGACCTCCTTATTTTTAAGCAAAGGCAACAACCAAAAATCCTCACAGTTATACCTCGCTCTATTTTTTTACCCCACACAAAGCCAAGTAGCTAGCTACCGGCAGATAGAACCGTGGATGACACTGATTGGCAAGGGGTTGATCGCTTGACGGATGGCCTATTGTAACCAATCTTTTACAATTGAATTTAGAATTATTTTGATAGAGGGTGAACGTGCTAGACGCTTTAACTGGAATTGTCGTATTTTGCTATAACGGATTATTGATTAATCAAGTTTTTTAGTCTCCAATGTTTTTCTAGCCTTACCAATAAATTACATGACATATTGGTTCAAAAAAGAAAAGCTACGTGTACTTAAGTTTACCACTGCAACTTTTCTGGTCATTTGTAGAAAATGGAAAATCTCAATATCTAAGCTCTATAGGTATTCAGATCATAAGGTCAATATTTTCTCCCCAGTTTACTATACAGTATTTTTTTTGTCACACATGTTAGCCATTTTCGTAAGCTTTTCCTCATTGAATCACTGGATTTCTTAAAGCTATAAGCAGAGGAGTTGATCCAAATGAATATCTACTAAAGACTATCTATAGTAGATATTCATTCACTAAATATTTCCACCCCAGATTGAACAGTATTTTCCTCACACATGTTATTAGTAATTTACTTAAGCTTTCGATCATTGAATCACTGGAGCATCTTCAAGCTAAGCGGAGGAGTTGATCAGAATGAAGTCTCTTGTAGATATTCACCCAGTCAAATTTTCCACCTCAGATCAACCTGAAAATGCAAACAGTATTTTCCTCACACATGTTATTAGTAATTTACTTAAGCTCTCGATCATTGAATCACTGGAGCTTCTTCAAGCTAGCGTCAGATTAGGTGACACAATATTTGCGGGCGGAGAGTGCGTGTGCGCGATAAAAATGTTCTATTTATTACGAGCCGACGCGGAGGTACATTCAAAACGCGTCACGCGTTGACATCCGACTTCTCCGCGTTTCCGAACACGTACGCTTGCTTAGGGTTGAACTGTCACTGATTTATTTTTGACTACCTTTTGCGAGTGGTTTCGCTTCCGCGATTAGTCCCACTGGAACCAGGATTATTTCCGGGATAAAAGTAATCTATGACATTCAGTGGCAGTATAGTTATCTATTAGCGAAAAATAATCTGAACTACTAAAGATTTCTTACAAGCAAATGAACTGACAATAAATTGAATCGATGTAAAATATAAGTTCAGATCCAGCTATCCAGAATTCCCTAATTCCTTAGCAGCTATGAGGAAATTATGTTGTTGAATAGAATCTTTGATAAATATAGGTGGGCGAATTTGAACGGTAATTGAATTCTGTAGGTGTATGGGACATTTTTACCACGTAGGTATATGTAAAATTGAAAGGTATCGAACATTTCTTATAACATTTTTTTTTTCAGTGGTCTAGAAAAAGTGGTCCTAAAACAAAACAAAGCCAAAAGAAAATGTGGATTATCCATCTTGTTCCGAGTATTTAATTTTATCATACCTACTACACAAAAATCGACAAAATTTTAATCTCCTTACAATTTTCCATTGGAGTTCGTCAGCCCTGTATCATATTTCGCGGGATCACGCGCCCGCCCCTGTCACCGGCACCTATACAGTCAATACATGCGAGTGCGAATAATTTTTCATCTATTCCCATTAAATGTGACGTCAGAGCCGCTATCAGATGTCGGGACTACAGTTCATTATATTGTCATACTACTACAATAATGCCAGTCATACGTTATTTGCGAGTGACTGGCATTATTTGGCAGTTCGTACTTACGTTCAGAGCACTACCAGCTGGAACATTCGATCAACGTGAAAACTTAGGTGTAGGGAGCTTGAAGCGAACTATCATTTCACCTTAATTAGATGAACTGACAGCTCACTTCATGTTCATGTCCCCGTTTGCACGGACCGAGTTTTACAGAATAGCACAACAGTTTCTTAACGACCTATTTTAACCACAAGCACTGCAATAAATGCACTAGGTACACGTGCCCGGATCATACACAGTTTCCTATTTTCTCAACCATGTCAACGTTCCTTTACACAGCTCCAGCGGAACAAAAATAAGTGTAGAACATAAAGTAAACAACGCCGCAAAAAATCTAGTGTGCAACTAAAAAAATGTACACGGGACTATTCAGCGTAAAAAGTATCATTCATACTGCACTGCGGTCAGCGCCGACTAAGCCGCCTCGCAAAGTCAAAAGAGCTTTGACTTCAAAGCGTTGGGGAATAACTGGCAACACCAAGAGAATGCAAAATAAACTGGCAACACTAAGGTAAGAGTGCAAAATAAATGCAGCAACAGCACATTACACAGCCATTGAATCAAAAGACAGACAGAGCGTGAAGTGATGAAAACTGGAAAAATAATAAAGTTGCCCCTTACGAGTGTGTGCGGGGGACGACTATTCTGGGATCTTGAGGCGCGCAAATAAGCGCTGGGCGGCCCTGATCGGTGACCTGCACTTTACTCAGACCTCCTTTTACTGGTTATTGGAGCTAATACCCAAGTCTAATAAAATCTCGTAGACGTTAGGTCTACGCGTGCTACGACGACGCTGCGGCTGAGGCTACGCCGATCATAATGTCTCTTGCTCGAATTTTGGCATGTGATTTCGATAGCTTTGTATCAAGCTCTCATATAAAAATGTTGAACTAAGGATGCTCACAAAGCTCGTTTTAGGATAATTGCAAAGTTTGATCAACAACAATAGAAACCTTTTTCATTCGCAAATCCAATTAAATAAAGTCAATGGCTGCATTGCCAATTTATTTCCCAAAAACCTCTTTTTATTTTTTTTTTACTGAATGGAAAATCATCAAATGACTCATTCGAACAAATTCCGCAACTTCCCAAAAACCTCCGGGCCTTTTTTTTAAATACCCACACATCAAAATTGCCTACGAAATGTGAGAAAAGTAAATCCTCAACTGAAAAATAATTCCGTGTGGTCGGCACTTGCTAGTACCGCGCCTAGGTGTTCGCACAAGCCGTGTCAATATTGGCAGACACTTGCAGGGAGAGACGTATGATTTTTACATCAAAAGCAACACGAGCTCAAAGCAGACCAGAGAGAATTTACATTTGATGAGTAAGAGGTGTCGTAACGTTTTTGTTCAGCCGACGTGGGGATAACAGCCTTTGCAGGCGCAAGTAAACAGTTGCAATTGCTTTGAAGTCAGTACACAGTGGTTTGGTTTTATGTTTACCCCTTTAGAGAGTTATGACAAGTTTCCCATTGTTTGTCCGTTTGCAAAAGATTACCTATCTCTGGAAGTACCTACTGATCTGATTACAAAATTCTTTTACTAAGCAGCTCCAATTATTAGGTAAGTATCACAAAATGCACGTTTGCTGTGTGATAGTTAATCAGGCTAGTTTATTATTAAACGGATTAGAATATAAATATTTGAAGGCTCTTTCCAAATTACTATCTTTCAAAGACAACTAATACTCCAATGTAACTTCTCGAAATGATAGTGCTGATTTCGGCTCAGATTTTTTGAGATGATATTATGGCCATCATCATTTCAGCTGAAAGATGTCCCCTGGTGGACATTATGTCTCCCCAATTGTCGCTACATTGACCAGTTCTGGTTGACCCGCAGGCAGCATGCAGCGGATATTACAATAAACATAACAAAACTAACGTAATTGATAAAACCTAACATCCATCAATAATACCGCAGACTGACGTCGCGTTTAGTAGGTACCCACTAGTCCCGCAAAGCGGCGCCAAAAGCAAATTAGTGAAAACATAAATTATCGAAAGCGCAGAGCGGTGGCACCTTGCATTGTGAACAAATTTAATTTCCTACTCGAGCACGAGTAAATGCATGAAACCAGGATTCATGAAAGCAGGGGCGCGCACCTATTGGTTGCATTATTTACTGCACTTTCGACCCCTGGCGGAAAGCAATGTAATTAATTGGGTTATGGCCGCGGTTTTGTCGTTGTTCAACACGTCATTTGTTTAGGCGAAAAATTTAATGGAGAGGTAGTTGTTTAGAGTGCTATTAAAGGTTAGGTAGTTAATTGTAGTTGAATTTTTTAGCTAAGGTTAATGAAAACCTAATTAATTTTTACTCTGGACCTAAGCCTAGTACCGTTAACTTTTAATTTGCAGAGTTCTCATAAGATTGAATCATTAATTTACGTGGATAAATTCATTTAAAACAATGTTAATTTAAAACATGATTTCATTAATAAAACGCTTGTGGATGTTTGTTAAATAATTACACAATACCTATCGCATCAAATCTGTAGCATTCCATTTAATATTAATATCTATGCAAAATTTTCACGTTTCACAGCGGGGATTACAGTTGTTGGCCGTCGCACCCAAAGTTACGGCTTTAATATAAAAATAAAGTTTAACGAGTTGCGCAGTCTGTTGCAGCTTCCCAATGTTGAGCTCGATTTATTGCTCGGCAAAGACCATTTGTTTCCGATACTTTTTTGTGGGCTAATCCCCTGTATCTCTTCATTTTTTTCCGTGAACTGCCCGCTTTTGTGATTAAAGCATTTTGATTGTTGTGGGGATGAACCTTTAGTGGTTGGAACGCCTGTTCGATTAGTGTGAGCAACGATAGAGGTGTTTTGTGCCGTTAGTAGGCCGGTTATTCGAGGTTGATTTGGAAATTAAGTGAATGAGTGGTTATTTTAACTTGTTATAGTTTTTTTCTTGACTTGTCTTCTACTACTGATATAGGTAGATACAGAACTTTCTAAAACAACTTTAGCGGAAAACAGAGCATGACAATTACGACAACTTACAAATAAGTACCTATTCGCAATGTGATGTGTAATGACTAATGAGAAAGCTTAAGAAATTCACTTGATGTCCCCTACGTAACCGCCTCGGAATCAAAGATAACATTGAGACGTTTCGGTGCGACTCAGCGACGATAGATGGCGCTAGTAGAAACGAAACGTACCGAGCGGCAAAGTTTTCGGACTTGGAGGGAAAGATGATAAGATGACTTTATGCTAAAGTAGTTTAGTAAACCGTTTATTTATTTATAAATGTAGATAAACATTTATATAAATAATTTCTAAGCTTAAAGAAAATAAATTCGCGGTTTTTGTATCTGATTTTGATATCTTCTTCATTCAGAATCCGCCAACTAAGGCAATTTCAGACTTCAAAGTTCCGTTTAGTTGGAATCTTGTACGAAATGGTTTCCTGGAGGCTTATTGGAGGAAGCACTGAGCCTATCAGAAGTAACTTGGGTTCTGCCTGTAAAAATAAATGTATGTGTAAATAAATAAATAAATAAACTTGCAGTTTTGCTACAAGTTAAAATTTAAATTCAAAGTACGAATTTCTAGTAGGCAACACAGAGAGACATCTTAATAGCACGACATTGTCGCTAGTAGAAATAGTTACTGTCGTTTGTATGTTTTTTTTCTGCCCGGTCTGATATGTCCTTTCTTTGAAATGAAAAATAGATTTGAAATAAATAGATTCTTACACTGGGTGAACAAGTGTGGTGAATGTCTCTGTGCTTCAGTTATATATAAAAAAGATATCTTGGCATTGCATTGGTACATATCTTCACAAAAAAGGCAATATAGATAAGTAGGTGTCAGGTATAATTAATTAACATTAATTATGTGTAAACATATGATTATGTTGAAATCTCTGTAAGTTATAGTCAGAGCAGATAAAAAGTAGCTAAGAGCTATTAATTTGTTTGTTGATAAAGAGTACTGAAGATTATCTGCCGGTGAAAATATTCCACGTTTTATACAGAGATAACGTTGTCTTAAGGTCAATATAGTCAAACAACTTTTCACAAAATTAAATTAATTAGATGTCCCATTGTCAGTCAAATTAAAGTAACTGTGGTGTGGTATGGTGTGTGTTTGTGTGGTGTGTGTGTAATTTTCATATGTTAGTGAAATATCTTTTTGCAGATTGTTTCTGCTCCGAGATTAGGTTCGGATTACTGACGATTCCTCTAATGAGCCTAATCTTCTCCTCATCATCTTTTGTGGTGTTTGATTATTTTTTACAAAACTAGAAATCAATTAATAATAGAAGTACTATTTTTGCACAATAACGGACGATTTCTTTCACATAATCTTAATAACTACTTGCTTAGTTTAAATATCTAGTAATTAGCAGATTCTTTATTCTATGTACAATTTTAATTTAGATATGCATAGCATATGTAGGTATATTGTGCCAATCAAGTTCAGTAAATGTTTGAAAATAAAACTAATAATAAATAAACAACGTTAAAGTACGTTTTCATTTACACAACCCTCGTACATTTACGGACATAGATTAGCGGGCAGACCTCCACACTCGCGTCCCCAGCCGCCCGGGGTGGTTTCATTCTAAAAAAGGTCATCTCATGGAACCCTGAAAAAGAACTAGCTAAACTAACGTCCACTACACCACTTTTTTCCATTGAAACTAGTTACCTATTACTTTTTCATCTGTAGGCAATTTTGAGGGCAGTGCAAGTGTATAGCTTATAGCTATATAGTATTCCAAGTAGGTTTTGAAAACCCTTTATTTATTATTTTAGTTAAAAATTTCTCATACTTCCTTGACGATATTTATATGAAATACCATACCGCGACTTCGTCTGCGTGGACTTCAGATCGTGATGAAAAGTATTCTTTATGTTAATACAGGTTATAGACTATAAATGTGTGCCATAGCAACAATCATCATACAACTTCATTTTAACAAACACGCACGTTTAAATATTAAGTAGGACCTACTTAATATTTAAATGTGCGTGTATGATACCAACCTACTTAGGTTAGGATCATACAAACCAACGTACGAATAGACTGAAATCTTATCCTAAATAGTAAAATAACCACATCGTTTGATGGACCTTGAAGTAATATGTTGACACATACACAACCAACCAAATAATTATATTTTCTCATACGATTTTGGGAAGACACTTGAAGCTGAAAAAATACTGGATGTATTCGCGTTTTCTTTGTAGAAGCAATGCAGTATTCCCCTTAACAGTATAAAACATTTTTAATACTGAACAATTTTAAATCTGTTATGAATTACCCAGTGTTTCAGTGGGTAAATATAGCCGTAGATAACATCGTTCTTTGTTTCGACGCCCCTTTGCTGACATCTCATTATCTTTGATATATGATTGATAATCACGCAGAAATAGTAGATTATGCACCCAGGGGATAAAGCAGTGTCTTGTGTCACGGGCGTCATATTGAATCTCGAACGCAATGAAGGATTCGGGAGTTAACTCCCGAGCGTAGCGAGGGAGTTCAGAGTTTAACTCACGAGCGAAGCGAGGGAGTTAATACAAGAATCCTGAATGCAGCGAGGGATTCAAGCTAGCCCAAGACAAAGACACCTTTATCCCCGAGGAGGATACTCTACTTTTCACACCTCCTGTGAGAAAATAAGAAGCCATAATACGAAAAACCAAGTATTTTAAATTTACAAACACTAAGTAGAGATATGTATTTAGAACTATAATGTATGTATACCTACTTAAAAAAAGTTAGTTTAATACCATACGGATTTGCAATATCCGCGCCTTTTTTGCGTTCCACTCGGTATATCTACCACATAACGGCCACGACCAACTCGATTTTCGTTTTTTTTTTTCTTCTCTGTGGGTAAGTAAATATGTGCAGGCCTAATGTTAGCAACCTAATACAATTTATGTGTACACAAAGCTTTATACAGGGCTTTATATCAGCTGGTAGAATGGGTTCGGACGCTTGGCTGTATGCAATTTGAATTTAGAACGTCATAGGAGATGCTCGAGAAAATAGTTTTTAATTAATAAATCGAATATAGATGGGTTTTAAGTGTTATTCTTATCCTTTTATACAATAATCCGCACATAACCAATTATTCTTATAATATTGTCTTCAATCCTGGATCCTGGTCAATCCTTATGATTTTGTAGAAATTCGAGAATATCATCCCTAAGTAGTAAGAGTATCGAGAATATCTTTCTTCTTTCTGGAACAGAAAGAGAGAGACAGAGACAGAAGGCGTTGTAAGTACCTAATATACCGCCAATTGAGCAGACAGATGAGGTTCCAAATTTGAATCACATTATTGACCAGCGGGTTATAATGAAATCCAGTACAATATTATTGCCCGGCAGTGCCACCGGCAAAAAATGACTCACTTTAGGTTAGGTTGACATGACATATAATTTGACGTTTTCGATCAGGTGGTGTGAAAAATATATTTTTCCTTCACTCGTATACGGAAAACGTACACAGGTAGCTTAATAATTATATCTATGTACTCTGTACGTATATAATAGTTTGTACCTAATGTATATTCTTACGTCATTGAAAATGGGTTTCTTGAATATGGCTAGGTAAATATAGATTAGACTTGCACGTATGATAATCTGAAAAACATGTTAGTATTGTATGGAATGTTTTGTTATAAATCACGTTTGCTCACAAAATAACGATAGACGAATAGCAATTATGTCGTAGGCCAGTCTTCAAGTGTAGTTCTTCCTGACGTAGACAGAGCTACGCCAGTGTCGTAGATCCGTCTTCATTAAACGCGTAGCAGTCTTCTGCACCACGTCGACGCGAAGCTACGCAAGTGGCGTAGACCCGTCTACTTGGTCAGCGTAGCAGTTTTCCTGACCTCGTGACAGAGCTTCGCAGTGACTTGATTTTTTTGATCGGCGTAGCAGTCTTCTCGACCGTGTAGACAGAGCTACGCTGTGTCTTAGACCCCGTCTACTTGATCAGCGTAGCAGTCTTCCTGACCTCGTAGAAATAGCTATGTAGTGTCGTAGACCCGTCTCCTTGACTGGCGTAGCAGTTTTCTTGACCACGTAGACAGAGCTATCTAGTATCGTAGATCTATGTACTTCACTAGCGTAGCAGTCTTTTAGACTTCGTAGAAAGAGCTACACAGTATCGTAGACCCGTCTACCAGACTGGCATTATTTTATATGAATTGAAAATCATGAAATGACTCCTTCTGTTCTGGGTGGAGCGGGAGGGAGTGTCGAGACTCTTACTCATCCGTGTTCCTTCTAGTGCCCATTGCGTTCCAGGGCCGCGGTGACTCTTTTGAAAAAAATCCGCAACAAGCAGTCTTTTTGAGCTCGTAGACAAAGCTACCAAGTAGACACTTCTTCTTAATCAGCGTAGCACTCTTCCTGAACTCGTAGACTGGTCTACTTGACTGTCTTAGCAGTCTTCTTGAGTTCGTAGACACAGCTACGACAGTCTCATAGACCCGTCTACTGGACTGGAGGAGCAGTGATCTTGACTTTGTAAACGCTGAGCTGCGCCAGTTTGGTAGACCAGTCTACTTGACTGTCATACGAGTCACGTCGAGCTTGTCGACAGAGCTTCGCAATGGTGTAGACCCGTCTACTTGACGGTCGTAGCAGTCTTCTTGAGCTCGTAGACAGAGCTACGCAATGTCGTAGACCCGTCTACTTGACGGTCGTAGCAGTCTTCTTGAGCTCGTAGACAGAGCTGCGCTGTGTCGTAGACCCGTCTACTTGACGGTCGTAGCAGTCTTCTTGAGCTCGTAGACAGAGCTACGCAATGTCGTAGAAGCGTCTACTTGACGGTCGTAGCAGTCTTTTTGAGCTCGTAGACAGAGCTACGCAATGTCGTAGGCAGTTTTTTTTACGTTATTGAAAAATAGCCATCTATAGTAGACCCTTCCACTTGACTACTACTAGAACTATAAAGAGGAAACAGTCCTTTCTGATGGTCAGATCATATTCTCTTGTCTTTAAAGCCTCAAAAGCCGTGCTTTTTGCTGAAAGGGAAGTGGAAGAAAATTTTCAAGAACACGCTTGTCAATACTACCAGTGTGTAGGCAAGGAGATAGGTACAAGAATACCTTTTTTTAACAGTTTTGTTTTTTGTACATAAACAACGTGTAACAGAATAAACGCAATACAACTTAAGGGGTCATTGTACTCATCATTATGAACAACTTTCACTATGGGAAAAACACTGAAATCACGAAAAAAAATCGACTGTTCCATACATTTCTGCACACGTAACTCGACAAAATGTACTTACTGAACAGCTGATTTTTTTTCGCGATTTCGGGCTTGGTCCCATAGTAAAAGTTATTCATAATGATGAGTACAATGGCCCCTTAAAAGGTATTGCGTTTATTCTGTTACACGTTGTATAGACGAATATGCAGCTAAAATTATGTCTTCGTAATGTCGGAATTAGAAGATGACGAAAAATTAATTAGATTAGTCCGAGATTGTATTCTATTAAATATTCAGTATATGACAGGTACTTTTTCATCAAAATTATACTGTCGGGTTATCTTAATAAGTATTTTTAAAACAAACTGTTGAATGGCACTCATATTTCTTGAAAGTTTAAGAATCCAAGGTTGTCTGTTTTGGTTTAACGAATCGTTTGCTATTCCTGGTGCTACTATCAATGAAAGTCAGAAATAAGCCTTATTAGCTGCAACCCTTTTTTTTTAGATTAGCTGATGTCTTCATTATGCAGTACATCCTTCCTATTATTAATATCCCATGACGGAAAAACGGTGGGTATTTATAAGGTATCGTAAAAAACTTTTTTTAAGAAAATTTGCATTCTTTAACTGTTGAAAGAAAATCACTAATCTACTTCTATTAAAATATAAATTTTTGAACCATATCTATGTTTTGTTACACTGATAAGCAGAGCCTTTCATTATTATACACAACTTACTTCAATCACAATTAAATGACAGTTACTCGTACAAAAAGTAGGTCTTATACCCTCATTTCTCAAGACTCCACAACTTTATCACTCACAAAACTTAAACAGTCTACTCAAACTACAACAACTCAAAAACAATACTTTTTTAAACTTGAAAAACCAAACAAACACTCAAAACATTGAATAACACAGAAGTACCCTACATCTATATGTTGATTTTGATACCAATATTATAAAGAATAATCATTGAAAAACATCCTGAACAAAGAACTTTTCTAAACAAACTTATGTTTTACCAGCCCCTGATTACCCTTCAGTCTCTATTGCGTAGGAAATAAGGGTAGTTTTGGCGTGTTTTGTAAGTTTTGGGGTGTCAAGGTTATGGTGGTGTAGGAGACGGAACCTATTGGAGTGGCTTTCGGGAGTTTCGCTAAGTTGTCGATCGTTGAGATCGCTATTGTTTCGATACTTCAGCGCCTTTGTATTGTAATCACGCTCTCATATGTAAAAATAAGTATGCACGTACTTGTATAGGGGGAAGTTAGAAAAATGTGCTGGCAACAGTTAATTACAGAAAGTTATAAAAATTATCACGTATTATATAAAATAACTAGATACGTATGAAACAGTTCGGTATGTTGTAAAACTTTCTCAGACAGCATTGGTGTGCTAAGTTTTATTACAGCATTGATTTTAATTAATATAATAACCAGATAATATATTGGTAACTATGAAGATTAACAAAAACAAAGTTTACCTAATAAGTAGTTAACCCATCATGAAAATCTTTAGAAGTTAACTCTTTACTTATAACGTTGCTATGAGGACTTATCCAAATCAGGGTAGTTTACCCTCAAATGAAAAGTTTTGCAGAGCTACACATTTATGGAGTCCAGGACTTTGTCCGTAACTATTTTAAATAGGATGCCGGAAATTAACAGAAGGAAAAGTAATTTTCTTTATAGCGCATTCTTTGTTTTAAGTATTATTTGAATATTTTTTTTCCCGTTACTTACAATATAAGTAACGAAATAAAAGGTAGAGTTAAGTTTCCACATTCATTAAAAAAACTATAGTCCATTAATAAATCTGAGGCATTCCCGTCTTATAATCAAAGTTTGTAATTAAACAAGATTGTAGAAGTAGCAGAAGTTAGTATTTATTGTGCGGAGAGCGCAGCGAATCGCGAGTCAGACTCTAGGCTCATATTGATTGCCGGTGACATTGTTATCATCCTCCGAGCAGAGAGCGGCGAGCAGCCGCGCGGTGCCCGCCACACACTACACCCAAAAGAAACAGGAACGTTTCTTCGCGCGTTTGTAACGCAACGCTACGAAAAAAGAGGCGGAGACTCCGCGACGCCGTCGCCGACCAACCAGCGCACGGCTGCAGCCGCCGCCGACCAATCGCATGCGGCGGCCGGGGCGGGCGCGCGCACGCGGCCGCGCCCTCGCCGCGCTCCGGCTTTTTATTTATTGTTGCGCGGAACAGCGCGCGCGACGGGTGTGTGATGCGTGCGTAGTTGTCGCGAGCATGGAGTCCGCCGTGGACTCAGCGTCGACCGCGAGCGAAGTGAGCGGCTCGTCCGGGGGCTCGCCGCGCGTGAAGACGGCGTCGCCGGCGCGCGCGCTCAGCCCGCCGCCGCTGCTGGCGCCGCGCCTGCCGCTGCCGCCACCGGGTCTGGGTCTACTGGGCTCGCTGCAGATGATGCACCACTCGCCGCTGGAGCTGATGGCGGCCGCGCACCACCACGGCCCGCCGCGCTACGGTTCGCCGCCACCCATCTCCACGTCCGACCCATCCGCCAACGAGTGCAAGCTGGTGGACTACCGCGGCCAGAAGGTGGCGGCCTTCATCATCCAGGGCGATACGATGCTGTGCCTGCCGCAGGCTTTCGAGCTGTTCTTGAAGCACCTGGTGGGCGGGCTGCACACGGTGTACACGAAGCTCAAGCGCCTGGACATCGTGCCGCTGGTGTGCAACGTGGAGCAGGTGCGCATCCTGCGCGGGCTGGGTGCCATCCAGCCGGGCGTCAACCGCTGCAAGCTGCTGTCGTGCAAGGACTTCGACGTGCTGTACCGCGACTGCACCACGGCAAGGTACGTCACACAACCTCGCTCTCTGTTGTTGTCTTGTCTCTGTCAGTGTCATCACTCTGGCCAGGCCGCTGGCCGGTCAGGTAGGCAGGTAGGTGTCACCTCTGTGTCGTAGTGTTTCTTTGATTTACTGTGACTGGCTTATTTATTTATTTTAAGGTTACGTTTATGTTGTTTTCGTATGAACCCTGACACACTTTTTCCTCCACTTTGACCTCTTCAAGTGACCAGGTTTGAAAGTTTTGTGACGGATGACAGAATCAGTGTGCTGATGAACTGCTCGTGCTTATAAAATATTCAAGTAAACTGCTGTTTGATGTAAACTCTACATCTTCTGAAAATGAACCTATGTTTAGACAACATAGGCCTAATAAACAAGCTAGGTAGTTAGATTGGTCCACGACATGGACGAGTACCTGTAATTAGCTATAAAGTGTGATTTAATTAAGCTGAGGATGAGCTAGGAAGTGTCATCAAGGTCGTCAGGATAAAATATAAAGTGTGCGGCGGTTGTGCAGCATACTGCTCCGCGGGGAGAGACGCGCGATCCATTAATTTTTCACATTTTAATACGCGCAAAATATTTCCAGCGGGTTAAATATTAAAGTGGGCTTCGGTCGGCGACGGAAGGGTTAAATCTCAGTTAATTAGCGGCTGCGGCTTAAATATTTAAATAGTAATTTTTACAAACGGTAAAGTTAGATTAAAAAATCTTGTTTTGTTGTGTTCGCGCGCCGCGGCCGGCCCGGTAGGCCTATATCGCTGTTTTTACTGAATGTGTTTTTAAAAATGTAATGTTGCCGGGAAGTGTGCATCTGGGAGATGTAAAGTTTAATTTTTTTGTTGTTATTGTCGCTTTGTGTAATATTTAATGTTTGTTTGTGTCGGCCGGAAGCTCGGACGTGGCGCGGACGCGAGACTGCTCGCCTGTTCGCTCGCTGACTCACATTTTTGTTTGCCTTTATGAAATCACTATCCTCCTAATTCATACGACTAATGATGTCATACTCGAATTCCGCTAATTTGATTGATGTTGAATCTTGGGTGGATATAAAGTAACAATTCTTTGGAAGTAGGAACTGAGATTGCATTAGTTTAAGAATAAAATATTTTATTGATTGGTAGTTTCTCGCCTTCAGTAGATAGAATAGGTATTAATTTTCAAATGAGACAACTTTATTGAAAGTTATACACCTACGTTTTAGTTAAAATAAATTCATATAAAGATCAGGAAATATTTTGGGACTTGACTAACAATACAATAAAACAAGAGTTCTACAATCAATTTTTAGAAAGCAATCACAACTATTGTCATCACAGTGAAAGCTTTAATTTAAAATGAGTCATTTTACTTAAAAAATAAATGAATACAAGAAATATCATAAGAAATACCAATCCGAGTAGAAATGGATATAAAAAAACTCGTCCGTTCGCCGGCGGTCGCTGAATCGGACGAAATCCGTATTGACATGTTTCCAGTATTACGAATCCACTAATACAGTCGACAAAGAAATTTTATTTGTAACATAAATAACAATTCGATTTTTTATACCTGACTTCTTTTGATAAAATAAAACAACTATTTTGCTTTGCTGTTTTATTTTATAGTTAGGTACAGTCGGTATTAAAACTGTTTCGATTTGACTAGGGTGGTATTTTTTGTAACAGTTCAGTTACTTTAACTAGTCTTGTATTTGCTTTTATTTAGCAGGTAGATAACATGTATTTAAATATTTTTAGCTCTGTGAGAACAAAAATTATCGAAAACTGGTATGATAAATGGTTTAATTAATAACTAAGCATAAACAATGTTTGCAATACAGTGTTAACAATTCAAATAAATGGTTAACAGTTGATTTACCTATTCTTTACCTTCTTATTGAAACTTATTAAAAAAACTGTTCGAAGCTTTTTAAATTAGCTTTTTATAAACAATCATCATATATTTTATAATAAATAATCAAAATCAAACTAAATAAATAATCTTAACAAAGATTTAATTCAATTTTACAATTCAAAGTAATTTAAACAAACCCTAATGGATGTCACTTATCTACATGCATTGGAAATGCGATATTTTTGTAAAATAAAAACGGAACGCCCGCATTACAAAACGCAGTGTAAATAATAGGAGGACGTTCCTTTTCACGCTTCAATAATTGCTCGACAGCAGATAAACGAGAGGTATCGTGTTACCGCCGAGAAACTGCACGGGTGTTCTGACTTTACTTCTATAACTCTTTTATGTGACTTAATGTATAAGCACAATGCCTTTTTAAACCTTTTATGAAATGTAATAATAGTATGAGAGTCAGATTTGGATTGTCAGTTATTGCGTTTTAATTCTGTTGAAAGATTGTAAGCCTTTTATTCCGAAAACCAGTAACAGTTCTGACATTTTTATCTAAAAGAATATTCATGGCCGTGTTTAATTCCAGTCAATCGGATTCCTTCCATTAATTAGGGAATAGAGATAGCACTTGAGTCATACAAAAGCAGAGGCGCTACTGCCATAGATTTTTTTTTTCTTCTAATCAATAGATCCAAAGCGCAGGGTTCCGTCCATTGTCTCTGCTACAAAGAGCGAGGTTCAATTACGGAGGTCATCAACACGACTTTTTATGGAATTTTCAGCTTTACGACTCATTTTGATGGTCCGCCTTCAAACGGAGTGATATTTTGTAAATAAACAAGGGACTGAAATAACTACCTCATTACCTTTGTAGAGCCGGTAGGTGCAGAGAACTTCTCAAGCGTTTGTAGCTAGTTTAAAAAAGTCATAGGTGTATATTTACTGGTTATGAAAAAGATAAAGGTTCTCTCTGTATTATTTAATTTGTATTTATGTTCAATGATTAAGCGGCGGCTTCAAGGAGTCTGGAGTTTTGGTAGTTGATGCATTGACGGATAAGACAAGATGTTTTTATATAATGCTAGTGTTTTAATAGCTGTTTGAAAGTAGAATACCTAGGATTAGTGTTAGTTGTTACATGAACTAGAGTAATAGCCGTAATTATTTACAGATAGGTTAATATTTTCATATTTTATTTTAGCTTTTGTTTTATAGCTCACGGGTGGCACAATACGATTTGTTTGCTTAGACACACATAGCCTTATGCAAGCGTATATGTGGAGTATACATTATTATCATGAGTGTTGTGCTCGTACTCCGACTGGCGTTGGTCCAAGCACTGATTCTCATTGAAATATTAAACCAAGACACTGCAATGCAGTGTCTGAGACGTGTATGTTGCCAAATTAATTAGTTACACTGTTATCTTATGTAGATAAATTAATAATTAAATATAAATATTTGAAAATTAATTAATCCTTTGTCTTAATTAAACTATACAAACATTCCCTTGAATACTTAACAATAATAACTCGATTTATTGTTTAGTAAGAATTTTGCCTGTGAGTGTACCTACCAATCAATTTAATTATTTCTGCCTGATCAATTATGTATCTTTCGTCAAATAAGAAGAGATTATAACCAAGAAACTAATGAAATACTGCAGTTTTCCTTCACTTTTTTCCGTTTTCAGTCATTCTAATAGTAAAAACTAAGCATCACTTTTAAAGAACATGAAAATACAAAAAAAAAAATAACATACAAACGGTAGAAGCATAGTAGGTAGGTATTCGACTCCGATAAGTTAGTTTAAGAATCCTAGATCATCTGGTGGGCTGCGCCGGCGTCGCCATGGCGGCGGACCGGCACGGCCGCCGCTCACGCCTCACTGCGCGCTTTATCGCCATCCAAATAGACACACACCTACACCAATGGAAACAGAATTTGCTTACTAGATTTCCGGATATCCATTGCTAGTTTACTGACTTTTCTATCTAAAAAATCAAAGATTACTCAACATACTTCACACTTCCGTTCTGTTCTGCAAACCTTCATTAAACCATACCACCCAACGTGACAATAAATGTACAACAGTCATCCAAATAACATTACATCCACAATTGAACGACAAATAAACTCGAGTGGCTTGAGGAAACGCAATTTCCTTCGAGGCAGTAAAGCGACAAACTGTTCCACAATGGGAATATCATGGAGGCAATTTATTACGAATGATCAACAAGTAGCTGGGGAACTTCGGGCCACAGACGGAAAGCAAAGAATGAATGCGAGAACCTCCGAATTGAAACGAACACCGATAAAGGACCCTCCGAGTGCCGCCGTGCGCGCTCGGAACTCGGAACGCACGCCAACCAACACTCCAGTCCTCCCGTACAATTCGAAAAAGCGAACGCACACAAATGACACGAGGGAATCCCTCCCGGCTAGACGGAATTATCTCGGCCTCTCTATTTCCGTTTCGCGTACTATTGAAATCGCGTCTCCCTCACTCTCCCCGGCACAGTATGATGCCGTCTCTTTCGCATTCGGTTCATTCATGACTGTATATTTGAATGGATTCGGAATGTGCGTTTTCTTCCCGCGTCTCCAATTCGACGTCATTCAGGAAAACGGCCGGGTGACATCGAGACGTGTCGTTTGAATCTGCGGTGAATCCTTGTTACGACTTTTTTCGTCTTGGAATGCTTGTGATAGAGTCGGTAAAGCAAGGGAGATGCATTTACTGACTCTATGCAAAGCAGGATGTTTTGTTCTATTTGGATGTAGATGCTAAGCAACAGTTCTGGTCAACTGACGAAACAAGATCGATTCACAAAAAGCGACAATGTAATAATGAGCGTGTATAATTAAAATTCGCTTCCGTGTTAGGTACATATTGAATGGTTGATAGAAACTATCGCATGGCGTGTGGTGTGCGCTGTGCGCCGGTAGCCGTTGTAACGTCTTATAATTGCGGCTCACCATGTGTTGAGCTCTAATCATGTTTAATTATAGTAAGAAGAAGGAGTCATTGCCGTTTATCATGAGATGAACTGTTACAGACGTATAAACGCCGCGAGAAAATGATGGATTAAACGTTGCTCCAGTTAGAGTAGGAAAGTACGGTGCGCACATTAATTAGTAAACGTTAGAATAGATTAGAGCTATAAATATGTGTTGTATTTATTGCTCTGCCTATATGCGGAATTTATTGATCAGTGTCTGGTAATTACGGACTTAGTTTTTGTATTAATGCTTATAATTTCTTTAAAACCAAACACCGAAGTCCATACCCAGACTACGCTAGTTAGAAATAAGCATAAGCAGGCTACTAAATCATGCAAACAGTTTACCACAAAAACAAACCAAGAAATGAAATTTTCCTCTCAACGCCAATCTCGTATCTAAGAAATGAAGACATGTTGCGTCGATGTGAATAACGGGAGACAGTGATTTAAATACAAGTTTTCTTCTGTCCGTACACTCATAGTACCTACATGGTTATTAATCCAATGCAGATTAGAGCTGAGACAATGGTAGGCGGAAATGCAGCGGAATGACGTTTTTGCGAGACTCGCTCAACCGCCATTGTGAGAATGAGACGCGCGCACTAATTGCCAGCGAAATTATAAGTTAAAACAAATGAGATTCATTTGTGTTCTAAATTAAGACGTGTTTGTCTGTGGGCTAAGCACGAAATTCTTGCGAAATCGTATCGATATGGTAAATAAATACCAGACAATTACGTACTCGCTACAGCGACATGTTATATTGGTAGCACGAACTCCAAAAAACGTCTTGCGACAACTCGAAGATACTATTTGAACGATGGTTAATTTAGGCCGAGAATCCAAGAGCGATTAGAATGGTTTAAAGTGAATGGTGCGTTCTGAAAATGAAGACAAAAAACCGATAACTCTGTTTTGATTCAATTAGAGCCTGAAAAATACTAAAGATAAAAAAAATATTAATATTATATAAATGTTAAAACAAGTTTATCATTTTTATAAATTCTTTTTTTCATATAAAATTAAAAATTTCAGTTTAATAGTGATGAAATTAATTATAAATTGTTCGATTTCGAACGGTGTAACACATGACATTTGACAGATTGCATTTCACGTTTGACGTTTTCCTGCAAATGACAAAAATATAAAACCGTTAGCATACTGATGCGAACGCGTGGAGCTGTGAAGTTCTTGCGCTAGCGAACTTAAAAATTGATAAAAGCGCTTGCAGCACGCTCACACCTTAACTTTTCCAGGCCTTAGTAAGTACCTAATTCCTTTGGACATAGTAATGGTAGTTAGATGGAATACTACCAATATTATTACTAACCAAAATTTCCCAAATAATCATTCACTTGATAAAAATAATAATTATACAAGTTATATTATTACACAAATATATACTTTGCAATGATTTCTTCCTAATTTGGAGGATTTGGTTACATTTGAAATTTTTAATAGCGCCATTTGTAAATGGTGGTGGTGACGTTGCGTCTCGGTGTATGTTTACCCTAATAAGGCGTAACGTCTATTGTTGTTTGTTGTCATTTCAAATAATAATTGTAATTCACCAGCTTATACAAGAAAACTGTGTGCTGTACGGTACCAAGATGTTATAATTAACAAAGTCGACAAGAACAAGCTTTAGTCAAACCGTCCTTAGGTGAAGTTCATAGAAAAGTAAGCATTTTTATAAAATTTTGTAATCTACACTTTTATTGCTCATACTCATGCAGCAATGCCAAATGCGCCTGTTATGCTGGTTCCTATGGAGTATGAGGTGAGCCTATTGCCGTACACAGCATACAGAATGAGACTTCATGTAGGGCTGTTACTGAGAAAGACCAATAACACTTTGCACGACCAATTCTTTTTCATGTTTCACAATCTTTGATTTTTGTTATAACTACTTCTTTTATCAACAGGAGATGAAAAGTAGATTATTTCAGATTCTAGCCAAGAGCCTTTGCCGGCACCACATTGCAACAATATAATCCAGCATTGCGACCAAGAGCAGGCAAACCATTCCAATCGCTTACACGAGCGTCTACTAGTCTGTGACTGAGTTTCTTCAAAGACCACGACAACAGGGCATTCAACGAAGCGATTGGGGGAATCTTTTGTAACGTCTGATGATTCAAAAGTGCTAATTTCAAGCTGCTAAGATGTCAACCATGTTTGGAATATCTGCTGTTCCTGCCATTTCAGGTGTTTGGAGCACGGTCTATAAGCCATAGCTCATTGGTGCTCCAAACATGTTTGATTTCTAACAGCTTTACCAATTCAATAAGATCCGTGTAGGTACCTCTATTTAGGACACATGAAATATAAAGTTTTGTTTAAATGTAAATCGATATTTTATTTCATCAATGCATTATGCTTATAATATACACAGTGAATGGTAATTTCTAATTGCAAAAGATTTTTTAGAATTTTATCTGGCATAAGCTTAATCAGCACACCAAGTTCCTACTACTGCCAGGCTACAGGCTTTCTCTGTGAGGGCGAGTCGGCCACAATCCATCACGCGGACCCAGTGAGGGTTAGCTGGATTTCACATGTCTTCGATTTTTTTCTTCTAGGATATAACAGTGTCCTCACGACGCGACGTCCTTAGCTGCTTTGAGATTAGCAATGATAAAATAAATAACACCAAGCATTTGGGTTTGGAACATCGACCTATGTCAGATCACGGGCCTAGTCGGGGCCGTTTACTGGATTTATTATTTACAACAAGTACTCGTCATTCCCCACTGCTTTGCTGACGAGGCTAGCCCAAAAAAAACTGTTTGTTTTCCGTGATAAAAAAGCAACATTAGTGTAGCTTTTTAGCAGAAAAAGAATTATCATAATCAGACCCTTCGATCGCCTTTAATAGTGATCGAAGATCGGACCTGACTTCCAGAGACTACCTTTACAAAGGAACTTAAAAACAAACAATTTTACCTTCTAATTTCTGTTTATTCAGGTTTTCTTAATGTATTACATTAATAGTCGGATCCAAAATAGAAATTGATTTAACAAACAAGCCTTTCATTTATTACAAAAGGTAAAGGTACGCAAGCCTTGCATGCGGGATGATTTGATCTAGGATTTGATAAACTATTTTCGAAGGAGTCTCTCACAGTGCGCTAGCAGCCCTCAGTACGGTGTAGGTACCGACAGTAGATAAGACGCCGGTTACGATGGCAGGTCTTTTCAATAAACCAATCGTCACGCTGCGAAGGTGTTCTATTTCATATTCGTCCTGCTTTTCTCCCTTGGTAAGCACGGGTCTCTAGCCATCATCGATAGACTTGTAGAATGCGGCTTATTGTATAGTTCTTGCCATTTGAATAGGTGCTGCAACCATTTTCACAAACCTGCTGAAGATGTTATAGGTACATTAACAAATGTTAAATCTTATATTGTCGAGAATAAGGTAGTAGTAGCTACGGTTGCCTAGTACCTACATCATTTGCTCACTGAGGTTTGTTGCAAGTTCTATTACATTCCAATTTTGCGTTGGTATGGACCCGTTGAAACAAACTACATACGAGTACAAACACGTGCATTGTATTAGGTACCTATAGCAGGATCAGTGGGTCGTCTTGGGGGCAGTATTTGTAACACCTATCACGATGCTGCGTGGTTATAACATAAATTAGTTTGAGCACCAAAAAACAACGCGGAGTTGCGGCGAATTACGCACAGAAACAAACTTCACCAAGGCGCGCGGGTGGCGCAGGGAGCTGTAGTGTGATTTGCATGAATAACACTTATAAAAATGTTTTTTGATGAGAAACTATTACGTGTGTTTACCAAGAAAATGGAAATGTTTCCTACCTCGTTTCACATCTTCTCCTAGCCTCTTTATGTATCCAGGAGACCGGATGATAAATAGGCAGCATGCCTTCCTCTTGTTTTCATGAATAAATTGCATTTTCTTGCATTAGTTCCAAAATAAATACGGAATATTTTTTGACGTAAACTGTCTCACCAAGAAAATGTCAGTGAGATTTTTTTTTACGTGACAGCTTCCCAGCTAGCGAGAAAGTCGAAACGACACAATTCGTGCTACCGATTGCTATCGATTTCCATACATTTGGTTCATTTACGTAACGTTAATGCGTAAAAACTATACGAAGGTGGTTGTCAATGTTTCGTGCTACCGATTAGTTAGTTCCAAATACGCACACACGGCGCTGATCAATTTTGCATACAAAATTTGTCGAAGGCGATACGTTTACGCTGTCGATGCAATTACGCAGAAATTCGTGCTTAGCCCTCTGTTTAAGAAAATTAAAATAATCTTACCATAATCGTAGATTGAAGGCAGACAGGCTAAAAGACACAAGCGACATCGTGGGATATCGCTAGATTGATTCAGCGATTGACATAAAACATCGCTGGTTTTAAAAAGCAATAATTCTAATGTACGGTTGTTATTTCTTGCACATGATTATATAACAGTAGATACAGTTTTCTTTGTAGAATTACAATTCGTAATAAACGCCGATGGAATTGTAATTGTTTCTTCTATTAATTTGAATTGTAAAAGTAGCTAAGTGCGCTCTTACAGCGTGACAAAATTAAGTCATTAGCCGAGTACGGAGTGTTAGCAGAGACGGTGCAAGAAATGCATTCGCACAATTAGTCCATTATGAACTGATACACGCCGTGTACCGCGGTTTTGCTTATTTTTCTCATGATACCATATCAATTTACTAGCTTGTGCACCTAATCGTGCTTTTTGCAAATTATTGGTTAGGTACACGAAAGTGTTCTGGGAGAGAGAACCGACCTAGGTAAGTACGAATAGTTTGAAAAAATGGAAAAGCAAAGAAACATATTTGAGTTTGATTTTTTTTAAGTTACTAAATAACATTATCTAAGCTAAGTTATGTGTGAAAATAATTCAGACAAAGTAAAATATAGCTACGCACAAGAAGACCTGAAAATGTTGTCTACTCGACAAAACAACGGTTTTGAAGATATGAGCGTAACAAAATATTATCTTTATTGCAGCCATAATAAATTTATAGTAAGGTGAGAAAGTATTAGAAAACATAAAAGTAGAGATGTAAATTACATGTAATAGTGTAACGTAGGTCCAACTTTATACAAGCACATACCTACAAAAGTTTGTAACTAAGAAGCAAAATGAGAAAAGGGCTTCTTAAGTCGGCCTGAGACCCTCGTTAAACGTTGATATACGGTTTATAATAAAAGTTAATAAAACATTTGCAACAATTTAAAAGGGTTATCGATAAAAACTTAGTAGACGAACGAGTATCGACTGTGCGTCGGAGGTTGCCAGTTAAAAGATAGTAAACTGCGTTTTACAACCTACCTGTTATTTATTTTTAATCAAATCACGCTTTAATGAATGTAACAATGTAACGTAAGTTTTATACGTGGAAAGTCAGCTGCAAGGTATTCATTTTAAAACTTTGGCCTTCTGTTGGTCTTCTGTGAATTCACCTGATCTTCCTTTCTTCACAATGCTACATCGCAAAATTACCCCCTTTTATTTTAAATTCTATCAGTCCTCCCAGGTTGTCTAGTTTTGATCCCTCTGAGATTCATTCGTTCCTAGAGGATGTTCCTTCATTTTAAGATTTCTTGTAGGTAATAGTTGTTAAAACATTTTCGTGTATCATAAAGAATATTCAACTCGACTCTGATAGTCTTTTGGTTTAGACCCTATAATAAATGTTGGTTTGATTTTGATTTAATCTCAGACCATGAAAGTGATTTCCGGTGTTGAAATCTGAAATACTTTATTTCATTTTTTATTTGCAGATCCCTTTTGTAATCCCTCAAATGTTTCATAAGAGAGATTTCAGTGACCTTGTTTGTCCAATAAAGATTTGCTACATTGTTCATATGTTTTGAGCTGGATGTGATTTTGCTTGAACGAGGATTCGGTCCAAAATCCTAACCTTGACCGGCATTGTGAAACTGGCAGGTCTTCATTGGAGTTTCAATGTTATGAGGTGTTAAACAATCTACATACTACGAATTACTATGAACAAAATTATGCATAAATGGTGTCATTACATTATTGCCACCGTTGAAAGTATTATTTTAGGTGTATTTAACGTGTCTTCTACAACATAGTAGGGTGATAGTGATCAAGCCAGCCGCAGAAGGCGCCCGCGAGCACCACACTCCGATTAAAGTAATTTACAGCCGATATAAAACTATTTCATTTCGACGACGGACACATTTAAAATAATTATTATCGTCGCTGCACTTAAAATAACTTTGTTCCGAGTTTTACGACTGCAAAATTAATAGTTTTTATGTATAATTTTAGTGCATAACATATACCTACAACATAAACACGTGCTTTGAGACAATTTCATAAAAAAGGTAAATGTTGCCATTGTATGCAATTATCGATTGCCGTGAGAGAGCTAAAAATCGATAGCGGTCCAGATGCACAAAAATGGGGCAGAGAAATCGATTTGCCCCACATTTTGGCGGTCTAGCGGCCGCCGGCGGCGAGGGTAACGCTCGCGATAAGGGATAGTGCCCCCCTCCAGAGGCGGGGGTCTCCCCCTGTCCCCCTTGATAATATTTACCGCCCCCCGGCCATACTTACGCCCCTCAGTATTTACGGGTTAGAGAAAAACAAGGGTACTCGAGCTTCGGAAGGTGCAACGTAGATTTTAATCCTTTCTGATGTTTATGATTGATGGCGGATTTCGTGATCGGTGTTGCGCTCATGTTGATGGATTCTTTATGATTCCCGCGGCTGGCGGCTGGCGGCTGGCGGCGCGGCTGCCGGGCCCGGCGCGCGCCAGCACGTGAGCGTGAATTACTTTTAATGATTACACGCAATTGTTGCCATGTTTCCAAATGCGTCATGGGTTCGTTTTTCTGGACTAAATTTAAATTCATTCTATCGTAGCTGCTCCTCCGGCAAAAATAAGCTCATCTGTAGTTAAGTAAACTTGGTTGATATGGAAATTCAACTGCTAGGTTAATTTGCGTGGCTTGCTATTTAAATGACTCTAGCCCACACAACATGAAAAACTATTATCATCTACTTCAAAACTAATAATTGCGTCCATACTCTTCAAACATATCTTCAAAACAATAGTTTAATAATCACATCCCAAGCGATGTATCCATTTTAAATAGCCGCTAGCGCCATCTGTCAATCAATAATGAATTTCAATAGTACTAAAAAACTTAATTAGACTGCTTTCAAAGACAGAGTAACATTCTCTGACAAGTCGGAGATGCGGCTGAAATGAGCTCGATAAAATACCTGAACCTTATTTGTAGAGCTTTAAAGTTTGAATTGGGGGAGTTTACTTTGCGGGACGGTAGAAGTAAGTTTGTTTTAATGTAATGTGGTGACGATGGGTAAAGATGTCCGTCAGTATTGACGCGTGCCGATAGCCCAGTGTGTCCATGCCGCCAAGTCACGGCCAAAAGACTAATTATTATTTTCGTTACTTTAATAGACAGATTAACGGTTTCGTAACCGAGTAATCGTTTTAGATTTGGTAATGGCGCAGGTACTTTATTTGTTAGAAAGAAAAAAAAGAAAGACAGAAAAAGGGTTTATTTCCGCTAAGCATGACGCATAGCAAAAAAATAAATATTATAAATAAAATAATAATATCAATATTTATAATAATAATATTCTTCCGACACTGGCGGACTACTATTTTTTATATTTTAAATTGTTTTTTTTTTTGTATTTTTAAGAAATATTTAAAAATGTATGTACTTAATTAATAAGTTTACAAAAATGAATAAACGAAATATAATAAAAACAAAAATAATAAAATATAATAAATATCATTGTTGATCAGTAATATTGGGCTGAAGGAAACTTGGTATGGATGTAGGTAGAAAACCGTCCACCTTGAAGTTTATAAAATATTAACATTTAAAGTTTAAGTAAACAACAGATTGTCTAACAATTAATAAAGTCGTTTCCCTCGGCAGATTTTTATTACTACACAGTGAGATAAGCCGATACACTTTAATGTTTTTCTTTAATTACCGGATCAGAAATTAAAATCAGATCCTGAAGTTAATAAAAGTGTTAATTAAGCTACAAATTATTTTTATGATTGTTATTGTTTGTGTATTTTACTTTATTTCATTATTATCTATGATAATTAATGTGATCGTTGAATAAAGATAATTAGAAAAACGTTTCAGATTAGTTTTTTTTTACTGATTCTGAACGTAATGATACAAAAACTAGACATGCAATGGGTTAATAGTCAATATTATTGTAGGTATGTTCCTTGTTGCGGAAATTGTTCGAAAGAGTTACCGCGACCCTGGAATGCAAAGGGCATTAAGAGGAACACGAATTGGTTTTAGTAAGTAAGAGTCTGACACTCCCTCCCGCTCCACCCAAAGCGGAAGAAGTCATTTGATGATTTCCCATCCATAAAAAGTAGTCATTTGATGATTTCGCATCCATTAATAAAAGGTAAGTTCCTTGTAGGTGCAGTTACCAGTTGGTCTCAATATTGCTGATATATTGTCACGATATTTTGGGTAATTACAACCCACACAAAACACGTCCACTGAAGCAAAACGTATTAATTTATTTATAAATGCGTTTTTCGGTTAGTTACACGTTTGCGATGGAGGAAATTAAGTTTGGGGAATTGAAACTAGTCATTGTTCTTTTAATTGCGGTCAATTTGAGGCGTTCTAGACGAAATGTGCCGATCATTGTGTGCGAGGTGAGCCGTTACCTCAAAGGCTTCATGCCTCTCTAGGGAATATTGATTAAGTATATTATTTTATTGTTATTTGATGCTAGGATCTAGAGCATCGTGTGTTTATGGACAGGTACGTTGAACTTTTTCATCATATATGTGGATTGGAAACATTATTTATTTTGCTTATAAAAAAAAATATAAAAGTGTTAAATATTTTAACTTCCATCTCATTGTATCGGTTCCTAATTAGACTAAAGTATTTTTGCTAAAAATATTTCGAATCATGATGAATATCGGTTTTTAAAACTACTACTACAAAAAAAAACTTTTAAAAATTTCGACTATTTCCCATCCCTACGTGCACACATTTTGGAACAAGTTTTAATAATTCCATTCGTAATATCATACAGATATCAAAGAAAGGGTTGCACAGTGGGCCGACTGCGCGCTGACTCGCACAAAATGCTCTATCTGCATATGCCCTCTGATTGATGTGCCCTGTAATTATTTAGACGCGTTAATAACACCACCGACGACGGCCGCACTTTGTTTCTGACGACTTAAGACGAATGAAATGAGAAATTCTATCGGACTCTTAATAGAGCTTATTGCTTTCTGATGTTTTGTTGATTAAACGAACAGAAATTGTTATTAAGTTTTGCTGTTGTTTTATTCCCTTTTGGGTTGCGGATTTTAATTATATTCCATTCAAAAATGTTAAAAATATTTTAATTGCGACAAGGATGACAGACAAATCCGTTGCGCATTAAAGTAATTTAATTATTCCGTACACAAAACCACACCCAAATATAATGGTAAACATAGTGGCCACACCCGTTTCGTACATATCGTTGTAATAATGCGGTATCGTAGATTTATTTACATAAATGGCCGCCACATACAAATTGTCTTTATGTTTTCTGTGCGTGCGACCCCGCTCTGACGAATCAGAATATTAACGTAAATAGTAATGGCGGGAAAAAAAGCTATTATGCAAATGAAACATTTTGTGGTAAATAGAAACTGACGTAATTCGATGTTAAGAAAGGTTATAAATCGTTTTTGTTAGTGGATTTATTAGATTTTTATAGTTCCAACATTACTTGCTCCTGCGTGACCTGATAGGGGTTTGAAGCTTAATGTATCGGTAGGTTAACTTTAGCCGGCTTTAATTTGATTCGACAATAATATTTTATGTGCGTTTCAAATAATATTATGATTATTCAGAACAATTTTCCGTAAAAATGGGCTGGCTACTTTTTATAGAATAATATTTCAATACTTACCTCATAAACAAACTAATTTCATTTCATCATAACAAAACTGTATAATCAAATTGAACCATTAGTACTACGAATAATGGGACAGGGCAAAGAATACAAAATATTAATCTCATGTAACACAAAATAATGGAATTGGCATATTCATTGAGATCATAGATATGAATACGTTATGATATACATTATTATATTTAATAACAAACGGCTGCTGAGTGGTGAATGTGCTTACGTCACAACGGGACCTGAATAATAGAGTTCGCTACAAACGTTTAGCGAACCCTCGAAAATTGAAATAAAAAACAACCATTCGAGATGTAACAGCGATATGATTTTGCACTTTTTATTCTTTCTTTTTCCTGTTTGCGTGCGTGTTTTTAACACTGTGCAATGGAGTTGCAAATCGATTAGACACATCGAAATTACGATTTGCGTAACAATTAACGTTTTTATTAAAAATTGAAGTAGTTTATTTAAGTTAATTTAAGTAAAACTTAAAGTCTAATGCATCACAAATTTTCATTTGATAGTTCAAAGAAAAAAGTGGCATCTTTGAAAAAAATATTACAAAACTCTTACTCTTAAAAAAAAAGACAAACGTCTTAAGAATAATAAATGCACAAATTTATAGAAACTTTGTTATCGACCTTTTAAAAAATAACTAATTTTCATAGGCACAACCTATTCTATGCATTTGGTGTTCCAAAAAAGCGCCCCTGTTTTTGTGAGTCTAACGTAATTATAAGCGAGATTGTTGCGAAGTGACTTGTAATACGAGCCCTTCTATATTACAGTTTTTAATTTTACAATTACATACCGTATTTGAGTAAATGTTACACTTAAGATCCTAATTATTATTTTGTATAGAGATAATATCCAAAATAAATAAAAACTTCGCTCAAAATTGCATCCCTTATAAGCAGAATGAAGGCTAGCACCAACAGCATATTGAAAACCCTAACCGAAAAATACGATTTACCATACTTAGAAGTCTAGTCTAGTCTAAAAGTCGTTTTACTAAAACTTTCAGAAGAAACGTTTATTGAAATAAAATAGTATTTTGACTATGGTAAGGTTATAAACTTCGTAGCAATTTCGTAGGCAGAGCGTAGCAGATGCGTAGGACATGCGTAGGTGTTGCGTAGCAGTCGCCTAGGACCGGCGTAGCAGTTGCGTAGAATCTTGAAGGAGGTTTGCGTCGTTGCATAGACGCTGCCAAGACGACAAGAAACCTTACATAGTATATCGACAACCTTGAAAAAATCAATCAATCTTGAAAAAAAATAGATTCTAAATTTTTATTTAACAGTAAGAATCATTTAATAAACAACGACTGAAATAAACAAAATCAATTTCAAAACGAATTCTCTTTATGAAGTATTTTGTAAAGCAAAAGAACTCCAAATATTCGGACATTCGGACCGGCGAGGGGCCCATTCGTAAGAATGTGATTAATTAAACAAATGTACAGAACCGGAAAGAAATTCGCCAACCCTTGGCTCCCATTTTTTATAACAGACATACCTCATTTTGATCTGGGGCCGTAATTGACTCGTTGTTAATTTTGTTTTAATATTCTGCTAAAAGGAATTTAACTGTGATTTTCAATTAAGAAATTATTGTTCTACTTTTTTATTGTTGATAAAAAAGGACGCAAGACGTTGGGGTCATTGATGATGATTGTACAGAAAAGAGCTGCCCATCTTGTATGCAGAAAATATGTGCTATCTGATGATCTAATAACACATATAACCAGCTCACATTAAATAAACATCAGTAAGCATCATTTAGACTAGACGCCAGTTACCGCAGCAAATAAACAATTCGAACAGACAGCAGGTCATTACTGCAATCGCAATATGAAATAAGTGTGCATACGATTCTCACTGTTTTTTTCCTTAATTATACCTCGTTACATATGGAAATCAATGGCCATAAAGAATACGGACATATCTTGGTAACAATCTATCGTAGACAGGATAGAAACGGTGCTAAATCAAAACAACGTGCAACGCAACATTCGCTTCTCATATTTCCAATTAAAATTCCTATACATATGCATTGTTGCGAATCAGATATCTCTATTGTCCACTGAATAGTTTTGTATATCGCACACATACGACTGTATTATGCGATTCTAGCAATTGATCGTTGAGTCGCATGTAAACATGTGCAGCACTGGGAATGTAGTGGTGTACCTGTCGAGCTCTATTAATTAGTTGACGGGTGTACTATGACAAGTAGTGATGTGCTTGATTACTTGAGGTTGATATTCAAATAGTAAAGAAAGTTAATTTGACTATCTGAATGAAACTGAGACAAAATACAAACAGGGCAAGAATGTATCCCGAAAAATTAAAGCTTGAAAATGAAATGAATTGCCTTTCTTAATTTACTACAGTATAAAAATTACACCGTAAACTACTAAGACAAGGCGAACACGTGGAAACATAGGATTTAAGGCAGAGTTAAAAGTACAAACAAAAGAGTTTCAGTTCTTACACAGGTGTCCCCTTTAGAATTATACCAAGACTGGTAATGAGGTGTAAACACATCACACACGTTCTTGGCAAACAAGATTACTGATACATCCTGCCATCCCGGTGGCCTAATCCACCTTATCAGCTATAGGGAAAAATTTATGAATAAACCCACTGTTTCACTCATCATTGTTTACAACGACAAAGAAGCCGCCTTACCTTATATATTAATATAATTCATTTTGTGTGATGTAATCTCTGTCACCCGTTTATTACTCTGTGTGGCATTTTATTGCAGGTAGTTTATAATTTTCACATGGGCTTCTTCAGCTAAAGTTTCCTGAGAATCTTATTAAATTTTGTCATTCATTAGATCAGAGTAGACATGCAAACAGTGTTAGTTAATTATAAAATGCTTGCAGATTTATACTATTTATATTATATGAGACATTTATGAGTAACGTGAACTTCACAAGAGCTACTGTGAATGACGAAACATTTAAACGGAATACTATATCATGCTTACTCAACTTACTTATCTAATTACACGAAAACTAGCTGAACATCAAGACAAATGTCTCCATTCATGATTTCACAGATAACTGTTGCACAATGGAATTGAAGATGGGACTGTTGCTAATTAACATTGTGTACTAATGTTCACTATAGTGCACGTAGAGTGTGAGATCTCGGAGTGTGACAAGGGTGTAAGGACGCCAACTAAGCTGTTTGTACAAGAAATAGTTTGATACGGTAATTCAACTTCCGTAAGTCGAGATGATAATGTGAGGGAGTCATGTTGTCTGCCGTGAGTGGTTTATGCAAGTGTAACAACACATGTTCATCAAGTTCTTAGAATCATATAGTAAATAATAATTGCTACTTGGAGACAGCATGGGTGGTATAGTGCTAAACTGTCTTGCAGTCAAAATTTCAAGTATGTTCAAGTCCTTGAATATATTGCAAAAATAACAGCCTTTAGAATATAAAAAACCACCAAATCCAACAGCACATTGCCAACTAAAAAAGCAATATTTCAAACCATCAAAAATTTAACGAGCTGAATAACTGCACTCGTTATGCACCAGTGTAGTAACTAGGTAGGAAATGCAATTAGCCAGTGTAGACCCGCGATGCCTTTAAGTCGCTCAACCATGTAACTCCTTATCTCTGTTGCATGTTTTTTCAATATGCAATCCAAGACAATCGCCACTTTATCTGGCAATCTGAATTCTCAGGTATTTTTTCATTCGCCAACAGTTCTAATTATTGTACACTTTCGTAACTAGCTAGCTCTTCGTGTCAATTGGATTATAATTGACTACACACTGTCGTCTTATTGAGCGAACGTAACGATTGATTTTTAATTCCATTCGCGTTACTACTCGTAACATCACAGTTAAAAATTTAGCTAAAAACTTTTTCAGTCTCAGCTTGTTAACTTTTATGGCTGTGTGTATCGCAATACTAGTATAGTCTGGTGACTTTGCCCCTGTTAAGTGAGTTGGTCAAGTTTTGCTGTGACCTTCCGCATAGTCAATGATGAAGGGCTTATTCTTATCCTTCTCCATCGCCATCCACTGAAGATGGAACTATGCAAGCATGTTCTCTTTAAACCTTTGCTTCCCATCAACGATATAGAGTTAACATCTTTTTTTTAAATATTTATGAAAGGGTCAGCCTAACTGGTTTCTGAAACTTAAACAAAATCAGACTTAAAAAAAAGAAAAATCTTTTCAATATTCAGAGCAGGTGGTCAGCTAGATTTGCTTGCTAGTGTTGCCATGTCGGACACTTAAATTTTATTTATATAGCTGGATTACGTAGCTTTGTTACTGGTTAGATAGTGGCCGTTGATTGGATCGGCACGGATCGAGTGTTTTGCGTGTTTTCTAATTAACAATTTACATTAATTGATCGCTGAAGCCATAACCTCATGACTAATGTAATAATGGCGCTGGTTATTGAATCACTGCAATTTGTTGTGATGTTACTGGTTGAATTTGGCAGTGACTGTAATTAATTTGTCAGAATTGTAGAGGTTTCTTGATTGCCGATGATATATTATGTGGGTGTAATTGGATTTAGACAAAGTGCCGACCATCACTCTGCGTGATGAGTGGCATAAAAGTACACCTGAGGAGGTATGTCCAAACACTGGTAGCACTGTCTTGGTGTAGTCTCTTATTATTTATTTATTTGTACTTACCAGTGTATTGGAACCGAGATGCAAAAGTTTAGTTATAGACTGCAAGTTGCTGGTTGAGGATTAGATTAGCCCTAAAGTATAATTTTCTGATTCTGACAAATCTGTTGTCAAATACAGTCAGCAGGCCCAAGCCACATAATGAATCCAACTACCTCAAAAAACGACTACAATTACTTCAGTAGAAACGTTATTATGAAAGGCTTTTACTAAAATAAGCCAGTACGATTTCCTGAGCCTCACATAGTAAGGTGTGTTCCTACCCTCGTGTGATGTCTTAATGATATCGTCCGAGTGATGAATGCAGACCGGAAGTGCGAGTGGCGGTGGACCGGGAACAAATAGACCAATTTCCAACAATTTGTTGGTTTTATTTTAACGCTGTGTGTGCTTTTTGGAAGATTGTTGTGCAGTTACTTTTTTTAAATGTTGGACTGCGGTATGCAAAAGGTACACGCACGTGCACGTCCCTATTTATTTTTAAGGATTTCCAGTTCGTATTATGCATACTGCATAACAAGACGATACGTTTCCAAATCAATAGCGATTTTGTACTGATTCTTTTTATTGAGAACCTCCTCCGTTTTTTGAAGTCGGTTAAAAAGTAGAACATCAAATGTATGGATGAACAGATTATTTATTAAAAAAAATATTTTCATGCGAGTGTTTACCATAGAATTGCATTCCATGACTTTAAAGATATATAAGTCAACACAATGCCTCAATAAATTTAGTTAAAGACCATGCTCACGACTGATCAGTTTATTACAACAATGATGTAACTCACTAAAATTTATTTCCTTGATTCAAGAGCTCTCTGTGCCCGAACGATTGTTTTAAAAATGTGGGTTGTTTGTTAAACTTATTTCATGCTGACGTGGTTTGCGTGCTACAACTAACTTAGTATGAAGAAAAATTGTTGCCAGTTGTTGTACAACGTAATTCTCTTTTATGGTGGCCGTTTATACTATCAGCTTGTGTGTGACGGTTTGAAAATTAGCCTCGTCTTGATACATTGTTAGTCAAAGATATAAGTGTAACAAGAAAATCAGCTGTCTGTTTATATAAAAAATACAGCGATCTATAAAACTGTTAGTTTAAGCTTGAGTGTCACACTTACTAACGCGATATTTATAGAAATGACACCTAGTATAATTTTTTGGTATTTTTTTTGCAACGACATAATTGAGTACATTATTATAACGAACTCAATTACTTCCCGTGGGTGTCTTAAGAGGCGACTAAGGGACTCAACAGAGAATGGGCAGCTGCATTGAAAAGCAACTGAAAAGTTACTTTGCAAAACTGATTTAAATGGTGAAATTTAGAAATACCAGCAATATATTGTGAATGCCAAATTGTTAGTCAAGCTTCGTTGCCAATCATTTCAAATAGAACTGGTTTTGAGCCTAGACAAGTATCTTCCTTAAACAGCTCAGACTTTACTGTGTTGAGGATCGAATCGACCACGATATTGTTACGTTCAGCAAAACTCTTGCCAAACTAATTTGAACCATTTAGAACAGTAGAACGGAGGAGTGGGTTGTTTAATTTAAAGTTTGTGACTGCAAAATTAATTTGGTTCTAGTGTACAATAAATCGTGACCACGCAGTCGGTGCCTGGGGCTAATCGCTCCTGTTGCCTTTTATTCTGACTTTGTTGACGTCTTACAGCTCGTAATATAAACAATATCATATTAATTAATATGTATTTTAAGATTTGTGTTTGACAAATGGTTATAGTTCCTGAATAAAATATGTATGTTCATGTAGTAGTTGATAAGACAAATAGGCGTCTGGTTTTGCATTACATTATCGCCGATGAGCTACTGACATTTTCTATTCACGAGCTAATTCCGATCGATAAAACTGTGGATATAAGTTGTTACTATATTATTATATTCTGTGCATTGATGCATTTACTGTAACAGTTCTTATAGTCACAATTAGGGTCCATCATTACCAGAGTGGGGCAAAATGGATGAGTTTGCGGTAAAGGGCGTTCATAACTCAAGGCGCTTGCGGCGCACCCGTGCGAAATTATTGCCACTAGCCGCTCGATAATTATCATAATTAATATCGCAATTAGTTAAACAATTGCAATTACTGGCGCTTCTACCATCCTAGCGTCAAATAGAGGTGCTGACATCTATAACATATTGGATCTTCGTGTTCTTATTAATTAAGCAGATATCACATTTTATTATGATAACTACAGATATAAATAATAATTATTAGCAGTGTAATTAAAAATAAACTTACCTTTTTCTTACAAATTAAAATATACAAGGCAGATGATTATGTTTAACGCCAGAACGATGTTACAATTACCTACACAAGTCAAACAAAATGGCAGTTATTAAACTTAGATATTGGACCATTACTTATGCTAGTTTTATTCAATGTTTCGACCATTAAACAGTAAGAAATAGATAAGTAGCTAAACTGCACATAAGTGCCACAGTTATTATGTTGGCACAAGCCGACAAGCGATCCAGTTTAAATAGTGTAGTACAAGGTCGACAAAATGTCAGTAACCCCCCGCTTGACAGGTGTCACTGAGACATCGCTACTGTTGACTATAGTCGGCTCCAGATAAACTTGCAATAAAGTACATTGACCTTTCCCTCATATCCCTTCGTAGATACCCGAACAGTAAATTATGAACTGTTTTTCATTATAAGAGAACGTAATGGATCACGATAGAAGTCGATTCAGGACACCTTTATGTCATTATTTCTGTTTTTGATATTAAGAAAGTCAATAAATGTATGGGGGTCAATGGCCGTTATTGCACATTTATCTGGAACATAGTATAGAGTGAATTATTTCCTTGAAAAAATACTAAAATGCAAATACTCTTGACAAAGACCGACACATCAATGACTCTGACTTATAAAGGTTTAAGTAAAGGTCTTACATGTCACTCAATTTGGTCATTTAGATGAAACCTTATAGCTCGAATTAATTGTTTGTTTTTTAAATACCATTTAATTGGTCCTGTGAAATTGTACTGAATATTATATGGCCTTTAAGGGTAAATTTTTACACCCAGCTCGTGGCTATTAGGTAGTTTTATCTCTATAAAAAATAATCCCAACATAATTTCTGTGATATTCCAAAATGTTTTGTCTAAACAAATAAGAACAATTTATTATTACCTGGTTTTAATACAGTAAGAACACAAATGTTCGATTAATCATTTACTTAGGTAAAAAAGTTACCCTTTTAATTAGCGTTCTGCGAGCAATTTAATCTCGGCTCGGGATTACAAGCACTGAGCAAGGACTTAAACGATTCAGAAGTAATAATTCTTCCGAGTGTTATAAATAACAAAAATAAAAATCTTGTCCAACAGAGACTTGGAAGGGTTACACTTTTAAGGTGGGAACACACTGCGCTTGCTTAGACGGTGCTATAAACCTATTTAAAGCAACATAACGTGTTAAATTATAAATCTCAGTTCAGGGCCAACACATATGGTGTGCCTCAAGGTAGCATTTTGGGACCATTGCTCTTTCTTCTATATATAAACGATTTGCCTAAAGTAACTCAGAATAAGTGCGTGTTATTTGCAGATGACATTTCACTTGTAATAAATAACGAAAACAAAAATGAACAGGTCGAGGAAAAAATAAATACTGCCGTAGAAGCCATACTAGAATGGTTTGAACAAAATAATTTATGTGTAAACATTTCCAAAACCAAATATATTAATTTTTGCAATTACAAGATGACAAATAAAACAATGAAAATTATTGGACGTGATAATAAAATTGACGAAGTTGACAATACAAAATTTTTGGGCATAGAAATTGACAAAAATTGCAATTGGAAAAAACATATTGAGAATGTATGTAACAGGCTAAACAGCTTTGCATTTGCACTGAGAAATCTAAGAAAAACCGTAGGAAGAAATACCGCCTTGTTAGCTTATCATGGATATGTCGCATCTGTGTTAAGGTACGGTTTGATAATATGGGGCAATTCTACGGACAGTAACAGGGCCTTTATTGTCCAAAAAAAGTGCTTAAGAGCTGTGTTCGGTATTGGTCCATTAGAATCGTGCAGACCCATTTTTAAAGAGAATAAGTTGTTAACACTTGCATGCTTATACATACTAGAGATGGGTGTATTTGTAAAAAAACATCCTGCTCTGTTTAGTAAGGCAGATAGCGAAAATATTTATAAGATAGGCAAAAAGTCTAGGGATCCAACTAAATTAGCAATGCCTAGGTGTGGGACAGCATTTTGCCACAAAATTACGCAAGTCGTATGGCAATTAAAATATTTAATAGGATACCTAAGCAAATTAGAGAATTGCCAACGAATTTTTTCCTAAAAGAACTAAAAACGTGGCTCATGGGCAAATGTTTCTATACGGTAAATGAATTTATAAATTATAATATGAATAAAAAAACTTTGTAATTGGATTAAATTGAACATTTTGTATTGATTTAGTTTTTGACATTTTGTATATTTTTTAGTTTTGACATTTTTTTATTTTTAGTTTTTGACATTTAGTACCTTTTAGTGTTTGACATTTAGTATCTTTTAGTGTTTGATATCTAGTATCTTTTAGTTTTTGACGTTGTATTTTTATTTGTTTTTTATTTTGACATTCTATTTTTATATCAATTAATTTTTTTAATGACATTTGGAAGCTAATTTATTGACATTTAAGTAATTTAATTTGTTCACGTATTAATTTGATTTATTAATATTTTTCAACTTTATACCATATTATAAATATATTTTTTTTTTATGTGAATAATTGAGAGTCATGGCCCATTCATAATAAATTTGCATGCTGAATGTGAGGCGGAATATGAAGAAACATAATTATATTTTAAGACCTGTACCTGTAACCATATTTCAAGCAAATAAATGATATTATTATATTATTATATTATATTATATTATATTATTCGTCGAAGCTTTTGGCTATCAAGCCATTGGCCGTAACGACGATCGGCACAATGACAGCCGAGTCCACATTCCACATGTCGACAACCTCGTGCGCTAAGTCAAGATACTTGATTTGTTTCTCTTTCTCAGCTTTCACGAGGTTCTCGTCATGTGGAATGGTAACATCGATTATCATTGTGCGGCGCGCTAATCGGTCTATCACCACTATATCGGGCTTATTAGCGACGATAGTCCTATCAGTGATGATAGACCGATCCCAGTACAACGTGACATGGTCATTTTCGAGAACTGGGTCGGGCACATACTTGTAATACGGTACCTCAGAATCCACAAGTTTGTATTTCAAAGCAAGTTGCTGGTGAATAATCCTGGCCACTTGGTTATGCCTGTGCAAGTACTCGCCGTTAGCCAGACGAGAACAACCAGAGATAATATGTCTGATGGACTCACCCGGACGGTGGCATGCCCGACACACGTCAACCGTCCCGTCCTTCATAATATGCCTCCGGTAGTTGTTCGTCAAGATAACTTCGTCCATAATTGCACAAACAAAACCTTCAGTTTCTCCGAAGAGATCACCGAAACGTAGCCAGGCCACGGACGCCGGGAAATCTACGTCGGACCCATAAAGAGCCCGATAGAAGCGCCCGTGAAGCTCCTTGCCTTTCCATACCTCCTTGCGGTCATCTGTAGTAAGTATTACAGGTTTGCGCCAGTTCTCTTTCGCCATGGACAACGGGGTGAGTCCCTTGTCCACTGTGACCACATCTCGGTGCATACCCACATCGGCTTTGAGAAAATATTCTCTGAGACTGCACATCTCGCGGTTGTGGAGAGTCTTAGCATTTAAAAAGCCTCGACCTCCACATTTACGCGGGATGTACAGTCTCATCACCGACGATCGTGGGTGATGCATCCGATTTGCAGTCAGCAGTGTACGGACCCTTCTATCCAGGGCGTCGAGTTCGGTTTGAGTCCATTTGAGTATGCCGAAAGAGTACATTAATACCGGCATGACCCAACCGTTGAAGGCGCGCACCTTATTTCCGCCCGACAAAAGGCTGTTTAAAACCTTTTTCAGGCGGCCAAAGAAGCGCTCCTTCAGCGATTGCTTCATGTCAGTACCGTTAATGCCCAACGCTTCCGACATACCCAAATACTTGTAGGTTTCGGTTGAGCTAAGGGATCTAACCTGTATGGAATCCGAGAGTTGAATTCCCTCAGATTCCATAATCTCCCCTTTCTTTACATGCATGACTGCACATTTGTCCACACCAAATTCCATCCTGATGGCACTACTGAAGGTTTCAGTTACTTTCAGTAGCTCCATCAGTCGCAAATTGTTGGGGGCAAAGAGTTTCAGATCATCCATGTAAAGGAGGTGAGATATGGCTTGACCACCTCTTCTCAACCGATAGCCTAGGCCTGAATCCTCCAGCAGTGTGCTAAGAGGATTCAGAGCTAAGCAAAACCAAAGTGGACTCAAACTGTCGCCCTGGAATATTCCCCGTTTAATCCATACAGGCTCATCATTCCCTTGAATCGGTCGACATCCTGGATATCGAAGAACCGTTTTCCATTGCCTCATACATGACTCAAGGAAGGCGCGTAGAGTTGCATCTATTTTGTACAACTCCAGCACCCTCATGAGCCATGTATGTGGCACAGAGTCATAGGCCTTCTTGTAATCTATCCAACATGTCGACAGATCCTTGCGGGATCGACGAACCTGTTGGCTTATGGCCATGTCTATGAGGAGTAGCTCCTTAGTGCCGCGGGACCCTTTCCTACATCCATTCTGAGAAGCGGACATAATTGAGTTATTCTCAATGTGATCATTAATTTTCACTCTCAGAATGGATGTAAGAAGTTTATAGACCGTCGACAAACAAGTAATCGGTCTATAATTCTTGGGTTCTGCGGGACTACCTGTCTTATGGAGCAGGTGGGTAACGCCAGTTGTTAGAAACTGTGGTAGCGACCCAGACTCTAAGGATGATTGGAATTGAGATGCCAGGAGTGCGTGTGAGCTGCTATACCATTTTAGCCAGAAGTTATGCAGTCCGTCCGGTCCTGGAGATTTCCAGTTTGGTAACGGACGGACTGCTTTGGCTACATCCAATGGGGTGATGTTGATAAGTTCCATTGGTGGTATAGCTTCACACACGCGCTCGACATCGCGCATCCAACCACCCTCGGCATGACAGACGGGCACCGACCAGATATTTCGCCAGAATGTATTCGTGACGATATCATCCGGTCTGCACACGTCCGTCACACTTTGTTCAGGTCGCTCCCAAGCTCTGTATACCCACCTTTCATCGCTCTGGAACATGCGATTCTGCGAGTATCGATCAACCCGCCGCTTATACCGCCGAATACGGTTTGCCCATGCACAAACTTTCTGCTTCAGGAAGTCGATGCGCTCTGTGACTCGGGACGTGTATTCTCGAGGGCTGATTCCAGTCCCCGAAAACGCCCGCCTCACAAAGCGCATCACACGTGGTCTTGTATTGCCCTCCCTGAAGCAGTATAGTTTGCCGATGAGTGCCCTAGCCTCATCGATACGCCGCTCGATCCTGCACTGCCAGGCTGGTACAGCAGATTTTGGTCGTATAGCCTCGTCACAATTTGGAAACTTGACGTTTGCTATACGACATGCCGCAACAGCCCCGCAGTACAGGATTGAGTGCGTATCTACGAGGTTCTCGCTGCTTTCGAAGATGTTCTGCAGCAGCGAGTCCAAGGCACACACCAGCGCCCTATTCTTTTTGTGCATAGGTAACCGTGGTAATCGGGGCCTAAGTTCGGTAGGAGTTGATCTATACTCGCGAAGCGTATCCTCCAGCGCGCTCCTCAGTCGATCGTTGCACTGGCTACTTACCGTGACAACCCTATCATCTACCTCATCACTATTATTATTGGACCGCGGTATGATTGCGCCACTAGCTGGCGCCGGTACCACGGCCTGTGTCGGGGTCGAGATGATAAGGTTGTTCAGTACCTCTGAGCGCAGCCTATCAAGTGCGGCATCGTCCAACTTGTGACTACGTTGGATGACTCGCACCTGATCCGACAATCGTTGGGCCGAGACGTTCACAGCCGGTTCCAGGTCCTGAAACAGAGACAGCATCCTGACACGGTACGCAGTGAGGTTAGTTCCCCCCTCTGTAGACCCGTAATATGCGCGCATGACGTTCTCGTTCATGGACTGAGTCCATCTCATGCGCTGCACACAACCACCGGTAGCGGGGACCCGGCTCGGGGCCGGTTGGCCCCTAGGTCCCAAGCCCCTCGGTGGCCGGCCTCTCCCCTGCCGACGCACAGGTGTTGGCGACGTCGGCGGAGAGAAATACTATAATATTATTATTATTATTATAATGATATTTGTTATAGATCGACACTTGATACACGCAATGTGTGTCAAGAATAAAATTGTCAATACCTCTACGTTGTTCGCATTAAGTTAATGTCAGCGGTCATTTCAAAGACATTTTTTGTTATAAAATTATACGTTGAATAGCTCATGCGTACTAGTGTTGTTATTAAATTATGCCGCAATTTGCGTCTGTATTCACATTAAAAGTACACCCATTGCTGAAAGTTTTGGCTCTATCTGTGTTATTATCAGTAAATATTGTAATTACCATCGTAATAGCCGCGATTTCATTTTCTTCATTGTTGTCTTAATTTGACATCGGTTAAGTCATGTTTTAAGGTAAAGTTAATGTTAGGCAAAGTTATTATGACACAACACTTCATTAATTACTCACAGAGTAGACGTAATTCAAAATAGTCAACCAAAAAACTTGCAGCATATTTCCAGCTTCAAGCGAAGTTCCAATGCTATATACCTAGTTCATATCTTTTATTGTGCTACAGTCTTTAAAAGAAACCAGATCCTTGCTAAAGTAAGAAGTAATGCACTAATTGGGCTGTTTCCTCAACAGAATCGCGGTTGAAGGGAAATTAATGCCCCCAGGAGGATAAATGTGCAATTATTTTTCCCGAAAAATGTTCTTTACGGTCGTGTCAAAAGTTTGTTTAGAGAGCAGGTGGGACGAAGGAGTTCGCGCCATTCGAGGTTCATACTATGTTTTGTTTATAATACTTGTTTCATTTTATTACAACCGCAGATATTACAGGGACTAATTAAATACTTACCCCGTGTACACTTGTACAAACAATGTTTTTACTTAGACATCATAATATAATTTAATCAGTAAATTATTTCCAGTCTTAAAATATCAAATAAGGATACTTGTGATATTTCAAGGAGGGACAGGCTCGCATTTACTTTAATAAATTGATTTACAAGTGGGGTGGATGTTTCCAAATAATTATTTCTGCGTTTTAATTGAGAGCTATGAAATTTCTAGTCTCTTGAGCAGATCATTGCTTAAGTGGGAGCACCTCCTTACTTGTATGTATCCATGATTGTTTACGGATGGCTACTAGATTAAGATAATTTATTTATTTGGTGAAATAATTAACTGTAGTTTTAACAGAACTTACCCGTACATTTGAATTGAGCAGTGGGTACACCTTTACAAATTCTAAGATAAAGAAATACAACATTCTGTAAAATCGTTCCTTGTTTGTTTTTTTGATTTATTTTAATAAAACACTAAATATGGAATTGAAAAGAAAAATCATTTCCATCTGTTAGATTTTATTGTGATTCTTATTCCAGCATTGGAATAAGAATCACAATAACAGGGCATTCATTTCTGATATAATGTTTATATAATAGGTATGTAAAGTGTGGTAGTCTAAAATGATTCAGTAGACCCCCACATCCCGGCACATCACTATCAATTGAATGCGCAGCCTATGGTAGGCGCCAGATAAACGTACAATAACGTACATTGACCTTTTCCTTAATATCCCTTCGTAGATTCCCGAACAATAAATTATGAATCGTTTTTCGTTACTAGAGAACGTAAAGGATCACGATAGAAGCGGATTCAGAACAGCTTTAAGTCTTTATTTCTGTTTTTTTATATTAAGATAGTCAATAAATGTATGTATGTGGGTCAATGACCGTTATTGCACATTTATCTGGCGCCTACCATAGAACGTATCAATCTAATTCTATGACCTGTCAAACGTAATTTATACTCGTGACTCATTACAATCATCTCGATCATCCATGCCTGTGGGACGAATATTATTGCGAAACTGTCTTAAAATAATATCATACACTGCCACGTGATCTACCCACTACATGTTTTCATTCATCACATTAATGTAGGCAGACGAAAACAATATCACGACTAATAATGTTTTATTACTGCTCTATCTCCGTTCTCTGTTTTCTTAGACTAACGAAAACTCAGAAAACAATCTAGCAATATTACTGTCTCGAAATAATCTGTGTTACAATCGTTACGCTAACAAGAATAGTTCAGCACAGTACTTGGTACTCCATCCTTCTATTGTAATAAAATGTAGAAAGAGTGAACTGAACGCAAGTAGTTTGATTTATGGCAGCGGCCACCGCAAATCAACCGAGCCACAAATCTTCGAGATACTTACATCACTAATAAATTAATATGGAAGTTGTTTCTGGATGCTACATCAAAAGAAATGCTCCGAAATGTTTGTGGTCAATTTATTTACTAGTGATTCGTTACGGTTTGGGCGGATACTTGGCTGGATGATAAATTGTATACAGTCGCTCATTTTCTTCAAATCCTGGCGATACAAACGCAGAATTTTGAACTTTACTGCAGATGAGATATGATTTAAAGTTGTAATTCTTACTCTCTTTAAGATTCTTGAGCAAATTGTTCGAAACGAAAAGTTATTTTGAACTTTAAATGTAAGCTCTGTAAAAGCATTTTGCATCATGTGGCATTCAAAAGCTCACTGTGGGATTCAGAATGACACTTGGAATTGACAAATGATTACCAGTCACAGTTCAACAGTTAATTTGTATGTAAATATGATTTTGTTTTGTTTTGTTTGCTTTTAAATTAATTTCTTTTTACAACAACCTTGTAGAAGACGCTGGAAAAATAGATAGTTTTTTGTGGTGGGTATAATAAAAAATAGACACATAATTTTTTGAAGGGACACAATTTTATGCAGTTAACAATAACAAACATTGAATAGAAGGGAAAATAAACGCTAAATTGCACTCATTTACTGGGTCGCGACGATCAATCATGGCGGCTAAGTCATCAGCCGGTTCAAATGTCAAACGAACCTAGGGTGGCAATAAAAAAGAAAAACTGTGTTGCCATTATTAAAAAAGTGACTGTGACTTTATTTCCATTGTCGATTGCCGATTCGGGATTATTAACTGACTTGCATATTTTTTGTGTTCTAATATTGATAGATTGGTTTTTTCGAGTAGGTGACTTTTGATTTTGTTGCATGTATGCGTCGGTACGCGGTGAATACCATCGATTACAATATCTACGAGAAAAGTATTTGTGTCAAAATAGCACAAAACGATAGTCATCGATGGTTGTTCACACGCGAAGTGAAATGTATTGTATGAACCGCTACTCTACGCCACTTTATTCATTCTGAGCTCTTTTTATTGTTTGATATTTTTGTTCAGTCTCGATAGATTTATTTTTAGCTTTGACGTTTTCATTACTCCTCTAATGATACAAGCGCAACGTTTAGCGGCACTTTGAGTTAGTTTCGATATGCCTGGCACTACGTTTGAGTGCCGGCCGATATCACGTGCATTATGCCCTCTTTATAATGAAATGATGTTATGGGAATTGGATTCAATTTAACGGGATTGATTTCCTTTAATTTTACGATTCCGTTTGCGTGATCTCGTCCGGTAATAATCTAATAAATTCGTCCATCGGGAGGGGGTTTGTAACGACTCAATATGTTTTTATTGGTCAATTCATATACATGTCAGTTATAATACTCATTTCTTTAATTGATTACTTTACAGAGTGAGTCATTGCAATTTGCTGTGATGATTGAAATTTTGGGTTAACGTTCATGAAGGTTAACAACGTTACTGAAAGTAGGTTAATTCAGAACCCATAAGCTGACAAGAAAATCAATGACGTTTTATACCGTCAAAACAATTGTGTTAACTGCACTCAGCTTGACCTATCACTGCTCAAGTTAAACCTCACATAGGGGCTCCAGTAACATTGGAATGCGATGTATCTGTAATATTTAATAGGATAGTTAATGATTTTATGCACATGATTCAAAAATGGAACAAACCGTTGGCTTGTAGCTGCATCAGTGTGCGAATGCAAACACGAGAGAGAGATCGCGTGCGTGCGCACAATAACAGCGGAGCCGCGGAGTCAAGCCGCTCGACGCTACCCCATATTTTAACAACTGTCCTAATACATCTTGCAATGTTGTTTTTAACTGTTTTTGCCACATTATTGTTTATTCTTTTTTGGTATGTTTACTTTTAATTTTTATAATTCATTACTTACCCCTTGTTCTATTTAGTTTTAGACCCATTGCTCGTAGCACGATTTCAATTACAATGCAAACAATCCACAACTCCAGAATCGATATCCAGTTTCTATTACAACGATCGCAATTTGATGTAAACCTACACACATCCTTGCATGTAAATTTATCTGTGTCAATCTCAAATGTAGAATGTCAAAATTTTTGAAATTTAAAATTTTCAACGAATTGGATCGATTTTTTTCTTCATTTCAGGTGCCTGTCAATGAAAGCGCCAGACAGGTATGTCGCTCTCTCACTTGCACCGCGCGTTCGGTTTCGTTCGGCCGGGTTCGGTTGCGTTCGGAAACGTTCGAGCGGGCTCGGCCGCTGGCCGGTTGCTCGCAGGCCAAGGGGGTAGCCTGGAAGACCACACGTTACACCCGCAACGCAGGACTTTTACAGACAGTATTATCTTTCCAACAAAATTGCTTATTGGTGTGTTTTATTTTCTTTTCATTTATTTAATTTGATTGTGTTTGCGCAATTTCCATCTCTTACCAGGTAGGTCCCATTTCATTTCATTGGAATTTTGAAGTTAAGCAATGATTTTCTTAAATGCTTGGTTGGTCCGTGAATCAGTCCTTTACATTCGATTGCATAATGTCTCAATGGTGTGATTATATTTTCTGTATCTAAGTGTAATTGGAATAATTGTGGGTGAAATGTTAGTTGTCGTTGTTTTGGTTCCAGGTTACACCCTAGCTATTGATTAAAACTGAAAACCACAGATAAATTTACATAGTAATTACATGTGTAGTAGTATTACTGAATGCGTTAGTTGTTTATGTTTAGTTTTGTAAGCATGATTGTGTTTGTGACCTTTTATTTATTTATTTAAAAATGCTTCCGGGCGCAGCGTTGGGTAAGTATTTGCATTTTTTACATCAAACAGTACATAGCGGAGATTTGAAAACACAAAAAGTTGAGTGACAAAAAATATTAAAGTAGGTTAGACATATCAAAAGAGACCTCATAACAGAACAAATGTATTTCAATATGCGAGTTCACGCATGGCCGCCAACGAGCCCGGAGTGCGGTGCAGTGACAAACGCGTGATCATCATCATCAAATCGTAAAGGATTTAACGCCTCTGTTGGCACACTTCTTTTGTTGGCTCCATAAAGCCGGCCATTAAAATGTTTGATAAAACGTTGGACGTACAAAAAGAGACTGTCGGGCTACTGTAGGCTCCCCACAGAGAGGCCTCAATGAAGAACGATGCCATGCTGCGGCACTTACAATGGGAACACAAAGGCGCTGAATGTTCCAACTCCCGATTTGGTTGATCATTGCTTGTTAAACTTGCATTTTGTATGATCTGTTGTTGAAACGTATCAATAAATTAATAAGTAGTTAAAGCTTCTGTTACAGCATTCAGTTTTGCAAGCATAATGAACTAATGTAACGGATTCTACTTATAGTTCCACTGTGCATACAAACATCAGATAAGATGCATTTAGATGGGAACTGCAGTTATTTGAAACAACAATGAAAGAAAATATAGATTCTGATAAGGAAACAAATGAAGTTATCTTCATTAATAGAGCTGTATACAAAAATGATTTAAGAGCTAAATAAAAACTGTTTGCATTGCTTTCTTTTCTTCCGACTCGATTTAATTAATGCATCGGTATCACATTCATACGCTGCTCACTCGATAAATCACGTTCAAATACTCAATTTAATTTTATCTAATGGAATTCAAAGCTCTACTTATGAAGAGCGTATGTTGTCAGCATCCACATTAAAATAATCCTGACAGACTTTAGAGCATTAAGATAAAATGGTCTTATAATGAACTCAGAGGTTTCTTGCATTTTTTATTATGATTGATTTGAAAGGATTTAATTGAATCAGTTTGTTTTTGAATACATTTACCGTTGGGAAACGAGAGGTAAGTTCTCAAGCCTTGAAAGAGTTAGATTAAGAAAGCATTGATGAGTTACAAAATCCAACCAGAATAAGGTACAGCACAACCATTAACGATAACAAAAATAAATAACAACGAAAAACACCTAGAACCCGAGCAGAATCAGTCGATAAATTGAAACGTCACAAGTAAAGGGGTGCGAACGAAATCCTTGCAAACGACAAAACAATAAACCGGGAACGGTCGGAACAAAACACACGGCAATCACAACAAAGGATCCGTTTACATTCTAACGCCTTTTAAACTAACAAAGGCGGAATTCAAATAAACACTAAATTGTTAACCCTTTGACCGTCGGTGGGCAATTTTCACGGAAAACGGAATAGAAATGATTTTGTGAAGGGTTCGAGTCCCGACACCCTGGAGTCAAGTGGGGCTATTTTCAAAATATTTTTGAAATCAATTGAGTTTGTTTCAGTGACAGGATTTTTTTCTGGAATTGTTTGTAAAATATACCTTTCATTCCGGGAATCTGTGTAACTATTAAGGTAAACCCATTGAAAAAATCCACCACCTGATGGTTTCACCTTCCACGCATTGGGTCGTTATTTTTAAATTTGTTATTTTTCAGGGGGGGGATTTTTAACATCATCTTTGTGTTGATTAGCCACAAAACCACAAAACAAGACTATTAGAAACTCAATTTTTAGTGAAAATATCGTTTTTAAAAATGTATAGTATTTATGTAATATCAACACAACAACTATATTGGGGTCGGCTCCCAGTCAAACCGAATTCAGCTGAATACCAGTATTTATAAACTCATTGTGCCAAAAAAACATGATACGATTTTTGGTGTGGGAGGTATCGAAATTAGTAGTAATAGGTTAAACTTAAAAGGTAAAAGCTGCTGTAAATCGTAAAAAGAAAAACTGCGGAACTGTAGACGAAAAAAAACGAGACAACTTTTAAAGGAGTTCCTCAGTATAACGTGAGAAAGTACAAAGAAGTCTATGCTTTTCTATTCAGAAATTGAACTCCTAATAAACTCATCAGAGTAACATGTAGCGAAGTTTTTTCTGTCAAATAAAAGTTAATCGTTGTAAAGAACATGGTACAGAATCAGTGCGGCGGCGGTGGTTATTCGTAGCTCTCGTAGCGTGACGAAATATCGAGTGATATCAAGATAAGGCTCTGCGTGGAGTGTTCGTTCTGACGTAAGGAGGTGTCCAACTGTGCCGTTTGATGACGTGTGCCTTTGTGTGCAAATTATGCCCTTTAGTATTATTATTTTACACTGTGAATGTATACATGTCTGCCCGGCCATAATACCTATGACTTTGTTTAACCGTTAGTATAAGGGCCTTATGATCATATAAATGTTTACAGTTGTGAGCTATTTGAGGTAAAAAGGTGGTTTCTACGAAACATTGCAATTAAATAAAATGGTGACAAGGAAAATCTAAAACTGCAAATTACTTTATGCAAATCTTTAATCGATTAATCAATCATAAAAATGATGTCATAGAATATCCATATGTCATTTTTGATATCAATTCTAAGAATAAGTAGTCATAAATAGACAATTGGAAACAACAAAACACAGTTGAAGAGATCTCCAATCGGATAGTGGATATACTTAACGTAAGCCGAAGGTGTGGTCACGTCTCAATGTCAATCGGCTTTGATCTCGCCGCGGCGCGCCCCCGCGCTCACGCCGCTCTGAACAATAGGTATTCTCTTAACACCTTGTCTGACCACTCATTGTTATCTTACACCTACAAAGTTAGCACGCAGCTCTCCACTCCTAATACTCCCACACCTAAAGTTTAATTTCACTTGACCGATTGTAATGCATTCGCTAGAAACTTTATACCACCTATTATGGCCCATAATTGAATAATAATCTTGGCTAGTCATTTGTTTATCTCCTAAGAGTTAAAGTTCAGAATGCCTCGACGATGTCCTTGATTATCAATGTATATGTAATTCGACACACTGTCGGAACTGTAATGCGATTGGTCAGAGCAATAATAGCCTATTCAATTGTTGATTTATTACAGTCACAGTTGAAACTTAATTGAAGGTTTCGTTAGCTATGAGTTACCTACTATCGAGCCCTTGGTTTTTCTTGTACAAACATTCTTGTTATCTATCTAATAGCTTGTTATACACTACTGTGAGTTATTGTAGCAGAAAATCGTGGTCATAACAGTGTTGAGCTGCAAGACAATTTCAAATAACAAATAGAGAAACATGTATAATATGAAGCAATACGAACAGTGCACTGGACCGCTCCCTCGCAGTACGCAATGAACACCATCCACAAAGGTGTTAACATGTTCACCATGTGAAAATACATCTGTTTAATGAGCCCGATTGCCAATTATGTCATGAATGGCCGGTGCGTTGCTCTGGCCAGTAACCGCACTCACCCACTTGCGCGCACAGGCGTGATGAGAAACGGAACGTGAACTTTCCCTCTCATCAGAATACCCTAACTGCTCGTATTACGTAACACTCGACATCCCTGTCCCACTCCGGACCACACTTGAAGTGAGAGTGAGGCTCGCAAGTAATCTATGTAGCTATGGGAGAAGGGTGCCTGACGCTTGACGTGCTCGAGAGTTTGTACTAATTGTTCACCTGGTTCTCACATTAATCTCGATCGACACAGATCCTGGAATGTAAATAACTTTGAAGGGATCGACAAAAGCTATAGAAAATAAATGGATCGGTAACCGAAATCCGAAATTAGCGCTGTAAAAATAAATGTCCAATATTTGCAGTGCATATTTCAAAGCGTCTAAGACAAATGAATCTATAAAATTAATTGGACAAGTAATCGAAAACTCAGAAAGAATTTCTTCATCTCTGTTGAGGGGAGCAGAAAACAAATGAGGGGCGGACATTGAATAATTCGATTTCCTTATTTGTAGCAATCAATATCTTATAAGGAAACTCGATATCGGTAATACGGAGACATTTGGATATTGACATTGAGAATCAAAAGAGAAAATATAGGTGCGGTTCATTTTGCCATCAAAGGAATTTTTGAATGATTGACATGCGGCCCCATTTCATAAAAAACGTTCTCCAAGGTAACAATTTATTTTGAATATGCTGTAGCCTGGTACAAATCCATCTAGAATATTAATATAAGTTAGGTGCAAGTATCATAACTAAATTCAAAGTGATCCCCAAACAGTTAAAGGGTGGCATCGCTCGCAGCAGTGCTGGGACGAGCGCGCGTCGGTTGCAGACGGCATATTAGCAGATGTAATTGCATTTACTACCGAGATCGCTGACGTTTCCTACTAAATGTATATTGCTGAGTAATATAGACAATCGAGTTATTAATACAAACCACCCTCTGTAATAAGTTACCACTGATGGAAATATTTCCCTTCAGGGTTGACTTCTTAGCAACTCCTAAACCAATTTCCCACAACGCGGAAAAGTATCGAACTCTGTTTGTTTGTCAGAAGGAAATATTTAAATCCAATAATACAGTGAAGAGTATCAGATTAATTAGGAGAGATCTTCGCTAAAAATAAGCTCATATTAAATTTTGTTCGTAATACTGTTGGGTACTTATTTAATTCCGGATATAAAATTTCTGTGATTGAGTCCCAGCGGGTGGAGCCGAGGGGCGTGAATTCCAACAAAATTAGCACCAGGGGTCGAAATAAAAAAAGCGAAGGAAAAATTTAATGAACAGGAAAATGCTCCTTTTTGCAGCTATTCCATCTATTTATCTACATCGGGATGCCCATTACCTTGCTAAGAGAAAAGTTTACATTTTTAATTTAATGATTCCACTTTGTGGAAGTTGGGCGGGTTTCGGCGAGATCTTAATTTGGGGATTTCTGAGGCGTCTCGTTTTGTAAATATTATTCCTTTAATAAGACCTCACGTCGAGGGGGTGCCTGCTGAACTCCGTGATTACGACTCTCTTCGCGAGCTTCATTTTGGAGCTCGTCATTTTGATTGGCGCTAATGAAATTTTTCCTACTCTGTGTGCCATTTTCTTGTTCTTGACAGTATAATTTTCAAGGGACTCGGAATCACTTCTGTTGCGTCACCAACACACCCTCTAAACATTTAAGGAAGGCAATTTCGCAACATCTCAAACATTATTGTTGTCATCTTCATTTATGTTTTTCACTTTGCTAATGCAATTTTTTACTTATCTCTTTCCCGGAGCGGAGTGCGTGTCCCATCTGTAACAAAATGTCTGAATCGTCAAGTCCCAGCTGCGGTTGCGTAGGCGATGACGTTTCGCTTTTAGCGGCTGTTTTAAAATTGAATATTTGATGCCTTATTCCCTTCTGACGAATCCGCGGCGGGTGTAAAGTACTGGATTCCGTGGTAGATAATTTTTTGAATGTCTCCGTTAACGACCGCACGCATTATCCTTAGTCCCGCTGTACCACTTGGTGTTCTTCATTTATATTTCAACAATTTGTATTATGTTTCTTCGTAGCACTCTATTTAAAAAGCGAGTAAGTAATAAAACTTTAGGAGGACATCAAAGAGGGAGACACTTGAAAGTTTCATTTTAGTTTTTGCCGATTAGGTTTTATTTTTTTATGGAATTGTTGCTAAAAGCAAATGAGTTAATAAAAAAGAGACAGCTATAAATATTCTCACATACTATACTTAATATGTAAGAATATTTATAGCTGTATCTTAGCAAGGTACGCAGGTACGTAACATTTGACATTTCCAATAGACAATAGTTTCATGTTATCGCACGTGTAACATGATAGCATGTTACACGTGCGATAACATGAAACTGTTAATAGTCGAAATATTCAAATTGGTAAACTAAGTTGTTATTGCGAGTCAAAATTGGGTATGATCAAAATTATAGCAATTTACTTTAATAAAGTGAATTACTTAAAGATGATTCAACAAATTCTATAGGCTTACTTTGACTGACTAGCTTATATTAAGTTGCTCAAAAATGAGAAATTGCAATGACATAAGCTGGCCCAAAAATATACATCAAAGATTACAAATGGAGGAAACCTTCAAAGAGTCCTTCAAAGAGAGTCAGCTACTTCACGAATTGAGCTTTTTTTGGTCGTTCTCTGTAGTATAGGCCCATATTGCAGCTAGCAAAATAACGAAAACACAATCAGTATCAATACGTAAAACAACTATTTCTATACTTGTTATCAGAAACATGACTGTAACACTCGAATGTTCCCATAAACACAAATGGTTACAGCTTAGTTCTTTTCTAATTACATAGATAAGCAACTTCAATAACGGTTGCTTTATCACAATCATATGTTTGGAATCTAATTGGAATTTTTTCATGTTGATATGCTGAACTCTTTATTGGTCGATATTATGTTTGTTTTCCGATATTGATGATTGTATTTCATATATATCGCTTTCATTAGTGATAACAGGCTGTGTGCGCTTAATGCTCAAATAGTGGAAATGTACAAACGCAGTATGTTTTTCCACAGCTTGTTTATTGATTGTATCAAAACGAGTGTCGCCAAAACAAATTACCTACATTTGAATTAAAAATCAACAAGATGAAATGATAACGTTGTTTTATCTACACCAAGTGTCTGATATGTACAAAAGCAGATTTTGAAGCAAAACAACTAGACATAATACATTTTTCGATTGGGTGTGATAACTGCTAATGATAGCTACAAACAACTGTTGCGGAACTTTTAAAGGTTCGTAAAGCTCGATCAAAAACATAAGCACCTGTCAAATATAGATGAAATTGTTTTACCAAAATTAATTCTCTGACACGAGGTCTGCTCCAATTTGTCAAAACTATGACCACATTAATACATCAGAATGCCCAATTTGCATTTAAACGTTTACGATAGAAAGATAATTTGGGAAATTACAGTTATTTTAATAGAAATTATAGTCAGCGTTTTATATGCTGGGGTCGATAGGGGTCGGTTTTTACGAAAACATCTGTTGTGTGTAGCGTATGAGTTTTTTTGTTATTTTAAAAGGAGACATGATGGATCAGTTTCAACACGTATTCGTCGGTTCCTTTGTTGCTTGGTTTATGGCTTTGTAATGTGTTTCTTTGTTTGTTCAGAATGTGTTACAGCAGCTTCCGAAGTTTGTGAAAAAGCGGGCAAGTGTAAGCAATGATACACTGTTTGTCCTACTAATTAGTTCGTCTCTATATCTACTGGATACTTTTTACGAGCTGGTACATGTACAAGATTTCCACAAGTTACTTAGAATTTATATGCACTGCAATGCATTTTACTTAAAATTCCACGCTGCGACACACTCGAGAATCCTTTCAGACTCGCACAAAGGATTCAACACCGAGTTCAATTACAAGCGGATTAAGAGACAACACGTATCGTCACTACAAATGCGCTTGCACACAAAAGCGTGCAAAAAACTGCATCTTAACGAAAATGGTTTTGTGTAAGTGTGGGAGTGTGGGAGTGTGCTAGTCCTCGAGAGTGTGCTTTAAAAGCCAGCGTTGCGTGTTTTTAAAATAGGATTTAGTACAGATTGCCGGTGCCAGCTAGAGATTGCATAATCTTATCTTCTACAGTAAAAAATATCGGTTTGTCGCCAACCTTTCAAATGATATTTCAAAGCCATATGAGCTTAGGTTTTTTACGAAACCTTTGAGTTTTTTTGCTTAGCGTGTATCTCTGCAGGAATCGCTGTGTCAACGCGGAACGACCTTTATGTTTACAGATCTGAAATGAAAACGTGCAAATGAATGAAACCAATGCTCGCTTTGAATGTACGGGGGCCATTCGTAAAGCAAATATGGAGATGGAGGTGATCTTGACGTGTCGTGGCGACGAGTTAGTTTTGATATTTTGTGTTGCAACCGTGAAGTATTTGTGGTTCGTGATGATGATATTTTATTTTAAATGTGATTTCACAATTTAATTTTAATGTTTGTTCGGCCTACATTTGGTATTGTATAAGAAAATAAAATTCATAGAACAAAGAAAAGAACAACATACAACAATAAGCGAACTTTTAAAACTTGGCCTAACTTAAAATACTTAACATTCGATTGACAAGTTTAACTATTTCCTCTCCTTTACTATAAAAACATCAAATCTATCACGAAACTAAAAACTTCCCAAATAGTGAAACTAAAACGCTCAAGAATGTTAAAGTACAGTCAGCGAGAAAAGTCTCGGGAGCAATTAGAGTCTGTTGAATAAATCACGTAATCCCGACCGGGGCCGAATGAGGCCGAATGATCACGAACGCGAAACGAATACGAATGTTTATTTACACGGTACTCCGGGCACTTTGTGAAGAGCTCGTGAGATCTATGATAGACTTATGGATGTACGATTGGGCAATAAAGTTGAGTAGGAAAATGCAGGATAAATTGTTGCAGGGGAAACTTAGTGCAGTTAACGTGTTATTAGGTACTCGTAGATGGTCACACTCACACATTTTTATAGCATTTATAAAAAATGTGTGTGTTTATGACTGTAGTTACGAACATGATTTCTAGGAATATGGTTACTTATATAAATATAGCAAATTAATAAACACGCAATAAACGTCTCTATTCCCTCCATACATTATTGTCAGCTGCTACGAATGTGCTACGAAATCGTAGCGGTAGTTATTTCTATTCAAATGTCCAAATCTATTATAAATGTTTAGGGTTTGTCAGTTGCTACGAAATCGTAGCAGTATCGTCCTAATCTAATGTTTATCTTTGCAATGTCTAGTCACTGCCGAGAGCCGATAGCTTAGTGGTTGAGTCGAACACATTCTTAAACACGTAGTGCGGCGTCTGAGCTACGATTGGCACTCAACATGCGACCACTCAATCATTTGTAGACGTTTGCTCGTGACTGTACCTCGAACTTACATTTGATTCATCACTGTAAATCCGTTTCACATGCCTTTTACGTGCTCGTATAAACAAGCTCAAATAAATACCCCACGGCCACATGTGCTTTTAAACGTCCAAAATATAATTCGCAGAACAAATCGTTACGGCCATAATCATAACAAGAATTCCTAATTACATCACGATTAAAAAACCTCATTTATAAAATGTAATTAATCTTTGACATCAGGACAAATCCGTCAAACTAATTTAATTTAAAGGATACCCGTTTCCTTTATACAAACAAAATAATACAGGCACATTTATAGCGGTTACAGAGAGGCGAAAGTGTATTGCAATGAAGTATAGAAAAAAGAAACGAGCGGCAGTTTTGATTGATCACCGACTCCGAGCTGTTTTTTGTGTGAAATTAAAAACACGGAGTGGGCATGCGTTGGATTAAAGAGGAATTTCACTTGGCCAGCAAGCAGAGGGATCCTGCCTTTGTTGTCGAAAACAAATTGTGAAATTAATTTATTTTCGTAAGACGCGTTTTTGGACATCGATTTCGCATTACAGGAATTAATGGTCGTTTCCGTTTCGATCGATTTGGATGATGAGTTTTTTATATCATTAACATACACGCATCTGTCTGTTAGATTAGAACATAACATATTCAATAAACGTATAGATATATAACGCGACTTCAAGCTCCAGCGAATAGAAATGAACATTAACAGAGGAACCACAACTGTACCGCAAACGAGTAATTAAAGCATCTATAATATATTAACATTATGCATACCAAATTCATGGGAGACTTAGTCAAAATGTTAACAGGAATGGTTGGGGAGAGATGTGTAACACCCAATACCGCAAAGGTAAAGCGTAATAATAAGAGCTATTTGGAGCTTTATGAACGATCAAAATTGCAAGAGCACGTGTATAAAATACACTTTGCAAAGTAGATTTAAATTTTAATACAAAGCTTTCAGCCGAGGGTCGTAAGTAATGTCTTGGCGTTGGAAAAGTGTGGAGGTGCTTCCGTGGCCATTTTTCAGTACTATTTTGCCAACAGTAATTTACGCTTGCAACATTATCAAAATTCATAAGAAAATTAAACTTATCTGCCTATTAATTTCGTGTAAGTATTCGTACAAGTAGTTAAAGTTAAGAAAGGTACATATCTGAAGTTTCCTTATCCGTACGGAGTTCGAGTGTCATTCAAAAATGGTCTTGGCTTATTTGTTATTTAGAAGGTAGCGTAGTCAAACTGTAACCCGGTGCGGAGCGGCGCGGCGGTGGCGAGGCTCGTTACCCCGCGGGCGGCGCGGCGCGGCATATCCACGCTAAGTGGTCGAGCCCTGTGTCTCAGGTGTCGACTGCGGCCGATTTCACAAGACAATGCTTAATAATTTCATTTCGCTATTACGGCGGCCATCTTTGCGAGTCGCACAGTTAGAGGGCATCGGCGCACCCCTCCACGGCAATTTGCATTGTAACTCGGACCACGTAGAAGGCCCTAACTGCCATACCACCACCTCCTAACTCTTGAATATATAATTTTGTTGCTTTTATTAACAGCAACTTTGCGTGGGAATTGGCGATAGCCTTCCGCGGCGACTGTTTATTGTGGACGATAACTTGCTAGATTTATTTTATAGTTCAGCTTGAGACTTTGTCCCGGACTGTACTCTGCCTGGACCTACCTAAGGGTTGGCGATGGTTACGCGTTCGACGGACGCTGTAAACTGCCAATAAAAAGGCTCGATGCATGGAACCATTAAAATATTTATTGGCTTTATTTGACAGCAAGCTTGTTGAAATGTTTATTGGAGCCCATCAGTACATTGTTGCAAATTGGACTCTCAATTGTAATTATGTTGTAATAGATTTACGATTGGAGGGCATTATAAATCTACAGATTTTATTGATAAGGATATCTTTCTTGAAACTGAAATGTAATATCAAATGTAGCAGAAATAAAAAGCAAAGCAGACAAACGGTGTCGGTTTAATAGATGTAACCATAATTGCTTTCCCGACTGGGGACTTAATGTAAAAGTTGGGCAACTGTTACAGACTTAAAAAGTTTGTTTTTGTGCCTATAAATTAATGTGTTTGCATGTCTTCGTTGGCCTTTAAAATCATTTAGAAGTTCGTCTGCTTGAGTTTCTGTGGTTGGCTCTTCATGTATCTTTGTGTTGAAGATCTTTAGAAACTCTTAATTAAATTCTATATTTTATTTAAATTACTCAAGCTGAGACAGTTACTTACCATTTTACATTAAATTTGAAATATTGATTTGACATTAAAAACAATTATAGTACATACTAGTAAATGTGTCTTATTATTATTATCTTATCATATTGATTTACTAAATAAATAGATGGAAAGCTTAGACCTGAATTACATTTCACATAACCACCCACTAATCACAATAATAATATTTATTCCCCCTCTTAAGTACGCTTAAGCTAAGGATCCATGGTTGATGAGATAGTGTGGCGTCGTGCAGTAACCCAGGACACAGAAAACGCGGAAATATTGGGCCCCGGTGCGAAATAAATTCCCTCTAATTCTAATGGCGACTTTTAGGGGAATCCATAATTCCATTTCGTGTTTTCAACTCTTTAGGGGGTCGGAATATAGACATTAATGGCTTGTGAAAGGTTCCTTACGAGGAAACTTTCTGGAAGTATTGTTTCTTTGCCTTCAACTGACATAAACGTTGTTTTTATGGGTCAGACGGTTTAATTTATTCGTACTTTTAATGGGCATCAGATATAATGCAAAGATTTTATTTTTAACGATTGTCTGAAATATCTAATTTATGAGTTCTCATGATATAATTAAAATCACATTGGCGAAGTTAATGTAAGGTGCCTGAAGAGTTGTTTATCAAAAAAATATCTATCTCGGCAGTCGCTTAAGAACAAAAAACAATACGAACTCGTAACTAGATCGCCACTGAAGCGTCATTGGAATGTGACCACAAAGAATTGAATAAAATGGACATTTCTTAACAAAAATGTGAATCGAACTTCACAATTTTGAGGCGAGACCAATCGCTTAGTGACACAACCGGAGTCACTCGTAGAATCACTGCGATGGGAAAGTGAAAAAAGGTGGGATTGTTTAATAGATTTCTAAATACTTAACTTGTTAATGGAAGATGAGTGACTGTTTGAAGTCGTAGTGATTTAAGTTAAGTACATCTTAGCGAATGGTTCATCAAAATTTTAAGTTATTTACTCGTTTGTGACCTATTCCCGTAGATTGAGTTTTAAATTGACTGATAAGACAGACATTCCATTTAGACATAACCTTAGACATAACATTACATTTTTACATAAATCCAATGACAAGATTATTCCTAATACACGACTACACGAGCAGTTAACTCGTCCAAACCGTTCGAAAATCAAAACAAAAAGCCGTTGCCTTTCAGAATGAACCTCGTACAGTCGCGTACACACTCATTCAAGCATCAAACAAAAGAACAGCCATTAAACCATTAAAAGTTTAAATTTCGAATGTAGTGAAGTGGAACAGTGTGACAGACATGTCGAGCGTTTCACCAGCTGAGACAGGCGCCATCAATCGTACTGCTATCGATTCAGACGCGCGCCGCGATGAATTATCGAATCTATTAACTGGCGAGATTACCGGATTCCGTGGAGAGAATGACTGTGGAATGACTAGACGTGTCACAGAAGTTGAGATATTTTGAGCTCAGTAGGAAGAACAAAACTACTAAGGTTTTTTTAGGAATCGTACTTGGTAGCTAGAAATAGGAATGAGTTTTTAGAGTTCACCAAAACCCTAAAACCTCATTTTTTTCAGCCTGAACAGTCCCACTCCAAGGCGATGACCCTTTCCCTTCCATTTCTATTGGTGTTGAGCTTCTTCACGTAAATTCTCGTGTAAAGCCATCATCATAAATGTCACTTTAAAATAATTGGTTTCAATAACTAGGTACACAGCTGACACTACCATTTAAAATCATCAAATTTTACATAAAGAATACTCAAAATAACCAATCTTGCTTGAAAACATCTAGTGTCGTATTTTTACGAGATCATAACATTTATAACACACAATATGTCAAGTCTACACGTTGTTAGGTCTGTAGTCGGCGGATTGAGCAGACGATTTGTACTAATTATAACGCGCGAACGACGCGCGACGCGATTAGCTTTCCACTGCCGATGTGAAACCACTGCCGACACTTAGACGAGCACAGCCTGGTGATAGTGTATGTGTAGTGCTGAAATATGGGTAGAGCATTAACAAAATCATAGAAAAACTCAGTTACCATTAGGAAGGATGATACGGTACCTGAAACTACACATTTGGAATTAATTTGGGACTTATTATACTATTATCCATTGATTATCGGGTACCAATTATGAATTATTAATACCGCTTCCCGTGAAAAATATGCAATGAAAAAGAATACTAGCGTACTACTTACGTGTTGGCTTGAACACGTGCACCATTTTATGTGTGTAACCTAACACGTGATGGAACAAAAGCTGATGACAGCGAACAAGTGTCAATATCCTTGATGGAGCAACAGGAGCATAAGATGCCCCTATGTCGTCGGCTTGCACTTCATTCATTCATCGAACATAATGGCACTTTACGTACTGTGTGGGAATGTGGAATAGGTACTATTCGAGGGCATCATAACGAGTATAATCGACGAAACGCTCATCCAATTATTCGCAACAGTCCAGTAAACCGGACAGCCTCAACGGCGACGCTACCAAATTAACAACAAAAATTAATTACAGAAAAAAACACGGCTACCGTGCAGTCCTACAACCAACGCGGAATAAATATACCGTTACTAATTACTGACCAAAAAACTGTTGGAATTGAATTCAAACATTTGTCTCTTAACGAATCGTGTCGCGGCGGCTTCCACTCAAAGCGGCGTGATTCGGCAATTCCGTTCCATTTTCAAATGCTCGCTGCCCATTCGTTCCCTCGGCTACGCCTACCTAATAAATTAGATGCCTCGCGTAGCACACCGCATAGTTACAAACTAATGAAATCCCGAAAAGATCTCAACCCATTTTCTTAACAACTTTTCCGAAAGAGCAACCGCCTTCAAAGATTTTACCCGGAGAAATAATTCCGCTAATAACGCTCAGCGCTCACGCGAGTATGTTATGCAACCATAGGAATTTCATTAGATACACACGCGTCTGTTTGTTAAGGAGCTTTCCATTGCTAAAAGTTTCTTGAGGCGGGTATAATTCCTTTGTTTGTTGTTGGGGTGGCACGCCCGCCTCACCCACTACGTTTTCTAAGTCATCGGGTCCAATTATGCCCCTTTGTAGGTTTTGATATGTAAATTCGCGATTTTATTAAACAAACCGTGATGCCATTCGGGGGCAGCGAGCCGGATTAATAGCTTCTTCAGATTTGTGTAATCGCTTTCTCTTAAGACAACAGAGGTGAATCTCAAGGGAGCTATTCACTCTTGTGTTTCATCTCCGCGAGGTGGGCAATTGTTTGATCTTGCTTCCATTGTAGATTTCCGGGTCAAACTGCTACACTTATAGTACAGCGGCAGACAATTCTAATGCTAAACCCCTAGTGCTAAAAATAACTCGGATCGCACTGCAGTCAATCGGCACAGACACATTAACAATAACGTCGTTGACATAATCGATATATGACAGCATCGCGCGATTTCGATTGCCAATAAAACCGATTCGCTTGACTCGTCACCGGATATAACAACATATTAATCTGCACATGGAAACATAAAACGAGCGTTATGGCCGAAACTACCCATTCGGTTTAAGCTTAATTTTTACCCCAGCACTATTAATAATTTACACGGGATAACGCCAACGTTTGCGCCATATTACAACGCATAAATTAATAATGTCGCTCGCTTGTTTAACTGCGAATCAGATGAGTTTTATTGACAATTTTGTTGGGAAAGAGCAATTTGCGGGATGACCAGGCAGTGCCGCCAAGTGGTCACCAAATAGGGGAACGTTGGGCTCCGTACGTGTGCTATTGGCTGGCAATTGTCATTTATAGTTACTGTAATTGCGATAGTGGCGGCGAGCTTATCGATAGTATGGAAAGGGAGCTAACAATATAATAAAAACATGTTTTTTCTGCATTGACAAACGGCCCTCATATGAATACAGATACATATTCTTGGTATCTTGAGGTGTATATATTATAGAACAACAATGACCATAAAGCTTAGGTACCCTGGCCCAAAGAGTGTTTAACTAGCCTTCTTTTAGAAACATCTGGGCACGCTCGCTCCATCATAGACCTCATCTATCGCTTTCCATCAGGCGTGATCGAGGTCAAGAGCAAGCCCATTCCTCAATAAAAAAAAATACTCCTCGAACGCTTACAAAATCGTTATCCTGTCTTCGAATGGAATCTGTCAAACTCCATACTCTAAACATCGATACCGTTGACATACAATAATGTTACCTGCACTAATAATTATATTAACAACGCTGTCTCCACACCGGAGTGCGGAGTGTGGAGAGCGGGCGCTAGATGCAAATGTTTCCATCGCATCCACTGTAACTCAATCCTCGCACGAATGTACACAATTGCATTTGGGGTTGCATTGAGGAGCTGACACACGGACGCTATTATTGTGCAAACAAGGGCTTCCGCTCATGTGGACTGGCCTTTATCGTACTGTCGTGTGAATCACTGATACAGCGGATGATTATGAAACAGCTTGATGATTTTATTGATTTTCTCTTGCAATTATTTAAATTGATGCTCGGGTTTCGTTGGTTTTAATTGAAGTGTAACTTAAAACTACAATGCAGAGTGCGGTATTTTGGTGCAATTTTGCCTTGCCTTTTGGTTGTTTTTTGTGAATGTATTTATTTTCTGCAGTGTTGGGTGTTTCGTTGTTTTAATTGGCATGCTATTTGTACTTGTCTGAATGATTATTAGCTGTTAATGTAGTTCGGTGGGTGGGTGGTTAGGTAGGCACATTGGCAAAACGGTGTGTCGCCTCGAATTAACACGAGCTTTTGTTATCATTCAATTTGATTCTGCCGCCGGCTGTTTTATTATTTTAATGAGCCTCAATTTTCAGGGATAATTGAATGGACGTCGCGTAGGTTCGATTATTATTTCATTCGATACGGTAGTTGCTGGTAGGTGATATTTTGAGTACCTACTAAATTGTAGGTTTCATATGAAAACGGAATTGGCTATAAATTTATTAAATTATCTCTACCTGATATACATATTTCACTGCCGAAGATTGAGCTGATACAACTCAACAGCTGACTTCTGTTTTTCAATTTTCTTTAGTTCTCTCAACTTTCAGTTTTGCTCGTTTCAACTGAAAAGCATTTAAAACCAGGTGACTTTGACACTTTTTTGTAACAATTTCAAAGAGGCCTATATATAGGTAATTATAGCAGTGCTATAGTGTAACGATGACAGCTGATATTAGTCAAAGTCTACATCTCCAACCAAACCTCATGACCTCGAGGCTGACGGCACAGCACAAATATAACTCCTCCATCGCAATTTCAATGACAACATCATTGCTCCTAACAAATATAATTCAGTACAGTATGCTCGTATTGCTCATTCGCCCCCTGACAAACAGTCTAGGACAATCGCGGAGTAAATTATACGTGTGCTTTTATCCAACGGTTAGTTTTACCTAACTATAGTTAGAGTTGACTTAGTGCCGGCAGTTTAATTAAGGGGGTGCGTTTTGATTTGTAGTAGCAATATGAAAGAGTGCGTTCCATAATGTGATTGTAAATAGTGATTTTGTTTGTCACGAAGGGAGGTTTATTTGCATAGTTTTGCGCCTAACTTGCCCAGGTTTGTTTTTAAATTAGAGGTAATTAGATGGTTGTGTTTGTTTTTAAAAGGTTCTGTTCATTCCGCTGTTGTTTAACGGTAGGTAAAACTACTTTTCAGTGTAGAATATGGACTAGAGTAGGCTTTTCAATAGGAGTTTTATCAGATTGCCCAAGTCATCTGGGGCAAGGACAGGAAGATAATGCCAAAGATATAGTAAATGTTTGTTTTTTTTTTGTTTATGTTTTTTGTTGCTGACCTAGCTGGGACAACAGAATCGTTTATAATTATTAGGTATTATTTAGTTATAGTTGGGTCCAAAAACATAAACGAATCTAAAAAAGGCACCTCTCATAAACATTCTACTCATTAAAAATATAGAAATTAGACTGATAAAAGCTTTCATAAGCAACAATGATATCTATTACCCAACACAATCTAAGTACACAACGTGCAACCATGGCAGGTCGTGGGCAGTGCGACCACAGACCGCGGCACGCGACCAATGAGGGGCTCTCAAATTACTTATTAACGTATCTTTGGACAATTAGCACCCATTCCCGGCCACTCGCTAACGATCACTCGAACAATGTTGAATAACAGCTGAATTGATTGCACAATAGGATAATCATGTCTCGAGCATAATTAGGCTATCCGTTCGTGGTTTGGCTAATTGGCGAATGAGATTAAGGAACGGATATCGAGATTTCACTGTTAGCAATGTTGATAGAAGATTTAACTACAAATAAACGATCATAATCATAAAAAAAAAAACATTTTTACCTTAAGATTAGTTTAAATACTGTTTGGGCAGATTCTAAAATAAATTTCGCCATTGAAAATTGGTGTCAATCAATCAACTAATTAGAATGAGTAAAATCAATTTATTATAATAATCTACTCATTATTTCGAACCTGCTAATCAGAGCCAATTCAACTAATTTTTAAGTAAAATTCGTATTTGCATCTTAGTCGCAATCTGTCAATTTTTTTTAGAATTGACATTTTTACAAAAAAAATGTGAATTATGGTTAAAAGTAAATTGTAAATTATAGTTAAAAGTATTTTTAAATTTTAGCTTTATTCGACCTACGAATCTCCTTGTGACATGAGTAAGAATGCAGTTCTCAATGGTTTTTAAACTGTAATTTTTATGTTGAATTCAGAAATGATTTGAGAATAGCACCTCAAGTTGCTAGGCTAGCGTAGCGCGTAGTGATTGTAGTAATAGTCCCCATGATCACTGGGGAGTTCAGTGGGCAGTCATGTGTTTAGTTAACCGTGGACCTATATTGTCATTAGGTACAGCTGATCATGATCTAATTGCTTCTTGTGCCACTGGTAATTAGTATTGACTATATTATTGGCTACTGTACTAACTAGATGAAATGTGTCACTAAAGAGATCATCAATACTAGATACGCTTTTTATCGCCAGAACCCGTTAGTTTACACTGTGAATACGGAACCTGCTTCGTATTATTTTTTGTTAAAATATCAGCAATTACACCCTATTAAAGCCTTTCAGTACTAATTAAAACTACAAAGGCCAATTATTTAGAATACGTAACAGAAATAATAGGTTCATTAGTTGTGTACTTGTCAGTAATTCGATTTTTGCACGAGTCGAGCGAACTTTACAGTAGAAGCAACAAAGGTAATGTAACCAGGATTATTGTAAATCATAAAATGGTTTAAAAGAGTGTCCGTGGAGTTTCTTGCACGTTCTTCTCCATAGAGATCTACGCTTTGGAACGTGCAAATAGCTTCATGTTTTTGACTGACTGACTCTGACAATTCAAACGTACCTGTAAATGGTTTATTTTAAATAAATGCTTTGACTTTTGACTATTTAATTGTCTATGTATGTACCAGTTAGGAGCAGCAATACGGAGAAGATAAACAAATATTCTTTAAAAAAACCAATTACAAAATAATTTAAATGTCACAAATGTTATGTATTTTCTTAAATTTTTTTTTTTTTTAAATAATATTATATACTTAATGTATAATTTCAACACGAATGATATTACCACAACTTTGTAACAATTTATTGATTATAACAAATAAAAAGAGTCTCCGTGGAGTTTCTTGCACGTTCTTCCCCCATAGAGCTCCACGCTTTGGGACGTGCAAATAGCTTCATCTCTTTGACTGACCGACTTCGACAAATAAAAACTGCCTTTAAACTGGTTTAATTGAAATAAAAAGTTTGAGTAACTTACTTATTTTCGCTCACGACTGTACACTTACATTTAAAGTTAATAGAATTAAATGCACCCAACGACACGCGTTCAGTCATTGCAATTGGCGCCCTACATCATGAAAAAAGTGCAGGCTATAATGAGACTTAATTGAATTACCTGCATTTATTCATTTCATTATGAAATAGCACTCATAGCCGCTCCCAAATACGGACGCATATGGCCCGGTGCAAATTTCTTAATTATATTGTGGCACATGACAGATAAATGGTCTTTATTAACATAATAACTAATGTTAAGCTATGAACATTATGGTTTACTAGGTTGCCTATGGTTTCACTCGCAACTCGCAACTCCTTAGCAACCTTTTTTGGCCCATAAAAAAGGATCAATTTGTGCTATTTTTGACAATAACCGTGCCTAATTGAGTCAAAATATCCAAATCAAATCACTTACTTATACTTGAAACACAAAATTTTAAAAAACATTATAATACAACAATCGACAACGATCGATTTTATTGCAGCAGGATTAAACATAAAGTTAAGTTCCTATAGATGGGCAGTTTAAAACGTGCCGTTTTAAAAAGCAAGTACAGTTAAGGTTGAACCTAAAGGAGTGAGAGGTTAAATTTTGACAGCTCTCTTCGCGTGACTGGCCAGCTTAATATTATGTGTTTTTTTATTCCCATACTCGGTTTCGAGCAAATTGATTACGTCTATTAACTTGTTCCTCAAAGTGACAGCCCTAACTATTATAAAGATGGCCGCGTTTTTATTCTATTTTTAAAGTTCGGAATCCCGTTAATAGGTTTGTCTGTTGTTTAAATCGATATTTTTGAATCTGATGATACGTTTCGTTTGTTTTGTAGGTTTGACAGAAAGGAAATTGAATTTATTGTTTTTGGTGTATAGTAAGCTTTATTTTTGCTTTTAAATCTACCAATACTTCAAGATTTTTAGCTGTTAATTTATCTTCCTACTCTATCATTTCAAAGTTGTAACACAACCATTCATATATTAAGTGCGGCAAGTAAAAGAACTTAGTATTAAAGTCCGAGTTATGACTTTAAATCTTTGTTTAAATACCCCATTGTAGTGTATACAGTGGGACCCTTCCTAAAATTCGTTTAATTTGTCATATTTGAGTAAGATAAGCTGCGAGATGGGAACGGAAGTCAGTAGGTAGCTGAACTACATGACACACGTCAACAGATAAACCGCTCTATGACTATTGAAAATACAGAAGCACTGAGATAGGGTTGTGTACGCTTCTGTATTTTTCTAATACAGATATTTTGAATTAGACCCTCATTCATTTTGAAAATAAAATTAAGTTGTACATAAGTAATATGAGTCGTTTTGTGGGATTATCAAAAGATTTATATAAAATAAAAATCGAATGAATATTTGGCAACCCTATAAACATAAATATGTGGACAGGTGTTGAAGTGACGTAACTTCGCATGTTGTATCCTCCTCCTCCAAATGACGTAGTGTAGCGTTTTAAGTCTAAACAGATTTGATCTAAATAATTAGTAGGTAGATGTCCTTAGCCACCTAGATGTCTCAAAAATAATAACTTCACCAAACTTTGTGGCATAAGAAACTTATTGCTTCGTGAAGCTGTGCCTAAAATTACCGAAGAAATAATAGACTGGACGTATGACAGCAACGAAAATTTTATAAGACAATTATTGTGATAGATAGATAGTGATCTCATGGGCCCATATTCCAAAACGTAAACTCCAACTCAACTCGAATTCCAACTTCATCGAAGCTTGTCATAAATTGAAGTTTATGCATTTGTTTTCTCATCTCTCGAGTACGAAAACGTCATTGACATTTTCGTGCTCATGTTGGAGTTGGAGTTCGAGTTGAGTTGGAGTTTGTTTTGGAATATGGGCCATAGTCATAGGCATTAAATGCATTTACGAGTAGAACTAGTTTGGTTTTAGCAAAGTTTTAATATTATATTAATTTCTTTTCAAACTAAATAATAAAACTTAGAGAGAACTTCTCTCAGCCCCTCTCTCATAAACTGTAATTTCTGTATTAATCATGATAATGGTCTGTTAAATTGTATTAAGTATAGGTATGTTTATTTTATTCTGTGCATATTTATTCATTTGTAACTCTAAAGGAAATCTTGAAAGCTTCTTGCGTGACAGGCCTAGCCTAGTGCAGGAAGTCCTAGTGCAGGAAGTCTTTGAAAATCATTTTTGTAAACTTTTAAAGAAAACCAAACGTTCTTGTATCTTATTTTTCTTGTAATAAATTATTGTTATTCTTATAAAAAGTGTGACAGTATAAAAATTCATAAGGTTCGTACTGTGTGAATAAGTTAAATAAACAAAAAGCTTGGTAAGTACTCAATTTCAAAATAAAAAGTAGGTATAATAAAAGTATGCTTTTTATAACCTATTGGCATTATTGACTGACCAATACAACTGGCACATTTATGATTCCCAAAAGAGTTGAATAATGTATGGACTGTCCCCAATACGCCAATGATGGTATTACGTTTCAATATCCAATTCATTTTATGGGGCATGATGATTTTGATTTGTATCATACCAAGTTTTTTTTAATACTTTTCCATTGTCTGTGTATTTACCAAAGTTAACATTAGACTCGATGTTTATGAAAATAGAAAATAGAGCAGTATCCACCACACCTCATAGGTGTCAAGTTGATTAAAAACAATACCTCAGATATGACCAATCAATCTAAAAGTAAAAATCATACGAACCAATCATAACCCGGATGTAGAACACAATACAATGATTCCCACATGCTTCTGACAAAACAAAACAAGGTTTAAACATCGTCTAAACGCTGAAATAACAAACCGATTACGCCATGATCAGTGTACTATATGGTCCAAGTTATACACTTCGACGGTAAACTAACCCTTTTGATATCCCACCTTCCTATTCTTATCCTTCCGTCGTGTAAACATATTGAAAGTTATTTGGTAACGCTTCACATTCCATGGGATATTATTCTCAGTATGTCAAACATTTTTATACAAAACACGTGTAATCGCTACCGTTTATCACTTGGAGAACAACATGGAAACAGTAGCGGGTAGTCTCACTCAGCGATCCAATATTTAATAGTTTTATGATGTATTATCAAAACAAATCTCACCGAGTTACTATGAACCACTGCGGTACGTTTCGGCTGCAATTCGATGATTAACCAAACGGTCTTGATATTTGATTGTTATGACTTCGTTGAGTTTTCGTTCGGGAGTTGAGATATTTTTCTTGAGATTTCATGAACTGGAAAACCTGTAGAGCTAAAGGAGGCCAATTATCTTCAATGATATTATAATTTTTAAATACAAAAGATCAGCTTCACATGACATTCAGAAACGTTTTGTCATTTCTACAGGCAATAACCGATGAAATGTTAACAACGTCGTAAAAAATAATTAAAAGCAAGTACATGCAAGTGAATTTGGACGATACATAATGCTCGGCCTGAGTAATACGTACATTACAGTAGTTAATTGGCATAATGGTCTATGGTTATAGCTTGTGAGTTCCATTATAATTGGGTTTCCTCTTGTCTAAGTCCGTAGTTAAATAATGCTAATATTTGTGGATACGGATGGGTTACATTCAACATTAATTCAATAATGACTCCATGCTTAGAACACATTAAAGGGTACGCTGGATGTATTGCCGCGCAGAAAATAAATTAAAGATCATTCGAGTTTACAGTTTGATCTTTGATGTTCTGTGTAGATAAAGCCGCCCTCTGCCTGCCTTTTATTAATGATGTCCACAATAATTGTAAAATATCAATTATTAAAGTAATTTTATTAGTATTGAAACAAGCTCTTTCAAACTTTTTGTGTTTTATTAACCACTCAATGATAGTCACTGTTGAAAGTCACGGTGCAGAAGTATAATAAGTAATAACTTAACCAGTATCAATGTAGTGTAGACGTTTGGCATTTAGTGAAATGTTGGCCCGACGACGCGACGTCGACATTATTCACGAACACTAATTGTATTTCTTTATACAGAATATAACAAATGCAATTAGCGTAGGTATTACTACCGTGCCGAAGGGTGGTTACTGCAATTTTTTCAACATTTTTACTTTATCCATTGATTGGCGATGATCAAACGATGAAGATTATACATCAATGGCTTCTCATTTATTATGCACTGTCTCATAAAATATGCTCTTATATAAAGAAGTTTCACTTCAACATTTTTAATTATTAGTTCACAAAAACTTATTCAAAGTAGTGTTGCATTTAATCAGTAAAAAAATATTGTAAAGTATCAAGACTGTTAACTATTCGAACAAAAATAGACAGAAGCGGTCGATACAAAAGGACTTAACATATTTTTTCATGATATTTTATTATGAACTTCTGTTCAACATCCAGATGTTTGAGTCTGATCAAACAAAAGATTTTTCAGATGTACTTACGCTGCGTCAGAATGTAACTATTACGTTCATGATTTATGATTAACTTCTGTTTATCTTTAAAATCCCACTTTTGTTTTAAGATTCGAGAAACTTTTATCTTTGAATATTTGTCTATTTCCTTTGTGCGCTGTAGGTATGTGGAATGATATCAAAGTGTTCGGTGGATACTAAATAATCTCAGCTACCGTTGTGTTCTGCTACATTTACCAATTAGACAGTTAGTTATGAAGTTTACATCTGTTTCGTATGTAACTGGCGCAGTGTGCGCTTCTGATAAATCTGTACATTCCGTAACAATAAAAAAGCTTAGCGTAGAAACACAATGAGTCATGTTACAGTACTGAACTCTAGCTGACGAGAAGCCAGCTCTCACTTGACCGTTTTTTAATAGTTTATTTCCAAACTCCCTGTCGACAGCGCCGATGTTTTTCTAATAACCTGTTTAACAAATCATAACGTTTATTTTCGTTCGACACTGAACGATCACACGTCCGGGACTCTATTCTGTTTCAAATCTCTAAGCTTGTATGTTTTGATTATTTTAATTTTTCATTGAACATAAGAAATTGAAGTTATTACAAGAATAGCGGACGTGAGCGAGGAGAATAGAGGAAAAAACGCCAAAATAATGTAACACATAAACTTTGCACTGAACATGTTATTTGTTTCAATATAAAATTGTCGTAATCATGTTTGAAAGGGAAATATAAAAGATTATTTATGCGACATGCACGTACTATATTTTTATTCTGAACATGTTCCTGTTTAGATATACAATGCTGTATTTATGCGTTTCCGAACGCGTTTAAATACGACTGCATCTATCTTTCAAGTGTCTCTCTAATGGTGGCCGACGAAAAACAAGCTCCAGTAGTTTTTTCAAACGAATTTCTTTGTATAGCTAAAAGCCGCCGATGGCATGCATACGACTTGTATGACTCGACAGTATCAGTCACCAGAATTAGACGAAATTAATTTAGGAAGCGACTAACTGTGTCTGTTGATGGCCAGGTAGCTCGCTACGATTTTTTGTACCACTACAAAAGACCGTTTGGGAAGAAAAAAAGAATCGCCGGGAACGGTAGCAAAACTTTTCGATTATTCTTGATGAAGCGTGTCAATATAAATAGAAAACTATTAAATATCAAAAAAATATAACAAAATACTGTTTCATTCGATGTAGACCCAAAAGTTTAATTTAAGAAAACATTTTGCCAAATTAACAACTTCTGGCGCCAACAGCAAAAACTACGTAAATCAATTAGTCATACAGTGTTTAAAAAGAATTCTCGGCATTTTAACTTGTATATTTTTTAGAACTTGTTGTTTACAAGTCCTCCCAATTATGAAGGCCAATCTATAAACCATATCATTTAAAACCATTAAAAAAATAAAAGAAGTAGCTACCTTTTGTCGTAGCTCATAATAATAGATTTTTCATTTTCAATCGAATGGCGGAGGGCGTGACAGTGGTGCCGGCCGGCGGTCGCGCGCTGTGGTCACCCGGCCAGAAATTGTATAATTTTACGCAACAAAACAATCCACCAATACAGGGTGAGCGTGAATGGACACGTCCGAACCAACAGCCGTCAACGATTCATAACAAAACGTGCCAAACGCACGCATCCCAACTGATGCTGAATCAATTGAAAAGTGCCCAATGAAAAATACCACAAAGCGAAAAATTTGTCAACCGTTTTTGCACCCTGTCAAGAATGAAAACCACCACAGACGGAGAAAAACACACACAAAGCATTGAAGCGAACGCCAAAGGGCAAATTAATAATAAACTAGTTGCAAAGCTACTAGATAAAGTTAAGAAAATCCATTCACAGAGCGATCTTGCAAATGATTTTAATAAAAAAATGAGATCACATAAGGCTACATACAATCCCAAGTCTACAAAGTCATTCAAAATTCATCCAGCTAGACTTTTCAGTAATGAAATCCTTAGATAGGTAATACTAAAAGGGAATTTCAAAGCGGCTCGAGAAATGAAATAAAACGATAATACGTCGGGGGCTATTACATCTTACAATAGGGACGACAAAGAGAAATTGAAAGATGGCTGTTCAACGAAGACGATAAACTTATAATAATTCTAACTCTCTAGTCTGTTAGAACTCTTCAGTTTCATTTAACATCTACCCATATTAATACAAATAGCAACCACAAAGAAAATATGAGTAATAAGATTTCTAAAACGAAAATTACAAGTTTCTCAAAAAAGCTTCAATAAAATCAATTGGAAAGAATAAATAAAACTTCACAAAGACGAACGCTCTGTCCAGATAGATGATTAAACTCGAGCATCCTTTGATACAGCAGCCAAAGAAACAATAAAGAAGCCATATCAAACGATACTCTAAGCGAATTAGAAACAAAACGGATTCGAAAGACTTTCTGAAGATGACGTCTCCTTCTATACGGAGCAGTCATCGAGTTTCCTTTGTAATTAAATATTGAAATTAAGAAATGAACAGCCGCTAATTACAAGAGGTTGTCCCTTGGGGGCTGATTATGTTGCCCCAGCATTCGCAGAAAGGGATGTTGGGGACTACGCCGCTCTTATTACAATTAATATTTAAGATTTTAATGTTCTCCCGCTAGAACATTTGTTTCTGAAGTTGGATAAATATTATTTCCACTGAGCTTTCATACGAGACTTGTTTCAATGAAAAACGTATATCTTCATTTATAAAATAGAAATATTTTGAGTATAGTCTCCGACTTAACATGACTTTATGCAAATTCTACGAGACATGTTAATAAAACACGTCAACATGCTGTGAATTCATTAAAGAGTAATTAAAAAACATCTGTTCTGGTCACAGAGGCGACGGATCTGCGGTAGACGTGTTGTGTGAGTTGTGTCCAATATAATAAAGTTAGATCAATGGTAGCAACATCGATAGGAGCAATAAAAAAGAAATAGTGACGTTGTACAAACTATAAATTTAGTGTTTGGACATTTCAATTATCCGGACCACGTGGCGTGCCGACAATGATGTTCGTGCCAACAGTAATAAAATTTAAAAAAGTAACAATAAAATAACGTGTCCGACCTAGTTAATATTTTTATGTATCTAATTCTATCGCTAATAAGACATTTTATATTGAAGATGATTAACAGAATAGTACAGACGAATGTGAAAAAGAAACAAATAATAGAAGCGATAATAACTTCATCAAGGAGCGATCACATCGAAATGGAATAGACTAAGATCTTAAATACGTTTGGAATGTCTTTATTAACTGTCAACAAATCAAGTGAAGCACCGGGAGCTGTTTAATACCCTATCAGACAAACGTAATTAGTTTTGTAAATAAAATGCCTCGAAGAAATTGAAACGTAGCAGCTACCTGACTGTTGCGGTGACTTGCTACATTAACTTATGATTGTACTGTCAGATAGAACAGTGTTATTAAACCGAGCTGTAACTTATAGAATCACGGAGGTTAATCCCCTCCGACAATGATTTAACTATTATTTTCTGGATCTAAGAACACGAAGATGAAATCTTCAATTGTCTTGCCAATGTTACAATAATTGCACGTACAAATATTAGATGCAAATAAATACTTTGTTCTCAACGGCCAAATGCGTTTAACTACAAGATTCGTATCAATGTTAATTATAATTTCTGGGTTTGTTTTTCTTTTGCATATTTAATTACTAAGAAGTAAATATTATGTGTAATTTAATTTAAATATCGCTTTGTAATGTTTAAATTTAAATTAACACATATTTCCAGTTCGATGCACTTTTAGTAAAAAGCTTAGATATTGTTTGAGTTAAAATGTATTAAGTTTCTTCCTCGATTCAAGAAACTAAGTTTTAATAAATTAAAAAGCATCCCTCGCCCTTGGGACAGGTAACATTAGGAGAACATCTTGCTGCAACAGAACATGATATAATTGTAAAGCAGAATTACGGTCGCAAAACTTTTCCACCCCAAAGCATTTTTTATTTAATTTTTATTTTTACGACACAATTAAACGCGGCTTTGCTTTCACTTTTTATTGTTACTGTCTTAGTGCCCTCTAATTTTTGGCTTCAATTACATTTTTTCCTTTGGTTTTTATTAAAACATTGGTTTTAATGATAAAACTTTATCGTCATCTGGACAAAATTATCGAATTTTATAGTTTCTCCTTCCGTTGTTTTTAAAATATCTGTAATGTAGTCGAAATGAATTAGTTATCAGACGTAATCAATAATACGGACCTCTCTTCTTCCTCAGGTACTTCTCAAGGTGAATAGGTGTTTCTATTCAAGGAGAGATTACATCTCGCTCCGACCGGAACTCGTTTAGAAAAAAATAGAGCAACGATTTTTGAACCGAAATCATTTATCATGTTTGCACTGAACCCAAGACAAACTGCTACTGCGTTTGAGTTTACTCTAGATAAGATTACGTACGTTTGTTTTACGTTGTCTACCGATTCTTGGGCCATTTTTAAGACAGAGCCTCATTGTTTGGTGTAATACCCAGATATGGAGTTTCCGAGACACTAACTTGAAAAGGAAATAATGCATCAAACGGGTATAAAGTAATTAGTGCGTTCTAATATGGTTCAGTAGCGGTTAAACGTGTGATACATAGGCCATTAAAATGGATTCAGGTAGCGAAAAAACATTTTACGACTAAGAATTTGAGAACAGAGTTTGATATAGCTATTAATATCAAAATCATAAATGAAAGCAATATAGAACTAGTAGAAATAGAAGTGGGAAACGTAATAGAATCACTTTTACTCAGTATAAATAAAGCTAACTTACAATCTTATTATAAGGCCACTAATCCAATAGCACTAAAACGACAAAGTCGATGCAAATAAAACAACTGTGGCATTGAATCAGAAGCGTTAAGTATCTTCAAAGGTATCGTATAAATGTATAACTTATGTTAATAGAAATAAGATACAAACTCTTCTAATGACAAACCCTCCGAGAAAATGATATTTTTGGACCAACAAAACTTAAAAAGAGTTTTAATTTAATGTGTAAACATTCCCATACGGGTTGTAGTGCTGTAACGTGTAAATAATCGGGCGCTTCAGTAACAAAAACATAAAATATATACAGATTATGACTATTAGCTTACAATATGCTGTCAGCGAGCTGTTTTTGGTCTTTTCACTTTTTTTAAAGGTAGGAAGGATGTTTACGCCACGTGAATGTTATGATTTAGTGTCAGTAATTATTAGTGAGTGTGAACACGTCCACTAAGAGTTGAGAATAGTATTACAAATATAATAACAAAGAGTGCCGAGTCTATTCTTAGTGTGATACTGTTTGTGTACTTAGTAACTTCATGTGTTTAAGATCCTACGTTTTTATGAAGTCGGGAAGATTGAAAGGAGTTAGGCGGAAGGATTTTTGATGCTGAATCGTTTACTATTAAAGTCACGATCAATGAGAACCTTATCTATCTTTGTAATGTACCGCAGATTTTCAATCTTTCACTATGGAATCCGTCGATCAGGATTTGTTTCGTAATGTTTGTGAAACTATCTATCAAGGGTATATCTGTCAGAAATATCTGGGGACTCCTTTGTGGGTGCTATTTGATCAGTGACACGGGCGGTGAGTGATGAATATTGCCGAGCAAATATACAAAAAGCAAAACTATACGTGGTGTTAGTTTCACTAGGGTTGGTCGGAGGAAAGAGTACGATGTGCAGAATCGAAACACGTTTGATTTTATAACTATCGTGGAATCCTTAGGATTATGACTAATCTTTTCTATTGGATTGGCAGATGAATTGTATGTATATTATGTAGTTTATTGCATATAGGTTTTAGATATTTTTATTTTTAGATACATGAAATCAATAAAAAAAATACATTTTTATTTGAATATCCTTAGTTATAATTTCTGCGCTTTCTTAAGCTTCGCTTGCAGCTTAGTTCAATCTTATATCGCCATTACACTCATGTTTACCTCATTATTCCATTACTTTTCGTAGATACTAGTATTGAGTAAGTTTTTACCCTCTAGGACCCTCTGCTTTATGATACTCTCTCGACTTCGCACACCCGTATAAATCGTTCGGAAATCGTTCGGTAATAAATCGAACGCTTTTTAATGGCAGTTTATCGCAGTGAGCTTTGCGGTATTCAGATTACGGGTATGGCCTAAGTGGCGGCAAGGGAGCGGCACGTGCTCTCCTTATCTCTGTCCCTCGACACTTTCAATATTCGATTTCGTCGCGGGCGCGATTGTGTTTAGCTTTTTTTGCTCCCGACTGTACTCGCCTGCACCCAAAATAAAATCAATTTTTATGTGCGGCCTTTGAAGTTCATTCGAACTATAAATACTTTATAATTGTTCGTCGACGATGGCCAAATGTTTCGGAGATGACAGAAAAACAAAAGCTATTTAGTTTTTGCTGTATTAGTATTACCGTTGTCCGTAAATAAAATTGGTCATCAAAATAACAAACCCTTTATCTGAGCGCGACAACGGAGAAGAAAAAAACTGTCGCACCGTACAATCGCACCCCAAAGCGTAACCGAAAACGAGTGTCACCGCAATCCAAGCTAATGGAGTGTCTCATAATGACGGTTGCTGACATAAAAATAAATAGGCGAGACTCAGTTTCTGCGTAAGCCGATACTATGATAACAGCATCGCTCCCCCGATAATTGCCGAAGTTGGCCGACGCCTCTGATGTGGTACCTAGTTGTAATGTAGTGCGGATTAGCTGGCATTGCTGTAATTGATCTTACTTCGCGTCGCCAATTAGTTCGGACTTCCAACTAGCGGCCACTGTCCATATATTTATTTCTAATGGTTTTCTTGGCAATTAAAATTGTTCGATGACAGGTCTATTTGTTTAAGGTAGGACCGTTGAACTTATGGCATACGTTGGTTTTCTTGCTATTTTCTCTGTTATATTAGAATTTGTGTTCCAAGGCGTTACGCGTTGAGTAGGTAGCCTCAGAATGCACTAAAAGTTATATAGGATTTTCAGTTTAGTCATGTTCTTAACATTACGTAGGTGCTGTGTTCCAGTTTCCAACTGTTTCTTATAATGGGAATTTCTAAGACATTTAACTTGCTTGTACAAACCTTTTTTTTTGCCATTTTCAAATGGTAAAGTTTGTCTCTCGTAAGTAACCCTCTCGCCTTATTGTAAGGACATCAGGGTCGTTTCTTTGGAAAGGTATCGTTGCTAAACAAACAAGTGTTTGTCCAATTCTGTTGTCCAGGGTGTAGATTGATCTTCTTGTTTTCTTACTTTCATTTAAATTCTACTTCTTCTTTATGGTAATTATACTCAGTCAGTCTCAGTTATCAAAGCTGATTTGACTAATTCTAGATTTCCGTCACCACGGTTTGTTTATTTTAAAATGTTATTGGAAACTGTATATTAAGCTCCTGAGCGATCGTTAGTTCCAATTCGTTTCTAAAGGCCCTACCTATGGCTCAAGATACAGACCATTCTCATCCCAACACAGTAAAACACATTGGCACATGTCTAAATTACTCAATAACACCTTTTTAACGTCACCGCAAACTAATAGTAACTCCAATAAAGGTAAACAAAGTTTTAGGTCCGCCAGTACGCAATAGGCTTAAGGGTAAAGATTTAGGTGACAAAGTTTATTGCGTCCAAGAAATACTGTTGTCTATTACGTGAACATAAATCACGGATGGGAAAACAATAAGCGTGAAATTGTGGAAACTGCGGCCGACGTGTTGCGGTATTAAATCTTAGGGGAGTGAAATAAATAAAAATAAATCTGTACCCTCCCTTGCAGAAGTTGATTTATCTGATCAGCGCAAGATAACGCATGAGAAGCTCCCGTTGCTTACTTTTAATAGAATTTAATTAATGACTACTTCAGTTATTGTTCTTTTGTTGCACTTATGAGAATTTACTTGAGTACTGAATGATATGAATGAATCAGGTGTAAAAGCGGATTGATCGATTTCTTACTTGATTTTTATGCACTCTTTTTACTGGAGCGTTTTGATCAATTAGCGTTTTAATTTTTTCACACGTCTGTGACTTTTATTGCAGTAATAGAATGTGTAATTTGTGTTGCTACACTTGACAAACTTGAATTATTAGTTTTGTAGATCGAAACTGTAATTACACAATTATTATATAATTAACTGTGCATTATTACTTCAGACTATGCAGTCCATCTATGCTAATTTCTTTGAGGAAATCTAGTCTTATAATTTCTTGTAGTCGCCGCTTCCTGAAAGCGTGTCACCACTGACCGCGTAGCAAATATTTTTGCGCAAATATAGTAAGATTACGAGAGCTACGCGAAAACTTAATTTGGCAGCCAATATTTGTAAAAGAGGGACTTGTGATGCCAACAGGGTTATTGAAAAAAAAACGAAACCTCTTAATACAAACTTTTCAACCAGAGTGCCATTAGGGAAGATGCAGATATATAATATTTATCAATATGTAGGTATGTGACTTAAATGTAAAAACAACATAAAAGAAAATAAAAACGTTTACTCCAGTAAATATTGATTTTCAAGACTAATTACGAATTAAAAGTAACGTGAAACAGAATGTGTTTTAATACACCAATCAGCGTCTAGTGACGTCACTCCTGTTAATTGTTAGTCCAAGATCCCAGGGCTCCCAGAAGTTTCGGTAACCAAATGTTTGGATAGAGTATCGTTAGTGTAATTTTAACGTACCCCATATCTGCTAGCTCGTTCCGTCGGCCATTTTTTGTTTAAGTGATGTAGGTATAGGACATATTTCAAAAGTCTAAGCGGTAGTTTTGCATCATCCCAAATGCAGGCAGACTTTAGTTTTCATTATTTATTCCTAGTAAATAAACCATGCCCAAATTTCAGCCTTGTGATCTCAGTGGAGGTGGCGATCAGATCTTAGACTATTGCAATGACTAAAATTAGGCATTCAAATATTACTAAATTACAAGGTAATTTTTAACAATATTTTGTAAAATACATAAATTCGTGAAAGTGATCTAGATGCGTTTTAAAGATTTAGCACCTGATGATACTTGTAAATAGACCGTCACGTCGGCCCTAGCTAGCAGGTATGCGTATGTTCAAAGTCTGATACTAATACTATTCTATCCACACATTTAGTTACTGAGAAAATAAGTAAGATCTGGGAGCACTGGGATCTTGCTCTATGACTGATTCATGACAGTTGTTGACCAGTGACAGACAGGAGTGACGTCGATTTTGGCGCGAAAATTTAAACTGTTTAAAACCACAATTTTGGCAATAAATTAAAGCGTTTTCATTCTTTATTTATGAGGTGGTCTATCCTAGATGGAATTCCTTAGAATGAAAGCAAAAATGAAAATATTGCATGTTCCCTATTCTGCTATTTTTATGCAATATTCGCAGTCTGTCGCAATCTGTCAAAAGTGTATGGGAATTGAGTTTTTTTTTTGACAGATTGCGACTGAGATGCAAATGCAAACGTTGCTTAAAACTTGGCCCTCTGATCTCGACAATCATCAATAATCCTTGGTTTCTGAAAGTCTGGTCACTAAATCTGCTGACAATTTTCAAGTCTGCTGTTCTGATTAGTTTAAATCAAATGACAGAATCCAACAGACTGATTTCACTTCGAGCAGGCTTTGAACAGCCTTTCAGAACCCCATTGTCTGTATGTTTATCCCTCTCTCCGTTACAACCCTCCATAGGTAAAGTGTGGCATCCTAAACGGCAGTAACGTGCTACTATGTCCGCAGCTCCAGACCGGGCCGACCACCGAAGCGAGCGTCAGGAGTAGGACTGTCTCTGGCCGCGACGCAGTTCCCCGGCCACCCCTTCAAGAAGCATCGCCTCGAGAACGGGGAGTACTCGCCTTATGAAAACGGACATATGAGTGGTAAGTGCTACATAACAGATCGATTCAAGATTAGTTAAGAATGGACCTGATGGCCTGACTATGATCAGAAACTGATAATACTGATAGTGGACGCGTTTAGTATGTAAACATACATACTGATACATTGACGTGGGTTTAGTTTTATTTGGTGGTATCCAGATGTGGCATCTTAATAGGAATTTCTTAGGAGAGTTAGATTAAATAGTTCAAAATAGTTTAATATTAAAAAAGTCGACGTCCTTACCGTAACTGTAGGGTGGGATAGTTAGATATAATGTCCAAAGCCGACTCAACGGACGGAGCATGGCCATAGTACAGGATGTGATATCACCAAGATTACGATACGCTATGAAAACATCCCGAATACACATTTCCCACCATAACAAATGCTTCTATATTTCCCAATGATGCCTTAAAATGCGAATTAAACACAAAGTTATTAACCCAAAGATTAATCTCAACTTAATCTGGCTTTGTAATATAAATCAAAACAAACGGTACCATGACATGTGATAACATCAAAATCGGGTTTGTGTAAGCCCCGGATAGGCGCCGGATATGAACCCCGTCTTCTCGGGAGGTATGCCTCCTCATTTCATATACAAATTACACAAATACAAAATTATCCCAACACAAACGGAGAAAAGGGAATAAAGTGATTAAATAGAGCTCAGCGCAAGACGGCTAGCAATCAATCATTTTTGTCGCTTACGGCTTTGTTGATACTGCCACTTTCCATCTCTTTTGTTCGTGTGCATTGAGCACATTTCGTCTCGCTCAGGCCTGAAGTGTCGTGCCAGACAAGGGAGCAATTACATTCGTGATCTTGCATAAGCGGCACTTGCTTATCGCGACTGCCGCATTTGACTTTGAGTGTAGTTTGTTCGCTTTTTTCCCGAAATTTGCAATTCGAAACACTCTCATGGCATGGCTGAAATAAACATTGTTTTGTTTTGCGCTTATTGCATTTCCATTCCATAAATAAGTCACACTTTTTGTTGAGCACGCGACCCTCTCGCTCGTTCGTATTCTCCTATCGTTTCTTGTTATTGTGTTTGGATCCCATCCATGCTTAGTTAGTTTTAATTATTTTACAATTAGTGAGAAGATGGATGGCTCACGCAAGGGGTTTGATTTGAGATGCGAAGCTCACAATACTTAAGTCTACATGTGTATACTTGAGTAGGTTCTAATCTTAACTGATTTTGATACTTTGGGATTATTTGGTTAGTCCTAATTGAATTTCAAAAGTTTCAAAAGCTCATTTGTGGGAATTTATGTTCCTCAAGTTGGTTTTATCAATGTGATTGGACAAGTGGTCATGCAACAAGATCTATTCCACATAAAACAAATCTAAATTAACTACCTCAGGAAAAAAGTAAAATGAGTATCTATCATATAAATTACAATTTCGTTACGTAATTCTCCATCACCCGTAATATTAAAGCCATTCTAATTAAATTCGTGCGTGTATCAAGTTTCCATGTACCATATCTGTGTACGGGCTCCGGCGTTAAGCCAATATTATTTTGACGAGTCGTTGACAGTGGTTTACAGTTGATGAAACAAACACACTCACACAGTCCTGTGAAGGTGCACGCACACAGGTGCCTCCTTGTGTGCACACGTCACACATCTGAGAGGTGTCACTGTCTGAGTGAGTGAGTGAGGAGGCGGGTGGCCCATTTTCACCCCGTGAAATAATAGGATACGAAAACATCGGAGGCAGAATATAATCCTCCTGCGAAGGTTGAACGGAATGGAAATAGGAATATGAAATGCGCGAAAGGGATGTGTGGGTCCACGTGCTCGTTGAAAGGGTTACCCACCGATGTTTATCTTAAGGCGCTAAATCTAAACGGTTGTTCATTCCGCGTTACGACTCTGATTTGCGATAAAGGTCTCAAGTAAATGTATTTTTAAATAGCCATTAGATTGCAGTTCATCCTTAATGCTACATTTACAAGTCATAATTTAGCTCTTGGACGTGCAAATTATTACAACACTTTATCAGTTCGACATGGTCTGGAGATCATAAAAATTATCGTAGAGTAAGGATTTAGGGTTATTTAATGTTGCGATAGTAAAACTGCTCAATGTTGACTAAGCAATAGGAAAATAATTGAGGTGAATGATGAAAATGGTAGTGGCAGCCCTAATGTTTTAGAAAGTGCCATGAAAATGATGTGTTGATAATAATTAAAGGTTCGGCACGGTGTCGTCGCGAGTCGCTGCGGGGGGATAATGTAAGGCATTATAACATTACTCGCTGGGGCACAAAGCTTTACATTCTGATTGAATTCTGCGACTGAAATTAAGTAAGGATTTGCCTGTTTATGTTAAGGGAAGAAGGGATCAGTCGATTTGCGAATCTCTTGCATGTTCACGCCTTTGTTGGTAGCATTCAGCTTGTGTTGGGATGATTATTGTATGAATGTCGGTAATTACATTCATTATCACTCGTCATTAGGTTGAGACTTAAAATTTAGATCTGAAAGGTTTTGACATGTTCCTTGTAGATGTTTGGAATTGTAAAGTTGTTACTTTGCAAGTAATTGGTTTCTTCTGAATACGTAACATAGTTGTTACAGTTTCAATACCTATGGGTCGAATTCATACAGCACCCGTTGCACTAGTTTTTCCCACTTGCGTTGCAATTTACAACTATCTTATGCTAATAAGAAAAGTTAATTGTTTGAAATCATTGGATAATTTTCATTTAATGAGTTTATATAGTGGAATATGAATTTAATTAAGAGGTACTGACAACAACTTATAATCGCCTTGTTATATTTTCTAACGCTTCTAGTGTCCGTTTGTAAAAACTCACACACTAACAGACGATGATTATCTAAGTCGTGTTTTTTTACGCAGAACGTTATTGCACATTTATCGGATCGCAAAAAGCGCATATACTCCACAATCACTGAATCGAAAGCACATTTTTTCCATTTCCGTGTCGAACGCTGGCAAGAAAGTACGATAAACACTAGCAGAGTCGGCAATCATAGCAATTTCTTGCTATCCACGGCTGCGTTTACAATTTTTAATGGTTAAAACATCAACTGGCAATTGGAAGTAATCAAACAAATTGCCGTTGCGCCTTATAAGGAAATCGTAATAATAAAACGCGGTGGCAACAATAATTAAACGCCGAGACGATGCGAGACGATCACAAGTGTTAGCTTACGACAAGTGTGTCTACTAGGTAGCGAGCCAGCTATTTGAATATCGAAGTTATATTATATTTATCATTCTTTCATACGACATCATTTATACGACGTTAAGGAACAAATACACGTTTATAACAAGACATTTAGTTCGAATGAACGACATGTGGGGCAATTTAAAGTTTATGCACTTAACCAGTATAAACGAGGCCTAAAATAACTCTAATCGAGTTACAAAAATGCCAGAAAAAGAACTTCTTGTCGACGCAATTTCCCTTAATTATGTGCACAGTTGTGGCCTATACATCATGGTGACAACGTATCGAAGTTTTTACTACTTCTACAACTAAAAATAGTTTTGCATAGTTGAACTACTTTTGCATAATAAGACCGTAAGTTCTTACAACGGTCTCGTAGATCGCCCCGAGGATATATTTTTATTGCAAAGTAGATAATCGAGTCCGCAATAACTGTTACCTACTACATAGTAATGTAACTTACATTAATTACTTAATTGAAAATACTTCGGTAATTATTCGAATGTGTTAGCGGGAACTACAGAAGAACTTCGCTTATTTTCTTAGTATTTTGTCGGAATTGCTCACAAGCACAGGATCGAGGCTAAGTAGTGTCTGGTATCCATTGATGGCTCACTAAATACTCATACGCATCTCTTCAACTCTAATAGAGAAATGAACATCGAAGCTCAGTCTCAGCCAGTACAAACTGTAATCGCATCAATAAATAACCATTGCATTAGTCTTCGGTACAGAATATTTCAATAAAAATTAAGCAATTAACATTTTAATAAAAGCAGTCGTTATTGCGCCGTTTGCTGAATGGGAGCATCACTTGTTGCAAGTTTGCAACCCTGTATGTAAATGAGAGTGAAAAGTGAGGTCGTTTGTTTCACCTGCGCTTAGGCACGTGCGTCTGCGCAGTTGCTGATTACGGTCACCAATGAGCATGGCCGATTAAATCAATTATCGATTTTCAATTATCGATATATTATGATTTTCATTAGTACAGGTACCAACGATACTCTCTTTATGTCGTCACCACTTTTACTATCAACACTGTTTTCTTTTCATTCTTGTAAAATGAGTATTTTCTGAATAAACTATTATTATTATTATTATATTATTATTATTATTATTATAAAACATGCCTGTGTAGAATAGTTCTGCGATTTGTCAAATAACATCATTTGTCAGAATAATATGACGACACAATAATACACAATTCAGCTATCATGACTTTTCTAAGGTTATGATAGCTAAATAGTGTTGGTTTCCTTTACTGTTTATCTATAATTCAAGGCAGCTAAATCGATGCAAAACAGTAATTTATTTGCTAAACTAACATCTCGCTGTCAGCACATGCAACTGTAAAATTGAAGAACGCCTTTTTATCTAGATTACAAGCTGCATAAACTACAATGATTAACACCGGAATTTTCTTCTTATGTTCATTCATTTCCTTCGGAACTTTATAACATTGCTCCGCCAGCATATGTACAAAAGTGTGTCGGATCATAAACGAACAGTACCAGTCTATGCGTTCCAAATAAACCACTGCGAAACGGTTAAAGCAAATATGCATAAGGGAAAATTCACAATAGGCAAGCAGGTATCCCGGTTCTTTGCACTGTGTCGCTCCCGATATTTCGAATTCCAAACATTGGATTCGTGCGTGGAATTATGCGAATTCCCTCCCTCACTGTGTATTGCCTGCCAGCTATGTCATCAAATGTGCCCGTAAAGGGACCGATAGATCTGCCAACTGGGTGAGCAATAGATAAACTAATAACAGGTGGCCCATCACTTTAGTTTTATTCATTAGCCTTTGGGAATAGGGACTGTGTCTAACGTATGCACCTTGGGATTACTTCTAGTCTAAGAATTCTAAAACAGCCTTTAGCAAACCGCTGAGAAGTAATTTACGATTCTTTGTTTGTTACTCTAGTTAATAATTATTGCAAAAAATTGCCACGAGCGCGGTTAGACGCTAGTTATATGATTCCATAATAAAATTAGCGGTGTTATTGACCGCATCTTACGCACACATGATACTATTGACTGCTCTTACTGATGTAATTTACCATAATTATTATGTGTAGCTATAATAACATTAACTAACGCATGTTTTTTCATCCGCCATCATAGTAATAGAGGTTTCTTGTGAGTGCGTCACAAGAAATGTTCGCATCGCGGGACAATTTCCATACATGCGTTCAGTAATTCCGTTGCAGTTGTACGCAGTGTTTAATTCCCATCGTTGTGTGTCGTGTGGAGTGGCGCTTACAATTAAAATGTCGTTCTACTAGCCACTTATGACATTGCTCACACCTCGCAGTCGTCGTGGCGGATTCATGTTTTTTGTACGGAGAAAAGCATGGCGAAGGTATTTCTTTTAATTAGCAATACCGGTGTTTGTAAGCGTCTGCTCACTGCATTCTGAACATATTCCGTTGTTTGTTGAAGTCTCTATTATATTGTTTTCTGTTTAATTAATAAAAATACTCTTCAAGATACGGCAGTAGGTACCTACTCTTGCGTTTTTGAGCACATAGGTACTCCAAAAATGCTATAATTAGTGTGATTGCTTTTCATATCAATCGACGATAGCTAATCATTACCAATCCGTGTTTTCGATTAGTTCTTTGAATATTTTAGTAGAAACGTCCTTGGTCACGATTCGATGCTCGACCAATCACACCGATAATTATTATGTTAATACGATTGATTTATAACCACTTATCAACAAGTCTATACGGTTTCGCCCGGAGCACGATCGATGTTCGTATTCGAGCGCATTGTCGATCAATCGACTCGAATCAAAATTACATGTTGCTCTCTTCCGTAACTCTTGTCCGTTTGTTATTAAATTGACGACACGTAATAACACCTATTTACTGCGAAGAGGCCGAGTGTCATACATGACAAAGATTAATTTGACAATTAAATGTTTTTTTTTATTACCTCGTTTGAAAATGGAACTACCGAGTTGTCGTGTTGCAGTTTTTTCTTAGCGGCGACAGCTCGGTAATTTCTGATATTTAACAAATTAGAGCGAATGTGCGCGAATGCACCTGTTAATTGCCATTATTATTATCAAGAAGTGTTTTTCTTAATAACATAATGTTGGAATGAAAAAGGTTTAGTGTGACAGTTTACATGAATCTAACTTCTAATCCTTATTTTTTGTTGAGCAATAAATATTTTAATTAAAGGTTTGCACTCGAGTTTATTTATAGTTTATTATCTTACTGTTAATTAGAGCTTTACCCAAGCACGTCAGTGTGTAATATATCGTTAGTTATGACTATTGCTACTGTTGGCATATTCATTTTTAATAGTATTACTAAAACTTCAAAAGCAAAACGTACGTTCGTAATAACAGCTGCTACCAAAACCACTGACAGATAATCTCTCTTTTGTGTGATATTAATAAAAATATGGATGGATATTTCAGTATCTTTGCTACTTATTATGTAACAATGGTGTAGCTCCTTTTGTTAACATTCACGGATGACTTGTTCCTTTTTGTAACGTTTTTAACAAATCACATTCACATACGGATATATTGTGGTCCTTGTAATTTTAAGTAACGAATATTCGTTTTGTAAGTTATACTTTTTAAGGTAGAACTCAAAATATTCACCTAAAGGTGAATAAGGGTTCTTAATAAAAAAATATTGAACAGGTTTAATGAATAATCCTGTTGGTAAAAGACATAAGATATCAACTTAAAAGCTCTGGAGGTTGGATGATTCTAATTAAATAAGTATTTGGTATTAAATTCAGGGTGTTATGTCTATTAGAGCAGCAAAACCATCAGGAGTTTAATAAGTAACCCTATGATGTACCCATATATACTTCTGACCTGTAACTTTTGAAATTTGAACTTTAAGGGCCTTTTCGCCACCTGCGATTAAGGACTTGTAAACTTACTTGGCAGATAACTTCATAAAATATCTGTTAGATTTTTAATTTATTCAGTAAGTACCTAGCTATAAAGTTAGACATCTTGTATGTTGTAGGAATACAAAAACGAAAAAGTAAATAAAAAAAAACATTATTTAATGTGTATATTTACGGCACGGTTGGCGCAGTGGTTGAGCGATCGACTGCTGCTCTGCGTGTCGCGGGTTCGATTCCCGCACGGAACAAATATTTGTATGGCCTACAGATAGTTGTTCCGGGTCTGGCTGTTTGTGTATGTGAGTTTATATGTTTGTAAACGCACCCACGATACAGGACAAATTCCTAGTGTGGGGCAACGTTTAAAAAAAGAAAAAGTCATACAGCTTATTTCTATTTCTAATTTCAAAAATAACACGTGTGACACATCGTTATCCTCGCGTGAATTTATCCGGGAGACCGGGATAAAACTGTATGCCGGTCAATTTACGAGTAATTAAGCCTGACCCTCTTTCACATTGAGGGAGGAACTTTTATTTGGATCGTTGAAATAGTCCGGAATCGCCGCTAAACTCCCATCCTATTGGCTAGCAACGCGTAAAGATTTTCCCGGTTTCCCGTGAACTTGATTAATGTGTTCGCATGGTGTGAACCGTTGAATTTTCTTTTTATTGCTATTTATATTTGAGCGTACGGTGTTATTACTGTAGTGCACTACCTATATCTATTGCCTGTATTGTTGGGTTTTTATTCAATTAAAAATTCTTTGTTTCTCTAAGTGGAAGGTAATAATATATCAATATGAAAATGTGTTTCTACGTTTCGCTCTTGTAATGCGACTTTGGAACATAGTTTATACGTTTGCTACAAAAGTGATAAAAGAAAAGGTCAAAACAAATTGTTGAACTTTAGTTTTGAGATAGCAAAGTGAATTAACATGTCAAAATATTTCATACATATCTATTTTGCGGAAAACATTATTATTTCTTCTGTACCTACTTATTGCAAAAAACATGAATTTTAGTCTGAAGTCTCGAAGTGCTCATTCAAAAACTAGAAACATAGCTAAATCACCAAACAGTACTTATATGTAAGTACGTGTAATATTTCTAAAGGATGAACGTCTTTGCAGACGGACCATAACTTCTCAAATTGCGTTCGCAAGTAAGGGACGCGGATTAGCGTGTGCTAGGGCAAATATTTTATTACAGTCCAAATCTCCAGCCCTCAACGTTTTATTGTTCATAAGGCTCGTCCGAGCCAAATGAAAGAGTTTATGGCAAGACATAAGTCGCTCGGTGTTGCCAATGTAGGGGAGTTTGTCTCATTATAAGCTTAAATGAAATAATTTATTACTTCGGAATTATTACTAAAATAATGTTACGTGTATTAAATTACACTATTTTAATGTGACGGTTATTCATGGTCTATAAATATAATAAAAAATAGATTAACAAGAAATTAATATCGTTACAAAAATATAATTTTTATCACATTAGAAAATTGTGACAGGACTTCATATTAAATTAACATAGTAATAAATAAATTGCAATTTTTCTATGCTGGCACCTGGCAACCCCGTCTATCGGCCGCTCTTGTTGACTCACGATATTGACCGTACGCATTTTGTCGGCGATGGTGTATTACTGTTATTGATTGTACTCGGCGCGTGACTTGTGTAGACGATTGTACTTCCACTGATAAACAAGTTGTAAGACTTGTGTATAGAAGTGTCCGGCCAGACGCGTCAATCACTTTGTGTTACAATCGTAAACGTTCTTTCATTAGTGGGTATTACTATTACTGGGTAATCCAAATGTCAATGAATGTATGAAAGTTCTTTTGTTGGACGAGCTAAGGACTAGACATTTAACGTGGCTCGAATACACAAAATGAAAGTATGTATTGCCAATTATTTAGTTTGATTCACTTAATATTAAACGGTTAAATCTTAATAAAAGCTGTACCTAGGTGCCTAGCTAGCACAACATTTTATATTTTTCTACAAATATGTACCTACCAGTATTTATGAGATGTGACATCCCATAATGGCATTTCCCTACAGTTTAATGTGTCCATTTATCAACGTATATAACGTTGATATCGTCGGCTATCTGGAAAATCTTTATTGATAGTTTTATACTCTTGCTGTAAATAATAAGCATCCGTTTTATGAGGTATAATAATACAAACTGCGATTATTCACTCACGAGCACAATGCGCTAACGAAGCAAAAACCAAGCTCCTAACCAAGTTCCTTAATAATGCAACTGCTAATTACAAGATCTGTCAAAGTCGCTATAGCGCAATTACGATTACTATTTTAGAAATGATACCTAGGTGTTGCTAGTACAATTAATTAATTGCCTAGTAAGCCGATAAGAATTTGACAGACAGTGTATCAGCAAGTGTTTCAATTTAAAACTTTGTTTCACGTGAAGCCAGTTGAAGCGTCAACTCGAACGATTTATCTTGCAAATGCGCGGCCCGTTATTTTGGCCAATCGCATATGCCATTGGTATACTGACCGTACAATTATGTATTTATTGTAAACGCTACGATTGCCGGCTGACTGTAATTTGCTTTTAATTCGCCCTCTTTCGTATCATTTTCGAGTTTCTTCGTTTTGCCGACCGTTCCAAGATTTGTTGTACTCCATAACACTTTGTTACTCTGAGGCTCGGAGTTAGTTGTTTTGTTGATTCATTGGCATTTTGTTCATTGAGTACCTACCTAGGTTTTACTTCAGGAATCCCAAATACAACATTGTATTGCATTTATTACCCTCGTATTTACTCTCTGCGAGTTAATGCATGCAATAATTTATTCCTTTCACATGATTTACAGGCCATTACGGTAATGTTAAGGTTTCCAGTTAAAACCACCGAGTTATAAAGTCTAGGAGGCTACGTTTACGATAGATGTTAGTTTACGACAGCAACAAGACTTTAATAATGCTTTACTTTTGTTTTAGTAACAACTGTGTACGAAGTGCCTACTCCATGCATTTTTATGTGCTGATTAGGGTGTGGTGTGTTCCGAGCCTAACATGTCTGTTTAATTAGTATCGATAGCTTGTCATATTTGTTTGACCGAAGGAATATTTATCACGTATGTCTTGATATTCTTTTGCAGGGTATATTTATTTAGCAAAATATAGGTTATGCGTGGCATTCGCCACCACATGGTACGTTTTGCCAATCATTGAATGTTATCTGTAACTATAATTTTAAATACATGTTTCAAAAGCTGGTATTAAGTTGTTCATAAATTATTTTGTTACATTTTATAAGTATTTAAGGATATTGATAGTTAATTTTTATTATATCGCATTTAAGTTAAATGTAACTTGTAAATGCAAGTTAAAACAACATGCATTTTGGCTATTAAGACTTGGCTCGATGTATGTGTGTAAGAAAGAAAAAATGACTTTTGCAAGTATTATTAAATGGGCTGTCAAAAGATTTTTAATATCTGAATAAATTGGTGAATTTAAAATTGTTCAATAATGAGCACTCGTGGACATCATGTAAGCGTGAGAGCGTCAGGAAGAATACAATGTCAGTGTTGGAACTCGCTTCTTTAACTTTACGGCCAATCATTTATGCCCGGCTCGTTTGGTCATTTTGTAATCTGTCTGCAATAAAACTCAACGGTTATTATGCCTGTTCCATTATCTCGGAACTTGCCAATGTTGCCTCCTTTGTTATGATTAAAATTCGAACAATTCGAAATTTATTTACCTTCATCTGTTTTCCTTCAATAAACTTTAATCCACTACAATAAAAATTAAAACAAACAGCTAAACGGAAAGGATTTTTTATATTAGAGAATGCGTCCCTAAAGTTTTTGCGGTTATGATTGGCTTTATTCCAACCTCCTTTAAACACATAAGTGATATAATTGGGGTCCCGATTCTATCGATTCTAATTCGAAATAATGGCCAGTAATTTGGTACGACCATTTGTCGAGGACAGTCGATATTCGATCAATAAATCGATGTGTATCGACATAATAGCGGTTCGGAATCGACGTTTCATTTCTTTAAATGCCCTGATCAGTGGATTCGCTTAATAATAGTCATAATGTTAAACGATGAACATTTTTATCGTTTATTGAGCAACAATTTGAGAGGGATCATTTTTGTTGTATTTTTTGTGGTGTGCACAAATAACGTTGAGATCGAGTTAGGGACGGTCAATTCAACTAAGATAGTTCTCTATTACACGTAATGTAACGCGATAAATGTGTCTGTTAACATCTTACTGCAGTGTTAAGTGAAAATGAAATGAGGTTATTAAAATCAAATCTAAATTAACTAAAACCATGCTCTATAAAACAAACCATTCCTCAACGCTTAGGTAGTGCAAGAAAACTCGTTCAAAACAACCGCACTGACCACTCTATGAATTAGAACGAGACGCACCTACACAACACAGTAAATAAGAACGAGACAACACTAAGGGTTGTTACAACCGCAGGTTATTACGAGATTTAACACGTATTTAGTTAATTAATAAGTGCGGTTGACCGGTGCGGTCGTGGGTTCGAGTCCGGGGATTTGTAAATATGCTTTCTGGTTTAGTGACCTAATTGTGGTTTTTGGGAGCATCCCATCATTGTTAAAATATTATGTTATCTGTGTGTGAATAGGGGGTTTAGGAATAAACTTTTGTAGGTGTATGTAGGTTAATGTATCGTCAAAGTTTGCGTCACTTTTTAAGATCCTTTACTAGCAATTAACGAAGATCGTAGAACTTATTATCCCACAGTTTTCCAATTGAAATATTATTTTTTTTTAGATTTATGTTTCTCATTGTCCTGGCAACACTTAATAAAAAACACTGAGTAATCTGGTCACAAGGAAATAATTTTTAAGCTTATACGAATAAGCCTGTCAATAACAAGTGCTTACAAGCTTAGCTTGTAGAAAAACAATATTCTCACAGCAAAACCTAAATCAAATAATTTCACTAAACTTCCAATTTCCAAGATGGCAGCCAAAATGTTGACATATTATCAAAAGTGTTACCATACCACTGAAAGTGTTGCCACACAAAACGTAGAATAATTAATTACAATAATAAATACGAAGTTGGTCGGTATGGTTCCGAAGATAACCGAAACGGTTAGTTAAGTAAATAGACCCAAACAATTAATTCTGGGTCCATTGGTCATAATGTTTGTTTGTAACTTGCTACCCTTGATTTCTGTTGAAGTTTGATTTGCGTGCGTATGTACTCATAAATATCGGTTTGATGTGGAGTGGTAAGCTAAATATTGATTATGCATATTTTAGGGATCGCAGTGTTGGATTGATTTTCGGCTGGACAGATTCATTTGTTAGTTCAGTCTGTTCTACCCAGGGATAGGAATGTACTACCTTTGTGTCTGCTGAGAAAATACAATATTGACTCAACGAAACAGACCAGAGTTTGAGATTTTATTTCAGTGTGTAGTTTTATTTATATTATTAGTTATTATCAGAGACTGTCCAATCCGAATTATCAGGCTGTTAATAATTATCTACCCACTCTAAATTTAGTTCCGTCCAAGCCCACAACAACTTTGTTTAAGAAAAACCCAGTAGCAAGCTTGAGTTCAGCTCAAAATCAGAGCTCTGTTTACAGTGGTCTTCCAAAAGATTTGCTTATAATTAAAATTTTCGCATTAAACACACCGCATCACATACCTGTGCCCTTAATCGCGGAACAAAGCGACACACAATATTTAATATTCAGCAATCCCAAAATCCTTTGTAAAACGCTGCCACAATGGAAAAGGGTATTTTCCTTTAACGGTCCAACCGTTAATTCGTGTTTAATTCGACACCTTGTTAATTGTTTCCGACGCCCCAGTAGGTTTGGTGACCTCGGGGGGGCAGACAGGTCATGGGCAGCAGAGGACCACCTCCGAAAACACCCTCACGGGGGGCCATTTTAAGAATATTTGCGTTCACCCCCCTTATGTTTACTCGGGTTGTTTGTGGTACCCAGAAAACAATAGTCTCGAAATTCATTGCTCATTTTATTATTGTTGATACACCGTTTTACGGGCGATTCGATTATTGGAACGAGTAATTAAATGATAATACTGGGCATTAATTGGATTTTACCTGAGTGTTACGCCTAAGTGGTCTCATGTTTACCTCAAACCTCATGCCGTTTCATGGTTCAGATTTTGATATTGCCATTTTATGGAGATTTTACTATAAAAACTTGCTGTATTCTGGGTATTTAGAATATATGACTTGCGAGATTCTCAATTCAGTTGTATTTCTATTTAAGGCATAGTTACTGATCATATTTCTCTGCAATATTCTAATGTAACCTTCTGTTTCAGAAATGGCACGCATGGAGAAGTCTCCGCTTCTGGCGAACGGCTACAACGCCCCACCGACGCACCTGGGCCCCATGGGCTTCATGCACCAGCACGCACTCATGTCCCCGGGCATGCCCCACCACGGCGTGCCACGACCTGACGGCTCCATCATCAAGGGACAGCCCATGCACAATATGGAAGCACTTGCAAGGTAGACTATTATTCCGGGGGATATTTGATTCGTGCAGAGGTAGAAGTTAGCGGGAAGGTTCTGTGAGTTCAATTCCCGTCTTCATACAATGTTGGAAATTAAACTTCATTGGACTTACCTTTCGCAACAGCTTTGCAAGAAAAGCCCGTTGTGACCACAGTCATAGATCACTTGCGTCAGAAAAATGTCAGTTAAAAAGTTAGATACAAACTAACTGTTAACTCCGCGCTTACATTTCTCAATGAGTCGTCCAAAAGGTGTGCTTTGATGTCTTTTGGGACAGCTTGCCCACTATCTCACCTGATGGTAAGTGATGATGTGGTCTAGGATGGAGCACGCTTGCCTAGAAGTAACCTGTTCACTCTTGCCTTATAGACTCCCAGGTTGTAGCTATCAGGAAACACAGACTCTGGTAGGGAAACGCGATACGATCAATCACTGTTTTACAGTATTTTCATGGGTTGTTTTAATGATCAAACCAGGATAATTTCAAAGCCTCAGAAAAATATAAAAAGCATCCACCCCAGACTTTCTGTCAAACTTTTATGAGTTTGTCCAAGATTGGACATACAGTGGCCGCTACATACATGGTTGTCATAAACCCACGGCCGGAAGTGAGACTATTTCAGTTTTATTGATTGAAAGATAAAAACTGACGCACCATAATTTATGAGAAGATTTGTTTATGAATGGATTCGAAACTGGTTAATTTATTATACTAAAATAACATGATTTTCTATAGGTAGGCGTATACAAAACAGTTGTGTTAGGGCACGAAAAACAATGGATACAAAAATAGATTTGAAGGAAATTTGAGGAAAATTAAAACTTGTACTGAGAATTTCGGCGGCACGTGTAACCTCGGTGTTTTTTGTACCAAGAGGGAAAATTGAATCTGATTGCTTCGGTAAATAATGAACTGTTCTTCCAGAAATCTTACCTAGATACTCTTATTCAATAGTAAAGCTTCATTTGTATTATTAAAGTATCAGCCGATGTTAAACAACAGTTGTTTTCTAATTATTACCTGGTCAGTTGTTTCCTAATTATTATATATTTGTTCTGTAAATTTATTGAGCACTGAAATACATCACTAAAATTTTCTTCGTCTTTACCTAAATGTTTTTGAGCATGCCATTAAATTCCATTACTATTAAACTTCTAATTGGATAACCGAACTTCAAAAACCAACTAGAAACAAATTAAAATATTCAAACGACGAAAAAATAAATCTTCGAGACACGTCATAAACGGCTTACGTACAAAGTATTAATTCACGAAAAGAAACCTTTAAGCAGGCCGGTCAAGTGGTTCAGGTTAAATGTCCAGGAGGGAAGTTAATCCAGTTAGAAAAGTACAAACACTGAATGCCCTCACTTCCGTACCGAAGACCCACAATGCTCATTTGACTTACCCCACTGTCTTACTGCCACTCAAGTAACTTAAGTGAGTCTTTATAACCTTATATGTGACATCTGTCTATATAAAAACGTTGTCGTATACCTATATGTATATACGTAGGTATATTTTTGTGTGTTGTTTGTTTGTCGAAACCTATATGTTTGTGTAGTGCAGTTTTCAGAGGAGATTCAGGCATGCAGTTGCATATTGGAGATATCAATTCGGTGTTCAAGTAAATTCCAAGTTAATAACGAAGAGGTGCCAGGCGTCAAGCGCCATGCTTATTCCTATTTATGTATTTTCAATTAGTTCTACCTGTATGTTTGTGAATCCGTGCGTTACAACAACACGCATTGCATAATTATGGTCTTCTTCAGGCAGATTATCAAGTTCATAAAGAAGAAGGGCAAATTGTTAGTAACATTTCATTACTCACTCACCACTAGTGACATAAACATTAGACAGAGCTTTGTTTTTCCACCGAACTACGCACATGAACCAATTAAACCGTACAACACAGCGGTAATATACTATTTAACGCTTCGTTTAATATATCGACTAAGTGCAAACAAAACACATTTATTAATAATTCATACAACGTACGAGTTCGAGTAGCCACAATAGTGTAAGGAACTATCAGCAAGATGTTTTAAGGGCACTCAAGTTTAAGACAAAGAATATTAGAACCCTTTACTAGATGATACTTAGTTACAAAGGGCGTTCCCTTGATTACAAGCGACGGAGAAAAGTTTAATGAAAAACAAAGAGCTAAAGTAATCGAGAAACAATTTGGACGATCACGCATGAGTGGGTACGGTACAATATAAATATAAACGATTGTTTTTAAAACATAATTTCAACGACCCCTCGCTTCACCAACGGAACATTTAATATTGAGTGCTCATAATTATTCCTTTCAAATTCAAACCCTTTTTTATGAAACTTTCTTAGCAAATACTTGAGTAATTAGTTGCAGATTTCTGTGTTTACTTGTTTGATCACCTCTTTTCATTGGGTGTACTTGTTAAGACAATAACATTTTGTTGAGAAGAAAAAGGCAGAATAACAGAATGTACTTTTATTGTGTTTATTTCAAAACAATATTTTAGTAGACTTCAGTATTTAATCGCCAGTTGGAGAAAAATCACAAAGAGATAGGGTTTACTTTCATATCACCAACTCTTCCCATCTTTCTTGTTTTCTTAATTTTATGATTCCAAATTCTAGTTTACTTACTGTTTTCTCAGTTTTCTTATTTTATTTTCTTTTTGTCTGCAGATCTGGTATTTGGGAGAATTGTAGAGCGGCATATGAGGACATCGTAAAACATCTCGAAAGGTAAGAATCGACTTGCGTAGAAACAAACTTTGAAAATACTCGAGATGATCATATATAGACAATCCTCTAAAACCAGAAGAAATGTGGGGTGGTTATCTTTTTATTTGATCTTCTTTACTATTTTTTATTTTCTTATCACACTATATTACTTCACTCATCAATATCATCATAATCCATAAACAATTAAGGATTTAAAATGAAATATTACGAGTACCTATAGATTACACACAAACACTCCCAGAAAGGATCATTATTTTAAAACAAAGCGGAATCTTTGTTAATTTGAACGGGGCGCAGATATCACAGGAGGGTGTGAAATTAGAGGAGACAATTAGATCCGTGGATCGGGTGTATTTTTAACAAATGACCGCTCAGAGCGCGGCGGCCGCGGCTGCGGGGTGCGAACGATTCATCAAACTCATTCAGGGGCTAATCTCGATGCGAGGAAAAAGCGGCTCTCATGTAAATTGGGCTGATTCGAGGGCCAATCGGCGGGGGAAAGCACTTTTCTTTTCTTGTTTAATGGATGGTGATTGATCGCCCAGTCGCTTTGATACTCCGCGGTTTTGACTTCGATTTTACTGCGTTTGAAGCTTTTCATGCACGTGACGGTAACATGTCAAAAGCTTTTTTGGCGCGGTGATTTCGTTACGTATAAAACGTATTTCATTTCGCTTTACTTCCGATATTTATTACACGAAATCCCGACACATTGGAGGGGCTGCGTTTTAATCAAACATAAGGTGGTAATATTGGTTAAATGTTTTAATTTTAATAATTTGATACTGTTGGCGTGTTCTTTTAATTAAAATATACGTAAAATAAGGTTCGGTTCCCAAATCCATCTAATTAATCGTGTATATTGGAATATAAAATCGTACGTGTGTAGGTCCGGGGATCGAGGCCGGGTAGAATTACAGTCGGACAGCGCGCCTTGTACCGATGTGTCACTGTCAGCCGGCGATCGGCCGGCCACGGCCGCCGGATTAGGGCTGTTTTTAAAGAAATTACTTGGTATTTTTTACAAAATTCAATTGAGTATTTTTTTTAAAGCGTTTAACGATGATCCATATTGCAACATAACTATGTCTTTTTTAGTTTAGTCCAAAGTCATGTGAGAAATAACTGCGTAAAGCTCCATGATAACCCCATATAAGTAGCGTTTTTATAACTGAGATTAATTATTTCTCACATTATTACAATTGAGTGGGACATCAGGTAATGTAGTTAAGTCATATTAATGTCCTTGTCTGAATGGCGGGCTTCCTTGCTCTCGCATTATCTTGCTTCGTTTAATTTGCGCATGCGTTGCATTCGCGACCGGTTCTCAATGCTAAGTCCAATTAATTGACAGGATTATCTCTGATTTAATATAATTTGTACGTACTGTTTGTTTTGCTCTCTCTTGTACGAGCACTCGGTCGTGTTTCATTTGCAATTAAATTCAAATTTATTTAATTACCGCGCCTAAGTTAATAGTGCTCATTCAGAAGATAACAAGGCCCTAACACAACAAGTGCGTACCGTAAGTCCGCAGTTTGTACATGTACTTCGTTAAGTACATACACAGAATCATACAGGGGAGTTTCATGTGCATTTAAATTTGCTATTATTTCGCAACTTAATTTACTGTTAATGAACACTGCCAAATAACGCATCGAAATACGGTGTTGTAAATCAAACACGACAATTACATCGGACAAATCGTTCGGCTCAATGCATTCGTCCGGTTTAATTCGGTTTCGGTGGGAATTAGGCGGCGATTAATCGGCGCGCGGCGGGTTAAGCCGTCCCGGGCGCCGGGAGCCGGCAGCACGCCGGATCGCCGGATCGGCACACATCGCTGTGACGTCGCTCGTTATTCATCCCCGTGCCCCTTGCCATGGCAAGATAGCATTGTTTGTTCACCCTTCATTTTGAACACTTTTTTCGGTGCAAACTTCTGAAAACTTCGTGGAGACTGACAATCTGAAACTGTTTAATCTGTTTATCGCTCAAATCTACCTGACAAACCAGACAAAGTTCAAAGTTCTAGATTGAAACAATTGATTGAAATGCAAATAACTTGACAGTGTCGCAGTATACGTCATCGTCACGTAACAGAACGTCAAGAGTGGCGTCGCGGCGTCAGCACTCGCGTGATTGAATCCTCCGCCATTAATTTCAGTGAGATCAAACGGAGACCGAGGGTGATATTTATCAAGGATATTGCGAATTATTTTAATCAAATCAAATTCCCTTCGTTGTAAACAAATGCTTTTGATTAATGAGACGCGCGACAGAGCCTCGCAGCCGTTGTGATAAAACACCCGAGGAAAAGGCGAAATTAATGGTCATAAAATGAACTCTTGTATCCGTTAGATAAAGATACTGAATGCTTAGAATCTTAAGTGATTTTTCTTCTGCTATTTTGAATGATGATGGCGCCGATCGCATCTGGTGACTGTACATTTATATCTCCGGGATTAGTCGGGAGTAATTTCGCGCGATTAGTGCGTAACTTTCAGCGCGCTTCCGAAGATATTTAGATTGTCATGGCGTTGAATCATTAATAATAACGAGTTTTGATTTTCAGTGGACTAATATGCGTAGGGTTGTAAAGGGTGCCGCGTCACGCAGTCGTCAGCCCTCGAATACCTTCCGAGTTTGTCGCCGATGCGGTCGCACTGGAATTTTATCTAGCTCTTTGTACTTTGCCCTTTTACAGCGAGAACTATTCGGTTAGTTCTGTCGGCGAACCGAACTATTCGTTTTGTTGGCTTTGATGTCACATTCACGTGGACGAGACTGTGCCCCGCCTGCGTACTACATAGCTATAGTCTGTGGTTTTTGGAATTAAAATATTGTTTTAATGGAAATTCCGAAATTAATATATGAAACTTATGTCACTACTAAGAGAGTTTAAAATCTGTATTAAAATGAACCTTGTAGATACACAGCATAAAAGCTTTGTAAAAAGAAACATTCCTCTTCAATATTCCATACCTTATAATCCATGTTTATCTACTCCATTTTACATAGAAACAACTTCCAAAACTCGATATAAAAGGGAAGTGTTAGCGGGACTCGCGATGTCATAATGTAAGTTGCACCGTCAGCCTATATTAATCTGGATCCGGCGTCTGACAGCACAAGTCAAATTTCTCATCAAAAATAAGAATTAATGGCGAACGGCATTAATCATTGGCTGGCAAACGGCACGAGGTGTCTGTATCCCATTATTTTGCATTACTAATGATATGTACACAGCGATAAGGCAGCTTTTGGGAGGAAAAATCTTGAATGTCACCGCCCCTGATTATTTGGTGGCGCTTTTGTCAGTATTTTTTTATTTTTAGAAGGTTTCAAATGTCCTGGATATTTTAGTTACTATCTGTAGAATTCTGAAAATTCTTATATACTTAGTTCTAAAGTTCAGAGTTGTCTTAGTTGCGATTATGTGTGATACGATCTAAGTCAAATATGTAGACGATTCGGGACAAAATGTGTCGGTTGACTTAAAAGTTCACCGTCAGCTAAAAGAAAAATAGTTTCAAATTGAAATATTCTCAAAAATCTAAGTTGATATAGTCTAACATCTGGTTATGTTAATTGCGAATGTTATTTTATGCGGCGACGCGTGCCGGGCGTGGTGGAAAACATTCATTATGCCATCCTTCATTCGGGTGTCATTTCCACGGAGGGCGACCGAAACACTGACTCCTAGCTTGGGATTAGCCAAGTCGTAAATTAAATTTTATTTCTATTTTTTTTAACTGGTAAAAAATAGTTTTTTTGTGTATTTTTTTCTTTTTTCAATTCTGGCAGTAGTTAGGGAGACGGTTTTCATTTCGTTATTGTTGTAACACCTAATAATTCCATGCAATTAATACCTAGCCAGCTATTGTTAGTGACAAATAATGTGTCTCATTAGAAAAAAACAGACGCAAATTAAAAACACATAGTATCTAGCGAAGTGTAACACGACGACAGACTCGGTGATCAATTAGCCGCCTTCACTCAATAATTTTTAATAACTTTGTTACACTAATCACTTCCTCACCAAAAGGCGTGACCGTTCTATTTCTAGTACAGCGCTGCCATTGACAGAAGATGTCACTTTTCCTTTAATTACGCAGCGGCCTCATTTCTTCGCGCCCTATTAGTACACATCAATCAATGTTGCCAATACCTATTTTTTACCCTGCGACTCGAGTGTTTTTTCCCTTGGTCCGTTTTTGTTTACGGAGATTTTTTAAGTGGGGAATAATTTGATGAGGTCCGCCACCCGACTGTGTTGCGATGCGAGCCGTGCTCATTTGTCATCGTCTTGTCATTTCTGCGTTTCTTTCGAGCAGTTGAATCACTAAAGTAATTATGTAAGTTTTTAGTTGATTTTTTCCATTTGGAACACTCGCGCAGCTTTTATATCGATCAACCGATTCTCAGTTTATTGATCGAACTAAAAATGAAAGTCCTGAGAGGTGTTTGTAATTATAACTCAGTTTTTGTACTTTGTATCGTAAACACGACATCGTGCAAATCGATTTTCATTTGTCAACAAAAAGGTTGTATAGAATGAGTTGGCGCATCCCCTCACATTTTTTCTATAATTAACACGTTTAACAAATGAAGATCGCTCACCGCATAAACTATGAATATGAAATCAGCGTGTCATGCTAATACCCGACATCGATGGGGTAAATCAAATATGTGAATCCACAGATCAAAAGAATTCATTACAGTGTGTAAATCACAATTTGCATGTGGCGCAGAGCAACCATGAATATGCATCCGGGACGCCTGGGCTTGAACATCCTGTGCTGCGTTCAAACACTCACATAAAATTGCGAACGAATGTCACCAAACGAAAAATGTTTTTTCCTACCGTTTATTTTAATGGGTATCACACGTAAAGCTCACTTGGCTGAAGTATTTGTGACATACAAAACATGAAACTAAAATATTTTTACTAACACTAACACTCGAAACGTGTTAAATCGAAACTTTATTTTTGTAACTGTTTGTAACAAATTTCAATGACGTGTCGTTTGAAGCTCAGTTTCGATAGTGAATTTATAAAGTGGATCATACAAGCTAAGTACATAATACAAAATTCAAGATACAGCAATAAAGTGGTCATAGCGGAAATCAGTCCAATTTGCGGCGCTAGTCGAGTACTCCCGCAAGTCAAGTGGGCGATCAGACCGCGCTCTCGTCACCCAGCAATGCTGACTGGACATCAAACCGGACACTTGCCATTTCGTTCGCTTCCTGACCTTTTCCCGTTTTGTTATGCAAATCCCAGTTCCCGGGGGAATTATACAACGCGAATAAAAAGTATTCACGTGTTTACTCGCTGAGTCCGCGTCGAGTGCGAGTCGAGTGTGAGTGTGCATAAATCGGGAAAAACCACGTTATTTTCATGTATGTAAACATTTGTTAGCTGCCGTATGAATTATTCTAATTCTGCTTTTATTTTTCGATTTATTGTGCTGTGTTTTACTGTCGGTCCATGTATTTTTTGGTGACAATGAAAACTGACTTTATTGTTTAGAACAACATATCTTGATTCTAGCTATGCCATACAAACCTTCTGGAGGATCGACCTGTTTATCTATTTTTATTTATAATGCAGAGTTTCGATAAAACATTATGACAGGTCTTAACTAATTGCTTGCCACTGGCGGTTAAGTACATTTACGTAATGACACTGCACTGCACATATTAAAATTTAATAAACGATGACAAAATAAAAAAAAAACATAGAAAACTACAAGTTAGCAGATAATTACGTCGGCACACGTTTTCAAACAAAATACATGAATATTTATAGCATTTTATGTTTATAAACAACGAAATATTGTATTTGTCATAAATAATTGACAACAAGCTGGGGTCATCATACGTTAACCATCGCATGGCTAAATAACAGCTCAACCCCGCGCGGCCACAAATCAAATGTTTTGATAGCACCGGTATTAACGAGACAATTTGATTGCGGACATATCCGAGCCAAATTGCTTCTAAATTATATTTTCTGTTTACTTTCTGCCGAACTCCCTGTTCCGATACGTGACGTATGTGAGCACAGCAGATGCCAGTTTGTTTCTCTTGCGTTCATTTACCAATTTGTTTACACGCTTTTTAAATGTTCGATGAACACGTTTGTTTAAAGAATACAGCATTCATTTTTCAAATATAAATCGAATATTTTATGTTTTAATTTGTTGCCTCTTTTTTCTAACAAAAACCCAGTTCGCTAATGATTTATGATAAGATCTAAGACCTAATCCGTTAAGGGCTACCTTAACGGATTAGGTCTTAGATCTTATCATAAATCATTAGCGAACTGGGTTTTTGGGTTTATGAGTATGACAGCTCTATCAGATTGGAGCTATCCAATCTGATAGAGCTGTCATACTCATTAAGCTGAACAATTCCGCTTGTTAAGTTAATTATTATTTAATTATTTTTTCGTAATTAGTTGTCGCGTAGTTGCCATAACAAACTGTCAGACACTAACTACTCCTACACATAAACCTTCGGTTTCGTTTAGCGAAAGTAAGATACTTATCATAGCTCTGATTTTATCAAAGCAACTGAGTGAATTCTTATACGTGAGCAGTTTTCCGTATGCTAATTTTGTTCGTTAGTCTGTGATCACAATGTTCACATGTTTTTTTTTATATAAATGAGTATATCGAATTTAATAATCTCACCAGACAACTCGATTTAATATGATAATTATTATCATATTCTGACGCACAAAAAAAACAAATGGTATTTCTATCACTCATTGATTATAGGGTCAAAAATTGCTTATCTATAATCTAACTTCGAATGATCAAATTATAACATTAATTTTATTAACTCTATGTTCGTTTATCTCCATAGAGTTGTTATTCTTATCAATGGAGTGGACAAAACTATGATGGATGCGGCACAATGTCGGACTCTGGTTCGAGATAAATCGACACAGATACTGCGTTTGTCCTGCGATAACATCTGTAAAGAGACAGGAGTTTATATCACGAGATATGTTTATCAATTATGTCCAAGTCACGAATCTAGTTTTTTAATTATAACTTCCTGTTTATGGTGCTTTGTGTATAGAGTCGCGTTTGAATTCATAAAATTGTATGTTACCGCAGAAAATAAAAGGTGTACGTCGATACACCATTATCGTCTCGTTCGAAACATGTTGCGGTCAACGCGAGCGATCACTTCGATCACAATCATTAGCCATGCGTCGGTCCTGGCCCGCGCAGCCGCTACAAGCGATGCACAATTTCAACCGTCTACTCAAAGAAACTCATGCGAATCGACGAGTTAGTATTCAAGCGGCTAGAAGATACACATATCTTTGTCGCTTTACATTATCCAAGGAATTGAATTGGAATTGTGCCGATGGATGTGAATTTTCTGCGGTCGCTCGCTCCATATACATGTGCATTGAAGCCATATTTATGCAATCGGCGGTTACTGAATTGTTCGGCTAGGATTACAACACATTTTTAAACGTTGTAACGGATACGTTTATATGCAAGGCTTTATGTACTTATTTCTTTTTGACGGGAAGTTGTTTTATGCAGTTGACTTGATCACATTATGTATCTAAGATAATGTGGAGATGTTTAAAGAGATATACCACGATGAAGGTAAATAGACACAAAATGAACTGTCTTCATCGAAACTAAAGTTCAGAAAAGAAAATTGACAAAAAACAGCCGAACATAAATGGCGATTCTAACAAATTTCCCTAATAATTGTACAATGAAATTCAACATTATCAAAACGCATTCCCATTACAGATAATGGTAATGGCCCCTAAAAACTGGGGGTCTACGAATCGTAGGAGCAATTTTGCATAATTATCCAACATTGCGCCCGGAGAGGCGACGCGGTGGCGCTTAAATCCTAATAACATTGGACCCGATCAGAATCTCGTTACGCTACGGTAATCTACTGCGAACAAATACGTTGCTGTTTCAATACGTACTTGTGCACTTTTATTATTTTCTTCATTAGAGCCTCGACGAAATACGCTGCTACTTGCTTGTACCTACTCATAAATGATCGACAGCTTTGCATCCACTCAATATCTTGTTAGATTTTTCACATTCTCGCACTATAAAGTCTTGACCTCTCCTGTACATATTCAGGAGTTTATGTACCCATTGTACCTATGTCTTTCAGAACTTTTTTCTTATTCTGGAAAAAGTCATTTTTATATGAAAGTTACGACAACATCACGTTTTTACGACGCATCTGATCACATCCCTTAGTGCGCATAACTCTAAAAACATCTTAAAAAATCGTCCATCTTCACAGCTTTTCCAACGACAACTTAAATCTCCTCACGTACTTGTAATATCGTAATGAGCTCCTAAGCTTCGAAAGACATATTTTATTTTCCACCAAAAACATTTTACATTTCATTCCACGTTTCATAAGCGGCATTTGCATGTCCCTCCTTGTATTTGGCAAGCGTAATGCTCCGGTCGCTTAGTGCACTTTTATTACGGTATTAAATGATGTAATTTTTTTCATATTATATTATTCAAATTTAAATAACTGTCTCCGGTTTCCCCCGCGGAGGTCCCACTGTCTCTACTGTTTCTTTTCGACGCCCCCGAATTTGGTTATTTTGGTTAGATATTTCCGTTCCGGAATAAGAGTTGCATGGAGTCGCCACATTACTTAAAAGGTTTCTTTATCTTACAAAAGTTAGAATAGAAGCCCTCATCACAAAAGATATACCTGTTATAAGACAACTAGATTTGTAGTTGTTGTGGTTTCTATCAAGTTTTATTTATATTAAGAGACTTTGAATAGATACAATAATTAGGATAGGATCTTTTAGATCTCTCTTGACAAAACAATGAGGTCATACATAAATAATAAGGATGCAATACAAAAAAAAAAACCAAATAAAACTTTCCTTATTTCTAAAATGTTTATTAAGTAGGGACAGTCTCCACAGTTTCCCTGTTAGAAAATTGGAGAAGTTGTAAGGCCGCAATTTTTACAAATGACGTCGTGACGTTTATGCGTAGGGAGCGCCGCCGCGCCGCCCGGCGACAAGTCATCATGTTACTTTCTTTCCTATTATTTTGCATTAGTCCACCCTAAATGTTTGTACCTACAATCATATTGATTAGGCAAATTACACTTTTATTTTAAGTAAGGCTTCTGCTTACTTAAAGGCAATTTTCATCGAAGGTTTTGATTTCTTCTTGATAATTCGGGAATTAGTTGGAAATATATTTCCCATTGCTTGACATGTGACTGTTATAGAGCCTGGTAAGGGTGCGGTACATTTATACTTGACACAGTTTTCAATACACAATATTTGTTGAGCTCAAGACCTCTATAAATATTGCCATACACAACTTGATTTTTCCCTGATAATAATATAGAATTTTCTATATTGGGACAGACTTTAATTAAGTGCAGTAAATCATTGAGGCAATAAACTAACTCCTTTCAATTGTCTTCAACCCTAACAAGCCCTCATATAACTGAACAACACATGTACATTAGCTACTCGACATTTCAAGTCTTGTTTTTACAACATATAAACATACATCTACTGCAATATATCTTCAAATGGATGCACCGCGTTATTACTCGCCAATATTGCCTTTACATCATTTCAAAAGCACAACATTACGTTATCTGCATATGCTTGGAACTTTTTACTCATAACAAAGGCCCCTTTGCTACTTGTATTTTCTTTATAATTTATTCCATTTCTCCCCCACACATTGGCATCGGTCGCTGATATTTTTTATTCGATTAGTAAACCCCTAAGGTGTTTTTAGCCTTTTTTCGCTCGATTTTCTTCGAAGCTTTGTTGACTGTTTGGAGGGTTACAATGCTCATTTCTTTTGAATGAACAAGCTTATTTATTCTTTAACTTATACTTCGTTCAAGGTTGGTACTGTTTTCTTGAATGGAACCTAATCCATAACTTGTTAATACATATTTTTGAACATAGGTTTGCTTTTTCACCTCATGGCCTTAAGGAGAGACAGAGAAGAAATGACATTTGAAAGAAATCTAGCACTCAACATAAAACAATAGACATTAATATGAGTATCTTGAAACCGCGGCACTTACACACTCGATTTGTGTTGCGGTGCAGAGAGGGAGAGGATGAGACGAAAGTTTTTGATGGATCGGACGGAGTTTGTTTTGCATGTGAGTGATATGTCTGAAATAATAAATGTTGAGGCGTCGACGCTTCCCCATCCTCCCCTCGCTGGGGTGAGCTAAAACGATTTTTGATTTGGGTGTCAAGCAAATGTTTTACGCAGTGACGCTCCGACAAGATTTGATTTTCTTAATCGATTCTTGAGAATGCAAATTCGGGGTTCGTTTGGCATAGACTTAATTATGTATATAGTTAAACGGATCTTGTGTTTCTACGGCTTCAATCAACATTGCAGTTTTAGTAGAGAATTCGGTTATGTAAATTGACAGCACTATTATCGAAAGCTTTGTTTAATACTTGCGCTAATCAGATTATGCATACAAGAACGGTTCCGAACGGTCGGTAGTGCGGTATTAGGTTATGTGAACGGTCCAGTATTAACTAATCAACGTGCGTTGGCTTTGGTGGTAGATTGCAACGCATTGTCCACGCTCGTGGCCCCGGAATATCTGTTTAGGCCACTACCCATTCTGTAATGGCAATGGTTAGCGTTAACTATGTTAACCTTCCTATGACTTCATTACGTGCTTAAATGCAAATACACGAGTACTCCTCAACATGAACAACATTGAAATACTTCAGTCATTTTTGTAACCGGAATGAGCATTTTTCCGCTCAATAAATCTCGATTATCTTTTCCTTGTCTATTTGCCAAAAAAAAATGTGATTCACGCCTCTCCATTGTTTTTCATTTTGTAATTCCGCGGTGTTCGCAACGATTCGTCGCCAATTTGCGTTTTGACAAGTGAATGAATAATATTATTTCGCTAGCAGACTGATGATGGGTGCCGCCGACAGATGGGGTGTTTGTTAATTTATCTACATCGGAATGTTACGTTAGAACTGCAGTTTGTAGTTAATGAAAATTGTTTATTTGCGAAATCGTTTAGTGAAAATAGTATTGAGCGTATCGCTGGAATGGAGTTTGTTTGACGCGGAGTAAATTGAGTTTAAGTATATTCGTTTTGTAATCGGAATCATTATTAAACTGATATTGTGAACCGATGCTGATTCGGATGGCGAGAAAATTATTAGTGATAATTCAGATTGGTTTACCCAGGGTGCCTTCAATTACATAATAATAGTAGAAAATTCGACATTTGGACAAAGACAGAAGAAAAAGAAAAAGTTAAACCAAAGACTTGATAAAATCAAGAATTATAGTCGAAGATTGATAGTCAAAATAATCTGGAGCCATCCTCGTAACCAAACATTTGAAAATAAGCCATATCTGTTTTAATTTAAGTGTGAGCTAACATCATCAATCAAAGCAACACTTTTGTAAAGATAAAAATAAACTGGAGGAAGTGGAAATAATTTATTATTTTATTGATTTGAGCCCTTATCTTTTGTCCGATCGGGAGGCGATGAGTCGATCATTTCTTTCTGATTCGTTAGGGCTCGGGATTTCCTTGTTAAGAGCTTTTAATTGACAAAAAATGTTCATAATGTGTGATGTTTGGTTATGTGTAAAGAAAAAACGTTGCTTTGCAATTTACGCTTGATTAATTATTCGTAAAGATACAATCAAATAAATGACAAATGCCACTTCCTGCTTAAGTTCTTGTTGAATGTTAAACTAAGTTATTATTTTTTTGCATACTAAAATATGGAATGATTGCTAATTTGCTATGCCATGAATACATTTGTTCAAGGGTACTTCAAAAATTTAGTAAATTTTTATATAATAAAGTCTCGATCAAAAGATTTGAACGGTCTGAAGAATTATTAACATATTAATGGTGAGGGAAATGAAAAATATATTAAATTCAAACGGAGCTCCGTGACTCGTCACTAAAGTACCAAACGACTCCATTTGGAGGGTTAACACAGAGTAGCACGGGGGACAGATATGCATGAACTTTTAAAAAGTCTTTCGGTACTTACCTAGGTACTTGAAATGGAATAAATTCGATCTTTAAATTCTTCAATACAATAGGGAACCAAAGTTGATATTTTCTATGGTAATTGTTTACATCGATAAGCCACCTATTTTTATCTATGCATGTACTTGTATAGACACTATGTGGCAAAGAGTAGAGTAACAAAGCTAAAGCAACAAATGCCTTGACAAACACAATCAATAATGAATTCACAAAACGATTTTAAACCATATCCCACGAATTTTCTCATTCATGTATTTCCTTGCGCCCTCTGTTTTGTCACTACTCTGTAATCCACAAAAGGGTTCCGCGAAGGTTTAAAACAGCCACTTATTATGTATGTTACATTTCACTTTCAGACGTCATTTATATTCAAATGCTCAAAAGGCATTACTGGGCAAAAATTGTAGTTAGTAGGTACAGACTCAACCCCTTTGAAACGACTAACTTGGTTTTGCGAAAAAATTGGTTTCAATGTCTGTTCTTTTCTCATTATTTCTGAAAAGGGGCTTGTTATAAAATTCTGCTAGCATCGTTTTACATGTAAAGAATTCAAACGTATTTTATATACATGATGTGACCAGAACCTATTAGAACCAAAGAAACTGCTATAAAAGTTTGTAACAGCCGTAGCAAACAAAAAGCACAAAGTTAATAAGTAAATATTAATAAAAATAGAATCGGAACGGAAGCATCCAAAGTCCAATAATTCACAATCAAAAAGGACCTACAGAATTAGGGTAGCAGCAGAGAGATCGGCATACAAAATGATTACACACACCGTCTTCATCCGCTCACAAAGAAGCGCAGCGGGGTTCTATAATATTATACGTCTGCCTTTGTAGTAGCTCCACAACTCAGTGGGAAGTATGCTTTATGGTTTCAAATGATAAAATTGTTTGTAAGTAGCTCTGTTGGGATTCATTTCGCGTGGTAGCGTGACCGATTCCTGACAACCAACATCACTCTGATTCCGTTAACGAGATATCGAATGTTACAGATATAAGTTTTTAATTGTGCGATTTGATTGTTGTAGATTGCGTGACGAACGAGGCGACATGGAACGAGTTATGGCGATGGATAAGGCTCGGGAGGGTTCACATAACGGTAAGATGTAATAATCGTCATGAGATTATCATAGTCCCGTTTAGCTCTCCGTCATTCTGTGACGTTAATGTTCTAACGTGCTGGAAGCGCTGTTCTAGACATGATATTGTTCTATTACTGCACACGACATTTTGTGATCGAACTATCCATAATGAGGTTCGTACAATTTTTTGATACGTTTACAAACTGTTCCACTAATTAGTTAGATAAGTATATGGTTGACTGCAGTTTCCATCATTAAACTAAGACTATAGACGGTACCTACTTAAAACTGCAGTGGTTTGTATCAAAGCAAATTGTATCGATTAAAACTACCAATCAATTAGAACTAAAACACTGCTCTCACAGTTTGCGACTTGGTGCATACTTTCTAATTAGTAAGGAACTAACAGTCGTATAATTGAATCTAAATTAGTTCTAATTGGGTATCTTAGCTTTCACTTCAAAGGAAATAGCGTTAGAAACGTGACCACAAACATTCTGTTTGGGATCTGAGTAAGTGTTCAACAACTCATTGAATGTCGATTTGGGCCAAAACTTGCTGCGCTCGAGTTGTCACAATTAAAAATTGTTCGTATTTGTGAACGCTTTCACACCCAAATATTTCCAAGGAATTAAAGGCTTCCCTGTACACCTTCAGGTATATAGATATACGAAACATGTTATGGACTGCAGTACCGACTGCTAATCCTACAATCTATCAGGTTCTTCCCCAGGCCACAGTCCGGTGCTGAACCTCTCAAAATCCGGGTCTGGTGGTGACCGGGATCGGTCTGAGCGGAGCGACCGCGACCGCAACGACCGGGGCGAAGGCTCCGCGAGCGGGCGGAGCTCCGCCGCCTCGCGCCGGAGCCCGCAGCCCCCCAGACTGCCTTCCGCAGCCACAGCAGCCGCTAGTCCAAGGTCACACTCCGATGAAAGCGACGCGCAACTATCGGATCAAGAAGATCACAATGTTAAGGATGAGGATGATGGTAAGTTCAATGCTTTCGAAGACACTTTAATGATAGAGAAACCGATCGTAGTAATTACTCAGCTTCACCATAAAACGCAAGAAACAATCACTATAGAGAAGCTAACTTAACTTATACAACCACAGAATATTGATACATTCTCCGTCTTTGTTATTTCTTTCCTAGGTAATAAATGAAGCCAGGCAATTTACTTTCTTGTACAGAATATAATAATCGCAATTTCACAGCGATGAATATCTGTTTAATTTCATATAAATTAGATGTATCGATAAATGAGTCGATCTTTCCGCCGTAATCACGGCGCGGCTGTAGGCATGACAAGAAAGTGTCCGTGTTACATTAACACGGGGGTATCACCCGCTCAATATACTTGGCATGTAATGCACGGCGAAATTACCCAGTAATAGCCCTGGAACCTTCAGCATTCATAGTTCGGAAATTATCAGCCATAAAACCACGGTTCCTTTTATTCTAGACTGGAAATACTTGTGTAAAATGGCTTCCCGGCGATACATTGTAGATGCGGACCAATGATAATTATTTTACAGCCAAACACGTCAAATATATCTTTTCACACCACCTGATCGAAAACGTCAAATTATATGTCATGCTAACCTAACCTAAAGTGAGTCATTTTTGGCCGGTGGCACTGCCGGGCAATAATATTGTACTGGATTTCATTATAACCCGCTGGTCAATAATGTGATTTAAATTTGGAACCTCACCTGTCTGCTCAATTGGCGGTATATTAGGTACTTACAACGCCTTCTGTCTCTGTCTCTCTCTTTCTGTTCCAGAAAGAGGAAAGATATTCTCGATACTCTTACTACTTAGGGATGATATTCTCGAATTTCTACAAAATCATAAGGATTGACCAGGGTCCAGGATTGAAGACAATATTATAAGAATAATTGGTTATGTACGGATTATTGTATAAAAGGATAAGAATAACACTTAAAACCCATCTATAGTCGATTTATTAATTTAAAAACTATTTTCTCGAGCATCTCCTATGACGTTCTAAATTCAAATTGCATACAGCCAAGCGTCCGAACCCATTCTATCAGCTGATATAAAGCTCTGTATAAAGCTTTGTGTACACATAAATTGTATTAGGTTGCTAACATTAGGCCTGCACATATTTACTTACACACAGAGAAAGAAAAAAAAAAAAACGAAAATCGAGTTGGTCGTGGCCGCTATGTGGTAGGTATACTGAGTGGAACGCAAAAAAGGCGCGAATATTGCAAATCCGTATGGTATTAAACTAACTTTTTTTAAGTAGGTATACAGTAGATATAGTTCTAAATACATATCTCTACTTAGTGTTTGTAACTTTAAAATATTTTGTTTTTCGTATTATGGCTTCTTATTTTCTCACAGGAGGTGTGAAAAGTAGAGTATCCTCCTCGGGGATAAAGGTGTCTTTGCCTTGGGCTAGCTTGAATCCCTCGCTGCATTCAGGATTCTTGTATTAACTCCCTCGCTTCGCTCGTGAGTTAAACTCTAAACTCCCTCGCTACGCTCGGGAGTTAACTCCCGAATCCTTCATTGCGTTCGAGATTCAATATGAAGCCCGTGACACAAGACACTGCTTTATCCCCTGGGTGCATAATCTACTATTATGTACTCAATATAAATTAGTTATATAGAATCGGTACATTTCTGCTAGTAAATCCACATTGCAGCAAAGGTATAATAGTATAGAATCAATAGAGAGTGCATCGCCAGCGCATCCTGGCGGTCAATTAGCGAATGAGCATGCGCCTGCGTTCCCATACGTTTTCCCATGTTGATCCCTAGACACCGCACGTTTGCTTGTAATGGTCCGTATATAATAAAATCTTATTACGAGTATCGCCCGCAATTGCCCCAATGATGTATGAATAGCGCTTAAAAGGACCCAATTCAATTTTACACGTGAGTTTGAAACCTTTTGTTGTATAAACCTTTATTTTAAAATGAGTTGTCTCGGGTAATAATACGTTAAGATAAAAGGCAACCTAAGTATCCCTGTAATGGTATAGATTTACTAATAACCCGGACATTTCAGACAGAAAACATCCAACCTTACCGTTGGATATGTCTCATCCCATGGAGTAATAATATTTAATCACGAGAAAGGCCTGTGTTTAGTTAACCATCATATATCATGAACTATTAACACCATTACACTCAAGTGATGGATGGCATGACAATTTCTCCGACGACACGTATTAGGTTCGTTTTATTCTCAGCTTTTTATTCATGAGTTTATTGCCGTACTAAATATTTTAATCAATTTAGTATACTATCTTCCTCTGGATCATCAATCAAGCGAAAACTAGTTATTAGGCCGACGTCACTAAGTTATAAACGCAATTACAGCCATTTGAAAATAGAATGGGAAAATCATAAAAGCAGTGCTTGATGAAGAGAAATAACGGTCCAACATTGCAAGCGCATTTAGATCTTGAGATAGCATTTAAAACTTTTATTGCTTCTTTATTAAATAAACAATAAAGAAATTCCGCTAACCATGAGAATGTAATTTAATTATTGAACATTTTCTATTGCACAGATATAGCGTGCACAGTGAGGTAACCGAGCGCCGCGACGGTGCCAATCATAACATTGATCCACAAATGTAAATACTTGCCCCATACAATAGCTAAATTAAGTGAAACAATAAGGATTGTGTATTGGTTATCGCAAGCTGCACACAAAATGCTCAGAGAGCGTGGGAACGGATAACTGGCTACGATTTATAGGAAACACGCGCCGGCCGCGGGATTACGGGATGAGCCTCGGGAAATTTGAGCAAACAAAAGGTTCAATAAGAAAATCCATACCTGAAACCAGATTGGCTTTATGCAGAGTTTAGTATTCACATTTAATTGTGTCGCAATCGTTAATATTCATAGTTTATTTACAATTAATTCCGTCGATACGTAATTCATGCTCGTCACGATCGCCCCAGTCTGATTATAAAAATGCTTTTTATAAAGCTCGTGTCATTCAACTTTGATCTTTGTTCATTTGAAGATACCTTTTCCTTTCAATCAACATTCTCATCTCGGATCTAATTTTGTTTTATATCCGTGAAGTCTTTTCCTTGGTCGCACGGGGCGATTGATTCTGCGTCCTTAGTATTAGTTATAGAGTTTAGGTTCGTTTGTTTAAAACGCTTAGGATCCTGTTAATTGGCCTTATTAGGGAGATGGTGTTGTGACAACCCGAGAGTGCTATCGTGCGCATCGACAATGACGAAACGATGTTGTCTTCATTATTTGATGAGCGGTCACTATCTTGTCAGTTAAATTAAATGTATCGATAGATTATTTTGGACCGTGAGAGATGCCAATCGAAGCTTTTTTTTTCGTGTGAGGTCCGTTATTGACATATGGTGAACATTATTGTAATTATCTCGTCATTTTTAAAATAATAAATGCCTATAATGTTTCATCACGTTTGCCGGACGGAGTATTATCGAGGTAGGTACTTTTAGTAGGTGAATACCGTCATAAAATTTAAAGGTGCCTTTGACATCAGATTTTCCAAATTAATGTCTTTGTCTGAAATGCCAGGCGAGTAATTATGGAATAAAATCGATATAATATTCGAATAGCTGGGCCGTCCTCGTAGCGAATAACTTGCGGCATAGTGCAGCGGGGCATATAAATCGGTTAGAGACAGCCCATTCGGTGTCGAATGACTTTGTGGTATCCCTATTCTGTGAACATGAAGAAGACCTATCGGAAAATTCCATCTTGTTATCGTTACGTGCAAAGAAGGTGTTATTTTCAAACTACTTCTTCGCGCTGTGCTAGATTTGGGAGCTTTTCACAAACCATCATCATAAACTTGACCCAAATTATTTTGTTTGATGTTTTGGAAACTAATAATTACTAAAGCTTTCCCTAAAACAAGCTTTCACACCTTTTTACTGACAATTGAGTTGTGTGTGACAAGTAATATTTACGATCGTTAACGTTGCGTCATTCGAAATGTATTTCCGAATAAGCAGGCCACGCTCGGCGAACTCCATCAAAGCCTTGTGCCGATGATCACCACGCGATATCGGTGTTCATCGCTACAATAATTGCGAACCGAATGATACATGCACGCGATTCTCGAATATCCTCGTTTGTCGGTATAGCAAGGTTTTTTTGTTCATACGCTACCCATTTATGACTTCTTATGAAGCTGTTATTGAAATTAATAATCGTTTATTATAGTCGTATGAATCTGTGCTCTTAAATTCTCTACCTTAATTTTAATATGCAGAATGTTAATTTTAAGGTGGGTCAATCGTTTTTGCCGCAGCTAGACAAAATATCCAGAAGTCAATGTTAATCCTAGGCTTCTAACTTTATTTTGTGGCTAAATTGCTATTTGAATGTGTCTTAGGTTGTTATTATGAAAAATGCCAGTCTCTGCGTAGGTGTACCTAGATCCTCACTGGTTTTAAGCTTTGATTATAACATTAAAGCTGGTTGATATTAAAAGAAGCTCATTTTGAATTGTCAGATATTATCCTCCAAACTAAAACTATACTAAATTTCAATGATACCTAAACCCAATATTTTATCAACAGCTTCATTTTGTTTAGGTGGAGACTTGAGCGACGGTGAGCGCGAGATGCCCGCATCGGCGTCGCCGGCGCCGGTGAGCTACGCGGCCCAGTCGGGCACGCCGCCCAACGTGCCCGTGGACCCCACGGCCGACACCCTGGTGTCCTCCACGGAGACGTTGCTGAGGAACATACAGGGCCTGCTGAAGGTGGCTGCGGACAATGCCAGGCAACAGGAGAGGCAGATCAGCTATGAGAAAGGTAGGTTGTTGGAAATTATATTTATCGGTTTTTGTAGGAGGGTGCTCTTGCCTGAAATATTGGTCGTCACATGGCACTCAGTCATACGTCTACTGAACCACTTGTAAGATTGTAATCGTGATGTTCAGCAGTTAATTGATCAAGTCTAAATACAGTCACAAGAAAGATTTTTTTCTACAACACACCTTAGATAGTGAGTATACTACCAACTTCAGAATTTCAGTCGGTACACGTAAAAACGTAGAGTCATCCAAAATGTTGTCCTCATGTGCACTGAGTTGTCCACTGAAAATTACCGAGTTATCAAAGAATAATGTCCATATTATTAATCTGCGAACATTGAAGAGTAGCAAATACGTAGGTGGGGACGAATTTCTCAGTAATATGGAAGCACCGTTTCAGAATTTACATATGAAATTATCATAGATTATAATACGGAGACACTGTAACATGCAGGAAGCCGTATCGATGTAAATGTTATAATCGATATGAGTCGAGATCTCGCGTGAATCGATTCTGCGTAATCTGACGTATAAGCAACATTGATTAGCCGCTGTTAGGACCTTAGATCACGTATTTTAACCTGCAGATAAGTTCTACATTCTGGTACGGGCGCGTATTAACGACACACGTTTCATTTGCATCGCATTATATGTTGTCTATTTATTGCGTTATTACGCGAAATTATTAAAATTAGAAAATAGTCGGTAAACAGCAGTTTTGTTGTACATTATAGGTAGTTGTATGATATGTGCGGCCGACACGTATGGAACCGCTCCGGGCTGTGTTTTATGATACGAGTATTTATGTGTTTGTGTCAATTAACTACGACATAAACATGCACTTTATTTATTGAGACCTACTGACTTTAGTGCTTAAGAAACATTTTCTTATAGCCACAGGGCCGTTAATTTTAAGTTTCGACGCACGAAAAATACTTGCGTCGTTGACACCTGTTGCCTTAGGCACTTAGAAGGGTTTCTAATGTTCGTAATTATTGCAAGCGGATCTTCGATATTTTTACTGCACATTTTTCCGAATATTTAAAGCGATGAACCAGATAGTAGGTATATGTTGCAGTTAAACGCAGGAATTAAGCGATAAAATGGTTATTTATCCATTTTATCGAATTGGGGTGGAATTTCCCTTGTGTTTAAATAATGTTTAATTTGCTATATAAAATGTGTAGAATATAATAGATAAGCTAAGATATGAGCGGAGACAGCGCAGGTAGTGTGCGCAGGCGCATGTCGTGCCTTTTGCAAATAGCCGTAGTACAGATGCGCCTGAGTTATAGCCGGGCCCACTATCATTACACACGATTCCATTCGGACAGCATAATTGTTTAATTGATATTTCTGCGAGTTATTTATTCACGTCATTCCGTTTTCTCCATGAGAAATAAACCGTGCTTTATGGTATGAGAATAGCGCGTAAAAATAATTCTGTTTCATTCTTGTCTCAATGTTGTGAATAAACGCTTTACTTTTTATAACTAGTCTTCAAAGAGTGTTTTTATGTTACAAACTTACAAACTAGCACGCTAAGGAAAGTTTCATAGAATTTCCAATTTAGATTAAGAAATATATTTTGTAAAAGTTTAAACAGCATTATTCAATTTGCGTTTGCTTAAATAAAAAGAAATAACAAAACGCAATTGTTATAAAACCCATAAAATACAGAGCTCAGGGAGAAGACTGGCGCGAGTCATCATCAAACTTGAATATCAATATTGCGCCTCCAGCCAATTGTATTAATAAACAAAACAAAATGAGAAATAATAATGCTATAGGCTAACAAAAGGTTCCATTTCTCCCCCTGGTACATAAGTAAAAGCTGAACGAACACCCTACACTCATACATTTAAGGATCAAAATCGTACGTCAGCAAACCCAGTAATTTTGTTATTACGATAATAAAATTATTGTTGATGAAACATTTTTTCGAATCGATGTGTCTGGCGAACTTTACCGATGAAATTCTTTTTATATAAATTACGGCAATCGGGCTCGCTTCGCTCCGACTCAATTGATAGGTGTTACTGGCTGAATTGAGCTTCAGTTGGTCCGTTTTGTTTCTTATATGCCTACTATATGATTCTTTCTTTTAATCCTTTTAATGTTCTGTGAGGAGCAATCAGTTCTGAGTTCATCTTTTGCGCTCTCAAGTTACGTGTAGGACCTATAGTCATAATTGTGCCAGCTTGCTTCTTTTTGTTTCCCCGTTGGATTACTAGCGTCTGCTTCGGCTAAAGGTAATCTGTTATTTCTCAAAGAGAACCGGGCGCCAATTACTGCTATTTCTAGAAAAATAATTCCCTCGCCATCATAGGTTTAGAAATGGCTGATAAAAGCTCGCAGAATATCTTTTCAATTCCAAGCACGCGAGCTGGAATCATTTTTAATCCACAAAAGGAGTAAAAACCATCATAAGTATGAGCGACTAAGCAAACACAGTCGGCTACTCGGCTAGGCCCCCTCGCAGTCGCAAATGATAGATCACTATCTAGAACAGTCGCTGACGATTTTTACACTAGCACAGAATGGGTTGGAGCAGACAAATGTTTTGCATTCACTGGCTTATCAGATAACGGGCGAGGGGTAGCAAAAGAGTGCGTGATAAACTGGTGTCGATTCGTACGTGTAAATAGAGTGCCAATGAATGGGAAATAGGTGTCATATTGTGGCCTTTTCAAGTGCGTTTTGTTGGGACTTTGATATAACATGTTTGGAAAGAGGTTTTTGACGTGTTTTCATGTTTTATGATGTGCTTTCAGTTCGCAACTCTTTTGTGCTGTGTTTAGAGGCTACAAAACCAACACATTGCAGTATTTGTCAAGTTTTTCGTATATTTTCCTTACCATAATCGCTGAATAAAACAATTTATTTCAATCAATAAGTATTGAAACTCACAACAGTGTAGAACCAAACTGGTTAAATCAGAACCAAAACTTTTTTAGCGCTTGCACAAAACTCCGAAAGCGGTACATCAACGCATTCCTGATCAAAACTAAAAAACAAAACGTCTGTAACACGGTGAATCGGCCGATTGCGATCATCGCGACATAAATCTGCTTCGGCTACTCTTTTAAGCCTTTATCCCTGTTAATTCTTACTGCTTAGTTTATTTCTGTACCAAATGGTCCGATCTTGTTGCCTCGGTTTTGTTACGCTATTTTGTTTAACAACTATCAGTTTTTGTTAAGCTAAGTGCTGGTCAACGGACAAATGGCGCGCGCGGAGATAGCCCGTGAGCACTTTATGGCGCTTCGGTCAAGATTCGTATTTATTTGCTATAAGAAAGCGTTTAATTTAAATATAGAATGTAATGTAAGACGAGTGATACCTTCTTGTCGATACTGGGCAGGTGTTGTTGAGAGGAGGAATGTGGGTACACACAGCGCCATCTAGTTGGAATCTATGGAACCATCCTTTTAAAGTTTTATTTTATTTTTTGTACGGGCTTTCTCTATGTTTTTAGATTAGTCAATTTACGTGCATAGGTACATACAGGATCGTTATAGATTTTATTCGAGCAAGTATTTTAAATTTATTAGGTACTTAACTAAAAGCTCATCGTCTAAGGTTAATCGCTGTTCTTATGGCTCCTCATCCAAACATAAAAATCCTTGTCACCTGTAATTTGTGTCGCAAATGACGTCACCAAACTGCAAATATGACACGTTATAGGGAAACGGCCCATCAATAACGTAGTGAGCGATCGAACAAACACGGACTGGCCAATGATAAAAACTGATGAGCAAATAGACGGACAAGACTTGTGTACTCAGCTAATGGATTCAATTGATATGAAAGCTTTTACAATGCTGACGACCCGACATTATCGGGGTGAAGCTAAATTACTGTTTTATGTGCGATTTTACATTTGTGCTGCTGATTGACCAGATTTATGATATGATTAGGCGTTGCTTTGTTTGATGACACATTTACTGATGATTGTGCAGTTTTTAGAATTATGTTACCTAAACGTTCTATCCAAATCAATAATAGTGTTAGCTGTATTTCTATTAAAACCAACGATACCACTATCAACAAAAGCTTGCTAAACCGCAGCATTTGCGCAAAATTACGACATCGAAGCTCAAATTGATTTAGCGTTGCCAGTTTGATTATACACAACATTTAGATTCAGCTACACAGTCAGGATTTGTCAGTATAGGTGTTCATCACGAGCGGCCGTCATAAGTTCATAACTCAGCTGTGGCCTGTTGTAGCTAGCTCCCATCGCAGTACAAACAACCGCCCCCAGCGCCTTAACGAGCCACCGCGAGATGCGCAGGCGCAGATACAAGCAACGACGCATTGTTGCCGCGCCGCGCCAGCTTTCGCACCATTGTGCAACTGAGGTGTTCTGCAAAAATCGGTTAATGCAATCTTTGTTTGTTTACATCCATTTACCGAGCATTATGGAATATTCTTACGAAATCCAAGATTCGCAATTATGACAGCTCGCATCAAAATTGGTTTAGCAACTTCTAACTCTTAGCTATATTTATGTTCAAAGGCATTGTGGTTTTCGCTCGCTCGATGAACTAAGTAAACAATAAGTGACATTAAGTGCGGGATATTAAAATGCCATTCCTGCAATGTACCGATACGCGAGAGACACGGGCGGCCATATTGGATTACTTGCGCGTGTCGCTCCGGTTACATTGCGCACGCGACTCGACCACACGCGCGCCATCTAGCGGGGCCTACTTTGAATATTGAATGTGGCTTACCGGATTACAGGCATGTGCAAATATGTGAAGTAGTGTGAACTGAATTGTTATGTGGACAGACACTAATTAGATTCTGATTAAAGCCTGACAGGGAGTCATCACAAAAACGAAACAGAATGATGCAGTAAAAGACTACACATCAACGTAATAGGTAACTATTATGAGAAAGAAACTTATGAGAGGTCTTATGAGGTCCTGTATGGTGTTCATAAACATGTAAGTAGGTATCTGGCTTCCATGAAATAAAGATACTCTCTGTCATTGATGAATGAAGAAGAAAAATGTTGTATCGACATATAAACGTCACATTTGAAAGAATACACGTGCCAGAGAAGTCCTCAAAGTGATAATTTTATGTTAACGTTAAAAGGTCGTCTTAATAATATGTTTTCGTACACTTTCGAAAATGGAATATTTATAAGGCATGAGTCAATAATTGTTAGTGTATCAGAAAATGCTTCTTTCGTGTTTATGTAAGGATAAATAATTATCCTCATTTTCTTAGGGGAAACTTTGCGCGCGTGTTACTCCTGGGGCGTAATGCTCAAATATTAACAATGGAATGGAAATATCAAATTTCACTTTTGTACAGTCGTAGGTTTGTTTTTGGTATGTCGCTTTGTAAAGCTCTGTGACTGTATGCAGTTGTGTTACACAAAAAGTAATTTGGTCATTATAGTAACCAGTTTAGTTCATTCGTAACACCTACCTACTATTTCATTCTTGGTAATAGCTCTTGTTTTGTATTTTTTTTACAGAACAACATCCCATTTAATTGTTTAAACAGCTCTACTTATGTTATGTAAGTACATAGTATATCTTCTAAACATACACTACAATCTGAATTAAACACGGACCTAAATTTAAAGTTCAACATAATAGTCCAATATAAACTAGTGAATAATGCATATTTCAACTGTGTTATTTGAAACATACACATTATAATAGTATTGTCGATAAAACATGTTCTGTATCGTATCTACTTAAGAATGATAATCCTATTTCATAGGGTAGGAAAGGGTTGTGAAGTTCTGCCGCCCGAGGCTACATCACTACTGTTGAATTCATCAAGTCACTCATGCGATGGATTTGTAATCTGTGGCGGAGGTACCTACTTCAAACTAACATTCTATCGATCAACAAAACAAGCCTATAGAAAAACTATTGATGACATGACACGCTTCTTTATTTAAAAAACTCTTCATTTCTCCAGATCTTCTTTTTTTTTATCAGCCTATTCTGTCCCACTGCTGGGCAAAGGTCTCTCCCAACTCCTTCCAGATCTTTTTGTCCCGAGCCACCTCGGACCAACCCTAGCAGTAGGCGTCTAGGTCGTATCGCCACCTCTTTCTGGGTCGACCTCGGCGGCGCCACCCATCCTCAGGCAACCACTTTGTGGAAGCTATTGCCCAGAGGTCACTGTGCATGCGGCTGACGTGACTCGCCCAATCTCAAGATTTTCATGTAAGGTAAAAACTTTTCAAGCGCTGAATCTATAAATAATTATTATGCAGGAAGAGCTAGACACTCACTGTACCCCAGGGTACGTTACTTCCCAAGTAATAAAGTTATAAATAGAATTGTTTTTCAATTAAGAAGTTATAGCAATCCGAATTTATGCCATACATATAAATTTATAGACAGTGGCTCAAATATGAATCCTGTACCGCAACAAGCTAAGAAACTCCCTTAGGATCTCCGGATCTAATGTAGCACAATTTGAAAACGGAAAACGTAGAGACTCCCAAAGACGTATTTAAAATTGAATTAATCGTCTGGGTGCTAAAGTCTAAATTCCTTTGTAGGTGAGTGTCGGATAGGTCAGTATGGCTGGGTAAGGTAAGGTAAAGGGGTAAAGTGAGACAATCGTAAAGTTTAATAATAATTACATTCTCAACTCTCGTCGCAGGTTGTGCGCAATAATTAACCGGTCGGAATTACTTAGCTGAAATAATTTAATGTGACGCACGTCGAATTGTTCGCGTTAGTGTGCGCGTGGCCTTACGACAGAATGTGTGGAACTGTGGATGCGCCGACTAGTTCTTATTTATTGAGGATTCTTCAAATACGGCTGAAGTCGAGTTGAGGGCTGTTTATAGACAAGCTTTTGTTTTTTGTCTAATTAAAATCGTCGGTTATAAGTACTTGTGGAATTTTATCAGAATGAGTGGAACTGCAAACGTGCTTTTATGCGTTCGTAGGGAAAATTTACACCTAATTAAAATAGAAGAATAATTCACTTACTCCGCTATATTGTCAGTATTTGGTAAAAAATATAATTACGTGGATACGAAACTATGCCAAAGTGAAAAGTATAGGGTAGAACCTACTGATAGCAGAGTTGTAAGTTATCTTAAAACTGTAAAGTAACTTAGATATCTAAGTGCCCTTAATATTTAAGACTCGTGTACCCCAAGGATACGAGTATAGTTTCCATAGCCAAGGAATAAGATCCTCAATTGTTAGTTTTGATAACATAATCCGAGCCCAAGTTATAGTGGTCGTATATTGTCTCCATGGGGTGGAAAGTGAACGCTTGCTCCACAGCCAATTTACATACGGAATTACAAGCCGGAATAATATGTTTCATAGACCTGTTTATTGCTCTAGTTATATTTGCATCTATTACTGCTAACACAGTATTATCTATGCCGCTCAACAAAAAAAAAAACGCTCAGAGCTAATGCATTTTTTTCCGCTTCCTCCATTAAAAGAACTTGCTCCATTATTTTTCATTAAAACATTTCTAGCAATTTCTATTCCCATTGCAGATGGGGAATTGATATAAAATAAGTCATAGCGAACACCTGCCCGCGACTCCGAGGAGCATTAATATTCTGTATATGCAGTTAAATTTCGGTACGCCGCGGAAACATCGGGAAGTTTGCACAAAAATGAAAAATTACCGGTCAGGGAGCGGCGACCGCAAAAACACCGCATAAGAAACAACTAATGAAAGCTTAGAGCCATTCGCATAAATCTCCCTTACATTTTTAATACCAATATATCCGGCGAGGGGAGCATCCACCAGGGAAGAAACTGTGTAGTCGAAAAACAAAACATTCGCGGACCTCCGCGTTTATATCTTATTTAAATACCACCAGATGTTGTCCGCTTATAAATGTGGATATTTTTTAATCGGTGCCTTACCAGAGACATAATGGTATCAGCCGATCTGCCGTCAGCTGGTATGTAGATGTACACAAGTTTATCGTGTTCGGTGGCTAATTTAAAAATCCCTCTCGGAAAAGTATTCCCGTCGGCCGGGCCGTCATCTCGCCGCGGCCGGTTGATATCTCTTTTGACCCGTATATTTTTTATTCGCTTCGTTACCTAAGCTTTTTCGTATCGTATCGAATCTCGAGGAGTCGTGTAGTCTCATTAAAATAATACAGGGCTACCGGATAATCTTATCCGGTGTGTTTCGATCGCAGATTGGGTGCGCGTGCGGCGATAACACCACGAGTTATTCAGACAGTGCACGCTCGATACGCTACTACTTTTTAATCCATTTTGCGACGACATCTTCATTATTTGTACCTTTACCATAGTAATAAGGCAATACAAGAGTGCCAAGGTTTACGACGCTCGTCAAACCTACGACTCGGTAGCGACATACGAAATGCAAATCCCTTATAATATATTCATAAAATTATGTGTTACACATGTATGACAAAATCTTCCCGCCAAATAAAGTAGTACTAGCAAGTGTGTTTTTTATGAAGGGCACTTGTGGGTTTGCCTTTTAAAAAGTACTCTTATTACGTGTTGTGTAGGGTGAAAATTTCCGTAATAAAGAACGGCTGCAAAAGATTTTACGTTCTAAATTTCACACATAATAAAGGGAAGCAATTCTTATGATTATTAGCGTGGAGACTGCGGGAATAATCCTCCGCACTGACATCGCTGTGTGACATAAGCCGGAAAAATCTAATAACAATAAAATAAAATTGCTGCCGGTTTGTAAATTTAAAAAAGGCATAGGGAAGAAAATTCGTTTTCCGCGCCATGACAACCATTACCGTTACTTTGAATTTACCTTTTAAGAGGATCGTCAATTCAGTTAATGTGTTTATACTTAATCTATAAGTAGGGATGCCCGGCTCCTGTATATCTGGGCAAATTATAATCCGCGCATAAAAGATTCTGTATAAATCATATCAGGCGTCTTTGTTAAAGCTCTAAAAGTGCTTAAATCAACAATATTCGTGAATAATATTTCCTTCTGCTATTACTATTAAAATTTCACCTTAAGACTTCCGATTCATTCGTGTTAAAACGTCTGAAGACAGTGCGGAGGGTGAACTGAATGCATACTTTTGTTTCCCGATTCAAAGCCCCATTTCGGTCGCTTCCACCACACCGCTCGTTTAAATTATTTTGCCAGTTTTGAGTCGTAAATTTTACCAAGACTTTAATTGTTATTTTAACTGCAAGCTCAACTTCGTGTTCGCGATGGCGGGGGCTGTGAAAATATGTCTTAATTCGCTCACCCTATGACTTATGTTTCATTGAAATTAAACAATTTCGTTCTTTGTACTTAAGCTATTTCACAGACAGGTAATAAATTCTCAGTTTTGTCTAACACCTTTTAAATTGTCCAAATTTGTAGCTACTAATGATATCTTTATTCCTTTTCAATCAGTTCAGCGAATTTAATTCAGAAGCAATGGAAACGAATCTCCAAGGAGTCGTTATTCTAAACAAGTCGGTGCGCACTTGATCTCGTGGAGCATGTCTCAAAGGGCGTCATATTCGAAATTTAAATATTATTGTTGTTTTTGCTGAGTGCACCGAAATTGAAGAGAAATAGAATTTATTCCTACGACCCTCCGCGGCTCGGGAATCACATTTGACTGCCGGATAAAAAAATAAAGAGCCCATTTGACTTTTCGTCTTCCCGTTCCAAAATGGTTTAAGTATCGATTATGATTATCAGCTAATTACTTACCTTCAAAACATTATTAAATTGCGTAATCAAAATTGATCCTTTTGTTTATGGGTCTCGATCCTTTCAATCATCTATCGACCATTGAGTTTCGATATCATAATAATTGTCCATAATTATATATTCCCTTGAACGGAGCGCATCGTTTTTATTGTTATTTTATTTATAAAGTAATAATTTTTTCGTCGGACGCAAGTCGATCAGGTTTTAAATTTGATTGATCCGATATAAAGATCGATTTAATAATCGAGTGTTCCGCTTATGTTTTGGTTTTCTCTTTTATCGATAAACGTTTTCATAGGAACGGTTTTGTTTTGCCTTCTTAGTATCTGTTCTGATGATTTATGGGTCGCTAATTTTGATGTTAGTAATCGTTATTATTTCATTCGATTTAAGATGAGATATTATTATTGTGTGATATTCAATAATGACTCGTATCGAGGCTGGCTAGCGAACTAATCGTAGTAATCAATCGATATGAAGTATCTCTATCGTTGTATTGAAACAATACAGAGATAGTTAGATGGTTGCTAAGTACGCAGGGACCACCGGGAGCACCTTTTGTTAAGGCTCTTCTACTCGCAAATCGCGAGATGCTGAGATACGCCGCATACCAACGCGGGCCCTTAATGGCCATCCCTCGACAAAGGTAATTTACGTCTCATGTGCGAAACCACTCTTAACTAAAAGCCCCTTAAATTACAGCATACACCGGGATTGATTCGAAATTAATCTCGCAGCCGATGCGGTCTCGAGATTGACGCTTTTTGTTTATAAAAAAAAACTGTTATAGATGTTGTGGCTGGGGATTTATGACAAATCGATAAAAATAAGCACCTCCTCCTTTTTGAGGTTGCTTAACAAGTTGTGTGATACGACAAAACTGCTAAGCTTTTTAAGCACACAATTTAGATGATGTTCTTTCTCTCGCATTTTCATGTAGTTTTTTACAAATCATTTTCCATAACAGACATTGATACCTGAACTATAAATGAAGTAAAATTACTTGATACATGATCCAAACAACACAAAAGCCCAAAAGCCTTCGAAGCCCACGAAGTGTTCGAGGCCAGAACTTGGATTGAATGCTTAATATTGGTAACAAACGATGAGTAAGCCAACGTTTCAATTTACAAGATCACAATCCCAGATAGCTATTGTGCGATATTCATACATATATCTCGGGACCTTATTATAAGCTGCGCGAGCGCAAGTTAACTTGTCTCTGGTTTATCGCGAAGATTTTTGTTCTTCGATACGGCGCATGAGCATCGACCGGGCTACCTCTTTGCTCGTATGTTCGTATCATTGTAGATGCGTATCGGTGGTCACCAGTTCTTTTGACGCTTTGGGAATACTGGTAATTGGCTATGTTTGTTTGTTGTATGTTTTGACTTTCCAAGTGGTAATAATTAGTCAATTGCAACAGGAAAATAAAAATTACAAAAAACAAATGCAGATTCTAGAACAAAAACTTGAGATTCAAGAAAAACATGTGCGTTCGGCTACTCTGGAAATCCGACATATTCCAAAGTTTGAAAAAGAGACCAAGGAGAACCTTATAAACATGGTCAAGGACCTTGGCGCAGCAATTAATTTACCATCTGAAATAATTGAAACAGAAATTCGCGACATCTACAGGACTAATTCTAAAACTGAAGCTGTGGTCGTTGACTTCTTGACGGTTGCCAGAAAAACGTCGTTTATATCCTCCGTTATTAATTTTAATAAAAAACAGAAAGAACTTAAACATCTTCAGCTGAACACCAATGATATAAAAATAGCTGGGCCTCCACAGAACATATATGTTTCGGACTTTCTGACTGGCAGGGCACGCAGACTTTTCTACTTGGCCAGACAATGTGTTAATGCTCGCTCATATGATAGCTGCTGGATTTCTTTTGGGCGAATCTATCTGCGGAAGAGTAAAGACGCTAAACCCATACAGATAAAAGATGAAAGCGACTTAGATTTAAATAAAATATGACTAGTTTTAGTAACTGCCTTGATACTGTATAAAATCATATTTTTTTCTTGTCAAACTGAGGCACTCTTTTTTACACTCTTTTTTACACAATGCACCAAATCTTTACATAACTATTTACACCTGACACACACGTATAAAGTTACAATATTATTAAATGCTGAGAATATATTAAATACTAAATTATCTAAATATTACAAAATTGCATTTTTGCGCGCGTTTGTCAAAGAATACTATAATTATCAAATAACATTGTCCTTCATACTTATTAGTTTATTGAGTTCGCCGCGATAAATGATTTTCTAAACGACGTAGATCAATTTCGAGTCTCCGAACCTGTTACATGCAATCCTGAACGGTGCTGCTCATACATAAAAAAACCCTCAAAGTATTTGAAAATTCTACAACAAAACATCCGCAGCATAAATCGCAATTTCGATGAACTATTGGTAATGATGGCTAGGCTAACATTTGATTGTGATATAATTGTTCTATCTGAGTGTTGGCTTTCACAGGTATCGAGTCTCCCTACAATAAAGGGTTACAGTTCACATAAAACTTCAAAAAATTATAACCAAAATGATGGAATTGTGGTCATGATAAACGATCGCCATAACTTTAAGATTGAGGAACCACAGTTTATGGAAGCTAACTGCTTGGTCATTAAATTAGGAACAAATCATACAGTTATAATTGCAATATATAGACCGCCATCTTTTAAAAAACTGGACAACTTTTTGCTTTCACTTAATAATTTACTTGATAAATTATCAAATTTTCGTAACATAATCATAACGGGAGATATCAATATAAATATATTAAATTCTGTTGCCAACACTTCATCTTATCTTGACATTACCTCTTTCTATGGTCTCTTACCTGCAATTTATTCACCAACTAGAGGTGAAACTTGTCTTGATCATGTTATTGTTAAAACCAAACAAAAAGCCTTCACTTTCAATCTACAAACTACGATATCTGATCATTGCGCTCTACTATTTTGTCTTGATTGCAAGTTTTCCGGAAAGGCTAAAGATATTAGTCTGATTAAGAAAATTAATTGGGAGAGGGCTGTATCTGATTGTCAGGAGGTAGATTTTGGTCAAATCTATGATGAAATTGATCCCTGTATAGCTACTAGCTTGTTTGTTAATATCATGTCTGATCTGATATATAGGCATACACTGATCTTAAAAATTCCGCGCAATAAAACACTTCTAAAGCCATGGATCACTACCGGCCTCCTGCGGTGTATTAGAAATAGGGACGTGATGCACTTGAAAACTAAGAGAGAACCTAACAATGTAGTATTTTGTTCAACATATAAGCGTTACAGAAACTTTTGTAATAATCTCCTTAAGAAATTAAAACGTCTTTATGAAAAAGATCAGTTACAAATGGCCAAAAATAACTCTAAAAAGTTATGGAATTCTATAAAAACCATAACCAACTGTAATAGGAATAATAATGGAGCTTCTCATGACTTGCTATCTGCAGATTCTTCCCCCCAGTCGGCTGTTAATGCTGCGAATGAGTTTTTTGCTGGTGTCGGTAGTAGACTAGCACAGAATATACCTCCTACTCCACCTTTTCGGGATGTCACCGAACATAAAGAAATCTCACCCTGCAATTCTTTTGTACTTCTCAAGGTTGACTGTGAGGAAGTTGAAAAAATTATACTTAACCTAAAACACGACTGTCGAGCGGGTTGGGACAACGTTTCGTCTGGGTTTCTACAGAGGGTTTCTGGTTTTGTTACTCCTGTGCTCACTGACCTCATAAATCGCTGTCTTGAGGCTGGAGTTTTCCCAAAAGTTCTTAAAAAATCGATTGTTGTTCCTATACATAAGGCAGGGGATACTGACTGTGTCAACAATTATAGACCGATCTCAATCCTCACAGCACTGTCAAAAATATTTGAGCGCGTCATAAACGGTAGGCTTGTTAATTATTTGGAATCTAATGAACTACTTTCATCTTCACAATATGGTTTCAGGAAAGACAAGTCTACTGATGATGCTGTTCATAAGTTCACCACCTTTTTAGTTAGGAAAATGGATGCAAACAAGAAATGTATTACCATTTTCCTTGACCTCGCTAAGGCATTTGACACAGTCTGTATCTCCAACCTTTTGAACAAATTAAATTGCTTGGGTATTCGGGGCAAACAACTTGATCTTTTCGCAGATTATCTGGCAGGTAGATCTCAGTGTGTTGGTATCGGTGAGCACATAAGTGATGATCTTCGGGTGTCGTATGGGGTCCCGCAGGGAAGTATCATTGGACCCACACTGTTTCTATGTTACATTAATGATCTCTGTCGGCTTAAAATCCAAGACTGTAAAATTATCTCTTATGCGGATGATACCACGTTGACATTTGAGGGTGACACTTGGGAAGAGGTTTTTGATAGGGCTCAGGCTGGGTTCAACACTGTCTGTCACTGGCTTGCTGCCAACTTGTTGACCTTGAATGCGGACAAGACCAAATTCGTACAATTCTCCATTCGAGACGCACCAGTGAATTCACATAACATATCCCAAATATACGCTCACCAATGTTCTTTTCCTCCTTCATCACAGTGTCGTAATTGCCCACTTATCACATCAGCGAAATGTATACGTTATTTGGGTGTAACTATTGACAGTAGGCTTTCGTTCGGGGAACACATTCATAATATTTCTCAAAAAGTGCGTAAACTTACGTACATTTTTAGACAACTCAGATACGTAGCAGATAGGAAGACTCTGATCATGGTTTACTATGCCTTGATTCAGTCTATTGTGACCTATTGTATTACCTCATGGGGTGGCGCCGACAAAACCAAATTACTGGAATTGGAGCGAGCCCAAAGGCTGATTTTGAAAGTTGCCTTCTTTAAGCCTAGACTCTTTTCTACCAGAGAATTATATCAGGAAACTGGGGTACTAACTGTAAGACAGCTGTTCATACTATCAAGCGTCCTTCGACAGCATAAAGATGCATCGGTATTTAATTTAGAAATGATCAACACGAGAAGGCACTATGCCATTTGCAAAACCTATAAAACTAAAACCAGATTTGCGCAGAAATTCTATAATTTTATTGGACCTAGATTATACAATCAAATTAATAAAGTCGAGAATATATTTAGTGATAGCACGCGCGAATGTAAAAGAAAAGTGACTTTATGGTTATTAGGATTAGACTATCAGAAAACTGAAGAACTCCTGGAAATAAAGAAATAAAATAGTAATTTTTTCTTTTTTGTAGTATTTTAATATAAATCTGTCATCCTAAACATACCAATAAAATAACTTTCTCAGACATACACAACACACCACACACTCACCATATACATCTTACACTCATCCATCACACAACACACATACTCTGTCTCAATGTCTCACACACACACTCATTCACTCTTCTGCTATATTTAAAATAATACAAGCAGCTATAAAAAGTTGTTTGATGATATTCATTGGTTTTTGTATATTTGATTTTGGAAACTTTTAAATATTTGGTTATTATTATAATTTTGGCTCATAAATACTCTCACTCAATTGTATTCATTCAAGCGTTTAGGTGGGGACCTGGTGTCCTAAAATACAGGCTTCGGCTTAGTTTAGGCACCAGTCTCCCACAAATGAAATAGTTTTTCCTATGTGTTACATTTCTTATAAAACTTACCTACTTTAGTCATCACGATCGAAGTTATGTTTCCTTTATTTTTTAGTATTAAGTTTTTCATTTGTTTTATTTGTGGATGAGAAAATAAACAGTTTTTTTTTTTTTTTTTTTAAGTGATTTAGTATCAACTGTAGATTGTCAGTCTTACATACACATATTACACTACACATATTCTTCTTCTGTTGTTCTAACACACTATTGTCTACATTTCTTTTTCATTTCTCCTTTCGCAGGTCTGCTGGAAGAAATTTCGTTACAAATATGCTGTTCCTTTGTACTTCATAACTATAATGTTTACTTTTGTTATATTTCTGTCATAAATAAATTAATTAATTGTTGTAAGTTAAAAAAGAGACTCTTATTAGAAGTGTTGCTGATATGCTGATATCAATCCCAAATCATTGTAATTCGCAACAATATAAGTAACAGTCTGTTCTCTACTCTCTGTTATTCCGCTACCGATTCAAGCATCTCTTCTCATAAATCAATAACCCAATTTCCTGCATCTAAATCAGCTCAATGCGAACAGAACATAGTTCGTACACCACTATTATCAGATACGTTGGCAGGCGTTCTTAATAGACTGTTACCTTACATTGAATCTGCGGGAATAATTAAAACGCTAACGGAATTATTAAGCGAAACTGCTCGCCTTGTATTGGACAAGATAGTTGCGGGACCGACTCGATAACCTGGACTACCTATAGGAGTTGTATTTATATATTTTATCCTAATGTAGATAGGAAATGTATAACTGATTCTTGCTTCAGACGACTCCGCCCTTAACTAGAATATATTATTCGGTGTTATTGACTTATCAAGACTTAAAGTGATTAAATTGGCACCAAAGCGCCAAAAACGTTGCTAACCTCACTTTTATATGAATGAAAGTTTCACCAAAGATAAATTAACGCACAATCAAAAGCCTGAAGTTTATAAAACTATCCTCAAGCATTAATTACCTAATGCGTTTCCATTTAAAACATCCCGCTGTAGACTTCGCAGCACCTCTCGGTTATATTTTCAAATTAAATCTTTCAAGTAATGCGCTGCAGTAACCTTAGGTGCTAACAACGCGAGTTAATCAGCGAGATCCCCTTACGACCTCCATTAGATAGACGTAGCTTAGGCACCTAATTGAATAAGGGACCAAATTAAACGGGCATGACCTCTTTCTATTCAAATTCGACTCGTGAGATAACTTTACATACGTATGGCGTGATATTAGGCGCTTATCGATGGTGAGATTAACTTGATTGAAAACTTGGGGTCTGTGTTGTCAGTTTTAGTAGGTGCAATGTTTTACGTAAGGTTGGAGACCACCTATAGCTTTCTGGAAGGAGAGTGACGCAATTTTTGTTAAGATTTGAAATATGTGATGGTAAGCAATCAATATAAAAATTTACGTATAGGAAAATATGAGACAAAACGGTTTGCTGTTCTGTGTAATGGCCAAGCAATTTGAGCATCATCTAAGAAAAGGCTAGGCAGATGATATTTCAAAATACTCAAAGAATTTGTCATTGCAATTTTCAAATTACTAAGGTGTTTATTATACATGGTAGTCGATATGCTATCTTGCATACTTAATGCAACTGTATCACCTGCAGCCAATTAGAGCCTGACACTGAACTATTTTTGGTTAGAATTTATGGCAATGGTAATTTTGTAAATGGTGCTTATTGTGGTATGAAAATGGTTATTACCTTAAACTGTTACGTGAGAGTCATTATAAGGTCATTTTGTTCCCTACATCATCGTCATCACCATTTATGTATGTGTAGCTTCTTTTGGGTACCAATCTACTAAATACATTTCTTGACTTGCACCAATGATTCTTAGGCCGTGTTTCTACTACCCATGTTATTCATTTCCAAGGTATTTGACCTTTCATTTATCTTATAAAATGTAAATCAAACCACTCAATCGACACATTACACATCTAGTTCACTACTAGATGGTGCAAAGAGCACACAAACCGGAACTTCCTCCCCTAATCATTTCCGTCAGGTTAGGTTTAATTGAAAGTTATGCAAATCTCTCAATTCGACTCCTTCACAATAGTACCGGGATTCCGAATGAGTTAATCCGTGTTTATGCTTCTAATCGGCCCCTTGCTGAAGCCTTGTTACCGGTTTAGCTCACTGTTAAATTTATACAATGCCTTTTGTAGACAATGAACCATTTATTTAACTTAAAACGTTGTTTATGCTAACATTTTCTTTTATTGGATTTAACTTATTTAACTTTACGATATTGATTCTGAGGAAACAAATACTATAGTTAAGCTCACAACTTTTTTTAAAGATCAATTGATTTTAACAATGGGTTTTATTGTTACAGCTGAACTAAAAATGGACGTGTTGAGGGAACGAGAAGTGAAAGACAACCTCGAAAGGCAACTTCTCGACGAGCAGAAAATGCGAGGTGAGTGTTATTAAATTACGTCCAACATCTGAATCTCCCAGGATAACATTACTGCAGAACACGCATTCTCGGTCTTCTCTAAAATATGTGGAAACCCGTCGATAACAAGCAAAGGATTCAGTAAAGAACAAATAGGGCTTAATTCGAACTCGTTCATAAATCACGGTTGAATGGTCCGCGCCGCATTGGCCACAATTAACAGGAGATCTTGTTACGGGACCATTGTCTTCCTCCTCGCCGCGTTATTTATTTCCAACATTAAAACTATTATTTTCTCATATTACACGCCGTGCCTTATGTTGCCAATTTTCTTTCCGTGCCACCGACCCATCGGCGCCTCTTCCATAATTGTTTATGCTACAATGTGTTGTGGGTGTTCAATTAATTCCATTTTTATACGTATTTTCACACGTTATAACCTCACACCGACTCTTATTGTTAATGTTATCTATTTGTTTCTGTACTTTCCCAAGCTCCTCGCGTGTTCCAACGTTTTCTTCGATTTATAGGTTCATTGATAGTTTTATGGGTTCCTTTGACGTCTACGTAATCACCATAATTATGCTATTTATTAAGACAATTTTGCTTCGCTACATTGAAGCTTTAAATTTGTTTGTGGTATAAACGACGTATTGCTGTGGGTCAAAGCTACCATAATTGGAAAATGTGTACAACCATCATTTGTAATCTGTGAAATTACAATAACTTTGCATAGTACAAGCCGTAAAATTGGATTCATCGTAATTTTATCTATAATTGAAATCCATAGTGCGATATCATTGCACGTTCTAGTCGAAACAAATGTAAAGGTTAATTCGAACACAATACCACCCTTTCTTCGTGATGTCAGCCGGTAAAAAGAAAACCGACAGAATGGAGGTAACCTTTGTACAAATGTCAGGCGACATGGCAACGGTGAACTGACGCCTTGAGACAAAGGGTTTAATTCTATTGAAGACAAATACGACGAGCCATATTGAGCTCTACACTTTAAATAATAACGCATTATTTCGCATCATGTCAAAGCGAGAACGATTTTACATGTCACAAACGACATAAAGGTGGCAGTAGATATTTTATCAAGGTAGACATTTCTCTTGTGCTAGTGTAATGTAATATAAATTTAAATGTTAATAAAGGGACGACAGGTCTGCGAGCATGCGTTATAATTATATGACCACTAACTGCGCACAACAAAATTGTAACTATCAATCTGTAATAATGTTCATATAACTGAGTGCTTAGTGCTTAGCCAGTGTAAATTGTACAGTGTTTATAGTAGCCGTGAAATCGCTGCTAATGGGTTTCCTAGACTATTTGGCGATCTTCGATCTAGTTTAAAAGCTTTTTGACAACTTATCTACTCGTGCTAACACCTATATCGACGGCTCTTCCGTTTTGTAATCCGGCTTTATTATGAAATGCATATAAGTACAGTTCAACACGTTCCCTCTCTTGTTCGGGTGTTAAACTGGGTTTACCTATAATTCTTCCCGTACAATAGTGTAAAGGGTCGTCTGCTGCTCGCTTGCCAACAGGGGCTCGATTCTGCTATTGCAATCGTGTCTCAATGACCGGTCAGTGATCGAATATTTGACAACTTTGACAGTTTTTGTATGGGAAATGTGTCAAAAGTTTGACTTTATACGTCAAAAATCGATCATTGACCGGTCATTGAGACACGATTGCAATAGCAGAATCGACCCCCTGGTGTCGAGCAAACAACCTGTCACTTCTTATAATTACTATCTTCTATTGTAATAATATTCAGTGAACCGTAACCTAGATGAATCCCGCACCTTTATGCAAAATATGATCTAAAAACGTTAGCGTTTACATACTTACACGCACACGCTGCGTGGGATACAAAGACATGAACAAGATTTAATATTTCAGCTATGGTATAGGTGTAAGTAAGTAGAACGGGACAACAAAGAGGGAAATGGAGGCTCCATACATAATTCACACGGTGAATGAACTCGATTGCGACGTGAGCAATACTGTTAATTGCCAAAAACCAATCATCAGATAGCGGTATACGCGTCGACGCTGTGAAATACCACTTTAGTTACAAAAGCTCGCGCAACCAATAGTGCTTCACGAACCTGAGATGAATAGTCACCGTTCCACAGAAATTGACCACTCTTTATTACATTCTGTTCAATTTTGGACACATTTTAACTCAAAAATCCTGAAATATGAAACAAAAAATACTGGCATTTGATCCGTTTGCCATCTCTACAAAAAATCGACGAAGATGTAAAACTGCAGCGATCAAGTTTGGAAATATCGCCTTAGGATTATTAAAATGACTGATCAGTGTAAAAATGATCGATAATAACAGTGAAATGGCTGATCTCTGATGTCGATACGGTTAAATTGATCTTGAGATTCTTATGAGGCTAATTTCTATCGACATAATAAAATACACATACCAACGCGTAGTTGTATAAGCATAGTAGATGTAAATACAGCATTATATAAATTAAATAAATGAAGTTATAAACATTGCTTCAAGTAGAAAAACTAAAACATAAATGAACATTTATTTACCAGCACTACGCGTATTATATTTGTGTACACATAGTAAACTTACGTCCGATTCTGGAGTAAGTCGAATATTACGATCGCTACTGCGATGCAATAACAATCAATCAGGCCCGTGGATCGCAGTACACCATGAAAATTGGAATAGAGCCGACGAGCCTAATCAACCTTCGCGGACCGCGTTCATTCATAATAGATATTGTATTGAATAGTCCAGTATCGCATGGGCATCTAGTGCTTTCGTAATGCACCGCGGTTCTATTTAAATGGCGTACTATGCGGTAATCTGTGTAATTAATTTACTATTGAAAATTAGAAGTTATTGGCTGGCAGCCGTTTGTGAAGATTTTTTATGAGATGATTTGCATTTACTATAAGTAGCCTCAGTTTGCAGTTTTTGGTAAACTAAAATTATCGCCAAGTTGTAACCAGTTTTCAGTCGTTGAATTTAATTTATGATCAACACATTTTCTTCTTGAGCTTTATTTGGGTTGATTAATCTAGTATCGAATTCTCAGGTAATGGTAGGGTTCCGTCTAAATCTTACTCATTCATTTTGATATATTCGTTTATAATTGAGTCGGACTGTGCACCCCCAGTAAGGGACACCCTTGAGGGTGCTCCTTCATTACCGAGGATGTTATGAGCTCGAAGGGAAATCGGAAGACTTTCATAGTTCTCGCCCTATGATTTCGAGGCGTTCCGGTCACGGCTTTAACCTTTTGAAGGCAGGGTTGAAATTAGAATTATCATTTGGTTTTAATCATGTTCTCTCTGTTCAATTCAATTTTGTTCTCGTTTATAATCTAACAGTTGGTTATAGTATTAATTAATATAGTCACCGTGGAAAATTCTGTGTTAGTGAATTTCCTCCCAAAAGTTGATAAGATTAAAAGCACTAGGCACAGAACATCAACAGCTCATTTGACAGATAATATCATGTTAATGAAGCATAAAGCCGACTCTTACAACATCATCTAATAGTACTTGCCATCATAACTGTATTTCCCATCCCTCTTTCCAAATACGGCTCTGTCGCCCCCTCTCTATGCATTTGAGACGTAAAGGAGTTGGTATAATTCTCATTGTGCTCGAGATTGTGTAATTAAATAACATGTAGGCCTCAACATTACAGGCGTCTTGAAAGGGTTCGCAATGGAAATGTTACGCCAATTATGCGTTATGTCCGGAATGGAGGGTTATCGATGCCTGTTAAAGATATACCTCGGAATTGAGGAATTTGATATTGTACCTCTTCCGTCTTCGTGTGTTGTACATGAGGAACAAGTAAATGCTTTGCTTTGGTTTTGTGGATTTTAGATACCATGAAATATTATTTATCGTCGTATAGGTATTTCTATTCTGCTTGAAGCTAAAGTTCACTGGTTAGATTTTCCAAGCTCCCGTTTTCAATTGATAAACCAAGTAATGCTTTCAATCAGCTAGCTATTAAACTAAACAATGTAGAAGATTATGCTGCTAAAAAACTAAAGATCGTTAATAAAACTCATCTTACTACTCCTAATAAATAAGAACCGATTGACACTAAAGATTTATAAATCGATGTCAGTAGATGATGGATAAGCGTCACTTAATTGCTGGCAATTACAACTCTTAACAATAATAAAATTACAGATGATGATTGTGGCTTGTGCAGAGTATCCTGGATAATTTATAGGACTTTAAAGAAACAATAGTCTTTGAAGCATTGTTGTGATAATCGTCATTTGTTTTCACATAATCACTCTTCTATAAATGAAAACGAGAGATTAATTGAAACACAACCTGTAAACAACATGCAACACAATATAAATGAAAATATAGATTCAGTAGATACAATGACAGATTTCCATTTGCATATTGTATGTGAATGTACATCAAAGCAGTGGTAGCAAACGGACATTTGACGTGAGTCAGCCCCTGCAAACATTATCACTGGCGGACAGTCGAGTGATCAAATTCAAATGAAATCGTTTAACAGGCGGACAATCGTATCAACATACGTCAGTAGTCAGTGCGATCTATCGCTGACTGGGCTCCCCTACGATAATTGTATTAGTTCATACACATTTGAAATGCGATGACTGGACTATCATTTGTCTATGAGGTTGCATATAGTGTGGTAGTGTGGGGGCTAGATTATGAAATGTTCGGGTCGTCATTGTGTCCAACATTTTTGCTCGATTGTTTTTTCTTCTTCGGCATTAAGTGTGTAGTAAATTCTTCTGTTTATTTTTATATCTCTCCTACTGTGTTTATCCGAGTTAAACGTCTCTTAACTCAGTACTGAAACTCAAGAATAGAGTACCTAACGTAAATAAAGTAACGTAGGTCTCACTTCTCACTTTTTACCCTGACTATCTAGAATTGATACTTTAATTCATAAAAATATACAATCCCATAGAAAACAAACAATATTTCAGCTCAACCAATCAGTATGGCAATTTGGCGTCCTTCAATTCGGCTACACTGTGGCCTTAATAGATACAATCTGTCGAATGCTCATTGGACGTCGGTGCTATTGTGCGATGCAGACGGAAGCTTCCTATTACAGGCGGGCAGTCCGTTTGTATAGCCTAACTATGTTACCAGCCATTTCGATTGTTGATAAATCGTTGCAGATGTATGGGAATTGAACCTTGTGTGTGGTTGGACTGTTATTTAGTTTAGGTCTTCGTTGGTATTTGCATCTATCGTCTATTGGCATTTGGCTTTGCACTTCTAAAACCTTGAGTTACTTTACTTTGTAGTTTTATCCCATTTTTAACATGTAAACAACGGAAAAGAATCCTCAAATTAAGTCGGAGTTCTCATAAAAATACCAGCGATATCTCACGCGAAGAGTGGGAAAATGAAAAAATATTCCGGAGACACGGTAAATCCTGACCGCGACGCGACGTGCGACCCCGCGCTCCGCCAGGTCGGACCGGACCGGACCAGATACGAGCCGTGTACGGAATTCAATTACCGAAAACACTTACATACTTTTTAGGGTTCCTTAGTGCCTAATAGATTTTCCAAAGAATACAGTATTAAAGTTTTGACGTCATTTCTTGTGACAGTTGTGTAGACAAAACATTCACTTGAATTAACACAACTTTAGGTATCTATGGCAGAATAGGTCATTCCTTTACAACCTGCAACTATTTTACACAGCACTCAAGCAAGCAATTGATCCTACTGTAGGCAACAACATTCAATTGTCTCTCCTATCATTAAGCTTAGGTTATACCGTTAAATATAGGTTATGTACGGAACCATAATAGTAGAGGTTCGTCCGATGCAGACCGGTTTTAACTTATTACGATATTTAGCGATCCTTGCAATGTTTCAATGTATGCCTACTTAATCACGTACATCCGATAATCTTTACCGAATACAGGTTAAGCGGAGGGGGGGGGGGGTATTCGAGGTGAGTAATATAAAAGTCTAAAAGGAAACAACTTGGAGAAGTTTGAACAGAAGTATTTCTAGGAATATGGAACCTCACCTAAGACATAAGAAAACTCTTATAATGTAGCATCTACACCAAGTTTCTATACATTTAGGCAGATATTTATTTGGCAATGAATATCTTGACGCTCATAAATATGAATTACCCATTTAAAGTATATTGAATCATCATTCCAATAACCACGCTCAAGCCTGACAGGTTTTTTCGCAAGTGTGAGGTCTGCCAGAAGATACCGGCGCAACAAAGTTTTCGTGGGCGACGACGGGTAAATATTTACACTGGAACGTTGCTTCGGCGGTTTTATTCAGCTTTTTTCTTGAGGTTTAACTGTGGCCGAGGAAAATTGTTTCAGTCTGTTCGTGGATTCGTGTTTTGTATCCGTCTTCTTTCGGTTTTCGCTATAATTTGAACGTTAACGGCGTAATATGATTCCGTAGTACTTTTCTTAGATGTATCGTCATATTTCATATCTTTCTCAAAACTATCACAAGATTCTGTAGGCTGTGTATTAAGATTTGTCACATTGTCTTGTAAATGTTTGGTGACATTTCTTAAACCTACAGATTGATCTATTTCAACTTTTTCGCAATATCTCCTTTTCATTCATGAAATGGTTTGTCTTATTCCAATTTTTATATTATTTTCTTTATTAAACTTCTGAACTCACACACGTGTTCGCAGAACCGTATAATTTCTTCATCAGTTCTATTTCATTCTCCGCCATACTTGTAAGTTCTTATTACAGCTGCGGTATCCACTACGTGACATTTTTCCCGATACGCGTGTCCTCTAGAATGCAGGACACGCTCCCCTAGCTACACGAGCGTATCTGTAGTGGCACACTGAAGATTCCAATGCATCTAATTCAAGGGTATAGAGAAAAGATTATTCTGATAGTGTAGTTAATGATGATGAATATAATTTACAGCCTTAGTTTCCGTCCCTCAAAGACGAAAAGTTGTTTATCGATAGTAGGGTAAGGTGGTGCAAGAGTGCGCATCGACCATACGTCGAGTACTGAGTGACATTTGTAACTAACTTCAGTCGTATTTTGATGTTAAAGTGAACGCCGTTGTGTTCCCGAAAATTAATTAATGTAAGACTATTTACGTGGATTTTAGGTAAGCCAATAGATTTTTACCTCTCTACACGTAATTTTCTTGTGTTTTCCATTGAATACAGTTTGAAAAATATCCAAGAAACATTAATCAAAACTTTAAAGTACAAAACTAAGTATCTGCTCAAACAGTTTTAAAGAGAAAATGACGATCTTTTTTAAGAGATGTCGCTAGTGACACGTCATTCCGCGTTAGGCCGATTCGTGTAAGAGTGCGCACCGTGACGTGTGTAAGAGTGCGCGCGTACTCTTATACACCTGAGATTTCCAATACAATTATTTTCAATAATTTTGGTTAGAAAACCTTCTTTCAAGCTTTATTATTTATTTACAGCAGTATGTCTAGGAGAGAGAGAAAGACTGAGCGACAGAATTGTCAGGCCAAAACAATGGAGGAGGCTCGGAAGCTTATAGAAGAGGGTAAATCGAAATCCGCCCTCGGTATGGCAGAGTCAACTTTGAGAAAACGACTAAAGAGGTTGGAACCTGCCACAAAATTGGGCAGGTTCGAGACGACATTTACTAAACGTATGGAAAAGACTTCTCTGAACATCTAAAACTTTTAGATGACTTGTATTTTGGCATGACAGCGAATACACTGAGGGAGTTAGCTTTTGAATTTGCAACAGTGTTCAGACTGCAAAGAATGGTGGCACGAGAATTGTACCGCCTATCTTGGCCAAGGTCTCTTTAAGTGTGACTTATGTGCACATTATTAAATTGCGCACTCTTATACACATTGGCGCGCACTCTTATACGACCGGTTGTATAAGAGTGCGCATTTCTCTTTTTTTTTAAATGTCTTCCTTGTCTTCAAAATATAGCAATATTTGGTTTAACTTCATGTTGATTTGTTCTAAGATATATAGAGATTTAAATTAATTTAAGTTGATTTCTTTGACTATAATACACTTTTTAATACAAAGCCTCATTTAAAAAGTGCGCACTCTTGCACCACCATCTACTTTTTTAAGTTTGGAGATTTTACAGTCTTTAACTTATTTTTAAATATGCTCATTCCAATCAGAAACACAGAAGTCAGCTAAAACGGAGCCTAACAAATGTACACAAAATGTGATTAGCGTGGGTCCCGCGGCTGTTCTCGTGAAATGAAGCGCAGTATGAGATCGGCGCGCGGAAGTAATGCAAATGATTAGATTTCACCGACTGGTCAGCTCGCAGTTTCGATCCCATCCATTCACCTAATTCTGTTATGCATTTGAAAATTACATTCAATTTCAGTTTGTATTTTTCGGACATTTTCATTTATTTGTGTTTCATCATGTTCGTCTATTTTTCAAAACCCTTTCTGTTTTTCCATTTTGTGTAGATAAAAAAGGGTTAAATTATAAATTGCCGTGTCTACCTCTCCCATAGTCTGGATTAAACAAAGCGAACCATAGAAAAGTACCCCATAACTTGGCGAACAAGTCGCGAAATGGTAGGTAACACCAAAGGGCGGCGCGAAGACGTTGAAACGAAATGCATAGCATTACACATTTCACGGCTAAGTAGAATCCGATGTTGGGCTCGTGCCGTTGTGCCGATGGACACACCAATTGACTACCTTTTAAGAACTAGTGCTTTGTCCTATCCTTATCGGGATGCTGTAGGCTGTTGTGCGTTCGACTTCTTTAATTAATCTTGTTACTTTTCTTGATAGTAGTATTGTTCGAGTCTTCTTCGGTTCTCTTTAGGTTAACTCTTAAACGTTCAAATGCAACTAGAATGTTTGAATTTACTTTGGTTCCTGACACATTTTGCGTATATATCGATATAGTTTATTGAGACATAAAAAAAATAATGAAACGTATCGAATGTATCTGAAGCTTTATCTTTACAACATAATTATTAAAAATGTTTACGGCTAATTGTTACGTCCAGGTGATCAAGAAGGTAGCCGATCACTTACAAATTAAAACAGTGCAAACTAACCACAGATAGGCGTTTTATAATCAAGAAAATAGCAGTCCACTGCATGACGTTTAATTTAACAAACCATCAGTATTCGTAGTGAGATAACGAAACGGAAAGCCGACGAAGGTTTCACAATGTGAGCAACCTTGTAATTACACTAGTGTAATTATAAACTTGTAGCCGACACATCCATTCAGTAACGACTAATCAAGACCCTATTCAGATACATTACACCTAAGAGAACAGTAATAAATATAACTCCCTAATAAAATCTACAACATAGGAAATAATAATAAAATATTACAAGAGCCCGAGATTTTGTCTAATTAATTTTGTATATACGTACTGTGGGGCTGCGATGTCTTGGGAGTAACACACAATGAGTCCGGAAAACCGAAGGCGAGGTGGTAACAAGATCCACCAACGAGCTAAATTAGAATTTATGATTGTATGTGAAATTGTTAGAACGGGTTTCAATGTATATTATAATGTTTCGTGTAATAAGATGGAGTTCAAACGAAGTTTAGCGGCAAATTGCTGAAATACCTAATGAACTTTGTAATCAATGTATTGTCTTCGTTGTGAATAACGAACTCATTCGCTTCAGATATGAGATTCAGTTTCATTAAAAGTACCTATTGTAATAATCAGTGTATTTTAGACAGTGGTTAAGAATTGTTGAGTGTTTCTACTAATCGTACAGGAAACTTTCCTTTTCCAGTCGGTCGCCAATCAGAAAAATAATGCTTAATGAAGCAAACCAGTTCATAGATCAAAGAAGTGCCCAACACCTAATCGTGACCAACAACAAAACGTAATTCAATCAAGCACTCAGTCAAAACTTAACCAAACATGGCTGACCAAAATCACGACAGTGTTTCTTCAATCCGGCGAGTCGCCGGTAGTGTGGAGTCAACACGGCAAGAAGTGTCGCGGCCGGGCTGTGGCCGCGCCGCTGTCGTGCCGTGCCCGGTCCACCGCGAGCTGTCGATTATACAACTGAATGCACGCGCCGTGAGCCAGCTTGCCGTGTCCGTAACCCGATACCAAACTTGTCGCTTTTAACTGTAATTATAATTCTCTAGCTTTGAATACGATTAGCAGAAAGTTTTTGACACCGGCTCTCTATTTCGCTTTAGTGGATTGATTGTGAAATTCTGGGTTTGATTTCACAATCATCCATCGGAATTGTTTGATAGAGATTACAATGTTGCACCTATTGAATATTTAGTAAGGTTACTAATGAACACCAGGAAAACAAGGCAACGCTGTCAATGAATTTGGTTTTCTCGGAATATAATTATGAAGCGGGTGTACGTATGTGTTCCGGTGAGAGAGCACCCGTAACGCGATTAACAATTAATTAGTAACTAAAACTATTTCTGTATTCAAGCGAGTCGAGTACAAATGAACAAATTTAGCAAAATTTTAGCTACAATTTCCAAATTGCCCACCGGAGCGTATGAACTACTGAGGCGGAGTTGCGTGTTAGCGCCAGACCACTGGGAGTTAGAACTCTGTTCAAAACTGGCGGTCGGCGACACTGGAATGAGTCAGCCGGCCACCAGGCGAAGGTAATGTGAACACTGCCCACCCGTGCGCCGGCCGCTGCGAAATAAAGCTCACGAAATACTGGCCCGATGTGTAAACGTTACACTTCGTCACGACGCGACGCCGCGCCGCCACGGTGACACATTAGACGGTGCAATTGGACGAAATCCTGTCAAAATTACACCTAGTTATCTAATAATGAACGATCAGGGAAGCGCATATTCAAAGAGATCATCTCGACAATTTTGATTAAACCCCAAAACGCAAGGATAAAACGTGACTTGATAAAATCCAGTCCAAATATTAAACCGAAACAATACTAATCGAAGAAAATTGGCCCGAAACATCCCCTCGTAAATCCGATTCACTGCAATAACAACATCAAGTAGATTTATAATTATCGGAAGAGCGTTTAAGTCGCGTTTTAATTATAGAAACAAACAAAAACAGGAATCTCCAATGTCTTAGTGGAGTTTCGGAGTGAGTCGGGACTCGGGACTTTAATTCAAAACTCTTTGTTGTGGAAATAATTTTCTTCAATAGGGGTGAGCTCGGCGTTTAAGAGATCGGAAGTCATAGCAACAATCGGCGTAAATCATGACGATTGTGCACCTTAGCCCTCTTAAATCTAATTTGATTTAATAGAAGGGCTGTTTTTATGCTGAAGCCTTAAGCACGGTAGACTGACTTCTTATAGGAAAGCAAGTGATCGTATTTGATAGTATTTAGCTAGTAATGAGACAATTCTGATCAAATCTACCACATATTTCTGCAGTATTCGAAAATTTTAATCCGAAAACCCTTTAAACATCAAAAACTGTATCAAAGACTGGCAAATTATTTCACGAAAGTTAAAAAGGAATTGCCTCACCCCTAGCTGTCGGCGTGGCAGTACGGCACTCACTCCGGACATAGGAAATTCAATAATAATTGAACTTGGTGGACGGTGGACCGCATCCGGTGTCTCGGGGAAATCGCTTATTGATCACAAATTTTACACCATAGTAAACGTCTACAGTCTTAAAATGGTCAAGAAATCTTGTTTACATATTACGATGACGACTTCACAATATAATGGAGACGAACTTAATGCCATTGGCAATAAACACGATATACGATAGAGTGAACGGAATAATTTGACAGACAGAAGAACAACCAAAGAATCGCCAATAAAACCCGATCCGTATTCGAAAACATGTAAAGAACGTGTTTACGTAATTATAGCTAGTGATGCAATTAAAATCGACACGTCTGCAAACGGAGAAGTGCTTCGATTCAAGGAACGTGTATCAATGCAGCGAATGCACGAACCGATTGTAACGATTGTCGATTGCGGGCTAATAAATTGTTTACGTTGGCCGTGTGCGATCATTAAGATCTTTGTTTACGGCTCGACCACACACGAGTAGCAGACGTCGATGAAGCCATACGCTGATTTGATTGCAGGATATCGTATTAAACTTGCTGCTAATATCATATTTACTGCTGCCACTGTTAAGTTAGTGACAAAAATAGACTTCCGGCATGGTTCAGTTCGAGTGCTTTGTTTTATTGCAGTTTTATTACTGCAGTTAGCATGTCTGTGAGAGTTGTTTCGTTCCTGATTCACAATTAAACTTGAAGCGGTTACTGTGATTTATTTATTGGATGCTTTGTGTTTGCCAATTATAGTTTTATCTGTAATTGTTTTTCACTCAACATCAAGTCCTCAATATCCCTCAAATTAATCGAAACTAATCTCATTAAGATAAGCTGGAAAATCAAACTCATTGAAGCTTTCATCAATAAAATCAATTCTGTTTTCGTGTGGCCGGTCCGTCGACGCGTGAAAGATGATTCCATTTATACTCTCATCTGATTTGCGAACAAACACAAGGTTTATGCGCACAGCTCAGCTTAGCTCGTTTTATCGACTTATTGCTTTTTATCGCAGACTCATTTGCTTGTTTATCTTCTACAAGTTGTTATTGCTCTCCGAATACTGAGTGAGCTGTTTATTTGAGTTCGGTGTTACTGTTAACATAGGAATCAGTGGCAATGGTAATATTTGGACGTTTGTTTACAGCTTTATCTATTTGCTGAAATGTTAATGGTTCAATTTTTCAACTGTTATGGCCTGCAACACTTTTGATTAGTTTTTCTACATTATTGACTTCTTTTATTAAACCAAGAGCACCAAAAACTTTATTGCTAAAGAGCACCATCGATTCAAACAGTGGCACATTAAAATTGATAATAAAATCCGAACTAATCCATCATATTGCAAACAGCGCCTCGCAAAATGATACAAGCGTGTAATTTAATTTTTTCGGGCAGCAGACAATATTTCGACGCAAATGAATTATCTCCTGCCCTTTCGATGTAAGTACTACATGTACACGACTGGGATAATCAAATGACGTGAGCCGAAATTGATTCGTGATAACCTTTCCCCGTCGTTTATCGCTGACCAGACAATGCAGGAAATATGACCTTTATGTACAGTTGTTTTTGTTATAAATATTTTCCATATTTTCATATTCGAATTTATTAATTTTCAGTATTATCATAACTACAGAAGAATATTTTTTAACTAACTAGAGAACATTGTTCGGTAACGTTTTTGTACTTTAATGCACTTATGAATGTCTCCTGTTAAGTAATTGGCTCACACGCAAAAAATAAGCCTTTTAAAATTCAGCGCTGGTTACTTTGGTTTCAGAATTAAATTGATTGTTTAAAAATTGTATACAGACAACAGAATGCTCTTTTTATAATTGCTTCTGACTATGAAATCCATTAAATGTCATATTTCATGATTGCGTCGTTCTTTACTGATGGGGAATTTATGTAAATTATTCCGGAATAAATCAAGTTAGTGTCATTTGTAATTAACTGGCAAAAGGAGTAATACTTTCAGCTATATCACTTTTAGATTTTGTGAATTGGTATCTAATAACTAACTACGCCTGGAAACAAGTCGATTAATATAGGTATCGACTAATAAAATTTCGATATAGTTTTTTTTTACTTTTTGTATTAAAAATATTAATAGAAAAAGTAAAAAAAAAAGTACTTCTTAGATTCGCACCTAAAAGTAAGTTTATTCATATTTAATTCTCCACAAACAGGAAAAATCAATCAGAATTGTAACACAAATTGATTGTATCTCTCAGTTCACTTCCATTCATCACCTCGCTCCCACGCACTTTCTTCACAAACTGCTCGCTCACAAACAATCGCCAATACAATTTAATTTAATAAACTGTCAAAAAGCTGCCAGTACCTGTTAGTGTTTACAAATGGACCGGACATACGTTTTCCGCTTTGGTTTCCCAACAGGGGGCGCCGGTTCGCACCCCCGTGATGAATTCACCTTTTATTTTGTCCCACTTGACTCAATTGAGAGTGATTTTTGAGCGTGAATGGGCAGCCTGCGTAATTTGCTACTGACAGGCAGAAATGTGCATTGAAAGCTATAAAAGGTTCAGACTAAACTCAATCAAGACCACGTTGCCGTTTTATTGTTTGATGTATAAAATGAAATTGTTCGTCCATGTTCCGACTGTGAAACAATCTCGCTAGCAAAACGTTAAAATATGTACGTCTTCATCGTATCGCTGTGCGAATCCATTTAAGTTTCATAGACAAAGTTTACGCCAGCAATATTCCATAACAAGACTTTGCGAAATCTTAGCGGACCATTTGAGCAGTGCCCTCACGAATAGTTAGTAGACAATAAATTATTTAATAACCCCTCGGTTCCGAGTGCGGGTCGTGCACTTAATCTGGGCGTACATATGAAATCACCTCTTTAGAAACAATTAATACGGCCGTGATTAAGCTCGGCTACATTTGAGATGTCGTTTTGTTATTGCGGATGGATGCTAATTGGAAAATTATTCTGGATTCCAAACTAATTGGTTAAAACGTTGATAATTTTGATGATTGATGACATGACACCTCGGACAGAAATGATTATGGCAGGAGAAACAAGAAGAAAGAATGCAAATTCATTCGGAATCTTAAACTAAAATGCCTTCTCGCGTTAATTTGAAAACGGCATTAAAGATAGCGAACATACTTCACGTTTATATAATTCCACAAAGGTTTTGTGTTTCAAAGCTTGGAAGTGTCATCTGTAATTATTGTCCCCGACTGACCGACTACTCTGACCGGTGTCGGGTGAACACTAAGCAGTTCGTAACTCATTCCTAAGATGTAGGGCTGCACCTTTCGTTACTATGCTCGTAAAATTTAATGTGCCCAGTAACGCCGTTCTTATCAATTATTTTTAATTAAAGGAACTTCAAAGTTGCACTTAATTGTTATTATCATGTTTTTGTTCATCGTTCTTCAACGTTAGATAATATGACGCATCAATTATGATAATCGTTGCTGTTTACTTTTTGAATTAATTTATAATAGTGTCCATTTCCTTTTTATATGGATTAAAGTTATCATTATTAATTTGTGATGTGATCTATATCTATATAATATTCAAAGGGCAATTCAATATTGGTTGCCTCTCCGATTCCCTGGCAGGGAAACTTGTTCCAGATACGATGATGAACACGAGACACTTCAGCTCTGAAAGCAAGTTGTGCACCGTTTAAAGCTCTTAGTAACTAAGAGGTAGTTTGTAGGACTTCTACGGGCATCGCTCCACTCAAACCCATATTAATCACCTTCCTAGGAAACAGGATCACAAGTATATTAAATGTTTGAAACGTAACACAGGCAAATGCGACATAGCTACGTACAGTCAGTCATCAATTTAGCATCTCAGAAGTTTTAATTTCCCCCGTACAAAATGCGAGAAGGGGTGTCCCATTTGATGTCCAGGGTCGATGAAGTTCGAACGCTTTATTACTGTGTCCGGCTTTAAGTGGGTGTAAAGTTTCAACACCCTTTGATTTACTTGCAGCGCGGGGAATAGGTGTGCGACGGATCGGACCAAATTTGTTTGAGCTTTGTCTTTTTCCATTGTAACTCGATTTTATTGCGCACGTGTTTTGTTTTTGTTTTATATCACTCGTCTGTCCAATCTACCCCTCATTTTATTGGTTTTCCGTTTCGCTCACCAACATATACCTAGATACACACCAGAATATGTGATGATCTTAAATTACCCTTAACAGCGTTACAAGGGAGTATCGGGGACAATGCTAACCGCATAATGGGCCGAGCAATTATTACACTAATACCTTAAAGGACCACTTTAATCCCCTAATCGGAAGCCAAACTAACGTGGTGCCGTCCCGCATAGAAATATCTTAAATTGGCAACACGGTCCGGCGGGCCGACCATAAAACATCTTAATGAGTACAGCCAGCAGCTGCGGACCCCTATATTGCGCTCTCATATCCATGCAAACTACCCACCGACGACGTCTTAGCGGCCTTACTTTCCTCCTCCTTGTTTACAAGTCGACAACTAATTTGCTGCAATATGTGCATAGGACAACATTACGGCGCTATCTCCTGCGTGCGTGGCTTGCATACATTTGCTCCTTCCTCGCCACAACAAGGTTGTTCCTCGACCTGACCCTTCACTCAACCCTCCTATATTCAAATTCAGCCCGGACCGGCCATTTGGACGCGGATTTGTTATAAGATTAAAGGAAGATTTCACTTGTGAAACAATATGGCAGCCGATTTACATATTTCGTTTCCTTATTAGTTTCGGGATATTTGTTTTGGGGCCAGCGAATTTACATCCACTGACCGATTAAATGGCCCTTAGGCGTCTTTAATGGGGGTGCCGCGTGGTCGTTGTTGGCCTTAGCAAATGTGTGCTTATGCGTAATTGAATATTTTATGGGCTGGACCAAATTTACTGTGGAAACTTTATTGATTTCTCATAGCTGTGAACGCTTCTTCGCGGGAATCTAATTTTATTCTAACCGCAAACTATGTTTATCCGTGCAGAGAAAAATAAACATTCCCTCCCACATTCTGCCTTTTCAGTGCGAGTGTGTTTATCGTTTGCATTTATCTGTTGACTGTTTTTATTCCGCGGTTGACATTTACCCTCTGTTTCAACAAGCGGGCAATCCCGAGCTCGTTTCTTTCATTCTCTGTACGAGTGCTCGCGTTGCATTACCTCTATTCACGTCGAGATAGCTTCACTTAGTTTCCTCTTTTTCAGTGTGGACGGGTTAATTTCTGCATCTTTATTATTCGAGTGGCCGGTGTATGGGAGCAGTGTAGTCTGTCTGGTAGCGTAGATTGTGTGGAGGAAAGCAAACTTGAATTGTTGGGTCGCCGCCGCGTGGAGGTAATGAACGCACGGGTGGGACATGCAGGCTGCTGGAGGCGTCTGGTTCGAGCGAGAGGTGTAGCCAGGGGGGCGCGGGTGAGCCCGGAGTACCAGTGCTGGGTGGCGGGAGGGGGAGGGAGCAACGCGTCCTGTATGCACAGCGCCGCTTCCGCATTCGTTAATGCAAAAGCGAGCACAGACTTCAGGTGTACATTTTCAGCGCTTGTGTGCTTTATACTCGATGTTAAGGCGTGCGTCTTTGTGCAATGCTGAGCCTTAATTATTATTACATTTTATCTTCTCTACGCTTCAATACACTCTCCACACTGTAAGCTCGGGTAATAATATATCAATTTAATCTTCACGAGCTTCTACATGCTAAAGCAAATTATCCCAAGATTATTCAGAACGCTATGTAGAGTCTGTAGATGCCTAGGTATACACGTTGGTTGGTTTTGTTTCTCTCGTTTCTATTCCTCTCCCTTTTAACGCAAAACGAATAACCGGCGGCTTAACAATTCATTACTGCATTCGTTCATTTCAGCTTCATTAAAATCGCATTAGGATTAATTTTTCTCGTCCCCATTTAAATTCGCAGTTTGCTAAGGGGATCTCCGGCTGGACGTGGTGCAATCATCCACTGTCAATATTTGTTGTGTTTTGTCTACCTGCGCCCGTGTGTTTTACGTTATTGCTTGGAAATTGCTAGTGGGCACTTATTATAACCGGCTGCCTACAATGTTTTACTGCTTTATATTTTTTATATACGAACAAAAGAGGTTCCCAGCTCCACTTGTTGTTTTTTTTATTATTAATTGTCATTAATTATTGCGAAAAGCTTCGTGTTTCATTAGTCCCTTTTTGTAGATCTGCATATTTGAATCCATAATCATTTATAATCTATTAATGTCTGTTCATATTAGTGCTTTTAATTAAAGTCTTATTCATTAAGTGGAGACTAATTGATTTAAATGAAAAAATAAAGTAAAAAATTAAAACTTAAATTACGTTTATGGCTTTATAAACTTTGTCTGCTGTTTGTCATCCGATGTAATTCGAATCTTCATTTAATAACTTACCAACTAAATAATAAGTCGTAAATAGTGATTAAATAAAATTAATGGCGACAGCATTAATCATGTGCAATTGTGACCTCCGTCGCATAATAAAATATCATCATAAACGTTAACAATGACCAAACTAATCGAATCCTTTTGATAGTTTGTTTATATTTATTTTTACTTTATATGTTTTAAAATAAAGTCGTATTTTATGTAAAACAAACAGACGCATGCTCGGAGCCCTCGTGCATAATACGTTACGTCGGGAGTCGGGACTGGTTACTAGAACCTTTAGATATTGTAAATCGATATTTCATTTTCAAATCGATGCACTGAAGCCTCACGATACATTCGCACGCGATACTCGCGACCCCTGCCAACGAATATCTACAATATTATTAATTCAGGCATATTAATAAAAGGTGTCATGTTACGACCACACTGATGTCGCAGGAAGCATGGCCCGGTGAGCCATTCCAACGAAAATAAATACATTATTCGATCCCGAACTGCATCGATTTTTTACAAAGAATCGATTACTTTTTATTTCATCTGTCCATCCTAATTTTTACCGGCGCGTTTGATAAGTATTATGTTACTAATGTTGTGACCCGGTTTCGAAAATACAATATTTAATATAGAAACATAAATAAACACAGGGTGATCAATGTTTTTATATGCAATAAAAGTTTGGATGGCGGATGACAACTCGAGCGAAGTGCCGACTATTTTCCGGACACAATCATCGTTAAGTCGACACGACTATTCGGCATATTTTTATAGACAATTACTTCTAAATCTACGTCAGTGATATTCGCGAAAATATTATATTGCCATTTATGTTATAATCTCAAACGTCTAATAAAATGTTCATGGTTTGTTTTGAAACATCAGTCACTTTAGGCTGAAAGTTTTCTCAACTATAGAACAACTTCTGAAATGTTGACAACGTTGGATAAGTTTTACAAATATTTTACTACCTTTTGTTACGAATAATTACGTAAATATCCATGAAGCGTTTTATCCATAATAAATACCACTTTTTTGTGTGAATTCTTTATTTTTAAAGCGTCCGAAATTACTGTAGTAGTGCCGGGGGCAGGCAATATCGAGAATCGAGCATTTCACGGTCGGTAAGTTCAGCCGTATCGATACGGATATAATAACCAGTGGAATGGTAACTATAAAGAGAGATTGTATTTTTTACTAACGTCGTAAGAAATCGGAATGTCCGACCGGCCCTTTGATCGGTTTGATAAAAGTGCTTGCGATCTTCTTTTCTTGTTTTTTTCATAAAATTTCCTCCGTACCTTTATTGATATTCTGTAAGTTTGAAATGTACGATGGAATGCTATGAAATATGGAAGCACGAACGTCTGTATGTTTATATCTATAAAGTGAGGTCCGATGTTGGGAAGGGAAAATATAAGGTTTTTATCAGCGGAGGTCATTCCCAACTCATAACTTAGATCCCCACTTGTCTGACAAAAACAATAATCCGTACAGTTTTGAGGAAAATGTTTATCTATCGCGACACCCGCCCCATAAATATCGCGCTTACCGAAATAAAACAGTGGAAATAGATAAAAAGCTAAACTGCTGTTAGCGACTGTACGAGACAGTGGCGCGGACAGTTTGACAAATGTCCTTATACAACAAAGTGGTGGAGTTACTTTTTATTGCACCTTCGATCGGTTTTATATTACTTTAATACGATATAATTGCACTTTATAAAAAAATGCTTAGCGTTATTTTTCTTGCAAATGTGATAAAAATCTAAGTTGAACTTTGTAATTAATAATTTACATTCACACTTATTTGCTTCTTTTTTGCACAGTATTGCTGTTTTTATTCGCTATTAAAATACGTTAAACATGGAAACATTAAACTCGACGCATAACTATAGGAGCTCTAAAAAAAAACAGTGTTTAATAATATCCCAACTCAAAAATCATGAACATAAATTATCAACCGTCACTGAAACACGTCGACATAATCAGTTCATCAAACCCAAATGTAACATACGTTGGCTTGATAACGACACATCTTATCTAGAAGACATTATTTCATACACATCTATCGGAAAGCCATTTGGACTGTGTCTGATTTTATTCTAGGCAATTTATTTTCAATAAAGAACTATAAAAAGACTTATCTAAATCGTTCGGCTGCGACTGCGAGGGGAGCAACTGTCATAAAAGGCGATGCTTATTTACGTCGTATTGCACCGGTGGGAAAACTATTGGGTTCTATCGATATTTATAATTATATAATTTCGCCTATGTATACATTTTATAAATATAAACTACACTGGAAAATGATTTTGGGAAAAACGTTTGTCTTGTCCCAGAACTGTTTTTTTGCAACGCAGTGTACTTGACTTAGACCATGTACCTATTGCGTTCGTTCTTTATTTTTATTAAATGCGCACTAAAAATAAAGCACATGTCGAACATAGTTTCTTAATGAACAGAAGGGCTATAAGATAACTACTGCAATTAAGATCAACTGATCAAGGTTCTCATTTGTTTTTATTATATTTACAATACGCTTTTTTTGCCCTCTAGCTGTTATTGCCCCTGATTTTATTAACATACAAAAACATACGTACTACCTACTTATTTGAAAGTTAAAAATCGAATGAAACTAAACTTTCAAGGTTCCCTGACTTTTCACACATTTTCGTAACATTTCTCCGAAAAAGATTTTCCATTTCTTTTTTTCCTAAAAAAAATAAAGTATCAGTGGCGTATTGCGCGTAGGGTAGGTGTACCATAAAGCAATAAGTACGTCCGCATCCGCGGCCCGGTCCCATTGTGCGGCGCAGATAAGGCGACACGGCGGCGCCCGCGCTTCCACCATTGGTTACTTATTTAGACGACACGTGTATATATAAAAATATAAATGGATTAGGAGGGAAAGATTGTGGAAAATTATTTAGAAGTTAGCAGGTGCCTTGTTGTTTTAACAAAGTCAAATAGGTACAGTCCCGGGGTTGCGGAATTTGTCCGAAAGAGTCACCGCGGCCCTGGAACGCAAAGGGCCTTTGGGGGATCACGGATGGGTTTTAGTCAGTACCTAAGAGTCTGACACTTCCTTCCGCTCCGCTCAGAGCGAAAGAAGTCATTTTGATGATTTCTTCAACAAAGCCATTTCGTACACAGTCACAAATACTATTTACCACTGCAATACCAATACTTATTTGTAATGTGTGCATTATAACATTTTAAGCTTATGACATACTTACGAGTGTGGTGTACAATAATTGTCTACTCTGCACACTCACAATGTTGTTTAAAAGTAGTTGCAAGTTAGCTGCCTGCATACCAAATAGCTTTGATGACAGTACCTAAAATTTAAAAAGACTTCACAGTCATAATTTTAAAAGGCACTTTTGTTGTTACCTCATGACTTACTTTAAGTTTAAACCCTTATGTAATCTGACAACAACAACAACCATAAAACCTCTAGCATTACAAATAATGTACCTGTGCTTATGTTCGTAAATTAACAAGCTAATTTGAATACATTATAACAATCATCATAATGAAAAACTATACCTAAGTACCAAATAAAACATTAAATAAATTAAAATGTTCCAAAAATTATACAAATTACGCATTTTTCGATTAAAATACAACGATCGCTATAGATGATAAACAACTAAACAACGAAATAACAGAGGAACCCATTTAAATTTGTATTCGAGCACCGACTCATTTACATGTTATTCGGGCAACAAACCCTAGGGGACCGTATCAGCCATTTATGAGTTAAAAAGTATTAAAGAAAAGAAAACTCGATAGATATAAAAAGATACGTATAATAACAAGAGAAAGAAGCCGCGTGCAAGGAAACTGCTTGCGGCGAATAAGCCTCGCGGAAAGCGGTATTGTTCCGCGACTTTTAAAACGGAACAAAATGAACGAAGGGGAAGGAAATCGGATGAAAATATGAAAAGAATACACGTTATATACGTAAAAGTGAAACGAAACGTCGGAGATCGGGTCTCAGCCGCGGCGGTCCGCAAATATAATTTGCATAGTCAAGTAGCCCAACTTTTGTCTGCAGCGGATGTTCGCAACCATATTCGTTCGTTGCTTTTTAACCACACTCTCGTTCTGTATCGGGCCGGGCTTTTTATTGCATTTTTTCCCCTTTGAACGGATTCCTTCAATATTTTGGTGGTTCGTTTTTATTCATACGCTCGGTCATCGAATTGTTTCGCTTCATATCACAGCTTTGTTGTGTTCTCTTAATCCTTGTCTTGTTATTGTCCTGTTTTTGAATGCATAATACCGCGTTTTAGCGCCAACTCTGCCGCAATGAAACTGTCTTGGAGATTTTAATATTAACTTTGCTTAAAAGAGTTCCATTAAAATGTATCTTTAATAGATCAACGTAACACTCAATACGTCTTCATAAATTGAATTCAAATTCAATTGGAACAAAAGGAGTATTAACATAATAACATCGGTCGGTGAATACAGCCCTACTATTTGAAATTGGTCCCATCATCGACTACAAAGGCGGCCACAAAAGATTAAAACTTTTTGTTTAGCCAGCGTCAAATGAAATAATCGATTGAAGAATTATTACGATTCATCGTTCTGAACTCGCGAGAGGAAGCAATAGGCCGGATTATGGAGCACAAAGCGAAGCCGACGAGCAATAGACAAATATTGACTTGTAGAAACAATGAACGCAGACAGCGCTTCTGCCGCTGGATTATGCGTAGGAAGAACTTGATTGACGGTTTAGTTTCGGCTGTTCATATCACTGATCAAAAGAAAAAAGGGAATGACTAACTAAATATAGACACGACAAAGTAAGGAAAAGGTTTGGCCGTTGGCTAATTAATAAAACGTTTACGCGTTAATAGACACAAAAAGTGAGATGAAAAGATCCTAAAATAAGCTTCAGTCGAGTGCAAACCTGTTTTTCAGAGGTGTTAAAGAGAATCGATACTCGGACTCGATGGTCCGACGAATTTTCCACTGAACGGATCTTTGGACGTAGACCTTTGTATTGACGAGAAATTAACGTACGGACCTTTCCATCCTAATTTTGTTAACAAAGTAATTATGTACGGTCGTGTAAATAATATACCTTTTGACATTGTGGCTAACGGTGCAGAGCTTAATGAAGTTACTGAACAAATGTCGCTTGAAGCAGCAAAAACCGTATTGAGAAGTATTAGACAATATCCAGATGCTAATTTAATATGTATGATTCTGTTGCAAAAAATGCGAATGGAAATAAAAACGAACTTTCCAATCCGTACGTTATTACTGGCTCGTGTCGGAGGTCTTACAATGACAAATGATGCGTAGGAGTCGATCGCTAGTGAACCTCGCCCTCGCGTTTCATTAGCAACAACATTAATTACTAGCAAATCTTTAATGAGAAAACGAGCTTTCATTTTATTTTCATTCCGCATTGCTCTGGAGTTGTTAATTTTGTATTCGTCGTTTTTTTTTATTTTACTGCAGTAGATAGTTATTAAAGACTGTGTGTTATTAAGAACCTCAAAATGTTAAATTACTTAATTATTACTTTTCTATTTGTGAAGTTTTCTGTCTTTCTTACTAGGGAAATAATTAAACGTTCGATTCTGTACTTCTAATTTCTCTCACTGCATTAAATATTTTTTCGCCTCCACCGAAATTAAACGGCCACAATATTCAAATTCGAGGTACTCAAATCTCGTTCCAACACTCCAGCATCGCAACGACAAGAGGGCGTGTCTTATTTTTATTAGTTTATTATTCATACCGTTTCCATAACACGAGTTATCCGCATCTTGGTCGCCGCTCGACTTCATCAAAACTCTATCTTTTGCCATCTCGAGACTGTTACCCGACTTACCTGATGGTACAAGTAATAAGCTTTAGATATTCAGAAATTGTTTACTGACATTTTCAATTGGACTGGAATTTCTTCCAAAAGATGTAATATTTTGTAAATGTCACAATATTAACGAAAATTTAGCTTTTTTGACAAATTGTGATTGAGAAGCGAATGCGAACGTTGCTTAAAATGAGATAGAATTGGCCCTCTGGTCATGTGTTTTGTTCTGTAAATCCTTCACCATCGTTGATATTGTCCTTTCTGTCATTATTGACTACAGGATTTTACAAGTCCAATCATAATCACAAATCATTTTTCATAAGGTTCGAGAATTGTAATAATTCAGCGATCGGTTTATCGTTTGGTCCCTTGTCCGCGCCGCCCCTCGGCCCTGTCGGAGGCTGGGCCTCCAGCGTCTATCAACACGTGTACCGACTCAATCATTCGTCAATCGAACTTCGGAGTAAAGAAGACGTAAATATCATTACTGCATAAGTTAGAGAGAGAAATCGTATCGATGCGAGATTATTGACGAAGAAATGGCCCAAACGTAAGGTGGTTATTGCAGGTGAATTAAGGAATCCTTAAGTTTTCTGATAAAGATCGGTATGTAGTGACGTAAGAGAGAAAGAGACGGATGCAGTGTTACTTGAGGTAGACTTATACGTAGCTGTGTGGTGCAGGTGGAGAGAAGTATGGCGCACGACGCATACGCAAAACCGTTTATTTAGTCGCAGTTTTGTTTTGCTCCGCGTGCGGTATTCCAAGTAATTGTTGTTTCGATACGGTACAACTGGGCTGGATATTACAATCTTACATTAATATTAATGTACAATTTTATTCAAATAAGTTTTCATGTATCTAAATAAAAAATGATTTTCCTGTATCTTGCCGCGTTAATAAAATATCCTCTATAACCAAAGTCTTTCTTTTGACAGTGATGTACCAAAAACGGTTAAAGAAAGAGAGAAAACAGCGGCAAATGATCCAGGAGCAGCTGGAACTCGAACTCAAGAGACGACAGAAAGTAGAAGAGGCTCTTAAACAGTCCGGAGCACCCTCCGAAATACTCAGAATCGTAACTGGTAAGCATTATCAAAATGTAACTAAATCTTCTGAAATACGGATTGGAAACAAGCAATCATCCGACGTTTCTATAATGAAAACTCTAAGATGTTACCTACCTTAAACATGTCAAATTGTCAATACCATCTCTATCAACAAGTTTCAACATGTGTTAGTGCCCCTGACATGTTAACTTGCCGTCTGTCAAACTATCTGTGTGTAGCGAAAATTTCACCTAATAACATACTAATGTTCCAAGCAGCACACGTAGAACATTGAGCTTTACGTAGCGTAGTTAAGATTAACTTTTGATTGCTGATGGGGATGATTTGTGCCGTATTGGCGTTGGATGCGTGTCGAGTGCGTGATGTAAGAAGGGTGGGTGAACGCTGGTGATGGCTTGTACTAATCTCCGTGTCAGGAAATCGTTTCGCAGACCATTTGAAACGAGGGTTCTGAACTAACACGCATTCGAGTTGATTTTGTTGCATAATCGCTGTTTGCTACATTTATTGGCTGTCTGTTTCACTTGATTGATACGAGTGCTGCAAATCTACTGTGACTTTCCTTGCTTTGCTTCGCACTTTATAACAAAAATCTTTAATCATCGACACATTGTTCTGCTGCACCCTTGACCTTATTTCTAACGTGACCCCATTCCACAGAGAATCTAACCCCGTCATCACAAGAGACGCCGCGTTCGGAGAGGGAGAATGGCTCGGAGCGGGAGAGCAAGCCCCCCAGCGCGGAGCCCCCGTCAGCGTCACCTCCTTTCCAGCGGGACCCCCCGCGCACGCCCGACAAGCCGCAGTGGAACTACCCTCCGCCACCAGTCGACATCATGAGCGGAGGAGCAGCCTTCTGGCAGAATTACTCTGGTGAGCATCAAAATATTTGGTACTCTCGATTTCTGCCGAAGACTCTAGGTGAGTTAAAGAATGACGGCAGTTACTAAGTATCAATCTTAAATTATTCCCATAGGTAAAATCTAGATACCGTATTGTTTTATATAAAAATTGTAAATTCTTAGAGTTGTCCCCTGTTTCAGCAATGTTTAATCTTTATTTTTCTTCTATTCAAACATGTCCGTCCTCCAGTTAATCAGAAATGTCCCTCATTTTCTACTCCTCTTTTTAACTTCGATAAATAATTTCGCCGATAATTTTCCAATGATCAGGACATTATCCAAACGAAATGTTAATAAGACCACGTTATTGAATTCTCCGGGACGAACTCATCTGTTCGAGGATACGTATGGTTTTCGAATGTAAAAGGGTCCGTTAGAAATGAAATTTTTTTCAACGAAATGAAATTTATACTCATCATATTGCATAGCTTTCGTATCGGGAATGTCAAGTATTTAAAAGTACAACGATATGCGAGCTCTCTCGGTTTGTATTGTGATTTTTGGGGGCGCGTTTTTATGAACGAATTCTAATATACCATGTTGGTTTGTGTGATCATGCATGCATAATGCATGGGTGGGGAAAGACTAGATTTTGAATATCCTTCGTATAAGAAATACACATCTTAGGTCAGAATAAACTCATAAAAGGTCGGTTAAGCCCGAACTATCAACTCGATAAACACTGACTTCACCCGTATCTGGTTATAACTGAAAACCAACATAATAAACAAACAAATTCAGGAGAGTCTAGAAAAACTTCTCAAACAGACTTATAATATGCAATTCTAACACCTATATTTTCAAATAACAAACGCAATGTAACGAACAGGCCAGTCTCGTCCTCCTTAAATAACGGTTACGCCCTAAAATACCGGTTACCTCATAAACTTGAACTTATTATAAATCCAATTCATTAATATTGTACAAAATAAAAACAGTACACCCACAAAAACCACTTTTATTGGCATCACAAAAAATCCACCGCGCTCAACTTTGTGAAACAAAAAGCAAAAATCTGGTGCTCGTATCGGTGAATCAAACCGAGTTTTTTTTTCATTTATATCCGCTTTGTGGAAAGCCCAGAAATTTCATTAAAAATGCACCGACGTACTGCAGCATACCTAAAGTAGTGGCGGACCCTTGCTCCGGAACTTGACTGATACCAATAAATATTTGGTTTTAAAATCAACTGTATGTTCCAAATTTTCGGAAATTACTATCTTATTTCTTTGATTTTCTAAGAAAATCATATGTGCACTTGATCTTTATTTGTCTCAAATCTCAAAATTTGTCATTAAAACCAAGACGTCAAACACAAAAGTAACTTTATAAATTCCCAATTGCAGTCAATTTTTCATTATTACTTCCCCAACGTACAAAATTAACTTGAGGGGGCGAATACGTGTTTACAATTCGCAAAACATTGATACGGATTTAAGCATTTCCCTTGTTCGAACGAGTGGCTTTTGCCGACAGTCTGTTCAAGTAGAAATTGCTACTAATTTAAGTGTTACGCTACCCCGAGTGTTCAGACGCACGCGAACACGCAATACCAATTGTTTGAATCAGAATCGCTTTACTATATTTGAATATTGCATGGTTCACTATTTTATACGGGTAACTTTAACAAGGCTATATCTGTTTAGTACGTCTCTGATACACATGCTATACTAACTAATGAAAATAATTCTGGTATCAAAAGTAGGTTCAAGACACTTTTCTTAAAAGTACATACCCAAGAAGAGGTAAAAAGCTATAAAGCTGAAACAGAAAAATACAAGAGGGTTGTAAATATAAAAAGGTTGGTAACAGAAAAACAAAAATTAAAACTTGGAGCCTTTCATCAAGTTTCCTCAGTGCCTTCGGTAAAAGAAAAAAACATATTTTATTATTCGTAAATTAGAAAACTTTTTTACGTGCTATTCATAAGAAACGGGATGAGTCAAAAGTGTTCCGAGTAATTACTGTATACTTATATAATGTAGGTGAAATGAGGAATATTCAAATTACGAAAATGACAACAATTCTTATGCAGAAACGTTGACGGGTAATCAATCATGATAATGTTTCGATCATAGACATCATTATATTGATTGATACAAACCTACCTATACAAGACGGTCATAAATTCCCATTAGATACACAGAATGCTAATTTATTACGTAAAAACAATATTATTGATTATAATTCTAATAAAACAAGTTGTATCAGGATATTTTAATAAAAAATTGTTTATGCCGTTATAAGAGCTGCGCTTGTAAAACGGATAAACCATCCGATGTTACATAAGTAATATAAAGTTGAAAAATTAATAAAGAGGAAACTTCTCCATGCTACTTTTTAGGTTAGCTTGTAAAATGAATGGAAATAAAATTGTACCGCACAGGTGCGCTCGAAACCTTTGACGATATTAACTTTTTTATTTATTCTTAGTAATCACCCGCATCATTGTATTCAGCGGTTTATATAGACGACTTATTGTGTATTATCATAACATTGACCGAGCGCGCACCTAAATACATACAATATTACCGACAATGATAAAGATTTAAACCGAACTGAATCCGAGTCATGATGGAATTGATTCTGTGGACAAAAACTCAAAAGAATGTCTTTAATAGAAAATCAATCCAATCAGAATGATTCGTCGCGCTCCAATAGAGTCCGCAACAGTAGCACTTCATCCCGACTGCGTCCATCCGTTCGAGTTGTGTCGAACAAGTTGGCTTCGTTCGTTGTTGCCCACCTACATTTGCCTTCACAATCATCCATTTAAACCGACCCTTTGTTCACAACCTTCTCAAATTTCCAACGAAGAATTAATCAACTCACTTTTTTCTCTGTATTTTTACGGCAGTAATTAATTTCGCTTTAACAACGAGCCGAGGTGTCGATTGCGTTAAAAATTGTTAAAAATAATGAGCAGATATACTTTCTATTATTTCTACAAAGATATTAGATGTCATGAAAATACATCGTTTTAAAATTTATTAAACAGTTTTTTTTTGTTATTATAGTTTTATACTATAATAAGAGAATACGTACGAATACGAAAACCTTTCATTTCAAAAAGCACCACACTAATTTCTAACGAAATCGATTCGTCACTTCAAGAATAATCAATGTATCTGTATCGAATTGTTGTTTTTTTCCGATTGCATTTGGCAGATCAACAATCACATAAAATTGTTAGCATAAAGCTGACGATCCGTAGCAGAATAAGCAATCAACGAGGTGACTATTGTCCAAACATAGTTATTTATTTGGTGAAGTAGCGTTTTTGTGCCAAATGGTTTAGTTAGTAAGTAATCATTTACAGTTCGATTTTTTATCAGCCAGTAATATTAAAACTAATTCAAATTAGTAGGTACCTAAATTGATTCTTAATTTGACAATGTTTAAATAGATGCTTGGAGAATTATTAGGTATCGCTTATTTGAATGCAACATGCAACTTTAAATATTATTAACAAACATCCCAGCCACAAGTTAGCATCTAATAATAAATGCTTGAGTGAAACTGTTCCACATAAAGTTTATTGCTTTACTTACAATTGCTGTAACAAAAAACTATTTATTCTCACTATCGATCAGTGTCCACTATCGTTTTATTTCTGTTACTTTTCAAATAGATCGGTTCACGTCCACCTTGTGAAGTCCCTTTTTGTCATTCCTTGACCATTCGATCAAAACGAAATAAGAACTGTTTCTTTTACAAGTTTTTGTCTATTAACAACACTCCGTGAAAGTTAATGTCACTGTTGATTGGAACTCTAAAACATTTTACATTTCACAACGCCAAATGTTTACAATCTAATGTCGGATATAATCTGAACATTTTGAGACAGGAGAAAGAAAAAACAAACATTAAAGGATAACTTTTATTAAGCTAAGCGCTCAACCATTACAGTTGTTTCAAAGAACAAATAGATTATAGCTCTCAAAGGAACCGGCAATTCTGTTTTAGAAGCGGCAAATGCAAAAATATTACGTATTCAAACAGACCTAATGGGACATTTAGGGGTGGCAGCGAAGTGAAACGGCAAAGGCCGAAGCTTTTAAGTGTATAATATTTAATTGTGACGCCCTAGGCGTATAATCTCGCCCGAGATAATAGGTTTCTGTTTCGGGACAACCCTCGACGGTGACACTTGTGAGTGTGATGCCCTGCGGCAACACAACACTCAAACAAATCGGATCATAATCGAGTTTTTCCAACTGACGAATGTTTTCAAATAGTTTCGTTGATTCGAATTTCACAGCGGTACAAACACAATTTAAATTGAAATTATTTTTTTTTGTTTATGTTCAAACATTTTTTGAAAGAACAGAAATTGGTGTAGGTTATAAATTCGGGACTCACAGCATAAATTGTAAGCGAATGTCGGGAAGAGAAATTCAATTCCCCGTTGAGAAAATGCTCCATCAAAGTAAGCAAAAAACGCGATTCCGTTTATATCTTTTATATCTCGTAAATTGCAGGAGGCGGCAAGCGTTGCATGAAATTGAATAAGCATATTTCGTAAAACGTCGACGTTTTCGGAGACAATTGCCTTACCTCACCTACTCTTTGCCTCTTCACGAACTTTGTCAATTTTCGTGAAATCTTATTAGAGGATGTCCTGTGCTTGAGACGTGTTTCATTTTTTATGCCTTAATTTGTTGCGACGTTTTGCTTTTGCCCGGAAATGCGACTTTTACCTACATTTTTTGTCAAGCTGTATTCGGTGTTAGTTACCTTAGCTTCACTCAGTGTGAAGTACGTATACAATGAATGAAATAAGATTTTAAGAATACCTCTAAAAACTCCTTGGTCATAATATAAATTTCCAAAAATAAACCCTTTTCAACGAAATAATCTTAGTCTCTATAACACCATACACTGAATACAGAAACTCAAGAGACACTGATTCATAATTTCCATTTAATAACATCAGTAACACAACGAATATTACACCGAACAAAACCGTAGCGTTCGAATAACCCTTGTACGAGATATTTAATAACACTCGCTGAACGTGAGTGCTACGTTTTTAACAAAGGCAATATCGAATATTAAATTAGAATGTGCCATACGGATGTGAAGTCCGTTTGATGTGAGTCGGCTTTCCCCGAAACACTAATGACATTTAACGGAGTGGCACACGTGAAACTACATGTCATTGTGTGTGTTCGCTGTGCAAAATTGTGCTCTTGTTTGTCCCCCTTTACTTTGTGTCTTCTGGTTTGGTCGTTTCTGTGTCTTTGTTACTGTTGTTGGTTAGAAGTCAATTTTATCCAGATCTGTAAATTATAATTTGTCAATAATATCAATTTGTATTGAACTTTTTTGTCTCTTTCCCACCAGAAACTCTGGCGCAAGAGTTAGAGATGGAGCGCAAATCCCGCCAGCAGGCCATGGAGCGCGACGTGAAGAGCCCCCTGTCGGATCGCGCTGGCTACTACAAGAACTCAGTGTTGTTTAGTTCGGCCACTTAGCTGACGCACTCCGGGGCCAGCGACTACCCCGATCAACAAGAATACGACAAAGAAATCGACGAATCGAGAAAACCAATGATCAGCGTCAAACCCGAGTTTAGGGAAAAATAAATCCAAAGATTCGAGATTGGTGAATGAACTTATAAGTGGTCTCAACGTTCCGGTCGATAACACAATAGAAACTCAAAGAGAACTACTTCCAAAAATATCTTAGAACCCGTCAAACTGTTTATCTGATTGTTTATTCAACTCAAGTTTTTGGCATAAACGATCGCAATGAAGTTGAAACTACTTCTCGTTATTGAGATTAATTTGTAAATATTGTTATTGAATTCGAAGTAAGTTGTAGATTTCGTGGTGTTAAGACGAAGTCTCATGAACTCTTCTTCCATAGAAAAATTTGTAAATATCCCTTTATAATTATTATTAGAGTAAGTCAGTACGGTTTTATCGACGATCCGAGTAATTTATTCGTCAATATTTTAATCTTTTATGAAGAGTACCTTTAACTTATCGTTAAATGCCATATTTATATATTAAGTATCCATTGTTATTTGCCTTTGTAAATCTGGTTGTATTATTTTTGAATCAATCTGTACCTACATACATATCATAAGCTTTGTCACATTCAAATGTTCACTGATCGATTGAGACAATTGTTGGAATTGATCTAAGACTGCTTTCCGAGTGTTTTTCTAAAATGTTTGTCACTAGCCTCGCAAGTTCTGTAAACGATAGGTGTTTAAGTTCCTAAGATGTTTGTTTAAAAGTCCTTTACGATACCTTCAGCAAAACTTTTAATAGTAGGTACACATTTCTTTCACCCATGATGTTTTACTTTCAATAGTAAATAATTGTGATCTTCACTCTCATGTAATTTATTCAATTTTAGTGCAATGATTAGATTTAACTGATACTAGTGTATTTCATAAATCATAAAAGTGTACGATAGATACGTTAAGTTAGTGGTTTTAAAAGGATACATTTTTACAATTCAATATTATTGACTGAAAACAGAAGAGACAGTTTTTTGCGTACAATATAAACTAAGTGTTTTCTTTAAAACTTCATAAACTAGAAGATGTATAAATAATTATAATCGCTATATCTCATATCCATAACGCAGAGTCGATGTATATGGTTGGTTAGTTAACCTAACAATAAGTTCAGTAGTTTAACATTATACATAAAGTATAAAATGATAGTGTTATTTATATTGATGCTTAGTTTACGAGACTTTGGATGTCTTAATAGCTTAAAGTAAGATTTTAGAGATTGTATCGGGCGTACTATTGGCGCTTGGCTATTGGGCAACTTCTGCTAGTTGAGACACCTACTGTTGTTTTGTGGAACCACTCCGGCTGATGAAATATTCATTCGCCTCGGGATTGTGGGAGAGATGTATTCGAGGATATCGGTGAATAGTCAGGCGCCGATGCAAACGATCGCTTAATACAAGTAATTACATATTGTCTGTAAAGGATGATACGACGTAATGAATAAAACTTAGTTGTTACTATAAATGTTTAGCTGACATGTGTGATTGTGTAAAGAGCGTGAATGTGGTACTTTTGTATCAGTTATTTTCATTTCGTTACAATAGAATGACAATACTGATGTGGAAGCTCGTGAGCGTGCCCCTCTTCACCGGGAACAGTATTGTCGTAGAAATAGATTTTCTTTGTCAATTAGATGTTGAGGCTTCTCAATGTACCTATTTTGTATTTCGGTAATAGTATGCAGTTCTGAAAGCAAGTGTAACTATTTATTATTTCTATTATAGTTATTATTATTAATTTACTTAAAATTGTGTGTGTGCCTTGTATCGTAGATGAAAATATCAAGATTAAAAGGGAAAATTATCAGTCTGTGTTTTGTTTCATACAACCCCACTAAACTACCCACCCATCTTTATTCTAATAAGCTTTATGAGAAAGTACAGAAAGGTATTAAAATACAGATTAAACGTTCTAGATCTAGTTAGAACTACCAAATAAACAACGATGTTGCAACCTATAAAAAGACAATATTTAAATTTAGTGCAAGTTAGCATATTATGCAGAGTTCCTCCTAGAACAAAATCATTTAAATTACCTAATAAGCAGGCCAGTGGATGTAACACTTAATTCTTATCACACCGACATTTAAATGACATTTTAACACACTTACCTACTCAAACAAAAAGTAAAAGACAAAGTTCATTGATCCGAAAAACCAGCCATATTTTGACTCTATTACCTTATAATTTGTACAGCAAGCGAGCGTTTACACTGACTCAACTTAAAATACGACATAATTAACCAATGGAACAAAAGCAATTGAACAACGTCGTCATAAACATCAAGAGTCATAAGAAGATTTTATATTAAAGTTCAGTCGCCCATCACCATTTTAAATCCTGTGAAATCGGAAAAGTTCATATTTATTGCTAATAGATTTTCGGCCGATGAACACCGGGTTATTTGGGATGCAATTTTATTTTGTCCATATGAATGATTTTTATATTTGCCCCGGGGGGTGGCGAACCAAGGGGCCCTTCCGATTTCGATTTCGGACATCATGCAATCGCTGGCCCCTTCCAGTTATTTCGGAAAATATTTTCGAAATCAACTTCGTTGGTTGGTTTCACTTGGCAATGTGCATTTTAAAGGGAAAGTTGAAAATGGGGAACGATTGTTATGGAATTTTTGTAATAAATATCCACCTATTGCAAAATTTCTTTGATAAAGGTGCAATCTTATTCAATACCAATTGCAAATAGGTAGGATCAGAAACAGTAGAGAACTTTTACCATTTCACTCTGTATCAGAGTTTTTTGTTAGGTAAACCTTTTAAATTTAAAGGCTTTCAAGAAATATGGTAAAAGTAGGAATGTAGTGACAAAAAATGTTGTTATTTTCGTAGTACATTTTGTTGTACAGAACCAAACAATTAAATTTTTCCGTCATTCTATAATAGCGAAAGCTGTTTATGTGACACGATTACTGAAGTACTACATTATGTACTAAATGTAATTTATGTAAATAGACTTCATAATAATAGTGATAAACATATGACACTGACACTATTAAACGGAGGTAATTGGATAGCATTAAATAGGTACCTATAGGGTAGGTAAGTGGTAATACATAACACACGGAGTACCTAGTAACATATAACCACGTGGGAAGATAATTTAGTGGTTGATCGAAAGGTGTAAATGACATCTGCATTAACACGCCAGATAATTAACACTCTTCCATACATTGCCAGTTCTACTTTCAGATCAGTCTGAAATTCGTACCTCTGTGACTGTTACGGTCTCATGATCTTCATCACTATAATGGCTGATGAAGCAACCACCTCTGAAGTGTATCTTGAATATGGAATTTTAACATGAAATGTGAAGACCATCTTTGACACTAAAAATCAATGAGTCTTCTAGTGTTTATAAAAATTATAGTGTTCAGAATGTCGAATTGTAATTTGGATACACAAATGAGGGCTATCTACATATCATTTGCTAAAATGATGGCTAATCTAGATACCGTCTGTTGTAGTTTTCTCCGTGAACTAGACGAGGCATGAGCAAGCAGGGTTTATTTTCCATTTTGATTGACCGTGCTATATTATATATTTGGCGTACACTTTGGATAGCAACTACTGAGTCTTAGAAACATTACGTCATATTTTCTAGAAAGAAATCCAGCGCCTGGTTTGCGGTGCCTAAAAATATTCAATATCTAAGTGTAAATTTAAAGATATTTATTTTGTAAATTGGTAATAATATATTGTGTCTTTTATCCGTGATATTTTTATACGACACCAATGTTGTCAAGGCAACACTGGGCGCTGAGAAGAAACACCGAACCAAACTAAGGCCCACCAACTACTGAGTTGGTTCACTCAATCATTTATTTTGTAAAACATAGGTATGGTTACAAATAATATGTTTTGCCAAAATATGGGGTACAAAATCAACATAAACAAGCAATTATAATTAAGGTGGCTTGCCAATAGATTTCATTAAAAAAAAACAATTTAAATATGTCAGTTAAAAATTGAAATCCTAAGTGGTTTAATTAGCAAGCCGGAATCGTCATAGCCCTGTTTATCGGTAGTAAACTCAGTGACGGAGTAGTAATTATTAATTATCTACAAGGAATTTAAACAAAGACCCATTAAAGGATCCCAGACACTCTTCGTTTCTTATAGCTGCTGGTATACCATTACATATTTTAGAGGCTATACCTAGCACACTTTTGACCGTTCTGTCCCGGCGCCATTATGTATGACATATTTTTATCCGACTTCAAAAAAAGGAGGAGGTTTTCAATTCGGTTGTATTTTTTTTTATGTTTGTTATCTCTGAATACCGTCATTTATCAACCAATTTATTTATTTTTTCTTTTATGTGTCCGGATAAAAGACGGTACATACTTCCCTATTAGTCCCATTACAATTTCATCAATATCGGTTCAGCAGTATGGTTTCTAAATCCAAATAGCTAGAAAAATATGTCATCCAAGTAAACGAAATTGCTTATTTTGCTTTCCAGTGGTGTTGTTAGGTGTGGGGTAGGTACCACTAAAAAGTGAAATATAAACTTTTTTACAAAAAATACAACCGTATTCAGAAAGGTTCGGTGTTTTTTGTTTTTTCGTAATTTAACACCAACTTCCGAAGTTAAAGTTATTTTGTACCTTATAGTGTTTTTTTATTTGGAAGTCGGTTGTATTCTTTTTTTGTAAAAAAGTTTTTATTAAGTATTTACCGTCGTGTTTAATAACACGAGGGTAAATAATTAACTAACTCTGCGTTAAAAGATAACTCTGGTCTGCGTATGTTGGTCTCAGAGGACTCCTCTGCCCGCATACGAAACAAACGCAGTTAGTGAAAATTGGTGGAGAAAATAAAATAGGTGCCTATTAGCATTCTGAATGCCTACTACTCCATAATCGGCTGCTACTCGAAACTTACTCAAATGATAAGGAAAGTTTTACGCATTATTTTACCGTAAAAAGAAGTTCTTGATGACATACAAACCGCTACAAATGGTAAAAAAACTATTTTTTACATAACATCGTTGCGTAGCAATAAATTGACCCTATTTTAAAAGTATTTCGTATGTAATGTATTATTACTTACATACATAAACATGATATAATTGCGCTTCTAGGTGGCGCCTTTATTATTATTTCTGTTAACTATTATTACATTATCATAATATGTAATTTTATATAGAGGCCAGTTGTATTTATTAATTAGAAATTGGTGGTTAAACGGAGCAGCATTAACAGTTATTAATATTTGTATGAACTTCAAACGCAGAGAGAAATACAAGGTGGAGACAACGAATTGGAAAAAAAATTAAAACACTGGCAATACTAGTTCTTACGAATATGTTGTCTTTCATCAGAGATTTGATGTCACTAACTGCAACAGACTGCTTGGAATATTTCGTCAGAATAGTAGCCACTATCCTTGACTAGACGACATGGTTGGCGCAGTGGTTGAGCGATCGGCTGCTGCGCTGCGTGTCGCGGGTTCGATTCCCGCACGGAACAAATATTTGTATGGCCTACAGATAGTTGTTCCGGGTCTGGCTGTTTGTGTATGTGACTTTGTATGTTTGTGAACGCACCCACGATACAGGAGAAATTCCTAGTGTGGGGAAACGTTTTCTTAAAAAAAAAAAGAAAAAAAAAAAATAAGTTTGAGTTTTTTTGACGTTTTATGTAATTGGAAAGTTTATTTTTAATTTTCGTGACAAGATTTATAATAGTTTCAAAATATTCCTATGTATTGCCAGTGTTTTCATGAATTGTCGTATCGATTTCTCCACATTGTATATCACAGTGTAACAAGGAAACTAACATAGCAAGGACTAGCTCTTTACCACGGCTTCCATCGTGTGGTCTATCCTACAGGGCTACAGGAAAAGTGCATTTGTTACATTTTTCGATAATAGATTGCGTCGGATCAGCAGGTACTTAGTTTGGCCAGGGTTGCGGAATTTGTTCGAAAGAGTCATCGCGGCCCTGGAACGCAAAGGGCATTTGGAGGAACACGGATGGGTCAGTAAGAGTCTGACACTCCCTTCCGCTCCACCCATAGTCAAAGGAGTCATTTGATGATTTCCTAACCTTATGAAAAAAAAATGTAACCTACTTAGTTTGGCCTTTTTATTTAAATATTAGTTTAGATTGAATCAATGAAAACATTAGATACAAGCTCTCATGGTTCGCAATACGAAGTGCTAAGAGATTGCTACGTAAAACTGTTAAAGCTACATCTTTAAAATTCAGAACCGAATTCTGAAATTAAAAAAAAATCAGCTGGTAACAATCTAGTTTAGACGTCGTTAAATTTCGTATCACTATCTCTTCGTAACGTGTATGTATAGGCATGTAAGTTTATATTTTTCAACCAATGTAACTTACTAGAACTGTGAAAATAAGCAAAAGAAAACTGGAAGAGATTTGGGCGTTAAAATTAGCTGAGTGATGAGTTTTCGTCATTGTCTCACCTTTTCGCCTACTTACCTTCCCTGTACCGTTTCCAAATGATGAAAGAAATACAAAACAACGAATTAATGATTTTTAATAGATATCTGTACAAAATCTAATAAGTTAGGTAATCACAGGTGAAATTGCAACTCCTTAGATGCGATATTGTTTTATCATCCCTTAAAAATAGAACGTACCATTTCACTCATCACGATGACACCAAACAATATACTCGTATAATAATATAATAAGGCAATGTATACGTTGTAAGTGAGAAACGTTTTCCAGTTAATACTGTGGAGCACAGTTAATATCGCGCGCATAAATATTGTCGCACAAGACAGCTCCTTGCCGCTTCTAGTCTCTATTGAAGTATGGCCAGCTGGTACAGGGTGACGCTGTTTTGAGTGTGTGATATTTTAGTGATTTTACTGAGTGTCAATGCCACTAATTTCTAAGCAACGTTCGCTCGCATTTCATTCGAAATCTGTCAAAAATGTATGGATATTGAGGTTTTTTTGACAAATTGCGACCAGACTTGGCCGTCTGTATAGATTTATTTTTCAATGACCAGTTAAACTTATACCAGGCATCAGGAATCTTTTGAAGACATGATTTAGGCAAATATATTTGCCCTCCAAAAAAGAGAAATAAATGTGCTGTTTTGAAATATTTAGACATGCTTGCACCTTAAATTTTAATAAACAAAAAGAAATGATGGAGACATATTTATTAAATAGGTATGTTCAGTATAAATGCTTTTAGTTATTTCTGTTGCAAGAGGCCTTATATTCTCATGTCGCACGTTCTAATTCTCGTTAATTGTAATAACAATATTTTGCCGAAAAAAAATATTTTTGTAGCTAAGCTATCAGGTACACAGAGATTTAAGAATTTTAGACCATCATTTCAGTTTGTGTCGGTATTAATCCTGAAACCTTTAACTTATAAGTAGACTTTTCTTACATAGTACAGTATCCTAAACATGTAACCTAAAAAATGTTTTGCCTTATGTTGCATGTTATAATAATTATCTTATCTCATTCACTAAGTTACTAGTTTATCCAGACTACACAGAAGTGCAGTCCATCCATACGCAAATAAAAAAACTGTAAAAGTGAATATAGATTAGTGCCCACTAATCTATATTCACTTTTAAAGTTTTTTTCTAGTCTTTTTAGTCTGACAGACTGAAACAAAATGTAAACGTTTCTTAAAATACGGTAATTCAAATCAATCCAATTTATTTCAGTAACAATATACATTGCGTTCGAATTTAAACATTATAAAACATTTTCAAAATCATAAACGAAAATTGAGCTATTAAATAGTAATAAATTAGAAAAAATAATGCAAAATAACATTAAAAAAAGAAACTTTGACAAAAAAATGGCCCTCTATATCTTCTTAACAAACATTTCAGCACTACAAAGAATTAATTGAAATTTGCAGCACCCTGTAATATAACGCAGCGACACACGCACCTGCCATAGCGGACTCGAAGAGCAATTTTCGCTCTCTGAAGCGCCACGGATTAGTTTTTCCTTACGATAATTAAATAACTTTGAGCTATGTTGTTGCGTGATGTACGGCCGTGTTTATTGTCTTGTTCGCGACGCGAGGGTGTGAATACGGCTTTATATTATTGCGCATGTTTTGTATGCTTTTAATTAAAGCGTGTAAAGTTCACCTTATCAAAATATTGAGTAACGTTGGTACCTCTTCTGTAAAGAGTAAGGTTTTGTTTACGGTTTTAAAACGGTTTCTGGAGAATAATTGTGGTATATATCTGCGCTCTTTGCTTTGCCGATGCCGTGCAGATGCAACGTTGGATACTTATTGTGGATACTTGCTACTTAGATCCTGGGTAAGTCAGAGTATGGTAGGTACTCCAATGAGCTGTAGCTCGCTCAATGCATTACAATGCAGTTGTAGAGTTACATCTCAAACGCCTCTTGCCGCTGTCGATATTGTATTGTGGTGAAAACTTTTACCATTTTGAATAATTGATATTCCAAAGATAATTGATATTCTAGAGGTATGCACCTTTAGTTTTGTCAACACAATGGAAATTATAATAACGAAGCACCTTTAACCGCAACTCGAAAACAGAAGGCTTTCAGTAAATACCAATGATTGAGGCCAACACGTGGGGACAGGTGAACTTGTTTTAAATACAATTGAAATAATGAAACATCGTTTCATACATCGTACCTATTCCTGTCCTGCAGCGAATGCCATTTTCTAATTGAATGCAATTTTATTTCCGGTTACGGACAATATATATTACTTACCTACTACGTTATGTGTACCCATGTCTAGAAGTAAGTTCGAAAGATCGTAAGATCGATAGATCTCATGTAATGCGATCATTTTTATCACAATTATATTTCAAATATGCATCAAGATATCATTCAATATAAAGGTTCCTATTACCATTTTACATTACGTAGACACTTACATGAAAAATAACTTGAAAATTGGTTGCGAAATGTCAGAGAGCTGTAACACTTGTAATCTTTATTCATTTCAATTATAAGGGCAGCGGAAAGGCGATTGAACAACTGCGAGGGCGACACTCAGTTATGAAAACATCTTAACCCTTCCTCGCCAAGGGGCCGCTGGAGCAATTTGCATTACATCTGAATTTGAAATACTTATTTCGCTTTCAAAGACTTATTTTTGTACCACTAAGAGGCCGGAAAAATCTGATTACAAGTCTGGTTATTTCTGTTAGTTAATTGGCACTGAATATTTAAATTAGCTATCAACTGAATTGCAGTGGGTAGGAAACAAGGGTCTAAGACTTTATAGGTGTGAATATTCCATAACTATCTCTAATCACATTCACGTAGCATAACAAAGAATCACGCTTGTATTTTTAGAGGATACAGCCACATTTTGCTAACTACCGTTGACAATCTACAACTAAAATCAAAAACCCGCGATTCCATCATGACACTCGCAAAGCAAACATGTGCCAGGCCTACACATGAGCCTTTTTTTTAGGATGGGTAATATAAAAAAAATGACTCCTTTCACTCTGGGCGGAGCGGAAGAGAGTATACTCTTACTGATTAAAACCCATCCGTTTTCCTCCTAATGCCCTTTGCGTTCCAGGGCCGCGGTAACTCTTTCGAATAAAATCCGCAACCCTGGATACATGAGCCTACACACCGACTTACTTCAAAAAAAGGAGGTGGTTCACATTTGACTGTTTTTTTTTTTTGTTTGGAAGAGTATTTTCCCGTACTGGTCCCATTTTAATTTGGTGAAGATCTAATGAAGAACTTCGGAGATAGGCAACGGAACTCTTCAATAAATGATAGCAAATCTCCCGGGATTGCTGAAATCGCATGTCTGTTTATTGTTTACACCAGTTCATAACATAACAACACGCCGGTACGCTGTGAACGGGTACGCAGATGTGTACAAGTCAACCATGGTTTTGGGGTTTTCTATTCGGGCATAACTTTATTGTTTATGAACCGATACACATGAACTTGATATTTTCTTTTGCGTTGGGTTTAATTAAAGCTAAACACCACAAAAAACTTTTACTAAAAAATTTCGGAAGTCGGTGTTTTTGGTTGTTTCTTCGTTTTTTGACACCGACTTCGAAATTAAAAATATTTCATACCTTGTAGTGTTTTTTTTATTTCGAAGTCAGTTGTATTTTTTTGTGAAAAAATTTTTGTGTAACTTGAGGCTCTAAATCAAGTGACATTCTACCAGCGATACCAATCAAGATGGTTATCCTTTTTCCAACTATGTTAGGGTCGGCTTCCAGTCCAAACGAACGCAGCAGAGTACCAGTGTTTTACATGTATAGTAACCGAGTAGCACAAGGCAAGACTGGTGTCAGATTTCTTAGCTTCTCATCTAGACCCATAACGACTGTCGAAAACTACAGATCAATAAGAGGACTGATTCAACGCTCGCATTCGTATATCAGATGCAATCTATCAAAAATATGTGGAAATTAAGGCTTTTTTGACAGATTGCGAATGCGAATGTTGTTTAAAACTTAGTACAATAAAATTGGCACTCAGATCTGTCAGATCATTCTATCAACGATAACGATCATGAATCGTCCAAAATATCTGGGGTTGACCACTTGAAATCAATCCAAATGGAGTATCGATTGGAGCTAGAATAAGTATCACATGCACCTTTAGAGTTTTTTTTTTGTAATTCTATGTTTTGATTAACTATAAACAATAAATAAATAAATAATAAATAAATCACGATTCTTATTCCTTTTCTCTGCTCTAATCAACCCAAAACATAACAATTTCCCAACAAATCAAAACCAATATAAATCATGAAACACGACACTGTAGCTAAATATAAGATAAGATGTACTAAGAAATTAAACATGAACAAAGTATTAACTGGGGCGGACAGGAGCGACCATGCCGTCTACAACTCTCACAAATTCGCATTAAGAAAGGCACCTAGATGAACTTACTTCGCTTTTAAGCCGGAGACCTCTTGCCGTTTATAAATCCAATTGGATTTAGTTATGGGACACACCGGGCTTTAGTTAAAGATTAAGTTTAAGCTGTGAGTAAGGCGATGAAAGCGAAAGGCAAGACATTGTTTTGTCATGAAATAAATTCAAATGATCATAAAAAAGCTTTGAAATTTTTGCTTGCAAAAGCATATGAAAGATGTGTTGGTATACAATGGTTTTCAGCCAGATAGCAAATCGTCAGAAATTGCTACAAAATATTTGAAACCAGTTTTTTCGTTCGCGTGGACTTCAAATCGGCATTAGACGTATTCTGTTAATCCAGGTTATAAACTTTATGTTTGCCCATGCATATGCGTTCAGTATTTTTTTCGATGAAGTGTTACACACCATCCATATGCTTCTTTACAAACTTTCACATTTTAAGGAAACACTAACAAATAGGTAACTAGGTGGATAGGCAACACTCATTCGATGTCATTATAATGAAGATGACGCGAATAGAGATAAGTTTAGGGCGTTCAATAATTTCTCAGGACCTTTTCATCTTATTTTACAATTGTTTTTCCCAATACAACGTGTTGTTACACGTTGTATTGGGAAAAACAATTGTCAAAACAATCGAAAAAAAACAATCGAGAAAAAAATCTGCTGTTCAGTACATTTTGTCGAGTTACGCGCAGATAAATATAATATATGGGGCAGTCGATTTTTTTTTTCGCTATTTCAGTGTTGGTCCCATAGTAAAGTTGTTTGTAATGATGAGTACAATGACCCCTTATTGGTGGACCCCTTATTATATTGCGTTTATTCTGTTACACGTTATATATCAAATCCAAATACACACTACTACACACTACTCACTACTTTACATAAATAGATAACGAAGGGTATATTTTTTTTTTGCATAAATAAAAGGAAACAACAAATCTGGTTTTCAAAAACAGAATAGGTAAGAATATAAAGACCACACATGAAATACAGTAAAATCTTAAAACGATGTTTCATCCTATCCAAAAAAGCGACAAATCATAAATACATCAAAGTAAATCTACCTGGAATAAAATGAATAAAAAACCGATACAATCAAAACTTATACGCAAATCGCAAACGCGTTTAATGACGAGTTCATTTCAGTTTCGAATAATAATAACAGTAACTCAAAACAAAATATTCTGAAAAACACTTCTCTCAGCCAAATGTCATGATAAGATCTCTGCAATTGTGATAAAATCACGTGCAGAATCACTCTCTCCCATTCTTTAATAAATATATCATTAACAAACGGTGTCTTCCTTGATCGACTTCAAGTCAAACCTCAAAGTATTTCAAAGATTTTCCATCGTTCCCATATAGCCTATACTTACCCAAGTAGCATTGCAAGCTGTATACAAGCTGTATTTAGGTTCGTTTGTATACTAGAAGCTGTATATTCAGGCTGTATAAAGGCTGTTTAAGCGCTTATACAATCCTTATAAGTAAAAAAAGGGCCCATATTATACAGATTTTTGCGTTAGTATAGCTGTATAGTAGCTGTGGAAGCAATAGAGAAGCTGTACAATAGCTGTATTACAGCTGTTATTCGGTGTACAAGGAAACCATTATATTACAGATATTATCTTATAAGAACTTTGTAAAGAAAAGTGTTCTAAATAGGTTTTTGAAGAGAATTACAAAAGAATCAAAATAAAACTAACTATTTTCGATGACATACGTAGGAAACGTACTGAATGGCGACATTATTATTAATATTTATTACTAGAAGTAAAAGATATTCGTGGACTTGTTTATCTGATGGTGTATATTGGTGAATTGAAAGTGCAAATTAAATTTATTGTGAACCTGCGTATGGTTTCCGGCAAATAATTCACGCGCCAGCAAAATAATCGAGCTGATATAAAGAAAAATACTAAATACGGTAAATAAATGTTTGTTTTTAAGGTTAGAATAAAAAAAATAATTTTAAAGTAATAGATGTGAGGGCACACTGATCATTATTCAAGCTGATAATCATGATACGGCTTTAGTTGTTGTAAAACATTCCTTTAGTTTTGCTGTAAATTTTGTTTTTGTACATTCGAAAATGGCGATAATTTTCTAAACAGCCTAAACGGTATTTGCAGAGTATTGTAGTCTGAATAGCTGTACTAAGTAAGTAATAGATTACATTGAACAGCTATTGGCTTTTAATCAGCTTTTAAATAGAATATTTTATTACTTAGGCTGTATACCAGTTCTTTATGCATAACTTATAATTCTCTTTAGGGTTACTTATAAGAAATGAAAAACCCTGAGCTCAAGATGACTTTGATCCGTTCCTCACTTTATCAATAATATTTTATTATCAGCGCTCACGCATTTCGTCTTAAGAGTTACTTACTTAGTTGTTTTATTTTATTCCTAAGTAAAATTGTTAAGTATTATTAGTGTGTACCTGAATTATACCTGTTTTACTTTATTTTCAGGAAAACATGCCGTTTAAAATTATAGAAATCATAGAGAAAGGGCAAAACAGGCTTTGCATTGTACCAAGTTTGTGGGAATCAAAGGGCTAGTTAAGATGGCCAAGAAAGCGATTATGGATCAAAATAGTGACACAGACATTGTACGCGTCTAATGTAGGAGAAACAAGATATAGAAACAACTTGAAAATTCGTCGTCATCATCATCATCTACTTGCGCTGCTGCATGAAGATATATCATCTTCAGGTTCCGAAAGTTGAACTAAATCTACACATTTGCCATTTTTGCTGCGGAACCCTCTTCGTTGGCCGTCAATGGCATTGACGATCTCTATCTACCTCAATAAATGATAGTTCACTATCGTAACTGTTATTTGTTTGATAATTTGTAATATTCAAATATTCCCTTCAATCCTCCTCTTGACTACACCAGATCTTTTTACTTTTTTACATATTGTATTTGTGCACAATGAAAATATTAATTAATGCAATCGAGCGAACATTAGTCTGTATTACTAACACATAGTAATACAGACTAATGTTGTAGTATAGCTGTCATTTATTTTTTTAGTTTTATAACACCCTCATAGACGGAAGTCATAAAACCACTGTACTTACAATAGTGTACAATGACGCCATTAAAATAAGTTTGAGAACGGAATTTGCATTTACCACTGTACAGAAACAAGTGTCAAGTGATACTATAATAACACTTAGAGCTGTAATAAGTAAGTGATTACATGTGAAATACAGCCTGTATACAGCTTTAACGATAAAACCAGATTGAAGTGTCACAAAATACTTAAAGTTGTATATTAGAGTTTTAATATTCTGTTTAAGCACCCTAAGCTTACGCGGATCCCTCAATAAGTATTTTATACAGTTTGAGCTGTATAATAACTCATAAATCACTCTTACAAAGACAAAATCATTTTTTGACACTCTTGTAGGTCTCTAAAAGAACTCTAAGTTCCAAATAGGCTGGTATATTGATGTTGAAAACGCTTGCGTGCTGCTTGGGTAGCCTACCTCATGAATAGTCATGAATGTAGTACGACAGGTAGTTCCAGAGATTTGCGCATTCAAACAAGCAAATTCTTTAGCTTTATTATATTAACATAGATAGTACAGATTATATAGTGTAGATTACAGACCCATCACTCATATACCAGACTTTCTAAAATTTAACTCATGAAAAACTCATGCACCATAGACATAGAGTTCTTGAACAAAATAAAATAATAAAAGAAGAACAAAACTGCTTTCAAAAAAGCAAGTCAATAACACTTGCAGCTTTCTCTCTTGACATGTCTATTAAAGAAAATATTAATTAAAAAAACCCGAAACTGTTGTTTTCCTTGACATGAGTAAAGCATTTGATTCAGTAAATTACAACAAGCTGTTAGATATATGCGAGCGCTATGGAATTCGGCGTCCGGTACTAGATTGGGTCCGAGGCTATCTCTGCGGTCGGACACAGTGCGTAGAAGTGACTCGCATAAACAAAAACTGGACGTCAACAACCTACAGATCCACTTTAAGGGCAATCGATCAGGAGTACCACAAGGTAGTATTTTATGACCTCCTCTATTCCTCTTGCATATCAATGATTTACCGAATGCCACCAATAATAAATGCGTGCTGTTTTCCGACGATGTCTCAGTGATTTTACCTAGCAATAATAACATAAAAAAACACGAAACAGAAGTACACGAGACACTAAATGACATAGTTGGTTCGTTAACACTAAATGACCTTAAGGTGAATTTGTCCAAAACAAAATATGTACATTTTAGCAACTAAATCTTTAAAAACATAATTTCAACATTACGTTCGAAGAAGAAAACAGAGGTGACAATATTGGATTTCTTGACCTTAGACGAGCACTGCAATTACATATAAATAAAGTATGCAAGAAACTCAATAGATGTGTTTACGCTTTAAGACAGTTATGGAAAACAGTTAGTAAGACAGCAGCTCTTACTGCTTAAAACGGCCACGTAAGCTCCATCTTAAAGTACGGATTATTGTTATGGGGCAACTCGCCACACATTAGAGCTTCCATTATACAGAAAAAGTGTATCCTGTCCTGTATGTAATGCAGGCCGCTTTTCAAAAAACTACGAGTACCTACTTACCCTCACAGTAATGAAAATTATAAATAAAGCTTTCATTAAACAGAAAAAGTGTATCGGAGCAATAAGTAACGTCGGACCTTTTGAAACATGCAGGCCGCTTTTCAAAAAACTACGCATAGGTACTTACTCTTACAGTAATGAAGTTTCTAAATATAAGTCAGGAGACCCCAAAATTCATACTTCTTGTGGAAGAGCATTGCATAAAAATAATAGCTATAGGATGGCCAATATGGCCATCAAAGTTTACAAACATATTCCACGTCTGTTGTGAGAACCTTCCTCATATAAGTTTCAAAAGCAAATGAAATCATGGTTAATACAGAACTGTTTTTATACCTGTGGTGATTTTTTTAACTGCTAGACTTAATCTATATAAACCATGTATTGATCTATTGTATTCTTTATATTCTATTTGTGTACTATTGTATTCTATTTTTACCTAAAGTAAACTTTTGCATGCCTCCTGTACGTGAGATGTATAAAGCAATACTTTCTTGTATCACCCATTCTATCATATTTCTGGCGAAATAAATGATTCTTGATTTATTATTTAAAAAAAAACCACTTATTATCGAATACCGTAAGTCTATATAAGGACTGGTGTGTTTTCTAAATATATCACTCAAAAATACAATTTAATTAAATTCAACTATTTCCGCTAGGTCTCTGTGTACCGCTTACCTAGTGGCGGATAATTGTCTAGCACAAGGAGTTTGTCTCTATTAGAGGCAGCGAGGGTCCGGTATTTGATGCTCGATTGTTTAACTCGCAGACGTCACAACTAATAGTGAATGACTCAGGAGCTACGAGTAAGTACCATGGATGACAGTGCTTAACTTCTGCTAAGAGCTAGGTCTTGTGGTTGCTGGACTTAAATGTTATGTGGAAACTATGTTATCTAAGTACATTTTTTTATTCAGATAAACTAAATTATTTAGTATTTGTTTACGGAATCTAAGAATAATGGTAGGATCGAATTACACATATTACCTGTATTTGGCCTCTACATTATAAGTATTTGTGCTTATGTTTGACTAAACATCAGACAAAAATATGTATCGTACCTATACATAGTATACATAATTTTTAAAGATGTCTGGTAAGTTTAAGCGGTATTTTGAATAGTCTGAAAAACTACCTTACCTACTAACGTAAGGTCGAATTACACATATAACCTGTATTTGGCCTCTACATTATAAGTATTTGTGCTTATGTTTGACTAAACATCAGACAAAAATATGTATCGTACCTATACATAGTATACATATTTTTAAAGATGTCTGGTAAGTTTATGCGGTATTTTGAATAGTCTGTAAAACTACCTTACCTACTAACGTAAGGTAGGAAGGCGGGGTAAGAAGGCGAGGGGGAGAGGGTGATATGAGCCATTTCACGTTTTGACGGGAATCGAAGCATAATTTCCTTGAGTTTTTAGTCGATGGATAATGATGCTGTTTGAATTCTCTTTTTAATAAAAGAGAATTCAAACAGCAACTCCATCGACTGCAACAACCAACCAATCAAATCACCACACACATCAGCACTAAACCTTTTCTCGATTCGAAATTCGAAACATTCAAACATAACCGTAATCGATAAAATGGCGTCGGGCTATGAAGGCGGCACAGAGACAATAATAAATTGTAATTACAATTTAAAATGAGCAGGCGGTGCCGTGGGTGTGGCTTGCCCCCACGACTCGGCAAGCCACCTTACCTCCCCGTGTGTGCACTTTTTACATTCGTACTGCAAGCAATTAGTGTCGTGTGCGTGTTCGGAAACTTTGTGAATAATATGTTGTATCGGAAAACTGAACGAGGAGGTAATGGAAAATCTCTTACTTGTAATCTCGAGCTGTAGTGTCTGGGCTTCGGTTCTAGCTCTATCGCGAATATCGTGCCGATTTTCAGGATTTCAGGTTTGATATTTTTTTGTAAACAGTTTCAGTGGCAATCGTTCCATGAAAACTTCTGAAACTTATTCGATAAAAAGACATAGTAAATTAATAAAATAGTATTATCACAAACCAATAACATTAATTTACAAAACATACTATTACGTTTAGTCCATGTCTCTTTTTCCAGAATACATTAACATAATCAAATGCTGCAACTAAATACAACGAAATAGACAGAAAAAGCACATTTAATACATAATAATTTCCAAACACATCACCATGTTTTGTTCCCAAAACTGATTTGATACGTATCGAATAGCTATTTACCAAAATTACACGTTACAGAACATTTACTTGGTTTATTTTCCATTCCCTCGCATTCAAGTATGATTTTTATAATAAAAAGACAACCAAGCATGTTTAGGTTGAAGTTTCAACGGGCTCCGTATGTTTTCTTTAAGTTATTTTAATTGTTAGCGTGTAATCCAATAAGTACAAAACTGTTCGTCCATCATTATAACTAAAATAAGGACCGACTTTTTTTTATTATTATAATGCATAAGCACGCGCTTGACCACTATCTCACCTGATGGTAAGCGACGATGTGGTCGAAGATGGAGCACGCTTGCCTAGAAGTAACCTATTCACTCTTGACTTAAAGACTCCCAGGTTGTAGCTATCAGGAAACACAGACTCCGGCAGGGAATTCCACTCCTTAGTGGTACGCACAATGAATGTATTCCCAAAACGCTTTGTGCGTGTGGGTGGGATGTCCACCATGTACCGGTGGCGCATCGGCGTACGTCTTGTGGTCCGATGATGGAACGGGCTAGGCGGAATCAAACTATACAATTCCGTTGCACACTCTCCAAAATGCAACCGATAGAAAACCGACAGGCTAGCAACTCGGCGTCGATGCTCGAGACTTTGGAGCTTCGACTCGACGAGCCTATCATTGCCGATGATCCTCTTGGCTCGTTTCTGTATTGACTCAAGGGCATCAAGCTGGTATCTGTACTCTGTACTTTGTCATTAATTATTAGTTGAATTCCCTCACGAAACCAAAAACGTTTATGCTCTATCTAAATGTCTACTTATACTACGTCCACACGAAATAGACTTATGTCTGCGCAGACTTTGGACTCTAAACAAAACAAAATCTATCACATCAACATTTGTCTGCGCAGACTTTGTTGGAAGTCTGTACAGACATTTTTTGTTAGTCTGTACAGACATTTTTTGTTCAGAGACCAACTTTTGTCTGCGCAGACAAAAGTTGGTGTCGTGTGACCGATTCATTACTAATAGATCTTGAAAACTAAGTTGTAAAGAATTGAACAATGGTGTATTCACTATCTGCTGGCGCCAATCAAGAACTCAATTCATAATTACCTACTATAATAAGCAACATATAATGCAAAATCTATTATCTACAAGCAGCGCCTTTCAATCACTTATAAGTTTATATAAACTTGCACAAGAAAATCGGATCAGGTAAATCAGAACTATGTTCAATTAGAACTAAAAAAATTTAAATGTTGCTCACAACTGATTTAAAGAGGAAAATAGTTTTGGAATTAGGAAAGACCTTCTGCTCCATGATTATTAGGTCTGTATAATATACCTTTTTCTTGTTCACGATAAGCATTCGCCAACTATCAGAATTAATAATATTATTATCATTAATTCGTACAAAAGCTTTTCTTAAAGTAACTCGATCTGAAAACGAAAGCTGGAATTCTGGAGAAATCCTACTAAATCGATTACGAAAATGCTTTCACTAATAGAATACAATGTCGCTAAGTGTATTATTATAGGATTCTGATTCTGATTCTGAGTCTGATTCTTATCCCGAAAATATGTAAGGTTTCTGTGGAAACCCACGGAAGTGAACCTGCGGAAAAAAGCTAGTAGCTAGTATTTATTTGGATTGTCTATATGTGCAGCCATTGAATAGTTTTTTCTTCAATATAGCTGATGATTAATTGATTGGGTATGGCGAAAGCACTGTCGTACACTTACTCGAATTATAAGCCATATATACAAAAATACACGTTATAAAGTTTAGGTAGAAAAACCAAATAATCTTTCACGTTGAGAACGATTCCCTAGCCAGTACACTATTGTAGTCTTTGATTCCCAGTGAATGCTGTAGGTAGTGAAGTTTCTACCTACAGCATTCAATAATTAAATGTAATTAATTGCAGGCATACTGGGAAATCATCAAATGACTCCTTCCGCTCTGGAGGACTTCCGCGGAAGGGGTGTAGACTCTTACTGACTAAAACCCATACGTGTTCCTCCTAATGCCTTTTGCGTTCCAGGGCCGCGGTGACTCTTTCGAACAAATTCCGCAACCCTGGTAACCTACCTGTGACATAATGTCAGTTTATTTATTTCAACTCATTTTTTATGGTGTAAAATTGTAATTATTTTGATATTTGTGATAGTTTTATGTTGTTTAAGTGCTTTGCCTTTTATAATCTTGTTTTTGTTGTGTCATTAAAAAGTTCTTTAATCTATCGATCTATCTATCATTATTCACGTTTTCTTCGTCTGGGGCTTCAATTTTTTGTCGTCAATACTTACAAGTCTTACTAGAAATTGATTAGTTCATTTTACCTACATCATCTTTCCATCTAACACTAAGTTCAAAAACCGTTCTGCCCACGGACCCCTAATAGAAGGATAGAGATCATAATCTCAGAGGTTCGAGTTCGGGCCCGAATAAAATGGAAATACATTTTAATGATTATTATGCCCGTAAACGTTTCGCCGTGGACGCTATACCATTCAATCGGTCTAATCATTAATTCGAACACTTTTCACCAATTTTTTGTTGTTGAAAGATTTGAGCGAAGCTTTTGATATATCTAATGTGGAATCGGTAAATTCGTATGAATCTTGAATTGGTAAATTGGAATTAGTAAATAATAATTAGTTGTGTTTGTTTGTTTTCTTTAAATAAACTTGTTGAATTTAGGTTTCAGAGATAAAACCGTGTGTTACTTATGTGATTTATTTTGTTGTATTTCAGTCTCTTGAGTGAACTTACCTGAAACATTGAAATACAGCAGTTGAAATACCAAAATTAAAGAAACAATTTTTAAAACAAAATCTTAAAACCATTTAATTGATAAGTACCTACGCTACTCTACTCTTTAATCAAACCGAACAGCAATTATAGCAGCCTGATTAACGACGTGTGATAACTAGATTATCACATAATTGCGGGACAAAACTAGAATAAATTGCGGTGCCAAAAACCCAGTGTTTAAGTCAATAACCTAACCGCCTATGTGGCTTTATAACGATGATTCGGCGCCAACCAATGATTGATAGCCGTCGTAAACGTCAAAATTTTTGGTTCCAAAAATAAAAGATTGCGCGGTGATCAAAACACCATATCAAAATCTGTTCCGAATAAACGTAATAATACGTTAATTTCGACGGTTTCAAACGATCGAATTAGTTTTTTAATTCGTTCGTAAATGGGTTATCTTCTTGTGTTTAATTTTATGGCGATTTAATTATATTTCTCAGCTAACCTTATACTTATTTATTACATTGTATGACGTGTTATTTATTATTATTGATTGTACCTAACTTATCTGTGACATTTCTGGTGCATAAAAACTTTTTCAATTGTTGTTGTTCCAATGAACTGCTGCGCTATTCTGAACATGGAAAACCAATGAAAATACTATTGAACTATATCTATTGTTCATAACTTCATCTATCTATTGTCTGTGATACTGTTGAAATTCAATTACTTTTAAATTCTATATGTAGGTATCACGATACCTTGTACCTACATATAGGATTTATGTGTGAATATTATGTGTCTGTAGATCCACAAATCTACAGACAAACAAAACAATTTTCACACCAGCCAAGTCAGCGGCATCTCCAAAAATTTGCGACAACACGATAGTATCACAGTATCAACGTTATTTAAATGCAAACGTGTGTTAGAAATGTAACTGCTTTACCTACTTTGTTTCACATTTTCACCTAAAAATAATATAAGTACCTTCACTGATTTCAGCCGACGCAAAGACGCTTCCACAAAGTTATCACGCAACCAAAATATGTTTTAGATGAAGCAGAGTTCCCGAGTGGCATGCCAGCTACATCAACCACTCTTCCTGCACACAATGCACGTTTGTTTGGCCTTCCTGTTTGTCGTACTTGCAGCAATTGCGCTGAAACACACAAATTATAACTGAATTTTGTACCTCCATTTCAAAGGCAGGTGCTCACAAATTCATTCTAACTAGTATGTTGATTTAATTTAGAATTTTGCTGCTAACAATGGCGGTGTTTCAGTTTGTGCTGTGTTTTATTGTTTAGCGAAGTTTTGTGTTTTGTTTTCAGGTGAGCGTTTGTGAAAGAAATAGTAATGTGGTAGGTGAAATATTAATTTAAATATTTATTATAATGTTTTGTCTACTATTGTGGTAAACGTTACAGTTACAGTACTTTAATGAGATCCCATCCATTTCATGATTATAGTCGCGACTTGCTGCGATAAGTATAGGTACTATGAGCAGATCGACTATTTTTTACCCTGACATGATCGACGTGTTTTGAATATCTGTATTTCTTTTTTAATATCCGTAAATATTCTTTTCCTGTATACGTTATTCTTTTTCATTTAATTTTATAATTTAATTCTAAAAATGATTTCATTTAATTACATTAGCATAGTCTTAATCTTTAAACAACAATAACTCACAAACAATTTTTATCGATTCATTAATTAACGAGTATCGTATTTGCAATCTTGGTATGCCTTGTAAAATAATATTAATACAGGTTATAAGGTTAGAGCTAAATTATATTTAATAGATATTGGAATTTATTACCGCACTGATTGATATTTAAACAAAAAATCGAAATTACTCATAAATAATATGACTTGGACTCACTCTAAAAATAATACTAAATTTGCAAATTATAATGTTACTTGTAAACTATCAATCAATCAATTGATTACTTTACATTTTGTTTATTACGATATAGACAACAAAATTAATTTAATAATATGTTTATTTATTGGTAACATTACATTATTTCAGCTTAGCAACGGGTTTTATTGAAGATACGTTACTTAATCGAGTCTTATTTCATTTGGGTGACCCTTGTCGTTCAATCACGGGTAACTTCTCCGATGTAAGGAGAAACCTGGTCCGTCGGAAGGCTTACACGTGGACATAGGTAGGTTTAGTTTGAATAAAGAACATTTTGAAAGACTTTGAAACGTCATGGATAGCCATTGACGTGTTTTCTGAGGGTCTAAACGAATGACATTCTATCAGCGGTAGCGTGGCGAAGACGTATGTCAAAGCGACAAAAATGTATGGGATTGACAGACGCTGTCGAAACGTCGTCGCGCGTCAAACGTCAAATGTTTTGGTGTTTCGACAATCGCATTTGCTGATAGAATGGCACTTTTGTGTAGAGCCTCTACCAAACATGTTATAATGAGTTATATTGCTGTTTAATTTTAGTGGGAGAAAAGTCAAGTGTTTTAAACACCCCGCTATTATAATGCCAATCATACTCGACGAATAAAAAAATATTTTATAGTATTGTAAATAATATGATTTGATTTTTTAGGATGGTTGTCATAAGGAACTATCAATCTGAATAGCTAGCCTTTTACCAACCATGTTAATGTTGGTGTTGTTTAAGCGGATGCATCTACCAGAATTAAAGTGGATCGACTGTTTAGCTGACCTTCACAGTCATCCCAGTATAACTGGTTTACACGAGAACCCACCCATTTTCTGGCTTGTGGCTATCTGTATTGATTGCGGGAAAATAAAAAAATACAGCCGGTACTACGGTCAACACGTGTCAGATTTTTATACTTTGTAAGAAAAGAAACATTGAGTTAAAATACAGGAAGAAAACGACACCCTTTCTTTTCATATTGGAGTTTTCAGGTAGTCAGTATTTCATTGGTCTTTGGAAAACCCCAAAAAGGTTTAAGGTACGAAAATCAGTCAACTTTGTCACCATCGTCCACTGCCGCCATGACTTTGGACAAGAAAAAAATTAAGAGAAAAAAAAAACAAGTTGGGCAATCGGTGGCCAATTGCATTTTGTAGCAGTGAGCGCGAGTCGCGTGCTGGCCGCCATTAGCCCGCCCTCCTGGGCTGTTTGCCAGAAAATATCACTCATTACGTGTGGAAAGGCTATTGCTATGCTAACGCCAGATGCTATGCTGGAAAATGTTCCTGTAAGAAAAGTTGTGGTGAATTGTAAATGGTTTTATTTAGATTTTTATCCATGTAAATATTTTAAGTGCATCTAGTAGACCACGCTAAGGACCGCTTGCACCGGTCAGATTTATCTTATTAACTCCGAATTGGTTGCTAATACGGGCCCATAGTGTGAAAGATTTTTTTTTCTTTAAAAATAAAAGTTGCCCAAACACTAGGAATTTGCGGGTGCGTTTACAAACATCTAAAGTCACATACACAAATAGCCAGACCCAGGACCAATATCTGTAGGCCATACAAATATTTGTTCCATGCGGGAATCGAATCTGCGATAAGCAGCGCAAGAATCAATTAACCACTACGCCTGCTTGCGTATGATATTTAACTTCCTGTTAACAACTCTGAGTTAAGTTTATGGCACAATTGAGCCAATTTTACTTACCACAGAGATCACAACCCTTGTCCTTCTAAAAAGTACCTGCTGAACTAAAAGAGATTTTTCTGCATAACAGTTTTATGTTTTTTCATGTGATATTTAAGAAAAGTTGGTCATTATACTGGTTGACATCGTTCTGGTGCAACCGAAGTTATGAATTGATTCGATCAAGAAGTCATTCATAACAGAGTCCACTCCTGGGCCTTCTCCAAATCCTTCCAGGTTTTCTTTTCTCGAGCCACCTCGAACCAGCCCATGGAGTTTTAGGTAATGATTAAAATGTTTGATATCTTCTTTATATCAAACATTTAAATCATTACCCAAAACTCTTCAAATCTTAGAAAGTTTATCAAATCTAGCTATTCTTCTGAAAGCAATAGCCTTTAATTTCCTTCACACGTAATATGCAACAACGGTCAGTACGGAGTGGCGACACGTCGTCTTATCTAGAAACCTATTTATTATGTCTAATGATTTTTATTATTCGGGTTGCGTAGGTGAAACAGCTAAACCTTTTGCTAGAGCCTCAATAAGACTTCACTTTGTAATTTTCAGTCGTTGTCCGGTAAATCAAACTTTAAATACGCTGAACTCTGAACTCCCATCACTTCCCGCGGGTGTCGTCATAGGCGACTAAGGGATTCACCAGAGAATGGACAGCAGCATTCTCTGTAGGTATACATTGCTACAGCTACACTGCGATCGCCAATCCGCCTGCCAAGCGTGGCGATTATAACAACCCCCACCCCCCCATGTGGGGAGGGCTATGTCCACCAGTGGACGTCTTTGGCTGATATGATGATGCCCGTTTTAACTAACACTGGGTAAATGCCTAAATAAAAATACGCTAGTTTTGCACTTTACAACTATAATAAAATATTCACACATTAAGTAGCTACATTAGATTACAAAAGTAAGACTAAGTACAAAAACATAACCAACGGACCCCTTCGGCCAACGCACGGCTCACCCCCGTCCAGCTGCACCGTGCAAATAAATTTGGTTTTCATTAGTACTAGCACAACACATTCCTCAAACAGTTGATTGTTATTAAACAAAGAAATTGCATCGTAGTTGATTTTAACAGTGATTCCGGTCACGACATTGTTCACTAATGAAATATTAGTTACGCCTTTTTAGCGTTTGATATTTTTTTATGAAATACCCTTTCGTAGTGTGAAAGGGTATTTCATACCGAAATACCCTACCCCATAATGGTCCAACAAATAGTTCTATAATGAGATAAAAACTAAGATTGATAGAGGAAATTAGCAGAAGAAAAGAAGCCTGTGCTCAGCACTGGGCGAAGTTACATAAGATTGCTGGTCTTAAAACTGAATAGATTTTTATTTTCATAAAAAATATGTCGAACACAAAAACAATAATGGGAAATTGTGCTTATAATTATAGGTACTTATTCTTATAAGTAATAACAATCGTCTCACCCATTTTTACGTAATAAACATTTATTCAGTTTAACTGTCAATATAAAATCGATGGCAGACTCGATCATCGCAATTTCTCAGCGATTACGTACCGATACCTCCGGAGAGTTCCCGGTAAATCGCATAAATAATACGCAAATAACCATCTCCAGCAGTTTTTATTTAATTTCATGAACGTAAGTAAGCTCGGAGAAAATTCAATCACTTCAATTAATTCAACAGTTTTCGACGTAATTAATTAGATGTGACTAAAAATGCTGTAAAATTGTCTTCAATTGGATATTTTTTACTCGCATAGTTGAGAATGGCATTTGTTTAACCTACACTCCTGCAGGTAATAGTTTATTTTTAATTTTATGGGATTATAGCATTTATTATGGCTACTGAACGCAATGGGCCATGTTGGACACACTTCAGCGTCCATTGATGAATTGCGTAATGTGCCGATGAACGTTGAGGTGTATCTAATAGAAATCTTTGCGGAACAAAATACATCTATAGAGGCTCAGAGAGACATTATTTTATATATTATTTAGTAGTTGATGATTGTTTAGGTTTTGACCGATGAGTTTCACGTCTAAGCTACCCTTTACTCAACTTATTTGTGGCGCAACATGTCTCCCACCATACTTATCCATTAGTCGCCAACTCAGTAGTCGCCCCTCGGTTGTTCTTTCCGATAGTCCACCCATCGTTTGTTTTCCTTTGCTCTTTAACATACAAATAATTTGTAAAAAGTCCATACTTGCCCCACTGCAAGGCTCAGGCTTCATGATATCAACATCCATAATTATTCATCAAACAAATATTGTCTCCAAAAACTGAGACGTCATTAAAAGGGGACTCGTAAGACATGAGATGCCGGCAATAACTCGATTACAAGGGGGTTGTAGAGGGTGCGAGGGGGGTGTAGAGGATTATAAGAACTTCGTTAGTCTCTCGAAGGTGTCTAACTCAGGTCTGCGACGGAGAGATTATCGCTTTTGCCTTTAGCGCCGCATTTTGTCGTGAGTTTAGAATATTTGACGTGATAAGATATACGTTACATGGGATGCGCGGGTTTATGTTCGTGTAAGTACTAGGATTATTATGTTGTCTTTGCTCAGGTAGGTTTTGTGGTACAGCTCTTATAGAGGTTTTAGCGTCACCGAATCGTTGTCTGGTATCTAATCTAGAAGAACAGGCCAACATCGAGCTAAAGACGGAAGAAAGACTTAGAAGAGTGGTCTGTCGTAGCTTTCCTTACCTAAACCCTTAATGTCCCAACAATTTTATACAAGCGAGGTTTAAATAAGCTCTATTAAATGAAAATGATTTTGATGGTTTTTGTAGTTTTTCCTGCTTCCAATTCTCCAAATCTTTCACTCCTTTGGCAACCACACTGTCATGCAAAATCACCAACCATCCATTTACCCTATACGGAGAAAACGTCATCAAATTTTCAGTTTGAGCGACGGGTACACCAGCGGCCGAGTGTAGAGCAAACGCACCTATCACTCGACCACAAAGGCACAGCGGCAAACACAAAAGGTATCTAGTGAACGCAGCTCAAACTTACCGACGATGCAATCATAACTTGTGCCGCTAAAACGTATCCAACTTAATGTGTATTATGTGTAATCGCCTTAAAATTCGGTACATGTTAAAACTTTGATATCACTTCGGATGATAGTTGGGATGTTTATTGCTTGTTTGGTTCGGTGGGTTAAGCTTGCTGTAGGTTTGCTGGTTACCAGAATTAGTGAAGTCCATTTTAAGTTTTGGTTTTCCAGGTCGTGAAGTTTTGTTATACTTAAATGTTGTGTTTTTAAAATGAAGCTTTAGGACAAAAAACCGAAGACATACCAAACAGAAAAACGTTCTCCAAGAAGCTTTTTTTTTAATGGATGGAAAATCATCGAATGACTGCTTCCGCTCTGGGTGGAGCGGGAGGGAGTGTCAGACTCACTAACTAAAACCCGTCCGTGTTCCTCCTAATGCCCTTTGCCTTTCAGGCCGCGGTGATTCTTTCGAACAAATTCCGCAACTCTCGAAGAAGCTACGACTTTCATTTTGAAGATATCTAAAACTGTTTTTAAACAGGATAGGTAATTGTATGAAACACTGCGTGCGTAGTGCTTTTTTAGGACATATAAAGTCCAGTTGAATATCAATTAGTTGACGTTTATGATCTGATCGGTTCTAATCTGATGACAGGAAAGTAATATAAAACCATCTTGAAGCGACGCATGATGTCTGTCTTTAAAATGCCGACTATCAAACATCTTGATAAACAGGGAGCAGACAGATACGAAGCCAATTAAATGATTGATGCAACAAGATATCCTAGAAACCGGAAAACTAAACCAGAATCGTAAACTAGTTCAGTAAAATTGTTAGTTTGTGATTCTCGGGAACAGTGATCTCATCTCATTAGATAGATCCATTCTAGTTATAGGTTTGCAGATATGGCCTATTAGGTGAAAAGTGACTTCCGCTGCCAATTTAGAGACGTGCAGCCCGATAAAGATTTCCTTCGTAAGAAGTTGAAACTATATACACTGTACATAATATTCTACGTTACGTTTAAACATAATGTAGAATATTATATACAGTGCATATATTTTCTCCGAAATATTTATCAATGCTTAGGTACTATTGTATTTACAGTTTACGGTTCTAGGTAGTGAACGTTAACGTGAATTTAAAAAAGCAATTCAAAAAGTTTATATTGCAATTTTTATAGTAACGGAGTCTGGCTGTTCATTTCCATTAACATCTGCTGGAGTCCAATTTAACTTTTGTGTAAAAAAGTTGTTCTACCGACGAAACTGTTCACGTATGATAGTTGCAATTAAATTCAAATAGGATGGGAGGCATTACAGCTTCTGGGAGAAGAGAAAATAATGCAAAGGTTAGAAAAAAACTGCCATTAAGAGTGTTATAACAGTGCACTTAACTTAAACGTTCAATAATTATGTCTCAGAAAATACTTCGTTAAAAAACAATATCGCACTATAAATTACAACACAACAGCGTAAAGAAATATCCTCAGGAACAACAACTACTAGGTAAGCTTTAGCTTCCTTACATAAATCTTAATGAAAATTCATCCAAAATATCCGAGAAACCGTTACACTGGACTAGTAAATACCGCACAAACCTTTCGGATACGTCTACGGACCACATCCTGTTTAAAGATGTTTCTAGAATTATTAACTAAGATTTGACGTAACAAATACGAAGTTTCACTTATAAGGGATTAGGGTTCTGTGTTCCGGTCCGAAGCCCAAGGGATATGTTATTGTTTTGCCGCATGGCTTTGCAAATTTTAACTAGGAGGGAGTTTGAGATTAAACTTGTATCACACAAAATGGGATACGATCTTTGAGATTGAACAAAGGCTTCCAGTTGCAAGTTTACACATAGGTTGGAACTTATGTGTATACCTACGTAGTAACTATCTTCTACCTAGGTTTATTCAGGACATGTATTTCCCCGATTTCTCAACTAAGCATTTGAGATTCAGAATTTGTCCATCTGTACTTTAGCCTAAAAATTTGTAAAAATTCGGCATAGGTATTTAAGAAGGGTAAGACAAATTAAAAATAGACTTCCGTAGCGAGAGTTAGAGAAATTCTTTACTTAAATTAATAATTTAGAAATCGGGGATTAGTTTCCTAAATTCGTACTGAAACTTCTCTAACTTATTCATAAAAAAAAAACATTCGCAACAAATGTTCATAATTATTTTCAAAACCAAAATTCGATGCTACTGAAAACAACAATTATCTTGAACAAAGATATTCATGTAAGTACAGTAAAGTAGGAAGCTAAGCCCAACAAAACACAAGAACGCGATAACATCGACTCAGTACAGACTTTACATAAAGCAATATCCGATAGTGTAACACATATCGTGTTCCAAGGAAGTAAATACGTAGGTACAGCTCTGATAAATAAAAATAGAAATTGATTCGAAGTTTCGAAGTCTTAACCCTTTGCGGGAGCGGCTTCCGTGCGCGTCCAGTTTTAATGTTTCACCCACTCATAGTATATTAAAGATCAGTATCACAGGAAGGTGAACTATTAACTTCGCTTCGTTCTCATTAAACTCTTTCGATATTGTCTACACTATCATACACAGATTTTTAGTTTATCAAATTCGTTTTTCAATGCGATCATTTATTTTCATTTTTCGTGGCAGCGTTGTGGGTTATAGGCGTATGGCAGGTTTGATTAGGATTAACTTATTTTTATTTTTATATAGACCTATTTTCGATGATGTTCGTTGACATCCATTGCATATATTGATGAATGATAATGCGTTTATATCTTTTGCTGGCTTCAAATAGCCTTAAAAGACAGAAAACTTTCGTAGCCAGTTTCGTAGATCCGTCGTAGTTTCAACGCTTATTCCAAGAGCAACGTCAACATCATTCACTATAATAGTAAATCAATCGTTACTCATCACTAATAAATTTTAGCCTTACATAGAAAGATCGTCATTCGATAGGCTGCATTAGTTCTCAGTTTATAAGTGAGTGTTATTGATTCTTATGACACGTAGATGTTCTAAATGTTCTAAAAGTTGCACGTATTGATAGTGTGAATTACGTAGCATGCTGTACTGTGCGGCAGCCTAAATTGTTGGAGCAAGAATATAAAGTTCATTATTTTTAATAAAGTCCAATATTTCACTGATGGAAAACAAATCCAGCACGAGCGATAAGCAGATTATAGTAAAATGTCATGCTAATTCTAAACCCATGTTTCAAGTTTTTTAGCAATTAGAAATAATTGAGTAATTATAGTTAGTGCTAACATTAGCATTCAACATTGAGTTAATCACGATCATGTATTCATACACTTTACTTGTGTGTCTGTATTATTATTAGATTAGCTATGCTCAGTTGCATTTTATTGTTCGCATTACCTCGCACTTAAAAGCAGTTAAATGCTCTACAACAGTTTTATTTATTCATTGAAAAATTTAAATAAATTATTTTCAGTTTTTTCTAATAATAATAGTTGCTTGGAACTCAAAAAGTTCCCGTGTTACAGGATTAAATCGCGTAATTATTTGACTCAGCGCCTCGTTAAGGGATAAGCATCAAGTTTATTGAATCGTTCTTGGAATGCTCCTAGTTCTTTGTGTGGACCGTAAATCTTTTTAGACGCAGCGAGTATTAATAACCCATATTTCTTATCATGCCTGCATTTTTTTAGGCTCATCCAAAACAGAGTTCCTTGACTTTATCTTACTAAAACATATGATATTCATCAAAACACAACCCCAATCTGCCAGATTATATACCAGTAAATACGACATCGCACAAAATTAAACAGCATAGAAAGTAATTGCTCAGCTAATACAGTAAAGAGAGTGTAGCATATATCGTCCGGTGACTTTTTGCCCGGAGCAGAGCATCGGCGTCCAATCGAATTATCGTGTTGCCACCATCGAAGCAGCAAATTAAGAATTAACACGAAAGCTGATTATTTTAAAACATGCATCCCTTTCTAACGAGATTTTCTTGCCGACGGCCTCGCCCTGATGGATCGGACTTTATCGAGAACCTATGCTGTGATGTGCCAGGCAATTAAATGCTCTAATTGTTTATTATGGGAACTCGCGTGGTTTCGAAACGGCTGTTATTATGAAGCCTACATTGGAACAACATATCTAATTATCATTTGCTTTGATTGGTATTATTATCTATGTTTTTAATTTTGGTTTTATGAAAAGTTTGATACTATGGAACACCCACTAAGATATCCTGAAATATTTTTTGGAAAGGAGAAACTAGATAATTTACTTGTCTATTGCGATGCATTCGTACATCATAAAAATATAAACATTGATGGTTTATTTTAAGTACTAAGATGCAGATGATGACAATAACGAAAAAATACTAACTTATCATTATTGAACATAATTAGGAAATTATTTTTGGTCTCATAAATCACAGCGTATTTTGTGAAGAAAATTAAAATAGGTGGCAAATTAAATGGTACGAATTTGATTGGCGTATTATTTACAGATAATGATCGTAATACACATTTTAATGATGATCATTTGCCCGGAGCGTGCTCCAATTATTACTTTAATTCGCGTTCGGCGAATAACATTCGCTTATGTAAATGTTTACGAATGTGAAGTGGCTTAAGTGGAAGTTTAATCGCAGAAGAGCAATGCATTGAGATTTAAAGAGTAAGCACTCTTTTTCTCTCTTTTATTTTTATGCCACCGTTTTTGGGGCTTTTTTAACAGCTATTGTTTATAGAGTGCAAGTTTGTAGGTATTTAAGTTTATTAAAATGTTTCAACATGTATTTGTATAATACTCACTATGGAAATCAATGCCAGCATTCGACGTAGGTAATAATTTCAGAAAATTTCTATTTATTAGCAATCAAGAACAAATCAGTTCAATATCAAAACAATGTTCACCTTAAAGCATTGTTATCTCAAATAACTGACTCTGCCGAGCAAACAACTCCAAAAAAGATGAAAAATCGCTTTCATATAAAGGAGCTAAGTAGTTTTTGATACCGGACGCTCGATGGGAATTAGGAAGACGGCTCCAACAAGAAATAAAACGAATAAATGATTGCAAATCAAACTCGCCGTGAAAAGCTATACATGTCGCAGCCAACTAGCTTAATCAGCCGTTTCATTAAAAGCCTAGTATTTTCATTGAACTGCACCGTTTAATCAGCGACATAAGTGACATGGGCAAGTCATTAAACGATATTGAACAAGAGATGTAGAAACTCAGGTCGCTGAAAAATCGGCGCATTTAAATGAAAAGACTAGTATTTTAATGAAACGGCTGATTAAGCTAATTGGCTGCGACATTCATACTGAGTTTAATATTTTATAATTTTTGACATCTTATTTATAAAGGTAGTGTAACGGAACTGTACTTTTAATGACACGGGTGGGTTTTAGTCAGTAAGAGCCTGGCACTCCCTTCCGCTCTGGGGAGCGGAGAGTCATTCAAATTCCCATCCTTAAAAAAGATACTATTAATAAAATATATCTTATAGTTAGTAGGTAAAGTTTGTATGACTCATTGGTATAAATACAAATAAATCATATCGAATAATAAATACAAATAAATCATATCGAATAATAAATACAAATAAATCATATCGAATAATAAATACAAATAAATCAAAACACATTTTAAAAATAAAACATGAAAACCAGCCTGCTAAGGAAATGAAAAATACGGGAAAAAACATTTTTGATGTAGGGCAAATAATCGCAGCGGCGAAATGGTATCGTGACAAACATCCATGCGTCAAAACGGCTCAGTAAATCAGCGCGCCAATGAAATCCAATTACTTACACAAAAAACTATTAGTTTTCTACTACATGTGTATAAGTTACCACACCATATGTTACGAAAATGAAACTGCAGTGCGATTCTGTAAACACGTCGAAGTGAAAACTTAGGCGAAGTGAACAACAAGTGAGCTGTCAAAAGATACAAACGTGATGGAATGACAGTTCACTTGTCGTTCACTCCACCGAAGTGTACACGGTGAGATGTCGACAGAATAGACCGGCTGTACTCTGCTTCTTGGTTGCAAGGATATATTTGGCTAATTACAATGAATTCTAAGACACACAACTTTTAATAAAGTTATAAAAATTCTCAACTTTTTTTAATTTTGCTGATATCCATGAGAAATCAAAATACTCTTATATGAAATTGACTTTATTACTTTAGCCCACGACTTCGTACGCGCATATTCCGTTTTTTTCCCGTTCTTGTAGAATTTCCCGTTCTTGTATAATCTTCCTCATGAATGTGGCTATCATATTATTATACACAAAGAATTTTCGAAATCCGACTGGTAGTTCTAGAGATTAGAGCGTTGAAACAAACGAACTCTTCAGCTTTATTATATCAGTATAGATTTATCAACTGCACGAAGTTACTATATGACACAAAATAATGCACAAATAAAACAAAATCGATGCTGAAAGAAAAACCTACTGTCCTAATTTATAGCTCACTAGCTCTGTATCAGCATAATTTAATACACATTATACTGAAACCATTAAAAACTACAGTCATATAATAAAATTATTGAATTTTGCAATTTAATATTGGTTGGCTCGCTCACCGTTGGCCATAATTACCAATGCGGATCCAATTCATCATTCTTTATTACAAGCACAAAATTCCATGTAAATTTCATGCACGCCCGATACACTGAGCGAATGAGTTTCGATATATCGTACAAATCTCCATTTTTTGTCTTTTTATTGCATCTTTTTAATGACATCAAAATTTGCACCTAAATAATAAGAAAATCGTTCGTCTGGAAACATTTTGCTGTCTGTTTTTTTTTTGTAAGACATTCTTATTTAGAACTGAGTAATTCAGTGAGTGTTATTATTTATTTTTTTGGTTAGAAATATTTAACGACATTTTAAGGCTCTTAGTACTTAAGAAACGTGTTTCCTGAACTATAGTTAAAAACAACACTTACACTTGTTTATCTTTTATGTTGGTTTAAACTATAGATAAGGATATTACAAACACGAGAAATATAAAGGAATAAATTAAAATTATGTAACACAACCCTTGACAGAGTCAAATAAAATAGTTAAAAAGAAATGAAAAGCATAGGTACAACAACACTATAGGCCATATTTGTGCATATATTTTTCCTCAATAAAATGACTTTCAAAACGATTGTCTTAACACAAACAAGGGGTTCCCGCGCCGCCACAGAAAATGTCATTAATGTCTGAGTGAAATTCGGGGTCTAATCTCGTCACTGCAAAGCTTATTACATTTATACAACGGAGTAATCTTCGAATAAAGTTTTCAATGGAAAGTGTTGAATCATTGAGGATTGCGAACCCTTGCTCGCTGAAAGAACTCGGCCTATGGCTGCGCACGACGGGGGAATACTGTTTCATGGATCAATTTATTTTGACTGTAAAGGTGTACTTTTTCTTAGAACGTCATGGTTTATGTAAATAGCTACTTTTTATTTTCCAGTTTCTGAAATCCGGAAACATTTCAGTTTCAAGATGTATCTTCAACACAATCATTGACGAGTCAACATTTCGTTTACTTATATTTCCCCATATTGATATCAGAAAAATAATTGAACAAAACTATTTTTTACAAACTATTATATCGTTGCCATCGAACGAAAACAATGTACGTTAGATAGTAAAATTATTCTAAAAACCTAAAAATAACATTCGCCAAATAAACTGCACAAGTTTCAGTAGCCAATTTATTATCCCAGTCAAGTTCCCGAGGTACTCGTCGAACGTTTGCAACCATTTTAATGTCTTCAAGAATTCTGTTGCGCGATGACTCGGCATCGCGACTGAAATCTCGCGTTTCTGTTTACTATTAATCAAATTCCAAGCTTTCACTTTAAATCAAAACTAAACCACTTATCTAAGTCATATTTTAAAATGTTTATTTTGGTCAGACGCGAGTAATTAACTGTCGGATCACGTAACTTGGTCGAAAGTAAAATAAGGCTTTTCCATTTCTAAATATCTATGAAAACATTAATGTTTATAGTGATGAGAACTACTGCTTAGCATAAAAACAAGCTCGTTAGTCAGAAGAAAAAAACCCAACAGTTTTTATTTCCAAAAGTAGAATCGTAACAATGACCTTTCAAAACCAAAAGAAAAATAAAGTATCAATACGAACGTGATTGTAACAAATGACATCACTGGCCAGCAACAAAAACCTGTTATTATTAGTGGCACAATTGACCAAACTATTGACAGTCGTTTAAAAATATCATAGCATAGTCCAAAAAGTATGTGTAAAAAATTGGCGAGCCTTTAGCATTTTCCTTGGAGCTGTCATCAGTGGTGGGCAAACCGCATAGTCATTGCATCGCAATAACCAATTGTGAGCGTATTACGTGTCCTATCACAAAGCCTCGAGCTCTTTTTACGGGGACATAGAGATACTGGAATGTGTTTGTAGAACTCTTGCTGAAAGCTTGCGTTCGATTAAAGTGTTTTTTTTTCCAACTAAATCATAAATTCATGATTATAGATTTAATGAATAAAATTATCTTTATTTTCTTAACATTTCCTATTTTTGGTCTTATTTAAAAATAATCACTTAACTGGATCTTAACGGTTATATCTGTAAATAACAGCGCAGTGTTGATTCATAAAATACCATCATTAGTTACGCTAGGTTCGAAGACAAGAAAGTTTAATCAATAACTGTTGCTGATGTCGAAATCCATGGGAATTCCTAAAAATCATTGAAGGTCCAAATGACAGCACAAAACGCTACCATTTTATCTATTTAAACAAAAAACAAATAATATTCCATGAAATTACAATGCGCAAAATCGATAACTTTCGTAAGTTTCGTCTGAACCGGAACGAATAAACAAATGGAGCAATTTTCAATGGGACCCATCGTTCATGGTTTAATTCTTATTTAGATTAGAAATATTTTTGAATTGATTTTGAAACAGATTGAATGGGGAAGTTTACAATGAATGGCGTTTATTTTTATGAATGAAAATAAACATTGTTACTCGGCCTATTAACTACCAACTCGAGTTTATAAGTGCTATTGTTTATACAAGAACCAATTCGTCTTTTAACCAAGATTCACTTGCCATAAGTTATAACTTAATTGAATTATAAAGCACTAAACATGTGGGTCGTTTCCAGCAAGTTCAATATCTTTGTATAGATTTTTTATTACTTTGACTGTGATGCGACAAAGTCGTTTTTGCGCAAACATATCGGCGACAATGGGAAACGGGGCTTTTGTATTTTTTAGTTTGATTGATGATTTTAATTTCCTATTTGGTTCGTTGATTTTGCGTTGTGGATACATTCGTTGATTTTGACTTTAAATGTACATCACGTGTAAATAGAATGTCTGAATTCCAGAAGTGAAAATAAAATGTTGGTAACCTGCAGTGCGATTCTGTAAACATGTCGTAGTGAACACTTGGGTGGGGTGCACGACGGGTGAGTTGTCAAACCATACAAATAAAATGGAATAACAGCTCAATTGTCGTTCACTCCGCCTAGTTGTACACCGAGAGATGTCGACAGAATCGACCGGCTGTACCATAATGTTGCTTGAAGTTGAAAGTACGGATGTGCCTTTTCTACTAAAGCTCCGTAGAGCTTACCTACGTATACTTGGAACTTTTCAAAATGCTTCAAAGACTAAACAATCTGATTCGAATAGAAATTTTGCCTTATGTCTAGTAATAGATACTTACTGGATATAAATATGTATTGGGACTAAACCAACGGGGTCGAAGTACTTGTAAATGACCCATCTGATTTGGATAATATTTCTATTTTTTTTATTATTTTCACATAATTATCAAAACGCCTATGGCATGACAGGCGTCCTAACTCCATCGATCTTCTAAAATTAGAATGAGTGTTTGTCTTTTTATTTATAACTTTTAGCCCATGGGTTTTATCGCATTAATATAGATTTTCACAAAAAAAAAGTATCTAGACTATAACTGCCTCCTCCCATCTATCTTTGTTTACCCATTTTATCAAAATTTGTTTAGCGATTTAGGAGTAAAAGTAACAAAACAAAGAAACTCAATTTCACATTTACAATTTTGTAGTTACAATTGACCATTATAAAGTTCCTAAGCAGGTCCTAATGAAAGATGTTATCTACTGTACCCCATGACCTGTAAAATCAAAATATACCCAAAAAATCTAGCCTGCTTTTCCCCAGCATAATAACCACCTATGCGATATGCGGATGTGACAGGAGCGATTTAAATATGGCGTCGCCGTCATGCCGTCGGTGACGCTGCGGTCGTCCATTTATCACTCTCGTAAGCCTCCGTCGATATTATGATCAATGCCATTCGCCCGCCCAAACTCACCTATCTCGTGTTCAGAAGGAAACTGGTTTCTATCACAAAGCAATGTCACATTAAACCACCGCTATAGGATAGAAAATTTGAATACATAGGTACTGTCGTTTTGAAGAAAAATCTTTTGTGCTGTGGTAAGTTGAAACTAAACTTGTCTTATAGAAAGTTTTTAGTAGTTTTGTAACGTAAGTCGTGATGCCAATAGTTCCTGAACACAAGTCATAAATAAAAAAAATAAAGTTAACAATCGAATCAAAATTCCAACGTAACCAGCCGTGCCTATTCTTATCATACTTCGTGTATATCTCGTTTGACGTTTCTCTATTGACCCAAATATTGTAATCGGCATGTCGACATGTAACAGGGTCGAAGGCGGATCGCCCGCCTTGCACACTTTGTATTCACCCAGTCGCCACCTGGGGGTAGTGGCTTTTAAAAAATTCTTTTACATTTCACTTGCTACGAGTACTGTTACATATACCTTATAGGTAATTTAAGCTACTTAGATGATTATGTAGACTGTAGGCCGTAGGGTATTTAAGTTACTTATTGTTATTGAGGTTTTCGCAAAACAGAAGCGGTATTAAATGAGTTTTCAGTAGGCTACTGCATTTGCCCGTTTTTTTTTTTATAAATGTGTTAACAATAATTTATTTCACATAATATGGCGAGAAAAGCTTTATGAGCACGGTGAAATTTCAAACTAATTTGATTTCCCACTAATTTAAATGTGTGACTGTGACAAATGACTTCTGTTTATGAGTGCTAATTGTACTCATTTTTAAGCCACTTTCGCATTCGTATCTCAGTCGCAATCTGTCAAAAAGCCTCAATTTCCACACATTTTGACAGATTGCGACTGAGTTAAATGTGAATACGATGATGACTCAAGACTGTGGAACATTTTTCTGATATCATTGTTCAATTGTTGTCACTGCACTTCGCCTCGATGTATTATAACGTCAAAACATAACAAAAGCCAATTTTATTAGAAACACAACTAATTCTCCGCCCCACCTTTTATCAAAGCGACATTATAACAAAGACATCCTCGGGTATCGAGTGGCGCCGGCGACCGAGTGCTGCCAACAAAAGAATGAGAACCGGAAAGCTAGACGAGTGGTCCTCGAATAGATCCCCCGAGATTGTGTGAATGGTATCGAGTAGCAGGCATCGAGTAGTATCGAGGACGATCTGCGTGATCAATTGATACCAGCACGAATCGCTCCTTGCTGATATCGCGCGTTAGAAATGCTCTTGGCTTTTTAATATGAATAGTCATTGGGAACAGGTTTTGTTTAGTTTTATTAAAATTGTAATTAGTGAAGGTTTCACGTCGGTAGCATTTACGTCTCTTCTTCATAAATGATCCGAATCTATAAAATTAAGCCCCTGATAGTTTTGTTAGAGCAACGTTGCTAACCCAACATGCGCAGACGTCAAATTATAAGGCGTTTATGGGAAACTTGGATTAGAATAGCCGTGTGATCCACAATACCAAATTAAAAATAAGAAGTTGTTTAATAAACGGTGGTTTGAATGAAATAAATGGAATTATTCATACGAAATTTAATTCAAAAACCATTTTTTGTTCGCTAAAACTAAATCGCACTCAATTATTCACCGACCCCTCGGAACACTTGAAAAAATCCAATCAGCATAACTCGTCACTTTAATATCGATCCCCAATTTGCCAGCACTTATCAAATCGCTTTATGCATAGATATAAAATACAAGCAAACGCTCATTTGCTGATCTCATGCACCATTCTCAACCTTATTACATACGAAATAGTAATAGATTTTCTTTCATTGGCGTGTGAATATCTTTGTGGAAGTACAAAGCCGAGTGGTTTACTTAGAGTTTAAAATATTCATAGCTTGTACTGGATCGTATTTAAATATTTACATAAGTGTCACGCAGCGTCACTGACGTTTGTCGATAAAATGTATTGAGTGGAATGGCTGAGTCGGGACTTACTTGCGCTGGGGTGACTAGACGCTAAGAAAAATAACTGATTAGGCGGTTTTACGGTACACTTACTTACCTACACCTTACCATGCGTTATGAATATAACGATTTTCAAAATAATCCTAACATAAACTCCTTTCTCTTGTGCCTTATTGGTTAAAAGTTGTAGTAGCTAGTCGACTATAGAATCTGAAACTAATACATCAGAAAGTAAACAAAAGAATCCCGAACATATTTAACTAATGGGTTTGCGAGACTTCGTATTTATTGACTCAGGCAAGAGCAGTCTATTTCTTCAAAAGTTGAAAGTGTTGATAAATATTTTAACAAGCTATAAAAGTATCATCTTTTTCAAGTGGTCCACCAACTTGTTAGACATTGTTATATTCTATATAAATTGTTTAAACAATTTATTGCAAGTTGCAATTTTGTGGTCACAAAACTTTTGCATACGTTCAGACAGTTTATTACGAACTCGCATTTCCGAAGTAAATATTAGCATTTTTCTGCGTAAGTTCATTGTCACCCCCTAAGCAAAGTGTACCGAGACGTTAACACTCGGTAGGCAGGGGCGATACTTCTACTAAGCATCGTGTATTCCAGCCATAAAAAATAATGGATCTGCGAATCGTCGAGATATGCACGGAAATATGGAGTGAGGTGAGCGCTCGAAAAATCGTAATGGCATCGAGAAAATGGGGATTAGAAAGCGATCGACGTGAAATCGATGAGAGAGTGTTCAAACATTGGCATTACACAGGGTGTATCTTAAGGGCTGCTCGGTTGTTTAAAAAAACAAGGAGTAATGGAAAAGAATCGCAATATTTCAAGGTGGGCCAGTGAGCTTTTGTCGCATCAACACGTGCGATGCAAAATACTGAAATGGGTTTTCTATTTACAATAGCATGCAGCGCTTCATAACAATGTTATCGTGTTAATTAATGAGAACAATGTTTTCATAAAAATACAAGTGAATTACGACGTTATTAGTAATTAAAAAAGGTTAACTACCCATAAACGACATAGTTAATCAGGATTATAGAAAAACTATAGATAACTACGAAGTTAGAAAAAACAAAAATGAATGTAAATAAAGTAACTAAGCAACACGTTATTTATAAAATCAATTACGTCGGAACAACCATATTAAAAGCCGTAATAATAATTTAAAATGAGCGAAGTCCTAGGGACGCTCATGATAGTGTAAATAACATAAAACGTACTAACCTAATTTCAGGTAATCGTGTTTGCGCGCCGTGTACAAACATATGAGACGCAAATGACGGCGTTACCCTCATACCCGCTCACCAGTCTCCCAGCAACTTAGACGAAATACAATTACCCAGCTTTATAGTAATAGGCTCTAATACTTTTCTTTACAACCCACACTTGATGGAAAACGCTCCTTTTTAATATATTAAAGATTCTGAATAGATTCGAAATAATCATGAAAATAATCAGTCCTTTTAAACAAGGACATACATCCAGATAGATTAATTGAAACATTCTTGAATTAATATGAAAACAATAAAAAACTTATGTTTTCGATTACTATTAAAATGACAGGTGCAAACACAATAGGTACTCCGCCCGACCACTTTGATACTCGAGAGCCTTTTCTATCAAAATTATAAATAGATGGCAACGTCCATTTCGGCTAACGACTGCCTAACCTATATGACGTAGGTAGGTTAATGTTCAAGAAATTCGTCTCAAGTTATCGACGAACAAACAAAGTTGCGGCCGATGGGGAGCGAACCCAATTATCTCTAATGAAGACAATGATATAAGCGCGGTTATTGATCTAGATTTAAATTTCATGACGGGTCAGTCCCTGCGATGTGCGAGCCCTTAATGCTTCTTGCCAAGTTTCGTATACCACGACCGGTGTGATTGATACTTTGTGAGGAGCTGGGTAGAGAACTGAGGCCTAAATTTCAAGTTCCTCAGGGGCCTCATTTCAACTCAGTCGCCATGACAACGGAAAAGAACACACACACTAATTTAAATAAATAACAAGCTATAACAGTCAATTCGATAATACTACGAGACGGGGTTGAGTTGAAGTATATGGAATACGCAATTCCTTCACGTGATTATACTGCTTTGATAAAATGGATACAGCCCTATCTGTTTCTATATTTAATTGTACACAGAAACATACTAACACAATGCAGTTTATGTACACAGGCGCTTAATCCAGAATTGGGATCTCAAACAGCAAATAAAGAAATTTGCCATGATTTTAATTCAGGAATTATTGAAAGTGTATGGATATTTCTGGTAGAACACCATTTTTTTTTTCAAATATATACCAGTGCCAAATAATTTATGAAATTGAAACTCTACTATTTATATCCCAAAAAATCGGTCCATCTTATTCAGGTGACAGCTAGTTCGCAAACGCCAGTATCAAGACCATTCAATCAAACTGTAACCAAGTTTAATGTCCACTAACTAATTTCTTATCCCCAAAACATAATAATATGAACCAACATACACACGAACAAACATGCGAAATTATGATTAACGAGCACACACACATAGACAGGAGGAACCTTTGTACACATGCATGTACTTTATGAAATAGATCACTATGAGCGCTCACGTCAGCCATTTCAATCGATACTCCTTGTGTTACTGATATTTTGCTATAAACTTCGTCTTGCAAGGCTTTGTCCGATATATTATGCTCTCTGATTTTAGCGCTAGCTTATATTTTAGTAAGTGAAGAACAAATCGTGTGGAGGTGCATTTTAAGTCACAGATTTATCATATATTTTTTGATAAATGGGTGTGCTTTAAAATATTTTCAAGAAAACAAATGAAAAAACCAATCACAAATGTGTTAGTTTCCTTGATTTTTTTAAACGTTTTACTGCTATTTATTGCTCCTCGTAGTATTAAACTAGTTAAGTATGCTTAACTACTTTTTATTCCTGTAGGAATTTAAGCTTAGTGTATGGCATAGATATAATAATATTTCTATGGTGTGTAGTGTAGTACGTTGAAAACCCATTCCAAGAAAATGTTTTATTATTTAACAGCATCATTTCAAGCTAAAAACATCGGTAAGTATCAACCTGGCTATGTAATAAAAAGGAAAAATATTTTAAGTTCAAATTTTCAGACTTCCTATTCACAGGCCCGCTTCCCCCAGGTTGTACCTATTAGGAAACAGACTCCGGCAGGGAAATCCACACCTTGGTTACACACAATGAAAGTATTTTCCTGAATTTATGAAATTTATAGTGTTATGTATAATATACTTATAATAGGTATATATAATTATGATGACGTGCGTATTTCCGAAGCAGTTTTAAACATAATTATTGTACATTGCCTGAATTTGAATTCAACTTAGCCCAATTATGTAATCTTCCCCACAACTTTTGCAGAAAAAAAAAGTAATTTGTTTTGACTAGGGGCTGCAAGTACTCAAAGAACTAAATTGTAATACTTAATTAAAAATGTAAATTATGAATAAAAAATCCATTAGAGAGAAGTGTATCGAGTATATTTCGGGTCGTATTACAGCGGTATCCCATTCGGTATCGGTTGGTATCTTGGTATCGGTATCGATCGCTAGAGGTGTCGGTTCGAAAACTACGACCAGTTAAGATGATAATCGTTTTGCATAGTAATTGCATCCAGAGGAAAGTTCGCTCGCCGCCCTCCTCAGATCTCATGTCAATTTTAACTAAGAAAAATAATGTTTAATTGCTAAGTGTTAATGTAGTATATAGCTATAAATGAATAAAAAAATAAGTAGAAACCTTTTTTTTTTAATTCTATAAAAGAAAAGAAATTTAGTTTTTTTTATTAAAATCATCATCTTCCTGCCCTTGATGTTATTTTTTACACCTCAAATAATGTAACGAAATAAAACGACTTTATTTCGTTACAATTTTGGCATAGATATTAAATTCACAATCAATTCCTTGATTTTTTTAGCGTCAAAAATGTTTACGCTGTTCGGAATTTTATACAAACTTTCAAGTCCTAATTTTTCGAAATGAAATAAAATCCAAACCTATTATCTCTTTGTTAGTTTTTTTATTATTTTTAGATATTAGATTTAAAACTTGGATGTAACGAGTTTAAAATGACGAAATTCGAACGTGCTTAAATAAGAGAGATAGGTACTTACAGCTACATGGTGCGCCTCATTTGCGTGCCGCTGCTACATACAAGATAACGTGCGATGTTCATTACATATCTTAAAGCTTTAAACTCACTCAAGAATCTCTTGAAGTAAATACGGTATAAGCTAAATAATATTCAGCATAAAAAAATCTGTTACGTTGATTTTGAATATGCTCTTATTTAGAAAGTATGAGGAAAGGGAAAGAAAATATGGTTTATATTTTCTTTAGCTTTCTTTAAAAATATCAGCCTGTTTAATTTTAGAAATTCTATGTAGAAAATCTACGTAGAATTTAAATTTTTGTGCTCTGTGTGAATCTTATCTTTAGTGATTTTTTCTCAAACCACGTATTATATTATTATATACGTATGTACTTTTCTTACTTACGGAAACGTTGCTGCAATCTCATCAACACATTGTCTCTCACCTTAATGAAGACCTCAAATCGTAAAGCACAGAAGAAGCCAGTGTACTCCCAGCCCGTCTCCTGAAGTATGTCGGCTAGGCTTATCTCTCCGATACGAGAATTAGCAGTCATATCAACCGCTTAGACGTCATAAGTGATCTACGTGAACATCAACACCTCTACCTAGGTATTTAGGTGTTGGTGTTGGTTTTGGTAGGTACTTTTCTATAGTTGGGAAATCATCAAATGACTTCTTCCGCTCTGGGTGGAGTGGAAGGGAGTGTCAGGCTGCGTTTCCACCAGAGATGTGCAAGGATGCCTAGCGAGGGATGTGTTTGTTTAGAAGCAATAGAATCGCTTGCGCTGAGCGAGGCAAGGTTAATGAAGCGATTCTATTGGTTCTTAACAAACACATTCCTCGCTAAGCATCCTCGCACATCTCTGGTGGAAACGCAGCCTCAGGCTTTTACTGACTAAACCTCATCCGTGTTACAACAAAAGCCCTTTTGCGTTCCAGGGCCGCGGTGACTCTTTCGAAAAAAATCCGCAACTTACGTAGGTACCACAATACCTACAGTCAGGACAATCACCACCATAAAGATGAATGTCGTTTGCCAGTCATCATACATCGAAAAGAGGCTCTACATGAAGTGCGCGCTACACGTTTAATCTATTTACATTCTGTACTTAGTAGCGATTCATGACTAATATTTTCGTACCGACGTTTGCAGATCCCTTATATTTACTTTTTACCAGAGCAATGTAATGTACCTGGGAATGAAATCAGTTCAAAGAAGATTTTTTTTAAAAGAGATCATGCGTCACAGTCTATATCACGCGAAATGCGTGAGCATTTTCCAAGCGGTCCATACCGTAGAAGCCAGGAGAGTCACGGATACCCATCGTATACTCTCTGACAGTGCCAGGGTTCTCCAATCCCTAGGGAAGAACTACACTATCTCGAAATCCATACAAGAATGCCACAGTGCGCTAGAACGCGTTACGGTGACCAACCGCAACACTGTGACGCTGCAGTGAATAAAAAGACACAGCGGATGACAAGGAAATGCCGCATTATTGCCTTGTGATCCGCTGTGTCCCACTACAAGAACACACCCACACACAAACAAACGCTGCCGCTGGTGGCGGTGGGCCTCAGCACCAAGCTGAATGCAGTCCAAGGAGGCGTATCCAGGCGCCTTCTGCGACGGGACAGAGGCAGCCTGCGAATGGTGGCGGGGCCATCACTGGGCACCGCTCACTGAACAAACACTTCCACACGATAGGTATAACGGACAGTCCTCTGTGCAGAGCATGCATGGAGGAGGAGGAAACGGTATCGCACGTACTCCTTGAGTGCACAGGCGTCGCCAAGATACGGAGGCAAACAATAGGAAGACCGAATTCTCTTACAGATATCCTGAATATACTGAGAGTCCTGAACTGCTTCTGGAGGGAAGTTGGCTTATTAGAATGACAACCGCCATGGCTCACGTAGAGACATGGTTCAATATCAGGACTAAGTGCGGAAACCAAACCCCGATAGGTAAACAGGTGCGTTCTGCAGTGAAAAGGCAGACCTTGTAGCGAGATTAGCAAAAAAAGTACTTCAGTATTTTTTTTTGGTGAATGCTTTTACTCATTAGCATTAAATTTAAACTCACAATAACATTTTTATGAAAGTTTTTTCAACAAACTTATTACGAGATTTTAATTCATGAACTTGTAAAACAAAAATGGTCAAAAACATTATTTCCCTGAACGTCTATGTTATAAGTAGGTATAGATCAAAATCCGTTATTTCATTTGTATGGAAAACGCAGGTTTTCTTTAGCTAGAATAACGCAATGTAGGTTACATTAGGTACATTGTGTAATTACCATAATTTAAGGCAATGGAAACAACATATTTCATTATCAGGGTCTTGGTCTACATAAAATTATATAATTTCTTTTACAATTCCAACTTTAATTTGAATAGGTCTTATTGTTTCTTTGTTTTATTAAATGAGTGTGAATTTTAATTTTCGTTTAATCATGATTTACTTTTCCAATGCGCTGTAGTAAGTCAATCACTACCTACACTTAGAAATGTTAATAAGCGTATCAAACAAACGATTATGTAAATATTTGTTTTTTTTTTTCTTATAGTACCTAAGTGAAATTCCGCAATTTAATTAGAATTAACTTAGTCAAGGTTGGAATGTGGTAATGGTAAGTATTTCTATTAACATACCTATAGGTAGGTACTGCATCCAGTACAGGTGATATTCTCAGTAAAAACTGATACTTTTTCAACGTGCTATTCGATTAGCGAATGCGACTGTCGAAATGCCATAATGTAGGAATTTGATCACGTGACATTTCGATAGCATCTGTCAATTCCATACATTTTTGACGTATTGACAATCACCTTCGCCACGCTACCGCTGACAGAATGTCACTTGTCTAGAGCCCCTCTCTTGAAATTAAATTGGGTTGCTAATCACAGTATATTGTTAGAAGACAAAAATTGTCTAAGCGATGCTGCTGTTAATATTGGCGCAAAAAGAAAACAAAATGGTGGCTAAGTGTCATTCTATCATCAGGGATTCCCTTGTCGAAATTACAAAATGTAAGGGATTGGTCACGTGACACTTCGATAGCGGCTGTCATCACCAAAAGCTGTAAATGTCACTTGTCAGATATTATGTTGGAATTTTCACAAATGGAAAATGCATTGTCAAACAAAAATTTCAAACCAATAATACCTACTAAACAAGATAATACCTGGTAACATAAATAGGCACCTCAGTAGAGTACCTATCGCAGATGAAGTATTGTAGCAGCAACTATAATACTTGTGATTTTGTGATGCATTATTGCCATCGATAAACTTAACACGTTAATGCTTCGTATAGAATTACAAGCCGAGCGGAATACACCTGTGTCGTGATAAAAGCAGGTTTTCTACTCTACGCTAATCTTGCTTTTAGCGTCCACTTGTGTTCAAAGAAGGTTGTCACTGGTTAACTATAATTAATTAGGTGTATGAACATTTGCTTTGTCCGTTGTGGTATGAAATTTTGTTCGTGGCTCTTCGATCTAACTGAACTTTGGAAATAGGTACTGAGTTGGCTTTTTCAGTGTCTAGATGAATAAGGGTGATGATTAAATACTACCTGAATATATCCAATAAATCCACTCTAGTTTTGTCCTCAATATTTTAAAATAATTGCCTTCTATTTTCAACTCCTTCCACAAATACGATACATCTTCCGTGACTACTGTTTCAGTCTAAAACACAAACTCCAGAAACGAGGAAAACATAAAAAGGCGTTATTAGTGTGTGAGTCATGAGTATCATAGCCGTGGGGTCCGTGGGCTGTGGGGTCCGGGGTCTGGGGAAGTGCGAAACGTATCGGTACCGCCGTGACCCCCGACCGCCGGCCGCTTCCTCAAGTGATCCCATCGCGCGAGATCCCCCTATTTCTTTATAAATACTAGCTGTTATTTGGCGTAATGTTGTGGTTAGCGTTGTCTTTACTGCAGATCTTGATCGTGTGAAATAGGGATGTGTCGTTGAAGGATTAGTTGGTGTTCATGTAGTGTAGGATGATTTCTGCTGGGATAATCGTTGTTCAGGTATCTGTGGGATTAGCTACATCGTACCGACGGCTACTGGTAAATAAAGTAATTATTATTATTATTATTTTATACTTTATTGTACACCTCATTAAAAGAATATACTTACCTACTGTCGTATCTAGTCTGATATGAAATGATAGCATGGAAGTCTGCATAAGGTAAATGAGAAGCATATTCATTAGTTCAAAAACACACACATTTTCACTAGTTCTATAGGCCTTTTCTGAAATTAATGTCCTTTGAAACCTACTTCATTAAAATCCATGAATAAATAAATAGAAAATAAAACCTAAGAAAACCAACAAGAGCATAAAATGTAAAAGAAATAAAAGGATTCCAAGTAAAACCTATTACGGCTAACAATCTCTAGAAGTGGCGGCTTCTTAGAGTTTCTAGAATCGCTCCAGTTATAGGTCAAAGAAATATTTTATGAAATGAAAGAAGCAAATTCAATGTGTAGAGATTCTAGATTTTTATAAGAATCTCTGCACGTGTCGCGTTTGTCACCAACCCAAACGTGCAAGGAGATTTTCAAATGTCATATTAGACATCTTTTAAAAAAAATCTTTTGAAAATGTCGTCAAGACAATTGATAAAAATATTTGGCAATGTACTTTCGAAGGTACCTTCGAAGCCGACTGGCGACTGTATAAGGCTGAGGCTTTTGGTAACTTATCCTTTATTAAACTAAATACTACTACTAAAATATTCAAATCTCGAGTTAAGAAGGTTCATTCTGTACAAAACTGAAAAATTAAAATACCTACTAGTTTTTAAAACATAGAAACATAGCCTACTAGCTTCTGCCAGCGGCTTCGCCGGCGTCATAGTCGAAAATTATCCCTAGGGAACATACTCTTGAGATGAAAAGTACATGTGGTATTCCAGACCATAATCTATCTCTGTTCCAAATTTTATCCAGATCCGTTCAGCTGTTCTGGCGTGATTGAGTAACAAACATACATCCAAACTTTTCCATTTATAATATAAGTAGGATTATTATAGATTTTTACTTCTACAAACACTCAAACGGTAGCATCTCTTTACATTTGCTATATTAACACTTTACTAAACAAATATATTTAATAACATATTAAAACATTACGCACATAGTAGCTACGTTCGAACTAATTCTCAGCAAAATGATTGGCTGTGTCCAGGGGCTGAAACATTTATCGTGAAGAAAATAAATAGATCCCTCGACAATGCATATGGATTGTACACTTACACGATACACGACACACACGGGAATTCTGTGCGAAGATACATCTAACGATACCTGAAGAACTGATGACAAGATAATATTATTTTTCCATTTAAGTACCATTGCTGCCGATTCTGTCAAACAACCACTAAACTCAGTTTAGGCTGTCTAATTTCAAATATTTCGCTCTAAACCAAAGAAAAGGAAGGACATTAGGTAATATGTTACATGTAAAACTTCCATAGATACCTACTACATGTACAATTATTTGACAAATCAGAACGCATCGAGGACTAAATAAGACAAGTATGACCTCTCGCTCCAGAGGGCCAATTCTACTCATTTTTAAACAACGTTCCCATTCGCATGTCAGTCGCAAACTGTCAAAAAGCCATAATTTTCATACATTTTTGACAGTCTGCGATTGAGATACAAATGCGATCGTTGCTTGAAAATTAGTAGAATTGGAACTCTGATATCAACAGTCACTTTTATTTGAAGGGGAAGTAAGAGGAGGAACCGGTAGTGGTAGACACCGTTATTCACCTAGTCCATTTTTTTAAATGGCAATAAAAAATAACACATTTTCCAACAATACATTCAGGGAAGTTTATCTACTTAAATGAATTATCCGGAGCAACAAAGCTTGAAACTGTTCAATAATAACGAACGACATTCGGAGTAGTCCAAAAGTCGTGGACAGGACACTGGCACATTGCCTGCAAATGCTATAAACCTCAGCTGACTTTTACTACTTTCACGACATGGTCAGAACTTTGTAGTTTGTCCACTATATTCGTACCTACTCTAGAACTTGCTTGGCGAATGAAATAATATTATAGACTTTCATTTTATCCCAGATAAAAACACGGCTCCTGTTGGATAGGGTACGGGAGCGAAGTTGCGGGGAAAGCTAGTTTTATCCTAATCTTAACCAATATTATAAATGCGAAAGTGAGTTTGTTTGTTTGTTTGTACGCTTTCAAGCCTGTATCACCGAACTGATTTTGATCAATTTGGTACAATGATAAATGGGACCCTGGAGACGGTTATCGACTACATTATCGCGAGCAAAGCTGCAAAAAATTTTTAGTATAAATATATTGACAGTTTTTTTTATTTGTTAAACTTTATACAATATTGGTACATGGGCGAACTTAATGCAACAAGGTATTCTCTACCAGTCAACCTTTGGGTTAAAAAGACTACACTGTGGTAGGTGTACAACAAATAAATAAGATTAAAAATAGAGTTTTGTTTTGGAAATAAAAAAAAACAAATAAAATATAATAATACTAATAAAATACATATATAGGCAAATATAATCAACTAATAAATATGATGTAATATAATAATCTTTCTGATTGAGAGAACTCATAATAATTATGAGTTACGAGTTATGAGTTGGTTATGCATTATGAGTTTTACCTGCAATTTTTATTTTACCCTGTTTCGATAAAACATGACATCTTATTTTAAAATCTCTCGCACACATCTCTCCATAACAACCTCATGTGTAGCACCAACAGAAGGAAACAAAACAGGCTCAATCTATTGCAATAGAGCTCCGTCCCGCGGGACCCGATGGGGCGCACCGGACGTCCGCGGGTGGGTAGCGGGGGGCGGCTCATCAATCTGCGGACCTCCTCATGTCGATATATTACGAGTGGCCTACATACCGGTCCGGTTTCATACGCAGATGTGACCTAAAAGCTCCCACGAAATGAGGCTCACGCTAGTTGCAAAACTAATCAAAATAATAAACTTATTGGTTACGTTTTATTAATTTGTGATACGTTTGGTAGGGCTGTGACTCTGTCAGATTTATCTTTTGAGGAGCCAGTGCACCGTTATGTGGATGAAGAAACTCATCGCTAAATATTTAATTAATAATTCTTAATTATTAATAATTATTTTTGCTTTGATGCATAATCATAATCACACTTATTTACTCAGTACAAAACAATTCTAAAAGCTATAAAAGAAGCTTAATCATATTTTAAAAACTTCTTAGAATTAACTTGTAATATTGTCAACTTTTGATAAATAAATCGCTTTATGTATACAGTTTCTTAATCGAAATCATAATTGGCAAAGTCAATGAATAGGGCCTAGAATATCAAAGAAAACAAATTCTTTGCCACAAAATAATTAATTAAAGATGAACAAGTTATCTTCGAACGACACCTAGCGGCCAACATTCTCTTTTGTACAGCCATCTTTTCATCGTCAAAACTCATTTCAATTAATTTTCGTAAAAGTAAGTAAATGATGTGCCCTTTAAAAGCGAGATATCATTAACACTGGTGTGAGGGTGGGGTCTGAGAGACCCCCACGCCCGCCAGACGAATATTGTGCCGAAATAAAAGCAGATATTATTTATTTTCAGAAAAATGTAAGTACCTGCTTTGTATTTTTGTGTTGGAATGATTGATCTGAATAACACAGTAAAACTTGAGGCTAAGTAGTTTATGAGAACGACAGTTTGAAAATACCATGAGCTATATGGCCACTGTTGGACACATTTGTTGCAAGTAATACTCCTCTGATAGAAAAGGTTTATCTTAAAAATAAATCCAGTCTTAGTACAACGAGAACAGCATCTTAAAGAAATATGAAATTACAGAAAAAATAAAACTCCCCTATTCCCGGTTGCCACCCACCGACTCCCACGGGGGAATCATTAGGAAAAAATCGTGTTGATGGATTTAATTACAAAAAATAATTATTCTAAAGAAAGTTGCCTGAATAAACTCGGACGGAGCGGGTTCTTCGATTCCCCCCTTAATCGGATTAATTTACTTTTAAAAAGCAGGGGGGTGGATGTTGTAATTAATGGAATGATAACATTACCCACCTCGTGGTCGGACGCCTTCGGAATTAATAGAGACATAAACAAAGGTACGCCGCAATTCTGTACTGGTTTTATTGTGGCGAATGCGGAAAATTATTAATTTAATTTCATATTATTTTCTCTGTGATGATGATGGAACGAAAATCTAGAACCGATGCATTTTGATTATCAGAAAGTGTGTGAAAACTCTTTCAAAACATTTAACGAGCATTTTTAAAAAACAATCAATAATTGGTTATTCCACTGCGCGGCCATTTGTTCTGAGCGTTCGCCGGCGACGCCACTCGAATTCTTACGATCTCCAGTAACGGTCCCGATGAGAAGCGCTTTTTCCACTCGGTTACCGTCCGGTGATCTGTTCTGAACGCATCTCCACTGACGCAAATCATATTGCGAGGAAGGGTTCGGGATTAGGAACGTAACGTGGAATCGTCTAGTCATTGCCGCTGATTTTTCTCGGTCTCTCCGACCCTTTGACGTAAATGTATCGCAATGTCACGAGCGGTTGCGGGTTGGCTGACTGGTTTATTTAAATAAATGAATTGAAAAAATGTTCGCATCTCATTGGTGAAGTTGAATTTTATTAGTACGGTCAACATATACTTAGGTACATATATTTTAATTTATCAATAAACAACCACTTCAATAACCATAGATAATTAAAATTACTTAAAAACGGAAGTGATAAAATAATTTCAATTGTTAACAATACATTCTTTTACATATTTTAATTAAATGAATAGGTAACATAATAAGTGGGGAGTCAAGTGGCTTGAAGAATTACAGTTTAATTCCTGATCATTTCAAATGATAGGTAATTTTTTATATAATAAAGCCTTAAAACAGCAGAAAAAATGAAACTTGTATCTAAACCGCGAGCTCAGATTGTTTTGCAAAGCAATCCAACCCTAAATTGCTAAAGTTATTCTGTGTCGGCGTCGAGAGAGAATGGGCGTTATTTTTCTCGCATGTGCTGTCTCATGTCGTGATCATTCTTTACGTTTCGTCTATCTATGTCCAATGCGGTGGGGGTGCTCCTCGCTCCTTGAACAACACATGTTACTGGGATTTTTCTTAGAACACTTTATATCTTTGCTTTGAGAGACGAAGAAATGAAGTGGAAATTTTCTCTGGATTTTGTGCCACTTGAGAGGAAGCGACGCTTTTTTATTTTATTTTATTGAAAAACAAGTAACGGAAAAGGAACCTTCGACAGTGAGAAATAAAAGTATTTTTGTTTATCATTAGATGAATTTAAATAAAACAATAGGAGGTGTAGAAAGGTTACCTTCTCAACATACACATAACTTTTAGACAGATCTTTGAATTCATGAGAGAACTCCAAGAAGTCACTTTTGTAGATGAAGACACTGTGTGAAAAGTCCGTCAATACAAACAGTGAGTCAGAGATAACAATTGACAGAAACGTTCATTCAATAGTAGTAACAGGTTCCTGCGATTATAATTTATGATTTAGGGCCATTTTCACCAAGCCAAACTGATCGCGATCAGCGTATAAACCACGTTTATGAGCTGTCAGTGTCACCATTTTTCTATGGAATATTGACGCTCACAGCTCTTGAACGCAGTTTAGATGCGATCGCGTTCAGTTTCATTGGTGAAATCCGCTCTTAATTAAACATCTCGGCGCGATCCGCCAGAAACACTGCGTGATGGCATTTCATATAGATGTTAACGACATACCGTCACGCTTTGGCATTCAACATTCCTGAAGGAACTTGCAGTACCAAAGATTTCCAATTAATTAGTTTTCTTCGACACTTATAAACAAGTCTCAGGTATTTGTCTCACGAACTTATAAAACGGGTATTTAACTTCAATTATTAACAAGACTTCGCATTCTAGGTTTTATTACTCTTGGCCTTGGTGACTCAAAACGTAGGAGTAAAGCGAAAAAATAAATACGTACAGTCTGCAACAAATATATATATATAAATATATAGTTTTTAATGTTTTGTGTTATTATTTGTCATTATAGGGTTAGATCACTTTTTCTAATAACTGGTATAAAAAATGTAGGTATTTGCTTACCCGACTGCGTCAGAAGGAGGGTTATGTTTTTTATGTAAGTATCTATCGCAAGATGGTGACAAATCGTAAAATATATTAATGTTTTTAACCTTGAAAAATAATATCGCCTACTTTACTATGCGCACAAAGGTGAGTATTTTACGAGTATGTTTAATTTATTATCAGTGATATCGTTAGACAGTTGTTTCTAAGTGAAGCTGGTAATTTCCTACAAGATCGTCATATCACGAATTAGCGTTAACTTTTAGCGGGATCTAATTCGTCTATTACTAATTTTATCTTTTATGAACTTTATCTTTTTGTACGAAATCATAACGCTATAAAGTGATACACATGTTTAGTTAATAACTAATAAATTAGCCCTTATAAAAATTTACGGAAAAAAACGTGTAAGTAATAAATTAATTTGAAAGCAGATAATTTTTCAAGTATGGTGAAGTACGGAAACGCGGCTTTACAGCTTCGTCTAAATAATCGTGTAGATGATAAACCAATACAATTGAGATATTGGTTTCTTGATAATAATTTTAAAACCGAACCTTAACAATCATGAACATCATCAATATAGTAGGTACGCATAGAATTAAATGACTTCTGATAAAACGCAATTCCTGTCACATCGCTATCGGATAGTCTAGAGGTAAAATCATGTGCGGGTCTGCAGGCGGCGAGCGTTGGGTGGCTCGCCGTCCGATCAAAGCCAGGCCCGGGCCGACGGTCGGCGCGTTGTGTTCCACGCGCGCCTCAAAGAGATGTCAGCATAGGAGTAGGGGCCCGTTAGGGCCGGTGCCTGCCAGGGTCGCGGATTTTGTTCGAAAGAGTTACCGCGGAACGCTAAGGCACTAGGAGGAGCATGGGTGGGTTTTAGTCAGTAAAAGTCTGACACTCCCTGCCGCTCCGCCCAGAGCGGAAGGGGTCATTTGATGATTTCCCATACTTAAAAAAAAAAAAAAAAAGAGGTAAAATCATAGTAAATACATCGACGGAAAAAGTCATCACAGGTCACGCATAATAGCGAGAACACACACGGTATCATAATAATAACATCTTTTACGTTAAAATACTAAGACTATATTATTAGTGACATAATTAATCACGCAATCGGAAAAAAACTAGGTATTATACTTACATGTATATAAATGACAACATAGTTAAAATACATAATAGCAATATTACGTGGCATTTATCTTTGAAGGCTACGGTGATAGACATAAGCGAGTATTAACCGTTGTAACTCGCAAACTTATTCATAAAAATAATCTAACCATTTACTTAGTTTAAATTGAGTATTTGAATTTAGGATCTGATAATCAGTATTTAAACTAAATAAGGGTTGAAAACATCTAGATATTTTATATCTATTCTATACTCTATAGTTCTATACTATACTAATATAATAAAGCTGAAGAGTTTGTTCAACGCGCTAATCTCTGGATCTACCACTCGGATTTGGAAAATTCTTTTTGTATAGGTATATCGCAGCCAACTAGCTTAATCAGCCGTTTCATTCAAAGTCAAAGTCAAAGTCAAAGCATTTATTTCAAATAAACCAATCACAGGTACTTTTGAATTGTCAAAGTCAGTCAGTCAAAAACATGAAGCTATTTGCACGTTCCAAAGCGTAGATCTCTATGGAGAAGAACGTACAAGAAACTCCATGGACACTCTTTTAAACCATTTTATGTTTTACAAAAATCCTGGTTACATCATTACTTGTTGCATCTATATGTGAGAACAATGCAAAGAAAGGAAAAAAATAAAAGTATTCCAAGTATCCAATAAGTATTAAATATAGAAATAAGCCAGTGACAGCTAAGATATGACCAGTCTCCACTGACGGCGCCCGTTCACGAACATGACGCGTGCATCAGCACCATTCAGCTCAACCATTTTGAAGGGAACCGAATGATCAAATACACGCGCCACCATCAGCGAGACATTCTAGCGAGCATGACACACCCTCAACTGCCCCTGCTCACTCATGTCAAACAAGGAAACCATCTATATTATTAACAGTATAGGCTCCATGGTCCTCACATTTACAGGATTTTAAAATAAAAAATGCTTCTACTTTATATAAAACTATGTATATCAATTTTCAAAAACGGAAAAAGAAAAGTAGTATTTAAAACATAACATAAGAAAAGTGGAAATTTTTATTAGTCTACACAAAGAAGGGTGAGCATCTCTTCCAAATATCTTAACTAGAGGAACCAAGCGGCTGAGACTGTGGAGCAGGACCGGCCGGCATTTAGCCAAGCATTTTTATCAAGTATATAATCTTCAAGTTTATAATATGCTTGTTTACATAGTGTGCGTTTTATGCATGTTTTAAATTTTCTTTCATTCAGTTCTAGAATTTCAAGAGGTATTTTGTTATAAAATTTAACACAGTACCCCATAAAAGAAGTGTGTACTTTTGCCAATCTGAATCGGGGTTGATCTAATTTGTTCCTATTTCTAGTATTAAAATTATGCCTATCACTAATCTTACTAAAAAGATGAAGATTTTTCCGAACATACATTATGTTTTCGTATATGTATTGACAAGGTACCGTCATGATGTTAATATCTTTAAACAGTTCTCTTAGGGAATCGCACCGACCCAGATTATATATGGCTCTGATGGCTCTTTTCTGCAGAATAAATATAGACTCAATATCTGCAGCTCGTCCCCATAATAAGATACCGTAAGACATGATACTATGAAAGTAACTAAAATAGACCAGCCTCGCGGTATCTATATCAGTAAATTGACGGATTTTTCTGACAGCATATGCTGCTGAACTTAGCCGTCCCGCAAGAGATGTTAAATGAGGACCCCATTGTAGCCTTGAGTCCAGTGTGATGCCCAGAAAAACTGTGTTTTCGACGAATTCAAGTTTCTCTTTGTTCAATACTATGTCGCAATGATTACTTTTGACATTCGGTAAAGCAAATCTGATACACTTAGTTTTCTTTTCATTTAATACTAAATTATTAGCAGTGAACCAATTTTGGACCTGCTGTAGGGCGTTATTTACGTCGTCCAGATTTGTAGAACGTCTATCTATCTTAAAAATTAAGGATGTATCGTCAGCAAATAACACCATTTGTGGTTGATTTTTTAAAAGATGGAGAAGATCATTTATGTATACTAAAAAGAGGAAAGGACCCAATATTGAGCCTTGTGGAACCCCCATTTTGACTTTTAAACCCCTTGATTTAACACCGTTTATTTGAACTTGCTGCTGTCTGTCATTTAAATAAGACTTCAGTAAGCTGAGTGCAAGTTTACCTAGTCCGTAATGTTCTAGCTTTAGGAGCAAGGTTTCGTGATTTACGCAGTCAAATGCCTTGGAGAGGTCACAAAAGATTCCTATGGCATCTTGCGCCTCTTCCCACGTTGTATAAATGTGTTTCAACAACGTGACACCAGCGTCAGTCGTACAGCGACCTTTGGTAAAACCATACTGTTGATCGTGTAAGATCCTATCCCATTAAAAGCCTAGCCTTTTCATTGAACTGTTAAGTGACATGAGCAAGTCATTAAACGTATTAAACAAAGGATGTCACAAGTCACTGAAAAATGGCGCATTTAAATGAAAAGACTAGGCCACCAACTAAACGGCTGATTAAGCTAGTTGGCTGCGATATACCTATACAAAAAGAATTTTCCAAATCCGAGTGGTAGATCCAGAGATTAGCGCGTTGCGACATAGCGACATATTGTATCCACATTCATGACTTCATGAGGAAGGCTATAGGCTCCTACGGAAACGGGAAATATAAAAATAAATTGCTGTTGGTTTTTCTCGCAAAAACTCGAAGCTCTATCGATTAAATTTTTCTTTGATGCGAGGGTGGTTTTGGAAAAAAAAGTATCACAATCAGATCAAGATCAAAGCACGAAGATCACAAAAGGCTCTAGACAAAGTGCCATTGTATCAGCAAATGCGATAGTCGAAATGCCTAAATATACCTAAGGGATTGATCATGTGTTATTACATCGACAGCGTTCGTCAATCCCATTCACTTTTGACGTTTTAACAATCGCCTTCACCGCGCTACCACTAAGGAACTTGATATAGAAAACGCTCCAGGCGCGCGGCCAGTGTGGGGAAGTCTCGATATACTTAACGATCGCATAACGACCGAATTCAGTCGTTAAGTCCTAAGGCCGCCCGTACACAGTCAATCTTGAACGGGATCCACGATCAAAATCAATGATCTGATCTGTGAACTTGAAAAATATACCTTGTTTTTGCGATATCATCATTTTTTGACTGTTAATAAAAATATACATAGGTAAGATGAGTTATATCGTCACCATTCCAGTTCTTTTAATATCTCATAATATTAGTTAAATATCGAACAACACTGTTACCTATTTTGTTAGTAAAAACCCTTATAACCAACTGACCAGTGTAACAATCGCCTTGGTCACGCTACCGCCGATAGAATGTACTTCAGTTCGTCTAGCACATAATAAAAACGAACATACATAACTACTACTGCGATGTAATCTTAATAAAGCTAATAAAGAATTTAAAAAAAATTGTTTTACCTAGTTTAATTAATTTCGATGCTTCATAGATCTCATCTATCGCTTTCCATCAGGCGTGATCGAGTCAAGAGCAAGCCCATTCCTCAATAAAAAAATGTTAAGTTTAATTCAGTGCACTTTGATAATACAGTTTTTTTATTTCAATGTTTGTAAGTACGACAACGTTTTTTGTGGACGCAGAGTTTACCTGTAAGTCATTGTTACACTTTATTCTGATTTATTACTTCTGTTTCATTTGCTTATATCAACGTATACAGATTGTTGGTGAACCAAATAAATAAATAAGAATCATACGACATTAGGTACACAAAAATCAATAGCAACCGCATTCAATCATGATCCGCTTCGCTCAAGCACTATATTAGCAGCGCTAGCAATTACGACTGCATATCACATGCACTGCTGTTGATTCTATGAAATAGTTGTAACTGACCTACGAACCGTGGCGGACACAAGCTATTGTATCCACTCCGCGATTTATTGTAATATTTATTAAGTAAAACCTTGTTCTTGTTGATAAGTGTACCTATATTAGATATATAGTTTATATCTATAGTTTTCAATCTTGGAAGTGCACAAAGATTCGTGTCAATACGTAAGTGTTTCATTTTATTTCCCGAAGAACCTTCGATGTGAATAGAGGTAAGTACAGATTTCAACGACGCGTTTAACTGTTTATTACTAATTAATGTTATTGCTATTGAGTAGGTCATCTTTGAAAGAAGATTTATTGTAATGAACGAGATCTTAGATTTTATAGGAAACAATTTTCTGAGATCATTTTGCTGTGAATTGTTGTAATTACGGGCGTGGGTGGACATTCCGTTACAAAGTTGAAGTTGGTAGTAAAAGAAAATAAAGATAAAGGAAGCTCTGTAAAAACAAAAAAGATAAACAAATTAATGGCTAAATTCTTCGTAGATATTATTATGAATTCTAACAAATGTACCTACCCATGTCCAAAAAAATTTGGTCTTTAATTTTAGGTAGGAAGGTACCTACACCTTTCTTGATGGTAATTTTAGTAATAAGAGTAGATGGTAATTATAGAACTCCATAAGTACTCAAGATTACAGCACTCATCTCAATTTGGTTCACATTTCACTGTCCTACTTGCACCTACTGGTAATTTGATTACCTGTGGGAACATTGCAATACCCTGACTGACCTTGAAGAGACAAACTAACTTTAGAGCAGGTTACTAGCCTAGGATCATGTGTACCCATATGACAACGGATACTTGTCGGTAAACTGAGTAAGTTTTTTATTATCAACCTTGCTAGATCATAAAGTCTCCATAAAGGAACATATCATTTCAAATACAATAAAACCCATGCAAATACAATAGTCCACAATATATCAGTATCATATCGAGAAGAAAGAGTTTTCAATATTAAGCGTTTTTTTTTTGCAAAAACCCGGTGACATACATACATCAGTGACTCTTTAAGGGTTGATAAGAAGGTACACTCAAATATTTAACTGCACTCATGCAGTATGTAGATGGTGCATGCAAAGGTGGACCCCGCCTGATATAAACCCTTTATCAGCAATTTACAAAGACGACTTCACATTTCATGAACAAACATGTCTAATAAGTAGGTATCTAAATGTAACACGTGGCCAAAGAAAAAGTAGTTAGGAGTTTGGTTTTCAGTTCAGTGTTTTTTAATTGTTTATGAAGGGTTTTTTTTTAATAAAAAATAATAATCCATCAGTTTTTCTATAAAAAAAACTCACTCGTCAAATGATTAGGCCATACAATTTGATTGAGTATATTCTAAAGTATTAGAAATCAGAACCCAGTAGTAGAGTAGAGTAGAGTAGAGTAGAGTAGGGTCTCCCTTATCCGCACTTAGACTCTCATTCGGTCCGTTGTGCGTAGGTGTCCTGGCTAAGTTAGCCAGCCTAGCTCCGCCCAGAAGCACAGAAGTTTCCTGGGAGCTTCACAGGCTTTGCGGAGCGACCGACGCGAGCGACGTTCCAAGGATTTGTTCACGTTGGGTAGCCACGGCCTCGCATTCCAGGATGACGTGGGCGGCTGATTCTTCGGCGTCAAAACAGCCCCTACATAGTGGGCTGTCCGTGCGCCTATGTTATAAAGATGTTTGTTTAGGGGGCAATATGGCCCGTAATTGTCCCTATTATTGTTCTGAGGTCATTTCTACTTAGGCTGAGTAGTCGTTTTGTTAATCGCGGGTGTAGACTTGGCATTGCCATTTTTGACTGCCTACAGTCTGTGGCCCGTCACCATTTGTTGTTTTGGAGTTCAGTTGATCTCTGGCGAATCCACGTACGAAACTGCGAGAAAGGTAGGGGAAGGAGTGGGTAAGGGCCGAACACTACCATCTCGGAACCTCTCTTCGCAAGTTCGTCTGCGGCATCATTGCCTAGGGATCCACTATGTCCCTTGATCAATTGGAGGGTGATCCTGTTAGACAGTGTGACTCTCCAGGGCGAGGTGACACTCAAAAATTAGTTTACTGTTGGTTTGTTTGTTCTCTAGGGCTTTGAGCACAACTAGGCTATCAGATATGAATCTAATTGCGTAGTTGTGTATCCCTAGACACTTTACGGCTGTTGCGGCTAGTGTTAGGGCGACACACACGCATTGGAATATCGAGCGGTGTTCGCCTAGTGGTAAGTGAAAGTTAATGTTGAGGTCTAGGGAGTGTACGCCAGCCCCTGAACCCTGTGGAGTTTTTAAGCCGTCTGTGTAGACGCGTACTTCATTGAGTCCTGACTGATCCCTCTCTTCCTCTGTTGTTTGTATGCTAAGCTTTTGTTAAAAATGGGTTTATTTGGTGTCCTATCACACGGGGCAGTGATGAGAGGTTGATACTCGATCGCCCGGTCCAGGATGCCAGCGTGAGGACTAGTATGGTTCTTGCCCCAAATGCCTAAGTGCATAAGCCTGATGGCTGCTAGTGCTGCCTCCTGCTATATGTACATGTCAAGGGGAGTTAATTTTAGGGCTATCTTCATTGCTGTGGTTGGGGTTGTCCTCATGCAGCCTGTGATAGCGGAACAGGCTAACCTTTGAAACCGCTGGAGCCTAGAGACGGTGGTCGAGAGTTCAGTCCTCGTCCACCAAACCAAGGCACCATAAGTCAGTATTGGTCTGATCACAGCTGTGTAGAGCCACAGCGTGATCTTCGGAGAGAGCCCCCATGTTTTTCCTAGCATTTTTTTGCATTGGTAAAGTGCGATAGTGCTTTTGTTTAGTTTATAGTCAAGATGCTTGTTCCAGAGTAATTTGCCATCAAGGATCACTCCTAAGTACTTGACTTCTTCTTTGAGTGTTAGTTCGGTGTTGAAAAGTTTAGGTAGTTTATGAGGCCCAAGGACTCTCTTGTTGGTAAACATAATTAGTTCTGTTTTAGAGGGGTTGACCGATAATTCGTGTTTTGTACACCAATTCTCGATTACTTTGAAAGCTTTTCTCATGAGGTCACACAAGACGCCTTCAAATTCCCCCGTGATTAGAATTGCTATGTCATCTGCGTAACCCACCGAGTACAGACTGCTAGCGTTCAGCTCTGTGATGAGCTCATTAACAACTAAATTCCATAGTAGTGGTGCATCAGAACCCAGATAATCAGTGTTAAAACTAATAAAAGTAGTAATTAGTAAAAGCTTTTTTATAAATATGTATATTATTAAGCGTATATAGGTACTTACCTAAATTTTTTCTATGAATTATAAAACTAATAATAATTATAGTAAGAAAGTCTTTATAAATAAAACTGAAAGACTAGACGGATGTAACCAACATTTTAGGGCACCAACCTATCTTCCAATTCTAATGAACCCATCCTTTTTTTTATGGATTGGAAATCAGCAAATCACTTCTTTCGCTCTGGGTGGAGCTAAAGGGAGTGTCAGATTCTTACTGTCTAAAACCCATCCGTGTTCCTCCTTGGGCTCGAGACAAGTGACATTCTGTCAACGGTAGCGTGGGGAAGGCGATTGTCAATACGACAAAAATGTATGGGATTGACAGATGCTATCGAAATGTCACGTGATCAAATTCCTACATTTCGACAGTCGCATTCGCTAATTGAATGGCACATTGTCTAGGGCTTCTTATGGCCTTTGCGCTTCAGGGCCGCGGTGAATATTTCGAACAAAATCCGCATTCAATGAATTCATCCTACAGACAATATAATATAACCAATGTGTCATTTTCATCAGATATATTTGTTCCGGAGGACCAATATTCAGCAGTGGCGAGTGAGCCCAATAAACATTCTAAGTAAGTACTTCTAGAACCCTTCTGTTTTTCCAAAACATTTCAAAACTCCAAAGCTAAGTTACGTTAAGTACAACAATCACCTTTAATCGTAGCAGCACTTTTAGTTATAGTAACAGCTTTTAATAATATTCAACAAAACGCATCGATAAGACCTGCCACAAACATTAAACTACTGCTTTTAACTTTCTTGTACTGTGGTCTCGATGTTTTCTTTACCGCTTGCCAACTGAAATATGAGCGTTATGTTGTTTGGGCTTCACTCTTTTTCTCCAAATCAATCAATCAACTCCGCCTTTTGTAGACAAGTGTTGTAGATTTCTAAATCAATAAAACAACACAATGACCTTAGTTGTTTTTCACATCAAGTTAATCACATTGTTAACATAACAATAAAATTGTGATTTCTGTATTGTTCATAATTGTACAGTATCTCATAATATTGTAATTTTGGTTGTTCTGCGTATTTATTAATAGCAATTTGTAATTGCACAGGAATCCCGAAAGGTTCCCGCGTGATGGAACTAGCCTAGTGGAGGAAGTCTTTGAATATAAATACCTATGCTTAATTTTTAAAGAAACTAAACTATCTTGTATAACCCACAATCTGTAATCTATAGTTTCTCTTAGTAAATTAATAAATCAATGTGTTTCTTAAAAGTTTGCGACTGCGAACGCTCCTTAAAAGACCAAGTGCGTGTCAGGCCACGTACAGTGAAGGGTTCCGTAGTAAACCGTAGTAAAAATAATTAACTTTTTACAGACGCACTTAGTCTTAAGTCATTTTCTATGGAGTTATTACGAATTTTTTAGTTACCCAGTTCAATTTTATAGATAGGTCGACTTAGTTTTCCTTTTCAATTCGTTATATATTATAAATTATTATGCCACTACCATGAATTTTCCACGTCTCTAAAAACAACCGTGTAGCTGGCCGAGGAGCACACTTGACTCCAACAAAAATTAGCACTTTAAAGCTTAATATTTCACAAACGGATCCTTGGATTGAAAAATGGTTTCCGCTCACCCGTAATATTATTAAACGACCTATCCAACGACAACCCACACCATGGGATAGACGATAAAAAAATCATCGCAACTTTACGTGTACCTACACGTACACGTGAACACTACACGTAAAGTGGCGATGATTTCTTTTTTCAAGATTTTTTTTTGCGATTTGTCGTCATGAGAAGTACATAATATGTATTAATCATGACGACAAAGTGGTAAACAAAATCCACTACTACAAAGTTCTAATCTATTTACTAAGCGTTCCTGAGCTAAACCGCGGACAGACAGACGGACATGCCTAAACTATAAGGGTTCCTTGTTGACTACGGAACCCAAAAAACCGGCCAAGTGCGAGCCAGACTCTCACACGAAGTGTTCAGTACCATAAACCAAAAAAAAAAACGTTTCTTGTTAAACCCCACATATTAATTTTGAATTATTATTTAATTTTTATTATATATTCATTCGGTTTTCCCGGTTCAGCAATGGCCTTTAGGTACTTGTTAACAGTTATTAGAGCATTTTAAATCGCGGTTTTGGTGATTATTCCCCGAAGATTCCCTCTCCGTATAAACTTCATCAACATTTTACCTTTGTTTTTTATAGATTTTCGGAAAAAATCGTTGAACCAAATTTAAAAAAAGAAATATTTGTGCATAACTCATCTCTTTCCATGAAAAGAAAAAATGGAAAGCTATCAAAATTAGAAACATTACTAAAGTGTTTTTTAACTATTGCGCAGACGCAAGAGTTAAAACAAGAACACTAAAATTGAAATTTACAGCAGAATGGTATCCGGGGAATGGTAAAATCATATGTGAAAAAATGAGAGGATATCCTGTTTAATCTCAAACCTTAAAAGATGTCGCTTTGAACAAATATAAGAGGAGGCCTTGCAGCAAGACGACCTGGCCTGTTTGTTTATAGTCAATTAATTGCGTTATTATTATTAATGCAAATAATGTTAAACTTTGTTTTTCCGGAAAATAATTCTATTTCCAATTACCTAAGAGATGTATGTGCAAAAATAAAACTAGAAGTTACTCTTTCCTTGTTATCTACTGGAAAAAGTTCATCTGTTTCGGTTGCCAAAATCATCCATAGCGCAAATCATATCAGAAGTTTGTCAAGAAATAAAAAGGGCATTACAAGATCACATCAAGGTAACAAATATTTATTATAATGTCCTCATACTTAACACTATTTCACATTTAAATGGTTAAAGAAGTCGTTGAACTATGTAGGTACGAAAAATGGTCAGAACAAATAAAAACTAATATATTAAATCCTTCTAGAATGATTTAATCAGTATTGGTCGAAATAACGTGTATAACGAATGTATACAACGTCAGTCTATAGTAATATTTCGTCAAAGTATTATGTTATAGTCTTGATACGACTCAAACTATGACTTATTGCCGAACGTCATAGTTTGTTGCGGTCGTAGGACCATATGTGTAGTATTACGATGACGATTTTACATATTTGTTTAGTGTTAAAAACCATGGTTAATTTATATGATGTCATCTAGTTAACGTCAATGCGAGGTAGGTATTGATGAGATAATGAAACATGAATTAGTTACGAATGGGTATATTACTCATTTATGGGTCTAAAGGTTGATACCTACAAGAAACCAGAATAACGATGGCTCATGTAAAATCAAAAAACTAAAACTGAAACGAAATTTTGTTTTAACACACGAGAAAGAAATGCCAAGTTCACCAATACCCACATACCATACTAGAATTAATCATTTAAATAAATGAATACTACTTATTACTGATAAATCATAATTATTCCGGGAACAAAACATACGCAGAGGTAAATCCCACGCCACGAAAAACTTAGATTTTCAGATTGTGACCATCACTTTCTCGCAGGAAGAAGCATCAACGACCTTCCCACGCTCTTCCGGTCATGGCATATTTTCTGACCCATTTCTGAAGAGCCTGTGTCCACCGGAACGTAAGGGCGTCATGCCGTCTCTCCAGGCTATTCAACATGTTCGTCAGGGTCTATTGGTGAGCTCACCATAAGATTGATACATGTCTTACGCATACGCATCCAATAAGATTAGCGTCCGTAGGATGCTGTGGACACTACCTAGTTTCTGTAGTGCATCACAGATGTTTGCGCAAAACCAAACTGACCGGATTTCACAGATTAATTTGCAAAATAAAATAACATTAGCCGCATAAGTATCTCCAAAATTACTGAGCCAAACATTTTAGAAAAAAGCAGATGAAGTTCCACAAGAATAGATTACAGGAAATCCATTAAGCAGTATATGGTGGAGAAGAATCATAGTAAAAAAAATGATTCTTTCGGAATTCTTATCGCGCGAGTCCGACTTGCACTTGGCCAGGTTTTTTTTATTTCCAAATTACCAATAGACATATTGATAAATCATTATTTAATAACATTATAAGTTTATAGTAAACCAATCGCAAGTAGTATTAAACAGAGCATTATTAATTTTTATTTTAAGTGGGTAAATTTTGATCTCGAATATCAACGTTTAATTAAAAAATCGGTGTGCAATGTTACAGCCTTCTCCCGCGGGAAAATCGAAATGAAAAGCTCTCGAAATTCCTGTAAACGCATGACGCATGCGTTTATTGAAATGTTTGTTCATTAATCAATACCATCCAATTAGATTTATTATATTATTGGAGGTTAATTTAATTTGTACCGTAGTAAGCGTTATAGGCGACATAGTACCGTGCGCGAGGACATGCATGTGACGACTCGCGACTCTCGTCCATGTGACTCGCCGCCATCGCTGCATCGCCAACAAATGCGTAGTTCAGACGCGCGCCGTACCAAATTATAAACTCAGTTTTATTGCATTACGCCGGTTTGTTTTCCCTGTATAAATACGTATATGAACAGTTCATTCAATCAATACAGTTTACATCATTGATAGTAGTGCACTTTGAATTTATTAAAGTTCAGTGTCGAAGGAAACAAGATGTGAGTGTGTATATTCGATATTTTAATTTAAACTAAGTGTTAATTTATTGAGTGTGATGAAAATTTATTGGACTTCGTTTTTTCAACGCTATTTATAGACGTTGCTGTGTTTTTTCCTAAGTGGTAATTTTAAATCGGAAAAATGTTTTTAAATGTGTGTTTATTTTGTGTGATAGTTTAATTATCGCAACAATCAATATTGTTTATTGCTCTTAATAATATGTAAGGGTATTGTTCAGAAACTTTGCATGAATATTTACGCGATACATTTACTGGTCTTTATAAACAGAATTTAATTAGATAATTATTTGACACCGGTATTGAGATTGTCTAGCGTTTCCGCAAAGGCCTCCCCTAGAGCTTGCCACATTCTCCTGTTATCGGTTCCTACTCCAAGTAACACCAGCCACTAGCCGGTTATTGTCTTCCCATCTTAGACGCTGCCTTTCTTTCTTTCTTTTATTTTGCCTTGGACACCGTTCAGTTACGTCCTTCGCCCATTTTTCTTTCTTGCTCCTCATCACATGGCCTGCTCATCTCCATTTAAGTTTTTTAATGCTATATGCTACGTCGTTGATTTTGGTATGTTTTCTTAATGTTTCCAGTTTTATGCTGTCTTTTAACTTGACGCTGAGCATGCTTCGCTCAGCGTACTGTGAAGGCAGGTTTCAAGTTTGCGCATATTTTGTTTCGTTAGGTTCCATGTCTGGCATCCATATGTAAGTCATGATCATGACGAGTAAAATACATGAATCAAATATATTTTTTTTTGCCTTTATTAGCATCTGCGGGTTTTTGAATATTTTTATAGGGGACCAGTATCTTTTCCATGCCAGCTTTACTCTGTTGTTTATTTCTTTTGATGTAAGGTCCTGTGGTGAGACAATTTGTCCGAGGTATCTATCTATCTATCTATGGAGTAGGTATGTATATTCTTCGACATATTCCAGATGATGCGATGATTCCGTGCTTCGGAAGGCACGTATAAGCCGGTAGTCCCGGCCGGGTGTGTGGGGTTAGACCTTACTGCCCTTACCTTGCCTTACCGGGGATTTTGTCAACGTTTGTCATTACTTTGGTTTTTGTAGCGTTCGTTGAGAGCCCAAGTTTCTCACTTTCGTACACAAGATGCTCTAGCATCTCTTGTAGGCTCCTTGGATCTTGAGAAATTAGAATTAGATCGTCTGCAAATCTCAGGTGGTTCAGTTGTATATCGTTGATATTAAGTCCGTATTTGCTCCATTCGAGACGTCTAAATATGTATTCGAGCACTGCTGAGAACAGTTTTGGAGATAGTGGATCTCCATGTCTTACTCCTCTTTTTATAGGGAAGTGGTCGCCTACTCTTTCTGTTCTTATTTTGGCTTTCATATTGTTGTAAATTTTTTGAATCAGTCTTATGTACTTACTTATTTATTTTAGTTTTTAAGATTGTTAAATAAAGGCTATAATAATCAACTGAATGGCAAGAGAATAAATTAGAATTTATATGAGTACCTACCTACATACAATTAAGCATTGCGTAAATAAACCATTACCTTAGTTATTAATCTTTTTGGTCGATCCATGATTAATTTCCGTATATTTACGTACGTTTTCATTCATACTAATTACTAACGGCTGTAACCATTTTGCGAGACTTCTGCAAAATAAAATCCTTTCTTTTTAGCGGAGATGTTGCATAAGTAAACTAAGCGCAGATTCACTACATTAAAGAATATTTTTTAGTTGAAAATTCGGAGAAATAATCTGAAGATAAAACTCGAAGTTTCTAGTTTTTTTTTTCTCATGACACTGTCGCTGCCAGGTTCAGTACCAAGTACAATAATAAATCACATAGATTCATATAGGGTGACAAAGCCGACGATCTGTTTGTGTAGGTAATACATTTAATTAGTCCCTTCATAACCAAAAGTATGTATTAAAGTATGTAATTGTATTTTTAAACTTAATATTTTTTTTATGTGTAATCATAATATTTAACTTTATTTATTTTTATGTAAAATGTATAAGTACGAGTATTTTTTTTCAATAGTTTTCATCCTCCTCCATTTACTTCTTACACCCACAGAGGAAGCTCTCCGCCTCCGCTAAAAAGGTTCCGGCAAGTTCACCCTTATGAAACGAACGAGATCGAGAACGACTCAGCTGAGCGAATGTTTTTGTATTCTCTTACTACAGCACACATACAAAATTACTTTTGTCAATATATTTTTTTAATGGAAATAAACGTAAATCATTTTTCAACACATTTGCTCAAAAAATGCGTTTACGAAGCCTGTATACATTGTGCGAAAGTTAAAAATTACGCACCCCATGTGCGATAAATAGGTACTCTCACCTACTTAGGTGAATACGCACGGCAAATAGGTACTTACTTATTTTACCACATACTCCTATTTTACCGTCTAGCGCCGTGCGTATTCTTTACGGTATTTTTTTTTAATTTCCATTAAAAAAAACCACCAAGGACTTTCACATTACGAAAATAAATAAGCTGTTTAATCGAACCTCCTTGTAAGCGCTTTTGCTCAATACAATTGGATCACTTTACTAAAGAGAAAATGAGACGAAAAATGTAGTTATAGTTTTCACCACGAGCACGTGGCGCCGTCTGCAAATTCGCACCATTTTCATATTAGAAACGTCAAATATTGTTGCGACTTTCCGACTAAAATATAAAAACAAAAAGTTCGTTTCATTACCTATATTGTTCTGTTTTCTCGCAAGTGTGTTGTATGACACACGTGCGAAAATTGGTTTTAACAAACTCGTGACCATGGTAAGCCGTTTGTAAAAACCTACTTAGCGCACTAATATCATAAACAACTATTACTAAGTCGCAATACTTTCTTTCAACACTGAAAATGAATCTGCACAGCCGGTCTGTTCTGTCAACATCTCACCTTATAAATTTTAGTAAAGTGAACATGAAGTGAACAATAGTGCGATTCTGCCTGTCGATTCTGTCGACATCACACGGTGTACACCGAGGCGGAGTGAACGACAATTGAGCTGTCATTCCATCTCATTTGTATGGTTTGACAACTCACCCGTTGTTCACCCTGCCCAAGTGTTCACTTCGACATGTTTACAGAATCACACTTCTTAAACCTATCACCGTGTAAGCTTAGGTGGAGTGAACATGAAGTGAGCTGTCAAATTATACAAACAAGATCGAATGACAGTTACTTCATGCTCACGCCACCTAAGTTTACACGGGGAGATGTTGATAAAATAGACAGGCTGTCATTCCATCTTTTTTGTATGGATTGACAGCTCACGTCATGATCATCATGATCATTGTGTTCCACGCGCGCCTCAAAAAGATCTCAGCATAGAAAAAGGGGCTCGTTAGAGCCAGAGCCTGCCTGCGGATTTTGTTCGAAAGAGTTACCGCGGCCCTGGAAAGCAAAAGGCACTACGAGGAGCATGGATGGGTTTTAGTCAGTAAGAGTCTGACACTCCCTCCCACTCCACCCAGAGCGGCAGGAGTCATTTGATGATTTCCCATCCATAAAAAAAAGCTTACACGGTGAGAGCTAGGTTTACAGAATCGCACTGCAGACTATTACGAGCGAGACACTCTTTAAATTCGATTTGGAATTTTATCGATACGGTTTTAATCGTTATAAAACCGTGATCTAAGAAAGTATTGTAACGCTATTAAAGACTTCCTGAATTTTAATACAACTTTCCAATGTAGTAATATAGATGAGTACGCTCCAACTTATATGAAAACCTGAACATATTTCAATCGGCCGGCCTAGATTTTCTATGAGCGAAGAAAATCCTTATCGCCGACCTTGTCGTATAGTAATAAATTCATGATAATGCAAATTTACGTGTACGCACACTGCCTAGACACGTAGCGAGTGCGTATATGCGCGTTACGAGCAGTTCCACCGTAGCATCGATTTGCGTATTGCCATGTCGTTTATTGTACCCTGGTACTTTGAATTTTACCGAGTTACTTTTTGGTGTTGGGTTTGGAGGCTGAAACTTTTTAAAGACTGTTTTTTTGCGTTATGGTAGTCGCGGAAACCTAGTAGGTTTGGTAGATTGGATGATTTGAAGAATAAATGGTCCTTTCATGTTTCCACGTTCAGCGGTGGGGGAAGCGTCTACAGATTTTTAGAGGGGGGGGGGGGTGTTCATGTTCAGTAAACCCTACAGATGTTCCATCTCTTATTCTGACGATTTGGAAGTGAGGAAGGCTCGCAGAGAATTCCAGAAAATGTAAAAAAAAATCGCCATCTTCAAATACTCGAGCGCGTCAGATTACCATACAGAAATTTCATCATGATGTCCCAGCCATAGTGACCAAAAATCTGACAATTATTTTGAGGAGTATTAGTAATCTGACAACTTGAAAAAAAAGCTTTTCTTTTTTATTTATTTTTTAAACACGTAAAGCTGTTGGTCCCGGTTGTCATCTTTAGATTTTTGGCAGTCGTTACGGATTTTTAGAAGCCAGTAAATTTGCTCCAGTCTTGCCAAGAAGTACCGGTTTACCGAGTTAATGGATTGTGGTGGTCTGGTAGGCAGCCGCTTTACGTAAAATACTGGTATTCAGCTGAATCCGGTTTGACTGGAAGCCGACCTCAATATAGTTAGGAAAAAGACTAGGCAGATGATGATGAACAGCTGTCATGGTGTCATGGCGTCGGAAAAATCGTCAGATTATATGTTTTTGTCATTCTGGTATAACCTTTAAAATAAATAAAAAACAATTGCGCTCGAGTAAGTCCAACCGTTTTTTTTTTTTGCAACTTTGTTACCCTCCCACTTCCTTAGGTTACGCTCAAATCGTGAGATTAGCAAAATTGACACTTAAGAAGTGTTAATTTTGCTAATCTCTAGTAATTAATCCCCCATAACACTTAATCTGACGCGCTCGAGTATGTCAGATGATCGTTTTTTTTTTACTAATCTGACGGCTTCTTCTGAGGCTACCCCCCTGTAGTAAGGGCTCATGGTTGAAGGTACTTATCAATATGTAAGGTATCCTCCCTTATATTAATCTGCCGCGCTCGAGTAAATCCAAAAATCCCTTCTAGTAGTTCTTGCCTAATACTGAAACATTTATGAAGTTTGTAAACATTACAACGCTTATTGAGTTGAATGTGAACCAATCGTAGGGCTGAATTATGTTTGTGTTAAAAGCGCACTCTGTTTCTATGCGCGCGATTCACACTTTACAGCACCTATTTCTTACAAATTAATTATTCAAAAGACCCTATTTCTTGATCACAGATAATATGTATATGTCGCAGCCAATTAGCTGAATCATCCGTTTAATTGGTAGCCTAGCCTTTTCATTTAAATGTGTGTGACTTTTCAGCGACTTAAGTGGCATCTTTTGTTCAATATCGTTTAATGACTTGCCCATGTAAATTATGTCGCTGATTAAACGGTGCAGTTCAATAAAAAGGCTAGGCTTTTAATTAAAGGGCTGATTTAACTAGTTGGCTGCGACATATATATAACCAAGAAACACACTAGATTACTAGATTACTTCTCTCATCGTTTGAGCAAAATATAAGACTATGCGTCTGAAATAAAATGGCTTAATGCTGTACTCTGAATCAAGCCAAATGCGCGCCATAAAATACTTTCTTTTTGTTCTTGACCAGGGGCCTAACCACCAACTCTTAAAGCAGTATTACTTCAATATTACTTCCAGTGGGAAAGAGACTGAGCTATACAGGACGTATAGCTCCGTCTCTTTCCCACTGGAAGTATAAATAGTAATACTGCTTTAAGAGTTGGTGGTTTGGGCCCGCAGTAAGAGCGTTATAAAGAAAAATCAATATAGGTTCTTGTGTAGGTACCTAAAGGGCTATTTTGATGACCCATGAAAAAGAAAACAGTGGTCTAGTATTTTCGCACTTTTCTTTGTCAGTATTACCACTTACCACAAATACAAATGTCTTGTATCAAGGTTAATCAGGTTTTGCATTCCATCAGGCTTATCCATATAATCATCTCGATTAGTTTAAATACGATGATAGACACCATAAAAAATAGAAAATATTTAACTAAATAGTGTACTAATCATGTTTATTATTTTTTTATTAATAAGGCTGTAATACTGTAACATTAAATTGTCAGTACTTTCATTCCGAAAGTGTCTACATATTCTGGGTATAAATAACCATAATCATGTTTACCATATCGCTCCCAAAGTCTCTTCCTTTCCTCTCTATGTATTATATATCTAAATAGGGATGTTTCCTAAAAAAAATAATCCGTCAAACAGATTTCCAAAAAATACTGGACACGAATTTTCCCTTTTTTCAGGTAAACTAAAAATGAAAACGATACAGTGCGTAGAAACACTTTTTACCAGAAAGTGACGTCACAAGCTGATCTTTGTTGCGTTTTATCTTCGTCAATTTTTATTGATTTGATAAAACAAAAAATACGTGTCTATTATATTTCGATACCTACCTAATCTAACTGACGGACTAAATAGAATCATATTTTTTTTTCTTAAGAAACATCTCTATTTTAGAGTTAACGATATAATAACATACAGGATTAGAAATCTGTGTCCGTTCTGGTAGATTATCAAATTAGGCTTGTTTCACAGCATGGAGTCATTTGTGTGACACATGCGGAGCCTACGGGCACCCCAAATAACTAGTCACCTACAAACCCAGTCATCAACTGTGCCAATAATGGCACAGCAACAACTAAGTATAGAATATTTTTTAGTTAATATTTATATATTTTTAATTTTAATTTGGATGCAACTTTAGTACAAGCTTTTATAATAAGTAGGTACCTTAATTCTTAATTCAAATATTTCTGATACAATAATATTATCTACCTACCCATATTATGATGATTTACTTAATTTATCTACTATTTATTAGCATAATCATCATAATCTGTATTAACACACTATTACCAAGCAAAATAGTTAATTAGCTTTTCTACATGCTTCTTTTCAAAACATGATTCCGTAATGATTGTGCCTCTGAAAATACTAAAAGAAAATCGTGATCATAGACAAAACTTCACAAAAACGCACTCAATATTTTCCTAAAATTTTGGTATATTATTTATTATTTGGTATAATACTAAAAGTAACCATAAAATAACTAATTTTCAGCGTATTTACGACAAATTACATTAAAATCAGCAAAATCGCACTCAAACCAAAATATACAATTAAAAGAAACTTATAGAAACATGGTTCTTACAACTGAAAATCTTATCGCGATAAGAACCTACTTACGTTAAAAAGTCTCCATTTCCATATAAACAAAACATAAAAAAGACTCTCGCTATACATTACAAAAAGCGGCATAAAGCGTACATACATAAAAGTAAAGCGAGCTTTTCTCATTCTCAGATTGTTACCGGCGTGGGCGATACATAACTTTAACTTCCGAAGCACACGCTCTGAAATATTTATTCCTGAAACGTAAAGATCGGGTGGGGGGAGGTGGGGGGGCGGTTTATCCCGCGGTTTCCTTCCCACCGTGTTTTACTTCGAGAATGGGAAGTCGCCGCCGCCGGGTCGATATCGCCAAAGATTATGTGTGTTTTCATTCCAAATGTTACATTTTGTATGTGGTTACTTTTTTTTTGTTTTGAGCATTATCTGGATGAGAGATTTTCACGGTGAAGGAGCCAATATAAATAGCAACGTTTTTTTTCGCAAACCCTGTCATATCCACCAAGACCACGACATTAGTCCTGGATCAGTCCAGGACTAATGTCCACACACCACTTGTTAATCTTGTCCACAGCTGGGCCAAGACCCCAATGAATTAATTTCATTTTTAGTTCATTGGGTTCTTGGCCCAGCTGAGGGATAATAGAAGCTACTGACTAAATCCCTCATTCACTGGCTCAAAAGTTTTGTTCAACCTTGAAACCCCAACATTTTCACAGTTTTATGCCAAAAGCTAGCATTCTGACAGTCTTAATAAACTTAAAGATTCTAGTTATTTTCTTCTTGACAGTCATTAGACCTTATTTAGCAAGTCTCTTGTGTTTCCGTTCGTGACATTGTACCTATATTTATTTGTTGGATTTTTTCAAAAATCCTAATCATCAGGTCAAAGTAAATCAGGTCCTAATGATTTCTCATCAGCAACATCAGATAAGCTGGAACTATAACAATCATTTATGCCCGGTTTCTGAGGTACTTTATTGGTCGTTTATCTGTCCGGTAACCACTAACCAACCAATGGGGTTATGACAATTAGCGTTAACGGACTGATAAACGACCGATAAAGTACCTAAAAGACCGGGCATACGTCGTGTAGCTTTTTCTGTTCAAAAATCCCACCAAGCCATTCATCAACATTTTTTTTATGGATGGGAAATCATCAAATGACTTCTTCCGCTCTGGGTGGAGTGGGAGGGAGTGTCAGACTCTTACTGACTAAAACCCATTAGTGCTCCTCCTCGTCTCTCTTTCGAACAAAATCCGCTACAACGTTTCAACCTACGTGGACGTCTTCCAGCACAATGATCGCGCGTATAGTCTGTGGCAGTTCCCCGACCTCCAGTGGGGGCCCCCACCGTTCGATTGTCTGCGGAGGCTGCCCGCCGGTGCCATCTGATGTGCCGAGAGCACTCCAGATCTGCATAGATCGTTGCCTTCGTTTTTTCCCTATCGAAAAATCAATACTCACAGTTTCATAAAGTCGGAGACACTCCTTGATTTCATTACAGGTTAATTCTTGCGAGTTGCTTTTGAAGACTTTGTTTTTGGGACAATTTTTTACTTGGAGCTTATAATTTTTTTTACATATATTTTTTTATTAACTGGCTTAAAAGAAAGACCTTTGTTCAGTTGTAATTTAGAGTATTTTCAGGAAACTTTTCCTGAAAATCTCTTATCTACATAACTGTAACAATAAGACAACATCGCACAATAATATATGTAGGTCACCGATCCGTAGGCTGCAAACGACTACGGTACATAATGTGAAGAGCCTCATCCCAAATCCATACCGAGCTTTCCGCCACCACCACCCCAAGGGGAAAGAGGCTCAAACACCATGCAATAAAGCCTTCGGATCCGGCAAAACAAATACAACGAACATTCCAATGCTAGATATCACTGGCTCCGCCCACACAGTTGGCATTACGACTGTGAGCGCTCCCATTGGTCGCCGCGAAGCCTTCTCCATTTCGAATTGGTTATTTTTTTTCTACAATTGAAATTGGAATTGTCCATTTGTTCTGTACGAGTGCGGTGCGCATGCGTCTCGGGGGGCGTCTACGTCACGTTCACGTAGATACGTTTCGAGGGCTTCCAATGTTTTATTGGATTCGACTCTCTGTTCCCATTCGCATTTCAGATTCAGATGTGGATTTGTTCTCGGATTGCGTTCAGTGCGCAGTCGTGATGATTCTTATAGGTTTGAGTGTTTGTTTAGAAGTAATGGGAGTTTCTTTTATTAGATGTTCAGTTGTGACCATTACTTTGAAGATGAAGTTAGCGTAGTGTGAAGTAATGAGATGTAGAGGAAAATATAGAGATATACAATAGGTACCCCATTGAAAAAACGTAAGTAATATATAAAAGATTAATCTACAAATGTAAAAACTACGTAATATTAAGTTATAATTATTTGAATTGCACTCACAAAGTTCAAAACAAACTAGTAAAAGTTCGACATAGTTTCGCAACAACGAATAACTAAAACTGTTAGCAAACCTCTCTCTACAGTCCCAACAAAGCATCGATCAAACGATTTAAAACCGCGTGAAGCCACTAAAAGCATTCCGTGAGAATTTCATCAAAACACGATACAACATCGTATGCAATAATGCGGCCGCAACTCTCCCGTACTTCTAGAGTCGCTCAAACCGAGGGGTGACACCTTGGCACTAGGTTTTACAGTTCAGAATGTGGCGGCATGCTGCAGCGACAAGTGTAACACGCCGTTGGCATCCGCAGCTAGCTCTGTCCGGAACAATTTCATTTGCGACTGGGCGAGGATAGCGCTGTAATTACAACAACAATCGATAGAGGCGCCACCGTCTGCCGCACGTTTAATCTCGCCAGAATCAAAGGACCGTCGCCTCACACCCACCCCCGCACCCCAAACAAACGTACGACATCACATACCTCGCCCCCACGGCTTTGTGCGACATTCATTGCGTACTTCCTTGCTCTGGAGATTCCACCCCCTGCAACTAAACGGCAATGTTTGCCGTGGAACAGGTACAAATTGTTCGAAACTTGCTGCGTGGTACATACTTTGTCTCCAAGCCTATATCTGCAAAGGTATGTTTAGATGTCCCCGGACCAGATAGTTGCATTTCCAGTCTGCTATACATAACTATTTCTGGAGTTTTATTAAAGCATAACATTGTAGCTATTTGACACAGACGAACACCTGCATAGCTGGGCCGCTTCTGTTTTTGTCGAGTCGCGAGTCGTCTCGGATGGTTCTTGATTAGTGATGCATTACTACGTCCTGTTCTAGTGGCGCCTATTTGTTTATGCCTTTGAAAATGCTTGCATTAATTTTTTTTTCAACCGATCGAAGCTTGTGAGAAAGTTATTTATGTGTAGAACCCAGGTTACCTCAATAACACAAACTAATCACCCGCTGTGAGCATAGCAAGAGTAACAAGCCACGTTAATGAATTCTGTCCAACTCGTGTAAATCATACTGTTTATAACAACAGTTCCAAATTATAATTAAGGTATCGATTTAAAGCGCCATCGATACGGCGAACCCTATCGAATTAAACGTGCATGGATGCGTGATGTACTTAACTATCGATTGTCAATAATTTGTATGCGCGCAGCATCGCAGCCGCGGCGTTCAGACTTAGCTCATTGTTTTGCTAGAATTATTGCCTGCGCCGGTATTTGTGAGGTATACAACATTATCTCGCATATTTTGTTCTATTAATCTAGTCGTCGCGAGTTTAAGGTTGAGACAAGTTAATAAGTTCCTTGGAAGGCTGCTGTTCCAATTTATGGATAGTTTTGTTAAATTTTTACTATTTTAGAATCCAAAATTTTGTTAATTAGATTCCTCGTCTGTAAAGTTTTAAAGGTAAAACGCCTCTGAAAAAGCTAAACAGAAAAACTTAGGTACTCTCAGTCTTCTAAATTCTTTTAAATCTAGAGCTTTATACCCACTCGATTTCTCTTCTCCCAGTCTTCGTATCTTCGTCTTTTCTATGCCTTCTTACTGGCTTCAATTTAATTCACTTGGAGTTGACTTCACTAAAATATAAATGGTAGATACCTAAAGCCTACTAAGCCTAGCCTTCGATTCGTTGCTTTCAAAGTCCAACACAATTCTATGAACAAATCTCCATAAACCTCGACCAAAATTAATCCACGAAAATTCCAACCACAAAAACAAATCCTAGAATACATTATAGTAAATTCTATGCTATTTATTTCCCACGTAAGCGGCGTGTAGCGGTATGTATGTCGTACCGCACCGTACCGCTCCGCTCCGCTCCGTCGGAACAGTGCAACACATATAAAGCAGCCTCGCTCCACGAAGCGCACTCGAAATCCTACAGATTTAGCACGTAACTCTACGAAATCCGAGGCTTGGGATAAATTATATTTTTACACTTTATACCTTGCTTATTATTGCTAGAAAATCTTCGCAGGACAAAGACCGAAATATAGTAAAAGCCTTTCTGTTTAAACTTTTTCTAATTTCCGTTAGTAACTTAATAACTATAAAAAGGAAACATGTTTTGAAGATCATTTAGCTTTATGAGCGTTTACAACGTGTAACACAATAAACGCAATAGGTACCTGAAAAGAAATCATTGTACCTACTTACTCATCATTATGAACAACTTTTACTAAGGACCAACACCGAAATCGCGAAAAAAAATCAACTGTTCAGTACGTTTTGTCAAATTATGCGCACAGAAATGTACGGGGCAGTCGGTTTTTTTTCACGATTTCAGCGTTGGTCCTGTAGTAAAAATTGTTCATAATGGTGAGTACAATGACCCCTTTTAAGGTATTGCGTTTATTCCTTGTTTTGTTACAAATTGTTTAGGTACCTCTTCTTTGAATCATTAGGTTTCATAATTTCGTAGCGGCTTTTCAGTCTGACATTTAGATGCTATTTCACTTCATCAAAAAAAAAACCCTAGTACCAACCTCGCATAACTAAGAAGTCAAAAAAGTGGTTAGAAGCAAGATCCTTAATGAAGTGTGAAATAATGACTATGTGCTCTGTTAAAGCGGTTCTAAACGACTGAGCTTTCGAAGGGTCAATTATAAACATCAACTAGCTAATAATGTAACATTAGATATAATAGCCTGGGATGCTGTCTGCAACAGAATGGTTGTGGTCGCATAAACCATTAATCACAACGAGCTGTGTAATGCTATTTAGACACCTAAACTGACTAGATGAACGATCGAGCTAAAATCATCTCAAGGAATTCAATCCCCTTGAAAAGTAATTGAATATTAATATTTCTGCTCGAATAGGCAGCTCCCGACATTGATACCAAACCGACTGTAAATAGATTGTTAATGAAACGAGGTCAAGGGCTTCCGAACTCGCGAATCGATACCAAAGTTCTGTAATCGATTCGATTACTACATGAGTGGTCGTCCGCCTGCCGACTACCGCTACGACGTCGTACCGAGCAAGTTGGAAGTTCCTACGTTACGTTCTAGAGGCCACGCTACTTATAGAATAGGAAGCGAGTGTAGGTAATGGCGCAAAATAGTGACGCAGTATTATTGCAGGGGGTGGCGGAGACCCCACACTCCGGCGCCGCGACTCCCACCCCAGAGCGACTGAAACGTCCACGAGAAAAATAAGATCCGTACTCCGTCCCGCTTATTCTTGGGAAAAAAAGCTTTTTGTGTATTTTTTAGGTATTCTTTAGGTTGATAGGTAGCTCCGTGTCTGTGTGAGTCAGTAAATAATGCTGTATGTACGAATGTCCGCTGTATGTGTTGCGAAACGATGTCGAGTTCAGACATTTTTTCTTCTTCTCTTTCAGACGTTGTAGGGAAATAAGTTTATTATTTGTGAGGACCTTCTTGACGTCAGAGTTTCTTATTTCTTTTGTGAAGTGGTAAGTACATAGGTTTTGTTTCTTTAGCTTTGTGCGGATATACATTTATTTTATGGAAATTGGACTTGTTAGAAGCGATCTTTGCCGAACAGAAAATGACGTCATTTGTCAAACATTACCACATTACCCATTATCCATATTAGGACCATTATTTTCTTTGTAAGCTATTTTTTAACTTTTTACCCGACTGCGCCAGAAGGAGGGTGATGTTTTTAGGGTTCCGTACCCGAAGACGAACGCAACTCTCTTACCAAGCCTCCGCTGTCCGTCCGTCCGTCTGTCTGTCAGCGGGCTGTATCTCAAGAACCGTAATAGGTAGACAGTTGAAACATTCAGGGAGTATGTATTTCTATTGCTGCTATAACAACAAATAATAACAAAAAAAAAAGCTCCGGGAGTGCCGGCAAAAGTGAAAAACTTGAACATTAACGTTGTGCATTTTTGAATATTTTGGAATGGTTGGGGAATAATTTCACACCATTTGCTTTATTTATCAGTATAAAAGTAACTGTCATTTATGTAGTTAAATACAATACCTATTCATTTTAGTACATTATCCGTCTTACGAATTTTCGATCAAGTCACGTGTCCTGACGGTCACGTGTCCTGACGCGAGTTTAACATTTTTTACCCATCCCAAAAAGTGCACAACGCCGCTAAAGAAGTTTTCACTTCAAAAAATTAATTTAAAAATTAAAGGGGGCTAAATAAGAAAGGTGTTTTTATCGGTTTATGGTACCACCGGATTTACGGGACCCTTCCGTGTGTGGTAGTACGACTCCCACTTGGCCGTTTTTTTATTTAAATGTTTTTATATTAGATTCCTACGCGTTAAGTTATAACATGAATAGCTTCGTGTAGGTACCAACGCACCTACCTGTTGATACCACATGAAGTCCTGCTCTACCCTTCAGGGGAAACGTAATCCTATATTTGTTATTAAAATGTACCTACGATAGCATGTATCTGACCTACGGCCTGATTTTTTATCAAAATCTAAAATTATTAGGTACCCATCAATAAATTAAAGACACGATTAATTAAAAAACATTAAGTAGGTACCTACCCTCCTTTAAGACAGTCGAAAAATAATGAGCGTTCATTTTGTTGAGTTTTATGAATAAATGTGTAGGTACTGAATACTGTCTTTTTTAAATCAAGATATTTAAGAATACTTAAGGGATTGGGGGGATTTAAGAATAATTGACGGGCGCGGTTATATGCATGCTATTTTTTTTTTTTTTTTTTTTTTTTCGGTATGACCACTAGCAAGTTAACACGCAAGGGCTAGCAACTGCTCAACCGGACTAACCTGTGGTGGCCTCAAAAGAATTTAAGGCCCCCAGCCAAGGCAACAAATCTAGCTACAAGCTAAACTACTGACCGCTCGCTAAGGGCATTCCCTGTGGAATACGACCTCGGCTTAGCGGCGTCAGTTTGGGACAGCAAGGGACAATCAGGCTGGGTCGTTTTATTATTTAGGGGTTATTAAAGCTAAGGGCTCAGCGGCGCGGGCTGGCTCGTTTGCAAAAGTCGGGGAGGGTTTTGAATGGGGCGTCGCGACGGACCTCGGCGGCGAGGTCGGAATACGGAACGCGGTCTGTGTTTGTTTTTTCTAAGAGTGCTGGTTTCCCTACAGCTTTCCTGAATCGTTGTGATCTCGTCATCTGACTCGACGAGTGTATGCCGAGGACGGCGAATCTTGCTAATACGAGAGGGAGTGTATTGTGAGGCCTTTGAAATCAAAGGGTTGCTGTGTTTCTCAGCTGATTCAATAAAACGCTTTGTAAGACGTTTCATGAATTGTTTTATTGTCGGGATTTTGAGGTCGACATGAAGTCGTTCATTCCTAATAAACCACGGGGCGCCCGTGGCTTTTCGGAGAAATCGGTTTTGGATTTTGGACTACTTGCATCATATGCATGCTATCTCATCCAACATCATTTGAAGGATGGAATAAACGCGTAGTGCGCACACACATTAACAGTTCCATATCATTTAAGATGATTTATTGCGAAAATGAGCTTGTAAAATGTATTTGGTAGTCAGGATATTATGAAAAAAGTGCTGAATGTATCTATTTAAAATAGTTTTTTTTTTATATTTAATTTAGGAGATAATCTATTCCTGTATACGGTCAATATTTTGCCATTTTCGTACTACATATGTTATTTATGCAATCAAAGTTGTGTTAAAATTTGGAAGTTTCGACACAAATAACTTGCACATCAATTTTTTTTTTTGGTTTTTTTTCCATACAGGGCTAGATAATTCCAAGAAAATAATTTTGACTTTTTTTCTGAACGTACACCGTCAATCTGTAGAGTAATTGCCATACTACGTTTGTATGAAACAATGACTGAATAGGGCACCCTTAAATACCGATCAAAAAAAATATAATTGTCAATTTACGGGTGGGTAATTTCTGGTTAGTTGACTATCCCGTGCAACTATGTCGTCAGGAAACTTATCGAAAATACTGCGCTTGCGCTGCGTAGTACCTACTAGTTTAGGCGCGTAAAACTCGATTACCTACTCAAATTATTTTATAAATATTAAATTTAAAAATACGGTGTCCTTAATATTATTATCAATCGCTTTTAAATGTTGTCACACACTTGTGCTCGTGACTGTAACTACCTATAAGAATTACTATAAAAAGCACAAAGCGCGGAATTTCACGAGAGACGCGCAAGTAATCAGTCAAATAAATACGTAGTAGTATCAGTATCACCAAGGTACAAAAACAGAAAAAATACTTTAAAACCGTACCAAAAATTCGCTATAAAATAATCGGTAAACCTGAACCTTGACCTTTATTTCACGTTAGCAGCAAAAAATAACATCAAATACAGAAATCTTCCTGAACACACAATTGACCTCACAATAACAGCTTCATAATTTCAGAATACCTGTTGTATTAAAAACAGATACAGCGCCATCTATTCAACGCCAGTGAAACTTTGTGTGAACTGAATCGCCTTCGTTCCAAATACTCCAGTGGTTGGTGTTCCATACACGTTATGAAGAATTTGTCGGAACAAAGTGTAGATGGCACTGGAATAAATAATCACCTCTCAAAATGTATGTCAAAGGGGTAGGCAGAGATGTCGGTGCGATTGACGGCGTTATTACCACTTGGTTTGACTCAGCTATTATTAGCTAGTTACAGAATATGACATTGAAGAGACCCAATTTACATAAAATGTTGGCCGTCGAACTTACTTCCGCAGATCTATTCACTAGGTAAATTTAAAAAAGAATAAAAACGACTTTAGTCTAATGTCAAAACCCAAAAACGCTGTTATCAGTGTGGATACAAAAATAATCGACAAACCATAGATATATTGAGTAGGTACTTATTGCTTGATTTCAATACTCTGGGAAGGTATAAGGATGTCGAAAAGCAGTAGTTAACTGTAGTTGTATAATTGGTAACCCTGGCTACAAGAGTAAAAATGGGTGGGTTGGAAGAATAACAGATTTTTCTAAAAATGGATGATAGCATCGACAATACTTATATACTCTAGACACGACAATTGGCTATGCTATGACCATTCATTCCCATCCAACCCCTCTGACCAACACGGATAATAGACACTGTTCATTAAAGCCATTACATAATCAAGAAATTGTTCGATACTCTTAATTATATCATAAATAGTAATATGCAAAATTGATTAAACTTAGTATAAATCTCAACATTAGAAGTAGTTATAATCGGTATGGTACTGATATACGTAGGTACCTAAGTATAATGAGTTCCATTGATCATACAAGTTTTGATTTCAATGACATTTTCCCTAATCATATGCGTATTTCCCGGGTTTCCCCTAGTATCTAGGCAATAATAATGACGCAAATTATTGTATTGTTTCATTACTACCGAAATCGGTCACATATCGTTTCAGCAATAGGTACTTACGTAAAGAAATATTTCCCAGTCGTAATAGTAAACGACTGCGTAATTAAATAATACCTATTTAAGCATTAGCTTAGATAGGTATCTATATTGTAGCGCAGTCGTTCTTAGATAGGTATCTACGAGTATATTGTAACTCAGTCACTCAGTAACGCATGAGTTTTATATATTGTTATCAATATATAAAACTGTGATTGAGTGACTGACCGACAGCGCACAGCTGATACTACTGGTCGTAGAAAGCTGAAATTTGGCATGTAGGTTCTTTGGGGAGCAGTAAGACATGATTTCCCGAAATTCCTACGGAAACGGTAAAAAACGGGATATGACCGTATGTTCGCGGGCAAAAGCTAGTGATTTATAAGTTATAAGAGTCAGTTAGGTTATCAATTAACAAATCATTAAAATAGATAATAATAAAGCAATGCCGAGGAAAATATATTAGAAAATATATAGCATTGCATTTGGTATTTTTCTAGAACGAAGCTTGTGGGGTAAACGAAAAGTTCTCGCCGGTACCTTTTCCATAATTATGTTACTTTGGTCCAAAGGTTCAAGTGGCATCACATATTTTCAGTTTATTTTGCTCGAGTTCACAAAATTAATAAATAAATTCACAGAAGCTAAACATAAGTATAATTTTAATCCTATTCTTGATCTGTTTCCATCCTAGTTTTCAAACATTATATTTACAAAACAGACCACAAGCCATTACAATTTCTAAGCCTACGACAACTTCTCCTTTTATGACCTTAGTCATAACCTGCCTTAAGGCCCGAAACATTGGAACGTCAATAAGAGACGAATTTAACCGTCGCGATGACTAAACGATGCATATCCCTCTCTTTCTAACTTACCAACAAGTGCATCTAAAAAAGAGACAAGAAATAATTTAAAAATTTGGGCAGTTAATTCGTGGGGCATTGCACTCACTGACTGGTTGTGAGAGGACGAAAGTACGATTTTTTTTTCAATAATAAGAGAAAGACTGTGCAGGCACGCATTGCAATGCGTTGAGTGTTCGGCCAATGTACGGGTCACATGCGGGCAATACTTTGCAATAACAATTATTACATCACAAATCCATTAAAACTAATAAAATCCTGAACGATATTGTTATAAATCAACCGCCAATTCTTAGTGATCAACTGTTGATCAATGATAAATTGTCATTATTGCTGGGTTCATTTTATTTTGAACTTTAAAACTACTCTAAAGGCCGAAAAATAGGATAAGAATCATGGTAACGACGCATTGAGAAATGAAATAACCATCAAGGGAGGAATGTTTCGCTAGGTACTTATGTAACTCAATAGTCTACAAGTAGGTACTATCAAGTGCGTAGGTACTTCAAAGTCTCCTTAGTTATATACAATCAACAACTCGTCATCACTATCTAGGTACACTTTAGCTCTTTGATAAGGAAGTATCATTAACATAAGCATATTAAACATGAAACATGTTGAGTAAGGTCCGACTTTCTCCCATGACAATGATGGGAATCTATTGGCCTCTCAAATATTTTTCCAAACTTTCACTTGCCTGTTGCATCATGGGCTTAGAGCAGGTGAGACCAGTAAGGTCGATGATCTGGACATCCAAGAAGGTTATGAATCTTATTAGAGATGTGACTCTATACAGGTTCCGTATGACGTAGAACTTTCAATCACACAATTTTAAGTGGGAAACTAAAACGTACTAAGTAAGTCATTTAATATTATAAAGAAATGGCAGTTTTATGCAGGTTGCTTAGGATGAAAACACACCACGACTCCAAAAATAATCATATCGTAAAAGTAACGTCCATCTGCAGTACCCGTTTCAGTTTATTTTTAGCAATTAGACATTATGACGCAATGTTGCCAACCAATTTTAGTTTCTACGTTTTTCGAAGTGAATCCTAATACGACCATAACTCTAGGGATTTTACGTATTTAATTGTAGAAATATTTATTTAGTCGTTGTAGAAAGTGATTTCGTAAAGAAGAGTGTGATGACACCATAAACCCTTAACTGGTTATACTTGCTCAATACATGAGTTAGTTTGTGTTTGACAAACTCTGGCCCTAGTTTAGGCTCTTTTTGTATTTCTTACAAAATACAAGTGCGGTTACAGTTCTTGACTTGACTTCAGCAGTTTCTTGACGGATTGGTCGGAGAGGGCAACACACCGGGAAGAGTGGAAGACTCTGGGAGAGAATTTGCCCAGCAGTGTAATAATACCTATAGGTTGATTAAAAAAAGCAAACAAGTGCTGTGTTTTTTAGACTGTAGACCATGTAACCAAACAAAGCAGAAGAATTAACTCAATAAACTAACCTGATTTTGGCGTAATCTTATTTAAAAGCGTAGTGGCCGAATTTTTTCGCTTATTGTCTCGAATTCTCAGATAGCCCCGATTTTTTGTTGTATCTTGGCAAACTAGGCTCATCGTAATCCTCCCCTATGCTCCCAACACCTGATTTTATCGTCATTAGAGAACAAATAGCAGTGATTTCATTTACATGTTCCTTTTCTTTATCTGTCTGTATGTATCTAGTCGTAGATAGATAACTAGACTAAGATAATTATGATAGTCCATAGTAACATTTGATGATGAAACTAGTGGCCCGCCCCAGCTTCGCCCGTAAGTATATTTTTTTTAATTTTCTTTCAAACAAAACATCGCCCTGACAACTACGAACACCACAAACAGAGAATTATTTAAATCGTTCAAGCCGTTTTTAGTTTTAGCGAGACTGACGAACAGCAACATGATTTTATTATGTCGCAGCCAACTAGCTTAACCAGCCGTTTCATTTAAAGCCTAGCCTTTTTATTTATCAGCGCCGTTTAATCAGTGATATAAGTGACATGGGCAAGTCATTCAATGATATTGAAACAAAGTTGTCACTTAGGCCGCTGAAAAAGGCTAGGCTTTCAATAAAACGGATGATTAAGCTAATTGGCTGCGACATATATGTAAGAAGAAGAATAATAATAGAGGGGCCTAAATTACAATAGGTTTTCAATTTTTCAAAAGCGAACAAGAATGATTATGTAGCTTTCTTTGTCAGCCACAAAACAGAAAGTACCTAAACAAATATGTGAAATAATCTCTCTGTATATGGAACAAGTTAAGTGCGTGGCTGGTTCAATAAAGTTCCCTAAATATGAGCCCTTTTCCTGCTCTTGCGCGTTCGGCGGTTGAACCCACTCGGGGTGACATTGCTGGTGGCTACCTCAACTGCATTGTCGATAGTCTTGATACTTGCTGGAGGGAATGAATTTGTGGGTTCTCAAAACATAATTAAACTAGATAGTAACATTACAACGCAATTAGCTGAAATCTGTTTCCTAATTTAAGAGAAGTTTTTCTCATTTTCCTCGCCGCAATTTTAAGAATATAGTCACAGACAGTGACAACTCTTTTAGTGGTATTAACATTACGTAAATAATTCTAGTAAAACAATTTAGATCAAATTATTTGCTTAGACAAATATTCTGCAAATTCGGTGACTCCCACCCTTATTTATCCAACTCCAACTATCTTCAAAGAAGTAGAAGTAGCACCTAAAGTAAAATTAAATTATTTCAACGATCAAGATGCGTCGGTCCTTCGTTCAATGTTCGGTGCACTTGCATTATGGCGTATGGACGCACTGATGCACCAACTTGAATTTTTTTCGCGTGTTTTTAACTTTGTCCTTGAAATACGAGTTTAGATTACGGCGCGCATATTTTTTGGTTTAATGCATACTTACATTATTCTTACTTCAGTATGTAAATGGGAATTCGGGTAACCTGTTTGAGCCAAAATAAAATCCAAGGCTTTTTAGGCAGATAACGATGTAATGTATGTAGTTGCGTCGATGAATATCAATAGAACTTTACATTAAGTTATGGTTTAAATGAATGGTTTACTAGATTGCCCTTATCTGCGATTGCCACATTTGAAGAAAATGTTAAATCGCAACAACATTTATTAGAATATCTCGTACTCTCTCACTGTCTATAAAAACATATAGATTCCTACAAACTTCCCAGTTTGTCGTTTTCTTTACGTCTATCTTGTAGATGTTTAATAACCAATGTTAAAAATAATAAGGTCATTGAAGTACCTACCCAGACCTTAAATAAGAAGGTGGAAATTGATTTTTGGTAGGTGGGCCTCAGTAGAGCAAAATGTTTATCAGCAAATACTTTTTGTAAAAATTAGAAAAGCTTTGATATTCTAGATTATAATCCATAAAATAAACACATTTAAATAGTGACGTAACAACTAACTGTAAACTCGTCATCTAATGCATGCGTCCCGTCATCAATATAAATCACATTATGTTAGGTCAGGCATCCTAACCCAATTGAGTAGATACCGTCGACGCAAGAACCTAAGTAAAAAATACAAAAAACGATGCGCCGGCCCAGGGCAATGCACTTTTTCGTTGTCGGTCGAGACGATCGTCGCGATGCAACCGCTGCACTCGTGAACTGAATGTCAATTCTCACATGAAAGCTAAGACACTGTGTATAAACAACCTAACTACCTGAAAATAATTAAAACCAATAAAAAACACTTATTTTACCCACTGTTAAAAGCACTTAGCTCATGCACAATACACAGATAAGCTCAATTTTTAACCAAATTTATGACAGTGATTATGAAAATAATAATAAATCCATAACCTTAATAACAAAGTTTTTGAAAGTTGTATCTGAAGCGAAAAAGGAAGTTTTGATAGAAGTGACAAAATATTCCAATAACTTATTTAAGCTACGAAAAACCCACTGTAAAATTAAGCTGTCTAAAGTATTCTTGTATTTATCGTGTTTTTTTAATTTAAATGAGAATGTGGACTTTGAAGGTGATGCACCAAGCACAAAAATAATCTTGTTGGATACTAAATTGTAAATCTATTTGTTGTAAAAACCTTTTAAAGTTACTTTTCATGGACCACTTAACCTTGCCTGTTTTCCCGAAACATATTTGACCTATCTATTATTAGCAATGTCGTCACATAAGACTATGCATTTAAAATAGAACATCTCTATGCTTCTTATCATTGTGCTGCTCATCATTTGTACAAGACTTTCCTCCTTCATGTGGCTAGAACAAAGTTGTTTATAAATACAACACAGATGAAGGCCACTGATTGAAAAAAAAACTGTTCTTATACAAATTACTATTGACAAAAAGACAGACGTTGTTGATCCCGTACTGATAACGCTGGTCTATTTTCGGTTAGCTTAGTATGAAATCGCCTTGTTACATTGTTACATTACTCAAGAAGGAAAACATTGCGATTTGAGAATTGAATAGGAGACGATAAAAGAGAAAAGATAAAATCTAAAGACGACAATCTTTCACGCAACTCTGTAACTAGGTACTTGCTGTATTGATTCTTATTCATAACCAATTTCTCTATTTTTACAGAATAACGATGAACGATCCAGAATTGTATAACGTAGCAAACTCCTTGCAAAAGAAAGCAGCAGTCCAATGCTTAAATGAATATGCAAAGAAAATTCACTGGAAAAATATCGGAGATAGCGCTATAGATTTGGGATGTGGTGATGGAAGCGTCACGGTTATACTGAAGAAATACATGCCGAGTAACTATAAGAGGCTAGTCGCATGTGATATCAGTGAAAAAGCTGTTAAATATGCAAACGAACATCACAGTGACGAAGCCACTATGTTCAGGGTATTGGATATCCAAGGAGACTTGCCAGAAGACATGAATTCAGCGTTTCATCATGTGTTCTCTTTTTATGCACTACATTGGATACGAAATCAGGAGTAAGTTCTGTTCAGAGTACAAATCGTTTACTCGTTTACATTCGCATGTCAGTTGCTTAAAAATTAGTAGAATAAATTGGCACTCTGTTATCTGTTTATTATTTTGTGATAGTTAATTAGCTGCTAAACCAGCCAATGCAACTGCTCTGTTAGGCATAGAACCTACTGATAAGCAGACAATGTATTTTAAAAGCATAAGATACTAAACATAAAAGACGTGGTTTCGATTTCCGGGTCAGGCAAATGTTATTGGGTTATTCCAGGTTTATGGTTTATGGCATGAAATCATAAAAGTAGAATTTGAAACTTCACACGGGGCACCCGTAAAGCGTTACGTACTTATTCTGTTTTAGCAAGCGTATAAATTAAATATATAAAAAAAAATAATTGCGTAATTTTTTAACTAAAACATCCTTCATTTTTCAGGAAAGCTTTTAGGAATATCTACAATCTTCTAGACGAAGGCGGTGACTGCCTGCTGACGTTCCTGGGCTACACACCGATCTACAGCGTCTACACTATCCTGGCGCAATGCTCCAAGTGGAAGGCCTGGCTGAAAGATGTCAACAGCTTCATCTCACCTTACCACGATATGCAGGTAAAAGCAAGATTCGTAAACGTAAGGGTTCTTAAACATAAACACGATACGGCGTCGCTTTGTGCTACGACAGCTGTTTATATAGTAAGCCGAATTTACATTACGAAACAAGTTTCATGCATGATGAAATTAATTTCATAACATTACTTTCAGTACCTGTGAAACTAGTTTCATTAAAATAATAGTGTCGTGGAACCCACAGTATGTCTGTGTCCATGGCTCCGCCAACATCAAAGCTTTATTTTGCGTTACAAAATGTTGTCATACAAATGTTATTGTATAAAATTAAGAAAAGGTTGTCTCGAAAGAAAAGATGTTGGTGGATTCGAGGCTGGCTAGCAAGAAAGCAAGCACGACTAAAAAACACACGTCCTATCAACGCAGGCGCTTTCGTGACACTAGTTTCACGTACCGTTTATACGATGTCATTAGTTGCATGACACTAGTTTTATCCAAAAATCGCGCGCATCACAAAACTGTTTCAGTGTCGTGAAATCGATGCATGCATTGTAAAACTTGACGTTTACACGTGAAATTGTTGATGAAATTAATGTCACGGAACTACTTTCATGCCACTAGTTTCGTAATGTAAATCCGGCTACACCAAGAAATAAAGTATTTACTTACACGACGCGACGTCTGATCGTATTTATGTGTAATGAACCCTAACATTCAAAAGCAGAAAATTCCTTTCTTACTTCAAAGCTGAAACTTCCCTATAAAATTAAAGTAAGTATAAAAAATGTAACCAAGAAGGGTTCCATTTTTTATAAGTACTTTAAATAATATACTGTAAATTTGTCATCTGGCTAACCTTTTCCCAACTATATTGGGGTTGGCTTCCAGTCAAACCGGATTCAGTTGAATACCAGTATTTAACGTGGAGCGGCTGCCTACCAGACCTCCACAACCCATTAACTGGGTAACACGGTAATTCTTGGCTGGCTTCTGACATTCCGTAACGACCGCCAAAGATCTATAAATGACAGCCGGGACCAACGGCATCACGTGCTTTCCGAGGCACGGAGGAAAGTCGGTACGTTAAGACGGTCACCCATCCACAGACCACCTTGGCAAGCGTTGATTGACCCTTGTGGCTGTTATTATTTAGCCATGAGCTCCTCTTTTCTTGGTAAATAAGTGATAACAGAAATCATTCATGTGCAGCAATATCTTAAGGCATTGTATCAATGTCTGGATACCTCTTATACAGGGTGTTCTGGAAGTGTGTGGTCATATTTAGGGGGGTGTTCTGTAGCTGCTACACACACTGTGTAGGTAGTTGCAAGCAGGATTTTCTGAAAACTAATGGGCTCAAAAATAAATTTAAAATCTTTGGTTTACTAACACAAAAAAAGCAAAACGAAAATTATCATTACTTGTTATTTTTTCCCATATTTTTATTTTCTCTTGGATGATATTGAAATTTATTCACAGGAGCCGGAAAAGAAAGTCACACAAATGATGGAAAGGATAGGATTCAGAAATATCGATGTAAAAGAAAAAAAAATGGTATTTGTGTTCGACAGCGTGGAAGCAATGAAAAGTGAGTTTGACTTGAACTAACAACCTCTTTTCTATGACGTGCCAGTAGTATGATTATGTTGTGAAAGGTATAGTACTATGCGTCTTGTATAGCTCCGTCTCCCTCCCACACCGGAAAAATGATGACATTATTTGTCGTCAATTAGATTATAATGAATGATACAATCCAGCATCCAAAAACACAATTAAAGTATCTTGATGCAGCTTCAGTGACCAATCAGTAATTTTTTGACATGGTAATTAGCAATTACGTACCTAAGGTAGATCGCTGTAGCTACACATACATTTCCAATATTATATGTTATTACAGTCTGATGGGAGTTCCCATTGCATCGGCAACATTTAAGCGGTCAACAATGTCCAACTTGCTCAAGCACGTAACAGAACGAAGTGACGTACCTACCTTTCTACATTTCCCAAAAGTGAACCTACAACCTAAAGTTAAAAATTGAAGAGATTTAAAGATTCATACAAGAAACGTGATTCTATCGGATTCTATGCTATCCCTTCGCTCGGTTATTTTTCTAGCAATTATTCCCATATTCTCATATTTAACCCTCTTTCCTAGGGTCCACAACGTCAATAAATTGGACGATGGAGATAAATTTAAATTACTACTCTCCAATTTAAAAAACCAAGTATAGTAGGAAAGGTTTTTACGATACGAAAATTAACAACAAACCTTTTTTTTCCAGACACCGTAAAAGCAATCGAGCCCTTTGACATGCCAAAAGACGTTTACGAAGAATTCATGCAGGATTACTACACAGTGGCCCAAGAAATCGGCGTAGTACAAATAAATAATAACAATATTGGGGAATCTTCAATAAGTTGCAAGTATAGCCTTCTGGTCGTTTGCGCAAGCAAATGAACGGGATGACCAAATTGTTCCAAAGCCACAATGAAATTATATCGGTAAATCTGCCTTAGATCTGATTTATGAGAACCGCCTATTTTATATTTAATTTTTCTTCGTAGTTAGTTAGACATTATCAATAAATCTACCTAAACTGTGTTGGGATCGGCTTCCAGTCTGACCAGATGCAGCTGTATACCAGTCTGTTACACGGAGCGAGTGCTTATCTGACCTCCACAAGCCAGTTACTGGGTAACATGATACTCCTTCGCAAGACAGATGTCAAATTCCCTGACTTCGGACTATCTGTAACGGCCGTAGGCTCGGAGGAACCTCGCTGGCAGGGTTAACAAGCTCTTGATTAAATATTAAAGTGGATACAGTACGTGAAATTCACATTTTCCTCCAATTTTTGTCCTGTCTTACCTCATTTTGTTGATCACCTACGATTTGTAAAAAAATATGAATATCATTTATATCTTAAATGTGTACATCTTGCAAGAGAATGTTTTCATAAAAAAGTCATTGCTAATGCTTAGCATACAGTAAACAACTGTATGCTAAGAATTATTAGCAATGACTTTTTTATTCTTCACGGTTTCGAAAAGGGAATTCGTGAACAGGTAAAAAAATAGATTTTTTAGGTTACCGTGTTATTGAGTAATACATATAATCCAAATACTGCATTTAATTTGGTATTCAATGATCAAAACCTGTATTTGTAGTTCTTCAGTTGTATTACAAAAGTGTAGTTACATTACTCGTACCTACAATACAACAAAGTTTCAAAAGTTTTCTGGGATCGAGAGATTAGGTCTTTGTTCCCTATATGTTCTGTAAAGCAACATTATTTTTAAACTAGCGTGTGTTAAATGTGTCGTATGTATGTGATTTAAATATGTAAATGGAATTTGTGACATACCTAAGTTATGAATTGAATGTAGATAAATTTTCTCAAAAAAACATGTCTGATGAGGAGAGATAGCGAGGGCTTTCCGTAGGGTTTTGTAAACTTAAGCCCAATTGCTCCACAAACTTTACTCCAGAGTGTTAAAGTTAGTTGATAACACTACCTAGATATTACAAATATTGTATACATTGACCTCTGTCAGCAATAACTCGCACTTAATTAGATAACTCAAACTGGTGCAAGCAAGGCTTATTCGTCCAGACCAATTGTTTTTTTTCTTTAATTTACTGCTGTATTAACTTATTTACTTTGTGCTACATATTTAATATAATGTAATGTCCCAAATTTATGTAACTAATAAGGAATACATCCAGCGTCCATGGATAAAATATATTGGCCCCGTATATTTATTTTTGCGAGGCACAATTACATTTAGTTTATTCCACCGAAAATTATTCTAATTTTTTATGTGAATTCGAGGATACTTTTTGCCCTAAAAGGGTGATATGAAATGGCTAAGCAACTTTATCAGGCAGGTTCCTGAATTGTTTAAGATCTCAAGTCTAGTCTTAGGCACCACATCCACGAGTATGGGAATTTCGTCGCGATTCCGGCGTTCCGCGATTCCGCCCAATAATAACGCCCGTATCAAAACGTCCTATTCACAGAATGAAACGTCATTAGCAGAATGTGCTTTCGTCAAAGTACAATAAATTATGCTGACAAATGTTATATGTATTAGTGACATTCTTTTTCGTTCCTAAATGTCATTCTACTAATATAACGCTTAGCGAATAGGTCGTTTTGCTAATATTACGGTTCACTTACTCGTGGAGGTGGCTCCATAAGTACCAACATTAGCCCACTAGTTTTAGAAATCCAGTGCTAGGCTTTTAAAATCCAGTGTATTTATGAACCTATAAGACTCTTTGTTACTATAATCAGATTACTTCTACTTATTTTTAAGCCCTATTAATGTAATAAGCTACTTACATTATGTCTTTTATATTGCTATTTTTTCACGATGAATAAATAATTTTCTGAATAATTCAGGGCTCGTTTATTTTTTAACAGACTTCAAAAAGGTTAAATCGACCCGATGTCCCGCATGTATGTTATATTTTCAGAATTGCACAGTTTTTGTATATGTATTAAAATGAGTACAGTAGTTTTTAAGATGGAGAGTTTAGTGTGTTTTAGCCACTAGGAAAACGTGGCTTAACAGCGCAATTCTAAAGCATATCGTTATGTATGTCGTTTCAATGTTTGCATGCAATTAGGCTTTAGCTAAATAAATAAGGATAAGTACTTATTCTTTTTAAGTAATTAGTTTCAATTACAACTGAAATTCAAAAAAAAGAAGTAATAAAAAGTAATTCCATCTGGAATTTCTCATTAAGGCCTTGAGTCAGGATTTGTACTCAGTTGATGACAATAGGCTCGCCCCTTTTTCATAGGACTTTAAAATAATTGGCGAAATATGGGTATACACCCATACCTAGGGAATGCAATCTCGTCTCGCCGAGATCCCGATCTCGCGAGATCCCGGCCATATTTTACGAGATTGTATCTCGTCAAATTTCGTACGAGATCTCGCGAGATAACGAGATCGACAAATGCAGCGTGACGACGATGAAGGCTTCGATATTGAAGACACTACAATGCCTCTTTCTGCCGTCTCCGCGGAAAAAAATATCACACTTCATGAAAAGCTGCAAAAATCGCTGAAAGCACTGAAACAGCCCACTGCTCGCTCAACAAATTCTACAACAAATACTTTAGACATTTTAATAAAAAAAGAAATGATTTTTTACGAAGCTGGTGGAGTAAGAGGGGAACTTTTAAACTTCGTACATAACTGCCTCTCAACTGTGGTTCCCACAAGTGTTGAGGCAGAACGAGCTTTTTCAGCAGCAGGGTATTTGGCACGCAAAATCAGAAGTCGTCTGTCAGATGATACTCTCGACATGATGTGTGTTTTGAGAAGCCATTTTCAAACAAACTAACTTGCCTTTCCGTACCTTGATAACTTCATCTGACTTCTACTTTAAACTTGTGAAGTTAAGTTTTTGTTTTGTTGTATTTATTTACCATAAGTAATGTTCCTATTACTCTTAATTATTGAAACTAAAGTAATAATTTACAAAAGACTAAATATAGATTATTATTGTTTTGTTACCAATATTGTAAGAATTTGAACTGATTAGCTACAGTAGGTATAATAATTATAGACATCAACAAATGTTATTAGAGTTAGAGACAAAACAATAAGTACTCTGTTGATTTTTAAAATAAAACTTACATTATTTTTATAACTAAGCAACGCAGTTTCTATTTAATTACATATCATGTCAATTACTAGTTCTTAAAACAAGCATTTGCATATGTTTTAATTGCGATTCTCCCAATCTCGCGAGATCCCGTAATTTGCGAGATCTCGCGAGACTGGGTTTTGAGTCTCGCGAGATCTCGCTAGGCGGAAATCTCGTACGAGATTGCATTCCCTACCCATACCCATACCCACCACCACCCCATACCACAGTACCCATATTACAGTATTATATCCTTTGGAGGATACAGGCGTACCATATTTTTATGAATACTCTCTCAAGCTGGTTCAGTTATAGACTGTTAAAGCTTTTACAGAACGCAGTCCTCATGAATATGAACTACTTGTAAAAAATATTTCAATTAATGGTAGTCGTGTTTGTTTCAAAAGTATCGCAATAATATAAAATACTTATTAGCTCTAGTAAACAATTTATGAAATAATTTTCAAAATACTTTCATCAGCGATGAAGTTATAAAGTTTCAAAGTTGACAAATAGAAAGAGAAGTTCGATACCAACTCTGACGTCATATACCATGACGCCTATACAGCTGCCATAGAAAAACAACGTTTCCTCGAGAGGGACAGATATATTTGTTTTTCGGTCAATTATGATTATATTTTCACTGTTAGTAAAATATAGTAATAAATTTTTGTACTTATATTTCTAGGTAAACTGCTTAGATAAAAAAAATCATGCATATTTCCCTATAGTGTGTGTATAGTACAACTCTATACATTATTATTATATTTTTTTCAATTAAGTATATTATAATTGTACTGATTATCCCTCCTTACGGTGAGCGATAATGTGGGTAACGATGATTGACTGGCTGACTAATATAAATATTTTGTAATATTCACCTGGAAATACTTAACTCAATTCAGAACAAGTAGGTGTATTGATTATTTGATTGATCGGTGACACAGATAATAGTCGAGTGATACAAAAAGATAAAAGTGATACATAGTGATAGAAAGTAAGTTTTTAGGCAGACAAATAGTTCGATCTTTCGATTTATAACACTGGAAGTTCCAGAGATTAGCGCGTTCAAACAAAAAAACTGTTCAGCTTTATTTTAGTAAAAGTAGATATTGCATAAATAGTGGAGTACATGAGTTCTCTTCATGAGCTACTTGTCCATAGTACCCAAACTACGGAACTCTATAAATGAGAGGTCGATGAGCCCTTAATAGGTATAATTTAACGCAATCGTAAATCATCATACAATAATAATGGCCATTACAACATACCTACCTGTTATGCTGATTAATATTAGTTTTTCAGGAGTTGCGAAATATAAGATACTTTATGACGTTTTTACTATTTATTATCTACTCTATTGCAATGATAAACATAGTTATAATGAATGTTAATATTATTTAAGAATGAAATATGTGTTTTATTCTAACAGAAGTGCTTAAAACGGTACTCAATAATACTTATAGATGTTTTTGAAAGATCAGATGCTGGCGTGTTTTTAAATCTATTAAATTCATCATACAGAACGGTCAGATGAACTGTAATCTTGAAAAACTTTTCGCAATACAAGTACACACTTAAAGAGTACTGCGCCTGTTCATTGTTACCATGCAACGTGTCGCACCTACTTCAGATATACCGCCCTGCAAAAGATTGGTCTCGAAAAGGGCGTGTTACTCGCCTTTTCAGAATAGGACAGATAAATAGAAGATATATTGCATATCAAGAAAAACAATAAAATTAACAAAACAAACTTATTAATTTGGCTTTACATGAATGAAAATGTAGCACATTCTGAACTCAGCAAGTACACACATCAATAGGACATCGTACCCTACAACTGCTTGTAAGAAATTCCATGCAAATCAGCGTAATATAAGAGGTCCAATTCTACTAATTTTTAATCAAAGTTCGCATTTGCATGTCAGTCGCAAACTGTCAAAAAACCCTTACCTAATTTCAATAAATTTTTGACAGATTGCGATTGAGATGCGAATGCGAATTTTGCTTGAAAATTAGTAGAATTGGCACTCAGCGGCCCTACCATGACGTGTTAAAGCGTGAGTCGTTCGAGCGAGAAAGAGGGATGGAGCTATACACCCTATATAGCTCCATCCCTCCTTCTCGCTCGAACTACTCACGCTTTAACACGTCATGGTAGGGCCCCTGGTGTTCGACATAACATTAGATGCCTGTACTTTTGTTAAGTACATATTTTTTGGAATGTCGCCTAAAGCTTTGTTAATACATATACTGTGTTGGGGTTTTCAACTCAAGTGGGATACGAACTCACAACTTCCAGACCCGATGCTTTAGCCCTTAGGCTATTGACACCTGTCTACGTGTAAGTAGGGTTCAAAACCTACCATAGATTTTCTACTTACCCAAAACCACGACGGAAGAAAACACATTAGGCACATACTTAGTATCTACCGCTGGGTACCTATTCTCTTGATTCTGCGATCAATATTTTCCATACAGTAAATGGAATCAAATAATATGAAAGCCTTTTCCCCAACTGCTTGCATACTCTTTTAATATGAAAATATATTTTGGTTGTATTGAATCACCTGATGAGTCCACTTTACTACCTACTCATATGTATTCATACACAAATATACATATACATACACAAATATACAACTCACGACTTTTTTCCACGGGGATAGGCGGAAACTACAGAAACAAACATTTTGCATCATACATATGCAGGCTTTATGTATATTATAATTATAATACTTACAAAGAGTTTAACACAAAAATCAGTCATGATCAACGATAATTGTAAACAAGAATAAGATGATTTCTATCAAAATCCGCTGCTGCAATGAATGTATGAGGCGCGATCGAGGAACGTATAAATGCGCGGTGCCTCGCTCCCGGCGTGACTGTCCGCCGAAACCGCGCTCCGACCACGCGTGCGCACCCGAAAATACCAAACTAAAATCATAACACAAAAATCCCATCCACTGAAAATCCCTACAGCCAAAAAAAACCATGAATAACGCTGTTCTATACGAAAAATGCAACAGCTTGCAAAAAAGGGATGCGCTCCTGTGTTTAGAAGAAAACGCGTCGAAAATGAGGTGGAAGAAGAGCAACAACAATATCCTAGACATAGGATGCGGGGACGGCAGCGTCACGAACATGCTCAAGAAGTACATCCCCACTGACTTCAAGCTGCTCGGCTGCGACATCAGCGAGAAAATGGTGAACTTTGCCAACGATCACCATTGCAACGAGCAGACTTCCTTCACAGTTCTCGACATTGAAAGCGACCTGCCAGAAGGGATGAAGGGTAAATTCGACCACGTGTTTTCGTTCTACGCTCTGCACTGGATCATAAATCAAGAGTGAGTATTTTGCTGTAATTTTTTTTTTAGATATTAGATAGTTCTATTGAGGTAGGTTAGTGTGGGAAATCAAAACATTGTTTGACTCGGCTTTTCTTTTTGCTCTACTGATACTTGTTGATGAGTCGTTGACAGTGAATTATTTAATTATTAATATAAATGGATTAATTCACTGTATTCCAACTAGTTTTTTTTTAAACTGAAAAAAAAATACAAAAAAATACAACCGACTTCCAAGTAAAAACCATCACAAAGTACAACATAACTTTAATTCGGTGTTTCTGGAGTGGTTTCTTCGTTTTTTGACATCAACTATTTTGTCTTTTGTAGAGGATTTTATTTGGAAGTCGGTTGTATTTTTTGTAAAAATTCCAATCAGCCTTTATCTATTAAATTGTCCTTCTCTGAAGTTCTTCATCAATTCAAGTATCTCATCTTTATGATATTTAAATGGGACCATTTCGGAAAAAAACCTCTTTCAAACAAAAAAAGACTGCAATATATGCCCGGACACACAAAAAAATATATAGGTAAACATCCGAATAGATAACCTCCTCCTTTCTTGAAGTCGGTTAAAAATATAGAACAAACTCAAACAACCGATATTATTTATTTAAAACTAGCTGTACCCTGCGGGTTTACCCACTGCTCGGCTTCTAAGGATCATAGCGTGATGTTTTTTTTTTAGTATGTTGTCCCACTGCTGGGCAAAGGCCTTCCCATATACAAACATACCTATACAAAAAAAATAGATATGTGTCCTTATACATATATATGTTTATAGCTAACTAAGTGTTAAGTAGGTACTCTAAAACCTTCCTCAAGAAGTGGGGCCATCAAATGCAAAAAGATGAACGATCGGTAAAGTCGTTCTCAAGTCATGGCGTGATCAAGGAAAATAGGGATTATTTTTTATATAAATGGTGTAGTAGTTACCCCCCATTGTCGTAGTGGTTATAAGCGCGATTGTCAAGCTTACGGTAGTGACTTCAATGATTTCTTCCCATTCTATAGTGGAGGATTATAATTACCAGACTTGGTGATGGAAAAATATTAGTCCAAAATAAATGGGAATGCTTTGAAATGTTTAAACTCAAACATCGGGACATCAATGGTTTTGAAACGTGAGTGGAAGTAAATAAAATACACAACCTTTAAAAAAATATTCCAAGAGTCCAGGAGGATTGCAGCTTTTTGAAAAATTTTTAGATAATAGGTACCTCTACATTTCAGAGCCAGATAGTTGATTGTGGTTCCTTTTTTCATTTGAGGTTCTCTGTTTTTCTGACTTGCTCCAGTAACCTTGCAATGAACATCCTGCATCGAATGCATAGCACATGCGGACGTTGGTGCCATATTTAACGTTTACGTCTCCGTGAAAGCAGTTGAAATCTACTTATAACTAACCTATAAAGCGGCCGAATTGGCGCTTTGTTTCTCAAAACTAGACTCAACACGAACGGTGAACTTGGTATAGTTATACCAAATGTGGTTTCAAAGCTTAGTATCTACATCTAGGTGAGCCTTGTTGATATGCCTCACGTGAGAAGCGTTCAATACAGGAATTATTCCATTGCATTAATTTTATATACTTTGATACTTACTGATTTAAATCTTGATAGGTTCTTTGAAAAATCTTCAATTAATACAGTGAAAGAAACACACAGTCACGCACAGCCTAAGTTGTAACTGACGAAGCTGAGCAACCAGAGACGGAGAAGGATGGGAACGGGAGGAAGTTTCAGACTCTTACGGATTAAAACCCATCCGTGTTCCGCCTAATGCCCGTTGCGTTCCAGGGCCGCGGTGACTCTTTCGAACAAATTCCGCAACCCTGGCAGAGGGTTCAAACTGTAAAGGTTAATATTCTTGGTGCTGGTACTGTTGGCCTGCATCATCCCACTGCTGGGCCTGTTCCTATGACTTCAACTTTTTCAATACAACAGGTGTTGGAAAAACGAATCTGGCCAAATGCGGCATTCTTCACCCATCCGAAATGCAATGCCAGTGTGGAGCACCATCACAGGACATGCGTCACCTCCTTAGTTACCCATCATGCACAACCACCTTCACCATCCAAAATCTAAACGAGGCCAGTGATTTAGCTGTAGTTGCTCAATACTGGTCAGACAAAATCTAATACGAGTCAATCGACACGAAAAGAAGAATACCACTGGTTGTTTGTTTTATCCTGCTTGTCTCGCCGTCTTTTTCGGTTACGACATCTTCCGATGTCATCACTATCTCTATGAGTAGGCCCCAGATGAACTTGCAATTAAGTACATTGACATTTCCCTAATATCCCTTCGTTGGTACCCGAACCATGGATCACGATAGAAGTCGATTCAGGACAGCTTTATGTCTTTATTTCTGTTTTTGATATGAAGAAAGTCACTAAATGTATGTGGGTCAATGTATGGATGTAGCGGCATTAATACCGCCACAGAAAACCAACGGAACAAAATCTACATCGCAACAAAAATAACCACAAATGCCATCTAGCTCCCACCAGCTGCGAACTAACAGCAAAATCCTGCATCGCGGTATTTACCGCGTTTTACAAAGTTTTCCGTGCGATTTGAACATGATTATACAACAGTCCGAATATTAACTGTCGGGCAGTTGCCGACCGGACACAACAACCGTCCGGTCGGAGGTATGCTGGACTTTATTACTCTCTGTACCACCTACCTCTAAAACCGTTATGGCACATTTATTTGGCGCCTGAGTATATAACGAAGTTGCTGTCTGCCTCTGTCTGTTCCTCCGCTTAATTCTTATAAACCATGCAACAGATTTGTTTCATGTGGTTTTCATTAATAGCCTCCGAATACCTGGAAGCAATAGCCACACAGTCAGACAGTATAGCTTCCGTGGACATTAAATGTGAAAATGTTGAGAAAAAGCTAAAAAGCCTTGATATTACTAAGGGGGCAGGCCCAGATGATATACCGCCAGTGTTTATTGCGAGATGTGCACCTAGCCTGGCTGTTCCATTGACGAAGATATATAACGCCTCTATACGATCTGGTCAATTCCCTAAAGAGTGGAAACAGGCGAAAGTAGTACCGGTCTACAAGAATGGAGACCCTTGTGACGTTAAGAACTATAGACCAATATCCATCCTTTCGATTTTCGGTAAAATATTGGAGTCGTTGATTTATCCACATATACAATGCTATTTTTCCAAGTTCTTAAGCGACCATCAGCATGGCTTTATAAAGAACAGATCCACAAGTACAAATCTGATGTCCTTTGTTGAAGCCTCATGCGAAGCCATGGATAAAGGTATACAGATTGACGCTGTTTATAAGGATTTTAGCGAGGCATTTGATAAGGTTTCACATAAACTGCTTGTTAAAAAACTAGCAACGTACGGCGTCACCGGTAGTCTCCTAAAGTGGTTTGGTTCTTATCTGGCTGGTCGGGAGTTTTATGTGGTTGTCAAAGGGTTCCGGTCAGGCAGGTATGCAATTGCCTCGGGTGTCCTTCAAGGTTCTCATCTGGGCCCAGTATTATTCATCATATATATAAATGACGTAACATCATGCTTTCACAATACTAGCATATTTCTTTTTGCAGACGACTTGAAAATTTCAAGAGCCATTAGGTCTCAACAGGACGTAAATCTAATGCAAAAAGAAATTGACCGATTATCTGCATGGTGTGATCATAATAAAATCTCGTTGAATAGTTCGAAATGTAGCCACATAAAATTCACCAGGAAAGTAAATACAGTGAATTCGACGTACCAAATAAACGGAGTGAACTTACGCGAGGTGGACGTAGTACGAGATCTGGGAGTTATCTTTGACTCTAAACTCACATTTGTACCACATATTGAGAACGTAATCAGTCGATCCCAACGTATGCTTGGATTTGTCATTCGTAATGGAAAGGTATTTCAACGCCCACATACTAAATTAATTCTCTACAATAGCCTTATAAGAAGCATCCTGGAATACTGTAGTGTAATTTGGAGGCCTCACTACGCAACCCACTCGCTGCGGATAGAACGAGTCCAAAAAAGGTTTATCCGATACCTGGGGTACTCAAAGGGAAGGCAATTTAAATATCTCTCCTACCTTGATAAACTAGGCTGCTACAAAATGAGTACCCTGGAAGCTCGAAGGGAGCTCTTGGATTTGAGATTCGCATATAAACTGCTCAATAACACCATTGACTGTCCACAATTAGTAAGTAAGTTAAATTTCAGAGTACCCCGTAGACCACCTCGCAAACCTATAACACCCTTAGCTCCACCTCTTCGCCGTACAGTGTTTGGTGCTAATTCGCCTATACCCCGCATGTGCAAACTCATAAACGAACGCAGCGACCTGGTTGACGTTCACGCAAACTCAATATTGACGTTTGTTAGACGTAAATAGTTTAAAATTTAATATCATTAGGCATCTAGAATTTTAGTACTTTAAGTCTTTAAAATTAAATTTATAATTAGGTACAAAGAGCATCTTGCATGTGGTGTTTGCCTGTAATTGGTTGTGCAGTTAGATTTAAGACACAATTACTTTATGTTCCTATCTGTATAATATCTGTAACAACTGTTGGTGAACCTTAATTAAACAAATAAATAGAAATAGCGATAAACGAGGAAGGTTTGGTATTTAAATTGCACCCAAGGCTCTAGACAAGTGAGATTCTGTCAGCGGTAGCGTGTGGTACCGTGGTGAAGGCCATTGTCAAAACGTCAAAAATCTATAGCATACAAACGCTGTCGAAATGATACTTGATCATCATCGTCTGCCTAGCCTTTTCCCAACTATATTGGGGTCGGCTTCCAGTCAAACCGGATTCAGCTGAATACCAGTATTTTACGTGGAGCGGCTGCTGGCTAACAGATCTCCACAACCCATTAACTGGGTAACAGTACGGTACTTCTTGGCAAAACTGGTGTCAGATTTTCTGGCTTCTAAAAATCCGTAACAACTACTTAAGATTTCCAAATGATAGCCGGGACCAACGGCTTAACATGATTAATTGAAGCTGACTTGAAGCTCACATTAAGCTCACTTGAAGCTCACTTCATCTAAGCGATGATTGACGATGAGGCGTTAAGCTCACTTGAAGCTCACTTCATCTAAGCGATGATTGACGATGAGGTTTAATCCCTTTTGGCATTTCGGTAGTCGCATTCGCTAATAAAATGTCACTCTGTCTAGTGCCTCTATGCAAAGCCGCTAGTTGGTTGCTAGTTTTACAATATTCAAGTCATATTATTTCAACCAACTCGAAATAATTTGAAGGGTCAAAAAATTTGATAAAAGAGAAACTTTTGGATATTTTCAGACGAGCCTTCAACAATATCTACAACCTGTTGAATGAAGACGGGGAGTGCTTCATGATCTTCTTGGCGGGGGCTCCAGTGTTCGACGTCTACCGAGTCCTGGCGCGCAAAAACAAGTGGAGCGAGTGGCTGCAGAACGTCGACAGATACGTGTCGCCTTATCACGACTCCAAGGTAAATGATGAAACTTGACAATATGGTAATAACTAACGGATTCCCTCCGTGACCTACTCCTCGGGAATACTGTATTTTTGGTGGTGAAAATTAGGTAACTGCTACCAGCGATAGTGTCTTTCTACTATCAGTGAAAGTTTTTTCTCCATAAAGCAACTCGTCTACTAAGAACATTAAGACTAACATTTCCAAAACTCCAATTCCAACATGAGCACGAAAACATCAATGAAAGCTTGTCTAATTGAGGTTTTTGGACTCTAGAGATGAGCAATCAAATGTGTAAACGTGCTTGCGCAGCTGAAACTCATCTCTCGAGCACGAAAACTTCAATTTATGACAAGCTCTGATGGAGTTGGAGTTCGAGTTGAGTTGGAGTTAACGTTTTGGAATATGGGCCTAAAAGTCTCTATCGACACAAATGACGTCTATAAAGTTTCGCCAGATTAAATCTGACCTTGTATTACAGTTGAAGAAAAAAAAATTTGATGAAAGAAAAATTAGACCTGTCTAATTTTTCGTTCATCAATTTTTTTTTTTTTTTTTGGTATACGTAGGTAATCTCTGGAAGTGCTCCCAATACGAAAAATTATTTGTCTGGTAGAAAAGTACACTAAAATCACTCTTTTTATATAGACTTGCGTTTGACCATGCGCATGCGCATTTAAAATATTAACTAGGATTGTAAGTGATTGACCTAAATGTAATCTATCCAGTCTTGACTAAAAGACCCCCAAACCCCTGGGGGTTTGGGGACTATCATGAAACACAGACTCTGGCGTGTAATTCTAGTCCTTAGCTATACTTGCTATGAAAGTACACCCGAAATCGTGCAAGTGTTTCAGTGAGTGCCTTAGGCTACTTTTATCCCGAAAAAATACATAGTTACTGTGGGATAGGCCACAACATCTCGCCTCGTCTCGTCTGTGGGCATTGCATTTCTAATCGATTTTACTTATTGTTGATTTTCTCTATGGGGCTTCCATAAATTACGTTTGGGGGGGGGGGTTATCGAGCCTAATCTCAACCAGTCTCATTCATATGGGGAGAGATCTCCGATTCTCTCACAGTGATTTTAGTCGATGTTTCGTCTTAACCAGTCTTATAAATAAAAGTAATTAAGCTAAACATGTTTTTTTTAACGCATTGATTTACTCTAGATAGAAACATGCATTTTGAAAAATCTCACGTAAGATTAAGTATGTGGGGGAGGGATCGAGTCAAATCTCACGACATCTCACCAGGGGGGGTGGGGGGTGGAAAACCTTATAAGTAGAATATTTCTCACACAAATAAGTAAATTATGCACTATCGCAATATCTTACAAATTTCTGTAATTTTTTCAGGAACCGGAAAAAGAAGTAGAGAAAATGTTGGAACGGATTGGGTTTGTTGACTACGATGTACAATGTAAGAACTCAGTGTTTGTGTATGAAGACTTACATGTCTTGCGAAGTAAGTATAATATCTTTTTCTATTATTTGTACCATCATCATCTATCTATGATCATATCTAAGCATGTAGTTATCGTAGTTCAAGTACGAATAAAGACAAGATATTAAAATTGCCTATAGATAGGTAACTACAACTCTATAAGGTATAAACCTACTAAATCTGTTCTTATATCTTTTTCGGAATTATATTGGAAACAGTAGAAAAAAAAAGTTTTTGTCGGGGTAATGCCAGGCAAGATGGTTGTACAACCGATTGACATCATAATAATTATTATAACTAGACAAATTTCCTAACGACTTTTTCTTGTTTTTTCAGGTGCCTTTACTGCGGTGAATCCCTTCAAAATCCCTCAAGAGAAGTACGATGACTTCATGGCAGACTATCTGGATGTACTGAAAGAATTGCAGATAATGACCAAATTCAACAATGACTATGAGAAAAGCGTTCAGTTCCGCTACCGTTTGCTAGTAGTTTATGCTCGCAAACCAGCGTCCCAGGATAACTTGTTAGCAGAACTAAACAAGCAAGACTGAACATCTTTATTGGAACTTTAAACTCTGTTTTAGTGCACTTGGTTGCCTATTTCAACTTGTTTTAATAAACCACTGTTCCATTTTGCACGCTTGAGGAGTAGACTACGATGTGCATGGTCCTTTGAGCCGGATTATGATAACAGACAAGCATTTTATTTAAATTATAGTAAAAGTATCTAAAATTTGAAACTATTTTCTAGACACGAGTAAGTTCCACTACTACCTTTACAATACTACATAAATTGTCTTCTCTCGTATTGATACGAATTTAAAAGACTACAATCTCATGGTACAAGGGTTTTACTTCGTTACATGCTGTGGTTCCTGTAACATTCAAGTAGGTTATCATTGGGAGGTTCATAGAGTTGGGAATAATAGTGGTGATCTCTGGTTGAATTCCTGTGCATATTTAATTATTGACTATGTACTTTATGGTGAGGGCAATGATGGGTATGAGTGTAGGGCTAATATCTAAGAACACGAATCTTTCTAAGAGACGGTGGTGATAATATTGTCCACGGACATCTCTTGTAAATAGAAACTTACAATTAAATTATCATGTTATTATTTATTTACATTGTTAGATCATAGAATGTTAGTTGTAAGAGGTTACGGCAGTATTCAGTAACACAGCATAAAGATGTATTTTTTATTAAAGGTTTCTAGGCCCACCGCACCCAAAAGTGTTTCATTTAAATTTACACACGATACACGCACTAACAGCCATTGCGTCTCTTTAATTTATTCAATATATCAAGATATTAATCTGCAGCCACAGAGCAAATAATTGCCAAATTGCCAGTAATCCATGTTCTGTGACATTTTTCCTTTCCTTAAAGTAATGCTGACTTTGAACATGAATATTCCGTAGAAAAAATTGTTTCTAATCATTATTACAGCACGGATGTTTTGACGTATAGTAACGTAACGTAAAATTTTACTATAACTACAATAAAAATGGCAGATATATCTACAGTATTGTCTGCATATCATGGCTATGTTGGTTCCATAATCAGGTATGGGATTATATTTTGTGGCCATTCTATTTTTAAAGACGATGCTTTTAAGGCTCAGAAAAGATGCGTCAAATCGATATGCAAATTGAAACAAACTGATAGTTGTAAATATTATTTTAGAAAGCTTAATTTGGTGACACTTCCTTGCACTTTGAAATTATCAATTTTGTAAGATCTAACATAAATTCTTTTGAAAAATATAAAAGTAAACGACACAGAGGTAACATCTATTGTCCGAAAAATAAATTCACACTTTTAAATAATAGCATTTTTTGTATGGCGCCCCGTTAATACATAACCACCTCCCAAAATCTTTAAAGGAGGCACCCACCCCTAATATATTTAAAAAAGGATTAAAACGTTTTTTGGTAGAAAAAGCTTATTACAGTGTCTCAGAATATTTATTGGATAAAATATAATATAAATAAGGCTATTTTTATTCATTTAGTTTGTTCAAACGTGATTTTAGGTATATTAAGTAATTTAATATGTTTGTGATAACTTGATCTCTGATAGGTATAGCTGTTTATTTTTATTTTTTTTTATTTAGTTGTTATGTGTTTTATATTTGCATACCGAAAGGTAAAATATGGTGGTACAAAAACAGTAATATACCACTGTTACATGATTGTACAACATCTACATTATTACTTACCCATATTTGTGAATAAATGTCTTTGTCTTTTTCTAAGTATGTACTCATAATATTCATTCGAATTGGACACTATGTCCACATTTTTGTATGATACAAATTGTGTATGTCGCATGAAATTAAACCAAAATACTAAGGGGTAGTAGTTTTTTAAATTTTAAATTCATTTTGTTGAATTTTTTAAAACACTTTGTTGAAAACACACTGGAACGTTACTATAAGTCAAAACATTCCTGCTAGGCCCTCTGTTTGTCAAGTCCGAAAAGTTAAACTTCAGGAAATAACTGCTCAGTGGACATGTCGTAGCCAATTAGCTTAATCAGTCGTTTAATTAGTGACCTAGCCTTTAAGTTTAAATGAGCCGATTTTTCAGCGACCTACGTGACGCCCTGGTTGGGGGCCTTAAATTAATTTGAGGTCACCACAGGATAGTCCGTTTAGGCAGTTGTTCAGATCTGCCCGTGGCCACAGTCCACACCTACAAAAAAGCGACCTAAGTGACATCTTTTGTTCAATATCGTTTAATGACTTGCCCATGTCACTTATGCTGCTGATTAAACGGTACAGTTCAATGGAAAAGGTAGGCTTTTAATGAAATGGCCGATTAAGCTATTTGGCTGCGACAGACATACAGGAACACTCTTGGTAAAGAGTCCAGCTCAGCCCGCCATCTTCGGTTACATTAAGAAGGACACTAGTAGGTATAACTCATAATTAATTGAACATTTTTTAACGATAGGTAGGTATTTATGTACAATAGCTATCGAATTCATGCATTACAAGTGTTGTTCCCAAAGCAAAGTGTTACATTTATTGTTCAAACTGTTGTAGTACTACAACAGTTTGTTGATGTTTAAAACACTTGACCTAGGTTGCAAAAAATAATAAAATGTTCACAAAAGAATTTACAAGATTTTTTAAAGTTATAGGTAGTTAGCATAAAACAAAACAAATTGCTCCACTCGCATCGCAATCTATTAATAGTTAACACCACTGATGTAATATCTACCTAATTATGATATATTATACCTAATAAAAACTATCATCAACAATCAACATTATAAGTTTATTATATAATAAAAATCTACGAGTATATTACTGACTAACCTTCTCAATTGGCCCTGCAATCAAGAAAGTCGCAACCCAACTGATTGTGTATTTGTTCTCGGGGGTTTTCGTAAGGTTAATTTTATATAAACACTAGCTGTGCCCGCGACTTCGTTCGCGCTTGCATTTCGTATTTAGGAAGATATTAAGTACACAAACTCACTAAATGTATGTAGGTACTCATTATGATTATGACATGACTTACAAAATTACGAAGAACGAACGAATATTAACACTTAAAAAATTTCTTCGTAAACAATATTACTTGTTATGTATTGTGATATTCATCAGTACGTATAAACAGGCTTTGCGCGCTGCTTACTTGCGACAAAGCGACATACAGCCTGACCGTGCGAGATACAGGACTTCCGCAGATCCACACCAACACGACTAATAGTTTGTCCCTGAGCTTGATTAATGGTCATGCCGAAACTATCAGAAGAGAAGTCTCCGCAGAGGACATGGTGGAGTATACGGTGGAGGTCTGCCCTGCTTGGGCGGAGCATCACCGTGTCCTCGTCGAGGCGATCGGCTGCGGCGTCCTGCCGGTCGATTCTGTAGACATCTCACGGTGTTCACCTAAGCGGAGTGAACGACAATAGAGCTGTCATTCCATCTTATTTACATTGTATGGTTTGACAACTCACCCGTCGGGCACCCCGCCCAGGTGTTCACTTCGACATGTATACAGCCGGTCGATTCTGTCGACATCTCACGGTGTTCACCTCGGCGGAGTGAACGACAATAAAGCTATCATTCCATCTTATTTGTATGGTTTGACAAGTCACCCGTCGTGCGCCCTGCCCAAGTGTTCACTTCGACATGCTTACAGAATCGCACTGCAGAATCGCACTGCTGGTTCACTCCATGGTCCTGAAAAGAATATAAGAATGAATGACAGCACGATTTGACAGTTATTCCTAGTTCGGGACTAATCGTAAGTCCGTAGGTGATACGGAGTAGAAAACGCCCAACACTAAGGCCGAAACTACAGACTTCGGGCTTAAGAGAGTAGACCCCCTCAGCCGCCGCAACAGAAAAAGACAACCCGGGCGTTGCGTCGGGTGTCGCAGGGCAATTCCCAGCCACCCTAAGCGCGGGCCCGCAGGTGGCGAGCGTAGGTTGGCTCATTGTCCGAACACTACCAGGCCCGGGTCGACGAAGCGTCGTAGCCAGTGTTGCGGAATTTGTTCGAAAAGTCACCACGGCTCTGGAACGTAAAAGGCATAAGGAGGAATACGGATGTGTTTTAGTCAGTAAGAGTTTGACACTCTCTTCCGCTCCACCCAGAGCAGGCGAAGAAGTCATTTGATGATTTCCCATCCATAAAAAACCCACAACGGATAGAGTAGAGTAGAGACTCCGTTGTCCTGGCTAAGTTTGCAAGCCTAGCTCCGCCCTAATGTACAAAAGCCACCAGTGTGCTTCACAGGTTGAGCGGAGAGACGACCGATAATACTCAAGCCGCAAGGGAGTGATAATCTGAGATTAAAGTCAGCTCAATCACTTAGCACTCACAAACCTATATTTACCACCCGTATGGATCATTATGGATTGCAATAAACGATTTGATTTGAAACCTGCACCTCACCGTTCCGAGGATTTTTTCACGTTGGAAAGTCATGGCCAGGATGACGTAGCACACTGATTCCTCGGCGTCGAAACAACCTCCGCAAATTGGCCTGTCTGTGGTGCATAAGTTAAAAAAAATTAAGGGCAATGATCCGTAACAATAATCCCTATTATTACGGAGGTAATTTTTACTTAAGCTGAGAAGTCATTTAGTTAGTCACGTTTATAGACTTGTCATTGCCATTTTTCACTGCAATCTGTAACCCGTGACCATTTTTTGTCATGAAGTTCAGTTGTTCTCTGGCAAATTCATGCACGAAACTGTGTGAAAGAAAGAAAGAAGGAGGAGTGGGTACGGGTCCAGCACTACCATCTCGAAACCTATCTTCGCGAGTTCTTCTGTGGCGTCATTGCCTAGGGATCCACAGTTCCCCTTGAAGCTCTGGAGTGCGAAACCCGCTACTGGTAATTTTTGGCTAGGCTGGTCACGACGAATCACCAGCTGACTGGGAATTGAACAGTTTTGTTTCAAAATAAACAGAAAATAATTAGGAATGAGGGAGATCCTGGGAAATAAATCCAAGAGGTGAAAGGCTCACCGAGTCGAAGCTCCAAAGTCTTGAGCATCGAAGCCGAGATTTTAGCCTGTCGGTAACTCGCACACTCCCCAAAATGCAACCGATACAAATATCGGTTGCATTTTGGGGAGTGTGCGATGGAATTGCATAGTTTAATTCCGCCAAGCTCGTTCCATCATCGGACCACAAGACGTACGGCGGTACGCCACCGGTACACGGTGGACCTCACACCCACATGAACAAAACGTTTTGGAAACACATGGCGTGGAATTCCCTGACTGAGTCCGTGTTTCCTGATAGTAACAGCCTGGGACTCTTATCAAGAGTGAGTAGGTTACTTATAGGCAAGCGTGCTCCATCTTCGATCACATCATCGTTTGCCATCAGGTGAGATAGTGGTCAAACGCGTTCCTATCAAAAGTAAAAAAAATGAAAACAAAGTCAGTGGATCAATATTTTTTTTGTTTTGCGTCAAATACGTAACGACCAGGCGTTACGTAAGTATCAAAAGAATCTTTAACTAAAAAATATTTTTTGGTGTAATTCTCGTGATGTTTATGGTAAGTACAGTTTCGCTCAACAGATACTTACCCCTACTTACTACAGATGCATGTAGATAATAAGTTGATTTCTTCTAGGTTGCCACAATCGTATCAGGTTAATGTGAATGTTATCTACATTAGTTTTGTATTTTTTAGCGTGATGCAAACAAAACAGAATACATATAAACAGAAAATAGGTTCTGCTTGTCTTGCTGAAAAGATATGCAAAATACAGCAATAACATATTATTAATATTTGAAAATATTAGGTTTGGTAGGAATAAAAAAATAAGGAAATAAATAAGATAAAAATAATCCAAAAATAATTGCAACTTTCGTGGGATTCGAACCCTCACCAAGTCTTTCGAGAGGCAGGCTTTAAACCAAAGGACTATGAGATCTGTTGACAATTGATTCAAATAGCCGATAGCTTAACTCCCTGAAAGGGTTCCACATCAGGTGCTCTAGACCTTCATTTTTTTTATGTCGACAGACAGTACTCATCATGTTGACCAACTATTCCTAAAGCGGTACATTAATATCTCTTATAGATTAGCCGGGCTGCTAAGGTTCCACGTCTTGTATTCAGATCTTCGAAATAAATTATAGCCTATATGTTGGCGAGGACTAATAGCTATACAACAAAAAAAGTTTCATTAAAATCCGTCCAGTGGTTTTTGCGTGAAAGACGAACAACAGACAGACAGACAGACAGACAGACAGACAGACAGACAAAAAAAGAAAAAAAAATATTTTTGGCTTCTACTAATAATAATATAATATATAATACCTTACCTTACCTTTTCACATCCTAAAGTAAAACTAGGCATGGACCTGCTAAAAAAACAAAGGAGGATGGATAACAATGAATAAGGATGATTTGGTCCTTACTTTCCTCTATGGTTATGTGTTTGTCACTAGATAAAAAAGTTGAGTAATGTCAAATCTGGCAACTGCGAAAAGAAACACGAAATAATTGTTTTTCACAATAAAATCGTACTACCAATAAAAGAAAAAATGCATAGGAAGAGATCTGTATGTCGTAATAATCACAATAGAAAAAAAAACAGATTATTGTTGTAGCGTATATAAATACAACTGTTAATTACAGGTCCGATCCACATCAAGTTCAACTCTTCGAACTCAAAGGTCCAACGAACCAAAATCAGAGTCGAATCATCAAATCGAATTACCGCCATCAGACTCGTTGATCCTAAAAATTTTTAGCCTACGTGTCTCTGATCTGGATCTAAGGAACTTTGCAATAAAAGTGACATTCTTCGACCAACTGCTGTTGCATGCCATCATCAAGCCCATAGGCACTAGAGATGAAGAGCCGGCCAACTCAATAGCTAGTGGCAGCATGGTTTTTGATCCCTCCGATTATGAAAAAATGTGTTTGTTTGCTGATTCTCCACTCGTTGGTATGTCATTAGAACAGGATTTTTATGATCTCACATATTCAAAGTTTAGAGTTTCACGCGGGTCTACTTAGCAGTTATATTGTGTAAATAAGTATCTTATTTACATGCTTACGAATTAATATTAGGACTCACCATCATAGGCTTTCAGAAATTCTTACTTTTCGTTTTCTAAATAATTTTCTACTTGGGTTTGATATTCCTAAGCGGAACATGACTGTGTTGGTTTCTCACAATCTGATACTTTCACGGTCACATGCATCTCAGTAAGTTTGAATTTAAAAACGTAAACCAGATTGACTATAATAACAGTATTCCTTCTTATTCTACAGCACAAATTCAACCTCTAAGAAATATAGATGAAAACAGAGCCCTCGACCTGCATCAAAGCAAGTTGAATATGACAGAACACACTATGGATATCAGTTGCTGCAATGTTGATATTATGCCCATTTTCACTGATATGAAAGGTTAGACAATTCTCACGAGTACCATCTCACCTACCTACACTCTCCGCCAAAACTATAATTAGTAATTGATGGTCCCATTAATATACTATTAAATTCCTAACTCCCTTAAGATAATGAATAAGTATTAGTTATTTCAAAAGAGGACTAACAACTAAGTAAGTATGTTTATAAATCTATACTAACATTGTAAAGCTGAAGAGTTTGTTTGTTTGTCTGTTTGAACGCGCTAATCTCTGGAACTACCTGTCGGATTTGGGAAAATAGTTTTGTATTATGATAACCACATTCATGAGGAAGGCTATCTAGCATTACGCTTAAGGTATTGTTTACCCTTAAATATTAGTATTTGTAAAGTATAGTATACGTAAGTACCATGTACTATAAAGATATTTGTTTTTATTAGATCTAAAAACAAGTCCGGGACACTATATATCTCTTTTATATAATCCACATTAAGGCATTTTCTGTCAAATAATTTATTGAAAAAGTAAAGGTGATTTTTGAGCATTAGGTAATATTAGGCAGGCATATTAATCGTTACGAGCGAAAGTTACTTCATCATCAGATAATTTTATGAAGATAAACTTTGGCTTGACAGCATGTTATTTGGACTCACCGTTTAGGAGATAATGTAAAATTAAAATAATTCAACATAACTATTAAATCGAACGGGCGGTGCGCGAGACGCGGCTGTCGAACGAGAACGCATCGAGCGTGCTTGCGATGCTGCGAGAAATTCTTTTTGTATAATATAATGATAGCTTTTTTTATGGATGGGAATTCATCAAATGAAACCTTCCGCTATGGGTGGAGCGGGAGGAAGTGTCAGACTCTTACTGACTAAAACCCGTCCGTGCTCCTCCTAGTGCCCTTTGCTTTCCAGGGCCGCGGTAACTCTTTCGAACAAAATCCACAACCCTGGCAGGCTCTTTATAACTTTTGTTATGAGACCAACCCTGAAAAATGTAAAAAACAATCTACTGTTTCATACATTTGCATCGTGTGAATATTGCATTTTGTAAGAAACAGTCGCAAAAGAAAAAAAAAAATATATCAAAAAATATTTTTTTTATATTATATTTTTTTCTTCTTTTATTAGTGATGGGTTTGCTCTAGTCTATGTCAGAGATGACAGAGACAAAGTCTACGATGGAGCGAGCTTACCCAGAAGGAGCCTGCTAACTTTGATATTTCAGAGTTGATCCCATAGTACAAGTTTTTTATAATCATGAGCACTTTCACTTAGCTTTAATAATTTTATTGTTTTAATTATTTATTTTGCTTTATTTTTGCATTGACTGTAGTTATGTATTTGAATTGATTGAATTTTGACTATAATTTTATTATTTCCTAATTTATAATTCCAATTAATTATTATAAACAATTTTGTACGCCGAATATGGCAAAACATGTTGAACCAGCAATATAAACTCGTTTCCATTGATATTTGCATATCTATGTATCATGTTACACATTTTTATACAAATAACTGCATCTTTTACTTTAAACTAATTAAAAACACAGTGGGCCTATGAATACTACTTTACCTTTCGGTGGAACCAGGTAGGAAAGTACTTACTAGTGTCTCTCAGGATATGCCTCATCTCCTTTCCTATCCAGCATGCAAAACCACTTCAATTTTTCGTGATCTGAAATTGGCAACAGACTGATTGAGTCCTTACTCCCCTATTCTGAGGCATTATGTGGGGAGAATGGTCATATAGCTTGTTACTGGCTTTACCGTTCTCTGCACATCATGCTTCGGATATCTTTATTGTTTGTTTTTTTTTATTATTATTTTTCTATATCCTAATTGCGTACTACTAACACTAGCTATAAGGTATTCTGGTAACAAAATGGACTGTAATGTTGTCTGAATTAAATAAATTAACAATAATTATATCTGGTTTAATTATTATTAATTTATTTAATTCAGACAACATTATAAGTGGTCTAGAAACTTATCTATGTAACTATATGTTCTCTGCCAAAATCCTCTCCTAAAACATCAATGATCGTTTCAGAAAATCAGAAAATATGTATCAAGAAACGCATGGAACCCATGATCCTGCCTTCAGCGTTGAAGCGCAAAAGTTGGGACACTCTGCCCCTCCTCACGATGGAACTAACTGTAGAACGGAATCCCCTCAACCATGTCCATCACAAAGTTCTGAAGAACGCTAACTGGATGAAACTAACTCTTATTGCTTCTTATAATATGATCATACCGTTTGAAAGCGACGACGTATACACCGCTGCTTCAAAAATACCTACTCATAATAACGACCAAGCTGTAAGATCTAAGGAAAATTTAAATAGGAACATCTCATTCTCCCTCACTCTTTAATTTTGCCTTTGTGCCTATTTTGTGTATTGAAGTAGAGTGAACAATATGTTCCTAAAATCTCTGAAAATGTTGAACTATCGCCATCTATTTGCCAGTAATGTTTATATTTAGACATACAGGCTTATTCATAAACACTTTTAACCATTACTTATTTAAAATCTACGAATATTTGTAGGATAAAATCTTAATAAAATACTGTTTAAGAGATTCTAAATTCAAATTCTGCATGGAACATTTTTACCAAAGAATCTGCTTATCAGCACTTTAGCTAATTGGTTATTAAGTTTTTATGAATAGGACTGTTCAAATGTAACACAAAATTTTTAGCAAGTTGGCCTCGTCACATATAGTCATGGATACAAAGAGCCTCGAGGGTTCAACTGTACGAGTTTCTTTCCAAAATGGGAGAGTTTAAGAGGATTGGGAGAGGTGTTTACACAAGCAGACCGAAAGTTCGAATTTACACTAGAAGACGTACAAAATGAACATAATATTGACCTACCATATTACTTGGATGGAAAAGTGCCTTTCCGTGAGTTAATTTAAAATTATAGCTTTTTTATGGATAGAAAATCATCAAATGACTTCTGCCGCTTTAGGTGGAACGGAAGGGAGTGTCGAGACTCTTACTGACTAAAACCCATCCGTGTTCCTCCTTATTTCCTTTGCGTTCCAGGGACGCGGTGACTCTTTCGAACAAATTCCGCAACTAAAATGACATTTTCAATCAGGATTGAAAAAGAGACTGGGATAGATTTTAAAAGGTCGTATAACCTTTTAAAATCTATCCCAGTCTCTTTTTGTTTCTGTCTGTGTGACTGCGTTGTTCCTGCAACTAGTACTCCGCTAGTTTTATTGACGTATTCGATTCTCATTATTGTTTTTCTTTCAGATACTGTTGTTTGGGGCTCGTTTCACCGCACCCTGTTGATCAAGGGCGACAAGTGGATGTGGAAACATCTCCGGCATTACAAATGGCCCCTTGAATTGCATATCTACGGAGAAAATGGAGGCTACAGCTTTATGGCATTCCTAAATCTGTTCCAGCTTCTTTACCCAGGAGGTTACTTTTGTTATTACTTATTTTTTTCGTTCATATTTAGAAATTAATGTACATTTAAAAAAAAATAAGCCAAAGTTAAAGTATTAAAAAAAACAGAACAAAGAATCCGTCTCGCCGTGCCCTTGCAGTGGATAAATGCAGCAACAATGATGAGGGAGTGCGGTTGTGACCCGCTGCTCACTCCGAATGAGGGCCCTCCAGGGTCCCTGACTCTCAGTGGCTATGGCAGAGGTAGCAAAACGAGCAGGTAAGAATTGAATCTGATTTCTGTTTAAACTAGGCACATACTACTACTAGTCGTCTTTCATTCACATTCAACAGTTCCAAAAACCTACCCATACTAACCCGTATGGAATACAACTGCAACTCAAAGGAAGCCAAGTTTAAATCAATTCGGAATATTTTTGCTGGAGTTTCATAATATAGCTTTTGCATGTCTAGATGTTGTTCTGATGTAGAGAAACGAATTATTAACCTGCACTCATGGTGTGAAGTGTGATACAACGAACAATGATAAAATTTCAGACCGCCTGAGACTGCTGGAACTTCGGTGAGCACCACGAGTAATGGTCCAAACAGAGTTACAGGCGCTGATACTTATGATGCTTTTGTTGTGGTCGAAGTTATACTTGGGCGACCCCTAAAGCCTGTATTCAAACCCCCAGAAGTTCTCCAGTAAGTTTAAATGCTGCTGGTAGCCTTAATAATGTCATAAAATGGTGGTAGTGGTAGATAAATGTCATCTTGATCTTTTTGGCGTCAATTAAGTAAAAGAAGATAAGTGATATTTTTATCTAAAAGACAACTTTTCATTACAGACAAGATATTTGTGCAATGCTTACGAAAATGGAACTTGAAGCCCCCAAGAAGCGCATATGCACGGGTCGTGGACAACTACAGCTCGAATGGCAGAAGACAGCTCGAAGTGCTGCGAACTCTTTGCGAAAAGTACCATATTATGGTAACTACGAATACTTATCACAGATGCTTTCAATGCTGCACGTAAGACCAAAGACTACAATAGTATACTGGCTATAGACAGGCAACTCTACCTTATTTTTTAATACTAGGAAGTGGTCGAACTCAGCGCCATCTAGTTTTTAGTTAAGGGAACTAATTTATATAAGTAAATGTATAGGTTGGTAGGTGTATAGCTGCTGTCTGATCCTTTATGATATTAGGTAGAGAGATGAGTGTGTCCGCTATATACTACAAACATACGTAGGTAGGTACTACATAAAGGAAAAAAAACCACATAATTGAATATTAAACCATTTTATTTAGAAAAACATCACACATTTTACAATAAAATTTTATGTTCGCCTTTTTCGTCCCTTACGATTAGGGTAGTGCCGATTAGCCTTTTCTTTCATTGAATCGTTAATATTCCAAAAGGTTATTTGGCCAGTGAGAACATTATTGATATCTTTGCATCAGTAGTTTACAACAACAACACACACAACACAACACGAACGTATGAACGAATTGTAACGCGGCTCAACAACATGGAGAAACGAAAGCTCAACTCAACCTGTAGATGCACTAGTGAAACAACAAAAACTCTATTGCGGAAGGAAAATAAATGCGCACGAGTAGTTACACTCTCACGCAACCATTTGCAATTCAAGGGTGGCCATTCAAAAACAAACTTTTGCACGTTTAAATACCAAAATATAAGTTCTTCACTATTAAAGCTCATAATAAAAACCAAATTATGTACTAATTCATATATTCTATTATTTTTGTATGAGAAGATCATGAAATTATACTATTTTTCTTGATTAATGTTATAAAGTAACTCCCAGAAAAAAAATTATATATTTAACCGTAGCAACACCGCTATTTGTTTCCCTTAACTAAAAACTAGATGGCGCTGTTTTCAATAAAAACCTGGAATTTTAATTTTGTTCTAAGTTGCCATAGCATGCGTAAGACTGAGACATTTCGGAAAGATTTTAGGAGCCCTTTGACCTGACAACATTGACGCAATTCTGACTACTTTACTCGTGTTGTGTTTGCGGTAGGCAAGGAAAAGATGAATCTTTCAGCTGTCAGGCAGAATACTTATTTGGCGATCTGAGTTCGCCGTCACACTATATAGCTTTAAACCCATTAAAGCACAATACAGAAGGTTTGGAGCTTATCGACATTTTGATGAATATGGTCGCCTATTATTTATTTGAAACACAGGCTTATTTTAACTAGTATATATTATTATTTCCAAAGTGTTACTGTAAATTTCACAGGAGCCACAGAATTCTGCACATTCAACCGTCAGCTGAGCGAGACCAGAACCCGTGTGGAACTGACCACATCGTGCTGGCAAGAAGCGGCGATATTTGTCAACAACCATTTTGTTGTGCAGCAGTATCTAGACTCTGATGAAGTTTTTGAAGTAATGGCTTTATTCTTATTCAGTAATAATAATAATAATAATAATATTTCGGGGACTGATATCAGTCCCCAAGACTATATGTCCTGTGTCACAGAGCGCATCGACTTCCTGAAGCAGAAGGTGTATGCATGGGCAAACCGTATTCGTAGGTATAGGCGGCGAGTGGAGCGATACACCTTGAATCGCACATTCCGAAGTGATGAAAGGTGGGTATACAGGGCTTGGGAGCGACCGGAACAAGGTGTGACTGACACGCACCTGCCAGAAGATGACGCCATGTTCTCATTCTGGCGCAGCATCTGGTCGGTGCCTGTTAGTCACACCGAAGGAGATTGGATTCGAGAAGTCGAAGGAGCATGCGATTCATTACCCGAAATGGGGGCAATCACAATTAGCCCCCAAGATGTAACCCGTGCAGTCCGTCCGTTGCCTAACTGGAAATCTCCAGGGCCGGACGGACTGCACAACTTTTGGGTTAAGTGGTTACTTGGGTCGCATGTTCGTTTGGCGTCTCTGTTCCAAACTGCCTTGGAGTCCGGCTCGCTGCCCGAATTCCTTACCACAGGAGTTACCCACCTGCTCCATAAATCTGGTAGCACCGCGGAACCCAAAAACTATAGACCGATAACGTGTTTACCGACAGTCTATAAGGTTCTTACATCCATTTTGAGAGCTAAAATTAATAATCACATTAGCAGCAATAACATCATGTCTGCCTCTCAAAATGGATGTAGGAATGGGTCCCGCGGTACTAAGGAGCTACTCCTCATTGATACGGCCATTAGCCAACAGGTTCGGCGTTCCCGAAAGGATCTGTCGACATGTTGGATAGACTATAAGAAGGCCTATGACTCGGTGCCTCATACATGGCTCATGAGGGTGCTAGAATTGTATAAAATTGATACAACGCTACGCACCTTCCTGACGTCATGTATGGGGCAATGGAGGACAGTCCTTCGCTATCCAGGATGTCGAAATATCCAGAGGAATAGCGAACCGGTTAGGATCGAGCGGGGTATATTTCAGGGCGATAGTTTGAGTCCGCTTTGGTTTTGCCTAGCCTTGAATCCTCTCAGCACATTGCTGGAGAATTCAGGACTAGGCTATCGGTTGAAGAGAGGTTGTCAGGTTATATCTCACCTCCTTTACATGGATGATCTGAAACTCTTTGCCCCCAGTAATCTGCAACTGATGGAGCTACTGAAGGTAACTGAAACTTTCAGTAGTGCCATCAGGATGGAGTTTGGTGTGGACAAATGTGCGATCATGCATGTAAAGCATGGAGAGATTATGGAATCCGTGGGATCGCAACTCTCGGATTCCATAAACCTGAGATCCCTCTCTCCAACCGAAACTTACAAGTATTTGGGTATGTCGGAAGCGTTAGGCATCAGTGTTACTGACATGAAGCATTCGTTGAAGGAGCGCTTCTTTGGCCGCCTGAAGAAGGTTTTCAACAGCCTTCTGTCGGGCGGAAACAAGGTGCGCGCTTTCAACGGATGGGTCATGCCGGTATTGATGTACTCTTTCGGCGTACTCAAATGGACTCAAACGGAACTTGACGCCCTGGATAGGCGGGTTCGTACACTGCTAACTGCACATCGAATGCATCACCCACGGTCGTCGGTAATGAGACTGTATATCCCGCGAAAATGTGGAGGTCGAGGCTTTTTAAGTGCTAAGACTATCCACAATCGCGAGATATGCAGTCTCAGGGAATATTTCCTAGCTGTCGACGTGGGTATGCATCGAGATGTAGTGGCGGTGGACAAGGGACTCACCCCGCTCTCCTTGGCAAATGAGAACTGGCGCAAACCTGCAGTGCTTGACACCAACGATCGCAGGGCGGTATGGCAGAGTAAGGAACTTCACGGACGCTTTTTCCGGGCCCTACACGGGCCCGACGTGGATCAATTAGCGTCCGTAGCCTGGCTACGGTTTGGTGACCTCTTTGGGGAAACCGAAGGTTTTGTCTGTGCAATTATGGACGAAGTTATCATGACGAAAAACTACCGGAGATTTATTGTGAAGGACGGCACGGTTGACATATGTCGGGCATGTCACCGTCCGGGAGAATCAATTCGCCACATTATCTCTGGTTGTTCTCGTCTTGCTAATGGAGAATACTTGCATAGACACAACCTTGTAGCCAGGATTATCCATCAGCAACTTGCTCTGAAATACTCTCTTGTGGAATCGGAGGTTCCGTACTACAGGTATGTGCCCGACCCAGTTCTCGATAATGGCAGTATCACATTGTACTGGGATCGGTCCATCATCACTGACAGGACTATTATTGCAAATAAGCCTGATATAGTGGTGGTGGACCGAATCGAGAGGCGTGCAGTGATTGTAGATATCACCGTTCCGCATGACGAGAACCTCGTGAAAGCCGAGAAAGATAAACAAATCAAATATCTTGACTTGGCTCGCGAGGTTGTCGACATGTGGGATGTGAATTCGGCAATCATTGTACCGATAGTCGTGTCAGCCAATGGCTTAATAGCCAAGAGCCTCGACCAACATCTTAGGAGGCTCTCGTTAGGCAGCTGGATCAAGGGCTTGATTCAGAGAGCAGTACTTCTGGACACGGCTCGCATCGTTAGGAGGTTCCTCTCTCTGGAGCCCTGACCGCCGGTAGCTTGGACCCTGTTCCCGATACCGGTGGGCTACTATTTTTTACATTTTTAAATAATTTGATATCTTTGTATTTTAATATTTAAAAATGTATTTTATATGTATAATAATGAATAAAGAGAATAATAATAATAATAATATCTTGGGACAACTCACACACGGCCATCTGATCCCAAGCTAAGCAGAGCTTGTGTTATGGTAACCAGACAACTGATATACATACTTATATAATTTATAAATACATACATATTATAGATAAATTACACCCAGACACAGAACAAACAATAATGCTCATCACACAAAGTTTGTCCTGGGTGGGAATCGAACCCACGACCTCCGGCTTTGCAGTCAGGGTCACTAACCACTAGACCAACAGGCCAGTCAAAGTAATGTTTTTAAACCATTACCTAGTAGGTAAAATATGTATATATTTCTCAAATAGGTACCTACTTTTGACAGATTGAAATAATAGTAGTTATCTAAGAACTAACTAATGGCTGTCCAATTTCAATCTATTCTCTCTACGTGATTCTACCTATTGGGTATAGTTTCCGCACTTAGTCCTGTTGTGGACCATTGTGCGTGGGCCTCAACGTGATTTTGAGGTTTTGTTTTTAATAAATAACACTATACTGACCTATAGTATTTTCCATCAGGAACTAGTGATGATGTCTCACGCTTGCCTGATGAAGTCGGCGTCCACTACGCTGATACGAGCTGATCACCAGACGGTCGAGGTGGAACCGGCGGTGCGAGCTGCCAGACATGCGCGTCAGATGCAGGACATGTATCATGCTATGGATATTTATTTACGGGTAACCTGGTAATTGTGAGCAAGCCTAAGTAATGTTTTACAGCGGCATTGCTCATGTTTGCATACATTTTTGGAACAAAAAGTAATTTTTTGGTACTTAAACCATGCAAAAACTAACTGCTCGAGAATTCTAGCCTTTTCCCAAATATTTTGATTTCGGCTTCCTGTCTTACTTGTTTCCTGGTTGCTGCTGAAAATCAGTATTTGTCTATCTGCCCCCTTCCTAAGACTGGTCGACCTTTCCGTAACGACGGTCAAATATAACTAGTCAAGAAAAACCATGATTAACAAGATAATATGTGTAACTTACCTAGATAAAATTGTTGTGTGTAATAGCCGTAATAGGTTTGTACTACATTTGAAAATATTCTTTTTTGTTTCAAAATTACCAGTTGATTGTGGACAAGCCACGAAATGCTGACTATTGGCGGGAATTATCGACTTGCTTGAAAGACATCGACAGAGAAGGCGCTAAAGTGTGCCTCAACAAGGCTTTATTCATCAACCCTCGACACCCGCTGTCGTAAGCACTTATTATGTTTTATCCTAAAGAATTAATGCCATAAATCAGTCAGTTAACTAATATTATTTGTAGGAAGTTTTTGAAGTTCATTTTAATACCCGTTTTAAGCTTTGTCATTTTCTATTTTGTTGTTATGTTTTTTTTTCATGATACACTTGCCTCGTTGACGTTATAGAAAAAATGAAAGAAAAGTTGGCATTACATTTTTCACTTTTTGCTATATATGATCGGACTAGTCTCCCAAAGGATTTTCATAAAAAAAGAACTCTCTGCCAGCATCTACTGGGTAATTCTTTTTCCAGTGCGCAAACTTTAAGAACCACTTCTGCCCATGTAAATGAATGAAGTCAATTCCTAAAAAAAAAATTGAGTCTACCATACAAATTGTGGTCAGTTGATGACAATTTTGTATGGGAAGTTCAATTTTTTTTTTAGGAATTGACTATGGCTTTCTTGGGGCAAGTTGTTCATTTACATGGGCAGAAGTGGTTCTCAAAGTTTACGCACTGGAAAAAAAGTTATCCAGTATATTCGCTACCACCAATTGCCCGTCAGCCTCATAAATTTGTGTACCAAACATTTTTATGTCCCCTAGACTCGTCTCTAAAGGCGCCATGTTGTTCGAAGACAACCCCTTGGTTGCGGAGCCGTTCTTCATCGCCCTGCTGACATTCCACCCGAACTGGACCTCCGTGTGGGTGATCGCCAGCGTCTACTTCTATGACAGAGAGCTGTTCCATCTGGCTGAGGTTACGATGACCATTGCAGAAAAGTACGTTTTACAATTTAATATTTTAAACTCTCGATCAGCTTTAAATGCTGCATGGCCGTGTAGACTGGGAACTTAAATCGATCTAATCCAATCCAACCAGAAGATTCTTAGTCAACTAAGAATCTTCTGGTTGGATTAACTCGATCTCCTTTTCGTCTCCTATTCTCATTGCCAATCTAAATTTTATTTTACCTACATGGTGTCAGATGGCGAAGCCTGCGGTGTGTGGAGGATGTGAAGTTCCAACGTTCGTGGGAAAAAGAGCTAGGGGACTGGTGGGACTGCACGCCTTTGCTGCCTGGCTCTAGCCTCTACTACGAAGCAGCTGACCTGCTGCTCAGGCTGAGAGCCATACCTGTTGGTACTCTTTAGAACGCGAAGGTTTCTTCGAACGTGACCTGTTGTTCACAAACGTTTTAATGCTCGGTATAAATTTGCGGTTTCTTGACCACGTGGACACAGGGTCATCTGAGTTGAAAAATTTGTGAATAACGAATGTGGTGTTACGTGCTATATTTACTGAAATATTTTTGAATTTTCTAGCTGACGCTCAGGGATGACTTTCTCATAATTGAACCCGCTGCTGCTAATCCGCTTTTACTTGTAGAATATATTATAACGACAATGTCTGATGATTACTAATTTGTCTGCACTGTAATTTTGTGTAACTATTTTTGTAATATCACTGAAACACTTTTATTTACTAAATATAATACCATGCCATCACTAAAATATGACTGAATGTGTCTATGCACTAAAATTATGTTATATCTGTACCTACCACATTTGATGCAAATAAATTATTATGATTATGATAATTATGATGACGTGGGATTTTTACGTGGGACCTTTATACTTTAAAGTAGCTAGCTAGCTATATTGGAACATTAACCATAGCTAAATCGGAAATAGACAACTAATACCAATGAACAGCAAAAAAACTAACCGCTTGTTCCTCTCGTTACCATAGTTGGCAGAAGTGTGCTTAGCTCGTGCTCTATCGGTGGCTGGAGATTCTCCTCAATACTATCACATGGTCAGCCTGTGCTGCCGTCTTCGGGGAGACTTCCAGGAAGCCTTGTGCCATCTAAATGTTGGAATCGAAAAATATGGCGAGGTGAGGTACTTTATACTGTTTACTGATCATATGTAGCTCGTCACACTGATCGTGGTTGATTTTATTTTCGTTAGTTTTTATTGTACACTAAAACAACTTATAAAACAGTGATAATTAAAGTTTATGTTCAAAGGCGACCATAACTTAAAGAAGAGTTTTCTAAAAAAGTAAACTCCCACCCACAAACATTGAGTAAAACGAGGCCGCGGCAGACCACGAAGGAGATGGCGGGACGACTTGGATGTCTTCCTTGGGAATCGGCAAGAAGATGCACACAATCGGGAACGATGGAAAGAATGGAGGGAGGTCTTTGCCCAGCAGTGGGACAGTTCGGACTAGATATACTAATAATAAAACTTTGAGTGATAGAGAGATTTTTTGTAGTCACATATATGTATAACACCTACTTCTTACGCACTTTAATATGCACCTATATCTCAACCATTTTAATATTAGAAAAACCTCTCGTGTTACCAATAATTCACCAAATACCATTTTTTCTCGTGTAGATCAATTATCTGAGAAGCCTAGAAGCAGAACTTCAACATAGACTTGGTAACTTTAAACAAGCCAGCGAGTCGTTTGGAAAAGCGGACACCGGTGCAGAGTCCTTCTCGTAAGCATTATCCATTATTTATTGCCGTTCACTATCGCACTGCATGTACCTAGTTATGGCTGTATGTCTGTCTTTTCCGATAGCTGAAAACATTTATCAGGATACAAAGGTGGCTTCTATGCAAGCGCTATATAGTATATACGTTACCTCATTTTAGGTTCCACAACTCTCTCTGAAACATGTTTTTCAGTGCCCTGATGTCGCTGTCGACGGGAGACAACCCTCGCGCGCGCGCCATTCTCCTGGACCGCGTCCGCACTCGGCCCAGCGCATACGCCTGGTCGGCACTCGCTGAAGACTGGCTGCTCAATCCGCCTCCAGTCAGTACAACTACAATCAAAATTAAATTAAGTAAGAAGCATGTAAGTGTAGTATTTTATATTCGGTTGAAATGAATACTTTGTTGTTTAAATTCCTAATTTTAACCAAATAATTCGTGATTTTTATTGTCCTTGATTGCCAGTCTTCAAAATTCAAGAACCTTAGACTGGGCCTTTGGAAGAATGGTAACGAAATGGGATAGAACCTTTGTGGCATAGCTACGCGGTCGCCATTTTGTTGTTTTTTTCTGAGTCGCGGCGCACTATGCGACTGGTATAACATGGGTAGAGGATGGCGGTAGAGGAAGGCGGGTGGCTCCTATACAAAAATGTTCGAACCCCTTTGAAGTAGACTGAAAAATGGTTAAAATCTAGTAAATCATTACTCGAAACTGTCAAAATTAATTATTAACGTAACACCTCATCTTCATAACATTTTAATCAGTAGGTAATTCGCAACTTTTCTTCCATTATTGAAAGACCGATATAGATGGAACCAACGTAGAGGCACTAAGGCATATGAAGGCAAAGGTTAGCGCAATAGCTTGTGCCATCCAGGCGCTGAAGATCGACCGGCAAGCTGGCCGAGCGTGGGCCATCCTTGGCAAGCTTGTGAGGCCCAAAGCCAAGCGCTTATACTGCCTCACAATGGCTCGTATTGTAAGTACTCCAACATATACCTAATTATATGTTACGCCCAAAGATCGAAAACGCTCAATGAGCGAAAAAAACACTCACAATGCATTGTGGCTTCTTGCAAACGGCCACAACGCTAATTTCGCGTCGACATAAGAAAACGCTCACAACGCGTTGTAGAAAGTTGAAATGCCATGTGGCGTTCTGAGCCCTAACTGATGTCGCGATAAAAGAGGGTTAGACTGAACTAAGGGCACCCCGACATGTATTGTTTCTTTACACCCTGCTGACAGAAATAGGAGTCCCGAGGAGTCTTTGGGCGTAAAATATATCTGTTTCGAGACAACCACACATTTAAAACTGTAGTACTCATTCAATAAACCGGTCCGGTTCAAAGCACCTTAACGAGAGCATGTGCGGTCGTTGGATCGGCGGGACGACGCGAGACAGTATCCACGAGGACACCCCCTAAAAACAAGGATGGAACAAACAAATCGAGTCCACAACAGCTCCTGAACAGTAATTTTAGCACCAGAACAAAACCGTTACACAAAGGTGTAAAGGTCCTTTAAACAACTGTTTCAGTTCTTGTTGAATATTTTATAAACCCTTGTATTTCAGAGCGGTTGGCCGGTGACCCAAGAAGACATTGATTTAGCACAGGTGGCTTCCCGATTCTCAATCTGCCACAATGTTGGCACCTCGCTGCGGGAGTGCCGCTGTGGCCTGTGTGAACATACACGAGTGTGAGATCCATTTCAAGATAGCTACCGGATACTCCGTCGAGCTTGAGCGTTTCAACGATGACCGTTTTAATTTAACGGTTATATCCCGGGAAATAACTTATTACCACGTTTCACGAACTTGGAGTTTGATTTTTACAATAAAATGTTTGACTCAACTTCGACTGGTGTTTAACAATTTGATCTTATAAGTGCCATGGTAGGAGGGAGATTACCGAATACCGAGACAGGATTCCTCATCAAACATGAAAAAAATTTTGCTATAATTGTCACAATACTTTATTGGATTGGAAATAAAAACATAAACACGTAATTTAAAAATAATAACAATTTTATAACTTGCAACATTTCTTCTTAGATTAGGTACTAAATTCGCATAAATAACTTAATTGTTAACAAATCTTGTCTTTTAAGGTGCGTTCACAACGCAGGCATGAAAAAGCGAGGATCCGAGTGGTTTATGGACAGCTTTATCGTCTGCCTCATTTAAGTTCTTCTAGACTGCAGGTAGTCGTGCACGATGGGCAGAGTGGAAATGCGGCATGTCTTTTGATTGCTGAACTGTCCTGCAGTGCGATACTGCAAACATCTCACCGTGTGAGCTCAGGTGAAGTCAACATGAAGTAAGCTGTCAAACTATACAAACAAGATGGGGGGGTGACAGTTTACTTCATGCTCACTCCACTTAAGTTTACACGATGACATGTTGACAGAATGGTCCTATTCAGTAAAACTCTAGACAAATTGTGCGAATGTCGAAATGGCAAAATAATTATAAAAGATTGATCTCGTAACATTTCGACAGCGTTTGTTAATCCCATACGTTTTTGACGTTTTAACAATCGCTTGCACCGCGCTACCACCGACAGAATGTCCCTTGACTACGCTAGTCGCTACATACTTTGGCAGATAGAACGTGAGTCGTTGACACAAGAAGAAAAAGTTGTGGTTGTCAATGGTCTCTCTGCCGCGGTGTACACTGGCACTATCCGTTAAACTTGTTAACTAAGCTTGCTGGAGTAGACGGCGGCTTGAAGGTGTTTGGTGGCATGATGTCTTCGACCACATGCTTCACGTACCATATTGTTCCATAGATAATGATAATGCCGAGTATCGTGCTGTAGAATGAAAACACAGTATTAGAAATACATTATATTTTTACATCTCATTTACAATTAATAGCATATGGCCTCGTTGGATTAGGTATAGAGGTCAGACAGCGTAATTAAATAAAAAAGCTGATTAAACGAGCATTTTGGTCGTAAATATACGACTCTGGGCGAAATGGGCCCGAAAATATTTGTCGGATTAATCCGACCTAGGCGGTTAAAAGGTAAAAATAAAAATAGCATATGGCTTCGTTGGATTAGGTATAGAGGTCAGATAAGCAGCTAGCCCTCCATATAACAGCCATGTGGAAGCCGACATCAACATTCATGGGAAAGGGCTGAGCTGAAGAACATTTATGAATTGTTACTGGATACGTTATAGATGCATTTCTGTTTTGATAACTTTGTGGCGCAAAGGGTAAAGCATTTAAACCATCAAAAAATTAACAGATTAGTGAATATACAACGTGTTACAGAATAAACGCAATTCCTCTTAAGGGGTCATTGTACTGTGACATTGACATTGTATTGTATTGTGTGTAAAGAGTTATTGCGGCCCTGGAAAGCAAAAGGCACTAGGAGGAGCACGGATTTGGTTTTAGTCAGTGAGAGTCTGACACTCCCTTCGCCCAGAGCGGGAGGAGTCATTTGATGATTTCCCATCCATAAAAAAGGGTTCATTGTACTCATCATTGTGAACAAATTTTACTATGGGTCCAACCCCGAAATAAAAAAAAATTCTGCTGCTCAGTACATTTTGTCGTGTTATGCGCACATACCTAAATGTATGGGGTAAAAAAAATAGTAACGCCATGTCCGTCTGTCCGCCCGTCCGCTCAGCGCTACAGAAAAGTTTTTTGTCTTAGCGTAGCGTTAACGTCAGACGCTCACGACAAAATGTATGGGAATGACATTTGGTGATGACGTTTCCTTTCCACACCTAATGTCATTCCCATACATTTTGTCGTCAGCATCTGACGTTTAACGCTACAGAAAAGTTTTTGTCTAGGCCCCCTGAGACGCTTAACGCTAGAAAGTTAAAATTTGGTATGGGTATACCTACATACTGATCACGTCGACAAAGTAGTAAAATAAAATCTTTTTAAATGTCAAGCTGGGGAGATTCTCTCCAGGTCGGCTACCTAGAAACGCCCTCAAATTTTCAACCAGAGACCGACAGATTCTGATATTTGGCGACTGATTCCGACTAATTAGCGACTTTGAGAAAACAGATCTTCGCTAGGTGCCCTAAGCTTGAGATTCAAATTGGGCTAAGCCGGGGAGACTCAAAGTTATAAGGTGTAAATTAACTTTTGAAATGTCTGACTGTGACAGTGACTGACTAATTCTGATATTTGGCGACTAATTTCGAGTAATTAGCGACTATTTTTTGTGCTATCAAAATTAGAATTCCTAATTTATTTATTTTATTTTATTTATCTTAGGAAAACTTACAGCTAAACATACAACCATCCTATAAAATGTACTTGGAGAAGGAAAATTTCGTAAAAATTCAAAAAGCACCATTCTAAGTCGGCAATTGTGACGTCCAACTACGGAACCGTACACTGCGCGTGGCCCGACACGCACTTGGCCGGTTTTTTTTTGGACATATATAAATTGTTACTCACTTTAAAACCATTTTGCTCACACAAACACTAATTACTTATGATTGATTTAGGCATTTCTATGCCCTTTATACTACGATTTCTGTACAACATGGATTTACGAAGATCCAAGCAATGACGAAAGTGGATCGTACACTCACTAATATTATTGTCTTGACTTTATCTTTTTCTTAATTAACGAAACCTGGTTATTAGATAGAGCTGGGGCATTGGTACCTACCTAATGTAATTCAAGCTCACCCATCCTTACTCAGAAACCTAAAATAATATCTGCTGTTTCGTCGGGTGAAAATTGCATTTTGTATGAAACAGCCATTGCAAAAGTTGTGTCTATTCATGAGTACTTTCACCCACTGAAAGGTTGTTAGTGTTTTTTAAATAACCCTGTTTAAGATAGTGGAATTTATTTACAATGATAGCATTTTGAGTGAGTCAGAGATATGTATATAATTAAATTTTTTACTTTTTATTATTGATAGGCACGTGCTTGACCACTAGCTCACCTGATGGTAAACGATGATGTGGTCGAATATATTACGATTTAAAAATAATTTGTGAATTATTCGTCCATTTTTTGAATACCATATCCATTTTACAATGACCACAAGCACAAATGACTCTTTCCTCTTTGGATGTTTTAAAATCGAATACAATAATTAAGTTCGCAATTGTCTAGTGTTTTCACGTAAACAAAGATGGGTCCTACGAAAACATTTCATTGAAATAATTTGGTTGCCAAGATTCACAAGCTCATAGCGCTTCGCTGATAAAAAGTTATCAAATCTCGAGTCGAACCAAGTCCCATATCTCTAGAAGGCTTAACTCTACATCTGGGTAAAAGAATATTGCTGTGCTGTTAAATATTCTTGGAACTATTGCATGACACAATATTGAAAACCTATTTTAAAACCTTTAGCTTATTTTCTTACCAATTTACCAGCAATACATTTTAGGCTTTCTAGAGCTATATGGCTGGCTCTTTTTAACAGCGTAAGCGTTATCAGCTTGTAACTCTTCTCAACTTCAAAAAAGCAGGCGAAGCCGCTGGCAGACGCTAGTTTCATATAAACAGGTTTCATATGAAACTAGCGTCTGCCAGCGACTTCGCCTGCTTTTAAGTCGGAAATTATCCCAAGGCAGCATACTCCCGGGATAAAAGTAACTATCCACACTACAGGTGTGCTCGCTGCTAGCTATTAGGTTTCCGTCGCCCCCATACATTATCTTTTGGGGGTAGTTGTGAAAAACTAATAATGATTCGACAATCTTTATAATTTGCTGCGGCCAATACGTATTCGTACCAAGCTTCACGTACATTGGCCCCAGGAATACGATCTTCCATACAAACTAGCACTCCCTAAATCGTCTCTTGGGGGTAGTTGTGAAAACGAATAATGATGTACGAGCATCGCCACATGATATTAATTGTATTAGTTTTTACCTGAACAAGCATTTGCTAACTCGCCGATATTTATGTACATTCGCTGACTAGACTATTACGCCCGCCACAACTCACCTACTTTATGTATTATATAATCTAATGTTTTTACTAATAAACTGTCAATCATTTACGGACACAAAACAGTGATTTTATTTCCTGTACACATCCCGTGTGATTCGTCCATCTACAGACTACATCTCAGTGTGCGGAGCTACTGCCCGTACATTTTTGGTCCTTCGAGCCGGATCAGCCACTACTGGAGCAAACAGTCCTGCAGGTCACACAGGTACGTAGTGTTTCTAACTGCGATAGCGAATCGGTTTGACTGGGTTTTCTACAACCGGATCGCCCTAGTCAGATTGAGGAAGCGCACAATATTGTACGGAGAGATTCCTTCGGACGCTGCGATCGCCACAGGAAACATCAACATTTGGTGGTTCGGCAACAACATCCTAACAATTATACAGTGAAGTCAACAGGGCTATCGTCCAGCAACAATACGTATACATACTCGTATAACAACTATGGACGCTAGACCACAAGAACTTCTCAAGCGGTAGGGAATCATCGCAGAGGGGATTCAAAAAATTGGTGTCAACTTCGGTAAGGATGGTCCTGACCGCAAAACCGCAACATACATCCGGGGTAGACTGGATACCCTCCAGGCGCACTGGAACGAGTTCGAGATGAACCATAGCGTGCTACAGGGCGCCACAGATCGGACCGACATATACTACACTACAAAGGTGTACGACATGGTCAAGGTGGAATATTCCAGCATACAACATAAGCTGCAAACATGGCCTACCGGCACTGCGGAACCCGCGAGTCACCAAGGTCAAGAGAACAAGAGCACTGGAATACTTTCGAAATCGGACGAGCTCAAAACGCAGCAATCAACTAACTTCAGAGCCTTCTCCCGTTTCACCAGCAACCTGTGTACTGCCGACATTATCGAGAAATAGGATATAGAAGACAAGCTCAGGATTCTCGAATCTCGATGGAAGGTGATTGACGAAGTACACTGGCCACTCGACAACATTCTCGTCGGTAGCGACGTTAACTATGAGCTTGAGTTCTCGCAGTATGAAGAAAAGTATGAGAGCACAAAGCGAGATCTCAACCGCAAGCTCAACCTCGCTGTCCAACAACGGGACAGTGCGCCGAGAATCGAAATACCAATATTCTCTGGTAACTACACACAATGGCCAACATTCCTCGATCCGTATACTGCCGCCATCCACAACAACCCTTCCCTCTCGAAGGGGCAAAAGATGCAACACCTGAAAGGGAAGCTAAAAGGGGAAGCGGAGCGCCTCGTGCAACATTTGCCTGTTTCCGACACCAATTACGACTCCTGCTGGGAAATTCTCCACCACAGGTACAATAACCTACAGCTGCTCTTCACCAAACAAATGCAAGTTTTGATGAGTCAACATACGACTCAACATCAAAACGCTTACGAGTTGAAGCGCCTACACGACACCAGTCTCGAAACCGTGCACGCGTTGCGAAACTTGGGCATTGACACGACAACGTGGGATCCGATCTTGGTGCATATCCTGACAGGAAAACTGGACACTCAGACCTACTCTGACTACATGGAGGCGAGAAAAAGTCCAAGAGGGCTTCCTGAGTTCAAAGAATTCGTCCAGTTCATCGAAGGAAAGTTCACGGCGCTGGAAACAGTGGTGAAGAAAACAAACAAACCAAACAAACAAACAGATGCCGACGCCTCCCCAAACAAAGGGAGCTCGACGACAACAGTACCAAAGGATGCGTACAACAGATATAAACGCTATCCCAAGGCAAACCATACAAGCTCTGACAGAAATTGTCCTGTTTGTAAAACAAGCCACATCTTGCTCTACTGTAAAGCGTTTCAAGAAATGACGCCAGACATAAAAATTAGAACAACTGAGCAATTGAACATTTGCAAAAATTGCATGTATCCACACAACGGAAAGAAATGCAACTCACAAAAAAGATGCAAAGTGTGCAACGGCGCACACCACACCACGCTACATGACCTAACCCGTGATACTACGTCAGCGACACTGTCGTCAAGTCAACTGACCGACAACGTGACTAATAACAACGCGCAGCGAAAAACCAATCACGTGTCAGGGAACTTTAACGAAGTTCTACTAGCTACAGTACAGCTACAAGTAAAGGCCGCAGATGGAACTTACACCGTACTCAGATGTCTTCTAGACCAAGGCTCCCAACTGAACCTTATAACAGAATCGGCAGTACAACGACTTGGCCTTCCGCGACACAACCACAACTCAACTGTGTCGGGAATCGGTGTTTCCAGCTGTAACGTCATCAAGTACCTAAGTACGTTACTAGTCCTCATGGTTACGTGTGTGACACCGTCCATGCAACAACTCGTCAACGTAACAACCCTAGACCCTACACGTCTTGTATACTTCCACAAAGCCGCAGACTTACAGATCATACAAGACGAATGGAGACTGGTGGTGTACTACAACATGACGACTTACTGGAAAAGCGTATCTGCCGTTGAACAATACGTCCAGCAACTACACGGACTTTGTCAACGAAATATAGCGTACTTGACTATATCCACACAACTCGAACATGAACTAAACGAGCTCAAACACTACAATGAAGTATTACAATCTGACCACGGAAGACGCAGTAAGCGAGGTCTCATAAACGGAATTGGGAACATTGCCAACTCACTCTTTGGTGTACTCGATGACAAATTTGCCGAAAAATACAACAACGACATCAAACTACTGCACAACAATGAAGAACACCTGCTCAATCTGTACAAACAACATACCTCAATAATCGAAGGGGAATACAACCTTCTGAAGAGGAACGAGCAAGTAATGAACCGACAGTTCATCGTCATCAACAAAAGTCTTAGAGACTCGCTGCAACAATTGAAAACAGAACAAGACCAAGCAACTTTCCTTACTGCTACTGCACTCGCCGCAAACATGATGGTAGCAAACTTGCGGAGAATACAAGACATGTTGATCAACCTAGTAACAGATCTTCGCCACGGCAAAGTCGACACTCACTTACTGAAACCCGATGCATTCGAAACACAGTTGAATATCATATCAGGACAAGTACCAAAAGGACTATCACTACCCTGCTCAAACAAGTTCAAGTGTATTCGGGAAATGTATAAACTAGCAAGTGTGCAAGGAAAACTAACCGAAGACTTTATTATTTTCGAAGTAAAACTCCCATTAGTAGCAGATGAACGATATGAACTAACCGAAGTCATCCCAATACGCAACATAAAGGGAGCCTCCGTGATTAACATAATACCAACAACTAAATACATAGCCGTGAACTTAAAAATGGACATGATGATACCCCTGGATCAAGAACATCTTGCATCATGCACACAAGTAAATACAAATCAGCTGCTGCTATGCAACCTTGACTTCCCTATATATGGTATAAAAACAGCCACAAAAATGTGCGAAGCAGACATAATAAACAATCGAGGAGTATCCACCTGCCGCACTGAGGTATCAAGTTGCAGCAATGAATGGAAAAAGCTACACAGCAAGGGGGCTTGGTTGTTTACGTGTTGCGAGGAATGCACTATGCGCATTTTCTGTCCCGCTGGAATTACGTCACAGACACTACAGAACACGGGCATAATCACCTTACCGACAGGTTGCATGATGCGCGGCGATAAACATCTGATTCATTCGCACTACAATATGCAAAGCACAATGGAATTAGGAAATGAGCAAGAGATCTACATACCAGAGATAAATCTAAACGAACTATTAACAAGCAATAGTCAAGTTACAAACATAACTAACATGGAAATAGAAACACATGAAGAACAACTAAAGGATCTTAAGAGAAAAATTGAGCTGGTTAAAGAACAACAGGACATCCAAACGGGTAATTCCGTGGAGACGGAGCAACATCACTACATCCTGTACGGCTGTATGATAACCTGTGCAACAATAGTCAGCACATGGGTTTTATACTTTAAAATTAAAGCACGCTGCCTCCGTCTACCTCAAGCAAGCAGACTAGCAACGCAAGCGCACAAGGAAGAGATTGAGATGGTACCAGATCATACTCAACGGCACCGTCCTACGGAAGAACAAATAAAACCAGATACACAGACATCAGAAGAGGTCTCCGGACATCTTCATAACAGCAACAAGGTGGATCGCGAAACGTCGCCAATACCAGTGATCGACGAACGTAGAACCTTCTAATAACTTTCTGAACATACTTTAATTACCTTTTGATAATGCATTTTACTTGTTATTTGTACTTTTATAGTTGGCAGGATGTACGAGCATCGCCACATGATATTAATTGTATTAGTTTTTACCTGAACAAGCATTTGCTAACTCGCCGATATTTATGTACATTCGCTGACTAGACTATTACGCCCGCCACAACTCACCTACTTTATGTATTATATAATCTAATGTTTTTACTAATAAACTGTCAATCATTTACGGACACAAAACAGTGATTTTATTTCCTGTACACATCCCGTGTGATTCGTCCATCTACAGACTACATCTCAGTGTGCGGAGCTACTGCCCGTACAAATGACATCCTTTATTATTTACTTTGGCCAGTAGCACCGAGTTTCAAGTAAATATATTGGCCCAAGAAATAAGATATGCATACAAACTTCCAGACCCTCCCCTTAGGGGATGAATTTTAAAAAGTTCTTTCTAAGCAACATATAAGGAATGTATCCTCCAAATATTGCGTTTATACGACCAGCGAGTTAGCATGTGCGTTGATCCATGAGTTAGGACAAAGCCAAAGTGTTTATAGAGATAATTTTTGAATGAGATTTCACTCATTTTTTAAGGTCCCGTACCCAAAGGGTAAAACGGGACCCTTTTACAAAGACTTCGCTGTCCGTCCGTCCGTTCGTCTGTCACCAGGCTGTATCTCATGAACCGTGATAGTTAGACAGTTGAAATTTTCACAGATTATGTATCTCTGTTGCCGTTATAATAACAAATACTAAAAAACAGAATAAAATAAATATTTAAGGGGGCTCACATACCAGAAACGTGATTTTTTTTCCTCGTTATTGCTCGATATTGATACTGAACCCTTCGTGCACGAGTCCGACTCGCAGTTGGCCGGTTTTTTTCATACTTTTTTTAGGCTATCGTATTTCTCACAGGAAAATTTTGCTCGTAATATACGGGCGTGGCTCTGAACCAGTTTGCCTTAGGAGTCAGTATTGATCGCTATAGTTTGTGACTGTAAAATGTCATAAAAATAACCACGACCTGCATCTTCATATGACTTGAAGGATGAATGTTAAAAAGCTTTCTAGGTCTTTAGGAAGCATCCGAGAAATAGTAGTCCTGTAGACAGACAGATCTGCTCCTCCGTTGGGAGCATGTTAGGAGAGGTTGGAGGGTTGAGTTGAGACATTATTTTTTATTTTTCATTGTTTGAGGACATTTCCAAACAGCTTTCTAGTAAGTTAAAGGTTTTGATGATCATCAGTGAGTACTTTAGTAGTCCTTTGGCTCGTCTTGGAGGGTGCGCCGAGATAATAATTCTTACGACAAAAAGTAGGTATAGCAGGCAATCAGGCAGATAAACTCCCTATATAAGATATGGTCTTTTATATATGGGGGAACATTCTCGGGCCATATGGCAAAATTAATTCGGGCAAAGTGTTAATGAGTTTTACTTCCGGATTTTCCAAAAAGCAGCTTGGACGCCAGATTTGTAAGTGGTCGGTGTCAATAGTCTCGCCTCCACATGGCACAACTGTAACAGTACTGGCGAAATGTGCAGACAACCCAAATTTCAGGTACACCTCAATCTAAACCGCCAGAGAATGTATGTCGTGTATTTTAATGTATTATTACTCTACGCTCTGCAGACCCGACGACTTCAGCGCATAGTTTTGGATGATCAACTGGAAACGGAAACGGTTATAGGCTATTTCTTTTTGATGAAATTTCGAAGCGAAGCCACGGGCAAATGCTAGTAACTGTATAAAGGCATGGGTAAGGGACCCACACCACAAAGCCCGGAGCAAGGCTACCGCCAGACCGTCTATAATTACTCCATGGACTGTGGCACCCTATTTTTACGCACTGTTTGCTTGCATCACACGCCTAATTAGCTATTGAATTCAGAAATATAGGTCAGATCCACCATTGCTTGCTGTTTGTACCCATAACACTTGTAATATTACATACTAGCTTTCACCCGCAACTTCGTACGTGTATAATGTGTATATCCCGTTTTCCCGTTCCAGTATAGCCTATATACTTAGTCTTCCTAGTATAGATAAAAATCTATCTATTTCTTTCGGCACTTGAGCATTTGATTTTTTTTCGAACTGCGTAATATATTATATGATACATTTTTAACTCTCAATAAAATGTAACATAACATGATATCTGTCTGTTCTTCCCTAAGGATGAGGTAGAGTTTTTTTAGTACAGCATATTTGCCATCAACCGTACATGTATCTTCCGGGGTCCTGACTGAGAAATACCAGATGAAAAATCCCAATAACATAATGACCGATCCGGGAATCGAATCTAGGCTCTCACAGAATCACATTATATAGGTATCACATCAGTACCGTCATGCTCAGCAGTACCGCTTGCGACCATCAAATCTGACAAATTACATAAGTAGGTAGACGTAGTTATAATAAAAACAAAAATAAGTCGTGTGTCTGCCGCTGTGAAATAGTTACTGTTTCATAATAGGTATTCAAGAGTAGTAAATAAAAAAACCAATCGTACACAAAATAAAAAAAATCTTTATCGCACCATTAAAGTCAATAGACTGATTACAAACTAACTTAAAACATAAAGTAAAACTACTTGTTTAGGAAAATTTACCAGACCCAAATTGCCAGGTACCTTCACTGATTGTAATTAGACACTTAGATACAATATGTGAATGGTATATTATGTGTTCATATAGATTCGAATATACCCATATTTGAATCTATATGAACACATAATATATGATATTTCATTTAATGTAGTATAGTTACGATCACGGAGGAGAGATTCTCTCCTTCGCGGGAAACATGGTTACCATGTTCAAGCTATCCTAACGACAGATAAATTGTAGGCATACAAGTTGCACATTACATTGCCGAGGAAAAAAGGTGATCAATGACTTGACCGTTCTCGTCAATATAATCCAACTTGCAGGTGGTAACATGGCCTTAGATCTGAGTGTTCTCGCGAAACAGTTAGTTGAACTGTGTCCTAAAAATATGTTTACATCTATTCATAAAATTTAAATTAACCGAAATTCGAGGATAGACATCTATCCTCTATTAGGCACTCGAAATATAGGAGTCGTTGGTTTCATCGTTGACGGAGGCGGCATGTGTCTGTCCGGGATATACGGCGGAGGCAGGGTGGGCTCGGGCTCCATGCGAGGGAACAGCTCTATGACGCCGGCCACGAATACCGATATGGTGAAGACGACGAAAGCCGCGGATACTAACTCACTGGAAACAAACAAAAAAAATGAGTTAGACATTAAAATCGCTCTTTTTTTGAGCTAGCGAAAAGATTTGTTGAATTTGTACAAAATAAGTGTTAATTAAGAATACACAGTACCTTATTTCTGATTAAAACCAACAAATATTTATGCAGGCACGTTAGAGAAAAAAAACTCTTCAGTCATTCAATTTCAACACGAAACAAAAGGCTTTCAATTTTACCATACCATGTAAGTACTTATCACAATTTCTAATTCTGAAATAAAAGAACGATACAAATTAAAATACTCACAATAGAACCATTCTTGTTGCACAATCACTGACTAGATCTTATTGAAATATTTGGGCGGCTCATTAAATAGTCAATGCACAACATGAAACTACGAAAGATCTTACAGCCAAACAAAGATGCTGTGCTCAAGAGTATACTACAGGCTAATGAGACATAGCTTTTTCTCTGAAATCGCAACGCATTTGCGTAGGGATCCCTTCTTTTCGCATAATGTTGTTTGTCCTAATATAGTTCGGCATAACGATTTTGGCACAATTTGTTTTGGCATAATAATACTTCGGTATAATTTTTTTAGGCATACATTTTATGTTGGCATAATCATCTTAAAGACTAATTTGTTTTGGCATAAATTTGATTCGCATAACGTTAGTAGGCCTAATGACTATTAGCATAACGTTAGTAGGCCTAATTACTATTAGCATAACGTTAGTAGGCCTAATGACTTTAATATCGACTGAATTTAATATGCTGTGCAACAAAAGTTAGTGACAGAACCGAATTGCTGCAAAACCGACTCCACGTAGTCTTGTTTGTCCTACCCCTGGAGTGTAATTTAAAATCGCGTAGGTGCGTGGGGCCGCCGGAGGCCCGCAGCGCCGGAGCCGTGACAGAAACCCTGCCTGCTGCATGTTGCATGCTCGCTTGAATGCTGCATGCTGCATGCTTGCTTGTTTGCTGCTTGCTTGCATGCTGTATGCTTGCTTGCTTCATGCTTCCTACAGCGAAAAAAAAACCCACAAAATTGTTCAATACGTTATATTATATTAATATGTTACCTATATATTACCTGATTCAGGTGATATGGCTTTTTTCCAATCATCGAAATAAATTGTTATACCTATAAAAATATGTTTTAATATCATTATGCGTAAATAAATTTGTGCTTTAGGATATTATACTTAAAAAAGGGATGCTTTAGAACTTTATGCTTAATAAATTTATGCTTTAGAATATTATGCTTAATCATTATTATGGTTAGAGAAATTATGCTTAAAAAATTATGCGTAAGCTGTTATGCGTAACTACATTATGCGAAAATATAATTATGCCAAACAAAATTGTGCTAAGTTATATTAGGTCTTAAAATTTTATGCAAATGGATAGGGAACCATTTGCGTATGGTATTGCAGTTCCCCATAGGCAGTGATGACCAGTTACCATCTGCCCCCATACTATGGCATGTCAATGCCATCATGATTCCATTATTAGAGAAAGACGGAGCCATACAGAGCGGAAGCACTGGGTATCCCATTTTAACAACGGCATTAAAGTAGATGGTCAGGTGGACCGGAGACTTGTTTGCCATCCAATGACACAGAAAACGAAGTATACCTAAGTATGTTTACATGCAATGCAACGTTGTTATCTTATCACACAGTCGCGCTAAGTACCAATTTTTTTTTTAAGGATGGGAAATCATCAAATGAAACCCTCAGTGTCAGACTCTTACTGACTAAAATCCATCAGTGTTCCTCCTATTGCCCTTTGCGTTCCAGGGCTGCGGTGACTCTTCCGAACAAATTCCGCAGCCCTAGACGCTAAGTACCCATGATATTGCAGTTATCAATACACATTAACGGTACCATATCCATTTTGCAATGTCCGAGTAAGAACAACTTTTACCTCGTTGGCGATGACATAAATATCACCGCAGAAGTTTATTACGTAATTGCTCATTGAAATCGCGAGTAAAAATAAACAAACAAACACTATTGTTTTGCAAACGTACCTATCCCTAAATCCATTGATTCTACGTTGTATGCTTTGTGTAATCGTAATAAATTTCACTTGGAACCAGCTATTAAACTTATACCATATTGACAAACCCATTTTCATTTGTAGCATCAATGTTTTACAGGCACATAACCCTACAGAATTCTTTTAATCATTAAAAAAGAATTACATTAAACTAATGTGGTGCAATTACGTTTTCTATACATAAATCTGACGGGGACTTTCTAATTACTGTTTAATCGCTAAATAAAGGTTATGTGGCTTAACTCGCAACATCATTTACATGCCGGTTGTTTCCAGTCCTCAAATGGTGCGGGACCGAACTGTCAAACGCCAACATCCTAGAAAATACCTTGCTGTAGTAATAATAGTTTTAAATAAGTAAAAGAGTTTTTAGTTTTTTAACTAGTGTATCAAATACAGGACTGTTTTATTACAATGGAGAAATTGACTGTGTCACAATGCGTCTTCATCTTACTGAGTTATACTTTTGAAGAGGCCACCTCTGTTTTATGGGCCAGTAACACTGACACGATCACTCTCCCGCAAGGAGTCATTAAGGGATCTTATGACTGGTTCAAAAATCACAGAACGTTTTTGGGAATACCATACGCTTCAGTCACTGAAAGATTTCAGGTATGTGTAAACATAAACCGACTTAAAAAATGAGGTTATCAATTCGACCCGTATGTTTGTTATATTGTGAGAATTGCACAGTTTTCTGTATATTTTAGTCTATACCAGCTTCTGTCTCTCTGTAGGTATGTCCAGGCATACATACATGTATCTCAAAAACTATAAGTCGGTTTGCAATTTTTTTTTGTAGAGCCTGAATATTTGGAATAAACGTTGTAGTTGGTAGTCGTATATTGCATAGCGTAATATCGGTATACCCCGCCTACCGCAGTTGCGCTGGCTGTCATGTCAAGTCTGAACTCAGCTCTGAATTCCCTGATTACAAAGGCCGTAAGCCTTAAAATAACTGGCGAAATTAAGATACGTACTGAGGTTTCATCTTTAGTTACTTCTTCGAGGAGTGCAGGTGTGATATTGTAAGAATTTAAACTGCACAAGGCAATCATCATCATCAACACCCACAGCGCGACTTCGTCCAGCATTTTGCTGTGCATAGGTCTCTCTTTTCTTGTGCCAGTTCCCATGTTCCTGTGCACAAGGCGCTCATTGCAATTTCACAGCTGCTCTACAATTAAAAAGATAAGCATTTTAAAGTCTACCTATTCTTCCACCAGGACCCCGGGAGCCCTCCATCATGGGACGGCACGCTAACCGCAAACCGTCGAAACGTAATGTGCAATCAGTACGTGACAGCTTTGAAAACACCTGTTGGTCAAGAAGATTGTCTGGTGCTGAATGTGTTCACACCACCCGCCCCGGAACAAGAGCCTTTTCCTGTAATGGTTTTCATACATGGCGGAGGATTTTACTCAGGCAGTAATTCTGAACTTATTTATAATCCAACATTTTTGGTTCAAGAGAAAGTTATTGTTGTTACTGTTAACTACCGTCTTGGCGCATTTGGGTTCCTGTGCCTTGGACTCCAAGAAGCTTCAGGGAATGTCGGTTTGAAAGACCAATTAGCTGCATTGAAGTGGATACAGAATAATATTGCCTACTTCGGAGGTGATCCAAATTCCGTCACAATATTTGGTGAAAGTGCTGGAGCAGTCTCTATCCATCTTTTACTCCTTACCCAGTCTGCCAATGGATTATTTCATAGAGCCATTCTGCAAAGTGGGTCAGTTCTGATGCCACAGGATTTTAGTTACCAACCTATTGAAAGCGCATCTAAAGTAGCTTCGCGTTTAGGCTACACGACATCAGACCCTACTGAACTATTGGAGATCTTCAAAAATTCAACAGCTTACGATATTGTCAAAGCTTCAAATGCTGATCAAACTAATAATGCGTTCGCGCCGTATTTCTTTACACCATGTGTGGAGACCAATATAACGAGTAGGAGTCCATTGATTACGGAACAGCCAACACAATTACTCCATAAACTTGGCCTTGATGTATCTGTGATTATTGGCTTCAATGATAGAGAAGGCATTTATTGGGCGACTCATTATGTTTCTCAAACTCTTGACAAACTCAAAGCTAATTTTCATAGTATAATACCCACTTACTTGGTGTTTGAAAATGACAGTGATAAAACTACTTTCATTGATGATGTCGTAAAATTTTACTTTAGCAACAGAACATTGACAAACGGGTTAATAGAATACTTCACGGACTGTCTGCTTGCATATCCAATAAAGGTCTCATCTCAGAGTATTTTACGAAATCCTACCAGGACAGTTTATAACTATTATTTTAAGTATGATTCGTTTAGAAACTTGAATAAATTTCTGACCCGTCTTCCAACAACACCTGGAGCGTGTCACGGCGACGAGTTATTTTACATATTTCAACCAGTCGTCTTCTCTGTGCTGCCTTCCATTTCAAGTGATGCTGCAATTATTAAGACGATGGCAACGTTTTGGACTAACTTTGCTAAAACTGGGTAAGTTCTATGACTGTCAGGTACATCTTTTAAATACAATCGCTTCCAATCAAAATATTATTGTAACCTTCAAAACTATTGTTTTCAGGATACCTATGAAATCAAACATTTTATGGAGATATAGTGGAAAGCAACTAGAGTTTCTTGAAATAAATAAAGAAATCAAAATGACAACGTTACCGAATGAGGATCGAATGGAGTTTTGGAGAAGAGCCTTTGAAAAATATGGAAGAAAATAATAATTAATCTCGTTTGATACTTTTATTTACAGCGCTAGACGTGGTTTAACTAAAATGCCCAATATTATCCAGCATCCAGTAACCTATTCATATAAGGTTCTATAATAATATTTGTGTCAGGTAGGTTCATGCAAACTTTTTATGGGCTACAACACTTTGCTACATACAATAACTCGAAATTTCAGGAGTTATTGTAGCCCATAACAAATGTATTTATAAAACTATAAATGTATTTATATATCTTATTTTCAGGTCAAGATGACATCTTGACCTGAAAATTGCTGGCTCGAAACCTTATCACTTGAAGGACCAAGCCACATAGCTAAGAACTTCTTTCTTCCACGCTTTGAGAATAGAATAATTGAAATATAATTTTAACGAAACAGTAAGGTCACGTATTTCGCTTGGTGAGGAACACGCCTTAAAGTGTGGCTTACTTTCGTATCCCTACGATACAACATATTCACCTAGCAATCTTACTGAACTTGAAAATGCTAAGTATCAGGCGCTTGGTGATCTAATAATGCTTGCTTTATCTGTTGTGTGTTGTCACGACGCCGATGCACGATACCCCTGCTCCCTCAGAGTCTCACTTACGGTCGCATATCAGGGTGAATAAAAGTGTGCAAATATCGAAAAACACTGAATGCCCGGTTGTCATGAAAACTATAATGATTTATTTTGATCCACGCACACTTAAAAAATTCTGAATTTTTTTTTCGCGATTTCTGAGTTGGTCCCATTGTTAAAGGCGTTCAGAGGTATTGCGTTTATTCTGTTACACGTTGTATATGTACAGTAGGTATGTGTACCCATACGTCAACAAACAAGTACAAGTAGCGATACACCTTACTAGCTCGCAGCTTGATTGTGCCGGTGTGCCTTCGTGAACTTGGAGTTGCTGGAGATTAATGGCCTGGAATCGCCAGCCCGCACTGCATAAGCGTGCTTGTTTGTCTCTGCATGAGGAGAACACAGCCCTGAATCCTCATACGTTGGGAAGTTTTATATAATTCCTGATAACTTTATATGTAAAATAATGGCCTTATACGTGTAACAGAATAAACGCAATTGTACTCATCATTATGAACCACTTTCATTATGTAACCAAAAAAAAATCGTTTGCCCCATAAATTTATATGCGCATAACTCGACAAAATATACCTACTAAAATGCTGATTTCTTTTTTTTCTTCGGGGTTGGTCCCATAGTAAAAGTTGTTCATAATGATAAGTACAATGACCCCATAAGAGGTATTGCGTTTCTTCTGTTCCACGTTGTATATGTTGAAAGTAGGGAAAAGGCTTAGGGTACCTACGCACTATGCGGTTAGCCGGATTGCGAATAATCAAAAATATGTACGAGAAGGTACTTGTTATCCGCACTGCGATGCGGCTACCGGCCGACCGCTCCGGTTGTTCTGAGCACTGAGTATGCGCTGAGTCCCGACTGACGGCCAGCCGGACGGTTGCAATACACACTACGCGGATAGTGCTAGTTTTCGGTTGCCCGCCATTGACGATGTACGTGTTCACCGACACTCGCGCATTTTATTGATGACAACAGATAATTAACTAATTATATTAAGTCAATAGAGAAACGAGCCAAGAGGATCATCGGCAATGATAGGCTCGTCGAGTCGAAGCTCCAAAGTCTCGAGCATCGACGCCGAGTAGCTAGCCTGTCGGTTTTCTATCGGTTGCATTTTGGAGAGTATGCAACGGAATTCCATAGTTTGATTCCGCCTAGCCTGTTCCATCATCGGACCACGAGACGTACGGCGATGCGCCACCGGTACATGATGGACATCCCACCCACACGCACAAAGCGTTTTGGGAATACATTCATTGTGCGTACCGCTAAGGAGTGGAATTCCCTGCCGGGGTCTGTGTTTCCTGATAGCTACAACCTGGGAGTCTTTAAGTCAAGAGTGAATAGGTTACTTCTAGGCAAGCGTGCTCCATCTTCGACCACATCGTCGCTTACCATCAGGTGGGATAGTGGTCAAGCGCGTGCCTATCAATAATAAAAAAAAAAATATAAGGGTGCACCCAATACCTTTTTCTGTGTAAGAAACAGAGAAAAAGGTACTGGGTGCATGCTTCTTCTTCTTAATACAAATCTTGGAAATGAGTCGGTCCAACCGCAAACCACGACGGTTTCTCAACCACACGTTCCGGTTGCGGTTGCGGCTATTCGCCGCACGGCTAACCGCAAGCGCAAAAGGGAAAGTGTGAAAAATCTATGTGAAAAAAAACTTAAAAAGTATAATTAAATAAAAGGCAACTACTTACTTAATTAATTAGGTATTTAATCAATACTTAACTAAAGCTTAAAATTAGCTGTCGTATTTACATACAATTTGTTACATAATAAACACAAATCCTGAAACTAATCCAGAAACGACTACTTTTTTTAATAATTACCTACATTACAGTACAGTATCGACGTAAGGATTTGGGTTACTATATACCTACTTAGATTAAGGTTACCGTTATCTTGGGGAACCAAGTTTTAAAAACATGTACTTAACCTCTTTTTGATACCCGTTTATTGTTGGTATGTAACAGTTATATACCAACCGGAAAACGGCACATGTAAGATAATTATTATACTTAGGTCATTTTTACTTATTTGATCATTTATTCGAAAAGACAGGGCGTGCCTACACTTTATTACATTCAAAGAGTGACTTCAACATGTAACAGAACAAACGCAATACCTCATAAAAGGGGTCATTGTATTCATTATAAATAACTTTCACTATTGGACGAACCCTTAAAATAGCGAAAAAAAAATTACTGCGATATACATTAATTATTTACGTGGTCATAACTCGACAAAATGTACTAAACAGCTGATTTTGTTTTGCGATTTCCGAGTTATTCCCACAGTAAAAGTTTTTCATAATAATGAGTACAATAACCCCTTTAGAGGTATTGCGTTTATTCTGTTCACATTTTACGTGTAAAAATAATAAAGGGGCCTAACCTCACCAAAAATTACAGGCATATGTTTCATACCATTTCTGCTGAGACGGAATAGACGCCCGAGCCGAACGCGGGGCCAGTATGGAGCCGAGAGACTGCAATAATTAATGCCCACGTGTATCAAACGACGTTTTTCAACACATTTTCTCGAATTTAATTTCATGAACAAAATACTTAGTAACAAACTTACAAATAGGTATTGTGATAAATGGCTCACGGTTTCTTTTCGAGCTCGCTTCGCTCGCTCTTTCATCCTTAGATCTCACGCTTTTATGCGTAAGTTGGCAAAAGAAACTTCCAAATGGTATTTTTGTAGCTCCAAGGTCCGTGCCAAAATCGAACTCGCTACGCCCGCTCGCCATCCTAAATTCTCTACATTCTGAAGCATACCTACGTCGATCAAGTTAATCTTGTTTTGTACAAATGGTTAAAACCTAAGCTATGAACTACGAACGAGCTGCAAAAATGCTCTATCCATGTTTTAATAAGCGTTCAATTTCGTCAAAACAACGTGAAAGAATTATCGTGCTTATCACTATGTCAATATTCCAATTCGGGTGTTTTTGGTACTTTCAGGTATTCTGGTACTCGTTGTAGGCAGGTAGTTTTATTCAACCTTGAACATTATGACGACTCCATTCCGTCGTAGTGGTCCAACCCGGCGGCTTGGTCGGCGGACTTGGAAGCTCGTTTAACTTCTTTGTCAGCCATATCATGAAGTAGACGAAGACGCTCAGACCTGAAAGCCTGACAATAAAAAATATTCATGTATTAGTCACAAACAGTTTCAGTCAGATTTCAGAACTTTTAGACGGTTTTACTGTTAAAACTGTGATAAGGTAAAGATTGAATCTGATAAAATTAAGAGTTTCATGACAGTCACAAGAAAGACTTTTTCAAAGGTTCTTGTTTACGAACGAAATTTATTAAACATTTATTGTTTTTGTTAAATGATAATGATAAATGATATTTATTTTGTAAGTAGGTTAAACATAACACTTTTACACGTCAATATGTTTTGGTCATTTTAAGCTAGATGAGGCCGGTGTTTCCTAGCTGACTACCCTGAGAAGAAACACCGAAACAAACTCAGAGGTCACAGTCTCTTTTGAAGTCCATACAAATTGTACTGGTCAAATCATACGAGAACCATGTAGGTTAATGTCTGAGGTGGCCTTTTGAGGAAAGTGCCACACAGATTTGAGTGGACCTGTCCAGACAGTGCAAGCATTTGTCAGTTATTATGAGCTCAAACTTAGAACTTTAAGGAGCTCAACGATTTGACGAACAATACCAAAGTAAGGACATTTGGGTAGGCCGCATAAAAAAAAATCTCAAACTGCCAGACATTGTTGACTAACATGAAATGAACCCCTATCATAGCGATCTGCATGGTCCCCACATTCACAATACGATATGAGGATCATGCAGATCAGTGTCTGAAATGGTCTTTTGAGGAAAGAACCACACAGATTTGAGTGGACCCGTCCAGTCAGTGCAAGCTTTGGTCAGTAGTCGAGTAGCTCAACTTAGAACCATAAAGGAGCTCAACGAACCGACGAACATGCCAAAGAAAGGACATTTGTGTAGGCCGCATTTAAGTACTCAAACTGCCGTAAGTACGCTAACTGTTAGTAGGTATGTACCAGGTGTCTAGGTGCATAGACAAGAACCAGCTTGTACACTTCTTATTTCTTTGATGTAGGGGGTTACAGAATCGCACTGCAGCCGGTCGATGATTCTGTAAATGGCTCACCGTGAAAACTCAAATGGAGTGAGTGCGAAGTGAACTGTCATTCCATCTTGATTATATGGATTGACGCTTTACTTCGTGATCACTTCACCCAAGCCTTCACATCGACATGTTTACAGCCAGTCGATTCAGCAGTGCGATTCCGTAAACATGTCGAAGTGAACACTCGGGCTGGGTGCACTACGGGCGGGTAAATTTATGTGTGGTCTATTTTACATGGAATTCTTTAAAATGAAAGTAAGGTGAAAATATTGCATGTTCCATAGTAGGTGCCTACCAAGACCCCAATATAATAAATGCGAAAGTAAGTTTGTTTGTTATCTACGCCTTCACGCTAAAACGGCTGAACGGATCGTCATTAAATTTAGCCTGGGATATGGAAAAGAACATAGGCTACTTTTTTAGACCGACATCCACGCGGGCGAAGCCGCAGGCAAAGGCTAGTAATTATAGGAAAATAGGCATTACTAAAATTACAACCTAAAATAATAACTTAATTTTAAAAAGTACTTCGGTACTTATTTGTAACTTACATGCCCAACATTATGAAAAAATAATGATTTCACTGCTTACAAATGCACTGCACTGCAATATCACGTAGCTATGAGTATTCCCGATCACACAACGCGAACGAGTGAGGGCTGTCTTGAGGTTCTTGAGGTATTGACTGTTTAATAATGCAATATGAGATAATCATAATAATAACATGACATTGGCGCGTAACAGTAAAGCAAACTAACTACAGCAAAATAGCTAGTGGGAAGCGGGAAAATCTCCATCCCTCTCGATTTTAGATCAACATGGTTTTGGAAAAGTTAGGGGTATAAACACAAAAACCACAAAAAAAACACAACAAACAAACAAATAAAAAAACAAACTAACACACAAAAAACACAAATATGGAAGCGGAATTTTAGTCAGACAATAACACGTAATCGCTAACCGCCAAGCTACAATCATGTTTTTTTTGTTTTTAATTATGCGTTTGAGACTGTATATCATTAATTGAAATAAAAAACTGGATAGTATTTAAATGTAGCTAAGTAGGTATCTACCTATTGTCATAGGTCGTAGAAACAATATTTCCACAAAAATAATAGGTATCAGTTTTAGGAAGCATCCAGCAACCGACACGATTTTGAGCCAGTCATGTGGTGACGTAAGAGTTCCACAGGGATCTCATCTAGGACCAACTTTGATGTAAAGGTGATGAGTCAAGAGCCTAATAATTGTTAACAATTTTAAAGTCGTACCAAATAAAAAGAATTCGGCTCTTTCATTTGTAGTAGGTCTCATAGGAAGATTCAGACAATCATTATAAAAAATAAGAACCTACCTAAACGTACCTAATATATAACTATCAGTTTAATTTGCGTTTTCATAACTCACTATAGCACTTCGCTTTAACTGGCTTGCAAGCACATCTGTAAACAAAACGATTGTTGATGTTTACAAACAAAAATAATTGGTGATGTCAATAAATTATAAACAATGCCCAATTCGTGAATAGTTTAGATACCTCTAGGTATATTATGTTACCTACATATCTATATATCTATCTAATACCTTTAAACGAGCAATTTTTGTATATATTACCTCTATTCATTCTGTTTTTTATTATGGATGGGTAATCATCAAATGACTCCTGGTCTCTGGGTGAAGCGGGAGGGAGTTTCAGACTCTTACTGACTAAAACCCATCCGTGCTCCGGGTAGTGCCCTTTGCTTTCCAGGGCCGCGGTAACTCTTTCGAACAAAACTTTTCAGCAACCCTGGCAGGCTCTGGCCCTAATAACGGGCCCCTTCCACTATGCTGACATCTCTTTTATTTATTTATTTATAGTTAATTAAAACGGCACAGGTCCAATTACATTAATTAACATAGAATTATAAAAAATAAAATAAGCATTCCAATAACATACAGTACAAAATTAAATTCAAAGGTATTCAATTATTGGATAAAATCTATACATGTAATAAAATCGTAGATTTGCCGTGTCTGTACATTGAATATTTTCGCATAAAAATAACTGAGAAATGTTAGGAAAAAGGCATAAAACGCAAAAATGCCATTTTTGAAATTTTTGTCTGTTTGTCTGTTTGTCGGTTTGTCTGTTTGTCCAATTGTTTGTGTCAGCATCACGCAAAAACCACTGATTCGATTCGAAAGTTAAGTTATTAAAAATTATTAAGTGTTAACCCGAGTAACATTTAGCGTTTATTTCATCAAAATCGACCCACAAAATCAAAAGATATTGAATTTTTAATTTTAGTAAGGAACTTCATACAGCGCTTAGCGTTGCGGTGACCGACTATTAGGCGCCATCTATTGAGAAAGATAAAATGCAGGTAAGCATGAAAATAACATCAAAACAAAATTGTTGAGTTTTTTGTGAAACTTTTAATAAGTAGTAAAATAAAAGTGAAAATTTTAAATATCATAACGTTACTTATTGTTATATATGGGCTCCTTATTTACCGTCTTCATTCGGCCAAATATTTTGTCAGTTTACCAAATGGTCGATAGATGGCGTTGCACTGATGACGCGTTTTTCTGAATCACGGTGTTAAGACTTTCCGTCAAAGTATGACTCTCACACTAGTTTTGTTGCCTTGGCTGGGGGCCTTAAATTCATTTGAGACCACTACAGGTTAGTCCGGTTAAGCAGTTGATATCCCAAGTGTGTTAACTTGCTAGTGGTCATACCTAAAAAAAAAAAAAAAAAAAAAAAAACAGCATTGTCGTTCGTTAGGGTATTCGGTCGCATAAAAGGTCTTTCAAGACTTTGATAGGGTTTCGGTTCGACTTCGACTGGCGAATCCAGGCCTGTAGGGTTCCGTACCAAAGTGCTAACGAGACTCTACTACTAAGCCTGCGCGATAGATTCAAATTCGAAAGGTCGAACGGTTCGATTTGCGAATAAAGGCTATTCTATTACCGATTATTAGGATACCGTAAGCACGGTGACGGGACCCTATCACTAAGCCTCCGCGATCTTGGACGTCGGACTTGGTTGGTCTTGAACAATTCTGGTTTTTGCGTCGTAACAGTGCTCAACTGGACGGTTCGACTTTGCCATAAACAAAAATAGAATAGAATAGAATGTAACCAGTATTTTTCTAACCGCACGAGCACTCCGCTGTACCGCGAATTTATCGCGAATTTAATGTTTATTTACATTACGTAAAATTTATTTTTTAGTTGGGAATTTTCACATGTCAGGGCTCATGATTTAAAAGAATGGCCGTGGAGTTTCTTGCACGTTCTTTTCCATAGAAATCTACGCTTTGGAACGTAGCTTCATGTTTTTGACTAACTGACCTTAACAATTCAAAAGTGCGGTTTATTTGGACAAAATGATTTTCATCTTGAATCTTTCCCAAGGTACTCCAGAATTAAGAAACAGCAGTGTGCTATGCTATTCCAGACTACAATCTATCTCTGTGCGAAATTCTATACCGATCCATTCAGCCGTACCTACTAGCGTGATTGAGTAACAAACATCCAACCATTCAAACTTTCGAATTTCAAAAACTAAAATAGTAGGCTAGCATAGATCTAAGCCCACGCGGACGACGTCGCGGGCACAGCTAGTTATACTATAAATGCGAAAGTTTGTGAGGATGGATGAATGTATGTTTGTTACTCTTTCACGCAAAAACTACTGAATGGATCTTTTTTTAATTATATATTTAATTTTCGACATCCACGCGGGCAGTGCCGCGGGCAGCTAGTGATAAATAAATTATATTTATTTTGTAAGTTGGTTGTAAATAACACTTTTACACATCAATCTTTTTGGTCGTTTTTAAACTAGATAAGGCCGGTGTTTCCTAGCTGACTACCCTGCCCTGAGAAGAAACACCGAAACAAACTCAGAGGTCAAAGTCTCTTTTAAAGTCCGTAAAATTGTAGGTACTGGTCAAATCATTATGAGAACCATGTAGGTTGATGTCTGAGGTGGTCTTTTGAGGAAAGTACCACACAGATTTGAGTGGACCTGTCCAGACAGTGCAAGCATTTGTCAGTTAACGTGTAGCTCAAACTTAGAACTTTATGGAGCTCAACGATTTGACGAACGTGGCTAAATTATAACAGCCGCACGGACCAATCTTCAAGGTTAAACAATTAACGCTTGCCGAAGTTGGTCTGTGGATGGGTGACTATATTAACATACCGAGACTCCTCCGTGCCTCGGAAAGCACGTTAAGCCGTTGGTCCCGACTGTCATTTGTAGATCTTTGGCAGTCGTTACGGATTGTCAGAAGCCAGAAAATCCTTCACCAGTCTTGCCAAGAAGTACCGTGTTACCCAGTTAATGGGTTGTGAAGGTCTGGTAGGCAGCCGCTCCACGTAAAATACTTACTGGTAGGTATTCAGCTGAATCCGGTTTGACTGGGAGCCGACCCCAATATAGTTGGGAAAAGGCTATGCAGATGATAAACCATGTCTACAAGCTGTTTTCCAGGGTCATCACAAACCGTCTCGCACGCAGGTTTGACGACTTCCAGCCTCCCGAACAAGCCGGATTCCGAAAAGGCTTCAGCACCGTAGACCACATACACACGCTGCGGCAGGTTATACAGAAGACCGAAGAGTATAATCTGCCCCTCTGCTTAGCGTTTGTGGACTACGAGAAAGCCTTCGACTCGATCGAGACTTGGGCTGTGCTGCAGTCTCTCCAACGGTGCCAGATCGACTATCGGTACATCGAGGTGCTGAAGTGTTTGTATGAAAACGCCACCATGTCAGTCCGACTTCAGGATCAGACATCAGAACCTATCCTCCTGCAGCGGGGTGTGAGGCAGGGAGACGTAATTTCTCCGAAACTGTTCACGGCCGGAATGGAGGACGTCTTCAAGGTTTTGGACTGGAAAAGGCTAGGCATTAATGTCAATGGCGAGTACCTACATCACTCATCTTCGATTTGCCGACGATATAGTCGTCATGGCTGAGACCACGGAGGACCTCAGTACAATGCTCGATGACCTCAGTAGAGCTTCCGAAAGAGTGGGTCTTAAAATGAACATGGACAAAACCAAGGTCATGGTAAATACCCATGTAGCACCCACTCCTATCAAGATTGGAGGCTCTGCACTCGAAGTTGTTGATGAGTACGTCTACCTGGGACAAACGATCCAGCTAGGTAGGGCTAACTTCGAGAAGGAGGTCAACCGTCGAATCCGACTCGGCTGGGCGGCGTTCGGGAAGTTGCGCGGTATCTTCTCGTCTCACATACCACAGTGTCTCAAGACGAAAGTCTATGACCAGTGCGTGTTGCCAGTGATGACCTATGGACTCGAAACGTGGTCGCTCACAATGGGCCTCATCAGAAGGCTTAAAGTCACCCAAAGGGCAATGGAGAGGGCAATGCTCGGAGTTTCCTTGCGTGATCGAATCAGTAATGATGATATCCGCAAGAGAACCAAGGTTACCGACATAGCCCGAAGGATCGCCAAATTGAAGTGGCAGTGGGCAGGGCAACTCGGCTGGGCTCGCAGAACAGATAGTCGATGGGGCCGAAAAGTTTTGGAGTGGCGACCGCGTACCGGAAGACGCAGCGTTGGAAGGCCTCCCACAAGGTGGACCGATGACCTGGTGAGGGTCGCGGGTAACCGATGGATGCGAGACGCACAGGAACGGTTGTTGTGGCGACGCTTGGGGGAGGCCTATGTCCAGCTGTGGACGTCTTTCGGCTGATATGATGATGATGATGATGATGAACGATTTGACGAACAATACCAAAGTAAGGACATTTGTTTGATCATGATGACAGATCAGTGTCTGAAATGGTCTTTTGAGGAAAGAACCACACAAATTTGAGTGGACCTGTCCAGTCAAAACAAGTCTTGGTCAGTAGTGAAATAATGTAGCCAACTTAGAACCAATAAGGAGCTCAACGACTCGACGAAAAATGTCAATGAAAGGACATTTGGGTAGGCCGCAAAAGTAGGTACCTACTCAAACTGCCAGACATTGTTAAAAAATACTTGAAGAATAACCCACATTGTCCTCATATTCACAATAGTGAATAAAAGTAAAAAAAATAAAATACCCTAAGTATTCATGTCAAAATAATGAAATCAAATAAAATAATAAGTAGGTATAAAAGAATTTAGAATACCTACTTAATAAAGTAAAAATGTATGTCAAAAAGTAAATAAAAAATGTCAGTGCGTAAAATATAAAAGAACAAAGGATAAAAGTAAAAATAAACACTGGGCCATGTACCTACATCATTGAAGCAGCTCAATCCCAAGCGGTTTTGTCTTCAAGATAAGTCTATAAGTGTGTAAAACAATTTCTGACATAGTTTACGTTTTATAAATAATTTGAATTTATTAATGCTTAGTTCGTTCATCATAGCCTACGTATAACATTTCAAAATTATTCATGATTTTATTACATAGGTACCTACTACCAAACACTGATTTTGATGCCATCAAAACACAAATATGAAAAATTGCTTTGTTCGTCTCCATTTATTTAGGAAGTATTTTTTTATACTAATTATTAAGGCAACCAACATTGCGAGCAGTAAGTAGCCGGGAACATTTTGCGTGTTTCGTTTTGCGTTCTTATTAAATTACTACCAGAGGCAGTAGGTACAATTGATCACTCGTTACTTCTTATTACTCCGTTGTCTATATGAAGAACCACACGGAATTTTATACAGTGCCGTTGATCAGCTTTAAGACCACTGTTCTCTCATAAAACTGCCATTAAAGTGCTACTTATTCTTCAACTGTTTTCATGAACTTAAGGCTGAATAATTTGTGCCCAAACCGGTGGTATAAGAGCTGTATAGCATGCTTTAAAACTCTTATACTGCTTACTTAGACAGCTTAAAGAATAAATGTGTACCATAAGTCAACCGCTATTGAACCCCCAGTGCTACTTCGGTAGGTATCCAACACTAAAATATTTTTTCAATTCGAACCAGTAGTTCCATATATGAACGCGTTCTCGTTACTCTCTTATAAATGCGAAAGTAACTCTGTCACGCTTTCACGCTAAAACAGCTGAACGGATCGTCATGAAATTTACGGCAGATATAGGTAGGTATATACATATAGCCTGGGATACGGAGAAGTACCTACATGGGCTACTTTTTTACACGATTACCGACATTCACGCTGACGGAACCGCGGGCAAAAGCTAATTAGCCTTATGAGATCAACTATCGATGTCAATATCAGCCCTGCTTAGTATGACTTGTATAAATTGCTACTGTACCTCCCGGAAAATAAGTTGGACGCCTACAACTTATTTGCTGCTGCTCAGTAACATTTAAAAGCAGCGCAGGCCGATGGATCTCGACTATTCGTGTGACTGACACTGCCATGGCCACCATCAGGGATTTTAATTTTGATAACACAAAAAAAAATTGTCGCTAATTACATTTGTGATTATTTAAATGTGGCCAAGTTGGGAGATTTACCCCCGGTCGGCCAACTAGAAACGCTTAGGTATAAACTTTTGAACCAGTGACCGACAGATTCTGATATTTGGCGACCGATTCCGACAAATTTTGGGCACAAAAAAAAGAAACCGACTTCCAAAAAACACTACAAAGTTCAAAATAACTTTTATTTTCGGTAATCAGTGTTTTTAGTTGCTTCTTCGTTATTTGACACCGACTTCGAAAGTTATTTTGAACTTTTGTAGTGTTTTTTGGAAGTCGGTTTCTTTTTTTTTTGTGAAAAAGTTTTTATTTTTCACTTTTTAGTGGTACCCCACACCTAACAACACCACTGGAAAGTCACAGGAAAGCAAAAATACGCAATTTCGTACACATGGATGATTTTTCCACATATTTTTTCCAGCTATTTGGATTTAAAAACCCAACTACTGAACCGATTTTGATAAAATTTCAATGGGACCATTTGGAAAGTATACCCTTTCCAACAAAAAAAGAATTTTTCAAATCGGTTGGCAAGCGACGGAGGTATGCGCGAACAAACATAAAAAAATCATCCGAATTGAGAACCTCCTCCTTTTTTAGAAGTCGGTTAAAAAGATCTTCGCTAGGTGCCGTAGCTTTTGAGATTCAAATTGGGCCAAGCTGAGAAGACTCTTCAGTTAGGCCACCTATAAACCCTTTTAACTTTTGAACCAGTGACCGACAAATTCTGATGATATTTGGCGACTAATTTGAGACAATTTTTTTGTTATCAAAATTAAAATCCCTGATGACCATGGCAGTGTCAGTCACACCGGCTATACTGCTGATCGTCTCATCCGGGACAGTGAGCAAATAATATGTATTTATTGTTTAATAGTAGATTATGAGGAGGCACTTGGGGTCGAACCATAGAGGAAAGTAATAAATATATCGTGTATGTCGAACCAAGACTAATCGTGAATTTACTGAAATAAACAATCTGTGCCGTGCAGCCGTGGTACGCAGTGTCCTGAAGCATTTCACCAACCCAAAACCTATGTCTATTTCGTGAGTGTTAAAATAGTGCATCTGCGAAGGGACTAGATTTCGTAGAATCCACCCACACGATCGACCCACTGCAGAGAGTATAGACCTCCTCCTCCCTTATGTGCCTTGTTTCCTTCCAGCAGGCCAGCTCGCGACTTGACCACATCCAAGGAAGGTAAGGTAGGTAGGTAGGTAGGGTAGGGGTAACTAACCTTGAAGGAAAATAAATCTAAGGCACTCCAAATATAGGACTCAAATATTTATCGTGTGTGATGCACACTATTGTGACCATGATATACACATGGTTCCACCTATCATTATTTCAATGCGTTTACGCCCTGCGGCATTTCATACAAACTTTACAAGTCCTTATTTTTCAAAATGAATGAACCGATTTTAATTATACTTGGTATGCATACACTAGATATGGATATCTAGCGTATGCAGTATGCAGCCAGTTTAATTAAAATCGGTCTAAATAGTTAGTTGAGAACATCTTTGAAAAAGAGTTGAGGGAGAAAGACAGTGAACTTTCACTTTCCATAAAAAACTTAAAATCGCTCTCTCTCTCCCTCTAAACTCTTTATTGAGTTTCATTACAATCGGTTTCGAAAAATAAGGACTTCAAAAATTTGCATGAAATGCCGTAAGGCGTAAACACTATAAACGCTATTCGGGCAACCAGACATGTAAATAGCCATACAGCAACCTGAGAAACAAAGGCATAAGTACGTTTGTATTATTGCGTTTATTTATTTTTATACAAATTGACTAAATAACACATACACATTTATACCACTTCTAAAATTCAAAAGAAATGTTACAAAAAAATGTCGGTCCTGAATCTTGTATGTAATTCGTATTCCTACTTACGCCTTTATTCCCCTCGCGGTGCAAGCGAAATGAAATAGGTAAGACCTATCTGATGAATCGGTTTGAAAGTTCCAATTTTTGTGTGATCATATCTTTATGATGCAATAACTTAGGGGGCCAGTTATTCTAGAAGGGTGACAGATCTACTAACATCAATATCTAGCGTTTACATTAAAACTCGCAACCCAATGAACCGACTTTAATGAATTGTTATAAATTGAATAATGTACATAATGCAACAAATGAGTTTATATAGTATGAATGAGTATGTATGAGATAAGGAAGATCCATTTCTCAACTCTATTTTTATCTTGCATGGTAAAGTTATTCAGTCAATAAAATCTTACTTACTAGATTATTAAAGTAGGGGTGAAGGGAAGAAAAAAACAACAAAATATAAAAAAACAACATGCAAATCGGTTATGTTGCTTTTTACTATCAATTTTTGGATGTATGTGTACAAGTATGAATTCGAGGAAAATAAAGGAATATGTAATGTTTCATAATATATACTCTACATCGCAGTACTTGTTACGAACAAACATTACTTATGTTATTTTCGATATAGTACTTCTACTCAATCATTATTTTTGTTCGATTGCTCTTCATTCGCATAAGATAATCATGAGAGCATGTTAATGTATTACATGTCACAAAACAAAAGAAAATATTATCTATAGAAATCCAATCGATTTAAATAAAAATAATCTAGCTAAGAAACACCATTCGTTCTTTGCATAATATTAGCAAATACTGCATAACATTCTAACTGTACAGACACGTAAACGTAATGAACATATCAGGGAAACATCGTCGGTGTCCATGTGATATTTATTATAAGGTCTCGCTTACAGATGCATAGAAACGAACAATATTCTCACTGCGTATAGTAAAATCGGTGAAAAAGTCGCGATAAAAACCTAAAATCCACATACTGAAAGTCTAAAAATATATTATAATAAATTTCAAATGTCTATACATAGATGAGTGTTCACTACGCGCTTATAACGAGCGTCGAGCGCGCGTCCATTACGTTATAATATTAAATACGATAAAACGAACCGGCGGCTCCGTCCGTACACACGGCGTCGTCGAATCGCAGATACGTCGCTACTCGTAACCGTACCGAAGGGACTAGACACATAATCCAAGAGTACCGGTCGCTCTCTACGAGCGATGACGCGACTCGCTACTGCGTTACATAAAGTTCGTATCGAAAGTAAAATTACATGTAATGTATATATACTATATATATGTGGAGCGGCTCGCTCAGACGAACACCTTGGCGAGCCCGTCGGCGCCCGCGCTGGCGATGTAGGGCCGCAGCGGGTGGAACGCCACGTCCAGGATGCTCTCGTCGAACTTCTTGCGGTGCGCCGTGATCTCCTGCACGCACGTCTTGGTGTCCAAGTTCCACAGCCGCACAGAGCAGTCGTGGCTGCCCGACAGCAGGAACAGCCCGTTGGGGTCCAGCGCCAGCCCCGTGACGGCGTCCAGGTGCGCCACCATAGCGTGTGCGCAGCGTCCGGACACGCCGTCCCAGAAGCGGATGTGGCGGTCCTCGTGCGCCGTCACCAGCAGCGGCAGCGTGGGGTGCGAGCGCACGCGGTGCGCCGGGCTGTCGCACGCCACGCGCAGCACCGGCTGGAACACACGGACGGCGATTACATTATCAGAACAGAATATGTGAACAACGGGAAATCATATCAATTGCACTAAAAAAATGACAATTACCTGTCCAGTTTCAAGGTCGTACAGCAGCAGCGTGCCGTCGCGGTAGACGACGGCGGCGCGCGAGGCGGCGTCGGCGAAGTCGGCGGCGGCCGGCGCAGGCGCGCTGGGCTCGTCGTCGGCGCGCAGCGTGGCCAGCAGCGGCCGCGCGGCCCGCGGGGCCCACAGCCGCACCGTGCCGTCCGCCGACGCCGACAGCAGGCGCCCGTGCGCGCTCGACAGCGACCACACCGCGTCCGTGTGCTCGCGCAGCACCGCGCCCTGCACGTCACGGGACTGATTTAATTTTAGTGAACTTTCAGCACGGCAGGTGTAAGTGTGAGGCTTTATGTCTCCACTTCCCCGACATTGGTCGAATGAAATACGAAACGACTTTCGAATAGATTGCAGTGTGAACCAGATCAGAGATTCAACCGGAGCCATTTAGATTTACTCAAAGGATTACCGAAAAAAAATGAGTGGTGTCATACCTGAACAGCGGGGTCGTAGGGGTCGTAGGGGTCGGCGGTGGGCGGCGGCAGGTTCCACACGCGGATGGTACCGTCCAGGCCGCCCGAGAAGCACTCCTCGGAGCGCGGCGCTCCCATGGCCAGGCACAGCACGGGCGCCGTGTGCGCGCGGAACGTGTACAGCGGCTCCACGTCCAGGCCGGCCGACTTCTTGGCGGGCACGGTGCGCTGCAGGTTCCACAGCTTGAGCGTGTGGTCCTCGGACGCCGTCACCAGCGCCGCCTCGGTGGGGTGGAACGCGAGTGCTCGCACCTGGAATTATTTGCGAGATTCTATTAGCGTTTTTATTACAAATATCATCGAGCATGGTGATTGATGACACGCAAAACTTGATGTCTTGTTGTTGTATGATATATACAATGCTAAATATATTATTTACTAACATTCAACAGGATATTTCATCTCGAAGACTAATTAAGTATGAGGAAATAAAATTAATGCACACAGCTTGCTTCCGACTGTACACTGGTGTCAGTGAGCATTTCGTTCAGAGCTGTTTTATAGATTGCTGAATCATTAAAATGGCATGTGATGGATTTGCAGCAAGATATATTACTATAACCATTAAAGAAAACAGTATGCTGAAACTTACTCCATCAAAGTGCGAGCGCAGCGTGTACTTAGCGTTCCATGTCTTGCGGAAGGACTCCTTGTTGGCGCTGGCCACGTCGTAGGCCTCGGGCTCGTTGCTGACGGTGAGCTGCGCCAGCTCGCCCAGCGCCAGCGGCTCCTCGTCCGCCTCGCCTGCGCCCGCGCCGCTCGCCGCCGCGCCGCCGACTGCTGCGCAAACTGACCAATCACCAGCTATTGTTACTAAACGAGAACATTATACCTACTAGCTACTAATTATATTATTATATTTTAATTTTTGTTTTTTATCTAATGTTACTGCATCATAAAGAAAATTATTCATGTTGCATACATGGGATCCACTTTTCTGCTCCGAATTATTGAAGACAAGTGGTGGAAAGCAGAGATTGCCATTTGTGCTATCGTTTTACATTTACAGGTAGTTCAATGATCGCAATTACCATCTTAGGGAGCCGTAACTATTAACCAGCAATGAAAAATTCTGCAAATCTCAATCCATAGCTACACAATTTCAGAGCTTCTATCTATGGCTACATATCTATGGCTACATATCTATGGCTACATATCTATGGTTTTTCTGACAGTTGTTAGAAACTGCCAGAAAAACCATATAAATATGAACAAATAAGTGTTAAAGAATAACTTACCAACGGGGTACTCATCGCCCTGGCCGCCACCTTCAGCTTCTCTTTCTGTCAGCAAGTTGAGCTCGTTCAGGACCTCTTCAGCCTCATGGTCGACCTCTTCGCCTTATGTGAAGTAAACAAACTCTTATGTACCCAAGCATTATTTAAAACTTTACATTTTAAAAGAAATCAAGGAACAGACTGACCTTAGTTAATTCATGAAGCAAACTTTTCATGCATAACTCAATCCCCTTTTAGCCATTTATTCCATATACGTGAATGAATAATTAATTGATGAATGAACAATAATTGTAACTACTAAACAGTATTTCCACTGCAGTGAAACAGGAAACTGTAGGTAGGTACTTCAAGACAAAGCACTGTAAGGATAATGTATAAAACTGATATTCAGCTAGAACTGATAAGACTGAAAGATTACTCAAACATACTTCAAAACTGAATTCATTACTAATTGGCTGATTAGTACGGATGTGTAGCATATTTTCATCACATTTTTTTACAATTTATTTTACAGCAGCTTGGTTTTTTTACTTTTGCTAATAATATAAGTTAACAAACTCGTTAAGAAAATATACGGCTCAATTTATATTAACTAGCGAAACTCCGCAGTCGTGAAGGATAAAGTTGTAGTATATCGTAATTACGACAACAGTATAACTTTCAGTTTCAAGTAACTACACCAACAGCAGCCGTTGACCCTGAAGTTAGCTGTTTGATTGAATTTGACGCTAATAGGTTGCTTTGTTTCGTGCAGATTTTTCAGTAGTATTGTAACTCATATCTAAAGAATAACTTGAGAAGTATACTGTTTTTTTCTATCTACTGGACTCAAAAAATGGTTCCTTAAATAAAATAAACACCAGCTTAGTTATTAATATGTAGTTTCGCGGATACCTTGTTTGCCAGGAGGGTGGTGGGACTGCTTAGCATCCAAGTCGTCGATCTCGTCCATATCCATCTCCTGGTTGGTAAGGAACTCGAAGTTGGCGAACACTGCAGCCGTTTCTTGAACCGAGAGCCCCTCCTCATTGTAACCACCGCCCGCGGAATAACCGCTCTTACGCGGCTCTTTTCCTGTATCTGAATGATGACCATCATATGAAAATTTTGTTAGGATATTCAACCAATGTGTTTTCTTTCATTATTTTTAAGTGTTTTATAGAAAAGCAAAGGATTTGGACCCTGACCTCATTTCAGACATCAGAAATGGATACTGAGACTTTAGTCTACTTCGTTATCTTGCTAATGCGTTTATGTATTATCTTTAAATAAGCTTCCAAAGAATTTATTGAATCTGAATTCGACCTTCACAGCATTTGTGTTTTGACAACTGTTAGTTATAATAATTATTTACACTTACCATAATCGTATTTTCGAGCCATATGGTTCATAGAGTATGCTGTGCATCTGTCGGGTTGCTGCTTGTCATAATTCCTGTAGTTTGGGTTTTCTACTTCTTCATTGTTCAAGCCGAGTAGAGCCCGCACTCTATTTGAGCGAACATCCAGTATAGTGTCTGTGTAACCTATTTCCTATTTGGTAGAAGGAATAGTTAAAATTAATATTTAAGATAATGGTCACGTAATTTATAGAGAAGAAACAAATAGCGAGATTCTTGGGAAGACTGCCACTAAGTTGTAAAAAAGTCGCGTCGCAATACCTGCTCTTTCCCATGTAGAGATTCACATACAAAATAAATACCACGGCATGAAAAATTGAGGCAAGAAAACCAGAAATGCGGCACGGTCTTTACATCGTAGGTACATCGTCCGTGGAGTAGGGGCCCGTTAGGGCCGGTGCCTGCCAGGGTTGCGGATTTTGTTCGAAAGAGTTACCGCGGCCCTGGAACGTAAAAGGCACTAGGAGGAGCATGGATGGGTTTTAGTCAGTAAAAGTCTGACACTCCCTGCCGCTCCACCCAGAGCGGAAGGGGTCATTTGATGATTTCCCATCCTTAAAAAAAAAAAAAGGTACGGCATCCGTAATTAAGAGCTCCTAGAAAAATCATATCACACAAACAGCTATGTTTTCCTGTCCACAGATAACACAATCTCAACATTTTATGAACAGAAATGGTCTGCTAACGAATCACTTTGAAAGAGTATAATAGAAACTCTTATTTCGTAAAATGAACATAAGTAATCATGTTAATTTTCAGTCACGTAATTTACAAGCTAGGCTAATAAGGAACATGCATATTAATATTAAACTTGTTTTAATAAAATAATAGCAACAACCTATAAATAAATAGTATTATCATCGTAATTTGCTAAACTACCTAATCTAAATATTATAATATTTATGGGCCCAAACATTTTAAAAAAAATTATGGAACTTGTTTGTATCATTAACAATTTGCGACACTAGATAGAGATAATATGTAGGAAGAGTTAAAAGACATTGTTGTCAGTCAACAATTTAATAAAAAATCAGCCTATAATAATGTTAAATTAGAACTCCTTGTCCCCAGAAAAGTTGCTGTAGCTAATGAGAGGGAGTTATAAAAATAAAACCAACTTGTGATTGTGACAGGAAATTACACCTAACAGTATTATCCACTTTAGGCTCTGGTATGTCTAGTATTTGCATACTTGGGTTCTTGCAAGTGCCAAATCTATGATTTTAGAGACCGCCATATTTTTGTTGGAAGAACTAAGTCATGAACTGTTGAGTCATAGTGGGCTCATGGGCTGCAATAAGTTGAGTGAATTTAAGTCCTGGGTCCAGTTCTCGACATTGGCCAACCAGGGTAATAAGGCACATACCTTTTTTTTATAGGATTAGAAATCATCAAATGACTCCTTCCACTTTGGGTGTCAGACTCTTACAGTCTTACTAACTAAAATCCATCTGTGTTCCTCCAAATGCCCTTTGCGTTACAGGGCCGCGGTGACTCTTTAGAAAAACATCCGCAAATGACATACCTGCAGGTACTGTTTAATGAGCTGACGGCCTTGCTTCCACTGGGCTCGTTCAGCCGGTTCGGGCTCCGCAGGGGGCTCCTCCGGCGGCGGACGCACGTCGCCCTGCTGTAACTCCACCCCATACTTGAGCTTGTGAAATTTTGCACGCTCCTGCTTAAGTGCGTATTCCAGCATCTTAATCCGCCTCACCAGGTCGTTTTTTAGATTTTCTTGGCCCTTCCTCTCACCCTGGAGGAAGGCAATCCGCGCCTGTGACCACAATGTTATTTAAGAAATGTGTTTCAAAAACATTACAGCAGGCATTAATACATAATATTTACGAAACTCAACAATATTTTTGTATTAATGTATATCAACAGCATTAAAACATCATTTTATATTCTAGCAAATAGTTCATTATTATTATTTAAGACAAAGGTTGTGGCCCTGCATACTGCATACAATGTAACACACATTGTGACATTCCTGGATGAAAAGCATGAGTTAAAAAAGCTATTAAGCCATATTTAGATTTTGTAATGTTCATAGACAAATCTAGAAATAGAAGCACCAATGACTTGCCAACTCTCAGGCCACTTTGTTTCCTCTTTACCTAATATGGGTGAATCGGAATTAAAACACTTACATCTACTTAAACCAATAAAATAAAGTAAACATACAAAAAAATAAGCAAAATAATTCTTTTGTTTACACATAATTGTATTATATTTTTCTTTTAATTATAATTATAAAAGAACAAGTCTTTGCAGCAATCCCATCTTACTATTGGACTAGATAATTAATCACACAGAGCACTTCCTCTGTAATGACTTAGCTTTTCCCATTTAAAGGAAATTACAAACAAACAGCTAAATGTTATAACCAGCACCTATAAATCAATTAAAATAATGCAAATTAATCGAGAGAGAGAGCAGGAGACAATCAAATAATTGGGTGGATACCACAAAGTTGCATAAAGTGATTTAACACATAAAGCCAGACCATACATTTTCAAGGGCAAAATTCTCCACTCGTATCAGGCACATAAGCCCCGTATTGCATTCAGAGGGATGATAAGAATGTATAGAAGAGAGAACTTTGATTTGTAGCTTGAAGAATGTGTTCCAAAATTCATGAAAATGTAGGTAGTCAACATTCTGTTGTAAAATGTTCTGAATCAAATTTAAGAATGAGAAAGTTAACTGCATCTATTCTGATGATGGTGAGATATTCAATTTTTTGTCTTAATTATAAAATTTGTAGAAATAAATGCAATGAATGTAAAACATTTCTTGAATATATTTTCAAAATATTTTTAGCTATTTATTTACCTAGGTTCATGAAATAATAAAATAATCTGTAAGTTGTGGCCCAGTTGGTTTTCCTATCAGCAAGAATGTAATACTAACTTTCAAATTAATCTCCTAATGAGCTGAATAGGAGATGAACCCCTTATTACCTTAAAGGGGATCTATTTAAGTTCATTATGAGATGAATTTTAAAAAACTATATTATGGTCTATCAAAGGACAAATTAATTTGACTTTTATTTAAATAAATAAATCGAAATATTTCAAGTTTTTGTAAAGTGACGCACAACATTACATTATTTAGATAATAACTATTGTTCCTCATAATCCAGGACTGGACAGGTTATTCAATTTTGTTTTAATGAATCAGCTTACATTTTCACTTGATCAATCAAGCTTACATACAAATTTACATGTTAAGAAATACTTCAGCAAAACGCCTTCATTTTAGTGAATTATTTCCAAAGTTTATCTACATTGCTACTAGCTTTTGGTAGGTACATTTTAACAATAGAATCCACTTCTTGATATTGAATCAGTGACTGACTGTCAGTGACTATGGAGTTAAATCAATTCATATTTCCAATTACTAGAAAGAATTACTGCAAATACACAAATTAATCAGCACATTATGGCAGCATAAATACAATTATGGAGCTTAATAGGATTAGATAAACAGGTCTTATAGTAAAACAACATTATCAACAGACAATAAATTAAATAAAAAGTAAAATAGTTGTTACTAATAAAACATACTGTGCTATTTTTTCATTACTTAATGAATGTGAATAGATAATTTTATAAACATCATAATAATACAACTAGATCCCAGCAGTGGGTATTAGAATAAAATCACCATTCCTATGGTAAATGGAAACAAAAGTTAAGAATACTACTACTTTGCAGTCTGATCAAATTAAGTTTGATAGGTACTGACAAAAACTAATAAAACATCAATAAGTCATTGATTACATTGTGCACAACTTTAAATTTACTTACTAAAAACCAGCCTGCCAAAAAAAGTGCTAGCATTGAATAAAATAATGTATACAATTCCAATATTTTGGTCTGAAAACAATAGCAGACTACGGTCTAATTGTTTTGAAGTCCCATAATGATGAATGCGTGTAGCAAAATACATGGATCTAACGACATGCTAATTTAGATTTAAAATTTCAGTCCGTGAATTGTTTAGTGTCAATGCACGCTACACTTTTTACGATAAACATTAAAAATAAAAAAATCACCTCAAACTCAGCTCTGTCCACCTCCCATTGTGATCTCTCGAGCTCGAATCTCGCCCATTCGTGTTGGATAAAGTGCAAAATGCCCGGTATTGAATACTGGACACTTTGGCTAGGTTCGTCATTTTGTTTGTTATTTACACTGACTCCGATTTGAGATCCAACTTGCCCTCCGTTGTGATGAGATACGGAGCTATCATCCATGGCTGTGGGGATTTTCATGACATGGCCACCATTACCATTACCGAACTTTACTTGTCACACACCTATCATATAGAACTACGAAGATGAACTATGTGAAACGAAATACTAACACATTATTAAAACTATATTTCAACTAATGTTCACGTATGTGACACCATCTAAAATATTTTTTATCGACGAATTCATGAATGACAAAAATTATTGCATGACGGAAAGAAAAGTCGCAACGACGTCCGTCCGCTACATTGCTTTTACTTTTTTTTCAATGTTGCCAACTTGCCATACATTTCATATTAATTCATAGACAAAATATTGTGGACAGAGAACCTATTTATATGAGGTGTTGATTTGATAACGCTGCTTTCTTTCAATGCAGAAACATACTGTGCATGCACCGCCAGCGTTTGCAGCAAGTCTTCCAAACTGACATTCGAAGGGATCGACTGCCAGTGGATCGGTAGAGGATTAGTTAAAATAAGTGCTTGAAAAAAACCACAAATCACAAGCTTTGTGATGATTTGTTCAGCAAGCATGTCCAGCCGGGACATGCTTGCTGAATGCCAAGCGAGGTACGGGCAAGGACGGGCAGCTGCCCCCCCTTAACCCCGGGGTTCCGGCACGGGCAAGCGGCTTGACAGCAAGCATGTAGATTTTCGCTTGCCGTCAAGCCGCTTGACCGTGTCGGAACCCCTTTAGAAGAGCGTCGTTCGCAGGTAAACTGTAATTCTGACGAGTTTCATAGGTTGCGACGCTTCTTATAAGACCTAAGAAACTAACAGGCTTGAAGGCTGGCTTGTGAAGATGTGATCTATAATATTTTTTTTTTACATTATTTTTTACTTTATGCCACATAAAACGACAAGGGTTGGCGTAGTTTTCTTCTTTTTTTGTTATACTTAATCCTACTAATATTATAAATGTAAATGTTTGTATGTTTGTATGTTTGTGTTTCAATCAGGCAAAAACGGCTGAAGGGATTTGGATGAAATTTGGCACACATGTAGTTCATATACTGGAATGAGACATATGCTACTTTTTATCCCGGTAAGTGGCATGGATCAATGAAGACTGAGGAGGAAGTGGAAATTCAGAGCCGCTGCTGCCTTAGTACTACAGATTTACAAGTACCAGGAGACCAAAAACATCAAGTACCAGGAAACCAGAAACATGTCATAGTATTTTTTGGGCTGGTTAGGATAGGTGTAGGGTAGGTGGAGGGTAGGTGTAGGGTAGGTGCAGGGTAGGTGTAGGGTAGGTGTAGGGTAGGTGTAGGGTACGTGTAGGGTAGGTGTATGGTAGGTGTAGGGTAGGTGTAGAGTAGGTGTAGGTAGGTGCAGGTAGGTGTAGAGTAGGTGTAGTTACAATACAAATCAAGAAACCTCCCTATTTCCGATTTTCACGCGGGCGAAGCCAGCCTATACCAGCGTATAAGCTAGTCCTACTAATATTATAAAGGTGAATGTTTGTATGTTTGTATATTTGTATGTTTGTATGTTTGTATGTTTGTGTAACAATCAGGCAAAAACGGCTGAAGGGATTTGGATGAAATTTGGCACACATGTAGTTCATAACCTGGAATAAAAAATAGGCTACTTTTTATCCCGGTAAGTGGCATGGATTAATGAAGACTGAGGAGGAAGTGGAAACTCAGAGCCGCTGCTGCCTTAGTACTTCAGATTCACAAGTACCAGGAGACCAGAAACACGACATAGTATTTTTGGGCTGGTATAATTATGTAGGTAGGGTAGGTGAAGGGTAGCTGTATGGTAGGTGTAGGGTAGGTGTTAGGGTAGGTGTAGGGTAGGTGTAGGGTAGGTGTAAGGTAGGTGTAAGGTAGGTGTAGGGTCGTAGGTGTAAGGTAGATGTAAGGTAGGTGTAAGGTAGGTTTAGGGTATTTATAATATTAGTAGGATGTGAATGTTTGTATGTTTGTGTTTCAATCAGGCAAAAACGGCTGAAGGGATTTGGATGAAATTTGGCACACATGTAGTTCATATCCTGGAATGAGACATATGCTACTTGGTGTAGGGTAGGTGCAGGGTAGGTGTAGGGTCGGTGTAGTGTAGGTGTAGCGTAGGTGTAGGGTAGGTGTAGGGTAGGTGTAGGGTAGGTGTAGGGTAGGTGTAGGGTAGGTGTAGGGTAGGTGTAGGGTAGGTGTAGGGTAGGTGTAGGTAGGTGTAGGGTAGGTGTAGGTAGGTGTAGGTAGGTGTAGGTAAGTGTAGGTAGGTGTAGGTAGGTGTAGAGTAGGTGTAGTTACAATACAAATCAAGAAACCTCCCTATTTCCGATTTTCACGCGGGCGAAGCCGCTGGTAGAAGCTAGTTAATAATAAAACGTTTAGTGAAATTCCAATCGGGTAACCGATGGATGCGAGACGCACAGGACCGGTGGTTGTGGCGACACTTGGGGGAGGCCTATGTCCAGCAGTGGACGTCTTTCGGCTGATATGATGATGATGATGATGAAATTCCAATAGAACTTAAAATACAAAAAAAAAACAATGTAATCAAGGATTTTCTTGGTCTACATACAATCCTAGCTACGCCCTTGAGCCGGCTTAATGTTATTATGTAGTTCACTTATTTATTTCACTTATTCGCTCATCCTTATTTTACACTCACCATTTTTTATTTAAAATTTTTAAAAAGATTTTTAGAGATGGCGGGAAGACCCTTCCTTACGAATTGGAAGGAAGAGGCACAACACCGTGAGCATTGGAAATAATGGAGGGAGGCCTTTGCCCAGCAGTGGGAAAGTACGGGCTAGTAATAATAATAGTTTTGGAATAACAATGAGCAAAGCGCATAATTGGTGGTCTGTTGGTCTAGTGGTTAGTAACCCTGACTGCTAGGACGGAGGTCGTGGGTTCGATTCCCACACAGGACAAATCTTTGTGCGATGAGTACGATTATTTGTTCTGTATCTGGGTGTGTAATATCTATAATATGTATGTATTTAGAAATATATAAGTATGTTTATCAGTTGTCTGGTTGCCATAGTACAGGCTCTGCCTAGTTTGGGATCAGATGGCGGTGTGTTAGTTGTCCCAAGATATTATTATTATTATATTATTATAATTCGTATCTTCGAAAATACTAGATGATTCTCAAATGTGGCACAATGCAACTGGCCGCAAATACTTTTATCGTCCCGTTGCTGCGTAAGCGTTATCGTTATCTTGCCGTTCCTGATTCCTAGAATTCAAATTCCTGTAGATTTGACAATCAAAGTCAAAAGCATACGACACAGCCACTACCGGATTAAGCCAGCGCGGGGCCTGTATCAAATATAATTACTAAGGGTTAGGGGCTAACCCTTAGTAATTATATTTGCTACAGGCCCCGCGTTCTCTTGTACATGGTGTTCTAGATGTGAGTGGTCATATGGTGATGTTGGGTAGCTGATATAAAATAATGAACAAATAGCAAAACAAAAAAAAACAACGATCTGAAAAGTCTTCTTCGGAACTTTTTAGTCGTCTTTTGTGGTAATTTTTTTATTAAATCCTTATGTTTTGTTTTGATATTTTTTTCTAAGTATAAATTACGAAACAAATATCAAAACAAAAAACAAGGATTCTAAAAATACATATAATAAATATTATAAATATCAATTTTATTATTTATACAGAGTGTTCCAGAAAGGTATGGTCATATTAAAGGATGATGTTGGGTAGCTGATATACATTAAGCCGGATTTACATTACGAAACTAGTGACATGAAAGTAGTTATATAATAAGAATAATAATAAAGCCTTTTATATTTCCATGCTCCTTACATTGAGTTTTAAAGTAACGTAATACTAAGTACAAGATAAATAAAAAAAAGTGTGTTTAGGGCATGGCTCCTCTCCGGATATAGGCCTCCTCCAACTGTTTCCAAAATTTTCGGTTTACCGCCTTCGTCATCCAGTCTTCGCCGGCTGTAATTTTAATTTCATCGACCCATCGATCTTTAGGTCTTCCTCTGTTCCTCTTTCCACTGGGTCCCTTCCATTTAGTGACTCGTTTAGTCCATCTCTTGTCTGTACTGCGGGCGATGTGACCAGCCCATCTCCATTTTAGCTGTTGTGCGTGACGTTCTGCGTCTATTAATTTTGTTTTCTTGCGAATATCTTCGCTCTTAATTTTATCGCTAAGCTTAATTCCTAGCATACTTCTTTCTATAGCACGCTGGCACGAACGAATTTTGTGCTTAGTTCTCTCTTGGAAAATCCAAGTTTGTGCTCCATATGACAGACATGGTAACAGACAGGAATCTACAACGTTCTTTTTAAGTTTTAATGGAAGTATTGCTTTTAGGATTTCTTTGAAGCTCCAGTATTTCCTCCAAGTCATGTTGATACGACGCTCTATTTCATCTTCATGTCGCGATTTCTTGAATGAGATTTGTTTCCCAAGGTACACATAACTGTCCACATACTCTATCGGTGTTCCATTTACTATTATAGCCTTTTGTGTGCTATTTGTAGAGACTTTTGTTTTGGATGTATTTAAATGTAATCCTATGTTTTTGCCGGCGTTGTTTAGTTCGCAAATCATTACCTAGGTACTTCCAATTGTTTTGATGTTTTTGCAAAGAGAATGATGTCATCTGCGAAACGTAGGTTGCTTATGAACTCTACATCTATTTTTATTCCTTTGTTTCTCAAATCTAAGTTTTGCATTATATCTTGCAGCACGGCTATGAATATTTTCGGTGATAAAGGATCTCCTTGTTTCACTCCTCGCCTTATATAGATTTTTGGCCCAATTTTATCTATCTTTACCCTGCTTGTGCTGTTCTTGTATATGTTCCTGATGATGTTAATGTAAGTATTTGAAACGCATTGGTTTGAGAGTGCTTGCCATATGCTCTCGTGTGCGATTGAATCGAAAGCTTTCGCGTAGTCTATATACGCGATGTATAGAGGTTGGTTGAACTCTTGATGTTTTTCCACTATTTGGTCTAATGTGTGGATGTGGTCCATGGTAGAGTAACCCGGGCGAAAGCCGGCCTGTTCCACTGGTTGGTGCTTCTCTATGCTTATCGCTATTCTTTTTTCTAGACACATGGCAAATAATTTATATATTGTGGGTAACAGGCTGATAGGGCGATAGTTATTAATATCTGAGGGGTCTCCTTTTTTGTAGAGCAGAATATTCTTGACTCTCCCCATTTCTCTAGTATCTCTTGCATTTCTAGTATTTTATTAAACAAGATTGTGACAAGTCCTATTAAAATATTTTTTCCTATTTTCAGGGCTTCATTAGGGATGTTATAGGGTCCTGGGCTCTTCTCTATCTTTAATTTATCTGTATTTTTCAGGATTTCTCTACCATCAAAAGGTGTAACGGGTGGTTCTGCTTGCTTTTCCGTTTTTTCGTACGTATATTTTTTGCTGTGTTCGTCCTCGTAAAGATTTTGGTAAAAGTTTGAAGCAATGTTTACTATCTCTTTTCGTGTTTGTAGTTTATCTGTTGTATTCTGTGTTTTCAGAGTTGGTATCCATCTTTTTTCTGTGTTCAGTTGTTTGTATGCTTTCTTCTGGCTTCCAGTAGTAAGCAGGTTCTTTTCGATAATTCCCATCCTTTATTTTTCGTAGTCTTTTCTTAACATTTTGTTTGTGCTTTTATAGAGACCTGTAAGTTCTTTCTTTTCCTCTTTGTTTTTGCATTGTTTTGATTGCAGTTCACAGAGTCTTCTAAGTTGTTGTTTGGTTTCTTCTGTTAGAATATCTTTCTTGGTTTTGTTTGAGGTGGCAGAGCTTAGGCTCTGTTTTATGGTCGACTCTATTTTGAGATAGAATGTGTCTATGCTGTCGCTATTTTCCCACTGGATCTGATGTGTTTTTTCTTGTAGAGTCTTTAGATATGCTTGTTGATTTTTCTCGCAAGTTAGATCCGTATGAGCTTCACTAAAGTTTGTTCTGCTTCGCCTTGGTTTTCCCAATCGAACTGTGCCTCTGAGTAGTCTGTGATCAGTAGGAAAATTATCATTTTTTAAAATCTCCATGTTTAAGAATAATTTAGGGCAATTGCTCATAATGTAATCAATTTGGTTTTTATATGAAAGTAGTTACATGACATGCCTTGATATACCTGCGCTGATAGGACGTGTGTTTATTAGTCGTGCTTGGTTTCTTGCTAGCCAGCTTCGAATCCACCAACATCTTTTCTTTCGAGACAACTTTTCCTAATTTTTTACTATAACATTTGTATGACAACATTTTGCAATGCAAAATAAAGCTTTGATGTTGGCGGAGCCATGAACACAGACATACTGTGGATTTCACGACACTATTATTTTTAATGAAACTAGTTTCACAGGTACTGAAAGTAGTGTTATGAAATTAATTTCATCATGCATGAAACTTGTTTTGTAATGTAAATTCGGCTTTATGGGAAAAAATGTCAAAACATAATAGATTTGGTCTTATTCTTAAAGTAAAAGTTATTATAATAAAAGTTGATGACACCACCCTTTTTGCCACTAGTTCTCATAAAATGGAGGAGTTGCTTCGAGAGATGGAACGTGACAGCCTTTCTTTTTTTTTAAGGATGGGAAATCATCAAATGTCCCTTTCCGCTCTGGGTTGAGCGGCAGGGAGTATCAGACTTTTACTGACTAAAACCCACCCATGCTCCTCCTAGTGCCTTTTACGTTCGGGCCGCGGTAACTCTTTCGAACTTATTCCGCGACCCTGGCAGGCTCTGGCCCTGGCGGGCCCCGTCTCCGTTGCTGACCGCCCTTTCCGGTGCGTTGTGTCCCACGCGCGTTCTGATGGGACGGCGAGCTACCCATTGCTCGCCGTCCACAGGCATCAATCACTGCGCCATGCTCAGGAGCATCAGTTCCAGAGCGGCGCAGTGGCTGATGTTTGCCTGGAGGAGGCGATATGGCGCCGTTATTGGCACTCCATTTCAGCCCCCTCCCGAGCAGTGCGGCGCGGCGTTGCACGAGCCGGCCCTGTGACCGGGCTGACCACAGCGGAAGCAATGATCACTGCGGTCCACCTCTGAGGTGCAAAGAGCTCCGACATGGTTGCCAACGTGGCAACGGAAGCACCTCAGAGGTCTGGGCTCCAGCAGTTTCCAACCCAGCCCATCAAGAGCCTTCGGCCCTCTGAGATTTTCTTGGCCGCCGACACGGGGCAGCTCACCACAATGGTTCGCATGCCCGTGTTGTCAGGACGGATGGTGCCCGCCTTCACCACCTCGGCAGAGCACACCCCCGTCCTGAGGACGGCGGCCAACACCTCCTCCTCCGTGACGGAGTCGTCCAGGCCCAAAATGCGCATGTCAATGCACTTGGTGGGCCTGGACACTCGGGCATCGTCCGCATTTAAAGACGCCCTGAGCCCTTCGGCTAGAGCGTCCGTGGTCGGGTCGCTGGCTGCCCCGGGGATCTCCAGCCTCCGGGCTCCGGCTAAGGGTCATCAGTCATGGTGACCCTTAGCCGGAGGCCCCCAACGATGCCTAGCTCACCAAGGTTTACCGCCTCCTTCGCCTTGGTGAGCACGTCAGCGTACGTCACGCCCCTCTTCACCGCGTCCAGCTGTAGTGTAAGCACTACAGCCGCGGTCTTTGGGGCGCGGAGCGCCGCCGCGACGTTTCGCTCTTTGCGCCACCGCTTCCTCTCTCGCTTCTTCGCCGCCCTGGCTGCCTTACCGGCCTTCTTTTTCTCCCCAGCCACTTGCCATTCGGCTTCGGCCGCAGGAGAATTTGAAGGCGGGGACTGTGAAGGCGGCTGCACTGCCGGCGCTGGAGCCGTCACCGCCCGTGCAGCCGCCCCACCTTTCTTCTTTGCCAGTGCCTTTGCCAGCCCAGCCCCTGGGTTGGCGGGCCGTTTGACACCGGTTTGGCAGCCACGGTGGCCGCGTAAGACGCGCCTTCTGGCCCGCCGCCTTCTGGCTGGCCACTAGCGGGGGACGCAGGACAATGCCCTCCAGGACGGAGAACCGCTCCCGAAAGGCAGCCATCTCCTGCCTCACCAGGTCCAGCACCTGGTTCTCCGGCGGCACGTATTGGCCATCCTCCTTGCGCCCCCCTTGAGGCGCCTCCTCAGAGCTGTCTCCCCGGAGCCCGGCTAGGTCTGCGCGGAGCTTCCCATTCTCCTTTTGGAGAAGCTCCATGGCGGCCGCTAAGCGGGCGACCTCCGCACGCAGCCTAGACATCACGTCCGTGGGCGAAGACCCGCGGTGGTGGTACGCCTCCTCCGCTGCCGCCAGGATGGAGGCCGCGGCCGCGCTGCAAGCCTTGTTCCTGCTCGGCTGGATGCGCTTGTTGGCAACATCGTGGAGCGCAGCCTCCACCACCTTCGCAAACCCAGCCGTCACTCCGGGGCGTCTGTCCTCATCCTCTCGGCCTCGTCGTCATCCTCTAGGGATGTGAGCCTTCCCCCTTTGGACCTCTCCCGGCCCCTACCCCGCCTGCTGGTGGGGATCTTTCGAGTTTCTCTGTCCATATTTTCCTTTTAGAGGGTGAGGTCCCTATCTCCCCTTCTCTCTCTCTCACTGCTTGCTCACTGCCCTCATAGTCACGTCTGATGAGCAGACGCGTACCAGAGAGCAGTGAGCAAGCCAATGAAATGCACACCGTCCGAGGACCCGAAATGGTCCACTCCTATGTATACCTTGGCTCTTTGATCTCAAATAATGGCGGATGCATCGATGAAGTTAAGAGACGTATGGCTATTACAAGGACCGCAATGGATAAGATGAGGAAAATATGAAGGAATAGAAAGCTCACTAAGGCTACTAAGACCCGGCTCGTCCAAGCACTCGTATTCCTCATATTCCTATACAACGCGGAGACGTGGACGCTGTTAGAGACAGAAAGGAAGAAGATAGACGCTCTAGAAATGTGGTGTTGGAGAATGATGCTCGTAGTATCATGGACGGAGTTCCGCACAAATGCATCCATACTCGAAGAATTGGGCATCAAACAGCGCCTATCAGCCCAAGTACAAACTCGTATCCTCAATTTCTTCGGATACGTCTCTAGGCGGAACAGTGATTCCATCGAACGCCTCGTTGTGCAAGGCAGAGTAGAAGGTACCAGGCCGCGCGATAGATCACTCATGCGATGGACCGACTAAATCAAGTCTGCTGTGTGTGGGCGGCCCATTGCATGAGTGTGCCAAGATGACCGCTAACAGGAAAAAAATGGCGGGAAATTATGAAAAAGATCACCACTGCCCGCAACACTAAATGACGACCACTCTGGCAAGACTCTTGCAAGAGCGTACCGTCTGAGAAGAAGAAGAATATTTGTTCATAATGACAAGTACAATAACCCCATATGAGGTTGTGTGTTAATTCCGAGACATGTTGTCGAGAGATGATATTGTACACCAAGCACAATGTTTTAGTTTAATCTGTGCTAGGGTTGCTCCAAAAAACCAAAGGCTCCAATCCAAATTCTACAATAAAAAAGTTAACAAAATCCTTCCGTTAGCGTCTGGACGCCATTTTGTTGGTAATAATTTAGTGTTGTGCGATTGTGTGGCTTTATTATCGGGTAAATATTAAAATTCTGAAATTCAACATACGCATTAAATTGTGATGATGTTTTTTAATATTTATTTATCTTAAACTTGTGATTTTTTGCTATACTTACAATAATCTGAGTAAAGTAAAACTACGCATTCCGCGCAGATCATCCAACACCGCAGCCACACTTGGCTTCGAAAAAAATATTGCATATATAATAGTACGTGGTGTATTTTCAGGGAAAATGTCACGTTACGGTGACTGTAAAGTGTATGTGGGAGATCTAGGTAACAATGCAAGTAAACCAGAACTTGAAGATGCATTTTCATACTACGGACCCTTGAGAAATGTTTGGGTAGCTAGAAACCCCCCCGGCTTCGCTTTTGTAGAATTTGAAGATCCTCGTGATGCTGAAGATGCCGTAAGTTACTCGCTATTTACCTATGTGAACTTAAGTACTTACAATAAATTGTTGTTTTCGCTTTAAATTAATAATAAAATGTGTATCTATTTATAGATACGCGGTTTAGATGGACGTACAATATGTGGTCGACGCGCTCGGGTCGAAATGTCGAACGGCGGACGAGGTTACGGAGGCCGGGGACCACCACCGCGCTCTCGCCTGCCGCCTCGGCCGTATGATGACCGCTGCTATGACTGTGGAGACAGAGGACATTACGCTCGTGACTGTACACGCCGCCGCCGCCGCAGGTGACAATTTTGAAATCCATATACCAATCTTGTGTGTTACGGACCTATCTTTGGTATGGAATCTTTAAAGGTTAAAGGAACTATTCCAAACATTGTGTCAGAAACACAAAGATATTTCCTGGACTTGTATTGGAACTGTTGTTCTGAATTATTAAAAGATTCCATCCCACTGTATTGGACTCACTTATACCAATGATAACTATGTTATAGGTTATCATTGGCCTGTGCGCCGAGAACGAACTCGTCAGTGTCTGCACTTCTTATTGTCTGCGCTACGTAGCTTTCACTCCGCGGCGTGTACTCCAATTAAGTTGGTTGCATCGGTAACTTCGCTCGCTCTGCGAACTACGTAGCTACAGCCTACGTGCACACTTCACTTGTCGAGACCGTCATTGAGAGTAAAGTTCGTTCTGCGCGTCGCAACGCACGTCTAATGTAATCACTGCGTGCACTCAGTGAGTTACACATTACTATCCCATTTTTGTGTTCAAAGAAAGCCTGTGCTGTTATGCCAGTCATTTTTTTTAGTAGGAAGGTAGTATGTTTATAGCATTTATAGATATAGATTAAGCGCTGATGGGGAAGACTCTTGAGGGCCAGCAAATATAAATCAACATGAAGAAAAACCAGAACTAATTATTTACCACTGTTTAGGGTGCCCATTAAATGAGGTTTATCTATAATGAAATGACACTTCTCAAATAATGGGTAAAACTAAACAGTTAATATGTGAGGTGAATGCTATTGTTAATGAACAGTTGTTATAAGAAGACATCTGGTTTATTAGCACTAGTATTTAAAAAAAAAATGTGTATTTAACCTAATTTAGTAAATATGAATGAAATTTTTCAGATTTTTGTAAATAGAAGTATTGAACTTGTTTAGAACTTACTAAATTAGGTTAATCGCAAGATGTAACCGTAATGGCAACTGTTCTAATGCAATTTTCTGTAAATTTGCAGCCGATCGAGGTCCCGTCGTCGCACGCGCTCCCGCTCTCCCCGCTCCGGCTCGCGCTCCCGCAGCCGCAGCCGCTCTCGCTCGCGCTCCAAGGCAAGGTCTATGTCGCGATCAAGATCACGTTCTCCATCTAAAGATTCTAAAAAATCAAACTAAACTTCCTACACTATTTCTGACCATACTTACATTGAACAAATTAAGTTTTGCTTACTATAAAATCCGTTATTCTATTGTGTACAACAATCACTCAAACCGAGTGTAATTAAATCTACTCCACCTGTTCGTCAGTTGTAAGAATTTATCATTCCTGTGTATGTGTATTGATTTTAAGTTGAAGAACGATTGATTATGAGATCAATAAATTGACGTTTTAAAAAGAATTGTATTTTATTTCATTCAACTTGCTAAACATGTATAAGTAGTTTCAAACATAATGGCGCCATTGCCGTTATTGCTGTGGAGTGGCCAATTCTTGTGGTAGCGACAAGTGCAATTCATAGCCACTACAAAATAGACTTGCGCTTATTTTAGTCCGTGGCTCCTTGGTTAATTAGTTCGCTCTCTGAGTTCACCAGGTGTGACACACTGGCATGGCACCATCAGGGATTTGAATTATGATAACGCAAAAAAATTGACAAATATCAGAATTTGGTGACTGTTAGGATGTGGCTGGACCAAGCGAGATATACTAAGTTGTGAAGGAATCCTTTTCATTGATTAAATGGCGAAAGGGCAGACGATAGCTGGTCAATATTACGCTGGTTTAATCCCAAAAGTTCGCGAAGCAATAAAAAAAAAATGTCGAGGGAAACTGATATTGGGCGTATTGTTTCACCAAGATAATGCTCCGGCTCATCGTTCGGAAGTGGCGCTTACGGAAATCCACAATGCTGGCTTTGAAATCCTAGACCACCCACCATATTCTCCAGAAGGAGCAAATCCGTGGAAAAAAAATTGTTGATGATGCGGTTATGGCTGCCGTAGAAGAGTTTTTTGAGTCTCAAACAAATGATTTATTTTCGGAGGTAATAAGAAAGCTAGAGAAGCGATAGGAAGGAGGCTATGTAGAAAAACAAATTATTTTTTTCCATTTTTTATTTTGTACTTTATACTATTTTCTAAGAACTTTTTGATTCACCCTCGTACTTTTACATATTTTCCTAAGAATACATACAATATACGTTAGTAATTATATTTTTTTTATGGATAAAACTACCACGGATAATCCAGAAACTGGTTGCATAAGCCACTAAGTGCCTGCACAAACATTGTTAGCAATTTGTTCTGAGAAAAAAAGACGTAAATATTGATGTACCTACAGGAGTTTTAATGGCTTATAAATAATATTAACTTTTTTGACTTTCATATAGTTGTGTCTATAACGCTTTCAGCGAGTTTCCACCTTCAAGCTCGATCAAGCCATTGGTCACTTATTCATACCTTGGTAGCCCGCAATGTAATGTGTGCTGGTTTCTGCTGATAACGTGGCCTAAGGTCTATAGTCAATACCAAGAGAGTCAAATCTTGTAAGTTGAATTTTAGAACATTTTCCTCTTATTCTACAGAATTTAAATTCAGAGTTCAGGGGGAAGATATAAAACTTAAGGTTGACCTAGTCGCGGGCTCGAACTCATTGGTAGGCATGGCCAAAAAGCACGCTGTCTCACCGGGCATCATGCCCGACAGAGACAGTAACAGTGATGAGCAGTTAGACGCTAGTCTACACGCACAATGTCTAGTTCCCACGAACAAAACAATGTTCCGAACGGAAACAACGTTAGACGATGCATGAAAAGTCTATTGGAAAGTTAAGTTTTATGAAAAGCCACTGCATAAATCAATTACAAATAAAGTTTATTGAACTCTTCTATAATTGAGGTTTGTCGGTACCGACTTTGTTTTTGAGATTTTACACATCTATTATTTACGCCCGAAGTTGCGTTAAAATTAGTAAGAAAAACGAATCTTTGTTGGCTTATAACTTTTTATTTTACTATTCTGTTTCCGTACAGACAAAATGAATAATGAGATAAAACGATATCATGCTTAACTTTGAATGTATAATGTCAAACAGTGGAGTAATACCCCCCCGAAATTTGTATGGACAAAATATCGACTAGTGTAACCTTAAAATCGCTCTCTCTCTCCCTCTTAAACTCTTTTTCGAAAATGTTCTCTGCCTACTAACTATTTAGACCTGGATATCTATCCTATGCATACCAAGTTTCTTAAAATCGGTTCATTCATTTCGAAAACTAAGGACTTGAAAGTTTATTTGAAATGTCGAAGGGCGTAAGTTACGCTGTTTTATTTTGAAATTTTTAGTTCATCAAAAGCTTGTCTTAAAAATCTTTTCACTTAAATACTACGCAAAAGCAACGCAAGTTGGCACAATGCCGTGTACGTTCCGCAAAGGAAGTGAGGGAGTCCTAGTACTTATACATATGTGTTCTGTGGAGGGAGTGTGCTCATAGTTCATATATACTATATGTGGCAGCACAGACAGAAGCATCAATAACAGTTTCGTATTTGCAACACTTGACTATATTGCCATGCACTTTCCCTTTATTCATAAAAATAGACTCCAAAAATGGGAGGCCCAGTAGCAGACAAGCTGATAATCATGTATGAAATAATTTAGTATGCCTACGTCCTTGAATTTTACACATATATATATTTATAATATCAACGCCTATGGTATAAATTGGGATGATTGACGATTTGGGTAAGAACGCCATGATAATAAAGTCCTTGCAAAGTGACTCTTATGTCATTGGAATAACGTATAAATTGGAAGATGGGTTGAGGCAGTTGGTTTGGTAAGTAGGTTAGCAAAGGCACCTACCGAGTTAATATGCAGCTATCATTCAGTACCTACTTCTCCCAATATCTGTGGCATAGGGGCCTGCTGTTACAATATCAAAAATTTAGGATCACAGAGAGGATATAATATGAAGTATCCCCGGAGTTTCCTTGCGTTATCGAATTAGAAATTAAGAGATACGAAGGAGAACCTAGGTTCTTGGCATAGCCTGAAGAATAATACCTACTTAATTGCAAAACTTCAATGGCAGTGGGCCGGGCACATTGTTTGCAGAACGGATGGTCGAAGAGGCTCTGGACTGGTGACGGCATAAGTACCGGTAGATGTATTGTTGGAACGCCTCCCATAAGGTGGATGTCTGGTTTACTCACAGGATCGCTCGATGTAGAAAAGGCTCTCAGGACCCGCCGATGTGGTGAGGCTCTCAGGACCAGACGATGTGGTGAGGCTCTCAGGACCCGTCGATGTGGTGAGGCTCTCAGGATCAGACGATGTGGTGAGGCTCTCAGGACCCGTCCATGTGGCGAGGCTCAAAGGACCCGTCGATGTGGCGAAGCTCAAAAGATCCCTCGAAGTAGTAAGGCTCAAAAGGTCCGTCGAAGTGGTGGAATTCACAGGACCCGTCGGTGTGGCAGAAGTTCAAAGGACCCCTCGATATAGTGAGACTCTCAGGAATCGTCGATGTGCCTAGGCTCAAAGGATCCGTCGATGTGTCGAAGCTCACAGGACCCGTCGATTTGGACTGGTGAATGTGGGGACGCTTGTGGGATTCCTATGTTCAGCTGTGGACTTCTGAATGCTGAAATGATGATAATAGCTGACGTATGACATAGATCTATAATAATTTTTTAATTTTAATGTGATAGCCCCTTGCGCACTGCATCCGTCCGTAGTAATGTCAGGCCGAAGTATACACCCCATTATACAGTCTGTCGGATTACCTACATCCGTCCGGAACATTACTTCATCCGAGAGGTGTCCACTGCTGGACATAGGCCACCCCGAAGCGTCGGCACATCGACCTTTTCTGCGCTTGTTACATCCAGCAACTATCGTGACCCTCGCCAGGTAATCGGTCCTACTTCTTTCTGTAGGGCCCAAACAACACTACCTACTTCCCCATCTATCTATACTGTGAGCATATATCTTGGCTGTTCTTGGGACTATATGGGATGGGATGCAGTACTTCAGCTTATCACTATGTTTGTCAGTTTAAGTAGGTATGTCAAGGAAACAAGTTGTCATTGATAGTTTGTTTATTAACACTTATTAAAACATTCTACTATTACACTTATAAAATGGCGACTGAGTGTTAACTAATTTATGTAAGTTTTCCAATTTGGCTGACTTTAGTTAATATTATTATGGTGTCTAAAAAACTATCAAACAAACATCTGAATTACCTTAAGTTATAATTAACTCTTGAGATCATTTAATGATATTATTTAGCTTTACATAAAATTGCAACTCAGAATATTTTGCATTATAATGATAATTTTGTATTATTGACTTGAATACAAAAATAACGCGATCAATAATCTCACTTATATAATCTTTAAACTTATAGTAAATAGGTATATATTATGTTTGTATAATCTAAATTATATTATTCATTGTGTGAACTGTTTGCACAATTTTCAAAGTGTTGAATTTCGGTCGTCAAGTTACATTTGTTCACCTAATTAATATGCAATTATTATTTTTATTTATTTATTGCATTTCTTTTATTATATTAGTGCGACAATAAGTTAGAACTTTGGTGAAACTGGCATTTAATATGAGCTCTAATTTGAATTCAAAGTATATGATTAGGTGAACAAACACTTACAAAATTAAGAGCAACCTTGTAGATATTAACTTTCTTGTGGTATGTTATACATAAGTGTTATTTTTTTATGGCCAGTGTCGAAAAAACTTTTCACCAATTAATGTTATACAATAGGCCAAAAAAAGGTTTAGATTTACAAGATGTCAGTTTACATACAAAATTAATTTTCACGCGGTGCAACATGTTCGTTATCACAAGGTTATTTTGACTGAGTTAACTAGAGTTTCTTAATCATGACTAATACATTATCGGCTTTATTGATATCGGGGTTTTAGGGTCGTACATTTACAGGAATAATAACATTGATGGATATAATTATGTAACCACAGGATATTGATAAACAACATATTGCAAAATGACTCAATATTATAGTCCTGGGTGACAAAAACATGGTGGGGAGGACTCTGTCTAAAATGCGAGTTGTAATTTTCTTCATATAGGCTTACTATACCATTTAATATTAATGATTTTTAGATAAAAACCATTACATAGAAAGAATGAAGAGATGATTGTAATTTGAGAAGGAAGTTGTTTAGTTTAAAAATGATGATATAAAATTTTGAATGAAAGGAAACTAAATATAGATATAACTTTTTACGAATTGGTTAGTCCTACTTACGATCTATCTACTAGCAATACATATCATCTTTCCTTTCACATTGTTACATAGAAATTAAACAGAAAAGAACATTAATTGACGAGACTCACACACTAATACACACTTCCATGTAAAATATCAGTACTTAAACGCACTGAAATCATAAAAAGACATCCACTGTGGCAAATTATTATTATCAATGTTTTTACTGTTATCAATACGTACTGCCGATAAAACAGCTGACATAAATGTCTGATACCTACTACTTTAAGTTAAACATTCGATGTAATAGATTTGCGACAAGTAAACATTTAACTTATTTATCACCTATGCATTCGATACCTCTTATTATTATGTAGAAGTACCTGCTTTAATACAGTGCAACATTTTATATTTTGTCATTTAAAATACAGACACTGAAATATAACATTTAACATCACTAACAGTAAGCCTAAGGTAGTTTATGTTTAAATTAACATGTTTTTCGAGATACGAGGAAAAGATCTGATCATACATACCTATTTATTACTTAATACGGTAAAATGAGTTATATTAATATAATAAAGTCCGCTACACACAGAAAACTAAATAAACTAAGTATCTAAATAAAAATAAAAATATTGCGCAGTATTAAAGCAGGTCTAATAACATATATTTGAAAGTAACCTCCATTTGAGATATATATCCAAACGTGATATTGTACAGTTGTTGAAATTCTGTACAGTTAAAATATATTGCAGAAGATGTATAATGTTGTAGGCATGACCTCCCTCCAATACCTTTATGACTCATTTAGTAAATATTTCAGTTAATATTGGATATATATCAATAATATGGAGTAATTTTGAACCTCGCATCATATTAAAACAAATGTAACAAAAATCAATCACATAATATACACAAATACCTCTAAAATGCTAATCATTACTATCACATACATAATATACATCTCTATGAGAACTTCATATGTATTAAGTCTGCATCTGCATTTATTAACACATGAGACAGACTAAACAAAACAACATTACTGCAATGTTACATCAATAAATGAAAATAAGACAATACTTTAGGCCATTCAAGAAATTCACCCAGGTATAATATAACACAATGACCAATGCTTGTCATAGAAAAGTCACTCTTATTACAAGAGCATAAGTGCATATGGATGCAGACTCAATATCAAATTGAACTGAGAGCTTACATTTCAAGTACTTTTGTTCTCAACAGTCTCCAATTTCGAATCAGCTGTTATTCATTCCTTACTCCATTGCTGCCGATCCGTAAAGGCCCCGAATCAATTTAATAACATCAATTATTAATAAGGAAGAACACTTTTCCAATCTTTGTAAATACAACAAATATAAAAATATGTGTACAGAGTATCCTACTCGTAAAAGCTCCTGAGAATCATTTTCAATGTTCACCCAAACTATAAAACAGGAATTTCCAAACTGATCTTGGTTTTATCACAATATCATCAAAATAAAACCAAATCAATAAAAGCAGTTTTCGAATCGAACTTTATGAATAACTGTGCACAAATCTAAAATAATATGGAAGTACCATAGTACATGGGTACCAAAGCATTTAATTTGTACAATATTAATTTGATCAGATTATAACGACACTATAAAGCTATAAAACACGGAAATATCAACTTACATTACTTTCCTGTACATGAATACTTTCTTGTCGTATGATTATGATCCCTCACACACAGTACATTTATAGAAACAATCAAGAGTTATTTATACCCTTTCTTTTGGGAGATTTTTGGATTACCAACTTCCTAAATCATCATTAGCTTTTTTGATGCTGTGAAGTTTATCCTTTTAATTTATTGTTGATTACTAAGGTCACAAGAAGGATTTCAACTTCAGTTTCCATTAGTAATCAGGTCTCAATGTCGTCATTATGACCCATGTCTACAAATACGTAGAAGACAAAACTGGCAACCACAATTTTTAACCAGAATTACGCATTTATTGCTTCTTTTCAGGTTTCTTCACAAGATGTGCATTCACTGGATACTTCAGTTCCGTTTTCAATTGTTCATTATGTTCTTCTAATGAATTAACAGCATAATGAAGAACAAGCTCATTCAAAGTTCTGAAACGTAAAAAAGCAGTTAATTAAATAATTGTTCATAAATGGCAGATTGGATAATAATTCAGTTAATAGGTTTTTATAAGATCACCCAAATGGCTCGATGTTTTATTGATTTCGGACATTCTAAGGTCCTCTAAGAAAATGTATGAAGAAAAACTAAATCCACATTTGATATTAATGACATATTATTAAGGCACATAAATCTTTAAAAGTGGCACCACCAGTTTAGTAGAGGGCTGGCACTCAGTCAAGACATCATGCATCACCATTATATGTATTTAATGCATAGTATCTATGCCAAATATATTTGCAGACATTCTTTATCACTGATTGATTATACTTATTATTTTATCAAATGAAACCACATTTTTACAATTTCGTAAAAAATATGCTCTTAGGAAACTTACTCATAAACATTATAGGGTTCCGCAAATCCAAAACCTCGTTCAGTCTTAAAGATAATACAGTGATAGACCATGTTGTTACAACAAATAGATAAAGCTAATTGACCAGTAGAGTTAGGCCGAATTAAAAATGTGCCTTGAGGTTTGCCCATAAGGAGTTTTTCAGCATGTTCTCTTGTACAATTAACTTTCCAACTTATCCACTCTCTGTGTGCATACAATTCTTCAAGTTTGTGTATATTGTCATCTTCTAATAAATGCAAGTATTCATCTGTTTTTCCGCGTCCTTGTAGCCACCTGTAATGAACATGATAGTGAAAACTAAGTCATTTCTATTTTTATGCAAATCTTCTGTGTAACCTTTATACAATAATTAAAAAAATTACGACAGTTTGAAAGTTACCAAAACTTGAACAAGATCTATGATATGAAGATGTCAACTTGACTAAATTGTTGCAACACAAATTACAACTAATTTCATAAGTTTATTGTACCATGATATTAATATAACATTTTATTTTATTATAACTGTAAGTGATCAAAAGCGTGCCTATCAATAATAAAAGTTTATAATCATTTAATGTATGTACCTAGGTAGCTCTAAAAGAGTGGACCCATTCCACCAATCAGGAGTAAAGCATATTTTCCTGATGTTTAATATCCTTTGGAATGTTATTTAAATTTTGGCAAAGCATTGTGTGCAATGGGACAAGGAAAATTAAATTGAATATTGGAAAATATAATTGCCACATTCACATAATGACACATTCAAATAGCTGTATAAAATCATTTTCCAGTAAATAAAAAAGTACCTGTATTTGTAAGGTACTTCGGTACAAATATACCAATCAGTGTGCCCAACCTTGACCCAACTATGTTGGAGTTAGCCTCCAGTCTAACTGGATGCAACTGAGTATAAACATTTAACATGGAATGTCTGTCTTTTTACATTATTAGATTACTTTTGGTATAAATGTGTGATTATTTGTTAGATTTAATTACTTGTAATCTGTTATGCCATTGCACAACTTGATGGAGTTCCTTCAAACTCCTTTTCGTCAAACTCATTATTACAATATTGCTACATAAATAAAAGCAAAAGGTCATTCATTCACTCACTGATTATTCACGAAATCTCAAAAACCTTTCCACCAATAAAATGAAATTTGCATGGACATTGATTATGACTAGGAGATGTCAGCTAAGAAAGGATTTTAGGAAACTCCCCCTGTAAAGGGGCGAAACTGGGGGTGGAAGTTTGGGCCAATTTACTTGGTGTCGAAGTTTGTGGAGTACATAATAAATCCGCGAGTACGAAGTCGCAGGCAAAGTACTAGTATAGCATAATGATAAATCAATTTTCCAAGTTGAGCTTTGAGAAAATTGTTGTGATCCTTAGAATAATATACAAAATTATCTTTTTCCTACTTACACTTTATAGCGGTCTTTTATTTTGTAGAGATCTGTAACATCTGATTTTAGTTTGGCAATTTCTCTCTCAAGTAGCAATTGAGCTGTAACTGTATTTCTCAAAATATCATTTAGTTCAGCTTTGGCTTGCTTTAGGTTTTGAACTCTTGAAATTAAATTTTTATTATTTTCTAAAACAGGATTCTTTTCATGTGGCTGTGCTTCAACCTGCATCTTCTCTTGTAATTTTAAATGATCTTCACAGATTTTAACTGTTTCTCTAAAGGCATCCAGTGCTTGTTTTTTCATATTTACTTCTTCTCGTAATCTTGTATATTTGTAAGAGCGACCCTCAAAGTCTTTTGTTTTTAATACATATTTTTTGTGGATTTCCTTAAATTTAGTTTCTAGGGTATCATCACTCATTTTTTCTTCACCTTCGTTTTCATGTATTCTAGATAGAGGGTACATAAGCTTGATGTCCAAGCTGCTGTTACAATGTGCCAGGGAGTACTCCGTATAAAACCGAACCAGCTCCACCACTGACTTAAAGTCAAAAGGTTCACAAAATCCATAGCGCCCCTCATGGTTATAAATTTTTATAAGTTTATTCATACCCCCTTTTCTTACTGTCAGAGTATAACCACTATCTTTGTTAGATGCGTTGCGCACCAGGAAGGTGCCATCGCATGTGTCCCGTAATTTCTCTGTAGCCTCATCTCTGGAACACACAATAAGCATCAATGAGGAGTGGCCTACAAAAAAGATAGGTAGATACATACCTCATGTTATTGTAACAATTCAATGAATTTCATCAAACATTTTGTAGTGTACAAAATGTTTGATGAAATTCATTGAATTGTTATTGTTGAATAAAAAACAGGAAATTTATTTTATTATATACATACCCCAACTAACCCCCTGACATTTTTCACTATTACAGTGGAAGTCTATGGTTAACCCTTTTTAGAGCATTACAATTATAATGTAAAAAAAAAACCTAGAAATACTCTCTGCTTTAAAATGTATTTTTTTGTTCTTGTTCTGTATTTCTTGTTTAAAAGCTAAAAAGGGATCTTTGTATCAGCAATGTTCACATTTTATCCTCAAAAATACTTATTAATATGCTGTTCCATACATTTATTTTGACGTTAGTCTTTTGATTATTTATGTTTGATTTTACAAGCAGATGTAATTTTTTTGCATATTTAACAATGATTTTGTCTCGGTCAAAGATAGCCAGAGATTGGATAAAGTTGGATAGAGGGAAGGATAATGATCACAGGTCACTCTAAATGGATAAATTTTTCTTTTCATATCCATATCAACGATTTGCAACATATTTACATTATGTCAGTAAAAATCAAAATTAATAACTAGTAAGAATTTCCAAATTTCTCTCAAACTCATTAAATAAGTGTTATTAAATGCGCCAATCATTGTAGGTAAACATTATTTTTGTATATGCAAACTTCATTTTTGTAGCAGCCAAAGGGTAGTGTAGCCTTTTGCTGGAGAAGTGAAATATGTTCAGAAGATTATTTCCCATAAGAAAACAATATTAATGTTTTCTGACCATAATGTTCTCATTTGAAATATTTCACAACATTAGGGTTTTGTATCTCTTGTATTTTTCTAAACAACCTGAATGGCGTTATAGGTAGGTGCTACACATTTGGTAAAAGAACACAGGTTTAACTTGACCCATGAACCCCATGACCCTAAAACCAAAATTATAACCTACTTGTGATTTACCAAAACAATTTTTAATGGAATTTGAAGAAGTTTGATACAAAGATGCAGATTCTTTTAGTTTCTTATCTGATATGAGACTAAAAGAAACTGCACCTCGGTGACACTTTTTAGAGTGAAATCAGTGTTTAAATTAATTGTGTCCACATTAGATATTGTTGCTTCCTGATTTTTCTGATAGAAAACCTACAGCTGTGTGAGAGTCTATAAACAAAAAACAGACATAATTGAAATAGACTTACCTAGTGATATCACCCCAATACCATTCGGCATTCTCCAAACTCTCTTCGGCTGACTGTTGAGGAGCGCCTATTTCAACCATTATTTCATATTTGGCACTCAAAGTTCATACATAATGAGATTTTCACTTTATTCATCAATAACTAAGACGAACTGAACACATCGTACAGTACATCTGCCGAGGATATTCTACTGTAAGAGCGGCTAGATCACAAAACTTCCGCGTTCGAGGTTACGTAGAAAATAACCATATTCACTCTCAAAACATTAATTAACACTTTATTACACAGTTTATATAAACTCAGCCACTGAACACACGGCAAATCTTGAACTACACTTCGAAAAAGAGGAATCTAGATCACAAAGGAAATGGGCAAGAAGAGTATGATGATTGTTGCTATGGCACTAAATACTTCCTTAGATCTGAATTTGGGAGTTCCCGTTTATGGATATTATTTCTTTATCCTAAAAAAAGGGTATTGTAAACCCATGTTTTATTTAATAACTCAATTAAAATTCATACACTTCCTTTTCGTAACTCAAACATTACCACTAAACCCGTCCGCCATCTATAAAATCGCCATAAATTGAAAAAAAAAACTAGGTACGCAAGTGATGCGCTGCGCTGACTGTCAAGGTGGTGCGTCAAAATCACAGAGTACATTAATCTTTATGGTAGTCAAAATCTACGGCGCGGTGGGCCGTGAGCCGATAGCTTCGCTAAGCATCACTATAATACATACTTTTCAAGTTTTCTTTGAATAGTGATTGACTTAGCAAAGTAAATACACACAGCGACATTAATTTTGACATTTGGTACCTAAAGTAAATCGAATGCACTTCCTTTTTTTTCCTCATTTCAAAAACCTAAAAAGGTGAGTTTTGGATAGAGCCGTAACAGACGCTCGGATTTGGTACGGCGCCCACAAGATTTGGTACGCTCCCGGACCATATCCGCCCGTGTGTAGAGTGGTCCGCCGAAAATTATTATTATTAATTGAGTCCGCCGTAGTCCGCTTGTTTGCACATCGGATTTGGTCCGCTCCGTACCAAATCTGGACGTGTGTACGCTTGGGCCGTACCAAACTACAACAGACTGCAATAAAAATTTAATAATGTATTTTTCAATTTAGCCAATTCTCTGCTTTTTTTCAGCTTTTTACGGTGTGGTTGGTACATGTTGGTACATTGGTGGTTGTAATGTTGCTGCTATTGTTGCCGCAACCACCATAATTTTTGATCCCGTCGTGTGTTGCGAGATCGAATTTTGTGGGCGGAGTTAGTCCGCCGGCCGTACAAAATCCGAGCGTCTGTTACGGCTATACTCTTCTTGTAATAAGCGAATATAAAAACTGGTAACACATGCAGTAATTCGGGTGACAGGCAACTAATAAGTATTCTGTGGTCCGAATGCCTAGTCTATGTGTTCTGTGGTCCGAAATGTCTTTGACTCTGTAGATTTCGTACATCTGTTAGGTACAGATTACTCTGTGGTACAGATTAATGTACTCTGTGCATCTGTCTAATCAAAAATGTTTTTTATTTTCATTTTTGCTTGGAAATTGTGAAATTAGTGTTAAAGTGAAATTTCTGTGTTATGAAGTAACAGAAAAGAAAAGGAAATCATATAAAAAAGCTGCGGCGTTTTACAGAAAATAATGTTATTTTGCTGCGGTCATATCTACCGATTCTCAAAATGTGTATCAAAGCTGGTACAATAATATTTTGCACGCTTTTCTTCTTCGTTTCGTCCACACATATAAAGGGAGAATTCTCGACTAATGAATTTTTCAAGTTCCTAGTGAAATTCGGGTTCCAGAAGACAGATATCCATTATCAAAAGGAAACATATGGCTATATTTTCGGGAACCTTACAGCGAATGTTCAATTCAAATACCCCATAACGTTCGCTGTATTAGACAGAGGTCACTTTTTACACTACTACAAAAGCCGTGATATTACTGATAAAGAGCTAGCATGCCAGGTAATGTTCCAAAATTTGAATGGAACAGCCTATCATCCCAAATGTAATGCCTATGGCCAAGATCTCTTCAGAAGAATTCCATGTCCGAAAGGTGAGCTGTGTATCGATGAAGATACACCATGGAATGTGGTAAAGAAGAATCAGTTTACATATGTCATTCAAAACTCTGGACAACCAAGGTAAATGATATTTACTGATATTAGATCTTAATACTAAACTTTGTCAGTGGTAAATTTTCCATTAGCCAATATTAGCACTGGCTATAAACTAGCTATAGCTGTTTCAGCCTATTTTAAATGATTTTTATTTTGTTTTAATGAAATGTGGAAAAGTGTTCCTTGGGTCATTGTTTAATGTTTTATTTTTATTTTCAAACAGATTTTGGTATGTATCAATGGTGTCATGTTACCTAGATGAGGTTTCTTGTACATGGCACCATTACACTGGAGCACCCTCAAAGGACAACAAAACCCTCACAAATATACCTCAAACTGTAAACTATGACTTCTGGCTGGTCAATGGAAGTCCCAATTTATCATTTTACAACACATTGCTGTACCAGTTTTCATTTGATAGACAGAACACCATGGAATTGTATCTTGTTTTCTGGCTATGCTATATTATTCTAGTGCCAGTACAGATTTATGCTGTCAGGTAAGGTTTTGACATATTTTTAATAATTAAATGTCAACACACCAGTAAAATTGATTAATACATTTTCAGAGATATTCACTCCAAAACTTTTAAATCAATAGAGTAAGCAGTATTTTATTGTATAACTGTGATTATTTGTGTTACTCGAAGCAAAATCTATGTATAGAGCTTTCTTAACAGATATTTAATTTAATTTATGTGAATAATTATACTCTTCATTTTACCATATTATCCCTGTTCATTCTATTGCTAACACTACTACATAATATTTTGTATTGCATTACCGCTTTGAATCTTGGCACAAACATGCATAGTAAATGTACTATTTAATTTCAGAACACAAAAGCATCCAGTGACAAAGTTGTTCACATTCAGCCTTGTCCTGGAGTTTATTGCTCTATGCTTCAATGTGCTACATACTGTGAAGTTTGCTGCGGATGGTGTAGGGTTTGCTGGGCTGGCTGCCGCTGGGGATGTTTTAGATATAATGAGCAGAGTGAGTCACAAAGTTTTACATCCTCTTTATACTAATTATTTGGGCTTATTTTGAACCATCATTACTTATTATCAACCAGTACCATCAAACGGAGTGAATAACATCGGAGTGGTCAGAAACAAAACTTTGATAAGGTTTTTCACGTTAATAACATAATATTGGTTGTCTAAGAAAGCAACTTTATTTTATTTATATCAATTCCATAAAAATGGAGATTGCAAATTCTGCAAACAAGATTTATGTAACAACAAAATTCCCTTCAAAGTTTTGTGCCAATTCACCCCTGCATTCATATTCACCCTGTTTGTAGGTATTACATTACAATGCATGTCGTCCTGTGATAGGTCACATACTGGGTCCAAGACGAAGTTAAAAAAACTTTCAAATTGGCTTTGATATATTTGTTTCACTTGCTGTTATTGGAGTCATTATACTACTCAGCAAAGTTTTAATACCTTATTCTGTGAAGGAAGGCTAAGCCAAACGGAAATCTCTGGGTTTACATGTTCTGTGTTTTGAGTCTATATGTATGTTTGCTTTACATAATTTAAGTCATGATGTAGGTAAATAAATTGCAAATTGCATGCTACTGTACCAGTTAATATTGCAGTTACTGCTAATAAGTAAATAAATTATGTGTCAATGTTGGAACATACCAAACACATAAAAGTTTTAAGGGCCGATTTTTCAATGGTCAGTTAAGATTCAATGAATTCAAGATTACATGGTTGTTAAGATTACTTAACATTAAAAACAAAACTTTTTCAGTCACTTTGTAGCCAATCAGAAAACTCCACAAAGAACTGCTAGTAAGCTTACAGTATTCACCATAATAATTATAGTGATGTGTGTGAGCATTTTTATTAGATTCATAGTCTATGACCTTCTATTTCACATAAAATATGACATAGGTTCTCCTAACTACTCTACTACTATTACTAATACCAGTAATACCTACAACAGCATAATGAATGAATAACTGATTGTCTCATATCTTTTTGTTTTATGCAATTTTAATTACTTAGTAAAATGCATTTTATTGCATGCTACAAATACCTATTGTTACTTATCTGCCATAAACACCTCAATAACTTATTTTGTTGTTTTTCAGACGCTGTTCATGTTGCTCCTACTTTTGTTAGCAAAAGGTTGGGCAGTGACTAGATTGGAGCTAACATACAAACCACTGGTATTCGGAGTTTGGCTTGCTTATGGAATCGTTCATATTCTTCTTTATGTTTGGAACACTGTAAGTATATTTGAATTATATTTTGACTTTAAAACAACAAATTGAGACTGAGGCAGCTTTGAAGGTGGAGTTTATCTGAGGTATGACAAAAACATACCTACTGTAATGTAGCGTAAAAAAATAATTACAAAACGCCTGTTACTTCTATTGTATGTAAAATGTTTTTAATAGCCAATACCTGCAAGTTCATTGTATTGTAACCTGATCATGACATTTATTTGAAACAATCTCTTTATAACACACAAAGTTATTTCTTTATAGACTGAAGTGGACATCATAGAAGAGATTGACGAATACCAGACATGGCCTGGCTGGTTGATTCTTGCGCTACGCGTAGCCATAATGACTTGGTTCGTGCTAGAACTGCGATATACAATGATGTACGAACACAATATGCCAAAGCTTAACTTTTTACTACACTTCGGTGCATCTAGCCTCGTGTGGTTCGTGTATTTGCCAATTATTGCGCTGATTGCGCTGCAGATCAGCCCTCTGTGGAGGTTCAAGTTTTTATTAGGTGAGTGTTACAGTTTCATTGTCATTATGTAAGCCCAGCGACGTTACGCAATTCTTTTTATTCATTACCTACCAGTCACATTCACCTCAGTTGCGGTTCAATTTTCTTGTTGATAGAAAGTGGGTTGACTTATAGATGAAATTTTTAACTGTTTTTATTAAATGTTTAGTATCAAAGATCATGTTATTGATACGGAACCCCATTACTAAACCTACGCTGTCCGACTGTCCATCCGTCCATCTGTCTCTCAGCCAGCGGGCTGTACTTATCTCAAGAACCGTAACAGGTAGCCAGATGAAATTTTCACAGTGTGTATTACTGTTGCCGCTATATCAACAAATAATAAAAATTAAAGGAGGCTCCCATACAAGGAACGTGTTTTTTTTTCGGTTTATAGTGCGGAACCCTTCGTGTGAGATTCCGATTCGCACGTAGCCGGTATTTTTATTTATAAAGTCGTTGTACTTACACTTTCGCTGCCAAAGCGATTACCATTTATTTACATACTTAAATGTTTTATTTTATAACTTTCACTATATGCGGAGTTGCGTATTACATGCATTAGCTAAATTACGAACAAATGATATCATATTTTCTTCGAGCCATAATGGGCTCTCGTTAAACTTGTAACGGCCATTACAGTTAACCGAATAATATCTGGTCACGTATGGGCAATTAGGTATCTTGAACAGTCGTGTTTGTAAAACTTGGTGGTGTAAAATCATTAAGTTATCCGGAATTATTTAATGAAATAAATCGATTTACGTTTGTTAGTTACCTAACTAACAAACGTAAATCGATTATAGTATGTACCTACATACTATAGCTTTTTACCCGACTGCGTCAGAAGGAGGGTAATGTTTTTCGAGCGTACCTATGTATGTATATATGTTTGTATGTAAGTATGTCCATTTCTTTGACACGCCCTACAGCCCAAACGGCTAGACGGATTTTGACATAATGACTAATGAGGTGTCGTTGAATTTGTCAGAATTGCGGTAGTGACATAGGCTATTTTTCAAAACTCACTAAAATGTAGGAAAAAAAAAAATACTGTCAAAAAATCCGACCGCTAACAACTTTTTAAAAGTTCCAATCAAGTCGCTATTCAAGCAGTTTGATGCAGTTCAATCACAGATCTGAGGCCACAAACTGCATCAGACTGCTTGAAAAGCGACTTGTTTTGAATCTTTAAGTCGTTTTTAGCGGTTGGGTTTTTTGACAGTAATTTTTTTTTCACAAAATAAATCGCAAGGAAAATTAGGTAAGTACCTAGAACCGTCTTCAGGGTTCCATCTATCTCAGTATAAAATCGGTCCAGCTAATTAACCGTGAAAGGGTAACAAATTAACAAACCCATTTTCGCATAAGTATATATTTTATAATATTATACTTCGAATTAGATTTGAAATCGTGGCTTATTCACTATGAGTCTTAAATGTTTTAGTCAGTGTGCGTAATTAGTTAACTATCGCTTCATTAAAACTACGTACGTACCTAAATCAGGCGTTTCAATGGGATTACCGCTGTGGGTAGCGTAATTAACGTGCGTTCGCGTGCACCTTGTAAAATCCGCTGCAATCTGTTTTATACGTCATAATATCCGTTCGTGACGCGAGAAAGGTTAGTTCGATTCGGGAAATATACCTACCTTTTAACTGAATAAGGTATGGATTCTTTTTTTTTTTTTTTTTCTCCTTGTTTATCTTGCAATCGGTTATCAACCTTTAGCAGATTTGTTGTGTGGATATTGACTGCTGAGGTTCATTCTTCCAGTGAAGAATCTGCCTCTCAAAATTGTTTCTCACTTTACTTAATAAAGTCCCATATGTGGTGGCGTTTGAGCCTTTTGATGGTAGTTGGTTCGCTTAGGGCTATGGCTAAGGTGTTGGTGTGTGACGTTATTCGTTGCTTGTATGTCTGTATTTGGTGTTCTATTTCCTCTTTTATTGTTTTTATTTGTAGATGCTCATGTATTTCTGAGATCTTCATAAACCATGGAGCATTTGATATTATTTTGAGAGCCTTGTTTTGAAATCGCTGGAGAATTTCCACATTTGAGTCTCTCGCAGAGCCCCAGAGCTCGACGCCATATGTCCAGACAGGCTTTAGTACTGCCTTGTAAATGAGTACTTTGTTCTCCAGTGACACGTGTGATGATCTTCCTAGGAGCCAGTTCAGTTTTCGGAGCAGGATGTTTAGCTCGTCCCGTTTTTTTTCTATGTGGTGTCTCCACGTTTGTTTCCTGTCGAGATGTAGGCCGAGGTACTTAGCTGTTGTCCCGTGTGGAAGTGTGTCACCTCCGAGCTTAACAGGTGCGCAGTTGTCCTTTCTAAGTGTAAAAGTCACATGTGTCGATTTGTTAGCGCTAGCTTTTATCTTCCAGTCTCTCATCCACTTAGAGACCTTGTCGAGGTGATTTTGTAGTGCGAGTGAGGCCATGTTAGGGTCTTTGTTATTACACAAAGCAGCCGTGTCGTCAGCAAAGGTGGCGGAGAGAATTTCCTCTGAAGTTGGTAAGTCTGCTGTGTATATAAGGTAGAGGGTTGGACCCAATACGGAGCCCTGGGGTACGCCAGCCTGTATGTTGTAGAATTCCGAGTAAGAGTCATTAACTTTTACCCGGAAAATTCTGTCTTCTAGGTAGGACTTTAGTAGAACGTACAGGTTATGTGGCAACTGTTTCTTTATTTTAAACAACAGGCCCTGGTGCCAGACCTTATCGAACGCTTGCTGTACGTCCAAGAATACAGCCGAACAGTACTCTTTTCGTTCCAGTCCCTCTCGTATCTTATTCACCACTCTATGCACCTGCTCTACAGTTGAATGCCCTATTCTGAATCCAAACTGATGTTGTGGGATAATGTTGCCGTCTATAAGTATGTCGTTGAGCCTACGTGCAACGACTTTCTCAAAAAGTTTAGACATAACAGGCAGTAGGCTTATTGGCCTGTATGAAGACACAAGGTGAGGTATGGATTCTTGAAACTATTTGATAAAAGGACAATAACAAATTTTGAAGTAGGTAGGTAGGTACATAACCTCACGCCTATTTCTATGACGGAGATAGCACTAGCAAAAACTACAGAACGCCAACTGATACATTCCTAACATACTGTTTTTTTCTCGTTTAAATTCATACGATGACGTTGTGGTGATACACGCATGCCAATATTTTTGTCTTATTATTTTCCTGCCATTATCCCATGTTACGAGTGCTTGGGCGTCGCAAAACGTTTCCTAAATTCTGTCTTGGCAACAATGTCAACCATCATGCTCCTGACTACTGACTCCCTTTTCTTTCATATCACCCCATTGTGTCACCTTATGTAATGTTTTCTTCATCTATATTTTCTGTAACTTATATGGAAACATGATAGAGAGTAGGTATTCTATTCTATTCCATACACAATCCATCCATCTTTTTGCCCTCCCTCTCCCTCCATTTTACTGTTCTAATGTTTCTAAATAATAATTTTGGGAACATAAAAGGGGTGTATAATTTAGTGTCCGACCAAAAGTTTTGACGGTCGAAACCGAATTTCGGCTTCGATCTCAGTTTTGGCCGAAACCGAAACTTCTGTATTTTTTTGGGAAAAATAAAAAACACACAAAACCAAAACACACCACACAAACATTTTAAAATATTTATTTGTACTATTGGCGATGCAAAGATTACGCGCGCCCCTCTTGCGACGGAATTTAGAAGTTGCCTAAGAACGAGACTTGCAGTGTTGTGAACAAAATCCCTTCTGGCCTGACATAGCAAATTACAGAGTGTTGTGTGGAAAAGGGAGAGGGAGGCCTTTGCCCAGCAGTGGGACAAAATAGGCTAGATAGATCTAAATAAATTTAGAAAAAGGGAGTCATTCGAACCTAACAAACATGTTAAGATAAGTATTTTGATTTCTTGAAAAAGTGTTCAGACTGGGCTCGGACTATCGATATTCAAAATCCCCGCATAATGCCAATCACCAATCAACTTGAGATTCCCCGCAGTTTGTGAAATTTCCTACACGTTGGCAACGCTTTACGAAAATTGTCAGTGTCGTTCTTCGACAGCTTCACAATTTGAAACTAAAGGCGCAAGTTATCTTTGCTTTGCCAATGGTATAAACGTCAAGCTACAAAAAAAAAAACTTGGCAAACAAGTCATGATACGACTTTCGACTGTGGGCTTTCTGGTCAGTGAACCAAAAATGTCCGATCGCACCTCCTTGGGGATTAATTTTATAATGTGTTTTTGCTATAAAAATCGTATGTTTGTTTTCAGGTATCACATACTCAGCAGACTGCCTCGCGTTTTCTGTGATGGCTCATTTGCTCTGGCCGACGCGCTCAGAACAGTACTTATTACTAGCACCCTCTGACTATACAGGTATTAATGAATTTATATATGTAAGTACTATTTTTGTTGTGAAGTTCGAAAACCGGCAACTAACAGGTTAATTATAACTCATGGAAATAGGGAATATGGATGAAAAAATGTTTGTTATCTACACAGGTTTATCTCAAAATATACAAAAATATAATACTAACAGTGAAAATAGAATCAAAATAGATCGAAAAACCAATGTGATAATTATAACTAAGTATTTTAAACAAAAATATCTGTCCCTCTCGCGAAAACGTTGTTTTGTGTAGCAGCTGTCTACACGTCATGGACTTTGACGTCAAAGTTCATATCGGACTTCTCTTTCTAATTGTCAACTTTGAAACTTTATAACATAGGTTCATCGCCGATGAAGTTATTTCAAAAATGATTACATAAGTGCTTTCTAAAACTAATAAGTATTTCATTTCGTAAATAAAAAAATTGCATGCATATTTCCAGCCATAGCTTCAATCTGTAGTTTGTGCAGTGTTATTGGGATTTTCGAAATTTAAGTACCTAAGTAATAGCCAGTCTTGATTTGTGTGATGTCCTCCTCCGATTACATTGCAAATCCATATACATAGATAAAGCGGGAACAAATAATTAACCCATTTCAAAGTAAAGACTATTATAGACTTTTAGATTTAAATTATAAATAAGTATGAAACACAAATGTACTCAACGAAATTAGGTCTTTACCTAGTTGTATAACCACGTTTCGATAACGCGCTATTCAAAGTTATAAATAATGTTCATCCGTGAAATGAATGAATGGATGCCTCTATAGCGGGACGTTGATCGTTGTAATGTAACGCGTTATACGTCATATCGAGGCCATATCATACAATTGGCCATTTCATGATGTGGCCGAAAATATCATGAAATGGCCAGCGAAAACTGACAATATCATTTAAACGTCAACGTTTGATGATAATATATCAATCCACGTTTTGCTATATCATGAAATATCTGGCCATATCATTAAAAATGACAACTTCAAACCCAACTTAGGCGATGGAGTCCCGCTTCGCGGGGCGCCTATTTCTGTCTACAGGGTTTAAAGGAACCTCACCGATTGTGTCCCCACGTTGCCGTTGTGGTGGGGCTTGTGTGTCTCTGTGATCTTGGAGCTCTGCCGGTAGAGTTACTCATGACGGAAAGGCAACGACTGTTTTCTGCTTGACAGTGGCAACGAGAGCCGAGGAGGCTCCCAATCAGCGTCCTTTGAAAACCTGATCCGATTCAGCGCCAAAACGCCTGACAAGGTGTCGGTCGGGCGAGGCGCGGGCTTAGTCGCCCAATTTTGGAGGAAGGGCTCGTTCGAGCGTCGTGTAGATGTGGGGTCAGACTGACTCTGCATCTGGCGTCAGCTCAGCGAGCTCTGGACGTGAGGGAGAGTCCAACGAAGAGCTGGTCTCGCCGCGGGCCAAAAAATCCCAACCAGTACGCGGGGTAAGAGCCGAGAAGGAGGAAAGGGGAGGGTGCTCGGCTCTCAGGAGCCTGCCCAGCGAGCCGCGAAAGCTCGCCGAGGAGGGGCGCCACCCTGGAGCGATCGGTCCTTCGACTGATCGCTCCAGGGTGGCGCTATATCTTCGTCTTCTATCGGCGTTGAGCCTCCATTGGACGAAATATCCAAGCTGCGGGCGAAGGCCGCCCGCTTGGCGGCCGACACGGAGCTTCTCCAAAAGGAGAACGTGAAGCTCCTAGCAGACCTGGCCGGGGTTCACAGGGGGCGCCTCAACGGGGGCACAAGGAAGGACAAAGCCTATCCGTGCCGGTGGAGAACCAGGTGCTGGACCAGGTGCGGCACGAGATGGCTGCCTTCCGGGAACGGTTCTCCGTCCTGGAGGGCATTGTCTTGCGCTCCCCGCTAACAGCGAGCCAGAAGGCTTCATACGCGGCCGCCGTGGCTGCCAAACCGGGATCGTCCAGTCAGGCCAACCGAGAGGCAGGGACGGCACCCGCAAAGCCGGCGCCGGAAAAACCGGCACCGGTCAAGCAAAAGAAAGGCGGAGTGAAGTCCTGTGGCTGTAGCCAGATGGCAAGTGGCCGAGGAGAAGGAGAAGGTGGGCAAGGCAGCCAGGGCGGCCTAGAAGCGAGGAAGCGGCGGCGCAACGAGCGAAGCGTTGAGTAGCTCGCCGTCCGACCAGACCAGGTCCGAGTTGAGGACGCGTTTGTGTTCCACGCGCGCCTGAAAGAGATGTCAACATAGGTGCCAGGGCTCGCTAGGGCCAGAGCCTGCCAGGGCTGCGGATATTGTTCGAAAGCGTTACCGCGGCCCTAGAACGCAAAGGGCAATAGGAGAAACACGGATGGGTTTTAGTCAGTAAGAGTCTGACACCTCCTGCCGCTCCGCCCAGAGCGGAAGGAGACATCTGATGATTTCCCATCCTTTAAAAAAAAGGGTTTAAAGAAACCTATCCGTGTCTGGGTGCCCTAAGTTGCCTCAAACCTAACTTGAACTAACATTGGCCACATCATGAAATTACTTTTTTGTTCAGCAGCATTATTATTAGCTTTTTTATTGGAATAATTGTCCGCCGCCATGATGCATCACAAAAAGAACGATACCAACAACGCCTCTAACGATGGATAATTAAGTCTATTTTATTGTTTTGTGCTGTTATCTATTTACCAGTCCATTTACTAATTGGTAGGTTGTGGGCGTAAAGTCAATGATGTTCGTTTATGTAACGACGGCCGATTTATAAAACAGACTGTTAATTGAAGCGAAACAGATAAGTGCAGAGCTATGAAAACAAAAATGTAAAAATCCACTAAATTCATGATTTTGAAGCTAGTAAAATTCAAATTCACGTTAACCAACTTGTGCACTTGTGAAACGTCAGAAGCTAGGGGCACGGGCCAATTGGTAATATTCTATGGAGAGGAACCGACAAGGAGTTCAATGGTTTAATGAAAAATAATTGCGTTTTCATAATGTTTCCACTTCTCCGCTGCAAGGGCAACTCGGTCTGGTCTGCAAGCGGTTTATGAGGAGCATAGTGTAGATTAGGACATCTTTCATTAGGATTAAACTGATACGATATTATTTTATACTGTCTTGACTTTGATCGGAACTAAATCCAAAGTATTATAGTGACGAACCATACAAAACTACCCCGCTTACTAAATCCTATTGATTTATTGACAAAGAAAATAATATAACCGTAATAAAAAGTAATCTTGATTATCTGTGGGCTGGATTACTCGCACCGCCGATATACTAGGGTTTGCTATCACTTTTCGTTCTTAATACACGATGATTTTATCTGCACCAACGTTTATCAAAGCACTTCATATATCGCAAAACATCATGTTGTAATGGAATCGGCCGCATGCCTGATTAAGTACACGAAGCGTAGGTACATTATAATGGCCCTGAATGATTTTTGTTACAAACAGTTATATATTCAGGTTTATACTTACAATCTTATCAATTAACGCAATTTATACGAGTTATCCCCTTTATTTGTTCTTTAAACATAATAATATCGGGTGTCGTCAAAGTAAACGAATAATATAACAAAATCACGCTAGCTTTAAAAAGTCTTCCCCCGCCCTATAGTCTTGACCGGTCAATATGTGGCTTTTATAAAACCCAAGTGCGGGTCGGACTCGCGCACGAAGTATTTATTTTATTCTGTTTTTAGTATGTGTTGTTATAGCGGCAACAGAAATACATCATCTGGGGAAATTTCATTTCCCCAGATTTTTAGTTCATGAGATACAGCCTGGTGACAGACAAACAGACAGACGGACAGCGGAGTTTTAGTAATAAGGTCCCGTTTTTACCCTCTGGGTACGGATTCCTAAAAATGGACATAGGGTTTAGATTACACTGGTTCTAGCGCTCGACGCTCTTATGAATTTCAATATCAGCCAATACGTTACAAAACACCGCACACACCGCGCATACACCGTGGTGTTAAAACGCGACTATTGTTGAATTGCTGTTGTTATAATATTTCTTTTTTATAACTTCCAGCTGGCATTGAAGAGCTAGACGAATTCAACGAGTCCCCTCACGTAGTACACAGCGACACGGTCGCCCTCACAACTGCTGAAAGCATCAACGCTGACGACGAAGAGATCATATTCACCAGAGCGACGCACAAAAACGGCACCGCCTTCTCATAGCAACGCGAACAAGTAAGAGAGGATCCCGTCGAATAACGCTCAGGGCGCAGTCCCCGAACGAATGAAATTATGAATTTAACACGATCGAAATTATTTACTAATATTGGTCTCATTAAATAACGATTTGATGTTGTAAAAGTCATGTTGATTGTGTCGATTTAAATATTGTTGTTTTTAATATTTATTATGAAAATACGAGACGAATGATGTGAACGAAGGAGATTATGAATGAGTGATAAGAAATTCGAATATTATGGCTAATTTATTTAGCCAATAGTAAATTTTATTAATGTATCCTGCTGTGTGATATTCAAGTACATTGATTCCTCATCGAAGAAATCGTTGAAAGCACAAAATGTATTGTATTTAACTAAGAATACATAATTATATGTAAGCGATATAGTTCCGGTCTCAAAGCGATCGTATCAGAGTCAATTAACGAGTTTATGTTCTTCAGTTTCAAGATAATAAGAGTGGAACAAAAAATATCACAAATGTACTATGTGCCAACGATTGAATCAACTATTATGTAATACGAGAAAATATTACAGATACTTATAATATAGGAGTATTCGTAATCATTGTGTCTTTGTGAAAAATGTCTGAATTTACCAAAATATATTTAAGAAAATGAGTGTTAAAAGTGCTGTTAAAGTTGAATGGAGTTTTTCTTATTGTATGTATTGGTTTGTATTGTCGTAATGCACTCTTGAATAGATTCATGTTCGATTGCCAACTTCTGGTACTTATTTACGGTTAACTTAAATTGTTTGTGGTATATATGTCGCAGCCAACTAGCTTAATCAGTCGTTTCATTAAAAACCTAGACTTTTCATTGAACTGCGCCGTTTAATTAGCGACATAAGTGACATGGGCAAGTTATCAATCAATCAAATATTTATTTTTCAGAATATGGTACAATAGGTGGTATGATAACGGTTCCAGCATATCCTGCCATAATATGGCGTACAAATGAAAATATAAACAAAGCAAAGTGAGATAGAGAACACAATATGAATTTATATTATTTAATAAATAAGAATTGTACTTCATTGTATTAATTTGAAATTGTTATCCAACGATATTGAACCAAAGATGTACCTTAGGTCGCGAAAAATTGTCGCAGTTAAATGAAAAGGCTAGGCAGCCAATTAAACGGCTGATTAAGCTATTTGGCGGCGACATATATAACAAAAAGTTTAAAGCACAGTGATCCTGGATGTACCTGAGTATTATAAAATATTATGATATTTGCGTAGCACTGATATGTACCACAGCACTGAGTAGCGATGATTAAACCGCGCTGTCAATGAAACACGTATGGTATCAATCTTAGTTCTTATGACGTTGTATGCGTATAACTGTGATTATTCTGTTATTAACACCGTATTCAAAATATCAGAACGTGCGATATATTATTAAGTTTGATGAAGTTGTGTGTATTATTTCGGAATGAGATCGAATAATCCTACGGGTTGTTAAGGTTTGCTAGTGAAATCAAATTCTTATGAAAAAAACGCTGATACATTTTGTATACAAATAGCTACTTACTTGAATATAACAAATAGATTCGTAATGTACAGTGACTTTTAGAAATGTTAAAGTACAATTAGATCTCAAATTGATGTTATCATTGTGATTCTTATAACGAAACGGCGTGACAGCTGCATTATATTTTTGTCAATGTCTAAATTAATTTGCTATTCGTGTTATCTGTCTAATTACTGTGTGTAAATTATTTGTATAGTCGCCAAATCAACTAAATTGTCAAACTAACACACTATTTAAAATTATTAGGCAAAATAGCTTCTAATGCATTCTTTTAGCGATCTTTAGGACATAAAATAAATTTATTGTAGCAGAGCATGCTCTTTAAAAATTTTAGAATAATTAGATTTGATGGTCATATTATTTTGTTGTGGACTTTGGAATTATAAGCAGACTCGTTTTTGTTATTCACAGTTATAGTTTGTGCAAAGCATGCTCTATGCTCTATTGAAGTAAAACGTTATTGTTTTAAAAATAATGTCGTGTCAATATAGAGTAAGGATAGAAATGCTAGTGTTGTACATTTTTGGTTACGAAATTTTATTTTATTAGAAGAATTTATTTTATAACTTGTAAAAATAGCCGAAAGCTGAATTTATATACTTAGGGCCTAATGCACAAATGTACTCGATGTAATAAATTAATATGAAACGAGTTTTATGAACACGAATTGATTGTTTTGCTGTAAACAAGCATCACATGACTTACTGTGCATTAGGCCTTACAATGTAATAGAAATATTGGATCCTCTATTTATCGACTAGGTTTCTCAAAAGAACTATTCACGGAGGTATACACATACTACAAAATTACTGGAGTTAGTTTACTTTACCTCCTGTCAGTAATTTTGTAGTAAGTATGTTGCTTTTGTGTGTACCGAACCAAAAAATATCACGTTTACTTGTCTGAAGTTATTGGTAAATTTAAAGGAAATACAAAAGTACTGATGTAACCGTTTTCTTAATGACGCTTAGTTAATTGGAACAGTTTTTAGGGCAAAAAATATTTGTTGACATTTAGAAGTCGTTTTATCGACTCATTTAAAGCAATTAAAAAAAATAACAATTAAAGGCCGGTTTTCTTCGACAAATGCTTTTTGCTGAGCATTAACGGCGCACACAAATGCTGCTTTCATGCGTTGGACAAACTGGGTTTCATGTTTTTAAGTGTCTCAAGTAATTAGGTGTTTTCTTAAGTAGAAAAATAATAACTTTATTTAGTTCCTCCGATAGATTTTCAAAAAATATTGAACTAGCATTTTTTTTTTCCATTTCAAATCGATGCAAATTGATAAAGATAAAGCGCATCATAGTTTAAAAGTGAGTGACCTAAAAGTGTACTAAAAATTGACGTCACGCGTGATTTCAACGCACTGTATCGTCTTATTTTTAGGGTTCCATACCTTAAAAGGAAGAAACGGAACCCTTATTGTTTGTTTACGTGAAAAAGAAAAAAATACGTGTCCAATATTTTTGGAAATCTATCTGACGGACTAATTAGATTTTTTCAGGAAAATACCCGAAAGTGGCAGGAAACGTAGGACGATAAGACCGATCAGCCTTTGTGCGCGCTCACTTATACATTTTGATAACAAAGTTTGTTAAGAGTCCGGAGTGTTGTCTCCGCTCAGGACAAAGATGGAGCTTATTTATTTTTTTATGGAATTTAATGAGATTTACGGACTAAGTTATATCACATGTAACCTGTTTACATATAAGAAAGATTTTGTTAATCATTAATTATTTTTCCCTTTACATAATATACGCTGATATGGGAAACATGCGACAGATTGAAATACTTTTTTCTAGCACATGTAAAACGTTAAAATTCCATAACTACCGTTTTTTATTAATATTTCCCTAGATCTTGGTGATTAATGCACATGTCTCCACTTTACGAGACGAGGCTCTTGCTTTAAACTGGGAAAATACAGACTAGGTTTATTATACAAACAAAATATGGTCACACGACTTACGTCCAGGTGGCAAATTGATTTTTTACTTTTAAAATTACACGTTTTTACGGTTTATTTTCATTTGTTTTTATATTAATAATAAAAATTGGTACCCGCGAACAATAGTGGTTAAAAATCAACTTACAAAACATAACGTTGAAGTAAATACTTGAGTACGGAATATAAATCATGTGAGATTATTATATAAAGTACAGCTCCTATTGAGAATTGCGCAATGACTGGGTTTACTAGTCAGACCTTGGCTCCGATAAAGCGTGGCGTCGTCTATCACTCATCTTTTTTTAATGAAATACATGTGGTAAATAGCCAGGCAATAGGGATGATTCCTGAGTAAAATAAAAATAATATGATTCTATTTAGTCCGTCAGTTATATTATCGAAAAATATTGGACATCTATTTTTTGCTTTATCAGATCAATAAAAATTTACGAAGATCAGAAGTGGGAGCTAAATGTGACGTCACGCGAGTGTTCAACGCTCTGTTCTCGTCTTCAGTTTTTGTTTACGTGAAAAAAGAAAAAATAAGTGTCCAATATTTTTTGTAAATCTATCTGATGGACTAATTAGTCATCTACCCTATTATGGGCGGCTATTTAAGTACCTACCTACTTACCACATTTCTTTTAGTCCCCATCTGCTGTCAAACCTCGAGTTCCCATATAATTCCTGTACAATTAGGTATATTTTTATGTTTTAGAACCTGCTCTCACTACGCCTATTCCTAAATAAAAGTATTGTTTTAATAGTTATTATTATTTCAAATTACCTTTAACGTTTTATATTTTGTGTAAAATCCACTTTTATACGTAGTGTTATATAGTTATTTCTAAGCCTTTGTAGGTGTAAATTTGATGTAAATAAACTTTCTTATTATGTACACATAATGGTTATTTTATTTTTGTTCAGCTGACCCACACAGCCCAGTAGGGACATTAAAAAAATCACATACCTACCTAATGCTTTTTTTCATAAAAAGGCCCATCAAATTGTATAAATAATCTATTTTAAAATCTTAGCAAATAAAGCATATTTTTGTATTCTGTTAAACCTAGTCAATGTTTGACAGTCCTCTCATTTTTTTTAACAGCCAATTCTGTCCCACTGCTGGGCAAAGGCCTCCCCCAACTCCTTCCAGATCTTTTTGTCCTAAGCCACCTCGGACCAACCAACCAACCAGTTCTCTCATAACCATTACAAAAGATTGTAAATTAAATAATTATGATCATTTCAAAACATAGCCAGTGTTTGAAACTTTACTTGATTGAGAAAAAAGATGGTCCGATTAATCTTTCACCCCAATGCCCATCTGACGACCGGTTTGCACGTCATAATCACTACGGTCCTCCAACAGGGTTTCACACGGACACCAACTTACCACCTGTTTTTAATTCATATTGTAATTTATATTTCTAGCTGCCGCCCGCGGCTTCACACGCCTTTAACTCGGAAATCAACCCAAGGGAACATGCTCCCGAGATAAAAATTCCGGGACAGGGTGTTAAAGCCTCTTTGGCTCATGTTTCAGCTGCAGTGACATGAGTTTTGGATGTGTTTTCTTTTTTACTAAGACGTTAAGCCGTCACTGTTCAATTGTCGTCTAATATACATTTTCTGTGATTATATTTTCTATTATTCTCATTACAATCCTTAAAGTTTAGCATGAGACGCTTCACCGCATAGTCAGCACTCTGCTACAGGTTATGTGCTAGCGGAAAAATGGAAACGTGCGAAAAAGTGGAAAATTTATGTACAAAGGTACATATAACACCACTTCAAGGCAAGAGTAACTGGGATACCTGGAAATATAAAATATCCATCCTGCTAAGAAGCATACCCGATGCGTTGGATATAGTAGAAGGGAAATGTCAGAGACCCGTGTTGCCGGCAGGTGTAGGAGACGCAGAAGTTACTGCATTTAGAACGAAACTAGCGCGTTTTATACAGGCAGAAAACAATGCTATGATCCTGCTTTCAACAAATTTGAACGAAGATACCGTTAGAAAGGTAATGTCATTCATATGTCCAAGAGATGTTTGGCTAGAACTACATCGGTTATTCGACGGAGATAATGAGAATCGAGCTTATAACCTCTGCCTGGATTTCTTCGGATTTAAATTAAATCATTCTGATGATATGGTCACACATATTTGCAAATTGAAGACTCTCTGGTGTCAGTTGAATAGAGAGATTGGTAAAGATGATCCCAATATGAAACTACCAGAAATATTCCTTATTTGCAAAATTCTGGATACATTGGATCAGAAGTATTTCGAGTTTAAATCAAGTTGGTTGTTGTTAGCCAAAGAACAGAGGACAGTAGAAGGTTTGACAAGTAACCTTTGCGCTCACGAGAAATCACTTGAAAAGAAGAATGGTGAATCAAGTGAAGAGATATTAGTGACGACACAGAATAGCATGATTCGTAAAGACAAGAAGAATAAGGATAAGCATATGAGATGCAATTACTGCCATGAGATGGGACATCGAGTAAGATCCTGCCAAAAGTGGATGAAAGATGGTCGCCCGCCAAAAGACAGTAAAGACAAGCCATCTTCAAGTCAAGGTGCGAATATGGCTATTATGAGCGTGGATATTATGGCATTCATACCGCAAGATAGAGAGTCATGGTACGTGGACAATGGAGCGACTAGTCACGTTACCAACAGAAGTGACCTGTTCCAAATATTCCAAGAGTTTGACGAGATCCAAGGAGTTACCACAGCTAATGGTAATATTGTTCAAGCAAAAGGCAAAGGAACAATTTATTTGGAAGCAGATGTCAAAGGAAAAATTGTGAAAATAGCACTTACGGACGTTTGGTATGTACCAGAGATCCAGAGAAATCTGTATTCAGTGCTAGCTATGCATGATAAACAGAAAAATAGCAAGTTCATCTCGACCCCGGAAACTTGCGAAGTAATTTTGAATGGGGAAGTTTCAGTTGTTGGCAAACGTAATCACTATGGAGGACTTTTTAAGTTGAAAGTACGCAATGTCCTGCAACCAGTACCTATACTTGCCACTACTACAAGTGATTTGATGCAGCTCTATCATGAGAGATTAGCGCATCAAAATAAAAGACACGTTAAGGAAGTCATTCAAAGAGAATTAGGATTGTCACTTCCAATAAACAAAGAGTTGTGTGAAGCTTGTATCTACGGAAAGATGCATAGATTAAAGTTTGGCATACGAGAGAGATCTACACAGCCAGGAGACATAATTCATGCAGATGTTTGCGGTCCTTTCCCTTTTTACAAAATATCGTTACTATGTACTTTTTAAAGATGACTATTCCGGATACTGCATGGTGTATTGCATTAGAAACAAAAGCGACGTCAAAGGCAAATTGAGTATAATGCTTCAAGAAGCGACGGTCACAAGACATGTAATCAAAACACTGTTGAGTGATAACGGAACCGAGTTTGACAACAAGGAGGTCAAAGATATTTTAAATAAAAAAAGAATTAAGCAACGTCTTGTTATGCCGTACACGCCAGAGCAGAATGGCTGTAGCGAGCGCCAAAACAGGACATTAGTAGAAACCGCAAGAACATTGATGAATGCTCAGAGAGAACTGCCAAAAGCATTATGGGCGGAACTTATAATGACAGCTGCGTATATTTTAAACCGAACAGGTGCACCTAGAGAGAACGACAAGTCACCCTATGAATTATGGTTTGGGAAGAAGCCTAACATAAAGCATCTGAGGATCATTGGAAGCACCTGTTACGCACATGTTCCGAAACATAAAAGGAAAAAATTAGATAAGAAAGCAACTAAAGGCATTCTCATAGGATACGACAATGATGATGGTTATCGTATTTGGTATGAAACACAGCATAAAGTTGACAATCTTATCCGTTCTAGAGATGTTATCTTCGAAGAGAGACCTATTCCAGGGATTGAAGCTAAAGCTTCAGAAGTGAAATCTGATCCAAAACCGATTGAGAAAGAGTGGACAGTTTCATATGGTACAGTTCCTGAAGAAACTATTCGACAAGAGCATTCGCAAATCGCTAATCCCTTGAATCAGGAAGCCCAATCAGAACAGAGATCTATTCAATTAGAGGGAGACTTAGAAGAAGATAGACATATAAGGAGGCCTATTGAGATAGCAATAGAGGCATATGAATCAGGAAATCAAAGACAGTCAGTCCAATTAGAGGGAGAGAAAGAAAGAGAGTTCATAGAAAACGAAACCGCATTTTCAGATAGTGTAACTGAAGAAGAATTCGTAGATGCTGTTCCTACTTATGTTGAGATTCCGATGAATTCTGAGGAAGACGCTCCAAGATATAATCTCAGGGACAGAAGTACACTACGACCTCCACGTAAATTAGATGACTAGTTTATTCCTAGTCGATACTGAAAAAGAACCTTCGACGTATAAGGAAGCAGTATCAAGTGGAAAAAGTAAAGATAGATAGATAGAAGGTTAGAAGCCATGAAGAGTGAAATCGATTCTTTGCAAAGATTACAAGTGTGGGACTTGCAAAATCTACCGAGTAATCGAAAAGCTCTGCCATGTAAATGGGTTTTTAAAGTCAAAAGCAACCCTGACGGCACAATAGAAAAGTATAAAGCCCGACTAGTTGTAAAAGGGTTTAAGCAGAAGAAAAGTTTTGATTATAACGAAACATTTAGCCCAGTAGCGAGGTTAGCTACTATAAGATCTTTGCTCAGCGTTGCAGCAAGAGAGAAACTTCATCTTATTCAGTTTGATGTTGCAACAGCCTTCCTTAATGGAAATTCAACTGAAGAGATTTATATGATGCAGCCAGAAGGCTTTCAAGATGGAACATCCAGAGTATGTCGTCTATATCGATCGTCGATAAGAAAATCTTAATAGCACTTTACGTTGATGATGGTTTAGTTGCAGCGAGTAATGAAAACCTTGCAAATAGCATAATGAGATATTTGAAAGGCACATTATCAAGAGGAATAATGTATGTTCATGATGAAAATTCTCCTACCCAAATAAAAGCCTACAGTGATGCTGATCATGCTGGATGCTTGAAAACGAGTGGTACTTTCTGGCCGCGCCACAGTCGCATTTTAAATCAGTGTTAATTTGAATAAATGTACACAATATGTTCATTATTGTACTAAATAAAATAAAAAAAGTACTTGAAAGATTCCCGAGATATTTAACAAAATCGGTGGCGCGACCTGAAAGCATGCTTCCTAGCCGCGCCACCGCGTACATTGTAATAAATAGGCTATTTATATACGGACTCAATGGTAAACAATTGTACGACTATTGTTCATTCTATTGGTAATGAAAAATACTGCAAAAAATTAAATAAAAAATTTAAAAAAACCCCCGATGGTAAGAATATCTTTAAAAAGAAAAAAAATAATACGTATTGATCCATTTAATTTAATATAGGTAGGTACAATTATTTGGGCCAAGCGTCTTCGCCTCGGGAGACCGCTAATAATATTGGTACTTAACAAAAAAAAAAATGCGGTCTCCCGAGGCGAAGACGCTTTTTTTTTTTTTTTTTTTTTTTTTTTTTTCTAGGATGGGAAATCATCAAATGACCCCTCCCGCTCTGGGTGGAGCGGCAGGGAGTGTCAGACTTTTACTGACTAAAACCCACCCTTTAGTCCTCCTAGTGCCTTTCTTCCCAGGGCCGCGGTAACTCTTTCGAACAAATCCGCAACCCTGGTAGGCTCTGGCCCTATTGGGCTCCGACCCATGCTGACGTCTGCTGGTTTGGCGCGCGTAGGACACAGCGCGCCGTCAACCCGGGCCTGTTCTGATCGGACGGCGAGCTACCCATTGCTCGCCGTCCACAGGCATCAGTCACTGCGCCATGCTCAGGAGCATCAGTTCCTGGGCGGCGCAGTGGCTGACGTTCAACAGAAGGGGGTGAAATGGGGCCATTACTGGCACTCCATTTCAGCCCCCTCCGGAGCCCTTTGTAGGGGCTCTACTGCGGCTGCCGCAGTAGCAGCAGCCGCAGTGGAACCGGCAATGGCGGTAGAAGAAGCGGCGGCAGCGGCGGCGGTCGCGGCAGAGACGGCGGTGGCGGAGGGCTTCCTCCTGTTTCCGGCTTTGGTGGGTGGGGCGCAGGCCCTACCCCCAGCCCAGTGGTCGGCCGGCTTGCCAGCTGCCGCACAGACTACGCAGTGCGGCGCGGCGACGCAAGAGCCGGCCCTGTGACCGGGCTGACCGCAGCGGAAACAAAGACCGCTGCGGTCCACCTCCGAGGTGCATTGTGCTCCCACATGGTGGCCCACTTGGCACCGGAAGCACCTCAGAGGTCGGGGTTCCAGCAGTTTGACCTGCGCGGAAACCCAACCCACCAAAAACCTTCGGCCCTCCGTGATGGTTTTGGCCGCCGACACGGGGCAGCTCACCACAATGGTGCGCGTGCCCGTGTTGTCAGGACGTAGGGTGCCCGCCTTCACCTCCTCTGCTGAGCACCCCCCCGTCCTAACGACGGCGGCCACCACCTCCGCCTCCGTGACGGAGTCGTCCAGGCCCAAGATGCGCATGTCGATGCGCTTGGTGGGCCTGGACACTCGGGCATCGTCCGCGCTTAGGGACGCCCTGAGCCTTTCGGCTAGAGCGTCCGCGGTTGGGCCGCTGGCTGCCCCGGGGAGCTCCAGCATCCGGGCCCCAGTCATGGTGACCCGGAGCCGAAGGCCCCCCACGATGCCTAGCTCACCAAGGTTTATCGCCTCCTTCGCCTTGGTGAGCACGTCCGCGTACGTCACGCCCCTCTTCACCGCATCCGGCTGCAGTGTAACCACTACAGCCGCGGTTTTCGGGGGGCGCAGCGCAGCCGCGACGCTTCGCGCCTTCTGCCGCCGCTTCCTCTCCCGCCTCTTGGCCGCCCTGGCTGCCTTTCCCGCCTTCCTCTTCTCCCCGGCCACTTGCCATTCGGCTTGAGCCGGGGGAGGAGCTGAAGGCGAGGAAGCCGGGGGGAGCTGCTGCTCAGACGGCGTAGGAGCCTTCGCCGTCCGCGCAGCAACCCCACCCTTCCTCTTCCTTCCCGGGGCCGGGTCCGGTTTTCCCGGCACCGGCTTCGCGGGTGCCGGCCCGGACCCTTTGTCCTGGCCGGACGACCCCGGTGTGGCAGCCACGGCGGCCGCGTACGACGCCGCCTTCCGGCCTGGAGCCTTCCCACTCGCCGCTAACGGGGGGCGCAGGACGATGCCCTCCAGGACGGAAAACCGCGCCTGGAAGGCAGCCATCTCCTGCCGCACCAGGTCCAGCACCTGGCTCTCCTGCGGCACGGGCTGGCCGTCCTTCTTGCGCCCCCCTTGCGGCGCCCCCTGTGGGCCGGCTCCCCGGAGCCTGGCCAGGTCTGCGCGGAGCCCCTCGTTCTCCTTTCGGAGACGCTCCGTGGCGGCAGCTAAGCGGGCGACCTCCGCCCGCAGCTCGGACATCTCGTCCGGTGGAGGCCCACCCCTGGTAACCTCCGCTGCCGCCAGAATGGAGGCCATCGCCTCGCTTATGGCCTTGTTCTTGGAGGAAAGCTTCCTCTTCAAGGCCACATCGCGAAGCGCGGCCTCCACCACCTCCGCAAACCCGGCCCTCCGGTCATCCGGCTCGCCGCCGGAGGACTCCGAGCCATGAGCCCCACGACCGCCATCTTCGGGGGGTCGTCCAGCATCCTTGGAGGCAAGGACTCTGCCCTTGCCTCCCTCTCGGCCCTTACCCCGCCTGCTGGTGGGGATCTTACGGGCCGAGGCCACCTCTTCACTACAAGACGACCCCCGGTCGTCTTCCGGCCTAGGCCGCTTGCGGAAGGACCTCGAGTCCTCCGCTGCAGTCCCTGCCCCCTCGGGTTCAGAGCTCGCCGAGCTAACTGTCACCAGGTCGTCGGAGTCCAACTCGGACCCCGACTCTGCACCCGGGTGACGCTCAGGCGAGCCCCTCCTCCAGTACAACGCGCCTCTTGCCGCGCTCCGCCCGACCGACGCTTTGTCGGACGAGCCAAAATCGAACCCGATCATGTCCTCAAAGGACGGCTTGGATCGGGGGCCTCCTCGGCCACTGTTGCCCTTGGCAAGTGGAATGTGGACAGCATTGTTGCCCCCCCCCAGAATACGAGGGGCTTGACGCGCGAGGCGTGGCGGATTCCCGAACTGCTGTGCAGTCCGGACCGCCCTGGGGTACAAAATCTCTTTCAATACTGTCCATTTTATTTTCCTTTTTGAGGGTGCGGTCCCTGTCTCCCCTCCTCTCTCCCTCTCTCTCACTGCTTGCTCGCTGCCCTCACAGTCACGTCTGATGATCAGACGCGTACCAGAGAGCAGCGAGCAAGCCAATGAGACGCACACCGTCCGAGGACCCGAACACTGCTCAAGTCTCCGAACGGTGTGCCCCTCTTGTGTCTCTCTTGGTCTGGTCTCTCACTTGGGACCTTCCGGCATGAGTGGCTCTACCGGCAAAGCCCCCAAGATCACTGAGACACGCAAGCCCCACCACGACGGCAACGTGGAGACACGGTTGGTGGGGAGGCGAAGACGCTTGGCCCAAATAATTGTACCTACCTATATGAAATTAAATGGATCAAAACGTATTATTTTTTTACTTTTTAAAGATATTTTTACCATCGGGGGTTTTTTTAATTTTTAATTTTAATTTTATTTCATGCTTTTTAAACTTAAATTACCTAATAGGCACCACTAGACACTAGAAAACCTATGATCTCATCATCTTCCTGCCCTTGTCTCATGTTACTTGGAAGGAAAAACGGAAGGTGTGCTGTAAGTAAGTGAGGAGTTGGGTATTCCGCAGACCTCAGGTTATGCTACTGCATCAGGACAATACAACCATGTTCTTGCAATGTCATTGAAGTAACAGAACATCAAATTTCGCATCGATCAGACTCGTGAAAGCTGGTTAAATGCCTTCATCAACTAGAAAAGAGCTGATAATCCTCAAACGGCTGAACCGATTTTGATAAAACTAGTCTAAGAACCACCGCTGGAAAACCTGCTTTCAAAAAAAAACGCATCCAAATCGGTTCACCCGTTTAAGAGCTACGGTGCCACAGACAGACGCACAGACAGACAGACACACATAGCGGTCAAACTTATAACATTCCTCTTTTTTGGTCGGGGGTTAAAAAGTCAATATTTATGTCATATCGAATATTAAAAATCGGTTACCTATCCAATGCTCATAACTGTAGGTATTTATTAGTGAAAAAGAAATTATAAGGCTTTCGTACGTACTTTTATATCAATACCTACTGAGTATTTTTACAACTACCTACATAATATGTAAGTATCGTTTTTTTTCTATAAATCAAATTACTACATTGGTTAACGTCAATGCGGATGCGTGCTATCAGTTTTTATAAATACATTGTGTTAGTTTTACAATTAATTTCATATAAATTCTGTAGAATGAAGCGTGGAAAACGGCTGTCTGTGAGTCTAGAAGAACAGAAATCTGCTTTTCAAGAATTTGAGGAACAATTTTTCAGCATCGACACATTACCAACTATCGAAAGTAATGTATACAAAGATGTGAGCAGAAAGCTTCTCTTATCTTTTGAAGTTAGTGATGAATTTTGGCAAGAACGTCTTGCCAAAATTCATCACTAACTTCAAAAGATTCAATCTGATTCTGAGCTATAATCATGGGCACTAAAATTTTTAGATAAATCATCATCAGTACCTACTGCAGCTAGTCTTGTCTGAAAAATCAGGATTTTTACTACACTTCGAGGACTTTTCACCAAATAATTGTAGAAAATTTCGTTTTGCCGACAGATATAATGCTTTTGCCGACATACGTGAAGAAAGCTTTCTGCTCAGAGATTGAATCTTTTGAAGTTAGTGATGAATTTTGGCAAGACGTTCTTGCCAAAATTCATCACTAACTTCAAAAGATAAGAGAAGCTTTCTGCTCACATCTTTGTATACATTACTTTCGATAGTTGGTAATGTGTCGATGCTGAAAAATTGTTCCTCAAATTCTTGAAAAGCAGATTTCTGTTCTTCTAGACTCACAGACAGCCGTTTTCCACGCTTCATTCTACAGAATTTATATGAAATTAATTGTAAAACTAACACAATGTATTTATAAAAACTGATAGCACGCATCCGCATTGACGTTAACCAATGTAGTAATTTGATTTATAGAAAAAAAACGATACTTACATATTATGTAGGTAGTTGTAAAAATACTCAGTAGGTATTGATATAAAAGTACGTACGAAAGCCTTATAATTTCTTTTTCACTAATAAATACCTACAGTTATGAGCATTGGATAGGTAACCGATTTTTAATATTCGATATGACATAAATATTGACTTTTTAACCCCCGACCAAAAAAGAGGAATGTTATAAGTTTGACCGCTATGTGTGTCTGTCTGTCTGTGCGTCTGTCTGTGGCACCGTAGCTCTTAAACGGGTGAACCGATTTGGATGCGTTTTTTTTTGAAAGCAGGTTTTCCAGCGGTGGTTCTTAGACTAGTTTTATCAAAATCGGTTCAGCCGTTTGAGGATTATCAGCTCTTTTCTAGTTGATGAAGGCATTTAACCAGCTTTCACGAGTCTGATCGATGCGAAATTTGATGTTCTGTTACTTCAATGACATTGCAAGAACATGGTTGTATTGTCCTGATGCAGTAGCATAACCTGAGGTCTGCGGAATACCCAACTCCTCACTTACTTACAGCACACCTTCCGTTTTTCCTTCCAAGTAACATGAGACAAGGGCAGGAAGATGATGAGATCATAGGTTTTCTAGTGTCTAGTGGTGCCTATTAGGTAATTTAAGTTTAAAAAGCATGAAATAAAATTAAAATTAAAAATTAAAAAAACCCCCGATGGTAAAAATATCTTTAAAAAGTAAAAAAATAATACGTTTTGATCCATTTAATTTCATATAGGTAGGTACAATTATTTGGGCCAAGCGTCTTCGCCTCGGGAGACCGCAATTTTTTTTTTGTTAAGTACCAATATTATTAGCGGTCTCCCGAGGCGAAGACGCTTGGCCCAAATAATTGTACCTACCTATATTAAATTAAATGGATCAATACGTATTATTTTTTGCGGTGGCTCATGGACTATCTGGGGCGGTATATCCGCGAGCGGATAAACTCAACTTGAGGTTGTTACAGGACCACGGCTGCCAACATTAAATGCTGAAAGGTACATTCGTGAGTGCTTAGAACCTCACGTGATACCATACGCGGACTATGTGGGCCCAAATTTCCTTTTTATGCATGATAATGCAAGAGCCCATGCGGCCGGCATCGTCAGGGAATATCTTCGGGATGTGAACATCACAGTTATGGACTGGCCAGCCAGAAGCCCAGACATGAACCCCATTGAGCACATGTGGGACGAGCTAAAAAGACGTGTTAGGGCTCGTCAGCCAGTTGCCCAGACGATGCAGGAGTTGAAAACTGCCATAGAAGAGGAATGGGAGATGATCCCTCAAAATTTCAGAGCGGTTGATAAACTCTATGCCTAATCGTATGAGAGCTATGGTAGATGCCCATGGAGGCAACACGCGTTATTAAATTAAACCTTAATTTGATAAAACATGTTTTTTATTCAAAAATCAATTGCCTTTAACAAGGCGCATATCCGACTTGTTAGGCGTAGCTCCATGTCGTATGGTATTCTGAATTCAAATTTAAAACAATACGATCGAAAAAGATGGTAAAATGTATCAGGTTTAAAACTGCATCAACAGTTTTTGTTCAATCTAGCAATCATATTTCGGTAGGGGCCATCGAAACCTAAACTCTAAGGTGGGCCAATAGATGTGTCCAGAAGTGTATTATAACAGCGCATCACAGGAATATGAACCTTGTGCGGAGAACTTTGCCTATATTCGTTTGAAAATAACTAAAGTGAGTTTGTGACGTCATACTAGCTGACCGAATTTGGATGAAACTGGTACTCGGGTAGACCCTGTGTAGCAGAGTGCTGACTATGCGGTGAAGCGTCTCATGCGAAACTTTAAGGATTGTAATGAGAATAATAGAAAATATAATTACAGAAAATGTAGGTATATTAGACGACAATTGAACAGTGGCGGCTTAACGTCTTAGTAAAAAAGAAAACACATCCAAAACTCATGTCACTGCAGCTGAAACATGAGCCAAAGAGGCTAGTCGACCGAGTTTATACTTCAGACCCAATTTCTGAGCTAGTTCTTGCAATCTGGGTCTGGGCAGGGCCTTAGTTAGGAGGTCCGCTAACTGGGTAGCAGAGCTAGTCCTTTCGACCACGATATCGTTTTGAAGCACAAGCTCCCTCACGAAGAAGTGCCTCACACGAATGTGTTTAGTGCGACGGTGAAACTCTGGATTATGTGCCAATTTCACCGCAGCTTCGTTGTCCACGAACAAAACTGGAATTTCTTTTTGACCATTCAAGTCTTTGAACAGTCTCTTTAGCCAAATTAGTTCTCTTGCAGCTTCACTTGCTGCCACAAGCTCAGCTTCTGTAGTACTAATGGCAACTGAAGCTTGTCGTTGGCTCATCCAGGAGATTGCTCCTCTTGAAAATAAACACAATACTCCAGTCGTAGAGCGACCTGTTTTCAAGAGTGGTACTTTCTGGCCGCGCCACAGTCGCATTTTAAATCAGTGTTAATTAGAATAAATGTACACAATGTGTTCATTATTGTACTAAATAAAATAAAAAAAGTACTTGAAAGATTCCCGAGATATTTAACAAAATCGGTGGCGCGACCTGAAAGCATGCTTCCTAGCCGCGCCACCGCGTACATTGTAATAAATAGGCTATTTATATACGGACTCAATGGTAAACAATTGTACGACTATTGTTCATTCTATTGGTAATGAAAAATACTGCAAAAAATTAAATAAAAAATTTAAAAAAACCCCCGATGGTAAGAATATCTTTAAAAAGAAAAAAAATAATACGTATTGATCCATTTAATTTAATATAGGTAGGTACAATTATTTGGGCCAAGCGTCTTCGCCTCGGGAGACCGCTAATAATATTGGTACTTAACAAAAAAAAAATTGCGGTCTCCCGAGGCGAAGACGCTTGGCCCAAATAATTGTACCTACCTATATGAAATTAAATGGATCAAAACGTATTATTTTTTTACTTTTTAAAGATATTTTTACCATCGGGGGTTTTTTTAATTTTTAATTTTAATTTTATTTCATGCTTTTTAAACTTAAATTACCTAATAGGCACCACTAGACACTAGAAAACCTATGATCTCATCATCTTCCTGCCCTTGTCTCATGTTACTTGGAAGGAAAAACGGAAGGTGTGCTGTAAGTAAGTGAGGAGTTGGGTATTCCGCAGACCTCAGGTTATGCTACTGCATCAGGACAATACAACCATGTTCTTGCAATGTCATTGAAGTAACAGAACATCAAATTTCGCATCGATCAGACTCGTGAAAGCTGGTTAAATGCCTTCATCAACTAGAAAAGAGCTGATAATCCTCAAACGGCTGAACCGATTTTGATAAAACTAGTCTAAGAACCACCGCTGGAAAACCTGCTTTCAAAAAAAAACGCATCCAAATCGGTTCAGCCGTTTGAGGATTATCAGCTCTTTTCTAGTTGATGAAGGCATTTAACCAGCTTTCACGAGTCTGATCGATGCGAAATTTGATGTTCTGTTACTTCAATGACATTGCAAGAACATGGTTGTATTGTCCTGATGCAGTAGCATAACCTGAGGTCTGCGGAATACCCAACTCCTCACTTACTTACAGCACACCTTCCGTTTTTCCTTCCAAGTAACATGAGACAAGGGCAGGAAGATGATGAGATCATAGGTTTTCTAGTGTCTAGTGGTGCCTATTAGGTAATTTAAGTTTAAAAAGCATGAAATAAAATTAAAATTAAAAATTAAAAAAACCCCCGATGGTAAAAATATCTTTAAAAAGTAAAAAAATAATACGTTTTGATCCATTTAATTTCATATAGGTAGGTACAATTATTTGGGCCAAGCGTCTTCGCCTCGGGAGACCGCAATTTTTTTTTTGTTAAGTACCAATATTATTAGCGGTCTCCCGAGGCGAAGACGCTTGGCCCAAATAATTGTACCTACCTATATTAAATTAAATGGATCAATACGTATTATTTTTTTTCTTTTTAAAGATATTCTTACCATCGGGGGTTTTTTTAAATTTTTTATTTAATTTTTTGCAGTATTTTTCATTACCAATAGAATGAACAATAGTCGTACAATTGTTTACCATTGAGTCCGTATATAAATAGCCTATTTATTACAATGTACGCGGTGGCGCGGCTAGGAAGCATGCTTTCAGGTCGCGCCACCGATTTTGTTAAATATCTCGGGAATCTTTCAAGTACTTTTTTTATTTTATTTAGTACAATAATGAACACATTGTGTACATTTATTCTAATTAACACTGATTTAAAATGCGACTGTGGCGCGGCCAGAAAGTACCACTCTTGAAAACAGGTCGCTCTACGACTGGAGTATTGTGTTTATTTTCAAGAGGAGCAATCTCCTGGATGAGCCAACGACAAGCTTCAGTTGCCATTAGTACTACAGAAGCTGAGCTTGTGGCAGCAAGTGAAGCTGCAAGAGAACTAATTTGGCTAAAGAGACTGTTCAAAGACTTGAATGGTCAAAAAGAAATTCCAGTTTTGTTCGTGGACAACGAAGCTGCGGTGAAATTGGCACATAATCCAGAGTTTCACCGTCGCACTAAACACATTCGTGTGAGGCACTTCTTCGTGAGGGAGCTTGTGCTTCAAAACGATATCGTGGTCGAAAGGACTAGCTCTGCTACCCAGTTAGCGGACCTCCTAACTAAGGCCCTGCCCAGACCCAGATTGCAAGAACTAGCTCAGAAATTGGGTCTGAAGTATAAACTCGGTCGACTAGCCTCTTTGGCTCATGTTTCAGCTGCAGTGACATGAGTTTTGGATGTGTTTTCTTTTTTACTAAGACGTTAAGCCGCCACTGTTCAATTGTCGTCTAATATACCTACATTTTCTGTAATTATATTTTCTATTATTCTCATTACAATCCTTAAAGTTTCGCATGAGACGCTTCACCGCATAGTCAGCACTCTGCTACACAGGGTCTACCCGAGTACCAGTTTCATCCAAATTCGGTCAGCTAGTATGACGTCACAAACTCACTTTAGTTATTTTCAAACGAATATAGGCAAAGTTCTCCGCACAAGGTTCATATTCCTGTGATGCGCTGTTATAATACACTTCTGGACACATCTATTGGCCCACCTTAGAGTTTAGGTTTCGATGGCCCCTACCGAAATATGATTGCTAGATTGAACAAAAACTGTTGATGCAGTTTTAAACCTGATACATTTTACCATCTTTTTCGATCGTATTGTTTTAAATTTGAATTCAGAATACCATACGACATGGAGCTACGCCTAACAAGTCGGATATGCGCCTTGTTAAAGGCAATTGATTTTTGAATAAAAAACATGTTTTATCAAATTAAGGTTTAATTTAATAACGCGTGTTGCCTCCATGGGCATCTACCATAGCTCTCATACGATTAGGCATAGAGTTTATCAACCGCTCTGAAATTTTGAGGGATCATCTCCCATTCCTCTTCTATGGCAGTTTTCAACTCCTGCATCGTCTGGGCAACTGGCTGACGAGCCCTAACACGTCTTTTTAGCTCGTCCCACATGTGCTCAATGGGGTTCATGTCTGGGCTTCTGGCTGGCCAGTCCATAACTGTGATGTTCACATCCCGAAGATATTCCCTGACGATGCCGGCCGCATGGGCTCTTGCATTATCATGCATAAAAAGGAAATTTGGGCCCACATAGTCCGCGTATGGTATCACGTGAGGTTCTAAGCACTCACGAATGTACCTTTCAGCATTTAATGTTGGCAGCCGTGGTCCTGTAACAACCTCAAGTTGAGTTTATCCGCTCGCGGATATACCGCCCCAGATAGTCCATGAGCCACCGCCATAAGCAACCCTCTCTTCAAAGCAGCATTGTGCGAAACGCTCTCCCTTACGTCGGTAGACCTTCTTCCTTCCATCATTGCCATGTACCACAATTTTAGACTCATCAGAAAAGAGTACACGGCTCCAATCTTGCTGTGTCCAATTTAAATGACTGCGTGCGAAATGAAGGCGCGCTGTTCGGTGGGCTCGCGTTAGTTTGGGCCCATTAGCTGGCTTGTGTGGTACCATATCGCGTTCTTTTAACCTTCTCCGAACAGTTCGAGCGCTCACAGATACTCCGTGGAAGTCGCGAAGTTGGTTTTGTATCTCAATGGAGGTAAGGTGACGATTTCTCAAGCTGGTCGTCACGATGAATCGATCCTGCCTTTCAGTTGTGACCCGAGATCGTGGTCTTCCTTGGCGACGAACAAAGCCGCCAGTCTCTAGGTACCTCCGATAAACATTTCGGACCGCAGATCGACTTAAATTAAGTTGAGCACTCACGTTTCTTTGGCTGTGTCCGGCCTGAATAAGTGCCACAGCTTGGGCGGCGACTTCAGGTGAAGTATCCATAGATTATTGATAGAACCTCACCTTAATGTTAAGAATAAGTAATGTTTGTTGCAAAACCAAAGATATCAATCACTTTTTCAAGAATTAAATCCAAGTAAACCAATAAAACCAAGTTTTCTTAGTATTCGATTGTTTGATATCAACAAACAGGCTCCAAATTGTCTTTTGTTTCTTTAAATTCTGTGTTCGAAATTCAAAAAAAGACTATTGAATGAAATTGTGAATGTGCCAGGTTCAAAACTGTATAAAAACTTTTTGCTCGACCTAATATAAAATTTTAGCTAGGACCAAACGAAACTGAAAATATAAGGTGGGCCAATAGATGTGTCCAGAAGTGTATATTAAGTCAGTGATATCTGTGAACCTAGCCTCAAGTTGACCCAAGAGAGCGCTAAGCGGCCTGAGCACGATTCCATCCAGGTAATTTTTGCGATTAGTTTCCTCTGATGGCCGTTTCATAAAATCACTATTTAGATAGATGATGCAAACTGGCTCCAAGTAAAATACACGTGAGGTTCATGCCAGTTCATGCTGATACCTACTGAAATGTTCACACCTTTTTTATGTCGAATTACCTACTTCAAGAGTAAATATCAGCGTGAGTCGCCAATTACATCATACTTAGCTATTCGATAATGTCACGAATGATATTTGGGGTTCGAGTGCAACCACTTAGTCAATTTAGATAATGAATGGGAATTTAATGCCGCGGTTGTAGTGCTCAACTAAATGAGACGAATCGTCGGTGCCTTTTTCATACCTAATGCTTTATACCATATGGTACCTATGTTTGTGGTAAGTATTGTATTTCTCTCCGCATTTTGCATACCTACAATCAAATAAATAAATAAAGGGAGAGCAATTACGCACTGCATCCGATCCGAATTGGAAATGTTCTTAATTTGGACGGCCGTTCAGATCTAGGGTGCAACCCCTCAGTAGATAGTAAATGTTACAATTAGTACGGATATTACATTTCTTGGAACAGATCTGACGTAAATGATGAAGATATACACCATTTTATTAGTAACCTGTCTTTTATCTTACAAAAAATTACTCGATTCTGACGACACACTTAGGTACCTACCTACTGACACTTGACCTTGATCATAATCTGATAAAGATAGGATAGGATTAAGCTTTATCCGTCAACTGCTGTCTGCAAGACCGACAACTGGTTTTCTTTATTCTATGCCGAATTGCCAATAGTCATCGGCATGAGAAATTTTCTAATCTTTCTGCCAGTATCTTTGTTCCTAGCGTATTTAACAAGTCAGTCATCAGAGCCAACATAAACAAGAGTTTTCTAGGCTTGCTTGATACATCGTAATGCTCGTCCATCCCTTTCCGAATTACTATCGAGTTTTTGTCTAGGTACTCTATGTCCGCAAATAATACCATATTTGAGCCTCTCTGAATGGACCAAAATTGAGGGTAGATGTTAACGTAACACCAAGAAGATCAAGTTGGTCGGTTATCGGCCCGGTTCACTCGGAAAAATGGAGCTGGGTGAGAGGACACGCCTGGGTCTTAGCAGCATTAAACTTGACCAGATTGGCATCGCCCCACTCAGAGACAGTTTGTAAGAACAATTAAGTAGTTCAAGCACTCAACCATAGGCTCTCGAAGAGACCGGAACCAGTGACCGACTAATTCTGATATTTGGCGACTAATGAATAAGCTACAGTTTTTTTGTTCATCATATCAGCCGAAAGACGTCCACTGCTGGACATAGGCCTCCCCCAAGTGTCGCCACAACAACCGGTCCTGTGCGTCTCGCATCCATCGGTTACCCGCGACTCTCACCAGGTCATTGGTCCACCTTGTGGGAGGCCTTCCAACGCTGCGTCTTCCGGTACGCGGTCGCCACTCCAAAACTTTTCGGCCCCATCGACCATCTGTTCTTCGAGCAATGTGTCCTGCCCACTGCCACTTCAATTTGGCAATCCTTCGGGCTATGTCGGTAACCTTGGTTCTCTTGCGGGTATCATCATTCCTGATTCGATCACGCAAGGAAACTCCGAGCATTGCCCTTTGGGTGACTTTAAACCTTCTGATGAGGCCCATTGTGAGCGACCACGTTTCGAGTCCATAGGTCATCACTGGCAACACGCACTGGTCATTGACTTCTTTGTTATCAAAATAAAAATTTGTGATGGTGGCCATTCCATGTTAAGTCGTTTTATGTGGTCGATTTTTTATGTTTTGACATTTTTTCCTTATTGTATATCAATGACCACGCACTTCTGAAGCACCCTGTACCTACCTACATACTTAGATATATAATTTTGGGAATTATGTAGGTTTTCAAACATTTTGACCTCGACGACGACCTATTTCTGTCTGCAAGGTGTAATGAATCTAACATAAATGGCATAGATAGGTACCTAAAGGAAGCTAAGCACGGCCACAGACCTGATGCAGATTCTATTCTGTTCTACCTAGAACAGAATTGAAACCGGCATCATCCGGGATGCGAATATTTTAAAAAATACGCCAAGTGAAGTGCCACCGCATTCGTGCCCTCACTACTACTCGAAATTCACTGTGCCGGACGCTGGGCCCGGCAGAAATTAATACCTACATGCTACATCAACAAGGGGTTGTGCACTAAAAAATACATGTATAACGAGCTGTTGTATTTTGTCATAAATATACGACTCTGGCGAAATGGGCACAAAAATATCTGTCGGATAAATCCGACGTAAAGGTTTTAAACGGTATTGAAACAAGTCATTTACTTAGCGACTTAATTAACTGCTGGGATGTCATTTAGGCCGCTGCTTAAACGGCGGCGTTCAATGAAATGGCTACGACATAGACAAGAACTCAATGTTAATTCGTGACGAGCCAGACCCTGATCTCGCCTGATGGAAAGCGATGGATGAGGACTACAATGTAAGAAGCAAGCCTAGAAAACTCCTGTTTGTGTAAATAAAATAAAAGGTTAGGCCGGTAATTAAACGGCTGTTTAAGTTAGTTGGCTGCGACATCTATCCTACTGCAATAGGCCGGAAAATCCACAACCTCCTTCTTAGGTACTACCTATTCTTATTATAAAATCAAACAACAATTGCCAACAACAATAATTTATTTTCCCACACACTAGTACATACATCATAAAAGAATTTGAAGCTAGCATAATATATAGGAGAAATTAATTATATAACAGGTACAAATAAATACATTCAAATTTATCGTAACTCCTAATTGTATAGGTTTTAGAGAGACCAGGTACATACACATTTAGTCATTTATTTAATATATAATACTTATCAGAAATACCTTTTGAACTCTAATAAAATAAATATTAAAATGAATAAACTATGTAATCATCAAAATACTGATTGAATAATAATATTACCTACCTACGACTGCTGATAAAATGAGAAAACTAGTCATGAAATTGCATAAAATAATAGTATTTTTCAAATACGAGACCGATTCTTTCAGAAATTACACAATAAAAGTCTGCCAATTACGCAGTTTTAAATTATAGTTGCTCTTAATGGGCATAGCCTAGATTTTGCAGGATGGGGCAAAATCACTTGGTAAAATGTGATCAGTCGGTCGTACAAACCTTGACCACTACAAAACTTCAATCCAATCGTGCTAATTTTGAGTACAAATGGCACACAAGGTTAATCCATCGCTTTGTTTGTCGCATAACAGTTTTCTAGACTATAGCGTAGGGCCAAGGTTTTCTACCGCGCCTCCCCCACCCCATCGTGGCTACGCCCATGCTATCAGGTGTTGTGTCCTCACTTTGTGTAATAGATAAAAAGGTAAAGTTACTAATTCGGAATGACTGCGAAAAAATTCAATAAGAAAAAATAGCTGTTTGAAAATTATTTTGAACTTTATACAATAGGGATGATTCCTGAGTGAAAAACGTCGTCAGTTAAATTATCGAAAAATATTGGATAGGTACGTATTTTTGTTTTATCAAATCAATAAAAAATTACGAAGATTAAACGCATCAAAAATCAGGAGTGGGGGCTTGTGACGTCACTTTCCGGTAAAAAGTGTACTGAAATGTGACGTCACACGAGTTTTCCACGCACTGTATCGTCTTCATTTTCTTGAAAAAAGAAAAAGTACGTCTCCCAATGATTTTTGGAAATCTATCTGACTGACTAATTAGATTTTTTGAGTCATCTACCCTATTGCTCGGTTTACATTTCCAGTAGGTATGGCCCCTAACCCAGAGCAGGTAACGTTGCAAAAAAACTTGGCGCTCTCACACTAGTATGGTAACTACCTATTGTCGGCCACAGAGTGGTCAACCACATTTCGGCCGACCCTTGTTCGTACCTACCTACTCCACCACGTGTGGAAATAACTTTTAAAAAAATCTGACATCTCTGAGGCTTAGTTAATAAATCAGCAACCAAAGATTTCCCACTCTCACTTACTTTAGCTAGCCACCATCAATAGTCCAGATATTGCGAGTTCTAACCATTTCCTATAGCCGACAGTGGCACTGGAAGCTGTGGTTCTAACATTGCGGTCTACCTACATGCATCCCAATTTTACAAGAAGCACTATCAATGCCACATCACCATAAATGCCGAAACTACGCTGACATCGGAACAAATTCCGACCTTTATCATAGGGAAAAATACAAGGTAATTTAAAAGTCGTTGACCACCGCACTAGCCAAGTCGTTAACAACCACAACAATTGCCGGTTTCAGGCGGGCTAGACTAATTTTGTAATAGTTCAATAACCCCGTTCTTAACACCTAACGTATCTACCTGCCTACTTACATGTTTAATTTTTTTGTAGTTATGTAGAATCAATTCATGCAACTTCGCAATACAGCGATACATTATGTAGTTGTTGTAAGCAGCCATTTATAGGACATGATTAGGATGCTTACCATGTAGGTATTATGAGAATAAGCATCTGTTCTCTATTATAAACACAATGTACCGAACTCCCGATCAATAAACACTAGTAGGAAGCGGACTATCTCGGATGAAATGGTTGACCATTGAAACGTAAAAAGTAGATCAGCGGTTTATACTGCAAGATATAGCACCTAACTGACCTCACATGGATAAAAATAAACAGTTAGACCCTTTGAACTTTAACCGTGAACACGTTTATAATGTAATACTTGATTGAGCCACTATAAATAATACATTGGCATTACTGGGTCTTGATATTATAATATTTAAATATAGTTTTTATTATACAACTGGAAGATTTTTCAGTCTCCTAGCTGGTCAAGACTAGACAAAATAATTGACCTTCAGAGAGATCCACGATAGTTCAAACATTTCAATAAAACCAGCTAAAAATATTTTTATAGATAGACGAGATTAATATAGAGCGCCAGCACAGATATCAGTTTAAATTCTATCTAATTGCGTGGTACATAGGTAGGTCTATAGATTGATAGCTACTGTCTGCACATCGTATCAACATCAAGGGCGCGTTTGCGTTAGCTGTCTATTTGCGCAATACGGAACGGCTTTCGGATATAAACATCAAATAGATCATATTCTCTAGTGTTAGCATCGATGCCCAGGGCTTCAGGTTTATACCAAACGGATAATTTTAGATTGGTAGAGAGAGGCCGACCTCGCGTGAAGCCAAGCAAGTGGCTCTGTGCTTATCTACAGGTTGCACTCAGTAATATCCAACACTCACGACTATGGTACTACGAAATTCTACGAACAGGTGTATAGTACCGACTAGTACTGTATGACGCGGGACCTTGATTACAGCTTCGGAAAAAAATATATTCAAATACCTACCGACTTATTGTAATATAACAACATAAATTACTGCTTTGTAAGAAGAAATTAGTTATTTACGGATAATACGAATAAGCGATTAAAATGCGTTATAATATGAATCTGATCAATTTGACACGTTATTTACTTCTCGTTATGGGTCTCATAATAGTTATCATAGAATATTGTTTCCAAATTTTGGTACTAAATACATTATAAGTACTTAACATCAATTAAATACATCGATCAAAAAGTGTTGGTAGTTCAATGTAACTTGGATTCATATCGCAATCAAAGAGAGGTTTAATTTTATTTTACTTACAGCAGAGTTTCAGAAAATAATTTATAGAACCTTTAAATAAATTTAAAATTACCATTAATGAGAACATTACACAATATAAATATTTTACGTTTAAGTAGGTACATTATTATAATATTTATTTCAAAAATTTTCATAGCAATAGAAATACCTCTGAAACAGGAATGTACATAATAAAGATTAGGTATACAATTTTATTTATAATAGACAATAATAATTAATATAAGTAATTAATTTACGTTCCTTACGAACCCAAATAATTGTGAACTAGAAAAATAATTTTATTATCTGGTTTTTAATTTATAATTTTATCAACAATACAATAACATATATATTTTTAATTATAATTTGAATTAAGATATTGAATTTTCAATTATTTAGGTACTTATTTGTAATCTTAGATCATTCTAAGTTATAACACTCTTTGTGACATTTTTAATTTCCCAGATAGATATAATATCAGCTCAATTTTTACAATGCAAAAAAAGAACTACTTACTCACATGAAATTTTAAACAACAATGTATAACAAAAAGCACAGATGCATATTAGGTTCTTACTAGCTACGGTACGCAAAAATTTTACACAAATATTTAGAATATGCACTTTTTTAATTGTACGAAGTTAACATGATGATAAATTCAGTTTCAGCTAAACATCAATATTCTAGAACAGATTAAGGTACTAATCTAGATAGTTGCTAAATTATTAAATTATCCGGAATATAATCGTACCCTACCTACTATTTTCTTGTAGGTAAAACCATAGTCGGGTAAGTACTTAAGTTGCAAATGCATAATATATCAATAATATGAAGATATATTATTTGTTCAAAAACTATTCAGATCTATAAATAAATAACAAGATATAATATCACGTAATAAAGTTACAACGTCTTAACATTACCTACTTACATGTATTGTACCATTACATGTCAGAAACAATGAAAAACTCGCTAATAAATAAGAAAAATATGTTCCTATCTTATTTCACATTTAGTACAGACATTGTAATTTCGACGTGATAAAAAATTTACAAACAAACTGATAAATTATTCAAACAAAACATCACTGGTAAGTAAATCTAACTGACTGCAGATGTATTTCGAGACGTTACACTACCAGACAAAATGGTAAACATTCTTGTAAGACTGCGAATTGCGATATTAATTTATAGGTATTTCTTCTTGCCATCATTAAAAAGTACAAATTTTAATGCAAGCATAGTATCTACGAATGGCGAATAGACTAGAAACAGCATATTACTCGTACCTAAGTCATGAAATTCTGTGCAGAGATTTCGTTCCTCCACTCTAGCATGCACTCGTAACATAAATCATACTCGTAATAATCCTTTTCAAATATATTCTGCACATTATCAGTTACAATAGAAGTAAGTAACAAGTTTTTACAGTTAGAATATTAAAACAGTCGTTACAATATTTTAGCATCGTAAATATACAATGTGGATAAAATAGACGGGCGCTTTCCCCATTCCGATTTCCTTATTTTTAAAAGTTGTTTATCCATTCTTTTCCATATACACCAATCTGAATAAACAATCAATCCCAAATTGGAAAAGTATGTATGTGTTGATGTAGTCTGCTCAAATAATAGCGAGTTACGCGAGACAGAATAGTCTAAAAATGAGATGATAATACGATTGTACATTAAGCACTATCCTATCACAAACACCGTCTAACCCGAGGAAGATTAAGCGTTAAGGAATACTATATAGAATACTTAACTAACGACGAATTCGTGATGTAGACCCGCCACTTACAGGAGCCAACAGCCGTCTGGGAACTAGAAGGCGAGCGTTGCCTCTGGCTGGCCTCGAAACTCCAGGCAGCTTTAAATCAGCTAAATGCGAAGCATAGCCGTCATTAAGAGTCGTCGCCATGTTGCTGTACTTTTTACTGATGCGTCCAATGGCATAAATTTGTTTCGGAGCAAGACCACAGTTATGATAAACCGTAATGTCTTTCCCCGAACCGTATGCCGCATGCATAATTACTCCATGTTCAGTTATAAGATTGTTTAAATGCGCTGCCTTATGTCCTAATGGATCCGTTGAAAATCCATCAGAAAAAAATACTAAGCCATGAGGGAAGTTGTGTTCAGCCAACCATGATATTACTTTCCTTTGTTGCATGTCAGGCCTCCCGGTTATGTATAAAATGAGATACCCAAGATCTTGCCAAAATCGCACGACATCGACGGCACCTGCTCTTACTTTAGGGTCTCGGCCAGTAACTGATACACTGGCAGTAAAAGATCCATCAATACTAAACACAACGCATTCAGTTTGAGGAGGCACAACGGCTAAATGAAAATTACACATGGTGTGATCTCCTCGAACAACCACTCTTACCGGATATATGCCGCAAGCGACACTTTGTCGTTCTGGTAAGGTGTATGTGATTCTTCCAGTCTTATCAGTCACTACAGTAGACAATATTCCCCATTCCCCTGCAGGAGGATCCTTCATCATATAAATGTCAACTTTCTCGCCAGTTAAAGTTATCATATCTAATGGGCCGTACATGAAACGGGCAGAAAAGGTTTGCGGACAACCTTCCTTGACGATAACGTCATTAGCCCTGTGATTTGCAGCTACGTTTTTCAATTTTACCGACGTTCGTTTTCTCATCCATTTTTCCCTCTCTTGTCCAGGTTTAAACATTGGACACTCTTTATCGTCTGCGTGTCCATAAAGAGCTAAATCAAAATGACCAACTTGGCGCAATATGAAAGCGATTACATCAGAACTTTCCCAGTAGCTGGCATGGAATAAATGAGGTAAAGCGTTTGTGGGAAAATTCGTCAATCCTTCGGGACAATACAGAGCGTAGTCTAGTCTTTTGGATCCCCACCACTTCTGCTGTAACGCGTTCATTGTAATTAAGGGAATGTTATCCACTAAACCACTTACAGTACTTTGTACAGATACTTCAGAAAGCCTTCTTAACACAGGAGTTGGCGGCATTTGCAAGTGATCGCCAAATAATTGAGGATGACTCTGTATCAATTCCATTAAATGGTAAGGTTGACCGTTACCTAAAGGATACTTAGTATATCTAGCAACATTTATTGGTGGCAAATTGGTGAATCTTGCTGACAGCAGTGGTTCCAATCTTGAGCCAACAGGATCTGTAGGGTGAAACAAGTTGAACACTTGTTGTACGGGTGGTTTTGTAATGTCTCGAGTTTTGTCGTCAGATATTTTTCTTGATGCTAATATAAGTGACAAAGGACTGCCAAAGGTGAAGAAGTCGCTCACTTCAAATTCAAATTTTATATGATTGTCGCTTGTTGATGACGACCGCCGCCTTGGTGTCGGGGCTTGTAAGTGAGACTTGTTGAGGTAATGTGGTTCTAATGGATCGTTTGGAATAGTTATTTCAGTATCTAGTATGCTATTTTCACTATCGTGCCTGGATTGGTATTGCATGGTTCTGATAAGAGCATCATACGCCAATACTGAGCCCATGCTGTCACCAACAATACAGACTTGGCCATTGAAACCTTTTCCATCATCAGATTTGATAAATTCATTGTAAGTTGCATTGGCAGAGTTTATAGTTTTTGTTACGGACTCTGCATAATCTGGAGAAGATGTTGCAATTAATGGTATAGCACCAATAGGTATAAGATCGTTTGTGAGAGAAGGAGATTCAATAGTTGATGGTGAACAATCAAAACTGTAAGGACTTAGTGTTGAAAGGACCCCCAAAGCTTCAGTGCATATAGATGGACATGATACAAGTTTTATTGCAATGTGACCTATAAGTGTTGGATAATGCTGGCGCATTACTGATTCGAAAGCTCCTTTGAAGGTGGTGACATCCGATTTCTTGGCAGTCATATCAACATTGGCATCTAAAACACTCCCAGCATGAAATACTAATATCAAGACAGTTGTTGGGCATGAGCTGTGAACTGGTGTCTCTGGACAACCATCAACACTAGGATGACTTTGTAAATTAGGCATTCTGCGTGAGCCTCTCTCAGATGTCACCCTTTTTAAGAAAGAGGGGTTGAATATGCTATCTTCTTGACTATTATCGCCTTGAGTTGGTGATATATCAATGTCAGCTTCATCAAGAGAGCACATGGAAGACCATTTATTAAATGTGGATTCACAATCATAAAATTCGTCTTCTGAGCCAGTTTCTGTTTCGGATTCTCTAACAAGAGTTTCCATTCTCCAGTTAGCAGCTTGAGCTTGCAAACTTTTAATAGATCCCGAAGATGATGATCTGAGATTAGTTTTGGAAGAGGCTTTGTGTTCTGATGGCGGAGTCCCTTCAGGTGTAAGATGTTTTTGTATTCTCTTTTCAACATTTTTCTTTGAGACTAATGGTGTTGGCACATCTTCATTCTTCTCCAAACTGCTCATTGTAGCTGCTAGAGACTTAGAGTTTTCCTCAGAAAGATCTAGTTCATCACTCGTTTCACCTGCCATCTTCTTCTGCAAAGCTAATTGTGTCTGTCGCTCTATTTCTCGGATGTCATCCATTGTAAGACCATGCCATTCATCCTGCCATGCCCAAGCTTGTCGATGAGCTCTTAACATGGTTTTTCTTAGTGCAACATCATGAATAAATTTTTCTAGTTTTGTTTGCATTCCCCAATATCTGAATTCTACTTTACAGAGTTTATAAGCACACATGAGAGATTTTCCATTTGGCAGAGGTTGTGTCTTACCTTGAACTTCACTCCAATACTCTTCAAGCCAGTTGTCAGTAAGAGGACCCCTATTGCATTTTTGTGATTCAAATAATTTAGGATCCTCCTCTTTGACATAATCAGCACCATATAGCTGATCTTTGCAAACATCTATAACATCTACTATTCTACTTTTTAATTCACTTCCAGTTAGTTTGAAGACATTTTCTTGGTGGCCATTATCAGAATAATAATAAGTTTCTATTTCTAATGAAAACTTTTCAACAAATGGACATGTGTATCTTGTTTTCGTGTAAGGATAAGCATTCCAAGCTTCTTCAGACACTGTTAAGGCAGATTTTGGAAGCAAGCTTTTAAACCATCCAGGTAAATGGCTACCAACGTGATAGATTTTCTGAGTGTACTGACCTTTCCCACCGGGGCCATCCTCATAGGGTTCATTAACTAGGATCTCCACACCACTGCCTTCACCAGAACTTTCTTCTCTACTCTTTTTGGCTATCATATACAGCTGTGCAATCCTGTACTCCTCTACAGTGAGAGGTAGAGGTATCCGGTACTCCTTAATCAGCATTTTGATGATCTACTTTGAGCATTCAATATAATGAAACATATTCTGAAACAAAGAGATGTTATTATTGTTGTAGGAAAATATTTGGAACAATGCCACTTGGAATATCAAATCAAGGGCACAAAAGTATTCATTGCTTTCTTCCTTATTTAATAAAATCAGATCATAGTTGTTAACTTTTAGGAGAATTGAAAAGAAAGTAGTGTTATGATCTGCCATTTAACTACCTATTAGGTTCACTTTAATCAAAAAATCATAAAGGCATGCATTGTAATTCAAAGCAAGACTACATTAGGTAATTAAAATGCTAGTGAGCTTATAATCCATCTCGCCAGTATGAATTGGACAATGAAAAAAAAACAATGCTAATGTAAGGTAATCATTCGAAAATCAATGCTTTTGTTATCTTTTATTTAAACTGATCACTTATAGGTGATAAGGTAGGGATTTTAACGCATTAAAATATTAAACCACCGTTTAATTGAACGTAGATAGTAGAAGATAAAATGGGTAGGTAAGTTTATTTTTTTTCTCTAGCGTTTTGTATAAACATTATAATCGTTATTCAGGCAAAACTTCGAAAAGCTAACATCACAAATATTTACCTCAACAGATAGAAATATGAGGAGGGTCACATCACATTGTACACGGCATTTTTAATTCAATAATTTCTGTTTTTTACAAAACACATCCCAAGCACGGATAATCTACGGATGAACTTTGACATTTTCGCGAACGTAATGTCAATATGCCCTAAGTGCCATTCCTTTTCATGTTGTACACACGACCATCCAGCATCTCGTATTAAACAAGAGATGCATTAATTATATCTACAGAAGATAATAGTGGGATACACTTTATATGGCAGCACGATATCACATCCTCCGCGAGACTATTTTCACACATAAAATGCAAGATCAAATCCAGTGTTCTACGAGACAAGTTAATAAATACACTTTATACACAGTGCTAGCAAAGTTTATGTTCCTATAAGCGCGATCGTAGATTGGAACGCTGTTGATTCTGCGTAGGTACGATGAGGTCGTATTCATAGCCTTTACAATTAAATAAAATAACATTTTTGCTGCAGTATTATTTTGCTGAATCCAGGTGTTGTTTTTTTTATATTCCCAATTTGTCATTCTTTTCTTCTAATCATATCTGCATGGTTTAAGCTTTTCATTTTCATTAAATAATTATCATGGCTGCATCGGCAGTATCGCAAACAGTAATACGGAATACCTACTGACATCGCAGCATCGTAAAGAATAGGGAACAAGCATGATGCAATATTTTTATCTTGCTTTCATTTTGAAGAATTCCATGTAAAATAGACCATACTATTAAAAAATAAAATTGTGTTTGTTTTTAACCGACTTCGCGCATAACTCCGTCGCTTGCCAACCGATTTGAAAAAATCTTTTTTTGTAGGAAAGGGTATACTTCCCAAATGTGGGACCATTTGGGAAGTATACCCTTTCCTACAAAAAAATGAAAATCGGTTCAGTAGTTTGGTTTTTAAATCCAAATAGCTCGAAAAAATATATGGAAAAATCATCCATGTATACGAAATTGCGTATTTTTGTTTTCCTGTGACTTTCCCGTGGTGTTACTAGGTGTGGGGGGTACCACTAAAAAGTGAAAATAAAAAACTTTTTAACAAAAAAAAATCGACTTCCTACAAAAACACTACTTACACAGTAGGTACAAAATAACTTTGATTTCGGAAGTCGGTGTTTTTGGTTGCTTCTTCGTAATTTGACACCGACTTCCGAAATTCCTTCCGTTTTTTTTGGAAGTCGGTTTTTTTGCGTTAAGAAGTTTTTAATTCGTATAATGCTAAATATCACTGTTGCAAGATTGGTATCTCCGCCAGCGGAACCAGGTGAGATGGGCAGGAGCCTTGTCCGACCCGGCATGGAGTGCGGCGTTAGGCAGGGTGGACTGACCTCTCCTTTGTTATTTAACCTGTGCATAAATTACCATATCGGTGAGCTCAGCAGCACTCATACCGGTTGTCATATCGATAGTGTGTGCGTAAATAATATTTGCTACGCGGACGATATGGTGCTGCTGGGACCATCGGTGGGTGCTATTCGTAAGATTTTAGCAATTTTTTTTTTTTTTCACTCGGGACCCTGTGGTCCCGGTCCTTTGGTAGGCGTACGAGGGCCCGAAGCCAACTCAAAGAGGCCCCGTTAGACATTTTTAATGGAATGAGACACCAGCCGACGGTTATCCCTGTATGCACTATAAAATGTATACCCAAAGATAATCCCCGGTTGGTGTTGGACTATTGCAGAATAGGTTTGGGTGGTTTAGTGGACTGATTACCGTATACTATGGGAGAACTATTGACCCCTGCCTTGGTCAACAGTCAAAATATGATAATAAAAAAAAATATGATATGTCATAATATGGTAATCAACTCTCACAAGGTAAACAACTAATAATGTACACGGCTTTAAAATGGCAGGGGGTGACTTGCACACTCAATAAATGGGCCTCCGAAAACGGTCGCTAGCACAAAGTGACGTAGCGCCAAGAGGGCAACATATCCTGAGGTGCTAGAGGAGTGGAGAGGTGTACCACGGCTATCAAGACAATCCCGGAATAACGGTCAAGATCCCTACCAGCATCTTACTGGATTATATGTATATCCTTCTCCCAAGCACGTTTGCTCTAGCGAATCAAAACTCAAACTCTTTGTTGCATCTCCACTCAGACCGGCCAATTAAGGCAAGAAAGAGGTAGGAGCTCTGTTCCTCGTCAGTGTTCACTCCGGCCAGCCAATAAAGGCAAGCCGGAGATGAGGAACAAGACTTCTCCCGGGAGATCAGGTCCGGGGGGTCGCTACTGCCCAACAGTTCGCCACAAAACTGCCCTGCGAATTATCTCTCTTTGTCTGGCCCCTCACCCTAGGCATGATCTAAGATTCATTGCGCACCAATCAAGTTCAAGCCCCACCACGACGTCAACGTTGAGATACGGCGCGGGGTTAATATTATCATAAAAACGTTGCAGTGGCCCTTCTTTTATACCTTTTTATCATTTTAATAAAAAAATGTTCATAAATTCTGTATTTGCATCTTCCCTATTATCCTATTCTCAGTTTGAAGATCACGACCTTGGGCCTTCTTTAATATATCTACTTGTGGAATTCGTATATAATGCGAATCGGGCAACTCTTCGTCTTGTACACCTTTCTTAAAGTGCGAATTGGCCGAAGCCTCCGTTTGATTGCGCACATCTGTAATGGCGGCTCCACATTAGTGCCGTGAAGCTCCGTAAGTAAATAGGCGTGAACGTGAATGTGGACGGCTTTCACGGGGTTCACGTACGTTCACGCCTGTTCCCCGATCAGGGCTTCTACTCTCTAAGCCCGAAGTCCGTAGTTTCGGCCTTAGTGTCGGGCGTATTCTACTACGTATCACCTACGGACTTACGATTAGTTCCGAACCCGAACTAAGAATTAATGACAACACGATTTGACAATATTATTGTTCTTAGTTCGGGTTCGGGACTAATCGTAAGTCCGCAAATGATGATGATTTTTTTGGTTCCTTACATTTTCGGGCACAAGTCACGTCAATCATTCATTGTCATCATGAATCAGTTGTGTAAAAAGGATAGGTACGTATTGCTATTTATCCTGTGTAGCTTCGAAATTTAAAAAATCTACAAGAGGCGACTGGGACTGTCGGCTTCACGTACAGTTCTCGTCAAATATCTTTGCCCCTCTGAAGTTAGCCATTTGCAAAGATCGCCCAATTTTAACTACTACGCAGCCACTCGTAGCCAACTTCAGAGGGGCATAGTTATTTGATGAGAACTGTACTTTGCGAGGCACACGTAATGACCCCAAAGCGAAGCTTAAATTTCGATCGAAACATCCGATTGATGTTATCTTACCTACCTACTTAGCCATGAACGTCTGCCGATTGTTAGCAATAAATTTAAATTGGAAAATCCAAGGCTCGACTATGAATATTCCCCTCTTTACTAGATGGACATGAGAAAATCGATAGCAGTCGTCGCAGAATTAAAGCGTCAACGTTGTATTTATATAGGTACCTACATATTTATCTACTCACTTACACAATACAACATTGCTATTTAATTAGAAATTGTATTTTCTAATAAGTAGATGAAGGGAAAACAGTAGGTAATTTTATTAGAGGGTAGGTTACCTACCCACTAATAAAATTAAGTAGGTAGGTACCTAAGTACTTATACTAACTTCACACTAACCTTAACCACAGTAGGTATAACTTTAACCGTGCCCTAACCCACTATTATAAGGTTAGGTACATTTGGAGGAGCACGGGTTGGTTGTAGTCAGTAGGTAGAGACTGACACTCCCTGCCGCTCCGCCCAGGCGGAAGGAGTCATTTGATGATTTCCTCCCATCTAAACAACAACAAAAAAGGTAGACAAACCTATGTATTACCTAAGTAGGTACATCCATATTATTACTTGTATTACGTTCTCGACAAAGACTAGGTACCTACCTATATAGGTAACCGTGGTTATATACTCTATGGTCCAAGACTATAATTCCGACTATTTAATTGGGTAGGTAATCTATAAGAACATCAGATAATAGAACACTCCGACAAATCTTAGGAATGGTTCTAGGTTTCTGTATAGGTACCTATCTCTTGAACCGAAATAGGCCAACAGTTGTTTTCTTAGTATGTAATATATTTCTATTACCTACCGCTATCTAAACAAATATTATAAAGAGTAAAGATTTATTTGTTTGTTACCATTTGGCTCAAAAAATACTCAACCGATTTTAAAAATTCTTTCACCGTTAAAAAGCTATATTATTAACGGCTAAATAGATACTTGCATAGTTACCTACTTATATTTTTTTTTATTTTAGGCTAATTATATTTTATTTTCGAAAATGGAACCCTAGGCCATAAAATTTTGTTCCGTGCGGGAATCGAACCCGCGACACGCAGCGCAGCAGTCAATCGCTCAACTACTGCAACAACATCAGCTAAGAAAGGATTTTAGGAAATTCCCCTCATAAAAGGGTGAAATATACTGGGAACTTGTTATGAATACTGGCCAAAGTCAATTAAAAGGTTGCCATTATTAGTTTTTCAGAACTACCCTCAAAACACGGTTTAGGGGTTTTAAAGTTTGAATGGAAGAATCTCATTTTTGGTTTATAAACTTGAAACTTGGTACAAATACTGAGAAAAAGAAAAGAAAAGAAAAGAAAAAAGAGTTTATTTGCGCCAAGCATGACGCACACCATAAAAATATATAGGTATATATTATATAAAAGTAATAAGTGTTTCAAATTCCGATGAATTTGAAACACGGCAGTAATGATTTTGATAGAAATAAGAACAACATGTGTTTGGATTTTTTGAAAATAAACTCCTAAAGTGGTGAAAAATGGTGATGAGGTTTTTTAAGGATGACATTATTGCTTATTTCAATTTACTAGGAAATTGGTACCTAATGGAAATGAACAATCAAAAAGTGGTATACTGGAAGCGGATCTAACGATTTTTTCATAATCAAACCCCAACGGGGTGAAGGGCATAACAGTTGTGCTAATCCTGAGACCACAGGATCAGCAGCAAAAATGGCTGGCAAATAATGGCTATAATTGTTTCGATTAATTTTCGAAGAGCGTTGAAGTTTCTGGAGTACCTACTAAATCCACGCGGTCGAAGTCGCGCGCGAAGTGCTAGTTAACAATAAAAGGAGGTTTAGTTTCCATTTCATTTGTTATCTAATGCGGTAAGTAGGTACAATTTTTTTCATACAGATGCTACAGTTAATTGCTATCCTATTATAATACTATTCCGCCTATATTCTTGCAAAGTTGTGGGCTATAGCAGAACAAAGCAAAAAATTATAGGTACCTACTTACACAATTCCCTGTCAAGGTCAAACTATTGGGAATAAATTAAATTAATCAAACACATTAATGGAATTAAATTATAAATCAAACCCTAGATCAATATTCAAATCAAAGTTTATTGTATATTTCCATAAAATATATTACAACCACTTCATAAAAACCGAAATTATAAAAAAAATACAAAAGCTTAACTTGCGCGTTGTAATGAGATTATTATCAAAGCCGTAGAGTTGCATTATCTATGTTGCATTGCATCATTCAGGGAATTCTACAAGCAAAATCCTTGCCTGAAGCCTGTTAGGGTTAACACGTGTTTTATTTAACCCAAAGATTAACCTACATACGTAATACTAAGGGCGCGTTTACACGACAGCGACATGTGGAGCGTGGGCGGGACATTGTATATATTATTGTCCTTATCTATATTTCTATATGACCAATAAATGACTAAGCACATTTTATAAATCACGCGTCGTTGTCGCATATACACAGCATGATAATGTGGATAATTCATATAACAATTCTGATTAGTGAAAGTTGTGTGTTTTACCAATATACAAGAAACATAACAAACAGTCTTTCTTAAAAATATTTACGTTATTTCGCTTATAAGCTAAGGCACTTTCATGAATTGCATTTCTGTTTTGTTTATGGCGTAGCTGCCCAATTAAAATGGTACTTGATAAGGGCATGTCTGCTTGCCAAAAGAGCAGAGGGATCGCAAGATACAGCATTAGGGTGCGTTTCACCAGAGATGTGCGAGGGCCGAGGATGTACCCTCGCTAAATGGTTGTGAGAACCAATAGAATTCTATTGGATCTTAACAAACACATCCCACTTAAGCTCTGAATCTGAAATACTGGGGCCATGGCCGACCACGAATGAGATGGCAGGACGAATTGTATGTCTTCCTTAAGTATTAGAAAGCCGAAATTCAGAATCTTGACCGTGGGAAGGAATGGAGGACGGCATTTTCCGGCAGTGGGATAGTTCAGGGTTGTAATAATAATATTATGTTTTTAGTAACGTTATGTTAGGCCAAAACAAATCCTAAAATGTCAAAACCTGTAATTGCATAGTTTTGTAAATATGGACAAGAATCGATTTACATCGCCTTAAATATCAGTAGTAAATCACAATATAAAAATATCAACAAGGTATTTTATCCACCTACGTAAAGTGCTTATTATAATATTATTTCATAGCATAAATAATGGTGAACAATATGCCCAGTAAATAGTATTTTTCTTATCTTTATACGGTATTTTAATGGTTGATACAATACAGTATTTTTAAATAGTTAATTTACATAATCTTATAAAGAACCATCATTATTTTACCGTGTCTGCAAAAAAAAATGCAATCTGTTAAAAATATATAAAAGCTCTGTTATTAAAAAATATAATTAATCGAACACTGACCCCAGTTAAATGACTGGTCTTATTATAAAATATAATAGAAAATATGTAACAAAAAATGCAATAGAAATGTTTATCTTAACAATAAAAATTTAATGTAGTACTTAATAACTTGAACCTTGCCCAGCACTATGATTTAAATATAGATAAAAATAAAATATATTATCCAGATAATATTTTGGTAATGTCTAAGAATGACTTGTGCAATGCTTCAATGTACTGTGAGCTATCGTTGTACGACTTATAGCTGGCAACTGCTGCCCCTAACTTATCTGGGAACGCCGAATATCTGGAAAAAAACGGAAAACGGTTTAATTTAGAGCATAATACATTTTCATTAAAAAGAAACTAAGAACCTTCTGGGACCTTCCATAAATGATTGCAGATTATCAAAACACAATATTTTAATGTTTGTACGTTTACTTCTAAGTAATTGTGCTCTATTTAATTTTAATTTTTATGTTTTTGCTTCGGTATTTTTTTAAAATATTGTAAATATAATATTATTATAAACTTTCCACGAGCCTTTGCAGTCGTTGCAAATTAAACCTTATCTCAATTACACCAAAGTCATAGTAATGCGCATGTAAATTCGAAAATTATAATAAAGAGTTTAGTAACAGTTCTTCGCAGGCTTTCTTGTAAAATAAACGAGTGGTTTACTTACGCAATTCCAAATCCTTCTTTCACAACGGGTCCAAAACCTCCTGCCATCACACTGGGCGAGGACAAAGTACTCGTACTCAGAATGGACTTATTCAAAAACTTGTACTCATATGAGTCGAATATCTCTGGGCGAGGCATGTTGTTGTCCTCAGCCATCTTCATGAGCGCAAACATGTGGCGATCGAAGCCCTGGCCCATTGCGGCATCTTTTACGAGTTCCAAGTGAAGCTTGGAACATTCCGTCAGTTTAGCGCGCAGTTCATCGACTGAAGTATTGTTGGAGTGTAGTGTTTCGCAGAATGCCTGGATTTAAAAGAAACTATTACTACTTATTTACAAAACGAATTCAGGGCCGAGTTTTGGCAATTTTGTATTCAGAACTTTAAATAAGTTAAAATAGAGTCAAAGTCAAAGTCAAAGCATTTATTTCAAATAAACCATTTACAGGTACTTTTGAATTGTCAGAGTCAGTCAGTCAAAAACATGAAGCTATTTACACGTTCCAAAGCGTAGATCTCTATGGAGAAGAACGTGCAAGAAACTCCACGGACACTCTTTTAAACCATTTTATGATTTACAATAATCCAGGTTACATTATCTTTGTTGCTTCTATATGTGAGAACAATGTAAAGGAAGAGAAAAAAAAAAGAATTCTAAGTATCAAATAAACTATTGAAATAAGCCAGCGACAGCTAAGAGATGACCAGTCTCCACTGATGGCGCCCGTTCACGAACATGACGCGTGCATCAGCACCATTCAGCTCAACCATTTTGAAGGGAACCGAATGATCCGATACACGCGCCACCATCAGCGAGACATTCGAGTGAGCATGACAAACCCTCAACTGCCCCTGCTCATTCATGTCAAACAAGGAAACCATCTATTAACATAAAAAGGCTCCATGGTCCTCACATTTACAGGATTCCAAAATAAAAAATGCTTCTACTTTATATAAAACTATAAATATCAATTGGTAAGAACAGAAAAGTAAAAGTGTATTCCAAACATTATAGAAATGTGGAATATTATTATTATTAAACGTAAAAAGTAAAATAAAAAAGGGTGAGCATCTCCTCCATATATAAAATCCTAACTAGTGGAACCAAGCGGCTGAGGCTGTGGAGCAGGACCGGCATTTAGCATTTAGTGGAGATAGAGTGGAAGATGAAACTTGCTTGAAAGTTAGTGCTTGGACTATAGTCAGAAGAGTAAATCGTATTGTAATCAGGATCTAGAAAAGATATGCCGCAAGATGATGATTTAAACAGTGGTCCCTGGATGCACTGGATGGATGGATATAAATTTGTTTGTACATTAAAAAAAAACAACACTGCAATGTGTGCTAATGATCAAAGTTCACGGACACATTGATCCACCTAGATTAAAGTGGATTAGAGATAATCTATAAAGCTGTTACGTAGGGAGGGGCCCCTTCCTACGCTTGACGGTGTAGTAATAGGCGATCGAGGGTTTATGAAAAAAGGATGCATTGTCTGTCTGGGTGATAACAAGACTGTGATGTTCACTCTGTCTGCCGTGCATTTTGATACTGCTCTACTATAGTCGTGACAATTTAAGAAGTCGAATTTGACAGCTGAGTAGAGAAGGATAGAGAATCGCTTTACCACTAAGTGTGAAAGAGATTTATTTTATGTCTCTTTCATACTTGATATGATTAATATTATTAACTGCGAGACTGCATGTAGATTAATGTTGTTATGACTAACTGCTAAATCAGTTTATAGGTCAATTATAATTCGCTCAGATTTCACTGAAGGGCTACAAGATAATGTAATCAGATTATAATGGCACATCAACAGAACCATATCGCGAGCAAAGTTTAAAGATAATAACGTAAACAATTAAGTTTTCCCACCTTTGTTTTGTCTGTGCAAGGCCGCATGGTTTCTGTGCGACCATGCTTGAAGGCCGACGTACTACAAGACTCGTATGTGCCAACGAAGTTCCCCTTCAAGAGATGATGCGCTGCCTGAAATAAGAAAAAAACAATTCGTTTTTATTTGGTAATGCACGTATGACTAGGTACATGACAGATGGGAGACAGTTTTCATCTCATGAGAGGGGACAGGTGACAGTTTTCATTAAGCGCGAATACACTGTCGATCAATTACCCACTTTTACAGTATTGAAATAAAGTCGAAAATCAATTAAACGAATCATATACCTCTGTCGACTTTATTCCTATGAAAATAATGTTGAGATTTGATTGGCAGTGATGGCGACGCCTGCCCTCGAATTCTATTTTTCGTAACTGTAGGCCAGTTTGGATTTTTTAATGTTTAATTACCTGAAACGACAGTTGCATAATACAGTCAGGGCTAACTTTGAACTTCTTACATGCAGCCTTGTTGAGTCCTTCATATAAAATGTAATCTATACTCAGTGAGTCACACCATGCATTGTATTCCTTCTTGGCATTGTCAATAAAATGCTTCGATTTGTCGTCTAGTTTGAATTCTGAAAATATAAGGTTCTAATTAATGAATTCTATTTTTTAAGATAGTGTTTGTTTACAATCGTAGCAAGTGGCTTTCTAAAGTTTCTGCTTGGGATAAAGCGTGGGTTTTTTTTAGAACAATACCAGTGCTTTCTTTTTTTAATTGAGATGAGAATTTGAATTTCAAGCCATTGTGTAAAAACTGATGAATTCTCTAATTTCTGTGAATTCAGAATTTGCTTAAGTTAAATCCATCTCAAACGAGGACTTCGTAGCTAAATAATAACAGCCGCACGGGTCGATCTTCACGGTTAAGCAACGCTTGCCAAGGTCAGTCTGTGGATGGGTGACCATCTTAACATACCGAGACTCCTCCGTGTCTCGGAAAGCACGTTAAGCCGTCGGTCCTGGCTATCATTTGTAGATCTTTGGCAGTCGTTACAGATTGTCAGAAGCTAGAAAATCTGACTCGTCTTGCCAAGATGTACCATGTTACCCAGTTAATGGACTGTGGAGGTCTGGTAAGCAGCCGCTCCACGTAAAATACTGGTATTCAGTTTAATCCGGTTTGACTGGAAGCCAACCCCAATATATGTAGTTGGGAAAGAACTAGGCAGATGATGAATAAATCCATTTCCAAAGTGGAAAATGTTAAAATAAATTACCTAATTTCTGAACACTAATATTACTATCTACAGGCTTCGAATCTGGGTGGATGAAAGGTTTCTTAGTAGTCTCAGCATAAATGTCTTGGAAGAATCTTAATACTGCTACTCCATCACCCCAGGAATGTTCAAAGTTAACTCCAGCCACGCCGTCACTGGTCACAATCAGACTGAATGATTTGTCAAACCACCTGAAAAATTATCCAAAAAATAAACAATTAAGTATAACTAGCTCACAAAACTGAAGACCGACGATGGCAGAACCATATCCGCCAAATCGGAGCTTCTGAGGGAGATCGAGACATTCTATGGACAGTTATACACGTCAATGACCAAACCCCCAGCAAATCTAGCGAAGGACCCAAGAGCTAGATTGACCCGGCATTATACCGAAGACATCCCGGACGTCAGCCTGTATGAGATTAGGATGGCTCTGAAGCAGCTTAAAAACAACAAGGCGTCGGGTGAGGACGGAATCACGGCCGAACTCCTGAAGGCGGGTGGAAAACCAGTCCTTAAGGCCCTTCAGAAACTGTTCGATTCCGTCATACTCGAGGGGAAAACGCCACAAGCTTGGAGCAGAGGTGTGATGGTACTCTTCTTTAAAAAGGGCGACAATGCCCTGCTTAAGAATTACAGGCCCATCTCACTTCTGAGCCATGTCTACAAGCTGTTTTCCAGAGTCATCACAAACCGTCTCGCACGCAAGTTTGACGACTTCCAGCCTCCCGAACAAGCCGGATTCCGAAAAGGCTTCAGCACCGTAGACCACATACACACGCTGCGGCAGGTTATACAGAAGACCGAAGAGTATAATCTGCCCCTCTGCTTAGCGTTTGTGGACTACGAGAAAGCCTTCGATTCGATCGAGACTTGGGCTGTGCTGCAGTCTCTCCAACGGTGCCAGATCGACTATCGGTACATCGGGGTGCTGAAGTGTTTGTATGAAAACGCCACCATGTCAGTCCGACTTCAGGATCAGACATCAGAACCTATCCTCCTGCAGCGGGGTGTGAGGCAGGGAGACGTAATTTCTCCGAAACTGTTCACGGCCGCAATGGAGGACGTCTTCAAGGTTTTGGACTGGAAAAGGCTAGGCATTAATGTCAATGGCGAGTACATCACTCATCTTCGATTTGCCGACGATATAGTCGTCATGGCTGAGACCACGGAGGACCTCAGTACAATGCTCGATGACCTCAGTAGAGCTTCCGAAAGAGTGGGTCTTAAAATGAACATGGACAAAACCAAGGTCATGGTAAATACCCATGTAGCACCCACTCCTATCAAGATTGGAGGCTCTGCACTCGAAGTTGTTGATGAGTACGTCTACCTGGGACAAACGATCCAGCTAGGTAGGGCTAACTTCGAGAAGGAAGTCAACCGTCGAATCCGACTCGGATGGGCGGCGTTCGGGAAGTTGCGCGGTATCTTCTCGTCTCACATACCACAGTGTCTCAAGACGAAAGTCTATGACCAGTGCGTGTTGCCAGTGATGACCTATGGACTCGAAACGTGGTCGCTCGCAATGGGCCTCATCAGAAGGCTTAAAGTCACCCAAAGGGCAATGGAGAGGGCAATGCTCGGAGTTTCCTTGCGTGATCGAATCAGGAATGATGATATCCGCAAGAGAACCAAGGTTACCGACATAGCCCGAAGGATCGCCAAATTGAAGTGGCAGTGGGCAGGGCACATTGCTCGCAGAACAGATGGTCGATGGGGCCGAAAAGTTTTGGAGTGGCGACCGCGTACCGGAAGACGCAGCGTTGGAAGGCCTCCCACAAGGTGGACCGATGACCTGGTGAGGGTCGCGGGTAACCGATGGATGCGAGACGCACAGGACCGGTGGTTGTGGCGACACTTGGGGGAGGCCTATGTCCAGCAGTGGACGTCTTTCGGCTGATATGATGATGATGATGAAGTATAACTAGAGAGTACTTGTAAAACATGAAATCTGACTGTTACACTTTTTAACCAACTTCAATAAGGGAGGTTATCAATTCAACCCTTAATAGTGTGTAATATTGTCAGATATGCATTTTGTATATGTTAGTCATACCACCTTCTAAACATGTGTGCCAAATTTCATACACTTGTATGTACAGTACAACTATTTTCTTAATATCCCTCGGCAATCATCGCATTTCCGAATACAAACGAATTCTAATTTCCATGTCCATCAATTATTAGATTTATTGTGTATATTAATTTGAATTCAGAACTAAGTACTTTATTGTTTTATAGTTCACACGGAAATCAAAACAAAACAACAATTAAGAACTTACCTTGCCCTACATTAAATAGTTTATTATGCTTTATTTTCCTGTTGATTAGTTGCTTGCTAATGAGGAATGGGCCATAAACTAGAGCCCTGACACAGACAGCTGATTGAGGGACATCCAAGGTCCAAGACAATGATCCACTAGAGTGGCTACAGCCCTGGACTGAAACAGCTGGAAGTTATGGGGGAGGCTTTTGACCGGCAGTCGGATGACAGGCTAGCCAGGAACCAGAATAGTTGCTCTGCCATAAAATCACCTTTCCAGATAACATAATTAGTTAATATACCCATTTGATGTTTACCTGTTTGTACCATCACTATGCAAGTATTTCTTCAAGAGTACACGCTTATCATCATGAATTTTATCATCATCAAGAATTAAATTAAATATTGCTGAGTCTATCTTTCTCAAAACTTCACTGTTTCCAGAAGACTCCAAATGTGCCCTTTGTTTCGCCCATTCATCCCTGTTCTGAGTAGTTAATATTCCTAAAGGATGTTCTGATGCGGGTGTATTGTCATTCATGATTTTACTCAAATTGCCAAGCATTTCCTGGGGTGATAAAAGGTTACCTGAAAACCATTTTAAATGTTAATAAGGTGAATAAACTAAATTGGTAAGGTAATCTAAAGATTAGGATTATTGTACAATAGCAAGATTAACTGTGTTGAACTGATTAATCAAGTTGTTTTTCATTATTTATCATTAGGCTTGGTTTTTGCTCAGAAAACTGTTACAGACTGACATAATTATTACTATATTTTATAAAATTGAAAGTTACCATCAGTATCCAAAACATCAAAAGCATAAAAGTTTCCTTGTTTCTGTACCAATACATGTTTGCTTTTTGGGTCCCTGAAGATCTCATCCTTATTAAGCCTGGGCAGGCGCGTGGCTCCAAACAAACCAACAAACTGACTCATATCTAGAGGGAACACTTTCATTAGGTAGGCACCATACCTGTAATTCATGAACAAGAGTTTGTAGAAATTTAGAATATTCCAGTTAAAATGTTACTACCAAAGTGCTATTGCAATTTATTTATTTGTGCAATTAATAAAATGCTGGAGAGCTCTACATACCAAGAAATTGCTTCAGGTAACATTCTTGTAAAGGTCCTGAACATTGGTGTGTCACTTTTCTTAGGATTTAAATGGTACACTTCCGGTTCCAATATTTGTTCTCTTAGTGACAACATGAACCGAACGGCAGTTATCAAAATGTTAGTGGACCTTATGAGCTGATCATTGTATTCCATTCTGGTATCGTTTTGGAACACAATCATTGGATTGTAATTGATAGGAAGTGCCACTCTGTCACGTAAATAAAGGTCAAACCAATAGTCTGAAATATAGCTTGTATGCTTGTTCCTTTTATCTTTAGCAATTAGCTTCTCCTGAAGTATTTTTCCTTCTTTATCAATAAAATTGTATGTTCGGTTGTTAGCTTCTTCAAACTGATTATCATTCAATAAAGGCCTTAGGGCTTTTAAATAACGCTCCCCCGTCTTAGAAAGGTCCGGTATCGGTAAACGAGGCAGAGACTTCTGGAAATGCATTGTCGGTAATTTGCTTTTTTGTAGATACTGATAGTTAACATCTTTAATATTTTTATTTGTAAAGTTTCTTTGCTGAATAAACTTTTGGCACACAATATTATTTTTGTAAATAAGTTTGTTAGCTCCGATCATTTTTAACTATTACACAAATCAAGTTTTCACTTAACTTAAAGTACTGTGACTATTCTACAATAATAATCCTATTCAACGAAAATAAATAAAACGTAAACTTAAATATTTTGCCCGTAGAAAATAAAATTACACTAAAATGTCATCGAATTCGAAACGTCAAAGTCTGATTAAGTTTTTTTGAACCTTACGATTAGTGCTGACGCAGAGACGGTTTTTTTTTCGTAAATCTAGTGCAGCCGATTTTAGTCGATGTCGATACTCGATAACATTCTAACGTCAAAAACCTTGGTCCACCAAGTAAATGTCAAAAACTCAAAACTGAAAAATATCATTGCGATGTAATCCTGAAATAGATTTTCGCGTGCGATTTTATCGTATGATTTAAAAATTACTTGATTTACCAAGCAGTAAGTCCATTCTTCTCTTGTTAATCAAGCATCAATTGACGTAAATTTAAGTATCAATTGTGCTAATAAAAATTCCATTCAATTACATCCACCAACATGAATGAATCGCCGGAGATTACTAACAACTCTGGCGGCAATGATTTAGAAACCTTGGATTATTTGCGCGGCGTAAAGTCGTCGACGTGCCTGTTACTGCCGACGACACCTAGTCCCACACCACTAGACTTCAAACATCCTCTCTCAGAAGAAATGAGTGACCGTCCGTTTTTAACTTTAAATGATGATCCTAATATGGTCAATATACAGACAGGTGAGAATGAATTACATATTACATCAATGCATTTGTGTGTTCGGTATATTTTTTACTTACCTAATTTAAGAAATAATGAACATACTATCCCATAGGAAAACTTTATTAGTGCTTGCTGAGTAAGCATTAAATTTTAAAGTAAATTGCATCATTTTACTTGCATGTAGTACATAGGTGCTTCTGTAGTTTATTTACAGCACCTGATGACCTACTTAGCATGATTATCATAGTAATAATACAAAGGTCTAATTGGAATCTTATTGTACAACCATTTAGCCCATGTTGTACATATGTAACATGATCCCTAGGCATTGTTTATTTTGGTTATTAAAAAGTTCATTTATTGCAACTATAACACTATATACACACACTTAAATTAAATAAAAGACTCAACTAAAACTAAAAGTAATCTAAAACATGGCGTCGAAAAATTCCCCCGCATCGCAGGCCACTGGTAAAAACTGCCTTTATCCTTAGGTAATTCACCATAAACTTATTAAATATTGCTTAGAAATCTCGCTACTAAAGTCTCCCACTTATTTATTTTATTTGAATTGCCTTGAATAGAAACTATGTTCCGTTTTAAGTGATGGCTGCAAAGTCATTGCAGCCTTCACTTAAATCATGTTTTTAAATCAGAACACTCATAAATAATTAATGTTATGTAAAATATATGGGCTCTACACTGCCGTGCTAAGCGCAAAAGTGGTATCTCAAAAAAATATATAAAGGTATTTTTTATATCATCGGATAGCTTATACAAGTATGCATCCGATGAACTAAGCTAAATAGTGGTATCTTTTATAAAACATATAAAACCTCTTAAAAAAAGTTTTCCCTGTCTCAGTTTAATAAAGAAAACTATTCTAACAAAATTTTCTCGAAACCCGCTTTCACTTTGATACCGCTTGTGCGTTTAGCACGGCATGCGGCAGTACAAATAGTTTTATTTGGTTTCAGCTGTGATTCATTTTACTAAAAAAGATTTTTTTTTTGTTGCAAGTGTGAATGTGTGATCTAACTTTTCATGTTGATAACTAATAAAACTTTTATTATCAAGATTACTTTTATTAATAATTGAATAATATGCATGATGCATGATCCTATGTAGTTTTTTCGTATTTTGTTAATATATATCACATTTCACTTAAGTAGGTAAGTAAAAACTTGGAAATGTCCATTTCCTGCATATTGTTACTTTATGTATTATCTGTAAGTTTTCCTAAAATTAATAAAACAATACTTGTTTTTTTATTATTATTTTTGTTATATTTCAGATGCATCAGCAGGAGATTCTAGTTCATCGGGAGACAACAGCTCAGTTATTCAAGACCCAGTCAGCGCTCAGCTTATCAATAACATCAGCATGCTAGATTATCAGACTCTGAGCAAAAATGGAGATCTCATTATGGGACAAGTATGTGTTTGTTTACTATTCTAAGAAATCACTATCTATTTGTTATTGATTTCACACACACGGGCATCTATCTATCTATTCAGGTTTGGTTTCCACGCTTAGTGCGGATGATGGACCATTGTGCTGTGTTTCCGCATTTAGTGCTGATGATGGTGGCCAATGTGGCCATCATTCCAACCAGCCAACCTCCCTCCAGAAGCAGATAATATAATAATAATATCTTGGGACAATCAACACACCGCCATCTGGTCCCAAACTAGGCAGAGCCTAAGTATGTTTATCAGTTGTCTGGTTGCCATAGTACGCAACCAGACAACTGATAAACATACTTATATATTTCTAAATACATACATATTATAGATAAATTACACACCCAGATACAGAACAAAAAATCGTACTCATCGCACAAAGATTTGTCCTGTGCGGGAATCGAACCCACGACCTCCGTCCTAGCAGTCAGGGTCACTAACCACTAGACCAACAGTCCATAGTCCTCTCAATGTGTTTAGGATCTCTGTAAGCACATTCGGTGTCCCTATTGTTTGCCTCCGTATTTCGGCGACGCCTTGCACTTGAGGAGCACATGCACCGTCTCTTCCTCCTCCATGCAAGCTCTGCACAGAGGAGTGGTGGTTATACCTATCGTGTGGAAATGATTGTTCAATGAGCAGTGCCCAGTGATGGTCCCTGCCACCATTGGTAGGCTGCCCCTATTGCAGAAGGCAACTGGTTAGTTTTCTGTCTAGGGATGGTATAGTCTTCTTGAACTGCCTGCAGCTTGGTGCCGCGGCTTACCAGTGTTCTGCTTGTGGATGGGTGTGTTCTTGTAGCCATGTGCACACTTGTACAGCTGGGTGAAAGGGAGTGGTACCTACTATGGGTTTGGTGCCAACAGCTATGGTACCAGATCCCCTCCTGGCCAGCTCGTCGGCCGCGACATTTCCTAGTGATCAACTGTGTCCTTTTATCCACTGCAGCGTCAGTGTTGCGGTTTATCACCTTGACGCGTTCTAGTGCATTGTAACATTCTATATGAGTTTCGAGGTAGTGTAATTTCTCCCTAGGGAGTAGGGATTGAAGAACTGTGGCGCTGTCGGAAGGTATACGAATGTGTTTCCGTAACTCTCCTGGCTTCTATGGCACGGACCGTCTGGATAATGCCCACGCATTCCGCCTGATAGACGGTGTTGATCTTTCCTAGTGGTCTGGATATTTGATGTTGAGGTCGTTGGAGTAAACTCTAACTCATAAATCCTCAGCAATTTGGGACCTGAGCAGTTGTTTAATTCTTGTGTTAGCACTATGTTGTAGCTTTTGGAAATTATGCTTCTTTTGAGCTTTGTCATTGGGTGATGTCATTATGGGCTGTCGTCAAACGGCATCCTCCATGATGCGCGTGTGCTTGATTCTGGAGTCCAGTCCAGTGCCAGATGTGCTGAGTCTGAAAGCCACTAAAGCCGCTTCTTTCTGCACTATAAGGTGTGGTGGTGGTAGTCTCAGCATGGCCTGCAGGGCCGCAGTGGGTGCAGTTCTCTTACTGCCACTGATTGCCACACAGGCAAGTCATTGCAGTTTTTTGAGGTCTTTCTGTGCCATGCTTAAGTCGGTCCTGGGCCACCAGTCTAGAGAGCCATGAGTTCCTACCTACATGTGCACACACTACAGTACACGGCTTTTCCTTATACTGTTTTCATAATAATGTTTCCTACCTACTTGTTGCATCATGGTTTCTATTTTAAAATGATATAATTACATTTTACCTTTGTAATTTTACTGTAGCTTGTCCAGATGTTAAAAGTCAAGAGCAGCAGTTAAAAGAGATGAAGTTTGGTCTCTGAGCCAGATTTGGAGACAGCACTTTTAAAATTAAATCTATTTGCAAAGTTTTTTTCCTCTTTTTCAGACTGAAGACTGCAAGCTGAATGGGAATCATAATGTCAGCGGTAGAAAGCTACCGAACTTCATCAACTGGAACTGGAGCGTCATAAGGAAAGTACTCCTTTGGATTGTTCTCTCTGGTCTCATCGCCTGCCTCGGAGCGATCATAGGTATGGTTGTAACAATACCAAAAAATTGCAACCCTGATATACCATGGTATCAAGGAAAGGTATTCTATGAAGTATTCCCAGCAAGTTTTAAGGATTCTAACAAAGATGGTACAGGTGATATTAAGGGCCTCATGAACAAACTAGACTATATCCAAGAATTAGGAGCATCTGCTATAAGGCTTAACTATATCTTTCAAGCACAAAAATATCCTGATCAATACTTTAATATCACTTCTATGGTACAGATAGACAGAAGTGTTGGGCTTCTCAAAGATTTTAAAGATTTGATTAATGAAGTACACAAAAGAAATATGTCTTTAGTCCTTGATCTGCCTGTTGTGTCTCTGGCTAAAGCGGATTCATCAGAAAATTTCACTCAAGCTGTGTTGATTGCAAATGAAACTATAACCAACTTTGTTGATCTCACATCTGCAGCTATTATATATTGGGCTAGGGAGAAGGTTGATGGCTTTTATTTAAAAGATCTAGAAAATTTTGTGGATGATTTTAATTTTGGTAGAAGTTTGCAGTTATGGAAACAAATATTAGGCAGTGACAAAATATTTATTGCCAGTGAAAATGCTTATGAAAAAGCTAAAGGTAACGCTCTGAATGTGTTGTTATCTAGGGTTGATCTTATTGATGTCCATCTAGATTTAGATGAAGGCATTACTGGTCTGAAGAATCGTATTGATAAAGTTATTAAAGGCACATTGTGGGCAAAGCCTCATTATCCATGGGTACATTGGAATATTGGCAGTGTCCATAATGAAAGAATATCAACAAAACATGTCAATAACACTTTAGTGTTGACTGCTCTTGAGTTAGCTTTGCCTGGAACTGTTAGCATATTTTATGGAGACGAAATCGGACTTGGTGGGCTTGGTGATGTTGAAGGAGATTTTCACGAACACAAAGACGTTGGCAATATAGTGTCAATGTCTTTTGCTAATGAAAAAGATTCTGGGATTATTCAACCTTGGATTGAGAAGTCTGAAAGGACACCAAGTTATCATTTCTTGGATGTTATTAAACTCTTTACGAAAGTGAGATTAGATACGCCAACAATATATTTAAGATCTATTTACAAGGACGGCAATAATCTGAAAAATATGGAAATCCGTGAAACTGAAGAGAATCTCGTAGTAATAGAACGTTGGTATCCCAGGAGGAACACTTGTGTGTTTGTGGGGAACTTAGGAAGTAAATCTATTACCACTGATTTATCTACCATGTTCTACGGTGGCACTGTGCTTGCTGGAACAAACACCTCTCTAGTCGGACAAGTATTGTATTTTGATAAAATAACGTTTCCCCCAAATTCTGCCATAATTTTAAAGTTAGAAAAGTAACTGCTCTTGTTGTAAAACAGCAGAAAAAAGTTATAACGATCAATTTATTTATAAATTCATGTCAATAATCGGAATGGTATTGTGACTGTTTTTTCAGATATTTATAAACGTATTTAAATTGGTATTATATCATAGACTATAATATGGTAGGTACTTACCTATACTTACTAAAATAAGAAAATTTAATTATTTATAAGAAATCTTTCAATGAGTGTCATAGTAACAGAATCTCGAGCTTCCGAAATGATCTGAATGTTAATCTCTTAACTTAGTAAATTTTGTAGCAGTATTAAAATTAATTTATTAAAAATTTAAACCGCGGTTTTCTCATAAACGTAGATATTATTATTTATAAGAATGATTTAGGTTTTTCACTCCATACTAATGTTTTTGTTAATAGTTATTGTCGTTTTTATAAATCTGGATGTCCTGAGCTGACTACTCAAATATTAGTTCCTCCTTTACCAAAGATATTGTGTATGCATGATATACTTACATGATATAAATTGTAAACTTAAGGAATGTACTTACATAAAAATAAGGAAACAAAACTCAGAAGTTACAAAAGATTTAATATACATTTGTACATATTGAAAACAAATATTATGTACTTAGTATATGTATTATTATGTACACATTATGACATTAAAGTAAATAAATAGTTGTTGAAATTATTACACTTTCATTTACTATGATTAAAAGCAATGATTTTTGATAGGTACACTTAATTTTAACAGGTAATATATCGAACAGTGAGTATTTCATTACACAGTTTTCTCACTATAATACACTATTTCATAGTGAATTAGAATTGTGAGATAAGTATATTTTATACAAAATATATATTTGCAGAGTTATTTAGTATGTAATACTAATTCTGTGGAATTCTTGTTTCATTTGAAAATAATTTAATAAATTGGAAAGGCACATTTTGTATCACATAGGTATTTTGTTTAGATTATATGATGTTCTCTTTTGAGGTGTCTAACATAGACAATAAACGATGCTGGAATGCATATTGCTTAGTTTGGACTTAAAATTTCACCTATATGACATTAAATTAAGATAATAAATAGCTAAATGGGTAATTTTTAGATGCTTAATAAAAAATCATTTATGTGATGTTATTTTCTAAATACTAATAGTCCAAAACATCCGCCAAATTACTTTGGTTTAAATGATGTTTACAAATTGTTAAGGTATAGTTTCTATTATATTATTGAGCAATACAAAATTGACAAAATCATATGCTTACATAAATAGTCACAATGTTTAAACCCTGACATTATAAATAGGTACCTTCTATTCTTGTATGGTCAACAGTAACACACCATTTTGTTAATTTTTTCCAACATAGTAAATAAAACATGCCAGTGAAAATGCTTATGAAAAAGCTAAAGGTAACGCTCTGAATGTGTTGTTGTCTAGGGTTGATCTTATTGATATCCATCTAGATTTATATGAAGGCATTACTGGTACTGGGAATAATGATTTTTTTATTATTTCGTTTAAATTTTCAGTCGAATTTCAACCTTGTGTCATTATAATAAAGGTGATGTCAATCGTCACAGTAGTAAACAGAACAACAGTTCACATAATTAAATATAGAAAGTAAACCACAAACTAGGTTAAGTTTGTGGGAAATAGTGTATCCCTGAATACAACTTCAGCAATTTATTGTTTTGTTTGCCATTGTTTACATTTTTGGTAATAAATATTTAGTTTATTGTAGTTTTTTGCAGTAGGTGGAATTAAATATCATACCTATATGTTTTAATATGTGTATTATAATCTAAATTTGGAACCACATTTGTATCTCGTTTCAATTTGTAACAGAACTTGAATTTACAAAAATGAATCTTATCCCACTTGGTTTAAGGTCGATATGAGTTAACCATTGATACAAGTGTGACTCCTATCTTAAGTTCTGGTGGCGTTAAGCTCAGTCTTTGTATCGGTGGATGAAAGGTCATAGCACTGGAAGGATTCACAAGCAGTAGGTAAGAAATTATCATAATGTCATGAGCTAGGTTGAGACTTTTTAATTTTAGCTACAGTTGGATGCATGACATATGTGTTGGACATTGCTCTTGGATGACTTTCAGTAACCGGTAATGCTGGGAGTTTATCAGTAGGGTTTCGTATCAATATTTTTTTCTGGGACCCTGTCATTACCCTCTTAGCATTATATTCTTGTTTATTCTTAAAATCTATGCTATCGGTGGTGTTTGGAACAGACTTTCCACACTTCCGTTCACTTTCACAGTCGCTACCTGTTGGTTTATTTAACTTTGGAGCACCAAAAGCTTTAGTTTGTTTCAATAACGAACGATCGTTACACAATGCCGCGATAAGTGGCAAGTCAAGGTTTTTACTTTTCTCTCGAAGAGTTTTTATGTCTAAATCACAATTGGAGTCTTTCACTTTGTTCACATTTAGTTCACTATTCACACTTGTTAAAGCTTGCGGAATTTTGACTTCTCTTGAGTAATTGAGAAGTTTCTTTTTGTATTCGTATGGCGGCGGGGGCGGCGGAGGCATTCGCCTCATTTTAACGGGCGGTGGATCCTTGGCATTCAACACATTCTCATCCGATTTCGTCCGCATAAAATGCGAAGCGTCTGGAACTCGCGCGGCCAGTTGCGGCAGTTCAAGATTTATGGAATGATTGCTGAGCGACGTCCTGCTCGTTAGCGAGTACCAGCTCGTTCGCGTTCCCGGTAACTGGACATAAGAATCTGAGAGATTTTGGATCGATCCATACATGGACGACGCAGACATAGAAGTCGATAGATAAGGCGTACTTCTGTACTGCAGACCATTTTTGTGCATGTTCGACACGCGAGACTCGGTCAGCTTGTGGTCGAGATAATTTTGCTGCGACACGGCCGGGTCTTGTAAAGGGTAGTAGACGTAGTCGACATCACTGTACAATTGCTGGTGGAACATGGGGTTGTGCGGCGGCGGAGGGGGCGGCAGGCGCGTGGCGGGCGGCGGCGGCGGCTGGCGCGGGCGGCGGGGTGCGGGCGGCGCGGGGGGCGGGCCCGGCGCCAGCTTCATCATAGCCACCAGCACGTTCGAGTCCACGCCGTGCGCCATTTCCCTGGACGGCGACAGGTTGTTGCTTATGCCCTGCGCTAATTTCGACCTTTCTGCTCTGCGACTGGATGCTTGTTGTCTTTTAAACTTTTGGAATTTGTGCTCCAACACCATGGGACTAGCGAATGTTCTTTCACTAGATGCGTTCACTTCGCCCGCTTCCGCTTTCAGAATTGTTATCATGGGCTTTGATGTTACTACTCTGGCTGCCACTTCTTCTTTGTTGTCGTTCAACTGTTTCAAAGTCCTGGCTGCCGCCACTGGGCCAGGATAAGCTGGTGGCGCCTTGGCAGGAGGTGGTGTAAAAGACGAAACGGTTTGATGATTGTATTCATAGGGAGGTGGCGGCTTATCAGGAAATGGAGGCCTGATGGGGGTTTCGTCGCTTATGTCAAAAATATTTGGTAGAGACAAATTGAGCAATTTTCGACTATCAATTCTAGTTGGCGGAGTTGGCGGTCGATCGAAGAAAGAGTTATTCGGATAGTGATCATCTGAAGGAGCAGTGTCTTCGTGGCCCTGAAGGTAACTATCACCAGAAAACGGAAGGGGTAGTCTCACATAATCCGACACCGAATCCAAAGTGTCACTTACAGACTGGCTTTTAGGATACACTCCTCTTCCCACAATGAGGTCACTTAATTCACTCGCAGTTAGTAAATTATGTTTGTTATCTGTTGGATCGCTCCCGTCACCATGAAACGAGATTGCACTAACGTTGGAATTTGTCCTTTCTCTAAATAAGTTTTCTTTATTATGTTGTTCTTGGTTCTGAAACTTTGCAGCTCCATCGACACAATCCGAGCTAGGTTGAGATGACTGCAATCTTAATGTGCCTGTTGCATGACTAGTTCTTTCTGATTTGTTTTTCAGGATTGAAGAAACGCTATCGAAGTCGGCAAGATCATTCTCTTTCGTTGGTTTATAGCTGTCGTAATGCGAGCCATCGTAATCTGTTCTACTAGCTTCAGATAAGGTATCCATTTTCGATCGTGCAGTAAGCTCAGAACTGCTCATGGTGTAGACTCCGCTAGTTTCACTTGATGCCGCCACAGTGACTGGTTGACCTAAACCGTCGTACAAAGCTGACGCTGTATCCTGAGAATATTCTACATCTATGCCAACTGTACTATTGTCACTCATCATTGAGTTCTGAGCAGTGTGACTGTATCCTAACTCTAAACTACTCGCGTTAGATGTTCTACTAAGAGTACTGAGACCCGCTCTGGCCATTATCACTGTGCTACATGATGAGGAGCACTGTGATCCGGTGCATTTTAATTTATTAGATCTTGGACTGTCTGTCAAGGTTTCGCTAATACTTTGATCTGGTAAAGAGGTCGTTTCTTCCAATTGGTTTAAAGCGTGTGGTTCTGGTTGTGTAATTTCATTTCTACTAACATTCTCACAGTCTTCCTTGGTCTTCTTCACTCGGACTTTAGATTTCTGTAGTTGTAATGACGCTGTTTTAGTAGGAGGCTGATTTTCTTGTGGCATATGGCGTATAAAGTAAGAATTTGTGCTGTCTAGCAAATGAGCGAAAGCAAGACTTTCTGTGGATGGTGCTGGAGGAGAATCTATCATGATTTCTAATTCATCTTCGGATTGGACTCTATCACTCACAATGCCTGATGTGGTATTCGAACTCGTAGAAGAAATCACTGATATTCTTTGTTCACTTTTATTTTGATTGTATTGACTGTTTAACGATTTCGAGTAACCAAAGCAAATTTTGCGCTCCTCTTCTTCCTTTCTCAGGATTTCATTGAATTTTGGTGCGATTTTCATTGAGAACTGATGTGTATCTCTACAAAGAGCAAAAAGATATTTACATTTTTCCTCACTTGATGAAAACAATGTCATTTTGCCCTCCTCGGTTCTAATCTCAAATTTCTTTCTATCGAAGCTTAGTTTTCCGATAGCACTCCATATAAAGTTTGAAAGTGATCCATTATCGGGAAGAATCTTTATGCCTTTAGCTGTTACAAGAAGCCTAACTGTTCCAGGCTCGGGTTCTGATTTAGATTGTTTTAGGCGGTATCTATGTGAGTTTATCGTATCAGGGAGAAGACAAACTTCTCGAATAAACCTGGATTCAGCGTCAGCTTTTGTGAGACCACGGTGTTCTCGATGGCAAGCACGCATGGCTGCTGCTACCCAGTCGCCGGTGAGGGACGAGGGTGCGTAATCATCAACTTTGAAGTAGTCTCTATCTTCGAAGGTGTCTGCATCGCCGTATTCAGCTTGTAATGCTAGTCCGGTAAGCAGTAGTATCACTTCGGCGGGCAAAGCGTCGCGCGTGCGCACGTTTTGACGCAGTTGTAGGAAGTAAAGATGGCGGCCGACCTCGTCGTGCAGGAGCAGAGGACTTTCCACGTGGAACTGCACGACCAGGTGCAATTCAAGGAGCGGCTTCCCGTTTGCGTCCAAGCCCTGAAACAAATAAGTGGTACCAATCTCTGAATTAGGTAGATTCTAGATGTAGGCAATTTTTAGATAGAATAAACAAAGATTTGTGTTTAGAAATAATGGTTTTGTCCTTACATGGGTATGGGATGATCTCCAACTCTTTGGCGCATATTTAGATAGTTTGCTTTCTAAGTCAACAAACAAGTATTCTCCATCTGTAAAGACAATATAGAATTGTTAATGTGTTTAGTGGTTTTTAGTTAGTTGTTAAAACTCAAGATATAATAGACAAGCAGATAAGTAGTAAGTAAAGAAGATATTATTGTTGTTTGGTCAATAATAACACTGTTTCTCGTTGGAGAGTAGGGACTTGTATAATATTGTCTCTATAATGTGACATTGTGGTGCCTGTACCAATATAGAACATTGATTACCCAACAGCGTTTGTTTGTATAGTTAAGACAGAATGCTTACGAGGTGGAATGTGTGACGCCATGAATACATAATAACTTTGTTTTGTGAAATCACACTGCAAACGTTTAGAATTTAAGTCAGGCACGACTGTGTAAGACTATGATGAAAATGATTACACTCACTTTGCAAAATTGCTAATCCGAAGAGTTCTGTGTCGGTCATGCCTTGTAGTTGCGCGTGAGCATTGGCCAAAGACTTCAATTCTTTGACCCTTGCTTTGGCTTCGATGACGAAGTGCAGTGGTTGGGGCTGGCCGGGCATGCGCAGTGACAGGAACCGCGCGCCCGCGCCGAGCGCGCGCGTGTCGCCGCCCAACGGCCCGCGAACCGAACACAGAGCACGCATGTCGCATCTCGAGACCACTGTTACTCGCACTGAAACAACGAAAATACACGTTAAAAATGATAACCAACTCATTTATTCTACTGGGACCCTGAAGGAACTAAAATGCTATTATTTTATGGCCACTGTAATAATCAGTTCCGAGACCGATTTATGGCACACCGAGATCCGTCCTGCTTTTAAAGAGCACGTTTTAGTGGCTCCCAAGACGGCCGCGATACAGACAATTTCAATTTAAAGATTATTGTTTGTGTGCTGGGTTCTCAATTCTCAGGTCAGGCAGAACGTATTCATTAGGAATTTCGCATTAACAGCCCGGTGTTTGGAGGTTGGTGGTGTGACACCCCCGTGCCTTGGAAAGCACGTAAACCCTTAGGTCCTGCGCCTAATCGTCGTCGTGACCTGTCGTCGTGTCGAGTTGCCGTCCTATCGTAACTAGGTAGGTATCTACTTATAAAAATAGGGATAGATAGTGCATCTGTGCTTGCGTAAACTCATGTGCACTATAACATCTCCTGCGTAATGGGCTTGACTAATCTTCGTTGAGATTGGCCACCGTGATCGAAATTCGGTCGGGAGGATTATAAGCCCAGTACCTACCTACCTATAGCTTTAGTTGAGATGTAGAGGTCGTATAATAGTTCTATAAGATATCCCGCATATAAGTCGAACGTATTCAAACAAAACCATAGAATTAGGATAAAAGAAGGCAAAGGCCTCGATATACTTATTCGAATTAAAATATCGTCATCAGGCAACTAGTTAATGTACTTGTGGCTAAGTATTTATTTTATCCATTTTGGTAGACGCCCAACGAACCTTTCATAGAAAAAAAACTTCCAAAAAAAAAATTCATCGTCGCCATCTTGGATTTTGATTTTGACCTGATATTAAAAAATGATTAGATAAATCCCTACTTTTAGTAAAAAAAACTAGCAAAAAGTGTCGTTACAACTTTTGGTCTTAATTTTTTCCGTCTAGCCCCCTTTCGCAACACGCGATAAGGAACTTCGTTCCAAAATAATTTCGGTAGTCGGTGTTTTTGGTTGCTTCTTCGTTATATATGACACCGTCTACCGAAATTAAAGTTATTTTGTACTTTGTAGTGTTTTTTTTGGAAGTCGGTTTTTTTTTTGTTAAAAAGTTTTTTATTTTTCACTTTTTAGTGGTACCCCCGACACCTAACAACACCACTGGAAAGTCACAGGAAAACAAAAAACACAATTTCGTATACATGGATGATTTTTCCATATAGGTATTTTTTCCAGCTATTTGGATTTAAAAACCAAACCACTGAACCGATTTTGATAAAATTTTCATGGGACCATTTGGGAAGTATACCCTTTCCAACAAATCGGTTGGCAAGCGACGGAGTTATGCGCGAACAAACATAAAAAAAAAATATACAAACATCCGAATTGAGAACCTCCTCCTTTTTTGGAAGTCGGTTAAAAACAGCCAGTAAGTAGGTATTTACCTACCTAAATGCCATTAATTTTGCCGGAAAGGAGAAAGAGCTTGTGTTTATAAAATTCCGCAGTCTGGAATATAAGGTAGGTGATCCTATAATTTAGTTCTCTAACTTAGTGGTCACTGTTATAACACCATTTCTTATTTAATTAAGTAGTTCAAAGTCAATATAAGTAATAAGTAGGTGGCTTTGTCCCGGCGTGCGTCTTCGTACGGCCGGATTCCAATGTGTTTACATCCTCACGAATTCTTTGTGCGTCATATAGTAGATTTAACATTCACCAAAAACTACAAATATGCGACGTAAGACGATAAAATATCATAAGTACCAATTTAGAATCATAAAGCAAATATTTTTTTAGTCAGTTTGTTGCTCACTTGATATTTGTTTGCTCGAATGCAGAGAACGTAACTCATAAAAATGATAATTAGGTATGACCACTTAAAGTTACGTAGTTACTAATAGGAACACATGTCCTACCTACGCTAGTATTTTTGGGTGCACTTTCCTATTCACCAGAGCCTGAACGTGGTAGGAATGTCGGATCAGCGCCAGCTGTGCATTCCATTATTTTTTTTTCGTACACGATCTCCTTTTTGCTACCTGCTGTTTTTGTGGCACACATTGTTGCGTTTAGGTACTTGTGAATTATATTTTTGAACAATTTAACACATGCGCACGTGTTCATTTGTGTAGATCTCGTCATTTTTCTTATTGATCAAAAATATTTTTATCACGTTAGTACATAATTTGAAATCGGAGAAATGACATCAATTTCAACTAAAAATGCTATATTTAAAAGAATTTTAAATGTGTCAATCAGTGATGAATGCGTTTTGTAATTAATAAGATATAATTATTATTTATTATACCTAAGTATAATAAATACTAATTCAACAACTTATACTTAAAATAAAAATAAAAACTCCTAACTAAAATACAGCGTCAAAAAAGTTGTCCACATCGCTGTCGACTGGAAGTGAGCCCAAAAGACTGGCACGGGCATGCCACGTTGTTGTATGGCAATGCTTATCCTCTGTCCGAGGTAAAAGCCAGCCCTTGGGTCACGCGAAGTGTCAACTAAGCGTTTAGCAAGTTCTTTAAATAACGCATGAGCACTTGGACCCCACGGTCCAAGAGTTTCAACCCCAAACGGCTCGAAAATACTAAAAATACTAAATGCTTATTTCCCCCGTTTGAGGTTCTCAGCAGCCGCAGCGGCAGCACCAGCACAGCACGACAAGCTAGGAAGATGGGGTGGCGCAAGAGTATCGACACAACAAGCGTCCCACACTAAAGGCCTCTCCATCTTCCACGGAAATAAAAGACATAATTAAATACCTAATCGATTTGATCGAATGCAAAATTTTAATGGCTATTGAAACACGGACAGCAGTGCATATGAAACAATCTACACTTCTACATCTACACTAATATTATAAATAGGAAAGATTTGTTTGTTTGTTTGAATTGAATAAGCTCTGAAAGTACTGGACCGATTTGAAAAATTCTTTAACCATTAGAATCCTACATTATCCTTGATGAACATACGCGATAGAATACTTTCAAAAAAGTTAGGGATCCGTATGAAAACTTCTATAAAGTAACCCAAGGTGTGAAAAAAATCCATATGTCGCGCACGCTGCGTAAACTATTGACAATAGAACAAAGTGATGTACTACAGTTTTATAGAGGACATTAATATGTACAAAAAAGTTCGCGAAACCATTTATCTAACTATTATGGTTAGATCACAATAACCACTTTTTTTCAAATAATTCAATTAATAAAAACCTGGTAGAATGGAAAGGTGGTGATTTTGGAATCATGATATTAATCCTTATCCATTTAAATGGTTTATTAATAAGGGTTGATTATGTATACATGTAATAACACTTTAAATTATTCAAATCGGACCTTTCGTTTAAAAGTTACAGTTATGTATTTAAAAGCGAAAAGTCACTCACTGATAAATCACGAAATCTCAGAAACTTTTGGATGGTGAAATAGGGGGTGGAAGTTAGTATGAAAAAACTTTTTCCTTTGGCGAATATACTTGAAACTTGGTATTAATACTGGTCTAAGTGAATTAAAAAAGTTGCCATTATTAGTTTTTCAGAAGTACTCCCAAAACACACGATTAAGAGCGAGTTTGTATGGAAGAACTGTTTTAGGTATCCGTATAAACACTTGAAACTTAGTACATAATCGAGCTAAATAAATAAAAAATAATAATAACATAATTGGTTTTTCAAAACTACCCCCCAGTGGGGGTTTAGGTGGTGTTTAAGTTTGTATGGAAGGACCGATGAAGTTGAAACACGGCATCAATGACTGATAAATAAAAAAGACAACGTACCTATTTGGAGTTTTCGAAAATAAACTCATTTATGAGTGAAAAGGGGTAATGAAGTTTTTAAAGGATGCATTATTACTTGCTTAAATTTATTTGGAATTTGGTACTGTACAATCTAAAAGTTGTACCTATAATTGAAGCGGATCTAACGAGTTTTTCATAATCAACCCCCAACAGTTGTGCTGTAGCAAAAAATGGCTAGCTAATTAATTGTTATAAATTGTTTATGTCGATTAATTTTTAAAAACTACCCGTCAAAGTCTATGATGAAGTTTCTGGAGTACTTACTAAATCCGCGCGGACGACGCGGAGTGGCGGGCGAAGTGCTAGTTTATGAATATTATTGGTACATAATTAAATAAGTAGGTACCTACCCAGGTTTATTACGGGGTCGTAACTCGCACTGACTTCGAATCTTGGAGAGTACCTAATTGAGACTGAGTATCTTTATAGTCAAATACCTACTACGTAACTCTTCTTTATTTATTTAAAAGTTGAATTTGTCTTACATTGAAGTTTTAACTAGGGTTGCAACCAGTAGGTACCTATTGTACCTACTATATTTTATTCAACGGGTAAAACGGGCAAAAGTATTATTATAGAAAAATTATAACATAGTACGAAAAATACTAAGTATTTGCATATATTTTCAACGCTAACTCAAATACTGAGGAGTATTTTTAATAAAATCCCAAGGCCAAAATAAGAGATAGGTAGGTACTGAGATTAGTAAGTCCTAGACAGTCTCGTCGAACATGAACGAACCAAATTCTCACCATGACAGTGGTACCTATGTTCACTATGATAGGTGCCTACGTATATATCTACATATAAAATAAAACATTAATAGGAATGTAGAACCACGAGATCACGTAAAAAAACTAGACGCGAATAAATTTCATCCCATCCGGTACCTCTGCGGCTCTTCGGCTCTTGATAGCCATAAGAACATGTTTTTTGTTTTAGTAAATGCGCGATAGTTTGTGATGGCGGTGGCGGTCAGGCGCAGCGGGGCGGGGGCAGACCGGTCGGCGCAGGCGGCTGCGGGCGGCGGGCGGCGTGCGGGCCGGAGGGGGAGGGGGGGCGCTACGTAAGCGCGGTAGCAGCGGACGGCGACGCGAGGAATGCGGACGACCTTCAGATGCCGAGCGCCCCTCCCCCTACGCCAGCCGCATCTTGCGTCCTCGCATACCTAAAGCCGTCGTTGCCTCCACTTTTCGACATCTCGCCACCAATTTTGACACTCAAAAATGTATAAGGACGTAATGGATGGACTCGAACACGGCCATCTATCATCTCTATGTAGTTTCGACTGGTACAAATCAAAAGTAGGTAGGTAAGTAGGTATGGAAAATAGCACCAGCAGTTTTTTTAAATTAAATTTATGGTAAGTAAATACATAATTCAGTTTATTTACCTTGAAGATAATAATGGAATTATATTGGCAGTGTTTATATTAAAAATGCTAATACAAAAAATTCTATCCGTTTCGCTATAAAAAATATCAAGAATAATTATGTAAGATGACAAGGTACCTAAATGGTTTCTGCGGCAGACTTGACTGCATAACTAGATCTTTTTTTTGTATAGTTGTTTTTTTTCCTAGCAAGATTTAGTGACCTAATTTCATAAGGACCTATATTCGCTTAAAGCTGTGCAAAAGCTCTTTACTTTGCTCTATTCGTAGTGTTTTTCAATGATGTCAAAAAATGATTTTGGTATTAAATTGACACTAAAGCCAATCGTATTGGCGATCAATTTATTATTATCATCTAACTTTTGTTAACGTTTCGGAAATATTGTTCCAAATTAACATGCATTCGGCCATCACCATAATTAATTGTTACAGCTGTTTCGGCCCTAAATTAACATATTTCTTTAGTGCTTCCCATCTATGGAAGCACCCTCACCTTTTGGAAAAAATGGACCAAATTATCAATAAGTAGGTACACTTTCTTCAATTTTAAATGTGGCCATGAACGACCGAGTTTGGGCTCAAGAGACATTGGCGTTCGCAAAATTAGCTACCAGTATTAGTTGACCGGCTTTTATATCCTCGGTTCATGCCACTGATAAATTAATCAGCAATATCCTAGCTTCCACACTGATTGATTTTGATGTGCCGTGTTTCACCGAGGCTATGAATGCCTGCAGACTCGCTCGCCCGAATGAAAATCCACCCGACAACCCATCATACCAGAGACGGTTGGATGAACCGCTCTGCAGAGAAGCTCAGAAAGTCAGAAGAACCTAATTGCCACTTCTGCTACTTCTGAGAAGCGCGCGCGCCGGCTGGCTGTGGGTGAGTGGAAGTCGGGCCTCTGGCTTCACGCACCACCGTGGTCGAACATAGGCACCTTGTTCGACGCGCGACTCTCCGCCTCCCTGCTTCCCTTCGTTTAGGCGCTTCCTGCTGTTCTCCTCATCGCTGTCACTGTAGCGAAGCTGTCAACAGTCTCGGGCACCACGGCCTGTCATGCAGGCGAAGTGCTGGTCGCATAGCGTGGCACGCAAACAGCAACGACATTATCCGACGCGCTCTTGTTGCCGTCGGCGTTCCAGCCGTACTAGAACCCAGTGGCCTGGCACGCGACGATGGCAAGCGACCGGACGGTGTCTTTTTAACCCCCGACGCAAAAAGAGAGGGGTGTTATAAGTTTAACGTGTCTGTCTGTGAACTTGAAATATCGGTTCTGAACTAGTGATACCCTGCCGCGACATTAATTAATTTTTAGGATTATTATTTTTTTACTTTTTATGAGCTGTTTCTTAAACTTTTGCGTAGGGGGTTTTTTATTTTTTATATAATTTTTATGTCCGTGGAAGATGATGGGTAAACCTTTGGTGTGGGACGCTACTTGTGTCGATACCCTTGTGCCATCCCATCTTCCTAGCTCGTCGTGCTGTGCTGGTGCCGCCACTGCGGCTGCCGAGAACCTCAAACGGCGGAAATAAGTATTTAGTATTTTTAGTATTTTCGAGCCGTTTGGGGTTGAAACTTTTGGACCGTGGGGTCCGAGTGCTCATGCGTTATTTAAAGAACTTGCTAAACGCTTAGTTGACTCTTCGCGTGACCCAAGGGCTGGCTTTTACCTCAGAATAAGTATTGCCATACAACGTGGCAATGCCGCCAGTCTTTTGGGCTCACTTCCAGTCGACAGAGATGTGGACGAATTTTTTGACGCCATATTGTAATTAGGAGTTTTTATTTGAAGTCTACCTATGTAAGTACCTAGTTAAATTAGTATTATATTCTAAATATTAATTAGAAAATCTAATAAAGTAAGTAGGTACTTTTGTTATTAGGTTCTCATTTCTCATCTTACTAAAATGACAGACGAGCAAGACAATCCAGGCAACGCCTGATGAATTTTTATAACAATGATTTTATCTTATACACCGTAAGTACCTAGGTTGTAGAATTAGTATTATAATCATAGAATTAGGTTATAGATTATGTCATATCCAAATTGTAGGTAATTCCAATTATGTCAACTGTTAGCAACCATCTCTGAGACTATTTAAATCCACTTCTGTCTCCAATTTTACTAACATATCTGCTAATGCAACCTATATTACGTAGGTAAGTACTTACATAATTTCGTAAGCTCAGAGAAGCTTTATGCTTTACGCGTCTTCTGAACAGAAGGTTTGTCCTGGTTTTGGATTCGATTCCCGGGTCGGTCAAAAGTTTATTGAGTTTTTCTATCTGCAATTTATCTATAGTCAAGAGTCTTGGGCCCGATTGATGCAATAGGCTCGCCTCCTATTACATACTTCGTAAACACGACTGGCTAAATATGGGTGAACTAAAGGTGCAACTCTGCTTAACCTGTGAAGGAATACGGGCATGATTTTGTGTTATGTTAAAACTTTAGACTTCAACTGTTCTCTAATGGGATAGGTTCGTCTCCGTTCATCGGTTAGGTTCTCAACAAGTTTGGCCCACATTTGGTAAGATAGTTTCTACCATTGGCGTATCTAGGTTTGTTTTCCAGGGGGGGCCTGGCCCCTTACCTGAGATCCGACGCATAATAAAGTTAGGTGCTGTCGGTGGCCCGTCGCAGTCAGGCGGTTGGCAAAACTGGGGGAAGGGGAGTCATTTTAATAGTAGGGTTCAAATTATAAGATACCTAAGTCTCGAATAGACGCAGCGTTGGAAGGCCTCCCACAAGGTGGACCGATGACCTGGTGAGGGTCGCGGGTAACCGATGGATGCGAGACGCACAGGACCGGTTGTTGTGGTGACACTTGGGGGATGCCTATGTCCAGCAGTGGACGTCTTTCGGCTGATATGATGATGATGATCGAACTACAGACAAGCTCACGATTGATGGGTAGCAATGGGTACAATTGCATTCCTACAAAGGAGACCTTTTCAAACATTACGATTATGACGCCCCGGCCTAACAATACCTTTGAGTTCTCATGGGCAAAACCGTGGTGTGAAAATTTAAGCACTTCGGATGGGTAACGTTGGTGAGTTTTGCGGAATAGCTTTAGAAAATTGGAAATGTATGAGCGAGCTCGAAAGATTTTAGAACTTTGCTCAGATAAGTTGGATTTCCTTTTTTGTCACACAAACAGTCAACAAAGAAACATTTATTTGCTGACCCAAGAATACTAGAGCGAGCAAAGCGAGCTCGAACATTTTTTAGCATCCTATCTGGGATTTTTATCAACTACAGAAGTTATTCTGTCGACTTAAACGAAAGTTCGAGAACAAAAGATGCAAAAAGGAGACCTCCTTTTAAAATGGTCTCGGATAGAATGTTTCATATTAAATCCTTTATCAATGAACATGACTGGCACCGAAAATTTGCGGATAGTAATGATGTAGACGGCATGCTGAAGGACTTTTATGAAGTATTAAACAATTCCATCAACAAATTTGTCCCAAATTGTAAATCATTGACTTGCCGCTACCCCCCATGGTTTAGTAAAGCAATCATAAGGTCGTTAAAGGAGAAAACAAGTTAAGATTGCGTTTTAAAAAATATAAAAACCCGTTGGATAAATTGGAGCTAAATTTAATTACAAAACGCTGTCAAAACCTAGCCAAAACCTTGTACAATACCTATATGGACAAGCTAGAATCGGAAATAAAAGAAAACCCCAAACTATTCTGGACACATGTAAAGGCTAAACGTGGTGGGTCTAGTGTCTACCCACTAATAATGACTGACGGACCTGAGACTATTTCATCAGACGGCACAACTGTCTGCGATATGTTCGGCAACTATTTCGCATCAGTCTATACCCCTGAACATGACACAGAAATTAAGAGCGACTCACATTTTCTTGACTCAATAGAAATTAATAGCCAGTGCCTAACAATTCCTGAACTAGACAGTGATACACTGCTCAAAAAGCTTCAATCTGTTGACATCAGAAAAAGTGCAGGTCCTGACGGATTCCCCCCTTTATTCATTTCTGCCTGTGCCACAGCACTAGTTGCTCCACTTTTAAAAATATATCGGGCGTCGTTAGCTACTGGAACCTTCCCTACGGAATGGAAAAAGGCAAAAGTTGTTCCTATACACAAGTCGGACAAAAAAGACACCATATCCAACTATCGGCCAATTGCGATCCTCTCCACTTTTGCCAAGATATTTTTGAGTCGATAATCTGTCCTCACATCCAGCGTCATTTCCGGCCTTATCTAAGTGATCACCAACACGGCTTTGTTGCTTCTAGGTCGACTGCCACGAATTTGTTGTCCTTCTCGGAGTCCCTGATAGAATCAGTTGACTCAAACATACAATTTGATGTTTTGTACACCGATTTCAGCAAGGCCTTCGATAAAATTTCCCACTCCACACTAGTTCATAAACTAGCAACGTACGGTATTACAGGGCCCTTGCTGAAATGGCTGAAATCTTATCTTTTAAAGCGGGATTTTATGTCGTGGTGAACGGTTTTCGATCAACCGGCAGTTATTATATGACTTCCGGAGCTCCTCAGGGCTCACATCTGGCTCCCTTATTATTTATTATATTTATTAATGACCTCCACACCTGCTTTCACTTCTCTGAGTGTTTTCTGTACGCTGATGACCTAAAGTTTGCAAGAAAAATCGAATCGTCTAGTGATATCGCACTCTTACAAGATGACCTAAATAGGCTTGTCGAATGGTGTAACAATAACAAAATGGAGTTAAATTTAAAAAAATGTTACCACCTGTCATTTTCAAGAAAGACTCATCCTATACAGTCAGAGTACCTAATACACGACGAAAAAATACAACAAGTCGATACAATTAGAGATCTAGGAGTACTTTTTGATAAGAAAATAACTTTTGTCCCTCACCTCGAGAATATTATTAAAAAAGCCTCCAAAATGTTGGGGTTCGTACAAAGAAACACAAAGGGTTTCAAACGGATAAGCACTAAAATAATGCTATACAATAGTCTTGTACGAAGCGTCTCGGAGTATTGTAGTGTTGTATGGAGACCACACTACGCCACGCAAAAGTTACTCTTAGAAAGAGTCCAAAAACGGTTTCTGTGGCACCTTGCTTTTTCAGAAGGGAAAAGCAAGCACTTACCATCATACAATACACGTTTGAAATACTTCAAGATGCACTCTTTATCAACTCGAAGAGATATAATTGATAGCTTGTTTCTTTATAAACTCCTAAGAAATAAAATAGATTGCCCTAATCTACTGAGTCTTCTAAAGTTTCGCGCCCCATCCAGATATCCGCGTCCGCGAAACCCCATCCCTCCGTTACATCCACCCATACGCAGAACGGTTCTGGGAGCAAACTCTCCGATTCCCCGGCTGTGTAGAACGCTTAATAGTTGCAGTGATCTGATATATATTCACCACGACAATTTGAGCAAATTCCACAAAGTAATCATGCAGCACTATTCTAATATTTAGCTGTTGCCTCTTCGTACTGAATATTAATTATGTTTTGGATTTAAGAATGTGATAGCTAGTTTTACAATACAATTTAATTTAATTTATTTAGACTGTACCTACTGAATGTATTGATGAGTTAATGTATTTTCAACACATTTGCTCAAAAAATGCATTTACGAAGCCTGTATGCATTGTTCGAAAGTTAAAAATTATGCACCACATAATGGAGCGTGCGGCAAAGTAGGTACTCTCACCTAAGTACATATTTTACCGCAAACTCCGTTGTATAGCGCCGTGCGTATTCTTTACGGTTTTTTTTTTAATTTCCATAAAAATTAATAAGAATTCCACCAAGGAGTTTCACATCACGAGAACAAATACCTATGCTGAATGATCGAACCTCCTTGGAAGCGCTTTTGCTGTAAGTATACGTTTGTCTCATTTTAATATTATAGAGAAAATGAGAGAAGATAAATAAAAAAAGTAAAGTATGTGGTTCTAATTTTCACCACGCGCATGTGGCGCCCTTTGCAAATTTGCGCCATTTTCATATTAGAAACGTCAAAGATTGTTGCGACTTTCCGACTGATTTCTAGAGACAAAAAGTTTGTTTCATTACTTATTGTAATGTTTTCTCGCAAATGTGTCGAAAAACGTTGTATGACACACGTGCGGATTTGGTTTTTACAAACTCGTGACTATGGTAAGCCCTCGACTTCGTCTCGTGCTTACATTCGTCTACTCGTTTGTAAAAACCAACTTACCGCACTAATATCATAAATAACTATTACGTGATGCGCTGTGATGTACCTAATTAATTAATTAATTTTATGTCATAATATAATCCAATTTATAATTGTTTTGAATACAATTTATTTGAATGCTTTTAATTTTACTAGTTAATTGTTATTGTATAATTTTATTTTTTTAATCTACCGATTTTTATGAACATGTTGTTATTATTTATTGTGTAATCATTCATAATAATCAATTTAGTATTTTTTTTTCTTTCTTTGCTTAATATTTATATTGTAATAATTTAATTTTAATAACTTATTTTTTAACCAAAAATAGCGTCGCATACGCTATTTTTGGTTTTGGTTGGTGTTAGCTTTTTAAGTAATTGTTACACTTATAATTGTAGGTATAACAATTTAATTGATCATAAAAGCATTGTGTAAACAATTGTTGGCTAACCTAAATAAATAAATAAATGTGCCACGGATACGGGATAAGTAAGATACTCTTTCAACTATTCACACAGCCATATAAATAAATAATATATAGCCATAATGTTGTCGACATAATATAATTTTTTTTACAATTATGCACCGTCCCGGACGGGTAAGATCTTTTTTGCTATCCATTCCATATAAATATAAAAATAATGTCGTCGACTTACGAGTTATGATTATGAGTTTTATACATTGTATAAAACTTTGATAAGCAAGGATGTCTTTCTTCCGTATGGTGTCGGACGTAAAAGAATAGCACCATCCCATCACTTCCCGTGGGTGTCGTAAGAGGCACCAGAGAATGGGCAGCAGCATTCTCTGTAGCTACATTGCAACAGCTTCACTGCGATCCCCAAGCCGTCTGCCAAAGGTGGCGTCGCCACGTTTGGCAGGCGGGTTGGACATAGGCATATTATGGCAACCCCCCCATTTGGGGGAGGCCTATGTCCAGCAGTGGACGTCTTTCGGCTGGTATAATGAAGCAAGGATGTAAAAACGAGCGAAGCGAGCTTAAAAAAATTTCGTACCCTGCCTACGACAGGTGAGTGCCGCTTTTTCACCTCTTCTTCACCCTGTCCACGTTCTTGGATATTTGGGTTGATTGGAAAAAAATACTAAACTTAAGTGAATTTACATCAAATACAAAAATTAACTTGAATGTAAGTCGAGAGTTGAATGACGCGACAAGGATTGCGCGCTCTTGAAGCGTTTTGTGGCTCTAATTAATGCAAGACATAATTTCACCCAAAAATGTTGTCATTTTTTAGGTTTATGTTCAGCCTAAAATTTGTAATAGGCCACCAAACATTGTGGGCATCAGAACATTCTGGGATGGGCACGGAAATATTTTCTACACTAATATTATAAAGAGGAAAGATTTGTTTGTTTGTTTGTTTGAAATGAATAGGCTCCGAAACTACTGGACCGATTTGAAAAATTCTTTCACTAGTAGAATCCTACATTATCGGTGATGGACATAGGCTATAGAATATTTTCAAAAAAGTTAGGGATCCGTATGAAAACTTCGATAATGTAACCCAAGGTGTGAGAAAAAATCCTTATATCGCGTACGCGGCGGAATCTATTGACAATAGAGCAAAGTGATGTACTACAGTTTTATAGAGGTCATCAATGTCTACAAAAAATCCGCGTTACCATATGTCTAACTATTATGGATAAGTCACCATGACCGCTTTTGTTCATATTATTCAAGCAAATCCCTGGTGAAATGAAAAAAGGGTAATTTTGGTATCATGATATTAATCCTTATCCATTTAAATGGTTTGTTAATTAAGGTTGATTATGTCCGTGTAAATTACACTTTAAATTATTCAAATCGGATCTTTCGTTCAAAAGTTACGACGGTACAGTTCTCGTCAAATAGCTTTGCCCCTCTGAAGTTGTGTCGAGTGGCTGCGTAGTAGTCAAAATTTACGAACACACTGCAACTGCGCATGCGTAAGAGACATGGGGGCGGGGCGCGATTTTACGTCTCAGTCGCTCGTTTACGTTCGATGCATGCTTGCGTCCCGCTTGCTCCCGTGTATGTGACTGCACCTGCGCGATCTTTGCAAATGGCAAACTTCAGAGGGGCAAAGTTATTTGACGAAAACTGTAATAAACATGCTCGTAGTAAGAAAAATGTCGCGGCTTGAGCGAACTGGGGAGAATCGTATCAATGCTTGGTCCGATGAAGTTGAAACATCACGGCATTTAAATGTTTTCGATAAAACAATAAGAATAACAAATGTTTGGATTTTTCGAAAATAAACTACATACCTACATAATAAGGAGTGAAGCAGGGGTGATTAAGATTTTAGGGGAGGACATAATTGTTTGCTTCAATTTACGTCGGAATGCTATGAACGAACTAAAAGCGGGATAATTGAAACAGATGTAGGCTACCTACCTAACAACGGGGTGAACAGTTGCGCTGAACCTGGGCTCGAGACAAGTGAGATTCTGTCAACGGTGGCGTGGCGTACGCGATTGTCAATACGTCAAAAATGTATGAGATTGACAGATGCTATCGAAATGTCACGTGACCAAATTCCTACATTTTGGCATTTCGACAGTAGCATTCGCTAATTAAATGGTACATTGTCGAGGGCCTCCTGAGACCATAGAATAAGTAAAAATGGCTAAGTAATTAATGAAAATCGTTGTGCTTAATTTTCCAAAACTAACCTTTTATAAGGGGCGTTGAAGTTTGTGGAGTACCTTCTAAATCCGCGCGGACGAAGTCGCGGGCGAAGTGCTAGTAGGTATTTTATATTTCGAGTTTTCCAACTTATAGGTATGTAGGTAATCAATCACATTTCAGTTTTAGACATCACAGAGGGTCTATGAATAATGAATCGTTGACTAAGTAGGTACACTTCCGCAATAAATAAATTTAAAGTGTTTGACCTACTTATACGAAGATAAAGCTTAGTACAAATTAGTAGGCCAGTTGACCATTTAGCAGGACCTGAGCGTAGATTGACGTATAGAGTTCATAGTTCAATGAGCATATCCGTAACTCGGAATGACCTGGCGGTTAAGTGGTTATAATATCCGACTATTTCGAATAGGGTTGTGTGTTCCGTTTAACTTTAGTTCACTCTATTATGATTTTGTAGCTAGTGTGAAAACCTACCATCTAAGGATTATCAGCTCTCTCTGTTAGACTCGCAAGGTCTGATAAAATAACTACATGACCATTATCCAAGCCATAGATTGCAATCGCATCGTCAAAAATTTTGTTAGAGCCATGCATTATTGGTATAACACTTGTGGTTCGAGTCACAGTTCTATCGCAAAATTCTACCATTGCCCGTGTTTTTAACCGCTGCGGCCCCGACATGTGAAAATTCCCAAAAAAAAAATCTTATGTAATAGGTAAATAAATATTAAATTCGCGATTAATTCGCGACACACCGGTGTGTCGCCGGGGCCGGAGTGGTTTGGTACACGCATAATGGAGTGTGCTAGCTAACATGTTGTAAATAATATTTAATTTTATGATTTCCATGTTGTTGGATACATATTTATTTTTTTTGCTCATGTCTTAAAATACTTTGCGTACTATTGTTTAATTGAAGTTCTTAAAACGTAACAGACAGATGTGTTGCTGGGGAGTTTGTTGCGCCACTTCTTCTTCCCAGCTAAAACACTAGGAAGTGGTGACGGGTGGGCGTTTTGGGGGAATGTCTTTATGTAAAACTAGATGTCCCCCGCGGCTTCGCTCCCGTCAACTGGCTACCTACCCTACACCTACCCTAACCTACAAAAAATAAAGTATCCTTTGTCCGTCTTTCCGACTTGCTAGACAAAAGTTGTGATAGCTCGGTTAATATACAGGTTATAAAAGTAATTTATAGCCTATAGCACTTAGGAATAATGTAGCTTTCTACCAGTGAAAAAATTTTTAGAATTGGATCATTAGTTCTAGAGATTACCCCCTACATACAAACTTACAAATTTTACCTCTTTATAATATTATTATTATATTATTATTAAGTAATTAAGTATATTAAGTATAGATTTGACGTTCAAAAAGTGCTGGCTCTCAGCCTAATTTGAATAAATGACTTTTGATTTTGATTATACGAGTAATTATCCAGCATTGTACCTTTGAAATCTAAAAAATTAGGAAAAATAAATAAAATAATCATTAATTTGCCGATTAAATTCCGGTGGCGACTAAAGTCCGGAGGAAATAGTGTTTTTCTCCAAGATTTTTTTGTTTGTTTTAGTGATGGGTTTGCTCTTGACGCTAGTCTATGTCAGAGATGACAGAGACAAAGTCTACGATGGAGCGAGCTTACCCAGAAGGAGCCTCTTCACTCTAACTTTGAAGAGATTACGATTAGGGTTTTAAGCTTTTGGAAACACAGACGCAGGCAGAGAGTTCCACTCCTTTGCTGTGCGCATTATAAAAGACGTTTGGAAACGCTTAGTGCGAATTGGTGGAATAGCTACAAACTGCTCATTTTTCACAATTCGAGCCAAATCTTTCGTTCTATGACCTGAGAAACAACCCCTGACCAGTAGAGCCGCCTCCACTTTTGCCAGTTGGAACCACACACACTGGCCTCATCTTTTCTTCAGTGGAACTAAAACGCTCCTTTTTAACCGACTTCAAAAAAGGGAGGAGTTTCTCAATTCCGTTATATAGGTAAATATATTTTTATGTTTGTTACCTCATCATAAATTCATAAGTAACTCGAGTCATTTATAAACCCATTTTAAAAAATCTTCTTTTATGTGAAACTTATGTGAAAGGATAATACCTACCTACTTTCCGTTCTGTACTTTGGTTTTAAATCAAAATAGCTGAAAAAATATGTCATCCATGTAAACGAAATTGTGTACTTAGAGCCTGTCCAGGGGGTCGAGTCTGCTATTGCAATCGTGTCTCAATCGAGTCGAAAGGTCATTGATCGAATATTTGACAACTTTGACAGTTTTTGTATGGGAAATGTGTCATAAGTTTGACGTTATACGTCAAAAATCGATCATTGACCGGTCATTTAGACACGATTGCAATAGCAGACTCGACCCCCTGATAAGGTGTTTTACGCGCGAGCCCACTCGCGCGTCTCAATTTCTATTGCGTCCAGATACCGCGTTTCACGCGCGTTTCTACGCTGTGAGGGATTCAGCCAGTTACAAACATGGACTCGGAAACAGCTGTGTGGTTGTGTTGTGGCTTGCATATCGTCGATGGAAACATCGTAAACGAAGAGAACGTCGACGATTTAACGTGCACCCAATTCTACGTGACAGAATGACGCATAGTATGATTATAACATTATATCTAAAGCTCAGAGATCACTGTGAAAAGTTTTTCAACTACTTTCGGATGTCAGTAACATCGTTCGATGAATTACTAGAAATTATTCAAGAAGATTTGACTCCATGTCAAAATTATGTGGTACGGGATACTGTTTCTGCAGAAGAAAAACTAGTGATTACTTTGAGGTAATATTTTTTTATTATTGTAATAACCTTTAAATTACTAAGAATCAATTTAACAAAATAAAAGAATTTGAACAAAAAGATAACAATTAGGAATCATTCAACCTTATTGTATGAAAATATCAAAAATTAAATAGCTTACAAAAATTAGGAATCATTCAAACTTAACATTTAATCACCGTATAGTTCAATCAATTCAGATTCTTGTTAATCTTGTGTAGAAGCCGGTGATGGGGTTGTTGAGAACTTCGTCAATAAGAAGTTCCATGTCGAAGTTATCACGCTCCATTTCAAATTAAATACGTCCACTCGCAACGGACTCACGCGTAGTACTGCCGGTCGATTCTGTCGACATCTAACGGTGTTCACCTAGGCGGAGTGAACGACAAGAGCGCTGTCATTCCATCTTATTTGTATGATTTGACAACTCACCCGTCGTGCGCAACGCCCAAGTGTTCACTTCGACTTGCTTACAGCCGGTCGATTCTGTCGACATCTAACGATGTTCACCTAGGCGGAGTGAACGACAAGAGCGCTGTCATTCCATCTTATTTGTATGATTTGACAACTCACCCGTCGTGCGCAACGCCCAAGTGTTCACTTCGACATGCTTACAGCCGGTCGATTCTGTCGACATCTCACGGTGTAAACCTAGGCGGAGTGAACGACAAGAGAGCTGTCATTCCATCTTATTTGTATGGTTTAACAACTCACCCATCGTGCACCCCGCCCAAGTGTTCACTTCGACATGTTTACAGAATCCCACTGCAGAATCGCACTGCTGGACGCAGCAATGGCGCCCGAGTATCTCGACTCGCGCGGCGCTCGCGCGTAAAACGGGCGGGTCGAGAGTCCCGCTCATTGCACGCGTTTTATGCGCGAGTGAGGAAACGCGCGTACATCTGGACGGGATATATGTAGCTTTAGTATCTCGGCTTCGCGCGAGTGCCGCCAACGCGCGAGGGGACTCGCGCGTAAAACGCCTTATCTGGACAGGCTCTTAGGTACTTATTTTCCAGTGGTGTTTACCAATTTCAGAAAATTATAATTAAGTAGGTAGGTAGAAGATTTTTTTTGTTTGAACGCGGTAGTCTTTGGAACTACCAGTCGGAGTTTATGCGGAAGGCTGTAGGCTATAAGGGAACCGAAAATTCCTACGGGAGCGGAATAAAACGGGATATGCGCGTACGAAGTCGCAGGAAAAAGCTAGTAATATTATAAAGCTGTCTGTTTGGTTGAACGCGCTAATCTCATGAACTTTTAATTTTGGATTGCCCATTTATCAGTAAGACTAGGCTATAAGTCAGATCATTAAGAGCAGAGCATTATTGACAAATTGTGACGCAGACGAAATTGCCAGGTCAACTATTACAGACAGTCGCCGTGAGATACGATACGCATACGCTGTCTGATATTACATTTTTGGACTCTATGGTGTTGTTGCTACTATAATGATCCATAATTTAGATTTTTGGTACATTCGTTTGTTCATTATGGTGTGTTTTCTTGTGGCATGTTTTTTCCTGTAGGTACACGGTCTAGTTGGCTCTTTCTGGACATCCAAAATTTTATATTCACATTGAGAGGTAGTTTTACCGCACTTTTCAGTACAGACGCACTGAATATGGAAGCGCGGATGCACTGAATTTGGCAGCGAGGGCTCGCTATTGGGTGCAGATGCACTGAGGAGTACCTACCTAGTACACACACTACAACACATATAAACTTTGACTTTGACGACACGGTTGGCGCAGTGGTTGAGCAGTTGACTGCTGCGCTGCAAATCGCGGGTTCGATTCCCGCACGGAACAAACATTTGTATGGCCTACAGATAGTTGTTCCGGGTCTGGCTATTTTTGTATGTGACTTTGTATGTTTGTAAACGCACCCACGATACAGGAGAAATTGTTAGTGTGGGGCAACATAATTCAAAAACTCACGCACTGAATATGGCAGCGCGGGCTCGCTATTAGGTGCAGACGCACTGAATATGGCAGCACGGGCTCGCTATTGGGTGCAAACGCACTGAATTTGGCAGTGCTGGCTCGATATTCAGTACAGACGCACTGAATATGGCAGCGCTATTGGTCTCTATTTGCAGACACACTGAGCAGGGGCCCTAACCCTCCTTCTCGCTCGAACTACTCACGCTTTAACACGACATGGTAGGGCCGCAGTAGGTACCTAGTACACGACTACAGACACTACAACACATAAACTCATGCACTGAATAGGGTAAAGCAGGCTCACTATTGAGTTTGAACGCACTGAAAAAGGCAGGCTCGTTTTTCGGTACAGACGTACTGAATATGACAATGTGGGCTCGATATTCAGTTCAGACGCACTGAAAATGGTAGCGCGGGCTCGCTATTGGGTGCAAACACACTGAATATGGAAGCGATATTGGACTCTATTTGCAGACGCACTGAGCAGTTCCTAGTACACACACTTCAACACATAAACTCACGCACTGAATATGGTAAAGCGGGCTCATTATTGAGTTTTAACGCACTGGGGCCCTACCATGGCGTGTTAAAGCGTGAGTCGTTCGAGCGAGAAGGAGAGATGGAGCTTTATAGGGTGTATAGCTCCATCCCTCCTTCTCGCTCGAACGACTCACGCTTTAACACGTCATGGTAGGGCCGCTGAATATGGAAGTGCAGGCTCGCTTTTCGGTACAGACGCACTGAATATCGCAGAGGCGATATGCATTGCTATTTGGTGCAGACGCTCTGAATGTGGCAGCGCGGGCTGGCTTTTGGGTGCAGATGCACTTAATTTGAAAGCGCAGGGTCGCTGTTTGGTGCAGACGCACTGAATTTACGGGTACGGGCAGAGGCGTATTTACCCTAGGGCCGTCCGGGCCATGGCCCGGGGCGCCAATCCACCAGGGGTGGCGTAGCCGCCCCTGGCCGATTGCATTTTCTTTTGGTTTTGGCGCTATTCAACCAACTTTTACTTCTCACTTTTTTATTTTTTCTTGTCAATCTGTTTGCCAATATCTCTTTCAATCTCAATTTCAATAGCCGGGCTGGCGGTTATTATTTGAATTGGATACCTACATTTCATATTTTTGTAAAATACAAATTGTATTTCATATTTTTGTAAAATACAAATTGTATTTCATATTTTTGTAAAATACAAGTCGCATAAACTACTATAATACTGCCGGTCGATTCTGTCGACATCTCACGGTGTTCACCTTGGCGGAGTGAACGACAATAGAGCTGTCATTCCATCTTATTTGTATGGTTTGACAAGTCACCTGTCGTGCGTCCTGCCCTAGTGTTCACTTGGACATGTTTACAGAATCGCACTGCTGTAGTAGGTATGGGGTTGTAGTTTTTTATTTTCAAAATTCGACGTACGAATACGTTAACGTTGATATATGTCAAAACAGTTGTGGGCCCTCTGAAATAAGCTATTATACTTTGTTGCGGACAGCAGTTTTATGCCCATTTTTACCCGACTGCGTCAGAAGGAGGATAATGTTTTTCGAACATAGGTGTGTTTGTATGCATGTCCATTTCTTTCACACGCCCTACAGCCCAAACGGCTGGACGCAAACAAACTCTTTTTCTTTCTTTTTTTTTTCTTTCTATGTATGTGCACCTTTGCATTAGGTGCCTATGTAAGTGGTTACAACGGATACAATGGCGATGTTTACAAATAAATGCAAGTAGGGACATTTATGTTGGTAGGTACCTACTACCTATTGAGGTTTGTGCTTCTATAGAGCTCTTAAAGAGCTACCTATGTCTATCTACAGAATGTTGGATTAAACCTATCAGTGATTGGAAGAAAGGTATTAAAATTAGCGATTATCGTATCGTCTTTACGTATTTAATGATGAATGGACTAATTGTTTGTCTGGTCACAGTGGTCTGGTGTACCTAAAGTGACATAATTTAGTCTATTGTGTATAAAGCTATCGCGTTGTTCATCCTCAAGTAGCAGCTCAAGTTTCTACAAAATATGTCTGATTAGGAATGGTCAAGTCATGCATGATTAGTTTACGTTAGTCAAATCCACCACCATCACCATCACCTTTTATTTTCTCAACATAAATACCGATGTAGCACCTCCAAATCGTGATATGAATCTCCCCATTGTATGGCACTGTGGGTGATTTCATGTAGGTTGGTGTTCATGTGTTCTAAAGCCGACCAAACAAGCCATATAATTTTAAGTACGCTTTGTCATTGGTTAAATCTACTTTTATTTACCTTAGACTCGTTTTGCTATCAACGGAATGCGGTGGCTTTGTTAGTCGTTTATTACGAGCTAATGATTCATCGACTTTATCAATCACTGCAGTGATGAGTCTGACCACTAGGTAGGTAAGTATTACAGCTATGTTCAACATAGGTACGTAAGTATATGTCGGTAGGTACGGAAGAAATAAACTAGTAACTAAGTACTAGGTACCTCTAGCTAAAACATGTAATAAAACTGTAAGTTCTTATGATTTATGTTTTGTCACCTCTTCGCTTATGTTTGAAAGAAACTGACGGTTCTTATAAAACGGGAGGGATTGTCATGCACTCTAAAGCAGTTTTTTATTGGTGGTGTAGTAGGTACCTCCCTAATCGATGTGCATTTTAGCACAAAGAAGACCTTGAAGTCTGCACCCGAGTCTTGTGACTTATGATGTATCAAAGTCAAGTCAAAGTCAAAGCATTTATTTCAAATAAACCAATCACAGGTACTTTTGAATTGTCAAAGTCAGTCAGTCAAAAACATGAAGCTATTTGCACGTTCCAAAGCGTAGATCTCTATGGAGAAGAACGTACAAGAAACTCCATGGACACTCTTTTAAACCATTTTATGTTTTACAAAAATCCTGGTTACATCATTACTTGTTGCATCTATATGTGAGAACAATGCAAAGAAAGGAAAAAAATAAAAGTATTCCAAGTATCCAATAAGTATTAAATATAGAAATAAGCCAGTGACAGCTAAGATATGACCAGTCTCCACTGACGGCGCCCGTTCACGAACATGACGCGTGCATCAGCACCATTCAGCTCAACCATTTTGAAGGGAACCGAATGATCAAATACACGCGCCACCATCATCGAGACATTCTAGCGAGCATGACACACCCTCAACTGTGCTCACTCATGTCAAACAAGGAAACCATCTATATTATTAACAGTATAGGCTCCATGGTCCTCACATTTACAGGATTTTAAAATAAAAAAATGCTTCTACTTTATATAAAACTATGTATATCAATTTTCAAAAACGGAAAAAGAAAAGTAGTATTTAAAACATAACATAAGAAAAGTGGAAATTTTTATTAGTCTACACAAAGAAGGGTGAGCATCTCTTCCAAATATCTTAACTAGAGGAACCAAGCGGCTGAGACTGTGGAGCAGGACCGGCATTTAGCCAAGCATTTTTATCAAGTATATAATCTTCAAGTTTATAATATGCTTGTTTACATAGTGTGCGTTTTATGCATGTTTTAAATTTTCTCTCATTCAGTTCTAGAATTTCAAGAGGTATTTTGTTATAAAATTTAACACAGTACCCCATAAAAGAAGTGTGTACTTTTGCCAATCTGAATCGGGGTTGATCTAATTTGTTCCTATTTCTAGTATTAAAATTATGCCTATCACTAATCTTACTAAAAAGATGAAGATTTTTCCGAACATACATTATGTTTTCGTATATGTATTGACAAGGTACCGTCATGATGTTAATATCTTTAAACAGTTCTCTTAGGGAATCGCACCGACCCAGATTATATATGGCTCTGATGGCTCTTTTCTGCAGAATAAATATAGACTCAATATCTGCAGCTCGTCCCCATAATAAGATACCGTAAGACATGATACTATGAAAGTAACTAAAATAGACCAGCCTCGCGGTATCTACATCAGTAAATTGACGGATTTTTCTGACAGCATATGCTGCTGAACTTAGCCGTCCCGCAAGAGATGTTAAATGAGGACCCCATTGTAGCCTTGAGTCCAGTGTGTTAGAATAACCTCTTTTGTAAGAGTTTGACTCTTTGCTGACAAAAGAAACATACTGTTTTAATATATGATTTGAATATCTGACACCTAACTGTCTCTGTAATAAATTTTTCATTTTTGTCTGTGTTGCATTGCAAACAATATCAGTGGTTTTATTATATATTTCTTCGTGGTTTTATGCTATTCATTTGTGAACCTAAGTGTAGGTTCATCACAGGTTATGGGCGTATAGCACATATACCAAAATATATTGCAGATATCCTAGATGCGAATACTTATACGTATTACAACCAGATGTAAAAATTATTGTGTGTGAAATATTTATATATTATACAAATATGGCGCATGGAATGTCGACGGAAAATGTATCGTCGGAGAATCTATTTTCATCGAATAATAACATAGTTATTAGTACGGGATCGAATATGGTCATCGAAAAATTGGAAGGAGTAAGCAATTATGGTACGTGGAAATTTCAAATGAAATTATTGCTCATTGACCATGGATTATGGAATTTTGCAAATGGAACACTGCCAGCTTCTTCTGACATTTGTAAGGACCAGAAAACGTATGCTAAAATTTGCTTAAATGTGAAGCCGTTATGTTACCCGCATATAAAGGATGCTAATACAGCAGCGGACGCGTGGCAGAAATTAAGAAAAGCTTATGAAAATAGTGGAATAAGTCGAAGACTTAGTTTAAAAAGAAAATTGTATCAAATTAAATACAAAGATTGTGATTCAATGGATCATTATTTAGGAAATATTATTTCTATAACGCAAGAACTAGCTGACATAGACTGTGCCGTTGATGACGAAGAACTAGCAGAATTAATGCTTATTGGATTGCCTGCTGAATTCGACACATTAATCATGGCAATGGAGGCCACAAATACGAAAATATCATCAGAATTTGTGAAATGCCAGCTTATCCAAAGCGAATTCAAGCGAGAATCATCGAATTTGAATGTGGAACAAAATGACAAAATACTTTTGGCAAAAAACAAATTTACGCCAATCTGTCATAATTGTCATCAGAAAGGACATATTAAGCCCAGATGTCCTAAATTGAAAAAGAATTCGAAGAAGATCGATTTACCTTTAAAGAAGGGAAGTACAAATATTTGTAATCTTTTTTCTACAGAGACTGCCTTAATAAGTAGTGTTTGTGATAAAAATAGCTGGATATTAGATTCAGGTTGCACTAGTCATATGACTAATCGGAAGGACTGGATTAATAATTATACTCCTAGTTCACAATCCGAAATTACTACTGCCAACAATAATAAAATATATAGTGTAGGCGTAGGTGATGTCAATTTGCCATTAGATAATAATGTTGTAAAATCTATTAAAGATACTTTATATGTCCCAAATGTAGCAGTTAATCTTTTGTCTGTTAGCAAGGTCGCAGCAAAAGGCTATACATTAGTATTTGATACTAATAAATGTCATATTTACAGGAAGGATAATGTGTCCGTGACTGGTTCCTGTGATCTGACTGCATCCAATGTGGATGGGATTTATAAAATTGATCAAAAGCAGGGATGTTATTCAGCATTCGTGGATAGCCAAGAGCCTAGTATCAGCACTGCAGGTAAAGCTTTTATGTCCAAATTTGTTCCTTTGGAAATATGGCATCGTCGCCTTGGACATCTAAGTTATAAAGGTATGTTAACCCTTCGTGATTCCTTGGCACACGGTATTGCTTTTCCAAATGGGGATTTAACTCCATGTCATTCTTGCATTGAAGGAAAACAAAAAAGCAAATCGTTTCCTCGTGGTCAGGCACATAGAAGCGTGACTAAATTAGATTTGATCCATACGGATTTATGTGGACCAATGTCAGTCAATAGTTGGGGTGGTAGTCGTTATTTTATTACTTTTACTGATGATTTTACGCGAAAAACTTTTATTTATTTTTTAGATCGCAAAGATCAAACAACAGTTTTTAATACGTTTATTGAATTTAAAACATTAGTTGAGAATCAAACCGATCTAAAGATAAAGCGTGTCAGAAGTGATAATGGTACGGAATATTGTAATAAAAGTTTCGGAAATTATTTTACGCAATGCGGTATTATTCACGAAACAACTGTTCCATACTCACCACAACAGAATGGCGTTGCAGAACGTTTAAATAGAACTTTAATTGAAAAAGCGAGAGCCATGTTACAGGATGCAAAGTTGGAGAAGAAATATTGGGCCGAAGCGGTAAATACTGCTTGTTATTTAAAAAATCGTAGTCCAACTGCTGCTTTGAGTAGTGTTACTCCTGAAGAGCTCTGGACTGGATTCAAAGTGAACCTCAGTCATCTTCGAGTCTTCGGTAGTACAGCTTATTCTCTTACTCCACAATCTCAGCGTTCAAAGCTTGATCCCAAATCAAAACCCTACATTATGTTAGGATACTGTAATCATTCCAAAGGATACAGACTTGGTGATCCAGCTGATGGCCAAACATTTATTAAAGCTCGTTCTGTTGAATTTATTGAAAATCTTCGAGGCATTCAATTTAAAAATGCAAAGTCTAATGATTGTACACAAGATTTAATAAATACTGTTGAAGTTTCTCTTAACAATTTGAGCTCTTCTGAACAAAATGTCGATGATCTTGACAATGACGACTATGCTACACCACCAGATGCTTTATCTACCAATTCTGAAGTTCTTGATATTGTTAACGAACCTAATGTTCAAGAAACATATGATGAACAGGAAGAAGCGGAATCTCAGTTGAATGATATTCAACAAGGTACTGAACAGAATGTATCAATTATTGACCATTCTAGGCCTATACGAGACCGGCGTCCTCCAATTTGGTTTAAGGATTATGAAATCAACTATTTAACCCAACAAGCGTTAACAACACAATGTGAACCAAGAACATTTAATGAAGCCATTAAAAGTGATAAAGCAAAATATTGGTTAGAAGCTATGAAAGAAGAATACAATTCACTTTTACAGCATAATGTATGGAAGCTTGTAGATCGACCTATAAATGAAAACATAGTTAAATGCAAATGGGTTTTCAAGGAGAAAATCGATCCAAGCGGTAATTTTGAAAAGTTTAAAGCTCGTCTAGTAGCAAAAGGTTTCACTCAACAATATGGCGTTGATTACGAAGAAACTTTTGCACCTGTTGTCAGACATTGCACTTTAAGAATATTATTTTCAATTGGTATTGAAAACAATATGGATATAGAACATGTTGATGTAAATACAGCATTTCTTAATGGAGATCTCAATGAACGTATTTACATGGAACAACCTACTGGATTTGAAATTGAGGGGCAGAACAAAGTCTGTTTACTCAAGAAGAGTTTATATGGACTCAAACAAGCCAGTAGAGCATGGAATGAAAAAGTACATAAAGTTTTAATCAGTAATGGTTATACTCAGTTAAAGACTGAAAAATGTGTCTTTTACAAGGACAAGATTATAATAGCGCTTTATGTAGACGATTTTTTCGTATTTAGTTCAGATGAACAACAAAAATTGGCGCTATATAAAATGCTCAGTTCTAACTTTAAAATCAAAGTGCTTGGGCCTGTGACACAAGCATTAGGGATGAAAGTCGAAAGGGACAGGGAGCATGGAACTTTAAAGTTAACGCAGTCAGAGTATGTTAAAACTTTATTAATTAAATTTGGCATGCAAGATTGTCATAAGGTGGCGACTCCTATGGAGGTCAACTTCAATCTGCCAAAAGCTGATAAAATCGACCAGCGATTTCCATATCAGGAACTCATTGGAAGTTTAATGTATCTCGCTGTATGCACACGTCCTGATATAGCATTTGCGTGCAGTAAACTTAGCCAGTTTAATACTTGTTATGATGAATCGCATTGGCTTGCAGCTAAACGTGTACTTCGGTATCTATCAGGTACAATTAGCTATGGACTCAATTTTAAGAGGGGTAGTGATATTATTGAAATTTCATCCGACGCAGATTGGGCGGGGGATACGACTGATAGAAAATCTTATTCAGGTTTTATAAGCAAGTTTGGACATTGCTTAATTAATTGGCATAGTCACAAACAACAAAATGTTGCTTGTTCGAGCACAGAGGCTGAATACTACGCTCTTGGTAGTGCTGTAAAGGAGGCAAAATTTATTAAAAACTTTCTTTTAGAGCTTCATAAGAATCGGTCACGACATAAGGAGCCTATTACTATTTTTAATGATAATCGTAGCACTCTCAAGATGGTTGAAAACGAATGTTTCCGTAGAACAAAACACATTGATGTACATCATCATTTCATACAAGAATGTGTTAATCGTAAAGAAATCTGTTTGGCTTATAAGCCCTCATCAGAACTTGAAGCAGATCTTTTTACTAAAGCCTTACCTAGAGTTAAACACAACTTTTTTGTGAACTGTTTAGGTTTAACTTAGTTTAATTTTAACTTAACTTGTTGTTAGTTACTTATACTGTTTATTGTGAACAAAATTTATTTCTTGGTTGATTTTGTACTCTCACAGTGTAATAACATGATTGCTCGAGTAAGGGGCAGTGTTAGAATAACCTCTTTTGTAAGAGTTTGACTCTTTGCTGACAAAAGAAACATACTGTTTTAATATATGATTTGAATATCTGACACCTAACTGTCTCTGTAATAAATTTTTCATTTTTGTCTGTGTTGCATTGCAAACAATATCAGTGGTTTTATTATATATTTCTTCGTGGTTTTATGCTATTCATTTGTGAACCTAAGTGTAGGTTCATCACACAGTGTGATGCCCAGAAAAACTGTGTTTTCGACGAATTCAAGTTTCTCTTTGTTCAATACTATGTCGCAATGATTACTTTGGACATTCGGTAAAGCAAATCTGATACACTTAGTTTTCTTTTCATTTAATACTAAATTATTAGCAGTGAACCAATTATGGACCTGCTGTAGGGCGTTATTTACGTCGTCCAGATTTGTAGAACGTCTATCTATCTTAAAAATTAAGGATGTATCGTCAGCAAATAACACCATTTGTGGTTGATTTTTTAAAAGATGGAGAAGATCATTTATGTATACTAAAAAGAGGAATGGACCCAATATTGAGCCTTGTACGAGTATCAAGTAGGTACCCTACTTGATACTCGTCAATACATCTCGCACCTTCGATTTGCGGATGTCATTGTCATCATGGCAGAGTCTCTGCAGAAGCTGGAAGTGATGCTGAACGGTCTGAGCGATTCTTCAAGGCGGGTGGGTCTCGGGATGAATCTGGACAAAACCAAAGTCATGTACTCGGTCTCGGTTTGACATGACCATTGTACAATGGTCATATCAAACCGAGACCTGTAATCGTAAATGGCGATACCCTCGAGGTTGTGCAAGAATACATCTAGGTATTCCAAATTATACAACTGGGGCGGCACAACATTGAGAAGGCGACCAGAAGAATTCGTTTGGGCTGGGCGACAATCGCGAAGCTGCGTGATATTTTTGAATCGTCGATCCCACAATTCCTTAAGAGTGGTCTTAAGGGATTATGAATTATATTATAAACCAGTGCATCCTACCCGTAATGACTTATGGAGCCGAAAAGTGGACACTCAGTCTGGTCCACAAATTCAAGGTTGCTCAGCGTGCAATAGAGAGAGCAATGCTCGGGGTTTCTCTGGTGGATAGAATTCGCAACGAAGTCATTCGCCAGAGAACTAAAGTCACCGACATTGCGCAAAAAATCAGCATGCTGATGTGTAACTGGGCCGGCCATGTCTGTAGACGGACAGACGGTCGATGGAGGAGACATTGTGTTAGAGTGGAGACCGCGTATGGGCAAACGTAGTGTGGGACGCCCTGCGGTACGATGGATCGATGATTTGAAGAAGGTGGCTGGCAGCGGATGGATGCGGACTGCTAAAGGCCGGAATGGTTGGCGCTCTTTGGGAGAGGCTTACGTTCAGCAGTGGCCGTCCACTTGGCTGATATATAAAATCTTACAACCATTTCAATAAATGGTCGGCCACATCATAGTGATCAATTCTATGATATGGCCACGACATATATACCTACCTCATGGATAGATTTCAGACTACTGTCATAATTATCGTCGAGTTCTACTACTAATACGTAATCGTCCCAGTTGTCAATCGTCCCTTCTAGGGCCCTAATATTATCTTCCACACATTCCATCCATCATTTGTTTCTTCATCATTTTTGTCTTCCTCTAATCTACGCAGGAAGAAATATTTTATGCGGGAATTGGTTATGAACTTCTTACAAAAACCTACTTCAAATCCGATTCGTTCTGAAAAGGTTGCAACAAAAATTGTACCACCTCGTATTCGTGACACTATAAAGCTCAGTCTTCATAAGTTTCAAATGGAATAATATTAGATGACTTTGTTTGACACTTAACGAAGTCATTTGTAATATTATTTCCCTCTTGTCAGACACCTTTTTTTTTGCATGGGAAATCATCAAATGACTCCTCCCGCTCTGGGGGAGCGTAGCCCACCCTTGCAAAAAATTGTACCAAATACCTTCTGCGTTGCAGGGCCGCGGTTACTGTGAAGTGATTTTGAATTATAAATACTGAACTTTATACTTTAACGAATTTGAGGTACTTACCTACAATTTTCTACACCTTCGCTAACTGTTACCAGCCAACTTACCATGATCTGGGATTGATCTTACCTATATTGGGGACATACACGGATAAACTTTCAGCTTTTATAAAATAAAGAAGGTCTGATCGTCACGGGCTCTTGAGTTAGTAGGTATATTCCGACTATTTCCGATCCCCTTGTTTAAAATCCTTAAAACACATGCGTTTGTTTTGTATCAATCAGTACCTATCATAGGTACTATCAGCATGTATACTTATACAGCATAATTATCGCTAGGTACGTCTTGAGTTTTCTGCTTCACTAAAAACAAGTTCCGGATATCTTAGAACGTTATCAAATTAATGATTAGGTACATTTCATACACATTCGATAATTATCTTTACTACGATTCTGAGCTACCTGACCTCTCTGAATAAATACCTATTCAAAAGTTCTCTTACTTAGTAGTTACAGACATATTAAATTGGTCCTTGATATATAATAGGAATGTGAGTCAGGCAGGATGTTTGTTTTTATGTAGAGCGTGACGTGATGAGCTAAACAAATCCCGTTTGGTTTTCTGACTAGTTTTGCAGGTTCATTCTACGAACATGTTATTATATTGTGCTTCTTCTAAAACTAGGTGCAGTGTTTCTAACTTAATTATATGAAATGAGCAACTGAAGCTGATTTACCTAGTCGCGTGAATCCGACGGGCCTATCTCAGATTTTTGACGAAAATCTATTGAATTGAAGATCTTGAGATGAGTTGAGGTGAATATTAAGGCCAAATTATTTTGAAATAATGTTGAGTAGTCAATTAATGTTAAAATGTTTCTAAACCACTAGACTCCAATGATGTACAAAATCATTAAAATTAGAAAATTACTTTGATAGCCCACTTCACTTCCTGCACGGATTTGGTAAGTACAGCCTCTAATGATCTACCTAGGTTAAACTTGAACATCGAATGTTTATCAGTCTGCAGCAATGACCATTCGCCGCATAGAGCATGGCTGGTATTGCTGCGGTGGTGGTGTCGAGGAAGGGCGCGCGAGTGCAGGGTCAGCGGCCGCGGCGCGGGCGCGCGGAATTCGAGCTATGCGTATGAAATGAAAGTGGCTGGCCGCATCGTGAAAGCGCGCGCATCCACTGTGGCTGTCCGTGGCGCCGTCTGGGTCCACCTCACTCACCATGAATAGACAAATCCAATGCAGCTGCACGTAAAGACACTATAATCCTTGGTAAACCGCATCCATTGGCACTTCACTTCACTATAAGTTGCGCGATCTTGTAAGCTGAATGGCGTGACGGCTAACGTCGAGGCGCACAAAGTCCATGGGCGCGCTAGTACGACTGAGTGAAGCAAAGCGGGCGCGTGGGTCGGCGGCGAAGGCACAGGCGAAGGCACGCGCGGGGCGCGCCGCGACTTCGGATCGGTGGAATGCGGCAAGATAGTGGCGCGCGGGTACCGGCCGAGGCCCGCTGTAGGCTGGAGCCTCCGTGTGGGTACGGTGCGACGCGACTCGGCGGCGTCACCGGGCGGCCGGAATGCGCGCGGTCAACCTCTGCCCATTAAAATAAATAGAATTTCCAAACATTTTGAGGCCGCGGCCCCGGCGACCTGCCTATGAACACCTCTAATCTTTTGTTTAGCTTACAGTTAACTCGATAACTAGGGCTCTAGTGCGCCCACACTGCATTTTTTTTACATTTTCTTGTTTCTGTAGGCTTATATCTACAATAGACAAAAGTGGAAAGAAGGGAGGGAGGGAGGCTTTTGCCCTGCAATGGGACACTTCTGGGCAGTTCTGGCACATACTTAATAATAATAATACGTTCCTTCTTGTTGTTTTAAAGCAAGGTAGTACTTAGGTAGTTCTTACTTTATTCCATGGAGGTACAGTAGACTGGTACCTATATACCTACCTAAGGTGTACCTTACGTAGGTATATAGGTACCTAGGTACTTACTTAAAATACCATAAATACCTACCTATCTACTATAATACCTACTTAAAATAGGTATCAGGTAGACACCCCTTACTGCACCTGCATATTGAAGTTTTAACAGTGCCCGATCCGCAGAAAAGTTTGAGAGAATAATATAAAAACGTTTTACAAAAAAAAAAAAAATTTTCGATTTCCTAAGAAAAACCACTACAAAGTTCTACAAAGTACAAAATAACTTTCATTTAGGAATTCGGTGTTTTTGGTGTGGTTTCTTCGTTTTTTGACAACGACTTTAAAAATTAAAGTTATTTTGTACCTACTTTGTAATGGTTTTTATTTTTGGAAGTCGGTCGTATTTTTTGTATAAGTACTTAAGTATTTATTTTAAACTTTTTAGTGCTACCCCTCAAAAGTTCCAACCAGTTCTTAGCAATTTAATTGTCTATCTCAAAGTTCTTCATGTGTTGCCGGGGCCGGACAGGTTAACGAAATTATTGAACCATTTCGGAATAAGCCTCTTTCGAACGACAAAAAGAATTTTGCAGATTCGTCCTTAAATGGCGGAGTAGGTAATGCCCGAACATACTTAAAAAAACATCTGAATTGATAACCTCCTCCTTTTTTGAAGTCGGTTAAAAATGCAAGAGCGAGGGAAGTCACATCGAAAATTTTAGCTCTCTGGCATGGTATTGTTCAGATTTGCTTTTTTATCCTGTTAAGGATACCTACTGTAATAGGAGATAATAATATTATATAGGTAAGTAGGTACTTGTATAGTTTATTTATGCAAAAGAGCAACATTTCTCTCTTGGAATATCAGTTTGTCGACTGAGAAAATTTTGAGAACCATTAGAATTTAATGTACCTATGATGCAAGAGTGGGCAAACCGGTGTTCGCAGAATTGGCACACTTCGTTACCCAACGTTTTAGGTACATATGTAGGGGACCTAAAACTCCAAAATGCGTCTGTGTAACTAAACATATTTCAGCAGAATGTCATCTAAACCCTGGGTCGCCAGTGAATTCTATTTTTACTGAGCAACAAACACAAGCATGAGTTTTAGTAATTATGTTTTGCACAGGTACAGATGATTTGGATGGGATACTGGATCAGAAGGTTTATGTAGTCAGTCTGTTTAACCAGTGCTGAGCGCCGGATAAAGGATTCTTGACTGGGTTAAAAAGTGATAACATTTTTTCATGAGGTAAAAAAAGCGCACGATGTCGCTTGTTTGGATTGAGCTATTGGGAAAAGAATCTTATCGACTGGGCTGACGGTAGAACTGACGTTATATTTATAGCAGTACGAGAGTGCTACAAACAAGCGGCGGCACTCCACTGACTCATACTGACAAATGTCTCATTGGTCCACTCCAGCGAGGACTTGTGCAAGCCCACCTCGAAAACAAGGAACCCTTAGAGTTTCGCCATGTCCATCCGCGGTTTCATTGGGAGTCGATTGGTATTACGAAAATGTTATTTGGCAATTTTGGCATGTTTATAGATTCTATATTAATCACGCTGACAAAATTGTAAGTAGGTAGGTATATTAAATCTGGAAAATATTTTTTATAAGATACCCTCCATACATAAGTGAATTGGAGGTAAGTTTTTTAGCGTCATGGCTAGAGTCCTGAGCGCAAGATTTGAATTATGCGCCACGCCAATTCTTATTTTTAACCGACTGCTTCAGAAGGAGCCCTCCTTCCTTTCTACCTTATGTATTTCGAGAGTATGTATATTTTTAGCCACGCTCTATAGCCTAAACGGCTGAATAGATTTTAACAAATCAGGTACCTATCATTAGATTTATAGGTGCCGAGGTAACAGTCAATTCAATATGAATTTTGAAAACAAATTGGCGACCGCCACCGCCGTTAAGTAAGTGAAGTCGCCGTTTTCCGAACGAAAAATATTTTTAACATACTTTAAAAAATACTTTACTTACATACATACGTGTGGGGAATTCCTTCAAACGGCGGGTAATCTCTAGTTGATTGGGGACTCGAAAATGCGGGGATTTTGAATATCGATAGTCTGGGCCAAGTCAGAATACAAGAAATCGAAATACTTACTATTTTAAAATGTTTGTTAGGTTACTCATGGATGTCAATATTTTGTACCACTGTTGGGCAAAGGCCTCCCTCTCCCTTTTCCACACAACTCTGTCATTTACTATGTCGGACCAGTCCTTTCGATAGGTATCGAGCTCGTCCCGCCATCTTAGCCTTGGTCTGCCGCTGCTGCGATGTCTTTTGGCATTTAATGTGGTTCTTCTTGAGTGTTCGAAATATCGAGTGGAAATTAAGTGTTCTTAAAAATTAGCAGTAAATATCAAAAAACTTTGACTAAGATTTTCGGGGAATTTGATAAATTGGTGTTGGCAACGCTGCAAGTGTAGTTCTTAAGTCACATCTAAATTTCGCCACTAGAGGCGCGCGCGTAATCTCTGCATCGCCAATAGAAGGCAGTTAATTGATGTCGATATTGGACGTAAGTAATAGTGTGCACGTCCCTATGCTGCAGCTGGACGGCGCGACTAAAAAGTCAAGATGAAAATGTCAAGTCTCAATTGCCATCCATAGACAAAAATAAATTTTCAATCTCTATTATTTCTGTCATCAATTCATATCAAGGGCGCGTTCAAATATTATACTCGTTCATAGTGAACGACGCACGCGGATTGACCGTCATTGGTCAATCGCCAAAGTACGTTCCATGCGTCGTTAAAAGTGGCGAACGTTGTCATTGAACGTAACCCTGTTGATAGACAAACTGTCAAGTGTCACAATGAGAAAAAAGAAAATAAGTGTCAAAACGAACCAACTTTTCTTGTTGACTGTTGAAGATAATAATTTTCCTGATTCTAAGTACATTTCATACGTTAAATTCTTTAAAGTTTCCTGAATCAAAATAAAATTTACATTAAGTTTAGAAATGATTCCTTCAAAAAGTACTGTATGGTGTTTGTGTGTGCTATTGTTGGCATCAATCTTTATGGCAAATTTTTTAAATAGTATTGCTACGGATCATAATTTTTATATTGAAAATGAAAACGAAGGAATAAACTTCACAAAGTATTTACGTGAAAAATATGGTGTAATTACAGATACTACTGAGAAGTTAATTTGGTTTCTACAGGTATGTAAAGTTTTAATTCATAGTGCCCACTTACTTGCTTGCTCACTAATTGTGACGTAGTTTTAAGACAAAGGCAACTAGTAAAAAAGACTAGGGACTATTGTTATGATAGATGATGCCGGCTCTGTATGCGTCGCTTTATTACCACAATTTTTTTTTGTATTTTGTTTTCACTATCTTGGTGTTGGTGTGTTGTAATGAGGTACTTGGATAGTTTTATATTCGTAATAAGTTTGTCTTTCATAGATTTCAGATATACATATCAGTATTTTTCGAGATCCTGGAAGAATATCACAGTTTCAACAATTTTGTGACAACACAGTAATGAATATAAAACCTGCCTTAGTGTTGGCTACCGGTGACCTGACTGATGCTAAAGCCAGAGATAACTTGGGTAGTTCTCAAGTGAAGACAGAGTGGGTGTATTATCACAATATTATACAAGAGTCAGGAGTGACTGACACTACTGTCTGGTTAGACATAAGAGGAAATCATGGTGAGTTAAATTTGCAATAAGTAAAAAGCAAATAGGGCTTAATCTTATCTTTGCCTAGTACAGCAAAGATAAGATTAAGCCCTATTTGCTTTTCCTATTTAAAAAAAAAGCGGTGATCAATTCAAAGCATGTGTTGCATTGCATTTATACCATGTAAAATTGTCAGAACTGCACAGTTTGTGCAGTTCTGACAATGTTAGTCTATACATGCTTCTAAACATGTGTGCCAAATTTTCGCATATCTCAAAAACTGTAAGTTGGATTGCAAAAATTTTTTATTAGTTATACTAGGTATAGTCCAACTTAGGGAACAGTGCAAGTTTCATCAAAATCGTTTCTGCTTTTTTGAGATCCAGAGAGCTTGGTGCAAAATCAGTAATCAGTCACTTGGAAAATGGCTTAACAGTGTTATTCTAAAACATACCATTATGCATGTTGTCTCAATGCTTGCATGCAGTTAGGCATTAAACAAACTTGATGAAAATTTAAAAAAGTGACAGCATTTTAAAAAGAAATTGTGTAATCGTTAGATGGCAACATCAAAATGGTTTGTCACAGAAAAAATGGAGTAAAGGTATTCAAACGAAAAAACGATTAAGTACTTAGTTTCAATTGAGAATGTGCATGGCATTGACTATGCCATCCATCTAGTGTTGCATATTCAACACTTTAATGTTAAGAATTGATGATGAATGATAAGATTGATGTTAAGTTATGGCACACTCCGTTTTAGGGAATGTGCATGAAGAAGACTGTGCCATCTAGTGTTGCAATTTCGAAAGTAACAAGTAAAATATATTTGACAATGACATTTTTGTGCTGCCACATAAATGGTCCTGCATGTTCCGTATGACAGTGAAATTAAAAAAAAAATATAAGTGTATTAAACCAATTTCAAAACTCTTCATTTAATTATAAACTAAAAATCATAAAGGTTTTTTCTTTAAAAAAATTAAAGTAAATATGCCAACTACCTATTTTAATAAGGCTACCATTCTTAATATTTTTATTAGTAGTTGTAGTACAAGTTTCATACCTATTGTGTAAACTAAGGCTGGCATCAACCTCAAAAAAATTGTTGGCATTGTTGGACTTTTATTTCTCTCTTCTTAAGTTATCCATTCAATCAATAACAGTTTTGAAGTAAGTTTAATTTTTAAATTATGTTTTTATCCTGTTTTTTTTTATTATTGATAGGCACGCGCTTGACCACTCATCACACCTGATTTTTATACCTAAATGATTTATTTAAATGGTTACTAGAATATTGAAACATTCTTACTATTTTTTATTTATCTACCGTATAATGGACTTCAATTCAAATGAAACATCTCAACACCTATTGATTTCAATTCTTTGTCATTTTTATTTTATCAAATGTATGATGAAGAAGACTTTAAATATTTCAACTGTCCACTATAATCTCAGTAAGCATTAAATGTGGATTATTTCTTAACATTTTTGAATGTTTGTTTTGTAGAGTACCTACTTTCTGCATAGCATTTCCTTGTTTGATTTAAACATCATTATCTATGCAATCTTATATATATAAAGTGTATTTTTCACAGATAACTTTAATATTGGAACAATAAATGCTCAAGAGAATTATTACAGAAATTTTTCAGTACAAGGAAAGGTACATGCTAAATCTTACATGTATTTGTTGAAATCAAATGGTGTTAATGCTGCATTTTTGGGTATTGATGCATGCCCAGATCCTGGACTAAGAAGGCCATTCAATTTTATTGGTATCCTAGATCCAGCAGAACAACTTGTCATCCAGAAGTTCAAAGCAGAGGCAGAGAGGAATGCAGATCATATTGTTTGGTTTGGACACTATCCTACCTCATGTATATTGTCCCTTAAGCATGAAGGCGAAAGAATAGACTTGCGACAAGTTATAGGTAGCAGCCGTGGATCACAGGTTTATGTTTGTGGGCACTTACACTCCATGGGAGGCTTGGTACCAAGAATGTACACCAAACAGAAGAAAGGTTACTTAGAACTTGAGTTAGGAGACTGGAAAGACAACAGAATGTACAGGCTGGCAGCTATAGACCATGGACATTTCACATTTGTTGATCAGAAACATAATGTCTGGCCACTCGTGCTGGTCACCAATCCCAAGCATGCCAAGTATATTATGCCCGGGAGAGAACCATTGTCATTGATACCTGAATCAACTCACATAAGAATACTTGCATTTAGTGATGTAGCTGTAACCAATGTGGAAGTATCTTTCGATAAAATAAGTTGGTTGCGATGCAAGCACACAAAAGGGCCACTTTATGTCTGTAAATGGCTTCCTCATTTGTTCAAAACAGGTGTTCATAATTTATTTGTGAAAGTTAACGATGATGTAGGAAGAGAGGCTTTGATAGAACATCCATTCACGTTAGACAGAAGTCAAACGAATTTTGAAATATCACCTAGAATTTTGCTGATGTTGGATGCTGGAGTGGTGGTAAGCATTGGTCGAAATATATCGTTTTAAGCATGTGACCTTGATCTAGCAAAGGAGTGGAACTCTCTGCCTGCGTCTGTGTTTCCAAAAGCTTACAGCCCTAATCTCTTCAAAGTTAGAGTGAACAGGCTCCTTCTGGGTAAGCTCGCTCAATCGTAGACTTTGTCTCTGTCATATCTGACATTGACTAGAGTCAAGAGCAAACCCATCACTAATCAAAAAAAAAAAAAATCGAACTGGACTAAAGATTGTATTTTAACAGTTTCAGGCAATATTTGGAACACTTCTGATGATGAATGTTTTACCACTAGTCATTTTGAGACTATTCAAATGGCCACCAAGGTACCGAAGAAGATATGGGCGGCTTATGATAAGAAGGCTTTGGCTACTGAGTAAAATTGATCGAATATTTTACCCGCTTGTGTTATACGCGGCGTATCTACCAATCGGGCCATGGGCTATTGGAGAGCTCATAGATGGATATGTAGGAGCCATTTTTGCTTGGGGTATATTGATAAAAGGCTCATTTCTGCCGGAAGCATTCACTTACATGTATGGAAGTGTACAACTGATGTTTGTACAGATACCATTAGTACTAATATTGGCCCACTGTTTAGACTATCGTCTATATGGGCACAACCTACGGGGAGTAAGGAGGCTGATCAAAAATTTGCCATTTGTATTTTTACTGTCAATACAGTTGCTTTTGGCATATTTCTTTTGGCTAGAATATGGAACCATGTGTCTTATATTTGGACCGCTACGGACGTGGAGTATTGCATTAAGTATATTATTGTGGTATAAGACTCTGAATTTGCCTCCAGAATATTGTAGGTGAGTTCTACTAACATACTGTTTATTTTCTTTTTTTTTAATAATAATAAACATTTTTTTTCGTTGTATGTTTTATTAATGCAATGCCTTTTTGTTGCAGTAAACTAACAAAGCTAACCGAAATGCCATCATAGTATTGTCAGGGGCGACAACTTGAAGAAATTGTGTAGCACCAGGATAATATTGTGTTACGTGTCGAAAGAAACAGCTTTGCAAGAACGCCAAAGTAGTCTTGGCTTTTGTAAACGTCGTAAACTTATACTAAAGAATAAAGACATGGACTTATTTAATAGTTTATGTGAACAAGATATAGATTTTCAATCGACAGATTACTTTTTTACTTTCATTAAAAGTTGCCGGTCGATTGAAAAAATAAGAAATTTGTAGCACCAAAGATTTATAAAAAATAATATTGCATTTTGTTGTGAGACCGATATACTAAATGAATATAAGTAATGTTTTAATCATGCCAGCATTGTTATAAAGACCACTTGATTCTTGAAATTATTAATTACCTGTAAAAGGTAGGTATGCACTTCTACCTTTACTTAACATTTTTGAGTATTTTATATTATATGTATTTTGTACATACATACAAAGTTATTTTTCCTTTAGAAACGCATTTTCTTTTCGTGATTTAGGAATTAAATATTTTACCAGTGACCCCTAGTCGATAATGAGTTAAACAAAAAAGAAGTATTATGTTAATAGCATTTACGTTATCTAATTTTTTTTATTTTTTTATTAGAGATTGGTTTGCTCTTGACTCTAGTCAATGTCAGAAAGGACAGAGACAAAGTCTACGATGGAGCGAGCTTACCCAGAAAAATAATCTAATTTTACTGACCTACTTTTTAAATTGACGAAATTGTTCGATGACAATGAATGAGAAACACGCCGAATGCAAAAGAACCTACTTTTGAGTTCGTTTAAAAAACTATTGCTTGTTCCCAAATTAAAAATAAATAAACCGTTTCCATCTTTGATTCCGACCTGGAATCCATTATCTTCATTTTATATGCAAAATAGATAATGATGATCATTATCCAATAGTAAAAACAAAATGGCGCTCCACACACAGGACAAACAAATAAAACATGATGTATAAAAATAAAAAAGTATATTGAAAAAATTCATCACATTCACCTAAGTAGCTATGTACACAAACATCGCTTAGATCCTAAAAGGCTGTGAATGAGTCAAAGTTTGAGTTGTATGAAACGAACGCACTTATTTGTGAACCTTTAAAATACAGCTTTTGTGTGAAATCGTTATATATAAGACATTTACACTTGGTTCCTAGTTTTTTATATATTATTATACTTTGGTTCTATATTTGTAAATAAATGAATGTAAACTTTCATGGTATTCTTACTGGTTATTAGGTATACATCCTCCATACCTCTAAAATATTGCCTGATATTTTTATAATGGAGGTGTATGTGTGACCATGTGACCAAGTGTAGTTCAGCTTTTGTGTCGTTTTGTATTATGTCATAAGTTCATGTTCATTATAAATGTACATAATAGCTGTAGCTGTAAAGCTTGCGTCAGACGAAAAGCGGAACGGGAGCGATTAATCAGTATTTTCAATAAATATTTTTTTTTTAAATCTTTCAAACGAATATTGATACTTACTTATATTTATTTACTCATACTCAAAACATTTAAAGATATCATAAATATATAGCTTATCCATTCAATTCACTGATCGTTTGAATTCAATGATTGGGGCCTTAATATAAATGTTCTGCGCTTGTCTTTTATCTGACGTGTGCTTTAATTCAACTACGACCATTTTATGAAAATTTCCGTGGTGCTATATTTAATTTAAAACAATTATAAAACTTCCTGAAAACATCTGTAGATACGTTATTTTTGTAGCGTCAAAATGTTCTATTTTATGTCTTTCATAAAATGGTCGCTTTAACGTATCAAGTAACTACTTAACGACGGCGAAGTGCCAATAACACCTAGCTGACAAAGTAAAAAATTCACACAAACTGAAAAAATATCGTTTAATTTCTTGTTAAGTAAACAAATAAGTAATTAATATATTTATTAATTTAGAAAAATAATAATGCTGTAACAATTAAAAATACACAGGAGATTTCACTGAAACATGCGAAAAACGCCCCGTATTCAAAACGATAAAAAGTGAATATCTCGAAATTTTATTCCAGTTGGGAAATATTAGCACTTTGCCGTCGATGTTTGTAAGTATCTCGTGATAGTCTTAAATGTCTAGTCCAGACAGTATTTTTGTATCGTAATGTAGATAGATATGTTGTCAATGTTATAATATACATAAATTGTACCTATTGAATGTTCGTTATAACTAGAATAATTATAATCACAATATAAATATGCTTTATACTTAGCTAAGATAAAGAGAGCTTTTTCATACAGTCATCGTTTCATAAAAAAGACAATGGTAGCTTCAATAATTATCTTATAATTTTAGTAAATTCATTGTTTATTGTTATTTTGCCTGGGACGGTCCAATGATAGGGCCGAGTGCAAACATACGACAGTGTTTATGATAATGATACCAGAATGAGGGCAAAGATTATTCGCACAAATTAAATTCGAGCGATTCATTTCCTTGTATATTTTAGTTAGTTGCTGTGAGTTGTACCTATGAAATTATCAGTGGGTAAAAATTTGCATTTTAATTAATATATTGTCGTACAGTATATTTTCCCAAGTAGCAGAATCTAATAAAACTAAAATTACGTAAATATACCGAATTCTTTGGTCAATTTGACCTTGTTGTGTTTCATCAAGAATTGGTTCTTGAACTGTTAAAATATGCTGGGCACTATCAATAACAACGCTAATTTGCAAATTGAACTATCGTTGGCACAGTTCGCAGTATTGTCTGATATCAAATTTACCGGAATCAAACAATAGTGCGAACCATTATACAGATATCATTACGATGAGATGTTTTACATTATTTACAAATATCAAATAAAACAAACTGATGGAATAATAAAATAATTTCATGTCGTTTAAGAGTATTTTAAATTATCTAGATACATATTATGATCATAAAATTGGGTAGGTTTTTACCAGTAGGTACCTACTTAATGTACATACATTCTGACGTAGCTAGAACCAAGGAGCCTTCCCTTCTTCTTATTCTCATTTATTACCACCATCCAAAATAGACGACTATTTAGTACCACACCCCAAATAGTATAATTCACTAAGTATCTATGTCAAAAAATTGCAGACTCCGTAAGATTGTAAAATCTTGATTAGATTTTAATTTCTCGATATATTATGAAAAAATCGTTTTGTATACAATAAATCGCATCCAAATTCAATAGTTTCCAATATATCCTTGTCTTATTTAGAAAAAGGTAGTTTACAATTTCACGCGATATTTTACAATCTTACCGCGTTTGCCATTTTCCGGTGACACATAGGTACCTAACATTATAATGATTGAGGAATTACCTGCTTGAAAAAGATACTCATTCATACATAAAACCTAAGTAAATCTAAATATCATTCAAACCGTGCACACGTAATCTTCGTAAATACTTATGTATTTTTGCGAGTCATGGTCATGTTATATGCTTAGAGAGAGTCAAAGTAGCCGGATTGACTATAACTGCATCTAAATAAATATTGCATTTAAGAAGCAGTATTCTTAATTTGAGATTTATATAATTACCCATCAAGAGCATCCTAGGCACAAGCAGTTCAAAGAACTATCTGCAAGCCTTGTAGACCCTTAGTAGTAAAACAAACACTAGTGAAATTTGTAATGACACAATCCATATGACCAAGGCAGAAAAGTCAGCACTTAAGTTTCTAGAGAGGCCTAAAAATTCTAGATGTCTGCTAGGATCCTTGAACATGCAGTATTCTTCATAGCAGGGTAGTTTTCCTCGACCAAGACCGTACACGGTTTCCAGAAAAGCGTCGAACGCGTATCGGAAGTATGAAATAGTGGCGAATGGTCGAAGGTACACAGGCATCTCTCGGTAAGGTATGAAGAATTCGGAGAACATCAGCATTGGAATGTTGGCCGCTGGAATCACGAACAGTCCCAGCTGAAAAGAAATCACGGGTTTAGTGGTGGTGCATTATTTTGTTTTTATTACCTAGTCAAGTCGTGGAGAAAAAACAAAATTCACACAAAACCAAGTTTGTGGCAAACTTCGTCTGAAGGCTGGTAAGGCACTTTTATGTTTATATTTAGCGAGGACTCCCATTATGCTGGTTACATATTGTAATAATTAGCCATGTGATATGTTGTATATACGAGCTGTTTTGCTTACCTTCATTCCACAAGATGCGCCCACAACAAATCCGAATGTCTGGGCTAAGATGGTGACGAGTGCACATGTGAGCCACGCCAGTCCCATGCGGTCCCAATCTAACGGTTGAGAAGTCAAGTACCAGGCAGGGAACAAGAATACTGTCGCACATAATAACTGAAACAAGTGCGGGAAAACATACGTAAACATAGATAGATACTTTCACGGGGAAATTTGAAGGCGTCTTGTGTGACCTCATGAGGAAAGCTTTCAAAGTAATCGAGAATTGGTGTACAAAACACGAATTATCGGTCAACCCCTCTAAAACAGAACTAATGATGTTTAGCAACAAGAGAGTCCTTGGGCCTCATAAACTACCTAAGCTTTTCAATACCGAACTAACACTCAAAGAAGAAGTCAAGTACTTAGGAGTGATCCTTGATAGCAAATTACTCTGGAACAAGCATCTTGACTACAAACTAAACAAAAGCACTATCGCACTTTACCAATGCAAAAAAATGCTAGGAAAAAGGACGCCGAAGAATCAGCCGCCCACGTCATCCTGGAATGCGAGGCCGTGGCTACCCAACGTGAACAAATCCTCGGAACGGTGAGGTCGCTTCGCGAAGCCTGTGAAGCTCCCAGGAAACTTCTGTGCTTCTGGGCGGAGCTAGGCTGGCTAACTTAGCCAGGACACCTACGCACAACGGACCGAATGAGAGTCTAAGTGCGGATAAGGGAGTCCCTACGGTACTCTACTCTACTAGATGGATACATAAATAACACATTTATTTGGTGCAAGAATAGAAAACAGCACACAAAAGCAGTAACCTACACAAATGATAAAAAAAACTAGTGAATACAAATAAATTAAAAAGAATAAACGAAAGAAAAATACAGCACTATGATTACCTATGGCAATTTAGGGTAGAAGTGAAAAACTACCTACCTACTTAAATATTTTTGACTGTGATCAACTGTGTTTACAAGATGTTTTGCTTTTTTCCACAGACCTGCGGTGGGTCACCCACCGGTGGCTACCAGACAGACTGCTAAACTTAAATTGACGATGTGTTCGAAATCTATAACTAACAAGTTATATTATAGAAAACAACTTCGACAGTAGGTAGTTTTCAGACTCCAAGATCAGACACTGATCAAGCTCAAGAGCATCTAAGTTGTTAAGGATACTTACACCTCAGTTTATTAAGTCTTTAGAGGGGATCTCCCTATTGGAAGTTGAAAAAGTTATTGATTATCTAAGAGGATCAATAACTTTTGTTAGAATAACAGTTTCCCAGGTAATATACCTAAAGAGGATTCCTCTTTATATTACCTAGGAAACCCAACTGTTCGTAAAAATGCGTGGCTGAGATGTTATTAAACTCAAAACTCAAAGCATTTATTTCAATTAAACGCTAAGCATTTATTTCATTCACGCCCCACTTTTGAATTCTCAAGAGGTCTTAGACAATGTGCCATTCAATTAGCGAAGGCGACTCGCGACTGTCAATCCCATACATTGACAATCGCCTTCGCCACGCCCGCCACCGTTGACAAAATGTCACTTATCTCGAGCCCAAGGTCGGTCAGTAAAAGAGATGAAGCTGTTTGCACATGTCTATGATTTGCACGTTCCAAAGCGTAGATCTCTATGGAGAAGAACGTGCAAGAAACTCCATGGACACTCTTTTAATTTAACTCAATTTTTTATTACAATAATATGGTTACATCATTCGTGTGAAAATATACAAACAAATATCTATGTGAGAACGATACGTAGAAAGAAAGACTTGCACGTTCAAGCGTCCGGAGCAAATAAAGCAACAATTCAAAGAACAACTTTAATTAAATCTATAATATCGCTATCCAATTACAATATGGGGTTATCTAGATGAATAGGTATTGATAAGACTTTCATTGAAGCATTAATTTTATTGTCGCACACTGAATAGTGATAGCATAATCGGGTACCTATAGATAAGCAATTATATCTACCTTTATTTAAAGGAATAAAATTGTTCAGAATAAGTACCTGTATGGGTAAATCCACAATGATTTTGGAGGCACAGTAAGCCGGCAATGAATACCACTTGTTCAGGTGTTCATGTAGGACCACTTTTGCTTCCACAGGGACTGGAAAATAAAGGTTGCGTTTAAAAAAAAAACAGATTTACCACAAGCACGAAAAACAGTCCGATTGCTGGGCCTGTCTTGGATCCTCCAGTCGTGCAGGGTGTAATTTTAGAAAGTTCTAAGTAGCAACTGGGATCAGAATGATGGCTGATAGTTTTATGGTTAACCGCTCCGGCCCCGACATGTGAAAATTCCCAAATAAAAATAGATCTTATGTAATGGTAAATAAACACTAAATTCGCGATTATTAAAGCTTTGAAGGCGACCAATGCGACGTTTGAGACATTGAGTAGGCCTACAACACTATAGTCTTTATAAAACTTACATGTATGTATAGTAGGCATGGCATTCGAGAAAAAGAGGAACAGTAGGAAGAAGAACAGACATCCAGTATTCGACATCATGCGCCCGGCCTCTGCGCCTGCGCCGTGGTATAGCGCGCCCAGGAGTAACGCTACCACGAAGTGTGAGACCAGCCTGATCTGCAAATATACAATGGTATTATAAAACGGCGACCAATAATATAGGTACAATGGTTATGGTAGAGTTCTATGATAGTGTTATTCTCTGGTATAGACAGGAACCATACAGTTATAGGTCTAGTCGGAAATTATCCCAAGGGAACATAAAACCCCGGGAAAAAAGTTCCAGACTATAATCTATCTCTGCGCTAAATTTCATCCAGATCCGTTGAGCCGTTCTGACGTGATTGATTAACAAACATCCTACCTTTCCGCATATAAATAGTAAGTGAGATACTATAGCGCTACCCCATTTAGTAACTCCCCGCACCTCTAGAATACGTCGTCTACCGGCTCGGTTACGCAACTACGAATAATTATGATTGAGCGCTACACTGGCCACTACAGTGTTCGCGTATCCGAGTTCCGGCCGCCATGTCAGCGCCACCCGCGAACCGCGCACGCGCCTGTCTCCGGCGCCAAAAAATACATTTTCAACACATTTGCTCAAAAAATGCATTTACGAAGCCTGTATGCATTGTTCGAAAGTTAAAAATTATGCACCACACAATGGAACGTGCGGTAAAATAGGTACTCTCAACTAAGTACATATATTACCGTATACTCCGTTGTATAGCGCCGTGCGTATTCTTTACGGTTTTTTTTTATTTCCATAAAAATTAATAAGAATTCCACCAAGGAGTTCCAGATCACGAGAAGAAATAAGCTGAATGATCGAACCTCCTTGGAAGCGCTTTTGCTGTATACGTTTGTCTCATTTTAATATCAAAGAGAAAATGAGAGAAGATAAATGAAAGATGTGGTTCTAATTTTCACCACGCGCATGTGGCGCCCCTTGCAAATTCGCGCCATTTTCATATTAGAAACGTCAAATATTGTTGCGACTTTCTGACAAAAAGTTTGTTTCTTTACTTATTGTACTGTTTTCTCGCAAATGTGTCGAAAAACGTTGTATGACACACGTGCGGATTTGGTTTTTACAAACTCGTGACTATGGTAAGCCCTCGACTTCGTCTCGTGCTTACATTCGTCTACTCGTTTGTAAAAACCAACTTACCGCACTGTGTCATACAAAGTTTTTCGACATATTTGCGAGAAAACAGTACAATAAGTACCTAATGAAACAAACTTCTTGTCTCTAGAAATCAGTCGGAAAGTCGCAACAATCTTTGACGTTTCTAATATGAAAATGGCGCGAATTTGCAAAGGGCGCCACATGCGCGTGGTGAAAATTAGAACCACATACTTTATTTCTTTATTTATCTTCTCTCATTTTCTCTATAATATTAAAATGAGACAAACGTATACAGCAAAAGCGCTTCCAAGGAGGTTCGATTATTTAGCTTATTTATTTTCGTGATGTGAAACTCCTTGGTGGAATTCTTATTAATTTTTATGGAAATTAAAAGAAAACCGTAAAGAATACGCACGGCGCTATACAACGGAGTTTGCGGTAAAATATGTACTTAGGTGAGAGTACCTACTTTGCCGCACGCTCCAGTGTGTGGTGCATAATTTTTAACTTTCGAACAATGCATACAGGCTTCGTAAATGCATTTTTTGAGCAAATGTGTTGAAAATAACTATTAAAAGTCCCATAGATTGTAATCCGCACTGTATTTTGCCGAAACACACAATTAAACAGCTTCACACGCAATAGTTGATGTTTTCTATGTGTATCAAAGTACCCCAACTATAACTGGCGACTTTTAATGTATTTTTACCCGACTACGTCAGAAGGAGTGTAATGTTTTTCGAGCGTATGTATGTTTGTATGTATGTATGTCCATTTCTTTGGCACGCGCTACAGCCCTAACGGCGGAAAATGTAATTCACTAAAATGTAGGAAACAAAAAAAAATACTGTGAAAAAACTCGACCGCTAAAACGACTAAAAAGTTCCAAACAAGTCGGCTTTTTTAGCAGTCTGAAGCAGTTCAATCACAGATCTGAGGCGACCAACTGCGGGTTTTTGACAGTCATTTTTTTACAATTGCGGGTGGCGGGGTGCCTCGCGAGACGGCCACGTCTACCGCGAACCGCGCACGCACTTAAGGACTCATTTACAGATGGGTAGTCAAATCATTACTTTTTTACACAAAAGTATGTTTATTAAATAAAATGCTTTGCATTCTTAAAATGTTTTTCCCATGAATTGTTGATAGATGTGCATGGTACGATTCTGAACTATAAATATAATTTTAGATAGGTACATTTTCAGTCATATCACATAGCGACCAAATTCGGTCGGTAGGCGATCGGTACCTAACTATGTCCAGAGTTCCCGCCGACGTAAATTGCTTCAAAGCCAGCGTTTGGCTTTTATATTCCTATGCAAAGCATATAGGACGGTTAGTACCTACTGAAGACTTACCGGTACTGGCAGGTGTATTCCCAGTCGATCTAGAGGTGCAGCGACGTGCTGCAATGTACTACTACGCTCGAAAGATCACGGACCCAGAGGTCTTACCGCAACGCGACCGTGCTAAGATCTCTAGATTACTTAAACCCCAGACTGACGTCTGAGAGGAACTTTTATCCGAACGGCAATGTAGGTGGGAAAATTCCAACAAAGGCCGTCACCTTTACCAGTTCTTTCCATCCGTTCGTGAGCGGCTGGATAGGACATGGCTGGAGGTGGATCACTGTGTTGCACAATTTCTCACAGGTCATGGCAACTTTAACCGCTGCGGCCCCGACATGTGAAAATTCCCAAAAAAAAGTAAATCTTATGTAATAGGTAAATAAACATTAAATTCGCGATTAATTCGCGACACACCGGTGTGTCGCCGGGGCCGGAGCGGGAGTAAATGATTATTTAAGCTTGTGTCTTCTCCTTTCTGTCAATGTTCTACATCTGACATTGAATACGAGCAATCTGCACATCATATCTTATGATCCGCACATCATATCTTATGGGAGTGTATTCTTTGGCAAACTGAACGCAATATTATGTTAGATAGTATTCAGGTTACATCTGGAGTTGTATACTATACGGACCTTGTAGAAACCAGAACAAATTTCCGTGCGTTCAAGCGATTTTGCCATACCTATTACTGGAATCAAAAGTAGCTCATAATTTAGGACCCATTAATATTAGAGTTAATGTATAATCCGTGGTGCTTAGCAACTGGGCTTAACCAAGTTGTATATGTCCCTTGTCACCTATTTGGTTGGCCTAGCTCTGTTTTGTCTCCTGCTTAATAAGGAGGGAAGTGGAAATTATGTTATTTTTTCCTACTCCTCCGCTGCTATTTTCTGATTAATTTCGTTGCGGGATCCAAGACAGTTGAATCTTTTGTCTGGGACTCGTCGAGCTTCATTGACTCGGCGTTTTTTCTGGTAGTCGCCAATGTTGATTCTGGCTTTCAGAAGTTGCAGTGGCTTGGGAATGTGGCGTGGTGGGCTTGTCCCATAAAAAAAAAACACATACTTACCTGCACATAATCAACCCCACTACCGTTTCAGTAAATGCTAAGTGTTAAATGAAAATATTGGTGTCCCTACCCTAACCTATACCCCTAAATTTGGGAGAAAACCCCTAAGTTGGGAACCCTGCGGCTGGTCGACGCAATTATGACAGTTCCGCCTACAGCGCGCCAAGTGACAGAAAATGGAACTAAATTTCAGTGAACATGGCTAGGCAAACCATTTAAATATTAGTGATCCAAGCCATATGCCTAGTCGTTCAATTAAATGCCGGGATGGCATTAGGGCCGCTAACAAAATAGCGCCGTTTAATGAAATGGCTAGGCAGCCAACTAAATGGCTGATTTACCCAGTTGGCTGCGACATCGATATCATCATAATAATGGGGATGGTGGTAGTGGGGTTGATTATGTGCAGGTAAGTATGTGCTTTTTTTATGAGACAAGTCCACCACGCCACATTCCCAAGCCACTGCAACTTCGGAATGCCAGAATCAACATTGGCGACCACCAGAAAAAACGCCGAGTCAATGAAGCTCGACGAGTCCCAGAGAAATGATTAAACTGTCTTGGATCCCGCAACGAAATTAATCAGAAAATAACAGCGGAGGAGTAGGAAAAAATAACATAATTTCCACTTCCCTCCTTATTAAGCAGGAGACAGAACAGAGCTAGGCCAAATAGGCGACAAGGGACATATACAACTGGGTTAAGCCCAGTTGCCAAGCACCACGGATTATACATTAACTCTAATATTAATGGGTCCTAAATTGTGAGCTACTTTTGATTCCAGTAATAGGTATGGCAAAATCGCTTAAACGCACGGAAATTTGTTCTGGTTTCTACAAGGTCCGTATAGTATACAACTCCAGATGTAACCTGAATACTATCTAACATAATATTGCGTTCAGTTTGCCAAAGAATACACTCCCATAAGATATGATGTGCGGATTGTTCGTATTCAAGGTCAGATGTAGAACATTGACAGAAAGGAGAAGACACAAGCTTAAATTATTATTTACTCTTAAAGTTGCCATGACCTGTGAGAAATTGTGCAACACAGTGATCCACCTCCAGCCATGTCCTATCCAGCCGCTCACGAACGGATGGAAAGAACTGGTAAAGGTGACGGCCTTTGTTGGAATTTTCCCACCTACATTGCCGTTCGGATAAAAGTTCCTCTCAGACGTCAGTCTGGGGTTTAAGTAATCTAGAGATCTTAGCACGGTCGCGTTGCGGTAAGACCTCTGGGTCCGTGATCTTTCGAGCGTAGTAGTACATTGCAGCACGTCGCTGCACCTCTAGATCGATTGGGAATACATCTGCCAGTACCTACCGGTAAGTCTTCAGTACTAACCGTCCTGTACGCTTTGCATAAGAATATCAAAGCCAAACGTTGGCTTTGAAGCAATTTACGTCGTGCCGCCCCCTATGGTGGCCCTATCGGCCCAAACAGGTGCTCCGTAACACATACAACCCAAGTAGTAGCCCCATAAATAGTTTTAAGGGGCTACTTACTTGGGTTGTATGTGAGTATCATAAGAGCACCATAAGTAAGTATGTGCTGTAGTATCCAGCAGTGCGATTCTGTAAACATGTCGAATTGAACACCCGGGCGGGGCACACGCACGACAGGTGAGTTGTCAAACCATACAAATAAGATGGAATGACAGCTCTATTGTCGTTCACTCCGCCTAGGTGAACACCGTGAGATGTCGACAGAATCGACCGGCAGATTCAGATCATAGGGCGGGAAGTCTGGACATAGTTAGGTACCGATCGCCTACCGACCGAATTTGGTCGCTATGTCCTAAGGCCCGGTAGACAGTCAATCTCGAACGCGATCCACGATCAAAAACAATTATCTGATCCGTGGATCGGGATCGAGATTGACTTTGAGATGATTTGTGTTTGATTGTACGTACGTGTAGGTATATATTTTTTATCTCTGCGTGTATTTGAAATCAGCCCTAAGACTACGAGCAAATCTGTTCTGTGATGCTGTCTCGTACGTATATAAACACGTAAACATTAGGTACGAACCTGAGTCAAGTAAACATCTCTAATGACTCCAATGCAGCATCTCCATAGTAGAGCGTTCAACTGTTGGCAGATACTGGCGGAGTACCCCTTCGAAGGGCTGGGGCTGGGGTTCAGTAGAGCTACTGATTCTGGTGATAACTCTGCAAATAAATTATGGGGAATTGAAAGCACCTAGAAAGAGACCTTTTACCTACTTATAACAGAAATGTAAGCTTTCCTTGCCTTATGGAATCCTGGGATTGACAGATAGTGTAGCTTTTTATCCGTGAAAGAATTTTCGAAATCGGATTAGCAGGTATTGATTCCTGCGTGCTAGGGTTGCGGAATTTGTTCGAAAGAGTCACCGCGGCCCTGGAACGCAAAGGGCAATCAGAGGAACACGGATGGGTTTTAGTCAGTAAGAGTCTGACACTCCCTTAAATTCCGCTCCACCCAGAGCGGAAGAAGTCTTTTGATGATTTCCCATCAAGAAAAAAAAAAGGCATTGACTCCTACCACCAACAAACGTGCAAAGCAAACCATTTTACCTAAAATATAACAATGGGCGGTCTTATCGCAATCAATGAATGACTCGCCAAACCACCTTAGAATGAAAAGATAATGATGACAGATTTATCAGAATTAGTATTTACCTATTGCTTTTCCGTTGTAGATTTCGTTTTTGGCGATCTTGCTCATTTCATGAGCATAGCTGTTAGCTTCTTTCTCCAAGAGATTCATGTCACCGGCGTGTTCGTTGCTTGCTATCTCTAACACTGGAAAACAACGATTTTTTTATTTCATGCTCTTGACCTCGATCACGCCTGATGGAAAACGATAGATGAGGTCTATGATGGAGCGAGCGTGCCCTGAAGAAGTCTGTTCACTCTTTGTTTGAAGGCAAACGGGTTATATGTGGAAGGGAACACAGACGCTGGCAGAGTTCCACACTTTGTGCGCATAATAAATGTGGGAGAAGCGCTGAGCATGACTAGTCGGGATATCGACCAAGTGCAGATGATTTCCAGCAGTACGTCTGGTATTCCGGTGGTAAAAGGGCGATGGTAGGATCAGGTCGTGGAGTTCATGCACACATTTTCCGAAGTAGAAGTCCGACAGGCAAGCAACACTACGCCGATGAGACAGGCTTTGAAGCTTAGCCACCAGCGTCTCGACGCCTATAAGCTTTTTTGCTCTGCGTTCCACCGAGTCCAATGCATAAGTGGCTGTAATACTCCACAGGAACGGACTTGTGCTTTGTACAGACTCAGAAGTTGTCCAAATGTGAAATATCGCCTAATTCTATTTAGGAAGCTCAGCTTCTTGGCTGCAGTCTTCTTTTGACTCGATGGTTGAGCCGAAGTTGAGATTAAACGTCAGCTCCATGCTCAAAAGCTCCAGGTGATCACGGCGATAACAGGTACAGACGCTAAGTACTTTTTTGTTTGGCAGTGAAAAGACACGCCAGTGTTTTCAGAGCATTGAATTTGACCAGATTGTCGCCGTCCCACTGGGAAACGAGATTTAAGGTCAAATTCATTCGTTCTACCATGTCGTCTTAAGAGTAGCTGTTTCCTCTCTGCTGGCACCTGCACTGGTTTAATAAAAAGTGAAGTTAAACTTAGTAGGTAGTGAACAGTTTCTTTGTTTTGAATTACCTAAAACATTTAGTAGGTACCTAATAGTAGAGCACCTCATCGGTAGATAAGTATAGACGGGTAGAACGCCTAAAATTTAGCCTATGGGAACTCCCCAATTATTTAAACTCAACCGTTCGAAAAACAAGTGATTTCAACACTTTCGTCATTTTTCGTTGTTTTCAACAAATGATTTGTTATTAACCGGTCCTTTAGTGAACTTTGAAAGGGCGATTACAATGTTTTTGACTATTGCTGGTGTACCAATATGGAAAGAACAGATAAAGACCCATAACGGAGGCTTGCGGAACTTCTGTTGTTATGTTCGTTTAAATTTTCTTTACCTAACATTTCCTGTTAATAGTTTCATATTTTTAAATTTTGACTACGTCCAACTGTCCAAGCTAGCATTCTTGTATATTTTTGTATTAATTACTTGTTATATTTTGGTAAGTAAATAAATATGTCATCGATTTTATTTTACTTGTTAATCGTACGATAACAGAATTTTGTCAACAACAGCGATTGTCTTAAGAGGGCGTCGACCAAACGTCGACCGCGCAGTGGCGCCCTCATCGTTTGTTTGGTTATTTCTTTTATTTTAGAATGAAAATGCAGAAAATATGCAATTTAAGTTGTGCTCCACAAGATTATACGTCAATATTATAATCACTAAAACGGATAATAGTGGCCACTTTTTTCCGTTTTAGTGATTATAATAAAACTGAACAATTTAAAACTACCGTTTATAATAATATTAACGTAAAATCTTGTGGAGCACAACTTAAATTGCATATTTTCTGCATTTTCATTCTAAAATAAAAGAAATAACCAAACAAACGATGAGGGCGCCACTGCGCGGTCGACGTTTGGTCGGCGCCCTCTTAAGGAATTTATAAATAACGCCGCCTATCTATCGTTGGCACGCATTTCAATCTTAACTTATTACCTTGACAACAATAAGGAGATAAAATATTTATTTTTGTAAATTATATGTATCGACAATATTGATGAACATACTTACAGTAATCAGCTATGTTATAATACTGTGGACACGTGAAGCCGGCTCTGGAGAGTGCGGCGGGCACATCGGCGATGGCACCCGCATACAACGTTCTGCCATTGGCGAGCACGATGATGTCGTCCGCAGTGTTGAACAGTTGCGATGAAGGCTGGTGAAGAACACACGCTATAGTCCTTCCACTGCGGGCCACGTTGTGAAGAGCCCGGGCCACGGACAGCGATGAGACTGTATCTAATCCGCTGGAACGATAAGAGAACTGAAGTATTGCAAATATATAACGAGATTAATTCCGGTCGGATTTCCTGATCTAATCCCCTGCTGATTATTATTATGTTTTAATTCCTAACATCCACTATAAACTTTATCATTCCGGTCTGATCCCCTTACCTACTCTTTTTGGAAAGTAAGTACAGCCAAGAGAAAAACAGTTGTTCGTGTAATAAATATTTTGTAATTTGTTTTAAGTGCTTAAAATCATCACAGAAAATCAAACAATTGGTCTTTTAATTTAACCGTATAGTTCGGTAGTGGTACCTAAAGGTACTAGACAGGCGTACCTCCGCCGGCTCGGTAGTAGTACCTTTAGGTACTAAGAGTTACGTCATACGACATCCTAATTAATAATGTTGTTATTGATAAAGCTACTTAAAAAATCTTATGGATTGGCATGGCATTAATTAAAACAATTGGATAAATAGGTCAAATGTTAGCGCCAATAATTCTTTCATATTTAACCCGCAAGTTTACTAATTTTCATAAATAAAATCAAAGTGTAAAAATGTGATAGACTGTTCAAAATCATCCACCATACTGATTTTTTTTTTATTGTTAGAGTGTAGCAAAACGATTCTGCTAAACGATTTTTTTTTAATTTCGATATACTCGATTAATTGAAATGAGTGATCTTCATAAATCGATTCTTAGAAATTAGAAAAAAAATACGTTGGCATAAAATAGAATGAGCACTGATGATAATAATTAATATTACTTTCTTATGTAATTAATTTAGAGGTTAGAAGTAGGTTATGAAATTAATTTATTTAGTAGGTTTTAACTAAATAAATTAATTTCGCGCCAGATTGTCCATGTTATTCCAAATTTAAATTCAGAATGTGGTCGTATAAATTCAGAAATATTTTATTAGGTTAAAATTATTGATGTTTGATACTTTCGGCAGGTTCCTACAGAATGCCCAGTATACTTAAAATTTATTTATGGTAGATGTAGAATAGAGACGTTTTGCGCGAAATCCGCGCGGGACCGATGAATTTGTTGTTTGAGTTTTTTTTGTTGAGTTGGATTTATCTCTTGATGTCCGAAAACAATTTAAATTAACTTAACGAAGCACAAGATTAATAGTTATCATGTGCTTATTGTATTTTATACCTTATACGTGTTTTTCTAATTTCTAAGAATTGTTTTATTATAATCACTCATTTCATTTGATCGAGTCGTTCAAAATTAAAAAAAAATCGATTACCATAATCGTTTTGGCACGCCCTAACAATTAAAAAAAACAACATGGTTGTCGATTTTGAACAAAAATAAAGAGGCGGTAATGAATTTTACGTGTTGTTGGATCTGTATTTGTAAATTGCATTTAGATCTGGGCTCTGTGATATTTGTGCAAAATAAAAACGTAAACAAACACAGTTGGCGCGAAACTTGAACGTTGGATATTAAAATAATTCATTACCGCTACGTATAGCGTTAGAAATATGGATGAATTCGTCAAATAATCAAATGATTAGGAAACTACTACCTCTATAATGGAGTTTGGGTGTCCGAATCCCACAATTTTTATGTTTTTAGCCTCGAAAACCAGGGCCACGAAAATTGCAACATAATTAGTTTTTGTCAACATTTGATCGTATTTTTAATAAACTAATTTAAGAAAAATTACAAAATGCAGAACGCAAATAGCATGATTATGTCTTTTTTTTGCAATTTTTCAGCTAGCGAGAAGGTTGTTAACGTATGTATTTTCAGCGAATCTAAGTTGACTAGCTTTTGGAAAGGTTTAGTAATTCGTATCTAAGACACATTTTTAAGTAGACTAGCAAAATTTGAAGGATCATAACTCATAATTTAAAATATTTCTCACAAAGTTATCGTATAAAATAGCAACAGAAGCAATATTTTCATAATAAATTCGATTGTTGAAAGTTGATGTAATTCCTGAAATTCATGACGTAATACGCGAAACCCCGTCGACTCAGCTAGTGTGACACTTGTCAAAATCTGGTCGAGCAGAGTGAACAACCTTTACGAATACAGTTTATTTTTCACTTTAGTAGCTCAAATATGTAGGTTTCGAAGTTCCGATTTTAAATTCGACCTCAAAGACAAACACGTTCCGAATTTCGTACTAAGTAAAGAAATTTTTCAAAAGATAATTATGTCTTTTAATGTAATTTATTGAATTTTTAACTTATTGTTGTATAACGAAAATAAGTATTTACTGCAAATAAAACTGATATTTAACCTGTAAATATTTATTTCTAGTTTCAATAATGTTACGTAATATAATATATTTTGAATAATAAAATGTCATGGGTGCTATTTCCGACCAATTAACCACTCTGCTCGACCAGATTTTGACAAGTGACACACTAGCTGAGTCGACGGGGTTTCGCGTATTATGTCATGAATTTCAGGAATTACATCAACTTTCAACAATCGAATTTATTATGAAAATATTGTTTCCGTAGCTATTTTATACGATAACTTTGTGAGAAATATCTTAAATTATAAGTTATGATCGTTCAAATTGCGCTAGTCTAGGTACTTAAAAATGTGTCTTAGATACGAATTACTAAACCTTTCCAAAAGGTTGTCAACTTAGATTCGCTGAAAATACATACGTTAATAACCTTCTCGCTAGCTGAAAAACTGCAAAAGGGCAAAATCAAGACATAATCATGCTATTTGCGTTCTGCATTTTGAAATTTTTTATTAAATTAGTTTATTAAATGATAACTATAAAGTCACCCAAAGGGCAATGGAGAGGGCAATGCTCGGAGTTTCCTTGCGTGATCGAATCAAGAATGATGATATCCGCAAGAGAACCAAGGTTACCGACATAGCCCGAAGGATCGCCAAATTGAAGTGGCAGTGGGCAGGGCACATTGCTCGCAGAACAGATGGTCGATGGGGCCGAAAAGTTTTGGAGTGGCGACCGCGTACCGGAAGACGCAGTGTTGGAAGGCCTCCCACAAGGTGGACCGATGACCTGGTGAGGGTCGCGGGTAACCGATGGATGCGAGACGCACAGGACCGGTGGTTGTGGCGACACTTGGGGGAGGCCTATGTCCAGCAGTGGACGTCTTTCGGCTGATATGATGATGATGATGATGATAACTATTAATTTTGTGCTTCGTTAAGTTAATTTAAATAGTTTTCGGACATCAAGAAATAAATCGACCTCAACAAAAAAAACTCAAACAACAAATTCATCGGACCCGCGCGGATTTCGCGCCCAATTGTCTTTATTATTCAAAATTTAAATTCAGAATGCGTTCGTGATTCAAATTTGTTTTTTTTTGTATCTTTATATTGAGTAAATTACTTATGTAGGTACCTATAATGGTATGGTTACCTAGTCATTGAATCGGGTTGATTTTTTAAAAATAATGTTTAAAAATTCATTATTCAGCAGATAATTTAAGAAGTTTTTCTATCCTGCCCCAAAAGGAGGTTGAGAATGTTTTTGGACAATATTGTATGTCTATGTATGTTTGTAGTTATCGTCTATTTCTGTGAAACACCCGGCAGCCTAAGAGACTTGATACACATACGGAAGGTGCGCGGTGGCCGTCGCGGTACGAAAATGTAAATGAGTTTGGCCGCGCGCCCGCGACTCTAAGTAGGTACAGTTCTCGTCAAATAACTTTGCCCCTCTGAAGTTAGCCATTTGCAAAGATCGCGCAGGTGCAGTCACGTAGACGGGAGCAAGCGGGATGCATCGAACGTAAACTAGCGACTGAAACATAAAATCGCGCCACCATAATCCCCGCCCCCCCATGTCTCTTGCGCATGCGCAGTTACAGTTTACTTAGAGAGAGATAATTCGATTTTTCATACTAGCTTCATACAAATTTTTTCGTAAAAAAATTATATTTCCTTCGTTTTTGGGCAGAATTAACTCGGGTGTCATTTTTGTACATAGTAATGACTAATAGAAGCGATATCCGACATAAAAACAAGCACTTGCAAATTGAAATCCCTAAGTCTATGAAAGCCGATTTTCAGCCCACCGTGCGCCGGTAGAATTCACCAAGACATGTATGAATCGCGGAAGCTTTTCAAAAATAAGTTAAAATGGTGCCAAACTCACCAAAATCAAATTAAAATGGACATCATTGCAAAACATCATGCAAATAAAGACTTCTGTAAATTTTGGAAAACAACAAATAAGCTCAATTATAAACCAAGCCTCCCGGTGAGCGTTGAGGGCGTGCATGATACCCGTGAGATAGCGGACCTGTTCCGCCGACACTTCAGAGTCGAATCACCCTTGACGGGAGAGCCGCCGCCACTGCGGATGCTCGATGCTGAGATGGTCTGCTCTGAGCGCAGTGTGTCATTCACCGCAAAGCAAGTTGCTGATATAATTAAAAATAAGGTAAGAGGCAAATCTCCAGGGCACGATAGTCTCAGTATCGAGCACCTGCAGCATGCCGGAGTTCACTTGCCTAGAATACTGTCTATGTTTTTTAATTTATGTTTATGCCATTCATATCTACCGGAAAGATTAATGCGTACTATTGTTGTTCCAATTATTAAAAACAAAACCAGTGACTCTTCTAAGATGTCAAATTATAGACCAATTTCTCTCGCGACTGTAATTGCTAAAGTTCTGGACAGTCTGCTTGGACGCCAGCTGGACAAGCACCTAAAAATCAATGACGCTCAATTCGGCTTTAGGCCTGGCTTGTCCACTGAAAGTGCTATCCTGTGCCTCAAGCAGACTGTTCAGTACTACACAGCAAGAAAGACACCAATATACGCCTGTTACCTAGACTTGTCAAAGGCATTTGACCTAGTGCCATACAATATATTGTGGGACAAACTAATTAGGGAAACCTCGGTACCACCGGAAGTGATAGGCATATTTAAATTTTGATATGGAAACCAAGTGAACCGTGTGAGGTGGGTGGGTGGACTCTTTGTCGGATGACTATAGGTTGGAGTACGGAGTGAGACAAGGGGGTTTGACCTCCCCAGCGCTCTTCAACCTGTACATGAATAGTCTGATCGAGGAGCTCAGCGGCACCAGGATCGGATGTCATATTGATGGCACTTGTATTAATAATATCAGTTATGCCGACGATATGGTGCTGCTGAGTCCTTCGGTTGGAGCAATGCGGAGGATGCTAAGTCTTTGCGAATCCTATGCGAGGGCCCACGGGCTCAAGTACAATGCAATCAAGAGTGAACAGATGGTTTTCAAAGCTGGTAATAAAACCTACTCTAAAGTACCACTTATCACACTGGACGGCTTACCATTAAAAAGAGTTACTAAATTTAAGTATTTGGGCCACTGGGTGAGTGAAGACCTTAAAGATAATTTAGATGTGGAAAGGGAGCGCAGGTCGCTGGCTGTCCGATGCTGTATGTTGGCCCGTAGGTTCGCCCGTTGTACTGCACGAGTTAAAGTAACGCTTTTTAAAGCCTTCTGCCAATCCCTTTACACGTGCAGCCTGTGGGTGAACTTCACGCAGAAGGCATATAGCGACTTGCGTATCCAATACAACAACGCTTTTCGGGTGTTATTGGGGCTGCCGCGTTTTTGCAGCGCGTCCGGTATGTTTGCCGACGCAAATGTTGACAGCTTTTCTACCGTCATGCGCAAGAGATGCGCATCATTATTATATCGGTTTCGCGCCAGCCCCAACACTATCCTGAGGACGTTGGCAGACCGCTAGGACTCTCCGATTCTAGGACGCTGGATTCGACTCCATGCAGTGAAGTAGATTGGGATGGGAGAGTCTCTAGCGTGTACCTACTTAGTTTTAATTTTTTTATAATTACCCGTTAGATTCAAAGTCAAAAAAGTCAAAGTCAAAGTCAAAGTCAAAGCATTTATTTCAATTAGACCATTTACAGGCACTTTTGAATTGTCAAGGTCGGTCGGTCAAAAAGATGAAGCTATTTGCACGTTCCAAAGCGTAGATCTCTATGGAGAAGAACGTGCAAGAAACTCCACGGACACTCTTTTAAAAATGATATTTTGTTACAAAATTATGGTTACATCATTCATATTGAAATTATACATATATGTGAGAAAGATGTAAAAGACGTGCAGGATAAGAGTCCGGAGTAAAAAAAGAAACAATTCAAATAAATAATTAAAATAAACCATGGCAGCCGAGAGATGACCAGTCTCAGCTGACGGCGCCCGTTCACGAACATGACGCATACGCTAGCACCATTCGGCTCAACCATTTTTAAGGGAGCCAAATGATCCAACGCATGCGCCACCATCAGCCAGACTTTTGAGTGAGCATGACATCCCCAATCGCCAGGGTACATTCTTTCAAGTCAAAGACCTACCCAAAATGATCATTATAGTTTAAAGCTACACAGTACTCACACATGTGCATGAAATTATACAATGTTAAATAAGTTGCATCTATACAATGAAAAAGATTTGCATTCTTACAATCTTCAGCCGGTCCAACAATATTACGAAATGCTAACAGATTACTTTGAGCCCTTAGTGGCTACCTAGTGGCGTTGTGGAGCAGGACCAGCATTGAGCCAAGCATTTTTATCTTCAATATACTCCCCTAACTTATAATATGCTTGCCTGCATAGTGTGCGTTTAATACAAGATTTAAATTTTGTCTCATTTAATTCTAATATATGGGGAGGTATTTTATTGTAACATTTTAAACAGTACCCCATGAAAGATGTTGCTACTTTAGCAAGTCTGAAACCTGGTTGAACTAATTGGTTCCTATTTCTAGTGACATAGTTATGTCTGTCACCTCGTTTACTAACAAGATGTAGATTATTTCTAACGTACATGATATTTTCATAGATATATTGACAAGGCACCGTCATGATGTTAATTTCTTTAAACCGTTCTCTCAGAGAATCGCGCCGGCGAAGATTGTAAATGGCTCTGATGGCTCTTTTCTGTAGAATAAAAATAGACTCGATATCAGCAGCCCGTCCCCATAGTAAGATACCGTAAGACATTATACTATGAAAGTAACTAAAATAGACTAGTCTCGCGGTATTAACATCTGTATACTGGCGGATTTTCCTAACAGCATATGCTGCTGAACTTAGCCTTCCTGCAAGAGATGTTAAATGGGGATTAGTTTATTTACTAACACTAGATATAAGGCATTTAATACTGGTACTAACAAATTATGGAACTTGATTCTGAATTAAATGTTTTATTATATTATTATTATTATTATTATAATGAAGACTCAATAGAAAATAAGTCGAAATACTGTAAGCGTATAGTGGAAACAATAAGTCTGAATTCGACCTCGGATCCTTGGTCTCACCCACGCCCATCCACTTCCAACCACGCACAGTGTACTTATACAGAAAGCCGATCAGAGTCACCAACGTTCATCGTTGTTCCTTCTCAATCCGCCACCGAAACAAAAACCTTAACCCCCATAATCAAACTCAACTCAACTAATCAAATGCAACTATAACGTTGCCAAATAAATCTGTTACTTTTAATTTGCAGAATTGTAGTAATTTTACTTTTAACTGTTCCATTTCATTGAATTGGTACCTCTATCTACAATGTTAATTATTTTGATTCACAGTAAATAGTTATTTCAATCTATTCCTGTTTATTATTTTATCTCCTAAAGTGTTCTCGCTGCTGAAGTGAAAAGTTATGTGTGTTACACGAGAGCAAAGTTTTTTGCATCTGGTGCCATTGAACCCCTCGCCACACTCAGGATTCAAAACCAGCACTCGCAGCAAAAAACGACTGCTCCCTTGTTGCACAAATAACTATTGACCATCTTAAATAAATAACAAAAACATGACTATGTCAGTGTTTAAAATCATCAAGGACATTTGTCCATTTTTTTTAAAAAATATTGCGGAATGAGCCAGCTCTTGTCCTCGATCACGCCTGATGGAAAACGATGGATGAGGTCTATAATGTAGCGAGCGTGCCCAGAAGATGCCTTAAGGCACGAACATTATGTATTTCAATAAACCCTGTACGTATATTTTGTCGCTGACTGTTCCAAAAATGTGTTAATAAATAGATAACTAGGGTATCCGATTCCGGCCCACGCTGGAATCCATGGCAATGAAGTGGCTGACGCTCTGGCCGGTGATGCGGTACATTGTGGGGATTTAATCCCATATAAAAATTTTACTCATGACCTAGTAACGTTGCCTAAGGGATTTCTTCGGGACACCTGGAAGGTAGCTTGGGATATTAGTAACAGAACGAAGGGACATTATTTTTCCCTTATTCAACCTGAGATTCCGGATAAACCATGGTTTGGCAGGGCAAAATTTGGCAAAAAGAGACCTCCGTTTTAATACGGATGAGAATGGGTCATGTTTGTTCCCCAGCCCATCTTGCCAAATTTCATATAATTGACGACCCCATTTGCTTGTGTGGCACAGACGTAGGTGACTTAAATTACATTTTTTTCTCCTGTCCCTTATACGACCGTTTTTTAACGATTTTTTTTTCCTTAAGCTAATTGCTAATCACTCAATCGGTTAAAAATCATAAAGATTTTGCAAAGGTCTTCTTCGCGCAGTGTAGGGTTCCGTAGTTGTACGTTGGTAATTGCACAATTGCCGACTGAATTATGTTTTTTGATTTTATGAATATATTAAATGAAGTTTAACTATTAAAAGCGTCTAAAAACGTCTGTAAAACTATTTCTATCTAATCAGACAGATGGACGGAAGGACAGACGTACTTACATGGCGAAACTGTAAAGGTTCCTTGCGGAACCCTAAAAAACTCGTAGCTAATCTACAAATGGTGCTACAAAGCAGAGGATGGAGAGAGGAAGATTCATAGGTGGCTACGAGTAAATATTATAGAAAATATACTCGTAGTAGGTCTACGGACACCTATTGCTACGAGGGAGAGAAAGATTCAAATAGAAGGATCGCGATAAAAAAAAAATAAACTTGGGAAGCATCTGAGTGCCAATTCTACTAATTTTTAAGCAACGTTCGCATTCGCATGTCAGTCGAAATCTGTCAAGCGTCGTTTTCCATACATTTTTGACAGATTGCGACTGACATGCGAATGCGAACGTTGGCACCCTGGCTGCTACGAAACTGGCACGAGGCTACGAATTCTTCTACAAGGGAGAGATATTAAAGTAGCAGTATTTTTTCCAAATCGGCAAAGGCAATATTTCAGTAATGGATAAATTGATATACCACGAGATGTATGAATGTTTAGGTGCCGAGTTTGTATCAGTTTGTCTCCGAACCAGTTCTCAGGGACAAATATATCATCAGTTAGTTGCTTAGATTTTATTGTATTGAATAAAAAGAGAACGCCGTAATTATTTAACTAATAATTCTACTAAAAAAATGTAATCAGGTTTATACTATTAATAAAATACACGTGTGATATGCAAATTAGTATCGTTAATTGAAGGTTGCGATAAGTGTAATAAAAAAAAATTAATTATTTTGTACCCTGTGCTTAGAATTACCTGGTAGGTTCGTCTAGTAACATGATAGTGGGATCTGTAAGAAGTTCACAAGCAATGATGAGCCTCTTTCGTTCACCTCCTGATAACCGGCCCGCTCTGGTGTTGAGGACCTCATGAATACCAAGCTGCTTTGTGACTGCACTGATCTGTAATAGTAGGATAGACGTTTAATTTAGGAATGAAGAATGTATCTAGTTAAATAATAAGCTGAAACAACAAAATACTAAAATCTAATTTGGTTTGACACACGTACTTTTTTTCGTGGATAGGTAAAATTAAAAAAAAAAAACCATTTCCACCAACCATCATTACTTTTTAATTTAATGGCGCTTATATTGACTTAAATGTAGAAAAATAGTATCATTGTCTATGGATGCGCGCTGCGCAGTCATACCTACGCAATGTGAATACCTGCCATACCACTTATTTTTTCCGTAGCTGTGAGTTTGGAATAAATTATTTTTTCCACTTTTGTTTTATTATAACTTTTAGATAATATTTATTTATTTTTTTTTTCGGGTTCACCCATCAATGTACAATATCTAATGTTATTTACGTGATGCTGATTTCTATGTAAAAGGCGGAGTCCTGGTGTCCTGAAACACAAGCTTGCAGCTTAGCTCAGGCACCAGTCTCCCCACAATAATAATTAATCATAACATTTCACATAATGTACCTAATTTATAATATTGTGGTGAGAAAAATAAAACATTATTATTATTATATTATTATTATTATTATTATTTAAATTGTATGAGTGAAGATAAAATAGTGTATGCAACTGCATATAATAAGGTATAAAAACACTCGTGTGCTACTATTATCAACCCACACTTGTGTTTTAATAACCCCTTTTGTATATGACCGTCGCTTAAACTACTACTAACAATTACTTAGTTAAAATATGTACTGTTTAAAATATTCTAAATTCAAATTCTCCATACAAATACAAATAGCCTTTATTTCTGATAATATATATATTACAATTTGATTATTTTAAAAATTTTAATCTCACCTACATCAATTTCTTGATTTATTGTGCATACTTTAATTTAATTTCACCATACTCACTCATGCTACTAGTTTAAGAATTATTACTTATTGCTTAAAATTTTATTAATTACTTATAAATAGTTTCATTTATCATTGGTTTAATTTAACTTCATTTTACAATAACTTAGTTAAACTAGGTACTGTTTAAAATATTCTAAATTCAAATTCTCCATAGAAAATTTTAAATAATGAGTCTGCTTATCAGTTAGCTAAGTAATGGTTATAAAGTTTTTATGAACACGGCTGAATGTATGTAATAGGAACAGCGCCACCTTTCCTGCTTCAGTGAGCACATTAAAACCTTCCAGTGATCATAATCATATTCTTATCAATACTTAGCCGATAATCAGTTAGTTTTCCAACTTGGTCTGAGGCAAACAACAAAGCCTTCATGGTAATTACCGCATTACTGCGTTCCCTGTAGGAGATATTCGGCAGTTTGAGACTGGCGGCGAACATGAGGGTCTCTCCAGCAGTCAGGGTGTCGATCAGCGTGGTGTCCTGCGCCACCAGCACTGAGCTCCGTCCTGCGCCGTACAGACACCCTGATACTCCTGTCTTTCTGTAACAAATTGTCTTTATTGTTTACTATAGGTATAGCAACCAACCTGCCAATTTACGAAAAATCTAAATCACTCCACTCTCTCCATTGCTTATAGCCGGGTTACAGTATGTTAATTCGATCAGTGGCCTAAGTGTGAGTTTTTTAAGGTTCTCGATCGCGTTAGCGTAAACGACAATTTGTATTGAAACTGAATAAGCACCGGCTGGTGACTCACGGACAACCTGTTTTTTTTCTATACAATTTGACATAAGCGAACGTTTACGTTAACGCGATCGAGTACGTTAAAAAACTCACACTAAAAAGCCCGCAGTAGATTTTTGAGTTTATCGCATATATAGGTACAGACACTAGACAGACGTGGCGACTTTCTTTTATAAAATGTAATGATGGTTTAACAAGTTGGACTGTACACATCTGAACGTTTTGTTTTGTTTTTAACCGACTTCAAAAAGGAGGAGGTTAATAATAATAATAATAAATGTTTTATTCATCTCCACAAATTACACATATGTACGAGGACAATCATAAAGTTAAATATACAAGTTGACAGTTACGTAAATGCAATTTGTGGGAGATCTGGAGTCTAAACTAAGCCTAGGCCTGTACTATAGAACTCCAGGCCCCCCATCATATATATATATATTTTATGCTAATTATAAGTCAGCGGGTAGGTACATGTTGAATGTGTGTGTGTGTGGTGTATGTGGTGTGTGTGGGTGATGGTGTGTGTTTGTGTGTGTGTGATGGTGTGTGCGTGTGTGTGTAAATGTTTCATATACGTGCTATGCATGCTATATTTATACATATATATGTTATACAATCATAAAACTACCTTGCCACTTCAATTATTTTTTCAGTTTCGTAATAATTTAATCTTAATAGCCATTTATTAATTTTATTTTTACATTCATTTTTATTGCAATTAGATATAGAAATTATCTTATTTAGTTTATTAAATAGCATATTTCCTCTGTAGGGGAAAAATCTTTGTGCAAAATGAGTATTTACACGGATGGACTCACATATAGCATAGTTTCTTCTTGTGGTGGATATGCGTTGTTTTCTTTCCCCCGATATGTTAGGAAGTTTAAGTAGAACGGTAAGTAATATGTAGAGCTGTCGTACTGAGAGCACTTGCGATTCTTCGTATAATTTAGAGGTAGGGTATAAACGAGGCTTAGAAAAGCATACTTTTAAAATAAGTCTTTGAGCTCTTTCTAGTGTTATCAGTTTTGTTTTGCAAGCGCCACCCCATGTAGTGATGCAATAACTTAGAACTGACTGTACCAAAGCCTCGTATACCAACCGTATGGTTTGCTTCTCTGCTACACCACGAAGGTCCCTAAAAATGTAAGTAAGTTTACGAATTCGCTGTGATAGAGAGTGTATATGGTTTTCGAATGTTAAGTTGGCATCTATTTCAATTCCAAGATATTTTATGCATTTAATTAGTTTTATGACAGAACAGTTGCAGTTAGGGGCCGGAGGAAAGTTACATTTATGCGCAATTATGTTTGAAGTTAGGTTATTTAAGTCCGTATATTTAGTTTTATCTTCGTTAATAGTGAGAGAATTTGACGAAAGCCAGTGACATACTGTGTTAAAACCTTCCTGTGCCAGCTCAAACAATTCGTTATATGAGTCTGAGAAGAATGTAAGGGCAGTATCATCTGCATACGCGGAAATACGACAGTTTTTAATTTTTAGGGAGCAGAGTTCATTGATGTAGCAGAGAAACAACGTAGGCCCCAATAAGCTGCCTTGAGGCACACCAAATTCTATTGATGCTTTGTCACTAATATGATCTCCAATTTTTACGTACTGGCTTCTATTTTTTAAATAATCCGCAAGTAATTTCAGCGGGGTACCCCTGATACCATGATTTTCTAGCGTTTGCACAAGCCGGGGTACAGAGACAGTGTCAAATGCCTTTGCCAGGTCGAGGAAAATTGTTAAGCATTTGTTTTTGTTATCAACTTTGTTAACCAAATAGTTGACAAGGTCAAGCACTGCGTTGTTGGTTGAACGACCTGACCTAAAACCGTATTGTGAGTCCGAGAGTATGTTCCCGTCTTCTAAATATTTGGTTAATCTATTATTGATTAATCGCTCAAACAGTTTAGATAATGTTGTTAGAATTGCTATTGGTCTATAGTTATTGACACTGCCCCTGTCTCCCACCTTATGAATCGGGTGCACTATAGCTATTTTCAGAGCATCTGGGAATATCCCAGCATCAAAACATCGGTTAATTAAATTGGTAAGAACAGGTGCTATTGATTTAGAGGTGTGCTTCAAAACATTAGCATTGATCTGGTCATCTGGATATCCTGGAGAACAGTCACTTTTTAATGCTTTGATAGTTCTTTCAACTTCTTCATTATCGGTCGGTAGGAGGACGAAAGATTTTAAAGGTGAAGGATAATTAACATTTTTAAAATTAGGTAAATGAGCGGGTTTGTAAAATATTTATTAATTTTATTGACTGCATCTTTAGGGTTATTTTCAGCCGCCAGTAATTGCAATGGCAATTGTTTTTGATTATTGCTATTTATTATTTCTTTAATGGTAGTCCATAGTTTTTTTGAATTGTTTTTCGATAATAGTAGTTGATCTCGTTCGTACTGCTTTTTAAGTTTCTTAAGTAGATTATTACAGTAGTTTCTGTACCTTAAGTATGAGATTTTTAGGATGACGTCATTATCATTTGTTTTTAATTTTTTATGCATCCTATCTCTAGTGCGAATACAACGTAACATACCGGTTATATGTTCGACTCTATGTATGTAAGGATTTCTCCGCCAATTGTGGAACGATTTTCAAAATTCTTTTTTATTCGAAAGTCTATACTCCTGAGGTGGTCCCATTGTCACCAAGTCAGAATCTGATGTTGGGATCCCAGGGAGGGCAAGCCTCACATTTTATACATGGCACATTCAATGTTTTTCATATAAATTCTAACGCAATTCAGATGTTTGTGTGCTTGGTAATCAACATCTCATGTTGCTGAGCTGATGATGGAAGGTATAAGTCAGGATCTGATGATGGGATCCCAGGAAAAATGTTTGTTGAGCGATATTTTTGCCAATTTTCAACTGATTTGGATGATTCTTTTTTGGTTTGGAGGAGTTTTTTTCCGGATTGTTCGCATTTCAATTTGGTGAAAATTTTATGAAGAACTTCGGAGGTAGGCTCTTCAATAAATGATACTTAGCAAATCTCCCGGGATTGCTGAAATCGTATGTCTGTTTATTGTTTACACCAGTTCAAAGACTACAATAGTATACTGGCTACACCAGTTCATAACATAACATCACGTCGGTCGGTACGCTGTGAGGAGTAGTTAATAGATACGGAATTTCGACGCACAAAATATCGATAAATGCTAATATGATGCTACAAAATTGCGATGCACGTTACTGTGAAAGATCGTCTCTGCGAAGCCACTACACTTCGATGCACGTTACCGCGAAAGATTTTCACTGCAATACCTACTACATACATAACCGGCCGCCAGAGGGGCTCGACGGCGCCCCGCTTTGCGGGGCTCCTACTTCTGGGTGGTTTAAAAAAAAACCTATAATAACTGAGTAGGTTAGGTTAGACCTACTCACATTTATTTTTCACTTTTTGGTGGTGATACCCCACAACTAAATTTACATTATTCCCATAATGAGTCGGTGCGCTAAGGAGCTCGTGGCTAAAGAATAACAGCCACACGGGTCGATCTTCAAGATTAAGCGATGCTTGCCGAGGTCGGTCTGTGGATGGGTGACCATCTTAACATACCGAGACTCCTCCGTGCCTCGTAAAGCATGTTAAGCCGTTGGTCGCAGCTGTTAATTGTAGATCTTTGGCAGTCGTTACGGATTGTCAGAAGCCAGAAAATCGAGCTCCAGTCTTGCCAAGAAGTACCGTGTTACCCAGTTATTGGGTTGTGGATGTCAGTTAGATAGATGCTTCACGTAAAAAAATACAACCGACTTCCAAAGTACAAAATAACTTTAATTTTGGAAGTCGTTGTCAAAAAGTTTTTTGTTAAACAAGTTTTTTATTTTTCACTGTTTAGTGCTGGTAATTTAAATAAATATGTAATTGTCTATCTCCGAAGTTGTTCATGAGATCTTTACGATAGTAAAGAGTTTGAAAGAGGTCGAACAAAAAAATAATTTTGTAAATCCGTCTGTACCTGTATATAAATAAAAGCTTTTAAAAAAAACAGGTCCCTACAAAAAAAAAAACATCCGAATTGATAACCTCCTCCTTTTTTTAAATCGGTTAAAATACTGGTATTCAGCTGATTCTGTTTTGACTGGAAGCCGACTACAATATAGCTGGGAAAAAGCTAGGCAGATAATGATGGAATAATAATATAAATGTTAATTCTTTATTAGGCAGATACATTCCTATCTTACTACTGTACATACAAGAAATACCTAAGTACCTACTTGTATTAATTCTTAAATTTTTGTAAAAGAATATCATCATTTTAAACAAACCTTTAAATGAAAAATTTATTAGTCGTTAATCTCTAAGCACGGGTTCGACAAACCCAGTCTGCCCTTAATTTTTTTCTTTTTTTGGTTTACAAAGGACCTTGTCTTTCCCAAATACAAGTGCGAAGCGACAATAACAACGTATTTCGTGACATTGTTCTAAAATTTCTGTACCTACTTAGAATAACCTTTATACGTCGCTTTAGAAAAAGATAAAAGTAGTAGCAAAATTAGCAATACTCTTACTTTCTTCCGGCTAAAATTTTGAGTAGTGTGGTCTTGCCAGCTCCTGAAGGACCCAGGATGAAGGTCATCCGCCCAGGCCTAAGGGCTCCAGAGGCACCGCGAAGTATGATATTTGGATCATTTGAGTCCTCTGTTATGCCTGGTTTCTTTCTGCAACTTCTTCCTGTGAACAAAAAATGGTTGATGAGATGGAGATCACTTAAGAGGGCGCCGAGCGCGCAGTGGCGCCCTCATCGTTTGTTTGGTTATTTATTTTATTTTAGAATGAAAATGCAGAAAATAAGCACGTTAAGTTGTGCTCCACAAGATTATACGTTAATATTATTATAAACGATAGTTTTAAATTGCTTAGTTTTATTATAATCACTATAACGGAAAATAGTGGCCACTATTATCCGTGAGGGCGCCACTGCGCGCTCGGCGCCCTCTTAATGATCACAAAAATGTGTTGAAAACTACGAATAATAGGTGTTTTATTATTAATCAAATTAAGTTTTATTATTCGTAGGTTGAAAACCTTTTAGAAACTAGCCAAGGTTTGAAAAGACAAAAGTTCAATGACTACTTGTTTATAAATGCTAAATCAATTAAGGAACATTGGCATTAAGGACGTGATTGTGATTGTTTGTTATGCTTATGACTAATTGTTTATCCTTTGTATAAGAAATATCTGTCAGATAATGTTAAAATTATCATCGTTCGCCTTTAATCAACAAGCCTTCATGTTTTTGTAGTGCAGCCTTTTTTTCAAACTTTTACCAATGTTTACAAGTCAGGCTTAAGTACCTACAAAATTCACGCATTGAGTGGAAATAACAACCATTTACCTGCATAGCTATATTGCTACTACATTTATATTCGGTCTTTTATTATACTGGCCGGTGGGTAAATCATAAGAACCAGTAATCGTTCTGGCTATTTTTGGAAAATATTAATCTGCTTCGTGTGGTTGAAACCTATTTATGTTTTTTTTAGTTGTATAGTGCAACTTTTTTGTTGTTATTTGCTTATAAGTAATTTGAATTCTTAACGTAAAATAAGTTTCTAAACAATTTAAAATCATATCTTCATCATCGCATCGCTTTCTAATTGCAGAAAATCGTGACTCCGTTTCGACTTGTCAACGGTTTTTATGATCTGCAGCCGTGGAGTGTGGCGCTGATAAATGTTTTCAGATATTTGATCCGATTACCGTTTGGGGCTTCGGCCTCTGTATTTTCCAGTCACCATAATACGTTCCATATGTGACTGGAAATTTACCACAATATAATTGGAAAAAGGCTAAGCAGATGATGATCATAAAACCGTAAGACTTTCCAAGTTGTTGGAACCTCTGCGAGAAATGTGGCCGAAGTATCTCACGACACTTTGCAGGCAGTTCGTAAAAAGTTGCTGTCGATCTTCCTCCAGTTTCAGCTGATGAAGGATGATTCAGAATTTGTGCCGAGGGCTGTCCATGGTACCCTTAATAGATGGCACCGCACCACGTTTCCAAGTCTCCTCTCAATACAGAAGCATGGAGAAGATAATTTTGCGGACCAGTGGTGTTTCTTTGTCCGATTTGTGATGTTTTAAATGGTTGTGATGAATTTGATTACTAACGTGGAAATCTCTTGAATTAGCGAACACATGAGCAGTAGTTGTGGGAATAGTTTGAGGCCTGCGCAGCAGTTAAAGCCTTTTGGCTGAATTAAGGTGATGATTAATGGTGTTAGTCAGCGATTCTTGATCATTTAGCTGTTAAACTTAGAATACTAAGCTATGCTACACTACCTTTACATCGTAAGTTTCTATAATTAAGTTCAACATAAGTTTTAATGGTTTGTTCTTCTGTATCCAAAGTAACTATTTTATCATTTTCATGCTTGCAGTCTTTAATATAAAGACTGACAGTTATAGTTGGTATAACATTTAGCATTAGAAGTAAGATTGTGAGAGGTAATTGTCTAATCGTTGCAATTTCATCTACACGTCATTCTTAACCTTTGTCTTCTAGACCTTATGCGGTTTGAAAATGTACCCAGCAATCTAAAGCCTTGAGGATTTATTTATGTCTATGATTTTAACTAATGTTTATCCTTTTATATCTTATAATATAATTATCTTGGATTACACGTGTTTCTACGTAGATATCAGTATTAAGATATTATAACGAAATTGGTGGCAATATTAGGTTATTTAAATAGTTATCGCTTCCTTCAACATGTTCTATAATAAAAGTGGTACTTACGTATGTATTATTATCGTTTGTCCGTTTTCTATATCTACACCTTAGATTATATACACGTCCTACACATTGTTTTTAAATATTTCTTAAATAACATTAAAAATATTGAAAATACAACCAATAGGGTCCAACCTGTTCCCAATGTCAGTGGTATTTTTTAGCCCTGACCACCGATAGCTTGGAAGCTATTGGTGGCTGGACAGGGCTCCAGAAATAGGAACTTCCTAACAATACAAGCCAAGTCCATATGTAGATGTTATAGGTACTACCTACCTACCTACCTTTTTTATTTTTTATGGATGGGAAATCATCAAAAAACTCCTTCCGCTCTGGATGGAGCGGGAGAGAGTGTCAAACTCTTACTGGCTTAAGTCCATTAGTGTTCCTCCTAATGCGTTTTCGTTTCAGGGCCACGGTGACTCTTTCGAACAAACTCCGCAACACTGGCAGGCTCTGTCCCTAACGTGCCCCGTCTACTCTACTAACATCTCTTTGAGGCGCGCGTGGAACACAAGGCACCGTCGACCCGGGCCTGGTTATGATCGGACCATAATCAGGCCGTAGCCGCGGGCCTCGTATTCTTCTGTTGCGGCGGCTGGGGCGTGAGGTTTGTCTCTCTCTCACGCGTTCCACCTCCTCCTTCACTAGCGTTACTGCTTCGCAGAAGGAGGTGACGGCTCCCATGCCTCTTAGCTCCGGACCCATGTATTGAACCAGGGTCGGAAGCGAGAGGTCGCCGCCGCCGATCGCCTCGATGAGGATACGGCAGTGCTCCGCCCAAGCAGGGGTCCAGAAGTACCTACCACTTTCTAAATCAAGCCCTTGATCCAGCTGCCTAACGAAAGCTTCCTTAAGTGTAGGCCGAGGATCGTGTTTCGAGGCTATTAAACCATTGGCTAACACGACTATCGATACAATGATCGCTGAGTCCACGTCCCACATGTCGACAACCTCCAAGTACTTGATTTACTTATCTGTCTCGCCATTCACGAGGTTTACGTCATACGGGACCGTTATGTCTCAAGAATCATTACATGCCTCTCGCCACAACACCAAGATGGACCAATTCCAGTACAATATGATATTGCCATTATCACGAACTAAGTTGGTCATATACCCGTTGGCTCTTCCGATTCCACACACAAGAGTGTATTTCAGCGCAAATTGGTGGTGTACAAACCCTGGCTAAACAAGTACTCTCCTTTAGCTAGACGAGAACAACCAAAGATATTGGGGTGCATTGGTTCTCCTAGTCGGTAACATGCCCGATAGATGTCCGCTGTGCCGAGATCTATACATATAATCTATACATATAATAAAACAGTAACGAAAGAAAAACTGTACATTGAGAATTTTCGAGAAAAAATAAGTGGCTTTTGTTAGAAAAACGTAACTGATGACAAAAAGTGACTTTTTAGAATTTTTGTCTGTTTGTCTGTTTGTATGTGTGTATGGTACGGCTTCACGCCAAAACTACTGAATAGATTGAATTGAAATTCAGCAAAAATGTTCTTTGTAAACCAAGGAATACTTTAGGCTACATATTATCACGCCGTATGTTATGGGAGGTAAGCAATATTGATTTTAAAAGGTTTTTGTTCGTAATTGAATGCACAAAATAATTGAATGCACAAAATGACATGTTAGTTAGTTACAAAACCATTTAGATAATTTTTACACATCAACCTGATAGGAATTGTAGCAATCTAGAAGAAATCAACTTATTATCTACATAATTCAGATACCCGTAATGCCATCTGTTGACCGAAAAAAGTACTAACAATCAAAAGCTAGAGAATTACACCAAAATATATTTTTAAGTTACTAATGGTACTTTTAAAACGTCATAAACAGTGATTCTTTTGATACAAAACTTACTGTTATGCATTTGATGCATAACATAAAAAAAAGATTAGGTCTGATTGCTCCACTGACGTTATTTTAATTTTTTTTTAACGGTTAATTCTCTCCACTCAACCTGTAAACACAAGGTGGACCGATGACCTGGTGAGGGTCGCGGGTAACCGATGGATGCGAGACGCACAGGACCGGTGGTTGTGGCGACACTTGGGGGAGGCCTATGTCCAGCAGTGGACGTCTTTCGGCTGATATGATGATGATGATGATGATGAACCTGTAAAGCACCCTGGTTTCTTCTGTACACTTGGACGGAGCTAGGCCGGCAAATTTAGCCAGGACACCTACGCACAACGGAGTCCCTACTCTACTCTATCCGTTGCGGGGTTTTTTTTTATGGATGGGAAATCATCAAAATGACTTCTTCCGCTCTGAGTACACTGGAAGGGAGTATCAGACTCTTACTGACTAAAACCCATCTGTGTTTCTCCTTATGATCTTTGCGTTCCAGGGTCACGGTGACTCTTTCGAACAAATTCTAACCCTAACGGGCCCCGTCTACTTGGCTGACATCTCTCATTATATATTATCTGAGTTCGCATCACTGCTATTTGTTAAAATAAAAACTGCGTCCGTTGCGTCACAACCTCAGGTTCAGTTGAAAACCAGCGTCAGGCACTAGTTGTCTGGCATTCATGCTGAACTGGACCTATTTTGGAGCAGCCGTGAGGCGCACAAAATTGTACTGTATATTTTAGTTATTATTATTATTTTTTGTTTTTGCTTCTTTCTATTTTTATTTGTGTGTCACTATTGTTTGTGTGTGCCCTGCGTTTGTGACAAAATAAATGCTTTTTCTTTCTTTCTTTCTTTTCTTTCTTTCTTGGAGGCGCGCATGGAACACAACGCTTCATCGACCCGGACCAGTGGCGCTATATAGGGTGTATAGCTCCATCCCTCCTTCTCGCTCGAACGACTCACGCTTTAACACGTCATGGTAGGGCCGTTGGTTGTTATCGGGCGGGCCACCCAACGCTCACCGTCCGCAGGCCCGTGCCTACGGTGGCCGAGAATCGCCCTGCGACCCTTAACGCCCGGGGCGTCTTCTCCTGTTTTGGCGGCTAAGGCGTGACGTTTGCCTCTGCTTCACGCGGCCCGCCCCTTCCTTTACTGGCATTACTGTTTCGCAAAAGGAGGTGACGGCTTCCCACGCCTCCGCGCTCTGGACCATGGAGTGAACCAGAGCTGGTAGCGAGAGGTCGCCGTCGCTGATCGCCTCGACGAGGACACGGCGGTGCTCCGCCCAAGCAGGGTAGACCTTCACCGTATGCTCCGCCGTGTCCTCTGCGGGGGTTGACTTCTCTTCTGGTTGGTTTTCCCATGGACAACTTTATGTAGCTCTATCGCGTGTTAACAAACTTAGCAAGTTTCATCAACATCGCGTATCATCATCATTATCCACAGTCCAACTTCGCTCACTGCTGAGCATAGGCCTCTCTTTTCGTGTGCATTGGCACACGAAAAGAGAGGCCTATGCTCAGCAGTGACTGGATGAGGACCTGGATGAGGCTGGCACAGGAATGTGGGGATTGCCCCACATTCCTGTGCCAGCCTCATCCAGGTTCTACCCGCGATGGCAACAATATCGTCTGCTCATCTCGCCGCCGGTCGACCAATACTTTTTCTTCCAGTCCTCGGACGCCACTCAGTCACTGCCTTACTCCACCTATCATCACCGCGCCTTGCCAAGTGTCCTGCCTAGCTCCACTTTAGTTCTACAATTCGTTTTCCGATGTTGAAAACCTTCGTACGTCTTCGGATCTCGACGACGTACCTCTACCAAGCATGGAACGCTCCATGGCTCTCTGCTCTGTGCAACTATCAGTCTGTACACAGCCTCCTGCGTGAGCGTCCATGTAAGTAAGTAAGTGAGTGAATTTCCCGGGACCAAAAATTGCGTGGCATCAATGAAATTGGTACTAAAAAACAAAGTTATAATGTTCTAACATTTTTTTCCGGTTAGGTGAAATAGAAATCCACGTGTAGCACTAAATATTTTATTAATAGGATTAATGGATACTCCAAAATAATTAATTAAACCTCGAAATATTTCATTGCCGTGTTTGTCCACACGTCACCTTGTTGTGTATTATTCCTCATTGATAAAAATCTATTGGTTATTTATATTAAAACCTAGTTTTATTTGATACATGAATAGTTAAAGTATTGTTACGGAATAAATTTATTCAAATATTTCAACAATACAACGAATGGTTAATAAAAATTCATTTGTCCCAGAACTACCGTTCATCGCCGTGTCCTAATCATGTTCAAGGATATTGTTTTACCTAATGACTTGCGTCCCCCCCGCGGTGCGCTAAACGTTTCGTATTAGTGCTGCCTAAGTGCTCGACGTGGAAGGACGTACACACGTGCCTGCGTTTTCGAGCCATAATGTAAGTTATTCAATTTTTATGTTACTGGACATTTTTTCTTTCATCGCCGTGGATAGGTATAACCTCATTTTGAATTAAGTTTGTCTTCTTGAGTAAGCATTCGATAGAACGCCATTTCTTTTATGTTTATTTGTGAAGTGTTTATTTCTTTAAATAGTTAATAGATTTTTTGTTATTTATATTTTTTGCCTTGATTTTCATCGACGTGCTTTCATTGCCGTAGTGTTTGTGCGCGAAATTTGCTATGGCAATGAAAAAAAATTCATTGCCATGCCTTGTAAAACAATTTATTTTCATTGCTGTGGCCAGGTATTTCATTTCCGTGACTTGTGTTTTCATCGCCATGGTATGATTAGGCAAAGAAAATATCTTTATCACCTTTTATCTGTTATACAGGTAATACCGATTACTGACATTACAGGACTCGTCAAGTTAACTCTCTCTGCAATGCGATAAAACATTTAAGGATAGACTTGATGAGTTTTTACTGTACAGTCAACTACAAAAAGATTTTTTCATGGTAACGTAACAAAATGAAGTAACATTTGGTACTCTATCACACGTATAATATACCCTCACACACGCATGCACCCCCACATACTACAGTCTGATTTTAATAATGGATTGTTTATATTTTTAGGATGCCAAGATGCCTAAACCAAAATTATCTAAAGAGGTGAGAAAGGAGAGGAAAAGATTGGCGGAAGAAAAGCGACGTCAAAAATTAAGAAGCGACCCTGTATTAAGAGAGGAGTATCTAAGAAAAGAAAGAGAACGATATCTTAAAAAGAAGGCTGCAGGAGTAGTTCTTCCTCGAAGTGCAATGACTTCGCAATATTATAGGAGGATAAGGTCTTGATTCCAACACTTGTGTGGGAGTAAAATTTGGGCAAGGAAATATTACAAAAGAAGAATGAGAGTACAATAAGTAAAGAAAGACTGTTGAATTACACTCGCAACACTTCTTAGAGATTTCAATACTACAGCCTTTATTCTTATACATACTCCCATTCTTCCTTTTGTAATATATTATCTATCCAAATCTTACTCCCATACACAATTTGTCTGGGTTTGCCTTTCCCCCTCGGAGAGATATAATGTTTTTTCATTTCCATGGATTGATTCTTTCATTTCCATGGCACAGTTTTTTCATTGCCGTGGACGCTTGTTTCATTGCCGTGCACGCATATTTCATCGCCGTGGCACGGAATTTTTAATCCTGTATATCTCGTTAGTTTTTTAAGTTATCTGCTAGACATTAAGCAAGAATACAATACATTATCAAAAACTTTAATAAAAGCGTTTTTTTTTTTAAAAAAACCTTAAGATAAAAAAATACACGGAAATGAAGATTTTACAGGACCTGTTGAAATTCACTCAAGTCATAGTGGGAAAAGCACACTGGTTATAAAGGCGGGAATTCAGACATTGCGGAATTTTGGCAGGCTTCAGAATGTCGTCCATTTTGATAAAAGCGACCCATCCAAGGTGTGTTCCTCTCGATACCTCCGTTTGTTGATTTTCTTTGCCAATTGAAAGAATATGGCCAAGATAAACATATCGGTTAATCATCTCCAACAATTCATTTCCAGATTTGAATCGCTGAAGGTGTTTGCCATAACCTTCGTCTTGGTCATATTCATCCCAAGACCCAACTTAAAAGAAGCATCTTAAAGATTTTGAAGCATTTGCTGGGGGTCATCGAAGTTCTCAGTGAAAACCACAAAGTCATCTGCAAATCTTAAGTGAGACAGTTGGGCAGAAAATTGACGTTAATACCGGTATAGTCCCAATCTATACCCACATTTTTAACGACATCGTCTAGGACTGCTGTGAATAGTTTCGATGAAATGAAAGAAGCATTATCATTACAACGTTTCTCACGAAAAATTATTTGAACAGAAGAGGTGATACTCGACGGCGCGTTGTGTTCCACGCGCGTCACAAAAAGATGTCAGCATAAAGACGAGGCCCGCTAGGGCCAGTGCCTGCCAGGGTTGCGGAATTTGTTCGAAAGAATCACCGCGGCCCTGGAACGCAAAGGGCATTAGGAGGAACACAGATGGGTTTTAGTCAGTAAGAGTCTGACACTCCCTTCCATTCCGCCCAGAGCGAAAGGAGTCACTTGATGTTTTCCCATACATAAAAAAGGAGGCAAGCAATGATAGATATTGACTGTTCGTATTAGATATACGAACACATTGATCTTACCTAGCCACATCATTTTACAATACAAACACGCGAACGAAGTCGCGGGCAACAGCTAGTTCACAATAAAACTTCGGTATTACTCTTATTATTAGAATATCGACCCACTATCAAACGGGATTTGAGCATTTTGATATGGGGAAGTAGGTTCAGTTTAAATAAATCAGATAAAAATGATAATTATCTTACTATGGAAGCTTTCTGATATCTATATTTAAAAAAAATATTCGCCGAAATGCATGTACGAGCATAACTTGAGAACGACTTTACTGATTAAAATAATTCTTTTTTTGTTTGGTTCGCCAGATCACAGGGGAAAAAAAAAAAAAGTTGTGTAGATAGGGAAGGTAGGGTCGGTAGCGTAGGTAAGGAAGTTTATTATAAAATATATAAAAATCAGTTGTTCAGTACATTTCCTCGAGTTATGCGCACAGAAATGTATGGAGCAGTCGACTTTAAAATAAAAATTAATATAACCTAAACTAATCAGAGCCTCTTAGAGCGGATTTCACCAATGAAACCATGCTATGGCAACTTAGAACAAAATTAAAATTCCATTTTTTTTTATTGAAAACAGCGCCATCTAGTTTTTAGTTAAGAGAAACAAATTGCGGTGTTGCTACGGTTAAATATTTTTTTTTTTTCTGCGAGTTACTTTATAACATTAATCAAGAAAAATAATATAATTTCATAATCTTCTTATATTAAAATAATAGAATATATGAATTAGTACATAATTAGGTTTTTATTATGAACTTTAATAGTGAAGAAGTTATATTTTGGTATTTAAACGTGCAAAAGTTTGGTTTTGAATGGCCACACTTGAATTGCAAATGGCTGCGTGAGAGTGTAACTACTCGTGCGCATTTATTTTCCTTTTGCAATAGAGTTTTTGTTGTTTCGCTAGTGCATCTGCAGGTTGAGTTGAGCTTTCGTTTCTCCATGTTGTTGAGCCGCGTTACAATTCGTTCGTACGTTCGTGTTGTGTTGTGTTTTATTTTTTTATTTTTTTTTTATTTTATTTATTAGGGACAAAAAAACAGTTACATGTTAAGACGATACAATATAGAATTCTGATAAATGATTAAACATATAACCCACACTATTGTCCACGGTTTAATCAAATACGTGAAAAACGGAAGCTGATTTAAAAATATTGTACTGTTTTAAGTTATTTGAATGAAGTGCTAATTTAACATTTTGATGCCAATGAAGTTATAGCGAGAGTTTTAAATTTTTTATTAGATAAAAAGAAAATGTCTATATCCATGAAATGTGCGTTATATGTTTCCACAAGCCGTCGAAGAGGTACTCGTGCCCCGGCATTGGTCTTACACGAGTTCACGTGGAACAAGCGGGGCACGCGACTCCCACGTCTGATTACATTTCTGGGTACCGTGTAACATACTTTATTTGTAATTTCAGTGCAGTCAAATCTATCGTGGCACAAACCATGCAGCATCATTGCATCCAAAAGTAATCGTCTAGATTGTAGACTTAGAATGTTGAACTTAAGTAATAAATGTGTATAGGGAATCTTCGAATGATAACATTTATAGTTTATGCCACGCAAGAATTTTTTCTGTATCATTTCTAATTTGCTATTGTATTTAAGGTAGGTAAGGTGCAGTGTTGTGTGTGTTGTTGTTGTTGTAAACAACTGGTGCAAAGATATCAATTATGTTCTCACTGGCAAAATAACCTTTTGGGATATTAACGATTCAATGAAAGAAAAGGCTAATCGGCACTACCCTAATCATAAGGGACGAAAAAGGCGAAGATAAAATTTTATTGTAAATGTGTGATGTTTTTCTAAATAAAATGGTTTAATATTCAATTATGTGGTTTTTTTCCTTTATGTTTTTTCCTGTATGTGTTTGTTTGTTGTTTGTAGTATATAGCGGATACACTCATCTCTCTACCTAATATCATAAAGGATCAGACAGCAGCTATACACCTACCAACCTATATATTTACTTCTATAAATTAGTTCCCTTAACTAAAAACTAGATGGCGCTGAGTTCGACCACTTCCTAATATTAAAAATAAGGCAGAGTTGCCTGTCTATAGCCAGTATACTATTGTAGTCTTTGAATGAAACTGAACGCGATCAGTACAACTAAACTGCCTTCAAGAGCTGTCAGTGTCAATATTCCATAGAAAAATAGTGACACTGACAGCTCATAAACGTGGTTTATACGCTGATCGCGATCAGTTTGGCTTGGTGAAAATGGCCCTTAGTCTTAATATTTAAATTTATGGTGATCTTGTAATGTTCTATTTGTTCAATTTTCTTAATCACAGACAACGCGAACACATCCGAAGTTAGCCGAACGACGCACGACAATGACGAACACTGAGTTTTGCGCCTGCGCCTGCGGTGGGGTAGTTATAAACCACAATTATTAAAAGGTCGCAGTTAATTTGAGTGAGTTGGTGCGATTTTATAGACCCTGTTAAAATATTTTAAAATTTTAATTGTACCTATTTTTGGAACTGCTTACATTTTTTCAATCTTGCACGTAAACTGCATTTAAATCTGATAAAATACAAGCACCTATAAACATGCGTCGGAAAATAACTTATAAAGTTATTACAGTCGATGAATGTTGTCATTCTACGTGACCGTGACACTATACGCACCTATACCTAGCTGTACGATGCGTTCAATAACAGCAACGTTCACGCCACTCTGATCTCCGAAACTTGGCTCAAACCGCACCTTCTGTCTACCATATCTCTTTCTGGTTTAGTTCTTATAAAGAATTATCGTACCAGTAAAGGAGAGGGTGTCGGTGGTGTGGCCATAATATATATCTTCGCAGTGATTTTCCTTATAAAATACTTTCTTCTTCCTCTTCAAATTATACTGCCTAACCTGAGTATATTGTCCTTGAAGTTTGCGTCAAAAGAGCCAAAACAAAAGTTTCCAATCCCACTCTTCCAACCCATTTCCGTCCAATTTCTATTCTCCCTTTTCTATCTAAAGCGCTCGAGGCTCATGCCCACAAACAACTTTTCAGCTTTGTGCATTATAATTCACTCATAAGCCTTCTGCAATTGGATTCAGGCCCAGGAATAGCACTGTTTCCGCTCTCCTTAAAGTGGCTATAATTATATAAAGGCTGGACTGAAAGACACCAAAATCACTATATTAGTACTGGTCGATTTCTCTAACGTCTTTAGTACCGTCCGTCACGACATCTTTTTAGCCATTCTCTCCTATGTTATGGTCTCTACTCTCTCACGAAGCACTGGAGCGGTTCACCTCCTATCTTCAGGGACGTCAGCAGTCGGCTCACATTGCAGACTCGTCATGTCACTGGCCTTGTTTTCATTTCACGAGTCTCCCAACTTCCCCAGTTCTAGCCCCTCACTTTCAATATATTTGCGCCAACCACTATCGAAATCTACGCTCGGTGATGAGCGTAGATAACCACTTCAATGTCCCACTCACCGTACTGACTTTATTCACTCCTCTTTCTTCGTTCAGTCTATTTCTATGTGGAATATGCTACCCCAGGAAATCAGGATGGCCACCAACCGATTAACCTTCAAAGTTAAAGTTCGCGAACACGTTCATAAGTAGTTGACAGCAGTACCATCGCAGCCGTGTATTTCTAATATTGTTAATTTGAGTATTTATATTTAATTATATTATTGTTGCAGGAGTTGCAGTGGTTTGGAAATGTCTGGCTAGTCCCAAAAAAAAGATATATTGTATGTTTATGTATGTATGGTTTATATAATGTATAACTTTTACACACGGTGTCTACATCTCTTTTATTCGACTCTCCTTTCCTAGGTATGCTGGAAGAGATTTCTTTAGAAATACGCATTACCTTTTTATTTACCTATTTTTCTGTTTCCTTCTTCTTATTTACTTTTTTTTTTTAAATGCGTGTACATAAATTGTTAAATAAATAAATAAATATGATTTAAATTAATGTTAGTATTAACTAACCTTAAATAAATGTTAGTATTTAAATGAATGTCAATCGATATTTATTGCACCTACTACACATAACTATGCATAACTCAAACGTTGACTGGTAGAGAATGCCTATGGCATTAAGTCTGCCTCTACGGTTGTGTGTGTAAAGTGGGCAGATTTATAAACAATGGAACAATGTAATGAAGTGGTAAATGTTTAGCGTTTAATAATATAAACGATTTTGGTTCCAATCTAATTAATATGTTCATAGACGGGAAATTTGTAGCTGTAGTGATCTAAACTAGATGTGGAAAGCAAGTAAACATGAGTGTCAATTGGCGAATTTGTACCAAAGATGTTGAAGATGAAGAGAGAGATGAGGACCAGAGAGTTTACAGTGGATAGCTTGGGCACTGGTGCAGAGTGGATATTTTTTTTATTGATTTCAATTTAAGAGTAAATTGGACTGTATTTTTAGAGTTCCGAACCTCTATACGGAAAAACGGAACTCTTATACTCGTACATACATAGGATCATTCGTCACAGCCGAATTTCTCCGAATGTATTGGACCGATTCAGTTGAATTTTGGTACACAGATGCTATTCTGTGACCCAAACACGGACGTGTAACGAAAATTAATTAATTTTATTGTTGGTTGTATTTTTTTGTAAGTTGTGGGAATAAAATAAAGTGAATTCTCAAGCAACCAAGGTTGTTGAATAATATACAAGTGTAATAGGAATGCTAATATTTTATTGCATGTTGAATTAATTAATGACACTGTCAGTTTATGTAAGCGAACCTAGATTTTTTAGTTTTAAACAGAGGTTTGTCTTTCTTACATACTTATTATTACTATAATTTTATTATTATTAATAACACTATTTATTATTATTTAAATTTAAATTGTCCCTTGGGCAACGTCCTTTAAATATCAAAATTAAAAACAAAGTGCAGAAAATTATTCGAATGAAGTTCTATACTGCCTGATTAAGGTTTGTCCAAACAAAGATTCTACATAAGGGTGGCGTATTATCATAATTCTATTGTACAGATGGATGCATTAGGTGTTGGACATAACATTATGAATCACATCGCACGTGCACAATGCAAACAGAAATCCATTCTTCTCTCGATCTCTGTATCAATAGTGTGAAGTTCTATCACGAAGAATAGTTAATGAAATGAAATTGATAGATACCTAGTGTAAATTTGATTGTAACTGCGATGGACAATGTTTTTGAGAATAATTAATTCATTAAAATTATTGAGCTTCAAGGATAGTATTTTTATTTTACATTCCTTTTTAACCCTAGAAATATAATCATATTTATATGTAAGTTAAAGGTATGCATACAAATGACGCAGGCATTCAGTAAGTTTGTTTCAAAATTAAAGATCTAATGTTATAACAGACCTGATGTAAAGCATTATTTTCTAATATTTAACAAAAACACAAACTACAATTATCTACTTCTCATAAATCAACGGTTATTGCATAAGTAATTTTGTTTGTCACAAATCAAGTACTTGAAAAAAAATATGTCCTTTTAACAAAACTAATGATTAAATGAGACACTATTTATTATAAATTAAACAGTAATGTTATCCATGTGGAAACGCCATAAGCCTTTATTAGATTCTTTTCTTTTTCCATACTGCATGATACATTTGTATCCCTTGTTCTTATTTTGGCAGGGTAATTTGCACAATAAGTACTCTTATTGGGTACTTATTCCTCAACGAAAAAATCTTCCGTGAACATCTGCACGTCATCCTCATTTTCATAGTTTTCACGAACAAATCTTCATGATGGTCTAAAACAGTTTTTAGATACTTATTTTTTCTCCCTCTGATTGATTATGTTATTTTAATGAAACTCAAACACAAAAATATTCATAAAAGTAAGCGAAATCTCAAGCCTACTCCTGGTCGTAGTTAATATCTCAAAATTGGTGAGATGTATCTCAATGACAAACACACCTTAGGAGAGCTCCGGGTCACCACTGGGATGTCCTAAACGAACTACTACCCGTACGCGTTAACTTGGCACCAGGCTCGAATATCGTTTTGACGTTTTAATTAAAGTTGAAGAATACGATTCCGATGAAAATAATATAAACGCAACGGTAGCAGTGATGCTAACGCGGTTATATTGTTTTCATCGAATTCGAATTGTTCAATTTAAATTAAAACGCGTCACTCGAAAAGTGTCGAGCCAGGTGCCAAGTTAATGCGTACGGGTAGTACAGTTCTTGTCAAATAACTTTGCCCCTCTGAAGTTGTGTCGAGTGGCTGCGTAGTAGTCAAAATTACGAACACACTGCAACTGCGCATGCGTAAGAGACATGGGGGCGGGGCGCGATTTTATGTCTCAGTCGCTCGTTTACGTTCGATGCATGCTTGCGTCCCGCTTGCTCCTGTGTACGTGACTGCACCTACGCGATCTTTGCAAATGGCTAACTTCAGAAGGGCAAATTTATTTGACGATAACTGTACGTGTGATTTGCAATATTTAGACAGATAGAGCAATAATTCTTAAATGCATGCAGGACAGCTGTCTAGGGTTAAAAGCTGCTGCGGAATTTCTTGGAAAGAGTCACCGCGACCCTGGAACGCTAAGGGCATTTGGAGGAACACGGGTGGGTTTTAGTCAATAAGAGTCTGACACTCCCTCCCGGTTCACCCAGAGCAGAAGGAGTCACTTGATGTTTACCCCAACAAAAAAAAACGATTAAAAGCTACTCAGAATGTGGAGTTGATATTTTTATGTACTGTTTTAAGATATTACGACCATTGGAATCAAAATGACGCATGACAGTTTGTCTCACACGTTTTTCTATAGCACATCTGACATTGGCAGAAATGTCGACATCGGCATCATTGCCATAAACAAAAATAAAATAGAATAGACTTTTAGGACATGAGATTTCGCTTACTTTTATGAATGTATTTTTTATGTATTACTGTGTTTGTTGAATTCTGGTTAAATTTAAAGAGTTTCATTATTATTACTGTCAATCTAAACAAATACTTAGAAGTTATGGTTTCTTTTGACATTGGACATTATTCCAATTTTCTTGCTAATATGATGGTAACGACCTGAAATCAGCTGTGTTGACTTACATGTCTTTGATGAGCACTTGCTTTGTTTGTTTGCACACTTCCTCATAGTCATAAAACGACGTTGTTACCTATTAATATTATTATTTAAATCTCGCGTAATTTATTATTATTTAATCACGTGAGTGAACGAATAATACATTTTCCCATAAAGTGCAGAGCAGTCCGGACTGACCTTAAAGGTCCAGAACAATTAGTAGGTAAACCTGTCCTTACGATCCGCTTGTATGAGTGCGATAGTCTTAATTTCTTGAATTTGAAACTCAACAAGTGATGAACTCAAGGTTAAATAAAAATTGACAACTGAATGGGAATTCTTTTACGTAAACTTTTTGACAAAAGTAATCATGTTTCGCAAAAGTCTCTGTCTGTCAAAAAAGTTCACATGAGGTCATCGAAATGCTTTTTACTTTTTTAGCTGGACGGTCGCGGTGGCATAAAATTACCAAAAAACCGGAAAGTCTTTTATTTCAGTGGTTTTTAACAGGTTTTTGTAAACAGTGCCAATAAAATAATTTAAGTGGTTATGTCTATGCTTTCTCATATGAGATCTCTTCGTTGTTCTGCTGGGAGCATGCAACCCGCTCTTATGGATGCATTTACATCGACTTAAAAATTATTAAAGTAATCTATTATTTGCAACGGTCTAAAGAGCTTGAGCATAGAAAAATAATAATAAGTCAAAACAAGTTTAAGCTTAATAAGATGTCAGGTAGTGCTTGAAAAATGGATTAAAGTAACCGGACAAACATAGACAAAGCAAGTTATTAAATTAAAAAAGCTTATAAAAATAATCCCGACGACACGGTTGGCGCAGTGGTTGAGCAATCGACTGCTGCGTTGCGTGTCGTGAGTTCGATTCCCGCACGGAACAAATATTTGTATGACCTACAAATAGTTGTCCTGGTTCAGGTTTTTTGTGTATGTGAGTTTATTTATGTGTGTAAACGCACCTACGATAAAGGAGAAATGCCTAGTGTCCCCACACTAGGCATTTCTCTTTTATCGTGGGTGCGTGTGCAAGTGAAAAACGAAAAAATATAAATAAAAAAATCCCACGGAAACAGTTATAGAATTTTCTTACTCCTTAGTGCTATCAAAGTGTTATGCTATTTTTATGTAAACAGTATTTATACCTACCTTACTTACAGCTATCACTGGTTATTCAAACAATTGTTGTTAAGTGACTCTACTACTCAATAAATTTTAATAATTATTACGTTATTAGCCAGTCCGTCACGTACGAATTTAATTACGCCCATTATGAAAACAGTCACGTGTGAAAAGATACACAAAATGAGCGCTAACAAAAGATGTTTTCTTGCAAAGTATTGTTTTTTTTTGTCAAAACTATGAGTGCGTTCTACTTTTAATAAACTTTAGAAATTGGTAAGTTGTAACCCATGACCTCTTTCCTCGTCTTTATACTTTACATGTTTCTTTTCAAGTATTGTGTTTAAACCTTTTTGTTTCTAGTTCTTATATATCGAAAGCAAGTTTGTAGATATTTTTGTCTATGTTATTTATGTTTGAATTGCATTCAGTGTGTAATCTAATCAATGATTCGATTTTATTAGTAATCATTATAATGTTCGAAAAGGTAGTTGCCGGATTTATGACTTGACTTTTAACTTAAAGCGTTAATGATAAACGTTCCGGTTATTTTGTTGGTATAAACTATTACGCATAAATTAACCTGTTTATTAAGATAATAAAAAGTAACTGAGATTTGAGAGGCCTTTTTTTGCCTTGTATTTTCTTATTATATTAATGTTGTATAATAGTTTAATAATTCATCTAATTATATTTACTGGAGGTCGACATTCGACATTAATATTATATATAGTTTCTGCACATATCCCTTCATAAACTTTAACTGTGCCAATTCTCATTGTCCTCCGTACGCGCAATAGGCTTAAAAAGGGTCACATTTGTTTCTTCACGAGTATACGAGTATATAGATTCTCTAACTCTAATTTATCTTTTGTTTAGATCTCCATGCCAGTGCGTAAATGTCACCAACAAGTAAACAAGTATGTATATTTGCAGGAGTCTTCAAACATAGGTACTGTGTCAACATAATTATATTTACATTATCCTGTTGCTCCAAGCCATATTCTTAGCATATCGCCGGCTTTGTTTTATAACATGCAAGGATACATTTTCCTTTCTTATCAAAACATTGATTCAATCTGGTGTGAACAACAGTATCAGAAGCAATTGATATCACCATCAGTTCGTAGATAATGGATTATCGTGTAGAACCTTTACATATTTATCGTGAAAAGGATAAAAGAAGATTAATGCCAATCAGAATTAATAGATAGGACTTTAAGGGCATGCGTTACATTGTCATTACCTCTGTCCTTAGCCTTTGCATATACATACATAGATAATGTTGAAAATGTTTGCACTCGTTTATCAAGTCTCTTCCGGCAGTTTGCATAAATCATTGCAGTGTCTAAAATTCTAAATAATAACAGCTGCACGGTTCCATCTTCGAGTAGATTGGTGACAATCAATTACATGTACCGAAACTTCTCTGTGCCTCGGAAAGCACGTTAAGCCGTTGGTCCAGACTTGTAGATCTTGACAGTTCATACGGATAGCCAGGAGCCAGAAAATCCGACAACAGTGTTGATAAGGTACGGTACTCAATATTATTGGAAATTTCCGCAACGAATTGCAGACTTTCGCAAGGGACCACACTGTATTTTTATAAGTAGCTAACTTCAACGAATTTATGGCAATACCGCTTATTTTAACTAAAAGAGTTATTATAGCTGTAACAATAGATAAGTGTAATGACGTTTTAATTGTCGTTTCTGGAGATAATAGTCACATATGACCCACGTAGGAAGGACGGGATAAAAAAACATGGCCTCAAATAAAGTGATAACCAAATGGCACAATTGTCTGATAGTAAGCAGTGACTGACAAGTCTGAGACTACTGCAGTATTTCTTCTTCTACTGACTCAAATTTTGAACGAACAGTATTTATTTTACATTTATATTACATAGGTATATTACAGGCTCAATAAAAGTAGTCAGTAAACTGGACAGTAACTTCAAGATCATTTTGTCATAATTTTTATTTGAATATTAAACCTTATGAACTTTAACGTCCCCAGTTAGAACTTAGAGAGTTCGTTAGGGTTAGATAAATAGCTACGTGGACAGCTCTATAATTTCTTTTGAATCTTGGAAGGAGAAGGTGGTTTCGGATGATGGATAGCAGATAACTAAGATCCCAAAAATGTTTAACTGTGACAAGTGGCACCAGTTAGCGGTCTACAAAATCAAAGTGATTTGTTGATGAAGTTCTTAATGGAAACTTGAAAAATGCCAGAAGGTAATGTCTAATTAAAGTAGAGCCTACCACAAGTCAGGCTATATAGCCGCCACGCTGTCTATCTGCATAATCAATGCAGATAAGAAGCTGAAACTGAAAGTATCAAGTAAATAGATATACTATACTATAGATATACCATAACAAATTACAATAAAACAGAATATCAACGTTTCTAAAATAAAAAAAATAAAAATCTCTGGAAACGCAAAATTATTTTAACCTAGCTACCATAAGAAACGAAACCCACAATCACAGGTGCAGTTACACCATCGTAAGACGTACAGTATATTGCCACCAAAAGGAAACTTTCACTAAGAAAAAGAATATTACCATTAGGAATCCTATAGTGTATATCCGAAAACACAGACACATCACATGTTAGTTTTATTTCATCACGCTTTCCAAGTTCGACATCCATACTGGGGATTAAAAATGTAAGTCGTAAAGTTATGATTTATTTCGATCGCGACATTGATTGGTATGCGCGTGCGATGTATGCGCAGGCGGCTGTGAGACTGACCTGCGATATCAATGTAACGCTTGCACTCGTGGAGTCGTGGCAGAGAGGGTTCTCTTCAAACTCGTCAAATTATCTTGTTAGACTGTGACATCAATTTGATTGTTAATTAAATGTGATAATGCAATTTACTATGAAACTGGTTTGTGGTTTAGGTGTTGTTTGTTTCTAAATATGATTTTGACGCAGTGATGTTGGCAGCTACATTTAATGTTTTTTTTTTGCTTTGGGTTGATTTGTTTTTTTAGCGACATTTTCCACTGTTTAGGTCTCAAATCCAAAAGACTTTCAAAGAAAATATGGTGAAAATTAGGTCTGTGTAAAATCTGGATAAGAGTATGTAAGAGAAGGTAAAGGAAAAATTAAATTAATTAAAGATCGAAAGACTAATGGGAAGTTTAAAAGAAGAAGACAAGTTGCGCCAAGTGCACAAACACCAAATAAATTGGGATAATGGTATGGTATGATGAGGGTTAGCATTTTGTTTTGCAGATCATCATTTCGTGGTGATTAAAATAATGGAGAATGAATAATATTAACTTATTCTAATTAATAAGGTTCGATTTTGATATCTGTTTCTAAAAATACTAACGCTCACGTCGCGGTAGTAGAAACCCTTGTATAGTTATGCTCGTGATAAGCATAAAGAGAACAATAAAGAAGACATTTTAACTGCGGAAAGGGTATTTGAAGACAATATATTTTATAAGAACTACCTTTAAGGACGAAGCCTTTCATTTACTTACACTCGAGCGAGGTTGGAAGCGAAAATGTCTTTAATTAAGTAAAAAACAAAGTTAATACAACTCGTGTTGACTCACCAATAGATAAAAGTGACTTAATTGATAACGTAATGCAAGTAGCGATCTAAATGTATATGTGGATTGAGCCAATCCGGCACAAATAGGTATACATAAGTACATAAATGGTGACCAAAACAACTCTACTACACAAATTATGAATCTCGCACAGGATTTAAATTATTTGTATGTTTTTTTTTAAAACCAGTTTGTTTTTGAAATGCCCAGACGAGAACGGAGACCTTTACGATTTTTTAAATGACAATGTCATAAGTGAATCAAAATCAATTAGGTAAAGTAGGATAGTAGTAGTAGGATTGCCGTTGATCTTTGTGAAGTTTTCCTACTAGGTCATTGCTTGTGGGTTCTAATGAAGATTAAAATTAGAATTTCATTAGCTTACTACTATTATATAAGAACTAGCTGTGCCCGCGACTTCGTTCGCGTGGATGCCGGAAAAAATTGTACGTACTTACCTACATAGGAATGAGGAGACTAGTTGCTTGTGACTTCATAATAAATAACAGCCGCACGGGTCGATATTAAGGTTAAGCAATGCTTGCCGAGGTCGGCCTGTAGATGGGTGACCATTTTAATATACCGAGATTCCTTCGTACCTCGGATAACATGTTAAGTCGTTGGTCCGGCTGTCATTTGTAGGTCTTTGGCAGACGTTACGGATTACCAGAAGCCAAAAAATGTGACACCAGTCTTGCCAAGAGGTACCTACCGTGTTTCCCAGTTATTAGGTTGTGAAGGTCAAACACGCAACCGGTTTGACTGGAAACTGGCCCCAGCATAGTTGGTGAAGGGCTAGGCAGGTGATGATATTTTTAGTACTGAATGAATCGATCCAGTGAATCATATCACTCTAGAGTCAAGTAAATTGAAATACGTTTTTTTTTTACTTTTTAAGTTTTAGATTTTAATTTAGTTGATTGATGTAGAAATGAGCCAAAATGAATGAACATGGATAACGTTAGTACACTTTTATGAATACTTTTTTTAAAATTAAATTTTTGAAGAATAGATCGAGAAGTAAAAAGAAGTATCAGGAAAGATTTGAGAAACATTAATACACATTTAGTAAAAACAGCTCTTGAAAAACACTCTTCTTTAAGGGTTCTGAAACACGGAGTCGTGAAGGGCAAAACGTGGATCAATAGCCTTAAAGACAATGATGGAATCAAGCACTATAACAGACATAAAATCGTGGAAATAGCGACCAAATTCTATAAATCATTATATTCAGATAACTCACCATTCCCTATCTACTCAGAATACAGTCTTCCAAATTGCATCCCCTTTATAAATGGTTACGAAGTGCACAGAGCTATTTCAACTATGCGATACAACAGAAGTCCTGGAGAGGATGGAATCACTACCGAAGCACTTAAAATTGGATCCACCACACTGTTGCCCCACCTTACAAACCTACTTAATACAATTCTTACATCAGGAAAAGTACCTCACTCAATGTGCCATTCAAACATAATCCTTCTGCATAAAAAAGGCGATAAAAGTGATATCGGTAATTACCGCCCAATAAGTTTGACCTCTCACATAATATATAAAGCTTTTATCAAAGTAATACACAATCGCATAGGCGGAAAACTGGATAAACACCAGCCACCAGAACAAGCTGGATTTCGCCCCAGTTTTTCAACAACCGACCACCTTCATACTCTCAATCAGACCCTAGAAAAATACGCCGAATTTAATAAACCACTATACTTGGCCTTTGTAGATTATACAAAGGCTTTTGACAGTATTAAACACTCAAAAATATTCACATCCTTAGAAAATCAAGAACTCGAAACTCAATACATCCACCTCTTAAAAATATTTACCAAAATAGCACCGCTAACCTAAAACTCAATAGTTAAGCTGCACCTTTATTCAAAATTCAAAAGGGTGTTAAACAGGGCGATCCGCTCTTTCCCAAATTGTTTACGAGCACACTTGAAGAGGTATTTAAAACACTGGCAGCCTCATGGAAGACCAAAGGCATTGACGTCGGCAAAACAAGGCTGACTAACCTCCGATTTGCCGACGACATTGTTCTTTTTGCCACGACAGCTCTTGAACTCCAGACCATGCTCCAAGAGTTGAGTACAGCTAGCTTCAAGGTGGGACTTGCGATGAATCGGTCTAAAACCCAAAGTCTAATGACCTCTCGCTGCCGGCTGTAGTACGTTCTATGGTCGGCGGTGAGGAGTCCTGGGACGCGGTGGTCTCCTTCTGCGAAACTGTCATCGCGCAGAAGGAGGCTGCGGAAAGGGAGAGGGAGATGTCGAGTGCTCTCCCGGCCCGCAGCAGGCGCACCGGGCGTCGGAGGAGGGCATACGCTGCCCTCCTTCTGCCCCCCTAACTGTGTCCAGGGGCGGCGGACTTGGGGATGTCCGTTACCCCCCATTCATCCGGACCCGAGGTGGCGGCGCATGGTGTTCCCGTGCGCCCCTCTGACGTCGCGGGGGGAGTTAAACACCTCACTCCCCCCGCTTACGCCGGCCAGCCGGGGATTACGGAAGTCGCATATGTTCCCGCGATCCCCGGCGTAGGTGGAAGATGGAACACCGGGGTGGTTTTAGTCAGTAAGAGTCTGACAGACCCCTCCGCCCGCCCCAGGGTGGAGGACATCCATGAGGATTTCCCCCCGTAAAAAAAAAAAGAAAAGATGGGCAAGAAATACATTATGTCGATGAGTACATCTACTTGGGCCAGTTAGTTTCTTTCGAAAACAGGCAAGAAAAGGCAATCGATCGCCGCATCGAAAACGCCTGGAAAAGTTACTGGTCCATGAAGACGCTAAAGAAGGGTGATCTGCAGATCTCCCTGAAGCGCCAACTCATCCACATGTGTATTATGCCCATCATAACCTACGGTGCTCAGACCTGGTCGCTCACCGAGTCGCAAAAGTTCCGCCTTGGAGTTTGCCAAAGAGCGATGGAACGCAGCATTTTGAACGTAAAAAGACAGGACAGAATTAGAAACACCACGCTGCATTCCAAAACGGGAATAATGGATGTAGATAAGAAGGCTGCCAGGCTGAAATGGGATTGGGCGGGTCACGTTAGTCGCATTCATTGTGACCGTTGGGCAAAAGTCTCCACACAATGGGTGCCCGAAGATGGACGGCGTCGCAGAGGCAGGCCCAGAAACAGGTGGCGAGACGACCTGGACGCATATCATGAGGGAAATGAAAAGAATTGTTGGAAAGACTTGGGGGAGGTTTGCCCAGCAGTGGGACAGCCAGGGCTAAAAAAAAAAAAAAAATTTTTACGAATTTGGACTCGAGATCTCACCAGAAACTTGTAAGAGTTATATTGATTGAGACCGAAAGTTAAATCCTTAGCGAACAACAATGATGTTAAAAATCGTATGAGAGAGTCATAATCTGGCGATTCAGAAAAACACGTCATCAGTGCAACGCCCCATCTATCGACCATGTAGTAAACTGACAAAATGTTTGACATAGGAAGACGATAAATAAGGAGCCCCTAGGTAACAATAAGTAACGATAAGGTATTGAAATTTTCACTTTTATTTTACTACGTAACTCAAAAATTTGTTTTGATGTTATTTTCATGCTTGAATTTTCTTTTTTCTCAATAGAGCTTAGCGCTATATGAAGCGTCTTACTAATATTAAAAATTCAATATATTTTGATTTTGTGGGTCGGTTTTGATGAAATAAACGCTAAATGTTACTCGGGCTAACACTTAATATTTTTAAGAACTTAGTTTTCGAATCCAATCAGTGGTTTTTACGTGATGCTGTCTCAAATATATACACAAAAAGACAAACGGAAAACAGATAATCTGACAAACCAACAAACAGACAAAAAATTGAAAAATGGCATTTTTGCGTTTTACATCTATTTCCTAACGTTCCGCAGTTATTTTTATGCAAAAATATTCAATGTAGGTACAGACACGGCCTACCAGGGTTGCGGATTTGTTCGAAAGAGTTATCCTGGAACGTAAAAGGCACTAAGAGGAGCATGGGTGGGTTTTAGTCAGTAGATGTCTGACACTCCCTGCCGCTCAGCCCAGAGCGGGAGGGGTCATTTGATGATTTCCCATCCAAAAAAAAAAAAAAAAAAGGTACAGACACGGCAAGTCTACTATTTTATTATATGTATAGAATAGAAGATATAGAATAGATAGTTATCATGCAATTCAGGTATTGACTTTTACAAAAGAAGGGACGGGTAGTATGGTTTATTATGGTAGACACCAGATAAATGTGCAATAACGGTCATTATTGGCCCACATAAATTTCACATAAAAAAAAAAAGACATAGTAGTCCTTAATCGACTTCCACGTGATCCCTTACGTTCTTTAGTAATGAAAAACCGTTCTTATTGGATTGTTCGGGTATCTACGAGGAAGGAATATTTATTAGGGAAAGGTCAATGTTTTTTTTATTTTTTGCGGAACGGGGTAGCTCTTGACCTCTATCACGCCTGATGGAAAGCTATAGATGAGGTCTATGATGGAGCGAGCGTGCCCAGAAGATGCCTTGAGACACTGGTACTCCCACGCGTCGACGAAACACAGCAAGCTGCTTGACGCCGGAATCCGGTGGGCGGGAAGTTGCGAACCAGGCGGACGTCAGCCTAACCACCGCAAGGGAAGGATTGGCCAGTCTCATAAGGTGTTTGGTGAGACTGTCCAGAATGCGCATTGCTACACGAAGAGGCTCCTTCATGCATCTTAATGTAATTAATCGCAAGTTTATCTGGCGCCTAACATAGACAAGCGTGCCCTATTTTCAGAAGTGTTATCGCTTATTGCAGGTAATATAGTGATAGTGAAAGTTGTTCATAATTATGAGTAAAATGACCCCTTAAGAGGTATTGCGTTTATTCTGTTACACGTTGTACAAAACTGTTTGATTTGCTACAATTTCAAGAACTTGCGAAGTTTACATCGTAACTCATATTACGGGTAAAAGCGAAAGTGAGTTTGTTTATTTCGCTTTTACAACTCGATCGCCGAACCGATTAATAATTTTGGTACAGAGGTAGATGGGACCTGGAAACAGGCTACTTCAACGCGAATGAAACTGTGAGCAAAAGCTAGTATCTACACAATGTAACAGTAGCCTACAGTGTTTATTGAATATGGACAATAGAACAAAAGACTTTTCTGTCTCTTGCCTTGTCCAATATTGTAGCGAAGAGTTTCCGTCCAAAAATATTGAACAGAAATCAATTCATATGCAATTTGTGGTTGATTAATTTCCGTTGATTATTGCGAAGTATTATCTAATACTTGATAACAGAGGTGCAGTCGTATGTCGTACACGAGAAATATTCATTGATATGCTTTATCTCCGACTTTACCTACTTAGGGAAAGGTACGCAGTGATGAAGTATAAAGATGTTTGAAATATATGTTGAGTTGATATCCTTGCAAATGTTACTGCAGATAATATTTAAATATACTGATAATCATATAAAATACTCCTTGCACGTGTCGACACGATACCATCTGGTTTTAGTGAATAAGATTAGCTTATAAACAATTCTAACAGGGACGTACAAAGAAAATTGGCCAGAAATGTGGTTTAATAAAAAACAAATAAATTCCTCTACTATAACAATAGCTAAAACTGTTTTGACACGTGTTGAAATAAGAACGTGATCGCATTCATAACTACCGGTGGGGTTATAGGGATCAGCGGTAGTGCAGATTTGTTGTTAGATAAACTTTATTGTTACTCAGTGCATTAAAAATAAATTATCATCATGATACAATTACTTGTAGTTTAAGAGTAGGCACCTGTCTTGACGTCAAGTAAGCATTGGTTGTATTATATTGTAAAGAATACTTCTTGGTTAAACACAAGTCATCATCAGTTTGTAGATGTGGCATGGTACCCTGTTTCAGTGAGTGTTAGAGTAAATATTTTTTTTTTTCTTTATTGAGGAATGGGCTTGCTCTTGACCTCGATCACGCCTGATGGAAAGCGAATATTATTCGTAATTGATACAATTTCCAAAATGTTTAGGAAATCTTCAAACTAAACAGTTGGGTAACATATTATGAAAACAGTATTCCTTACGTCTAACATCAACTTATAAACAGAAACTGCACACCTGCAACATAGTAGGTAGGTGAAGATTGGAAGTCTGAGATGCTGTGCATTCTAGAACTATTTGAACAAAACCGCAATACTTATAATATTTTGCGGACAAAGCATTCGAACGCAAACCAAGAACTTGATTGCCTTCACACGCTTTTCATTGCAGTTACTTTAGCATACCTACTATGCTACAATTGCGACACAATACATCAGCGTACCTACTCAAAGATGACCCTCTGACCGAAAACAAATGAACTACAGTTTTGTTTTTCAGTCAATTATGTTGGACGGCTAGCTACTTACTTGTACTTTTAACGGTGTAAAACATATCAGTGTAAACAATAAAACTTCCATCTTCGACGCTTATGTCATCCCTTGCTGCTTCCACATCCATCTCGGCACAAAAAACTTTTATTCTGTTGTTTTATTTTATCAAGAACTCAGACGGATGGTAATGATTATCACGTATTATGCGCGGAATTGGAAAATTGGAGCGATGCAGGCACTCGTCGGTCACAAGACCGCGAGACTTCCTCTCCGCGAGACTGTCCGTATTAACGCGCAAATCGCTACTAGCACACTATACTGGACACTGGAACATCGACTGGTGTTTTATTTATCGTCTTACAATAATTTATCACTAGATACACAATAATGGGCAGTGTTACTTATCTTTGCTTATTAACTTATTATAATTTGGATAGTGTCCTGTGTGATAATAATGACGATAAATTGGATTTCGAAGTTAAGAAAAAATATTTTCCTAAGGATTAAAAAATTATACGTCACATATATCACGTGTATTGATAATACTGAGTAGGTATATAACGTAACAAATATACTTAATCACGAAATCATCGTCGAATGCAGTGCCAATGCAAGATCAATCCAGCTGCGAGGTAGATCTTTATGAACTTACCTTTTTACGCGACTACGGCAAAGCCAAAAAGAAGGGTTATGATTTTATTCTAGATATCGACACAATTGTTCAAAACGGATTTACGTAGTTTTTCAAAATAAGCAAGTCGAAATAACTTGAGGTTTCATAATCGACTACCTGTGGTATAAAAATAAAGCATTAAAATGGAAAACGAAAGATAATTTTCACAACGACTTTTGCGAAGCCTTCGATTCTGTTTGAATCTGTCTTCTGAATAAGGTGAACACTGACGATTCGCTGTGGTATCGCTCAAGGCAGCGTGTTTGGTCCAACAGTTGTTTCTACTAAACTGACTACTGACTCCTGCTACACAGGGTGAATTTTTCAAATGGGCGTTGATGTACAAATCTGAAACTATGAGGAATAACAAAAAACGTTCAAAGGAGTCTCGGGCCCGATTTTGATGAAAACCAAAACCGCATCATTGGAATTTTGAAAAATTAATATTCCTAACCAGGAATCCAACCTGTTGATTTTGGAAAAAAAATATCATACTTAATATTACACCATCCGAAAGTGTCGCTTACAAGGATCAAATTCTGGGAAGTAATAGCACATGGAACAGTAAAGGAAAGAGCTCATTTTTACAAAATACTTTTTAATTTTATGTCGTTACCTAGGTACCTACCCTAACATTTAATAGTATGTTTTTCAAAATCTAATGATGCAGTTTTAGTTTTCATCAACATCAGGCCCGAGACTCCTTTGAAGGTTTAGGGTTCCGTAACTCGGCAAAAACAGAACCCTTATAGGATCACTTTGTCTTCCGTCTGTCAGGACCGTTTTTCTCAGGATCGCGTGGAGGAATCAAGCTGAAATTAATAACAAGTACTCAGTCTGCTACCTTGGAGCAGTGAACAAATGAAACTTCTAAGTCAACGCAATCTAAAGATAAGGCCGTTTATTCTTCGTTTATGGCGCTGGTTTTGACTCTCGCAAGGGAATCAAAACCTGGTACTTCCCGTTGACCTAGAGTCTTGAAATTTGGCAAGAATATAGGTCTTAAAGAAAAGTATGAAAATTGGGAATTTGTAGTTTAACATTTAATATTTATTGCAATTATTTTTACTTTTACTTATTATATTTTCAGTTGAATAATTGACCGTGACGATTGATGTATGGGAGAATATTTTTTCAACAACCAAGTTAAGTTTGTTCTTCAATCTTACTTGCTATAATCATTTTTTTCAGAGTAATAAGAGTGCTTTCATAGTTTATAAACTTCCGTTAACGTACGTATACTCCGAAAATATCAAGACTCGTTCGGAACCCTCGGTGAGCGAGTCTGACCCGCACTTGTCCGGCTTTTTTGCTCATAGTTTCGTATTTGACCATCCACACCCAGTTGAAAAATTCACTTTGTACCTATAGAATTTTTTTATGTACGTCAGAACCGCGGGTGTACTTTTCAGATCTGCCTAAATTTATTGCAATTATTTGGTACCTTCTGTGTACCTTTACGTACCTCTCTTGAAAATTTGTGTACTTACACCCGTACAATGATATTTTAAAAATTAGGTACACCCGCCATTCTGATGTCAGAACCGCGGGTGTACTGCTAACCATTATATGTAGCTAAGTACACTCTGTAAGTAGATTTGGTACCTCTTGTGTACCTGCAGAAACAAGTATTAAATAAACAAAATACTGTCAGGTTGCTGCGAAAAGTAAAAAACACAATTTTCTCTCTTTGACGTTCTACTATTTTATAAAATAGTAACGACGTCAAAGAATAAATCACAATCTTCGGTAATCGAACCCAGAACCTCCACGTAAAGCATGTATTGTGGCCATTTGTGGCCATACCAGGAATCCCGAATCCAGAACCTCCGCATAACATTTAGTCACTACTAAACATCAAGTACCAGGAAACCAGAAACATGTCATAGTATTTTTTGGGCTGGTTAGGGTAGGTGTAGGAAGGTGTAGGGTAGGTGGAGGGTATAGGTAGCCGGTTGACGGGAGCGAAGCCGCGGGAGACAGCTAGAAATATTATAAAGGCGAAAGGTTGTGAACCGCAGGGCGCAGCTAGTAGTGACTAAATGTTATGCGGAGGTTCTGGATTCGGGATTCCTGGTATGGCCACAAATGGCCACAATACATGCTTTACGTGGAGGTTCTGGGTTCAATAACCGAAGATTGTTATTTATTCTTTGACGTCGTTACTATTTTATAAAATAGTAGAACGTCAAAGAAAGAAAATTGTTTTTTTTACTTTTCGCAGCAACCTGACAGTATTTTGTTTATTTAATACTTGTTTCTGCAGGTACACAAGAGGTACCAAATCTACTTACAGAGTGTACTTAGCTACATATATTGGTTAGCAGTACACCCGCGGTTCTGACATCAGAATGGCGGGTGTACCTAATTTTTTAAGGCTAATTATTTTTGAGGCGAATAACAACTTATTAGGCGACTAACTAATTGGTTACAAAAAATAATGACTTGGCGGCTAATATTAACAGTGGGATGTCATACGTATATGTGTTTTAATTGGTGTAAGAGCGAGCGAAGCGAGCTCGGGACTTGGGGCACCCCGACTCAGACAGGTTAGGTTAGAAGGGAATGGCGGGGTCAAGTGAGCGAGCGAAGCAAGCGAACAGACCCCGCCATCCCCTTCGTGGTTATTTTTTAAAACCACCCAAAAATATTTATTTATTTATACTAGAATCACTGCCAATTTATTAGATAATTTAAACAGAGCTGCTCACAACTCTATTTAAAGCTGCTACTTTATACTTAAAATGCTACTTCACTTTAGCTGCCAACCTATTATTTTTGCTACCCATCTTAATTCTTTTTAAAACCCTATAACAGGTTAGTTTGTCGCCGCGTTAAATATATGCCATTTTTTTAAATATCATTGTACGGGTGTAGGTACACAGATTTTCAAAAGAGGTACGTAAAGGTACACAGAAGGTACTAAATAATTGCAATAAATTTAGGCAGATCTGAAAGTACACCCGCGGTTCTGACGTACATAATTTTTTTAGCTAGTTGCGTCGTGGGTCATGATGAATATAAAGTTCGCAAAATGTGTGTAGATATGCAAGGACCATAGCAGAAGACGTTTTGCATTGTTTTTTTTTTTCGATTGACGAACTACCTACTGAAGAAGCGAATCGTCAAATTATAGGTCATTTACGGCCGCTTTCTATAATATATCTCAATCCCAATCTTGATCCCGATCCTTGTCTGTAACCAATCAACGGCCGAGTTTGTGTCCTTCACCACACAATCCTCACCTTTGATTGGTTACAGACAAGGATCGGGATCAAAATTGGGATTGAGATATATTATAGAAAGCGGCCGTTCGGCGTTAATTTATCAATATAATTATATAAAACTCTTCCGTTGCTGAGTGAGTGACTGACAGACAAAACACAGCCGAAACTATTGGTCGTAGAAAGCGGGAAATTGCCATGTAGCTTCCTTGGGGAGTGTAGACCACTAAGACAGGATTTTCAGAAATTCTTACGGGAACTGTGCGTACGAAATCGAACGTGCTAGTTTGAAATAAAATGACATTATTACAAAGTTTCATTGTTTATTCATTCGGCCACACCGTATGTACCCATATGTACATCTTTTAATTTTAATTTTTATCTTACACATTTATGCAATTTTAAAATATAGTTATCAGAAATACAGCTATGATAAAACGTTACTTCATTAATTTCTTCATCATATTCATTCGGACATTAACGAGCCCTTTTATGGTGTCTTTAGTAACTTATGTGCTCTCCACTTCAGCTAAACCCATTCATTATTAAACAAAGACGATGATAAAATATGCTGCAAATTCTTAAATATTAATAGAAATTGTATCTTATTAATAATAATATTTATAAGGTTTTGTTCTTTCCGATTTTTTTTGTAAGAACAATAGTCACCTACTCATTTCAGAGCTGCATTTCTGACCTGTTACATCGAAATAGTTTCTATGTAAATTAAAACATATTTATGAATACCTAATATTTATCTAAATGCCATTGCATTTTTATTTTATGTATGACACTAATAAACGTTATGGCAAGACTTTGGTAAAAAAACATTAATTGTAGAAGATATACTTGCGACTTTTATAAACATCTTAAAAATATTGGATAATGTTAACATAGTTAAAATCATATATTATTTTGTTTTGACACATAGCTTTACTACTTACAGGTAACATATTCTCCGCCCAAACATTAACTATCACATCATACATAAGTGAAAAATGTCTAATTGTTCGATTTTTGTGGAGGATACCTTAGCACTTTGTACACACTTAAGTCTAATCTAATACATCAAATTATATAAAAAATATTTACAAAAGGTAAAACTTGTGTCTTACTCGATGTTAAAAAACAGTCCCGTTGTCATTTATCACTATGTCCATACATTGTTTTATTTACATTTGCTCATTCTTATTTTAAATCCCGCCAGAAACAGTAACCTTTCGTTCTGGCGCTTTATTGACACACAATTTTATTTATGTTTATACTTAGCATCAAATGAAATGTTGGTTATATGATAAGATAGCAAAATTACATCTAGAATTAAGTATTGAAAATAAAGTTGGTCTAGAAATAGTACCTTGAGGTACTCCGATAGATTTTTGTTTAGTTTAAAGTTCTTGCTCGAATAAAACCCCAAAATTGGCTGCGATACATCAACATACTTTAAAACTACTTTATAAACACACCGTTTGAGCTCTTGCCTTATTTATTTGGAATGGGATTAAGAGTTTAAGTTTGTCGGAAGCTTTTGTCAAATCTATTACAAAGAGTTACTTATGTACACAAACATATCATATAGTGATCTGAGATAATTGTGTTTACGTATTTTGTTTGAGCTTGTTTAAACAGAAACTGCGGTTTTATCTAACAAAATATTTTTGGTAACACGTATTTGCTTGGAGATTGAAAAACATTAATGAGTTTAAATCCCATCTTTTAAAAACATATTTAAAATTAATAATATTTACAGTGGAATGTCTAATATATTTTGAAATATACAATCTATTTGTATGTCAGAAAAGGCATTTCTCCTACATTCTGCAACAAAGAGATTTTGACGTCGTATTCGTCAGTACGTAAAAATATGTTTTTTATAACGTTACAGTATTTCTATAAGGTACATTATACGTGATTTTAAAACTTTGGAACACCTATACAACCATATCGAAACATGTTGTTTCTATAAACCTCATTTCTCAATCGTTGTAAAAAATCGTTTTTTAAAAATATCATAATAAATAATGCTGGCACGACACGCATTTCATATATTCTATGATACACGACCTCGAACCGACTAGTTGTATTGTCATATTCAATAAGACGACGAGATTTTCACATCTCGTCTACAATTGTTATAATTAATTCAATACATTATTATGCCAGGACATCACCATTTGTTCTTTAACCTAATTTTTAATATAAGAAAAGCTAGAACACTTACTATGAGGCCTATAAAGAATAATGCAACAAAGAGCATGGAAAATCTCTCGCCGACCACGTCATTGTCCATTAAGAATTGACTGGGATAGGCGTAATGGCAGTACAAATCTGAACACTCAAGGTTGGGCCGGTCCATACCGTAGATAGACAATACGAGGCCGACGAGGCCGTGCTTGAGGAAGGAAGCCTGGAACAACCAGCGCACGAACGACGGCGCGTCGTAGTAGCGCAGGAAGAACCCGGAGAATATCGTGAACGGCATTATGAAGAACGGGCCGAATATCACTCCGTTCTGAAATAAGACAATATTTTGGTAACACAAACTATAACTTCAGTTTCTGTCTTTACATTTTTGAGAAATGAGAAATTGAAACAATTTATAGAAGGTGCAAATGTGACAGCACAATTTAATCTAACATGCTTTGTAATTGAAATTGTTGTAAAAATGATATTGCCATAAGAAATAAAAAATAAATTAATGGGTGTACTAACCTTAACGTTAAACAATGATCCAATAAGCAGTCCTTTACACAACGCTACATAGGACACCAGTAAAAGTACGCAACAGAATCCAGCGAACCGTTGTATTTCGTTCGGCTGTCCCGTGAGCCAGTACGCGATGAACGCGTAAGACAGTGTGCACACCGTCTGAGTCGGCAGCGTCGATACTAGCGTCGATGTATAGTATGCTCCCGCCGTGTACCACCTGTTGAAGTGCTCGCGACGGATCACCGGGATTTGTTCGGGAACTGGAAGTGAGAAATTGATTTGAGATCTGTCATCCTGTCAAGTTGCTGGATAAGTGGAGATATATGTTTAAAACTACTAAGGCGCGAAAAAATGATAGTGAGGTTTTTTAGAATCAACATTTCAATGTGTTTCTTTGTTGGGTTTAACTTATTGTAAATGTAATCTAATTATTGAAAATAGCAGCGTTTACGCCGTACGGCATTCCATACAATCTTCAGAGTTCTTATTTTTCGAAATAAATGAATTGATTTTAATGAAACTTCCAGAGAACATTTTCAAAAATAGTGCCGTAGGAGCGTTTACGACTAAACGCTCCTAAGAAAGCTTTTATCATAAATATCAATTTCAAAATAGTACCTTAGGTATACACAATATGCTCTAATAGTAGCAAATGAAGTTTTGATTATTCAATTATAGGTTCCGCTCGACCTAATAACGTTCTGAGTCAGAGATGTAATTGCCAATACTTAGACGTTTCAAGTTCACCGACACGTACGTGAAACCTTTACAAACAATTTAACTCGTTACAGTTCTGATTCGTGGTCAAATTTTAATATTAATGTTTTATAAGTTTCATTGGTGCAAGCTATAAATTAACTAAGAGAAGTGAGACACTTCTGATTTGAAACACGCAACATGGATCCAACTATATTATTAAATTTCTTTTAATGCCCGATAATAAATTGCTTTATCTAGTCTTATCCGCGAAAGGATTTGACTTAGGTTTTATAAAAATATCAACTCAATTGTAAATTGGTAGACTTTTTATAAACCAATATCAAACCATTGAAGGTATAATGTGCAGAAATGAAGAACCCTCAAATGTGACTAATAACAACTTAACCAAAGATAATAAAAAAACTATACTTACACTTGATAGTAACGGCACTGAAAGCCGTAAACATGAGGAACATGAGGCTAAAGTACAAGAAGTTGTAGTTATTGCGCACGTCCTTAGCGTCTTGTCCCATGTTGTAGAACAGAAAGCCGATGAAGAGTGCCATCGCGCAGTGGATGCCCGTCGTCATCACTGTAAAGGAGGGGTCTCGCCATATCGACTGGAAAAGAAGGATAATGGTAAATAGATGTAGAAATATAAATATATTAATCTCATGAAGAATTTCTAATGGTTTTGATAATTCAAGAGACATGGAAACAAAATCTAGATCTCTAAAAGTTCTTACAAAAACGCATTTCTGAAGTCATCAAACTGAAATACTTATTGTTTAATGGCATCACTGTTGACGACCATTATACGTAGCAGAGAGAATTGAAAAGGTTTAAAAAGCCTATTTTAAACCAGACTCGATATTGATAGTTTAAGAGGCGAGCGCTGCCCGTATTTTGCAGTCGAGCTTTCACAGGAAATGAAAGGCCGACGAAACGTGTTCAAAGCATGTAATTTTAAAATGATTACCAAGGTATTAAATTGATGTTTGTAGGCAATATATTTAGTTGGCTTGTTGTTCTATATCTATATACACGCGTCTCTTTAATAATAAGGCATTTGTAATCTCGTTTAGTTATTTTCCAACTTGGATTCGAAAAGTAGTTATTGAAAGTGAATTAAATAAGCCAGTCACCGTAGAGAGGTTAAACACGTTAGGTCGCAATTAATTGCACTGTCCTGATTATCTCAACAAAATCCTAAAAAAATCACCGGTGCTCACCCAATGTTGAACCTAAATCTTAAAAATCGGCCAAGTGCGAGTCGGACTCACACACGAAGGGTACATAAACCGAAAAAAAAGACATTTCTGGTTCGGCAGTCCCTTTTATTTTTAATTTAATTTAAGTTATTTGTTGTTATAGCGGCAATGGAAAACACAGTCTGAAAATTTAAACTGTCTACCTATTAGTTCTTGAGATACGGCCCGCTGACAGACACTAGACAGACGGACGCACAGCGGAGGCTTAGTAATAGGGTTCCGTTGGTTACCCTTAGGGTACGGAACCACGAAGTTAGCACTGGTCTTTCGAGATTGAAAAATTGGGTGTATAGTTCTAGCATCTTTGCAAACAAAGTCCCTCAAAATCAGGAAAGTGCAATTTATTGCGACCTTAGACGGTTGAAATGTGTGGCCGTAAAGCTGCAGTTATGGAATCACACAAACATTTCTTAAGAGCGTGTATTCGATTCGCGAGTCGCTGGGAGGGCCCGGTACGAACTGATCGGCAAACGATTGCGCGCGGGGATTTATAGTGTTTTTAAAATTATCATGTAAAATGAATGAGTACATAAAAAAAGACTGAAGAAATACCATATCCTGGTATTTCTTCAGTCTTTTTTTATGTACTCATTCATTTTTAACAATACCTCTATTTTCCTGAAATAATTATAATATTTATGTTTATAGTAAAACATTGTTAAAAAAATTGTTAAAGTTAATTTTCTATTTTTTTTTTAAATGCTTTTTAGCCATATTTTTGTAATTGAGCTATGTAGTGCGCTATGAGACTACATATTCTGTTGGACAAACGTATAATATAAAATATTTTAGCACATTACAATGGTTGTATTCGTCCTGAAAGATAACTCTGACGTCTATTTTCGTAAAACGCTATCAGGGGATTGCCTTCTTTTTAAAAAAGTGTCAATACAAATTATATTTTTACAGAGTAGTGTAGTAAATTCAGACTTAATCTTTCTAAAACCGTAATATTCCGTGAAATAATCTGCTCACATCATTACAATTTTGATCGCGAAAAATTAAAAAAACATGAAGTTTTCGTCGCGAATCGAATACACGCTTTTAAGCATAGAAAAGAAAATAAATTACACTTGGTTTACCAAAAGCGATCTCCTTGTGAGGGTGGTGAACTGTTTCCAGACTGATGTGTTGTATGTACTTTTTATTGCTAATAGTATCTTACTAGTGGGGTCTTCCTTCGGGGCCGGTAACGTTGTCAAGCAAACCTCATCACACCACGCACCTAAATTAGATTTTTCTGAAATAATTTGAAATATTAATTCAAACCGTGTTCAGGGAATATTCGAATCTAATCTAATCTTTTTTTATTGTAATCAATAGTTTGAACGAATTTGGAATCATTATATTGCCAAAAGTATAACGCAGTAGGACTACCTTAAAAATCAGTAAAAAAATCATTGATGGTCATCGTAAGGATATCAAAATACTCGTGTCGTATTTTATCACTTTTCTGTGTGAGGTTTTCATTAATATGATAATTTTATAATTAATTCAGTCAGTTTGAACGCAGCAGTCCATACGAGGTGTGGCGACGTGCCAGTTATACTCATCGGTTCAAGGATTCAACACGGTTTGCATACGGTAGCACAATCATGGAATACCTATTATCCTTACAAAAAATTACATAAAAAATTACGTTTTTCTGTATGTGTGTCAGGTAGTTTATAACTGGAGATCCACTTCTCCGATTTATAAGTAGGTAGGTAAATAAGTTCCTTGACCATATTATTGTACATTATAATTTATGTTATAGCTGAATAAAACAATACATACCTATTAAATTACTATCAGTCTCATGAGATAGGTTTGAAATCCACCTTTTATTTCTTCCATTCCCCGAGCTCTCCACGAGATCGCTCGCATTTTCTACACATATTTCAATCACTGAAAAGAAAAAACAGTAACGTTAGCATGGCAACATAATATTTGAATACGGCTAGTTGGAATTTGAAGACATTCATTCTAATTTGGTTGATTAGTGGAATACTACTCATACGAATGATGGCAATGTACGATTTCATTAATGTTAATGCTAGTAGGCATTCTTCTGTGTAGACAAGGGCTGTGTGATTTAGAATTTCAGAACATTATCTTTTACACATCCGTCGAAAGAGTGCGTTTAAATGCGTAAAAATTTATCAGCAGAAAAAAAGTATCTAGATATCTGGTTAGATTTCCCGATTAATGTTTCTTATCAAGTTATAAAAATAAAAGTGCGCATTCAATAATCTTCCACATTCATATTGCAGTGTTACTATGAAATTAATATTCAAAAGTATACTAGCACACACATCGTGTTCCGAAGAGGGGACCGGTTTATAACTAGCCTGGTTTCTATTACGAATAAATTATTCGTATGACTACCGAACACTTGACTGATTTAGTTTGTAGACAAGGTTTGGGTGGCCAGTGAAAAATTGATAAAAAGTATCAAGTGTAGGTAAATATTCAATGGCGCTTCAATGACCGTAAAATTATACAAAGCCAAATAAAGTAAATAATGATTGAAGAAGGGGTTGAAGGAGATTATCCCATCGATAAACAGATTGTGTAAGAGATTATATAAATGAATGAGTGAATGATAGTGTGATGGCAGAGTAGACATGGGAGATAGGAGAAGCAAAACAAATTGCTCGAAGTCCAAGTGACAACCAGAAGAAAAAAATCAAAGCGTCAAAGCATCTAAAGACCAAATCGTTTACTTACAGAAATCAACAGGATTATGGTAGGGCGGGCACATCAAGTTCATTTCCTCTAGACACGGCAGCAGCTGTGGCACGGAGCCGACGTAGGCGCATTGGCCCGCAACCACCGCATACAGTCGGTCCACCATATGCAAGAGGGCAGCGGACGGCTGGTGCATGGTTACCACCACCGTCCGCCCTTGCCGCGCTAAAAGGTGAAGTAAATATACTATTTGCTTCGATATTGAACTATCCAGCCCACTGGAAAGAAGATATAGTTAGGTTGAAGTTTTTGCTTTTTGTTTACGGACATTTTTTATATCCAACAGTCAAAAATGCTCAAGAAGATGTAAAAATTGTTTGTCTATATAATATGTCTGATTAATACAAGTGTGCTCTCAAAAAGCATACATAAAGGAAGAGCACTGTAAAATCATAAACTGATTAGTCTACGTAAGGTAGTAGATTTTTCGTGTGGCGAATTAAAGGAAAAACCATAAAGCTTATTTAAATGACTAAGTAGAGACTACAGACTAAAAATTAGATCCTTATTATTTTAGGTAGTCTAAATGTCTTGAGATATGTATTATCTAATTTCATATCTGGTAATTTCCGAAAGTCAGGCCACTGCGATAATAAATAGAAAACCTGTCAGCTCTCTGTACAATATAATTAATTTATTTAAAATACTTTTCACATATATTTTTTGAATAAATGAAATTGTAAGACTCATGCATACCGGATTTGATGAACGTTACATTGTAATAAGTAGGTATAATTGATATTAATGCCATATATTGGATTAAATTACAATGTTTTTAGTCTCACCTCATTGTCAAGATAATGTTATCATTAAAATGTCAACAGATAAATACTTTTGGCAGGGAGCCATTATGTTATGTAAGTTTACGTGTATTTTTGAGTATACCGGTTTCGTGAAGTCACGCATCTGCGTGACTGTGGCCGGAAAACGTAATTTTGGTCAATCCTCTAAAATAATGATGTCAGTGTCACTAATCGTAGCATATAGCATCAATTTAATAATTTCAGTAATAAGTGAGCTGTAAATGTAATTGAACTACTCAAAGTTCAACATGGTTCATTTATTTTTATAGCTACTACCCGAGTCATTCCTCATCATACGCGTGGGTGTAGTGTGATATTTAACACGCGATGCTAATAAAATAAACACTACACCGTCTTTTAAACAATACAATTTTAATTAAATATAGTATCTTTGTTGTTATCTCGAATATATAATTCCTTGACTAATCCTTCTGATTTGTGTTTGATAACATTGTTTTAGTAGCATGTTAGTGATGCTTTTAGATGTTTCATGTGACAGCGTCGTGTTGTTTGAGAACAGTCTGCAGATAGTTGTTGGACTATAAATAGAGGCAGGATATCGGCCTGGTGTCCTTGTTAACAATATAATGGCTTTGTTGACCTTGAAAGATGATCCAATGACCATGAGCGACACATAACCTATCCATTTGGTACTTTTATCATTGCTTGGTATTTTTTACGTCACAGTTCCTTAGTCACCTTTGGCCACTCCCGAAAGGAAGCAGTGGGTCGATTTTATTGGTTGTCAAGGCTACTAACTAAAAAGTGGAGACCCACTTTGCTTTTCTTTGTTATGCAATTTAGCATTGTATTTCAGTTAGGTGTAAAATAACCATTTACCTGGTGGGTTCATCTAAGAACATGACCGGTGGGTCACTGATTAATTCCAGACCTATTGCTAGCCTTTTTTTCTGTCCACCAGACAAATTGCCAGCCCTTGTGTGTCGTGCTCTACTTAAACCAAGGGATATGATTATTTCTTCTACCTGAAAAGAAGAGGAATCATTAGGCTACAATACGATATCAGAAAAATAAAGATTGAATTTTAACTTTCGGTCATTAAAAATAACCCCGTATAATGTGGTTATTTTTAGAAGTATCAAGGTAACTATCTTAATTGCTTTACACACATTTTAGGCTATAACCATCTAGCTTTAATGAAATATGATAAGGGTTTTGATTGCAATCCACTTTTTAATGATAAAATCGCAAGAGCAAGTTCTGCGTATTGAGGTGTGGCCTGACTGACTGCTATAATCAATAGAGGTAGTAAGAACAAAACAGTCAGATGTGAACTACTTTTAGCTAACGATGACCTTAAAAGAGGCATAACCGATCAAAGAGCGTTTACTATTTTCTTAAAACTGCTTATCGGGAACGAAGCCCTTGTAACTATATAGCAGTTAGCATTTATGACTGATATGATTATTTTAAATTTGTGAACACTTCGATATTATTATGGTTCGACCTCAAAAGATTAGAAACATGTGATGCAATCAATTTAGATATTGAAATAATCCGTTTAATTGTATTGGTAGGTAACACTTACGCGTCGTTTTTTCTGTTGACCACTTATATGATTGCCTAATTTGAGATCCGCTGCTATGTGAAGTGATTCTTGTATTGTGAGCATGTCTTGTACCCTGTCGTCTTGTAGAATGTAACATGATCTTCGCCTGAACATCTTTTCATTGCGTAGTCGACCATTGATGCAAATACTGCCACTTGTCGGCTTCCTGAAATTAAAACAACGTTCAAATTAGATAGGGCTTCTTTTGAATTCTGTTATATGTGACACACATATACAAACTTACACCACGCCGGTATTTAGGGGCTAAGTATCCCCACATTTAACCAGATACCAACGAGTTTCACATTCATGTATGAATCTAAAGATCATGTTTGAATTGCAACGTTAATTGTTAAAATATGTCACTCTAACTCATTCCTCATCAAGAATATTAAAATTTTAGTCTGTTCATTACGCAGCTCAACTTGTATAATAGATTTAACATCAGTCTCCAAATGACTGAAGATGAATATGAAAACTTGCTGCTAATCCTTATTGTGATACCTAACATGCATGTTTCAAAACCATGAAGAACACCTTTTCGAATGTCATGTTTGAGCAGCTGTCTACGAGTCATTCACCTTAAAGTACGAACTGAAAACTAGGTAAGGACTCGGCCGTGATATATTTTATTTTTTTGATATCATTTTTGCTGATTGCACTGTTTACGACCTGGGGTGGTTCAAGATCTTTCTTGCCTTAAGGCCTCTATTTTTACCCAAATATGTATAACCTTCACAAAACTAAAAATCAATAACACAAGTCCATGAATCATGGACTCGACACGGTTTACGTTGCAAGTGATAATCTTATCTAATCTAAATACGTATGACATGGAGGCAATAGGTATCCCAACGACCTCGTTAAACCCATCCATATTTCTAAACTACCGGTTAACTATTTGATCGTTTTGTTTAGGGACGATTGGTAAGTAGTTTAACGATACTACAGTAACTACAGCCTTTTTTATCGTACGACTAGTCGTATACGTTCCCAACATACGACAGTCTTGGCAACGTTTTATCTACCTACGCAGCGTCCATATCAATAGATTTGGGTTTACTGTATCTAGCAGGTGCAAGGATTTGTTTAATCTTATTAGGTACAATGATAGTATCTGCGAAGGAATCTATGTAATTTTGTAGAAGTATCTAGAATGGAGATAGAAAACAAATAATTATGTGGGAAGTTATGTGTAAATCGATACTTATCGCCGATTTCATTTATGCGTAGATACGCAATTTTGATCGGCAAAGTCCATTTCTAATCAGTTTATAATTTTTTTGGGACCTTCTTTTTTTTCTTTCTTTCGTAAAATAACATACTTACCTAAACATAATTATGATAATGCCTACATATAAACAATGATTTCTTTGAAGCCACGTGCTCGATTGTTAATACCAATGTCCCGTGTATCACGAAAATAGAACGCAGTGGTTTCGTTTTAAATGTCAAAAGAGCTAGCTCTACTATCAACGTGGGCCGAATCGTACACTCACTAGGTGACCCACGTACTACAGTTAAGCCCGATAAAGGGCCAAAAGACATGCTTGACCTATGTACCGTGTTCCATGATAATAAAATGACAGCTACAATAAGTCGATTACCATTAGAAGAGGCTGGTAACAATGGTAACAACGTAACTACTGCCGGTGGCTTCTCATCTCCTACGCTTTGACTCACCGCTCAATGTAAGAATTTGGAGCATGAGGAAGTATCCATTAATTGTCCTGTATGTTGCTTCCTTTGTGTAGGTATACGTGGAATGTAACTTGTTTCTTATATGTACTTTCCATCGCGTCTTTCCATTGTGTCTGAACACAGCATGAAATCAGTACCTAACACAGAAGTACCTACCTAACGGCTTAAAATATTAATAATTAGTGTGATCAGAGTCGATAAATATTCCTATTAAACAGTATTATCGTGATATGGAAATAAGTGGAACCTTAGGCCCAGTTTCTCGAACAAAATGATAGGAAAATAATGGTGACAAATTGCAATGAAATGAATGAATTTTACATGATGATATGCGTTTAATTTGTGCCGCGGATATAATAATATTATTGAAACATTTTGGAAATTTAAAAGAAATGAAATCCTAAATAACTAAATTAGCTTAAGTGCTTGGAATGTTTGAAAAAAAGTGTTACGTGGAGTATGATACTAAACTGCAGACTTGCTTTGTTTGAAATGTTTCATTCAAAGCCAACTAAGAGAAACCGTGTCAAAATGTCTTTTTATAACTTCTGAACCGAATTTATTTGATATCTCGGACGTATGTTAACCGGTCAATGACATGAATATTTCTGACCTTCCATTAAAAGTGGTCAGGTAAAAATTAAAACTAGTTTTCGTATTTTTAATAAAGTCAAAAGTGGATTGACAACTTTTGCTGACGAAAGATGGTTAGATATGAATTTTAATATTTGCATTGTGAAGATAGTAAACAGGCCTATGTATAGCAGTGGACGTCTTTTGGCTGATATGATAATACACAAACTGAAAAATAAAATTAACAAACCAATTTTAATTTTATTGGGTTGTTAATTCCTTCATTTATACTAAAGTAACAGAGGGAAGTCGCAATTTAACTGGTTTATTTAAAACCTAACGTGATTCAAATTAAAATCTATTCGTTCATTTGAAATTTCAGCTTAAGTACTTACCTACTGTAAATACCTAGACCAAAATATTTACAGAATTTTACTAAACAAAGGCATGATGTTTATATAATAGTTAAAGTAAAAACAAGCCCGACAATGCTAACAGAATTCCAGACTAAACACATAAAAATGTTAAACATTCGTCTGGATTAATATTAATTACTTCGCCGAAGAATATTTAATGCAATTCATTCACAGATAGAATAATAGTTAATTTATGAAAATCATATACGGTACATGAGTGCGTCACTGCAAAACGTTAGCAAAGATATAACGAAGAAAAAAATAAATTTATTTAACGTTTTGAATAGAACAAAAATCGTTCATACAATCTTAAATGGTATAAAACCAAGTCGATGTCTGCCTGTGTCTATTTTTCCGCTTATTTCTTCTAAACCAACCATTTCAGATGATATTACATAGAATGTAATATCATCTGAAATGGTTGGTTTTACTGATTACACCTTTTCAAATAAGTCCCTAGATGTAGAAGGTTCTTATGAATAGAAGAAAAATGGAAAAATTGCAGGAAAAAAAAATTGTATGGCAAATCGTAAAAACCACCCGGATACGACTAAGATGTATTTTAATTCTGAACTCCATGCAGACGAAGTCACGGGCAGAAGCTAGTACAGAGTAAATAGCACAATCTGAACGTAAATATTCCCATTAAAAAGAAAGAAATCTCGCATGCCTTGATTAAGTTAAGCCTACCATAAATTATGCGGAGCTGGACAATGTAGCGTAGTAATATTTTTAATCTTTCAAATCCTTTATTATCTTAAGCATTTAGATAACTACTGATGATTCCTTGCATCTGTGTACTCACTTTTGTAAGACACAGAAATATGAAAGTAATGGCAATCAACACTTTATGAGACGTTGCCGAATTTATTAGATACTTTTATTGTCAGTTTGATTGATAACAGTAATGTCTGATTAGATATCGATGATAGTTAAAAAAGGGAGGGGTTCTATCTGTAGGTTGATAGCAAAAACATCTTGCTATAAACCAGTTTTTAATAAGGTTTTAGCAAGTTTTTTTTATAAAATTGTATGAATACGAAACTATTTACTTTAATAGTGAACATTTGCATTTTATACACTTGTCTGAGTCTTGATACGATAGCCAATAAATTAATGAGATACTGCTGACCGCTTAATTTAATAAGAAATTCTTGGAACAGTTCAGATAGATATTAAAACAATATCAAGTCATTGTGAGGGTCTGTTCTGACGTACAGATAACGCACATCTGCATACTTAAAGATAAACGCGATTACAACTGGTAATTAAACACTGTTGTCAGGTAGTGATAAGACGATGGCCGATTACAGCAGCGACAATTTTAAAATTTTAATTTATGTAAAATTATTTTAAGTGGTGCAACGGTTTTCTGATATTTTCTTTGCAGTAAATAAATATGGATTTATTTTTGTTAATTGTAATTATAAAAGTATTATCTACACTCACCACATAATATTCCAAATACGAGTTCAAAAACGAATGCATAAACACGTACTTTTTTTTCGTGAATAGGTAAAATTAAAATAAAACCATTACAGTTTCAACATTTTCCTTCGATTTTTAAACAACCGCATTATAAAATAACTTTTTAATTTTTATAGCACACTTACTTTTTAATTTAATGGCGCGGGCTCACAAGGATTCAAATTTTCTTACGTTTTTTATTTAATTTAAATATAATTAGGTATTAAAACACTCGTGTGATACTATTATCACACTCGGCTCCGCTTCGTGTGATAAACCCACACTCGTGTTTTAATAACCCCTTTTATTTGATCGTTGCATAAACTATTATTACTATATATATGCACACAAAATTTGTAAAAATAGTTTACAATAAGAGGACACTTATAGAAAATCTTTGGGTGGACTGAAATATTAAAAAAAAAAATAGTTATTGAACTGCTTGACCTGTTCCAAATCGAAGAAAGTACTTGGTTCTATATATAATATTATTTTGTTAAAAGCGAACAGAAATAATTGAATAGGTAAAATATATTTTGCCTTTTATTTGCCTAAATTTCATCTGTATTATGCGTATGTATTGTACTTAGAATTAATGCACTTTTATGTGGTGTGTGTGTTCATTTCTGCCTAACTTTCCTGTACATAACAAACTTTTAAACGGTAGCAATTTATAGTTAAGTAGACGAAGTGTTAGACAAATCTGTCTCAGTCAGTTGATCTTTGTTTTGTAACGTAATAAAAAGGGTTTATTTCCATAACCATTGTTGTCTATTAATCAATACAAAAGTCTGAGCAGCGGTTAAAATTATGATTTACTTCAGTTCAATAACGTTCTGTTTGGTTTAAGTTTCTCTTTAACTTAATAATTTCTGTCACAATGTTGCAGTAAAGAAATGGTGATTTCTTAATTATTATTATTATTATATTTCCCGTAAGTATAAACTAAATATAACAACACTAAACACTAAACAAACTGTTTGAAAGTAATCATAGTCCAGAGTATAATAACATTTGATAAGGGTAATCATCTTGTCATTGGAATTCCAATATAATAATATGTACATAGTTACTCATTAAACTGAGTTAATTTTACCTTATCGATAAAGTTGATTCAGCGTTTAATTAAAAGGAAAATGCAGCTCTTTGCCTAAAAACATACAGTGCCTAGTACGCACATAATGTAGGTACCTACTTATGTAAGTACATTACTCATGGTCAGTATTACTCATCGTTTAGATATAGGTACCATAACTAAGCAGTGTGCATTGTCGACTAAAGTTCACTGCTCTTTATAACTTCATTGTTTACAAATAAAATGATAAACAATTCTGTTATTTATTCTGTTTCTTTGGATTCCACAATGGAACGAAAATGTACCTTCTTTATGGGTGGGAAATTATTAAATGACTCCTTCCGCTCTGGGTGGAGCGGGAGGGAGTGATAGACTCTTCTTTGACACTTCGTTGAGCTCCTTTTGGTACTAAGTTGAGCTACTCCGGTCTACTGCGTACTGCAGCCTACCCAAATGTCCTTACTTTGGTATTGTTCGTCAAATCGTTGAGCTCCTTAAAGTTCTAAGTTTGAGCTCCACAATAACTGACAAATGCTTGCACTGTCTGGACAGGTCCACTCAAATCTGTGTGGCACTTTCCTCAAAAGGCCACCTCAGACATTAACCTACATGGTTCTCGTATGATTTGACCAGTACAATTTGTATGGACTTCAAAAGAGACTGTGACCTCTGAGTTTATTTCGGTGTTTCTTCTCAGGGTAGTCAGCTAGGAAACACCGGCCTCATCTAGCTTAAAATGACCAAAAAATATTGACGTGTAAAAGTGTTATGTTTAACCTACTTACAAAATAAATGTCATTTATCATTTATCATTTACTTAACGACTTAAACCCATTCGAGTTCCTCCTAGTACGACGTTCCAGGGCCGCTGTGACTTTTTCGAACAAAATCCGCAACCCTGAAGACAAACACATGTTTACTTTTAGTCAGCCTGGACTCTCCCACTCTCGGGCAAGGGTCTCCCCCATTTCTTTGCTAAGAAGCCATCTAAAGTCGTCCCGACATCATCTACATGGTTAGTATGTTTAGAATTTGATGATTGGACTATGTGACCGTAGTATCGTGAGATAATTTGTGTATAGAAAACGCAGAGAAAATATTTTTCTCAGTAATCGGACTATCTCAATGGCGTTGAAAACTAATCTAGTGACGTAAGTACTGCAGTTGTTTGGTGACGATTGTTTTTATTATTGATGTCAGTTGTTTATATTAGATGCAAGTTTCGTATTGTTGCATTGACCAACAAATTTTAAAATAGTGAACATAAATTACTGGGCCATTAGGTTGGTAGGGTCCTGGCTGTGGCAATCTTTAATCATTCTGCGCGTGAACTACAGTAATGAATAAATACGAGTTATATTATTTATTGTAAATTCCTTTTGACGTATTTATTGTATTCTTAGAAGTAATAAACCTCGCTGATTTCTGAGATCTGATTGGTTACAAAGATACTTTAATGAAGAATGAATTAGTTTAATCTTCTTTAAGTTTGATTTTTTTATTCCAATAAGAATATATTTTTAACCTCACAACAATTAAGAACAGTTAAGAACAATTAAGGACAGAAGTAAGATGAAAATGAATGATTACCAACTCATCTAATTTAAATTGACGTTAAAAATACCAATTTACAGAATAAGACCATAACTGTGTTAAACTTATTAGATAACAGAAAAAAGAGTTTTAATAGGTACAACACGTTTAATAAGAGGTCAAGCTATTATGTAATATATGTAGGTGTACTCAGTGGATTATTGATGTAACATTCGAGGGAACAATTGACATAATAATTATAAGTTATTTAATACTGTTCAGTACTTAAGATGAGTGCACGTGGTGTTATGATAACTTATGTAATAGTAATAATCGTAGAGAAAAAATTTTTTAAAATTAAATAAACCTGTTTATAGGTAAAGAAAACAGTTAGTGTAATATTGGTAATAAATTGGTTAAAGATCTGTAGATACACAGAATCTATTGAGATTCTGTGTATCTACAGAGCTTTAACATGTTATAATTCAACTTAACACAAACGTTAATTTATACCTACAATAACACAATTCCATGCACTTGCTCATAATTCAAATAAGTTCATTGGCCAATATTTTGATAAAACTGACACAATTTGTTTAATTTCCAACCTTACAAACTAAAAGTTAAGGTCGAAAACCATACGTTAAATCACAGTCACTGTTGAAGTGTTATCAAAAGTGGTAATGAACTAAATACAGTCATTAGTTTTACGCGTTTACCCGTTCTTCTGTTAGTATCGAATATTATTGGGGTCGAACAATGAGTAAACATTGAGTTTCGCGTGTAAGTCTTTGTGTCTTTGGAACAGAAAGTCTTGTTTCTGTCCGTCTTAAATCTTGAAATAAACTGAACCCTCAATATTTTTAATTTACATGCAAACAAAGATGTTCGCAAAGTCGTAACGAATGAATTTTATGAGATTTAGATACACATTTATAGTACAAACTCGGGGCATCGCCTCGGCTTCGCCCGGATGTATTTTTTTTTTTTTTGTACAATCCTCGCCCTGATAATTACAAACACAACAAAAAAATAATTATTTTTTTCAAGTTAGTCGTCGTTCTCAAGTTAAGCGCGTACATACATTTCGGCAATTCATTTTTATTTATAAAAAATACATAGATAGATAACTTACCAAACAAGCGAGACCGACGACTTTACCACTAATAACAAAACAGGTACCTAAGGCTAATACAATCAAAGAACAGGAAACAAACAGAATCAAATAATATGTTAATTAGACATTATTAATGATGAATGAATAGATATTATGATAACTGTTTGCACGCAAACTGTAGAACTATATATAAGCTTTCAACATACGTGATAGTCTATACTTTAATAATAATAATAATAATGATGGGATGGGATATCAGCTAAATGTTAGTAAAGTTACCTTTAAATATTACATAAGCTTAAGATACGTCGTCACTAATGATAGTACTAATGATCTCTAAATCGTAATATATAGTACTTAAAGTTAATAAATGTACCCATTGCTCTTTGACTTGTTTTAAATATTGCTTTTTTTTTTTTTCTAATACTTAATATTTCATGTAGCATTTAAGAGGGATTTTGTTTGTACGAAATGACTATTTAATGTTTGTTATGTTAGTATTTTTAATTGGGATAGACGCTCAAAACTTAATGATGGGTGAGGAACGAGGTTGCCTACATATTATAATTGTTTATGTTGCTTTTATTTTTTTTGTGTGCCTTCTGTGCAAATATTTCGACACAAATGTATTTTTGTTATGAAATAAATAACTTGGACTTGATCATTGTGGTAGGTAGGCTAAGAGGAAAATATTGCGATTAATATTAATTTAATCAGGCTAGTTCTCAATGTTTAACTCTCACTATCTCATGAAGTTTAACATACATAAGTAGTACAGTATTGACTTCACTTTACATCAGTTCCAGAGATAAGTATCCTATCAGCGTTCGTTTCCTTCTTGGCATTCCTTCAACATAAGTAATTATATCACATACTATCTTCAATTTAATCGTTATGACAGTCTATGCTAAAAAATATTTTCATGATTCTTCTGTTAAAAATAGATGGTTCTACTTTATTTCTGTATCAATCAGTAATCCACTATCTATCTGTAGCTAATTGTGATTTAACCTAGTGTGTGTTGAGGTCAATGTTACATTAACCGACTAAGTTGTATCACAAAAAACTCAAGGGCATTATGGTAAAAATGTCATCTTTGTTATCTCTTTAGTTTTTATTTGAAGGAAATACTCGTACATAACCAAACGAGGCAAATTATTAAAGGTCCCAATATACAACCTTGAGGAATCCATAGTAGTACGAGTGAGTTTGTACCACCTACCTAATTGGAAATGCCTTGGCCCATCATGAATATGAAATAAAAGAATAATAAATGAGCTCCTGTCCACAATGGCATGTTCCACGGCCCTTTGACACCCATCGTTACATTTAATCAGGAGCATTTATGGTACTTGTGGTGTCCTCGTTTGCTGCTGGGTTCGTAAATCAAAGCCACACACTCGTTTCACCAAGGAGCGCATACACGTCCGCACCGGCCGGCGGTTGGGCAAGCAATGCCGTGGCGTGCATGCGCCGCTTGTACTTTATTAATACGTCACACCTCTTCCTTTACATAAGAGTTTAAACAAACAAATATAATAACTGATTAATTATTTTTACTTAATTATCAAATAGTTAATTAATTCTCCACATTCTATAATTTCTAACAAGGTAAAATTTACCTTCCACTGAATACTTATTATACAATTTAACAGAGTTATTTATCTATTCTTTTGCCTCTATCGAATCACTTTTATTCTCTGAATCATCTGTTTGATAATAATTTTTCCCCTATTTCCAGGTATATACCATACTTTTCCCTTTTTCCTTCACTTGCTTTCCAAACTGTGTTTTATAAAAGTCTAAGTCAAAACGTTCATTTCAATAAGGCCATCAAACGGCTCTTTTGAACGTCATCATTTACATCCAAATACTATGTATACAAAATAAGGTGACTCTACTGTCCGTTCGTAAAGGTAGATTCTTATGGAGAAGAACGGACAAGAAACTCCACAGTTACTCTTTTCAAATAAATGTTTTACAATATTTTGAATACACACATTAACTTTGATATATGTGAGGTTGATGCACTTAGAGTATACTGCTTATAGAAATCAAAGTATTACCAGCAGAGGTAAACTTTTTCATTTTCTTAATAAGTACATGGTACTCACATATTTACAAATATTGGATCCATTAATAAAACAGTGTGTGAGTTAATAGAAAAATAAAAACTCAAAAAAAGAAAGAGTACATCTATAAAGTTAATACATAAATTGACCAGTTTGATTTTGTCTACACTACACCCTTGGTTGTTCGATGCAGCAGTCAATGGCGTAGTCATTTATTCCGTAGCGCCATGATTCCACGACACTGCCATCCGTGACTAGCACCCATCCTCGGGTGTAGTACAATATCCAGTCATGGGGGCTTTGTGCACAGCGCTCCCCGCACAACATTACTCAACGGAAAGATATCCGATCTAACAAACTAAATTTCTGAAATGCACACTCACTCATGAAAATTCCGTTATAATCTGTGCACCAACACAGACCAGAATCGCAACAACAATTTGAAAATATCTAGCACGATATGTGCAACAACATATTAAGCGCTGTGTACTTGGTGCACAGACAGAATTTGTAGCAACGATTCCTTGGAGACCCATCGCCTCATGTTATTCATGAGGTGCGGTCAAGAGTTAAGTAAACAAGCCATCAGACTTGGTTTCATTATCACTGTCATCAACTATGTCATCTAAGTCTCGAGGCAGTGATCGGGGGTCTTGCCCACACGATCATGGAGGTATTTATACATTCGCTTAGAGTCAAGCGCCCTTATTCGGGGTATACCCAGGTCCATCTCCTTGATAATTCTTAAATGAACCTTTGAATTTAGGATTTTAATTAATCCGGTTTCACTCTTAGTTTCCTAATAACACGAAATCGTTCACGGATATATTTTTTTTTTTTTTTTAACTTCTGTGCAATCTGTGAGCTTTACCTTGTATCACACAGCGCTTAAAACTCTCTATTGGAATCTCATGGACCTCATCTAATCGACTTTAGAATCTACATCACTAAACATCAATAATAACGGTCTCGCAATTTCTACAGATGCCGCCTTTTACGCAATATATTGCACCTATTGCGTCTTGTTACGATTTGCTATCGTTAATCTCTACGGTAATTGTCTAAAAACTTTTCATGTTACAGAGCTATTCCATGTCACTCTAATGTCGTTCAGTCGGTAAACCTTTGACAGACCGACAGTGGCTGTAAATGGTTTCATTGAAACAAATGTTTTAGGTTTGATCCGCGATTAGCTAGTATTCATGATTACCAAGTCTAAGCACCAATAATAGTCATCGAAATCACATTAATTTGAACAAAGAAAATAAAAACCTCTGACTCTATGTGTAAAATTGTACGTGCTTTTACATTAGACTTTACATTCGATTCTACATTCGACTTTACATTTGACGCTTTTCAGTGTTTTGGTCGATAATATACTCCTCTTTATTATGAAACTGACCTTTTCCGGCATGATTTCTCAAGCTTAATAAAATCGTTAAAATGTTTCTACTTCCTCCTGTTTTCTTTTTCTGTTAGAAAATATAAATTTCGTTAATCCGACTTGGTTTCGAACTTAAGGAACTGTCTCATTTCTTTAGAGCTAATGCATAGACATCGACACCTTCCCCTTCTTCAGCATGAACGTTGACTATAATCTACCCGGAAGATTATAGTCAACTTCTTGTTTGTAGTGCTATTCCCCCAACGTAATAGAGAGTAGCTCGTTTCTTAGCAGGATTGTCGATGATGACAGGCAATGTGTTAAAATCAAGAGCCCTCTTCCATTTCTCCCTGCGAGTGTCGATAATTATGTCTGATCATCTTCGCAATCAGGAAGTTTGGAAGTGTGGATGACGCATGAGTCATTTTGGGTTTTAATAAAATTGACTCTTACTTTTGCATGGCTTTTTACTGAAAATCATTAACAGAAACACACAACTGCGTAGCCCTAATATAAAGATGCAAGTACTCTTTACGTGGCCCTTTGTGTGTTATTTACTCTTTGCGTGGCCCTTTGTGTGTTATTTACTCTTTGCGTGGCCCTTTGTGAGTTATTTACTCTTTGCATGGCCCTTTGTGAGTTATTTACTCTTTGCGTGGCCCTTTGTGTGTTATTTACTCTTTGCGTGGCCCTTTGTGAGTTATTTACTCTTTGCGTGGCCTTTTGTGAGTTATTTACTCTTTTCGTGGCCCTTTGTGAGTTATTTACTCTTTGCGTGGCCCTCTGTGAGTTATTTACCCTTTGCGACTCTTTGCGTGGCCCTTTGTGTGTTATTTACTCTTTGCGTGGCCCTTTGTGAGTTATTTACTCTTTGCGTGGCCTTTTGTGAGTTATTTACTCTTTGCGTGGCCCTTTGTGAGTTATTTACTCTTTGCGTGGCCCTCTGTGAGTTATTTACCCTTTGCGTGGCTTTTTAAGTCATCACTGGTTTAGCCCTTTCTCAACTAAAGATGGGTTAGTACCGATATTTATCAGTATTGGCCAATAAGACTATATTAGTCTAGAAATATTATAATATTTTAACTAACATTTATATCAGTAATATTTAACTAATACTTATTAAATACGTATCACTTCACGAATGTCAGAATGATTGAGTGAGTCTAATCCCACCGATCCGTGTCAAGTGAATGGAATCCCAGATTATGATAAAGATTATTGTACATGTTAGTAATCTGTGGATTATGTGAATATTAAATATTAGCATATATTAGTTCGTCGGATTACTGATACGTGAATCCATGGAATGTTACTAATCTCTTAACTTATACCAATATGTTCGTTACACTCCTATTCCCAACTACATCGGGGTCGGCTCCCAGTCAAACCGGATTCAGCCGAATACCAGGATTCTACGTGGAGCGGCTGCCCACCAGACCTCCACAACTCATTAACTGGCTAGGTAATACGGTACTTCATGGCAAGACCGGTGTCAGACCTTCCGGCCTCCAACAATTCGTAACGTAACTGCCAAAGGTCTACAAATGACAGCCGGGCCCAATGGCTTAACGTGCTTTCCGAGGCACGGAGTAGTCTCGGTATGTTAAGATCCACAGACCAACCTCGACAAGCGTTGCTTTACCTTGAAGATTGGCCCGTGCGGCTGTTATAATTTAGCCACGAGCTCCTTGCTCCTTTAGGTAAACCTTTAATAAAATTATGATTCTCTCAATATAAATTGTGCTAGTATACTATTAGACAAGTACCTAATCGCTAAATCTTACCATTGCCCGTTTTTTTAATGGTACTCGTATAATGGAGTGTGCTAGCTAACATGTTGTAAATACTATTTAAGTTTATGATTTCCATGTTATTGGATACATATTTATTTTTGTTCCTGTGTCTTAAAATACTTTGTGTGCTATTGTTCAATTCAAGTTTTTAAAACGTAACAGACAGATGTGTTGCTGGGGAGTTTGTTGCGCCACTTCTTTTTCCCAGCTAAAACACTAGGAAGTGGTGACGGGTGGGCGTTTTGGGGCACTGTCTTTATGTATGTAAAATTTGACGTTCAAAAAGTGCTGGCTCTCAGCCTAATTTGAATAAATGACTTTTGATTTTGATTTTAATTTCAATATTGTGATGTAATTATCGTTAATAATATAATAAAAGTAACCATGAAAATAATACATCTTTCATACCTTGTCCAAACCCAATTGAATTGTTAAAAAACGTAAATAATTGTAAATGTGGGTAACAAGTAAAAACACTTTTTTTTTATTTTATTTTTAATGTGGGTAGGTATGATATATTTTTAATGGGCTGTAAATACGCTACTCGACATTATGTCAATGTATAAGTAGACTAAGATAAAACTATGAGTTTTATATGTGTGTGCCAAATAAACTCATTTTCTTTCTTTCTTGGAACAACCTTCGCATTGCAAGGGTTCTGCCGGTGGTAAATTGGACATTTTGAGCGACCTGAAACAATGTCAATTTGCCTTTGTATTGCACCCTTGGCGCCATTGATTTGCCTTTGTATTGCACCCTTGGCGCCATTGGATAAGGTGTTTCGTATTTTATTTATGCTTTCAGTAAAATACAGATTACTGGTCCTAAATTTCCTCATAATATTGTTATTAGCAATCTGTAACCCAATCTTTTTTGTTTTGTATTTGTGATGGGTTTGCTCTTGACTCTAGTCAATGTCAGATATGACAGAGACAAAGTCTACGATGGAGTGAGCTTACCCAGAAGGAGCCTGTTCACTCGAATTTTTTTTTTTTTTTTTTTTTTCCAAAATTACTATCTGAAATGTGTATACCATGTTCTCACACTGCAAAATCCTAGATAAGTCCTAGATATATTTTACCACGATGACTGTATAACGAATAAACTACAATATATGTCTAATTTACACATTATTATGTCCCTGAATTGAATTTTATTGTTACCTTTTTTTTTATTTTTTTTTAGCTAGATGCGGCGTAAATGGACAATAATAGAATGAGTACTACAGTGGCTTAGCATGGGTGTCAACCGCCCCCTTGTTTAGGTTTTGAAGGGGCCGCCCGAGGCGGTTCGCCCCTCGCCCCTACTACGCTACGCCACTGGAGTGATATAAATCTTTATTACGCGAAGTAGATATGGGTTATGCCGGTGACATTTATTACATTAGGTTTAGTGATATTTAATGTTCCTAAAACTTCAAAACGACAAAGGAATCAATCAATTGATCCATGTAATTTGCATTTTTTATGGATATATATGCCCTTGGCAAAATTACACCTTAATGCTCCTTGGCACCTTGATTCAACTTGGGAAAATACTACTTTGTGCTCCTTGGCACCTTATTGCACCTTGGCAACATACACTAATACACTTTGGTACATTTGTTATGATAGCATATTGTATTACCTACCTATATCAATAAGTAGTACATGTACCTATTGCGCTGATTGATTGCATGCATTTGACTTATCTGCTTTAATATTACTAACGACATTTGCTTTAGGTACCTCAACCTTAAAACATCATTTAACTTAAGCGAACGCGATGAATAGTGAGGAATCATAATTTTGCACTGAAAATTCTTATTACCTACGTAGGTATTTAAATAAATAATGTCACTGGATAAATTACATTAACGTGGACTTACACGGTATTTCTTATTACAATTTCTACTAATAGGTACCTACGTAGAAATTATCGTCACAAGATATAGGAAGACTGTTACCACCGAGTAGGTACTTATTTTAAAATTTTATTTTTAACTTATTTTAGAAATATCCACGGCTATGGTCAAGAACAATAATTATGATAGAAATTATTTTTAGAAAAGTATTCATTGCTTTTTTTCATGACAATGATAATAATAACCTATTATTGATCGATCAGACAAATAACACTGTATTTGTTATTTGTAATGTCTAGTCATTTGTTTTAATAGTACTTGGACAGATAGATACATATACCACTTAATCGATAGCACCATAAAACCGTGAGGTTGTTATTAGTGTATCATTTTTTTTTTTTTTTTTTTCGTGCACGTGAGTTCATCTCCCTCCTTTTTCATATAGCAGCATAATTTACCACTTACTTGAGGCTCGTCGCCACTGTGGTGTCCTCGTTTGTTGCTGGGTTCGTAAATCAAAGCCACACACTCGTTTCACCAAGGAGCGCATACACGTCCGCACCGGCCGGCGGTTGGGCAAGCAATGCCGTGGCGTGCATGCGCCGCTTGTACTTTATTAATACGTCACAGTACTAATATCTATTTTAACGCTGACATAGCTAGGTATATATACCTTGTTTTGTGGAACATGTGCCAATGTGTGTCACACAAGGTGGGGTCTAACGCCTGCAGCAGTAACCCAAACAAAAGACTAACAGTTGATTGTTACTTTGTTATTACGTTTAATGACCTTGTACTGATTTGGAACAAGTTAAATCGCCAATCTACCTTCTAAAATCTTGTGATTCACACAAATCAGTCACAAGCTGGGATATTTATTATACTAATACTGATTTAATAGGTATCGATTTTTTTGATGCTATGTTTCTTGTCAGTTTTGTGTATTTTTTAATTTAAGTTTTTATTAAATTCTAATAAGTCTAAAAAGTGATTAATAGGTACCTACCTATCAGTTTGTATCGGGGGTTCTTCTCAGCGGCTACGACCTGCCTACCCTAGTCAACTATATTAGGGTCGGCTTCAGACTATCCAGATGTAGACAGCAGCAGCAGTATTTTAGATGGTATCTCCATCTAAAATACTGCTGCTGCTGTCTGCATTTCATCATCATCTCTATCTGACATCCACAACGCTGTACCTAGGCGATAGGATACCTGATACTGGTGTCAGACTTTCTGGCTTCTGACTACCCTTATCGACTGTCAAATAATTATGTACAAATGAATGACAATCAATGTTTTAGCGTGTTTTCCGAGGCATGCCCACTTAAAGCGTTGCAACTCTTCCAAGATAGGAAACACTGATGAAATAAAACTTTAAAATCGGTTCCATATGTTAAATGAAATCATCATTTAAACGGGATCGCCTTTAAGTTCGCTTCAGAAAAGAGTATTCTTTTCTGAAGTGATAATTTATAAAATAAACATGGGCTACTTAATTCTATCTCTGACGACTTCTTTATTTGGATGGTGCTACTAAACTGGTTTTACATTCAAACTCTCATAGAGAAGTTATTGACAACTGGTTGAGATGGTGCATTGACCCGATACTTTGATTACCCGTCCTCTTAGTAGTTTTTAGTGTCACAGGTTTTACTCAAGCTGATCATAATCTCTGATCATTGAACTATAGTAGGTGCTGGCTCTGAAAGTTTGAATATAAGGGGCATTAAGAAAAGTGTTATAAAGGAAGTTGGGAAAGGCTCCAATGCCCGACGGTGGACTGCGAGAATTGTTAGATTTACCACTGATTACAGTCAGTGAAGCTAGTAAATTCGCGTTTGTGTAAATGCACACTCAAGACACTCTGTCTAATGTTTATCTCACCGGAAAAGAGTTAGAGCTGCAAAAGACGCGGATATATTGGGAACTATTGAATTTGGATAGGATTGCTTCTACACAAAACGATTTTTTCATAATATATCGAGAAATTATAATCTATTAAAGGTTTATTACAATCTCACGGAGTCTGCAATTTCCGGTGACATTTACGACGAAAGACGTTGAAAATGTCTAAAATTATGATCAATTGATCATATTATAATTCACTTAAGATAACGAGTTACAAAATATATGAGATCGTTTATGTAATCCTGTTGTCTTTTAGAACGCAGCTGAACGAAATTGCGCGTTAGTTAGATAACTATTATGTGCAATGTTTGGAACGTGCTCTTTTAAGTAAGTTAATACATTGTTATGAACGTGCCTCGTGGTGCAAATCAGTTACATTGTGCGTCACATTGCACACGCTAATAAGAGAGTGGGCAGAGCGCAAAGAATTGTGCGCATTAAAAAAGTTAAGACGTAACAGGACCACAGGACTAATATGTATTCATTTAATTCCTAACATAGATTATAGACCCTTTATCACAGACAAAAAACGGTAAGAATATAAGTTGAATTTACTGACCTGATCGGAAATCGGACTTGACTAAATTGATGGAGAAGTTATATTCCAAACATTGGATCCAAATAGCATAATCACTAGTCACACATAACAGAATGATTTCTCGAGAAATTGCAGCTTGAAAACGTTCAATTTATAATAACAAACAGAACTTGTTTTTATTGTGTAAACAACACTAAATTGCGTTTGGCTAAAAAAAAAGCAATCCACATCGTCATATACAAGGAAAACAAAACACATTCAGCAAATTATTAATTTTATTGCCCACTGCCAGTACCTACTGTTCATTTAAGTATTAATCAAAAAGTTTTGTACTTCAAATACAGGTTAATTTAAAATAACTCAGGCAAACTAAGATGAAAAAAATGCACCTAAGACCAAATGCACAAAGAAAAAAATTATAAAAAAGAAATGTTTAATGGCATCAACTTTTTTTTTTCACCATTTGTGGCCAGTTATTATTTAAGATACCTTATGTCAGGTCGAAAATTAAATATAATTAATTTTAATCAGGACAGATAAAAAATAAAAGGACTACGTATTTATGACTTAGCAATTAATAGGTATTGATGAGTTTAGCGTTTAGAATAAAAGCCATATCAGAAATTAATTATTACCTCGAAATCGCCGTGAGCATGCGTGGTCATTATTAATACCCTTTTTTTTTTTTTTTTTTTGGATGGGAAATCATCAAATGACCCCTCCCGCTCTGGGTTGAGCGGCAGGGAGTGTCAGACTTCTACTGACTAAAACCCACCCATGCTCCTCTTAGTGCCTTTTACGTTCCAGGGCCGCGGTAACTCTTTCGAACAAATCCGCAACCCTGGTAGGCACTGGCCCTAACGGGCCCCTACTCCTATGCTGACATCTCTTTGAGGCGCGCGTGGAACACAACGCGCCGTCGGCTTGGGTCTGGCTTTAATCGGACAGCGAGCCACCCAACGCTCGCCGTCCGCAGACCCGCACCTACGGTGGCCGGGAATCGCCCAGCGACTCCCGACGCCCGGTGCGTCTCCCTATGCCGCGGCGGCTGGGGCGTGAGGGTTGTCTCTCCCTCACGCGGCCCGCCTCCTCCTTCACTAGCATTACTGCTTCGCAGAAGGAGGTGACGGCTTGCCATGCCTCCTCGCTCCGGACCATGGATTGAACCAGGGCCGGACGCGAGAGGTCGCCGCCGCCGATCGCCTCGACGAGGACACGGCGCTGCTCCGCCGATGCGGGGCAGGCCTCCACCGTATGCTCCACCGTGTCCTCCGGGCGATCCTCGCATTATTAATACCCTTACCGTACGTGTATGAGAAGAGTCATTTGCCTAACAGGCGTTACAGTAATAGGCTATTATTGTGATAAGATAAACCTTTTGTTAGTATTTAGGCTGTATTTAACCAGCACAAAAACAAAAGTAGAATAAAAACAAGATAGTGCATTTAAACACAGCTAATGTCGCTTCCTGCTATGACGAATTACTAGATAAACGTAAGTTTTGCAAAGTGTTGGGTATTTAAATTATATGTAGAATAGTTTAACATCATAATTCGGTTGAGTAAATGGCGAAGTCCTTTAGCGAAGTGTTCTGAAGTCCTCTAGCAAGTTTTATTGCGGAAGTCGTCTTCCGCAACCGCCTTGCACAATGGAAACACTTGCGCAAGTCAACTTGATACAAGATTTAGGAACCATTTAAACTGTCAATGTGCCAAAAACGGAAAGTCAATTCGCATACAAACTTGCTAAGGACACCTTACGTTAGGTAAAAACAAATGAGCAATTTACCATTTTTTTCTACTTTTGAGTATTTAGAACTAGACTAGCTGATCCGATAGAAGTTAGTTTTGTCCTTGGAAAGTTCATTTCTCATGCAAAGAATAATTTTCGCGGCAGGGCTAACTTGCTTTAAAAAGTGCCCGTTACTTGCGCCTTACGTACAATTACAATTTCTAAAATAAGTATTAAGCTAAGTACCTTATCGCTTTGAGATATCTTGTAATGATAGAGGTGTTGTTTTAAATAAACAATTTTTTTTTTTTTTTCATCGGACCTTAACGGACATTACTAAAAATATGCAGATTGGTTCTGGTTCTGCCGTTTTCAAGTGTAGTGCGTACCTAAAGCATATTTTATAATTAATAAGCATTATTTAAAAAGAAGCTAGCAGACTATGTTGAAATTAAAGCTTTAACGTGTTGTTAAGCATATACCTAATAACATAGTAACTAATAAACTACCGTACTAAATACATGTAAACAAAGCTGTTGCTATAATATAGATTTAAAAGGAACTTGTGACCTTTGGAGCAGCCACACGTGTCGCTTTGTGGCCGGTTCTCGGTAGCGCCACAGAGTAACGAATCTTCGTGTTTTTGTATTGAATTATGTCAGTATGACAACAGCAGTGAGAGATAATGCATTGTTTGGTATTACGTAAACGTTTTTACCGTTATGTTATTGTGTACTCTGTGATAGTTTCCTGAACCTTTGTTTGCTTTATCTAAGTACTTAGGTAGGTACTCTATTCGTTGAGATTGTCGAGAGTTTGTTCGTGTTACAGACACAAATAGCCTTTATTTCCGATAGTATATATTACAATTTGTCAATTTTAAAATTTTTAATCTTACTTAAGTCGATTTCATAATTTATTGTGCATGCTTTAATCTCATTTCACTATACTCATGCTACTAGTTTAAGAATTATTACTTATTGCTTAAATTTTTTAAATTACTTATTTAATAAGTAGTTTCAATGTGTCGCATAGTACCGGTTGTTGTGGCGACGCTTGGGGGAGGCCTATGTCCAGCAGTGGACGTCTTTCGGCTGATATGATGATGATGAATAGTTTCAATTATCATTGGTTTAACCGGTCAGGCCCAACATGTGCAAATTCCCTAATATAAAATAAATCTTATGTAATAGGTAAATAAACATTAAATTCGCGATTAATTCGCGACACACCGGTGTGTCGCCGGGGCCGGACAGGTTCAAGTAAACTAAAATAGGATCGTGTATTTAAAGCAAAGGAAAATATTGTTTTTCTAGTGTAGAATTCAAGAACGACCAGTTTTATTTATTATTACTTTTTAATCCCGAAAAATAACAAGCCACCACCAGTCATTTAAGAATGACTGGTGGTGGCTTGTTATTTTTACCATATTTTCAGTTCCAGTTACTGGGTTGTCAAGGTCAGATATCAGTTATTACTATTGTAAGCCTGTAGTATCCCACTGCAGGGCAAAGGCCTCCCTTCTTTCTTTCCACCTCAATCTATCTTGAGCAATCTGTGTCCAATCCTTTAGGTAGAAGTCCAGTTCGTCTCGCCTCCTCCTTTTGGGTCTACAGCGTCGCCGGTTCCTGATGTTCGGGACCCAATCCGTGGTTACTTTTGCCCAGATATTCATTTGCTCAAAGTAAAACATGCAACATATTTAACTGTAACCGGCTAGTGAGGGTCCTATCTCACCACCGGCCACCGGTCGCAGCACCAACAAAATGTAGGTATGCAGTTGTATAAAGGGTACTCATCTGATATCTGTTGCCGGCAACCGAATCCCCCGCTGGTGGCACTGGCAACACACTGCATACATTTTTTGGTGGCGCGAACGGTGGCTACCACCATGGTGTTCTAGTTTGACAGGGCCCTAAGCCAACCCTAACATATAGGAAAACGCTAGATAGATTTTTGGAATAACGATTTACAAATTATCCTCGATATGTTATCTTACAGGCAAACTAATGATTTCCGGTTAAAGGTAAGCCTCATTAGTTACTTGTTTATGATAATTGATAATACTCATATTTTTGTAACTCCTGAGTGTTACCGTTCTATATTTAGTTTGTTTTCGTTATGGCATGTCCCATAAAAAAATATTACACGGAAGTTATAATAAGTTAAAAGGCCCTTTGAATATCAAATTAGTCATGTATGATTTGAGCAAGAAGTATTGTTGATACCTACGCTCAATTAAATCATTTTTTCCTTTGCTCGCTTATATGAAGACGCCGATGCCAACTGTTTTATTGATAAGCCTTGTTTGTATTAACCATTTCATTCTGAAATTGATTGAGGCGTAAAACAAAACGTGAAAGAAAAGGGAGTGAATGAAGGAGTGACGGCAGACATATAAGAATGGAGGAAAAAATTATACCTCGCTGGCACATTTTTAAGTAACATATTTTTTCTTAACGCAAACGATACCTACTGCGGTTTTAATTGCTATCAAAATATATTATTTTTGGCTATCAGTCACTGGTTACGATGAACCTGTATGACACATACAAAGTAGAATACAAATAGTATAAAGCAGTCTGTAATGTAGGTATGTTCCCAATGTATATACATACATGTATCTATATATATGTATGTAGTGAATGATAAGCCGTGCGTGGTTCTATTAGCTGCTGACCGCAATGCTTATGTTAATACACACGTCATAATTAACTATTGTATTTAGCGGACGCTATTTACATGCAGAATATATACTCTTTAAATTACCTTAGCTGTAGGTGATAAGTATTTTAAATATCATCACGAAAGTGAAAATATCTCGAAATACTGCAAATTCAAAAAAATCCTTCGTGTTATTATTATCTTGGTGTAAAAATAATTATTTTAAATAATCTAGCTACGACTTTTCTCATTTTATCAATATCATTATATAGGCATAGGCTGCGGTTCCACTGAGGCGGAGCGGAGAAGAGCGGAGACGACTGTGCCGCGATTCACCAATCCAACAATCCGATCCACCAATGTGATTGGTGAATCGCGGCACAGCTCGTCTCCGTTCTGCTCCGCTCCGCCTCAGTGGAACCGCAGCCATAATGATTGTACCTAAAAACACTCGACATCCTGAAATGGCGCAATTTGAAATAAAATTGCATTTAACTCGCGTTCGACCACGATCTTACCTATCTGAAAGCGATAATGTGGTCAACCATATGGAGCACGCTTGCCTAGAAGTAACCAGCAGTGCGATTCTGTAAACATGTCGAAGTGAACACTAGGGCGTAAGATGGAATGGCAGCTCAGTTGTCGTTCACTCCGCCTAGGTGAACACCGTGAGATGTCGACAGAATCGACCGGCTGGTCACTCTTGACTTGAAGACCCCAGGTTGTAACTATCAGGAAACACATACTCTGGCAGGGGAATTCCTTCCACCACCTTCCAAAATTTTAATATATGGGAACAAATGTAAGTAGGCATATAATAGGCGTTATGTTAAATATCCGTCCACTTATCTCTGTATCGTAATGGTTGTTTATAATTGAACAATAAAACTCTGAATTTTGGAAGAGAAAATTTACGGAATTTGTGAGGAAGAAAAGAAGACGTTTCGAATCTATTTTGGGCATTGAGTGGGTATAATTGTTTACAACGTGTAACAGAATAAACGCAAAACCTCTCAAGAGGTTATTGTGCTCATCATTATGAATAATTTTTACAATGGGACCAACCCCAAAATCGCGACAATAAAGTCAGCTGTTCAGTACATTTTGTCGAGTTATGCGTATATAATGAAATTGATGGGACAGTCAATCGACTGCCATACATTCATTTTTTTTTTTGCGATTTCGGGGTTGGTCCCATCGTAAAAGTTGTTCATAATGATGAGTACAATGACTCCTTAAGAGATATTGAGTTTATTCTGTTACACGTTATTTAGATTGTAAAACTACAACATTTAAGTCCAATGCACTAAATATCCCTATATGCATTTTTAACGCTAAACGAACTTACATCATCATTCATCTTCACACGTCAGATTGTAAGCATTGTAATCGGACGAAGACATTAAATTCATGGTGAAACTAGACCTCAGTATATTTCCACCTGGTGCACAATTTTACCTGAATCTGAAATCGGAGATGATACTCGTGCTACGCCGTAGCAACGGCTACGACGTAGCGTAGCGGGGGTGCATTTAATTAAAGATTCACCATACACGTCTTGAGTATATTGGCTAATGTTTAAAATTGTTTTAAACCCAGGAGATATTCTCATAAAGAAACAAAAGAAAACTGTAATGGAGATCTAAATCTATCTATATAATAAAGGTATAAATAATAATTTTATTAAATGTTGTTCGTTGTGAAGTGCATCATTCGGAAACGGCTCGATTAGTTTGGCAATTTTGATTAAATGTTTTTAATGACCCGGATGAGATTTTTAGGGAAAAAAACTTGAAAAAGGTGCCCGGAAAGTGTAACCTGAAAGTACTTTTTCCTATGAATTATTTGGACAGGAAAACGTCTTATATCGTACAGAAGTTCAAGTAGGTAATACAAGATACCTATTGGACATTAAAATACATAGTTCACGTGATAATTTCCACGTGTGATTTAGTTTTCAATTATTATCTGTAACACCTGAACACTAAATAAAAAGACTAGTGACGTTTGATAATTATCAGGTGGGTGATTAGCCCGCCAGTTGATATTGTGGGTCAATACCATCTGTTATCTGATATTTGATTGATCGGAGTCACGTTTCCAGACAATGAGACTTACGATTCCTGCAACTTTGTATAACGATAGCTGACGAAATTGTTCTTTCCTATCTGCATAGGCAAATATTTGGTATCCATTGCGAATATTTGTGAAAGTTCGGGAGGATGGGTGGATTAAATTTCAAACACATATACAGGGTGTTCCAGAAGTGCGTGGTCAAATTAGAGGGTGGTGTTCTGTATCTATTTTACAATTAGGAAAAAATATTTAAAAAAAAAATTGTCTTCTAAAAACAATCCCCGACTTCAAAAAACTACCTACTAAAAAGTTAAGAAAAAACACTTTTCAAGTAGGTATTGTGTATAACCCGGAATAACACATAATAATTTCTAGCCACGCAGACAAAAAAAAAAGCTCAATCGCACATGCGTTTCGCATTAAGTTATGACGATAAAAGCAGTTTCAAATTAAAATTAGGAACACCCGAACGCCATTCAAAATTATGTTAAGCAGGTTTTTTGTAGCTAAGTCCTGTAAGGTTTTCTTTAGCGACTGGCGATGTCGTTTGTTTTTGTTTCTATTTATTTAAATAATAATTCATAAAATTAATAAGTCATACAATAAGCGTAAGCGAAAAAAAATGTTTAGGTTTTTAATCAGTGCGTTGAAATACAAACGTTTTAGCAACGGTATTACTTATCTTATTTAAAAGTTGATATCACTCATTAAGAGCGTTTACGTTTTGTATGGCATTTCATACAAACTTTCAAGTCCTTATTTTTCGAAATGAATGAACCGATTTTAATGAAACTTAGTAGGTTACATACATTTTCGAAAAAGAGTTTAGAGGGAGAGAGCAAGAGCGATTTTAAGTTTTCTATAGAAAGTCAAAAATCACTCTACCTTTCCTCCTGAACTCTTTTTCGAAAATGTTCTCAACTAACTTTTTAGACCTGGTTGGATGGCGTATGCATATACCTACTAAGTTTCATTAAAATCGGTTCATTCATTTCGAAAAATAAGGACTTCAAAGCTTGTATGAAAAGCCGTACGGCGTAAATGCTCTTAATGATACTATTCTATGCACCTATCAGTAAGCATTTAGGAAACTAAATGCTTTATGATAGTTGTTTGCAAGATTGAACTCGTCAGTATTCGCCTTGTTTGCCTTGAAAGGTATTATCACCAAATATGTATGCAAGAACATGGAGCAGGAGAAATGTCACATAGTTTTCATTTATTTTCCGTCTTAAGCACACTAGTAAGTTAACCTGTGGAACAATGAATCTCTGAATGACTTTACAACATTTGTAAGATAAACTTAGGTCATGAGTTCATGACATTGTGCTTTTATTGCAAGAAAACCACACCTAAACAGTTCAATACGGGTTCAAAGATCTTTTAAAAATACAATTGAACACAACGAACACATACGAAATTCTATCATGCCTCAATTATAGCTTGGCTATTCGAATTTCGAACGCCAAAAATAACAATGGCTCTGATGCAGATTATAAAATTAAAAAGTAAACTCACGTATAGCCGGCTAGGATGTCCATGAGAGTGCTCTTGCCGGCCCCGGACTGTCCCATGATGACCGTCAGCTCGCCAGCGTTGAACGTGCCGCACAGCGCATTGAGGATCGTCTTGCGTCCTGGGACATACAGGAAAATGTGTCACCGTACTGAGGACGAATTTTAAAAGGGTCTGATATTTTTAGACAGGTTTTCCTTGGTAGGTGAGGTGTACAGGTTAAGATTGCAGCTGCATCGTATTTATATAAAGGAGATACGCGTTCGGTAAACGACGAATACTTCTATCAGATCAGTTGGTTTATTGCTATTTATTACCACAATTTCTTTTATAACAATTTATTGATGCAAGATTAGTGTTACTGTGTCAGGCAGGTGTACATCGTTATAATCAAAACAACAATAACATTAGGTCTTTACGTATCCCCACCAACCGCGTTGCCGTCGTGGTGGGGCTTGCGTGTCTCAATGATCTTGGGGGCTTTGCCGGTAGAGCCACTCATGCCGGAAGGTCCCAAGTGAGAGACCAGACCAAGAGAGACACAAGAGGGGCACACCGTTCGGAGACTTGAGCAGTGTTCGGGTCCTCGGACGGTGTGCGTCTCATTGGCTTGCTCGCTGCTCTCTGGTACGCGTCTGATCATCAGACGTGACTGTGAGGGCAGCGAACAAGCAGTGAGAAAGAGGGGGAGAGGAGGGGAGATAGGGACCGCACCCTCAAAAAGGAAACAATGGACAGGCCTGGAAAAGAGAAATTACCCCAGGGCGGTTCGGACTGCACAGCAGTCCGGGAATCCGCCACGCCTAGTGCGTCAAGCCCCTCGTATTCTGGGGGGGGCAACAGGGCTGTCCGCACTCCGCTTGCCAAGGGCAACAGTGGCCGAGGAGGCCCCCGATTCGAATTCGACTTCGAAAAATTAATCGGGTTTAATTTTAGCTCGCCCGACGAAGAGTCGGCCGGGCAGAGCGCGGGCGAAGGCGCGCTGCGCTGGGAGGAGGGCTCGCTTGAGCGTCGCGCGGGTGTAGAGTCGGAGTCCGAGTTGGACTCCGACGACCTGGCGACCATTGGCTCGGCGAGCCCTGTACCCGAGGAGGCGAGGGCTGCTGCGGAGGACTCCAGGTCCTTCCGCAAGCGGCCCAGATCAGAGGAGGACCGGGGGTCGTCCGGCAGCGAGGAGGTTGCCTCGGCCCGGAAGATCCCCACCAGCAGGCGGGGTAAGGGCCGAGAGGGAGGCAAGGGCAGAGTCCTTGCCTCCAAGGATGCTGGACGACCCCCCGAAGATGGCGTTCGTGGGGCTCAAGGCTTGGAGTCCTCCGGCGGCGAGCCGGATGACCGGAGGGCCGGGTTTGCGGAGGTGGTGGAGGCCGCGCTTCGCGATGTGGCCTTGAAGAGGAAACTTTCCTCTAAGAACAAGGCCATAAGCGAGGCGAAGGCCTCCATTCTGGCGGCAGCGGAGGTTACCAGGGGTGGGCCTCCGCCGGACGAGATGTCCGAGCTGCGGGCGGAGGTCGCCCGCTTGGCTGCCGCCACGGAGCGTCTCCGAAAGGAGAACGAGGGGCTCCGCGCAGACCTGGCCAGGCTCCGGGGAGCCGGCCCACAGGGGGCGCCGCAAGGGGGGCGCAAGAAGGACGGCCAGCCCGTGCCGCAGGAGAGCCAGGTGCTGGACCTCGTGCGGCAGGAGATGGCTGCCTTCCAGGCGCGGTTCTCCGTCCTGGAGGGCATCGTCCTGCGCCCCCCGTTAGCGGCGAGTGGGAAGGCCCCCCCAGGCCAGAAAAAGGCGTCGTATGCGGCCGCCGTGGCTGCCACACCGGGGTCATCCGGCCAGGGCAAAGGGTCCGGGCCGGCACCCGCGAAGCCGGTGCCGGGAATACCGGACCCGGCCCCGGGAAAGAAGAGGAGGGGTGGGGTTGCTGCGCGGACGGCGAAGGCTCCTGCGCCGTCTGAGCAGCAGCTCCCCCCGGCTTCCTCGCCTTCAGCTCCTCCCCCGGCTCAAGCCGAATGGCAAGTTGCCGGGGAGAAGAAGAAGGCGGGAAAGGCAGCCAGGGCGGCCAAGAGGCGGGAGAGGAAGCGGCGGCAGAAGGCGCGAAGCGTCGCGGCTGCGCTGCGCCCCCCGAAAACCGCGGCTGTAGTGGTTACACTGCAGCCGGACGCGGCGAAGAGGGGCGTGACGTACGCGGACGTGCTCACCAAGGCGAAGGAGGCGATAAACCTTGGTGAGCTAGGCATCGTGGGGGGCCTTCGGCTCCGGGTCACCATGACTGGGGCCCGGATGCTGGAGATCCCCGGGGCAGCCAGCGGCCCAACCGCGGACGCTCTAGCCGAAAGGCTCAGGGCGTCCCTAAGCGCGGACGATGCCCGAGTGTCCAGGCCCACCAAGCGCATCGACATGCGCATCTTGGGCCTGGACGACTCCGTCACGGAGGCGGAGGTGGTGGCCGCCGTCGTTAGGACGGGGGGGTGCTCAGCAGAGGAGGTGAAGGCGGGCACCCTACGTCCTGACAACACGGGCATGCGCACCATTGTGGTGAGCTGCCCCGTGTCGGCGGCCAAAACCATCACGGAGGGCCGAAGGTTTTTGGTGGGTTGGGTTTCCGCGCAGGTCAAACTGCTGGAACCCCGACCTCTGAGGTGCTTCCGGTGCCAAGTGGGCCACCATGTGGGAGCACAATGCACCTCGGAGGTGGACCGCAGCGGTCTATGTTTCCGCTGCGGTCAGCCCGGTCACAGGGCCGGCTCCTGCGACGCCGCGCCGCACTGCGCAGTCTGTGCGGCAGCTGGCAAGCCGGCCGACCACTGGGCTGGGGGTAGGGCCTGCGCCCCACCCACCAAAGCCGGAAACCGGAGAAAGCCCTCCGCCACCGCCGTCTCTGCCGCGACCGCCGCCACCGCCGCCGCTTCCTCCGCCGCCAAAGCCGGCTCCGCTGCGGCTGCTGCTACTGCGACAGCCGCAGTAGAGCCCCTACAACGGGCTCCGGAGGGGGCTGAAATGGAGTGCCAGTAATGGCCCCATTTCACCCCCTCCTGTTGAACGTCAGCCACTGCGCCGCCCAGGAACTGATGCTCCTGAGCATGGCGCAGTGACTGATGCCTGTGGACGGCGAGCAATGGGTAGCTCGCCGTCCGATCAGAGCAGGCCCGGGTTGACGGCGCGCTGTGTTCTACGCGCGCCAAGCCAGCAGTCGTCAGCATGGGTCGGGGCCCGTTAAGGCCAGAGCCTACCAGGGTTGCGGATTTGTTCGAAAGAGTTACCGTGGCCCTGGAACGTAAAGGCACTGAGAGGAGCATGGGTGGGTTTTAGTCAGTAGAAGTCTGACACTCCCTGCCGCTCCACCCAGAGCGGGAGGGGTCATTTGATGATTTCCCATCCAATAAAAAAAAAAAAAAAAAAAAAAAAAAGGTCTTTACGTATTAAGTTGGCGTCTTATTAAATGGGCTGCTTTGAACTACGATACTTAAATTAATTTGATTTGGAATTGTAAATTAAAATAAATTTCATATTTGAAGCATGTTATATTACTACATAAAATTAACCTACTTCTTTGTGTGGTCACGGGGTGAATAATAATAAACGATTGAATCAACAATGCCAATTTCATAGGTATTTCTTTTCCATTCAGTCATGAATATAGCTAGCAAACTTTTATTTGATCATTAGTTATGCTCAGCATAAAGTCAATTTTGGATCGCCCACGGTCACTATGGCAAAGAGTTTCGTAGTACACTCCTACGACATACTTATCCGCGAGAAGTTGCAGATAAATCACAAGAAATATCGTTTTTAAACACACAATTGGTAGATCAAAATAATGAAAACCTACCTACGGAAGGGAAATTAAAAACGACGTATCCACGAGGAAATTGTAATATTAACAAAGTATTATTGCCTTTTCATTTAAAAAAAATAAACGGACCTCTGCGAGTTGGCTTCGGTCCCTCGTATGCCTTCCGAAGGACCGGGACCGGGAAATGTTGAAGACGCAAAAGTAATAACAGAGTCCTATCAAAGTAGGCGGCCTCATAGAAAAAAAAACAATCAGATGTTTCTAGATAATACAGTGTAAAATATGGTGCTTTTTTGGGCTTACAAAGTTTTATAAATATAAGATCCGATGTTAAACTAATAACAAGTTAGTTATTGCTAAATAAACTTCAGAATAAGGGCTACCTTACTTGCTGCAGGGACGTTTTGTGATAACTGATAATAATAGAGAATGACCTCTGATCCTGATTAAATCTTAATTAAATATTTTTGTATATTTCAGTTCAAATATAAATTAAGATAATGCTACGTAGGTGTCTATACAAACTAGGTACGTTTTAGGAAACATCATCAAACAAAACTTAGGTAAATAGTGTAATACATTATTATTGGTTTTTACCAAAAAAGGGCATAACCTTGTTTGTTTGCCCTTATCTAAACATCACCTAAAGTAGAAGAATTTTGGGAAACAAATATTTTCGGAAAATGAAATTAATGGTCATTTCCTGTTATTTCATATGCGTTTAGGATCAATGTTGACGTTCGTCAAAAAAAAATTACTAAATCAGTCTAACTCAGGTGATACCTAGAAAAAGGCAAGATAGAAACCACAGTAAAATACGGGCACAATAAAATATTTGAAACACACTTCAAATGTTCAACAAGAAAATAATTTCAATTGTTATCTATATTTTCTTACGATAACGCACTGTCTCGAATGGAACGATGACTTAGTTATTCTATCAAAAGATAAAGGCAACGCTTGTAACAATACGGACGTTGACAATTGCATTATTATATGCCTACGTAAGTTCGTATATCGTGAACAGTTTTCACTAGAGCAATCTAGATTTTTGTTAAGAAAAAGATGACGTTGTTTTAGGCAGAATTGATTTTAACTCCTCATTAAAATATAATGTTTCTCTATGAGATGTCTGTACCTATGTACGCAGGGGGCCTACCATGAACTCTTATAGCAGGTCAATTTTAGACGAAAAATAACCTGTCTGTCTGTGTGTGTCCTGTCAGTTTGTATCATGAGCGCGCCTATTAGCAGGCAAGCCAGCGATCACGTGACCTGAACCGGTGAGCGACTAAAGTTCGTCCAACGAAAGAAGTCCGGCGGAAATAAATGGAACTAATAAGATTTGTTAGAGGATAACGTACAGTCGCATAGAAACTAGCGCCGCGGTTGCGGAACTTCTTTCGTTGGACGGACTCTACGTGACAATATTTCAGCAGGCTGCCCTGCAACTTAACTCACCATCAAGTCACCTTGACATTTAAGCATTCAACATTTGAACTACCCTGCCATCATAATTTGCAGGCTTGTGAAAGTAGCTTTTAATGACATGTTTTAATTAAAAACTACAAAAACGTAAGTTATTGTAAAATTGTGAATAAAATATCATTCGGACGTTATTTCAAAGTATTGAAAACATAGAAGATCCTCTCTAAGCCCTTTGTACACCATTTATTTTGTATGTATCACACATCAAAAATAAACGGTGTACGGTATTATGACGGCAGGGCAATTCAAATGTTGTATGCTTAATGTCAAAAAGACTTGATGATAAGGATAAGTTGCAGGGCAGCCTGCTGAACTGCTGTCACGGTAGAGTCCATCCAATGAAAGAAGTCCCGCGGAAATAAATGGAACTAACAAGATTTGTTAGAGGATAGCGTACAGTCGCATAGAAACTAGCGCCGCGGAACTTCTTTCGTTGGACGGACTCTAGCAGATCAAAAGTTTATATTATGCAGGTCAGTGGGAAATGCTCATGGTACAAAAGCAAAACCTGTCAGGTTAAAATGTTGTGGTGAACTGCCTTGCACTTGGCAAGTATTTTAAAAGTTTATGGTAGGCCCCCACCTTTTGTCTTACCTGCTTATAGTATGTGTGAAAATTAAATAAATTAATAAAGAAAGGGGGAGCTGACAATAGCTCGCAAAGGTCTTGAACAACTAAAGTGACATGATATTAACAAAATTTGACAAGATGTGTTCACAAGGTAACATAATATTGTCGCGGTACGTACAGCCCCCCTAGACAAAAAACTTTTCTGCAGCGTTAACGTCAGACGCTCACGACAAAATGTATGGGAATGACATTAGGTGATGACGTTTCCTTTCCACACCTAATGTCATTCCCATACATTTTGTCGTCAGCGTCTGACGTTAACGCTACAGAAAAGTTTTTTGTCTAGGCCCCCAGGACGTATGCGGCATTAGGTGACTCTACTTACATTTTTAGGTGTAGGTAAGTGTCAATTCTCTCTCTTTGCAAATTACTAAATATTAACGAAATATAAAGTGACCTTACAACTGCATACAAGTATTTACATAATGTAAACACACGAAAATTAATTTGAAATGTTACATTTAAACCAAGTTAGTGGTTTTGATGAATATCGCCGTTCTTGACGCATATCTCGCACTAGTGCGGTAATTAAAGAATAAGTTGAGTGATAAAACATGGTCAAAGGTGAGAAATGAATGACCAAAATAAAACTGAATGCAAACAAACATCGACAAAGACGATAGCAACATAAGTTGAAGTTATTTAACTTGACAGGACTGAATTATTTAGCTGGAACATTACTTTGACAAAAAGTTAAGTAAACCCTTTAAATAGAGCTACGTGTGAGGTTGTTGGTTTATTAAATTATTGCAATAAATGTGTTTTTTTTTAATGGAAATTATAAAAGAATAGAGATCGTCACACTGTGTGATGATCCTTATTCTTTCCCAATGTACTTAATTAAGTACCTACCTCATTTGATTCACAAATCGAATGAGGTACTTAATTGGGAACAATGCTGTAATATTTTTATTAAAATGGTTTGCATGATGATCGTTTTGTTCAACTTTCCATAAAAAAGATGTTTTGGCCTTTGGCCTATTACAACTTGGTTCAACACAAAATTTAGGATAAAAACATAATAATTACGACTTACGTACAAAGGTCTTATTAATTTATTGTATATTATTTTGGTATTTATTATATTATTTGTTGATAAAAACCAGCTTTTTTAAAACAAGGCTTTAATTTTCAATAATTGAAGACCCGTTGAAAATTGGTTCGATTGCTCAGTAAACAATCATCATTACACTCGCAGAAAGACGTTTATTGCTAGACAGAAGCCTAACCCAACACCGACCGGTCTTGCGCATGATACGTAAATGTAATTCAAAATGGCAATAAATAATATAATTCAAAATGGAGTCTAAGAAGTCTAGTAATCCTAAAAGGAAGCTAACTTGTATGTTAGCAGACTTATTTATGTAGATTTAGCAACACGGACACGGAAACTATACGTGCTTGCCGCGGAAGGAATTCTACCTGTATAAAGCAAATGTCACATGATGGCGCTAAATTGTTTTTCTTAACATGTACTTTATAGAGGCTAAATTGTTTGTTTATGAGTAATCTCTGGAAGTACCGATCTGATACGAACTTTCTTTCACTAATAGAAAGCTTAAAAATTGCTGAATGCCATAAGTTTCTTCTTATGAGGAAAAATCCACTATTCCTGTTGGCCGTTAAGCCATAAACCTCAGCATACACAACATAGGATACATGGGGAATTCCATGTCCAGCTGTGATCTTCCCGGTGACTTGATAACTTTCAACCATCCTCAGAATTTAAATTAATCGTATTTAAATATTTTGCAGAGTCAGCATTATTGTTAATTACAATGGTTTATTTTGTTTGATATGAGTCATTATTTCTACAGCTACTTATTGTTTTGTTATTTTTTTTTACAACCAAAAAAATATATTATCAGTTAATTCTAAAACATGCAACCCTAATAGTTTCAATGGAAGAGAATCTCAAACGGAATGGTGTTTTGCTTAACGATTTAAATTGAAACTATAAAACGAGATGAGTGTTGTAAGGGCCTGGTTTAAGATAAGTAGTTTATTTGTAAGTCTCTTCGTTGGTACTTATTTACAACTTACAGGGAGTACCAATCAGAATGCGATTCGCAAAGTTGTCGACTGTCCTTCGCAGCTAGGATACAGTTACGAAATGCATGCTTAATTTTTATATCTACCAACTAGGCTAATACATGGTTTATTATGAAGATCTTTTAAAATTATAGTTATGGTCTAGTATGACCTTACAAAACGACATCAATAAATGTCATATTAATAAGAGATTAATTAAAATAACGCTAAGCAACTCCAGAGCAAACTTACCTTCATTTAGGGAAGTAGGCACGAGATCATCAAATGACCCCTTCCGCTCTGGGTGGAGCGGGAGGGAGTGTCAGACTCTTACTGACTAAAACCCATCCATGCTCCTCGTAGTGCCTTTTATGTTCCAGGGTAACTCTTTCGAACAAAATCCGCAGCCCTGGCAGGCTCTGGCCCTAACGGGCCCCTACTCCTATGCTGACATCTCTATAAGGCGCGCGTGGAACACACAACGCGCCGTCGGCCTGGGCCTGGCTTTGATCGGACGGCGAGCTACCCAACGTTTGCCGTCCGCAGACGGCTGTCGGCTGGGGTGTGAGGGTTGTCTCTCACTCACGCGGCCCGCCTCCTCCTTCACTAGCATTACTGCTTCGCAGAAGGAGGTGACGGCTTCCCATGCCTCCTCGCTCCGGACCATGGATTGAACCAGGGCCGGACGCGAGGTCGCCGCCGCCGATCGCCTCGACGAGGACACGGCGGTGCTCCGCAAGTAGGCACTATTGGAATTATTATGTGACATGGTAGAGAGGTAAGTACTTGAACTTTGAAGTAACAATCTGATTTTTTATTTATTTATTTATGAGTAGTGCGCGGACCCTGGCCTAGTCTTAAAACTCCACACTCAAGGTTTGCCAAAGGGCGACGACGACGGAGCGTAGCGTTTAAGTTAGGTATTAAGCTCAGCGACCGAATACGTAATAAGTACTTCGATTTATAAGCAGGAATAAAATATAAAACGGTTATGTAAGCATAGATTCCATAATCGCCATATGACATAAAACGTTACAGCAGATTATCAGCATCTTAAATGCATAAGACACCTACTTAAACTGCACTAATTTATTAGAAGCAGATGTGACAGACTACTTTACAGATCTTGCTAATAATAAATCGTAGTTTTCGTAACACAGCGAAGCGTGCGACAGATTTTCATACCATTGGTAAGAAAAAGATTCGTTATGGGTAACTTTAACTAGCCGTATAGCGAAGATTTTTCATGTACAAGCTTTAATTTTCTATGATAATTATAGAGACAGGCAATCAAACTTTTTGCATACCTTGTCGTGTGCCTCACACTGTATTAGGGTAAATGTTTTTGATAAATAAATTGCTATTCTCTCTCTCTCTAGTCGGTTTTCCATGTCTGAACATCTTGGTCACAGTACGGTCGGATAATCGTCATCTCATCGGCTTCTATCAAAGGAAATACTAAGAAGAAAGGAATTGAGAAGAAGACTGTATTAAATTTCCGAGTTTCTGCATCTTTGTGGTGGTCAGACCATCTTAGACATGTAGTTGGTGATCGGCCATTCTCATAATGTTGATTACTATTACCTGCATTAGGTAGGTACATAAAATTGTAAGCTATGCACCCCTTACTCACCTAACGTTACCGTGATATACTTCTGACATGACAATAGAGTATTCAAGTGCTAATAGTGCATTGAGTGCATCCGTTATTGAGGCAATATAACAATGCTTTTGGTATAGTTATGATTGTATGGTTAAAGATTGTTTATTAAATCCATGAAGATCATCAATTTATCTCTCGATCAATGTTTGTTACATCATTGGGCGAGATGAGGCTTAGAGTTGGAAAATAAAGGACTGGGGCCCTACCATGACGTGTTAAAGCGTGAGTAGTTCGAGCGAGAAGGAGGGATGGAGCTATACATCCTATATAGCTCCATCCCTCCTTCTCGCTAGAACTACTCACGCTTTAACACGTCATGGTAGGGCCGCTGGGCAGAGATAGTAACAATGGTTTTCTTTTAGTTGGATTTGATTTTAAGCATTACCTATACTTACGTAATCCACATGTTTTTTATTGTATTATATTATAAATGTAGCCTATTGAGTCCGTATGTGAGGCTTATTAACGAAATTGATTTGAAACGGTTTTGAAAATTTATTCTGGAAGATTTTAATGTGTTAATAAGAATTATTTACTAAAAAATCGATGTTTTGTCTAGTCATAAAATCCGTGCCATTGTAGTTATCAATCTAATAGCTATCTCGGTTATTTTCTACCCAATTATTAGTTCATTGTTTATGTCTGGTATAATAATACTGCATTGTACAGTTTTGTGTACGATGAATAGTATTGTGTACATGGTATTGTTTATTTTAGTTAAAAAACAAAGCTTTTGGGAGTTCTCCTACATCTGTTCTTTAGAAGAGAGTGCCATATTTACAAATTTTCAAGCACCGTTCCCAATCGCATCAGTCACCATCTGTCAAAAATGTATGAACAATATGGTGTTTTTGTCAGATTTCAACTGAGATGCGAATGCAAATATTGATTAAAAATTAGTAGAATTGGCCCTGAGGTTGTGTGAAAGGAGAATGGACCTCGAACTATAGGAAGCTGCCTCGCCCTTCATAAGATATACAACATTGGAAAGAGCTTTTGAAGAGGAATCTTTGCTTTTTTGCCAATTATTAGTTCGTTCAGAGTTAATAAGTGTACTTGTGCACGATACAACGGGTCTGCTCCCTTTGCTTTATGCAATGAAAGAGAGTTAACCAATTACACACGTACAATGCCAGTGATTCGTTCCGCCGATTACAATGCTGGTAGGAAAAAAACCAATACAAAAAAAAGATCACAACGAACCGTTTGAGAGGAACAGGAAGACTCCAACAAGCAGCGGATATATCTCATAAAGAAAAATTTGACTCGAGGTATCAAAGTATCACGCGATAACTTTTAGGCGCAACGCAGACAGTTTTCGGGATGGTAGACCATCAAAGCATAAAAGTAATGGTATAGTTTGGATGACTAACCTCCAGAATTGGGAATGAAGTTAAAAAATTGCCGTGTAGTTTGACAAGTTCTAAACTTTAAATTCTTAATAGAAAAAACCGAGGGTAGTGCCGCCGTTGTCCTTTATATATATATTATTTACCTAGAATATTTTGTAGAAACCAAAAGAATAGAAAAAAAAGTTTGTTTTCTGCTCCGAACTATTATTCGTAATGAATATTCATCGTTTAAAATGTATGCAGCATAATATTAATCAAGTATCGCCAACTTCAGTCCGCTTATCGCCCACTCTTGAATTTTGTTATGGCCAAAACTTACCCTAAAACTTTATCAATATGTTTGTTTAAATTGATTATTATAAATGAGTTAATCGGCCATTTTGAACGACTGGTGCGTTATTGGTACATCGGCCTTATCATAGGCCTTGCAGATATCTATATGATCTGATTGTCGTTACTTGTGACACCGGTCCTACTTTTGTGTTTTTTTATAGTTTTATTAGGTACTTATATGTATGAGTAAATCTCATACATCCAAATATTCATACGCAACAGAAAATTATGGCACCCTTAAATCACTTAGGAGCCGTTTTGTCTCTGTGTCTTGTATAAATGTATGTTTTTAAAACATCGAAAAACACACGTTTGCGAATTTATTATAGACGGCAAAAATATTATAAATACTGTGTTGAAAGGTGAAGGACCTTCCGGGAATGAGAGGTCATGGTAAAGACACTTAAATTGTGACAAAAAAACATTTCTTATGCATTCCTCAAATTACCCATAGATATGGCATACACTTTTATGTCTGAAGATATTGAAAGAGATCTGTTTGGATGACAGACATAGAGCAAAATTCATACTTTTTATGAAGCATCGGGGGAGGCAGCAAAAAGCTCTAGATTTTACTATCAAAGTTTACAACGAATTAAAAAGAAAGAAATGCTGTATTTTTTTTCTTTACTGATAAAAAACTATATCACACGTAATTACTAATTTAATAATATTGAATTACTTAATTCCCAATAAGGCCACCTTATATGGTTAACAGATTAGTGAATAATTTTGGGGGATTCCTGTGAAACACGATAACACACCATGCGCTAACGATAATGTCATAAACTTTGCTCTCTTGTCATATCATTAGAATTGGTTCAATGATAGTGAGGACTGTCAGCCAATGAGCGGCTCGTGTAGGTAACTATACTCAGTTTTATCAATATTGGAACTTGGCAAGACGTTCGAGTTTTAATTAGAGCCCGAACCAAAATTAGAAAGGTCTCAGGTCTATGACCAAGACCATTCATCCTGCAGCCCTTATCCCAACTTCAGAGTCTTCGATTTCTCTGTGAGTCTGTCTGTGACAGGACGTTATCTGCTAGCCTTTGTTTTGGTAATCGGTGACAGGTTTTCTTAGTGCCAGTTTGCCATAAACATTTTGTCAAATAAAGCAATCTTTATCGTTTTTAAAAGGCACTTTGTGGAAGCGCATCTGCCACATCATCTATATTTTCTTTGGTCTTTCTCTATGCTTAATGCCAACTACATTCATTCCTTATATGTACTTGTCTTGTCAGATGCAATGAAGAAATGTGCTTGATGTGCATAAAATTGTAATTAATAAATTTTCAGCTGTAAAATCATCTTCAGTTGTAAGATTGAAACACAATGTGAAGTCAGCGACCTGAGTCAAGGCCAGCTATTTTATTTTTATCACATCGCATAGTAGTTGCTAGTTGTGGCTTGTAGCGGGTCTGCCCACACCCAGCGACAAATATTGGTTGTCTGTGGTGTGGGTCTGTCAATAGTTTCTCCTAGATTATAGGAATATACCAAAGGCTAAGTTGACACAAGGGATAAGGGTGTCGTTATATTTAGGAGGCAAGATGGAAAATTTTGTTAATGGTCTTGTTATTGGTAATGTTTGAATGGTACGAATTTGATAGGATTAATGTCTATCTGTTTTTGCTGAACAGTTTAGATTTTATGTTACCTAAATTCTTACCTATTATAATTGAATTTAACTAAACAAAGCAAAACTTAAAATGATTGTTTGTAGCACGCATTAGCTCATATTAGATTTTTTCAGCCCTCGTTATATATACTGTCTGCGAAGGACACAGATTTGAAGTTGGGTACTTGTGTTTTTATTTAGTTTTTAATTTTCGTTTTAATATTTTCAAGTGCCATTGCTGCATTTAATGGAGGTCTGAACTTAAAATACTTTTGAGGTCGTTCTAGTGTTTAATCATTTTCCTTATTTTTTTGGTGATTATTCTTTGTTTTGCACGCGTTTACTTTTATATAAAAATATACATATCTCAGGTAATTTTGAGGCTGGTTACGTATATTTACAAATCTCAGCAGTTATCTATATAGTTTATTATTGGTAGAGTTAAAACGGGAGGGGAACTACACAATAAAACATCGCAATAGTAGAGACGTTGCACGCATATCATTAAGCTATAGTTAATGGATCAATAAATTGTATTATTCAATAACATCTGCTTAGTGAGTGGGCATCATTATCTTGCTTAATGGGTGCTACTATTAGACACTCAAGTAAACAAACTTCGTAATAGAGTGAAGGTTCGCTTACCTCCCGCCAAGATGCCATCGCGCACACTGTAGCTGATGTCTTCAAACGAAATGTTGAGCGAGTCTTCCACGAGCGACGTGGAGTTGGTCTCCTGGGACTCTGAGTGTTCGCTGGCCATGTTCGAAAACTTTCACTCACACACAAGAAATAACTACAACACAACAGAACGCACTTTATCCATCGCGCGCTAATTTGAACAAAGAAACGCGTCCGATGTAAACAAAGAGGGTTGCGCGACAGTGGCGCGTGAGGCGGCCTAACGCGCGGGCTCGGGGAGGCGAACTGCGCTGCGCAGGCGGCTACGCTGCTCCGCCGACGATTTATCGGTCGTTCTCCCCCACTCCCCACATGGCCGTCAGCTGTCGGGCCAGCAGTCGGCAATGCGCGATCGGTAGCCGTTATCGCTGCAAGATAAATGGGCTGTTGTAGAACTGGAGCCGCAACAGTAACGCAACAACGGTCAATACCGCTGCAGCACACCGCAGCCATTGTGCCCTAAACAATTGTTGTTACACGACATCGATAAACCATTCTTGTCTACAAATCTATTGTGTATCTATTCGAAGTCAAGCTGTTTAATCGAAGGTAATTAACAAAACATGAGCTAATCCAAAAGTAAGTGATATATCGTAATGCAAGTGTGAAGACCGGTACTAATTATACGCGGACAATTTACTCGGTTTCTATTTCATTACCTATTGAACCATGTGGAGGTATAGACCACTTTTATTGATGACAAACTTGCCATAAATCTATATATATATGAGTATATGTATCTATCTATACATATAATAAAATCGTAGATTTGCCGTGTCTGTACATTGAATATTTTCGCATAAAAATAACTGAGAAATGTTAGGAAAAAGGTACAAAACGCAAAAATGCCATTTTTGAAATTTTTGTCTGTTTGTCTGTTTGTCCAATTGTTTGTGTCAGCATCACGAAAAAACCACTGATTGGTTTCGAAAGTTAAGTTATTAAAAATATTAAGTGTTAACCCGAGTTACATATAGCGTTTATTTCATCAAAATCGACCCACAAAATCAAAAGATATTGAATTTTTAATTTTAGTAAGGAACTTCATACAGTGCTAAGCGTTGCGGTGACCGACTATTAGGCGCCATCTATTGAGAAAGATAAAATGCAGGTAAGCATGAAAATAACATCAAAACAAATTGTTGAGTTATTTGTGAAACTTTTAATAAGTAGTAAAATAAAAGTGAACATTTTAATACCATAACGTTACTTATTGTTATATATGGGCTCCTTATTTACCGTCTCCATTCGGCCAAATATTTTGTCAGTTTACCAAATGGTCGATAGATGGCGTAGCACTGATGACGCGTTTTTCTGTAACGGTGTTAAGATTTTCCGTCAGAGTATGACTCTCACACGATTTTTAACAGCATTGTCGTTCGCTAGAGTATTCGGTCGCATAAAAGGTCTTTCAAGTCTTTGACAGGGTTTCGAGTCCAAAATCGTAAAAAGAAATCTCTGATTTGTTCGGATTGTTGTTGTTGCCTTAGACGTCGGACTTGGTCGGTCTTGAACAATTCTGGTTCTTGCGTCGTTACAGTGCTGAACTGGACTGGGAATCCAGGCCTGTAGGGTTCCGTACCAAAGTGCTAACAGGACTCTACTACTAAGCCTGCGCGATAGATTCAAATTCGAAAGGTCGATCGGTTCGATTTGCGAATAATGGCTATTCTATTACCGATTATTAGGGTACCGTACGCACGGTGACGGGACCCTATTACTAAGCCTCCGCGATCAATTGTGATTCGTGTAAAGTATCGGACGCAAATCGAGTTGTGTCGCGTTGGACGTCGGACTTGGTCGGTCTTGAACAATTCTGCGTCGTAACAGTGCTGAACTGGACACTTTGCCATAAACAAGAATAGAATAGAACAGAATGTAACCAGTATTTTTCTAACCACACGAGCACTCCGCTGTGCCGGGAATTTAATGTTTATTTATATTACATAAGATTTATTTTTTAATTGGGAATTTTCACATGTCAGGGCTCATGATTTAAAAGAATGGCCGTGGAGTTTCTTGCACGTTCTTTTCCATAGAGATCTACGCTTTGGAATGTAGCTTTATGTTTTTGACTAACTGACCTAATTACGTTCGGCTGCGGTCGAGGATACAAATAAAACCGATATAATTCACTTAATGAATATAATTAATGCAATTATTACAATTAGATCGGTAAATCTAAGATGCGCGACAATTGTTCGATGTCAGAAACAAGAGTGAATCACTTAACACTAAATTAACACAAATCGCTGCCATTGCAAGTCTTCGATCCCACGCCGTCAGATTGCTGAGAAGGCGAATCTCACGGTGCACAGCGGAATGCGGCGTTAGTCATTTTGGGTGGTCGCAAGTGGCGACATAACAGAATATGGGTGGTCGCAAGTGGCGACATAACATCTCCCTCCACGAGATCGGCAACTATTTGAAAACTCTAGTCGAAAATAGTGTCGATGGCGAAGCTGGTTCAATCTCAGGGTTGCAGGCCTCCTTATCCTTAGCTTTGATATCGATTCCATCTGTGGCTTTCTGTAGTTGCTTCAATCTACGGCGTCGAAGTATAATGATGATAATGAGTACACATGCACCGGATAATAGTATGTATACCGGTATAGTAGTGTGGTATATGGCTTCAGTGTTCAGCGACTTTAGCGTTACAGGTTCTTGTAGAGCGATTTCAGAGTTACTTGAATGTAGACTGCCAAGGTCAGTGGTATCTAATTTTATAGTTTTCATTGGTACATTATACGAATTTTCCTTTATAATTGGTAAGTCCATGATTTTCAATATCTTTCCCTTGGTTTGATCATGACGATTGCTTGCAGTAAATGATGTAGTTCTTAGCACGCATCCTTTGGGTATGATGGATAAGTAGCTCCCTTTCAGCATTCTGTAGTTATCTTCAGAACAAGTTAACCGAACTTTCGTAGGTCTAGGAAAGCTTACAATGTAGTGTTGGTCGTCTAGCTGCTCCATAGCTTCAGAAGACAAGATGACAGATGTGAATTGACAGGACTCATTAATTTTCTGGTGTAATATAAGCTGCTGGATACAGTCTGATTGTTTGCCATGGTGGTGACTTAAGTTGTCCTCGCAAAGGTGACCGTGACTATACTTCGGACATTCTGTCTCCATGTACAATAGATCTTTTTCGTGAACCGCTATGAAAGGATAAGTTGGAATCAGGACCTTATTGTCATAATTAGGGGCCAGGGATAGTTTATATAGGATAAAGTTAGTAGGATAAAGTATCGGAAATTTTACAACTATCACTATTTTATTCCCATTATAATAATATCCTAGTCTAATTATATCAAAGTATTCTCTAAAACTAATATCTAGAAGTTGATCCTTACTATATAACATGCCTAATCTATTCATCATATCCTTAAACATAGCATAGTTCAATATAGAATTATGAATACTTCTAGCCCTAATAAATGCTAATGAATTTTGTAATTTGTCAAGTTCTTTAGACAGATTATCTATGTTGTCTCCTAATATCATAAGTAACTGTGCCAAATGAGCATATTTAATGGTATCTGTTTCATGTCTAACATTGCTAGCTAAAATAGAGTTGATGATTTTCTCGATTTTACCTTGGTTTTCTACTATTTTATCTGTAACATTTGAGCTACGCGAAACCCACTGCTTACTTAAACTAATTTGGTGATTAATTTCAGCAACTAAATTATTTTCATTTTGTTTTAAGATTGTAATGGCATTATCGTATTTTAATGCATCAGTATAATCTAAATTACCCGAAATGCTCTTTATTACTGAACCAAGACCATCTATGAGACCTCTTTTGACACGCTTTACCTCAAGTGTTTCTAACTGTCCCGATATTTCTTCTAATTTAGTACCTAGATAGCTAACGTGGGGTTCATAGAGAGATCGTGATATATTACTCAATTGTGGCGTAAGATTTTGCAATTGCTCGTTAACTGTTTCTAAACTATTGCGCATATCATCAAGGTTTATAATCTGGAGAAAGGAGTGGAAATGTGAAATGACTCTTGTGGATCCTAGGTTGAAGGGCAAAATACCTGGTCCATCGTTAAGACTGTCTAGCGTTATCTCGTCTGCTCGGGCCAGGGCCAGGGTCAGGACGAGTAGTATTTGCAGTGTCCTGTAACAAACGAGCACTATTAGGCACCCGTTTTAGGCGCGATTTAGGTACGGTGCCTCTTTTCTTTTTGGTATAGATATGAATAGGCAAATCCGCTAATACCGTATCATGAGTATATCGAGCTGCTAACTTTTGCCTGTGGCATAAAGGATTCCTAATAAAAACTTGTTGCTCCGGTTCGTAATCTTTTTCAGATTCACAATTCTTATTAACGTTTTCGATAATTTCAGTGCGACGATGAAGTGAAGTGTCGTTGAGAATATCGTATACTTTTGACATTCGTCTACGGTGTTCCTGGATATATTGTTGTAAGAGATGTTCCGATAGGTTCATATCTAAAGGATCCCGGGGATCAAAATGACCAGTAATTATATCGATAGGCCTACATTTTGTAAAACTATGTATTGAGCTATTATATGCCAATATAGCATAAGTTATAAGATTAGTAATTGATTCTCCTCGCTGTTCTAATTTTAATATACGCAAATGTTCTAACAGAGTAGAATTTAGCCGTTCTACCATTCCATTTTCATTGGGTGTATTAGGACAGGTTTTATGATGTTGTACCTTGTGCAATCTAGTAAATTCAGAAAATATTTGATTGTTGAATTCCGGACCATTGTCTGTTACAATAGTTAAAGGCACTCCGTGATGAGTGGAAAACTTTAGTAAAGCTTGAACGACACTAATAGCTGTAGCATCTTTCAAGAAGTATGCTTGACCATACTTAGAGAATGCATCTACTATTATAAGATACTTATTCGTTTCAATACTAAGCAGATCTAAATGTACAACCTCAAAAGGCTTTGTAGGTGGAGGTACAATTTGTAACTTTGGTCTAACTGGATTGCGATCATATTTAGCTTGCCCGCATATTTGACATTCATTGATATACTTCGTTACATGCTCTTTCATATTTGGCCAATAGCATCTACGTGATAATGCTAGATAACACTCGTTAATGCCTCTATGATTGGTTTTACCTTCATGATATTTCTTTATAATTTCTTGTTGCTTAAGATAATCTTTAACATTTTCTACTTCAGTTTTGGTAAGTACTAATTTCATTGCAGAGTTCTTAAAATATTTTTGAATGATAGGTATTATATTATACATTTCTAATGTAGGATTAATAAACACACCTGTTTTTACTTTTGGATTAACGTGTTCTTTAATAGCGCTAATAACGTCTTGTTCTAAATTAGATTTTGAAATTTGTATTACAGTTTTAGTATGTGTTTCGAATGGTTTAGAAACACTAGGCCTACTTTTTATGTCTCCAACAACATTAAGATATATTTGCTTATTAAACTTATTAAGGGGGTCGTCGGAAATAGGGATTTCTAATATAGGACTTTCTAAATCACTATAGGCGCTTAAAGTCCTAGAGTCCGCGCTTTCAGTTCTAGAATCTGAGTCTGAAGGTGCACCTTGTGAAGTGTTAACTACTATCGAACTAGCTTCTTCATTATGAATTTCTATTCATGACAAAGCATCTGCATTAGTATTATGTTTTCCTTGCTTATAGACAACTGTGAACTCAAATTCGCTTAACCGTAATCTCCAACGGGTTAAACGGGAATTCGGTTCTTTAATATTCATCACCCATTGCAAAGGGCGATGGTCAGTCACTATTTTAAATTTACGTCCGAATAAATATGGCCTAAAATATTTGGTTGCCCAGACTATAGCCAATAATTCTTTTTCAATAGTGCTATAGTTTATTTCACTAGAGTTTAGCGTGCGCGAGGCATAAGCTATTGGTTTATCAGATCCAATAGTGCCTTGTGAAAGTACTGCTCCAATTGCCAAATTTGAAGCGTCCGTGGTGAGAATAAATTCTTTTTTAAAATCAGGGTATTGAAGAATGGGATCATTGACCAGAAGGGTCTTACATTTTTCAAAGCATTCGACATAATTTTGATCAAGTGTAATTTTGGAGCCTTTCTTTAAGCTTTGAGTCAAGGGTTTGGTTATTTTAGCAAAATCAGGGATAAATTTTCTATAATAACCAAGAAGTCCTAAAAACCTTTTAATTTCGGTAGGGGTTTTTGGTAAAGGGTAATTTTGTATTGCTGAGATTTTGTCTGGGTTAGGTTTTATCCCATCTTTGCCTATAATATGCCCTAGATATGCTGTTTCCAATTTAAGGAACTCAGATTTATCCATTTGTATTTTAAAATTAGACTCGCGTAATCTTTTAAAAACTTTTTCTAGGTTAACTATGTGCTCTTGCAATGATGTACTAAAAACTATTATGTCATCTAGATATACTAGACAAATAGTATTTTGGAGTTCGCACAACACGTTGTCCATTACTCTTTGAAAGGTGGATGGACTATTTTTAAGTCCCATGGGCATTCTCAGAAACTCGAAATGCCCATGTTCTACATTAAATGCTGTTTTTGTGATATCCTTGGGGTCCATCTCTACCTGGTAAAATCCACTAGCTAGGTCTAGTGTAGTAAAATACTGGCAGTTACCTAATTTGTCTAAGACATCAGTTATATTGGGGATAGGGTATTTGTCATCTATGGTTTTCTCATTAAGTTTCCTGAAATCTACTACAATACGCCACTTCGCCTTTCCTGATGCATCAGTTTTTTTAGCTACGACCCAAATAGGAGAACTCCAAGCAGAATTGGAAGGCCTAATTATACCTTGGTCTAACATTTTACCTATCTGATCTTGTACTTCCTGTCTATGAATATATGGATATCTATAACTCTTTGTATAGACTGGAGCCTCATCTGTGGTTTTAACTGAATGTTTAATTTTATTTGTGAATGTTAATTGTTCACCTTCAATATAAAAAACGTCTGCATATTGCGAGCACAACGATTCAAGATTAATGCGTTCTTCTTCATTTAAATGGTCAGTACGAAGGCGCGATATCACGTCTTTTGCGCGTTCCTTTTGTTGTTTAGTGCGCGTGCACTCGACATTATGAACTTCTGCAGGCATTGCACGATCCATTGAAAAGATTATGTCATTTCTACTAGGATTCTGTACTTCTAATATACCCCTATTCTGCTTAACCGTAGTGAGGCATTCACGTACGATACAGTTTGAAATAGATTGTTCAGGAATATAAGCGTCTCCATCGCGAACGTTAATCGGAATCTTTAGTAACTTAGATGTACCTGCTGGAATAATATTTTCATATAAATTAGTATTACGTGAATCATAGATTCTAATAGGGTTTGAAGCGAACTTAGTTGTAAATAACTTATTTTTATAATCTATTGTAGCTTCCCATTGTTCTAGCAAATCGGTACCAATAAGTCCATCAAAGAAATCGTGGAACTTATAGATATCAAATGAAACTGTGCTTGAATCATTAAATTTATTAAAAATTGGTAAAGTAATTGAATAGTCGTTTCTAGTTTTAGCGTGAACACTATGCACTTCGAATGGAGAATAATTTAATGGAAAATCACTGAAGTATTTTTCAACAGCATTAGGACACAGGAATGACTGATTTGCACCTGTATCTATTAAAAGTTTAAGTGGAGGTGACGCAATTTGAACGTATGGAAGGTACCGTTGAGTTTGGAGATTTATTTCTATTTTAATTTGTCGGATTTCTGAGTTTTCTGAAAATCCGGCTCCTTGGATTCTTTGGCGTCCTCTTTTATGCTTCCGGACTGCTGGGGATGTTCTACATATTCCTGAGGGGATGGTTGATATTCATAGTACACATTTTCTGGATACTCATAGTAATGGTAATAAGTTCCGTCATATTCGGTAATGAAATCATTAAACGAAGGATCCATAAAACAATCACTAAAATGCATCTCCCGAGTTTTGAAATAATTATTGGGAGGAGGATTGCCTGATTTGTACCAATCATGCCTAGATAAAGCGTTAGTAGGTGGTAATTGTCTGTTCACGAAATGACTAACCCCACTCATTGGGCTTGGTTGCGCTGACCCGCTAGGCTGGTTAGGAGAATTCTGCTGAACTACTTGAACTGGGTTATTCTGACGGTTATAATTTGGTGGGGGTGCCCTGAACACTTGCTGAGTTCGGGTCGGCCCAAACTGGCGAGATTGGAAATAAATCGGTTTCCCCTGAGGAGGTTGTTGAACTGGAAATAGGAATCGTGCAGGTCCTGGCATGCTATAATTATTAAGCCTTGGATCAGGCATATTAAATGGCTGAGAGGGCATTCTAAAATGATTACCGGGTTGGTTATTGCTATTAATTCTTTTATCAGGCAATCGGTCGTTACGATTTTGCAGATACATGGTATTAGTTTCTTCATGAACAAATTCTAGTGCTTGTTCTATATTTTGAGGGCGCATACAACGCACGCGTGATCCTAAAGGATCTTTTAATCCACGCACGAACGCCTGGAGCGTTAATTTCTTATATAAATCCCTTTTAGCATCTACAGTGGTTTGTAAGATGTCGTGTAAAGAAACATACGTCATAATTGTACTAAAAAGATTCTGACAACGTTCGTAGAACTCTTGTGGAGTGCTAGAGCCCTGTGTTAAAAGAGATAAATCGCTATAAAGAGCGGTCTCATCCCTCTGGTCAGCAAAATTATTTATTAATGCCTTACGGATGCCATTCCAATCAGTTGCTATACCATTTGAATTGATTAAGCGAGCAGCAGACCCTACAATTTTATTTAATATACCATTAATGAGTGCAGAGTTAACTAATTCAGAACCACCTTGAACATTATAATATTCTCTAACTAAATGATCACACAATTGAATAAACCTAGTCAGCACGTTCGGGTTCCCGTCAAAGTCGGGTACCAAACGTAATGCTTTAAAAACGGTATCTAAATCCAAAGACATTTTCCCAGAAAACGATTTTGTGTCCTCGTATAAAGTATCTAAATTAATATCTCTTCTAGAATCTATTATTAAGTCTCTACTTCTAACTATCCTAGTATTCCTGGATTTTCGTGGAAAGAAAATTTTGGAAAATTATATTAGTACAGGCTAGGAGAAAGCGGTCACTAGAAATAATCTAATGTACTTACATGAACATTATATCAGCCCCTTTGCGTAATCGATGTCTGGATTCCTCGATACAGCACGACGTGTAGATTCAGGATACTCTGGAGCGACTGGATAGCCGCACGGGCGGCTTTACGATTACGGAAATCTTCCTTTTTACGCGAAACCGACCGCGACTATCCTACCGACTGCGCCAATTACGTTCGGCTGCGGTCGAGGATACAAATAAAACCGATATAATTCACTTAATGAATATAATTAATGCAATTATTACAATTAGATCGGTAAATCTAAGATGCGCGACAATTGTTCGATGTCAGAAACAAGAGTGAATCACTTAACACTAAATTAACACAAATCGCTGCCATTGCAAGTCTTCGATCCCACGCCGTCAGATTGCTGAGAAGGCGAATCTCACGGTGCACAGCGGAATGCGGCGTTAGTCATTTTGGGTGGTCGCAAGTGGCGACATAACAGAATATGGGTGGTCGCAAGTGGCGACATAACAACCTTAACAATTCAAAAGTGTATGTAAACGGTTTATTTGGACAAAATGATTTTCATCTTGAATCTTTCCCAAGGTACTCCCGAATTAAGAAACAGCCTGTGTGCTATGCTATCCCAGACTACAATCTATCTCTGTGCGAAATTTCATACCGATCCATTCAGCCGTACTAGCGTGATTGAGTAACAAACATCCAACCATTCAAACTTCCGAATTTCAAGAACTAAAATAGTAGGCTAGCATAGATCTAAGCCCACGCGGACGACGTCGCGGGCACAGCTAGTAATGTAATAAAGCTGAAGAGAGAAGAAAGAGTTGGTTTGTCTGAACGCGCCAATCTCTGGAACTACCAGTCGGATTTAAAAAAATATTTTTGTATATGATAGCCACATTCACGAGGAAGGCTAGTGGCTGTACGGAAACGGGAATTTCCTGCGGAAACGTGAAAAAACGGAGTGTGCGCGAACGAAGTCGCGGGCAAAAGCTAGTGATGTCTAAAATGAAGAAACATTACGTCGTACAACCTACCCATTTGATAAATTTATAGAATAACAATCCAAAAACGTCGGAAATGCCATGCTCGAAAACCTGCTCCTGAACAATATGAAAGATTCACAAAGAAACACTGTTAAATCCTATATGAACTAACGGAATTTTTAGAATTATGATTACTAAAATGAAGTGATATAATTTCGTTTTTTCTTCCTCCTGTAAAGTTTGCAGATATGGACTTTACGGGTTACCGAATTAGGTCGACGATTACACAATCGGTACTCTCTACAAGGGGCATGGAAAAGCGACTTCACAGCTTGCCATTTACACCTATGCTGCAATCATTAATCTATTCTAATCACGCTACGATAACCTGGAATACTATGCCTGGGGTAAAAACTAGGTAAATCAATAATCCGTTATGCTACACGTTTCGATGTCATGGACGCCACATTCGTTTATAGTATCTATTAACACTGCATCGATAAATCTGGATGTGGGAAAGTCCGCTAGACTTTCACGGAAAATATTGTGGTTGGCAACTTGATATGGCGAAGTAAAACGTTATAGCAATTGATCTTGCCTTTGAATATTGGGTTTTGGCTTTATTTACAGTTTTATTTGTTTTTTTTACGCAGTAGGTAACGTACGTAGGTAATAATAAAGATGATAATTATAATACCTACGATCGTTACTAACTTTTTTAAAAAATAAGATTTAAAAAATGTCAGCTTTAAACTAAATTACACACAAAAATGATGAATACTGCAGCATATCAAATTATTGTAGAGACTGAGAGTTCTTGAAACGTGTAAAATAATAAATTTTTATGCGACATTAGAGTCTGACATGTATGTAATCCGTTACATATAAAAGGCACACAATACCTTTTCTTTCTTTCTTTAGATGACTAAAAAAATCTAATTTGGGTTTGTATTTGTAATAGAGTTCCAAAAAATATTAGACACGATTTTTTCTTTTATTCACGGAAACAAAAAATAGAAACGATACAGTGCGTTGAAAACTCATGTGACGTCACTTGTAAGTACACTTTCTACGTTTCTACATACACACGACGTCACAAGCCTCCACTCTGATCTTTGATCCGTTTTATCTTCGTCTTTTTTTATTGATTTGATAAAACAAAAAATACGTATCCAATATTTTTCGATAATCTAACTGACGGACTTAATATAATCATATATTTTTAAACCAAGAATCATCCCTATTGCTCAAATATTGGTCAAGCTAATGAAAATAAATATAATACCACGAACATATTCCTAGAAGGTTTAAGCATAAGTATTTAGTGCCCCTTCATTCATAAAACCTTAATTTAAATTGCGACTAAGTATGCTTATAAATTGCACACAATCATAGATGATTTATCCTCCTACACAGATTTATTTTTAATGAAATCACAGTTTAATACATATGTAATAAAATGGCGTTGTACCAATTGTGTTGAGCAATGTTATGCATCTACGTAAAACACTTTCTCACAAACTAACTGCGTAGATAAATTGCGCCATAAGCAAAAAGGGCACATCTGACTAAAATACAAAACGCATAGAATAAATCAAACGAACTGACATCTTTCGTATTAATTCGCCGAAACTAGTATTTCACAAGTATAACTCGAGCAAATTATAACTGGATACTGTTCTCTAAAAATACTGCTTTTGACATAGTTTTTCAATATTATTTTTAATGAAAATATTTTTTTTTGTCTTTCTTAATCTTAATTTTGCATAAAAGGGCAGATGCGCCCCTTTTTTTTTGAACGGTAGAGTAGTGTGCGTAGTTGCGGCTTATCTCACTTTATGCACAATATTTGTGACAAACATATTACAATGTTTTCATGTGTCATTTTAGAAGGTTGTAAACATTGTTTGATCACAAATTATTGGTTCTTAATGCCTATTATACAACTTGTAATTAAAATGAATCAAACCTTCAGACAGAATCGCCATTACATTGACAGTGGTAAAAATTCATTGGTCACTATGTCACCAATCATTTACTCACAAAAAATATTGAAAAAAAATGTATACCTATCATGTTTAAGTACTTAGTTTTCCTAAAGCATTTTTCCTAGAGACTGACATTGCTGCATTGCAACCGGCCGGGGTGGCCGGTTTGCGTGATTTTCTGAATTAATAAAACCTACAATGATGAATAAATGATACTGTGCTACTGTTTCTAGAAGAGATAAATCAAAAGTACTAGTAAAAAAAAACGAAGTTAAAAATCAACAATTTAAATAATCAAGAATATATAATGACGAGTACCTACCGACTAGGATTGTTTTCTATGTACCGAATCTTCTAAAAAATTCAAAAACATAAGATGTAAAAATAAAATGGAAGACTATTTTATTAACGTAAAAATATGTATGCCTTTAAAATATTTTTAAAACTATTCAATACTTACATTTTGAACACTAATCACATCCGAAGCGTATTCTTTAACAAAACTTTTTTTTTAAACTACCCACATAAAAATTGGGAAGTACAAGAGTAACCCTACAATGTTGGTGAACAAATGATAACTATCTATTGACAACGGAAGGCTGCGCGTTTTATCAACTCGCCTTACCTAAACATTTCGACGTACCTAATATATAGCATTTTTTATCGCAAAAAATAAAGACACGGATTTTTTATAACTGGATCACGAGCCATTTAGGTAAGATAATGTTATTGTAAAAAATATAGAGCTGTAGCAGCACCGAATACTTAATGTTTTTTTAAAGCCTTGTTTTTTTAGAGACCACTTCCCAGCAGTGGGCCATTAAAGGACGAATAACAAAATAAAAACAAAATCATACATGTTAAAGAAAACCCGAGTAAGGCTGGTACAGTCGAGTTTTTTATAACTTAATCAATTTTAAAAGTGATGCCACTTAGAACTGAGTAATTCAGGAAATGTAACGAAATATTATTTTCTATGACTTGAAAACAGGTCAAAATAATAAAAACTATTTACTAAATACCGTTTAGATGACATCTAAGTACCCATATTTGAACTCAGAATTCGAGATAAATATCAAATTTTGGAAAAACAAACTCTATGGCATATGAGACAGAGTTCAAATGCCATTGTAAGCCATACTTTTGAAGGACTATTCTAAACAAATGATCACTGAAAAATAAGTCGATACCTCAGTTGCAGGCGATGGATTAAATGGATTTGACATTTCATATACAATATGTTGAAGTACATTTTTTTATTTTATTTTGTCGTCAAATATCAGTGTCAAAACAAAAACATACGTAATGGCACGAACTTAGTTTTAAATTTCAATTTCTGTACAATATCAATATGAGGTTGATTATGTAAAAAGTTTTTTTTAGTTTCATCTTGTTAACCATTGTTAGTTACATAGGTTTAGTTAGGTTGGCTTTTAAACACGTCAATTACTTTAGCTTTTCATACAGTTCATAATACACCAAAACAAAGTAAAAATTCTTGAGGAAAACTAAAAAAAATGTACACAAAGATGACTCACACGTTTTCTGCATGAAGGTGCGAACCTGGTATCACTAAGGTACCAACTCTGTGATAACAAGTTCTAAATGTATTTTAGCGTACAGATACCGTGATACGAAACTAATATCACTTTTACGATGATGATTCACGCTTTCGAGTACTCCAGTATTTTTGTCGTCTGACTCATGAAAGGTTTTAGGCCCTATCTGACTGCGCAGCATCATTTTGATATTAAATCAATATTTTTATGAGTCATGGAATAGAAAAGGGTTTTGACCTAGCAAGACGAGCCCTATTTGGGGGAATCCTATGTCCAACAGTGGACGTCTATCGGCTGATAAGATGATGATGAAGCCGAACTTGACGTTTTTTCCTAATTTTGACTTTCAAAAGTGCCTGCGATCGGATTATTTAATTCATTTTTTTAACTTAAAACGAAGATGCTTTGGTTAGGTAGCTTATATAAGTGAGCGTGCAACGCGTGTTGAGAATAGATAATTTTAAGAAATAAAGGCTTCAATAAAGGTAACATTATGTCTAATATAATTGAAAAGTCACGGTATTTGGTCACGATTTAGTATATATTAGTATTGCTATGAAAAATATTTAATGCTCAACTAAGTCCCTGCCTGCTAAACTGGATAAGGTGGATCATACTTAGACGGATGAGTATAGAACGGATTAAACCCTTTGCCTTGCACCACTAAGGCAGGGTCAAGCTCGCCTGTGGCCAAAAAACTCAATACTCTAGTCATGTACTTCAGTAGGTAGATCTCTACAGAGAAGAACTTGTATGAAAATTCGTGAAAACTTTGGCGACTGAGCAGCACACAAATGTCGGCTGTCATATTGACAGTTACTGAGTCAGTAACACAAGTTACGTGGAGGTTATAGAATTGCTGAGTACATCAAAAAGCGGTCGCAGCTCGCCACTAATAAATTGTCGTGAAAAGTGTTATTTTTAATCTATTTAAAAAATATTATAAATATCGTTCATATTTACTATCGACCTGCAAGATGTATGAAGACTGTAGAGGTACACAGCCTTAAATACAACAAAAAATAGCGAAGTCTGTAGTGTTTAAACCATGTAAACTGCAGCCCTGTCGGGTACCTCCAGTATATCACAACGGCGTAATGATAGAGTCATAAAGTACGTTTGCAGGGCGTTGGCCGTGAGGGCGATAATACTTGTCCGTAGGTTTTCACGGCAGATGTCTAAGTGTGTTTATTTAAGGCGTTATGTCAGTCTTTCTACTAGGGTGGTATACAAGCCGAGCCTACAACGCTCTACAATAAGGCCTTCAGGATTCTGTTACGGCTGCCGCGACTTATTACTGCGTCAGGATTGTTTGACGCGACCATGCGTTATAAAGCGGTTTCCTACCGTCAGTCCTTTCTGAATTTTTAGAAAGGGTTGTTGGGAGACCGGACTGCTCCATCCAAAGGCAATGAATGGATGTAGCTATTTGTATATGTAAATAAATTAAGTACTAATAACTCAAACAAAGGAGTGTCCTTAAACTAGATGACCGGGGAAAGTAGTAGGATGAAAGAGAAGCCTTTGACTTGGATTGGGAAAGTCCGGCAGGCCAAAAAAATACTAACATAGTTTATAAGCACACAGTACATAGTAAACAGTAGTAACATAGTTTATAAGTACACAGTACATAGTACACAGTGGTAACATAGTTTATAAGTTGGTACATTCTGGTACAAACTTATCAACCAGTTAGGTAGGTCTCAAAAACATTTTTGTTACTCTCTTTTCGGTTGTGGAAGGCAGACTGGAGTAGAGGACACTATTTAGATCATGTTTGTAAATACATTTTGTTTAGTTTTAGACTTTCTTAAAAGTGCGCCTGATATGTTTCCGTTAGCAAATGGTTTTTGAATAGAAATAGAACAATTAACGTTTTTGAATCAGAACCTCAGAAGACAGTTACTGTAGAGTTGTGTAGAAAAGTATGTTTACTGCAGTAGAGGATAGACCATATTAACATACCGAGACTCCTGCGTGCCTCGGAAAGTACGTTAAGCCGTTGGTTCCAGCTGTCATTTGTACATCTTAAGCAGTCGTTACGGATTGTCAGAAGCCAGAAAATCTGACACCAGTCTTGCCAAGAAGTACCGTGTTACACTTAGAAGTAGTTATTGGGTTGTGGAGGTCTGGTAGGCAGCCGCTCCACGTAAAATACTGGTATTCAGCTGAATCCGGTTTGACTGAGAGCCGACTCCAATATAGTTGGGAAAAGGCTAGGCAGATGATGACTGCAGTAGAGGATTTTATAACTGGTATCAACTATGAACCTACCTATACAGTTTATATTACCTACCTGTGTAAACTTTTCTTTACATCACTCATCTAAAACACACAGCAACAAACATACAGGATGATGATAGCTAACAAAAAGCGCATACCATTGCTGACTGATCCTTTTGATTGTAAAACTTTATTACAAAAAATAACAACCGACTTCTAATTTAAATAGAATAGAATATAACCCCAAAACCATGGTTGACTTGTACACGTCTGCGTACCCCTTCACAGCGTACTGGCGTAATTTTATGTTATGAATTGGTGTAAACAAGAAACAGACATGCGATTTCAGCAGTCCCGGGAGATTTGCTATCATTTATTGAAGAGTTCCGTTACTAGCTATTTCCGAAGTTCTTCATCTGATCTTCACCAAATTTAAACGGAACCAGTCCGAGAAAATATTCTTCCAAACAAAAAAAGAATCATCAAAATCTGTTGACAATTGGCGAAAATATCCCTAAACAAACACACAATAAAAACTGTCGAATTGAGAATCTCTTCCTTTTTTTGAAGTCGGTTAAAAATACATCGATTTCCAGTAAACTGATAAGCAGATCCTTAATTTAAATTCTTTGTAGACAAATTAATAATTAATCAGTTTCTAAATAAAGCCCATGAAGTCTGACTCACTCATTATACTCGTATCATAATAATGTAAGTGTGTAATACTATAAAAATTGAACCTAGGTACATTTTAGTTCATTAGATAATAACAACAAATATGACAAATCTGTCAATGACTCACCTGTCACAAAATCTAGGGATCGATAAGGTCTAAATAATTCGTCATTTAGGTTTACTTAACGTCGCAGGAATCCGATAACACAGAGTTTGATTAAATCTACCTTTATCTGGTTTAACATTGTTTTATTGGAAAATTCGTCATCCTGAATCCAAACGCACTTTATATTTAGGTACCTCGTAGTATTACTACGCTTACTACGTGTTATCTTTATAAAGATTAGGCATTACTAGCTAGATAATATTGTAGTTTATAGTAGTTAGGTATCTACAATGATGACCAACCACATACAAAACAGTTGAGACAAGGAAGTTTGTTTAACACAAATAACATCTTACACGATAAACAGTATGGTTTTACCAAAGGACGTTGTACAACTGACGCCGGTGTCACCTTACTAAAACATATCTTTAATGCGTGGGAAGAGGCACAAGACGCCATAGGCATCTTCTGCGACCTATCTAAGGCGTTTGATTGTGTAAATCACGAAACATTACTCATGAAGCTCGAGCATTACGGACTAGGCAAAACAGCGTTAAACTTAGTAAAATCTTATTTGAATGATAGAAAGCAATTAGTCCAAATAAACGGTGTTAATTCGTCGGGATTAAACGTGAAAATGGGCGTCCCGCAGGGATCGATTTTAGGTCCTTTCTTATTTTTAGTTTATATTAATGATTTACCCCATTTATTGCAAAACCAACTAAACATGGTCTTGTTTGCCGACGATACTTCTTTGATTTTTAAGATAAATAGACGTAGTAATAATCTTGAGGACGTAAATAACGCCCTTCTGCAGGTCCAAAATTGGTTCACTGCTAATAATTTAGTTTTAAATGGGAAAAAAACTAAGTGCATAAGATTTTCCTTACCAAATGTCAAAAGTAGTGATTGTGACATAGTGTTGAACAAGGAGAAACTGGAATTCGTCGATAGAACAGTTTTCCTGGGGATTACGGTTGACTCTAGGCTACAATGGGGTCCTCATTTAACATCTCTTGCAGGACTGAGGCTAAGTTCAGCGGCATATGCTGTTAGAAAAATCCGCCAATTTACGGATGTTGATACCGCGAGATTAGTATATTTTAGTTACTTTCATAGTATCATGTCTTATGGTATTTTACTATGGGGACGGGCTGTAGACATCGAGTATATTTTTATTCTGCAGAAAAGAGCTATTCTCTAAGGGAACTGTTTAAGGATATTAACATCATGACGGTACCTTGTCAATATATATATGAAAACATTATGTACGTTAGAAAGAATCTCCATCTTTTTAGTAGACGAGGTGACAGACATAATTATGTTACTAGAAATAGGGATCAACTAGTTCAACCAAGTTTCAGACTAGCTAAAGTAGCCTCATCTTTCATGGGGTACTGTTTAAAATGTTATAATAAAATACCTTCTTATATATTAGAACTGAATGAAACAAAATTTAAATCTTGTATCAAACGCACACTATGCAAGAAAGCATATTATAAGTTGGGGGATTATATTGAAGATAGGGTTGGCAACACTGCCCGGTGACATGTCTAATTGTGTTCTGTATTTTAATAATTAGATTTAATTTATATTTAAGTGAAATTAGGGTGTCATTATTTGTGTAAACATAACTTAACTGCGTAAATACTCAGGATTATTGTTATCCTGGAAAAATAATCAAGCAAAACACGACTTTTTGGTACCGGTTGTTACCGGTAACCTAAAACGATCAGCTGACGTTCGAAGCTTGAAACTGGAAATATACGGGGAGTATTGTTAACTTATTAATAGCACACATTCGTATCTTTAATTTGTAACACGCTCTCGCTAAGATTTACATGAATAACTTTGCTGGTTTAGCATTGTATAGCGTCTAAAGCGTTTTGTTTACATATTGGAAAACGAACCTAAGTTCAGATTTATTCCATAATTCTGTTTTATTCATGTGTTCATATCTCTGACATACTTGTCAATAACTTTTAATATCATTACTTTTTCACTAATAAAATTTAAACTGTTAATTTTTACATTTACTTATGCTCTGGGCATCCTACCCACATAAAGAAAAAGTAAGTTCATAAGGCAATTAAAAACAACTTAATACAATAATCAACAGCATTGCATGTACCTAATGCAGCTGCCTACCTCATTCCTCCACTGAAATTGACTAATTTTTCCCATTTTGTTTATTTAACTACCTATTTATTTTTTCCCTCCATTCTAACTTCTTTTTATTTTTATTATTTTTGGTTCTCACTGTTTCTTTATTTCAACTTTCAGTAACTTATCCTGAAACCATGCCTGTGATGACCCGTAAGGCTACAGCTCAGGATATGGAGCTTAAACTCAGAACGGCCCTCCAAGAACTTAAAGAATCGCAACACCAATGTCAACAAATGTTGCAGGAGAGAGAGGAAAGTGAGGTGGAAGTAAGGAATATAGTTTATAAAAACACATGCCTTAAACGGGAGCTAGTAGAACTAAGTCAACAATATGAAGATGTTGTTGATGAACGCGACCAACTGCGGGTGATCACGGACAGTTTCAATAACTGCAGTAACTTATATGAGGAGGCACTATGTAAAGTTAGGGATTTAGAAGATGAATTAGTTCATGTTAAAAGTCATAATTTCAAATTGCAGAGAGAATTGGAACATACTCAGGTTAAGAAAACTAACCATTTATATAATGAATTATTAACTTCTCATTGTAACCCACATTCCATACTTACTATAGACTTAACTGAAGATTCCATGTTAAAACAGAGAAATAGCTATAAAGTTAGTAATAAGAAAATAAAAAAATATGCTAAACTTAATAGAATAATAAAAAAATGTAATCAGTACAGGAAACAGCATAAAAACTTTTCCAAAAATATTCCACTCAGGAAAGAACGTGTTGAGTTAGTTAATAAATTACATAACTACCAGATTAAATTAGAAGATAGCAAGAAAATCTATGAAATTGATACAAATCGATTACAAACTGAAATTCAGGTACTTGAAGACTCACTTAGTTCTTTGTATAATAAATATGTGAGCTCTCAATTCCAAATTAAAGAACACATACTGGCTGCAAATGAGTTGGTGATGTGTCAGTGTAGATGTCAGACAGTATCAAACCTTGATACTGTCCAGCCTGAGTCAACGGAGGACCCGTCACAGGCTGAGAGATTGTTACATGACTGTGTGACAACTGGTATTGCACATAATTTGTTTGAAATGGACCAGCCTGAGATTGCTAGCAGTCCATTTAATAATAGTCATGATTGTTTTCATTCAGTTATGTTCTCTGATAGTATAGGAAGAGGTTTAGCAAAATTATTAAATAACAACCTGAGTTATTCTACTCAGAATTATTGCATGCCTGGGTCAAACTACAAGCATATAATGGAATTAGTTACTAGAAATGTATATAAACCAGATACCAATATTACTGTGTTTATAGGAAATAGTTTAAATGTTAAAAAAGATGATATAACAGACTGTGTCGCTGAGTTGCTAAAGATAGATTGTAAAAAAATTATATTGTGTGCTTTCCCATATTTTGAAAAATTGTCAAGTAAACAAAACAATTATATTCATATGCTTAATAAGCATGTACATTTCTTAGTGAGTCATTATAGCGACAAACTTGTTTTTGCGGATATCAACAATTTTGTTGAGAAATTAAGGTCGACTAGGAATACAGTGTATCTACCTATTAAATTTAGACACCATATAGCTAAGCTATTAGCATATAATATAAACTCAGACATAAGTAGTATGTCGAAGTCACATTCTATAATTAACACCACAATTATTAGTAATAATACTAATGTTCAGGTGGACACACTAAATAACTGTAGCGCTGATGCTATACATATTTACAATAATTGTACGAAGGAGGTTCCATGTGTCTCATTGCCTGGTGATGGCATGGGACTCTTAGGGCTCACTCCGGATGTAACTTTAAACTAATTTGTAAGACAACAGAGGATATCAATAACAGTATAGCCACATCTACGATCAACCAGGTATCTTCTAGCTCTCACACAGCTAATTATAATAAAGGAGCTAAGCTGAAATGCTTGAAATTATTTTATCAGAATATTCAAGGTTTTGCTTCGAAACAACTCGAAATTGAATTATTTTTAGAAAAAACAATGTTTGACATTATTTGTTTTACTGAGCATTGGCTAAAGGATTTTGAAATGCTCATTAATTATGAGAATTATAATGTGGGAAGTTGTTTTAACCGCAAATCAATGCTACGTGGGGGTTCATTAATCTTAATCAAAAGTTGTATTAAATTTAAAACTCGTAGAGACATAGTTGAGCTGTCAGTTGAACATAGCATTGAACTCTCCTGTGTTGAGCTGGATAAGCATGTCATAGTGTGCGTTTACAGACCCCCTAATTATCTGAACTACTCTATATTTGAGTCAGTGATGGAAGATGTCTTGGCAAAACTTGCAACTGGTAATAAATTAGTAATTATCTGTGGTGACTTTAATATTAATATTTTAGAAAATAATTCAGATAGCAGTAGATTATTAAATCTCTTTAAATCATTCAATTTGTCAAATGTTTTCATAGAACCAACTAGAATAACTACAGCTACTGCTACATGTATAGATAATGTTTTTTGTTGCTGCAACTATTTAGAAAAAGCCATTGTAAATGAGCTCCCTTCAGATCACAGCGGGCTAATGGTATCTTTTGAGTGCAATATACCTATTCAACAAGTGCAAATACAATCCAGACCAATAACATCCGGTAATTTAAATAAATTTAACAACACTTTAATTACCAAGTTAAGTGATCGGGACTTCACAATGAATAATGGTAATATTATGTATACAGAATTGTTTTCAGTAGTCCAAACTGAGTTTAATAATACTTTTAAAAAGAGAACTAAAACTATTTGCCCTAAGTTTTTATTTAGTGACTGGGCGACTAAAGGACTGAGAATAAGTAGGGATAGACTTTATGAGCTGTATGGCCTTAAGCCATTTATTATGACTGAAACTTTTAATAAATATGTTGCTACCTACTCAAAAATTTATAAAATTTCTTGTAAGGCAGCTAAGGCCTTATATATTAGCAATAAGGTTAAAGCATCAGAAAATAAAATAAAGACGGTTTGGAAGATAATTAATAATGAAACAAAGCGGAACAAAAGACATAATACTGATTACACATTGGAGACTCCTCATGGTCTTATTAGCGATAACAAGAAAGTTGCTCAGGAATTTGTAAATTTCTTTACCAGTATCCCTATTGAAACAACTGAAGCCTTAAACTCCTCGCCTTCGCTGGCTTTTGATTTATTACAGGCCAACGTGTCAGCCTGCCCAACTAAATTTGAGTTTAAACATATAAACCCCATAACAGTACTAAAGGTTTTTAAACAAATCAAGATTAAATTGACAGAAGACCTGTGGGGATTGTCTATCAAAGTATGTACCTCAATTATTGAGACTATAGCGCCGTATTTAGCTTTAATATTTAATTTATGTGTGGATCAAGGAGTATTTCCGGATCTGATGAAATACAGTAAAGTTATACCACTTTTTAAATCCGGGGACAGTAAAGACACAAATAACTATAGACCGGTGTCCGTATTGCCAGTATTTAGCAAGGTATTCGAAAAGGTAATGCTTAATCAAATGCTTAATCATTTTAACACAAATAACATCTTACACGATAAACAGTATGGTTTTACCAAAGGACGTTGTACAACTGACGCCGGTGTCACCTTACTAAAACATATCTTTAATGCGTGGGAAGAGGCGCAAGACGCCATAGGCATCTTCTGCGACCTATCTAAGGCGTTTGATTGTGTAAATCACGAAACATTACTCATGAAGCTCGAGCATTACGGACTAGGCAAAACAGCGTTAAACTTAGTAAAATCTTATTTGAATGATAGACAGCAATTAGTCCAAATAAACGGTGTTAATTCGTCGGGATTAAACGTGAAAATGGGCGTCCCGCAGGGATCGATTTTAGGTCCTTTCTTATTTCTAGTTTATATCAATGATTTACCCCATTTATTGCAAAACCAACTAAACATGGTCTTGTTTGCCGACGATACTTCTTTGATTTTTAAGATAAACAGACGTAGTAATAATCTTGAGGACGTAAATAACGCCCTTCTGCAGGTCCAAAATTGGTTCACTGCTAATAATTTAGTTTTAAATGGGAAAAAAACTAAGTGCATAAGATTTTCCTTACCAAATGTCAAAAGTAGTGATTGTGACATAGTGTTGAACAAGGAGAAACTGGAATTCGTCGATAGAACAGTTTTCCTGGGGATTACGGTTGACTCTAGGCTACAATGGGGTCCTCAGTTAACATCTCTTGCAGGACGGCTAAGTTCAGCGGCATATGCTGTTAGAAAAATCCGCCAATTTACGGATGTTGATACCGCGAGATTAGTATATTTTAGTTACTTTCATAGTATCATGTCTTATGGTATTTTACTATGGGGACGGGCTGCAGACATCGAGTCTATTTTTATTCTGCAGAAAAGAGCTATAAGAGCGATATACAATCTCCGCCGACGTGATTCTCTAAGGGAACTGTTTAAGGATATTAACATCATGACGGTACCCTGTCAATATATATATGAAAACATTATGTACGTTAGAAAGAATCTCCATCTTTTTAGTAGACGAGGCGACAGACATAATTATATTACTAGAAATAGGGATCAACTAGTTCAACCAAGTTTCAGACTAGCTAAAGTAGCCTCATCTTTCATGGGGTACTGTTTAAAATGTTATAATAAAATACCTCCTAATATATTAGAACTGAATGAAACAAAATTTAAATCTTGTATCAAACGCACACTATGCAAGAAAGCATATTATAAGTTGGGGGATTATATTGAAGATAATAATGCTTGGCTCAATGCCGGTCCAGCTCCACAGTTACTAGGCCGCACAAACTAATCTTTTGGCATTTATAAATATTGTTGGACCCGTTGAAGACTGTAAAACATTATATTTTCATTGTATAGACTCAATGTAATTAGCAGTGTATAAATTCATTAATTAACGGCACATGTGTGAGTACTGTGAACCTTATACTACTTTTATTTATTTTTTAATTGACTTGACTGCCCTGGCGGTTGGGAGTGTCATGCTCACTCAAAAGTCTACCTGATGGTGGCGCATGTGTTGGGTCATTTGGCTCCCTTAAATATGGTTGAGCCGAATGGTGCTAGCGCGTGCGTCATGTTCGTGAACGGACGCCGTCAGTTTGGACTGGTCATCTCTCGGCTGCCACGGTTTATTTTAATGATTTGTTATTTTAATTTGTTGTTGATTTTTATTTTTTTACTCCGGATACTTTAACGTGCATTTCTTTTTACATCGTTCTCACATATATGTTTGTATAATTTCAACAGGAATGATGTAACCATAAAATTGTAAAGAAAAATAATTTAAAAGAGTGTCCGTGGAGTTTCTTGCACGTTCTTCTCCATAGAGATCTACGCTTTGGAACGTGCAAATAGCTTCATCTTTTTGACTGACCGACCTTGACAATTCAAAAGTGCCTGTGAATGGTTTATTTGAAATAAATAATTTGAATTTTGAATTTTTGAATTTTGATAATAATGCTTGGCTCAATGCCGGTCCAGCTCCACAGTTACTAGGCCGCACAAACTAATCTTTTGGCATTTATAAATATTGTTGGACCCGTTGAAGACTGTTAAACATTATATTTTCATTGTATAGACTCAATGTAATTAGCATTGTATAAATTCACTAGTTAACGGCACATGTGTGAGTACTGTGAACCTTATACTACTTTTATTTATTTTTTAATTGACTTGACTGCCCTGGCGGTTGGGAGTGTCATGCTCACTCAAAAGTCTACCTGATGGTGGCGCATGTGTTGGGTCATTTGGCTCCCTTAAATATGGTTGAGCCGAATGGTGCTAGCGCGTGCGTCATGTTCGTGAACGGACGCCGTCAGTTTGGACTGGTCATCTCTCGGCTGCCACGGTTTATTTTAATGATTTGTTATTTAAATTGTTGTTGATTTTAATTTTTTTACTCCGGATACTTTAACGTGCATTTCTTTTTACATCGTTCTCACATATATGTTTGTATAATTTCAACAGGAATGATGTAACCATAAAATTGTAAAGAAAAATAATTTAAAAGAGTGTCCGTGGAGTTTCTTGCACGTTCTTCTCCATAGAGATCTACGCTTTGGAACGTGCAAATAGCTTCATCTTTTTGACTGACCGACCTTGACAATTCAAAAGTGCCTGTGAATGGTTTATTTGAAATAAATTATTTGAATTTGAATTTGAATTTGAATTTGTCCAGTTTCAGGAAAATTACTCAACTGCCTTCAAACTCGTAACGAAATGAATCAGAAAAGTATATTACGGAGAAAAGTAAAAGTCAAAAATATATTATTATATATATAACCATTTAAAAGGCACTTTACAAAAAATGTCATGACACTGTTTAGGGTTATTTGTAAAACACTAACAACATTTCAGTGGGTGTAAGTACACATGATTCTAAGCAACAAATATAAAAAAAATCAGCTCATCATCATCAGATCAGCCGAAAAACGTCCACTGCTGGGGCCTTCCCCAATGGGAGGTTTTGAAATCCCCAAATGTTTGCCATAATCGCCAAGCGTGGCGATTATGGCAAACATTTACCGCAACTTACGGTATCCTACTGTGGGAAAATGCTGCTGACATACAGAATAAATTTGTCCTACAAAAACGTGCTGTACGTGCAATATACCAACTAGGGTCTAGGGTTTCATTAAGAGAACTTTTTAAAGAGATTGAAATTCACACGGTGATCTCAATTCATTTTTTTAAACATTTTATATATTAGGCAAAATATACATTTATACACCAAAACCAGTGATATCCACAGTTTTAACACCAGAAACAAGCTAAAACTACATGTTCTTTCCCACGTAAGGTCTTGTATTCGTAAGGTTCACTTATGGGGCTCGGTATTCGCTTTTACAATAGAGTACCCCTTTCTTTTCTTGACTTGCCTTTTAATGCATTTAAAGTTAAATCTAACCTTTGTTCTAAGGCATACTATTCTATCGATGACTATTTACACGTTAAGAATAGTTGGTCGCAATGTTGAACGCAAGATAATTGTTCTATTTAATGTTCTTTCTATATAATTTAGCTTATGACAGGTTAAATGAGTTCATATTTATAATACATATTATAATTTATTTATGGGTGCTGCTTGTGGTGACTTGCTGGTCATGGCTTTGTATTTGTATTTTTATTATTATTGTTATAACGTTAAACTTACTGTTTATTATTACTATGTAGGCTCTAGTTCATCACTGTCTTGTGCTTCCAGTCACAATCTTATTGTTAAATTAAACCATTGCACGTGTAAGCGGGCACACCATTTATGCCTGGATATAAATTAATCACTGAATTTTGAAAATGGAATAATATGTTTAAATATTTGAATGTAAAATTTCAAGTCTAACCGAATTTATCATACTTCAAAAAGTCCGAAAACGGCAATTTTTAAGTAAAGTCCTCGTAGTATGTATTCTTTATTTCGACAAATGTATTGTAAGTAGGTTAAGGTTGCTCAAGTCCTACTACACACTCATCGTACACAATTTAACTATTCGACCATACAAGTAAGCAAAAATGAGTAGTCAACCCGCCGGAACTCAGGAAAGAAAAATAAATCCCTACTAGCTACACTGTCCTTTCCATACTTAATATTATAAACGCGAAAGTTTGTTTGTATGGATGTATGGATGTTTGTTACTCTTTCACGCAAAAACTACTGATTGGATCTTGATGAAATTTGGCACAGAGGTAGATTATAGTCTGGAATAACGCATAGGTAGTATACTTTTTATCCCCTCCCGGGATAAAAAGTATGTTCCCTTGGAATAATTTTCGACATTCACGCGTGGTAGCCAGTAATATTATAAATGCGAAAGTAACTCTGTCTGTCAGTCTGTTTGTTACGCTTTCACGCTAAAACGGCTGAACGGATCGTATCGTCATATTTGGCAGCCTGGGATATGGAGAAGGACACAGACTACTTTTTTACGCAATAACCGACATCAACGCGGACGGAGCCGCGGGCAAAAACTTCTATGTTTTTTCAGCGATATTTTCGCCAATTGTTAACCGATTTAGATGATTTTTTGTTTGGAAGAGTATCTTACCGGACTGGTCCCATTTCAATTTGGTGAAGATCTGATGAAGAACTTCGGAGATGGGTAATGGTACTCTTCATCGCGCATAGTGGCATCAATGCCGCGATGTGGCCTTGAAGAGGAAACTGCGCTGTCCTCTAAAAACAAGGCCATAAGCGCGGCGCTGTCTTCCATCCTGGCGGCAGCGGAGGCTAACCGAGGTGGGCCTCCGGTGGACGAGATGTCCAACCTGCGGGCGGAGGTCGCCCGCTTGGCTGCCGCCACCGAGCGTCTCCAGAGGGAGAACGCGGGGCTCCGAGCAGACCTGGCCAGGCTCCAGGGAGCCGGCCCACAGGGGGCGCCTAAGGGGGGGCGCAAGGAGGAAAGCCAGCCCGTGCCGCAGGAGAGCCAGGTGCTGGACCTTGTGCGGCAGGAGATGGCTGCCTTCCAGGCGCGGTTCTCCGTCCTGGAGGGCATCGTCCTGCGCCCCCCGTTAGCGGCGAGTGAGAAGGCTCCAGGCCGGAAAAAGGCGGCGTCGTACGCGGCCGCCGTGGCTGCCACACCGGGGTCGTCCGGCCAGGACAAAGGGTCCGGGCCGGCACCCGCGAAGCCGGTGTCGGGAAAACCGGACCCGGCCCCGGGAAGGAAGAGGAAGGGTGGGGCGGCTGCGCGGACGGCGAAGGCTCCTGCGCCAGCCGTGCAGCAGCTCCCCCCGGCTTCCTCGCCTTCTGAACCTCCCCCGGCTCAAGCCGAATGGCAAGTGGCCGGGGAGAAGAAGAAGGCGGGAAAGGCAGCCAGGGCGGCAAAGAGGCGGGAGAGAAGGCGGCGGCAGCGAGCGCGAGGCGTCGCGGCTGCGCTCCGCGCCCCGAAGACCGCGGCTGTAGTTTTAACGCTGCAGCCGGACGCGGTCAAGAGGGGCGTGACGTATGCCAACACGCTCACCAAGGCCAAGGAGGCCATCAACCTCGGTGAGCTTGGCATCGTCGGGGGTCTCCGGCTCAGGGTCACCATGACCGGGGCCAGGATGCTCGAGATCCCTGGAGCAGGCAGCGGTCCGGCCGCGGACGCTCTAGCCGAAAGGCTTAGGGCGTCCTTGGGCGCGGATGACGTCCGAGTGTCCAGGCCCACGAAGTGCATAGATATGCGCATCTTAGGCCTGGACGACTCCGTCACGGAGGAGGAGGTGTTGGTCGCCGTCGTCAGGACGGGGGGGTGCTCTGCAGAGGAGGTGAAGGCGGGCACCATCCGTCCTGACAACACGGGCATGCGAACCGTAGTGGTGAGCTGCCCCGTGTCGGCGGCCAAGAAAATCTCAGAGGGCCGAAGGCTCTTGGTGGGCTGGGTCTCCGCGCATGTGAAACTGCTGGAGCCCAGACCTCTGAGGTGCTTCCGTTGCCAAGTTGGCAACCATGTCGGAGCACTCTGCACCTCGGAGGTGGACCGCAGTGACCACTGCTTCCGCTGTGGTCAGCCCGGTCACAGGGCCGGCTCGTGCGACGCCGCGCCGCACTGCTTCGCATGTGCGGCAGCTGGCAAGCCGGCCGACCACTGGGCTGGGGGCAAAGCCTGCGGTCCACCCGCCAGGGCCGGGACGAGGAAGAAACCCTCCTCCACCGCCGCCGCCGCCGCCGTCGCTTCCGCCGCAGCCGCCGCCACCGTCGCTGCCGCTGCAACTGCTCGGGAGGGGGCTAGAATGGAGTGCCAGTAATGGCCCCATTTCGCCTCCTCCAGACGTACGTTAGTCGCTGCGCCTCTCAGGAATTGACGCTCCTGAGCAAGGCGCAGTGACTGACGCCTGCGGACAGCGAGCAATGGGTAGCTCGCTGTCCGATCAGGTCAGGCCAGAGTCGACGGCGCGTTTCACTCCTAACGCGCCGTCAGCAACGAGCAGTCAGCAACGGAGACGGGGCCCGCCAGGGCCAGAGCCTGCCAGGGTTGCGGAATATGTTCGAAAGAGTTACCGCGGCCCTGGGAAGAAAGGCACTAGGAGGACTAAGGGTGGGTTTTAGTCAGTAAAAGTCTGACACTCCCTGCCGCTCCACCCAGAGCGGGAGGGGTCATTTGATGATTTCCCATCCTATAAAAAAAAAAAAAAAAAATGCCGCCACAAAAAAGTAACGTAGCAAAATATACATCGCAACAAAAAAAACGCAACGCCATCTATCCCGCCAGCTGAGAAGTAACTGAACAAAATCCTGCATCGCGATATCAGAGTTTTCCGTGCGATTTGACCTTGTATCCATTCTTCCATCGATCGATGATCAATCGATTGGCGTGGTAACACCCTTAGATATGCCAAAGATGGCCCATGAATAGTTTAGATTTGGATCAGAGTTCCGAGTTTTTCGACTCTAGATCCGTGTTTTCACGAATACGGATGCAGTGCGTAAAGCAATATCAGAATTCGGTCCCAGTTTTTTATTTCCGCAATTTCACGGATTCGGATCGGATGCAGTGCGTAACCGCTCTTATAAATTGTTAATATGGGATAATAGGTAACGTCTTGTTTTATTATTTTAAAGATTTAATATGTTATTTCCGACTTTCTACCTTTAGTACGACTTAGGCGATAGGAGGTACGAATTAGGAAACCAAGCCTTCATCGTACCGTAGGTACTTTTTTAAAAGTGGTTTAAAAACCATTTTGATAAGTTTTTTTCATTTTTATGAAAGTTGGTTGATAGCAATAAATTAAGATATATGAACTCCTAAAATTAAGATTTTATCTACTCTATCAACGGGTATACGACTGAAGCCACCTTACACTACCTACGTGTTGCTTTAGAATTCAGGGAATAAATAAAAAGCGGATAATCACTGGATTTATTTTATTATTCGGTAAATACATGTCGGAGTTATTATCATTTGTATCAGTCATCAAATCTCTGATCATTCTGAGATTCATATTGTAGGTAGGTATATGATATCTTTGTTATTATGTACGATAGGTGCAGTTTGCCGATTATTGAGAGAACTCTAGAAAAAAGAAACTTTTGGTCATACTTTTTCTAAGCACTATCTCAATAAGTAGTCATGTTTTGGTCAATTATTAAGTACGGAATACTAGGTCGGAAACAAACTTGCGATTACGATTTTTTAGGGACCAGCCCGCAACACTTCTATTGCAATTCCTAAAAGTCAGAATCAACAGGGGCGACTACCAGTAAAACGCCTGAGGCAATGAAGCTCGACGAATCCCGGAGAAACCATTCGACTGTTCTGGATCCCGCAATGAAATTAATCAGACAAGAACAACGGCAAAGTAAGGAAAAAACAATAATGTTCAATACCTATTGCAATTAGAATTTAAACCATGAGGTTGATTGTACAACCACCCCCATTGTTTTAATCCTAAACCATTTTGTTTAAAAATCTTAAGTTTATTTCCACCTATTCATAGGTTACGTAAGTACAATGATTTACCTATAAAATATTTCATTAGAAAGGTCCCGTCTGTCTTAAAATAAACCTATATAATTAATACTATATTAAATTATAAATTAAGCTAACTAAACAATTCCTTTAAACATATTATTATCACAAAGAAAAATAATTTACCTATTATATAATTCCCATTATTTCTTTGCGGAATATAATGGCAGAAATTGTTTAAATAATACTTGCTTACTATGGTTATTAAATACGTATTTTAATTTTAGGCAAGACAAATGTGGCTTAATAATTTCTGGTGATAGATAATAATTCAAAAGAAACTGTCAATAAATTGAAAAAGGATGTCAAACAAAGATAGTCACATAATGTGTTTTCGGACAAGATAACTAACAATATAACCTTTAATACATAAAGATACAAAATGGAAAAGAAATGAAAGAAAAAAACAATGTCCAAAAACCATTTAAAGTTAAAATATTTATAATATCAGTCATGGAATCAGATCTGCTCAATCAATATCCAAAAATTTACGTTAATATTTCATCAAAGTTCAACCTTGTATTCAAATAAATTGGTAACATGATGGTGCTCTATAGAGACAAAAAAAGTTTAATAATTACCACTTTTGACAACATTGTCACATAGACATAATTAATTTAGAAGTTGTATTGTGACGCACAAGTGCCATTTAGTCTCAGGGTTATAAAGGAATTAAGAAATCGACTATACTCGAGTAAAAAAAATTATATCCCAACAAAAGAGCACATTATTTTAATATTATAGAATTTAATTTTTAAATAAAAATGTCAGATAAATGATTGAAAAATGCGATGGCAAAATAGCACCTTAAACGCCTGTTACGATAGTCTTAGACAAGACGTAATAAATACATAAAATATCACACATTTCTCAAGCGCCTGTTACTTTCCTCACTGCTTCAACTAGACTAAGTACTTTGCTATCACTAAATAAATAGGAAACTAAATTTCCGCGAAGACAGAGGGCATTCAACTCTCAAATACAGAACCCAACCACACCCTGCCTTCGTGGCCTCAAAAACTAATACTAAGTACAGTACGAAAGATCCCAATCCAATATCCAATGCTAGTACTAAACTGAAGGTGAACTGTTCATCTCTTGTTAAGTCTGTACCACAAAGCCGCAGCCGTGAGGACATGCATCAGGACGGTGGTGGAGAGGACCAGTGCCATGTTGCCTCCAATGTCCACGTTTTCCATGTCCATTTCTTTGAGGAATGTCTTTGGTGTGATGTAGTGGCAGTATTCTGGAAGAATAATGTGGTTAGCTCTAAGACCAAGTAATATAGAGAATGGTAGAAAATAAAGATGGGATTATTTGAAAAAATGGTTGAAAATGAAAATACATGTTTAAAATTAATCGAAAATTAATCTTGATTAAACCCAACGTCTCCATAAAATTTTGTAACCGGAAAAATATTTTAATTAACAATTAGGTTTAAGAGTTTTTTTACGTATTTCATTAAACATCACTGCCTCATTTTTTTTTATTCTTGAGTATATTTTGAAGTCTAATCAAAACCTAAATATGAAAGTATTTAATTTTTATTCACCTTTAGAGCAATGCATCCTAGTCCTATTAAATCCGTAGACAGAATGCACGGCGACGTGGAACCCAGCCCTGAAGTAGGAGATGTGATGTAGCCAGCGGAACTGGTAGGGAGTGTCTACCAGAGCGAGGCAGAAACCGAAGACCGAGAAAAGGCACGCGAGGACCGGACCGACGAACACTGCGATCTGAAAGAGAGTAGAAGTAGATGATGATTTTACTCTTCCTATATTATTTTAAAACTGTTGAAGTTACAATTTAAGACAGACGATAGAAACTCCTGCCGGGGTTGTGGTATATGTTCGAAAAAGTCACCGCGGCCCTGGAACGCAAAGGGCATGAGGAGGAACACGGATGGGTTTTAGTCAGAAAGAGTCTGACACTCCATTCCGCTCCACCCAGAGTGGAAGAAGTCATTTGAAGATTTTCCATCCATAAGAAAAAGTTAAGAATTGCTCATATCCCAATTTGTGTGTTATTCAAAATGTCTTCTTACCCTAGTAGGTGTAGTAGACCCGATGAAGTAACCCCAAGCCTGCGCGCACAGTGACGTGGCGACGATGGTGGCAAGGAAGAGGGTGGCTCTCGTCGGCTCCAGGGGGTTATCAGTCAACCAGTACGACAGCACCACGTAGGATACGCATGATATCATCTAAAATCGAAAGGAATTGGCATTAAAACTTGTCCTTTGGGCATCTTGATATTACGTACTTTTCCCCAAACGAGTTTCATTGAAAGAGATGACGATAACAAATAAAAATTGCGCGTGCGGTGAGTACACGTAGTGAACACTAAAACTTCATTATTATAGAATAAGAGAGAGACATGACGGAGGTATTTCTTTCTTCTCTCTCATGTAACAAAATTTGCCTAAACGTGACGCTTCCTCATTTCTCAATTCTCGTTCAATTCGAAAATCAAATCGCCGCGTCTTAGAAGTTACACTTCAAAAAGAAGAGGGCCATTTTGTACCGCGGCGCGTGGTTTCGTCTAGATGACAGTATGAAATTTTGAATTTGCATTTCGTTTATCATACAATGGCATAATTATAAAATCTGTTCATTGTAAACGCTAGGTTAATTAGCTAGGGACATAGAAATATTATGACTTGTATAGTATGGTATAGTATATTTTAGTGAAAATATTTCAAATTTTAAGTAGTCTTTAGAAATGAGTTGGAATTGGTCACACATAAGATCTGCACGTAGGTACTCGATTAGTTTCATTACCCAATGTCACACCTAACATAAAACTTTGAGTAAAAAAATAGGTAGATATAGTTAGTTTTAGCATAGTACCTAGTATGTTGAACAAATATCTGCGCACTTATTAGTCTTTAATAAAAAGTAAACTCTAATATTTTGAATTCATTTATACAAGCTTTTGATACAAATCAACGTAAAAGTAATACAAAAAAAAAAAAAAAACACATTAACATAACCATTTTACCAATGTAATTTTGTAATTTAAAGATTTTTCCGGCTACAGTAGAATTTTGAGTCAGAGGTTTTTGAATTATAATAGATCTACACAAGCTCTCTTAAATACTAGTTAAGTATAATTATTTAGTATTTTTCGTAACATGACACAAGAATAAAAAAAAATCTAGTAATTGTCAAAACTCACCTGAAACGGTAACTCTACTGCTAGTATAGATATTATGTACGGTCCTAAATTGTACCATCGATTGAAATATTCGCCTCGTAGTATGTCCATTTCTAAGGGAACTGGAAAGAATAAAAAAGCTGTTAGAAAAAAACAACACATAATTCAGCGGGTAACTGCGTATTGCATATTCAATGGTAATGCCTTTCATTTTGACAATTCAGCATTGCGTTACTTTTCAAACGTAAAAAATTGTGATTGTCAGATTGAATTGTCACTCTCCCAGCAAAGGCTATTTATCTTTAGATGCTCTATTTATCTTAACATACGTAATTAACGAACCGTCTTACGTAATTTAGAAGCAGAATAATATCATTACAATAAAAACAAACGTTTATAGGTAGTACCTACCTAACTATTGTACCCAGATTGATACAGTTTTTTAAATTCCAATTACTTGATGTAAAATGAAACATACATTATGCTACCATTTACATAAAGTACATACCTAAAGCAAGACTGGTTTTATGAGAATTATATTGCATATTATAATGTTGCATAAATAAATATAATAATAATAATATTTTATCATTTGCAGAAATCATAAACTTGGAACCGTGTTAAAAATCTTATAAGAATATTTGTTAAAAAAACCTTGAAAATAGGCTGATTTTAATTTCCTCACGTGAATTCTCGTGTGATTATAATTTATCGCGAAGAGGAAATGGATTAGTATAACGTGATTGTAATCCAATGCGTACTGACGTCATAATTAATCATTTGCGTAAAACGCTGGTCATTGTAAAATATCTACAGCTATTATCTATCTGATACCTTTAAATGAGCAATAAATTCTTGTATGTATGTTATATATAATCTGAATCTCAGAAACGGTTCCAACGATTTTCATGAAATTTAGTAGGTATGCAGGGGGTTTCGGGGGCGATAAATCGATCTAGCTAGGTATCATTTTTAGAATTCGCAGTAATTAAATCTTGTAGTTAATTTCAGGATTAACTGACACAGTTAGCTACTCCTGTCAATCATTATTGATAAAATGGCTCGACGACTCTTGCGCGGGCCGAACAAACGTGTGCGATCCCCCCTCCCCGCCACAATGTTAAAATTTGAACATTGAAAGAAACCAAATTCATTAATAAATAATATTAATAGAAAAATAATATCAAATAACTAATACAATTAAATAAATAATTAATATGATAGAATGGTAATTTAAAAAACTTATTATGATACAAAATAATACAAATATAGTAAATAGGTTTTTTATTTTATTTTATGAAAGCGCTCTTAGATTCCTCTCTCTACTTATTTAAAAATTTGCTGTGCCCGACAGGGTCCATAATTGTTTCCATTTTTGTATTTTCCACCTGTATTTGTACATTATGGATTGCAATAAACGATTTGATTTGATTCAAATCGATCCACCTCTTCTCAAGTGATAGGTTATTTATAGGATTTATTTAACGAGTAACAGAATCGCGAAATGTAATCAGCTGTTCAGTTGATAATTATGTTGGTACTTACTATTGTTCCTACGTTTTGTAGTTTCGCTATTTCGGGCTGGTCCCATAGTAAAAGTTTATCATAATGATGAGTACAATAACTTATTTTCAGGTTTTGCGTTAATTCTGTAAGGTACATATTGTGGAGAAGACAGATAAATTTCCACTTACATGACAGTGTAACGGACATCTTTCCAGTGTAGACTACCAGCAGCATTGACCCGTATAAGTAGACGTAGTTTCCAAGGACCGACCCTGCTTCACTGCCCACCCCAAAATATAGGTAACCGAAGATAAGCGCGATGACCACGTGGGCAGCAACTCGATACATGAATAATGACTGAAAATGTGAGAAAAAAATAAAATTTATTCTTCGTTTCTAGAAACAATTAAAAGAAGGCACTAGGAGGAGCATGGATGGGTTTTAGTCAGTAAAAGTCTGTCACTCACACACAAGGGGTCATTTGATGATTACCCATCCTTAAAAAAAAAAGACAAGTGATGGTCACTTGTTTAGAATGATTTAATAGAATTGAATAATAATGAAAGATTTTTCAAGGGCTTGAAAAGCCAAGAGGTTTAATTTATTAGCTGTTTAAGAATTTACTCACATAGTTCCGTGTCGTCATTAAGTAGTTCCTGTAGAGGAGTATCCAGGTTTGTCGCAGTAACCCAGATTGTCTGTAAATGTTCTTAGATAACTTCGCCTGATTGTATTTAGGGCTCAGCAGATGTTTGGATTTTAAGTCTGTACTTATATCTGTAAATATAGAATTAATTTAGGTTAATATGTTAACTGTTGTTCTAAAATGAACCCTATGTCACGAATTTTAAGGTATGTTTACTATAAAGTTGTCTTAATTAGTGATTATTAGAATGGTGAGCGAATCTGGCAGATAATATTATCTCTAGTTTTGGTACACAGTTTATTTTAGCCAAATTTTAGATAATGTTTGTCCTAAATACAATCAATAAACTCGTTAAACTAGTTCATCATATTACAAAGTACTTGTAATGTTTTGGTTGCATCATTGAAATAACCTTATTTTAAACATCTTTCTTTGACCCAAAAACGTCCAGAAATTCAATCTCGCAAAAGTAAAAAATAATACTTAAATCATTAATTAAAATTTACTGAAGATAAATAAATTGTTGTCCTGTGTTTATGAATAAAGCGTTTTTGGTTTGGACCAAATAACAATAGTATTAAAATAAAGATGACAGGCATAAATGTTATCATCATTTGGTAACCTTTATGTTATATTACACAAAAACTTGGATGCGTAAACTCTAAGAAATATTTATTTTTTTATATTAGTATATAATTATATAATAACCGCTGATAGGTGCATAGGTTCATTGCCATTTACAAAGTTATTGTCACTAATAACCATCATACAACTCTGACTCTTTGTATATCATCCACTTTCAGTCTGCACTTTTGACATTTCGAATTACAAGTGGTTTCAAATATATATTTATTTTCATAATAAAAAAAAAAGATGATAAGCATATGATTTTTTTTTTATCTTTGTACTAACATAGCTTATAAGTTTATAGAATACTAACACAATATCAAGGTCTGAATTAAAGTATTATTATTTTTAATAAATTAAAGGAGTACATGGTTTTGAAGAAACATGTTAAAAAATCGTTCGGAACTTTTGGCGCGAGAGTTTCGCACTAAACCGCCTAAAAGCTAGCTTTTCAGAAGAATAATCTCCAAAAAATAAGGTAGAACCTGCCGTACTGTGATAGATACATACCTAAAGGGCTAGGTAGCGCAGGTATAGTAGGAATGTGCCTTTCCCAACTGCCGTTGCCGACGGGTTCTGGTTTGAACTGGGTCATAGTCTGCGCACTTTTCACCAAGTCCACGCCGTACTCTCCTGACGCAACCTCCATTACTGGAAAAGAAAGGACCAATCTAAACTTAGAATCTATTAAGTAAGGACCCGACATATTTTAGGGCTTGGAAAATTGGTGCTCGCACCAATAAGCTATGTATATAATTAATATAATTTTAGTAATATAATTTTCTAATATGCTTTCAGATTCTCAGAAAGTTAGGTTTCTGAGAATCTGAAAGCATATTAGAAAATTAAAAGGGGAACTGTCTATACCTATATGGTATAATCTTGAAAGTAAACATTTTCTAAAACTTAACCAACTAAAACTATAATGCTTATTCACTACTGTCCACGGCACCTAAAATCCAGCTCTTGACAGCAACTTCACGCGAAGTGTCAACTAGACGCTTAGATTAATCTTGAAACAATTTGTGAGCACTCGGAGCCCACGATCCCAGAGTTTCAACCCCAAACTCCACGGTCTAATTCAAATATTTGTTTTGATTCTTCAGTTTTATCTTGGAACACAGGATGTACTTCTATGTAGGTAGGTGTTATGTCTGATAGCATAGCAGGATATTATGCCGCCAACACTAGCAGTTATAGATATCATGTACATATAAGTATGATCGACACAGCTAATCTGTATACTTAGCTTTGCTCAGTACTCCGAGTCTTATTAATCAATAAATGATCAATGTTGTGGTCGTTTGCAAATGTAAATGAAGGTGTTGTCGCCAAGTGGCTGATGAAGAGTCTATTAGCAGCATTACGTCATTAGCAATAAACTCGCTCTTAATACATGGCTGGCTAAGGCCCAGTCTCTGGAGCGAAAATTATTAGAAAATTATTGTGACAAATTGTCATTGGTTGAATGAGTTTCAACAGCCAATGGCATCACATGACTTGCGTTTAATTTGGGACAGGTAGTAGCGGCATCAATGCTGCCACAAAAAAACCACGTATCAAAAATCTACATCGCAACAAAAAGAACCGCGACGCCATCTATCCTGCCAGCTGCGAATTAACTCAACGAAATCCTGCATCGCGGTATCAGAGTTTTCCGTGCGATTTGAACATATACAACCGTCCGAATATCGACTATCGGGCAGTTGACCACCGGACACAACAACCGTCCGGTCGGAGAATCCTCCTTTTTCAATGGAGGCTTGTGGGACTTTACACTTTGTTCCGCATCCCGCTTTAAGGTCACTATATTTTTTTTCCAGAAACCGAGGGCAAGTTTATTTTGGTGTGGGTACACCTTTGCCTTACTCATCAAGTTATAGAGGTGTGGTGTTATGTCATTATGGGGATAGAACGTGATGCTACATAAATGAGATGATTTGTTTATTTCCTGTTTTATTCTTTTATTAGCCGTAAAAAGTTATGCATTTAAAATAGTAGAATTACATCCCACTATCGCAGTTTTACTGTACTGTCAGATATAAATGTTATTTATTTCAAATTAATGAATAAAATTTATTGCGATGTAATACCTACACCTTTTTTAGTTTATAATAAATCTAGTTGCATTACGGAAAAAAATGCGAAGTTCATCAATGTATCAAATTTTTGGTCCATGAAGTTTACTTACGAAACTATCAACATCAAAGAAATAAGCCATCAGGAGCATATCATAATAAATATTGAAGATGGTAATAATACCATACTATTAGAACAAAATGCTAGGACTACAATGTCTTCCTTATGTAAAGCAAATGCTAGACAAACCGGGAACATTTTAATAGTAGTCCTTAGTTATGTCACGGAGAAAATAAGGAAGTGAAGGACGAATCTAGTTTGGAGCAGCAAAAGTACCCAGTTGTTGCTACTTTCTTTCAGTGATTATATAAAGTTTTAGTAACCTCTGAGTCCTCTCAGATTTTTGAATGAGTAAAAGGTTAAATTATCAGTTAAATGTAAACTCATTACAACCATTCAGATAAATGTGACGCGGGTCGAAGAATGCAATTAAAAACATTACTAATTAAAATGTGTATCTTGTAGTTTCGTAGCAGACGAAGTCGCTTCAACAAAATTAAATAGCTTACAAAATTACTGTCTCCACCTATTTTTTTTTGAGTTTTAAATTTTTTACCTCGTTGGTGAAGTAATCGAAAGTGCTACTAATTAGCAAGAGGTCCTGGTAACAAATTCTTCACTCCAGCTTATGAAGATTCATTAAAATTTTACTCAAGCAACCCAATAATTCATATAAATAGCTCGTAAATAGTGTCAAATAGTCCGACTTTATGGTCAGATGGACGATTAGTCGTATATAACGATTGGAACGGTCTACCTGTATTTCTATATGGTAAGAGACCTTATGGGTATTTAAATATTCGATTCGTGTACAGAGATGTACAGATAGCTATACTGGGAACCTAATGTGTCACTCGTATCGATGTATTTAGCGCAGTTGGACTTGGAATAATAATAATAAGCTAGAAGTATTTTGTATCTACGGGCAGACAGTACCGGCTTTAGAATATCAATGCAATATTTTTCATTGAATCGCTATAGGAATAGGTTTTCAAGTTCTTCTTTTCACAGACATATTTTTATTTTCATTTTAACGTTGTGAGCGAGGTGAAGCGTGAACCTCAAGACCGCTCGCGATCGCGGACTTTATTGTCCTCTGTCCCAGCTTGGGGATATAGTCAGAGATTATTTATTCTTTGTAACTGTCGCAGCCAACTAGCTGAATCAGTCGTTTAATTGGCTGCCTAGCCTTTTCATTGAACGCCGTTTGATGACTTGCATAACCAAGTAGCGGAATATAAGGCACAAGGAGCTTACGGCAACCTAGCACGGATAGGTTCCTTTAATCCATGACGACAGAAATAGAAGCCCCGATATTGATTCTAGTTTGAATTTAGAATTCCCAAAATTAAATATTTAATATATTTTCGTCAAAAAGTCAAAAGACGTTTATACAAATAAGGCTGAGTGCCAGCACTTTTTGAATGTCAAAGTTCTACAAGAGACAGTCCCCAAAAACGCCCGTCACCACTTCCTGGTGTTTAAGTTGGGAAGAAGAAGTGGCGCAACAAACTCCCCAGCAAGACATCTGTCTGTAAGTTTTAAAAATTTGAATTTATTCAGTAGTATGCAGTTTACAATAACGAACCAGAAAAATAATATATCCAATAAGTAAATCAAATTAACTGACACTTGATAGCCAAAACACTCCATTATGCCAAAAAAAAAACAAAGTCAAGCAAAAATAAAAAAACTCAAGCATTAACGTCGACGTAATTTTTACATGAACCATATGGCCAAACAATGTATTTTTAAACAAGTTCATTGATCTTTTGGGTCTAAAGTCACTTTGAAGTTTGCATCCGCATAATCAAGTCGTAACATTTTTTTTGGCATGCATCTACCTACATTTTTTTTTTACGTTTTTGGGTAGATATAATAATTATATATTTCATGCCTAAGTCGGCATAAAATTGCCATTCACCTTGTTCAAATCCACAATTTAGCAAATATTGTATTTAAAAAAATTGTTTTGTCGATTTAAAAACCAGTTTTTTAATTATAAGCGCCAAATTAAAGGGCAAGTTTAGGTTTTCGAGGCGATTGTTTTAATATTCAGTACTTACCCAAAAGTTACCCAAATCTTTCAAAAACAGAGGGCTTGGGCTCTAGACAAGTGACATTCTGTCAACGGTAGCGTGGCGCGGGCGATTGTCAATATGTCAAAAATGTGTGGGATTGACAGATGCTATCGAAATGTCACGTGATCAAATTCCTACATTTTGGAATTTCGACAGTCGCATTCGCTAATTCAATGGCACGTTGTCTAGGGCCTCTTGGTGTGAGTCTTTTTAACGTACATACTCGATCGCGTTAACGTAAATGTTCGCTTATGTCAAATTGTATAGAAAAAACAGGTTGTCCGTGAGTGTCACCAGACGGCGCTTATTCAGTTTCAATACAAATTGACGATTACGCTAAACGTGATCGAGAATGTTAAAAAACTCGCACTAAGGCCACAGGTCAAACCAAACCAAAAATCGACCTATGAAATCCAATAAATTCTTCTAATATGATTCTTTATAAGTTCAATTTCGGAAATCGTGAAATTATCAATTTATCGGAATGTCGCATGAGTATTTGATTAAAATTTTTTTTTTTCGCGTTTGACAACTATCTCCTGATGGTTAGCGATGATGTGGTCGACGATGATGCTCGCCTAGAAGCAACCTATTCAATCTCGAGGTTGTAGCTATCAGGGAACACAGACTCCTGTTATTATATCTATGTCGCAGCAACTTGCTTAATCAGCCGTTTCATTAAGAGCCCAGCCTTTTCATTGAACTGTGCCGTATAATCAGCGACTTATGTGACATGGGCAAGTCATTAAACGATATTGAACAAAAAGTGTCACTTGGGTCGCTGAAAAATCGGCACAGTTAAATGAAAAGGCTAGGTTTTTAATGAAACGCCTGATTAAGCTAATTGACTGCGATATCCCTACTATATAGTAAAGCTTAAGAGAGTACTACTTTATGAGTTTGTTTTTTTGAACGCGCTTATCGCTGGAACTACCAGTCGGATTTGGAAAATTCTTTCTATAAACGATAGCCATGAGGAAGGCTATACGGGAAAAGGAAATTCCTACGGGAACGGGATAAAGCGGGATATGTGCGCACGAAGTCGCGGGCAAAAGCTAGTCTAAACTAGTATAATAAAGCTCAAGAGTTTGTTTGTTTCAACGTGCTAATCTCTAGAACTACCAGTCAGATTTGGAAAATTATTTTTGTATATGATAGCCACAATCATGAGGAAGAGAACGGAAAATTCCTACGGGAACGGGAAAAAGCGGGATATTCGCGTACTAAGTCGCGGGCTAAAACTAGTACCTACAGTATATGTGTAATACTCACAGAAATCAGCTGGGTTATGATAAGGAGGACATCTCAGCCCCGCGCTGGCTAAAGCTGGCACCAGACTGACCCTGGGTCCATTGTACAGGGTCCTGCCTCCTTCCAAGCAGTAGACCGTGTCGATCTTCTCGAAGATGAGCGCTGAAGGCTGGTGGATGGTGGCTATGAGGGTTCTGCCTCCCCTGGCTAAGTTGTTCAGCAGGGCTATTAGGGATGTTGTTGCTGATGAATCTAAACCGCTGTTAAGGAAAAGAGAATATGAATGAATCAATGCTTGCACGTGAGGATAATCAGATAAATTTACAACCTTATTTTTATCATATACAAAACCAGAATATAGTAGTCAAAGACTAGGTTTAGGTTTGTACTCCGTATGTGAGAGGGCGGAGAATATACATGTCCAATGTCCATAGATGAAAATATTTGACACGTGATTAGATTTTTGTGTTTGCCACCGGAAAATGGCCAAATCCGTAAGATTGTAAAATATCGCGTGAAATTGTAAACTATTTTTTCTACTACACGGATAAATAGGATACTTTTGAATTTGGATGGGATTTATTGTATACAAAACGATTTTTTCATAAGAAATTATAATCTAATCAAGATTCTGATTCTGCAATTTTCCGGTGCCGTGTAGGTATTCATTTAGTTTTTAATACTTAGTTTTAAAAACTTGTAAGTTTCCCTTAAATATTCTGATGAATGAGATAAAACAAAATGTTAAGTTTTTTACTTGTAAAAAGATGCTGCGAACATAAAAAAAATCATGAGTCAAAATATTCTGTAAAATGTTTTTGTACATGATGCGAATGTTGTTATTGTGAAGAAAAATATACGTCACTAATTAGAATAATGTCATTCAACTCTTGAGAATTACAAGGATTACTAATTAGATAATTACGTGATCAATAAACTTCTTGTTTGTAAGAAACCTTAAAGGATGGGACATAAACTCCAATGTCAGGCCTATCATCCATGTTACTAAGGTTTTCCTTATGGCAAGTAAAACCATGGAAGTTAGGTGGCCATTTTTTGTGACAATACACCATTGTTTGGCAAAACAAACCGCATATCTAATCGAGGAATCTCATCATGATGACGTCAGTTGGCATAGTGTGGCAGGCACACCTTACGTATACCCAACCTAGGATGTGCGTACTGACGCGCGCTAAACATAGGCATCGTTAGTATTACTTATTTTCCTTGAGGAATTTGTGGATGTAGCAATGACTAGTGGTTTTATTTTATTTTAAAACTAACTTCTGCCAGCGGCTCCGCCTGCGTGAATGTCGGAATTGACCCAAGTGGATGGTACCTAGGATAAACAGTCTTCTGTATTCTAAGCCAGGATATGGGCTATCTGTGTGACAGGTTTCATTGAAATCCGTTCGCGGTAAAATATAAAAAGGTGACAGACAAACGGAGAGTTACTTTCTTGTATTGTTGGTATGAATGGGGCTACAATATTTTTGGGCCTTCGATAGTCAGCAAATTGATCATGAAATTGGAGACTGAAGGTTACATTAGGATGCAGTCAACCGTTTCAGTTTCGATTAAAACTACTTAAACGCCGTACGTTACGGAACAAGACTCGTGATAATTGATTTTTGTATTCGTTTTGTGTCCAATTGAACGTACCGCTTAAAATAAATACTGAATCAAAACCCTATTATTCTAAGGGAAACTTACAATAGTGGTGATAAACGGATGTATGCTTACGTGGTAGGCTCATCAAGGAACATGAGAGAAGGGTCAGATAGGAGTTCCAAGGCTACGGCAAGACGTCTCCTCTGCCCTCCCGAGAGGTCCCGGCAAAGGGTCATCGATGTGCTACTCAGACCTAGTAAGGCGAGGATCTCGTGCACCTGAAAAGAAGGAACCTCTTTAGATCACCTGTTTTTAATGGTATGTATGTATTGGGACATAGCAGCTAGCCAATGCCCTAGACAATGTGCCATTCGCTAATGCGAATGCGACTATCGAAATGCCAGAATGTAGGAATATGATCACGTGAGATTTCGATAGCATCTTTCAATCCCATACATTTTTGACGTATTGAAAATCGCCATCGACACGCTACCGTTGACAGAATGTCACTTGTCTCGAGCCCTTTGGTTTTTTGCCAAACGATTACATAACTTGTTTGAACATTTTCAGGCTGTTTAGGCAAGTATTTTTTTCAGTTTAGTTTTTAGTGTAGTTATCCTTGCTTTCAAAATCTCCACAGAAATGTCATCGTTGAAGTAAAAATAATGGAAAAAAAACGAAAATGAAACGGTAATTTCAGGAATTGAATTTGTTCTACAATAAAAAACAGTGAGATATGTTACGATTATTGTCCACTCTAGTTTGATGATGACCACAATTACCTTCTCTTTCCTCTCATGAGGCGTGAAGTCGGCCAGTTTAAGGGCGGCGGCAAGAGACATGGCTTCATACACAGTGAGATGCGCGCGCAGTTCATCGTGCTGGCGGATGTAGCGAGCGCCTCCGCGCCCGGCCGACTTCGATGCGCAGCCGCAGACGCCGTTGATGGCTATCTCGCCTTTTGCACCACGGGTTCTGAGGACAAGAATTTTGTTGTAGAATAGTTAAGAAATTATGAAAATATATTGCTTATGATAAATTATAATTCCTGTTTAAGGTTGAACTACGCCAGCCATCATGTAGTCTATGCACATAAGTAACGTAGAACGCAAATAGATTGTTCTAAAAGAACATTGGCACACAATTGAAATTAGTTAGTATATCTAATAATCGTAGTCGCGTAGACTATTGGAAGACGCTACGAGATCGCTACGAAGTTGCAACATAGACGCTACGAAGCCATCACGAAGACGCTACGAAGTTGTTACGGAGACGCTATGATGCAGCAGCTGTGAAGAAATACATAGACGCTGCAGGCATGCAAACTACTGATGAACCTTTACGCTGGATCAACGCCCGATGCAGATGATTTTGTGTTCAGGTAGCTAGTGCCACTTATGTATTACCTACATGAACTTAGTGCAAAAAATAAATAGTGAAAGAACAGTTTTGACCTTGGTTTTAACGACCGATTACTAAAGGATATTATGGTTTAACGTAGCTGCGCCAAATAAAGGAAACTTAAGTACTGGTAGGTAGGTAGCGATGATATTATAATGTACTCTGTGCCTTTTTGTCTACGTGAGGATTACAATAAATTAATAAGTAGGTACCTAAAGGCGTTGTATAAAACAGGCAATAAGCGTAAAACCATAAAGACAAGACAAATGTGTAGGTATAAGTAATAATCTGCGAGTCATCAATCATCAATAGGTATATATATAACTCTTCCGGTACAGAGTGACTGAGTGATTCAGTAACTGAGTTGCTGAGTGACTGATAGACAACGCACAGCCGAAATTACTGGTCGTAGAAAGCTGATGGCATGTAGGTTCCTTGGAACTCCCCAAGGAACTTCTCTTAGTGCTCTCCTATACTCGTTGGTGAACACAAACAGGAAAATTCCAACGGGAACAGGAAAAACGTATGAGCGTACAAAGTCGCGGGCAAAAGCTAGTATTATTATAAAACACAAGACATTAATCATTGGTAACAATCGTATAATAAACCGCAGAGTTTTGTTTTATTGTTTCTTTTATTATCTTTTAATAATTATTACTGGCTGAAAGGTTTGGGATAAGAAGACCATTTTTTCATTTGTGTTCTGGTTCGGTTTTTGCAAATATTTCAAGGCAGGTAGGTATCATGGTTCGGGTTCTTTTTTTTTACGGAAATGTACTGTACTTATTGTCACCTTCTTTGCTACCATCACTTCCTCGCAAAAAGATGCGACGGCAACTCATGCGCTCTCGCTTTCAAGCATTACCTGAACCACGACTTAAAGCGAGAGGTTATCAGCAGCATCGACCGCCGCGACGAGGTCACGGCGCTGCACTGCCCAGGCTGGGCACTCCTCCGACGTGTGTTGCGTCGTGTCGTCGAGACAGTTACAACAACGTGGCAACCGGGCGTCGGCTCCCGGCCTATGCGACACAGGATCTATCCGAAAAACCCATGTATTGAAAGCAAAGTGAGGGCACCATGCCGTCTCTCCAGCCACTCCTTCATCGGTCTTACCGCCGCTATCACGGCTTGCCCTAATTTCCGGGTTCTTACCTAAGTCCAGGTAGGTACTTAAAAATGTATTTTAGCTTTTTATTATTTTTTGCTTAAATATATTTTATATTTTTTTAGCTTTTTTATGCTTGCCAGCAATAAATTACTTTTATTTTTATATTTCATTAATACATGGGTAAGTATTTAAACTCACTAAATAAAATTATATACTTAACTGTATCGCTCACTATATTTCTTTTTACCCGACTACGGCAAAACCAAAAGGAAGGGTTATGATTTTCCTGCCAGGGTTGCGGATTTTGTTGAAAAGAGTTACCGTGGCCCTGGAATGCAAAGGGTTTGTTTACAGTTAAGAATAAGAATTAATATAAAAGCAGGTTGTCCTAGTTCAGGGGTCGAGACCACATTGATGTTATGTAAAATTTAAGTTTTAGAAATAAATTGTATAATTAGTACAAAGCAAATACTTTGATTACCTAATAAAACTGTAAACCGTAGTTTGATAATTTAATTTATCGTCTGAATATGGTTTAAGATATCAGCTGATCTTTGGCCAGACGATATTACTCGGTTATGGACCTCATTATCCAAGTATTCACGGGTTTTATGAGTACATTTAAATGTGAACGAATAATTAATGTATGTGAATTACAGTAAACACAATCACACAATGACGCATACTGATTTCCTGATAACCGGACTTGACTACTAGTGGAAAATTACTTCACTCTAGAGTTTCCAAATAGAGCATTGTGTTTCTTAGTGATCTGTCTGACGGTTGAAAAAAGAGCTAAGTCCTTAAAATTTATTAAGATTAGTTAATTTAAAATTTCTTCCTAATTTTGATACGTTTAAATAGCAGCATTTATTTATTTATCTATTTATAAGGATATAGGTACTTTATTGTACATCAAAAGTAAAACAAAAAGGAAACTTAAAACTAAGACACATACGATGGGCGGCCTTATCGCATAACGCGATCTCTTCCAGACAACCTGGGTTGGCAGTAATTGTCTGGACATGAAATAGGGCTGTCATTGGCGTGACAAAAGCCAATTTAATTATAATAATAACATAAAAGATAGACAGATACATACATAATACGCAATATAATAAATAAATAAATACAATGTATATGTAAATCGGGCTGGTTTCCATAACTCTACGACTAAGCACGCGTAGGCGACATTATTACCGCCACAAAAAATCAACGTAGCAGATGAGACTCGCTGCGCCATCTATCTCGAAATCTGCGAACTAATTGGACAAAATCCTAAATCGCGATATCAGAGTTTAACGTGCGATTAGAGCATATGCAAAGCCCGAATATCAACTGAAGGGCAGTTGCCCACCAGACACAAACAATTGTCTGGTCGGAGGATCCTCCATTTTCAACGGAGGTATGCGGGACTTTACTCTCTGTTCCGCTACCTCCAAACACGTATTTTGCGTGCAGGTGGGACAAATGTTTCATTCGATCCACCCTAGCTCCCTAAGGAAGGCCAGCAACGCCTTAGTGTTATTAACTATCTCATAGAGCGTACCTGGGTTTCGGAAGAACTTAGCCCTGTAATATGCGACTACCGGGCAGCTTAGAAGCAGATGTTCTGCTGTCTCATCCTCCTCCATGCAGGCTCTGCAAAGTGGGCTGTCAGTGACTCCTACATAAATAAAAACACAGCATTGTGCCGTGTCACAGAAAAATCTGCCTATCCTATAATCCAGAGCCACCAAGATGCTGTGTCCATAGTTTGAGGCCCATGGTCACTTCGTAGAATTCTTGGAGAGAAGGAATTGCCAGTTAGTATTGGTAATTAAATATATTGCAACAGCAGCAATAAGCACCAACATCGATAGGTGTGGAAGATTCAATGAATCTAAATAATTATTAATCAGGTACTTTCGCTTAGACAGAAACTTTAATGAGTTATCTAACCGTTAGCGAATCAATGGTATTGAAAAAATACAACCAACTAAAACTTTAATTTCGGAAGGCGGTGTCACTTTTTATTGGTATACCTACTCCACAACTTAATTGACATTTACGTGTGCGCACCTGTTCACAGCTTACCGGCGTGATGTTATGTTATGAACTGGTGTTGCTTACACCAGTGAAGAACTGAAATCAGCAGCAGCTGAATTAAGCAGCTGAAATGATTTTATCAATCCCGGTCCATTTGCTATCATTTATTGAAGAGTTCTGTTGCCTATCTCCGAAATTCTTCATCAGATCTTCACCAAATTGAAATGTGACAACTCCGTAAAAATACTCTTCCAAAAAATACCTAAGTCGCTTCAAGTGTGCCTATAAAACTTGAAGAGTTCCCTCGATTTCCTTGGGATCCCATCATCAGATCCTGACCTGATGGCCATGGGACCACATGGGAAGTATACTGTTTCAAACAATGACCGTAAAATTTGAAGATTGCCCTTTATTTTCCAGGGATCCCGACTTATACCTTCCATCAACCAAGCCACATGAGATAATGATAACTAGGCACAAATATCTGAATTGCGTCAGAAAATATATGAAAAATATAGTATGTGTCTATAAAATTTGAGGGTTGCCCTCGATTTCCGGGATCCCATTATCCGATTCTGACTTGGTGACAATGGGACCACCTCAGGAGTATAGGCTGCCGAATAAAAAATAAAGATAATTAATTCACAATTGGCGGAGAAATCGGTGCATATACATTTTAAAAAATATACACACCGTTGAACATAGAACCTCCTCCTTCTTTTGAAGTCGGTTTAAAATACAGGTTTGATTTAATATTAAATTCTGAATGGAACCTACATAGGAACAAAAGTAATTCTGTTCGTTGCGCTGTTATAAAGCAAACAATAAAAATCACAGAACCGTGAGAGTTCGTCCAATACTCCTGGGTAACTGAGACTAAAAATAATAACATTGTCATTATAATTATACAAATGAAAATCATGCTGTACAGTGTAGTCATATAAATACGAGCTTATTATAAAATGACTCACGAGTTTTCCAGTAAGGTACTCTAGATGACTCATGTACCTATAGTTAGTATATTTTCGAAAACAACCGTTAAGGTTACGACGAAAGGTACATGCAAAGTTCTTGCAATGATCTTTTAGCTTACACTGTTCCTATATAAAGTATTTGAGAACGAATTAGCTACAGAGGCATAACGAACTAGGTATGGATTTTCCTAACACGAATCACATTATTGTTGTGTACAGTAAAGTATATTCTATTTCTATCTATGTAGGCTTAGGTATATATTGTATATGTATAGCTTTTGTCCAGTTGGTAGCGCCTGATTCATCTCATGTTATACAGACAGTTTGAACAAATGTTTTTACCTCATCATCAAGATTTTTCCAAATAACTTATCCGGTTACAACAGGTGTGACTGGAACCGATGTTCTAAATTACTCCGATGACGTTGATGGAAGCCTGTACAGTCAGCGTAGTCCATTGGTTACCCCTCACATCACATTAAAATAACTTAGAATTAGGGGACAGTTACACGCACGGGAACCCTTTCCGTGCGTGTCGTAAGAGGTAACTAAGGGACTCACCAGAAAATGGGCAGCAGCAATCTCTGTAGGTACATTGCTAAAGCTACACATGTAATGTCAACCCGCCTGCCAAGCGTGGCGATTATGGCAACCCCCCTTCCCCATTTGGAGGAGGCCTATGTCCAGCAGTGGACGTCTTTCAGCTAATATGATGATGATGATGATGATGAGGGGTAACCATAACGCTGTCCCTACCTACTTGTAAATACCGATGACTGTCATAGGTGTTCCCATGACAAGGATTTCCCATGCTTTTGTAAACATGGACGTGTTAATTTGACAAAAACGGCTGGCCATAATAGACTCGACCGTGGCTTTGCTTCCTTTTTGATCGGTTTCCCCAATGTTTGTTTTTATTTGAACGCTTTAACATACTGAGACTCCTTTGTGCCTCGGAGAGCATGTTAATCCGTTATTACCGGCTGACATAAGTAGATATTTAACAGTCGTTACGGATAGTGAGAAAATCGGACACAAGTCTTCCCAAGTAGATAGTATTATTAGGGTTTGTGGAGGTCAGATAAGCAGATTAAGCAGTAGTTTTAGGTAAAATACTGTACATCCCAACATAATAGGAAAACGGTTCTGTGATTTTTATTACGTTATTTTAACTAGTGCGTACAACGTTATCTTGCGTCGCTTCAGTGTGTGTTGACCCTAATAGAGCATTCCTTTCTTTTCTTTTTTTTAAAATAAAGAACGTCATCATTAGCATTATTTATTTATTCAAGATTTCCACACCATAAGTAGAAACTTAAGCAATGTTGTACACACTTTTTATTTGTCAGTAAATTATGAATGTTGATGAATTTATCATTGAAACCTTGGTATGGCTTTACCTAGTGACTTGTTATCAATTGTGTCATGGTCATGATGACAATGCCGATGAGTCAAATGCTTCCTATTCCTGAAATTCTTTGTTTAGTGATAATTTGCTATTCATTATTACGGAATATAGGTCCAATCATTTCGTTCATAATACCATCGACTCGAAAACTATCTCTTGATGCTCGTGATGCTTTAAGGTACACAAGTATTTTAGAAAGACAGTTTTACACTTCAGTTTAAACAATAACTATATCAGATCAATTAACAACAGGTGACTCTATAATGCCCACGTCTTTGGCTCGAGTATCAATGCCAAACTCGGTCAATCAATACTACATCGACGACAGTTTTAGAACGAGATAACAATTTATTTGGAATTTAAAATTCTTGAACAATAACGGGTCTTCTGATCCAAGGTTGAGTTGCATTTTTTTTTTCTGATCTTGCGCAGATTCGAAATATTGACAAACACAAAATACAGACGCAGCGGTGGAAGGCCTCTCACAAGATGGACCGATGACCTGGTGGTTTACGTTGGTAGCCGATGGATACTAGACGCACAAGACCGGTTGTTGTGGCGACACTTGGGGGAGGCCTATGTCCAGCAGTGGACGTCGGTCGGCTAGTACGATGACTTACAACGTGCAAAATAGAAGATAAAATGGTACAATAATACTTACGAATAACCAGCTAGAATGTTGAGGAGAGTGGTCTTGCCAGCCCCAGATGGGCCCATGATGGCTGTCAGTTGTCCAGGCTTGAAGCATCCTGACACGCTCTTTAGAATCTGCTTATTTTCTGCAAAGAAAGAGAATTGCGGTTAGAAACGTGGAACAAATCTTTTTAATGGTAAGTCAACGAACATGAGCAATTAATGTGACAAATTGACAAACGCGCGTTAATTGCTGTGATAGGTTGAAGTAGTTTTATCAGCCATTATCATTACTTTAGTTGCGTTTAATTTGGATACGTCGATAATTTAGTTCCTGAAAGCAGGCGTATGTCACTTTGTGTCTGAGTTTAAATATAATGAAATAACCACAGTCAAAAAAAAATCTGTACTTAATATAATAAAGCTGAAGAGTTTGTTTCATTGTTTGAATGCGCTAATCTCTGGAATCTTGGAAAATTATTGATGAAGGAAGGCTATATGCAATACGGGAACAGGAAATTCCCACGGGAACGAGAAAAAACGGGATATGCGCGGATGAAGTCGCGTAATAATACTTTATAGGTAAGTTACATTAGTTTTGACCGGCCTGTTGGTCTAGTGGTTAGTGACCCTGACTGCAAAGCCAGAGGTCGTGGGTTCGATTCCCACCCAGGACAAACTTTGTGTGATGAGCATTATTGTTTGTTCTGTGTCTGGGTGTAATTTATCTATAATATGTATGTATTTATAAATTATATAAGTATGTATATCAGTTGTCTGGTTACCATAACACAAGCTCTGCTTAGCTTGGGATCAGATGGCCGTGTGTGAGTTGTCCCAAGATATTATTATTATTATTATTAGTTTGTCTGCCAAAACTATTTCCGGAGTTCCGCTTATTTACTTTTTTGTGTCTCGTGGTGATAGTAAGTTCATCGTACCACACTATCTAGGACAGTAGAGCAACAAAAACAGACACAACAACCACATTCGTGGCTATAGTTAGTATGTTCGTCTCGTTCTGGTCAAGTGCCTGTGGTCCGTTATGGTAGTTTTTAAATTGATGCCAAGCTGCTTTGTTTTGAGAGATTTGATATGAAAAGTAAAATTCCAAATAATGTTCGAAGTTAAACTTTTTTTATCATCATTCACCATACTTACTACATTCATGTACCTACTCATTTCAAAATAATTAAAATAAAAGACTTTCTATGCTGTGGGCTGGCCATGTCGCACGAATGCACCTGGAGAGGTGGGCGAGGATCGTCACTCACTGGACGCCTGAGGAAGGACGTCGTCGTCGAGGTCGACCGCGGCGAAGGTGGTGTGACGATCTCATCATGTTTGCAGGGAAAACTTGGCCAGAGATCGCCCAAGACGGAGAGATTTTAAAGAAGAAAGGAGAGGCCTTTGCACAGCAGTGGGAAACAAAAGTAGGCTAACAAAAAAAAAACACTTTTTATAGAGGTAAGTTGCGCGAACTAAGAAGACTAAGAACTTGATAGTTTGCTTCATAATATTACCAGTCATCTGATGATTGTGTTGTAAGGTATTATTAATTCATAGATGACACATATCCACATCGGAAACTAGTTTTATCAAACTAGAACTACAAACCACAGGCTTCAAAACAAATACCTACCTAACTTTGTGATAAAAAAATATTGAAAAAAAAACTCAAACAGAACAGATTTATCAAAATTTTGTGTAACAGGACATTTGTCATCCTTTCGGCAATATGTTAATATTGAAACAATGATTTTTGTATGATTCATAGTGATAAAATATGCACCCTGAACTCAGTGCCGACAATCCGACATATTAAAATTATTTGAATAAAAATGATGAAAATATTCTCCAAAATCTGTACTTAGACTAAAGTTCTGTCAGGTTATTTTTGAAAACGACCATCTCGTATGTGCCTACTCCCGATATTATCAATTTAACCAAAATAATGTCTGGCCTCTAAAAGAGACTGAGTTTGAAAAGAGACACCTTATAAGACTGGCCAATCAGCCTGCTGTGTTTCGTCGACGCGTGGGAGTACCAGTGCCTCAAGGCATCTTCTGGATACACTCGCTTCATCATGGACCTCATGTATCACTTTCCATCAGGCGTGATCGAGGTCAAGAGCTAGCCCAGTTATAAATAAAAAAAAAAAAAAAAAGAGGCTGACCTCTGAGTTTGTATTCTATATTTTCCATGTAATTGGACAGAAAACACCCAACTCATCTAGGTTTCATCTTCTTGATGTATAAAAGTGCATGTTTATGGCAATTCACAGTAATAAATCATTCATAAATCTAAATATAACATAACTTTGAAGTATTGGACGAAACTAGCACCCATGATTGAACTCAAAGTGAGATTACTAGTTTTTTTAGGTGGGATCTGTAGATGTTTACTAAAAGAGTCAAGAAAAGAAGCCTACTCTAATAACAAAGAGATTTCATGTTAATTTCAATATCAGGTATATCGTCTTTTTCCAATAGACATGCTAACCATGCATGCCATTGATACGTACGTATCTCATAGTCAAATACCTGAGGGCCAATTCCACTAATTTATCTTTCGCATTCGCATGTCAATGGCAAACTGTCAAAAAAGCTTCAATTTCCATACATTTTTGACAGATTGCGACTGAAATGCGAAAGAAATATTATTATGTCTGAAAAAAATAACTTATTTTATTTTATAAATCCATGCAATCGTAGAACAGCGACAACCGTTTTGACAGAAATCGTCTTCTAGAAATTTTACAAAACTCAGAACTCCAATGAAATTGAGAAAATTCTCGTTTCATTGCGATTTGTTTACTTTTATTTCTATTAATAACCGGAATTTATTAGAAATGAATACTTCTTACCAATATAATTGCAATATACCTAATGGTACGAAGTCACCGCAAAATAAACACAATGACTTCGTGTTAGACATTCTGTCAGGCAGGTTTGACACTTGACGTAAATAATAATCCTTTTACGTGGGTATTTCAATAAGATAAAAAAGGGCTATTGTCATAAATCAGATAAGTAAAGTAGACGCTTAGTTGACACTTCGCGTGACCCAAGGGCATTGCCATACAACGTGGCAATGCTTCCAGCGATTTTGTGTAATAGATTATTTTTACAAGCGTTTTTTAACTTGCAATGTTTGTTCAGGTGGATTTTTACAACTCAATTTTGAAGCAGATATCTTCAACCAATCGAGCTGAATTTTTTAGTTATTTAAGTGTACATATAGTTGTAGTTAGTTGTGGCAATAGATATAATAATAATAGTAAAGAAACATGTATTAGCAATTTATGTCAAAGATTAAAAGAGATATTAGATGGACAGAACAATAATGACAGATAGACAGACACGATATTCTATTTATTCTACATATTGTGCCAATGTTTCTCATTGTAAGTGGATAACAATATGACGATGTAGACCACATTCATGTTTTATTGACTAGCTAAAAGATGTAAGCAGTATTGCAGAGGTGTTAAGATTCTGTATATTGTGAGAAATGAAACAGTCCAAAAATTATGTCTGCCCGAGATAGAACGTACGATCATCACGTTTCTCACACGTTTCTAATATGCACCGAACTAGATCACAAAATTATTATCCAAAAGCCGTTTAATGAATTAATGTCTTCTTCGTTTTCTAAAGTTAGTCATATTTTGAACATACTGGAAATGTCACCTGTATTGCTTAACAACTTTCCAAATTGCTCTTAATGTCTGCATTCATTATTCGAACAATAACAAACTGTGTGTTGGCAAAACATCCACAAATTGATTGTCCAATTTTAAATTATTGGAATCAAAAATGACGAAGGTAACTGTGGTTAGTTAAATCGATCATAATATTAAAATTCGATTTATAATTAATGTGACAGCTAAATTATTTATCTTCGTACCTCAACTGACGTCGCACAATGGAAAAGTTAACTTTGTCTTTGATTAGTTTCCACAATTGATATCGTTTTCTAATTATAACTCAGCTCAATAACTTATCCGGCAACTTTATTGTTTCCGTGACTTCGTACGCGCATTCCTCATGAAGTCATGAATGTGGTTACCATATACAAAAATAATTTTCCAAATCCGACTGAGATTAGCGTATTCAAACTAAAAAACTCTTTAGCTTATTAATATTTAAGTATAGATAATTTATATAATTTTCTAATTATAACACAGCTCAATAACTTATCCGGCAATTTTATTGTTTCTAGCTAGCTTTTTCCCGCAACTTGGTATGCGTATATCCCGCTTTTTCCGTGCCCGTATAGCCTATAATAGCCTTCTTCATGAATGTGAATATCATATACTAAAATAATGTTCTAAATCCGACTGAAAGTTCCAGAGATTAGCGTATTCAAACAAACAAACTCTTCAGTTTAATTATTTTATAAACGTGTAGATGTCCTTAGCATTTGAGTCATATGTGCAGAATACCTACTTACAATAGTACCTACTGTATAAAACACGATGTATTTCTTCCGTGTAGTTTGTAAGCTTCTTTTAAATAAATGCTTACAAAATAATTGGTCTTTTAATAGATTTAATCAATTCGTTGCCCTGAACCTTCGGTCTGTTCGTATAATTAGAAGGTCTGTTTAAATGAACCAACAACGTTCCAACGACTTTTTCGAAACAAAAGATTGTCGTCGGCGATCTCTTGCCAATTTTGTTTACAACTACAACTAGCAAATTACAGAACGAGCACCCGACGATGTAACATTAAAGCCTCACGATCTGTAATTATTTGACTAATTAGTTAACGTGATAATTGTAGAATAAAACCAGGAAATGGTTCTTAGAAAGACTGCCCCCTTGATGTAGTGGTCGTCACATCGACTAATGAGCGTGAGGGTTCTGGCTTCGTGAAATATAGAGTCACCATTACTTCTGGCTTTGCCCAGCCGTGGGACTTTCTAAGCCAACAAAAAGAAACACCTCTGACCCCTCTGGATGTATTGTATTGCAATATCTTAACATTTAAACACAGCTTATTTTAAGGGTTCCGTACCCAAAGGGTTAAACAGGACCCTATTACTAAGACCATCCGTCCGTCTATCTATCCGTCTGTCACCAGGCTGTGTCTCATTAACCGTGATAGTTAGACACAGTTGAATTTTTCACAGATGATGTATTTCTGTTGTCGCTATGACAACAAATAAGTACTAAAAAACAAATAAAATAAAATAAATATTTAAGGGGGCTCCCATACAACAAACCTGATTTTTTTGCTCGATATTGATAACGGCAACAGGTAGTCGCTTGAAATATTCATAAAATGTTTAGATATTTATTCACTTTAAAAATAAATAATATAATTTAAATAAAACAAATATTTAAGGGGGCTCCCATACAACAAACGTAATTTGTTTGCCATTTTTTTTTATAGATAATGGTACGGAACCCTTCGTGCGTGAGTCTGACTCGCACTTGTTTAAATTAAATTCGATAATCAGTCGTAATTAAAATAAAAAACAAATTTAGATAAGGATAGGCTGAGAAAACGAGTTAATTGATTTTTTATACGCATTTACTAACTTTTCCATAATACATAGGCTCTTAGAATAGGCGTGTTATTTCAGCTATTTCTAGATTTTATAAAAAATCCGGTTAGTCAAGATTTTAATTTAAATCCTTTTGAATTCGACTTTTTAATGTTCCGTAGCAGTTATCTTTGGAAGCCACGAGGCATTTTGTTTTGAACATTTTTTTCGCTTGAGCATGATTTCGTTAGCCATCATCAATACCTATACCTAATTATTTAAAACTCTTCCGTTACTGAGTGACTGACAGACAACGCATAGCCGAAACTACTGGTCGTAGAAAGCTGAAATTTGGCATGTGGGTTCCTTGAGAAGTGCTCCCCGCATTAAGAGGATTTTCCGAAATTCCTACGGGAACGGCCAAAAGCGGGATAAGCGCGTACGAAGTCGCGGGCAAAAGCTAGTCTATCTATCTATAATGCTACTTTGACCTTTGATCCATTTTAGGAATTCTCAACCTATATGAAGTTAAAGTTCGATCTGCCAATTATATTATCAGCTTGATGAAGTTGAGTTGATTGAGAAACGAAGGAACAGGGCTCGGTGATTGCCCCACACTAGGTATTTCTCCTGTATCGTGGGTGCGTTTACAAACATACAAAGTCACATACACAAACAGCCAGACCCAGAACAACTATCGTAGGCCATACAAATATTTTTTCCGTGCGGGAATCGAACCCAAGACACGCAGCGCCTCAGCCAATCGCTCAACCACTGCGCCAACCGTGTCGTCTAATCAGCACTGGTCGAAATATAGCCCCAGAGCCAGAATGTCGACGTCGAATTGACAGTGTACGCACACTCTGATTCTGAGAAGTGGAATTCCATACTTGGTCTGTGTATCCTAATAGCTCTAACCTAGGAGTCTGTGTATCGGTGACTCATAAACAGGCGTGGTTTATCGTCGACTACATCATTGCTGAAATAGTATTTTGGATAAACAAAATGTCGACATCATCATCTGTATAGCCTTTTCCCAACTAAATTGGGGTCGGCTGGAAGCCGACCCCAATTTAGTTTTTTTATTCAAACCGGATTCAGCTGACCATCAGTATTTTACGTGGAGCGGCTGCCTACCAGACCTCCACAACACATTTAACTGGGTAACACGGTAGGTCTTGGCAAGACGAGTCAGATTTACTGGCTTCTGACAATCCGTAGCGACTGCCAAAGATCTACAAATGAAAAGAAAAAAAATGTCGAAATGTTTCATATTATTTACAGCATGTCCGATGTCTATACAAGTAGATACAATTTGCATCAAAACGTCAATATTCTGCAATACAGATTAACATAAAATTGATTGAAATTATACGGTTTCCCTTCCTCTTCCTCTGAAACTGTCGGTTACTTGTTTTAAGTATCATGTTCCTCAACTTATAAGCGTTCGTTATTAGAGGATACAGGTCGGTATTGTGTTTCAACTGTCGGTAGCCTTGCGAATATCGCTCTAGATAGGTTAGCAAACCGAGTAATGTAAAGTTCCTGTGTTATATGAAACTTTTTAATAACAAGTTACCTCCGTGGTCGAGTGGTTTAGGCGTTTGCCTTGTGACCCGGTGGTTGTGGGTTCGATTTCCACGGGAATCATACTTTGTAAAGTTGTTTTCAGTTTGGCTAGGACATTGCAGGCTTGAATCCCATGATTGTCTGATAAAAAGATGATTCCATAGGAGTCCGCGTGTATTGTACTGCCATTCAAACCGAACGTATTTGCAAAATTTCAGCTCAAACAGTTGGGGATATCTGTTTTAAAATTCTCAAACACAAGGACTTAGTTCCCCCGTGGTACCCGTTCTAAAAATGAAAGAATTTCAGGGATGAGGAAAAAAATATGTTTTATTGCTTTGGTTCCATTTCCAAACTGAATGAAAACTTTGATGACAAAGTGGAAATAAAAATCGAAATACGATAAATATTGCTATATTCAAGTCAATGAGTGAAGTAAGTATTATCGACTGTATATAATGCAATTACGTGAAATGCGAACTTCATGCTCTGATGAACGAACATCATACGAGCCGTATTTCAAAACTACGAGGTTAACTAATTAGTTACAGTAACTAGTTGTTCTAGAAACTTGGGGAAGTAATAACTGCGGTTTGAAGGTGAATGGTCAAGTTTGACTTTTAGGCTGGTTAAGATAATGATGGTAAGAAATTAGAACTCAAATCTAGTACTTATATTAAATCTATAAGTTTTAAATGCTACCTAATACGTGCCATTCAATACTGCTTATTATTATGTACTAAAATATTTCCTCCATAGTATATATTAATTTTGTATTACAATCGAAATAAATCTGTATCACCAGCCCTACGGTTGGTGATATAGATTAAAACATTTAAATAAAATTATAAAAGTTTACTCTTATGAGTAAACTATTATAATTTTATTTAAACATTTTAATACTATCTGTTAACGTAGACGGTGGGACTAATTGATTTTATTAGTGGCTCAAAATATAGTTTTATTGTAACGACATTTTTTTTTGTCTCAGCACTAAACCGTGTTCGTCAAGTTTTTCATAATAATGCAATCATCAGCAAATTTTAGCAATAAATAAAAAATCGAAATAATAATTAAAGATTATAACAATCGCTTGGCCCTTTTCCCACTGTGTTGGGGTCGGCTTCTAGTCTTATTGCATGCAGCTGAATACCAGTATATTACATCAAGCGACTGCCTTTCTGACCTGCATTTAGGAATAACGTGTAACACGGCACCCCAAGTCATCCTCATCATCACATCAGCCGAAAGACGTCCACTGCTGGACATAGGCCTCCCCCAAGTGTCGCCACAACAGCCGGTCCTGTGCGTCTCGTATTCCTTGGCTAACCACGACCCTCACCAAGTCATAGAGACACACCTTGTGGGAGGCCTTCCGACGCCACCCCAAGTACCTACCACCAAATATTTCAGAACCACTATCATAAATCAGTAAAAAATATTTAGCTCGCGACATTTTATAAGATAGATCGTTATTATGCAAAAACACGAAACTAGACAATTTGTATTCCTACAGTTACATTTGCATGAAACTATAAAAAATCTTGGTTATCGATAACTTTACGCTTAACAATACAAGATGACTTGATAAATTATTTATAATGTGCAAAAATCAATTGGCAGGCGTTGTCGTGCGGCCGCGCGTATACGCGTAGGCATCACAATATGAATGAGGAAGTGATTTGTAAACATAGCCATCGCTTTATATATGTGCTCTACATGTATATGTCGTAGGATAATTTGATACTTCGAATCTTCGCGGAAATCCTAGGGGTTTTGCGAAAACGCGGATAATTAGACATAGGCGAAAAATTATCAATTAGGGCACCCCGACTCGGACAGGTTAGGTTAGAAGGGGATGGCGGGGTCAAGTGAGCGAGCGTAGCGAGCGAACAGACCCCGCCATCACCTTCGTGGTTATTTTTTTTTTCGCAAAAATCCTGACTTTGTCCAGTAAGATTTGATAATTTTTCGCCTATGTCTAATTATCCGCGTTTTCGCAAAACCCCTAGGATTTCCGCGAAGATTCGAAGTATCAAATTATCCTACGACATATACAAGTATATCCAGGTACTTTAAATGATAAGTTGATAACTGAGTCTTGGACAAACGTGTTCATTCATTCGTAGTAAAATTATTGTTAAAACGTTGTTCAGTGAAAATAGTGTATTTTAGTTTACCTACTCTTGACTTCCATAAAAATGGCATCCTTATATGTTTTAGTCTTTGGTAATACATTTGCCTATTTGCCAAGTTACCTTTATTTATGTTTTGAAATAGTGCAAACAATACAAAGTCGCATGACGATGTACTTTTGGACAATGATAACAGTTAATTCGTAGACAATGTGAATTTCGTTAAGCTTGCAACTTCTGTTCCTTTTCGAAAGTCGAGCAATGGCGAAATCACTGACATAGATAATAAAAACATACCTTATGTGCAATTATTTTTACCTAGTTTCGCTCAACCATACTGTAATACATGGTCAACCGCGAAAAACCGATTTTTGTGACCTTTGTCCTTCAATAACTCTCGACGCAGATACGATATTTTATGAGATTTTTGACGCAACATTTAGAACGCCAAAATGAAGGTGTATGCGAGTTTCCAGTTTATTATCTCTCATTCCAAGATTGACCCATTTTTATACTTATTGGACTGGACTACCTGTCCCAGGGTTTTGCTTCAGGTAAGAAACAGTGCTACTTTTATAATTAACCTTTGATTGAAACTGCCCAGACGCAAAAATATGTTTGTAAATAAAATATGAATCAGGTTTTAGGTCATTGAACTGTTGAAACTTAGTTGATTCGTGAAATAAAAATGTGATGAAAAAAGTTTTTTTTTAAATTGCAAACAAAAACAAGTTTGAGGCTTCTTGGGTAATGGCATAATTTATAATTTATTTGACCTACATTTTGTGGTTTGAAGGCCTTAAAGTGTGCAAAATGCTTAAATAATGCACAATACATTGTTTTCAATTATGTAACTATCACAATTTTATTTTTTTTCACGACAACCAAGTAGTTACGATGTTTAGTTTACATTGTACATGTAAGATTGTGAATATCGCGTGAAATTGTAAACAATTTTTTTAAATAACACATTGGAAACTTTTGAAACTATTTTTATTAAACCAGTTTTTTATAAACTAAAATGTTGGATGACATCTAAGCGTACCTGATGAAATCTTCAGAATAGATTAGATAGACGTGACCTGCTCTAGAGTATATGTGACTCGTACTTACTTAAACCTCGGTAATTAGAAAAGAAAGAAAATTCGTTTATTCCGCCAGAAATGACGCACAAAATAAATCAAAATTAAAAACTAACTAAAACCTAAATATGCCAAGCTATGTCAGGACCGGACATTAAACCACCACGTGTCTCTGGTCACGTCATAGACAAAACAGAACACAGTTCAACAGTTGTCTATGTCATCATGACGTCCGGCACCGACTGCCGATTGACAGGGACAACAGACAACAAAAACAATTTAAAAAGGTTTAAAGTATGTAGGTAGGTCGGTAAGTATGATGTAACTAAACCTTCATATGCTCTGCCCTTTTGGTTCCTCTCCAAAAAAATATACTTTGGAACAACTAATTTGAATCCTTGCAGGCTGCCAAGATAAGATTCACTAAACACAAAACACTAAACAAAACTTAGTCATGAACTGTAATTATACTAACACTTTAACTATGGTGCTTAATAAGGAGGCTTGTAAATGACTTTTTGTGAATTATCTTTACTATTACTCTTTTATTAATAGCTGTAAGCCACCCAAACATAATACAAATAAACAAAATAAATATTCAAAGAAAGAAATAGAGATAATTTGCGCCAACCATGACGCATACCATTAAAAAAGAGTAAAACAAAATTAATAAGTTATACGAGTTATGAAATTGTTAGCAGTCGTTACGGATTGTCAGAAGCCAGATAATCTGTCACCAGTCTTGCCAAGAATAGTTCCGTGTTACCCAGTTTATTGGTTGTGGAGGTTTGGCAGGCAGCCGGTCCACGTAAAATACTGGTATTCAGCTGAATCCGGTTTGACTGGAAACCGACCCCAATATAATTGGGAAAAGGCTATGCAGACGACGCGACGACGCGAGTTAGGAAATATAATCTGGTCAACCAGTTTGTCTTCTAGGTATCAAAAAGTATAAAGGTTGGGCCTGTACTAGAAAAAAGTAAGTTCAGTGCCAAATCTAATCAATTAGCGCAATTTTGTTGTAAAGCAGCTGCTGGTGGTAATGTAATCTTGAAATACGTCACTAGATAGAAATTACTTACGAAATCATAGCTTCGGCGCCGGAAAACTGCTGATATCGGATTATTGCTGAATATTTTGATTACTTTTGATTTCAGATAAGCCAATCATTAATAAAATTAATACATCGTTTCTACGAATATGAAGATATTATCTACAATTATAAAAACATTTTTGCAAAACATTTTCGAATATGGGCCGATGAGTACGTCTATGACCTTGAGCTTACTATTGTTATCAAACTAATTGTAGCAACATTTTATGGTCAACCTTGCAGTTGAACTCAATATCGGTATCAATAATTCGTCTACAGTCAATAAAACATTCGATAAATCGATTTATCTATCGAAAGTTATGAAATGCGCCGGCGCAGTCGTAACGGTATGTCGTGTAGATCAACGTTCTGGCGTTCGAAGTAATGGCTTTGCTTATGTAAGCTTTGACTAATGACAAAACGAGTTTCAAAGAAAGTTCTCGGGAGAATTCCAGTGTTATGAGTTAGCACATCATAGACGCTTAGCGTGTCTGTAGACGGGCCACACCACTCGTGATGTGAACGCTATGGTCAGCTACAATCACAATTTGCGGCAGCTCTAACAGTTTAAGGTGGTTGTTGCCGTGTCACAAGTTGCGATTGTGTGTGGCCCGTGTACGCAGAACACAAGATGAAACCGGAAAGAGATGTGAGATACATGTCTTGCAAAGAATTTATATAAATATTACATACTATGTTATGTGTGTAGTACGAGAATATTCGAATGACCTACAAATGGATGTTAAGAGGGAGAGTTAAAATATCTTTGGCACAGTTCCGCAACTAGATGAATAAATCAATGAGAGAGTACACAACATAGCTACTGAAGATGTTAGATACTTGGAAAATATGTTTTTAGCTTTTATGAAGGATGCTCAAATGAAGATAACAAAAGTAAGGATTGGTCTTAAGTTCTAACGCACTTTTTACGAAACTCAAATACGATGATTGTCCCAGTTTCCAGAGAAATGGTTGCAACTTTAGCACCTAAAATGAATGAAAAGAGTAATCAAACCTGTAGTTTAGAAATAGTCTAGGTTTCTCAAATACCTACTTCCAGTTCCTAAGTCATAGGTCCACGGAGAACGTTGCAAAAACCAATATTATTTGTAATTTTCTAGACCGATTGGAATCTGTTTCTTCATAGCCGAAGACGTTAGCCATGAGTTTGTTGATTCATGTTGTCATTCCATTAGTTTCGGTCGTTAGTTGTTCTTGCCCAACTAATGATGATGAAGAGATGCGTCTTTTTGACAATCTCCTGCCTTGCGTTGCGTGAGAGTTTCCTAATCGCTGACAACTTATCTATCTATACTAATATGATAAAGCTGAAGAGTTTGTTTGTTTGAACGCGCTAATCTCTCGAAATGCCTGTCGGATTAGGAAAATTATTTTTGTATATGATAGCCACAATCATGAGGAAGGCTACAAGGTTAATTCCTACAGGAACCGGATACACGCGTACAAAGCGGGCAGAAGATAGTTGAATTAGTAAAGTTTATATTCTGACTGTTATCATGTTTACATTTTTAATTTAATATTGTAGCGCAAATGCAATAATAAGAACCGGTAGTATATTTTTGAAGCTGGGTACTGACCGTTGTTACATTCGCTGCGAGCATGTTGTGTTACGCCGTGTCCTAAAATCCGTGTAAAGCAAAACACGCGTGTAACATGCGCATGTTCGTGCTCGTTTCCGCGTACTGACTGCACGAATGCTCGCTTTGTAACATGATACATTACGCCCCGTAACACCGGTTAGTAATGGCGGGTCCATTACACAATTGAGGTTGAAATAACAATTTAAAGATCATTGCTTTGATTTTGTCATTTGAACGTTTTGAGTTAATTTTCAGTGAACAGCACTATTTCCCATTTCCGTTTGTTGTTTTGACTTAAACACCAGTATCGGTAGTACTTCTCTGTCTAACTCACCGGGGGCTCAGGCGTGAATTTTAATTGCGATTGTTCTTTGTGAGAATCTAAACATTCGAAGATATAACAGAGACTGTTTTCTACTCTGACGTGGTTATAAACAGACATAAAGTACTTCCGTTGACGTTACGTAAAGCAGCGGAAGCCAACTCTGCCAATACATCTCGCACGTGAGAAATTTACCTGATAGGATGCGTTGTTATTGCAATCATGTGTAAGATTTAGTGCGCTATTATCAATCACATTTGATAAAGGAGCACCAGATTTAGAAAGGTTTATTGTTAGTATATCTGCACCTAGAATCGGTAAACCCAGCTCCGGATATCCTCCTTGCCAGGGTTGTTGATTATTTTCGAACGAGTCAGCGCAGCCCTGGAACGCAAAGGGCATAAGGAGGAACATGGATGGGTTTTAGTGAGTTAGAATCTGACACTTCCCTTCCGCACCACCCAGAGCGTAGACATAAAATTTTTGATCAACCACCATTGTTCCAGTCCGAAAATAGGATGGCGCAATCGGTCAAGTATAGCTCTTTCATGTTCCACCGGCATTTATACCGCCACATACGAACTACAAAGAGTCCTGACATCCTCGATCTCGCTTTCAAAGTTCTCCGCACGATTTGAGCACACAACATTCTGACTACAACCCATCTGGCTGGAGGATCCTCCCTTTTCAATGGACCTTATGGGACTTCACACCCTGTTCCGGATACCTTTATATTCTCTCTCACGCACTGGAATCAAGCATGATGTCATTGGTTTTTTGATAGAATGGCATTTCACGATCATTCTTGCATTTAAGTACCTTATCTTTACGCAAACACGACTAATCAGGTTTGTCAAAATACCGCATGCTTTGTAATTATTTTTGAATTATCGACACTTATTTTTAGTCGTTATTATCAAGTTTTTATCAAATGTTATGCATTTTGAATAGGTCGAATTTCTTCACTCTAAAACACCAAACTATCAATTCAATCAATATGATTTCACTTGGCCCCAAAGTCAACAACGATAAATTATTGTACCTAAAAAAATATAGGCGTTCTTACCTTAGATTTTATAAGTCTGGAATTGTAGACGACACGATAAAATTACGGTCGGTTTCCAGTCTAACCAGATACAATAAATTGAGTACCAATATTTTTCATGGAGTGACTGTTTATCTGATTTCCACGACCCAGTAAATAACACTAGGTATACAAGACTATTGTCAGGTTTTCTGGCTTCTGACTCCTCGATACGACTATCTGCAAATGACAGCCGGGACGTGTTCTTTGAGGCACGAAATCTGGATATGTAATGTGTGGTCACCCATCCGCGGACCGACTTTGGTAAGCGTTGCTTAACCTCCAAGCTTGATCCGTGCAGCTGCAGCGAGCTTCTCACTTTCTTCACTCAGATAACAGCATTGCACAGCTGCATTCTTTGAAAAATTAGGGAGCGGTGTAATCATGGTGTAATTCATCGCTAATAGGTACCTTCGTACAGTTCTCGTCAAATAACTGTGCCCCTCTGAAGTTGGCTACGAGTGGCTGCGTAGTAGTCAAAATTACAAACAAACTGCAACTGCGCATGCGCAAGAGACATGGGGGCGGGGATTATGGCGGCGCGATTTTATGTCTCAGTCGCTCGTTTTCGTTCGATGCATGCTTGCGACCCGCTTGCTCCCGTCTACGTGACTGCACCTGCGCGATCTTTGCAAATGGCTAACTTAATATTAATAATAATAATAATAATCTATATCGGGCTCTTTATGGGTCCGATGTAGATTTCCTAGCGTCCGTAGCCTGGCTACGTTTCGGTGATCTCTTCGGAGAAACTGAAGGTTTTGTTTGTGTCATTATGGACGAAGTTATCTTGACGAACAACTACCGGATTCATATTATGAAGGACGGGACGGTTGACGTGTGTCGGGCATGCCACCGCCCGGGTGAGTCCATCAGACATATTATTATCTCTGGTTGTTCTCGTCTGGCTAACGGCGAGTACTTGCACAGGCATAACCAAGTGGCCAGGATTATTCACCAGCAACTTGCTTTGAAATACCAACTTGTGGATTCTGAGGTACCGTATTACAAGTATGTGCCCGACCCAGTTCTCGAAAATGACCATGTCACGTTGTACTGGGATCGGTCTATCATCACTGATAGGACTATCGTCGCTAATAAGCCCGATATAGTGGTGATAGACCGATTAGCGCGCCGCACAATGATAATCGATGTTACCATTCCACATGACGAGAACCTCGTGAAAGCTGAGAAAGAGAAACAAATAAAGTATCTTGACTTAGCGCACAAGGTTGTCGACATGTGGAATGTGGACTCGGCTGTCATTGTGCCGATTGTTGTTACGGCCAATGGCCTGATGGCCAAAAGCTTCGACGACCATCTGTCGAAGCTGGCGTTGCGCAGTTGGATAAAGGGCCTGATACAGAAGGCAGTACTCCTCGATACGGCTCGTATTGTGATGAGGTTCCTGTCTCTGAAGCCCTAATCACCGGTAGCTTGGACCTTGCTCCCGACACCGGCGGACTACTGCTTTTTATATTTTTAAATGTTTTTTTTAATGTTTTATCGTTTAGAAATATTTAAAAATGTAAAGTTGTGTGTACAGTAAAGTGAATAAAGAGAATAATAATAATATCTTGGGACAATCAACACACCGCCATCTGATCCCAAACTAGGCAGAACCTGTACTATGGCAACTAAACAACTGATAAACATACTTATATATTTCTAAATACATACATATTATAGATAAATTACACACCCAAATACAGAACAAATAATCGTACTCATCGCACAAAGATTTGTCCTGTGTGGGAATCGAACCCACGACCTCCGTCCTAGCAGTCAGGGTCACTAACCACTAAACCAACAATTAAAATATCATAAATATCTTATTTTGTGTTTATGACACACCACCGGGCCACAGGAATATGACAGACGTATTACAGGAAAAAAACACTGGTTTTCCATATTTAGACACTTGTAACCAGAACAATACCTTGGCTGGGTTTTTATACCAATACCTACGCATATTCTAGGTACCTATAACCGGAATATGCGTATTGGTACAGGTTAAATAGGTACAGAAGCCCATTTCGTGACTAGGTATTCGTGGTTGGCAGAAAGAATCCGCAGAATGCAAATAAGGTTGTAGTACCTCCATGTATTTTATTTAGTTAATTTTTTCCTGTTTATTATATTTTTATGGTTTATAATAAAGTCATCATGTGCCTAGCCTTCCCAACTACATTGGGGGTCGGCAACCAGTCAAACGGATTCAGCTGCCTATTTGACCTCCACAACCCAGAGACTGGGTAACACGGTACTTCTTGGAAAGACTCGTTTTTTTTTTTTTTTTTTTTTTTTTATTGGTGATGGGTTTGCTCTTGACTCTAGTCAATGTCAGATATGACAGAGACAAAGTCTACGATGGAGCGAGCTTACCCAGAAGGAGCCTGTTCACTCTAACTTTGAAGAGATTAGGGCTGTAAGCTTTTGGAAACACAGACGCAGGCAGAGAGTTCCACTCCTTTGCTGTGCGCATTATAAAAGACGTTTGGAAACGCTTAGTGCGAATTGGTGGAATATCTACAAGGTAGGGATGGTAAGATGCAGTGCGTCTGGATGTCCGATGGTAGAAGGGGGCCGGTGGGATGAGGTCGTGGAGTTCTTGGGCACACTCACCGAAGTACAATCTGTAGAAGACCGATAAGCAGGCAACCTTACGGCGATGAGCCAAGCTATGTAGCTTGGCATCCACCAGTTTTGCGTCACCGATGAGCCTCTTAGCTCTGCGTTCCACCGAGTCAAGCGCGGCAAGCTGATACTTAGCTGAGCCATCCCATAGGTGGCTACAATACTCCATGCAGGATCGGACTTGTGCTTTGTAAAGGGTTAAAAGCTGTCCAGGCCTGAAGTATCGCTTCACCTTATTTAGGATGCCCATGCTCGTTTCTGATTTTCAGATTTTTTGGTTTCTGAAAATCCGTGAAGACAGAAGAAAGTACCTATGTAGGTATATATATAAAGCTAGACTAGTGGTTCCCAACCTTTATTTGACACGGGACTAGGGCATACAATTATCCGGCCCATTTTACTATCCGGATAATCCGGATATTTCGGATATCATCGAAAAAAGTAAATAAAGCGAATATAATCAATCAATAATTTATATCGGAGACTGGCTAAATATGTAGCTATGCCTACATTTGGCTTTCTTAGCGGAGGAATTAGTATGGTTCTTGCCCCAAATGCCTACGAGAAGAAGCCTGATGGCAGCTAGTGCTGCCTCCTGCTGAAAGTATAAGAGAAGGCGAGTTTTTTGCAACCCCAAGCAGCCAGTGAAATCGGAGCAGGCTAGTCTTTGAAATCTGGTGGTCGAGTGTGCCGTCTTTGTCCATCAAATTAAAGCGCCATATGGCCAATGCTGGCCATTGGCCTGATTGCGGCTGTGTGGTCACAACGTAATCTTTGGGGACAGACCACATGTTTTGCCTAACATTTGATGCATTGTTAAAGTACGATAATGTTTTTATTGAGTTTAGCCGACATGAATTTTCCAGATCAATAAGCTACCAAGGACTCTCGCAACTACTTGGGCATGAGCATCCGGATATACAAATATCAATTTTACTAGTATCCGGATACCAAATTTGACGGATATCCGGATAGTTTGGTTATACGGATAGTTCCGATATCCGTATAGCATGATACGAGACTGTCAATAATAAAATTAAATTGTGTTATTCTTAAAATAATATACTAACCTAACCTAACCTTTTTTTTTTGTTTTTTTTTTTACGGTTGGAAATCCTCATGGATGTCCTCCGCCTTGGGGCGGGCGGAGGGATCTGTCAGACTCTTACTGACTAAAACCACCCCGGTGTTCCATCTTCCACCTACGCCGGGGATCGCGGGAACGTATGCGACTTCCGTAATCCCCGGCTGGTGCCGGCCCGCCTCTGCGGGCCACATCTCGTAAGCGGGGGGAGTGAGGTGTTTAACTCCCCCCGCGACGTCAGAGGGGCGCACGGGAACACCACGCGCCGCCACCTCGGGTCCGGATGAATGGGGGGCAACGGACATCCCCAAGTCCGCCGCCCCTGGACCCAGTTAGGGGGGCAGAAGGAGGGCAGCGTATGCCCTCCTCCGAAGCCCGGTGCGCCTGCTGCGGGCCGGGAGAGCACTCGACATCTCCCTCTCCCTTTCCGCAGCCTCCTTCTGCGCGATAACAGTTTCGCAGAAGGAGACCACCGCGTCCCAGGACTCCTCACCGCCGACCATAGAACGGACTACAGCCGACAGCGAGAAGTCACTGCCTTACACAGAGACGAGGGCACGGCGCGGCTCCTCCCAGGCGGCACACTCTGCCAGTGTATGCCGCGCCGTGTCCTCCCGACAGTCGACGCAGTGGTGACACCGAGCGTCCGGCTCCCTGCCTAAGCGACACAGGAACCTCCCGAAAACCTAACCTAACCTAACCTAACCAGATTGTACAATACTATGCTTAGCATAGCTATTTTTTTAAAAACCAAAATTAACGAGCGTAGATAAAAACTTAAAATCAGTTTGAATCAATGGCATTTTTGAGATGAAAAAATTAAAATTTTAAACCTTGCGCGGATCATATTTTGACCATTGCGTAGCACCAGTGGTCTGCGGAATACAGGTTGGGAACCACTGAGCTAGACGAACCGAAAAAGGCTTAATCAGGGCCAAAGTCATCAACCTGTTAGTATTGTTATACTTACTTACGAGGTGGGCGTGGGTCATTAACTCATTAGTCATTACGTACTCATGTGTACTCGAGTCAATATCGGAATGTTAATTTCCTGTTTTTATCTATTATGCGGCAATGTTTTTCTTTAGTGCGATTTATTTTTGTTTTATTAACCTTGCGAGTGAGTAAGAGTAAGTCAATTTTATTTGCACTTATAATAATATTTTATCTACATTCGCAACGTAGTGTTCCAAATATGAGTTCGGAAATGAATGCATAAACACGTACTTTTTTTTCATGGATAGAAAAAAAAAACCATTACTTTCAACATTTTCTTTCGATTTTTAAACAACTGCATCATAAAATAACTTTTAATTTTTATAGCACACTTTTACTTTTTAATTTATTGGCGCGGGCTTCAAATTTCGTTGTAAGTATGTACTTATTTGTAGAATCACAATCATTTAAACCATCAATACAACTCTTTCAGATAACATTGATGTTAAATGTAGTATTTCATGAAATCATAACATTTGTCAATCAATTCGAATTTCGCGGGCTACCTTGAAGCTGAGCCAACTCTTATCATTGTCTATGGATGCGCGCGCTGGGCAGTCATTCATACGCAATGAGAAAATCCGCCATATAAGAATAAACTATTTTTCTACTTATTTCATTTCAACTGTATGAGTGAAGATAAAATAGTGTATGCAATAATATATGTATATAATTAGGTATTAAAACACTCGTGTGATACCTACTATTATCACACTCATGTTTGTGATCGAAAAATTCGTCCACATCGCTGTCAACTTTTATATTCTCCTATTTCTTGTATAATCAAACATTAAGTAGACTATGTTTAATTAGTACTCCATCCAGCTAGACCAGTTATTTAATTTTTATTTGTTCAGCAATAGTTTTCTTTTTTTTACACCACTCTTTCTCATAAAGGACGTTTTTGAAATTTAGCTATTTAGGTATTCATTTTTATTATAATAACATTATGATTTTTATTATTTATATTTTTGACATTTATAATAATGATTTGTGGATTAAGCTAAAATTGTACACCAACAGTCGACTTTGAGACCTTTTATAAATATGTAGTTATAAAATATCTACAAGTAATTGAGTACTGTGTAACTTTTTGCTTCAGCTTCTAGTTTCGAATAAATTTGCTTAAGCGTCAAACTTGAAACAAGATCAAAAATAAATATATTTAATTGGTTACGATCTACTGGTGTTAATTTTGTATTTGGTGTAAGTATTTAACTAAAGGAGCAGAACACAGGGATGATTCCTGAGATCAGATATAAAAAAATATGATTCTCTTTAGTCTGTTATTTATAAGTATCATCGAAAAATATTTAACACGTATTTTTTGTTATATCAAATCACAAATTGACGAAGATAAAACGCATCAAAGATACAAGAGTGGTGGCTTGTGTCGTCACTTTCCGGTAAAAAGTGTACTGAAATGTATCACGAATTTTCAATGCACTGCATCATCTTCATTTTGGTTTGCGTGAAAAAAGAAAAAAAACACGTGTCCAATATTTTTTGGAAATCTTTCTGACAGACTAATTAAATTTTTTAAGTCATCTACCCCATTATTGATTTACGCAAATAACCATTATTACTAATTTTGCTAATTAAAATTAAACCTTCGAAGTTTGCACTTTGACAGAAATAAATTGATTTATAAATTGTGCTGTTTCCTGCTGTAAATTGAGTGCTACATTCTAGCCAATTTATGTAGGTACCATTTTTTTTTATTAATTTCATATGTTACGTTGGTTTTAACTATAACTTTTTGTTTGGTTGAATAAGTATAACAAATTATATTAATTAGCAACAATTTCATTAGTGGCGGTCAAACGTTAACCCATAAATATTTATCAAAAAAAAAATCTGTAGTTCAACATTTAAAATAAGTATAAAAAGACCATCAAATACATAAGTATGGAAATATTATACGTGTTTATTATAATGTTCATATCTGGGTATTAGTGCCATTCACGATAGATTGTCTTACGTAAGGTAAAAAAGTGGAACAACGCTCTTGTGTAACAACTATATTAATTATAACACTATTTTCTAAATGCTATTTTATTTTTGTCTGTGTTTTTATGCTCTGTACTGTACAGTCACGTTGTACCTATAAAGCAGATATACAGGTTACAATTTACAATTTTGCGATTCGAATAGAATCATCATAAATTAAAAATGTATTAAGGAAATCATAGAACATAATAATATCATGTTATGATTTATTTATAAATTTATTTAATTATTTGATTTTTTTATGTTAAAAATTAAACAGGGAGTACAAACTCGAAACCGGGCCAGCAAGTTGAGATTATAGTCGTCTAAAATATAAAACCTTTACATAAATTGGCATCTAAATTGCTTCTCAAACGTTGGTCTATGACGTCACGTGAGACGTAGGTACTCTTAGGAATTTTCGTTTTTATTTGCTAAACAGTGCCCATAAGAAGCGCGAAATAGGAAGCAAAAACATCACGACACAATATTCTGACAAATACATTACAAAAAAGAGCTTAACAGCTGATTCATTAATTAGCAAGAAAACAAAAAAAAAATGAACAGAAATGACAAATGAACAGCATTAAAAAAATAATAGCTTTGACAAATTAACAGAAATGATAAATTAACAGACATGTCTCATTTATAGAAATCACAATAGCTACCTTATTCAATAAGAAGGTATACCTACTTACCGTGTCCCTTGACACAATTGTCGTAGGTAGTACCTACATACATATCTACTGGCACCTATTGGCAATAATGACCCACAAGTTGCTGTAAACATGTAATAGGTGGGTTAGGTGAAATACCGGTTTGAGTTGACGTAACAATTTAACAAACCGAAGGGCTAGGCAGTTATCTGGTCAAGTTCAGGCCGAAATTATTACCATAAATCATTACGAAATACTATTGGCAGTTAATAAAGATATAAAGTTAATTATAACAAAAACCGGCCAAGTGCGAGTCGACTCGCGTGCAAAGGGTTTCGAACGAATCTCAAAGTTTTTTATATTTTTAAAAGCTTTTTTCCTGTAGGTAAAGAACTATTCTCTGCATTTATTTCAAAATTGTAGGCTCTATAGTTTCAGAGACAACGATGAGAGGAATGGTCATTTTTCAACTATTAAAAACTCAATAAAATATATTAAAAACTCACACAATAAGCCCTTTCATTTAATACGCCACATGGTAATGTTTGAAAAACTTTTTTATTTTCTATTTGATAGACAAACAGACGAGTGATCCTAAAAGGGTTCCGTTTTTTTTTTGTTGCTCGCTACTTTATACGCAAACCTAAACCTAGGTACAAACTGTATACCTACGTTGTTGTTGTTGTTTGTCATTGTATGAAATCAGAAAAATATTTATGTTTTAAATGTTCGTTTTATTATGCCTCGTAATAATCCTTACACTATCTTTTATTTTTGGTAGAAAAGGAAAGTTTGGTTTGAGGAAGTTTATCGCTCCGGTACCTACTTATGTTTATGCAGCTAAGAACGGAATATGCATTCAAACACAAGAAAAACAGTAATTAATTCACCATAAAATTAAATCTTCATTAAAGGAATCAATCAAACAGATACGGACCGGACATCGCACTTAGATGTTGCTTAACGAAATACATTTGTATTTAGCACAGCGTTAATTTTATTTGCTTATATGAACTGTGATTTCACTCTGGTACCTACGAGTACTGTCAAGGAGACTCCAGTGAACTCCGACCATGTTTCAAACTAAACTGATAAAGTGATAACAGACGTAACGTCACTGCTAACCGATCAGCGTAAAAAATATCCCTTTAACTCAGGTAGCGGAATAAACAAAGACTTACCGAATCGTAGTTTGTTTGCTATAAACATGTTGATATCGCATGTTATGTTCCTGAACTCCAACTCCACAGTAGGTCGGGGTAATAAGGGCACAACATTATTGTTGCCCCCCAAAATTGTCAATTCTTCCGCACCAGGCGTCATCTTCGTAACACTAACAGAAACGCGGGATCACTTTCACCGATACACGGATATTGTCCTCACTTTCTATAATGTTTCTGCCTCGCTCACACTGCCGTACGGGATGAGTAGGGGAACTTCTATGTTGTCGTTCCAAGTTCGAGGTCGGAACGGGAATAATCCATTGGCGCGTATCTGTCGGAGAGAGACAATGACGTTTAGAATACAGTTACAATGAGCTGCATGATTCGTGTGTGAATAATAAAGAATTCATGAATGTTTATTTGTTGGTATTGTGTGTTAGTGACTGACACCTATCACATATACACGACAAGTGTCAGCCCATTTAAACGTATATAACTGTAAGCTGAAGGTTACAAGTTTTGCGTTTTGTTTTGCATCTATTGTTATTTTTTTGCAGTTAACTTGACCATTTCATGTTTTTGACAGAAGAATGGGTTATTGTTTACAAACCAAATTACCCAAGTTTTTCTTTTTTTTTTTGCCGAAATGACGTTAACAGTACCTACCTCAATATTAGCAAAAAATGTGGTTGATGCCTAAACATTTTTTTTTGCAATCACTCAGTGCATGTCAATCACCTCTAAATAACAATTAATAGGTTAAAAGAAATACCTAACAGTAATGAGATAAGAAAAATAAATAGTACTTAGTAGAAGAAAAACTGACATAAATCAATTTAACGATTGTAGATTTCAATGAATTACGTACTACTTACTGGGAACTTCGGTATTTATATTAAAACTAGACTAGAGGAATCATTTATCCTTATTAATTAAATCTAAAAGGGTTGAGATGTCAAGGAGTGCCTTGACATCTCAACCCTTGAGGTTTTGTCGTTGGTACAGTGTGACTGTTCATAAACTGGCTTTCTTTTGTGTCTATTATAGTTGGTGCAAATGGTCTTAAACAAAAATGACACGATGATCAAACAATTCATTAAAGTAAAATCAGCATGATTGACTCAGTTATCTCATTCTAATATACTAATCGAATGGGTATTATTTTCCTACTAATTACATTTTATGGCCTTCAGTTAACCTTTATGTAACAATGGAATAATTTATATCCATAGTTTATCAAATATTTTAGCCTTGATATCTTGCGCGTACGCAGTGTTCTAGGTTATTTTATTTTGACAACAAATGATATCAATGTAGGGAAACATGTAATGTGTCATTCACTTCCGTGTATCAAAACGCTGGGAATTGATAACGGTTTTATTAATAAAAACGTCTAATCGTTTGCTCTGTAAATTGGGGTAAATACATACATCGATTTATTCAACGTTCAATTTGAACTTGATGTTTATTTAAACATCAAGTTCAATAAATATTTATTTATTTGTATGCATATGGACGCAAAACATACAGCTATTGCATATAGCTTATACTATTTTGAAGAAACCAATATTCATTTAAACATTAACTTAGCAAAACTAATACATCATCGATTAAGGCAAGAGAGTCAATGGTTAAAATAAGTAAATGAGCAAAAAAAAAAAACGGAAAAATAAAAGAATTGAAATCAAACAGTGCTTCCAAAATAAAAAACCAAGACTGAACTATGGTGAAGGAACTAATGACAAAACACGGCAATACCTACGTGCATTGTGAAATAAGCAAAGATTACAATTACATGAGTCCAGAAACTACTTCAATAGAGAAAAAAGTAGGCATCAACTATAATATTATCATAAACACAGCATGTGTAAGCCGAGACTGAAACATCGGCAGAATTCAGAAATGATCTCATTTTAGCACGCTCTACTATAAATGACGCACTAAATACAAATTATTCCACAGAAATTTAATGCTGTTGTCTGTGTGTTTGTTACTCAACCACTCGGAAACGGCTAAACGGATTGGAAATAAATTTGACAACCAGATGAGACTATGTTCTGGATGTTCTGGATAAATACAGCTGTTTTAGAATACATCGGTTTCAAGAGAAAGCAGAGCAAAGCAACGTAAAAAAAATTCAACAAAAGAAATGGCGACCTTCACCGTGACCTTAAATAGAATTCGTCACCATCATTATCCAAAAATTTGCTGAAGCTGACGAACACAGACTTCATTTTCCATCTTTAAGGTTAGATCGTAATTATTAAGAAAATCTTGTTCTTACTATTAAAGTACAAAAAAATGGTTTGAAGAGGATACGAGTGACCGGTTACGTATATATGGCATGTATTTAACGCGGCGACAAACTAATCTGATTTAGGGTTTTAAAAAATAATTAAAACGGGTAGCAAAAATAATAAGTTGGCAGCTACAGTGAAGTAGCATTTTAAGTATAAAGTAGCAGCTTTATATTGAGTTGTAAACTTTGTTTAAATTTAAATTGGCAGTGTTTTTTTGGTGTGGCAACTGTTTATAAAATTAACTGAGATGAGAAGATAATATGAACATGGTCATAAAAATAAATAAATATTTTTGGGTGGTTTAAATAATAACCACGAAGGGATGGCGGGGTCTGTTCGCTCGCTTCGCTCGTTCACTTGACTCCGCCATAGCCTTCTAACCTAACCTGTACGAGTCGGGGTGCCCCAAGTCTCGAGCTCACTTCGCTCTCTTTTACACCAATTAAAACACCAAAATGATAGACAACGCACACTAAATATTAGCCGCCAAGTCATTATTTGTAATACCTCACCTATCATTTCATTGGCCCTGTTTAATATATTTGCTATCTTATAGTAGCAGCCATTATTTAATTTTTATAGATCCATGCCTTTTGTAGCTCATATAATATAATTGTGCTAAAAATATTTAATCGCTACCAAGTTATTTTTTTTGTAACCAAGTAGTTAGTCGCCTAATAAGTTGTTAGTAGCCTCAAAAATAATTAGCCTTATAATATCTAAAGCTATTCTTATTATTTTCGGGGTAACTACGGTCAAAAGACCTACTGTTTAAAATACCTAAAGATCGTTTCACAGATTTTTAAATTGTAATAACTAATGAACAAAATACTTAAAGGAAAATTCACTATGGTTAATAACACCTACGGTTGATTCAGAGAATTAATATCCAATTTCTTAAAAAATCATTAGATTAATCGTTCGTTAGTGCAAGTAATTTTAGTTTAATCAAAACTAAGTAAGTAAAACAGTAGTTCAGTCGACCAATATGTGTTATGAACATATGTGAATCAACCGTAGTTAATTGAAAATAGTTAAAATAACTAGATATTCGCCACCGAAAATAAATAATACGCAACCGAGTGGCTAACATCAAGTTTTCCTATATATATTTATATAGAATGCGTTTGTCTCATGAGTTGGATGTTATCAATATCGTGCTGTTTAGCTTTATTGCATCAATCAACGTTTTAATAGAAATTAATTGCTATAAACGATTCATCAAGAACAAGTAGCTTCATTGAAATGTTGTGACTGCGTTGTCCTTTGTACCTACTGAAATGAATGAAGTTATTATTTTATGCATTTGTATTCATAAAGCAGCAGGAAGCTATTGCTGTATTGCCTATTATTGTAAACCAGTTTATATTAAGAAACAACTGATTATAAATATCTTAGCAGGGAATTGTTGATTCATAAACTTACGCAAATTCCTGAATCAAGAAAACATGTGCCTTCACCTAGTACCTACCTTGGTGACGGTTGATTCAAATTTTCAAATAAAAGTGGGTAGGTACATACTGTACCTTTCGTTTGTTTCCGTACAAGAGTAGCTATAGTTGGAACAAAACTGAAAAGTTTCCATGAAACGATAAATGTTTATTGGCAATTGAAATGCTTGTAGGTAATCAATGAATCGCACTTTCAATCAGCACTATTTCACCGTTCTACATTATTATCGACCTTATGCACTAAGAAATAATAAGGAGTTTTGATTAGATATTTGTGGCATTACTTGTTTAACGATGATATTTGAAACTGCATACTATGGCACTTAAAAGTCCATGGGTGTTTTTTTTTACATACCATTGGGTATTTGACATTTTTTTTTAAATTGGAAATGTACCAGAAATAATGGAGGAAATCGAAATGCAAATGAAAACACTGAATATCCATTTCTTGATGAAATAAACTCTTAAAACGCTTGCACAGATTTAAACAATAATAATGAAACTTAAATTACTGTTAATTTAATTTTTAATTTTATTAAAGTGTACCGGGTTAATGCACGCCACTATTCTTTTTTTTAGACGTTTTATTATTCTAGAGATACCAGTCAAACAATCCATTGTTCACTACTTTGCGAATTTCAGTGTGCTCTAATACGCTTTTAATATGAAATGAATATGAATTGTTTAGTTACCAAGCAGCATAAATATCTTTATTTATATCAAAGCAATCAAACTTTATTCAAATAGAACTTGTTCTATGATTTCTTAAAATTTTATCCAACGTATGCTGAGTGTGCTTTTTGAAGACAATTAAATAAAATTCTCATTCATATCAGCTATTTAGCAACAATATGATAATAGAATTAACAAGTCATAAATAAACTAGGCATACAAATCTGTCCATTGTGGTTACTATTAGGCACAGGCAACATAAACCATTATGTCAACACTACATACGGGATGACAATGTATAAAATAAACAATAATTTATCATTCTCGGGATACAATGTTCAATTGACAGCACTTTATTAAGTGTCATCAATATAAATTGCGTGTTAATGAGATAGATTAAGCTCATAAAACCTTTTGTTTTATATTTATTTTGTATTCCATGCTTGCGATTACGATAGACCTACAGAAAGGTGTTAGTGAAATAAATTGGCGTTTCGGTAGAAATCAAAAACTGGTGAAAAGACTGAAATTTCCATTATTTAGTTTAAGACAGGTCTAAATTGGAATTTAAAAACGTTAGAATCTATTAAACTGTTCTTATTGGTTGTTGAAAACGGGCAAGAAAATCCAGGGTTAGGTAATTACTTTAAAAAAAATGTTTGACTGGTATTGTATTCAACTGAAAAAGCACTGAAAGGTGGCTTGCATGCTTAGCACCTAGAGACTAGCGAGGCACCCGAGGGCTTAGTGCGAGTTTTTTAACGCAAGTACTCGATCGCGTTAACGTAAACGTTCCCGTATGTCAATTGTATAGAAAAAAAGGTTTTCCGTTATTGTCACCAGAGAGACAGCGCTCATTCAGTTTCAATATAAGTAAGTTGACGTGTACGCTAACGCAATCGAGAGCGCTAAAAAATTCGCACTAAGGTCACCGGCAGATAGTGACGATAGCGAAATGTTCGCAACCGGCTGTACTGGGGAGCAGTGGGAGCTCGTCCGCCTTTTTTTTTTTTTTTTTTTTTTTTTTTGGATGGGAAATCATCAAATGACCCCTCCCGCTCTGGGTTGAGCGGCAGGGAGTGTCAGACTTCTACTGACTAAAACCCACCCATGCTCCTCTTAGTGCCTTTTACGTTCCAGGGCCGCGGTAACTCTTTCGAACAAATCCGCAACCCTGGGGCTCGTCCGCCTAGAGTGTACAATTGCGTACAGTTCTCGTCAAATAACTTTGCCCCTCTGAAGTTGTGTCGAGTGGCTGCGTAGTAGTCAAAATTACGAACACACTGCAACTGCGCATGCGTAAGAGACATGGGGGCGGGGCGCGATTTTATGTCTCAGTCGCTACATGCTTGCGTGCCGCTTGCTCCCGTGTACGTGACTGCACCTGCGCGATCTTTGCAAATGGCTAACTTCAGAGGGGCAAAGTTATTTGACGAGAACTGTACCTTTAGTGAATATTTTCGAACGTTTGTTTCACTTCGTGCGTTTTCGGCCTTAAGAAAGAAGAAAAAAACATTTTTTTTGATGTAGTGTAGGTAATTTAATTAACAAAACGTGACTTTGTTTGTATCTGATACAGAAAAATATTTGATTGTTTACGAGGAATTATTTAATAAATATCCAATGAAATCGCATTACATAAATCTAACGATCGAGTCCTGATTTGATAAGTGATAGGTAGGTTTAATTTCGATTAGGTATACCTACCGATCGATTAGGTCTGACTTGATTACTTAGGTAGATATACCTATATTTCCGAATGGAAAAAACTATTTGACAAACATAATATTACTAATAAAACCCAATATGATATCTTTAAATGTAAGTAATGACATTATTTAGAATCTCTTGGGGTAAATTTTATCGCACGGAAGAACAACAAACAAAACATACCAATTGATCTGCACTAGTAAACTAAAAAAACCTCTGAATAAGGAAACGATTCCTATAGTCTTGTAAGAGCATGATTAAAATATTCCCTCAAATAAATCATCCTGAATCACTGAAAAGGTTCGTTTTAAAATATACCTTGTTGCATTTTCACATCAGGCCTTAAAACACCGCTAGGTGTATGTAATAAACCACTGAACCTCCAGAAAAAAGTCTGTAGGTAAGTGGAAAACTTTAACCCTAAAATGCCACCTAAGTTCCCGCACCCAAACTTTCCTTCTACATAATGTGGTCATAACGACGACATTATCGCAAGCCACTCTATTGATTAAAATGCGGCCATGCGGCCTTATTGAAGGTCGGGGACATTGAGGTCACTACACCACCGCACACGCCAAGTTATACAGATCAATACACTATACCTTGATAATGGAATGTGAGTAATTTTGTGTGTTAGTCATGCCCTGGTATGAAGCTTTAAACTCCACTAAACACAAGTGGAATTTAAAGGTACATATTAGGGTCGTCGCGCCGCCGTATGTGTTCAACAACACCGACATGGACATATGTGAACGAGTTCTTATTATATAAAATGTACGCAGCACTATTGTTTTGAGCTCCAGACGGACCACGGCCCGGCCACGTCCCGTATGTGTGCATCAAACTTGAAATACGCAAACTATTTTATTTATGGGAGTTGGGTGCGAATGTGGGCTGACTCTGCCTTATATCGTCAGGTAAAGGATCGCGATGGTTTCATTTTTTTAAATATTTTGTCTTAAAATAATCTGTTTACTTAGTTTATCATCATCATCAGCATCATCATATCAGCCGAAAGACGTCCACTGCTGGATATAGGCCTCCCCAAAGTGTCGCCACAACATCTATCGACTACCAGCGACCCTCACCTGGCTCTAGCTCTAGACAAGTGACATTCTGTCAGCGGTAGCGTGGCGAAAGCAATTGTCAATACGTCAAAAATTTATGGGATTGACAGATGCTATCGTAATGTCACGTGATCAAATTCTTACATTTTGGCATTTCGACAGTCGCATTCGCTAATTAAATGGCACATTGTCTAGGGCCTCTGGTCAGCGGTCGGTGGCCGTCCGCCTACTTAATTTATGCTGTGTATTTATTCATACTAATATTATAGATGGACACCCGCTGCACATACATTGATTGACCATACACAAACCCTACAGGCCCTCGGTAGGGCAGGTACGAACGATAATCGATATGAATAAAGTACTCCCGAGCAAAAAGACCGGGTAGGTCAATTCCTACCCGGTACTTTTGCTCGGTAGTACATTCCGATGGGATAATAAAAAACATCTCCCGCGAGCGATTATTCTACTTATTACTATTGACGTACTTTACCTACTTGTATAGGGTAAGGTAGATAACTACACCATTGTGTGTTATTTGTAGGTCATTACCTGCAAATATCAGCTCAATCGGTTTTCCTCAGTTATTGAACCTTGGCAATCACTGTTAATTCAATGAAACAGACTAATTTTACACAAAATATTTATTTGCGCGAAATAAACTCAGCATTATTTGAAAAACACAGGCAGTTAGAAAAAAAAAAAAAATATAATAGTGTCTGTGAAAATCCGACCTTCGATTGTTAAGAAAAGGAAGGAGGAAATTAAAATAATAATGTTTACGTACTCACATGTAACAAACCCAAGAAATTTACATAAAACAAAAACAAATACTTTATCGATTTCGTTATGTATTGTACCTACCTATTCAATTTGCTATAAAAACGATTGTTCAGTAAGTACATCGTAAAATGGTAAAACAAATGAAAATTATGCAATTGTAATTGCCTACCTATGAGTACGAACAATCACATACAATGCTAATTTTACCATGACTTTTGATTATATCAAAAAACATTAAGGGTGCCCGCCCTAGTCAGTCATTACGTTACGGATTGTCAGAAGCCAGAAAATCTGAATCCAGTCTTGCCAAGAAGTACCGTGTTACCCAGTTAATGGGTTGTGAAGGTCGGGTAGGCAGCCGCTCCACGTAGGTAAATACTGGTATTCAGCTAAATCCGGTTTGACTGGAAGCCGACCCTAATAAAGTTGGGAAAAGGCTTGGCAGATGATGATAAATCTATTTTCTTTTCTGTTTAGTTCAACGAATTCAGTGAAGTCCCAGAATTATCATTGCACTTATTTTTATTTTTTTTTAAAAAAACGTTGCCCCACACTAGGAATTTCTCCTGTATCGTGGGTGCGTTTACAAACATACAAACTCACATACACAAACAGCCAGACTCGGAACTATCTGTAGGCCATACAAATATTTTCTCCGTGCGGGAATCGAACCCGCGACACGCAGCGCAGCAGCCGATAGCTCAACCACTGCGCCAACTGTGTCTTCAAATTATTCGTACGCAACTTCATTATACGTCTTGCCAATATAATGGAATGGAAATAATGGCTTGAAAACGTGACATACTTAATCCTTCCCATGCGTGAGAGCACGTGAAAGCAATGTTTTCGAAAATTGATTACTAACTACCATTTCGTTTCACGAGTGTTCATTACGATTATTGACACGATCATTCTCCGAATTCACGTTGTCATTGCGTGGGAATAGCGAAACTGTAATTAAGTCGTCTTCATAGTCAATATTTGGTTTAATTACAAGATGCCTATTTGTATGGTTTCATTACACTGTCATCATCTTTCTGCCCGTGTTACATGGTAGGTACTTGGGATAGGTGCAACACGTTTTCTTTTTTTATTCTGAGGAATGATAATTATGAAAGAAAACCGAGTGAATAATGGCATGAATGATACTATTATTCACTCGGTTTTCTTTCATAATTATCATTGAAATGTAAATGGACGGATAGTGTGAGGAATGATAATTATTAAAGAAAACGGAGTAAATAATAGCATGACAGGGGATGCTATTATTCACTCGGTTTTCTTTCATAATTATCATTCCTCACACTATCCGTCCATTCACATTTCAATTCTATTAGTCATATATAGCTCCAGTCATTCAGTTTATAGACCTGTTCTAGGAAGATACAAAACGTAGGTATATGATGCCCATGCAAAGACAGAAGATTGCCTTTCAACTTCAATCTTTCATTAGTTTTTTAGGATAAACTTATCTCGTCTTTTTTCATCCACCTATATTGTCTTGCTCTTCGTTACTGAAGTAATTATTAGTAATATATAGTCGCGGAACGGTAAGATTAAGCACCTCTGAGTCAAGCTCTTTCACATGTAAATTGCAAAGAAATGTGTTATTTTCCCGTCTTCCATGTGTAGGCTGCGAACTGACGTAGTTTGAGTTACAAGAGAGAACTTGTAAAATATTACGTAGTCTTAGGGCCATTTTCACCAAGCCAAACTGATCGCGATCAGCGTGTAAACCACGTTTATGAGCTGTCAGTGTCACTATTTTTCTATGGAATATTGACGCTGACAGCTCTTGAACGCAGTTTAGATGTACTGATCGCGTTCAGTTTCATTGGTGAAATCCGCTCTTAGACATCAATATTTAGCTCGATCACAAGACGCCTGTTTGTCTCGTGTCGTCATACTGTTATTAATATTTTACTACGGTAAATGTTACGTCGAATACTATAATTAATTGATTGACACAATCAATTTTTTTTTTTTTTTTTTTATTCTCCAAAAGGTACAAAAGCTTTAACAGAAACAAAAAATTCTATCCAGTTTGTGAAGTGAATGTACAGAAGCATTTTATTTTGAGACAACGACTCCCAAACTGAGACATGCTCGTATCTTGGGTAGTCGGCGGTCGACCGTTTTAGATGTCGTATACATGTCACCGTCTTATTTTGTATTACACATAAACAATTTGACATATTTAGCAACTTTACATGAATAAGTGTGTGTCTTGTTAAATTATTACTTGATAAAAAATAAAAAGGGATGTTTTTATTTTATTATTTCAATAAGCTTCTCTGTCTCATCATAACTTAACAACTTTAACCAATTAGTTAATTACGAAACACACACATTTATTTGCCGGTTTTTCATTACTGTCTCAAAAATTTCTTTATTTACTTAACATGTCATGTATACACATGGAGACAGTAGAACAATTAAAATCTTTTACAGCTTACCTGCTTAATATAATTCAAATAAGATATTAAGACACAACCGTTTTTCAATCGAGTTATGAGGTACGTAACAAAAATAATACAACCGAATTGAGAATTTTTTTTTTTTAGGTATGACCACGACTAACACTAGTTTATAAAACTCAGAAACATTTAGTAAATATTCTTTCAAAATATTTAATGAAGCTTTGTTTGTTCGCTATCCTACAGCCGCTTTAGTTAACAACTTTGCGAGTAAGCATACAATCATATTGACTGAAAACACAAAATTTTATCTCGATGTGTCATGTCAGGCAAATATAGGTACTGGTAATTAGAATTTTTCCGAGTTCTGTTTTTCATTTGTCCAGAGGGGGGCAATTCTCTACTCTCAAATTTTCATACATTTTCACAAGTTTTGACATTGATTTTCACTGTAACATTGCTACTTGAATTTTAACGCTTTCTATGTATGAGAATAGCGCTTCTCGTGTTTTCAGCTGTTTCCGATTGTTTGACAGCTGCGCCAATATTTTGTTTCAAAATAATGCCCAAGTAGGTAATTCAGTAAAGAAAATGTTTTATGTAATCAATTTATTTTTTTTTTTTTTAGGTATGACCAAACAAAACTAGCTACAAGCTAAAAACTACTGACCGCTCACCAAGGGCATACGACCTCGGCTTAGCGGCGTCAGTTAGGGACAGCAAGGGACAATCAGGCTGGGTCGTTTAATTAATTTAGGGGTTATTAAAGCTAAAGGCTCAGCGGGTTTTTTTGAGTGGGTCGTCGCGACGGACCTCGGCGGCGAGGTCGGTATACGGAACGCGGTCTGTATCTGTTTATTCTAAGGGTGCTGGTTTCCCTACAGCTTTCCTGAATCTTTGTGATACGAGATCACAAAGATTCATCGGATTCGACGAGTGTATGCCCAGGACGGCGAATCTTACTAATGCGAGAGAGAGTGTACTGGGTTGCCTTTGAAATCAAAGGGTTTTGGTGCTTTTCAGCGGATTCGAAGAAACGCTTTGTAAGGCGCTTCATAAACTGTTTTAGGGTCGGGATTTTAAGGTCGACATGAAGTCGTTCGTTCCGTACATACCACGAGGCGCCCGTGGCTTTTCGGAGAAATCTGTTTTGGATTACTTGCATCCTGTGGATTTGCTTTGGCTTTGTGTGTGCGAATACAATACAGCACACGCATGAGTCATTATCGGTCGTATGCACGTAGTGTAGATGCGCAGTTTACATTTAAGTGATAGCTTGCTGCGTGCATTCAGCATGGAGTGGAGTCTACCCAGAGCAAATGCAGCACGCGAACGTACCGCACTTATGTGCTCAGCAAAGGTGAGTTTATGGTCTAATATCACACCTAGATATTTGGCTCGCTTTTCCCAAGGGATCTGCTTACCAAACATGGTGATCGGACTCGGTGAATTGGGAATGAATTTCGCCCGCGGTTTATTTATCTAATCAATAATACACTTGTTAATTTCAGTGTTATAGTCCCAGGGTAACTGATACTCTTTCAGTTTAATTAGTTTAAAAATAATTGATAAGCATCACTGTTCTGTTTCGTGGTGATTTAGTTTTCTGTCGAACTATGAACTACATTTGAATCGTAATCGGATAGGTAGGTAGTTTGTTTTTAATAATAATTTTAAATAGGTAATAAAAAAACACAATATGACGAAATGAAAAACAAGCAAACAATTTAGTTTCTGAGTGATTTTTTTTTTACATTTTATTTATGAATGGGCTAGCTCTTGACCTCGATCACGCCTGATGGAAAGCGATAGATGAGGTCCATGATGAAAGCGAGCGTGCCCAGAAGATGCCCTGAGGCACTGGTACTTCCACGCGTCGACGAAACACAGCAGGCTGCTTGACGCCGAACTCCGGTGGGAGGGTGGTTGCGAACCAGGCGGGTGTTAGCCCTACCACCGCAAGGGAAGGATTGGTCAGTCTTATAAGGTGTTAGGTGAGACTGTCCAGGATGCGCCGAGCGCTCGGTTCAGTTGAGTGTCTGATGGAACAAATTGCGCTACACGAGGAGGCTCCTTCATGCATCCCAAAATTTTAGAGAAGAATTTTAGATTATTTAAGTACTACTAGTAAGTAGTAAAAGTCGTGGTTATTGTAATTTTCTCATCAATATTATCGCTGACTGACATAAAGTTTTTAGGTGCAGATAATTTTCTATGATTTACCATCTAAAATAGTAAAAATTTAATGATCACGAATTTCGAAATTCTCAAGCACTTATTGCGTTAGTTAGGTAAGTCAAATATCGTCAACATTTACCCTAGTTAGAAGTACTTACTACGCAATATTGTCATTGCCCAGTCATTGCTGACTTCGCATGGTTTTAACTTACATGACAGAGTCACGGTAAAACTATATTTATAATGTGACAGAGTGACTATAAGTATAAGTAGTAACATAATTTGGAAGAGGCATTAAAAATTAATTTGTGTCTTGTTTGATTTCATAAATTAATTATATTAAGTAGGGTCCTAGTGTTTAAATTACATAAGTACGGGCCGGAATTCGTTAACCTTTATAATTACGAACTCATTTCTGTTTCAACTCCAATATTACCATTGTAAAATAGGAACAAGTAACAACCATTTATCGCTAAAAGTATAGTAAACAAAACGGCGTGTTCGTAAACTATGGAGCAAGTGGCCAGTTTACGTGAAAGTCAAATGTCATCGAAAACTGTGCGTGTCGAAATTGTAAGACCATTTTTTTGTAAATTGAAAAAGCGGATTCTGGAGAAAGTTTAAAGTAACGGGCGATGACCAAGTTAATTTCTATTTTTAATGTTTTTCTATAAAATACAATCATGGAGGGTAGATGATGATACTTTACTATTTATAATGCACCTTTATCTTTAGCATTATAGTGTTCCGCTTCCAATGTAGGTTAAGTATATTTAACCTACGCATAAAATGAAAGTAGATAGGTATGACACTGCACCGCTAGTGTTTACATTAGCACAAAACATACACGCCTTTCTAAAAAATATTAAATTACGACTCACCAAAAATACAAACTATGTATGTTAATAATTCTTATTAAAAAAAACATTTAAATGAATTCTTACATGTTAAAAAAAAAACATTTAAATTAACTTATAATTTGATATTTAAAATGTAATTCTTACATTTAAACTCCACACACACTAGTTTTAAGTCATTCAAATGATAAAAATATTTTGATAACCAAACTCCGCGATATTATTGACGTCGCGATATAATTTGTGACGCAAAAGCGATACGGCCGCGTCGCGTACCTTTGAGACCACGACTGACGGACCGACATTATTATACGCGGCAACGATACGATGAATCCATACATTGAAGACGCATATATAGGTACCTACTCACTTTCAATGATTGTATGTTGTTGGCGATTCAATTTCTCTTGCAGAGTTCGCTGATTAAATGTTGTCGAGAGTCAGCGATTTTTGGATTACCTACTATTTATTGTCGTCTCCATTTTGTAATTACTTCATTTTAAACCTATATTATTTTGAACAGCCAGATTGGCCGTTTTAAGAGCGTTTACGCCGTACGTCATACAAAATTTCAAGTCCTTATTTTTCGAAATGAATAAACCGATTTTAATTAAACGTCCTGGATGGATACATAGCGTCACCCTCCGCGCTAACTGTCTTATCTAGCAATTCATCATTTTTCAGGGCAACCGTTTTTCGGTCGGACGCTACAATCATGTTACTGTAGTTGCGTTGGCTGTGGCTTTATTTATGCATTAATTACTTTTTTATATTGCTCTTGGCTTACTCTTTAAGTTAGTAGTTGCCCTGAAGCCCTAAGGTATCTATTTATTTATTTATATTCATTTGAAGCAGATACGTCACTCTGTGAGAACTTTGTTTTTCAACTAGTGTCTGTTATGACGTGTTGTTTGGTATAAAAATATAAATAAAACTCTATTAATATCTTATTAATTTATTAAAAGTAATAAAAATTTCGTTCGTAATATTAAAATGTTACAAGTTACGTTTAGGAAGTTACAAAAAATAATATTTTAACATTTTTTTCAATTTAGCTGTGTACTTTATGTATTAAACTATACCTATAACTAATGAGATGAATTAAGACTAACCCTTTTTTCAAATAAATTGTAATTATTTAATACATCTAGCTTATACTTTTTTTTAAAGGATGGGAAATCATCAAATGACCCCTTCCGCTCTGGGTGGAGCGGCAGGGAGTGTCAGACTCTTACTGACTAAAACCCACCCATGCTCCTCCTAGTGCCTTTTGCGTTCCAGGGCCGCGGTAACTCTTTCCAACAAAATCCGCAAAAGGCCCTAACGGGCCCCTACTCCTATGCTGACATCTCTTTGAGGCGCGCGTGGAACACAACGCGCCGTCGGCCCGGGCCTGGCTTTGATCGGACGGCGAGCCACCCAACGCTCGCCGTCCGCAGACCCGCACCGTCGGTGGCCGGGAATCGCCCAGCGACTCCCGACGCCCGGTGCGTCTCCCTATGCCGCGGCGGCTGGGGCGTGAGGGTTGTCTCTCCCTCACGCGGCCCGCCTCCTCCTTCACTAGCATTACTGCTTCGCAGAAGGAGGTGACGGCTTCCCATGCCTCCTCGCTCCGGACCATGGATTGAACCAGGGCCGGACGCGAGAGGTCGCCACCGCCGATCGCCTCGACGAGGACACGGCGGTGCTCCGCCCAAGCGGGGCAGACCTCCACCGTATGCTCAACCGTGTCCTCCGGGTGATCCTCGCAATGAAAACACCCGGGCGTTTCCTCTCGCCGAATCCGAAACAGGTACCTCCCGAAACAACCGTGTCCGGTGAGTACCTGCGTCAGGCGGAAGGTGAGGACGCCGTGGCGCCTCTCCAGCCACTCCTCAAAGAGGGGCACTATCGCCGCTAGTGCCCAGCACTGGGTTGCGACAGTCGCCAATCTAGCTTATACTTGTGCTTATAATATGTACTTAATCACAGTCTTTGCAAAATGATTAGTCTTTAATTGGACTTGGAGGAATTCAGTGTATGTGATTATTCACTAAGTACGGTTTGTTTTTTCGTGCCAATCTAAAAATTGGAGGTAGTTGGCTTGGTACAAAAATGTCCCCACTTTTTTCAGAGCATAGCCGATGGTGCTATGTACAGAGTCTCCTTCGCTTTGTCCATGACATGGTACGGAGAAACGTAAAGTGATTTCTTGTATATTAGTGGCATTGTTAATGACATATAGTAAGGTCGATGCCACGATGGAATTTTTGTTCTGTCCACTGCATCCATCAGCAAACAGGTAAACAATATTGATGCCTTTTTCGTCATTCTTGCTGAGAAAGTCATACAATGAAGTCGAAATTTCTGTTGACCCTCTTTTGTTTGCTCCCTCATGCCATGTATAACACGAACAGGCTCCAGAAGTCATATATATATCATATATTGTGAAATTGTACGCCGAAAGACGACGCACGTTTATAAAAAACAGCATTTTCATTACTGATAGGCAAGCTTATGACTTCATCATATCAGCCGAAAGACGTCCACTGCTGGACATAGGCCTCCCCCAAGTGTCGCCACAACAACCGGTCCTGTGCGTCTCGCATCCATCGGTTACCCGCGACCCTCACCAGGTCATCGGTCCACCTTGTGGGAGGCCTTCCAACGCTGCGTCTTCCGGTACGCGGTCGCCACTCCAAAACTTTTCGGCCCCATCGACCATCTGTTTTGCGAGCAATGTGCCCTGCCCACTGCCACTTCAATTTGGCGATCCTTCGGGCTATGTCGGTAACCTTGGTTCTCTTGCGGATATCATCATTCCTGATTCGATCACGCAAGGAAACTCCGAGCATTGCCCTCTCCATTGCCTTTTGGGTAACTTAAAGCCTTCTGATGAGGCCCATTGTGAGCGACCACGTTTCGAGTCCATAGGTCATCACTGGCAACACGCACTGGTCATAGATTTTCGTCTTGAGACACTGTGGTATGTGAGACGAGAAGATACCGCGCAACTTCCCGAACGCCGCCCAGCCGAGTCGGATTCGACGGTACCGGTCCGTAACTTATTCCTAAAGTCTTTAAGAAAAACGTTTGGCAAACCTGGAGAGACTGATGCTGAAAAGGAAAATAATATTGAAGAGTGGCTTGCCTCCTAGATTCCGGTCCAGCAGTTCGCCGTTTAACAGGTTCTTTTTTCACATGCCTCACAATAAACTCACGCTGTGACTGAAGATTGTGACTTAATGATATGGCAATAAGCTTCATATTCGTAAAAAAGCTTTGATCTCTAAACGACGTAAATCCAAAAAAAAATAGTAAACATTGTTGAAAAAAATTCTAGCTAAGTGCCCTATGTACATACTTCAGTCATTTTGCATCGGGACGAAAAAAATTTAATCTTACTAACTGTAGTATGTTCATACGACAGGTAGTGAGAATATTTTGTCCCTCCTTTTGCACATACGCTAAACAAAATACTTATCTATCTTCTAAACGATAAACGATACAGATACGACGACTAGAGAGAACTTTTTCGAAATAAAGTTATGAACACGTAGGTAATGTCAGTGTAGATACGACAGTTTGTGGGATACGACAGTTAGCGGGGAGGACGACGATAGGTCTAAAAACAATTGTCAGCAAATGATTTTAATTTTTCATTTTGATTTTAGTATTAAAAATATTAATCTAATATATATTATGGTTATTTTAATTCACGTCATAAAAGGCCGTTTCCCATTTTCGACAATCTTATGCGTAACGCAGATGTTACGCAATTGCAACGCATATGCTCAAAGTAATATTGCGAATTAAATTAGGTAGTTCCTCTGAAAGAGTTGAATGTTACCGATTTTTTTAAATGAAATATTTTAAATTAAAATAATGTTTTTACCAAAATTTATAGTACTTAATTATAGTCAACGTTTTATAAAAATAATGTGCAACACAATTGTGATTATAATCCTAGAAGTCAAAATTCATAACAAAAAGTCTTATTTTAAAATAACATAGGTATACTAATGTAGCCAAAATTACGAAGATGAATGTGTGAATTTGTGACTAACCCATTGTTTTAAATGCAAATGAAGCTTTATTAAAATCGGGAATTCTTGGTAATTCTCATGGATTATGTAGGTAATAGATACTTGACTCTTATTTATAAATTGAATTATATTAAAATTATAACTAATATAATATGAAAAATCAATAAAGCCAGAGTTATAACTAACTCGAAGTTAGTTGCTAACACGAGGATAATTACAAATATATAATGTTCATACACAATGGACCCGGGTAGTTGCTAACTAGCCCGGAGTTAAAACAAAACTTATATGGTTTGTGTACAAAAATCTCGGCCTTGTAACTCGGCGTACCAGTTCTCAAATTTACGAATTGGTGTACCTAGTCTTTATTCTTTTATAGTAGGAACACGAAAAGTAAATAAATAAGCCTATTGGTGTAATGAATAAAAAATGAAAAACAATTATTTTTAACGCTGACATTATTTCCGTATTGAATCTTCAAATACAAGTTAAATACAAAGAACAAACAAAAACTTTGTAAGGCTTTGACAACAGATAATCTTCACAAACTATGTAAAGTAATTTACATTATATCATCAGTAAGATGTCTGGGAGCGACAATGTGGTCTCATTCTCAGACTTTTTAGAGTACGCATCGAAGATGATGAAACGTAGACGTAGTATAGATCTGTTACAGAATAAGCCACTTGTACCTACAAACTCTATTGAGAAATCAGTTAACAGCAATCGTTCAACAAACATTTTGGAATTTATTAAAAAAAAAAATACCGTATTATAAGTTCAAATTTAGGTACCAGATTAAATATTTTTTTTTAATGGAGAATTTGAATTAAAATCTGCTAATTTAGCTTTAAGGGACTCTATGTACAAAGTGCGCGCGGCCAAGGCGCTGACAAGATAAAATGTATGCAAATCAAAGTAACAAAAATATACTTAGAGTTGCGGGCGCGCGGTTTGACGCCATACATTTTCGACAAAGCGCGCTGGCCGCGCCCCGACGCGCGCCCAGTGCGCTTTGTATATAAAGTCCCTTAAACTTACTGACGCCGCTAAGCCGAGGTCGTATTCCACAGGGAATGCCCTTAGCGAGCGGTCAGTAGTTTTAGCTTGTAGCTAGCTTTGTTGCCTTGGCTGGGGGCCTTAAATTCATTTGAGGCCACCACAGGATAGTCCGGTTAAGCAGTTGATAGCCCCTGCGTGTTAACTTGCTAGTGGTCATACCGAAAAAAAAAAATCAAATGGTTATCATATAATATGTATAGTTTTCATATAATAAAGGCCCCCTATTTTTAATGTTAATCTTAATATTGTAAAATGGCAAATAGTGAATTATATATTAAAGTATATCTCGTTCATAAATAAGTGATATAATTACCACTAACCCTAATTACCACTAGCTCTAATTATAATTACCTTCCTGCATTATTGTTTCTTTGAAGTCAAATGATTAACTATGCTTGCGTAATATTTTGATTTTATTGCATTACCGATAAAAACACGCTAGGTAAGGCTCAGCTTTATTTAATCACTTTTTGTAAACATTGTGCACTATCTCTTTGAAAAAAAAAAACAATTTATCACTCGTCCGGGACATAGGGCACAAAAGATAAAACTAGTCAGTAGCTATTGGCCTATTACTTTGAATATTACAAACATAATAATTTTCAACACATTTGCTCAAAAAATGCATTTACGAAGCCTGTATGCATCGTTCGAAAGTTCAAAATTATGCACCACACAATGGAGCGTGCGGCAAAGTAGGTACTCTCACTTAAGTACATATTTTACCGCTAACTCCGTTGTATAGCGCCGTGCGTATTCTTTACGGTTTTTTTTTTAATTTCCATAAAAATTAATAAGACTTCCACCAAGGAGTTTCACATCACGAGAATAATATAAGCTGAATGATCGAACCGATTCGAACCTCCTTGGAAGTGCTTTTGCTGTATACGTTTGTCTCGTTTTAATATTAAAGAGAAAATGAGAGAAGATAAATAAAAATAAATGAAAGACTTGGTTCTAATTTTCACCACGCGCATGTGGCGCCCTTTGCAAATTCGCGCCATTTTCATATTAGAAACGTCAAAGATTGTTGCGGCTTTCCTACTGATTTCTAAAGACAATTTTTTTTATTTCATTACATATTGTATTGTTTTCTCGCAAATGTGTCGAAAAACGTTGTATGACACACGTGCGGATTTGGTTTTTACAAACTCGTAACTATGGTAAGCCCTCGACTTCGTCTCGTGCTTACATTCGTCTACTCGTTTGTAAAAACCAACTTACCGCACTAATATCATAAATAACTATTATGGTGGTGGTTTCACAATCTGAGCAGCTGTTGAAACATATTGTCTGTGTGTATTTTCAAACTTAAAGCTTTTGTTTCAAATAAACCCATAAGGCACTTCTGAATTATCGAGGGTTGTTTGAGTTTCATTTGTTCGTAACATAAAATAAAATGATGCTTATGATTGAGTTGGGTTTTTACTGAAATTACTTTGGCCTGCTTCTTATTCTGACACTCACTTGTTTTGTGCTCGCTCTTTCGAATTCATGATGATTTTATTTCAAGATCACTGCAGAGTATGAATATGTATGCAATAGGGGTGTGAGTGTTGGATCCTGGGTTCGATTCCTAGGTTATGCAAAAATTTATCACCCAGAGTTCAAAAGTTGGTACTGTGCCAGTCATGTGCCTCTGAAAGCACGTTAAGTTGCCGTTCCATAAGACTATGAGAGTAAAGAAACAGAGAGTGCACCTGTGTTTGCGCACACACTTAGATATTTCCTGTGCACTTTGCTCCGTTGGGATTGGCCACCGTGATTGAAATTCGGTGGGGTGTATATTATTCAACGTGTAACAGAATTAACGCAATACTTACCTCTTAACCGGTTATTGTACCTACTCATCATTATGAACAACTTTCACTATGGGACCAATACTGAAATCGCGAAAAAAAATGGACTGCCCCGCACATTTCTGTGCGCTTAACTTTATAAAATGTACTGAATAGCTTTTTTTTTCGCAATTTCGTTCTTGGTCCCATTTTTAGTAATACTTGTTCATAACGATGAGTACAATGATCCCTTATGAGTTATTTTATTTTATTACTTAAGAAAACTTACAGCTAGGATACAGATGACATTTAGTGAGAGAAGGTCAATTAAACGTTTTCACTGACATTGTGCACAAGAAACAGTAGACAGGCAAGAAAGAGTAAGAATTAGTAAGCACTCGGAGAGAATTAAAAAAAAAGGTTTGAGTGATCTTGAAAGAAGTTTTTGCACAGTATTTTTTTTTAACTTTAGTAACACTGGTGGAGACCAAGTCCAGATGATTGATGAGTTGTATGCTATTATATAAGAGTTTTGTCGATATATGCACCGCACAGAGGGAACGTACAGAGGTCGATGATTCCTTAAGGTGAAGGATGGAACACTCAGCCCAATTTTGCTCATCAGTTCAGAACAGTCGCTTGAACCATTTGCCAAATTGAATAGAAATACCATGTCAGCAATTTTTCACCGCTCAATTAGTGGAAGGATGTGAAACTTCCTGCAGCGGCTATAGTAACTAGGTAAATAAGTTTTAGATCTAAATTGAACGTACCTCAAGAACTTCTTTTGGATACTTTCGATGCGATTGACGTAAGTGTTATAAATAGGATTCCATACGGGTGAGCAGTATTCGAGATGACTGCGCACAAAAGCACAATAGAGAATTTTGAGTTTTTTGATGTTTTTAAAATCTGCTGATATCATCAAAATGAAAACTAGTGCCTTAGAAGCTTTTTTAATAACATTATTGATGTGTGTGTCAAAAAGAAGCTTGGAGTCAAAAGTGACGCCCAAGTCTCTAATCACATTATTTATTTATTTATTTATTTATGGGATCGCCAACAGAGGCTACACAATCACATGCATTATAATATATAATATATTATTATTGCGTTTATTCTGTTACATGTTGTATGTATACAAGGTGTTCCAGAAAGGTGTGGTCATATTTAAGGGTGATGTTGGGTAGCTGATATACATTAAGGAAAAAGTGACAAAACATAAATAATGAGTTTTTTTTTTCAAAAATTTCGACCTGTAAAAACGACAAAAAAGTTACGAAAAAATGATTTTTCAAGCACTTTGTAACAGTTGGTGGCATTTATTTGAGTTCAATCACAGATTTGATGTCACCAACTGTATCAGACTGCTTGAAAAGTCGTCTTCGGGAGTTTTCAGTTGTTTTTCGTGGTCGATTTTTTTTCTAAATTTCACATTTTCATTTTTTGTTTTGGCATTTTTTTCTTAATTTATATCAGCTAGCCAACATCACCCTTAAATATATGATCATACCTTTCGGACCTTGCAGAAGGACCCTGTAGAAGGGAGTTTTAAAGTGACTTTTTAAGTAATAGTTCTGTCATTATCATCACTGATAATTAACTTTACATGGTGACAATCGCTACCACAAATATTAGTAGATATGCTAGGTATTTTTAAATAAAAAAAAAATTCATTCCGTTCCAAGAAAATAGCAGTCAGTCAACTGTGAAAGATTAAAGTTGACAGTTAAACGCTCGCGAAGTGCATAATTCATTCATACATTGTCTATGTAAACTGTAGGTTATTTAATTATTTCTCTGGCGTAACTAATTATCTTACTCTAGTTAAGACTAAAATGGCACTTATTGCTTTATGTGTACTATTGGTCGTATGCATAATCTGTTACGAGGATTGACTTCATCGATGTGCGGGTTTTCCAATCATAAGGATTACGCCATTTTAGATACCTACCTTTAGTAAATAAAGGTAACTTTGGAGATAGAAATAACTATTAACCAAACCACGACATAAGTAACCATGCATCATTCTCTTATGCTTTAATTTCCTTGTCTCTAGATCACTTTGGATTTGAGGAAACCCATACGAGGAAGATTTATTACCATGACGTATTAAGGATAAATAACTTTTCGCTATGTCAATACAACATTAGCTTTGTACTTGGATTTACCTACTTATAGGAACCCAGAAAAAACACAAACATTTTGTAAAGATGACAAACGTTTTTAAGCTTCTTTATTTAAATTGGATTTTATAGAGCAGGTAAAATGTAGATGTGTCGAGACAAGTCCGAGTCGGGCTTAGCACTAAGGATTCAAAATGCCGCATTCAATAAAACCCATAGGTTTCCCATAGGGCACAAGTTGCCGTTGATCAAGAATCATAAAATTATACAAAAAGCAAGGTTCTCGACTCGTTTACTACATAGGAATAAACTGCGTTAATTGGTCATGAAGGAGGGACTTTTTCCCAATGAAATGCTCCACTGTAAAGTCGTAACTGATACTATGGGCGTAAAATTATGACCATATTATCACATATCTAAATTATCAGTTTAGTAACATTCTATATTTTTAGGTTACGACTTTGTAAAATGTACGTCATATATACAGGGTGTTTCAGAAGTGCGCGGTCATATTTAAGAGTGATGTGAGACCTATATTAAAGAATAAATAGCAAAACAAAGAAAGTTACTTTTTTTAAATCCCGGCCACCAAATAACGACTAAAAAGTTCCGAACAAATGCCTTTACAAAAAGTTTGTTACAGTTGTTGGCATTTATCAACTGCATCGGCCTGCTTGAAAAGTGATTTGTTTGGAACTTCAGTCGTTTTGTGGTCGAAATAAAATCAACCAAGATATTGAATCAACCAACCCAGAAGTTAGTGCCAAACCAAGCAGGCGCTAAATTCTACATAGTCCTTCGAGCCGGATTTTTTTTGAAAAATGTCCCTTTTTTCTTTTTCTATTGTTTCCTTAATATATTTCAACTACCCAACATCACACTTAAATATGCACACGCACTTCTAAAACACCCTGTATTTTAAAGTTATGACTCGATATCAATATGTGGAAACCGGTTTATGATTGATGGCCGAAAAACTCGGCGATACATTGAGTAATATTATTATGAAAGTATACAAGTCGCTGATTTGCAGCTTCCCCATGTTATCGCAGATAAGTTATATTATAGTACCTATACTAGCGTTTGCCTTCATCTACCTCACGTTAAAATATAACCGTCATCAGGGTCCCATCTGTCTCTAATCTCTGTACTAAAATTCTTTAAAATCGGTTCGTTGATTTGGGCGTGACAGTATCAACTGAATATGATAGGTACCTACTATCTAACAAACACACACTTTGTTAGGATTTTTTTATTACATAAAATTATTATTTTACTTTTAATATTTTTATGGCAAGCCAGCCATGCGCACTTGTGCCCCATTCAAGACTTGCGACTTGCGAAGTCGCGACATGTGAACGCTATTTGAGGCCGTCAGCGCAAAAGTGGCCTAAGCTTTGAGATAAAGAATAAAATAAACTTTTCCTTTAAAACTTTTACTGTTAACTTATATAGCTTGCTTGCGAGTAGCCACTAAGATACGAATGCAAACTTTACTTAAATATTAGTAGAATTGGCCCGCAGGTCAAGGACCATGATAACAGTGACTTTAATGTTAGACATTTTTTTAAGAAAATATATTAGCTGATCTACATACGTGCAAGTTGGAATTTACTACATTCAAAGTTCAGTATCAACTTATGTTATTATTATATTAATTACTTTATTGTGACACATTATTATTTTAGTATAAAATATTATTATTTTGTCATGGCATTGATCTGCCTGATTTATAGTATCACGTAAGTACCTACATGATAACATTATCAAGTGCACCGTAGTGTCAGCTGTTGCTTCCGTGAGTCCCGGAAAGGAACGCGCCAAGGTTATTTGTTCAAAATAATGTGATAAAAAATAATTATTATGGAACTGTTTTATTTTAGGACTTTGTGGGCTGATTAATAACATCCGCAGGGGAACACGGATGGGTTTTAGTCAGTAAGAGTCTGACACTCCCTTCCGCTCCGCCCAGAGCGGGAGGAGTCATTTGATGAAACCCATCGATCATCAACGCAACACTGACCGAGGTCGATCGGCGGATGGCGGACATTATATTAATTTCCGAGACTTCTCTGTGCTTCGGAAGCATGTTAAGCCTTTGGTCTCGGATATTATAGTAATAATAATATAAAAATAATAATAAAACCATTTATTTTCGGGTTACAAACACCCATAGATAAATACCTTAACCTACTATACATATAATAACACTTGTGTTAGTAAATAAAAGCTTAAAACTATGTTAGTATCACTTGGTTGCACTTAGTCTTTGTGCGTTCCGGTGGCACTTGTCCGCGAAAGCGGCGGAATCCCACATCCTGTGGCCAAAAGCTTTCCTCCATCACCTGATGCAGGTAGCATGTTGGTATGCGCACCACAAACGCCTTAAAGTTGACGTTGCGATGTGACTCCAGCAGCTGCACTCTCGGCGCGTACTTCAGCCTCTGGCGCACGTATTCCACGATGTCTTCTGTATCAGTGGTGTAGTGGAGACGGTAAATGTACACCGGAGTATTCAGCTTTGCAGCACGCAGTTTTTCGTTTGGCTCCGCAGGCGCCTTGCTGCAGCGGTTCTTACAGCTACTCTGCCGGCGCTTCCTCCTTTGCACCGTCACGAAGCCTATTAGTAGGTATAGTATGACACCAATCTTGCCAAGGCGTACGATGTCATGTTAGCAAGTTTCTAGAATATGTCAGTTACATAGGCAGCCGCTACATGTAAAATAATGGTATTAAGCTGCATCCAGTTAGACTGGAAGGTCTGGTATCCGACCAGGGTGGAAAGTCTCGACATAGTTACCGATCTAATACCGATCGACCGAATTCGGTCGATAAGTCGGCCGCCTTTAAACAGTAATATCGAACGAGATCCACGATCATAATCAATGATCAACGGTCCTACCATGACGTGTTAAAGCGTGAGTCGTTCGAGTGAGAAGGAGGGATGGAGCTATATAGGTTGTATAGCTCTATCCCTCCTTATCGCTCGAACGACTCACGCTTTAACACGACACGGTAGGGCCGCTGATCCGGGGATCGCTATCGTGATTGACTGTATAGTTATTTAATTATATATATATATATCAAGTTCCTATAGTTAGAAAAGGCTAGGCAGATAATAACGAATTTAAGTCAATTTATTCAATCGAAACTTCAATTAATATGATAAGATAACTTTCTGGAAAAATTTCGGGTTCAATTAAATATTTTCGATCATAAACCATCTTTGTTTAGTTCATAATTCTGTTGGTCAGCTGATTCCGCTTTCTGTAGCAACAGCTACCATGCTCTGGATTAGCAGATTCTTGGGCAGTGGCAGTTTTTCAAGAATAAACCCTCGATGTTGATAGCATAGGTGTTTTGCATCACTGTGATATGCAATAAAAATGGTGTATATTTAAAAAACAACCTTTTTTTTTTTGCCTTTTTTTAACCGACTTCCCAAAAAGGAGGAGGTTCTCAATTCGACTGTATTTTTTTTATTCGTAAGACTTGTGGCAGGTGGTGTTGATAATGACATGACAGGTTATTATCCGAACATATTGTAAGTTTCCTTCATACGTTTTCTGGTTAAGTAAATAGCACCTGCCGCAAAAATGTAATAATTACGTAGGTTTTGCTGTCTGTTATTTAAACAGGGTTTATTAGTTTCTGCATACCTACCACCCATAAAAAATGGCGTTAGGTATTACATATCACTATCTCTAAAATGAAATAAAGAAGCATGCAGGGTAATCCGACATGCTGTTTTTTAAATAATTGTTAAGTTTATTTGTCTATCCGGTATGGTTAGTAAGTTTATTAAATAATATCTAATAATAAACCTATAAATAAATAAGCAATAAAATTAAATAATAAACCGTTGAACTTATTGTTATTGTTGTAAATAGGATAATTAACAGAATAATTATATTTTCTGTCGAAAGTTTAGTGACACTGTGAGTTTATCGCTGTCTGTTATTACAGCTTATTAGGGTCAGCTCACACCGAGACGCTATAAGACTCTGCAACATCGACTGGGTCTGTGCGTCTTGCATCCAAAGAATTCTGGCGGCCTCCATCAGGTCATCGGCCCACCTTGAATTTGAACTTTAATTTTTTTTCACGAAAAAGGTAGACACTTCGAATATCTATTGTGAGGGGTTTTTTATAAATCTTTGGATTTTTAGAGCATCGCTACCTCTGTTTTTCAGCAGATTATTCATGGATTTACAAACGCTGAAAAACCGCCCAGGGCGGAGAGGTCTGTCAGTTTTCGTTTAAGTCACACGGTTCTGCACTTTCTTTGCCCGCGGCGTCGGAGTGCCTATGAATTTCGTGTTCGTCACGCTCCAGAGCGTACCGTGTATTGGTCTGCGTGTATCCTTGTCCCTTTGATGGTCACCCTATACTGAGTTTGTTTTGAACCATTATCTGACCGATACGCTACTTCCGATACGTTCCGGAATGTTCTTTTTATATAGAACTTCAAGTTCATGTGTTGTAATAATATTGGACAATTAGGTACTGTGACGCTAAGGGACCTCGCTTCCGGCGCGCGTCAGTTATTGTCGTAAATAAAAGACAAATTGGGATTTAATTTCGTAATTATTTAGGGCATCCGCCTTAGTAAAGAGCAAATACATCATATAAAAACAATCGATTTTTTTCCATTCAAAATTCAAATAGTATTTCTATTTCTGCCGGACGCTTCCAAAGTTCCAACGACTAACTTGGCTGCAGATACTACCTACCTACGTTACACCCCAATGTTATTCTTATGTTTACAGAATATAATATATTTTTCTTGGGCTCACTGGAACCTCTGGTTTTCGTTTTATCACTGAAAGAATTTTTGTAATCGAATCAGCACTTAACGAAATAAAAAAACATAGTAGCTGTGGTTTTCATTTCCATCAGTAATAAACAAATAAATAAAAATACATCAAAACATTTGTCTTATTTCCTAGTTTGAACTATGTTAATCAGTTCCCGTCTCCCCGTCTGGTAAAGGGTTAGTCTTATCGTCATTTGTCTTAGTATTATTCCAATCACCGGACCTTCAAATGATATGAAACCATCTGTGAGGTGTTAGTAGTTATTTTATCTATACTAATATTATAAAGAGGTAAAATTTGTAAGTTTGTATGTAGGGGGTAATCTCTGGAACTAATGATCCAATTCTAAAATTTTTTTCACTGCTACATTATTCCTGAGTGCTATAGGCTATAAATTATTTTTATAACATGTATATTAACCGAGCTATCACAACTTTTGTCTAGCAAATCGGAAAGAAATACCTCAATAAAATAGAATTATTTGCGTGCATGTAGGTGTAGGGTAGGTGTAGGGTAAGTGTAGGGTAGGTAGGTAGGTAGCCAGTTGACGGGAGCGAAGCCGCGGGGGACAGCTAGTTTTTTTTATAAAAATCACACCAATTTTTAATAATAACAAACAAACACATTTTGATGAGTTCTGAGACGACTAAACTAATTTTATGAAATGATATTTAGATTTTCTTAGAGTGTCGATGGCGAAAACAGTGTTACTATATTTTATGTTTGTTTGGCCCAGCACTAGGCAACGGTATAAAAACTATTTGCTGAGGCAGCCATAAGGTTCAAACATGCGGAGAGTCGTCCCACAAACACTAAAGAGCGGAGCCAACCGAGAACCTGGCGGTTCTCGAATGCCTCCTCAGGTGGGCCAGAGGAGGTTGCTTTACTACGGCCGACCTGAGTGTGGAGTATAATTAAAGTTTTCTAGATCGGCTACGGTAACGCGTGCCCAGGTGGAAGGTTCTCCGAGGGCTCGATGAAGTAGTGAGAAGGCTTGAGCTCCTCTCGCCAAAGGTCTTTCCGAGGTGGTGTTGCCATCAGATGGAGTCACGCATCCAAGAAAACTTCTTGCTGTAAAACGCTAGATAGGACAGTACTTTTAATGCTGAAGACGATAACTGACAATAAAATGGTGCCTAAAATTAAAAACTAAAGGACATTGTTCGGCTTCCATAAATTGTTTGCCTAAGAACCAACAGAAACGTAAATTTACTTTCTGTGTTCTAAATAGTGCATTTAATCGACTAAAAATTACATTAAAACCACGGACACTTCAGAGAATAGTTAAAAATCCAAAACCCTTTCTGATTTTGAGGTTCTGTTTAGGTCAATAGAAACAAACCAAAGTGTCATCTGCAAAATGCCGAACTGTCATCTGTCAATTCATCGACTGTCAGTGTCGATGTCGATGTTGCTCGTTTCACACAGCGCTTTCAATTGCTTTATTTTGTTTGTAACTAAATACCTTACTCATAGATCAAGCGCTGAGAGTGATGCGTTTTAGTGTGTACCGCTGCACACAACACTTCGCTGTATGAGCTACCTTTGCCTATTCAAAACGTTAAATTGAAACAAAAAATAATGGCGCCGGGGAATAAGATCAAAGTGTATTACTTTTAAATAAAATTTGTGTGAATTATTACAATAGAACGGATTGTAATAATTAAAATGTAAATTATAAAAAAAAACTAGTAATTATGGTAAAGGTTTCATTCGTGTTGATTCATAGGATATTTTAACGATGTCCTTTTAAAATGGCACCTCCATTGTAAAAGGACATCGTTAAAAATACCTGAAATTCTGGTGCAATACCTGAAATATTACTGTGATAAATGACTAGTTGTCTCGTCCGATATTCAAAGAGGTGACGTAAGCGTAACAAGGGTCAAGAACATCATACATAATTCAGGAGCTAGGAGCTCAATTTCAGGGAGGAACACGACTGTTTGGGAAATTTCTGTAACGATTGTTTTTAAGATAATACATAAATACAAATCTCTGAAACATGCAATCTGAGTGCCAGTTCTACCATTTTTTTTTAAGCAACACGTTTGCATTCGCATGAGAGTCGCAATCTGTCAAAAATGTATCGTAATTGAGACTTTTTTGACAATTTGCGACTGCCAACGTTGCTTAAAAATTTGTAGAATTAGCCCTCTGATGATTTCGTAATTAACTGTATATCTATAAATAGGTTCGATGGCTGTTTTTTTTTAATAAATCTTAACTAATCTTCTTGAGATATAAAATTGTTTGATACGAATGTTCGATTACGAAAATCTTTCATTGATAGAAAGCTACACTATCAAGTTCCATGCACTACTTTAATCCCGAAAAATTCACCGTTTCTGTGGCAAAGGCAGCGAACCGCAAAAAGGCGCAACTGCTTAATATTTCAGGTCCTTGGCCCTGTTTAATAAGAAAACAACGTCATGATTTATTGCTTTGAAGAGCTTTGAGCTCGCTTAGATCACGATGGCAGTGTCACTGAACTAACCTTCGAACGCATTGGCAATACTGATTAAAAACTTCTCTCTCTCTAAAGAAGTGAAAATGTTTGTTTGTTGTTCTTGTATATTACGACATTTAAATTTTAGATTTGCTTCCTAAAGACTTCAACGGAGCAATACCCGTTATTTTAAAGACCAGCGGCCCTACCATGACGTGTTAAAGCGTGAGTCGTTCGAGCCAGAAGGAGGGATGGAGCTATACAGCCTATATAGCTCCATCCCTCCTTCTCGCTCGATTTACTCACACTTTAACATGTCATGGTAGGGCCGCTGGGGTGCTTTTATACCAATGATGTGCGAGGAAGATAGGCAGTGCGAGAATATAATAATAATATCTTGGGACAACGAACACACTGCTATCTGATCCCAAACTAGGCGGAGCCTGTATTATAATATTCTAGAATGAATTAGAATGCATAGTAACTCTGTAAAATGTGTGACTGTTTCCGTCTGTTCGAGCATACGTAGCGGAATGTGTTCAGCTGTATGCGGGCCCCATATTCCTCGCACACATTCCTCGCGTTTTTTTTTGTATGCAATAATACCCAGATCTGTAAGCGCTTTTCGACCAGAGCTGCGCTAAGTCCAACTGGGGAAATTAAATGATCCTGACCCGACCAATCACAATCCAATTGCTGACTTTTTTCCTCGCGCACCACCTCGCTACCTCGCACATCTTTGTTAGAAACACCCATATTGCTCTACATCTTCATTGTTTTGATATTGCAACTTCAATTTGCTCGATTATTATTGTAAGTAAGAGAATTGGACTTCTGTTTGAAATTGACAGTAAGTAGATATTTCATTCATAAGACGTTGGAACCTCTGTCGTAGGTGACGTCTCCAATTGCGGGTTCAGTCATTATTATTCTACCAACGCTATTTTGATGGCAAGTTTTTGTTTGTAGGTAGGTACAGTTAACCTATGTGTTTGCTAGCAATACTCGCTGGCAATATTCACTGTTATTGTGAGCAATTAAAAAAAAATGTCAAACAGCGTAGATATCTTAATCAGTCAAATCTCTACAAAAGTCAAAAGTCGATAAAAACTGTAAAATGTAAAAAAAAAATTTTTCATCAACCTTTTACACTAAACAAATTGGATCAAAACGTAGATTTTTAACACAGAGTTTTTTTATGGTCGGTTCCAATATTTTGGCTTAAGCGTCGTCGCCTTGGGATATTGCAATTTTTTGTATTTTATAAGAATCCTTTTATTAATTAGCGGTCCCCCGAAAACACCCCTCTTATTAGGTTCGGGTTTAAAAATTAGGTCGTGATTATTATATACATAATTATATATTTTATCATTATTATTAATATAGATAAAATCTAGTTCAGCGAAAAACTCGGTAGTCCGAATCTTCAAACTACTTCGCACATTATCTGTTGTGCATATAAATATTATTAAGTATAATTGTCGACAATAGCATGCGATTAAATACGTCAAAGCGCACATTTCTGCCGTATGAATACTTATTTTTTTGCTAACTGTACCTACGTCACTCAATACCAAATTGTTATTCAGGGAATGTCGAAGATCATTGAAAACGTTTGATAATAATTGTGATATAAAAACGCGTGATCGGTGACGACAACGTGGATCATTTTATTTTAAATATTATGAATGTGTCGTATCAATTTAAATTAGGGAAACGATAGTGAATTGTTCCTGTTTTTAGACTATAATTTGACTCATGGCTTCGCATGATGTCATTTTATTTTATTCAGAATGATTTTCTATTTTCAGTTATAGTTTTATAATAATAATGTCTTGTTGGTTATAAAAGACCCCTTGCTTATTCATGACATTTTTATGACAAATCGTTCGAACGTGCAGCGTTTTGGTCACTTTACCGAAAACGGATTGTTTTGAATAAGAAAAGTGTGGTTGTACCTATCTATCTCTTGTAATAGTGAGAAATGTGTAGCCTCTTTTGTTTTTGAAGATTAAAACAGGTTAACTACAGGTGTTCCAGAAGCGTGTGGACATATTTAAGGGTGGTGTTCTATAGCTGCTACAGAGTAAACAAATAATATAAAATTTTTAAAAATACTGATTTTTTTTAAAAACCCTACCTCGAAAAACGACTGAAAAATCGATCTGTGATTGAATTTAAATAAACTCCAGCAACTGCATCTTGAGAAGTGTTTTTTTTTCGTTTTTCGCGGACGGGTTTTTGAAAAAAATATTGTTTTATTTTATATTTTTTCGTAATTGTTTAGCAGATACAGGACTATACCCTTAAACATAGAATATCTATGCCCATAATGACCACGCACTTCTGGAACCTTTTTTTTTTTTTTTTTTTTTATAGGATGGGAAATCATCAAATGACCCCTCCCGCTCTGGGTGGAGCGGCAGGGAGTGTCAGACTTTTACTGACTAAAACCCACCCTTTAGTCGTCCTAGTGCCTTTCTTCCCAGGGCCGCGGTAACTCTTTCGAACATATTCCGCAACCCTGGCAGGCTCTGGCCCTGGCGGGCCCCGTCTCCGTTGCTGACCGCTCGTTGCTGACGGCGCGTTTGGAGTGAAACGCGCCGTCGACTCTGGCCTGACCTGATCGGACAGCGAGCTACCCATTGCTCGCTGTCCGCAGGCGTCAGTCACTGCGCCTTGCCCAGGAGCGTCAGTTCCTGAGAGGCGCAGCGACTAACGTACGTCTGGAGGAGGCGAGATGGGGCCATTACTGGCACTCCATTCTAGCCCCCTCCCGAGCAGTTGCAGCGGCGGCGACGGTGGCGGCGGCTGCGGCGGAAGCGACGGCGGCGGCGGCGGCGGTGGAGGAGGGTTTCTTCCTCGTCCCGGCCCTGGCGGGTGGACCGCAGGCTTTGCCCCCAGCCCAGTGATCGGCCGGCTTGCCAGCTGCCGCACATGCGAAGCAGTGTGGCGCGGCGTTGCACGAGCCGGCCCTGTGACCGGGCTGACCACAGCGGAAGCAGTGGTCACTGCGGTCCACCTCCGAGGTGCAGCGTGCTCCCACGTGGTTGCCAACTTGGCAACGGAAGCACCTCAGAGGTCTGGGCTCCAGCAGTTTTACCTGCGCGGAGACCCAGCCCACCAAAAGCCTTCGGCCCTCCGAGACTTTCTTGGCCGCCGACACGGGGCAGCTCACCACTACGGTTCGCATGCCCGTGTTGTCAGGACGGATGGTGCCCGCCTTCACCTCCTCTGCAGAGCACCCCCCCGTCCTGACGACGGCGGCCAACACCTCCTCCTCCGTGACGGAGTCGTCCAGGCCCAAGATGCGCATATCTATGCACTTCGTGGGCCTGGACACTCGGACGTCATCCGCGCCCAAGGACGCCCTAAGCCTTTCGGCTAGAGCGTCCGCGGCCGTACCGCTGCCTGCTCCAGGGATCTCGAGCATCCTGGCCCCGGTCATGGTGACCCTGAGCCGGAGACCCCCGACGATGCCAAGCTCACCGAGGTTGATGGCCTCCTTGGCCTTGGTGAGCGTGTTGGCATACGTCACGCCCCTCTTGACCGCGTCCGGCTGCAGCGTTAAAACTACAGCCGCAGTCTTCGGGGCGCGGAGCGCAGCCGCGACGCCTCGCGCTCGCTGCCGCCGCCTTCTCTCCCGCCTCTTTGCCGCCCTGGCTGCCTTTCCCGCCTTCTTCTTCTCCCCGGCCACTTGCCATTCGGCTTGAGCCGGGGGAGGTTCAGAAGGCGAGGAAGCCGGGGGGAGCTGCTGCACGGCTGGCGCAGGAGCCTTCGCCGTCCGCGCAGCCGCCCCACCCTTCCTCTTCCTTCCCGGGGCCGGGTCCGGTTTTCCCGACACCGGCTTCGCGGGTGCCGGCCCGGACCCTTTGTCCTGGCCGGACGACCCCGGTGTGGCAGCCACGGCGGCCGCGTAAGACGCCGCCTTTTTTCGGCCTGGAGCCTTCTCACTCGCCGCTAACGGGGGGCGCAGGACGATGCCCTCCAGGACGGAGAACCGCGCCTGGAAGGCAGCCATCTCCTGCCGCACAAGGTCCAGCACCTGGCTCTCCTGCGGCACGGGCTGGCTTTCCTCCTTGCGCCCCCCCTTAGGCGCCCCCTGTGGGCCCGCTCCCTGGAGCCTGGCCAGGTCTGCTCGGAGCCCCGCGTTCTCCCTCTGGAGACGCTCGGTGGCGGCAGCCAAGCGGGCGACCTCCGCCCGCAGCTTGGACAGCTCGTCCGCTGGAGGCCCACCTCGGTTAGCCTCCGCTGCCGCCAGGATGGAGGCCAGCGCCGCGCTTATGGCCTTGTTTTTGGAAGATAACTTCCTTTTCAAGGCCACATCGCGGATCGCGGCCTCCACCACCTCCGCAAACCCGGCCCTCCGAACCCGCTCCTGTCCGGAGTCATCCGGCTCACCGCCGGAGGACTCCGAGCCAGGAGCCCCACGACCGCCATCTTCGGGGGGTCGTCCAGCATCCTTGGAGGCAAGGACTCTCCCCTTGCCTCCCTCTCGGCCCTTACCCCGCCTACTGGTGGGGATTTTTCGGGCCGAGGCCACCTCCTCACTGCAGGACGACCCCCGGTCGTCCTCCGGCCTAGGCCGCTTGCGGAAGGACCTAGAGTCCTCCGCTGCAGTCCCTGCCCCCTCGGGTCCAGAGCTCGCCGAGCTCACAGTCACCAGGTCGTCGGAGTCCAACTCGGACTCCGACTCTACACCTGCGTGACGCTCAAGCGAGCCTCTGCCCGCGCTCCGTCCGACCGACACTTTGTCGGGCGAACCAAAACTAAACCCGATCAAGTCCTGAAAGGACGGCTTGGATCGGGGGCCTCCTCGGCCACTGTTGCACTTGGCAAGCGGAGAATAGAGAGCACTGTTGCCCCCCCCAGAATACGAGGGGCTTGACGCGCGGGGCGTGGCGGATTCCCGGGCTGCTATGCAGTCCGGACCGCCCTGGGGTAGTTTCTCTTTAGCAGTGTCTCTATCCATGATTTCCTTTTTGAGGGTGCGGTCCCTATCTCCCCTCCTCTCTCCCTCTCTCTCACTGCTTGCTCGCTGCCCTCACAGTCACGTCTGATGATCAGACGCGTACCAGAGAGCAGCGAGCAAGCCAATGAGACGCACACCGTCCGAGGACCCGAACACTGCTCAAGTCTCCGAACGGTGTGCCCCTCTTGTGTCTCTCTTGGTCTGGTCTCTCACTTGGGACCTTCCGGCATGAGTGGCTCTACCGGCAAAGCCCCCAAGATCACTGAGACACGCAAGCCCCACCACGACGGCAACGTGGAGACACGGTTGGTGGGGGGAACCTTGAATACCCAATTTTATACGAATGTACAATTTAATTAGTACACTTAATGAGTGAAGCAAGAAGCAAATCAAAACAAAAATAGAAAAAACTCGAACGTAATTTTTGATTATTTTCGTTTAAATACCTAGTTTTATTTCCTAATACAGTTTAGTACTTATTACATATCATTAGCGAAGTAAAATGCTGATGTTATTCAGCGCATTGCTAAAGTGTGTCACATTTATGATGACACCGAGTCGTTAACCTGCGCGAACGCATAGATTGTTCTAGTCTGACATACCTATAACCGTGTCATGTGGTTTCTGACACACCTTGGTACCTACGACCAACCACATGCCTGTTGAACTGTGAAATCCGCACTTATAGATACGATGCAATTCTTCTCACTCAGCACGCAATATCAATGACGTATAGGCACCTAGCACTAACTACACACTGTGCTTCATTGGTTTAATCGATTTCGTTTGGGAAATTTTGCCTTTGAAATCAATCGCCTTCTCCGAGTGGTCATAGCTTACATTGGCAATTTAAAGTTTATTTGATTTTATAATTCCAAGGCAAACTGAACTTCGGTTTCACAGTTCCAAGTAGCCCGTCTAATATAACGACATGCACACAAGTAAAGACCATCTAAAATTGCAGCATCGATGCCATAGATTTAAAATTCGTACAATGAATTCTTCTTAATTTGTCTATTTACAACGTTTTGGCTGATAGACGACGCTTAATTTTAACATTCAAGATAGTTGGAGTTGGAAAAATGCTTTAAAGCTCAAAAATATATAAAAACACACCTGTCTGTTCAAATGTATCTGCATAAACATCTTCAACGCCAGATTGGCTCAGAACGCGAAAAAAGTACATTTGAATTTGGTCAGATGATCTTTAATTTTCCTGGTCTTTTATGAGAATGGCGATCTCTGATCATCCCTCACAAATAACTAAGTAAATAACGTTTTTTTTTCAGCCTATTCTGTCCCACAGGCAAACGCCTCCCCCAACTCCTTCAATATATTTTTGTCCCGATCCAATACATAACGTTACATTTCGATAAATATTTAGTCGTGTTAAGGGATAACTATTTGCAGAAATAATTGTTAGGCAAACAGATAAACGTGCATGATCATCTGTTTGCCTATACGTCACAGCTGCTTATGAAAACCACGATACCTTGAGATAGGTCATGTGCCAATAAGTTGCCATGTTGTAAATTTTTGAGCCTTGTACTACCTAGTTCGTCACCTGTCAATATGTAGGTACTGAAAATTTTTTTTTATGGATGGGAAATCATCAAATAACTCCTTCTGAAGCGGGAGGGAGTGTCAGACTGTTACTGACTGGAACGCAAAGGGCACTAGGAGGAGCATGTATATACTCCTAGTGCCCTTTGCGTTCCAGGGCCGCGGTGATTCTCTCGAACAAAATCCGCAACGCTGGGTGGCTCTGGCCCTGACGGGCCCCGTCTACTATGCTAACGTCTCTTTGAGGCGCGCGTGGAACACAACGCGCCGTCGACCTGGGCCTGGCTTTGATCGGACGGCGATCGTTGGGTGGCTCGCCGTCCGCAGGCCCGCGCCTACGGTAGCCAGGAATCGCCCTGCGACTCCCGACGTCCGGGGCGTCTCCACTGAATAGTAGGCTACTGGCCTATCTATGACGCCCAGACCTTCACGATCATTAACTTATCCTAACTATATATTACCTATAAATGCGAAAGTGAGTTTTCTTGTTTATTTGTCACCTCTTCACGTTCTATAATTTATATCTACTTTCACGTGGGCGAAACCGCGGGTGCAAGCTAGGGTAAGTTTAAATCGCAATTAAGTCAAGCAAAACCAAATAAAGTGGCTGCAGCTAAGAAGAAGAAATATGTGATGCTTGATATTCTCAATTAAATGTTTGTAGAGCGGTATTTACTAAAATAGCCATAATAAGTTACACGCGTCGCGTCCCAAAATACTTATCCTCTCGCCAGGTACTTACATAACTAATGTTTGATATATGTAGTATTATGACCTTTTTAATTTTCCATGGTACTACATAAGTGCGACTTCCTCACTGATGACATTGTACAAAATGATGGTAATAAAAATAAATTAATTGTTCCTATTAATTAATTGGTGCGTATGCCACTTCATGAGCGCCGCACTTTCATTCTGGTCGCGCCACAGCCATCACGAAAAAAAATAAAGGACTAAGTGATGTTCGTTTGTTTTTAAAAAGTAAAATTTAAAAGTAAAGGTAACATTAGCCTTTCGGTTTTTGAATTTGAATTCCAAAATCGTTTGAAATGAAGTGGTTATTTTATGTGATCGTTCTAGTGTACATGTTCTACAGGACAGGTATCGTAATGACGGTTATACATTATTATTCATTGATTCATTAATAAACCTAAAAGTGAAACAAATGAAAAAGCATTCGGATTTTTTACACTATATTATGTAAAAAAATCTCAATGTTTTTTCATTTGTTTGGGACACATCAATAATCATTTAAAAGGGTTTCAACCGTTTTGTCTTTGAGCAGGACCACATTATCCTTTTTTAATTTTAATTTGTTATTTGCTTATCATTAACATTTACACAAAATTAAAAGCTTTTTTGCAAAATTTTAAATAACTTGTATTTACAAAAGGCATGTTTCCTCAAACAAAAAAAAGTATCCATTAATTTATTTAAAACATATTTGTTTAGTGTACGGGCTAAAACCAGTGGAAAACACTCTGACCGTGGATGGTATCACTTATGACGAAGAATTCCTGAAAGTAGGAAGTCACAAAACTATCAGCTGTAAAGCTTCCAATAGGAATCAAAAGGTAGGTTTGGAAAAGGTAATATCTATAAGGTTTGGGTAAAACTTATAAATACTCGTAGATTCGAACCTTCGAGCCTCGTTGCTGGAGGTTTTAAGCTCCAGGTTATTCTACCATCGAGAACAGATTTTGTCCACATATAATATTGAATCTAAATTATTTAATAAACTAGTCGTGGACTATTTAGTTACCGTTTTTTACAAACACGTTTTTGATATTTAGCTTTGCGCTTTGACCCTTGACTGTATAAATGGTTAATTATTGCAGTTGATTACCTATCTATGCACTTTCCCATTTCGAGAATATTGGTATGATAAGTCGGTATATATGTCGCAGCCAACTAGCTTAACTAGCCGTTTCATTAAAAGCCTAGCCTTTAATTAAACTGATTCGTTTAATCAGCGATATAAGTGACATAGGCAAGTCATTAAACGATATTGAACAAAAGATGTTACTTCGGTCGCTGAAAACTCGGGATATTTAAATGAAAAGGCTAGGCCACCAACTAAACGGCTGATTAAGCTAATTGGCTGCGACATATATATTACTTTCAGATCTGTTAACTCGTATATTTTAACAACTGCGAAATACAAGTAATTAACAAACATCATTATCATAATAATCAGCCCGTAACAGATTTGGAGCCCGACGAACTGTCGTGCTAATTGGCATTTTAACAATTTCTAACCTGCACAAAAAAATAATGTATATAATAAATAAAAATATAAATACATTTTTTTTAAATCAACTCTGCACAAAGAAAAATGTGTCATGTATAAAACATAATTATTATTATAATTTAAGTACTTTTGTGTAATATCGATAGGATATTTTTCATCATAAGAGCGGTTAAGCACTGCATCCGATCCGAATCCGTGAAAATAAGTTCAGAAGTAGTCATAGAACTATATTTTGTACGGTACCTAGTTTCCGACTTTCGTCATCTGATTAGGTACTCTTCGTTATCCGTGAGTCTCCAACTGAGAAGAAATATTGACGGACCGAAGTAGCCGTGGTACTGTTTGTCTGAATGCTTTCGCATTACCTCGGATTCAAATCGGACATACCCATCCATCTTCGTGCGTACGTTCCTAAGCTTTGCGTAGGAATGACTTAGATATGCCATCTTTGGCATATCTAAGATTTTGATCATAGGTCGGATTAGTGCGTAATGATTATCCGAATTTGGTCCGCCGAGTATTTTAGACTCTAGGTTCGAATCGAAAAGCAATATCCGAATTCGGTCGGAGTTTTTCATATCCGTATTTTCACGGATTCTGATCTGATGCAGTGCATATCCGCACTTTAACTGTAGATATTATAACAGTATGATACAGGTGAATTACGTCATACATTGTGACGTGTGTGTCGAGCAATAGAAAAAGTTTTAAGCGAAACTGGGAGTTTCGAAAGTATTTTAGAGCGATTTTGTGTGTTTTAAGACTACTTACCGTTCTACCTATCTGTCCCCACTATCCTCCTGACTGAAGCCGGTACCTTATTTTAGCTTTAGTAGGCGCATGGAAACCTTGACCAGTACAATAGTGGTATATATTTTCTGGAGGGTTACTGTACCCTTATGCGAACAAAGCTTCACACGGCAATAGCTCTTTAATTCATCTTATTTTAGGTGGAATGGCTGGATCCGAAAGGCCATGTGGTCAAGCGGATCCCTGGCAGTCGGATCTTCTCTCAGGAGCATTTCGTGGCGGCAATGAGGGGAAGAGCCCCAGCGTTGGTGCTGACCATCACCACGGCCACGGTGGAAGACTCTGGGGTATACCAGTGCAGGTCCGGGAATCTCGTGAAGAATGTGTCTTTGTGTGTTATTGGTGAGTTCGACTTAAACCTAATGTTATATTTCCATGGAAATTCAACGGATACTTATTATCTTTTGAAAAATCCACAATTTTGAGTAAACTAGTTTGCTTCTGCAGAGCGCATGCGAATCGGTCATTCAAAATGATAGCGTCATCATTTTGAATGGTCGATTCCTTCGATTACGATAGATTGGACTGGACGTGTACCTAAATACAATTATGATTTCAATGTAAAAAAGGGCATAGCAAATACAGATCCCTTAAATATGACCACGTGCTTTTTGAACACTCTGTATAGTAATTACGTTCTAAATTGAGTGCTTATTTTAATAACTCCAAAGAGAAACGAGAGAAATTTAATTAAACACCACAAAACAGCTCCAATATCAGTTAATTTTAACCACTTCGAAGTTCAAAGAGCAATTCACGTTCAAAGCTTTCATCGAACCACGTAGTGGAACGAGCAAATTCCATTCAATCAGTGCTTAGTTTTGTTCACATTTGAAACATATGACACACATTTGAATTATTATTTACGGAATTATCAGTTTTCATATGCATTTGCTGGTTGCTATGGAATGAATGGCAATATGCACTAGGTATTTGTAATATATCAAAGATGCTTTCAAAATATCGGCCATTTATTTTCCCCAGACGTGATGTTTGTATGCTGAATTTTAATTAGCATATTGATAACTTATTGAGTTAGCCATTCACACGTCTGGTTTTTTTTCTATTGCACTCAGTTGAGACAAGAAGTCATATAAACCTTGAAAGGGGCATTTTTTCCAAGATCTTTTTAAAATATTTTAACAGGACATAACTTAGCTGAAGTTAAACGGATGTTTCCTAATGAAGGCGTGCAAATTGTGTAAAAGGATTTTGTTATTGCAAACCCGTCATGGAGTTATAGTCTAGTCAGTAGTATTAAATATTATGTAAAACTTGCAATTAAGTATCGATTTCTTCAATAACTCACTGTACGCCCAAAGTGCAATTCTTGTACTTTCAGAAGCGTTTTTATAGTTAGCGACTGTAATGCAAATGCGTATCGCATCACAGTCGCAAACAGTAAAAACATGTCCAATTTAGTTACAACTTGGCAAGTTCTTAACCGACTTCAAAATAAGGAGGAGGTTCTCGATTCAACTGTTTTTTTAAATTTAATTATCGCTGAGATAATATGGACATATTTTCAGGCATATGTAATTTTTGCTCAATGTTTCTTTTTTTGTATGTTTTTAGTTTGTTATCTATACTCTTCAATCTTATTTAATTAATTTCATGTTATTTTTATAAATAAAAGATTATTAATATTATCTATATAATTATAATTATTATTGATGGATGAACACACATTTGAATGATGATTTGTAGCGATGGCGTAAGAGCTCTTTTGTAACATGAAGTGGAAAACCAACAGATTTGAGGTTAACTAAGTACAACCGGCTCAAGAGTGTGAGGATAATGACACTCGTATTGATGAGAAGTCTGCAGTCTTCAAACTTTTGGAATTATTTAAAATAACTTGCATAACAGGAGTTAATAATTCGGTTTTTATTAACTAGCATCGGCCAACTGCCCCCTTTTTTATGGATGGGAAATCATCAAATGACTCCTGCCGCTCTGGGTGGAGCGGGAGGGAGTGTCAGATTCTTACAGACTAAAAACCTTCCGTGCTCCTCGTAATGCCCTTTGCTTTCCAGAGATAACTCTTTCGAACAAAATCCGCAACCCTGGAAGGCTCTGGCCCTAACGGACCCCGTCTACTATACTGACATCTCTTTTAATATGCAGATGGGACCAAAAGTTTCATGCCGTTAAATTATCAAAATCTAATAGCATGAAATTATTCTGTGCGAGGTCAAAAAGATCTCTGAAGATTTTTTTTTTTAAATCTCAGCATTATGCTGCGATTTAAAAAAAAAAATTATTGCCATCAAAAAAAAAAAACATCGTTTCTTAAAGTATCTACTTAAATACCTATAATACATATTTTGCTTTTGTTCTTAGAACCGTCGGACTTCACAGACACTCCAGTGGAGGTTCTCGTAGACATTGGCCGTTCCATAACCTTATCTTGTCAAGCTAAGGGCGAGCCTGAACCCAGGTTATTATGGATCAGAGATGGAGAGACTATTAGTGGTATAGTATTTTTATTATTTAAGTAAGAAATGGAGAAAGCGAAAGCCTTCGTGGAACGCGGATAACCACAAACCTTTTTATTTTAAGTTCTTTTGTCTATATCGCTGTTACTGTTCCTGTCGCTGAGATTTCTTGTAAAACAGTTGTGTAACTATTTTATTTATTTTGAGACATGGAGGACTTACAGCTAATAAAAAACAAAAAGGAAACCATAGTCACCAGGAAACCAATATCCTCACGTATAGATAAAAAAGAACGGGATATTTTTAAATGCACATCTGTATAATTTTAATGCATACCAGAAAAAATAATGCGGTGCAAAAAATCCCAATTGATTAGAAAACATGTCTTACAAAAAAAACTAAAAAAATCATCCAAAACGAGATGACCTTTTTATCGAATTCACACCAAAAATGTGGTTCATACATCGGATTTATGATTTATAAAACAAAAATACGAATTGTTTATCAAAAATACTAACTTGCACTCTAAATTGCACTTCCCTGAAATAGCAGGTGGTTATCATGGTTACAATAGTAGCCGGTCATTGGGCACCCCGACTCGGACAGGATTTTTTTAAACCACCCAGAAATATCATTAGCCAAATATTCGTTCTGTAAAACAGTTCTGCAAATACCATTAAACAGTATATCTAATATGATTTATTTAGTGTGCATAATTTGTGTGCAAGTCAGTATTTTTGATTTAACTTTGAAATATTTTGTTCGAAAAAAGGGAAAATACAGATATCGATTTAATTACATGCCAAAAAGAACAACCGAATTGGTGTATAATAAAGAATATTCTACCGTTCCACTCTACTGTACAATTTTAGGTAGCTTCTATAAACTTGTATTGGTTGAAAAATTCGTTGCTCTCTTCTTAACTAAAAATATAGACCGGTGCACAGTCATAGATAGGTAGGTATTAATAATTATACATTCGGTAGGTGAATTAATCATTGGTAGTAGTTGTGGTTTTTGATAAAGCAATTCCAGAGAAAAAGACTATGTAAAGTGTATTTTTGGAAGGTGTCTTTTAATTTATGAATAACCATTATGACACCATAACCAAACCACGTTGTCGTTTTGTGGGGTGTACTACACTCAACCTTGTTAAAGTTTATTTACCTTTATATTTTAATGAAAAAATGTTATAAAATAATACTAGTAATGCAAAAATGTGATTGACTACAAAGTAAATATGTACTCAATATGCATTTGAAATAAGCAAAAATCCGTGTAATTGTCACTTCACGAAAAAGTAAACATAATAAAGTTTTTTGTGAATATTCCTTTTTGATCGAACAACGTTAATGCTTTTTGCAAATAGATTCATTAACTTATAATAATATTATTATATTGCAACAACACCACAAACACATAATAGTTACAAGTAAAGAGTAGTACATACATTTATTTTATGTCTACCACAATAAATTGACATGTCTTTAAGAGGCTACCCGGATATAATCTGCAATACATTATAACATCAATATACATTGTACACTTGTTTTTATAAAATTTTTACCTGTGATTGATGTGAGGTGTACAATAAAGTATATAATAAATAAATAAATAAATACATAACTCGTTACAATTTGATATTACATTTACAACTAAAATAACAATTTAAATTACAACGTGGTAATCGCTGGTTGTAGGAAGATAGATAATAAACGCAAAAAAGGCCAAATTACTGACACATATAATTTGATTTTTAAAATATCTATACTTACCTCCAGAGAAGTTTATTTAACCTAGAACTTAAAACTAAGTAGTAGGACAAAATTGTTTATTTTTGAAAAATTACCCTGGTCAGTGACATTTTCGTTTCATTTTCTAGATAACGACAGCTCTGGTAAATACAAAGTGATGACCAAGTACAACGTCCAAGGGTTCGAAGGTCTGCTAACCATCATCTCGCTGGAGCCACAAGATAGTGGTATTTACACATGCCAGAGCATCCAAGAGACCCCTAAGGCCGAAAACTGTAGCCACACTTCGGAATTAAATATCACTCTGAACGTTAATTGTAAGTATCAGGGGCCTAACCACGAACTCTTAAAGCAGTATTACTTCCAGTGGGAAAGAGACGGAGCTATACGTCCTTAATAGCTCCGTCTCTTTCCCACTGGAAGAGGTAATACTGCTTTAAGAGTTGGTGGTTTAGGCCCTGGATTGTCTTATTTTTAATCTTCTTCTTTTTCTTATGGCCACTTCTCATACTTATAAAGCGTTCAAATTCAAGTCGCATTATCTTTGCTCGACTTTCAATTTCAAAAACTTCTTCAAATAGGTAGTTAGAGGTACTTCTGAAGGTTAGAAAAACATGAGAATTGGTGTTGGCAGCTTGGTGACATTTGGTGCTGCATAACTTATTATTATATATAAGGTTACTGATAAAATATGATGTATTATGATTTTTCTGTTTCAGATGCTCCTATATTTGAAGAAGCCAATAAAACTAAGCTAGTTTTTGGCAACACTAATCAAGAGTAAGTACTGTTACCGCATTTTAAACTCACATTCGACCGTGAACTGCTAGACATAGGCTATTCCTTAGGGCCAGTGCATGCTAGGGTGGAAGACTTGATCAAAAGAGTTGCCTTGGATCTGGAACGCAAAAGGCATATGAAGGAACACGGGTGGGGTTTAGTCAGTACGAGACTGACACTAGCTCCCGCTCCGCCTAGTGTGGGGAGCTGGAAGAAATCATAGCATGGTTTCCCATCCAAAAAAAATTGGCTATTTTCCGATTTCAATACAACTCTTGGGTCTTCGCCTTAAAATCCAGTATGTCCTAGCAGACTTGAACAAATCAATAAAATTCTTAAAATATGAAATAATTTGAAATTTTAGGCTGGAATTATTAAATGAATTAAAATTGCAAATTACCAGTTGAGGACATAAAATAGAGCAAGATCGTTTTTTTCTTAGGTGCCTGGGTAACAATGATTGATGACTCAAAAATTAGGTCATCTAGGTACATATTTTAATAACCTAAGATACCAGAAGTCCCAGACCTTACTGTGTGGTGTTATGTATGTACTTTGAACGTTCTTGAAATCACTTTGTCAGCAAGTCACAGAATTAAAGTTTCAGAAAGACATTATTCGGAAAAATTCTGGTCATAAGATTTTGCTGATATTATTGTGAGGTTTAAATAGTCTGTATTCTATTTATAATTTATTTTAATATACAAGCACGCATACTTGTACTTAGACCTAATACATATGCTAAGAAGTGTATTGTCAACATAGTGTTGCTTGAGTGTTTGTGCTACATCATGCCGAAGAACCTACAAGTGCTATACTATAGTTTGACGGAGTGGTTATAACTATGGCTGATTATTCGACATTCATCACCGATGAAATGTCACACTTGTATTAACAAACAACCAACTAACAAACTAAAAAAAATAAAAAATAGGCCTATTTCACTTACTTAATCCGGAAGTTCATAAGAACATTGTAGTCCTGGCCTTAAAAACTATGCATAACAAAATTGCGACTATTAAGCTAAAAGACAACCCCACTGCTAAATTTGGCCATAAATTAATGGGGGCGAAAAAAAGTTGTACCCATTCATCCAACTTGAACACCGTAATATCGGTCTTTTACAAGAAGGCTACTTTTCGTACTTGAAAAAGCGTTCCAATTCAAATCGCAATACGACAATTAATGTCAAAAAACTTGTCAAATGTAGGAAATTAGAGGTGTTTGAGACAGTTGCGCCTGTAATGAAAATGTGAACGCCCTTTAAAAAAAAACGAAAATTGTCTGTGGTCACGAGGCTGACATTCTCGGAGAAGTGGTTAAGGTTGTTTAACATTACAGAGCCGTGAATGTATTGAAACCATGTGGTAGGGGTGAACCCTACACATATTCGTCAAGCATATTTGATTTATGGTGGTCCTTACTTTTCAGAGTCGACATAGAATGTCATGCAAACGGCTATCCAGTACCCACGTACAGATTTTTCAAAGAATTAAGAGACGACATTATGTTCGAGTTCGACAAAAAGCAAATAAAACTGAACGATGACGGATCTAAAGCAGTATTAACTGTAGTAGCCAACCAGTCTACCTTTTGGCAAGGATACAAGTGCCTGGCAAGCAACGAACATGGCGATTCAGAAAAATATTTCACTTTAATGAAGACAGAGAAACCAAAAAAACCTGATACGGTTAGTTTGTTAGAATTGATTTTAAATTAATTTTAGATAATTTAATATTTAAGGAAGATAAAATAGTGTATTTTAAGAAAGCCTGCTTAAGTATCAGAGTAAATAATAAATAAAACAGTTAGCTAAGGGTCTTTTTTCACGCTCTGGCTACCCGGTAGATTGAGAAATTTAGGCAGTGATGGGTAAGAAATAAGAAGTATTCCACACGCAAGATTTTTTTTTTCTATCTTGCGTTTATACAAAATTACACGATCGTGACGCCGACTAACCAGCAGCTCCTAGCTTGAGCGAAAAGGCTGTCAGCCAACTGTTTTGTATCTATGACTTGCTCAGATAGTTGTTGCAGGCGTCTCAACGCAACACTTTTTTTCACTCAGTAAAAATCTTACAAATAATATAATTATTATTGTTAAGTACTGTTACTAAGTATTTTGTCTTAGATTAGATAAAGTTAACCGAAGTATTCTCCTCAATTTTCAGGTATCCTTATTTAACACCACTTCAAATTCAATATTTTTGCTTGTAACGTGGAAGGAAGATATTCGATTTCCAATTAGTGGTAAGTGCATAGTAATTTTCAAGTAACGCTGTATGGAAAGCGTGAGATGAAATTAAATTGTGCAATTCTGACGCACGCTTCCTGAAGAGCATCATTTAAAGCTTTGTAAAATTATTTTTCAGCATTCGATGTTCAATATATTACTGAGGGTAGCAGAAAATTTAACGTGGACAATCCAGCCACGTGGAGGAAAAGTCAGCAGTCTGAAATTCTGGAGCAAGTGCTATCAGTCGATCCAGAGTTCGACGGTATACCAGCATTTCAATTAGATATAATTAGTATTTTATAAGATAGGTACTAAACAGACTACTATTTTGGCTTTGCAAAATGTTTTTCGTTGTTCCCATTTTCACGTGACAGAATTCTCTGACACTATCGAATATTACGTAGTATTAAAGATATCATTTTTACTCTCACTCTTACTAACGGAATAGCAGTCTGCTGTAAGTACCTAGAATAATAATTATCGAGGATCTCGCGAACTTTTCTTGAAACGTTCTTTGATTAACTTCTTTCAGGAATTATAATCGAATTGGATGAATTAGAAGCAGAAACCAATTATTGGGTTAGGCTTCGAGTGACAAACGAAGTCGGGGAGTCAACCTGGTCAGATCCTGTGAAGGTTTCCACGGCAGCTGAAGATAATGAGACCACTACTACAGAAGCCCCTGTAGCTGGGCCTAAAGTGTCTGATAATGAGGAGTCTATGACCGATGCCACTTTCTATGGCATTTTCTTCTTCGGAGGCATTTTTGTTGTATCTTTCGTTTGCATGTTTGCTATGAGAATAATCAAGTAGGTTTTTCTGTGTTTTAAGTCAAATGTTTGCTATGAGAATAATCAAGTAGGTTTTTTTGTGTTTTAAGTCAAATGTTTGCTATGAGAATTATCAAGTAGGTTTTTTTGTGTTTTAAGTCAAATGTTTTGTTAATATTTATTATATCTATTGTTAATTTAATTCTGATGAAGTATTTTAAATGTAAATACTTATTTAGGAGTAATTTATAAAATGTTATATCGTGCAATTTTTATCTTGGTTTTGTATTTTGTACAATCTGTCCAATATTTCACCAGTACATTTTTCGTAGTACATACTCGTAAATAACAATTATAAAGTTTCGGAGTCTTATTTCGTATTAATGAATAAAACAACTGAATGTTTATAAACCATTTTATTAGAGGCAGAAACACCAGTGTAATTAACATAACAATTAGTGTATATGAAACTCATTAGCCGACAATATTATGTATGTACACCGTAGAAATTCCCAGAGTAGTGTACATTTATTAAAAACGACAATAAACATTTTATAAAACAATGATTTTTGTTCAACTACTTATATTTTTTTTATGTAAACGCTACAATTGTTCAGTGTTTCACGACAGTGAATATATGCAGCACGTTTTGTATGAGGCTCGTTCAAGCCCTTAATTTTTAGTGATACCAAGCTTCTTAAGCTAACTTTGCAAGACATATTCAAAGGTACATAATTCTTAACGTGTTTAGAGCAAGTAAAAATGTCAATCATGACATTTTTGTACAATCAATTTCAAAGATTGACCATTTAAATCGATCATTTTAGCTCATAATAAGGTAAACCTATCTATGTTTTGCCTAAAGAAGCGATACAAAGGGAAAAAATATACAATAGAATAATCAGTCTTCCTGCAAGAACATGGCAGAACTGTGACAAGCAATTAAAATTGACCGATTTTGGTTCAGGTAATTTGGAATGTAAAACTCTACAGAACATGTTCAAGAAATTTCGAATAAAATAGTACCTGCATAAATATTGTCATTGTTTATAATGTTAAGGTTTCGATTTCTTCAACATTTAAAATTAAACTTATTCTAACAACGACGATAACTTAAAATATACCTACTTAACAGTAGTTATCTACTCGTACATAGTGCATGTATCAGTTCCAGCTACACATACCTATGAGAGTACTTTTGGAGTTAATTCATAGACATACCTACAACACATTTACTAAAATTATTGAAACAAAAACATAGCCTCCATTCATAGATTTAACATTAAAGATAGGGACCTCCGAAAGATCGCTTACCCGCGTTCAACATTCAAGAAACAGGCAGTCTTAGGCTAACAAATAGAATCGCTTCATTTACCTCAGTAAAATGAAGCCGTTCTTTCCAAACACATCTCTCGCTACGCGTCCTCGCACATCTCTGGTGGAAACGCAGCCTAAATGTTCCACGCACACGACTGTTCTCGGAGATTAGCGAGTTAGCTTCGGTCCAGACTTACCAATTTCAATCGTAAGTATAACGGGCTTTTTTGGGTTGCGGATTTTGTTCGAAAGAGTTTCCGCGGCCCTGGAAAGCTAAGGGCACTAGGTGGAGCACGGATGGGTTTTAGTCGGTAAAAGTCTGACACTCCCTCCCGCTCCAACCAGAGCGGAAGGGGTCATTTGATGATTTCCCATCCATAAAAAGCACTATGTGCTTTTAGTAAATGTGTAGACATTTGCAACACCTAATATGGTTTCAAACATTACAAGAATAGTGGACATCACTTTGTAAGCGTTACTCTGATACGAAAGTAGGTTCAGATGTTATTAAGGCATGAATTAATATCTAATTTCAAGACGTAAAAAGAAAATTAACTCCAAAAGTAGCTTTTAATCCCTTTTACGTATTATATGCGATAACTTAAAACTACGTTACTTTATGCAGAGCTAAATAATTTTACAAGTATACGTATTTACAAGTGGAAACCAAGCTGCAAAAACGGGTGCTCTTGCTGCATTTTGGTCAAAAGTTTTAGATTCAAAAGTATTTTTTCTTAACAATATGAAATAATAAAATTATCCACATAGATATCGGAGATCGCCCTTTCAAAGATTATAAAAACCATTTGAGAAAAATATTTCTGAAGAAGGTACTGCTTTTTTAGGAAACGTTTGACGTTTTCTAAAAGACTGTCCTTGATTTTTGGAATGAATTTTGCGGTCAATTATACATAGTTATTTAGTTTCTTTACACAACACATCCATAAGCAAATCACAGCAATACAATAAACAATTAGTACAATGTCATGCGCATTTTAAAATGCAAATGAAAATAAGCAAGAATATTCCTAGTCGTTACCATCAATGTACATTTATTCAGATATTATATAAGTGTTATCTATTAAAAAGTAACAGGCTGTTTATATATTCGGTAAGAGAATTGAACACTTAATTATTTAAAACTGTAATAATAGACAATTATTTGGTTTAAATTAAATATTATCTATCTACATTTACTTTGGAATGTCATGGGGATAGAATGTTTCTTAAATTAACACTAAAGAACATTTTAACGATTTGGCTTAATATTTGGCATCAATTGCTAAGAAGTTTATAATAATTAATCAGATCGAATCTTTCGCACAACGATACGTTTACGGTTTATTTCAATATCACGTAGTAAATATATTTCTTAACTGATAAAAGTAACATCAACACTGAACCATCCGCATTTAACTCTAAACATAAAATTGTCTTTACTGTCAGCTGTCATCCGTAACAGAAAATTCAGGATCACCACGTACTCGTACTTCTTTATACATATACTTCAAAAAGAAAATATCCCCACGTCAATCAAAAGCTGGTTTAATTAGTAAAGGTGAACAAAGATGGCGACGATGACAAGCAACAGGGTGTTGGTGAGCCTGATCGCGTCGTCAGTTGTCTTTGCATCGTCTGTCTCCATCCATTCAGAGTTGCCCGCGGCATTACGCGTGCGTACACGCACGTGGTACACCGTACTGTTTGATAGAGGTCCCACTGTGAAGAGGGTGTCTGGAAGAGGGAGAGAGGGAGTTGTTATTAAAACCTCATTAGGTATACAATGTGAAGATGGTGCAGACATGGCGAGATGAGTTGGCTTCCTTTAACATAAATTGGTCCTTGGAAGCTCTGGATAAAGAAATGTGGAAGGAAAACAACGATGGCTTTGTCCAGGCGTTGGATATAACGGGTCAATAATAATAAAACAACCGAGATATCTTCCACATGCTATGGCATGGAGACCAAATTTGTACTGCGAGGTAGAAGTGTTGCCCAGGGTGTGCTGAAGTATCATTACTGAAAGGACCGCATAAGTGGATTAATGAAAAAGAAAAGAGAACTCACTGTTAGCTTCTTCGACGTCAACACGAAATTCAGCTGCTCCATCCCAATCCACTGGGTAGCCCTCCTTAGCAGGAGCGAGTTGGAAGATGTATCCTGAAATGTAACAAGACCTTTATAAAAACGATGTAAAACCACTCACAAAATTACAAGTTCTTGACTTTCTACATAATTATGACTGGCTTGATATCGATAGTGAAATATTTTGGAACGGGGAACAAGTAGGTACAATCATGGTTCTTACCAATAACAGTCAAATTCTTGGGATCTGGCGACACTTCATCACCAGTAGCGAAGATGCAAGAAGAACAAGTCACGTTGAAAGTCAGCTCGGTGGTGTTGGCGACAGCCAGATTAACCTGTAACATAAGAATAGCATCAAATAACCTTAGGTCCTTTCGTTAGTTAAGCTTGATGATGTACCAGAAAGTTTACTCTAAACATGATTAGAGTTGAACCCCTCACGCCCATTGAGCAGTCACTGAGATCTGCATCTTCGAAACGTTTGTTAGCAACATGTTTTTTTTTCCAAGCTGGTCTCTGTCAGTACCACGAGCAAAGCAGAAGCATACAATATTACTAAAACGTATTATTTTTGCTAGTAAGTTAAAACAGTACAATGAATACAAAAGAAAAAGAAAGCAATGAAAAATAAATAGCAACTGGAATGTTAAAAACAACATTAACAGAACACTAACACTCTCGATTATACTAATACTCACGAAATCTGGGGGCTCGGGCTTGGAACCAGGGTTGACGTGGAAGATGATGGACTCTGAACCCTTGCTGTTGTTGGCAGCGCACCGGTATTCGCCGTAGTAGCTGTCGTCACGGATCCTCAGGATGAGCACGGAGTTGGTACCATCTTCAGAGGTGACAACCTTTAGGAAAGAAAAGTCAGTTACAATTTAGATTTAAAAAATATATTTTTTACAGTCACACAGACTGAGAGCCTACCAGCTAACTAACCAAACAGATAGTCACGTGAGTGATCCTTTAAGGATTCCGTTTTTCCATACGTACGTTCGGAAACCTACAAACAAGATTTAGAAGGATTGGAAAGATGTTTGTAAATAACCTGAAGCCGTAGTTACATAGGAAGTCGACCATACGGCATTGCCAGGGTTAAACTAACGAGTTCACGTCTGACCAACAACCGCAGTCCTTTGTCCATCTTGCAGTAACTTCAATCTTCGTTTCAAAACTTTTGAATTTGGAGTTGTTTATATGCGTGAGCAAGTGAACATCTTTACTCGATTTCTCTGGTGTTCTTTCTCTTCCAAGTTTATACGTATATGAATCCTTCACAAGTATTTAATATTTTTAATAATTGATAAAGTAAGGTCATAAAATAGATCTTGAAGTTAGTGAAGAATGCTAACCGTGTCTGGATCCGTGATTAATTCGTCATCGTAGCCATTTATTCTCCTGAACCATCTGTAGGTGGGTGGAGGGTTCGCAATAGCGCTGCAAGTCACGTTCTTACTGGAAAGACGAGAAATTGTGATATCTATTATTTTAGTCACCACGGAAAGCACATACTTTACCTAATGTTTTTCTAAGAACATACAATTTACTGCTTTTTACATGTTTTATAACATTACCGACACCATTTTTTATTTGTTTTGCCGATTGTTATTTGTGCTAATAAATGCTTTGAAAATGTTTAGTCCTTGTGTTTACAGATCCGTAATTTGGTAATTGATAAGAAACTTTATATTACAAATTCTTAGTTATAGAATTAATAATTGACTGGCCTGTTGGTCTAGTGGTTAGTGACCCTGACTGCAAAGCCGGAGGTCGTGGGTTCGATTCCCACCCAGGACAAACTTTGTGTGATGAGCATTATTGTTTGTTCTGTGTCTGGGTGTAATTTATCTATAATATGTATGTATTTATAAATTATATAAGTATGTATATCAGTTGTCTGGTTACCATAACACAAGCTCTGCTTAGCTTGGGATCAGATGGCCGTGTGTGAGTTGTCCCAAGATATTATTATTATTATTATTATATTATTATTAATAAACGATGGATATAGTACATATTTTATACCAATATTGTTAAACAAGAATAATTAAAGGAAAATATAATAATATATTAAAACCTCGCACTTCTGGAACACCCTTAATACCTTTAGGGTGTTCCAGAAGTACGTGGCCATATTTAAGGATGATGGTAGGTAGCTGATATACATAGGTACATTAAGGAAAAATAACAAAACAAAAAAACAAGACTTTTTTCAAATTGAAACGACCGTAAAATTCGACTAAAAAGTTACATATAAAAACATTTTTCAAGCGGTCTGACATCAAATATCTGTGATTTAACTAAAGTGAATGCCATCAAATGCAACAAACTGCTTGAAAAGTTATTTGATCGGAACTTTTTAGTCGTTTTTTGTGGTCGAAATTTTTAGAAAAAAGTCCCTTTTTTTTTTTCCTTAACGTAGATCAGCTTCCTAACATCACGTTTACGTTCAACTCACGTTTGACTCATTTGTGGAACACACTGAATATTAGAATACGAAATTACTTACGTATCATTTAAAATAGCGTACACTTCTTCAGTCTTGTATTTTGTGTTTGTGTAAATCATTTGAGTGTCGCTGTTGTACAAAATTGGTTTATCTGAAACGAACATTCAACATTTAAATTGTGCATTTAAAATATATACATCGTATTCGTAAAATCTGTGAATGCCACAGAGGAACTGAACTGTGCTTTTTATAAACAAAGAGTTTCTCTCAAACTGAGGATTCTGTTTTACTCAAGCAGATTCATACAAATATAAGCGTAAATATTCGAAACTGAATACTGAATACATTTTTTTTTAATAGTACCTATGCCTAGATTTTCCCTACCAAGTTCGGAAATGAATTCCACAGTCAACAGCAACATTTTTCCGCTGTATTTTATCAATTAATAAATCATTTCAGGATATTGAAGTGCATATTTTGTCGGAATGCTTGTTGCGATAGCTAAGTTGCTGCGCTACGTGATGCGGGTTTGCTTCCAAGATTGGAACAAATATCTGGACGGCTCACAAATATAGCGAAGGCCTGGCTATATGTGCATGTGCCATTTTAGCACCTAGATTCATGATCAAAAAGTGATAACCGCCAAGATAATTTTGTTGCAGTAATTGAAAAAAAAACTCGTTTATCAACTCCTCCAGAAAAAGAGTTTATTTTTTTTTAAGCGCCGATTTTCAATAGTCTGTTGACATTTACTAAGGGAATAAACATGGTAGTATGACGCATGAATAAACGAAATACTATGCCATTTATACCATTTTTTGTATAGAAAATAATATGTCAATCAGCCTATATTATCCTTCAGTAAAAGTTATTTGACTTTGGAAAAATCAGCTCTTAGTGCTAACAATTGAAACCCTATCTGACAATTGAAGAATCGGCCCAGTGTCAAATTAATTTATCTAGATTTAAATGAACTATAATACCTTAAAACTCTCATATCTTAAGACTAAAACCAGCAAGAGATAGAGAGTATCACAAAGAACTTACGTTGAACAGAAAGATGGACAGTCTTCTCAGTATAGTGCGACAGAACCTTTTGTCTCACTTTGCACACGTAAAGACCAACGTCTGCGTGGTTCAGCTTCTTAATCTCTAGAGTGTTGTCTGGCTTGATGGAGTACTTCTTGGGCTCGTCCTTATCTGGAAATTAAAAAGACAAGGAGTTAAAATTGTGGGGATACAGTGAGGATGCAAATGGCTGCAGCGTTTTAAAGGCTAACATTTCAATAGTCAGAGGGCAATTCTCGTTTTTCTTCATTTTTCATAGCGTTCGCAATTTTTTTTCCTTTCGTTTTCACAAGTTTTTGGACATTGTGATGATATTGGACATTGTGATGATATTGGACATTGTGATGATATTGCGACATGAATTGGTACACTTTTTAAGAACAAGAATTAGCCTTCATTTCTGATCTATCGTCAGAGCTATCTTTGCCTCCATTTTATCTGTCAAAAGTACCTGACGATTCAAAAATCGATAAACTAAATTCTCAGTACAAAACCATGAAAAATTTAATGAATGGATCTGTATTACTATACTGGGTATTTTTTTTTCCAGTGCGCAAACTTTAAGAACCACTTCTGCCCATGTAAATGAACAACTTTCCCCAAGAAAGCCATAGTCAATTCCTAAAAAAAAAATTGAGTCTCCCATACAAATTATGGTCAGTTGATGACAATTTTGTATGGGAAGTTCAAATTTTTTTTTAGGAATTGACTATGGCTTTCTTGGGGCAAGTTGTTCATTTACATGGGCAGAAGTGGTTCTCAAAGTTTGCGCACTGGAAAAAAAGTTATCCAGTATAAGAGAATGAATTCTATCTTAGCTCAACAAAGATAAGGAAGAAAAGAGGCGGTTTTGCGTATTCATAAAATTTAACCATTGGTTTCGATATGGTCGACGCCAGTTAAATTTACCTGCCGTCGACCTTAGTTTAATTATTATCAAACGCTTCTGCTCGTAGCTTAGGTCGCATTAATATAGATTTTTGCAAAGAAAGTAGTCTGTAACCGTTTCGAGGGTCCAAGCTATCTCTGTACCAAAATTAATCAAAATCAGTTCTGCAATTTAGTCGTGAAACCGTAACACACAAAAAACTCACTTTTGTATTTATAATATTACTTGGAAAAAAAGGATTGAAGAAAGGAAAGGATGTTCTATCTAAAACTTAGTGAACTTACCCCTAATCTGCTGCTTATCCTTGTACCACACGACGACTGGGAGAGGGTAGCCGTTGGCCTCACAGGACAATTTGACCGACTTGCCCTCTTCTCCCTCCAAGCTAACGTTCCTGTCAGTGATGTTTACTTTCTCTGTAAATTAAATATTTACATTTTATAAGGAAAAATTGTGGAAAGTGTAAATACGACAGCTATTTTGCTTGAATATGTATTTCTTCCTCAAGCTGCTCAAACATAAACAAATCATGTATCTTCGCTTTTATTAAAGAGGGGAATTGAGAGATAAATTGTTCATTAAGTATTTACAATTAGAAAAAAAAGAAGTAGATATTAATATTGCCTTTCTATCTAAATATACGCGTCACTAAATAGGCGCGTTGGCGTCTGAATAGATGGTTTTGACTGCACAGTTCTTCAGTAAGCTCTTATAACTGCTTAATTAGGAGTTACTTTGTTTATTGAGGTATATCCTTGGGCTCTAGACAAGTGACATTCTGTCAACAGTAGCGTGGCGAAGGCGATTGTCAATACCTCAAAAATGTATGGAATTGACAGATGCTAACGAAATGTCACGTGATGAAATTCCTACATTTTTGGCATTTTGACGGTCGCATTCGCTAATTTAATGGCACATTGTCTAGGGCCTCTTATGCGATTGCTAAAGCGTCTTGAGCCTTAAGACAAAGTTTCTTTCTATTAGCGATAGCGATTATATCGAAAAGTCAAAATATATGGGATTGACATGCGCTATCGAAATGTCACGTAGTCAATCTCAAACATTTTGGCATTTCTACAATCGCTAACGCTTAAAAAATGTCGCTAAGACTAGCGCCCCTGTTTCCGAAATGTAAATTTCACGAAACCTACCTCCAACAATGAACTCCTTAGTCTCACTAAGATTCCCAGCCTTGCAGGTCCAGTTGCCTCCATCACTGATTTTGATCTTATGGATGATGAGGGGCACCAGAACTCCATTGTCTTCAGTCTTGCGTTCCACGAACACCCGACTATTCTTGGTAGATCGCTCCTCGACTAACTTGTTCGAGGGGGAGTACCATTGAATAGGCTGAAAAAAACGATTGAATTTTAATATTTTTCATCCAAATAAAAAGTTACGCAAAGGGAATTAAAGGGATTTGACAATAATTTAAAGTTATTTATTACTAGCTTTTGCTCCTCACAAAGGCCACTAAGATACGGCTCGTCAGAACACTCATATTCCCTATATTCCTGTAAGCCGTGAAGACGTGGACGCTGCGAGAGATAGAAAGAAGATACACGCTCTGGAGATGTGGTGTTGAAGAAGGAAGGTGCTATCCATACTTGATGTATTAGACATCCAACAGTGCCTATCAGTGCAAATACAAGCTCGCATTCTCAAGTTCTTCGGACACGTCTCTAGGAGGGACAGTGACTTCATCGAACGCCTCGTTGTGGAAGGCAGAGTCGAAGGCACCAGGCCGCAGGTAGATCATCTACGCGATGGACCGACCAAATCAAGTCTCCTGTGGTCGGCCCATAGGATTTGTATACCAAGATGACCGTTGATAGGCAAAGGAAGCGAGAAATAGTGAAGAAGATAACATCTCATCTCATCTGTTATCTTTTGTTATATTTCTCTGTGTGTACATAAATAATAAAATAAATAAACTGCTTGGAACACTACATCAATACCATGACTGCTCTGGCAAGAGCGTACCGACTCGAAGAGCTTTTGCAAGCGACTTTGCCCGTGAAAAAGTCGAAAATTATCCGAAGGTGACTAGTTCCAAGATTAAGAGGGTTCTATTCTTAATCCAGGCCATATATGTCTCCCTAGCGCCAGTGCCTACCAGGGTTGCGGAATTTATTCGAAAGGGTTTCCGCGGCTCTGGAACGCAAAGAGCTTTGTTTTAGGGCCAATTTCACCAATGAAACTGAACGCGATCAGTGTATAAACCACGTTTATGAGCTGTCAGTGTCATTATTTTTCTATGAAATATTGACTCTGACAGCTCTTGAACGCAGTTTAGATGTACTTACTGATCGCGTTCAGTTTCATTGGTGAAATCCGCTCTTAGTCAGTAAGAGTCTGACACTCCCTTCCGCTCCACTCAGAGCGGAAGGAGTCATTTGATGATTTCCCATCTTAGAAAAAAGGCCAAATTATCCATGCTCAATTTTTTATGCCAATCTTTTTGCCCTTTTTTTTTTTTTTTTTTTTTTTTTATAGAGTGGGAAATCATCAAATGACCCCTCCCGCTCTGGGTGGAGCGGCAGGGAGTGTCAGACTTTTACTGACTAAAACCCACCCTTTAGTCCTCCTAGTGCCTTTCTTCCCAGGGCCGCGGTAACTCTTTCGAACAAATCCGCAACCGTGGTAGGCTCTGGCCCTAACGGGCCCCGACCCATGCTGACGACTGCTGGATCTTTTTAGCCCCTAAAGCATGATTGATTTATCAAACATCCAAACAAAAGACTTTCACATCTCTAATTAGTATGAAACAAAGTTGTTGGCACGACAGTTGCTTAGATTTGCTCATTTATTATTAAGGAACTTTCGCATTTTAATCTGGGCCCAATTCTGCTCATTTTTAAGCAACATTCTCATTCGTAACTCAGTTGAAATCTGTCAAAAAAGCCTTAATTTCCATACCTTCATACATTTTAGACAGATTGCGACTGAGATGAGTATGAGAACGTTGGAGAAAAATTTGTAGAATAGGCACCAATCTGTCAAATGTACCTTTAATTTCACTACATTTTGACAAGTTTTTGATATGTCGCCATGATAATATTGTGACGTTTTATATTTGAAAGTAGGTACTAGAATTGGTCTCAGATAGTTATTGAACAAACAGTTGTACGAACCTCTACTAGATGTTGTCCTTTACAGAAAATAGCTTTGGTTTCTCCCACGTTGTACACCGTCGACCTGGCCATGATGCGGAGTGTTGGCTCTGGAAACTCCTCATCTGGCCGAACTGGAATGAAGAGAAAAGATAATTAAGTTGATGCTTGTGATTAATTTGGTACCTTTACACATTTTATGGCCGTATTACGCGGATGTTACTAAGAATCTCCCAACTTATAAATGTAAGTTTTCATATTTATTTTTTCATGGTAATTAATTAATTTAAAATCCTAATCCGTAATTAACTATTTGATCCTATCACATCTGATTCATCTATTGTAAATGAGTACTTTTAAAAATAAATGATGAATTTTTATGTTTAATCTTTATATAAATTATTGCGTCTATATTATTTGACCCAAGAGAAAATTATAAATGAAATAAACATCAACTCAATTAATATTTGTTATACAAAAACGTAATACAATTTCATCGTTTTACGCGTTACGTTTTGTGTTAAACTGAGTACAAATTATTATTGTTGTAATTATGACTGAAAACGTAAAATTTTTGAAAACGTAAAGGCAAGAGCGAGCAAAGCGAGCTCGGGACTTGGGGCACCCCGAGTCGGACAGGTTACCACCCAGAAGTTAAACCGTTTTGATTTTTTTGCTTGCTGTTTTTGCAAAATTAAAACGATGGTTAAATACATGCCATAATTATGACATAGACATAATGAGTGTTAGAGACATGCAGAAAAAAATTAAAAAAGTGTCCAGAGGCCCTAGACAATGTGCTATTCTATTCGATTAGCGAATGCGACTGTCGAAATGCCAAAATGTAGGAATTTGATCACGTGACATTTCGATATATCTGTCAATCCCATACATTTTTGACGTATTGACAATTGCCTTCGCCACATTACCGCTGACAGAATGTCACTTGTCTAGAGCCCCTAGACCTAAATCCAGAACATTACAAAAACAACCCAATTTGAGCTAAATGATTAAGGCGCACATTTTTTAATTTTTAACGTTGCCCCACTCTAAGTATTTCTCCGTATCATATAAAAGTATCGTGGGTGCATTTACAAACATACAGACTCACAAACTATTTATTAAATATTTTTTACGTGCGAGAATCGAACCCGCGTGTCCTCATAATACATCATATACATTATTCACACTGTATATGTAGGGAACGTCTGCTTCATGCTTGGCACAAATAAACTCGTTTTCTTAGTGAAATCTCATTACTATTTTATTTTTACAATAAAATGTTAGGTTTCCTGTTATCTTAACAATTTTACAACTGTAAGGTGCCTATCCTATTAACATTACGTATTGCTTGTTATAGTAAGTCACAAAAGCGTCTTCCTCAAGAGCTTTAAAGATTCAAGTAATGTACAAAATCAATAGCGTATTCGCCTTTCCCCTCAAATTACCGAAGTTTTGATTTTATTCAAATTTTTGCAGAGTTAACCGAAGTGCTAACATTGATGTGACTAGGAACTATGTTCGACGAAACTTGTTGTGTCCACAAATTTCGGTCAGGGAAAACTTTGTCGTCGCTGCAGTGAGTTTAAAAGACACGCCCTCTGCTATTAGCGTGTTTCTAGTAGCTACAAATAAACGTATATATTTTTATTCCAATATTACCGGATCATGAGGCCCTAGCTTTCCAACCCCGGGTCTGAAACGCTTTGCGATAATTTAAATAGGGGGCCTAACCACCAACTCTTAAAGCAGTATTACTTCAATATTACTTCCAGTGGGAAAGAGACAGAGCTATAAAGGACGTATGGCTCAGTCTCTTTCCCACTGGAATTAATATTAAAGTAATACTGCTTTAAGAGTTGGTGGTTTAGGCCCTGTACCTCCCTCTTTAATCGTTTTAACTTGGGTTCTATCAAACAAGGGTTCTATGCTTTTGTTCCTTTTTTTTGTATATTTATCTATTATGTATTTATTGTAAATATAAATAGTACACCTAAGACTACCTACAGTACTGTCTTTCCTTTTCTATTGAAAATCCATCCAAAGGTTGTCTTGAAAAGAACGCTTTTAGCGGTAAGGCCGCCCATAATGGCACCTATGTATAGTTTTCTTCATCTATGTTTTCTGTAACTTGGTGTAAATAATAAAGAGTAATTCTATTCTATGACTTGAATTCTTAATTAACAAAAGAGACGGTCTGGACAACGTGATAGTCTCTCAGCTATATGGATTGTCAAAAAGCCCAAAAGCGTGGGCAAAACCTGAATTCCACGCTTTTACGATTTCGCGCCCCTAGTATCCATATTCCTTTCACACTCTCACTTTCAGCTCATTTCGACGCTCACAGCATGAGTTCACTAACTCACCTTTGCATACCCATTTGTCGAAGACTTAAGTGATATAATTTAACTGTTTATTAAAATAACGTTCTATTTTAAATTATCAGTATAACGAACAGCGTTTCATCAGTGACAACTTCAAAGGAAGAATCCAAATCACTTTACAATAGGCAAACCCAGTCCAGAAGATAATTAATTACTGTTTAAAATGTGTTATGTAAAACACGCCAATTTTCTGCTAAAACCCTCGTAAATGTATATACAATATTTGTTCCGAAGGCAATGTACTAGCGATAAGTAATTGGTCGTGTTGCAAGGGTGTGGACACATGTAGGTGCGCCTGACCGGGGAGCGATGACCTAGCCTTACCTACATAACGTATAACACCTAGAGACCTAACCTGCGGTCTATACATCACATGTTTGAGCTAATGAGGTAATTTTGGCATCACTATCGTGCCTAAACATACTTAGGCATTTTAAAATTAGGACTTTCATTAGGAAAGCCTTTTTTAGGGGTTGACCTATTAAATAGCTTGAACCAGACAGCTTAGTCATTCCAAAAAGGTTAATAGGGACATTTTATAGTCTAGGTAGCCATATAAATTCGATGTGATAAGGAAATATCAGCTGAATCATTATTATGCTAGCACAACACGCCATTAATTTACGGTCGGTCAGACACCTTCATTAATAGCCACCACCTTCATATAACACATTAAATCTCCTCAGAAAAGGGTGCCACGTAAGGGTTAAATATTACAAAAGTACATAAATTATGAATCTGACAAGCTTAGGTATCGTTCACTCATTTGTTGTTAAGGAAATAAGCTTAAATTTTAACAGAATCAGTATTTCTTATCTACTGCAAAATCCCCCTTGAATTTAAAGCGACTGTAAGCGCGCTAAGCGTTGAGTGGACGATCATTTACTGCAATTACAACCGTAATTTACAATTAAAAGAGTAGTTTTTTGTTTGATAAATGTTGGCAGCAGATGGTCTTTACAGCTCGCCAGTGGAGAACGGATAAGCTCTTAAAGCGCTCAGATGGGGCTGTTACTATGCACTAACGAATTTAATGGCCATAGACGAAAATATACCAGATAAATCTGTTCACTGAAAATGTCACTTCGTAATCTGTTAAGTAAAGCAAACAACACAAATTAATTTCGAAGATTTTCGAGTTGGAGTATGAATACGTTTAATGCATAAATTAATCCCACGTCAGTTGGCGTTAAGCATACATTAACGCACAGAATAATATGAGGAAGATGTCAAAATATTATATTTCCTTAATGGAAGCAACCTGCCTGCTTACCCTGCGTATTTTGTGGGAGGCTTGACAGTTTATGGACTACCTTCCCTACCTACATATGTATTACAACTACTAACATTGAGTATGTTTCAACCATGATTATTTTCCTTTAATTACCTTTGATTTTCCGGCTCCGTATGATTCTACGAGTAAAGAGGATTATTTTGAGTAAAAGCAATTTTTATGTATCATAGGAAATTTAATGAAGAGCCTTGATTGCTTAATTTGCTTTTGACAGAGAAGCCATAAAAATAATGAACGAAATGTTTCTGCTTCCGCCTATTCATAGGAAGCTTTTAAATCTTTCGGTTTGAAGAGAGGCAATGGGTAATGAATCTTAAGCTGTTAACGGTAAATTGCATGTTTTCACCGTTTATGGTGACATTGGGAAAATTAAAGTGAATTAATTTTTTAAGTACCAAAATCCATAATACTAAAACTGTTATTTCTTTTAGCTATGGTATCGAGTTGGGTAACTGTAATGATCAGAGATCGGAATAGGTAGAGTATATTTATCTAAAGTTCGTAGAAGTAAGTAGCATAGAGTTGATAATACTTTCTCTAAAATCCCGGAATCATTAATAAACATGATAATTAAAAGCCGAGATTATGAAAACATGAACTGGATTTGAGTATAGTTGCAAAAAATTCAACAAATTTTTTTTAGAATCATGTTCCAATTTTATAGGTAGGTATGTAAAACACAGCTCTTTATTTTAACAGTTTGAGTACGGAACTCTAAAAACATAATAAGGTTCTTCAATATAATAATTTAGTTCAAATTTCTTTAATATCAGGATTCAATGGTCATGTTTATAGTTCCGGGATTTTAGAGGAGGTATTATCAACTCTATGTTACTTACTTCTTCGAACTTTAGGTAAACATAGTCTACCTATTCCGATCTCTGGTAATGATAGTATTGGTCTTCTGGTGGCGAGGTGGGCAGACGACTTTAGTCATAGGAAAGTAGGAATTGGTACAAGAAAAGAGAAGCTCAGCTGTGAAAGAAGTCGAGCTGTGGATGATTATGAAGAAGAATGATAACTATAATGTACACGCACAATGGTCCAACATTTGTGAAAAAAACCCAGTAGATAAATAGATAGCTGCATTGTAAGCTGTAAGAAATTGATAATTTGAAAAACAGGGCAAAAAAAATAGGAAGATCCGCTTCCGAGAATCTCGGAAGACGGGTCATATAAATAGATTATTCCTCGATTGATCTAGAGTAGATACCTAATATAGGATTACTAGCTAATATACTAATAGCAATACAGTTAACCAGCCAGAGATAATGACGTTAATTGAATGTCAATTTCACTGACAGCTTTGATTTCTCATTGAATATATCCAATACCATATCATCCATATCTATATCCCAATATATCTCGTTATGTGTAATTGTAATTGGTCAATACAAGCCAATGGGTTTGGAGTGAAATTAGCTGATTTGATGAACACAGTAATGTGTTTATCATCACATTTACACACACAAAACATGTTTATGATTCACATAATATTATTAACATGTTTTGTGTCTCTAAAAGTGATGATAAACAAGTACCTAACTAAGTACTAAAACTGGTACCTACTTAATTTTAAAGCGACGAATTGGACAGTTACGTTGTGCAACTGTAATTCTTCATAATAATTCACAGATCGACTCCTTCCACTGCGGAGCGTAGGCCTCTCTTTTCTTGTGCCAATTCCCACTTTCCTATGCCAGCCTCAGGTATCACGCATTGGCAACAATGTCTTCTGCCCACCTTGCCGCCAGAAGACCGGAACTATCATTACAGTTACGCAACTCGATACCATAACGAATAAGTATTATATTATATGTTAAACCGGGTAATACACTATGTGTGTGCCCATCCAAATCCTGTTTTGCAGTTTTTGCGTGAAAGAGTAACGAACATCCATCCATCCGTCATTCATCCATTATAAGTAAGTTTACATAGTGAACTATTTCTGTCCCAAATGATTCTTTACAACTTAAACGCAGATAAATATTGCCACTTAGGCTCGGCGCAAACGGGCCACCGACCACAGCCACTGGTGGTCAGCGACAGCGACTTAACACACTTTTTCATATATTTTGTAGCTGGTGGCGGCCACTGGCTACATCAGTGTCCGCACCTCGCCACTTGTGGTCGCTGCGGGCCACACAAGACGCTGACACCCGCCACTCGCGCTGCTCTACCTCCGCGCAGCGTTACGCGTCCTACGCATCGCACGACACCACAATGAATATCGATTCTTAGATATTAGATAGACTGCGCAGCGGAGAGTGGGGTATAAAATGTGGCGGCTTCCGCAAACCGGTGGCTTTCGCGCACTTTTGCCACTATTACAATGTGGCTGTTACAAATGTGGTAGCGCGCTACAGCCACCGGTGGCTGTGGTCAGTGGTCCGTTTGCGCCGAGCCTTAAGGTCGTCGCACGCGGGCCACTTGCGACAGCCGCAAACGCCGCCATAAGAAGCTAAAAGTGGCCACAAAGGTAGCTGAAGCGCGCGACAGCCACTTGCGGTCGGTGGCTGCTAGTTTTTTAACCCATGCACGCAGTATCATAATGGACTCTGACGACGAAGGTTTAGGGTGGGAAATCGCGCGAGTGGCGTATGGCGGCGTTTTTTGTCGGCGTTTAGTGGTCGGTGCGGGCCACAAGAAGTGAGCAGCGACGATTTGTTGCGTGTGGCGGCCACTACTACACAAAACTACAGGAAATATGCCGGTGGCGGCGTTTAGTGGTTGTGTGTGGCCGGTGGCTCGTGTGTGGGGACTCTTACTCTAACAGTTGACGTGTCCCGAATAACTATCCAGAACGCCAACTAATCGGTTTTAGGAAAAAACACGCAACGGAAAAACGACCACCGAAAACAGATGAAAATGAGAAAATGGAAAGCTGCTCCTATAAGTGAGCAAGAAATAAATCATTTTGACACTTATTACTAAGATGAGTAACGACCAACAATAACTTTTCGAGGTTTTTTTAAATATAACACGAAAATAATTAGAGGCAGAGGAAAGCCATTGCTCCTTAATGATCAGTATTGTTTTGATTAATATACACATTTGTTTGCTAAGAAATTGTTAATGTGAGAAAGTTATATATTTGGCTAAAACAAAACGCTAAAGTAAATAGCAGTTATTCGGAAAACACCATTATTTATATTGTTTTTGCCTTTCAACTCTTCATAACTGGAATATTAGGTAATAAAAAAATAAAAAAACACAAGTTACAGCTTTCTTCTATGGTTGGTAGACAAAATCTACAGAGATACTTAACTACTGCTTATTTATTTCGTTTATTCATATTTGTAAACTTATTTCATACATTTATATTACTTAAAAAAAACAAAAAAAAACATTAAAAAATATAAAAATATTTATTTTATATCTTAAAGTAAGTTTTCGTCACTACATTACTGCTCTCTAGCATTATCCAAGAATTTAAAACACTACCTCATTTACTTTCAACAAACTTCAATATATTCCTTGTCACCGTTCAACGCTAAAGCAAGATAAGTAGCTAAGTCAGGGGTTGTCAACAAAAGTTTAATGTCCGTAGAAAAACATTAAGGACATGAGAAGTGGTCAAAGTTGGACGCAGCCGTGGCATAAAGTCCACAACTTCATCTTAATGCTGTGTGTCGTCCATTAGCAAGTTACATGAACCTACAGGACCATGCCGAAATGTAACGAAATGGAATCTTTGTATTAGTTAAGTTCTGGATGATATGAATGTGTAGTGTAGTAATGTCTCACTGGCCTCTGACAGCAGCTTCGCACGCGTTAATGTCGGAAATTGACCCAAGGGAACATATTTGGAGGGGGCTGAAATGGAGTGCCAGTAATGGCCCCATTTCACCCCCTCCTGCTGAACGTCAGCCACTGCGCCGCCCAGGAACTGAGGCTCCTGAGCATGGCGCAGTGACTGATGCCTGTGGACGGCGAGCAATGGGTAGCTCGCCGTCCGATCAGAACAGGCCCGGGTTGACGGCGCGCTGTGTTCTACGCGCGCCAAGCCAGCAGTCGTCAGCATGGGTCGGGGCCCGTTAGGGCCAGAGCCTACCAGGGTTGCGGATTTGTTCGAAAGAGTTACCGCGGCCCTGGGAAGAAAGGCACTAGGAGGACTAAAGGGTGGGTTTTAGTCAGTAAAAGTCTGACACTCCCTGCCGCTCCACCCAGAGCGGGAGGGGTCATTTGATGATTTCCCATCCTCTTAAAAAAAAAAAAAAAAGGGAACATATTTCCGGGAAAAAAGTGTATGCTATGCTATTCCAGACTGTAACCTATATATCTGTGCCAAATTTCATCCAGATCCGTTTAGCTTTTCCGACGTGATTAGGTAAAAAAAACATCCAAACATTCATCTAAATTTTCGCATTTATATTTATAATAGAACAAAGATAAGACATAAAATGGGTTTTACAACACCTACTAAACAGCTGGAACTGAATAATTTGAAGCATAGTTTGCACCGTCATGCTTCCGCAAATAAATAGAGAAGAACCCTATAAAGCGCGTAGTTTATTTTTTCTTTAATAAAAATGCTCGAGAAAAAGTTTAATTAAGCGTTTAGAACTTTACAGTCATTAGTTTGACTCTGGCATGAATGTAGTCTCAGCAAATGGCGACCGTTAATCAGGACTTCACAAAGCGGATGAACAAAATGTACAAAGACAGTGGACTTAGCTCTTAATCCTAATTAAACGGCGATTGCTTTAAATTCCATCATTATAATAATGAAAATTCACCATCGAGGTATTGACACAGCTGAAAGATTTATTAGATTAAACTAAACACCCCTTTTAAAAAAAGTACATCGAAAAATTAAAGGAGCCCTGAGGCCCTAGACAAATTCAATTAGCGAAAGCGGCTGTCGAAATGTCAAAATGTAGGAATTTGATCACGTGACATTTCGATGGCATCTGTCAATTCCATACATTTTTGACGTATTGATAATCGCCTTCGACACGCTACCGCTGACAGAATTTCACTTGTCTAAAGCCCCTGGAAATGTTTACACATGATATCACTCTCTTTAATAACGTTCACGTCCTAATAAAAATAAAAGAAAACGAATTTGTTTTGTATTCCGCTGTTGTAAATTAGGCCCCATGAAGAATGTTGAGCACTCGACAACGCACTGAAATTCGTTCCAACTCGTTTCGCAAGAGCAGAGTAAACAAATGACTGTGGTTCTTTCAACGAAATTGGGAAAATCCGCTGATATACTTTACATGTACTTTGCTCTGTTATTACAGTGCCTATGTTTGTTTAGCAATTTTTGTCGAAAAGATCTTTGGGAATATTATAAGAAAATATTCTGGATCTAGAATCTAGAACAGGGCCTACATTCAGCTTTTATCATTTTAAACATAGCGATGTTAAGTCACGGTAAAAATAGGTTCGTCATCTCAATGTCTTATGAACTCTTTCGATGGTTTCGTGGTTGCAAACGGGACTGCCGAGCCGGTAGGAGCTAGATTTCAAAATATGATTGAGTGTTTCCTTAGGGAATTTCTCAGTGTTGTAACTCGGAGTTTAGAAGTTGGTAGTGTGACACCCCGTGCTTTGGAAAGCACGTAAAACTGTTGGTCCTGCGCCTGACCAGGGAGAGGTCCCTGGTCGTGTCTCAGACTTTAAGGGAAAAGGAGCAGAGAGTGTATATTGTTTGCACTATAATATCGTAATTATAACCGAATTCGAAACTCAACAAATCCGAATACGGTTAGTAGTATTATAATATGTAATCTTAATAACAAAGTATTACTCATAGACCCTTATTCCAAAACGTGAACTCTAACTCAACTCCAACATGAGCACGAAAACATCAATGAAAGCTTGTCTAAAGCTTTCATGGTACTCGAGAGATGAGCAAAGAAATTCAAAAACTTTAATTTATGACAAGCTCCGATGGAGTTGGAGTTCGAGTTGAGGTGGAGTATACGTTTTGGATATGGGCTTTAAAGGCTGATCAAAAACGACAATTGAACAAAACATAATTTATATAAAATTTGTTTTATACCGACTTCAAAAAAAGGAGGAGCTTCTTTTTTTTGTTTCTTTTTTTTGTGTCTGTTACCTCATATCTCCGTCATTTATGAACCGATTGAAAAAAATCTTGATTTATGTGAAAGGATCGATTGGTCCCATTGAAATTTTATCAAAAATCGGTTCAGTGGTTTGGTTTTTAATCAAAATAGCTGGAAAATATTGTGGAAAAATCATCCATACATGTATACAAAATTGCGTATTATTGCTTTTCTGTGACTTTCCAGTGGTGTTGTTAGGTGTAGGGTACCACTGAAAAGTGAAAAATAAAAAAACTTTTTCACAACAAAAACCGACTTCCAAAAAAAACACTACAAAAGTTTTTTATTTATGAACTGATTCATACATTGAGGAGGGTTATGATTTTGCTTAACTATAGACTTAAGAAGTAGTTTATACTGTAGGTATCGTATCGTAGCTCCAAAATGTATAATATTTAAAAAAAGATAGAATTTGATAAATGACAAAAGTAAAAACCTCTCGGCTGTAAGTACTGAAATCATTGATTCATTGATTCAGGCAATAAAATCTCTAGTAACCATATTATTTGAGAGATAAAAATATAAAGTCTAAGTAGTTTCAACTCAAATCGTCGATGCAGACAGAAAACTGTCAAACTAAAATAGTTTTAGACAGGACACATCTATCAGATGTCGAATGAACTCTGGCCAGAAATATCAGCTGCATGGTAGTCACTGATGAAAAATTCATGCCATGTTGGTGCATGACGACTTAGAGGAAGATGGCTTTACGATCTAAAATAAATATACACTATAACTAATATAACACATAAAAATCAATTGTTGAGGATTAGGCCCATATTCCAAAACGTAAACTCCAACATGAGCACGAAAATGTCAGTGAAAGCTTGTCTAATTGACGTTTTCGTACTCGAGAGGTGAGCAAACAAATGCAAAAACTTCAATTTATGACAAGCTCTGATGGAGTTGGAAGCAGGCCCAGACAAAAAACGTTTCTGTTGCGTTAACATCAAACGCTCATGACAAAATGTATGGGAATGACATTAGGTGATGACGTTTCCTTTCCACACATAATGTCATTCCCATACATTTTGTCGTCAGCGTCTGACGTTAACGCTACAGAAACGTTTATAGAAAAGATTTTTGTCTAGGCTCCAAGCTCCGATGGAGTTGGAGTTCGAGTTCAGTTGGAGTTTACGTTTTGGAATATGGGCCTTAGTCTCGCAAAAACCCGAAAAGTGCTCAACCGATTTGAAATATAATATTTTTCTTTGTTTTTTTCGCCTCAATAAACTTTAGATACATGTAACAAATAGGTACATTTTAAGTGATACGAAGTTTACCTAGTAATAACTCTAGTAAAATATAATAAAATAAAAAAAGACAGTGAATACAGTAGGTACATGTTTTTCTTTGCACGGTACCAACCTGGATGAATAATAATTATGAAATGTTCGATTTTATACAAACGTTCATTGAATATTATAGAATGAAAACATTATGTTAGCTTTGTATCTAGGGCAGTAGGGATGTATGTATAGTAGGCATATATTTGTATGTCTCTGATTACACACAACATATTTATCAGATACTCACATAAATCGAGTATGTAAAGGCTTCCCACTCTTCCCAGAACTCATTAAGTACCGTACCTCTTTTAAAAACCCGTATTGACTGTTAGGTACTTCGATTATAAAGGTACCTTTACATTCAAGAACCTTTCATATGAAGTGTGCGATGAAGCTTCAAAAATTGATATTCGGTCGGTCTCCATCATCGAAGTTTACTGAAAAGCTCACCGACCGTATTAAGTTCCGTGTCAGGTATACGTATGTAGGTAACCCTTTACTTATACCTGTGTGGAGGTGCCTTTAGATTTCTCTAACTTAAAGTCCGGTTCATCATCGTTTTGAAGGGTAGGTACTATTATTTTTTGTTGTAATAAATTCGAGGAATTTATTTAAAAGTTCACGCAATTTAACCAGTAATTTAGCTCATTAAAATATGGCGAGACGGCTGTACAATTTATTTGCTTTTTTTATATGTGGTGATTCATATCTTGTCGCCAGCCCTTATTTAAATTATTTTGCATGTGTGTACAGTCAAATTATAGTGTCAATACGAGAGACACAATCCTAAAATGAAACGCTCAAAAACCTCTCGAAACTATCTATCGGGTTTCCACTAGACTGAGCACTATACTACTAAACTTAGCTAAAGTTCAAATTAAACTAGATAGTTCCCGTTAACCGACGCTGGAATCATCTTCATTACACGATCTGTTTATTTTGAATATCGGAGTAGGTCTGATGTAATTACGCCTCAGCTCAAGGTGCGAAGTAATACCTGTCAAGATGATTTATTAACGCCGTCTTATTGGGCTTCAGCCCGGCTGAGTTACAGCGTATTCGGAAACAGTAGGATAATCCCCCCAAAATACGTAATACGTACAGAATTTTCAATAATTCTCAATCTTTGTGCTACTGTGCTGTGACTGTTGACTCATGTCGCTGCGGATTTTGTTGCGCACACGTGAAAATGTAAGTATAATTAATTTTACGAAATTGAGTGACTTTTCTCATGTGCGCTGTGTCATGTGGGCTTTAAGCTAGTCAGAGTACATCATGGATATCGTGACGTACTCAGGAATACGTACGTTACTTTTGATTGATGTTCTAGCGCTAGTTAAAGAGCAGTAAGTACTCGTAGTTGCTCTGAGTGACGCTTGAATACTGTGAAAATCCGAGATCAAGGTTCTCGTTTCGTAAGATGTAATAAATTTCAAGTTCTTTGTCAAGAACTTTATGTAACAATAGGCTTTTGTAATGAAAGAACTTTTCGCGAATTTAAATATTTCATTACAAAAATATGTAACAGATGTACGAAAATAATTTATTACAGACTGTTTTCGAGTGCAAAATTTTAGGCTAATTTACTCCAAATTGGCTGCGGACTGAAACAAATTTATACTCGAGCGCAACAGACAAACACCAGTGAATAACGTCCTATTAGCCAATTAGTCATCATGAAATATTCCGTATGATTACTACAGCTCAGCTGAAAGTGTACACACCGTGCACGCTTTATATACGACCTTATTACGTAAACTCAAAAGCTAGGTAATTTGGTCCATGAGGGAAATATGGACCATTGCTGATGATGTTTCAAAATTATAAAGACGGATGTTTACTCATTAATATTTGATTATGTTGCGTGCGAGGAAATCCGTAGGGTCTGTTGAAATAATATTGTTTGGGCATAGTCGACTTTGGAAAGCCTCTGGGCATATGTCGCGATGAGCCCGGTTTATTGACAAAACAGTGCAGAGGTTTAATTTTATTACACGCTTTTTAAATAATGTTACATGGTGCTTGCAACCTGTGCAATGTAAGTAGAACGCTAAACGCTGCCGTGCCATCAGCAATTTGCTGCACAAATTGATCAAATAAAACTTTGTTGCTCCGACAACACTCAGGTCGGATCTTCCGAAACTGCCAAGTAATTTACTCACTTACTAACTGTCAACTTGACAGCTTGCCACTTGGTTAATTCTCTCCGACGGACAGACAAACGGGTACCGCAGAAAATAGTTTTATGTCACAAGAGTTCCAAACTAATTATAATTGATATTAATGTGTTATACCTATTGCACATATTGCGGTTCTAGTAGAGTTAAACAGAACTTTAACATCGTGTTCTATTGTTTGAGCCACAGTAGTTACTAACAATGCTGATTTCCTTTTGTAGTTGGTCGAACTACCCCTAGTAATTAATAATTTGTAATTACCACCCTCCCTAGTCGTTTATTAGAAACTAATATTTAACTCACTTGTTCGTTGAATGAAATTCTTGGGACCATTTTATATTTTTATAACTGCTCCCTTTTCGGTCTAACTTACAATAATAATACACTCGAACGATTTTTTTCCATTTACAAATAATATTCTTCAATGTAAGTTGTAAAACTTAAATTAAGGAATTATATTTTTGAATTGATTGATTGATTGATTTTAGTGATAACAACTAATAAATTATTGAGATAAAAAAATTTATATCTTAATAAAAAAAAACGTAAATATACGTTTAGCTTCGACTTTTCTATCATCCGATCAATAATTACAGCTGTTGATCGAAGTTTCCATCACTAAACTTAATAATTCCAAAGCACTATGAGCAGATCCCAAGTAAAAGAAGGGACACAAATATAAAAAGAAAATATATCTGTGTGTCAAGATTTACGGCTTTTATCTATTGGCTTTCAAAATTCGGGCACGTGCCTTGTCGGGGGTAAGACGACCAAGGTTTGTTCCAACCTTTGGCAAGAAGTGTTCTCTCCAATGTTGGCGAACGTAGGTAAATCGGTCACGCGTGGCTGTGAATGTTTATTAGAATATGAGTTATTGCTGAAGTGTGAACGTGATCCATTGTGTTCGTGGAAGGTCCAGGATTTGGGGAAGATGAGCTCGGCTTCCTATTTTTATGAGAGCATGCGACCGGATGGGATTTGCTTTTGTATCGCGTAGATTTGAGAGGACTTGTGAATCTCGAGATGAAAAAGAATCAAAGCGGCAGCTGTGCGTTTTCACACAAACACTGAGATAAATATATTTACTATATTAAACGAAATGAAGGCTCTCCAGATCGACCTTTAGCTTAATCGGACAACCAGTACACCATGGAGTGACTGTCTATCTGACATCTACTACAGTGACTGGAAATCATGATAACCTTTTATACACAGAGAGTCTTTGCTTTTATATGACGCTGTGGGCTGTGATCGAGAGGTTTGATCATCATTTTGAAGTAATTAATCCTTACTTTCTTGCTTAATATTATAAACGCGAAAGTTTGTATGTATGGATGTTTGTTAAACTTTCACGCAAAAACTACAGAATGGATCTTGATGAAATTTGGCACAGAGGTAGATTATAGTCTGGAATAACACATAGGATTTCTCTTTTTATCCCGGGAGTATGTTCACTTGGGATAATTATCGACATTCACGCGGGTGGAGCCGCGGGCGGCAGCTAGTACGAAATAATTATGGGATAATATTACTTAGGTATGGAAATCTGGCACCAGTCTTGCCAAGAAGTACCGTGTTACCCAGTTAATGGGTTGTGGAGGTCTGGTAGGCAGCCACTCCACGTAAAATATTGTTACCTATTCAGCTGAATCCGGTTTGACTGGGAACCGACCCCCATATAGTTGGAAAAAAGCTAGGCAGATGATGATTTCCTAAGTATGAAACCTACTATCGTTAAAAGTATCAAGACTAAGTTTTCTACACTAAGGTTATCACGTGTATAATATATATATATAATATAATATATATATAAAGGTGATGTTAACATAACCTCTTTAGTTTTTGATGGATCACCCGGCCTTAACAAATCCAAATAACTGAGATTCAATCTCTCAGGCTTCGTCTCAGACAAACAAAGAGTTATTATTGCTACATTTATTCTCTGAAAGGATTCTGTACTTTCGTTTGTTCGATATTTCTCGTGATTTCTATTTTCTAGGCGTCTTTATATGGATTATGTGAAGAGGGAATTCATGATTATTGTTTGTTCTGATGAGATTTATGTATGTATAGCAAAAGTCTCTGTCTCTATATTTGATATAGCACAACACCTAGTACACTCACATTTAGCGAGTTCCATAGAATAGAACATAATACCTACTGAAAATTTAGAATATTACACTTTGATGGCTGCCTTGTCAAGATGTTACTAATAATTACTACATTCCGGATATTCTCAATGAAATACGATCGCTTACCCGTCCTGGCATTACATTGCCAAAGGTGCCTACTCTCTCCAGTGTAGAGGTGCTACATATATACATGCGTATTATACTCGTACAAGTACCATCAATACCTTTGGTATATCGAGTGTCAGTCATAGCAGGGATGCTTGACGTACGACATATCGGGGTACGGGCCAATAGCTCGCGACTACAGTCGTTCAATTTCGCCACCTACAACACTCCAGTTGGATTGTCAGGTGGGCAGGAGCTCCATCAGACAAGCTGCTATTTAGATGCATCTGGTTTATTTGAAAGCCGTCAACAACATAGTTGGGAAATGACTATGATAGGCGCCAGATAAATGTAGAATAATGGTCATTGACCCACCTACATTTATGGACACACTTAATTTCAAAAACCGAAATAATGACATAAAATAAAGCTGTCCTGAATCGATATACCTATATCGTGATCCTTCTTTTTTCCAGTAGGTAATGGAAAATTATTTATAATTTACTGTCCGGGTAACCCTACCCGGACAGTAAATATGAAGAGATATTAAGGAAAGGTCAATATACTTTATTCCACATTTATTTGGCGCCTACCATAGTAATTGATGATGATGATGTAGTAATTAACTGTTTCTGATGATCTTCGGTATCTAGCACATAGATGTTACGTACCAACTTTAGATGTGTAAGACTGAAATCAAACTCTTGAAGTTCATTTACATCGAGCAATTTACTTGCCAGTAGTAATTAGAAACAATACCTTCTAAACTTTGCGTTACGATGGAGTAACTTTTACTACCTAATTGTTGCTTTCACTGAAATATAAATTGCTTTTCGTTAAACTGTAGAACCTATCTACTTTCAGTTTATAGTACCTACTTACGTAGAAGGTTGACACGGTCAGTAACAACAGACTGTTTGACTCTCTATGATCGATTTTGGTTTTTCGTTTTTTAACCGACTGCAAAAAAGGAGGAGGTTCTCAATTCTATTGAATGTTTTATGTTTGCATGTTTGTTCAGCGATACAACTTATCGCCAATTGTATACCTTTGATGATTCTCTTTTTGATTGGAAGGGCACTTAACTATCACGAGGTGGTTTAGTTTAAAACCGAAGACGGTTGTATCTTAATATTTTTTTATGTCTTGATTTAATAGTATAAAATAATCTTGACAAAATTTTTGTTTTACATGTTTGTAAACGATGTGACGATCTCATCATGTTTGCGGGGAAAGCTTGGCCAGAGATAGCCCAAGACAGAGAGGTTTGGAAGGAGAAGGGGGAGGCCTTTGCTCAGCAGTGGGACACAAAAGTAGGCTAGGAAAAAAAAAAAAAAAAATGTTTGTAAAAAGTAATCATCAAATGACTTTGGGAGTGTCAGACTCTGACTAAATAAAACCCATCCGTGTTCCTCCACATGCCCTTTGCGTTCCAGGGCCGTGCTGACACTTTCAAAAATTGCGCGACTCTGGCAGGCCCTGTCTTCTATGCTGACATTTCTCTTTGAGGCGCGCGTGAAACTCATCGCGCCGTCGACCCGGGCCTGCAGTGTCATTCTGTAAACATGTCGAAGTGAAGGCCTAGGTGAAGTGATCATAAATTCATGTAATCAAGATGGAATGACAGCTCACTTCGTGATCACTTCACCCAAGCCTTCTCTTTGACATGTTGACAGAATCGACCGGCTGGTCCTTATCGGACGCTACACTGTTGCCAAATGCCATAAGCTTCTTATTATCTCTAAAAATGCACGGTTTCTATGCAACAGGCCAACAGAAACCAGTTAGTAGTTAATATGAATGGACACCTCATTTCATAGTTTCGCTATTAACTCCGCCTTGGGGCGACACTTCCAATCTATTCGACTAGCTCCTGTTGTTCAGGGTGGAGTACATCGCTCGTTATGACGTAATTGGAAGGAAGGGGGATCATGTGAATGCATTAATGGAAGCAGTATCATTATAAAATGACGCTAATAGGAAACGTGATCGTTCGCTTGTGATGGGGCACATTTACATGAACCACTTTGAATTTCGCTAGAAAATGGGTCAGTTGTTTTCATCAGGAATATTTTGGATTAAATATTTTTCTATTGCAATAAGGTCTCCAAAATCAACCTTCCAAAATCGTTTTCAGATTACTATTAGGCAAGCTTTTGAAACGTCAGATAAGTTTTATCACATGATCATGGCAGCTTGTGATATTGTCAATACAAAGGCTGAAAATATATTCCTCACATAAAAGTTATCTGACTATTGAAAAATCAGCCCTAAATCATTTTAACTTGACATGTAGACAGTTACATGTCTTTGGTTGGACAATCACAGCATTCATAATTCGCATAGAAAACAACTAAATTCAAACAAGTATAGGTACTGCATTACAGGATTCAATAATTAAATGTAATTAATTGCAGGACTACTTATGTCATTAATTTCTCACATAACACAAACTCACATTATACGCAAACAATTATTATTCAGTTTGACGTCCGTATCTACCACAGGGATCCAGTAGAATATCAGCGTTAGGCATATTTGCCTGACACATCCCGAGCTGGACTCCCATTTGGTGCAACTTTGATGCACCAATGGGCACACCGCATTATGGTTGTTTCTTTCTATTTTTTACTATCTACCTTTTTTATGAGGATGGGAAATCATCAAATGACTCCTTCCGCTCTGGGCGGAGCGGGAGGGAGTGTCAGACTTACTGACTAAAACCCATCCGTGTTCTTCCTTATACCCTTTGCGTTACTGTATCTACCTGTGACATAAGGTCACTTTCTTTGTTTCAACGTGTTAATTTTATGTTGGCACCACTACGGTAAAATTATTTTGATATTTGTGATCCTTGTAATATTTGTTTATTTTTGTGTGTTGTGTTAATGTACTGTTTATATTGTTTACGTTGTGTTGCATCAAAAAACATGTTTTATCTTTCTAAGCCAAGGAGTCGATCCGCAAACTATAAAAAAAATATTTCTTTGTCATTGTTAGGAGTACTTAATAGAATACAAGATAATTTTTCATGTTGGCAAGCAATTAGCAAAATAATAAAGAATCGTAGTGTCAAAAACCGGGTGAGGAAAAGTTGGTCGACACTTAATAACAATCTTTGAGCCTCGAAACTTCTTATTGTGTCGTCAACTTCGTTTAAATCAAACTTTAGCATTAGTTAAAGTCGACCAACGATTAAAAACCGCTACTTTCAGAACTTTTCTTCTTAGTACAGTATTTATATTAATTATTTAAGCTTACAAAGTGGGAAAAATCTGAATAAACTGCTTTATTTTGACTTTTTACATACAAACGGCTTTATTTTTATAAAATCTTTTTGGTTTTTACTCTATATGTGTTTTAGAAACTGTGCTTATATACTGAAAGTAGGTACTATTATCATATAGACTGAGGAGCAGCTCGTGGCTAAATAATAACAGCTGCACGGGTCGATCTTAAAGGTTAAGCAACCCTTGCTGAGGTTGGTCTGTGGATGGGTGACCATCTTCACATACCGATACTCCTTCGTGCCTTGGAATACACGTTAAGCCATTGGTCCCGGCAGCCATTTGTAGATCTTTGGCAGTCGTACGGATTGTTAGAAGCCAGAAAATCTGAAACCAGTCTTGCCAAGAAGTACCGTGTTACTCAGTTAATGGGTTGTGGTGATCTGGTTCCGTATGGTGTCGGACATAAAAGAATAGCACCATCGCATCACTTCCCGTGGGTGTAAGAGGCGAATAAAGGACTCACCAGAGAATGGGCAGCAGCATACTCTGTAATACAATGCTATAGCTACACTGTAAACCGCCTGCCAAAAGTGGTGATGATTCCCGAACTTCACGCGAACGAAGAATTGGGCAACACCAAGTGATAGCTGATAAGTTTACTGATAAACAGTAACGACATTCGACCTTAGTCCACTAACCTTCAGAAAGTTTTTTTTCAATTAGCTCGAAGATCTAAGTTACTCGTTCAGTGTCTGCGACAACCATACTCCTCGGGGGAGTCGTTTAGTACAAAAGAAGCTATTTTAGCATTCAGCACACTTGTTCTCATTACGAGGGGCTTTGTCCTAATTTATGAGGTACGTGAACTCTTTACTTGGCAATACACACCTAAGTACATTTTTATTAAAAACGACGATATTAATTTCAGGCAAACATTTCCCTAGGTGGAAATTCCTCACGTGAATGTTTAGTGAAGTGCCAATAAAAGTGTTTTGCAATATTCGTAATGTTTTTGAGGATGGTATGATATACATGCTTTATAGCGTGGGGTCTAGTAGGTACCTACATTCTGGAAGTACCTAGGTACTCAAAGAAATGTGCGATTCGAAAGGTTTATCTTAATCTCAAGAGTCTCACGTTCATCAACCAAGTAAACAAAAAAAACTAACTAAATAACATTTTTAATCATTTGAAAATCCTTTGCTGACGTATAAAGTCCCACTACTGGACATAAGCCTCCCTCCATTATTTCTATGGTTCCCCTTTCTACGCCACTTCTATTTTAATTTGATTTATTCAAAAGCTGTTTTCACCATCAATTATAAATTCTGCTAAACCGTAAAACAGTTTGTCGGCAGTCGTTCTCATGGCAATCCTGCCATCTCCTTGGTAGTCAGAATTTCTCATTAAAACCAAAGACTGTTTCTGTCGCTAAACAAAAATCTCATTCAAATATTTCAGATCGATTTCATGTCCACCGCTCGTGATTCTTTTCGTAACGTACAATTGATACGATCATACGATATTTGCCAAGGCCATTCCCGTTTGGCAAATAACCAGAATGTCTTTCTAGCGATAGTGTGGGGCAATTGAAATTAATGTCCGTTGTGATTCATTTGTCTCATTTTGCGACCATTCAAGGTTACTCCTTGACATACATTTGATTTTATTTCAGTGTCATTAACAATATACACTTCTGGACACATCTATTGGCCCACCTTTTATTTTCAGTTTCGTTTGGTCCTAGCTAAAATTTTATATTAGGTCGAGCAAAAAGTTTTTATGCAGTTTTGAACCTGGCACATTCACAATTTCATTCAATAGTATTTTTTTGAATTTCGAACACAGAATTTAAAGAAACAAAAGACAATTTGGAGCCTGTTTGTTGATATCAAACAATCGAATACTAAGAAAACTTGGTTTTATTGGTTTACTTGGATTTAATTCTTGAAAAAGTGATTGATATCTTTGGTTTTGCAACAAACATTACTTATTCTTAACATTAAGGTGAGGTTCTATCAATAATCTATGGATACTTCACCTGAAGTCGCCGCCCAAGCTGTGGCACTTATTCAGGCCGGACACAGCCAAAGAAACGTGAGTGCTCAACTTAATTTAAGTCGATCTGCGGTCCGAAATGTTTATCGGAGGTACCTAGAGACTGGCGGCTTTGTTCGTCGCCAAGAAAGGCCACGATCTCGGGTCACAACTGAAAGGCAGGATCGATTCATCGTGACGACCAGCTTGAGAAATCGTCACCTTACCTCCATTGAGATACAAAACCAACTTCGCGACTTCCACGGAGTATCTGTGAGCGCTCGAACTGTTCGGAGAAGGTTAAAAGAACGCGATATGGTACCACACAAGCCAGCTAATGGGCCCAAACTAACGCGAGCCCACCGAACAGCGCGCCTTCATTTCGCACGCAGTCATTTAAATTGGACACAGCAAGATTGGAGCCGTGTACTCTTTTCTGATGAGTCTAAAATTGTGTTACATGGCAATGATGGAAGGAAGAAGGTCTACCGACGTAAGGGAGAGCGTTTCGCACAATGCTGCTTTGAAGAGAGGGTTGCTTATGGCGGTGGCTCATGGACTGTCTGGGGCGGTATATCCGCGAGCGGCAAAACTCAACTTGAGGTTGTTACAGGACCACGGCTGCCAACATTAAATGCTGAAAGGTACATTCGTGAGTGCTTAGAACCTCACGTGATACCATACGCGGACTATGTGGGCCCAAATTTCCTTTTTATGCATCATAATGCAAGAGCCCATGCGGCCGGCATCGTCAGGGAATATCTTCGGGATGTGAACATCACAGTTATGGACTGGCCAGCCAGAAGCCCAGACATGAACCCCATTGAGCACATGTGGGACAAGCTAAAAAGACGTGTTAGGGCTCGTCAGCCAGTTGCCCAGACGATGCAGGAGTTGAAAACTGCCATAGAAGAGGAATGGGACATGATCCCTCAAAATTTCATAGAGCGGTTGATATACTCTATGCCTAATCGTATGAGAGCTGTGGTAGATGCCCATGGAGGCAACACGCGTTATTAAATTAAACCTTTATTTGATAAAACATGTTTTTTATTCAAAAATCAATTGCCTTTAACAAGGCGCATATCCGACTTGTTAGGCGTAGCTCCATGTCGTATGGTATTCTGAATTCAAATTTAAAACAATACGATCGAAAAAGATGGTAAAATGTATCAGGTTTAAAACTGCATCAACAGTTTTTGTTCAATCTAGTAATCATATTTCGGTAGGGGCCATCGAAACCTAAACTCTAAGGTGGGCCAATAGATGTGTCCAGAAGTGTATTTTGCTTAAGATTTAAGAAAATTATTGTGTGTCTAGATTGATTTTTTTATTCTTCGTTTTTTTTACAAAAGCGGTTTAGAATTATATTACCTTCCAAATGTACTTAACCACTTTGAAATCTTTTGCCCTTCGCAGTACTTAGGTATAACCCAACTTTTAATTTACATGGGTCATCTATCCTCATATTTAGAAAATGCCGAATAAAATTCAGATGGTTGTTATTGAATATCGTAAAAATAATTGATTTAGGCAAAACCTTCTGTTAGTAGGAGTTGCAAGACCTTCTGTTGCTATTACAATAAAATGTTGAGTGTCGACGTCATTAAATATAGATACCCGTATGAATGACGTGTATGTAGAACAATATGTTATTTATCGTATTGAAAACAGGATTGTTTCGAGTCGTATTGACTGACAAACACTGATGCCTCCTGGGATAATTCCCGGCAGCGTTCTTTAGAAATAGGGTGTGCAGATGAACAAGCACATTTTATCACATTCGAGAAAATTCCCTAGACGTCGCCGTGTCGGCGCCTTTTAACGAGGGTTGCTAATATCTTTGTAAATAAATCGATTATTTTAAAATTCAACTAGGAAGCTTTAGCCTGCAGCGAATATTTGTTTTTTTTTCTTTTGGTGGATTTTGTTTCACACACAACAGATAGTCGATGGGGCCGAAAAGTTCTGCAGTGGCGACCGCGTATCGGAAGACGCAGCGTCTGAAGGCCTCCCACAAGATGGATCGATGACCTGGTGAGGGTCGCTGGTAGCCGATGGATGCGAGACGCACAAGACCGGTTGTTGTGGCGACACTTGTGGGAGGCCTATGTCCAGCAGTGGACGTCTTTTGGCTGATATGATGATTCAGACACGGTGTTAATCGTTATTGAATAAATGAATTGAATTGAATTGAATTGATAAGCATAACACACAACTAACTACTACCTGGTTTTTAGAAACAAATCCGCGCGTCATAAATCAAATGAAAGATGATGTAAGTGGCTGTTGTTTTTTAACCGACTTCAAGAATGAGGTTATGTATCAATCAATTACAGCATGTATCGAGCGACACATCAATTTTGTGATTCATAAACAGATTGCCAATTCTAATATTTTTGCGACTGAAATGCGAATTCGAACGTTGCTTATGAATGAGCAGAATCGGCCCTCAGATGAAAATTGTGCCTTTAAATCTTTTTTATCTTTCAATAGCAAGTAAAAGGGGTTCACGGACAAAAATAAGGCTCTTGGAAACAGACCCTTGGGAAAGTCTGATAACTAACTCAAAACTAGTAATATTGAATGTGAAGTTTGAAGTCTCTGGGCGAAAAGTCACTTGACAAGATAACAGCCCTTATTCCAGGCAAACTATTTGAAGAACTAGAAATAGCTCAAAGAAAATAGTTTTATCTGACTGAAAGAATCGAAGGCTGTGCTGATAATACTCGTATATTAGTTCGTTGCCAATGCATGTGGTGCCTATAGTTTCAACTGTCAGAATGTAGTAAGTAATGGGTTGAATAATAGGTATTCACTTTATTTCATCCCTTCGGGTTGAATAATAGGTATTCATTTTATTTCATCCCTAGGTTGAATAATAGGTATTCACTTTATTTCATTTTATTGCTTGGTCGAAACGAAAATTTGCTCTAAAAGATTTTTAATAGATAGCGGACCATTCTTTGCTTACCTTTAGTTATTTGTAATTATTTGTTTGTTAGCTTTAAAAACCTATTATTTTTATGATAAATGGTTTTCGAAATAGATTTTGAGCGGATTTCACCAATGTAACTGAACGCGATCAAGAGCTGTCAGCGTCAATATTCCATAGAAAAGTAGTGAGACTGACAGCTTATAAACGTGCTAACACGCTGACCGCGATCAGTTTGGCTTGGTGAAAATGGCCCTTAATTGCTGTCGTGAAGATTTGAGCTCGATCCTGATAGATTTGCCAGAAAAAATAAAACTCAAAGATCATTGGAACAGTATGTAGGAGCAGGAGCAGGTTCCCAGCATGCGCAGCGTGTGTGAGTCCACTTACTTCAATATAAGTTTGTATAAATGTTATGTTGTTCCTTCCTGTTTTTAACAAGTGTTGCAATAATGTGCATTTAAATGATGAAAAAAATTTAAAAAAATATTCCATGTAAATCGTACTAAAAGCAGAAAACGTTTAACTTAAATGAATAACTTTAAAACGAACTCCACTAAATTAAAATCCCCTCCAACCGTAAATAAACTTTGTAACCGTTTCAGTAAACAAAACAAATTAATTATGAAACTTTCTATGTGGGTTAAGCAAATACCTACGAACTATGAACGATTGATAAGGATCCCTTAATAGATGTAAACATTGAAATTGTCTGAAGGATTACCGGTTTAAGTTTCGTCTTAATTGTATGTCAATATTGATTTAAGATTGAGTCTTCATTGATTTGAAGGTTGTTAATTTTAGCAGTCTATACCTTCTTATCATCAGTAAAGATTGCAGACGGGAACCTTACCTGCTTGTATACAAAGAATGATATCAACATAGTAACATACATAATAAATTCACGCATTTTTCTCTTGGGGGTAGACAGATACTAAAGACCGGCAAAATATGCGGTCTTTCTATCTCGCTGCCGGCCGGTCAATTGAATTTAAAATCACCGTTTGAGACCTATTCCTGACGTTAGAACGACGTAACAAATTATTTTAATTAGTTTTTATATTAAGTTTTTGTACAAATTGTTATTCCCTTAAAAGAACTTGCATGTTAACTGAAAAGAAGCCAGAAAATATCGTTTGCTGTGCAGCTCTCATTAAACTCCTTTGATAACAAGATCTGAAATTTACTCTAAATAAAATTATAAACACTCCCTGTATTTTACGATCCATGTTACATTCTCGCTACTTAATATTTTATTAATACGTTTTATTACTGAAATACAGTTTTAATGAGATCCGAGTCACCCGGATATGATGAGCTTTATTTTTATCGCTCACACGCATCAGAGGACGCCCTTTTTTATTCCGTACGAGTTATCTCAGAACGAGGCATTAACGAGTTTTATAGGATTTCGAATTTAAATTCCCAGCTAGGTAGACCAGATAAATGTGCAATAATGGTCATTGACCTACATCATTATATTTATTGACTTTCTTAATATCAAAAAACAAAAATAAAGACATAAAGCTGTCCTGTCTCTGGTAATGAAAAAGTGATAACAAGGAAAGGTCAATGAACTTTATTGCAACTTTTTCTTGCGCTTCAAGAGTTGCAGTGATTGGGAATGTGTAGCGTGCTTGTCCCATTAAAAATAATGGCGATGCCTCTGGCAGAAGCATAATGAACTGCCTATTTCTGTAGGCACATGCTTATTATGCGGTAGGTACGATAAAGTATAATACACCAAAGTACAGTTACGAACATTATGCACGTATGAATTAATTTTATGAAAAATGGAAACAAATATCTCATGTTCTGTAAAATAAAATAAATGTGATTTAGGAACCAAACTATTACGAAAAGATCTTTTATCGAAGTAAAAATATGTTTTTCACTAGAAAATTAATTTCACGAGAAATTTGCCTTGGATTTTGGGTGAGAGTAAGTAATTAACTGGTGAAGCAAGAACAGTGACAGTAGCTTGGCTCACACAGTCACACGATGAGATCAGCTGGACACTAATGGCAGATGGGGCACTGCAAGGTACTAATGAAGTAGAGGCAATAACTGGCTAAGCCAGCTCGTACGATAACTTGCACTGTGTAAACCCACCTTTATAAACAAGGAAAGAAAGAGAACAAAGAATAAAATTAACAGTTGTAGGTATATCGAAGCCCGCAGAATATCGTAAAATACAAATATTTGTGCAAGGCGCGTTTCAACGAAGCTCCCGACCTCGATAACTCTATGAACCTTCGTTCCTCATAAAACCTCCAGTAGGTACAGGTTAAACAAACAACTGGCTGTTGACTCTAGGAACGGTTTAAGGCCGAATAGCCCATTACAGTTACTTGTAGTTTCAACGAAAATACAACTGATTTAGTTATGGAAATATGGCGATAGTTTTCAGCAGGTTTTATAGCCTTCGAAGTAATAAAAAACAAAACATTTTAAAAGTTTACAAAACACGCCAGCATGTTCTATATAATTCTTGTGTGTTCGCATACATCAATAAAGGTTTTTGTTTTTCTTTGTTTCATAGAATCCTAAAATCTACACGGTATATATGAAAAACGCTTTGAAGATAGAAAAAAAAAACAAATAACACAGTAAACAAAGCGAATGTCCAGAACAAACCATGGAAGCACGGACAGAGGTAAAAGAATGCAAAGTAATATCCGTTTTTATGCGGAAAATACTGCTCACATTTTACTGTACAATTGATGTTTTAGAATTCAGCAGTAGTGCTTGTTAGCACTGCGGTGTGACGGCTCTTCACTTAGTACCTGCATATATGTAGGTACTATATGCATGCAAAAATAACAAGACCCTCGTGCGATACAGGGAAGCGCGACCTGAAAATGTGATATTTTTCCTTTATTTTGTGCTAAAACAAAGCAAACCGTGAGTTAGGACATCTTTGATTATTCAATGACAAGGGTCGGTATGTGACAAGTCGGCATTTGTGAAATTGTGATGTTGGTTTTTTTTCTCAGTGAGCGAAAACAGGGTTAAAAGGATGATCGCTCGGTCGCCCTTGAGGTACGTTTCAATAAAATGTTAGCTCTAATTTCTGAAGTTTCTGGAAGAGACTTAGCTCTACGACTGGTCCGTAAGACTAGAACAAAACCATAACACAAGCTCTGCTTAGCTTGGGATCAGATGGCCGTGTGTGAGTTGTCCCAAGATATTTATTATTATTATTATTAAAAAGTCGTCCAATTTCAAATTCAATTAAGTCTGGTCTTTTACTGCTGAATAAAGCTGGAATGAAGAAATAGTGATGGATGTGGTATGAAGGTATTTCGTAGGCTTCTGCACTAGACAGGTTATCGTTTCCGTTTTGATTGGTGTCAATACAAATAGAGGCGAAACCATCCGAGTGATTGATTGTCTCAAACATCGAAACTTTAGGCGAAAACGTAACCAATATACTCCAAAAGTAGAAAGAAAATGTGAATGAATAACAGCAATTTGATGCTTCTTAAAAAAATCTTCTCAGAAAATGAATTACGAGCATTACATTACTTCTTACAATCTGTAAAGCTGAAAGAAAAACACACAGAAAAACAGATAAGCTGTTTAAGGAAACGTCCATTTTTAAATCATTTGTAAGGGATTATTCTGTTTCAAGTCTCTCAAAATAACAAGTTGGAAATCTGTATCGTTTTTAAAAGATTAAAACATTTGTCTGCTCGTTGCACACGTTTTCCGGTTTATATAATATAGTACAATGACTTAAATCTACCAAAATGCAACGTTAAAAAAACAATACACTTCTGAATTCCTCTGTTATTCTTTTGAATATTTTGTCTGTTTGAAAATCACGACATATAAGTATACATAGTAGCTTTTTATAACTCTAATATACTTTGTAAATTGACCGAATTACTATCTACTATTACTTTCCTTACAAACAAGTTCACAGACCGTCGTACAAGCAAAAAGAAAAGTATTTGTCTCACAACACGAGTTCCTGACAAGGGGAAGTACCTTCCACAATAGGTATTATGCAATCTGTTTATCAACTTCTCGCGACTTACACAATAACGTTAACAGAGAAGTTTTTCAACAGTAAGTAGTTGATAAGTATCGGGGCACTCGACATTTACATAAAAGGTAGAGTTTTGTTCGCGATAGATATGACAATTTCATATTTTCAACCTTATGAAACAACTAGCTTTTGCCCGTAGCTCCGCCCGAATGGATGTTAGTTATCGCCGTCAAAAAGTAGCCTTTGTCCTTCTCCATATCCCAGGCTATATATCTGCTAAATTTCATGACGATCCGTTCAGCCGTTTTAGTGTAAAAGCGTGACTGACAGACAGAGTAACATTCGCATTTATTAATAAACTTTTGACCACAAAACGTGTAAGTCAGTCGGCAACGAACATAAAAAAAATATTAAAATTCAGAGCAGTTTTCTTAACATAAAAGTTATTTAAGTAAAGAAGTGTTTCCTATCTCAGCAGAAAATACTAGTCTGTCTTATAGAAACAGGAAGTTGAAAAACTAAAGGACGCAAAAGTTTTGAGATCTTTTTGTCTGCGCCAACTTAAACAAAAGCAAAATGGCGGCGCGTAGTTCAAACAACATGACATTTGGTCGAGTTAGTTGTGTTCAACACTCGTTTTTGTCTCATTTTCTCTTCGTTAATGTCGTATATATTTTGCATGAAAACCGCAGTTAAAATGCGAGTTTTTATCTTTCGCTGAAATTATTCTTTAACGTTTGCAAATCAGGGTAAATAGGAGCGGTCTGAAGCAGCCAAGTTTAAAAAGGTTACATTTTAAACGAAGAATCAGGTTAGCCATGCTGACGTTGATGTTAATGTCGGGATTTATTATTCGTATAGAGATAAAATATTTTCAAAGTCGGAGAAAATTGTGCCAAGTGGACTTTGCATTAATGTGACACCTGCGCTTTAATCAGAATGCGAAAATTCGTTTTCATGACATTATACTGTATGAAAATGTTCACCAGTAAGACATAGCTATAAAAGGAAATCGTATTTTTCATTAACTTCGTGTTTTACAGAAATAATCTTTAATACAATCTCAATGGTTCGTTTATTGGAAAATCTTCGCGCTGAAAGTCAATTTTCATGCTACAAATATACAGCGCCGAAGGCTTTAAACCAAAACTTCATCGTAAAGTTTTGCCAATGTCATGAAGTTTCTTTGTAAAATGTAGTCTTAAAGTTTACGGGAAAATACTTAACATTAAATAAGTGAACATGAATTTTGATTTCTTGACAATATTTTGATGTTTTATGGGTCCACTATTTTCATGTTACAAGCAAAACTATTATCTACCAATAGTGGTAGTATACGTGTGTGTTCAACCCTAATAAATACGAATATAATGCCTATTCCAGCTTCCAAGTCTTCTCAAAGCTTTTCGGTACCACAACAATGTAATCTGAGACGTCTATTAGATTTCGAGTTTTCAATTAAAACGTTATTCGGAAACCATTTTGGTATTTTGCGGCCGTAGTTGGTATTAAATCATAAGCTGTAGATGGTAGTTCTATGTACATGCTATTAATATTCGGCTATGAAACCAACGAGTTGCCTTTGAAGCGCGCTTCAGGCGTGGTTATTCTGTTAGACATTTTGAGAACACGTTCATGTTGCCACGTAATAAGTGTAATGTCCAACGCCCGATTCTCGCTTCTTCGCTTCCCAGGTCGACCGGAGCTGTTCTTAAATTAAATACCAGACACATTGTATGCGACAAATCTTCCGTGCACGTAATAATATATCTACGATCATTACGGAATACGATACCCATATTTACAGACGTAAGCAAAATAGCATCCGAGTTCTCCCGGTAGTTTGTGTCCAGACACGACAATTTATCGACTCCAAGTGCTATTTTCGTGGCTTCACATAGTTTATTTCTTGGTTTCCGATGTCCATATTTATAGAAATAAAAACAGGCAGGGGGTTGTTTTTATTTTATTTTTGCGAGCTGTTTTTATGGCCGCGTACTCAAACGCCTGCTGCGGCTCAGTTTCCGCAACTCCGGGTCGTGTGTAGGAGCATTTGATGCGGAAACTTAGTTAGTCCGGCATGTTACAAATGACGGTCCGTTACGGCGGTCAAATGTTTGCAATACTAGAGTAATTACATAAATAAGATAGCGCCAAATTACCTTTCGTAGTACTTAGGTACTTGTTTTTTGTTTGCTCTGCGGCTGTAACAGTAAACATTTTGAGGTGAAACGATTATGAGGGCGACGTTGGGGTATCAAGGTAAAGGACGGACCTTAATTTCGCTGAGTTTTTAGATCAACTTTAGGCTAAAACAGAATTTATATTTAGAAAATGTGATTAGAGACAACATTGCTGTCTGGCTGGTCGAAGGGGATGACCCTTGATTCGAGTTTGGTTTGAGTAGGAGTGAAAAATTTTGTTAAACTACACGTAAACATGATCACTGAAGTGATAAACAGTGACGTGTAGGTAGCTACACATGCAATTAACTTATAGCTGCCCAAACGACAGGAATTTCGACCCTCCCCCGGGCAATCACGACATATTATTACCGATTTTCTGACCCTTTTCCCCTGTCAAACATAATAATTTCGTGCGTCACTTTCGCTTAGCCATAAACCAGAGCAGGGCGTGTCTTTGCCACCTGTATGAGTGGACGTTGACCTTGTGGCCCAACTGGCTCGACTGGGCCTAGCCAGAAGGCTTTCACGTTAATAACGTTTTTAAGGCCAGGTTATCCGGAAAAACGTTGTTTTGCATTGTGTAAAATTGTGTTTTATTCGTAAACAACACGGATTTAAATTTTGAAAAAAATATATTACATATTTCACACTTCGATCTAGCTATTTCGGCCGTGCGATACACGATTACTTGCACTTTACTGCATCCAATTAAATCGCAAAGACAAGTCAAAATCAGGATGTAATTATCATTTCATTTGAGTTATATAAGGTTTTGAGTAATAAAACTTATACCACAATAAAGGTCGTAAAAAATGTGATATAAATCGGCCGTCATAATGTGAAATATGAAAATACGTATCCCACTAATTCCAAAATCAAGTGATTTTGTCTTTTCATGCGCGCGCCCCGTGTCATTTAGTCCCGAGCGGAACGTGTTGGAGGTCGGACGTGTGCCAATTCTTGCGATCCCGCCACCCCCGCTAAGTTCTGTTACTGGCTAAGCCTAAATTGATTACCGCTCGAGCACTGCCGGCACACCGGTGTGCCGCGAATTTAATGTTTATGTTTATTTACGTAAGATTTATTTTTTATTTTGGAATTTTCACGTGTCGAGCGGTTAAATAATAATACTTGTATACAATTTAGTGTTCAAACAGTTGTAATATAAGTAGTTAGTTTTTATTAGCAGTAGCTATAATTTTGTAAAAAAAAATGGGGGGAAAAAAAGTTGTCACGGCTCTTCGTTGCAGCGGTAACTACTTTTTTTTATAAACTTCGGCTGAATAAACAAAAAGGTACATAGGTATATACATAATTTACTTTACTAGGTAAGTACCGACACGAAACAGATAAATTTACACACCGCAAACATATGTGTAAACAGTTTAATTTAAACCTTATTTCAATACGCATAAAGACGTGCGCTTTAGTGGTTTAGTTTTCGCGCGGAATAGATTTACCAACCGCATCGAGTATGTAAAACAATTGAATTTGAACCCTATTTCAGAGTGCATAAAGCCACCTCGCGCGCACATGATACAATGATTTACTGTTTTCAAATATCAAATAGGTAGTTCACCCCGCTACGTTAGTCTTGATGGTTTCGGAGAGTTTGTATAAGTCTTATAATATTTGTTATTTATTAGAAATGTCTGTTTTCACTTATCTTACTCCTAAACAAATGCTAAAATAATAGCTCGTATTTCCTACATGAGAGTTGAATATCGGTGCAATAATGTTTTGGTGTTCATGTAGAGAAGAAATATAAGTGTAGTTATACGCTAGGTGGGTACCTACTCACAGCCACCACAACACAACAAATAATAATATTTATGGCGTCTGCAACGTTTGTGCAGGTCTCGTCTATGCTAACCAATACGCGCAGCGCACTCGTGAGTCGCGTGCCATAGTGTGAAAGTGTTACAGTATGACCATTTCCAATGAAAATATTATAATAACATACTTTTGGAAACGTTTAGGCTACCGGACCAGCTCATTTATGCGCTGTACACTAGAGTCCATCCTCTTACTAATTACTAACAATGTATCAAGATATGACAAGACATACAAAAAACTATGTGGTCAGTTTGGATAGTTTTTCCAATCCAATGCGTAACTTTATCGGTGTTTATTGGCAAGAGGAAATATGTATAGAAATTATAAATTAAATACACTAAACTGTTTTTAATTGACTATTGTATTGTGTATTTAATAATATACAATACAATAGTCAATAGTCAATACCGACTTCCAAAAAAGAAGAGGTTATCAATTCGACTGTTTTTTTTGTTGTATTTTTGCTCAGCGATATTTTCGCCAATTGTCAACCGATTTTGATGATTCTATTTTTTTTTGGAAGTGTATCTTTCCGGACTGATCCCATTTCAATTTGGTGAAGATCTGATGAAGAACTTCGGAGATAGGTAACGGAACTCTTAATTCCCGTAGGAATTCCCGTTCCCGTATAGCCGTACAGCCTTCCCCATGAATGTAACTATCATAAATTCATAATCACAATACAAAAAAGAATTTCTCGCACCGCGTCGCACGCAGTCACGCACGCTCGACGCGTTCTCGTTTGGTGGCCGCGTCTCGCGCACCGCCCGTTCGACTTAATAATATTGTTGAATTATTTTAATTTTACATTATCTCCTAAACGGTGACTTCAAATAACATGCTGTAAAAGACAAAGTTTATCTTCATAAAATTGTCTTGATGATGAAGTAACTTTCGCTAGTAAGGATTAATATGCCTGCCTAATATTAATGCTGAAAAACCACCTTTAATTTTTAAATAAATTATTTGACATAAAATGCCTTAGTGTGGCTTATTTATAAGAGATAGATATAGGTGTAACGTCGCGGACTTTTTTTTAGATCGAATGAAAAACAATATCTTTGTAGTACATGGTACTTACGTATAATTAGCTATTACCACAGCGCACTTTCACTTTATAATATTATTTAGTATAGATTTGAAAAAAATAGTATCTCATTATCATTATTGTAACACCATAAAAATACATAAAGAAATTAAACACACACCCCCACATAAGTACATACCTACGTAATAATTACAATTCTATCCTATTTATTTATAACGGTTTGCTATCTATGTTTCTGTGTATGTGCGTCTGTGTGCCTGTGTATCTGTCTTTGGCACTGTAGCTCTGTTATCTTTATTGAACAGGGATATTTTGTAAGTTTTTAAAATTTTACTTGTTAATTACCAACAAATTAAAATCAAAATTTGCGTTACAGGTCAATAGAGCATGCGGAAGGGCGTGACTTGTCTCCAAAATAATACTCATTCCCAACTATACCGTCGGGGGTAACCCCAATAGGGTTACCCCCGACGGTATAGTTGGGAAAGACACCATTGTTGAAATTAAATGTCCAATAACGGCATTTAGAAAAGGGAAATGCTGCTATTGAAGAAATAAAATACATATATTTAAATTCGATAGAATAAAACATACCAGGGTTATAAACAAAAAAAGTAATTGGTATTACCAAGTGCAGGGTCAACTTCACGTAACAGAAAGGAACCAATGCATTTTTGGAATATGGTCCGGTGAAAACTAGTAGTAGAAAATGTTTCAAGAGATGACGAATTTTGGCGGGTGCATATGGAGAAAAAAATTATAGATATTTATTTGAAATGTATATTGCCAGAGATTGTGGATCCGCGCCAAAATCGCGGTATGCCAATACGAGACATAATATTGAAAGAAAACAAAGAAAATGTTAATGATAAGCCTGTGCAGCCAGGTCCAAGCAAATCCAAGGACCATATTCCGTGTCAATCTATTCAGCTAGGTCCATGCAAACCGAGACAGCTACAGTTCAACGAATTTTAGCCAGTTGCATTGGTAACTTTTATTATGTTAACTATTTGATTAAAAAATATAAAAACGTTTTTTTTTTTTTTTAATAGCATCTAGGCAAATTCCAAACCATTTATACTTCTAAGCTTTCTTGAATTGTAATATTCAAGATTTTTTTTTTCTTTATTTATTTAGGGACATTTATGATCGCAATGCGTATGTCAGTCCCATATTCAAGAATTGTAACATAATTTTCCTAAAGTAAGTGTGCCTACCTACTACTTGATTTTTACGAAGGTATCGCACCAAAGCCAAATAGCGCGCGAAGCGTAGTTTTGTATCGTACTCGTATTCATAATTTTCGTGTCAGTCAGATTTTAAATCCACCATAATACTCTAAAATAAATAAGTATTCTTACTGATTTTTAATGATTAGTAATTGGATTCAAGTTTGTACAATACGTACTTAATCCATCTATAACCTTAAAAAATACTAAATAGAAAAATAAAACAAAATAAACTTATACTAATCAAATCAAGTTGATCTACTGCATTACTATATCCTGTGACGGAATTTAGTACCTACCCGTGAACTCATGAGCGAGCGGTGCGCTTGGTGCGCGCGTCTCCCGCGCATCGTAACTTATTACGTATCGCTACTCCTTGCGGGGCCTGGGGTAAGCGTTAGATGCCTACGCGCTCAAGTAAGGCTCGCCTTAATTGTAAACTCCGTTGTCGTGCTTGTAAACATAAGGTTATGTTGTTTTTTGAACGTTGAAGGTACTTTGTGATTGTTATTACGGCCGGGAAATGTCTGAATTAATAATGTTTGTATGTGACAATGCGTTAATATTGTAGGTCAAAAGTTTGAAAAAACTTTTGGTAATTTTGTAGGAGCAAGAGGCCGGTACTACACGATTCATCACGTATAATTGTTACCCAGTAAGCACACTAGTTTCAAATAATTATGTTTTAAATCATTTCTTATTATAAATTTCTTATAAAAATATTCAGTAAGTGCTTCTTACGGAGAGAGGAGCTCGTAGCTCGTAGCTAAATAATAACGGCTGCACGGATCTTCAAGGTCAAGCAAGGCTTACCTAGGTCGATCTGTGGATGGGTGACCATCTTAACATACTGAGACTTCTCCTTGCCTCGAAAAATACGTTATGGCGTTGGTACGGGTTCTCAAATGTAGATTTTTGGCAATCGTTACAGATTTAGAAGACATATTTATATCAGAAGCCAGGAAATTAGACTTAGGTCTTGCCAAGAAGTTTCTTGTTATGTATTTACTGGGTTGTCCTCCACAACCCAGTAAATACATAACAAGAAACTTCACTTCACTTCTGACAGGCAGTCACTCTACGTAAAATACTGGTGTTCTGTTGAAACCGGTTTGAGTGGAAGCTGACCCCAATATAGTTGGGAAAAGGCAAGGCAGATGATGACTTCTTACGGTGAGACAGAATATCTACTTGCTGTCTGATAGTAAAACGTGCTGTGCCTTTCAATTTAAAGTCAGGTTTTAATATAGTCTCATTGTTATTTAATTATTTTAAGTTTCTTGGCACTCTTTAGTCTGCAGCACAAGTTCAACCTAGTTCAGGCAAAAATAATCTGTGATTTGTGGTTGTTGTCATTTTATTGTAAACATTCTTCATTTTATAAATAAACTATGTTATTTTTGCTGTTTATTTACTTATACCTAGTAAACTTGAATATTAAAGTCACTAGGAGAGTATCTTCAAACTGTTTTCGTTTTATTTCGCAACACATTGCTATGAAATTGACGCTTCTAGCATCATGTTTGCAATTTCATTTTATGGCAACACCGAGTCTCTCTCCTTTGACGGAACGCTAAACAAAAAAGCTTGTAAAATGTTCGTGTGTTTTGCAATATTCCTCAAATACTTCCAATCGTATTTCAAAGTAAATAAGGAAATGCATGCGTATCCGTAAAGGTGCTTACCTTCAAAGATATGAACCCATTTCAACCCTTGGGGAACGAAAAGGGGCAAACGGCGTTGTCAGTTTATCATACGTTTTTATCTTCATCATTATTTCTAGAAATAAGTCCATCGTCGTCCTATGTTTTTCCGTGTTTTTTTTACACGAATAAACTAAGGGACTGCTTTATTAATTTAGTATCTTTCACCATTTGCGTAGAAAGGTGACCATTTAGGAAATAATCCCAATTTCCGGAGTGTTTGGTACCTATTGTTCTGAATTAACGAAAGATGTACCTAGGTACCAATTTATTCAGAACTTATGGACTTGCGTAAGTCCTAAAAGATAAAACCTGAGTTTTATTTGACTAATTTTACGATTTTTTTTAGTTATGTTCGTATTCGTCTTTCAGTCCCAATCTGTCGAAAATGTAGGACTATTGTTTTCTGACAGTTTGGGACATGTCAGTCCAATTCCATTCAGCTAATACGAAAGTTGTTTAAAAATTTGTTAAATAGCACAAATGAGAGAAATTAAACAAAAAACCTGCACAAGGGCAAACACGCCTTTTATTTCACTTACAGACTCTTTAATTAAATTATATTAACTCTTTCAGAAGAATCATTCTTCCAAAACGTATCTACACCCCAAATGAAACCGTACCTGTTTACGTCAATCTGTTTACCCAAGAAACAAAAGATAGAAAGAAAGATATTCCCATTTACACGTGTTGAGGGTGAAATAAATAAATAATTCATCCGAGATTCATACACTTCCTTATAACGACGTATGATTGAGGTGGGAGATTGTTTATTCTGCGTTCTCATTCGCTTTGGTCGACGACAGGTAACCTAGTTTCAAGAACAATGCTCGCACAGGGTTGAAACTTTGTGCGAACTAGGATCTGTGGGGCTAAGCCAGTCGATATGCTTATCGAATGATTGGTGGAAAGCTGTCGAGTGGTGGTTGACTTATAGAATTGTGACTGTTAAGCTATGTATCTTGGTCACATTGCCGTCAAATTGTGACCTGACATTATGATATTGCTGGTAGTAAACTGCATCTTTACGCTGTAATGTGGCCGAAATGTTCTGGAGTGCGACCTCGTGCCGTTCCAAGAGGTAGACTGATGACCTGGTGAAGGCCGTGAGACGCACAGGATCGGTTAATGTGGCAGTACTTGAGGGAGGGTTATGCCCAGCAGCGGATGTCTTTCCGCTGAAATGACGATGTTAAGCTGGAAACGGACCCTTAAATAGTTGAAAAAGAGCTAGGTAGATCATGAAGATGCATAACGATGGATTGATCTAAAGTCCTGAGTATTTTCCATTTTCTTTCAAAATGGAAAAGCTTCAAAATCAAAGAAAGATAATTAAAATATAACTTTATAATTTATGACAAATTTATCGTACTGGTGATTAGATTTCAAAAATGTAGACTCTGTTCTCACACAGAATCATTTCTTCAGGTTTAAACTATTCCAAAAAAAAACCACGAGGAAAACTACCCTGCAGAGGTCATTAACCTGACCCGATGACCAAACACAATAGCCACAATAATTGCATCCTCGATCAATTTGATGTTACTATTAAGATCTGCTGCAATCCAACCCTATCACGCCGTAAACTATTCAGTGCTGCCTATTCTAGCGATGCAATATCCCATTGTAATATTGATTGATATAAATCGCTACGATATCATAGTTCCAAGCGAATGGGCTATTTCACCGTCCTGGTCTCTTGGCGATAGCAAATTATCCGTTTGTATGCCCGTTATCGTGTGTGTCTCGGTACAAGCCACTAAAAACGCCGCGTATAGTGTGGACTCGGTGCCATATCTGGCTGTAATCGGGCAATGTAGCTTGTTTATGGAGTGGTGTAGCGTTTGGCTATCGGCATTTTAAGGTTAAAAAAGTCACACATTTATAAAATAGGGTTAGGTTAGCAAATGATTGGTGTGTCTAGCTTTGGTCAGTTGGACATAATTATATACCAGCTGCCACTCGCGGCTCCGCCCGCGTGGGTGTCGGTTATAGCGTAAAAAATTATCCTATGTTCTTTTCCATATCCCTGGCTAAATTTCATGACGATCCGTTCAGCCGATTTAGCGTGAAAGCGTAACAAACAAACTCACTTTCGCGTTTATAATATTAGGGATTATAAAACTATACGGTACGGTAGATCTATAACATCTTGTTTTCAGTTGGTACTAATGTGTTTTTTATTTTTTGTGGAGCCATGGTGTTGGTGTACGTGTAACATAATAAACGCAATACCTGAAAAGGGGTCATGGTATGAACACTAAAATCGCGAAATAAAAATCGACTGCCCCATACATTTCTGTGCGCATAACTTGACAAAAAGTAAAGATTTTTTTTCGCGATTTCGGATTTGCTTCCATAGCAAAACTTGTTTATAATGATGAGTACAATGACTCCTTTTCAGGTATTGCCTTTATTCAGTTACTCATTGTATAATACGTCATTGGTTCGGCGCCCGAATCCGTTATAGAATTGATTTAGTATTAAATGGAAAAAAAACGAAGTGCATTCGATATACTTTACCAAATGTCAAACGTAGTGATTGTGACATAGTATTGAACAGGGAGAAACTAGAATTCGTCGATGAAACAGTTTTCCTGGGGATTACGCTTGACTCAAGGCTACAATGGGGTCCCCGTTTAACATCTCTTGCAGGAAGGCTAAGTTCAGCAGCATATGCTGTTAGGAAAATCCGCCAGTATACAGATGTTGATACCGCGAGACTAGTCTATTTTAGTTACTTTCATAGTATTATGTCTTACGGTATCTTACTATGGGGACGGGCTGCTGATATCGAGTCTATTTTTATTGTACAGAAAAGAGCCATCAGAGCCATTTACAATCTTTGCCGGCGTGATTCTCTAAGGGAACTGTTTAAAGAGATTAACATCATGACGGTGCCTTGTCAACTTGTACTTTAGAAAGAATCTACATGTTTTTAGTAAACGAAGTGACAGACATAACTATGTCACTAGAAATAGGAACCAATTAGTTCAACCAGGTTTCAGACTTGCTAAAGTAGCAACATCTTTCATGGGGTACTGTTTAAAATGTTACGATAAAATACCTCCCCATATATTAGATTTAAATGAGACAAAATTTGAATCTTGTATTAAATGCACACTATGCAGGCAAGCATATTATAAGTTAGGGGAGTATATTGAAGATAAAAATGCTTGGCTCAATGCTGGTCCCGCTCCACAACGCCACTAGGTAGCCACTAAGGGCTCAAAGTAATCTGTTAGCATTTCGTAATATTGTTGGACCGGCTCTCTCTCAACTTATTTAACATTGTATAATTTCATGCACATGTGTGAGTACTGTGTAGCTTTAAACTATAATGATCATTTTGGGTAGGTCTTTGACTTGAATGTACCCTGGCGATTGTGGATGTCTTGCTCACTCAAAAGTCTGGCTGATGGTGGCGCATGCGCTGGATCATTTGGCTCCCTAAAAACTGGTTGAGCCGAATGGTGCTAGCGTATGCGTCATGTTCGTGAACGGGCGCCGTCAGCTGAGACTGGTCATCTCTCGGCTGCCATGGTTTATTTTAATTATTTCTTTGAATTGTTTCTTTTTTTACTCCGGACTCTTTTATCCTGCACGTCTTTTACATCGTTCTCACATATATGTATAATTTCAATATGAATGATGTACCTAACCATAATTTTGTAACAAAATAATATTTTTAAAAGAGTGTCCGTGGAGTTTCTTGCAAGTTCTTCTCCATAGAGATCTACGACGGTCAAAAAGATGAAGCTATTTGCACGTTCCAAAGACGTGCAAATAGCTTCATCTTTTTGACCGACCGACCTTGACAATTCAAAAGTGCCTGTAAATGGTCTAATTGAAATAAATGCTTTGACTTTGACTTTGACTTTGACTTTGAAATATTTAATTTTGTGTAAATGTAAGAGTTTATAGAATACTTGACGAAAGGAAATAAATCGAAATTTAAAATGTTATATTCAACAAAATTCACAAAAACTTTAAAATTACATACGACAGAGCCTGAGCTCATGTTAAAAGGTAATCGTATATCCACTCAGTTGCCCTATCTTTTGAAACGTCGCATCGTCCCCAAATAAAACTGTCGACGAATGAAAAGTGTTTAAACGAAATTGAACAAAAACGACGAAAAAACTGCACGAATCGTGCTTTTAGTACGGAACCAGTATCTACGGACGTCTGTCCTCAACTAATGTGCAATCACTCTAAAGCATATAGGGTAATGGACTAGTGATCCTAGTATATCAATAGGGAACAAGATATATGGGCTCTTTACATGCCATTTGGTGTCGCTGTGAGTTACCGAGCGCTGAGTGGATGCGATCAATAGATACTTCATCATTACGGCTTACGCTGAAGATATTCCTACACAAGCTAGTATCAATTTTTCCACAAACTACGATCGTTATGAATTGTCGGTGATTGCCAATCTGAGTCGATTAGCATTTTCATTCGATGCACGGTTTAACGATTATATTTACGAGTATGTGCAATATTAGAGATTTTGACATATGAGATGTAGTGGAATTCATCTGAATTGTGGTAGTGACATGGGCTACATACATTTTCTAAACTCAAGTCTGATGCAGTTCAATCATAGATCTGAGGCCACAAACTGCACCAGACTGCTTGAAAAGCGACTTGTTTGGAACTTTGTAGTCATTTTTAGCGGTCGGGTTTTTTGACAGCCATTTTTTTTTGTGTAAGTATTGGGTTTACCTATATGAACTGATTTTTTAAATATGTCAGAAAAATATATTGATTTCTGGTTTTAGTTAATATTTACGTTACAATACGAATAACATTTGAATAGCTACTTTTCAAGTAAATATTTATTTCGTCAACTTTAAAATAATGTTGTAATTTAAAATCACTTTCATCAATCGAAAAGCAATCAAAAGTTCAAAACTAAGATTAAGTGGTTTTAGACCATCAAACATATTTCGTAAATAAACATTTGGCTGTCGCTATAAGTAGGTATATTTATTTATAATCATCAGAATAGGAGATTTATTAACGAAATAATTATATAGAATACCTAGAACACTTTTATGAATTTTTCGAAGAAGTTTTCTAAAACCAGACACAAACACACTGATTTAAAAAAATTGGCTCCTTTTTTGTTACGAAAACAAAATTTATTTCATACACGTCCAAAAATAGACACAACATTCTTTTAGAGAGTGCTTCGATGTAATTAATCCGTAGGGTCGGACACTCTATTCAGGGCATATGTACACACATGTAGTTACTTCCCTTTGCAAGTAATTTGCACCGCAATTACCTACTGATCTCCTGGCAGTTAGCGTAGTGTAGCCACAAATTGATGTTCCTTTAACTATTACCGATGGGAGTGGCGTGTTAGGGGATAGCCTGTTAATTAAGCATCGTGTAAAGATATTGATTGGGGCTCTTAAATTAGCGAATGCGTTCAGAAAATTAGCAATTTGTTAGAGAACCCCAAGTGCCCATACACACTGGTGTGGGCACTGGGGCACTCTAACATGTTTGTAGTACTTTAAAGGATTTAATTAATGTCACCGATTTTCTTTCTTTCTTTTATTTCTATTTCGTGAAATTCGAATAGACAGGATTTCCACGTATCATCTTCTGCCTAGCCTTTTCCTAACTATATTGGGGTCGGTTTCCAGTAAAGCCGGTTCCTCTGAATACCAGTGTTTTACAGGGAGCGGCCGTCTACCAGACCTCCACAACCCATTAATTGGGTAGCACGGTACTTCTTGGCAAGACTGGTGTCAGATTTTCTGGCTCCTGACAATTCGTAACGACTGCCAAAGGTCTACAAATGACAGCCGGGACCAATGGCTTAACGCGCTTTCCGGGGCATGAAGGAATCTCGGTATGATAAGATGGTACTTCACCCATCCACAGACCGACCCTGGCAAGCGTTGCTTAACCTTGAAGATCGACGAGTGCGGCTGTTATTATTTAGCCATGAGCTCCTCAGGATTTCCACGTAATACTAACTGAGTCCGGTTATACTGATTGTTTTATTTTGTTAGCCTGCATTGTCAAAAACCACTCTCCCCCATCCCTTCCAATACTTTTGGTATTACGCTTCCTTGAACCATTTGAACCTTTTGTTGGTTTTTCCGCAAATACAGGTTTGATGGAGATATTGACTAATTATCATCAAAAGAACTAGCAGTCATGAGAAAGAGAGGTAGGTATTTATCGGCCATATTACCCAATAATCCAAAAGTTTACCCTGTATATCGAATTTATATGTTTATCACTTAGTTTGAGCGCTGCCAATAAACCACCTCGGTATATTAGTTCCGTCGTTTAAGCTAAGCAATCAGTTCTGCGCACTGAACCAGAATTAATTTATATGTCGATGTTCCAATACAGCTTCTCATAATTTTAATACATTTCCAGTGATTAAATGGTTAATTTCAATTAGAAACATATTAATTATGTAAGTGTTATAAAACCATTATAAATATTAACACTGTTTTAACTACATGACATTTAATGTTAATGAAATCTACCACATTACCTATTACAAATTATTCATTTAAAACCCGTGAATATTAAATGTTGAAGAACATCGTCAACAATTTGTTAAAAAAATCGTTTAATAGGTAGTTATTTTATAGTTAATAGTCATATTTTTTTTCCTTTAAAGAGTACAGTCGGCAAGTAAGAAGAACGATTCTAATATAAATGCTTGATAGGCGTCAAAGGCTTTTAATAGGGAGGTGCCACAAACTTTTCAATTACGTTTAAATGTTCGATAAAAGTTCCTGAACGCTGTCTTTACAAATTAACTTTGATTATACTCGTCATTCCACTGGCTTAGGATTATGGAAATCCATTGTAAGATATTTACGGTTTTTGGTATATTCTTTACAAAATCAAACTTAAAGATATCAAAGAAACAAGAACTCATTGACATTCTTTTGTAGTCCTATTTTTTTTGTATAGTACTAAATGTTAACTTTATTACGGTAAGAAAATCAAATGAGAAGAATTATAATTAAAAAACACGACGTACGTCGTTCGTTACGTACGACGTAAGAGAAAATCCTGATTACAAAGCAAAGTAAAACAAGCTGAACACTTCCAGACATAATAAATAAAACATTCCGTGTACTATATTTTGTACATTCAGACCTATTAATATAAAGCAAAGGCGCTTAATTTCAGATTAAATTAAAACGTAGTATCATTAATATCTCAGTACAACTCGATGAAACTTCTCAAGCGGGCTTAGTACATTTTAATTACCCCTGAGTCGCTTATTTCATGGCCCAACCGCAGTATCGTTAGCGACCTGAGTAATAGTTAATCGCAGAAGTAGTTTGAGCATTCAATTCTTGTGCTGTTGTTTTAGCTGGGAAATGTTTTCATTTTAATAGTAATTATTGAACGTTGGCTGAATTTTTTAATTAACTAATGATTTATTATTTATTAACTGGGTTGTTAGTTAGGTTTTCATAATTATAGATTCAGCGTTTGCGTTTGCGTTTGGCTTCATATGCGCATATCCCGTTTTTTGCCGTTCCCATAGGAATTTCCCATTCTCATAGGAATTTCCTATGAGAATGGGATGGCTATCTTAATACTAAAATAATGTTCCAAATCCGCAGATTAGCGCGTTCAAACAAAGAAATAAACTCAGCAGCTTTATTATATTATTATAGATGACGTGAGTATAATGAGCTAAGTTTATAGAAATGGTTTGATTCTGAGGAAGGTTCTTATGAAGAGAGAAATTTGGAAATGGCATAGAAAAACGTAAATAAACATATTTTACTTTATCCCATACTAATTGTTCCTAGCTGTTACGGGCACAATTCAATCGCTTTTGACAGAATGACGTCTGTCGGGTCAGATAGTTTTTAATAATTTGTTTCAAAGTACTTTAGGATAAAATCTAGCACTCGAACGCAAAAGATAAATAAAAAAACACTAAATTGGCAAACTGAAAGATGCGAGATCTAATATTGTGATAAGGGATTCGATTTCAAGTGAATAGAAACATATTTTTCTTTTTTTTTGTACCTTCAAGCTTTTCCGTTTTCAAGAATTTTCTTTAACCGTAAAGCAAACCATTACTTCACAGACTTACGTTTTCAGCAAACTAAAATAGCTTGCTTTTTGTTTGTTAACACCGAATAGAACAGCAAACAATTCTATTATTATGTAAACTAGCTGCTAAAGTGGAAGCTTATAGCTTAAGCAGCTAAAACAGCTTGCGTAGTTTAGGAAACAAGAATTAAACTAAGCTTCGATGGCTTGGCTGAGCGGTGCAAGAAGAATTTATAAAAATACTGATAAAAAAACTGTTTTCCAAGAAGTTAGGTATATGAAATCACCCTATTATTCTCTTTAAAACCCTACACATCTGCTGAACCCACCATCTTTAATTTACCACTGACGTTGACTGACCCTTCCTAACAATTTTCCTTTTGCTTGATTGGTTCTGTCAATTATGGTATCATGGGCCATCACCTAACCCTTCCCTGGGGTTTTTCATGTCCACCATGTTTATGTCAAAAAGGTAAATGATTTTATATGCTCGATCAGTTGCATTTACATTGTTAAAACAACTTCATGATACATCATAAAGTTATTGTTAAAACAACTTCATGATACATCATGAAGATATTTTAACAATCCTTCACTTAAAGGTTTATTTAGCCTTTTAATGAGACCAAAGTATTCAGGCAAGTAATTAACTTTTTATTTCTCTCAGTAAATGGTTCATACAACACTCCACTTTGCGGATCCCCCTTTAATATTAAGCCTTTGAGCCTTAATGTAATGGTTTCCTCAAGTTTGACAGCGCTTTGAAAATGGAAACTTCGACTTTGATCGGAGACCTTTCAACTAAACACTTGACTACACCTAGATTCTATGTTAGCCTAGTACTTGAGTCGCACAACGTCATGATCAATAATATCGCCCAATATATAGAAAACATTAAGTATCTTAATTTTATCTTTATTTGTGTCTTTTATTACCTTATCCTCCGCTTTTTGCAATCGTAATATCTTTTTGTAATAGTTCTAGTTTTTTGGGCACACACACACAGGGCACATTGCTCGCAGAACAGATGGTCGATGGGGCCGAAAAGTTTTGGAGTGGCGACCGCGTACCAGAAGACGCAGCGTTGGAAGGCCTCCCACAAGGTGGACCGATGACCTGGTGAGGGTCGCGGGTAACCGATGGATGCGAGACGCACAGGACCGGTGGTTGTGGCGACACTTGGGGGAGGCCTATGTCCAGCAGTGGACGTCTTTCGGCTGATATGATGATGATGATGATGATGATGAATAGTTCTAGTTTTTTTTATTTATTTTCTTATTACTTTAGTACTAGATTTAAGTACTGTATTGGAACGAATGTATTTACTTTACAACTCGCTTCATTATTTAAACCTATTGGATTTGTGATGATTAGGATCTTCATGTTGGTCTTATCCAAACTAATGAACATTTTTATTTTATCTAAGCCCTTGATAATTTATTAAGTTGTCTTTTTTATTTCCTTTTTAGTTCCTAAGTTTGAACATATTATTCATGTAAGCCTTATGTCTGCCTTACTCCAAAGACAGAAGTAAAAGTCTTTATTTCATATCGCTAAATCAAGTTCCAACCAGCACTCAAAATAAAGCAGCTGAATTAGCAACACCCATCATTCAATATTCCGCTCCAAACATAATACAAAGTCTATAAACATGATGGCCTGCCCTCCAGAAACACGCAACTCATCGGCTATTTATCAAAGGCTTCCATAAACGCCTCTACCTACTCTTGAATCCATTAAATTTATTAAACGAGCATTATGTTAACCAGTTTGCCTCTCTGAATTCTCTCTATGTTCAGCTGTATCTTCTTGTAATCGTATCACGCTCTCTTCAGTACCGTAATGGAATAAAAAGCAATTTTTCTCTGTTTTTGCTTGGAGCGTTTCTTTGTGCTAAGCTTACGTCTAAAGACTGTCGGTATTCTTTGCATAAGTAATATTGGTTTTAGCGAGCTGGGTTCATATTGCTGGGTAAATTAGGACTGTTTCTAGGCTGTGATTCCTAATTTGATTTTGTATAAAGTATGCTTGGAACTGAATGGAAAATTAAAATAAATGGCATCCCAAAGTATAAAAACTAAAACATTGTTCTCTATATTAGCAAGGATTACAAAGCCACAGAGAAAACACAAAAATAGTACAGACGAAGCGGCATAATAATTATTTCGTAAGACCTGAGAGGCTGAGAGAAACTTATCATCCTCTTTCCTTAGCCGAAAAACATTGGAGCTTCCTATTATATCGCTAAATTGCTTCATTACAACAGAAGTAAATAAGACATCGCCCGCAGAGACCACAAAAACTTTTTGAATTCGTCTCAATTACGACTTGCCACAATAAAGTTAGAGTTTATTAGGAAACTTATTAATACAATCTGGGAAAAGGATATTTTGAGATATTGGATGATATTTGTTCAAAGAGATTTAAGCTACATGTATTCCCATCCATCATATTGATTCCCTCTCCATGTTTGTCTACTTCACGAGAGCTATAGTCATCTTTCTAGATTGCTATGTCCCCTAAGTAACATCTTGACCTCACTGGCCATAAAACATGTTGTACCAAACATAATTATTATCTTCTTCTCAGCTTCATTCTATATCTTTGCTACTAAGTCTTCCTCAATTTCGCACAATCTTGTCCGGCCTTCATGTCGAGTTTATTAGCACTTTGCGCGGCTTTTACGATATCCTGCCAGCATTTCTTGGGCCTCCTGCGGGGTTCACTTGGGGTCTCAGTGGGAAGAGGATTACACGCTGGTCTATGAGCAATAAAATGTAGCACTCTTTTAAACAACACCGAAGCATATTTGGTACAAAGTTGTCTATTTGTGCGCTTCTAGAACATTCCACTGTTCTACTTTGTTATTACATAAATCCTTAGTCGTACTAAAGCTGCCGCCCGCGGCTCGCCCGCGTGATTGTCGAAAATTATCCAAAATGAACAAACTCCCGGGACAAAATGTTTCCTATGTGTTATTCCAGACTATAATCTACCTCTGTGCCAAATTTCATCAAGATCCATTCGTAAGTTTTTTTTTTTTATAGAGGAATGGGCTAGCTCTTGACCTCGATCCCGCCTGATGGAAATTGTTTGCGTGAAAGAGTAACAAACATCCATACATATAAACTTTCACGTTTATAAACCAAAAACAATTTAAGACTATACTAATATTGTAACAATCACAATGACACTTCACGTCTCTCATATCACTAAGCCCACCTTTGTACCTACCATAGTCACATCTAAAATTACCACTACCTACACAACATCAGTATTGATTAAGCAAAAACCCACGTACTAAAAACTACACAGTACAATATCACGAACCAGACATTAGCTTCGTTCAAAAGTTCCGAAGTTTATTTTTAGACTCCATCGTGTTTACTGCACTTTATTGTAAAATGTTGTTCTATTAACATCCGCGACTTTGGCATCGCACTGATTACTTCACTATTTGCTGTGAGGAGCGCTTTTTAATTTAGGTGTCTGCTTTTTATTTTCATTCAAAAACATGAACGTACGATCAATGACGCTTTTAATTGACTTTCTTCGACGATTTTAGATTTTAAAGTTACACACTTTGCTTTGGTTATTTTCAGAGATAAAATTGTAAAAACATTTATTTTTATATTTTTCAAAGATCCCAATCTCCTTTTTCCCTTATTTTTTTTTTCACTACATGGGTTGTGTTTTGAAAGAAGAACTTAAGAGTACTTCAGTCTTCCTTTTAATCAACTTTTTAGGAATTACTCACTTCACAAGTACACAAGACAGTAGAGTCACTTTATATTATTTTTAATGTAAATGATGACGTTCAAAAGTGCCGTTTAATGGCCTAATTGAAATAAACGTTTTGACTTTTGACTTTTTCACGAGGCAAAAGCTGGCTGTACCAACAGCCAGATTTTGTCTGGTTTTTCCTTTTTTCAATTACGTATCTGTTTATGATCCCTTTGTTCATAATATCCATTCATAACAACGTCTTTTATGACTCAAATAATCTTTTGCTATTAATAACAATTCGAACATATTATTTACTTTGATCGTGATAAAGTCTACGGGGCATTTTCACGAAGCCAAACTGATCGCGATCAGCATTTAAACCACGTTTATGAGTTGTCAGTGTCACTATTTTTCTATGGAATATTGACGCTGACAGCTGCTCTTGAACGCAGTTTAGATGTACTGATCGCGTTCAGTTTCATTGGTGAAATCCGCTCTTATTATACTCGGTAGATTGTGGTCTCATTAAATGCTACTTAATTTTTTTCGTTCGTTCGATTTCCTTGCTTCGCTTAGGATTTTGTAATCCGAGTAGAATTTATAGGTTTGTTAGTTGCACCGTGAAAAATGGCTGGCTATCTTTGCTTGGAAGATTAATATATTTTAACCCTCTGATTTACAAAATTTTAAGATTCATAAGCATTTTGTACGTGTCTCCGTCATTCTTATGTCAATGAAGTAGATTCGAGCGGCAGAGTCTACGTCATTTTGGTTCAGACGTTAACAAGACGCGAGACTGACTTAAGGCAACTAGCTCCCACCTTTTTTGTGTTTTGGTGGTGCCAAAAATTAATATCATATATATCTTTGCAGTAAGTAACTAAATATTAATCGCGTATCTGTTTTTTTTTTCTCCGCATTGCACTTACCACTATTTGTCTCTGCATCACCCAAGGTTGACTGGTAGAAAATGCTTAAGGAATTAAGTCCGCCTCTGTACATTCGAGTGCATGGAGTATTAAATAAATAAATATCATAATAAAATATACGCGCGAAAAAACCTAACCCTTCTTTGGCAGTCGGGTAAATAATACCTACCAAAATAATCTGTCATCTAATGTTACATTGTATCTTAGTGGAGATTGAACTACAGGTGTACTGGGAATACGCGCTGACCTGAATGATTGATGACGTCATGACTATGAACCAGTCCAAATTATTGACACTTGATTGACAATCCTAGCCCGCAAGGGAACACAATCACTGTTCATATGACGTCATTATTTTGTTGGGAGACAGTGCTAGAGTGGTTGACAGATCAGCAAGAAATCGTGTTGCATCAACCCCAAGTTACATGGAATAAGGGCAGGAAGATGATGATTATTTTGTTTATGCTGGAAGAATTTAAGGGGAAGGCAGCTTTGAAGTTGCCTTCCCCCTGAGGATTATGAGAAAAACATGTTAATGAATCTACGTTAATGAGGTAGAAATTGAACGGCAAAATCCAGTTCCTATGAGGTAGAAAGATTATCCGCTACCATCCTTTTTTACATCCAGAGATCGCAAACATTTTTCTAAACTTTACGCTGCTTCATTCGATATTCAGCGATCTAGCTTTTATATCCCAGAGTGACATCATACAATGCTATCTCAGAATGAATAAAATTACACTACTCGCCCGTTTAAACGAGTTCACAGGGCCCGGTTGTACAATTTCCACTCGTAGCTAATACTATGCTTGCTGGTTTACACACAGCCAGTATTTACCTAACCCAACTGCAGTTGAAACTCCTCATTAAGTGGGTCAGTTTATCGATCAAACGTGTCGGTTCCCGCCCCTGACCTTTGCTCTGTCACTAATGAGTTCTGCTACGGCATCAGTGTTGACTGTCCCTGCATAGCAAGGATACCGGCGTTGCGTCACGTGTAATTATATAATTGGGAATTGTTGTTGCGTGAATACTAAGTTCCTATGCTTTAGAATGCAAGTTTTTTTTTGTTTTATGATGAGTCAGCTCTTGATTCCTGTCTTACCTGATGATAAGTGATGGAACGGGTAAACCCAGAAGATCGACTCTTGCTTTTAAGGCCGACGTTTGTAAGTGATAGGGATCCCAACCACTGGCAGACAGTTCCACACTTTAATAAATATGGAAGAAAAGCACTTGGTGCGATTAGTCGGGATATAAACCAAGTCTGATTATCCAGTAGCACATGGGCAAAAGGGAAGATGGTGATGATTTCTCTTTACGACATTTGGACCTTCAGTTTCCCTTTAAGCTTTTTAGATTATATTTTAAATGTCGTCCCGAATGCTTATTTAGACTCGAAAGGAATGTTCTGAGCTTAAAAACACTGCCATCTAACGCCAGATTACGTTGTATTTTGCAACTAGGTTAATTAAATCACCATTGTAGACCCGTCCTAGTTCAGACACAGATTCAGCTCTCTATTTTTATTTTCATTACTGGGACAGCAAGCAAATGTTTTGTCTTCGCATTTATTATGTCCGACACAAAAACTCCGAGTCACAAGATAATATTACGTTTTCTCGCTATCTAGATAAAATAAATATTAACTCGGAAAATATACATTTCCCAAAGTATAATCTGGCAGTCAGTTTTAACACTGAAGGTTTTTAATAAAACGTAACAAAAAATCCCTTCTTATACTTTAATTAGGTACGTATGGATATAAAAACAGATTTTCTCTTCCATTTACATCCTGACTTTGGTATATTTTATTATCTCGTTGGTAATAACAAACTTTTAATAATATAAGTTGAAAAGTAAGCTTTTCTTCGGCGGAGGCTCAGTAGCTGTCATAATGAAGTTAATCGTATGAGCAGGCCTAGAGCCCAAGTGTCACAATACACGACTAGGGGGGCAGAACAGAGTGGAGGCTGTGAAATAGGAAGCTGAATTTAATTGCATATAATTTGGACAAATTGTTGACATTTTGTCTTTGCTACAAGCACCTAAATGGCCGAATATTTTTGGAACAGTGTACGTGAATGTTCACTTGTCAGTTGAGTACAATTCACACCAGATAAAGTGCATCGGAGTGCAATGGCATAAATGTTACAGCGGAAACTTGAATTTTATGGCAATGAGCCTGTAGCCATGTTCGTCGCAAAGCAACCACTAATCTAATAAAAGTAAATTATTCCCTAATAACTATACTACTTAATTATCAGTTTCTATCTCATGATGAATAGGTTTTAGCTTAGTGTGCTTACATATTGCCATTAGTAATAAACACTCATAGAGCCCTAAAAGTAATGATTAAAAAACGCTTCATGGAGCAAAGCTTTTCGAAAAAAAAACTTAGTACTTACACATACATAATACATTAAAGCATATGAAAAACGTTTTCATGTTATCTATAAAACATTGCAGTAACGAGTGATGGAGCCATTGTTTCTCGCTGCATTATTTGAATGAAGGATTTTAATAAATAAAGTTTTTCCATTAAAATGTACGAGTACACACAAAATAGCGGACGTCCGCAACATACAGACGTTTATGACTCTCTGACTACATTCTGCCAGACATTAGCAGAAAAGTCACTTAGTACAATACTCATGTAGCTACAGAACTCGCTCATTCAGAAAATTAAAATTTTCTAATTAGTTAGAAAATTGTAATTTCGTTTCAATAAATAGTTGACACAGGAGGAAAGATCTGTTTATAATACTTTTTTAATGTAGCGATATAAGAATAGATATTTATAGAAAAGAATTCTGCTCATCCCTACTTATAATTATATATTATAATTCAATTAACACTTCCAGTCGACAGCGATGCGGATGAATTTTTTGATGCCATATTTTAGGGTTAACTTAGTTAGGATATTTGATTTTTATTATTAGTGCTGTCTCTATTAAATACCAATAAAAGATGTAAATAACTTAAATATCTAGTTACTTTATGGGTTTATTTAACATAATTATAAGGCGATCAATATTAATTAATTAATTCAATTAATTTTAAGTATAGTAACGCTAGATACCTACAGACGAGAAGTGAATTATAAAAATGCAAGTAGTTTGCAATATTTGTTCTTATCTCGCCCTGTTTTTATCAGTTTAATGTTAAACTATAAATTGTTTGTTTACAGGAAGTTTCTGTGATAAAAGTTGGTGCTAACTTAGCGCTTGGCACATTTTAGAATTATTTAATGAACTGTGATCTGTTATAAAGTCAAAGTCAAAACGTTTATTTCAATTAAGCCATTAAACGGCACTTTCGAACGTCATCATTTACATTTAAAATGACAAAAATGAACAAAATAAAATAACTCTACAGTCCGTACCTATAAAACTATATTAATAATGAGAAAGTAATTTTCCGTCAAATCATTACTTATTAATTTTCTAAGCTTGAACTTCAGATAAATTTAATTTCATGCGATATCGTATCTATTAAGTGAACCTTCTACAAACTTTCTACAGACTTTGTCATTCAATCCTTATGTAGAAATCCCGGAATTGTACCCAAGAAGTCTGCATTAAGTAGACCAAGTTGGTAGGTATGGTGGAAGTTAAATTAAATGTATAGAAAATCAGCTGTAGCTTGTAGGTAATGCATAATTGTGCACTTTTTTTTAAAAGGGTACCCTTTTAAAAAAAAGTTTTCGGTAAGTAAATAAATTCCTTAAGAAAAGCTGACTGTTGGATTCGCAACACTTGGCTCCACGGTTTTATGTAAGTATGAATAATATTTATGTAGAACTAAATTGAGGATTTTTCCTTGGTGATTCTTCTTTTCTTGTTAATTTCTCAATTTGGTCCCTGGTCGGACAAAATTTGTTGTCACTTGGATAGGTCTTGCATTTGCTGCAGAGAGCAGGCGGTTGTCATGCACAACCAGCTACATTCCATGGTAGGAAAGGAGGTGTGAAAGGGCTCCACACTGGCACTGATCGTTATAAAAAATAGGAAAAGCTGTACCTAATTATGGATAGTGACATTATGGGTGCATGCGACCGAGTCGCGCGACCAATGGGCGTGGATTACGAGCGACTTGCCTACCGCGACACTGTGTCGCCGGGAGCAGTGCTATTATGCAACGCAGCCGAAAAGCACATCAGACGAGATGTTTATAAAAACCCACCTATGTATGATGCAAGACTCAAATCAAATAGGTAAATCTAACATTGTGAGAAAATACATTTGGAAAAAAAAAATCTTTAAAATGGCTTCATCATGGTTATGTTATATAATATGTCAAGGCCAAACACTTCATCACTGATCAAAAAGGTTTACCAACGTAAAGCAACTGCAAGATCACTGAACCAGTGTGACGTCGTGCGTCTCGGTCGCGTAGGCGTAGGATCGTATATGGGTTGCCTGGCGATAGACGACCATGATCGCCTGGTCGTCTGGTCGCGGTCGCACACCGCCGTTTCCAAGATCGAAATTGTACCTTAAGAGTCACAGATCGTGAAGAATATTTTTTCCCCTTAATTATGACAATTATTTAACTGGCTTAAGGACGCGTTTCCAAATGGGTGGTCAAATTATTAATGTTTTTCCCATGAATTGTTGATAGATGTACATGGCACGATTCTGAACTAAAAATATAATTTTAGATAGGTACGGTTTCTCAACAAATGTATCGAAGTGATTTTTTTTACTTCGGTACATCTATTGAGAAAATCAGCAAAAACATTTAGGCATTTTATTTAATAAATATACTTTTGTGTAAAAAAGTAATGATTTGACTACCTATTTGGAAACGCGTCCTTAAAAACGGAGTCCTCTTTTACTAAAAAAACTTATCAATCCTGATAGTTCTAAAAGATTCTTCGTCGAACCAACGACTTTGCATTTCGTTTCAGAATATTTGCCTTCGTTACCCGCTGTGAAGCAAACGTGACCACTTCACCCGGGTCTCGAATGTCACCGATCTTATTTATGCGGTCTGATTTAGTTTACGTTCGTATAGACTTTCAGGGAGCTCGTTACCTTCACGCTAGCTTGGCTTGTGGTGTAAGCTGTGGCGTAAGTGAATCGAGTGGGTAATTGATTCGGGATTTAACGGGAGCTAGTGAGGGGGATTCTGAAACTTAACTCCAGTTGAGTTTTAGATAAAAGACAGAAGCGCTTATGAATATGTACGTAATGGGGTTTAGTCGTTAGTGTTCTTTGCTTTATACGAGTACTCAGTAGGTAAAATATGTACTACGTTAATTTAATGTTATCATATCATTCTTGCAAATCAATATTGTGCTGTGACAATGAATCTGTCAAGCTCATTTGACTGTGGCAATGAATATGTCACCTGATAATTGCAGACTCCGTAAGCTTGTAGGTAATAAATATTTTTTAGATATAATTTCTCGATATTTATGAAAAAAATCATTTTGTATTCAATAAATCCTATCCAAATTCTTTAGTTTCCAATATTTCCGTCTTATTAAGAAAAAATAGTTTACAATTTCACGCGATATGTTACAATCTTACGGTAAATAATACAGATCCAAAAGGCTGGTTAGTTTTGATGTATGCCACAGAATACCTTCATCTGCTACGGCGATGGTTCCCTACTTCCTGTTGCCATGTCAACCGAAGATGGACAGCCTCAGCGGTATTCTGAACCGGTCAGCTCCTCAAACTTAAGCCCATTAGCATAATTACAAAACCCGCTGCGAAACGGAGTGGAATCGAGATTTTCTGCGAAGATCCGGATTTGCGTCAATATTTTGCGCAAACCTTGTACAGCTATGTTTTGAATAAGTGTATTTGGTTTTCCGTTACTAGGAAAAACAAATCGTTGCTAATCAAGCTCCTACAGAGACTGACCAGTATATCACTGTCAATTGGGATATGATGATGATTACGTTGGAAGAGTATGTGGTCAACGCCAGATAAATTTGCAATAATGGTCATTGCGCTTTCCTTAATAATCTCTTCGTAGGTACCCGGACAATTAATTATGAGATGTTTTTAATTACTAGAAAATGTAAAGAATCACGATAGATATCGATTCAGGACAGCTTTATGTCACTATTTCTGCTTTCGGCATTAAGTTAGTGTAGGTGGGTCAATGACCGTTATTGCAAATTTATCTGGCGTCGACCATACCTACACTCTTCGATATCTCAATCGACAGTGACATACAAATGGTCAGTCTCAGTTGACCATAGTATATTTGTATCCAGTAATAAAATAAAACTAGTCTTAACAAAGAAATAATTTTATTCTCAACAAACTGGAATGACTGTAACGTCCCTGTAAAATAATTAGAAGGACAATTTAATTATTCAACACGGCCTAAATGGCAAACATTAAACTTAGTTGCTATACAGTGGCTGCCTACAGAACTAACACACCTATGTACACAAAATGCATAAAATACGTACCGTGTCAACGTATAAATATTCAATGAGTTTTAGTGGCTTACTTCCCTTTACGTTTCCTATGGGAATTTAATTAATTACCGCATGGGCATTGAATGTAGACAGTGACATACTAATTGCTTGTTTTATATCTGTATATACTTTTACTAACAACAACAACTTTTTACTAAGAGACGACATACTTAAATGAGTAAATGCACAAAATTACGTCAACGTATGTCGAAAAAGGTAAATTATCCAGCCAAAACTCCTTGGAAGCGGCGAGAGAATACATATATTTTTAATAAGATATCTACTGTCTGAAACTACAAACAAACATTTGGCAAAAAAGACTTAATTAATTTTATTAATAAATGAATGAGACAATGTAACTGCCAGTTCCAAAATATGCATTGCATTGCACATTTTGGAACGCCCATGTTGCAGTGCACTAGTTCTTAAAAATAATATAATCGCATGTATTTCTTTAGGGAATTTAAATGACTTAAGCTTTTTAGCGTATTCGTCAAAGAGGCGTTTTCTAAATTCTCTTCAAAAATGTCTTGTTTTACAAGAAAACATGATGATAAAACAAGAAATAATAATGAATATACTTCAGAAAGTTTCACCTTATTTTTAAGTAAGTTCGTAACATCGCCATAAGTCTTGTAGCCATGGAATTGCCTTAATTGGAACAAACGGTCAGAAAACAGACCCTTAAGTAAATAAAGCTTATTTCGGGCTTGCGGTCAACAATAAAAACAGATTGGAAGCCACAGATTCTAGGAATTTCTGTTTGTCCCTTATTGTCCGGAAGTACGGAACATATTTTTCTTATCAACCGACTTCAAAAAAAGGAGGTTAATTATTGTGCTTGCGTTTGACTACTATCTCAGCTAAAGCTGTGCTGGAAGATTAAGCACGCTTGTCTAAAAGCAGTCTACTCATTCTTGATTTAAGATCCCCAAGTTATTGCTATAAAGAAACACAGACGAAGAAATACCACTCGGTGATCGGATCATACACGGTATGATAGCATGAAGGTTTTGCATGCAAGGTTCGACTCAAGCGCATCACGTACATGGTTTGATAGTTAGGTCCGTCTCAGAGATGAGAGCTGTATTCTCTACATGATCGAACTTGCGCTTGATAAAGGTAGAGCAGCTGCAGCTATTTCATTCCGGATAAATTCTTTGACAGGCTTCATATTTTCATTTTTCAATCGACTAGCTGAAAATCGAAATAATAAAATAACCTGCCCCGTTTACGTTTTGTTAGCGAAATTGATCAACATTGATCACCATTTTCGACCCGTCATTGCATTGAAATATTTTACGAAGTCAAATTGAAAGCCTCGTCAAAGTATACGCAGATCACCCTTTAATTCAGCTGATTTTAACGTGGTAGGCATTTTTTACATTTCACTATGAGTCAGCTCTTCAGGTCGATCACATCTGCTTCTGTACTATGACGTGACAATACCCTCAAGATTCCGTTGTATACTTACCTTTTTACAGCGGAAACATGTTAGGAGTGCTCATGAAAAGCGATGGATGAAGTCTACGATGGAGGTAATGAAGTCTGCGACCAGTATCTTATGGGCACGCTCGATGGTCAACTATTGCTAAGAAGGATGAAAGTTATGGGTGATATAGCACAGACATTGGGAAAGAGTTACACATACCCATGGAATACTTGGCAAATGTTATCAAGACTAATGAGAAATCCGCCAGACTGTTTTCTTTACAAGATGAAGAGGTTTGGGACACAAGTAATGGTTTCGTTAATTCTCCTACATTGTAATTTTGTAATTTTGACAGGCCTGTTGGTCTAGTGGTTAGTGATCCTGACTGCAAAGCCGGAGGTCGTGGGTTCGATTCCCACCCAGGACAAACTTTGTGTGATGAGCATAATTGTTTGTTCTGTGTCTGGGTGTAATTTATCTATAATATGTATGTATTTATAAATTATATAAGTATGTATATCAGTTGTCTGGTTACCATAACACAAGCTATGCTTAGCTTGGGATCAGATGGCCGTGTGTGAGTTGTCCCAAGATATTTATTTATTTATTTATTTATTTATTTATTTATTTATTTATTTATTTATTTATTTATTTTTTATTTATTTATTTATTCCAATCAGCATTAGTAAGATGCTTGTTATTCCCTAATGCAAATTGCATTAGGAAATACGTACACATATATAAAAGTGATCGTTTATTCAAAGAACTGTCCAAAGTCAGACATAGGTATAAATCAAGCCGTTTTACATTGCACTTGCATACTTCCTGAACTCGGGCCATTAATCAGGCTCCTACATTTTCCCTGCTTGTAAGATGTTACAAGTTATCTGATAACATACAGATACTATAGGAATAGAAGGCATTACGTGAATATACCCAGAAGGGGTAGGTAGGGGACGTGTTTACTACATCGTTATTATTGATGTTTTTGTTTAAATTCTGTCTTTTAGAAGAGAACCAAAGATGTAGGATTGTGTGAGCAATGATATCAAAGGAAAAAAAGTGGCAGCGTGAGGGTTGGCAGGACGGGATGGAAGATAAAAACGTGTTGCACTGGGCCCAAGTAACATGGGACAAGGACAAGAAAAAGTTGTTGTTTTGAAGTTCGAGATTAGCTTTGCCAATAGTGTTTTAAAATTATTTATTTATTTTATTGGTTTTTGCATTGGAATGCCTTCAAACAATTACACTAATGGATCACAAATTACTTCAGTAACGGCTGCTTTCTAACATCCAGTGCGCGATGAAGCCGTCATCTTGAATGGATCGCCATCGCTCATCAACGTCAGCGGCCACTGCTCCTCCAAGGTTTATGTGAATCCATGTCGCACACATTCTTTAGAAAATTTTGAGACTCACGAGTGTCAAAAATAATGCTATTAAAAACGGAAAATTCAGAAAAATAATCATGATCTCGACAAGTGTAGGTAAATACTTTTTCCGTCCAGGGGATCAGAATCCATGTTCATCAGTAGCGCTTGTCTAGGGGCATGACGAGGCAATATTAATATTTATGTCATAATAATGAGGCTTCGTCGTGCTTTATTTAATTTTGAGGTTGGAATATTAAATTCTTTAACGTCTGGAACGTTATAGATGTGGGAGTGTGCAAGGTTGTGTGTTTTTACTGCGATGGTATTGGCTCAGAATTTAAATTAATTTGCGCAGTTCTTTTATTTTTGCGGATTGAGACTGAGGTGATCAATAGCAAAGAATCTCACCAACAGTGCACTAACATAAAAGTGGGATATTCCTCTTGAAGTAAAACATATCACTCAAAACTATTCAGAAAATCAAGGTTTTTTTATTACTGACAGGACTCAGCTTATGCGCTTATGCTTAGCTAGAATCTGATCGTCGTTTTCTATACGGAGGTATCAAGAATCAATGTAATATTCACTCAGTATTAGTATATTTTTCATCGTCTTTTATCATATTCACGGGAGGAAATTGAATCTATCTACCGAAACTTTTTTTCATATCACGTTGATAGAGGTAAGGTATCTTGCACGAAACAGTTCACATGGACCAAAGCGAACAAACACTGAAATCCATTTAGAAATTGTTTTTATGTTTTAGTAGGAAACTCAAAAACTATCCGATGTTCAGTGGTGCGAATAGTTGGGAACAAGCTCGCTGTTTATGTACTAATGTGTAGCGTTATAGACAATTTGGTGAAACTTGTTGTTTTGCAAATAATATTTATGATTAAAATTTTCGCCCCTGCTTTGACTGGTTAGTTTAGCCGTTAATGAATATAAATCTTGGTTATGGAATAATGTTAAGGCTTCAGCAGACAGGCTCAATGTGACAACATGCTCTCTGAGGTTTTTTTTCCTAAAATGGGAATGTATAGGTACAGATAGAAAAAAACCTAAAAACACGTTGTCGCATGCATGTCATATTGTCTCTTCGAGTCTGTCTGTGAGAAGTTGAGAACCCTAGCAAACAGTAGAAGCTTATAAACTAACAGCAGGTTGCTTATATTCGCAGGTTGGTTCTTCTAAACATAATAATCACAGTATTTAAGTATTTCTCGGCCACAATAAACTGCGATGTTAACATTATGGGTGACTTTAACTCTCCCACACACAAGTAATACTTACTATAAGGTATAATGAGGTACATTTCAGCCGTGGCGGACACAAATGAAACAAAGCTAGGATGGTTGACATCACACGTGTTCCTAATTAAACTTTTAGTGTCAGTTGTGGTGGCTTTTAGCCAGATTTAACAGCTTTGGTCCCTACCAAAGCTGTTAAATCTGGCTAAAAGCTTGGCTTGCTCAAAAACCTCCCTAGGTTTTTGAGCAAGCCCACCAGTTGCTGTTTTACTGTGTGGAAACTGGGTGATCAATTAATACCTATCTAAACTTATATAAAGTGGGCGGGTCACATTTACAGGATGCCCAAGGACTGACGGACCATGATCGTCATGCGGTGGGTACCAGAAAACAGTGGATTGGAGCTGACCAGCAACTGGTAGATATCTACCAGATTCTTACTCGTATTCGGTTCTGATGCTCAGCAATCAGGTTATTTTGGTGCAATATTATTCGGTGTTGCGATTCTGTCAAATAGAATGTAGACGTTATATTAATACACCCATGCATAACACATTTTCACTCAAATACTAACACTGCAATGAATAATTGTATAGTAGGCATGCTTTGTTATTTAATCTAATATATATATAATTATCTAATAATAATACATAATCATCTACAAAATGTAACCATCTCCGAATGGGGGGGGAGTCCTAGTGTCCTGAAATACAGGCCTTACGTCCAGCTTAGGCACCAGTCTTCCACAATATAATAATGATTAAACTGTAGTTGTTATATATTGTTCTTGATACCATGAAAAATGTACCCTATATATTGTGGTGAGAAATAAATAAATAAAGTCTTGATGTATACTGGATGTGGAGTATTTCAATGTTATCTACCCAACTGTGATAATATATTATGCAGACATTCTGTTCCCTAATCATTACTTCACACTCATTAATTTTCACAGACACTACATCAATTGAATATTTGGGTCCCCAAACTAATTAGCTTGACCAATGTCCGTAAAATCTACGAGAATTGCGCTTAAAAGCCATTACTTAGTTTGACCAGCGGCCCCCTGCCACATATCTGACGCGTTGTGTAATTTACGTACGACATTCATTGCTGCGTCAGACCCCTGTGTTTGATGTTGCACCCGTTGCGAGCAGCAATGTGACTGCAAATGGATTTATACCTGTTTTGTTCGGACCTCTGGATAGTTTCGTGCATTGAACGGATTGCTGTTTAATTGACTTTTAATGTTAGTTTATTATACAAAGCATTTCGAGGTTCGTCTAAATATCCTTTTCCGTATCTTGAATAACAGCCAGTATACCTTCTCAATTTTAAGTAAAGGCAGGAAGATTAATTTATACAACGTGTAACAGAATAAACGCAATACCTCTTATGGGGTCGTTGTACTATCATCATGAACATCTTTAACAATGGGACCAACCCCCAAATCGCGAATAGAAATAAGCAGTTCAGTAGATCTTGTCGAGTTATGCGCACATAAATGTATGGGGTAGTCGATTTTTTTTCGCGACTTCAGTGTTGCTCCCATAGTGAAAGTTGTGTATTACACATAGTATACCAATTTTAATTACCATAAATTCCCAGAAAATTGCAACGTTTATTTATCTCAGGTTGAACGCGACCGTTATGACAAACGTCACGGTTTATGATCAATTTATGATATGCTAGTGACATACAAAGAGTGATAAAGAAATCTGTGTATCTATGGTTACATCAATATTTTATGAGCGTAGTCAGAAACCACGCAAACACCAAGTGCTATGATGTTCATGAATTCCTTTTCTATTGTTAAAGTTCATACACCCGAATGTTTATTAAAACACACAAAGACGCGCCCCTCACATTTTATAAGACTGATTGATATCCGTGTCACAAGCGACATTCAGTTAAAAATCAGCGCAGGCAGCACATTTTCGGCGAAGTGCTCTTAAATCGAATCATAATTTATTGCATTTATGGTACAGAAAAATGATATATCCACCCCTTTTAATCTGGGACCCTGGTTGCACTATGGTAAGCCGATTTCCTTTGATCCGCAAGTTTCCATTTAAGTTTACTAATAATTATTTCAGGATACAAAGTCAATTGATCCCATTCCAAGTCATTCTTGAATTAATTTTAAAAAATCAAAAGAACTCCAATTAAATTCAGTGCCATTTAAATATCTCAAAACAGTACAATCACTGTCCCAACAATAGCAATAATACCTCCAGAATAAAATCAAATTAAGATCCCCCTGTTTCGCGACAGCACACGAAACGAGTCAGATAAAATAAAAAGATAGGAACAACAATTAAACATTGTTTCTGTATAACAAAGTATGCTGCAACGGCCCCGCTAACCAATCCGGGGTAACAAACGAAGATTATGCAAATCATTTCATTAAGTATGCACAGGCCCGTCCCTAAAATACCCACTTGATTAACAGACGTGGTCAGAATTCGTGCTGGATTCTTGATAGTTCACGTGAACGCCAGGATTTTGCAGGGTTGTAAGATCTGGAGATGATTAGATTACAGTGCCAGTGTAGTGAAGGTATCATTAGAACCTCGTTATGGCTAATCGGTTTGTGTGAGAATCTGGTGGGACCTTAAGACGTAAATTATGTTGGTTATGGAAATATCAGGAAGCATGATAATCCCTTAGTTAGTAAGTTGAGAAAGCGGTAATTTCTTGGCGTTGAATTAAGTCTGCTGAAAATACAAGGTAAACAGTAAAGAAACGAACAGTTTTCTAAAGATGGAAACGAAAGTAGCAACCCTAAAATCTACGGCAACACTGGTCATGTATTAAACAAACAGGAGTAACCTAAATTTCGAGAAACTGCGAAACGTAGCGACTTTAAATTAACGAAGTTAAATCCGCTTATGCGACTACCTTTTAATAACTAACGATTTAGAAAGGGAATTTACTGGTAAGGACCTCTTTTGTCAGGTTAGGAGGACAGTTTAGCTTACGATCAAATGTGACCAGTGCGTGTTGCCAGTGATGAATTATGGAACCGAAACGTGGTCACTCACAATGGGCCTCATCAGAAGGCTTAAAGTCACCTAAAGGGCAATGGAGAGGGCAATGCTCGAAGTTTCTTTGCGTGATCGAATCAGGAATGATGATAATCCGATAAAGAACCGAAATAGCCCAAAGGATCGCCAAACTGAAGTGGTAGTGGGCAGGGCATTGCTGACAGAACAGATTATTGAGGGTGCCGAAAAGTTCTGGAGTGGTAACCGCGTACCGGAAGACGCAGCGTTGGAAGGCCTCCCACGAGATGGATCGATGACCTGGTGAGGGTCGCTGGTAGCCGATGGATGCGAGACGTACAGGACCGGTTGTTGTGGCGACACTTGGGGGAGGCCTTTGTCCAGCAGTGGACGTCTTTCGGCTGATTTGATTATGATGATGATGATGATGACTTGAACACTCCCAGATCATAAATACAACTATCGAAAACTCAAACTTTTGATAATTTTCGATTTTCGTTGGAAGTTACAAGGAACATTTTAATTAATTACCTAACCATTGTAACCTAACCCTAAAGGGCCACTGGCAGCTATGGAGCAATGTGGAACCCATCAATACAGGTACAGTTCAAACACCTGAATTAATTTTGGACCCTCCACGTATACAAAATCGGTTTAAAATACGGGGTAACAAATCAATGCAGCCGTCCGTACACAGTTCGAGATCCAATAAATGGTCCTTTGTCTACAAGTACCTACATTCTAATATCTCCTCACATAGTATACACATTCGCATACATAAACTCATGCCTTTCGCCAAGGGGGTATGGAGAAACTATAGAACCCGACCTGCTGCGGTCTTTACATATCATATACTGTCATATGGTCAGACACGCAGGCCCGTTGCGAGTACTACGCACTTGGCCTTCTGAATAACATCACCAAATTCACCAATAAGGTCTGTGAATGTCTTTCTAGAGCGTACGCGTCTCCCGGCGGCCACTCATGTTTGCATTGCTAATACCTTTACTTTAGTCACCTTTCATTCAACAAAACCAAAGCATTCTTATAAAAACAACTCTGTATTTTATAATGGAATCACTAAAACCGAAACGTGAGTATTCCCGGAAGGCTTCAAATAATAAAACAAGTGCTCGCCACCTCAGGAGAACGCTGAAATGTATTGTCGCATACTCCCGCTGGTCTGCTATGGAATATATATTTTATGGAGAATAGTTTTATTTCATAGTACAAGGTAGTTGGATATTTTGAACTTACTTAAAGCGTCTTATCATTATAGGGGTTTGTAACTTCTCTCTGTTATGGGATGACACTAAAATTTTGGTAATACGAAAAATTCTTAATTCTTCTTATTGACTTGTTTTGTTAAATGCATCACCCCCCCCCCCCCAGTCATGATATATTCATTAAATTTTAAGTAAATCCCTACTCCAACTTTGTTAACGGGCTTAACTTTTCAGCACCTATAAACAATTATTTTACAGCTAGCTCTGATACGTGAAAAGAATTTAATACAAATTCCAATTACTGCAAGGTAAATCTTTGAAACGTGGCATAAAAGGAAATTGTATTACACGGAGCGCAATAAATCCATTGAAACGGTCAAATAAACAAAAAAGGGCACGAAGACTGGTCAAAAGTTCCGACCAGTGCCATTGGGAAGGATGAAAACATCTGTGGTTCTAACAGTCAGTTCACAGGACCAAAACAGACCGCGAATTGTTTTAACCCGATATAAATTTTGGTCCTTCCGCACACCGTCCGATACGGATGAGTGGGACTCTCGAAATGTTTTAATTAGTTCCTGGAAAGGTAATATATCAATGCCCAGGTGGCCTTGTATCCGCAATTCTCCGGATAAGTGATCCGATAATCATTTAATAGGATGCTTGAAGATTTATTAAAGGTTCGTTTCACCTGTGGGCGTCAATTTGGCGTTATACTTATGAAGTTATTTCCCATTTTCTAGTACATACACATACAACATAGTATAGGGTAGGTACGTATTTATGTAATGCTTTTCGACGTCAGCGTAAGAAAAATTGCATCTTTATCAAGTCCTTGGTTCCGCAGTTTTGTCTTGATTTATATTTTAGTTCTTTTCCTAAAGACCTCATGAAAGTTTTAGTATCGTATATAAGAATATGAACAACGAAAGGAACTTCACAGTTTTTAAAATATAAAACCGTACGGTTGTGTGATATCTATATTAAACCCGGTTACTTAAAATAAATGATCGACCAATTAAACGCAAGTTAAGTGGTAAGACTCTTTATTCATAATTCATCCAATCAAACAAAGCATCCAACGTGATTTTACCATTTGTCACATAAAACTTCGGTTTAAAAAACTTTATTTCACATCAAGACAGTCGTCACTTACCTACATGAGAACAGTAAACTTGGGATAATTTCGTTCCAGAAACTGGTGTTATAGACCAATATGAAATATCACAAGCACTGACACGATCGAAAATAAAATACCTCACAGACCCTCATCATTCATCGTATTCAACTCCAAATATAATTTACGCCTTCACCCATAAAGTACCAATATCGACATACTATGCTCAAAAGCACCTTATCAAGAATACCATAGTTCCGTAAATACTAAAAAGGTTGACATACGCGCAGCCATATCTAAGTTCCGCACTAAAAAGGTCAATGAATTTTGTTATTGTTGAGCTGTAGGGAGTGACACGGTCGTGTTTGAAGACCATTTTGGATATTTTCCTTATGAATTAAAGTCAAAAAAGTTCATAGAAAACCTGCTTTCGAAAATATTTCATATCGATTACAGTACCTTATTAATAATTGGCTTATGTTTAACTTACCACCAGATATAGTAACATTTAAGAGACAAAAATAGTAAATGATCACCAAAATTAAACACGCATTTTAATTTAAAATTATAACCAAAATTTTAACGTCTCGCTATCCTATTTAAGCAAAATGACTCCAAATAAATCGTTGTTAACCCAAAAGTAGTAAATGATCACCAAAATCATACCAGCATTTTAATGTAAAATTAAAATCAAAGTTTTTACATCTTGCTATCCTGTTTAAGCAAACTAATGTCAAACAAATCATTGTTAATCCAAAACTTTTAAGTAAATATAAAGCTTTATTTTAATTTATAAGCTTACTTTCATTTTAATTGGCAGCTATTGTTTGGTGTTTGGAGTTAAAAAAGTGTGAAATAAATAACTTTTTCCAAAAAAATATTCGAGAAGTAGCGCTCGCCGGCCGCTGCCGCGGCACCGCGCACCGCTCGCTTCGCTCGCTCGGCTTACGCGCGGTTGGTCACAATTCTAACCTAACCTAACCTGTTTTATCCAGTTTGTAACCCCAAGCCTACATTTTATGGCAATCACAGTAGTTTATTTAGGCAAAAATAGCGCATTAATTTGCTCGCTAAGATTTGGTGATCATTTACTACATTTGGTGTTCGAATACAATTTGAGGTGCAGTCGTGACTAAAATAGCTAGTACTATTGTAATTTTAGACTTCATTTTTCTGGTGTCAAATATATATTTTTGGTAAAAGAACTAAGGGTATCAAAGCATTTTATGGTGGTCATTATATTTAATCCCTTAATAATTATATACCAATTGAACTCCTAACTGTAGGTACAACAAATTAATCATTAATTGACTTTAGTAACCTAAAGCTTCAGTGTCTTGATCGGTACGCATACCGCAGCGATATGCGTTGCCGGAAACACAAAGTAAAAAAATCGTCTAGAATGGTCTTTAGCATAGGCGTCAGCAGTGAGGAAGAAGATTATGTGGCATACCGCAGCGATGTGCATTCCTAAGAAGCCGAAGTTAAGAACCCCAGAAAAACCCAATAAAACAAAAAAAATAAACGATCATTAAGAAATAACCGACATAACTATAAGGTTACGACTTATATAACGCCATCGAATAACGCAGGATAACTCATAAAATCTTTACTATATTTTTATTAATACAGATAGAACCAAAAATAACTCATAAACCCGATTTCTTCGATCATAAATCAAAGCCAGGCTGTTTACAAAGCTTGGCTTTTAGACCAATGTGCGGGCTTTATTGCTTGCCAACAAATTGTTTTATATATTGCCGATACGGGCTCTCGTTACCTAACACAACGTAGTTTAAGTTAAGCAAAGCATTAAAACTAAAACCGAAACTCGTTGGCAATAAGCTTAGGTACTGGAACCTACAATTTATGTTGTTTAGACTTTCTTTTAGTGTTGTAACCCTGTTTGAACAGTACGGGTAACCCCAATAATCCGTGGGTGACGCAAGTGTTGACTAAGGGATTAACATGTCTGGATAAAGAGCAATTATATCTTTGTATTTTTGTCACGGTCATTTCTGTAATTAATAATGTCACTTAGTCTCGACAAATAAGCTGATTGTTTCATTATCAAATTCAAGATCATTAAGAGAAGCTACAAAATAAGACCGAAAATAGTAATGACTACATTTAAATACGGTCTGTTCAATCAATGAACTAACGAGGCTCCAATCTTTTGTTGAAATAAAAAACATTTTGTTTGTGTCCTAAACTTAGTCCGTGAAAAAATACTTTTGGCAACAAAACAAATGACAGTAGCAGACATTCAGGACAAAACAACAACATTCTACACGCTTATTTTTTGTGCCCATTTGGTGGCCAAAATTCTATCTAATACAATGTTAAATGTACTGTCCATTATATAACCAGGCAAGAACACAAACTTGGTTAGTTTGGCTTGTACTAATAGACAAGCTCGCGACATGGACTAATACACATTTAAATTTTATCTTAATCCAACATCGAGGTCGCAAACTCTTTTTTTTATATGAACTAAAAAAAAAAATTACGCTGTTATCCCTAAGGTAATTTTATCTTATAATCAATAATAATGGATCATTTATTCGCATTCGAGCTGCTTTAAATTGGGTCATGTTGTTTTGCACTGAGAGTGTAAGGCCAAATTAATTTAATATTGATTCTTAAAACTTGTCTGATCAGATGTTTGAATGTGAATGGAATAAAAAATAAAATATTGTTATGAAATACAACATGGTCGGACCAATGCTGTTGGTGAAAAGATGAATTTACCTAAGGACCTGTTATTTCACAGATTATATAATGTACATACGTATATAATGTAAACCGATGATGAATGAGTTTTCTTGCTGGCGTTATTTTAAGAATATTCTCAATTTCTAGAACCCATGATATAATTTCAGTCTATAACTGTAAACCAGCCCACACACGTATTCTGTCAGCACACGAAATTGGAGCACAGAACCCATTTTAACAGATTTTAAGTTTGTTGAATAAATACTACATCAATGCGAATACTGAATGGAAGCCAAGTCTGGGGTCACAGTGGCGACGGTATGTCTCGCCAAGAAACAGTCCATGAAAATTTGGTGCTTATATATTAGTCCATACGGAGCCTGGTGACCTATATTTTGACCTACAGCAAATAACCGTGTATGAACAATGATAGTATTATCGTGTTTACAACTATATCAATATGTACTCCTAGGTATGATACTTTTCCACAACCGATAAGGACCCTTTATGCTCTCAGACAATTAAAGCCAGATACACTAACATTTGCGATGATAAATTTCCTCAACCTAATTTTTTGTGCTTGTAGCCCCGCCGCCAAGCCTTTGTTATAGAATTTGGCACTGAAATAGCATTAATTATCAAAGATATCTACGAATGGCAACGTGGAGAGAATTGATGATGTACTCTCAGAGACAAACACTGCCCGGTACCGGTCGTTGCTCAATTATGGAAGTAACAATAACGAAAGACCTGTCATAATACGGACCACTGTAGTAATATATTGTTAGAAGAGATAGCTAGCCACAGCACCGTTGGATAAACACAAGATATGTTTTCATATAATTTATAAAAGGCAATTCAAAAGGCAGCCGATTTGCCTGCCAGGTAAATTACTTCAATTCACAATCACGTTCAGCAAGCTGAATGCTAATAACGTTAAAGATGTTGAGTCACAGAGTGTAATTAGGTACTGGTTCACAAGTATGTAGAAATCCGAACAAAATAAAGGACATATCGCTGTAGGGTGGGCGCTAGCAAAGCCGGGATTAATCTCGTCTGACATAAAAATAACAAATACAGAACTGTCTTCATGAGTTAGGTCGTAGTATATTAGTACTTACAAACTGCCAGACCATTGAACCACGTATGCTGGACAAGGAGTCACGTGCTACACGTTCACTTATAACTAATGCAGTAACTAACTACGTCGGCTACTTGAGTCGTCTACAGAAACCTTTACATCAGGTCGAAAATCGTTCCAAAGCTAAACAGCAAAAATGACTTAACACGTTTTAACATTCGTTAAGAGCGTTTACGCGGTACGGCTTTTCATACAAACTTTCAAATCCTTATTTTTCGAAATTAATGAACCGATTTTAATAAAACTTGGTATGCATACGCTAGATATCTAGGTCTAAATAGTTATCAGAGAAAAATTTCGAAAAAGAGTTCAGGGGGAAGGACGTAGTGATTTTTCACTTTCTATAGAAAACTTAAAATCGCTCTCTCTCTCCCTCTAAAATCTTTTTCAAAAATGTTTTCTGATAACTATTTAGACCTGGATATCTAGCGTATACATACCAAGTTTCGTTAAAATCGGTTCATTCATTTTGAAGAATAAGGACTTGAAAGTTTGTATGAAATGACATACGGCGTACACGCTCTTAAAAGCACTTAGTCCTTTCTAAAACGACTGTTGAATTCGGTTCATTTATTGTAATTAGAACAGTAAGTAGATAATATCCCACTGAATCTTCCCCAGTCACAGTAACGGTTGGTAGTATTCAGAAATCCTTTAATCCATGTCGCTATAAAATACGTCCAACTAAACGTATCGTGAAATACATCGCAATACTGAAACAGATTCATTAAGGATTTAGTAGAAATTGTTTCTAGCAAGTTTTTGAAATCTTGCGAAGATACAATCAGAATATCTTAATGTTTATCAAGAAAACAATGACACAGCGCCGTCGTCGTCTCAAAGTTTTGGTAAGTAACATTACAAATTCATCAAGACTCGTTGTAAAACTAACGATCTTTTCTAATGATTGAAGCTTTCAAAATTTTGGAGTAAAGAGAAGACTCTCGTCGAAAACCTAGAATACATAATTTAGTTGATAGTATGCCTGTTAATTTATTAAGAAAAGACGTAATGTTTCAAGATTACAATTAGCTTTATTTAAAAAAATCTTAAGTTATGGTTTAATTAAATTCTCCTTGTCGTGGAAATAAAGACACCACTTCTGTTTTAAGAGTTTTGTGAATTACGAGTAATAGGGTTGTGTTCTGTTTTGCTAATCAACACTGGAAAGCGCTTCAAGCAGCTTTTCTGCTACCTAATTAGAACAGAAATAGTTGTTCGGATTTGTTCGTCGACGCCTTTGGACCAGAATTAAACTGTGTATTTCTGCAATCTTAAGTCTGGACTCTGGTCTATATTTGTGCAGTGTTTTGTAGCGCTTTCAGCTGACCAGACATTAATATTGTTTAAAACTAAGTGCTTTCTACGTAAGAAGAATGGAAGGTTTATATATACATCTAAATGCAACATCCAGTTTTGTGGAAACTGAATCATAGAATAGTGTCCCAAGTATTAAGCGATTATATGGGGATGAAAGCTGGCTATTAATAAGGCTTTTAATAAATCGTTTCCATCAGCGAGCTTACAGATGAGAAGCTGCCATAATTTTAACGTTTCATAAATTTCATATAAATATTTGACAAGTTAAAACATTTTTGACGTAAGTAATAAAACGATGCTTAATGAGAAGACTCAACTGAAAATAATTTATTAATATGAGTCTAAAAGTTCAGAGTAACAAAATAACTTTTCATATTTATGTCAATGCTTTGACATTTGTAAGTCTAGTTAAGTATTATGGTTCTACTTGGGAATCTTTCATTTTTTTAGATATTTCACTTATCGATACCAAATAACTTACTTACTTGAATTTTTATTTTAGACTACTGGTACTATCTGAATTTAGGGCTCCTTTCAAAGTTATATAGACATTTTCAATATTTGCTAATGCTGCTATATATTTGTAGAGAAGTAACTATATTGGTAGAGAAACTGACACTGTTCGAAGTTCTTCATTGTCCTAATTGTATTTTTTGTAAATTATATTTTTCAAGCAAGCTTTTAAATTAAAGCGTTCTTATACTGAACCTCTACGATTTTTATAAAACTCAAACATAAAATCCACGTAAAAACTTTTCGCACAAAAATATCTCCGAACCATTTTAGTGTCTTATCATTTATTTTATTTTGCCTGATCACATGACAGCTTACGGTAACCATGACAAAATGTCTTTAAAAGGCTTTCATAGGCGACGCAATATTCATTATGTCACGCTTGCGGTTCGTAGCAGCCCGAGGTCATGAATTAAGGTAGAACCATTATACTAGACAGGAAATTTGCACGCCCCGCGTTTTGGGTGCGTATTACGGCGTGTTCCTACTACCAAATTAGTAATGTTATCATACTAATGTTTTATTATGAGAGGATTTTGTGTTAGCTTCTTGGTTGTTTTGGGCTGTTTTGTTAACTTTTATTAATATGGGGCAGGTTTGCAATTTCAGGCGGACTTGAGCTCACCTTTAACAGCCTGTATAATGAGAGAAATATCTTAAACCCTAATTCTGGAATGATGCACAAGTATTACCTCGGTTTAAACTGATTTTGTGTTGAAATTACACCTTCAAAAAACATCTAACTTAACAGTTTTAAATCGAGTCTCTTTCAGAATACGGCTATCAATAGCTACGTACAGTATAAAAGTTTATTTCTAGAAATAGATTGATCAAAAACACGGAATCGCGTAAATTCTTTTACTTTTACCTTGGGGTCGTAATAATGTATATTTTCGTCCTGAAAACATTTCAGGCCGCTGTTTGTTGTTCATTTCGTAGATATAAGGAAACTGACGTACATAATAAACGCTCGATGGCCCTTAATTTATATACCGAGGGTAAATAAAAGGTCGTCGCGGAATGCAAACATAATATGGGGTACGAAAATAAACTACATCACATACTACAACAGGTTTTATTTTGAAAAGGGACATACTTTTGTCACGACTGAAGTTTTTTTCATCGGAGTTATTTTTTTGGAAGTTGGTCCTCCGGCGGCGAGATGAGTAGACGCATTTAGTGCCATCGCGGTTAGAACGTGAATGAGGTTGCCACGGGAATGAAGGGCTTCTTAAAAATTGGATCCAATAGAAGTTGCAGTGTTTAATAAAGTAATGAGTTTATATTACTTCGTTTAGGCGTTATCTTAATACAAAGCGATCATCGTGCGAATGTTATGAAGCTTTTATCTAATAAGGACGAACTCGTGGCTCAATTCTAACAGCCGCACGGGTCGATATTCGAGATTAAGCTACGCTTGCCGAGGTCGGTCTGTGGATGGGTGACCCTCTTAATATACCAGGATTCCTCCATGCCTTTTTTTTCTTTTTTTTTTTAAGGATGGGAAATCATCAAATGACCCCTTCCGCTCTGGGTGGAGCGGCAGGGAGTGTCAGACTTTTACTGACTAAAACCCACCCATGCTCCTCCTAATGCCTTTTGCGTTCCAGAGCCGCGGTAACTCTTTCGAACAAAATCCGCGACCCTGGCAGCCCCTACTCCTATGCTGACATCTGTTTGAGGCGCGCGTGGAACACAACGCGCCGTCGCTTGGCTTTGATCGGACGGCGAGCCACCCACCGCTCGCCGCAGACCCGCACCTACGGTGGCCGGGAATCGCCCAGCGACTCCCAACGCCCGGTGCGTCTCCCTATGCCGCGGCGCCTGGGGCGTGAGGGCTGTCTCTCCCTCACGCGGCCTGCCTCCTCCTTCACTAGTATTACTGCTTCGCAGAAGGAGGTGACGGCTTCCCATGCCTCCTCGCTCCGGACCATGGATTGAACCAGGGCCGGATGCGAGAGGTCGCCGCCGCCGATCGCCTCGACGAGGACACGGTGGTGCTCCGCCCAAGCGGGGCAGACCTCCACCGTATGCTCCACTGTGTCTTCCGGGCGATCCTCGCAATGAAAACACCCGGGCGTTTCCTCCCGCCGAGTCCGAAACAGGTACCTCTCAAAACAACCGTGTCCGGTGAGTACCTGCGTCAGGTGGAAGGTGAGGACGCCGTGGCGCCTCTCCAGCCACTCCTCAAAGAGGAGCACTATCTCCGCTATTGTGGCGTGCCCAGCACTGCATCTTGCCGGAGCTCCGTCCGCCACGCTGCAATTTGCCGCGGCAGCGGAGTTCCTCCATGCCTCGGAAAGCACGTTAAGTCGTTGGTCCCCCTGTCATTTGGAGATCTATGGCAGTCGTTACGGATTGTCAGAAGCCAGAAAATCTGACACCAGTATTACCAAGAAGTACCGCGTTACCCAATTTATAGGTTGTGGAGGTCTAGTATGCAGCCGCACCACGTAAAACAGCTAAATCTGGTTTGACATGAAGGTCGCCCAATAAAGTTGGGAAAAGGCTAGGCAGATGATGAATGCTGTGAAATGAATGTATAATAAATCTAATTATATTTGTATAATTTTAATGTTTTGTTTCTTAATAATATGTTATTAATGTATTATTTATTTGTTGTGAATGATGTAATCATTTTAATATGTACCTACTGTATATCTAATAATGCTTTTTGGTGGCACTAATTACCAAATATTTTGTGTAGTGGGCTGCAATACTACTATACCTACCTTACATTTTTTATGTTAAAAATTAATAATTTGTTGCTGTTTATTGTCCCTACATAAAATACACGATTGACGCAATCATTTGTATGGCAAACACGAACGCGTCGTCGCGCTGACAGAGAGTGTTTGCCTGTTTTGTCTAAGAAATGATCGCGTCGATCACATATTCACGCGATGATCGCTTTGTACGACACCTTCGGCTGCCATCAGACGGACTGCACCGCAGCAACTGCACGTAGTCGAGATATTAAACTGCATGCAGTTGACGTTCGACTTTGTACAGTCGTGATATCAACTTCACGCGGTCGGCTGCAGTCGTGTGGAGTCGATATTAACTGGATAAAGTCGTGGCTTCAACTTGACGTGGTTGGCTACAGTCGTGTAGTGTTGACTGTTCATCGCTAACCGCATGCAGTGTGCAGTTAGTCAAAGAACAGATAGCGCGTCGGTCGCGTCTAAAGTTTAAGTTGGATAGTGAATCCTATTCCGAGCACATAGAGTCGTTAAAGAACGTTAGGCTGCCACGCCATCAGATGGACTGCAACTGCTTGCAGTTGAATATATCGACTACGTGCAGTTGCTGCGGTGCAGTCCGTCTGATGGCAGCCTAAGAGTTGCATGATTCCACAGTTTTGCGGTATCGTCTTAACTACAGTTTAGTCTGCTGTGCTCCAGTGGCGGTTAAGTTCGCAAATAGTACCGATGCCGCTGTGGCGAGCAATGGACGTACCTAATGCTGATATGAGAGACATTTTAGATTCTAGTATGAACATACTCTTTACAAACAAACTCTATGAAAACAGTACTTTTGAGAAACACGATCGTTTTTGTTGTTATTCTTATATACATTTTCTTTTTTTTGTATATACCTTTCCTAATGATAATTCCGAATGACTGTTTTGTATCGTGAAGGTATTATAATGTAACAAAGAGTATAATGTCTTCACGACACACTTCACAGGAATCCATATCTATTGGGGATAAAAAGAAGCCTTAGTGTGCCGTGCCGTGAGCCCCTTTTCAATGTTTCTCGGTTATCTTTTTCTCCATTGAGATACACACATTCAAAATGTTATTTATGGTCTTCAGTTTGAGATAGCTCGTTTCAAATGATTCTTTAAGATATTCAACTGGTTCCCTTCATGACTTACTATAACAGTGTAAAAAGGGAGAGGAAACCCTCTTTATAGAAGGGGTAGGTACGCTAAAGTGTAACAGTAGATTACATTTGGCCACTTATAAACACAAACATAATGCCAGTTAGATCTCATGAAATAGGCTGCAAAAAATTTACTGACTCAAAAGCCTTACCTTGAAGTTAGCACCTATTGTACAGCTAGGAAGTGGCATTTCCTGCGTTTTCTGATGGCTACAAGCTGGGAGTCTTTAAGTCATGAGTGAATAGGTTACTTCAAGGCAAGCGTGTTAAATCGTCGACGACATCATAACTTTCCATCAGGTGAGATTGTGGTCAAACACGAGCCTCATAATAGAAAGAAAAACTTTCAGCAGTCTTTGAAACCACTAGACCAACTAGGCAGTCAAATGAATATTAACCCAGTAAATATCTAATGGAGTTACAAGGCCAAACTACCATAACTGTGGCAGTTTTTGAGGTATGGTGGTTAGTGGTTATCTCATATTAATGAGTTGGTCACGCGAATATCAGTAGGACATGAAAGCGTTTGGGGTGAACATACGGCCTTCAAACATTGTGGGAGTAGGGGGGTAATAAATGGCTCTGACGTCATCAAGACAAAGTGTGTGGTTAGGTACAGAAGTTTGACTCCATACAGCGATTAAAAACATGTGGAAACACACACAGACTTGTACGTTCGGAGATATCAAACTTAAGACAGCCGCGAGTGCACGCGCACTCGCTGTACTTCATCAGCTGTCCATGTGTGCGTGTATTTTCGGCCATCGGTTGGAATTGACTTTCTGCACCTGTCTATTCTGTGATTCCAACGTCACACAATTCTAAATGGGACACACATGTCGCAAACACGCTCGCATACAATTCGAACGTGCATTGTTTAATGGAAACTGTTATTAATGTTCTAATTAGTTTACTCTTAGAATTAATTATGAATTTAACAGCGGTTTTAAACTGCGGCTTGTTATAATGCAAACAACTTTTTAACTTCATAATATCTTTTATCAGTATGTGAGTTTTCGCCAAAATACACTGACCTACTGGTTTTTAATCACAATTTTCACAGTTCACTTCAAATTGGAATATGGAAGTTTTTATGACAAAATTTTACAACTGGCATTAAAACATGACGCCACGTTTCACTATTCATAAAACTAAAAAAAAACCCTTAAAACCTCCAACATTTTTAATGGTAATTTGTATTAGTTATGTCGTACCAACATTCAAAAAATTATGAGAAGACCTCAAAGTGACATGCATTGGTGCATGCATATTGAAAAACTAGAACACATACTAGGAAGCAAAAGAAAGTAATGAGTTTAAAAATAAAACTCTCGTATACAAAGTTGGACTCGAAAACTGCTCGACATCAAAAAGTCTGATATGAAATATTTTTGTTGAGATGCAATTGGGTTGTGAATATGACTTTTGAAAATGAGTTTTCGTTTTTTGAAAAATATTGGAGTCAAGAGTCGAGAAATTTGATTTTCTGAATAGGAAACTTGCACAAATTATGAGCATCGTTGCAGTGCACTTTCCATCTAGGTTTGCAGTACCAACTAAGACCAGTATTGGGTACTCGTAAGTACCTCCATACTAAAGGGCCGTCGTGGATTATTATTATTGCTATAAATCTGGCGGTTTTATTTAAGCAAATTTTAAACCCTTCTGGCGATACATGGTGAAGTTTATACTTATTAATAACCAGTTTCATACTTTTATTTTTTGGTTAAGTTTATTTAATAAAAAGAAATGAAACGACAATAAAAACGATATTTATTATAATTATAGTTGTCAAAGTTAACATATCAAAACTGCAAACAAGCGTAGGTATTTATAAAATACGGAACAAATCTCTTAAAAGCAGCTATTGAATTCGTCAGCTCATTAAATATGTAGAGAAAATGTCTATATCTGCTCAGACAGAAGTTGCTGACTTACATAATGGTATTGATAATAGGAATATTTCTTAAAATAAACATCTTGATTGAACATTATAAATAAGATGATATCGATTGAACGACTGCTGAACGTTGAATATAGTTTACTTAAAGTAATATTCTACATCTATAATAAGGAAAGAAAGGGTGGCCTGTACCTTACAGTGGGGTAGATGATAATTCTGTCTATCTGTCCGTCTATAGTTTCATTTTCACGTGTTATGGACTGGCTGAACTGATTTGGAACGACTTGACACACAGGTAGATGTTGGAATAGGACATAATGATAGAAGCTAGTAGTACCTGTACTATAAATTAATAATCCTTTCTTATCCTATTACAGAATTATCCTTTTTTTTTTCTTTTTTTTCGGTATGACCACTAGTAAGTTAACACGCAGGGGCTATCAACTGCTTAACCGGACTATCCTGTGGTGGCCTCAAATGAATTTAAGGCCCCCAGCCAAGGCAACAAAGCTAGCTACAAGCTAAAACTACTGACCCCTCGCTAAGGGCATTCCCTGTGGAATACGACCTCGGCTTAGCGGCGTCAGTTTGGGACAGCAAGGGACAACAGGCTGGGTCGTTTCATTATTTAGGGGTTATTAAAGGTAAAGGCTCAGCGGCGCGGGCTGGCTCGTTGGCAATAGTCGGGGAGGGTTTTGAATGGGGCGTCACGACGGACCTCGGCGGCGAGGTCGGTATACGGAACGCGGTCTGTGTTTGTTTTTCTGAGGGTGCTGGTTTCCCTACAGCTTTCCTGAATCTTTGTGATCTCGTCATCGGACTCGACGAGTGTATGCCGAGGACGGCGAATCTTACTAATACGAGAGTTAGTGTATTGTGAGGCCTTTGAAATCAAAGGATTGCTGTGTTTCTCAGCTGATTCAATAAAACGCTTTATAAGACATTTCATGAATATTGTTTTACAGTCGGGATTTTAAGGTCGACATGAAGTCGTTCATTCCTAATAAACCACGGGGCGCCCGTGGGTTTTCGGAGAAACCGGTTTTGATAGAATTATCCTACGAACTAGGTTTCATAAATATCAGTCTTTAAAATTGGATGCTAGTTTATCAATCACGCCAGTAGACCATTGGGATATCAGAGGTAGGTTTTTATACTAGTAGTACGTTTCTGTGGGATAATTTTCGATTTGTACGTGAACAATGCCACTGACAACAGAAAAGGTACTAACATCAACCAGCCGAAGACGTCAACTGCTGGACATAGCCACCCTCAAGTGTTGCCATATTGACTGGTCCTGAACGTCTCGTATCCAGCGGATTCCTACGGCCTTCGCCAGGTCATCGGCCCATCTTGTGGGAGGCCTTACAACGCTGAGACTTTCGGTATATGGTCACCACTACAAAACCTTCCGACTCCATCGACAATTAAACGTAAAACTTCACACTATTATTTTTTCCTATATTGTAGTGTTCACAAATATACAAACTCACGTATAGAAACAGCCAGACCCGGAACAACTATCTGTAGGTGTGGGGGGTGTGGTGTGTGGGGTGTGGGTGTGTCTGTCTGTCTGTATTTATTCCATTCGGGGATCGAACCCGCGACACACCGCGCAGCAGCCAGCACTAAACCACCGCGCTAACTGTGTCGTCAAATAGTCAATATACAAGTATTATGTAAGTACTGTAATGTTTAAGTTATCCCTTAAGACTTCGTACACTAAGTGAAAGCTCAAAAAAGTTAATAAACCTAAAACAAAGCGGTTCACCTGAATCTTTAAACACTGTTAACTTTTCAGCAAGTGTGGCATGAAACAAGTTTTCAACATGTTGGTGGTAAAACACCGACATACACACCTGTTTTGTTAAGTAAAAAAAACGAGTTAAAATTGTAGTAACAAAGGTGTAGTTTTTACTTTTTGCCAGACGTTTCATTACGTGTGTTAGGTACGGTGGGGTATTGTGTTGGAAAAGTCACTTTATTTACGGCTGCTTTCTATAACATATCTCAATCCCAATCTTGATCCCGATCCTTGTCTGTAACCAATCAACGGCCGAGTTTGTGTCCTTCACCACACAATCCTCACCTTTGATTGGTTACAGACAAGGATCGGGATCAAGATTGGGATTGAGATATATTATAGAAAGCGGCCGTTAGTCGCAAGAAAGTTTTTAATCTCAATATTTGCGGTTACTCACTGGTACCTTCAAAAAACGCCTGGACTTTTGGGGAGTGTAGGATTAATACATCACTAAAGCCACCCTGGTGGTCACTATCAGCAAAATAATAGGAGTGCCGTTACCTGATATAAGACCACACTGGAAGCCGCTCTGTACAATATATACGACACTAATGTACCTACTGAATTTTAAATGATAATGTACGTTGGCTTTTTTGTAGAAAAAGAACAGAAACCTGTTTGAGTTTCGTTTTCAACATTACCTTTTTGCTAAGGACGAGGATTGTTTAACCCACTTTCAGAAGGGTCAACCTGAGTGTCCACATGTATATTGTATTCAGTGACTTTCAGCGTTGGTGTGGTTATAAAATATTCTGAAGATATCTGATTTTAAACATGCTTTTCAGTTACACGTCTACAGGGGAGTGATTTTATTTAATAAGAGACTGTCTTTGTGACACATTGCTTATCTTTCAGGGGCTGAATGGCCGGAATTCCCAATATGAGGTCTGAAAAAGCGAATATCGACTGATATTGACGTATGTGTTCTTGTACCGTAAGCTCTAGACAAAGAAAGAAAATAGTGAAAAGTTAGTAGTTAATTAAGTTAAGTTAGTAGTTTATTCCTCCCAAACATACTAACGCATATTTCATTATTATGAAAATAAACTAATAAAAATAAATAAAATGAAAAAAAAAAGTTGAAAATAACATGCTGAGTAACTGCCCCATTCATAAAAGTCTATAGAGAATTTGAAACTTGAACCCGCAAACCAGTATCCAAACCAAGCTCTAACCGAATTATTTCACGAATAAGTCTGCCTATGTCAGGGACGGACATTATGGCCCATTTTCCAAAACATAAACTCCAACTCAACTCCAACTCCTACATGGACACGAAAATGTCAATGAAAGCTTGTCTAATTGAGGTTCTCGTACTCGAGAGATGAGCAAACAATTAATGCAAAAACTTCAATGTATGACAAGCTCCGATGGAGTTGGAGTTTACGTTTTGGAAAATGGACCTATATGTATAGTTAGGAAGTTACTGACGCGGTCACATCATAGACAAAACAACATTCATTCTGTGACACTAACATTATGTGTGGCCGTGACTGACAGTGACAGATGTCATCCTAACACAAAGAGATATTCTATTAACGTTAATAATTGCCAAAAACTACAAAGATACGCTATCAAAATATCACTTGGTCCGTCCCAAACATTTTGAACCGTTGAAAATCGATAACACTGATATAATGACACCCTTTTTTTGCAAAAAATAGTAGGTTATGCAACGACCATATAAAAAGGCTTATTAAAACACGAGTGTGGGTTTATCACACGAGGCGTAGCCGAGTGTGATAATAGCATCACACGAGTGTTTTAATACCTAATTATATGCCGTTGCATACCTACACTATTTTATCTTCACTCATACTGTTGAAATAAAATAAGTGGAAAAATAGTTTATTCCAATATGGCGGATATTCTCATTGCGCTTATTCGAATGACTGCGCAGCGCGCTCAAACATAGACAAAGATAAAAGCTGGCTCATTGACTTAAGTCAACGAGCCCGCGCCAAAAATTAAAAAGAAAAAGTGTGCTATAAAAATTAAAAAGTTATTTTATGATGCAGTTGTTTAAAAATCGAAGGAAAATGTTGAACTGTAATGGTTTTTTTTTTACCACACTCGTGTTTTAATAAACCTTTTTATATGGTCGTTGCATAAACTACTATTATGTTACTTGTCTACAGCCTTGCCCACCATTCGCTGCATCATTAATTTTTACAACAAGCCACGTCAATGAATAATATTATAATGACTTCTTTTGTTGCCCTATGTCAGGAAAACCAGTATATAACAGAGCAGCAGAAAAAGAACGAAGGCTTACCTTTGAGGGGGTGCTCAGCAGAGGAGGTGAAGGCGGGCACCCTACGTCCTGACAACACGGGCATGCGCACCATTGTGGTGAGCTGCCCCGTGTCGGCGGCCAAAACCATATCGGAGGGCCGAAGGTTTTTGGTGGGTTGGGTTTCCGCGCAGGTCAAACTGCTGGAACCCCGACCTCTGAGGTGCTTCCGGTGCCAAGTGGGCCACCATGTGGGAGCTCAATGCACCTCGGAGGTGGACCGCAGCGGTCTTTGTTTCCGCTGCGGTCAGCCCGGTCACAGGGCCGGCTCTTGCGTCGCCGCGCCGCACTGCGTGGTCTGTGCGGCAGCTGGCAAGCCGGCCGACCACTGGGCTGGGGGTAGGGCCTGCGCCCCACCCGCCAAAGCCGGAAATCGGAGAAAGCCCTCCGCCACCGCCGTCTCCGCCGCGACCGCCGCCACCGCCGCCGCTTCCTCCGCCGCCAAAGCCGGTTCCACTGCGGCTGCTGCTACTGCAACAGCCGCAGTAGAGCCCCTACAACGGGCTCCGGAGGGGGCTGAAATGGAGTGCCAGTAATGGCCCCATTTCACCCCCTCCTGTTGAACGTCAGCCACTGCGCCGCCCAGGAACTGATGCTCCTGAGCATGGCGCAGTGACTGATGCCTGTGGACGGCGAGCAATGGGTAGCTCGCCGTCCGATCAGAACAGGCCCGGGTTGACGGCGCGCTGTGTTCTACGCGCGCCAAGCCAGCAGTCGTCAGCATGGGTCGGGGCCCGTTAAGGCCAGAGCCTACCAGGGTTGCGGATTTGTTCGAAAGAGTTACCGCGGCCCTGGGAAGAAAGGCACTAGGAGGACTAAAGGGTGGGTTTTAGTCAGTAAAAGTCTGACACTCCCTGCCGCTCCACCCAGAGCGGGAGGGGTCATTTGATGATTTCCCATCCTAGAAAAAAAAAAAAAAAAAAAAAAAGGCTTGCCTTTGAAAAGGTAAACTTTTTATTAAATTGTAAAAGCAATATAAAATTTGATTTAAAAAGAAAACTTTAATTTATGTTTTTCATTACAATTTACAAGTAAGTAGGCTTCCTAGTTTGTTAGTTTTATTTAATATTTTCAGAATTACTTGAGTTTAATTTTAAAATGTAAGTAATATTTACATATTTATGTATATACCATCGCGCTTTCCATTACGTTCTGCTTTACACCACTGTTTCTGGGGTAAATAATTACAATTAAATTGTATCCATTTATCAGGTTTCACAAAAGCAAAGGTAACGTTTAACCTGTACAAAACATGGCAACACATCTTTAACCCATAGGTACACGCATATATTTGGAAATTCGCGCAAAAGCTACAAAACCAATTCGGCCAAATGACGCGTCATTCGATTTATCTCGATACAGGATGTTAATTGCTACAAAAATAAAATCGAATTTGAAATGGAATCGGACGACCCAAAAAATGCGCATTTAGTGAATAGGTATCCAATTTACTTGTAAATGATTTTTAATAAATGTATTTTATTCGGTTTGAATAATAGGAACACAAACAAATATTAATTGAGAAGGTAAGGGTTATCAGAAGTTCTTTCATTGATCAACAAACAGTCCAGAACTTAAACAAAGGCTGCGGTCAGGACGCTAGTTACACAAAATCATAACGCTTCTAAGGAATTAAGTTCTAAGCCTCTATTTCGTTCAAACGCAAATTCTATTCGAACTTTCGAGATGGTAGTACCACCCATATGACCTTCATTTGTGTCTCTTTGCGATAAGACGAAGGATGTGGAAACTCATTTACTAGCGGAGGGCAACTTCGATTTATTCATCTATTCATACCAGCCTGTTTACTGAAGATACCAATAACTTTTTTATACGAAATAAAGCGTGGCCTTGACTTACTTCGGCACCCTTCATTCGATTAGTTTGGCATAGGTGTCGTTACTCTGTAATGTTTAATAGCTGAACAGGGCACTTTATTAGGATAGGAATCAGATCCTGGTTTCCGATAGCTGACCAAAGCTATTAAATGGACAAACTAATAAATTGACTTCAAGGTTGGTTTTAAATAAGGACTCGAGACTAACGACAACTTTTCTAAACTCATTTGGTACGTCAGGAAAATTTATTAGTTACTAAACTTTACTTCTAACTTATACGAGTCCGCAGATTTTTTAGTGCTTCAATCGGTCTCCATAATTTGATAGTGGAGCGTATTATGAGCATCAAACCAAATTTATTCCACGCCACCAACTGTCGCAAAAAATATTACGTCAAAAGATTTACGATTTAGTTTTATTCCCTCTTAGCTCCGTTTCCTCAGAAAAATAAAACTATATTTTCTTTGAAAATAATAAAAATTATATCTTCCGTATAAAAAAATAGATTAAGTTACATGTAAACAAAGCCGCGGGCAAAACCGGTTAAGGGACCGGAATCCCGGTGTCGTAAGTACACAATTTATTTGAAAAAAATATATACAAAGTGAATGTGTGTTTCCCCATTAACGGGGAGGGTAAAAGGGACTTGGGAATAATTTATTGCCCCACCTGTAGCCAGGTCCGAATAAAGCCGGCTTTAATAACTAATCGTTCGTGAAATTAATATGATAACTTTGAGAAATATACTCAACTTTATTGTACCTAGTTAAATTAAGTTTCTGGTTAGGTTCGGCTTTCAGTTTATAGAGTTTGTGTTACAGTTTATGGATATTAAAGGAGGATATATTTTATAATAATTGCTTCCGTATAAAAGTGTTCTATGTGGAGGTTTGCTCTATAGATAGCCGGGAATATAGAGCACATAATCCGCATTGGTTCATGACTTTCTTCAGAATCCATCGCTCTAAACCTATCAATATCTTTAAGAGGTTCGTCGTGTGATTAATATTAATCAATCAGCAGTGCAGACGGTATTGTGTGCCCAACATGATTAATTATTATAATCTAAACCTCACTGTATAATACAGTTTCTCAGTTAAAGCAAGTACTACGGACACCTCTACAATATACACAGAAAACCTGGTTTATAAATATATTTCGGACAAAAATAAAAGCACTCCCATTTCGTGGAACTGTCTGCTCGACGCCGATTTTCTACTTTAGTTATTTATACATGCCTCTCAAGTAAAATAATATAAGTGGGTCAGCAACATATGTATTTGTTTTTATACCACATGTTAGGGAACTACCTACATTATTGATAACATGTAACATGTTCAAACAGAAATCAGTACAGAAGCACGGTTCTATTTTTCTCGAGTTTTTCCTCATTAGCCATAAACAGGAAAATGTAGTTTTTCTTGGTAATGATTGGTATTTACAAGTAACCCTTGGGGACATGCTACAGGTTTGACACTTGTTTTACTGTGTTCATTATTATTTACAGAACATAAGAATCGTGCTTTCTGTTTTTATCCTATGTTACTGTTTAAGGATGCATGAAGGAGCCTCTTCGTGTCGCACAATTTGTTCCATCAGGCACTCAACCGAACCACGCACCCGGCGCATCCTGGACAGTCTCACCTAACACCTTACAGGACTGGCCAATCTTTCCCTTGCAGTGGTAGGGTTAACACCCGCCTGGTGCCAGGTCTGCCTGTCTGACGCCACCTGTCTGTTCCCACCGGAGTCCGGCGTCAAACAGGCTGCTGTGTTTCGTCGACGCGTGGGAGTGCCAGAGCCTCAAGGCATCTTCTGGGCGGGCACGCTCGCTCCATCATAGACCTCATCCATCTCTGTCCATCAGGCGCGATCGAGGTCAAGAGCTAGCTAGCCCAATACTCAATGAAAAAAAAAACCGAACTTTAACTATCTGACTAAATACAAACTTACAGCCAATTATTAAGAAATATCGATCCTCTCTGCTTATATAAGTTATTTCGACATTCCTATAATCCTAAAAACAGATTTAAAGCTCACCCCTAACCTACAGATGTCCCCAAACATAAAACAAACTAAACATTTTCCTCTATTTTGACACATTTATCTCCTGTTCGTGAATTAGGAGATAATCCTGAAGTTTTATTAATAACGTGGACATTACAGTTGCCTAGGCTATAATCCTGTGATTGATTGCCCGGGACCAAGAATTATTCAATGTCGTCTTGTGGGCAATGATAGACACTTAACGCGTTTTTGCTCGCTTATTCTGCTTTTTCTGATAAGCTGGCTTGTTCTTTGTCATAATAAAATGTTGTTATTTATTCATTTTGTAGGTATACCCGGTAAATGCCCCATTTAGGTGTACTCTCACTTAAATGTACTTTCTCAATTGATGTCGTTGTACTCCAGTGCTTACGTACCGTGTATATAAATATATTTGCTCGTATCATACATTACTTAAAAACAAAATACATATAATTTACTAAACATTTATTATACGTATCGTGCTTTCCTCCAAATGGGATGTTTTAGAGCTAATTGGTAACCTGGGAAACTAATCGTTTTTTTTTCGAGTAACCGAATTTTATAAAGTTTTTGGAAGTTTTCTACCTTTGGACTAAAAAATGCAAATGGTGAGAATTTCACTGTGGCTAGTTAACTGACTGATGATAGTTCATAAACGAATATTCCCGTCGAATAATAATTTAGCAAAAAACACCAATTACTTTGAAAATAAAGCGCCGTAAACTTCAAGCTATGATAACTTTAAACTTCTCCTTTATAAGCAAGACTTCGATTTCTCTTCGAAAACAACCCAATTTGGACCCAAGTTACCGATATCAAAATCATTATATATTAGTTCTAGAACATCCCACTTGAAGGAACGCACTCAATTACCAATCATCCTGTAAATACTTACCATAACGACCTCTCACGCGCATCAGGTTGTATGTTGTACTTATTTGGCGCAGCCGTGGGGCATACAAAATAACATTGTTTCGAATGTGGTATTCTTATAATTATGCAATGGTATGTGCTGTGTGTGCCAAATAAATAAGTTTTCTTTCTTTTTTTCTTTAAATTCGTGATTTTTCAGGGGGAGATTTTTAACTTCATCTTTGTGTTGATCAGCCGTGTACATAATACTATTTGACTAGCGGGTTAGAAACTCGATTTTTAGTGAAAACTTTAAATTATCGTTTTTAAGAATGTATAGTATTTATATTATTTTGAATTCATCATCGCCTTTTTCCAACTTTATTGGGGTCGGCTTCCAGTCAAACCGGATTCAGCTGAAAAGCCAGTATTTTATGTGGAGCGGCTGCCTACCAGACCTCCACAACCCATTGACAGATTATCTGGCTTCTGCCTTCTGCTTCTGGGATGTCAGCCGGGAGCAACGGCACCTAACGTGCTTTCCGAGGCACGGAGGATGGGAAACTCGATATGTTAAAATGGTCACCCATCCACAGACCGACCTCGGCAAGCGTTCCTTAACCTTGAAGATCGATCATGTGACTAATTATTAAGCCGCGAGCTCCTCCTTGTATAATATTGAATTATGGTAGGTACTAAAATCTCATTTTGCGAAAAAAACGTAACGACTTTTTGCGTCGTAAGTATCGATAAGTAAGAGACTATTTCTAAGTACTAGCTTAATTAAACTCTAGGTTTTCAATTATAATTTTCTCAGTATTGACCTGATCCGGATATGGAACCTGGTTAGTCGTCGTAGTAGAGTCCTTATGTACGTTTCTGCATGGCTGCATATGCAAATATTTAGTGTATAATAACATGTTGGCAGAGACGCACTTCAAATCATTGAAGTAGTTCCTGTAATATCGAGCAGCTTTGTTTGGTATAACCATTGAAGCTGAATACTCTCTGTTGATAGAAAATACACTGCATACGTATTTATGTTTTGTAAAATGTTGCAGTACTTGAATCCAATTTGGTTTATTCATACTCTATAAGTGTATACTATGTATATAATAAATGCGAAAGTTTGGATGTTTGGATGGATGGATGTTTGGATGGATGGATGTTTGTTAGTCAATCACGTCAGAATGGCTGCACGGATCTTGATAAAATTTGGCACAGAGGTAGATTATAGTCTGAAATAATACATAGGATACTTTTTATCCCGGGAGTAAGTTCCCTTGGGATAGTTTTCGACATTCACGCGCGGAGCCGCGGGGGGCAGCTTGTATAAATATTTCATTAAGTCATCTTTATCGTCATTGTCTGGCTCTATCCCAATTTATTTGGGGTGGGTGCAACAAGTCCATTTCTCGAAACATTTTTATGAGTAGATTTCAAACTGAACGTGTTTAGCACTACATATAAACTGCGCTCAAGCTGCTCAAGCAGCATACTGCTTTAAGAGTTGGTGGTTTATTCCCAGAGACAATATGATGAATCCGAAGTTTAGATTGTGCTGATAAGGTTCAGTTTTATTAATAAAATTATTACAGAATTATTGTTTCAAACTGTCGAACGCGCGTTATCTAACTGGTTGATAGTGTTTTTCTGAAACTGGGGATGAGTGTTTAAAAAAACTTAATTCCAAAGCATGTTATACTATATTTGTATTTCCTTATCACTCTCATTTAACATCGCCGATCACATTTAACCACACGTGTTATAAACCTTACTAAGAAACATGTACTTCAACAAGCACATTTTCTAGAGCTGTTTCTTTAAAAAAAAACTCTAAAGACTTTGTCGTTTATATTTTCACCGTCTTATTCCCAGCCGCGTAAAAACCAAGACACGTTGGTTGAGATTTGTGAACACTAAAAATCCGAACGTGTCTTTACAGGCTTTTCTGCCTTTGAAATTTTAAATAGTACGGTTGCTTTTATGTTGGTTTGATTGAGTTAAACTTTAGAGAATATTAATAAAATAGTGTTTATAAATGTCTTGGTGGATGGATTGTGGGATATTTATAGTGCTATAAAAGAGGGACTAAACGGCATTTCTTCAACCTGGCTGCAACGTGTAGGGAGATACTTCGACTACATTGCTCACAGAGATTCCAACAACATGGAACGTCTTACGGTGACTAGGAAAAATGAGGGCAAAAGACCTAGAGGCCAAAGCCCCAAAAATGGTCGCATTCTAGGCAAGCGCTCTATCTTAGGCCACATCATCGCTTACCATCAGGTGAGATAGTGGTGAAGCGCGTGCCTATCAATAATAATTAAAAAAAAATATTTAAGCAGCTGTGTGTACCTACTAGTGCCGTACTCCATTAGACACTGCTGATCGTAAAAGATGGACAAAACCGTTGACAAAATAATAACGAAGTCCGATTATGAGAAAGCGGTAAAAAAGAGAAGACGGCAAATAGAGATGTATGGAAGAGGACGACATGCATTGACATAATTATGGTGACCCAATTAAATTGAGTTAAGGGCAGGAGGGTGATAAATAATATGATCATAATATATATTCCAGTAGTGTGTAGTCATATTTAAGGGTGATGTCGGGTAGCTGATATTCATTAAGGATAAAATTGCAAAACAAAAAAAGATTTTAACAAAAATTTCGACCATCAAAAACGACTAAAACTGACTTTTCAAGCAGTTTGTTACACTTCGTTGCATGCACTTTAGTTAAATCACAGATTTAATGTCACTACCTGCATCAGACTGCTTGAAAAGTTATTTTTTCAGAATCTTTTTTCTGATCGTTTTTTTTTTTAAATCTCACTTTTTTATGTTTTGATATTTTTTTCCTAATGTATATCACCTACCCAATATCACCCTTAAATATGACCACGCACTTCAGGAACACCCTGTATAAAGTCAAACCAGATATTCTCGGAACATTAAGATATTTTTTTAAGCGTCTTAAATAATTATATTTTTCTGTTGTAGATAGATAAAAAAGAGTCTACCAACTGATAGAAATTCAGTGCTCTCTTGAGAGTAGTGCCGAGTTTTCTGCTCTTTCGAATTAAAAAAGTTAAAATAAAATCAAATATTAATACTGAAGTGCGGAGGAGTCACAGCGTGCTAAATAAGAAACACTAAGTTTTGCACCAAGATCTTTGTTTCAAAGATAAAGAAAATGAAGTGCTCTTACTAAATAGCAATAGAACCAGTTGTTTTAAAGCTGCTAACGCGGAAATATTCCAGGTAATGTTGGCACCACTGCTTCGTTTCTATGCATTAATGTCGCGGTTTTTTTAAGGATACTTGGAACTCTTTTTGTAACGACAGACTAGCATGAAATGCCACCTAATTAGTTGCTTTCCCCAGAACTTTGAGACGTGTACCTTTTGAGCCCCTCGTAAGTATCTAATTACCGCTCAAAGGTACTAGGAGAGAGGCGAGTTTAGTTTACATTTTTAATGCGACTAAATTTTAAAAAGAATTTCTCTTTAATTAAATCTTTTTAAAATTTGTTTATGAATCAGGGTGTATTTTGCTGAAAGGTTCCTAAGTAGAATGACTTTTACGCATGCCAACCATTGATTAGTTTAGATTAGCTGATGGCATGTTAGCAGAACCCATAAGTTGATCAGAATCAGAATCAGAATTATTTATTTGCCAGCAATGTAGGTACAAGTTTGAGATGGTACAGAATTGGGTGTTTCCGCTACATTCTGCCTTACGGCATTCAAAATTATTATTTTTTTGAATTTGCAAGTGACTTAGTACTAACATGGCATCAAAATTCACATAAATAACTCAATAGTCACATAAATAGTCGATTACAAATCAATAAGCTTATTCTAGGAATTCATTATTGGATTGGTAGAGAATGCGTAGACTCCTAGGCATTTTCTGTCAATCAAAGTTTGGGTTTCTGCTACTCAAATTCCAATTAAAACTTTGCTAATCAGTATAAAAACTAATCATATGGTTGGATTTTATAAACAAGTTTGAAAAACAACAGATAAACAATGCTCTACACATAAATGAGTTAGTATTCGAGGGCCATTGCCATATTTTAAAAATACAAATAAAACAGAACAATAATCTCTAATGAAAGCAGAAACAAAACAAAACAAACTCTCCACATTCGTGCGAATGAATACTAAACCAATTTTTGTTAGCTCATTCTATATGCATAAAACATGCGAACAATAGTCAAATAAACGGGATGATTCCCTTCATTCCAGATTAAATTCCAATGCACTTTCATACTAGTATCGGAAAAATGTTCTACATTCATGTCACGAGTCCGGACTCGGACAGCCGGATCCGCTATTCAATACCTACCCGTAGTTAGACACCATTTTATTTTATTCCCTCTCAGACCGGGAAAAGAATATTTTTACTCTTTGTCGTCAGTAATTGAATTTCGTTAGTAAGTACTACCACGGTTTCGTGGTGAAATAAAGAGATTCCTTCCAATCTCATTTGGAAGTATTTGAAGTTTATGCCGAGCTGTTTAAACGCAAGCTTTTGATGCTGGATTTACTGGGCTTTGTTGGGGCTGTTCATCATTTTTATGGGCAACATCTTTGTTATTTAGTATCGTCTCTTCGCTCCTACCGACTAAAATATTTCCTGGAAACATCAAGCTTCTTATAATCATGCCGCTATAGCCATTCAACTCATCCTAAGTGCATTTAATGTGCGTTCAAGTCGTAAACGCGCTGTGATTGGACAAATCAGTTCATCTAATAATTGAATGGTCAATCCCACTCTCTTTAGACTTGCAAGAATTCTCCAAACCAACTAATATGCAAAAGTAAATGGATAAAATAATAAAGTACAGTTATGGGTAAAAAATCCACATATGGGTAAATAAAGTAAGTATTGGGGTAAAAAAGTATGCCGCATATGGGTAAGAAATTATGCAGCATGAATTGATTCAGGCAATAATTGTAATTATTTTGATAATATTGTGATTTTCTTTTTGTTTTTCGTTTTAGGTGCTTAGCTTTTTTAGCAAGTAATTGTGCTTTTGTGTTGTATATTTTTAAGTTGTGTTGCGTTAAATAAATGTTTTATCTATCGCTTTATCTATGAGATAGTCTGTGTAGTCTGTATAGTCTGTCTGTACTTGGTAATTCATTACAGATTAACCGGGTTTAGATACTATTTTGGAAAACAGGTCTGAGCATAGGATAATTTTTATCCCCGAAGCACCAACGTTCCGTAATATTTTCTAACTAAAACTGAGATGCGAATACGAAGTTTGCTTTAAAATTAGTAGAATTGGACCTCCAATCGTCATTATTACAGCATTTATTCAAACGAAGATAGCAACTGACTCCACAAACGTATCTACACTAGATTTGTTTTCAAAATAAACACGAGGCATGCGTCAAAAGTTACAATCTCCTCACATGCGATCTCCGGCTGCGAGTCAACATGGAACGGGAGTGAAAACTTTTAACCTCTGCTGCATAGCAAAATAGTAAGTATGTGGAGGAAGTGAGAGATAATTTCCTCCACATACTTACTATTTTGCTATCCTCATGCAAATACTGTTTTGAAGACTTGACTTTAAGTTCTTACTAACTTGTTTTGGTACTGAGTGGTTTCAATAAGTTTTGAATTGGTTTGCCCTTTACCCATACTAATATCTAAAATCAATTAGAGAGTATCTGTATGTTTGTTATGTTCCATCTATTGACTTATATAACGTGTAATAGAACAACTTTTACATTGGGAATAAAAAAAAAATCGAATGCCCCATACATTTATGTGCACATAACTGTAAGAAATGTACTGGGCCCAAAACCACCAACTCTTAAAGCAGTATTACTTTAATATTACTTCCAGTGGGAAAGAGACGGAGCTATACGTCCTGTATAGCTCCGTCTCTTTCCTATTGGAAGTAATATTGAAGTAATACTGCTTTAAGAGTTGGTGGTTAGGCCCCAGAACCGCTGATTCTTCTCTTTTTTGGTATTGCGCTCATTCTGTAACACGTTAACAGGGTGGAGTGCACGATTTTTGACGCCACAAATTGGCCGTAATTGGCCCGCCTATATCAATACGAACTTACCACGTGGTGGGCTATCTTCGCGACTGGTTGTGTTTACTGTAAGGTGAACGCGTCTATTGGAACGTTCGGACGGCCCCACATTGTATATTTCAATTTTATTAAGTTTGGCACATATATAACTGGAGCCCTAAGAAAGGAATCAAGTATACGTACCTAAACAAAATCAGTAAAATGGGATGTTGAACTTTATATATGAAAATCCGAACAAATCCTTGAACAAATCGCTAACAGATTATAATATTGAAAGTTGTGAATCGAACCGTACCTAATCTTTAGCCTAGAACTTTCTACTCCAATTTCAGTTAAACGTAGATTTGTTCTTAGTTAAACTGAGATTAGAAGCCTAGTCTATGATCCAGTTAGAGTTGTAGACAGATTGTTAATCACAAGTTAACAGCTAGTTAACAAGCCATTATCGGTGGGTATTACACGGTAGCCTGTTGGATCGAACAATTAATTGGCTTAAACTTATATGCCTAAATTGAACTTGGGGTTCGCGCACTGGTTTACATTTAATTACCGTTGGAAATCATTCGTGAACGAAGATATTGAACGGAAATAACAAGGAGAGTATTTTTAGAATACGAATATATAAATTTAAATGACCATATGATATTATTATATAAATATAGGTAACTAATTTACTGATTACTATTGTGGGTATACTCAGCTAGGCAACGCCGTAAATAAGATCATATATTGTGCTGAGGGGAACAAAGCACATTTTTATATCATGTTGTTGCTGTTCCACTGCTAAGAATAGTCCACCCCTAGTACTTTCAGATATTCTTCTACAGCGCAGTCTGAAACGAGCCTTCATGGTGGCGAGCAGACATAGCCACCATGAAGCTGCTCGTCACCTCTCTTTGAGCCGGCTATGACGGCGCTCTCCATTTTCACAAAAAAAAACACGATATCCAGATAAAATGGTGAAAGTATCTTCAGTTTACTATTGAATCACTAAGGAACATCTATTAATCTTTTAATTACTCCATTCGTAACCATAATGCAAATTCGCACCCTATGTAGACGCTTTTCACGATTTTCAAATGGTGGCGCCAAACTTCGTACGCAATTATAACTTTTGACAGTGACAGACTTCCAATTTAGAACAATTGTTCTAATTTTAGAGACAGCCATTTACTTGGTTATTTCATAGATCTGAGAAATTGAAAATCACAGAAGCCAAGAAAATAAAAGATGGAGTTAGTGACTAAATAATAACTTCCGCACGGGGTGATCTTCGAGGTTAAGCAAAGCTCGCCGAGGTCGATCCGTAGATGAGCGACCGTCCTTTACTTGAAGAGACTCCTCCGTGCCTCGCAAAGCACACGGATTGCTAACATATTTGGGAAAAGGCTAGGCAGACTGAGAAGCCAGGTCGTATACACAAGGCAATAATGATAAGAAAGCTATTTCGTTTAAGATAAAATACACGGGTCTTTTCAGTCGAAAGGGGTCGTTTTATTTATCAAAGGCAAGCATTCGATTAATCCTTTTTTTATCTTCACACATTCTACGAGATAAAGCATGTAATTTGAGATAAAAAAACGATTGTGTTTACATTCTGAAGCTTTGGACACGTTCTAGTCTGATTATAGCGTTATAATCTGCATATATGGTAGGCACCAGATAAAAGTGCAATAACGGTCATTGACCCACATACATTTTGGGCTTTCTTAATATAATAAACCGGCCAAGTGCGAGTCAGATTCGCGCACAAAGGGTTCCGTACCATTATCTATGAAAAACGGTTAAAAAAATCACGGATCTTATTCTGTTTTTAATGAAAATCCGTTCATTATATTTTTTTTTGTTCGGGTAAGTATCTACGAGGGGATATTAGGGAAAGGTGTGTAGGTGTGCAATGTACTTTATTGCAAGTTCATCTGGCGCCTGCCATACCTAGTAAATTAAATCACCCTATTTAATCAAATCATTTCATACCAGCGTCATGTTATTATGAACTTAAAGAGAAACCTAGTTTACGTGTTACCCATTCCGTTTCGCAAAATCCTCTGCCGTGCTTCAAGCTAAGCGTTTTTGGATAGCTGGCTTAATGGCTGGTCTCTATAAAATAACTCGGTTTTCTTTCGCATAGCAGCCAGCTACTTAAGGTGTGAAATATTGCACTTCTCAAAAATGTTTTACGTTAAGATGAGTTGCGAGTGTATTTATGTATTTTTCGCTTGCATGCTTCGAATTTTATTTGAAAATGTTGTATCTTAATGTGCTGTCGAATTTGCTTTTAGTTTGTGAGATGTTTAGGCTGTAAGTCCATCAAGTGTTGTACTCAGATGATCTTTTGACTGTTGAGAATGCTATTTACACTGTATTTTGTTACATTCAGGTTAACATAGAATCTTACGGAAAACTTCTAAAAATCTTCCGCGTAGAGTAATCGTACAAGTGCGAAATAAATTCGGCAAACAAGTTCCAACAAGCTATATCCCAAAGCGCTAACAAGACAAAACAAATTGTCCAACGGGAATCGAACCCCAGCCGCCTTTTCCTGACATAAACGACTCTGCAATGAGAAATTGTGCAGAGATCGTGTGGAACATCGTACAATTTTATGCGGTCGCCGGGAAATTCTGCATTTACATAAATATTCGTTTATCGGGACAACTCAGTGATTTAAGTGAAAATCTTGTTCGGTCTGCGAAAAAAAGGGAAGGAAGACAATAAAGAAAAGGTTTAGGGCGCCTGTCTAGGATGAAATAATGAAGGCACGGCTGCGACATATGAAGGTAAATGCGTCATAAGAGAGGAGCCTAAACGATTCTATATTAAACTTTAATAAAGACACATAGTTGCGCAAACATGTTTTATTTAAAAACCTTTGCGAAATTGAAAGACGTGGTTCTAATGAACTTATTTTGTCAGCACCATGTCTTTTGTAAGTAAAAACATACAAGTCCAGTTTGATTGATGACCTGGGGAAAGTATCAAGCACAGACTACGCGAAAAGCAACCTGGAAGAAGGCTCCCTATGTGTATCAGACGGTTAGCAATCAATCAAGTAAACGCAGTCTATCAATCAATCCTCTACCTTGATAGATTGATAACAGAACAATCTATTTAGCGGTAAATAGGTTTAATGTCAGCTTAATGCGACACCCGAGAGTGTTAAAACATTTCCGAGTATGGCCGCTCACAGTCATATAATTGAATTAAAAACTTCACCTACTGGGAATTCTATTTCAGTTTCAACGGTTTCAACTACGTACAATGTATTTACGTCGTGTTCTCTTATGTGACTAAGTTTCTTTATATGTATTTCTCGTCGATGTATTGTTTTACTTTAGCTGTATATTGTAGCGTTTGTTTCTAATATTGTGCTCTGCAAACAACATGTCGACCATGAGTTTTCTGGAATTCTGCTGCAATCTATTGTTAGTAAGGTAAATAAAGATCTAATAATTATTTATTTACATTGTACCGGGGAAGCTAGCCACAAAATGAGAAATGAATTTATAGGAACTATGATGCAACATGGTATCGATAATGTAACAATTTCAATAATAATTATTATATTATTCATTTATTTACATAAAGGAAAGCGGATCTAAAATAAATTGACTTTCTGAGAAGATAGACATCGCAAGTAAAAAACACTATATACAGTACAAAAGAAAGCAATGTTCTTTGGAGAGTTCACAGTTGTCCCACTAAGAAAAGATTTCCCGAAACTTCTTCCCTGACTAGGGATTGAAGTTAGTACGGGACCGAAGTTACGACAGCAAGCAACAGCTAGTTTCTAAAGGCACCAATCTTTTTTCCCGCATTTGTCTTGGTACACTCACCTCAAATGACAGAAACGTGAACATAATAAATGAATTTATGAGATACTCAGAAACATAATACACCAAATCAACAGGCCTCCATACGTGATCTGAAAGGGAATGTCATTCACTCATTCGGTCCCCACTAGGCAATGTTTGCTCGTTTATTTCGCAGGTATACGGTAAACAAAGTAGTTTAATGACGTAGCTTCATTACTGCTGGGTCTCGTCCGGTGTTCGGTGTTCTGTAATTATCTAGAACGAAAAAGTTTCTTCAAACTAAGCCTGTGTAGAGCTGGAAGTTAAGTTTTTAAATTGTAGTTATAAAAGTGTTTATCTACACTCACAACGTAATGTTCCAAATATGAGTTCAAAAACGAATGCATAAACACGTACTTTTTTTTCGTAGATAGGTAAAATTTAAAAAAAAACCATTACACTTCAACATCTCCCTTCGATTTTTAAACAACTGCATCATAAAATAACTTTTTAATTTTTATAGCACACTTTTACTTTTTAAGTTATTGGTGCGGGCTCATTAAGTCAATGAGCCAGTTTTTATCTTTGTCTATGGACGCGCGCGCTGCGCAGTCATTTGAATACGCAATGAGAATATCCGCCATATTGGAATAAACTAATTTTCCACTTATTTTATTTCAACTGGATGAGTGAAGACAAAATAGTGTATGCAACGGCATATAATTAGGTATTAAAAAAAATAAACCCACACTCCTGTTTTAATAACCCCCCCCCCCCCTTTTATATGGTCGTTGCATAAACTACTATTTTAAGCAGACACTTTCTAGCGTTGTTACCTCAAGATGATGAGAAAAGTTATTCTGCTTCTACATATTCAAATCTAGTTTCCTACTATGACCTGATGATGTCTTGTAGTGAGGTGTCTTTCTCCCTCCCACCGGAGTCATGACGGTTTATAAGCCGTCAAAGTAGGGCCTCAGGTAAGAAACAATGGCGAAAATCAACGGGAAGCCACTAAAAGTTGGCTGGCTAGTAATCAATGCATGAGTTACCTGCAATGGTTCACTGAAGATAGCATTGGCAATCCTGAATAGGACATGCACGGTGCACACGTTGCTTTGTTTTTGACACGTGAACCCTGACCTATGACACTTTTGAGCTTAGGCTGGGTACCGACTGAGTGTAGAGTCTGTACCTATTGTGTAGTGATCGCTCTCTGACAAGAATGATACAATATGATGATACTGATGTGTGCATAATCAAAATTCTCCTGAAGTGTTCTTCCTATGATAGACATGGTTTTTGAGGCCACTCTTCATACGGTACACCATCTTTGGGATGGCACAATGTTTCATTAGATAGGCATTATAAGCAATTCAAAAGGCTTATTCAAATTCAAGTCGCAGTCCCATCTCAGCGACAATCAGTAATAGGCGAATACAGTAGATTGAGCCTTAGTTCTTAAAAATAAGGCGTTTTGTCTTCTGTTTCAGGACCAGGAGAGTAATTCTTTTACAAAACAATTAAAACGATCTGCACGAGGCCTTATTCTGTGATCACTATCGAATTTCCAATGACGTTAATGCTGTACTTTATCGATAAAATAAGTGCCTATCGACAGTGTCGATAAATCTATTAATCTCAAGGCTATTGTTGAAGATCGCGATAGCATTGTTAAACCGTCCGTAGACCGGATTTAACGTTATACTGACTTAGAAGAAGATTCAATTCGAAAATAATGTTATCTTTTGTTAGTTGAAACTCTAAACTACGAGAAAGCAATGTTCAATTTCGATGTTCTACTAAATGTTATTTTTATAAATAAATGATAAGGTATTCATATTGAGACGGCTAAGTTTGATGTTTTGGCGAAAGTTCAATAATTACGTCGTGAAACTTAGCCTGTATGTCTGTACCTATCTAACATTTAAGAACAAACGCAGTACTTCTAAAACACTACAGACCTCAATAAAAATACCAATCTATAAAATATTAGCTGCTGAAAACTGAGTGCTAATTCTATTAATTTTCAAGCAACGTTTGCATTTGTATCTCAGACGCAATCTGTCAATGTACCTTTGAAAATTAAGGATTTTTTGACAGTTTGAAACTGACATGCGAATGCAAATTTGGTTAAAAAATAGTATAATTTCCCCCCTGGAATAACATTAAAAACCTTAACCAAATAATCACAGCGGTAAAATTAAATAATTCTCTCTTGCTCACCAACCTAATCCCATCCATGAGCTGAAAACTTTCTAAATCCTCTGTGTAATCTATAAAGTATACCTCAGTTTAACGCAAAATCTCATAAAATTAAATCGGGACACGTACAACAAAGAGAGCCGTTAGACGAACCATAACCAAGTGTATTTGATAAACGTTTCATTTGCAAAAAAAATCAAAAACAACAATCACTCAAAAGGTCGAATCGTATTTAAAATGGAACGCGGGATTTGTCACTTTTTTTTAAATCCATGAACGATATATTTGGACATAAGCTCTTTAGACCAATGTGAGCTACATGACATAGCAGAAACAGCGCAGTTTTTTGTCTGTGGCAACTGAGCCGATGACGACTATTCTGCCAGCGACGTGTGGAGACGTCAGCGCGGAGATGTGACCAGTGAGCCGTCAAACTTTTCCTTAATTATGGCATTTAAACAAGATTCATTGGGTGCTTTTAACTGTCGAACAGACGAATTAATCGAAGTTATGAAGCAATGGAAAAGTTTATAATTATTAATAAGATCATTATTCTTTCAGATTGCGAAGGGTGTGTTACGCTTTGGGATGAAGATCAACTATATTATTCTTTGTAGCTATTCTTGGTATCGTTTTTGCCACCAGGGCCTAAACCACCAACTCTTAAAGCAGTATTACTTTAATATTACTTCCAGTGGGAAAGAGACGGAGCTATACGTCGTGTATAGCTCCGTCTCTTTGTTTCGTCCCTGGTTGTTAGTCTTTCAACTTTATTGATTTGTAAAGTTTTCCTCTTCAGTAATAACAATATACCTAAATGATTAACCATACAATATTCTCCATATTAAAATAACCTGTTAAATTAAAAGTTTTTCACTTAAACAAAACCCTTTATTTTAAGATCGGTAACCCAAATTCTAAGAACAAACTGTTTACCCATTCATAAGCCCTTGAATTATTAAAATCATTAATCATGAGGTACGAAACACTTTTGGTGTTCAACATAATAAATAGAGCCTCACAATAAAATTAGTACCTTTCATGAACATTCATTTTCTTACGAAATAGATTTTCCCTTTGACTGCGTTTGAATGGAAAACGGGTTGTTTAATAAAAAAATCGCGTGAAATTCTAACTTTTGTTACAGATGCTGATTTAACTAAAGGTGTTACTCGCTGGAAGGTATACCGGTGGCTGGGTAACGGCCTGGAAGTCTGTTGCACTGGATAAAAGCATGGAATCGGAATTATGTTTGATATTTAAATAATTTCTGTTAACAACTTCTTTTCCTATCCCTGACATCAATTTAAGGTTCCACAAAAAGAATGCTAATACAACGTTCCCTTCAAAATGTTCACAAGTCCATAATAAAATAATGGCTAATGATAGTTAATTGCTTAATGCACTAAAAAGCTTTTAACATGCTTTAGGGAAGTGTAGGAACTTAAACGTCTTCCGACGATGTTGCTTTCTAAAAGCCTGCTCCACTAATTTGAGCATCGTCTTCCACTTAAGTAGTTTTAATTGAATTATAATGACACGGGAGTCCTCGCATAGTAATTTTACTAATGCATAGTATGTTAAAAATTGAACTAAATGGCTGAATACTGGGTGTGAGTGACTAAGTAGGTGTAACGTTTGAAAAATGTTATAAGCTTTAATTTGACCTGAGTGACATTGTCAGTCGCAATCTGTCAAAAATGTATGGAAATTGAGGCTTTTTTGTCAGATTTTGACTGACAAGCGAATGCAAACGTTGCTTTCAAATTAGTAAAATTGGCACTATGTTCACAGTGTAAACTAGAGAGTCAATGCAGTAAAATGTTATTATTTTTGTGAAGAAAATCTCGGAATTTGGAATTTTCAAAAAACGCGTTGGATTTCCCTTTCTTTTCAACTTGGAATATTAATTTTTCTAACAGGCGAATTCATTTGTCAGTTCTGTCTTTTATTGTTAGTACTTTTAAAATGAGTTTTAAGCAAATCTGTACATTAATGTAAGTAACTTGATTATGGTCTACCTCCGTATCAAAACGTCATATTCTCAAATCGTCCTATGAGCAAATCGTCCTATACGCTAGAATGTTATATTGTCAAAGTACAGTTATGCTGAGAAAATACTATCGGTTATTCATTATGGCTCATTATTTAGTTTATTTCAAAATTAAAAATCAAACGAAAAGGTGATATTATAGCTCTGGCGTGGACACAACCTGTGTAGATCATATTTTTCAACCTCTTGTCCCAAGTACAGAAGCTTACGGAGACTGGTAGAAGCAGAAGTTCCGTTCAAAAACTCATAAACTACCAGGAGATGAGGAATCATGAAGAAGAAGTATTTCCGGAGCTTTAAACATGAGCGGTAAAGATTCACAAACTACCACGAGATCAGAATCATGGTTTTTCATCTTCAATTTTTCAATCATTTTTTTAACCGACTTCGAAAAAGGAGGAGGTCCTATTTTCAACTGTATGTATTTTTTTTAAATTTCCCTCTGAACCCAATTCTAAAAACGATCTACGCATGTCACGCTACGAAGTCGCAGGCTGAAGCAAGTATTGAATAACGTCCCTATGTTGTCGTTATGTACTTGTAAACGTTAAAAATCTTAAATTGATGTGTGCTGTGACTGTACTTTTCTCAATCTCTTGTTTTTAGGACGTTTAACGTTTTACTGACGATTTGCAAATATGTCTTTTTGTTATGCAATTTCTTTCATCATACTGAATGTTTCGTTTTAGTTAAGATCTACCTCAACTGTAAGTAGATTTTTACTAAACTAAAACACTGATTTAGAACGTTCAATAACACAATGCCAGCAATAAATTCTTTGAAGAAAACATTGTAAACGAAAGTCGTTTTAAAGAATTGCAAACGAATGCAGAATACTTTGATTGAATTATAACATTTTCTTAACTTTCGCAGCCGTTGAAAGCGAGCCAGTGGGACGGTCACTTCATTTTATTTTCCCCTGAAACTAGTTGGCAAGCCTGGGCCAATAACTGCCAACTATGATTTAAAATGCTCTCTGAGGCAAGTTGCTTTTAAATATTTACAAAATGTTTGAGGTGCTCTCCGGATATGTAAATATTATATTTCTCAAAGTAATCCTTTTAAAAGGTTGTGAGCATAATATTTCGGTGAAAGCCAATTCACGTGAACGTTTTCTCAGTTTTAGGAAAAACGGTGAAGAGTAGTCTTAATTTTAAAATAAGATAGAGGAACACAATATCGGTATAACCCGTGTGTAATTTCGGATCCCATTTTAGAAGGAAAATAAAATAATTTTTGAATGGGATTTTCGAAGTAGGTACTCATGTTCCAAGAAACATTAAAGTTACTTTATGCTGGTACCTACTTTATAAAATGAGCTTAGGTTGAAATTAATTCCGGAATTATTTAGAGGTAGCTGAGAAATTGTTTGTTACCTAACTCATGATGTCCGCGAAAGGAATTTCAACTCTAAAACGTAGTTGTTAGTTTTAGTAGTTCGTTTAAAAATGCAACACGAGTTTTTTATGGGGTTTCTTTCAATCGAGAATAGGTATACGTTAACAGACCGCGTAATTTATTGCAGCTAAAAATAAATATTCGCGACGAAGTTTCAAGGATATCGCAAGAAGCGAACAAAAAAATAATTCAAAATATGGTGTTTACCGCAAAGACGAGTGGTATTCGTCGTTTAAACGAAATACCATTTTTTATTTACTTAAATGCAGGCTTCTTCTCAAAAACCCGTGTCTCGTTTATATTCGTCTTCGCGGTAAACATTTAACATCAATTATTTTCAAAAACAAAGTCCGCATTTCTGTTTTTTTTTTTTTTAAATAAATACAGTTACGTACATAAAAGCTTTTGAGATTTTAAATTATTTTATTTATATATTTTAAACTATACCTCATATTATGTATAAGCTAGGTCAAGTAGGCATATGAAAATATTATAAAACTACTATAGCAGACTACACAGTCTTTACATTTTCTTATTCAAAAGATAGACTTTACTGAATGATTGTTTAAAAAACAAGAACATCAATCAAACCATAAACTTATTAATTATAATATCATCAAATCATATGCAAACTCAGCAAGATTTCAAATCAATGTTCACTCAAGATACTGTGTATGACAAGCGAAATCTATGCCGTTCGATATGAAAGTACAGTCACGATCATACAATGTTACACTTTTTTCAATGCGATTTTTTCACCTTCACCAATGCATTATTTGTGGTGACTACTGGAGACTTACGAAATGATTTCTGAATCAAACATGTAACAGAATAAACGCAATACCTGAAAAGTGGTCATTGTACTCATCATAATAATCAACTTTTACTATGGGACAAACACCGAAATCGCAAAAAAAAAGCTGTTCAGTACATTTTGTCAAGTTATGCACACGTATAACTGTTTGTGTTTTTGATGATGACTGCAGACATCCAAATTGGTCAGAATCACAAGTCATCACATGAAAACAAACACGATGCAAAATACGGGATTAATTAGGGCTCATAAAAAAGGCATTTAAATGTTCATTAAATATTTTAGGTGATACAACAGTGATCTAACTGGGATTGAGAAATGTCTTTTCCTAACCTGTACAATTCCTAATTTTGTTATTTTTTCATGGTATGCGTCAGGCTTGTGCTGATATAACCACTTTCTTTTTTTAAAAAACTTTATCAAAGTTGCAATCCATATTTCACGAGAAAATCGCTGTGGAATTTTCGTGATGGTAACATATTTATGCCCGTGACAGTACCTAGGTAACGTTAGTATATCGAAGCGTTCAGCTGACAGGTAACATGCTTATCTTCACGGCGCCATGCACGTTTGATAGGGAGTGACACTGACAGAAGGCAACACTACGAATATAATGAGACTACACTTAAGATCTTTTGGTAGAAGATTATAGTTTTGATTTTGTTTTTCTTTGATTGTTTATGAAAATGTTCCCTATAATCTGCTTACATGGATCATTACATAGACGGTAACAGTGCAGGACAATGTAAATGCTATAAGTTTTTACAGTAGTATTATTTTTTATTTTAAGGAGGCTTCGGAGACTTGAATAATTAGATTTTGCGACCGAAATTGTCGTATATGTCATGACTTTAAAATACTCGAGCAATAATCACCACGATTGCGCCATACGTGCGCATGCGTTGATGATTTCAGACTAGTAATAACTATGGGGCTTACTTATAAAAAAAATATAAGCTATTTAGAAACTGAGTACCAAATTAAAATTATCTAATAAAGGATAATAATTTATGGTTCCAGCAATTTACTATGAAGTACGAACTACTAAGAAAAAATATAAATTGCTTATTGATCTATGGCTATCTTGCTAGTAGCTACTAACCCTCTTCCTTTTATGGCTTCGGTCGTTCAGAAAAATAGTACATAATATGCCTTTTAGCACAAAATCGTGAATGTCCTATTGAATAGGTCGTAAATATTGTGTCCATTAGCTGAATAATGGTACTTACCCATAATACAATTTAATTCAAGTAAAAACTGCTAAAATCATAACCCTTCCTTTTGGCTTTGCCGTAGTCGGGTAAAAAATAATCTTGGTCTCTTGATAACATGTCGCATTTTTATAATGATTTCACATTCCATCAGCACAAACAGCGTAAAAATGATAGGATTGAAATATCACGTGGTCATTGCGGTCAAACCCCAACATGTTAGGGCCGGTTTCTGAATTCAATATTCGAAGTTTGCCCAAAACCTGTAACACTTTAATGCCAAAGTCTGACAGGTCAAAATAGAGTTTGTTTTTAAAATACTCAAGTTCCATTTCTCAATTCAGAAGTCGGGGGTTAGAGTTTAGACTTTTGTTTTGGCTGATACAGACAGTGTAATTTTGTCTAGAGCAAGACGTTTTAAACATTTCAGTTTTCATGAGATGCATAGGAGGCTCAATGGATCAAATATGATGACTTGATCAATATTTTTACTAGCTTGTATTAGCTAATAAGGTCTTGTTATTATATTTGTAAAGTCTCAATAAATATTATAAGTGTAAATAAACAATATAATAGCCATATTTTAATTGTACTCGTACCTAAGCAAATGTAAAAACAAGATGAGGAAGATAATATTCATTATTATTATATAGTAACATGTAAAGCGCCTCGATATAGACAGTAAATTATGTGTTGCGACAGTAATCAGGAATCATCATTATCACTGCATACTGCTGATAGCACTCGTGTAATTATTACATGTGGTTGATAAGATTATGATCGCTAGACTGCACCTGGGGGTACTTCCCCGAACATCAAACGCTATAGCGCCCACCAAAATCAGATTGACTCATTGTCACAATCAAGGTTTGTCATTATCATGACAGATAACAATATTATAAAGTGAAAAATATTTCTTTTTTGTAAATCGGTTTTAATCAAATATTAAAACGCGTCGAAGAAATATAAAATCTTGGTGAAATCATTACTGGTCGGGATTTGGGAATATTTTATTGATTTTTTTTTTCCTTGCGCTCTCGTGTCATCATGGTGTCCAATGGTTCATTGGAGGTAGCGAAACAGAGAGTAAAGTCCCGCAAACCTCCGTTGAGAAGGGAGGATCCTCCGACCAGACGGTTGGTTTGTCTGGTGGGCAACTGCCCGAGAGTTGATATTCGGGCTTTGCATATGTTCTAATCGCACGGTAAACTTTGATATCGCGATTTAGGATTTTGTCAAGCTAGTTCGCGGCTGTCGAGATAGATGGCGCTGCGAGTCTCATTTGTTGATTCTGCTACATTGATGTTTTTTTTGTGACGGTATTAATGTCGCCTACAGTTCAATGCGATCAACATGACGTATTCTATACGACAAACCATCATCCCAAGGTTTGCCCACCTACCTGTCCTGTTCGTAAATTTCCGAAGTCATCTTATAACTGAACACCGCATACCTGAAATAAAGAAAACAAGGAATAAAGGGATCTGAAGAAAAACGAAAGGCACGATAGAATATCAAAACAAGGCCACACCTCGTTTGCAAAGCCTCGATGTTTTATAAGTAAGATAATGTGTAAACGTAAAACAGATTGTAGATAAGGGTGTTAAGAAAATCTTCCCAAGAAAATCGCATTTTAAAAACATTTTGATTGGGGTATACTTTTTTATCGGCCTCATTATTCAGGTATAGCCGTGTCGAACGCTTCCCAATCGTTATTAGCCGAGATTAGGCCTGTAACAGCTGCCCACAAAAGTATCAAAGGAATTATTGTGATTATTAAAACGAAATACAGTCTTTGAGTAACGAAATCGATCTTTTATTAAAGGGAATAGGTTTGCCGGCGGAGCAATTAAGGCTCAAAGTAAGGAGAAATAAGCCTTCAATAATGCTGATTCCACCATTCGATTTTACAATTCGAATAATTTTGCCGGTATCGATCGATATCCACTCGACTTGAGGTGCTCGAGAATCGTGTCTTTCGTTCGTACCTTGTTTTGACATTTTCTCATCGTTGATTTTAAATCTTAATTTCAATAACACAAATACGTTTCATAAAATTATTAAATCTCATCGTGTTACTTTTAAACTTTCCTCGGATTCCTCCGAAAGTTTTAATAACTTTTGTGTTTTATTTAGCACCTCGAGCTTCGTGAAAAGATTTTGGTAAAACATTTTAATATTTTGGTGGCGGTTTCCTCAAAGGGGTATTTATTCCATTAAGTTTATTAATGAAGAGGATTAGGGATAAATTGAAAATGATTTTGTCTCTGTTTTTAGAGATGACAGCGAGTAGGTACTTAAGGCATTTGATATTAGATAGCACTAAAAATAACCCTAGCCTTGGTGATTTTAATTTATGCCTAGACTATATATTTTTTAGAACACTTGGCTCACTTTTTGACATCGTGTTTCTAAATTAGGACATAACGAGGATAACCATCTTTGAACCTGAAATCTTTATCTTCAACGCAAATAACTGAGCCACTCTATAATGTTCTAATGGGCATCTAAATTATGTTAGTATGAAATTATTAGTAGTAATTATTGGATCAAACGTAAAATTAGTAGTAATTGCAAATTGAATTATGTAATCCAACTTAACTATTGTATACTCCATTACGATAATTAATTTACGAGAAATCTAATTATTACAACGAATTGGTTGAACATTACGGCAATGACCACAAACAATTGGTGTAATAAGGTGCTAAATTCACAGGTACATGCCCTTGTTTACACGTAGCTTACGTATTGTATGACAAGGATCCCGTCTGTCACAGTCAAAGATGTAGAAAATGTAAAGGGCTGGAAGTGCCCCTTTTTGTTTAAATAATTTTGGGTTAATGAACTATGACGTAACAGTGATATTTTATAAAATTAATCGTTTAAATTGTAAGGAAATCTTTCCTTTTATTGGCAGCTACTTAGTGCATGCGCGTTTCTAGTCGGTTATATAATGCAAATGGGAATTATGATCTGATAAAGTTGGTACATATTTCTATGAAAAAATATAGTAGAATTGTGAAGATATTGAATTTAGCTATTTGTTAATAATACTATGTGTTATAATGCACTATTTATATGTATTTACACTTTACGCACACAAAATGTACAGAGGCAGCCTAAATGCCATAGGTGTTCCCTACCAGTCAACCTTTTTTATGGATGGGAATTCATCAAATGACTTCTACCGCTCTGGTTGGAGCGGGAGGGAGTGTCAGACTTCTACTGACTAAAACCCATCCATGCTCCTCGTAGTGCCCTTTGCTTTCCAGGGCCGCGGTAACTCTTTCGAACAAAATCCGCAACCCCGGCAGGCTCTGGCCATAACGAGCCCCTTCTCATATGTACATCTCTTTGAGGCGCGCGTGGAACACAATGCGCCGTCGACCCGGGCCTGGCTTTTATCGGATGGCGAGTCACCCAACGCTCGCCGTCCGTAGACCTACGGTGGCCGGAAATCGCCCCGCGACTCCCGTCACCCGGTGCGTCTCCCTATGTTGCGGCGGCTGGGGCGCGAGGGTTATCTGTCTCTCACGCGGCCCACCTCCTCCTTCACTAGCATTACTTCGCAGAATGAGGTGACGGCTCCTCGCTCCTCGCGAGAGGTCGCCGCCTACCAGTCAACCTTCAACTATATTTTAGTACCTAATAAACAACTAGACTAATAAATAAGTTAGTAAGTAAACGCGGTTAAAACCTCATTCATACATGAAAAACTCTACAAAAACCATTCTTTGGGTTACTTTTCCCCGTTACATTCCTTCAAGCAAAACTAAACCATATTTTGAACATGATAGTTAAGTTTCGTCTATTTTCCTTTGAAAATTTAGTCAATAGCTAACGCAAAAACACTCAAAGTGCTGGCATGCATTGTATTCTCTACATTTTGGAGCCTACATTCCAGGACCTTTGTGTTTATTTTTTGGTAAAAATATACTTACCCCTTTTTACATGAACAACACGCGTGTACTAAATCTATTACCAAATGGGTTGACCGGAGATATTATGAAAAATATCTACCCCCTTTATTCTGGTGGCGTGAAACATATGTACGTATCTATATCAGGACTATGATGCCGAAAGATTAATGTGTTAAAATACATACTAATGTTATTAATGTTTCCTTTAAATGATTGCCGACTTTAACTTGGGCAAAGCTACTGGTAGAAACTAGTTTTATTATAATCTCCGCCTTGCATCGTTTTTCCAAGGCTGGGGTTTGTAACCACATCATAGTTTCTCAGTGGAATTCTTGTTTTCAGCAACATGATGGGCTTCTTTTATAATTACTGTCTTACAGAACATCCTAATTTCACTTCACTCAATAGAATATCAAAATGCAGATATTTGATTTAAAGGGCCATATTTCACATATTTTTTGCCCAAAACATATTGACAAACACGCCTATTCCAGTAAATTTATAGTGAATTGTACGGTTGTGTATTACGTTTTGTATGGTTTCTCATTCGATGCAGCCAGCCGTCGCTGCACTTAGTCGCAGGCGGGGCGGGGCGCGCGAACATTACTCATCATTATCCGCTTTTGACTTTGCTACCATTTAACATGGTATAATTGGCATCGTTTTGTATGAAAGCGAATTATCTTTTTGGTTGAACGTTTGGCAGGTGACAAAGGAAGCTTCCAACTGGATATAATTGGAGAGAACCGGTACATTCGTTAGTCTTTAACGCGAGTTTTGCGATATAAACTGATTCAGTTTTGACTCCTATACAGCACAGCTGAAGTTACTTCTCAGATAGGTTTTCCACGTCCACTTGTCCAGTCAAATCTTGTCATTGATTGAAATTAACATAATATATATTATCAGGGCGACAGAGTGTGAGTCGAGTGGAGTGGATTGATTTTCCTTCAAATGAACTTAAAATATGGATGCGTAACCTTGTGCAGTTGACGAATACCTCTTAAGGGGTCATTGTACTCATCATTATGAACAACTTTTACTATGGACCAACCCCGAAATCGCGAAAAAAAATCAGCTGTTCAGTACATTTTGTTGATTTGCGCTCACAGTCAAGCAGTCAATTTTTTATCGCGATTTCAGTATTGGTCCCATAGTGAAAGTTGTTCATAATGATGAGTACAATGACCTCTTAAGAGGTATTGCGTTTATTCTGTTATACGTTGTATAGCTGTAATATTTAGTATAATAGGTACATAACAAGAACAGCTAGCATCAAATTTTCAACACAAAATTAAATTTTATCGTCGTCTGTGGGACGCTTTGCGATCCCATTTTAATAGCTATGATGAGAATAATATACACGCAAATATTTCCGATAGCAGATCATTAGATAAAATGTACCCATTTTCATGCTTATTTTATTTTCAGAATGTTTTGACGGATTACTCTTATCCCAGTTTAGTAACAATCTTTGCTTTAAAACAGCTGGATATAACCTACATGCCACCAAGATCACCTGACAACTTACTGGAGTCACTGTAATATTTTATTTTCAAACTGTAAATTTGACGTTCAAATGGTCTAGTTAAAATAAATAAATTGACTTTGACAACCGAGGCAGAATCGTGGTACCCAAAAACGTCGTGGAAGGTCAGATTAGCAGTCCCTTCATATAAGAGCCTGTGCACACCACGTTTTTTAACCGCGCCGTTGACTCGCGTTTGTAGCGATACAAACGCGATACGCACGCGAGTCAGACGAAGTCTGTAGAGCTCTGTAGGATAGAAGCGGGCCGTCGACGCACGTTTCTAAAACGCGCGTCAACGGCGCGTTTAAAAAACGTGGTGTGCACAGGCCCTAAGGTACCTACTATATGTTCAACTGCACCAGGTTAATTAAACTAGAAGCCTTTTTATATGGATGGGAAATCATCAAATGACTCCTTCCGCTCTGGGCCAAACGGGAGGGAGTGTCAGACTGTTAGGCGCATTTCAGACTACGCTTATATAATAGCATATAGTTCATAGCACAACAATATCGCTCACCATACATTTATTTAGAATACGTTCACACTTAGCTATATTATATATTTTTGGCTTGCTATATACCCTATGAAATTGAGCGATGTGCTGCACTATGCTACACCCGCCGCTTTATCCCCCTGCCCTGTTAATAGATGGACGAAACGACACGTCTGGACGTGATCCTTTGGATACGAGCAGATCATATTTGGTTGCGATTATATCGCGTAATGTGAACGCAATGCTATATAGTATAGCTTTATGGCTTTTAATGCTTTACTATTATAGCCGAATAGTATAGCGGAGTCTGAAATGCGCTTTGGTGACTAAAACCCATCCGTGTTCCTCTTCATGCCCTTTGCGTTCCAGGGCCGCGGTGTCATTTTCGAACGAATTTCTCAACCATTAACTAGAAGCCTACCAATCCAAAAATATTTGAGAAATAATAGGAGCCTTGTTCACGGCTCCCAAATCTTGCCGTCTGGCTGCCGAATCTTGCTTTATTAACTATACAAACTATCTGGGGCCTAACCACCAACTCTTAAAGCAGTATTACTTCAATAATACTTCCAGTGGGAAAGAGACGGAGCTATACAGGACGTATAGCTCCGTCTCTTTCCCACTGGAAGTAATATTAAAGTAATACTGCTTTAAGAGTTGGTGGTTTAGGCCCTGTCAACCAGAGGGCCAATTCAACTAAGTTTTAAGCAACGTTCGTATTTGCATGTCAATGCAATCTGTCAACCTTAATTTCCATACATTTTTGACAGATTGCAACTGACATGCGATTGCTTTAAAATTAGAAGAATTGGCAATCAGGGCCTTTTCCCAATCATGTTGTGGTTGGGTTCCAGTTTGTACTGGAACCCAACTACCCAGATGCAGCTGAGTACCAGTATTCTACATGGTGCGACATGACATTCCTATCTGACACCCATAGTCCAGTTACTGAGTAACACTGCAGTACTCGTTGCCAGGACTGGTGTCAGATTTTCTGACTTCTACCCACAAATGACAGCCAGGCCTCGGTGTATTCTGAGGTACGAAGAAGTCTTGGTGTGTTATGGTCACCCATCCACGGCCAGACCTCGGCAATTGTTGCTTAACCTCGGAAGGACCAATCGTGTGGCTGTTATTATTGAGTCACGATCTCTCCTCATTATCTATTTAAACTACAAGCTTAAATATGATGCCGACTATGCCGAGTCATGAACAATTCTAGCACACATTAAGATTCACCTACCTTTTGATACAGAAATTAAAATTTTAAATAAGCGAGAAGAAACTGCATTCAACACTTTCCTAGCTCTTTGTAGACGATATTTCTTTTTCTACTATACAGCGTTTAGTGTTAAAATGGTACTTTATTATAACTTTATGAGCGTCTTTGTGTCTTGCTTTTCTAGGACAGTATTATTCTTGTTTTCAGTTCAGCTTAAGAGACAAACTAAGAATAACATTAACATTGTAATGAGTGGAACCAATTTGAAATTGTTCAATCAGTCACAAAGTTGTTTCTGGGCCTAACCACCAACTCTAAAAGCAGTATTACTTTAATATTACTTCCAGTGAGAAAGAGATGGAGCTGTACGTCCTGTATAACTCCATCTCTTTCCCACTGGAAGTAATATTGAAGTAATACTGCTTTAAGAGTTCGTGGTTAGGCCCCTGAGAATGAAAACTGATGATTGCGTCTTTACGAATTGGTCAAATTGTGACTTTATTACACGTGGGTCAGATCCTAAATGTTGTACTACAAAGGAAAATATTTTAAAGACAAGATTATTCAGTATCTAACATAATAATGTTTGAACTGTAATTTTAGTTCGATAAAGCTGTATAGGGGTGTTACTACACCAATCAATCGATCGTCGAGAGATGCCGTCGATCCACACAGATCGACGTTGATCGATTGGTGTGGTAACTTTGGCTGATTTCATTATACCATTGATCGATGGCATCGATCGACGTCGATTAAATCATTCTACTATTGATCGATGGCATCAATCGACGATCGATCGATTGGTGTGATAAGACCCTTATAATCCTACTCGCTTACAACTTACAACCTTCACGAGTACCTATTTGGATATTCATACGACTTGATGTAACGTATAATGAATGACAATGACTATTAATATGCCTTTGAAAAATCTACAACCCCCGATTAATCTACGACCTATCTGTGATAATAACAGGCTTAAATTTTCTTTGAAGTTTTTTCGACGAAATTTATTATCCAAAGGCGTCTTAAAATTAATGTTCTATTAAAGAATCAATTGACTTCCAAAATACAAGCATTTCTTGCCTATCTTGTCATTGATTAAAATACTCAACAATTTTGTAAACAAGATTTTGATCACAGATTTACTATGTACCAATAATTCTAGATTGTTTAGCTTTTGTGTGCAATTTGAAGTTATTGGATCAGTAAAGATTATTATTATTATTATATTACAGAGAGGCCATGTTATTTATTTCGTAAAGCATTATTAGAAGTTATAAGTAGACCTACATTTTTTAAGGTTTAATCAGTGTAATTAAAACAATATTTCAGCAAAAAAAATCCGAATCGAATTTACGACAGCACTCTGGAACTTTCGGTAAAATACGATGTAAGTGTGTGTATAATGTGTATATGTCGATATTCACTGTGTATTTTAAATCATAGACGAACAGCGTAATATTGGAGGCACACCTGCCGTCGCCGTTCAATTTAATAACTCGAGTTCATGTTCAATTCTACTATGACGTCGTAAAATTTAATATTTTTCACCTATGTGTGCTTGAAGTTTGCTCTGATAGTGCCAGATTTATATTTTGGGACGAATGTTTTAAGTTACAACAGCTGACCTATCGAGCAGGAAGGGTTAGTGATAAATAAACAGCCGTTACTAATCAGGCAAAGTCACTTGTGTACAATATGTTTTTCGCAGTAACAGATTCACTGCGAATAGTCAAGACGTCTTTTTTGTAAAAACATCACCGGTGGAGTGAGCTGAAAGTGAGTTTTATTTCTACTAACATAGCCAGTCTATTTTATTAACATCTCACCGTGTACACGTAGGTGGAGTGAACGAAAAGGGAGCTGTCACACCATCTTGTTTGTGTGGTTTGACAGCTCACTTCGACATGTTTACAGAATCGCACTGCAGGTCACTTCACCTTAATTTACACTGTTAGTTTTTACAAAATTGCATTACAGTTCAGATTCAGTTTGACATATCTCTGAAGCTTAGTAAACTAATACGGATTGTAAAGTAGTGAACTGGATGGTCAGAGTATCATATTTAAAATTGGCTTCAAAGAAAATCACTTATAAAGTGACCAAATATTTATATCATAACTCCAACAATACAATAGCAATCGTTCATAATCTCGTTTAGTGCTCACCCACTCGTTTTAACATACTTTTGCAAATAAAATACTATCAATAAATAGGAAGCATCACAGTGTAATCCAATAGGATTTTATATATCGTGGGCAACATTACCTATTCAAATCACATGCACAAATATCCGGGCACTACATCCGAACTAAGCATTTGTAAGTTGGGTACACTTGTACCGTATTTTATTCGGATATAAGAATAGAAGTCGCCGCTTGACTAAGAAATATGGGCATTCTTCTGTTTAGTGTACCAACTACATTAAGTGAGTTTTTCCTATTGTGATGCTGATGATAGAATGAGATAGTGTATTCCTGTTCACATTGACTTGGCTTTTAAACGTAAATGAAAATTGTTTACATTATTGCACGGTAGACACGATTATCTGTCGTCGATTTTATGGCGCAATTTTCATTTCTCTATGCAGGTTGAAAAACAAATCTTATGTTTTAATTTGTTTGGAATGGTTGTGGAAATACATTCGTGTGCTATTTTAATATAAATGGATTGTAATTGTAACATGTATTTTTAAGTGTCAAATAAATATTTTTTTATTTTTTTTTGTTTGCTCCTGTATAAACTCGTGTTCAAACCACTATGAATATAAAACCAAATTGTTGATTCTCGAATCGTGTACCAAATAAAAAATATGTAACACAAAACTTTAACTTTAGGATATAAATACTGAACGGATTTCGGCAAAGTCAAATAAAAGTTTTCTTCGGCTTTGCCTCGAGGTTGCAAAGTTATGTACTTGTGGATCTAAGGACGTTTCTCAAGTATTACATCATTACTGAAATCACTTTTTACAAGGTTTTTAAGGGCTATGAATAAGGGTCTTATTATGCAATAAGGAAAGATGTCTACCTGTCAGTAATTGGCTCCGATGAAAACATGGACATTTGCTATAAGATTTTCCTAAAGATGTTCCGTCTCTGATGAGCTGTTGTTGTGGAAATACCGATTTTTTTTTTCATAAATGGTTTGCGTATATGGGGAGTTTGTCATCGAGGGAACTTTTGTGCGACTTTTTTTCTATGATATTACCTACCTACTCGGACCTACACGGAGTTTCCGTGATTTACCTTGGAAAGAATTTTCTGTCAAAGTTTTGGTGTCGAGATAATCTTGTAGCTTAATCATAATATTACATATTAGTTCACAAAGATTTAGAAATCGACAGCTTCATTAAAAAAATAAACTAGAAAACTATTTTATTTTTTTTAAAAGAACTATTAAGTCCGTTTAACTAAATAAATTAACACATATCCTACTGTCTAGAATTTTCAATGAAAGTGAATAATGGCCGTATGAAAATTTAGTGTGCTCAACTGACAAAGAATATAAATCATGTTTTTATCTGTTAGCAGTTGTAACAGTCAATGTAGAACCTGGACGTTTTACGGTACATGTCCTTTTTAAAACTCTAAAGCTGTTCTTTTAAAGCTATTTACACTACTAAAAAAATGCAGCTTTTTTAAATATGCTGAAAATTTTAATAAAACTGACTGATTGTCAAGTTTCGATATTTTCTTGGGAAAATATTTAGTTAGGCCCTACCATTGCGTTTTATACCATCATTGTTCCGATATGAGAGAGAGAGAGCTTCTACTCATTGTCGGATCCAGGGGGGATGATAATAAGAGGTTCAAACCTCAAACCCAGGTTTCTTTGGTAGTCTATAACCTTTTGGAGGTAGCGGAACAGAGAGTAAAGTCCCACATACCTCCACTGGAAAGAGAGGATCCTCCGACCAGACGGTTGGTTTTGTCTGGTGGGCAACTGCCCGAGAGTTGATATTCGGGCTTTGTATATGTTCTAATTGCACGGTAAACTCTGATATCGCGATTTAGGATTTTGTCGTTAGTTCGCAGCTGTCGAGATAGATGGCGCTGCGAGTCTCATTTGTTGATTCTGCTACGTTGATTTTTTTGTGGCGGTATTAATGTCGCCTACAACCTAACAAAGTCATTGAGGAATTTACGAAAAGTAATCCCATGTTATGTGCTTTTTAATGTTTATCTCCATTTTGCTAAATCCCACCCTCAGCGGGGTCCAGCCCTACTCCCCCAAACTACCATCCTGGATCCGCCCCTGCTTCTACTGGTGCCATCTAAAGGTTGTATATTTCATGATTAAAAAAACGTAAATATTTATATAGAGCTATCCATTTAAGACTGTACACCACATCATTCCGACAAATTCAATTCATACTTAGTGTGTGTAGTTACTGAATGTCAATAAAAACTATGTGCTTTTATTTTCATAGCTAAATCCACATGTGTGCCTACTCAATGTATAGTTTTCGGCAAATATATTCCATTTGATGGATTCAATTCCTAGAATCAATCCATCAAATCGGTTTATCGTATTGTATGCCAGAGATAGGGTCCAGCGGCCCTACCATGACGTGTTAAAGTGTGAGTCGTTCGAGCGAGAAGGAGGGATGGAGCTATATAGGGCTTCTCGCTCGAACGACTCAGGCTATAACACGTTATGGTAGGGCCGCTGTACTTTCCACACAACCAAGCTACAGGACCGTTTGCCTTCTGTAAACAGTCCGTGTGCAATATGAATTGCTATTGCATAACTAACAGAAATACTGCGTTTCTCAAACGTGAGAGTTTCATTGGCATTAGTTTACATTTCATTAATGCTATTCGATTTTGTCTTTTTTGGTTGAGATCGTCTTTGTACCTGTTCCTTGCTCTTCGATGCAACGTTATCATTATTAGTAACGTTTCTTTGAAATTTATCGTTTGTATACGTAACTATCTACGTCAAAACGACGATGCGTACTTATGCGTACATACATATTTTAAAACTCTGGTGTGGCTACTAGCAGTCTAAAAACTAAACTGACCACAGCATACTCTTTTACATTTAAAATGTCAAATTTTTACAACATCATCTACAAAAAATATATAAGTTCGTTTGTCCCAATTTAAAACATCCCTTTTAGCATACAATTATACGGAACAGAAAACTCGTCTTCCCTATGTAAGTAAGGGAAAAGCCAAAAGAAAAACATATGACGTACAAAATATGTTTATCCTAATATTTAGGACGGCCGTATATCATACAGAAAGAACTTGAACACTTTGTTACATAAATTATAGAAAATCCTATTTTTCTTTTTACACGTTACAGACATTTCTTATTCCGTTTACAAAAGAATAAGCAAGTGAAGCTACATGCATTATTACGCAGCAGAGGAAATAATTAATATAGGACCATATAGATTAATGTAGAAAAGAAAAGAAAAAAGTTTTTCGTAAGGAGCGTAGAAAACTTGACACCTGATGGGGCTTAATTAGTCAAGGCAGGTACCTTAGGGGTGCAATTTCATGCTTTTCATGCTAGTAATGATTATTACGCTATTCCGTGCCAATTTTATACAGTGGTTTGACATATTAACACATAGAACTTTTTAAACGATTGCATCGTTAAGGCGCCTTGAGTCACGTTATTGTTCGCCAACATTAATTCAAGCAGTGAGGTTTTTCAGACGTTATATAAAAGAAACTCTATTAATAAGTATGCAGAAGCTGTTTTATCACAGACATTTTTCTAATCCGCAGTATAAATGGTCAGAAAACGTGATGTCACATCTTACAGCTTCTTGTTTGCAGGAGCCTTCATTCCTTAAAAAGTTAGTGCTGACATGACAGAAGAATAAGAAAACTCTTCTCATTAATAAGACTCAACGGAAACATTAGAAACCTTACAACTTTAATTAATTACTTCCCAAAAGATGTTTAATAAGCAAAAACGCAAATGTAAAGGTACAATATTGAATAAAAATTTGCATTTTAATAAAAAATATCCGATGCCAGGTGCGACGGACATTTATTAAAATGTAAGACATTGCAATTCCGCAAATCCGTAGCAAAATTAACAACAGATAGGAAATTGGAGCAATTTTCTTTTTAGCTCCATTTTCCCTTTTTTACGGGGTTATGTCACGACACTGCTGTAAAGTGTTACAAAGTTTTTTACCGTTGTGGGTGCAAAATTATCATGGGTTCGGTAATTTATTTAGTCCTATAGAGTTAATGTTGCAGAAGCCTACTTAGGCTTAGGTCAAAGTTTTCCCAAATATTTTAAAACTTAACCACCCACTTTTTTTTGTTTTTGCATGGGTAATCACCATAATGACTCCTTCCGCACTGAGTGGAGCGGGAGGGAGTGTCAGACTTTAACTGACTTAAACCCATCCGTGTTCCTCTTAATGCCCTTTGCGTTCCAGGGCCGCGGTGACTCTTTAGAACAAAATTCGCAACAACCACCCACATTATCTTACTTTCAATTTACCTATGAAAAAGTGTGTTCTGTTAATAAAATGTTATATTTCCACGAAAAAATCGGCACCGACAGTCATAGTGAACGTTTTTCGAGCATTTTGTTTTACTCCTGTGCAGAATTATCCACTTCCCCAAAGCCAAAACACGCAACGAATTTGTATATTTATATTTCCTCCGTTCCCAGTACTCCATTGAAACTGGCATCTATTTATTTTTTATTTAATCAAAACCCCCGAACCTCCCGGTTTAAATAAAAGGTGAAAATAAAGTTTATTTTATTTGCAGCATACGAAACCGACGCATGCTCTGTTTACCAATAATTCAGTTAGTTGACCAAATGGAGATTTTTCCTCTCTTCTTTAGTTCGTTTTGTCCGCAGTTATAACTCATAATTTAACCACCCACCAGTGCCATTTGTAGCGCGAATTTATATTCCGTATTTTATTGGTTCTGTTGCCTCCCTTATCGCCTCTATTTCAATATTCAAACTTACGGTTGTAGACCAGTTATATTCCTGCCAGGGTTGCGGATTTTGTTCGAAAGAGTCACCGCGGCCCTGGAACACAAAAGGCACTAGGAGGAGCACGGATAGGTTTTAGTCAGTAAGAGTCTGACACTCCCTCCCACTCCACCCATTGCGGAAGAGGGTCATGTGATGATTTCCCATTCATAAAAAAGACCAGTTATATTGCGGTCTATACCGCAATATAACTGGTCTTTTTTTTAATAACATTTGGAATTTAATATTATCTGATATTCTTTTGTTACTCTCTTGTGACTCCACAGATAGCCGTTTCAATTGTTTAGTTGACTACTCGGCGAATTAAATTGCGAAAGAAACGTACTTCGACGGCTAGTAAAGTTCTGGAGATATCTTAAATAGTTAGGTTACCTAACTGAAAAAATAATGCGGCGTTAAGCTGATTACTTATTAATCCAGTATCTATCAGAGAGGTTCTTATTTTATAATTAGTTCTTTTAGTTCATGTACCAAGGTATTACTAAGCCTCCGCTGTCCATCCGTCTGTCCGTTCGTCCGTTCGTCCGTCCGTCTGTCAGTGGGCTGTATCTCAAGAACCGTAATAGGTAGACAGTTGAAATTTTTCTATTGCCGCTATAACAACAAATAATAAAATTTTAAAAATAAAAAAATAAAATTAAAAGGGGCTCCCATACAAGAAACGAGTTTTTTTTCAGTTTATGGTACGGAACTCTTCGTGTGAGAGTGCCACGGATAGTCATGTGTTTTTTTGCGATTCTGCCACATCGTCGTAACACTTTCATTGTATTTGCAGTGAGTGTTGAACTGGGCATTAATTTCCCGGAAACCATCATTTTGTGAATGAAACAACAGTTGTATTGAACCCATCGTTAAAACAGTCAGAGCATGACAGAAAAATTGCACCAGTTCTCATCTCTGTTGATATACACAGCCAGCCGTACCATTTAGTGAACTGGTAGAGACACTAAAGAATAACCAACAAAAGATATGTCTAGGTAATGCTAAAAAGAAGACCAACATGAAAAAGGAAAAAAAGCTCTACACAATTTAAATTATTAACTAAGATTCGCAGCTAGAAGCTAGATCTGGCTGGTATAGGATCTTGGGTATTGGGCATAATTATGTAAAGAGAGGCCTATGTTCAGCAATGGGCAAAGTGGGGCTATAGATGATAAAAAATCAGCACTTTTAAACGTCAAAGTTGGTTTTCACAATACAGTAAAAATGAGTGCGCTTCACTGTTTCCTATTGTGTTTTGTCAGTATAGACACACACAATAGGAAACGGTGAAGACTACTTATAGAAGAAATATTAAGCACAGTCAAATAAAACAAACCAACAATTTGAACTGCTCAAACTAAAATTGATTAAGTACGTCCATAAGTTCTAAAAACCAGTCGAAGTAACCCTACACTTCGCAGCCATTTCATTCCAGGCGTTTAAAAAGGCCACTTAAAACAATTAAACAAATCTACGAACGGGGTTGCCAACGCTATAAATCTTTGAAATATTGCGTTGGAAACTCCGGTTGTATGGCAAGAGTCGGAAAAAAGGGCATTATGCAGCGAAGCGGGCGCCACCTGGTGTCGCCGTTACGGGTTATTGCTTGAGATCGTACTTCTTGACGCATCGTGGCGCTTAGAAGAACTTTTATTGGGTTTTAAGAGGTGAAAACTACGGTGATTTTTGTAGAACACGTTGTAGCAACCATTGTTGTTAATCAACAATGGCGATAGGTAGTTAATGATTCAATGGTAAATGTTTTTAAACGTAGTACCAGCTGAAATTATAGAACATAGTAACAGTGAATCGTATTTCGTACTTTAGTGTTGTAGTTCTATTTTCAAACACAATCATCTTCTAAACGTGTTATTTTTCGCAAAGAATGATAAACCGAACGTTCATTAATTTGTAGCAACACAAATCACATTTTTTAAATTCTGAAATTCTTTTGCATGAAATGTAATATATTTCTAGTCTACCATCACTTTTTTCCACAAACACTTGATACATATTTCAGTGGCTCAAAAAATATGACTGTGCAACCAATCAATACCGTTAAACTAATTTTTGAAGCAGCTATGAACTCGATGTGTTCCCAAAATAGGGGTGCAATTTTCATAAAACGTCTATGACTGGAGAAAATAGAGACTTAAATTTAAGTGGCGTGCTAATATTTCTGTCTCTTGTTAATTGCGTGGACTTTGGACAGTTTTATGCCTTTCGATAAGCTTAATGTTAAATATGGAATCGATTTGCTGGCTAAGTGTTATTTTATGTGTTCTATTTAGTCGAAATCTTAGACCTGCCAAGTTAGTTATTTGGCTTGAAAATGTATTTGACTGCCTGAAAGAGTTTGCCATTATTTTTTGTAACTTTTGTTGTCCTGTATGATAAAAGGGATAAAGAAAACATGGCTGATAGTGAGATTGCCTTATAAATGTTTTAATGTTTACTATTTTAAGGGCTAGTAAAAGTGCTCAATCTTATCGAAATTGTTGATGAGTTAGAGCGAGATGTCAAAGACACTTTGTTGCCGAACCAAATAACCATATTCCCACCTGAGAATGCCAACGCGGATGTTACTGACGAAGACTCAGGAGATGAAGAGTTCGTAACATTACAAAATCTTCCAGGTAGGTAAAGTAATTATGAATTTATTTCATTTACATGTCAGTGAACCGACGAGTAGGTGTGTTACGTGCTTTGTATTATAACAATATGTATATTATTTTCTTGCAGGCTCTCAGCTAAGAGCTCCTGCTGAGGTAACGTTCTCTCAGAGTTCTGACGAGGAAGACGACGTGCCTTTGTCGAGCTTGCGTAAGAGAAGACACACAATTGACACGATCGGTGAAGATAGCGAAGTTTCAAAGAAAATAGAACGTCTAAGTGTCCTCTTACAACCAACAGAGACTTCTAAAAGACAGATAGAGGGCCATATGAGTACAAATCTAGTTTACCTGAGCACATTCTAGTTTGCAAGTGGAATGACAACAGTGTTGTTACTGTTGGATAAAATGCTGAGACTGTAGAGCCTTTGAATAAAGTCAAAAGATTTTCACAAGAACAAGAAATATGTGCATATTGATCAACCCTTTGTTATAAAAAATATAATGAAAATATGGGAGGGGTAGATCGGTCGGATCCAGAACATAGGTTTGTATCGAACTTCTATTCGTGGCAAGAAATGGTACTTTTTTTTTTCTGTCATAGCCTAGATATGGCTGTACATATGCATGGCAACTATATAAGCGGGACGGCGGAGAATATGATCACCATACTTTTCGCAGATCGCTGGCAAAGGGTTTGCTCGAAACCTACAAAAAGAGCGATAAGAGAGGAGCCTGTCCTACAGCTAGGTCTCATCAGGAATTATCTCGATATCATGGGGTTGATCACTTAGCAAATCAAAAAGCTTTTTTATTTATCAAAAGTGTAAAATTCATTTACACCCCAAGAACTGTTTTATGGTATATCACAGTCAAACTCAGTAACGAGGGCATTTGCATGGGTGTGTGTGTGTATTTCTATTGTTATAATACAACCGTAATTTTGTGTTTATTTACTATCTAAATTGATTAAATACTGATTCTACAATATTTTGTTTCAATACTAGACCGCCATACATGTATACGACCCCCATATTACGACGGGCCTTTTAAAAGGCCACCTTTTTCTGGCTTTTCCCGAAAAGTTGAATTTTTTTCATTATTTTTCCTAGTTATAATGAGTCATATAAAGAAACATATCCAAAAATCACGGTTATCGGAGGCTAAAAATAGTTTCAGTAACATCTGGGTTAATAATTATGTATTAGTTTATTGTATTATTGTTTAATTTAGTTGCGTGTATTTTATCTATGGGGCTCAGTTGCCTGATAATAAAGTGATTATTATTCACCACGGTAAAGGCCGCCACTGTTAGCTTAGCTCTGCAATACTGCTCTGTAGTTACAAAACTGAGCTATTTATTTTGGTACTGTGGTGTACCTAGCGAGATACTGTTCGATTTATAGTTACCGTTTAGATAAGTACATTCAATATTTATTCAGCAATAAATAGTAATAAACGGGATGCAACTTAGTTAGTTTTGCAACATTTTGTCGGTAGTCGTGGTCGCTTTTGGACTTTGTCTGTACAATGGAGAAAATAGATGCGGATGCACGTAGCGACTATGTTTTAATAAAACTGTGTTACTGCAAAGTAAACAAGAAATAAACAATGTACCAATTATGATGCACGAGACATGCTAAAAAAAGCTGGCCTTCTTTGAAATATAATATTGTTGTGAAAAGGGTTTACCTAAAATCGCAAAAAAAAATCTGCTGTTCGGTAAATATTGTTGAGTTATGCACCAAAGAATATATTTTCATTTTCAGAGTTGGTGACATAATAAAACTTGTTTAAGTCGTGTTTTTTTATTGTTAGAAGTAGCCCGCCTTTGTCAGTCTCGTAAGTACATAAAAGTTATGTTACACAAATGCACAATTGGTACATTACATTTAATTTAATAAAATTCAATAAATGTACACTTATTTTTATTCATCGTGTGTACTTGCCTGTCTATGAGTAGTTAGTTTTTGAAATCACTATTAATTTGTTTATTCATTACTAGCTGTTGCCCGCGACTTCGTTCGCGTGTATGTATTGTAAAATGATGTGGCTAGGTAAGATCAATGTGTTCGTATATCTAATACGAACAGTCAATATCTATCATTGCTTGCCTCTTTTTTATGTATGGGAAAACATCAAATGACTCCTTTCGCTCTGGGCGGATTGGAAGGGAGTGTGAGACTCTTACTGACTAAAACCCATCTGTGTTCCAATGCCCTTTGCGTTCCAGGGCCGCGGTGACTCTTTCGAACAAATTCCGCAACCCTGGCAGGCACTGGCCCTAGCGGGCCTCGTCTTTATGCTGACATCTTTTTGTGCGTTTTTGTTGTTGTTGTTTTTGTGTGTTGTGTTTTTACGTCGAGCCGTCGAGTATCACCTCTTCTGTTCAAGTAATTTTTCGTGAGAAACGTTGTAATGATAATGCTTCTTTCATTTCATCGAAACTATTCACAGCAGTCCTAGAAGATGTCGTTAAAAATGTGGGTATAGATTGGGACTATAGCGGTATTACGTCAATTTTCTGCCCAACTGTCTCACTTAAGATTTGCAGATGACTTTGTGGTTTTCACTGAGAACTTCGATGACCCCCAGAAAATGCTTCAAAATCTTTAAGATGCTTCTTTTAAGTTAGGTCTTGGGATGAATATGACCAAGACGAAGGTTATGGCAAACACCTTCAGCGATTCAAATCTGGAAATATATTGTTGGAAATGATTAACCGATATGTTTATCTTGGCCATATCCTTTCAATTGGCAAAGAAAATCAACAAACGGAGGTATCGAGAGCAACACACCTTGGATGGGCCGCTTTTATTAAAATGGACGACATTTTGAAGCCTGCCAAAATTCCGCAATGTCTGAATTCCCGCCTTTATAACCAGTATGCTTTTCCCACCATGACTTACTTACTTACACGGACGGTCACGCAGGAGGCTGTCTACAGACTGATAGTTGCACAGAGAGCCATGGAGCGTTACATGCTTGGTAGAGGTACGTCGTCGAGATCTGAAGACGTACGAAGGTTTATTACGGAAATCGAATTGTAGAACTAAAGTGGACCTGGGCAGGACACTTGGCAAGGCGCGGTGATGATAGGTGGAGTAAGGCAGTGACTGAGTGGCGTCCGAGGACTGGAAGAAGAAGTATTGGTCGACCGGCGGCGAGATGGGCGGACGATATTGTTGCCATCGTGGGTAGAACCTGGATGAGGCTGGCACAGGAACGTGGGGATTGGCACACGAAAAGAAAGGCCTATGCTCAGCAGTGAGCGAAGTTGGACTGTGGATAATGAAGATGATACACGATGTTGATGAAACTTGCTAAGTTTGTTAACACGCGATAGAGCTACATAAAGTTGTCCATGGGAAAACAAACCAGAAGAGAAGTCAACCCCCGCAGAGGACACGGCGGAGCATACGGTGAAGGTCTGCCCTGCTTGGGCGGAGCACCGCCGTGTCCTCGTCGAGGCGATCAGCGACGGCGACCTCTCGCTACCGGCTCTGGTTCACTCCATGGTCCAGAGCGCGGAGGCGTGGAAAGCCGTCACCTCCTTTTGCGAAAGAGTAATGCTAGTAAAGAAAGGGGCGGGCCGCGTGAAGGAGAGGCAAACGTCACGCCTTAGCCTCCGAAACAGAAGAAGACGCCCCGGGCGTTAGGAGTCGCAGGGCGATTCTCGGCCACCGTAGGCACGGGCCTGCGGACGGCGAGCGTTGGGTGGCTCGCGGCCCGATAACAACCAGCGGCCCTACCATGACGTGTTAAAGCGTGAGTCGTTCGAGCGAGAAGGAGGGATGGAGCGATACACCCTGTATAGCGCCACTGGTCCGGGTCAACGAAGCGTTGTGTTCCATGCGCGCCTCCAAGAGATGTCAGCTAAGTAGACGGGGCCCGTTAGGGCAAGAGCCTGCTAGGGTTGCGAAATTTGTTCGAAAGAGTCACCGTGACCCTGGAACGCAAAGATCATAAGGAGAAACACAGATGGGTATTAGTCAGTAAGAGTCTGACACTACCTTCCAGTCTACCCAGAGCGGAAAAAGTCATTTTGATGTCCCATCCATAAAAAAAACCCCGCAACGGATAGAGTAGAGTAGGGACTCCGTTGTGCGTAGGTGTCCTGGCTAAGTTTGCCGGCCTAGCTCCATCCAAGTGTACAGAAGCAACCAGGGTGCTTTACAGGTTGAGTGGAGAGAATTAACCGTTCAAAAAAAATTAAAATAACGTCAGTGGAGCAATCAGACCAAATCTTTTTTTTATGTTATGCATCAAATGCATAACGGTAAGTTTTGTATCAAAAGAATCACTGTTTATGACGTTTTAAAAGTACCATTTGTAACTAAAAAATATATTTTGGTGTAATTCTCATGCTTTTGATAGTTAGTACTTTTTTCGGTCAACAGATGGCATTACGGGTATCTGAATTATGTAGATAATAAGTTGATTTCTTCTAAATTGCTACAATTCCTATCAGGTTTATGTGTAAAAATTATCTAAATGGTTTTGTAACTAACTAACATGTCATTTTGTGCATTCAATTACAAACAAAAACCTTTTGAAATCAATATTGCTTACCTCCCATAACATACGGCGTGATAATATGTATCCTTAAGTCTTCCTTGGTTTACAAAGAACATTTTTGCTGAATTTCAATTCAATCTATCCAGTAGTTTTGGCGTGAAGCCGTACCATACACACATACAAACAGACAAACAGACAAAAATTCTAAAAAGTCACTTTTTGTCATCAGTTACGTTTTTCTAACAAAAGCCACTTATTTTTTCTCGAAAATTCTCAATGTACAGTTTTTCTTTCGTTACTGTTTTATTATATGTATAGACTAAACAAAGATAATTTAATTAATTATTACCAAATTAAAACATGACTAAATGGTAAATTCAACATATCTCAATCAGCTAAATAATTCGGTGTGCAGCCCTTGACTGGCTTTATTATTTATATAAATATTTCATCATTAAATTACCATTAAATTATTATTTACAAAACGAATTAGGTTGGTTACCTAGTAGAAAATAATAGTTAATATGCGTGACATCAATATTCCGCATATTTCTTTTTTATTTAGGTGCAGCTTTTAGTTGGCGTTGGTTAATCATCTGCCTAGCCTTTTCCCAACTTGGAAATAGGAAGTCATGCAGCAATTACAAATTGAACATTGGAAAAGTAAAAAAAAAATTTTTTTCAGTCATCATCATCTGCCTAGCCTTTTCCCACCTATATTGGGATCGGCTTCCATTCAAACCGGATTCAGCTTAATATCAGTATTTTACGTGGAGAGACTGCTGTTGGTTAAAAAATCTGTTATTTTTTTCTTATGAAAAAATTTACAGATTAGTTTTTCATTGAATCTGCTTAAAATAAATGTAGTTATGTATTTAGAATACTACATTTTAAGCGCCAAATGGGCATTGCCTTGTCATCGTAACAAATTGAGCGAAGATCAGTTTTCTGTTTACGAAGTAATAATTTACTATTATATAATAGCCGGAATTAGTTAATGTTTTTGCCCTACATAATATCTATATCTTGACCTTTAACCAACATTCCTAATGGATGAGGATAGATGAATGAATGGATGGATGAAAGGAAGCTTTGTTACTTTCACGCAAAGACTACCGAACGGATTTGGAGGCACACATAATAATATTTTGTAACCTACACTACATAAAGAACTACTAACTCAAAAGAATATTTTTATCCAGATCTGAAATCCAGTCAAATGAAGTCGTTAGCAGAAGTTAGTGTTCAAATAATTTGCGAAAACAGAAAAACTATACATACCTACTAAACAAATTCAGTTGCCAACTGCATGGCCCCTAAGACGTCAACAGCTTATACAATATGTTCTATGTATGGGTTCTGTCGGTGACTTTTAATTAATAAAAACGACGCTTTTATTGAATCTGGAGACTAGCTGCTGCCAGATCCGATTACACTAATGAAAGAACCAGGATCACGCGATATTAATTAATTAAATTCAAGGTAATTTTCTTTCACTCATTCTTTTATGGTGTGTATAAGTATAGTCAGTTTAATTCTATATTGAGAGGAAGCCAGGGTCACCCATTAGATACAGTTATTTCAAAAGTGTGACTACTGAAATGTTGACTGATCGAGAAAAATGTGAAAGAAAAAAAGTTTGCGCCAGTAAAATAGGTAAATTAAAATTAGAGCAACAGAGTGATGACGATTACTTGAAGTGTATTTTACTGAAAAAATGTAAATAAACAGTTAGATCTAGATTTCCAAAAAATATTGGACACTTATTTTTTCTTTCTTCACGTTAACAAAAAAATAAGACGACACAGTGCGTTGAAAACACGCGTGACGTCACTTCGCTGGTAAAAATTGTACCATCGTAGTGACGTCACGCGTTTTGTTTCTATTTTAGGTGGTTAGGTTAGGTTTAAATTGAAACGATTTGAGACTTACGCCAGCCGAGCGGTTTAGCCCGCGTGAATGTAAAAAATCAGTCAAAAGTGAACATATTTCCGGGATCAAAAGTATCCTATGTTCTATTTCAAGACAGGTACTATCTGCGTGCCAAGTTACATCCAAATCCGGTAAACGTTCGGACTGCGCAGCCAACGTAAAAAGGTAAAAAAAACAGTCAGTCAGTCATTAGCACAGCATGTTATTTATATAGTATTGTATGTTTTTGTTTTAAATTATTATTACCTATGTCTAATTATTATAATATTATTTATTTATGATGTTTGTCCACTGACCGTCCTAAATCTTACTTCTTTTGCACAGTCCATCGAAAGGTAAGAGATTGCCCTTGTTAAGACTGCCTATTGTACACTTGTTTTTAATAAACGTTTTTTCCTGTGCTTGTTATGAGGTGTACAATTAAGTATAGGTACCTATACTTAATAAATAAATAAACATATATGCTTGTATATTAACTAATTAACCCTCACGTAATTGTGTTAATTAAGTTAATAACAGATTTTGTATTTACGAAAATTCCATTTTAAAAACTTTATTTTACACGCGTTGCTTTATAAAGTAAAACGAAAATGCTTAAAACAATGTTGAGTATTCGTAGAGAAAGCCTACAGCTTTTATATTGGCAGGTAAGAACCCTTTTACCTGCGAACAATGTCCCAAACAGCCCGATCACTATGCATTATTTGTTTTGCTGTCAGTACCATGTAACCAATAACATGTACTTACCTATTAATGAAGTAATCAGGAAAAGAAAAACATTTTATGTTTATTCATGAGGCATCTCATTAATCGGCGCCGAAAATGAAATAGGAAATTCTGTGAAAATTCGTTTATTTTTTTCTGTGGTGGTATCATAATGGTAATATTTCCCTGTTGTTCTTTGTTGTTCAAAAAAACATCCTAACTTCCCGTCCATTTTCCGGTTTAATTTGACTACAGAAAATATAATCTATACTAATATTATTAAGAGGTAAAATTTGTAAGTTTGTAAGTTTGTAAGTTTGTAAGCTTGTAAGTTTGTAAGTTTGTAAGTTTGTATGTAGGGGGTAATCTCTGGAACTAATGATAAAATTCTAAAATTTTTTTTTTTTGAATTGGATCATTATTTCACTTTTATTTCACTGGTAGAAAGCTACATTATTCCTGAGTGCTAAAGGCTATAAATTATTTTTATAACATGTATATTAACCGAGATATCACAACTTTTGTCTAGCAAGTCGGAAAGAAATACCTCAATAAAATAGAATTATTTGCGTGCATGTAGGTGTAGGGTAGGTGTAGGGTAGGTGTAGGGTAGGTAGGTAGGTAGCCATTTGACGGGAGCGAAGCCGCGGGAGACAGCTAGTATTTAATAAAATGCATGGGAATAAACAATTATATAATACAGTCGCGTGAGTAATAACGTTGTAATAATAATTAGGGTATACCTTACAGCGATCGTTATACAAGGTGGAGACGACGATAAGACAATAAATCAAAACACTGGCAATACTATGTAGTTCATACAAAAATGTTGTATTTTGTCACAGATTTGATGTCACTGCAACAGACTGCTTGGAATGTTTCAAATCAAAATCAAATCAAATCACTTTTATTTGTTAACACAGGTACAAACATACAGATCTTATATTTGATGAAGAGAGCGCTATGTTATGCCAGGAGGCGTACAAATATGGTGAACATCCAGCTCAAGATTACAAATTAAAGTTAAAAAAAAATATGTGTAATATATTTGAGAATCCTGCATAATTATGGTACTCATTTTAATTATTAACATTTAAAAATATTATCTAGTACTTGAATTATGTCAGACTTAAGTAATTGGAAAGTTTATTTTTAATTTCGGCGACAGGCTTTAAAATTGTTTCAAAATATTCTTTTGAACCATGCCTATATTGCTGTATTGAGTGATTCCATTTACTGTCGTATCGGTGTCTCCACATTGTATAATCCATACATAAATTGCAATTTCCCCGAAAGTTTAGACAGTGGTGACCTTATAGACATATGCTTCTATTTCCTGTTGAGTTTTGTCACATGTTATCCAAGACTATTACCATCAACCAAATCCAAACTCCGGGGTAACAACTGAAAAACCCAATAACACTTTCTCGATTTGATTTTCTGCGTCTGTGTTTCCAAAAGCTTACAGCCCTAATCTCTTCAAAGTTAGAGTGAACAGGCTCCTTCTGGGTAAGCTCGCTCCATCGTAGACTTTGTCTCTGTCATATCTGACATTGACTAGAGTCAAGAGCAACCCAAAAAAAAAAAAGAACTCGAACCTAGGAGCTGCAAGTTTTTAAGATAGCTTTTCACATCTATTATAGTAGTACTAGACTGAATTGTCTTGTGAAGGTTAACTATGTTACATAACTGAACTAATTACAGCCAATTCAATTAAAACCCATTACTTTGACATGTGTGTGTCAATACCGTTATTACTAGCAAAGCTTTTACCCGATCATGTGGAGATCGGCTAACTGCTTAACGACCTACACACGTGCCTAGTGTAGGTTTTTACTTGATAAACAGAGTTAATTTTTCAAGTGGGAAACCAAAAATATGTTAAAGTAACCTAGTATTATAATGATCATTTTTTAATTTTCCCATTACTGGGACACGGTGTTCTCTTTTAAAGGGACTGGGTCACCACTCGTGCTTATTGAGGGTTGGAGGATGCCACAAAATAACTCTTCTTTTGGTTCTAGGAAATGCCAATTTCTTCATTTTTCATACACCATTTTGAGAGCAGTGATGATGAAATCATTTACCCAAAGCGAACTGCTTTCCTGGGTTCGTACCAACAACCTACAACTCGAAAATTGTGGTGGTTTATACTGAACCACCACTGCTGTTGTAGGTACTTTAGTGAAAGGTCGAAATAAATGAAAGAGAAACTGACTTGAATAATTTAAATTCTGCTGCCTACAATAATTGGAATAACGCGTAGATGAGACCTGATTAATCCTTCATAATTAATTAAATTTCTGCCTAACTCTCAGGCTGTTAGCTGGGTTCTGTATGCCGATATTGTATTAATCTTATATGGTCCTTTCTCTCAGCCATTTTCTGCGGTTTCCAAATCTACTTTTCAAATCCAAATTCTATTTTAAGTTTTTTTTGTTTTAATTTATTTAGAATGGCAATTTAGGGGTCTAACAAAAAACCTTCTCCACTTTATCTGTACCTAATAGGTAACTGTTTTGTCTTTGGTGCAAGTTTGATCCAAAAATTGCATAGTCTATGTATGTATCCACTCCGCACATGTTCATCATCATCATCATATCAGCCAATTGCCGTCCACTGCTGAACATAAGCCTCCCCCAAAGAGCGCCAACCACAGTCTTGAGCAGTCCACATCCATCCGCTGCCAGCCATCTTCTTCATCGATCCATCGCACATGTTAGGTTTCAGCAACTTAATAACTTAGTCCGTAGAATAGAAACAGCTGAAGTTGTTGAGTGTACTTAGGCTTTACTTCAATACTGCGTAGTGCAAACTTTCGTAAGTGTATGCTAAACTAAATCCTGGACGTGAAATATGCATTCTGAGTTTAATTTAACCAACCAAGACACAAGATGCGTACCGGAAGACGCAGCGTTGGAAGGCGTCTTACAAGGTGGACTGATGACCTGGTGAGGGTCGCTTGTAGACGATGGATGCGATACGCACAGGACCGGTACTTGTGGTGACACTTGGGGAGGCCTATGTCCAGCAGTGGACGTCTTTCGGCTGGTATGAAAACGCAAGAAATCTACTATTGTAGGCTCTAAAGATATTTCAATTAGTTGTTTTAGTAAACATAATCTAAAATTTTAAAGACAATGAGCCGACAAAACTTAAAATCTCCGCTTTGTCAATATTTTGTTTCGGATTCCTAACACAATTTGAGCTCCACTGATCTGCTTAAATCAGATTAATATTGACGTTTTCGTTTCACCTTATAGAGGTCGACACTGATTTAACGAATCTAGGGCTGCCGACAGAAGAGCTCAATTAGCGATATCGATGGTCCGGACTCGCAGCGACTTTTACGAAAAAAATAAAAATACGAATTGACAGCTAATAAAACTCCTAATAGTGTTGGAACGACTCACGTTGCGTTGTGACGCGACCCGACTCAATCCGACACGATTGGCCTGACACTGACGTCGATATCGAATGAATAGGGAGCCTTAGGAAAAATAAATTTTGAGATTTATATTTGACATCCATACAACGAAATACAATTTGTGCGAAAATAATAATACGCTATTGACGTTTGAGCTTCGACCATCATTTCTGATCTTGAAATTAATTTAAAATTTAGGCGTGGTGTCCCTATGTCGAGGTACAATTCGCTCCCCACGGGTTTCGCGTGTGCCGGGGTCATAAATTGGCCGCCTTTGTAAAGCGGAATTGGTTTTTCTAGTACAATATACGTATATCCATCGTCAATAAGAGAAAATCGTTCGAGGAAACAAATAGGTACCTGACATTGAAATCGCGAATGATGGATGGAGTGAACTGACACATTTTTACGACTTTTCGAATAAAGAGTTTTGTCGCAGCCACGCACCTTTTGCATATTTCAAAGGATTGAATTGAAACAATAAAGTTCTTCAACAGGTTCCCATTGCAATCCGTTTCATAGATATTACGTTAAAAGCATTCCAAAACGCATCTGCACGTTATTGTCTACGTTTCGTTAATGTTATTGGAACAGAAGTAAACGTTAGGAATCGAAGCGTTAATGCGGGTGCGATGGGTGCCTTGCTCGTCGGATTACTCGTTGGCTACATGCATCAGCACGTCCCGACTGTAATGCTGTCGAATATCGTTCTGAAACGTAACGGCAATGGCGCGCTCGGAATATTCAAGCGACGTACTACTGACCGCGCGGCTGAAAGCGATGCGATCTTTTGAAGTTTGACATTCAATGCGGAGTACGCACGTTTGAAATAATGGAGACCCGAAAAAGGTTCGCAATTTTTGCCTTCTTTTATTGTGTATCTAATGGTCTTGTAGAAGGTGGGTCACCATTAAGGTGAGTGTCCAAAAAATGTAAAAACGGTCGCAAAATCTTTACGTTTATTCGGACCTAAGGGTTTAAGCGACGGAAAAATGATTTAGTCATGTAGTAGTAAGTATTCAATCTCCAACCATGTTTCATCTTGAAAGACTTTAAGGGTACCCATATGAATTTACGAGAGAAAGCAATCTTCTAAAATTTAGTGTATAGTGACCTACATCTATTTCAGTGCTTCAATCTTTCAAGATCCTTTCACCAAAACCTAACCCGAAATACCACGAAATTAACAGCGCAACACATATGGCTCAATCAATCGCACAGCTATTCATATCACGAACCGTACGAGATCAACAATCCTTCAACTCAAAGCCAAAACGGAACCAATTGTAACTATTTCAATTAAGCAGTCGGCATCAAAGTCCGCACTCGAATTCGCCGCATCGCTTGCCTGATTTCACGAGCGTTTGGCACATTTGCATCTAGTGGGGAACTAGGAGACGTACGTAGCTTTGACGTCTCCCTGATACTATCTATCTGGTAATGTTCTAGTCACTGACGAAATTACTGATGGATGGAGGCACGCTGGCCAAAATAGGCCAAAATATCAACTTTTTTGACAGCTGTAATTCCGTAATGGCATAGTTCTTTTCAGTAGACTGCTAGAGAGATGTCGACGTATGAGATTATAGAGTCGTATGTATCAATCTGTGAAATCCCTACTTACTTATACCTATTATTATTGTCTACATAATGCCAGTTTTATATATGCTAACCCATTTATCACGCTGACAAGGCTATGTGTGAAACTGAGCTTGAAATTGTCTACGCATTTATTGGCAAAGTCAATACTGGTAGTCATCCACTAATAATATAGGTTATCATCTAATTTCGCGAGTACCTATCGATTCTATTACTAGGTATTTGATAACAATAGAATTAGACGAGGTTTGATAACATTTAATTGTAATCGCGATAGTTTCTGATGACCTATGTGATTTGCAAGTAATTAAGGTTGAGGATAGAAAAACGACCTCAGAGTTTATCTTTCATGCTTCTTATTTGAAGGATTCTTTGAGGAAATCGCGCTGAAGGAACGTATCTATAGCCAATTACGTCACGTCAAACAAGTCACAAGTCAAACAAACAAAAGAATATCAAAAACAAAAAAGCTGACAACGTGACTGTTTCTGAGTAATAGCCAAAGCTACATGTCAGTAGGTAATAGGCTCTAGACATCTACTGCTGGAAACAGGCCCCTCCAATCATCACCAGATCGATTGTTCAATTCTCCTTGCAAGCAGCTGACGGATTATCATTTAAAGAATAAGATCCATATAATTTCTTCTTTCAATTAAAGTGGTAATTTTCCTCGATATTTGCGAGTAAGTGGATATCTAATTATGTATGTCTCTTTTTCCAAATTCATTATTAACAAGTTAATCTGGGAAACTTTAACACACTTTACGTCTTCTGGATATCTGGTACATGGTGGAAAATGTATGGGTGAACCGGTTGATTTGTGCCGATACGTGCGGAAGCTTTTATAGTCACCCGTCCATTTTACCCCCGCCCGCGTATTGGCTAGCCGGCAAGCAAAAAAGTAAGTTACGCTAAAGGAAAATATCATGAGGCTTGAATCACCTGAAGCTTGTAGAAAAGTGAAATTACATCAAGGCGATCTTGATGTAATATCACCAGTTAAAATTAAAGGAATTTACAATGGTGACAGACAGGTGCTACTGAAATGTCGCGTGGTCAGTCCCGACTTTCTACAATCGCTATCGCCATGCTGTGGCTCCCCACAGAGGAGGCTGCTTGACACAGTCACGACGTGCATTCTGTCGAGAAGTTTTTGTTCCACCCTTTTTTGCGTAATGTTTTTACCTACCTATATTAATTTTGTTTTTACTGACGTAGTTTTAGTATCTACTAAAAAAGAATTTACCTCTAATAGTTACTACGTTTATCATTTATACCTACTCGTATGAACGTCAGATATGTGGCAATGACATAGTTTTTATTTTTTTTTTCCTTTTTTTTATAGAATGACTATGTTTAGAGTCTGGACTGGTCGAATGATCTCCATCATCCAAAAGCAATGCTGATCAATAAGATGAAGCTAATACCCTGCAATGCGACAAATAATGATGGAGTTGATTTATTATTTAATTATTATCTTGTAAAAAACAATTATAAGTATGTATGTTGTAGTGATTTAACGATTATTGATTAGCGATTAAGATTACTACTATTGCCCGAAATAATCATCGATTGTGAGTTTGATAACAATTCTACCTGTTTAATTGAGCTTATTTTGTTTGCTGGAATTATCAGTTGGTTACATTTGGCTGCAGCGGAGGTCTCGTGATAGGGGTATTTTGGACCGGGGAAGAACAAATCTTCATTATCTATTTTTGTGTTATAGTAACCTCGGAAATGTATTTATTCCTCATTAGATTTTTATCACTCATCGATAAATCGCAAAATGCATTGATCAGCGAGCCGATAACGATTATTATGAATTAATACTTGTTTGCACAAAAATACGACCGGCTTCCAAATAAAAACCACTAAGAAGTAAAAATAACTTTAATTTTGGTTGTCGGTGATTCTGGGTGTCTTCATTTTTTGACACCAACTTCAAAAGCTAAAGTTAAGTTAAGTTCTTAAGTTGTTAAGGTAAGTTGTTGTTAAGTTGTTAGTTAGTTGTAATTTTTTAATTTTATTTTTCACTCTCTAGTGCTGTTACCCAAACATACATTCCAACCAGTCCCTTTCAAATCAATTATCTATCTCCAAAGTTCTTCATCAGGGCCTGAACCACCAACTCTTAAAGCAGTACCTATTACTTTAATATTACTTCCAGTGGGAAAGAGTTGGAGCTATACGTCCTGTATAGCTCCGTCTCTTTCCCACTGGAAGTAATATTAAAGTAATACTGCTTTGAGATTTGGTGGTTAGGCCCCAGATCTTTACGAAATTTGAATGGACCATTTCGGCATAAACCTCTTTCAAAAAAAAAAAATATTTTTTTTTTTTTTCTCTAAAGAGACAATAGCAAAACAAACAAAAATGACTTTTTTTCAAAATATCCTACCGCAATAACAGACTAAAAAGTTTTCAATAATAATTGGAGGGGATTCTTAAGTTCGTAGAGAAAAGTACTAAATCTGCACGGACGAAATCGTGGGCTCAGTGCTAATATAGTAATAATTTCAGTGTTGGAATCCAGCTGTGATATATATGTATGTAGTTACCTAACGAGCTGTTATGATTTTAATTCTTTTGTATTTTTTCGTAAAGTTTTCGTTATACCAATATTTTTGCTTGCCAACCCTTTTTTTTCTAAATATTCATCGCCAGAATGATTACCTTGACGTAAGGCCACGTTAGACTATACAGAAAAATGTCTACCACATGACACCAAGTTATTTGTTACGCGTCATGAACTTGTCCACTTGGTAACAAATGGATGTCATCGGTTTACACTTTGCCGCATCGCATAGTGACGTATCGGGCTGTCACGTTAGCTGTCATAGATAACAGAATTTAGTGAGCCTACTGTGTAGAGGGTAAGCCAGACTGGTGGCACTATTGTGTTGCAATGACTTGCTGGTACAGAGAATTTTTGTGAAACTATTATTTGTTTTTAGGCATGCCGCTGCAAACTCAACTTGGAAATATAGGGTCTTATGGACATGCATGAGTGGCCCAAGTGAACTGCGCCTTTGTGGACCTAATGATTGCCACTGATGCTGCTATTTACGTAGCCACTAGGCCTAAATTATCTGGTAATCCAACATTGACTCGAGAATAAGAAGAAGTAGAAGAGTTGTAATCTGTGTCTTAAACTTAATTACTGTTGAGTATGGTTGAGCAGCTCTATCTAATAACAATAAGTATGAGCGGAATATTGGCAGAACTAGCAACCACCAATTGGCCAAATAGATTTACGAATACAGTAGGTATCGTCGAACGTCGATTTCTAAAATTTTTACTTTCCCGCATTTTACGATACAGGGAGACCATTCAGTGTTATGTTATGTTGAGAAACACAAGGCACATCACTTTTATACGCTTTTCATATTTATATCCTGACCCTATTTAGACTGGAAGTTTAATTTGTTATGAAGCCCACGCATCACAAATTCACGATCCAATAACTTTTTTGTAAACGGGAATAAAAAACCGAACATTTTCGTTTTTAGTACCAAAAAGTAAATTAGTCATGAATACGCTTATACTTATTCATGATCAATTTTGCTAGACTTTAATCTCCTCGTTGCTGGAAGTAACCGCTACTGGTGAGCATGAGTTTCATTCCATTCCAAGTTAGGTAAAGTGCTATTGGGAGTCTGTATTTATGCAAGGTAAATGACAATAATACCTATGAAATTAACAGGGAAATAGGGGCTTAAACATAACTGGCGGAATTTGAGTGTACTGTACTGCTGTCATAAGAAAAAAAAGAAAGTATCTACAAAAAACGATGTAACCAACTCCGACATTAAACATAAAAATTAAGGTTGGAAATTGGTTACTTCGTTTTGTGTCGATACGTTTTTTTTCTTATGGTGGCAGTGTAGATATACCTCCTGCCTAACTGTTCGGGAAATATAGGCGTAATGTTATATTGTGTTGTTCAATCAACAATGCCACCATTTTAAAGAGATATTGTAGCATCAACTGGATGAATATTAGATTTGGGAATTATTCATGTATCCCCAAGGGAACAAAGCGCCGATTCACTCAATTATAAGCTGTCAGCCAAACTATGTCTATCCGGTTATCCAACTGTTATTGTTGTTATATTCAAGGTCCATATTTTCATATAGATAAGTTTTCATTCATTGGAAACTATGGAAATTAAATAGTGGAAGTAGATCTACATAGTATTATGGGGATTATTATAATAAGGAATAAACTTTTCGTTTAAAGAAACTTCATGGTTTTCCTAACAATGTGGTATTTGTTTATATTAATACCTACTAACCAGGAAGATGTCACTAAAATAGTAGCTCCATCTTCGACCACATCATCGCTTACCATCAGTGGTCAAGCGCGTGCCTATCAATGGTAAGGAAAAAAAAGCTATGCACGATTTGTAAAAAAAAATATTAAAAACTGTGAAAAAAATTTAGATACTCGTTTATGGCTATTGAAGTTATTCGTTTATCCTGGACCCAAAAGTGACGTCACTCGCATTAGTCATCATTATCATCATATCAGCCGAAAGCCGTCCACTGTTAGACATAGGCCTCCCTGAAATGAGTACTCGCATTAGTGCCGTCTCTGATTTATCATAGATTTTCAAATTTGAGTAAAAAAATGCGTAGTATCTTTCTCTAGGTTTTGAGAAATATTGTGAAACAACTGTAAAATACTGGTATTCAGCTGAATCCGGTTTGACTGGTAGCCGACCCCAATATAGTTGGGAAAAAGGCTAGGCAGATGATGAATGTGAAACAACTGTTGTGTAATCATTTTGAAATGAACATAAATGTAAGTATTGTGTTACACTGTAACTGGGTTATAAAGTTTAGATAGATAGGAGTGTCGTCATGTCAGGGTTGCGGAATTTGTTCGAAAGAGTCACCGCGGCCCTGGAACGCAAAGGGCATAAGGAGGATTACGGATGGGTTTTAGTCAGTAAGAGTCTGACACAGCCTGCAGCGGAAGGAAACATTTGATGATATCCCATCCTAAAAAAAGGGGTCTCGTTCCGAAAAATACTAGAATTTGATTGCATCCCATTAGACTACAAGCTGACGCCAACATTGTTGCGAAAAGGCTAGGCAGATAGTCATAAGTAAGATTTAAGAATTTGAAAATTACCAGTAGGTAAAAAAGGAGTCTCGTTCTGAAAAATACTAGAATTTGATTGCATCCGATCAGACTTGAAGCTGACGCCAACATTGTTGCGAAAAGGCTAGGCAGATAGTCATAAGTAAGATTTAAGAATTTGAAAATTACCAGTAGGTAACCTTTTCTTCGATGCTAAAAGATGACTAAGAATGAGATTCAATAGCTTGCAAGATTCAAAAGCAAAAATCTTACAAGAACATCACTTTATTTTTCCAAACGCATCTTACTATGAATCACCAGCTAATATTGTCAAATTAAACTGTCACTCTTGACAGGCGTATCGGTGACGACAACATTCATTTGCTACAGGATTTGAAAGGGTATCAATGGTATCACGTTTCTATAGTTTATTTGCTTTCCACTGTAAATATACTTACCATCAGTAAAGTTCTCATAGTGCGTAAGTCCTTCGCTTCGTTACAGGAGAGCAAAACAACTCTATGAAATGATTTATCAACGTAAGCTAATCATTTTTGGAGGAAGCATTGGTTACAAAACACGAGATCTTTTTCCATTCAATAGCATAATTTTTCAGACTGCCACTAGCATCCATCTTCAAACTGCTAGAAATAACTTACGCATACTTAAAACTTGACTGACGTTATCTCCTACCAGTAACTGTCCTAGATTGTTTGGGTCATAAACTGCATTACCGCGTAAACAATTACAGTTTTAGTACTGGATATAAATCGCTAGTGCGGCATAAAAGTGAGTCATTAACTGAATGCATATTAGAGAGATTTACATAACATTTGCATTCACGCCGTCGCATCGCTACTGTCAACATATGAAGTAATTAAAACACGCTTTTAGATGATTTATAGTGATTAAACACAACTTAGTGTTTGCCTATAGCCCTATACTGATTGCGTTGAATTTGGCTTTAATTTTTATAATTGTCATTCTATATTAAAGGTTTAGTTACGAAATATTTATCAATATACAATTGACAGTATTGTTTGGTTTATGTCCTTGTATAAAGCTATTTGGTTTCGACTTTATATTCGATAGTTTTCAAGATCTAAATAAAAGATGAAAATCACAACTGCTTCTTACAATTCGGCTTCGCGTAACGCAAAATGAATAGATAGTCTCGAATTTTTCAGCAACGCATGGTACGTTGGATTTCTGTTGTCTGGCCCACCCTAACGGACAGATAAACGACCGATAAAGTACCTCAGAAACCGTGCATTAATAATGCATTTTACAGTTAATTTAAACTTGTTCTACCGACTTTATGATACAAGAGAGAGTATCTTCATATGACTTTGAAGCACACAGCATCACAAGCATCACTCAACATTCCCTGAAATACTCCTGTCATGGCTCTATTATGAAGATGCATCGTTAGTCGCAATATGCTGTAACTTGCTCATATAAATGCGACATTGTATGTGAATTATATCGTATAGTAAAATGTAGCGTTATTGCAACGTCTGTCTTGTGCTCATTTTATGTGGAATATGTCATTTGAAGTAGGAAGTCATGCAGCAATTATAAATTGAACATTGGAAAAGTCAATGCAATTTATTTTTTCAGTATCCATGGTTTTTGTCATATAAAAGCCATCTTAGATATAATATATTTAATATATTGGTAGTTGACCATCAACTCGAAAAGAAGGAACTCAGAAGATCTTTTTATGATTATTTTTGTATTTCAACTTACAGAATGAGTCACAGTATAAATTCTGATTTGGAATCAAGGGTACCAAGTATGAAGAAAAACAAAATGAATCAGCCTGTATTATCATTATTATCGTATATTTGTATGTCCTTCTGATGTCATGAGGATAAATAATATTAATAAGTGGATAAAAAGACCCTCTTCTTACTTTTATTATTTACGATATACTAATTAATTAGAAAGATATTAAGATGTATGTAGGTTTGTGCTCGATTATTTGTATGTTTCGATAAATAGATCAAGGGGTAGGTGGGTATTTATTTTTTCTGTGACTCATCGGGTCTAATTACTGATTCATTATCGTGTGAAATGTCGTTTGATATAACGGCACTTGTGTTGAACCGACCTTAGTATTAAATCAATAGGCTTAAGGGCCTGCCTATCGGAAACCAGGCGATGATTGTTAGTAAACGGGTTTCAGTATCGGATTGATAATTATTATTTGCATTATTTTGTATAGCAGTTTCTTCATAGAGCAGTCAGCAAAAGTGTTATTTTTAACCAATTTACAAAATAAATATCTTATACTGTAGTAAATTTTTGCGCTTAAAATGCAAAATAAGTGAGACCATTTCTTAAAGTTAGGCAGAAATCCATGGCGTTCCAAGATTGAAGTAAGAAATTAAGATAAATTCTGAAACTTCCAAAGAATTCGCGATCGAACATTTTATAGGTGTTAGTCAGGCGTCTCCCGGTCGCGACATTCTGGCGACTAACCTGTGACGTCACAGTGAAAGTCGCCGAGGTCACTGGAGCAGGGAATCAGGGATAGTTCGTACATTCAAGGTCCGACAAACGAGGATACCCGCGAGACAGTTTGACAGTTTGATTTGCTGACTCACCTCACATTTTGACGTTATTTATAAAGGTACCGTCGACAAAAGATACCAACTTTTGAGGTGCGTCCGTCAATTGGACGTTAACGTTACCTTACTGTATGGTGATTTTGTTGTGCTATAGAAACAATTCTGCGGTTCTTACCAACAGAATTTTGTTGTTCATACTCCAAATCTAAGGACCTTCACTCGGCCTGTGACTTGGCTCTGTCGCCTTGACAACGTATGCTAGCTTCTCGCATATGTTTATTTGGTAATTAAGGTGAAGTTGAGTTGGACGACATAAGAGAATGACATGGAATAGAAGAATTTGGTGTACAATAAAGTATATATGTCGCAGCCAATTAGCTTAATTAGCCGTTTAATTGGTTGCCTAGCCTTTTCATATAAATGTACCAATTTTTCAATGACCTAAGTGGCAATTTTTGTTCAATATCGTTTAATGACGTGACCGTGTCACTTATGTCGCTGATTAAACGGCACAATTCAATGAAAAGGCTAGACTTTTAATGAAACGGCGGAATCAGCTAGTTGGCTGCGACATATATAAATAAATAAATAAATAAGAGTTACTATAGTTTTTCCTCCAGCTTTGTAATATTGCTATTGTATTTTCGAGCTAGTAGATAATTGGGGCCGTATTATGTGATCACATTTACTCCGTTCTCATTATCTATCTAATTAATCGCAATAAATTATTTGCGGACATCGAATAAATCTTGCGACTCGTCGACGTATTCCCCAGTGGTTATTTCAGTTCATGGTAGCAATTTCTCGAATGTTTTGCATAAAATAATGCTGTAGGGTTACTTAATTATTGTTTATAATGGTTAAGGTTGGGAGTAAACCTTAACCATTATAAACAATAATTTAGTAACTCTAGAAATTGAAGACACTAAAGTTCTGAAGCTTTAACTTTTCCACTACCTAAAATATTGTTGTTGTTATTGTTGTTTTTTATTGTTGTTGTTGTTGTTGTTTATTGTTGTTGTTGTTGTTGTTTATTGTTGTTGTTGTTGTTGTTTATTATTCTATTCTAATATTATGAAAACCTGGTCTAACCTTTTATTACTCCACGCCTGTATAATTTCTAGAAAGGGTGGTCCCAACGATATGACAATAAATCAAATCACTGGCAATACTAGTTCTTACGAATATGTTGTCTTTTATCACAGAATAATTTGATGTTACTAACTACAGAACACTGCTTAGAATATTCCGTCAGAATAGTAGTCACCATCTTTGACTAGATTTACTTTTTTTGACGTTTTATGCAATTGAAAAGTTTATTTTTAATTTCGGTGACAGGAATTACCCATAATAATTTCAAAATATTGCTATGAACCAGTTTTGCCAGTGTTTTCATTAATTGTCGTATCGATGTCTCCACATTGTATAATATGGCACTCGCATTTCACCGTTTAGGTATGCATAATAATAGGAGTGAGGCTTTGATCATCAACTGGTCATAAATACAGACTCAAGGCTGCTACTGATAAATTCCAGATTTCAAAGTCAAAGTCAAAGTAAAAACGTTTATTTCAATTAGGCCATTAAACGGCACTTTTGAACGTCATCATTTACATTAAAAATAATATAAAGTGACTCTACTGTCCGTTCGCAAGGGTAGATTCTTATGGAGAAGAACGGACAAGAAACTCCATAGTCACTCTTTTCAAATCAATGATTTACAATATTTTGAGAAATAATACCTCACATATATTAGAATAATTTACAAAAATTAATTTTAATATATGTGAGGTCGATGCACCTAGAGTATACTACTTATAGGATCATAGTACATGGTACTCACATATTTACAAATCTTGGAACCATTAATAAAACAGAGTGTGTTAACAGAAAAATAAAAACTCTTTTACATCTGTAAAGTTAATATATAAAATTGACCAGTTTGATTTTGCCTACACTACACCCTTGATTGTCCTATGGAGCAGGACCAGCATGTTTCCAACCATTCTTATCTTGAATGTAATCCTCCAACTTGTAATATGCTTGTTTACAAAGTGTGTTTTAAATTTTCTTTCATTTAATTCTAATATGTCACAAGGTATTTTGTTGTAACATTTAACACAGTACCCCATGAAAGATGTGTGTACTTTAGCTAAAAAAGCTTCAAAAGCTTTAAATCAAAAGTAGGGTCATATCATCATTAGTTTTTGCTCATACTCAGCATTAGCTTTTGCGAGACCAAGAAAGAAATTCATTTAACATGATTCAATAATAGAACAGACCCAATAAAAACAACCGACAACATTTTTAAAAACCCCATAAAAAACATGTAGTTCCGCGATTATTACCTTTGCAAACAACAGCCTGGCAATAAGAATGTTCTGTATTGAGGTCGCAGGATTCATCCCCTATCTGGCGGGGTGCGTCGGCGACGTTGCGGCGCGACATAGCGTCGCCTGTTACGTCAGAGCCAGGATCGATACGAGCCCAGATGATCTGCCATACATCCCATGAACCTTGTTTACGGATTTGGCAAGAGTTCTTATTTTTTCAAGTGGGCCAGAATGCAAATGTACTTAGCATGTGGATATTGCCGATAAAAATGTAAAGTACTCAAATACTTGTAAAAAAATGATAAACCTTGTTTTTTTTTTTTAAACTCAGAACCTACAAATACGTTGGGTACCTATCAACAATTTATGTCACATTTAATAAGCCTACATTGGCAGTTATGAAACATCAAAAGTTAGTGCACGGTTCGCATTGGTAATTTCTTATGAAGAATAACTCCACGGTTGCCCGTTTAAAAAATGTTTTTACAACCAATTTCTTTAAAGCCATAATATCAAAACACCAGCCATGGCGTGTTACTAAACTTTGTCTTTTTCGCATACCTACAGAAAAAATATTACTTTTCAACAGAATGCACTTCCAAATTTTCTCCATCGTTTCCGGAGAGTCAGCTAACAAGTCCTTTCATGACCTAAACTTAGCCAGCGACATAGCGGTCAAAGTGGCCACATACTGGTTGGACCGAAATTGAGGAGTCAATCGACACGAAAAGAACAAGAAGCTAACAATCCAGGGTGTTAAGCATCCACCCGCTCCCGGAGGCTCTTCACCAAATGTCATTCTATCAGCAAAAACGGTCCAAATCGTCCAATAGACCAGGAGGCATTTGGTGGCACATGACAATCCCATACATTAAAGACATCTCAGCAATCGTTTTTGCTTCGTTTAGACTGTCTGGTCAGCCAGCGGTGCTACTAACGAGGTATACAATACTACGTTGATACTGTGTTGAACTTTAACTCCATGGTCTCATAAAATTCTATGGTGGCTAATGGCAATATTATGACCCTCATGGGCGTAAAACTAACAACCTCCATGTAGTGTGCATAAACATGTAATATGTAAGGACTACTAAAAATTACATCAACATCAAATCAACTCAACCTTCCACCTATTTTATTTACAAAATTATCTTTAAACGAGGTGACTGTTTTCTGACTGTTGTACCAATTAAGGCACGAATTAGTCCCAATCAGTGTACCAATGTATAAAACCCAGGAGCACACTAATTAGTGACTACCACTGAGAAAACCGCATCATAAAGTCGTATTTTCCTTATTTATTCATTGATACTGGCATGTAAGCAATATCAGTACATTTTCACCAATTAGTGATTAAAAATTAAAAAAATGAGACGCCATAGGTACTAGTTTCGTTCTGAATTTGAAATTAGAAAACGAGAACTTAGATACAGGATGAAGTTTTTCCAACATCCTGAACTGACAACTAAAAGTCGTATTTCATTTGGAGCTGTTCTTTGTTAGGAACTTCTTGGTACTTGAGAGCTTCGTGGACGTAGCCCTCTCACGATTAATTACGTAATTTGTGAGGGACCTACTCATCTGCATGGATCTCGTGGAGTCGCGAGATATTTTTTTAGGACGGAACGTGTTCCACTTTGTTTTTGCACTTGGTTTTCATTTTAATACGAGGATATGTTCGTTGTTTAAAAACATTGAGTATATCGGTGTTCACTTGTTTTAATTAACAATTGAGCTCCGTATTTTTTCCACTTAACCTAATCACAGTACACTGTAGGGTACATGCAAAAACAACCTTACCAATGCCTTAGTACTAAAAAAAAGATTTCAGAACTACAGAAATCTTTTTTTCCGTCTGGCACATCGAGGTTTTAACCATTAATCATACATTAAAAATACCGCACAAAAATGGCGTTGACTACAGTCGAAAGCGCGGGCGTAATAAATTATATCCAATTTTAAAACATTTACGTTGGTGGATATTAAATCTTTTATTTCAGGACACGCTCGATTTGGCTTCAGTTTTATGAAAACGGAAATCTGTAATCCATTTTAAATGTTGAAAATAAAATAAAGATAACAAAACAAAATATTTACATTTTATTGACAATGAAGTCAGAGTAGTTTATAGAGTGGCTTTCATAATATCTACTAAACTAAACTACTAGACTTCTCCATTTCATGCAACGTCACTAAAACCTAATAAAATTTTCACATAAAAATTGATCGTTTCTATTGGATATCCGATGGTCCTAAAATAGCTTAACCGTCGATTTTCTAACCATTTTCTTAAATAAAACTAGGAAAGTATAAGGCGAGGGTAGCAAGTTGTAGGGTCTTATTGGATAAGTTTTGAAACCTTTATACAGGTCGGGAAGGTTAAGTTGTAATATAAACTTTCGAGTTTTAAGAGCGCTCTCTTCTTCGCCACAGCTGAAGTTTGCATTTAGTCAAAGCTTTTCTATTTGATAAAAGTGGGCTCAGTGGCTTTGAGGGCAATAAAAATGGGATTCTTGAAGTTTTTACGTGTATTCCACTTTATCATTATTGTGTAAGTCCTAGTAAAGGACGAGAGAAAGTTTTTAATTCAAATAAGCTACGAGAGCGTTTAAAGTTTTCGAGACGTACATTACCACTGAAAACTGACTTAATACTGTCCATTGCTAGCTAGCTCTTCTCTTAACACGGAAAATATGAGCTTAATTCATAGTTCGTGAGGAAAAGAGATTTAGGGTCAAACGGAGTCGCAATTAGCTTAGTAAAAGCATATTTACATATGAATGTGCTTGTAAGCTTTTCTGCCTTCTGTAGGTACTGTTAGTCTCCTGGCGTGACCATTCTTGAGATCAGACCATTCAATCCTTCATCTTTTTCAGACCCTTCATGTAAACCATGTAAAAGGATAATCACATAAGAAGGAATGCGTAATGACAATGCGTCACCGCATTGCATTTCGTATGCCGACCGTACCGAATGCTGCTCTCTGTGCAATTTGACCGGGTCCCGCAGATGCGTCGTACGCATGACATTTGAAGAGCTTCTTTGAATCCTAAAATACAGGGTTCCATGGATTTTGAATATTACGTCTAAAATGGTTCTCCAACAAAAACTGGCGCTATGTTGTGTAAATTGCGTCATTTTACAGCAATATTTCAACAAAGATGATATAAAACGTAACACAAAAGCGTTTACAAAAAAATAAAAGATATACACCTAATAATTATAGTCTCAAAAATAAGAACTAAATCATCATCTGCCTAGCCTTTTGTCAACTACATATATTGGGGTTGGCTCCCAGTCAAACAGATTCAGCTGTATACCAGTATTTTACGTGAAGCGAACACGGTAGGTACCTCTAAGCAAGACTGGTGTCAGATTTACTGGCTTCGGACAATCCGTAACGTTTGCCAAAGATCTCCAAATGACAGCCGGGACCAAAGGCTTAACGTGCTTTCCGAGGCACGGAGTAGTCTCGGTATGTGAAGATGGTCACCCATCCACAGACCAACCTCGGCAAGCGTTGCTATCTTGGAGATCGGTCAGTGCGGCTGTTATAATTTAACTATGAGCTCATCAGAGAAAAATAAGAACCAAATAAACCGCTAAATTATGTAGGTATCACTTTTTGAGAGCGCAAAGACTTACTTAATAGCTCCAGTGTTCCACAGTCAAAATACAAACGAAATAATAGAAACGTGACGAGCTGTTTCCTGCGCAAAGCAATCAGATTAATTAAATTAATTGTTGTAAGACCCGGTTATTACGCTGCACTAAATGTGGCTTGGTATGCAAAGCGCTCTAATGTACGTAGGTAGGTACTTGGTCTTGAAGAGCCTTGCATCGTATCAACAGCAACGTGCAAGGCAGAGGTTGATTGGAGCCGAAAATTGTATTCTGATGTTTGTAGACGAAACGCGGCGGCATCTTGTCTAATGAATTAATTTGGCTTTTAGAAGGAGAAATGAAGTTTTCTCTTGATGAATGTTTAGTCATTTTCTGAGGATACTGACAAAAACAACATGCATAATATGTTTTTACAATGGAACTGAATTTTATAGTGCTGATTTTTATATTTTTTAAGTTGATTCCTTAATTTTTAAGAAAAATACAAATAAAAACTGGCCATGTGCGATTCGAAAACGCAAATCATTATTCAAATAAATCATTTTTTTTTTCCACCTATTTTTAAAACCACAAACTTCTTAAACATTTTCCTGTATTCAATAAACAAAGAACATTTTCTATACTTTTTTTTAACTTTTTTCATTTTTTTTCATTCTGTACTTTCACTTTATAACACGTAAATAAACAAAATAGATACATTTTCGAAAAATACCTACAAAAAAGTTATCCCGTAGTTCCATATATCTGAGGTAATAAATGTTGAACCTTTCACAAATAAACCATCACTCGACGGTCTGGTAAACAAACATATAAATTACTTATAACATGTTTTTCTATTTTCGTCTCCATCTTATTGTTATACCTAAGTTTTAGAACCTCCTTGAAAGTTTCATTACCTTAGTTTTCTTTTGAAAATACTTTTTCTGAATATACATTTGTGTGGAGGCGTGTTTTGAAAAAATACCAATAATAATTTGCTTGTCTAATTATTGCGCTAATTTAAGAAAAATACTTTCGTGAAAGATTAGTTTCCAATAACGAATTTTGCGTTTTCAGTCTCTCGAAGTTTTTTTTTTCAATATCCAACAAAAAAAAGAAACCGACTTCCAAAAAACACTACAAAGTTCAAAATAACTTTAATTTCGGTAGTCGGTGTTTTTGTTTGCTTCTTCGTTATTTAACACCGACTTCCGAAATTAAAGTTATTTTGAACTTTAAAGTGTTTTTTTGTGGAAAAGTTTTTTATTTTTCACTTTTTAGTGGTACCCCACACCTAACAACACCACTGAAAAGTCACAGGAAAGCAAAAATACGCAATTTCGTATATATGGATGATTTTTCTACATATTTTTTCCAGCTATTTGGATTTAAAAACCAAACTACTGAACCGATGTTGATAAAATTTAAATGGGACCATTTGGGAAGTATACCCTTTCAAACAAAAAAAGAATTTTTTAAATCGGTTGGCAAGCGACGGAGTTATGCGCGAATAAACATTAAAAAAAATACAAACATCCGAATTGAGAACCTCCTCCTTTTTTAGAAGTCGGTTAAAAATGCTTCAAAATGCTTGAGCAAAATGTGAATAGTAAATTTAAATAAATCATGATGTTGTAGTGGTGCCCAAAAAGTTTATAGTATGATATTATGTTGGCATTTCACTGAGTATGCCTTTGCCCATAACCGGAAAACAAGAAAATATGTTTCCCACTTGATTTATAGCCGAATTGCGTACATTTCCGGAAAATTCTGCTTATAACTCAGCAGGAATTCTTATTTCGATGTTCGATTGTTTATCAAGTGAAATAATTCGGATATCGGATAAATTATTTTATGTGTTTTCTAGCAATAGCCAACCATAGAAACTTTTCACTTCTTATGTTGAAGTTTTATGATAGACAAGAGAAGTTGAAGATATACTATCAGCGGTAACGATCGTCGATTCTACCGGATAATAACCAACACTGTAAGATAGTACCTATTCATTCTTGATATTATTATAACTATCGATATATTATGGTGAACATTTCATATACAGCAAATCCCATCTATATTGATGTAATCATCATTTTCAAATTCATTTATTTATGAAAATAACTTAAATTAAAAATACACGAAACTTACAACAAACTAAAATATAGGATAAAAAATTCGTCCTCAACGCTGTCAGCTGGTAATGTGACCAAAAGACTGGCGGCATTATCACGTTGAATGACAATGCTTAGTCTCTGCCCAAAGTAAAAGCCAGCTCTTGGGTCACGGGAAGTGTCAACTAGCCGTTTCGAAATTTCTTTGATCACAAAGGCCCCACGGCCCAAGGGTTTCAACCCTCTGAACTCTATAGTTTACCATACATGTACACATACGTGCAATAACCCTGTGTCACCCGGTGCACATTACCGGGTGATACAGGGTTATTGCACGTATGTGTCAGTCCCATTAAAATATTTTAGACTTTTTAACCGACTTCAAAAAAAAAATGGAGGTTCTCAGTGTGACCTGCTTCTATGTATGTATGTTTGTCCGCGATTATCTCGCGTTTAGCTGATCCGAGTTTGATGCAGTTTTCAGAAAAGTATTTGTTGCACTTAGGAAAAGGTTTTGGTATTTCTAACAATCGTTTTTATTGATTTAATGTCACTTTGACTACAAAAGTAGGGTAACAGAAAACCAGCAACAGGCAGGATTAAAAAAGAAATACAAAGCACCTACAAAACATCTTGAATTTCGGAAGTCGGTATTTTTGGTTGATTCTTCGTAATTTAATATCGACTTCCGAAATTAAAGTTATTTTGTACATTTTAGTGTTTATTTTAATTAGGAAGTCGGTTGTATTTTTTTTTAAGTCTGTTAAAAGTAAGCTGTATATTGATCATCATTTATCTTTCTTTTTACCCAGCTTATTAGCCGAGTAGATGAAATGCATCGACATTTCCCCAGAGATCTGTAGGAGTTCAGGAATTTACCATAGTGATGTTACTCTGTATACTGGGGGCCTACCACAACCTCTTAAAACAATATTACTTTAATATTACTTTGCGTTCCGCTCTGTTGGATTTTCAACGCTCGGATCAGCGCCGAGAGTTGAAAATGCAACAACAGAAATTACAAAGTAATATTAAAATAATATTGTTTTAAGAGGTGGTGGTAGGCCTCCTGATAACAAAATGCTTATTCTGATAACAAGCTGATAACGAATTTAAAAAAAAACAGTCGTAATTGTACCGATTGTTGCGCAGAAAATAATGGTTTTTATTCATTGTAGACAGTGTTGCAAATAAATGATATTATTTCTGTTTCAAAAATCGCTCCGTTTAATGTCAGCACGACAATGCATATCACGAAACCCTTATATGATGACTCGGATTTCTGTTTTTGGAGGACATATTAGAAAATTAAAAAAAAAACCGTTATTAGAATAATAAAATCAAATTATTTAATAAAACCTTGTTTCTGAACCAAATTGATGAGCTCAAAATTTTGCAAAGAAAATATTTGTCATACAGTAAAACATATAAACGTCTTGGGAACGCATTCATTGTGCGTTCACCAGCTAAGGAGTGGAATTCCCTGCCAGTCTGCGTTCCCAGATAGCTACAACCTGGGAGTCTTGCCTATCAATAGTAAAAAAAAGAAGTTTATGGATTCTACAATAACATGTTAAGAAAATTCGGAACTGCGTGCGCGGCCAACTCGCACTTTACTGGGTTTATTTTATACTAGCACTTCGCCCGCGACTTCGTCCGCGTGGGGATAGTAGGTACTCCACAAACTGCGACGCCCCTATACATATCCCCTTATAACGGTTAGTTTTGGAAAATTAAGCACAACGATTCTCATTATTGGTTCAGCGCAACTGTTCACCCCGTTCAGCCCGTCAGGGGTTGATTATGCAAAAATTTTTAGGTACATGATCTGTTTCAATTATCCCACTTTTAGTTTGTTCATAGAATTCCGACGTAAATTGAAGCAAGCTATAATTTCCTCCCCTAAAAACTTATTCACCCCTGCTTCACCCCTTATTATGTATGTACCTAGTTGATTTTCGAAAAATCCAAACATTTGTTATTCTTATTGTTTTATCGAAAACATTTAAATGCCGTGGGGCTTCAACTTCATCGGACCAAGCATTGATACGATTCTCCCCAGTTCGCTCAAGCCGCGACATTTTTCTTACTCCGAGCATGTTTATTACCGTCGTAACTTTTGAACGAAAGGTCCGATTTGAATGATTTAAAGTGTAATTTACACGGACATAATCAACCTTAATTATCAAACCATTTAAATGGATAAGGATTAATATCATGGTACTATAATCACCATTTTTTATTTCACCATGGGATTTGCTTGACTAATATTAACAAAAAGCGGTCATGGTGACTTATCCATAATAGTTAGACATATGGTATCGCGGACTTTTTTGTAGATATTGAAGACTTCTATAAAACTGTAGTACATCACTTTGCTCTATTGTCAATAGATTCCGCAGCGTACGCGATATAAGGATTTTTTCTCACACCTTGGGTCACATTATCGAAGTTTTCATACGGATCCCTAACTTTTCTGAAAATATTCTATAGCCTATGACCATCACCGATAATGTAGGATTCTATTGGTGAAAGAATTTTTCAAATCGGTGCAGTAGTTTCGGAGCCTATTCATTTCAAACAAACAAACAAACAAACAAACAAACAAATCTTTCCTCTTTATAATATTAGTGTAGATTCATGATTCCTCGAAAAATATCAGCTTCAGTCATATTTTTATTAAATTAATATCCGATTTAACCCAGAGTAAATTGCATTCTGAATATAATAATAAATAAATCTCAAAAATATTCTCGTTGTACCGATGTTTGTATTTATGTTGTACATATGTATTTCCATACATATACTGATTATACTGATGACGGAAACTAATAACTTTCATGTAAGCAACGCAGGGAGGTAAATACTTAGCCATGAAACTAGCTGAAACTAATATTGGAAGTAAACACATGCTGCCATGACACTTTTGCTTAGCAACTTCATTGCGTGAGTTATAATGAGACCGGGAAACATCGAATAGGGGAACATTAATTTTGAAATGGATGGATTACATGGATGATAGATTTTTTACGAGCAATAATAGTTGATAATGGATTATCCTAATAGGTCATTATTGTTTTTTATGGTTGTGAAGGTGGGTTTGTTCATTGGGGGTAACAAGCTGTTAGTATATAGATTTTAGGGGTACGTTGGGTTACCAACGGAACCATGGATTCATTTAAGAACATCATGTTTAAAAATACTACTATAAAAATGTATTCATAAAGCTTCTTACCCGATTCTTTTTGAGGAAAATTGTCTAAAGATCAACTTACGACCCAACAAATTTAATTAGTGACAGTAGTTCATTCGTTTCGTTAGACACACGATATGTGCGTACACAAGCTTAATGCTTTAAACAATGTACACACATATCGAATGTACCTTCTTATGCTAAAAAATAAATAGAGTAAACACAAAATAACTGTACGCTCTCAGACAATGGCATCTTTCATTGTTTGTTTTTAAAATGCTTAGTACTGGTATTTATTTTTACATCAACTGCCTACCGTTATTGCTCAGGATAACAATAGGCAAAATTAGCTACACCTCAGAGGTCAGTGAACAAGATGACCTCATTGACTTATAGCTGTCAATATTAAATAGGTATCATTAGGCAGGCCCGGATCTAGGGCGGTCAAACCGGGGCCCGTGTCGGCAAGTTCAAGGGGAGCTAAATTCAAATGTTTGAAAAAAAAGGTTACTTGAATTTTAGGGCTTGCGTCGCTCTCCTTTGAATTTTACACTTATCTTGGGTCTATAATTTCGACATTTAAGTGTAAAAGTAACTCCTAAGCGCCCTAACGCAGTTGTCAGGCTCGTTTTGACGCAGGATACAACAAACAGATTTATTTCAAGTCTCTTTCATAATTACTAGTAAAGTAATATTGTATCCAGCTGTCAAAACGGGTCTTTTAATTTTTGACAACTTTAGCGGTCAACCGCGGGGATGGCTAACCGTGCGGCTAGCCGCTTCTCAATATGGAAATGCTGGTAGTTAAGTGCGTACGATCAAAATCAATCTGGCTAGCCTTTTCCTAACTTCATAGAAGTCGGTTTTCAGACCGGATAGAATATTTTACATGATGCAACTACCCTAAATGCCAGCAACTGTGTAACACGATACCGTTATTGGAAGGAAATGTTTTCCAAAATATAATTGAATAAAAATATAAGTAAATAGATTGTAATGTAAGCGCTTGGTAACGAAATTCAATTTATCGTTAAACAATTTTAAATGTAAATTAATAACACAGAAAGATCTAATGAAATTGAAGTATCGAGCTATTCGTGAAAGGCAATATTATTTTTTAATCTTATCTCTGAACTTAATAACGGAAAACTCAATGAAATGGGAAGAATATCACGTTTTGAAGATAATCGAAAGAGTATCAACAAGGATGGAATATCTGTCTTATAAATATCCTGATTTGAGTATTGGAAATATAGACTTAGGTACAAATTGTCGATACATAAGTAGATATTTCTGTGAAATATGCAAGTATTATTTATTCATCATCTTAACATGTAAACTTTATGGATTCTGGATTTTTTTTCCCAAAATTTTATAAAATTGGTACATTTATGTATATCATCTACAATCCAATCTAATATCCGATCCTTTCCTTTAACCTGATATTGAAATAGTTCCTCAGTTCCTATGAAATATATTCCTGTCTATATCTAACGCAAAATTACGATAATACTATCCTTGATATGTGTGGATATACATCAAAAGGTATCATGTTTTCCCTTAAGTGAATCAAAGCAATAAGTTCAGACTTAGACTTGCAAACGTTGGTAGCCAACGCCAACATCTTGGGTATTATAAAAGCTGTCAATTGTACTGAATATGTATGGATTATTGATGTTTAAAGAAGAGAAGAAGCGATAGCGATTGGTAAGGTTGTGTATTTTCGGTAGAGTACAATAATTCATAGAATAGAATGAAGTTTAAAAAATAAACCTTTGATTTAAACACTATGCCCATCACTTAGTCCTTGATGAAGTTGTACTTTAAATCATTTGACATTATATCTGACATACATTTGATTATATACGAAGATGGTTATAAAGAAATTTACATTCAAGGCCATTTTGTTATGTCTTTTTAAAACGTTGCCCTACCTTGGCAGTCGGGTAAAAAATTGAATAATTTCATATACCTCTAACTACACCATGCACCGTTGAATCCAAATTTTATCATCATAAGAATAATATGCTTCAATTATGTACAAGCACCTATGTTAGTACCAGCCTAGTAACAACGAAATATTCTAAACGGATATTTTTCTTAAACAGGTCCATAATAGATACTTATCAGAAATTTCCAAGAAATAGGTGGTATAATGGTATTCGGAGATTGATAAACAATTCGCGTTTGTATGTCTAGAATTAACAAAAACAGATTTTATATTTTACTGTTCTAGAAATATGAAACCTATTCTATGTTCTACCTACCCACGTAGAAAATTGATGGGTACTTTGATATTTTATGACCGGATGAGTATGGCAGTGACCGAGTGGCGTCCTAGGACAGTGTTGGTCGTCTGGCACCGAGATGGGTGGATAACAATGTTGCTCTCACAGGCTTTGCCACCAGAAAAGTAGCCTATTTCAAGCAATGGGTGAGGTCGGGCTGTGCATGATGATGATGACGATGATTTTGATTTTTCAGAAGTCCAATCATTTCTCGTACTTAAAAAGCTAAAAAAAACCAGCAAAAGTCTCAAAATCAGCTCAGCGACAATGAATGTCATAAAAATTCAAAATGTCTGGAAATTACAGGTGCTTTTCGACAGTTTGAATTGTAAAAAAAAATACGAGAATCCGAAGTGACTCTCGTAGGAACATACAATTCCGTAAATTATTCAAATCAGTAAATGCAGAACACATTTCGCCATTATTTCTCGTTTCCAAAATAGAGTGACGTTTGAACTGTATCGTTTTGACGTGTTTCTCTGCATTCTCATTAATAATTTTCAATGAATGAACGCTTTGACAGGTAAACAAGCGAAATTCTGTTCAGATGCTTCTCTAATTCTGTTGTTTGTAACACATTGTGTCTGTTCTTAGACGAACTGGAAAATTTCTTGAAAATTTAAGTGTTAGGAATTTCATTTAAATTTTGTTGGTGCTTCAAAAGATTTCTGTGAAGTAGTTAATACATTTTTGACAGCATACGTAACTTTTTACTGTTAATAAATTTTATACGCTCTAGAAAATGCCCTCCAATGTTTTCAACTGTATCTAGGAATATTATTATTTTAGTTAATGTTTGTCACACTTGTGGAAGAGTGGCGTTCATTATTTTTATTTCAAAACTAGATGACCTCGTAAACTTTGTAAAGTACCCCAACATTAGGATGAAAAAAAATCGTTCGAGTCATTATCTTTCAAGACTAAGATACGGAAACCCAACACTCCTGCTGATTTTCGCTAGCGATTTTAAGTAATTTGATCCTGAATTTATCCGTGGTATACCACAAAAAAAACACTATCACTCTCAACCATTAAAAGCACAACCAGTGTAATTTTAACAGCAAAATTTCGGAACAAAGCCTGTTATTGATCAAACAGTATACCAGATAACTGTCTACAAACTGAATTGACTACACAAAAAAAGTACTGCTGACCTATTTTCAATAACAGGCTCGTTGATGGGATGCATTCTCTGGAAGGCTGCAGGTCGGTTTTCATCAAGCTATGAACTGAACAAAATTTGATTCTGAACATTATTTTCATAAACTACTAACGGTTTTTCAAACGAATAATAACGATGTTTTTAACTAAATGGGTGCTTTATTTGCAGTTCAAAATAGCTAAAATCTTATCACTGTATAGAACCTTGAACCGGGCTGGTCAATGGCTATTCATAACTAACTTAATAAATTTTGGGTAATTATAACTAATTGCGGTTATTTTTTATTATTCATCTGCCGAGACTTTCCGCAACTATATGCGGCTTCCAGTCAGACCGGATTCAGCTGAATACCAGTATTTTACGAGGAGCGGCTGCCTCCCAGACCTTCACAACCCAGTAACTGGGTAACACGGTAAATCTTGGCGAGACTGGAGTCAGATTTACTGGCTTCTGACAAAGATCTAAAGATGACAGCTATTACCAACGGTTAAACATGCTTTCCGAGGCTTGGAGAAGTCTCGGTATGTTGGGATGGTCACCCATCAACAGACTGACCTCGGCAAACGTAGCTTAACCTTGAAGATCTACCCCTGCCGCTGTTATTATTTAGCCACAAGCTCCTGCGGTTAATTTGTATCATAGATGATATTTTTTTTTAAATTTACACTTTATTGTGTCTCATACATATTATTATATGTAATGAAACGAAAATATAGAAGGTAAAACTAAAAGAAAGAAAAAAATGAGTTCAGAAATTAACTACAATATATGACTGGCTGGAATATGTTGTAAGTATTTCAACTATATTTTTTCTGTTTCATTTGGTTTGAAAATTCAGGAATATTACAGTTAATTAGCTAAGTTTTAAAAGTATTGGAAGTAGCGGAGGATCCTCCGACCGGACGAGTTATTGTGTCCGGTAGGCAACTGCCCGACAGTTGATATTCGGGCCGTTGTATATCTTCCAATCGCACGGCAAACTTTGATAGCGCGATTCAGGATTTTGTCACGTTAGTTCGCAGCTGTCGAGATAGATGGCGCTGCAAGTCTCAATTTTATTGTTGATTCTGCTACGTTTACTCCTGTGGCGGTATCAATGCCGCTACAAGTACTTCAATCCTACTTAAGTAAATCATGAATACTTTCAACTACCTAATCCTAAACGATTTAAACTGAACTAAAAATGTCAACATGCAAAAAAAAATGGAGTCACGCATGTTACGTATGAAAGTTAAATTGTAAATCACCGAGAAACAATCTTTTATTATTATCGATGGTAGTGACATCTGGCGTCACGGACCACGCGACAGCTGTTTCATACGCCAACTCTGTGTAATACCCACAAGCTGAGCAAATGCCTGTTTACTGATTCAGAGGCCTTTTTCACATAAAAAGTCCATAAGCGATAGGAAGAGATGGCTTCTCCTATTACTTTATTGAACAAACTTTTGGCTGAACGTGGGTGGTTCGTACAAAACTGTTTATTTTGGCGAATTAGTTGTTTTAGATGTTATTGTTTGAAAAGAGAAAGTAGTGTTATAAATACTCTCTTGGGGATTTCAAACATGAAGATGGATTTGTTTCAAACCCAATAAACAAATCCATCTTCATGGAGAGTGCTGGAAGAGGGAGTGCATCTGTATTTGAGCATACACTAGTGCACCATAATATGTCCTGCGCTGGTGGCTCCGCCATGACGAAAATCGATCAGAAGCACAGAGTACATTAATATAAGTCAGGAGAACTATTTATAACGTGTAACCGAATAAACAAAATAGGTACCTCTTAAGGGGTCATTGTACTCATCATTATGAACATCTTTTAACTATGGGACCAAAACCCGAAATCGTGAAAACAAAATCAGCTGTTCAGTACATTTTGTCGAGTTGCGTGCACAAAAATGTATGTAGAAGTCAATTTTTTTTTCGCGATATTCATTTATTCAGGTAATTTTACACCCGTTGCCATGTCAATCATAATAATACAAACATGAATAAAATATTAAAATTCAGAAATAATAATGATTATGAAGTGACTCGCTTTTAACAGGTAGCTTTTAGGTGTTTAAGCTAAAATACAACAACATTTATTAACATCCAATGTTACTATACACTGTTTAAAATAAAAGCAAATTTTGAACAAGACAGTTTGTAAATCTTGTTGACTTTCTTGTGAAAAAACAAATCGAAAACATCAAACACTTTTACTTACAACTGTACAGCCGGTCGATTCTGCCGACATCTCACAGTGTTCACCTAGGCGGAGTGAACGACAATAGAGCTGTCATTCTCTCTTATTTGTATGGTTTGACAACTCACCCGTCGTGCGCCTCGCCCTGGTGTTCACTTCGACATGTTTACAGAATCGCACTGCTGTACTTACAAACGTACGTGCGGTACTTACAAATTATAAATAAAACTTAATCTTTTCTAAATACTCCGAAACCTATTTCTACCTATTTAGCTTGCAAACTTTACTTTGCGGTAAAAGTAATTACCAAAAACCGAAATTGGTCACATAGGTAATTTGTTCATTTAATCGTTTCCACACGAGATAATATTGAAATAAAATATTAAGCTTCAAAAGAGTTACCTGGGAGTTTAGACTGGTGTTCTGTTTTTGAAAGGCAATTAAGTTAATTAATTACTGCTGAGTAACGTAACCACGCGTGTATTCTCCGAAGGGTCAGGCAGAGGTTCCACTTTTCGCCAGTTTTATGTACCAAAGACCCATGTTATACGGGGCGAACGGTTTATTTTGATTTCTTTTGAAAGAACGCCATTATACTCATAGAATTACATTCGGCAAGAGTTGTGTAACCATTTTTAGTGTTCAATAAAGTATATTCTGTCACAGCCATATCATAATTGTAACACGCCGTATTACAAGTAGGCGCGCCTGATTAAAAAATGCGGCTACCTCACGTTCAGCCAGATTTCAATTCGGCTGAAATAAAGTACGCCGCATTGAATGAGCACTTCGCGTTTGTCATAGCGGCTTAGTAACGTGAAGCCTACATACAAACGGACGCATCGTCGATCCGCCGCTTTGAAAGTTTTAGTTCCAACAACTAGCTTGATCAAGCGTTTAATTAGCAGCCTAACCTTTTCATTAGACGGCGTTATTTAAGCAGCAGCCTAAGTGACGTGCGTATATAATGAACAGTTTTAGGCAAATGGTTTGCTTCAATATCATCGTTAGACCAACGAGTCAGTTAAAAAGGAGGACTTAAAAGAAATCCGTCTACCATGTTTTGACAAAAACTTACATCATTCAAAGTATTTTAAAAAGTTAACTACGGTAGTCATTATTTATTTATATTTTTATTGTAAAATGTATTCGGAAATATTCAAATTATTCCTTTCAATAACGTCATATAACTGTATAACACTAATACATAAAACTGATAGATACTGAATACAAACTTGTAGAAAATTATAAAAGCGGAGTAAAAAGGGGAGGGGAGTTATGACGATCCTATGGGGCACAGACTTCAATTATACTTATTCCATGCATTCAAGAAAAGGGCGCGACTTTATTGCTTTCACCTCGTTAACCCTTAATTGCATGAGTCAATTACTTAGTACTTGTAACTGTCGGACACTATGTACCTTCCAAGCTTCGGTTTCTTGAAATAATTTATCATTGCGTCACAAATTAAACACTAACCAAGTCATGCAATTAGTTGTTAAAAATCATTCGATCAATCTTTTGCAAGCACGCGTTTCACGAATTTTCGTATAAATTTTTCGATTGAAAAGTAAAATCTAAGGTGCCATGTCATCACGTTATGTCGTAACGACACGTCGTTGCGTCATGTCGCTTCAGTCACGATTTTGAACCCGACTGCAGACAGCAACCGCAAACTATGATACAAGAATAAATTGTCACTTGGTCACTGAAGCTGTAGTGAATTGAAAGCTATTTTCAATTTAGTTGGTTAGCACCAGCAAGCGTCGTCAACATCTGATTTACAAAGAAGAAGAAGTACATGATTTTATAATACGTCAAAATTAAAAAGACGTTAAGAGAAGGACCTGTTAGAAGATTACAGTACTCTTTAAATTTGGTATCATGATTTTTCTCTATTTGCATAGTTAAATGTTTAAGATTGCAGGCACTACAGCAGTGCGATTCTGTAAACACGTCACAAAGCTGGCTGTCAATCCATATAATGATGATGGAATGACAGCCCACTTCGTGATCACTTCACCCAAGCCTTCACTTCAACATGTTTACAGAATCAACCGGCTGATCTGCGGTCGGACGACAGTGTCGTTTGCTGCTCGACGACACGTCGCTAGTTTTGTGTCGCTAGCTACGGAAGGAATTTTATAGCAATGCATAGAAACCAATAGTGACGCATCGACATGTCGTCTGCTGCCGAGACACATCACCGGCTACGAACTTGTACCTTTATCGTTCATGTTTATTCTAAAGCTGCGCCCGCGACTTCATTCGCGTGGATGTCGAAAAAAATGTGTCGCACAGATTAAAAGTGTAGGCAATACTACAGTTAGTCGTTACCCTGCATTGCCTGACCCGTCTTAGAATTAAGAAAGTAAAAAGAAGGTCCTATTTCTGCCTGCAGGGTTAAAAGAAATCTAACACGATTGGGATCACGGGAGTTAAGTTCGCTCACTTCGCTCACTCACTCTAGCTCCCGCCATCCCATTCGAACCTAACCTATCTGTGTCAGGGTGCCCTGAGTCCCCGATCTGGCGGGGTCGCTTTTTGTTCAGCGGTTAGATCAATTAATGTCAATGATACAAGATGATAATGAAATCAAAAGAACGTTATACTTAAAAATAATATACTAAACGAACGATACATGAAGTGCTGTTATAACATATGTTGTTTTATATACTGAACGTTCCATTAAATAAAAATCATGGAAAGTGTTGTTAGATGAAGTAAACGTTTTGTCATTTGAGCGTTCTAGCTTTTGAACGTAGAGCAAATGTTCTTATAATATATAAAAACATTTGCTCTATTTATTATACGAGATGTACAGATATCGGTACTTGCCTATTAATATATTCGGATCTACAGTGACTTGTAATTTGCAATGAACTACCAAGTTAAATTGTCGAGGGATTACCTACTAACTTTGTATAAAAGAATTAAAAAGTTGATAACTCAACTTTTCTTCAGTGATGGAGTAAAAATGTTCTTGAAGGCAATTATTAGTGTAAGTCTTGATACTTTCAGTCACTTCGCCTTTTAGATTTTCTTATTTTACTACTCCAGAATCAGAATAGTTTTTTTATTATTTTCTGTGTAACTTAATTGATTGCATCCAATTTATCGAATCACGTTTTGTCGTTGGCTTCAGGAATGTCTCTGGCTAAAATCCAATATGGCTGATGAAAACCAGGTTGCCATCAAAGCCGAAAAGATAGGAGCGAAATGCTTACAAAAGAATTTGGTGAAAATTATCAAAGTGCGAAAATATATTGAAATAAATTGAAGGTAGTTTCAGCAGAATTTGAAGCCATTCGTGAAATATGAGCTCTCAATTAAAATAGTTTTCAACGTTCCCTGTTTTACTTTGAATTCTTCAAGCGATCCAGAAATGTTTGACGAATTCATTTGGGAATCGGGCTGGAGTTTCGTACAGAGTTATATTTTATATAAAAAAATACTCTACAAACAGAATGATGAATAAAACTCCGAACTTTTAAATAATGTCAGTAATTCTGTACAAATATTAAAAATATATAAATTTTCCTTCAGCAAAATCTTATTTTGGAAAATGTTATCGGAAAACGATCCAACATTAATTATTATGCTCAAATATACTTAACGTAAATCAATTTTAATAAACCAGCTACTTTGTTAACCAGCGGTTTTTATTAAGTGTTCAACAGCGTGCGTACGAAAATTATGAAACAAATATGTTTTTCATTACAAAGTAAATATTTTTTCCCAGAAATTGTCATTAACACGCATAACAACATACCAGCCCTGTATTAAAGGGAGGGTCTGTAACTCTGTTAAAATAACTTCGTTTCCACTCAACCTTTTCCGCCACCATTTAAAAAGATCAAAAACACGCTACTAAAAGCAATAATTAAAAGGAATATAGGACCTAGAGTATTCCGGCCGGCATAGCCCGAAGATCGGCCATTTAACCTCTTGACCCATTGTAATAAAGTTAGTAAGACGGGAATTTCATTAGGTAGTAAGCTGCGAGGGCGTAGTCGCGATGACTTAACTTATTAAAGTATCGTTAAAGACACGTGACTTGTTAACGGCTTTGAAACGCACAGGTTGTCCCATCACTAGTTGAGGAACAGTCTTGCTTGGGTTATTAATGGCGAAGATTTATTCGGTCGTATTAAAATGATTTGATGGTTCATAAAATTATAGGGCATCTTTAGAGATTATTGGTTTGCAGGGGAGTTTGGAAGTGATATTCAGAGTCAGATTGGTAGACATGTTACAGTGATTATAAGTTTCTAGCTTCACACTCATGAGGTTCAAGCACAAATTTTAAACACCAGTGTCCAGTCAAGACAATCCAAAGGCGGCGCACTACCTACTTTTTATCTTTATCTTACAGATGTTTGAACCTCATCTTATGATTTATTAATTTTTTTTTTTTCGCCATTTTTGTAATACATAATAAGTAAATTCAATTACTGTAGGTACCAGGTACCAGACTTTACATTCCGTAACTTGGTACTCACCTATGTATTTATTGACCCCATCCGAGATAATTCATAGATACGCAATAACCTCTTTATCAACTACGGTCTTTCCAAGAAAACACATTAATTGCTTTATTAAGTCTCATAGTCAATAATCCTATATTTATTCACCCATAAAATGCACGAGATAAACAAAAGGCATGCTATAACTCTTCACGGATAATTTCTTTCGGAGAAAAAGGTTGGTTATCTGTTCCAAGTCTCCCGGATTTATTCTTAGGTACAATCGGGTGTATATTTACTGTTTATTTACGTCTTTAAGGAATGGAGATCCTAACGAGTTGAAGAAGTTTGCGAAAACGTACTTAAAGTAGGTTTTTTGAATAAAATATTGGACTTTAAAATTCAGGGAGGATGTTTTTTTCGCTACTTCCCCACTGCTCAACTAGATTGCTCAACTGCATAAAGTTGAGCAGTGGGTAATACCAACAGCTCAACTGGTAATTGCTCAACCATGAACAGTTGAGCAGTGGTTAATACCCGCTGATCATCTAACGCTACTTACCACTGCTCAACTAGATTGCTCAACTGCATAACGTTGAGCAGTGGGTAATACCCGCTGATCAACTAAAAATGTATTTATATACTAGAAATTAAAACTCCAAATCTCATAATTTAATATATACTTCATCCACAACTAATAAACTTAAAAATAAAAATAAAATCTATATCTTCTGTCTTCTTACAAGATAAATGTTACTGAACTTAAAAAAAAAATTCTTTAGTATGGACACACCCAAATACTTCGAAATATTCTATTCCGTATTTCCGATTTCAAAAAGTACGAATTTCATAATACCTACCTAAGAATTAAGTATAATGTCTATAATAAAAGTCACGAAATTTATTTACCGTAAGTCATAAATACGATATTATAAACGTTAGGAAGATTGAAATTTTGGAATTATAAAATAAGATGAATGATAAATCGGACTTGTTATATATTAGGAGTTATGAACCTTTCAGAATGATGAAAATCGGTATTTTAAAATTCGTATATTGTGACTGAGGGAATAAAGTTTTTGTGTGTATGTAGTGTACCCCTTTAATATACGCCACCTACTACTATGAAATTATAAAAGTGAAAATAAATTTTATTTCTTCTTTTTTCTTGAATGTGTTACTTATCGTAATTTTTCGAGAGCGTGCCCAACCGAAATTTCTGAATTAATTAGCTGCATTTGTATGTAATTAATTACATCATCATTAAGCATATACTTCTTTCTTCTCCTATTCGCTGATTTATCTAAAGCAAGCACGTCAATGTCAGCCAGTATTTTTAATAATCTTAACAATGTCTTGGTATTTTTATTTATAGATTTGTTTATTTTTGAATGCCAACCTTCGAGCACATTGTTGGTTCTATGTCGCTCTCCTAACAAACTGATTATTTTTATAAAATCCTTTTTCTTTAAAATTTTGTCCACATACGTCATAAAGGGCTTCATTGCAAGTTTCGTATTTTCATATTCGCATTTAATGTAATTCCAACCTTCCATGATTTTTTCCTCACCTATTAATGGCAACACGGAGCAGAGACGAACGATCCTTTTTTCGTGTTTTGTTTTCTTACAGTTAAATTTTTCTGCGTTTCGCCAAATCATTTTAGTCCAGTGGTAGTAACAACCTTTAATAGTAACAGTAGGCCATACTTCTTTTATGGCATTCGTCATCCCAATCTCAAAATCGCAGTGAAGTTTTTCAATATCTAGTTCTGGTAATTGCGATTTCAAAATATAAAATAAATATCTATAACTTATTTGTTTTTTGTCGGACATTAAAGCAAATATAAACGGCTTAACATGTACTGATTCCGAAGAACTGCCCATATCCCCATGTATAGTAAATAGTTGGACAAAAGGATCGGGACAGCTGCTAAATGTTCCATCAACAAAAAATTCTGTCACATTTTTAAGCTGTTCTTTATTTCCACGAGAACAAAACACCAAAATTCGCGTTTGATCGTCATGAAAATCAGCTAAAAGGAATTCGAGATATTTTTTCGGCACATCGACCTCGTGTATGTTATTAAAAATGCTCTTTGTTGCTCCGACCGATTTATATCTAGCATCGTAAAGACCATGTTTGATGTTTGATAGAGGTATACTATCAATGACCTCCTTTTTATGCCCATCGCGTTTCATCTGTAGAATGGCTTCGTCATACAATTGAGGAATTGGGCGATCAGAACAGATTGCTGCCTTCTTCATTTTGTCTTTTTCTACCATTGCTATAATATGGTTCTTATTCTCTGGACATGAATGATCCGTGGTTTTAAGAATTGTTTTAGCCTAAAATAAAGAACGAAACAATAAAATGAGAATTTCAGAAATTGTACCGATCTACCAACTTAATCAAAATCAAACTCACAAACAAACAAACTCACTTTAACAGTTATAGTCCCTTTGCATTTAGTTTTTCTATAAGAGGAACATCTTAAAATAGTTTGACCCTTTTTGTAGTCTCTTAGTCTATGATAATGATGATTTTTGTAAATCACAGCTTTTCCTCCTTTATGTTCGATGATTTTCATCTCATCGTCGTTGCTTGGTGCTGAACCGTAATAAATACATTAGTTAGCAACTAAACTATTTTTAAGAGGCTTCTATTTCAAAATTAAATACTAAGAACTCATCTATTTGTTTTTCACTTACACGAGGTGGTCGGAATCGAATTTACACCATCCATTTGAATTATTAATAAATGAATAGTTTGCGGAAATGAAAGAATTGGTGCTCGAGAAAATTATCTATTTACAAAGTAATAAACTGGATAATGAAACTCTCATTACATCAATAACATAATATTTACAATGAGTGACAATGACAATGTCAATTACAAATAAGTTTATTTAAAATAGGTCCTAACAATAAACTAGGTAGGTATAGTGGCCAGGTCCTTAAGGGCAGTTGAGCAGTAGGTTATATTTTCGATTTTTTATCAAGATGACCTGCTGATCAACTAAGTTGGGCAAAAGATGGTTGAGCATGAAATGTTCGGTAATACAAACTATGTCCTACTGCTCAACTGCTCAAATAGTTGAGCGATCTAGTTGAGCAGTGGGGAAGTACCGGTTCGGTAATACAAACTATGTCCTACTGCTCAACTGCTCAAATAGTTGAGCAATCTAGTTGAGCAGTGGGGAAGTACCGGTTCGGTAATGGAAACTATGTCCTACTGCTCAACTGCTCAACTAGTTGAGCAATCTAGTTGAGCAGTGGGGAAGTACCGGTTTTTTTCTGTGTGTTTTGCTTTGAGACTGGTGCCTGGTCTGGTGTCTTTTAAAAAGTGTATTTAAGTTCTTTTTCACACACAACAAAACAAAAGGCCCTAGACAATGTGCCATTCAATTAGCGAATGCGACTGTCGAAATGCCAAAATGTAGTGATTTGATCACGTGACATTTCGATAGCATCTGTCAATCCCATACATTGTTGACGTATTGACAATCGCCTTCGCCACGCTACCGTTGACAGAATCTCACTTGCCCAAGGTCAAATTTTTAACGAAAATGATCGTTAAAATAATGTGGCAAATGAGGAAACGTGCGTTATTTGGGATTCTTGAATTAATTTTCAAAAGCCAGTCGCATCATTTGACTTATTTTTTAACGGGTCGAAAATTACTTTCCGTTAAAAATATAGACGACACGGTTGGCGCAGTGGTTGAGCGATCGGCTGCTGCGCTGCGTGTCGCGGGTTCGATTCCCGAACGGAACAAATATTTGTATGGCCTACAGATTTTTGTTCCGGGTCTGGCTGTTTGTGTATGTGACTTTGTATGTTTGTAAACGCACCCACGATACAGGAGAAATTCCTAGTGTGGGGCAACGTTTTTTTAAAAAAAAAAAGTACAACATCCCTTGCACAACAAATGAGATGTTAAGCCGAGCAAGCAATTTGCTTGAAATGCTTCCTGACTTATCTTTTATTCTCGGTATAGATAGGTACCTAATCTATCATGATGCTTTAATTACTTCATATTGATATAAAAACGGAAATATTTTAACAAAAATAGAATCAATAAAATTGTAGGAAAAAACATATAAAAATAAAAGAATTACTTATCTTAATTGGTATGTGTATAATTACGTACACATACCTCTTATAAATTGTGCTAATTATCCTTTCAATTAAAGTTTATATATAGAAGTTCCGGGTGGTAAATCGTAAATAATCATGAATGAGATGATAAGTATACTTTATCAGAAGGATAGAATATTATCATACTCAATAAAACTGGCCAAGTGCGAGTCAAACTCGCGCCCAAAAGTTTACGAACGATTTTTTTAAATAATTTTACTCTTATGTATAATATATAAAAACTATTAGTGTACTGATTCCTTTTTTTTTAATTGTGACCCACAGATATGCACACTGACATACATGCAATCCTAGGGTTCAATTTTTTCATACGGGACGTTCGAAACTTGAACTTGAAATCGATTTGACAATTAATAAGCATTCATACAATATCATCATGGGGACAAATTGATGTCAAAACTTGTCAAAAGCTGATGAAATTAGAGGTTTTTTAGACAGAGACTTGGGATACGAATGTTTCTTAAAAATACGCGATCAGTTTTAATAGAATTTAAGTCCCAAACGATGTCAAAAACTGATGTAAAAAGATATAGCAATTTTTGATTGATTTCAATTTCAGTAACAACGATATGTTAGAATGAAACCGTACTTAAAATACGAGAACTGACCTCTAGTTTCGTTGCACGAAATTCACATTTCGAAAATATGGTGTTCTCGCACGAGGACATAACAAGAGCCGATGTAAAGCATCGTTCACACCAGGGAACATTGTTCCACGTCCGTGTCGTGCGGCTTTTGGGCACAAGTATCCGTGTAAATCATGTACCATGTGCTGTATTATGTACTGCATTGACTTGCTATTTCCATCTCGTGGTACATAGGGAGAGGACAAACTGAATTTAATTTTGGATCACTATTAACTGTAGGCATCAATTCATAAAATAGTTGATAGTGACTGACAAGAAAACCCAGGTTTTTTTGAGATAAAGCACATATTCATAGCACATATTGCTTTCTAATTTAGAAATTAGATTCTATTTAGATAATCTTGCAGAAGATAGTAGAAAAAATAATACGATAATTTTTCAAATCGGTTAATTATTAGCATTTTCTTAATCAGTCTGGAGATATTTTACACCCAAACCGTAACGAAGCACAAAGTAGAAAATGACTGTGAGCAGAAGTTCGTATGTAAAAGAAATCACAGCAAGCTACGCTTAAAATACTAGCCTTTTTCTCGGCTTCGTTCCTGTGGTCTATTCTACAGAAATCGTGCGTTTCTCGGAACAAAAAATTACCATTCTCAACATAGTTACCGATCGCCTACCGACGGAATTCGATTTTGATCGTGGATCGCATTCAAGACTAAGGCTGCGTTTCCGCCAGAGATGTGCGAGGATGCGTAGCGAGGGATGTGTTTGTTTAGAACCAATAGAATCGCTTGCGCTGAGCGAGGCTAGGTAAATGAAGCGATTCTATTGGTTCTTAACAAACAGATCCCTCGCTACGTATCCTCGCACAACTCTGGTGAAACGCAGCCTTACTGTGTACGGGCGGCGATAGGCCTTATCGAGCAAATTCGGTCGGTAGCCGATCGGTAAGTATTTCGAGACTCCCAGGCCTGGTAAAAAGTAGCCTTCCAATACGATCTTTCCCACAGTGAAAATAAAGTCGAAGTCGGATCAGTGGAGATATTCGATCAGTAAAGAATTTTACCAACTTTTAATGATAGTGTAGTGGTAACTTTAGGTCAGATATTGGCTTGTATAAAAACCAAACAAGAATTGGTACTTTCCTTAAAGAAAATGACAGTAGCCCAAGTATTTTAGCCGTTCTTTTATCCTGAATATTATGAAAACGATAAAAAATTATAACCGTATCTTCCACAAGCAAGTTTAAACCTAACCTAGAGCTTGTCTATTTTTACGATATGCAATAAGAAATAAGCACCTAATATATTTTATATTCCTAGATTGCTTATTCGTATTCCGTATGCTCGAGCTTCGGGCGATATTTTTATGTTAGTGTTTTAGATTTATCTAGGAGAAAAATGATGGGTCTCTCTTTTTTAGATAAACGGATCTTTTTAATGCCTACTTTTGGCAAAAAAAACTAGGATTTTTTTTATTTTCACAAATTTCTTTTAGGCACCTACCTAAAATAGTGGTCTACTAACACATTAAAGATGACCAGGCAGACCTTAAAGATGTTTTAAAACCAAATAAAAAAGCAGTTATAATATTAGTTTAAATATCTATGGTAAATACAATATGGTAAGTAATCACTTTGAATAATTATTTTGGTATGGAGCTGTTCACAAATCAACATTGGTCAGTTACAAAATATTCCTAATACCTCAGTCATTTAAGGATACTTTGAGAATATAAGTATAAAGAGGTCGAGACGTCTTATCAACATCCTTGATCCTCCGACGTGTAAGTACACGTCGGAGGATCAAGGATGTTGATAAGACGACATAAAGAAACTAATTCTTCAGCCAAAACTAAACTTTCAATAGGTTTTTTAATGAATACATGACCCAGTTCTTTTGAACGAAACGGAAAGAATGGGTATGAAAATCTAGGTAAAAGAAAATACCCTGCAAAACCCGAATCCAATGCGTAAATTAAAATTATATTAAAATCCACAATGGCTAGATACGAAGAACGCAAAGTTATGGTGGGAATTGTCAAATCCAGAACCCGCCATTAATTTTCGAGTCGCGGAACAGGGGAACGCTGCCAAAAACTGTAAAATAATCCCTTAACTCCGAAACAATAGTCGTAAAACCAACCCCTAATACATTATTTGACTTACGAACTTTTATTTCAGTTGAGTAGTCTCCGCTGTTTGACTGAGCTAAGTAATCACTACATAGAAGAATAAACGGAAGTGTTACAAGTTCTTTTTGGCCGTACTAACGCTAATCTTGAAACTTTGTGTCGATTTGTTGCAAGTTTCTCCTTTCAGGCGAGGATTGAAAGAAAAACAGAACCTTCTTGCTGACTCTCTCATGTTCCTTTCTAGTGTTTTTCAAAGTATCTTTGTTCGTTTGAATAGTTTTCCTGTTTCACCAGATGCGAGTGGTGAAGACGACTTTATACCACTTTTTTCAACTTGCCTAAATTCTTCATGATACTGAAGTTTCACACATGTTTTTACGCCGCCTTATTTCATGAAAACGTGCTTTTTCTCTATTCAGATTGTGATTGACTTTCAGTTACTTGCCATTTAAAGGTTAATATGGAATGAGCAATCCAATAGTGTGGAAGTATGGATGGTACCTAGCCTGGCACCATTAAAAACAAGTCATTTTGAAATAAATAAATTGACTGCGACTTCACTGGAAAAATATAGGTCATTTTTCTGTAAAGTCAGGTAGGTCCTTTCTTTCGTGTTAGTGACGAATTACTATACATAGGTAAGACAAGCTTTTATTTACTTAAAAATTGACCATTTCTTATTTCATTCAAATTAGGTACTGGTACTTTGTTCCACGCTCGCCTCAAAGAGATGTCAGAATAGAAGTCGTGGCCCACTAGGGCCAGAGACTGCCAGGGTTGCGAAATTTATTCGAAAGAGTCACCGTGGCCTTGGAACGCAAAAAGCATTTGGAGGAACACGGATGGGTTATATATAGTCAGTATGAGCCTGACACTCCCTTCCGCTCATTGATGATTTCCCATCCTTAAAAAAGTAGGTACTTTGTTTTAAAATCTTGAATATAAAATTCTTAGTAGTACTTGAAAATAAAGTGGTAGTATTTTATAATAAAGAAGCACATTCATGGAAAATTTTCAGTATAATAATGAATTAAGTTCCGGGAATGTTGTTGCGCGAACATTAAGCTTTCAATTTTCCTTTAAATTATAGTATCTTGGCGTCAGGTAAACGGAGGGAGCTCATAGAATGCTTCTCGAGAAGATTATGTGCTCTCGTTATTAAGCAAGATTACTCGTAACAAGTACTCTGGACACTTTTCTATATAAATGTAAAAAAGTATACTTCATACCTTAACTCTAAAAAATAGTTAAAGTAAAGTAGGGTGCTCAAATAATAGTATTAAAATTGAGTGTTAATATGTAGCTAAAAAGACGAATACATCTTTTTTTTTGCATACTATACTTAAAATAATTTATGCAGTATCATTGAATGAACTTTTTTTTATACAAATAAAGCTAACTGCAACTTTGAAATCCCCAACAGTCAATTACAAGCTATCAAGACTTAGTAGTAGAAGAAGACGTAGAATAATATTATACAACAGTTAAAAAAAAATTAAGACAACTAGGCTTAAAAGTTATTGTATAGAACTATTATAATAGAGTTATCCGGAACAGGTTGTAAAGTCCCGTAAACATTAATTTAATTGGCTGCTGTCTATTTTAAATAAAGCTGAGAACTCTTATAGCGCGATTTTAGAATTTTTGTGAGGTCAGAGTGCTAATTTGACGACACGGTTGGCGCAGTGGTTGAGCTATCGGCTGCTGCGCTGCGTGTCGCGGGTTCGATTCCCGCACGGAACAAATATTTGTATGGCCTACAGATAGTTGTTCTGGGTCTGGCTGTTTGTGTATGTGACTTTGTATGTTTGTAAATGCACCCACGATACAGGAGAAATTCCTAGTGTGGGGCACGTTTAAAAAAAAAAGAAAAAAAAAACTACAAATTTTCAAGCAACGTTCGCATTCGCATCTCAGTCGCAATCTATTAAAAATTTATGAAAATTAAGGCTTTTTTGACAGTTTAACTCTGAGACATGCGAACACGAACGTTGTTTAAATTTAGTAGAATTGGCTTTCAGGACTATTTTTGTAGTTCTTATACAGGGTTATTTGTATAACACCAACAACCTTTTAGTGGGTGAAAGTACTCATGATTATAAACAACTTTTGTTATGAGACCAACCCTGAAAAATCTAAAAAAAAATCTACTGTTTCATGCATTTTCATCGGGTGAATATTGCATTTTGTATGAAAGAGCTGATTTATTTTTTGATATTTCAGAGTTGGTCCCATAGTAAAAGTTGTTTATAATCATGAGTACTTTCACCCACTGAAAGGTTGTTGGTGTTTTACAAATAACCCTGTATATGTGGCAGTGTAGATGTCGCTACAAAAGCAACTCAAAGAGGTCCCTCAATCCCTGTTTATAACGCAAGTTTATATGTTTGTAATTATGTATTAATACCAGTCCCTTGTAAAACCTCTTATCCACTTAAAATGTTAGAAAATATTCGCTGCAACCGACTTCATAAATTTTAAATGCAGCACTCAAGGGCTTGCCTTAAGCCATACAAAGTCCCCAATTAGTGTCTGTTTGTTGATACACTATGCTATTGTGACGGTCCTTAGTCATTCCCGAATTATATAGGGACATAATAGCCACTTGGACCACAGACTACAGATCCACTTGAGTCGATTAAGTCAGCTCATTGAATTATCTAGAACATGCGTAATATGCATATCACTGTACTACGCAGGGTAGTTCAGGATTGTACAGAATGGAAGTCTAATAACTTATTTTGTCAAGAAGAACACAATCAATAGGTAATTTTGACGATTCCACAGTAATTATGTATTTCCTACACGACAACGCCAAAAAATCCGTCAGAACGACATCGGTAATTGTTACATTGTCGTATAAACAAGTTTTTCAGACTCATGGTCAGAGCAACGGATTAGTAATTTCCTTCAATTGCTTTGGATGGTGATTGAAAAAGTTGTTACGGAATTCAGGTTTTCAAGACTAACTTTTAATTTTAACGCTTACGATTTCTCTACCTGAATTAGGTACCTAGTTAGTTATTAGTTTTGTTTAGTACGACATGACACAAGCCCTACTCTCAATCATCTTCAATTTTTGGAGATAACGTCGATTTTTTCACAACGCGGAAATGTCAGAATTTTGCACGCAGCGACTGCCATTAATTTAATCCCCGGAACCCAATTACGAGAGGCGGCCGATGACCTATAAGGACGTATTGTCAGCATATTCCGGCTTTTGACTTACCGTGACACTTTAGGGAACGTCAGAAAGCTATGGATTTGGTATTCAAACAGAACTGATGACTGGTTTTTGAGGTATTCAGATAATCTTTCAGTACTAAATAGGTGTGGTTTAAAACATTTTCTAAAGTAATAGAAATTAATATCGATATGTTTTTTTCTAAATTAGTCTTTGTTGTCCGACGGCTAGGCAAAGGCCTCCTCAAAGGCTGACTACCATTATCGAAATTAAACTCTGTTTTAAAATACCTAAATCAGAGAACGAACAGTTGGTTAGGTAATGTTCGTTCTAACGTAACGATAAACAAGACAATCACCCCAAATATATCAACTTTAAACGTTTATTCGTTCACAAAGTTCAGATAACACGAGTATAACACGTATCTAATGAATGAATCACACAATGATTGATGAATCAAACGGACGAGCAAAAGAAAGTCAAAGAAATATATTTGATTGTTGACTTCATCTTTTATACTTCTCGCGAGATCCCAGCGGGCACCTAACCAAAAGATAAATGACTGTGTCTGAGCGAGTATTATCCACAAAAGTTGTATACTCAATCATAAAACGTACCTTCATAGTTAGAACTAAGTATAATTAGATAGAATTTCTCCCAGAGAAGCAACCATATTACAGTAAATTGTATGATCCAGCAAATTGGGTCTGTTTCTGTTCTTTGGTACATTTTTAAAGTAATTCTCGCTGGTAATGAGACAAAGAGACAGTGAACACATGTCCCGTTCAATACGCGTCACCAATTAGATGTGTGGCTGGCTACTGAAATGAATTCAATTTGTTCGTAGCTCGCCGCACGCGCACCACAGCACAACCCGTTCCATAGATTACCGTGCATCGAATGTTGGAAAAGTGTAAAAATATTGAAACAACCGTCGTAAAATTTAACGGTTTTAAGCCTTTATAACGGAACGGGAGAGAAGTCAAGATAATAGGATATAAATTCGACGTTTATATTTAAGTATAGAAAATTTAGTATTATATCTAAAAGGAACGGAGGTCCTATAAATTAATTCTGTTTGTATTACTTTGTCTTCAATGTTGTATATTCCATTTTAATATCGTGAAAATGCAAATAAGGGTTTATGAAAGCTTCAATTACATCAGGAATGTTGGTAGGAAAGTTACGTTGACCCGGCCCGGCATTAATGGCAGATTATCTTTAGGGCTTGGCCAACACCACTCCCATTTTACGAGTGATGGGGAAATATCATGTTCAAATTAATTCCCTTAAAGCCGGCAAAAATGTGATAAAATAATGTGATAAATGTCCTTATCGAGATCTGAAGGCAGTTTATGTTCATTTATGGTGACCTGATGACAACTTTTGCTGCTCCTGACGTGTTTATCGCTGGTTTTAGATGCATTATCAGAATGAGTTATTAAAAATGGTTTTTCTTTACCTCAGTCATGAACTCTTATGACGGAATTTAAAAAAATAATGAGTAAATTTTCAAAATTCTAATTTGAAAACTATAATTTGTTCAATAACATTACAATTTCATAGTCTTTCCAACGGTCAAAATTTAACACGAAACACGAATTTATTACGATAATTAAAAACTCGAATTTGACATAACAGTTTACAATTTCTAAGAATTTTCCATTTAGATCCATAAAATTAGACCTATGATTGTTCACGACGGTCAAAAAATATAGGTCCAAGATTCCAGGTATTATAGAACTAGAAATCTAGTTAGTCCATGAATTGAATTTTGCGGTTTCGCAAATCCAAAGATTAAATTCATAACGTTTATTTTCTTCATGTAACATAAATGTTTACTAAAAATCAGAATGTCAAAATTTCTGCAGGGTGATTCAGTAAAGAAACAATGGCAAAAATAAAAATATATCGTCTTTAAAAATACTTTATAAGCAGTATGATACAGTTTTTAGTATCAAATCTGCGATAGACCGAAAATAAAAAGCCACAAACATCATGAAAATGTTTTAAGTTTGATTTGTTTGGAACTTTTTAATATTTTAATGCCGTCGAGTTTTTTTTTTTTTAAATTGATATTATTTATTTTTGCTTTTATTTCCTTATTGTATAATAGATACAGAACATAACCCTGAAATATGACCACGCGCTTTTGAAATACCCTGTATACTTCTTCCTATCCTCCTTCAACTCCTTCAAGTCTGTAGATCTGAATTTGTAAATGTTGTTAATCAATTACGACTTTGGAACGTTTATTACTCACGGTATTTCATATCAGCGGTCCTTATTTTATCAAATTAGTGAAGATTGGCTTTCACTAATTTGATAAAATAAGGACCGCTACTAATTTTCAAGCAACGTTCACATTCGCATCTCAGTTGCAAGCTGTCAAAAACACCTCTTATTTCCTTCATTTTGACAAATTGCTAATGCAAAAGTTGCTTAAACAATTGTGAAATTGGCCGTCGGATTTCAATAAAACTAAATACACATTTATTACTTATAAGAAACCTAGGTCTAAAAAGTAAGTTTAAAATGTTTTAGTTTTTCGTAGTTTAAAAAGAATTTAGCGAGAAAGAGATTTTAAATTTTCTATATAAAACAAAAATAAAATACCATTAATAAATAAACAATATTATTACTCTCACTGTCTCTTAAAAATCTTTTTAGAATTTTTTTTCAAGAATAGGACTTTGTATGAAATGCCGTGATGAGTTAACTCGAATTTGTATGAAACTTGGAACTCGGGTAGACCATGAACTGGTTTAGAACAAAATATACTTTTTATGCGGCAGTAATGTTAAATTTTTAGGCAAAAAGCAGTATATATAAATAGCAATTTTAAACAGATTATACAGTAGGATATTGTGGACAATTATATTTCCGCCGAATTGCCACCATATCTACAGTTGCGCGGTTAACCTACGGGTCTTTGTCAATACCACTAATTGCGTAACTTTAGGGCGTGACTGTACCCACTGTGCTTGAACTTCTGTAACCACTATTGTAATAGTACACCCGTATGTTGAAGGTTCATTCACAAATGCACTTATGTATGAAGTATTTCGGAAGACACATTTTCAGTTGACTTATCGTAAATCAAAAATGGCTATTTTACAGAAGAGCAAAATATGAGAACAAACATTGAATCATCCAGTTTTGGTTAGTTTTATTGGTAAGTTTTTTTTTTATTTGAGGTGGGTTTGCTCTTGGCACACTGGTCAAAGATGACAAAGATAAAGTCGACGATAGAGCGAGCTTACCCAGAAGAAGCTTGTTCCAGGCTCTACACAAAGTGACATTTTAACAGCTATTAAGATTGTCAAAAAGCGCACATGCGCTACCGAAATTACACGGGTTAAATCCAAAACATTTTGACTCTCCGACAGTTGTAACTAATGTCACTTAGTAAAAGAGAGAGGCAGAATTTCGATGCACATCCCAAATTCTGTATTTTCAAGAAGACAGAATAGTTCAGATCCCATTTTCCATAACTAAAGTCAACCCATTTCTACAGATTTTAAAGGTGATTCCAGTACAAAATGCCTATTTACAGGCTTAGTTCCAACTCCAGTTTATGGCAAAAGGAATAAATTCTAAACAGAAAATCCCATTTTGTCTGACTTTATTGAGGGCAATCCGAATTGATAGCGGGGTTACGGATTTACCCAACGCCCACTACTAAGCACAGATAAAAATTAAGGGATTTACGTAGGCCGTAGGTCTGGCATAAAAACAGAAACATAACATCACGGCTGTATGTCCTGATAAGGTAGGTAGTGGCGTTAGTGCACCCAGATTTTACTTAGTGATGCTTGAAATCCCACCTATTAGGGGCGAGGATATTGCCATAAACTGTGTACAAATCCTAACTGTACTGAGCTGCTAATATTGCCAATATTTGGCCCGATCGGGCGCTCGAACCGGTTCATGATGACAATTTTATTTGCAATGATGACAAAGATTTTTAAAACATGTCATATATATAGAGCCATCTCGTCATTCACCATGAATTTTATTGGTGCGTAACCTCATTAGTTGAACGGACTATAATTGACACACCGGCTGACCTGTCAATTAAATGCGCTCATCGTTTCATTCGCTCTTTCTCTGAAATGTTCGGACGCCATTGTGATATTGTTTACTTAAAATCAATGTCCGTTTATAACTATAATAGTCAATGGGCCATAAATTTAGACTGTTATGGCTCCATTATTAATGGGCATGTAGTTTTGCCCGCAAATATTTTATTCACTTGCAGTAATATTTCTTTTTCCTCTTCTAAATAATAGTGGTCATACATTGCGCTAAGTTTAATCTGAAATGTTATATTGAGTCGTTAGACGCAGCTCTAATTAGTTCATCTGATATGATTCTGTGTTGCCATGACATGAAGTAAAGTCTCGACATCTACAAATCCAAATGACTACTTATTAGTTTCAATTTAATGTACTAAACACAATACGATTTTCATTGCACGATTCGAGAAAAAATATATATCCAAGAGGAACGATTTCGAAGAGATAAAATCGAGAATTTGTCAGAATGTATTATTTCTTTCAGAATCTTTGATGCTGATGGATGCATTGGGAGGCTTCCTTTACAAATATACGTGACTCGAATGATTCCGGTAATTGAACAACGAGGTTCCTTCATATTGATTCCTTTTGTGGATACGTGTTTGTTCGGGTAGCATGTCTTATGTATATCTGGATAAATAGAAGGATTTAATAACCAGCAGACCTGGTTTCATAAGATGTTTACAGTTAGTGTTATGTAAGTAAGCTATGTACTCGTATACTAGGTACTTTATCACTATTTTATTTGTGCGGTTTGTTCGGTTGGTAGGTAGGTACTTATTGCGCAGTTTGGCCAATGTCTATGAAATTATCTCAAGGCGCAAATCATTAGAATTAATTTAAAAATTCTGTCTCAAGGTTTTTTTAATACTTTTCATACGTCAACCGTCTTGGAAGTCAAAAAAACTAATAACTTGCATACGTAATGCAGATAGGTACGTTATAGCACTAATTAGGATTAAAAAATACTTCCGCAAAATATCTCATCAATATTTCAATTCAATATAACGTGTAACTTTTTAGATAACTTAGTCCCAACTTTCTTATCAACAATCTAAAAGTTTACCTACCTGAACAAATCAAGCCGACGAACAAAACTGCTGTCAAACACCACCGCATGTTGACGTTTTCCAACGTAACTTACACAATGCACGTCATAGAGAACTTTAGCAACGTTCTATAAACGAAACTTGTACGTTTTGTAAACGAGAGGAAACTTTTACGCGTAGCAGTGGACGGTGGGACTAGATGCGGCAGTCTGCGACGGTACCGAACGATGGACTACCGACAACCGCGATCATCCGGCAGGAACGAACTCGCAACCTTTTGACACGCATGCGCGAACTAATGACCTCCCCCCTATTAAAAATGATAATAAAACTACTCTGAAAAACGTTTCATCATTTGGTAGCGGCGTGACATCACATAACCTAAGCATTAGAGTTAGAATTTATAAACAAAATGTTATCAGTGTTTAGGAATTAGTTTGATAACTGTAACCGTTGACGCGAAAATGACATTAATTTGTTTCTTTCAATTTAAAACTTTGGATCTGTTTATCAATACACAGACTCGTAGATAAGACCAACGGGGGTCACACTGAAAGTTTTTATAATAGGCCAGTAAAAAAAGCAGCCGATTAAAAATTTATATGAATTTCGAATTAGGAACTGTTTGGGATCTGTAAATGTGTAATAAATAATTCATTACACATCTACAGATCCCAAAGAGTTCCAGTAACACGTACACAGATAGCGTCTACCTATTCCTACCACCAGGCAACGTCGCCAGTTTTGCGGTTTGAAAGGTGCCAGTGCTTTACCAGGCAAGTTATTCTCTCTTGGGCCTTTGGAGAGGCCTGTATACAGGACTGTACTTCTTTTGGCTGAAATGATGATGATGATTGTGCTTATACAGTATGTACAAGAATCCTGTTTTTCCTTGTATTTAATGTTTTCAGAATCCGATAGTTAAAGTAAGTCATTTTTGAAAATTCTTTTTTAAAAAAATAAAAATTAAAATAAATATTTAATAATTACTATTTGGAAAGTAAAACCAGTGGTAAAAGTGATTGATAACCTCTGCACCACCCTTATCTCGTCATCAGTGTTGCCGCCGCACACACATTACTGCGATAAGTCATAAAATACAGATATTCAACTAATTTTTTTTCAATGTTTCGAATTTCAAAGCAATCTGATTGTGTACTATATTGGCCAATAATTGATTTTTTTATTGTAAATATAAGCTATAATAATATGTATAAGTTTATATAATAATATGCAATCCCGTATCCACAGGGTTTTTTTTACATATTGTAAGCATCTTAATTTTATGATTGGTTAGTCTGTGCTGATCGTACGCTGTTATAAAACAAGCATAAAACATCTTGAAAGAAACACAAAGTTAGTCAACATAGATATATTTCTTATACAATTATCTACTATGTAGCAGCAAAGCGTGTGCCACAACTACCTACATGAAAGTTTACTGAAGTTGGTCTTCAGAACAATACAGGCTTCTTTGAAATCTGTTCGTAATATGAACCCTCCCTGTCTTGTAACTTTTAACAATTTTAAGACTATTATACTTAAATATTAGAACTTAGCTTCTTGTTTTATATTACCCACGGGATATAATTTGTTAACATCGGTTCGCGTAACAAGTAGGTACTGGGTGTGGTGCTTCTTTAAAACTGAAATGTGTTAATGTTTATTAACCTCAGAAATATATCTACCTAGGTGATTCTAAAATTTTATTTATTACTTACTTAAAGCTAAAAAATATTTATAATACAATACTAATTTAACTGTTATCATCATCATCATCATCATATCAGCCGAAAGACGTCCACTGCTGGACATAGGCCTCCCCCAAGTGTCAACAATAGGTCCTGTTCACCTCGCATCCATCGGCTACCCGCAACCCTCACCAGGTCATCGGTCCACCTTGAGGTGTGTGTGAATTTAACTATATACTTACCTACAAAATAAAAATGAAAACTCCTAACTAAAATATGGCATCACAAAATTCGTCCGCATCGCTGTCGACTGGAAGTGAGCCCAAAAGACTGGCGGCATTGCCACGTTCGATTGCAATGCTTATCCTTTGTCAGAAGTAAAAGCCAGCCCTTAGGTCACGCTAAGAGTCAACTAAGAGAACAGCGTTATCTAAGTCACCTATTACACGGGCTGATTATGAATCTTTTTAGCAGTGAAATAATGTTGCAATCAGATGGGCACTTCCAGAGTATCACCTTTTATAATCAACCAATCAACGGTCAAACAATTTTACCGTTTTATGATGCAAGTTCTAAGCTTATACGTTTTATTATTATTTTATTTTTAGCCTATTCCGTCCCACTGCAGGCCTCCAGGCTTCAAGCTCGTCCCGCCATACTCAACTGGGTCTGCCTGCCGCTGGACATTTTCTGGGACCCACATTGTGGTTCCACATTATTAAAAGATAAATAAAAAAGATATTACTAATCTATTCTGCTTTATTATATACTATAGTAATATACATGCGAAAGTTTTTTGATGTTTCTAACTCAATCACGTCAGAAAGGCTGAACGGATCTCGATGTTTGGCACAGAGGTAGATTATAGTCTGGAATAACACATAGGATATTTTATCCCGGGAGTTGTTCCATGGGATAATCTTCGACAGTAACGCGGGCGGAGCCGCAGGCACCCGCTAGTAAAGTATAAAAAATAAGCAATCACGCAAAATCTTCATGTTTAGAAATATAGAGCACATTCGATTTTTATCTAGTACCTACTTATAACACATGAATGATTAAACTAGACATACATACCTACCTACTTACTTGCCTATCTTATAAACACATCAAACTGATCATGAAATTATCTTAAAATCTTATTTGACGAATTTAATTATAGAAAATGTTCAATTGACTCCTCATGTGATTAAATCGCTGACGTCTTATCGGACAGAGAATCAGCATTGCCGTACAACGTGGCAGTGCTACCAGCCTTTTGGGCCCTTTTCCCATTGACACTGATGCGAACGAATTTTTATAGACAAAATGACGAATGAGTTAGTTACCCTACCCCCACCCTTTAAATACAAGGACATAATATTAACCATAATGACCTTGTAACTGAGTAGAGACTATTTCAACATAATTTCATAGAGATAATAGTATTGGTCAAGTTGTTGTTTTTTTTTTACTATTGATAGGCACGTTCGACAGTGGTCAAACGTGTGTTTCAAAAGTCAAAATATCAGAAAACCAGGAAAGTTACAGGGTTCTGGAGGTCAGATATGCTCCAAGTAATATATTAGTATCCAGCAGCATCAGGTTAGACTTGAAGAACATCTCAACATAGTTTGGAAAAAGCTATGTAGATAGGTACTATGCTAAAATGTTGCGGATTTTTTTCAAAAGAGTCACCGTGGCCCTGGAACTTAAGGACATTTGGAGGAACACGGATTTGTTTTAGTCAGTAAAAGTCTGGCACTCCCTTCGGCTCCACCCAGAGCGGAAGGAGTCATTTGATGATTTCACATCATAAAAAAAACCGGATCCGGATATAATCTGGATCATTGGATTTTTAAAAAATTGAATATGTAAGCAACCCATTTAAAAAAAATCCAATGTAAAGTTTATATTTAAAAAACACACCCTGTATTATTACACCAGTTGAAAGTGTCGCAAATCAAATTATGGGAAGTAGGTCATGGCAAACTAAAGGAAAGACCTAACTGTTAACAAAATACTTTTTTTTTATTTTTCAAAATAAAACAAACAAATCGTTAGGCGCTGGACACAGAAAAGACGTAAGACGACGGACGAGAGACGGGCGAGAACGGGGGTGCGGGCGGGTGGGCGCGGGTGCCGGGACTCGCGCGTCGCTGTCACACACAATTACACCACCACAATTAACCACGTCTTCATCTTCGGAAGTTATCCTGTCGAAATCGGACGGTTGAAAGAAGTTGGTTGAAAACTGTTAACTCTCGCGGCACCCAGCGTCACGTCCCGTGCCTCGTCTTTTCAATGTGTTTTAAAAAGTCGCGACGGCGCCCCGTCTTTTCCCTGTCCGCGCCCCGTCCTCGTCTTACGTCTTTTCTGTGTGTCTAGCGCTTTACCCCTACTGACCTTTGATAGTGCATCATATACCTAATATATGTCATATTACTATGTAGATAATGTGTTATTATTAATTGCATCGACCATGAAGCTCCCGATAATATTGTTATCGATTGATTGATTTCTTAGATAGATATGACACATTGATCAATCGAAGGTTTTATTTTAACTTCAAAAATAAAATGTTGTTAGATGGTAATCTAAGTGGCAGTGAATAATATCAGTGAGTAAGCAATATCTGTATTTTCCTTGATTAAATGTAGATTACTAGATACACACCTTTTTGATTACTGGGTTCGCTTAAGGGGTCAACATTTATGTGTCAAGGACACCCAAAGGAGCTCAAACATTTTTTCTATGAGAGTTCGGTATAAGGGTTCTATCCCCATTGCCAACGCTTTTGATAAAAATCTAAGCTTGTATCTTTTCTTTTTGTCAACTAAGATGGTCTCACTGCTGGGCAAAGGTCTCTTAATTGTGAGAGGAAAAATTGTTTGTTTGTTAACATTTACTAGAAGAAGGGACTCCAAAAGTACTGACCCAATTACGAAACTTCATTCACAGATAGATAATATTCAGCCTTTCAAATTACGCAACTAGTGTTTTCATTGTAAGTGAATAATGTGTATGCTGTTGTGATAATTAACAGGCTTATTCAAAACAAATAACCGTATGACTTTTTTAAATACTCATGAATACTGATAGCAGATTTTAAATTCAAATTCTCTATAGAAAGTTTGAATACAAATCTGCTAATCACTATTTAACTAATCATAATATGCTCATTTTATCTTTACTTAACCATAAAACTACACCATCGCTGATCGCATATGGCTTTTATTTTTATTATATCCCAAAGAAACATGCGTTTTGTGTGTGGCCGCAAATCCACAGGAAAAACAAGAGAAATATTTCTATTGGAATATTTAAGACTAAAATTAATTCAACCATTAATGTTCCATACAATTATTTATCCTTATTCGCTGAGCCGTTGAACTGAGCCGTCTCCAAGCAGTACCACTGTCTGCCAAGTAATTTTGGGTCAGCAAGTGAGTGGCCCTCATAACTTATACCACTTGGAAGAGCTACACGAAGAGACTGCCAAGTTTCTTGCTGTATGCGTCAATCCGAACTGACCTACAATAGGAGCATATCCAAAATAGTTCCTCAATTTAACAGCATAATATGTGTCTACTTGAAATAGTGCCACACATAGTATAAACTAGTCTTAACTAAAGAGGGACAAGTGTTTTCACGGGCCGAGTGTTTTAGTGCAACTTTAGAGAAGACAGTGTTAGTTGATTTCTTTAACAAAAATCATTTCTAACAGATTATAAGTAGCGCACAGGGCAGAACCCTGTGGTGAGTCAGTATAGTCTTGTCAATATGAAGAGTTAACGAATAATGTAACAAACAAACTCACCTCCGCATTTATGACATTAGTTAGTATTCGGAAAGAGTAACGATCCATATTTACACGAAAGAAAGAAAAAACGGTTTTTAAAATTTGATTATTGTCCATCAGGTTCACAATTTTTATTATAACTATCTCGTGCTGTCCCACTGCTGGGCAAAAGCCTCTCTCCATTCCTTCCAATGCTCATGGTGTTAGGCCTCTTCCTTCCAAGTGTAAAAATGTTATTTACAACCTACTTACAAAATAAATTTATATATATTAATTTATCAGGTTGTCCCGCCATCTCTTTTGCGGTCTGCCGCGGCCTCGTCTCGCTGTTTCAGGGCACCAATCCCAAAAATAAATTAACATAAAAAGTGACACTTGATAAACAGACACATTATGTGTACCCCACGGCTGCGTCATATAGGTTCATTTTAGCCACGTTGTCAGACAGAAGCAGCTGTCTGAAACTTGAGTACCGTAACGAGTTCAGTGACGAAGCTGTGCTTACTGCTGTGCCCTGTGACGATGAAAATCTCAGTCAAAATAATTAAATAAGAAACCACCTGAGGCAAACGCCTAAACCACTCGACCACGGAGGCAGGAATGTAAGTGTTAATATGACTATGTGCAATTATCGTGGGTCGGCTTACACCCTCTCCGGTGTCATGAGGCTAAATTGCTCAGGGTCGCGACCCTTTCACAGGGCTTCAACCACAGCCTGTTGCTTATTAGATGTCCCATGTTGGCATAAATAATGGCTTTGATGATACGAAAGGTGAACTAGGATCGGCACTTGCTTCGAAAGACATTCGTATGTATTAGCTTTTATTAAATTATAATAAATTGGTAATTTACTAATTTTAATATATTAAATTAGTAATTTTTCACCTTAAGGTTATATCTACGAGGTCTAAAAGAGGTAAAATATTCATTTTTATGAATATACTAACATTTAAGGTAGAAGGTATTTTGGTTTTGTTAAAATAAAGAAACACAAATAAAGCAGGTTATCTTTTCCAGTTGATTTTAATGAATTATCGCTATCGTAGTTAATTCTTATTGCAGAAAATAAAACCAAAACAAAGCTGCTAAAATAAACATAAAATTATCATAAAGTGTTCGACAGCAATTTGAGTGGGTGGGTGAGCTATGAGGGTGGCGTTGAGGAACGCCAACGCCACCTTTCACGCGTACAGCAAACTAAAAATAAGGCCAGCCCGAAGCCAGGCCTTACCAGAAGATAACTTTAACATGCATATTTAGTATTCCGATTCCTCAAGTAAATTCCCTTAGGGCAAAACGCTCCCCGGACTACCTATTTCCTCGCATTTATAACAAAATCATAAAGGTCTGGAATATAAAAGACCTACGTGTACACCTGTGTAAAAATGGCTTTTAACGCTGTCATATGCCGAAACTGAACGCATTTATTTATAAATAGACTGCATCGTCAAACTATCAGAGTAGAAATTTTAGAATTCACGCAAGCACGCACACATATCACTCACTCTATACACTACACAAATCCCGATTTAACTTTATATCATTCTTGTAACGTCAAGTTTAATTGATTTTATTTCTTGGTCGCTTTTATTCAACACATTTTGTTTTGATTTGGTGTCTGATTTATTATTTTTAAGCATATCACAAATTATTATTATTTATATTTATTTGACTTAGTTTTTTGTTTTGTTCTATATTACCTAGTTTGAATTAATTATGCTTTTATTTTTGAACCATCTCTTCGATTCAAACATGTGGCGACCCTGACCCTCAGGATACAGGCAAATGTCCAGTTTGGGTGTTACAGAACATCCTGATCTGGAAGAAATATGTCGAATTGTATTATTATAATATTATTATAGTTAATTAATTATTGCAAAAATACTATTAAATTAATAATATTGAAACGCATAACGATTCACATCTTATCTAAGAATCTATCACCTATTTTATAACGATCAAAAATGACCTTTGATGATAAAATACAGTAGGTAAGGTATAATAAAATTATAATTTAAGGGAATATTTATCGTGTTATTGTGTTATCTGGATTTTGTTAGATTTGCCAATGCCTAGTCAGTATAAAAACCAAGGAGTTTGCAAAAATATGTACAGTGAAGAAACGGTAGACAGAGCAATATGTTGAAGTTTGTCATTATTTTTGCTGCTGTGGCAGGTAAGTTTTATTAAAATTAGTTTGAATTGTTCCACTCCTAGGCAAGAGTTAGGGCTTTACTAATTTTGCAAACTTTTCTAAGCCAGTTATAAATTATTATTATACTCGCATTGCAATCGCAAAACAATAATGTAATTGGTTAATCAAGCTGAGAACTATCATTTGAATATTATAATCTTATACATGTACCTAATTAATTTAAATCATTGTCATTATTCACACATATTGCTAACGATTTTTCTTTGTTTAAAGTGTCCTTTACCCGTTTAAACTGGTAAAATTGCACGCCGCGATTTGAAAAAAAAAAATGGCGGCCTTGAGGAAAAAAGTTCCGAAGAAATGACTTTTCAAGAAGTTTATTACAGTTGGTGGCATTGACCAACTAGATAAGACTGTTTGAAAAGTCAAATTCTTCGGAATGTTTTACTAATTTTTTGTGATCGAATTTTCAGTCAGATTTTTTATGTTTTGATATGTTTTCCTTATCTACCCAACATTACCCTTAATTATGACCACGCACTAGAACACCCTGTAGTAGATTCTAAAACAGAAAATATAAAAAGGAAACGTTCATTATTACCATACGATGGAAACCAAATTTGAGTGAAAATCCCTCAGTAACAAGAACTAAAAACGTCCTATACGACATTTAATCTCTTGTTTTTTTTTTTGTTTTATTTATGTAATTTTGTGCAAATGTTTTAATTTATTTTCTAGTTTGCTATGGAAGACAGCCCGCAAAATTTTACCTGTACACCAGGTAAGTTACAAAACATTCAGGAGGATAAACATATTTTACAAACTTTTATTCATTTCTGCAATCATAATGTGAACATTATGGTTATAATAGAAATAAGCAGTGGTTTTCATACTACATATATTCGAGCCTATGGCACTCGTAAGCTTCAGTTAAAAATCAGTATCAGATGGTACAGTAGGCTGCCAGTAGAATACAGAATTTCGAAGCACAAAATATTGATAAATGCTAATACGACGCTACAAAATTGCGATACACGTTACTGCAAAAGACCGCCTCTGCGAAACCACTACACTTCGATGCACGTTACCGCGATAGATCTTCACTGCGATACTACTTGACTTCGAAGCACGTTACCGCGAAAGACTTTGGAAATCGATTATGAGCCTTGGGCCACTCCGACTCGGACAGGTTAGGTTAGAAGGGGATGGCAGGGTCCAGTGAGCGAGCGAACAGACCCTGCTATCCCCTTCGTGGTTTTTTTTTAAACCACCCCGAAGTAAAGCCCACGGGGCTCCGTCGAGCCCCTCTGGCAGCTGATTATATAAGTAGTGTCGCAGTGAAAATCTTTCGCGGTAACGTGCATCGAAGTCAAATAGTATCGCAGAGACGGTCTTCCGCAGTAACGTGCATCGCAATTTTGTATCATCTGCACTAGGTAGATACCCATTTTCTTAAGTATTTATTTTGGCAAAACGCAATTAAATATAGCAACATTTATCACTTTTCAAAAACATTCAATGTTAATTAAAAAGTTTCTAGAAATTGTAGCTAAAAAAATTAGCTACAAGTTTTATTAAATAGTAGCCAAATCTAGCTATGAAGTAGGCATCACTGCATTTTTTTCACCGCAGTGCGCTGCGCTTCATAGATCTCTATAGGATACAAAAATATTTGCGGTAGATTAACCGCAAATTTGCAGCGAGAGGACAACGGTTACTCCACCGCATGCGTTTTTCAACTATGCTGACATCTCTTTAAGCCGCGGGTAGAACACAACGCACCATCGACCCGGGCCTGGAACTTATCGAATGCCTACGACTACGGTGGCTGAGAATGGCCCTGTGACTCCCGACGTCTAGGGCGTCTTCTTCTACGGCGACTGGTTGCGTGAGGTCTTTAACCTACTGGCTCAGCTACCTGGCATGCTGCGGCTTACTGTACTTCTCTTGTGTTGCCATCAGTAAGGCTTAAAGAGATGTCATTGCCATGTTCTTAGAACTCCAAATAAGCTCATGTTTTTTTTGTTTTTTTTTTAATGTTTCCCCGCTCTAGGAAGTTCTCCTGTATCATGGGAGCGTTAACAAACATGTAAACCCACAGACAAACAGCCAGACCCGGAACAAATATATGTAGGCCATTCAAATATTTGTTCCCTGCGGGAATCGAACCCATAACGCGCCAGCCGTGCCTTTAAAAGAAACCAGCTCCTATGTGTGAAATCAGTGACAAATCACCAACAAATTCTTTTCTGTAAAGGGACGCCCCTAATGTACAAGTAACTGTGGATAGCACCACAGACTGGACAACAACTGAATTAGATAAAGCAGATGACACCATCATATTGATTCATGGGCATCGTGGGAGGCCAGGCGACGATTTCAATAAACAAATCAGAGACCGTAAGTACAAGTTTACACTTAACTTACCTTATACACAACAAGAGAAATTTCGGGCGAAGTCCACACATTTCGCTTCAATTTTACCTCAGGACAATATTCCAACTCATGCCAATTCGACTCCATCTCGCATTATAAAATAGATACTTAGAGCTGGTTTGAATGAGTCGAGTGATGATCCTCGAAACAAAGTTCGAATATATTAGTACTTGTTCCAAAATGCTGTAGGCAGAAAAGATAGATAGAATATAATTTATTGTACAGCAAAAATAGTTACGCAGCTGTTTCAGACAAACTTATAAAAAACTTATATTTTCTTCATCTATCTATTCGTAATTTTTACTCGTACCTATTTAAAAAGCATTCTTCTTCACTTTTCATAATTAATATTTGTCATTTTGTTATGTTGGAGTGAATATTATGTTAGAATGCTTTAAAAATAGGTACGAGTAGATGGTTTATTGAAAACGGTTTACTCATACCTATTTAAAAAGCATTCTTACCACTTTTCATAATTAATATGTGCCATTTTGTTATATTGGAGTGAATATTATGTTAGAATGCTTTTTAAAAAGGTACGAGGAGATGGTTTATAAAAACCGTTTACTCGTACCTATTTAAAAACCATTCAACCACTTTTCAGAAATATGTGTCATTTTCTTATGTTGGAATGAATATTATGTTGGACTATAAGAATGTTGGTTATGCATATGCAACGCATAACAACATTCAGCCAGGAGGGATACCTGGTCAGAAGACATATATATTTCTAGTTTAAGGAATCCGATGCGATTGCCATATTGCGACAAAACAATACACATTTTCGTTGTTATCGACTTCAAAATCGTAACTAAACAACACAATACGAACTTGCGACTAATCGCGTCGTGTTGCCGCATGTAAGGCGACCTATACTCCAAGTGACTACTCTATTTCGAGTTTGTATTTAGATTGACATTCTATTTTTAGATTCCAATTCATATCGGAGTTATCTTTAGGCTTAGGGTTAATCCCTTGATATGGTGCTACAAGTGGAGACAGTTTCTAAAACTTACCTGTGTATCCCATTTTGATCCTGTTTTACTTTAACTAATTAATTCTAACCTATCGCCTCATCATTTTTATATTTCAGATATTTTTGAGTACCGAGAACAACATAACGTAATTGAGGTTGACTGGGCAATAGAAGCTGGGTTTGCCTATGCGGCGGCATCCAGTAGTGTGCAGTTAGTGGCTAATGATTTGACCGCTTTCTTAAGATTGTTAAATGGGATTGCTGATCCTGAAGGTCCTGTGTTGATGACGAAAGTTCACTTGGTTGGGTTTGGCCTAGGAGCTCATGTGGCCGGTATAGCTAGTAGACAGCTTCTCCAAACCCCAGTACTAGGAAGAGTTGCCAGAATCACAGGTAAGTGTTTGTTTACATCTATCACAGTTATCTGTTGAAAGTGTAAAATCTGCCTTGTAACGTTACTTCAAATGATTAGGTATATAGAAAAAAAAACATTCGGACAGGCTACCGGATGTGTTTTTTTCAAATTCAAATATTATTAATTTGGGACACGAGTACACATTCTCGTGGAATCGTTTTTGAATTAACGCAGGCGAAATCGCTGAAAAAAAGGTTCTAAATGACAAAGTATATAGAATCTACAAATCAGTGTTTAAACCTAATCATAAGGTAAATGAAAAATAGTGTACCAGATAAAAACGTGTAGGTCCATAGCAAAATGTTTGAATAGATGTAACATATTTTTGCTAGACCATACGTCACACTATATTTTGACGTTCCGGTAAAATTAGTACAGGTATTTATTACTTTAGATTGATCTAAATCTGTGAGCCAATTCTACTTATTTTAAAACAACGTTTGCATCCGCATCTCCGTCGCAATCTGTGAAAAAAAGCTCAACTTTCATACATTTTTGACAGATTACGACTGACATGTGAATGCAAAACTTGCTTAAAAAGATATGTGGTACTCAGGTTTTATAAAAAAAAAATATGTTTGCCTCTCAAAACATATTGATGGATTCAAATTATATAACAAATCAAGCACTCTAAGAGCGGATTTCACCAATGAAACTGAACGCGATCAGTACATCTAAACTGCGTTCAAGAGCTGTCCGTTTAAATATTCAAAAGAAAAATAATGACACTGACAGCTCATAAATGTGGTTTATTCGCTGTTCGCGTTCAGTTTCATTGGTGAAATTGGCCCTAAGTGCAATTTCATTTTTAAATTCATACTCCAGTGAATCCACTTTTTTGTAGGACTGGACCCAGCTGGAAGTCGATGGGGCAGTAATTCTGGAAGGTTGTCAAGTGACGATGCAAATTACGTCGAAGTGATACACACTGATGATAAAGGTCTACTTGCCAACGGCATTGGCACACCAATTGGACAAATTAACTTCTATGCCAACGGTGGAAGCAACCAACCAGGCTGCTTCAGCCACTCATGTAGCCATAACCGGGCATACCTGCTTTTTGCCGCGTCTTTGCGCAACCCTCGTCTACTGGGAGTTGGATGTAACACAATTACGCAGATGAACCTAAACCGGTGTCGAGGACGAACATTGCTTATTGGTGACACAGAATTGGACAAAAATGGGTATTTATTATTGTTTCCATCTGATCATTGTATGTTGATAAATGATTATTTACCGGTTTCTAAATTAAGCATTTGAAGTTGAGTAGGTGATTGTCAAACTCTACCAAAAAGAACCACTCCTACAAACCACCAATACCACTACCTTTTATACCATAGCCAATTCCAAAAAAAAATTTGAACTTCCCATACAAAATTGTCATCAACTGACCAGAATTTGTATGGGAGACTCAATTTTTTTTTTTGGAATTGTCTATGGCTTTCTTGGGGAAAGTTGTTCATTTACATGGACGGAAGTGGTTCTTAAAGTTTGCGCACTGGATAAAAAGTTATCCAGTATAAATCTTAATTACAACTATTTTTGATTTTTTACGCCTGCGAGTTAAGTCTTAGATGAACTAAATATGAAATACTATAATTATTCGAAATTTTGATTTCAGTAACGGATATAGCATCTACAGAATCAACACCGGAAGAAACTTCCCGTTCTAAGATGTGTGATTGTGACTCGGCAGTAGAAGACGCTACCCATTGTACATTTGATTGTTTTAAAAGAAACTTATTTTTAAACCTTGGTGTTTTTTTGTTTTCATAATTCATACCTTTACTAAACTTGTATTAATGAAGGATGCATAAAATTTCCTCACCAACCAACAGCAAACAAACTTTTTTGCCCTTTCCGTGATTGATATACTTGCTGTTCCTGCGAAATCGTTCGCATGGAGGCAAAAAATTAGTCGCATTGATAAGATGTACGTACAGTTAAAACCTTGCATTACTTGACTCCTTTTAGAAAGGAACTAGGAAATAGTGGGTACATCTTCCATTTAAAATGTATTTATTTATTTAATCCATTAAAACTAGGTATCTTTACATATTGCCCTAATGCGATAGTCAAGTATATACATGCTCAAATATAAATGGACAGAATGATTCGTAATACTTAGTAAAAGTGTAACATAAAAAACTACTCAATGCCAAAAACATGCATTTTACATGTTTCTTTGAAACCACAGATTTCTCATAGGTTTTCCTGAAATCTAGTAAAGAACTCTCATCTGTACTTTATCTAGACTCTAAAGCCCATATTCCAAAACGTAAACTCCAACTCAACTCGAACTCCAACTCCATCGGAGCTTGTCATAAAATGATGTTTTGCATTTGTTTGCTCATCTCTTGAGTGTGAAACTAGACAAGCTTTCATTGACGTTTCCGTGCTCATATTTGATTTGGAGTACGAGTTGAGTTGGAGTTTACGTTTTGGAATATGGGCCTTAGGCTTAGTAGTTTTGGAAATAAGAGGACTGGAAAATTTTCACTTATTTCCTTAAATACCTTTTTGGAGGTTAGCGGTACAGAGAGTAAAGTCCCGCATACCTCCGTTGAAAAGGGAGGATCCTCCGACCAGACGGTTGTGTCTAGTGGGCAACTGCCCGACAGTTGATATTCGGACTTTGTATATGTTCTAATCGCACGGTAAACTCTGATATCGCGATTTAAGATTTTGTCAAATTAGTTCGCAGCTGTCGAGACAGATGGCGCTGCGAGTCTCATTTGTTGTGATGTTGATTCTGCTACGTTGATTTTTTGTGGAAGCATTAATGCCGCTACACCTTCATAACACATCAATAATCTCTCGATAATATTTGTTCAGGGGTCTACCTACCAACTCTTAAAGCAGTATTACTTCAATATTACTTCCAGTGGGAAAGAGACGGAACTATAAAGGACGTATAGCTCCGTCTCTTTCCCACTGGAAGTTAGTAAGAGTTGGTGGTGCCCTGATGTCACAAAATCCGATTATCCAAAATAAAAACCGCGTCTTATAACAAATCCCATTACATCCTCATGTAGCACGCTGGGCTTAAAACGCGCCTTTGTGAACTTTAAGTTGGCAGGTAAGCAGGTAGATTTTACTTTGCTGCAACATGCCAAGTGTGAAGGGCCGGAATAAGTGAGAAACAATCCGCAAAGCAGTTTTATGGCGAACTATTGAGCAGCAGCGACCACACATACTAATTGCACCCAAAAACCACTATCAACACTCTCGGAATATTATTTTCAAGAGCCCTACCAGGAACAGATCAAGAGGAGTCGATCCAGGAATACAATGTAACAGGCACTTCTCTCTTTCAGAAAATGTGCTGCTAAAATTTTTATCAGAATCTGAAATAAATTAAGAATAGCGTCTTATGAAGTACGCGGTTAAGAAATACAACAGTTCAGGTTATTTTAAATACTAGACGTATGTATGCAAAAGTTAAGTGCGACCTGCCAGGCTCATGTTTTCTTTGAGGAGAGGACGACAAAATAGCTTTTTTGCGCTTATCTTGCCATACCCGAGCATTTGAGAGGTCAGTCATTCATAACTGAAACTTCAGGAACACGACAGTACTTATAGGTTCTTTCTTTATCGTGTGGGCAGTAAGGTCTACCGACGCCACACACCCTAGTGTCAGAGTTTCTAAACCACCTCCAAGGCCTCTGACACGGTTTGACGACCGCCATTTGGCGTATGGGACTCGGCTTTATACGTGCCTTCCGAAGCTCGGAATCATCTTTTTATTAGACAATCAGGTGATTCAAGCCTGCAATGTCCTAGCCAAACTGGAAACAACTTTACAAACTATGTTTCCTGTGGGAATCAAACCCACGACCACCGGGTCACAATTTAAGACAAACGCCTGAACCACTCGACCACGTAGGCAGTTGGTACTTATAGGTAGAAAGTACTACCAACAAAGATGAAATTAATAAGTTTGCTAGTAAGGGACATAGTTATTCATGAATTTTGCAACCATTGATTTATAATGTAACAACAATGGATCAGTGTGAGAATTAAATGAAATTGAGTACCTGAAACAGAGAGAGCATCCCCCCTCTGTAGCCCCATGCCCAAGCCCCTCTGTTGTATGAGCGCATGACGTTTTCATAGATGGTTTGCGTCTATCGTATGCGCTGCACACTTCTGCTGGGAGCTGGGACCCCATCGGAGGCCGGCGGGCCTCGAGGTCCTAAGCCATCTGGCGGCCGGCGTCCGTTGACGTGCAGATGGTGGCGTCGTGGGCGGCAAGAAGACTCGTCGCTCGGGCTCGACGCGACTGCTACGACCGGTGTCACAGCACTCACGGTGGGGCTGAGTTCCTGCGGCGATGAGGCGGAGCTGAGCGACGATGCCAGAGGCGGTGGGCGTGCTCGACAAGCTGCGGCTCTTGTCAACATTTTTACTTATTATTAATTATTGCAAAAATACTGTAATATTGAAACGAATAACGATTCACATCTTATCTAAATCTATCACGATCAGGAAAGCAAATATCTTTCGGCAAGCAGAAATAACCTTTGATGATAAAATGCAGGAAGGTATCAAAAACAAAAACATTAATTTAAGGGATTTTATATCGTGATATTGTGTTATCTGGATTGTATTAGATTTGCCAATGCCAGTCAGTATAAAAACCAAAGAGTTTGCAAAACAATGTACAGTGAAGAAACGGTAGACATAGCAATATGTTGAAGTTTGTCATTATTTTTGCTGCTGTGGCAGGTAAGTTTTTTTTTAATTAGTTTGAACTGTTCCACTCCTAGGCAAGAGCTTTACTAATTTTGCAAACTTTTCGAAGGCAGTTATAGATTATTATTATACTCGCACTGCAATCGCAAAACAATAATGTTTTATAATACGAAATCAAGCTGGGAACTATTATTTGAATATAATTTTATGCATGTAAGCACGTAATTACTTAATTTTAAAATATGTTATTTCAATTATTTATTCATTAAATTCACACTGACCTGCAAATTGCAAAACAACATAAGACAATTTTAATTTCGCGGGCTACCCTGGCGCTTCTATCTTAAGGAAAAAAGTTCCGAAGAAATGACTTTTCAAGCAGTTTGTTACGGTTGATGACATTCACTTTATTTTCATCATAGATTTGATGTCACCAACTACATCAGACTGCTTGAAAAGTCATTTCTTCGGAACATTTTAGTATTTTTTTGTGATCGATATTTTTTCTATAATGTACCTACATCAGCTATCAAACATCACCCTTAATTATGACCACGCATTTCTGGAACAACCTGTAGTAGATTCTAAAGCAGAAAGTATTTAAAAAAGGAAATGTTCATTATAACGGAATAGAACACGATGGAAACTAAAAGTGAAAATTAAAATAAGTAATGTAAATACACTTAAGTACTAAATAGTTGCATGGAGTGGATGATAAATATTTTTCAACACATTTGCTCAAAAAATGCATTTACGATGCCTGTATGCATCGTTCGAAAGTTCAAAATTATGCACCACACAATGGAGCGTGCGGCAAAGTAGGTACTCTCACTTAAGTACATATTTTACCGCTAACTCCGTTGTACTTATAGCGCCGTGCGTATTCTTTACGGTTTTTTTTTTAATTTCCATAAAAATTAAAAAGAATTCCATCAAGGAGTTTCACATCACGAGAATAATATAAGCTGAATGATCGAACCGATTCGAACCTCCTTGGAAGTGCTTTTGCTGTATACGTTTGTCTCGTTTTAATATTAAAGAGAAAATGAGAGAAGAGAAATAAAAATAAATGAAAGACTTGGTTCTAATTTTCACCACGCGCATGTGGCGCCCTTTGCAAATTCGCGCCATTTTCATATTAGAAACGTCAAAGATTGTTGCGACTTTCCTACTGATTTCTAAAGACAATTTTTTTTATTTCATTACTTATTGTACTGTTTTCTCGCAAATGTGTCGAAAAACGTTGTATGACTCACGTGCGGATTTGGTTTTTACAAACTCGTAACTATGGTAAGCCCTCGACTTCGTCTCGTGCTTACATTCGTCTACTCGTTTGTAAAAACCAACTTACCGCACTAATATCATAAATAACTATTAAATTAGTAATATTTTGCAAGTCATTTTATGGTGTGTAATGTTGCTAGTGTCACGAAATTACCTATCTACTTTTGCAAACTGATTGGCGATCGGGAAAATTCTAGGCAAAATCCCTTCATAACAGCTACCAGTAACAACAAAAACCTATTTATTATTATATTAAATTATGTAATTTTATGCAAATATTTTAATTTATTTTCTAGTTTGCTATGGAAGACAGCCCGCAAAATTTTACCTGTACACCAGGTAAGTTACAAAACATGGAGGAGGATAAACATATTTTACAAACTTTTATCCATTTCTGCAATCATAATGTTCGCATGGTTGCTGAAATTGAGATAATAGAAATAGGCAGTGGTTTTCATACTACGTAAATGATGTATGCTTGCTGCAACTTACTTTACTTCTCTTGTATTGCCATCTGAAATTATAGCCCAAGAAAAAAAACTTAAGAAAATTTAATTTTAAGTAAGCTACACCGGTGCACGAGCATTAGCAGTAGATAATGTGTGATAGTCAGTTGAGAAATTTAGTAGGCAAAAAGCACAAAATCCTCTCAAGTTCCATAGAATACTAACCCAACCCCGTGCAAACGTTTTGTATCTCAAATGTTACAGTTTAAATTATTATAATTTTCGAAACCACATCGTTGTATCTTAAGTGCGTTTACGCGGTATGGCTTTTCATACAAACTTTCAAATCCTTATTTTTCGAAATGAATGAACTGATTTTAATGAAACTTGGTATGCATACGCTAGATATCCAGGTCAAAATAGTTATCACAGAACATTTTTTAAAAAGATTTTAGAGGGAGGGAGAGAGCGATTTTAAGTTTTCTATAGAAAGTGAAAAATCACTATATCCTTCCCCCTGAACTTTTTTAGAAATATTTCTCTACCGCGTACACGCTCTTAAGGCTAGTGTTTTTGTATATTATTATACTATTTTGCATATTTTTGGATTGCCGATAAGTTTTCCAATTCAGTGCTTACTTGCTATTATAATGTATTCGCCCTCAGCTTCGTAATTATTATAACATTTTGAACTTTTCGTTCAAAAATCGATTGTTTAGAAAACTGATACAATCTTGCTTTTGTGCTTCGATAACTGATTTTTATGTATATTTTCAATGTTTACTATAATATATTAGACTATAATGCTTACGTGAAAAAAAAAATTGTCCAAAAATGTTTCATTGTGATGAACACACAACAACAACAAACAACAACAACAACAATAAAGTATAAAATAAATAAAAAACACACATAAAACTTCTTTGAGTAACAAAACACGTTAGCTACCATCCGATAGTGCGATGGTGATAGTATAATAAAATTGATTCGTATGCTACTCTACAATTTGAGATATAAATCATGAGCTGGGTTCATTTTGAACCATGTCCTTGGTAAGGGTTTGGAAGTTTTTAACTCCAAATAAGCTCATTTGATGGTTTTTTTAATGTTGCCCCGAAGTAGGAATATTTCATGTATCGTGGGGGCATTTACAAACACATAAACTCACATACAGAAACAGCCAGACCCGGGAGAACTATCAGGCCATTCAAATAAGTATTTGTTCCGTGCGGGAATCGAACCCGTGACACGCACCGCAGCAGCCAATCGCGCAACCACTGCGCCAACCGTGCCTTCAAAAGAGACCAGTTCCTTTGTGTGAAATCAGTGAGTAATCACCAACCAATTCTTTCTGTAAAGGGACGCCCCTAATGTACAAGTAACTGTGGATAGCAACACAGTCTGGTCAACAACTTCATTAAATGCAGCAGATGACACCATCATATTGATTCATGGGCATCGTGGGAGGCCAGGCGACGATTTCAATAAACAAATCAGAGAACGTAAGTACAAGTACACACTTAACTTACCTTATACATATAAGAAAATTTCGGAAGATGCCCACGCATCTAGCCTTAATACGATTTACATATTTTACCTCAGGACAATATTAAAACCCATGTTTGCCAATTCCACTAAATCTCGCGTTATCAAATAGACAGTTACAACTTGTTTGAATGAGTCCAGTGAAGGTCCTCGAAACAAAGTTCGAAAATATTGGTACTTGTTCCAAAATGCTGTAGGCAGAATAGATAGATTTCACACAAAATTAATTCTACGGATACAGTTGCGATCGTATCGCTAACAGCCTTTATAGTAGCCCTCTCAAGTTATCTCATTTTATATTGTAGTTAAACAATGATCAACGATCAATGCTTAGTCACTCCGATCGGCACTTTATTGATTTATAAGTAATGTATGAATTTAAATGCCAAACTCTACTTTCACTAAAACGTTGACTGCTAAAACAAGTTTTATCTGAAATCCTAATGTATCGTCTAAATTTTAGTTCTAACCACTTTGAGTAGGTACAAGAAAGTTGCAATATTTGCTTGATCTATCTATTCGTAACTTTTCTTCTTCTTCTCAGTCGGTACGCTCTTGCCAGAGTGGTCGTGGTCGTCATGTAGTGTAACAGGCAGCGGTGATCTTTTTTACAATTTCTCGCCATTTTTCCCTGTTACCGGTCATCTTGGCACACTCATGCAATGAGCCGCCCACAGCAGACTTGATTTGGTCGGTCCATTGCACGGGTGATCTACCGTGCGGCCTGGTGCCCTGGATTCTGCCTTGCACAACGAAGCGTTCGATGGAATCACAGTCCCGCCTAGAGACGTGTCCAAAGAAATTGAGGATGCGAGTTCTAACTACTACCGAACTAGAATTTGTAACTTTTAAGATGTACAATAATAAACTATCTACTTATTGGAAATTCAACGACATCCCCTTGATATGGTGCTACAAGTGGAGACAGTTTCTAAAACTTACCTGTGTATCCCATTTTGATTATGTTTTACTTTAGATAATAAATTCTAACAGGCTATCGCCTCATCATGTTTATTTTTCAGATATTTTTCAGTACCGAGAACAACATAACGTAATTGAGGTTGACTGGGCAATAGAAGCTGGGTTTGCCTATGCAGCGGCATCCAGTAGTGTGCAGTTAGTGGCTAATGATTTGACCGCTTTCTTAAGATTGCTAAATGGGGTTCCTTTTCCTCAAGGTTATGTGTTGATGACGAAAGTTCACTTGGTTGGGTTTGGCCTAGGAGCTCATGTGGCCGGTATGGCTAGTAGACAGCTTCTCCAAACTCCAGTACTAGGAAGAGTTGCCAGAATCACAGGTAAGTGTTAGTCATCTATCATAGTTTTCAGTTAAGAGTGTAAAATCTGCCTTGTAACATTGCATCAAATGATTATAAAGAAAAAAAAAAACATTCGGACAGGCTACCGAATGATTTTTTTTCAATTTCCAATATTATTAATTTGGAACACGAGTACACATTCTCGTGGAATAGTTTTTGAATTCACACGGGCGAAGTCGCTGAAAGAACTTAGTAGGTTCTAAATGACAAATTCTGCACGAGACATTTGATATGTACAAGTTTATAGAAACTGCAAATCAGTATTACCTAATCATATGGGTGGTTAGATTTAAGTAACAATAATGTACTAGGTAATAACGTGCATGCAGAATAACAAAACGGCCGAGTGCGTTTCCATTTAGGTCCATAGGAAAATGATTGAATGGATCAATAACATATTTTTGCTAGAACATTTTTTTTTGTTTATTATTTAACGTCACATTATTTTGACGTTGCGGTAAAATTAGTACAGGTATTTATTACTTCGATAGATTGATCAAAATCTGAGAGCCAATTCTACTTACTTTAAAACAACGTTCCTAGTCACATCTCATTCACAATCTGTCAAAAATGTATGTATACATTTTTGACAGATTGCGACTGACATGCGAATGCAAAACTTGCTTAGAAAAATAGTAGAATCCGTACTCAAGTTTTATAAACCGAACGAACCAAACCGATCGATTTAAATTATATATAGCAAATCAAGCACTCGATACACTGAGTTAAATGCAAAATTTATTTCTTGAATGCCTTTATGAAGTTTATTTTATTTTCTAGGATTGGACCCAGCTGGAAGTGGATGGGGCAGCAATTCTGGACGGTTGTCAAGTGATGATGCAAACTACGTCGAAGTGATACACACTGATGATTTAGGTCCACTTGCCAACGGCATTGGCACACCAATTGGACAAATTAACTTCTATGCCAACGGTGGAAGCAACCAACCAGGCTGCTTAAGCCACTCATGTAGCCACAACCGGGCATACCTGCTTTTTGCCGCGTCTTTGCGCAACCCTCGTCTACTGGGAGTCGGATGTAACACACTGACGCAGATGAACCTAAACTTGTGTCGCGGACGTACATTGCTTATTGGTGACACAGAAATGGACAAAAATGGGTATTTACTATTGTTTCTAACTCATCATTTATTTATTTATGTACACACAATAACAACAAACACACAACAACAACAACAACATTTCTAAATTAAGAATTTATTTGAAGTTGAGTAGGTGATTGTCAAACTCTACCAAAAAAATACCAATCATATAAATCACCATTACCATTACCTCTTATCTTAATCACAATTGGGATAATTCCTAGTTAAAAATATATAATTCTATTTGGTCCGTCAGTTAGATTACCAAAAAATATTGGACACGTATTTTTTTCTGTATCTAATCAATAAAAAAAGACGAAGATAAAACGTATCACAAAGATGATACGTCACGTGTATGTAAAAAGTTAGTGTACTTACAAGTGACGTCACATGAGTTTTCAACGCACTGTATCGTTTTAACTTTTTGTTTATGTGAAAACAGAAAAAATACGTGTCTAATATATTTTCGAAATCTATCTGACGAACTAATTAGATTTTTTAGTCATCTATCCTATTATCTTCGATTCTTTACGCCTGCGAGTTAAGTCCTAGATGAACTAAACATGAAATACTATAATTATTCGAAATTTTGATTTCAGTAACGGATATAGCATCTACAGAATCAACACCGGAAGAAACTTCCCGTTCTAAGATGTGTGATTGTGACTAAGTACTGGAAGACGCTACCCATTGTACATTTGACTGTTTAAAAAGAAACTTATGTTTTAACCTTGGTGTTTTTTTATTTTCATTAGTCTTACCTTTACTTCACTTGAATGTACGAAGGGCACATAATTTCCTTACCAACAAATGGTAAGGTAATGCAAGGTTTTGACTAATAGTGGGAAAACTTTCTTTACATATTACCGTAATGCGATAGTCAAGTACATACATGCTCAAATGTAGGTGTAAGTACATAAATATTTGTAATACTTACTAAAAGTGTAGGTATCTTAAAAACTATTTTATTCCTAAAACATGCATTTTACATGTTTCTTTGAAACCATAGATTTCTTATAGGTTTTTCTGAAATCTAGTAAAGGACTATCATCTATACTTTATTCAGACTCTTATGCTTAGTAGTTTTGGAGAAAAGTGGAATGTTAAATGTTCACTTAATTTCTTAAATAACTATAAAATGGGTACACTACATAAATACGAAAACCTTTATTCCGTCAGTCACTAGTACGATTTTTAAAAAACCTATTTTCATAATTCCGAATGGTTTAAAATTTCCTGATAAAACAACTCCGATTTTTTATTCATCCTTTTTTTATAATTTCGAAATTTCAATTTTACTCACGTTTATCAATTTAAAAATACCGAGTTTCAATAGATCGAATAACAAAAATTCCGACTTAATGATAATTCGAAACAACAAAAATACGAATTAATCCGATTTATTAGAATTCCGAAATAAAAACGCCATGTAAAACTGAAAAGCACGACCAATAAACACAATTTGCTGAGTGTGGAACCTAAGATAGAAACACGCTTGTACGATTATCGTACAGAAAGCAGAGCTAATAGAAATCTCAATTCCTAGACATCAAGTTTTGCTGAAAACTTTGTTGACAGAAAACATTGTGCATAGATATCTCGGTCCATAGGAAGCACTGTTGACAGAGATGTCAGTTCATAGATAGCACTTCTTGTCGTAAACTTTGTTCATGGAAAATTTGTAAAAGAAACTAAACATATATTATATTGCTAACGGTTTTGTGGCTCTGGCAGATGTCTATAATAAAAACACGTTTATTTTATACAACGCTGTCATTTTAATCAAAAATGCTTTAAATGCATTATAATATTAGTATGGATGAGATATTAAACAAAAACTATAAACAGAAAAATACTCAATATAATTATAACAATATTGCTTAAACACAAAATTTCGTTATTAGTAAATTATTTTCATATGCATTTGGAGTAGTCGACCTAAAAGGCTAATAAGTCCATCTCACTCCTTTGAGACAATTACATTTGCATTCTGTTTTTATAATCAATTTGTGAAAATCGACGATGCTTTGGCATGGGCTCCGACCAACCAATTGGCACACCAATTGGTCACATAAACCTTAACGCTAACGGTGGCAGCAACCAACCAGGCTGCTTCAGCCACTCCTGTAGCCATAACCGGGCCTACGAGCTGTTTGCAGCGTCAATGTTCAACCGAGCTCTAGAAAGATATTCATGCAGCTCAAAAACGCAGATGAATCTTAACTTGTGTAGAGGAAGTCCATTGAAAATAGGTAGCACAGAATTAGATAAAAGAGGTTTTGTATTTTTATTATTTTTATTAATGACTTCTGTGCGTACACTTTGGAGAAGCGGAAATTAACTTCAAATTACAACTTAATCTGACATTTGGATTCAAGCTGATAGGTACCACATTGATGTAAGCAAACGACTGGAATAGAAATCTATTTTATTAGAAATCCTATTCTATCCTATTTTATAGAAAGATTAGTAATAATAATTTGTTTATGATTTATTTTTTATTTATTAAATACAAATTTTGAATTTAGTATAGCTTCTCGAACACTTTGAATGATTTTTAACAGGAAATTGCACCATTTTACTTTCGTTTTATTTATGGTGGTTCGATAATTTCTTATTTCGGTAATTGGGGGCCAATCCTGCAACTTATAAAATGCTTTTTCTTGCTTAATATTTAGTATGTTCAGTATTCTGGTCGCGTGACAAATTACACAGTGAATTTTCTTTCCCGTTCGCGCAGTTTGCAAATGAGTGCCTCATAGGTACAATCTCTGTCCAGTTCTACAGATGTTCGTTATAATATAGTATTTTTAGCAAGCAATGGCCAAAGCGCATGATACACTCAAGAACAGATAAAGAGTGCTTTATCTGTTCTTGTGTGTATCATGCGCTTTCTGTTTTCATGTGAAAAACCATGAAAACAGAATGTGAAGCGAAATCCATATCAATTTTCATGTCAACTTGACGATTTCGCAGACGCGTGCAATCGTGCATTGGTGTAGTAAGTCATATAAACGTTAGAGTGTAAGTATCTAAAAATTACCTAGCACTCTCAATCCATCCACTGAACTGATATGAACCACTTTAAGGCTTTGAAAGTCACAATCAAAATAAAATGGAAGCGACTCATTCGATATTCCAGTCGGCCTTGAACGCTCTTGTCCACACAGATGTTGACATGCTGCTCGGCTGTTGCAGCCTGAAAACTGCTTGCCGACCTTTGGCCTGCCACGCTTAGAACTGCTCAGGAGTTGCAGCTGCACACTAGTTATAGCAGCGTGCGAACCGCTAGCCTCCTACTGGCTTCATCCATCGATATACGATATCTGAAACTGAGAATCACTGCGAGAGTACAAGTCCATTCAAAGCTTTGGTGGAAATAATGGTTCCAGGTTAGCGTAGTAACCACATTATAAAAATCTGAAACTAATCAGAACATTGGCACAAAACAAGACTATGCCCAGCTGTGGGCAAAGTCTGGCAATGGTTGGTGATCATAAATAAAAAAATATTGCTTTTGCAATTTTCACAATTTACAAACTAAAGTGTTAAGTAGGTACGATATTGTGACTATATCGATCTAATGTCCACACAAAAATAGCTCCAAACTAGCACTTCAGTCTATTACTCAACCAGCGATAGCAGGAAAATACCACTGCATCAGCATTATGTGCAAAACTAAATCGATGGTCAACATGAAAATAACAGCCTCAGTTTAGCATAGAGCAATAAAGCGTAAAATAAATTATCCAACATAGATAATCCCCATCCATGAAAGCGTAGCTCTTAAATTTTCACTCAAAAACAAAGTAGAAAATCTAACGAGCACCCCTGCTCCACAGTAAATACAAACTGAAACTGACTCACTAGGCCAGGAACGTCAAACAAATGGCACGCGTGCCATGAATGGCACGCGACAAAATATTTTGGGTACGTCACCTATCACAAAAACTCATAATGCACTTATAAAAAAAGCGTGAAGTAGGTACAGATATTCTATTTCACGATGTCCGTTGGGCTATGTGTGTCATAGAAGCAATCAGTTAACGCCAACGCTACCTAAAATTACGCACACATATTATATTTATCCGCTTATCGGTACACTTCACAACTACAACCAGGGCGTGATACAGAACAACTGCAGTGCGATTCTGTAAACATGTCGAAGTGAACACTTGGGCGGGGCGCACGACGGGTGAGTTGTCAAACCATACAAATAAGGTGGAATGACAGCACAGTTGTCGTTCACTCCGCCTAGGTGAACACCGTGAGATGTCGACAGAATCGACCGGCAGTACTATGACGAGCGAACGCGAGTGATCCTGCGCTACGGTGTGTTCGGGTGCGGGGCAGGTCAGCCTAGTGACTAGGCTGACCTAAAGAACCTCAAACACTTTCACGCACTTCTCCTTGACCTGGCCAGCTGTTATGAAGCTTCTCGCCTCCGTTCTGGATTCATTTTTCATTATTCAGGTTGATGAAGGTAGTCGCTTAAAACTTGACGAATAGGAATTTGATCTTGGAATGTGCCTTAAATTGGTTCAACTTATTACCCAGATAGGTTATCTATGACCAGAATGTAGGCACGATGCCTTTCAGCACCTAACGGTCAAAGATATGCTGCTCTGTACAGCACTGCATCCTCGACAAAACATACCACCGGTGACGCACTATCATCGCGCGTCGAACTTAGGTTTATCGGATCGAATTTCACAACACTTCACAACACACATCGAGTTTTTAACGTCTGGGGGTAAGCGCACCAGTTTGTTGCATTTTAAAAATAAAGTGCAAACGGTTTTCACTATCATTTCACTGTCACGAATTTCCGAGTATGCCATTTGAGGTATATCCCGACTTCTGATGTCGCGTCATGGGTGGCCGAGACGCGAAGCACCGGGTCTTTTTTATAATTCGACATAGTTTGGATAAAGACACTGTCGCAGGCACTCGAGCGAAAAATAATTTAAATTAAAATAACTTTATGAGCGGTTTGGAGCATTCAGCCCAGAGTGTCCGAGCGCTAGAGCGACGACCCTTAGCCCCGCCCGTACTCGCTGTCCCCTCTATCGACGATCGTGTCCAAGCGGTAGGGCGCGCTTGCGTTTCCAATCACGTGATTATTAGGTTTCAAAACTATTTGTTAGATGGCGCTGTCCGTAATCCCACAGTAGCGCCATCTATCTACGACAAATATAACACTCTTCTGTTACTGAGTGACTGATGACACAGCCGAAACTATTAGTTGTAGAAAGCTGAAATGTGACATGTAGGTTCCTTGGGGAGTGTAGGGGAGCACTAAGAGAGGATTTTCCCAAATTCCTACGGGAACGGGAAAAAACGGGATATGCGCGACCTAAGTCGCGGGCAAAAGCTAGATTAATTATAATAGTCTAGGTAATTTTATAATTAGATTTTTTTTATTGCAACCATTTTTGAACGTTAAAATATATGTAGTTCATGTGTAAAAACTTAGATGTAATATCTAAGTTTTTACACTTGAACTATATTTTAAATCCAAAATTTTGTTTTCAGACAAAGTTAAAGAATCAACACTAGAAGAAAATACCCGTTTTAGACTGGATTCTTTTGTTTCGAGGAAAAAATAAACTTATAACTTGCCTTATAATTTTATATTTTCATTCCCCCTGAATTATTTCTACTAAAATGACACCACTGACCAATTACGATCTAAAGCTACATGTTATTGAAGAGCTCTTTTCACAATTTCTTATTATAATGGTTAAATAGGGTAATTTGGCTGAGTGCTCTAGACAAGAAAAGGGCTCTGAAAATAACTTCTATTTTGGCTTTTTACGATCGAAGCGAAAGAATTGACATAATAAAAGGGGAGATACCATTTATTAAATAAGACACCTGTGGTGGATTGACTGACTTTTTTTCTATGGTATCGTGTGACAACAGACTGCACTCGTAAGCGTTTAACGAACTTATCACTCGACTCCTACCGAAAAGACTCGTAAGAAACTAGCAAAGAATAGTATTTTTACGTGGAAAAGGTAGACGGAGGCCTTTACCCACCAACAAGACAAAATATTAATAATAACCCCACCACCGAATCTCGTCGTTGACGTCGTGGTGGGGCTTGCACGCCTCAATGAACATTAGATCATACCTATGGTGATAGACCAGACAAAGAGAGAAACGATCCGCAGGGCTCTTTTGTAGCGAACTATTGGGCAGTAGCCACCCTACGGACCTGATTTCCTGGGAGTAGTCTTGCTCTGGTGTTTAACTTCTGGCAAGTTCCCAAACGCACTAAGGGACTCATGTCGTGCCTTTATTCAAAGCCGGGGTAAAAGACAATCTCACTAACTTTCGCCCGATTTCAGAACTACAATAACCAAAATTTTAGAAAAAGTAATGAATCACAGAGTAGTAAAAGAATGTTTTCTCTATATAATTTTATACAGAGAAAATATTTTTTTCGCCAAAAATCAATATAGTTTTAGAAAAACAAATCAATTGTGGATGCTGTGAAGGATTTGGTTACCAATATAGCTGATAACCTTGATTGCAAGAAGAAATGCGTAGGTGTATTTTTGGATTTAGCCAAGGCTATTATACTGGATTAATGTCTTGACTGATTCGTAAATTAGAGTCTATAGACATTAGGAGTGTACCACTGGAACCTTTTAAAGATTATCTTAGTAACAGGACACAAACATTAAACATCGGAGATAGTACTAGCTCAAAACTAAAAATTGGTTTTGGAGTTTCTCAAGGATCAGTACTTGGGCCTACTTTGTTCCTAATTTATGTTAATAATCTATACAATACTGAAATTTCTGAATCAATAGTAATTACATTTGCTGACAATGCGGTAATTTTATTTCAACATTGAACATAGACACAAGTCGAAACATCAGCTGGGAATAGGCTGGAATCTACTTTTTTTTTATTGATAGGCACGCGCTTGACCACTATCTCACCTGATGGTAAGCGATGATGTGGCCGAAGATGGAGCACGCTTGCCTAGAAGCAAATAAGCTGTGACAGAAACTTAAAAATAAACTTTAAACAAAAAGTAGTGTCTCGCTCGAGGTTTGGGTTTGGCTTCAAGTGTCTTAATTGGATACCTAATTGACGACATATGATTTTTCTGCAAATATTGCAAACACTGGACTTTTCCAGTTTGATATTCGTAGTGCCATCTTGTTTTTGATAATAATCAAATCATTAGAACTATTAATAGTTTGGTAGACTAGGCAAACATACATAGTCAACTACATGTCTACTGTGTACCTATTAAAAGAAAAAAAAAACAGTAAAGTGAAATTGATTATTACAATATCGGTAGAAAGCTATCACATAAGATGTATATCGTTCTGCGATTGCATAAGCAATAATAGTAGCGATATTATCTTGTTTGGTTATTTTTGTAAGCGGTAGATAGGTTTACTTACCTTTAATAATTCGTTGAACTTTATAAAAAAAGATATGACGTATTAGTTGTATTGTATGTTCAATCAAGATGCATTTTTAATCAATATTTTTAGGATCCGATCGATCGTGCTTATGAAAAAACGAAACCCTCCTATAATAGGATCAGTCGCGTGTTCTATAACACAAATACGTACAAAGACGACATAAATAAATAAATTTTACATAACTATGGGCAATGTTTAGGGACTTTTTTAAAGTGGTTCAGTTTGTACCACTCTTTCACCCACCTCTTTCTTGTCTTAATTTACTGGTCTGAGTAGAGATTCGCAAGAGCAAACGTGCTCGGGAGAAGGATGTATAATCCAGTAAGATGTTGGTAGGGTTCTTGACCGTACATCCGGGATTGTCCTGATCGCCGTGGTCTACCTCTCCACTTTTCTAGCCCCTCGGGATGTGTTGCCCTCGCAGCAAACGTTTTCGGGGGCCCATTTATTGAGTGTGTAAGTTACCCCCTGCCCCTGCCATTTTAAAGCCGTTTGAATTGTCAGTGGCCAGGCAGAGGCCAATAGTTCTTCCTTAGTTGTAGGAATCAATCCATTTCAGCCAGCCAAACCCATAGTCCAACTTCTTTGTTTTCATATTACCCTCCTATATTTCAGTAAGTACCAACGTGTGCATACAGAGTTGATCGTCGGTTGGTGCCGCATTCCATTAGAAATGACTAACGACTAGTCAGCTCCGCGAGTTGGCTTCGGCGCCACGTACACCTACCAAAGGTCCCGGACAATAGAATCGCGAGATTGTTAAAGATATAACAAGAAATAAATGTAAGTTGACCACACCTCCATTATCTCCAAAACTACTGAGCCTAAAATTTAAAAAAAAAAAAAAAAAAAAATGAAAAAGGTTTTATTCAGTAACAACAAAGTTCGTTCAACAATTTTGAGGTTGACCTCTCCTTTTAAGTGTGAAGACACTTGTGCCAGGAAAGGCCGCTCTCCCTTAACTTGATAACATTTATGTATGTTAATAACTTTAATATAAAATAAGTATGATATACAAAAGTGAACTAAATCTATGTGAGCACGCATGCAATGTGCGCACGTGTGTGTAGAAGCGTGAGTTATGGTGTTTGTGCTTGTGTGTGTGTCTGTGGGTGCGTTTGTCTGTGTGTGTGTGTGTGACTGTGTAGTGTATGTTAGAGTGCGTGAGTGTGTGAAAAAAGTAACGGGATTTTATTTATTGCTGTATTGATGTTTTATACACATTTATTTATTTGTATTTATTTATTTGTTTAGGTTCTTTTATATTAATATATATTTTATATACATACATACAAGCACATGCACGACACATAAAACATTATTACTTAATAATATGTATAATCATATTCTCAGTATCTTCGTAGTCTAGAGTTTTTAGCCACTCAGTTACCATTCGTTTACATTCCAAAGCAGTTTTTGTATACATTTTAAGAATTTTATTAATGGAGTTGTATAAATGCGAAGATTGATTTAAATATTGGTGTCTAGCAAAGTAAGTTCTACATGCTCGTGTTTTAGTTACTATATCATTTCGTCTATATCAAAAAGAAGTTTAGAAAATTAATTATTAATAACCAAAACCAAACCACAGATGTTTTAAAATGTTATATTATGAATAAGGAGCTCGTGGCTAAATTATCACAGCCTCGCGGGTTGATCTTCAAAGTTAAGCAACGCTTGCCGAGGTCGATCTGTGGATGGGTGACCATCTTTACAGACCGAGACTCCTCCGTGCCTCGGAAATCACGTTAAGCCGTTGGTCTCAGCTGTCATTTGTAGATCTTTGGCAGTCGTTACGGATTGTCAGAAGCCAGAAAATCTGACTCCAGTCTTGCCAATAAGTACCGTGTTACCCAGTCCATGGATTGTGGAAGTCTGGTAGGCAGCAGCTCTTCGTAAAATACTGATATTCAGCTGAATACGGTTTGACAGGAAGCTGACCCCAATATAGAATAAGATTCATTTGGAACTCAGCACGCGAATCCGATTCGCACTTTGCCGGTTTTTTTTTAAATTGTGTTGGAAAGTAAGATAATAATCGTGTTATCGGGTAATCTGATCTGAAAATAACAGTCAGTTGTTTATAAAGGGCACGAATTTGCAAAATTAAATTATGCATAGCAAGGAAACGAACGACCAAGCAATATGTTGAAGTCGGCCATTATTTTGGCCGTTGCAGCCGGTAAGTTACTATCTCTATTTATTCTAGGGACTATTTAATTATTGAAAGAATCAAAATAAAATCTGTTATTTAATTTCAACAAGCAACTGTATGAAAGACGGTACGGTGGACTTATGTCGGGCATGTCACCGGCCGTAGAAATCCATCTGACGCATATTATCTCCGGTTGTTCTCATCCATGTAACGGAGACTATTTGCATAGGCACAACCTTGTAGCCAGGATTTTCCAACAGCAATGTGCTCAATCTTGTGGATATGGAAGTACCTACCGTAACTTAGGTATTTGCCTGACCAAGTTCTCAAAAATGGTAATAGCGTGTGGTATAATTATTGGGATCGGGCTATATCAGCAACAGGGCTATTTTAGCCAATAAGCCTGATATACTGGCGATAAACTATCTTGATAGAATATATTTTCTAACTATTCATTTTTTATTTTCTAGTATGCTGTGTAGAATCGAAGAATACGTATTTCCTATACACAAGGTAAGTAATTCGAAAATGACTGAACCAGCAGATAACCGTAGTATTCAACAGGATAATGGCTCACTTACGCTAGACCGTAGGGCGACTCTAGGTTCAACGACCCAAACTGCCATCGAAGTCTGCCATATTTCGCAGACCAGCTGGCGTAAGTAAGCCATCAGCAAACCCGATCATTTTGTCGCAGAACCAATCATAAGGATAACGTGTTCTTGCGGGGAGACCTTGCAAGCAAAGTGTAGTTGAATGGGGCCAGGATACGTACGGTTTATTTAATGTCTCCGGGCTTCAATACACACCCATCACCTCACCAGACACATCACGTAGTGGTGATGGGGCCCGGTGGGCATGAGCCGGGCTGATACAAGTTGAGGGTATTTTTTTTGCGGCTAACCTACCACACAATTCCCAACCATTGCAACTCCTGAACGCCAGGATCAAAAGTGGCGACCTCCATAAAAGCACCGAGTCCCGGAGAAACGATTCACTGTCTTGGATCCTGCAACGAAATTAATCCGAAAAGAACAGCAGAGGTTAGTTGGAAAAAATATAATTTCCACAAGTTGAGGGTGCACGTGACTATTATTATCTCGGGCCCCCACTCGTGGTAGCGGTTAATCTCATGGGGTTTTTTTGGGAGATCCATGAAGATTTCCGCAAATAATAAAAAGACCCGGTATAGTGCGACAGTAGGCTAGCAAAAGAAAGATATGAGATGCTGAGGTTCAAGTAAAAAGGCATATCTCCAGCAGTGAGATACACTCCTCATTTGTGTTTCAATAAAATATGAAGCCCAATAGAAGAAGATAACTTACAAATTATTTATTTTTATTAAAGGAATAACCCGGTTATACCAGAGATCATAGCAGGCTCCGCGTTGCAAGCCAATTCTAATTTCCAAATAAGGGACAAAACAATCATATTGATTCACGGGCATGGTGGAAGCGTTCGGTCGACATTTAATACATTAATTACGCAAGGTATGTATGTCATACGGAAGTCACAAAATTAAATAACCAGCATAATAATATATTACCAGCATAATATGCTAAATAAACTTCGACATATCCCAAGATGATCTTGTAGAGTACACTATCTACCTGACTTTTATTTCAAACCGCGTTTTGGCTATTCAAATCGAATTGAGAATACAGAACCTTCGATAGACGAGTCAAACTCGATGTTTGCCGGTTTTCTGTAGCAGTGGGTAATGAACTTATTAATAACATAGTAATTGCTTTTAATACTTAAAAAAATCCTTTGAGAGATATTGACTAAACTCTTCTGAAATGTAAATTTTTCTTTTAGAAATATTGCATTTTCAAGAACCGCATAACATCATAGTGGTCGACTGGGAAATAGACGCAAGCTTCAGTTACTCGACGGCAGTGTTACGAGTACCACGTGTGGCTTATGATTTGGAAGATTTCATAATAACTCATATGATACCCAGAATGGAAGTGAGTCAATTGCACTTGGTTGGTTTTGGCCTGGGGGCGCATGTTGCCGGCTTCGCGAGTAGAGGTTTGCGCACTATCAATGAAGTAGTTGGCAGAATCACTGGTAAGTGATAATGGTTTTCTTTTATTTTTGTGTAAGTTAAATTTCCTACTAATAGTTCCTAGTTTATGACCGATAACTTGTGCCCGATTTTAATAACACAAGATGACCCCAAATTGTATGATAATTGAAATATTTTCAGGTTACATAGTGTTAGTGGTAATATGCACTTATTATTATATTACTGTTGACATCACATCTTAAGGCGCTGTTATAACAAAAACTGGTCACTGTCGGACTGCATAGAAATAAAAAAAAAGCGCAACGACAGAATAAGAAGTTTTTATCGATTTACTGAAAACTAAGTTGAACTATTAAAAATCTCAAACAACAAAGTTTTGCATTAAGATTCAATTCATTACTTGTTATAAATATAACTAATACGGGTTTTTTTTTTCAAATGTTAAAATTAGAGGTAACTTTGACGATCATTTCTATCGAGTATTTTATCTTTAAACATGTTTCGGAAACAACAGAGTTCTTGGAAGTAAAGTTAAAATTACATATTTTTCTGTAGCTTGAAACTAACCAGATTTGGCAAAAAATATTTTAGAAAACCAGCATTTTTTCTGTTTTCGCTGATCACAGCGCCTTAAGTTTTAAGCAGGTATAATTTAACGTAATATAAGTACCGTGTATTTGTGAGCCATATCGAAAAAACAAAATATTTAATTTTATTTAATATAACAAAAAATATTTACCCCAAATAATGTATTCCCTAACAATTATCTTTTCTATCTCATGCCTTTATTTCGTGCTGCCTTTCTAGGATTGGACCTTTAAAAATTATCTTCTCTATCTCTTTGACCTCTGAGTTTGTTTCGGTGTTTGCTCAGGGTAGTCAGCTAGGAAACACCGGCCTTATCTAGCTTAAAATGGCCAAAAAAACATTGACGTGGAAAAGAGTTATGTTTAACCTACTTACAAAATAAATATCATTTATCATTTTTATCATTTGTGCTTTTATCTCGTGCTGCCCTTCTAGGATTGGACCCTTCTGGAAGTAGATGGGGCACAAATTCCCATCACTTGAGAGCCGATGACGCTAGCTACGTCGAAGTTATCCACACAGATGGTTCAGGTCTACTTGCCAACGGTATTCACACACCAATTGGTCACATAAACTTCTATGCTAACGGCGGAAGCAACCAACCAGGCTGCTTCAGCCACTCCTGTAGCCATAACCGGGCCTACGAGCTGTTTGCAGCGTCAATGTTCAACCGTGATCTAGAAGGATATCCATGCAGCTCAAAAACGCAGATGAACCTTAACTTGTGTAGAGGAAGTCCATTGAAAATAGGTGGCACAGAATTAGATAAAAGAGGGTTTGTATTTTTAATTTTTAACACCTTGGCCCAAACAGGCGCGTGCAATGTCAAACAGTTTTCGTTCGAACGAAACTTCGGGAACGAAGGGAACTGTAGTAGGAAACACGCGAAGTTTCGATCGAAACTTCGTTTTTCGTTGAATAAGAGTAGACCCCCTGGTCTACAGATTCTCAATAGAACAAATAAATATAATTGATAATAGCAAATGATTTTAATACTTTTTATGCTGCCTTTACCTAAGAAAAAACAAAAGTAAACAAGATATTGAAATAATATATTAAAAGAAATTCTTTACATGAAACCTGATTTCATGATTTTGAAAAATTCTTTACTTGTAATTTTCTTATCTCTTTCGTTTATGTATAATGTCACCGGAAAATGGAAAACGCCGTATTATTTTAAATTATCACGTGAAATAGTAAACTATTTTTTCGAAATTAGAAATGGATATATTGGAAACTATTGAATTTCAATGGGGTTTATAGTAAACAAAACTATTTGTTCGTAACATAATTATCAAGAAATTAAAATATAATCAAGATTTATTACAATCTTACCGAGTCTGCAATTTTACGGTCACATGTTGGTGGTACACATTATTATGTTATCATTGTGCGCATTCGCTTGCGCCTGCGACCATGCCCGCATCGGTCTGGGAAAATTTTTTACTTAAATTAAAATTTTATATAAAATTGTAATTTACCACAACACACATAAACTCAATAGAACACAACACAACACAATAGAGCAACACAACACAATACAATAATACTGAACCACGAGTCTTCAGTTTCAGTATTTTCTAATTTCGTATAATTTCTTCTTGAATCAAATGATAAATCTTAAATTTTGTTTTCAGGCAATCTTATATCTACAGAATCAACACTAGAAGGAACTACCCGTTTTAGACTGGATTATCTTGTTTTGAGAATAAAATAAACTTTTTAATCACCTAACATTTTTATTAATTTTCACTCTTCCTGAACGTACCAAAATGACCCCACCGATCAATTAAAACCAAACATGTTATTGGAAAGCTATTTTCATGATTTTGTTAATTAGTGTCACATAAAATGGCTAACAGCTTCAGAATTAGACACAATAAAAACTTAGAAGATAGGTCCTCTATAATTTCGGCCATCCTCCTCAAGCATTTCAAGCCAAAATATGATTGAAGATCGAAACGAAGGAATTATTATAAAAGGATTGATGCAATAAAAGGGAATATTTATATTAAATAAGACACCCGCAATGTATTGACACATCACTAAACACTTAAGTCCTAAAAAACGCTGATGACGTGACAATTTGGACTCATTCCTGACAGACTGGCCGGAGAAGACAGCAGATAGAGTGTCTAACGGGAAAAATATGGAGAGGCCTTTGCCCAGCAGTGGGACAACATAAGCTTAACAAAAAAAAATGGAAAAAGGAAATGTATTTAATAGAGATTAACATATTCTTTATTCTTTATTGTCCACCATAACAGCAGGGTGGCCAAATCGGAAGTATGCAACTTTGTTTCAACCCGTTTTAAATTTATTGCCAAATTTTGTGGAAGATAGGACTGATAGGATTTAAACCACTCAATTACTGATGCGGTGACATGTCAAAGTCACCGTTAAAAGCACTGCTGAAATCCAGTAGCACCAATATAGTTACAATACCGCTAGACATTTATTCTGCATAGCCAGCCTTATATGTCGTCAGACATTTTGATAAGAGTTGCCATAGTGATATGGCCAAGTCTGAATCTAGATTAGTAAAGACTCAACGGGCTATTAGAGGACACGTAATAAGACAGTTTCATCTGAACAATAGGTACTCTCGAGGACTTTGGAGAAGCCTGAGAGGATGGATATTGGACGGAACTGGGATGATGAGGAGGGATTTGCCTCTTAAGGAAATGGTAAGACGCGAGCTCTAGATCCATCGACGCCTACCGCCTAAGTGGAGATGGATTGGATACATTTCCTAATGTCTAGTTCAGTAATTGAGTGGAAAAGAGAAAGAAGTATTTGCAGGCAAAGGAAGAATAGAAAGATCACGGAGAGTGGATGTTTTAACTAGGGTATCGAGTATAATTGGTGACTTAGAAAAGTGCGCATTAAGTCCATTGAGGTTCATTTTATTTGGAAAACTTTTGCTAGTTGATTTACTAATACCAAAAGACTTTAAAAATTATCACACATGTGTTGGATTAAAGTTTTCAATTGAATTGTAAACGTGGCGCCGTTTCCCATTCCTACAAAAACGACCGCAGTAGTTTCGCAACTTCTTATAATGATGACAGTTTTCCATAGCTCGGCACTTCCTGTAAAAACGCTTGGCGTTGTCACACTTAGCCATCAGGTATTTAATTGCTGGGGATAGCCATGGTGAAGGAAGGTGCTACACTCTCAGCTTTTTCAGGGGAGCATGTGTCTCGTACAACTCCAACATAGTCCTGCTGAAGACTAACACCACAGCATCTATATACTCGCAGTTGAACATAGAAGACCAGTCAATCCCAAGCAGGATCGGCTCTAAAACGCTTCAAATCAATGTTTTTAAAACTACAAAGAAAGAGAAATTCGCCCTTGCGTTTAGGAGGTCGAATCTTAAAAGAAAGGTAGATGAGGTCATGGTAAGAAAAGAGACCAGAAAGCTATCCATGTATGGCTACTTTGTTAGGGCCGGCGACAAAAATTTAATATAAGAAAGAAGGAGTAGAGTGGAGGAGGAGGAGCCCTGTCAGTAGCATTAAGAGGAACGTGTTCTTTTCTTTTCGTGTCGATGGTATACTCTTTATATTGTTTTGGCCCAGTATATGTTATGCTATGTTAATTGCAGCATCGGTGGTAAGTAAGTCAGTAAGTAAGTAAGTAAAATTTTATTTGTTTAAACATGGTGTACATGATACATGCAAGATAACAAGGTATTCATTAGATCTTCCAAAGTATAGGTGAATGGGCACTTGGGGCACTCCAACATGTGGCTCATGAGTTGAATAGGGGCACCGCACTCACATTGGGTATCCAACGGATCTATAAAACCCCATTTCGCCAAGTTGTGCTTGCAGCGGCCTACTTGGTTGCGCAAACGATTCAGCGCTTTCCAAATCGACAATTGCAATTCACGACCCGGGGCAACTGCTCTTTGGGTCTTACAAAGTCGTGAGGTGGTGGATACTTCTCTTCCAACAGTTTGCTTCTCCCTTTAAGTGACATAATTATCTGGGATTGCCTGTGTAGATCGAAGCTTTAAAACGTGATAACGTGCATATTGACAGAATAGACAAATGAATGGAGTTTACGGCTGCGCAAGTCTCCCTTCAGTATTGAAGTCTCCAAAAATAAGCGTGTGCTCATATAGTGAGTTAAGATTTTTTAATTTAATTGCAAAAGAGGGTAAGTAGTCGACTTAACAGGAGGGACTATATATAGACGCCCAAAAGTAACTTTGTACGCTGCCTATATTGTTAGTTTTGTATCAATCCAAACACAAAAAAAGTACATATTTTACTGAAATCTGAAAAAAACTCCGTAACGGTAAACAGCGCGAATGTGTAGATTTACTCATTAAGGGTACACTTATAATCCCAAAGGCAACTAACTATAGCATTTGCTTCCAATTAAGTTTTGATTTTTGCCAGCACTAAAAAGTGAGAAGATTTTTTTTTAAGTTGTAAGTAAAATGATTTTTCTCTCTATTTTAGTGAGTGTCCTATGATACCCTACCTAATTGAAATAAAATCCAAACAAGATACCAGGGCCTAGCATGAATGTTTTGACGTATAATAACGTTTAAGTGAATTTGTATGGTTCCGTATGGTGTCGGACGTAAAAGAATAGCACCATCCCATCACTTCTCGTGAGTGTCGTAAGAGGCGACTAAGGGACTCTCCAGAGAATGGGCAGCAGCATTCTCTGTAGGTACACTGCTACAGCTACATTGAGATCGCCTACACGCTTAACTACATATGTCCAGAAGTGGACGTCTTTCGGTTGATATGATGAAGGGAATTTGAAATATAAAAAACTGTGAGCCCATGTATTTTGGTTTAATTTAAGTGACGCACACAATTTTTATCACACGAAGATATAATTATAAGTAGTATCCAATTCAAATAAATATTATGTGCGGAACAAGTATTATAGTTATAGTTAAACTTTACGTTACGTCATAAACGTACGTACTAGGCCCTATGCGCTATCATATTTACTTGTCCAAAAACAAAACTATGCAATTAAGTGATACCCATCTGATCAGATAAATTATTATTCTTTAAATAGAAATCGTTCGGCAAAAATTAAAGGACATTAATACCTACGTATTAATATAAAAATTACAAACAGAAAAATAAATTCCTTTTTAATATTTTCGCGGTTTTTACCTGAATCTCTGACATTATATCTTATCTTTTCTAAAAAGTCAAAGATATGTGAGATTGACAAGCGCTGTCGAAATGTCACGTGATAAACTCCTTTCATTTTGGTATTTCGACTAACGCTATCGCTGATAGAACATCGCTTTGTCTACTGCCTTCTTCTTCTTCTTTTTTTCGTTTCGATTGACTCATATCAAATTTTGACTGACCAGAGGCCCTAGACAATGTGCCATTCAATTAGCGAATGCGACTGTCGAAATGCCAAAATGTAGGAATTTTATCACGTGACATTTCGATAGCATCTGTCAATCCCATACATTTTTGACGTATTGACAATCGCCATCGACACGCTACCGCTGACACAATGTCACTTGTTTAGAGCCCCAGTATTGAGCGACTTGTACTATCATTGGCTTCGTTCAAATCTTGGATGGTGCACGAGGGGCAATTAAGAAGGTGATGCATGTCTCTGAAGGGGTGTCTACTGCCTTTGGACACGCAGTACCCTTCGCGTTTATTTAAATTCAGTAAATTATATAGCTGCAGAACCAAAACTGAACCAATTTCAGTGATCTCTTCAGCCTCTGGACTCACCATTAGCGTTAAATGATGCGCTCCTAGTCTATTCCGACTTTTAGTTTTTTTGTTCATTCGTGCAAAGTGATGGCAATATATACATAGATCAAAAGGCACGGCACGGTATTTTTACTGAATGGGTAAAATATCAGCAGATCACGAGTCCGCCTAGTCACTCATTGCGAATTTTGATATTGTATTGATATTTGTTGTGTCACACTCAGTTAAAGTCAAAGTCAAAGCATTTATTTTAAGTAAACAATATAAAGGCACTTTTGAATTGTCCAGGTCAGTCAGCCAAAAACATAAAGCTAGTTGCACGTTCCAAAACGTAGATCTCTATGGATAAAAACGTGCAAGAAACTCCATGGACACTCTCTTAAATCAGTAAATAGTTACACATAATAGTTACATGTTGAAATTATTCATTCATGAAAATTGTATAATACTAAAGAGATTTAATCTATACAATGCAAATGTCAAGCCGTTAGAGAACTATGTAGAAAAGTCTACATAGTTCTCTCTCGTGTGGCTCTTTCTACAAAATATCACTTCAGACCTATGTCCTCACAGACTTGAGTAGAACTGTCCAGAAGTGCAAGCGTTTGTCAGTTATCGTGCAGCTCAACTCAGAACTTTAAGAAGCTCAACGATCCGACGAACAATATCAAAGTAAGGACATTTGGGTAGGCCGCAAAAAGGTACTCACACTGCCAAACAAGCGTTAAAATAAATAAAGCTGTTCACATATTAGGAAAAGTACGTTCAATGTACGAGTACAGGCAAGCATGCAGCATGTTACTGCACATAGCTTAGAATAGCCAGTAACGAGATTTCAAAAATATTCAATGAAATCTGAAGGTCATCCACTTTAGCCGGTGGTACAGTTTACCACAATTTTTCCTCATAATAATATATGCGATTGCTGCCTCCTCGTACAGATACAGATTTTATCATAAGCTTTAATTATCACTAATTAATACCTAATGGAACTTGAAATTATCATTATATTACGTGGTTATCTGTTTTGACAATAATCAGCAACATATAAATAAAACAAATTCGGAAGTTTTGAACAGTAACAAAACGATCGATTAATCAATAATTATGCTGAAGTCAGCCATTATTTTGGTTGTTGCGTCAGGTGAGTTGTTTTACTTCAAGTATTCGCACTAATTATAATTTAATGGCGAATGGCTTCAAATTTTCAAATAAAAAAACCTTATCTATTATCATCATTAGCCTAGCCTTTTCCCAACTATATTGGGGTCGGCTTCCAGTCAAACCAGATTCAGCTGTATAACAGTATTTAACGGTAAGCGACTGCCTGTCTGGCAACAACCTACACAACCCAGTAACTGGATAACACGGTACTTCTTGACAAGACTGGTTTGATTTTATTTGCTTCTGAAAAACCTTAAATATCTGAGGTATTAAAACTGAGTTCACTTCTTTGTATTTTGGGTTCTTATGTAAAATTATACCAATATCTTTCACCTCACTTCTCAACGTAGCGCAGGTTTTTACGGGGTTTCTCTATGAAACCAGGGCTAGAACACCAACTAATAAAATATATTGTATCTGGATTCTATAGCTATAGCTCCTTATTAATTAGATTTTATAATTTAGATTTGAGAATGTCGAGTTGAACGACATATTTAGTAAAAACATATCTCAAGTTGATCTAATAAAGTTGAACTAAATCAAATCTATCCGAGGTACTCTTTCTTTTGGAAGGGAAATCATCTAATGACACCTCCCGCTCTGGGTGGAGCGGGAGGGAGTGTCAGACTCTTACTGACTAAAACCCATCCGTGCTCGTCCTAGTGCCCTTTGCGTTCCAGGGCCGCGGTGACTCTTTACTAATTTAAGTAATTTACGAGGTTATTTTTAACTTTAAAACAAATAAAAAATATATTAAGAGAAACCTGTCTAGCTTTTTAACCGACTTCATAGAAAGAAGTTCTCAATGAGTTCTCAATTCGGTTGTACTTTTGTGTGTTTGTTTCCTCATAACTCCGTCATTATGAACCGATTTGAAAAATTGAATTGAATTGAATATGAAAGGATATACTTTCCGATTAGTCTCATTGAAATATCATCAGAATCGGTTCAGTAGTTTTTAAATCAAAATAGCTCTAAAAAATATGTCATCCAAGTAAACGAAACTGTGGCGAATGATAACGTATTAAACAGAGTAAAATTTAAAAAAAACCTTTTTGCATAAAAATACAACCGACTTCAAAATAAAAACACTACAAAGTATAAAATGACTTTAATTTCGGAAGTCGGTTTAAAAAAAGAACGAAGATACAACATAATAAACCGTACCTCCGACATTAATATTATTTTTTTTTAATTTTGAAGTCGGTTGTATTTTTTTGCAACATTTTCGTTTTATTTTCTAGTGTGCTGCATACATGCGCAGACTAAGTTTTACTTATATACAAGGTAAGTGCTAAGTAAAAGTATTTAAACTATGTTTTACATTACGATCTACTTATAACTAAGCTGATGAGCAATAGTGGGCCTATTGCCCATCATCTTAGTTATAAGTAGATCCGTCCAACTAAAATTGTGAATATGAATGTTTGGACCATGACCTTATTAAGGACATTTTCATTTCTGCAGAAAAAACTGTTCCTCGTGATAAGAAAATGTCATGTTTTGTCAGCGACGTCGCTGGCAATAGAAAGTATTAATTTGTGCAGGCTGTTAAAAGAGAAACGAATATTTAAGGAGGCTGGAAAGTTGAAGTATGACTTAAGACCTTGCTCGTCTACGACTTGTCGTACTAGTCTCAAATATTAATCAAAATTGGTTGAGTTAATAGTTGTTGTCGTGAGAGAAGGCGCCCTCTGCCAGCACGACGACGCGTTCAGGTTTGCCGAACAAATTATCGCGTCGGTCGCGTATTCGCGTGATGATCGCTTTGTATTAGGACGATACCTTTGTTTACTAAAATAAACGCGTAAGCTAGCGAGTAGTAAATGTGTTACATACCGAAGTAACAGAAATAACGCAAAACCTGAAAAAGGAAATTTTACTCATCATTATGTACAATTTTTACTATGGAACCCACACTGAATTTGCAACGAAAAATATACACCGACTCTTTTTTATGGATGGATTCAGTCCAGAGCGGAAGGAGTCAATCATCAAATGACTCCTTCCGCTCTGGGCGGGGTGGGAGAGAGTGTCAGACTCTAACTGTCTAAAATCCATCCGTTTTCCTCAAAACACCCTTTGCGTTCTAGGCCCGCGGTGACTCTTTCGAACAAATTCCATAACTCTGGCAGGCTCTGGCCCTAGCGGACCGATATCTCTTTGCAACACAACACGCCGTCGACCTGGGCCTGTTTCTGATCGGATGGCGAGGCACCCGACGCTCGCCATCCGCAGGCCCGCACCTACGGTGGCCGGGAATCGCCCTGCGACTACCGACGCCCGGGGCGTCTCCTGTTGCGGCGGCTGAGGCGTGAAGTTTGCCTCTCCCTTTGCAGAAAGAGGTGACTACTTTCCATGCCTCCTCGCCTTCGGCCATTCTCTGATCAATGCCGTACCAATGAACTACATTATTTCTTTAGGCCTCAAAACAGCCATTAAAAAACTATATTTAATAGTTTTGCAAGTTTTGTTAAACTGCGTCATATACCTGTATATTTTTTTAGGACTAACCCGACTGTACCAGAAGAAATAACAGAAAATTTTAGCTTTTGGAGTTCTACTACTTTTAGTCGACAAAACAATACAATCATATTGATCCATGGGCACCGTGGGAGCGCTAGAACGTTTTTCAACACATTGATCACAGACAGTAAGTACTAACTCAATATCATTACAATCGATGTTTTGTAGTGTGTGTGTGTGTGTACCAATAAGATAATGAATTACATAATGGTCAGTAACGAAGTGATGACGCCTAAATAAGGATGTACGGAAGAAGAAGAAATGCTGCACTAAACGGACTCTTTTCGAAGCTCTTCTTGATCCTCTTGCTCTACTGAATTATCAACGCACATAATTTACTAACTTAGCAAAATACATAATGATATTTTTTTAATTGAATAATACGGAACCCTTATAAGATCACTCATGTGTCTGTTCGTCTGATACAGCCAATTTTGTCCAAACCGACTAGACCAATTTAGTTCTTAGGTGATGAAAAGATTAATGAAACACCGTATGTTAATTTATAAATTTCTACTCATATTTTAATGCGAAAGTAACTCTGTCTGTCTGTCTGTCTGTCTGTTACGCTTTCACGCTAAAACGGCCGAACGGATCGTCATGAAAGGCAGTTAAATGGCCTGGGATATGGAAAATGACGAGCTACTTTTTTTCAATGAAAAGAATTTCCAAATATTGAAATCCAAGCGGGCGGAACCGCGGGCAAAAGCTATGTGTTGAATATGGGATCACTTTTGTGAAAAAAATAGAAATACGACACTAAAAGTTTTCCGAACATGTCCGTGCCTACGGCAGGAACACGAACCCCAATCGCTTCCATATTTGGTAAATAATTAGTAATCAATTCCTAGCAGCAGCGATTGGAGTTCGTGGTCCCGCCGTAGTCACGGACATGTTCTTTTACTTTGCTCGCGAGTATGACTTGCACTTTGCGGTTTTTTTTCTTTTTAAGGTGAATCAGCCTTGAGCTTATCTGTTCTAAATTAAAATATCACAACTGAAATTATTTCTTTTAGATATATTGAGGTATCAAGAGCCACATAACGTCATAGTGGTAGACTGGGAAAAAGACGCCAGCTACAGTTACTCGACCGCATCGGCAAGAGTACCATTTGTGGCTCGTGATGTGGAACATCTATTAATGAACTTCGGCGGCTCATCGATAGATGTCAAGAATCTGCACTTGGTTGGATTTGGTCTTGGAGCTCATATTGCCGGCATAGCTAATAGATGGTACAAAGGACAATATGGCATTGAAGAAGCAGTTGGAAGAATCACTGGTACGTGATTATTTAACAAGCATAACCTCTAGAAAAAGTGAAGTTCTATCAGCGATAATAACGATAGTCGAAAAGTGAAAAATGTATGTGATTGCCGCGCGCTATTAAAAAGTTATATGTTCAGTTCTTAACGTTTTGGCTTTTCAACGATCGCTATCGCCAATAGACTGTCACTTCGTCTGAATTCCCAGGACGGCCATGTCCCATTTGGTATTCATATTGTTCCATTGTGGCTTCAGGCCCACAATAGTTATCTTTTTATGAATATGGAAGCCGTATTTATGACAACACGAGGAGATACCAGAATATTTCTAATAAATATAAGAGTACCCCATTGTAGTGCTGGACAGTATCTAAATCATTCCTCTCATTCTGCTATTCTAGGACTGGACCCGTCTGGAAGTGGCTGGGGCACCAATTCCCAACGATTACGGAACACAGATGCTCAATACGTCGAAGTTATCCACACAGATGGTTCAGGACTACTTGCCAACGGTATTGGAACTGCTATAGGTCAGGTTAACTTCTACGTCAACGGAGGAAGCAACCAGCCAGGCTGCTTGAGCCACTCCTGTAGCCACAACCGCGCCTACGAGGTGTTTGCAGCTTCAATGCATAACCCCAACCTGGTGGGATTCCCATGCACTTCTACTACGCAGATGAACCTTAACAGGTGTAGCGGAACTGCATTGAATTTAGGTGGCACAGAATTATATAAAAGAAGGTACGTACGATATTACAGGATCCAACAAAACATTAATTTGCACAGTTGACAATAGTTCATATTTCGAACATGCATAACTTAATAATATTTTCTAAATAATACTATTATAATGAAACTAGACACATAATTGAAACATATTTTTAGATTTACGATTTAATAAAAATACTTCATAAAAGCATCGTAATCCTTATACCTGGCTAGTTTTATAATCTAATTAGACATTTTTTTTTCAGTTCCAGCAGTATCTACAGAATCAACACTAGGGGCTACCCGTTCTAAGTTAATATTGTTTTGTAAACAAATAAACTTTCTTGCTGAAGTAATACTTGTTTTCGTGACAGCTTCCCAAAATAAGCAAGGTTCTTATACCAAATGGCCCCAATAAAGATACTGGTTGACAATGTTGTGACAGATCTTTCTTGATAATATTACTATATTTTTATAACCATGTGGCACCCCTACATTGTTATAAAAATATTGTACGATCAATCATCAAAAATATACTTGAGTAGACAAAAGAGGCTCCAATGGCATGGCTGAGCCCTAATTGGCAACGCCAATATTGAATATCAAGAAACAAAAAAAAAGAGAGTTGAAGTGAAAACTTATAAGTTGACATTCTACAACATATTATATCATTTTAACTCATTAAGTATAAATATTTATGTACAATTACAAATACGTACTAAATTCTAACACACGACTCACACTCAAAGTCTAACCAAAACGGAAATACCAGTTTTGTACATGGATCTATTGCCGATCTGACCTCAACCACACAGTTTTTGTTTTATTTATGATAGGCACGCGCTTGACCACTATCTCACCTGGGATGATGTGGCCGAAGATGGAGCACGTTAGCCTAGAAGTAACCTATTCACTCTTGAGTTAAAGACTCCCAGGTTGTAGCTATCAGGAAATACATACTCTGGCAGGGAATTCCACTCCTTAGCTGTACGCACAATGAATGTATTCCCAAAACGCTTTGTGCGTGTGGGTGGGATGTCCACCATGTACATCGCATCGCCGTACGTCTTGTGGTCCGATGATGGAACGGGCTTGGTGGAATCAAACTGTGCAATTCCGTTGCACACTCTCCAAAATGCAACCGATAGAAAACCGACCGGCTAGCAAGCAGCAGGCAGCTTGGCGTCGATGCTCGAGACTTTGGAGCTTCGACTCGACGAGCGTATCATTGCCGATGATCCTCTTGGCTCGGTAGTTACTGGCTAGACTGCTGTCAGCAGCAGTGTTACCAGGGCCAGTATAAGTAGTCACCTTAACGACTGACAAAGATCTTCAAAGAGTGCTGAACGTGCTTTCCGAAGCACGGAGGAGTTTCGGTATATAATGGATGATCACGGTCACGGATCAATATTGGCAAGTGTTACTTTACCTTGAAGATCATCCCGTTGCTGGCCGGTATAACGTCAGGGCTTAACGGAGTCACCGATTAAATCGAAACCTGATGAAAAGAGAATCGAAACCTGATGGGGTACCGGGGTTATTAGGAATTTCTTTAATAAACACACCAAACATACAGTCACAACAAATCGACATAATAGGATGGCATAAAAACGAAGATGAGCCTACAGGAAACCTTAGTGCGATTGTGTGAATATTGTAAGCTGGACTTCTTCTCTTTTTTTATCAATATCGCTAATCTGAACCCTGAAAACGTTAGAGCGCATCCCCCACTGACTGTCTCATATATTTTTTTACATTTTCTGCTTATTGTTAAAGTTGAGGGGATGATAAAATGAGGAAAAAGGAAAGTTAGTAGAGATTTCAAGGGAGAACAGGAGGATGAGTTATTTTCTAAGAAGTCTGGTCATCTACACCAATCTGAAATAGTCAGAATTGATACTGAAGGACTGGTATCCCCCAAACATTCTATTTAATTAACCTCTATTTTAGTGAGCTCACCTCATTAAAAGCCAAACAAGATACCAGCACTATCATATCTACTGGTCATAATTACAAAACTGCAATCACATGATCTCATCAGATAAATTACATTTTATAACAATACAAATCGTTTGGCAACAAAATAAGTGACAATACTTACCTACGTATTTTATAATTACAACAACCACTAAAAATATGTCATGTTCCTTTTTAGGGTTCCGTACCCATAGGGTAAAACGGGACCCTATTAATAAGACTCCGCTGTCCGTCCGTCCGTCCGTCTGTCACCAGGCTGTATCTCATGAACCGTGACAGCTAGACATTTGAAATTTTCACAGATGATGTATTTCTGTTGTCGCTATAACAAAAATACTGAAAACAGAATAAAATAAATATTTAAGTGGGGCTCCCATACAACAAACATGATTTTTTTGCGATGTGTTTCCCAGTCTGCTCCGACTTTCAGTTTTATGGTTCACTCGTGCAAAGTGGTGGCAATATAGATTAAATTGTAATGCACGGTATTTACACCGTTGCATAAACTACTTCAAGGCATTTATTATGCGCGTACCAACATGTTTTCTGCACCTCGTCATGGAAGAGAGACGTGATATTCCGTCGCTTCCGCGGACAAGTGCCACCAGTACACACAGTGACGTAGTGCTACGTTTACGTCGCTACTAACATAGGCTTAAGGCCGGGACTCCACCAAAGCGGAGAGGAGAGGAGATGTGTTGAATAAACCTGGTGGAGTCCCGGCCTAAGAGCGCTATTACTAGTAGTAGGTAGTCAAATCATTACTTTTTAACAAAAAGTATGTTTATTAAATAAAAGGCTTTGCATTCTTAAAATGTTTTTTAAGCGTTCTGTTGATAGATGTGCATGGTACGATTCTGAACTATAAATATAATTTTAGATAGGGACATTTTCTCAATAAATGTACCGAAGAAAAGGATTTGACTACCCATTTGTAACAGCGCTCTTAAGATTTTATGTACCTACTAACACAAACTGTATTCTGAATTCTATGGGCCAAAGTAGTCTAAAATAAACATAAATTATTATTACCTATAAAATATCGGCAGATCACTATAGGCTAATCACCCATTACAAATGTTGATAATTGAATTGACATTTCGTCGAAGTTGCAGCGCACAATGATACCTACTGCCATATAGGTATGTGTAAAAGACACTTTCGGCAACGAGGGGAGTCAGGAAGTGTCCAGCACTGCGTGTATACCAGATCCGCACGCATGTGAAAATGCGTTTATTTTCTAAATTAGGTACCCTATGGTAAAATAATGATGGTGTGGTATTCCGTTTGTTTTAGTGATAAAACTCATGTTGTGTTTCGCTTAGTGGTTCCAAAATTAGTGGAAGTATGCTCAATGTGCGAGTTTTTGCATGCATGCATGTTATTGCAGATCGTTTAGAGTATTAGTAACGGATTTTCAAAAATATTTAATAAAATGATCCAATTTAGTCAGCGATCCTGATGACCATACTTTCCCCAACTCGTATACGTGCGTGCGTCGTCAGGGTGATTCATAACCTTTGCCACCTTGTACAGACATAGATTTTACCATAGCGGAATACCTAACGGAATTTGTTATTATCATCATTACCTCGTAATCTGTTTTGACAATTATCAGCAACATATAAATAAATTGAATTCAGAAGTTTTGAACAGTAACAAAACAATCGATTACGAGACAATTATGCTGAAGACAGCGATTATTTTGGCTGTTGCGGCCGGTAAGTTGTTTTACTTCATTTATTCTTACTGATTTTAATATAAGGGTTCGTCGCTCAAATTTCAAATTTCAAAAGAATATCACTATCCAAGATGCTGAAATTATCGAGCTCGTTTTCCTTGCATTGTGGGTTCTTATGTAAAACCACCATACACGCCACCGCACTTCCCAGGCAGCGAAGATTTTTAAAAGTAATTTGAGGTTTCAAATCTTAAATATATGTGTAGGTAGGTATATGAACCAGGGCTAGGACACCAACTATTAAAATATGATATACTCTATAGCAGTGGCTCCTTATTTGATTTCATAATTAAGAATGTTATTCAATGTATATTAAAAATGAAATAATTTAATTGACTTTGACTTTGTTTAAGCAACCTTTTTGTTTTATTTTCTAGTGTGCTGCATACATGCGGAAACTCGGTTTTTCCTGTACACAAAGTAAGTGCTAAGTAAAAATATTTGAACTATTTTTTTGATAACGCCAAAGTGTCTAAGTAGTTCGCATAGATATAGTACTCGTAAGTTGAGGTGGCCTTTTTGGACAGACGTATTTTTCGACGTTTTCAAAAAATGATACCTAGCTAGATCGATTTATCGCCCCCGAAACCTCCTGCATACTAAATTTCATGAAAATCGTTGGAGCCGTTTCCCAGATTCAGATAATATTTTATATATGTTGCAGTCAAAACTCTTATCCAGTCAATAGTACTGCGGCATAGGGAGACGCACCGGGCGTCGGGAGTCGCTGGGCGATTCCCGGCCACCGTAGGTGCGGGTCTGCGGACGGCGAGCGTTGGTTGGCTCGCCGTCCGATCAAAGCCAGGCCCAGGCCGACGGCGCGTTGTGTTCCACGCGCGCCTCTAAGAGATGTCAGCATAGAAGTAGGGGCCCGTTAGGGCCAGTGCCTGCCAAGGTCGCGGAGTTTGTTCGGAAGAGTTACCGCGGCCCTGGAACGCAAAAGGCACTAGGAGGAGCATAGGTGGGTTTTAGTCAGTAAGAGTCTGACACTCCCTGCCGCTCCACCCAGAGCGGAAGGGGTCATTTGATGATTTCCCATCCTAAAAAAAAAAAAAAAAAAGTCAATAGTACTATACGTCGTAAGTAGTATACGTCATTATGGTTAACACCCCGACTCAGAGTACCCCGACCCGGATAGGTTATGTTAGAAGGCTAAGGCGGGAGCGAAGCGGAGCGGAGCTCCCGCCTTAGCCTTCGTGATTATTTTTTTTTAAACCACCCAGAAATAGGAGCCCCACGAAGCGGGGCTCCGTCGACCTATCTTAGCACAGGTGTTAATCAGTCAAAAGTACTTTTGACTGGTTAAGAGTTTTGACTGCAACATATACATGTATACAAGAATTGCTCGTTTAAAGGTATTAGATGAAAGTCAGGAAAATGGCATTAATTAGATTATTTCATTCCTTCGAACTAACAAAAAGCCAAATTACGTCGGCGAAGACGCTGGCAAAAGCTAGTATTATTTGATACAAGGCTAAGTAAAGCGAATATCCGAGGGTGTCTAGTTGCAGCATGAAATGGGACCTTGCTCCCTAAGCTGCCTCCTCCTACGAGTGATCGTGGACGGGTGGTTCACGAACTCCCTGTGAGTAGCCGAGGTGTCGAGCAATGGGAAAATTCTAGGTCAAACAATGTTGAAGAATGATAGAACTACAGGGTGTGACAGAAATAACGCAAAATCTGAAAGGGGCATTGTAATCATCATTATGTACAACGTTTAATACGGGATTTTCACTAAATTGTTTATAATAATGAGTATAGTGAGGAAACCTTTACATATTTTGCATTATTTCTGTTATACCTTGTTGGTATAGGCGATAGTTTCGGGTCACGAGCTCACATTGTTGAAGCTATTCTCTGATATGTCCATAACTACGATCTATTATTATATCTTCAAGCGTGATAATAAACATGACCGTTTTATAAAAACTTAATCATTTTGTTAAACTGCGTCATATATTTATTTTTTATAGGACCAACCCGTCTGTACCAGAAGAAATCACAGAACATAATAGCTTGTGGAGTTCTTCTGTTTTTAATCATAATAACAATACTGTCATCTTGATCCATGGTCACCGCGGAAGCGCTAGAACGGTATTCAATACGTTGATCACGGATAGTAAGTACCAGTTGAATATCATAACAAATCATCATCTTCCTGCTCTTATCCCATGTTACTAAATGGGGTCGGTACAACTAAAACACTCCCTCCTGTCAGCCGTCATGCTTTCACTAGTTAGTGATAGCATGACGGCTGACAGGAGGGAATCGGGAGTCTGATTGTGTAAGGAGTGATATGAAAGAAAAGGGAGTTCCATTTCTTTCATATCACTCCTCACACAATTCACCCATCTTTGCTTTGCACATAGACCAGTGAATTCATATAAAAATAATAAATATAGGTTTTTCCAACTTTTACACATTTTAAGTAAAAGGTCTGATTGTGAGTGTCATTTTATTTTTCCATAATTTTAGAATAAAAGGTAAAAAGTTATTTAAGAAAATAGATGTAAACTGACTTATCATCGAAACAACTAAGCCTACAATTTTATAAATCGTTCTTCACTAATTAGTTAATGTCAAAAAAACCAGTACAAAGTTTATGTGTTAAAATAACATAATTATTAAAAATGTAAGATTCGTTCATTAAACAATAGCAAACTTTATTTAGTGTAGTTCAACAATATTGTTCTTAACTATTTTTAAACAGTTGTCAACTGAAGCTTTTCTTTTAGATATATTGAGGTATCAAGAACCACACAACGTCATAGTGGTAGACTGGGAAAGAGACGCCAGTTACAGTTACTCGACCGCATCGGCAAGAGTACCATCTGTGGCTCGTGATTTGGAACAAATATTATTAATGCATTCTAGAATCTGGCGTGTGCACTTGGTTGGATTTGGCCTTGGTGCTCATATTGCTGGCATGGCTAGTAGATGGCATATAGGACAATGCAAATGCAATGGAGACGGAGTTGGTAGAATCACTGGTAAGTGATTATTATTTATTAATCACAGTCTCTGGAAAAAGTGAAGTTCTATTGACAGTAACAATAGGGTAGATGACTAAAAAATCTAATTAGTCCGTCGGATAGATTTCCAAAAAATATTGGAGACTTATTGTCAAAAAGTCAAAATACATTTGATTTCGACTATTTTTGCATTTCGACAATCACTGTCGCCAATAGAATGTCACTTAGTCTTTAACCCCAAGCCGGCTATGTTTCAGGGTATACCACCAGATTATAATTCATTTGGTAACTTAATTTCAATAAGTAAGGAACCTAATTTCAATATACTATTTCAAAGATTTAAATTTTCCTTTGTAGCTTTCGAACCACAGCAGATACCTTTATGGAAGCCATTTTTATGACAACGGAAGGAGATAAATGGATATTTCTAATATCTAAGGCTACCTTATTGTATTGCTGGCACTTATAGAAATATTTCCTTTCATTCTTCTTTTTTAGGATTGGACCCTTCTGGAAGTGGCTGGGGCGCCAATTCCCTACGATTACATCATTCAGATGCTCATTACGTCGAAGTTATCCACACAGATGGTTCAGGACTACTTGCCAACGGTATTGGAACTGCTATAGGTCATGTCAACTTCTACGTCAACGGAGGAAGCAACCAGCCAGGCTGCTTGAGCCACTCCTGCAGCCACAACCGCGCCTACGAGTTGTTTGCAGCTTCAATGTATAACCCCAACCTGGTGGGATTCCCATGCGTTTCAACTACGCAGATGAACCTTAACAGGTGCAGCGGACCTGCATTGAATTTAGGTGGCATAGAGTTATTTAAAAGAAGGTAAGTACGATTTTTACTAGGTCGAAGGAAAAAGAAACAGAAACTTATGCATACTACGGACATTTAATATTTTTAACATGCATTTGTTATTATAAATTCCATAATTATAGTAGACATACAATTCACACATATTTTAAATTTACGATTTAAATTATCATTTATCTGTTACATACCTATTAAAAGTGTTTTATCAATACTTTTTACTACAATATATTATCCTTATGTCGTTATGCCTAGGTTGGATATTATAATCTAATTTAACTTTTTTATTTCAGTTCCAGCAATATCTACAGAATCAACACTAGGGGCTACACGTTCTAAGTTAATATTGTTTTGTAAACAAATAAACTTTTTTGCCCCATACTTTTTTTCGTGCCGTTTTCCCAGAATAAGAAAGATCAACAAATGGTTCCAGAATTCTTTATTATTAAAAGTACTTAATTAGAAAATTTTATATTGATACTTTATTTAGAATACTCTAAATTTATACTTTTAATTTCAAAAGTATAAATTAGCCCTTAGAATAATTTTCAAAATTTACGCAGGCATAGAATTACAACATTTTATGTGAGTGAGTGATAATTAGATTTTATAATTTAGAGTTGAGAATGTCTCGAGTCGAACGACATATTTTGTAAAAAAACATATCTCAAGTTGAACTAATGTGAGGGTTCGTGACTCAAATTTTAAATATAAAAAAAAACTATCCGAGGTACTCTTTTTTTAATTATGGGAAATTATCAAATGACACCTCCTGTGGGTGGAGCGGAAAGGAGTGTCACTCGTGACTCTTACTGACTAAAACCCATCCGAGTTCCTCCTTCTGCGTTCCAGAGCCGCGGTGACTCTTTTAAACAAATTCCGCAACACGATACCTCCTGGGAAAACAAGTCAAGCCTGACTGCAGTCTTGCCAGGGCCAGTATAAGTAGTACCTCTACGACTGACAAAGATCTTCAAAGACTGCTTAATGTGCTTTCCGAAGTACAGGAGTTTCCGTATATATGGATGATCACATGGAATGGCAAGGGTTACTTAACCTTGAAGATCGCCCCGATGCTGACTGTTATAACGTCAGGGCTTAACGGAGTCACCGGTAAAAGAAGTTGAAACCCGATGGGGTACCAAGTTTATTAGGACGAGAGGACTTTCATTATTCATCAAAAATAAAATGTAGGTTTGTTTTAAAGTTATTTTCATTGACATTGAATGTATAACTTGGCAATTTAAATCTGTCTTTACTGATGAGTGTCTGACTTAATCGATTGGCAATTAATGCACAGCTTTAAGCCTCAAAAGCATGATACTTGGCATAAAAAGTCAAAGTCAGTCTTAGGATTTATTTTGCCAGCACTTGTAATTTTATGCATTGGGATTGATGAATAATGCACATTAAAAATAACATTTTTTTATTGCGTTAGAAACACAGTAAAGCTCTTTTGTTTTTTTTTGTCAAAATTGCTAATTAATTAGACAATAGAGCCTATTCCCCAATCACTGCCTCATGTTTCTTTACATTTTCTGTATAATGTTACAGTTGGCCTACCGAGATATAGTGAGAAAAATGGAAAGTCAGTCGTTTCTTTAAGAAGGAAATGGACCAAAATACTCGAAATTAGTAGGTACTAAAACACCCATTCACAAAAACATTTTATTTTTAAAATGCGAACGCTACGTAATTCAAATAATATATTAGAAAAATACCAGCATTATCACTATCTACTTATCATAATTACCAAAATTTGCAATCATATGATACTCATCTGATCAGATATATTACATTTCATAATAATAGAAATCGTTCGGCAAAAATTAAGTGAAATTATTTTATTGTTTGCGACTCTGATTATAACCTTGAACTTTGCTTAAACCAAGAAACACACTGTACCCTTTCATTTTTATTTAACTTCAATAAGTTAGAATAAAACAGAACCAAAACTGAACCGATTTTAGAAGTCTGTCCAGTTCTGGATCCACCGACAGCGTTAAATCATGAGCTTCTCCCAGTCTGCTCGGAATATCCTGAAAACACCTGCCATAATTCTATAAATTGACAGTTTACTGACTGAGGTTGGCGAATGCGAACGTTGCCCAAAAATATAATAGACTTTGGTCTTTGGTTCACTCGTGCAAAGCGATAGCAATATAAATCAATATTTTAAGCATTGACACTGGATGGGTGAAATACAGGCAAATCACGGCAACAATTGGAAATTCCAGCCTTCTCCTTAGAAATCTTAAACCAAATAGGCCTAGTCACCAACTGTAAGTTTGATGATAATACTATCGTATATGAATACAAGACACTTTAACAAACACAAAAAGTCTTGGAATATGAAAATGTATTTGGGAGAAGGTCTACATCTCAGGACATTATTCAACTCAATGCACTCAACAGAAGAGGCAGAAAGCACCGCATGCGGACCAGCAGTGCGATTCTGTAAACATGTCGATGTGAACACCTGGGCGGGGCGCACGACGGGTGAGTTGTCAAACCATACAAATAAGATGGAATGACAGCTCTATTGTCGTTCACTCCGCCTAGGTGAACACCGTGAGATGTCACAGAATCGACCGGCTGTAAACATGTCGAAGTGAACACTCGGACGTGCTGCACGACGGGTGAGTTGTCAAACCATACAAATAAGATGGAATGACAGCTCTATTGTCGTTCACTCCGCCTAGGTATACACCGTGAGATGTCGACAGAATCGACCGGCTGATCTGCACGTGGTTAAAAATCGACAATCTATTTTTGACCTAAATAAGGCTATGTTAAGAGTATGATGATGAGGTACCTATTCCGTTTGCATTAGTTCTTCTTTTATTTCGCTTGATAAAATCATACGAGATAGCAAAAGTCTCACCGACGCTCGCGTATAAAACCTGTGACAGAATAAACGCAACACCTGAAAAGGGGTCATTGTACTCATCACTACGAACAAGTTTTACTACGGGACCAACAATGAAGAAGCGAAAAAAAGTCGACTGTCCCATACATTTTTGTGCACATATCTCAACAAAATGTACCAATGAGCTGTTTTTCTTCGCGATTTAGGATTTGGTCTCTTATTAAAAGTGGTTCTTAATGATGAGTACATTGAAAAAAGAGTATTTTCTACTACGTTTTAAGGGAATGTAAGCTAAATATACTTGCACGTATGCGCATACGCAAGCGATCTGCACTAACATTACTGCATTTCTCTTAGAGTAGTCGGTAACGATATTTCGAAAATATTTGATTTATTTGTTTATTAAACGGTTTTATTTGCCATATAATTAAATTTGAAGTGGACCAATTTAGCGGGCAGTCCAGTTTACTATACTTTTCCTAATATGAACGTGCGTCGTTGGTTAGATTCATAACAAATTTAGATTATCATCATATCATACCCTTATGATAATATGATGATAATCTATATTTGTCATAAGATAATCATAAGATTTAATTATCACTAATGGATACCTAAAGGAACAAGAAATTATCATTTTATTAATAATCTGTTTTGACAGTAATCAGCAACATATAAATAAAACGAATTCAGAAGTTTTGAACAGTAACAAAACAATCGATTAATCAATAATTATGCTGAAGTCAGCCATTATTTTGGCCGTTGCATCAGGTTAGTAGTTTTACTTTAGATTTTTAGGTGTACTTCACCTCTTTCCAAGACATCGAAGATTTTTGAAGTTTTTTACGAGGTTTAAAACCTTATCGTAACAGAGTAAAAACTTGAAATTATTACTAGTTTTATACAACTTGTAACAGAATAAACGCAATTTCTCTTAAGGGGTCATTGTACTCATCATTATGAACAACTTTTACTGTGGGACCATCCCCGAAATCGTGAAAAATAATCAGCTGTACAGTACATTTTGTCGAGATAAGCGTACATAAATGAATGGAGCAGTCGATTTGATTTTTCGCGATTTCAGTGTTGGTCCCATGGTAACAGTTGTTCATACTAATGAATACAATGACCCCTTAAGAGGTATTGCGTTTTTAATTTGTTACACGTTGTATAAAAGGTAAAATCTGTATAAAACGTTAAGCCAAGTACATTTTTTTTTATTCGTTTTATTAAATGAAAGGCATAAAAAAATATATATTTAGAGCAACCTATGTAGCCTCACGAAGCATTCCTACTTTTTCTGTTTCATAGCAACATTTTCGTTTTATTTTCTAGTGTACTCCATACATGCGGAAACTCGGTTTTTCCTATACACAAGGTAAGTGCTAAGTAAAAATATGTAAAAGATTTTAAATAACGCCAAAGTGTCTAAGTACTTCGCATAGTAAGTTGAAGTGGCCTACTAATATTATAATTAATGTTAAAGTCAGGACCATGACAGGAATTAGAACATTTCTTTCCAATAGTATACTTCTTCGAACTAACAAAAAGCCATATTACATCGGCGAAGACGCTGGCAAAGCTAGTATTATTTGATACAAGGCTAAGGCCGAGACTCCACCAAAGCGGAGAGGAGAGGAGATGTGTTGAATAAACCAATCCGGTAGGCTAAGCGGAGAAGAGATGTGGAAATAACGAAATCGGATTGGTTTATTCAACACTAGCACTTCGCCCGCGACTTCGTCCGCGCGGTTTTAGTAGGTACTCCACAAACTTCAACGCCCCCCCTATACCCCCTTATAAAAGCTAGTTTTGGAAAATTAAGCACAACGATTTTCATTAATTACATTTATAACTTAGCTATTTCTCCTTATTCTATGGTCTCAGGTTCAGCGCAACTGTTCACCCCGTTCACCCCGTCAGGAGTTGATTATGCAATAATTGTTAGGTACATCTGTTTCAATAATCCCATTTTTAGTTCGTTCATAGCATTCGGACGTAAATTAAAGCAAGCAATAATGTCCTCCCCTAAAAACTTGCTGCAACCCCTGCTTCACCCCTTATTATGTATGTAGTTTATTTGAGAAAAATCCAAACATTTGTTATTCTTATTGTTTTATCGAAAACATTCAAATTCCGTGGTGTTTCAACTTCATCGGACCAAGCATTGATACGATTCTCCCCAGTTCGCTCAAGCCGCGACATTTTTCTTACTCCGTGCATGTTTATTACCGTCGTAACTTTTGAACGAAAGGTCCGATTTGAATAATTTAAAGTGTAATTTACACGGACATAATCAAACTTAATTATCAAACCATTTAAATGGATAAGGATTAATATCATGATACCGAAATCACAATTTTTTCATATCACCAAGGATTTGCTTGAATAATTTGAACAAAAAGCGGTCATGGCGACTTAACCATAATAGTTAGACATATGGTATCGCGGACTTTTTTGTAGACATTGATGACCTCTATAAAACTGTAGTACATCACTTTGCTCTATTGTCAATAGATTCCGCAGCGTACGCGATATAAGGATTTTTTCTCACACCTTGGGTTACATTATCGAAGTTTTCATACGGATCCCTAACTTTTTTGAAAATATTCTATAGCCTATGTCCATCACCTATAATGTAGGATTCTACTGGTGAAAGAATTTTTCAAATCGGTCCTGTAGTTTCGGAGCCTATTCATTTCAAACAAACAAACAAACAAACAAACAAACAAACAAACAAATCTTTCCTCTTTATAATATTAGTGTAGACATCTCCTTTCCTCTCCGCTTTGATGGAGTCCTGGCCTTAGAGCGGATTTCACCAATGAAATTGAACGCGATCAGTAAATCTAAACTGCGTTCAAGAGCTGTCAGTGTAAATATTCCATAGAAAAATAATGACACTGACAGCTCATAAACATGGTTTATTCGCTGATCGCGTTTAGTTTCATTGGTGAAATTGGCCCTAAGTGAAGCGAATATCTTAGTAGGGTGTCTTAAGTTGCAGCATAAAATGGGACCTTGCTCCCTAAGCTGCCTCTCCTAACGAGTAATGGTAGACGGGTGGTTCGTGAACTCCCTAGGAGTAGCCGTGGTGTCGAGCAATGGGAAAATTCTATGTCAAACAATGTTGAAGGCTGATGATATACAGGGTGTGACAAAAATAACGCAAAATCTGAAAAGGGGTCATTGGTATCATCATTATGTACAACGTTTCATATGGGACTAACACTAAATTGTTTATAATGATGAATACAGTGTGGAAACCTTTTCATATTTTGCATTATTTCTGTTACACCTTGTTGGTATAAGCGATAGTTTAGGGTCACGACCTCGCGTTGTTGAAGCTATTCTGTGATCAATGTAACTACGATCTATATTATTATATCTTCAAGCGTGATAAAAACATAATCGTTTAATAAAAACTTAATCATTTTGTTAAACTGCGTATTTCTTGTTTGAAGGACAAACCCGTCTGTACCAGAAGAAATAACAGAAAATTACAGCTTTTGGGGTTCTTCTGCTTTTAATCAACACAACAATACAATCGCATTGATCCATGGGCACCGTGGAAGCGCTAGATCGGAATTCAATACATTGATCACGGACAGTAAGTACGAATTCAACATCATTACAAACGATGTTTGTATTGTTTGCCATTAAGACAATGATTTTCATGGTCAGAAACGAAATTAAAATAACTTACATTGATAACAGCAAAATAGCCGACGAAAATAAGACATGCAGCATCTACTCGAAACAACATTCTATAAGAAACTTATGTGCTGAAACGAAAAAAACTGGACCTCTCATACTTACTCATTTGGAGGTAGCGGAACAGAGAGTAAAGTCCCGCAAACCTCCATTGAAAAGGGAGGATCCTCCGACCAGACGGTTGTTTGTGTCTGGTAGGCAACTGCCCGAGAGTTGATTTTCGGGCTTTGCATATGTTCTAATCGCACGGTAAACTCTGATATCGCGATTTAGGATTTTGTTCAGTTAGTTCACAGCTGTCGAGATAGATGGCACTGCGTCTCATTTGTTGATTCTGCTACGTTAATTTTTTGTGGCGCATTTTTAAATTGGGAGCATTATTTTTTCGTTTTAACTCATAAGTTCTTGTGGAAAGTTGAAAGTGAAAAGTAACTCATGATAAATAAAACTACATATAATTTTGTAAGTACTTATCTAAGTAAATAAAGTATTTTTTTTTTTTTTTAAACGTTGCCCCACACTAGGAATTTCTCCTGTATCGTGGGTGCGTTTACAAACATATAATCTCACATACACAAACAGCCAGACCCGGAACAACTATCTGTAGGCCATACAAATATTTGTTCCGTGCGGGAATCGAACCCGCGACACGCAGCGCAGCAGTCAATCGCTCAACCACTGCGCCAACCGTGTCGTCGTAAATATTCCATAGAAAAATAATGACACTGACAGCTCATAAAGGAACATTTCAAGGAACGTACTTAATTACCAATCACCCTGTATATAAAACTCTTCCATTACTGACTGAGTGACTGACAGACATCGCACAGCCGAAACTACTGGTCGTAGAAAGCTGAAGTTTGGGATGAAAGTTCCTTGGGGAGTGAAGGGTAGAAATAAGGAGAAAGCTAGTTTTAAAATACACAGTTCTTTACTTATATATAGATTTATAAGAAAACCTGTACGAAGTTTATGTTCTAAAATATCATGTAAAACATTTAAGATTCGTTCAGTAAACAATAGCAAACCTGTTGTTAGTGTGATTGCATTGAGATTACCTATTCTGTAAATAAATACCTTCTCAGCTGAAGATTTTCTTTTAGATATATTGAGGTTTCAAGAACCACACAACGTCATAGTGGTAGACTGGGAAAAAGATGCCAGCTACAGTTACTCGACCGCATCGGCAAGAGTACCATCTGTGGCTCGTGATGTGGAACATCTATTTATGAGGTTCGGCAGTTCATATGGAGTTACGCGTCTGCACTTGGTTGGATTTGGTCTTGGAGCGCATATTGCTGGCATGGCTAGTAGACGGTATAGAGGACCAGCCAAATACAATGCTGAGCGATTTGGTAGAATCACTGGTAAGCTAAGATGTTTTCTTTAATTAGCTCTTTCTTACGCTAATCGTCACACTTGGTGTAAATAAATCCGTTTTCTTTCTTTCTTAAACAACCTGAGGCCCTAGACAAAGTGCCATTCAATTATCGAAAGCGACTGTCGAAATGCCAAAATGTAGGAATTTGATCACGTGACATTTCGATGGCATCTGTCAATCCCATACATTTTTGACGTATAGACAATCGCCTTCGCCACGCTACCGCTGACAGAATGTCACTTGTCTAGAGCCCCTGGACGGCTATCAAGTGAATACCATCACCTGTTCATTATTCGTTCGAAAACTTTGCTTCAGTGAGTACCTGCATCAAAAATGTAGTCCAGTGTGGCTTCAGAGTCGCAATATGTAGTTACAATATTAAATTGTAATAATTTTCTTCGACTTTAGCATAGTAAACACTACATTTCTCCTCTTATTCTGCTTTTATAGGATTGGACCCTTCTGGAAGTGGCTGGGGCACCAATTCTCTACGATTAAGAAATACAGATGCTCATTACGTCGAAGTTATCCACACAGATAGTTCAGGACTACTTGCCAACGGTATTGGAACTGCTATAGGTCATGTCAACTTCTACGTCAACGGTGGAAGCAACCAGCCAGGCTGCTTGAGCCACTCCTGTAGCCACAACCGCGCCTACGAGCTGTTTGCAGCTTCAATGTATAACCCCAACCTGGTGGGATTCCCATGCACTTCTACTACGCAGATGAACCTTAACAGGTGTAGCGGAACTGCATTGAATCTAGGTGGCACAGAACTATATAAAAGAAGGTACGTACGATTTTTACAAGGTCTAAGGAAAACGAAACATTTGCATAATGCTGATATTTCATATTTTTGGTAAGCTAAGCAATCGCTTTACGCAAAATACTATTATTCAGCTGAATCCGGTTAAACTTGAAACCCACCTAAACATAGTTGTGAAAAACGCTAGGCAGATGATGATTTAATACGATAACAAAATAATAATATTGTAACAAATCTAGACATACAATTTAGACATATTTTAGACTCACATTTTTTTTAAATTATCATATTTAAAAAAACATTCTCTCTATTACACACAAAGTGTTTTATCCAAGGAACTTCTACTACAACCTGGAATGAGCATTGTCAATTTGACACCAATATAAAAATAACCTTATGTTTATGAAGTTAAGTTCTATTACAGACAATCACTTGGTCAAAGAGAAATCCGGTCCGAGGGAGAAAGCGCTTGGAGAGCCCTGTGTCCCTTTCTAAAGTGTTGCCAGGAGGATTATTCCCGAATTTAGTAGGAATGGTAGGAAAAAATAATATTGTCGTGACTTATTAAAAAAACATTAACTTTCGTTCTGATATATTTCTAATATTTTTAAATTATCTGTTAGAATGAGAACATTTTTTTAGAAATAATTTAGATACTGTATTGAAATGTAATTAAAATAGAAAAGATTATTAGTAGAATATATAATTATATAAGTTAGACTGGTAACCCACCAGCCATATTTATTTGTTGTAAAACAATCAATTTCTTTATTCGGATGTAATAAAGATGGTTAAAAAGTGTGCGATTCAAAAGCTGTTCGGTTGCAAAAGCGAAGGATTCGCTTTTGCAACCGCAGGATGCGGTGTTTCTTTCTTCAAGTAAGTATATTGCAATTTTTGAAGTAGGGTGGCCATAATGAACGAAATTATAAGATTATTTACACAATGCAGCATATAAATAGGAGGTAGTCTTCAACGTAAGCATAATAAAACTTTATATGGAATGGTGTACCGAATACTTAAAAGACGTGATCATGAAATTTCACATTTCCCGAGGAACATTGTAGGGAAATGGCAAAAAAGTTTCAACTTCCCATATTAATCGCTGATTTAGGTGTATTACTTCGTATATTTGAAATAAATTTAAAAAATATAATTTCAGACTGCCTGGAGAAGAATCAGGGAGAAAAAATGGCTTGATGTCATTCCAAGTCATTCAAATATCAAAAATTATTCCGTTATTTGCAGCCTTCATTTCAGGCCCCAGGATATAATAAAACATAGTTTGATGCGTTTTACTTTAATCCATCCATAAAGCATAATTATTATTAACTTATGAAATCAAATTATTGGTTAATAAATTAAATCCTACTATATTAGTCTCAACCTACATTATATTGATTGGTCACCCTAATGAAAGGGACAGAGGGCTCTCGCGAAGCTATCTCCCTCGGACCGCGTATCGACAGCCTGTGCACATTCCAGGTTGTAGTAGAAGTTCCTTGGTTTTATCAATACGTTTTACTACGAAGAAAGATGTATAATCTTTAATCCTTATACCTGGGTGGATTTTATAATTTAATTTTGCTTTTTTTTTTCAGTTCTAGCAGTATCTATAGAATCAACACAAGAGGCTACTCGTTCTAAGTTAATATGGTTTTGTAAACAAATAAACTTTTTTTGCTTAACTTGCTTTCGTGCTTTTTTTCCAGAATAAGTAAGGTGTCTATACCAAATAGCCCCAGTATAGTTATAAATAACCAATGTTGTGAAAGATCTTTTCATTATAAGTAATCTATACTAATATTATAAACGCGAAAGTTTGGATGTTTGTATGGATGTTTTTAACTCAATCACATCAGAACGACTGAACGGATCTTGTAACGGAGTGGAAATCATCTTGAATGTCCTCTGCCCTGGGGTGGAAGTAGGGGTCTGTAAGAATTCTACCGACTAGAACCACCTCGTGTTTCCTCGTACACTTGCACCGGGGGCTACGGAAGCATACCGTTTCGTGCTATAAAATTTATTGGTACATATTTTTAGTTTAAAATTCAAGCAACCTCTACTACCACAGGAACATACCCAGGGTCTAAACGCAGTACATCATCATCATCATCAACATCATATCAGCCGTAAGACGTCCACTGTTGGACATAGGCCTCCTCCAAATGGGGGGGTTCGCCATAATCGCCACGCTTGGCAGGCGGGTTGGCGATCGCGGTGTAGCTGTAGCAATGTACTTACAGAGAATGCTGCTGCCCATTCTCTGGGGACTCCCTTAGTCGCCTCTTACGATACCCACGGGAAGTAGAAAAATGGAACTTAATTCATACGCACGTTTATTCAGTACGTTTTGATGAATTAGGTTCTTGTTTTCAGTAGCAAGTTAGCAGTATAACTCTTTCTATATGTTTGTACTGTCTATACCAGTGTATGCATGAAAAGAAACAAAAATTAAACTAATCTGACTGTCTTTTATGCACTTTTAAACCAGCCGAATAACTGCAAAAGGACAGTTCAAAAATACATCTTGAAACTTTAGAAACATAGTAACTCAAAGTTAAGTCTTCTGAAGAGAAGACTCAATTAATTGCATCCAACAGTTACCCAGGACCTACTTCAGGCGTTCTTATAGACGAGTGTAAACGAACCGTTACGGTAATCCTGCAGGATAAGTTTACTCACTTAACGAGGCTTCTTACTTATTTCACTTAATGCTACTTAGCTGGTCACTGAACCATGTAAGTGGAAACTTTAGAAGCTATAAAGCTCAACTTACCTACGTCTGTTGTCAAAGTGCATGGCATTTTTTCGTTTTTAAGCTCATGTTTACATAGCACTGTAAGGACCCTTTATCCAAACGCCACAAAGACTGATTGCAAAAAAATTGGCATTGCGAATCCTTGGTGCGCAAGGTCGACTCGCACTTGACCGGTTTTATCGTTGTTGTTATACTTTAGTATTATAACCTATCTGGTATACAAAGTGTGTTGCTGTAATGTATGTCCTATTTATGTTATAGAAAACAAAAAAAACGTAAAAAAACTGAAAACGACGCCAGACGAACGGACGTGGAGGGGGCTGAAATGGAATGCCATTAACGGCCCCATTTTGCCTACTCCAGGTGAACGTTAGTCACTGCGCCTCTCAGGAACTATTGCTCCTGAGCATGACGCAGTGATTGACGCCTGCGGACGGCGAGCAATGGGTAACTCACTGTCCGATCAGAACAGGCCCAAGTCAACGGCGCCTTTCGTTCCACGCGCGCCGGAAATAGCAGTCAGCAACGGAGACGGGGCCCGCCAAGGCCAGAGCTTGTCAGGGTCGCGGAATATGTTTGAAAGAGTTACCGCGGCCCTGGAATGCAAGGGCAATGGAAGGAACACGGTTGGGTTTTAGTCAGTAAGAGTCTGACGTTCCCTTCCGCTCCACCCAGAGCGGAAGAAGTCATTTGATGATTTCCCATCCTTTAAAAAAAAAGAGACGAACGGACGTATGGATGGACCAACGGAGGCGGACGGCGGAGGCAGCGGGGATTCCGTTGGTTACCCTTCGGTTACGAAACCCTAAAAATTGTAGCGTCAGGTACCACATTGATTCTATGTAGCATACACTATTTGGGAAATGGCGATGCCTTGCTGCAACCTGTTTTGAGACTAGAAAACTTTCTGCTAAATGATGATGATGATTTGATGTCGCTTGGACCTAGCTATACTAAAAATATTGATTTTATCGCATGATTATGAATAGCGTGGAGGGAGAAGAGAATTTAGTTCAACAAACTTTAGCGCCTGATAAAAAAGTACGAGCTTTTTTATTAATCGCAACAATATGAAAACTTTAATGAATCTTGTTGCCGCTTTAGTTCATCATATCAGCCGAAAGACGTCCACTGCTGGACATAGGCCTCCCCCAAGTGTCGCCACAGCAACCGGTCCTGTGCGTCTCGCATCCATCGGTTACCCGCGACCCTCACCAGGTCATCGGTCCACCTTGTGGGAGGCCTTCCAACGCTGCGTCTTTCGGTACGCAGTCGCCACTCCAAAACTTTTCGGCCCAATCGACCATCTGTTCTGCGAGCAATGTGCCCTGCCCACTGCCACTTACCAGTCACCCAAAGGGCAATGGAGAGGGCAATGCTCGGAGTTTCCTTGCGTGATCGAATCAGGAATGATGATATCCGCAAGAGAATCAAGGTTACCGACATAGCCCGAAGGATCGCCGCTTTAGTTGATAACCTAAAATTATAATAGAGCCTGCCACCGGACTGTTGATGAGGTAAATACACTTCTGGACACATCTATTGGCCCACCTTGTATTTTCAGTTTCGTTTGCTCCTAGCTAAAATTTTATATTAGGTCGAGCAAAAAGTTTTTATGCAGTTTTGAACCTGGCACATTCACAATTTCATTCAATAGTCTTTTTTTGAATTTCGAACACAGAATTTAAAGAAACAAAAGACAATTTGGAGCCTGTTTGTTGATATCAAACAATCGAATACTAAGAAAACTTGGTTTTATTGGTTTACTTGGATTTAATTCTTGAAAAAGTGATTGATATCTTTGGTTTTGCAACAAACATTACTTATTCTTAACATTAAGGTGAGGTTCTATCAATAATCTATGGATACTTCACCTGAAGTCGCCGCCCAAGCTGTGGCACTTATTCAGGCCGGACACAGCCAGAGAAACGTGAGTGCTCAACTTAATTTAAGTCGATCTGCGGTCCGAAATGTTTATTGGAGGTACCTAGAGACTGGCGGCTTTATTCGTCGCCAAGGAAGGCCACGATCTCGGGTCACAACTGAAAGGCAGGATTGATTCATCGTGACGACCAGCTTAAGAAATCGTCACCTTACCTCCATTGAGATACAAAACCAACTTCGCGACTTCCACGGAGTATCTTTGAGCGCTCGAACTGTTCGGAGAAGGTTAAAAGAACGCGATATGGTACCACACAAGCCAGCTAATGGGCCCAAACTAACGCGAGCCCACCGAACAGCGCGCCTTCATTTCGCACGCAGTCATTTAAATTGGACACAGCAAGATTGGAGCCGTGTACTCTTTTCTGATGAGTCTAAAATTGTGTTACATGGCAATGATGGAAGGAAGAAGATCTACCGACGTAAGGGAGAGCATTTCGCACAATGCTGCTTTGAAGAGAGGGTTGCTTATGGCGGTGGCTCATGGACTGTCTGGGGCGGTATATCCGCGAGCGGCAAAACTCAACTTGAGGTTGTTACAGGACCACGGCTGCCAACATTAAATGCTGAAAGGTACATTCGTCAGTGCTTAGAACCTCACGTGATACCATACGCGGACTATGTGGGCCCAAATTTCCTTTTTATGCATGATAATGCAAGAGCCCATGCGGCCGGCATCGTCAGGGAATATCTTCGGGATGTGAACATCACAGTTATGGACTGGCCAGCCAGAAGCCCAGACATGAACCCCATTGAGCACATGTGGGACGAGCTAAAAAGACGTGTTAGGGCTCGTCAGCCAGTTGCCCAGACGATGCAGGAGTTGAAAACTGCCATAGAAGAGGAATGGGAGATGATCCCTCAAAATTTCATAGAGCGGTTGATAAACTCTATGCCTAATCGTATGAGAGCTGTGGTAGATGCCCATGGAGGCAACTCGCGTTATTAAATTAAACCTTTATTTGATAAAACATGTTTTTTATTCAAAAATCAATTGCCTTTAACCGCTGCGGCCCCGATATGTGAAAATTCCCAAAAAAAAGTACATCTTATGTAATAGGTAAATAAACATTAAATTCGCGATTAATTCGCAACACACCGGTGTGTTGCCGGGGCCGGAGCGGTTAACAAGGCGCATATCCGACTTGTTAGGCGTAGCTCCATGTCGTATGGTATTCTGAATTCAAATTTAAAACAATATGATCGAAAAAGATGGTGAAATGTATCAGGTTTAAAACTGCATCAACAGTTTTTGTTCAATCTAGCAATCATATTTCGGTAGGGGCCATCAAAACCTAAACTCTAAGGTGGGCCAATAGATGTGTCCAGAAGTGTATTACAAAAAAAAACAAAACGTGAGGATGACAGTTCTTTTGATTGAATGTAGAGAAAAGTAAATTATAATGTGAAAAAAATCTCTGCTAGTGAAGTTTTTGATGCAAAAGCAGAAATACATAGTGCAAACTTTAATTAAGTAATGTTGGTATATTATGATCACATAGATTGTGTGCAAGTGCGCACTAAAAGAGCAATCTTGAACAAAGAAGACGCATAAAACAACTAGAAAGCGCAAAGAAGCTTGAAAGGCATGTAGGTAGTAAATATTACCTTCTATTATATTTAACTATTTAGATTTCATCGCCTTTCGTATAACAAATTGGCTTAGTTTTAGAAATGTGATAATTATACGATTTTTTTTCTAATAAGGATGGGAAATCATCAAGCGACTTCTTCAGCTCTAGGCGGAGCGGAATGGAATGTCAGAGTCTTACTGGCTCAGCCCATCCGTATTCCTCCGCTTTATCAAGGCTGTGGTGACTCTTCGAACAAATTCCGCAGTCCTGGCAGGAATTATACGAGTCTAAAACCATATTTTGTTGTAGTTGGGCTATGACACCCAGCCATTTGCTTTTTTTTAAAACAGACAGACAAGACACACGAGTAATTATACAAGGGTTCCTTTTTTTTCTTTATCTACTAATTTTAGTAAGTTTACAATATGTCGCTTGTCCACTTTTGGCTGTTTCCTTAACTTTATGATTTAATTGAATTACATATTTTATCACGACTTCATAATTATGATTAAAAACCTTGTTTGTGGGATAAGACCCTGTTCTTTCAAACAAGTGATGTGTAGACTCTGCTTTACGAATACTATACAAGTAAATAGTATGTCAGTTTATACATCTTATATGTACCTGCTATGATTCCCATTAAAATCAATACATTGTCAATTCTGTTTGTTTGTTCCTGTCTGAGCAAACACTAGCTTTTCCACACGGTTTTGTGTTTTGACAAAATATTATTTTAACAATTCGCAAATATTTAAATGGGAAACAACGTAGGTTGTTAAAAATGCGGAAGATTATAATAACTTTTTGTTCATGACTTGTGTATAACCATTATTTAAAACATTACAATTGATTTATCTGATTGGAATGTTCATTGATTTTAGATTCATGTATTTTTCTCAGACAATAAAACTTACTAAGTATATATTTTGCATATATTATTAACCTAGATCAGGCAGGTCTACATTACAGTTATAACTAAAAACATTCTCAGTTGTAATTCATGTAAAGCACAATTGTACTAACTTTTTACTGGAACAAAAAATTTTTATAAAAAAAATATTATTATTATATTATATTAAGTTGCTTTAGTGGTACAGTCAGGAAATGTATTCTGATAATCCTTAGAGAACCAATAAGGCTCTAGACAGACGGACTGCATTTCAACTGCAAATTTGCAGTTCGGATGCAGTTTGAATGCAGTTGACACGACTGCAATAGAACTGCAAACCAACCGTGCAGTCCGATTGCAGTCGGTGTGCAGTTCACACGACTGCACGCCGACTGCAATTGCATTGCACCATACCCACCCGCCCGCACTACTTAAACGCTCCGCCCCCCCCCCCCCCCCCCACGCATAGAATCAGTCGTAGAAACAAGGTTAGAGTGAGCAGACGCGTTGTCTGTCCGTAAATAAAATTAATATGTCGAGCAACAAGGTTGTAAGATTAAGATTTGACGAAGCTTGTTTCTACGACTGATTCTATGCGCGGGGGGGCGGAGCGTTAAAGTAGTGCGGGCGGGTGGGTATGGTGCAGTTCGGATGCAGTTTGAATGCGTAAAAACCATATAAATATAAAATATTACATCTATGGTAAAAACATTATGTGAAGTTCTGGAAAACTAAATTTCATAGGTAGTATTAATACTAACTCTATTTCTCTAACTATGGGTCGCGATCGAACATTCAATGGGTCCATAGGTATTTTAGGCCCATATCGGTAATGAAAATAAATAGGAAAGATATAAATAGGTACTATGGTTGAAACTTGATTCGTATAAACAGATTATTGCCTTTTTTTTTCTTAATTTACATATTTTTCTTCACGACAGTCAAGATCAAATCCCGAATTTTGTCGTTTTCGTGACAAGTCGAGGTCCAGTCAACTTTGGGAACCATGCATAAAAGACATGCATGGTGTGTAAGTACTTTATTCTTGTACATTATGAAGTCGAACAAAACTTCGATTTTATGTTTGCAGAAATCTTTGATTTTCCGTAATAGGTAATAATGACATAAAAGACTTTATTTCCTCAGATTTTCTTGCCATTCGTCACGATACACGAAACCATACTTTGAACGGATTTTCTCGTCAATCTTCTTCAGTGCTTCGTATCTGCGGGGGTAAATGCTGGATGAGCGATCACAATTGTGTAATGACATGTCACTTGCTAGTACGCTTCCTACTAATCTATACCTATCTAATATTTGTTAGTAAACTGCTAAGAGACAGTGGGGTAAGGTATAATGGGGTATGGCGAGTAGGGATTATTCTTTTGAGGTTGTATCAGCAACAAAACAACAACAGCAACAACAACAACATCTCCTTAATTCCTCACGTTGGTTCTCTATGACAAAATGACATGACAAAAAAAGTGAGCAGTCACCGTACGCCTAGCAAATGTGAAACATTACCTGTACAAAATAATTTCGAATGATCATGAAAATAGTTTATGATTGGAAAGAAATATGTCATAATTAATAATAAATTATATACCTATTTAGATTGTTAAAGAAAGATGACAGTAATTTGATATTTTTGGAAAATGTTTCATGCTATCATTTACCTAGCTTGGCGACGCGTCGCCGCGCCATCAGTCGGTCTGACCTGCCGCGGGCCGCATTGGGTGTTTTACATCAAAAATCACGCTCTAAGAAATGTGAAACAATAAAATATGCATAAAGTAATGCAGAGAATAGTGGTCGTATACCACTTTAACTTACATATTATTAGCAGAATCCGCTAAGGACCAACTCCCAATATAATTTGACGAAGAAAGCCCCAGAAGTTTGACTGCTTCACTTGGGACTACTTTTACAGTAAGATAACATTATGCTCGACACGTTAATATCAGAATTTAAACCAACAATGAGGCGTAGGTAATTTCAATAGAAAATAATTTTAACAGAAAAAACATTGCATGCGATTCTCATGATTTAATTCATTTTAAATTTAATAAGAACAAGCTTAACACATTTTTTTTTTATTTGGCACTTATGCGTACAGGCTTACATTTTGCTGTACCGTTCCTACCTATAATAACAATGGGTTCCCAACATCCCAATTTGTATCGGAAAACCAAACTAACGTGAAACTTGCAATATTATATTTTGTCAAGTCAATATTCAGTCAGTTCGTGTATTCTCATTGAAGTACCATCGTATGCCTCGTTTAACACGTCGCGCCGGCTAGTCTGCTCGGGAGTAGTAATAAATGAAGTTTTAGGTAAGTTACGTCTAATAAAACGAGATGAATGAGGATTAAATATCTCAATATTTAATCTACTAAAATCCTTTATAATTCAAATAATAAAAATAAATTTAAAAATTTACCTAATTGGAATGAAAAGTGGATCGCGATCTACCGTGACTACACTCTACCTACAAGTGTACAGTACAGTACAGTGGTTTTTATCGTAAGTCCGTTTTCAAACATAAATGATCCATGTACAGATAAAGACAAATCACCATACGACAAGCAGCCATAGCTTTACGCTGTCTTACGGAAAACGAATAATAAACCTTTTTTACTCTTTTGATGCTATGAAAACCAGCTCATTTCAAATGTCAAGGCTTAATAGCTTCATTACCTGATCCCACAAAAAACGTAGTGATACTGTGTGTGTTCCCAACATACACAATATCACTGCGTTATTTTTTCGGAGACGTTTTCATTCCATTTACTCACTACTCCGTGGTGCCCAGGCATCAGTGCAGCGCGTAATTGAACTCGTTAGGTGGCCGGCCAACTGGCTGGCGCGATGCAGTATTGCTGCCATTGCTATTTTATTTAGCTGACTGTGTGAGCGAGTCCTTAAGTGGAGTTTAAAGTTTAATACGGACTTTCTCATGCTATAAAGTATTGTTGGGCGATGCTATTGTGGTATTTGTAGGTAACATGTTTGAAATATCGAGAATTACGCTTAGGTTTATAGGGAATATCATTATTGTGTTGGGGGCTAAGTGTAACCCTGTGTGTTGCAACTGTTCACTTCTAATGGAACAGCTATACTATACGATCGGAGTGAGATTAGGAACAGCACTCATGGCTTAGGTTACGTGCTTACCGACACACGAGAGTGTCACACCGCCAACTTTCAAAATCCGTGCTGCCATTGAGAAATAACATTGCTCAACTTGAAAAGTGAACCCAGGATCACACCCCCAGCAGTTTCACTTGTGACTGCGAAACCAACAGGGTAGTTGAGCATAATACACAAGTATACATATGTATTATAGTATCACGTTACCGCTAACTGTAGCTTCAGTTAGCTCCTCGAATATTATTACCTGTGTGTGGTTTGCTGAACTGTTATGCAGTAACTGGTAAACACAGGCTTAACCTCAACTTCGGAGAAGTGAATGTCAAGTCATGGACTACCACAAGTTGCTCTTTCAGGAGACTTCTTGGTAAAGAGACACAAATAGGGCAACTTCTGTGTCTAACCCGATAGGTACTCTGATGCACTCTTTAGAAAAGCGAAAATAGTAGATTATGCACCCAGGGGATAAAGCAGTGTCTTGTGTCACGGGCGTCATATTGAATCTCGAACGCATAGAAGGATTCGGGAGTTTAGAGTTTAACTCACGAGCGAAGCGAGGGAGTTAATACAAGAATCCTGAATGCAGCGAGGGATTTAAGCAAGCCCAAGACAAAGACACCTTTATCCCCGAGGAGGATACTCTACTTTTCACACCTCCTGTGAGAAAATAAGAAGCCATAATACGAAAAACAAAGTATTTTAAATTTACAAACACTAAGTAGAGACATGTCCTTAGAACTATACTGTCAACCTACTTAAAAAAAGTTAGTTTAATACCCTCAGACCAACAAAAAAAGGTAGACAGCGCACCGCGAACATCAAAAGTGAAGCCACAAAACCGTGCTCCTTCAAGTAAATACACAGGCTCACGCACACACCTACATTAAAACCATGCTCATCGGCCTTAGTACGTCACGAGCCGTCGTCTAGAAAACATTAATAGAAAAATATAATTATGCCTTCCTGTGTAGTAAAAATTTGTAAAAATATAATAGCAAATCACATAAAAAGTCTCACGGAATCACTTTTCACTTGTAAGTACTTGAAATAACATCGTTTTTATTATAAATTAACTATGAATTTTAGGTTACTTGGAACAAAAAACGTCAACAAACGAAAGCAGTGACATTAAGTGTGAGGGTTGCCATAATGATTTAAAATTTCCACATTCGATTAAACAAATTTAAATGATTTCTATCTTCGAGTTATATTCCTATTTTCTTTTTTTTCATGTATAAAATATTTTAGATTTGAAGTTTTCAACACATTTGCGAGAAAACAGAACAATAGGTAATTAAAAAAACATTTTGTTTTTAGATAGTCGGAAAGTCGCAACAATCTTTGACGTTTGTAGTATGAAAATAGCGTGAATTTGCAAATGGAACTACATCTTTCGTCTCAACCTTTTATAACTTAACTTACCTACATAATTGAATGTTTTTTAGGTATAGATCTTTCTGAAAATTAAGTTACAATACCATACTCAACAATATCTTACTTGTGCTGACTTGCACAATATTAGCTTACCCATAAAATATATTTCCCAAGTTATAGGAAAAAAAAATAAAAAATGGCAACCCTTCGAGACACACATAGATAAAAAGATGGCTTCAACTTTGATGTTCGCAGTGCGCCGTCTACCTTTTTTTGTTGGTCTGAGTTAATACCATACGAATTTGCAATATTCGCGCCTTTTTTGCGTTCCACTCGGTATACCTACCACATAGCGGCCACGACCAACTCGATTTTCGTTTTTTTTTTACTTTCCTGTGGGTAAGTAAATATGTGCAGGCCTATTGTTAGCAACCTAATACAATTTATGTGTAGGTACACAATGCTTTATACAGAGCTTTATATCAGCTGGTAGAATGGGTTCGGACGCTTGGCTGTATGCAATTTGAATTTAGAACGTCATAGGAGATGCTCGAGAAAATAGTTTTTAAATTAATAAATCGACTATAAATGGGTTTTAAGTGTTATTTTTATCCTTCTATACAATAATCCGTACATAACCAATTATTCTTATAATATTGTCTTCAATCCTGGACCCTGGTCAATCCTTATGATTTTGTAGAAATTCGAGAATATCATCCCTAAGCAGTAGTAAGAGTATCGAGAATATCTTTCCTCTTTCTGGAACAGAAAGAGAGAGACAGAGACAGAAGGCGTTGTAAGTACCTAATATACCGCCAATTGAGCAGACAGATGAGGTTCCAAATTTAAATCACATTATTGACCAGCGGGTTATAATGAAATCCAGTACAATATTATTGCCCGGCTGTGCCACCGGCCAAAAATGACTCACTTTAAGTTAGGTTGGCATGACATATAATTTGACGTTTTCGATCAGGTGGTGTGAAAAATATATTTTGTAACGCTAGTAACAGAAACTCTGCGGATACTTGCAAACAAACTGATTACTTATATCGTTTAATACCTTCATTCGTCTCAATAGATTAAGAGGGCCTAGAATAGTAGTTTATGCAACGGTCATATGAAAAGGGTTATTAAAACACGAATGTGGGTTCATCACACGGTTCACACGGTTTTAATACCTAATTATATAAGCATACAGTATTATATCTGTGGCCTGGTTCTAAAAGGGCCAAAGTTCGTTTTTGTATGAAATGAGATTGTAACGCCAGTTTATTGAAAAAGTACGATATTTTTTTGTGCTAAAAGGGCGTTAGTTTATCAACAATCTTTCAAAAGTTACTACGTGAAAAAGGCCAATGTAGTGTGCGCTTTCATACCGTTTAGTTAAAAAAAATATTTGATAAAAGGGCTGCAGTGTACTTAAGCCGATAAGAAATATTGTTTTTTTCACTTAGCTAGTAAGAACTAAAACGACCAAACTTAACATTAGCCCTTTTTGTAAAAGACTCTTCGTTTGATGCTTAGCTCATTTAGCCATCCATTTTGTGCGTCGCTGGAGGCTGGCCCCGAAACGGAGGATGTTATGTCAAGTTCAGATGAAGAAATATTGTAAATTCTGATTAATTTTATAAGTAATTATGATCTAACATAATAATTATCATCTGTGCTAAAGGGGCTTAAGTAGTTAATATTTTCAAAAATACCCAATTTTTCTGAAATTAGAATTAATACATAAATCAATATAAAAACATAAATCAAATAACAGTAAAATATTTTTGTATCTGTGCTAAAGGGGCTTAAGTAGTTAATATTTTCAAAAATACCCAATTTTTCTGAAATTAGAATTAATACATAAATCAATATAAAAACATAAATCAAATAACAGTAAAATATTTTTGTCATACTACAATATAACACGTAAATAATAACTATTAATGCTGGTTCATTGGTCTAATGCTCATTACTGAAAATAAGGATTATTGATATTGGCCCTATTAGCACCAGGCCACAGATATCTTTACTCATACAGTTGAAATAAAACATAAGTGGAAAATAGTCTATACCAAACTCACAGCCACGGAAAATATATGTGGTATGGCGGGTATTCTCATTACGTTGAGTGCGCAGCGTGCGCATCCAAAGACAATGATACTATTTTTCTACATTAAATCAATGATCCCATACGCGTCAATTAATTAAAATGTTGAACAGTAATGGTTTTTTTTTTAATTTCACCTATTCACGAAAAAAAAATACGAGTTTAAACAATCGTTTTTGAATTCATATTTGGAACATTACGTTGTGAGTGTAGATAATGTTTTTCTGCCAGCGAAAACAAAATAACTGTCAAAAAACGTCCAAAATGTATAGCATTGCTTTTATATATCCTAAAAGTTTAAAGAACTAAATTGAAGTAATTTAATCAAGAGTTTCATTCAACAATAATGCCGCGAACATCCAACGTAAAGTTAGGCTACAACCGAGTCTGCATAGTTATTCCTCTGTTATTTCATTAATAAGACTCAGAAACATCTGCGGCACCTGTAGGTATATTATGTTATTGTTCAGTGACCAGCCAAAATTTTAGAGGCATGAAGTTTCAATCAAATGCCCGATATTTGCACTATGTACCTACATATTGCCGAGTTATACAAGTAAGAATGTACGAATGATTTATTAACCGGCTTCAAAAATTACGTTGTATATTAGTAAAATGTTACCCTTAATATTATCTACTCTAAGTCATTGCCTCCATAGGACTCAATCAAATGTCCATATTGTTATCTACGGACATAATTTGACTTTTTTCCGTTGTTATGGCGACTGATTGTTTTAGAGGAATTATGTTCAAAATAACTTATCTTACTTTAACTAAAGCATTAAAGAACAATGTAATTTATATCAGTCGACTCAGCCTCAACCCATCTGATTGAAAATTATTGCTTGTCAAAATTTGATGTTAAAATCCTCAAAACGAGAGTATAGTGTCGCGGAGTCAGCTAGTATTGTACAAAGAGTCATCAAACCAAAGAAAAAAAGCATAAACAATTAATAACGAACGCACTAATAACCACTCGAACCATAAATAAGGTTCTATAAATCATATAGACGTCACGTAGTGTTGGTCTGACGTGGTTTGATTGATTAATTTATCGCAGCTCCTTGTTAATGGCTCCCTAATGGTACCTATATGGCACAGAGCATCGAGAGGCTTTGTCGACAACCACTACGAGAGTAGGCATTGTCAAAACTTCAAATGCAAACCATAGTACGTATATGGCATAGTGCACCCAGACTCCTCCCCTCCCCAGGCCATTGTACTGATAATTATAAACAAATTTTACAATGGGACCTACACTGAAATTGCGAAAAAATATAGACTGCCCTATATATTGTCCGGATAAGTCGACAAAAGTACTGAACAGCCAATTTTTTTCTGTCTTTTTTAGGGTTGATCCCATAGTAAAAGTAGTTCATAAAAGTATAATTACCCCGTTCCATATTTTGCGTTGGTTCTGTTACACGTTGTATAAAAGGGAGCCCACCGAGATGTCTCGCCTCGTCGATCATTGCCAGAAACGGTTTGATCTAAACTTCCCATGCAAATCATGGTATGTATGTGGCACAGTGCACCCAGACGCATCCCTTCGGCAACCACTGCTAGAGCCAGCATTTTTTGAAAATTCCCATACAAACCTTGAATGATATGAAACAGACCTCCGAGAGGCTTCGTCGAAGACCACTGCTAGAGATCGTAGTCTCATTATTATCTTTTTCTTACTCCTCTGCTGCTCTTCACTGATTTAATTTCGTAGCAGGTTCCAAGACAGTTGACTCGTTTCTTCGGGACTCATTGAGCTTCATTTACTCTTTTATTTTTCTGGTAGTCGGGTTAGTAGTACTAGGGGGGGGTTACCAGTACTTAATGACATCGCTGGTTACTGACGACGCGAGGCGATTCTGTGTTCTGTGGTAGGTACTTATATGGCATATCAATGGCGGGTTAAGAGACAAGACATGTTATGGTATGTTGGACTGATTTGGTTAGATTACGTTGTTATATGGTAAGTATAAAGTGATAACTATAATAGTAGGTACCTACCGGTGTATCGCTAGTATGTACCAGTGTCGTTATCGACTTCGGATGATTATTCTGACGTGTGACCATAAAAGGTTAACTATGCCTTTTTAAAGATTGAGCATACAAAATGAGATGCCATTATAAACTTATGAAACAAAGAATTGAAATACGTGGTAGAATAGAATGAGTTTTGATTAAATTAGTGCATGTAACAATGCAATCAGTTCAAGAAATATTTTATTACATACGAGTATATAATGTGTAACAGAATAATTGCAATACTTCATACGGAGTCATTGTACTCATCATTATGAACAACTTTACTTATGAACAACAGCTGGTGGTTGGTCCCATTGATGAATACAAAGACCCCTTAAGAGGTATGGCTAATGGCGTTTATTTTCAATCCATTTTTTGTATTGCGTCATCCTAACACAAAGTGATCACCGCGTGGATATCACGTATATAGGGTCCAATTAAAATAGGTGGACAAATTTTACCACAGCGCTCAGTAGGTCTAACCAAAGATATCCAAGCAAAAAAAAACACTGTTTAAAATGATTTTGATTTGACCTAAAATAATAAATACCTGGTACTCTAGAATAAACACATCCATCCAATAGGGGTAGGTATGCGGTGACGTGGTCACGTGCGCCTGCACATTTGTAGTATTAAGGGATGTGTTTATGCATTTGGTAACCAACATTATTTATAAGTGTATTTTTGTTCGCTGATTATTTTAATTGTAGGTATCTAATGCGATTTTCTTATATATTTTTTTTGCCATTGTCCTTATTTTGGTGGTCTGAATGATTCCTAAAAGTTTGTCCACCTATTTTAATGGGACCTTATATTATCGTCATATCCACGCGGTGATCGGTAAAACCAGCATATTGTGTCAACATCTCCCCGTGTAAACAAAGGTGGAGTGAGCATGAAGTGAACTGTCATTCCATCTTGTGTGGATTGACAGCTCAATTAGTGTTCACTTCACCTAAGCTAACACGGTGAGAGGTTTACAGCAGTGCGATTCTGTCGACATCACACGGTGTACAGCTAGGCGGAGTGAACGATAACTGAGCTGTCATTCCATTTTATTTGTATGGTTTGACAAGTCACCCGTCGTGCACCCCGCCCAAGTGTTCACTTCGACATGTTTACAGAATTGCACTGCAGAAAACTGCAGAAGGCGATCTCTGTCGGTGCAACCAGGCGATCGGGTTTACCGTACAAATGAATGCAACGATCGTGTATTTGCGAGATGATCACTTTGTATTAGGACGCCGCTTTAACTCCCAAACTAGGTCTGGGCCAGCATGTTGGGGAAAGTCATTCAGCCATGATATTTATTGTGCATCTTCTAAGGAGAGTCGCTATATTGCCATCGTTTTTTTGTTAGATTCCAATAACAATACGGATAACTTATAGATAAAGATTTTAGATCTGAAGATAAATACAACAAGAAACCTTCTAAGCTTCACTTCCAAAAACATCTTAATGAACTAATTATTTTAAGAAACATTCGCGAAATAACTCGATCTACAGAAATTTCGCAATATTTTGTAACTCATCTCGAAGCGGCATTGTTTATTTACCGCCGAACGAAACCGGTTGCTCATAATTTCAGTTAATTTAAACCAGTGTTTCTTAAATATTTCTGGCTAAAGGCTTGATAAATATTGGAGCTCTTCGAAATTATTACTAGGAATTCAATTAACTGGGAACTTGAAAGTGTTTCTTCTGGCGATTAATTTTACCTATTTTACAGTTTTTATTGTAATTTTTTATGGTTTATTTCTGTTCAATTCTATTCTATTACAGATTCTCGAGGATCACATATTGATTTTTACAATAAAATCTTTCAAAGAAGAATAAAACCCCACCCTTTTTTTTGGATGGGAAATCATCAAATGACTCCTGCCGCTCTGGGTGGAGCGGGAAGGAGTGTCAGACTCTTACTGACTAAAACCCATCCGTGCTCCTCCTAGTGCCTTTTGCTTTCCAGGGCCGCGGTAACTCTTTCGAACAAAATCCGCAACCTAGGCAGGCTCTGGCCCTAACGGGCCCCTACTCCTATGCTGACATCTCTTTGAGGCGCGCGTGGAATATAACGCGCCGTTCGGCCCGGGCCTGGCTTTGATCGGACGGCGAGCCACCCAGCGCGAACCCGACGCCCGGTGCGTCTCTCTATGTTGTGGCGGCTGGGGCGTGAGGGTTGTCTCTCCCTCACGCGGCCTGCCTCCTCCTTCACTAGCATTAGGCTAGCATCTCCTACTGCTTTGCAGAAGGAGGTGACGGCTTCCTATGCCTCCTCGCTCCGGACCATGGATTGAACCAGGGCCGGACGTGAAAGGTAGCCGCCGCCGATCGCCTCGACGAGGATACAGCGGTGCTCCGCCCAGACAGGGCAGACCTCCACCGTATGCTCCACCGTGTCCTCCGGGCTATCCTCGCAGTGAAAACACCCGCACGTTTCCTCCCGGCGAATCCGAAACAGGTACCTCCCGAAACAACCATGTCCGGTGAGTACCTGCATCAGGCGGAAGGTGAGGACGCCGTGGCGCCTCTCCAGCCACTCCTCAAAGAGGGGCACTAACTACGCTATTTTGCCGTGCCCAGCACTGGGTTGCAATAGTCGCTGACTCCATTCCGCCATGGTATCTTGCCGGAGCTCCGTCCGCCACGCAGCAATTTGCCGCGGCAGCGGAGTTTCGCCCCAACCGCGACGTAGCGCCTCCACGCGCCACGCGTAGACGAGGCGAGGGCTCTCGCCTCCAGATCCCACGGCGGCAATCCGGATTGCCGCCCCAGTCTGGGAGCCAAACGTCGGAAGTGCTCGACGAGGTTTCATCGGCTGTCGAGAACGAATTCCAGATATTTGATCGTCGACCCATAGCCGATGTGAACCCCTCCTACCGTTATTTGGGATCCCGGTGGTGGCCTGTTCCGAGGACCATGAAAGCACATGGCTTCAGACTAGTGCAAGACCACCTCGAGACCCAATTGCCGGATCCTCTCAGTGAGTAAGCCCTACCCCTCCGATTAATGAACAATGAATTAACAAAATTATGAAAACTAAAAAAAAAATTAAAACATTCAGTACCGACGTAGGCTTCAATTTCGCCACGATACATTATGTAAATATGCGTACTGTAAGAAAATTAAGCAAGGCCAACATAATAATACAAAAACTCGTTCTTCGCTCTGATTAAAATAAAAATGTAAATAAAAACTATTAATTAGTAGTTTTTGCAAGTAAACTCAGGTGAATTACTGTAAATTTACCATCACAGATGAACAGCAGAATCTCCTTTACTGAATAATGAACTAGATAAGTGCATATTATTTATGAACAGAACTTTAATTAAATCCTTTTTATTAAAGTAGTTGCCCTATTATAATTTTTGCTTTATTTTTGAAGTCTGAAAAGTTAATAAACTCCGAGTACTAAATAAGTATTGTTTAATGAATGGAACTAGGTCAGTGGCAGAATTTTTTAGAAGATGAATTCTTCTCAAAGAGGAGTTGTTCGTGATAAAAATATTTGGTTTTTTATGGTTCCGTGCCCAAAGGGTAAAACGGCACCCTATTACTAAGACTCCGCTGTCCGTCCGTCCGTCCGTCCGTCTGTCACCAGGCTGTATCTCATGAACCGTGATAGTTAGACAGTTGAAATTTTCATAGATGATGGATTTCTGTTGCCGCTATAACAACAAATATAATAAAACTGTAAGGCGACGCGTTTGTTGTATGGGAGCCCCCATACAACAAACGTGATTTTTATGCTCGTTTTTGCTCGATATTGATAACGGCAACAGGTAGACGCTTGAAATATTCACAGAATATTTAGTTATATACCTATTCACTTTAAAAATAAATAATTAAATTAAAATAAAACAAATATTGATGGTCGGCTCCCATACAACAAACTTGTTTTTTTTTTGCCGTTTTTTTATAAATAATGGTATGGAACCCTTCGTGCGCGAGTCCGACTCGCACTTGTTCTTTATTATTTTTGATAGTTTCGCATTTGACATCTCGCCTGTTGGTAAGATATCGACGAATGACCAATGCGATATCAATGCGCCACCGGTATATGGTGGACATCTCACCCACGCGCACAAAACGTTTTAGGAACACATTCATTATGCGTACAGCTAAGGAGTGGAATTCCCTGACAGAGACTGTGTTTCCTGAGAGCTACAACCTGGGAGTCTTCAAAAGCGTTTACACCGTACGGCATTTCATACAAACTTTTAAGTCCTTATTTTTCGAAATGAATGAACCGATTTTAACGAAACTTGCTATGTACGTATCAAGGTCTTAGTCAGTAGAGAACATTTTTGAAAAAAAGTTTAGTTAGAGGGAGAGAGAGCGCAATTTTAAGTTTTCTATAGAAAGGGAAAAATCACACTATCTTACCCCCACAACACTTTTTAAAAAGGTCTTAAGTCAAGAGTGAATAGGTTACTTCTAGGCAAGCGAGCTTAATTTTCGACCAAATCATCAAAACGTTTCGTGCGTATTGGCAGGATCCTTTTTTTATGGATGGGAAATAATTCCTTGAAAATGACTCCTTCCAGACTTTACAGACAGAGTGTCAGACTCTTACTGACTAAAACCCATTCGTGCTCCTCCTAGTTCCCTTTGCTTTCCAGGGCCGCGGTAACTCTTTCGAACAAAATCCGCAACCCTAGCATTCGCGGGATTCACACAGTATATTGCATTGCTATTTTAAATATGATATTATTTATTTGTTGTATACCAACTACAGTAGAAAATGCCTTGTTGCATTAGGTCTGCCTACGTACCACTTCTGAACATACAGTTTAAATGAATAAATAAATGTACGGTAACGTCCTATTAAAGTACTTCTTGACATAAACCCTTAACTTATTCGCCTATATGCTTCGACCTGTATATAATCATAACAAAAGCTGCAATATTGCCTTCACTCCTGCCACCTGTCAGCCTCAATATGAACTATCGACGCAATCTAGGTGCATTGTGTGCCGTCCATTCACAGTAATGACACTCGAGTATAAGAGGTGGGATTATTGGCTTATATTGTCAGTACCAAGGCTGGTTGCTACGCTAAATACGTTTGATATTGGAGGCTATGTTTGATCCTAAGTACGAGTATAGTTGTGTTTATGAAGATGATTCATTGAGCACTTATTTCCATAAATCACAACGTCACTACTTTTGAGATTTCTGATTATAATATATGACCAGTACCTGGATGACCGAGCTTTGAACGAAAACACGGATAAAACGACATAGTCAGCCAGCTAGCTAGATCGATTTATTATCGCCCCCGAAACCCCTTTTTTTTCTTATTTTTTATGGATGGGAAATCATCAAATAACTCCTACTGCTCTGGGCAGAGCGGAAAGGAGTGTCAGACTCTTACTGACTAAAACCCATCCGTGCTCCTCCTAGTGCCCTTTGCTTTCTCTTTCGAACAAAATTCGCAACCCTGGCAGCCCCGAAACCCCCTGCATACTAAATTTCATGAAAATTGTAGGAGTAGTTTCTGAAATTCAGATTATTTATAAATATACAGTAATTGCTCGTTTAAAGGTATTAGATAGATACTGTGCGTGGCCTTATGCAACAAAATCGCGGTACCTACTTTTTAACCGACTTCAAAAAGAAGGAGGTTCTATATTCGACTGTATGTATTTTTAATGATGAATAAATATTCACCGATTTCTCTGCCAATAAATTGTAGACCGATTTTCATCTTTTTTTTTATTTGAAATCCTCTACTCTTTTTTTTTTAAGGATGGGAAATCATCAAATGACCCCTTCCGCTCTGGGTGGAGCGGCAGGGAGTGTCAGACTTTTACTGACTAAAACCCACCCATACTCCTCCTAGTGCCTTTTGTGTTCCAGGGCCGCGGTGACTCTTTCAAACAAAATCCGCGAACCTGGCAGGTACTGGCCCTAACGGGCCCCTACTCCTATGCTGACATCTCTTTAAGGCGCGCGTGGAACACGACGCGCCGTCGGCCCGGACCTGGCTTTGATTGGACGGCGAGCCACCCAACGCTCGCCGTCCGCAGACCCGCACCTACGGTGGCCGGGAATCGCCCTGCGACTCCCGACGCCCGGTGCGTCTCCCTATGCCGCGGCGGCTGGGGCGTGAGGGCTGTCTATCCCTCACGCGGCCCGCCTCCTCCTTCACTAGTATTACTGCTTCGCAGAAGGAGGTGACGGCATCCCATGCCTCCTCGCTCCGGACCATGGATTGAACCAGGGCCGGACGCGAGAGGTCGCCGCCGCCGATCGCCTCGACTAGGACACGGCGGTGCTCCGCCCAAGCGGGGCAGACCTCCAGCGTATGCTCCACCGTGTTCTCCGGGCGATCCTCGCAATTAAAACACCCGGGCGTTTCCTCCCGCCGAATCCGTTTTTTTCTTTTTTTTTTTGTGAACGTTACTATAAACTGCTAAAACAGATGCAATACTACTGCAATGATACTACTGCAGTTTCGGATGGGTCGCAATCATTATGTAAGTACCAATTATTCTTCAACTATAGGTAGAACATACTTTATTGTGCCCCAATAACTATAAGTTATCAAATGGATAAAAAAATATTTTAATGTATAAGATGACACAGGCACCATCATGACCTCTGCCACTGGTTTATTAAGGTTTCTAGGCTTGGTAGTTAAGTATCTAAGAATGATATTTTTAATAGTATCAAATTGAAGCAATTTTTATTTCACCTATAGGAGTGGAATTTATTCTAAATAAATGGTCATACAATTTTGCCAGACGTTTTCCCAGAATGCCTACAAATGGCATTGTTTCGGATATGTTTTATTTTCGAGTGAATAAAATACCACAAACACCCTGTGACGTCAATGCCAGCTCAACGAGACAAATATAGGATCGGAACAAATATCTTGAATCAACAGTCATACATGGTGCGTAAATGTTCGAAGTCAAAACGTTTCTGAGGCTCTAAATCTGACATTCTGCTACGCCATTGTCGACCTAAGTTGTACTGTACTTAAAGAAGAATCTGTTTTGCAGCAAAACCAATAGACCGCACTTCTTGCAGTAAAAAAAAATTGCAAGATGTAGGAATGATGTATTTATTCGGAAGAGTCACCGCGGCCCTGGAACGCAAAGGGCATTTGGAAGAACACGGATTGGTTTTAGACAGTAAGAGTTTGACACTCCTTTCCACTCCGCCTAGAGCGGAAGGAGTCATTTGATGTCATTTGACTAATCCTTAAAAAAAAATCGGTGGTGACACACGGACAGACGGACAAGAGAGTGATCTTGTAAGGGTTCCTTTTTTTACCTTTTGAGGTACGGAACCCTAAAATACGTCGCCATTGAGGAAGTTTGGCTGCACTGGGTATCCTTCATAGTATAACGAAGAAGAAGACTCTTCAGCCTTCAATATTATAGAAGTGAAGAATACAAGCATTCATACAAAATAATTATGAATATTCACAGTAGACAGACACGAAAAAAAATTATGCACTGATTATTTGGGATGTTGTAAGGATAGATAAATTGTCTTTAATTTTTGGCCATCTAAGATGTTGTAAATAATTTGCTCAAATTCTGGCAAAAAAAAAACAAATAAATAATGCTTAGCAATATAGGTGCGTAATACTAACGCGTTTGTGTATAATATATGAACGAAGCAAAATAATAAGTAAGGATCGCAGCAAGTTCTTTCCCCAAGGGAAAAAGTGTATGCCGGTTTAAATCTAGCATCTTTCATATTGACAGCCAGATCTAGTTATACATTCCTTACCATACCAAAGTCTTGTCCTTGCCCTCCAAAAGACCGGCTTTCTCCTCACATCGTATGATCGAGACAATTATTGAAGTACGAAAGGTCAACCACCACTACAATTTACCAGACATATTGAGAACCGCTGACTAACTCACCTACGATAGTGGTATTTCACCTGTGTTCTCTTCATTATCAAGTGTACCTTGACACTAATCAGGTAGTATCGTTGGAAGATTCGACTTGATCAAAAGAATTTCTTGCCTTAATGAAGTACTTTTTGAGACTTCAAATTTATTTCCTCTGCCCCATCTAGGGGACAAAGATCATGAAGTCAAATCAGGCACTAATTTAAAAAGAGAAATATAATGTCCAAGCTGGCGATCATACCAAGTACAGTTCTCGTCAAATTACTTTGCCCCTCTGAAGTTGGCTACGAGTGGCTGCGTAGTAGTCGAAATTACGAACAAACTGCAACTGCGATGCGTAAGAGACATGGGGGCGGGGATTATGGTGGCGCGATTTTATGTCTCAGTTGCTCGTTTACGTTCGATGCATACTTGCGTCCCGCTTGCTCCCGTCTACGTGACTGCACCTGCGCGATCTTTGCAAATGGCTAACTTCAAAGGGGCAAAGTTATTTGACGAGAACTGTAGCCCACGCTTATCCGTCTCGCTAGCCACCACTTAAAAAAGCAGCCAATGAGGCAATTTATCCATCGGTAGAAAACTGTTTTTGAATGTATGTTTGTAACAGGAACATGTATATCTGGAAATAGTTACAGACAGACAGACAGTCCCTTATGAGTTTTGTTTTTACCGATAGTTAGCGATATTATCAGAGTACCAAAGTTATCCCGGGAAAATGCACGGTTGGGAAATGCCAAGGAAGTAATGTTGCGGGAAAACCTAGTTCTTAATCATTTGTATTACGAGGCATATCCAGGATTGCTATATAATGTAGGTAAATAGACTCAGTGGTCAGACACGCTGACGTTTCATGTCACAGGGATGTAATTAAACGCAATTTGGGCTACAACGGAACATGAAACTGACGTCCGGATTGGCGTAGGGTGCGTTTCTCATGTCGCATTTCTTTTATTTTCCTTGTTTTCGTCTTCCTCCTTAAGAATAAAAATATACACTGATTTGTTTTCAGATACTCAGTTCTTGTATGCCAAATAAATACGACATTTAGGTATTTGATAAACTTTTTCTTAAACGACCCTTGAAAAATAGAAGCTTAAAAGTTTGGAAAGCTAATTCTTTTTTTTAAATTAGATCTTGCAACTGGACACTGGCAATGATAAGCCACTCGTTCATTACAATTCGGTTTTTCTGTATCCAGATTAAAATAATTTGGGTATAACTATGGCCTCTTAAACCCGTAATGATTCAGGTGTGAGAGAGAGCCGAAGCTATACAGATCAAATAGCACTATCCCTGTTCCACGACAGTATCATGATGGCATTGGTACTTCGTAGTACAGGCCCAGATCACAATCTTTTCTCATAACTTCATGCAACTATACCACCTGGTTATACATAAAAACAAGAGTTTTATTTTACTCTTGAAAGGCACGCGTTTGACAACTATCTCACCTGATGGTAAGCGATTATGTGTTACAAGATGGAGCAAGCTAACCTAGAACAAACCCACTCGTTTAAAAATAATATGATGTTTTTGTTTCATCGCCATTAAAAGTCGACCTCGACATCATAACGTCTGTGAAGTTTCGCTAAATTATTTAATTTAACTCATTATACAAAGATTAACAGAAATAACGCGAAACCCGAATAGGGGTCATTGTACTCATGAATATGAACAACTTTTACTACGGGACCCACCCTGAACACACCTATCTGTTAGTTACACCATGTACAGCTTCATGAAACTTCGCTCGCATACATCATCAGTGTCTATCTTGGGAGCTTGGAACATTTGATTGCCATAGCCTGATGATGATGACAATTATGCAAATCAATCATCAAATTGTTAATAGAATATCCACGCTAAGATGAGACCTTAATGTAGAAACAATTATGCCTAATATCAATTGCCTGTTATTATACATCATTATCCGCATCAGTGAGGACTAACAACTGCATTATCGTAGATCAACAATGCACTTAATTATCAATAGGCCATTCTCATTACGAAGCAGTCTATCCTAATCCCTTACAACAGTGTATTTTTCATTACATTCATTTTTGACGTCCATTGCAGGACAAGGTTATAATTTGGACAAATAAACTACCTAATATAAAAATAAACACACTTGTGCTATAAACAGGTAAAAATGTTTATTGCAGAAACAACTAGGTACTTCCAGTTCACATTTGAAGCAAATAAATCATTGTAAACAAATTCTCTTTTGAGGCTCCTATCTCTGCGCTCTGATACTAATAATTAATCTAATTCTATGGTCGACACCGGATAATTTTGCAATAAACCTATAGGTACATCGGGCGTCGACATTGCCCTTTCCATAAAATCACTTCATAGGTACCTAGATGTGGAAAATTATTATGAATCGTTTTCCATTACTAGAAAATGTAAAGGATCACGATAGGACAGCTTTATGTCTCTTTTCTGTTTTCGGAATGAAGCATGTCAATAAATGTAGGTGGATCAATGACCGTTATTGCAAATTTATCTGGCGTCAACCTTAGGCAGGGACCAAAACGAGTCAGGGTTGTGGAATTTGTTCTAAAGAGTCACCGCGACCCTGGAACGCCAAGGGCATTTGGAAGAACACGGATGAGTTTTAGTTAGTAAGAGTTTGACACTCCCTTTCGCTCCGCCCAGAGCGGAAGGAATCAATGATTTCTCATCCTTACCTAACGAGGCACCAGCGCAAGCGACGGTTATTACGTCAGCTGAAAGAAACAGCACAAGTCTCCTAACATAACAAGGAGGTATCAGAGTGACAATGACATTGTAAGACAAATAAAAAAAAATCAAGGCACTAATTTTTTTGTCCACTAAAATACAAGCATTACGGCTATCGTCGTACATATTTACACTCCTTATATATACAGCGATTTATAGCTACGACTCATCCATTAAACTTGACTTAAAAATACAAGTACTGCAGTACATTGGTATCGTCTAAAGTTCGTATACGCGCGCAGTGACCGCTGCGGACAGGCGGCCATTTTTTTTCGAATATTTTTTATACGAGTGGTGTTCGTTCGTGTATTATTTTTATACAATGTTGAGACTAGATTCAGCTATACTGAGTACTGGGTTTATGAAAGAAAGTAGAACATTATTGAAAGTGAGGCTGTGGTTCTATGCGTGCTCTTATTTGCATTTGGTGGCGGTTGCTGGATTGTTGTTGACCATCGATTTTGGTGCTCACGATGATCCGGATATCCAAATGTATCAGAAGATCAGGTTTAAACTGATCACTGCTTGGTTTAATGTAAGTTATGAATTTATTTTTAAAATTTTCAATTTGAATAATTGAAACGTTTTTAATTAATTATTTTCTTTAGTATTTATACTATTTATGTAATATTGCTTAAATTTTAAAATATTTAGTGTATCAGATTTCTTGAACATTATACTTCTACATATACATAAAAAGAAATATAATTTTCCGAAACCTGTTTGATGTTATGATCATGATCCCATATTTAACTTTTAAATCAATAACATGTACTGGGCACAAGAGTTTGTCTATCAAACCGATCAAAATAAAAATCTAATAACACTATAACACTACATTAATTAATCTTAATGATCATCAAACACATTGTTACCCATAAGTACAGTCACTGGCAAAGGCGTTGTTGTTTAAATTAAATAGAAACATAAATAACCTCCGATTTTGAAGTCAGCAAAACGGTGGACAGTTCACCGAGCCATATTCGGAGCTATTGTGTGTTTATTATCAGTTCCATTCTCAACCGTGGCTTGATCCGGTGGATTCACGTGGCAGGATTTCGAAAACTCGAGTGAATAATTTTCGCAAACGTTGCATAAGTACTGGACTTGACCTTCCTTCATTTAAACTGGTGTAACAAATAATCAGCAATGTGGAAAACACACCATATAACCATGCTAATACTATAAAGGTGAAAGTAGCTGTGTTTTTATTTTTGTTACCTTTGCACGTAATTTGACAATGTCTTGGAAAAGGAAAAGGACATAATAATATAATATTTTTATCCTAGGATGGGAGAGAAACATATATTATTTGAATTGTTGCTTTTTAACCGACTTCCAAAAAAGGAGGAGGTTCACAATTCAATTGTATTTTTTTTTTTTTTTTTTTTTTTGTGTTTGTTACCTCATAAATCTCCGTCATTTATGAACCGATTTGAAAAATTCTTGTTTTATGTGAAAGGTCGATTGGTCCCATTTAAATTGTATCAAAATCGGTTAATTAATTTGGTTTTTAAATCCAAATAGCTGGAAAAAATATGTGGAAAAATCATCCATGTATATGAAATTGCGTATTTTTGCTTTCCAGTGGTGTTGTTAGGTGTGGGGTACCACTAAAAAGTGAAAAATAAAAAGCTTTTAATTTCGGTAGTCGGTGTTTGGTTGCTTCTTAGTTAATTGACACCGACTTCCGAAATTAAAGTTATTTTGTACTTTGTAGTGTTTTTTTTAAGTCGTTTTTTTGTGAAAAAGTTTTTTATTTCGGAAGCTTGATTGTGTAGGTACTCTCTTCATCGTTTTCACATAATTATATTATGTATAATTTCCACACGAATGATGTTACTACACATTGTATCATTGTAAAAATTTATTGATTTAAAAGAGTGTCCATAGAGTCACTTGCACGTTCTTATCCAAAGAGATCTACGCTTTGGAACGTGCAAATAGCTTCATCTCTTTGACTGACCGACCTTGACAATTGAAAAGTGTCTGAACTTGGAATTATTATCGACTTTCAAGTTGGTGATGTCGATAATAAAAGCTAGTACTTAAGTGATAAATTGAAATAAGCATATTCGGTTGTAACACTTTTAACCAACCTAACTCTTGAAATCGTTGGAGGTATGGTACGTATAGTTCCCTTATGGAAAAATCTTCCAAATATTAAAATTCGACGATATAATTAAAGTGTCAGAAACCTAAATTTTGTAGTATGTGAGATACTGGAGCATTTTGTTTTATTCATAGCTGAATGAAACGAACTCCTTACTATTATATATGGTTCCATAACTCGAAATGTTTGGTATGTCACGACAGTACAAGCATTGACTGGATCTGCACTGATAATATAAATTACATGTATCCCCAAACCTTCGTAAAAACACGAATCAGATCCATACTGCTACATAAAAGTTATACCAATCCCAATTTATTGTGAGAGATAACCAAACCGCTATCCCGGTGGACCAATAGCATACATAAAATAATTTTTTCACGGAGAAACATAAAATTATTTTTATTTTCTCACTTTTCTGAAAATTACCTTGAATAATTTATACTGCCTCACATATTCTTAGCGACCCTTTCCTTTCTAACCCCAAACCAGATGATCAAAGATAATTTAACCCAAAAGAATCGGTAGCAGTATTTTTTTTTGATGATGGCCACTTCCAGATCTAGCACGCTAACGGCCGCTTTCTATAATATATCTCAATCCCAATCTTGATCCCGATCCTTGTCTGTAACCAATCAAAGGTGAGGATTGTGTGGTGAAGGACACAAACTCGGCCGTTGATTGGTTACAGACAAGGATCGGGATCAAGATTGGGATTGAGATATATTTTAGAAAGCGGCCGTAAGACTATCAACTGCTTAACCGAACTATTCTTTTGTGACCTAAAATTAACGTGTAATAGAATAAACGAAATACCTCTTAATTAGCTGTTCAGTGTTCATTTTGTCGAGTTACGCGCATATATCAAAATCATACTTATTTTAATTTTATTTTATTTTATTAGGGAATATCATATATATACTGCCCCATATATTATGGGGCAGTCGATTTTCCTTTCGCGATTTCAGTGTTGGTCCCATAGTGAAAGTTGTTCTTAATGATTAGTAAAATGACCCCTTAAGAGGTATTGCGTTTATTCTGTTGTATATATTTATAATTTACCTGCCAAAATTACTTTTAAAATGGTCGTTCCCTTTTGATTATATTGGAAAAGTCACAAGAAAGCCAATTATTTTTATCATAATAGTTTTTATGTTATAATAAGTTATATGAGTTAACTATTTATAATATATAATAAAGTATATTCTATCAATCTATCTAAACTGGTTTCAAATTCAAGAGCATAAATTGAGTTACTTCGGAACTAGTCATTATTTAAAAAAAAAACAATTACAATCCTGATCTGATGGACGATTGAAATAATGTATGATTATGTCTACGTAAACATTTAAACATGCATTTAACACTTTATTCTCAAAGACTACCAAAACAAACTTAGCATCTGATCGTTAACTTCACTGACGTGATGTGTTGTGCAAATGGTTACTAATTTTCCGATGACTGTGTCTTGAAATTATTATCATGCTTGCCCTTATCTATCTCAATTTATTTCGGGTCGGCGCATACACACATCTCTATCAGTCATCACATAATTTATTCTCTTAAAGGCCATCCAAAACGTAAACTTCAACTCAATTCGAACTCTAACTCCAACATGAGCACGAAAATCTCAATGACAGCATGCCTAATTGACGTTTTCGTACTCGAGAGATGAGCAAGCAAATGCGTAAATACGCTTGCTTAGCTAAAACTCATCTTTCGAGGACAAAAACTTGAAATTATGAGAGAACCTCCTCCGACGGAGTTGGAGTTTCAGTTGAGTTGGAGTTTACGTTTTGGACAACTAAATCTAAAAACTTACAGTTAAGACCCATCTAAAGAAAAAACTCCATTTTTAAAAATTAACACTATACTCTTAACATTTTTATTTTTTACCACAAAATAAACTTATCATGCAACAAAGTTGCAAGAACAAAAGCGATTATAATAGCACTGTCCCCCCATTTTGAAGCTCCCACTTTCCTTCTGTCAAAGTTTTTAGAGATTTAAGCCTTCGACGTCACGAAAGTCCCGAACAGCAAATGACATCAGAACAGGGCTTAATTTAATAACTTACGGAACAAAATGGCTTCTTTCCTTTGTAGAATTATTAGCAGGACGACAAGTGACCGGGGGAAAGTTTCTCTTCGGTACACTATTAGTTATTACTGAGAGTTTCCCTGAAAGAGAATTCATCACCACGATACTTACTTTTTAAGAAAGGAGGATGCATTATACAACCTACAACTCAAATCTCGTGCAATATCTCAGGACAATCAATAAACATCACACTTTACCTTAACAAATACTTGACTAGTCTTTAAAAAAACGGAGTTCGAAAGGATAAGTTCAGAAATGGCATCGGAGAAACAAGGCGAACTTTCCGTTCCGTTTTCATTCCATTTGTCATTAGTTACATTACCAGTTTTGAACTACCAATGTTGATTTAAACATCATCCTCCAAGTTTCCTCGGTAGGTTCTGTCCCTATGTACGTAACTGTTGACCTTTAGGCAATAGTTTGCTTAGTCTATGTATACACAAGGTGCTTTACTTATGTCCTAGGAACTGATGAGAAACCCGGACTGACTGATCGTAAGTTAGTGCCTAGATGTTTGATCAGTTCAGGAAGTCTGAATGTGTCGCCTTAGGTTCACATTTCAGTAAAGGCATCAAAATTTTAGATGTCTTTAAGTCTATAATAAGTACTTACTCTATATTTATTTTTTATATCTTTAATAGTTACTGATAATTTCTTTGAATGGTTTCAATATTAGAAGTGCTGAAAGACTGTTACTTTTTCGTCTAACGACTGTTACTAATTACACGCACTTGACTCAAGCTTCCTACGAACAAATGCACCGAAAAAAAGTTGGACGGAACCTTGAAAATAAACCCCGATAGCCGTCATAGGATACTGCAGATCGTTTTATTTTTTCTAAAAATTAAGGAGATTCTCCAAAAAATGGTTTTTTACAGCTAATAAAATTTTGGTACCTACCACTCTTACTGCCTCTCTAAAATCAATCTAACATCCTCTATAGAACAGGCTGTGTCTGCCAATAAAACGTGTTTAGTTTTTTTAAAACAAATAATTTTTTTATTATACTAAGTATAATAGGTATAATAGGTATAGGACAAGTCTTGTCCTATACCTTGAGATCAGAGTTTTTGTCCAAAGAATGAGTTGCATTTTTATGGTTTTTAGTTTTTAAAACACGGCTTTTTACCATTGTTTAAGAAACAATTTGCATGTCTTTAGCAGTTATTTACCTTCCAAATCGACTATTAAACTGGGACTTGGCAGAAACGTGTGAAACGATTATTTTGACATTACTTTTTTGCTAATTGAAACCGATATCATCATAATTTATGCGTGGTGATGTCAAGAGCCAACATTCACGTGTTCTGTGATTGCAGCATTGTGAGCAATTATTTTTTCGGCAAAAAGTTGCGGAATTCGAAATAATTTTATTATTCCAGCGGAGAGTGCGTTAAATGTTAAAATCATTTCGGTTGTGTAAATAAATATTTAACTGCACTCACTGTTATAACTACATTACTCTCAGCGGCAATAAATGCTCAACATTTGCCAAAAACAAACAAACTGTTTAAATAAAGAAATCTCATACATTTTTCATCATGACAAACGCTAGCACGGAGGTGGTATCAGGCACATCACTATTCCTCAGGATCCCGCAGATTAAAATCCCATTAAAACCCGTCCGGTATTGTTTACGTGACGTGCGTACAAATCAACGAAAAAATATTATTTCGCTTCGTTCATCCCTTACATTTTACGATAAGACATTATCGCCCAAGTTGTCTGTGTAAAACAAGAACACAACCCACACATGTTATAAGAAAACCTTCGAATTTCTTGAACAAGGTAATGTTTAACTTGAGAAATTAATTAAAATATGTTTTGTTTCAGCTCTTCACATTGGTGTATTCCCCGATATGTTTCTACTGCGACTGGAGGGCACTGAGAGGGGAGAACGGGAGTACTCACGTGAAACTTCTCAATCAAGTTAGGTACTTGTGCTTTACAAGCATCCTCCTGCCGACCACTGCTGTAAGTTTCAAGATACAAATTGCCACTAAGCGGTTCCGTAAACATATTTACTTAATAGAAGACCGTCACAAGTACAGACGTGCTCAAAACTCATTATTTTTAATATTATTATTTTGAACTAGCTTCTACCAGCGGCTTCGCCCGCGTGAAAATCGGAAATAGGAAGGTCTCCTGATTTGTATCATACATTTTTTACTCAGGAAACACCTACCCTACCCTACTCTACCCTACCCTACCCTACACTACCCTACACCTACCCTATACCTACCCTACACCTACCCTACACCTACCCTACACCTACCCTACACCTACCCTACACCTACCCTACACTTACCCTACACCTACCCTACACCTACCCTACACCTACCCTAACCAGCCCAAAAAATACTATGACATGTTTTTGGTCTCCTGGTACTTGTGAATCTGTAGTACTAAGGCAGCAGCGGCTCTGAATTTCCACTTCCTCCTCAGTTTTCATTGACCCATTCCACTTACTGGGATAAAAAGTGGCATATGTCTCATTCCAGGATATGAACTACATGTGTGCCAAATTTCATCCAAACCCCTTCAGCCGTTTTTGCCTGATTGTAACACAAACATACAAACATACAAACATTCACATTTATAATATTAGTAGGATTAGATCGAAATAAGGAGATGTTGTTTTTTTCCGGTTATTTAGGAGGGTTACTTAGTTTGAAATAGTTTGAGTCCCATATTATTAAATGTACGTTTTTGTATGATTCCATTTTAACCAGAAACTACCATGGAAACGTTTGAGGTCGGGTAAAGAGGAAAAAGAAACCTCGCGTCATTATTCAAAAGCGTAATTGAAAATCCCTTGGCAACCTTATGTTATCTCAATAACCTAAAAGGGAACCGAAGGTACTATCGGGTATTCCTTTTCAATACAAGCAAACTCTTCTCATCAGTTACTGTTAAACAATATAATATACGTTTTACTATTAATTTATCGGTATAACATGAAACCAAAGCTAGCACCTATGTTCGTCACTTTGTTGAAATTATTCCTTAAGTAATGTAATCATTCACGCAGATACAATGTAATCATTCTCCCATATTTACGTCGCCTTTTGAGAGACTGAGAACATTATGCGACTTTTGATACGAACGAAGAAGTAAATAAATAAGTGAACATCATAATTGGGTCATCATCATATCAGCTTTTGGAGGTAGCGGAACAGAGAGTAAAGTCCCACATACCTCCACTGAAAGAGAGGATCCTCCGACCAGACGGTTGGTTTTGTCTGGTGGGCAACTGCCCGAGAGTTGATATTCGGGCTTTGCATGTGTTCTAATCGCACGGTAAACTTTGATATCGCGATTTAGGATTTTGTAGTTAGTTCGCAGCTGTCGAGATAGATGGCGCTGCGAGTCTCATTTGTTGTGATGTTGATTCTACTACGTTGATTTTTGTGGCGGCATGAACGCCGCTACATCACTCCCCTCCGGAGACCGGAGGTCGATAGTGGATGCCAGGCCAGTGGAAGGTTGGTTCCAGTGAGTCGGAACCGGAAGTCGCAGAGTTCTCGGTGAGTCGGAACTGTCTGCGTCGCAGAGTTCACGGTGAGTCGGAACTGTCTGCGGTGCCCCGATGCTGCTGCTGGCGTGACTGCTGGCGTCGACCAGGAGAGGTTCTTCAAGGCTCTTCATGTGACTGGCCGAAGGTGCAGTGTGCTTGCCAAGGTGGGTCGGAGCTGTGCGAAGTGCTGACGTGACTGCTGGCGTCGACCAGGAGAGGTTTTTTTCAAGGCTCTTCATGTGACTGGCCGAAAGTGCAGTGTGCTTGCCAAGGTCGCTGATGAGGTTTATGATAGGGGCTGAGGATGCTGACCAGGAATGCGCGTCCGCTGCATGCTGGTGGTCAGGATACCCGTAGAAGCCGAGGGTTCTGGCTGGCTGTATGACTCGCTGCTCGAGAGCTTGAGGTCAGGATGAGGAGAAGTGATGATGATGATAATGATGATGATGACGTCATGATGAGGTAACTGCACGAAGGCTGCGCTGACGTTCAATGTCGAGGGTCACCAGTTTGGAGGTAGCGGAACAGAGAGTAAAGTCCCACATACCTCCACTGAAAGAGAGGATCCTCCGACCAGACGGTTGGTTTTGTCTGGTGGGCAACTGCCCGAGAGTTGATATTCGGGCTTTGCATGTGTTCTAATCGCACGGTAAACTTTGATATCGCGATTTAGGATTTTGTAGTTAGTTCGCAGCTGTCGAGATAGATGGCGCTGCGAGTCTCATTTGTTGTGATGTTGATTCTACTACGTTGATTTTTGTGGCGGCATGAACGCCGCTACAAGCTGAAATACTTCCACTGCTGGACATAACCCTCCTCCAAGTGTCGCCACAACAACCGGTCCTGTGCGTTTGTCATATTTGGGTACTTTTTGATAATCGATCCAAAAACAAAAAAATATTAGTATGATGGATTATTATAATTAAAAGAATGACTCTTGAAAAGAAAAGTTCGATCAGATGTTATTACGTATTTCACTTCCTTCCTGGTTCCGGTGAAAACATTCCAGTTACAGATAACTCTTAAAAAACGGTGTTGATCACCAAAAAGAAGTACAAAACGGATTTAATGGAAAGCCCTTTTCCGACAAATCTCAAAATCGATTAACCAATCAAGCCTTAATTGAAATTAAAATGGCTGTCGTACTAAAAGTAATATTAAAAAGATGCCTACCTAGAGTATTTGGCCTTATAGCCGTCAAAAATGTGGAAGATTTTATGAGATGTAATCAGATCGCAATTACTGCACAATGCCATATCCTTGGCTTGTTTGGAAGTGACCCGAAAAACACGTAATTAACTTTGAAGATGCAGAATCGAGTAAAAATAATGTATGTAATTATCGAATTTTAAATTGTTGTTGATGATTGTACTTTTTCAAGCATAAACGCATTGTATTGTGTCAATCTGAAACCTTCAAGCATCGATGCTTATGAGTTTAAGTTGGACTGTTACAGTATTTTGCCACTGTCATTGCCAAATTGAATAACAAAGTAAGCGGCAAAGTCAGCAAATATAATGTATGTTCTAAAAGTATTATGAGGATAATGCAAAATAGGTTACAGCGAATAGTGATGATTGGAGTTATGGAACCTGCTAAATGCTAGGCGCCGCTTTTTTATACGGAACCCTAAAAAAACAAACAAAACCATCCTGAAATTAATTGGAATACGGGCGGAACGATAATGAAGATGCTCTAATGAAATATCAGCAACGATTTTAAGTGAATTGAGGTAAAAATGTAGCCAAAAAATGACACGGTCAAAATACCTGTTGGCATGTACCTAGTCTGCGAATTAACAAGCTTTTTTAAAGGACAAATAAAATATAGTAATTTGTGACTCCGTTTTTGTATTTACTTACGTTAAATGTAATGTAGTTAGTAATACATTTCGCAATGAGGAAAAAAGTACTTGGGTGTAATATTTTACTGAATCTTTTACGTCTTTCTTGAGAACTTTTTCCTAATCATTGAATAAACATCAAGTTTCAAGGTTTTGGTGATTTCAAGCGAGTGATTATAATTCGTGTTGCGAAATCTTTGAACCACACGGTACATAGTGGAAGGGAGGAATGGGTTTGTTGAATACGAGTATAACTCTTATTTTGGTTTAATTAGGATGTGGGGTGGTAAAATTATCCTGTGGAAAATTACGTAGAATGTTCAACTTCCACATTTGAAATAACAATATTTTCCGAGGGTCGAAGCGTACCATGGAACTCGAAACAAAACTGAGGGCTTAGTGTGAGTTTTTTAACGTACTCGATTGCGTTAACGTAAACGTTCGCTTATGTCAAATTGTATAGAAAAAAAAAACAGGTTGTCCGTGAGTGTCACCAGACGGTGCTTAATCAGTTTCAATACAAATTGACGTTTACGCTAACGCGATCGAGAACCTTAAAAAACTCGCACTCATATGCGATTACACTTAACATCTGCCTATTCATGAAAACTAGGTAGGTATATATGTTGCTATCTGAAAATAACCTCAGACTACTTGTCCAGAGCTATTAGCTATGTCTTACAGTTATATGTTCGAACCCAGGCTGGCACAATGCTTGATGTAATTTATTTCGTCACCACGTCCAAAACAGTGGACAATAAACATTATGAGGAATCCGGCCATGCCTTAAACCCAAAAATTCAAGGACATAATATGATATACACCAACCCGCGTGAATTGGTTACAAGAACATGCTGCTGATTTAATTGTGCTGGTCGTATGATCGCGGGTAGACTCTGAATGAGGCTCACACAGGAACATGGGAATTAACAAAAAAATCGGCCAAGTAAGAGTCGGTCTCGCGCACGATGGGTTCGGTTTCGGTTTCGGTTTAAAGAATTTTATTCTCATAAGAACAATACAAAGGTTCACTTACAATGAGATACAAAGTAATTGTTTATATCTAAATAAATACATTTCGCCTCCGATGCGTGTTGGTGAAGTTATACAAAACAAATAGGTACATATAATATAGGAAGTATGTAAATTGCTAACATTTAATATGCGGTATGACTACATTTCATAAACGTAATTTCTCAGTTTTAGTTTAAATCGGTCAATGTTATCACAATCTTTTACGTCATTTGGTAGATCGTTAAACAGCTGTGCTCCTTCGAACAATATGGTTTTTTTACCGTAGTTTGTGCGAGCTTGTCTTCGTTGTAATTTATTTTTATTTCTTAGGTTGTGTGATATTGTTTTTTTATGTAGTTGTAGCTTTGATTGTACGCTGTTTGTTGTGATTTTTTTTATTAGAATGCAGGTACCGTATGTGTACAGTTGTTTGAGATTTAATAATTTGGTTTTTCCAAATAGTGTTTTAGTTGGAGTAAGGTAGTGATAATGATATAATGTTTTTATAATTTTGTTCTGGGTTCGTTGTAAAGGCATTAGGATAGTTTTAGCGGCAGATCCCCATATTTCAATAAGGTACTCGAGATGAGATTTTACTAATGAGTTATAAATAATAGTACGTATTTTCCTTGGAATACAATTTGAGATTTTGCATAATGATGCTAGTAATGACATTAATTTTGATTTTACATGTTCGATGTGCAGTTTCCATGTGAGTTTGTCGTCTACCCTCAGACCGAGATATTTTTCGTGGCTCGATCTTTTTATTATGTCATTGTTTATAGTAAGAGGCGGGAAGTCTGGTAATGGTTTGTTTTTTGCGGTGAAAATCATGTATGTTGTTTTGGACGTGTTTATTGTAAGTAAATTGTATTTAAGCCACTCACTGAGTATATCAAGATCTTTTTGAGCATTTGTTATATTAGTATGGATAGATTTATCGAAATAGAAGAGGCATGTATCGTCCGCGTATAAAGTTAGGTGACCCGTTAACCCTATCTTGTTTATATTATTTATATAGATTAAGAAAAGCAACGAACTTAAAATTGAGCCTTGGGGACAGCCATATGGTACGTTTTTTATGGAACTAGTGAATTTATCTATTTTAACTACTTGTTGTCTATTGTGTAAATAAGATGTAAACATTTCTAGGGCTATATCTCTGACTCCTATATTGTTTAATTTCTGAAGAAGTTTGTGGTGGCATACAGTGTCGAATGCTTTTTTTAAATCAATAAATACCCCCAAAACAACATCCTTTTGATCTATGTGCGTTTTGATTTTAGTTACCAAGTCTACTGTAGCTGTAAGAGTGTTAGATTTCGAACGAAAGCCGTATTGTTCGTCGATTAGGAACTCTTTCTCAAGAAGGTATGCATTTAGACGGCTGTACAAAACACGCTCAAATATTTTTGACAATATAGGTAAAACCGACACTGGTCTATAGTTACCTGGGTCAGTCCTGCTACCCGATTTGTAAATAGGGCTGACTTTGGCAACTTTAAGCGTGTTCGGGAAAATGCCGCGCATCATGTATTCGTTTATGCAGTTCGTTAATTTCGGAACAATTATATTTTTGAGGCATTTGATCACCTTGGTACTGATACCATCTATCCCAGTACTTGTATTACTATCCAGACCGTCAATTATTTTAGAAACTTCGTCCTCAGTGCAAGGAGTGAGTTTACTCAGAGTTACGTCGTGTGAATGGTTGTGTTCGTACATAAGAGTGTTGCCATCGTTCGCGTGATATATAACGGGTATTTCGTTAGCTAATTCCTGGCCTATTGATGAGAAAAATGAGTTAAATAAATTACATATTGCGTTACCTTCAGTTATAGGTCCTGAACTCGACATTAGTTTCGGAGGAGCACTGCTTTCTTTGATTTTATTTAGGGCTAAGTTATTAATAAGTTCCCACATCTTTTTCGGTTGATTGTTAATGTTGTAGAATAGGTCGTAATAGTATTTTTTCTTGTGTGTCTTGATCAGGTTTTTTACTGCGTCTCGTTGTTTGGAAAAGGTTTTCTGTATGTTTCCGTCTTTTGGGTTAGATTTTGTCTGTTGCCATAGGTTGTTACGTAAGTTTATCGAATCAGTAATAGTTCGGTTTATCCAATCGTTTTGGGGTGGATTTAGAATTTTTGTCTTGTCGGTTTTGTTGTTATTTACATGATTTGTGATAAACCGCTCCAGGTGATAGTAATCATTTTCTTCATTTATGTAATTATCTGTTAGTGCGTCGCTATATAATTTTTCATAATGTATTGCTTTGTATTGGATTTTTTTATTTTTTTGTGGCTTTAGACTGCCTATTTCCAAATATATTTGTTTATGGTCAGACAAGCATGACTCGATTATGGAGAAATTAAATGAGTGGTTACTTATGTTTGTGCAAACATGGTCCAGTATAGATTTTGTAGTCGAGGTTTCACGTGTACTGTATAGGCCATTAATTTTGTTCAGTATTTGATATCCATTTCCTTTGATTTCGTTTAGGTATTTAGTGACGTGGTTGTCAGCGTTGAGGAGATCAATGTTAAAGTCGCCAAATACTATTGCTCTTCTTCTCTGCTCCAACTGTGCGGAATACGTCGTTAAGAAATCATTATTGTTTGAATCACCTGGTTTATAAATCACTCCGATGTTTAGCGATATTTTTTTTATATGTACCCACAAGTAGTGGTTTCCATTTTCACATAATTCTTCCGTTACGTCGTATTTTATTGAGTCGTGTATATAGATTGATACCCCTCCACCTTTTCGTGTTTTCCTAAAGTTGTAAACATGCTTGTAGTTTGGTAACTGGTATAATTTTGCATCGGCTTCAGAAATAATCCAGGTCTCCGTGAATACCAATAAGTGGGTAGTTTTTGGTATCGCCCTAATAATACATTTGATTTCATCGAGCTTACCAGTTTTGCGAATACTTCGTAAATTAGCATAAAAAAATCTGAGTGATGATGGGTGTAAGGGTATGTCTTCATATTTCTTGATGATTTGATGGCTTAGTTTATCTGTGTGTTTTCCATTGTGTTGTGAACCTTCTTCGAGTTTTTTTGGCTAGTAATAATTGTAGGTTTTCCTTTTATATATTTAATAACAAGGTCTTTTTCTCCGTCTTCTATACGTTTTTTAAGTTCTCCTTTTATACATTGTAAATATTGCTTTTGAGTTGGGGTTAAATCTGAGTAAATTAGTATATTCTCGGGTAGTTTACTTTTTGTCCGGAATAGGTATTTAGGTGTTTCTGTATTGGTGAAACATACTTTGATGGGCCGGTTCATGTTTGTGATATATTTTCCCAATCTTGTGGTTTTTATTGGCTTCGGACAGTCCTCATACAGTGTGGTTAGTACTTTGTTTACTTCGTCGTAGTCGTATTTTTGTCGTGCGTTATAGTTCTTGTCACTTTTTTCCGTTATACCGACAATAATGATATTATTCTCGCGTACAGTACGATCCTTGAGTTCTAGGATGAGGTTTTCTTGATGTAAGAAGGGCGATTTGTCGGATGTACTTTCGATACTTGCTTGGTTTTTTATTTGGAGAATTTCACTTTCTATACGTTTAAGTTTGTCTTCAGTTGTTTGGTTGTTGGATTTAATAGTTTTAATTTCGGTATTTATTTCATCAAATTGTTGTTTAAAGTTTTCTGTGTTTGATTTTATCGATTTAATCTCTTGTTTGATCTCACAGATTTCTTCTCGTATGAGGTTCAGGTTTTCTTTTTGAGTTCTTCTAAATTCCTCCAAAAACTTCATAATGTCTGTGCGAAAGTCAGCAAAGTCTGATTTGTAGTCTACTACTTCAGGGCGCTCTTTTCGTTTTCTCTGACAGATGTTGGTTTGGTATTCACTGTCACCAAGTGTAGATAAGTTCGGTACTGATCCGCTACCGCCCTCGCTTCCGCTTGTTAACGTGCCACTAGGCGGTGTTTTCTGTCGGCTCATTGCGTTGCCAGTCCGCGCATGTGCGAGTGCGATGCCAATAGCTTTCTCTCTTTACCCTTGAGGAGAGCGTGCTGCGCACTCGCCGCTGCTTTGCGATGTACCACCAGAAGGATAATTACTTTAACACTGTGATCTTAAGGATTGGTTTTGAATGCGGATGTATTAGAATTTAATATTTTTGCAATAATAAGCGAAACACGTCTGCTCCCAACGAGCGCACGAGGCGTTTTCGCGGCGGTTCCGTACTATTATCTATTATAATTACGGCAAAAAAATCACGTCTGTTGTACGGGAGCCCCATTTCAATATTTACATTATTCTGTTTTTAGTATTTGCTGCTATAGCGGCAACAAAAATACATCACGGTTCATGAGATACAGCCTGGTGACAGATAGATAGACAGACGGCCAGACGGCCAGCGGAATCTTAGTAACAGGGTCCCGTTTTTACCCTTTGGGTACGGAACCCTAAAAATAGGGGCCAATGCTTAGCAGAGGGCGAAGTCGATGACAATGATGCTTATATTATACGCCGGAAGTCCTCAAAAAACAAGCAGTACCTTTTTACTCAAAAAATATTATTTCGCTTTAAAATTACTGTATCTAAAAATTTTTTCATCTTTCTTTCCAGTTCGGTGACATCCTGTTCTGGCGAGTATGGAATACTCATCGAGAGCTGATAGCACCTCCAAGCATCCACAAGGTGGTCCCATTCTGGTCCCAGCACTGCATGCACACAGTCTCCCTGGTTGTGGTACTCATGGACCTGGTGCTGGTACGGAGGGAGAGACCCAAGAGTAATGTGCTGAATGTTGGGATACTGTCGTGCTTCCTCGTCGCTTATACTGTTGTGTAAGTTTACTATCGTTGATATCTTGATGAACTGAGGTTCAACTTACCAACAGGATGGTCACCAGTCGCTAGCTCTATAAGCATTTCCCCTGCCATAGGCCAGCTATACTTACATCTAGCGGACTCCCGAGTGCTTTATCAAGTCATGCGTCCACCTTACGGGAAGCCTTCCAACACTGCGTTCTTCCAGCATCGGTATTCAACAATGCCTGTTCGTAATTTAGTATGAGTCTGGTTTCCTGGCAGCACTGATAGCTAAACAAAATATTGAAGACTCTTCAAGTCTTGATTGCAAATAGCTTCCACGAATGGAAAAATCTAAATGGACATTCGGAATGCCTAGTTGAAGAAACTGGCGATAGTAAAAAAATATTATATAGTCAGGAAGATGAAATGCTGTCAGGTCAGTATGTTTTTAATAAGAACGGCATGAGCTATGTTTGGATTGAAAAATGAGAAAGGTCTGCATGGATGAACTCTGGTTTATATTCTCACTAAATTCTGCCAGTGGCTTCGCCCACGTAAATATCGGTATAAAAATTACATGTGCTATTCCAGACTATAATGTAGCTCTGTGTCAAATTTTATCTAGATTCGCACAGCCGCACTATGGGACCAATCGGTGTTTTCCATCTCAAAAATCGATAACTCTGTTGTTTTGTGATTTTTCTCCTTGAATTTTTTTTTGCGTATTTCTGAATATCTAGGCAATAAAAGAAATTAAACATCAACATTATAAAAGTTATATATTTTTAGTAAAAAAATTACAAAGTTACAGTTATACGAAATTTCATGCAAAAAATTATACAGTAACATTAAAATAGCAGTAAAAGTTACACTTTTGCTTAAAATAAGTTTAAAACTTAATTATTATTATTAAACAAACATTACATGATAAAAAAATTAAAAATTTTAGCGCTTATACTATTCATCACCTTTTATTTCTAACAATTCTTTAACTTCGTCAAACAATTCTTTGGATATTAGAAAACTTGGTTTATTCAAGCTAGATATATAAGGATCAGATGTATATAATAAAATATGCAGAACGTCTTCGTTTGTTGCTGATCTGGAACACTTCCTAGCGTGATGTAACCTATATTTCTTTATTTCGGGCTTCCTGGGCATCTTCGGATAATTGTCCTATACGCAAAACTGCATAATGCTCTATTATTTAGCACCATGTATAAGTACTTTATGGACCGAAGATGGCATGTAGTACCAGTTATATTTGCTTACATATAATTGCGCGGTAATCAATGTATACTGGCCGAATTTTTCTGCGTTTATAGGGTATCCCGATGACATAGTTTGAAGAATTACATATAATCTCTTAATCAATTCTTCATCAATTCCGGTTATCTCTGCAGAACATTGGTAATTTTGGAAAAATCTCCTTGCCGTATTTCCGTCATTGCTGTTACCGGAACCTTGACGTGGTTTATCAATGTGCAAACCAAGCACTTCTCGGAAACGTTTTTGGACATATTTTTTCTTGTCTTCTTTAAGTTACTTGTTTTCTGGAGTTGTTGCAGACCATTTCTCAAAACCTAAATTGTAAGAAATATGGAGGATCATTTCCATAAATCTTATCCATGCGTGTAGTGTCGACAATCCGTATTTAAACGCATTTTCATTCTCAACTCTCGTTGTAACTTTTAAAAGATCATTCATTTGTCTGGGAGCATCAAAATATAACAATTAAATATAATATTTCATAATAAAAAAGAAGAACGTAATTTTCGGAGATTTTTTTATTTTCCCCTGATTGACATTATTGCTTCTAAATCACCCTTGCGCAAAAAACGCGCAAGTTTTTATTCAATCCTCATATTACTGAATAGGTAAGGTATCTACTAGAGTGATTAACTTGACACCGGCAGCTTTCGGCAACAATGAAAACTCCAATTGAAATAAACAAAAACGAAATTTTATTTACTTCACTAAAAAAAATAAAATAAAATAAAACGAAAATATTTTTGTACAAAAACCGAACGTGGTTGGAAAGTGTACATTCTAAGCTTTCTTATGATGTATAACACTAACATACTTCCTTGGAAAACTTCCGAATAATTTTGTGTTGAACTTCCTTAACGCTAATTTAATTGGCACGAAAATATTTATACCCAATGTTTGAGGTTCAGTTTATAAACGTAAAACTAAGTTTTTTTTTTTTTTTTGAGATTTATTCGTAAGTTCCATCCTTTAAGAGTATTAAACCCTAAAAAAATCTATGAATATACGACTTTCGCCAAAACCATTTTCGAGATGGAAAATACGGTTTGGTCCCATAGTGAGCCGTTCCGTCATGATTTAGTAACAAACATCCATTCAAAAAAATTTTATAGTTGCAAGATTTCAACTTACATTGCTACCCCCATCTGTTCCCAACTACGAGTATGTAAGTCTCGGCCTTCGATCTCACCAGATGCTACCAAAATATAAGTATTTCACACGCAGCTGCCGTAAGCTGACTTTCGCAACCCAATTACTGAGCTTTGGACCATCGAGACACATCCAGAATATTCTGATGCAATTATACAGTGCAGCCTGCAGAAACGGCCACGTATTTTTTTGTTTGCTTTATTTTATATGCCAGAATATACGTATATGGTAAATGAATTTTTTGTAAAATGTAATTTGAATCAAAAGTATAGCTAGGCATCCGGGTCGACGGCGCGTTGTGTTACACGCGCGCCTCAATGAGATGTCAGCATAGGAGAAGGGGCCCGTTTGGGCCAGAGCCTGCTAGGTTTGCGGATTCTGTTTGAAAGAGTTACCGCGGCACTGGAAAGCAAAGGGCACTAGGAGGAGCACGGATGGGTTTTAGTAAGAGTGTGATACTTCCTTCCGCTCCTCCAAGAGCGGGAGGAGTCATTTGATGATTTCTCATCAATACAAAAAAACGCTAGGCAGTACTTAGTTTCAGGTAGGCAACTCTATAAAACTCTGTGTGGACGGTATAGTCGCTGGGTGTATTGTTTTTCGTTTGTTTATGTTAGAATATGTGTAGCATTTGTTATAAATGGATACAGTTTCACAGGTACAGAACTAACGAAAAACGGACACGACAAAACGCCAGCAAACAAACCATACAGATAATTCGAGCCCAGTATGACGAGTTCTTTAAAAAATCTCAAATAACGTTCTGTCACATTTAAATTGGGTGATTTTTATATTTTTTTCTTTGTTTCAGATGCGTTCAAAGTGTCCTGAAAGGCGAGTATATCTATCCAGGTCTAAAACTGTTTACAGGGGTGAAGATCCCTGTTCTAGTAACATACGTTTTCATCGAAAACTTATTCTACTATACGAGCCAATGGTTCATCGTAGACATGGTCTGGGGCCAAGGACATTTGAAGAAAGTCGTCTGAAGTATCTAAATTAATATTTAAATAAGCTAGTACAACCGCTATTTGGTAAAGGATATTTTTTTACTAATATTAGAGGAATATTTAATTTATTCATAGAACATTTCACATGGCTAGCGAATGAAGATGATTGAACGGGCGTTGGCTCGACTGAATACGAGAGCTTTGATTATGCTAATGAAAGCTACATCACACCAGAACCAAAAAGTACAATGAGCATCAACGTGAATGCTGAATATTAAACTGAGTTTACAAATCAATACCTGAAGTATCACTTAACGTAAGGGACGTTTAGCCAAAATGCCAAAATGAACCTTACAGCGATTACTTCAAGTGGCATTCATGAAAAATTCTAAAATGTCGCTTACGTTATTGATACTTCTGGTATTGAAATAGCTGCATACCTATTTATATTTTTATTTTTTTTTATCTAAAGGTAAAAACTTTAATGAAATTGAGACTATTAATTATTCACATCATGAAGCAGTGCAATTTGCTCCATTAATGAAAATAAATAATAATGTAAACACCCTATTATTTTTTCAACTCCTGTAGTGATTTTTATGATGTAGGTACAATAAAGAGTATTTCTATTCTATTCCGTTAAAAAAGGGTAGGAGGCTTTTGCCTTGCAGTGGGACAATTTAGGTTAGTTTAGATGATAAATATAGAAATTAACAACATTCCAGTGGTCTTTTTATATTGTTAAAGGAAAAAGAGCACAAAGTGCCTTATTATTTATTTTATAAGTCTAATGTGTCATTTCAAATAGACGAAGCTTAGGTACATTATGTGATACAGTAGTGTTACGGTATTAGTTTGTAATTAAATCGAATTTGATGTGGATCCTTGTTTTATTTTTTTATCCGTATTTTAAGAAAATTATTCCAAGGCTATAGGTACTTCTAGTACAAAAATGTTCTTTGTCCTATATCTGGACATGATCTGTCCATGTGCCAAGTTTCAATCAAATCCGTTCAGCCACAAGCAGCAAACAGACTACAGAGTAGATAGACAGAGTTGTATGGATTTCTTCTTCAAAATACAGGCATCAGTTAGGTATTCCTTACATAACCAAGGTATGGAAAATACTCGAAAAAATGAGCATTGTTTAAATCTCTAAGTATTATTGTCCCGATATTTTCTAGAATAATCATCTGTCTAGCTTTGTGTTTTACTTTTGGCTTCCAGTCAAAACGGATTCAGCTGAATACCAGAATTTTACATTGAGCGGCTGCCTATTAGACCTCCACAACCCATTAACTGGGTAACACGGTACTTTTTGGCGAGATTGAAGCCAGATTTTCTGGCTTCTGACAATCCGTAACGACTGCTAAAGATCTACGAATGACAACCGGGACCAACGGCTTAACGTGCTTTCCAAGGCACGGATGAATTTCGGTATGCTAAGATGGTCACCCATCCACAGAACGACCCCGGTAACCGTTACTTAACCTTTAAGATCGGCCCGTGTGCCTGTTATTTTTTGTTGTTATTATTTAGCCACAAGCTCCTCTAACATTTTACCTTTATATTTTCCAGAATAAATGAAGGTAAAATATTATTGTTTCTCACGACAATTACTTATGGCTCAATTGTGCCTTTGATAGTTAATCCTACAATGAAAGCAATACTCCAGGGATAACTTAATAAATCCCTTGGTTACCGAATCAAATTAATTCTGGTTTTACTATACCGGGCTTACTCAGTAAATACATGATTTTGATACCCGCAATAATAATTGGGACTTACTGTTTGGAAATGACAATGCTAGAATGGTAAGATCATAGACTCAATGAATTAGGGAATATGCAATATTTTCATCTTGCTTTCGTTTTGAAGAATTCCATGTTAAATAGACCACACTTAAATTAAAATAAAAAAAAAAATTGCGGTTTTAAACAAACAGTTTAAAACCGCAATTTTGGCAATAAATGTAAGCGTTTTAACTTTTCGCGCGAAAACGGATGATGAGTGTGACTCCTGTCGATAACTTTCTCTTTAATCGTTTTTACTTGGTTTCTATGCTTTTGTTCCATTATTATTATTGTATATAATTATCTATTATGTACCTATTTATTGTTTATATAAATAGTACACCTAAGACTACCTACAGTAGGTACAGCCTTTCCTTTTCTCTTTAAAATCCATCCAAAGGGTGTCCTGAAACGATCGCTTTTAGCGATCAGAGGCCCTAGACAATGTGCCATTCAATTAGCGAATGCGACTGTCGAAATGCCAAAATGTAGGGATTTGATCACGTGACATTTCGATAGCATCTGTCAATCTCATACATTTTTGACGTATTGACAATCGCCTTCGCCACGCTACCACTAAAATAATGTCACTTGTCTAGAGCCCAAGGCCGCCTATTGTACCACCCTGTGTAATGTTTTCTTCATCTATATTGTTTTGTGACTTATAAAGGGTATATATTCTAACCGATAAAAACCTGATTTCAAATAAAAAACAAACTCATAACACCCCTATTTTTGTACTTTTCAATTAATCATTGGCTGCAAAATCTCATTGATATCAAAGTCCGTTTATCAGGTCCTAATTCAGTATATTTATTTGAGGTATTTAAACACTAAATACCTCAAATTAATATCCAGTTACAAGCGGGATAACATTTTAATAGCAACCAATTAGTGTTCTACCCAAACAGAACGTGACGTAGTATTTTGGAAATTTGAACGCATCTGATAGTTAAACCTTGGCTTAATCATACCAAATGTCGATTCGATTAATTAGAGTTTCGTACAATCGATTAGTTGTATTCGCTTGGTTGCGCTTCTAATCGGTTTAACTTTTGTGGTAGGTAATAACTTTTAACCATTATCATTATTCTGCCCGGATCCCTATGGGGTATTTGACCATCATCTCCCTATCCTTTTCCCAACTCTATTGGGGTCGGCTTCCAGTCAAACCGGATACAGCTGAATACCAGTATTTTACGTGGAGCGGCTGCCTACTAGACCTCCACAACCCATTAACTGGGAAACACTTTTTGGAATTCTAAAGACTGGATTCAGATTTTCTGGCTTCTGACATTCCGTAACGACTTCCAAAGTTGACTGCCGGGACCAACGGCCTAACGTGCTTTCCGCGGCACGGAGGAGTCTCCGTATGTTAAGATGGTCCCCATCCACAGATCGACCTTGGCTAGCGTTGCTTAACCTTGAAGATCCACCCATGCGGCTGTGACTTGTTATGCCACATGCTCCTCTTCTATGACTTATTAGACCAAATAATTATTTTTTTTTTAAATCCTACAAAAAAGACACTAACAAAAACTATTTTTTATTTTTTAATGACGGATTTTAGGGCTTTTAAAACCTATGATCCAGGGCAGGGTCAGCATTATTTGCGTGTGTCGCTGACATCACTCGCATGTCGCCATTGATCGAACGATTTTTTGTGTGACAAGGATAGGAGAATAACTTTTTTCGTTCTGTAATTTGCTACATTAACTTTTATTTAGGTATGTATTTCTCCTAATCATCTAATAACACAGAATAACGTTATAAAAAACGCGTTTTCTCAGAAACAAGTTGATCGTAAAGTCAAGCATTACCTAGAAGGCGGAAATTAAATTGAGTTTTCTACGGCAGTAGTTTTACTTAAACAGGATGTGAGATAAAATAGATTTGTATCAAAGTGGGACACTTTAGCATGCCTACTGTTTTCTAAAGAAAAAATATTTTCAGAATTCAATTTAGGGAAAAGTCTGGCCAGACATAAAATTTACATAATTAAGTTATCTAACTTTCAAAACTAAGAAGGGGTGTATTTTTAGCCACAATATGCTTTTTTATATCATTTCTTATTTATTTAAATCCCTGTTCGTTGATCTACCGTAATGTCCTTAGCGTTTAATGGGAATCAACAAATAGTTATTTTTACCCACAGTCCTTATGCAGCATATATGACCAGCCTTAGCGGACTTGAGATTAATTATATCTTTCCAAGTAACATCTGAGATTTTTGTTTTGGCGCGGACTTATTGCTTTTATACGTTCTGAAATTTTAATCCCAAAAACACGGCGGTCCTTATCCCGTCTTTACAGAATTTAGTAAAGGACTTGTAGGTACAAAATAAAAACTTATCAAAACTCATGACACAAGCGCTTTCTTACAATAGAGACCACCAAAAAACACGCTCATCCTTTGCCGTTTTTTGCGATAAACGAGACTTTCAAAGCTGGGAAGACAAAGCGCCTTAAGGAACTTCCTTGCAACACGCCTTCACGACTCTTTCAGTGTTAGATACACAAAGTTCAAGTTTGATTATATTTTGTATACAATTACCTACCTCTGAATATTCCTTCTAATATTTGGCAGTGACAACCCGGAGTCTGGATTACTATAGTACCTAGCTGATGGTAATTGACTGCCATTATTACGTTGGACTTAAACAGAACTAGCAAAATGTATACCTACATATAATACCTACCGCACCTTTGTAAAACACTTTGGAGAAAACCTACATTATGCTTGAGATGTATTGGTTCTAAATAGTGTCAAACAATAGCGACATTTTCTACGATTGTCGACCAGTGCAACGCACTTTTGTAGTTCGAATTGAATATCAAAAATGTCCGATGCAATGAGATGTTTGGAATATACAACAACAATATTTATTTACAGTGACTTAGCTTTATTCACAGTAGGTACATAATTGGTATTTGCATCACAAACACGTGTCCTGCACAAATCACATACTTAAACATGAAAGACAAAGAAATTGGTACCTATGTACATTTAAACAAAAAATTGATGGTAGAGATCATTCATTTTGAGATAATGGGTAACACGCATATAATTAACTTGGAACTGTGGTAGGCGCCAAAAAAACTTGCAATAGCGGTCATTGACCCACCTACATTTATTGTCATTCTTAATTGCAAAAATGGAAATCAAGACTTTATGTCTTGATTTCCATTTTTGAATTGCTGCCGTGAATCAACATTTATCATGATCCTTTACATTTTCTAGTTATTAAATAATTTTTCGGGCACCTACGAGGAGATATTAATGAAAGCTCAATGTACTTTATTGCAAGTTTATCTAGCGCCTACTACAGCACGAACCATTAACTTAAAAAAAGCATATAGCTGTAGATAATATCATAGATAATACCTACACTAACAGCTGTATTCATAAAAACTGTTTAAACTTATTCTTGTTTAAGTACTGATATTAGATTCATTATCTAAAATTTTCTAAGGAGAATTTTATTTTAGAATGTCGTAATAAGTAATGGTTAAAAAGTTTTTATGAATATCTGTTCAAGCACGTCTGACACACCGGTGTGCCACCCGTTTCACTCGTTTTAAAGCTGTAAGTATCAACGACTAAAAAGTTCCAAACAAGTCGCTTTTCTAGCAGTCTGATGCAGTTCAATCACAGGTCTGAGGCCACATACTGCATCAGACTGCCTGAAAAGCAACTTGTTGGTAACTTTTTAGTCGTTTTTAGCGGTCAGGTTTTTTGACATTCAAGTAATTTTTTACAACGTTCAAATTCGCAAGTCAGACGCAAACTGTCGAAAAATCTTCAATTTCCCTAAATTTTTGACAGATTGCGACTTTGCCACTGAGATGCGAATGAGGAAGTTGCTTTAAAAAGACCTTCTGATTAGAGCAAACAGTCTTCTTACGTCAGGGATTGGTTATACATATAATATTTCTGCCCCTGCAAGTTGCCAAGTCAACACGACAATGGGGGCGATTCGTCACCCTAAACAAACATACATTTTCTACGCATATAGGAGTGACCTGTAAGTTTACTTATGAAACTCGTGCTACAACGTTACTTACTATCAATGAACTTAATAGCTTTTTCTTTTTAGGATATAATATAAGCTTACTTTGAATATCCTAATGAACAAAAGGTATTCAAGGGTATTTTGTTAGAAAATTATGTTATTATTTTGGCCTTATTCAGATAGGATTCATAAGCACCTGTTGGAGTTGATTGCCTCTTCGTTTGCCTGGATAAATAATTATCTTTTAGCTAGTAAAGTATTATTTTATTCATTGTTGAGTCTTATCCAGTTGTACATTTATTTTTAAGGTTCCGTACCCAAAGGGTAAAAACGAGACCCTATTACTAAGACTATGCTATCCGTCTGTCTGTCCGTCTGTCTGTTCATCACCAGGTTAAATCTCATGAACCGTGAGACAGTTGAACTTTTCACAGATGATGTATCTCTGTTGCCGTTATAACAACAAATACTAAAAACAGAATAAAATAAATATTTAAGTAACGTGATTTATTTTTCGTTTTTTTATAGATAAAGGTACGAAACCCTTCGTGCGCGAGTCCGACTCGCTCTTGGCCGGTTTTTTTTTACTTTATTGATAGTTGGATATCTATATCCGTACTTTCATGCTTGTTTTAATTAAAATGCGCAGTCTATCTGTTACTTTTTCACGTCTCAACGACTGAACGGAAATGAATGAAACTACGCACACAGGTGAATTATGTCCAGGGGCTGTACCGTGACGTGTTAAAACGACAGTCGTTCGAGAGAGAAAGAGGGATGGAGCTATACACCCTATAGCTCCATCCCTCTTTCTCGCTCGAACGACTGACGTTTTAACACGTCATGGTAGGGCCGCAGGGCGGAAAGTCTCGACATAGCTACCGATCGGCTATCGACGGAACTTGGTTGATAAGACCTAAGTACACAGTCAATCTTGAATGCGATCAACGATCAAAATTAATGATCTGATCCGTGGATTGCGACCGAGTTTTACTGTGTACGGGTGGCCTAAGGGCTTATCTAAAAAAAATAAGATGTGTTTCATCCCGAGTTGGAGTATGTACCTACTGTACATACTCCAACTTGGGATGATTTCCGATGATGAAGCGGGTGAAGCCGCTGGCAAAGCTAGTCAATACAATCATATTAAAAATGTTACAGGTGGCCAGATTTTTCTCTCTTTATGCACAAAATGTAGACTTTCTGGCTCTCCGCCATATCATCGTTAATTAATACGGCGTTAATACACACCATTCATGTTCTTTTTTGTCTTTTTCATATCGCCTTGTTTTCTGACGTCAATCGAGTCGTATGTGACAGACACAGAGAGTTTTATATTCAACTGAATCTGGACGCCTGTCGAAATATTCACAAAGGCATTTTATGATGGAAAGCATTTTTTGGTGATATTTCTTGTTAACGCTGTCAAAGTTCTGTCAAACTACTTTTTGTAAATAACAGAGAATTTGATTGAAAAATGTTATGTAAATTATATAGGTACCTCTTCAAATTTTGAATCTGGTTTACTCAAAAATGTATTGACAGCTCACTACACCGAAAGTAGTGATTCTTCCAAAGATTTTTAAATTAAATAATTTCATGTACTAATACAATGAACAATTCATTGTAATACAATGAATTTTTCATTGTATTAGTACATGAAATTATTTAATTTATTTTTGTAAAAAAGCTGTGTCTTTACATAATAATAGTTTTTATTACTTTAATTTTGAATATACTTCTGTATTAGTGATCCACGATTGAATAGTAGGTACTTATTCTACATGAAGTAACAAAAATAATAAATAATCTTCGACGTTGATTTTTCATATTACCAAAATTGAGATCTTAATTAAAATCAGACCGTGATACCTAATCATTGTTATGGCTATAACAAACCCCTTTTTAACATGCCTTAATATAACGGTATTTAATTGGTACCCAGGTAAATGCAATAAGGTATGCCATTCCACAGTGTGTATAATATTTGCTATTTTTCTTCAATACATTCTAAATGTGTCAGAGTATGTTATGTAAAATATTAATAGACTCGGCTCAGACAAACATCGTTCGGTCCAAGGTTCTTTCTGGCAACCAATCCAAACAAGGCTTTAATTATTTGGACGACTCCAACTTGTCTAGCCTTGGGTCTATCAACTCGACGAATTTTAGTACGTATATGTCGCGGTATATTACATAAAACTTCTTTGTGTTGGCTAGTAAAACACTTGTCATTGGTATATAGACTCCTTTCGATTCAAATAACCTAATATTGACGGTCATTTAGGCCCTTGTAAGTTTTGTATATTATAAATAAAAGAAAGAAAAAGCATTTATTTTCATAGAACTGACAAAAAAATTGCAATTTTGTAAAGACCTTTTTAGCAGATTATAGCCCTGACCCAAAATATCTTGAAATTCTGGAGGAGGCCTTTGCCCAACAGTGGGACCATTCGACTGAAGGTGGACATCAGAGCAGCAAGGTATTATTTTAAACTATACCCTGTCATAATTTAGCAATACAATAGAAACATAACAGCACATCGAAAGCGTTGAATTTAAACTCAATAATACAAAGAGTTGTAGCAAGCTAGCCTGTTTATGAAAAAACCAGCGTCAGTGACTGTCTCGTCTACAATTTATTTTATTTTTCATACAACTACATTTAGGTCTAAATAAATAAAGCCAGTAGCGTGCTAGTTATTTGTGCCTCTCGCGTGCCTGCTTGCTGGTCGTGTCACGTACGCGAGCATAAATTTTGTCAATCCCACTGTAGCTGTATAACAACTTTTCAATTAAAGTCTGAAACAATAAATTTTCCCCCACAAATGTGCTGATGAATAGAATATAATAATAAACCCAAATTTTGCCACGTTCAAAACCAAAGTTGCCTGTCCACAAAGAGACGCAAACTTTTTCCAACCTGCCTTTCCAAAGGCGTTTAATTGTTTTCCAAACATCTTAAAAATTTTCGTGGTATTTGTCGACTTATGAAATGACGTGAAAACAATTACGATAATTTCATTTCTGGGAAAACTTATTTCAACCATCAGAAATACGAATTTATTGAAATAACATGATGATACTGATGGATTACTACCCACAAGAATGTAATATTTGCTGCCTTTGCGTTTATTTTCCATTGTGTTTCGTACTCAATATTTTCTATTTTCAATCATCGTCGTAAACACAATGACAAAAAGTACTCTGTCGACTTTTATACTTGCGTGGGCGTTGGCAAAGTAATACTGTCGAATAAATTCACATCTATTATGTTTAGCTTGTTTCGTATTACCCTAAATTCTAGGAACAAGCGTTTCATTCTGTCTGAATGTTGCCCACATGTTTTCCATTCGCACAATGGGTGATACAGACGCGTCCCACTTGTCGCGATCTCAGGAGTTAGAGCAACAGAGGCACAAAGTCTGCAGACACACACTTGATAGAAAAGTGTAGGTGGTTTCGCTTTGTTCCACGAACTAACTCCGAGGAAAAAAAGTTGGCCCGCTCCAATGGTAATGTATATTTTTGTGTTGCTCGTACTTTGTGAGCCGTTATTTCTGTACATGTATTGGTTACTGTTTTGAACAACAAATTGTTTGAAACAAAAGATTTACATACATCACGAGTAGACAGGGGTCAGTAAGAATAGAATTTTCACACTGGTGAATCACAAACTTGGTTCTGGGTATATTTTGTCATAAATATAAATTTCGGTATAATAAATAATCTACTGATTTATAAAAATAATCTATAGTGAAATACATAGTTACAGCATTCAACCTGTGACTCCAAAAGAAGGTTGGCTATATTAATAGAAGCCTCGTGTTTCAAATTGTTTTGCTTTCTACCAAGAAGAAGACCTATAAAGAAAGATTACTTTTCAGAAATAACACCGTTTTCTTTCTTCTTAAAAGAATTCAGAACAGACTTTATAAAAATAGCCCATAAATTGATTATTAGTGGTAGCTGGAAAATTTCCAGAAAAATCGGTCGTACATGTGTTGGAGTCGGTTTCCACTTTAACCAGATATCTATTTCTATCTCTTTGAAAATACTGGTTTCCAGTTTAGGAAACCAGTATTTTCAAAGAGATAGAAATAGATCACCTGTATAAATACATTATTTTTACTGAATTTAATTTACTGCTAATTTCAATTACGATATTTCTCGAACAATGAGGTGAGACGAGACAATTCTATGACTTTACTAAAATAATACCTTTACCTTTTTTTGCTTTATGAACCAAAACCACGTTTCAATAATAAAATTAATTTGTTGTTGTGTACTTAATAGTAAAATTAATATTTAACTGCAGTAATTATTTACTGCTGTCAATATGCAAGTAATTTGGCTGCGGGTGTTCCTCAAGGTGGCGTCCTCTGTCCTCATCTCTTCTCAGTTTTCATATAGCCTATCACAAAGGTCCTAACTTCTAAATATCATCTCTAAGCAGACGGCTTGCAGTTATATCGACATTTTAAAGTAGGTGAACTTTCTGAGGCTGTGACCGCCATGAATGATGACCTTGAAAATATCAACAGGTGGGCTAAATCTTTTGGACTCTTACTGAACCAAACAAAATCTCAAGCGCACATTAATGGCGGCAGATACATGCCTAACCTATTAGTTTACCAGACTCTGACGCCAGTAGTATATAACTCGGTGTCCATTTTATATTCTAATAGAGCGCTAAAACCCTAGGCGTCCATATTGACACTGAGATCTCTTGGCAGGTTCATCTTGGTGTAATTAATAAAAGGGTCTTTTACTCTTTCTAGTCTCTTAAACGTCTCCAAAAATGTCTACCATTTCAAATTAAGGTCAGCCTTGCTCAATCTCTTCTTTTACTGTTCAGACTATGCGGATGTCTACTTTCTAGATGCAAGGGAGGTACTCCTAAATAAACTCGAGTGGCTGCAGAACTTGTGCATTCGCATTATTTTTAGCCTCGGCAAATACGACCATGTGTCAGAGATTTGCACCAGATTGAAGTGGCTGCCAATACAGCGTTGACGAGATACTCATATCCTATACTATCCTGCACCCTATCGCACTGCCACTTCTCTTCTCTTCAGCCGCTATGATGGCTCCTTCTCAGTTACTGCATTGCGGTTCTGGATTGTGAATGATAGTTAACTGAATAAAGAATAGTGTTATGGTAAATGTACAAAAATATCAAAACTTCTGGGAAATTTGGCTCTATTAAACATATAAACATTTCGGCGCATCGAATTGTCACCCGTAAAATGTCACATTTTGTCTGTCGAGTTTATTACCAGAACCCTGGACTTCCTGATGCAACCTCCTACAAAACTTACACCCACTTGTGCTGCTCCGCTTAGCACTGGGTTAACGATCTAGGCCAAGGCTAACTTTACAAATTTGCTAACTACCATGGTAACTGACATTTTTAGTTATTTCAGTAGCCTTTCAAAAATGTCTGTCATTTTGAAATAACTTCTTATGGTCTAAGATCCCAGAGCCCCCAGTCTTTACTTATTTTCTCAGTAACAAAATGTGTTGTATACAGTAGTGTAAATATGATACTACTACTTTATTGTTACGGACAAGAAGTAGCACAGCGCATTTTAATGTACCCGCATTTTATAAAATCGGTAGAAGACCTAGTGAGTTCTGCACTATAGGAAATCTTTATAAATGTCTGATACAAAGCAGCTACCACCTTTCTGTGACTCGGTTTATAACATAGCAGGCTGTTGAGTCTTGAACACCAATTCCATCTCTACAAGTAATGAGCAACGCCGCAATTAACAGCCTGTTTTTCGTCTACGTATTTATCATACTAACACTATTCTCTATACTACACATTTTGTTACTAAGAAAATAAGTAAGGACTGGGGGCTATGGGATCATATACTATAATATATATTACGTCAATTTGACACACGTACACGTTTTGAAAGGCTACTGAAATAACTTAAAATGCCAGTCGCCATGGTAGTACTAGACCGAGTTAACCCAGTGCTAAGCGGTGCAGCAGAAGTTAGTATAAGTATTGTAGGAGGTTGCATCAGGTCCTGGGTCCTGGTAATAAACTCGACGGACAAAATGTGACATTTGACGGGTGACAATTCGATGCGCCGAAATGTTTATCTGTTTAATAAAGCCGAATTCCCCAGAAGTCTTGACATTTTTGTACACTTATCATTACCTACACTATTCTTTATTTAGTTAACTATCATTCACATGTCTGTATCTGTATTCAGAAGCACACAAGATCATTACCTTCGAATCTAATACGTACACATAATAACGCACATCGCCAATAATGTCGAAATTGCCAATTTGCGCATATTATCTCATATAAAAAGCCGACCATGCATGAAAGATCAAGATCAGTACGCTTCGTTGTCCATAGTAATTATTATAATCCTTGACTAACGTTCTTACCGAGCCTTGTGAATGAGATGACCTATTTTATATTCAATACCTTTTGCTGAATGAAAATAAGGACTCCGTCAAAGCACAAATCTTTTAAATGTCGGTCTTGATCCTTTGGTTGGTTTGTACTTTTGATTCCTTATAAAATGAATCAAAATTATGTATGCTTATTTTGCTGTGAATTGGGTAGCATAAAAAGGGTGCTTAATTTTCTCATATGTCTTATTTATTACTTGGTCTAGTAATAACAAATTTGATTACTGGGATCGTGAGGTCCGCGTTAAAATATAAATCGGTGAAAAATAAATCGATAAAACCCGGAAAGGGACTGTGTTCTTGGGCAATAGACTAGCCTCCTGTGACTTATAACTGATTAACACTTCTTCCATAGATCTCTACTTAACCCTTCAGGAACACTTTGCGGTGTCTATGAACTTTACACTTTATACTCAAAATAATGCATTCATACTATTAGATTCTCAAACACTCACGCATACGAATTTAGCATCTCATATGGCTAAGCTGTATCCCCACAAACCTCAATACTTGTGCTGATCCTAACGCAAACTGCATGGTAACGAGAGAGGCATGTCAAATAGAACATTAAAGCAAGAACGTGGCTGAAATGTGAACGCTCTAGAATCTATGGACAGTTCGAGTCACTTTCAGATATAGAATAAACAATACGATTATGGACTTTGTTTGACAAGTTAAATGGGCTGTGGTGATAACTAGAATATTGAGCGGCTTTTAGCGGAATTATTTGTCCGATCTCAAGTTCCTGAGTATATCTGTTACGGCTAATAGCCGAGGTGCGGCTACACCTAGTTTTAGCCGGCTACAACTAGCTGGTCATTGGGCACTCTGACTCGGACAGGTTAGGTTAGAAGAAGATGGCGGGCTATTTCAGACCCCGCCATGCTCTTCGTTATTATTTTATTTTAAACCCTTGTGCGCAAGGGTTTGACAGAACTTGTTGAAAAACCGGTTCCTGGACCTAGAATTGTTACTCAGGACAAACGATATTCTTTAAAACAATGGAAATCCCACTAACATTTCCTCAGTAGCAACCCGAAGTCTAAGGCTGTGGTTAATAGCAGCAGGTATACTCCGAGATGTAGATAATTCTTGGAGACAACCTGTCTTATTAAGACATATAATATGTGGATACTAACGAAGTGTGAACGGCTATGCTTCATAGGCATCTAATATTATTTGATATTAAATATTTTTATTTGCTTAAGATGGGGTAGATAAGATGCTGTATTACTTGTGCAGGACATAATGTTCTATACTATAGAGCTATACGGAACAGAGAGTAAAGTCCCGCAAGCATGCATAGAAAAGTGAGGACCCTCCGACCGGACGGTTGTTGTGTGGGCCATTGCCCGATAGTTGTTATTGGGACTGTTGAATATGTTCGAATCGCACGGAAACCTCTGATACCGCGATGCAGGATTTTGCTAAGTAGTTCGTCGCTGGCGGGATTGATCGCATTATGTTTCTTTTTGTTGCCGTACTAATTTTGCTTCGTTACTTTTCTTGTTACATTGATGCCGCCACAATACTACAAAAACTTGCAAATATTTGTAACATACATTTGAATGTAACGAGAAAGGCGTATTTGCGTTAGGATAGTGATTATTTCTAGAAGTTATTTTAATTAACGAACTTGACAACCCACGGCTGCTTTCTGTTTGTTTCCTTTAATATGAATTAGTATTTATCTTCCCAATATGCTAGAAACTTATATCAGCCTCACCTTTTTATAAAAAACTAACCACACAGTTTTAGCACTGAATAGCAGATACTTAACTTGTTTTCTATAGGGAATTTGAATTTAATACTCATTATATTATGAGTTTTAAATTCAAATACTCATAAGGGAATTCGAAATTAGAAACTGATAAGGCTGAATATCTTCAAGGAAGCTGATTATTGGGACTAAAATGTTTTCAACCTCAGTTATTTCTTGGTCACAACCCGCAGAAGGCTACATTTATCTTCAGCGGCAACCAGAACCCAGCACAGAGGTACACATAAATCTGTCATCATACCGCACAATAGAACGCACACAGCACTAACTATTCTCCAGCTGATACTAAACCTTCATTTATTTAACTCTGTTACCTGCATGAGTGAGATAGTGCGTATAATCCTATGATTTAGTGAGCATCCCGCTTCGTTAGTTGGCAAGCCGAGATCAATACATATGTGAGTACTGTGACATCCTGTGGCTTTGGTTGGGTACGTTTTAGATCGTTTATCAATGGTTTATAGTATTATTTTAATAAGGAGCAATGAAAAGGGACTTGATGTTTGACATCTTATTGTCTAATTGTTGTATTATTTGTAGTAAGATTTTAATCAACAAAACTAAACTTACAATACTATGCAATTTTAAAAACAGCCACCTCTGATTTATAATTAAAGTTGTGTTTTTAAGGCTGTTTTAATATTCATTTGTGGAAGTTCTTATTATGCTCGAATTTGAAGCTCTGCTGGACTCATCCTTTAATTTAGACGAGTCTGTTATTTTGTAACACCTAAAGGTTTCAGCATTAAACCTTTGAGTGTAATCCTTTGCAGTAGTTTCAATGCAGTAAAACAAGAACTGTTATAAACCTTTTTATTTAAGTGATAACTTCGAACAAAAGAAGAATGAAATGACAATTTCTTAATTTAATTTACCTATTTATTTAGAATACGAAACAACAACAACACTAGACATAAAATATACTAAAAGCCATACATAATTATTAATTATCAATACATAATTTTATAATGTCATTCAAAATTTCAGATTGGACGCGAAAATCCAACAACACTTTTTCATATAGATTAATGCCTACTACATGAGTTGTAACCACAAAATAGTGAATTTGTGTTTTTTACTTAAAATTTCTCTAATTTAATATAAACTATCCTGTACAACAATTTTGTGGGTTACAACAACTTACGTGGGACGCATCGATTAATTGGTTGTAGCATTATCACGTCGCATCTGTCTGTTGCAGCCTTTAAAATTAGAACCTACCATAACTACTTATTCAATTTTTAGAATCTATTTTTGTTTATCAAATACTTCCTAGCTCCTATGACGTAATCTCTGATGCATGTTTCCCAGTTAATCGTTTTCACGTCAAAGTTAAATATTTCTTTATCTTCAGGGGTCATCGTATTATAGAGATTTCTTACGTTATTGTCGGAAAACTTCCATTCGTTGAGTAAAAAGAACTTTACAGCCTCCACGACCTTCTTCAGTTTGTTTTGTAGTTTCATTTGTCTGTAAGATAAAATGAACAGCTTATGATTTACAATACCTTTTCAGCACCAAAAATCTTCAAGAACACGGTCGTTTGCTGAAACTGGATTATTTCCGAAATACAAAAAAAAAAAACCGGCCAAGTGCGACTCGGACTCGCTCACCATTTTACCATTATCTATAAAAAAAACGGCAAAAAATCACGTTTGTTGTACGGGAGCCACTTAAATATTTATGTTATTCTGTTTTTAGTATTTGTTATTATAGTGACAACAGAAACACATCATCTGTGAAAATTTCAACTATCTAGCTATCATGGTTCATGAGATACAGCCTGGTGACAGACGGGCGGACGGACGGATGGATGGACAGCGGAGTCTTAGTAATAGGGTCCCGTTTTTTACCCTTTGGGTTCGGAGCCCTAAAAACGAATTTCGTAAGGCAATTCAGATGGATCAACCTAAACGTAAAACCTTCGAGATCCATGTCATTTTGAACCTGCTACCATCAGTAGTATATCAAGTGTTTGGAAACTCACAGAAAGTAGTCAATTGAAATAAAAAAGGGTAACTCACGTTGCTTTCTTTCCAGTTAGTGTAAACCATAAATCAATCAAGTAAGCAGGTATAATTTGCAGGGTGAAGGTTATTATATTGTACAAAAACACGTTGGGGGTGAAAATGATGAAAGGCCACGGGTATTCATCTGAAAATCAACAGAATAAATATTGTTTTCAGAGTTTTGCACGAAAACATAGAGACAACAAGTTTTTGTTCAAATAATTTTTTTACCAGACTCTAAACTGAGGAGTGATTTTCCATGAAAATAACCTCCTTGAGTGACAAAAGCTACTTGTACAAAAAACTTACTTAATGAATACTTGAGAGCCACTCTTCTCGTGATGGTGTTAGCTTGATCACACGTGATGGGGTTTGATCCTCCGGTACAGCAGTTGTACACTTTTATTTGGTTTGATCTGCAATCACATTAATGATTAGATCATGTCTCTGTGCACCGGTCGCTTTTAAAGTGGTTGCCCATACGCGACTGCAGAGAGCTAATGGCTCTAACTACCTTGTTGACTCTTCCAACTCCCCACACATTCAATACATTTTAGCCAGTCACAATCGAAATCATAGTCATTTTTCTTTCTTCATTCTGTCTATTTCTTTGTGGAATGCTCCTCTAGGAAATCAGGATGGCCACCAACCGATCCGGCTTCAAAGTTAAAGTTCACGAACATATTCGTAAGAAGTTGGCAGTGCAGTAGTATCTTCACTGCGCTAATATTTCCCAATTACCTACTTGTACTAATTGTTTAAGTATTTCGTGTACATATTTATCTTGTAAAGGTTAACTGGTAGAGAATTTCTATGGCATTAAATCCGCCTCCTTACGTTTGTGTGCTAAATGGTGAAATAAATAAATAAATAAGTGTGTTTATTTTAAATTCGGGTTCAGTAAAGTAAGCATCGCCGAGTGCTAATAGGCTTTTTATCCCGAATGATGAACGCCTCGTGTTTTTAAGGCCGTCACAGGGTCGATAGTGGAACCAAGAGTTGAACCTAGTGATAAATGGATATAGAAAAAGTTTTAACAACACAATAATTTTATTGCTGTTGATGTGCTGCTTACACTGTAAAATTGTTCCTGTCTGTGCTTACGTAAGTATGTACTGCCGATATTGGGAATGTGAATTAGAGCGGTTACGCACTGCATCCGATCTGAATCCGTGAAAATACGTTCCAAAGTAGTCATACGACTTTCGTATGTTTGTTTACGCCCCAGATCCAATTTCCGTCATCCGCCGTGTCTCCGTCACCCATGAGTCTCCAATTCTGAAGAAATATTGACGGACCGAAGTAGCTATAGTAGGTACTGTTTTTTATTTATGTATGAATGGGCTAGCTCTTGACCTCGATCACGCCTGATGAAAAACGATAGATGAAGCCCATGATGAAGCGAGCGTGCCCAGAAGATGCCTTTAGTACTGGTATTCCTATGCGTCGACGAAACACAGCAGGCTGCTTGACGCCGAACTCCAGGGTGGTCGCGAACCAGGCGGGTGTTAGCCCTACCACCGCAAGGGAAGGATTGGTCAGTCTTATAAGGTGTTAGGTGAGACTGTCCAGGATGCGCCGAGCGCTCGGTTCAGTTGAGTGTTTGATGGAACAAATTGCACTACACGAGGAGGCTTCTTCATGCATCCCCTGTTTGTATGAATGCTTTCGCATTACCTCGTATTCAAATCGAATATATCCGTCCGTCTTCTAACGTACAATAGCAGTGCCAGAAGGTGATGCCGATTGAAAGGACACATAATTATTCAAAGATTTAAAGGCTTTCCTGAGCTCTGCGTAGGTTTAATATAGATATGCCGAAGAAGGCCTATGCATAGCTTGAATTTGGATCAGAGGTTGGAATACTTCATAAGCGATATCCGAATTCGGTCCGAGTTTTTTTGTATCTGAATTTTCGCGGATTTGGAACGGTTGCAGTGCGTAACCACTCTTAGAGGGATGAAACGGATGTGTTTTTTAGTAAAAGTACTTTAGAGGCAGCGGAACAGAGAGTAAAGTCCTGCAAACCTCCGTTGAAAAGGGGGGATCCTCCGACCTGACGGTTGTTTGTGTTCGGTGAGCAACTGCCCGACAATTGATATTTGAGCTGTTGTACATGTTCTTATCGCACGGCAAACTTTGATATCGCGATTTTGGATTTTGTCAAGTTAGTTCACAGCGGTCGTGATAGATGGCGCTGCGATGCATCATTTGTTGTGACTCTGCTACGTTGATTTTTGTCGCGGTATAAATGCCACTACAGTTCTAAGAGTTATGAATATAAATGTGGATGGAGGGAGAGGAAGATCAAAGATAAGATTGGTGGATTTTGTGTGGAGTGATATGAAAGAAAACGGAGGCAGAAACGGGTTACATGCCGTAAGGGCAGGTAGACGATGACAACTTACTTCCGACATTCCGTAGCAGCGACTATAACAAGGTTCGTAACAATATCAACAGGCACCAGGTCTGTAACATTGTTCCCTCTGCCCTTAGCTACCTTCAGGACTCCAGAAGACAATCCAACGAAAATCCCAGTGCAAGCGCTCCAGGCATCTATCCATCCAGGACAGGGCTCTTTTTGAGCTGACACCACTGGAAATTTTGTAAATTATGAAGTTATTCTAATATCATTCTTCAAAGCAAGACTTTTTATGGGTCCGGCCGTTTATTGGAGACTGGGCGGGAAGTCTGGACATAGTTAACGATCGCGTAACGACCGAGTTCAGTCGTTAAGTCCTAAGGCCGCCTGTACACAGTCAAACTTGAACGCGATCCACAATCAAAATCAATGATCTTATCTGTGGATCGCGTTCAAGATTGACAGTCTACGGGCGGCTTTAGGAGTGGTCGATCGTAGTCAGTCGTTATGCGATCGTTTACTATGTCAAGACTTCCTGCCCTGAGGCCCTGGGTAAAAGACATTCTACAGTGATAGCGTGGCGCAGGCGATTGTCAAAAATGAATGGGATTAACAAAAGCTATCGAAATGTCACGTGATCGGTCTATCATAATATATTTAGGCATTTCGACAAAGATGGAATGGCACTGTTCGCAAAGCCAGTTTGGGTTGCAACTCAAGGGTGGGATCGAAGTCATGAAAGTACCTATATTTTAACGAAGTGTTTTTTTCATAATTAAGTGGCCTAGTGGTTATTTGTCAATAATGAGGTAGAATATCGTGAGAAAGATATGACTTTTGAAGTCGACAATATACAATGTACAAGCCTGGTAATTAACGCTAGTGCTTCTCCCGCAAGAGAGAGAAGCCGAAGAAACAGTATAACAGCAATAGACTAATATTTTCAGAAGGGTATGATTTAAGCTATCGCCAATTTTATTCGTTTTGAATTTCTTTAATAATAGGGTTTGTCCTCAAAATAGTGGATCTGTCACCAAAATGTAGTTGCCAAATAATTGTAAAAAGCAATTCCATAATAAATCACATGTAATCCTCGGGATATATTATCAAGTATCAAATAAATAGGTTGGGATTTATTATAAAACGGGAAGTAAACCATATTACTGGGTGGATTAAAAAAAATAACCACGAAGGTGATGGCGGGGTCTGTTCGCTCGCTACGCTCGCTCACTTGACCCCGCCATCCCCTTCTAACCTAACCTGTCCGAGTCGGGGTGCCCTAAGCTCCCTGTGCCCTATGTTCGAATATTTGGTGACAGATATACCTTTCTTTGTACGAAGTTAAAGGAATAAACCTATTATTTTGAGAACAAAGTTTTATCCAAGGAATGAACTACGCGATTTTATTGATAATCCATCTCTTATTTTACATACATATTGGCATTAATTTGGTAATTCATACCTGGCGACCCTTTTAATATATCTGAGAACGAAAATACTTCGTGGCGATAGATCTATTTATTAGGTGATGCAACTTGATGACAAATATAAATTTTGGTGACAAGAAATATAGTCCCCTTTTCAGAATAAGAGCGTGGAAAAGTGGGTAGGAACCACATTTCTGCGAAACCCACAAACTACATTTCACTCAATTTACAAATTAATATTTTCAAGTGTTTCTTCACGGAAACAGCAATTTTACTAAGAAAACCAAATTTTAGTGCCGAGCTTATTATCTTCAAGGGCCATTTCCAAGTATAATTTAATCTTATTACCTATAGATGGCCTGACGATCGCAGCCGGCAAGTCTTCGCATTGCTTCATAACCAGCTCTTCGGCGAACGCTTTTGAGAAAGTGTACGTATTAGGCTTCTTTCCTGCAATGAATATTAATTTGAGACTAATTACTCTTTACTAGCTCCTGCCAGCGGCTTCGCCCGCGTGAAAGTTGAAAATTATACCAAGGGAACACTCCTGTGATGAAAAGTTTTCTTTGTACTGTGGGGTGGTCTACTAGGGTGCCAAGTTTCATCCAAATCGGTACAGCCGTTAAGACGCGAAGGGGTAAAAAACAGACAGACAGAGTTTGGCAACTATACAAGATGAATTTTTAAAGTGTGCTTCGATGACCAAATCCGAAGCTATGAGGAATAACGAAAAACACTGAAAGGAGTATCGAGCTCAATTTTGATGAAAACTAAAACTGAATCATTGGATTTTTAATAAAATTCCTAGCCGGGAATCGAATTCTTTGTAAAACAGTATATTACTACACCATCCGAAAGTGTCGCTAATGAGGATCAAATTCTGGAAAAACATCAATATATCGCATTTCCTCTGAAAAACTGTCATAAGACGCTGAAAGCTAGTTTTAAGAAAAAAACGATTTAAATAATTTTTCGATAAATTAATGCTAATATTGTGACTTTTAGGTTACAAATTTTTACCTGTTTACTGTTTTAACTACAATTGTGGCGGTTTCATTGATCGATGGAGAATGAAAAACTTAATAAAACTGTATTTAAATCTGTGTCTACTTTTTCTTATGTTACGACAGTTTTTTAGAGGAAAGTCGATATGGCAAACAAAAGGAAAGCGCTCATTTTTAAGAAATTCATTAAAAAAAGAAACGTAAAAATCGTATTTTTTTTATGAATTCAGTTTTGACAGCGGCTGTGAGTTTCGCGATAAACTAAACTTGGATAATTTCAATCCTGCAGCGCTGTTATTTGCCAATGCACTTTGTGGCTAGCACCAACCCGTTATTGACCCGTTATTATTAGATAAATATCTGGATAATAGCCACATAGTATCTATATAAATCACTCTATTCCGTAGTAAGGTTAGATGGATTATTAGCACAAACGCTAAAGATCACGATGTCAAGAAAATTGTAATGATACTTGTTGAAATCAAAACACCCGTTTTGCTACTGAGCGTGCAAATAAATAGACAGGTATACATACTCTCGAAAACATTAGCATCCTTTTGGTCAGTCAAGTAATTATGTATTTACAAGGTCTTGCTCTTACCCAGAAACTTGTTGACAATCCCCTCATCGTGCGAATATAAATCAGCAAAAAGTCTTGCGCTTTCCAACTTCATAGGCACAGGATACACGACTTCATCTATTTCCTTTCGATCTGCATTGGTGAATGCTGTAGATACATGCACAAAAGCCTGTGTAAAAGAAAAAGTTAATTTTGTTACATGAGGTTTAGGCACACATTCCCTGGTTTCGGGGAGGAAATTATTGGCAATTGACTTTGATCCAGCTATAAAATTACATGGAAGTAACGTGCATTGACAGTTCTACTCGTTCTTTTCCGATAATTTTCGATCTAGATACTGGGCTGCGGTATTCTAAGTAAGCGTTCATTGAACGTAACTATAATGTAACATAATAACAATTTATATTAAGATAATCTAGATAATCACATCGTAGAAGAGCGATGGCGATAGTTGCCTTGTAATCATTATATTCTTCCAACAATTTAGATATTGTAACTCACGAACATTGCTATCCTCTTGACTCAAACAAGCACTCAATGTTTTCAAAGATAATAGGCGCTATCAATCAATGACTTAGGCATGTACACAATTTTCAGAGACATTAATGTACAAATTGAAAGTGCATATAATACAGTAGAATGCCTGCAAAACACAAAATGACAACTACATGACATATATGAAATAAAAAACCAAAATTCTGGAATTCAAACAAACAAAGATATAAACAGTGATTATTTATTTCGTAAATAATTATTTCACTATCATGCATGAAATCATTAATGGTCTGAACAATAAGTCGGATATGTTATCAGTGTGCTTGGACGACAGGAAGTGTGAAGGAACATAACACGAGGAGGGTGACGAGGATTACCGTTGATTTATTTTGGGATAATTTTATATTAGATGTAGTAGAGGCATACGTATTTTAATTAAGAATGCACTGTGATTTAAAAAACCTCTATGCTATTAACAAAATTTCCCTCTTGAAAGTGGATCCCACTCCAGAAGCGTGACGTCAAAGAACACGCATCTGTGAATGGCGCTCCTGGAGCGCGATGACTCAACGGCGTTTATTTTAACCGTCATAAGTCGTGTAAACTGTATCTTTCCTGCTCCAACTTGCACAAAGTGTAGGAAAAAAATCAAGGATGGCATGGATAGTCACACGTTAAGTCTTTAGTCGCTGGACACACAGAAAAGACGTAAGTTGAGGACGGCGAGCGGGCTCCACCGCGCCAATGCTCGACACGAATGACGAGGATTGCGCACTTTAGAGGAGTTAGCCTTATTGCTTAGGTAACTAAAAAACGCTTCATTTTTTTCTTTTCAATTCATTTATTAGATTTTGTGATCTACAGTTTCCATGAGCTGCCGGAAGGCCGCGCTCTCGAGACCGCCTTGCATCCTAAAAAGATGCGCATGTGGTGATCGTAAGCAGTTCTGCTTGAGTATGTTATTTGTAGATATTCTTTATACTACCTATATATATTAGATTGCTGGCAATATACACCAGACGGATTCATGCAGACCACATTTTACAATTTTAAACATATCAAATCCCCCTAGTGTAAACCCCTTAGTGAAACTGTTCATAAAATCAAATTCAGTGCGGTGATGATGACGCGAGTTTCACGGTATTTGTTCACCCAAAAAGTGCTCAACGCGCCTAAAGAAGTTTTCACTTCAAAAACTACACGAATTATTGATATTGCATAACAATTTGATGTAATAATTTTATTTTAACAATGTACCGAACTAATAATATGAATTTTGTATGTCCCAATGGCGGGACATAGCAGAACCTTTAACTAACACAACATCATAAGAACTTATGAAAAAAAAATTAAAAAAATACCTAGGTACCGAATGTGTAGATAAAAGTTTTCTGCAATATTTTATTTCATGACCTTACTAACAGATATGATCTTTTAATAACAATGGGATAATCAATCTACCTAATACTTGAACATCATTAAAAAAAATCATCATTCAATGGGAATCGTGAGAATCGGCGCATTCAGCTGACAACATTTAAATACATCATACTTACATCACAGATATGACAACATTTTATGATCGTGATTTAATAACCTTTTTTGAAAACTACACGATTGAAATTTTAAAGTTTTCGTCAGTGAAATTCTAATTAGGAAAAATCTCACCTCAAGTTTTTTCATCCGGCGACATAATTCAATAACGTTTTCTGTTCCATCAATATTGCTTCTCATGGCCACTTTGAGAGGCAACTTGAACGCAACTGTGGCTGCTGAGTGAAATACTACTGAAACCTGAAAAGAAAACATGCAGCCTTTTTAGTTAAAATAATTTAGACAATTTTAATAAATAAAAATTCAGCGAATTACTATATAAACTAAGCATGTGGGTAGTTCTTTTTATGATGAAGTCTAAAGGGCTTTAGTTTCTAACCTAATACTTCAACCACAACTAAAAATAAACGGCGGACTGTCCTCGAAGGTTTAGACAGGGGCAGCTAGGTCCACATACAATTATGTTTAAGTCCCGGAGCGAACCATTATTAGCAACCGTGACAAATCCACACTCCGGGCTACTACTGACAAATTAACCTTTTTTCCCGTCCCAGGAATCAAACCCCAGACCTCATGCTCAGCAGTAACGCCACCAGCGATACAGTCACAAGTTAACATAAAATTCTACTTCATCAGCAAAAGTACCTAATAATGGTACAAACCTCATCCTCTAATATTTTTAAAACATCGTCCGACAATCCGAGACATTCTCGGGTAATGTCTCCACAGATGACCGTAATTTTTTTCAGCTCCTCACTTCGAGTTCCCTTTAATCTGTCGAAAGCCTAAAAACAATAAAAAAAACAAAATCAAGCATCTTTAAAAATGGAACCCTGAAAACACGTCTTCTATTTCAATGTTCTATAACAAAATATTAAATGCACGTTTAAAACCCACACTTACTGGTGTGCTAGTGATACGGTCGAGTCGTTCACTCGCCTGCTTGCCACACTTATCACGTACCAGGACATAAATTTTGTCAATCCCACTGCAGCTGTACAGCAACTTTTCTATTAAAGTCTGGAATTATTAAACATGCTGTTTTGAATACTATTTAGAAGCAAACTACGTGCATTCATGATTTTCGAGCTTTTCATCCTGGAACGGGTAGACAAAGGGATGCGAATGCACAGACAATGAGTCACACTTTATAATTTGAAATAAATAAAACATTAAAATTAATTACAAGGAAGCGTTTCACTTGAGAGTGGCTGTGATTAAGTATCTTTATTTTTTTTGTAAAATTCCAATCAAGGATTACTTGCAAGGAAAGAAAAAATGGGAAATGACGCTAAGAAAATTCGAGAAAAACTGAAAATTATTTTATGGTATTTTATGTCAACGAGTCAGTTTATACGTAATTATTAAAAATAAATTATGCAAGTAAGTTTAATAGGTGAAGAAAATCGGGAATCAATAAATTATATTACTAGAAGACATGTTTTTTATACGAGTATTGTTTTTGTTTAGTTGTGTTCTTCAAGTGCCGATTCTAAGTAATTTTTCGTTTATTTCTTATTGTGAATCGTTTTCAATGTTATGTAAATATTTGTACGCCGATCATCATCATATTAGACGAAAGCCGTTGACTGTTGGACATAGGATTTTTCAGCGACGTAAGTAACATCTTTTGTTCAATATCGTTTGATGACTTGCCCATGTAATTTATGTCGCTGATTAAACGGCGCAGTTCAATGAAAAGACTAGGCTTTTAATGAAACGACTGATTAAACTAGTTGGCTGCGACACATACAATGATTAAACAAATAAAGAAATCTTATCGTATGTTATGTTATTTTTACTGTGTATTACTCATAATCTTTGTTCTTCTAAAAAAACTTTATAAATACCTTGATTTTCTTACCTTGCCAACAAATCCCGTACCACCGGTAACAAACACAGATTTCCCGGAATAAAACTTTGCCACCCTTGACCTATCGATATCGGACATCTTGAATATAACTCCGAACCACAACGACCTAAAAATAGAGATGAAACTTTAATACACCATATATAAAAATGTCGATGAGTACCGTCTTCCACTTCTCTTCGTCAACTGTCAATTAGATTTAATAGAATCTAGATCAAATTTAATATCACTTCATGTGTGAAACAATTGATTGTCGATTATGGGCACTATTACTAAGCTCTTGTTATTAGACTATGGGATCCATCTATTCTAGTCATAACATCTTTCACAAAGCACAAGTTTACACTAATATCCAGGAAACAATGAAGTTTTCTTTTAGTAAAAGAATAGTTAAATCTATATCAACAATAAACCACACAAAATCATTTAAAACATTATACTGAAAAAACACTACAAAGTACAAAATAACTTTAATTTCGGAAGTCGGTGTTTTTCGTTGCTTCTTCGTTATTTGACACCGACTTCCGAAATTAAAGTTATTTTGTACTTTGTAGTGTTTTTCGGAAGTCGGTTTTTTTTTGTGAAAAAGGTTTTCTATTTTCCACTTTTTAGTGGTACCCCACACCTAACAACACCACTGGAAAGTCACAGGAAAGCAAAAATATGCAATTTCGTATGATTTTTCCACATATTTTTACCAGCTATTTGGATTTAAAAACCAAACTGCTGAACTGATTTAGATAAAACTTCAATGAGACCAATCGAGAAGTATATCCTTTCACATAAAACAAGAAGTAAATCGGATCATAATTAACGGAGATATGAGGTAACAAACACAAAAAAAAATACAGTCGAATTGAGAACCTCCTCCTTTTTTTGAAGTCGGTTAAAAAAATGCTTTCGAAACACTTTATACTGCTCGCATAATATTTATAATTTGTCCGTTTATTGAATGAATGATATAGGTACTTAAATATTCTTTTCATTAATTTAATTTATTTTTGTTATTTATTTGATGTCATACTAAAATTTGTAGATAGGTACCTACTTTTGAAAAGGCCATGACAAGTTTTTTTACGTTAGGTAGGTACTGTATTGTGACTAATGTTTTTTGAAAATCCGAATCCAATCTATATTTCATACTAATATTTGGCATTTGCTATTAATTTGTAATAGGTACTATAGTGTGATCGTGCAACAAAACCTTGAGTATGTAGTTAAATAGACTGAAATACGATTATTATTATTATTATTATTATTATTATAATACAAGCGATATTAAACATTAAGATTTTTTACATTGATTAATGTTTAAATATTTAATTGTTTGCTTTAAATATTGGTTTACTGTTTATTGGCTAAGAAGAAGCGCTGGCCTTATTTTACTAAACTGCACATTGTTAAAATAACATATGTTACTAACAGCCAACTTCCTGTTTTATAAAATTAAAGTACAAACAGAGAGACCAGGGACTTAAAAAAACGTATAATTATGTACCTATCATAATAATGGTTCCGTTCACCCTAAAAATACTTCGTTCTTAGTTCAATTAATGTAGTTTTTAAGTAGCATACACAGCCATCTATGTTTGCATGTGTGAAAGTGAGGAAAATGGAGGGAAAGCGTAGCCTGTGGCTCGGAACCGTTCTGAAATAAATATAGTTCTCAAGCCTGCCGGTAGATGTTGCTATAAGCCGTTATGTATTGAAATTTTTCTTTAACAGCTGGATATCTTATGGAATCTGTACCTTCATAGATACATTGCCAAAATTAGTTAGTAGTAAGTACCAATACTGTACGAATACTTAGGTACTTATTCGAATTTATTTATTTAATTTTAATAGCTTTTCCACACGCAATTGAGTGCCATGTATTTTATATTTAACAATTCTCATGGTACCTACTAATTTTGATTACAGAACACCCGGGTGTTCCAAAATAAAAAGCACCTATAATTAAATTCAGAAGGAACTATGTACCTTTAACATGAAATAGACGGTTTCATTATCCTGACTGCTAATCACAACAAACTGCAATCACCAATCTATCGGCAAAACAAGAAGATTAAAGGAATCAACTGAAACCGTCCTAATGGGTAGTTTGAACTTGTTGTGTGTATTCCACTTGAGTTATGCAATTTTATTGGTATGTAAAACATAGCTCTTTATTTTAACAGTTTGAGTACGGAATTCTAAAAACATAATATCGAATTTTAGGTAAATATACTCTACCTATTCCGATCTCTGGTGACACAACGCTTGCAATTTATTTCTAAATACAAAGCTTTTTTTATTACTCTATTATTACTATAGCAAGGTATTTTATAGGATTTTGACAGTTTAGGCATCTTCTGGGCACGCTCGCTCCCTCATAGACCTCATCCATCGCTTTCTCATCGGCGTAATCGGGGTCAAGAGCTAGCCCATTCATCAATAAAAAAAACAATAACTCTCAGCCGGACCAGGAAATCAGACCGTGAGTCGTTCTCGCTCGAACGACTCACGCTTTAACACGTCATGGTAGGGCCACTGAGTCGTGTCCTGCAGTAGCAGTTACACTTACGACAATCAAGGCAGTCATGGACATAACTATACAAGATTAAAAAGAGCAATATTGTTTAGACTTGTCTCAAAAAATTTAATCAGGTGTCTTGAGATCTTGTGATATAGAACTACTTATAAATCTAATGTTAAAGACGTGATATCAACTTACGTGGCACTCTGTTGGTGATCTTCACGTAACTAAAATCATGATTATTTGAAATTCATTTTGTAGACACTAAAGTTCACATCCATTCATGTGTTCTGTATTCATTTATTCTTTGTTTTATAAAATGTGTAGAAATTATATGTATTACATTAATATATTACAGGTTGGATGTTTGGGGCAGCAAAAACAGACATAATTATGTTAGTAATAAATATATTTTTTGTAGTACAATTAAAGCTTAGTGAGATGTTGTTCGTTTTTACAACAGTCCCTGAGAAAATCCAATAAATCATCAGAATTGCTATTTTATATACACGTGTAACAGAATAAACGCAATACCTCTTCGTCATTGTACTCATCATTATGAACAACTTTTACCAGACGCAAGTGATATAGGACTTGTGGTGAATTATCTCAACGGAATAGCGATCAAGAGGTTGTGATAGCGTACTTTAGCAAGTCGTTGTCGAAATCTGAAAGAAAATATTGTGCAACGAGACGGGAATTGCTTGCTGTGGTAAAGTCATTGCAGCATTTTAGCAAATATTTGCTGGGGCGGAAATTCCACTTTGACCATGCTGCAAATGGCTATTGCAGTTTAAAAATTCAGTGGAACAAGTTGCGAGATGGATTGAACTACTGCAGGAGTTCGAGTTTGTGATTGAACATCGCAGCGGAAGATCTCATGGCAACGCAGATGCATTGTCAAGAAGACCTTGCCCTGAAGACTGCAAGCATTGCACTAGGCAAGAGGGTAAAGATGTCGTACCTGTGAGGATGCTGTAGACAGACGTCAGCAACGAGTGGAAGGAAAGCCTACAACATGCACAACAGGAAGACTCTGACATCAAGCCGATTTTGGAGTGGATAAACGCCAGTGCTCCTAAGCCACCGTGGAGCTACGTCGCAGCAATGAGTTCGATCACAAAAAGATATTGGGCCCAATGGGACAGCTTAGTGATTCCGGATGAAGTACTGTGCCGTAAATGGGAAAATGCTCGGGGAGACAGCTGTCATCTGCAAATGGTTGTCCCTAAAGCTAAAGTATCGGATGTTCTACAGCTGTACCATAATGGTTGTTCAGGAGGCCACATGGGAGTTAAGCGGACTCTACTCAAGATACGGGAACTGTTTTACTGGGTCCACTATCGTGACGAAGTTGAGGACTGGTGTCGCAAATGTACCAGTTGTGCGGCTGTAAAAGGACCACAGACTCGTAGTAGAGGTGCATTGAAATTGTACAATGTTGGTGCACCATGAGAAAGAATAGCCTTATATGTTTCGGGACCGTTTCCAGAAAGTGAGAGTGGTAACAAGTATTTCATGGTTGTAATGGATTACTTCACTAAGTGGCCGGAAGTCTTCGCCATTCCAAATCAAGAAGCTTCAACAGTTGCAGATAAACTAGTTCATGAAGTCTTCTGTCGTTTTGGAGTACCCTTGGAGATTCACAGCGATCAAGGAAAGAATTTTGAGTTCCAAATAATCCAGGAAACTTGTCGAGTTACGGGAACTCATAAAACGAGAACAACTTCTTACCACCCACAATCGGATGGAATGGTGGAACGATTTAATCAGACATTGGAGAGATACCCGGCAAAAGTGTTGGAAAACCGGCAACGGGATTGGGACAAGCATATACAACCGTTTTTGCTGTCATACCGAAGTGCTGTTCACGAAAGCACATCAGTGACTCAGCTTTCGCAAACTTTGGTAGAGAATTACGGCTGGCTGCAGACCTGATTACCGGAATACCACCTGATGCCCCACGCAGTATAACCGATTATGCGAGTGACTGGCGGATCAAAATGAATGACATTTATGAGCACGTCAGACATTCGGGCCAAAAAATGTCTGAAAATTTACAAAAAACCCGTTATGACCGCAAAATGAACAATAAAGGATTCGACGAAGGTTCACTAGTGTGGTTGCACAATCCAGTTCGCATCAAAGGGAAATGTCCTAAGCTTCAAGCTTAATGGGACGGGCCGTACTGGATTGTGAAAATCAATGACGTAACCTACCGCATACAGAAAGGTACAAGAAGTGCTCCTAAGATCGTCCATGTGGAACGACTGGCACGTTACTATGGGGCCGATAATGCTCGGGACAAGCATGTCTTAGGAGCACCTGCACTTGAACCTCTGTGACCACTGTGCGCATCGAGCTAGGTATGTTGTAATGAACTTTTTATATTCACAATGATTAATTGATGTCAAAGCCTCTGAGATTTCAATGAGTTCCAACGTCATAAAGGATGTAGGTTTACTTATTTTAAAACAATTGTTCTGAGTTATTAGGTATACAATATGCAGACCCCTGACCTTCTTCAATCTTCGACCCATCTGTAAATATGTAAAAACAACCCATTATACTTGTTACATAATTCATTAATAACTTCATATTTTAATATATTACTAGGTATTTTACAAACGTTTAGATTTTCTTGATTCTAATTTTACTATTATTATTTCATTCAAATTAATATCCATGTTATAAAGTAATAGTTATTCATGTTTGTAAAGTATACATTAATAATGGACAGGAAGGAACTACCTGCAACTTTTTAACCTCATTCACAACTGGGGGTCTAATCTCTTAGCCCGAAGTCCGTAGTTTCGGCCTCAGTGTCGGGCGTTTTCTACTCCGTATCGCCTTTTTTTTTGGATGGGAAATCATCAAATGACTCCTCCCGCTCTGGGCGGAGCGGAAGGGAGTGTCAGACTCTTACTGACTAAAACCCATCCGTGCTCCTCCTAGTGCCCTTTGCTTTCCAGGTAACTCTTTCGAACATAATCCGCAACCCTGGCAGGCTCTGGTCCTAACGGACCCCGTCTACTATGCTGACATCTCTTTGAGGCGCGCGTGGAACACAACGCGCCGTCGACCTAGGCCTGACTTTGATCGGACGGCGAGCCACCCACCGCTCGCCGTTCGCAGACCCGCACCTACGGTGGCCGGAAATCGCCCTGCAACTCTCGACGCCCGTGGCGTCTCCCTATGTTGCGGCAGCTGGGGCGTGAGGGTTGTCTCTCCCTCACGCGGCCCGCCTCCTCCTTCACTAGAAGTACTGCTTCGCAGAAGGAGGTGACGGCTTCCCAAGCCTCCTCGCTCCAGACCATGGATTGAACCAGGGCTGGACGCGAGAGGTCGCCGCCGCACTCCGTATCACCTACGGACTCACGATTAGTCCCGTACCCGAACTAAGATTTATTGACAACACGATTTGACAGTTGTTCTTAGTACGGATTCGGGATTGAAAAAATTTCGAACTGGCTTGCAAATAGAAATACTGTTTATTGAAAAAAAAAAAAAACACTAACACGGGAAAAATTATTGTTGTTCGTTGTTAGTCATTGATTTTGAAAAGTACTTTTTGAAATAAAAAGTTCTAGGTACTACTTAGTTTTAATTAACGCGCATTATTTGAGAAAAGTATTATACAAGCCTTGGCCACAACTAGGCATTGATGGACTTACGTATGTGTTATTTACACGTTCTCTTTTGCTGGCCGCTGCTTTTCTTTTTGGAGATTTGCCGAATGAAATCGCCTTTAATCACAATGCAGTTAGAACTGCGCTTCAATATGGTCACGGTACGACGCGATTGTATTGATAGCTGTGGTGGTATGGATTCAAGAACAAACGAGCGATAACATGGCAAGATTGCATTGAAATCACCGCAATAACCTAAATGCAACCGAGTCACTACTGCTCTTGTTACTGAGCTGAAGGAAGATTAGAAGTGTTTTTAGGGTGCTGGCGTCCTGCAGTCTCTGGCCAGTTGATCTTATAACTTGTATCACCATCACAAATAATATCATTTCAGCTGAAATACGAGCACTGCTAAAAAAAATACCTAATTGTCACATTTACGGGACAGGACATTTTTACGAAATTCTCGGATTATCAGATTGTCACCTGTCGCCTGTTGACATGAATTAGGCTCCAGGTGGCCACACTCACCTTCTCAATGCTATACCCGATACGACCTTAGGTACTGGCACACATGACATGCCTCATAAATCAAGCAAATTATTACCTACTGGTATTATAAATGCGAAAGTTTGGATGTTTGGATGTATGTCTGTTACACAATCACGTCAAAACGTCTGAATGGATCTTAATGAAATTTGGCAAAGAGGTAATTCATAGTCTGGAATAACACATAGGATACTATTTTCTTTTCACACGGGCGGAGCCGCGGTCGGCTGCTAGTAATAAAACTGCCTTGGTATATTGGCATCATAGCCTATTCCCTATTACTCATGTTGAGTTTAGCCCCACACTACGCAGTTTTTTTACAATACCTACCCAATCACTGATAGGTCCGAGAGACAGCATATACTTGGAAAAGCTTCGCTTCCGAGGCAACAACAAGACACCGATGCGTTCCACCAGAGTATCTGAGATCTGGGAAAATTCTTATGCACTAAAACTGAACACAATGCGAAGTGGGACTCGGTGGTATTTGAGGTCTAGAAGAATCCAAGCGCCGATGTGTCTTAAACGCTCACAATAAGCTTTTCCATATCATATCTCGCACTGTCTTTACGATAACCCTTTTATATTTTATGATAAAGTTTTGTAACGCATAGAGGTCTCTGCGTTATAAAATGCCTGGCCGATTTTTATAGCAAGTTGACGCTGCAAGTTTTATTTTTATTTTAGTCTAGGGGTTTTGTGAGTGATTGCTATTAAACACTCACAGTTGCAGTGTAGAGTTTAACAGATTGAGTAGCAATTCAAAATTGCAGTATTTAGTAGAACATAATTCTCAACGTAAGATAATCATGAATAATATGAATTCGAGATTCGCTATCTAGTTGAAGTTAACAAGAAAACACGTAGAAAATAGGGTCAAGTGCGAGTGGACCTTCCATCTAGATGTCAAAATAACAGCATTTTTCAAGTCCATTTAATAAAAATTGCGAATTTCACAAATTAATAACTAATATTAATTAATTTATAAATATTACTAAACTACAAAAAAATACCTCCGTTACAAATCATCAGACTTGTAAAAAGTAATCCTTACATTCCCTCACGTTGTCTGTTTTACAACAAATAACATATTAAATGAAAATTTAATTTTTCACCTGATATTCTATCATTACTGATACATATTCGTAAACCGGGACTTATGTATGTGTGTATTGCACCCTAGCCTAACTCATTTAAAAATACAGATGTCATGACATCGATCATTAAGTAAAGTCATTATGGTTTTTTGTTCTTCTTTTGGAATCGATGGTTAACTGTTTTATAGTTTTGGATCGTTAAGTGACCATGTTAATAATAGGGTAGATTACTAAAAAAAATCTAATTAGTTTGCCGGCCTTTATCTTCGTCATTTTTATTGATTTGATGAAGCGAAAAATACGTGTCCAATAATTTTCGATAATCTAGCTGACGGACTATTTAGTCCGTCAGCAAAAATATATGGTTCTATTTAGAACCATATATTTTTTTAACCAGGAATCATCCCTATTGGGGTCCTGTAAAGTGTAGGTGTATGGGTTCTTGGGGCACTCAAACTTTTGGTTAGTTTCTACTCAGCCAACACCCTGCTCTGAAACCGCAAGCTCAGCCCATCCATCAATAAAAAATGCACATCAGAGAAATTGGCACTGTTATCACCTACTGACCTTATTCGATCGCTGCGACAGCTGACCACTACAATGTCAACTACGCAATTATAAGATCGATCTCGTGCGTACGCAGTGTGCTATGTAAATGTGTATGTACTACTACTACTATGTACTGCGTACTATGCTATGGGTGATGTGCTAGAATTATTCCAAGCTGTATAAGTTTATGATGCAGAAATTGAAGCTTTAGTGGGATGGGGTTGATTAATAGATAAGTGGCATTCTAGCTAAGAAATCCATAACGTTTAATGAAATACGACTTTAGACTTTATGAGACAAAACTAAAAAAAAATATTTTAATTTGTGTCTGAGAGAACAGACATATTACGAAAAGATCAATGTCTAAGAAGCGATGCTAAACAAACAAAAATAAAGGTTCCGTCTTCATAAAAAGACTACCTGTATTATATGTAGTATACAAATAACAAAATAGTCAACAGAAAAAGGCGACATCATTTAAAATAATCGACACCATTTAAAACAAAAGCAGCCAAAGAATCTAGCACTCAAAACAAACAATGTAGATTGCAGACGAGGAGCGTCGTGGCCTGAAAACGTAGACAGAAATGCTGAATACAATCTCTCCGGTTTGCTACCAACGTGACACGGACTCCTCGGCTATCTCCCGACGTGACACGGATACGTAGAGCGTCAGACATTGAACAAGAAACTTGACTTGACCAATGTATCGCAGATTAAAGATAGCCACGAACATCCCGAATCCGGAATCTCATCAAGAATTCCGGACCGATATTCAGTTTCTATTTCAGTTATGACAGCTGTCTGTCGTTTTGGAAGTGAATATTCAGTGAAATTAATGGCCTGTGCTGTGTAGGTTACCCTTATGATTGAAATTAAAGGAAATTGTCTATGGTGACATATTTTTTTTATTAGTAAACAGCTTTTACGGAGAAACGCAATCATATTAATTCTAAGTATTTTCTAAGTAAGTTTTTCTTTGGCATCAGTTCATATCCGTTTCTTGTTTTGTTTACATGAGGTACGTTATTTAAGTTGACATAAGTTTCACTGATGACGTAGAACAAGTTTAGTCTGATTGCAGTCAAGATGTTTTGCCGATTATATCTGGGTTCTCTGACTTTTTACAAGAGGCTCTCAATTATTTTTATTCATTTTTATATTTTCGTAAATGTCTGATTTACCTATGTGTAGCTCCTAAAGAAAAGTACCAAATACTTTCAACGACACAGAGCCAAGTGAAACTTTAATGGAAGAACTGTAAATGTTTGTATTTTCTGAAATAAAGTGGGAGAAGTGACAAATATGGTAATGATGAATGACACTGTTAATTGCCGTAAATGGTGCAATTTTATAGCTTGAACTCGGAAAAAAACATATATGACATAATTATGTGTACCTATTTAGGTTTGTGTTTATCTAGATGTAAGTACCTATGCAAATAAGTATTCATGAGTTTAAGGACAGCAGTGTTCAGATTTAGGTATGTGAATTTCAAATTCCTTCTAAGATTCTAATTGTCTTGAGATTGTCACTTACAACTTAATTAAATTGAAAACGAGTTTAAGTAAATTTTAATTTCAACTTACGTTGCTCTCTGCAAACGGTACTAACGTTACTGAAAACTCTAGAGTAGGTACTTCAAATTATTAAAAAGACTCTAGAATCATTCATGACCATATTTTTTGATTATACAGGTTGGATTTTTTTGATGGAGCAATAAGAACCTCAACCGATGCAAATAATAGACTATTTTTAGCCTTTTGTCCACTTTGTTGAGCTTTTGTAACCAGCTTACACAGATTTAAAAAATATATTTTCTATTTTATTTGCAGCATCAGTTAGCGGCCCATCAGAAGGCTTAAAGTCGTCCAAAGGGCAACGGAGAGGGCAATGCTCGGAATTTTCTTGCGTGATCGAATCGGGAATGATGAGATACGCAAGAGAACCAAGGTTACCGACATAGCCCAAATGATCGCCAAACTGAAGTGGCAGTGGGCAGGGCACATTGCTCGCAGATCAAATGGTCGATAGGGCCGAAAAGTTCTGGAGTGGCGACCGTGTACCAGAAGACGCAGCGTTGGAAGGCCTCCCACTAGGTGGACCGATGACCTGGTGAGAGTCACGGGTAGCCGACGGATGCGTGACGTACAGGACCGGTTGTTGTGGCGACACTTGGGGAAGGCCTATGTCCAGCTGTGGACGTCTTTTGTCTGATGTGAAGGTGATTAGTTAGTGTCTTAAAAGGACCAAAATTCCTACTGAGTTGAGGACCAACCAAGTTTTGAGTACTCCCGCGACAAATAAAAAATGAAAAACCTTCTTCTTCTTTAAGTTTCTTTTTGTTGACGACAACTCAATCAAACATCATATTATATATGACGGAAATGGTACATCTCCCTAGGTAATATCAGCCATGATATTGGAACCACAGTGGGCTATGGGAAGTGTTAAGTGTTGGTTATTGCGCAATAGAAATACCGTTTGCTTATAAATCAAATTATAATTAATAATAATTATAATAAATAATATTCTCTCGAACTCACTACAACAATATTCTTACGCCATCGCGCCATAGGTACACAGCACCAGCTTACGAAACGCGCGGCGGTTCCTAGAGTTGTTCACTGCTCGATTGCCACCAGTAGACTGCCGCTGCAAACTCAGCTTCGATCGAGCACGACGTTCTAGACTCCGTCAAACGCCACTAGATGACGTTGGCGTCTCGATTGTTCAATCGACTAACGTACCTATTTCCGACACGGCCATCCTGTTAGTACACGTCCTCGTGTGTTAATCTGCAACCAAAACTCAACAACAGTGCCTGTTCGACTCGGTCAATCCTGACCACAATAACGCTCAGAACTAAAACTTGATCCTCAATCATTTAATTGTTTTCACAAAATATTCTGTTCCAGTTAACACGACACACAAAACTTTAAAATCTGATGAAACATTGAAATCGTCACCCATAGTCATGTACCATCGTTAACCACATCAACAATCACCTTAATCACAACATGGCCTCGGGGAACCACTCACACAAGTAAACAACTCGTTCACCACGGCTCTCATAGCCGATCCACGGTCATTACAGACCACGAGCAGCAATGTCATTGCTCTCCAATACGTGCACCCTCCACGTTTGTGGAGCATTGTGGGGGTTTTCACCCACTATGGCCTCCACTGGCCTCGAGTCGCGATCACACCATCGCTCTCGAAAAACGTGCCTCCACACACATGTGGACCACACCCACTACTGTCACAACAGAGAACCCTACTCGCGTGTTACCCGCCTCGGCTTGCTCGTCACCACTGTGACATCTCTCAGTTTTACTATATACTTTGACTGGTACATGACTTTGCAATCTTTTTATTTATTTTTTTCACTCTTCCATGAGCTCACCCAAAATAGTTCAGAACTTACAACGTTAACAACTTAACTTCTATCTGACTAAGTCTGATTACGATATTCATTTTCTAATAATACAAAATCGCAAACAGAAATTTTTGTATAAGCTATCATTCTATTATTAAATCGAGTTTAAAAATATTTCCCACATCGTTTCAAGTTCTCTGTCACTGTCTGACCTAATTTACTCCTACTCTTTAAAAGTCTTTGAACATTTTTATTCTAAATACAAAATTCTGTAACACCATTGAAATTACACAAAAACAGAAATTAAATGACTGACCATTGCTGCAAGATCTTCATGTACAACTCATATAACAGTAACAAAGTCATCCCTGTGACTAATCAATCAGACAGTCATCCCTGTGTTCGTGGGGTAATCTTACAAAGATTGTCATCCCTGTGACAATAACAAACAATCGCAGACAGTCATCCCTGTGACCATGAAATGAGACACACACTTAAGTCAACCCTGTGACTACAAGTATTCAATGGTAGTCATCCCTGTGACTCCAAATTAACAGTCGGTCAACCCTGTGACCTCAATGATTCAGTCATCCCTGTGACCATCGCACACAAAACCAACATTAATTTAACTGATAATCAAGAGTACCTGCAGTAATGTCAGGTGAAGGTTCTAAAACGCCTTCAGTATCACATTTCAGTAAATCACAATTGTCATTTAATTCAATAATTACTTTAGCATCTGTATCACTACAATAATAACGGTAACAGTCTCGCAATTTCCCGAATTAAAAGCTCTACAGCTACATATCAATCAATTTGATATGGTTACACGGTTAGCGCAGTGATAGAGCGATTGACTGCTGCGCTGCGTGTCGCGGGTTCGATTCCCGCACGGAACAAATATTTGTATGGCCTACAGATAGTTGTTCCGGGTCTGGTTGTTTGTGTATGTGAGTTTCTATGTTTGTAAACGCACCCACGATACAGGAGAAATTCCTAGTGTGGGGCAACGTTTTTTAAAACAAAAAAAAATATATATATATATATATATGTCGGAGACGGTTATCAAATAAAACTATGGGTAGTTGTCAAATCTTATTAAATACAACTGTAGGTAGTTGTTAAAATGTGCAATTTCAATTGTTTTGTTTGTGTTATTTAATTTAAGTGATTTTAATATCAATTACTGTCTGATAAATCATAACATAATTTATTGAGTACTCGTAGTACACTAGAATTGAGTTTTGGAAACTTATTTCAATAATAGTAATCGTTTGTTTTCTAAAATACAAATGGTGACATGTTATTTTGATTTAAAACGATTTACTTTGTTAACACTGTTATTTATTTACGATAATTATTATTGTACAATTTGATTAATTTGCAATGCAAGTCTTATTAGATTATGCTAATTTTAGTGATTCGTATCAAGTAAACACGTGACGCACATCCGTGCGGCATTGGACAGAGTTGTTGTGGAGGGAGAACATGATATTATAAAAGAGCGTGCACTCTGTGTGCCAGTACACTTTTTAGTCTTATCTTGGATTCGACTCACTATAGAGCTCCTGCTCCCGACAAAACTGTCGGTTTACCTGGTGCAGCACTGCTGTATATTTACATAGCTGTATTGGCTTGCTGATACACTTTGTACTTGGGTGGCTTAGGCCTCTGTACGAACTGTGACCTTAAAGGTCTGTTCAAGTGACTGTATTTCTATTACTTATTGTTTTATTGTGTATGTGTGTTTTTAAAGTGTAATTAGACTCTGTCATTGATATACTGTCTTGTTTATCCCAACAAAATGGGGACGCCAATATCTTGACACTATACCTTACCCACCGCTCGGAGGAAAACTCATCTTTGTTCCTACATATATATATGTCGGAGACGGTTATCAAATACAACTATGGGTAGTTGTCAAATCTTATTAAATAAAACTGTGGGTAGTTGTCAAAATGTGTTATATTATGCAAACTGAATTGTTTTGTTTGTGTTATTTAATTTGTGATTTTAATATCAATTACTGTCTGATAAATCATAACATAATTTATTGAGTACTCGTAGTACACTAGAATTGAGTTTAGGAAACTTATTTCAATAATAGTTATCGTTTGTCTTCTAAAATACAAATGATGACATGTTATTTTGATTTAAAACGATTTACTTTGTTAAACCACTATTGTTTATTTACGATAATTATTATTGTACAATTTGATTAATTTGCAATGCAAGTCTTATAAGATTATGCTAATTTTAGTAACTCGTATCAAGTAAACACGTGACGCACTTCCGTGTGGCATCGGATAGAGTTGTTGTGGAGGGAGAACAAGGTATTATAAAAGAGCGTGCACCAAAGACTACAATATGGCGTGCACTCTGTGTGCCAGTACACTTTTTAGTCTTATCTTGGATTCGACTCACTATAGAGCTCCTGCTCCCGACAAAACAGTCGGTTAACCTGGTACAGCACTGCTGTACCAGCTGCTGTACCAGCTGCTGTACCAGGTGTGCTGTATTTACATAGCTGTATTGTGATACACTTTGTACTTGGGTGGCTTAGGCCTCTGTACGAACTGTGACATTAAAGGTCTGTTCGAGTGACAGTATTTCTATTACTTACTGTTTTTATTAAGTGTGTGTGTGTGTTTTTAAAGTGTAATTAGACTCTGTTATTGATATACTGTCTTGTTAATCCCAATCAAATGGGGACGCCAATATCCTGACACTATACCTTACCCACCGCTCGGAGGAAAACTCATCCATTGTTCCTACATATATATATTTTTTTGCATTGTATTGACTACTTCACCTTCTGTGTTCCGCAACGATTTGCTATCGTTAACCTCTACGGCAATTCTCTACAATTTTTTAACAAACAGTTATTCTAAATCTTCACTTTACTGACTAGTCGTTCAGTTAGCCTTCTGACAGTTCAAAAGTGACTGCAAGGAACTTGGCCTCGGGCATCTTCGCAATGAAGAGATTTTAAAATATACCGACCAGTTAGCTATGCACATCAGTGCTTGCGAAAAGAGGAATAATAGCTGGCGTCTAATAGCCCATTTTAAAAAAGTACGTTCACGAATTACTCTACGTTAATTTACGAACATCACGGTCAATGCTACATTGAATCAATCAATCTTATTTTAATCTCATCCGCATTAACTTACGTACCTACCTATTTTGAGATTGTAATAGCTCAAAATTCTCTGTACTCGTAAAGTTTTAATCAAAACTAACTGTTGTTATATAAGGAAAACTGTCCTCGACACGTTAATACAAGGTTCAATTTTTCACTAAAAACGTCCAAAGTCGGAACAGGACGTTGTGGCAACCTTACCATGCAATATCTGCCAATGGTGTCGCTTTGTACTAGTATGTAAAATTTCCAAGCACTATCAATCCAATCACTGAATTGATATTAACGACTCGACTTTAAAGCTTTGAAAGTCACAATCAAAATGAAATGGGAGCGACTCACTCTATATTCCAGTCGGCCTTGAACGCTCTTGTCCCCACAGATGTTGACATGATGCTCGGCTATTGCAGCCTGAAAACGGCTTGTCGACCTTCAGCCTGCCACGCTCAGAACCGCTCAGAAATGCAGCTGCACAGCAGTTACAGCAGCATGCGGACCGCTAGCCTCCTGCTGGTTAAGAGTTTGGACTCGCTGTTCCGTACATAAAGCCAGTAAAATAACGAATTATTTGGTCAATTGACTTAGGTCTAAATTTCGGTTCGGTTACCATTTAGAAACGAGATTAAGTACTAATTGCGGAACCCAGGGGTGTATGTATATTATGGCCTGCTAGGTTTAAGTTTATAGGCTCCTTTTAACAACCGTTTGATGCATTCATCAGAACCGACGTTGTTGGCCAATAGTAACGAGAGTGCGGATCTGTGTAAATTCAAAGATCCATACGAGGCGCCTTTATTGAACTCTGTTGTCAAAAAAGAGATACCTTTGCTACCGTGCTCTCAAAGTATCAATTTTGGTAATTTTGCAGAACTGCCACCAGAGTTTGTATGAGACGCTATATTATTTTTTGGTGTTATCAGAAAGCGACGCTAACATGAGGTATATTGCTTCTACGGGGATATTACGTCGTAAGGCTTTTAAGAATTAAAGAGAATGGGGAAAAGCGTAGCAAAAATTGTGTTTCTAATTAATTGTAAATGCATCGACAAACGACGCGTCTGGGTCAGGAAACCAGGATGCGTACAAATTACATTTTTCATTAATGCGAGAAGCGAAAAAATCAATTACAGGTTCACCTAGTTAAAGAATGATAGTTTTAAATGCTTGATCTGATAAGCCCCATTCTATATCGGGGTTAATTTTTCTTGATTCAATATCAGCATCGATATTTTGTTTGGTATTAATATAAGATGCGAATATCCATATATTCCGCTTCTCGCACCATCGCCAAATTTAATAAGCAAAATCGTTTTAATGAGGATATTGTACTCCTCCCATTCTATTACGAAAAACCTCTTATTCGACGACGATAAGCCTTCTTTTCTAACCTTCGTATTTTATTCATGTAATGCATAATTTTACATGTGTACTGTTAAGCCACTGTTATTTTATGTTTTATATTTTATGTGTAAAGATTTAACTTGATGTTTTTTGTTTGTTACACCTGTTTGTACAAAATTTGTATGCCCAGCAAGGCAGCACATAGTGAAACACTTAATTATAAATTACTCCACCAATGTTCAACATTTTATGTGACAAATAAATATTTTGAATTTGAATTCAATTTTCTCTTCCGCGTTTCGCTCATAAGTGGTAAATATACTTTTTAACCGACTTCTAAAAAAGGAGGAGGCACTTTGATTGCATGTCGAACTTGGGTTTATTGAGTCCAATTTCACGGCACTTTTAGAGTATGTATAAGCGCATACATTTCAAAAACGACCCGCAATGATTGTCACTTTCAATGTTACCAACTGTTTTGGATTTTAAAACGAAACCGCCACGTATTTCACTAGCATTTTCACGAATTTCCATGTGGGTCAGAGTTACATGCCACTTCTGATGACGGAAATGGTACATCTCCCTAGGTCATATCAGCCATGACATTGGAACTACAGTGGGCGTACTATGGGAAGTGTTGGTTATTGCGCAATAGAAATACCGTTTGCTTATAAATCATATTTACTCTGGAACTCACTACAACAATATTCTTACGCAATAGGTACACAGCACCAGCTTACGAAACGCGCGGCGATTCCTAGAATTGTTCACAGCTCGATCGCCTGGTGGTGAGTTTGCAACGGCAGTCTACTGGTGTAGACTGCCGTTGTAAACTCAGCTTCGATCGAGCACGACGTTCTACACTCTGTCGAACGCCACTAGATGGCGTTGGCGTCTCGATAGTTCAATCGACTAACGTATTTCCGACATATAATAAATATCTACGATCGTGTATTTGAATTGTGTATGTTTGAAAATGTTTAGTGAACAATAAGAAAATATTGTTAACTGTGGGATTGGGAACTGTTATTTAGATAGTAAGACCATAGGTTTTTTTTTTACAAATCTGAAGCAAGTCTGAAATTACAAATAAAATTACCTACTATTTCTCAAACATCAACCTGTATAACTTAAATATCAAATATAAATTATCGTTATCTTAGTAGTTAATAAATCTTTTGTAGTGAAAAATAAGCTAATTCATAGAAACTCCTAATATGATTTCATAATAAGATTATTCATTGTTAATTTCTTCAATGTTATAGTAATTGTATTGTCTTCTTTTAGGTAAAATCAACCAAACTTTAACACATTGTTATTTCATATATCGTTTTTTTTTTCGTTTTTTTTTCTATTGTTCCAAACAAACAAATATATCATTAAAATAATACAATTATTTTACTTAAATATTTAAGCAATATCAACAACTCAGTTTAATGGTGTTATTAAAAAGGTGGTATTTAACTGCAAATCAATATTCCTTGAATTTAAATACAAATAAAATCCATTGACAATCAGAAATACTAATATGCACAGCAAAATAGTTACCTCAAAATATTCTAATTTTGGCAGCAATTTAAGTTCGTGGCGCATCGCTATTTATTTAAAATGAAATCTTTATTATGAACGCATATCTAATAATAACTAGTGGCCAACAAACCCATTACATATATTTTTTTAAACATACTTCTATTTTTTATTGCATACTGCAGTTTATCTAAATAATACACCATTAATTTGTCATTATAATCTAATTATTCAAAGCAATATTTTAAGCATGCAGCATGCAAGCAAACATGCAGCAAACATGCAGCATGCAACATTCATGTATGCAGTCATGGTTCGGTCACGGCTCCAGCGCTCCGGCGGTTCCACGCTAGCTTATCGTCGCAGATGGTTTCAACGCTCACCACCGCAACTTCGGCTGTTGGGCAGCTTCGCCGGCCAGCCTCAGCTGCGGCGGCGGGCGTTGCAAGACCTGCTGGCAGCTCCTCAGCTCGCGAGCCACCTCGCCCCTCCGCGCCTACGTGGGCTTAAATTACATCCTAGGGGTAGGGCAGACAAGACTACGTCGAGTCGGTTTTCCAGCGTTTCGTTTCTGGCACTCACTTTTGTAGCATAACATATTGCCTTTTTAAGACAATATTTAAATTTTAATTTAAGGTTATTAATGCTATTTCATTAATGCGTAAATGTTATGGTATCAATATATATTTTAAACGGTATACCTAATGATTTTCTAACTAAGTACTCTTGCAACGTTCAAAAGGAAAAACGTTGCGTTGTATTTTGGTACGAGTGTAAGTATTATGTATAAACGCCCGGGTAAATTTGCTGTGCAATCAGTATTATTGATATGAAAATAATTATTTTCGTACAATAAAAAAAATATTGACGCGCATTTGAGGAAAAATGATGATACACAGTTGATGTATATTTTCGAATTATCTAAAGTACAGTTGATTAAAAAAACTATTTAACTTGATGAAAAGAAATTGATATGTGAAAAGTTTATTGATGTGCATTTTAAAATAACCCTGAAAAGTTACATAATTAGGTATGTTTATCAAAATAAATAATTCAATTCAATAACCTTGTTGGTGATTATAATTTTCGAGCCGTTAGTGGTTGAAACTCTCGGGTCGTGGGGTCCGAGTGCTCATTACTTGTTTTAAAGATCTTTCGAGATGCTTAGTTGACACTTCGCGTGACCCTAGGGCTGGCTTTTACCCCGGACAAAGGATAAGCATTGCCATACAACGTGGCAATGCTGCCAGCCTTTTGGGTACATTACCAGTGGCCTGCGATGCGGAGGAATTTTTCGACGCCATGCTTCAGATTATATTTAGTTTTAGTTAAGATTCTGTTATTTAAGTGTGGAAAAGCCCAGCCCAGAGGGCTGGGCTTTTCTTTGGCCAAAGAATCAGCATTGCCATTCAACGCGGCAATGCTGCTAGTGTTCTGGGCACCTTTGTCATTGACAGCGATGTGGATGAATTTTTTGATGCCCAATGATTTATTTTGTTTTTATACACGTTTGTACATAATTTGGTAATTTTTAGTCTAGTGTGGATACAGTACTAGTTGTGAAAATTTACAAAATAATAAATTATAAAAAAAAATATTATATATTTAGATATTCATCGGAAAATCAGACTATTTGACTTTTGCATAATACAACAACTGACATTAAAAGGTTCCTGAGTTCGTGAAATGCGCTCATAGTTTACAAAAAAAACACCTAATTAATTTATTTGCTATCCAGCCAAATTTTTCGATTTTTGAGTTTTATTTTGCGTATTTTTATTTAGATTTTTTAGAATTACATAAAAAGATATACGGCGTTGTTATTCTGCTATCTAACTTACATTGACTTTCTGTTGAACTGACTGCATAAGTCCCGGTGGTTGGTCAAAAGCTAAGCTACCTTTTGCATAGCTAAGCTTAGCCAGTGTATGGTAGGCGCCAGATAAACTAGCGATAAAGTAAATTGACCTTTCGCCGAAAAATAAATTATGAACCGTTCTTTATAACTAGACAACTTAAAGGATCGTGATATAAGCCGATTCAGGACAGCTTTATGTCTATATTTCGGTCGGTGATATAAGAAAGTCAATAAATGTATGTATGTGGGTCAGTAACCGCTATTGCACATTTATCTGGAGCTTACCATAGCAGTGGATATTTTGGATAATTTTAAGTACACCATAGGTACGACCATGAGCTTATACATGATTATTATAATTGTAATGCATGTGATTGGGTTTCGTTTCTATTAAATTTATTAACAAACTCTTTCATAATTATATTGTATTTGATTATTTGCTCTGTGAGAATATAAATTAATACACTATATGAATTAAAAAGCTACTTAGATAAAATGTATGATTTTAAAATATCAAAGTATTTTATTATTTGAAACCTACCTTCTTAAATTATTATTGTCAGACTCGCGTGTAATCACTATCTCACCCAATGATTAGCGATGATGTAGTCGACGGTGGAGCCACTTGCCTGGAAGTAACTTTGTCTATATTTTTCAAAGATTAACAATTATAATTATTTCTTCATAGAATAATGAATTGAATTATTCCGCCTTAGCTCTTAGGTTAGCAACTGCGATGACTGAAAATTGTGAATCTTTGGTATTTTTCTCATATGTAAACAAACAGAGATGCGTAAGTTCGCATGATGTTACTCACATGAGGTCATTATACCTGTGTATACCTGTAGTAGCTACACTGACACAGTTGACCTCAATTCAGTTATAGGGTCGCTGAAACCCATCCTGCTGTCAGATTTCCATTTACTTCGGTGACAGGCTACGATGTCAAATCCATCTCTACTCAACATTAAGAGCACTCTCCTCTCTAATTAGAGATTAATTGAATCAGGGAGCGACGGAGAGCCCTTTGTCGGTTACTCGCATAAAACGCCCTCTCCATCAAACGAACCCTTAAAAGAACTTTTCAATTGTAGCTAAATGAATAAAGTTTGATTGATTTCTAAGTCATGGTGATAAAGAATCGATTTAGGATTATGAATTTCGAACGTTTTTCCACACTCTCAGCGGTGTTTGATTGGTATGAGAGCCAGTTGGCCGCCACGCGTAGTCGGCGTCGGACGTAGCGCCATGTTTCGCGCAGTGACAGACGGCTGGAAGCGATATTGGTGGGGAACAGGTACGGAGCAAATAAACACTACTTCCTCAATAAACTTCCAAATTGTTTGTAAATATGTGATAAGAAAAAAAAGTGCCGACGGTATTTCCTTTTTTTTTGGTTCGCTCTAATTTATTGCAAAGAAAATAACGGGTAAATGAAGAAGTGACAACATCTTGTTATATATTCAGTCAGGTGTCCTTTATTTGCTATTGTCACGGCAAATTATTGTTTGTGAAAACTAACACGACGTTTCGTGTTGCTGCAAAAGAAAAGTCTGGTTGTGTAAAGGGGGCTAGCCGGTGCGAAGTACAGCACACCTCAGAAGTTCAAAACTATTTGTGTCTGCGTTCGTTCAACTTCGCGGTGCGTTCGTGCGTTTCCGGAGCACGTGGTAAGGGTACAGAGTTGACAGGTGTTGCAAAACCGATAACAACATTCGCTTTCCGGTTTTTGGCGAGATAGGGCCTGTGTATTTGACAATGACAACAATAAAACCCATTGTGTACTGCAATTATTCCGTTTATATTGTGTAAGCAGGTACCCAATATTGAATGGGAACTATATTTTTTGTCACCAAAATTTATATTTGTCATCAAGTTGTATCACCTAATAAATAGATCTATCGCCACGAAATATTTTCGTTCTCAGATAAACAAAGAGTGTTCCCAGGTATGAATTACCAAATTATTGTTAATATAATGTGTGAAATATGAGATGGATTACCAATAAAATTGTAGTGCATTACATGAATATAAACTTCGTTCTTATAATAATAGTTTTATTACTTAAATAATAGCATGGTGCTCAGAATGGTAGATCTGTCACCAAATATTAATATTCGAACATAGGGCACAGGGAGCTTAGGGCACCCCGACTCGGACAGGTTAGGTTAGAAGGGGATGGCGGGGTCAAGTGAGCGAGCGTAGCGAGCGAACAGACCCCACCATCACCTTCGTGGTTATTTATTTTAATCCACCCAGTAATATGGTTTACTTCCCGTTTTATAATAAATCCCAACCTATTTATTTGATACTTGATAATATATCCCGAGGATTACATGTGATTTATTATGGAATTGCTTTTTACAATTATTTGGCAACTACATTTTGGTGACAGATCCACTATTTTGAGGACAAACCCTATTATTAAAGAAATTCAAAACGAATAAAATTGGCGATAGCTTAAATCATACCCATGTTGAATTAATTTGACAAGCTAATTATCCTGATTTTGCAAAACTGTGTTGAAATAACCGCCACATTAATAAACAGGTTTTGCTTGGTTACCGGTTTTAATTTACCATATTACTAGTAGATAATTTCTGACATTATAAATAACAATTATTAACAAAATATTCTTTGTTGTTTTTAAGCAATTATCAAGAAAAAAAACTAACATAAAATGAAATTATTATTTCAAAAAGAATGATAAAGCAAAGCGTTCGTTTTATAAATTTAAATTACCTTAGGTACTGATTTACCGCATGCGTAAAATTACAAGCTAAGTAGGTAAATAATTATTTCACAGACCTTGAAATAACCTAGAAATTATAGAGTCAAGCATGTCAACAATAGGGTATTTAAAATCCACATTGTAATATTGTTTCCGTTGTAATATTTCAGCTCCTGTAATAATAGTCAAGCCTTCCATCTGATTTAAATACCAAGGTTCATAGTCAATCAGTGCCAATTAACGAAGAGGCTTCGTTGGGCTTAGGCCCAGTTTCTCGAATGAAAATGATCACAAAATTATTGTGACAAATTGACAAACGCGCGTTTATAAACTACGATTGGTGGAATGAGTTTTCAATAGCAGAAACTGGAGTTAGAGTGTCGTAACACAACATACAATAAAACAGCACATTGCTACATGTCTTCTAATATTCTATTTAAATAAAATAGAACAAACAACAATTCATTCATAAATTTAATTTATAAGTCATCAAACTCGTTTAGCTTATTTGCATCATCCTAAAGATGACATTTCAATACAAATATAGAGATTTTACCTCATTCAAAATCCCAACTGATGTATAAATATGTAATACAATAACAACTCCAATTAATGTGAGTACAATAGGAAAACATTTAGGTAAAGTTATCAATAGATGATTGCGATATCGGTTTAGAGGAAAAGTCAATATTTTCCTTGTAAACTTGACGTACTACGGTACTACTTACCTCTGCAGTACCGTGGTACTTCAACGTAAGTCGGTACAAAATTACTCACTTAGAATAAATGTGTACTACAAGTTACTTTCAGACTGCAAAAGGCTGGCTTGCCTTGAAGTGCCAGTATCGTTGTACTCGCTCCAATGCATAATGTATCTATTTTTAATACTTGTTAAATAAATAGATAAAAACCGCGTTTTTGTACTGCTAAGGTAGAGCTTGAGCAGCTTCACGCAAATAACTGTTTTTCTTTTAGTTTTTTTTTGTGATACAACTAAAATTCCTCATATGTTATTTATTACTGCAGACGAAGCAAGATACATTTGGTTTTAATTTCGCTACATGCTTTATTTAACTAAAAAAAGTTTTAAACAATTTGCAAAACTGGATAGAAAAAATGGAGTAATTCAAAAAAACAACAACAATGCTGCTACTAACCGCTAATTGCGATGACAAAACTGTATATAGTACTATTTGTTAAAAAAACAAACTCTTTAAGCCAATATAAACTTAAAAAATTAAAACGGAAAGAATGAACAGTCACAATGATGATTGAAACGTTTGATAAACATCAATTGAATGAACGAAACGAACAAAAGATACAGTGGCATTATGGTTTCGACTCTGAACTGAATTAAAGAAAGGCCGAATAGCATTTTGGCAAAAAAAATTTCCAAATATTTAGTTCCATATTAAGTCTGAAAAAAGACTACATCTTAACATTATGATCCAAACGTTACAGTTAGGGCCGATTTTTGAATAGTCAGATAACTTTTACCTGAAGAAGTAAAATAGTGGTTTGACAGCTTTTTTGTAAGAAATATATATGTCAAACAGTCATTTTTATTCTTTACGTAACCATTGAAAAATCAACCAAATAACCAAAGTTGGAACCATTCTTGGTTCAAGGGCTGATTAACTTGACCTAAATGGTTAAAGTAAAGTAAAGTTAATTTATTAAGACACGTTTTTTAACATCTTAAGCACAACAAATAAAAGACAACAAAATAAAATAAAGAAATAAATAAAGATAAAATGCAATTAAGTAACCCTAGATCCCACACTAGGATGTGTCGTGGGATCTAGTTATTTCAAAGATAATATTGTGATAAAACTTGTTACAAGTGCATTAGTGGGTAGTTCAGTACCCAATCGTTTGGTTGCTTAGTCTAAACAAGATCTTAGTTTGTAGGTCCCTTAATCATAATTTCTTGAACGATTTGTTAATTTTATTCTACCTAAGTACTACTTCAATTATAATGAGCTATACTAACCTCGATTTGATAATGTTTAGAATATTTATTTTTTTAGACATGACAGCGTTGGATATCAAATCTTTCAACCATAAACCGTAAAATATAGTAAATACCTAGCTAAGTAACTACAACAGGTCAACAGTTAACATTGAACCTTTACAAAGAACTTGTCATGTCAAGATATTGTAAGAATCAAAGGGCAGACACATAAACCGTCCATCATTCAAAAAATAGAAGAAAAAACTAAATAACAATGAGTCGGTAATGGAAACTCCATCAAGTAGAATTTGTAAGATATAGTTAACAAAAGTACTCTGAATTAAGACGGGCATTTTGCGGCATTTTTTTTATGGATTGTAAATCTGATGAAGTGATGACGTTCGAGGTGGAGCGGAAGAGAGTGTCAGACTCTTACTGACTAAACCCATCCGTGTTCCTCATAATGCTCTTCGCGTTCCAGGGCCGCGGTTATTCTTTCGAACAAATTCCGCAACATTTTCTGCCTACGTCTTGAAATTACTCTATAATTAACAAGATATTAACAAAAAATGAAAGTGAGCTAAATTGGCATAGGTACCAATTGTTTTTTCCCCACCTATTAAAATAAATCAGTTAATAAACTGAGTCTTCATCTGCATAGGCTTTACAAAAATATGTTGTGGTCGATTACCAGTAAAAGCTGATGCAGCTGGATACCAATACGTCTATCTGACCTCCAATCCAGTTACCCAGATAACACGATCCTCTATTTTATTATATTTGGGTGGCTTACAGCTATTAAGTTAAGTACCTGCGTAATTGCGTATGTAATAATTCAGGGATCGGAATAGGTAGAGTATATTTATATTGTCATGTTTATGATTTCGGGATTTTAGAGGGTATTATCAACTCTATGTTACTTACTTCTTCGAATTTTAGATAAATATACTATACCTATTCCGATCTCTGGTAATAATAGTGGATGGGTAGCGCAACCACTATTAGAAAGCCTCAGAAACCATATACCTAGTGTCTGGATAAAACAGAATATCTATTGGGTATGGTTTCCGCACTTAGTTCTGCTGTGAACCTTGTACGTGAGCCATGGCGGCCGTCATTCCAACCAGCCAAACTCCCTCTAAAAGCAGGTCAGACCTCACTCTCAGTGTGTTCAGGATGTCTGAATGAATTAGGTGTCCCTATTGTTTGCTTCCGTATTTCGGTAACGCCTGTCCACTCAAGGAGCACGTGCGATACCGTTTCCTCCTCAAGACAGACTTCTTCTTCTTCTTCTTTGTGTGGGTAGTAAGGTCTAACGACCCCACACACCCTAGTGTCAGAGTTTCTAAGCCGCCTCAAGGGCCTCTGACATGGTTTGACGACCGCCATTTGGTGGCCGGGACCACCGGCTTATACGTGCCTTCCGAAGCACGAAATCATCTTTTTATCAGACAATCAGGTGATTTAAGCCTGCAATGTCCTTGCCAAGACAGACTGAAAACAGACAAGACAATGTCTATGAAAAAAGACCTTTCGGGCTTCTGACTACCCTGTTTGAACTATCTTAGTAAACTTAGTAAGAGCCAGGAGGAAAGATTGCTAATCTAAAAGAAACCACTACTTACTTCAAAACACACGCTCATAAATAAAACATATCCATATAAATAGAAGAATAAATAAAGCATCTATCTTATAACAACATTTATAACGGCACACACATATAATTAACCGGTTCAGGGAGCTCGTACGGTTTCATTGCTTTAATAACCGGTCGTCTTGCACAACGAGTACCAGGAATCCGGACTCGAGTCTCGGGAGTGGTGAATGATGGACAATCTCTGTACACGACGTAGTTTATAAGGCCGTTAATTGGCTGGAAACGGTCGTTTAAATTGTATTGACATAGTAATTTAAAATCTTATCGTAAGAGTTCAATGGGACTGAATTAACGGGCTTTCTGTTTCAGAATGTTCATAATATTTGATGAACTTAAAGAATGTTAATTAATAAACAACTGTACTTTTGATAGCCTTGTTAAAGAACTTTGATTAATTTTGGATTATAAATATGATGGTGAACAAAATATACTGCACGGAGTGCACACGATTAAATTTGTATGATAACTTCTAAAGAAAACATTTCAAAAGATGTTTACCGGCAACGCAAGAAGCCGTTACATTCCTCTACGTATTCAATATCTTAAAAGTGCCCAATGAAGATTTTAATGGTTCGTTGTGTCATGTATAAGTGTTAAAATTGCACAGCCAGAAAACCAGTATTTCCTAATTCTCCCGCCTGACAGTCTGTAACTGTAACTATACACACGTTAAAAATCTTTTGATAACGAATGAATGCATTTCAGAAGATGTCTAACTGGAAACGCAAGAAGCAGTTACATTCCTGCTCATTTTTTTTATCTTAGAACTGCGCTATAAAACCACAGAACTGTCGTGACTGTACCTTTAGATAACAATGAAGATTTTAAAGGTTCATTATGTCACGTAGGTATACATGTTAAGATTACACAACCCGAAAACCAGTATTACCAGTTTCTTCCGCATGACACTCTGTAACACAGTCGAACAAATATCAGGGTTATGTTTATCTAGGTTAAACTGTGCCTTTAAGCTTTTTTATGACAGAATACGGTTCATTCAAGAAAGAAAATAATAGTTTCGTGTAAAACCATCACGACATTGTTTTTTTTTTTGCCTTCGGAATATGCCTTTCAGAACTTTCATGTTGAAAGTAAACTCTATACAGTTTGTCAATATTTTATTTCTTAGTCAAAGTCAAAGCATTTATTTAAATTAGACCATTTACACGCACTTTTGAATTGTCAAGGTTGGTCGGTCAAAAATATGAAGCTATTTGCACGTTCCAAAGCGTAGATCTCTATGGAGAAGAACGCGAAAGAAACTCCACGGACACTCTTTTAAAAATAATATTTTGTTGCAAAATTATGGTTTTATCATTTTCAATCATCATCATCATTCATCATTCATATTGAAATTATACATATATGTGAGAACGATGTAAAAGACGTGCAGGATAAAAGAGTCCGAAGTAAAAAAGAAACAATTCAAAGAAATAATTAAAATACACCATGGCAGCCGAGAGATGACCAGTCTCAGCTGGCAGCGCCCGTTCACGAACATGACGTATACGCTAACACCATTCGGCTCAACCATTTTTAAGGAAGCCAAATGATCCAAATGATCTTAGCCATCGTATTAGATATAAGGCGACAAAATATCAGCTTATTTTACGTTGTGCACTTATACAAACAATGAACATACACACATACACAGACTAACCAAGCGGGTGTAGGCGGGTAATAACGAGAAAAAAAAATACAGTTTAGCACTGTTGCGACTATCATTAGAATATAAATTATCCACTAATTACAAATTATTATAGCAAGTGCCCCTGAATCATCATCTGCCTAGCCTTTTCCCAACTTTATTGGGGTCAGCTTCCAGTCAAACCGGATTCAGCTGAATACCAGTATTTTACATGGAGTGGCTGCCTGTCAGACCTCCACAACACATTAACTGGGTAACACGGTACTTCTTGGCAAGACTGAAGTCAGACTTTCTGGATTCTGACAATCCGTAACGACTGCCAGAGATCTACAAAAGACAGCTGGGACCAACGGCTTAACGTGCTTTCCGAGGCACGGAGGAAACTCGAGAAACTCGATTTGTTAAGATGGTCATCCATCCACAGACCGACCCCGGCAAGCGTTGAACCTTGTATGATCTTAATAAATAGCATGTTTTTGTATAAATAGGTATGTTAAATGCCAATCCTATTAATTCACAATAAAGTAAATTGCGCACATGCCTGTTACAAACATTAAATCATAAATGTTATCAGTGGACGCTAATTTATTAAAGATCGCAACAGATATTAATTAGTCAGTATTATCAATCAGCTTATTATATACCTTCGTGATACTTTGCCGGTCGATAGCAATCAAATGATTAAACCGGTCTATAGGGAATGTTCGATACTTCGATGGAACTCATTAATTAGGAAGGACTTACGACTTATGAAACAGAGCGAAAATGCAATATATTGATATTGAGTTGGACTCGTAACACAGTTATTATCGTCACGCCCTAAAAGCTAGTTTAATTAAGAATACTTTTAGTTGCATTTCCCTCAATTTGGTCCGTAACGAAATGCGACTTTAATTCTTGCAGTGTTTTATTAAAACGGTACCCACCCTATTGTGTACTGTACCTGCCACAGGTCATTAAAAACTTTTTCACAAAAAAAAGAAACCGCCTTCCAAAAAACGCTACAAAGTTCAAAATAACTTTAATTTCGGAAGTCGATGTCAAATTTTCTTTTGTGAAAAAGTTTTTTATTTTTCACTTTTTAGTGGTTGGTACCCCACACTAACAACACCACTGGAAAGTCACAGGAAAGCAAAAATACGTAATTTCGTATACATGGATCATTTTTCCATATATTTTTTAAAAACCAAACTACTGAACCGATTTTGATAAAATTTCAATGGGACCAAGGAAGTATACCCTTTAAAAAAAAAGAATGTTTCAAATCGGTTGCCAAGCGACGGAGTTATGCGTGAAAAAACATAAAATAAAAAAATACAAACATCCGCATTGAGAACCTCCTCCTTTTTTAGAAGTCGGTTAAAAAGCCGCAAATCACGAATAAAATATAAGTAAACCAATATGTATCGACAGCTATGTTTATAAACAGTAGGTATTAATTTCAATGATAAGACTAAATTATCGTGATAATATTGAATTAAAAAGTCTGTAGTAGAAGTATGGAGATTTGTGAAGGATTGAGAATTCCATTTCTATCTCCCCTACTGTACTTATTCCCGATATGAGTTTTATAAGATACTTAGTACCTAAGAATGATCCCGTTTCTCTTAACCAAATGAAACCCTTAATATAATACTCATAATCTACGCAACAAAACCAACATCGTGTGACATACATACTGACTCGTCTCTGTTGTATGTTTATGGGACAAACAAATTGAACGGAGCAATCATTCCCATCAAATCGATTGCGGCTGAGTGTAGATTGATTGAACCAATTTGCTGCATTCTTCTCTTAACTGTCTAATATACGTGTGTGGAAAGCTGTGGACATTTAATAAAGATAATTATGTATTCCATAGGTAGATATTATTATGTAATTTTATCAAGCACTAGCTTTTGCCCGCAACTTTGTACGCGCATATCCGTTTTTTTCCCGTTCCCGTAAGAATTACCCGTTCTCGTATGGTCTATAACCTTTCTCATGAAAGTGGCTATCATATACAAAAATAATTTTCTAAATCCGACTGGCAGTTCAAGAGATTAGCGCGTTGAAACAAACAAACAACTCTTCAGCTTAAGGCAGTGGTCCGACCGCCGGCGAGAAAACGACTAACTATCGGTGATTTTCTCTCTCAAGAAACGTACAATAGATATACATTCCGTGTCAAGAAAAGAGAAGCATATATTAATAGTTGATCGCTGACTGTTCACACTGCCAGCGAGGACTCGCTTCAGTAGTTTGTCGCTGAGCGACAAGAGCTATCAAACATAATACTCGCTCAGCGCTAGTTGTTCAGCGATGCTCGCTCGCTTGATCATTTATTTACAGTGCGGCATTGAAAGGACTGAGCGACCGCGGGCGATAGGCGCGAGTAATCGCTCATCGCACTTGCACACTCGCTTATAGCCCGGCGACAAAACTATCGAAACTAACACTCGCTTCCCGCTGATCGCCAACTCGTTTATAGTTTCTAGTTCTACTCGTTTCTCGTTCATCGTCGGCGGTCGGACCACTGTCTTATCATATTAATAAAATATTAATTAAAGTAACTTAAAACATTTAGCCTATCATTGACCATTTTTTTTTCCATGGCTTTCGTGGTACCTATATCTTATATTAGTCTTAGTTCTTTATGTTTTATTTGAGATTGGTTTGCTCTTGACTCTAGTCTAGGTCAGAGATGACAGAGACAAAGTCGACGATAAGGAGCGAGCTTACCCAAAAAAAGCCTGTTCACTCTAACTTTGTGGAGATTAGGGTTATACGCAAACACGTTCGGAAACACAGACGCAGGCCGAGTGTTCCACTCCTTTGCTGTGCTCATTCGCATGATGTTTAGAAACTTTAGTGCGAATTGGCGTTAGGTAGGGATGGTAACTTTCAGTGCGTCTAGATGTCCGATGGTCGAAGGGATGAGGTCGTAGAGTTCTTGGGCACACTTACCGAAGTACAATCTGTAGAAGACCGACAAGGCAATCTTACGGCAGTTTAGATGCTGTAGTGAATCATTATTGACCTCCCCTCTAACTTTGCGAATTAATATTCATGATAAACATAACATCACGCACGCTTGTTTATCCGAAGGGTTGGGCATATACATACATATACAGACGTGTAAGAATATCCATATTGATTGATGTACATCAGACAAACACTTTAATTGGTTTTAGCCAATTAAAGTGCCTAATCGATTTCAATGAAGATTCACTACCCCCCGGTTAGTGAAGCTGTCAATAGATACTCTTTATGTTTTTTTCACCCTATACAGCCTAACTTCTGGGCAATGACCTCCTTCATTACCTTCTCACTCTTCCCGACGATTCACCTTCTCTGGTAAATCTCATACAAATACAAACACCTCAAGAGGCTCCCAGACAAGTGACATTCACATCATCGTTATCATTATATCAGCCGAAAGACGTCCGGTGCTGGACATAAAAATGTATAGTCCGTTATATTTCATTGCATTTCGACAATTACAATCGCTGATATAATAGCACTTTGTGCAGAGCCTGAGGTCATCACGCCAGAGTCACGCCAATTAAGCTTAGTAAAAATAATTGCAATAAAACATTATTTCCCATGGCATTCGAACCGACGACTCATCAAAGAGTAAATCAACATGTTGCCAGTATTATAATTATTTTAAATTCCGATACTTGCAGCATAATTAATAATACATCATTTATAGCATACCACTCCCATAACAACAATAACAGTACGTGATTACGTGATGTATTATTGAATACTATTAATAATGCTTTCGCTGTTAAATAATGCTTGTTATTCTTGAACGTTCTGTATGAGTTCTATTCCGAAAACGTGCTATAAATATTACGGTTCCGTTTTAACCCTTAGCACAAATAACGGATACTCTATCAAGAATAATCCATCTCCAAAGAAAGACCAAGTTAAATAAAAGCTTGTAAGAACACGGTTTTTTTTTTACTCGCACGGTACAACCAAGAAAATAATAGTAGTTTATGCAACGACCATAATTATAAAAGGAGTTATTAAAACACGAGTGTGATAATAGCATCACACGAGTGTTTTAATACCTAATTATATGCCGTTGCATACACTATTTTATCTTCACTCATACAGTTGAAATAAAATAATTGGAAAAATAGTTTATTCCAATATGGCGGATATTCTCATTGCGTATTCGAATGACTGCGCAGAGCGCTCATCCACAGACAAAGATAAAAGCTGGCTCATTGACTAAAGTCAATGAGCCCGCGCCAAAAAATTAAGAAGTAAAAGTGTGCTATAGAAATTAAAAAGTTGTTTTATGATGCAGTTGTTTAAAAATCGAAGGGAAATGTTGAACTGTAATGGTTTTTTTTTAATTTTACCTATCCATGAAAAAAAAGTTCGTGTTTATGCATTCGTTTTTGAACTCATATTTGGAACATTACGTTGTGAGTCTAGATAAAATACTTTACACTTTAATGATAAAAATGTATGTACCCAGTACCTACATGAAAATGAAACCAATAATAAAATTATATGTGCCCACAAAAGTATCGTTAAGGGCAAGTAGGTAAGTCGTTTTTTTATCCGGTAAAAGTTTTAAAATATCTTTTGTCACAGGCATAGTTAGAATTTTTCCGGGCCCTAGTTTTTATGGGTATTCGATCTTCGAGGAGTCTCAGTAACCTGTGGCCCTCATTTCATCTCTGTATTTAGTGAATGCAACGAAGATTGCAGAATGTCTTATGTAATTTGCTTGGACTTTTAACTGGACCTAATTTTAGCTCAATTCAATTTGATCTAAAATTAGGTCAACAGCTTTAATTTGAGGTATAATTAGGTCCACCCCAAAGCCTTTTTTTTTAAATACTTGGAGCTCACTATCAATTTTTTTTCCAAAAACTGGGTGTAAGAGACTCTATGGGCATGTTTCTGAATGGAGTATTGTGAGTTTATTATGTAAAATCTTAATTTATTGCCTAATTTGACCAGTTTTCAGGCTAAAGTCGAAAGTTTGACAAAGATTTTTGATTAGACTGAATATATTTTTAATAACTACTCCCTTGATAACCAGATATTGTCAGTCGTGAAAAACTGACAGGTATCAAAACATCACGATACTATGTGCACGCCATGACTCTTTAATTTTGCGTAGCCCTACCCAACCCAACCCCTGAAAGGTTTCAGTAGTAATAAAACCCTTAATTTACACGAGCAAAGCTGTAGGCTACAGGCTATTAGCATATGTGAATGAAAAGTGGGAGAAAAAATCATGTATGCGGCCGCTGTAATAAATTCATACGTCACAACACGACTCGTGTGTTAGGCCGGCAATGTGATTGCCACAGTATAACTATTTATAGTTGTTCAATGCCCATAAACCATACCTTAGTGTGCTAACATAACACACTATGTACTTTAGGAGTAAAATATTGCTTGAGATACTAATATTATAAACTTGCTATTGCCTGCGACTTCGCATCGGGTTAGTATACATTTTTGCAACAAAAGTAGCATGAAACCGTCGCCAAGGTCCCATCTATCACTGTATCAAAATTTACATGAAAATTAGTTCAACGATTTTGGGGGATAAAAGCGTAACATAAAAATTTACTTTCGCATTTATAATATTAAATATTAGTTATGGTGTAATAGTTTGTAAATAAATTACGCCTCGAGTCCCAACGACTTAAAAAATTTGAATGTTTGGAACACTCACACAGATGATAAAGCCTGGATCTTAATTTAGGACGTGTTTTATCGCGTAAGATTTCCTTAAGGTAATTTTAGACTTCCACAGAAGTAAATCCACCAGCATAAAGCTAGTCACCGCCTAAATAGCATAATGGGAGTTGATACATAAGCACCTATGCGACTCTGCTCGATTATTCTGAACTACTGCGCACATGTTGAACTACTGTGCTGATGTTGAACTACTGCAACTAGTTGCACTGTGCCACCGCTTCGTTATACCTACTTTACATGTAACAGAATGCAATAGCAGTATGTTATCTTTTTTTTACGTAGAATAATAAACACGACATAGTAAGACGATGTAATGGCTATCTTCAATGATTCACGTAACAGCATTATCAAAGATTTATAACGATAAAAGGTATGCCTCGTGCAAACTAAGTCTAAGTGCTTGCGATTGCGTCAATGTCATTTAGATAATGTTTTGGCGCAAGATGTTATATCATTGATGTGATAATTTTATTCGTAACGTCTCCTAAATCAAATACTTCTGCAACTCAATGAATCTGTCCAGCCTTTTCCAAAACATGTTGGGGTTGGCTTCCAGTCGGCGATGCCGCTGCTGATTACCAGTGTTTTACATGAAGCAACTGTCTAATGAAACTAACAACTGAATATCCTCCTCGGGACTTTAGGAGGTTTGAACCTACCTTACCTTACTTGAAGCGCTATATTATGTCAATGGTATTTTTTTAAGGCTGGGAATTCATTTTATGATGGAGTCATTCAGTCATGCCGCTCTGGGCGGAGCGGAAGGGAGTGTCAGACTCTTACTGAAAAAAACCCATTCGTGTTCCTCCAAATGCCCTGTGTTCCAGGGCCGTGGTGATTCTTTCGAACAAATTCCGCAACCCTGCCAGGCGCTGGCCCTGGCGGGCTCCGATGTCAAAGGTCTTTTATTTCTGTGGAACTCCCTGGTTCTATTTGAAGTCCTGAGTTCCACAAACAGGAATCCGACTACCTCATATAGGTAAATATCTTCCTTATATCTATTTACTACATATAGCATTGCGTGTTAAAATCCTTCATTATGTACGTTTTGAAATAAACATTCCCCCGTACAAGATCTAATGATTGCGAGAACCTTCACATCTACCATAAAAAACTTCCTAATGCATTTATAATCATGGCTTCGTATGTAAAACACAATATAAATCGCGCCACCATGTTATTGGTATGTTAACAACGTTTAAATGTAAATCAAGAAACCATAAAAGTACGACATGATATGACTGACGTGGGTTGTTGGAAAAATCATTCAATTTTTTTTATATTAAAGTAGGTACATATATTAAATATAGGTACATCTTCCTACATAAATGATTAGTCTTGACAATCTTAACTTTTATTATGTGTATGTGAAATTGTTTGTAAGAGGCCATTAATTTCTGCATGTATCTACTCATCGATTAATGATCCTCTAGTAGAGTGCCACAAGCCAAAAAGCCCATGGTTCATGCATGTGGGATAAGCCGGGAGCGAAACCGTCAAAAAGGAATAATAAAAAAAAGGAAACCGACTTCCAAAAAAAACTACAAAGTTTAAAATAACTTTAATTTCGGAAGTCGGTTGGTTGCTTCTTCGTAAATTGACACCGACTTCTGAAATTAAAGTTATTTTGAACTTTGTAGTTTTTTTTGGAAGTCGGTTTCTTTTTTTTTGTGAAAAAGCTTTTATTTTACACATTTTAGTGGTACCCAACACCTAACAACACCACGCACTGGATAGTCACAGGAAAACAAAAATACGCAATTTCGTAAACGTGGATGATTTTTCCACATATTTTTTCCAGATATTTGCATTTGAAAAACAAACTACTGAACCGATTTTTATAAAATTTCAATGGGACCAAATGGTCCCATTGAAATTCTTTTTTCGTTGGAAAGGGTATACTTTCCAAATGGAAAGTATACCCTTTCCAACGAAAGAAGAATTTTTCAAATCGGTTGGCAAGCGACGGAGTTATGCACGAACAAACATAAAAAAAAATACAAACATCTGAATTAAGAACCTCCTCCTTTTTTAGAAGTCGGTTCAAAAATAAGCAAATATTTCAGACAGGTATTTTAGTTTGTCGCAAAATAATAATAAGTTTTTTATTGATAACTTATCAATTCATTAATTTTGTTGTGTTTAGATTTCGCATAGGCAGGTACTAGGTAGGTACAAAGGTCTAAGCGATCGATAAAGATTTGTTTTTAAATGGTGACGTAGAAACTTGATTGTTTACTTCCTAAGCACGAATTGAATTGTAGGTTTACACTTAAAACAAATCTGCTACAATTAACATCAGTTGCATAAATCACAGAACATTCATTCGGTTTGAAACGTCAGGAGTAGTTAGAAGGTAACAAAGATACGTGCTGATTTGTTGAGACATAATCCTGTTATACGACAAGGTCCGTTAACAGAGTTTACAGGAACTAAACCCGTTTTCAGACCTGGAATTAAGCTGAGTTATTCGTTTATTTTTCGTTTAATTTTGTGCGTCATTTCTGGTGGAATAAGTAGTTATATAGTTTAGTAGTTTTCAGGGTTCCGAGCGTTCGTAATGAAAAAAAAGAGCTACTGAGACTTAAATAAATAAAACAATAGATATACTTAATAGCTTTTTACTTTTAGATCACAGGAAAACTTATCAAAAGTAACATGTGTGTTTTGCGTGTGAGTTCGACTCGTACTTGGCCAGTTTTAAAATACCGCAGTTATGCTAGCTAAATTAAACTTAGTTAACTTAGCTATATTGGTATGTCACCGACTTTAAAGTACCCACCTACTGATTGAAAATTTTCCTTTGATAAGTTTGACTTTTCGTTGTTTATAATTCGAAAAATGTTATTTTTTTGCGATTCGTTGTTACGTATGTTTATTTTACTACAATTTCATCGGGTACTTTACCTGTTGAAAATTTAGTTGAAATTTCATTAAAATCTTAGCGTTCATCAGAATAACGTAGAACGTCTACATTATTTTCACATTAAGAACCAGCCGAAAATGTAATACAATCACGTCTTGTCTAATTCTTCAAATAATCTCAAGGAAGTAGCGTATCTGATAACATTATCTCATACTATTAATATCGTACAATGTTATAACCATTGCTAATTCTATCTTCTTGTCGGAGATAAGAAGTGTTGATAAGGCAACACTCTTTATCTCTTACATAAAACCATGCCAAGTGCGTGTCGGACTTGCGTGCCAACGGTTCCGTACAAATCATGTTAGTTTTAAACCAAAGACTTAACTCCATTGGAGGTTGTCATAAATTGAAGTTTTTGCTCTGCTTTCTCTCGAGTACAAAAATGTCAATTAGACAAGCTTTCATTGACATATGAGCCTTAGGTCCATATTCCAAAACGTAAACTCCAACTCAATTCGAACTACAACTCCAACATGAGCATGAAAATATATATGAAAGCTGTCTAATTGACGTTTTCGTACTCGAGATATGAGTTAACAAATGCAAAAACTTGAATTATGACAAGCTCCGATGGAGTTGGAATTCGAGTTGAGTTGAAGTTTACGTTTCGGAATATGGACCCTAGTGATTTTCGTGTTATCTATATATCTAAAGTATCCGTATTTTTTTCGAAATTTCAGTATTTTCGGATATACCCTTACAATAAGCCCTTTTATTTCATGTGTTCACACGGCACACATATTTAAATTTTCTGATTCGTCAACCAATACTTATCATATAAATGGTATAAAATTTGTGATCACACGGCACACATTTTAAAATTTCTGATTCGTCAACCAAAAGTTATTTATAAGTGGGAAATTGTATATCTACGTTGCGCGTCTGTTTTTGTATCACAGTAATTTATATTTTTACCAAATTTCAACTGAATCGGTCTTGTAGATAAAGAGTAAATTGGCTGTGACGGATGGACAGACAAACAGACAGCAGCAAGGGTCCTCTATGGGTTCAATTTTATACAGACGTTTGCAACCCTAACAATATAGTTTTATTCATTCCCATGCTTACGTTACCGTAAAACTATAGAATTCGTTATATGACACGGATGGGAGTCACGCTCTGTGATTCCCGAAGGAGGGCTTTGAAGCCACGGAATGCTAATTAAAGTGGGTAATTAGCACATGAGATAAGTGATGAATCTTTGAAACTTACTTTGTAAGTTTATAATAGTCTTATCTTATTTCTTTTGTGGCGGTAGGGCGCTATGAGTTTTCAGTTTTAAATAAAAGTAGTTCATCTTTTTGTACAACTGACGCTCAAAAAGTGCTGGCTCTCAGCCTTTTTTATGAATGGTAAATCATCAAATGACTTCTTCCGCTCTGGGTGGAGCAGAAGGGAGTGTCAGACTCTTACTGACTAAAACCCACCCGTGTTCCTCCTTATACCCTTTGCGTTTCAGGGCCGCGGTGACTCTTTCGAACAAATTCCGCGTATTCTATTTTATTTTCTAAATAACTTTAATTACCTATGCAAAAAGAAACTAATTATGTAACAAAATTATGAGACGTTGAGTTCAAAGTTACTTGGACTAGAATCTTGAAGTTGTTAGCCTTGAAACACGCTACCTGCTCGGGTATTTATGTTCTAGACAGGTCAAGTAACTGCTTGGTTTGCAAACGACACGCGTTTAGCTTAGACTAACAGTTAAGGGAACTAACTGTAGTCCCTTACTGTTAGTCAAAGGTAAAAGTGTTTTATCGACATTGTTTTTTAGAACTAATTTAAATCAGACTATTAGGAAGACAAAAAGTGATACAGGTGACTGAAAATTTATGTGGAATAGGGTATCAAATTTGGAAGATGATTATGAATCTTAGTAGCAGAAAAACTTTTCTACATCTAATGGAATAGAATTAGTTGAATAAATTTGGTAGCATTAATTTCCAACCACAGAATACATTTCATCAACGGCATCAGACTGCTTAAAAGTGACTTGTTTTATTCGAAGTTTTTGATACAAGTTATTATTTATTTATTTAAATTTTAGTGTTTTAAAATTTTTGTAATCGGTACATGATTATATGTGACGAAAATTCAGCTTCACTAACCTAGGTGACCGCCTGTGGTGACCGCCATCTTATTTTTTTTTCAAAATTCGTATAGTCTATGTCACTAATGTGATGATACTTCATTTGTTATAATTCATCAAACCGTTTAAGGGCGAATTTCACCAATGAAACTGAACGCGATCAGCGTATCAGTTTCATTATTTTTGCTATGGAATATTGACGCTGACAGCTCTTGAACGCAGTTTAGATGTACTGATCGCGTTCAATTTCAGTGGTGAAATCCGCTCTAAGTCACAGGGTGTGCCAAAGAAAACTAACCAACAATATTGTGTTTTTACTGGCTAGCAACCAAAATGTTTAACAGGCTCAATATGTAGTAAACTTATCGATCTACCATGTAAACATCATTAGGTGCAGGAGTTACAAGTATGTAAATAAAATACAAGAATCAATATACCTAGTCACTAGGCTATTCGAGATTTTTTTTTTAGACCAATTAATGACATGTTGCGGATTTTGTTCGAAAGAGTCACCGCGGCCCTGGAAAGCAAAGGGCACTAGGAGGAGCACGGATGGGTTTTAGTCAGTAAGAGTCTGGCACTCACTGCTGCTCCGCCCAGAGCGGAAGGAGTAATTTGATGATATCGCATCCTCAAAAAAAACGACAAAATCATATTGTATCAGCATTATATCAGCTACTACGATTGTTAATATTCAAAAAAATATGACTAGTATCGGGCAGCTACGTGTGAAGTCGGACAAATCCTTTGACCAATAATATTTTTATTAAACTTTGCCCCACACTAGGAATTTCTCCTGTATTGTGGGTGCGTTTACAAACATAAACTCACACACACAAACGGCATCGGAATCAAACCCGCGACACGTAGCGCAGCAGTCAATCGCTCAACAACTGCGCCACCGTGTCATCAAACATTGCCTACCCTTGTGCCAAATTTAAGTAATTTGGGGTAACCTAAACTCAGGTCGACCCGTCACGAATTTATTGTAAGGTAATGTGGACTTCATCATCTGCCTAGCCTTTTCCCAACTATATTGGGGGCAGCTACCAGTCAAACCGAATTCAGCTGAATACCAGTATTTTACATGGAGCAACTGCTTATCTGACCTCCACAACCCAGTAACTGGGTAACACGGTACTGCTTGGCGAGACTGGAGTCAGATTTTCTGGCTTCTGACAATCCGTAACGACTGCCAAAGATATACAAATGACAGCCGGAACCAACGGCTTCACGTGATTTCCGAGGCACGGAAGTCTCGGTAAGTTAAGATGGTCACCCATCCACAGAACGACCTCGGCAAGCGTTGCTTAACCTCGAAGATCGACCCGTGTGGCTGTTTCAATTTCAATCAATCAATAACAGCAGTCATCACATTGATTTTCGCAACAAAACCGAGCCTAAGTTTACTTAAAAATTTCGTAGTAACCTCTTTTAATTTTATAAACATAGATAAATATCGTAGCATACCTACGACTACCTTGTTAGCAAAGAACAGCACACTCTATTAAATTAAAGTATTTTAACGTCCGTGTGTGCCAACACTGGCAGTATGAGTAATGAGTATTTATTAGGTATTTTTACTCGTAATAAATACCTTAGTGTTACTGAATACCTACATACTATTTATTTTAATTTTAGAATAGTACCAATCATATTTTCTACTAAAATTGTAAATCTGAACGAATACATGTTTGGATGTTTGTCAAGCAATCACGCCTCGGCTGAATGGATAATGATGAAATGAACACACGAGTAGACAGAATACTTTTTATCGCAGTGGCTAAATTATAACAGGCGCACAGGCCGCTACAAGGTTAAGCAGCGCTTGCCGAGGTTGGTCTGTGGATGGGTGACCATCTTAACATATCGAGACTACTCCGTGCCTCGGAAAGCACGCTAAGCCGTTGGTCCCGGCTGTTGGAAATCTTTGGCAGTCGTTATGGATTGTCAGAAGCCAGAAAATCTGACACCAGTCTTGCCAAGAAATACCGTGTAAACCATCTAATGGGTTGTGGAGGTCTGGTTGGCAGCCGCTCCACGTCAAATACTGGTATTCAGCTGAAACCGGTTTGACTGGGAGCCGACCCCAATAAAGTTGGGAAACAAGGCCAGGCAGATGATGATGATGACAAACAGATTTGAATCAGGCGACCACCGCTTGCACTAGTATACCAGATGTCATGATCAAATCAAATCAGATACTTTATCCAGTTCCTTGCTGAATAAGGTCTGAGCCATGAGGTTGACAGCTGACTTTCATGTGAACACAGCCCAACTTTACTCAGTCCTCTGTATTATTCTATATGGCAAATATCACCAGTTTTTTTTTCTTTTTCTTTGCCAATTTCATCCAGGTTCTATACGCGCGATGGCATTATTTTCCAAGAACCAATATTAATTTTCTTCTTCCACCTACCCCGAACGAATAATTTACTACCTATTTAGTCATTTTTAGGTTAATGGGAACTATCATTTTGCTTTGATATCGGATGTCCTTCAAAGTCAAATTATTTTAAGAAACTTTTAATTAGGTACTTCCTGCCTTCAGCTGTCTCGTTCCCATGTGAGTTGTGAAACCAACACAGCTCAATGAATAGCTAGATAGGTATTACTTTTGACCAAAACAAAAAGCAGAACATTATATTAACTTTATTTCTAAACAGCAAAATAATGCAGAAAATTGTTATTTTACTCATTAATTACAAGAAAAAAATTAAAGTAACATGTTACAAAAAACTGATTCATTCGAAACCTTCAGCGCGAAAAGCCGACTCGCACTTGATAGGTTTATTTACTAACCTGCCTATTCCATCTAATTACTATACCAGTAAACTCCAACATAACTACCTTAAAACTCGGCTCACGAACTAAATTTCACGCAAACCAATTTTCCCCATAATAGCCGATACTAAGTAAACAATCAATTACACCAGAATAGATAAACGTTTAGCGCTAAGTATCAATGGCAGAGTGATGTTTCATGATTTTATAATGGGACGATCCGGGTCAGCCTGCCTTAGTACCTACGTCGGGTCAGCCCTATGTCGTGTCACGACGACGACCCGGCAGCTTGTTCATATGAGTGTACTTATGCGTGTATGTCGCAGGAATCTTTGCGAAACCGGGATTTTCGAATTTCTTCTATAGATCACAAAATTAAATGGATTTAAATTTTGTTGGCAAGTAGTTATCATTATTAACTAAAATTAGTGAAAAATAGCAAAGCTGAAACACAAAACTATAAATTATTACGTTTAAAAATGTTGTATTGTCTCGTCGCTCCTGTCTGGGAGAGCCTAAAAGTGATAGATACCTACTGCACACTTGTACTTATGGTTCTTTAATTCACACGCCTTTGACTTAATAATAAGGTAAATATCTATGTCTATATCATAAATATTTACCTTATTGTGTCTATGTTATAAATATTTAAGTACCTTATCTATTCCTTATCTTCTCCTTCAAAATCCACCTTTCGGAGGTGTTTTTGGCAGATTTAGAATAACAATAAACGCGAACATTGATTAAAAATAAATTCTTTAAAAATAATTTTATTGCCCTTCTACAAGCTAGGATAGATACTACTTATTCTTAACGCGCGTAATCAAACTAATACCGATAACTCTAACTCGATACCGGCTGACCTAAATAATATAAGTATGTCAGGAATAATAAACCCTTGAATTATCCTGAAAACTTCACTCCGTTTCAGCACATAAAATAAGAAAAGCCCCTAAGAAACTTAATAACGGTAACACACCTGTTACCTTATGTGACGTATTGCGACTAAGTTAAAGCGAGTAAAAGAGAGGGAATACATAACTTATCCTTATCGAAGAATTAGGAAATTCCACCATACTGTTACATGAGAAAAGAAAAAAATATACAACGTGTAAGATATCTGAAAAGAGGTCACTGTACTCATCATTATGAAAAATATTTTACTATGGGACCAACGCTGAAATCGCGAAATAAAAATCAGCTGTTCAGTACATTTTGTCGAGTTATACGCACATAAATGTATGGGGCAGTCGATTTTTTTTTTGCTTTTGCAGTGTTGGTCCCATATTGAAAGTAGTTCATTATGATGAGTACAATGACCTCTTTTCAGGTATTGCGTTTATTCTGTTACAAGTTCTAGAAATAATTATTTTTTCACCAATATTGAATTCATAGACATATTAATAAAACTAGTACTTTGGAAAATGCCTGTGGCATTTCAGCTAGCTAGTTAACAAGTAGGCACTAAATAAATAATAACGCAGCGTATTTTCCATAATCCGTGTTTAGATTGCAAAGTGAATCTAAAAAAGCGATTGTACCTACATCTATTTATAAAGTCGCTACGTAAATACATAATTTTCTTTACAAATAATGTTTTCTCAAGGCCAATCGTGACATAAACTTTTCAGTAATACAATTTCGTTAGTATCAACTACAATATTCGAATATCCATACTGTTTATCTTCATTTCAGTGACATTTGACTGACGTGCGCATAAGCAACTTGAGCGATCAAAGATCAGTGAGGTAAACAAATCTAAACATTGCTGTCATTTTCTGAACAACTACGTTCTGTAAATTGTTAAATTGCAAAATCATTCAGCAATAAGTAGTGTAATAAAAATGCACGCCATTGTATTGAAATTTTCCTTTCGCATATTTAAGAATATGTTCGTGACATTCTGTTTTCAGTTTTTCCACGACATTGCAATAAAAAACACTGTAAAGTCATATTCTACGAAAGAAAAGTAATTCTAAAGAAACAAGTTCTTCAGTAGGAAACGAAAAATCTTTAATATCGCTGCATTCTGAAGAAATAGGCCAAAGTGGAACGCTACAATGTTTTCTAAGAATATCGTCTTATATTTATTTTTAATAACGTACGGTGTAACGGAAATAGCTGCCGGTTTTCTGAAGAAGACAATAGTAGACCCAATTACTGGTGACGGTAATACACAGTTTTTACACTATTCTATTCTTCTAATTTTGTGGCGATTGACTGAAATTAAATCTCGACAGACCAGTGACACTGTTTTGAATTGATCATTATCTGCTTAGCATCATGGCTCATATTCCAAAACGTAAACTCCAACTCAACTCCAACTCCATCGGAGCTTGTCATAATTTGAAGTTTTTGCAATTGTTTGCTCATCTCTCGAGTATGAAAACGTCAATGAGACAAGCTTTCATTGACATTTTAGTGCTAATGTTGGAGTTGAAGTGCCAGTTGAGTCCAAGTTTACGTTTTGGAATATAGGCCCACTTAAGTACTATTTTGAACAATAATAAAAACTGCAGTTTCCTCTAGCTCAACAAAACAAGGCAATTCATAGGCCAACCGGCGAAATAAAAACTAGTGAAGATTTCTTACTTGATCATTAGCAATACTGTGATAAGTCTATTGCGAAACCATTGTCGACTGTCATGTCAAGTCCCGAAACAGTGTTTTTATCTAATTTTATTTTGTATTTCTTCAGGAATCTTGCCAGACAGGACAAACCGAGTAGAAGATATTTATTTAAGATATTATAATGGGTAAGTAGAAGTTTTCTACTATTTAAAAAGTCTTCAGTAGAACCTACATAGTTACTTAATAAGACGGCATTTTATAATTAAAAACTGTGCCATATTCTCTCTGTGTGTAATTTCGACAAGATCCTTTCAGTAGTTTTTGCCTGAAAGAGTAACAAACATCCATACATACAAACTTTCGCGTTTATAATATTAGTAAGGAAGTTAAGATAAAATGACCTCTCAGATTTCTTAACCAACAAAGAAAGTTTGTTTCTAGAACGGAAAATACATTGTAAGTTAATAAAACCATAAAGCCTATATAAAAAAGAAAATATAATCATGGATTAACGTCAATAAGTCGGTAAGGGAAAATTTAATGCTTATTGGAAAACGCACCGTATTGTTGTTTGTCACGCGATCAAAAGTCATTGCAAACTATTCTTGGAAAGTGTGTTAGAGTCAAATACACATTATCTGTTATGTGAAAGCTAGATACGAAAAAGTATTTGATTTGATTTTCTTACACTTATTTTTTTTTAGTTAGAAAAGTGGGAAGTTAAAAGTTTGATGCCAATATAATCTGCAATAATAATCGATCTTATGAGATTTCGATAAAGAGATCATTCAAGCGTCGAATATTTAGTACAAAATGCCAGTAGACTTAATCAAAAACTTTTCCAGTAGTAGTAAAAAATATTAAGGAGATTATTTCCCCTTATTTTTGGAGAGCATACGTATGGTTCCAATACAAGAAGGTAGAATGTTCTCCTGTTCTTTTCTCTAGTGGTTTTACTCTTTGTGCTCTCATTTAATTCTGGCATTGTAAAAGCCAAACTTCTTGCTAGCATGGGTCTTACATGAAATTATGTCTATGTTTCACAGACAAACTGCAGACGATTACGTGGACATTCCTCTCAGCCAAGCCAATCGGTTATTTGAGCTCGAAGGCTTCGACAAGAACAACACTACCGTCTTCTACATTCATGGCTTTATTGAAGTCGCTCAGCAGGAGAGTATCCAGGTAAGGTCTTATGAAATCCTAAAAGATCTTCTTCAGAGGACTAACTAGCATCTGGGCATGCTCGTTCCGTAGACCCTCATCCAGCGCATTTTATTCGAAGAAATTTGAGGCCAAAGTGCGTTCACAGTTTTAAATAAAGAGCAGTGCGGACTGCGGAAATTTGACAGTTCACCATACAAAATACGATGATACTTTGGCTAATTCTAAGAAAGGAGATTGGAAATTGATTAGACTAACTTGATGATGCCTACCTATATGTTTTTATGGTATGCGTCATCCTTGGCGCAAATAAACTCTTCTTCTTTCTTTCTCTTTTTCTTTTTATGATACCACAGCACTTTGCAAAGCGCTCCACACTTTTTGTCTACGTCTTGTAAAAGTGAAGAATTTCTTCAAAGGATTTATGACTAGCTCTTGTCGTCGACTTTGTACGCGCATATCCTGTTTTTCCCGTTCCCGTAGTAATTTAGGGAAGACAAGCTGTTTACATGATTTTTAACACGTTTTGTATGGAATCACCGCACATGAGTAGCGAATGGAGTTCACTCGCGACTCAATGTCCACGACATGTCACCGGTTTCGGCCACTCGCTATTAAACCACTCTGCATGACAAGATTTTGTCATATTATGACACATCAGCTGAATCGACGGGGTGTTGCGTATTACATCAGGAATGACACAATACAGGCGTTGTCGTCGACGTCGTATACGTCGTTAACGAATTATTAGAAGCACGAAAAATCTTTCGTCTTGGAATCCATCGTGAGAACAGTCTCACGATGGATTCCAAGACGAAAGATTTTTTCGTGCTGTACAGACAGCAGGAGAGTGTTACAAATTGTAGTGGTAACCGACTACTAGTAGACTACTAGTAGCGGCCACCGAATAACGTTCGTTTGCGCGGTACCAAAGGACGAGGCGTGTGACCTGTTTGCGCAGATCCTTAGCGCTTCCCTACACTCTCCAAGGGACCAACAAGCCAAATTTCACCTTTCTACAACCAGAAGCTGTTTCGGCTGTGCGTTGGCTGTCAGTCACTCAATCACTCAGTAACAGAAGAATTTTACATATAATATTGATTCCAATGGATTGCTGAAGATCATAATTGAACATGAATGCATCCAAACAAGTCTATTTCTAACAGTATCTGGTTAAACTCAACGATCAACATACTCAAATATGATTTATGAAACCTGAATGTTGATAGTGTTACGTTATGATGAATATTTTGTGTTATACCGAAGTACATCGAAATCGTTCCCAATACAGTCGAGCCAAAAAGTAATACGATGTAATTAACACTAATACATGTGTAAGGTTAGCGTAATTTGCTAATCAAATTAGTTGGGAGGTTTTGTATGGTGTCGGACGCATCAGAATAGCGTCATCCGATCACTTCCCGTGGGTGTCGTAAAAGGCGACTAAGGGACTTACCAGAGAATGGGCAGCAGCATTCTCTTTACATTGCAACAGCTATACTGCGATCACCAACCCGCCTGCCAAGCGTGGCGATTATGGCAAATCCCCCCATTTGGCTTGGCATTTATTATGTCCAGCAGTGGACGTCTTTCGGCTGATATGATGATGATGATTAGTTGGTAAATTATTATTTTCGGTTTTCGGTTTCCGAGTTTGGTTACTTCCTGTACACTTTAATACAGAAAATTTTCTATGAGTCGAAAATGTATATAAGACAACTTTAGTTTCTCATCCTTGTCCATTTTTTTTTACCTACGTATGTTTTGTAATGTTCCTTAATTTGGTTCGTGTTATAAACTACTATATAGTACATGACCCGGTGTATTCAATCAATTAGTTATCTGGGGGCACAGCAGTGCCCCCGCCAAGACGAGCCAAGCGCAGCGCATTTTTGCTAAAGTATTGGTTACCATTTTATAGAGTAATGAAGACCATTCCATCAGCAGTTGCAGAGATAAATATCATCTACTCGTAACTTATTCTAGAAAAAAACAAGGAATTTTCTCTTCATTACCGGGAACTCATCCTGCATCACATCCTGCCGAGAATACTTCGGGTTACCAGTAACCCTGTCTATATAACGTGTAACAGAATAAACGCAATACCTGAAAAAGGGGGCCTTGTATATGAGTACAAGGCCCCCTTTTTCAGGTATTGCGTTTAAAAAGAAAGTTTTTCATAACGATGACGTTATGAAAAACTTTCACTGTGGCACCAACACAGAAATCCTGAAAAAAAATCGACTGCCCCATACATTTGTGTGCGGATAACTCTACTAAATGTACCGAACAGCTGATTTTTTTTCGAAATTTTGTGGTTGGCCTCATAGTAAAGGTTGTTCATAATGATGAGTAGACCTACAATGATTCCTTAAGAGGAATTGCGTTTACTCTGTTACACGTTGTACAGTTATCTCTATTTGATGTGTATGAATGTTCCTTCCATTTCTCATACCCTATACCCCATAGACTGGGATCTGTCCTCATCTATTCGATAATATGTATATACTATAACGCCCCAAGCCTTTATGTTTCCTATACGCATCTGTGTTATCTCGCCATTAACCCTCAAACAGGAAGGCCATCTGTCTTCCATTACGCTATCTCCTGTCATGGGAAAACGTTCCACAATTACGGAAGAGGATGGATGATCATGATTATGGTGTTTACATGATCATACTGGTACTAACGTTGTCATTGAAGCCAATATACATAAATATATTAACCTTTTTTGTATACAGGGTTATTTGTAAAACACCAGCAACCTTTCAGTGGGTGAAAGTACTCATGATTATAAACAACTTTTGGTATGAAACCAACCCGAAAATGCCGATCCGATGAAAAATCGAAAAATAAAATTCAGAGTTGGTCCCATAGTAAAAGTTGTTTATAATCATGAGTACTTACATGTAACTGAAATCCCTTGAAGATCTAATAAGTCTGTTAGCGAAATTGAATGTTTGATCTTAATGATTTTTTCAATGATCTTAATGATAATAATAAGCTATTAAGTAATTTTCTATATTCGGCAGTCGCATGAGTCCCTTGATACTTTTCTTTTGTTTTTGTTTAGGACTTTTTCTAAATGATTTCTTTTTCTATCTTCAGGTCGTGGTGAGCTCATACTTGGAAGCGAGGCCAGACACAAACGTTATATTATTGGACTGGTCAAATATGGCACATGGGTCATATTTAGTCAATGCCGCACGAAACACGAAAAAGGTAAGATTTAGTGCCGACTATTCGATCGTATTTTACTTATTAGGGCTTTATTTATTGTTTTTGACCATCTGAGAATATTGTGCTATAGCAGGACTGTACAAGGCCATAGCTAGCAACAGTGTCAATGTTAGTGGGTTTGTTTAAATAATGGTTCAAAGCTTAATAACAAAGAAGAACCGAAATTTGCTCCAAAGTGGAAGTTCTTTTGAAAAGTACCAAATATGGAACACACACATACTGTGTGGAACTGGAATACAATCATTAATCTAATTTCTGTGGCAGTGGTGATCTCAGTTTATTTCGTTTGTAAATAATTTGCAAATTTATTATATTAAGTACTCTATTATAGTGGTGTGAAAGTGGTTTTTAGAACGGATGTGCAAGGATTATGATAAATTGTGTTTATTTATGCGTTTCTTTAAATATGCTCTAAATTAAAAGCAATTTAAAGGTCATAGAAAAGGTCACTTCCAGACAGTTAACTGAAAAGATGCTTGGAAATCGGCTGTCAGTGTATGGGCATGAGATCATATGGAAATGAGAAAATGTAACAAGAAATTTTTTGAATATGAAAGTAAATAGGTGTAACAAAAGAAAATGGTGTAGGTGATGACCAAAGAAAATATGTATACACGATTTGAAAGATGATATACCCAGAAAAACCTGTTGAAATTACGACATGTTTCGCCGACCCCTAATAAATAGAGATAAGGGACTTAATGGTGATGGGCTAACAATACTTAGCACTAAATCGGCCAGCACGCAGGCAGGCGCAATGAACCAATTTTTAAAGACTTTTTTCCACGGATATACCTTCTATCCGTAGAAATAGACTTTTCTTTGGCCGATAGTTTGGATCATGCACGCCGGAATTATCACTAATAGATTTTTCAGCATAAAAATAGAAACGTTTCAATGTCCATACGACTCGCGCGATAAAAACTTTTTATTTTATCGTATTATTAAAATAATAGAACTACAATAGGAACCTTGGAGCGAAGTCTACCAACTTATTGACTTGACGACCTGCGTTATTTACGTGTACACTAAAGATAAATAGCTGTAATTTATGTTATTGTTGACACCATAACCGTTTTTTTACATAATAAATAATTTTTATTGTATAGAATCAAAATGCTACCTAACAATGTAGTTTGTATTGCAAACTAGACAGCCATTTCATGACACAACACTGTTCCATGAAATTTTAATTTTTCGTCACTGTTGCCATAATATGAACTGGCTTTAACAAATCAATGAAAACAGATCGATTAATGATATACAGTCGGTACTTGTATTTGCATGCAAAAGAATATAAGGGTGTTGAATAATTATTTCAAATAGGTTTATACATGTATTGCATAGTTTTACATTTTTTTTAATAGATCTGGGCCTAAACCACCAACTCTTAAAGCAGTATTACTTTATTATTGTTTCCAGTGGGAAAGGGACGGAGCTATACGTCCTTTATAGCTCCGTCTCTTTCCCACTGGAAGTAGTATTGAAGTAATACTGCTTTAAAAGTTGGTGGTTAGGGCCCTGTTCGTATTTTGAAGTAACTGTGATGTTAAACCGTGATAGTTATTCTTATGAGTTCTAATAACATTTATAATGTATGGCATAATCACGCTCTTCTTAGTGAGGTATAAAATGAACATTAATTATAAGTTTATACCGGTAACACGTGTAGGTAGTTACAGTCACATTAAAAATAGGTTCGTCAATATAAGCTTTCTTGCTTTACCCAATCAGAATGGTCATTACGTGTATGTATCAGAATTAGGTACACTCATTCATCTCGCTGGTAATTAAAATGGGACACTAATAAACAGAATTGTTTTATCTGCATTGTTAATACTCGTATTATCAAGAGAAAAAGTTTTTTTATCACGAATGCAACTGAACTGAGTATCTGTTTTGTGGCTTCGCTCCCATGGAATGTCTCGTGAAGGCAAAGCCGCGGGATAAAGTTTGTTTTATTAAAGGGTCAGCCTATTATCATGGTTTTAGTTTGAAATCAAAACAATATTGATGAAAGGATGCAATTTTTTTTACTTTTGTTTTCAAGTACCCAATTAGAAATAGTTTATATGCAGTAGAATTAGACTGTACCTACTTGTACTACTTGACTGTACCTACGGCTTTCTAACGAAATAGTTAACTCATAAAAATAAAAAGAGGCAATTGCATTATTCCTTTATAATAACAGTCAGTTTATTATAATAACAAAAGTATTGTTTTATTTTTATATACAAATTTTTAACACATTTGAAAATATTTCTTAAAAAAAAACAGAATAATTGTTGAAAATATAAATTAATATGGGCCTGTAGTGTCCCACTTCAGAGCATAGGCCTTCCCTTCCTTTCTTCCACCTTTCTCTGCCTGTATTAGATGGGTGTAGTGAAAAATCTAGACTTTCAACACAACTGAAGTATAAAACAGTTTCCTAATAGCGCCACATAACCTAGTTTTGCGTCACACACAAGCAGTTATTTTCGAGAAATCACGGCAGCTTAAAATTAGACCGCTGTACAGCTCGGTTGAAGGACGCGTTAACAAATCTAGCTCTTTTCCTATAGAAAATATTATGAGGTTAATGCACCCTCAGATTCTCATAACTATTTTTCGGATAGTGTTGTAATAAATGATGTGTATTTTTTTTAAATTAGGCGGTTTTATTCTTGTTCAGAAATACAATAATAATGCAGTTTTAGTTATTTTCAAAATCGGGCTAAAGACTCCTTTCAGTGTTTTTTGTTAATCATCACAGTTTCGGATTTGGCCATCCACGCACACTTGGAAATTCACCCTGTATACATTTTTATCTAAACAATAAGTACCACTCCTGTACAGAACTTAAGTTACACGATTTCAATTTTGTTCAACCGAATTGGATTGCCGATAGTAACCACCATGTTTTCTGCTTTCCTTCAGGCAATCTAGCGCTCGTAAAAGTCGCCGGGGAATGCCCGTTAGCAATTTCTATACTTCAGTAGGTATCTACTTTACCCACATTTAAACAAAGAGTCATGTTGAAGCAAAGTTTCCTTACTGATAAACAGGAGTAAAATAATATTTGCTGACTTTAAATAACAGTAGGTATGCTAAATTTGTCAAAGTTAAAGTCAATATTAAATTAGTCAGTGTCTACAGCACAGAAACTGAAACTATGTAATTTATTCCTTAAACTCACCCGAGTTTAAGGAATACCACAGCTAACCAGGAAATTCATCAATGTTATTACAAAGATGTATTTAAGTCCAACCTTTGTAAAAATAGTACCACTAAACCAATATTACTGCAGCGTAAAAATTTAGACAGTTTTTATTGCTCTTTTATTTAAAGAAACGGGGAACTAGGAATTTCTCCTGTATCGTGGGTGCGTTTACAAACATACAAATTCACATACACAAACAGCCAGAACCGGAACAATTATCTGTAGGCCATACAAATATTTGTTCCGTGTGGGAATCGAACCCGCGACACGCAGCACAGCAGTCAGTTGACTGCTATGCTGCGTGTCGCGGGCGGACGGTTGGCGCAGTGGTTGAGCAGTTACTTAACCACTGCGCCAACCGTGTCGTCGAGTTTTTATTTACTATTGTAAAACAACTACACCAAGCAGCAACGTTATCATTTTTGCCAGCCAAGAATGACCCACTACGGGGCCATCCTATAGTCCCACATTTTTTTCCAAGCTCTCTTTTCTTACGTCATTACCTGCTTTTGAGGTTCCTGTCAGATACTAAATTCAACACACGACTAAATAAAAACCACAAAACATACATTATTTATAAGAAAGTGTACTTGCAGGATTCTCCTGATCCAACAACCGTTTTCTTCTTTCAGGTTGGAACAGCGGCAGCTGAACAACTAAACAAACTATTAGAATCTGGCCTTCTCCTGGAGAAGTTCCACGTGATTGGGCACTCTTTGGGCAGCCATGTGGCTGGGTACACGGCGAGGGAACTCAAGACTAAGTACAACAAAACAGTAAAAAGGTTAATAACTTAATGTCTAACTCTCCGTTTCTCTGAATACATTAGATGCGTCACAAATCCCTTTTTTTAATGAAAAGAAAATCATTAAATGACTCCTGCCGCTTTGGGTGGAGCGGGAAGGAGTGTCAGACTCTTACTGACTAAAACCCATCCGTGCTCCTCCTAGTGTCCTTTGCTTTCCAGGGCCGCGGTAACTCTTTCGAACAAAATCCGCAACCCTTGGCATCCCTACTTCCCTACTAATATTATAAATGCGAAAGCAACTCTGTCTGTCTGTCTGTTACGCTAAAACTAGCTTTTTCCCTTGACTTCATACGCGCGTATCCCATTTTTTCCGTTCCTTCTGAACTTCCCTAACAACATTCCTCTTGAATCACTCTGTCTGTTGATGAAAATGGCATTAACATCCGTTGTGTTGTTTAAAAGACCCAAGCGTACAGACGGTAAAAGCGACTTTGTTTTATACAATGTAAAGATTATTTGAAGCAAATCTGATACAAAATGTACCATAAATCATATTAGTGTCACAAGATAACATTCATTAAATAGTTATAGAGACATGATTGAACCTATGATATCTCCTTGTGTTGTAAAATAAGCATTGTCATGATTATTATCCTAAAATCAGTCACTACTGCGATATTAAAGAGGACTTTGAAAAGAACTTATGGGAGACGTTCTTTTTCACTTTGACCAGTTTTCATCTATCTGTTCCCGTTGTAATCTTTGTAACCTCATCGTAATAACTACTTCTTAAATTAAATTCACTTTAATTAGAGTTTGGCCCAATGCTCGCCTGTCATTTATTACACCGTATTCATATAGACAACTTCTCTTCCAAACCGCTCTAAATTAACATCAGCTTACAAACATTTCAGATTAACGGCTCTCGATCCTGCTTTTCCAGCGTTCTACCCTGACGGTGTGGTGATGGAACACGTCAACGCGAAGGATGCCGAGTTCGTGGACGTCATACACACGGATGCCGGCGGCTACGGCGCGCCGGTCCGGACCGGAACGGCAGACTTCTGGCCCAACGGTGGCAAAAGCGTACAACCGGGATGTCCCCGATTTGCGCCGATACCTCTCTCCGATGATAGTAAGTTTAATGTGCTTTAATAAGGGTAGTTTTAAAGTTTTATTAAACAGCTGCTGTAAGATTGGGTTTACGACTGGTTATTGTTCAGCTTACCTGAGCTTTAACAATGTAATGTAATAATAATCCGTGTGCTGGTTACAAGCTAAAGTGACGCCACGTTATGCTTCCTCAAACAAAACAACGTGTCTATGGGCACGTCTTTTTAGGTTCTCGTAGCATAGCGCTAACGCTTATATGCCTACGCTAGTGTGACGTCCTCTTTATGGTTTCTGGCTCTTCAGTTTGGAAAGTTTTTTTTTAATTTTTCTAAAATGTAATGATGATTCAGCCTCATCTGGTAACACTGGGAGACGAGCCAAACCCTCTCGGAAATGCGCTAAAAGGATGAATAGTAGGTAGATTTTTACATTTATTTTAATATTGGTGAATGTATTTAATCTCTGCTAAATTAAACGTTAATTTTAGTTTCAGCACGGAACGGTCCCACCACATCTAAATAGCTAAAAAATTATTTTATCATGAGTGAATTTACTCATGACCCGTACATACGAGTATATATACTTTGCACAAATAACAACATAAAACAATCACCCTAATTGCATTTCAAACAGATATTATTATTAATAATGGTAAGGCCTCCAGTTCTACTCACACGTTTTTTCGCTTTGAAAATCTACGGTTTAGACGTCAGAGTTGAACAGATCACTATGGAAGCTTATTGACGGTGCCATTGATTTTGGCGGCGTAAAAACGTTTATGAGGAACAAGCATCTAGGCATCCCTGGAATAGTAACAAATTGATAGTCTTCAGAATACTCACCATTATGACACTGGCAGAATAATCAATATCGGCTCAGTTGCCAAAGAAAAAACAATTCAATAACAGTCACATTTGTTTCAGTATAGTATGGCAAAAGTGGACATTGCGCATTGTTTGATATATCTTTGTTTTTCTGTAAAAATGTTAAAAATCGCAATAGATGTCGATTCAGTCTATATTTCCGTTTATAAAACTAGAAAAAAGAAGTAGAAAAAAAATAAGTGGGTCAGTGACCACTATTGCCATACTAAAATGAAAATGGTACAACGGTACAATATTGATATTTTCCATTACTAAACTTATCTTTTTTACCATTTCCAGATTTATGCAGCCATTGGCGGTCGTGGCGGTTCTTCGCGGAGTCGGTGATAAATCCTGAAGCGTTCCCAGCCTCCCCTGCCGAATCTTACCAAAAGTTTAGAGAAAATCCCACCCCGGAGGAAGGCATGGTGTATATGGGGTATAGCTGTGATAATAAGTAAGTTTATAGCATCAACACGTCAATAGATATTAATAGTAAAGAAAGAAAGAAAGAATGGATGTGTCCAGAAGTGCGACTAAGTAATAATTTTCCCTTGATAACTGAGGTGAAGTGGGCTGCCTATCCCCAGCATCAATTGTTTTGCGGCTTACTTCATGCCTACTTCACCTTTTCTTTCAGTATTTTCCAAAATAGACCAGTAGTAAATAAAATAAATAGGTAATTATTCTGTTTCATAGATATCTGTTTTTTATATTTCTATGTTCTGTTTAGTCCGCCATCGCGCCAGTTAGATTATCTCAAAAATATATTCATGTAGTTTTTGCGTTACACCAAGCAATAAAAAATTCAGGAGTTGGGGGTTTGTGTCGTCACTGTTCCTAGTTTCGTTATTATCATTATACTACCGAAAAAAACCGAAATTTCAACGCAGTTAAACCTACCGTATTCCTTGTTTTAGGGTGAAGATGTTCTGGCTATGCCGCTGTTTTTTTCGCAGTTCTTTTTCGCTATTTATTCTGGCCCTCAGGAAAATCTGACACCAGTCTTGCCAAGAAATACCGTGTTACCCAGTTAATGGGTTGTGGAGGTCTGGTAGGCAGCCGCTGCACGTAAAATACTGGTATTCAGCTGAATCCGGTTTGACTGGAAGCCGACCCCAATATAGTTGGGAAAAGGCTAGGCAGATGATGATTCTGGCCCCATATATAATAATAATAATAATAATAAGATTTCTTTATTAAGGAATAGGATTTCTTTATTTTTTTTATATTTTATAATTTGGAATTTTCACATGTCGAGGCTGGAGTGGATATTTTAGAACTTTTATCACCAATTACCCACAGTCCAACATCGCCCACTGCTGGACATAGACTCTCTTTTGGTGTGCCATTCCCAAGCCCCTGTGTCACCCTCATTTAGGTTCTACCCGCGATAGCAACAATTTCATACCAAACACTTGGCCAAAATAAACCTTTTATTTAGCACTGTCTTGCGTTTAGACAATCTGCTTTGATATTGTTGAGAAAAAGCAAATATAATGCCCGGCCATAAAATCAAAGTCACATATAATAAATACTAGCTGCCGCCCGCGGCTCCGCCCGCGTAAATGTCGAAAATTATCCCAAGGTAATATGTTCCCGGGATAATATCCTTAGTGTTATTCCAGACTGTAATCTACCTCTGTGCCAAATTTCATCAAGATCCATTCAGTAGTTTTTTCGTGAAAGACTAACAAACATGCATACATCCATACATATACAAACTTTCGCGTTTATAATATAAGTAAAGATGATCCTACTGAAGTATTATCGCCATTTATTTTGTGTTTTCCTCATTCCAGTGCCCAAGGATCGTATTACTTGACGACAAACTCCGAAACACCGTTCGGAAAAGGAATGGATGGGCTGTATCCGAAGAATAAAAAGAATTCCATAAAAAAATAAAATTAAAACAATTGGGTCTAACTTTGTAGTAATCAAACAGCGATACTCAATCTAATATGTCATAAGTACCTTTTGTACGAAAAATACCACAATCCAAAGATAATAAGGATTAAAATTGTTCGACTTGTAAGTCCTAAATAAGATTGAGTATTGTAAAACTCTTTAAGACACCAAAACATCACTCCACTTGATTTTTCAGTGGACCTTATTATTAAGAAACAAGACATAGATATCTTTAAGTCCGATATCTACCAATAAAACATCACAGGGGCTTTGTAAGACCTCCTAAATGTTCTAGAAATTATCACATTTAGATATAACAGTGAATGTAATGAAACTGAAAATAAAAATGTGATAAAACATAACTTTAAAGTTAACAAAATGGCGTTGGGTATAACATAAGGAGAGTACCTACTTAATAGGTTTTTTTATAACAAATAAAAATCGTTTTTAAACGATCCATCAAGACGCCTGAAATCAGTCACTGAAATGTGTACCTTTTTGTGTGATGAATAAAGTTTTATATTCGTCGCGTCTCGGTAAAACTGACTCTAATAGTGAAAATAATATAGAGTATCTATTTAAAGTAAAGTTTGATCATTATAACATTAGCAAATATTAATTAAAACGTAGCATACTACACTGGGCTGGTCATATCTGCCGCATGTCGGAGGAGCAATGTACAAAGAGTACCACGCAGTGGATCCCAAACGCAAAGAAATGACAACGCGACTGGCCTAGAAAGAGATGGCGAGATGAGCTAAACTCCTTGTCAAAGGACTGGCCCAAATTGCAGAAGACCGGAGAAAGCGGCAGGAGGGAAGGGAGGCTTTTTCCCTGCAGTGAGACAGTACATAGGGCTCATAATAACATAGGTACTATGGAGATCTCTAAGTAAATAGTACCAAAAAGGGTTATTTATTGCATCATCACATCATTGTTTATAATCAATTGAGATAATGGTCAAAATGAGCCTCTCAATAATAATAAAATTAATCACAAAAAATGTAGAAAATTCCGTCGTTTATGATATTTAGATTCTAGAATATTTTGCCTGTAGTGAGCTCACTATGTTGCTTGACAGATGAAAATACTGAGAATTAAAACATACCTCAGCATGTCGATTTATAATTATAATTTATGAACATAAGTTCTATAGATCGTACACCTTTTTTTTTTGGTTGGGAACTCTTCTAATGACTCCTCCCGCTCTGGGCGGAGCAGAAGGGAATGCCAGACTCTTACTGACTAAAACCCACCCGTGTTCCTCCATACCCTTTTACGTGCCAGGGCCGCGGTGACTCTTTCGAACAATTCCGCGACCCTGGCAGGCTCTGGCCCTGGCAGGCCCCGTCAAAGCCTACACCTACTAGCAGAATTCAATTAACTGACTTATCTATATTTTGTTGAAATGATAAAATTACTCGAACTCGACAAAATGTACTGAACAGCTGTTTTTTTTTTGACAAACTAAAATAAAAAAAGTATTTTTCCTAAATAATGTAAACGCATGTTAAATGAAAAGCACTTGTCATAGATATGTAATAATTATTATGAATACAATATCATTTTATTTTGTTTATTCAAACTTTATGTACAGTAGTGGCACCTACATAGGCGGACCTAATAATAATTTATTTTCAAACTACAAATTTAATAAGGTCCATTATGTTAACAATATTACTTAACCTATGTTAGTATTTAATAACTAAAACAGATCTCGTTAATGCAACAAAGCATTCTCTACCCGTCAACCTTTGGGTAAAAAGACTCAATGTATTAAAAAAGAAATACAAACTCTTTAATAAATTCACATGGTTTACAATTCAATAAAGCAAATATTGGATAGAATGTTTATTTTAATTAACAAGCTTAGGTAGAAAAGTTTTTCTAATTATACTAAAATTTAGGTACCAACTGCTAGACTCTGACTTTTTATAATAAAATATCTTAGGACTAAAACAAAAATGACGTTAAAATACGTTCATAACATAATATATTCTTATATTATTTATTTAATAATAACAATTAAAATGTTCTTATCGGACACAATATTGAAATTAAAAGTTGTAGGTATTATGTTATAAATGCGTAATTCAGTTGTTTATTACATTTTGTCGAGTAACGCGAACAAAAAGTAGGTACTGGACAATTTATTTATTTCCTCAAATTAGTTTCTATGTATATAAGTAGGTATTTGTATTTAAATATTCTTGTGATATTTTCACTATCTATTGCCAATGTTTTTAATTTTTTAAATTAGAATAGAAGCGAAACGTAGTGAATAGGCTGAATAGACATAATTTACAATATTGTTACTGTATAATAAAAAAATGTGAAGAGCCTAAGTAACATACCTACTCAATATTAAATGTAGTAACGCACAATACCTACTAGGTAAGATGTAAGATTGCATCGAAATTTATAAAATTATAAAAATAAAACTTTTTAAAAGTTAGATTATTATAATGTTACATCACACATTGATAGTTTTAGTAATTTATTAGTGTTCAATCAGTACTTAAGGGAACAACTATTTTATTTTATTGCAGGACATTGTACAATATTATATACATATTTTGTTGTTGATTTGATGTAATGTATGTTTCAAACAATAAAAAAGATAAAAATCGCATTCTGCCTTTTTATTTATTGAATTCTCTATCGAATTTTGTAGGCATTTTTATATTTTACTAAGCATGTGTATGGAGATCGTATTTTTTTATTTTTATTAGTGATGGGTTTGCTCTTGACTCTAGTCAATGTCAGATCCGACAGAGACAAAGTCTTCCTCTGTTCGGGACGATGGAGCGAGCTTACCCAGAAGGAGCCTGTTCACTCTAACTTTGAAGAGGTTAGATTATAACAACCACACAGGCCACTTCAAGGTTAAGCAAGGCTTGCTGAATTTGGTCTGTGGATGGGTAACAATCTTAACATACCGAGACTCCTCCGTGCCTCGGAAAGCACGTTAAGCCGTTGGTCCCGGCTTTCATTTGGAGATCTTTGGCAGTCGTTACGGATTGTCAGAAGCTAGAAAATCTGACACCAGTCTTTCCAAGAAGTTCCGTGTTACCCAGTTAATAGGTTGTAGAGGTCTGGTAGGCAGCCGCTCCACGTTAAATACTGGTATTCAGCTGAACCCGGTTTGACTGGGAGCCGACCCCAATATAGTTGGGAAAAGGCTAGGCAGACTGTGCATGTGTACGAGTAATATAATAAAGAATATTCTAACGTGTCTTAATCGTATTTTCATAGCGATACAATAAGTTTTCTTAACGATAAAATATTCTACACAGAATAACTACAATTAATCTAAAATAAAATTCAAGCTACTCTATTTCTAATATTAAACATAGCCCTAGTTATTTAATATTTTTCAAATCATTTTATTAATAAAACCAATAAAAAAATCAAATCTGCTAATAATTGTTCGACCGGGACTGCTGTACCGCACCTTATTTAGATGCGGTGAGGCGGGTGATGACAGGAAAGAGCATGGGTCCACATGATCGTAATATCAAACCTAAATCAACTAGTTATATGAAGAAATATCTCTAAATAGCTTCATATACAACGTGTAACAGAAGAAACGCAATACCTCTTAAGGGGTCATTGTACTCATCATTATGAACAACTTTTATTATGGGGCCAACCCCGAAATCGCGATAAAAAATCAGGTGTTCAATACATTTCTGTGAGCATAACTCGACAAAATGAACTGAACAGCTGATTTTTTCGCGATTTCTGGGTTTGCCCCATAGTAAAAGTTGTTCATAATGATGAATACAATGACCCTTTAAGATATTGCGTTTATTCTTCGCCTCCTCCAGACGAACGTTAGTCGCTGCGCCTCTCAGGAACTGACGCTCCTGAGCAAGGCGCAGTGACTGACGCCTGCGGACAGCGAGCAATGGGTAGCTCGCTGTCCGATCAGGTCAGGCCAGAGTCGACGGCGCGTTTCACTCCGAACGCGCCGGAAAGAGCAGTCAGCAACGGAGACGGGGCCCGCCAGGGCCAGAGCCTGCCAGGGTTGCGGAATTGTTCGAAAGAGTTACCGCGGCCCTGGGAAGAAAGGCTCCAGGAGGACTATGGGTGGGTTTTAGTCAGTAAAAGTCTGACACTCCCTGCCGCTCCACCCAGAGCGGGAGGGGTCATTTGATGATTTCCCATCCTATAAAAAAAAAAAAAAAAAAAACACGTTGTATATATAGTTGTTTTATCTTGCTTGGGAACGACTGAAGTAAGCTTACGCACACTAAGACAATGTGCACGTACATTTACCTACATAACTATGGCTCGCCCGCACTCGTGAGATAAGGCAACTATTTTACACCTATCTATGAGGAAATAATATACTATTAAAATAAAACAATACCTGCCGCCGCGAGCGTTGACGGCGGACTGACAGAATTTTTATTTATGACTAAGCCTAATCAACAAAATATTCCAACCCGACTTCTTTAAATACTTAGGTACTTATTCTACAATCACTGGCATATCCCCAACATTGCTTGCATAACTTTGCCATTTGATCTTTTGGTTTCTAGTCGACATTATTGTAGACATAGTAGTGGTGTCACCCCAGTCATCACTCAGTAATACTTTATACTTATAAGTAGTCATTTCATCATCAATATTTCCAGCATCAACATCTTTATCAGCAATTACTTCTGCCCTCAATGTATTAACCTGCTTACCTTTTTTTCCTTTATTACCTTCATTTTCTATACTATCAATAATTTCATTTTCATCTAGATCGTTCAAAAAGTCTTCAAATCTTCCTTTCGCGTCTTTAAAAACTAAATATATGATGTAAGCTAATGTGCCGTACATCAAAATTCTGAAAGATAACAAAATTTATTAAGTCAATATGAACTGAGGAATCCTAACACTGCCAAAGGAGTCGTGGCCGAAAATATGGCGGGTACCTTATATGGCTTCCTCGAAAACTGCCGAGACGAAGCACAACACGGGATAAATGGGAGCAATTGGAGATTGACTTAGCCAGGAGTGAGACAGTTCAGTCATTTAGGTATTTGGAGAAACAATGGTTAGAATAAATTATATCGATCAGAACCTGAAAGGAGGACACCAAAAGTATCAGATTATGTAATGCAATATTTTTTTTATAATATATACCTAATAGTAACCTGCACCTTTGTTTTTATTAATAGTTTATACTTGAGTAGGCTGAGGTTTTGAAAGTACCGGAGCCGAACGCAACATAGACGTAGTTGGAAAACTGCAAGGCGGAATGACTTTTTGTCAGTTTGACTTGATTTATTGAATTTGCACCTCACGAACATACGTTTATGTAGGTACTAAATTTGGGCTTGCATTAAAAACGGCCATTTCTGGCCCGACACAGTAAAAGCACTACAAACCAACTTTTTATAATTTAATTTATCATTTCAACTTGTGCTAGGAACTCGTTGCTAAATTATAACAGCCGCACAGACCAATCTTCAAGGTTAAGCAACGCTTGCCGGGGTTGGTCTGTGGATGGGTGACCATATTAACATACCGAAACTCCTCCGTGCCTCGGAAAGCTGTTGGTCCCGGCTGTCATTTGTAGATCTTTGGCAGTCGTTACGGATTGTCAGAGGCCAGAAAATCTGACTTTAGCCTTGCCAAGAAGTACCGTGTTACCTAGTTAATGGGTTGTGGAAGTCTGGTAGGTAGCCACTCCACGTAAAATACTGGTATTCAGCTAAATTTGGTTTGCCTGGGAGCCGACCCCAATATAGTTGGGAAAAGGCTAGGCTGATGATTTGAACTTGTCCAAACCAAATCCTTTTTATTTAGTTTACACCAATAATTAAGAAAGACCGCAGACTGAGACAAGAAAAATATTATAATAATGTTTCAGCTCACCCCATCGTTCCCATTTTCTTCCAGCAGTGCAACAGTTGTGTTGTTGTTTCAATCTTTATGAACAATGCCAAAGGTGACTAGAATGTTTATTAATTAGGCTAGGTTCACACTGCTCGGTGAAGAACTGTAAATTCACCTGATTCCACCATCTCCCTTTCACTACCTACAAGACGAACTGCGGGGTAACATCCGCACTTGATTAATAACATTTGATATACCAACGAATTACACATTTATTATGCACAAAGTGTGTCACTCTCTGCCAGCATCTGTGTTGCTCTACCTACATCTAACACCCGGCAGCCTGCTGGCAAAACAACAATGAAAAGATATCTTCTGGGCTCGATCGTTCTACCGTAGACCTCACTCATTGCTTACCATCAAACGAGATCTTGGTCACCATAAGGCTCATCAGAAGAAAACTAATAAAATAAGCAGCTCCTGTCACCTTTACCAGTTAGAATACATCTAGCGGCAAAATGGATTGATCGTTTTTGCGTACTTAAACAAATATATTGAGACCTTGTCCGACTTTTACTAAAGACAGTAGGAGGAGTGGTGACAGGCCAACAGTTAGATTGGTGGAAACCACGTAAAGGCCAGATAAAACTTGGTGAAAAAAGGTTTTTTAGAAATTCAATTCCTCAGCTAGTATAGCAGGAATATGTAAGAAACAATATATCGGTTACTTCAAGGGCAAGTACTCCATCATCGACTGAATCATCACGTGCAATCAGAGTACCAATTTTATTCTACTTAAATGTTTAAGACACTTTCACATGTCAGTCGCAATCTGTCAAAAATATATCAAAATTGAGGCTTTTTTGACAGATTGCGACTGAGATGTGAATGCGAACGTTACTTAAAAGTAAATAGAATTAGCCCTCAGTGGTCAATCGCGAGCGTATCAATAAAAAAAGAAAACAGACAATGTGAACCTAGCCTTACATTCTAAACAATCACGCATTGTATCAACTGCTGTGGCATTTCTAAACTATCTATATATCTAACATTGTTATTCGATACTTTTGCGCCATCCCATCTTCCTACCTCTTTGTGCTGTGCTGGCGCAGCCGCTGCGGCTGCGGAGAACCTCAAACGGGACATATTTTCGAACCGTTTTGGGGCTGAAACTCTTGGGTCGTGGGGTCCGAGTGCTCATAACGTGTTTAAAGACCTGTCAAGACGCTTAGTTGACACTTCGCGTGACCCAAGAGCAAGGCTTTTACCTTGGACAAAGGAGCAGCATTGCCAGACAACGTCTGCCACGTTGTCTGGCAATGCTGCCTGCCTTTTAGGCACATTACAAGTGGCCAGCGATGCGGAAGAAGTTTTCGACGGCATATTTTAGATTATTATTTTTAGTTAGTTAGGGGTTTTCATTTTTATTTAAGTGAATCGATAGTAATACCTCGTTAGTTGAGAATTTTAAGTTTGTCGTAAACAAATACATCCCTAAAATCTTTAAAATGAGTGATTGTTCGATGGGTTGTTGAATATGTTTTTTCGGATTTAGAAATTGTCTTAACTATTTCAGAATTTATAACAAAAATCTTATTAAGTTATAATACCAGCCCGCCATCTGTCTACCTGCCCACGGTTTTTTTCAAACGGTAACGGGCATCATTATTGATCACCACATTTGCATACATTTACTAATATATTTACATTTTATTACCTAACGATAATATATCAACAATTCGCTTATTACTTGCAGGTTCCAGGTCCTACGTGGTGGACTACAACCCATTCCCTCCCATAGTGAGGAGGCCTGAGGGAACATTATAGGCTGATTATTCTCCTTCCAGGTTCCCTGCAGGACGGTTCCTTATGTTCTATTCTATATTATCTATTCTTATCAGCAGCGTTGTCATCATAATCATCATAATATTTAGAAGTGAACGTCTCTACTAATTTCTTCGCTACTTCCGTCGCATTATTGGAATCAGGATTCATGAATTTGTCTATGCGATCTTTCACATCGTGGTAAAATAAAACGATGCCATAGATTAACGAACTGAAGATGAAAAGGCTGAAACAGAAATATTAGCACGAAGTCTTAAACTAGACTTATATTAAAACTAAACAATTTAATATATGAATAAGTAAGACTTTTAAGATTTAATTGTAACAGTACCCAAAACATCCCATGTTCTGCAACTAATATTTAATTAACAATCTTTCACATTTTTATAATAGATTAACATTTATTTCACATTCATTCATTTTAATAAAACGAAAATAGACACTGAATTTACTGAAAGAAATAGTTCCTTCTATACCACATGATGACTAAACTGAATGTTCATGCTGTAAGGCCTGAAAAATACAGGTCTCTGAGGCTATTGTTTAAAATCTTGCGTCATATTGTCTACTCAGATATTCTAAATACGATTCAGTCATTCTTTTTTTTCCATTCATTTTATTCTCTCATTCCAGAAAACTAAGCGTAACAATAGGTACTGTTTTAACGTATGCAAAAACAATAACATATTATTGTCCTTTAAACGGATAGTTGCGCCCCGCGATTTACCTAAAACAAACTGGCCTAGTGTGAGTCGGATTTCCAGCAAACGGTTCTGAACGAAGCATATTTTAAACACACGAGTAGGTACTACTTTCCTGCCAGGGTTGCAATATTTGTTCGAAAGACCGCGGCCCTGGAACCCAAAAAAGGCATTAGGAAGAACACGGGTCGCTTTACGGCCGATCCTTGTCTGTAACCAATCAAAGGTGAGGATTGTGTGGTGAAGGATACAAACTCGGCCGTTGATTGGTTACAGACAAGGATCGGGATCAAGATTGGGATTGAGATATATTATAGAAAGCGGCCGTTAGTCAGTAACAGTCTGCCGGTCGATTTTGTAGACATCTCACGGTGTTCACCTAGGCGGAGTGAACGACAATAGAGCTGTCATTCCATCTTATTTGTATGGTTTGACAACACACCTGTCGTGCGCCCCGCCCGGGTGTTCACTTCGACATGTTTACAGAATCGCACTGCTGACACTCGCTCCCGCTCCACCCAGAGCGTTAGGATTCATTTGATGATTTTCATCCCTAAAAATAAAGGCATTACTTTAATTTAAAACCCATCATTATGCTGAGTGATGGCGTTGTCCCATCCCAGCTTCCATACTGTTTTTATTCATTTTTCATGGTATGCATCAGGCTTGGCGCAAATAAATTCCTTTTGTTTCTTGACTTCTTATAGTTGTTCATGTATGCCATAAGCAATTATTATGTTTTTTCTTTTCAAAACGCTTGTTTTGGTTTATTCAGAGATAAAAGGATAGGGTCAATTTTCATCTATTTTCTAACAATAGGGATGATTCTTGGTCATAAAATATGTAATTTTGTTTGGTCCGTCAGTTAGGTTATCGAAAAATATTGGACGTCTTTTTTGCTTTATCAAATCAATAAAAAAAGACGAAGATAAAACGCATCAAAGATCAAGAGTGGGGGGTTGTGACGTCATGTGTATGTAAAAAGTGTACTTACAAGTGACGTTACACGAGTTTACAACGCACTGTATCGTTTTAATTTTTTGTTAACGTGAAAAATGAAAAAAAACGTGTCTAATATTTTTTAGAAATCTATCTGATGGACTAATTAGATTTTTTTAGTCATCTACCCTACTGAATAATAAAATGTTAAGGACAAGAGTATGGGATCATTATCAAAATAGATTTTTTCACTTTATGTGTCCGTGGATGGGTCGCTGAATTTCATTTGTGAATCAAATTTCAACTGGTCGGTCCAGTAGAATCGGAGCAAGTTGTCTGTAACAGACGGACAGACCAATAGACAAACAGACGCACAAATCCTCCTATAAGCGTTCCAAGGGTTCCGTATTTTATAAAAACGCGACGGCAAAATAACAAAAAAATAATGCTTTTAAATCTTGTTGGAAGCATATCAGATGAACAGTTTCTATTTCCACTGCATTTTACCACTTTACCTACCTACCTTTATACATTTATCTCTTTGGTGTTCTTATCCCTTTCATTTCATTCACTTTGCTACTCGCCAGGAGATTCGCTAGTCTCTAAATCTAGGCTCACTAGAAATAACAAACTCTATGTAATACATGACAAAGTTCAAATTAATTGCAAGCCATACGTTTTAGAGCCTTTTAACTTAAGATCAAACTTAAACATAGAAATTGTCAGGGTGTACATAGTCTTAAGAATCATGTCAGACCATAGAGGTAAATCGATTCTAAAACCTTTGTGCCGAACAAATTATTTGATTTATTTAATACAACCCTGTTTGCGATGACAATCACAAGCTTAATCAGACATAGGACAGATCTAACGATGGGAAATCATTAAATGACTCCTTCCGCTCTAGGTGGAGCAGGGGGAGTGTTAGACTCTAACTGACTAAAACCCACCCGGGTTCCTTCAAATGTCCTTTGCGTTCAAGGGCTGAGGTAACTCTTTCGAACCATACCGCAACGCCGGCAGGCACTGGCCCCAGCGGATTCCATCAAATATATTATTGTCACTACTCTCACACTAGACTAAGTTAATGATCTTTTGGAAGATCATCTGGATTACATTTTGAATCAAAGAGTGGTTTAATGAGGTGACGAGTGATGGCATGCTAATGAATTTCTCGCGATGGAATTTCTGGCGGGCGTGACGATTTGGACTGATTTACAATATAAATTTAGCCAGAGAAAGAAGCAGAAAAAGAGTTGTTTCGGGCTTATTTCACCTGACTTTTAGTCCTCTGAATGTTACTAAACTCAGACGACAGTTCAACATCCTACAAATTAGCCTCCTTAAAAGTAGATAACCTAATAAGATATAAATATTGTTGGTATCAGATGCAAATTAATCTGTAGATGAATTTAGTGACTGGTGCAGTTTGAGCACAAAAAGATTTTCGTCCTAAAAATACGATTAAATTCAATCACGAGCCAGGGGTAAAATTGGGAAACTAAAGCATTAATTACAAAAACCTTTTTCTCATGATTTATTTTTTATTTTTATATAAAACTTACATACTTAATTATTTTAAGTCAACATTTATGACAAAACAAATTTTCTTTTCTTGTAAAATACAAGATCGTTTACGGAAAAAATTACAACTAAATATTTACTGGCTACAATTATAATTTTAATTAATTTATGCTTCATAATAACAAGTACCTAAAACTTGCCCCTTAAATTTGGACCAGTTTTACAACAAAAAACAACCAGTATTATTTACAGATTTAATATACAATGGAGACATCGATACAACTAATGGTTTATAGGAATATTTTGTAACTATTATAAATCCTGTCCCCGAATTTAAATATAAACTTTCCAATTAAGTACATAAAACGTCAAAAATAACTCAAACTAGTCAAGGATAGTGACTACTATTCTGACCAAATATTCCAAGCAGTCTGTTGCATTTAGTGACATCAAATCTCTGATAAAAGACAACATATTCGTATGAACTAGTAATGCCAGTGTTTTGATTTATTGTCATATGGTCGTTTCCACTTTGTATCTTTTTTTAGGATTGTGTTATATTTCATAACTTTACTTTAAAGACTCCTGAGTTGAAGCTCAGGAATCAGAATCTGTATTTACAGATTCTTTTATCTGTTTTACCACGTATTTTCCACCTAAATACACGCCATACCCCGCTCCTAACAGTAGCCAAATTCTGAAAAAAAATCAATGATTAAGTACGTCCTTTAGGTTTTTTTTTCTTAAAACTTGCCCCTCACTAGGAATTTCTCTTGTATCGTGGGTGCGTTTACAAACTTATAAACTCACATCCACAAATAGCCACACCCGGAACAACTATCTGTAGGCCATACAAATATTGTTCCATGCGGGAATAGAACCCGTGACACTCAGCGCAGCAGTCAATCGCTCAACCACTGCGCCAACCGTTTCGTCGTAATATAGGTTAAACAAAATATTTGACACTTTACCAAAACTGTAAGCAAAAAAAATACTTACATCCACATCTTGCGATTTTAATGCCGCTGTTATAAGTCGAATGTTTTATGACTTTTGCTTTGTGTTGATCCTTATAAATACCGTACAGTAACAGTATTTCATTAATTCGTTAATTATCAAACTTTTTTTCTTTTATTGCAGCTCGCAATTTAAACACGACCGAAAGACAGTGGCTCTTACGCCTAATACTTTGATTAGACTTCCAACGAATTTAAATAGGAATTTGACAAAGGTTATTGTGGTTTTAAACAAAGCATCTTAATTATGTATTGTTACCTTTCTTAATATATAAATGACGTAAGGCATCTGTGTTTTTTTTCATTGCTGCTGAAAACAATATAGTTCTTAAGACAATATCGATATCGCAGCCAGAGTGCCAGTTTTACTAATTTTAGGGCAACGTTCACATTCTCATGTCATTCGCAATCCTTTGAAAATTTTAGTAAATTGAGACTTTTTTACAATGCGAACGTTGCTTAAAAATTATAAGTTTTGACCCTCATATCACTGGATCAGCCACTTCGTGACAATTTATTAATAAATTTAGTAACACCACAACAGTTTCCAATCATCATCATCATCATCATATCAGCCGAAAGACGTCCACTGCTGGACATAGGCCTCCCCCAAGTGTTGCCACAACAACCGGTCCTGTGCGTCTCGCATCCATCGGTTACCCGCGACCCTCACCAGGTCATCGGTCCACCTTGTGGGAGGCCTTCCAACGCTGCATCTTCCGGTACGCGGTCGCCACTCCAAAACTTTTCGGCCCCATCGACTATCTGTTCTGCGAGCAATGTGCCCTGCCCACTGCCACTTCAATTCCAATCACAGTACCTCAATGACTGCCCCGTTGGTGTGAGGGTCACGACCGCGTCTGCAAAGCGTGCGGTCGGTCTTGGTATTAGGTCTTGAATCAGGCAAAAAGTTACTAGGGTTTTTCAAAGAATTTCTCTTTGAAAGTTGGCGGTGTGTTACCTCTGTGTCTGGCAAAGCACGTTGACTCATCGGTTCTGTGTGATCCATTTCCAACCGTGTTGGATTTTCGTTCCATCATTGGTCTATGAGAATCTGGGATTAGAGAGTGTGTTGTTTGCGCGTACACTTGCGCACTATGTCTCCCTAGAAGGTGTTCTTGCCAGGATTGCGGAATTCCTGCCAGACTTGCGGAATTGGTTCGAAAGAGTCACCGCGGCCCTGGAAGGCATAAGGAGTAACACAGATGGGTTTTGATGACAGAGGAAGAAGTTTTTTGATGATTTCCCAACCATAAAAAAGAGGGTGTGCTTTTGTTGCCGTGTCTTGTCTACGTGTTTATGATCGTAGTAATTCTATAACGACTTATTACATTTGACCTTTAATCCTCGAATAGCTAAGTTACTGTACTCGGTTAAGCACATATGGCATGCAACAAAAAAGAAAAATGAAGTAAAGTCTGCAAATGAAACGCAGCAGAAAAGCGGCGGCTAGTGCTCTATATTTCTTTTGATCGCATTCAATTAAAAGAAATATAGAGTCACTAGCTGCCGCTTTTCTGCTAGCCATTGCTAGGGACGAAATCGGGAAAATAAAGCATTCATGTTTTTTTAAAGCTTTTTCATTATTTTTAATTTTCTTCTTGCTTACAAGTACCTAGTATTACCTTATTTATTAAATTAAATTATCTTTTATCTTTAACGTTTATGGCAACATTCCTAATTTGCACCAATCTTTCCTTCACACAAACATAACAACTAAATATTTACTGGGTATTTATGTTTTTAAGCTTAGGTACTAATAAAATAAAAATATTAAAATGTCTAAATAAGTTTTCCTTATTAAAAAAGGCGGAGTAAAATTCACAAGAAAAAACAACCAGTAACTATAGATTACTTCACATTTTTCGAGATTTTGTATGAGGTATTATGAGATTTTATTAATAAAGTTGTCAAAAAATAAAAGGCCCGTTTTGACAACAGGTTACAACGAAGAGATTTATTTCATATCTCTTTCATACTTACTAGTAAAGTAATGTTGTATCCTGCTGTCAAAACGGGCCTTTTATTTTTTGACAACTTTAGGGCTAACAATTCCTGAATTCAATCATCTGCACTCTTCAATCCTCAATCTGAATTTACTCCATCTGTACGAAAGAAAAAACATCAGTATAAATAAAATATGTCAGTTCCAGATTTACTTTTTTAAATACAGGCTGTTCCAGCAGTACGTAATCATATTTAAAGATGATCCCAACATTATCCTTAAATATGACCAATATTTTTTCCTTAGCCTTAATCATCCCCAGGAGTTGATTGAGGTAAAGGAAAAAACGCCAGACAAAAAAAAAAAAAAAAAATTAAATAAATAAATTTTCTGTAACTTATATGGTGTACATAATAAAGAGTATTCTATTCTATTCTATTCTATTCACTTTACCAAAAAAAAACCACCACGAAAAACGACTGATAACTTCCAAACAAATGACATGTCAAGCAGTCTGATGTAGTTTGTGACATTAAAGCTATAATTGAACTAAATTAAATGCCACCAACTGTAACAAACTGCTTGAAAGTCATTTGTTCGGAATTTATCAGTCGTTTTTTGTGGTCGTGGTTCAGTTTTTTTGTTTTGATATTTTTCCTTAGTCTATATCAGCTTCCCAACATCATCCTTAAATATGACCACGTACTTCTGGTACACCCTGTTTATGTCATTTGTACTTTAAATGTGTTTGAGGTTAAAGTTTGGTACTTATAACTTTACAAACCTTTTATTAATAATGTAGCTCGAGTACGTAATCTTATGGATTGATTCAAAACCGAACCCAACAACTCTTGAAATCAATCTTTCCATTCAAGATAACTTGTGTCCATGTTGTTTTTTTCCATATAGCGCTTTATACCAAAATAAGCACCAACTGCCACACATCCGTAAAATAAAATTCTGTAAATTTAATTAATCATAAGAGAATGTACATAAAACAAAATATCTATTATATTATAAAATATATAACGAGGTAAACACTTACGTCCACATTTTGCGACTTATTTATCTCACCATTGAAATTCGATTTTTCTTAAACCTGATTTTATTCAATTTACAGATGAACCGGACACACTATTTCATGAAATCAACAATTTTAGAACTTATTTTTTTTTTTTTTATCAATTTGCATTTGAACACGAGTGGAAGACAGTAGCTCTAACACCGAATGCTTGGATTAACATCCAAATAATTTGAATAAGCTTTTCAACAAAGGTTGTTATGATTATAAACAAACATATAAATACGTATTGTTAACTTTGATTATATTTTTATTGAATATTTTAAACATATCTTGGGTCCTTGGGTTCCCGAACATTTGGAAGGCTCCGACTTATCGAGGCTAGGATGCTTTTAATGTTATGAGGTCAGTCCAAAAAAACAATGAAGTCAGTCAAGGATCGCCCCCGTTTAGTGGTGGGACATTGCATGTAAGAATATCAAGATATTTGGCCTTGAGTTTTGTAAGCCACAGTGTACTGTGGACCTAAAACAATAGAAGGGTTATGCTTCTCCCTAATCTGCAGACGAATGTAGTGACTAATTCAGCGGAGGTAGGTACAGGAACTTTATCTTCCTGAAAATAAGACTTCTTCTGGTTTGAGCCAGGACGAAATCTGGAAAATAAAGCATTCATATTTCACAAAACCATTTTCTTCATGATGTTCATGTTTGCCTAGTGTACCAGTACTGTTTATAATATCACCAACTTAGTTTATCTTTTATCTTCGCCATTTATGACATAGGAGATTAACGAAAACTGTACTCACAAAAAACTCGACAAGAACTAAATGTTTTCGTTACCAAAGAGACAACCTCAAACAAGTCGTCGTTGTTAAAGTTATTTCTTTTTTAAAAGGTTTTATTTCTGTTTTGTGTCAAATTTAGTAGTTAAAATTTTACCCCCTTCCAGTTGACAGATTGATGGCGCATTACATGTTTTTTTTACCACTTTTATATATTTGTAGAAGTTGGCTATGTTGTTATGGGATTGCTTGTGGTTGTCTTTTTCTGTTATGGATATTATTCAAATAAAAACCAAGAGAAACTTCAAAATTTATTTTCTGTCTAATAGTCACACTGCGTCTAAAATTCTCGCAGGCTGAATCATGATCACTTTTATGTTTTTCCCAAAAAGGATAACATATTATGTATCATACCACACCACTTCTTACCCAGCTGTGGCTGTGTTTGCTGCTATAGCAGCAGCTAAAAATGTGCAGTCAAATATTGTCATAAAAAAATGTAAATTTACTTTGAAAAATAGTATATTACTGATGACACTACATCTTAAGTTTAAAGTAGGTAGGTAAAGTCTATCTATTGTAAGTAACATATTGTGATTGAGTTTGTTTCTTCCACTTTGTCACATAAACATTTAAAGGATTTAGACAATTAGGTGTGTTATATTTTATATGTAGTGTAAATTACTGTATTATATATGTAGTGTTATGTATTTTGAAAAAATAAACGAAACAAAAAACGAAAGGAATCCCTTATGGTTTACAGATTTAACGATTACATATTTTTGATTACAATATTAAGCCTGCACAAACCACATACAATATGCGTAAAAAAATTACTTAATACTCTGCGAGGAGTGCATGGAAATTTGGAAGACATGCTTACTAAGTAAATAATGTAACTTATACACATGAGCACATATACAATTGTCCCCTCACTAATAAACAAGGAGTAAAGTTATACAGTTTTCGAGATTATCTTTGGCATCACAATATTACTAGGTAAGCGTTTATAAGGAAGCTAAAGATCCTGAAATCTTCATTCTCCATTCTTCAACTTGGATTTTCGGTACTTGGATGTTCGGCATTGTACTTTTCTGTCAAGTAGGTTATACCATAATATCCTAAAGTCGCTATACATATGTTGAACACAATTCTGTAAAATTAAAGATCAATAATTATACAATGCATGCAAAATTAAATATCTGACACTATTCTCCAAAATTGTTAGATAATACTAACAGCATCAACATTTTACGATTTTTTTATCTCACTGTTAAAAATATGGAATATGCTTGACTTTTAATTGACAGACAAATCACAAATAACTTTATTTCATGAAGTCATAACAAAATGTTCTTCTTTTCACATCAAAATATTCTTCTTTTCACAACAAAATATTCTTCTTTTAATAGAGTAACTTAAACACGACCGGAAGACGGTGGCTCTTACATCTAGTGCTTACATTAGACATCAGAAGAAATTAAATAGGTGCGCCTCAACAAAAGTTATTATTATAAACAAAGCATCTAAACACATATTGTTTACTCTTCTCATTATATCGATCACGTAAAGCATTATTCTGTTTTAAATACCATAAAAAATAACTATACCATTATAATATCGATGTCGTAGCCAGATCGTTGAATCGGCCATTTTATGAAGTGAACGGTTATTTCGTGTTTTTTTTTTACTTTTTATTAACTTGTTTAATAACACAACAGGTTGCAATCACTCTTTCTCGTTGCTGCTCGTCTGCTCAGCATGTTGTCCTGGGTTCGATTCTCAGGTCGGATACAGAGTTTATAGAGGTATGCGGAACAGGTGTAAAGTCCCGCTAACCTCAATTGAAAAGGCTAGCTTCTGTTGAGATAGACCGCCATGACAAAAATCGGACAGAAGAACTAAGACACATTATTATTTTTATTTAGAACGACTTAGAAATATCTCAGGGTCAGGACCTAAAATGGGGACCCCAGGTCCAAAGGCAACCGAGGCCCCGTTAGATGGTTTTAATGAAAGCAAACTGTTATCCCTGTATGAACTATGCAACTAAACCTAAGGACCCCCTGTTGGTGCGGGACTAAATGATATGAAAACCAAGATATTGAGCTGGTAATAGGGGACTGATCACCTAGATCTAGAAAAATACTATGTAGTTTTAGCCAGGTTCCGATGCGTTGCAAGTGCAAACCTAAGCAGCTCTTTAGTACATTTTTTTTTGGATGCGTTTTATGTAATCATCAAATTACTTCTCCCGCTTTAGTGTCAGACTCTTACTGACTAAAACACACCCATGTTCCTTTCGAGTACCCTCTTCGTTCCAGGGCCGCCGTAGCCCTTTAGAACAATTCCAAAACACTGGCAGGCACTGGCCCTAGCGGACCCCGTCAATTACACTGACATTTCTTTGAGGCACGTGTGGAAAACTTATACGACCGTCGATCCATCGATCGCCGTCCGCGGGTGCGTGCTTACGGTGGCCGAGAATCGTCCTGCGACTCCCAACGCCCAGAGCATCTCCTACGGCGGCTGGGGCATGAGGATTACCTCTTTCTTACGCGTCCCACCTCCTTCTTCGCTTGCATTACTGCTTCGAGGAAGAAGGTGACATCGTTCCATGCCCCCTCGCTCCGGACCATGGATTGGACTTGGCCGAAAACGAGAGGTCTTGGCCGCCGATCACCGCTACGAGGACATGGCGGTGGTCCACCCAATCAGGACAGACCTCCACCTTATGCTTCACTTTGTCTTCCGGGCGATCCAGACAATGATGACATCGGGGCGTCAGAAACAACCGTGTCCGGTGAGAACCCGCGCCAGGTGGAAGGTGAGTACACCGTGGCGTCTCTTTAACCACTCCTCAAACTACCAGGCACTAATCGCCACGATTGTGGCGTGCCCAGCCCTTTTCTGCCTGGAGGCCTATAATTCGATTTTTTTTATTTGTGTGCTTGAGTTTGTATATTTTTGATGACATAATGGAGTGTGCTAGCTAACAAGTGGCAAATAAATCAAGATTATAATTTATATTAAATTCAAGTTCTTCCAACTTCGGACAAGATATGTGGCTGATGAGTTTGTTGCACTAATTCCTAGATAAAACACTAGGAAATTGTGTTGTTATGTAAAGCTTTGACGATCAAAGAGCTGACTGTCAGCCTAATTTGAATAAATTACTTTTGTGTTTTTTCGATATTTTTATAATATTTTGTCATAGAAACGTATATTTATGGTGTTATTCTTTATTACACACAATAACAAACAAATACAACATAATAACTTTTGTAACTCGTAATCTCTATCTATATAATAATATGAATAATCCCCCATAGGTAACGATTACATAATTTTAATGCCTTTACAAACCGCATTTAACATTTTTATCGACTCTGCTTAGTGCCATCTCCTTTTCTATTGCACAAAATAATTATGATAACAAACAAAAAACAACAACTTTAACAAAAAACATTTCTATTAAATACTCATCCATCCCGTTCAAATCTAACTTACTATTAATTATAACATATGCACCTAAGCAATTGCCCCCTTAATAAACGCGGACTAAAGTTTACAACAAAAAACAACCAGTACAGATTTACTACACATTTTACTAAGAAAAAAATTAACAACTTTACACTAAGGTGGGTGCATCTTCATTCTTCAACATTTACGAACTCTATTTCCAAATATAATTTTGTACTATGTACTTTGCACCGAGTACTCCGGCAGTCACAAAAGCCACGTTTAATAAAATTCTGTGAAAAATTAATATCCTTGTTAGAATACACATCATCAGCTGCCTAGCCTTTTTCCAACTATATTGGGGTCGGCTTCCAGTCAAGCCGGATTCAGCTGCATACCAGTATTTTACAGGGAGCGGCTTACCACCAGACCTCCACAACAACCCATTAACTGGGTAACACGGTACTTCTTGGCAAGACTGGTGTCAAATTTTCTGGCTTCTGAGTTCTGATAATCCGTAACGGCTGCCAATGATCTACAAATGGCAGCCGGGACCTATGGCTTAACGTGCTTTCCAAGGCACGGAGGAGTCTCAGTATGTTAAGATGGTCACCCATCCATAGACCAAACTCGGCAAGCGTTGCTTTACCTTGAACTTTGTTAGACCACATAAAAGAAAATATCTGACAATCAATCTGCCGAGCCTTCTCCCAACTACATATGTTGGGGCTGCTTCAAGGTTTAGGCGGAGGCAGCTGATTACCAGTATTTTACATGACCTCCACAACTCAGTAACAGGATACCCTTGGCAAGATTGGTGTCAGATTTTCTGACTTCTGGCTACCCATAACGACTGTAATAGATGTACAAATGACAACCGGGAGCAACAGCTTGACGTACTTTCCGTATGTAAGACGGACCAACCTAGATAAGCGTGGTCTTCTGCGGGGCTTGTCAAGCTTTATTGACTCGGCGTTTTTCTGGTGGTCGAAACACTTGATTCTGGCTTTCAAGAGTTGCAGTGATTGGGAACGAGTCGCCACTCGTTCCCAATCACTGCAACTCCGCTACGCTACGCTTTTTTTTGGGACCAGCCCGCCGGGTTGTCCCAAAAAAAAAGCGTAGCGTTCGACCCGTGCGGCTGTTATTACGAGTATGTAGCCACGAGCTCATCTAAAAGGCAATGTCTAACAATTTTCTGCAAATTGTACTTACATTTTCCACATTTTGCGTTTTTTTTATCTCTCTATTAAAAGTCGAATATTCTTTGACTTGTTTCTATCTGTATAAATCACTCGTTTATATTAAAAAAAAGTCACTTATTATCAATATTATTATAATAATATTATATTGCAGTTCGCAATTTAGACGACCTGAAGACAGTAGTTCTTACATGTATCAATGCTTATATTTTACATCAGGTGAAGTTAAATAGGTTTTTCAACAAAAGGTAAAGTATTTGTTATATAAACAAAGCATGTAAAAATGTTTTGAATTTTTCATATTTTATTATTTACTCCAGGCCCACCACGCTAAATAATAAAATACGAAAAATTCAAGACATTTTTACATGCTTTGTTTATATTATTTACTCCAGGCCCACCACGCTAGTTGCGGATTATGTTCGATTCGAGTTACCGCGGCCCTGGAAAGCAAAGGGCTCCAGGAGGAGCACGGATGGGTTTTAGTAAGAGTCTGACACTCCCTTCCACTCCGCCCAGAGCGGGAGAAGTCATTTGATGATTTCCCATCCATAAAAAAGGCCCACCACGCTGGGCATCGGACATTTTCACTCGTGATAAAATATTATTATTCACAATCAAATAGGTATAGCCAAACATGTCACTCAGGTATAATGTAACTTTCTACTGGTGTAAGAATTTTCAAAATTGGTTAGTAGTTCCAGAGATTACTTCTTGAACTTAGAGACTTTACCTCTTTATAATAAAAAATAATAAATTATATTATTACGATTCTGCTGTGAAAAAAAGGATAGTGCTATGACTCTTGTATAGCTCCGTCAACATCCCAAACGTCTTATGATGGTTTTAAAGACGTCACAGTCCGGCCCCTGGTACTTTGATTTTTGTATATTTTATCATGGTAACACACAAAAAAGCGCGGCGTTTGGCATTTATTTTGATCCAAAGACTGAATGCAAAAGTCCAGTTGAAACAGAGTAGGTACATAACATCGGGGAAAGTGCAATGTCTAATTAATAAATTCAACACGTTTTAAAAACAACCAATAGGAATTTTGAGCTTAAAACAATCCTGAGTATTCATTTTGTGACAACTTGGTACAGTAACAAATCCACGAAAATCTATATTTTTTTAGACTTGTAAACAGTCACCTTATTAAAACACACATGGGAAGAGGCCCAATACGCCATAGGAATCTTTTGCGACCTCTCCAAAGCATTTGATTGTGTGTCATGAAACCTTGCTCTTCAAAATAGAACATAACGGACTTAATAAACTTGCACTTAGTTTAGTGGAGTCTTAATTAAACAAATGGTGACAAATTAACTGATTAAAATATGAAAATGGTGTGCCAGAAGGCTCAGTATTGGGTTCTTTCCTCTTTTTAGTGTATATTAATGATCTACCATATCTTTTAAAAAAACAACTAAAGAAGGTGTTATTTGCTGACGAAACGTCTTTAATTTTTAAGTTAAGTCAAACTGCGACCCACGGATGATATTTGATTTTAAGTCAGGAAGCCGTAGGTGTATACCTATGGCTAAGGGCAAACTTAGGGTTCAATAGAGCGCGCCAACCTCACCACGTTTCATTGTAATAGGTACACCTATGTTGCACAAAAATACTACACAATTTTATAGCGGGTTCACCGGATCAGAATCGAAATCGGTAGTTTATCGGATCCGGCTCGTAGGCAAATGGCACCGAATCTGCCGAACAGGATCGCAATCCCTTATCAATAAATAACTGAAAATAATTGTAACGAAGTCAGTTACGAAATAACAATAGTTACTTAGATCTTTGCGATATGCTACGGGTCCTGCTTGTGGGGACTGATCATCTTGCTGGCTACATTTTTGTTTCATATCAAAAGATACTTAATTGTTTGATTATACTAACAGGCCTTTATTATATCACAAGACCTCCCACAAGGTGGACCGATGACCTGGTGAGGCTCGCGAGTAGCCGATGGATGCAAGACGCACAGGACCGGTTGTTGTGGCGACACTTGGGGGAGGCCTATGTCCAGCAGTGGACGTCTTTCGGCTGATATGATGATGATGATGTCATGGTTGACTTGTACACATCTGCGTACCCCTCCACAGTGTACCGGCGTGATGTTATGTTATGCACTGTTGTAAACAATATACAAACATGCGATTTCAGCAATTCCGGGAAGTTTGCTATCATTTAATGTAGAGTTCCGTTACCTATCTCCGAAGCTTTTCATCAAATCTTCACCAAAATGGGACCAGTCCGGGAAGATATACTCTTCCAAACAAAAAAAGAATCATCAAAATCGGTTGATAATAAAATTGGCGAAAATATCGCTGAACAACCATACAAAAAAAAATTACAGTCGAATTGAGAACCTCCTTCTTTTTGGAAGTCGGTTAAAAGTAATCAAATCATGTCACAACCATATTCCATCGCAGCAAGTATAAGCAGTCACGGCTTTTATGCCTAGAGGTTTATTTATTTACGGTTACTTTTTTATGCTTGAGTGCGCCTGTTTGGATGGCATAATGAAGTGTGTTGTTTGTTTTTTTTTTATTAAGGGATGGGCTAGCTCTTGGCCTCGATTACGCCTGATGGATAGCGATGGATGAGGTTTATGATGGAGCGAGCGTGCCCAGAAGATGCCTCCAGGCTCTGGTACTCCCGCGCGTCGACGAAACACTGCTTGACGCCGGACTCCGGTGGCGGGTGGTCGCGACGCGGCGTTAGCCCTACCAATGCAAGGGGATTGGTCAGTTTTATAAGGTGTTAAGTGACTGTCCAGTATGCGTCGAGCAATCGGTTCAGTTGAGTGCCTGATGGAACAAATTGCGCTACACAAGGAGATTTCTTCATGCATCCCAATAGATTTACAGTGTTCCTATAACATACTTTTCCCTTTATCATGTAATGTTAATAGTGTTGCCCAATATTAAATGAATTCAAATTAACAGAGTGTTGCTGGGGAGTTTGTTGCAACACTTTTTCCTAACTAAAACACCCCAGTGTTTTAGTTAGGAAAAAGTGTTGAGGTTTTAGGTAAAACAGTCTCTCAAAACGCCCTCCCGTTACCCATAACGGGAGGGCGTTTTGAGAGACTGTTTTACCTAAAACCTCCGCCTTATTGCTATGTATTGAAAATGCTTGACGAAAATCCAAAGTAATTTATTCAAAATTACTTTGGACTTTATTTCAAGCATTTTAGTGATTTCTCATTTATTCCGTTTAATCTATAGCCGGGTTTGGTGACTAGTGCAGTTAAGGGTTATTGCAAAAACTTTCTCTTCCACAAATACTACTTTAATTTAAAAACCAGGATGAAATCGGAAAAATAAAACATTTACAGTTACACAAAAATCTTTGACGTTTAACGAAACTTCTCATTTTCTTTCTGAAACAAATCATAGAACACACACGATTGGTCCGTTATTATAAATATTGTCTATAATTTATTCTTATTATTTATTGCACACAAAAACATATAAATCGGTACAACATATCTTAAACACACACGATATAACCTGGTCCGTTATTATAAATATGGACTTTATTTTATTCTTATTTTTTACAGCACACAAAAACATGCAAATCGGTACAACATATCTAAACTTTTAATCCTTAAACAAACACAACAAATCCCCCATGGTTTTTTGATTTAACGATTACATATTTTTGATACCATCACAAACTACAACATTTTTTGTACCATTTTCTTTACTATTTACAAAATACGAAAACAAAAATAAACTTCAACAAAAACATTTCTACGAAAGTCCCATCCTTTATCTTAGAATAACATTAAACTTATTCATAATTATAACATTAGCTGCTAAACAATTGGCCCTTAGTAATAAATGCGGAATAAAGTGAACAATAAAAAACAACCAATTAACTACGCATTTTTCTACATTTAAGTTTATCATAACTATACTAAGCACCATCTTCATTATGCAGTCTTTAACATTTCTTTTTCCAAATATACGTCTGTATAATGTACTTCGCACTGATGAGTCCGAGACCTATTATAAGTGCGTTTAATAAAATTCTGTAAAAATAAAGATTCTTGTTTAGAATACACGTAAAAAATAAATCTGTCACACAATCAGCCTAAACTTTTTCCAACCAAGCTGCGGTCTAACTGGATGCAAGTACCAGTATTTTAAATGGAGCGGTGGCCTATCTGACCTCCACAACCCGGCTGGTGTCAGATTTTCTGGCTTCTGACTTCCCGTAATGACAGTAAAAAATGTACAAATGACAAACGGGGCCAATGGCTTAAGGTGAAAGCACATACAACTTTCTCAGTTAGAATTAATGCCAAATGTTATGATTTCATGAAATTATACATTAAAATTTGTCATCGATTCTAACTGAAAGAGTTGTATTGATGATTTTAATGATTATAATTCTATAAATACATTCTTGCTACGGCCGCGAATCATATTTTGACCAAGATACAACCTGACACTGAACTGCAAATTGCAAAAAACGTAATAAATTTTGAATTTCGCGGGCTACTATGGCGCTTCCACCTTAACGTGCTTTCTGAGGCACGGAGGAAACTCGGTATGTTATAGATGTCACCCATCTGCAGCGTAGTGTTTGACCCGCGCGGTTGTTATTTAGCCCCTCCAAAATATTAGACAAATACTTACACGTTCATCATTTTGCGTTTTTTTTAATACAACTTTTCGAAGTGAAAATAAATGTTCTTTGACTTGTTTATATCGTTATAAATCACGAATTTATTAGCAAAATAAATTTTAATATTTTATTGCTTTTTTGCAATTTATACAACCGGAAGACAGTGGCTCTTACATTTAATGCTTAGATTATACATCAGGTGAAGTTAAATAGGTTTTTCAACAAAAGGTTTAGGTATTTGTTATGTTAATAAACAAAGCATGTAGGAATGTTTTGAAATTTTCTTATTTTATTACTCATTTACTTTTGCCGGCGACTTAATATGCGCATCCCGTTTTTGCTCGTTCCCGTACAAATTTCGGGAATTAGCCTCGCAATATTGATGTTGTCGAAAGATCGTTGAATGGACCATTTCATGAATCAATCAATCAATCAATCAATCATTTATTTATTTGCAAACATGGGTGTTGGTACACAAAGATGTTCTTTTTTTTACATAGTATAGTCCTCCATATTTTACCGTCGCAAGGGCATGCAAATAATACTGTATTCTCAAATTAAAATCAATCAAAATTAAAAATGAAATTATAAATGTCAGATTTAGTCAAATAAATGTCATATTAAGGTTGCAATAAAAAAATAAATAAAAAATGTCGAACTGGTTACGTTAGTAAAAATTATAAATGTCGAATCATTAAAATTATAATTATTAAATAAATGTCGCTTAGATTACAATAAAAAATAAAAATATCTGAAAAATGTCAGAATGATTGCGCTACTAAAAATTACATAATCATAAATGTCAAACCATAAAATCAGCTCATAAAAATAATAAATGTCAAAAGTTAAATACCTAAATTTTACAATGTTTACGCTGGTAAAAATTATCACAATGATGTCAAAACAAAATAAAATAATGAGTATGTCAATTGGAATATAGGTGAATGGCAATTCTGTTTATTTTTTTAGCCGACTTCAAATAAGGAGAAGGTTATTAATTACAGTGGTTTATTCCGTAATGTCCCATTTAAATTTCGTAAAATATCTGATGAAGAACTTCGAAGATAGAAAATTAAATTGAAATGAAATGTATGGAATGTTGGGGGGTATCAGCACTAAAAAGTGAAAAACAAAAAATAAACTTCTATACAATAAAAAAACGACTTCCAAATAGGTACAAACCACTACAAAGTACAAAGTAACTTTAATTTGGGGTATCAAAAAACGAAGAAACCGGTAACACTGACTTCCAAAATTAATTTTCATAAATAAAATTATTTCATGAAGTGACTGGCAATTCTGTGTATTTTTTAACGATAAATTATGAAAGAGCAGCAAAAAGTTACTGGACATGTATTCACCTTCTTAAAATGTTATTCATGTACACCTATACATACAAAGTAGATCTTTAGATATGAAGTGAATTAAAGGGACTCTGAATTTTATACACCCTGAGAGATTCTATACATCAACGACCAATCTTCAGAATTCTGAAACTCTATCAAAAATCTAGGAAGTAAATTTTATGAGAGATATGCCATCGTTTTTAACCGACTTCATAAAAAGGAGGTTCTCAATTCGGTTGTATTTTTTTTTTGGTTTGGTACCTCACAACTCCGTCATTCATAAACCGATATTTTTTTTTTTATTTGATGTTAAAGGATACACATCCCGATTCCCGAGTCCCGTTGAAATTTCATCATAATCGGTTCAGTAGTTTGGTTTTTAAATCCAAATAGCTATAAAAATATGTCTTCCAAGTAAATGAAATGCATAAATTGCTTTTTCTTCTAAAAAGTAAAAAATCTTTTTTGCAAAAAAATAGAACCGACTTTCGGAAGAACGAAAGAATTTCGGAAGTCGGTATTGAATTACGAAGAAATAACCAAAAACACCGACTTCCGTACTAAAATGGGACCCTATTACTAAGACTTCACTGTCCGTCTGTCCGTCCGTCCGTCTGTCACCAGGCTGTATCACATGAACTGTGATAGTTAGACAGTTGAAATTTTCAGAGACGATGTATTTCAGTTGCCGCTTTAATAACAAATACTAAAAAACAGAATAAAATAAATATTTAACCATACAATAAACGTGATTTTTTTACTCGTTTTTGCTCGATATTGATAACGGCTAAGAAGGCTAAGAAGTTCTCGTCCTGCTGAACCGTCAACTGCAGGTGTTGAAGAACTGCCGAGAATTGCTAATTCCGACGACCAGTCTTCCTTGAATGGTCGTCCTACCTACTGGTAGGACGACCATTCAAGGAAGTGCCCACAGAATCATTGTTTCTGTGGGCACTTCTACAAGACGTGGAAAACGGAGCAACATCAGGCCACGTAAATGGGTAAAGCGAGATTTGCGTCCACGACAAGATGTAATGGAGGTAAAATCTTGCAAAAAGCTGCCCAGAGTATTTTATGATTACAGGTTGGAAACAAATGATAATATTTGCTCCGTACGCTGGAGTGACAACAGCGTAGTTACACTGTTGTCAAATGAATTTGGAGTACAACCCATTCAAAAGGCACGCCGATATTCAGTTGGTGCCAAACAGAAAATTGAAATTGATCAGCCAAACGTAGTAAATCAGTACAACCGATTTATGGGTGGTGTGGATAGACTAGATGTTAATATTGGAGTTTACAAGGTTGCCATTAGAGGCAAAAAATGGTATATTCCCATTTTGATGTGGCTAATTGACGTCGCCGTCAACAACGCTTCTTTGCTCGCTAGATCATTAGGAGCAAACGTAGACACGCTGGAATTTCCTCGATCTATTGCAAGGTCTTTACTCCAGAAATATGGCAATACCAAAACTCGGGCAGGGCCGCAGAAGAAGGCAAAGACGACTGTGCCTGTTTCAGTTAGATAACATTCAGCTGATCATATTATTCTCACAAGTCAGGTCAGAAGAAGATTTGCACGACAAATGCTTTGCAGCATTTCATTCGTAATTATGTGATAATAAATTACATATGTCCTATGTCCTTTACTTACCGAATTTAATTACCTAATAGTTCCTATCTTACTTGTCTAAACTAATAATAAAGACTGAGTAGCATATAATACTGTTTTATTTTCATTATTCTTTCTCCATACTAGTGTACGACCTTATCTGCCCAAAGGGTCATTATCGACCCACTGAAAAAAAACAACTTTCAGAACTGAAAACTACAAACTACTATCACAATCCTTATCTGTGGTTATCAATAAACAACATATGTGAAAATTATAAAAATCAGTTTTAATCTGTCAAAACCACTTCTTATTTCCCTACAGCTTTAAAAGCTTGCGACTTAGTACCTACAATAAATTAGCACTCGGGCCACAACTTGTTTCTTTATTTTCAAAATTCCAGTGTTGCAGTCGTATCCATATCGTAGAGTTAGAATGCTATCAATGTTTCCAGCAACTATTAAAATTCCAAATGCTTTACGTACTAATGGTAAGAACAGTCAACAACACATATTTGTAAGCTATGTTCTTTTTTTATAAAGTGACCTTTGTTTAAAATTCTATTTAAATTCTTTTGATGATAAATCTATTCATTACTTGTAACGGCGGTGTTTCACTGGTGAGCTGCAGCAATAAAAGGTGAATAAAATTATCCGGAAATATCTGTAAATTTAAATAAAACTAGTTCAAGAAAATTCAACTTCTGAAGCGGGATAAAAACTGCAAAATGTTTGTGTAAGTATCTGCCTAAAATTTTGGCCCTTCCCTCCTACATGAATTGTGATGGTTTTAAAGACGTCATACCCGACTATGACGTCCCTTGTTATTTTTTTTAATGTATAGGTATTTTATCATGGTTTATTACTTTTACAGAGTTTTATTCATCGGAAGTGCGGTGGTTGGCATATATCTTGGTGTAAATTTTGATTTTGGTTAATGAAAAAGCTTTTTTGCTAACTTATAATAATAGAACAAAAAGCAAAAACAACTCATCTTAATCTTAGCTGCAAACTGACAGCAAAAAGGGATCACGGAAGCTAAGTTCACCCGCTTCGCTCGCTCAATCTAGCTCCCGCCATCCCTCTCGAACCTAAACTATCCGTGTCGGGGTGCCATAAGTTCCCGAACTAATGCGGTCGCTTTTTGTTCAGCGGTTAGATCAAATGTTAATTGAACAAGATGATAATCAGATCAAAAGATCGTTATACTTAATAAGAATATACTAAACGAACGTTAGAATAAGTGTTGTTATAACATATTATTATGTTGTTATATAATTATACTGAACGTATATTTAATATAAATTATGTAAAGTGTTGTTAGATAAAGTAAACATTGTGTCATTTAAGCGTACTGTTCTTTTACTAAATGAGCCCCTTTAAGTCATGAAGAAAAAGTTTTTTGTTGAAATATGAATGTTTTATTTTCCTGAATTTGTATCTGTTTATGCCGCTTGGGTTGAAAGCAGACGGAGGATCAGTCGTTTATAATATGTACATGGATATTCGAAGTATTTTTAAAAAACCTTGAGCTCCACCTGAGCTTCCGGAGTACCTAACATTATTTTTTTTAAACATTTCCCGTTTGAAACTTCACAAAGATTAGATTAGCTCGACGCCCACCTGTGATCGGTCTTGAAGAGGGTATAGGAACTTGTCCATGAGACATTTAAGAATGATCTCTGGAAAGACTACTCATCTGCATCTGGTATTGATGGTATCTGTTAGTAGTGAGATCTTACCATAACGCAGGCTGTTTGCTACTGAATATTCATTGTTGGGCTTTTGAGATTACAACTGGAACCACTTTGCCTATATACTTTAAAATACTAGCATTTTCCCGCCGTTCTCCGGCGTGTCAAAAAAACCTATATCCTAACCGTGGCCATGGTCTATTCGTGGTTCAAATACCTATGTATGGTAATCGTCATTTCTGACCCAGAGTCCGACAAAGCTCACACCTTTTTTTTATGGATGGGAAATCATCAAATGACTTCTTCCGCTCTGGGTGGAGCGAGAGGAAGTGTCAGACTTACTGGCTAAAACCCGTCCGTGTTCCTCCTAAAGCCCTTTGTGTTCCAGGGCCGCGGTACCTAAGTCTTTCGAACAAATTCCGCAACCCTGGAGAATTCACGTCTATCGTAGTTTTTATGTCATCTAAAGTAGAGCAAGACTCTTTTCGATTTCGATGGTTTACGCGTAAATATATGACCTTGAATATGTCTTCAGATGAAGTATCAAAACGTAATTTTTCATCCATTCTTACAAATATACCGGTCGTGTTTGAGATTATTTGAATTGTCCCGACTTTTTTGCTCTTCAACTGCATTTTACCCATGCAGTTGAAGTGCAAAAAAGTGGAAAGCGATCAAACGTGTTTGTCGCCATTTCTGACCTACAGAGATTTCAGAGGCCGACAGAATTAAGACCTATTGAAATTTTTTGTCATTTGAAGTAGAGCAAGAATTTGTATTTTTTTTTCGATTTCGACGGCTAACACAGATTTTATTAGATGTAAGTATTTCGTAATACAAAGAATAGAAAAGTAATTCTTCATCCCTCTTACAAGTGTGCCTGTGGTGTCTGCGCTCATTTGAATCGTACTAATGGGTACCATTCACTAAAGGTAGTTGCACACCATTCACCGTAGTTAACAACGATCTGATGATGGAAACCATAAAGATAACTAGTAGCTCATTTCGTTCACTACTTTTGTAACCACCGTGTCCGGGCTCATATGAATCATAAGAACGAACAAAATCGATTCAGTAGTTTGGTTTTTAAATGGGATAATATAATTTCATATATTCTTGCAATTTGAGTAAATTATAAATAAATAACAATAATAATAACAACTTAAATTAAAAAATACACGCAAAAATATAGCATCAAAAAATTCGTACTCAACGCTGTCAGCTGGTAATGTGAAAAAAACCAAGAAACAACCTAGTTATTTTATACTTTGTAGTGTTTTTAATTGTAAGTCGGTTGTACTTTTTTGTAAAAAAGTTTTTTAGCCTCATAGATGTATTGGTGATTAGTGAATAATAAAGGACTGAAATAAACAAACATATTATTCCATCGAACTACCAGTCCTCAGAATTCCGAAACTTGTCCAAAAAAAATTAAAATAATAATTAGGTATGTTTTTTAATAGACATTATCCCTGTTTCTAAAAACATAATTATCGACCCATCACAAGGTACACACAAGCCGAGTGATGTTACTGGTTGTTGAAATCTCATTCAACCAATCAAAGCTAGAAAACGCGTCTTTGTGTAATAATGTGTTACAATAATTTTATGATAATTTTCGTTCGAGCAACTGGGCCACAGCTTCTTTCTTTATTTACCAAATTCCAGTGTATCAGTCGTAGCTGTAAATCGCAGAGTTGAAATGCTATCATTGTTTCCAGCAGCTATTCAAATTCCAAATGCTTTACGGTAATTAAAATAATAAGAATAGTCAACAATGCATATTTATAAGCTTTGTTCTTTTATAAAATGACATTTGTTCAAAATTCTATTTTAATTCTTAGTAATGATCTATGCATTAATTGGAAGAGCATTAGTTGAAATTCTTTGGCGGAGTTTGACTGGCGCTCAGCAATAAAAGATGAATTTTATACACGTGATTTATCTGTAAATTAAAAGAAAGCAAGTTCAAGAAAAATCGACTTTTACACTGGGATTTAAAAAACGCAAAATGTTGCTGTAAGTCTATCTGTCTGTGTGTTTACAATGTTGGAGAATACTATTAACGTGTCAATGCTATCATGAATCCGTTGTGAAAAAGCGATGTGCTATGCGTCTTGTATAGCTCGGTCTCTCTGTTAAACTTATTATGATGGCTTTTAAGTCGTCATAGTCTGGCCCCTGGTACTTATTTTGTTCTTTGATTATATATCATGATTAATTTTACAGAGTTTTACTCCTCGGAAGTGCGGCGGTTGGCATATATTATGGTGTAAAGAACTGGATGCAAAAGTTCAGTACAAACTAGTAGAAAATATACAAGCGGAGTAAAAAGGGGAGGGGAAGAACTCACAGAGTATCGAGAAAAATGCCCAGAACACTGGCCGCATTTCCACGTTGAATGGAAATACTGATTCGTTGGCCAAAGAAAAGGCCAGCCCTCTGGTCACGTGAAGAGTCGACTAATTGCTTGCTGATTTCACGAAAATCTCGAAGAGCATTCGGACCCCATGGCCCCAGTGTTTCAACCCTAAACAGCTCAGATACCTAATTCCCAATGAGGTTGATGTATTCGCGCCGTTTGAGATTTTCTGCACACGCAGAAGCCGCCCCAGCAAAACCCGCCGTGCTAAGAAAATGGGATGGCGCAAGAGTGTCCACACATGTTGCATCCCACACCAAAGGCCTACTCAACTTAAAAGGCATTATGGTCATCCCACTGTCTCGCGCCAAGCCATTAGGTTCTAATACAGCTGGCACCCCGGTGACAAGAGCCCGACGGATGATGTCATTAATGCTGGCGTGCCGTGCTATCCGGCCTGCGCTTCTACTATAGGAAAGGCCATGGTGTCCAAGGCAGTCGACTGCTTCACCACATTGACAGCGAAGTTTAATTTCTTAAATAATTACAATTTTAATTTCTTTATTTAAATACACTTTAAAAGTGTTATCTAACACAAACTTCGACAAAGCTGTTTGAGTGTACTTCATTTCATTTTTTGGCAGCTTATTTTTAATCCAGTGCAAAAATAGTGTTTCGGTACGCATAAAGATAAAACTTTTTTTTATTCGAAAAATGTGATACTGATTTGAACTTACCTGACATATAATGAAGTACAATAAATTGGTCACATGAAAACTGGTGGACAATGTTTCTTTAGTTCATACAAAATATTAAAATTACACTTTCCAGTAAAAATAAATTATTTTCATTGAATTGATTAATTGAATTGAACTGTACCAAAAATTACTGTCCGCACTTTTGAAATTAGCTGCTTCATATAATGTAAATATTATAATTATATTTTTTTTGTAAATAATCATGTATTTATCAAATAAAAAATGTTGTAAAGCAAAGAGATTGAGTGTATTTTTTAAATTATAAACATAATTATGTGTTATATCAAACAAGTATTCATACTTGAGAACAATTCATAAGATGGTTCTCTACATCGTTTCAAACTGAAAAAAATAATCAGCTTCATTGAAGACGGAGGATTAAAGGTCAGTTACATAATGTGAACATGAATGTTCAAAACACTTTTTTACCTAATTTCACATGCGGTCACCTTGAGCTCCGCCGCTTCTAGAGCAGCTGACGCTTAGATTTCTTAAGAAAAAATGTCAAATCATATAAATTATATTTAAAAGAAAAAACGACTAAAAAGTTACGAACATATAATTTTTCAAGCAGTTTGTTACAGTTGGTGCCGTTTATTATATACTTTCATACTTACTAATAAAGCAATGTTTTATCCTGCTGTTAAATCCAACTTCTTAGATTGTCATGAATATATAGGTACAATATTTTACTTGTCAATGAATAGGTATATTCGTTTTTAAAGAGTCAATAAATCTGCTTGGCCTTTTCCCAAAATTCTGGGGCCAGTATCCAGTCTATCCGGATGCTGTTGAGTTTACGTGGAGCGACTGCCTACCCATCACTTCCCGTGGGTGTCGTAAGAGGCAACTAAGAGCCTCACCAGAGAATGGGCAGCAGCATTTTCTGCAAGTACATTGCTACAGCTAACCTGCAATCGCTAACCCGCCTGCCAAGCGTAGCGATTATGGCAAACCTCCCCTATTTCAGGGAGTCCTATGTCCAGCAGTGGACGACTTTCGGCTGATATGATGACGATGATGATGATGATGACTACCTACCTGACCTTCCCCAGTTACTGAAAAATACGGTACTTGTCAAGCCTGATGTCAAAGCCACTTGTTTTGAAGGAATACCTATGGTATGGAAATTCAGAGAAATTGATACTACTTGTTTTTATAAAAGTTCCCATTTGAAACTTCACAAAGATTACATTAGCTCAAAAAACTCACCTGTGATAAGGGGGCCTAGTCTCTAAGCCCGAAGTCCGTAATTTCGGCCTTAGTGTCGGGCGTTTTCTACTCCGTATCACCTACGGACTAACGATTAGTCCCGAACCCGAACTAAGAATGAATGACAACACGATTTGACAATAGTTCTTAGTTCGGGTTCGGGACTTATCTAAGTCCGTAGGTGATACGGAGTATAAAACGCCCGACACTAAAGCCGAAGCTACGGGCTTCGGGCTTAGAGAGTAGGCCCCCAGTCTTGATGGTACAGGTTCTGAGGTGCTAGACAAATTATATTCTTTAAGCGAATGCGGTTATCGAAATGCCAAAGTAAAAGAGATTGATCACGGGACATTTTGAAAGCTTTTTTCAATCTCATACACTTTTCACGTTTTAATAATCACCTTCGCCATGCTACCGCTGACAGTCACTTGTTTAGTCCATGATATATTTAAGAATGATCTCTGGAAAGGCAACACTTCTGCTCACTTCTCGCTTCTGCTGCTTCTGCTTGGTTTTGATAGTATCCAGCAGTGCGATTCTGTAAGCATGTCGAAGTGAACATTTGGGCGGGGCGCACGACGGGTGAGTTGTCAAACCATACAAATAAGATGGAATGACAGCGCTCTTGTCGTTCACTCCGCCTAAGTGAACACCGTGAGATGTCGACAGAATCGACCGGCTGTAGTGGTGAGCTCTTACAATAGGGCAGGTTGTTTGCTTCTCAATATGCTTTGTCGGGCTTCCTGTGGAGCCTTCCGGTTCCTGTGTCTAGACACAAGATTCTCCTCACTAAGAGCCTTATCGAGAAGTACTGCCTTTTTTGTTAGGGTTTTAGCTGTCAAAACATTGGCGGATACGACAATCGGCATTAACCGTTGAGACGCTACACGTGTCAACGACCTCGTGTGTTAAGTTGATATATTTGATTGTATTCTCTTTTGGTTTCTCGTTAAATTATATTGTGTATTGACAGAATATAATCAGAAAAATATCGGAATTACGAAACGAAAAAAAACAGCACATTTAACTAGGTTTAATGTATTTATCACAGTATGTTATTAGCTATTCAATCTATACATTTGTACATTGTTATATAATAGATCTTTTTTTCTTTTTTTCCAATAAACTGTATGAAATGACTGACTTAAGAATTTGAAGAAAATATTTATTAAGCTTCACTTGAGCCTGAGAGCCCGACGACACTAAAGTTGGCTTTGACACCATTTTCACTCCAAATTCTCAACTCAGACACCGGCTAGTATGTTACGTTGCCATCTCACATGCTTTTCACCTAGTGGAATATGGTTCAAAAGTTTTTTTAGGTGTTTTAAAAAATATTTAAAAATTTATAAAAAAAATATAAAAAAGTGAAAAAACTAATGTTAAACCTAAAGGTACTTTTTTAAAATCTTAGCAATATCAAAAAACCCCGATTTCTGAATTTAGCATTTGTCAAACTCTACTTTAGCCTGAAAACCTGTCAAAATTTGGCATTCAAGTACAGAAACTAAAAAAATTCAGAAACTGGATCATATAAATATAACTATTTCTAGCTTCGATCAAAAATTAATTTCTAGGTACAGACTATCTAGTGAAATAACTTCATTATCTAAATTCGTTATAAATTCAATAAAAAAAAACATAAAAAGAACACTATCTACATTTAAACAAGTAGGTAAAAAACTAAATGCCTTAAAATTAATTGTGTTTTTGTGCACATCTTATTTTGTAGGTCATCAATAAATATAAAATAATGTACAGGTCTCCCAAAGTGATAATGCGCATAGAAATCTTCGTCACTGTTCGGCAACGGTCGTATTCCCCGAGCGTCGGAAGACGATATGTATATAGAGTGGTTAAGTGCATTTTCTTCAAGCATTATTTAGTAGAATTATTTTAGTTATTATTTTAGTTTCCGGGAATACGACAATTAGCGAAGATCTGCATGCGCATTACTAATTTGTATACTCTGTTTAATGTATGTAATGTATGTATACTCTGTTTAATCCTAATAGGTACAAAATTAAGACCATCACGTTATAGAGAATTATCTAACAAATCTACCGGCAACACTACCTTGGAAAGATGCAACCTTCGGCTAGAGAAGCTCAAACCTCCTGATGATTTCATCAAGCCCTCGGTCCTGGTCCAGTAAAGACAACTTCTTCAGATTTGGGGTTCTCAGATAGCTCCGACCTCGGCGTCTCTCCGTAGTCAATATCAGATCTTTCGTCTTGCGCCCCATGTCCTGTCACTTGCACATGTGAGGATCTTATGGCTGATTCAGCGAATAGTGGTACCGTTGCTCAGTACTGGGTAATTTTTGTATTTGCCATCGACATACTAAGAAGAAGAATTCTAACAGATTTTTCTGTTGACTAAACTATATAAATTTAAATGATTGTTTATCCAGTTGCGCTTTCGTTTCCGGTAAAATTTGATGTCCATGTTTCTGTCCAATTTGCATAATCTGCGTAAGATGCGGGATCTCCGTAACCAGTTTCATACTCTTCTCCTTGTAGAAATCTGAAATCTCTCCACCATCTTTTCACCGAAGGGTAACATAAATACAGGAAGAAATATACTGAACCAGTAAATAAGAATCTGCGGAATGAAAAAAACACAAAATTTATTTTTTTATTTCTCAAAAATATGTTTTTTAAGTTTTTACACAGAAAACCAAAATATGAAATCTGAGATAAATCTTAAAATAGCACCTGAGAGCAGCTGTTCGAAAGCATAGCAAAAAGCTTGATCCACACATCCCGGACACACTCAAGACGTGGCCTGGCCGTGGTCCGTCACAACTGCAACGTGACCTGACGCGTCCCGGGCACGACCCGAACACGGATAAGTGTGAAAAAGGTAATTTAAAATGTAGGCATATTTTTTTAAGAGCTTGATGGACCAAGGTCTGTCTATGTCCCGGGCTTGGTACGGATATGTGTGATTAACGTTTAAACATATTTTTTCTTTTTTAATGAGAAATAAATAAAGAAATACTCACAGTCCAGGCGCCGCTGTTACCGACATCTTATTTATTTGAGTCCTCTGACCTTGGTATCGTCCGTACCCTTTGACGTCTCACCGCAAACTGATGTATGGTTCTTAGGTTCCAACAAATATAACACGAATTTTTGTCATAACATGCTGAATCCAATAACAAAATTATTTACATTTCCCCGTATTGTTTGTGATTTTCTATGACCATTTCCAGCAAAGATTTTGATTAAAGGTACCGGCTGTTTTTTCTAATATTATAAATAAGGTGTATTGTCCACCAAAAGAAAATACTAACAGTCGTTCTATCCAGTCTTGTTCGAGTTATGTTGGGGTCAGTTTCAAGTCTTAACTGAATTCAGCAAGACCATATTTATTGATGGTTTGGTTTTTATTTTGGTTGACCAGCATTTTACATGGGAATACTGTTTTAGAGGTAGCGGAACAGAGAGTAAAGTCCCACATACCTCCATTGAAAAGGGAGGATCCTCCGACCGGACGGTTGTTGGTGTCCGGTGGGCAATTGCCCGACAGTTGATATTCGGGCTTTGCATATGTTCTAACCGCACGGTAAATTCTGATACCGCGATTTAGGATTTTGTCAAGTTAGTTTGCAGCTGTCGAGATAGATGGCGCTGCGAGTCTCATTTGTTGTGATGTTAATTTTGCTATGTTGATTGTTTGTGACGGACATTCCCAAAAGATCTTATGTGGATTAATTTATTTATCGCTGATGAGTAAACCTTAACATTATTTCTAAGAAAGGCAGCAGAGAGCGTGGTCGACTGACTTTTTTTTAGTTTTAAGAGGAATTTTAGCAAAAAAGTTTTCAAATGCCTGAGTTACCTCAGCATCTTTTTTTGGTGAGGAGTGATTCAGTTTCACGCTGTCTCATCCTACCTGTTCCATTGTTATGAAAGTGGCTATATTTACTGTCTGCCCGTATCACCCTTCTGTGCCGTAGAAATGCTATGTGGCCCAGGAAGTGTATAGTGCTAATTGGTTAGCACTATACACTGTAGGCCATTTGGATTTTTTATGATGTTTTTAGATAGATGCTAATGTTGAGTGATTGACGAGTGTATTCTGACTAGTGCTCGCTTCACTTCCGTGGTCTGCACATAATTCTGTGTACCTAAATTCATTTCATATTTGTGAGTAGGCATCAAAGGAAAAAAAATAAAGCAGTTAATGTTGTGGTTTTTAGGGTTCCGTACCCAAAGGGACAGTTGAATTTTTCACAGATGATGTATTTCTGTTGCCGCTATAACAACAAATACTAAAAACAGAATAAAATAAATATTTAAGTAGGGCTACCGTACACCAAACGTGATTTTTTTGCCTTTTTTATAGATAATGGTACGGAAACCTTCGTGCGCGAGTCCGACTCGCACTTGATCGGTTTTTTTTATGTTGTCTTTTCTCTATCTGAAATACTGTGTGTACATAAATTATAAAGTAAATAATTAAGGATAAGAGTTTTAAATTTCTGTCGTAGTTCTCAGTAGAACTTTGCCTGTGACAGCGCCCGCAAAGATTTCGTAAGGGTACGGTTGAAAATTAACCCAGCTCTGGCGCTAATTATATTATCTTAAATGCTAGACTGCTAGAGTAAAAATAACATCTAGTAAATTTCCTAAACATGACCTTTTTTATCTGGAGGTGGCTAACATGTTTATTGTGATCAGAGAAAGTTTGTGGGGCATACGAGTATAACCATATTTTCTGAACACTGATATTTTTTTCAATTCAGTGCTTTCTATTTATAAAGCAAGTTGTTAAAGTACACATTCATCCAGGTACCTGAATCGTCTCTTTTCCCACCTTTTATTTTTTCCACTTTATCGGAACGACTATAGAAATATTAAGTAGGTACATGATCATACAGAGTGGATATTTAGAAACAATGATCTTACCCGTATACAAAGTGTAATAGAATACACGCAATACCTGAAAGGGGGTCATTGTACTCATAATTATGAACAACTTTTACTACGGGACCAACCCCGAATTCGTGAAAAAAAAATCAGCTGTTCAGTATATTTTGTGCAGTTACGCGATTTCGAGGGTGGTACCCACTATAGTCTTTGGTGGTACCGTAGTAAAAGTTGTTATTGTTGAGTACATAGAAATATTGAGTACAATGTCTCCTTTTCAGATAAGTATTGCATTTATTCGGTGTATTGATGCGAGACGCACAGGACCGGTTATCGTGGCGACACTTGGGGGAGGCTTAATGTCCAGCAGTGAACGACTTTCGGCTGATATGATGATGATGATGATGATGACGGTGTATTGTAGGCTATTTCTTGAAAATCATCAAATGACTCCTGCCGCTCTGGGTGGAGCGGTAGGGAGTGTCAGACTCTTACTGACTTAAACCCACCAGTGCTCCTCGTAGTGCCCTTTGCTTTCCAGGGCCGCGGTAACTCGGTCGAACAGAATCCGCAACGCTGGCAGGATTGTTGGCTATTCAGTCTACTTTAGATTTTAGAGGAGGTGTTTTCAACTGTATCTTACTTACTTCCTCACACTTTGGTAAATATTATCTACCTATTCCGATCTCTGGTCATCAGTCAGACAGCTCGCGTGCATGACGCGACAAAATGTACTGAACGTACATTTTGTCGCGTCATGCGCGCATAAATGTATGGGAAAGTTGATTTTTTTTTCGCGATTTCAGGGGTGGTACCATATAGTAAAAGTTGTTCATAATGTTGAGTGCAATGACTCCTTTTCATGTATTGCATTTATTCTGTTACAAGGTGTATTGTAGGTCATTCAGTCTACTTTAGATTTGAGTGGAGATATTATCAACTTACTTTGTTCCTCGCAATTTAGGTAAATATACTCTACCTATTCCGATCTCTGGTCATCAGTCAGTCATTTCTGAACATCAAACCAACCAACGAATCCTAACATATTTTGGTCATATCTCATACTTATCGCCTAGAGACAACCAGAGGGCTTTTTTTTTTTTTTTTTTTTTTTTTTTTTATTGGATGGGAAATCATCAAATGACCCCTCCCGCTCTGGGTGGAGCGGCAGGGAGTGTCAGACTTTTACTGACTAAAACCCACCCATGCTCCTCTTAGTGCCTTTACGTTCCAGGGCCACGGTAACTCTTTCGAACAAATCCGCAACCCTGGTAGGCTCTGGCCTTAACGGGCCCCGATCCATGCTGACGACTGCTGGCTTGGCGCGCGTAGAACACAGCGCGCCGTCAACCCGGGCCTGTTCTGATCGGACGGCGAGCTACCCATTGCTCGCCGTCCACAGGCATCAGTCACTGCGCCATGCTCAGGAGCATCAGTTCCTGGGCGGCGCAGTGGCTAACGTTCAACAGGAGGGGGTGAAATGGGGCCATTACTGGCACTCCATTTCAGCCCCCTCCGGAGCCCGTTATAGGGGCTCTACTGCGGCTGTTGCAGTAGCAGCAGCCGCAGTGGAACCGGCTTTGGCGGCGGAGGAAGCGGCGGCGGTGGCGGCGGTCGCGGCAGAGACGGCGGTGGCGGAGGGCTTTCTCCGATTTCCGGCTTTGGCGGGTGGGGCGCAGGCCCTACCCCCAGCCCAGTGGTCGGCCGGCTTGCCAGCTGCCGCACAGACTGCGCAGTGCGGCGCGGCGTCGCAGGAGCCGGCCCGGTGACCGGGCTGACCGCAGCGGAAACATAGACCGCTGCGGTCCACCTCCGAGGTGCATTGTGCTCCTACATGGTGGCCCACCTGGCACCGGAAGCACCTCAGAGGTCGGGGTTCCAGCAGTTTGACCTGCGCGGAAACCCAACCCACCAAAAACCTACGGCCCTCCGAGATGGTCTTGGCCGCCGACACGGGACAGCTCACCACAATAGTGCGCATGCCCGTGTTGTCAGGACGTAGGGTGCCCGCCTTCACCTCCTCTGCTGAGCACCCCCATATACTCTACCTATTCCGATCTCTGGTCATCAGTCAGTCATTTCTGAACATCAAACCAACCAACGAATCCTAACATATTTTGGTCATATCTCATACTTATCGCCTAGAGACAACCAGAGGGCTTAGTGTGAGTTTTTAACGTACTCGATTGCGTTAACGTAAACGTTCTCTAATGTCAAATTGTATAGAAAAAAAAAACAGGTTGTCCGTGAGTGTCACCAGAGGGCTAAGCACGAATTTCTGCGTAATTGCATCGACAGCGTAAACGTATCGCCTTCGATAAATTTTGTATGCAAAATTGATCAGCGCCGTGTGTGCGTATTTGGAACTAACTAATCGGTAGCACGAAACATTGACAACCACCTTCGTATAGTTTTTACGCATTAACGTTACGTAAATGAACCAAATGTATGGAAATCGATAGCAATCGGTAGCACGAATTGTGTCGTTTCGACTTTCTCGCTAGCTGGGACGCTGTCACGTAAAAAAAAATCTCACTGACATTTTCTTGGTGAGACAGTTTACGTCAAAAAATATTCCGTATTTATTTTGGAACTAATGCAAGAAAATGCAATTTATTCATGAAAACAAGAGGAAGGCATGCTGCCTATTTATCATCCGGTCTCCTGGATACATAAAGAGGCTAGGAGAAGATGTGAAACGAGGTAGGAAACATTTCCATTTTCTTGGTAAACACACGTAATAGTTTCTCATCATATAACATTTTTATAAGTGTTATTCATGCAAATCACACTACAGCTCCCTGCGCCACCCGCGCGCCTTGGTGAAGTTCGTTTCTGTGCGTAATTCGCCGCAACTCCGCGTTGTTTTTTGGTGCTCAAACTAATTTATGTTATAACCACGCAGCATCGTGATAGGTGTTACAAATACTGCCCCTAAGACGACCCACTGATCCTGCTATAGGTACCTAATACAATGGACGTGTTTGTACTCGTATGTAGTTTGTTTCAACGGGTCCATATCAACGCAAAATTGGAATGTAATAGAACTTGCAACAAACCTCAGTGAGCAAATGATGTAGGTACTAGGCAACCGTAGCTACTACTACCTTATTCTCGACAATATAAGATTTAACGTTTCTTAATGTACCTATAACATCTTCTTCAGCAGGTTTGTGAAAATGGTTGCAGCACCTATTCAAATGGCAAGAACTATACAATAAGCCGCATTCTACAAGTCTATCGATGATGGCTAGAGACCCGTGCTTACCAAGGGAGAAAAGCAGGACGAATATGAAATAGAACACCTTCGCAGCGTGACGATTGGTTTATTGAAAAGACCTGCCATCGTAACCGGCGTCTTATCTACTGTCGGTACCTACACCGTACTGCTAGCGCACTGTGAGAGACTCCTTCGAAAATAGTTTATCAAATCCTAGATCAAATCATCCCGCATGCAAGGCTTGCGTACCGCTACCTTTTGTAATAAATGAAAGGCTTGTTTGTTAAATCAATTTCTATTATTTTTGGATCCGACTATTAATGTAATACATTAAGAAAACCTGAATAAACAGAAATTAGAAGGTAAAATTGTTTGTTTTCAAGTTCCTTTGTAAAGGTCTCTGGAAGTCACGTCCGATCTTCGATCACTATTAAAGGCGATCGAAGGGTCTGATTATGATAATTCTTTTTCTGCTAAAAAGCTACACTAATGTTGCTTTTTATCACGGAAAACAAAGTTTTTTTTGGGCTAGCCTCGTCAGCAAAGCAGTGGGGAATGAATGACGAGTACTTGTTGTAAATAATAAATCCAGTAAACGGCCCCGACTAGGCCCGTGATCTGACATAGGTCGATGTTCCAAACCCAAATGCTTGGTGTTATTTATTTTATCATTGCTAATCTCAAAGCAGCTAAGGACGTCGCGTCGTGAGGACACTGTTATATCCTAGAAGAAAAAAATCGAAGACATGTGAAATCCAGCTAACCCTCACTGGGTCCGCGTGATGGATTGTGGCCGACTCGCCCTACAGAGAAAGCCTGTAGCCTAGCAGTAGTAGGAACTTGGTGTGCTGATTAAACTGATGCCAGATAAAATTCTAAAAAATCTTTTGCAATTAGAAGTTACCATTCACTATGTATATTATAAGCATAATGCATTGATGAAATAAAATATCGATTTACATTTAAACAAAACTTTATATTTCATGTGTCCTAAATAGAGGTACCTACACGGATCTTATTGAATTGGTAAAGCTGTTAGATATCAAACATGTTTGGAGCACCTATGAGCTATGGCTTATAGACCGTCCTCCAAACACCTGAAATGGCAGGAACAGCAGATATTCCAAACATGGTTGACATCTTAGCAGCTTGAAATTAGCACTTTTGAATCATCAGAAGTTACAAAAGATTCCCCCAATCGCTTCGTTGAATGCCCTGTTGTCGTGGTCTTTGAAGAAACTCAGTCACAAACTAGTAGACGCTCGTGTAAGCGATTGGAATGGTTTGCCTGCTCTTGGTCGCAATGCTGGATTATATTATTGCAATGTGGTGCCGGCAAAGTCTCTTGGCTAGAATCTGAAATAATCTGCTTTTCATCTCCTGTTGATAAAAGAAGTAGTTATAACAAAAATCAAAGTCTTTGGTCACTTTTCTCAGTAATAGCCCTACATGAAGTCTCATTCTGTGTGCTGTGTACGGCAATAGGCTCACCTCATACTCCATAGGAACCAGCATAACAGGCGCATTTGGCATTGCTGCATGAGTATGAGCAATAAAAGTGTAGATTACAAAATTTTATAAAAATGCTTACTTTTCTATGAACTTCACCTTAAGGACGGTTTGACTAAAGCTTGTTCCTGTTGAGTTTGTTAATTATAACATCTTGGTACCGTACATACAGCACACAGTTTTCTTGTATAAGCTGGTGAATTACAATTATTATTTGAAATGACAACAAACAACAATAGACATTACGCCTTAATAGGGGAAAACATACACCGAGATGCAACGTCACCACCACCATTTACAAATGGCGCTATTAAAAATTTCAAAAGTAACCAAATCCTCCAAATTAGGAAGAAATCATTGCAAAGTATATATTTGTGTAATAATATAACTTGTATAATTATTATTTCTATCAAGTGAATGATTATTTGGGAAATTTTGGTTAGAAATAATATAGGTAGTATTCCATCTAACTACCATTACTATGTCCAAAGGAATTAGGTAGGTACTTACTAAGGCCTGGAAAAGTTAAGGTGTGAGCGTGCTGCAAGCGCTTTTATCAATTTTTAAGTTCGCTAGCGCAAGAACTTCACAGCTCCACGCGTTCGCATCAGTGTGCTAACGGTTTTATATTTTTGTCATTTGCAGGAAAACGTCAAACGTGAAATGCAATCTGTCAAATGTCATGTGTTACACCGTTCGAAATCGAACAATTTATCATTAATTTCATCACTATTAAACTGAAATTTTTAATTTTATATGAAAAACAGAATTTATAAAAATAATAAACTTGTTTTAACATTTATATAATATTAATATTTTTTTTATCTTTAGTATTTTTCAGGCTCTAATTGAATCAAAACAGAGTTATCGGTTTTTTGTCTTCATTTTCAGAACGCACCATTCACTTTGAACCATTCTAATCGCTCTTGGATTCCTAAATTAACCATCGTTCGTCCGTATCTTCGAGTTGTCGCAAGACGTTTTTTGGAGTTCGTGCTACCAATATAACATGTCGCTGTAGCGAGTACGTAATTGTCTGGTATTTATTTACCATATCGATACGATTTCGCAAGAATTTCGTGCTTAGCCCACTGAGAGCTTATTCAGTTTCAATACAAATTGACGTTTACGCTAACGCGATCGAGAACTGGACGGAAGAAAAGTTAGCTTTCCAGGATGGGCACGACTCTCAGTAATGAAAGAAAAAGAAAGAAAGAAAATTGAGTTTATTGGCATTAAAACACGCAAGACCTTAAAATTAAACAAAAATACAAAACTAATAATGCCAAAAGGGCCTCAGCTCAGCATTATGCCAGATGGCAACACAAGGTATACCACCTGACGCTGATTTTCAGCTGCAACCCACGAGTGCCATACGCTCGAAAACATACACACAATTATTAAAATAGTCTCAAATATTTTGTACAAAAACCAACTTTGGTAAAATTGAGTAAGTACAAAAAATGATAAAACTTAAAAAATGTATAAAATAGAAAACAAAGTAAAAAAAAATAAATAAAAACAATAAATTTGATAACAATGCCAAAAATTAATAATGTATAATATCGATAACATATAATAAGATAATGAAGAACAGGAACCAGAAGGTCTGTTAGCAAGTCAGTTCAGTCAATAGCGAAGACTTAATTACTGATTAGGGGGAAAAGTGAGAATGCTAATCATTCTGTATAGCTTCATCAGTTCGTCACACAAACATGATTATTTAAGACGTCATACTAGGGTCCTTGCCCTAGGCAATTGTAAGTTTCTGAAATGGCTACCCTTTTCACTCCTGAACAAACGGATTCATATGAAACTTGGCAAGTAAGTCTGCTGTCATAAAAAAAGGACGTCATCATCTGCCTAGCCTTTTCCCAACTATATTGGGGTTGGCTTCCAGTCAAACCGGCTTCAGCTAAATACCAGTATTTTACGTAGAGCGGCTGCCTACCAGACCTCCACAACCCATTTACTGGGTGGGTAACACGGTACTTATTGGAAAGACTGGTGTCAGATTTTTTTTTTGGCTCTGACAATCCGTAATGACTGACACAGACACAAAACGAAGTAACCTTTTTTCGATGAAAATGAGTTCAAGGGGAAAGATAGTGATTTTCCACTTTCTATAGAAACCTTAAAATCACATTCTCCCTCTCTCTAAACACTTTTTTTAAATGTTCTCTACTAACTATTTAGACCTGGATATCTAGCGTACCTATGCATAACAGTTACACAAAAATTTCATTAAAATCGGTTTCTTTATTTCGAAAAATAAATAAACTAAATAATAAGGACTTGAAAGTTTGCATAAAATGCGATAGGGAGTAAACGCTCATAATATTATTTTCTTAATGTCGGAATCGGTTACTTCGTTTTTTGTAGATACGGCCTTTTTACCTGACAGTGTCAGAAGGAGGGTAATGTTTTTCGAGCGTATGTATGTATGTATGTCATATGAGGTGTCGTTTAATTCGTCAGAATTATAGTATTGACATAGGCTATACTTATAAATTTTCAAAACTCACTAAAATGTAGGAAATTAAAAAAAAAAAACAGTCAAAAAACCCGACCGCTAAAAACGACACGTCGCTTTTCAAGCAGTCTGATGCAGTTCAATCACAGATCTGAGGTCACAAACTGCATCAGACTGCTTGAAAGCGACTTTTTTGGAACTTTTTTGTCGTTTTTAGCGGTCGGGTTTTTTGACAAAATCATTTTTTTCGTATGACAACAGAGGTTTAATCATGACTTGAATTAGGATATTGTTCTATTTTTTATCCCGATATGAAGTTCCCTTGAGATAATTTGGCAGAGCCCGCAGCAGACGCTAGTACAGTTCTAAATAAATCAAAAAAAGTTAATTTCTTAACATCTTTAATTTAAGAAGAAAGAAGAAAGAAAGAAAACACTTTTATTCTCCCCGAAAAGACGCACAAAAAGAAAAATAAATACAAAATAAAAGCATAAATTATAAAACTATCTAAAAAAAACTAAAACAAATTTCACTATCAGGCATGTAAGGTAAGGACCGAGCATTAGCCACGACTCTATAATCTATGTGTTCTGTACTCTGGTCACACCAAAGACCGACAACCGAACACAGACAACACAGTTCCTGAGTTACAGTTGTCTATGGCATAGCTACTATACTGACAGTGAGTGAAGACAAAAATAAACAAAAATGGACAGATCCAGCTATCAACGGCGCTGGTTTTCAGCAACAACCATAATTTCGATTGTTTTCTTCAGTTTTGTAACTAATTAACTTTTTACTTAAGATTGAATATCACTAAATGATACCTAGTTCTTATAAACATTACATCAAACAATTTATTTTACATCTTATCTTACATCATTATCATTATTTACATCTAACTTTCTTCAAAATATTTACATTAACAAAATTATATCGAAACATTTTATAGTATCACAAATATATAGTAGCTAACCGACATCAGAGTACCAATTCTACAAATTTTTAAGCAACTTTCGCATGCGTATGTCAGTCGTAATCTGTCAAAAATTTGTGGAATTGAAGTCTACTTTGACGGATTGCGACTCAGATTGACACGCAGAACAGCCGGTCGATTCTGTCGACATCTCACGGTGTTCACCTAGGCGGAGTGAACGACAGTAGAGCTGTCATTCCACCTTATTTGTATGGTTTGACAACTCACCCGTCGTGCGCCCCGCCCGGGTGTTCACTTCGACATGTTTACAGAATCGCACTGCAGGGTCCGTGATAACAACAAATGTCATGGTAAATAATTATATCTAGTTAAAGATGTGTTACATAGTTTTAGAGTAGATACCTACATATACATTTACCCCCTTATTTATAAAATTTAAAGGTACACTAGCATTACAGCATATGACTTCAGTTACACCAAGTTTTGAAGTTTAACTTTAATCCGAGTTTATTAACAAAGGTGTTGGAGAAGTCGTACTTTGATTTAACATCCAATTAGCTAAATCTGCAAATGACTTAAATTGTATATACTCGTAGTTTTCCGCTGAACGTTTTATATCAAAGGTATTCTTCACGGTTTTCACAGCTAAGTATATGCCATACGCGGTCACTCCGGAGAGTAGTATTCTGGAAAATTGAAATAAGCATCATTAATTTAAAAATTTACTTAAGCCAAATAAATTTTTCGACATCCATCATCGTCGCCATCATATCAGCCGTAAGACGTCTACTGCTGGACACAGGCCTCCTCCAAGTGACGTCACAACAACCGGTTCTGTGCGTCTCGCATCCATCATCGGCTAGCCGCGACCCTCACCAGGTCATCGGTCCAGGTTAGGCCTTATAACGTTGCGTTTTCCGGTACGCGGTATTTTGACATCGCTATTTTAAAATACAATCCATATAGGGAACGTGCCCGACATAGAGAGTGTGCCATCAAGCGTTGCAAATTTGAAACATTTACTTTATAAATTCTTGACATTGATATTTTTGTGTGCTGCCACCTAGTTCCCGCACGTACCCTATAAGTTTGCCACAAATCTAGTCTACTCGCTACTTCTGCGACAATGGGCAATTAAAAATTAACTCAGCCAATTATTTTATGTGGGTACGTTGTCTCAGTCAGCCTGCCTGCAGGTCAGCCTGGGAATCGATTCCACGACCAGCAAACGTAATTGTAACTAAACCATCGAGTTGGTAAAAATAAGAAAATAATATTTACAGGTATGTACACACCATGTCTTGAAATATTGTGTTTTATTTTTTATATAAAGACTGTCTAATACACATATGAACAGAGGCTATGATGTGCGAGAACTGAAAGCAGGTCAGCAAACCAGCTGTAAGATTTGGAAAACTTACATCATCCAATCGATTGTTCAATATTATTAAAATGAACAAAGCCAATAAACATGCATTGTTACGTTTTGTTATGACTATGGATTACGTTAGATATTCGATCTTAAAATTGCTTTTGGAAAACAAAATTATGATGAAATATGAAAATGAAAATCGGTGAATGGAGACAGAGCTTGAGTTTTGACAATCATTTGTGGATTACGTGAATTTATTTGGCTTTCTTAAGCATTTTACAGTTTAATTTTGACTTTGACTTTGACTTTGGAGTCTCTAGCCCGATTTTGATGAAAACTAAAACTGCATCATTGGATTTTGGAAAATTCAGGAATCGAATTGATTGATTTTGAAAAAAAACACACCCTGTATTATTACACTATCCGAAAGTATCGCTTATAAGGATCAAATTCTGGGAAGTAATAACATGGTAACCTAAAGGAAAGCGCTCATTTTTAACAACGCAACAGCTTTTGGCTTTTATAAATGTCTAAGGGCCAATTTCACCAATGAAACTGAACGCGATCAGCGAATAAACTACGTTTATGAGCTGTCAGTGTCATTATTTTTCCATGGAATATTTACACTGACGGCTCTTGAACGCAGTTGAAATCCACTCTAAAGCTTCATCCGAAAAGAAATCGATCACCGTGCGCATTCACGGTCGTCACTTTGTATTTTTCGGCGTACCCGAACGCTTCTGCAGTGCTATTCTATAAGATTAACTTCGAGAAAACTTAAGTGAAGTGAACAAGAAGTGAGCTATCAATCCGTCCAATCAATGTGTAATGGCAGTTCACTTCAAGCTCAAACCACTGACCGATGTTTACAGAATAGACAGACTGGTTTTACCTAAAATGACCGTGACAGTCGCGTTTTTGTGCGATGATCGCTTTCAACAGGGTGTTCCAGAAGTTCGTGGTCATATTTTAGAGAGAAGTTGGGTAGCTGATATACATTAAAAAAAAATATCAAAACATAAATATGTGACTTAAAAAAAAATCAACCACAAAAAAACGGCTAAATAGTTCCGTGGAAAATACCTTTCAAGCAGTCTGATGCAGTATTTTTTTTTTTTCAAACTGCTTGAAAAGTTCTTCGGAACTTTTCAGCCGTTTTTTCAGGTCAATTTTTTTTTAACTGTTTATTTTTAAATAACCCAAATTATATACTCGAAATACAAAGGTACCTTACCTCCTATATAAATGTGTCTTCAGTGTCCGTCATCGCAAGAGATTGAAGTTATATTTGCCATTCTGCATGTTTTAAAGGGCCCTCATCAATCCAGCAAAAAGTAAGGTAGTCAATGTGATCTTCAATGATTTTGAATTCCTCATAGATAACGTTAATCAAATAAGACATCACAGAATATCACGAGACCATTTATGTTAGTCTATGATTACCAGTACCTGCAAAGTTCAGAACACAAACCTGCCAAACAGAGAGAAAAGATTGTCATTTCATTGCAGTTTTAATGCTTGTTGACTACAGTAAAATTCTATTAAATAAATGTTTATTTGATATAGTATTTAGCTTAAAGAACATCACTTGAAAATAAAAAAACAATATTTTTTGATAGCTAGAAAATTATATACTCTAATATTAAAATAGAATTTTAAATATTACATTACTAATTTTGAAGTTTTGATCTTAAATCTATCTTATTTACAAATCAACCATTATTTACATCGTAATATAAACAAAATAACATCACACTTTATTCCCTGAAGATTACTCTTTGGGGAATAAAAGTGTGATGCTATTTTGTGGCCAACGTGTACTGTCAACAAAGTTACTTGTTATGCAGGTAGCTAACTTGTGACTTCTTTTTAAATATGTTGTGAGTGTGCTGAGTTGAAAATTATTGTACACCACACTCATAAGTATGTGTGTATGTATAAGCTTAAAAAGTTATAATGCACACATTAGGAATAAATATTGCCAGTGCAGCGGAAAAATTAATATTTTTGCCTGTAAACCAAATATTACCAACCAAGCTTTGTTGTCTATATCACATTTCGACACTTAACTTTCGAATATTCGATAAATATTTGCCTATTCTACAACAAAACAAAACGACAAGGGTAACATTTATTTAGTTAATTAATTAACTAAACTTCATATGTACATACCACACAGGTGAACAAATGCTTACCCACTAAATTTTATACGACAGTAGTCTTAACGCTTAACATAAAGTAACAAATACACATCAACAGATGCATTCATTATAACTATTTCCACATATTAAATAAGCCTGTAGAATCACAACTAGCAAACATACACACTCAGTACAATAACTGTTTCATATCAAAATAATATTTTTTTAAAACTGTAGTCATTCAATCAACTAATACAATTAACAATTGAACTTTTAAATAAATTTTAAATTTATTTTAAATAAATCTTGATTGTAGTTTATCCATAATTTCAGTCGTGCTGTCATTTCCAGTATAATTTGCCGTCCAAGTGTCCGTCCAATTCGCATGAGTATCGTATGACTCAGGCTCGCTGGAGCCAATTTCTTCGCTTAGTAACATTTTTCTGATTACTAGCTTTATTGGCGGGTATATAGCATACACCATATAGGATATAGCGCCGCTTATTAAGAATCTGCAAAAAATATGGCGAACCTTTAACTTTTGATTGAAATTAAATTAGAATTTTATATAGCGCCTTACCCACTATAAAACGACGAAGAGAATTGGAAGATAAATCTGACAATAATTTAAAGGACACTGCACCAAATGGCACAGGATCCAAGCAGGATAAAATATGTCAGAAGTTGATTTAATATTGTTTTTTGGTGACAATGTTTACTTTTTATTATACTTACATTTTAAAAACTACTTAAAGTAACTAAGTGAATAACAGCTAAAAAAAATAGCGCTAACGCAGCTAAACTACTTTAAGTGAGCTGTGGAGAGTGTTATCTAATAGTTTTCTTAAACTGTTCCTTGTCCTTGAAGTTTATCTATCTATTGCGTTTATCATATGTACAAAATTCACTCAATAAACCTTTAGGTTTCTTCTTACAAACAAATAGGTATGTCATGATGACTGCAGTCACACATAAGCTATGAAATTCTTAGTACCTAATAAACCAATCACGATACTGGAATTGAGAGAAGCATCTCAAATCGACGTCTCTAAACGTCATTCAAAGCTGAAATAAACACAACAAATAGATATTTAACGAAAAGGTTCTTAAACTTTTGCTATTGTAGCTGGTCTAGTAATTGGCGATGAGTGATTGTTCAATTAGGTTCAATGTCCTTTCAAGAGTGGTTCATTAGAGCAAATAAAGAAGAAATATCTACCATTGTGCTCAATCTACGTATTCCAGAAACTCCTTATCCTTCACTGTATTATTTATAAATGGTTTAAGTGTTGTTGTTGCATTGAATATATTGCCGTCGTATACTTCTCGTAAAAACTTTGTGGTCCAGAAAACTGAAAATGCAAAAGCTCCAAGCAGAAGAACGCTGTAAGAAAATGTGAAAAGCTGTGTTACTACGACTACCGTGTATTTTTAACCGACTTAGAAAGGAGGAGGTTAAGCTTTTGGTGAGTTTTTTCTATCGCAACTTTTACTTAGTTTGCTAGCCTATCCTTTGGGCTCTTCAACCTTTTTAAATATTTTCACTATTAAAGTATTTTGTGAATCAATAAACAAATTATTATTATGGTTTTCTGTGATTTTGGTTTTGTTTAAAATATCAGTCAAAAGAGTTTATAAAACACTAAATATATGCTAAATGCATATATTTAGTGTTTTATAAACTCTTTTGGTAAATTAAAAAAAAAATTAATGATGATGTTTATAAATTGTCATTTTCAAGGAACGAAGTTACTCGTTACTATTTGGTACTAATTTTAATAACATGATAAATTTTGAATCTAAGCATATATATTTGAACTAATAACGTGCAGTTCAAACTTTGATGTTAAATAAATAAAACAAGTATTTAATGTAATCTACAAATAAAGTCACATCTAATTCTACGTTGACTTCCCATGGAATTAAAAAATAGTACTCTACAGCCGATCGTCCACCGCTAACTAAACTACTTAGTTTAGTTTAGCTCGCATAGTTAAGCCAGTTATACAAATGTGCCCATCGTTACGGTGGACGCACATGTATGAAAAGCTGGCTCAACTATGCGAGCTAAGCTAAACTAACTTAGTTCAGTTGGCGGTGGACAATCGGTGGCTTACTACTCGTGCGAGTTAACTTGACACCTGGCTCGACACATTTCGGATGACGTTTTAATTGAAATTGAACAATTCGATTTCGATGAAAACAATATAAACGCAACGGTAACAGTGATGCTAACGCGTTTATACTGTTTTCATCGAAACCGAATTGTAGTATATTAATATGCTGGAGATTATATTAGTTATAACTTTTCTCCGTTTACCTTTTTTTTTCAAAGAACATTAAAATCAAAGTTTTTTTTTGTTTTACTCCTTAACTCACAATAACAGATGTTATGAAGATCTTTACAAACTTAGATTATATTTTTTATTTAAAATCGGAAAATAATCATGTAAAAGTGGTTTCTCAGTTGTTATTGTAGTATGACGATTGTTGTCGTAAACTTCGCGAACGAATTTTGTAGTCCAGAAAAGAGAAAATGCAAAAGCTCCAAGCGCAATAAAACTGTAAAAAAATGTGAAAGACTATAATAACAATAACACATCTAAAATACCAGTTTCTGAATTGAATATATTATTAAGTTATGAATGTGTCAACTTTAATACCAAAAAAATTTTTTAAACAAAATGAAAGTTATGTTTCGCCAGATACGTTCTTCTTTTTATTTTTTACAATTGGACCAACTCTGTAGGGTTACTCTCTGGCAAATTACAGAAGTTTTAAAAATCACTTTTACAAACTTATCTGACACACGATAAAAACAATATGTATTGGAATAAAGCTATTAACTAAAATAAGATTAATATAATTCTTTTTAACCGATTTTACAGGTGAAACATACTAAAGATAACATTTTTGAAACTTGTATAAAAGCGCAAGGAATGACTCTATCGGTTTGGTACCATTGTGAAAAATTAAGAGAGAAAAAAAGAATTTTCTTCGTTTCTATATGTTCCAAATTTAACCCCAAAGAGTATGATGTCCTTTTGACAGGTTTTCAGGCTGAAGTTAAGTTTGAGAAATATTCACATTCAGAAATCTGGAGTAAGTCATAATTATAGATCTTGTATGTTATTTATTCAATATAATTATGTTATTTTAATCTACCAACCTACCATTATTTACTTATTTGGAAATTAAATATGGTAAAAGTAGGTACCAGAATTTAGATCTTTAGATCAGCTACGGTTAATTCGAAGCAGGAAATTGAAATGTGAATTTGAGTAATTACACCAATCATGTTGTTGCTAAAGATACACTGACATAGGAGTAGATAGTAATTTACTAAACAATAATCTGAACTTATTGGTAATTGGTTTAAGAATAGGTAAGACTTACTTGTCAATTCAGTTAAGAAATCGACGTAAAAGCGTAGATATTAATAAGTACATGTTTTTTTAATATTACGTTACATACAAAGTAGGTACATACATCATAATAATCCTATGATCAATAACTAACAAATTTGTGTATTTTAATGATCGTAAGTGCATTTTTATACCTGCTATGTGGAATTAACAAGGAATCGCTTGTAATAGAGACTCCGTAACCACGTAAACAAAAACGTACACAAATAACTTTCCATCTACATATGAGAAAAATGGTTTCGTTGAAAAACATGATAAAAAATCTCTAGTTTTAGCAAATAACTCTACAAATTAATTGAACTAATATGAATGATCAAATCTGTAACAGAAGACGTTGTAACAGCTTTGATAATTTTACGAAGCTTCAAGCCGGATGGCCAAAGTAAGTATGGAATTAATTCTCAAACTGTGTTTTAATCTAGTAGTTTAAAAGTAGCTCACAGGGCCATGTGATGCCACAAGTAAACTACTAGAAGTACACAGTTTGAAAATTAAATTCATACTTATTTTGTATGACGTATTTTTTTCGTTTGTTAGCTTTTATTGATGAATATTATTAATAGTTATTTACATTTTTTCACGTAAGACATTAGATAAAAGAATAATATAAATTAAATTTAAATAATACTCACAGTCCCGCAGCCATTTTGTTATTTTCAGGTTGTAGGTTAGTATCACACCTGTAGTCTCGACTAACTTCTCTAATTCTCGTCGGAGCTCATGTCAACACTTATACTAATTCCCAAAACTGTTGCCCACAAAGTAATGCTTTCACATTCTTCTATTAAAACAATCAAGCTAGTTTCAAAACATCATCTATTCAATTCGAAATTCATTTGTATTATTCGGTTTTATTGTTATTTTTGGTGAGAAACTTTAACTATCATTACCAAGAAATATTTTCTCAAAACAGACGCTTTACAAGTGACTGATTTTTAATTTAAATTGCATTAATTAATCTGTCTTTAATTAATATATCTGAACACACACAGCGTATGGCGGTTACTAATGAACGATGTCGAAGGGCCGTGATGATACAATGTGGGCCATTTAAATGATCGACAGTTAATCCAACACGGAGGCAATGTTATGCGAATGCGAAGAAGAAACAAATAACTATTGTCATCGACCATTGTAATTAAAACCAGGTGAGCGACTATGAAGTAATATGGTTGATATGATGACGTATGTTCCTACAATTAAGTATTGTGTTTGTCGTGGTTGACACCTAGACGGATAACACACCTAGAGGAAGAGTACACTGCGCACTGGTAGAGAATGTCTATAGTATTTTTGCCCATTGGCAGAAATACTTCACGCAACACAAAGGTCCATTGACCTTTTCTGTTAAATAAATAAATATTCGTCAATTCTGAAAGTCTGTACTCTTTCACGGATTATTCAAAAGTAAAATCGGATGTTCGTCTCAAAGTAATATTAGGATTGGAAATGTTTTCATAAAATAAAAATCAAACTCTTAAACAGGTTTTCATTTATCCGAGAACACTCAGGCCCGCTTGAAACACAGATCGTTTACCTTTAAACGTGTTTATGTATTTTAAAATCATTCTGTTTATCACAGAATGGTTTTAAAACCACTGGCTTAAAAAAAAATCACAAAATGTATTTAGTATAGACAGAGGAAGGTGACAAAAATGTAACCATTATAGAAGAGCCTGCTGTTTTTTTAAGTGAAAACTTCTTTAGCGGCGTTGTGCACTTTTTGGGCTGGGTTTAAAATGTTAAACTCGCGTCAGGACACGTGACCGTCAGGACACGTGACCTGATCGACAATTCGTAAGACGGATAATGTATTATGTAATATAAATTGTCATGTTTGTACATAGCGCAATAAATGAATATTGTATTTAACCACATAAATGATAGTACTTTTATACCTACTGATAAATAAAGCAATTCGTGCGAAATTATTCCCTAACCATTCCAAAATATTCAAAAATGCACAACGTTCATGTTCAAGTTTTTACTTCTTCTCGTTGTTTTTTTTTTACAATAGGGTATTTTTCCTGAAAATACCTAATTGGTCAGTCAGACAGATTTCCAAAAAATATTGTAATGAAGTGACGTCACTAAGATGTTCAAATTTTTACCAGCGACATGACTACACGCGTGTTGTTTGTCTTCATTTTTTGTTTACATGAAAAAAGAAAAAATACGTGTCCAATTGTTTTTGGAAATCTATCTAAAAAACGAATTATTCCGTCTAATTCGTTTTTTCAGTAAAGTACGCTATTGAAAATTTTAACAGTATAAAAGCCCCCCGTTTCCCCACCATCGCCAACTGTTCAACAAACTGGGCAATGATGGAAGCCTATTTCTCCGTGTACATTTTCTTATCGCTCACCTTCCCAGTTAATGATTAATAAACAAAAGAAAAAGGCACTATCTATGTCGAACAATTCATGGGCTAAGGCAACCACAATGTGGGTCCCAGAAAATGTCTGGCGGCATCGCGGCAGACCCAGGCATAGATGGCGGGACGAGCTTGACGCCTATCGACAGGATTGGTCAACACTAGCCCAGAGCCGGGAAGAATGGAAGGAAGAAAGGGAGGCCTCTGCCCTGCAGTGGGACGGAATAGGCTAAAAATAAAATAAAATAAATAAATCTTACTTATTCATAACATCACATACGGTACATTGTTTTTTAAACCAAGCATTGTAAGAGTCTTTAATATTTGGGTCGACTGTTACATCGTACAGTTAATATTATAACTATTTTGCATAACATTTCTTCTGTTAAGTATATCACTATGAGAGGTTAATAATTTTATCAGGTAGGTAGCTATCTACATAGGTACTTTTTTCTCAGAATACGAAAATTAGACAACAATAATTAAAAAAAAACTATCATAATCTTGTTTCTTGAAGATCATCCAACCAATTTTCCTGACATCAGTTTGAGGATTCTTTCATCACCTAAAAGGAAAAATAAATTAGTCATGCGTCTGACACCAGAGGGCCATTTTTACTAATTTTATAGCAACGTCCGCATTGCTATCTCAATCGCAGTCTGTCAAAAAACCTCATTTCTAGGGTTCCGTACCCGAAGGCTAACCAACGGAACCCTATAACTAAGCCGCCGCTGTCCATCTATCTGTCAGCGCGGCTGTATCTCAAGAACCGTAATAGGTAGACAGTTGAAATTTTTACAGTGTGTTATTCTATTGCCGCTGTATCAACAAATAATAAAAATTAAAGGGGTCGATCCTCTACAAGAAACGTGTTTTTTTCAGTTTATGGTACGGAACCCTTCATGTAAGAGTCCGACTCGCACTTGGCCGATTTTTCGTACATTTTTGACAGATTTCGACTGAGATACGAATGCGAACGTTGCTTGAAAATAAGTAGAATTGGCACTCAGAAAGCTGGAAATTCAAGTCGTAATATCATGTCAGCAACAATCAAAGTCAAACAAACTGTAGAAAATTGGAGGTGTTAAGACAGTTTGCGACTGCTATGTAACAGCTGACGTTCCTTGAAAATGCAAGTTCTGGAGATGGTCTGCCTGTGTTCCAAATCTAAATTGTATTCGAATTCGTGCAGTCGTAGAGGTTTGATTGGTCAACAAACATAAATATGAATTGGAAAGTAGTTTTAAATCATTATCCTTAAAAATACGAGAAATACCCTCAGGTTTCTGAAAAGCAATTAATTTATTATTATAGACTCGACCGTTACAGCTTCACGTCAACTCTCTGAATCCAATTACTTAAGTATAAGACCTAGAGAAGTGTCCCGGATCCCGTAGTAGTACAGTCTCCTTTGATTTATGTCTCATCGAGAACGCTATCGAATGCCTGGGGCAAATCACAAAAATGCCCATGCATTATAAATGTGTCCTAAAATTTGAACATCAGTAGTTGAACGACTCCTTGTACAATCAAACTGTTTATTAATTCTTGGTTTATTTAAATATCTTACTTTTTCAAAAATGTTACTAAAAGTAGCTAGCACTGCTAGCAACTGCTGCTAGCGCTGGTAGCGCTGCTGAGCAAAATGGAACAACTTGTTCCATTTTGCTCAGCAGCGCTACCAGCGCTAATTAAAAAATAGCCTTAATTTTGGTCTAAAGATAAACCGCAGCAAGATGAAGACCATGATTATCGATCGGTCTAACAATATCACCTGAAGTCATCGACATCGTTCAATTTTAAATCTACCTTGGGGCACTGATTTATGAAACAGTGGTGGATGAGAGGATGAGATCAAACAGCGCTTGGTTATCACCAGTTCCACCATGAATCGGCTCAGGACTTAGCTAAAATACTGATAAGCAGGCTTTTTATTCAATTTTTTTTATGGATAATTTGAATTTAGAATTTATTAAACAGTATTTTAACTAAGTAATGGTTAAAAAAAATTATGAATAAGGCTGTTAGAGTGTATCTAAATAATATTTTAATCTGTGAGGCCCAGTTCTTGGCATAATTATTATCGCAAAATTGATGTGACAGAATTTTCAATCGTAAGTTAGCTTCTGTGATTGGTTATATAAATTTTCATCAACCAATCGTATCTAAGTTAAGAAAGTTTTCTTGTTTGCCAAAGTTTGAATATTGTTCTTGAACCGGGCTTATATTTTTAATATTAGTTACAGACTTACTTAATCCGGTAAGGTTTCCTACAGGAACTGCATTGTTTCGGCGATCCATGTCTAGTAAGTACTTTCCACCCAAAAATACAGTGATCATTAGGGCTGCCGACAGGAGAGCACTGACAACAAAAAATAATTTTGAAAATCGGTCTACAATTGGCAGAGAAATCGGTGAACATACATACAAAAAAATACATACAGTCGATCATTTTATAACCTTCTCCTTTTCATAAAGACATAAAATCACATAGATGAACCCGGTGTTTCCTAGAGGACTACTCTGAGTAGAAACACCGAAATAAACTCATTGGTCTAATTAATTGTATGGACTATAGAAGTCTCTTTTAAAGTCTATACAATTAATGTAATGAATAAATCTTGCAATCAGCGCTACACCGATATTAGCGGGCCTGTCCAATGCGAGCTTTTGCCATTCATTGCGTAGGTCAAACCAAAACTTTAAGAAGCTCAACTATACCGAAAGAGTCGTGTTCCATCCCATACATTTTGGTATTTCGACAATCGCCTGAACCAATGTCATTTAGTTTAGATCCCATTCGTTATTTAGCGCCTGATAAAACACCGTGCGATGTATTAAGCATTTACATTGTTTTGCTAGATGCTAAAGTTACTTGATAAAATAATAAAAAAAAACCGGTTATGTTTAAAAATTGTCGGGATTTTTTTGAAGCGTACAATCCCAAACAAGATTAACCTAAAAAAAATCAGGAGTCGCCAACGTAGCTATCAAGATTAATTTGAGACAAGCCCGCCACACTATTTTCAACCACTGCAAATCCGGAGAGCCAGAATCAGCAAAGGGCGACCACTACAAAAACGCCGAGTCAGTGAAGCTCGACGAGTCCCTGTCTTTGTAGTGTTAACTAACTGAAGTGACCTTGCACTGACCATACCATACTGTAACAGACGAGTTCTAGCGTGGAGACCAAGGCACGACAGGCGTAGCGTGTATACCTCCAAGCTGGGTAGACCTTACACTTCGAAAAGGGGGCTGGGACAAACTAGATACAGCACCATACAGAAAACAAAGGACCGGGTGCAGTGGCATAGCTTGGACAGACCCATGTCTAGGTAGGCTGAGTTGATTGAGGTTTACACAAATTAATACATATCACGAGTTTCACCGCCTCTATCTGCGAACCCCTGAAGGGCTTGTCATTGCGACACTACTATTGAAACTCATATTTAAATAAAAATTACTTACAATCCAGCCATTTATGGTATATAGTAGTTACTTTGTCAAAGATTAAACTCAACTAAAGAAACGTGTGCTACAAGTAAGTAACCGGAATGCGTCGTTTCCGGCAGTTTATTGTTTATTTATTTATGAATCAGTAATGAAAATCGAGTAGGTATACAAAACCACGACTGCTTTGTTTTCGAATTCATCGGATGGCGGGTCATCGGGTGGACTAAAAAATTATTTAACCATTCTTGATGACAAGAATGATGAAATTATGCAGTGACATAAATAGCTAAGTACTGTAGACCACAGGGCTATGGCCTGGGGTCTACTTAGCAATTATTATAAATTAAACTCGAATTATGGTTATGATCATATATTGGAGCACCATGGCTCGGAGATCCGAATAACATCTGCCGCTCTTTAAACAAAACCCGTTCTAATAATATTTCTGAACTCAAATATTCTTATTCTTACCAGCCACTTCCAAAGGAGATATGAACAGCCAGATGCTGCGCAAAGAGGCTCTTACAGTACCTAATAATAAACAATCCTACGATCAAGCTATACTGTACGCTTGCTGAGGTCTTGAGGACTCTCAGACCCGCATAGACATTATAAGAGTTAAGTTTACTTTTCCACCAGAGATGTGCTTTGCAACGCGGTTGCTATTGATGCGTTTGATATCCACCAATCACATTCATTAGTCTACACAGCATAGCACTAGTGGAAACTGATTCAACTAAGCTACGTTTTTTAAATGAAAGGATGCGTGCTGTAGATGCGTGCTATGAATGCGAGCTATGGATGTGTGCTATGGATGCGTGCTATGGATGGTCGCGAGTGGAATAGCTATGTGCAGAGCAGTGTACATCCCATTGTGGAAGCACAGCACAGCTACCTTCCGGCGGCGCATTTTCAAAGCACATTTTTCTCGCTCCGCTACATAGCTTAGCATTAGTGGAAACGGTCACATAGTTTTGTTGCTTAGTCTTTACATTTTCACAGCAGAGCTGCATAGCACATCTCTGGTGAAAAAAGCACCCTAAGGGTACTTTTGCCCTGCTAGGGTTGCGGATTTTCTCGCAGTCACCGCGGTCCTGGAACGCCAAGGGCATAGGGAGGAACACGGATGGGTTTTAGTGACTAAGAGTCTAACAGGCCCTTCCGCTCCATCCAGAGCGGAAGAAGTCATATGATGAACTCCCATCGATAAAAAAGGGTACTTTTCCACCAGAAAACTGAAACATCATGAGGTAACTAGGCGCCGGTGCGACAAAGCGTAGCGGACTCTGCGCGGGCACATACATTCCTCGATCGAGTCCCTCGCTCACATTACTCGGCCACATCCCTCGCAAATGTCCCTAATTATGCATGCTATTTAAATGTGTTATTAGTCTGTAAGCTTTCTTTAAAATAAAATAAATAAATAATAATAAATAAATAAATATATGTATTCAGAGATACAACGTTTCACAGCTTAGCTACGCATGTATCCTCGCGCCGCCTGAGTACCTCGCACAGCTTTGGTGGAAACGGTCACACATATTCACAGCTTGACCGCTACGCATCCTAAAACCACCTCGCTACTTCACACATCTTTGGTCGGTAAGAGTCGGAGTAACGGACACTTTTCCGTTGTACATACACACATCCCTTGCACACATTACTCGCATATATCCCTCGCAGACATTCCTTTTTCGTATCCCTCATATACACACAACTCTAGCTTTATTGTAAATTAAAACAAAATCTTGCTCTCCCAGTGAGTTTTCACTTGAGCCTTAGATATTTTCCTTGTTACGTAATCGCACATCGAATGGAAAAACTCACTTAGACTCCTAATAGTACAGCGTAGCATGGCGTAATATGGCACAGCATGGCGTATCATGGCACAGCATGGCGTTTCATGGCATAGCAAGGCAAAGCGCAGCTAGCTTGGCGTTTCGTGGCGCATCACGCCATAGTGTGGCGTAGCAGGATATGGCATGGCTTAGCACGGCGTAGCAACGCGTAGCACCGCGTAGCACGGCGTAGCTCAGTAGAGCATGGCATAGGACGGCGTAGCACGGTGAAGCCCGGCGTAGTACGGCGTAGCACGGCATAGCACGGCGTAACCCGGCGTAGCACGGCATCAGACGTGAGAGCGCGGCGTAGCTCGGCGTAGCACGGTGAAGCACGAAGTACCTTGATGTAACGCAACGTAGTATAACGTAGCCGATTCTACCATTTGTTTAAAGAAACGCACATGTACTAGGGATTTATTATTAAAAACGAAGATACACGTACTCCGTAGCCGTTAAGTTAGTAATGGTATTAGGTCATGTAGCATGGTCGACGCAACTCAGCCCCTAAAGCAGACTACACCGAAAGTAATCTCCGACCAGTTCTTTCGCTGTTCGAGAAAACATATGAACCATTGAACGACACATTCAAGGGAAGAAATATAGTTTCTTAGAAGTTGTAGGACATCAGCCCCACACGTAAATGTCAAACGGCTCATCATTCACACAATCAGTGGCTAATTGGCGACTGGACGGTATCGTGGCTGATGTGTCAATATCAGTATTAACTGCCAGATATTGTAACTGAGTTTTTACATAAGGAATTTCGCAGTAGCAGCCCAAAGTTTTGAATACATTCTCAGCGGCTGGAGAGCATACAACGGGCTTTCACCAAACACCTCGCATTTCCTATTCCTCCCATTTATCCCCTGGCTTATCCCATAGGTGTCCTTATCAACAGCGTCTGAACTTCTTTGAGATGACACCACTACGGCAACGGAGAATTATGCATAGCCTTATATTCCTTCATAAACTAGTGAACGGTCGCATAGATTGTAGTGAACAGCTATCGCGCATTTTATTGAAAGTTCCGCATATAATTCCACGCTTTCTTGTAACCACAATTTTACAGCGCCCTACTACCTGTACAAAAATAGGTCTCAACTCACCATCATTAAGATGTGTAAATCCGTACCCGAAGCAGATATACGACCCTTTTTTTTTTTTTTTTTGGCCCGGAGCCTTCCCACTCGCCGCTAACGGGGGGCGCAGGACGATGCCCTCCAGGACGGAGAACCGCGCCTGGAAGGCAGCCATCTCCTGCCGCACAAGGTCCAGCACCTGCCCCTCCTGCGGCACGGGCTGGCTGTCCTCCTTGCGCCCCCCTTTAGGCGCCCCCTGTGGGCCGGCTCCCTGGAGCCTGGCCAGGTCTGCTCGGAGCCCCGCATTCTCCCTCTGGAGGCGCTCCGTGGCGGCAGCCCAGCGGGCGACCTCCGCCCGCAGCTTGGACATCTCGTCCCGCGGAGGCCCCCCTGGGTTACCCTCCGCTGCCGCCAGAATGGAGGCCATCGCCTCGCTTATGGCCTTGTTCTTAGAGGAAAGCTTCCTCTTCAAGGCCACATCACGAAGCGCGGCCTCCACTACCTCCGCAAACCCGGCCCTCCGGACCCGCTCCTGTCCGGAGTCATCCGGCTCACCGCCGGAGGACTCCGAACCAGGAGCCCTGCGACCGCCCTCTACGGGGGGTCGTCCGTCAGCGACGAGCTCCTCGGCTCGCTGACCAGCCACCTTGGAGGCGGGCAATCTCCCCTTGCCTCCCACTCGGCCCTTGCCCCGCCTGCTGGTGGGGATCTTGCGAGCCGAGGCAACCTCCTCGCTGCCGGACGACCCCCGGTCTTCCTCTGTTCTGGGCCGCTTGCGGAAGGACCTGGAGTCCTCCGCAGCAGCCCCCGCCCCCTCGGGTCCAGAGCTCGCCGAGCTAATAGTCACCAGGTCGTCGGAGTCCAACTCGGACTCCGACTCTGCACCCAGGTGACGCTCAGGCGAGCCCCTCCTCCAATATAGCGCGCCTCTTGCCGCGCTCCGCCCGACCGACACTCTGTCGGGCGAGCCAAAACTATTACCGATCGGGTCCTCCTCGGATAATTCGGATCGGGGGCCTCCTCGGCCCTTGTTGCCATCGGCAAACGGTTGGTGGACAGCCCTGTTGCCCCCCCCAGAATACGAGGGGCTTGACGCACGAGGCGTGGCGGATTCTCGGACCGCTGTGCAGTCCGTACCGCCCTGGGGTAATATCTGTTTACCAGGCCTGTCCATGATTGTCCTTTTTAAGGGTGCGGTCCCTTTCTCCCCTTCTCTCTCAGTGCTTGCTCGCTGCCCTCACAGTCACGTCTGATGATCAGACGCGTACCAGAGAGCAGCGAGCAAGCCAATGAGACGCACACCGTCCGAGGACCCGAACACTGCTCAAGTCTCCGAACGGTGTGCCCCTCTTGTGTCTCTCTTGGTCTGGTCTCTCACTTGGGACCTTCCGGCATGAGTGGCTCTACCGGCAAAGCCCCCAACATCACTGAGACACGCAAGCCCCACCACGACGGCAACGTGGAGACACGGTTGGTGGGGAGATATACGACCCTAAGGTAAAGTTTAATTCAAGAATCTTGGCCTCCACCAATGAAACGTAGTCGAAATTCTCGATTAATAACGCAAATCTACACTTATTTACTGTTTTTTTATTTTATTTTGTAACTAATTTTTTGTTTTTTCCAATTGTACACCTAGATTTAAGTTGGCAACTAAGCGGTAATCTGGCGTCTTTGTTGTCAATGTTGTGTTTACCTGTAATTGGCATAATCTTAGAATCTAACCGTATGATTTCCTACTTGTTTGTATAGCTATATGGTGTGGGTGAACCGTATAGTAAATAAATAAATAAGTAGGATGTGTGACACCCTGTTCTTAGGAAACCACATAAACTGTTGGTCCTGCGACTAATCACCCTCCGGTCGGGTCAATTTACCTGTGTTTACGCACGCACTGGTGCCCTATTATATCTCCTGCGTACTTGGAAAATCTCTGTTGAGATTGGGAGTGACCGCAATTTTGGTCGAGAGGATTATTAGTTAAAGGTATATATTTACGTTTACAAAAGGAATAACTTTGCATTTAGTAGTATTCTCCAAAGGGTTAGGCAGCGGTGCTTTAAAAACCACTTTTCGCCAATCAAATGCCATGTTAGGCAGAGACTTCTATATTGCCATCAACTGGGCACAAATCTACTGAGAAATTAAAGATGGAAAAACCCCATAACGCTTTTCCCAACCCGAGAATCAAACTAGACTAACGGGGCAATCTTTATTTATTAATGCTTTTAATCTTCAAATACATGGTAGGCCATGAAAACGGCTGTAGGTACTTAAGTAGCTTCGAGACGTTATAGTTTGTGCCAGAATCGTAGGTGTATCCCTTTATCAAAATCATTACTTATTACGTATCTTATGTGGTCGGCCTATCTAATTCAAGGTCTTCTGCGTGAGACTAGTTCTCACGCAGAAGACCTTGAATTAGATAGGCATAGGAAAAAATAAAAACCTTGACGACAATTTCTTTTAAAATTCTACATTTTATTAATCCGTCACAAATTAAAAACCATTATTGTATTTAAGGTTCATACAAGATTTTCAAGAAATAAAGTAAATTACCCTAGACATGCGAGAAATAATGGTAAAACGGGGTAAATAGGAACTGAGAGGTGAAAGAAACAAAACTTTGAAGGGGTTTTAAATAGGTTATTAAAATCTTGTTTGCAGCATTTACGATCTCCAATTTAATTGAATTTATCTAAATAAAGAATTAACTCTCTTAGAAAACCATTATTATGATATTAATATGAAAAACCTCATCAAAATTTTGTTTCTATTCTCCCCTCAATTAATATTCACCCCGTTTGACCGTACTCACGCCAAAAGTTATTTTGTACATTTCTTAACTTCCTTTTTTACCCGTGCATCCAAGAAGGAGGGTAATGAATTTGCATTATAAACTTGCATCAATATTTGCATTTTTTTAAATAATCCTAAATTGCACAATATTACAGATTATTCATATATTTTATTTCCATGTTGTTTTCAAATAAATTTATTTCAATATTATCTAAAAACATTCATTGCCATCATTTTCTCGAGTTTGCCTTGTCCTAAAATTAGAAAAAAAAATAGTTATAGAGTAGTCGAGAAGCGAAAACAATTTATCAAGGTAGGGTTTTGTTATTTATACAAGTCTTATTAACCAAAACCAGTGAAGTTTCCAATTGGGATGCTGTTACGTCTGCGATCCATTTCTATAAGGTATCTTCCTCCGAGAAACGCGGACACCATCAGAGCAGTCCACATTAAGACTCTGAAAGAAAAAGACGGGCAATTTTTTGTTGTTTTATATTTGATCAACCTTTATTATCCCAGTGCTGGACAAAATCTCGTATTATAACGTATTTACAAATAAATATCATTTGTCACACATGCAGGCGCTTTCCTTTAGTTTATGTTTTTACTTCCCAGAATTTGATCCTTATTAGCGATACATTCGGATGGTGTAATAATACAGAGTGTGTTTTTATTTTCGAAATCCAACCAGTCTTGTTTATTTTAAGATAATTTTTAAGTGACTATAAATTGTATTAAAAATGCCCTAATAATAGTTTGGATTGCAATAAAATTGTAAGTTAAAACATATATTTAAATAAATGAATTTTATTATATTTATATTTATCCCGGACTGCTCGAGACCGGGATGGTTGGCGCTCTTTGGGGGAAGCTTACGTTCAGCTGTGGACGGTATGACGAATTGGCTGATATGACGATGATGATGAATCATCATCATTATCGTCATATCAGCCAATTGGAATTGGAAGTTTTTAATAAAGATAATAAAATCTATCTCTGACAGGAGAGGTCTATATTTTCACATCATCACACACAACTGTCGAAACAGAAAATATTCACTTACCTACACCAAAAAAAAAGGTACACCAAAATTTTATCAATTTTAATACAAATCCTATGTAACAAATCCAACCCAGGACGTATTGGGTCGCTAAACAGATGGACTTTATATACACAAACACAAAAACGCACAGAAACGAGGCGAGAGATGGAAACCTACCCTATATATGAATATTGAGTAGTCACTTCTTATTTAAACACACTCTGGATTTTCGTTAGCCAAATATTAGTTCACTTTTTATTTCTTTAGGTGCCTACTATTGTATTTAAAAAGACAAAGGGTGTATTATCAAAAATATTAGTTATGAGAAGGTACTTACAATCCGGCAAAAACCGGCATGTTTCTCAATTTATTCAAAATATTACTCTGATTAATTTGATTTACATAGCGCTCTTAACCGCAAGATATACTTTGCCAATGATATATTTATAAAAAGAACATTTAGTTATTATGCTGCGGTGTTTTTATCAACTCTTCAGATACCAATGGAATTTTTCTTTAAAAACATTTCACTGGCAGATGAAAGGAAGTATGCTTAAATTACAATAAATATTTGCCCAATCTCATTAAAGAAAAACAACTAACAATAAATATTGTATCATTAGCATCATTTCATCTGCAAGACTGACTTGCATCAAGCATCCACGAGCGTCGCTACATCTACCGGTCCCGTGCTTCTCGCTTCCACCAGACTCTCGCAGGTATAAAGGTACAAGAAGTTATATTTTGCCCAAAAATCAAGACAGTTGTCGGAGTAATATTAAGGGATCCGTTGGCACCATTTGATGTATACCTAGATGAAACATTTCAGCCAGTATTTGTACAGGCATTTAAAATATTACAATACACAAAAGCACGAATTAAATTATAAAATAAATAAACACATAACATGTCGGGTTTTATACAGGTTACCGGCAATCTGTATAATTCAGGTATTCTATACAATACCCAGGTAATGTGTAGAACACATGGGGCGTCTAAGCAATATAATTATGAATATTGTTGTCCATTTTTTTTTCAAAGTCAAAGTCAGACCATTTATTTCAATTAAACCATTTACAGGCACTTTTGAATTGTCAAGGTCGGTTGGTCAAAAAGATGAAGCTATTTGTACGTTCCAAGGCGTAGAAGAAGAAGAACGTGCAAGAAACTCCACGGACACTCTTTTAAAAAAATAATATTTTGTTACAAAATTATGGTTACATCATTCATATTCAAATAATACATATGTGAGAACAATGTAAAAGACGTGCAGGACAAAAGAGTCCGGAGTAAAAAGAAACAGTTCAAAGAAATAATTAAAATAAACCATGGCAGCCAAGGGATGACCAGTCTCAGCTGACGGCGCCCGTTCACGAACATGACGCATACGCTAGCACCATTTGGCTCAACCATTTTTAAGGGAGCCAAATGATCCAACGCACGCGCCACCATCAGACAGACTTTTGAGTGAGCATGACATTCCCAATCGCCAGGGTACATTCAAGTCAAAGACCTACTCAAAATGATCATTATAGTTTAAATTTAAGGTACATAGTACTCACAAATGTGCCGTTAATGCATGAAATTATACAATGCTAAATAAATTGAGTCTATACAATGAAAAATATTGCATTCTTACAATCTTCATCGGTCCAACAATATTTCCAAATGCTAACAGATTACTTTGTGTGCCCTAGTGGCTGTGGAGCAGGACCAGCACTGAGCCAAGCATTTTTATCTTCAATATACTCCCCTAACTTATAATATGCTTGCCTGCATAGTGTGCGTTTAATGCAAGATTTAAATTTTGTCTCATTTAGTTCTAATATATGGAGAGGTATTTTATTATAACATTTTAAACAGTACCCCATAAAAGATGAGGATACTTTAGCCAGTCTGAAACCTGGTTGAACTAATTGGTCCCTATTTCGAGTAGCATAATTATGTTTGTCGCCTCTTTTACTAAAAAGATGTCGCCTCTTTTACTAAAAAGCTTTAAGCATTAAATGCTTTACATATTATTATATTGTGTATATGTCGCAGCCAATTAGCTGAATCCGCCATTTCATTAAAATTCTAGCCCTTTTATTAAACTGTGCCAATTTTTCAGCGACATAAGTGACATGGGCAAGTCATTAAACGATATTGAACAAAAGATATGTCACTTAAGTCGTTGAAAAATTGGCACATTTAAATGAAAAGGCTAGGCAACCAATAAAATGACTGATTAAGCTAATTGGCTGCGACATATACAATTACAAGGGATTGTATCGACTACCTGCTGGTCCACCGGCAATGTGTAAAATAAATAGGTTTTGGCCTGTATATTTTATCAATTTTATGTAAGTAAGTATCCAGCCTAGAAGGGTTTAAACTAAAGGACAAAACTGTGACACGTTATATTTGCTTAAAGTTTAGTTAGTTAAACTTGAGTTTTTATCCTCCAGCCGCTAAAGGCAAGCTAAAAACATCTTCCAGAAAATCGGGTCTTTGGGTTTGCTACTGCTCAACAGTTTGCCATTAAACTGCTTCACGGGTTGTATCTCTATTAGTCCGGCTCCACACGCTTGGTATGTTGCGGAAAATTAAAATGTACCTGCATAGACCTAGGGTTCACAGGGGTGCGTTTTTTAGCCCAGCTAGTTACGGGTACAAAGTGTAAAGGGATCTGAATCGACCGGCTGAATCGACCGGCTGAATCGACCGGCTGTAAGACGCGGATTAATATTTTAGAGTGTAAAACGTCTCAAAATACTATTTATCAAAAACAATTAATGAACAACAAAACATGTTTTTATTTCTTTTTCCCAGGGCCGATGTTTTTTCCTTTTTTTTGTGTGTGCTCAATAGAGGTGCATTCAATCTTGGGCAGCACTTGGCCCAGATACTCACCAGTCACTGTCCCTTAAATAAGTAAAACTCTCTTCTTAACACCGAATGCCTACTACGCAATATTAGGTACGTAGCTAGTAATAACGTCAGAGGCCGACTACGTATTATTTCGTAGGTCTTCCCTTCTTCCAAGATACGTAGACACCACCACATTTATTTTATCTAGGACGCTTACCTTACCTTACCTACGCAATATTACGTAACCTGATATCCTATGATCCCATCACCCTGGATTTAAAACCAAACTACTGAACCGATTTTGATAAAATTTCAATGGGGCCAATTCTTTCACATGATTTTTTCAAATCGGTTCATAAATGACGGAGATATGAGGTAAAAAACACAAAAAAAACATACAATCGAATTGAAGTGAAGAAAAACATACTGTTTTTAAAAGATGGCCTTTTTGCCTCTGTGCACATCCATCATGGTCTTCGTTGTTTTACTATTATGCTATTCAAGGAGGTTGAGAGGGAATAAAATCGCAGATATTAGGAACTTAAAATATTTATAAAGTTTCAAGTAAATCCAATAGAATAAAGCTCATCTCTCGTCGTCGCTGTCCGTAGTTGTTTCATTTAGGTCGTTTACTACGGTGGTCGTAATTATCGGGGCACGGGTGGGGAATAAAGTTACGATTTTATCATCCATACGGTTCATTATATATGTCGTTCCCCAGTAGGCTAGAAATAACATCATTGCACCGACCAATAAACTGGAAAAGAACATTATAATTAATGAAAAAAAAAGGTCGAAATTACGTAACATAATTACACAATTTCATTTCATCAAACCCGTACTATCATCGAACTATTTACAAGATGTACGGTGATAAGTCCCGGTACATGGTGGGCATACCACCAATCAGCACAAAACGTTTTGGTCATACTTTCAGAATGCGTACAGGCATCAAGGAGTGAAATTTCCTATTGGATTCTGTGTTTCCTGATAGCTACAGCCTGGGAGTCTTTAAATCAAGAATTTCATTGATTGATTTATTGATTTTCCTTTGTTTTCATTGACCACGTCATCGCTTACCGTCAGGGGGATTGTAGTCAAAGGTGAACCTATATAAATAATAAAACATCACGCCAGTAGGCATTCAAATAAGATAAAAAAGATCACAAACATTATGCTAATTAAGTCCCATGTTAGAAATAGTACATCAACCCCTGAAAAATCAAATCTCTGGTCTGAAAACCCAACAATGCTCGACCTGAGTATTGGACTCATGAACCCCGCTCAGTAAAGTCACGCTTAAGACCAGTAGATACCTTTGAAAATATAATAATGAACTCAAACAGCTGAATATTTATTACAGTCAATTCCAGCTAAACATTTTTAAGGGTTCCGGACTCACATTACTATGGGTCGGTAGGTCTACCGAGCTATTACGAGTAGGTAGATATTAAAAGGATATTCTAGGACTTTTATGATTGAATCTGAAGGTAATAAAAAAACAAGACATTTAAAACATAAACTATTTATGTGAGATTAGTAATAAACAAGATCGATAGTTGTTGTTTTTGGTACTGGCTTTTTCCTTTTTCTAATGAAAAATTTATTTTTACTGTACGGGCCCCAATCATCGTCGTCGTCATATTCGGGGAACATCGAAATAGTGGTCTTCAATGTAGTTACCAAAGTCGTAATTTGAGGTTTTTCTGTATTCGAAAATTCATCACTCTCCAAAAACGTCATCGTTCCAAAATACGCTAAAACTATTAGCATCGCAACGCACAATACACTGAAAAAATTTATTAAAATTTAAATCTTTTTACGTTTCGTATTCCCCTCAGCAAACCCTATCATTTGGTACCCATATCACCCATGATATGGCTGATATGGCAGGTCAATATTTGCAATGTCCTGGGGCACATAGCAAATATTGACCTGCCATCTTTGGGAGTCAGAAAAACCACACGTGTATGATAAATTTCAGCTCAATCGGTTGAGGATAACTGTTTAAAAATTCAGTTGCAAAATGTCACCCATAAAACTAACTAATTTTTTTTCCTTGTACATAAGTTAGTTCATCGTCATCTGTAGCCTTTTCCCAACTATATAGGGGTCGGCTTCCAGTCAAACCGGATTCAGCTGGATTACCAGTATTTTACGTCTGCCTACCTGACCTCCACGACCCATTACTTAGGTAACACGTTACGGACAGGGACAGGAAGGCCAAAGAAGAATTATTACAGAGAGAACAATTTGAAAACAATATTGCAGATTGACGGCCTGGCAGACAGGGAAGAAAAGAGGGAAAAAAAAACGTGTTACGCCAACTTCAAGTAACGTTGAATATTGCAAATCCATAACTATTCACGTCGAAGGAACAAGCCATTATGTAAATGTTTGTTCCAGTACAAGCTACTTATGTACTCGGGGTTTGCAAAATTACATTTGGGAAATAGCGGCATCACTTCCGCCAAATTATAAATTACCAGCATGTAGCTGACATCGAAACTTACATGAGACCATACCTTTATCTGAATGTTTTACGCTTTACAACTGCCCAGCATCGACACGACACAAGCAAAAAATAATTGATTAAATATGCCCATTTTATCACCAGCGAAGACGATGGCACCATTTTATAAATGTTCCCTTCATTTTAACAATTACGTCTAACGTGCTTATCTTTGTTTTCATAATTCAAAATTAATTAATAAAAAAAATAACTTACAATCCGAATGCCATTTGTCTAATATATGTACAATATTCTCTCAAAACCAGAAGTCCGTGGGAAAAAACTCTTGAATCAAACTCAATATTCCTAGCCTTTTGGATTCGTCTTCCAGTATAACGGGTGCAGCTGAGTAACCGTATTTAAATAGATCGAATTTCAATCCAACGTCTACAACCTCTTCAACTCTTTGATCAAAGTGTGAATTAAAAATCAGATTTACTAGTACAATGCCGATGTGTGGATTACAAGTAAGGGCACGACTTGACTGACATTGAAAACTTCTACAGCAATACATATATAGATTTCCCTGTCCATTGAGAACTGTTTATAATGGTGTTCTTCTAGAAGACAGTACCATCACCATACTTCTTTTTACAGCCGATGAGTATTTGATAAAAGAGACGAGTAAAGTAACTTAACCCCATGTTTTTGACACACCTGGGGGCCTACCATGAACTCTTACAGCAGGTCAATTTTAGACGAAAAATAACCTGTCGTGCTAGGTTGTACCATGAGCGTGCTTAGTAGCAGGCAAGCCAGCGATCACGTGACCTGAACCGGTGAGCGACTAGAGTCCGTCCAACGAAAGAAGTCCCGCGGAATTAAATGGAACTAACAAGATTTGTTAGAGGATAGCGTACAGTCATCATCTGCCTAGCCTTTTCCCAACTATATTGGGGTCGCATAGAAACTAGCGCCGCGGTTACGGAACTTCTTTCGTTGGACGGCCTCTAGCAGGTCAAAAGTTTGAAATGCTCATAGTACAAAAACAAAACCTGTCAGGTTAAAATGCTGTGGTGAATTGCCTTGCACTTGGCAAGTATTTTAAAAGTTTATGGTAGGCCCCCAGGCCCAGATAATGATATTGGGTATATATAATGAAATTATATAGACCAAGGTATGGATTATCTCAAGTTAATATTTATTTTTTTATTTATTAAAACTTTATGCACTAGTAAAAACACTGTACAAAGGTGGACTTAATGCCATAGGCATTTTCTACCAGTCGATCTATAGAATGATTAATACTGATACCTACAGCTTTGATCTCTTAAAAACTACTGGGGCCGGTATCTGAATTATAATTTTGAGTTTACAAGCGAGACTTGTTCTTACAGCATTGTAACGAAGCCTTTACTTTTTATGAATTGGACAATGATTGTTGTTGGGTAAACACAAACACGATCCATGGGAACGTTTTTGTCATTATTTCTATTGATACGTTCATATGTATCTATCGATATTTGAATGCATGCACTTGTATAGTTAAAAGGTTCAGCAGTGCGATTCTGTAAACATGTCGAAGTGAACACTTGGGCGGGGTGCACGATGGGTGAGTTGTCAAACCATACAAATAAAATGGAATGACAGCTCGCTTGTCGTTCACTATGCCTAGGTGAACACCGTGAGATGTCGACAGAATCGACCGGTAGATATCAGTCAACTGATTACTCATTTCATCCTATCTTACTTCCTACTATCATACTCTTTACATAAATGTGTAAGTTTGTATGTCTGGATGTTTCTTCAATATGTGCTTGAATAACACAAGCATTTTCTACCAGTCAACCTTTGGGTGATGCAGAAACCGCAGTCATGTGCAATTTCAAAAATGAAGGGATAAATGCACATTTATTTAAATAAACAGAAAATATAACTACACATATACAGAGTAAAATAAACGCTATACAGAAACAATTTTTGAAGTGTGTGTGGATGGCCAAATTCGAACTATGAGGAATATCAAAAAATACTGAAAGGTGTCTCGGTATTCCTAGCCAGGAATCGAACCCATCCAAAAGTGTCGCTACTATTGATTAAATCTAAGAAGTAATAAAAACTATCAAACTAAAGGAAAACTCTTAATTTTAATAAGTAATATATAATAATAAAATAAAGTGGAAAATATAGAAGTCCGTTTTAAGATTTGTCGTGCTGTATGGATCAGATTGTTGGGCTGTGAAAAAGACGGATGAAATTAGATTGCATGTAGCGGAGTTGAGAATGTTGCGATGTATGTGTGGAGTAACCAGAATGGATTAAGTGAGAAATTAGTACATTATGGGTAGTTTAATAGTGGCGCCAGTAACGGAAAAGTTGAAAGGGAACCGCTTGTCTTGGTATGGTCATGTGAAGAGGAGGGATGAAACGCATGTAACTAAAAGAGTTATGAATATAAAAATGTGGATGGATGAAGAGGGAGCCCGCTCTCACTCAATCCACATCCACATTTATTTCATATTTACATTCAGGTAAAAAAAAAGATGGATGGATTGTGTGAGGAAGGGATATGGAGTTAGTGATAGCGTTACGGCTGACAGGACAGAATGGAAGAAAAAAACGTGTTGCGCCGACCCCAAGTAACATGGGATAAAGGCAGAAAGATGATTAACACTGATGATAATCTTAAGATCTTAATCTTCTCAGTCTGCAAAATTCTTAAGGACTATAATCGGTTGCATCTATACCTCTGATGGATAGGAAGGTAAACATCTTGATTTACTCGAAGAAATGAAAGAAAGAAAGAAAGGTAATAACAGAAAATTAACTCGGTGTGATGAGTGAAACGTGTGGTCGAATTGTCATTGAGGGTCACGAAGTTCTGAAACGCGTGCATGGGGTCGTACGCCTTCCGTGACCTCATGATCCCAGCTCCCGCTATGTAAAACCCCTTCATGACAATATTAAAAATAGAACAGCAAAATATTATATAACTTTACGTATTATTATTTATTTACAAAATAAAGTTACATATTACAATATAGCAGACATTTCTCAATATGTTTGCATTTAAAACGTCATAGCGTTTTAATAGTGTTTTTGTGGTTACTCGTTACTCGTTTAGATGAGAGGATGGACTGTCGTTGTCGGGGGAGACGTAGTTGCTTGGTAGGTTGGCTCCGGCATGCTCATCAAGTATTTTGTCGTCCAATATGCGCCAAAAGCCAATAACCCAGTCACAATTATACTGGAATGCAAAAAAAAAAGTTTAAAATAAAGCCGACAAGTACGAGTCTGACTCGCGCACCAAGGGGTCCGTATAAACTCGTATGTAGATAGTTCGTCTAATATCTGCTAAGTATTTGATATTTCAACCTCCACGCGTTCCCGAGAAAAACCCGACAGACGGACAACGAAATGATCCAAGGGTTCCTTTTTTTTCCTTTTGAGGTACGGGACTCTAAAAATGCATAAAAATAAATGCCTGGCATAAAACCAGAATGAATCTAGTCCAAATACGACCACTCCACGTAAAACTCACATTCTCACTTTAATGACATGCAAAGTGCGAGTTTTTGCATTAATCACACATTTATGTTCGATTTGAACGTTTATATAATCTTTGTAAAAAACATACACAATACACAAGATAAATATTTTTTTTATTGTTGTTATCACACATTCCAGTTTATAGATTTAGTATTGTTTTGGTTTAATATAGATGTGGTTTTTGGCTTCAATCAAAAACTACATTGAGTATCGGTGACCACGCTGTTATTTAAAATCACTTTTCTTATTAAACTTAATAGTACCGCTAAAACTGGAATTAACAAAGCTTTATCACTCGAGTTCCAAAAACAATTTTTATCCAAGGTTTATTATACCCACACAAATTGGAAAAACTCTAAACAAAGTTCTATATATAACACTTACAATCCAAAAGCCATCTTTCTTTTATCTCTATGACTATAAGTTCACCACACATGTCAGTCGACCACTAACTGCACTTTATTGTAGTAGAAGACAAGCTACAATGAATACCTTTTATAGCTCATTACTTCAAGGGGTAAGACTATACTGCAAGCTGAAGCGATGCTAACACGCCACACAATATTTTTTTTAAGCTGCTATGTCCTTCCTTATTTTTATTCTTCCAGGTTTTGACTAAGAGTGGACCAATCCGGCCCGTAGCTGCGTAGGTGGGAAACTCGTCTCACTATCACGCAGGGTCTGCATGATGCCGCCGGAAACCTCTAAAAAGAGTTTACCGTGAAATGATACCCGCCAAATATGTTGTAATAATCCACAAAAACCGCACGAAGGGTTCCGTACTATAATCTATAAAAAAACGGCAAAGAAATGACGTTTGTTGTATGGGAGTCCCACTTAAATATTTATTTTACTCTGTTTTTAGTATTTTTTGTTATAGCGGCAACAGACATACATCCTGTCCCTACCTGTGAAAAATTCAACTGTCTAGCTATCACGGTTCATGAGATACAGCCTGACAGACAGACAGACATACGGACAGAGAGAGACAGATAGACAGACAGACAGCGGAGTCTTAGTAATAGGGTCCCGTTTTTACCCTTTGGGTACGGAACTCTAAAAAACGATAATTTTCTGCCAAAAATAATGACAATTGAAAGAACAAAAGTAATTTGCTTATTTACGAATTGATGATCGTGATGAGATTTTTCCTTAAACTTAATTAAGGAAAAATCTCATCACGATCATCAATTCGTGATGAAACCCACACCCTTAACATGACGCAAATCATGTTCTGCTACATAGATTTATCAAAAATGAGGTGTGAACAAATACCAATCATAGTTTTTCAAGCGATACAAAGATCTTATAGCATTCACTACGCATAAACGCTATCAGTCTACTGGGTAAGCGATGCCTATTGTTATCTAAACATGATTTGTATAGTAAAGAATAGTGGCATGCGAATAATAAATACGATCATTCATTGCATTCATTGGCTTGTCCCACATACGAAAACTTAGCTTGTTATTAATGGATGTTATTAATAACAAGTTCTGGGTCAAATGGTGTACGCTGAGAAAATATTATCGTTTTTATTTCTCGTCTACATCCACTTCTTACCCTTATCTCATGTTTCTTGGAATCGGCTCAACACATTTTTTTTCTTCTGTTCTGGCCTATCGGTCATTGCGCTGTCATTTATTCCCTTTTCTTTTATATCATTCCTCACACAAACTCTCCGTCACCAATTGCATTTACTTTTCGTGGAACAGAAAAAAAACATATTTCTGTCCCCTTTTCCCAATTATATCAGAAGACGCGATACTTGAGCTAGCAAACAATGTTATTAAAAACATAGACAGCTGATCTTTGATCTAGCCAAAGCTTTCGATACGGTCTCTATGCCCATTATTTTACCGACGATGGAGGCGCTTGAAGTGAGTGAAGTTGCACTGAATATTTTTGGGCCTACCTCACGAACCGTATTCAATGCGTGATGATGGGAAATCACATAAACGTAATGAAAACCTCCGTTTTGGGTCACCCCAGGGCAGTGTGCTTAGTACCTAATGTATGTACTATTTCAGGAAAATTTCCTACATTGCATTTGAGCATTCCAAAGAGTGGACTTCACTTGCCTTTCCTCTCCAAAGTCCTCAAACGCCTTGTCCACAATCAGCTGATTAGCACTAAGCTTAGTGCTAGCTTAATACAATCAGTTTTGTAAGAATAGTCTGCTGAATCCTTTTCAATCCCAATTTCGTCCTGGTGATAGCTACAGCCTTACTAAACGTTACCGATGACATACGGTTAGGTATTGAACGAGGAAATGACGGTTCTTAGCTTACTAGATTTTAGTAATGCATTTAATACTGTTGATTTCGATATTCTGTTTGGCATCCATCGCTCGTTTAATATATCTCCAACGGCGATTGACTGGTTTCGCAGTTAGGTATGGCCGCTATATTTCTCTCTTCCTATATGCAGAAGATTTACAAATCTTCAAACAAGCTGCCCTTGCTGACTTAGCTGTTGCAATTAATGCAAATAAACAATGGTTTGGCTACAATTACTCGAGTGAAGTGAAGCAATTAATGGTCCTCAAGTCAATCCGTCGAAGACCCAAGGCATTGTTGTTGGCTACTCTAGGATGATTCCAAAAGAAAAATGGTCAAGCTTTCCCGGGTTCAATTTAACAGAACTACTATTGTTATAAATGACAAATTGAAGAACCTTGGAGTTTGGATCGACAAACATCTGTCTTGGGATTCGGAGCTCCAGTGTGACGTTACAAAATTGTAATTCATGACGGCTAGCGACATATCATATGATTGAGTGATTTGTCAGTATTGACATATCTTGTATCTCATCGTTCAGCAATGAGATGGCGCTTGAGTCGTAGGAAATTAAGGAGTTAATAAACTGAATTAATTTCAAGTTTATTATTGAGCCCAATTTAACATAGAATTGGTTTTTTAATGTTTCTAAATTAGATTTTGTCACAATGATTAAAATGGCGATTTGGTATGAATCAAGATAAGACAATTTGTCTATGGATTATTGAAACCTATTGTGGGTAGGTTGAGGTTGAAATAGAATCTTCGAGAGGCCTGGAACGGTTGTGCTTCGCGCCGATTTAAGCTCGTGGCAGAAGGAGCTTGATGGTTTCGTTTTGACGAGAACCTGTTGCTGGCAGCCGGCGTATCGTGATCGATGGAGTTGCTGCCTAAATTGCCTAATTAGGTTTCGTTCCTGAATGTGCCCGAGGTAAGCCCCTTGTGGTTTTCTGTTCTGTTTCCCTCCCGAGGTTCTCGTGCGTGTTTCTGATTAGGGGAATTGTGTTGTTACAGATCTGGCTCTTTAAACTAGCCTGAATATCCTGAATAGCCTATGTTCCTGAAGACGGACGGCACCCATGTGGTAAGATACATGATCCGACCATCGTCCATGGAAATCATCAGGTACAGACGACGTTCGTTATATTTCGTTCCAGGGCCTAAACCACCAACTCTTAAAGCAGTATTACTATGATATTACTTCCAGTGGGAAAGAGACGGAGCTATACGTCCTGTATAGCTCCGTTTCTTTTCCGCTGGAAGTAATATTGCAGTAATACTGCTTTAAGAGTTGGTGGTTAGGCCCCAGATCAACATCCTTCCCCGCAGGACACGTCATCGTGTGGTCTACCCGTGTTTTGTCACGTGTAGCCGATGCCAAGGGGTCTTTGTTCTGTTAAAGATCTAACGCTGATTTGATGCTAACGCTGACGCTAAATGGCTGACTCGCCAACGCTGATATATATACCAGCTTGCTAACCTAGAAGTTATTTTATGTAAAGTTACATTTTGAGAGAGAGAGAGTGAACCTTCTGTTCACTAAGGATAGAAAGATCTAGGTAATTGAATGGTTGCTACTTGCTATACTTTAGAGCATATTATAACATGTATATTTTCTGCACCAAGCACACCTAGTATATCCATAACTACTTATTCGGTTGAGCTAGAAGTTGCTAGCGGTTCACCTCACGAATCCATTCAAGCGACCCTAACAGTATTTATATGTCGGAGACGGATATTAATACCGACCGATAACGAAACGAAGCACGAGTTCCGGTAGATGGCAGCACCGTCGCCATCTTACAACTAACTTCGTGCTACAACAGAGCCTACCTAGTGGAGGGGTGTCGGACCTAGAGGGAGATTCCATTGGGTCGTCTTGGAGACAAGTTCTCCACAAAGCTAGGAACTGTTCCTCACGTTTCGTTGTACGGTGTGATTTAATTTGTGATTTGTGTTCAGTGTATTAAATCTTGTTGTGTAATTCGTTGTCTCATTGCTCGATTACCCATTTTATACGCCCACTATGTCGGATGATGATGCTAATAATGCGGCCTCTCCGTCATATATATATTATTTCTCATGCACATTTTCCCACTCTGGTGCACCTTGGTACGGAGACGGGGTGTTCCAGAATTGGAATTGCGCTACAGGGTTTAGGGATAAGGAAATAAACCTATGTATTTGATGTTAGTACCTACTTATGGGTTGCTATTAATAAACTTTGTATTGTATAGTATGGTACTTGTTTAATTGAAATTATTCCCTAACTTATATACCCCATAAATTTACTGTAGCACGGTTAGTGAGTTCTCGCACCCACGGGCCGGGTGACACCAGCCGCAATATTTTTAATTTTGCCAGGTCCCTTAGACGATGGCGGAACTGTCTTCCCACTGCCACTAAAACTGTGCTTGCACAGTCCCTTCTGCTTCCTATCCTTGACTAAGCCAATATCAGTTATCTCGATCTCACTCAGGCACAAATAGATAAATTTGAGCATCTTCAAAATCTTTGCATAAGATTTCAATCTGCCCTTTTTTTTTTTTTTTTTTTTTTTTATAGGATGGGAAATCATCAAATGACCCCTCCCGCTCTGGGTGGAGCGACAGGGAGTGTCAGACTTTTACTGACTAAAACCCACCCTTAGTCCTCCTAGTGCCTTTCTTCCCAGGGCCGCGGTAACTCTTTCGAACAATTCCGCAACCCTGGCAGGCTCTGGCCCTGGCGGGCCCCGTCTCCGTTGCTGACTGCTCGTTGCTGACGGCGCGTTTGGAGTGAACGCGCCGTCGACTCTGGCCTGACCTGATCGGACAGCGAGCTACCCATTGCTCGCTGTCCGCAGGCGTCAGTCACTGCGCCTTGCCCAGGAGCGTCAGTTCCTGAGAGGCGCAGCGACTGACGTACGTCTGGAGGAGGCGAAATGGGGCCATTACTGGCACTCCATTCTCGCCCCCTCCCGAGCAGTTGCAGCGGCGGCGACGGTGGCGGCGGCTGCGGCGGAAGCGACGGCGGCGGCGGCGGCGGTGGAGGAGGGTTTCTTCCTCGTCCCGGCCCTGGCGGGTGGACCGCAGGCTTTGCCCCCAGCCCAGTGATCGGCCGGCTTGCCAGCTGCCGCACATGCGAAGCAGTGCGGCGCGGCGTCACACGAGCCGGCCCTGTGACCGGGCTGACCACAGCGGAAGCAGTGGTCACTGCGGTCCACCTCCGAGGTGCAGAGTGCTCCGACATGATTGCCAACTTGGCAACGGAAGCACCTCAGAGGTCTGGGCTCCAGCAGTTTCACCTGCGCGGAGACCCAGCCCACCAAGAGCCTTCGGCCCTCTGAGATTTTCTTGGCCGCCGACACGGGGCAGCTCACCACTACGGTTCGCATGCCCGTGTTGTCAGGACGGATGGTGCCCGCCTTCACCTCCTCTGCAGAACACCCCCCCGTCCTGACGACGGCGACCAACACCTCCTCCTCCGTGACGGAGTCGTCCAGGCCCAAGATGCGCATATCTATGCACTTCGTGGGTCTGGACACTCGGACGTCATCCGCGCCCAGGGACGCCCTAAGCCTTTCGGCTAGAGCGTCCGCGGCCGGACCGCTGCCTGCTCCAGGGATCTCGAGCATCCTGGCCCCGGTCATGGTGACCCTGAGCCGGAGACCCCCGACGATGCCAAGCTCACCGAGGTTGATGGCCTCCTTGGCCTTGGTGAGCGTGTTGGCATACGTCACGCCCCTCTTGACCGCGTCCGGCTGCAGCGTTAAAACTACAGCCGCGGTCTTCGGGGCGCGGAGCGCAGCCGCGACGCCTCGCGCTCGCTGCCGCCGCCTTCTCTCCCGCCTCTTTGCCGCCCTGGCTGCCTTACCCGCCTTCTTCTTCTCCCCGGCCACTTGCCATTCGGCTTGAGCCGGGGGAGGTTCAGAAGGCGAGGAAGCCGGGGGGAGCTGCTGCACGGCTGGCGCAGGAGCCTTCGCCGTCCGCGCAGCCGCCCCACCCTTCCTCTTCCTTCCCGGGGCCGGGTCCGGTTTTCCCGACACCGGCTTCGCGGGTGCCGGCCCGGACCCTTTGTCCTGGCCGGACGACCCCGGTGTGGCAGCCACGGCGGCCGCGTACGACGCCGCCTTCCGGCCTGGAGCCTTCCCACTCGCCGCTAACGGGGGGCGCAGGACGATGCCCTCCAGGACGGAGAACCGCGCCTGGAAGGCAGCCATCTCCTGCCGCACAAGATCCAGCACCTGCCCCTCCTGCGGCACGGGCTGGCTGTCCTCCTTGCGCCCCCCTTTAGGCGCCCCCTGTGGGCCGGCTCCCTGGAGCCTGGCCAGGTCTGCTCGGAGCCCCGCGTTCTCCCTCTGGAGACGCTCGGTGGCGGCAGCCAAGCGGGCGACCTCCGCCCGCAGCTTGGACAGCTCGTCCGCTGGAGGCCCACCTCGGTTAGCCTCCGCTGCCGCCAGGATGGAGGCCAGCGCCGCGCTTATGGCCTTGTTTTTGGAAGATAACTTCCTTTTCAAGGCCACATCGCGGATCGCGGCCTCCACCACCTCCGCAAACCCGGCCCTCCGAACCCGCTCCTGTCCGGAGTCATCCGGCTCACCGCCGGAGGACTCCGAGCCAAGAGCCGCACGACCGCCATCTTCGGGGGGTCGTCCTTGGAGGCAAGGACTCTGCCCTTGCCTCCCTCGCGGCCCGTACCCCGCCTGCTGGTGGGGATTTTACGGGCCGAGGCCACCTCTTCGGTGCCGGACGACCCCCGGTCCTCCTCTGATCTGGGCCGCTTGCGGAAGGACCTGGAGTCCTCCGCAGCAGCCCCCACCCCCTCGGGTACAGGGCTCGCCGAGCTAACGGTCGCCAGGTCGTCGGAGTCCAACTCGGAATCCGACTCTGCACCCGCGCGACGCTCAAGCGAGCCCTCCTCCCAATACAGCGCGCCACCGTCCGCGCTCCGCCCGACCGACACTCTGTCAGGCGAGCTAAAATTGTACCCGATCAGGTCCTCGAAGGATAAGTCGGATCGGGGGCCTCCTCGGCCACTGTTGCCATCGGCAATTGGGTGGTGGATAGCACCGTTGCCCCCCCCAGAATACGAGGGGCTTGACGCGTAAAGCGTGGCGGATTCCCGGACTGCTGTGCAGTCCGAACCGCCCTGGGGTAATTTCTGTTTTTGGGCGCTATCCATTGTTTTCCTTTTTGAGGGTGCGGTCCCTATCTCCCCTCCTCTCTCCCTCTCTCTCACTGCTTGCTCGCTGCCCTCACAGTCACGTCTGATGATCAGACGCGTACCAGAGAGCAGCGAGCAAGCCAATGAGACGCACACCGTCCGAGGACCCGAACACTGCTCAAGTCTCCGAACGGTGTGCCCCTCTTGTGTCTCTCTTGGTCTGGTCTCTCACTTGGGACCTTCCGGCATGAGTGGCTCTACCGGCAAAGCCCCCAAGATCACTGAGACACGCAAGCCCCACCACGACGGCAACGTGGAGACACGGTTGGTGGGGCCCTGTCTGTGCCTTAAGCATTCTGCGGAAACCTCCCGCCCTCAACTTGTAGGAGGCCTTTCTAAAGGAGTATCTACCGGAATGCGGTCGGCATTCCAGAACCCTATTTAAGGTTGTTATTCACATAATATAACAACAGTAGCTCACAAAAGATGAAGGTTGAATCGAAAATTTTGAATTTACGTATTTAAATAAATAAATAGAAACACTCCTATTCTGTTCTGCAGCGCCTCCCTAACCTCCTTCGTGCATATTTATGAGCAGTCAAGTCGATTAAATACGCGGTTTTGAGAACATTAGCATAATTTAGCACAAAATCGTCCAAAAGATTACTCCAAGTGTATGTTGTTTCGGGAGATCACGGTTCACCGAAATAAATGAATTATTTTTTTTATTTTTTTAGGCCTTGGTGTGGATCACCCGAAGAACAAGGTCATGCCAGGGTTGCAGGATTTTCCGAAAGATTTAACGCGGCCTTGGAACGCAAAGATATAAATTGAAGGGACACGGGCCCACCCGTGTGAGTTTTAGTCAGTAAGACTGTGACACTCTTCCACACTCCGCCCAGTACGGGAGGAGTCGTTTGATGATTTCAGTCCCATCTTTGAAAAAAATGCCTGATCCTGACCAACCTGTCAAACCACTGACTTGCAGCTTGTTTACTACAAGAATGGACGACGATGGATACTGGTAGCTGTGGGACTTTTTTGTTAACTTTTATGTTTTTCTAAAACAACAAAATGAACGCAATGTTTTACTGCCAGTCAATGTCAATGTTACTTAGTCTTGTCAGTGACGTTTTTGTTATGAAAAGGCGCAATTTAGAAACCTTTATAAATAAATCGTACATTTCCAGACCAAAATGCTCAAATAGGTCACTTTTAAAATTATAGACAAATGGTCTATCAATATATTGAATTGATTATACAAATAAGCAGTATAGGTTTAGTGATAATGGCCGCTGGGTTATGGGCTGGTGCAGGAGTGACTTCGAGACCGAAGCATAGAGACGAACAGACCCTGATTGGAGGGACAATATGGAGCCAAATAATTATACCCATCGGTCTGATGATATCCGAGGTAGTAAAAGAAACTATTGATAAGTTTGTAGTAGGATATTATTTGGTTACTGGAATTTTGCTTTTGTGGATAACTGGAGTTGTTCTGGTAAGTATTATTTTTGCATATTTTTTGTTTTTGGAAAAACTAAGATTTAAGTATAGAATCGAGTCTCCTTATTAGGGGGTGGGGGTTTGGGGGGTGTGTAGGTTATCCCCCCACCTTTTCCCACCGCCAGAGGTGCGTGGTACTTTTTATATTAATTGTTAAAGTTTAAATTTTTTATTGAATTAATTCTGAGAAAAATCGCCTTAAAAGGGAGGCAGGGGGGGGGGGCTGTGTCCTCTCTACGCCGAAGTAATAATAAAGTGCAGTCGATGGAGCCCCGCTAAGCGGGGCTCCTATTCGTGAGTAGTTTAAAAAAAATTAACCGCGAAGGGGATGGTGGGGTCTGTTCGCTCGCTTCGCCATCTCCTTCTAACGTAACTTGCCGGTCGATTCTGTCGACATCTCACGGTGTACACCTATGCGGAGTGAACGATAATAGAGCTGTCATTCTATCTTATTTGTATGGTTTGACAACTCACCCGTCGTGCACCCGCCCAAGTGTTCTTCGACAAATTTACAGAATCGCACTGCTGTCCGATTCGAGGTGCCCCAAGTTCCATTAGTAAGTTTAGTCAGTAAAAATCTGACACTCCCTTCCGCTCCGCCCAGAGCGGAAGGAGTAATTTGATGATGTCTAATTAAAATTTAAAAAAAACTGAAAATGCTCAAAACCAGCGTGTATGTACGACCTAATGTATGAACGTTAAAGAAGCAAAAGGAGTATGTAAGGACCTATGAGAAAGAGCCGTAAGTTTATTTTTGTAGTTTGAATTTTTTCAGATAGTACACGAGTCAAGACGCTACAAAAGAAGGCTACAAAGGGAAGAATTGCGGCGGGCGATGCGCAAAGTTATCACATTCAAGACTGCGGAGATATCAGAAGACGGCTCTGTGCCTCAGACATCGCGAGCGCAAGGATTCTTTACCAAAGCAGCAGAGCTCACAAATAAATCAGACAAAATTAAATATCCCTACGACAAAGCCTACTACGCTATAGGTGTCCTCCTTGTCTTAGCTGGTGCCTTGAAGGTGGCAGAATTGGTCATGTTTGTGATTTTAGATTTACATGAAACAATTGTACTAAAATAGTACAATTGTTCTCTGCAGCTAATACATTATGTGATGAGTGGGCAGGTACAACAAAGTTCATAAGTAATATAAATAAACAATTATTTTCTAGACGTACATTTTTTGTCAGGCCTTTCCAGTTGAATCTTGGGACTGAAAGTACTGATGTTTTAGGAATGAGGTAAAGAAGACCTTCAGCTATGCCTCTCAGTCTCTTTAGCCAAAGGAGGCCTCACGCCATCGGAAAAAAATTAAACTAATGACTGCTGTTATCTAGGCACCTCGAATTTGGTATTTCTTGCTTGCAAGCGAAACATTGAGTGTTGTTGAAGCAAAATTGATAAAGCAATACACCGATAAGCCAATAATGTTTAATGCAGACAACACTTGAAGAGTCGGCGTGCATATTGGCTGATCGGTGTATTATTTTAACGGCAAAAATGGTTTGTAAAGTCAAGCGGGGTTTAAAAGTAGCAAAATTTTGCCTACTTTCACACAAAACAATTTTCTACCTCTCTCTTTAATCGTCATTACTTGGTTTCTCTGCTGTTTACTTCATAATTGTTATTGTATATATATTATATATAACGGAGTATCAGGATGGGCAGCGGAGCGGTCTTTGTGATAGTCATCCATCATGGGCGTGTTATAGAAGAAACGTTGAAATAATAGCACGTTTGTGATTCATAACAGTCACTCGTTTTATTCGATTACATTTGTAAACAAAATATACGGTAAAACACAAGATGAAACTAGATTATGAGACAATAGGTTAGCACGCGTGCACTTCGTACGCTGTCTGTCAAAAGAATGCCAGCTGTCACGGCGTAGACGCAAACTTGCTACCCTATTCGGGGTTACCCGCTCATATTTTATAAATCACCATAATTATATTTTCGACCAATTGAAATAAATCACCATTTGAATATTGAATTTAACAATAATTACTGTTCAACAAAATAATACAATCAGTCTCTCATCTTAAATCTTGGCTTAACTTTTAATTTAGCTGCGCGCCGTCATATATTTATTTAAGTATATATTTATTGTATATATTAATAGTACACCTAAGACTACCTACAGTACTGTATTTCCTTCTCTCTTCAAAATCTATCCAAAGGTTGTCTTTAAAAGATCGCTTTCAGCGATAAGGCCGCCCATTGTGTCGCCCTATGTAATGTTTTCTTCATCTATATTTTCTGTAACTTATATGGTGTACATAATAAAGATTATTCTATTCTATTCTATTCTATTATATATAGGTAGCTATATTTCTACGTTAAGTCATCATCATCATATCAGCCGAAAGACGTCCACTGCTGGACATAGGCCTCCCCCAAAGGGGGGGGAGGGTTGCCATAATTGCCACACTTGGCAGGCGGGTTGGCGATCGCAGTGTAGCTGTAGCAATGTACAGAGATGCTGCTGCCCATTCTCTGGTGAGTCCGTTAGTCGCTCCCATCACTTCCCGTGGGTGTCGTAAGAGGCGACTACGTTAAGCCCTGAATGGAAAATTATTTCGAGTACACGTCTAGTCTACTTATAAACTTTTTGCTTTTTAAAAGTGTTGTTATTGTGTTGTCGTCGATAAATTGTTAAAGTTAATTTTACCACATAGTACAACAAGAATCAATAAAAATACATTAAGTTGTTCTATTCAAGAGTTTTAATGAAGTCAAATAGAACATAATAAACTCTACTCTATATATTATGTACACTATATAAGTTGAGGAAAAGATAGATAAACAAATAATTATTTAGGGTGACATAATGGGCAGCCTAAAAGCGATATTTTCAAAACAACCTTTAGATAGATTTAAAAGATTAAAGGAAATACAGTATCTAGGTAGTCCTAGTTATAGGTATAGTAAAAATAAATAAAATTGAAGTGTCTGATTGTACCAAACAACAGCTTTTACTACACAAAAACTACTTGAACAAAAAAATTTACCGGTCTGTCTGTCTATTTGTTCCAGCTAATATCCGGTTTTGAAGAGACTCACTGGCAGATAGCTGAAGTTATAAAGGGTAACCTTTTTTTGAAAAAATTTTAGGGTTTAGCTCAAAAATAATATAACCCATGAAATTGTGATCAGACGCGGACGAAGTCGCGGGCAACAGCTAGTATACAATAAATACACAATGGAAAAATGTATACAATTATAATTGTGAAAAACAAAAAGAAGAGAACCCAAGTAAAAACAATTGAAGAGAGGTAGTGGTGAAATGCATCGGCATCTCTAGTCTCAAGTTTTCCGATGACCTCAGATATTATATTGTGTGTGTCATTTCTTTAAAATAAGAGGGCCTGTAGTATTGGACAGAATACTGTAGAGCAGAAATAAAATATGAGAATCCTGGCGAAGACTTCTGGGAAGTCACTTAAGCTTTGTGCGGAATTCAGAAATGTGATTATATTTGCGCAGGGCAGATAGAACCCCACCAACCGTGTCTCCACGTTGCCGTCGTGGTGGGGCTTGCGTGTCTCAGTGATCTTGGGAGCTTTGCCGGTAGAGCCACTCATGCCGGAAGGTCCCAAGTGAGAGACCAGACCAAGAGAGACACAAGAGGGGCACACCGTTCGGAGACTTGAGCAGTGTTCGGGTCCTCAGACGGTGTGCGTCTCATTGGCTTGCTCGCTGCTCTCTGGTACGCGTCTGATCATCAGACGTGACTGTGAGGGCAGCGAGCAAGCAGTGAGAGAGGGAGAGAGGAGGGGAGACAGGGACCGCACCCTTTAAAGGACAACAATGGATAGTAGCAAAAAAGAGAGATTACCCCAGGGCGGTTCGGACTGCACAGCAGTCCGGGAATCCGCCACGCTTTATGCGTCAAGCCCCTCGTATTCTGGGGGGGGCAACGCTGCTATCCACCATCCGCTTGCCAAGAGCAACAGTGGCCGAGGAGGCCCCCGATCCAAACCGTCCTTTCAGGAGCTGATCGGGTTTGATTTTAGCTCGCCCGACGAAGAGTCGGCCGGGCAGAGCGCGGGCGAAGGCGCGCTGCACTGGGAGGAGGGCTCGCTTGAGCGTCGCGCGGGTGTAGAGTCGGATTCCGAGTTGGACTCCGACGACCTGGCGACCGTTAGCTCGGCGAGCCCTGTACCCGAGGGGGCGGGGGCTGCTGCGGAGGACTTCAGGTCCTTCCGCAAGCGGCCCAGATCAGAGGAGGACCGGGGGTCGTCCGGCACCGAAGAGGTGGCCTCGGCCCGTAAAATCCCCACCAGCAGGCGGGGTACGGGCCGAGAGGGAGGCAAGGGCAGAGTCCTTGCCTCCAAGGATGTTGGACGACCCCCCGAAGATGGCGGTCGTGGGGCTCCTGGTTCGGAGTCCTCCGGCGGTGAGCCGGATGACTCCGGACAGGAGCGGGTTCGGAGGGCCGGGTTTGCGGAGGTGGTGGAGGCCGCGATCCGCGATGTGGCCTTGAAAAGGAAGTTATCTTCCAAAAACAAGGCCATAAGCGCGGCGCTGGCCTCCATCCTGGCGGCAGCGGAGGCTAACCGAGGTGGGCCTCCAGCGGACGAGCTGTCCAAGCTGCGGGCGGAGGTCGCCCGCTTGGCTGCCGCCACCGAGCGTCTCCAGAGGGAGAACGCGGGGCTCCGAGCAGACCTGGCCAGGCTCCAGGGAGCCGGCCCACAGGGGGCGCCTAAAGGGGGGCGCAAGGAGGACAGCCAGCCCGTGCCGCAGGAGGGGCAGGTGCTGGATCTTGTGCGGCAGGAGATGGCTGCCTTCCAGGCGCGGTTCTCCGTCCTGGAGGGCATCGTCCTGCGCCCCCCGTTAGCGGCGAGTGGGAAGGCTCCAGGCCGGAAGGCGGCGTCGTACGCGGCCGCCGTGGCTGCCACACCGGGGTCGTCCGGCCAGGACAAAGGGTCCGGGCCGGCACCCGCGAAGCCGGTGTCGGGAAAACCGGACCCGGCCCCGGGAAGGAAGAGGAAGGGTGGGGCGGCTGCGCGGACGGCGAAGGCTCCTGCGCCAGCCGTGCAGCAGCTCCCCCCGGCTTCCTCGCCTTCTGAACCTCCCCCGGCTCAAGCCGAATGGCAAGTGGCCGGGGAGAAGAAGAAGGCGGGTAAGGCAGCCAGGGCGGCAAAGAGGCGGGAGAGAAGGCGGCGGCAGCGAGCGCGAGGCGTCGCGGCTGCGCTCCGCGCCCCGAAGACCGCGGCTGTAGTTTTAACGCTGCAGCCGGACGCGGTCAAGAGGGGCGTGACGTATGCCAACACGCTCACCAAGGCCAAGGAGGCCATCAACCTCGGTGAGCTTGGCATCGTCGGGGGTCTCCGGCTCAGGGTCACCATGACCGGGGCCAGGATGCTCGAGATCCCTGGAGCAGGCAGCGGTCCGGCCGCGGACGCTCTAGCCGAAAGGCTTAGGGCGTCCCTGGGCGCGGATGACGTCCGAGTGTCCAGACCCACGAAGTGCATAGATATGCGCATCTTGGGCCTGGACGACTCCGTCACGGAGGAGGAGGTGTTGGCCGCCGTCGTCAGGACGGGGGGGTGCTCTGCAGAGGAGGTGAAGGCGGGCACCATCCGTCCTGACAACACGGGCATGCGAACCGTAGTGGTGAGCTGCCCCGTGTCGGCGGCCAAGAAAATCTCAGAGGGCCGAAGGCTCTTGGTGGGCTGGGTCTCCGCGCAGGTGAAACTGCTGGAGCCCAGACCTCTGAGGTGCTTCCGTTGCCAAGTTGGCAACCATGTCGGAGCACTCTGCACCTCGGAGGTGGACCGCAGTGACCACTGCTTCCGCTGTGGTCAGCCCGGTCACAGGGCCGGCTCGTGTGACGCCGCGCCGCACTGCTTCGCATGTGCGGCAGCTGGCAAGCCGGCCGATCACTGGGCTGGGGGCAAAGCCTGCGGTCCACCCGCCAGGGCCGGGACGAGGAAGAAACCCTCCTCCACCGCCGCCGCCGCCGCCGTCGCTTCCGCCGCAGCCGCCGCCACCGTCGCCGCCGCTGCAACTGCTCGGGAGGGGGCGAGAATGGAGTGCCAGTAATGGCCCCATTTCGCCTCCTCCAGACGTACGTCAGTCGCTGCGCCTCTCAGGAACTGACGCTCCTGGGCAAGGCGCAGTGACTGACGCCTGCGGACAGCGAGCAATGGGTAGCTCGCTGTCCGATCAGGTCAGGCCAGAGTCGACGGCGCGTTCACTCCAAACGCGCCGACAGCAACGAGCAGTCAGCAACGGAGACGGGGCCCGCCAGGGCCAGAGCCTGCCAGGGTTGCGGAATTGTTCGAAAGAGTTACCGCGGCCCTGGGAAGAAAGGCACTAGGAGGACTAAGGGTGGGTTTTAGTCAGTAAAAGTCTGACACTCCCTGCCGCTCCACCCAGAGCGGGAGGGGTCATTTGATGATTTCCCATCCTATAAAAAAAAAAAAAAAAAAAAAGGCACAGACAGGGACCAGCTGATGGCGAAGTTTAGAGCCAACGTCTTTTGGCTGAAATGATTTTGCGCAAGCCATACAAAAAAAGGAAAAATATTAATAGTCGACCCTATTTTTTTATTATTGTACGGGTAAGGTAGTTTAAATGTACTGACATGCAATGGAATAAGTTAAGGGATTTCGGTTAAATCCAAATACTTAAATGTCGTAATTGGCTCATAGCATGGCTTTAACTTCAGTCCAACATATCAGAAATAAGTAAATCTCCGTCATGAATAATATACATTTCATTTTATTATATTACGTTCTTCTATTTTCGTACTGACAGATACAGCTAAGAAATATGTATTTTTCGTTTGGAACAGTGTTTTTTTTTCTTGAATAAAACAAGACACTTTTTTATCAGGGTTTATTCATTCTTTCGGTTAAAAGTTTCGAATTCTGTAATGGACCGAATATTATGGAGTTTGTACAAGGCTCAGTTAATATAACTTCTGACAGTACTATTTATATGGAAGCAGCCGTTATATGCTGGATTAGAAGATAAAGACAGTAAGGTTTTTCATTTCATCATTATACTTTGATTAATAGTTTTCTGTCCCTTACCTACTGCACGATTCCATTTAATATACCTACCTACTTGTATTAAATTTGTCTGTAGGTCTCCTGTTAGTCTAGGTACCGCTCTCAATATAGGTAGGAACATAGTTAGGAAAAGCGTAATCAGATGAAAATATTGCAGGGTGTATTGGTTACAGACTTTGAACTCTGAATTAAAAAATTATATCACACCGAAATTTGTTAGCATTGCTTTGTTGCACAGACAAAAATTCTAAACAAAGTGTAACAGAATTAACGCAGTACCTCTCCGGGTCATTGTACTCATGATTATGAACAACTTTCACTATGCACCACACCCACTTTAAAAGTTTTTCATAATGGTGAGTGCAATGACGCCTGAAGAGGTATTGCGTTTATTCTGTTACTGTTACACATTGTAGAAGTTTATGGAAGTTTGTATCGTGTGTACCCACCATTACGTGAGGTTTCTCCCAGGGGCTCGAGTCTGCTATTGCAATCGTGTCTCAATGACCGGTCATTGATCGAATATTTGACAACTTTGACAGTTTTTGTATGGGAAATGTGTCATAAGTTTGACGTTATACGTCAAAACAATCATTGACCGGTCATTGAGACACGATTGCAATAGCAGACTCGACCCCCTGGTAGAAGAACTGACGACAGTTTAAAAAAAAAAAAAAAATGCCACTGGGACATAATTATTTAATGCAGATGATGTTGATGATGATGATAGCAACAAACATTACATTAGTGGGTTTATCACTAAAACCCAAACGGAAGTGTTGAACTTATCTTTAACAAGTTAAAAATTAAATAAGAATAAAAAATAAAAATAAACTTAATCTTTTCGTCCTGTTATTTTGTCTTCGCTCTAGCATATCAACAGTAATACATAAAATAATCAAATTTTATATGTGTTTAGGGCTAACATTAAAGAAATTTGAATTTACGCAATTTGAATCATGAAATTACGCAAGAATATTTATCGGAAAAGTATAGAACGTTCCGTATTCCAGTCCCACTCGCACTTGACGGTTTTTTTATCTTGAATAACAATGGGTATTTTATCCAAAATAATGAAGAAATGTACTTTTTAACGAATTTGCAATTGACCGGCTCGTTTTGAAAATATAAACTGTTCATTTCAATGTTATTGAAAGAAAGCTAGCCACATGCATATTAAAAAAAGGAGGGTTCTATAAAAAAATCACGTTTATTGTATGGGAGCCACACATTCTGTTTTTATTATTTGTTTTTATAGCGGCAACAGAAATACTTCATCTGTGAAAATTTCAGCTGTCTAGCTATCACGGTTCATGGGATACTGCCTGGTGACAGACAGACAGACGGACAGATAGACAGACGGACAGCGGAGTCTTAGTAATAGGCTCCCGTTTTTACCCTTTGGGTACGGAACCCTAAAAACGGCAAAAAAATCACGTTTGTTGTATGGGAGCCCCATTTAAATATTTATTTTATTCCGTTTTTAGTATTTGTTGTTATAGCGGCAACAGAAATACATCATATGTGAAAATTTCAACCATCTAGCTATCACGGTTCATGAGATACTGCCTCGTGACAGACAGACAGACAGACGGACAGCGGAGTCTTAGTAATAGGGTCCCGTTTTTACACTTTGGGTACGGAACCCTAAAAAAGAATCAGTGTTATGATTCTGACAATAAATGAAGATGGCTCAAATAGTATACTTGCCATGACAGAATGTAGCAGCTGTACTTATGATCCACTTCCTTTAGAAAAAAGGTGCCTGTTTCGTTAAATGAATAGAGTCGCCGTATTGAAAAACCTAGCTATCCTTTATTTTGTGTCACTGTGATATTTATCTCCATGTAATTTATCAGCTGGTAGGTAATTTACTTACTCGTACTAACAATTCTACAATTATTTCAGATAACCATGGTTATTTTAAGAGGAAAATTTTCGTGTTACGAGTAGATAGGTCAAACGCAAGTCATAAAAAATCAATTAGTGTAGATTAAAGTGGAGTATAATGAATACTGTTTTTTTTTTCCTCAATATTTTCATGCTCATCGAACCATAGCATCGTTTGTAGTAATTGACATAACGTATGAATGAGTACGAACATTGCTGCCATTTAATAAATGTAATGGGTTTCTAAATGTCCGTTTAAGCCTCGATCTCATTGCGGCGCTCATAAACGCTACGTATCCATCCGAGGCTTATCCCCACTTACTCAGCACTTATTTACCTACTTAGTGGTGAGACAAATTATATTTCTATAGGTACTTACCTAAACGCAATGCTTCAGATTCTTACCTGGTTGGAAACACTTTTACTCCATTGTTTCTTACATGCATTTAAGCAGTTATTCAGTGTGCTTATGAAAATCCATTAGCGCACAGTCTGAGCTGCAGTGGAAAAGAAAAAAATCGACGAATGAAATGCGCCGCAATGGGTTTGCATCATTACTTTAGTGATACTCCGTCAGTATAGTAAGTCCGAAATGGTAAAGACAACGCATCTCATTCTACTGGCTTTAGATATTGCCATCGTTAATTCGGACAAAAATTATGTGAGTACTGTGACATTTGAACTGCCATTTTGGATTGGTCCATTCGCCTTATAATAAACCTGTTGAACTATATTAGTAGATAAGATAGGTTTTTAATAAGTTCTGTATTTTTTGTTCAACAAAACCAACAGTGTAACCAAATCATGTATATTTTAAATACAAGTGCGATTAAAAGTAAAAGATACGTCTCCAAAATTTTGGAGACGTACATTCCAGTTATTGATGACATTTTCGAGCCGTTTGGGTATAAAAATCTTAGACCGAGGGGTCCGGGTCATCATCATCATATCAGCCAAAAGACGTCCTGGGCCTCCCCTAGATGGGGATTGCCTTAATCGCCACGCTTGGCAGGCGATCGCAGTGTAGCTGTTGCAATGTACCTACAGAGAATTCTGCTGCCCATTTTCTGGTGAGTCCCTTAGCCGAGACTGTGGGGTCCGGGTACTCATATTTAATTTAAAGATCTATCCAACCCCCTATTTGATGACGTGACCCAAGAGCTGGCTTTTTGCTTGAACTGGGATTAAGCCTTTCCACACAACGACTCTTCATTCTCACTCAATCACTTGTTTTAAATGCATACTATATAGTCAATTGGAAGCAAAATGTTACTTCCATTTTAAATTAATACAAATTCTTGTACTTCTAATCTTTTTAATGGTATGGAATCTCACACCAAAAAAACTGTGCCAGATAAATCGCCTTTCTTTAATTGGAACGCCTGCACCTTTTATAACAGCAACAACTTCTTTTTCAGGGATCTTTTAACTTAACGGTGACTGACGTAGAATTGTGCAGGGGTCCGAAACACAAGGACTGTTCTATTATGAAAGCACAGATCAACCATAATGTGTTACAGTATGATGTGAATGTAACGCAAAATGTTGCTCCAAGTAAAGTTAGTACCTAAAATTTTGCGCAGACGTATCATTCCTTTTGTTTGGAGAAAATAATCTCCGGTACTACCTATAACGAAAATAAGTGACAGAAAAAGTCTGACTATTATTGCGTCCCAGGGACTACTTTTAATACGAATTAAATGCACAGTATCCATGGATATTTGGATGGGTACCATCTTGATTTTGATTTTGACCCCATATTCGTTATTGTCACACCCAATAACTCTAAAATGGACACCCTTGAGTGTTATAATTTTGCATAATTTCGTCGGAGAAATATCTGTCGTGCAAGTAAACAGTTACAGAAATTAGATAAAATAAGATCACTGTATGAATCATAATCTTGTTTTTAACTTCCAGGGTAAAATAATAGCCATAACCAATGGCAAAGAGTACCTAAGGTTTCAGATGAAGAAACCGTGCGAACATCTGTTCCTGAAGCCAATTCTCTACTCCATATACAGTATTACAAAAGATTGTGTAATATTAAAGGTACTTCAGCTTATCTTTTGGCACTCCATAAGATGATTGATTGGCACATATAAAAATAATGTTAATAAATACAACAGAGTAACTTTAGCTAAAATAATGGGCTATTCGAATGTGTATTTTAAAGAGTTTGTTCGGGAAGGTGTATTTAGGTATTGGTAAAGAAGGATGAGACAAAGTGGTGTACGTCCCACTTCTATACTATTAAGAGTAACGTAGACGCTGGCATTATTTGATCAGTTAAGGCTAACCGCGATCGATTGGAGTCTATTATTGAATCTACGAACCTGCTTCCTGAATCACGATTCGGTTTTAGAAAGGGGCTAAGCACCATGGACAGTGTCGGTTGGTTTTAGACATTTGCACGTCTTTCTCGAAAAACGAATCCGTTGTCGCTGCCTTTTTGACATTTTCGCTGCGTATGACAATGTCCTTTGGGCAGGGATTTTTTCCATCTTTTGACTTATTATAGCCTTGTCTACTTCCAATTTTAATATTATTTTTCTGGTACAACTTCGGTATCTTCTGTCATATTTTCCAGTCTGGGTCGTCTCTCAGGCGACGCTATGTTCGGCTGTTTTGAATATAAACAAGCGATAGTAGTCCGTAGTTTAGGATTGTACTTCATATGGTAGTTGGTGAATGTTTGTATGTTAAGGGTGCCCTAGTCAGTCATTGTTTCATACAAACGTAGTATGGCGATTACTCCACTGATTGACGGTGTAAGTTCAGAAAAAAAGTCACATTTATTTATCTCGGTACTAGCTGTGCCCGCGACTTCGTTCGCGCTTGCTTTTCGTATTTAGGAAGATATTAAGTACACAAACTCACTAAATGTATATAGGTACTCATCGTGATTATGACATGACTTACAAAATTACGAAGAACGAACGAATATTAACGCTTAAAACATTTCTTTGTAAACAATATTACTTGTTATTTGATATTCATCAGTACGTATACACAGGCTTTGCGCGCTGCTTACATGCGACAAAGCGACATACAGCCTGACCGTGCGAGATACAGGACTACCGCAGATCCACACCAACACGACTAATAGTTTGTCCCTGAGCTTGATTAATGGTCATGCCGAAACTATCAGAAGATAAGTCTCCGCAGAGGACATGGTGGAGTATACGGTGGAGGTCTGCCCTGCTTGGGCGGAGCATCACCGTGTCCTCGTCGAGGCGATCGGCTGCGGCGTCCTGGTTTACTCCATGGTCCGGAGAAGAATATAAGAATGAATGACAGCACGATTTGATAGTTATTCGTAGTTCGGGACCAATCGTAAGTCCGTAGGTGATACGGAGTAGAAAACGCCAAACACTAAGGCCGAAACTACAGACTTCGGGCTTAAGAGAGTAGACCCTCAGCCGCCGCAACAGAAAAAGACAACCCGGGCGTTGCGTCGGGAGTCGCAAGGCAATTCCCAGCCACCCTAAGCGCGGGCCCGCAGATGGCGAGCGTAGGTTGGCTCACTGTCCGAACGGAGCGGAATTTGTTCGAAAAGTCACCACGGCCCTGGAACGTTAAAGGCATAAGGAGGAATACGGACGTGTTTTAGTCAGTAAGAGTTTGACACTCTCTTCCGCTCCACGCAGAGCAGAAGAAGTCATTTGATGTTTTCCTATCCATAAAAAAACCCACAACGGATAGAGTAGAGTAGAGACTCCGTTGTCCTGGCTAAGTTTGCAAGCCTAGCTCCGCCCAAATGTACAAAAGCCACCAGTGTGCTTCACAGGTTGAGCGGAGAGACGACCGATAATACTCAACCCGCAAGGGAGTGATAATCTGAGATAAAAGTCAGCTCAATCACTTAGCACTCACAAACCTATATTTACCACCTGTATATGTACATTATGGATTGCAATAAACGATTTGATTTGAAACCTGCACCTCACCGTTCCGAGGATTTTTTCACGTCGGAAAGTCATGGCCAGGATGACGTAGCCGGCGTCGAAACAACCTCCGCAAATTGGGGTGTCTGTAGTGCATAAGTTAAAAAAATTTAAGGGCAATGATCCGTAATAATAATCCCTATTATTACGGAGGTAATTTTTACTTAACCTGAGAAGTCAATTAGTTAGTCACGTTTATCGACTTGTCATTGCCATTTTTCACTTTTTTCACCAATGTTGTCATGAAGTTCAGTTGTTCTCTGGCAAATTCATGCACGAAACTGTGTGAAAGAAAGAAAGAAGGAGGAGCGGGTACGGGTCCAGCACTACCATCTCGAAACCTATCTTGGCGAGTTCTTCTGTGGCGTCATTGCCCAGGGATCCACAGTTCCCCTTGAAGCTCTGGAGTGTGAAACCCGCTACTGGTAATTTCTGGCCCTAGGCTGGTCACGACGAATCACCAGCTGACTGGGAACTGAACAAAATTAACAGAAAATAATTAGGAATGAGGGAGATCCTGGGAAAGAAATTCAAGAGGTGAAAGTCTTGAGCATCGAAGCCGAGTTTTTAGCCTTTCGGTTTTCTATCGGTTGCATTTTGGGGAGTGTGCGACGGAATTGCATAGTTTAATTCCGCCAAGCTCGTACCATCATCGGACCACAAGACGTACGGCGGTACGCCACCGGTACACGATGGACCTCACACCCTCATGAACAAAACGTTTTGGAAACACATGGCGTGGAATTCCCTGACTGAGTTTAATCTTTAACTAAAAAATACTTTTTGGTGTAATTCTCGTGCTGTTGATGGTAAGTACAGTTTCGCTCAACAGATGGCATTGCAAGTGTCATTAAAGATACTTACCCCTACTTACTATGCATGTAGATAATAAGTTGAGTTCTTCTAGATTGCCATAATCCTATCAGGTTTATGTGAATGTTTTCTACATTCGTTTTGTATTTTTTATCGCGATGCAAACGAAACATAATACATATAAACAAAAAATAGGTTCTGCTTGTCTTTCTAAAGAGATAATAACATATTATTAATATTTGAAAATATTAATAATATGGTATAATTATATTGGTAGGAATAAAAAAATAAGGAAATAAATAAGATAAAAATAATTCAAAAATAATTACAAAATTTGTGGGATTTGAACCCAAACCTAGCCTTTCGAGAAAACGGACTATGAGATCTGTTGACAATTGATTAAAATAGACGATAGCTTAGCTCCATGAAAGGGTTCCACATCAGATGCTCTAGACCTTTATTTTTTTTATGTCGACAGACAGTACCCATCATGTTGACCAACTATTCCTAAAGCGGTATATTAATATCTCTTATAGATTAGCCGGGCTGCTAAGGTTCCACGTCTTGTATTCAGATCTTCAAAATAAATTATAGCCTATATGTTGGCGAGGACTAATAGCTATACAACAAAAAAAGTTTCATTAAAATCCGTCCAGTGGTTTTTGCGTGAAAGACGAACAACAGACAGACAGACAGACAGACAGACAAAAAAATAAAAAAAAATATTTTTGGCTTCTACTGTTTGTATAAAGCACCCCTGGAGTATTTTTTTTAGTTTATATTCAATGTACAGAATTGACGTCTTCTAGTTTTATTATATGTATAGATTATACAGCCCTGTATGGAAACAAAACAGAAAAATAAAGTATTGATGTGCAAGTTATTTGTGTCCAAACTTCCAAATTTTAACACAACTTGTAAATAAATAACTTATGGCAAAACATTCAACATAATGAAATGCTTCTTAGAGAGACTCAGATCAGTGACCTGGGTATCTTATTGGACTGTAAACTACACCTTAATCTACACATTGATAAGATTATTGCCAAGGCATTTCAAATGCATCATCTTATAATGAGATCATCGCTAGACTTCAAGCGACCAGCCACTTTCCTGTATCTATTCAATTCTATAATCCGACCACAAATTGAGTATGCCTGTATGATATGGGACCCTTACTATGATAAATACAATCTCGCCTTGGAAAAAGTACAGCGCAAGTTTTTAAGATCAATGCAGTTTAGATGCCATATAGAACGTAGTTCATATATTGAGTCCTTGGATAAGTTTAATCTTCTCACGTTGGAATCAAGGCGCCTCTTGCTTCAAACAATGATGCTTCATGATCTGTTGCATAATAGAATTGATTGCTCTGATATAGTCAACAATTTATTTTATGTTGTGCCCAGAACAGTTATACGGCGAGAGTCGCGCGTCTACCCGCTCTTTGCTACGACACCTTGTCGTACACATGCGGGTGAAAGGGCGCCTCTCCATAGAATGGTCAAAACCTACAATGAACATTTTGTAAATATAGACATTTTTGCTTTGGACCGCCAAAAATTTAAAAAACTTTTAGTTGAAAGTCTGCATTTGTGTAACTAGTAGTGTTTGTGTTGTCTAGTGTTTGTTTTGTTTATAGCATTAATTTGTTTTCTTGTCTCTTCCTTTCTTTGTTTTAAATTACTATTATGTTTGTCTTCCTATTCATGCTGTTGTAATTTTAAAATATTGTGTCGACACTGTATCATTAAGCTAAGTAATCAGTGGAAACGTCGTGGATTGTACTACTGCCTACTTTTAATTTGTAGTAATATTTACTGTAACAGATATTGTACAATTGTTTGTTTTCCCTAAATAAATAAATAAATAAATACGGGGATAAATTATTTCCTAAATTAAATCTAAAAAAAAATATTTAAAACAGATACTTTCGGCACTTTTTTCATAATATTCTTACTAATGTCTTTCAATAAATTTTATGAGCTCATTTTCGTTATATATCATCTTACATAATGGAACTGTAAAGTGTGCGCACTAGCTTCATATTGCTAATCACAGCGATTATTTTCTTCCTTTAAATGTTGTTTGATGAGATAGCATACATTTAACCGCGCCCGTCAACGAGTTCAGACATTCGACTAGTGCACCCTTAACTTCGGTATCATTACTTTCCTTTTTCAGAAGGTTCATTGAGAGGTTTTCGTGTGCCACCAGTGCCACCCATTTTGATATTGTGTTTTTCTAGGGTTTTGGCTCTACTGATTTTTCTGTCTTTAAGTTTTTGTTATTAAAATTGGCTTAGTGTCCCAAAATTAACGCAAGATTTGATTTAACTAGAAAAAATTTCAACAGTATTTTATAAATTGGTCGCTCTTTTTTCAGGGTCGCTACCAATACAGCGTGGATATCCAAAAAATCACTCAGTCCTACTTCGGTGGAAGCTTTTTGCTGGGGAATTGGACTTTCAGGTCACTTTTCTACAGTGATGAATGTAATTTTTATTGTGTAGACATAAAAGTTCACTTATTTTAACATAGCTAATAAACCCAACCGACCCATTTATTTACTGTTTCTTCTATAAGCATGTTTGTAAAGGGGACTTTGGAATAAGATATAAAGCATAGGCAAAAATCATAACCCTCTTTTTGGCTTCTTTTTTGGTTATCTTATTGCCAAAAAAAAAAAACTTTTTTTATTAACCTATAGTATCCCACTCAAGGTAGAACACCGGCAAGATTGTCCGACTCTATAAAGAAGACTGTCGGAAGCAGCATGTACAGAGCAGTCAACATTGCAGAAAACAGCATGGCTTGGAGACACGTCGTAATGTGGTCGTGATCCTCAGCAGTGAGGGAACCACGAAGAAGAAGAAGAAGTATCCCACTGCTGGGCAAAAGCCTCCCCCATATCCTAGCAGACACTTCTCCTGCGCCACTTCGAATCAGAAAGCGGTGGCGGGATGACCTGGACGCGCACCACGAGGGCTGGTTGATAACTTATAAAAATAAAAATGTTATCTCCATTAATTAATACAAACTGAAACTTATTGCTTTATCAACGCGACCACTCACAATAAAGCGTAAAATCATTGCGGATTTGTCACAATCATCAACACTATCAAGAGAAAATTACGCGTTACCAGTCGATGATTTTAAGATCTTTTAGCCATATACCTAACCACTTATTAAATATGATTTAACAATGATGGGAGATAACATCAAGCTTGCAGTTCCCAAAGGGGAGGGCAGAGATCACTCAGCAGAATCAAATTACACCTAAGGTACTCATATTGGTCTTATGATTGATTGATTGATTTGGTGGATTAGCATAAGGCCAGAAATTTAGATGATACTTAAAAAAAGACCGTACTGTGTCTACGTTTCTCTTCCTAGTCTTCTCTCACACGTCTGCTGGAAGCAGTTTCTTTTAAAATAAGCAGAACTTGTGTTTTTCTACCTTCAGGTCATCATCATTTCAGTCGGAAGAAATACATTTATATTGGTGTCTATGGTCCACTGCTGGACATAGGCGTCCCACAAGTGTCACCACATTGTCCGGTTCTGTGCGTCTCGCATCCAGCCGGTCAATTCTATCAACATATCACGTGATACATTTACAGAATCGCACTCTGCAGTATAAAATTTTCTTTGTGTACGTAGTGTTGTAGGTGATGGATATAAATCAATAAATGGTATCTGCATAATCTACCCTATCTCAATCAATCAAACGTCTATAAATCTAAACTATTCATACACTCGTACTTATTCTTTTAAATTTAAATATAGGTATGCATCTACATTGTTACTATCCGAATTATTAATTAACCACAACACACACGGCTATCTTAACGACGCTCTATAATTCGTTATCAAAACACTTACAATAACAAAAGCTCTCATTATAAAGGTGATATAAGAATGTAATTAGATAGGTAATTACTTGTGCATGCATGGAGAAAATAGCAGAATAGGTACTAATTTAATTCACAAGTCTCCTTGTTTACTTATGTCGTTAGAAGTATATTTTAGATATCTTTGCATCTTTAAAAATATCTACCAACCTAATATCACTGTTCAAACTTCGCGGCAAATTATGCAAGTAATGTTTCCAAAGACAAACGTACTACCTACATATTGTGTCAGAACAATTTCTGTGAAAACGGCTGTCGCACTATCGCGTAGCACCTTTCTGCTAAAGCCTGAACATATGACTTTATCTGAGAGTTCAATTATTATTTGAGGTCATTGGATGAAGTCAAAATAAAATAATATTTAATTGTTTGTCTGCCTGCAGACGAAATGATAATAGGGAAAGAACATGAATCAGACACGTGATTCGAAACGCATAAAGTTCTATTCATAAAGACCCCACACCGGAACGACTTTGACTCAAGGACGTCTGTTTTAATGATAACAAAAGAGGAAGAAGAGGGAGCAATACCGCACTAAACCCATTGAAATTTAGGAGCTCCCAAAACTTGCTAGGATACCTTTACTAATCCACGTCTTAGTGGATAACGGTTTATATCTCAAACATAAAACTCACTCATACCTTCATGCTCTTAACCAAACCATGGTTGGACAAATTTTAAGTATTCGTGGAAACCTAAAGGAAACCTATAAGGAAGGCCAAACAAATGGCGAATAGTTTTTTTGAAAGTAAATAAGGTGGTAACATTATCCATACGTGCAATGGCAAGATGGGCAGATGAAAAGAGGGGCCTATGTCTGAGTAAAGTCAGACTGTTGATGATGACAATCATAGATTAATAATGACAATTATAATATAGTCCTCCTGACCGATTACGGCCGTGGCGGCCAGTCTCAACGGAGACAAGCCATCGGCGCGGGAGATATTATAGTGCACAAGTGTGTGCACAAACACAGGTGCACTCCCTCTTCCATCACTCTTGTATTCCGATGGAAAGGCATCGCGACACAACCGGAGAGAGATCTTGCGCAGGACCATTCCCAGACACGGGGGCACAATACCTACTTCGAGACACTCCGAGCTGTTACAGAGAAATTCCTACAACACCAACAACACGCAACAGACAACAACAGAGGACAATACCAAGGCAAGAGATGGATGAACTAAAAAAATTCTGCGCTGTCCCAAAATGAATTGGACTTTGTTTCAGTCTTTCTCTGCAGAGTAGTCAGCTAGGAAATACCGGCCTCATTTAGTTCAAACTTAAAAAAAAAATGTTGACGTGTAAAAGTTTTATATGAACCTGTGCATAGTTGCATTTACAAAATAGTTAGTTATTTATACATCGTTGATCATATAGGATCATCAAAAGTTCACACAATGGTCCAGTGATCCGTCGTTCATAGCACTTGTCTATACCTAGTGAATCGTATCTTCATAGCTCAAGGCTGACCTAATCTAATTATAATTGTATAAGACCACACCTAACTATATATGGATAATGTACTAGTAAGACCGTGAATTCCATCAGACATATCATTATAGTCTAGTCATCAAGTATTTTCAAGAGGTGTGTTTACGTGATGTTCTGCATATTATTTGATAATAATATGGACGGAGTGACAATACATGATTATATAGTTATATGCCTATCTATATTAAAAGTTCATTAATGTCAAATTTAAATAATTTGGAAGCGTTATTAGAGGAGCTTCTACAGGGCCAATTGCTCGCTACCAAACTCGAACCTCAGCCACACATATCTTTTACCAGCCAGATACTGGCCCGGTTAAGCAATACAACCCCTGAGGTTGATATGCTACTACAAAAACAGTTTGACGCCAATGCAAGGCAAACAAAATTCAGGCTCGATTTTTTTATGTATGTAAATGTGTCACACTTTTTTTTTATGGATGGGAAATCATCAAATGACTCCTGCCGCTCTGGGTGGAGCAGGAGGGAGTGTCAGACTCTTACTGGCTAAAACCCATCCGTGCTCCTCGTAGTGCCCTTTGCTTTCCAGGGCCGCGGTAACTCTTTCGAACAAAATCCGCAGCCAATGTGTCACACTGGGGTTTGATATTGTTACGGAGCCAGCCGCAAAGCATTGACATCGTAGACAAGACAGCTGTATACTAGTGTTGTATTTTACCTGAATTATAATATTGCAATCCTATTTTTTCCTGTTTTATGTTTTTGCTACTGATTTTCTTGCCTATTTCTTGGATTGACCCTACCTACGGATTTTTGTTTCTCAACTTACTTGGTTCCCCATGGCCTTCCATTCTTCGCAGTGTTTCGCGTTCTCCATTCAATGGAATATCAATGATCAATATTGTTCACGCCACCACAATAAGTTCAAACATGCACATGCAATAAAGGAGATGAACTGTTTCTCTTATCTTTTTTGTTTTTATTTCACTTTATGATGTTTATTATTTATTGTTCGTATTCTGATAAGACTAACCTCTCTTATATTACAATGAGGACACCCATTTATAAAACATTTAACTTTCGATTTGATAAGAAAATTTTATTTTTGTAATTCAAATATTGAGATTGCAAACTCTGGTAAGCTTCAATGTTAATAAATTACTGCAAGATCATTCAGTTTAGCTGCTACTAGCTTTTAGCGCTTAGGCACTATCTGCTAATACTCGCAAAAACAAAATCCGATCTTCTGCTAACTTTCAACTGGTCCCAGTTTTAGCAAATGATGTGGAAAAATGAGAAAAAAAATCTTGCGGAAATTTTAGAGTATGCATGAATGTGTTTGGTTTTAAGAAAAGATGAAGACCAAATAATCGATGGATGGGTTGAGTGAAAGATGATATGGCGAGAAAGCGGATAATACTGAGTTAGCGACTAATATAAAATATAGCATTATGGAAGAGGCAGACACATTGCGCCGACCCCTGGGCAAGAGAATTTTGGTGTCCAATTTCTTTTTTCATGGATGGTTTGTCATCAAATGACTCCTTCTGCTCTGGGCGAAGCGGAAGAAAGTGTCAGACTTACTTACTGACTAAAACCCATCCGTGTTCCACTTAATGCTCGGTGTAAGGGCCGCTGTGACTCTTTCGAACGACTTTCACTCCGCAGAACAAATAGTATTATCCATTTACCACAACGAATTCATGATGGAAATGATATATCACAGGTTGGATGGAGCTCATAGTTAGCATGATATACCTACTAGCATCTACTTGCTTGTCTATAATTACCTTCGACAAATTTTATCGTAAAATATAGCCGTAAGTAAACACTTGAAACTACAAATGGAAGAAGCGAAATGGTAATTTCATTTAATAATACAAACATTATGTTCAAATGCTCTTATGTAGTGAAATATTTACTTAATTGATTAATTTTGACGTGCCGTGCTTTACCAATGCTGCAGATGCCTGGAAACTCCCTTACTCGAATGCAAATCAGCCCATCAACGCATTTTCCCAGGACGGTGGGATTAGCTGTTACGCAGAGTAATGTAGATACATATGCAATCAAATTGCCTCATCTGCTACTGCCACTGAGCGTGCGCGCCTGCTTGCTGCAGGTGAGTGGGAGTCGAGTCTCTGCTTTACGCTCTGCTTACATCAAACTATAGACACCGCCTCGGTGCTTCTACATCTAAGCGCTCCTTGTCGTTTTCTCATCACAGCTACTGTAGCGAAGTTATCACCACTCAACAACAAAAGCCTCAGTCACCATGCCTGACACAAGAGCGGGTCCAGGATTGTCGTTTAGGGGGGGGCTTGACCTCGCTGAGGGTGATTTTACGAAGTAGTAGTCATTAAAAAGCACATAACATTTTAATTTGCTAAACGCCTCCTTGGATTACTTTTCGTAAATTCTTTTGTGACTTCGTTTGGTTGTAGACAACCAAAGAAATCTGGTCTTTTCAGGAGGGCTTGAGCCTCTAAGCTGGCGAATCCAGGTGCCCACCTGGATTCGCCAGCCTGACATGCAGCCGAAGCGCGGGTCGAATAGTGCGGCTAAGCATATCAACGATATCATTCAACATGCACTTGACGTCGTCAGCGTTCCTGCTGTATTAGAACCTAATGGCCTGGCACACGATGATAGCAAGAGAGTGGACGTCCATGTCTTTATTTCCTAGGTAGACTATCAGTATAAGAAGCTACTTGTGTCGGACCTTGCACCATCCCATTTTCCAAGTTTGTCGTGCTGAGTTGGAGCTGAAGCGGCGGAAATATAATAGGTAAGTAGTTATATTTTCGAGCCGTTTGCGGAAATGAGTTTTTTAAATACGAAATAAAATGGCCTTCAAATCAAACATCTAGAAATAATTCGTCAAGCTAGACTAATTACGAGTAGGTACCTACGATTATCATACTATCATAATTATGTCAAATCATTGTGCTTGTAAATCGTGTACCTAAGTTTATCCACAACTCACACATAAACATGTTAGTTAGATAACAACTATACCTAAGTGATATAATAAAACGATGTCAACCTCCGCTACAATGCCAATGCCAAGATTTGTTTTTAGGATTCAGTACTCAAACGAACAAAACCAAAATGAAAAATAAACGGTCTGTGAAAGCCATTCAAAACCAAAAACAAAGTTTTGAAATTGTTGTTTTACGTAGAACAATTTCTGAATGCCAACACTGAACAACGATTCACAACATTTCAGCTTTCATAATGATGAACAAGACATTCATATACACTAAAGTCGTATCATTCACATAAAATAATGTCTTGTCATAGCAACGGAAACATATGCAATATTCTTTCGTTAAAAAAATACTAGGCAGACAGGCCGCAAGAACAGACATTTGCAGAAAAGGGAGTGAGAGGCCTTTGCCCAGCTGAGGGGCATAGCAATTAGATAGACATACATTCCAAACATTATCAGACTTAGGTATTCATAAAAAAATATAAACGTATGACGACTAGATTTTAAATTCTAATTTAAATATTTAAATACTAATAAATAATATGTTATGCTTTTCTTATGAACAATGCTGCTTGTCTCTGAATTCAAGAGATATTGACGCATGCGCTATTTCATCGTGAGCACCAAAGACTACAATAGTATACTGGCTAGTGAGCATTACGCGCATGCGTCATGGGCAACAAGTTGAAGATAAAAACTCACTAATATATATCGTTGAAATCATACAAGCGTCTTCTTTGCATAATATCTTGAAGCGTCTTATTTGCAACAGCATATAAAAATCAACCAAGAATAGTTGACAGTTTTATTAAAACGTACGGAACACTGCGCAATATAATCTGTACTACAATATCGTGTACGTGTGTGTACACATGGACATATTACCGGCACGGCTCGCGACAACCAACCATTAATAGAAGACCACTGGAGCGAACGCACGTCCTCTAACAACCCGGCTTGAAAATGGTTAAAGTAGACATCAAATACACTAAGGTAAGACTTAATTATTTTCCTTATTTCATATATTGTATTTAAATAAACTTTGCTGAAAGACATTGCAGGAAAATTGACGAAATATTTGTAGGTTAAAAAAGTGTTTACAAAATTATTATTCAATTGGTTGCCGGCTTATTTGTGGAGTGTGAGTGACTACGAAATTCATGATTACGTTACGCTTGCAAAATAGTTGACTGATAAGACGTTCGTTTTCGTGAATGTTATTCTTGGGATTCTATTAAATTATTTATTAACCGACTTCAAGAAAGGAGGAGGTTCTCAATTCAGTTGATTTTTTTTATGTTTGTTTCCTCATATCTCCATCATTTATGAACCGATTTGAAAAATCTTATATTATGTGAAAGGATATACTTCTCGATTGGTCCCATTGAAATTTTATCAAAATCTGTTTAGGAGTTTGGTTTTTAATTCCACATAGCTGGTAAAAATATGTGGAAAATCATCCATGTATACGAAATTGCGTATGCTGCTTTACTGTGACTTTCCAGTGATGTTGTTGGTGTGTCAACTAAAAAGTGAAAAATAAAAACTTTCATACAAAAAATAAAACTTAGTTCCAAATAAACAAACATAAAAAATACAAGTGAATTGAAAACCTCCTCCTTTTTTGAAGTCGATTAAAAACACTACAAAGTACCACATAATTTTAATTTCGGAAGTCGGTGTTAAATTACGAAGAAACAACCAAAAACACCGACTTCCGAAATTAAAATTATTTTGTACTTTGTAGTGTTTTTTATTGAATTAATAAATAAATTCAATTGCGATTTAATTAGAATCTTTTTTATTTTGTTACGGTTTGATGACTTTAAATACTTAGATCTTAGTTTCTTTATTTGTTAATTCTGCTCTAGTGTTAGCGCGCGCTATCTACGTATTTAGTAGATCGTATACCATGGTCAAAAAATGGCCAGACAACTGGTTGGCAACAGGTTACCGAGACATGTTAGCATACAGACAACACTAATCATCATCCTTGTCCTGCTCTTTTTTTATGGAAGGCAAAATCATCAAATGCATGCATGCAAATCCCGCTCTGGGCGGAGTGGAAAGGAGTGTCAGACTCTTACTGACTAAAACCGATTCGTGCTCCTCCTGGTGCCCTTTGCTTTCCAGGGTCGCGGTAACTCTTTCGACCAGAATCCACAACCCTGGCTAGCTCCCAAAATTAACCACAAATCCCAAAAAATACATAAATGAAATAAGTATATTCGATTATGTTTCCTACTAGTATTATAAGTATTCTATAATTGCTTTTTTCACATCGTATTATTTACAAAACCAGCTGAATTATATTTTTCTGTCTTCCTTTGCTGTTTTGCCTGTGTTGATAATTGTTTTCATCGTCGCTATATTAGTAGGATCAGTACGGTTAGCAACAGACTGTAATTTCAGACTTATGTGTCCAATATTTGCGGTTCACAATGCATCGTACTGGAAACTCTGCATTGAATTGCCAACAAAACCACAATAGGTGATTCGCCAATCAATTTGTATTGTACTGAATACATTCGAAGTCATAACATTGACCATTCTATGAAATGAATAGCTTCCGATTTTTCATGTCGCGATTAGTCCGACAAAAAATTTTCTAAATGGTCATGCCATTTAGAAATTTTTGTAACCATTCAGAAAATTATGAATGATGGAGAAGATGTTAAAGTTAAAAAATATATTATTAAAGAAGATGTACTTACATGTTCTATGTATATTCGTGAATAAACATTCAATATTTAACCTTTTAGGAAAACTAACTAAAATTATGATTTTGTGAAAATATAACTCCCTATAATTATAATCATAATAAAAGTATTATTTTAGGAAATATTTTTTTTCGTAGCGGTTTAACAAGTAAATGTTTTTTAATTCGCACTTTATCGAACCCGATACGGTTTCTAAGATTATGAAAAAAATTATTAAAAAGAAAATATAGATTACAAATTTTGTGTTAAACAATAGCGTTTAGTTTCTTTAAAAATTAAGCATAAAAGAATTTTCAGACTTCCTGCTCTAAGCAATAATTTGACTAAACGTATTGTAACCGATATTTTTCTTCTGTTTAGTTGTTCATCAACAATGAGTGGGTGGACTCAGTCAGCAAGAAGACCTTCCCCACCATCAACCCTCAGGATGAGAGTGTCATCATACAGGTGGCTGAAGGCGACAAGGTAAGAGAAAAAATATCAGAAATAATTTTGCGAAAAACTCATACAATTTTTTTTCTTTCTATTTATTGATAGGCACGTGTTTCACCACTATCTCACCTGTTGGTAAGCGATAATGTGGTCGGAGATGGAGCATACTTGCGTAGAAGTAACCTATATACTCTTGACTCTTAAATTGACTTATAGACTCCCAGGTTGTAGCTATGAGGAAACACAGAAACTAATTCAGTCTGTCTAGCCTTCTCCAGACTTTGTTCATAGGTTTGACTGGTTGTTATGTTTTCGGTGACTTTTTCATGCGAAAACTGACTTTTATAGGTATTAACAAGTAAAATTATTATTCTCTTGTTATAAAGTTACGCCGATAAAGCCAAACAATGTACCTATTGCATTTTATTATCAAAAATTCATAAACATGTAATTTTTATGTAATACAATATTTACCTACATTCTTTTTCGTTCACAACAGAAATACATGAATTGCATAAATTTTGTTTGACCAAAAACATAAAATTCAATTTCGATATCGTATCTAATACGTTTATAATCTTAATTTTCGTGACGTTCTTATCACGGATGTGATCGAATAATCGAAAATATCGTTTTAGTAGATATTATGATATTCGTGATCGCGAATCGACAAATATTGAGTTGGACGATCAGGATACACAGTCCATACTCTGATATGTACTATGAAAAACAACTGGCCATACAAATGATTTATCTTTCCTTCCGTTTTCGGCCCAATATTCACTTCATTTCTGAATAAAAAACACTCAATTCATTCTCTGTGACTATGGAGTTAACTGCCGTATGATTAGAGAGACGTAATGTTCAGAAGTGAACTATCATAATGATGGTGATGTTGTTTTGTTTTAGGCTGACGTAGACATTGCAGTAGCTGCAGCTAAGAAGGCGTTCCACCGCTACTCAGAATGGCGTACCCTGGACGCCTCCGCAAGAGGCCGCCTCCTCCTCAAACTCGCCGACCTCATGGAGAGGGATGCCAAGTACCTGAGTGAACTTGAAACCCTGGACTGTGGCAAGCCCGTCAAGCAAGCAGAAGGCGAAGTTTTCTGGTCTGCTGGTATTCTCAGATACTACGCCGGCAAAGCCGACAAAATCCTCGGCAACACTATTCCCGCAGGTACTTTTTGACATTACAACATAATCAGCCCTAAGAACTGTATAGGAACCCACTTCAATAGCACACATTAATTTGTTTTACAGGCATCTATTATTCATATGGATTTATTTAGCAGCTATCAAGTCAACGACCATATTTGTCAAGTCTAACATCACAATATAATTTGTGAAAAACAGCTTATTTTGATATTCATTACATGCAGATAACATGTCATTGTCATGAGAAACATTAGGGATCAAATTGATGACAAATCGGCATAAAACATTTTTTTTTGTCATTTGTTTCTGAGGTGTTTGTGATTCGAAATCTGTGCGTTTTTTTTTTCAATATATATGTCATTGTCTAGGAGTAGTTCAGAACAGCTTACTGACCACGTCTGCTACTACTGCTTAGTGTGCGCGCCTGCTGACTGTGGGAAAATTGGAGTCGGGTCTTTGGCTTCATGCACTACCGTCGTCGAACCTAGGCACTTGTTCGACACACCACTTTCCGCTTCCCTGCCTCACTATATTTAGGAGCCCCATGTTCCTCATCGCTGTCGCTGTGGTGAAGTTGTCAACAGCCTTGGGCACCACGGCCTTCCTTGTAGCCATTTTCCGACGAGCTCTTGTCACCGTCGACGTTCCAGCCGTATTAGAACCCAATGGTTTGGCACGTGACGATACCAAAATACCGGACGGCATGTCATTGTTTACATGGAAGATGGATAGGCCTTTGTTGTTTGACGCAACCTGTGTCGATACTCTTGCGCCATCCCATCTTCCTAGTTCATCGTGTTGTGCTGGTGCTGCCACTGCGGCTGCGGAAATACTCAAGCGGCGTAAATATAGTATTAACCTTATAGGTAATTATATTTTCGAGCCGTTTGGGGTTGAAACCCCCGGGTCGTGGGGCCCCATGACCCAAGAGCTGGCTTTTAGTTTGGCCAGAGGCTAAGCATTGCCATTCAACGTGGCAATGCCGCCAGTCTCTTGGGCACATTACCAGCTGACAGCGTTGTGGGCGTATTTTTGATGCTATATTTTAGTTTGTTGTAAGTTTAATTTGTTCAATTTCAAATCAAATCAAATCAAATCAAATACGTTTATTTGTGTACACAGGTGAAAAAGGTGGAACAATTACAAGATTAATGGGTCTCTGTGTCCTGCCACAGTAGGTAGCATACAAACATTAAATATTACATTTCAAATGTGCCAAAATATTTTAAATTATATTTAAATCAAATATAATTAACATAAGTGAGTACAAACTTCAAAACATAATTCTAGGCATAATTTTATTGGCTACTATTTAATTTTTTTTTTTTTTTAAGAAATTACTGAATTTCTACTTATACCTCTGAGATATATCATAACTATCAGTCTCATAATCTAGTAGAAATTCACTGATTGAGTAATATGTATTTTTTAATAAAAACAATTTTAATTCTTTTTTAAATAATCTTATGTCACTAATTTCTCTAATAGATGCTGGAATTTTATTATATATTTTTGGTGCCATACCGATAATATTTTTGTCATACAAAGCTGTGGTATGACTGATTGCCTTAATTTTGTTACGATGACGTCGGCTGGTAAATTTTTCAAAATATTCTGGATGGTACTTGATAAATACTGCTAATTCAAATATGTATACAGATGGGAAAGTTAGAATTTTTAGATTCTTAAAGTGTGGTCTGCAACTATCAGGTAATCGTAAACTACAAATAGCTCTAACACATTTCTTTTGAGCCTTAAAGGCTTCTTCCCAGTTAGTGGAGTTTCCCCAGAATATGATGCCATATCTTAAAGTAGATGAGACATACGCATTATAAGCTGCCAAAACTGCTTTTTGTGTTACAACCTTGGAAAGCATATACAATGCATAAGAAAACTTACTAAGTTTCTTACAGATAGCATCAACCTGTGTTATCCATGACATTTCTTGGTCAATCCAAAGACCCAAAAATTTTGTGGTATTGACCTCGTCTATGTTTATATTTTCATATTTTACCTTTATATTGTCTAACGTTTTTGTTTTTTGTTTGTAATGCACAATTTTAGTCTTATCTAAGTTTATCTTCAGGTTGTTTTCTTTGAGCCACTTTATAATCGATTTGATTGAATCATTGACTTTTCTTTCGTACATTTCTAAATGTTCATTTTTATCAATAGAAAATATTACAGTACAGTCATCGGCAAATAGAACTATGGGATAATTTACGACTTTAGGAAGATCATTTATATATATAAGAAAAAGTAACGGCCCCAATACGCTACCTTGAGGTACACCAAAGCGAACTTCACGGGGATTTGAGTTGAAGAATATCTCAGTTTTAGACTCAGGACATATTTTCGTAATTTGTGTAATCTGTTTTCTATTACTTAAGTAAGATTTGAGTAGGTCAAGGATGTTACCCCTTATTCCGTATGCTTCAAGCTTTCTTAACAAAATACTAAAATCTACATGGTCAAACGCCTTGCTCATGTCCATGTACAGGGCTGAAACTGGTGTTCTACTATCCATATTATTCAATATCCTTTCGATTAAATAATAGACAGCAACATCCACAGAAACATTTTTCCGAAAGCCTTTCTGTTCTATCGTGAATAAGTTATTTTTTTCAAAATAATTATAAATAGCCTTATAAATAAATTTCTCGATAATTTTGGAAAAGACAGATATTAGTGCCACAGGTCTGTAGCAGTTTAAATTATCCTTTTCGCCCTTTTTGAAAATAGGCTTAACAATGGATATTTTTAATAAGCTTGGATACATTCCATTTTCAATACAAAGGTTAATAATGTGGCTGAGTATGGGAGAAATTATTTTGGAAACTGATTTTAAAACACTGGTATTTATTCCATCATCACCTGTGCTTTGGGTATTTTTAAGTGATTTAATAATTTCATAGATATCAGGTGGTGTGGCAGGTGGCATGAATATTGAGTTGGGATGACTAAAAGTAAGAGTTGTTTTATTAATGTTATTTTTTGCGATCGGTTGTACTAAATCGATATTAAAATCATAAAAAACTTGAGCTATTTCTTGAGGTTGGGTTATCATTTTTCTATCTGATTTAATTTTACAAATGCTTGCATGGGGCTGTTTTAATTTGTTTCTTTTTATCACGTTCCAAGTAGCTTTTGATTTGTTTTGGGCTGTTTTGATATAAAAGTCATTTTGGGATTTTTGTGTAAGTTTCAGGATATGTTTCAAACGTACTGAATGCTGTTTCAATGATATTTTGTTTTTTCTGTTGGGATGTAATCGGTACTGCCATAGTAATTCCCGTTTACGTTTGCAACATTTTTTGATGCTATCAGTAAGCCAGATTGGCTTATTATGAAGGGAATTTTTTACTTTAATTATTGGAAAGCATAAATCATAAAATAACTTGAACAACTCAAAGAAATTATTGAATGCTTCCTCAGGATTATTGTTCTCGAAACTTTCACAAAATGATAGGCTTTTAATGCAGTCTATAAATTTTGTTACATTGTCAGTGCTATAGTCACGTCTGTATGTAAACCAATAATTTAACGTAGTACGTTTTTCCTTTGTAGGACATTTCAGTAACTGCGCTGTGTGGTCAGAGAGTGCAAAATCTAAAACTTCTGATTTAGCTTTTGAAATGTTATGAAAAATGTTATCAATACATGTGCCGCTACTGATACGGGTGGGCTTGTTAATTTCTATTTTTATATTATAACTAAGCAGCAAATGTTCTAATTGTAAAGACCTTAGAGTTTTATTTAATATGTTAATATTGAAATCTCCAGTAATTATAATTTTGCTATTAGGATTTTTACAGAACGATTTTAACAAGAAATTCAATTTTTGAAAAAAAATGTTAAACATGTCATTCGTTTGGTTCGGTACTCTATATATGCAAATAACTATTATATGTTCATCTATAAGTTCTATACCGCAACATTCAACAACATTTGGTACACTACACTTAACAACGTTATCAAGAACTTTGTATAAACTACTGTTTCTGACTAGAATACAAGAACCTCCGTTTCTATTACTTCTACTAAAATGTGACACAAGGGTATAGTTTGGTATATGCAACTGGGATTCATCTCCATCTTTCATGTTGTGCTCTGTTATCGTTATTACGTCTACCTGTTTACCTTCGTCGGCTAGTTCGCATAAATGAATAGTTAAGATATCCGACTTATTGATCAAACCGTTAATATTTTGATGGAAAATTTGTAAACCGTTATTCACGAAAAAAATTTTTGGGCATTGAGTTTAATGTGATTTGATTGGAAATACATGTATTCAAAGAATGATTAATAATATTTTCAGGCATTGGTAAATCTGTTTGTGTAGATTTGCTGTCTAAAGTTTTTTTTGTGCATGAATTTTTTATAGCATTACAATCAAATGTATTAAAATTAGTTTCGAGACGAAGAAGTTCTCTCATAAGTGATCTACAGAGATTGATTTTGAACTGGTTGAATCTTGGTTTAAACCGATAATATGCCATATCTACATAGGTAACGTTTCTTTGATTATTACAAATATGTCGTAACAAGTAGTTTAATTTATACTCATTTAAGTTTTTATTGTATGGAATTTCTGGTATAACAATATTTGCATCTGTTGATTTTACTACACACTGAATAAAAGTATTTAAAGTAATTTCAAAATCATACGGGTTAGTGTCGTTACGTCCTGCTAAAATTATGACGAAGTCTTTTGAAGACAAGTATTTTACTTCACCAATTTCCGGATTAAGAATTTCAGATGTTTTTGCTCCCGGTTTCATAAAACAGGTAACATTGAATTTTGAACCCAAAAGGTTGGCCAAAGCGTCACGAACCTTTCGTCCTTGTCCATCTCCAATGATGACGACTTTTTTCTTGGACTGACTCTTGCCCTCCGTTCTGTTAGTAGTGCCATCTGTTGCTATCTTGTGAAGGACTGGAGAGTCTCGGCCGATTCCCAATCCAGTGGGCTCAAAGACAGTGGCTTCATCTGTTGTTAATGCACAAAGTGTGGTATCACCTTGGTTACTAGCTGTTTTATTAGGCTCAATTATGCTGTCCTCACCAATCCCAATTTATCTGTATTGTACATAGATTTAGCTATAAATAAAATTGATGGGAAAGCAATGTGTAGGGAAATCACAAAAGCCTGTCATTGAAAAACATGTCTAGTTATTCCAGTTTCTAACCGGACTTAAACCTAGACTATCTACAACTCTCATTACTTCAAATATTTTTATAGCTACAATATGTTTACTGATCGATAAAGAAATCAAATTAATTATTATGGAATCTTGATGGAATTACTGATTTCCGATAAATGGTTTTCGTTTATTAATTTATGATTATGAGTATTTTTAAGCACAGAAATGTCAACTGAAATTCAAGGTTTTTTTGGGTTTAAAAATTAAGTTTTATTAGAGGTTTACAGCAAATTTTCAAATATCACTTTCAATCTAACTAGCTGTCTATTTATATATTATATTTTTCAATTTTCACTTTGAAGACGAAATGGCAAAGAACAAAACACATAAACAACATATGAATCGAAATATTATTACATAACAACCTATAGAGCATATTATTCCACAGCAATGACCTTGTGCGAAGTCGCTTGTTAAATCCGCCATTGTATTTCAGACGGTGACGTATTGACCTTCACATTGAAAGAGCCCGTCGGTGTATGCGGCCAAATTCTGCCATGGAACTACCCCATCCCCATGTTTATTTGGAAAATCGCCCCCGCCTTCGCTGCCGGTAAGTTTCATGTTTACTTTTTGAAAGCTTTTATTTTTAGGATTATAGAAATAACGAGTATGTTTTGTCGCAATGTAAAAATATTTCGTGGAGTAAACGACTTGTGTTTCATGTTCTTCTTAAAAATCGATGAGAAGTGACAAGATAATTGAAAGGAATAAAAGAGAATTTTATCCTCTTCGAGTAGCACTGTAGTGTTACATAAAATCTCCAAATATGGAAGAGTTTTGCTGGTGTAAAAAGCAACTTACGTGCCTCTATGGTAAATTCTATCATTGATTTACCATTACTGTGAAAATTTTAATACTAACCTTTTGTGAACTCTACTTTAGCTTCAAAACCTGTCAAACATTAGCATTAGTAATTTTGACGCGTTTTGAACCATATATACTCAGTTCAGAAACCGGCCATTAATCTATTAGTACACTTGAGAAACAAACTGATTGTATTGTTTTTCTGTAGGCTGCACAGTAGTCATCAAACCCGCTGAGCAGACTCCCCTCACAGCCTTGGCAATGGCTGCACTAGTCAAGGAAGCTGGCTTCCCTGCTGGAGTCCTCAACGTAATCCCTGGCTACGGACCCACTGCTGGAGCCGCCATTACACACCACCCTGACGTCGACAAAGTTGCTTTCACTGGTTCCACTGAGGTAAATGCTTATTTCTACACTAATTTATAGCATTTGGTTCATAATCATCATCTTATAGCGTGAATTATTATTCATTGTTTCAAATAATATCAATGGTAATTTTACTTTATTTGATCTAGCTAGGATAATAAATATACCTTCTGCTAAATCTAATGAATTCCCAATAAACTTGATAAAGATTTAAAAGTAAAAATCTGTTGTACATTCTTTTAAATAAGATGTTGGGTTCCCATCGTTATATGGGTAAACCATAGTTGCTCAATTTCGGCGATCAGCTTACAAGGTTTGTAATGAACCTTGAACCTTCTATAAGAATCGATATTGCCAAAAGCCGTTGTTACTCCATCGCATGCTTCAAGCATTTTTTTTCGTCTCTCGTATTATTCACTAAATCTATTTAAAACAATCATGTCAGTAAATATGAGATTTAATGACACGACAAAATTCAACATGAAAAGACAAAATCCATCAATTTCATGCCATGTTTGTAAAAGATAAGATAAGTCAATGATATCACACAATGTTAAGCAAGTCGTCATAACAATAATAAATTTGCAAATTTTCTACGATACCTATTGTTGATACAATGACAATAATTTTTACGGCTTTATCTTAACCTACTGCTCTTCATGCACTTCATTCTTGAAGTATGTTCTTCTATAAATTGCTTCGACATGGCTTCGACGCTTTCTAATAGGATCCTAGGTTGGCTAGAATAGAATTAGGATTGGATAGAATTAGGATTTTTCATCAGGAATTTTTTAGTGGCAAGCTAGATTAGCGGACGAATGGACTCAGGGGTTGAGTCCATCTTCGTTCGCATTCAGATATATATATGTGTAGGTTTAAAAAATACTTCCAACTTATTATTTGGGGAATACTAGTCTGCTGTAATGTAATGTTGTCTTACGATCTGTTAAAACATAATGTTCACTTCCATTTATTATTCCTACTACACACAATGTGGCATTACATTAGCAATGCAAACTATTATGTGCTTCGAATAGTGATTCATATAAGAATATATTTTTTTGTCGTGCAGGTGGGTAGGATCATAATGAGTGCTGCATCTGCCGTCAACCTGAAGAGAGTCACACTTGAACTTGGAGGCAAGAGCGCGCTGGTCGTCTTCAATGATGCTGATGGTAACTTCATTTTCTTTTCTTACGACCCAAATTAAAGTAACACGGTATAAGGGCAGGAAATTTAGAAAAGTTCGTACATCTATTTTAGGCCAGATGCAAATGCAAATTCTTAAACAACTTAGGATTACGTAGGACGACTAGTAGTGGATTGCATATACACGATTAAAGTTTTATTGACAAAACGATTTGAGTTTGAAGAAGAAATATGAATCTTCATTGAACAAAACGGCAACACGCTTGAATTTAATTGCCCAGAACAGTTGAATAGTCTTGTTTCAAATCGTTTAATTGATTGTGGAGACTAAATTAAGGATACTAACAGATGTGCACTCATCGCTTTAAGGCGCTGATATAAGCAAAAACTGAAAAATTGCTGGTTTCCTAACGAAATTTTAGCCAAATCTGTTTAGTTTCAAGCTGCAGAAAAAATATATGTTAATTTTTACTATATTTCAAAGAACACTGTTGTTTCCGAAACATGTTTAAAAATAAAATCCTCGATAGTAATGATCGTCAAAGTTACCTCTAACTTTAACCTTAGAAAAAAAAACCCACTTATGCCGATAAAAATTATACCAAATAATGAATCGAATCTTAATGCAAAACTTTGTTGTTTTAGATTTTTAATAGATAAACTTAGTTTTGAGGAATTCGATAAATTGCTTCATATTTGGCAATAAATTGCAAGCAATTAGTCGTCGCGCTTCTCTTTCTTTTCTATACAGTCCGAGAGTGACCGAGCTTTTACTGTTGTCAGCTGTATTTATATATCTGTGGTTGTCAGCGTCTTAATAAATACTGTTGACTACCGTGTTGTTACTGTACTACATACTACTATACTTACAGTTAGTCGCTTAATGAAAACTGGTAAACTTATTTATATATTATATATCAAGAATGTGTAGACATAAAAAGCTAAAACATTCACCGCACAGTAATCATTTTCAGTTAAGTGTTTGAACTATCTTTGACACATATAATATTTGTCAAGCTTATTTCAGAAATTTCGGTAAACAACATGTCTGAAGTAACTTAGCGATGATAGATATCTTTTTCCAGATATTAGATGAATGTCCTATTCAAAGTACTGAATGTTTCTGGCTTTTTTGCTTAGAACAATATTTTGTATCTGATAATTATTATTATATATAACATCTATGTTAGCAAGGCGGATGATCTAACTAATCTAAAATGCAAACTGAATCATTTAGGAGCAATTTATTTTGAACATAATTAAGTACCTACCTACTTATTACTCAAGGCGTGATATCTAATTTAATTTTAAGATCTGTGCTAGTTATTAAATAATTACATTATCTGAATCTGACCGTCAATATCATCATGAAAATTCATTAACTGTTCTAGTTATAACACGAAGATACTTACTATAATGTATTTTTTTCTGTTTAATGTAAACCTTGATTTATTTTCTTTCATTGAAATCAAAGGTAATTCCTTCACGCTACCAATTATACTTTTCTGAGTATCGGCCAGTAAGTTATTCTTTTCAATTAAAATAAATTAATATTATTTTCCTCTAATGAAACAAAAACTGCCAAACTCCATCAGCCTAATAGTATACAGCATTGCGCTTGAAATATTACGATAAAACGTACTCACACTTGTAAAAATAAATACTTAAAGTTTCATGTTATCATTACCTGGCAATTAGCGTTTCATAAAGTCTGTAAATTAATGGTAGTTTTTCCTCACCCTTAGTAGAAATTTATTGTGTTTGCTCATGTTTGCTTCTACGTTTATAACTTCAATTCATAATCGTAATAATCAGACCTGACGTAATTCAGCCGACAGTTCTTTACACTGAAATGTAATTAACATTATTTGACTCTGTTCAGTCGATAAGGCCGCTGAGATCGCTCACAGGGCTGCGTTTGCCAACGCTGGACAGTGCTGCGTTGCTGGCACCAGGACATACGTCCAGTCTGGTATCTACGACAAGTTCGTCGCTAAAGCCGCCGAGATCGCCAAGAACAGGACAGTGGGAAACCCCTACGAAGATGTTCAACAAGGAGCTCAGGTTTGTAAAAAAAAAGGTTTTAACCTCCACCTTGCAACAGAAAGAAACATCTTTCTAATTTTATCATCTTTTGTTTACGAAAATTTGAAAGATGGCCTATCATTAGCAAGCAGGATTCGGTTAACTAAAGTGATAATTAAAATGCTGTTAAAATGTGATTGCTTTGCTGACAACAGCAATATCAGAAGCATTCAAAACATTCCTCGTTGTGTAACAAACTGATCATTCAAAATTATAGTTTAATAATGGTAACTTATGTTGTTTTCAGATTGACGACGACATGTTCAACAAAGTTATGGGTTACATCGACGCTGGCAAGAAGGGTGGAGCCCGCTGCGTCGCTGGAGGTGACCGCCAAGGGAAAGTTGGCTTCTTCATCCAACCCACCGTCTTCGCTGATGTCAGTGATGACATGAAGATTGCCAAGGAAGAGGTGGGTTGCTAAAAAATGTAAAAGACGGGTCAAATCACATTTCAATCAGTGAAAACGATATAATTAAATAGTATAAGGTTTAACAAATCTTCAGTCATAAATTTACAACGTAATGGCTTAAATAATAGTGATTGATAAAATAATTAGCAATATACTATTCAGTACTAACTTTTTTAGTTTCCACATGCGTGTTTGTGTGATCACAATATTAACGCGTGTCTAATATGTGTTTTAAATTATCCGGTATTCAAATTACCGATGCTTGTTTTTTTAATAATCGTTTTAAGAAGTATAATTATTATTGAAGATGAAAATCCAAGGTCGGTTCCTATTATTTTTATAATATCAGGTATTATGACCAGAAATCAGTCATCGGATATATTGCCCCAAAAATTACATCTCAGATATTTACGATGCGATAACGTTAAAATATATATCAGTACATTCATTCTCATGTCCACTTTTAGATCTTCGGGCCGGTCCAGAGCATCCTCAAGTTCGAATCCTTCGAAGAGGTCGTCGACAGGGCAAACAACTCCAACTATGGTCTGGGTGCTGGTGTCATCACCAACGACATCACTACCGCCCTCGCCTTCGTCAAGCACGTGCGCGCTGGCTCCATGTGGTATGATTTACTTTTCTTCATTATCATCATCGTCATCATTATTTAAGCCGAAATACTGCTGGATATAGGCCTCCCCCAAGTTTTGCCACACCAACCGGTCCTGCATTCAGCGGTTTCCCGCGACCTTCACCAGGTCATTTGTCCCTCCTTTGAGGGAGGCCTTCCAAAGCTTCGTCGTCCGGTACGCGGTTGCAACTACAGAACCTTTTTTCATGAAATAAATTCTCTCGTTGGTCGCAAGCACTACTGCTGAGCATGAGGTTTCTGGTTCAATTCCCAAGTCGTGCAAAGGATTAAAGGGAACGCTGCTGAATGTATGCCAAGTGTTAAGTGATAGTTAACATAACTGGATATCGAAATTTCAGAGGATCCAATAACTACATTGTTCAAAATATAAGAGCACTTGGAAATTCTATAGTAGATTGATGTTCAAATCAATGGAATCTAATCACTTGTAATAGGTACATTTGTGCGAACCGTTTGAACACTCTATTTCGAATGAATACAAGGCCAAAGACACACTTTAAGTCCATCGTCGGTATATAAATATTAACAAGTAATTAGTACCTGAATATTTGTTCCATAATTCGCTTCAGTGAAAAAAAAACTAAACGTATTTCTTTATTTGTTTTTAGGGTCAACACATATGAACATGTGACTCCTCAAACTCCCTTCGGTGGATTCAAGGAATCTGGTATCGGACGTGAAATGTGAGTATTAGTGATAACTTTCTCAGTATCCTTGTACGAGTATGATAGAAATAGTCGCCATGTCCTTATCAATCAACTGTCTGTTGTCTTCAACGTTTATATTCAACTGTCGACTATTCTTGGGCAAATAGGATCATAGCGATGTATTTTATATACCTAGGTACCTTTCTCCGCGATTCTTACAAAAACTTCTGGTTTTTTTAAATAAGTAATCTCATCATATTTCCATCATGGACAATATCTCTAGATCTTGCTAATTAGTCTTTGACATTCCTTGTAAAAGAATTGTCAGCAGCTGCAGAGATTTCACGATTCTAACGTGATATTGTCATATTTTTCAGGGGTGAGGATGGTATCCTGCAATACTTGGAGAACAAGACAGTGTCCTTCAGCCTCCCCAAGAAGCCCCTGCTGTAAACTAAGTAAAACAATAACTGAAAGCTAAGCCAAATCCCCGCTAAATACGAGACTATTATTATTTTTGTATACTTAATTATTTTTTAAATACTTTTTATTGATTAATTTGTGCCAATACAAAAGTTACAATTATTTTTGAAATTGCTGTTTTCTTTACCACTATGATATTCTAAACTTTGGGTATGGTATGGTGCAAAAGCCCGTCAAGTGAATTGTTACGAACAGTAGGTGTTCAAGTGAATTGCCACGCCAATAGTGTACACTAAGTATTCTCAATTCTTTATCAATTATTTATTGCGTACCATAATGTTTACATAGATGTTAGGGTTATTTTATTTTAGTCACAATTATGGACCCTGTCGGGCACAGCATACATTAAAACTAAGAGAGAGGAGGAAGGATACAGAGTGTTTGTTACAATATTTAATTACAATTATTTAAAAATACCCACCGAATTTTTTTCTATTTAATTTATTACGCAATTATTTAATGTGTCATTAATTATTTTGAGTATTTATTAATATAATTAGATATGTAATTAATTACAATTTATCATTTAAGTATTCGTTTATAGTATAGTAGCATTTACTTATAAGGAAAAATTTCAATTTATTGATAAAAATATTATATTTATTTGAACTTTTTATTATTTCGGGTAACTTGTTATAGATTTTTATGGACGTAGTAGTAGTAGTGTGTACTTAGGGGCATGAAGTGAACTGTCATTCCATCTTGTCTGAATAAATTGACAGCTCACTTCATGTTCATTTCACCTAAACATTCACGGTGAGAGATTTACAGAATCGCACAACAGATAATCTTTACAAAACTTGTATTTACTGTTGCAGCCCAAACGCCTGATACATTTTACCTTTTATATTTAATAATAAACATTGCTAACACAATATTGTTAGGCGCTCATTAGCGACGGTGGTTGGAATATTTTTTTTTGTAATAATTTCACTTGCTCTGTAGAACGCCGCGCACACGCATCTCTTTTGTAAAACTTGTAATAAACCTGGATCTTGAAGCTATTTCGGAGTTTGCACTTTGAAGAATTCCCACATTAAGAAGAATAACAAACATTTACTTTTAATATTATTTATGAGAATTAATAAGTCGAGCCACACTTTTAGTTATTAGCCTCGTGATCAAACTTCTCATTTTATAACTAACCAACGGGAAAATGTGATAGCCTCCAATAAACTAATTCGTCTTTTTTACAACGCCAACTAAATATTCTAAGGAAAACGTCAAGTAAAGATCAACAATTATATTAACTTGTCCTTTTTATTTATACATTGCCACCTAATTACTAACTCAGCCACGGAATTTATATCTCATCACCATTTTACAGCGAGTTCGGGATTTGGGGCACCCCGACTCGGACAGGTTAGGTTAGAAGGGGATGGCGGGGTCAAGTGACCGAGCGAAGCGAGCGAACAGACCCCGCCATCCCCTTCGTGGTTATTTTTTTTTATGATACTAATGAAATAGAAGCTAATAGAATATCTTTTTTGATGTCATTTAATAGTATTTTAGAAGTTCACTGCTTGAATGCATGTTACAAATTTAGATGCTGAAAAATAAACACCATGCTGAGTTGTATTTAGAGTGGCTTGTATAGAAGATAACTAGTGGCTAAGATAGTATCATTCAGACGTTCGTTAATTGTGGCTGACTTAGTAATTTAGAAGGCAATATAGATTTTTAGAGGCAAATAATGCTATTAAAAAGATGTCTGTTTAATTAGCACCCATTATTTATTTGTTTTACACCTACCACAGTGTAGTTTTTTTAACTCAAAGGTTGACTGGTATGGAATGCTTTTGCATTAAGCCCGCTTATGTACCACTGGTGTACTTACATGACCTAGGCTTTCAGGGTGAGAGGTTTACAGAACTACACTTCTGTTCACTTCAAGTTCTCTACACCAGGCCTCTGTTGATTCTGGAATTTCAGCACCCGATCCTGTATCCTATGATCCAGTATCCTATCAGTACATCAACACCCATCTCTCAGTCCTCAGCTCCTGACCCTATATCTTTAGAGCCCCAGCCCATGGATGAGGAATGGCTTGATGAAGAGTTACTTAGTTAACACGGTGACATTTTTACAGAATTGCACTACTGTAATAAATTCTCACTGTGAAAATTAAGGTCAGGTGCACATTTTTTTTTTTTTTTTTTTTTAAAAAAAAACGTTGCCCCACACTAGGAATTTCTCCTGAACATGAAGGCAGTTATCAACCCATCCATCAGCAGATCATTAGCCATTGGCCATTTTCTGGATGAAAAGCTCTTTGTTACGCATTTTTTCAGTTTAAGATTTATTTTACTTTAGGCATTTACATAGTTTTTATGTGGTATAGTTAGTATTGTTGACTCCAATTTTGAGATAATTTATGAATTCTACCTTCATAGTTGATCACAACCATAGAGTATATAACTCATAGTGGTTAAATAGCCCTTGATCACAACACATAACTAGATCAACGATAACAACAGCTACTTGTAAAATATAACAATAAGCTCATACCCTCGCTGATCATTTCTGTTCAGCAGACCATGTATCATTTAATTCATATAGTACAAAATACGATTAAACTGTACAGAAACATTTGAGTGTTACTACATTTTAATGTAACATTTTTATTTACCCTTTGAGACACGCGATGTTTAGATTTATTACTTTTATTTCATTTTGTGTAGTGATTACAACCTCTGTGTTTGAGTACGTGAGTATCTTCTCACATATTTTATTATCCTCAACATCATCATTCATCAGTTTTATAATCTGTAGCCCGACTTGTCTCATCATAATCTTTTTAGTTCAATTTGTTGTCCGTCTGTCATCTCAGGATCGCGTGGAGGTATCATGTTCAAATTGATATCAAATACGTAGGCTACTTCCCGTAGACCTACAATCATGAAACTTGGCAAGAAACAAGGTATTTCACAAGTAAAAGGAAAAATCTGAAAATTGTAAAGATTTATCGAAAAAAAAAGGAGTTTCACAACTCTTTTTACGATATCAAACTCCTTCGTACGTCTTGATTTATTCTCCACTTATAACTTACTGACACTGAAACCTCTGTGGGCTTTTCAGGGAGAATTTGATTTAAAGCTGACCAACTACGAAACTTGTAAGGCACCTAAAAGGAAATATTGCGCAGATGTTACGGGACACATATTTGATGATGTTTGGTTAAAATACAACATCTTAGTTAGAGAAAATATGACCACAATTAAAGTAAGTACGTATAAAGAGTTCCATAACAATGTTGAAACTATACCCAATTCAAAGATCAGTGAGGTCGCTCCTCAAAGCTTGTTAAGACCCCAGGAAGCTACTGGACTGCTGGGTGAAACGAGGGTGGCTATGTTAGCCAGGAAATCTAAGCACAGCCGATCCAATGGGAGTCTTAGAACGAGTTCATAGTGTCGCGGTTCTCCTAGTGAGACTTACAGGACAAAATCCAAAATGCCTCTCTGAGCAGATGCATTAGTGGTGGCAGCTTTTTTTTTTTCAATGTCTTAAATTAATAGCCGTCTTTTACCCCCAAGTTGCTTGGGACTGTGGGCAAGCAGAAGAAGATTTGCCTTTTTCAATTTGCCAACATTGAAGTAAACATTTATGATATTTTCAGACCATATTTGTGGGTATGTTGAACAACAAGGAAATCATCAGACTGCGGATAAAAAACTTGTGCGAACATATATTCTTCAAACCACTGATTCAGGCTTTATACAACGTCACAACAGGGCCCTGCGGGATTTATAAAGTTAGTAAAGCAATTGTTACATACCTACTACGGAAAAAATGCTTATTTACTTACAGCAGCTATTTTCTCGTGCCAATGATGGTAGACAGACTTTTTATTGGGCCAAGCCCACCACACATTCCCAGCCACTGCAACTCCTGAAAACCAGAATCAACAGTGGCTACCACCAGAAAAACGCCGAGTCAATGAAGCTCGACGAGTCCCGGAGAAAAGATTCAACTGTCTTGAACCCCGCAAGGAAATTAATCAGAGAGGAGTATAAAAAAATATAAGTTCCACTTCCCTGCTAATATACCAATGGGTCCTAAATTGTTAGCTACTTTTGATTATCAGTATTAGGTATGGCAAAATCGCTTGAACGCACGGAAAGTTCTGGTTTCTACATGGTCCCGGGTATAGTAAACTACTCCAGGTGTATGAACACTATCTGACATAAAGTATTATGTTAGATAGCGTTCAGTTTTCCAAAAAATACACTGCCATAAAATATTTTGTGCGGTTTGTTAGTATTCAAGGTTAGATGTAGAACATTGACAGAAAGGCCATTTGGATAAAAGTTCCTCCCAGACGTAAGTCTGCGGGCGTGTGGACGGCGAGCGTTGGGTGGCTCGCCGTCCGATCAAAGCCAGGCCCGCGTTGTGTTCCACGCACGCCTCAAAGAGATGTCAGCATAGTAGACAGCCGCCCGCGGTGACTCTTTCGAACAAAATTCGCAACCCTGGCAGGCTCTGGCCCTAACGGGCCCCCCGTTAGGGCCAGAGCCTGCCAGTGTTGCGAATTTTGTTCGAAAGAGTCACCGCGGGCCTGGAACGCATAGGGAACTACCTATGAGGAACGGGGATGGGTTTTAGTCAGTAAGAGTCTGACACTCCCTCCCGCTCCACCCAGAGCAGGAGTCATTTGATGATTTCCCATACATAAAAAAGACGTAGGTCTGGGGTTTAAATCGAAATCTTAAGCACGGTCGCGTTGCGGTTAAAAATCTAGATCCGTGATCTTTCAAGACCATTGGACTGTCATGAATAGACGAGTGTCCATCTCTTACTAGAGGCTGGTAAACTTGAAGACGTCAAAAAGGCTTTGAATGATCTAATAAACTGTCCTCCGTAAGTTCCGTACCCTTGAAACTGATTCGTGGCTTTTCACCGTGGCCAAATGTGTTTCCGCTGGGAATTTCTTACTAGTAGCTTGGCAGTTTAGATTTGTACCTACTTGATAGCAATATGCTGATCCCTTAACACGGTAGTAGTGTATATATATATATATGTATCCTTGGGCTGGGAGATGTTCTACCCAACATGTTTTGTGTGTGAATGATTTTAGATTAACAAAATTAAATCCTTCCAGGGACACACCGTCTTCAGCGTGGACATCCAGGCTATTTCCCGCACTCTCTATGGTGGCAAGTTCATGTATGGAAACTGGACGTACAAATCATTGTACTTCAACGATTATTGCAATTTGCACTGTGAAATTCTGCACGTGACGGTTACTCCGAAAAAAACGTTTCCAACTTTATAATTAAATGTGTTTTATTAGATTTATTTTAAAATAAAATTGTTTGGTTTCCAATTGGGTGTACCTCGTACCTTATTATTTTCTTGAATGCCTGATAGCCTTTCTTTTCGGTAAGGTACCAACTGCCTTCCAAAATATATTTCAATGACTTCGAAAATTTGAAAACCAGGCACCTAATTCAGATAAATATGTAATTCCGAGACCTCAAATTAAATACCCTTCACATAGTATCACGCCTTTTTTTACCAGAAGGGACAGATATAGAAGTCACAAAAAGCCTTATATTCCGGCCAATTAATGAGCATCATAGACGCTAGATGGTAAAATCAATTTGTGCAGTGAATGATGAGCGTTTAAGTACTTACATGTTCATATTTGTGTGCATAACGTAATTATACAAATACGCAACCGATTGACAAATCATAACCATTTATAGTCAACGAACCATGTCATGCATTAACCAAATTGTAATTATATGTCTGTGTGCGTTGAATTAGAATAACATTATAGAAACGAATTCATTGAATATAAAAGTATAAGTCAACGCTATGTTAAAATATCTCGTGTTTATTTCATTATATTTTATGGTCTCAAAATCATTGTTGGAATATGTAAGTGATGGATAAGTAATACGAGGCACAGTAACTATAAAAAAAGAGACAGAGCGATAAATGCTGGACATAAAATCCATAATCACTCTCTCGTTCTCTCTTTTCGAAAAAGTTCTCAACTGACTTTTTTAGAGTTTAGGTATTGTGCGAATGTGTTTCAAGTTTCATTAAAATCGGTGCATTTATTTGCGAAATTTTGGACTTATTTGTTTGAAATACCGTGTCCCATAAACGTGGGACTCTTATAGACTTAACCAGAGTCTTTTGCTCGATTTTTAGGGTGAATTCGACGTAAAAATGACTAAAGTGGAAAGTTGCAGAGGACCTAAGCGCAAAAACTGTGTTGAGATAGTGACAAAAATTGGAAATGACACTTCCTTGGAATTGGATATTCATGTCAAGGAAGATATGAAGACGATTAAGGTATCAGGGACTTGGGACTTCCTACGTAATAAGTAGTAAAACTGCATTATTCACCTCTATTCACTAAAAATCCTTGACAGAGAGTAAATCGGTGACTCCACGGCATTCTAGGTCTGGAAAAAGTGTTGGCCGTCAGCGGCGAGATGGGAAAACGAAATTGTTGCCTTCACGGGCAGAATGTAGTATGGTTTAGCAGGAACAGAAACGTGAGGATTTGAACAACAAAAGACAGGCCTGTGCCTCGCGAATTGGGGCTGTGGGCAACGATCTTTTGAAGATCTAAATATCAGATCGTAACTTATAGTAGAAGAGTTGTTAATCGAAGCCTTTGAAATCGTACAGTATGTTTGTTTTCAATTTAACTATAACACGAACTCTGTTATAGTTAAATTGAACGTTCCCTGAAAAGTTATAAGAACGTGTTAAATTATTTTGATCAACCACCAAAATATGAAGCAGTAAACGGTCATCGTCATCATTACTTTAGTTTTTTTTATCGAAATACATCGTTTGAAGATCTATCAAAATAAATACACCGAGGCTGGACTTACTATTCTTGTGAAGCTTGTGTGAGATAAAATTAAGACTTCTACTCTTCTTTTGTTTCAGGGCAAAATTACCGGTTTCATAAACGACAAGGCGCTGTTACGGCTCCAGATGAAGAATTTGTGCGACCACATCTTCCTCAGACCCTTGATTCAGGGACTATTTAATGTTACGAACCATTGTGCGATTGAGAAGGTTATCTTTGAACATTACAAACTGTTAAAACAAATACTCCTTAGAATGCAAAAGACGCACTCTGAGATACTTGTACTTCAAAACGTCCAAAAATTTTCCACTATGACAGTTCTCTAACAGATAACAAACAGTATAAAATCTTACAGCGTGTTAAGGAGCATACAGTTTGTGCTGGCAAAATGCCTTATCTCTCTTCTTCATTCGACTGACATTATAGTCCAATCTGTCAAAAATGTATGGAAATTGAGGCTTTGACAGATTGCGACTGAAATGCGAATCCAAACGTTGCTTGGCCCTCTTTTCTTTTATTTTACACTCAAACATGATGTGTGTTACTTGTTTTGTTTTCAGGGCCGATTTCGACTACATGTGGACATACAAATGATTGCTCGTAATTTCTACGGAGGCAAGTTCATTTATGGAAACTGGAAGTTCAAATGGATTTTTTATAATGATTTCTGTAACTTGCATTGCGGTGAAATGTATCTTTCGATGACTCCAAAGGGAATTGCTGTTGGCGAATAATAATAAAGAAATGAATAAGTTTGACATTAAATTGATTATCAACAAACCATTCTACAATTTTTTTCTTCCTTTTTACCTTTCCCAAAATACCTACTTCTGAGACTATCTCCAGTAAAAAAACTACCGTAAGACGAACTATGTTTAAGGTTACAATAAGCCAAGAGTATATTAAAACTAACCAATCGCCTATAAATAGCAGAGTCAGAATGCTCAACCTCCTTCACATTAAGAGAGTCAAGAATCAAGATTTTTAAAATCCTTATTTAGCAAGCTGTAGAAGAGGCCATAACTGTTAAAATAGCAATATTCTTTACAACTGACGTATCATAGAGACTTTTAAAGTGTAGCTGGGATGATTGGGATACAAAAGAGACAATGGTAAAATACCAAGTTGCAGGTATGTGCGACACAAATATCGATCTTAATAACCATTTCAGATAATCAACTTCTGGAAATTTCATCATAACTACTCGAACCGGAAGAAAAACCTTATCTCATTTATTTACCAAAGCATCAGCAAATTAAACTCTTGACAAACCGATCTATAAATATTTATAATTATTTCCAGTGAACGACATTAAATGCTCAGTTTCCAATAATCAACAGCAATCATGAAAAATTTCACTGTTCAACGAACCATTTCATTGGCCTGTAATCACTTGTTTTTAACAAAAATAAACCAGAAATGTAAACGTTTACTTAACTACATTTTTGTGAAAATTTTATTTCTGTCAAACGTGGAAGTAGCTTGAAGTCAATATGTTTGTAACGTTTCTTATGCTTATCACAGTTTATCCTGTCTACGTGGAACCAAATGCGCAAAAGGAGTATGTAAGTCAATCTTCATGTGTCTATATTCCTGGTCCGTCGAAAGTCTACGATGGAGCGAGCTTACCCAGAAGGAGCCTGTTCACTCTAACTTTGAAGAGATTAGGGCTGTAAGCTTTTGGAAACACAGACGCAGGCAGAGAGTTCCACTCCTTTGCTGTGCGCATTATAAAAGACGTTTGGAAACGCTTAGTGCGAATTGGTGGAATAGCTACAAGGTAGGGATGGTAAGATGCAGTGCGTCTGGATGTCCGATGGTAGAAGGGGGCCGGTGGGATGAGGTCGTGGAGTTCTTGGGCACACTCACCGAAGTACAATCTGTAGAAGACCGATAAGCAGGCAACCTTACGGCGATGAGCCAAGCTATGTAGCTTGGCATCCACCAGTTTTGCGTCACCGATGAGCCTCTTAGCTCTGCGTTCCACCGAGTCAAGCGCGGCAAGCTGATACTTAGCTGAGCCATCCCAAAGGTGGCTACAATACTCCATGCAGGATCGGACTTGTGCTTTGTAAAAGCTGCCCAGGCCTGAAGTATCGGTTCACCCTATTTAGGATGCCCAGCTTTTGTTATTGTGGTCATTTTCCAAAAATGTATTAAAGTAATATTCTAAAAGTTACTTCCCGAAGAATCGCCAAACTTAAGCGGCAAAGAACATAATAACCGATGGGGTAGAAAGCTATGAAGTGGCGACCGCGTACCGGAAGACGAAGCGTTGGAAAGCCTCCCACAAGGTGGACTGCTGACTTGGTGAAAGCCGCGGGATTCCGCAGGGTGCGAGGCGCACACCGGTCGTTATGAAGACACTTATATATTTATTTAAAACTTCATGCACACAAATGTACAGAGACGGACTTAATGCCTTAGGCATTAGGACACTTAGAGGAGGTCTATGTCCAGCAGGACGCCTTTTGGCTAAAGTAATAATGATGATAACCGTTTACCGCCTCATATTTTGGTGGTTGATTGAAATTACTTAGCACGTCCTTATTACTTTTCAGGGAACGTTCAATTTAACTATAACACAGTTCGACCTATGCAAAGGGCCGAAACAAAAAGATTGTGCTATTTCAAAGGCTTCGATTAGCAACTCTTCTACAATAAATTACGATTTGACAGTTTTACAAAATGTGTCACCAACGAAGGTAAGGCGTGAGACGTTTTATTTGAGATGAATGATGTGTATGTACGGTTTCTCTCGTCTTGCCAATGGGGGTATCGTGTTTCCTAGTGTCTAGGTTGCAGAGGTAAGACAGGCAGTCTCCTCATGTAAAATATACTAATATAATAAAGCTGAAGAGTTTGTTTGAACGCGCTTCTTTGAAACTACCAGTCGGATTTGGAAAATTCGTCTTGTATATGATGGCCTCATTCATAAGGAAGGTTGAGGAGCTCGTTGCTAAATTATAACAACCGTACGGGTCGATCTTAAAGGTTAAGCAACGCTTGGCGAGGTTGGTCTGTGGATGAGGTGACCATCATGACATACTGAGACTCCTCCGTGCCTAGTAAAGTAAAGCACGTTAAGTCGTTGGTCCCGGCGGTCATTTGGAGATCTTTGGCAGTCGTTACGGATTGTCAGAAGCCAGAAAATCTGACACCAGTCTTGACAAGAAGTACCGTGTTACCCAGTTAATGGGTTGTGGACGTCTGGTAGGCAGCCGCTCCACGTAAAATACTGGTATTCAGCTGAATCCGGTTTGACTGGGAGCCGACCCCAATATAGTTGGGAAAGGCTAGGCAGATGATGATTCACGAGGAAGGCTATAGGTTAAACAGGAACGGAAAAAACGAGATATGCGCGTACGAAGTCGCGGTCAAAAGTTATTACTTATATATATAGCAATATTCGGACTAAAAGCGAATCCGAATAACTCAATCAATCTATCCCTTTATCCAACTATTTTCTAGTTGAAATTGAAATTATCTATCACTAAAATTACCATTTCAGGGTAAAATCGTGGCTCATACAAATGGAAAGGAGTTCCTTAGACTTCAAGTGAAGAAACCGTGCGAGCATCTGTTCTTGAGGCCCTTATTTAGCTCACTCATGAACGTGACCAAAGACTGTTACGTTGTCAAAGTAAGTAAAAGTTAGTAAAAGATGAGGACACTCAGCATCAGAAATAAGGAGATTCACTGGAAAACCCAATTAACTGAGTCAGCTTTAATAGTTATCTTGTAGCGACCGTGTACCGCCTAAGTATTAGATAGGCCTTCAAGAAAAGGGATTGACGACTTTAAGATTTATGAAGGAGATCCGCGGGCTATGTCAGATTAGCCGTGTTAGCAAAAGTAATGAAAAGAACACTCTATTCAGTTAATCCAAACGTCTCTTTTCATTCGTATAGTAGTACCTTTATCATCTTGCTATTTTTGCAGGGACACTACAAGTACAACGTTGACATACTGGGTATAGCGCAGTCTTATTTTGGAGGTACATTCGTATTCGGCAATTGGACGTTTAAATCACTGTTCTACAATGACGATTGCAATTTCTCCTGCGCTAACATTCAAGTTGTGATGTCTCCGTTGAAAAAGGCCCATTAAAACACAAAACGTTGTCTTACAGTGAACATAAAACGGTTTTTATTCCTGCAAACCTGTAATTAACGATCCCTCGAAGCTCGAAGGGTATGGCCCTTCGAGCTTCGAGGGATCGTTAATCCTCGTGAAGCCTCGTTTCCACTAGGCAACATTTGACGCGCAACGCGTAACGCTCAACATGTTCAGCAACATTGCACAACAACGCGCGACGTTGCCAGCAGGCGCTCAACATGGACAATGTTACTAAAAAAAAGTTCCTCGTTGCCGTTCAACATGATGAGCAACATGTAGTGCATCATGACGCGCGAATGTTGCCTAGTGGATACACGGCTTTAGAACCCTATGTTAGTACTACTTTTTTGCTCTGCAACTGTTTACGTAATGATTGATATTCAAATAAAACCCATCAAAAAGTAACAAAACTTAGTTTTATTTCTTAATTTAAAAATTTAATAAATTACCTATGTACTTAACAATACAACATTTTACTTTGGATTTGTGTATGAAATAAAAGTAACCCTTCACTTTGAACCATCTCTGTGGAGACGAAAGAATTAATTACCTTCATCAAATCAGTCGAATGGGCAATCTTCGTTGTGATCGAAACTGACGCAGTACATCCCTCGAGCCCTGGGTACAAAAAGAGTTCATCTAATGAATTGACCTACTCCGTACACATCAACGTAAGGTTCAGTTGAAAAACAAAGTCAAGCAGCTCCTAGTTGTCTGGCATTTTGCTGAACTGGACCTATTTGGCGCAACCACGGGCAGATGTTATTGTTTTAAAATTCAAGTTTCTTTTTATTTGTACCTACATTGTATGTATCTGTGTGTGCCAAATAAACTAATTTTGTTTCTTTTCTTCATGGAAGTGGTTGATTTTTAATGATAGGCTAGCGTTAGATCGCAGTCTCACGTGATTTTATATACGCTTTGCCTAGAAGAAACTTATTCACTATTGATTTGACTCTAGACCCCCGGATTGTACCGATGGTAACCATAGCCCCATGTTGTCAACTACTGACCATACGCCAATCACACGAAATTACACTCGTTCTTCCGTTTACCAGTCTCATTCAGATTGGTACCTGATTTTTGCCTTTCAAAAATCTTCGTGTTATCTTCTCTTTCTACAATCTACTAACGTTAAATATCAACTTACGAATCAGGAACCTCTTCACCAAGCATTACAGCTTTTCTGTCGAACTTGATGCCCCAATGCCCTCGTTCCTTAGGGCATGTACTGTCGCATGGTATTCCGACCAGACGTCGCTTTTTACGTACACTGGCGGCGAAGTAACATGAACTCATGAAGTGGCTACATCGGGCAATACCTGAGGAAAGACAGAGAAGAATAATAAAATTTATAAAACAGAGTACCATATATGGATTAACGGCCGCTTTCTATAATATATCTCAATCCCAATCTTGATCCCGATCCCTGTCTGTAACCAATCAACGGCCGAGTTTGTGTCCTTCACCACACAATCCTCACCTTTGATTGGTTACAGACAAGGATCGGGATCAAGATTGGGATTGAGATATATTAGATATAGAAAGCGGCCGTAAATCAGCCATTGTTGTTGTCCGGTAAAGTGTTTAACATAATTATGGGTTATATTAAAAGGCAGAGCAGTCTTAGGAACATGAAAGTCTTTATGCAGCATGTGCTCAGTTTATCATCCAAAAGCTCTTGGCATTTTCAGTCTCAACAGTTGGATGATTTACTCGAACAGTTCAACAACACTATGAAACTACTTTAACACTATGAAATAACAGATAGAAAGCGAATATGCGATCGACTCGATCATTTGCTAGCCATGATTGTTAAGTACATATTATAAGGACTACGCCCATGACTTTGCCAGTCCATTAACGTGGATGCGGAGCGGTCTGTCTGTCCATTGATGCGGAGCGAGGTAGTGCGGAGCGGAGTTGCGGACTGTGCGGACGAGACATTACGCGACGAGTAGGTACATTTGAGCGGGCGGCCGTTTTTTTCTGCTTTCCCGCTCCGCTTCCCCGTCCCGCTTCCCGGTTTTGCATGAATTTTTAAACTAGTTTGCAAATCCCTGTTCACTGAAGTGGAGAGGATATTTTATGCAATTCCATTGGTTAATATTGGCACCGCTCCGCTCCGCTTCTCACCTCTCCGCACCAGTGGACAGCCAGCCTAACTCCACTCGGTTAACTTCAGAAATAGCTCTGCAAATAAACAAAACTCCTGCGAATCACTTACGCATAACATGTCCTTTGCAGCCAGGTTGCAGTTTTCCACCGTTGACACAGAAGTCTGCATGACCGATCAGTCCTTCTTCGCCTAGGAAACCAGCGTTGGTGTGCATGACTTGCACCACATAAGCATCATCTCTACCTAAGCGGAATTGGCGAGACCCATAAGCTGATACCAAAGGTCTTCCTGGATCTAAGCCTGAAAACAACAGACAATTTGATATAAAAAGGAGATCATTCGGACAGTGGGTCATCTTAGGAGCGTCTGCATTTTGGTATATTTAAACACGTAGACTTCAGCTGAAAGATAGATAAGATATTTCCTGGAACAGTTCTTCGCCAGTAGAAAAGGCTGAAGGACAAACGGCGGACAATGCAATAAGATAAATAAATTAGAATCAAATCAGTGTAAGAATAAATTAGGATCTTTGAAGAGACAGCAACTATAGCAATATAATGGAATCCCTACGCAAACATAAAATAGCACCTGACAAGTTTAGTAATGTTTACATTTTGTTATAGTAGAAGCTGGCAGAAGTCTGAGCAGACCGATGTGAACATAGCTACTAAACTACGGTTTGATGCATCGACATCTCATAATAAGACCGTGGAAAGCATAAATCCTTTTAAAACTAAAGAATACAGACCAAAGTTCTAAAGCTGTCAGTGAAACTGACGTATTGATTTAAAAAAAAAACTAATAATTTTTCATTCTAAATTAAACACTAAAACCATTGGCATAAAATTTATTTCGCAAAAAACAGGCAATGCCTCATTGACAAGTCAAGTTCAAGAACAGAGTTGCCAGACATTAGAAATTCCCGCTTTAGGTGCTACCTTGTGCGCCTTGAGCAATTGAGTATTATTTTATGATACCCAAGTTCGTTCCATATTAAAAAAAGATGAAGGTATGTGTACTTTTCCTAATTTATATAGTAAAAAAGTAATTTAGTAATTAATCTAAAAGGTTTATAGTCGATTATATCTTGTTACAGAAATTAAAAAATTAACACCTTTTTTCCATGTAATTAAAACGACTTTCATAGTAATATTCAGTAATTTAACTATTAATAATAAACCTCTTCATTTAAATTGAAAAAAATCGATCCAAACAAATAGGTTGCACGTCGCTGGATTAAAAATCTTGATGCTGGCAACCAAGAGTTCGTATCAGTTTGCCTGAAGCCGGCTTTGGGCGAGTACGTGAATAGTACAGTCGATAAACTCAGATAAACAGCTGATATTTTAATCACAAATATGGTGGAAGTAGACGTAAAATACACCAAGGTAAGTGTTGATTAGATTACATCATCAAAAAAAACGACGGACAATGTTATATTTTTCTTCAGTGTACCGTAATATTTTTTTATTTTTAGACCACATTGTCGCCGCTGCCCGGCGGCATTGATAACATGTTTTTATTGAGTAGAAGTTTAGCTGTAGACGAAACACAAATGTCTAGATTTTGCAAAATATCACAGCATCCGTTTTTGCTTATGAATTTTATGTAGATAAGTTAACGACGGTAAAAAACCCACAACTTGAACTCATAAAATAGATATATATGTAGTAGACCTACCTACATGTATTCAGAAAAAAATATTGACCTATCTTGTTTGTTATGCCACCGTTCTGCTATCACTAGAAAACATGCCGCTCTTGACGACAGTGAAATTAATAACTTACTAGGTACATGAAATTATATTTTCGATAAAAAACTTTGATACCTACATACAAAAAAATGTTTTTTTTTCTTTAAATGAGGTGATTTATCAATTCCCATATAAGAAGTGCACGAAAAAGTTTTGTTTCATTATGACACGTTTAAAGTACCTAAATGTTTTTTGTGATTTTCATAATTGGCCTTTTACTTCATAACTGACGTTCTCTGAGAAGAAATCTATACTATCTATACTAATATTATAAAGCTGAAGAATTTGTTTGTTTGAACGCGCTAATCTCTGGAACTACCAGTCGGATTTGAAAAATTATTTTTGTTACCCACATTCATGAGGAGATAGATTAGATTAGATTCGGGATATGCGTATACGAAGTCGCGGGCAAAAGCTAGTTGTTTCTAAATGTTTTGACTGCGCTGTCCCACCATAGGTCAAAGGTCACCCAATCTTCCTTAGAAGCAAAGCCAAAACAAAAGTCAGAATAAATATTGGTCTAGTGATCTCATAACTAGGTAACGTTTATATTTTGTAGAAATGATTTGCCAGAATTCGAGTCCCCACTCCTGACAAATACAAAGTGCGTTTCTAAATGCAGCCAATAAAATTCTGGATGTGATGAAGATTCATGTCATCATTTTACTAACATTTTACGAATGTTTCGATTCTCAGAATAAGACATTTAAAGATCTATTGAATTCCATTGTCTTTTTGTAGTTTAGACCTATTTGGGATATTTTGCTAAAATAGTAGTGCTAAAAGAGTAGATTTACAGGCCGCAAAATACATTATTTAGTTAACTCTGAAATAATTTTACTAGGTAGGTACCTTCCAATTTTATTTTAGTTTCGCCATTTTTCCGGCAAAATACATTTTTGACAATGATTTTTATAATTAAACTATTGCAACATTATTTTAAGTCACTGATTCAATTTCCCTGTCATTTTCCAGTTTGTTGTCAATAAAAAAATGGAAATGACCAAGAAAATGCATAAAGAAATAAAATTTAACAAAGTGATTACAATTTAAATACATATATTTGAATACTTATTAGATTTTTTGTTTTTGGTTTAAAACCAGGCCTGGAAACCATTTTTAAAACTCATTACTCCGCAGAATTCCTGAATCATTTCAACCCAAACGTAGATATGTATGTATAGTAGGTACTCCCGCTGTTATTGCCTTTAGAGGAAGAGATCAATTTCATAAAATTGTCTTGTCATGTCTCAACAATGATACTTTGCCTAGTGTCTTTGAAAATCAAATAAAATTTGAACTTAGTTTACTCACTAGAGACATCATATTTTTTCGTAAACATCTTCTATTTCACTTGATATATCCGGTGTAGGGTAGCTACATTATAAAAAAATATGTTCTTAATTTTACACAGTTGTTCATCAACAATGAGTGGGTGGATGCAGTCAGCAAGAAGACCTTCCCCACTATCAACCCTCAGAATGAGAGCGTCATCACACAGGTGGCTGAAGGCGACAAGGTAAGTGGCATATTTGACTAGTTATTAATAGTCAGTCAATGATAGTCATTGGCTCATCGAGTCTATGATAGTCGACAGATATGGAACGATAGTCGATCAAAGATAAGATTCCTAGCTAGCCAAGGGTGAAAAGGTGCTAGAAGGATTGAGTGAAAAGTGATATGAGAGAAAATGGAGTTAGGGATACCATGGCAGTTGACAGGATGGGTTGGAAGAAGAAAACGTATTGTGCCGACCCCATGTACCATGGGACAAAGGCAGAAAGATGATGATCACAGAGTTGAACACTGCACCAATAAGTGTCCCGGTATCTTTCAAGGTCGTTGGACGGTTCTAAATAATATTCAAAAGAAAACTTAATTAAAATAAAATTATTTTACGTTAAAATGTCATCATAACTGTAGCAGTAAAAATCTGAACAAAGGCTAAGATATTATGGCAGCAATTAAAATTATCACTTCATTACTGAAACATCTGCTCTGTTTGTAGAAAGATAATTCAAGTACAGTAATGTAAAGTACTAGAACGGAATTACAATTTTTACAAAAAATATTGTTAAGTGAGGCAGTGACAAAACTAGGGCATGATATTGATGACAATTAAAAATAAAAAGTTAATAGAACCGCAATCATGGAAATCATTTCATCTCTAACGATCAATAAAAAACGATAAACCACAGTTATTTGGTCCCAGGTGTCAAGGCCTTAATAAATCGATATGATCGATCGACGAAAATGAATAAGGCAATTATTAAATCCAAGACTACCCCCGATGTGGTGAATATCATATTTAGATCCAAAAAGATTAGCTAACATTCCACTCTGACGAATTTCTCTTGAATAACGTTTATATGTTTAGCCAATTTGATAATGATAATGTCGTTGAAGTACCTAAATAATACATGAAATGTTTTTTGTTTTATAGGCCGACATAGATTTGGCGGTAGCAGCAGCCAAAAATGCCTTCGCCCGCTATTCACCATGGCGTACCATTGACGCTTCACAACGTGGTCTTCATATACTCAGGTTGGCAGACCTGATAGAATCCCAAGCTAGATACTTGGCAGAACTGGAAACGTTGGACTGTGGAAAGCCGGTCAAAGACGCCGAGGAAGAAGTGTACTATTCAGCGACAGTTTTGAGATATTACGCCGGCAAGGCTGACAAAATATTGGGAAACACGATCCCTGCAGGTAAGCCATTTCTGGATTAGACTAAAAATAAAATGACAACGGTTGCTATTTTTTTGTAAAATATAAACTTTTTCAAGAAAAAATTAACCGACTTCATCAACTTTAATTTTGGAAGTCGGTGTCAAAGAACGAAGCTCGAAGTAACCACACGAGAAACACCGACTTCCAAAATTATATTTTTTTGTACTTTGTAGTGATTTTTATTTGGAAGTCGGTTGTATTTTTTTTTTTTTTTTAATTTTTAGTGCTACCCCCAAAAATTCCAATCAGTCATATCTATTTAATTGTCTATCTCCGAAGTTCTTCATCAGATCTTTACGAAATTTAAATGGAACCTTTCTTTTAGAATTTTGCAAATCTGTCTATATATAACGGAGTTATGCCCGAACATACATAAAAAACATATAATTATATAAACTTCCGAATTGATAACCTCCTCCTTTTTGAAGTCGTTTAAAAACTAACGATACCGAATCTTCGCCCATCTAGATACAAGTGATCAAGATATAAAAAGTGACGAATTACCTAATTTAATTATTATTTACAACTTGCCTGACGATAGCAAAGGCTGATCAATTTTCATTTCTACATCGATCTTATAATTATCTTGATGAAAGTTTTGTTTGATAGGAATCTGCCGTAGTGCAGCCAGCATGTCATTTTCTTCTTTTACGAGCTTTTGCCCGCGACTTCATACGCGCATATCAAGTATGAAATATACTTTTCAACACATTTGCTCAAAAAATGCATTTACGAAGCCTGTATGCATCGTTCGAAAGTTCAAAATTATGCACCACACAATGGAGCGTGCGGCAAAGTAGGTACTCTCACTTAAGTACATATTTTACCGCTAACTCCGTTGTATAGCGCCGTGCGTATTCTTTACGGTTTTTTTTTTAATTTCCATAAAAATTAATAAGAATTCCACCAAGGAGTTTCACATCACGAGAATATTATAAGCTGAATGATCGAACCGATTCGAACCTCCTTGGAAGTGCTTTTGCTGTATACGTTTGTCTCGTTTTAATATTAAAGAGAAAATGAGAGAAGATAAATAAAAATAAATGAAAGACTTGGTTCTAATTTTCGCCACGCGCATGTGGCGCCCTTTGCAAATTCGCGCCATTTTCATATTAGAAACGTCAAAGATTGTTGCGACTTTCCTACTGATTTCTAAAGACAATTTTTTTTATTTCAACTTATATGAACTGTTTTCTCGCAAATGTGTCGAAAAACGTTGTATGACACACGTGCGGATTTGGTTTTTACAAACTCGTAACTATGGTAAGCCCTCGACTTCGTCTCGTGCTTACATTCGTCTACTCGTTTGTAAAAAACAACTTACCACACTAATATCATAAATAACTATTACGACCTATTCTCATACCTACCAAGTATACATCAAAAATTTAATAAAAATCGATCGAGCCGTTTCAGAGGAGTACGACCACAAACTCCGTGACACGAGATTTTTTATATACAACGTGTAACAGAATAAACGCAATACCTCTTAAGGGGTCATTGTACTCATCATTATGAACAACTTTTACTATAAGACCAACCCCGAAATCGCGAAAAAAAACAGCTGTTCAGAACATTTTATCGAGAAGCGCACAAACATGTATGGGGCAGTCGATTTTTTTTGTGCGATTTCAGTGTTGGTCCCATAGTAAAAGTTGTTCATATTGACGAGTACAATGACCCCTTAAGAGGTATTGCGTTTATTCTGTTACACGTTGTATATAGATTATGCTCACAGTTTGTTATATCCGCATTGTTAATGTTATCTCCTGGATAGAATTCATTGACGTCTAGTGTCACGATCTAGCATCCTCTATTAGCGTGATTTCAGTTTGTTAAATTGCAAGATGCAAAGCTATCTCAGCTGTTCATTTGTTTTCTAGCTGATAACGTTTGATTATCAAGGTTACGTTCTTAGTATTTGCTAATTACACTGATGTGGTAGGTACTTTGTGAATTTATTTAGATAATTTATTTATTTATTTAAGGATTACCAACGAGTAAGTACATTACAAAAAACTTCTCTAAAATACAAACATGTTACACAATACGTTTTCGTGAGTGTGCATCACTCAATTATAGGTAACCACAACTTGCACATTAATGAGTCTACATGCTCCAACTGAATATAATATTTAACATGACTATTACAAATACAATAATTGTAGATAACGTGATTGAGTAGGTACCTATTATTATCAATTAACCTTTCTCTTTTGCATTTGATAAAAAAAAACGTTTTTACAAAAAATACAACCGACTTTTAAATACAAAACACTACAAATTACAAAATAACTTTAATTTTGGAAGTCGGTGTTTCTCGTGTGGTTTCTTCGTTTTTTGAGAATAGTACTTTGTAGTGCTACCTCCATCGATCACTTGTTCTTTATTAGTCATCGATGGCTACCCCCAAATATTCCAACCACTATCTATTTAGCTGTCTATCTCCACAGTTCTTCATCAGATCTTTACGAAATTTAAATGGGACCATTTCGGAATAAACCTCTTTTGAATAACAAAGAATTTTGCAAATATCGTCTTTATATGACAGAGGTATGCCCGAAAATAAAAAAAATATATGTTTAATCATCCGATTTGTTAATCTCCTCCTTTTTGAAGCCAGGTAAAAAAAAAACTCTCGATATGTCAAACAAATATATTCATAGATTCGTAACTACTGATTGCTCGGTGGTATTTTAGGCTTGAAACTCAAGGGGAGACCAGGTGTAAGAGCCAACACAAAACCTTTCTACAAGTTAATGCTGTTAATCCATACGAAAGTCTTCCACAGGTGCATAATTATGCTCTTGCGAAAATCTCTTTGATCAAATGGTTTGACATCTGAAGGGCAGATTTTGTTAAGGATAAGCAATGTACAGATTTCGTGAGGCAAAAAGCCTTACTACACAATTATGACTTGAATAATTTTTTTGTTTAGGTCATCACTGCTTCAAATATGATAAAGTTCAAATGTGACAGAATGTTTAACGTTTTTCTCTTACAGATGGTGAAGTATTATCTTTCACTCTGAAAGAACCAGTAGGTGTGTGTGGTCAGATTATACCATGGAACTATCCAATTCCGATGTTGGCGTGGAAAATTGCACCAGCCTTAGCGGCAGGTATGAGTATATTGTTTATTACAATAATTAGCATAATGTATTGTTTAATTAGCGACTGTTTACGATCTTAGAAGGAAATGCAAATGTAGATATTTCTACTTATTTACTTTTCTTTGTTATCTGAATTGAATGTGGATTATAATGTATTGTATAGGATCCTGGGAATTCAATCAGAGGTCTGGTTATACAAGGACTTGTATATTTTTATACGAGTATCAGAAACCTAAATCAAAGGCTTTTGGCTCGTTGATCACGAAGAAAACCTTAATGTTAGCTTACCATTTAGTACGGACTTTAGCTCGTGTGAAATAGTTTCATTACATTTATCAAACTTCGTTCAGGTTGCACAATAGTCTTAAAGCCGGCAGAACAGACGCCACTTACTGCATTAGCACTAGCCGCCCTCATCAGGGAGGCAGGATTCCCTCCAGGAGTTGTCAACGTGGTACCAGGGTACGGACCCACTGCTGGAGCAGCGCTTACACACCACCCTGATGTCGATAAGATTGCTTTCACTGGATCTACTGAGGTATGCTGTTCACTAGTTTATTAAAATTTAAGGCAACTCAAAGAAATGTGCAGGATGATTTTTAACTGGGTCTGTATGAGGAAATCTGTATCAAAAGAGATACGGGGAAACTGCCGAACAATTCTGGAATTAAATTTAACTAGCTTTTACCTGCGACTTCGTATGCATATATCCCGTTGTTTCCCGTTCCCGTATAGTCATGAATGTGGCTATCACAAACAAAAAGAATCCGGTTTTATAGATCCAGAGATTACCCCCTACAAACTTGCGAACTCACAAACTTTATCTCTTTATAAAATTTGTTTTAATAAATTGCTCATACCAATCATCACTTACTGATAAAAGTAGAACTGATTCCCGTTCTCGGCTTTCATTTAACAAGCGCTCTTTACCAATCGATTTCATGAACGACGTAGCACTGACCTATTGCTTTACTATTCCAGGTAGGCCGCATGATTTTGGGCGCAGCCTCTGCTGTAAACCTCAAGCGAGTCACTTTGGAACTCGGAGGCAAGAGTCCTTTGGTGGTGTTCAATGATGCTGACGGTAACTATCAATACCAAAATCGTACTCACTTAGAGTAAGGTAATAGCAATAATGTTAATATTGTTATTACAGTGGAAAAAGCAGCTCAGAAAGCTCACGCAGCAGCGTTCGCGAATGCTGGACAGTGTTGTTGTGCCGGCACAAGAACCTACGTTCAGTCTGGGATCTACGATAAGTTTGTTAAGAAGGCAGCGGAAATCGCCGCGAAGAGATCTGTCGGCAACCCCTTCGATGATGTGCAGCAAGGACCTCAGGTATGAAAAGGGATTCGATTGTAGACAAATCTTATTGCTGTTTTAGATATTGATTGATAGCTTTCTAGTTTGTCCGTTTACTTTTTAAACTCGAAACAAATGTGAATGTGACATACCTACACATCTTTCAATTAAATTCAATTTTTATGGTTATGGCTCCATCGATGAACATTCGGTGATTTTGCTAATGTCAAGGTACGAGATGGTTATAGGCGATTACGGTAACTGTTCAACGACTATTGGTCACATCTTTTTAATCTGGTTAACTTCCAAATCTTGTAAGCTATTGGTTGCCAATTTAACATTATCTTTGAACGAAAACTCCTCAATGGTATACATTAGACAACTTCAATGGCTTCATAATTAATAATCAAAATAAATGTTTTTCCAGATCGATAAAGACATGTACAGCAGAGTGTTAGAATATATCAAAGCTGGTAAGGAGGGAGGAGCGAGATGCGTAGCTGGTGGTGATAAGGTGGGAGATATGGGGTACTACATTCAGCCTACTGTCTTCGCTGATGTTACTGATGACATGAAGATTGCTAGAGAAGAGGTTATTTATTTGGATTTACTAACAACTCCAAAAGCCAAAATGCTCAATGACTGAGAGTCATCTGAAAGAAGGCGATATTGTCACTCCTGTCGCTTTTTTATTACCTATATATTTGTCGCAGCCAACTAGCTAAATAAGCCGTTTCATTAAAAGTCTAGCCTTTTCATTGAACTACGCCGTTTAATCAGCAACATAAGTGACATGAGGCCCTAGATAATGTGCCATTCAATTAGCAAATGCGACTGTCGAAATGACAAAATGAAGGAATTTGATCACGTGACATTTCGATAGCATCTGTCAATCCCATATATTTTTGACGTATTCGCCACGCTACCACTGACGGAATTTCGCTTGTCTAGAGTCCATGGGCAAGTCATTAAACGATACTAAACAAAAGATGTCGCTTAGGTCGCTGAAAAATCGGCACATTTAAATGAAAAGGCAAGGCAACCAATTAAATGGCTAATTAAGCTTATTGGCTGCGACATGTATATACCTATATAATTTACAGTAGCTTTGCCTTAAAAACCAATGTCTGACATCCGTAAGTCACACGAAACCGGAGTCTAAAAGGAAAGGCAATCATTATCATACACCTAAGTGCTTTTCGAACAATAATTTCAAATGTTTTGTTAAATTCTTTTGAATCATCTTAATTTTCATTTTATTTATGTCATTCTTTTCCAGATATTCGGTCCCGTTCAAAGCATCCTCAAATTCGACACGTTCGAGGAAGTTATTGACCGAGCAAACGACTCTAACTATGGTCTCGGCGCTGGAGTCATCACTAATGATATCACTACCGCTCTAAGCTTCGCCAAGCAAGTCCGAGCTGGCTCCATCTGGTGAATACTCTTATTAGTTTTTTTACGAAAAAGACGGTCTTTGTTATTATTATCTCCCTTTTCAAAGAGTGCGGCATGTATCCTGCTCAATCATTTCTTCCATACATCCAGTCTTCGTTCTAAAGAGCATAGATTTAACAGTTTTTGTGGTTAAATAAAAAATAATGATCTGTTTGACCTATACCAAAACTAATCTAACCGAATTAGCTCATTATGTCCCACTTCTGGGTAAAGGCCTCTTTTTCTCTTTTCCACACACGTCTGTCCTCTGCCATTGCGGGTCAGTCCTTCCGGTTTTTAATTATCATCGGCCTAGCCTTTTCCCGACTTTATTGGGGTTGGCTTCCAGTCAAACCAGATTCAGCAGAAACCAATATTTTACGTTGTGAAGCTGCCTACCAGTGGCTCGAGTCTGCTATTGCAATCGTGTCTCAATGACCGGTCATTGATCGAATATTTGACAACTTTGACAGTTTTTGTATGGGAAATGTGTCATAAGTTTGACGTTATACGTCAAAAATCGATCATTGACTGGTCATTGAGATACGATTGCAATAGCAGACTCGACCCCCAGACCTCCACACCATTAACTGGGGAACACGATAGTTCTTGGCAAGATTGGAGTCAGATTTTCTGGCTTCTGACGTCCGTAACGCCTAATTTAAAAGACTTCTAATGAAATTTTATATTTTTCAGGATCAATACGTACGACCACACAACAAGCCAAACTCCATTTGGCGGCTTCAAAGACTCTGGAATCGGTAGAGAATTGTAAGTATGTTTAAAAAACTAGTGGATTACAAATAGGAAGCACTGGAATACCTAGCTTACTTGAATAATTCTGGACTATTTTCTTTTCTCAGGGGCGAAGACGGTATCAACCAATACTTGGAGATTAAGACAGTCACCCTCGCGTTGCCGAAACTACCACAGCTGTGAATTTTATAATTGCATAATATTTAATGTTTAACTTACTTATAAGAACCTAAATGTTTTCTAAAAATATGTACTAGCCATTGTTTTCGTACTAACGCTTCAAAAGCGCACAAAAGAATGTTAAAGAATGAATATAAGGACGAAATAGCTTGGAGTAAGATGATATTCTGTCGCAGTTCAGTACTTTTCATAAGGTTAGGTTAGGTTAGGTTATACAATAATAAATTTTATAGCGAGAGAAAACTACAGCTCGATAAAAAGTGTAACTAATAAAGTTACGTACTCATAACACCCACAAATGTCTATATCGTATATAAGCTTTCCATTATTTCAATACGCACATTAGATACCACATACCTAATATTGGATACACACGTGGATTGCACATTGCAAATAGGGACTGCAATGCGCACGACCCACCATTTGCCCCCTGCGCCGCGAATTTCATCTTGATCCTAGCATTCGGTTTACCAAACCTCAAGTTTCATTTCTTTGTTTCCTAAAAGTTTATACCTATCTATATAGTTACGTCCCAAATTAAAATGAAAAAATAAACAGCTGTTCCTATAGCTCATCAGCTGTCATTAAAGCAGACACAATAGTAAAACAATGGCGTCACATCTCCTGGAGATGCAGTAACTGACAAGTGTATCGGTGTTGGTCCCATTGTTCATAATGATGAGTAAAATGACCCCTTTAAGAGGTATTGCGTTTATTCTGTTACACGTTGTATTTACATTTTTGTATGGGAATGACATTAGTTGTGGAAAGGAAACGTCATCACCTAATGTCATTCCCATACATGTCATTTTGTCGTGAGCATCTGACGTTAACGCTACAGAAAAGTTTTTTGTCTAGGCCTGCTGTGCTGCCACCTTTATAGTTCCTGCACGTTTATTTAAACTATTGAAGAACTTACTTACCGACAATTTTGTACTGCTTCTCGGTGAGATGGTTGGAGATCATGCCGCAGACGTGAGCACCTAGTGAGTGTCCCACACAGGTGATCATCTTTGCTAATGCCCCAGCTTGCGTTATCGCCGAGTAGAGTTGAGCTGTGCACTGAGCTGCTTTTCTGTAACATTGTTTGGATAAGGTTACTTTTTTCCGATTTAATTGTGTTGGAATGTCTTTTCATGCTAGTCAGATAAAGGAGATTGACCATTTTTATATGGACGTTGGACCAAGTGCTGCCCAACATTGAATCATGGTGCATACTGTACCTTAGACTAATACTAATCTGTAACCCAAAGCTCTTTAAAATCTATCCGAGGAGAGTTGAGATTTTACATTAACGAAGAAACATAACCAACAGCTTTTTTTTGAAAATAAAAGACTATATTATAAACAATGGATTATATTATTATAACAACACTTTGTTAAGTAGGTATAATCATTCAATCAATCAATTATTTATTCGTTACATAGGTTTTAGAAGAACCACATCCTCCTTATGAGGGAGATCGAGACATTTTATGGACAGTTATACACGTCAATGACCAAACCCGCAGCAAATCTAGCGAACGACCCAAGAGCTAGATTGATCCGGCATTATACCGAAGACATCCCGGACGTCAGCCTGTATGAGATTAGGATGGCTCTGAAGCAGCTTAAAAACAACAAGGCGTCGGGTGAGGACGGAATTACGGCCGAACTCCTGAAGGCGGGTAGAAAACCAGTCCTTAAGGCCCTTCAGAAACTGTTCGATTCCGTCACACTCGAGGGGAAAACGCCACAAGTGTGGAGCAGAGGTGTAGTGGTACTCTTCTTAAAAAAGGGCGACAATACCCTGCTTAAGAATTACAGGCCCATCTCACTTCTGAGCCATGTCTACAAGCTGTTTCCCAGAGTCATCACAAACCGTCACACGCACGTTTGACGACTTCCAGCCTCCCGAACAAGCCGGATTCCGAAAAGGCTTCAGCACCCTAGACCACATACACACGCTGCGGCAGGTTATACAGAAGACCGAAGAGTATAATCTGCCCCTCTGCTTAGCGTTTGTGGACTACGAGAAAGCCTTCGATTCGATCGAGACTTGGGCTGTGCTGCAGTCTCTCCAACGGTGCCAGATCGACTATCGGTACATCGAGGTGCTGAAGTGTTTGTATGAAAACGCCACCATGTCAGTCCGACTTCAGGATCAGACATCAGAACCTATCCTCCTGCAGCGGGGTGTGAGGCAGGGAGACGTAATTTCTCCGAAACTGTTCACGGCCGCAATAAGGCCTATGTCCAGCAGTGGATGTCTTTCGGCTGATATGATGACATAGGTTTTCAACATACTAAATGATCCTCTATGTTAGGCCTCATGTAAACATTAAAATACCTAATCAATCGTCATCCTCATTGTCGTCTATAATTACTGAATCTAAAAATAAAGCAGGGCGCCTCACAACATCCTGGTGCCTAGCGCACCCCAAAAACCAAACTAGGCAAACAACGTGGGCGCAACTGCCGCTCGTTATTCGCCCAGTAAAACATGAGCAGCAATAATATTGAACGGAATCGAGCGCAAGATTGTTCTCGTCAAGTAAAATATAGAAATGATACACTTTTGACGATGTATGTCGACTCTTTATGTGCACTCGAATTAGTTGCACATTGCTGGTGCAATTGTACACCATGCAAGCATTTGACGTATTTGGGGCTCGGCAGTAATTTCCGGGAAATGTTGCGTTTTGTCCTAGAATGTCGTCTTCCACGGGCTGATCTTCCATGTTTAGTAGATTTTCCACGGCAGGCGGATTACCCGCAGCAGGTGGATTTCCCACAGCAGGTGCATCTTCCACAGCAGGCATTGCAGACATCGCCCCACGATGAGCTCTTGTCCAACAGTTGTGGCAGAGGTATTCCTCATTATTGAATGTTATCTGAAACCATGAAAAAATGTTAAACAAATAACCCACGGCATAACATGAACTCAGACCAACAAAAAAAGGTAGACAGCGCACCGCGAACATCAAAAGTGAAGCCACAAAACCGTGCTCCTTCAAGTAAATACACAAGCTCACCCACACACCTACACTAAAACCATGCTCATCGCTCTTAGTACGTCACGAGCCGTCGTCTAGAAAACATTAATAGAAAAATATAATTATGCCTTCCTGTGTAGTAAAAATTTGTAAAAACAATAGCAAATCACATAAAAAGTCTCACGGAATCACTTTTCACTTGTAAGTACTTGAAATAACATCGTTTTTATTATAAATTAACTATGAATTTTAGGTTACTTGGAACAAAAACGTCAACAAACAGAAGCAGTGACATTAAGTGTGAGGGTTGCCATAATACGATTTAATATTTCCCCATTCGATTAAACAAATATATTACCTATATGATTTCTTTCTTCGAGTTATATTCCTATTTTCTTTTTTTTAATGTATAAAATATTTTAGATTTGAAGTTTTTCAACACATTTGCGAGAAAACAGTACAATAGGTAGTGAAAAAAACTTTTTGTTTTTAGATAGTCGGAAAGTCGCAACAATCTTTGACGTTTGTAGTATGAAGATAGCGCGATTTTGCAAATGGAACTACATTTTTCGTCTCATTTTCACTTTAGTATTAAATTGAGAAAAACGTATTGTGCAAAAGCGCTTCCAAGTAGGTGCAATCATTCAGCTTATATTTTATTCTCGTACTTATTTATACTCCTATAAATTATTTAAAAAAAAACGAGTGTGATACGTGACTTAGAAAAGTGTAACACCGAATAACACGTCCCCGTAAGTTTACGAATACGATACACGTAACAACGAATGCACGCTACCACGAAAAACTTAACGCCGTAGCAATGCGATCTCGAATAACTAAATCTCTAATACAGTTTTTCGAAACACTTAACAACGAATGCACGCTACCTCGAAAAACTTAACGCCGTAGCCATGCGATCTCGAATAACTAAATCTCTAATTCACCTATTCGAAACACTTAACAAAGAATGCACGCTACCACTAAAAACTGAACACCGTAGCCATGTGATTTCGAATAACTAAACCTCTAAAAGTCATCGTAAAAAGTCTTTACTCATATAACAATCAACTAAATAGAGAAAAAAATGTCATAATTATGTGTCAATCAACTAAATCAATCGATTTTCCATAACAATACAATCAAACTTTAAACTAAAACTAAAAAAAACTTTTAGAAATACTAAAAGAAAAAGAATTACCCAAAGATGCGGTGAAAGTCACTGATTGGTTTTCCAAATACTACGTCAATGGTACTTATAAGAAAAGGACTACTCAAAACATCGGAACATTAAAGACAAACTAGCAAAAAGTGCCTCCATTGTTTTCGCCTAACATCTGGTCGGTAAATAGCTTGATAGGGACCACTGTTCCAATTACACAAAATGAGGTGAAATCATGGCACCACCGCTGGAACACCCTATTGGGCAGAAAGAAATGAAATTTATATAAAACCATCGAAGAATTAAACAAGGAACAAAAACATGCAGAATTAATAGTTGAAAAATTAAATTCACAGTCTCAAGAAACCAAAACAGCAAAGAAAAAAGAAAATAGGAAAGAAAACATTAAAAAACATTTGGAAAAAAAGGAAACAATGCACTTAACTACATTTTAGATGGTCTTGCATACGTCTTGTGCTATTTTAAACGTTAGCTGTTTTTTTTAGTTTTTTTTTAATGTTCGATTTGGTTGATTGTATTGTTATGGAAAATCGATTGATTTGGTTGATTGACACATAATTATGACTTCTTTTTCTTTATTTAGTTGATTGTTACATGAATAAAGACTTTTTACGATGACTTTTAGAGGTTTAATTTTTCGAGATCACATGGCTACGGTGTTCAGTTTTTAGTGGTAGCGTGCATTCTTTGTTAAGTGTTTCGAATAGGTGAATTAGAGATTTAGTTATTCGAGATCGCATGGCTACGGCGTTAAGTTTTTCGAGGTAGCGTGCATTCGTTGTTAAGTGTTTCGAAAAAGTGAATTAGAGATTTAGTTATTCGCGATCGCATTGCTACGGCGTTAAGTTTTTCGTGGTAGCGTGCATTCGTTGTTACGTGTTTCGTATTCGTAAACTTACGGGGACGTGTTATTCGGTGTTACACTTTTCTAAGTCACGTATCACACTCAAAAAAAACTGTAAAGAATACGTACGGCGCTATTCAACGGAGTATGCGGTACGGTTTTACCGCACGTTCCATTGTGTGGTGCGTTATATTTAACTTTCGAATAATGTATACAGTCTTCGTAAATGCATTTTTTTCAGCAAATGTGTTGAAAAAGACTTTATTTGTTCATGATAAATAATATTTATTTTGTAAGCATGTTAAACATAACATTTACACGTCATTGTTCTGTTGTTATGTTTTATCTTGATATTACCTACTTTTTCTTTAGTCAGTGATTTTGTTATGGTGGTCTTTTTTAATTTATTAAAGTTGATTAAAAATATAATTACCTATTTATTTTAAAACAATGTGCATAATGACTTACGCTTGTTACGCTTCGACAACTTTTTATAACTTAACTTATATAATTGAATGTAGGTGTGTGTTATGTAAAAAAAATGTTTTTAGGTATAGATCTTTCTAAAAAATTAAGTTACAATCAAATCAAATCAAATTGTTTATTTCAGAATTCCATCCATAAATTGTTAGTAGTAGTATAACTTAGCAACAACAATACTCACAACAATATCTTACTTGTGCTGACTTGCACAATATTAGCTTGCCCATAAAATATTATTTCCCAAGTTATAGGGAAAAAAAATAAAAAATGGCAACCCTTCGAGACACACATAGATAAAAAGATGGCTTCATCTTTGATGTTCGCAGTGCGCCGTCTACCTTTTTTTGTTGGTCTGAGAACATGAATCCGTTTTATAGTAGGTAACTTCTAAGTATATATCTAGGAACGCATTTGTTATGTTATGATTTAAGTAATGTAAATAATTGTGTTAACTGTTGAGATAATGGCTTATTTTGCGTAATAATATAACTACTTAAATAAAAAGTAGGTACTTACCTCACGTGGTAGAGCTTGAATTATGTTTTGAACACTGTATGTTGATGTTCGTTTTGAGGTCGGGTTCGGACTCGGGAGCTTTTATAATATTATTTAACGTAAACGTTAAAAAAATATACAGGGTGTCACGGACATCGTAACTAAACTTCTCGAAAAGGCTACACCTAATGCCACTAACCAAATTGTGAAAGTCATTAATCTCGCTAATGGGTAGTTCTTCGAAACTTGATTCTTTGACTGATTCATATGGCCAAAATTTAATTTAACTTTCAGCTCAGTAACACATGTTCATATGAAAATAGGTATGCCAAATAACATATATTTGGATGAGGGACTCGTTTTTAAAAAGTAGTTTTCAAGATGTCGACATTTAAATATTTTGTGTCCAGATGAATCAGAATTTGTTACAGATGAATCAGAAACAGAAATAAAAATGAAAAACTTTGAATGTAAATGGGCTCTGTATTAACAAAATAATCATAATATTATAATATTCTCTCTGTTTACTTTTGTGTACACACGGCTACAAATCAAGCTATGCCAAACCAGTATTGGCTGACCGTTCATTGTGAGAAAATATCATACAAAGTAAGGCCAAGACAAACTGGTTTTGTATAGCTTGACGTGTAGCCATGTGTACAACTCACTGATCCTATTTATTATACTTATTATTCAATAATAATAATAATAATAATAATTTATTCAAATATAAACGTTCACAAAAAATATTAAGTTAACAGTAATAATATTTTCCATACAATTATAGTGCCTAAAAATAAACTAAAAATATTAATAGTATAGGTGCAAGTAATGGTGGTTCGGAATTGCAATGTTAGGTAGCGACCCGCCCGATCTAGACTAGATATTGACTTACTATAACCTACTTATTAAAATCACAGACGTGATAATAATAATGGCACTTTTAACATCAGTCTTAGTTAAGCAGTCTTAATTATTAGTTAATTGGAATTATCAACCACGTTAGTGTATTAATAGTTTTCCATCCTTCTTCGTTCTGTGAGTCTCTTTTTCTTCTTCTTTTCTTCTGTTGATAGTGGCATATTGTTGTTACCTGCAATATCAAAATTGCTATTTATTTAGTACTGGATCAATTTTATTACCTACTTTATTGTTAGTAATAAATACACTGTTAGTTAATGATTGTAATTAAGAAATATCAAAAATATTATGTAGAACAAGTAAACTCCTGTGACTTTTGAGTTATTTAAATGGTTATTTACATTGCTAAGTAAATATATAACAAATAAGACTAGAACTACTGACTTGTGCTCAGTTAAAAGCAATGACATACACTCTACAGACATGGATAAGGAAAATTACGCAACAAAAGTGCTCCTTTCTTGCTAGAAAAGGGAAAAACTAATTTATTTTCTGATTCATAAGGGGTTTTGAACATATCAATCAGGCACAGATGAATCATGATTTTGCCTAAAATCATGCATAACTCATCACACATACAGACTTCAGTATTGTCATTTTTCTACACGAATCTGTAACCCAAAAGCATCACACAAAACTCAGATTGAAGTTTTAAAACAACAAAATAAATTTTATAATGTAGGCATTGTAATCAGGAAGCTACCTGAACCAAGCACAGATGAATCAGGTATTTACCTTCGTTACACCGGGATCTAAGCCAACCAGCCGCACGTCCGCCTTCCAGCTCGTCGATTGCACGACTGGCTTCCCCCCGCGCGGGATCCCAGACTCTCATTGTTATTACTCGACCAATTACGGTCAAGCGCAGCTTACTCCACATTAATCAGTATTATACGACGGACACTTCTTTTTCACTTAATTGTAAACACACTAACGTGGTTATAACTAATACATATTTTTTTTGTAAGAGGTCAATTCATTGCCTTTCGATATAACTTTAATTTATATTGATGAATCAAAGGGAAAATGCGACATCGACCATTTTGTTCCGGAAAATGGCTAACGGACGCCCTATATGAATCAGGAGAACAAACTTCAAATATTTTAATTTTGTATTTAGACAGCAATTATTATAAAAATATAATTTGCCCCAGTTAGAACTAAAGCTAATTTCTTTAAAAAAAAATATAACATGCCGTTTTGTTAGTTGGTTACAGAAATATACCCACAGACATCGAAAATTTTGTCTCTGAAGAACTACCCTAATGATCGGTTACAGAAATTGACATTTTCGAGCCCGCAATGTATTTAGAACAAAACGATCAAAACGCGCGAGAGCGCTGTACGTGGTTAACGTAGTACTTGCAAACACACATAAACAGGCCTTAGTCACTGCCGCACCGCGTTGCACTTTAACGTAGGTACCTACGAATATCGCCGACGGCAATAATAACACAAAAACTCATTTTGATCACTCATAAATACCTAATCTACTGATGGTAGGAACTTGTTTAAGTATGCAGAAGTTAAGAGAAATGGAGGAGCCATAAGCTTAGTCTCTTTATATCACGATTCCGATGAGGATTGATAAAAAAAAAGGTTTAAAGTAAGTATGTACATTTAGATCCAGTAATGATGTAGGTATAAACTAATGAACTAGCTAACTCACCCCTAAAAAGATAGAATTCGAGATTCGAGCAGATGCCTAACTAGTTTTATTCACATATTAGGTATCTTTTTAGTGAAAGTAGTGAATTAATTATTTTTTAAATTAAAACACATTGGGTTAGGTAAGAATAACAATTAGGAACAGTCTTAAGTAAAAAACAGCTGAAAAAAATTGAAAAATGAAGAAAAAGCTGACGAAAAATTCCAACGCGGGGGGGTCCAGAATCATGTCCTGAACTCATGGTATGGCCGTTTGTACGTCGATGTCCCTTACACGCTGATTATCAAAAGTTAAAGCACCAAAAAGCCATAAGTTTTTAGGTACTAAACCCGTGGATGTTTTTTTTTTATTTTTATTTTTTAAGTATCTCTTCATGTTAGGAAAAAAATAAAAGTATTCCCATGCCTGGGCAGCATTTGGTCCAGATTGGTCAATCTCCTTTGGTGTAGTTAAGCCTCTACAAAATACTGCTTAGCTGAGCCTAATGCAAATGAATAACCTGCTTGGCAGAAAATCCTTCAAAAGCAGTAGGTACAAGTAAGCCTGCATCCATCAATACGATTCTTCGGGAGTTATTCCCATTTTTTTGGAAGCGTCTAGCAGAAAACTAAATAGTGTTTGAATTATGAATGTAAAAATAGGTATTGTTTTTATACGTCAGTTATGTATTAGCTGCCTTCTGAGCCAAATGGTATTCGTTTTATCATAAACTGTTTCATAATTTAAGAAGGCAGAACCGTGTAGTGCTACAATATACAACGTATAACAGAATACACGCAACGTGCCCAGAGCTTGACAAAATGTAATGAACAATTTACTTCCACGATTTTGATGCTAGGGCCATAGTAAAAGTTGGTCATAGTAATGAATACAATAACCCCCTCAGGTTCTACGTAATTTCTGTTACACGTGATTTATGTTAAAATAACTTACTTCATATTAGACAGTGCAGAAAGGTAGCAAGGAAACCTGGTGAGAACTGACCAGTCTACCATGAACACGTTGTAATCTTTGCGAGATAGGTACGCTGTGAACAGATAAATAGCCGGATTATACACAATGTAAATAAACAGCTAGAACAGTAATGTGTTCATATAATGAATGTTGTGTAATTCGGTGCAGACATTTCTAATTTTTGGGGAAAAAAGACCTAGGTTTTAAGTATAACCTACGTGTTTTATGGAGATAGCAAAACTATCTTAAAAATAGATAATTTATTTTCATAAATTATATTTAGTTTAAAATTAAAGGGGTTCGAACATTTTTCTATGGGAGCTTGCATAGCCATTTTGATTACAATTACATTTTCTATGTAATTAACTATAAAGATAATTTTGTTAGCTTTCAACCTCTTTCAATATCATTACCAAAGATTATTTACCTTTGTCATGGAACGTAATAAAAGAAATCCATTTTTTTAAAACAAAACACCATAATATTGTCTGATAGTCCTGAAACCCTATAAAAAGACATATAATAAATGGCATATAGAAGTGTCAAGTCGTCACCTAATCCAGAAAGGTTTATCTCAGCGTTCTATCGCTCGACAGCTTCATCTGCGTTAGTATTGGTCTCGAATGTATACCGGAGACCAGGATGTCCAGATCCTGATCTCCGGACGCGCGAGCACGAGCAATGCACTTCGGTGAGAGATGACCGATTTATTGTCACCTCATCTCTCCGAAACCGACACTGACCAGCGTAGACGTCCAGCAACAGCTCAGAGAAGTTTAAGGGAGGTCTGTCGGCGAGTGGACAGTGAGGTGAAGACTCAAAGAAGCGAACTTGAACCCAAAAAAGTCAGCCGCGGGACCTAAATTGTCTCTAGCCCACCGACAAGCCCGCCTTCAGATTGCTCGCGATCACTTAGATTGGGATATGAAGCAATGGAGCCGAGCTCTGTTGCAAAAAGTTCCTGTTCCTAACCTAACCTAACCTAACCACAGAAAGATACATCAACGACATTCTGCTCAGACCATACTTATTGGTGAAAATTTCCTGGTAATGCACGATAATGCCTGCTGCCACACCGCTGCAGTGACTAGACAGTACCCGGAAGAAGTCGGGATTCCCACACCAGACTGGCCAGCCCTCAGTTCTTACTTGAAACCGACTAAACATAATTATGTCGGACGTGCTGAAAAGGTGGGTACGAGGAAGATGACCACCTCCGGCGTCGATATAAGACCTGAAAACTGCTTTAGAGCTCTTACACAGGAGCGGCATGTTGCCAACGGCAGAAGTAACTGCTGCCGTTGATACGTGTCAGCGGCTGCCGTCGACGCGCCGGCGGCAGCCGTCGACCTATAGCGACATTTGCAGTTGTAGCCGAATTTTGAAGTTGACATGCCAACTTCAAACTTCGGCCGCGGCACGCTACTACTGCAAGTGGACTACTATAGGTCGACTAGGTAGGTTGGTAGGCTGCAACACAGTATCACTTGAGCTAACAAAATTACATTTCAAATTATTATACTCGTTAGTACCTACCACAATTCATTGTATAGAAATTTTTAAAAATTGTTTTGAGCGACGCGCGATTAAATGATTCCAGTTCATTGCTCGCGAGTGTAGATAAACCATAGATATCTGATAGTCTAGACTATAAATTCTCTCTTGACCTCTTTTTCTCGGCTTATAGAATGGACATCGATGGATGAGGTCTACGATGGACCAAGCAAGCCCAGAAGATGCCTTTCTCTTTCTAGCTTTGAAGGTCATAGGTGTTAGGGAACACAGAAGCTGATAGAGTTCCACATTCCACACTTTTGTTGTGAGTCTAGCAAATGTAGAGGAGAAACGCTAATACAACTTTATTCAATAAGTGAGGATGTCCAAGTGCGGATGGGTGGAAGTACCTTGTAGTACGTCTGTCTGGTAGCCCGGTAGTGAAAAAGATAATTATTATTACAACTCCAGAGCTCTAGGTTCTTCAAACAATCACCATCTCATTATTTGTACAACAGCTTAATAAAAAACAACATGTAAGATAAATCAAGCAGATTGCGTTCCGCCTTTTGAATGACAGTATCAATGTGTGCAGTTTGTTTCTTTATCACTTTCACACTTTCATTGAATGCTCTCAGTCGTTTTTTGTCTGCGCGCTGAAATAACGAAACTGCATTTATTATTCTTCCGTGAGAAGAATGTTGATTGTGTGTAACCGGTTGGTTTGTATAGTAATACTTTGTTAAGTGAATAGTTTTATGTTCATATTTCTTATTGACAACTTGTAAGGTATGATGTTTCTGACTTATGTAAATTCTTAAGCTTTTGCATGCTACTTTGCCAATTATGCAAGTCACAAATTATGCCAAATCCAGAGTATGTTCTATACCGTTTTTTTTACAATTTTATCCTAATCTGTTAAGTTAATGAGGAATGATTGATATACAAGCATCCGAACGTACAGGCTTTCATTGTTATACTTATTTAACTATCTAAACTGAACTCACCATCTCTAATGTAAGTCATGGGTGTCTTAGAGTAGGTGCCGTTGAAGCCATGGATGATCAGCACATTCTTCCTCGTCTTCTTCCAACCAAAATCGCGAAGCAGTTTCGGATGTCGAGGATCTACGAAATGTTGGCGAGGGTGTTCTCTAGAAACATGGGAAGACAGCAGATTAAGACCTACGATCTGACTGTATATTAACGTGGGACAAGAGTTTTATTTATTTTGGAAAAGATTCAAAATGTAATATACTGGATAACTTTTTTCCAGTGCTCAAACTTTGAGAACCACTTCTGCCCATGTAAATGAACAACTTTCCCCAAGAAAGCCATAGTCAATTCCTAAAAAAAAATGTGAACTTCCCATACAAAATAGTCATCAACTGACCACAATTTGTATGGGAGACTCAATTTTTTTTTTAGGAATTGACTATGGCTTTCTTGGGGAAAGTTGTTCATTTACATGGTCAGAAGAGGTTCTTAAAGTTTGCGCACTGGAAAAAAGTTATCCAGTATAAAACCCTTGTCCTAAGTTACTTTTAAAAGCAATATTAGACTGTAATCACTAGAGCCCCTGAATATATGGGGCGCCAAATGCCACACACGAAGTTAGTTTCTGAAGCTTGAATAGCAAGTGTACCTCATTTATTATTATTGCTAGCGACACATACATCTGCCAGGGTTGCGGAATTGTTCGAAAGAGTTACCGCAGCCCTGGACTGCAAAGGACATTTGAAAGAACACGGGTGGGTTTGAATCAGTAAGAGTCAGACACTCTCTTCCAATCCGCCTACAGCGGAAGGAGTCATTTTATTTGAGGCCCAGAGTATACTAGCTCGCCAGTTTACTTGCGCGATCTTGTTATCCTAGCTGTAAAATCTTTTACTTTATCACGAGTGCAGATATAATTCTAGGAGGACCGAGGAGGAGCTCGAGGCTAAATTATAACAGCCGCACGGGGCGATCTTCAAGGTTAAGCAACGCTTGCTGAGGTTGGTCTGTGGATGAATGACTATCTTAACATATCGAGATTCCTCCGTGCCTCGGAAAACACGTTATTCCCGGCTGTCATTTATAGATCGAAGGCAGAAAATCTGATCATACCAGTCTTGCCAAGAAGTACCATGTTACCCAAAGGGTTGTGGAGGTCTGGTAGGCAGCCGCTCCACGTAAAATGCTGGTATTCAGCTGAATCAGCAGGTTTGACTGGAAGCCAACCCCAATATAGTTGGGAAAAAACTAATCATCAGATGATGAGTGCAGTTAAAATTCTGGGGTCATAATTTACTTCACGTAATGGCCACATGTTGGTGTTGTATAAATGTTAAATATATCAAAAGGAAGACGGACATTCTTATTAGTACCTACATTACAGAGAAAGTACCTATGTATAAGTAGCAGTTTATGCCATGCTCCATGTAAATACCGGTATTCTGTGTCATCTGGTTAGACTAGATTGAGATATTACTAAATGATTGTATGGAAGAATCAATATTCAATGTACTTACGGCGTATACATAAAAAAGTTGATCTCACTATCTGGACACTTCCACTCTCGCTTCATAACACATCGAAAGTAACGGAAATCCAACATGGATGCCAGATCGCCATCCACTTGAGACACTGCAAAAAAGAAACGGAACAGTTTAATTAACATTAGCACACACGCTGCAAAATGCTTCCGTGGGAAATTAACAACAGGCCTGTTGTCCCTAGTATGGAATAGACAAAGATTGATGCCTTTTATGGCTTGTTATATTTTAAAATGGCATGTAGATTGTAGCTAATACTAGACGACGGTCATCAACTGTTGCGGAATTTGTTCAAAATAGTCACCGCGGCCCTGGAACTCAAAAGGCATGAGAAGGAACACGGATGGGTTTTAGTCAGTCAGAGTCTGACACTCCCTGACGCTCCATCCAGAGTGGAGTCATTTGATGATTTCCATCCACAAAAAAAAATGGTCATCAACTGGACAAAAATTCAAACTTCAGAATGCTATTGATAAGTTCCTAATGGAAATCGCAACAAACTTTAAGCTGACTAGGAGTTTGCGCTCTCTAACCCTGGATTAGACTCAGTTCAAATTGTTGTAGCTCATAAAATCAAACTGCGCTCTCTTTGCTTTTAAAATGTAATCGTACACTGAACAACCTTAAATAGAGCTAAGAATAAAACGCTATACAGTTCGACAGTGAACGTCTATTGGCCCTTTGAATTTTGATAATTGAAAATGAGTTAATTACCACGCATTCACGGTAAGATATTATCGCTGAATTACAAATTGCAGTGATGAGATTGACAGTTGAAAAATAATTCAACCAATTGCAACTGTGCATTTGACAAATCATCACATTCATTTTGAGAACATTTTCGTCGCCATAGTAACATGCTAAGATTTCGAAGAATTTACTTAACAGAAAGGCACTTATAGACGATGCTCCTATAAGCTTTATCAGGAAGAGTGAAGGGGAACACACTAGCAAAAATCGACTTTCACCACCCAACCACTCGACAAGCCAGTTTCTAGCAGATATGCACACCATCAGGTTATTACAGAACTTATATTGTTTACTTACAAGTAATACGTATCAAGTAAACGTAACAGTAATAAATGTAACGGGAACGTCCACCTGTTTTAAGTCGGCTAAAATCATTAGCGAAATTAAGTGCAACTACAGCATAATATAAGTGTAACTCAGACCTAGTGCATAATGTAAACCATTATTTCTCAACATGTCTTTAAAATTTTCCGTCATATTCTAATTGGTATCTAGGACCATAAACTTATCTTCCAAGAAATACTGTCTGACATGTAGCATTTACATGATGGTTAGTCAACATTCCATATCCTTTTATCATGAGACTTAGTCTATCACAGAACATCAAAATAATGTAGATAATGTTTACATACTGAATGAATGGAATACAAGATCACCACTAAAAGGTCTCGTCCATTCATTGCTTTTAATACCAATCTGGTATGTTGATGATGGATTTCACTCTGACGCGTGAATAGTGATGTAATACGTAAGTGAGGAACCAAAACAATACGGATCACATAAGGAGCAAGAATGCCCTTTTAAAATATCATGTGAAACTTAAAATTTTGACCTTTAGGTTGATACCATATGGAGAAGATTTCACTGCAAAATGCCATTTTTACAACAGCAAAAAATGATAAGATTCCTCTGAAGAATTGCATAACGAAATTATTGTACCTACGTCGGAATTTTGCAAATGAAATAATATAAAATAAATTAAGCTATCCATTTTTTTAAGAGAAAGACGAATGAATGGAAAGTTGGTGTGCAATAATATTTTATTAAATTAAACGCACTTTGCTTAGCATATTTATGTAGTTATATTTTACATTCCAAATTATGTAACTAGTTTTACTGAGATATACAGTTTAAAAGTATTTATAATTGTAATTCTGAGAATCATCTTTAAAAGGTATTTTGAAGTATTCATATACAACGTGTAACAGAATAAACGCAATACCTTTTAATGATTCATTGTACTCTATATTGGATTTTTGTTCGCGATTTCGGGGTTTGGTCTCATAGTAAAAGTTGTTCATAATGATCAGTACAATGACTTCTTAAGAGGTATTGCGTTTATTCTGTTACACGTTGTATTTTGTAACAACAACTTTCTACCTGCCTAGCCTCTTCCCAAATTTGTGGGGTCAGCTTCCTGGCTCACCGGGTTCAGCTGAAGAAGTTTTACGTGGAGCAATTTTCTTTACTACAACTTTAAAACGTTGAAAATTCCAGAAAGCCTTCAATTTCTCGTTACTAACTCAATTCTTGATCACTTACCTACATCCTTATAAATGCGAGTGTGTCAATCTGTTGATAGGATTTTTATGAGACTTGGCTCATGAATTACCTGGATTGGGTCATTGGATGCTTTTCACCCTGTTCCTTGAGAAAATTAAACACTTTTCTCTTTCAGAAGCCTGTCTGTTTATATCCAGCCACCGATCCGACCTATGATAACAAAAACTTTCTGCGCTCGGTGCGCTTACGCATGGCACAAGTACTTTCGTTCTCGTTAAATTCCGTACACTACCAACGTAGTGACAATTTATTTTGATTTCTTTGAAAGTTGACCTACTTTTTATGCATCATCACATCGGGTCTCCACCTGGTTGGTCATTGTTGAAGCGTAATTGGTAAAACAACAGCTGAATGCGAAAAAACTTTACGATGGTGGGTCCACTGTCCCTTTCATCCAACGAATGCTCAAGTATCTTGGTATGCAAGGTGCATCGAAATATTCGTGGCCAACAAGAACAGCTGAATATTAAAAACTAAGGTATGGTTCAAAATAGCCGATCCACAAATTCAATGTTACTCAAAGAGCTCTACAGGAACATCTATGCTTGAACTCTGTTTGGGGTTATTTAACTGAGTAGCCAATAAGCGAGCTGAAACCGAAAAACCGAATACTGATAGTCGTCAAATGAGACGAAATTTAAATCCTGTATTAAACGCACACTATGCAAGCAAGCATATTATAAGTTAGGGGAGTATATTGAAGATAAAAATGCTTGGCTCAATGCTGGTCCTGCTCCACAACGCCACTAGGTAGCCACTAGGGGGCTCGAAAGTAATGTTAGCATTTGATAATATTGTTGGTCCGGCTGAAGATTGTAAGAATGCAATATTTTTTATTGTATAGACTCCACTTATTTAGCAATGTATAATTTCATGCACATGTGTGAGTACTGTGTATCTTTAAATTATAATGATCATTTTGGGTAGGTCTTTGACTTGAATGTACCCTGGCGATTGGGGATGTCATGCTCACTCAAAAGTCTGGCTGATGGTGGCGCATGCGTTGGATCATTTGGCTCCCTTAAAAATGGTTGAGCCGAATGGTGCTAGCGTATGCGTCATGTTCGTGAACGGGCGCCGTCAGCTGAGACTGGTCATCTCTCGACTGCCATGGTTTATTTTAATTATTTCTTTGAATTGTTTCTTTTTTTACTCCGGACTCTTTTATCCTGCACGTCTTTTACATCGTTCTCACATATATGTATAATTTCAATATGAATGATGTAACCATAATTTTGTAACAAAATATTATTTTTAAAAGAGTGTCCGTGGAGTTTCTTGTACGTTCTTCTCCATAGAGATCTACGCTTTGGAACGTGCAAATAGCTTCATCTTTTTGACCGACCGACCTTGACAATTCAAAAGTACCTGTAAATGGTCTAATTGAAATAAATGCTTTGACTTTGACTTTGACTTTGACTTTGACGTCTTTCAGGGTCCTGCCAAATCCTTTATGATTCCGATGTGGGAGGGAGATGAGTAATAGACGGCGCATAGTACTATCGGTTCTTAACAACAGAATCCTGATGGTATTGGCAAGCCATCGTAGGTGGGGAGGGCTGTTTTGTGGACTGTTGTGGGACGCCTTACTGCAGTGCTTTATGAGCCTTGTTTAGAGACCCAAAGAGTAAAAACAGGACCCTATTACGAAGACTCCGCTGTTTGTCTGTCTGTCTGTCACCAGGCTGTATCTCATGAACCGTGATAGCTAGGCAGTCGAAATTTTAAAAAATTTCAATATTTAAGTGGGGCTCCCATACAACAAACGTGATTTTTTTGCCGTTTTTATAGATATTGGTATGGAACCCTTTGTGCGCGAGGCCGACTCGCATTTGACCGGTTTTTTAACGGTGTTGATACTTTTATCAATTCTGATGATGACTTAGATTTACACTCTGCACAGACATCATTACGTTATTTTCTATCGCCGGATGTGTAACCCGATTGTTTTTTGTGTGTTTATTCTGTATGCAACTAACAACATAACCAAGGTAATTGAAAAGACATAGGGGTTATTGCACCACCATAATAGACTAATCTTATTGTATGACAAAAAACACTTTTACTTTCTCAAGGTAATGTTTACTTACAGTTATTGTTTGCAACACAATGCGATCTATTTATTATTATGCCATTTATACAGCTTCTTTGATTTTGCACATGAAGGAGTGCGTGAAACAATGATTTATTATACTTATTTTATTCTAACAAATAAATTCATCTTTCAGTTTTGTAACGCCTCGTGTGTTAACAGTTGAGACATAAGAGGCTGTTAATTGCTATTTAATTAGAATCACTTTTTATTTTTTTACGGTTTGATAAACTTTGAATACTTAGATCTTAGTTACTTTATTTGTTATTTCATTCTGCTCTAGTGTAAGCACGCGCTATCTATTATTTAGTAGATCGTCTTCCGTGGTCAAAAATTGGTAAGACAACTGGTTGGCAACAGGTTACCGAGACATGTTCGTATACAGACAAGACTCATCGTCCTTATCCCATGTTACTTGGGGTCGGCGCAACACGTTTTTTCTTCCATTCTGTCCTATCAGCCGTCACACTATCACTGACTCCCTATTCTTTCTCACTCCTCACATAATCCATCCACCTTTTCTTTGGCCTCCCTATCCCTCTCCATCCATCCACAGTTAAATTCATAACTCTTTTAGTTACGACAAGACTAACATTACCTACTTTAAACCGTTTTAAATACTAGCAGCCACACAGGTCGATCTTTGAGGTTATTCGATGCTTGCCGTGTGGTTGGGTGTTAGACACTTAAGACTCCTCCGTGCCTTGGAAAGCGCAGTTGTCATTCAAAGATCTTTGACAGTCGTAACGGATAGTCAGAAGCCAGAAAATCTGACGCAAGTTCCCTTGTTACTCAGTTACTATTGTAGCGGTCAAGGTACTGCAGTGTGATTCTGTGAATATCTCACTGTGGAAACTTAGGTGAAGGTAACTGTCAATCCATACAAACAAGATGGAATGACAGTTCTCTTCACGATCATTCCACCTTAGTTTACATTGAGACGTCAGAATAGACCGGGTGAACTGTACTCGCAGCATGTACAATACAGCCGGTCGATTCTGTCGACATCTCACGGTGTTCACCTAGGCGGAGTGAACGACAATAGAGCTGTCATTCCATCTTATTTGTATGGTTTGACAACTCACCCGTCGTGCGCCCCGCCCGGGTGTTCACTTCGACATGTTTACAGAATCGCACTGCTGGATATTCAGCTGAATCCGGTTAGGCTGGAAGCTGACCCCAATATAGTTGGGAAAAAACCAGGCAGATTGATTTTTAAAATGTTGCGGACATTAGAGCCATTAGAAAACTAAATTATAATCTATAGCGCTGATTGAATTCTACTGAAGTAGGTAGTATCAAACATAATAAATTAATAATATATTTCGAATGGATAGCAGATCAAGTGAAAGTAACCGATGATATTATGTTTATGAAGCTAAAATAGAACAAAAATACGCGGTATGGAAAATGCGGTAGGCTGCAGACTAGACTAATAACAATTCTAGTCGTCTAGCTAAACTTTCATAAGTCATTACAGAATAAAAATGATTTTGCTATTTCTATTTGACTTGCACAACTTATGGTTTGCGCACTTTCGCGTCATTCGTTTTCGTTTTTTAATTTTTTGGACAATTCGGGATTCTATACAAGTTGGTGCGAATCGAATACTTACGAGTAAGAAAACAGGCGTGAACAAGGGATTTCATGCCGGATTTCTTCGATGGGCTACACCCACACTTTGCTCTATGTAGGTTTTAAGGAGCCAGCCTACAGCCTTCAAATGGGCACAAATCTTCGGATTCCCTTTAAGAAAGTCCTAATGAAAAAATCTTCGTCTATCTTGTGCGTTTATTTTAAACTTCTTTGTTTTTTTAACAGATTCAAACATACAATTTCGGCACCCTCCCATTTATTCTCATTTTGTCTGTACAGAAACCTCCTCTTCCAAGGCATCGGATTATCATCATTCTATTCTATCAGTAAACAGGTAAATTGCAATCATGATTGCGATCGTCCTGCGTGATAATAAACTGATTACCTTTATTAGGTACCAGTCTTTGTCGGTAAAGTCGGACGTCCATTACCTACATGTGGCACATCAGATTAATCTTGTATGATATAATCAGCCGACAAACCGACAAACTCTCACGTGCTGTGCAGTAAGAAAATTTGTCCAGTTTAGGGTACTTACCGGGTCTCAAAAGGAAAAAAACGGAACCCTTATAGAATCACTTCGTTGTCTGCCTGTTCAGCCTGTTCTGTCAGCCTGTTCTGCCAGTCTGTTCTGTCAGTCTGTTCTGTCAGTCTGTTCTGTCAGTTTGTTCTGTCAGTCTGTTCTGTCAGTCTGTTCTGTCAGTCTGTTCTGTCAGTCTGTTCTGTCAGTCTATCTGGCTGTCTGTCAAAACCCTTTTTTTTCGAGAGAACGCGTGGACGGTTATAATTGAAGCAAATCGAACACAGGTCACAGTGCCTTGAAGGGCTAAAAACAGCTTCCAGCTTCTAAGTCAACGCAATAAAAAGTACAGCGATGAATGCAACATAATTTTGATACTTGCAAATACCTATAGGGTTCTTCCCGTTGACCTTAAATCATGAAAGTCAAGAAGTAGGTAAGTGCTATTATGTAGGTATAGCAGGCTGGTCGGGCTGGTTTCCGCAACTCCACGACTAAGCGCTTATTTTGCATGCAAACTTTGTAAGGACTAACAACACAACTTAAGGAAAAGTACAAAGTTAAGTTTGCCCTCCAATATACAATAGCTCGGAAACTTTCGTGTTCGAGACCGACTCGCACTTGGCCAGTTTTTTTTAATGTCTTATCGAAAATATCCCGTTAAAAAAATCTCTGAAAGTTATGTAACTCTATTTACTACGATTCATCTAGCTTTTCTTACAATTTTCAGTTAGTGCAAATAGCCTGTCTTCCTACTGTTGTATTTTTCCGGTCAAATGGTTCATGTAATGATGTGAAACGGAGCTACTCGGATAAAATAATGCTTATTTTTGCCAATTCTTCCTTTATTTAAGTTAGGTAAAGGTTTGTTTATGTGGTGACGCTTGGGAGGGATTTGCCTCCCCCTAGTGTCGCCACATATTCTGCACCAACCTTCAGTTCAGCAATGATTTACTTATGGCTGAAAAAATAAGAGAGTAACTCAGTCCGTCGTCATTATAATGATAGATAATGACGTATACTATTGTAGTCTTTGGTAATGACACGGACTGAGTTACTCTTGGCTTGAGCATTTGTTTGAGATTGATCTCTATGTGTGCGATCCTGGATTAAATTTTGAACAGACTTCAGGAGTATCACCACTAAAAAGTGAAAAATTGAAACTTTAATTTTATTATAAGTTTACTTTTTTTGTAAAAAAGTTTTTTAATTTTTCAGGTTACACAAATTATTACTTATCGGGGTTTTTTTGTGAGATTTTTATCAGAAGCTTCCTAACTAGAGTCTGATTACCAACAGGCTTACTTTCTTCATCATCATTACATCAACAAAAACACAACTGTAGTCCTGTAAAGATTTCACCGTGATAACTTAAATTAGGTAAAGTGAACTAGGAAGTGTTTACGTTGAGATTTTTACAGAATAGACCGACTGGTTACCTCAGGTACCAACCCCTTCGGTGAGTACAGTTCTCGTCAAATAACTTTGCCCCTCTGAAGTTGGCTACGAGTGGCTGCGTAGCGTAGTAGTCAAAATTACGAACAAACTGCAACTGCGCATGCACAAGAGACATGGGGGCGGGGATTAATTTTATGTCTCAGTCGCTCGTTTACGTTCGATGCATGCTTGCGTCCCGCTTGCTCCTGTCTACGTGACTGCACCTGCGCGATTTTTGCAAATGGCTAACTTCAGAGGGGCAAAGATATTTGACGAGAACTGTAGGTAAGTACAGTGATGATGTTATGTTACCGCTACCTATAGATTAGAAACTAGAGTGAATGTAGGTAAGTCAAGTGTAAAAACAAAAACCTATTCATTCATTCATGCTCCTTTATGTAGATACATGCATATGGCCAACGATTCTATCCGCATCAATGACCAAGTAATTGAGATAAACAGGGCATTACAATGTGTTTGTAAACCAATTAAAAGACACAATATAATTTCTCCTCGGACAGTCAGCGAGCATCATTAGAGTGGAAAAATCCGTGATCGCACGTAAGAAACCGTATTAGTGATTGTCGTGGCTGTAAATAGTGGCAGGGTAACTGTTACGGCTAGAGGCTAGGTAAACCATTAAACCTGAACTGTGTAATTTGATGTTTGCAGAATCCTTTATCGCTTTTAGTTTTGATGCCAGCTGCAGAAACATCGGTAAGAATTAGTAGCTAATTCTCGGCGTTGTGCCTAGGTAGGTAGAGAGTTGCAGACGTACCTAATTAAATCAATCAATCAATTACCTAATTAATATTTTAAAAAACATAATTGGCAATGTTTAAACTACACAAAGTTAATACTTGCCTAATTCCGCGGACATAAACACTAAAACAAATAATATCCCGCATTGCATTAAACACATTATCACAAACTCACAACACTATTTGATAAAAAAAAAATAACAACTATCACTTCATTGAAGATTCGCAAAGAAAAAAAAGGAAATAAAAAACAGTTAATAATTTAAAAATGGAACGCAATGCGCGCGCTGCCAGTGCAGCGGTTTAGCGGTAACGATGCGAAATCAACACGCAGAGAAAAGTAAAATGCCCCTCTTGATCGCGATTTACGGTGCAAACTGCTGTTGACCCTGCCCCTACGCAGTAGCCGACCAACACAATTGACTCTCGATCATTGCTCCTTTCATCCTTCCTTCTTTAATATCTTTGAATACAAGTGGTGCAATGAATAGTATTACTGCAAACTTGAACAACACGTCTCCGCGGATGGGCAATCGAAAGTGCATGGACACCGTTTATTTAATGAGTTTTATTCTCTTTGTTCATTTTATCTTTTTTTATGGATGGGAAATCATCAAATTACTCCTTCCGGACGGTGTGGAAGGGAGTGTCAGACTCTTACTGAGTAAAACCCATGCGTCTTCCTCCTACCTAATGCTCATTGCATTCCAGGGCCGCGGTGACTCTTTTGAACAAATTCCGCAAATTCATTTTACCTTACGTAGGTACTCATTTACTTACATCATCATCTGCCTGGCATTTTCCCAACTATATTGAGGTCGGCTCCCAGTCAAACCGGATTCAGCTGAATTCCAGTACCCGCCTTCACCTCCTCTGCAGAGCACCCCCCCGTCCTGACGACGGCACCCGCGACCCTCACGGGCCTAACCAAGCAGTATTACTTCAATATTACTTCCAGTGGGAAAGAGACGGAGCTATACAGGACGTATAGGACGTATACCTTGTGGGAGGCCTTCCCATGCTGCGTCTTCCGGTACGCGATCGCCACTCCAGAACTTTTCGGCTCCATAGACTGTTCTGTTCTGCGAGCAATGCCCACTGCCACTTCGATTTGGCTTTTTAAAATATTTCTTAAAAAAACAAAAAAATCTATATAAAGTAGTAGTCCGCCGGTGTCGGGAGCAGGGTCCAAGCTACCCTTGGTTAGGGCTCCAGAAAAAGGAACCTCCTCACAATATACGATAAATAATTATGTTTATTATAATTAGTCGTCACTAGTTACCATCAGTCGAGTTCGAGAAGGTGCCGTTCGAGGAGATTAAAAATACATCTGGAAGAATTTTGGGGAAGGTCTTTTTCCAGTGAGACAGCCGAACCTCGCCGATCGAGAAAGAAGCCTGAAACATGTTGGTTATTTTTTCCATAATGAAATTATTTTATCAATCTCTACATCTACTTATTGTATACCTAATAATTTTTTCGGCATTCTTCTGTCCCGCGCCTTCACCCGCATGAAGTTTTTCATGGGTTTTAGTTTTTTAGACGGAATTTCCTTTTTCTAAAATAAAAGTAGACTTAGTTACCTACTCTTTATAGGTAACATCAGCCCGCAAAGTGCCCAGCCATTTCGGATATTAGCTAAAACATACAGACACACAGCCAAAAAAAAATGATATCTTCGGTACCTGCCGAAAAATATGGATTTAGCTAGTAGAAAGCTGTTATTTTAATATCACAAACAGACACTGCGGAGAAATGCTTAGTTTTGTCCCATTAAAACAATGTGCTGTAGGTATTCGTACCTACATTTCACTACATATTATGTTTACCCATTAGCTCTGTCGCAGCAAACTAACTTAATCAGCCATTTAATTGGCGGCCTAGTCTTCATTGAACGGTGCCGTTTAATCAGCGACCTAAGTGACATCCATTTAATAGAACAGCTAGGCAAACGCTTTGGTTCAATATCGTTTAATGACTTGCCTAGTCAAGTAGCAAAACAATAGGGCACAGGGAGCTTACACTTACTCACCCCAACACGGATAGGTCATTCATGTTGCAGACAGAAATAGGACCACCGCGTAGCGGGGATCCGACATCGATTTTAGAATATTGAAATTTAGAATTTCCCAAAATTAAATATCATCAAATATCCTACCCGTATTTTCAGAAGCCAGAAAATCTGACTACAGTCTTGCCAAGAAGTAGGTACCGTGTTACCCAGTTAATGGGTTGTGGAGGTCTGACAGGCAGCCGCTCCACGTAAAATACTGATATTGAGCTGAATCCGGTTTGACTGGAAACCGAATCCGGTTTGACTGGAAACCGACCCCAGTAAAGTTGGGAAAAGGCTAGGCACATGATGATATACCTACTCGTATTTTCGTCACACGTTTACCCTATCCTATGAACGGCGTAAGCATGTACCAGCCCGTTCATTAATTGTTGTATTAGACGCATTGGCCGGATGGCACTTAGGCGACTGTTTAAACGGCGCCATTCAATCAAAAGGCTAGGCAGCAAGTTAAAGGCAGCAAATTAAGCCAGTTGGCTGCGACAGTTCTACTCTTTTACGTCCTAGATAGACAACTAGACAACAATACTTACTATCGCGAAATTAACTTTTCGAAAAAAAAAAACTTATATTACTGACATCTATCGCCATATTGTCGAATTATTTGAAGTCATTTTCCTATTGCCAGTGCCCATTGGTCGGTACTGGAACACTTTTGTCATGCTCAAGTGACTGTCCTATTATTTCTTTACCTAAAATGCTAATTAACCAGTATTTTTTAAGTATTCTAATATGCTCGTAAATTAGTTAGTCAAGTCACTTAAATTCGTTATGTAGAACAGTTTAGATTTTATTTGGTAAACTTGGTAAAGTGCGTAATGTACATAATATTATGCACAGAGTACTTTTATGATATTATGTACATGCAATGTTGTTGTAGTAACAAAACTAAATCTATGTAGTAAATAAGCTTAAGTTTAGACTGCACGTCGCAGGTGCTTAATTTGGTGAGTATTTACTGCTAATTACAAACAGAATAAATATTCTGCTTTTACATTTATTGTTTTGTACGCGTAAACAAACACATTTTGAGGTTAGGTTCTTTAATATTTACGTAGGTACACAAGAATGTAATAGGGCAAAGTTTATTTAATAAAACCTGTTAATAGGGTTAGAACTCATCCTTGTGAATAATATTGTACGTAACTACGAATAAAGAACACCGATTGACTCTCTAATGAAAATAAATAAATAAAACAAACAGATCAACATCAAAGTACACAAGAAAGCTGTCAAAGCACAGCCTATTATAGTACCTACTCTGTGGTATGGCTGTACAGCTGTTTACCTTACTAGAAGATGCACAAATGTTTTTGAATTTATCTAAATATCAGGTAAATAGGTACACTCGGGTTTCCTGGTAAAATGTTTGACAGAATAATTTAATTATCTCCGATAGGTATAACATAGAACTCATGAAAAAGTCCTAGTTGATTGATTTCCCGAAAGTAGTTCACAGACTTATTCCTAGTGATATCTGGTTAGAAAGAATCGAAAACTGTTTAATAACTCTCGCTAGGTATATAAATAATATTTTATTCAATAAAGATATTGATCTTGTTTTGCTTGAATTGAAACTATCTTCTTGAAACAACATTTATTTTCTAGTGTTGCCAGAGCAAATAAACTTATCACATGCGCGATAGGAGGAGGAACCACATGTTTTCAGTTATTTCATTTATCTTGTTGACTTTTGACTTTACGCGGCCTTCTGCCATAATGTTACACAAGTTAACAACTGGACATTAGTTTGAAAACAAAAGTGAAACCGAGCACATTATTATTTTTATTTGTATTTAAGAATTTTAAATTATGTATTGCGACATTATATATCGACATACCTACTTAATATTTTTATTTTTTCAGAAAAATATTTGAAAAATTGTTAAAATTATCCCCTAAGTTAATTGTTTTTATTATCTTTTAGGACGTCTGTGACAAACAAGTTTTTGCTGATTTGTTTTCACTTAGGCAGGTAAGAAATTTTTGTTTTAATTTGACTTTTAAGTAACGCTGCGGCATGAACAGTTTAGAACAGTTTCCAACGAAAAGGAAGGCAAGTCCTGTAGTAGGTACCTACTCTACCTATTCCGAGTTTACAGGTGCCCATATCCACAGGCGGCGCGGCGGGTGGTGGCCACTTACCATCAGATGGGACGCTTTTTTGTTTGCCGCTCGGTGGTATAAAAAATCAACCAAGTGCGAGTCGGACTCTCGCACGAAGGGTTCCGTACCATTATCTATAAAAAGCGGCAAAAAATCACGTTGGTTGTATGGGAGCCTCGCTTATATATTTATTTTACTACCTATGTTTTTAGTATTTGTTGTTATAGCGGCAACAGAAATACATCTGTGAAAATTTTAACTGTCTAGCTATCACGGTTCATGAAATACAGCCTGGTGACAGACATATAGACAGACGGACACCGGAGTCTTAGTAATAGGGTCCCGTTTTTACCCTTTGGGTACGGAACCCTAAAAAGATGAACAGTTGTAATAATCAGCAATGAAGGTAACAGTTAGGTACCTATATCTGAAACGAAAATAACAGAGAACACTCTCATAATATCTAGATAGGGATAAAGTAACATTGGGCTATCTACATAAGTATTATTTTAATGTGCACTGGATCCTACCCTCTATTGTGATCTCTCTCTATCACTCAAAGGTTTGCTGGGAGAAAACTCAATTTTGAGTTAAGCTCGCCTTTGTACATGAACTTTTCTTCACTGTATTTTGATTACTTTGGTGTACAATAAAGAATAAGAATAAGTATGAACGTATTTGTTTCGATCCATTTGTAGTTGTGAACATGCGATCGTAGAAATAAACTACGAAAGTATAGATCGCACGAATTACTCCTTAGCAACCCCAAAGAAGACCCTTCGACCGCCCGGAGTCTATTAATTATAATTATACACAGTTAATAATAGTGTCCTCCTCAATTACCTGCACCAAACTTGCGAAATAAGCGTCTGTTTGGGAGGAAATATTATATTTTTCTTTCTTTCGTTCTTTTCTTTTTTCTAAATCCTTGTATAGGAACAGCTAGGATCTCAAACAGTAGGTACAGCAGGTACCAACCAGGTATAGGTATACTTAAACCAGGGTTGGTGCAGTAGGTATACTTATACCAAGATATAAGAGTAGATAAATATGTACACATACTAAACTTGGCTCGTGTCCAAACATTTTCATTTGTACAAATAACAATTTCCTATCTTGGTATCTTACCTTGATAAGTGACACTAGTCAGACATGTCTGTCTAAATCTGTATATCTTTATCTACCAAGCCGCGAAGCGCCACACACAAATGAAATCAATAAAAATAAGTCGATGACTCATTCGTAGTATTGACGTAGTATTTTGAACCCTCAATGAGTCATATTCCTAATTTGCTGCAATGTTACATTTCGTTACGAAACAAATGCGAATAAATGTTTGAAGCACAAACAGAGTCTGACAGAATGGTGGTTAAGCTGTTGACGAGTGCTCGATTGTGATCGAAATACCTATATCTTTAGAAAGAGAAATCTGACATTCCAAGAGCAAAACCTGCAGCTTGATGTTAAGATTGAGGCTTTAGCCAGTCTGATAGCTGTCGGGGGAATTAATTTATTATTATATTAAAAGACGACATTTAGTGATACGTTTTTTTAGGTAAACTGTTTGAAAACGATAGTATATTTTTATTCTGAGATCTATACCTACAGATAACTTGACATATGGACTGAAACGTCCAATACAAAAATGTTACATTGATACCTACCTACTTTACCGATTTAGATAATCATCTTCAGCGTATTTACCGTTCGATAGCTGTTAAACTAATATTTATTTTAGTTTAAACGTAGGTACAGTTGCACTGTTTATAGGTAGAAGGTATAGTAGCATATCCTTTTCTACGTGTATCAAATGCACCAATCAAATTACATAAGACAGCCTTATCATGTCTAGGAATCTAGGAACTATTTCATAATAATATTGTCATGATCTTGTGATACGCATTAGACACGTGTTAATTCATTTTCAAGTGTTTATTATTTACGACAAAATGGTTTCAGCAAAGCGGCTTGGTTACATAGACTTAGATATGGAACAAAATCGTGAAACTCCAGGTCAGACAAACATTTTGTTTTTATTATTTTTGTGTAATATCTAACTGTGTGTGTCGTCGTTTACCTACCTATATGTTTCATTCATTTGTGTGTTTACTGTTTATAGGTGTTCGGGTATATACGTTCGTAGGTAAACAAATCTTTGTTGTTAGCTGTAATTTGGGACTTTACTGCACGCCTCGCTTTGATACAAGTAGTAAAGAAATTGAGTGTATGACACCGTTTTAATTTTTTTTTTTCTGCAAAAACAAATTACGTTTTTCTTCGTGACGTTTTTCAGTTAGGTACACATAAGTCTCCATTTGTTTACTACTCTGTGTTTGTTCATCGTCTTATTTGTTTTCTTGCTGACACTCTTATTACTTATTCGTTTCCTGGATTTATCTGTTTGCCTGTATTTCTGTCTATTTGCACGATTTTAAGATAATTATGCTATGTCTACACATATTTGGAACATTACCTAATGATTGTAATATTTATTACAGATGACAATGGTAAAAATCGAAAAAGTCATAATAGGCAAGTTAAAATACTTAGTTTTTTTTTTCTGAGAATTCCAAATGATAGGTGAGTAATAAATTACGTGTTTATATTTTTTACTTTAAACTTACAGATGGTGGGAAAGATTTTGCTTGCGATGTCATCAAGAAGACTCAACACCATCATGGCAACCGTCATGGTGGTCAAAACTTTTCCCTTTTCCTTTCTTTTCAACTTATAGACAGTCGGCGCAACAAATCTGCATTATAATGTTCTGTAAGTTAAATCTTCCATGGTCCACGCGCCTACGTAAGTAGTTTATTTTGCATGCACAACAAAGATTAGATGACTAAACATAGTGTAGGTAGGTACTAAGAAAAACCACGAGATTAGATATCAACTGTTCTGCTTATCCACGAGATCTAGTTTTGTTTATAAATTCAATATTGGACAGAAACAATAAAATTCAAAAGCAAAACCATCTCCGCCAAAATTTTGTAAGTACCTTTACCTACGTATTAAGTTTCGAGTGCTGTTATAGAATGTAGGCAGTGTTAACGGTGATACCTGCTCATGTCCTTATCATACACAAATTTAATAATGTTATGTTTATCTAAGTCATCGACACCAATAGTCAACGTTATACCATCATATTGAAATGGTTGTATATTTGTGTCTGATATTGACGCAATTCTATTGAAAGCACCTGACAAAGTATCCCGTGACCTAGATCACATTGACGTCAAAAATATCTTGTAGCTCGATGATAGAGAATACATAAGTACAGATACAGACACTATCTATTCCAAATTGTAACAATACGATTTTGTTCTGGTTTCAGTCCTTCTCACATGGGGTATCCTGTATGCTGAGCTCGGTGCGCCGATAGGATTAAATGGAGAGCTACTTAGTATGTCACTACTAGTCATTTCCGCATACTTAATTGGCTGGATATGGTTGAAGATCACAACACTGCCAGCCCTTATAGGCATGCTGCTGACCGGTATAGCCTTCCAAAATCTTCAGCTGGTGCATATGACGGATTCTTATAGAAAACTTAATCAAGATTTGAGGTGAACGTAAATTTCAACACTGGCAGATGTTTTTGTATGTTCTAACAAACTTATTGTTCATAATCATTTCCAGGAAAATTGCGTTGGTCATCATCTTAACCAGAGCTGGACTTGGTTTGGATGCTGCCGTTTTAAGAAAGCACTACGCAGCCGTCCTGCAACTAGGTCTCTTACCATGGTTGGTGGAATGCGTAGCAATATCCGTTAGCACACATTACCTCTTAAATTTACCTTGGATATGGGGTTAGTTTGCTTAACTTTTACGTAATAAAAACCTAAATTCTATAGATCTCTACCTTGTATATAAATCTTTTTGGTCCTTTTGGTAGACGTAGAATTTTGGTAAGAAGATACAACGGTATCTAATGGTCATTAATTTGTTTCAGGATTTCTTCTAGGTTCAATGATAGCTTCAGTTTCACCAGCAGTGGTAGTCCCATGCCTATTTAGGTTACGTGATGTTGGCTACGGGGTTTCCAAGGGTATACCAACGATTGTCGTAGCTGCAGCTGCGGTCGACGACTCCATTAGCGTTGCTATCTTCGCTATTATTCTGAACGCTATGTTCTCAACAGGATCTGCCACTTTTAATATCATTAAGGTAGGCCATTTTATATTTTCTTAAGTTCTATAAAAAATTCACGCTGTTGTCGTAGATAACCAAACTTTACCAAACCCCTAATATAATGATAATTAGGTGCGAAACTTTTGTTATGTTTTTTGCCGATAATACATTTTCTTTTGACTTTCAGGGCCCATTATCTATTATTGCTGGTGTAGCCCTTGGATCCATTTGGGGAGCTATGACGTCGGTTATTCCTGAAAAAGGAGACACTTACGTTGTGCCGTTAAGATTTTTAGCACTCTTCCTAGGAGGCCTATTTTCTTATTTTATATCTAGTATGATTGGATGGAGCGGTGCAGGTAATATGGTCTTAAAGCTTGTTCTACTTCATACTATAGGCTCTCAAAACTTCTGCCAGGGTTGCGAATTTTGTTCGAAAGAGTTACCGCGGCCCTGGAAAGCAAAGGGCACTACGAGGAGCACTGATGGGTTTTAGTCAGTAAGAGTCTGATACTCCCTTCCGCTCCGCCCAGCGCGGGAGGAGTCATTTGATGATTCTCCATCCAAAAAAAAAAAAGGCTCTCAAAACTTTGCAGCTTAAAGAACGGTACGTTACGTTTACTTTTCTCTTCAGGTCCCCTGGCTATAGTATCGTCAGGGTTCGTAGCGGCATACTTTTGGGAGAAACAGGGCTGGCCTGTAAACAAAAATCCCGTCAGTAATATTTTTAGAATCTTGTGGATATTCTTCGAGCCCATATTATTCGCATTCACAGGAGCTCAAGTAACGGTAAGTAGAGCCTTTGAACTTTATAAGGATCTTGAGCTTTTTAATGCCTTAAGTAATTATTTTTTTTTGTCGCCAGATTAGTGCCTTAGATCCGCAAGTAATAAAAATGGCAACGATTTGCCTCGTGTCCTGTCTCGTAATACGTGCTGTCGCCACGTATTTTGTGAGCTTTGGCTGTGGTCTCAATAGTAAGGAGAAAATATTCATCGGTCTTACATGGACTGCGAAAGCTACTGTTCAGGTACACAGGCTGTTTAAATTCACCTTAAAAACCTGTTTTTGAAATTGTTTCTGTTATGAATCTGCATAACACTGTTATGTGATTTCCAGGCAGCGTTAGGACCAGCTGCGTTGGATTTAGTTAATAGTGGCCAAACATCAGGAGTTGCTAAAGCAGATGAAGAATACTATGCCAAGACGATCTTAGCAGTCAGTGTATTAAGCGTGATGATATCGGCCCCTTTAGGAGCTTTACTTATCGCTCTGGCTGGCCCTAAATTGCTTACTAAGGATGACAGTAAGTAATAAAATTACCAACTTTTTAAATGTGCACCTACGGTTTAAGCTATCGGTCCTAAATAATTGGTCCTTCGTTCTATTCCAGCTGACGAGGTACCAAATCTAGATCCAGAAAATCAACAGTCAACTCAAATATGACACTCGTAATCTCAGTGCTAACCATAGAGTGCTAACGGACCTACCTATAATAATTATACTTATAAGACATTTTTTTTTTTTGTTAAATATCAGAGAAACACTGTGTTAGTCATCTGTACCTACTATAAAATAATAATAAAACAACGTGATTTTATCTAGTGAAGTACCTATTTAAAATCGGGAATACCTCAATAGTAGCGATACCTTCAAACGGTATTTTATTTTTTTACTGCTTAAGAGCGTTTACGCGGTACGGCTTTTCATACAAACTTTCAAATCCTTATTCTTCAAAATGAATGAACCGATTTTAACGAAACTTGGTATACATACGCTAGATATTTAGGTCTAAATAGTTATGAGAAAACATTTTTGAAAAAGATTTCAGAGGGCGAGAGAGAGCGATTTTAAGTTTTCTATAGAAAGTGAAAAATCACTATATCCTTACCCTGAACTCTTTTTCAGAAATTTTTTCTGATAACTATTTAGACCTAGATATCTAGCGTATGCATACCAAGTTTCGTTCAAATCGGTTCATGCATTTTGAAGAATAAGGACTTGAAAGTTTGTATGAAATGATATACGACGTACACGCTCTTAAGTATAGATTTAATAAATAGTAGGTGCTACTTCAGTCTGTACTTAAATATAATGGAATATTTTAAATATTATAATTAAATGGATTTTACTTCCATATTCACGTGTTTACTGTGTACGTTTTCAAATTATACATTTGCAAATGATAATAAATATTTACGAAATATAATATGTACCTACTTATTGTGTTCTTTAAACCTTTTTGCTGCGATGCAACGGTTCCACTAACCTGGTGACTTATTAAAGATTTTAAACGAAATTTCAGAAACATGTTCGATAAAAAAACTATTATTATTAGTGAATTCCTGATTGAAAATTGAAAGTAGCGTGGAATATTGTTGTTTCGAGTCTGGCAGCACTGAACACTGTTTTGACGGTCAATGTCAAATTTAATAATGTCACTGTCACTGGATTTTGTTCTGAGATGAGAGAGAGGTCAATGTACTTTCAAAACTTCGAAAAAGTTTTTGAAACTATTTACACTTTCTAAAATAAGACATAAACTTCGAAGCCTAAGATAAAATTTAATGTCTGTTGTCGTAATAGCTGTTGCCACTGAAAGTGGTGTTCCCATATTTTCAAGAAAACGCGGTAATAATGAAAGTGTAAGTATACTTGACAAAAATTCTTAATGTGCTTGTCGGTTTTTTCAAACAAAATCACCACGAATAAAATAGGTATAAATAAGTAAAAAATCCATGAGAAAGAAAGTAAAAGTAGCTACCTATCTTATTAGTCAATTTAGTTTTTCAAACAATTCCTGGAACTAACTGACAAACGTAGCTAAATCTTTATTCAGGTACAATTCTCCACCATAGCTTCTCTTCATGGCATCAATATGTTCAGTAAATGCCACAATTTATCGATGATAGACACTCAAGTTGATAATGGAGCTATACTTTGGAAAGAATATTATAAAAGGTAATTAATGTTTTGGTTTATGTTTAAACACATACAATATTCTTACTCTATAGTACTACCATTGGACCACACCTTTTACCAGGTCATTGGTTTACCATGTGGGAAACCAACAATTGAACCAATGACCTGCTGAGAGCTGCAAGAATCAATTAGAATGCAAGAACAGGACTAATCAATGGAAGCCTATGTCATGTGGCTGACATGATAATAATTATCATAGAACTTCCAAACAGTAATATTCTGTGTAAACTTTTCAGCATTACGTTAATTGGCATAGCAACAGGAGGTTTGGAATGTGATCTAGAACTCCTCTTATCCTGCGTCCATAATGCCATGATCTTCTGCATTGGAAAGAAAGAGCTGGAAAATGTAAAGAACATTGACCAAATAAAACGAGACTTGAGGCAATGTTACCCTATCTTAGATTATTTGTTGGAATCTTTGGATCCTAATGCACAGTCAAGTCCCCTTCCAACATTGGTGCTAGATTTGATACAGAGTATTTTGTGTCCACAAGCTCAGCAATTACAGGTTTGTTTCATATTTTTTAATGGTTATGAGATGGCTGCATGTTTAATTTAAAGTCATGATTTGTTGAATTGAAATTTTACACCAACTGATATTTTGCGTGACCAGATGGTTCACTTGTACTTTGCCTAAAGCATTAGATTGACATTCGTCATAATCAACTGACTATGATGAATGGCAATGCTAATGCTTCAAATGAGGAATCATGGCCAGAAGACTTTCTGGACATGATTCCAGCTGTAAAAAAAAAGTCCATCATAAAAAATTACTTTTGGGACTTTTCAACAAAGCTTTTTTGTTTTTAAAATCCATTAATTTCAGCAAGCTCTAGACAACTATGCAGAAAGTGTGACAGGCCGATGGGCATGTCTCATTATACATGGACACCTGGTGGCTACAAGTTCAGACTTCTATGAGTTAGACCCAAGAGAGGCACGATTGATGCTGTTGCTTGCTGCGGCTCAAGATGGTGCACCGTTGAGAGATACACCTGTGTATTTACCACAGATGAGTCCTAATGTTAGTATCCTTAGTTTAGAATCTTACCTTAGATCATCAAATAATATAAATTAAGTTGGGGTAAGTTATGATACAGTTAAATTTTGAAAATTTGAGGAAAAAAAATTGGTTTAGTATAAAAGTTAATACTGAACTTTTTCCTTTCCAACTGCTTAAAAAAATAAAAACAAAAGGAACAGCACATAAACCAGCCTTTTATTGACTGCCTGTCAAACTCTTGCGAACTCCGGAGCATTATAGTACTGCAGACCACAGGGCTATGGTCTGGGGTCTACGTACCAAATAATATATATTTTTTTTTTTTTTTTATTGAGGAATGAGCTAGCTCTTGACCTCGATCACGCCTGATGGAAAACGATAGATGAGGTCTATGATAAAACTCGTATTTTAACTATAAGAGAATATATTGGAGCATCATGGCTCCTACGTCCAGATTACATCTCTCACTCCTTAAAAAAAAAACATTCTAATCATATTACCTAATTCAAATATTAACTCATTCTTACCAGCCACTTCCAAAGGAGGTACGAACAGCCAGAGGCTGCATAAGAAGGCTCTTACAGTACTCACACAGTTCACACACGCAAATCTACACATTTCTCACACCCAGCATTACCCCTTGCATAACTTCAATTTTTTCTATTTGATTTAGAGCAAACCTTGTAAAGTGCGGTCGTCACTGCCAAACGAGTATCGACATTGCGTTATTCGAATTGTTTAAGTTTTAAATAGAAGTTTTTTTTTTTTTATTGATGCCTGCATGCGCTTGACCACTATCACATCTGATGGTAAGCGACGATGTGGTCGAAGATGGAGCACGCTTGCCTAGAAGTAACCTATTCAGTCTTGACTTAAAGACTCCCAGGTTATAAGCTAGTGTTGAATCTAATAACTAAATGGAACTAATTATAATTCCTGGTATTTTTCAGGTAGCCTTCAGAGCAGTGACATGCAAACTTTTGGCAGATGTTTACATCTTGGTAGTATGTGGTGCAACTCCTACTTTATCACAGATAGATGAAATAGTCCTGCAATGCTGGGAAGGTTACGCATCAATCATAAAAGAAGCGAAACTTGCACACCCACGCAATTTTCCGATGAGCTTGACATTTGAGCCATGTGTATTAGGGTAAGTTGGGACTTTTAGCATGATCCCTTGTCTCTGTTTAATTGATACAGGTTAGGCCGTCCGAATAGATATAACATGGCATTTTTAATCTCTCGCACACATTACCGCTCTGGAAGATAGCCGACCGCGTGGCGAGTTCGCTGCGAAAAAATTGTCGTGCCAAATCGAAGCGTCAGAAAAACGCGCGGTACGCCTTGTCCTTACTAAAAATCAATGCACCTAGTAAAACCTTTATTTCATACTGGCTTTTGTCAGAATTTTTATGATATAGATACTTATCAAAAACGCCCAAGTTGTCTGGGGGTCATTTACAGTACTTACCTTGTTTTATGCATGGGAAATCTCAATGACTCCTGCCGCTCTGGGCGGAGCAGAAGGGAGTGTCCCTGTGCGTTCCAGGGCCGCGGTGACTCTTCCGAACAAATTCCGCAATCCTGGCAATTTACAATTCCTACCTATGATGGCAAGATATTTGGCGACTTCTGAATGCGAGGCGAGTCGCTTCGGTGATGAACTACCGCGTGGCGATTAGCGGACTTCACACCCGCCATAAAGTTTGACGCTTATTGTATCAAATTAGACTGCTAGATCACCCTCCGTTCTATTTCAGGGTACTCGTAATAAACATAACTAAGCGCCGGTGTGTATTCTCGCGCCATTTGCACCTATCTAATCAGAAGGGTCGAGGAATGTCAGGAGCACACAGAATGGATATTTTGAGGACCTTTTACGTTACCTCGGCGAGAGATCTAGCACCAGAATTGAAGCTCAAGGATGGAAATCACAAAGGTATTTAGCATGCGTTTGCTTTGGTGCGCCTAGCACTTAAGTCCGGCGCAGACCTATAGAAAGAAAAATCTACCTTGCTGCAGTGTCAATAATGTCGATAATAAATAAAACTTCAACTATCCGGAGAGCACTGCAAAGTGGACAGGTCATTTATTCTCGACTTGAGCACTTGTTGGTGCCTGTAATAACCAGAGATCGAATTAGGTAGACTATATTTACCTAAAGTTCGAAGAAGTAAGTAACAGAGAGTTGACAATACCTCCTCTTAAATCCCGGAATCATAATCATGACCATTGAATCCTGGGATTTAAGAAATTTGAACTAAATTATTATATTGAAGAATCGAAATTCGAATTCTTTTAGTGTAATTGGTTTCGGCCGTTCTATTTAAATAAATAAATGTTTTTAGAGTTCCGTACAAAAAACTGTTAAAATAAAGAGCTTTGTTTTACATACCTATAAAATTGGAATATGATTCTTCAAATATTTTTTTTTTAACTATACTCAAGACCAGTTCATGTTTTCCTAATCTCGGGTTTTAATTGTCATGTTTATGATTCTGGGATTTTAGAGGAGGTATTGTCAATCAACCAAACTAGGCGGGTCTCGCGCCAGGCTTAAAAATTATTTTAAAGGTCTGTTTTTCAGAGTTTCGATTCTACTGGTTATATTTCTAACCTTTTGTGAAATTCCAGGAACAAATGAGGACCTTGCTAACATGTGCGAAACCTATTGGTACTCTGAATACCACAAATGTCATGCACAGAGATTGGGGAACATGTTATGTTGTACACTTTATGCATCAACAGTACAAATGCAGACTATACGGTACGTAGATGACGTATTGATAAAAATAATAAAAAAACCGGCAAAGTGCGTGTCGGATTCGCGCATTAATTATCTAAAAAAGGTCCGTACCATTATCTAAAAAAAAGCCGCAAAAAAATCACGTTTGTTGTATGGGAGTCCCACTTAAATATTTATATTATTCTGTTGTTAGTATTTGTTGTTGTAGCGAAAACAGAAATACATCTGTGAAAATTTCAACTGTTTAGCTATCAAGGTTCATGAGATACAGCCTGGTGACAGACAGACAGAGGAGTCTTAGTAAAAGGATCCCGTTTTTACCCTTTGGGTATTTTTTCATTACTCCTGTAGCGGCATTCATGCCGCCACAAAAATCAACGTAGCAGAATCAACATCACAACAAATGAGACTCGCAGCGCCATCTATCTCGACAGCTGCGAACAAACTGCAAAATCCTAAATCGCAATATCAAAGTATACCGTGCGATTAGAACACATGCAAAAGCCCGAATATCAACTCTCGGGCAGTTGCCCACCAGGCAAAACCAACCGTCTGGACGGAGGATCCTCCCTTTTCAATAGAGGTTTACGGGACTTTACTCTCTGTTCCGCTACCTCTAAACTGGTGACCCCGACGTTGGACGTCAGCGCAGCCTTCGTGCAGCTACCTCATCATGACGTCATCATCATCATCACTTCCTCATCGTGACCTCAAGCTTTCTTTCGAGCAGCGAGTCATACAGCCAGCCAGTACCCTCGGCTTCTACGGGTATCCTGACCACCAGCATGCAGCGGACGCGCATTCCTGGTCAGCATCCTCAGCCTCTATCATCAACCTCATCAGCGACCTTGGCAAGCACACTGCACTTTCGGCCAGTCACATGAAGAGCCTTGAAAAACCTCTCCTGGTCGACGCCAGCAGTCACGTCAGCACGTCGCACAGCTCCGACCCACCATGGCAAGCACACTGCACCTTCGGCCAGTCACATGAAGAGCCTTGAAGAACCTCTCCTGGTCGACGCCAGCAGTCACGCCAGCAGCAGCATCGGGGCACCGCAGACAGTTCCGACTCACCGTGAACTCTGCGACGCAGACAGTTCCGACTCACCGAGAACTCTGCGACTTCCGGTTCCGACTCACTGGAACCAACCTTCCACTGGCCTGGCAAGCATCTCAAGATGTATGGACGACTCATCCACTATCGACCTCCGGTCTCCGGAGGGGAGTGATGTAGCGGCATTCATGCCGCCACAAAAATCAACGTAGCAACATCAAAGTAATCGTTTTAGGGTCCCACCCTAAAAACGAATTACTTTGATGGGAGTAATGACATTTTTGACTGATGGGAATTTTTGTGTTTCAGATTGATAACAAATCAAATACTGCAAGATTTAAGCACAAATAAAGATGTTTACTGGTGAATGGGTGATGATTAATGATTATACACAAAGAAAATATGTGATGGACTGATGGTCTGTCTGTGGCAATATTTTAAAGCAGTACGAAGAACCTTGTTGCTTGTTTAAAATCACCAAGGGCCTAACCACCAACTCCTAAAGCAGTATTACTTCAATATTACTTCCAGTCGGATAGAGACGGAGTTGGTGGTTTAGGCCCAGGGCATATAATTTCCGGACCGAAACTGGAGCTGCAAGTCACCAGCGTTGGTGAAGCTTATCACCAACGCTGGACATGAAAAGTAATTTCCGAAAAATGAGGTTGTGATAGAAATACAATTTATGAATAAAAAACTCAGTATTATGTAAAATTTCGCTTTATTACCAGAACATTCAAACTATTACACATACTATGCTGATGGTACTGAATGATTTAAATTCTTATGTAAGTTACTAAAAAGGCAATGTATTTATCACTGAATATACTCTTTGTCTAAGCATAAAATCCCGTTTGGTCACGTTTATAATTAACACAATAATTCCACAATGATACATTAAAATGAGGAATGGTATATATATAATAATATATTCCTATATTTACAATAATCTTCCTCCCGTTACAATTCTATTGTATAATTATTTCGTGTTGATCAACGGAATTTTAGAGGATACTTTCTAATCATATTCACACAAGATACATGATTTTAAAATGTATTGATACAAAATACCGATTTATCTACACATCAAATAAGTTATGTTGATATATTTATCACCAATTTTATCATTGTAAATATGTAAATGATCAGAGGGCCAATTCTACTAATTAACGTTCGCATTCGCATCTCGGTCGGAATCTGTTAAAACCCCTCTAATTTCCCCACATTTTAACAGATCTGAGACGCCAACGTTGCTTAAAAATTATTAGAATTGGCCGTCTGATTCAAATATGTGATGGATGTCGAAGTCATATAGCTTTAGTTGCAGTTCGAAGAAATGGGCGGGGTTTCATGATATTGAATCTTATCTGCAGATAACGCTAATAAAATAATTAAACTTTTAATATTTACTTTAGAATTTCGTAAACGTTTCATCAAATAAAATCATACCACATTTTATATCACTCAAAAAATACACAAAATCTTAATATACTATTAAAATTCACTTGTCTTGCACACAAAAAGTACATAGCAACTTTTATTTCAATAGTTTGGTGAAATACTGAGATCAGTTACATGTATACAGAAAAACAAATTATAGCATAGCTTCGTTTTATTAAATATAAAATGGGACTTTATAATTTATAAAACGTCATCCACTGACCCTTAGCGTCCACGACGAAAGAAACGTTGTTCACTTGTCTGTATGAGGAAGGTTTATCTAATACCAATTCACAAAATAGTAAACTAAAGAAATAATAATAATCTTTCAAATAAAAGTGCAATTATTTGCATGACACATCCCAAGTTTGTCCATTCACAGGATAAGTTAAACACTATATTGTTTGATCCAATAGGGACAAAAATGGATTCAATTCATTGGTTCATTATTATATCTGTTCTGTTTATTCACTAGGTACTTGTGAAAAAATAAATCTCACACGCGTGCTATAATAGTAGCTTTACATTGGTTCGCTAAAATGTCAAAGCCATTCACACTTTAAAAGAAATTCCATAAATATGAAAATTAAAATAATGGCGAATAGAAAAGGCATACACTGCCTTACACACATATTTGATATTAAACATTAGTGACTGGCCAAAATATGTTTATTTTTGTAAAACAAGATCGGCTATTATGCGATACCAACATATAGGCGGGAGTAGAATATGTTAAAAATTGCATATGTTACGCCCAAAGATCGAAAACGCTAATTGAGAGCAACGATGTGGTTCCACCAGTTAGGGCTTAGAACACGTCATGGCATTTCTTCATTTCCACAACGCGTTGTGGCCGTCTTCATAAGGGTCACGAAGCGAAATTCGTGATGTAGAATTTTGGAACAAGCCACAACGCGTTGCGAGCTGTTTTTTCGCTCAATGATCGTTTTCGGTCTTTGGGCGTAACATATATAAATACAATAAATGTTAAATAAGCTACTTCGTTACACGTTTGTATGTTTCCCAATTGTAATATCCTTTACAATCTCAAAGAGCCTTTGGTTGCAAATTACTTCGGGTTAATCAATGCAGTACATCATGATCTTGTCGGCACTAACACATGCAATAAAGCCGGATTTACATTACGAAACTAGTGGCATGAAAGTAGTTTCGTGACATTAATTTCACCAACAATTTCACGTGTAAACGTCAAGTTTTACAATGCATGCATCGATTTCACGACACTGAAACAGTTTCGTGATGCGCGCGATTTTTGGATAAAACTAGTGTCATGCAACTAATGTCATCGTATAAACGCGACGCGAAACTAGTGTCGCGAAAGTGCCTGCGCTGATAGGACGTGTGTTTATTAGTCGTGCTTGGTTTCTTGCTTGCCAGCCTCGAATCCACCAACATCTTTTCTTTCGAGACAACTTTTCTTAAGTTTTTACTATAACATTTGTATGACAACATTTTGCAGTGCAAAATAAAGCTTTGATGTTGGCGGAGCCATGAACACAGACATACTGTGGGTTTCACGACACTATTATTTTTAATGAAACTAGTTTCACAGGTACTGAAAGTAGTGTTATGAAATTAATTTCATCATGCATGAAACTAGTTTCGTAATGTAAATCCGGCTTAATGCTTAGGACCCGAGTCCTAACTGCCTGGTTTCACAGTTTTTAAAACTTCTTGAAGTCCGTGGCCGTTGTCCGACACGTTCCGGGCACGACCCGGACCCCGACGAATGTGAACGAGTTGTAATGTGTAAAAATGTACTCGCCAATATTTTTTTCAGCCTCTGACGGAAACAGTGGACCTTTAGTCTTACAAACGTGTACTGAGGCAGGTTATTTAAATAAACACTACTTAAAACTACTTAGCAATCTGCATTGAGGTTGTTTTATTTTACATTTTAACTGTTGTATCAGGTCGAATATTTTCAATGAAGGACCTACTTTCATTTCTAAAAGTTCGATGATTTCGTCTTTTGACAACTGTAGCATCATGGGGCCAGTGATGTTTGTGAAGTTAACGCAGTATGGTTGGCAATCATTGACAGTGAGGAACCTGGCAACGTCTGCTGTGGTCCAGTTTTCAGGATCAACGGAGTTCAGGACATCTAAGGGTACTGAAGTATTGACTAGTCTAGGTATCACCTTGTCAGGATCCGAGTCCTCTATAGAAGCAACAGGGGACAGCTGCGGTACGTTTTGACTTGAATCCTGTGATATGTCAGTGTGATCATGAGTGTTCTGAGAAAAATCAATAATTGGCGTGTTCAGAGATATGTCTGTAGGTGTAGTCTGAAATGTAAAAAATACATACCTTTAAATATGATCAATTGAAATGAAATAAAACAGAAACATTTGCTTTGCCTAGTCCAAGTACTGATATTGAGGCTATACACACTCCAGCACTATGCAGATATTGTAACTGCATAGTAACACTTTTTTACACAACTTCATTAGTTCAGTCAGATTTGATCAGATTCGTTTTCAATGTCAAAGTAAAATTTTCAACATTGATTGATATTTCTGAACCTATATCAAAATGATAAGCTATAACTTACCGGGCTCTCTGGTTTCATATCAGCAAGCCTTTCTTCGGAAGGCTCAGTGCTATCTTTAGACTCTGTATCAACGTCCATCTTGGCTGGATTGGAGTCCGTTTCAGGCTGACATGGTGGTGCGTCTACAGACACTTCAGATACGCTTGTGGGCGGGGAAAGGCTCTTGGTATCACCCATGTCGGAGTTTTGTGAGCTTTCCTCTGTCGTGTTTGGCGGTTGAGCGACTTTTATACCTCCTGCAAGTGCAAGACCTAATTATGTTAGTTTTGAATCAACTATTATAAGTTTCTTGGCATCAATTATTACATACGGATACTTTAAATCAGTTTAAGAAGGTGGAAATATGTATGTTTCGAACATTTCGTTGATAGAAGCTTTTTTGAAGTAGTGATTGCTTTGTGCAGAGGTTTCAAATGTAAGTAACTGTCCCTATACTTTTGCTCCATTAGGAAATTCAATGTCGCGCACTATTACTGGACTCCATAAAGAATGCAACAGCCTGTATGCTGTATATATGTCCCGTTAATATAAATAGGCAATTTGGCATCATTGATTCCAAATAAATCTGCATTTTGCCAACTATCTTGTGGTCAGCTTCTAGCCGAACCTAACTAACCGCATCACACATTCCATGACAGCAATTATATCATACCAAGAAAAGGGTGGATGAACCTACTCGTATATCTCCGCCTACCCCTTTAATATCGTCGTGAAGTTATAGTAAAAAGGTCGTACCTTGCTTTCGTCGCCGTCTGGGCTGCTTAGAAGGCAGCTTGCGCGGTGGTCGTGGCGGCGGTTGCAGCGGGCCCTCGAGTCTGTGACCCACCGCGCGGCACCATCCTACTGGGTACACGTCTGTACTGTGAGCCCACAGCCATTGGTCATACTCCATACCCCAGCCGTCAAAGTGGACCTAAAAATAAGGACAAAAGGGTAGATTACTAAAAAAATCTAATTGGTCCGTCTGATAATTTCCAAAAAATTTTACACGTAATTTTTCTTTTTTCACGTAAACGAAAAATGAAAGAGATACAGTACCTTGAAATCTCGTGTGACTTGACATAATATCTAAAACAATCTACACTAATATTATAAGGAGGAAAGATTTGTTTGTTTGAAATGAATAGGCCGAAACTACTGGACCGATTTGAAAAATTCTTTCACCAGTAGAATCCTACGTTATCCGTGATGGACATAAGCTATAGAATATTTTCGAAAAAGTTAGGGATCCGTATGAAAACTTCGATAATGTAACCCAAGGTGTGAAAAAATCCTTATATAGCGTACGCTGCGGAATCTATTGACAATAGAGCAAATTGATGTACTACAGTTTTATAGAGGTCATCAATATCTACAAATAAGTCCGCGATACCATATTTCTAACTATTATGGTTAAGTCACCATGACCACTTTTTGTTCAAATTATTCGAGCAAATCCCTGGTGATATGAAAAAATGGTGATTTCGGTATCATGATATTAATCCTTATCCATGTAAATGGTTTGATAATTAAGGTTGATTATGTCCGTGTAAATTACACTTTAAATTATTCAAAAGTTCGGACGGTAATAAACATGCTCGATGTAAGAAAAATGACGCGGCTTGAGCAAACTGGGGAGAATCGTATCAATGCTTGGTCCGATGAAGTTAAAACACGGCATTTAAAGGCCTTGGTGACTCCATCATCATCATTATTTCAGCCGAAAGCCTAAGAATCACCACAATGACTCAGGTCTTCTGCGCCTCGCAATCCATTGGATTTCTGCGGCCTTTACCAAGTCACCGTTCCATCTTGGGGGAGGCCTTCTAACGCTTCGTCTTCCGGTACGCGGGCACCATTCCAAAACCTTTCAACCGACCTTTACAGAACCTTTTGACTTAACTTCTATTCAGCTGTTGGTCAATTTACGATCCAATTAAATTAATAAAAACAAACCTTCAGCAGATCAGCGACAACTCTGGCGACTGTAGCGACACAGACTAGCCGCGGGTCCATAAGATCAGCGCACTCAAGCCGCATGCCAGCCACAAAGCCGTGAGATACCACGTGACCTCTAGCCGCGAACAGTGAGTGGTCAGCCGCTTGACCACCGCACACTGTCAAGTAATGCTCCCAACTGAACTCTTCCATTGTAATACTAAAAACAGGCCAAGTTGTTAGTGGATTAGTACTGATCCGATCACAAAAAATATTTCACAGATTGAAAGATACTATATAATGCGGAGCTTTATGGTATAGACTTATCACGCAGACGAAGTCGCGGGCAGTAGCAGCTAATGAAATGGGATTGAAGTAGTATAATTCAGAAAGAATGAGTAACCCACTTATGGCCGAAAATAATAGAAGACTCACCCAGCAGGAGGCACGAGCGGTATATTATTAGCCAGCGCAAATCCAACTGGAAATATGCACGGCGATCTCTGATGATAGCAAAACCAGTCGGCACCTGACACATCAGCAGGGTAACAGTCTATCCTGATCATCATGTACCCTTCATTCAATATCTGCATCACTGTAGCAGCACAAACAGCTGATAAATTCAGAGGATCTATAGCTTCAAGCTTCATTCCCTCCGCGAATAATGGGGGTTCATTGCTCGGGTATTTATAAAACATATCGGGAGTACTGTCATTCGGTATCAGCCGTCCAGCAGCCACTCTTTGGCAATAACTTTGAGGGGCGTTCAAAGGATGTCCAATTCTAAAAGCCCAGCCTACAGGGTGTATGAGTGGCGAATCTTCATGGCACCAAAAACCGTTGTCTTCCGGCACACTATCGTAATATTTCACATGTAAACGTTTTCCTATAATTTCGCACACAGTAGCTACCTGGAATGTAAAGATTGCTGTGTATTATTGTACATCTACATGGAACCAGGAGTATTTTATTCAGGTATGTATTGTGTGTAAGTGTATTATATGTCTTGTCCAGGCCATTGCTCATGCATTAGTTATATATGACAAACAGATATTGTAATACATTGATCAATGCTTGAGAATTGATGTCACAAAATCACCCAGATTGGTACTCTGTAAGACCAGGTAAATAATAGTGAGAGCGGACGTGTTGTCGACTGCGGCAAAGCTGGTGTGACGATGTGAGGGCCAATTCTGCTAACTTCTAAGCAACTTTGTCTTTAACATTTCAGTCGTAATCTGTCAAAAACCCCTTTAATTTTCTTACATTTTGACAGATTGCGAATATGAAAGTTAGTAGAGGTCCAATTTCACCACTTAATCCTTGGACAGAGGTTGCACAGTATTGAAAGGTACAGAAGGAGAAAGGGGAAATATTTAAAAATATATATAAATAAGTAGGTACCTTGACTTGTGAGATCCTATTTTTATCAACAACTTCCATGATGGAGCCAATAGAAAACCTGGATACAATACTGTCATTCAATTTAGTGTAGAAATTGGCAGGTAGTGTTCTTGCCCCTGTTAGCTGCCTCATAAGGAATCTGGAAATAACATACACAATTCAGTGCCTATTTATATATTACATAAATTCTCGGGGCTCGGCTGAGCCGTCCTGACACGAGGGTACATGTATACGTGGTGGGACGACACAGACTGCCAGGCACTTCTCCTCATGCAACGTAGTGGGTGGGCGGGTAGCGGATAGCCCAGCTCCGGCTGGGGGACCGCCACCTGACTACTCGGGGTCGATCCCCAGGCTGGAGTGTCTTGAACGAGACTCCGGACAAGAGAAGTTTCCCAAAAGCTAAATCTTAGGCCTAGGGTTAACCCCCTACTTCCTCGTTTCACCCACTCCAAACTTCACTCCTTCTTTCTCCTCACTCCCGTCGATCCAGAGGAGGGGTAATCTCGCTTCCAAAAAAGTCCAAAAACCAAAAAAAGCCAAAACCATGAAGCAGGAAGTTAAAATACCCAAGAATAGTTTTAGGAACAACCCAGACCAGAAAGAGACGGCCGCAGACGGACACAAAAAAGCCCGCACCCAGGGGTAATCCGCACCGAATAAACATACATGAGTTTAATCGCCTCCTAGCGTCTCTTTTAGCTAGGCACCAACTGCACCAAGCTCCAATTAAAGATTCTGTATAACTAGAAAACACTAACAAAACTAACCGACTACATAATCGAAGCATATCATACGTGCTGCAAACTAAGGGCACCACATATCAAGGGTAAGGGTAATCCCTGGTGGAATGTGAACTTAAAGTACTCTCGCGATACTGAAAAAACCCGACAACCTATACACACAAACAGACCAAGAGACCAGTAGGCTCCTTCTGGAAACGTAATTTCTAGGAGGACCCTAGTATACTACTAAAAATTATTGAATATATCGATCAATAATTTTTATTTCAATTCAAATGATTCATTATTCGACTAAATTCTTATCATTGTCATAATTTTTTTCATGAAATAGTTTAGGAATACATTATGTCAAGGATATGAATTTCATAAAAAATGTGTTGTTCTAACATGTTAGTAGTACCTAGTTGTAGTGACTCATTCATTGCGTTTTTGTTGATCCGGGACCGGCTATAGATACATTCCGTATAACCTAGTTGTAGTGACTCATTCATTGCGTTTTTGTTGATCCGGGACCGGCTATAGATACATTCCGTATAGCCAGTGTGGGTGCTAGTATGGTTCCTGCCTCATATGCCCTAGGTGGATTAGCCTGATGGCATAGCTGCCATACTGCCCATGCTGCCTACTGCTAAGTGTCCAAGTGAAGGGGAGTTATTTGAATTCTCATGCAGCCAGTGAAATCGGAGCAGGCTAGTCTTTGGAACAGTTGGAATCTGCTGGTCGAGTGTGCCTTCCTCGTCCACCAAATTAAAGCGTCATATAGGCCAGCATTGGCACGATCGCGGCTTTGTAATTTTTGGGGAGAGACCCCATGTTTTGCATAACACTTTACGCATTGTTAAAGTAGGATTGTGCTGACGCAGCCGATGAACTGGCCAGAAAGGGATCTGTTGCGATGGTTGTTGGACCCGAACCCATAGTATCCATCCCTTTCACCCAGCTGCGCACGTGGCTACAAGAACATACCCACACACAAGCAGAACGCTGGTGAGCCTTGGCACCAGGCTGTAGACAGTCCAAGGAGGCTATGCCATCCATAAACAGGAAACTTACCAGGCGCCTTCTGCGACTGGATAGGGGCAGCCTACGAATGGTGGCGGGGACCATCACCGGACACTGCTCACTCAACAAACATTTCCACACGATAGGTATAACGGACAAGAGGGAAACGGTATCGCACGTGCTCCTTGAGTGCACAGGCGTTACCGAAATACGGAGGCAAACAATAGGGACACCTAATTCACCCACAGATATCCTGAACACACTGAGATGACGGAAACCATACACAATAGATAGATAAGATTGTGCTTTTAGTGAGTTTGTAGTAGACATGACTTTTCCTGAGCAGTTTGCTATCAAGTACTTGGTACTAAGCATTCATATTATCCGGATAAATGTAGTTTATTTACATGATATCCAGATACTAAATTGGAAGGATATCTGGATCATTCGGATATCCACATTTTTTTTTGCTGAGTTTTGTCTTTTCTTTAGTTTTTGAGAAATATAATAATAAATCCCATCAAATTCATGATTGCATGAGATGAATAAATATTTTTTATGTATTGAACAACAATTCTTCCAACATCTTTTTGATGATACTCTGTTTTGAGTATTCATTTGGAAATTGACAGTCTCTCTGTAGCCCATACTGGTTGGACAAAATTTGTGTTCTCAGTATATCCTATACTCTGTTAGCTATTTTGAAGTTAGTTTGAGCAATACTTTTTGTGACTGAAGGAACTAGAAATCAATTGAGCTTCAAGGCACAATACTTTTTTTGTTATGTAATTAGAATTAAAACTTTAATAATAAATTATAAACTCACCTTTTCCAATCATTATATTTATCTTCAATACTACTAGGAGGTATGAGAGGTTTGCCTCTAGTTGCACACCAACCTACAGGATTCACATCTGAGCCGCAAAGGTTGACCCAAAAGTCTTTAGAATCATCGCTACCGAAGCCTTCATAGCGCATCAGACCCATGTAACCTTTTACCTGCAAAAAGATTGCATATACTATGTTGAAAGCAGTTTAATTAAGTGTTAAGTAGAACAAAGACGTTGCTGGCATAGCCAACAGTTGCCATTTTTTTTCAAAATCGCGGCTACGATGAAACATGTATACAAAGCGAATTTTTAAAGTGTGTGAATGGCAAAATCTGAAACTATGAGGAATATCGAAAAACACTGAAAGGAGTCTCTAGCCCGATTTTGATGAAAACTAAAATAAATAAAAAATCCAATGATGCAACATTGGATTTTTTTAAATCGGTATTCCTAACCAAGATTCCATGAATCGAACTGGTTGATTTTGAAAAAAAAAGCACTCCGTAGTATGACACCATTCCAAAGTGTCGCTACTAAGGATCAAATTCTGGGAATTAATAAATAATACTTGGCAAACTAAAGAAAAACTCTCTTTTTTAACAAAATAAGTACATTTTTAGTTTAAAAAAAAAGACGTGTGGCACTCGGAGACTGCCGCGGTAAAGCTATTGCAAAGCATTTTTTATCAACTTATGTAATTATAATTATTTATTTATTTTATGCGCAGTAACGCCGATACAACCAATGCAACCGATTTGCAGAACTAAAGAGACAAGCGTGATATTTCAAAAAGGCATTAAAAGTTCTGCTATTCATCGATAGATGGCAAAACTAAAAACTATCACCGCTGTGCCGGTCGGAGTGGGGGGTGTTAGGTTATTTTCGTTACGGAATTTCTGGATTCGGTCTCCACGCTCAAGGCCCGCGATAGAAGCTATGCAATAGCTTAAAAACTTTTTTTTTGAATCTTTGAAGCTGTTTTAGTTTTCATCAACATCACCTGAGAATCTATAACTGCAGCATTCGATTTTTGATGGAAAATATCAGTTAAAATTTAAAAATAATAATTTGTTAAAAAAACTACCTAGCTTTCCTTTAGTTTGCCATGTGTTATTACTTCCCAGAACTTGATCCTTAGTAGCGACGACTTTCCAATGGTGTAATAATAGGGAACATGCACGAACAAATCAACACGATAGCCAGTGTGGTTAAATAAAAAACTTCCGAAATTTAAGTTATTTTGTACTTTGTAGTGTTTTTATTTTGAAATCGGTTTTTTTTTTGTGAAAAAGTTTTTACTTTTCATTTTGTAGTGGTACCCCACACCTAACAAAACCACTGGAAAGTCGAAGTCTAATATTAAACGTCGAAAATCAACCGGTAGAACAGGCAGAGATTAGGAAAAACTTCAGTATTATTGATACACACTATAAAAGAGCTCATACAAAAATACAATTAGTACAAGTACAACAGACCTATTTACCTAGCCTTCATCGATTACTCCAAAGCTTTTGACAGCCTCAAACATGAATTTGTGTGGCAGTCTCATAGAGCAGGGGGTCCAAAATGCTTATGTAAACATAATTAGAATAATTTACAGCGAAAGCACAGATTAACTAAGCGAAAGCCAAGCTGGCATCCAGTTAGAATCTCTAGGGGATGCTTTTCCAATCGACAGGGGATTCAGGCAAGGTGACCCACTCTCGCCTAATTACGCGTATTTTCAACAGTACTGGAGCAAATATTTAGGAAACTAGAATGGGATCATCTTGAACTAAACATAAACGGATCGCGTCTAAACCATCTTAGTTTCGCTGACGACCTGGTTATATTGGAAGAGAACCCTAGAGTACTGGGATCCATGATACAGACCCTAGTGGACAGAAACTGAGAAGTAGGTCTGAAAATGAACTCGAGCAAGACCAAAATGCTGACAAATTCAGTAGTTGCACACATACACATATTCAATATCTTATCAACGGACAAAAATGGAATATGTGATGGAATATGTGTCTGGGTCAGATTTTATCACCAAGTGACCAAATGTCTAAGGAAGTTGATAAAAACATTGCCAATGGATGGAAAAAAATGGGCTTTGAAAGAAATTATGAAAAGTAAGGAAATATGGCATTTAAAACATTAAGACTTTCAACACATGTATTCTCTTCTGCATCACATATGGCTGTGAATCCTGGGCTCTGACAGAGAATCATAGGAATAAACTTGCAAAATGTCAGAGAGCTATGGAAAGGAGTATACTAGGGCTATTTTAAAGCTAAAGGACAAAGTCAGGTATATAGACATTAGAGGCAAAACAAAATTAAGATATTAAAATGGAGATGGACTGGACATTTGCCCTATTGTAAATACGAAAAATGAAGTAAACAAGTGACTGTCTGGTACCCAAGAGATGGGTTAAGGAACCGAGGCCGCATAGTGAGAAGATGGGAGGATGAGCTCAAAATGACTTAAGGTCCAATATGTATTTTTAATAAGTTATATTTAAGTCATAAATGTTCGGAAATAAAGGCTTTATTATAATTATTTTTAGTAGTATTTTACACCATTTCACTTATTTTTATTTTTCTATGAAATGTTCGAGCACACAGAAATGCAATATATTTTAACTTAGTTAAATTAATTTTTTTCACTTCTCTGTGTTATTTTATAACGTGAAGTGTCGATGTCAAATATTGTTTGCGTAAATGATTCGGATTTGCTCCGCCAGGTGGCAGAGCCTACGTTGTGCACGTTCCCTACACAGTATGTTTTCAAAATCAACCGGTTCGATTCCTGGCTGGGAATACCGATTAAAAAAATATATAGTGATGCACTTTTGGTTTTCATCAAAATCTGGCTCGAGACTCCTTGCAGTGATTTTCGATATTCCTCATAGTTTCGGATTTGGCCATCCACGCACAGTTCAAAAATTCACCCAGTATGTGGACAGAGGACACAAAAAATATTAGCAACATGGTGTCGTGACACATTGGGACACCATGTTGCTAATTTGGAGGCCAATAACAACATGCAAACTAGCTAGATTCAATGGTTCCTTACAAAATAAGTTAAATCTTTTGGGCCATAATATTGAGGATGCGAATAAATTTTATGATAATTTCTTTTTAGTAGTACTAAAGGAATTCAACACAACTTTTGAAAAGAGGTCTAAAAATACTTTCCCTAAGTTTACATTTAGTGACTGGGCGACTAAAGGTATTAGAATAAGTAGAGAAAGACTATATGAGTTATATGGCCTTAAGCCTTTCATTAACACGGAATCCTTCAATAAATATGTAAACAAATATTCTAAAGTTTTCAGAAGTACTTGCAAGGTAGCAAATAGCCCTGTATATTAGTAACAAGATCAAATCGGCAGATAATAAAAGAAAGACAGTTTGGAAAGTTATTAATGAAATAAGTAAGAATAAAGTACGAAACACTGATTTTTTACTGGAGACTGCACATGGTGCCATAAGCTCTAATTTAGAAGTAGCTCAAGAATTTGTAAATTTTTTTTCCGAAATACCATTAAAAACTACTGAACCTTTAAATTCTTCACCAGAGGTCTCATTTAGTTTATTAAGAGCAAACGTTCCAGGTTGTACAGTAGAATTCAAATTCCAACATATCAACCCTATGACAGTTATAAAAGCTTTCCGGCAAATTAAAATCAAATTGACAGAAGACATATGGGGAATGTCTATCAAAGTGTGCACGTCCATAATTGAGACCACAGCACCATACTTGGCTTTAATATTTAATTTATGTGTGGACCAAGGAGTCTTTCCGGATATAATGAAATACAGTAAGGTTATACCACTTTTTAAGTCCGGCGACAGCACAGACACCAATAATTATAGACCTGTATCCGTATTGCTGGTTTTCAGCAGTGTTTGAAAAAGTAATGCTCTATCAATTGCTTAATCATTTTAACACAAATAACATCTTACACGATCAACAGGATGGTTTTACCAAAGGTCATTGTACGACTGATGCTGGTGTCACGTTATTAAAACACATATATACAGCGTGGGAAGACGCGGAAGATGCCATAGGAATCTTTTGTGACCTCTCCAAGGCATTTGACTGTGTAAATCACGAAACCTTGCTCCTAAAACTAGAACATTACGGTCTAGGTAAACTTGCACTCAGTTTAGTGAAGTCTTATTTAAATGACAGACAGCAGCAAGTTCAAATAAACGGTGTTAATTCAAGGGGTTTAAAAGTCAAAATGGATGTACCACAAGGCTCAATATTGGGTCCTTTCCTCTTTTTAGTATATACCCTTTTACTGATGACGGCAATATACGTGCCACCATCTAATAGGCGTATTAAATCCAGAAGTTTATTCCATTCTTATACTGGAATTGTTACTAATATGTAGTTGAATGTACATCACTATATTTAAAAAAAAAAACAGTGGTGCCAACCATATGCGAAAAAAAATTTGACACTTGGTAAAAAAAAGTTCCCGCTTTTCGTGACTTCAAAAATTAATTTAAGAATATTTCATCAATCCTACAGATAAAAATGTAAGTGACCTTCTTTTTTTACGTAAAAAAATAGTATGGAAGACGACAGTATCATTATTTTCAAAAAAAGTCGTCGTAGTTTATTTAGAGTCCATTTTTCGATGGTGGCCATATATATGCCACTATCAATTTGTAACTACCTACATGGTGGCAATATAATGTACACAGCCAGTTGGAGGTAAAGTATTTTTGTCTTATTTTTCGTTTAGATAATCACAATGAGCCGGAATAAACCCATATCAGATGATCTCATTGCCCAGGAGTTGGAAGAAATGTTTGGAATTCCAGATGGTATGATTTCTGAAGATGATTTGGAAGAATCAGATTCAGAACAAGGTACCCAAGAAGATTTGGTAAGGGTACTAACAGGTGATGATGTTCTACTTAGTTCTACGGCAATATCGTCACCATCCTCATCAACTTGTCAAAGTCCTTCACTCCCCAGACCCCAAAGCGCTTCAAGATCTACACCAGCAGCCCCAAATCAGAGTCCTTCAGCTTCAAGACTTCAGAGTGCCTCAAGATCTGCACCAATACCTCTACAACGTCAAAGTCCTTCAGTCGCAAGACTACCGAGTGACGCAGAACCAACAGCATCACCACATACGGCAGATAGGATTGATGGAGTGAGTGAATTATCAGATTTTTCGTCTTCAGATTCAGATTCGGACATAGATGAGACTGATTGGAAAAAACAAGAATGGACCCAGAATCCAGATCTCAGCTATTTCGACACTCCGCACATTCACTCTTCAAAACAACTTCCAAACAGGACGAAACCACTGACCTACTTTGGTTTATTTTTTAGTGATGATGTACTACAGATCATTGTAGATCAAACTAATTTATACGCTTCGCAAGTAGGTAACAGGAGTTGGACAGCAACCACTATTGAAGAGATCAAGGCTTTTCTTGGCGTTCTCATTCAAATAGGTATTCATGTTTTGCCGAGTATTGCGGACTATTGGTCAAGTGACCCTGTTGCACTGTATTTCTGGCACTTGCAGTACAGGGTCACTTGACCTTGAATAGTCCGCAATACTCGGAAAAACATATATTTGAATGAGAACGCCAAGAAAAGCCTTGATCTCTTCAATAGTGGTTGGTGTCCAACTCCTGTTACCTACTTGCGAAGCGTATAAATTAGTTTGATCTACAATGATCTGTAGTACATCATCACTAAAAAATAAACCAAAGTAGGTCAGTGGTTTCGTCCTGTTTGGAAGTTGTTTTGAAGAGTGAATGTGCGGAGTGTCGAAATAGCTGAGATCTGGATTCTGGGTCCATTCTTGTTTTTTCCAATCAGTCTCATCTATGTCCGAATCTGAATCTGAAGACGAAAAATCTGATAATTCACTCACTCCATCAATCCTATCTGCCGTATGTGGTGATGCTGTTGGTTCTGCGTCACTCGGTAGTCTTGCGACTGAAGGACTTTGACGTTGTAGAGGTATTGGTGCAGATCTTGAGGCACTCTGAAGTCTTGAAGCTGAAGGACTCTGATTTGGGGCTGCTGGTGTAGATCTTGAAGCGCTTTGGGGTCTGGGGAGTGAAGGACTTTGACAAGTTGATGAGGATGGTGACGATATTGCCGTAGAACTAAGTAGAACATCATCACCTGTTAGTACCCTTACCAAATCTTCTTGGGTACCTTGTTCTGAATCTGATTCTTCCAAATCATCTTCAGAAATCATACCATCTGGAATTCCAAACATTTCTTCCAACTCCTGGGCAATGAGATCATCTGATATGGGTTTATTCCGGCTCATTGTGATTATCTAAACGAAAAATAAGACAAAAATACTTAACCTCCAACTGGCAGTGTACATTATATTGCCACCATGTTTTTTTTATAGTAAATGTGAACTTAAAAAAAAAACAAAAATTGGTTTAATTAAAGTTTAATTTTGTTAAACCATACCCCAAATTTTATTTTACTGCTACACTTGGATCCTTCTGCTGGTAAAAGGGTTAATGATCTACTCCATCTTTTAAAAAATCAACCACAAATGGTATTATTTGCTGATGATAGATACGTCCTTAATTTTTAAGATAGATAGACGTTCTACAAATCTTGACGACGTAAATAAAGCCCTACAGCAGGTCCAAAATTGGTTTACTGCTAATAATTTAGTATTAAATGGGAAAAAACTAACTGTTAAACAAAAGTAATAATTGCGACATAGTATCGAACAAAGAGAAACTTGAATTCGTCGAAAACGCGTTTTCCTGGGGATCACGCTTGACTCAAGGCTACAATCATTTAACATCTCTTGCGGGACGGCTAAGTTCAGCAGCATATGCTGTCAGAAAAATCCGTCAATTTAATGATATAGATACCGCGAGGCTGGTCTATTTTACTTTCATAGTATCATGTCTTACGGTATCTTATTATGGGGACGAGCTGCAGACATCGAATCTATATTTATTCTGCAGAAAAGAGCCATCAGAGCCATAATCTGGGTCAGCGCGATTCCCTAAGGGAACTGTTTAAAGATATTAACATCATGACGGTACCTTGTCAATACATATACGAAAACATAATGTATGTTCGGAAAAATCTTCATCTCTTTAATAAGATTAGTGACAGGCATAATTTTAATACTAGAAATAAAAATAAATTAGATCAACCCCGATTCAGATTGGCTACAGTACACACTTCTTTTATGGGGTACTGTGTTAAATTTTATAATAAAATACCATTTGATATTCTTGGACTGAATGAGAGAAAATTTAAAACATGCATTAAACGCACACTATGTAGACAGGCATGTTATAAACTGGAAGATTATATCCTTGATAAAAATGCTTGGCTAAATGCCGGTCCTGCTCCACAGCCTCTATATATTATCATTTATTTTTCTGTTCTTACCAAGTTTTATATAAAGTAGAAGCATTTTTTATTTTGTAATCCTGTAAATGTGAGGACCATGGAGCCTTTTATGTTAATAGATGGTTTCCTTGTTTGACATGAATGAGCAGGGGCAGTGGAGGGTTTGTCATGCTCACTCGAATGTCTCGCTGATGGTGGCGCGTGTATCGGATCATTCAGTTCCTTTCAAAATGGTTGAGCTGAATGGTGCTGATGCACGCGTCATGTTCGTGAACGGGCGCCATCAGTGGAGACTGGTCATCTCTTAGCTGTCACTGGCTTATTTCAATAATTTATACTTATTTGATACTTAGAATTCTTTTTTTTCTCTTTCTTTACATTGTTCTCACATGTAGAAGCAACAAAGATAATGTAACCAGGATTATTGTAAATCATAAAATGGTTTAAGAGTCTCCGTGGAGTTTCTTGCACATTCTTCTCCATAGAGATCTACGCTTTGGAACGTGCAAATAGCTTCATGTTTTTGACTGACTGACTCTGACAATTCAAAAGTACCTGTAAATGGTTTATTTGAAATAAATGCTTAAATAAGGCGCTTATCACACTGCCACGCACGCTTGTAAGCATTTCCGTTTGTATAGAAAACACGCACAGTCCAACATACAGAAAATGCATCCACGCACATTCATTGTTGACTGTTGACACGCAGCATGCAGCGTGATGCGTGGCAGTGTGATAACTGCCTTACTGGTTAAATCAAGCTAGTTTTAGTTTTCATCAAAATCAATTTCGAGACTCTTTTAAGTGTTTTTCGCTAATTCTCATTGTTTTGGATTTGGCCATCCACACACTTTAAAAATTTACCCTGAGAGATAGATAGATTTAACCTGTATATGTCGCAGCCAACTAGCTTAATCAAAAGCCGTTTCATTGAAAGCCTAGCCTTTTCATTGAACTGCACCGTTTTATCAGCGACAAGTGACATGGGCAATTCATTTCATGACATTGAACCAAAGATGTAACTTAGGCCGCTGAAAAATCGTTGCACTTAAATGAAAAGGCTAGGCCATTTAATTATGTAGCTATTAGTCAACAGGCAAATCAACACCTGTCCTTGAATATACATGATTACATGTATTATAAGCACTGGGGCCAAAACCCCAATGTTGCAGTTAGTTTCCAATAGTAAAGACTACTTACTTTCAATATTGTAGCCACCCAAAAACAGTCATTCATCTTGTCTTTGCTGTCATCAACGTCAGTATTTTTTACTTCCATTTTCATGCCTTCAAATGTGCTGTCCCAGATGTCATGTAGGGGAGCATGTTTGAACAAGCTCACTGGTGCAGCAAGGAAGTCACAGCCAAACAACTCATCCTTCCATTCGTAGCTGTTGGCGACGACTGCAGCTGATTGTTTAATGGGTCCAGCCTAATAACATTTTGTATGTGTGATTATTGTAATTGAACAAGCTTATGGATACAAAGGTAGGTACGCAGCAATAGATACAATGATTAAAATTTTTTCTATTGCTGAGTACCTACCTTTGTTTCTTTAACTCATTAGACTCCATTGCTAGGGAAATAACTTGAATATTATCTTTGATCATTATAAAATAGACTGTTTTTTATAAAAGGATCTTGGAAACTTATGAAATAAAATGCAAATAGTGAGAACTGAGACATCTATAAGCATCTATACATATATTATGGTAGAGTACATTACTTGTCTAAACAATGGTATTTATTTACCTGCAACTCATTCAGTGAAGGTTGCCAGTACTGCAGCTGGGGCAACGGCTCCATAGGTATCACACCCGCCATGTGTTCGGCCCCTTCCATTAGTTTGAACTTCCAATTACACTGTCGTCTTCTCGCGTTACTCGCGTTACATCTAAGCGAACAAAACTTATTGTTTCTTGGGTAAAACTGTCCACGACGACCAACGCGACCACATAATTGGCATATTGCTGCAATAATGACACTAAATAATTGATCATCACTTTCCACATTTGATACTTTTTTATTACCTGTAGAGGTACTCACCGAAACTGTCTTTTTCTAGTGGAATTATTGAAAGATCGTCCGTATTATTTATATCATCAGTTTGGTCAGATGAGTCAGTTATATTAGCGAAATTGCTTTTGGCATTATATAGAGCCATAGTTCAAATAAACTCGCGTTTTTGCTGTCGACTGTCGTCGCCGTAAACACTTCAATACACATGACTAAAATTACGGTTTGGATACGTATTAATTAACCCATATACATAACAATACTGGGACAAACCGTTGAATTAAGTTAACCTTAGTTTTATAAAATGTTTTGTTTTTTTCTCACATTCAAGAAAATAAAATATGTCATTCACAACAAGTTGCTTGCTTGCCTTGCTCCTCCACACCACAGAGTACTTTTATATAGTAATATGCCTTGCTCATAATCCACAGACTACAAATTAAAATTAAAAATAAACTACTAATCGCCTATATCCGAAAAAAATCGAAATTGTCAAAGTTGCGTTCTGCGCTCGTGATCACCCGTCACAGACTTTGATTATTAATTGGGCCAACATCATATCAAGTCTGCAAAAAATCGGAACTACCGACCGGATTTTAAGCACAGTACCCCTAACCCCGTACTTTCAGGCGACACGATTTCACTCAATGATCGAAACATCGACTAAACTGGACGCGAGGACATAGTAGATTTTTGCTGCATGCCTTCGCGATAAAGAGGTTATTACACTATCCGATTTGTAGGAAACCTACAGTTCTCGTCAAATAACTTTGCCCCTCTGAAGTTGTGTCGAGTGGCTGCGTAGTAGTCAAAATTACGAACACACTGCAACTGCGCATGCGTAAGAGACATGGGGGTGGGGCGCGATTTTATGTCTCAGTCGCTCGTTTACGTTCGATGCATGCTTACGTCCCGCTTGCTCCCGTGTACGTGACTGCACCTGCGCGATCTTTGCAAATGGCTAACTTCAGAAGCCGAGGGGCAAAGTTATTTGACGAGAACTGTAGAACAGTGTTAGGAACCTAAATAATTGTTAGCTAAGTGTTCTGTAGTTACTACACAAAATTGGATTCTAAATCGTACAGACTACGCATTTATGAAGTTATATCCTATTGGATTGCATGTTTCAAAATGTTCAAATCATGTTTCTACTACGATTACATCATCCAATTTCCTAGTTAGGTTTCTACAAATCGGATAGTGTAATTACCCCTTTAAGTATTGATTAATTGATTGCCTGAAAAGTTACCTACATGCTCTATGGATCATATGGATTGCCTAGTAACCCAAAAAACATAAACAAATTCCTTAGTTTACAGTTTTACACGGTCTTTTTATAAAGTTCCACACAGTTATAAGCATTGGCCCGATTGGCCGGCCATTGCTGATTGCTGAACGAACAAATACTAAGTGAAGTGGTGAATTAATACATTCGATTGTCAAAATAAATTATATCAGGATCAGAAATTCTGAATCAAACACTTTGACCGGGATAGTACATAACTATCAGGAAAGTGGAATTCTTGGTAAAACTCATAGTAGAAAAGAACAACAGCAAGTCAGCAATAAGTAAGTTATCATAAACCTGTAAAGTAGGTACGCAAAATACGTGTTTGGTCGTGAATTTACGTTCATCAGACCGATTTATAATATTCAGTATTGTACAATAGATTGCAAAAATGCAACATGTCGTTGCTTTTATAAACAAAATGTCGTCACGACACGATTCCAGTTTTTGTTGGAGTAGTGCCATTTCTTCATAGTCAAATCTCTTTATTATTGAGCCAAATACATTCGCCGTATCTCGTTAAGCATTAGACGTTATGTTCAGTTAGTAGTATTCCTAATCACTAGCAGTAAACGACACATTATCACATAGACCAGGTTGAGTAACAAATAAATTTTTGGAAAAACACATCAATCGCCTGGTCGAATGATCATTTTGCATTTACATAAGAAATCTTGAACTTATTATTATAAAAAACGAGGAACACGAAATAAAGCCTGTGGGCGAATTTACCATTAAATGCATATTCTGTAGGTCATGAAAACTGTCATTTAGCATTTCAAATACGGAGCACGTCGGGGCATCTTGTCAGTGTTCTACCTTGAGCGCGTCTTCCTTCGACCTGGCCCAATATCATGAGCCTTTCCAGATTATGCTTGGTTGAACTCATAATATATCCGAAAAGGCTGAGGGCATGCTCCTGGCATATTCCAGAAAGCCGCTTTGTGATGTTGAGTTCTACCAGTATGGAGTAATTCGTTCTCATGGCGGTCCATGGTATACGAAGAAGAATTATTATTACTCTATCACAAGATATATTATATGATTTTGAAGTTTGACATGTTGGGAGGTAAGAATAAATAAGCAAGAAATATCAACACCAAATTCAGAATATTGTGTTTCAGTTTATTACGAGGAACAAAAATCATTCCCAAAGAAGCTTCAAAGACATTACCAACAGAATGTCGCACTAAAATTAACCTGCCATAGAAATTGTCAGTAAAATAAAAAAATCATAGTTTTCGGTATGTGTGTACACTTCAGTGGTACTTAACTATAACAAAAAAATAAGCTTTGGATTTCCTTCATTTATCATCTTCTTATTACTCAGGTTTGCCGTTGTAAAGTGACCAAAGTAAAAGTTTGTAAACAGCAATTGAAGTAAAATACTTATTTAACCACAACATTGTAAAGTCATTTTTATCATATTACAGTCACAGTTTATTATAATAATTTTCTAAAAGAACATGATACTAAATAAAGATTATTGCTAGCAAAAAAATAAATTAAGTAGCAACACTGATAAAGGGGAATCCTTGAACTTTCACAACACTATGAATGATCTAGAAGTTACCTTTCTGACATCAGTCTGCATTTGATGTTGTGTGGTTAATAATAACTTTAAAATCATTAAACCTACTCTCCCAAGTGTTTTAGATTACACCTGTTCAAGAAAATTAAATTGTTTGAAACATTTGTATTCAGTTCCATTTTGTGTTACAGATTACAACATAAAGTGAGAAGTTTCTAAAATGGTGAAGCCATGTAAGTAAACTTATCAAAATGTTCTTTATTTTATTATTGATGTCAATAATGGAGCATGCTTGCCTAGAAGTAATCTTTCAAATTCAAATTATATAAAGTTTATTTTTTATAATAACAAAGTAAGTAAGCAGTGAATTAACATCTCAGTAAGTGAACATCTGTTCTTTTGTGTTCCAATCATTTCATGGACATGTAACTGCAGTTTTGTAGAAAATAGTGCTCAATTTCCAGTTCATTTATAGACATTGACCTACTGTAGTAAAAATATTACACAGCTCAGCGACCTACCTTCATGGCCAAAATTTATAGCATGCATTCAAATAATCTGAAACATGCTTGGATTGAAGTCTTTGATTGAACATGCATTAAAAAGCTTACAGTGAAGATTAAAATTATGATGCAACTGTTGTGCAAGTTAAGCAATGTTGAACAATAATGTAGGTATAGCTTGAGTGTGTTTGACTATTTCGGAATCATCATAGACTAAAGGGTATTTTGGAAATAGTCAGCTACACATAATTTACTCGCTTTGCAAGTAAGATCAATTTTCCTGTATGAACTGTGATATTTTTACCTCTTCATCTGCAATCAACAACTCTCTTAGCCATATTTATTTAAACTTTATAAACAGTAGTGGACTAGTGGTACATAGGCAGACTTAATGTAACAGGGCATTCTCTACAAGTCAACCTTTCTGGTGAATTAAAGCTATTGTTGAATGATCTTCCACTGAATACTTTGTCCATTTTAAATTTAAAATTAAATTTTAAGACTTGGTTAGTCTCTGATGTGGTTAAACAATTTTGTTAAACACAAAATTATGCCAATTACATTCTGGATTGACTTCATCTCATCATGGACAAGGAGATATGCCAGGTAGTCGAAAATATATTGGAAACCTGTGTCTCCAGTTTGCCCCTAACACACGGCAACTACTACACATGCAGTTCAGCTGTTCAGTAAAAGCAATAGATACTGTAGTATGCGCCAGAGAAGAATAACGGTCATTGACCCACCTACATTTATTGACACACTTAATTTCAAAAACAGAAATAATGATATAAAGCTGTCCTGAATCGACATCTATTGTGATCCTTACTGTTCTAGTAATGAAAAACGATTCATAATTACTGTCCGGGGGTACCTACGAAGAGATATTAAGAAAAGGTCAATGACCGTTATTCTTCATTTATCTGGCGCCTACTATATAGGGTCCAATTAAAATAAATGGACAAATTTTACCACAGCGCTCAGTAGGTCTAACCAAAGATATCCAAGCAAAAAAAAACACTGATTAAAATGATTTTATTTTGACCTAAAATAATAAATACCTGGCACTCTAGAATAAACACATCCATCCAATAGGGGTAGGTATGCAGTGACGTGGTCACGTGCGCCTGCACATTTGTAGTATCAAGGGATGTGTTTATGCATTGGGTAACCAACATTTATAAGTGTATTTTTGTTCGCTGATTATTTTAATTGTAGGTATCTAATGCGATTTTCTTATATTTTTTTTACCATTGTCCTTATTTTGGTGGTCTGAATGATTCCTAAAAGTTTGTCCACCTATTTTAATGGGACCTTATATATAGATACGCAGTCGCGCACACACCTGCATTTCATAAAACAGAACGTACTACACAATCGATTATAAACCTTATCCCTTCTAACACAGCGTGTATTTACCATGCACCGTAAAAAAGCGCACCACAAAAAAGCGAGTACTTTATTATTGGTTAAGATAATTGTGTGTATTTTATCTATGGGCCTCAGTTGCCTGATAATAAAATGAACTAGCTTCTACCAGCAGCTTCGCACGCGAGAATGTCGCAATTATCCTAAATGCTATTCCAGACTATTATCTATCTCAGTGCCAATTTCATCCAGATCTGTTCAGCTTTTCTGACTCATGCCCGGTTTTGGGAGCGGGGGTCATAAGCACTCCTTATGACAGTTTGATTAGCAGTTATTATTTACAAAGATTGTTGAAAATTTAGATTTTTGTTTAGTGTTCGTTACATTGTTTCACAGTAATACGATGTTGAACTTCTGAGTAGTGAGTATGGTAGACACCAGATAAATCTAAAATAACGGTCGACATTTATTTATTGACTTTCTTAATATCAAAAATAGGAAAAAATTGCATACTTAAACCTGTCCTGAATTAACTTCTGTCGTGGTCCTTTACGTTTTCTAGTAATGAAAAATGGTTCATGATTTATTATTCGGGTATCTATGAAGGGATTTTAGGGAAAGGACTATTGTACTTTATTGCAAGTTTATCTGGCACCTACCATAGCTGTAGCCATTGAACTCCCCCTTCCCTCTTTTCGTCACCCCACCAAAGACTACAATATATATATGGACCACCCCACAGTTAGCTGCCGCCAGTGGAAGGAGGTAGACGACTAGACGGGCGCAAACTCAAATGGGTATAAATGACCCTTCTGTAACCGTGACATAAGACTTCTGTACAGTTTTCCGTTTGTATTACCTACATAGTGATCTTAATGTTCTAGCCGAAATATCAGACGGTTGAAACGACATTATGACTATGAGTGATGGCATCAGCGAAGGTAGGAACTTATGGTCCTAAAACTAAGCAGATTGCATAAAACTAATTTTTACCAAATTTGTGACGATAGTTGATTGATGTCATGATTAGGTACCGAAAAAATCTAATAAGGTACTGATAATAAAGCTTGTAGCGCTGAACCCTGATTGCTGATGTAATTTTAGTTTTTAGACTTCTTCCGTTATTAAAATAATTTATTTTCTAGACTCAAAATAGTCATAATCGTGATTTTTTTACCAAAAATACTCCTGTCAACCTGTCCGTCCACAACGTCGACGTAGGAACTCTTTTTATACCACATATCCTCGGGATAACTAAAACGATACCGCCGACAACAACCTCGTTGGCTGGTGGTAGTCAGTTTTGGTGTGTTGAATCCTTTAGGTTTCAATTTCAACACCTGAAAAGCCATGGATAGTTCCAAGTTCAGCACGGTTCCTGACTATCATTGCAAGTTTTACCAGTATTGTAGTAAATCATCCCTGCAAAATCCATTTGATAATGAGTCGGCAAATTACCGTATTCTTTCGACAGATTAATGCGATTGAGATTTTTACTGCGTGTTTGCGGCATGATGAAATATATTTTTGTATTGTTTTGTCTAGTGTTAAACATAGCAAACATACTCAAATTTTTACTGCGTGTTTGCGGCATGATGAAATATATTTTTGTATTGTTTTGTCTAGTGTTAAACATAGCAAACATACTCAAATTTTTACTGCGTGTTTGCGGCATGATGAAATATATTTTTGTATTGTTTTGTCTAGTGTTAAACAAAGCAAACATACTCAAAGCCACCGATTTCGCGCCATAGCTTAAATTCTCCGTCAAACACAAGCCTATCAGACAATAAACCATGAGTGATACATATTTTAGCTAATTACAGCTGTATAGAAAATTTCAAATGACAACTTATTTTATTTTTTTCAACAGCTAAGAAGAAGTCTAATAAAAAGGATCCTCCAAAAGAGGAGTCCTCACAAAGTGTTGAGAGTTCTGAAGAACCATCTTCTTCCGCACCGCCAGAAGTTGAGGCAGAAGATGATGCAGGTCTTACGGGAGCTGCCCGTAAGAAAAAGGAAAAGAAAGAAAAGAAGGAAAAAGCTTTACAGGCTTTGCAAGCTCTGCAAGCGTCTCGAAAACCATCTTCACTTTCCGAATCTACAACTAAATCCGAATCCGAAACTCCGTCAGAACAACAATCTAGAGCTCAATCTGAAGTTCCTTCTGAGCCATTAGCTGAGGCCCAGTCTCTCCCATCTGATGTTCCACCCGAAAAACCCCCAAAGAAGCCGGAAGAACCAGCAAAGATTGAAACAGAACCGAAAGCCGATGAAGGGGATGACGCTGGTTTAGGCTTAACAGGGGCAGGCAGGAAAAGGAAACCTCGAAAGAAGAAGGGGGATCCACCAGCTGCAAGCCAGCAGGTATCGAGTCCCCAAGAAGTGCAGTCTGTAGCCGGTGACATGGCTTCACTGTCTATATCAAGCCCAAGTACACAAGCGACTTCGCCTACGTCAGGTTCGGGGCAAGCTCCTTTACACTTACAAATGCCAGAGCCTGCGAGAGCTGCGCCATCGGGACCATGGAGCAGAGGTTCTGCTGGTAGAGGGGGTAACTGGGCGACGACAGCAGGTCCACCTCCCGGCATGCCAACCACACAAATGCCGCCGCAGCAATTGCGGCCCCAACAAATGGGGCCGCCACAAGTGCTGTCGCAGCAGCAACCGATAGTCACGACAATGCCGGAGCCCGCAGTGAGTCCAAGTTCTAGCAAACAAGAGGCATACCCTACTCGGCCCCCAAAGTCTCTGGAACCTGTTCTATGCCGATATAAGATACCTCATAAAATTCCTGGTGGTGTGGTTAGTGCCAGACATATAAAAGTAATGGTTAATTATCTGGAAATGGAATTTAAGTCGCTTAAAATAGTAAGTAACTCAATTTTCTTATTAAAGATAGGATAATTATGTTTAATATAATTATGTGTATTTAAATCAAATAAGAGGTTTCGTATGTTATTTTAAATCACCAATCTGATTTGGGAAAAGCGCTGATGAAAGCGTCTTAATTGTGAAAGGATGCATTCGTGACTTCCTGCATGGTGACTTCATTGACGTTGTCGCTAAAGATATAAGATTCTTAATCAAACCAAGAACAAAAGATATATTTAATTCCTGGTTATAATTTTCTCAGCTTTGTTAATTTAACTAAATTATGCAAGTATTTAAATGTGATGTGATAATGGTGATATTGATAAGAATTTCTTTTTTGCAGTCGCGTTATGATGTGAGTTTTAATCCTGACAGACCAAAGAAGATGTTGCCAGAAGTATTCCTAAAAGTCAAAAATAAGTTTTTCCCCAAAGATTTAATTGCATTTGACCAGATGAAGAATTGTTATTCATTGAATCCTCTCAAGAATGTAACATCACAGGAGCGTTTCACAACAAGTGTAAGTATAATATATTTTTAGGGTTACGTACCCAAAGGGTAAAAACAGGACCCTATTACTAATGCTCCGGTGTCCGTCTGTCTGTCACCAGGCTGTGACTCATGAACCGTGATAGCTAGACAGTTGAAATTTTCACAGAATATGTATTTTTGTTGCTGCTGTAACAAAAAATACTAAAAACAATAAAATAAATATTTAGTGGGGCGCCCGTCCAACAAACGTAATTTTTTTGCGGTTTTTTTATAGATAATGGTACGGCACCCTTCGTGCGCGAGTCCGACTTGCACTTGGCTGGTTTTTTATAAAGCGTTTTGTCTGTTTGTGTATTTCTTTAAAAAACATTATTTTGCATAATTATATTGAAATTGTCTTTATAAAAATTTCAAGACTATTACATCTGATTATTTCAGGTTGAGATAGTAGACCAGAATGGAAGGACCATGCGTTTTGAAGTGTCAATGAAATCGACTGGTATTGTCGATCTCGAAAATATAAGGCGGTAAGTAGTTTATATTTGTCTTATGTTCACAAATTAATGTTTCCAACATTTGTGATTTCGGCAAATGTTTTTAAAGCTAAGACTGTTTAGTTTCCACAAACGCTTCCATAAGACATTTTCAACACTACTTGTCATTTGGATATCAACTTAATTTACACTGATGTAAAATTTAAAATCGGGTTTTTCTTGTTATAGCTACATGGTAACCCGTAGTAGCTCTCTTTGTCATCCTACTGAGGAGGTCCAATGCATTGACGTCATTCTGCGCCAGGGTGCTCTGGAGTCATATGTCAAAGTATGTATATATTTTAAATGGCAGAAATGTCAATAATTATTTCATTATGTTATTGGTGGCCGGATGTTTTTTAGCCAAGCCTACAAACAGGTTTGTGTCTTCGACTAGCGTAGCATAAACCCTGTGCTGCACAGTGCAGCATGCATTCTAGATATTTTTCAGACAATAATCAGACTTTTTTTTTTTTTTTTTTTTCGGGGATCGGAAATCACAATTATCAGGCTTGTTCTTAAATCAATCTAACCATATTTTAAAAAATTTGCTAAGTGATACTTAAACTAAGCATAATATGGTTGGATTGATTTAATAAAAAGCCTGATAATTGTATGAAAAATGTCTAGAATGCAGTATGTGTCAGCAGCAACCGCTGCATTGTGCTTTGAGTCTGGCATGAGACCAACGCTTGAGCCGTGTTGTCTCCGTTTAGATTCACACTGAAAACAACAACCCAGCGGAAAAGTGTCGTTTTTCTTAATTTCAGTTAAGCAGATATTTAGTGTATGACGTCGTGTAAATGTGTATGGTAAGTACGAATTTGTGCATCCAACCATTGGGGAGTTATTCAACAAAAACTGTTTCCGCTGGAACTACGTCATCCCAGCGGCACTTTTTTTTTCCTATGGACGTACAAGAAAAATAATACATGCAATAATTAGTGTGTGACGAGAGGTAAATGTGTAGGTTTAAATGAAATTTGTGTGTCTTAAAACTTCGAAGATATTCAAGTTTCCACTGCGCTGACGTTTGGCTATTTGATGGAAATCATATAAATCGGTTTAGTGCAGAGTTGATTTTTTTTACGCACGTTGCTATGAATTTGTGTATAATGTTTGTGAAAACAGATTTTGTTACAGTTACAGCAGCAACAAATATACACGTAAAGGTGAAATATGGTTATTAGGTCCAAGTACTTAAAATAGGAACTTTAGAGCCTAACTTTTAACGTTTATTTGTATCTTGTAAGGGTCTACAACGTCTTGCCAAGTTTCATTTATGTGCGCTTAGTAATTAATGAGCAATGGCATAATTTACTACGAATGGACCACTATATTTTGACATCCGATTGTAGGACTTTTTAATAGAAAAGCAAAATAAAACATATTCCAATATTTAGTGTATTAATTCAACTATTCATATGTAAAATTTCAGCTCATTACGCTACATAATTAAAGAGATATAATAAAAATACCAGAACAACCGAATTACATGGATAAACCGACCAAGTTTGAATGGCTACAAAAAAGCGGCCGTGCAGTACATAGAGCTAACGTTCTAGAATTTCCAGTATAGTATCGTTATCGTCTTTAATAGATTCGTACAGGCGCGTACACAATCGTTTCGCAGAAAATAAAACAACTGCATTAACTTTGTACTCTTAAAAGTATTTATTAGTTAGTGACTATTAAAATTAAAAAACATTATTAACAAAGTAATAATAACATCAAATAAAATCAAATTATTGTTAGACCGCTAACAACGCCACCACACATTGATATAAAGAATCTGTCTTTTATAAATAAGAAATACGTTGCCTACTGTAAATAAGTTTACCACCTAAAAATACCTACATGTGGAATGCAATAAAAGTATTGAGTATTGAGTATTAAAAGCTGAAATACTTATGTATAGGTAAATCTTAGGTATTAAGTACCTACTAGTAAATTATCGGAAGTTGGTCTTCTCGTTCGAGCTTTTACAGCAACAAATAAGTACGTCTTACAATCACAGAATCACAGATCAGTTTTGAAGGTAGGTTTATAGTGTAGTGCAGTAGCGACCTACTTACCTACGTTCTAGCGCATATTCTTACGGGAACGTGAATACCTACGGAAACGGGAACTCCAACGGGAAAAAACGGGATATGCGTGTACGAAGTCGCGGGCAACAGCTTGTATTATATAAAAATGCGGGTAGGGCTTGACTGTTGTTCTGTGTTTCGCGCTCGCGATGCCTGACAGCTTAACAATAAGTAGGTACCTACGTAATATTATTGCGGGATTATACCTATTAATTGTGGTTTGAATAAATGCAAACAAGAACAAACGAAATTCTCGTCTCACACTTCAAAGTACCTACCTAGAAAATAAAAGGTACCTACCTACACATATTATTATTCGAACCAAGTTCGAATAAGAGACTGCAACTTTTGAATAGCTGAACCAACTTTCATCAAATAACTATAGGTATTTACATGGCTGTCATAAACACTGTATGCACTGGAATCTGTACATAGCAGATATAGACAACTTTTAGGCTTTCGGCGTCGTCGAGATGTAAGTAACAAAATACAGTTGTCACTTGAACCTATATACCTACCTTCCAACAGATAACATTTTCATGAGGTATTTTATTAGGAAGTACCTACTTACCTTGTTTATGTTTTAATCATTCTCACTACTGGCTCAATAAGTATGTCACAGTCACTTACACTATGTCAATAACCGAGTCCAATAGGTACATAATATTACGTTGCGGCAAAATAAACAGCGCATACGCACGTTGTCCTTGGGTGCACATTTGTGACTGATAAAGCGCGCTAAGAAGACACATAACTACTACCCGTACGCGTTAACTTGGCACCTGGCTCGACACATTTCGAATGACGTTTTAATTAAAATTAAACAATTCATGTACCTAAATAATATAAACGCAACGGTAACAGTGATGCCAAGTAAAGCGTTTCGAAACATATCGACCAGGTCAAGAATTGTGTGCCGACCTGTACTAGTCCAATAATGGTAAAACACTGGAAATTCTAGAACGTTACCTCTATGTACTGCACGGCCGCTTTTTTGTAGCCATTCAAACTTGGTCGGTTTATCCATGTAATTCGGCTGTTCTGGTATTTTTATTATATCTCTTTAATTATGTAGCGTAATGAGCTGAAATTTTACATATGAATGGTTGAATTAATACACTAAATATTGGAATATGTTTTATTTTGCTTTTCTATTAAAAAGTCCTACAATCGGATGTCATAAAATATAGTGGTCCATTCGTAGTAAATTATGCCATTGCTCATTAATTACTAAGCGCACATAAATGAAACTTGGCAAGACGTTGTAGACCCTTACAAGATACAAATAAACGTTAAAAGTTAGGCTCTAAAGTTCCTATTTTAAGTACTTGGACCTAATAACCATATTTCACCTTTACGTGTATATTTGTTGCTGCTGTAACTGTAACAAAATCTGTTTTCACAAACATTATACACAAATTCATAGCAACGTGCGTAAAAAAAATCAACTCTGCACTAAATCGATTTATATGATTTCCATCAAATAGCCAAACGTCAGCGCAGCGGAAACTTGAATATCTTCGAAGTTTTAAGACACACAAATTTCATTTAAACATACACATTTACCTCTCGTCACACACCAATTATTGCATGTATTTTTTTTCTTGTACGTCCATAGGAAAAAAAAAGTGCCGCTGGGATGACGTAGTTCCAGCGGAAACAGTTTTTGTTGAATAACTCCCCAATGGTTGGATGCACAAATTCGTACTTACCATACACATTTACACGACGTCATACAATAAATATCTGCTTAACTGAATTTAAGAAAAACGACACTTTTCCGCTGGGAATACACACACAAACGACCTTGTCCAGGTTGGCAATTTTCAGAACTTGGCTGCACGATAATGTTCCTGTATTTTATTTGTAGGCTGGTCGTCAATTCTTCAAGCGGCCGTTGAATCCTGTTAATTTGGGCTACGGCTACGAAATGTGGACAGGATTGTTCCAATCGGCCATTTTTACAAGCAAGGCTTTTATCAACATTGATGGTGAGTTAAGTTTCACTTTTTCACGCATTTTTTTAAGATTTTAGTCGCTTAGTTAACTATATATTTATATCTAGTAAAAAGCGGTTTGGTTGGCACAACTTGATTCCTATTTCTGTTTGAAAGGTCAAAAATAGTACATCTGTTCCGAGGGAGAATATTCGAGCTTGCTTCGCTCGAACTAATTTATCTTTTTTAAAGCTATTCTGGGTACCAGTGCTCAACTTCCAACCCTGAACAGTCTTAGTCCGTCATTGGTCCGTCACTTTAGCATAAAAGAAGGGGCTTTAAAATAAATAACGAAAAATTTGGCAACTCTAGACCCCGCACTGTTTTCCTTTCCCTTGAGAGTAGAGGGCCGATCATCTCTAAAATGGCCGGGCCGGTTTCGGTTCCCAGTCCGGGCCTGGTCCAAACTAGCAAGTATGCGTACTTCAAAGGACATACTAACACAAATATATGCATTAAGTAAAGAGCTATATTGACATTAAAACAGACACTTTCAATTTTAATTAAGTACTTGTACATTACATGTGTATTTATTTTTAAAAAAAATCAGCTGTTCAGTGCATTTTGTCGAGTTATGCCCACATAAATGTATGGGGTAGTCGATTTTTTTTTGCGATTTCAGTGTTGGTCCCATAGTAAAAGTTGTTCATAATGATGAGTACAATGACCCCTTAAGATGTATTGCGTTTATTCTGTAACACGTTGTATACTTAAATAAAAAAACTCATAACTAACTAAAACTAAAAATAATCTAAAACATGGCGACAAAAAATTCCTCCGCATCGCAAGCTACTGGTAATGTACCCAAAAGGCTGGCAGCATTGCCACGTTGTATGGCAATGCTTAGTTATCCTTTTTCCGAGGTAAAAGCCAGCCCTTTTCTGTTGGGTACATTTTGTCGAGTTATGCAAACATAAATGTATGGGACAATTTTTTTTCGAGGCTGGCAGCATTGCCACCTTGTATGGCAATGCTTAATTATCCTTTGTCCGAGGTAAAAGCCAGCCCTTTTCTGTTGGGTACATTTTGTCGAGTTATGCAAACAAAAATGTATGAGACAATTTTTTTTCGCAATTCCAGGGTTTTTCACAGTGAAAGTTGTTCATAATGATGAATAGGTACAATGTGAAGGGATCAATCACAGTTTCAGTTTTTGAGTTTTTTCTATTAAACCCTTGTGAATAGATAAAGTTTGATTCGTGTTCGAAATTGCTTTTTTCTTAGTTGTAAATTTATATAGATAGCTATAATGTTTGCTAATGTTACATTATTTCATATTTCAGTTGCTCATAAAGGCTTTCCTAAACATCAGAGTTTGCTAGACGCCCTCATAAACGACTTCAAGTTGGATCCCACACGGCCGGTGGACAACCAACGTGGTGGTGATTTATTCGCAGCCTTTGTAAAAGGCCTTAAGGTAACTAACAGAAAATAATTGAAGTTTGTCATACTGATGCATTACAATGGTCATGAGTGTGTTTATAAACTTCGTCAGTTTTAAATAGTAACAAACGAATGTATACAGTAAAATAAAAATTGAACGTATTGCACTGCACCTAAGTATATAATCAATAGGGAACATGGAATATTTTCATCTTCCTATCATTTTAAAGAATTCCAAGTTTGATTTAATTTATTGCCAAACTTGCGGTTTTACTGATCGTGTTTTTCACGCGAAAACGGACTATGAGTCACACTTCTGTCTGTCACTGGTGATGAACTGTCATGACTCAAAGATTAAGAGCGATTACGTACGGCATCCGATCCAAATCCGTGAAAATACGTTCCGAAGTAGTAATAGAACTATTTGTATGGTTGTTTACGCACACTGATCCGACTTCGTCATCCGTGAGTCTCCAATTTGGAAGAAATATTGACGGACCGAAGTAGCTCGAATTCAAATTGTACATATCCAAAGATGGCCCCTGAATAGTATAATAGAGTTTTTTAGACTACAGATCCGTATTTTTTACCGACTTCCTCCAAAAAGGAAGAGGTTATTTATGTTCGACCGAGTATACCGGTCCAAGTTTTTTACATCCGTTATTTTCACGGATTCGGATCGAATGCAGTGCGTATCCGCTCTTAAGGTCGTCTTTTCGTTGTCATAACAGCAGTGACGTCACTATAGACGCTGATTGTTGTACTTGAATACGTCCCGTTTCACGTTATTTCAATTCGTAATGATTGTTAAAAATCAATAATAACTTAAATAAAAACGTTGCAGTGGCCCTTCTTGTATAGGTACTTTTTTATAATTTTAATCACAACATTTTCATAAATTCTGTATTTGCTTCTTCCCTATTGAAACCGTCCCCGTCAGTTTGTCATTGCAGGTAGGTACCTACCGAAAACCAGTGTTGGGTGGTGTCATCGCCCAAAAAATGATTTCCGACTTCCAGACCACCAACGCCAATCGCTTCCATATTTGGTAAATAATTAGTACTCAATTGGTACTACTTAGTACTCGAACAACAGAATTGGTACTTAGTAGTTTTCGAGTAAATAGACGAAGATGGTCACGCCCCCTTCAGCACCACCACCATGAGACCACCATGAGTGCCGAAAAGGGGGCATGCTACAGTAATAAAGTATACAAATAATTTAATGTGATCTTTAATGTGATTCATTTCGTAAAACAAAGAACTGAACCATTTCTGTTTACCGAGAAATCAATGATGATAACTTTCGCGCGCGTTCAGCAGGACCACGACTTTTATGCTGATTTCAAGTTTGAGGATCTTGTCGCTTTCCTCAAACCTACATAGAAAATGAGTACCCTGCAAGATGAAATTAGAACCTAAAATTCAAAATGAGTCCTGTAGTATACGAGATATACCATGCCATTGGTGGGGTGGCGGTAGTCACGGTGTTAAATTTTCATTTCAAGATTTCCCTATTGAAACTGTGATTTCTCCCCAAATTTCTACAAAAGATAGTACACAAACGAAGTTATAGTGACCAAAAATTAATATTCCTAAGTGTTGTATTTTAAGAGAAATTAGCTTTCATTACTGTTCAATACTATATCTCCAAAGTGTGACTACCGGACCACCTTCAAAGTTGTTTTTCTCGAAAACTGATAAGGTACCAATTTTGTTGTTCGAGTACTAATTAGTACCAATTGAGTACTAATTATTTACCAAATATGGAAGCGATTGGCGTTAGTGGTCACGAACTTCAAAAAATGCTAAGTTGGTAACCCTTTCGGTATGGGGATGCACAGTGCAATTTTATTTTAACACTATTTGATTCTTCTCTTACTTTGTGATTATTGCTGTTGTGTTGATTAAATATTTCCTCTTTTAAATTAAGTTATCAATTTATAATGCACTCACTGGCGAGCATACCGAAAAGTTTATATATGTTTCAGTTCTAATCCTAATAAAGACACAAAATCAGTCCTATAATTTTACCAATACCTACCAGTACGAGGCACAACTGATGTATAAAATAATTAATATTGAATATGCATAGTTTGTAAGACGTCTTTCTGGAAGACGAATAAATGTTTACGGTATGTTATATTATTTCAGGTAGTAGCAATCTTGGTGGGTGATTCGCCTACGGCGGGTCATAAGCGAGAGTACGTTTGCAACACTCTAGTAGGCCCACCTGATGACTTGACGTTCGACTTGAACATATCAGAGGGTCGCACACGCAAGATTACAGTTGCTAATTATTTTGCCAAAGAGAAGAAGGTTAAGTAAGTGTGGGTTTATTGAATTAAGGAATAGTATTTTTATTATGATGGGTATGAGTTCAAAATTAAATTTTGTTTATTTATGCATTTGAAAAAACATCGTTACTTTAAAATATAACGATAAATAAATTACCATCCGTTTCACTATAGGTGCCAACTGGGAAAATAACGTGAAACGGGCTCTCTTTGTGAAACGGGCTCTATTTCAAGAGTAATTATTTTATGTGTTGTTATTTTTCAGGCTCAGATTCCCAAGACTGAATTGCTTGTGGGTTGGCTCCAGGGAAAAGAGCGTTTACTTCCCCATCGAAATGCTATCAGTAGCTGAAGGACAGGTATGTTGTTTAATATTGTATGTAAGTTTGGCTGGTTTCGCCACTCCACGACTAAGCGCGTATTTTGGGTGCAGGTGGGAAAAATATATCATTCGATTCGATACCTTGGCCCTGGGCTGGCCTTCCTTGACCGACTACCGGGAAGCTTAGAAGCAGATGTGCTGCTGACTCCTGCTCCATGCAGGCTCTGCAGAATGGGCTGTCTGTAACTTCTATGACATAGTGGTGTTTATTAAAGAACCGCGGTCAGTTTTAACGGCTGTGACTGCACGCAGCTGCTGTTGAGTCAGTCTTGGGGCTTGTTTCGTGAAGCGGCTATCAATAGAGGGAAGTGCCTCTTTGGCCTGCTTACACTCACCATGGTCAACCCATAGCTTGTGATGTTTGTCTCTGGTGCATTTCCTTGCCAGACTGTGTAGGTAACCGAAATGGAGGGGTGTGATGGGTTCAGCAGGCCTAGACAAAAAACATTTCTGCAGCGTTAACGTCAGACGCTCACGACAAAATGAATGGAAATGAATTTAGGTGATGACAATTCCTTTCCACACCTAATGTCATTCCCATACATTTTGTCGTCAGCGTTTGACGTTAACGCTACAGAAAAGTATTTTGTCTAGGCCCCCAGGTCCCATCGTTGCCACTAACCACTTTGATATGGTAGGTAATTCCATGATCTACAAAGTTTTGGTTTAGGCTTAAGTTTTTACAACAAACCACTAAACAACACGGCATTCTTATAATTTGTGACGATCGCGGTCGATAGCGCACTAGTTGACAAGGACAATTGTCCATGTCGCGCGGACACCGTCACGACCGACGCCCCCTGGCCACTTCTTGGACCACTCTGTCATAATTATGCCACGTTCAGGTTCTGGTAATAGAATCAATAATCAAAATCATCGGGTGAATATTGCATTTTGCATGCAACAGCTGATTTATTTTTGATATTTCAGAGTTGGTCCCATAGTAAAAGTTGTTTCGAATCATGGGTACTTTCACCCACTGAAAGTTAGTGTTAAAAAATAACACAGTATAGACGGATTTGCAAAAACTTAAATAATAATACTGGCAGTTCTTTTTTCAAAACCGGTTCGATTCAGGAATTAAAAAAAATCCAATGATGCCATTTTAGTTTTTATCAAAATCGGGTTCGAGACTCCTTTCAGTGTTTTTCGCACACCACTAAAAAATCATCTATACTTCTATAATAAATTTGTAAGTTTGTATGTAGGGGGTAATCTCTGGAACTAATGATCCAATTCTAAAAATTTTTCACTGGTAGAAAGCTACATTATTCCTGAGTGCTATAGGCTATAAATTGTTTTTATAACATGTATATTAACCGAGCTATCACAACTTCTAGCAAGTCGGAAAGAAATACCTCCATAAATAAGAATTATTTGTATGCATGTATGTGAAGGGTAGGTGTAGGGCAGGTGTAGGGTAGGTGTAGGGTATGCAGATAGGTAGCCAGTTGACGGGAGCGAAGCCGCGGGAGACAGCTAGTCCTGAATAATATAAATGATTCACTTTTTTGCAGCCCTTATCTAGGCAGCTGAATGAAACGCAAGTGTCGATTATGGTGAAGGAAGCCGCTACTCCGCCTGACGAGCGTTTGAAGAAAATTACTGAAACTATTTCCAACGTAAGTTCCTAATATAATACAGCATACTTGTTAACAACATCTCTAAGAGTCGATGTACACGACGCGTTGCGGTGTCGGTGCGGTACCAGAACTGTATCGCTGCGGCGTACAAAATATCCATGGTATGCGATGGATATTATGGTATCCCGTACGTCACGCTCCCGCGCCGCGCCGCACTCCCACCACACTTGCAGCTCGCGGTGCGCGGTGTGACGTCACGCTCCCGCGCCGCGCCGCACTCCCACCACACTTGCAGCTCGCGGTGCGCGGTGTGACGTCACGCTCCCGCGCCGCGCCGCACTCCCACCACACTTGCAGCTCGCGGTGCGCGGTGTGACGCCGCACACCGCTGCGGCACCGCTCATGCATTTTTATTAACAGACAGCACTACGGTACGTCCCGCTGCAGCGACATCCGCAACACCCGTGTGACCGCCGATGTCGCGAAATCTTTGCCATGCAGCGCCTAAACGCATCGTGTGCATCGGCTCTTGTTCGGTACATTATAATGCCTTTCTTTCCCCAAAAATGACTTAAAGCTGCATTTTATAGATGAAATACTCCCAAAATCGAGACTTCAAGCGGTTCGGTTTGGAGATTGCCGACAAATTTTACACCGTCAAGGCAAAAGTGTTGGACCCACCAGTACTGGATATTGGAAGTGGAAAAGTTAAGCCCAGGTATGTTTCCTATTATCTTCTTAGGCCTAGAGCAACCTTCGGACTTTTAGCATCGGTGACAACTGATAACAGACTAAGGTATTTGTCGGATTCTCGAAACAGCGACGTCAAAAATGGCTTCTTTATAGGTATAATTTTTTTTCTTTCCGATTGTTTGCAACATAGCACGCGATCTTTCTAAATCTAATAAACCGTCAGAAAGAGGTACACACTCTTTGAACTTTTCTGAGGATTGAGATGATTTCAAGTCATCGCCATCAACTCAAGTATGATTTTCAATTAACCATTTTATAGGCCCCAATCAGTATGGGTTGCAATGGAGTTTGAATCTTTGTCATATGTGACATAGTTTATTTTTTAAAATTTGACAATTCTCTCGGATTCTGTGTAACAGTCGTTTTTCCAGACACAAAATATCGATAGATAGGAAGTATGTGCAGTTTTGGTACAACACTGAACCGCAATGCGAGTTTTCAAAACGTATTCCAAAAGTACCATGTTCGCTCAGATCAAAAACATTATGAATAATACTCCCGTGTTTCGATCATGGCGGCTAATTTCGGAGTAGACTAGACATCGACACAGGATATATCAGTATAATATGCACAAGTGCATCCGTTAACACACGTGCACCTTATTCTCATAATCCATAATGGGACAGAAATCCTAGACAAACGGAGAAACATCAGCGGTTAAAAGAACTTATATTAAAGACATAACCTTCTCAAATGTTAGGGTCAGTAGTCTGTCCCAATTTCTGTAACTACATAAAACAGTCTCTCCGCCGTGTTTGTCTGTCTGATTTTTATACGGTTTCCCCCAATGGATAGAGTGATTCATGTGAAAGATTTTTGTATACAATTCATTAAGGTTTTGTGTAAATTGGCTAAAATATGACGATAATTGTTGAAGATGTCGCAAGCCCTGTGCGGAGCCGCATCGGTTGATAACTACAAAATGAATGTATTCTGCAGGAACGGGCAATGGCAAGCACAGCGCCTCTTGAAGCCGGAACAACTTCAATCCTGGGGTCTCATCGCTGTCGATACCGACCCTAGGATGGATTATGATAACGTGATTGATTTGGTAAGATTTAATTATGTAGTTGTTTCATTACGTTGGTAGAATATTATTGCAAAGAGTAGCCCCTGCTTTCTGAATTAAGCATTTGAATTTGAGCATTGCTCAAACACTACTATAGCCTGTAAACCTGTCAAAATTTGACAAAAGTGGGGCTTGAAACGTTTTTAACTCAAAACCTAAGTTCAAAAACCCGCCTTAAGTCTCTGGACTGCAATATTAGTTATAAGAACTCTTTACTAAAATAATTTAATTGATATTTTAAAATATTTCAGATCATAAGCACTGGCAATCAAATGGGTATGAGCGTTGCAAGGCCTAAGATCGTGAACCTGTATGCTAAAATGAATATGTTGCACGGTATTTTGATGAATGCGTACAAAGATGTGCGTTTAATCTTCATAATCGTTTCTGCAAGGGGCCGAGATGATTATCATAAGGTATTGTGTGACTTCAATAATATAAATATTATTATAACTATAATAGTAGCGGTCCCGACAGACGCTGTCCTGCCGTAACGTTGGCTTCACGTAAGAATAAAATGAACCCGATCGCAGCGCCACCTACCGGGTTCAGTTGTGAATATAAACTATCCAGGTCTAAAATCACAAACAAATCATCAAAATCGGTCCAGCCGTAGAAGAGTTTAGTGATAATTATGTTCATGTACAGAACAGTTTATACAGGGTTATTTGTAAAACACTAACAAACTTTCAATGGATGAAAGTACTCATGATTAGAAACAACTTACTATGGGACCAACTCTGAAATATCAAAAAATAAATCTGCTGTTTCATACAAAATGCAATATTTACCTGATGAAAATGTATGAAGCAGCAGATATTTTTTTCGATTTTTCGGTTTGGTCTCATAGCAAAAGTCGTTTAAAATCATGAGTACTTTCACCCACTGAAAGGTTGTTAGTGTTTTACAAATAACCCTGTATAATAATATCAAGATAGTTTGAAAATACTGATTTATTTATTTTGTCTACAAAGCCTGATGCCTGGACCAAATCATTTATATTATATTTATTGTATTTATACTATAGAATTTTATACTAATGTATTTACCTGTGAGACATTAAAAAAATACAGTACCTAGTAAGCGATTATGACGAATGAAACATTATGACGGCTGTGAAGTACGTTACTCGCGTACCCCATCCCTCAACCCCACTCATGTATGAATTTCGTGTTCTGACCCACCATTAAGCTTAAATCGAACTACAGTACAATTTCTTCAGGTACAAAACGTTACGAATGAAGCTTCGCCGAATAGTTCAAGTGTGCCAGTATTGATAAAAAAAACGTCCATTTTGAACAGGTAAAGCAGCTAGCTGAACGTGAAGTGGGCATTTTGACCCAATGTATCAAGGAAGCGACTGCGCGTCGCATGAACGTGATGACAGCTAAAAATATTCTGCTGAAGGTAAACACTATTTTATGAATAAGAAATATAGTTTATGGTTTTAAATATTCAGGGTTAGTTTGGAAACTCATTGTTATAAAATTAAAGTTATTTATTCAAATGATTCTGAGAGCCAGCACTTTTTGAACGTCACAGTTTTACATAAAGCCAGTCCCCAAAACGCGCGCCATTACCGCTTCCTAGTGTTTTAGTAACTCACTTCTTAGTAACTCATTTATCTTCAAGAAATTTAATTTATACAATAGTATCTATTATGTCTCCTTTTTAGTGCACCTTTTCACACCATAACCGTACACTAAACTGTTTTCGTTTTTTTTTACACCGTGAAGTGAAAACAATAAACTAAAGTGTTAGCAAGTTTTTTTATTTGCAAAAAATGTGGAAAAAGATGTTACATATAAGTTTTTGGTGCAAGACATTCCGCCTTATGATAGCGTGCAAATATTTAGGTGTACATAAAATTTAGTTTAACACAAAACAAAGTTCGTAATTAATAATGTTACATGTTACACACATCATCAATTATCAAAAAAAAACTAACAAAACAACATCACCATGTTAAATAAATTAGGTAGGTATGTACGAAGTAAAATTTAAAAAGGAAAACAATAAAAGTAAAATAACGGATATAAAATGTATAAATCAAAAACACAAAAGACCATAGAATGAAAGCTCACAATACATTTCTAAAATGGTAGGATTCCGAAGAGTATTTTTTTAAGAAATTCATTGACGCTGTAAAAATTTTCTTGTATTACCCAGTTTTGTAGGAAAATGCAAAATTTACGTCAACAGTTCTCTTATGAAGGTAGTTATAAATTAATGGTGCCATGTATACGCAACTCTGTCGGAACAACTAAATTCTGGGTACTGGTAATTCTAAATATGCATGGTTAACTTTACGTTTATTTGTGTTATTTTTATTTTGAAAGAGTTTCATATTGCACTTAACAAATTTAGCTATCTCAAAAATGTAGATACATGTAGATACTAGGAGGGGTTAAAAGGTTCGCTGATTTCGGGTCGGCAAGAATCAGTCCAACGCATATTGAATATTGCACGCAAGCATTTCTTTTGGGCTTACTTACTTACAAGCATACTTAAATAAAGCGTTCGAAGTGAGAACCTTGGGTACTTCTTTTAAAATAAGTTTAACAAAAATAAGTTATAGTCATACGTGATCAAAAGAGTAAATAAAATTTTGTTGCTAAATGTTTGATCAAATGTTTGTGGGTAAGAAACATAATTTTTCTTATGTCCCTTTACAATCCTCAACAGTTTTGGTTCTCAGTCAGATGTAATAAGTATTTTATTTGTCAACAGGTGAATTCGAAGCTTATGGGTATCAACCAAGCTATAGATAGCGTCACCATGCCGAAATGTTTGAGGGACGGTGGAGTCATGATCGTGGGCGCTGATGTCACGCATCCTTCGCCCGAACAGGTTTGAAAACTTTTTTATTTGTACTTCAAAGATAATCTTTTTATGTGCATGTCTCTGTGACATATAGACAATTTGCCTTTCTTTTTACCCGACTGTGCGACGCAAGGGAGGGTCCCTTGCGTCGCGCAGCCGGAAAGATTTTTTACGATATTAGATTTTACGTTTCAAACGTATATGAAACTTATTCAAGTGTCAATAATGTTAATATTCGTGTAAGCACTTCATACGAATATGGTCATACAATTCATATGGAAAATCTTCATATTCGCATGAAATAATTGCATGGTCGGTTTTGCTTATAGGTTTATAAAGTACAAATTCGCACGACAAATGATCAGGCCTATGCGCACATTATCATTACTTTATTGTTTCCTTGCAGTCTAATGTACCAAGCATTGCAGCAGTGACCGCGTCCGTGGATCCCAAATGTTACATCTATAACATTGAGCTGAGCATTCAAACACCAAAGGTAAGCGTAACTGGCCCTTACATAATTTATAGACCTGACTCTTGTGGTTAGGGAACCTACAAAAAAAGGATTGAGAAGGAAAGGAGTATTTTCTTAATGTTTGTTACCTCATAACTCTGTCATTTGTGAACCGATTTGAAAAAATATTTTTGAAGTGATGTACTTTCGATTGGTTCCATAGAAATATCATTAAAATCGGTTCAGTAATTTGGTTTTTAAATCAAAATAGCTGGCATTATCCACGTCGATTCACTATTGTCGCCCCCTTCAACCAAAATATAGATACCAACTACTTCAAATTATTGAGAACCATTTACCGCAATAGTACTGCACCTATAGCTGATTGTCTGATAAAAAAAGACGAGAGGGCACGTATAGCCGGTGGTCCCGGCCGCCAAATGGCGGTCGCCAACCATGTCAGAGGCCCTTTAGGCGGTTAAGAAACTCTGACACTAGGGTGTGTGGGATCGTTAGACCTTACTACCCACACGAAGAAGAAGGAGAAGCAGCTATAGCTTGAAGTTTGCCAGCGAGCAATGAAGCGCAGCATACTGGGAGTCAGATTAACGGACCGCGTTAGAAACACAGTGCTGCGCTCCAAAACACATCGCCGACGTCACTCAAAAAGCAGCCAAGCTTAACTGGGACTGGGTCGGACACGTCTGCCGCATGTCGAACGACTCATGGACTGAACCTGAAGCTACACAATGTGGTCCCAGAACATGTCCGGCGGCGTCGCGGCAGACCCAGGCGAAGGTGGCGGCACGAGCTTGATGCCTGGCGACAGGACTGGTCCACACTAGCCCAGAGCCGGGAAGAATGGAAGGAAGAAAGGGAGGCCTCTGCCCTGCAGTGGGACGGAATAGGCTAAAAAAAAATAACTAGATCGACTTTCAAATAAGAAAAACACTACAATGTATAATGGTGGCCTAGCTTTTTCATTTAAATGCGCCGATTTTTCAACGATCTAAGTGACATCTCTTGTTCAATATCGTTTAATGACTTGCCCATGTCACTTGTGTCGCTTATTAAACAGCGCAGTTCAATGAGAAGGCTAGGCTTTTAATGAAACGGCTGATTAAGCTCTTTTGTTCAATATCGTATAATGACGACATATTTTGTTCAATATCGTTTAATGACTTGGCCATGTCACTTAATATGTCGCTGATTAAACGGCACAGTTCAATGTAAGGTTAAACTTTTAAGTAAACGGCTGATTAAGCTAGTTGGCTGCGACATAATTATACTTTGTAGTGTTTTTCATTTGGAAGGTGGTTGTACTGTTTTGTAAAAAAAAAATCTATTAAAAATTTTATACTCGACAAACAAAATCAAAGTTATGACAAACTTTTAAGTCCCATACAAACGCTCACTCAAAAATCAACTTAGATTTACACAACGCTAAGTTGATATTTAATTGACATTATTTTTTTTTGTCCAAGGTTTTCAATCCAAGCACAATTTATTTATGTTAACAGAAAGAGATGATCGTCGAATTCGAAGACATGATGTTTGACCACCTGAAGCTGTACAAGGAACGCAACAACGTGCTTCCGAGGAAGATATTTGTCTTCCGAGATGGTGTATCCGAAGGACAGTTTGCTCAGGTAATACTTTAAAACATTACAGGTATCAGAGATCGGCCGACATGGCTCACGCACAATGGTCCACAGCAGGACTATGTGCGGAAACCTACTCCATAGATAGATAGATAGATAGGTATCAGAGATTTGTTCCAAATTCGCCCACGAGGTTTATTACAAAGAATGATTACTTCTTTCTCCCGTAAGTGGGGTGAAAAATTGAGGCTTACATGGAACAAATCAAAATGAGGAATAGTGTGTAAAGTTACTTATCCTCGTGATTAATAGAATAAGTAATAAAAGAGACAATAAAGTACATTTTTAATTTCTTGGTTAGAATTTTTGACTGTTAAAAACCAACTTGGAACATGTCCTTACAGTTCAATGTCTCATTCTGAAATGCAATTTAAAATGAATTTTATAATTACTCTTCTACTTATTATTTTAGGTGATGAACAGCGAGCTTCCGGCAGTTCATCAGGCTTACCAACGATTGGCGGGACATAATAAAAAGCCAGAAATACTGTTTCTGCTGGTACAGAAACGACATCACACGAGGTACGTAAATACGATCTTTTACAGACAACCTTTGTTATTGACATTTATTATTGACAAATCGTGGTAATGATGTAAAAGGAGTATAAGAGAATTTATGTGAAGTTCAGTAGTTTCCCGGGTCGGACTGGCCATACATTCGAGGTGGCGTATGCCTACGCGGGCGCCCACGGTCGGTAGTGCAGGTAGTGTAGGGGCCCGAGCAGCCTAGGGCCCGGCTCTTACCGAATACTACGACTTACGATCTACATAAAAAGAAGATGTTCATTTAGGTTGCAAAAATTTGCAAGTTCATTACGCTCGCTCTTACATTCTACTCTCTATAAGATCTTTTTCCAATAAAAAAGTGGCAACCCTACTAACTGCTAGATAAAAGTTTTGAGATTTGATAACTAAACTTTAGATTGTTTCAAAATAGTTCCCATTGGCTGAAATACACTTCTCAAGAGTGATCATTTTTTGACACCCATTTCTAACGACATTCCATTTGGGCCGCTTTTACCTATAAGGTGGGGTTACCGTCTTCAATTTAGATAAGTTTGCATGTTGTGGGTCAACATGCAAACTTATCTAAATTGAAGACGGTCATGTAAAATTGTATCAATTGATGGTGTACTAATCTTCAGGAGTTCCTCTATTTGTTTGTATGTTATATGTCTATCTATCTGAAGAAAGTAGTTTCTTAACTGCAGCTACGTTTTCTAAGGACACTGCTTCAACAGGCCGCCCGGATCAAGAATCGTCAGATAAGTCTTTGAAACGGTTTGTACCACCGAAACACTGTGCTAAGGGTGGTGCTTTTTCTATATACACGAATTTTAATTCACTGACGCAATCATTAGCACTCAAACCTCGCTTAAAATTTTAGAACATAATTGTTTGAAAAACGCGACGCGTTATCTCTGACGTCTTGTCGCAATTAAAGCAATTTTAAAGTAAGGTAGATTTTATTTTAACTTGCTACCCACTAACAATAAGATGGCGTGCTGTTATCTGTAACAGTTTAACGTTTATAATTTAGATACAGTTCTCGTCAAATAACTTTGCCCCTCTGAAGTTGTGTCGAGTGGCTGCGTAGTAGTCAAAATTACGAACACGCAATTGCGCATGCGTAAGAGACATGGGGACGGGGCGCGATTTTATGTCTCAGTCGCTCGTTTACGTTCGATGCATGCTTGCGTCCCGCTTGCTCCCGTGTACGTGACTGCACCTGCGCGATCTTTGCAAATGGCTAACTTCAGAGGGGCAAAGTTATTTGACGAGAATTGTACTTTAACGATATCTCAAAACTTTGCTAGTGACATAAGTATGATTCATTATTTGTTTACTTCTTGCATTATTTTCCGATATTATGCCATCCGTCATTATACCTTTTCGGGCCCTGTTCTTGTGTGAAGCCACCAGAGCCCTTCCAGCCCAGTCCGACCCTGGTAGTTTTTGTCTACCCCCATGGTAAAAAGGCATGAGTTTATGTATGTATTTGTGTCTGATAGGTACTATATTTGAGTGTGAATTGCAATGGTATTACTGCAGGCGTCTTCTCTTCTCTTTAATCTTTCTCCACACACTTTTATCTGTTTTAAAATACAGCATTTCTACGTACCAAACACTGTTTTTTTTCATTTTCAGACTCTTCAACGATGGCCCAAACAAACGCTACAACGTGGAACCGGGGACAGTCGTCGACGCAGATATCGTTCACGCGTCAGAATTGGATTTTTATCTGGTAAGTAAAATTTTGTTTCCTTCTCACTGAGAGGCCTAAGTCCCAGGCGATAGGAATTTTATAGGCTGATTTTGATTGACATTTTTGTCATCCAATTGTCATCATACCATGACAAAACCACGTTTGACCACAATATCACCTGATGGAAAGCGAAGATGCGGTCGACGATGAAGCACGCTTACCTAGAAGTTACCTATTCACTCTTGACTTCAAGACCCCCAGATTGTAACTATCAGGGCCCCAAGTCTGCTAATTTTATTTAACTCACATGCTATTGATATTCAATTGATAGTCAATCACGACTCCATTACGATTAGAACAAATTTGGTATTCTGCAAAAACTTGTATGTAAGCTCAATAGAGTCGTAATGGAATCGTAGTGTAAGTGTGATTGACTCTCAGTTGAACAGTTATAGGTGTTGCCATTCAAAATCTACCAAGAAGCAGAATGAGTGAATGAACTATTGGTTTGATTTAAATGTACGTTTTTATAATTTTCTGTGATTCAATTACGAACTATATTATCTGCAGTGAATCGCTTAGTCGTTAATCGCTTACTTCAATAGTGAAATTGACACTAAGATTCAATTGAGTGTCCATTGATATGTCAAACAAACGTCAAATAAGAGTAGAATACCGGTATAGTCCACAATCGATTTACAATTGTAACACGATTGAAGAGCAGACTAGCAAATATTCCGATAGCAGTTCAATGGAATGTCACTGGAAAACCATTGGTCTTAAATTAGTAGCGGAATACCAAATTTAGTTAAAACTGCTACTGATATCCAATTGATATTCAATTGAGCCATTCTTAAATTAGCAGACTTGAGGCCCTGGAAACAGACTCCAACATCGAATTCAACTCCTAATAGCTGTATGCCGCACGAAAAGACACGCACCTACTTTGTCGACCCCAAATAAATTGTAACAAGGATGATGACGATTATGTTTCGTTCCAGGTATCCCACCAAGCCATAAAAGGCACAGCTCGCCCCACCCGCTACCACGCGGTCTGCAACGACGGCAAGATTCCCGATGATGAGGTGGAACAGCTCACGTACTACCTGTGCCACTTGTACTCTCGTTGTATGAGGTCGGTGTCCTACCCGACCCCGACATACTACGCGCATCTTGCCTGCCTACGGGCCCGATCACTCACCTTGTAAGTATTCTTTGAGATTATTGTAAGATTCTGTTTTTTTTTATAATATTGATAGGCACGCGTATGGCCTATATCCCACATGATGGAACGATGTGGTCGACGATGGAACTTGCTTGATTTGTTCTTGGCTTATGTCGGCGAACTGAAAAAACAGCAGTTAGTAAGACCTATTATATGCTAGAAGGATATTGTGCCAGATAGAGGCGATTATGAAGGGATGAACTTTACTCCTATCGCTCGGACCTAAAGGACTGGGAAAAGGAGGTCTTTTCCCAGCAGTTGGGCATAACCTTAAGCATGGATTTCTTGTAAAGGTTTCCTCTTACTGAATATAGATACCTACACCTTAACTTCACAGAAAAAGCGTGAGATCTTATTCCTACGCCCGTTGGGTCATAAAACGTTCACACGTACACTAATCATCAAATGACCCCTTCCGCTCTGGGTGGAGTGGGCGGGAGTGTCAGACTTTTACTGACTAAATCACATCCGTGCTCCTCCTAGTGCCTTTTACGTTCCAGGGCCACGGTGACTCTTTCGAACAAAATCCGCGACCCTGGCAGGACATACACTTAGTTTGCAATATAAAATTTGATTGATTGATTTAACGTTTGGTGGGTTGGTGATTCCAAATTGAATTGCGTTGCGAATTCGTGTGTAAGAAGATAAATGGCTATTTCCCAATGGTCAAAACAGATTTTTGTGCTCGAACCACACCATTTGCACTTTTTAAGTGTACTGACATAAAATGCAGGTTATGTTTTATCATAAGTATTATCAGAAATTAATAATATAGTAGATGCAAAACGACTCCAAACTCCTTTGCGAGTCAATAAATACTTATCTTTCTTTCAAAATTGTAATGAAACACTTTTTCATTTACAGTGGCGAGCGATTCGACAACCGAGAACTGGAACGTAAACCAAAGCGGCTTCATGTTCTCGACAAGATGCTGCAATTCAGCCGCATGTTCTTCGTCTAAACGTTTACCACTAATATTATAAGAGTATAACGTTTGTGATTCTGGGTGTCTATATTATTCTTGTATTTACCATAATAATTATCATAAATAGTAATTCTGGAGGTCATATTATATTGTTGTATCTATGTACGCACAAACAAAAAAATCTCTATGGCAAGTAAATATTTCAGTAAAACAATAAAAATCTACAAAAAAATGTGTGAAAGCGATATTTAAGATTTATTTGAAAATATTTTTTTGTGTGCTAAGGACTTGATATACGGCGCGCTCGGGGCGCGCGGCCACGCTATAGTATGGCGTCTGCCCGCGCGGCCACGCTATAGTATGGCGTCTGCCCGCGCGGCCACGCTATAGTATGGCGTCTGCCCGCGCGGCCACGCTATAGTATGGCGTCTGCCCGCGCTTTATCTTTCAGCGCCCTGTCCGCTTTGTATAATATCAATTTTAATTTTTTTCGTCAATTATTTTTCTTTGATCGTAATTTTAAGGAATCAGGTTTTCGCTTTTTCATTTTTAAGAGTTTTAGTTTTGCCTTCACTATATTGGCATTTAGTAATGTGATGATTATGCAGGGATTGTGTCAAATTATACGAACGGTATAGTAATATAATCAAATTAAAAAAAAAGATGAAATGTCAAATATACATTTAATCTCTGATTGTTGTTAGAATTAGTAAAATAATTTCATAAAGTCAAGTTATCATCTAAGATTTATTCGAAAAATATAGAGGAGCCGTTATGTATTATCTGTGACAAGAGTTTTGGTCTGTGATTGATATGTTTTTATTTATAAGCCAGAGAGTCTCTTTTTGTGTATTTTATAAGTTGCCTAAAAGTAAAAGTTAACCAATGTTAACATACCAGATATTTGTAACACTTTAACGTAATTGTTGTGTTATACTTTCAAATTATCGTGTTCATTTATATATGTTGTCAATAAAACTTTTTTTGGTGGAGCAAGCTACGTTTTGGTTTCTTTAAAAGCTAATGACCGGTGCGGTGGTTTGACCTGTAAGTAAGGAAGGTGCGAATATGAAACAACGCTTTAAAAGCGTTTTAAATCTGAAACTGTATCTTATATGTTAATACTCAGTCTCGCGGTATTTCGTAATCGTTGCAATCACTTGATAGCAACGATTTGGGAAGAGTCTATTATGGGTGGAGGTGGGGGAGCCATGTGTAAAAGGGCCAGCTTAGACCTGGCGTAGCACAGTTAAGGTTGCACTAGTCGATATTTTGTCCATACAAATTTCGGGGGGTATTACTCCACTGTTGAATGTACAATCTCATTATTAATTTTGTCTGTACGGAAACAGATTAGTGAAATACAAAGCCATTAAATAGTTATAAGCCAACAAAGATTCGATTTTCTTGCTAATTTTAACGCAACTTTGGGCGTAAATAAGTAATAAAAAAAAGCATAAAATCTCAAAAACAAAGTCGGCACCGACAAACCTCAATAAATTAAATTTGTAATTGATTTATGCAGTGGTTTTTTTCATAAAACTCAACTTTCCAATAGACTTTTCGTGCATCGTCTGAAGTTGTTTCCGTTCGGAGCGGTATTTGCGTGCGTGGGAACTAGACATTGTGCGTGTAGACTAGCGGCTTAACTGTTCATCACTGATACTGTCAGTCGGGCGTGATGCCCGGTGAGGCTTTTGGCCATGCCTACCAGTGAGTTCGAGTCCGTGACTAGTTCAACCTTAAGTGTGGTTTTCCCTGCCAAACAAATATCACCATTGTGCCTCAAAAAATAAAGTATTAATAAGATGAACTTAACTGAGTACCTGCGTTCATGCTCTCTCAGACAAAGTGTATTTGATTTTTATTTTAAGAAAGTACGTACTACGCACTCGGTCTGCGCCAGCCCATAGGCGAGGAATTAATCCTCAATAATGATTGGTTGTTGACAAAAAAAAATGTTTTATTGCTTTGAGAATGTGATGGCTCCTTTATAATATTCATATTTACCACTAACATTTTTAGTAATAGAAATCTACGGATCAGTTATTTTGCGATGGTACCCTCAGGCCTAAATAAACATAACCGTAGTTTATGGGAGTATCAGTATACAGAAAGGTATGCCTTTAACCATATAACAAAAAAAAAAAAAAACTTGGCTTAAGAGATTGCACAATCCAGAGGTATCTTCTTCGAGTTAGTTGGTAACTCGGAGCTCGCTCGTGCGAGCCACTAACTTAAAAAAAAAACACTACTTTGTGCCGGTGGTCCATAGGTGTCAAATCTTTGGCAGTGAACTGCAGTCGCCACTTTTGCGTTGTCTTTTAAAATTACTTTTCCATGATGTACACTTTCTAATTAAACGTTATTTAACTACAATTCTGTATGAAAACTAAGCGCTCCATCGCATTCCAGCGTTCTAAGCGTGCCATAGCTAAAGAATTGATCTGTCCCTAAAAGGATCGTTTCAGGGTGCTTGTAGTTTCTAGTTTCTACTAGAATCCACATCCGCTTCTTTCTATTGTAATTTACTGTCTGTACCTCCAGATTAATCTGTATAATCTGTAGTGAATAAAAATATTTATATAAGTAAGGGAAAATATGTTTTTATTTTGCAAGTCATTACCTTTTCACAGTAGCGGTTGATGTAATGAAACCTATCGGAAATGTCACTTTTACTTCTTAAGAAATTAAAAAATACTTCTATTTAAGTATGAATAAAAAAAAAAAAATTAAAACTTTTCCGTCTTGGGGTGCAAAAATTTCCTTATTTCGTGAGGTCTTCTTTCTGCATGTAGGTTTACCCGACCGATGGTTTATTTTTTTGATGAAACCTGTACAAAAAGAGGTGGCTAGCAAACATTTTTGCGCTTGCTTCGCCCGCTATTATATTTTGCAGTCAAAAGTCTTAAATTCATTCTATTTAAGTATGAATGATTAAAAATATAAAACCTTTCCGAGGTTGGGTGCATACATTTTCGAGCTCGCTTCGCTCGATCTCGTTTTTTGCCCTTAGCTAATGAGCTAATAAGTTGAGTAGTGAATCATGTAAGAATATCCTTCATGTAATATAGACCAGCCATTTCAATTTGGCGATCCTTCGGGCTATGTCGGTAACCTTGGTTCTCTTGCGGATATCATCATTCCTGATTCGATCACGCAAGGAAACTCCGAGCATTGCCCTCTCCATTGCCCTTTGGGTGACTTTAAGCCTTCTGATGAGGCCCATTGTGAGCGACCACGTTTCGAGTCCATAGGTCATCACTGGCAACACGCACTGGTCATAGACTTTCGTCTTGAGACACTGTGGTATGTGAGACGAGAAGATACCGCGCAACTTCCCGAACGCCGCCCAGCCGAGTCGGATTCGACGGTTGACCTCTTTCTCGAAGTTAGCCCTACCTAACTGGATCGTTTGTCCCAGGTAAACGTACTCATCAACAACTTCGAGTGCAGAGCCTCCAATCTTGATAGGAGTGGGTGCTACATGGGTATTTACCATGACCTTGGTTTTGTCCATGTTCATTTTAAGACCCACTCTTTCGGAAGCTCTACTAAGATCATCGAGCATTGTACTGAGGTCCTCCATGGTCTCAGCCATGACGACTATATCGTCGGCAAATCGAAGATGAGTGATGTACTCGCCATTGACATTAATGCCTAGCCTTCTCCAGTCCAAAACCTTGAAGACGTCCTCCATTGCGGCCGTGAACAGTTTCGGAGAAATTACGTCTCCCTGCCTCACACCCCGCTGCAGGAGGATAGATTCTGATGTCTGATCCTGAAGTCAGACTGACATGGTGGCATTTTCATACAAACACTTCAGCACCTCGATGTACCGATAGTCAATCTGGCACCGTTGGAGAGACTGCAGCACAGCCCAAGTCTAGATCGAATCGAAGGCTTTCTCGTAGTCTACAAACGCTAAGCAGAGGGGCAGATTATACTCTTCGGTCTTCTGTATAACCTACCGCAGCGTGTGAACCTATGTGGTCTACGGTGCTGAAGCCTTTTCGGAATCCGGCTTGATCGGGAGGCTGGAAGTCGTCAAACCTGCGTGCGAGACGGTTTGTGATGACTCTGGAAAACAGCTTGTAGACATGGCTCAGAAGTGAGATGGGCCTGTAATTCTTAAGCAGGGCATTGTCGCCCTTTTTAAAAAAGAGTACCACCACACCTCTGCTCCACGCTTGTGGCGTTTTCCCCTCGAGTATGACGGAATCGAACAGTTTCTGAAGGGCCTTAAGGACTGGTTTTCCACCCGCCTTCAGGAGTTCGGCCGTAATTCCGTCCTCACCCGACGCCTTGTTGTTGTGGGCAGGGCACATTGCTCGCAGAACAGATGGTCGATGGGGCCGAAAAGTTTTGGAGTGGCGACCGCGTACCGGAAGACGCAGCGAAAGCGAACGCAGCGAAACGTTGTGGAAGGCCTCCCACAACGTGGACCGATGACCTGGTGAGGGTCGCGGGTAACCGATGGATGCGAGACGCACAGGACCGGTTGTTGTGGCGACACTTGGGGGAGGCCTATGTCCAGCAGTGGACGTCTTTCGGCTGATATGATGATGATGATGATGAATATAGACCAGAATAAACAGAATCAGTCTTGCAGGCCATTCGTAGCGTAAAAAAAAGAAGAAAAAAACATATTATTACACTAAATACGTATAATTTGTTAAAATAATACGTATTTAGTGTAAAAATATGTTTTTCAGTCAGTAAAAGTACTTCTATTTAAGTATGAATGATGAAAAGAAAAAATAAAACCTATCCGAAGTAGGATGAAACATTTTTGAGCTCGCTTCGGAAGCTCTTGCATTCTACCCTCTCTTAATTCTTGGGTTTACCTACCTGCATCAGTTAACATAGTTGATTTTATTTTTTAGTTGATAATAATAATCAAAAGGAAATCAAAATTATCCAACGCGGAGTGCAAACATTTTCAAGCTTGCTTCGCTCGCTCTTACATTCATATCTGTTTTAGTACCTACTCAGTTTACCCGCATCAGTTTTATACTATGTTACAGAACATTCCGGAAAAAATATGAGTCCCCCCCCGAAATGGGTTACAGCTGCGGTCACCAGTATGAAAGTCGCAACCGTTAATTATTTCTCTGGGTCGGGTCGATTTGTGGGGTGACACGTGACACCACATTATCCGCCCCGGGTGTCCTCCATGCCAGCTACGCCACTGCTTGCCACCACTTCACCATCCAAGAGATTTTCAAATTCAAGTGGAAATAATGCACGAAAATGGTAAGACTGTTGGGCGGTTGGCTTTTTCCCAGAAAAAAAGTGGTCTGACGACTGGGTTTACAGGCGCAGTCGACCAAGTTCGGCGACATGGACGCTTGCAATGTCAGCAACCCAAAGGCGGCAGACCGCTTCTGTAAGCAATGCTTCGAGCCTTCGACCGACCCGTCTTCGATACCCAGTTTAAATTGAGACTGTCTCGTTGGCCTTGTGGTCGTAGGAGTGACAGCTGAGCATGCAGTTCATGTAATATGTAGGGTCGATTTGTATAATCTATGGCTTTCCATGAGGCTGCTATAAAAATTCCTGATGGGCCTGTATTTGGGCCTAGAAAATAGCTATGGGGTATAATGTAGGTAGTGGATAGTACGAGTATAGCGTGACGGTTGACTCGAGCAATAGAAAAAACGTGTGGATAAGGGCCGGTAGATGATGACATATATAGACTCGCCCCTACTGGACTTCACTAAAACTCTCGAAATGTTTTCTAGGCAAGCGTGCACCATCGTAGAACGCATCATCATCATTACCTACCATTAGCTGAGATACCTAGTGGTCAAGGCAAGCGTCTGAAATAAAAAAACCGGCCAAGTGCGAGTCGGACTCTCACACGAAGGGTTCCGTATCATAATCCGAAATCTATCGGAGCCCCCTTTAATTTTCAATTTAATTTAATTTTTATTATTTGTTGTTACGGCGGCAAACCCTAAAAAACCAGTCAAGTGCGAGTCGGGCTAGCACAGGAAGGGTTCCGTACCATTCCACAAAATATTAACACAAATAATGACATGATTATAGGTCATCGACAAGTGCCGTTGTAGGTTTTGCGAGTGAAGTACATAGGTATTTGGCATTGCTACACCGTGATGCGCGAGTAGGTACAACTCCATTATGGTACGATTTACGAGCCATTTTTAGGGTTCCGTACCCAAAGGGTAAAACTGGACTCTATTACTAAGACTTCGCTGTCCGTCCGTCCGTCTGTCACCGGGCTGTATCTCATGAATCATGATAGCTAAACATTTGAAATTTTCCCAGATGATGTATTTCTGTTGCCGCTATAACAACAAACACTAACAATATAATAAAATAAATATTTAAGTGGGGTTCCCATACAACAAACGTGATTTGTTTGTCGTTTTTTACAGACAATGGTACGGAACTCTCCGTGCGCGAGTCCGACTCGCACTTGTTTGTTATACTTTAGTGTTAGCACTATTTAGGTACCTACATGCAAAGTTTGATACCTTTATTTAATAGGTACCTATCGTTATTTTGTTAAAGCTCAGAAAAAAATAACGCCGAAATAAACACGTTTTCTTGTATGGGGTCTTTTATCGACACGTTCATTCACGGTCTATCTATTTAGGTACAGTTCCAAAGATACAGCCCTGCTGTGACCGACAGACGGACGGATGGACTACGGAGGCTTAGTAATAGGGTTCCAATTTTCACACTAGGTTCCCAGAACCCTAAAAATCTATACCCTCTAATAAGTGATCCTGACACCGCAACCACGACATAGTTCACAGCATTACGCAGCTAATTTAAGTACACAAAACATTCGCAGAACAACTTCCGCCGGTTCTGTCCTATTTAGTGCGGCCTCAACGCCACCTCGACATAGAGTGCATGTTAATTACCTCACACTCCGCTAGAGGCCGCCGTTGCATGTTCGACTTGCCAATAATAATGCGTTTCACATCAACAATTACATGAAATGTTACTTGTATGCGTAGGAAGGTGGTTTTAATAAAATTAAGCGAAAGGTGTCCTCAATCCTTGATTGCAGTGTATCTTACTTGGGAGGACAAACTACGGTAGAAAGACTGGTATATGAGGGGCTGAACTCTATAACTCTCTATCTAAAGAAGGTAATAAAGGAATCAAAATCACTTGAAAATTTTAAAAGGCTATTAAAGCATCACCTGAACAATTTACAGTTTTATACAACGTATAACAGAATAACGCAATACCTCTTAAAGGATCGTCGCTTATCTTAATTATTATGTTTTTCCTCATAAGTGAATAATTGTATTCTTTTTGAGCTAAATAAATTCTTAAACCGTAAACCGTATCAAGGTTTGAGGCATGGGGTCCTTGGTTCGACTCCCATGTACGTCAAAATGGTATCGTTTTTTTTTTCATTGAGCATTTAAGAATATATAGGTAGATACAGCCGTGATTTGTATAAATACAGCCGTGATCCAGTTGATATCCCATGTGTGTTAACTTGCTAGTCATTCCTAAACAAAAATAATTATAATTCCAATTATAATTTAAGAAGGCATAGAATCATAAATTAAGACATTGTGCGCGTACGAAGTCGCGGGCAAAAGCAAATTTAGTACCTATAAGTCTTCAACGGAACAATAGAAGTTACTATGCTTGTTTATGGACGCCAGAAATCTGGAGATCGCATCGCAAGCGTCAACGCATCCCTTGCTACGCCGTAGTCGGGCTTCGCATAGCTACACACGTTGAATTATTTCCCGTAGCAGCTACGGGAATAAACTGCTACGTGCGTATAGTTTCATCTTGCACTGGAAAAATAATGACACCTGATTGAAGATCGACGCGTAAGGTCGATCTTGACATAGGTACTTGAATAATTTATTTATTTAGTTTGCGTTAAAGTGTTGCGCTGTAGGAACGAACTACCGGGATATAAGGTAGTGAAGGTACCTTTTGTCCTTTTTCAGGCCCTGGTCTAACCGTGTTGTTCCTAATCCAAAACAGTATAACCTTCTTTGATTAACAAAAATCTATTCTTCACATTCATAATATTAAGGAAGAAATTCATAGATTAGGAAGCAGGATAGGAAGTAGGAGAGTGGAATTTACAAGGTGACATGCATTTAGTAGCAGTATTCTTGCTATAGTAGGTAGGCTTTGCTACCATCGATATTAATTTTAAGCTCATATATAAACAAAAAATAGGTAAAAAAAAAACTAGGCGTACAAATTACCTACTTACACATATTCACACATTCCTAAGCGAGCATGGTTCAGCAAATACGTTAAAACCTTGTTGATAGCTTGCAAAATTAACTATTTTCGGGCGCAAGTTTTGTTTTTATTTTTAACATAGACACATTGCTATTTTGGATACCATAGAGTCGGGTTACTATGGCCTTTAGCTTTACTAGGGGCTTTGACCCAAAAATTTTTAACCGAAAGTTAGTGACATAAGGCCCATGTTATTTTCTACCCCAGGGCTAAAGAACAGACTAAAGCCTTTTTACTTTCATAAAATATTTTTTATTTACTTATATATTACTATTTACTTGTACCTTTGATTAAAAAAGTATACTTAGTAAAATGATTATTTTTTCTAAATAAAGTTCATTGTTTTACCAAGCTATTGCATTTTAGCACATATTTCGTAGAAACAAGGTTCACTGAACAGCAAAGCTACCTTTGTTTTCACCATGGAGTTATCACGACTTCGGAATCGTGCAAGCGGTCACGTAAGCCTGTCTGAGATCTATCTACCTACTGTCTGCAACGATAGGGCTTAACCACAGTTATGTGGACCGCGATTTAGGATATTGGGAACGTTTGAATTGGGATATGGTTCCTGATGTTTTATTACCTTAAATTGTTGGCAGGTAGTTTTATTACCTAACTACGGCAAAGCCAAAAGGAAGAGTATATGTATGTAGGTATGTGTGTATGTCAGTATGTTCCGCCGTATCACCTAAACTACTGATCCGATTTTGATGAATGGGATATCAAAAGATTCGTACAAATACTCCGGATATATGTAATTTTTTTTTTGATAGTCTACTAAACGATTGTAATACGTCATTGCTATTTTGTGTTTTTGTTCATGTGTTACGAAACACAAGAATAAAAACACAAAATAACATTGTCCTAGGTCATTTAGTAAGTACCGACATTTATTTATTTGTTTAGACTTCACGCATATAGGTACAAAAGCGGAGTGCCGCGGCCGGATGAAAAAATGTCCTAGGCATTCTCTACAAGTCCACAAAGGGTCAATTCAGGTGGCCACATGGCGTTAGACTTTTAGAGTGTTTGTAAATCAATGATTGTGAGCACTAAACGTTACTCTTATACAGTTCTCGTCAAATAACTTTGCCCCTCTAAAATTCGCGCAGGTGCAGTCACGTAGACGGGAGCAAGCGGGACGCAAGCAACGTAAACGAGCGACTGAGACATAAAATCAATCCCCGCCCCCCATGTCTCTTGCGCATGCGCAGTTGCAGTTTGTTCATAATTTTGACTACTACGCAGCCACTCGTAGCCAACTTCAGAGGGGCAAAGTTATTTGACGAGAACTGTAACTGAGCAGACCGACACACATGATACTGTCGAATACGGGGACTGGGATATGGTGTGTTTCCTATGTACCTTTCTGCTGTTGACTGTGTGACTCGATAGTCGACAATTCTTGATTGATTGTGTAACGTAGATGTTATTGATTGTATTATAAATATATGTACTTTTCCTACCTAGTTTTAGGATAAGAAAAGGTACCTGCTTCGAAACTACGTACATTCCTTGGCCTCTTTCGGATGTGGAGACTTATATAGGTACTTATTGACTAGTGCTATGGTTGTTTGACTACTGTTGTTTAATTTAATTAGGTATCGTTATCACAATTGGTCTTGAAATAAACCCTCTATCATTAAAATGTTGTTACTTATTTATATTTCTAATTAAGACTAGTATTAATCAATTTTGTTTAGCTAGTTTCAAAGAAAGGTAATGATAGCAATGTGTCAATTTAATGCTCAGCTTTCAATCGTTACTCGCATGATAATCTTGTCTACAAACAGGTATAATCTAGCTTGACGTATAATATAATAATAAAATTAAATTGAATAACAGCATTCGTAATTATTGACACCGGAGTATTAGTTTATGTCACATGATAAATATGAAAAATCACATTTGCATTTAGGCGCGATTGTATATGCCTATAAAGTCTCGGCTTCATAATATCGTAATTTCAAGTAAAACAGGTTTAAAAACAAGCATTTTCTACGATGTAATCGGTTGACATTGTTTTTTAATAAGAAATTAACAAGTTTAAACGCGGTTAAAGTTTCATTGGGTCGCGTGGAGGTTGATAGTGAGTGCACTAGTTCCGATTGCGTTAAAGGAAGTAGATGCAAGGTCTGTGCCACCGTCATCCTTCCTTCCGCTACAAGATTATCATATCCTAATACCATACCTACGTAGGTACTACTAGAAATTATTTACAATATAACTGCGACATTCACCTATATCGATACCGCAAAAAAATCGTGTTAATAATACGTTTTGTCAAACTCTGATTCGTTACTCGGTAATTATTGCACGATTGCATGCAATTTGAATGTTTTAGTATATTTAAACGTTACTTATATTTGACCAATTCGATTTCAATGTTGGGTCGAGGGCATACGAATGAGTTTACTCGGTGTGGACATTCTGTCTGTCTCATAATTAATTTCAAGTTATCATAATTTGCATGAACCAATATAATATACCTAGATTGATCAATATTCATTTTTGGAAACGAAGACGTTTGCTGACGCATGTGTGCCGATAGTTATGCATTGATAAGCGGGGCAGCCTCTGTCACGACAAAGTCAACTATGTCCTGGTTGATGCCAAAATTGCGGAGGTTAGGTCTAGAAAGATTTGCGGATTTTGTTCGTAGAGTTACCGCGGCCCTGTAACGTAAAGGGCACTAGGAGGAGCATGGATGGGTTTTAGTCAGTAAGAGTCTGACACTCCCTTCTGCTCCACCCAGAGCGGAAGGAGTTATTTGATGATTTCCGATCCATAAAAAAAGAAAGGTCTAGAAAGATGGTAGTTTTATCAGGTAATGTATGCCTTAATATCTGTTGAACATATAAAACACAACTGCTACCGTTCTTATTTGGACTTTTCTAAATTGCATCGCAGCTGGGTCTTCCGCCTTCTTCGTCAACACAATCCCATGTCATTTGTCACCCCACGTACTAAATCTGATTTGAATTGGTTTGATTTGATTGATATTTCCATAATGCATCCTCACTTTATGTGGTATTTTTATTGATTCGTACAACCGAATTAAAAAAGCGGAACCCTTAGGTTCTTATTGGTTCACTTGTGTGTCTGTTAAGCCGTCTGTCTGTTTGTCTATCTAACCAACTGTCCCAGCCAATTTCCTCCAAACTTACTGAACCGATTTATTTGAAATTTGGTACTCTATTATTTTGGTGATTATGTGAACCAAACACGGACGCATAACATAAATAAGTAAATTTGGAATATGGGCGGATGAATAGATTTTTTTCATTAATTATGCCGTGCGACCTATCAAATCAAAGGTTTTATTGTACATACCCATAGGAGATAAGGGTAATTTTTCATCCATTTTCGGAGATAATAGGCTCCTATTGAGCCTCCGAGAATCCGGCTCGCATTTGACCGATTTTTTCTCAATTCATCTACATTCTAAGCTAAACGCAACAATTGACAATAAACGAACGTGTCGACTATCACACGAAACTACATTATTTCGTCGACAATCGGCTGCATTGTCTCGAACTTATTTGAGACAATCGAAATAGCCATAATGCCCAATGAACTTGGCATAATTCTGTTCTTATTAGGTAATAACGCTTTTTTTCGCGATTCGAAGTCATGCTTGAGTGGCAGATCGGCAAGGTGAAGGATTTTGGAGTAGGTATGCCTATGGAGTTTGATGTACCGTGTCGAAGTGTTTGTTGGTAAATATTTGCAGCGGAATACTGTCATCGATGAAGATCACTGACAGTTTATGAAATTTTAGTCAATGATTCATTTACCTACACATTTACATACCCCCATAATATAGGTATCAAATTATAGGGTTTTTAATTTAACTGCCTCCGTGGTCGAGTGGTTCAGGCGTTTGCCTTATGACCTGGTGGTCGCGGTTTCGATTCCCATGGGAAGCATACTTTGTAAAGTTGTTTTCCAGTTTGGCTAGGATACTGCAGGCTTGAATCACTTGATTGTCTGATAAAAAGATGATTCCTTGCTTCGGAAGGCACGTATAACCCGGTGTTCCCGGCCGCCAAATGGCGGTCTTCAAATAAAACATGTCAGAGGCCTTTGAGCGGTTTAGAAACTCTGACACTAGGGTGTGTGGGGTCGTTAGACCTTACTACCCACACGATAAGTAGTAGTATAGGGTTTTTTGAGAGGAATAAGAAAAGAAAACAATAAAATGAACACATCTTTATATCTATGGGCAACACTGATGACTGTCTCATTGCTTTAGTAGCCACAACAGAGACTAAGTAGTTGAATGCAAGGCCCTGGTTTTGATTTCCAGGCCGGGAAGTGTGATTAGACGTTTCAATTAGGACATTCTCAGTTCTAGTAAGTTAATCTCATTGTTTCAGAAGAGTAGTTATCTAAAGTAGATAGAATGTAAATATATTAAAGGTTGTAGGTACCTACTGCAGTCTTTGTAGATTTGCGTCATTGCAATAGATTGATGTGTGTATGACTGATGACCGTCTCATTGGTTTAGTAGCCACAACAGAGACTAAGTAGTTGAATGCAAGGCCCTGGTTTTGATTTCCAGGCTGGGAAGTGTGATGAGACGTTTCAATTAGGACATTCTCAGTTCTAGTTAGTTAATTTCATTGTTTCAGAAGAGTAGTGATCTGAAGTAAGTAGAATGTAACTATGTTAAAGGTTGTACCTGTTGGTGCAGTCTTTGTAGATTTGCGTGATTGCAATAGATACTTACGGGTACAATGTGGTTGTGGGTCACTCCTTATCTACTAAGTGATTAAATTACCCCAATACCCAGATTCCTAAGACTAATAAAATGGAAAAATCCGTCCATTGTGAGCTGAAATGGCGTGACAGCGACATCTCATAAATTAATGTAAGTCCTATAATTTGTGTGAAACCAGGTTAGTTTCAATTTCCACGCTTTTATATTAGTAATTCAGTCACTTTTTGATTTAATTTAATTATTGATTGTTTGCAATATGCATTGGTGTAATTTCACCTGAAACAGTGATACTACCTACCTTTTCTTTTTATCATGCTAGGTTCGTTTTCTAGGTAATTCTGTTTTAACGTTTCCGAAAACTTTTAATTTTGTTATTTACACCTATTCCGCTGTCGTCGACACAAGCTAGAAGTTCAACGTACGTTAATAGGCACACTACTTTCGTGGAGATATGTATCCTCTTTGAGGAGTGGCTATGGAGGCGCCACGGCGTCCTCATCTTCCACCTGACGCAGGTACCTACTCACCGGACACGATTGTTTCGGGAGGTACCGGTTTCGGATTCGGCGGAAGAAAACTCCCGGGTGCCACCGTATGCTCCACCGTGTCCTCTGGGCGGACACGGTGGAGGTCTGCCCTGCTTGGGCTGCGTGGTTCAATCCATGGCTTGGAGCGAGAGGGCATTGGAAGCAGTCACCTAATTCTGCGAAGCAGTAGGTAATGCAAGCAAAGGAGGAGTTGGGACGCGTGAGGGAGAGGCAGACGTCACGCTCCAGCCGCAGTAGAAGATGACGCCCTGGGCGTTGGCAGTCGGTCCATTTCCGGCAATGCGGTCCTAATACAGAGTCTTGGTCTTGGTCCACACGATACAGACTCTTGTCTGCACAGACTATGAACTCTGAATAAAAATAATCTATCACACGGACATTTGTCTGCGGAGACTTTGTTGCACAGACAAAATTCTATAGAAGTTTATGGAAGTCTGTAACGTGTGGACGGTCCATAAGGCGTCCGATATGGACCAGGCCCGGGTCAAAGGGATGTCAGAATAATTGACGGGGCACGCTTGGGCCAGTGCCTGTGAGGGTTGCCGAGTTACCGCGTCCCTGGAACGCAAAGGGCATTTGAAGCGGGTGGGTTTTTATTTAGTAAGAGTCTGAAACTCCCCTCCACTCCGCCCAGAGTGAGAGGAGTGATTTGATGACTTCCCATCCAAAAAAAAGGTATAGGTACCTACTATCCCACAAATTTTATTTTTGAGAAATTAATTAACGTCCGTGGGTTCTGAGATCTTGCTCTAATGGTTTTTGGTTAATTGCGGTCATGTGTCTTACATCCGGTGACCTATCTCACTTCATGTTCACTCCACCTAAGCTAGCACCGTAAGACGATTACAGAATCTGACTGCCGGTTGGCTATAGGTATGTAGGGTACACTTAAAAAAATTCAAAAGCTCCAAGAAGAATTGAAACGGTACAAGATATCCTAAGGTTACCTTATCAGACATGTAGCCTTACGACAGTCTGGCATTGCTACTTTACAAAAAGACTTTTTAATTACTGCCAACTCACTCGCAAAGGTTTACTTACCGGACCATGGATGTATTAATTAGGTCGATGTCGATCTATTTTTACCCAAGTTCAATGTTTGCGGCGACTGTAAAAAATATTAACTTTTACGTCATTATATAACTGTTTCGCAAATCGAAGGCTGGAACATCCAGTCGCGTAGTAAGGTCTAGGTTTTTGTATTGTTCATTGTTGGTTTTAGTTTTTTTTTGGCTTCTCTATAAGGTATTTTTTTATGTCTGTCTGCCTTGTATGACTTTTGTGATTGGAAACGCAACTGCTGAGCTTGGAGTGCTGGACCCGTTCTGAGTTTGCTATACAGGGCAGAAAAAAGTTGCATTGTGAGGTCATTCAGAAATTTTCAGTAGCATCCCAAATGAAAAGGTACCGCACACCTAAAAGTCATGAGTCATTAAGAAATAAATGACTCATGACTTTTAGGTGTGCGGTACCTTTTCAACTTTTGGGAATTCATCAACTGACTCCTTCCGCTCTGGGTGGAGGGAAGAGAGTGTCAGACTTTTACTGGCTAACCCATCCATGGTCCTCCAAATGCCCTCTGCGTCCCAGGGTGACTCTTTCTTGCGGGTGCCTTGTAGGATCGGTAAGACATGACCAGGTAAAATGCAGATTTTGGTTTGCCTTCCACGGGGAATACAGCTGTAATATTATTATATTTAAAACGGAAATCTATAATGGCGTATTTGGTGATCGACAAACATCAATTATTGCGGTCACTCATAGCGTTTGAAATAGACGCCATATTCAAAAGTCCTCGTCATGCTTATGTCAGCGCATTCTTATATTGATGTAGGTAACACGTGAAATAATGATCATAATACTATATTATTACGATTCTCTTACATCATCGATAGTATTCTACATATTTTTTTCCTTAGTACGGATGCGGTGACTCGTAACATTTTTTATTGGTTACCTACTTAGGCTCGAGTTGGACCAAACTGCGTTTACTGTGCTAAAGTTTTCTCAAAAGCAAAGAGGTGCTTGACAAAAAATGCCTTCGATAGCTGAATAAAAGAGATAGTGATCGCTCGCCATTGACCTGAGGGTCCAGACAAGTGACATTCGGTCATCTCTTGAGTGACGAAAGCGATTGTCGAAACGTCAAAAATTTATGGGACTGACAAACGCTGTCAAAATGTCACATGATCGATCCCATAAAATTTGGCAATCGTATCTAGCTGTTAGTTTGTTCCACTCTGTTTTGTTAAACTTTGTCTAGAGCCTGGTCCAATTTAGAGAGAGACCTCAAGCAAGCTCGTTGCCAGCAAGCGAGGAGACCCCACTAACCTTATCAGGGGGAAAGCCAGTAGAAGGGGAAGGACTATGCATTTGGAATTGTGCAAATACAACACGACTCACAGATTCATTTTCGCGTTTTATCAGATGAAGCTTACTTTCGATCTCACATCTTTTCAGCATTACTTCATTAGCCTTGACCGAATTAAAGTTCGATGACACCAACAATACAGCAACATTTAACGCAGATTTTCCGTTGAAAATTATGAAATGTCTAAGAGTTTTCTTACAGTAGGTACTTCGTTTGTGTTTTAGTTCGAAATTCATTTTGTTGTGGCTGGGTGTTTAATTTATTCTAGTTCTTTCATTCTCATTTATTCTAGACTGTATCTATTGTTTTCATCTCCTCTGTAATTTCTCTCAGTGCCTCCGCCTCGCTTGTGTATGAGGTAGGTTAATAATTTTTAATCCTATAATTTTTTCTACTAATATTATAAATGTGATTATGTGCATCAATCAATTAGGCCTTAACTGCCAAACAGAGGTAGATGTTTGGACACAGACCGTGCCATTGCATTCCTTAGACAATCCATGTCTATGGAAAGTGACTCTTTTGAGGAAATAAAAATGGTCAATTGCGAGTCGAACTTGTGTGTGGGTTCCGAACAAACATCATTTTTGTAACACGTTACTTTAACACTATAGACTTCTTATATGTTTTCCTGTATTCAAGAATTGTTATCCGCATTTGTTTACAGCTATTTGTTCACTATTAAATATAACTCAAATCCTCACAATAAACCCTTTCATTTGATATGTAGGTAATACGGTGTACCGGATTAAAAAAAGTTTTACAAACTACAGTTTGTAATATTTTTTAAACATTTTCTATATGCTGCCACCACGCCGCGCGCCGTGACTGATTTTAATACTTACTTTTATTTTTGTTACGCATGTTTGGGTCACAGAAGTTCATATATGTACCTTTCAACAAAATCGGACATACAGATATACACCCGAATGGTCCTATAAGGGTTCCGTAAAAACGGAACCCTAAAAAATGTTCATACGGCAAGCAAACCTCAGGATGTAGTGTTCAATGATTAGGTCTTGACTACCGGTAGAAGGCATAACAATTCAGCATGACCAGACCTGTCTGGAAAATCAGTGACGGTCAAAAGCAATGGAAGTAGGCAATGTGTCGGATTTGCACTTTTGAATTGTGACTTCAATGACCACGCATGCCTACCTATTTTCATTGAAGGAAAGTGCTAGATACCTACTTACTTCCCTGTCTATCCACACACTCAACGTAAGGTTTAGTTGAATACCAGCGTCAGGCAGCTCCTAGTTGTCTGGCATTTTGCTGAACCGGACCTTATTGGCGCAGCCGTGGGTCATACAATTTTTTTTTTTAAGTGAAGTTCCCTTGTATTTGTTCCTAAGCTGTGTGTGCCAAATCAACGTGTTTTCTTTTTTCATTTGTTAAAATTAAAAATTAAAGTAACAGTGACTTTTGTATAGGACCTACTTAACTTTTTTATGGATGGTAAATCATCAAATGACTCCTTCCGCTCTTGGTGGAGTGGAAAGGAGTGTCAGACTCTTACTGACTAAAACCCATCCGTGCTCCTCCTAGTGCCGTTTGCGTTCCAGGACCGCGGTGACTCTTTCGAACAAAATCCGACCCCTGGCAGGCTCTGGCCCTAACGGGCCCCGTCTACTATGCTGAAATCTCTTTGAGGCGCGCGTGTGAGGCCTGGCCTTGATCGGACGGCGAGCCACCCAACGCTCGCCGTCCGGCTCATCGGCAGGCCCGCGCCTACGGTGGCCGGGAATCGCCCTGCGACTCCCGACGCCTCTCCCTCACGCGGCCCGCCTCCTCCTTCACTAGCATTACAGGAGGTGACGGCTTCCTATGTCTCCTCGCTCCGGACCATGGAGTGAACCATGCCGGTAGCGAGAGGTCGTCGCCGTCGATCGCCTCGACGAGGACACGGCGCTGCTTCACCCAAGCAGGGCAGACCTCCACCGTAGGCTCCACCGTGTCCTCCGGGCGATCCTCATAGTGAAAACACCCAGACGTGTCCTCCCGCCGAATCCGAAACAAGTACCTCCCGAAACAACCTTGTCCGGTGAGTACCTGCGTCGGGAGGAAGGTGAGGACGCCGTGGCGCCTCTCCAGCCACTCTTCAAAGAGGAGACTTACCGCCGCAATAGTGGCGTGCCCAGATTTTAGTATATCTACTAAGGCAGTTTCGTTAAGAAATTGAGTAAGATTATGTTAACTACCTTTGATACAGTTCCACCTAATCTTTTTCAGGGTTAGTAGTATTAAGGCTAGAATTCTTAATTAAATGATTAAATAAATACTTAAATAAAATGTTATCTCTTCCGCGCCCTAGATCGTTTATTTGCTATTTCTATTGCGGTATACGGGAACGATGTAGTGTATCCGTTTATATTATTTTATCTTTTAATTTCAGTGACAAATTGTTTGGGCATTGGAGCACATTTATACGACGTATAACAGCACTGAAATCACGAAAAAAATCGACTGTCCTATACATTTATGTGCGCATATCTCGACAAAATGTACTAAATGTACTGAACAGCTGCTGCTGTTTTTTTTCGCGATTTTGGGCCCCATGGTAAAAGTTGTTCATAATGATGAGTACAATGACTCCTTATAGGGTATTGCGTTTATTCTGTTGGACGTTGTATAGAGATTATTGTTTGAAAAAGTAAAATAATCTTCATTGTGCCAAACAATACAAATGTTGTAGGAGTCAATTGTAACCCTACTAGACCCAACATAAGGATTCACTGTGTCGTCGTGTCTAATAAAATATAAAACATAAAGGACAATTTAATATTATAAATGCGAAAGTAGCAGTGTACAATTTGGAAGTCTTTAAGTCAAGAGTGAGTGAGAGGTTACTTCTAGGCAAGCGTGCTCCATCTTCGGCCACATCATCGCTTACCATCAGGTGAGATAGTGGTCAAGCGCGTGCCAGTAAAAAAAAAGAAGTAGCTCTGTCTGTCTTTGACGCTTTAGCATCTAAACAGCTGGTCCTATCGTGATGAAATTCGATATGGACATAGTCTGAAACCTGTGGAAGGACATAGGCTACTTATTATAATCTTGGTCCGCATCGTGCACGCGGACGAAGTCGCGGGAAAAAGCTAGTAGGATATATTTTAATATTGGTGGTTACTGTCAGCTTGTACCATTTCACTGAAAGCAAGAGGGAAGGCCATATGACTTCTTAAGATGGCAAGAGGAGCAAGGCAAAATTATCAAACATGGTCCATACTTACTAGCCCTGGGCCAAAACAGCAAAAGAGTCAGTAACAGCTTTCGCAGCAAAAAATCTTTCCACTAATTAACATACCACCTCCAAATTACATAATCGACGAAAATACAATCGATAGCCGTGGAACACTTACTCCATACTTATTTTTATTATGAAATAAAAAAAAAATTATATGGAGAAGGCTTTTAAAAGGTCCCATTCACTGTCAATTGACATTTCCCTGTTTCCAACCCACGGGCATTCACCTTCCGAGCCTTCAAACACGGAAGCTAACCTACCAGTAACCAACTGTTTTTACGTCTCAACGCTAACAAGGGCAAGTTCAGCTTGAAGTTTCATTAATACGAAAGTTACCTGATATGTACAAAACAATGTATGTGTATGTACAATTATATGTCCTGACATTGTGCTACTTTACATCAAAGGTCGTGCTCTATATTTGTGAAAACATACCTTTCACGTGGATTCATTTGTTTTAAGAAAGTAGGTAATGGTTTTTAGGGATCCTCTTACTATTACGCGTTTTCAAAATATTACTCTTATTTTAGAAATGGCTATTAATTTTATAAGATAAATACTTCTAATGGTACCTGGTAGCTACAGTGTACCGAGCCCGGACTTCCGGATTTTGACTCATTCTCAAACGTTCCATCGCTTAATAGCTATTAAAAAGGCAACTTAGTTCTGATTGTCGATGGACCTTATTATAAATTGATTACAATGGAAATAATCCTATCCTTTTTTTGTGGGGAAATTCTCACAGACATCTGCCGTATGGGAAGTCTGGGTTATATCAGACTCTTACCTACTAACCCCACAGGACCTGCCGTTACCATGAGTTGGAAATCTGGGACACTCCAGAAATCCTCCTTTCCGAGGAACCATTCCCAGCGAAGCGTAGGAAGGCCACCCACAAGATGAACCGTTGACCTGGTGAAGGGCGTGGGACTCCGGAAAAGCACTGGACCGCTCGATGTGGCGACAATTGGGGGAAGCTTATGTCCAGCAGAGGACGTCTTTGGCCCAAAATGATGATGATGATGAGCAACCATTATTTCCAACGATCTACTAAAAGACCCGTGGACGAAAAGAAAAAAAAAGTTTTAAATACTGGCGGCCTGGCGCTAAACTTCATGTAGAAAGTGTATTAATAACGTCATCCTCATTCAAAGTTGTGTAGTCATTGTATTTGTTTACTAGTATTATAAGGACTTTTTGATCTAGACCACGTTGGCTAATCTAGAATCCAGAAGGTATGCAGGTACCTATTTATCTTAACCAGATTTTGTTTATTGATATCTAGACTGCTAAATACTACTTTTTGTAGCCTATACTGTCCCACAGCTGGGCAAAATCCTCCCCATTTCTTTCGAGACACTCTTTTCTTACGCCATGCGCCACTTCGAACCAGACGTGGTGTGCGTCCAGATCATGTTGCCGCCGCTAAGTAAGAATTGTCTGTTGAAGTATTGTTCCGTTTATATAAAATCACTTGTCCGAATTTCCTAGGCTTCTGGTATCCTGAAAAAATGCACAGTTCCTGCGGAATAGGCGATGGGCGCGAAGCGGCGAAAAGGATCTAGTTATTGATAAAAGAAGTTAGAGAAGATGTGGATACCTAATCATGCTCTTTAGAGTCTGTAATAAACTCATGACAGGTCTTGGTAGATCATCAAATTCCCACCGGGAGTCCAACTCTCACTAAACTAAGGGCTAACAAGAACTTCAGCTAATACACAACGTTCTCATTCAAAGCCAGATGATGCAATAAGTAGGTACATATTGGTTAACTAGTCACACAATCATGTCGACTGGTTGGCTCATCGTAAGGACCTCAATCGCTAATCCAGATTCCTAAGGTAGCTCTCACTATGTTACATTGTGTTGAGATGTAGGTATTCAAGGTGCATGAATTTAGGTTTTGGGAGATATACTTGTTTGTTTACTAAAAAAAAAACATGTATACAACACAAAGGTAAAAAGGCAGACTTAATCTAAATAATAAAGCTGACGAGTTTGTTTGTATGTTTGAATCTCTTCTGGAACTACCAGTCGGATTTGGAAAATTATTTTTGTAAATTATGATAGCCACATTCATGAGGAAGGCTATACGGGAACGGGAAATTCCTCCGGGAACGGGATATTCCTCCGGGAACGGGAAATTCCTCCGGCAACGGGAAGTAATGGGATATACGCGCAGGAAGTCGTGGGAAAAAGCTAGTACCTTATCACGCTTTCTCTACTAGTCAACCAACAAGAGAACATGGCAGATGCATACAAAAAAATTGGAAATCCATGATTGTTTGCATGTTTGTTTGTAAATGGTAATGTCTGGAAGAGCTGATCCGATCTCAAAGAATGTTTCATTGATAGAAAGCTAAATAAAAACAGCCGCACGAGACGAATAAGGTTAAGCAACGCTTGCCGAGGTCAGTCAGTGGATGGGTGACCGTCTCACCATACCGAGATTCCTACGTGCTTTGGTTTACGTGCAGCTGTTGATACTTACCATCATTTGTAGATCTTTGACAATCGTTACTCGTAAAATCGTTAATCGTCAGAATCCAGAAAATCTGTTAAAAGTCTTGCTAATCGTGTTACTCAGTTACTGAGTTGTGGAGGTTAGAAAGAAAGAAAGAAAAAGTATTTAGTTGCTACAAAACGACATACATACATTAGTGGATTTTGAACTAAAACCTAAACGATAGTGTTAGTAGTTCTTAAATTATGTAAGTAAAGACAAGTTAAAATTTAAATAAGAATAAAAAAAAAATTAATAAATAAGAGTAAAAAAAACACGTTTTTTACGGTTTATTTTCATTTGTTTATATTTTCATAAAATTGGTTCTGCCGGACGATAGAGGGTAACCAACAAAAGTGTTCACAAACAATTAGCAAAGCACGTGTTTTGTTAAACAAAAGGGTCGTGACGGAAATTCGTGACGGAAAAAACTTACACTTTTTTTCGCCTAGCGGGGGCTAGGCGAATCCGCCAAGTTTGTACGCAATAAGGACTTCATTCCAAAAATAACAAATGTGATGAAGAAATAAAGCAGATACATGTCGTGATTGGGGCAAAAAGCCGTCCACTTAGCATAATGCTGTGCCGTGGAGGAGACCCCCAGCACGGCGCTGAATTTCAGTGTCGCATAGACAGTCGCTCCATGCAAAATACTAGTACTAAGGATGCATCCGGTTAGATCGGAAACTAACCCCTTTTTTATGGTTGGAAAACCATCAAATGACTCCCTCCGCTCTGGGTGGAGCGGGAGGGAATGTCAGACTCTTACTGACTAAAACCCATCCGTGCTTCTCTTAGTGCCCTTTGCGTTCCAGAGCCGCGGTGACTCTTTCGAATGATATCTGCAACCCTGGCACTGGAAGCTGACCTTTACATGATTGGGAACAGACAGTTTGATTGAGAAAGCTACTATCTCATAGGATACGATTACCCCGGAAAAAACACGGTCTATGTGGGACGTCACGGAAGCAAAGTCGTGGGTTAAAACCGGTGCTAAATATTTTGGAAGTTTATGTTATTTTAGGAATTAATTAGTTTAAATTACTTACTAAGTACGTCATTGTAAAAAAGTGTAAACCAATCTTTTAAATCCTGATATTCCTTCAAAAATCTGATAAGCTTTATAAGATTGGGCAACTAATTGAACAATAAAAAACTGAGATATTGAGGGTACCCTAAAAAAGTTAAGACTATGGTTGGCGCCAAATAAACTTGCAATAGCGGTCATTGACCCACTAACATTTTTTGACATTCTTAATTCCAAAATCGATAAAAAATTCATAATGCCGTCCTAAATCTACATCTATCGAGATCCTTTACATTTTCTAGTAATAAACTACCATTCATAATTTTTTTTTGGGGACCAATAAAGAGATATAAGGCAAAGGCCTATGTACTTTATTGTAAGTTTATCTGGCGCCAATCATACCAAAAATAATCGAAAAGAATTCCGAAGTTCTATAAAACATCAGGCTCTGAATGCAAGGAATTCAATAAACGATTTATACCTACCACACATACCTACGTAAAAAATCGTATACAAATATACTTGCAAACAAAAAATATTTACTAAGTTTGTTGCAAAAGAAAACTATTAATTTCAAGCTGAAACTTCTCAGGGTGTCCTATACCTAATGAACCGAGAAAATTACTCCGGAAAACTATATTTTAATTTTTGGATAAGTAACACCATTTTCCAGGTTTTCTGTAGCCTGCAGCGGTCGCCATGGCAACTCCACGTGGTGCGCGGACGCACTTCCCGCGTGTCGGAGGTCGCGCAACGTTCTATATAATGTGAACAAGTTGCTCAAGCGCACACAACCACACTCACGCGCACGCCGCCAACATCACCCCAAACACTGTACGTAATAAAGGATATAAAAAAGAACAACAATATAATTAAGTTCCATTTTTAAATTTCAACCATTTTTTCGAAAAAATCCGTGTTCATGGACTTCTGAAGTCCGGTTGTGTTGTGGCGTTGGTAATTGTGGACCCACCACTGTACGTTTGGTTCTAGCGGGAGCGGTCAGTCCTGCAGCTCTGAGACCAGTCAGTCTGCGCGTACGCATCTACCACTCGGACACAGTGCGCGCGCAACACAGTGATACTGTGACAGTGACAGTACTTGTAAACCACACCAACATGAACCACTACGTGAAAATCGTAAGTAATTTTACTTTTGTTTGCCAATTAAAATGTAGCGACCTTCGCGGTTGGGTGATAAGATTTTTTTGTATTCAAATACTGGCCATTAAGACGGTTAATTTTAATTAAAGAACTCGGTTAATGTTAGAATATAAACAAACAATTACACAACTTTTGAAGTAGTGTTCTTTAAACCGATTAAATATAATCGGAAACACGTAATAGATCGATTTTTTTCATGTTAAATAATATCAGTAAGTCACGATAGTCGCATTCATAAGTGTTAAAGTGTCAATGATCCAGTTTTGGTGCAATTGTGTCAAGTTCTTTGACACACGGCTATTAAAAAATCAGTTTATATTATGATGAACTTGAAAAACAATTATGAAATGGTCATTCGTAGTTAAAGTGTGTATGTTACGCATTTGTGTAATGCTTAGAACATAATGCAATATTTGTGTGAATAGCAAGTTTATGACTTAAAATAAAAGTGAGTTTTATCGTGAGATAGAAAATAAAACTGTTGACGAAACAAGTGCTTTCAAATCAGTATTTAGTTGAAAACTGATAATAACATACAATTTAAATACTTACAGAATATGTTAGGAAATTCTACTAATATTTACCTAAGCAACGTCAAAATTCGCAGTCGCAATCTGTCAAAGACAGCCTCGTATTCCATACATTTTTGACACATTGACACTGCCATGAGACGGGAATACAAACATTGCTTAAAAATTAGTACAATAAAATTGGTACTTAGGACATAATAAAGCCAGTAACTTCAGGGATAACGATGCAAGTTCCTAGTAAAATAACTAAAATGAGTGAAGTAGTTAATATTTTTATTAGCCTGTTAATTACTCGATACACATGCATAACTTACGCAGTGCGTTTCTCGGCTTATGTAAGAAACCAGCTTTGACAAGGATTATCCGTAACCGCGGTTTTTAATGAAAAATAAATATTATTGGAATTTATGTAACTTTAAACTTTTAGTTTAATTTGTTTAGGGACTGATGATTAACGGTAGTTAATGGCTATTTTTAACTGACTTCAAAAAGGAGGTTTTGTCAATTCGAATGTTTTTTGTTTCTTATGTATTATCGGGCATAACTCCCTAAGTAAACGAATTTGCAAAATTTTCTTTTTATTCGAAAGAAGTTTATTCTGATGAAAACCTTTGGAGATGGACAGTTACATAGAAATGGACTAGTTGGAATTTTTGAAGGGTAGCACTAAAAATTGAAAAATGTGAAGTAAAAGAGAAGTTTTTATGGACAAATTACGGATTAATACTGCATATTACGGCCTTCAAACAATCATTTTTGGGTATAAAAAACCTTACCTACATACTATGGTATGAATCAAAACCTGGACAGTAAAAATACTTTCAATTCCAAGAAATTATGCCGCATTTTAATTACCTATATTGTTTTCACAATCTGATCTAAGCCAAAAGATATAAAAAAGGCGTTATTATAATACATTATAGTTTTAATTTCCTAGATAAGATCGCTTAACAATTAGGTATAGTAATAAAGTTATTTCGTTATTTGGTAAAAGTACCGAAATTAATTCTAATCATGCTATTTTAACCGTAACTTAACGTAGGTATTTTGTTAGGTAGACTGAGTCATTTAAGTGTCGTAGACATTTATCAATCAATCGGTAAGTTAGGACACGGATTTCCGTGATAACGCCTATTGTCGATTTGTTAAATATGAATATTTTAACATAAATTATAGTAGCAGACAACCCGGATCATTATTTTCAAAATTATGAGTTCTGAGTTCTGACGCTTGATAGACAACTGCGAATTTAATACTAGTTTTAATTCAACTACCCGTTAAAATATCAATTTATTATTTAATTTATTAGCTCTAATAATTATTTGATTCCAAAACAATGTTACAGTTTATTTGTAATTTGTGGCTTTATTTGTTTATGGTCTAAACTACTTACATAGTTTGCATAAACGTAATTAGTTTCGTTACGGTAAAGTTTCGTTAGTCTAACTGGAATTTAGTACTTTCAATTAAGGGCACCTTGTTTATTTTAATATGTTGAAGTTAACATATATCTTATTGATGTTTTATGAAATTGCACTAATTTAACGCTAGGTAAGTAGGTAAATGCCATTAAATTTTTAGAATGTCATATTGTCAGTTATTTTTAATGTGCTTTAGTATCGATAACACAATCTTTTGATCCTCAAGATCGTAAGATTTTCTACCAAGCTTGTGATCAAAAAACTAAAAATTCTAAAAGTAATTAGCCTGTCTCATCTTTGTTAGGAGATAGTATTCAAAATTGACGTTTTGATTATTACGATAAAAGGTATTGAAAGCTTTAAAGATTTTGTTACATAAGTTTTAATTGGTCTCAAAAGACTTTTACATTGTCATCCGTTCATTTTGGTATTGTATTGTTGGCGACTTGAATTTTAAAGAGTATTCATCAGATTTTAAACGTTGATTAGCTTTCTTTAATAAAGCAAGTACCTATTCAATTCAAAAAGTTCAATAGCAACTAAAGGTGCCTAGCTCCTTTCGAGCCTTTTAAGACGAACGTCCGTATGAAAAAACGCAATCCTTGTAGGGTGTAAGTTTCTGTTACGGAGTATGATAAATGTATGACTAGCTTTTGTCCGCGGCTCCGTGCACGTGGATGTCGGTTATCGCGTAAAAAAGTAGTCTATGTCCTATCCATATCCCAGGCTATTTATCTGCCAAATTTCATGACGATCCGTTTAGCCATTTTAGCGTGAAAGCGTAACATACAGACAGACAGAGTTACTTTAATAATAGTAGGGATATACAAGGATGGGAACTCATCAAATGAGTCCTTCTGCTCTGGGCGGAGCGGAATGGAGTGTCAGACTCTTACTGACTAAAACCTATCCGTGTTTCTCCTATTGCCCTATGCATTCCAGGGCCGTGGTGACTCTTCCGAACAAATTCCGCAGGAACTTCACCCACTAACACTTATAAATAAAATAAACCAACCCAGTTCCTACTCTCGCCGCTCCCACTTTTATAGTAATTTTCAATATTTAACTAAAAACAATTTACCTCAACTTACATTTTAATAATACAATAGTAAAATAGTTTGATATTAAACTATTATCCAGGAATAGTTTCACAATTCATATCGCGGTTCTCGATAGACCGATAGACTTGTTTCAAACGATCGCGTCCGATAACTGCCCATTAGGATTCGAAGCTTATAAATTGCAGAAAACGGTTCGAAATAAACACTGGGATTATGAAGAATTAATCTAGTTCTAGTACGTGTTTGTTTGAATAAATTATCTCGGGTTCATAGTTCTTAAGTAGTTATTAGTAGATCAAATGAAAAGTAGAGATGAATATATTAGTGAGATTTTTTGTTCGTACCTTGCGTTCTTCTTTCCGAAAATGAGGTGTCTACGTTTGTCTATCTGTCAACTGTAGTTTGTCTCTAGTTTGAACTTAGCTCGCTATAAACTGTGATAAAATTGATCCTCGGTGAAACCTGTAAAAATAAAAAATATTACATGAATAAAATTTTCTGGTCCCAATCACGCACATTGTTACTAGTTAATAAAGATTTTCGCGTTGATCGTACCCTATAACCGTTTCCAGGGTCCCATCTATCTTTGTATCAAAATTTATTAAAATCGGTTCAGCGGTTTAGCATGACAGCGTAACAAACAAACTAACTCACTTTAGGATTCCTACAAAATATTCAAAATATCATATTATTCGCGAGATGAATTATTACACACCTACTTATGCAAATGAACTGACATATTTGTATGAGAAAATCAAGATATTGTGAAAAGTGACGATTGTTTATACCTACAAATGAAATATCATAAATGTAAATCGTGCTTTGTTCTCTGTTATGGGGTAAACACTTTAAGGTTTCCCATCAAGCTGTTAAGCTGGGTTAGCTGAAGGCCTGGCCCTTATGAAAGTGTTATTGACATTTGACATGACTTATGATAATTATGTTAAACTAAAATAAATGACATATTATTAAACTATGTCTTAAGTTCAATAACTTTGGACATTAACTCGGCTGCTTGTCACCCAGCACAAAAATCCTCAAAGAATTCTGCGTATAATTTCTTCATTACTTAGTTATTTAAAATTACTCTTAAAATTAAGTGATGTATGTATCAAACCACATAGATAACCTAACGCTTTAATAACCTTCTGTTTCATACTCATAATTGATTAAAAACCACAAAATATTCCACCTACATAACTATGCCATTAAACTGTTCTATAACCTCTCACTTAACGTGATACCTTTTTTGTTTGCCCAATCTTATTTATTTCTGTACCACGCCTGTCCAATTGTTTGCCGCGATAAATCATATTTCAAATTATATAATACGTCAAAATTATGATATAATCATGCACGTTTTAGAACAGAGAGCAAATCTTTGACAGATGACAATGACCTTTGGCATATGTCATTTGGAATACCCATAGGTTATTAATGTCACTAATGTCAGTGGGATGTCATTTAATAGCTAATATCTTCTTAGGCAGCGTTTTGTGCATGTTTCGACATCAGTGTTTGAACATGGTCAGTTTAAGTTGAATTTTAAACTATTTGCCTTAGTCCTTTGGCGTAAACGTCTGTTTAAACCACCTAATTTACATTCCGCTTATGAGACCTTGGTGGAAATAGTAAGTCCTATTTAGTGACTGCAGTTGTTTGAAGAAAAACTTCAGTTTGATTGAAATCTTATCTCGAATATTATTTATATTAGTTGTGATAAAAAGGAAGCGCATTTTTTGAGGCTCTTGCGTAATTCGCCTCCTAATGGTATTAAAGTCTGAGCTGTCAATCAGATATGACAAATGACTTAAATCATATGAATGCATGTTAATTCTGCGTCACATAATTTTTCAATACACGTTGATTTACTTTACACTTTTATAAATATAACCATGAATGCGGTTGCATCACTGTGGACACGCTTCCTAGTTACTAGTTAGGCAATGATAGAACATCGCATTCAGACAATTAATTAATTATTATCATGAATACAGTTTCCATGTTACCTCTCACAAGTCGGTCAGTAGTTCCTACTTCCATACATTAATCAAACACAAGTATTTGATTAATTACGGCCAAGGGTGTCGTGTACAAACAATGGTTCTCATAATAATTGCAGTATTTTTTTGTGTGGTTTATTCGCATAAGTTTATAATTTCATGATCGCCAGATGATCATCATCAGTTGGCTCGTGACCGAGATATGCAAAAAGCGACCTTCACGACTTCACCTATAGTGGGTGAATGACCTAATTTGTATGTGACAGAGTAGTTTGACTTAGTTTTTGCAATAAGTGCGTTAATTGTCTGTTAAATCTAACTATGTGATGTCTATATTATCTGCGGTAATTATCGTGTTCTTTAACGAGCTATTGAAGTGTGATTACGTTGATATTTTATTTGAAACAAAGCCCAGAACTATGTCAGTTTTAAACAAGCGATTGCGGACATAATGTGGTCACAATTCGTATGTGACCAAAATAATAGTACTTTAATGATAGGGTTAGCGCAGTTTTAAGAGCAGTGTTGTAAGATTGTGTAATACAGAAAGCGCATTCGTAAAATGATCGTAGAAAGCGAAATCAGCGATTGCATTCAACGCCTGTTTTAGTTTCTGTTTCTATGGGGATTATAAGCAGTAATGTGGTTGATATATGTTTATGATAGCGAACAATTTCCTGCAATTCAATACTAATGTTAATGTGTGTATGTTTATGTCAGGGTTCGGTACAATCGATCTAAGTTATGTTTATACGAGTATATAATTATTTTTTACCCGACTGCGTCAGAAGGAGGGTAATGTTTTTCGAGCGTATTTCTATTGATGGTCTCGCGTTTGACTTAGATCTCAGCTGATGGAAAGCAATGATGTGATCAACGATGGGGCACGCTTGCATAGAAGTAACCTATTCACTTCTGAATTAAACACCCCCAGGTTGTAGAGCTATTAGAAAATACAGACACCGACTGGAAATTCCACTCGTTCATGTTCCTAACTGAAAGACAACGCACAGTCAAAATTTAGCCCAAGGGTTTAAGGGTACCTACTTAGGAAAGATTTTTGATAAGTTTGTAAGGAAGAAGGTACGTACCTTCTTCAAGCAGCTTCTACAAGCCGTGTGAACGATGGTACACACGACTTTCATAGTATCGTATATAGTAGAAATAAAGTAACAAGCTGCACAATAACACCAATCAAATCACTAACTGAACCAGTAATTTGTACAACAAACAATTGAATGGCTCAAATCATATGGGAAGTACAGCTAAAGCTAACGATACTTTAATACCATACCTACCATACGGTGTCAATGCCACAGGGATTAATTAGCCTTCGTCAAACGACGTTTTTTGAACAGTCAATGGACGAATTTTACCATTGTAAAGGTCCACTTCCTTTTTCCAATCCAAGTGTTGGCCTCATTGTTGTCAAGGTAAGTTTAAATATGTCGTTTAGTGCGTTATAAAGACCTTGTATCTCTGTTTACATAAATGTCGACCTCGTAACTGCAGTTTCTATGTAATTGACATCTTTCAATAGTTCTGTGTGAGTCTCACTCGTATTTTTGTTGACTGTACGTTTGGAACCGTGTGAGTTTGTTTGTTTATTTGCTTGTTTGTGCGTTGATGGTACAGATTTTTATGTAAGGTTTCCTATTCTTTATTTGGACCTTATTAGTTTTTTTAATTTAATAGTTAGACTTAAAACTGTCAGAAATGTGTGTGATGCTATTATTTTAATCTGTTGGACCATTTTTGTTTATTTGGCTAGGAAAGCCCATTTTCTCCATTTATTTTCATTATGGGGGTTAAATTACTTGCAACGTTATTGTAACTATAACAACCAACCAAACCAATTATCTATGTACTGCCAAATTTATCTTAATAATCATCTCGGAAACGTCTACAAATGAACATGTCTGATAATAGCCATTTACCTCAATGGAGAGATAACTACATAAGATACGCACATAAACCGCATTTTAACCATCCTTTATTTTTATAATTTACATACACATTACACATAAGATGTTCTTATTATATAATCCATCAATGAATCGAGTCATGCTACGGTCGCCGGTCGGCAGTTTTCGCAACGTATGGCTGATGAGAAATTTTTATATTTTTCTTTACTGATGTAACGGAGAGAGAGCGAACGCAGTCACTTATGCCCGTAGAATGCTGGCAGTTTAGCTTTGCAGTTATGTGTGACATATGTGAGAGCTTACGCTATTAGTTATAGTGTGTAAGCAGAAAATAAGAAATAAGTGAAGACTTAAAAAGATGAGATTGTGTTTAGCAAGGTTTTTTAGAGTGTTGTGGTGATTTTTTACTTTTTGTGAGGAACGAGATCATTTCTATGCACTCTGTTGCAGTCAGATCAAAATTATGTTATAAGACAAAAGTTTGCCACATGCGAGTCGGGTCGCACACATATGGTTCCGTACCATTAAAAATAACATTTTAATTTTTAATTTTATTACGGTTCATGAGATCGTGCCCGCTGGCAGATGGATACATGGACAGTAGAGGCTTTGGGTTCCGTTGGTTGGAGTGTCCAGGCCCACCAAGTGCATCGACATGCGCATCTTGGGCCTGGACGACTCCGTCATGGAGGCGGAGGTGGTGGCCGCCGTCGTTAGGACGGGGGGGTGCTCAGCAGAGGAGGTGAAGGCCGGCACCCTACGTCCCGACAACACGGGCATGCGCACCATTGTGGTGAGCTGCCCCGTGTCGGCGGCCACGACAATCTCGGAGGGCCGAAGGTTTTTGGTGGGTTGGGTTTCCGCGCAGGTCAAACTGCTGGAACCCCGACCTCTGAGGTGCTTCCGGTGCTAGGTGGGCCACCATGTGGGAGCTCAATGCACCTCGGAGGTGGACCGCAGCGGTCTATGTTTCCGCTGCGGTCAGCCTGGTCACAGGGCCGGCTCCTGCGACGCCGCGCCGCACTGCGTAGTCTGTGCGGCAGCTGGCAAGCCGGCCGACCACTGGGCTGGGGGTAGGGCCTGTGCCCCAGCCGCCAAAGCCGGAAACAGGAGAAAGCCCTCCGCCACCGCCGTCTCTGCCGCGACCGCCGCCACTGCCGCCGCTTCTTCCGCCGCCATAGCCGGTTCCACTGCGGCTGCTGCTACTGCAACAGCCGCAGTAGAGCCCCTACAAAGGGCTCCGGAGGGGGCTGAAATGGAGTGCTAGTAATGGCCCCATTTCACCCCCTCCTGTTGAACGTCAGCCACTGCGCCGCCCAGGAACTGATGCTCCTGAGCATGGCGCAGTGACTGATGCCTGTGGACGGCGAGCAATGGGTAGCTCGCCGTCCGATCAGAACAGGCCCGAGTTGACGGCGCGCTGTGTTTTACGCGCGCCAAACCAGCAGTTGTCAGCATGGGTCGGGGCCCGTTAGGGCCACAGCCTGCCAGGGTTGCGGAATATGTTCGAAAGTTGTTACCGCGGCCCTGGAAGGAAAGGCACTAGGAGGACAACGTAAAAAAAAAAAAAAAGGCAACTCCAAAAGAAGATGAGTCCATATCAACAAGCCATAAAAATATTTGAATCAAAATCTTGTCATAAATCGGCTTTATCGCGTTATTTAGTAGATTTCCGGACACTTAAAGGTCACAGCGTCACAGCTGATTTGATGTAAAGTATATCGAATTTGAAATAAACAAACAATATGCCATCATTATAGAATCGATAAGTGTTATTGCGGTAGTCGGAAGGCGGAAGCAGTGACGGTAGTAGAACCGGTACGCACGCGTTATCATGTGAGTGTTCTAAAGGGGCTGTTTCATTTGGTAGAATTTAGTCGTTTTAAAAGGCTAAGGGCCAGCTTTTGAATTGTTTTCATTTTGGATTTAGAACGTGTCTAACTCTACTTTAAAGCCTAAGGACCTGTTCCACCATTTTCGATTCCACACCCGTTAACTTACTTGAGTAAGTTACCAGATAATTAAAAAAAATCTGTTCCTTTTTTAATTTATTGAATTAGTAGTGGCAATTCGGCACATGCTCTAAGTTTGATAGGTTAAAGTAGAGTTTAGATACTCTATTTTAAAATCTTAATTCAGAAATCATCAAAGGGTTTTTTATTGTCTTGAGACAAGGGTGGTCGCATTCATTAAGTTCGGCTTCTCCAACTGTCTGACTTTAATCTGCCGTCTGAACTCAGCCAAGTGATTTACCCCTTTTTAGGTACAAATTCATACATCAGTAACGTCCGATTCGTTACCTACGTCAAACAAATGTAGTTTATTAGAATTCTTCAAACACTGGCGTCACAAGTCAGTCACGTCAAGACCGGTGCGCGGCCGAGTTACGAGACGGCCGGCGCCGGCGCGGGCGCGGCGACGTGTCGTGTGTGTATGAACCTTTATAATGTGAGTATTTTAATGCGCCCGCGCCGGCTTCCCGCAATGTGACACACGTTGTTTGTACGCTGCCCATTCATGGTCCGTGCAAGCTTTTTATTACGTGATATAAGAAACGAGTTTTTAGACTTTATAATTTAATGTTTAGGATTTATTCAGTAACTTTTTGTAGGAGAAATTGAAGGTAGTGTGAAATAGAAAATTGGAAGAGTTCCTTAATGTTAAGGTGTTTTATGCTTTGTTGAGATTTCTATTGTACAGTGTGCACCTTATTCTAAAACTGATCAATTTGCCTTAAAAATATAGTTTTCAGTCTTGCTTTTCCAATTTTCCACATTCGCTCTTTTGACTGCACGTCAGCATGTGTGCTAGGTCGCGGTCATTCTAATTTAAATATATTAAATCATGTTAATTATTAACATGTATTTAAATAAATTATTCCCAAAAAAGATTATCAGCCACTTTCTGACGCAACTGACTTAAATTATTTAAAAATTCAGTTATAAAAACTGATCTTATAAATGATTGATGATATTTTGTATATTTTTAAAAATTATTGGGTTGTAAATGTCAGAATTGTCAATAATTTGCTATTTTTATGGCTTTTTGGTAGTTCCTAAATTTTGTATTGTGCTAATGTTTTGACGGGATTTAATACCTAGATATGTAGGTATTCAAATAAGTTATTGACTCAGCAAATATGGTGGTAGTTATGTCCTTAACAGTAGGTATTAATCAGTCTTAACCTAGTTTCAAAATGCATGACAAGAACGTTTAACTTTATGATTACTTAACCAAATAATCATACTAATCATACCCTGCTTGACCGGAAAAGTGGGAAAAGTAACGTTACAAAAATGTGGATACATAATGGGAATAATTTAACGCACAGCTGCTAATCTGCGATTGTCGGTAGTAAATGGTTGGTTGGTTTTATACAATTTTTGGTTTAGTTATATTTAATTATAATTCAGTCAGGGTTACATGATCTGTGTAGATTTATGTAGCTATATTCCTTGTTATTTGTTCATCTGCTCTTCTGTATCATGAATCTTGTGTGTATCAATAAATATTATTATTATTATTATTATTAATTAAATGGTTAAAGCATACCTACGTAATTGTCATGCGAGAGGTTGTAACTGCATTTCAAAAATAATAATCATTAAATGCCTTTGCACGGGTGCAAATTATATACGTGAACCTTCCTGGTTTATCATTCTTTCTGTTAGTGAAAACTATCAAGATCCGTTGCGTGGTTCAGAAGTAAGGAATAACAGGAAGAGGTTGACTTGGTTCTATACTATTTAGAATACACACTCACCTAAACGGTACTCCATCGTATACCAAAATATCATAACGATTGAACATTTATAATTTTTTCTTCTTTAGGAAATACAATCAACCTTGATTTTGATAATTCCTTTCACACATGGCCCATGGTTTGAATTTGACACTCATATTGATTTCCTCATTAACTAATGATATCTATTGTTGACGGGACTTTTATATCAATCTGACACTTAGACATAGGTATCTATGCAAAAAAACAATGTTTTTATTGCTCAATAAGATTGTGTTTCACTGACCAGTGAGCTTAGGATTATTGTAACATAATTAAAGAGAACACTCATGTTAGTTGTTAGATATGATATAAAATTGGTTTGAATTTCAAGTAAGATTAACATAACTTAGCCCCGATTTCAGAATTAACATTTGTAGTTGAATATTGGTAAAAAATTACTTTAGCCTGACAACCAATAATTTGCCATTCAAGTAGGGTTTGACACGTCTTTAACTCCAAGTACTCAGTTCAGAAGTCGTCCCTTAGGTTCATCATCATCATTATCCTATCAGCCGAAAGACGTCCACTGCTGGAAATAGGCCTCCCCCAAGTTTCGTCACAACAACCGGTCCTGTCCTGTCCATTAGGTTGCACCGTGATAATTCTAGGAGAGGGCTAGTCCTTCCGGTAAGAGTCGAATTCGGCTCTCCACCTTCCTCTTGGTCTACCGCGATGTCGCGTCGCATTGAAAGTAACCCCATTATTGGTTCTTTTAGCCCACAGCTGATCTGACATACGATAAACACATCCTATAATATACAGGATGATAATAGGAAGCTGATATAAATTAGGAAAAATAACAAAACATAAAACTAGGACTTTAAAAAAAAAATGCCCACAATTAACGACTAAAAAGTTCCGAAGAAATGATTTATCAAGCAGTCTGATACAGTAGGTGACATCAAATCTGTGATTGAACTGAAGTAAATGCTACCAACTGTAACAAATTGCTTGAAAAGTCTTCGGAACTTTTTAGTCGTTGTTTTCTGGTCGAATTTATTGAAAAAAGTCTCTTTTTTTTGTTTTGCTATTTTTTCTTAAATATATTATATTAGCTACCCAACATCATCCTTAGATATGACTATGCACTTCTGGAACATTATTGTACAGATAGAAAATGTCCAAATTCATCTTCATTAGATTCGCTATGTCCTGAATGAAGAAATCAACTCAGCAGTTTCCAAGATTACAAGAATCACAATCGGACTCGGTCAAGACACCCAATTAAGTATTTATTTTTATCACGGATACACACAGCACTAATTAGCTACAATTACCGACATACGCAATCATAGAAAAAAGAAACATATCCGTATGTAATAGAATAGTACGGGGAAACACGAGAATGTAAGAAATCTGTTCGTTTGGTAGACCACACTTTGGTCTAGTACTGGTCCGTTGGAATGCGGAACATTTCGTGGACCTAATAAATATTCGTGGATTATTTTGTGCAGGCATCGGGCTGTGTGGTCATGGATAAGTGACGGTTACAGCTGTTTTATGTGGAGCCTGTACTAGGTGTCGATTGACAAATCGTTTAGGAATTAGTATATCTTCAAGTTTGTATTTGAAGAAAGAATAGGCAGGTTGGGGTTCTATATTTGATCAGTCCCATGTGATAGTTTTTTTGTAACAGCGCACTTTTATAGACTCCAGGCTTTGGGTTATTACTCTGGCGTGAAAAATCCAAGAACTCTTTCGTTTTGGGGATTTTAAATTAAAAAAAATTTGGTTCGGGTTTTAACAAAGTTCTTTACGATGTTGCTTCATGTTGGTTTTGATACGGAAAACGCCTCTCGTCAGGTCTTACATCGTGAGAAAAAAAAGTTGTTAAAACCACGGGAAGTGATATATTACATTCGTATCCGAGACCGTTCGGAAACGAACGAGTGCATAAATATCAATGTGTAACAGTATTGTTAGTTAGATGGATATTAATGGTACTTAATGTCCGTATAGCCCGCAGCCTTAATGTCTGGGAATGCATTAATTCCTCGTATCATAATTCAGCTATTTCAAACTAGTGTTGGTCGTTAGGGCATGTCAAGGGGACGTTGATAAATACCTCATTGTTACCACTTCTCCGCTTGTCAATATGAGGATATTAAAGATCATAAATTATAACCAACGAACAGTTTCAAACAAATGGCTAGATATAGGTACATAAATTAGCGGTCAAAATCGGAGTAAAGTGAAGTTACATTTTTTTTGTTAAACAAAAAATTAATCTTAAAATAATTATTTTCGATCGCAACCAGAAGACTAAGCAAATTGTGTAATGTTAATAAAAAAAGTGAAACTTCAACTTCAGGTTCGGAAAATAGGCTCAAGACGTCCTTCACTGTACAATGTGACTTTAATTTAAAAATAAACATTGAAAGTCTTTACATAATACGTTAAATTGGTTCTTGAGGACATGCGACCTTCTCGGATCGCTTTCAACAGTTGTGGACAGTATTATAATCGAATGTAAGTTATTGTAGGTATGTAGTTTCGTTAGTTAAGTTGGTAGTTAGAATAGGCGTGGCTGTAATGATGTTGGCTTGGACCGCTCTGACGTAGTGGGTAGACCTTGGGTATCTAGGTGAAACAAGGCGATCGCGATTAGCATCGCATTCATCGAAGATGTCAACTCGATGTTGCGATGTTTGTGCACTCAAGTGTTCTGAGATGTTATTGTTTGACCTTAGTTAAATTGTCTATAGATGTTATTGTTTACCTTACAATCATGGTTCATTGAATTAAAGTTATCGAAGCCTGAAATAAAAAGCACCATGGTTTTGAAAAAAATGTGAACAAAGAAGTCAGTGTTATTTATATTTTACTATAGAAAATTTTAATAATATACAGTTTTACCAGAATTGTATAAATTGTACCTACATTAAATGTGTTACACACGTGTTAGTTAGAACCTGAATAAAAGATAACGACTCAATCAACGCTCTATTTTGAATAAACCTAAGTGATTTGCTGTGTCATTTTTTTGTTTACATTTTGTGTCATGCCTTAGTGAGTGGACTCTATCGATCATGAGCCTCAACGGTGACATTAAATTAGCATAGTGTGAAATAATTGTATAGATGTAATGTATACAAATAAATGTATCACACGACTCAAGTGTAGCGTCGGATCCATTGCAGAACCGTCCCAGGTGACGACCAGACGTGACAATTGAGTTGTGTGTGCTTACTGACAATTTGGTGGTTTTACTACAACCAAACCCAAAGCTACTAGTGATCTTAGTGGACACGACATGTATAGTGGCATACCAGATTCATAGTAACATTTAAAAGGTTTGATTGGCAGGTTTATCTCTCTTGCTTGAATTATACTTGGCACCTTTTAAAATCAGTGTATTTCCAACTTTTATTGTCGCAGACACGTTTCTTTATGAATGTCATGGATATTTTGAAAAAACGGAAACGGCCTCGTTGCTATACTTAATTAAAATATTCAACAGGATAATTCGTTGCGAAAAACGCAGCTGCATAATGCCGATTTTTGATTTTTTTAAAACAGGACGTCGCTAATTGCACACTTTTCCATAAATATTGTGATTGGTTAAGGCCAAAGAGATTAATTGTTTCATAAGTACGTTTCCCTCTGTCTCAATGCAATGCTTAATTTCGTTAGTTCTGAAGTTTTAGAGAAATGTATTTCAATCAGCAGTAATAATTGTCTAAATGCCAAAATGTTGGGGATTGATTGATCAATTGCGCTTGTCAGCGCATGACACACAATATCATACATTTTTGTGTTCTTAATATTCGCAATTGCCAACAGAATTAACGTCTTGAGCACACATAAAACTGCAAGGAAGGCTGTGCAGACTATTTCAGCAATTTCTCAAATACGGAAACTAAATTGCCTCGACTGTATTTGAAGCTTGTGGAGAAATGCTCCATTAATAAAATCTTACCAAGCTTACCAGTATTTATTGACGTAATAAACATTGTAGTCGGCATAATAGCGGTTAGATGTCGTAAATCATGATACACAATATTCAGATTTGCCCTATATAGAGCTTATAATAGGTATGACCTTAAACAACATATTACTTTGATACGAATCGATAATCGCTCGTAAACGTTTATTGCTGGACATAGGGCCTTCTTTATGGATCGTAAGAACAACTGATCATAAGGCGTAATGTCGTAAGTATAGATGCGAGATATTGGAAAATGCTGCTGTGTACTTATTAGTTCACTTTCACTGTAAATGCCGAAGTCCGCTGATAAAGAAATGCATCTTGTTTACTAAATGAAATCAACAAAATATTCACATTCAGAACCAGTTTCTTTGCATAGCTATTGAGTTATTGATCGTCCTGGGATTTTGAAACAGGGCGGATGTTGGAAGAATTTTCCTATATCAGACCAGATCCTTGTTACCATATAAGGAATCTTGTAGTTACAGTTGCAAACTCCTGTTTAAGCTTAGTTTCTCACGGCATATTAGACAGTACGATTATCATTGGGAAACCTCGCACTATATTGCCCTTAATAATTGCAATAATCATAAGATGACCTCAGATAAAATAACATCTTACTCAGATATGAATCAATAATTATCATAAAATAATAGGTGAAACTGGACGCGTGATGTACAACATTTTTATATTGCCTGACCCTGAAGAATATCCGGTATTCGTGATAAAAATCATCTGTTGTGCTAAACTACACTTCGATAATTATCTTAACACCGAATCATCTTCGCATAAATAAAATTTATAATTACCAATTACATGATAATTAACTGGTTAAGCTGTTTAATTCAGATTCATGACTATGATTAATGACAAATAAGGATGTTATCAGCGAGACTGTTTCCACTTATAATATTTATTATGACTATCTGAGATTTATTGGGCAGTTTTTCGGTCTATTGTTTTCTCTGAGTTTCAAGGTTTGCTTTGCGTAGATGACGAATGACTTTAATTGCAGTATTGCGCTCTTGCTGTTGTTTCGTACGTTGTTGTTCAGATTTATTTCATTCGATTCGTAAATAATGCAGTCGTTCTATGTATATGTAAGAAGGACAGTTAATATTATAACAAAACTTCTGATTTCAATTACTTCCTGCAATAGAGATTGTCAAAAAAAAAGGCACCAAGTATTGAGCCTTGAGGTACACCTTAATTGGGTGAAGAAGTTACTGCCCTAGGATCGTTGGTCAAACATTCCTAAAATGCAACCAATTATTTAAATTAAGTCCGAATTACAAACAGACTCTCAGATCGACAAACAGGCACTAGACAAAGTGACATTGTATCAGCGATTTCGATTGTTGATAACACAAAATGTGAGGATTGACCACGTGCCTTTTCAGTAACGCTTGTCAATGCAATTTTTGTCATTCTATTAGCGCGAGAATCAGCTATTGTCGAAATGCCAGAATTTTTTGGAATTGATCACGTAAGATTTCGGTAGCGTTTCAATTTGGATTTTTGGAAAATTTTTATCGCAAATATAATGTTACTTTGACTAAAGCCTAAGTTCGTTTAGTCGTGCACTCGTGACAACGGGAGCAGAAACCCGATCATCTTCGAAGTGAGAGGCTAATGTGCCAGTTATAAATCCTTTAATACCAAACAGTAGTCAAGATGAATTAGATTCGTGAGTATTATTTATTAGCTTAGATCCGAAGCATATCCGTTATGTAGTATAAAATGAGTTATTAGTGTGATTTGGATTTGGTTTTGCTGCTTAAAGCCGTAAACATAACATTATCTACAAGTGTGCAATAATTACTTCCTTCGCTGTAGGTATCAACGATCTTTGGAGAATCTTATTCACAGATTTTAGAGGTTTTTGCATATTTTTCTTTCATTTTCTCTTTGAAATGGTTTCTACTCCTCATATATACTGTACGTGATTCTCTCAATACTCATTTACAGTAAGTATTTTAGCTGTGACCCAGAGCATAATAATTTGAATAGAATGAAGTCCTTCTAAATATCCCCAATGCACGCAGACTACTCCAGATTTACATTCATCAATACATACTAATTTCTAATCAAGTGATGTTAGTAGATACTTCAGCTTTGTTTCGTGAGGTACCTGTTTCGGATTCGGGGCGGGAAGAAACGCTCGGGTGTTTTCACTGTGACGATCGCCCGGAGGACACGGTGGAGCATACGGTGGAGGTCTGCCCTGCTTGGGCGGAGCACCGCCGCGACCTCATCGAGGCGATCGGCGGCGGCGACCTCTCGCGTCCGGCCCTGGTTCAATCCATGGTCCGGAACGAGGAGGCATGGGAAGCCGTCACCTCCTACTGCGAAGCAGTAATGCTAGTGAAGGAGGTGGCGGGCCGCGTGAGGGAGAGACAACCCTCACGCCCCAGCCGCCGCAACATAGGGAGACGCCCCGGGCGTCGGGCGTCGCAGGGCGATTCCCGGCCACCGTAGGCGCGGGTCTGCGGACAGCGAGAGTTGGGTGGATCGCCGTCCGATGAAAGCCAGGACCGGGTCCACGGCGTGTTGTGTTCCACGCGCGCCTCAGAGATGTCAGCATAGGAGTAGGGGCCCGTTAGGGCCAGAGCCTGCCAGAGTTGCGTATTTTGTTCGAAAGAGTCACCAGAACGCAAAGGGCACTAGGAGGAGCACGGATGGGTTTTAGTCAGTAAGAGTCTGACACTCCCTTCCGCTCTGCCCAGAGCGGGAGAAGTCATTTGATGATTTCCCATCCATACTTCAACTTTACATCATATTTCAACCTAGGTAAACGAGTCTCAAACCAGCTAATCTAGCTGACCCAATAAAGAGAAATGCAGACGTCAATTACCATATATCGTCCATTTATCTTTAGCCAAGCATACACAACGAATTTTAAACACGTTGCGTCGAATAACAATTGCCAGTAGTGAGCTGCCTGTTCCGAAATCACTTGTGCAATATAAAATGTAACTGTTCCATAATAAGCTATTTATTGTATTATTTCATAGACCTGAAACAGCAATTTTACTGTCGATTGCTTCTTGAAGTGTGCTCGTAATAAAATGCGTGTGTAACTCTTTTTCTTCAGTGGGTTAGGCGGCCAGTTTAATGATTGAAGTCTGGTTTTGAAGACAGGTGTAAATAAAGCTAATTACTTAATATCATTACTTTTTTCTGCTGTTTTCATGGTACATTACTCTATTAACTACAGTTGTGAGCAAGTATTACACTTTCAGTCTTTCTAACCTCACGCAGGTCTTTTTGTTGTAAGCTTTTGTTACTTAGTTAATTGTTAGTTATTAATTAATTTTATTTTATTGTTTGTCTTGTGCGAGTCCCAAATAATCGTTTTTCTTTCTTAATGTCCTAGGCTGATGTTCTTTGTGTCATAGGTTCTGAGTTACCAAACAAAATTCCAACAACAGTCATGATTGTCATTCTTCTACCCGTAGATAGTGCTAGGGTTGCTTGTCTGAGCTCAATGATTTGAGTTATGACCAGAGGCCAAAATGTAGGAATTTGATCACGTGACATTTCTATAGCATCTGTCAATCCCATACATTTTTGACGTATTGACAATCGCCATCGCCACGCTACCGCTGACAGAATGCCACTTGTCTAGAGCCCCAGGCTAGAGATCTAGTTGAACAAGAAAGACAAGTGACATTTTTATTTTTTTAAGAAAATTTAAAAACACATGACACACGTTTATTTACTTTAATCCAGTGTTACAATCCAGTGACCTGAGGCTCTAGAAAAAGTGCCATTATATCGGCGAATGTCGGAAACGCCAAAATATAAGGGACTGATCACGTGACATTTCGAAAGCGTTTGTCATTTTTGACGTTTTGACAATCGCCTTCGCCACGCTACCGCTGACAGAATGCCACTTTTAAGAGCCTCTGGGTAGCTATAAGAATGATCGAAATAGAGCAGCTGCTGATTTACCACTGACATAGCTAGTGCTACTGAATACAAACACTAGATTAAACAAAATATGAGATCAATACACGTATATCGATCAGCCTTTACAGTGTCAATCTCCCATACTACGGAAATTCCAGAAACTGGCCCAAGATCTAACCATTAGACGAATAATGCTAAATATGGACTTACAACAGTGTCTCGACACAATAGCCGTTGGTCAGTTGCGTCACAATGTCGCAAGCGCAACTCTCTGCGTTCACACTTGATTCGGTTTCGCTGCACGCATGCGCGTTATTTGTGAATTGTGGACATACTTAATGCAAAGGCTCTGTGTACATGGAGGTTGGGTGACATATTTTTCAAGATAGGTCTTTAATGACGGCGGGTACATTGGAAACATTAATGACATTGATTCTTCAAGATATACTAACGGCCGCTTTCTATAACATATCTCAATCCCAGTCTTGATCCCGATCCTTGTCTGTAACCAATCAACGGCCGAGTTTGTGTCCTTCACCACACAATCCTCACCTTTGATTGGTTACAGACAAGGATCGGGATCAAGATTGGGATTGAGATATATTATAGAAAGCGGCCGTAAAAGGCAATAAATTGGCGTTTAGAGAGTGCTTTTGTATTTCAAGAGCAGGTACGTAATAATAGGGCTGTATTAACAGAACTGGGATTTAAGATTTTAACTCTCGCGCTTCTTTCATTGCTCTTTTTAATGATTCATAGAATATTCCGTCATCATCATTTTTACCACTTAAATATCGGATAGTGGTTAGGAAAATTATGAATGAATGTCTGATGTTTTTCATATTCAGTGTCATACACAATAATCTTATAACAGGTTTATATTTTTAAGACCACAGTATATCAGAGCGTAAGAGTAAAGGAATCTCAGATGAAGGACTTTGTGTAAATTCAATCCGTCTCCATGCTTCTACCTAATGATCTGAATAACTTATGTCTGCCTAACGTACGAATTCTAGGAATATATTCTTAGTAAGAAATGATGGGTAGATGTTATGAAATGTTGCACCACTATTAAATTAATATTCAGATCATTTTTCAACTCTGCATATTATGTAGAGTAGCTTTTTAATATAATTAATTTCCTACACATAACTTTGCCTCAGGCATGTATTGTGGTCATTAAATTTTAATGGTATAGCTATTGAGTTACCTTTCATGTAATTGGTAACCGTATCTCTTTTTTCATAAGGTTCACTTTTGTTTGACTCGTGTTTCATATGTGCAGTGTACTTAATATGTACACAAAGAATTTAATATATTCCAAGAATGTAATGTAAAGGTATTTGTCAGTCAATTAATAAAGCCGTTTAACCTTACTTTAATTTCTGACATGTGAAATTAGTCTTGGAGTATTAATAGTTGGAAAATACCTTTGAAATTTAATTTAATTATGTTAAAAATGTTTTTTGATAGCCTAATTGAATGCAAGCATGTGAGCATTTTTATAAATTAAACAAAGTACATAGAACTGGATAACCTTCTTATTCAAGATATAAATAGATTAATGTTTTAATTGTGGTGCATAGAGGTACAGCCGAAAAAAATATTAATTTGTATTTCTTATTTGGCCTTTATTTTATTTATTTAAAATAGGTACTCCAATAGCATACACATCGTACACAACACTAAACTCTAAAATTCTAATGGGTAAAAAACACTTTTCTGTACAGTGGAACAACACTAGTCTAAAAGCCTAACTCGAATCGATTTGCCACCCAATTTTACTCCCAAATCGGACAGTCCGATTCGTTTAATTCCCAGATCGTATGGAGTGGGTTGTCTAAGAGAATGTTATTCAAATCACATGACCAGCCGTGGTCTGTACACGGTACACGTAGACTTTAGTGAAGGACCTTGTTGATTCTGGTGCAATTTTTCGATCAGAATCGTAATAGAAAAGAATTGGGAAACTTATGGCGGAATTGTGGCTAAACGTGAGACAACGTTTATGATGACCATGGCAAGATGGATCAATGACATAATTTGTCTGGAACAATAAGTCAAGTAAGGAAAGTCCATACAAGATATAAAACGGAAAACAATACCGCAAGGGATGAGATGAAATTTCATCTCATCCCTTGCGGTATTCTTTTAGAACATCAGGATTGGGCAATGAATGCTTTGATTTGACATAATTAGACTAAAAACAGATTGAAATCTTATATGCATTAGGTAATAAAATACGACACCTAAGAAAAAAACAAAATAGAAAGATTCTATTTTTAAATCACTCTGCTTGCTTTTTTATTCGGCCAGCAGTGATGGCAAAAGTTTGTATGACATACTTCTTGGTTCAAAAAGACCGATGGACGATGAAAAGTGGCCAACGTGGACCATTGAGTACATTACAGCTATTTTATTTAGATAACATGTTGACCTTAACAAACAAAAGGTTATTTTTAGAAACGTTAGTGCTACAGTTTCTTAATATTTGCGTCATTTAATATCACTTGTCTTGGTATTATAAATGATTACGACAGGTCCAAATGCCGATGGTTTTAGAGCCTTTTTTGTTGTTATTTGAATAATTTGTATTACCTACAGTATTGAGTAATCAATTAACAGTACTAACAGGTAGGAAAACAGAAACTAGTCAGGAAGAGTTACTAGTTAAACTTCAGATAGATTTATGGTAACATCGGAGAGATTATACAGAACTATTGGATAAGCAAATAAGTGTTATCTTTGCTTACTTATTTTATATTAACGTGAAATTTATTTAGGCCGATCATGAATAAGTACACAATATGTAAATAATTTTTAGTAGAGACGTATAGTACGTACTCCTCATAGAATACGTTTTGGTTCATAATAGGATATAGATAATGCCAGATGGTAAAAAAAGTTTCTTCACTTGTTAGCTAAATTCTACGAACTTATGAAATAATTTAAGAGAAAATGTCAACTAATTGGCGAGTTTAATCGCAGTTTTAAGCTCACATAAACTTGAATAACTTATAAACGATAACAATTTGTTTCGAGATTTGCGTAAACGATGAATAATTAAGCCGTAACCTTAGCTTAAGATTCTATTAAAAGACAAATTATAATTATAGAGAGAGACATTAGATAGTAACGCAAGAACATCGCAAAATACCTAATTTGATGACACAACTAAATCCTGTATCCGTTTCGATTTCTACTTACGGATCGATTTCAAATATAATTGTTCCCATCAAAACCGGTTCAGTAGTTTTCTCGTGAAAACCCATCCAACACATGAACACTCAGAATCGGTTACAATAAAAAAAAAACGTTTTCTATAAAAAGAAAGAAAGACTGTCACAAACCTGACATGCTTACCTACAAATTATAAACTTAAACTAAAATAAAATAGAAGATCGAGTTAATACTATAGATAATACGTATTTATTATCCCATAGCTTAGGTAATACTAGGACAATTTTCTGAAATTGTAAAAATTGAGTCGAATTGAATACACTCCACAAAACAGGGTCAAATTTTCATATCACTCGTATTCAAATTATCATTACTAGTCGTTTAATTATCGAGTGGTATCGGAAACTCGGTGTTATCGAAACTTGCACCCTGTCAGTTTTGCAACGACTAGTCTCACCCACTCTAAGCAATTTGCTAGTAATCGGAAAGTCACATTATAGCTGACAAGTAAGAATTTACGCAAATTATATTATAAAATTGAATGGGAGTCAATGAAGCAACTGGCGGGTATCGTCTTGCTAAGATGGATAAGATGGGTTTCATTTACTTTATTTACACTAAAACTGAAAGCTTGTTTCGGACTATGCTATCCATTTTAGGTCTTAACATGGAGAATTCTATCATTTGACCTTGGGCTCAACAATTAACTCGCTTACCAAGGCATTTATTGATGCACGGATGTGTAAAAAAGTATCATCCATCTGAACAGTTATCACACGAAATACTGCTTCATTTTTTCAATTGTTTTGCTATAATGTGTTAACTATGAAGCTGCCTGTGGTCATCATGCGTTAATTACCCTTATCCCAATTTGAGAGGGTGATGGGCAGAAGACATTGTTGCCATTGCTGGTAGAACCCGGATGAGGATGGAACACTGTTCAGCACTGAGCGATGTCGGGCTGCGGATGATGATGACGGTATTCCAATATATTTGGGGTCAGCGCAGCATATCTCCTTGTTCCATATATGCCGTTCCCTTTATCTATTGGCTATAGCAGCATAGATTTATAGCAGACAATAACAAAAAAAATCGTGTCTATGTTCAGGCAAGATCAAAATTTTAAGATAATTTTCAGACCCCAGACGATGACAAGTCTTTCACCACTCTTGAAGTAAGGCACCCACTAGACCCTAAAAGCCTTTCTAAAAGCCGTTGTATAACACAGTTATCTGTATACTTCTATCGCAAACAGTTTCATCAATTGAACACTCTAGTTACTAAACTTCCTAGACAGCATTTAAACTTGCTTCGTTACTTCACCCAAGTTGGAATATTTAAACTATTTTATTGCTCTTTACTCCATTTACTTTATTTATTACTGGCATTTCATAATGAATAATTATCGTGCGGTTACGGTATAAGGAGAGCGATTCGGTGATAGGACCCCGATTGTTTTGGATACGCGATGGACTAATCGCTAACCAGTTTCAGTTTAAGTGCAATTTTATCTGTTAGGCAGTGATTGATGGGTAGTTAAACAGTACTAATGATTTATGAGAAAATACTTCAGAAGATGGTTGGGATAATTCTGATAGAACACACAAAAAAAAAGATTATTTAGGTGCACTTGCACATACAATTAAACCCACCAAACAGTTTGTCACCGTTTGTCGGTGGGATTCTCGTTGGTAAAATTTTTGGTTTTTAATAAAAGTGACAATTCGCTAAAAATGGTCTAATTAAAACTTTTTTCATAAATAACCTCAAACTGGGTTAACTATGGGAAATTAGGCGACAGTTTATACGCAATTAACAATTTGTTTTTACGGTCAAAATCTACCTTGACACCCATCGCTATTAAGAACAGTACTGACAATTTTATGACAATAACCACAACTAATTTACGACACCTCCTAAGGGCTTACACTACTGAGCAATAAAATTTGTCACAATTTTGCAAGCAAAGCAAAGTGTATCGGGCTTATTACCATATTCGATTCAGAAAGCATTTACAACGTGTCCTTAAATGGGAACAAGTATACGGTATGTTGCGTAGGGCCAAACAGACGGGCGGGTGCACTAGCAGTTGCGACAGATAGTCCAGTAGTAGTTGTTTCAAATACGGAAGCAATCAATTTATAATAGTTATAATTCTTGTTGTTACTGATTAGTTATTAGGTATGTCGTTTTAATTAAACTTGCCATTGTTTGCGAAATCTTTTCTTTTGGCATAAAATAAAACTTTTAAGTAAATCGTGTTCGATCTTTAAATAACCCAGGCTACTTCTTAAGTCCTGGTTATCAGAAAAGTTATACTAAGTAGAAGATGATTCAGCTATGCCATTTCCAAATACGCCAAAATCAAACATTGAAAGCTTATTTCTTTTGAGTTTTGATGATCGTGATCGTCAAAAAAGCTTTCAACGGTGATATTACAACCAAAATTACAACACATCTAAGTAAAATTAACGTCAAAGTCGTTTACACCGCCGGTCTGCCCACCCAAGCACGTGTGCACATATCAGCTGAGTGCCAACTTGCCGAGACAGGGTTCACGCACGCCCAGAGCCTGGCCCCGTTTGAGGTCACATATCAAGATCACATACCTGTTTCGAATCTGTTCTAAACCAGTTCGAGCCCGTATGAATGTATGCATTGCTTACGTCATTTTGTTTCCGTGTACTACCTTCCTACTATCGCAATTGTGAATTTGTAAAAGCCGGTTGTGTAAGGTATTGTTTTATATGAATATGGAGTATTGGTGGTCTAAAAATAGTTTTAGAAAGTATTGAAGGTGGTTGAAGAGTTTCTTGGAGTCGGCAGAAGGTTTCACATCCTGATTTTTTGGCGTTTCACCGCCAATCTCTCTGCTCTAAAGAGTTTTTTTCTCTAGAATTTTGGTAATCAATTTTGATAGTCCAAAGAAATAGGAGTCTTTTCGTATTCTATATGGGCTATGCCTGATAAATTGGAACCTGTCAACAGCAGATTTGATTAAAAGCTCATGAAAAACTGTTTTATGCTGTTTTGTGCTGTTATTAGTTGGAGAGAGCATGAAGTGAACTGTCATTCCGTCCTGTTTTTATCACCATGTTCATTTCACCTAAACTTACGCGAAGAGAGGTTTACAGTGGGTTTACAGCAGTGCGATTCTGTAAACATGTCGAAGTGAACACCAGGGCGGGGCGCACGACGGGTGAGTTGTCAAACCATACAAATAAGATGGAATGACAGCTCTATTGTCGTTCACTCCGCCTTGGTGAACACCGTGAGATGTCAACAGAATCGACCGGCTGTAAACATATCGAACCCGTCGTGCACCCCGCAGTGGTGAACACTTGAGCGGGGTAAGTTGTCAGACCATACAAATTAGATGGAATGACAGCTCACTTGTCGTTCACTCCGCCTAGGTGTACACCGTGAGATGTCGACAGAATCGATGGGCAGAATCGCACTGTAGATCCGTCGAAATACTTATTTGCAATAAATATATCAAAAAAGTTTTCTTCATAATAAGGTAGTCTGTAGAGATTATACAAATGATTAAATTGCTACATGTTTCTAAATTGTAACATGTTCAAATCGATTAAAAGGTTCTTTGTTCTAATGATAAATACTCGTATGTTACGGGTCATGTGTATGAAACATTTTTGTATTGACGCAAGATATAATCAGATAAATGAGATACCGATTTGCTTTATGCTTTTGCTCGTTCGATATATCGTTTCCTTCGATATGTTCATGTATCACTTTAAACTATCTTAGATTTTGATCTAGACCAAGAAGTTTTTAGTTCGAATTATATATTAATATATCAATGCATTCCCAGTGATGATTGTTCTTTTTTGGAGTTATTTCTTCGCTAGAATTTATAGAATCAAATCGTGGTTCACGTTGTGAACTTCCAAAGTTACTTTTTGCCTTCTTATAAATCTACCAAAATAATAACTGATCAATCAATGCTATTGTTTAGAATGCTAACAGTATGTTACTTTATATAATGATAGGAGTAGATACTTTATATCATTTTTACACGGATTCTGGCAGTGAAATCTAGTTCAAACGAACTGAAAACTATTTAAGAAGAAAAAATTGCTCTGAAAACGGATGTCCTTGCTGATTCTTTGTTAGACGCAGTTCAATGACCTGCAACGTTCACGCAAAGATTTAGAGTTTTAATATTATCTAATTTCGTCACTACACAAAGAAGCGAAGCTTTGCTTACATTTTTTTCTTCGAATGTTTCTTAAAAGTCAAATAATCCTGTGTTTACAGTGTAATGACCTCTTCAAAACTTTAACGACTGAATAATTTTTGTATGCTGCATGATGTTTTAAAAATATCTCAGTAATTATAACAAAAAATTGGTTATTGTAAAGCGTTAAAACGGATAAATGGTTAAAAACCCATGAGATTAAATGGCACGCGTTCTATTATATGTACGTTTTTTGCGGGTTGATACGTTTTTGCGGGTTGATACGTTTTTGCGGGTTGATACGTTTTTGTGTTCATTACTGTTGGCAAGGTACAAAAGGTACACAACCTGCAAAGTATTCGATACATTATGTTTGTGGTTTCCTACATATTGCGCAGGATAATAGTTCTATGAATAAACGAAGAAATATCTCCGTCAATTTAGGGTCCTACTGCATGCATACATAGAACGGGTAGAATACTTTTAACATTAAAATTTGATATAATTCTTCAATCAACATTTATTTATTTCTAGCTAGTGAAAAAAAAATAAAAAGTAAATACTAGTTAGAAGTAAACATCTGAAATGATCACATTTCAGATGTTTACTTCTAACTAGTATTTTAAAAGAAAGCTCTGTTTCGTAGGAATAGTGTTGTATTTTATGTATAAGATACATGAAGTTACACCTTCCCCATGGGAGTAGGCAGAACGCCACCTGCTACGGTCCTAAAACCTCCTTTTACTTCCTTTACGTTATTTTATTAAAAGTGTTTTTCCTCTTGTCCCCAGGCCTTAGTCGTGTGCGCATGCATAGCGCTGACGTCGGCTCAGTTCGGACATTACGATGTCGACTTCTCCGACTTCGGCACTAGCTTCGGAGCCCCGACTTACAATAACTTCGCGGCCGCAGCGAGAGACCCCAGGGCTAACCCCGGTAAGGGAATCCAAGGTTTTTTTGACTTTTTATTTATGCATGGCTGCATGGGTACGAGGAATATAACATAACATAATTATATTCTCACTGCTAAGACATTGACTCTGTGAGTTGGAGCGGGCCATGATGTCGGTCATGTATATTGTATTTGAATATCAATAGATGTTATCAACTCAGCTTATCACATTTTTCTCCTGGACATAGGTCATCAACTTCTGCTTCTACACCCAGTTTCACTGCTCAGGGGCTTTTTAATTTATCTTGCATGCCTTTAACCTAGGATCAACTCGAAAATTCAGAACTTCCGTTTAGTTTCATGGTTGAAAATTGGTCTTTCGATCCTTAGACATTCTGATGTAGAAAAGAATTCTAGAACATTTTGCGCAAGAAAACTAAGTTACTCTACCTCTACAAAATGCATGTTTAACGCAATTTATTCACAACTCACTACCCAATCATGTTGTTTCAAAGTCATATGCTTTGGCACTAATTGTAATACCTACTGCTAAATCCGACGGATTGTTACCAACTATAATTCTGCCTATTCGTGTTAATGCATATGTAATACCAAATAGGTATTTTGTTCTGCATGTTTGTTTATTTACTTTGCTTTGTATATTGTAATATGTAGATGAGATTATAATTATTTTGTCATATAGATTACCAAATTTTAAGATTTGATTTGAAATACCTTAATAAGAGCTAATTGAGAACAAAATTGCAATACTAAATAATATCATAAATGCGAAAGTGATCATGTTTGTATGTTCGTTACGCTTTCACACCTACATCGTAGAACCGATATTGATGAATAATTTTGGTGCAGAGGGACCCTGGAGATGGTCATAGGCTTCGCTCACGTTAATGGATTAACGAGAGCGAAGCAACGGGCTTTAGCTAGTTTACTACAATTACAAAACTCCATGAGTTTGTCATTGTCATACCAAGCTCTATTTTTCAATGACACACATTAATAAAAGACCAAACATTAATTATTCCCAAGCATTATAAGTACCTAAACAACCTCAAAGCAATTAAAAATGTCAACTGTTTTTGGTATTATAACAATGTCAAACTTTGCCCTAATGTTTAATTGTTTAATAAAACAGAGACAGAAATACTTCCGTCTCAAGGTTATGTGAAGAACATTGTGGTCCGATGGTTATCTTACAGTTGCGAAATGTAAGTTAGCCCATGCTGTCTACGCCTGTTGTTACACGTTTTCGAGCTTGAAAAATGGTTTCGTTTTTGTAAATAATTGTTCAATTTGATGCATTAGTCTTGTGTATATGTCGCAGCCAAGTAGCTTATCAGCCGTTTTATTAAATGCCTAGCCTTTTCATTGAACAACGCCATTTAATCAGAGACATAGGTGACATGGGCAAGTCATCAAACGATATTGAACAAAAGATGTCACTTAGGTCGCTGAAAAATTGGCGCATTTAAATGAAAAGGCTAGGCTTTTAATGAAACGGCTGATTAAGCTAATTAGCTGCGACATATATACATAACTTAAGCACAATGTTGGTTAATCTAAAAATCTATCTACTTGAAAATGTGCATGTGACAAACAGACAGTAGGTACATGAATTTGCCAGTACTCAATTTGCTGAATAATAATTATTCTGATATCGCAATAAGTCATCGTAATTTTATCAGCTCTGAGATTTATTCAATCAACTTGTGCTTGGTCAAAACATTACACAATATTGGTCAAAAACGGACATGGTTGATAAGTAACTCGCCCATGTAGATATATATCGCACGAACGTTACGAAAAGTCATATTGCGTACATTTTTTGGCAGTTATTTGCACGTTTAATATTCATTCTTTGCAAGTACGGATGTACGGATGTCTATGCAAACTAGAAATAGAAACTCAGCAAATTTTTTTAAAGAAAACTTTTTTTAAATCGTGTTTAACATCGAATCGAATCGAATCGCCGGATAACTAATTAGTTTCCGATTTCATAGTACACCAGTTTGATTGAGCTTAAATAAGTAAGTATTAGTATGACGGAAATAAGCTACAAAACTATCGTCTACGAGACGACCAGTTTATGATCTGTTCATGATGTGACTATTCTTGCACTAGATCTTGCTCAGGTACCTAGTCAAGTTACCAGTTATTGGTGAAATAGCACCATAATGACGTTTTTCTTGTTACACAACCAGCAATTCCCTAAGGCGTGGCACTCACTAATGTCCGTGGCGATGAAATTGAGGAAGTACGACTGTGGACGACTGTACTATAATTAATTGCATGTAACTGATATAACAGTCGTCGCTGGTAAACGCTTTTGTTGTTGGCAGTACAAAGCGCTGGTCCTTTTGCTCTATGGCTAATGTCCTGTGTCGTTTGATAAACCCCCCGTAGTGTTTTGTTTTCGTGTCGTTTGTCCAGTTCCACAGTTCCACCATTAGTAAATCGATGTAGCTGCATTGCGAAAATTGAATTCCTTTGCGGTGGGAAGAAAACGGGCACTTAAAGACAGCAGTTTATAACACAAATCGCACCTTTTATCACGTCATTTAAATTACGAGAACACCTCGCGCCCTAAAATCATTGCAGGAAGTAGATTAAGCGTTTAATGTTGCCAATGCTCGGATTTTAAGCTTATACCTATAATTAATTATCCATTCAATCCAATACACTTTGATTAATGGACACACCTAAATTCCGGGACGTGGAAGCATTAAGTACAAGGCATATTATTATTACCGCACAAAACGGCGGGAAAAAAACATGGCGCTCGCAGAACAGTTCCGGAAAGTTCATAAAATGCTTTGGTGGTTTATTTACATTGCAACAAGTAAATTTAAATGTAAAAGCTGTGTGCAATAAAACAAATTGGAATGAGCGAACAAAGTTTCGCTCTTACGGAACCTTTGTAGATTGATACAAGGCTTGCTGTATGGAAATTAAACATAATTAAATGGCGGGTCCTTTTCTACGGTTAAACAAACCGCAGTTGTAGGTCTATTTGCATTTTGTTGTGTAAGTTATCTCGGTTTTATTCGTTGTAAGACATCGAGAGGGATCTGTATAAATTGGAGAGGGGAGATGTTTAATTTGTCATGAGAATATCGACTGGATTTGGATAAGACAACGTTTTGTATGGAGGAATTTTAAAGAATTTGTTGGGTGTTTACTATGGCATGCAAGTTAATTGTTTTAAACTAGTTTTCCCACTTATCATCATGTATATAATGTCTTTAAGATAATCTTTCAGTGGCTCTTGAAATCAATTTAAATAATGACAATAAACCTTTCCAAGAAGGCTTCTCGATAACTTTATTTTGATTTAATTCTCAGATGTGGAATACCTCTAGAACATTCGTTTCTTAGAAAATGTCTTGATTAGTCTGTTTCGAAGGACCAACTTATTGCTTGCCTTCGGTACCCACGCAGGCCCTTACTAAATAAAGTTTCTCGAAAAGGACTTCTATTTGTATTCAATATTGAACTTGCAAACTTTGCTTTCAAATAATGATGTTATTTAAGACGGTTTTCTGGTTGTCAAATAGAAATCTTGCTTCACTGTTTCATTCATTTCTAAATTAAGATGGTTTCAATATCAATTTTGTTGAGACGATAATTATTTTGCTGTGAATAAATAACGGACAATAGACCAGACGGTAGTGAACCATGCATAATAGCCGATAAATGCTTTTTGTGGCCAGTCTATATTTTACAAGGGCATCTTGTCTACTTTGTAGTGAAAGAAATTCATAATGCCGTACAAAATATCACCTCATCAAAAACGCAATATCTTTAGCGTTTTATTCCGCGATCTATGTTTTCAATTTTGGAACCCTTAAAAAAAGTACTTAATGATTTTTTTCTTTTAATTTTCAAAATGCATTCCAAAAAGATCATGATTCTTTTATTCTCAGTGATATTTCATTATCTGTGTGAAAAAGCGCGGCATCGTACCTAATTGTGAATGAGTTTAACGACCGACAGACTCGTGATTTTAGTATTGTTTTATTTTTTTCTTCTCTTGGCAATAGTTTATCTTAGCCAATTAGAGTTTAACATTGCAGTGTCAAATTACGCGACAATTAGTTAAAAGTTTAACGAAATTGTTTATTTAGCATTTGTTATGGGGTACTTGATTCGTGTGAAGTTAAAGTCACAGGAGTTATGTAAATGATGCTAAATGTGGCACAAACTCAGACCTTGGTCCCAACTGTGTAATACATACATGATTTAAGTTGTTTATGTTAGAAACAACGACACATACCGTTGTCACAATTGTTTGGTGTCAAACTTTGTTTGAGTCAAAGCGTTGTTAAAAGTTAATTGGTAAACGCTAATGCGCTAAGTGTTTGGGCATAAAGCATTACATAAAATTAGAAATTTATTCGTAGTGTCACGTCATTTTGTAGTATTGTGAAGGCAAGGTTGTCTTAGTATTGGAAAATAGTACAGGTTCTTCGTACCTATTTTAATTGATTTCTGAAATAAAACTTATCCTTATAGGTTCTATGAGCTCAAAAGTCAAAATTGACTTTTGATCCAATTGAATTTAGGTTCAGTAGAACTTTGGTCCAAACTCTTTTTCCGTGGACCTATAGATAGAACAGGTTATAAAGAACATTATATCGTATGACATGATGATAACTAAGATTATCACCAATCAAATTACAACATGCCAAACTATTTAAAGTTTGCGTGGTAAGGGACCAATGAGCTGTCGTGAGGTTTCGAAGAATTGCATCGGAGAATTCATTGTGTGCAAATTAACAGCATATTAAAATTCAACCATAATTTGGTCACACGCATGTCCACGCCAATTTTCCACGCCAATAGCTCAAGACGAAGCTAATAAGCCAGCAATTTAACACCACTTGTTCATTATTACAAGACAAATTAAGCCATACATGCTCTTGTTGGTCATCTAGCCATGGCATATTTTCCGTTCAATTTTAACATGCGTAACCGCAGTGTGACATGCTCTTAGAAGGGGGTCCTAATGACAGAATCATGCTTCGTCGAGCAAAAACTGAGGACATGTTGCAAGCCAGTGCTTGACAATACGACAGAACGCATCCCTCGATCGAAATTAATTATGGCTACAGCTTGTGCTTCTGTTCCTAAATAAACAAAGTTTTGGGTTGTATGAATTTGGGTGGGGAGTTTTTGTTGGGTTAATTTAATTATATTTATGATTAAAGTATTTAAAAAAAATACAGAATTTGTTAGAGAGCAATGTAGATTGTAGACGGCACGGTTGGCGCAGTGGTTGAGCAATTGACTGCTGCGCTGCGTGTCGTGGGTTCGATTCCCACACGGAACAAATATTTGTATGGCCTACAGATAGTTGTTCCGGGTGGCTGTTTGTGTATGTGAGTTTGTAAACGCACCCACGATACAGGAGAAATTCCTAGTGTGGGGCAACGTTTTGTAAAAAAATAAAAATAATAATAATATTTATGTATTTAAAAAAATACAGAATTTGTTAGAAAGCAATGTAGATTGAATAAAAAAATAGAGTGACGAAAAATCATTGGAGGTTTCTACCCTAAGCAGAATCAAGTTAGTGGATTCGTTCTTTGGAGTAGATTGTTAAACAATAGGTTTTTATCAATGAGATTTCAGTCTTCTTAAAGATTTTAGATTTCTTAGATTGTTAAAACAATAGGTTTTTATCAATGAGAGTATTTGCTCATAAATGCATAGAGTATTTACGCTAAACATTACTAAACTGATAGAAGTACCAGGGGTTCAAAAAAACACAACAGACACTCGTTAATGGACATTGACACACGGTTAATAGGGGCCATTTATCACCATACACCATTAAGACGTTTTTCCTCTCTAAAGTTCCGTACACTGTTTTTCTTCAACTCCTACATTCGGATAGACTAGATTTAATTAACTAATCACGTTTAAAACATAAAATTAACATTTTATAAGATATTTGTCGATTTGTATATTTTACACGATTGCGTAAAGATGTCGATAGGCTATATAAACGTAATAACTTTTGGAATTTACTATGTGATTTCAACGTATTCTATAAATACCAGAAGCCTCATAAAGAGATCTATGTTGGACATCTCATTTATTTAGTCGAGTTGTTGAAAAGTTCATATTCAAATTGTATGAATTCATAAAGCCGTGCAATGCTATCAAGAATAGTCGTTTTGCAAAACTGCTACCGAAAAGGTGTTCGTTTTGTTTCTCTATCCTTTTGTACTAGCTCATGTCATTACCATACGTTTTGGATTTTTTGTCAGTCGTTTTCAGTGATAGAATGTCAGTTTGTTTATCCCCTACATATTTATAACCTCAATGATAAAAATAGAGATGGGACGATTGATCTGACTACAGCTGCGAATTGGAATGTTTTCAACGTCGAAACTCATTATGGTCGACGACAGATAAATTTGCAATAACGGTCACTGTCCTTTCCTTAATATCTCTTCGTAGGTACCTGGACAATAAATTATGTAGCGCATTTCATTACTAGAAAATGTAAAGGATCACGATAGATGCCAAATTCAGGACAGCTTTATGCCTCTATTTTTTTGTTTACGGAATTATGTATTTTATTATTTTATTTTATTTTACTTATGTATGTCAATAAATGTAGGTGGGTCAGTGACCGTCATTGCAAATCTATCTGGCGTCGACCATAGTTTCGAAGTTAGATTATTTTCCTTCAAATCCCCATTAAAAACATCGATTACCATAACCCAGTACTAGAACGTGGTTTCGTCTAGAATTTTAATTACAATTCATTTGAAAATAAAGTAGATAATATCATGTAAGTGTATGTAGTTTAATTGTTTCGTGTTACCGTCACGACTAGCTTAGCATTTGCTAACCTACGTTCACGCGGTCTGTTTCATTGTTTCAATGTCATGGCGAAGCATCGTTTTGCAATCAGAGCACGATACTCGTTGCGTGAAGTTTTTTCATGTGTAGTTAAGTATATTGTTTTGCTGTAATTATCAATTAAGACCCTTGTTTTAGGTGGTAATTGACTGTAATAGCTTCAAAGGAAAATCATTCTTTGTTTATGTTTTTGGAAGGGATAAATGTTTATTTCCAGTGCTTTTGTTCGTTTTTAATTTTGAAATCAGTTGTTCTTTTTTGCGGTCAAACTTGATGAGATATTTAAATGAGATTGAATAATTAAACGCAGAAATCGCAGGAATCCGAAGGATGCGAGAAGCATAGGTCTCGTCGAAATGAAGACGTTTGAGGGAGCCCTATGTCCAGCAAGTGATGTCTGTCGGTTGAAAGTATGATTTTGACCTTACAAAGGCCTGGTAAACTCATCATTTCTTTTGACTGTGCCTATAATGCCTCTCTTAGTAACCACATGAAGACAACAATGACTCACAGACATTTGTAATACCCGAGTTATTTAGTATCAGAACTTGACATCCTACTTCACAAGTACCTTAGCTTCTAAGGACAAATATTTCGCAACGAGCGTTTATGTCGCGTGCTGGGGGTACAATAGACAGACAATAACATTTATAATTAGGCATGTATCTCGGAAGTAAATTATATACACCTACATACATTGTTGAGGGTATTGTGTAAACAGTGGGTAATCATGAATCAGCGTTCATAACCGTAGGTACCTATTTTATATTATTTATTTGCATTGAGACTTTGGAAGCCCTCCTACTAGGTGGACCGGTGACCTGGTGAAAGTCGCAGGAAGCCGCTGGATGTGAGACGCATAGAGGCTCTAGAGCCTGGACCATTGGTTGAGCTAAAATATGTCGCAAAAGGTTAGAAATGTCTGTGTCGTCAATGTATCTAATATTAACCGCTGCGGCCCCGACATGTGAAAATTTCCAAAAAAAAATACATCTTATGTAATAGGTAAATAAACATTAAATTCGCGATTAATTCGCAACACACCGGTGTGTTGCCGGGGCCGGAGCGGTTGCAAACTGATTTTATAGTTTTCTATCAGAAATGTGGTGTTAACTATGACAATATCAATTTTGATTTTAAAGGTTCGAGTATAAGTTTATTCTTCTTGGTCTTTTGGTCTCTGCTATAAATTAATATCGTCCATCAAAGTGGTCTCAGGGCAACAAAAGGTTAAGAACTCTGCTCAAGACAAAGTGTCCTTCTACAGTCGGTAGCGATTGTTGAAAGTCCAAAATGTAAGAACTCTTTGTCTGTCCCCATTCGGGGACAGATGGGAATACTCCAGATGAATCCCTCCCACGTAACATTTTGATAGCGTTTGTCAATCCTATACATGCGTATAAATGTTGCTCCACACTAGGAATGTATCCTGTATCGTGGGTGCATTTACAAACATATAAACTCACATACACAAGCAGCCAGAACAGGAACAACTATCTGTAGCCCATACAAAAATTTGTTCCGTGCGGTAATTGTACCCGTGACACGCAGCTTAGCAGTCAATCGCTCAACCACTGCGCCAACCGTATCGTTGACGTGTTGTTTGACGTTGACAATCGCTATCACTACGCTATCGCTGACATGTGAGCCAATTCTACTAATTTTTAAACAGCGTACACATTCGCATGTCAGTCGTAAACTGTCAAAAAAGCCTAAACCCTAAAATTTTGACAGATTGCGACTGAGAAACGAATGTGAACGAATAGCACTTTTCAATAGAAATACTATTCCTTCTGCCTAACTTGTAAAATTAAATTATGTACCTAATGGTATTGTCTTCTTTCTCTACCAAAGTTTTGTAGGTATGAGGGTGTTCAAATGTTCTGCTACATCCTGTGTATGAACGACCAAAATGTAAGGTAAAAAGATTTAGCAACAGGATGTAGGTAAAAGGTCCGTAAAAGAGACGCATTTGCGTAATTTTAATTAATAATTATGCGTATCTGATTCAAAAACAGGCCAAGTATGAATTTCAGTTGCATGTTTATGTTATTGTGACCTTAGTTTTAGCATAATTGGACTTTCAATATTAGTTTTTAATTAGCTGTAATATTGCTTAAAGTTGAAGCGTACTTTGATTATTTTAAGTCAAACAGCTATAATTATTTTAAAAGCTACATTTCAATGTATAAGGCAGTGACTTTTCAAAGAGGAATGTTTTCCCACATTTGTAAGCATTATCTATCTATCTATTATATAAGTATATAACCATCTCGTGTCAAGTTATTGTGTTTGTGGTCGCACTCCTCCGAAACGGCTCGACCGATTTTTTATGTATATTTGGTAGATATGAGAATAGGTCGTAAAGTATATTTCATACTTGATATGCGCGGACGATGTCGCGGGCAAAAGCTATAAAATAACTAACAAAAAAAGTGTTACCTATTTTATATTGAAATACCTGGCAGTAGATAAAGGTAGTACCTGTCTGCCAATATATCTAGCGGACTAATCTATTCCATGAACAGAATTAACGATAAACGAGGAAGGTTTATCGTTCTTTCTGTTAGTAAAAACCGTATCAAAATCTGTTGTGTGGTTTAGAAGAAGTTTGCTGAGAAACGGACAGGCAGACTTTGATTTACACTATTTAGATAATACGAAAGTATGATATAAGTACTCTCGACTCCCATATGTTTAGCGAAAAAATAATTCATGATCATCTGCCTAGCCTTTTCCCAACTATACTGAGGTCGACTCCCAGTCAAACCGGATTCAGCTGAATGCCAGTATTTTACGTGGAGCGGTTTTCTACCAGACCTCCACAACCCAATAACTGGGTAACACGGTACTTCTTGACCAGACTCTGTCAGATTTTTAAGCTTCTGACAATCCGTCACGACTGCCAAAGATCTACAAATGACAGCCGGGACCAACGGCTTAACGTGCTTTCCGAGGCACGGAGGAATCTCGAATCTCGATATGTTAAAAATGGTCACCCATCCACAGACCAACCTCGGTAAGCGTTGCTTAATCTTGAAGATCAGTCCATGCGGGTGTTATTGTTTAGCCACGAGCTTCTTGAACAAATAATTATTTCCCAAAAATTGTGTCCTCAATACCAGATTATCATTTCATCACATTATTGTCTCGCATAACGATACTATTAATTACACATTAGTTGGGTACATTATTATAACAATGTGTACAATCTTTCATTGCGTAAATGGACCTATGTGGGCCACTGAAATAGCCGTGGGGGCCAATTGGGGCCAATCATTGTGATTTTTAAAGCGATCGTTTTTTAAGGGGCTTAATTTTATAATAATGGATTATAGCATGCGTGGGCGATAAGTTGATGTAATTATTGAGGACTGAAGAGTAATTAGTGTTTTCTATTAAAATCTGATAGACTTTGACGTAATTTAATCTAAGTTTATTAGTTTAGCTTGCTTGCTTCAATAGCTTAGGTTTATGATGAAAGCTGATTTGTAGACACGGAAGAGTTATAGGTACTCATGCTTTTGCAGTTTAGAATACTATAAATATTTAATGAGCTTGGTAACATCTAAGTAAACAGTTAGCAACTTGCCGCTTGCTTGCTTGCTAGTTACAACTTGCCGTATGTCTATTCACTGAATAAAAATATTTACGCGTTTTTTGACAACTAAATCTAACCCGTGTTGGCCAATAACAGAATCCAATTTTGCTCAATTATTATCATGAAAATAGAGTACCAAGAAAGGATTTTTGAAAAAGGGGTCAATAGAAGCCTGCCAGGGTGGCGGATTTTGTTCGAAAGAGTCACCGCGGCTCTGGAACGCAAGGGATCGGATGGGCTCATTTGATGATCCATAAAGAAAAGTGTTCAATAGGAGATGACAGTGTGTGTGTGTGACAGTGTGTGCGGAATTTCGTCATATTATATGCCGATGGGATGGGATTCCATTGGGCAATTGGATTGTCTTTTGTAAACATATTAAAAACAAGGGGAGTGGGCTGGCCATGTAGCACGAATGCACCCGGAGAGGTGGGCGAGGATCGTCACTCACTGACTCGTCGAGGTCGACCGCGGCGAAGGTGGTGTGACGATCTCAACATGTTTGCAGGGAAAACTTGGCCAGAGATCGTTCAAGACAGAGAGATTTGGAAGGAGAAAGAGGAGGTCTTTGCCCAGCAGTGGGGTACAAAAGTAGGCTAACAAAAAAAATAAGAATCCAATGAAGAAGCACCTAATAAGTTTTTATCAAGACGTTTAAGAAATCTATTTATTGAGACGTAATTCTAGAATATTAGTAGTATCTAAAGACATTTACGACTAAAGTTGTACGTAAGCAAAATAATGTGACCATTAATACTAAAATTTTAATAAGGTTTTTATTGGCTATAAATAGATTTAATTAGGAAGTCTTACTTCCCTATTGCTAAATGTGTATGTAAATATGTTAAAAATAATCCTTGATAGTTTCATCTTTGACGTTTGTACATACATAGGTGTTTTCTATTTATATAACTAGATGTTTATGTATATAGTCACAAACCACTCAATGTATTTAACGCCAAACGTATTTAAAACTTTTAAAGTTCAATAAGTAAGTGTAATTTTTAAACAATAAAATTGACAGATATCAATTAGTTTAGCACTAAATCGGTTTTATTATATTGTATTGCAAGTAGGCCTTAGGCCCGGTTTCCACCAAAGCGGAGAGGAGAGGAGATGTGTTGAATAAACCAATCAGATTTCGTTATTTCCAAATCTATCTATAGCATATATCTATAATCGTTCTCCGCTTAGCCTATCGGATTGATTTATTCAACACATCTCCTCTCCTCTCCGCTTTGATGGAAACCGGGCCTAACACTATTGAAAGTAAGTTTTCATCCACTGTTAAAGATTTTTAATTACTAATAGAATTTATGTAGCTAATGATGCCATAAAACACTTGGAATAAAATCTGCCATATCAAACGAATTTTCGATGCTCACATAAAACTATTTCTAGCAATCCTTCATAATTTTCCGCCCACCCAAACGTAATGCTGTATCTTACAAACAAACAACCAATTTACATAAATTATGTCCTAATACAGCAAAAACTATAGCTAATAATTTGATCTACAATTCGACTTATCCTTGAATAGCCACATAATGGCATAATAGTCCCATTATGTCACTTACTAGAGTCCGACCTAAATACCTTTTGCAGCTAAAACCGAAACCGTAGCCGAATATTCGGCGTCACTTTTAGTTTCGGCCGAAACTGCAGCTGAAACTGATGTTAGTAAATATGCAAGTTTTACGTATTGATTCCAATACGTAAAACTGAAAACCTCATAAAATTCATATCAATTTTAGTATGGGAACAGGACCGAAATTTGGAAAGTTAATATTATTATTATTTATTTATTTATTATTTTATTATTTTTTATATTTATGAGAACATACATAGACTAATGAGACTGTTTAGTTATCTGTAGTAACCTAGCGGTTGTGATATAGCTAACGCTCAAAATAGCTAATTTCGATCGAGCCGAACATTCGCATGATTTTAAGCCGAAACCGAAACTGCGAACGAATCTGGCCGAAACCGAGAATTCGAGCAGACACTATCAGTTACATCTTATTTGTCAAAGACCAACATTCATTACTTTATAATTTAGTTAATAAATAATTAGCAGTTACTTATAGGTTAACGAAAGCTTATCGTGCTTCTGATTTACATTTCAAATCAATTGTGTAATAATTGCATGTTAAGACGTAATTGGACTTATAACTTATTGTTCGTTAATTAGCAAGTCTATCAAGGACTTTTAATTTGAAAGGATTTCTTTTGGCACGCATAATTATTTTACGTTGGCGAAACTTTATGGGTTGCTTAACTGTTATTCAGATTAAATAGACCTTTATTAAGTAAAGTACACTAACATTTAACTAGGTAATCAAGAAGCCTCGGTATCAAAACGTTCTATTATTCCCAAATCGTCCTATTCGCAACTCGTCCTATTAGCAGAACGTCTTAAAAACAAGAGAATGGGAAAAGTATAGTCACAACACACTAATTTAAGATTTTTGAATTTTACGAGTAAATAGTGACTTCTTTTTTCGCAATAAATTTTTTTTTACATGTTTTTTTTAGTTTGATTATTAGATTGAATAACGTCCCTATAGGACTTTATTCGACACTAGCTTCTGCCGGTGACTTCGTCTGCGTAGAGATTTTTAGAATTGGGTTTAGACTGAAATTAAAAAAATCTTATTATTTTGCCAGCGGCTCCATCCGGAAATTCTTTTCCATGATTCTGATCTCCTGGTAGTTTGTTAATCTTTACCGCTCATGTCTACAGCTCCTGAAATACTTCTTCATGATTCCTGGGCTCCTGGGAGTTTGTGAGTCTTTGCCGTTCTAGATTTACTACAGTCTCCGTCTTTGTACTTGGAATATGAGATTGTATAAGTGCTGTCGACACCGGTTGTGTTCACACCAGACGTATAATTATTTGTTTTGGTTTGAATTTTAACAAAAAAAAAATAAAAGCTTGTAATAAGTTAACTAAACAATGAGCCATGACGAAAAACTGATGGTAATTTTTCAGCATAACCATACTTTATATTAATAATAATAAAATTGTTTATTTTCTCAATCACAAATAAAACAAATGAAAAACTTACTTATTACTTTGACAATCGGACGTTCAGCTAATAGCATGGCTAATATCTTGCAAATAGAATGATTTGCTGATAGGTCATTTTGAGAATAGGATGTTTTGATACAAAAGCAAAATGAATTACTATGAATTAATTCAGATCGACGAACTCATAAATAGTTTACGTCATTAATCACTTAGAGATAATTGATGTAAATAACTAAGCATATCATTAATATTTTTGTGTGTAATGAAGACAGTTATACTCTTGTTATGAGGAAATATATAAAAACATGTGAGTGAGTCTGTAATACCAGGTTGAGGAAATTACTGGCGGATATAAACGAAATTAATGGTTCCTTATTTTAGCAAGGAAGATATAGAGAGAAGGAGGAGCTCGTGGCTAAAGAATAACAGCCGCATGGTTTGATCTTCAAGGTTAGGCAACACTTGCCAAGGTCAGTATGTGGATGGGTGACCATCGAAACTCCTCCGTGCCTCGGAAAACACGTTAAGCCGTTGGTCCCGGCTGTCATTTGTAGATCTTTGGCAGTCGTTACGGATTATCAGGAGCCAGAAAATCTGACGCCAGTCTTGCCAAGAAGTACCGTGTTATCCAGTTAATGGGTTGTGGAGGTCTGGTAGGCAGCCGCTCCACGTAAAATACTGGTATTCAGCTGAATCCGGTTTGACTGGAAGCCGACCCCAATATAGTTGGGAAAAGGCTAGGCAGATGATGATTTTAGCAAGGAAGATTATATACAATGGCGTCACAGCTTATTGAGGTGTCGCGGCCGTCAAGAGGATCGAGCACAAGGAGTATGGCTTTATTTCCCTAAACAGAATCTTTGTTTACATCATGAACAGATGAGAAAATTATGTTTTTTTTTACCAGCTGTGGCTGTGCTAACTACATTAATACCAACCTAATACTATTTAATCAATCGATCAACTCGATTCCTGTAGTTATTACTCTCCCAAGCTGCATCACAAGACCCATGCCTTCTGAATCCAGTCTGTGCCAGCTACCTTTTCAAGGTAGCACCAGTTCGGAGTTGGGGCAGTCCGCGATACACTTCTGCCTAAGGCTCGCCTGTTCCACCGGCTATCGGCCCTTCCACAAGCTTGGCCGGCCAACACGTACTCCAGTGTGCTTACCTTGCTAGCTATTGCCATTTACTGGGCACAAAACAAGATTCTCGAGAAAACTAGGTTAAAGTTAAATTGATTTAAAAAATATGTATAGTTTTGTTTCTCTCCAACTGATCCATTACTCTTGGATATCTGGTGGAAAATGCTTATGAATAAGAATATTTTTTTGTCAAACACGCGTTTACATAAACTGACTAATCAGACATGCAAGGTGTTGAATTAAAAGATTTTGTGAGCGTCCATGTTTTGCCAATAACAGCGTACAAATTTTGGAGGTATAAAAAATTACATTTAATTGCGTTTTACATGCAGTCATTCTAGATTTCATTAAAAAATACAAAACAGTACAGTATTTAATAAGTATTAATATAGTCAAAATAAATTAAATTATGTCCAGAATATTCATTATTAATGTAGTCGAATAGAATCATTCAAAAGTCAATTTATTTAAAATTCACATTAGTGATTAGTCTTAGTGCATTGAGTGTGCTTTTGTTCTTATGTGCGAGTTCCTAAGTCTAAATAAATACATTTGTCTCCGCAGCAGTGGACGCCAAGTCTGCTAAAAATGTTCTCTTACGATATTTTCCGGTATCAAATAGAGACTCCTGTCTTTAGAGAACACTCATAGGTATGCTTGTCATAAAATAGTCATGCGGAAACGCGAAACTAATAAGGGTGACGAATGTCAGATGACTGAGATTATACGAGTACGTCTGTATTAAAGGTTGCGTGGTGTGGATGCAAGAATTAATCGTTCGTCATGCCCTTGCACTTTATCTTGACTGTTTAGTTCCTTCTCGCGTTGTAGCTAATGGGATGGTGCAACATTTAATTTGAGATGCGAGATGATTGTAATATTTTGTTTTGTATGGTTTCTTTTTTTTATTTTTCTTTCTTTCTTTATTTTATACATAGTTAGCTAGCTGGGGGAATAACGGTTAATCCCTAGAAGTACTAACCCAGTTTTTTTCATACCTACCTTTACAGTTTATGAGTTACTTTTATTAACTGTGTTTTTCAGTTTCTTTCTTTCTGTTCCCTTCTGGTTAATTTAGTTGCGGGATCCAAGACAGTTGAATTGTCGCTATTATTGGTTCCGGCTCACAGAAGTTTTACTAGTTTGGAATAGTGTGGTCTTGTCCCAATTTTTTTATAAACCTACTAGCACTTCGCCCGCGACTTCTTACGAGCATATCCCCCACACACAAAAAAGTTATTTTCCATTTTTTTTAACTTTGCCCAACACTAGGAATTTCTCCTGTATTGTGGTTTTACAAACATATAAACTCACAAACACAAACAGCCAGTTTAGATAAAGATCACATCTTTATTATATATTTCTTTATGGTAGTTCAGATTCTCTAGAAATGTCTTGTCAATAAGTCTAGTGATCTCAAGCTCGACTTCTGACCGAGTAATCCTGACTTCGATTCACTCTCTGTGTGGCCTTTACTTTACGATAAAGGAAAGTGTTGACGCAAAAATACAAATATGAATGATAAAGTGACGCATATTTACGACACATAACTGTAAATTTATTTCCAGAAATGTGAAAATCTCATCGTAATCGAATGAAATCTTAATCCGGTTTGTTTTACATAATACGGCGTAATTGCATAATATCTCAATTACCGATTAAATTATTGGCCGCAAATCTTCATTATAGTGTCAAAGGATAAATAAAGTTAGTTCGCCATATTGAATTACGATTGATTGAGTACTTTGGTTGATAATATCGGCATGAAAATGTAGTAAAGCATTTTGTCTGTGTTTAGAGGGAAAGGGTGTTTATCTAGTGTTTTGAACTAGTCTATGGTTTATCTAGGATCTAGCCTTTATTGAAACTTTGTTTCTAGTGGTATAATTTGATTATCTTGTTTTATCGGGCTGAGATCTGTGAGTTAAAAACTGAAGCAATCGTCGACAATGGACATGATTGTAGGTCCAGTATCTTTTCAATCTATCTTGCGATTGAAAATCGTGTGCCTGTCTTTGAAAGAGAGATATTTTCTATCTCTGATGGAACTGCCTATAAACCTGTAATTTTATATAGAGGTTATAGAAACGTCTAAACTAACCTGAAGTTCCTGAAGAACACCTAAAAGTGAGATAGATTGGCGATAACGATTTGATGGGTTTTCCACGTGACAATTCGGTAGCACAAGGCAACCATGACAAAACATTTTTTCAAAAATACTTTTTCAAAAATATTTTCTAGAGTATTGTTCCTTTAATCTTCTGAATACGACAACTTTAGACCAAGTATTAACAATAAAATTAGCAAACTTGCAAGTTTCAGTTCAGAATGCATAATTTGTGAGTGCGATAAACAAGAAATAATTTATCTTAAAGACTGTCTCACCCAGCAGGGAAAGTATGCAACAATAGATATCTGGTAGTGCGCTTAAGGCCCGGTTTCTGAATTAAGAATTTATTGTCAATCTTTAGTTTAGCATTAGAAATTGCTGTTGTTTGAAAATTTCTTAAATTTTCAACCCAAAAATTGATTCAATTTTTTTGTGGGATAGAATTGAAATATAGCCATCAAACTTTCGTTCATTGCTAGCATAGCGTAAGTTTATCTATAAAGGGACTGCTGTACTTTGCTAGTGATGGCCAGGGTCGGTAGGTAGCCTATAGCAATTATTGTAAGTTCATAATTCCAATGGCACACACACATCTATTACTTTTTCTAATACCAATTCCTTACACTTTTTGCTCCTCATAAGCAAACCCACCAAAATTGATTTAACCACTTAACCAATAAAGCAATTCTTATATTGTTATAAAAGTACCCAAAATTCTGTGTATGCGCATTCATGTCTCCCCCTTCTATTTTGCCCAAAGGCCACTGTCTTTCAATTATCTAGCAACTAAAGTGTCAATGTTCTTTTTTTCATTGTCAAATTCACGTTTACCTAATTGATAAAATCTTGACAATTGATTAACGATTTAAGATTGAACTTTTGTCAGACTGCTGACAAATTTTATAATATGGTCGTTAGTTGATCTTTGAACTGACAGATTGATTATAATCGCTTCGTCTGATAAGATCAAAAAGAAACGTTCCTTTGTTCGTTTTCGTTTCAATTCTAAGAATATCTTGAATGTTGAGGTTGAATTGAGGTAATGTTTTCTTTAATCATACAGATTGTAAGTTAAGATCTAAATTCTTCTTGAAACACATTTTAGTTTCAAGAAGATGTAAGTTTTGCAAGTGGCTGATATTTCTGTCACCTAATGTGTAACGGGATTATGTGATTTGTTTTTGTTTAAGTTACTTCCCAAATGGAAAAAACTTCCGAAAATCTTCAAATCAGATTTTTGTCAGGAACTCGAGCCTATATAGACCACCATGCGTCTGCATAATGTATATTCAAAAGACAACCAATAACATAAGCTATATAACTGTTCCAGGTCCAGTGCTGTTCCCTCCTTCTCCCAGCGGTGACCCCTCGCAGACCAGCGGAGTGGTCGTAGGAGCATCAGGCTACGGCTTTGTTCCCCCCGGCTCGCAAGGTAAACCTTACGGCCGATGATTTCCCCCTAGTCATACGTAGTTAGCACTAATATTAAAGTACAAATTGTAACACGAGGTTTCAGGAAAAGCACATTTTTTGCCCGTCCAAGGCAATTTTTTTGGGCATTTTTGTCCTGGAAATAGAACCCTGTTTGACAATTTCTGTCAAGGAATAGCCAAACAGGACTCTTTTTTCTCTCAAATTTCAAATTTAGACAAATATTTAGTTTGGCTTTACAATTTATGGAAAATTTATAAAGGTTTACTAACAATGGTGGCTGAAAAACTTAGTTGTTTAGGGTATGATTACGATTTTACAGGAAATCGAAATTATGTAAAATAATAAAAATAGTTAAATTATGTATGAGTTAAGTCGGAAGAAGAAGACTGGCGTTAAGGTTAAACTAACAATTTAGCAAAGTTACACATTTTCTAACCTCGTGTTACAAGCTTGTACAAATAAATGTAACTGTTTAATATGTTATTCTACCAAGAACTATTAACTGGAGAATAGCATATTGACTGTAAATTATTTTTTTTGTTAAATATTGCTGTAGTTTAATTTAATTGCATGGGTAGTTTTTGCATGAGTTGTTCCCAATTGACTGTATCCCACGGGATGGGTTTATTATTTTGGCCGAACCTGTGGTGGAAAAATGGGATATCAGTTGTTGTATATATAAAAAAATGCTGGTATACTAAGACACGTATATTTATAATTGTATATTAGTGACCTGACAAAAAAGGAATTTGTATTATATAGTGTTGTGAATGAAGTTGTGATAAGAGCCCATGTTATTTATAATTTATAATAATAAACGAATGAATTATTATCTGTTTTATTTTTTACCCAAGCGTCGCACAAATAACACGCATGTTTGCACTGCCGTTTTATGTAGATAGGAATCTAATAATTCGTACATAGTAATAATATGAATAACAATGGAGAATGTGATTAGTAATTAGCATATTGTAGAGTAGTAAATTATTAGCTTTTTTAACTATCCACACTGTATCATTGTTAAATTAGTCGTGATTCAGACTGGTGCACGATTTACTTGGTAAGACATGACAGAAGCGATCCGTCACGTCGATTTAACTCTTAAGATAAAATAAAGGAAACATACAAGAATGTATAAACACAAACATTAACATTAAAAACATTGTGATTGGGTAGGCAGATAATACAAGCCATTAAATAAAAATTATTTTGTTTGTTTGGATTATTCTTACTTCCGCAACCGGAAACATATATTATTTAATAATAAATGTCTATTATAGTGATAAATTAAATTCTAATAATAGATAATTATAAGAAAAGATAAAGCCAGCTTTATCTTATTTATTATAATTTCTAGACACTGCTTAACATTGCTTTAATATTAATAATATTAAATAGAAAAAGGCCAGGAAATGAATATATGCTAACTAGCTTTATTGGATGTAAAATAATTTATTGATCATGATAAAATACCAATACTAAAATTAAAATATGTTCAATTTTTGTCCATTACTCTCAAAATAACCAAATTAAATTTAACGACAAAAGCTAGAAAGGTAAATAATTAACATAAAAGTATGTCAATAAAACTAGGTCGACTGCTAAAATTAAATTGTCGACATATTACTCGAAATTAAGAACTGTACGACAATCGGTTTATATCGAAAGTCGTGATTGATTCGGCAATAGTGGACAAAGAAAATAATTATAAATAAACTTAATAGGGAAACGAGTTGCTTTCTGATCCGGCATTACGAAGGTCACTTGATCATGCACGCGAACTTGCCGGATCGAGTGATCTGAGTCTGACATTAGGCGGTTTCCACACGGAGATAGTTCCGCGATCTACTGATAACTTTTCTATGGTTTCTACATCTATTGTTTTAGAAGTATTTTCGCTTGCCAGTAGGAGGTATAAGGGTTGTGTGGGTCAGACAGGTAGGTCCATATAATATGTTGGTATTCAGCAGCATCTTGTTAGACTGAGCTGAACGCAATGTTGAAAAGAAAACTAAATATGTCCGTAATAACAATGAAATCGTAATTTTTATTAGATTCTGCTCATGGCATGACTTAAATATATTCTTCACCCATACCCGATACACGTACATACGAGTAGGTAAGAAAAGGCTATTAAGTGGATGACTTCGTTAATATACTAAAACGAACGAGTGATCTGTATAGTTAGGCTGACTCTATATTGGTATAGTTGAATGATTGGTTGTTACTTAGATAAAACGGGCAAGCGTCTTTCACTTTTCTATTGTTTTAGTGTGAACTTGGTTGTTAAAGGTTAGGCTTAAGTTCAGTACGGTCTGCAACTCTAAGAATGGTCTAAAGGAATACCTCCCTCTCACAAGCTTTCTCGTAAAAGCATGTGAAATTATTATTTTTTCTACATAGATACTAAAAAAAACACTGTTTCCCCAATTATGTGGAAATAGCATCTTGACCAATACTATTTTCACCAGTCAACCTTAACAGTTTTGATTCTACGATGCACAAAACTGATGAAAGTCAAAAATTCGTGTTTATTTATTTACGAGTTCAAAACACAATGCACCTGCACTGATTCACCCCTTTAAAATTACAAAACGGGAACTCCAATGAGTAAACCGAAATCACACAAAAACTGATTAAATATAAATGTGTCAGGTGATTCTAATCATACTCAGTTGACTAACTCGCCAAGTATGTAGCGGGTCTTATTATGAACTGTGGAATTGACCTGAGGGCATTGCGTTTTGACACGTCAAGTTATAATATGTCTAATAAGTATTAGTTAGTTGTAATAACGTTGTATAGGAAACATTATAAAGCAGTTTAAAGTAGTTTAGTTAAATGCATGGTAGCTGAGTCATTGCTGTTGAAATGTCTGTTACTTTGTACGGCATTGTTCCTGAAATGCAACCTCACAAATACTTGTAGACAGCTTGCACTCGCTAAATTTAACTTGCTTCGTTTGTGTACGAACTTAGAGTGGTAAATCATTGTAAAGGTTGTATAATTTACTATTCATTTGAATGTTTGATTTAATTATAAATGAATGATAAATATAAATAAACACAGAAACGTTTTTACAATCAAACACTCGCTTAAATTAAGTCTTCATCAAATTAATAACACAAAAACAAGAGATTAAATTATTCATAACGGACCTTTTTAATTGTGTTTGACGAAATTTCTCGATGACTTCATTTATATTTTCGGGTTCACTTTCAACCCGGAATATTCAATTTGGGTACTCATAATCTCGGGGGCCCTCCCTGCACGGTCAAATGCGTTTTAATTATGGAATTGACATATCACAAGTCCATGGGCTGCGCACATTTTGTAATTTAATAAAAGAGTTTGGACTTATGAAATTAATTGGAGCCTGCCTCCGCCATTTCTGGCGAGACCTCTGATATTTATCTAATGCATATTTATATGTTTGCTCACACAAAAACAGGGTGTTGTTTTAGGTGTTGGTTTTATTCATTCACACTAGAACCCTTTCTGTTTTTTGTTTTTCAAATTAATCCACACAGTATGATATATATATTTCGTTTTAATATCTCTTGATAGTTTCTAAGCGTTTCTTGTAAGATAACAACTGTTTAAACAGAGGGGAGGAAAACGGATACGTCTTGAAAACTTTCTCCAATGTTGCCAACTTAAGACAGTTTCATAAGCTTTTTTGCTGTGACAACTCAGACATGTATTATGTTTTATGAAAGAATTGTTTGTTTTGCTTCGTCATTGTTCTGTAGACATTCTTTATAAGATTTGTTGTAAAAGTTCACCTATGAAATTGAAGGTATAGGTATTTCTTTTTAGGTGTTTGCAAAGTGATATAAGTACCTATATAAATTATGGAATGAATGAACAAGGGAGAATAGATCGCTTTTCGATAATCGATACCAAAGTCTGAGCCATAAGAAATAAGTTTATAGAATCAATTTTTAAAAGGTATTTTTGAGACGTTATGCCAGCGCTCTTGATTTAAATAATATTTAACTTGACAGATGTTTTATGGACATAGATGGGGTTGCCAGCGCCATATTGTAAACATGATATTGACGACACGGTTGGCGCAGTGGTTGAGCGATCGGCTGTTCTGCTGATTCCCGCACGGAACAAATATTTGTATGGCCTACAGATAGTTGTTCCGGGTCTGGCTGTTTGTGTATGTCACTTTGTATGTTTGTAAACGCACCCACGATACAGGAGAAATTCCTAGTGTGGGGCAACGTTTTTTTTTTTAAAGAAGAAAAAGAAGAAGAAGACCAAAAAGTATATAAAGATAATAGATATGGACTATGTACATCAAATCTAAACGCATATTAAAAAGATAAAGAGCTAACTAACGAATTTTTTTTATCACTGAAACACTCGTTTTAAGCCACTTTTATTCCAGAAAAATGAAAATACAACCAAATTGAAAACCACCTTTTATGAAGTCGGTTAAAAAAGCTACTTTATAAACGTACCATATTTAAAACAATACTTATAAGCATTATATTTTCCCAAAATTAACATAGCACTAACTAGTCTACATGCATTTTAGTCAGTTTAAATTGTAACACGAATTAAATTCTAGGTTTGTTCTTAATGAACACGAGTTCTTGTCTGACTTAAAACTTTGCACGTCTGTAATACGTGCATCGCTTGTTCTGAGTAAGGGTGAGGTCATGGTGATAGGGGAAGCCAGAAGCGATGAGCGTTTAGGTATAAACCTAGTTTAGACGTGTTGACGACGTTTAGAGGCTAACAGGTTGGATAGGTTTTCGGACAAATTCCTCGGTCTAAATTTCAAACTTTCTACTCACACATATCATATAAAAACACACTAGATTTAAGTCACATACTAGATTTAAAAGAAACACAAGTATTTATAACCAAAGGTTTTAATTTTTTAATTTATCAAAACACAAAAAAAAAAAAAACTTTGTCAGTTTTCTTACTGAGGAATACGACGTATGTACGACAATAATGATTACGCTCGCTAGCGTGTATAAAATTGCTTCAGATTTTGTAATCACTTCGTTTCTAGATCTACATTCAATCCAAAAATTAAAAAGCCCAACTCGAATAGTACCACCACCACGCGACACCAAAAACCATTCACCAGGAACCAAACCCTTACCAAATTAGACTCCGCTCCAATGCACCATCTACCTCCTATGACTTGGATAGCACTACGACGGATGTGACGCGTCTCGCCGTAGCGGCGCCGCGCCGGATCCGGCTGAAGGGTTGCCCCGTCACAAATCAAGTTATGAGAAACGCCACAAAAGGAAACTTTGTGCATTTCCGAGCCGGCAAGCGTGAAATCCGACACAAACGACCCCGCACAACTTTAAACCTTAAAACTTAATTCGTAAGCTCGAAAGTTCAATGTGTGTGATCCCAAGCACTCTTCAATACTGATATAACTTTACTTGAGTGATTATTTTTGGTATATTGAATGTGTTTGGAACATTTTGTATTAAATTGTTAGCGTAAACAATGATCTGAATGGCTCTGTTTTGGAGCAGTAACAAATTAGAAGTTAATATTAGTGTCATATCATAAGGCTGTACTTAAGGCGGTATGAGGTATTTGTAGCGGCGGAAAAAAACATACAAATCGAAATTTTCTCACTGCTATAATTGCTACAATACAGGATGATCTGATACAAATCTTTATCGACGATCAACAAAATGTCATAAGCATGAGAACTGTCATGTCTGTTACACCTTTTATGTCAGTGACGTTTTGACAGTCAAATTGGGAGATGGAAAAACCTAGATATTTCACCACTGGGCGTAATATAATTTTGTATTGAATTCAATTAGACTTAGCATGCGTATAACAATTTAACAGACAATATAAATAATATTTGTAATACATTACTGAAAGCGATACAATAGAATTGAAATCTCGACAAAAAATATTATAGGTATCACGAGCAAATTATTGTACATTGACTTTTATTATTTGATTATAACCTTGTGGTCAGTTTTGTAAATATTACGACCAATCAAATATACGTTAATATTTTTTGTCATAATTGAAAGTAACAAACTTCAATAAACTGTTGTAATAGTATGCTTTAATAGTTTAATTATTATCCCTGTAAGGACTCATTCACACGAGGGCGATTTGTGTTTTTTGACGAATCGTCTTTTTTACGTTTCGGTTTTTTTTGTCGGCGGCCATACTTTTTAAATGAAAATGACGGATACACGAATCGTGAAATATGGATGTACGTCTTTTAAAAATCACGCTCGTCGAAAATCATGAAACTTAAAGATTTTGTGACGGATCCCGCCCCGCCCGCACATTTCCGTAAGTAGTGGTAGTAGGTAGTTCATCCAAGACTGAACTTTTAATTACGAAACTTTTAATTTGAACATTAATTCGGATATTTTGACGAATTGTGAAAAAACACGATTCCGTAATGCAATGTGAATGTCACCGGAAAATAATAATTGCAAACGCCGTAAGAGTGTAAAATATCGTGATATATTGGAAGCTATTGAATTTGGATTTATTGTATACAAAACGATTTTTTTATTATAGTCTATTATATATTTATTACAATATTACGGAGTCTGCAATTTTTCGGTGACATACGTCCATCTGCCGTCATGACGTATTCTGTTTTTACACGAATCGTCAATGACGTATACCGTGTGAATGCAGCCTAACATGTATTTGAGTAGGTAGAAAAAAGTGGTAATAGGCTGCAGAGGCCTTCCACAAGATGGACCGATGACCTAGTGAGGCTGCTAGCCGATGGATGCGAGACGCACAGGTTGTTGTGGCGACACTTGGGGAGGCCTATGACGTCTTACGGCTAATATGATGATGATGATGATAAAAGCGTTGTAGTCTCGCATTTGGCCACTCTAGCCACAATCTCACCTGATGGAAAATAATGATGTGTTCGACGATGGAACACGATTGCCTAAAAGTAACATATTCACTATTGGATCAGGAAAAACTGACTCCTGCAGGGAATTCCATGCCTTAACTGTACACATGTTAAATGCACATTATGTGAGATATCCGTTATGTACCGTTGGCGCATTGTCGTCTTTTAGTTCGATGATGGAATGGGCTTGGCGTCTGTTGCATTATTGACGCAGCAACTTCAAACTCCAATTTTTACTAACACGCAGAAATCTCTTATTGGTAATCAGTGAGAGTAGGCATTAATAAAAATAATGCTAACCCTACCTAGATCAGTAAGTTTTGGTGAAAAAGAGGAGCGGAATTTTAACATTACTGTGCAAAGTAACTCGATACGGCTAAATAAGAAGTTAATGTGGTATGTTGGTTAGTATTACTGCGATAGATAAGACATTGAGATAACTGGTTTAATTTTAGATCTAAAAATCATATTAAATCAAATCATTTATTTAAATTTCTTAATTCTAAATAATACTGTAGTAAATAAAATAGCAAAAGGTATTAATATCACTGTCGCCTGAACTAGGAGGGTCCTGTGTTTCAGGTGAATAAAAATATTCAAACTGTTCAAAGTACGAGTAGTTCTAAAAAATTCTCCGTCATTGTTTATTAAAGAACATTTTTCAAACCATTTCTAAAAACCTTTTACTTAAATAAATCTAAAGGTTTATTTAAGTATAAGGTTTTTAGAAATGGAAATTGCTTCACAATTCTACCTGCTATAGATTTTCGATAAAAACCGTCATGTAACCCCAAGAAAACATTATAGTAGATTTCAGATAAATGTGCAATAACGGTCATTGACCACATAAATTTATTGACTTTCTTAAAATCAAAAACAGAAATAAAGACTAAGAGCAGTCCTGAATCTACTTCTATCGTGATCCTTTATGTTCTCTAGTAATGTAAAATGGTTCATAATGTATTGTTCGGGTATCTACGAAGGGATATTAGGGAAAGGTCAATGTACTTTATTGCAAGTTTATCTGGCACATAGTATAGTGACATGCTGGCAATACCGTCCCTAGCAGCGGAAACTGAAACGATTCCGTGAACTGTTCACTGCAATTCCGTGATGTGCAACATAACTCCGTTATGACGAAATTATCTACAATTCTTTGTAATGTTCTCTCTTTCATTTCAGAGTATGTGACCTTGAAAAAGTTTTTCACATATTATTTTCTACTTTCAGGGCCTGCGATACCCAGGTTTTTCTACAGAAGACGTATTTATCTAAGAAGGTAGAACAATTAGTAAAATAAAAAAAAAACACGAAATGGTGTCCGCGTTTGTTTGTACAAAATAATTATTTAATTATTACCTGAGTACCTTTTTGTGTAAAATTAATGAAAATCATGATTTATGAACGTGTCAATGTATGCCGAGTGTATATAAATATTAATTAAGACGTGTTTCACCATTATACATAAAATAGTGATTATCACGAAGTGTCCAACAGCCCTTGACTCAAAAATTTATAATATCTCATCTTTAAATTAAGGCGAATCTTTGACATAACAGTAATTTTATGAAGTATAAATAAATACTAACGTAAAGAATTTTCCTTGATTTGAAAAGACACTGTATTTTGTGACGCACGGCAAAATTGGTAGACAGTATTGGACCAGTGCCATTAACGCAATACAACAATGGTATGTTCTATCCTTAAAATGATGCTTCAAGGTCTTGTATGTTAGTAAAGACTATCAGATGCTCAACACAATAGGTATTCAAAGTACAATAGAGGTTTGTCCCATAAACTAAGTATTGCTGGTTGAACTCTGAATCTGCGGCCCTACCATGACGTGAGATGGATATACACCCTATATAGCTCCATCCCTCCTTCTCGCTCGAACTACTCACGCTTTAACACGTCATGGTATGGGGCGCAGGTCACATTTTTGAGTACATGACATTCCATTCTGCTATTGGGCAGTGACAAGTGAGCTATTTGGGCATTGTTGCCATACTGTAGATTATACTGTACTATATGTAGCAGAAGTATTTGTCCGTAGTCGTGTCACTTACTTATATGTCAAACTTAGCTCTGCAGAGTCTCAAGAATTCGTGTGACTCTAGACCTGCAAAGAAATCTAAGATCAAGCTAAAAGTATTTAAGACGTCATTCTGTGTCTATCATTGTCAAATAATTGATAGAAATAGAGAGATATCTTAAATTCGTGTTGCACTAAATGCATTTAGTTATTTGTTGTGCTAATTGTCTTAAATATTATCATTGAGACATAAATAAATAATAGGATTGAATTGTTTATTGAACAAAACATTTTTGTACAGTCAAACACTTGCAGTAAGTTTTACATGTATTACAGCATAATAATAGTGTCTCTAGTATTTGAAATGAATTCTGGCACTCAAGGAAAGATTTAACTTGTGTTTTATATACACACAAGTTAAATCTTTCCGGTTAAATTAGCATTTGGATCCTTTCAGGATCCAAATGCTAATTTTTTAGTGGCAAAAGTTCACATTATTCGGTCGAATTGCCACCTAGATAGCTCAAATTGGAAACCACATCATACTTTGTACAATGAAGAGAAAGAGTCACCGCGGCCCTGGAACGCAAAGGGAATGGAGGAACACGGATGGATTTTTTTAGTCAGTAAGAGTCTGACACTCCCTTCCACCCCGCCCAGAGCGAAAGGAGTCATTTGATGATTGCCCATACTAAAAAAAAATGAGTATAAAGTTAAAAATCGATAATTCAATTTATACAGTGTGTAAGAAGCTTCATAGTCCTTGTAATAATGGTGGAACACGTCTTTTCTCTATGTATTCTTATAATATTATGTAAATACAACACAATGACGAAAAACTGTGATAACAATAAAATAAGTATGTATTTACAATGAATGACAGATGTAAAGTATTTTTAAACCGCATAGAATGTGCCGAATGTGTAATAATTTTGTATGAATTATGGGAATTTATGTGAAAAATAATGTAAATAAATATAAATATGAAAATTGTATGTAAATAAAAGTGCAATATATTTTCAATGTGTCACTTTTTATTCTGCTGAATATTCGACCCTGTAAGTTTAGTGCCTGCTTATTTAAGTACCGTAAAGTTTCAGTTCTGAACAAGCAGAATCCTAATTTTTTTCTTCTGTTTATGTCATTGAAAATTTTTTACGTAACAGTTGATGATATGACACACCCTAAAACATAAAATCAAACTCAAAGTAAGAAATCCTCCATAGGGGCCGATCTTCTGAAGATTTTTCCTTCAGAACATGTGCTCTAAAAGTGCTATTGGAAATATGTAGTAAAGGTAAATGAGATTTGCGTCCTCAGATGTAGTTGCCCGACACTTCAATCTGTTCTCACGGCTCATTTCATCGACTAAACGAAATTCGCTCTTTTGAAGGGTGAATATATCATAACATGGATGTAGGTACAGCTTCCATACTCTTTTACTGAAAGGCTGTACAAGTGTATTGGAAAGCAGACTTATCTGTGAGATAAGGTTTTAAATATAGTCCCGATTTTTTTATAAAAATATTGTATTATTTTGAAGCTATGAGTGCCAGTGGTCCTTCATTTCTGAAGACAGTGTGTTTTCATTTCTTGAAATTTTACAATGTTCCCTTTTACCGCCTTTTCTAGTCTGGGGCATCTGTCAGTTGCTCAGACGACCTACGACCGACGACCCCGACCCATCATCAAGATTGGTTCATAAACATAAAGTTATGCCGAAAGGATACCCCCAAAACCATGATTGACTTGTACACATCTGCGTACCCCTTCACAGCGTACCGGCGCGGCGGCGTGATGTTCTGTTATGAACTGGTGTAAAAAATAAACAGACATGCGATTTAAGCGATCCGCTTTTACTATAATTTATTGAAGAGTTCCGTTACCTATCTCCGAAGCTCATCATCAGATACTTTTCCAAACAAAAAAATAATCATCAAAATCGGTTGACGATTGGCGAAAATATCGCTGAACAAACATACTAAAAAAAACAGTCGAATTGAGAACCTCCTCCTTTTTTGGAAGTCGGTTAAAAATGCCTTTGCTTGTAGTGAAGTCTCACTGACGAAACAGCAGTAACTAGACATAAACTAATTGGACAGAGTTGTTTAATTGATAAAATAATTCTTGCCTCGTGGTCGTACAATTACCCAATGTTCTAGCATTTTATCAGCATTCACGAACACATCGTGTTTATGCTAATGTTCTGCAAAATGTTACCTTGTACAAATATTTGATAATTATGTAGTTTAGTAGTTTACTCAGAGTTATCGTAATGCAATGTTCGAATTAACATGAGAGGAATCACGATTTAATTAGTACCTACTTGTATTCTTTCACTACACAATAAGTTACTTAGAATTGCTGCAATACACAGTTTTATCAAGAAGAATTATTTACAAAAAGGTTTTTGTGTTTCTTTTTCCTACTTTATTTACGTAAGTAGATACTTATTGCTAAGTGTAACAAATTTGAGTGAGTCTGATGATAAGATATGTGGCAAATCATTTTTATTTTTTTAAGATTGTTATTTTTCTTAACTTTCATTATTTTACTAACAGTACATCGTAGATCATACCCTTTTTTATGTTAAGTTCTTTTACTTCATGCAAAGGTGGCTTGATAGAGCTGTACCCAGCTTGTTTACAAGAGCTGTGTGACTATTGTTGGTGTACAATGAAGTATACTCTACATAACCACCTAAGTTACCCCCTTTCACGATCAAAGCGAGTAGTCATCCAGCACATGGAATAACTCAAGGTTAGACGCGTATAGCTGAAACATAGCCCCAAGTAAAATGTAGTGCAGTCCCCTGTATTTTCCTGAACCCTTAGGACACGTATGTGCTCCTCAGAGGGTTATTTATTTTTAAATTAGATTCGTTTTCGGATGTGGCCTACCTTCTGTTCTGTACCCAATGCCATTACGGGAATATACCACGCCGGCACACAGCCTTCAAAGACAAGACGACTTTTTAAGAACATTCTTTTTGATATTCAAATCATGGACGGAAAATCCGTTTATGGCAAGTAAAGCAATATTAGATGTGTGGATGAAATATTCGTAAAATATTTCGACTGTCGGTACTGACTATTGTTTTTCTTTGTAGTTTGTAACATAATATTATTTGTAATGTCTTCTAACTTACGTCCAGCATGTCACTCAATTTAATAGTTTGGAAAAAAAGGTAATGGATCTGGTGTAGAAGAAAAATACTGTTTTATATACAATTAATATTAAAACTATTGATATAATATTGTGGCTTTCATTTAAGGTTTATTAGTACTTTTTAATCAAAACAAGTCAGAAGTATTTTTGGTTTTATTTAATCATGCTAATTTGCTGCTCTTGTAGACGCTGCTTAAAGAGCAAACATATTTCTCTCCACACGAAATCAATAAGCTGTTTTCTTAACCCAGATACAATGCTGTTCGTCCAATGATGAGCAGGTACATGAAAAAAAAAACAAAAAATTACATTAGGTTTAGGTTCTTGTTCCCCCACTTGGAAACAATACTCCTTACCATGAGAAGGAGTAGGCCCAAACTGGAAAATTCGATCCCGGTTGTTTTTCTAATCCCGGGATTTCGGGATTGTTATGTAGACAGGTTATCAAACTTCAGAGCTTTTATTTTCTTCTATTTTGATATAATATTATTAATATAATGAAGTTAATATAAACTAAATCTTATTTCTATAAAATAAACAACTTTCAAACTCTATTTGCCTTTTTCCAAACATGTTTTGATAGGCTTCCAGTACAAGCGTTGCGGATTTTGTAGGGTCGCGGATTTTGTTTAAAAGAGTCACCGCGGCCCTGGAAAGCAAAGGGAACTAGGAGGAGCACGGATGGTTTTAGTCAGTAAGAGTCTGACACTCCCTCTTGCTCCACCCAGAGTGGAAGAAGTCTTTTGATGATTTCCCATCCACAAAAAAGAAGGCTTCCAGTACAACGGGTTATAGTTGAATGTCAAATCAGAGAAAATTATCGGTTCTAGTACATGCCGATTGTCTCATGAGGTTGTCCTTTGCCGATATAAAATCATAAAACTGAATGGAATTCTAGTGAGTTAGAGAACTAATTAGTCTAGTAAGTTAGTGCAATTTTAAAGCTTTCCGATTTTTGACAATCTGAGAATTAGGCGAGTAATACGTTAAACAAAACTTACGGGAATTCTATTTTTTCTGCATTCTTTTTGCCAGCGTCTTGTCAAGGGTTTGAGCTTACTATTGGAACATGGTTCTGGTTCGGGAGCAGGTTTCGGCTCAGGTTGAGAAGTGGGTTCGTAACCGGGTCCAGACTTAGGTAGCGGCTTCGGTTCTGGCTTAGGTTCCGGTTTAGGTTCCGGTTTAGGTTCCGGCTTAGGTTCTGGCTTACATTCGGGTTTCGGTTCCGGCTTCGGTTCTGGAGTCGGTAATGGCTCAGGTTCTGGCTTCGGTTCCGGCTTAGGTTCCGGTTTAGGTTCCGGTTTAGGTTCCGGCTTAGGTTCTGGCTTACATTCGGGTTTCGGTTCCGGCTTCGGTTCTGGAGTCGGTAATGGCTCAGGTTCTGGCTTAGGTTCTGGCTCAGGTTCTGGCTTAGGTTCTGGCTTAGGTTCCGGTTTAGTTTCCGGCTTAGGTTCTGGCGTAGGTTCCGGTTTAGGTTCCGGCTTAGGTTCTGGCTTACATTCGGGCTTCGGTTCCGGCTTAGGTTCTGGCTTAGGTTCTGGCTTAGGTTCTGGCTTAGGTTCTGGCTCAGGTTCTGGCTTAGGTTCTGGCTCAGGTTCTGGCTTAGGTTCTGGCTTAGGTTCTGGCTTAGGTTCTGGCTTAGGTTCTGGCTTAGGTTCTGGCTTAGGTTCTGGCTTAGGTTCTGGCTTAGGTTCGGGCTTTGGTTCTGGCTTGGGGTCCGGCTTAGGTTCCGGCTGTGTTTCCGGCTTAGGTTCCGGGTAAGGTTTTGGCTCAGGTTCTGGCTTCGGTTCCGGCTTTGGTTCTGGCTTGGGGTCCGGTTTAGGTTCCGGCTGTGTTTCCGGCTTAGGTTCCGGGTAAGGTTCTGACTCAGGTTCTGGCTTCGGTTCCGGCTTAGGTTCTGGCTTCGGTTCGGGCTTCGGTTCCGACTTAGGTTCCGGCTCAGGTTCCGGCTTAGGTTCTGGCTTAAAACGTGTACCACCTGTATAAATGAAAGTTAACGAATAATTAATTACATTATGCTTTTTGCCAAAAAAATATAAAATCATGAGGGCTTCTTTGGCCCATGGGCAAGGAAGAAGTGTTTGACATAAATAACGTTTACGCCGTGTCCTACGTGGGCGATTCAACACGGACGCAATCGCGAAGCAAATAATAATAATAATAATAATAATTTATTTATTACGAGTACCAATAAGACTCAAATAGTGTTAGTAACAAACATACCTAAACTTAAAACTATGTTAGTGAAACAATACAACAACACATACAACAAAACAATCATTGCTTCAGCATTCCAGCTGAGATACTGGAGCAACGATTAACGACACAACAGTCAAGCCTGTCAGCGATCATGCCCAGGATGCTGTTGGAACTGGCTCGCACCCTGCGCACCAAGGAGGCACATCTTTTACGCATCAATGCATAAAAGCAATCAATACGCATTTCCGCAAACATCCCTGATGCGCTACAGAAACGAGGCAGCCCCATCAGCACCCTGAAAGCATTATTATACTGAACGCGAAGGGCACTGTACGATCTCTGCGTGAAATGCCGGATGATTCTTTAAACATGCACTGCTCATTTGATGACACGCTAATTCAATGCGATGCTGTGCGACGACGCGGCGATTCTGTCCTTTGTGTGCGCGAATCGTCCCAAACTACCGACATTATGAACAAAAAATCGACGCACCGCATAGAGCTCGCGCCAACCGCTGCATTTTTATTATGTGATTGTTATGTTCTTTATTTATTGTACACCTCATTATAAGAACAGGACAAACATTTATAAAAATTTTGCATTGCTCCTGCGTGCGTTTGGTAACGCAGGCCACTTCAAAAGGTTTCAACTGTTTATTGTTTTCGCTTCCAGATCGCTCATTTTGCAGCGTTAGTTTACATAACAATATTCAAAATAAGATATGAATTCTTCGTCTCCGTTACTTCATTTTACAAACTACGAATATTCAAATAATTGCACTATATACCTAAAAACAGGTAGATATCCATTGTGTAATCCAAGCGCCAGTATAGATTTCAGAGCAACATGTTGCTTTATCGAAAAATAAGTTGCTTGTTGAAGTTATGTTTAAAAGAAAAAGTTTTATTTTACACTCTTACTCAAAAATTAGCTGATAAAGGGTTTTTCTTACTAGTGCAGTATAGAGCCAGTTAGCCCATTCGATTGATATGGTTATATATATTTGGTCGCGAGTAGTAGGCAGACTCTACTGGTCGCCCGGCAATCCCCACAAAAATCGAGTTTGGCTTACGAAAAAAAACAATCCATCTCACAATCATTTGTTATTTTACAATATCATATTCCAGCCAATAATAAGAAACGACAATGACTTATAAACGGAAACCCGCAAACTTAATTAAATATCAATAAAGAAAATGAAAAAAAAATACAAACAAAACCCTCTCCCAAGCTGTCTGGTCCTCGTGGGGGAAAATGACCATCCTCTAAGTCGGAAAAGCGAACAAACTAGCAAATTAAACGGAACAACCTCGGACATACACATAGTGACCCTGAACACTCGATCATTACGAACGCCTGAAAAACTGACGGGGCAAGAGCTAACAGTAGAAAATATCAAATGGGACATAATTGGAATCAGCGAAATGAGACGGTTTTGGGGAAGGAATTGAAGACCATAACTGCAAATATATTCTACAATACATTTGGGCTATATGGTTTCGACTTCCAAATCAAAAACAATTTAGCAAACAAAATACAAGAAATTAAAGAAATCAATGAAAGAATAGTACTCCTGAACACCAAATTGTCTTCACATAGAGTTAAACAAGAAATGTGAACCACAATTCAAGCATATTCACCAACTGAATCAGATAATAAAGAAGACAAAATAAAAACCGACAAGGTTACGAAAAATCAGTCGCATAAAGTTCAATATAAAAATGTTATTGTGATGGGAGATCATAATGGTCAAACAAATGTAGCAAAAGAGAAGAATACCTATACAAAAGGAAAATATAGACATGGCCAAAGAAGTAGAAACAGTAAAATATTAGTCACTTTTGCCTTACAAAACACACTGAGCATTCTAAATAGTTTATAATAAGAAAAATAATTCGAGAAAATGGCAAGTCCATTGAAGTCCAAGATGTCACCCAAACGGCGACTTTATTCTGATCGAATGACGTACGATGTATAAACCAGGTCAACTTCTGTAGGTCTAGTCCAAGGCTAACTTAACAGCTAACTATTTTGGAAGGTATGCGGTACAGAGAGTAAAGTCCGAAGAGATCCTCCGACCAGACGGTTGGTGTGTCTGGTGGGCAACTGCCCGTCAGTTGATATTCGGGCTTTTGCATAATTATGTTCTAATCGTACGGTAGACTCTGATATCGCGATTTAGGACTTTGTGAAGTTAGTTCGCAGCTGTCGAGATAGATGGCACTGAGTCTCATTTGTTGTGATGTTGATTCTGCTGCGCTGATTTTTTGTGGCAGCATTAATGCCGCTACACTATCATGGCAACTGGTATTTTTAGTTATTTCAGCCTTTTAAAAACGTGTGTCAAATTGACATAACTTTTTATGGTCTAAGATCCCATAGCCCCCAGTCCTTACTTATTTTCTCAGTCACAAAATGTGTTGTATAAGAGTGTTAGTATGGCAAATACGTAGACGAAATGCTAAATATTACCTACTTCATTTTAACGGACAAGAAGTAGTATCCACTTAAAAATCAAGTATTTTGAACTTAGTGTTCAAGAGTCAACAACCTGCTATATTATAAAACGAATCACAAAAATGTGGTAGCTGCTTTGTATCAGGCATTTATAAAGATCCCCGACAGAGAAGAACTCACTAGGTCTACCGATTTTATTAAATTGGGATACATAAGTAAATAAAAATGCGTTGTGAACATTAATTTTTGGTGATATATTAAATATCACAAAGTTAGAAAAATCATAGACTTGTATGTTTTTGGGGCATCTCTGGGACTAACCAAAAAGTTAACCCGGGCTTAGTAGCCTGTATAAATCTCGGCTAACAAGTCAGCGCAAGTCGCCATGGGGTAAGACCCTCTTACCCCATGGGTCTGAACAACGTGTCTTCAGTCAGTTATTCTCCATTTTTTTTTGCCACCGGTGCTACGGAAGATATCTTCGTCTTCTTCTTTTATATTATCACTGAGTTTAACTATATCTACTTACCAACAAGTCCCACAACCACCGATAAAAGTAAAACGTATATAAGAATATATCGATTCGTCGCCATTGCTCCTGTATATTATTTTGACAAGTAATAGTGAATGACGGTTATATAGGTCTATAACTAGTACGATTTATTAGAGCGCCATGATTTTTTCATAATCGTGTTATTATTTTATTTATTTGACGCCAATACCAATTTTTTCGTGACTACGATAGTAATTAAAATTATGTTTGAATGCTATCTACATAATATATTAAACTCATATGTCCCGAATGACTAATAAATAAAAAAATACACGTGCTTGGGGGTCTACTCTCTAAACACGAAGTCCGTAGTTTCGGCCTTAGTGTCGGGCGTTTTCTACTCCGTATCACCTACAGCTTACGATTAATCCCAAACCCGAACTAAGAACAAACTGTCAAATCGTGTTGTCATTCATTCATACAAACTTTGAAGTCCTTATTTTTCGAAATGAATGAACAGATTTTATTAAAACTTAGTATGCATACTCCATCCAACCAGGTCTAAAAAGTTAGTTGGTACGGGTTTGGGACTAATCGTAAGTCCGTAGGTGATACGGAGTAGAACACGCTCGACACGACTTCGGGCTTAGAGAGTAGGCTCCCTGATGTAGTTCCCGAAAATAGTAAAGATAAATATATCTCTATCATTACTCACGTACGTACTATTTTGGCCATAACGTTCTTATCGAACGAAGCTCACCATTCACATTCATCTTAAGTTAACAAAGCATGTGATGACAATCGAGGAACTTGGACCATGATTCTAGAAGACTGTAACGCAAAACTTGGCAGTAGCGAATGCAGTGAAAACAAAAGCATTTTAGGGCGTCACGGTTTGGGAACAAGGAACCGACGCAGCGAGCGTCTACTGCAATTTGCCTTTGGGAAAAGTTTGAGCGTCAGTAGTAGCTTCTTTTACAAAAAACGATGGAGTAAGGAAAATGAAATTAATTTCTGTCTATGAACCAACAACTTCATATCATCAAATTCCAAATCTTGAACATAATTCGTTATTCTTCCGACCACCGTCCTCTGCGGGTTGTGGCAACTTTTGACCGCAAGATTATTAATACATAAATAATTTGAAACAGTATTTAAACACTAAATAAAGCTGAATTATTAATCATTAGTAGCGAAACTTTTAATTTAGAACTCAAAAACAGCTTTAATTCCCCATATTTCAAATATTTTGATGACATTGATAACAGTACAGAAATATCAATACCAGTATTAAAAACGCCAGTATTCAAGTTAAACCCCAAAAGATAAAGTTCCTTAAACTTAGCGAAGCAACTACAAATAAATAGAAGAGAGACAAGATCAATTTTCAACATCCCGGAGTTCCATTCCTTCTCAATTTTGCCATTTTACAATAATTCTGCTACACAAAAAAGGTGACAAATCAGAAATCGGAAATTAACGCCCCATCAGTCTAGTTTCGCATCTTTAAAAAAGTGATCGAAAATTGTATTTCAAGTCAACTTGACGCTCAACAACAACCTGAAGCAGGGTTTCGAGGTCTCTTCACTAACGATCAGGTGATCGGTAGTGAAGAGACCTTGAAACCCTTGTAGCGAAAGGATTGTAGGTACAATCCCTCGACCAAATAGTAGAGAAGTGCACCGAGTTCAAAATCCCTCTCTATTTAGCATTCGTCAACTATGTCAAAGCGTTCGACAGCATCCACCACGATTCACTATTCAACGCCCTCCTCAACCAAAATATAGATAACACCCTACGTCAACACATATACTGTAATAGTACAGCAGCAATAAAATTGACCACCAGACCAGCCTTTCCTACTTGCGTTAGGAACCTGTGTCCCTAACGCGGTCAATGAACCGGACTCTTCTGCGTTCCAAAACACAAATCGCCGACGTCACCCAAGAAGCAGCCAAACTAAAGTGGGACTGGGCCGGACTCGTCTACCGCATGTTAACGATTCATGGGCTAAAAGAACCACAATGTGGGTCCCAGAAAAAGCCTTACGACATCGCAGGAGACGCAGGCGAAGACGGCGAGACGAGCACGACGCCTATCGACAGGATTGGTGCACACTTGCCCAAAGTCGGGAGGAAGAAAGGGAGGCTTTTGCCCTGCAGTGGGACATAACAGGCTAAAAATAAAAAAATGTATAATACAAAGTTTCAAGAATGCATTTAGAATTCATTTTTTTCGTTGAGGCTCCGACATGGATCAATCTTATAATAATAATCTTCATAATTATATCTTGTGAAGTGACATTCTATCACTGATGTCGATTGTCAAATTACAAAATGTTAGTGAATGCCAAATGAAGTTTCGTTGCGCATGTTAATTTAATACGATTGAGAGAGATTTTCTTACACAGTAAATACAGTGTTCTTAAGCTTAACATTGGATGCCAAAGCTTCAGTGGGGCCCCCATATAGATGAATTGTCTAAAAGCTTAGCTCTGCAGCATACGCCCACGCTGTTAGAAAAAAATCGTAGTTTAACTGATTTAGAGACAGCCCGTTTAGTACATTTTAGTTATTTTCATAGTGTGATGTCGTACTATTGTGGGGAAGTGCTACCGACACAGAAACCATTTTTGTTAAATTTTAAAATATGTTGTTGGATTTGCCTGACAACCTGTCCTCCCAGAGACGGTGGGATGTGCCACTCTGCAATGTTTTACAGAATAATTTGCCAGCAGAAGCGCGCGCTCAACAGTATTCGATGGAATACTGGTGAGCACGGGCTTCTGCGGGAGGCGGGTTTATGGCTTCATGCACCTCCGTCATTCACTATAGGTACTATGATGGATGACGCATCGTTTCGGCTTGCTATCTGTCTTCGCTTAGGCGCACCTCGTGTTGATCTTGCTCCGCATCGGTGTCACTGCGGAGTTGCTGGTGACAGCCTTGGGCACCGAGGCCTTTCCTGCTGCAAGAGTTCACGCCGCATAACACGGTACGCCTGCATCAATGATATTATTCTGCAGAATCAATGATTTCCTACCTGAATTGAGTCGATTTTCTATTTGTAATGATTTCCTAGGTCAGTCCGTGGACGGGTGAACAATTGATCATCCAGTGCATACCGAGACTCATCCGTGCTTCTCCCGACTGTCATATTTTGTAAATCGTCCAAGTAAAAAAAATACATACAGTCGAACATAGAACCACTAAAATTTGACACCAGCCTGGCCAAGGGATATCGTGTTAATTCGTTTTTACGAGTTTTGGATGTAAGAAAGGCAATTGCTCCATGAAAATACGGGCATTGATATTGAACGCTGAGCCAAAAATTTTGCTACGTAGATTGATTTTACGATTTCTTATAAAACAGTCATATTGCAAAGAATTCCTTCTCAGGTTGGAGAGTATGAGGTAATTGATCGTTTGGCAAATGAAGCTCGGTCTAATAAATAAACTTATGCTTGTTTGGTCAGAATATTTCGGCAAAAGGTCTTGAACGACGGGGACTTACACTGGACACTATTTATTATTCAAACGCTTCCACACAATAGGCATAACGGGTAGTCCTCTGTGCAGGGCATTCATGGAGGAAGAGGAGTAAGAGACTCGTCGAGTGCACAGGCGTCACTCAAATTCGAACGCTAACCATAGGGACACCGACTTCGACGTCCCTATGGTTTGTGTTCGAATTTCAAGAACAAGAACATCTAAATGAGACTTCTCTTACAGATGTTCTGAGCAGTCTGGGACGTCTAATCTGCCTCTGGAAGGAAGTTGGCTGGACTGACGGCTGCCATGGCTCATATAAAATGGTTCACTTAAAGGTCTATTTTCCCAATAACATAACGAAACCTATTTGGTTGGGTTTGGTTAGGGGTAAATGTAAGTTTTGGGGGACGGAATTTCAAAAATCCTTCCTTGGTTTTCTAGTTTAAGATTGATTTGAATAATACGAGTTTTGCCAGGGGTATCGTGCCATCCAGTAATGGGTCAGAAAGGCAGCTGCTTTATATGTGTAAAATACGTAGGCCCTTATTCCAACGTAAACTTCAACTCAACTCGAACTCCAATATGAGCACGAAAATGTCAATGAAAGCTTGTCTAGTTGACGTTTTCGTACTCGAGAGATGAGCAAGCAAATGCAAAAACTTCAATTTTTGACAAGCTCCGATGGAGTTGGGTTTGAGTTGAGTTGGAGTTTACGTTTTGGAATATGGGCCTAAGTGTCAAAACAGTTGAGAAAAAGCTTGATAATTATATTGATTGAGTTGCCATTCAAAAGTGTAATCGAAATTGTGTGTGTTGTGTGGATTTAAAGTGTAATTTAGCGAAATTAATAGATACTATCTATTAAGTTCGTTAAATTACCATATCAGGTGTATTTTCAGTTGATCCAAATCTCCAATCTTAAGCACAGCATGATATTGAAATGCTACATGGCATAAAATATTAGTAAATCAACGACGACTAAAATCGTTGGCAATCTCTCAGAGGCTAAAAGTTCACATTAATATGGACATCTTTCACTACGGAACCAACTATTCGGTTATTCGAACATAAATGACAATTAGGACAATCAATCATTAAAATTAGCTAATCACTTGCGTATATGCAGTAGATTGTATTCAAATTATAGTTCCCAGCTTGATATAACCATTTATTTGAAGAAAGTATATGATAAATTTATTGTTTATGCATAGCAGCACTTAATTAATTATTTTTTAATGATATTCATTGTATTCACATGGTGATTTTATCACAAAATATCTCGACAAGTATCCTCTAACCATATTAACCCGTTTCAAAACGCGCCATGACTTTGAAAAAAATCATAATGGCGGACTGGTATCTATGCCACAAAGATTCTATCCCCTTTGATTCCCTAGATTGTTACTTATACGTTATCTGTGAACTGTGTGAAGTGTCATTTATTACAAAAAAAAAGTAAGGTGAAAGTTCATATAATAAAACACAAAATATTTATCATGCTTGCTTTATTGCGATATTTTTTTTATTTTTATTTTTATTGCTGACATTTATTTGTGGTTAAATAGGTATCCATTACCATGAATATAATTATAATGTATTTAAGATTTCAATCGGAGTCCATTTTCATGCAGCGGTCGTTTACTTATTATGTGTCATGTGTAATTTGTCTCTGGTTCTTCTTCTTTTTCTTCTTCTATTAACTGAAACAATGTAGTCAATTAGATTACAATTTATATGAGTTAAGTTACTTTTGAAATACCCCTCTTACATTTTTTTGGTTTATTTTATTTCGCCCGAATATATTTTGGATAAGGCTTGGCTTATGATGGTGATTTTATTTCGTATAAGTAATAAAACTGTGAAAACTGTTTCACCACAGCTTGAAGATTAATGAAGATCACATGCTGCAGCATAATCATTGGCCAATTTTATTATCATATAATAAAATAAAGGATTTTGGCAGCATTACAAGGGTATATTTTGATAACATTGGGCGTGAGAAAATACCTAAGCTTTGAAGTTCTTATTTTTCGAAATTAATGAATCGATTTTAAGTTTTCTATAGAAAGTGAAATATCACTCTATTTCAAGTTTCATTAAAAACGGTTCATACATTTCGAAAAATAAGGACTTGAAAGTTTGTATGAAATGCCGCAGAGCGTAAACGCTCTTATTACTTTTAGTAAAGGTTGGGTTCTTCTTCACCGCAGACGCACAACCTCGGCCTATGTCTACGCTGCTTCGTGTATGGGTATCTTTCGCTTGCGCGTTGTCGAGCTGAAAATAAAACATTAACACTATTTTATACTGTCAAAGAAATGTTTTAATTTGATTTATTGCTTGTTGCGACCGCTCGTGACTAAATAAAGCAGCAACACGGGTCTTCAGGTTAAATTGGCAGTTAGATTGTAATTATTATGTAGTTGTGAACAGGCAAGGCAGATTCGTCCTTGGTGCTAAATGATAAGACGCATTTAAGAAAGCTATGTCGAGCATTCGCGTCAAAACAGGACGTGATAAGTCTATTATTTGCTTCAAGGAATCGTATCATACGTAATAATTATTAAGTAGGTTTAACTCACCGCGCGAGATGGGACTGAGGTATAACGGAAAGTTTTGAAAGAAGTCAATAATTGGGAAGCCTTGAAATCGAAAACCTCGAGATACACTGGATTTCTTTGGCTTGCGCATTTTACCCGATTTCCGAGGTTGAGAAGATTTCGTACACTTTTCTTCTGGTTTAGTTGGTTCATCTGTTTCTTTTGGTTCCGTTGGCGAGATGATTGGTTCGGTGCCAGCTTCTTCGTCTTCTGATCCTGCGCATTCAGTTTCCTCTTCTCCTGATGGTTCATCAGCTGGTCCTGCTGCTTCTGTTTCCTCTTCTCCTGATGGTTCATCAGTTGATTCTGCGCATTCGGTTTCCTCTTCTCCTGATGGTTCATCAGTTGATTCTGCGCATTCGGTTTCCTCTTCTCCTGACGGTTCATCAGTTGATTCTGCACATTCGGTTTCCTCTTCTCCTGATGGTTCATCAGTTGATTCTGCGCCTTCTGTTTTCTCTTCGTCTGATGGTTCATCAGTTGATTCCGCGCATTCAGTTTCCACTTCTGATGGTTCATCAGTTGATCCTGCGGCTTCGGTTTCCTCTTCTACTGATGGTTCATCAGCTGATCCTTCTGCTTCTGTTTCTTCTTCTCCTGATGATTCATCAGTTGATTCGGCGCATTCGGTTTCCTCTTCTCCTGATGGTTCATCAGTTGATCCTTCACCTTTGGTTTCCTCTTCTCCTGATGGTTCATCAGCTGATCCTTCTGCTTCTGTTTCTTCTTCTCCTGATGGTTCATCAGTTGATTTGGCGCATTCGGTTTCCTCTTCTTCTGATGGTTCATCAGTTGACCCTGCGCCTTCTGTCTCCTCTTCTCCTGATGGTTCATCAGTTGATCCTGCGCCTTCTGTTTCCTCGTCTCCTGATGGTTCATCAGTTGATTCTGCGCCTTCTGTTTCCTCTTCTCCTGATGGTTCATCGGTTGATCCTTCGCCTTCTGCTTCCTCTTCTCCTGATGGTACATCGGTTGTTCCCGCGCCTTCTGTATCCTCTTCTCCTGATGGCCCATCAGTTGATCCTGCGCCTTCTGTTTCTTCTTCTCCTGATGGCTCATCAGTTGATCCTGCGCCTTCTGTTTCCTCTTCTACTGATGGTTCATCGGTTGATCCTGCGTCTTCTGATTCCTCTTCTCCTGATGGTTCATCGGTTGTTCCTGCGCCTTCTGATGCCTCTTTCTCAGGTTGCTCGCTAGTGGACCCTTCGCCTTCTGATTCCCCGCCAACAGATTTTTCTAAAATGACAAACCAGTAAACTTTGACTTAATTTTTGCACTGTGCATAATAGTAACTTTTTTTACGTAATATAAACATTCTGAAATGATTATATCACCGTTTCGCATTGTATCGTTGCCTCACCTACTTCGATGCTTTGACGTAGTGGAATTGTAAAATAAACAGTAACTTGAAAAGTAGCACCCTCGAAAGATTAGTATTTTAGCACTAATTACACAATACTTTGGCGGAAAAAATTGTATGGAATCTTCATAACAACATTATTTAGGCATAGTTCATTATTATTCAATCCTAACAAAATCAAGTACCTTCAGATGTTCCAGCAGTTGTAGAGCCAGCTATGGCGTCACCTTCTGTGTATGCTGTAAGACAAAGATCATTTCAACACTTCTGTTGGACTAAATGCAACCTTAGCACAAAATATTAATGTAAAGTTTATGAATCTGTATTTTTCTATGGTTTCGCCTAGTAGACCAGAGTCGATAATTTTTTAAACAAATTAAATAATAGTAGGATGAAACCCATTGGAAAAGGAAATTATCTTTTACAAAACACTTTTTTATTACGAAATTTGGTGAAAACTTGCCTTTATAACCGACTTCCAATAAAGGAAGAGGTTCTCAATTCGAAAGATTTTTTTTTGTGTTTGTTACCTCATATCTCTATCATTTATGAACCGATTTGAAAATCGGTTGAGCAGTTTTGTTTTTAAATCCAAATAGCTGGAAAAAATATGTGGGAATATATCCATGTATACGAAATTGCGTATTTTTGCTTTCCTGTGGCTTTCTAGTGTGTTGTTAGGTGTGGGGTACCAGTAAAAAGTGAAATATAAAAGTAGTGGTCGGTTTTTTTTGTGAAAAAGTTTTTTTTATGTCCATTTGGGAAATAAAAAATACTTTTTTTCTGTCCCAAATGTTTGCACATAACATAACATTGTATTTTTTAATTTAAAATAATTATTTTTGTTACTTTATTTTGACTTATTATCGAAAAAGCACCCTTATTTTCAATAGAAAAGTCACCCGTCAAAATATCTGTGTTTTTTTTAAATTCGGTGGGCTTTTTGTTTGTTGAAATCGCTACTTTCTGATGGTGTAAAAAAACATACAATACTGTGGTAAAATTTCTCAAAAAATGCAAAAAACGAAAAGAAACTCGACTCCGAAAAAAATTTTTAAGATAACTTATATACCTGAGTGACCTACGGAATATTTTAGCCCATCAAAAGGTATTTCATACAGTAGTGGGGAAGGGGCTAGGAGGGTCTGGGCCTTACTACAGCAGCTGTAAAAACCGTTAGCCAGTACTCGAGATACAGAGCAGTGAACAACATCGTTCATAACAATACACGTGCAGGCTGAGTTACTTCAAGGTAATTGTGACTTTACTTTAAAAAAAACTTTTGGAATCTACATAGCAAAGTAAATACCACTTATATTTTAATCTGTATCAATCGGCTCTTAAATAAGTAAATTAATATTTTCTTTCATAAATAGTACGTTTAACGTAACATAACAAGCGTAGCACTGGTCTATAGGTGAAAGCCAGAAAATGGGCCACCTGAACGCGTAGGCATGAAAATGTGACAGACGGTCAGAATTAATTTCACACTTATCAGTATGAAATTATGTAAAAACCCATGATATTTTCATGTTCAATTAGAACTTCATTATTGAGTTACCAAAGATTATTTATAAAAATGTTTTATTACCAATGGTTTCAGACTTGCTTACGGCTGATCCCGATTCATCTTGGTTTTCACTGGTGGCTGAAAATGATTTATGGTTTTATTTATATTTACACAACACATTGTAATTATTTTAACAGATTCTTCAAATAACTGCGACACGTACAAATAAGTGATTCCTGTGTGAAGGCAGGAATAAAAACTGCTGTAGAAATCGCTCAGAAGTTTTAACAATAAATTAATCATTTTAATTTTAATTGAGTGACCCCTTAAGAGATTCTGAATAGTTTGAAGACTTTTATAAGAAAGGGCTAGAGACAGTATAAACTCTTTGGAATTAGTGAGTTTTTCTACATTCAGAATATTTAGTGGGTACTTTATGAAGATAACTATTTCCTGTAGGTATAAAAAATGAAAATACAAAAGTACCTTCAGAATATCCCGATGTAATTGCTGTTCCGCCCAGATCTGACTGCGCAACTGGAAAACCAAATTATTAATAATGATGATAACCTTTTTGTGTTCCTAAAAACTTATAATTACATATCTAAATCGAACATTGCGTTGGCATATAATGTAACTTGTTATAATTGGTATTTTTCTGGTGGTAAACGCAAAGTGCTTTTGCGATAGAAATAACTCGTAACATGATGAAAAAAAAATCTGTTGAGAACATTTAAAATGTTTGCATTTTACGCACCACTTTGAGAACCAGTAGAGCTAGATTGAGAAGAACCTGGGCCACTTGGTTTTGTCCCGGGTTCTATTTCCTCTTCTCCTGATGGCTCATCAGTTGATCCTGCGCCTTCTGCTTCCTCTTCTCCTGATGGTTCATCAGTTGATCCTGCGCTTTCTGTTTCCTCGTCTCCTGATGGTTCATCAGCAGATCCTGCGCCTTCTGTTTCTTCTTCTCCTGATGGCTCATCAGTTGATCCTGCGCCTTCTGTTTCCTCGTCTCCTGATGGTTCATCAGCTGATCCTGCGTCTTCTGTTTCTTCGTCTCCTGATGGTTCCTCAGTTGATCCTGCGCCTTCTGTTTCCTCTTCTCCTGATGGTTTATCAGTTGATTCTGCGCTTTCTGATTCCTCTTCTCCTGAAGGCTCATCAGCTGATCCTGCTTCTTGTGTTTCTTCTTCTCCTGATGGTTCATCGGTTGATCCTGCTTCTTCTGTTTCCTCCTCTCCTGATGGTTTATCAGTTGTTTCTGCGCCTTCTGTTTCCTCGTCTCCTGATGGTTCATCAGCTGATCCTGCGTCTTCTGTTTCTTCGTCTCCTAATGGTTCCTCAGTTGATCCTGCGCCTTCTGTTTCCTCTTCTCCTGATGGTTTATCAGTTGATTCTGCGCTTTCTGATTCCTCTTCTCCTGAAGGCTCATCAGCTGATCCTGCTTCTTGTGTTTCTTCTTCTCCTGATGGTTCATCGGTTGATCCAGCGCCTTCTGATTCCTCTCCTCCTAATGGTTCATCGGTTGTTCCCGCGCCTTCAGATTCCTCTTCATCAGGTTGCTCGCTAGTGGACGCTTCGCCTTCTGATTCCCCGACAACTGATTTATCTAAAATGACAGACCAGTAAACTTCGATTTAATTTCTGCACTGTGCATAGTAGTAACTTTTTTTACATAATATATAAACATTTTGAAATGATTATACCACCGTTTTGCATTGTATCATTATGTCTTACCTTTTTCGATGCTTTGACTTAGCGGAATAGTAAAATAAACAGTCATTTGAAAGGTAACAGTCTCGAAAGATTAGTTTTTGAGCACTAATAACACAATGCTTTGGCGCGAAAAGTTGTATGGAATCTTCATAGCAAAATTATCAAGGCATAGTTCATTATTATTCAAGTCTAACACAATCAAGTACCTTCAGATGTTCCAGCAGTTGTAGAGCCAGCTATGGCGTCACCTTCCGTGTATGCTGTAAGACAAAGATCATTTCAACACTTCTGTTGGACCAAATGCAACCTTAGCACAAAATATTAATGTAAAGTTTATGAATCTGTATTTTTCTACGGTTTCGCCCGGGTGAAAGCCAAAAATTGGGCCACGTGAACGCAAAGGCATAAAAATGTGACAGACAGTCAGAGATAATTTCGCACTTATCTGTATTAAATAATGTGAAAAATACATGATATTTTCATGTTTAATAAGAACTTCATCATTGAGTTACCAAAGATTATTTATAAAAATGTTTTATTACCAATGGTTCCAGACTTGCTGACGGCTGATCCCGATTCATCTTGACTTTCGCTGGTGGCTGAAAATGATTTATACTTTTATTTATATTTACACAACACATGTAATTATTTTAACAGATTCTTCAAATAACTGCGACACGTACAAATAAGTGATTCCTGTGTGAAGGCAGGAACAAAATTTGCTGTTGAAATCGATTCTGAATAGTTTGAAGACTTTCATAACAGAGGGCTAGAGACAGCATAAACTCATTTTAATTAGTGAGTTTTTCTACATTTAGAATATTTATATAAAAAATGAAAATACAAAAGTACCTTCAGAATATCCCGATGTAATTGCTGTTCCGCCCAGATCTGACTGCGCAACTGGAAAACCAAATTATTAATAATGATGATAACCTTTTTGTGTTTCTAAAAACTTATAATTACTTATCTAAATCGAACATTGCGTTGGCATATTATGTAACTTGTTATAATTGGTATTTTTCTGGTGGTAAACGCAAAGTGCTTTTGCGATAGAAATAACACGTAACATGATGAAAAAATTCTGTCTCAAAATCAAAATCAAAATTCTCTCTCTGTGTAAATCTGTTGAGAACATTTAAAATGTTTGCATTTTACGTACCACTTTGAGAACCAGTAGAGCTAGATTGAGAAGAACCTGGGCCACTTGGTTTTGTCCCGGGTTCTATTTCCTCTTCTCCTGATGGCTCATCAGTTGATCCTGCACCTTCTGCTTCCTCTTCTCCTGATGGTTCATCAGTTGATCCTGCGCTTTCTGTATCCTTGTCTCCTGATGGTTCATCAGCTGATCCTGCGTCTTCTGTTTCCTCGTCTCCTGATGGTTCATCAGTTGATCCTGCGCCTTCTGCTTCCTCTTCTCCTGATGGTTCATCAGTTGATCCTGCGCTTTCTGTTTCCTCGTCTCCTGATGGTTCATCAGCTGATCCTGCGTCTTCTGTTTCCTCTTCTCCTGATGGTTCCTCAGTTGATCCTGCGCCTTCTGTTTCCTCTTCTCCTGATGGCTCATCAGTTGATTCTGCGCCTTCTGATTCCTCTTCTCCTGAAGGCTCATCAGCTGATCCTGCTTCTTGTGTTTCTTCTTCTCCTGATGGCTCATCAGTTGATCCTGCGCCTTCTGTTTCCTCGTCTCCTGATGGTTCATCAGGTGATCCTGCGTCTTCTGTTTCCTCGTCTCCTGATGGTTCATCGGTTGATCCTGCGCCTTCTGATTCCTCTCCTCCTGATGGTTCATCGGTTGTTCCCGCGCCTTCTGATTCCTCTTCATCAGGCTGCTCGCTAGTGGACCCTTCGCCTTCTGATTCCCCGACAACTGAGTTATCTAAAATGATAGACCAATAAACTTCGACTTAATTTCTGCACTGTGCATAGTAGTAACTTTTTTTACATAATATATAAACATTTTGAATTGATTATACCACCGTTTGGCATTGTATCATTATGTCTTACCTTTTTCGATGCTTTGACTTAGCGGAATAGTAAAATAAACAGTCATTTAATAATAAATAAATAAATAATAAATAATCATTTATTTCACCAATAATTACAATGTTCACATTAGGGCTGAAACATTAAAGGCTTAAAAAACAACATTCTTAAATACTCTGACTCCTAAACTACGTGTATGTGCCTGTGTCTTAGGAGTCAGTGATCCTCCGAGGCAACAAAGCCATAAAATATATGTAGCCATGGTAAAATATATAATGGTTTTTTACAATATAAAGTGCGAAAGATCGCAGTAATAGTATTTATGATTATATATTCATATTAATTAATTCATTTAAAAATAATAATAATAATTTCATTTCATAAAATTTTAAGTTAAAAGTTAAGCGTATAGTGTAGTGATGTAAGTTAGTGTGTGAGTGAGATGTGTCTGTGTAGGGGTGTTTGTACTTATATTTGAAAGGTAACAGTCTCGAAAGATTAGTTTTTTAGCACTAATAACACAATGCTTTGGCGCGAAAAGTTGTATGGAATCTTTATAGCAAAATTATCAAGGCATAGTTCATTATTATTCAAGTCTAACACAATCAAGTACCTTCAGATGTTCCAGCAGTTGTAGAGCCAGCTATGGCGTCACCTTCCGTGTATGCTGTAAGACAAAGATCATTTCAACACTTCTGTTGGACCAAATGCAACCTTAGCACAAAATATTAATGTAAAGTTTATGAATCTGTGTTTTTCTACGGTTTCGCCCGGGTGAAAGCCAAAAATTGGGCCACGTGAACGCGAAGGCATAAAAATGTGACAGACAGTCAGAGATAATTTCGCACTTATCTGTATTAAATAATGTGAAAAATACATAATATTTTCATGTTTAATAAGAACTTCATCATTGAGTTACCAAAGATTATTTATAAAAATGTTTTATTACCAATGGTTTCAGACTTGCTTGCGGCTGATCCCGATTCATCTTGCCTTTCGCTGGTGGCTGAAAATGATTTATACTTTTATTTATATTTACACAACACATTGTAATTATTCAAACAGATTCTTCAAATAACTGCGACACGTACAAATAAGTGATTCCTGTGTGAAGGCAGGAACAAAATTTGCTGTTGATATCGATTCTGTATAGTTTGAAGACTTTCATAACATAGGGCTAGAAACAGCATAAACTCATTTTAATTAGTGAGTTTTTCTACATTTAGAATATTTATATAAAAAATGAAAATACAAAAGTACCTTCAGAATATCCCGATGTAATTGCTGTTCCGCCCAGATCTGACTGCGCAACTGGAAAACCAAATTATTAATAATGATGATAACCTTTTTGTGTTCCTAAAAACTTATAATTACTTATCTAAATCGAACATTGCGTTGGCATATAATGTAACTTGCTTTTATTGGTATTTTTCTGGTGGTAAACGCAATGTGCTTTTGCGATAGAAATAACTCGTAACATGATGAAAAAAAAAATCTGTTCAGATCATTTAAAATGTTTGCATTTTACGCACCACTTTGAGAACCAGTAGAGCTAGATTGAGAAGAACCTGGGCCACTTGGTTTTGTCCCGGGTTCTATTTCCTCTTCTCCTGATGGTTCCTCAGTTGATCCTGCGCCTTCTGTTTCTTCTTCTCCTGATGGCTCATCAGCTGACCCTGCGCCTTCTGTTTCCTCTTCACTTGATGGTTCATCAGCTGATCCCGCGCCTTCTGTTTCCTCTTCTCCTGATGGTTCATCAGTTGATCCTGCGCCTTCTGCTTCCTCTTCTCCTGATGGTATATCAGCTGATTCTGCGTCTTCTGTTTCCTCTTCTCCTGATGGTTCATCAGTTGATCCTGCGCCTTCTGCTTCCTCTTCTCCTGATGGTATATCAGCTGATTCTGCGTCTTCTGTTTCCTCTTCTCCTGATGGTTCATCAGCTGATCCTGCTTCTTCTGTTTCCTCGTCTCCTGATGGTTCCTCAGTTGATCCTGCGCCTTCAGTTTCCTCTTCTCCTGATGGTTCATCAGTTGATTCTGCGCCTTCTGATTCCTCTTCTCCTGAAGGCTCATCAGCTGATCCTGCTTCTTGTGTTTCTTCTTCTCCTGATGGTTCATCAGCTGATCCCGCGCCTTCTGTTTCCTCTTCTCCTGATGGTTCATCAGTTGATCCTGCGCCTTCTGCTTCCTCTTCTCCTGATGGTATATCAGCTGATTCTGCGTCTTCTGTTTCCTCTTCTCCTGATGGTTCATCAGTTGATCCTGCGCCTTCTGCTTCCTCTTCTCCTGATGGTATATCAGCTGATTCTGCGTCTTCTGTTTCCTCTTCTCCTGATGGTTCATCAGCTGATCCTGCTTCTTCTGTTTCCTCGTCTCCTGATGGTTCCTCAGTTGATCCTGCGCCTTCAGTTTCCTCTTCTCCTGATGGTTCATCAGTTGATTCTGCGCCTTCTGATTCCTCTTCTCCTGAAGGCTCATCAGCTGATCCTGCTTCTTGTGTTTCTTCTTCTCCTGATGGTTCATCGGTTGATCCTGCGCCTTCTGATTCCTCTCCTCCTGATGGTTCATCGGTTGTTCCCGCGCCTTCTGATTCCTCTTCCTCAGGTTGCTCGCTAGTGGACCCTTCGCCTTCTGATTCCCCGACCACTGATTTATCTAAAATGACAGACCAGTAAACGTCTACTTAATTTCTGCACTGTGCATAGTAGTAACTTTTTTTACATAATATATAAACATTTTGAAATGATTATACCACCGTTTTGCATTGTATCATTATGTCTTACCTTTTTCGATGCTTTGACTTAGCGGAATAGTAAAATAAACAGTCTTTTGAAAGGTAACAGTCTCGAAAGATTAGTTTTTTAGCACTAATAACACAATGCTTTGGCGCGAAAAGTTGTATGGAATCTTCATAGCAAAATTATCAAGGCATAGTTCATTATTATTCAAGTCTAATACAATCAAGTACCTTCAGATGTTCCAGCAGTTGTAGAGCCAGCTATGGCGTCACCTTCTGTGTATGCTGTAAGACAAAGATCATTTCAACACTTCTGTTGGACCAAATGCAACCTTAGCACAAAATATTAATGTAAAGTTTATGAATCTGTATTTTTCTACGGTTTCGCCCGGGTGAAAGCCAAAAATTGGGCCACGTGAACGCAAAGGCATAAAAATGTGACAGACAGTCAGAGATAATTTCGCACTTATCTGTATTAAATAATGTGAAAAACACATGATATTTTCATGTTTAATAAGAACTTCATCATTGAGTTACCAAAGATTATTTATAAAAATGTTTTATTACCAATGGTTTCAGACTTGCTTACGGCTGATCCCGATTCATCTTGGCTTTCGCTGGTGGCTGAAAATGATTTATACTTTTATTTATATTTACGCAACACATGTAATTATTTTAACAGATTCTTCAAATAACTGCGACACGTACAAATAAGTGATTCCTGTGTGAAGGCAGAAACAAAATTTGCTGTAGAAATCGATTCTGAATAGTTTGAAGACTTTCATAAGAAAGGGCTAGAGACAGTATAAACTTATTTTAATTAGTGAGTTTTTCTATATTTTGAATATTTAATAGGTACTTCATGAAGATTACTATTTCTTGTAGGTATAAAAAATGAAAATACAAAAGTACCTTCAGAGTATCCCGATGTAATTGCTGTTCCGCCCAGATCTGACTGCGCAACTGGAAAACCAAATTATTAATAATGATGAAAACCTTTTTGTGTTCCTAAAAACTTATAATTACTTATCTAAATCGAACATTGCGTTGGCATATAATGTAACTTGCTTTTATTGATATTTTTCTGGTGGTAAACGCAATGTGCTTTTGTGATAGCAATAACTCGGTAACATGATGAAAAAAAAATCAGTTGAGAACATTTGAAATGTTTGCATTTTACGCACCACTTTGAGAACCAGTAGAGCTAGATTGAGAAGAACCTGGGCCACTTGGTTTTATCCCGGGTTCTATTTCCTCTTCTCCTGATGGTTCCTCAGTTGATCCTGCGCCTTCTGTATCCTCTTCTCCTGATGGTTCATCAGTTGATTCTGCGCTTTCTGTTTCTTCTTCTCCTGATGGTTCATCAGTTGATCCTGCGCCTTCTGTTTCTTCTTCTCCTGATGGCTCATCAGTTGATCCTGCGCCTTCTGTTTCCTCTTCTCCTGATGTTTCATCGGTTGATCCTGCGCCTTCTGATTCCTCTTCTCCTGACGGTTCATCGGTTGATCCTGCGCCTTCTGCTTCGTCTTCTCCTGATTGTTCATCGATTGTTCCCGTGCCTTCTGATTCCTCTTCCTCAGGTTGCTCGCTAGTGGACCCTTCGCCTTCTGATTCACCGCCAACTGATTTACCTAAAATGACAGACCAGTAATTTTTGACTTAATTTTTTGCACTTAGCGTTATAGTAATTTTTTTACTTATTATAAACATTGAGGTGTGATTACACCACCGTTACTCATTGTATTGATATGTCTCGTCTTCTGGTTTGACGTAGCGAACTAGTACAATAAACAATAATTAGAAATTTCATATTCTTGAAAGATGAGTATTTTAGCTCTAGTTTACGATCACATAGGGCTCCAACAAATGTAGTATGGTATCTCCATAGCGAAATTCATAAAGGGTTGTAATAATTTTATTTTTTATGAATATGCTACTGACTAATCAAGTAACCACCGTATATCAAAACCCATAAACTTTATATTTATAATATATGTAAAGTAATTTGGTTTTGTTCTTGATTAGACATGGAACTACTGTCAACTGTTATTTTTAATGGGATTTGTCATTGAAATGAACCTATAACATTTTTTCAAGAGTTTAAAATATGATGAAGATTTATTTATAACAGTCTAAGCGGTGTTTGCAATAATTCGGTGACAAAAATCAATCAGTACTTTTTTTCAGTTTCCCCTTTGTAAATTCGTCAGTTACATTCCTTGATAATTAGGATTGAAACTGCGTAAAGCAGGTGGCCGCGGAGACTGGATTATTTTATTTACGCAATTTATACGTGTTACCACTAGCGGTTGTTAACCTCATCGGTTGATGGCTCAGATCCATGGCCATAGACTTTATCAGCTCGGCAGACGATGCAAACGGCTTCGCTAGAGGATTACAATCTGACGTTTACGACTTACAAACAACTAAAAAGTTTTTGAAAATCGCATACAATTAAAATAGCGGAACACTGTGAGCTCGTTATACACTTGAATAACATCTTAGGTTTACGTGTCACCGCTCGATGCCTCTGCGCGGTCGTCCGTCACATGGAAGTGGGAATGGAATCGAAATCGAACTTAATGGTGTAATGTGAAGGATGACTTTAAATTTAGTGGCTAAATTTGGTCGTTTTATGTAGTGAACGTAAATTGATTTGATAAGGATTACCACAGTAGTGTGAATAAACTGATAAATGACGAAACAAATCTGCAATTTTTTTTTTAACATTTTCAAATGATCCGAACATATAAGGTATTTGAAATGTTTGCAACCACTTTCAAACCCAGCAGATCTAGATTCCACTTGTCCTGGTTGCTTGCCATTTGTTCCTTTGTCTTCTGGTTCCCCGCCAGTTGGTAGTAAACTTGACACACAGGGTTTAAGAGAACTGGGTGTTGAACCTCGACTTCAGCATGCTGAAGGACGATGGTATTTTTTATCCATAGGTGCCAATATTTATTTATTTAATATTTTTCCACACACTCATTGTGGGGTGATGAAGCTTTGTACCTTCAAAATTAAACATGATTTCGGTTTGTTTCTTTTTAACTAATGCTTATACATACCGGTCAAGTAAAATTAACTGTATTTTGGAAATTATGAGCCACTTTACCGCAACTAAGGTTGCAAACAAAAAGAGTAGGTTCATATCAAATTACAGCAAAACAGCGTAGCTATAGATATTGTTTCTTATTCAAGGGTTGTAAGAACTTTAATTTGAATGATTCTGTCACCGGATTATTGCAAACACCGTACGTTTATAATGAATAGCGTGAAATTGACAATTTTTTTCTTGATAATACCTACTCGGATGTTGTGAACTTTAGATTTGAATCACAATGTATCGACAAATTGTAATCTGATCGATGTTAATTATAATCTGTGTTTGCAAAATGAACATGCAGGTGTTTTCACATTAAGCCCTCAACGAAATCGTAATAAAAAAGTGGTAATTAGTTAGCGACCAACTTTTGTGATTTAAGTAGAAGTGGTAATTAATGATGTACCTTCAGATGATCCAACGGCTGTGGAGCCGGCTACGGCGTTGCCTTTTGTGTATGCTGTTAAAGAAGATTAGCCGTAAAGTCAAAAGAATCATTGAATTAAGAGATATTAAGTTGAAAATAGACTACAACACTAAACACCGAAGACTCGATGTATATATCGTGGCCATATCTCCGTTGCGTCGACGAAGTTAGATTAGATGTTGTCATTTCATGAAGTGGCCAGAAATTACATGAAATGGCCGGCCACATCATAAAATGACCAAATTCTATGAAATGGCCATAACATACATACAACGTGTAACAGAATAAACGCAATACTTACCTTTGAATGGGTGACTGTACTCATCATTATGAACAACTTTTACTATGGGACCAACACTGAAATCGTGAAAAAAAATCGACTGCCCCTACATTGATGTGCGAGTGCGCATAACTCGAATCTTTTTTTCGCGATTTCGGGGTTGTTCCCATAGTAAAAGTTGTTCATAATGATGAGTAAAATGACCGGCCTTAAGAGCTATTGCGTATATTCTGTAACACGTTGTATATGTCGCAGCCAACTAGCTTAACCAGCCCTTTCATTAAACTTGACAGACTTGCGTTTTCATTGAACTGCGGCGTTTAATCAGCGACTTAAGTGACATGAGCTATCATTGAACGATATTGAACAAAATATGTCATTTAGGTCTCTGAAAAATCGGCGCATTTAAATGAAAAGGCTAGGCTTTGAAGGAAACGGCTGATTAAGCTAATTGGCTGCGACATATATACCGATTGTCTGTGTTTCAACACGGGTGTTTGTAATTGTTAAATTTACGCCTGTATACATCGAGAGTACGGTGTATCCTGCCGTAGTGTATTTTCACCTTTAGATATATACGAGTATTCATGCTCATTTACAGCTTCATCATTGATTTAAAAAAAAATAGTTTGATTTGTCATTAGTTTGTTATTATGGACAGCTTGCTTTATGTTCGATTCAGAATCGCACTGTAGATCATTAAGCCTCGTTTCCACTAGGCAACATTTGACGCGCAACGCGTGACGCCCAACAACGTTCAGCAACGTTGCACAACAACGCGCGACGTTGCCAGCAGGCGCGTAACATTGACAATGTTACTAAATAAAAGTTGCTCGTCGTTAAACATGAAGCGCAACATGTTGTGCATCATGTCGCACAGTCGCGGGTCAATTGTTGCCTAGTGGATACTCGACTTTATTTCCCAGTGTGTCAAACATCTGTATTACCTTCAGCCGTAAAGCCGTGAGAATGTAACAAACAGACAACGCTACTTTCGTAAATAAAGTATGAAATTTTTACTTGAAAACATTCAACATCAATGAGTTTAGATTAATATTAAATGTTTTAAGTAGGTACCTTCGGTTTTTGTCTTGGTTACGGTCGATCCCGATCCATCTTTGTTTCTACTTGTGGCTGTAAAATGATTTGTGGCTTTTAATTAAGTTGACATACACAGAAGATTGGCGATCGCAGTGTAGTTGTAGCGATGTACCTACAGAGAATGCTGCTGCCCATTCTCTGGTGAGTCCCTTAGTCGCCTCTTACGACGCCCGCGATCGCCAGCCGCCTGCCAAGCGTGGAGATTATAGCCATGTGGGAGAGTCCTATGTCCATCAGTGGACGTCTTTCGGCTGATATGATGATGATGATTACACAGAAGATACCGCAGTATCCAAACAAAATGAAACTGTTGTCAAGATCTACCTCTGAACTGTATAGCACTTATTTAACAAGTATTTAGAATTGAGAATCAGTTTATCAAGTGCTAAAGAGTTAAGAGATTTTATTTATGTCCAAAGACATGAAGGAATTCAGTAAAGTTGTTTTACTACATTAACCTCCGATTTCTGAATAAGAATTTGATTCTGTGTCAATATCTAATTTATACAGAAATCCCGTCATTATTTGGCAATAAAGTAGGGTTTTAAGTATGTGTTTTTTTATATTTAAGAAAAAATAGTTAGTTCCCATTAGGTATAATTGAAAATGTTACAACAAAGGTACCTTCAGTGAATCCCGATGACTTCGCTTCTCCTCCCGGACCCGACCCGGCAACTAAAACATTTTTTATTTATTTTGTTAGGGAGCGGGTTACGAATTCAGCGGCAGTATGAATTGAGTTGAACACAAAGTTCAACTCAATTCATACTGCCGCTGAATTCGTTGGAATAGAGTTTTTCGCACATTGCGTAGTGAACTTTACGTACATTGTTTAACGTAATACTTTCTAATTTTCTGCATTATTAAGATTCTTGTGCCGTATGTCAAAGGCTTAATATATGTATAAGTAGTATGCGAGTAGCTTGTATGCCATTGTGACGTTCACCAAGTTCGCGTTCGTATCTCAATCGCAATCTGTCAAAACTTCTCTAATTTCCCTACATTTTAACAGATTGCATCTGAAATGCGAAAGTAACGATGCTTAAAAAAATGTAGAATTAGCACTCAGAACTGGTTATGGCAAAAAGGCTTGCTATACTTGCCTACTTTTGTGCAAGTTACAGACATGTGTACTGCAGCCTTTATGTTAATAAATAGGGAAGATGCTGGTTAACCTCACCTATAGATTCGATACAATCCTTATGCACTGCGGTTTATAGCTCAGATTCACTTACCACTTTGAGATCCAGATGTACTGGTACTAGTAGTTTCACTAGGAGTCTTGCTAGGTTCCTTAGTGGGCTTGCCAGGTTTCTTAGGGGGCGTCTTCGGTTCCTTAGGAGGCTTCTCTGTTTTCGCAGGGGCCTTGCTAGGTTCCTTAGTGGGCTTGCCAGGTTTCTTAGGGGGCGTCTTCGGTTCCTTAGGAGGCTTCTCTGTTTTCGCAGGGGCCTTGCTAGGTTCCTTAGTGGGCTTGCCAGGTTTCTTAGGGGGCGTCTTCGGTTCCTTAGGAGGCTTCTCTGTTTTCGCAGGGGCCTTGCTAGGTTTCTTAGGGGGCATCTTTGGTTCCTTAGGAGGCTTCTCCGGGTTTTTCTCTGGCTTTCCTGGTTTCGATTTTCTGGATTGTGAACTAGCATAAGAACTGGCGACTGAAAAGAAAGAGATGCTGAAGTCTATCCCGTTGTCTATGCTTATAACGATTTTCTAAGCATTCATAAAATTATGACTTTACTGTCTCTTTGTCTGTGCTGCATGTGGTTTTTTATTTAACAAATAAAGAAATCGGAATAGTAATTAATATCAAACATGTTGATTAGGGCCCAGTTCTTTTTGGTAAGTTACATTTTTCTTAATGTAGGTATGTAAAGTATCAGTTTATTACCCAAAGCGCAGTAAATTTTTTCCAAAAAAACTTAATCGTTGGATTACTAAAAAAAAACAGATTTGGGTGACAAGTTATCGGGGGCAAAACCATTGCAAAATTGCTCTAGAACAACCCATTTGATAGAACGTACTCTATCAGCCACTCTGTACAAACTAAAATATACCTGTAATAGGAAATAGTAGGTATGTCTAATTTACCACACTTTCCCCTATATACCCATAAGATTTTCACTAGTTCAGCGGCCCTACCATGACGTGTTAAAGCATGAGTCGTTCGAGCGAGAAGGAGGGATGGAGCTATATAGGATGTATAGCTCCATCCCTCCTTCTCGCTCGAACGACTCACGCTTTAACACGTCATGGTAAGGCCGCAGTTCTAGTTACGTTTTGTTATCAAAAGTAAAATGCGAGCCAACTATGATTGTACATCTATATTGGGGATTAGTCAGTGGGAGGCTTATATCATTTCTATAGATTCATTATTCGCCATCGTTTTTTCATATTTTTTTTCACGTATAGGTATATGTACATACTTGCTTGAGACGAAGAATCGCCACCTGTACTGCCAGCGTTAGAAACAGCTGAAATACAAAAAAGATTTTTTTTTTGTTTTATTACTTAGATTATTTAAAGTTGGTACTCAATAATTAGTTTTGTTTTTTTTTTTGCTTTTGTAGATTTCTGTTAAATAATAGTGGATACTTAATTTAAAAAATTGAACAAAAAAAAATACCGTATAAATTGAAATGCTTCTTTTGTTACTGGTTAAAAATTGTTTTTTATGTGGTTTACAATGATACAAGTTTTTGGAATTACTAATAGTCACCTGTAGCTGAGGAATCAGAATACGATTGTCCATATCTTCCTCTTTGTCCATAGGGGTGATCTCCTGAATCTGAACGAAAAGCAATAATTGCTATTAAAAAAAATGCTCTCCCAATGCCAGGCATTGGCCCAAGTCCATCCAAATATTGCATGAGGTAAAATCTCCTGCCAGGGTTGCGGAATTTGTTCGAAAGAGTCACCGCTGCCCTGGAACGCAAAGGGCATTAGGAAGAACACGGATGGGTTTTAGTCAGTAAGAGTCTGACACTCCCTTCTGCTCCACCCAAAACGGAAGGAGTCATTTGATGATTTCCCATCCAAAGCAAAAAAATGAGGTAAAATCTATTTATCTATCTAGCCTATTTAGTCCCACTGCTGGGTAAAGGCCTCCCTCTCCCTTTTCCACCCAACTTTCTCATTTGCCATGTAGGGCCAGTCCTTTCGGTAGGAGTCGAGCTCTTCCCGACATCTTCGCCTTGGTCTGTCGCGATGTCTTTCGGCATTTAATTGGAGCCATTTGGTGGTTCTTTTTGTCCATTTCTCGTCTGACAGCGGCAGACATGTCCAGCCCAGTCCCACTTAAACTTAGCGGCAAAGTCCATGATTTTGGTTTTAGATCGTAGTGCTGTGTTCCTTACGCGGCCCGAGAGACGGACCTCCTGGATACAACGCTCCATGGCTTGGCAAACCTTGAGCTTGGACCTCTGCTGAAGTGTCACAGACCAGGTTTGTGCACCAGATGTGAGAATGGGTGAGGTAAAAGAAAAATATTCATCTTCTTTAAAAAATAACATTTGAAAATTTCATAAGCAGTGTGAAATTTGACTTTAGTGAACTCCTAAACATCATTGGACTCTTGGATCATCCTTGTGTGCTAAGCCGAGCGTTGAAAATCCTATAGTGCATTTTATTTAGGCATTCATGTCATCTTGTTTTAGTGAAAATAGGTATTTCATCATCATCAACATCATCATATCAGCCAATAGACGTCCACTGTTGGACATAGGCCTCCCCCAAATGGAGGGGGGGGTTGCCATAATCGCCACGCTTGGCAGGCGGGTTGGCGATCGCAGTGTAGCTGTTACAATGTACCTACAGAGAATGCTGCTGCCCATTCTCTGGTGAGCCCCTTAGGTGTTTCGTATGGTGTCGGACGTAAAAGAATAGCACCATCCCATCACTTCTCGTGGGTGTGTAAGAGGCGAATATACATTTAGCAACTTTAAATTGATTTGTAGATAGTCAATTTATCTTCAAATAATACTAAAACTTACGACACTGCATTGCTTTTTTGAAATGTCAAAATAAGTTGGTTATGAATAAATAAAAAATAAATATGAAAATTCAGAAAAAAAATCAAACAAAAACATAATTTTACCGTCATCATGCCCGTATCCGGGATATCCGAAGAATCGGGGATGCCCGTAAAATCCTGTATGAATAGAAGGTTAATTCATTCCACTTTTATTCGTAGTTTTTTTATTTTTAAAAGACTTAAAAAAAAGTTATTCATGTAATATTGGTATTGCACAATATTCGTATAAATAGATGTTTTTGCAAGTGATATTGTTCGTTTGACCTGAACAATCAGGTTATTTTCAGAAACATCGGATTGCAGTAAGTGCAGCTATAGAATAAAATATCATTTATTCGCAGGAATAAAGGAGGTACCTTTATAACATTAATGGTCTTACTTAAGTTAAAATAGTAAAAGTTTCACATGTGTTGCTTACTTCGCTTCATAATGCAAAAAAAAGAACTTAGTATCAAGATTAAAACTAACAAATGAAGTTCTGAGATCGTCTTAAAAATAGTAATAGTAAAAGTTGGTTCAGTCAATAACCGACCATTCTGCATATCATTCAAATTTTAAACTTTATCCTTTCATTGGTTAAATTTAATTGAGTTTTTAGCTTCTTTTGTTTGTCTTGCTCTTTAAGTTTCTTGTACTTTAAGGTGAATTAGAAGGACAGAAAGAAAAAAAGAAAAAAATATGTGGAATAAAATATTAGTACAAATTTCTGTATCCTCACCTCTGCCGCTTCCAGCATTTGAATATGCTCCTGATTGTGCTGAACTTCGACCGTTTCCTTCTGTAATTTTACATGCAATGTCTTAATCTGTGTTTCATTCAGTAAGCCCACCAATCAATCGATGGTAGAATAAATCAGTGGGTGGCGATCAAAAGTTTACTCTACTCCATAAGCTTTAATCGACTGACGTCATTCGATCGATTGGTGTTGTAACCCTAAGGCCGTATTCACACGGGATCCGTCATTGACGATCCGTCTTGACGGATGGACGAACGTTCATCTGTCATAAACTCATGACGTATCACACGTATCACATTGCATACGGAATCGTGTTTTTTCACGCTTCGTCAAAATATCCGAATTAATGATCGCATTCGTTCGTGATTCAAAGTTCAGTCTTGGATGAACAAGGTACCTACTACCTACTGAAATGTGCGGGCGCAGGCGGGATCCTTCACAAATCTTAAAGATTCGTGTTTTTTGAATAACTTGATTTTTTTAAGACGATAAGTACGTGATTTAAGACGTATCTGTTATTTTTCATGATTCGTGATGCGTGTGATCACGGGCATTTAAAAAGTATTGTCACGATGAAAAACGATCACAAAAAAACGTTTCATCAAAAAACACGAATCGTCGTCGTATGAATGAAATTAAAATAATGCTTACTGCTGGCAGAATAGGCTTGTGATTGTGCCACACTTCTTCCTTTGCCGCCTTTTCCACTGGTTCCTATAAAGTTGTAAAAATTTTTAATTTTTCAGCATGACATTTATTATCTCTAACATAGGCCAGCAGTATTGTCAACGTGAAAGTATAAATAATAACACGTGAACGTGAAATAGGGATAAAAAAAAAACAAAAATAGTCGTATGTAATTATCCAGAATTTAAAAAGCGTTCAAATTCCAGTGGAAAACTTCACAATCTTGCTAAATTGTGGGTATAGTAGCCTCTGCCTTAATTGACAGTTGCGATTGCTATGCAAATGTGAACTTTCCTTTAAAATTCAAGAATTGCGCCTTTGGCCATGCTGTGTTCCAAATTTAAATTTCATTTAAAATCCAAATATTTTTTTTTCAGCCGTTGAGGCGTTGTTGATTTAGGAACATAAATATAAGTAGTATTAAATCATGCTTACTGCTGGATGAAAAGGATTGTGCAGAACTTCTACCTCTGCCGCCTTTTCCACCGGATTCTGTAAAATTAACATTCATTTATTGGGTATTTGTTATGTCTCCTTAACATAAGAGTAGTAGTTGATGGAGAAAGTAGGAATTGATATTAAAGGACTGATATTTTAGGAAGTCGTTGAAAGGCAATAAATATATTATTGTTAGAGTGGAGTATGCTACGAGGTATGCAGTCTGCAAAGCGGTGCCCAGAGTGACAGCACAGGGGAACAGTGAGTTCTTGATAGACGAAATCTTCTGTAGACATGGTGGTGTAAAAGCAATGAACGGTCTTGATCGATCATCGTGCGAATACACGATCGTCGCGTTCATTTGTTCGGCAAAACCCGATCGCGTCGTGACGTCGATTGAAGGGATTCACGGGCATAGAAGTATTTTTATGGCAGAAAATGGCGTAACATGCCAGAGTGGCAATTTTGCTAATTTTAAAAACAACGTTCGCATTCGCATCTCAGTTAAAATCTGTCAGAAAAGCCTCAATTTCCATACCTACACGTTTGACAGATTTCGACACGTAGCATTGGCCCTCAGATCATCTATCTGTTTACACCTTAAATGTATGTTTTATACAAATAAAATAAATTTGTTCATATAAGGCGCCTCCCGGATTTGCCAAACAAGTTAAAGTGACGATCGCCAATTTGCGCGATGATCCGTTTGTATAAGAACCCAATAATAAAAAACCGTCCTACCTATATTATTTTTTTATCTTGCTTATATACTTAGCAAGGCCTAAGTATTATTTACGATGTTTTAATAAATTATATATCGACTAGCAAAGCATTAGAATCTACTTACTGCTGGAAGCACCTGCTAAAGCCGACGACTCTGATGAACCATCACCGGAGTCAGCTGTAAAAAAGTTGGGACACTTATGATTTCAACCAATATTTCTACTACATTAATATTGTATTTTCAAATAACTGTGAAGTAATGAAAAAAAAAAACAACAAAGTGTGCATAATAATACAGGTCGATGCCAAAATATTTTTTTAACTTGCTTATATACTTAGCAAGTTGTTTACAATTTTGTTTACAATTGTTTACAATTTTTGAATAAATTGTAGATTGACTAGCAAAGCATTAGAATCTACTTACTGCTGGAAGCTCCTGCTAAAGCCGACGACTCTGATGAACCATCACCGGAGTCAGCTGTAAAAATTGGGACACTTATGATTTCAACCAATATTTGTACTACATTAATGTTGTATTTTCAAATAACTGTGTGAGGTAATGAAAAAAAACAACACAAAAATGCAATTATATAGGTCAGTGCCAAAATTTTTCTATACATTCAAATTATTCTTGTAATTTCTCAGCTAAACATAATATTAACTTAAGCTTCTGCGTGGGGCTTTGCTCGTATTAAAAGTTGACACTTTAAAACTTGTCTTTATCTACCCTTGTACCCCTACAAGGGTAGATAAAGACAAATTTTAAAGTGTGTTCATTTCAAAATATCAGACACAAAAAAAGGAAAATCCTTGTATGCATCAAAAAGGGAACGGCAGAAGGCAATATTTCAGGTCTAGCCTGGGCGTTTATGAGTCAGTTGGAGTTTTATCTTAATATTTAAATTTAGTAGATTTAGGAAACATTTAGGAGATGTTTCGTGCCCGTATGTTTTAATTAATTTTATTATTTAACAAATATTTATCTTACCACCGCTATAAGCACTTGCTATTGACTCTGAATCAGAGTCTCCATCATCTCCGTCAGCCTCTGTAGCAACACAATAAAATATGAAGTAAAATATAATATTAAAATGATGTTCCATTATTAAATAGGACTTCTTAATACATATAGTAGTACCAATAAGTTTCGATTTCCAAAATTATACGAATAACTGTCCGGAAAACTTATTATAATTACTAGCACTTCGCCCGCGACTTCGTCCGCGCGGATTTAGTAGGTACTCCACAAACTTCAACGCCCCCTCTGCCCCCTTTTAAAAGGTTAGTTTTGGAAAATTAAGCACAACGATTTTCATTAATTACATAGCCATTTCTGCTTTTTCTGTGGTCTCAGGAGGCCCTAGACAATGTGCCATTTAATTAGCGAATGCGACTGTCGAAATGCCAAATGTAGGAATTTCATCACGTGACATTTCGATAGCATCTGTCAATCCCATACATTTTTAAGCATTGACAATCGCCTTCGCCACGCTACCGTTGACAGAATCTCATTTGTCTCGAGTCCAGGTTCAGCGCAACTGTTCGCCCCGTTCACCCCGTCAGGGGTCGATTATGCAAAAATTGTTAGGTACATATGTTTCAATTATACCACTTTTAGTGTGTTTATCTACTTCCATGCTATAAATCATCGATAGAAGTTTCTGAAACAGTTAGCTTATTGCCAACATTAAAACACCGAGTGTCATAGTAACCATAATAACATCCGAACGAGTGTTATAATGTTGTACTAAATACTATTACGCAACGCCTTCGCTTTTTTAAAATGGGATCGAAAAGCAAAGGAACCACGAAGCAACCACATTCTCACTACTCAATTCGTGGTGCATGCGCGTTTCACTACTTTGGTAGTGCGTCGTAATTAAAAAACAAAAATGTATTAATATAATATGTTGTTTACAAAAAAAAATTAGTGATACAAACTTTGATAACACACCACCAGATATTTCTAATGCAGCAAAGGACTTTTCTAACCAATTATTACCACAACAGTCGGGAAAACAAGATGATAAGACGTAGTACCAAGTACCAAGATATCATGAATTAGAAAAGAACCTTTCATAGAGGATTCATATATTATGGGTGTAGATAAAGTCTTGTAAACTTGATAAATCCACATTCGTGTTTTAAAACCTCTTCTTATACAACAGTTGCATAAATAACTATTATATATGCATTCCGACGTAAATTGAAGCAAGCAATAATGTCCTCCCCTAATAACTTTATTACCACTCCTTCACCCCTTACTATGTAGGTATGTAGTTTATTTTAGAAAAATCCAAACATTTGTTATGCTTATTTTTTTATTAAAATCATTAAAATGCCGTGTTTCTACTTCGTCGGACCAAGCATATAAGATTATCCCCAGTTCGCTTAATCCGCGACATTTTCTTACTTAGAGCATGTTTATAACCGTCGTATATATACAAATCTTTCCTCCTTATAATATTATATTATAGTGTAGATATTGCAATGGCATCTTTGCGTATACTTGGTATTCGAACAATACAGGGTTATTTGTAAAACACTAAAAACCTTTCAGTAGGTGAAAGTACACATGATTATAAACAAGTTTTGTTATGAGACCAACCCTGAAAAATCTAAAAAAATATCTGCTGTTTTATACATTTTCATCGGGTAAATATTGCATTTTGTATGAAAATTCATTTTCCATTTTGGCGCGGAGTTTCAGTTGTCATTTAGATTAAAAATACAGTGCCGTTTTTTGTTGGATCATCTTTACTGTGTGTTGAGAATTTTATAATCGACAAAATCATCGAACAAAGACAGTGTTTCAAATTTTGCATCGCAAATGGTATTTCGTGTTCGGAGTTGGTGAAAATGTTACAGAAAAGGAATGTTAAAGAAAAATGGCTTACGGTGAATCAACTTTATCAAAAACACGTGCGTGCATATGAGTGGTACAATGCGTTTAAAACCGGTCGAAATGTGATAGAAGATTTGCCTTGCTCTGGTAGGCCATCAATATCTTCAACTGAAGTTAACAACGTAAAAGTGAAGGACATAGTGACTGAAAATCCTCATTAAAGTTTGAGAGAGATAACTGCTGAATTTTCTGTGTCTCACGCGTCGATCCGTATCATTTTAAACAATCACTTGGATATGCAACATGTTGCTACTCGACTAGTCCCTGCATTTTCTCAGAAAACACAATCGCATTAAGAGTCACTAGAGCTAAGAGAATCGACTCGTTCTAGCTAGAACGAGTCGATTCCGACTTAAGATTCACGAAACACGTTGTTACTGGTGACGAGACGTGAGTTTACGAGTTTGACATGCAAACCAGTCAACAAGCTTGGGAGTGGCACCTTCTAACTGAACCGAAACCGAAAAAACCACGCCAAAGTCGATCAAAACTCATGTCGACTGTTTTGTTTCAGAATCGCGGTGCGTTTAAGAGAGCTAATTCGACGAAAAAGGCCAGATTTGACGCAAGAAAATTCTTCGATTTTGCACCACGATAATGCGCCTTCGCACAAGGCCATCATTGTGAACGAATTTTTGACCAAAAACTCAATAAATACCATCGAGCAACCACTTTATTCACCAGATATGGCTCCAGCCGACTTCTTTATTTTTCCTAAACTCAAATTACTAGTTCGTGGTACCCGTTTTCATTCGGTAGAAGACATAAAAGAGAATTCGCGGTGAGAACGGAACTCAATTCCGGAAAAAGCGTTTAAAAATGTTTCGATGATTGGATTATTCGTTTTTTTTTTATTAAAAAAAATAAAAAGGTTGCCCCACACTAGAATTTTCTCCTGTATCGTGGGTGCGTTTATTACAAACATACAATCTCACATACACAAACAGCCAGACCCGGAACAACTATCTGTAGGCCATACAAATATTTCTTCCGTGCGGGAATCGAACCCGCGACACGCGGCGCAGCAGCCAATCACTCAACCACTGCGCCAACCGTGTCGTTGGCGTAAGTTTATCATTTCTGAAGGAGCATACTTTGAAGGCGATAAAAAAAATTTGGAAGAATAAATAACTAACATTTTGAGTAATATTGAACTTTTCCCGGTACTTTCTTGACATAAATATTTTTTAGACTATGTAGTCGTTTTGGTGGTTTTAAAAAAAATAATAAAATTCCTGGTCATTTCAGTTGTGGGTAATACTATTTATTTAATTATCCGATTGCTGGAGAATAAAAAAACTAATCTCATTTATATTCTTGATTTTTCATATTTTTTAATAATACATAACATTTATATCTTACCACTTATTGCAAGAGCTGCTGCTTCTGATGAGCTGTCATCTCCGTAAGACTCTGTAATTAAAAATAATCTCTGTAATTTTTAATTTTTTTTTCGTTAGAAAGTGTGAAAACGGAATTCCTTGCTTCCTTGCTTGGTTGCTTGGGTGTTTTCCTTGTGGAAGACTTTGTGTTTTTTGAAAACGTTCCTTTAAAACACGGGAATTATGGCACTTATGTTTTGATAATCTTTCTTTTATTATTTATTTATTATTTATCTGTTTTTTTTTTTGTTATGTCCATTTACATAAATTGGATGATTGTTGGCAAAATACACTTATTTTACTTAGGTTAACAGTCTGTTTCTGCAGGGGTTGTCTCTAATGTTTCTAAGGATTGATTCTGTTGTGAAAACGGGATAGTTATATTAAAGTATACATAAATTACATATATTTATCTTTCACACTAGCACAATGGTTTTTAGCACATCATAGAAGACCCCTGAAATAACATGATCTCGAAATCTTTGATAAAAACAAATGAGTGCGCTTAAGAATTATGTACAATGGTGCGTAGGGCGTAAATAGATTTAATGAATGTATTTGTTTTCATACAATGGGATTAATGAGGTAAAAAAAAAGGAATAAGTAAGTAAAAGTAGTTTACCTGCTTGAGCTATGGAAGTAGCCGAACTTCCGGAGCGTCTTCTATCTAAAATAATACAAAACCTTGTGGTAACTTCAGAGTCACTTGGAAGTATGTTTTCTCCAGAGGGCAGTTAGGCAAGTAATGATACCTGCATCACATAGAGCAACCTTAGTGGCTTTCACAAGAACCGTTATTATATTTTTATTGCTATAACACTGGCTGGGTTTCGAACCCACACACATAAAGCAGATGGACCAGCTACATTTAGAAAACATTTAGAATTAACAAATACCGAAACAATTTAACTGCACGATGGTATTCCCCTAAAGCTTCATTTACCTAGCCTTGCTCAGCGTAAGTGATTTTATTCGTTCTTAACAAACACATCTCTCGCTACGCATCCTCGCACATCTCTGTGGAAACGCAGCTTAAATGTTAGACGAATGTGTTCTTATAGTAAACTCACATTAAGTTCCACGAAATCGATTCCAAACTCCGGGCTGATATAAAGTAAAACCATATGGAGAAACCCTGTCACATTTTGCCCGACCCTGGAACCGAACCCAGGGGAGGCTCTGGGTTGACTTGCGCCCACTATACTAACGAGGTGGACTGATGACCTGATGAGGGTCGCGGGTAGCCGATGGATGCGAGACACACAGGACCGGTAGTTGTCACGACACTTAGGGGAGGCCAATATCCAGCAATGGACGTTTTTCGCCTGATATAATGATGATGATGATAACAACGAGACAGTCGGCCTATGTGTCAGTTTTCTAATTACTTTACAAAAAATCGAAAAATTTAAGTTTAAGCAAAAAGTGATGAAATCAAAATGGCTTATCCACTTACTTGCATTTGTTGCTAGTAAGCCCAAGGGCAAAATGAATAAAACGAAGATAGCCCAGCTTTTGGTACCCATCTTCAAACGAGTGACTGGACTGATGATACTCAACTAAGCCCAGGGTTTTAAAGGAAACGAAAGACAATAAAAAATCCATTATGCAACATTCGTGACTAATTAATTTATTATAAATTTTATTTTTATCAAGTATTTCACTTCATTTATTGTAATCGTGACCCATAGCAGATAACAGTTTTCACTGTAACGCATATAAATGGTCGCTAAATTCATTTCCAGTTCTAGATTTTATATTTCACTCTTCATATTGATTCATCTTAATCAATCAGCTACAAAAGCTGCATTCGAAAAAAGTTTTCTTTTTTCATGCACCGCTTGCAACAGCAACGCTTTAGTTCAATCCATTTTCCTTCATATTATTGACTGACAGTGTGATTGACTGACTGATGACACATCATCCCTCCACATTCAATATTCATGCCTCTTTTCATCATCCTGTGTACCTACGACGCAGCTCAACGTGTACTGGCTACATCACACCACGAAGATTGGGGAGATCGTGGAGTATGTTCGAGCGTAGATCAGGGGCTTGAGACAAGTGAGATTCTGTCAACGGTAGCGTGGCGAAGGCAATTGTTTAATACGTCAAAAATGTATGGGATTGACAATGCTATCGAAATGTCACGTGATGAAATTCCAACATTTTTTAATTTCGACAATCGATATTGAGTAGCACATTGTCTAGGGTCTCAGCGGGATCTTAAGGGTCTCGAAGTTGGAGTCGCGCCACAACACTGATTTCACGTCATAAGTGGTGCGAGTTTCGACTCATCATATTGAGGGTTGAAGGGTGGTATCGGCAATTCCGAGAAAGGCTACGCGAGACCACGCAGTGCACCACGACGCCGCCGCCGTCACTTCGTGTACAATAGTTTATTAATAGTTATCTATGTGTTTTTTTTTATAAATATGTGTAAAGGTTAGGTTAGAACTAGTTGTAGCCGGGTTGCACCTAGTTGTAGAACTAGTTGTAGCCGGGTTGCACCTAGTTGTAGCCGGCTAAAACTGACCGACTGCCGGTCATTGGGCACCCCGACTCGGAAAGGATAAAGGAAGGTGGAAATGTTTTGTTAAACCACACAGAAATAGGAACTTTATGGTGTTTTGAGGTTAGGTTAGAACAAGTTAGCCGGCTAAAATTAGGTGTAGCCGCGCTTCAGCTAGTAGCCGTAACATATTTATATACAACAACTGTGCAATTCTGACAATATTACAAACATACGGGTCGAATTGATAACCTCCTTTCATTTGAAGTCGGTTAGTAAAATTCGTGGACTTTTGTTCCCACTTATTAAGTATCTGTACGTCATAAGACCATTTTGGCATAAACATTAAAACCAACAATAAATATAACGGATAACGGATTTTAATTACACATACATCTTGTGATATTCATATTGTAGCCTCAAAGAGCAGATCAGGGAATATATTCTATCTACCAGCTGTGACTCACGTTATTTCTATTATTGCAAAGAAGTTCGTCTAAATAAACCCATTAGGCGTTTATTTCCGAAATAAAACGACTCAATATAGGGTGCAAAATATGCAGTGAGACAATACCGTCTCGATATGCCTATTTTTCACGAAGTCTCTCGATATGAATGTAGACATCTTGCTTTTATGACGTTGAGCCACAGAATAGACAGGTGCAGAAGGTAGACTCCTTAAAAACTCAATAATCGCGACGCGACAATGTGATAACGCTTTTATAGATGCCCTATGATCGTAACTCACTGGATTAGTTTAAAAAGTAGTACAAAGTTTGTAATTCACGTATTAGCAATGTGGAGACATTGGTTCAATAGTAAATCAAAACACTAGCAGGACTAGTTCAAAGAAATACTTTAAAACTACCTATTACAAAAATCAAGCCACTTTTTATAAGCAGTCGATGTTGAAGTTGATGGGTCTAACTTTGGTTGTATCGCAGATTAGATGCTAACAATAGGGTATTTTACTGAAAAAATCTAATAACTCGGTCAGAAAATTTCCTTCCGAAAATAAAAGACACGTATTTTTTTCTGATTCTCTTAAATCTATCTGACGGACTAATTACAATTTTTCAGTTAAATAATCTATTGCATCAGACTGATTGATAAACGAATACAGATAAAATTTTCGCTCGCTGTGTCTAGCTCACCTTCTGTAGTATTCTTTGGTTGACTTGAACTGATTTCAATATACGGACGAAGCCATTGCCTGTTCATGTTCAGTTTTCCACGATTTCACTGTCGTCGTGTGCACACCGTTATTTTGTGAAATCTCCTCACAAATATTCATTTTATGTTTAGGTTTACATGGAAATCGAATTTTAGGATACCTGGTACGTAGGTGTCTGGATTTTTGTGGCATTGAATATTGATGTAATCTATTCTAATGCTGAATTATTTGAATCTGAGTTTTGTAAGTTTAGCAAAAGCATACTTGGAATGATCAACTACTATTGAGGTCGGCTTCCAGTCGAACCGGATGCAAGTGAATATCAATATTTCACATGGATGAACTGGCCCTCTGGGGCCGTGACGTGTCAATGCCGACATGATTCGAATTGGAAGTCGGTGTTTAGTTATGTGCATGAAAAAAGTAAAAAACCTCGTCTTCCGAAATTATAGTTATTTTATACTTTGTACCTAGTGTTTTTTGTTTCGAAGTCGGTTGTATTTTTTTGTAAAATCGTTTTTTTTTTCACTTTTTAGTGGTTCACATTTGCCGGCCTCGCCCTTCACAGCGTACCGGTGGCGTGATGTTATGTTATGAACTGGGAAACAATAGACAGACATGAGATTTCAGCAATCTTAGTCCATTTGCTATCATTTATTGAGGAGTTCCGTTGCCTATCTCCGAAGTTCTTCATCAGATCTTCACCAAATTGAAATGGGACCACTCCGAGAATGTACTCTTCCAATAACTACCCAAATCAATCAAGTGTGCCTATAAAATTTAAAGAGTTCCCTCCATTAGGTACTCCAGGATCCCATCATCAGATCCCGACTTGATGATTATGGGACCACTTGGGAAGTATACCCTCTCAAACAAAATAAAAATCGGGGAACATACATAAAAAAAAGGTTCTGACGAATTGAGAACCTTCTCCTTTTTGAAGTCTGTCAAAAATTATTACTAAATGTGACTTGAATAAAATCCTTGATAAGTCCGCAAGCTACGTCAGAAGCTACGTGCTTTCACTTCTCCTTGATCAGTACTTTTATCTTCAAAATACTTTGATATAAATTAAGATCCAGGATATTGAAATGTAAATAAAACGATACAATTCACTGTTTAAGCCAATATATTTTACTAAGTGAAATTTTACTGTTGTTTCAATACAGAAATCTACGTTGCTATAATATTAAATTTGATTGTCATAAAAACACAAAGCCACTTATTTGGGCTCATTCAATGAAAGGCAACAATGCGGCAGACCAAGGTGACTAGATGAACTTCAGTCTTACCAGAAGGACTGATCCGGCCTGCAGTGGCTGAGGACAGGCGTGTGTGGAAAAGTGAGAGGTCTTCGCCAAGTTATGGAAGATAACGAGGTAATTACATTAGAAACCTCAAAAGCCTGGTATTCACGCAATAATCGACATATAAGAATGAAATAGACGCAATGGGTACAGAATAAAGAATAAAGATAGACGAAAGATAAAATAATATCTTCATTTCGAGTATACGGTGCGAAGCAAATTGAAGAACTGGTAAGACAAGCTACAGATCTGAAAAAGAAATAGCAGTGATATCAACACTCTAACTAATAGTAATTAATTAAAGAACAGATTGTATTCACCATCAATCACACAATGCATAAGATAAAAATGATGATCAATCAATGATAACCATATTATCACTTTCTATAATGTTATAAAGCAGAAGCAGCTTCAAACTTTTGTTTTTTTTCTTTTGGGACATGAGTAGCTGTGGTTTGCGGCTTTGCCTACTGTTTGACAGTTGAAAATAATCCTAAAGCAACTATCTAATCTAACGGATAAATAAACTCTCACTATCCAGGCGAATGGTCAATCTAAGTATGTTCAATGTCCGTCCAGCCGTTGAAGAGTAAATAATTGACAAAAATCCGCACAAAGATATTTTTGCATCCATACTCCATGTTAATATTGCGAAAGGAACTCTGCCTCTGTCTGACCCTCTTTGTTCTTTCCTGACAATTTTCAACGTTTGAACGGATTTGGTTGAAAGTTGCCTCACTGTTAGACCATGTCCTGGGTAACATTACTGGACATTTATGATTTTGTATCTCTGGAGTATTTTCCCATGAGGTAATTAATATCTTTGGTTTTGATCGAAGCCGCTGGCATAAGCTGGTTTATAATATTTTAAGTGAAAGTGGATTTTTATAAGTGATACAGGATGGGATATTGATGTATTCTGACGTACCTGACTAAAAGTATCTAAATTCATATTCAAATATCCTTTGGCACTAAACTCAAAGGGTTTCTGAGCACGCATCAAAAAAATTTGCAACATCTTCTTCGTATCAGAATCAGCATACACCCAGTCTGCGAAATATATAGCTTTCTCCAATTTGTTACTCTGGAAAAAAACGTATAATCTGATGTTTTTACTTATTACAATCTTTGGGACGATGCATTTTAGGTACGTGCTTTGACAAGCTAGTCTGTAAGTTGGTAGCACAAGTTTACAGTGAACATTTAAGGAAGTGTATCAAGGTTTATAGGTATTTCCTGACATCAACTAGCAGTTAGTCAACTCTACACGTAACTAGAGGCCAAATAATCAGCATTGCCATTCATCCTGGCAATGCTACCATTTCTTTTAGGCCCCTTTGCAGTTGACACCGATAGAGACAATTTTTTCGAAGCTCAATGAGTTCTTCCCCTCCCCTTCTTATATCGCATGTACATATATTTATTTTTAAGATTGTATATACTACACGTATAATTTAAATATTAACTAACTATGTACACTAAAAATAAAAATCAAAAATCCTAACTAAGTTAACCCTAAAATATGTCGTCAAAAAAATCATCCACATCGCAAGTATAATTTAATAGATTTATATGTATATAGGAGAAAATTTTGTTTACGTACATGATCACTAAGCAGTTGTCCTATAATGCACTGGAAGAATACTTCCAACAGCAAAGAACAGAAGAAAGAATAGTAGCGTAAACATTTGTACAGATCATCTACCACCTAGAAAACAAATAGTCGTTAGTTCATCTGTTAACCCCTTAAGAATTCTTAATTGGTTAAGGAATGATATTACTGTAGCTGTAAATGCTGTAAGGCATATGAATACAGATCCAAAAGCATATGTAAGAAACATTCCATCTCCCAAAACGCCATCTAGCTCTGATGTGATTCTGAAACCAAACGAGGACTTTATTTGATTTGTGAAATTGAAAGTGTGCCCTAAATACTGGCTGCATTGCCACGTTGAATGGCAATGCTTGCTTGTTCTCTGGAAGAAGTCAGCCCTTGGGTCACGGGAAGTGTAGACTAGGCGTTTGGATATAATATATAAATAGTTTATAAGCACTCGGACCCATGGTCCAAAAGTTTCAATCCCAAACGGCAAATAATGTATATTAACAATCACACTTCATGTAATTTTACTTACTTGGCCAGAAACTGGTGCTTACAAATAATAAACTTCAGTTTGTTTTTAATCTTGTAATGGGTTTGCTCAATCTCTTTTCCTTCCTTGATTTTAACCACATCTTCATCAGTGATGAGCCCTTCCATGGTACTCCCGAGAATTTTCAATTCCATACAAATGTATCGAGTAAAAGAGATGTGAAGCATATTAATGAAAACATAAATGAAAATGACCACTGTTGTCATGAAACTTTCCCAGATGTACGCAGTGTTATACCACTGCTGCTTGTCAAAAGGGTACCAACCATCAAATGGGTATAAATACTGCTTTTCTTTACCAAGAATATTATTCGTGTACATCATAATGATTCTAGGGCATAAATCGATAACGACTGCTAGTCCAATGGTGTAATAGAATTCAAATCTCACTATAAGCCTTGTAGTCTGAGTGTATCGATTTAAAATCTTCTTGTGTTCTCTTGTATCAGAAACTGCTTCCCATATGTCAAAACGAAAATGTTTGAAGATTTCGTCGTACAGTTCCTTATTGTTTTGTATTTTTCCGTATTTAACCAGTATCAGGAGACAGACTCCGATGTTGGGAGCGACGTTGATGACCTCGAACCAGTCAAAGTCGTTGATGCAAATCAAGCAAAGAGTGGCAATTAACTGAGTAGATGTGAGACAGAGCAAGCCATATGTGAAGTAGAAACAGAACATAGAAATTTTGGAGCGCTCAATGAATGGGTAAATAAAACATTTGGCGCCAATGTTAGTGATGAAATCCATTTCTTCAAAAAAATCTTGCTTTAATGAATCGTACGTTTTGTTTGATTGAGTCATGATTGTGAGATCAAAGTGCTTTCGTACCACTTGCTCGAACTTGAGTGTAGGTAGTAAAGCTTTATTCTTTCAAATCAATACAGTGAATTGTCTAAGTATACATTGTTCAAATACATCCATTTAAACCACACGATTATTTTAAAATTGGTAAAGTTCTAAGGAAGTAATATAAAGTTAGCTATGAAATCGTATAGTGTAAAAGATCTTGAAAGTCAATCACGTTGTATTAAATAACTAGTTGTTCCTACTGATCAAAGGGATCACATTAATGCTGTCGTTAGTGCTTATTATGCTACCCTTTCATGATTTTAAATTCAGTCTATTGTGCATTGGTCAAATAACAGCCCCAGTTTCTTGGAAAGGAATAGAATAGAATACTCTTTATTATGTACACCATATAAGTTACAGAAAATATAGATGAGGAAGACATTACATAGGGTGTGAATTATCATCGAATCACAAATCAAACGTAAGTTAAGTGATGCTTTTGGTTATTGCAAACTTTTTTCAACTAATTGCCAACGGACACTTGTTTGACAATTAACATTTATATAAGTCTCTTAGTTTGCTTCTTTTTTTGTTGTGTGTGTCAAATTACATAAGAAATACATTTAATTTGAGCCAAAATAAAAAGTATTTCTTTCCTTCAATTAATCACAGTAACTTTGCGATAATTTTAATTTCAGTAACTTTCTTCCTGAAACTTTAACTTCGAATTTGATTGCTACTACTTCTAACTAGTTTTTTCTCGTGGCTTCAGTCCCGCACGGTCACCGTATACCACAAGAATTATGTTTTTTTTTTAACTTTTTCTGTTCCTTTTTCTTGTCTGTTTGTAATAATTTATATAAGTGCACATACACTGTTCAATAAAGTCGTAGTCTTCGTATCTATTTATAACCACAAGATAAATTAAAAGTAGGATGGAAGGGAGAACGGCTATTAAAAAAAAAATAAAACTGCTAATATTGTATTTATTGATAAAAACCAAAGTTTTTGTTTGTCTTATAGAAATAACGGATTGTATTAAGGCAAAATAGCACCACAATTCACTAAATACATTTGACGAATTCTTCATTATTTTTCTATCAATTGTTTGAAGTTATCAGAGACAGAATACTGTATTAAATATGATCAGAACTAAATATATTTAATGATTTGTGATGCTAGAATGCTTAAGTATATTTTATTAGTAAATATTAAAGAATTAATGTACTTTTGCAAAGAACGTGTTCAAAATGGTTGGCCAACTGCATCGCCGCTGCCTATAACAAAATAGAATATACGTTACTATGAAATTATGCAAAAGAGTTTTCTTCTACAGAGTGACTGGTAATTAAGTGCGTTCCTTAAAATGGAATGTTCTAGAGCTAATTTTCAATGATTTTGACCTGTTAGCTTAAGGACCAATTTGTTTTTTTTTTGTCAAGAATTGTGAAAAATTTCCTCTCCTCTGGATGGTAAATTTATACTTTTCTTAAAGCTCATAAACGACTTAATTCTTTGAACAATAACTTATCAAAATTATACGTTTTTTTTTTTAAATCGTATAATTTTCCTTCAAGCAATGGGTAGGGTAAAGCTAAAGGAGTTTCTGCTAAAACACCAGAGACAGAATGAGAATACTCAAGGTATCACATCTGCTGTTTGATCTCTAGTTGCCACCTCGCTAGGCTGTTATTGAAATTGATGGTTTGCGAGCCATCGTTGAATTGAATTTTATTTACTTTTTAAACAAATTCTTTTATGTTTACTTTTTTAGTTAGTGTGAATCAAAATAACATTTTTATATTTAAGATTAATGAGAATTTTGAGATCAATTTATTATATTTTTGCTTATAATTTTCGTGTATGCTGTTGTTTTATTTTAACTTTAAGTACTTACCTATTTCACTATGTAATAATATTGTGTTATAGAAGTAATTTTTAATTTATTATAATATTTTCCGTAATTCATGTGAATATTTAATTAATTTACAACTTCACTACGTATTTTTTTATTTTTTTTTATTACATATGCCTAAACTTCTTTTCTTCTCTTGCGTGTTCGAGCGTATGGCACCCGTGGGCTGCTGCTGAAAACCAGCGTTAGGTGGTAATACCTAGTGTTGCTACCTGACATTATGCTGAGCTGAGGCCCTTTTGGCACAATATTGTATTTTTGTTTTTACATAATTTATCTCTTGTATTTGTAAGGTGTTTTTTATTGTGCCAATAAATGCAATTTTCTTCTTTCTTCTTTCTTCTTCAATGAAAAAATATTTAATCTTCTTTTGTACAAACAAGAGTTCGATCACTTTAAAACAACCCAATTTGGCTCTTAAGTTAAAGGGTAATTATTTGTCTTTGTATATTCTTATTATTATATATTTATTTATCTTTTTAGCTATAGAACATTCTATTGTAACAAACGCATTCAAGTCATCATTGTATGCCTGGACTTTTCCCAACTATATTGGGGTCGGCTTCCAGTCGGACCGGATCCAGCTGAATACCAGTATTTTACGTGGAGCGACTGCTAATCTGATCTCGACATCCCAGCATCTGGGTAACACGGTAACGCACTCAAGTACTTATTTAAATTACAGATATATGATTACCGTCTTAAAAATCTTGAACAGCTTGCTTGCCTGATGTTCAGCGGCCGGTTTGACCTATTGGAATGAAAATAATGTTTTTAATAGCAATAGCATTGTATGTGTTTAATAAGGTTTTATAAGATAACTAGGTCTTACCAGACTGAGCAGCAGCACTAGAGTCTGCTTGAGCCACGCTGGAACCACCTTGATTGCCGTAGGGTCCTACGGAAATAATGTAAAAACTTTAACTAACATTTGTCGGGCCTTTTGCACATGTAGCGGCATTTTTACAGCCACATTCTAACTAAACAACTGACGATGTAGCGACATCTATACCGCCACATTATAACTCAACAATAGACGTTTTAGCGACATCTATACCGCCAGACACGAACTAAAGACTTGAAGTCACACATATCCTACATCGCGGTATTAAAGTCTTCCGTGCGATTTTAAAATAAACAACAGCCCAAATATCAACCATTGGGCAGTTGCATACCAGACACAACACCCGTCGGTGGATCTTCCCTTTTTAATAGAAGAGTGTGGGACTTTACACCTTGTTCCACATGCCTTTAGGTACACACAACTAGGTACAACCTTTTTTTTGGTGGTAAATCATCAGGAGGGAGTGTCAGACTCTTACTGAGTAAAACCCATCCGTGTTCCTGCTAGTGCCTTTTGCGTTCCAAGGCCGCGGTATCTTTTTCGAACAAAATCCGCAACTCTGGCAGGACACAACTACGAACTACCATTCAAAGTTCAGTGGTTTAGACAAATATTAATAAACTGATGTGACTTCTATCCCGGTTCTGATGACCTTTGAACACAATAGCGGCTTTTCAACTTCACAGTCAAGCGAACGTGCGAGCTGTGGAGTGTAATATCCATCGCGTAAGAAACACAGCTCTGCGCTTCAAAACCAAAGTCATGGGCGTTGCCCAGAAGGCCGCTAAGCTTAAGTGGGACTGGGCTGGACATGTCTGCCGCATGTCAGACGAGAAATGGACAAAAAGAACCACCGAATGGCTCCAATTAAATGCCAAAAGACATCGCGGCAGACCAAGACGAAGATAGCGGGACGAGATCGACACCTACCGAAAGGACTGCCCGACAGCAAATTACAGAGTTGTATGGAAAAGGGACAGGGAGGTCTTTGCCCAGCAGTGGAGCAAAATAGGCAATAAAGATAGATAGATGACATCGCCATATTCTATAATTCATTATCACTATTTCGAAGGCATGTAGGTACTGGCCTCTAAGCAGAATAAAGATCCCTAAAGATTGAGTTCACACTTTTAATTTTTATTTTCATAGCTTCTATTTATTATTATTATTTTTTATCTTCAAAAGTTTGCATTCGCTGGCGATTTCTATACCAAACTGAGTGTATTTTAGTTAGTAGTAGGTTTTGCTTTGCTTTGGGTTTTTATAATTTTTGGAAGTGCTGTGCACTCCTGCAAGTGACAAGTGCATCCTACTTCAAACATCTGATATTTTTTTCTTAAGCGAATGCCATCACGATTTCGTTGAGAAACGGAGCTATAAAGGTCGAATAATCCCTTTTCCCGAAATGTTTATGATGAGAATCACATTTCATAGTAGGGGGGGCATATGTGAGGACCATGTTTGTCAGAGATTTACTTGTTGGTTACTTACCATTGTTGTAGGGAACATTATTACCGGGATATTGGTTACCGGGGTATTGGTTACCAGGGTATTGGTTACCGGGGTATTGGTTACCTGTGGGTGTGAAAATATTGTAATTCTTATTAAATTGGTCCAGTTTAGTAGTTTTGTATTATAGTACAGTACCCTCTTGCTACATTTTAGAGCCAAAACATTTTTAACGTGTGACAGGGGTCGGTTCTAGGTCCTTTCTTGTGGCATCTTGCATGCGACGTGATTGTACGTGTCGACGTTCCCGTTGGCGTTAATATCATTTTTATACTGACAACACCTTAGTGTTGACCAGCGGGAACATTTTCGATTTGATCATCCAGCCTTCCGATTTTGGAGAGGTAAGAGTCGTGGCGTATAATATGTCTGTACTGGAACTATTTTGTAATAGAGTAGCCCTACCTTGTTGATTAGTGTAAGCTTCAGCGCTAGATGCTGCCTTGGCCTCGCTGGAACCACCACCTCCTACGTAAATAATGTAAAACTTGAGTCAATATTGATGAGATTTCTACGTTTTGTAAATAACTAGTACACAGATGTTATTGCTTTTATCTAGGTTCTGGTGACCTTGATCACACTTACGGCTTTTTAAATTGATAATGTTTACAAACAATTGCAAAATTTAGGTTTGAATTAAGTGTGCAAAATGTAGCCTTAAGTTGTACACTTTACAATTTAGCAAATACAGGGGAAAATAGAATGCACAGTCTCATTTAAAGTCCAAACATTATCTTACTCAGCACATCACGTGCAAATGCCGGCACGATTTATTTGAGAGAGATATATGAGAGTTGTTCGGGTCGGACAGCGCTCTCTTTTACAAGATGGATTTATGATGACAGTCACATTTCACTGTAGGAACATGTGTGTCAGAGATTTACTTGTGTTTTACTTACCATTGTTGTAGGGAACATTATTACCGGGGTATTGGTTACCGGGGTATTGGTTACCGGGGTATTGATTACCGGGGTATTGGTTACCTGTGGGTGTGAAAATATTGTAATTCTTATTAAATTGGTCCAGTTTAGTAGTTTTGTATTATAGTACAGTACTCCCTTTTTTTTTTTTTTTTTTTTGGATGGGAAATCATCAAATAACCCCTCCCGCTCTGGGTTGAGCGGCAGGGAGTGTCAGACTTCTACTGACTAAAACCCACCCATGCTCCTCTTAGTGCCTTTTACGTTCCAGGGCCGCGGTAACTCTTTCGAACAAATCCGCAACCCTGGTAGGCACTGGCCCTAACGGGCCCCTACTCCTATAGTACAGTACTCCCTTGCTACATTTTAGAGTCAAAACATTTTTAACGTGTGCTACAGGCTTCGGTTCTAGGTCCTTTCTTGTGGGATCTTGCATACGACGTGATTGTACGTGTTGACGTTCCCATTGGCGTAATATCGTTTTTATGCAGACAACACCTTAGTGTTGACCAGCGGGAACATTTTCGATGAGATCATCCAGATTTCCAAACTCGGAGGGACAAGAGCCGTGGCGTATAATATGTCTCTACTGTAATTATTTTGTAATAGAGTAGCCCTACCTTGTTGATTAGTGTAAGCTTCAGCGCTAGATGCTGCCTTGGCCTCGCTGGAACCACCACCTCCTACGTAAACAATGTAAAACATGAGTCAATATTGATGAGATTTCTACATTTTGTAAATAACTAATACACAGATGTTATTGCTTCTATCTAGGTTCTGTTGATCTTGAACACACTTACGGCTTTTTAAGTTGATAATGTTTACAAACAATTGCAAAATTGAGGTATGAATTAAGTGTGCAAAATGTAGCCTTAAGTTGTAAACTTTACAATTTTGCAAATACAGGGGAAAATAGAATGCACGGTCTCATTTAAAGTCCAATCATTATCTTTCTCAGCGCATCACGTGCGAATGCCGTGCATGATTTTTTTGAGAGAGATATATGGAGCTGTACGGGTCGGACAGCGCTCTCTTTTACAAGATGGATTTATGATGACAGTCACATTTAACTGTAGGAACATGTGTGTCAGAGATTTACTTGATTTTTACTTACCATTGTTGTAGGGAACATTATTACCGGGGTATTGGTTACCGGGGTATTGGTTACCAGGGTATTGGTTACCGGGGTATTGGTTACCTGTGGGTGTGGAAATATTGTAATTCTTATTAAATATGTCCAGTTTAGTAGTTTAATCTCTTGCTACTCCACCACTCGGTAATGCGACGTGCACTACAACCTAGTCTCTCTTAGGATGGTCTTGAGATCATGCTATAATAAGTATTTTTTTATTAATTTGCTCATGATAAAAAACTTTTTCACAAAAAAAAAGAAACCGACTTCCAAAAAAACTACAAAGTTCAAAATAACTTTAATTTCGGAAGTCGGTGTTTTCGGTTGCTTCTTCGTTATTTGACACCGACTTCCGAAATTAAAGTTATTTTGAACTTTGTAGTTTTTTTGGAAGTCGGTTTCTTTTTTTTTGTGAAAAAGTTTTTTATTTTTCATTTTTAGTGGTACCCCACACCTAACAACACCACTGGAAAGTCACAGGAAAGCAAAAATATGCAATTTCGTATACATGGATGATTTTTCCACATATTTTTTCCAGCTATTTGGATTTAATAACCAAACTACTGATCCGATTTTGATAAAATTTCAATGGGACCATTTGGGAAGTATACCCTTTCCAACAAAAAAAGAATTTTTCAATTCGGTTGGCAAGCGACAGAGTTATGCCCGAACAAACATAAAAAAAAAAAAAAAAAAAAAAAAAAATACAAACATCCGAATTGAGAACCTCCTCCTTTTTTAGAAGTCGGTTAAAAATACAGTCACGTGAAATAGCTACATATTAAAATTAAATGGCGAACAAGATTATTATGTCAAAATACAAGGCCGTTTAGAAAACTTATTCACGAATCTCTTGTTTTTTGGGTACATAATTGATCATCATTCGACCAATAACAAATAAAAAAATGTTTTAATGTTGATATATCAATATAATCCGCTGATTTCAGTAAATCACCACTGGATGAAATTTTGTGGAGGTGGATCTTTTTTTAGAGATAGGTAGTTAAAGCTGTCCCCATAGAATTCGTTACTTATGAGATTGTTGCAACACCAATCGGTAGCTCGAGAGAAAAGCTTCTGCTTCGTATTAAGTGAACCTATGAACCCACTTTTACATAAAGGTTAAATAATAAATAAACTCACGATCGACCATCGACCCTTGACATTGATATACATTGGTTGATTGGTATGGTATCATTGGTTGACAGTCGGTAGACAGAGACAGCACACTTTCGTGTGACGTCACTCGAAAATCACGCCATAGTTAGTTTGCGTGAATTGTACAAATTTTTATGGGATTGACTTGCGGCAACGAAATATCATATGGTCAATGATTGCTATAAAAACTTTGACAACTGGCGACTTTTGACAACCTTTTTTGTTGCAAGAATATTAGTTTGTTTATGCCCTAAAGTACTAGATGAGACGGTTCATTAATGTTCCATATAAAACTCATGCAAGCTGTGCGCAAACTTTTTATATCTCAAATGTTTGAGTAAAAATAATAGTAGTTTTTCAAACCATACCCGTCGCTGTATCTGGTGGATAATACGTTTTTTGGGCGTTAAATGTATCAAAATAGCATGATATAATATGAAATGTATGAATAATGATAATTAATATAACATAAACTATTTAAATTATGAACATCAACCAAATAAAACCAAACTTATGTAAAAATTTTCAATTTTTTTTAAATGATTGACATTAAAAAGTTAAATACTTAGCTGTAATTTGAGTACTTAAATTTTTAAATTAAATTCTGTACACTTAGTACGAAATAAAGAATTTGATTGATTTGATTGGTTAAATGCCCGACAGTTTGATGGTGATAATATTATATTTAATAATCAATTACGTGTATTAAATGTAGAAGTGTCATGCGCTAACATCACTGCTCTAAAAATCAGAGCAATCAAAAAATACAAATTAAATTAACATATGGATGAATATCCCCGCGGCACATTTTACCTGTCCACGTTGAGAATCGAGGTGATAGGATGATAGGATGTTTTTAATTTTTTCTATAGTGAACTACGTAACTTGATTTAATTAGGGCCACATAGTTTTTTTTTATAAATGCAATAAATAATCAGGAAAAAAAAATCATCTTAAAATTCAAGTTTGGTGGCTTAGCTAACATCACTGCTCTAAAAAACAGAGCAATCAAAACAATACAAATCAAACTAACATATCAAAACGTATAAATCCGCGATATACTACGTTCCTATGCATGCGCGGTGTGAAGATCCGCAGTAGCTTCCTTCTTTTTTTATGAAGTTACTAGCTGCCACCCGCGGCTTCGCCAGCGTGGATGTCAAAAATTATACCAAGGGAACATATTCCCGGGATAAAAAGTATCCTGTGTGTTATTCCAGACTATAATCTACCTCTGTGCCAAATTTCATCAAGATCCATTTAGTATTTTTGCGCGAAAGAGTAACAAACATCCATACATCCATTCATACAAACTTTTGCGTTTATAATATGAGTTAGGATTAGGATTTCCGAGTGGAGGTAACGCGTCAATAGTTCATATATAATTACTCTTCCTACTCTTCAATGTGATACAAGTCAAGCTTCATCATACCTTGTTGCGCAGCAGCATCAGCATAAGACGACGCAGATGCGCCGCTGTTTGCAGCATTACCGTTGTTGTATGGATAATTATTGCCATAAGGAGATTGGTTAGTTGTAGTCGATTTTGCTGTAACATTAAAACACATTATTGAGAAAAGTATTTTTTTAACCGACTTCAAAATAAGGAGGAGGTTCTAAATTCGGTTACATTTTTTTTTGTTTGCTACCTCATAACTCCGTCATTATGAACCGATTTGAAAAAATCTTCGTGAAAAGATATACTTTGTAATTGCTCCCATCGAATTTCATCAAAATCTTTTAGAGGTAGCGGAACAGAGAGTAAAGTCCCACATAACTCCATTGAAAAAGGAGGATCCTCCGACCGGACGGTTGTTGGTGTCCGGTGGGCAACTGCCCGAGAGTTGATATTCAGGCTTTGCATATGTTCTAATCGCACGGTAAACTCTGATATCGCGATTTAGGATTTTGTCAAGCTAGTTCGCAGCTGTCGAGATAGATGGCGCTGCAAGTCTCATTTGTTGATTCTGCTATGTTGATAATTAAGGGACATATTGCGGTTGTATTATTTTTCAAAATGTAAATTACTGTTGACTAATTCTAATAATAATGATCAAAATGACATTTATTGTAATAATGAAATTGATATTGGTGTAATGAATAAATGTAATGATAATAATGTAATTAATAACTGCAATGATAATAATGTAATGATTAACTGTAATGATATATTGGCAAGTACTGTTTGTGACAGTTGTGATGTTAAATTCTCTACTAAAAGTACTCAGACTGACATGAATATTGCTACATGTTACGACTCCACTTCTAAAAAAAGGGATTCTGTTAAGTCTACGTCAAATTCCAATGATTTTTTTCGTGTATAACCATATAAATATAATACATCAAAATATTTGTGGCCTCATATCGAAGTCAGATCTGTTTACTGTCTGCCTTGATGACCTAGCTGATACAGGTAAGAATATTGACGTTTTATGTTTCTCAGAACACAATATGACTAATGACGATATTGAACTCCTTCAAATTCTAAATTTCATCTTGGCCACTCATTTTTCGCGTAACAAGCGTCGAGGGGGGACATGCATTCTAGTGAGAAACTATGTTAAGTTTGTCGTACTTGATGCTGTTCAGAAGTATAGTATCCCTAATGTTTTTGAATGCTCTGCAATTAAATTAACTGACCACGATATGATAATTTTGTGTCTCTATAGGGTACCAAAAAGTAATAACTATAATAAATATATTAACTTGTTTTTTAATAATTTTAATGACATCTTGTGCCTCTTTGCAAAATATGGGAATAGCAAAATCGTTGTTTGTGGTGATTTTAACATTGATATGTTGAAAAAAAATAAGTTCACGTTGGAATTGGAACAACTAACTATGGGATTTAATTTAATACAAGCAATCAATGAGCCCACAAGACCAAGTAGTGGTTCCTGCATTGACAATATTTTTCATAATATTCGTGGTGCCATATCAACAGTCTTGGAACTCGGTTTATCAGATCATAAGGCGCAATACATATCATTTCCAGTCAAAAAAACCTGTACATTTGACTATTGGTTTTCGTTTAAACGTGATTATTCCATAGATAATTTAACGAAATTTGAAGAGTGTATTAAAGAGCTCCAATTTACTGAAGTGTATGAATCAAATGATGCAAATGATGCTTTTAATTCATTTTATGATATATTTAGGTTATTTTACGAATTATGCTTTCCAATAATAAAAATTAAAAATAAAACAGCAGTTCGATCAAAATGGATGTCGCGTGGTATTAAGAAATGTAGTAAACATAAACGTTCTCTTCTCTGGAAATATAGATTATCAAAAAATAACGTAGATAAATCGAACTTTAAAAAATATTCTTTAAGATATAACAAAATCATTAAATTAACTCAAAAATCTCAAAATAATTATTACATTCTTAATTCAAAAAATAAATCGAAAGCCACCTGGAACATAATTAATGGCAGAAAACAAAATTTCCCTCCTGAGACAATAAGTGAATTGGTAATAGACAAACATAAAATCACAGACCCTCAACGAATCGCTGACTTGTTTAATGACTACTATGCAGATATGGTTAAGCCTCAGACTAGCACTGCGGTTAATAATAACCCAACATCATCTTCATGCACTTATAATTCACCGAAGTCGTTTTTTCTCAGTCCCACTAGTCCTTTGGAAATCGATACAATTATACAAAAATTAAATAACACTAAGAGCACTGGTTTTGATGACATATGTGTGTTGGTAATAAAATACGTATCTCGCATCATTTCGCCTGTACTGAGCTATGTTGTTAACATGTGCTTTGAACAGGGAATCTTTCCATCGGTGTTAAAGCATACTATAATTAAGCCGCTCCATAAAAAGGATGTTAAGACTGATTTAAGAAATTACAGGCCTATAGCCTTAACTCCAACGTTTTCCAAAATCATTGAAAAAGCCATATGCAATAACTTGTACGACTACTTCGAAAAAAATAATATCTTTACACCGGATCAGAAAGGTTTTCGTAAAAATATGTCCATAAACTTAGCTATTTATGATTTTTTAAGTTTAATATACCCTAGAGTTGACAAAAGACAGTCTGTCTATGCTCTGTACATGGATATGTCAAAGGCCTTTGACTACGTGGATCATAACATACTACTGAGTAAGCTGGAAACCTACGGTGTTAGGGGCAACACTTTAGAGTTGCTAAGATCTTACATCAGCAATAGAACTCAGACTATAAGTATTGATAAAATTTCTCCTAAGACGAAACATGTTATAAATTATAGGTCAAAGAGTAGAATAATGAAATATGGAGTTCCACAAGGTAGTGTTTTGGGCCCACCACTTTTTATTATCTATATCAACGACCTGCCAAAATGTACAACAGATAGTATGGTGCTATTTGCTGATGATTGCACGGTTGTATATAGTGATGAAAATGTTATAAATAGTAGTTTTAATTCAATAATTCAATGGTTACAGAATAATAATTTATTAATTAATATTGACAAAACTAAACTAATGCAATTCAAACAAAAAACAAAAACTACTTTACATACTCGAATTGAATTTAAAGGTGAAAAAGTTGGATTGACTACTACAACAAAATTTCTTGGCTTACATATAGATGACAATTTGAAATGGCAAAGTCATATAGAATTTGTTTGCAAAAAAGTATCACAGTCATCTTATGCTTTATACATGCTAGCGAAAAAGGTTAATCTTAACACATTGCTCGTAGCTTATCATAGTAATGTTGCCTCTAGACTCAGATATGCCATAATATTTTGGGGGAATACTACCAACTGGGATAAAGTTTTTAAATGTCAAAAGAGGTGCGTACGAGCAATGTGCGGTCTCAAAAGAACAGACAGCTGCAAGGAATTCTTTAAAACATTACAAATTCTTACCTTCCCATCCTTATATATTTTTGAAATGGCCTTGTTTATTAGACATCATCCATCACTGTTTACATTACAGCTGGGATCGCGAAATAGGAGTCATTTGTATAACAACGTTACCAGTCAATATAAAACTACCCTCTTTGGTAAAAGTGCGTTTGCTATGGCCACAAAAATTTACAATAAGATTCCTAACGACATAAAAGAATGTAGCAATACTCATGTGTTCAAAAATAAATTGTTCAAATTTCTAATAGAAAAATGTTATTATTCTGTTGCTGACTTTTTATCGACTAGAACTTTTTAAATGTTTCATGTATGCTTGACTTGTTGTTGTGTTTGTGTAATTGTGTCTGTCTGACATATATATTTAATATGAAATGTAATTTATGTCTAATCTTTGGAATTCACGAATCTTATTTCTATTGTATTATTTTATCATTTGTATGCCCAAGTGGCTGATCATGGAATGGACATTATAAGCTTATAATTAATGTAATGAACACCTGCATGTAACCCATGTATCACAAATAAACAATTTGATTTGATTTGATTTGATTTGATTTGATTTTTTGTGGCGGTATTAATGTCGCCTACAATCTGTTCAGAAGATTGGTTTTAAAATCAGAGTAGCTGGAATAAATATGTCATACAAGTAAACTAAATTTCCAGTGGTGTTGGTGTTGATACCACTACAAAAAACTTTTTTACAAAAAAAAATACAACCGACCTCCAAATAAAAAATAAAAAAATACTACAAAGTATAAAATAACTTAAATTTCGGAAGTCGGTGTTAAAACACGAAGAAACAAAAATTCAATTTTTTTTTCTTCATGCCACCTATTTTTTCTCCCTACTGGGCAAATGTCTTACTTACTATCCCCTTCACTTTTTCCTATTTTTATTTATTGTGTACTGGGTTTGCTCTTGACCTCGATGACGCTGATGGTGGAAAGCGAAAAATGAGGTCTATGATGAGCGAGCGTGTCCAGAAGATGCCTGTTCACTCTTGCTTTGAAGGCAGACGGGTTATATGTGGAAGGGAACACAGACGCTGGTAGAGAGTACTAAGTACCTACTACTGTTTGATCTGCTGAAGCGTGTTTATGCACTTACCTTTTTGATTCGTATGTTTTACAAACATATCCCTCGACACGAATCAACGATTGAGTGCACAAAAGGACAAAGGCATGAAATTTTAGTGTTTTGATAGACTTGTACGGCTTTACTACAAAACGCGTTCTAACTTTAAACCCAGGTTTAAACCAACAAGCCATTTTTGAATTTCGAACTTTATTCCAAATGTCGTAAAGTTCTTGAATGCACATTGACAACATAGACCAGGATCTAAAATAGGTTTTTGTATTAATAACTTTAAAGTAGTCGGAATATAGTTCAAAATGCAATAATGGGCTTGAAAGTTTAGGCTTGGACTAAAGTTAGAACGCGTTTTGTAGTAAAGCCGGTAATGTTTTAGTATTGTAGATTTAAGATTATGAAATGTATTTTTTTTAAGTTTGTACAGATTCTCTTGTACTTATATATTTATGTGGAATTGAATAATTATCATTAACTTGATTTTTAGACGATCATTTATAAAAAAAATCCCTAATAAGTAACCCATACTTTTTATTGCCTTTCAATACAAGCAATGGAATTGGAACTTTTTTTTTATGACATAGAGTTGTTGTTCAGATATTAATCTAGAATTTTGAATTCTAATAAAGAAAATAAAACAAGGCTTCACGAGACATACCTTTACTGGAAGACTGACTCATAGCCACTGAAAAAATAACACAAATTAATAAATGTCAGTCATATTTAAATTTATAATTTATTATGAAATAAGTTTTTCATTTATTTAGTGCCCCCTAAAGTAACTGCCTAAGTAGCTTTAGCCATTTCAATTGTAATAATAGCGTAAATAAGGTTTTTTAAAACTTCTAATTTCTTTTTCTATTAAGTATGGAATTGAGGCTAAACCTAAGTCTCGACATAGTTACGATCGCCTACCGATCAATGATTTTGATCATAGATTGCGTTCGAGATTTACTGTTTACGGGCGCGTTGGGACTTATCGAGCGAATTTGGTCGGTAGGCGATCGTAACTATGTCGGGACTTCCCGCCCAGTACCTCTACCATGAGTTTATGTAGCCAAAACTCGCTAGCGTCTCCGTAAATTATTTGTATGACATACTGTACAGCGCCCCTAGCGGTCACAGAAAGAATTAAAATTCGTACCATGAGCAATATAGATTTCGATAGGTTATAAACCTAACGTAATCTATTCGATGATCACTAATGTTTTCCTGCTGTCACCATACAAAACGGCACCATGAGTCACTAATTTGACAGAAGCTATCGAACAACACGCTTACGATATTAGTTACGTAGCTCACTAGCATTTTGCCGTGTGAAACATAAGTTTACATTAAAATTATACACGTTTTTGAGTATAATAAAGTCAAAATAAAGTCTGCAAGAGCTTATTTAGCGTGGAATATGTTAGTTGCCGCTGAATTTGAAGACCAACGACGTGAACAACGTAAATTTCAAGCCAAAATTAAATTTTATGTTGGATCTCAATTGGAAAATATATGTGAAAGAAAGTTTATAAAACTTTACACACTCTATACAGAAGCGTTTTAGAATTTATGCATTTATATAATTGAATAATGTTACGGATTTGACGTCAACACTGAACACAATGAGTTTCATTAGAACTAAAAGTAGTACCTAAGTTGGTATGCTATGCAGCTATAATCTATTGTTGTAAACTTTTAAACCACACACACACAACTGTAACACAACGCCAACAAACAAAACATGACATGTTTTAAGGAATAAAAATTAGAAAACCACTAAATACCATAAGTAGTCCACTAACCGTCAACTTTTTTATTCAGTCGTTTTATTTTGTGATGTTGACTGTCTAAACATTTTTAGCATAGCGATATAACTACATTTTGAGCCTGAGAACCGTTCTCTCTTCTTATTAGTGAGAAAGAAAGAAACAAAACATAAGTAATGAAGCATTTTAACGAGTAGAGTGAAGTTAGCTAGACAACGCGATCTATCGAGCTTACCTTAGCGAATGCGTAAGACTCCGTAAATCTCATGGTGCAAGCATTATCGAAATCTGTTCGATCCACGTTAGTACGCTAGCGAGTTTAACGCTATCGAGTAATTTTTCGATGACATCTCATGGTAGAGGTACTGAACTTTCTTTCCTTCTTTGGTTACCGAGTATGATAGTTGGACCCAATCATAGTTGGAATAATGCTGTAATCTGCACAGCATTATCCGATTGTATTAGAATTTTCAGAAATAAACTTGCACCAACAGACAAATAATCTAATCTCATTTTAATAGCAGTTGAGATAAAATTTCGGTACTCACTAGACGCAGGGCTACCCATATCCTGAGTGGCACCCGCTACACTTTCTGTCATAGAACTTGGATCCATGGAGTTTGTAGCCACTAGAACAAAATTATTTTAAATAATAAAAATAAATATTTGTCCACTGTCAATTTTAGGTAACACACAAATAAAATGAATTATGGGCCGGTTTTTCAACAAACAGATTATTTATACCTGGGAAATATAAATGGTGGTGGACAGCTTTTGTATAGTCATGTTATTATGGCAAACAAGCATTTTCGTATGTCAAACAGTCAGTGAAAAAAATATCTGACTGTCGGAAAAACAACCCAAAAATAAACGAATAAGTCTTGTCTGAGACAAAGACATTTTAATAGTTTCAAGATGTTCAACTGCTGCCGAAAGAAAAACAAATGACGAAAAGCACTTTCAGATTACCCAAGAATGAAAAGGTAAGTTTGTTAACTTTGTTTTAGAGACAAGAATCAAGCAAAGGTAGTAAAAATAAATGAGAAATACTTACAGGCCATACTGTTACTTTCAGCTTCAGAAGTTGACTCAGATTGTGGTTTCCCTAATATGAAAGGGACTGCCAACATGAGACATAATATCACTTGAACTTGTTTGCCTTCCATTTTGAGCAAAGAGAATGAACTGACGTTTAGACCTTCACAAGTGCTTATAAATTGCAAAAACAATAAAAATTATTATAGCTAGTCAGTCACTATTCGTGATTAATAAATCTAGATAAGCTGCATTAATTATTTGGGTGTAAGTTTTTAGACCAAAATCGTGTATGTTATAAAAATAATAGAAGATAGTTTTATTGTTTTCTGATAATATAACTTACCTGGATTACTGACATCATTCTTCGGAATCTTGTCACCGCTGGAATGCCAGCTATTTTAAAATGGAATGGTTTGGCCCATGACGATGGGAAGACGCCAGACGGGATGACCCTTGGAAGTTTGGTAGGCTTTTGGTGTGGGCCATCTTCTTAGCATGGCGGGCTGTGCTGGGGCGGCTGCTGCAGGATCAGAAAACCTCGAATGGCGCGAATATAGTTTATTGGGAATTATATTATTTTGGGGCTGAAACACTAGGTACATTGGGTGCGAGTGCTCATCGAGTTTTCGTGACATCAAACGGATAGTCGACTCAACAACATTGCCCCAAGGAAGCAATGCTGCTGTGTTTTGTCACTTTTCCTGTTGACAGCGATTTTGACGATTATATTATAGTGGACATAAGATTGGGTTACGTTACTTAAGTTTTAGTAAGGATCCCTAATCTTTTCTAGCAATAAATATAGCCTATGTCACTCAGGGTGAATGTAGCTTTCCAATGGTGAAAGAATTTAAATCGGCACAGTAGTTTTTGAGTTTATTCATTAAAAACATACACACACACAAAAATACAAATCTTTCCTCTTTATAATATTAGTATAGATTATGCCCAATAACTTTCCCCCCACTTTTATCCTGCTTGTACATAAACTTATTAGATACCTAGCATATTATTTCTATTTTAATAGACTTTACGTATAGATACGTAAAATAGTTAAATAATTTTCTCCGTGTACACTTGTGTAACAGGCAGTGCGTTATTTTACTGTTTTTTTGTGTTTTTATTTTATTTCTTAATCGTTGTTATAGAACTTTATAGTAACAATTTAAACTAAACTAAAAATCTTCCAATTATTTGAAACTATAAATTCACATCTTCCATTGACACGGCATTAAAAGCCACTCAAAGTCCCACAGTTGAATCAAAACACTAAAAAGAATAATTTCGAACCTTCTCTCTTATTCTCAAAGTACAATTTCGCATCCACAGCTCTGTAATTCTATATTAGGTCAAGGAGCTTTCAAACGTATCCCTCATAATTCCCATTGTTCAAATCACAGGCGAACCCCATATTGGGAGTCTTTGATGCATGCCTAATATGGATTAATTCGTCGAGTGTATGACATATAACAACGTACGTACTTCATGCTAATGCCATACGAGTACTGGCTTCCACGGCTTTGCAATTCCCTCAGGTTATTTGCTGAACAAAATATTGCAATTTGATGAGCACTTGGAGTGGTATTTGTTATTGGTGGAATTAATTTGCATTGTAAGTAGGAAGAAGTGGTGGTATTAGAGCATTATCATGATATTTTGTAAGTAGTTGGTACAGCGAAGATATACCCACTTCTTGTCTAATTCTAAATTATGTGGTTCTATGTGTTTTATCATGAAAGTTGACTGAAGAAAAGGTTTAAATTTATTTATTTATTTCAACTAGACCATTAAAAGACACTTTTGAACGTCTTAACAGTTTGAAAATAAAATACTATAGCGACCCTCAAGTTGTCCATTTGCAATGAACCAAAGGACCGTGTGAAAGATGAAAGAAAAAATCTAACCTCATGATTAGTTTAAATACTAATGACTACTTAGTTTAAATACTCAAGCAGATACATATTTCGAATTTGAGTAACAGAAACTCAAACGTTGATTGGCAGAAAATACCCAAGGGTGGCACCGCTCAAGCACCGGCAACACACCGGTGTGCGCCGAATTAATCGCGAATTTAGTGTTTATTTACCAATTACATAAGATTTATTTTTCTATTTGGGAATTTTCACATGTCGGGGCAGGAGCGGTTAAGCATTCTCTACCAATTAACTTAAGGATTCTTTATTCAAATTTTCTTATAGCATTTGAGTTACGGTCTTTATTATAATGGGTTATGGTTTAATTTTTATTAACTAAGGCTGGGTATATCTATACTTTGTGCCAGATAAACTTGCAATAAAGTACATTGACCTTTCCCCAATATCCCTTCGTAGATACCCGAACAATACATTATGAACCATTTTACATTACTAGAGAACATAAAGGATCTCGATAGAAGTAGATTTAGGACTGCACTAAGTCTTTATATCTGTTTTTGATTTTAAGAAAGTCAATAAATGTATGTGGGTCAATGACCGTTATTGCACATTTATCTGGAATCTACTATAGAAAGAGGGTGACTGCTGATTACGCCAATAGAGAAGATTTGGCACCGTATTCGAATAAATAAGGGCAAGAGAATAATGATGACATAGACTAAGTTATATAGATAAGGGCCAAGCTATCAAATACCAAATAACTACATACTCTCTCATCTGCATAAATGATTTAGCTGTCATCCTTTTGTATCCTCACCAAACATTGGACCGACAAAATATGAGATCATTACGGTCGAGTCGAGCGCCGAACGACGAATGTTCATTCAAATTGAGAATCCAAAAACGCATTCATCTTTAAATTGTGTTCATTTGCGGAATGCGTTCTGAATCTTTATAAATGCGAACTTACACGCTTTGCGATCATCTTCAAAAACGACCAGTCTTCCTTGAACTTCCCTTCCTCCCGTATTTCTGAAAGAATGGGAGGAACAGGGCTCTTGAAACGAATTTGCGAGGGCCATTTGATATCGGTCGTGTAAGTGTAATACACGTGGGTCGGATAGAGCCCTTTACGTGTATTCTTATTCACACGCAATGGGCTACGTTCGTATCTTAGATGAAAATATCGTTGGAGTTGTTGACACCACTTTTTGTGTTTGTTTTGAAACCAACATTTTTAGATTAGGTAGATGTTGTGCTAAATCATCATTCAGAATTCAAACAACACGGATAAACACGGATGAACACTGTGTCATATACCATTTAAAACAAAGTAGTCTTTAATGTTGAACAGTAAAGCAGGGTGTAAAGTTGCAGACCAGTTTTCAGTAGTTTCAAGGTCTTTTGGTGTTCAGTCATATCCGTGGGAAAATATGTACCGATTACCCTTCATTAATCCAGTCATACCTCAAAGATGACTCAACATACGTATCTAATACCAACACTATGGCTTTTCCCGCACTGGGCGGAGTGGAAGGGAGTGTCAGACTCTTACTGTCTAAAACCCAACCGTGCTCCTCCTAGTGCCCTTTTCTTTCCAGGGCCGCGGTAACTCTTTCGAACGAAATCCGCAACGAATGTTACAAAGCAAATAAAGACTTAACGCGCTTCATTGCCCCCGGTATTAACATCTCTTTATAAGTCCCCTTTTTCCACCAAAATGAAGAAATCACAAGGAATAATAAGGCGTCACGATGGTTATGAGATAGATATGTTCCACCTTTCAGCCCTTCACAATGGCTCCTCATGAACGCTTTATTTGAACCGGTAAAAGGTCTCACACGTCAAATTTCACATCCTGAATAGGGCTCCCCTTACCACGGAATACGGAATCTTTATAAATAGTTTGGCGAAGACGCTGTTTAATTTAATGGAAATCCGGATCTCGAAAGTTGGATGCCGTGAAGTCAAGGGATTGTGCGCAGTTCCTGAATTCATGTTTGATTTAATTACGACGTATTTGATTACGGGTCGGTGTCAGAGGACTTTCATTGAGTGAGAGCTGGATATTGGTTTGCGAGTAAGTGCATCTTTTTGAAGGAGAAAACAAGAATGTTATTAGAGATTGGGGAACTCTAAGGAGATGACGATGATTAAGAACAGTAATCAGACTGGAAACAATGATAAAATAACAAAGTGTATAAAAAAATCAACCACACGGAAATGTGGACTGTATGAGGCTCATGGCGGATAAAATAACAGTCACTCTGGTTAATCTTAAAAGTTAAGCAACATTTGCCAAAGTCGGTCTGTAGAGGGTGACCAATGATCATTCACAACATACTAGGAAAAAGATAAACAGGGGATTCCATATCTCACAAAATAAATGTACCAACGCACGGTCTCTTACAAAAACTCAAAGAAGAAAATTAATACAGTGTAAATAAACCACATTTTTATTTTCTTTCATGTCGAACTGCTATCTGCGTTAACATCAGCATCCAAGTATTTATTTTTATAGCAAACAGTTACTCTTGCTGCAGTCGCCAATTAGTTCTTTTACAAACAACCTACTGTGAGCGGTTCTTTAAATTTTTCACGAGCATACAATTACAGTAGAACAAAATGTAGACAAAGAACTCTTAACTGTGTAAGTGGCTTGTACTGTTAGGGTGCTTTCCACCTGAGATGGGCGAGGTTGCTAGGCGATGCGAGGATTGTAGCTGAGACTCTTTTCGCTGAGCTCAAACATTGCTCGCTCGCATCCCTCGCACATATCTTTCGCGATTTAGAACCTATATCTACTAAATAAATAATATTTTTTATATCAACAGTTTTATTTCATGATTAAATTGCTTACTTCCTTAAGTGATTTTAACATCTTCCGTGAATTGATCATCTACCTACGGAATTTGATTAGTTATCCAATATCGTCTCCCTGCGACTTAGCAAATACCAAGCTTCACTACTCCTTTTCTGCCAGAAATTGCCAGAAATGCGCCAAGCTAAGCTAAGAAAATTAAGTGATTTTTTCTTGAATTGGTGGTTTTTTCGGTAGCTCGCAGATCTCTTGTGTAAAAGCACCCTTAGACACTTATTTTGAGCTTCAACGAACGATAAGTATGCACATAGTACTAATTAAAATAGTCTCTACACCGAAGACCGGGGAGGTATTACACAAAAGTACACTTATACTGTAAATAAACTTGCGAAATTAGTAACATCTTTGTAAGTGGGTACTTGAATATTTTTGTCGAGTAAGATTTCTCCATATTTAATGAGCCCGTTATTTCCGAGCGTCTGTCTGTCGTCTGATCTTGTCATCTAATGGAAATAAAATATCCAAGAGTCCTGAATAAGTCTAAGAATATGTCCTGTTTTATTATTTACCTGAGATCTTGACTGGTAAAAATAGGAGGGTTTGGATGTCTGTGTTTTTAAAATGGTAGGGAAAATAAGGGCCAATTTTAAGGACGGTATTATGTTTTTATTGGTCGATCTATCTCATAATTGTTAAATACTGCTTATCTTACAAGCAATACGATAATTTGACGACACGGTTGGCGCAGTGGTTGAGCGATCGGCTGCTGCGCTACGTGTCGCGGGTTCGATTCCCGCACGGAACAAATCGTTGTATGGCCTACAGATAGTTGTTCCGGGTCTGGCTGTTTGTGAATTTGTATGTTTGTAAACGGACCCACGATACAGGAGAAATTCCTAGTGTGGTGCAACGTTTTTTTTTTTTAAAGAAAGTAGAAAGAAAGAAATACACAAACAAAGTGCACGATATTTTATACGATAGATAGCATGCAAAACAAAAATAACTAACTAGCTATTGCCCGCGGCTCCACCTGCGTGTGTGTCGGTTATCGCGTAAAAAAGTAGCCTATGTCCTTCTCCATATCCCAGGATATATATCTGCAAAATTTCACGACGATTCGTTCAGTCGCTTTAGCGTAAAAGCGTCTGTTACGCTTTCACGCAGACAGACAGACAGAGTTACTTTCGCATTTATAATATTATAGTATCGATTTTGGGTTTTCAATAATCAGATAACTTGTGATTGAAGAACGTTTTTATTCCTCGGATAAAAGTTTTCTGACTATTGAAAATCAGCCCTTGCACTAAGCTACCTACATACCTAGAGTTTCATATTTTTGATTAATATTTTTGTAGATTCTACAAGAAAGGACAAAAAACAAAACTGAAATCAAAGCGTTTTGTAAGTCTTGGTTTTCAGTTAGATAACAAAAAATAAATGGAACTTTTAAAACTGACGTTACTCGTACCTACTAGTTCACAGTACTCTGAAAAAAGTTCAACTTAAAACCCCAACAAAATCGTAAACATATTACCGTGTATTACCATAGTTGAGCGATATTATAGGTTCATCCACCTCCGGGCCAGTCTGGGGCAATTCGTTACCGTAATGTGAGCAATCTGTCGTTGGCGGGGCAATATAACTCAGACCACGATATAAGCACCCTGTTCGCTATAATAGCGATTTTGTTAGCTTCTTTATTGTTATTGTGATAGAAATAGTTTTTTTTAGCAGTCGACAAGGAAGATATGGATTGACGTGATCAATTTGCTGGATTTATGGGGTAATATTTTGTCAGTGATGAGCTGGGTTGTAAATTAGAAACGGAAAAAACAAGCACAGGAAAAATGTAGCGTTTATTATTTTTCATAATGTTTTTATTAAGACAAAGAAACATAATTTCAATCAACTAAACGTTATTTTTCATAACGTTTAGTTGATTGAAATTATTTGTTGATTCTCATACATCAATACTTTTCTTACAATTTCCTAAGTTTAGCAAAACCGACTGTTGATTAATAAACCCGGGTGAGTATTATCTTAACTCAAATCTGTTTAAAACATCATATCCACATTTTGTGCTTATCAGGAAACATCGTTATAAAAACTGTAAAAGTATTTACCAAAGTAATTTATGGCACGACTGCGACCCCTGCTTTTAACAACCCCTGCATAATTTCAACCCCTAAAAATTATTTGACCTTGACTCACTCACAAGCTACTCAAACTTTTTGTTTTTGACCCTCGCAAATTTAAAATATTTTTAATTAATAAATTAAATATAAATTTAAAAATCTATATTAAAATGAAGCAGTAGTTTCGGGACATAAAACTAAAGTTTATCGCATAAACCTCACAAACTACACCAATTGTGATACAGAATAACAATAAAACAACCTAATCTAAGCAATCTACACACGAAACCATCATACAACCATCTACATATACAATTCTGCCACAAATACATATACAATCACAAATACAGGGTGTTCCAGAAGTGCGTGATCATATTTAAGGGCGGTGTTGGGTAGCTAATATCCATTAAATAAAATCAAATAGCAAAGAAACGACCACCAAAAACGACTAGAAAGTTCAGAACAAATGAATTTTCAAGCGGTTGGTTACAGTTAATCGCATTTACATGAGTACAATCACAGATTTCATGTCACCAACTGCATCAGACTGCTTAAAAAGTGGTGTGTTTGGAACTTTTTAGTCGCCTTTTGTGGTCGAATATTTTGAAAAATGACACTTTTTTTTGTTTCACTATTTTTTGCTTAATGTATGTCATCACCCTTAAATATGACCTCGTATTTCTTGAACACCCTGTATATTATCATCTACTATACAAATACAACTCTCCCATATCATAAGTTTGAAACTGCTTAATTCGCACCTCGTCCTCTCAATATATCCACGAGGCAAACTAAGGGAAAATTGTAAAATTGAGATCGTTACTCATATAGTACTGCATACAAGGACCTTATTAAACTTTAAAGGTCTGCCCCATTATTCATGAGTAGGATACGGTATACGGTCTCAGCGAGCGGTTGGATACGGTAGAAATCAGCCACAGTTGATTCCCCACACGTAATAGTCGCTATAAATTTCGTGAACTTTACTGGCTATTAAAATAAGTAATGAAATGATTCGTGTTGCGCAGTTTGCGAGAAAGTACCAACAATTAAATTGTAATGTTACAAGAATGCTCACGATTCTGTTTATTGTGTGCATTTTTAATTTTATTGTAGAATATTCTGGTTTAGTTGCTGTAAAATTCATGAAAGCGTGCTGTTTAATTTGATATAAATCGAACTGGCTGATATTCTTAGGAATCATTAGTTTGGTTTATTTGTCATCGCATGCAAAAGGCTAGCTACCTGCAATTTATTTTGAGCGTCAATGTTACGTGTTCAGCCAGTTACAGTAAATAAAACATTGATCTGTTTTTGACCGATTTCAAAACAAAAAGTGGTTATATTACAGTAATACAGACTGGGGCTGCATTTTTCAACACATTTTTAAATTACCATGTGGAATAAACTTAATAAAAGTAGGTTGGTTCTAATTAAATGGTTGGAGCTCAATGAAAGATAAACCAATGATGAGCAATGGCACTACAATAAATTGTTTTATTGTTGTTTCAAGGGACATATTTAATAAACAATGGAAAGGACAGCATTCTATGAAACCTCATACCTCACAGAAGTTCGCCTGTTTATTACAGAATCAAAACATCACAGAATACCAACTAAATAACAAAGGCGACTCAATAAAGAAACTATTTCACGAATGCAGTCAAAAAGGCAATATAATAATTAATAGGTTACGTCCACTAGCTTACTTTCACTTTGACACAGTGTAAAATAAACAGTAGATCAACTGCGAACAAACGCCCAAAAAGTCACGAACTAGCAAGTTTTACAATGCCTTTCAGTCTGATTTTCGCTTCATTGAATGCGATAAGCTCACAATACGAGTCACTGGCATCAGTTTATTGTATGACTGTGTACTACTTATGCTGAATGCAATCCAGTTTATCCAATGCCACCAGTATTGCAAATATTCATCTGTTTTGATCTGTAGCGTCAATCTTTAACAGATTGACAAAGGATTTACCGTATTGAACTGATACAAGATTGATTTTCACCTACGTGTAAATTAGTAAAGTGCAAGCGATCACGTTGTCTAGTGACTGATAAACTCTTTAAGCTCTGATGGATTGAGGATAATTTGCGGCAAATATAATACCTACAAATAATGTAACTACTGTTTCGCTCTTCTACAGTGGCCATAGTACGAGATGCGGTCACCGGCAGAATTTATAGAGGAATTATTATTGAAAAGCTCCCTTGGTTTTGGACAAATTGTCGAGCGTTGCGAAGCGACGGTGACCGTGTGGGGGACACAGGGTTTATTGTTTACCGTTGTAGTTATGATATTAATACCTATATTGTTTACGGTGAGGTGAGGGTGTCTCAATTAGAGGATTTTTTTTTTCCAAATTCTGTTTGTTTTTAGTTGCCGCTTGTTTATCAAAATTTATGTATCTGTTTTAAATATCTGAAGGTTCATTTGTGCCTTTTGTATTGAAAGAGATTAGACTCCACGGGCTACGACAATTCCATGTGTCGTGACCCGTAGGGCCTATTAAGGGTCTTATATTTATTTTGTTGAAACGCATAAAAAATGCTTGAGCAACTTTCACTTCGTCTTCTTTCAATTTAAATTTCAATCTTTTACTTCGTTGTCGTTCTATGTTAATTCAGAATTTCTACGGTATTTTGTAACTGAGGACTGTAAAAATAAACAGAACCACAAGCCTATTACAATTGTTTTTAACTATAGCAGTTAATCATTTTTGTACACAGGTACCTATTTTTATTTTCAGTAAACACCCAATCTACATTTACCATCAGTAGATTCTCATATTATTTCTATTCAAGTTATTTCCAGTACAGTGTAAAAACAAAACTGTTTTGCTGTCGTAACATTATTTGATTTCAAAGCAACAGAAAAGCTTACAGAACGTTTATAAGATACTGTCATGTTTCGTGAAAGGACGGTTTGCTTTGTGTCTGTTCTCGTTGCTCTCTGTCGGGTAACGTGATGATTTAATGTTTTACTTTATATGGCGAGACTGTGAGTAAGCAAAAGTTAAGGGAAAACATAGAAAATATGAGACTTTTTTAAAGTTACTGAAATACTGTTTATGAAGATAGGAGAGATATATTTATTTCGATAAGTTTGAAAAATGTAATAGTAAAGTTCCTCTTTTTTTTTGACGATACAATTTATACACCTACGTCTGATCGCGGCTTGGTTCACAGGTAGAAATTTTTACCCCAAACACTAAGGATAAGGAGTACCTATCCTATGGTAGATCATTTCCTGGATTAGGCACAAGTTTTGGAAAGACTTATTTTGGTCGTACAGCTAAAGATTGGAATTTCTAGCCTGTGTTTCTTGATGGCTACAACCTGGGGGTCTTTAGTCAAGAGAGAATAGTTTACCTCTGGCAAGCGTGCTTCATCGTCGATCAGATCATTGCTAACCATCAGGTGAGACAGTTTTTAGCGACCAGTTCTTTCCATCCGATCGTGAGCGGCTGGAAAGGACATGGCTATTTGGCTTAACTCAGTTCTGTCTGCTGCTTGATAAGGAGGGAAGTGGAAATTATATTTTTTCAACTCTTCCGCTGTTATTTTCTGATTATTTTCGTTGCGGGATCCAAAACAGTTGAATCGATTCTCCGGGACTCGTCGAGCGTTTTCCTGGTGGTCGCCACTGTTGATTCTGGCTTTCAGGAGTTGCAGTGGTTTGGGAATGCGTGGCGGGCTTGTATTTTTTAAGCGAGCCCTTCAATAATATTTAAAAAAATAGACAATCCAGGACATGATCAACCTATGTGCCATGTTTCGGTAATGTGTCTAAAAAGGGCATCAGTTTCTCCCCTAATCATTTACATAAACAAGTATCTACTTACTGTCCATCAAACTTACAATTAGATAAAATATGAGCACCCTACACCCAACATCATTATAAATCATACATATTCGAGATACCTGCTCCAATGTTCACCCTAATCAATGTTCCGAGGGAACAATAACGTGTGGTCATCCTCCTTTGGATGAAATTCAATAAATTCGGACAGCTAGGGTGGCCCCATCAACTGGAAACTTTTGAATCGCCGACAGCGACCAAGCAACCATACAATGAGGGACAGCCTTTTGTCCGCGAAATTGCCTTATTTCGTGGTGTACCTAATAAGGGTTTTCTGGAACTATCAATTGGAAATTGTAATTGAGTCTCTTTGTAGTCGTTTGATGTCGTCTGCATAGTACTTTTTGATTTTCTTTCTGCTTTGCTTGTCACAACAACTGTATTTGTTCCGATAAAAATAAACTATCCATTTATATTGATGGAGTAAGTCCTTCGCTCGCCAGATATTGTAAACGACGGAGGTTATGTAAATTTGATGCGATTGGAATATTTATTGGATACATCGAATTTGTAATTAGATATCTTCATCTTGTTGAGTCGGTCCTCGGGGAAATCGTATCGGGTCGGAGAGACATTGTGACGTCGCATGAATTAGGAAAGATAAGCTCGGTATCTTGATTTACTTGCTAACTAACAAAGCTTGTGAATATATGATCACAGGTAACTAGCTTTTGTTGTGGATCATTTTGCTCGGTTAAAGTTATAGTGTGGTCAGTTAATTTGAGGATTTGCATAATTTTGACCTTATTTTACAATATCTTACCGTTTGAAAAAATTACTGGCTGGTGTTTTTTTAGTTTCCGCCCACGTGTATGTCGGTTATCGCGTAAAAAGTAGCCTATGTACTTCTCCATATCCCAGGCTATATATCTGCAAAACATAGCGTACTATCCTAATTTTTAAGATCTTTTTATGTAAATACCTATGTTTGACCAATAAATAATTCTATTCTATTCTGCCAAATTTAATGACGATCCGTCCAACCGGTTTAGCGTGAAAGCGTAAAAGACAGACAGAGTTACTTTGTAACTCTGTAACTCTGTCTGTCTTTTACGCTTTCACGTAAAAGATAGTAGGGTTTTTAGAAAAAAAAAAATTATATAAGTATTCCAAATATATAAACCAACTAAATGTTTAACTTGTTTGATTCCAAAATACGGACGCTAGTCAAACAAAATGCTCATGCCAATTAATTTCGTCAGGTGCAAGTGCAAAGCCACCCCTCATATTAAAACACAGTCACTATAGTTACCTACATCTATCTATACTAGTTATCCGTATATTATGACTCTTCATAAAGCTTTCAAAAGAGAGATTCGCCAATTAGTGTAACTACAAAATATGTATATTAATTGGGTGTGTAAGGGCGAGTCCGGCCTAATTAGGGAGGTACACGACTTGAGTTTATTGTAACTGACCGTACGATACACACGGACGGGAAGAATTGCTAACAACTTAATAATTTAAGTATCACTTATGAAAGACTCAATCAATCTGCTTAAGGAAGACACCAAATAAATGTGCAATAACGGTCACTGACCCACATACATTTATTGACATTCTTAATATCAAAAACAGAAATCCCTATTCCCTACTAATATTATAAATGCGAAAGTAACTCTGTCTGTCTGTTACGCTTGCACGCTAAAACAGCTGAACGGATCGTCATGAAATTTGGCACACATATAGCATTGGATATAGAGAAGAACTTAGGTTTTTTTACGCTATAATGACAGCCACGCGGGCGGAGCCGCAGGCAAAAGCTAGTGAAGACATAAAGCTGACCTCAATCAACTTCTATCGTGATACTTTACGTTCTCGAGTCATGAAAAACGGTTAATAATTTATCATTCGGGTATCTACGAAGGGATATTAGGGAAAAGTCAATGTACTTTGTTCCAAGTTTATTTCTCTGACCCTACCTTAAGGGTTGGTTTTCAGTATGGAAAGAAGCCCCAACCAGTATATATTGTAGAAGGAGCAAATATCTCACAGCCGGGACCAAAGGCTTAGTCATTTATGAAGGACTGAATTTGGAAAGACACATTTTGCTAAAGACTTTTAATGAGTATTGCCATGAGAAGTGAGGATGTTTTTAAATATTATTGACGCATGATCACTAAATCACGCATCAGAGATTGTAAACATTTCATAATTATGTAATTACTAGTTTTCTCACATTTTTATTGATTTTTTTTGTCATTTTTTATCGTTATTATTAGAAAACAGAGAACAAAAAGAGACCAAGTGATTTCGACACAAAATATATTAATTGCTCAGCAAAAAACATATGTTAAGCAGAAAATATTAAATCATCAAGTTACCGCACTACACAGCATTAGAGTTTCAAAACTATCGAACCGTGTGTATAAACAGACAAATTGCAAAACGAGCATCAGCGAGGCGGTCCAAGTGGCCGGACTGCTCGTCAGGGATTTAGAGCCGATATAATCTGAGATGAGAGGGACTGAGGCACTGTGGGACTGACGCCACGCCCGTCAGATCTATTGTTAATGAACGAGGGACTGTCGATGATGTGGCTTGCGTTACGGTGAGATAGTTCGTGATTAGGTGGATCATTTTGGTATTTTTTTTCGTATTTTTTACACTAACTAATTTAGTAGACTTTATTCCTTGACATCAGGCGAGATCGTGGACGAGAGTGGACTTATTGTTGATGAAGAAAAGTAAAGTCAAGGATATGATTTTTTCGCTGGAGCTGAATGCTACAACGAAATAAAACAACATAAAAAAGACCAAAAATCTAGTCGTAAGCAAAATTAAGGGCGACTATGTTAATGTGACGTATAATAGTGTACCTACCTATAAATTGCCATTGAAAAAAAAAGATAAAAATCTGTTATCTTAAACAATTAACAAGAAAACCAACACCAGTCGAATCATCATCGCCTACCACTTTATTTAAAAAATGCAGAGTCCATAAAACAAATTCTTGCAAAACGAATAAGCTTACAACAAATTTTGGTCGCGTGAAAAATATTTGCAATCCCTGGCTAATCTTTATTCTGGCACGGTCAATCAATCAATAGAAATATTTGCTATATAGGTGTGTTTTCTAACTTCGTTCTACAAATAACAGAAACACTACCATCACTCGAAAAAATCACCTTAAATGAAAAAAAAAATCTTTTTGTAAAATAAAATTCGATATTATAAGAAAGATAGACTAGATGAGCCCATATAAAAGTCGCAAAATGACGCAGCTTACAACGAATTGTTGTCACGTAAAAAATGTTTGCGATACCTGACTAATCTTTATTCTGGCACGGTCAATTCATAAGGATCTGTAATCTAACTTAATTCTACAAAGAACGAAAAATCAAACACCAGTCGCCAAAAACACCTTGAGTGAAAAAAATCTTTTTGCAAAATAAAATTGGATATTTTACAAAAGATAGTGTTGAGTCCATAAAGCAAATTCTTGCAAAACGACGAACCTTACAACAAATTGTTGTCACGTGAAAAATTTTTGCGGTCCCTGGCTAATCTTTATTCTGGCACGGTCAATCCGGCACGGCATCGACTATTTTTCACAACCGCCTCGTTTGTTCGGATATTCGTAAATATTTCAAGCTTTATTACCAACATCAACATAATGTTATGGGGTGAAATTTTACAAAACGGAAACAAAAGATATAAAGGAACGACGTGGTGCTGAATCTCTTTCTGTATTAATGTTGTATTGGGCGGTTTGTTTTGATTTCGATTTCGGGTTTGTGTTCGGGCAAACAATACCTACACGGTTATGAATTCTGGAGTGTGTTTTCAGTAAGACTATTCATCTTCCACAGCTCCATGTAATTTAAAAACTTAAAGGGCTTTTATTCGAAAAAAATATTTTGCTTTTATTTGAATGAAATATAAAATTTTAGATCATTCAAACTATAGCCAAAGAATTGAATCAATTGAATAGATGCAATAACAGGTGTTCAAAGTTTAGTATTTATTTAAAAACAGACCAGTGCTAACTATTTTTACTATCGTTCTTAATTCAAAAAATATGAAAGCACCAGCCATTTACTGCGAAAAAAAACAACAAAAACAGACAGCCAAATCGTTTTTAAAGTGCACTGGCGGAGTGAAAAAGATACCTATGCGATAAAAATGCACGTGTAATCTAAAACAAATTGCTGCAAGTGTAAATGGAGCGTGGTGCATTATTGCGTCGCTGGCTGGATGAACAACTCCAAATTGTTCCGATAGGACACCTGCGGACTAGTGATGTGCTCGGTGCTCAGTTGAACTATCGACGATAACGCTGTTTTTTGTATTGGATGAACAAATGCAGGTTTTCAAATTTTTTTTTTTGCTGTGGCGTGAATGAGTCAGGTTCTAGTGCAATGTCAAAAATAAAACGGACACTTTTCTCTTTACATATCCGCTGCGAAGATGCCACGACACGATTATTATCATCCTGTCCCAGTAATTCCTTATCATATGTAAAAGTGTGTGAGGATGGATGGATGTCTGTTACTCTTTCACGCAAAATCTACTAAACCACTATTATTAAACGTAACAGTAAGTTAAACAGTTTACACGTCAGAATAACATACATAGGTATAATTTAAAGAGGGGAAGTACTAATTAGACGCGGGCGCACCCGCGGGCAGTAGCTAGTAATCAATAGTAGTGAATTTGGAAGGAAAACAGTATGGGTGCGGTAACCATGCAACATCTAGGCGGCTCCTTCGAACTATATTGTACAACCTGCATAGCTTCAAAGTCTGTCAGTACGATCGTTAATAGATAAAAAACACAACTTAAAACAGCCACACCAACCGTACTTTTTCAAAAACCTTACCTCTACATAATCCTTAACCATACTTACCTTTTTTTTTAAGGATGGGAAATTATCAGATGTCATCTGCTCGGGAGGAGCGGAAGGGAGTGGATGGGTTTTAGTCAGACTGTTACTGACTAAAACCCATCCGTGCTCCTCCTAGTGCCCTTTGCGTTCCAGGGCCGCGGTGACTCTTTCGAACAAATTCAGCAACCTTGGCAGGATCCTTAACCATACCTAAAAACAGAATTTCACTAAAATGAAGTTAAACAAGCAACAGTGTTATTTCAGTATTGTGAAATCTCTGCACTGTCACCGAATTAAATTTGAAAGCATGCTCGGGACATGTCTAGGCGACATCCTCGACTACCCACTGCACTGCCCTCAGAACTGAAAACGTGCTATCTCAAGAACACCGAAATTTGTTTTCTGTTTTTTTCTTTGCATCATTTTGCAATGGCCCTGGCGAAAAACCCGTTGCTCTATTTATTTAAACTTTAAGCATAGTTGTGATACATAGGTGGACTTAATTAAAAAGACATTCCCTACCAGTCAACCTTAATAGAAAATTTTAAAAAAAACAGTATGTATAATACGAAAGTAAGTTTGCTCGTTACGTTTTCACATTTAAGCAATATAAAATTTAACGATAACTACACTAAGATACTTCACATCATTGATGATTTCCTATCCATCAAATCAAAATGAAAATGATAGGAAATCATCAAATGAATTATTCCGCTCTAGGCGGAGCGAAAGGGAGTAACAGACTCTTGCTGACAAAACCCCATCCGTGTAGGAACCGCGGCCCTGGAACGCAAAGGGCATGAGGAGGACCTCATGCCCTTTGCGTTCCAGGGCCGCGGTGACTCTTTCGAACAAATTTCGCAAAACATTAACATTTACAAAATGAAAAATCAATCTCACTTTCCAAACTATGCCTAGTTTAGAAATTGACAGTGATTTTTAATTTTCTAAAGAAAATTTTAAATCTCTCTTTGTCTCTCTAAATCTTTTGCGAAAAACTTCTCAAATAACTTTTTAGACTTAGGTATTTTGTAATTATGCATAATTTCCTAGGATTAAGGACTTTCCAGTTTCCATTTAAATATCGTGAGAAGTAATCGGTCATAAGTTGTCGGTTTTTATTTTTTAACAAAATCTCTTTTTTCTCGAAATTCCTTGTGATTGAGTTACTCCTTCTTTGCTTCCGAGCGTTGTATAGCTTTATAAATAAACGATCGTCCCGTCGCTTGCATTGTCTATGTTCTTCTAAATTGCATCAGAAAGATTGAACGAAAAACCTTTCCTCAAATATTTTAGAGAAAATGGGAATAACGTTCTTTAATGGACGTTTAAGTGGAAAAAGGTTATCTGATGTGTGTGTCTGGATCGTGTACGCCGTATATCATTTCATACAAACTTTCAAGTCCTTATTCTTCAAAATGAATTAACCGATTTTAATGAAACTTGGTATGCATACGCTAGATAAATAGTTAGTTAATAGTAATAGTTAGTTAGAGAGCGATTTTAAGTTTTCTATAAAAAGTGAAAAATCACTATATCCTTCCCCCTGAACTCTTTTTCAAAAATGTTTTCTGATAACTATTTAGACCTGGATATCTAGCGTATGCATACCAAGTTTCTTTAAAATCGGTTAATTCATTTTGAAGAATAAGGATTTGAAAGTTTGTATGAAAAGCTGTACCGCGTAAACGCTCTTAAGTGTTTCAGAATATTTTAATGGTTTTAGTGCCATATATACAACGTTTATCAGAATAAACGCAATACCTCTTAAGGGGTCATTATACTCATAATTATTAACATCATTTACTTTGGAACCAACCCAGAAAAAAAAATCAGCTGTGTGTATATTTTGTCGAGTTATGCGCACATAAATGTATGGGGCAGCCGATATTTTTTGGGATTTCGGTGTTGGTCCCATAGTAAAAGTGTTCATAATGATGAGTACAATGACCTGTTAATTAGAGGTATTGCGTTAATTCTGTTACGCATTTTATTAAATTTTGGGTAAATATTGCATCTATTTCATTTAATTATGTTTTACCTAACTAGTAACATCGTAATGACAAAATGCGGTTTTAAGTAGAAAAGAAATATCCCTTCTTTTTTGAGTAAAGTAAAATGTAATATGTTTTAATAACCCATCTATCTATCTAGCATATTTTGTCCCACAGCTGGGCAAAGACCTTCCACCATTTTTCCATAAACTCATACCAATTTTAATTTCGGTTATAATTCATAGATACGAGATGGGTAGCTATGAATTTAGATTGTTTTTTTTTAAGCAAAAGCAGTTTGTTAGTGGGGCGTTTCGAAAAACCCCTTAATACTTTTTTCGGAACAAACAATATACCGCCTTAATTATACTCCCCCACCTTCACATAACTTAGACACCCACTTGTTCTCGTAAACCCGAAACGAATTATGTTTAAAAATAAACACAAGAGACTGGACGTTTAGCGTAATGAAAATAACCGTAAACATAGAACCACAAGCCCGGCTTCGCAAACCCCTTAGCCCGGGGCAAGAATTCACGCGGGTCCGTTCAGACCAAATTAGACATTATTGAGTCAGTTATTTAATACCACAGGGTACACGTGCATTTTTGGGTTATTATTATTATTATTATTGGGGGTACATAAGCTTCGTAATCCAATGAACTCTCATTACGCAGCGTTTCGGGCATAACTTTATTTGCCCACGCGGTTTTGCCCAAGCCTCTTGATACCCTTAACGGCACGCCACTGAATAGACGTTTCTGCTTCAAACGGTAGCATAATGTAATTATTAAAAATTGCCTTTATTTACAAGGAAATGGTTTTTATTAGAATACATTTTTCAAAGCGAAGTTAATTTTGTGGAAAATTTTCGATGTGCGTTTATTTTTATTGCTTGTTTCATCTTAATGCTTGTTATAGGATAGGTGGTTGTGTTTACATGTTTGATCTAATTTAAAGTGATCCACTTTGGGCTCTTTGTATTAATTTTTTTTTTGTCAAAAAAAGTAAAATTACCAAATAACTGTGACTGTCGTCAAAATTGCCTCCATGTGTAAATGTTATGTCGCTTAATCACCCGTTTCTTCAGCAACCTAAGTGACATCTTTGGTTCAATATCGTTAAATGATTTGCCCAAGTCACTGAAGTCGCTGATGGCGCAGTTCAATAAAAAATCTAGGCTTCTAATGCAACGACTGATTAAGCAAGCTATATATTTTTAATTAAACGTGCTTAAGGGTCGACTGAAAAATATGAATTGTATTTCAATCAACGTGATATAAAAATAAAAACTAAGAACTTGACACACACAGCTTCGGTAAAGCTAGACAGAAATTCTATATTTATCTATCTACCTGGCAAGTTAATTAATTTTTCAAACCGATGTACATGATCATAGTCTATAACGTCTCCCTTTGCGCGAATCCTCATTTTTTATCAAAGCCCGATTCCCTTAAAAGATAAATTCATTTTAAAAATTAAAAATCTAATTTAAACCGGTTAATGGACAGGGAAGCCCAACAATTTCGCTCGCATAGACTGCGCTAAAGACTGAAATAAAATTGAACTTTAGACGTTCGTCCGACTGCGGGGGGTTGAAGAGGGGACGAGACGGGAGACGCTGCCCGCTAACCGTCGTGTTTATGACTTCTATAGGGAAATACAATGCAATGTACCCGTTAGATGGGAAAAACTTTTATCCCAACACATGTACGGAACATTAGGTATATTTTTCATATTTTTGCCGATGAGTTTTTTATGTTTATACCGTCGTAAAGTTTCTAGTCGTTTAGTTTGCGACAGTGTTCGCTCCTGTTTACGTTCTGTGTATGAAATTTTCAGCGTTACGGGCACTGAGCGAGTATTTATTACTGAGGCATGATACTGTGTTGATAACGCCGTTTAATAGTGTGTTTTCTCCATTTCTTATATCTGTTTTATGTGGCGATAATGTATGTAGTTTGTGGTTTCTATCATAAATATTTTATTGTGAGCATGTTGAACTTGAAAAAAAAACTGGCCAAGTGCGAGTCGGACTCTCACACTGAAGGGTTCCGTACCACAAAACGAAAAAAAAAACACGTTTCTTGTGTCCTCTTTAAGTTATTATTTGTTGTTATAGCCGCAATAGAAATACACACTCTGTGAAAATTTCAGGTGTCTGCCTATTACGGTTCTTGAAATATAGCCAGCCCACCGACAGACGGACGGACGGACTGATGGACGGATGGATGGACGGACGGACAGCGGAGGCTTAGTGGTTCCGTTGGATACCCTTTGGGTACGGAGCCCTAAAAAGGGATGTCTGGACAGTACCTATTCTACATTTTATTATGTCCCACCAATTCATCTTATCTGAGAGAGTCGGCATGAACAAAAGATGTAACATAGCTCCCAAAAGTTATGAGAATAAACAAATGAATATTTACGCCCACAAAACACCGCATTGTTCTCAAAGCCATCTCAAATGAAAACCACAAATAATTACTCGTCAAAACTTTGTCACTGGATTTCGATCTCACCCCATACAATTCTCAAACGGCATAGGCCCCACGGGAGCGCTATTGACACAAGTACACGACCCGCCATGATGGCACTTGGCAACAAACACGATTTTAATCAATACATCAAACAAAACTTAGCCACTACCAATAATAATTAAAAGCGAATCATTATATGGAATATTTGTAGAGGACCAAAGGGATGTTTGGCCGCGGGCGAGACGGCTATTGCATAAGTAAGACATAGTTGGTCTCAGGGTTGTCTCACTATGGAGTTGTATTGCTCTCTCACCTACCAAACACCTTATTTTTGGAACACCGGCAGGACTAAAAAGAGCTTTCTTTATATTTGGTTCTATTTACGATTTCATCATACCAGCCGAAAGACGACCACTGCTGGACATAGGTCTCCCCCAATGGGGGGGGGGGGGTTGCCATAATCGCCACGTTCAGCAGGTGGGTTGACGATCGCAGTGTAGCTGTTGCAATGTAGCTACAGAGAATGCTGCTGCCCGTTCTCTGGTGAGTCCTTTAGTTACCTCTTACGACACCCACGGGAAGTGATGGGGTGGTGCTATTCTTTTACGTCCAACACCATACGGAACAAACAATTACACAATTTACGATTTAAATACGAAAAAATATATTGTGGACTTCTTTACTTTGAGTCAGTGTCGTCCCACTGCCAGACAAAGAGCTCTTTCCCTCCTTCCACTTTCCCCGGTCTTCTGCAATTTGGGACCAGTCGAAAAAGTCTTCTGCAGTTCGGGCTTGTCGTGTTGTAATTTCCTTGTTTGCGGGATTTGTGGCCCCTAAACTCAAACTCGACGTAGGAACTACACCTAAGGTCTAAGACTATCAATTTGTGATCAGAAAATACTGAAAACTGAAGTGGAAAATTCAAGATGGTATATGTATGTAATGGTCAAATATTTCGATAACCAATATTGGACAACCCTGACCAATAATCCTATGCCCTCATGTAATCCTGGTCCGCAAGATGATGATTGCGTCCCATTTTAGTTTACAAAAGGTAATCCTTTAAGAGGAACTATTGGGGAATTTTGATAGCAGTTAGTGTTTACGATGTAAATTCTACTGTAATATCATAAACCTCCTTGATTGGTACCTTCGAACTTTGAAAGGGATGAAGAGTTTGCATTCTGGAGATTATTACGCAGATGTAAGTTTATATGCGTGGTGGAACTTCAAACATATTTGAAGTTAGACCTTATCGTATCTACCTTTGGTTATTATGTAAAATGTTTTGCGTCCCTTATTGAGTCTGAGATATTTGGTAATGTATTTGAATGGTTCTGGCTCTGGCAAACATCTTTGGAATTTTCCTTTCCTAGCTTTAGAGAGCAGCTAGGTTGGGATTTGTTTGTGTAGCAAGTAAATTACTAACTTTTTCTTTAGTATTGAAGAGTCCTTTGCGGGAAAGATACTTAAATAGGTAGATGCCTAATAAGCTTATTGTCAGGGTATGTACACGGGAAGTCTGTGGGTCAACTTTACCAAAAGATTGCTGGAGGTCCTGCGCATCCAATATGTTTTCGGAATGCTGTTGAGACTGCCCCGTTTTTGTAGCACATCTGGAATGTTTGCGCAAAATCGAACTGACGACTTTTATGCCGTTACTCGAAAAAAAATGTCATCGTTAATAACAAGAATGCGGGACAGTGACAACAGTATTCTGAGGAAAGTGGCGGAGAACATCTACTCTCCAATTCGGAGACGTTTTGTGGGGTGATGAACGAGTGAAGTCTTGTCCTTTCGCTTGTGCTTCGTGCACATGAAGCGAACTCACTTTTTTAATAATACTACTTTGCATTTATTTTGTATAGATAATATAATGGGGTGCGCGGCGGGTGAGTTTTCAAACCATACAAATAAGATGGAGTGACGGCTCAGTTGTCGTTCACTCCGCCTAGGTGAACACCGTGAGATGTCGACAGAATCGACCGGCGGAGCCCATCATTGAGCGCCTGGTATGTGTGCCCCTGTCTGTATCTGTTTTTGTGACTGCGTCTATGTGCAGAATTGATTAGTTAATAAGTACATTAAACTAAGACTGTATGTAACTGTATCCACGAGAACACTGCCGACAAACTGTACAGCAGTTTGGCAGAAGACATGTGTGAAGACTTTTATGTAATTTTTTCCTTGAACAAAAAAATAAAAAAATAATTATTTACTAACACAGTTGATCCTATGTTGCCCGAAACAAAGAACATTTTATTATTATAATAAGTTACTTTCATTATTTTCTAATAATGATTAAGATGGTTCCAGTTTACTTGTTTTTCAATGAAATCGTATTTGATTTTTAGTACCAACCAACCAATTGGAACGTTTACCATTAACGTAACAGGAATCAGTAAAATCTACCCCTTCTTAGTTACGAAGAAACCCAAAAACGAGCCTCAGAAACAAAAAAAACCTCGCATAACCAATTGCGAGGAACCTCTTGCCTTTCATACAACCCTCATCAAAAAGCGTTATATTATCAAAACGTACATTGTTTAAGGCCCTGACCAGGGTGATGAGCATGCGCGAGTGCCAAAGTGGGCGTGAAGTATCAAAGACATGAAACCGCTGTAAGCGTCCGTATTGAATTGTCTATGGCGGGACGTGATGGAGCGGCAGAGCTCACGATCATCTATTGTTTTACACTGAGGATACACGTCTAGCCTCAGATAAAGAGGCATTCTATCAACGATCATAATATTTAAATTAAAAAGACAAAAAATATATGGAATTGACTTGCGCTACTGAAATGAAACGAAAAGGGATGGAGCTATACACCCTATATAGCTCCATCCTTCCTTCTCACTCGATCGACTCACGCTTTAACACGTCATGGTAGGGCCGCAGTTCCAAAGTAGTATATCGACAATGCTACCTACAATGCCTCCACTTTTCGAGTAAATTGTAGGCCAGGAGCTCAAGGAAAATGTCAACTCAACGAATGAACTGTGTTCACCAAAATCGCGCCCGCTACCGCGCCCGCATCCACCCTAGTCACCGCGTAATCACTCTGGACAAGGCCTGAGAGTACGAACGAGTATCTGTTTCTGCTAGCTCACGTTTTCAACGCCATTATTCGTACGTCTCTTGACGAATAAAAGAGCATTTCATAGAACGTTTCGTGTGCTGAAAGGGTGGTTCACAAAGGCCTTTTTATAATACTTTTGGCAGGCATGTGCATAATCAACCCCCCCGCTGTTCTTAATAAATGCGAGTACCTGTTCTGAGTAATTATTTGGACCCTTGTTTTGTTTATTAGGTTGTTTAAATGCACGGTTTTGTCTTAATATTGTTCGCATTTTGTTTTGAGTTTTCTTGGTAGTGTTATTGAAATTTATACAGTGTTACTTATTTATACTCGTGGCTAAATAATAACAGTCACACGGATCGATATTCAAGGTTAAGCAACACTTGCCGGGGTCGGTCTGTGGATGAGTGACCATCTTAACATATCCGGTTTCCTCCGTGCCTCCAAAAGCACGGTAAGTCGTTGGTCGCGGCTGTCATTTGTAGATCTTTGGCAGTCCTTACGGAGTGTCAGAAGCCAGTAAATCTGACTCCAGTCTTGCCAAGAAGTACTGTGTTACCCAGTTAATGGGTTGTGGAGGTCTGGTAGGCAGCCACTCCACGTAAGTAAATACTGGTACTCAGCTGAATCCGTTTTGACTGGAAGTCGAACCAATAAAGTTAGGAAAAGGCTAGGCAGATGAGGTATTTATAGTAGGAGAACTTACTTAAGAAAGTTTATGCTGGCACACGATAAAAAGAATGTTTTCCAGCCTCTTTTCCATAAAATAAACATTCGCAAAACGGCGTACCTACCCGTCAAAGAACATTACTTTTCTGTACCAAACAACTTTGAAAGCCGATATCCACAAAATATTATTCCATCCTTCGGGAGCCAGCCGAAGTTAATGTAAACAAAACGTAAATACAGTATAATAGTATGAAGTATACAATATTTCGATAAACAGGAAGGTACACTTTACATGGCTAGGAAGCGCGGTAATATCCCAAGGGAGGGAAGTGCAATTTCACTGCTATCTAGCAACTATACATGAAAGTATTACAAGTCGAGGGACGAAAAAACTTGCCTTTTTCTGGCATCTGGCTTTTTTTCTTAATAAACAGATGAAAGGTTTGTTTTTTTTCTCAAAATACTAATTCCTACTTAATTATTTGTGTTCATGATTAGACATAATGAAAGAGTTTTATAGCTCTTTTTTTAATTAGAGTATTGTATACCTATGCCATACTCTAATTTAATAATAAAACTGTTCAAATATATTTATAATATTTTTTTGGGTCCAAATTATAGTTACTTACTTAAAATATATGTATCTAATAAAGTAAAACAAAGCTACTAGGATAAGAAATATATCTATCCTTACATTAAAATTGTATTCATATTTCATACTTAGGTAGAAAAACTTTAATTAGTTAAAATAAAGATGAATTTATAATTTTAAAACAGTCTTAATCAACGCAAAGCAATTTAACTGTTACTTTATAATAATTTAAATGCTCCATTAAAGAAAGTACGAACTGATTTACTGCTGAGAGGCTCTTAATTAAGAAAAAGTCTGAGAAGACATTAGTGGCCAATAACCGGTGCATTCACCTTACTGATAAAATTAGGAGGCTTCTGACATGCTCCGAGGATATACGAGCGTAAACTACATAGCTCAGAATAATGGTCATCATCACCATCATCACCAACTCCTTTGAAGAGTTAAATAAATATAAATAAATATCTTGGGACAACTCACACACGGCCATCTGATCCCAAGCTAAGCAGAGCTTGTGTTATGGTAACCAGACAACTGATATTCATACTTATATAATTTATAAATACATACATATTATAGACAAATTACACCCAGTTAGTTGGGTTTCCCTAAGCAACATTTGGTTCAGCGCTTCCCTGATCTTGCAGATTCCTATGTCGTTCATGAGGTTTTCGTATACTTTGTGGTATGCATACCACACTATGTCTTCCAGTACGCGAATATATTTTTTGGCCTAATCTGAATGATAACTCCCACAAAAAGGGGCGTATTTTTAACACCTCTATTTTGTATGTTTTAACATTGATCGTAGACGTGAAAATTTAAATTTAAATTTATTACGCCGCATACATCGGCCTTCTGACATCCAAGCGAAAATACAGGTACATCATAATGTGCGCTGTACGATTTTTTTTAGTAACCCTAAATTCTGTTTAAAAATGAGACCGGCTGAAATCTCTATCATGAATTCCGCGGCTCATTTTAAACGACGTAAACTACGCTTGTCTGGCCACTTCCCTAATAATAAACCACAGTGCACCACCCCCAGACACTACTTGTAACAGTTTACGGTAAATAGCGCCATAACAGTTTAATGCTGGCTCGAATAGCTCGGATATGTGCTTGTAGCAATAGCTTCAGAAACTCATAAGCTGGAAACAGGTATCTCTTTATCTCCTATGAGCTTCTGGTTTTATTATCAAGTACCTACCTACCTGAATTTTATTGAATAATTTATGCATTTTGGAATCCACTCTGCATATTATATTTGAGAAGAATGAGGTGATTACTTTATTTGTATGGACACACAAATAAACAGGGATATCTGGACATTTTACATACTCGTATGGGTTATAAAAGAACCGTCTTTTTCCAAAGAAATATAATGAAAAAAATAATAACAGAAAAATATAGACAAAAGCGTGACCGTCAGGATGGCTGGACCAAACGAGATATGTACATGAGTCCATGTGCACCGTTTACTACCTATTTGCTACTATTTACTACCTATAATGAAATATTTACTACCTGTTTGCTACCTTAACATATATTTGTAACACAATTTTAGGAAGCTCCTATAAAAAGTTATTATTAAAAGTTATTTAAACGCCTGTACATCAATTATTGACGTCTTTTCTTCTCAGAATTATTGCTACTAATAGAAAACTGGCGGGGACTAGCAACAAAAAGATATCCTATGGATATCCAGAAACAAGATGTTTTTAGGCCACTAAGCGCCTGCAACAACATTGTTAGCAATCATTCTGAGAAGAAAAGACGTCAATAAATGATGTACAGGCGTTTAAATGGCTTTTAATAATAACTTTTTATAGGAGCTTCTTAAAGTTGTGTAACAAATATATGTTAAGGTACCAAACAGGTAGTAAATATTTACATTAACAACGCAATTAATACAACGCTAAAACTATGAGAACTTGAAAGTGGTCAGCCAACCTGACGTCAGAATGGCTGACCACTTTATTTCTTTGATATCTCTCTTAACGCAAAGGTAGCAAATATTTCATTATAGGTAGTAAGTAGTAGCAAATAGGTAGTAAACGGTGCACATGGACTCATGTACATATCTCGTTTGGTCCAGCCATCCTGACGGTCACACAAAAGCAGAAGAGAGATTCTTAGTTTACCAAAAATGACTTCGTAACATCTTACCGTCTTCATGAAATAAGCTAGCGATATATATTCCTTTTACTACATTAGAACTCATTTCATCAGTAAAACATGAATACTGTTTCCAATAGGAAAATGAATATGGAGATTTATGTTCAACTATCACACAAGCGAATTACAATTCAAACAGAAACAAGGTAAATGTCAATTCGAAATTCAAATACCCAATAACCGTCCACATTACCCTAACACAGCGTACCAACCACTGAACCAAAACAACACAACATTTGTACAACGTACAGTCAACGTCATCTGCACCTCATCAAAATATCACATTACAGAATCACAAATTCATTCCGAGCCGCCAATTATCCGTGAGCGTTCATTTTCCGACTCATTCCCCGGTGTAATGATCACGTGGTGATTTTGACAGTTGGCCCCGGCTTTGCCCGTCGTCGTTTATGTTGACGTTTTGGGGCGGCGAATGTTCGTTTGGGGATTGTCTTTATTTAGATGTATTTAGAAAAAGAACAGAAAAGTATTTACTAACACAAAACTGACGGGCATACTCGTACAAATTTGAGCTTAAACTAAAATTGCTTAACGATAGTATTAGTAGTATTTAAATTATGTTAGTAAAGACAAACACTATCTAAGACTAAAATTCAGATGAAAACAAAAGAAAAGACTAGAGGACCAATCCTATAAATTTTTAAAAAGCGTTCGCAATTGCATCTCGGTTGCAATCTGACAAAAAAGCCTTAATTTCCATACATTTAAAGTGACAGATTGCGACTGACATACGATTGCGAACGTTGCTTAAAATTTGTAAAATTGGCAATCAGAACTAGGCAGATGTGGGCGTGCCTGTGACAACAAGGCTCCTAATTAGCATGATACTGTGCCATGGGCGACCCACAGTACGGTGCTAATATTAGGTGGTTGCTTGAAATAATGACGTACGTATTTAAACCATTCTTATTAATAGAGTGCTCTAACGTTAAAAATGTTTGGCTGGACATTGATAGGATAAAGAACCTCTTTGCGTTCTTAAAGGAATCTTAAAAACACCTGCTGTTGATAGAATTTTTCAAGAAATGAAATATAACATTAAAAAGTCTCGTTGCAATAGTTTTTACGATGACAAAAAAGCTATGACCACACCAAATTCTACATCGCTTTCACCTGTTTTCTTTCGAACAAAACATTTCTTCGTTCTAATCATCGGCTCGCGCAGTGAAACCACCCCTAAAGGCATGAACCGGGATCCAAATGCAAATGTCAGTCGTTAACATGCATGGCGTGAAGTCGGCCGTCTAATTAGGAGAACTACTTTGACAAGGACTGCAGATATCATTTTGCGAAAATGGCTGTGAAAATTCCTAGATATTACCTCTTAGAGAGAGTGTTTATATCGGGGTGTTCGTTGTAATATAGCGGGTTAAATTCTGATGACTCGATTACTTGTACCCTTTATGTGGTGTTATAACGTGGTTATACTAGGATCAGTCACGAAGTACTCTTGCTATGTTTTAGTAGGGTTGTCTTCCCTTAGAAACGTAATCCCACCAGTAAGGTCTGTGATAACCATTTTCTATTCTGCTACTTACCTAAAATGCCTTCATCACTAGAAAATGGTAAACATTGAATAATATCAAAAGAAACCAAAAACTCTCGAATAACTGTTTTAATTAAAAACCAATCGTTATAGTCACACTGGCTGCCGCCCGCGTGGAACTCGGGAAATATTCCCAAGGGAACATGCTCCCGGAATAAAAAGTATTCTGTTAATCCAGAGGGCCAATTCTACAAATTTTTGAAAAACTGTCAAAAAGCCTTAATTTTCATAGGTACATTTTTGACAGATTGCCATTGAGATGCGAATGTGAACATTGTTTGTAATATTAACCCCCAGGTTATAAACTATGCATGGTCTATACCTATGTGCCAACTTTCGAAAAAGAAATAATGTACATCAGAAAACCCGTTCGTAACTTGTATCTACAATACCAATAAGACGTACATTTGCTGCTAAAAAGACCTTTCTCCAAAATCCTCGATCCGAATCTGTTTCTACTTTCAAAACTTTCACTTAGGTCGTTGTAAATTCGGAAAGATTGAAACTTGGTAAAAAATATATATCTAGTTTAGAATTTATTGAAGTGGCAGTTAGGGGACGCAGTTAAATTAGTTCTTCAAGCTTCTGGAATCGACGGAGCAAGTTTTACCCCCCTTCTCCCACCACAGAGTCTCCCCATTCACAGGCGAAACGGGCATACATTAAAAGTTTACCGGCAAAATATAAACATACTGTAGGAAAAAGGATATTTTAAAGTTTTCTATTTTAAATGAAACTGTGGGCTGTATATCATCAGAAGTTTTGTTTGTAACTGTTATTGTTCGTGAATTGTGGCCACGTTGCAAGTAAATGATGTGTTGACTGCCGAGTTTTGCAGACAAAACTTACAAAAAGTGAGAGCAATACTCCATTTATTTTTCAATGCTTTCAGTTTTAGTTGGCATTAATTTTATAAAATTAAAAACCAGAAGGAAAAGGAAACCTGGAAAGAAATTATTGACGCGTCTTAAATTAAGTATAGGGTTGTTCACCAGAGAATGGACGGCAGCATTCTCTGTACATTCCTACAGCTACACTGCGATTGCCAACCCGCCTGCAAAGCGTGGCGATTATGGCAAACCCCTGCCCCATTTGGGGGACGCCTATGTCTAACAGTGGACGTCTTTCGGCTGATATCATGACGATGATGATGCTAGTATTGCGGTTGGCTGTTGAAAATCCATTCAACTCGCAGTATTCAGCGCGCGTTTAATAATCTGTCACATTAATTTATTTCCGAAAAATGGGCAGAACATTTCTTAGAAAAAAAAAATTACCCATGATATCTTACGCACCGTAGCTTTCTCTGTGTTTGATGCCCATGGATATGACGGATGTGTCACCAGATTACTGCAAACGTCGTAAGTTTATAAAAAATCGCGTAAGACTGAAAACTCTTTCTTCTCTTTTATCGTATTTGGATATGGTGTATTTTGAAATGATTTCATCACAATAAACTGAGAGTTTACAATCTAGGAAGATTTTTTAACTTATGGTGTTTGCAACAATCCGGTAACAGAGGTCTCGTGCGAGTTAACTTGACACCTGGCTCGACACATTCCAAATGACGTTTTTATTCAATTTTGATGAACACAATATAAACGCGTTAATTAGCATCACTGTTACCCTTGCGTTTATATTATTTCACATCGAAATCGAATTGTTCAATTTAAATTGAAACGACAAAACGTGATTCGAGCCAGGTGTCAAGTTAGCTCGTACGAGCACTATTAATGCCTGTTTTCTGAGGTATCTACTGTATTGGTCGTTTATCTAAACATTAACACTATTTGTCATAACACAACGCCTTTGGTTAGTTCAAAGTCAAGTTTTATTATTAGTAGTTTTATCATTTATTTAAAATAAACCATTTACAGGTACTTTTGAATTGTCAGAGTCAGTCAGTCAAAAACATGAAGCTATTTGCACGTTCCAAAGCGTAGATCTCTATGGAGAAGAACGTGCAAGAAACTCCACGGACACTCTTTTAAACCATTTTATGATTTACAATAATCCTGGTTACATTATCTTTGTTGCTTAAGAAAGAAAGAAAGAGAAAAAAAAAGAATTCTAAGTATGAAATAAACTATTGAAATAAGCCAGCGACAGCTAAGAGATGACCAGTCTCCACTGATGGCGCCCGTTCACGAACATGACGCGTGCATCAGCACCATTCAGCTCAACCATTTTGAAGGGAACCGAATGATCCGATACACGCGCCACCATCAGCGAGACATTCGAGTGAGCATGACAAACCCTCAACTGCCCCTGCTCATTCATGTCAAACAAGGAAACCATCTATTAACATAAAAGGCTCCATGGTCCTCACATTTACAGGATTCCAAAATAAAAAATGCTTCTACTTTATATAAAACTATTTAATATCAATTGGTAAGAACAGAAAAATAAAAGTGTATTCCAAACATTATATAAATGTGGAATATTATTATTATTAAACGTAAAAAGTAAAATAAAAAGGGTGAGCATCTCCTCCATATATAAAATCCTAACTAGTGGAACCAAGCGGCTGAGGCTGTGGAGCAGGACCGGCATTTAGCCAAGCATTTTTATCAAGGATATAATCTTCCAGTTTATAACATGCCTGTCTACATAGTGTGCGTTTAATGCATGTTTTATATTTTCTCTCATTCAGTCCGAGAATATCAAATGGTATTTTATTATAAAATTTAACACAGTACCCCATAAAAGAAGTGTGTACTTTAGCCAATCTGAATCGGGGTTGATCTAATTTGTTCTTATATCTAGTATTAAAATTATGCCTGTCACTAATCTTACTAAAAAGATGGAGATTTTTCCGAACATACATTATATTTTCGTATATAATATGTATTGACAAGGTAAATTAGTGGCTAACGGACAGATAAACGATCGATAGAGTACCTCACTTACCGAACACAGGTAAGTCGACTGTATTTTGACTATTAACATTTATTTAATCAGATTTTAGAGTCATTACCCAAACAACACCGTCCTATCAAATTGCGAACGTCTAAACCCTTGAAAATTCGATTTCTCGTCAAAGACGCCATCATATTGGCAATTTCGCGAATTTATTAGTTTCCATAACGGCACAATTGCTCTTCAACTAACATACTACCTACGTATTCGAACTATTTTCAAGTAATTGACTTTCCTCTCCGTTGTATTATAAGAGGCAATAGCTAATCTACATTCTCAAATATACCTCAGCAGTACGTACCAAGCCGGCCAGTTTTGTTGACCCCCGTGCGGGTGCAATGTTTTGTTAAAATCATGTGTTATTTCCTTACAGTTCTGTTTCCAGGGGTCGGGAGTTTCTGGTCGGTTTTGTAGTACGGTGCTTGTCTGTCAGTGTGAGTAATTAAGTTACGCAGTATAAATGAAGGGTCTCATGCTATCTAGAACAGGTAATTAGTTTATGCGTCAATTGAGCCCCTCGTTGTAATTTGTACTTGCTGAGGAAATGGAAATTTTATATGCTAGGAGGTTTTTATTTTAATCTTGTTATGAATATTACGATGCGACTTGCATTCGGTTTTTAATCACGTAAGCATGTTTTTTCTTTTGTTTATTCTTAGTTGGTATAGACAAAAAGTATGCAAGCGGTAAATCAAAATAAGATGTTTCAAAAACCTACATTGTTTACTAAAAAAAAAAACAATCTTTATAAAGACACGCATGTTTCAGCCAATAAATTTATAGGACAAGGTATAATCAATAACCAACCATCCACTCAAACATTAAATTTCAATGATTATATATCAAAATTTTCAATAGCAAAATGCCAAATTTTACCACCTAACCTTCTCCCCTAGCCAAAAAAACTGATACACCCAAATATGTATTTTATTTAAAACATAAATCAGCCCGACAGTTCGTTAGCACAAAGTGGCTATTCAATATAACGTACACAGCACGTGGTGGACCCTTTTACAAATTATTATAATTAACTATAAGAGGAAGTGACCTCTTGGGCTTTGAGGGACGCAACTTTGTAATGCGTCGGCCATTTTGGCAGATTGATAGCTACAAGACAACGGACTTAAGTCAATATTGCGTAGTTGAGAAGTTTGTGCGCCTTGTTTGTGCCGTTAAGGGGGGGTACCTAGTTATTGGGAATTTGCTGTTTTGGTTGTACCGATTTTGAGTTTGAAGTATGTAGGTTCTAAAGAACGTGACCAGATTATAAGACATTTAACTGACTTCAAAAAAGAAGGACGTTCTCAATTCGGTTGTACATATTTTATGTTTGTTACCTCATAACAGCGATGTGGACGAATTTTTTGACGCCATATTTTAGTAAGGACTTTTAATTTTTTATTTTATTTTAAGTGTATATAGTTAAATTAGTATTAGGTATATTATAAGTAAAATTGGTATATTTCAAATAATCATGTATACATTTACTAGAAACCTAACAACTCCGTCGTTTACGTACCGATTTGAAAAATTCTCCTTTTATGTGAAAGGATCCGGATTCCGATTAGTTCCATAGAAATTTTATCAAAATCGGTTCAGTAGTTTGGTTTTTAAATCACAATAGCTGGAAAAAATATGTTATCCGAGTTAAAGAAATAGCGTATTTTGCTTTTTGTGACTTTTCAGTGGTGTTGTTTGTGTGGGCTCTAAAAAGAGTCGACTAAAAAGTGAAAAATAAAAAACTTTTCCAAAAAATTACAACCGACCGCGACATCGGAAGTCGGTGTTAAAATACGAAGCCACCACCAAAAACACCGACTTCCGAAATTAAAGTTATTTTATACTTTGTAGTGTTTTTTTATTTGGCAGTTGGTTGTACATATTTTGTTGTATAAACTTTGTTTGAATCAAATACTTTGACATAATTCCTGAACCTGATTAAGTCTTGACAGCCGTGCTACGTAAACTTAATGTCTGTCTTAAAATTGGAATAAGTGTAGTGTTTTTAATCCAAAGGTTGACTGGTGGAACGCCAAGGGTTGACTGGTTCCATTAAGTCCGCCCATGTAGTTCCACTGCCGCACCGTTTATGTAAATAAATAACCTAAAAAATAAAATTAGTCTTTGAAAGCGTGAGAAAGAGTTCCTGATAAAAGAGGTCAGCTCTCAAAGTACCTAAGGGTGGAGCAAGTGTCGTCAGGGATTTAAGTGCAAATAGAAATATAGTCAAAACGGTAAAAAAAATGTCGGTTACACTGACATTTTGTTTTCAAAATGTTTCTAATATTTTGCTACTCCTTTTTTATTTTAAAGTTATTGTTATGCTACAGGAATTTTTAATGTCCATATGCTCAGTTTTTATAGATTTAAGAAGATGTTGACAAGATCAGCATTTTATTTTTCTTTACACAGATTCTAATCTACTCTGTTGCCGTCTGTTGTGAAGTCTGGCTCTTCCATTTTTACTTTCACATCATAATTCTTTACGCCAACAGAGTTATAAAATCTCCAATGCAGTAAAAATGCAAATAATAATAAAACCTTAACATACAAATTAGCCGTAACAGCGATTTCAAATACAGAGAAAACTTTCGCGGAGTTGGCACAACTTCTTGATCATTATTTCTCCTGTTAGCAGACGAGAAAATATTTGCAAGATGAACTTGCTTCATTATAGTTTTTATTTTCTCTTTTATTATGTTGAATGTGATTGAGTCGAAACAAGAGGAATGAGTGAATGAATGCTGAGTGAACGAAGTCGAACAACCACAAATAAAACAGTTTTCCGATCAATGTTGGTAATGTTTGCTGCTTAAGTGGAAAACTTGAGATTGGCGAAGCAGAAATCGCTTTCTGTTCAAATGTTGGTCTAGACGGGGTTATTAAAAATTTATTCTTCATAGATTTTTGGTAAAGGTATTGGTTTTGTTTGTATTTGCATAGCATTAATATTTGCTTTTTTTATTTATGATCAGTTATATATATTCAAGCATGCATTATTTTTAGTATTTATTTGCTTTGAAAGTTAAATGTTTCAGCGAGTTGCTTATTTACAAACTTTAATCGCGCGAATAAAGTCTTTTTATTCGCTGCAAGTTTTTCTCAACTTTGTGTGTTTGGAAAATTTTATAGAGATTATATTTTGAATTTTATTTAAATGACTTGTTAAAAGTTGGGCACGTAACTTTAAAAACGTGTTTCAAGTCTATCGATGAAGTTTTTATTTTAAAAGTTGCCAACGTAAAGAAACGCAAAAGTATGTGACCATGAGAATACTTTATCGTTCGACTTTTATACCATCGAGGGTCTGAGTGACCGTGAATACTCAGAAACGATTCAGAAATCACAATGAAACAAGAAATACGACCTTTACGTATAATATATTAGAATAAATAGGTCCATAAATGTTTTAAGAGCAACAATAATAAGCTATTTGTCTAGCTATTGTACAAAGCTTTATATTTCACATTTAGAATTTATCGAGCCATTAAATCATCGATTTATGGTGATGCAAAAACACTATTAACTTGTATTAAAATAGTTTGTTACGAGAGCACTTTGTTAGTGAGAACGGAATGACATATTAATTTAACTACTAACATCTATTTTGTGACTGTCTTCTACAACAATAATCCAATTTATGTTATCATAATACATTCCTAGTCATTAAGAGGCCTTAACATATTTTTTTTGTTAATCACACTCATCCTTATATTTCTAGTTCAGTACATCAGTAATAGATGGCGCTACTCGTACCGTTCGAAGCGAAACATGGGGCAAAAGAAAAAATTTTTTGTAGATGATTAGTTGACTACAATACGTACAATAAAAATAATTTTATGATTATATGTCATGTATTATAATAATTTTTAGGCCATCACGACGACGTTCCCGTTTTCCCAAACGATGAGGCAGGGGTGTAGATACCATATTGCTCACCCACAATTTGCCAGATAGGTATGTTTAAGTCTCATTTGCCTAAAATATAATTATATTAAGATGACTTCTACCTAGCATTTATAATTAACTAACAATGTATATAGAAGTTTCATAACAGGCACATGAATTCTGAATCGATTGCAGAAACGTAAAACAATAGCCCCACTCTATAACGAACAAATAAAATAAAACAATCAATTGCTTTAAAACAAATTGACTCAACAATCATAATCAAAAGCTATTTAATTATTAACACACAATCTTAATAATAGGAATATTAATTTCTTGAATACGAACTTCGACTCATCGTCTAAGAGGTCACTACTGTGGTTTAAGCAATTAATATAATGAAATACATTACTTAGACGAAGGGTTGAGTCGTTATACCTCCTTTGTCTTATTCTCTCGTTAATATGTATTTATGGGGACATTCGAAGTTATTTATGGCGCTTTTTGGCATTATTCGGGGAAAATATTAGATTGGTGATGTTAATGTGAGTGATTAAGATGTTAAGGAGTGATAATCGAGTGGGGAATTAAGTCCTCGGTGATGGAGTAAAACGTGAAAAGGGCTTTATGACTGATGCGGTATAATTGCTTTTTGTTTACTGGATTACAAGACTTTAAGGCGAGTTTGGTGATGCGTCGTGACTACCTATGTCACAGGATGTTTGCAGGGTAAAATTGTTTGCTTGTTTGAAAGAAAATCTTTGACGATACTGTTCTGGTTATTATTCGAAAATTATGCTACTTCAAAAACAAAAAAAAATATGCTCTTATCTGGAAAAAGCCCGATCTACGCCGCATAGGTATGGTAACAATAATTACTTAACCAAAAATAATTAAAAATAAAAATGAATAATAAAATAATACCAGTAGGTATTATTTTATTATTCATTTTTATTTTTATATACTTAAATTCATTTCATAATGTAACTCATAATTACTAACAAATTACTCATTCATTTTCATTTTCATAATTTTATTCATTTTCAGGAACAGATATGAACTAGACATTTTGTATGGATCACTTGGAATAGCTTTTAAATGACACTGCTGCAATAAAAATTGATTTTGAGAAGTCAATTTTAATTTTGCCTTCCGAGTTTTTAACTTCGACCTGTCCACGCTCTTTTGCGAATTATAAAGTAGAGGAAAAACTCTTTTGAAGACATATATACCTTCATATACCTACTTAAGTTTTTACCTTTATAGGAGAATACTAAACAATTCAGAATAAAAAGCCAAAATGCTCCCAACATTCCTTAGAACTGTCTTACGTTGGTCCTTCGATTTTCTTTTGTTTTTCTTTCAAACGTGTATCGAAAAATCAAAGGGAAATTCGATTTGTCGTCCCTCTTCGTCAACTTGAAACGAATAAACAATGCGAATGGTGTTTTAGTTCGAAAACTGTGCATGGTAACATATGCAGTGCAGGTATGGGTCGGGTCTAACGAAGACCGTTCGTTCGATGAATACTTGATGTCACCGAGAAAATTTTTAGTTTGTTTTTTTGGACTGAAGTTGCGCTTGAATAGGAATCTTAGAGAAACAATGTTTGAATGTACAATATTTTAGGGTTTTGTTGTTATTTTACATACTGTCAACAGTACCTTGTTTACCATGAAGTTTTTTATTAACAAGCCGTGTGCCTGATTCCGAATCGTTAAAAAATACGATTTTTAAGTGTGATTATGAAAAATCCCTTTTCAATGCATCATTGTCGTCATGCACGCATGGAAAATGAAGATAATGCTATGCATTGTCTGTCAGTGAGTGAATTAATGAATGAGCTTAAGATTTTATATAGATGAGCAAAATAACTAAAAAACATTACCCTCCCTTGTGTCGCGCATTTGGGTAAAAAGAGAATTATCACAAGAAAATAAAGATTTTAGGATCTATTTATGTCATACGTCATGCTCTCATCTCTCATAAGGTACATATTGCTTACTAAATTCATACTTGGGTCTCAGAACAAAACAAAACTTCACAAAAACAAAGTACAAGGGATTATTTGCACTGCATTAACAGACATAAATATTAAACGCAGCTATCAGCTCATTCAAGCTTGTCATTACTCCACTCAACCGTTGGATCTAAAAAAGAATCTTCCTAAACATCAAATAGAGGCAGACATTTTAAAGAGAAGTGCCCTCGAATGATCCCCAGATTTGCATGTAATTATCATTTTTGATTCTCTCTTCTTTTGTGTAAATACTCTTCTAAAAGGTAACGCCGTAAATGACATAATGCGGCAAAAGATATGCTGAATTATTTATATGATAATATGGTGCTGTGAGCCTTGGCTCTTTAGTGAGGGGTGAGACTGTGGTGCATTATATCGACAGATTTATTTTAATTGTGTGAACTAGCCTTGTCAGTATGAAAGGAGGTCTTTGCATTGCAGTGGGGCAGTGAACCAGTTGTATTTAATTATTTGTAGTGAGCAATCCTTAAATTGCACTTTAGCATTTTTTTTTAGTTAGCCCGTACAGTAGGTACCAACGGGATAAATATTTAAAAAAATATATTTTAAGTGTAATTTAAGGATTGCTCGCTACACGAGTGTTCCTCACTGCTGAGGAAAGGCCTTCCCGAAGTCCTTCCCAGAATGTTTTTTCAGCCAGCCTTCAGAGTACGTGATAAAAAGTAATATAAGTAATATTTATGCATCCTAAAATGTTGTAGGTTTTCGATTGTAAAATCAGTCTTGTACGTCTTTTCCTTTCAGCTATAATTAATAGTTTAATCTCGTACTCATAGACTACCTACCCATAATCCATACGCGTCATAAATCTTCACCTACCTATCTACATTGTAGTCCCATTTGTCGTATTCCCCCATCACTATACCTCATCTCCGCTTCAGCGTTAAATACGCTTCAATAGATATTACTTTTGGGGATTTTTATTGCTTAAATAAATTATTACATTTGACTAAGAACAGGTTTTAATGAATTTCAAGTGGGACCGACGCAGACTAATATGATTTCCCATTTCACTCCTGTTGCTTTAACGACATGAAAGGGAATTCATTTGGGGTTTGTCAACGTGTCGATATTTGGAATTGAATAATAAATAAGTAGGTGTGCTATTTTATTCATAACAAGGAGAGATGAGCGGTTTTTGGCCTTCCGTGGCCACAAACATTTTGTGGCGATGTTAAGTTTTGAAGAATTAAGATATTAATCGTGTAATACCGTGCTAGTTACTGGTTAAACAATACCTTAGAAACATAAAATAAATTTTAATTCAAGAATTTGGTGCCTTCTTTCAGTCTCACGTGCATGAAAAAAAAATTAAGAAGAAATTCACCTCCATTGTTAAAAAATCAAATCAAATTTCCAAAAAAAAACATACAATACAAACTCAGAACCCTATTCTACAGAAATATGAAAAATACAGATTACAATATAAAATATCCAAGTGTAATCGTTGCAGTTTGGCGTAACACTCCGCCGCCATCTTTGTTGGCGCCAAAACGTTGTGTTTGACATAAATATTATTCGTTCGGATACAACACGAAAACAAGTTAAAATTGACTTGCTTGCGAGTGATGGCTAATAAAAATTGGGAAAGCAAAACGAAATTGGAGTGTCGACGACGGCAAATTGTAAAGTATTTTGTACGTTTTTTAAGCTTTCGTGATATGACGGGTCTGTTGCTTGTATTAGCGAATTTGTAAATAGTTCACTTAATAACAAGAACATGGATATTTTTGTCTAGTAAAGCTATTCGATTTGATTCTATAAAAAAATGAAGAAAAATAATTATTTTATTTACTGTTGGGCAAGTATTTCGATAAAGATTCAGATAAATCTATTTTCTTTTTAATAAATTTTCAATTACCTTACATGTCTAGAAAATGAGCTAAGGATATTTAATATAATTGGTTCGTTTATATTCCTAATATCAGAATAATCTCATATCTGCAAAAAAAAAAGAGAACTTAGTTTTTTAAAGTTCATTATCAGATTCTAGCGTTCAAAAGATCTTAATTTAATAAGAAATATTCAAAATATAAAATTTGAAAACAAAAGAGAATCGTTTGTACCGAACATGAAATATTCAAATACTGTAATGATTATTTGCAATATTTAATTTCAATTCTACGTTTACTAATGATTTCTTTGTCTCTGCTTGTTTTATAAATATTTCTGATTGAATTAGTTCTGTCGCGAGATTCATTAAGCATATTCGTTTAATTAATTGTGCGTCAAATTCAACTTCTTCCAGCTAGTTAATTAGGTATACATGCGTACAAGCTTTAAAAGTTGGTGTTAGAAATATTAGTCAGGTGTTACTTATTTATTTTTTATTCTTGTATTTTTTGCTATCGTAACTTTCATGAGATAAGAATGTGTTTAAATAGAACATGAAATAATACTTTACCAAGTTTAATTATTAAGTAATTTTTATTTTTACGGTTTTCTGTAGAATACCGTAATCGTAAGCTGCTAAAAAACGCTGGCGTGACAATTTGGACTCATTTCTGACGAATATTGGCCGAAGAAGGCAACAGACAAAAAAAAGTTGGAAAAATATGGAGGAGACCTTAGCCTAGCAGTGGAACAACAGGCTAAATAATTCAATTTTTTTTAATAGGCTAAATAAACAAAAATAAAAAGTGATTTAGGTAGGATTGATTTTCCTTTAACAAAGATCATGGAGACATATCGTGACAAATGCATTCAGTCAGGTATAAAAATAAAGCGACCAAGTGCGTGTTGGGCCACGCACAGTGTTGGATTCCGTAGCCATGACAAAAAATAACAAATTTACTATGACATTGCAAAGTAACAAATACACTTATTTTTAAGTAATTTTCTATTGGGTTACTACGGAATTTTTAACTTATCAGTAGAGTTAGCTGTAATAGATTTCCTTTTAAATTCGTTATAAATGCTAGTACCACGAATATTTTCACGACTCCAAAAACAACCGTTCAGCTGGCAGAGGGACTTAAAAATTAGCACTATAAAGCTTAATATTCCACAAACGGAACCTTGGATGGAAAAATGGTTTTTACACACCTTCAACATTTTAACCTTTTAAGCGCTTGGCTAAATATCAATTGCCGTGCCCCTAGCGCGCGGCTACAAATCGATAAAATAATACCTACAATAAATAAGGAGGAGCAATCGTTGTATCGATAATATAAATATAAATATAAGTAATAGCTCTATTTAATAATAGTTTTAGTTGTACCACACAGTTAATAGGACGAAAATAGGACGAAAAAAGGACGAAAAAATCAGGCATGTTCTCTGTCGCAGAAATGCGACACGAGCGGTGGGGATACGGAAATATTTGTCGCATATATACGACACAAGCGGTCAAAAGGTTAAACGACCTATCCAACGCCACCCCACACTATGGCATAGACGATAAAAAAAATCATCGTTTAGAACACTAAAACATTTTTTTATAGATATTATTTTACCAATTTGTCGGCGTGATTAATATGTATACCCATACCAAATTCTAAGTTTCTAGTGCTAAGCGTCTCTGAGCTAAACCGCGGACGGACAGACAGACAGACATGGCGAAACTATAAGGGTTCCTCGTTGACTAGGGAACCCTAGAAAAAGAAGCTCTATGGTAATATATCAGAAACAAGATCTGTTGCTCGACGGGCGACGGCGGCGACGACGTAGAAAAAACTTATTTTACGATAGTTTATGATTTCCTTTCCCCATATCTACTATCGAACTGTTAACGCGTTAAATTTATTCTTTATGACATTTGTTGCTAGTTTTTACAAAACTGCAGACATAGCGACGTTAACGCTGTATGTTTTTTTGCTGAATAATAAAATCGACCCTTGACGGAAAGCTTCGGTCACTATCGGACTGGAAAGTTCTGTAAATACGTCTTGAAATATTGTCGTGTTCGATTTTGGAGAAATTTTATTCACGGAGCAAAGCACAGTTACGAAATAATTTTGTAAAATTCAACGTTGATATCGTCCGTTTCACTAGAGTTTATTGATCCGTAATTACCCATTCGTTAAAATTACGTGTACCATAATTTTGATAACCGCTCCAGCCCCGGCGACACACCGTTGTGTCGCGTGATTTACGCGTTTTTAATCTTTATTATTACTATTTTGCAAGATTTATTATATAATTTGGAATTTTGACATGTCCGGCGTTTGAGAAGCGTGCGTTTTTCAATCAACATTTAGCTTGTGACCAATGGTCAAATAAATGACTAGGTAATGAGTTATTTCGGTAATTCGTTATTTGGTCTAGTGTTTGATGTTTCCAATGAAACTATGAATTTTTTGATCAGAACCGATCAGTTCAAATCTGTACACATGCTTCCAAGCTATCGTTACCCAAGCAGAACTTCACAACCTTCAAAGCTTCGTAGTTCTCTATAGAAAGCAAACTTATCAAACATAAATCTCAATACAAATCCGTGATCCCATCCCTCAACATCACGTTTACATAACTGGGCTTTCAGCAGCAAATTTCACACACGATAGCCCCCCTGACATACTACGTGTTACTTTTAACAAAGGCCAAAGCCTCACGAAATGACATAGGCTGACAGTATCCACCGACTTCGAACATTATCGCAAAATACCCTTAACTCGATTCGTTCATCTAATATTCATGACAAGGCCCAATCTTTCAAAAATTGACACCTTTTTACCGGGGTTACCCTCTCCCGGGATGGACAAGTTTTCTGTGTTGCCAACGGTGAATAAATTACTGGACACAATGGGGTTTTTGGTTTACGACTGCGTTTAATTTATTGTGGGGAATGTAATGAAATATATTAATGGTTTATTTATTGATGTGATTATAATATCAATGATCTGCCGGATATTGCGATATATTGATATTCAAGTGTGAATTTGGTTAAATTATTTGGCCAGTGTGATGATCTCTTTCACAACAATGTCGGAAATATCAAAAAGTAAGAATTCATATTACATATGATACATCTCATCTTTTTCCACATTAATATTTTTAGATTCGTTAGGAAAAGTCCTTAAACTAGGTACCTAGTACCGGAGAATTATCATTAACATGCAATTTAATAAAAACACAGAAAGGGAAGGCAAATTACAATTTAAATTAAATGACTACCAAAAGCTCGGACCGTATCAACAACTTTACAAATAACTTTAAAATACGTATACCCATTCTCCATTAAATATATTGGTCAAACATCTCCAGTAAAAATTTAGAGGGTTGACCTATGCACACATTACTTAGCAATAAAGCTTTAAAACAAATAGGTACCAGGCTCCCAGGAGATTGGAGAGTAGATCAAATAAATGGTAGGTGAGGACCCTACGTCACTCTGCCCACAGTAACTAAAGCTGATTGTTTGTTCAACGAACATAGATTTTTCCACTTGATTGTCTGATTTGATTTTCTTGAGGGCCTCCTCTTAGGTTGCCGAGCAAATAGATCGTCTGAAATAATCCTCTTCGGACAAGTCCGGGGTTTCCATTTACCTTTTATAAAAGAGTTTGTTTTCGTTTTAGGTTTATTTTGGGTCTGGTTCGATGTTGATTGGGACTGACATCTTCGTGTCGTTGCTTATATCCTTGTATTTTTATTTATACGTTTCACTGTGCAAAGAGACAGTTTAATTTCTTAGGTCAGATCTTGGTTGTCAGTCATCAAAGCTGATAACTTACTAGCTATTATTTTTTTTCTACATAATTTGTAAAATGTTAATTGGGCCATGTCGGACATAAGGTAACAAAAAGTGGCCCACGACAACTACACTAAACCGAAAACAACAATAACTTGTCATAAAAACAATTCCCTTTATTTTTCCTTTGTTAAAAAAGAAACAAGGTTTCTATTAAGGATTATATAAAGTTGTCGGAGCCCCTGTTTCGCGACGTTTCCTGACAATCTCGTGGCGACAAGCGTCTCGAATCTCTTTCATTGTCCACTTGTCATTAAGTTTTTGTCGTTCCCCTTCTTACACTTGGATGTTAGGCTTCTGGTTGGGTGAATAAGGGGAGAAAGGTTGGCCAACAGTATGCATGCATCCCCAGCATGTAAGAATTTATTATTATCTAAAATTTTTGAAATTTAGATAAAAAAAAGCATTTATCAATATCATAAATTTGTGGTGTGTTTTTATAACTAAACAGAAATGTCGCTCTCTATTTTATTGTTGTAAGCAACAAACAGGTACACTTACGAGTAAATGTCGTAAGTATAACGACAATTTAACTATCACCTCACATAAAACTGACGCACATTATATAAATGTTTTATCCACCTATGTAGATTAAAAGAAAAAAAATCCAATCAGCCAACCCTAATTGGGATTATTACAGACTGCCTACGCATTCTTCATTAATCTTAAAGAAACAACTATGATGGTAGGCGCCAAATAAATGTGATTATAACTTAGTGTGGTACCCGGACTGCAAATTATGAATCGTTTTTTATTACTTAAAAAGGAAGGATCACGATTGATGTCGATTCAGGACACCTATAAGTCATTGTATCTGTTTTTGAAATTAAGTGTGTCAATAAATGTAAGTGGGTCAATGACCGTTATTCGGTATTCATATAATATCATTCGACAACATTGTATGTTACCTAAAATTCACTACATACAAAATAATGTCAATCCTTATTTCTGTGGAAACTCCCAACCATTCAAATACATAACTGGACTCATCTCACTCGCATTTCACAAATCTGAAGACGGTTCAAACTCCGTTTCCAATGCTAACCAAACGTTCGACCCGTAGGTCACTCCCAAAGATTTAACGACGACAAATGGTCACGGATTGACGTTACATTTATTTCAGTGACATGTAATGTTACTGTGCAGATTTATTTGTTTCCGACGGCATCGGGAAATGCCATTATAATGGATACGCGTTTTGACAGGCTTGCTAATTTGTCATTTGAGTTGTCCGGAGTTTGTGGGACTATTAGTGGGATATAATGCTCTGTATAGTGTCATCTTTTGGCTGAAGACACAATGGGCATTCTCGCAGGTTCGTATTCACTGACTAATCATTTGTTTCGTCCGCCTCCTCCATTAACTGTCATCATTATCAGTCTAATCTACTTTCAACTGTTGAGGTCTATGTCATTAAATATCTGAAAAGGTCAATCATTAATTGCAAAGCATTTGTTTGTTCTTTTTTTCTTTTGAATCGCTTTCCGTCAGGCCTGATCGAGGTCAAGTACTATATGCTATTTGAATCTGTGACTTTTAAAAAATATTTCATTTTGGTCAGGAAAGTAAATACTTGATTTAGACAGCTCTTTCATAAACCTCATTTAGGTCCTGTTTTGTAGTGGACACAGTGTCGTATCACTCACACTGTGTATAATGTTTTTGATGGTTTTCATTGCAACTTCATGGAAACTACTTTTCACCTTCACGCCTTTTTTTTTTTTTTTTTTTTTTTTATAGGATGGGAAATCATCAAATGACCCCTCCCGCTCTGGGTGGAGCGGCAGGGAGTGTCAGACTTTTACTGACTAAAACCCACCCTTAGTCCTCCTAGTGCCTTTCTTCCCAGGGCCGCGGTAACTCTTTAGAACATATTCCGCAACCCTGGCAGGCTCTGGCCCTGGCGGGCCCCGTCTCCGTTGCTGACTGCTCTTTCCGGCGCGTTCGGAGTGAAACGCGCCGTCGACTCTGGCCTGACCTGATCGGACAGCGAGCTACCCATTGCTCGCTGTCCGTAGGCGTCAGTCACTGCGCCTTGCTCAGGAGCGTCAGTTCCTGAGAGGCGCAGCGACTAACGTTCGTCTGGAGGAGGCGAAATGGGGCAATTACTGGCACTCCATTTCGGCCCCCTCCCGAGCAGTGGCAGCAGCGGCGGCGGCGGTGGAGGAGGGTTTTCTCCTCGACTCGGCCCTGGCGGGTGGACCGCAGGCTTTGCCCCCAGCCCAGTGATCGGCGGGCTTGCCAGCTGCCGCACATGCGAAGCAGTGCAGCGCGGCGTCGCACGAGCCGGCCCTGTGACCGGGCTGACCACAGCAGACCAGACCAGACCAGAAGCAGTGGTCACTGCGGTCCACCTCCGAGGTGCAGAGTGCTCCGACGTGGTTGCCAACCTGGCAACGGAAGCACCTCAGAGGTCTGGGCTCCAGCAGTTTCACCTGCGCGGAGACCCAGCCCACCAAGAGCCTTCGGCCCTCCGAGACTTTCTTGGCCGCCGACACGGGGCAGCTCACCACTACGGTTTGCATGCCCGTGTTGTCAGGACGGATGGTGCCCACCTTCACCTCCTCTGTAGAGCACCCCCTCGTCCTGACGACGGCGGCCAACACCTCCCCCTCCGTGATGGAGTCGTCCTGGCCCAAAATGCGCATGTCTATGCACTTCGTGGGCCTGGACACTCGGACGTCATCCGCGCCCAAGGACGCCCTAAGCCTTTCGGCTAGAGCGTCCGCGGCCGGACCGCTGTCTGCTCCAGGGATCTCCAGCATCCTGGCCCCGGTCATGGTGACCCTGAGCCGGAGACCCCCGACGATGCCAAGCTCACCGAGGTTGATGGCCTCCTTGGCCTTGGTGAGCGTGTTGGCATACGTCACGCCCCTCTTCACCGCGTCCGGCTGCAGCGTTATCACTACAGCCGCGGTCTTCGGGGCGCGGAGCGCAGCCGCGACGCCTCGCGCTCGCTGCCGCCGCCTTCTCTCCCGCCTCTTTGCCGCCCTGGCTGCCTTTCCCGCCTTCTTCTTCTCCCCGGCCACTTGCCATTCGGCTTGAGCCGGGGGAGGTTCAGAAGGCGAGGAAGCCGGGGGGAGCTGCTGCATGGACGGCGTAGGAGCCTTCGCCGTCCGCGCAGCCACCCCACCCTTTCTCTTCCTTCCCGGGGCCGGGTTCGGTTTTCCCGACACCGGCTTCGCGGGTGCCGGCCCGGACCCTTTCTCCTGGCCGAACGACCCCGGTGTGGCAGCCACGGCGGCCGCGTACGAGGCCGCCTTTTGCCGGCCTGGGGCCTTCCCAGTCGCCGCACTCGCTGCCAGCGGGGGGCGCAGAACGATCCCCTCCAGGACGGAGAACCGCGCCTGGAAGGCAGCCATCTCCTGCCGCACCAGGTCCAGCACCTGGTTCTCCTGCGGCACGGGTTGGCTGTCCTCCTTGCGCCCCCCTTGAGGCGCCCCCTGTGAGCCGGCTCCTCGGAGTCCAGCCAGGTCTGCTCGGAGCTTCGTGTTCTCCTGTTGGAGAAGCTCCGTGGCGGCCGACAAGCGGTTGACCTCCGCCCACAGCTTGGACATTTCGTCCGACGGAGGCCCACCACGGTTAGCCTCCGCAGCCGCCAGAATGGAGGCCGACGCCGCGCTTATGGCCTTGTTTTTCGAGGCCGTCGTCCTCTTTAAGGCCACATCGCGGACCGCGGCCTCCACGACCTCCGCAAACCTGGCTTTCCACTCCTTATCGGAGCCGCCAGCGGTGTCCGGCTCATCGCCAGAAGAAGCCGAAGCTCTCCGACCGGCCTCTCCAGGGTAGCGCCCCTCCTCGGCGAGCTTTGCGGCTCTCTGGGCTGCTTCCTGGGAGGCGACCACCCTCCCCTTGCCTCCATCTCGGCCCTTACCCCGCCTGCTGGTGGGGATTTTTCGGGCCGAGGCAAACTCTCCATTGGAGGATGACCCCTGGTCAGCCTCCGGTCTGGGCCGCTTGCGGAAGAACCCGGAGTTTTCCGCAGCAGCCCCCACCCCCTCACGTCCTGAGCTCGCCGAGCCGACGCCGGATGCCGAGTCGTCAGAGTCCAACTCCGCATCCGCACGGCGCTCGAACGAGCCCTGCCTCCAAAATCGGGCACTACTGCCCGCGCCTTGCCCGACCGACACTTTGTCGGGCGTTTTGGCGCTGCATTGGATCAGGTCCTCAAAGGACGTTGATCGGGAGCCTCCTCGGCTCTTGTTGCTTATAGCAAACGGCGAACAAACGTTGCCCCCCCCAGAATACGAAGGGCTTGACACTCCTGAAGAGAGTGTGGCGGATTCTCCTTCTGCTAAGCAGCCGGTACCGCCCTGGGGTAGTTTTCTTTCGTTTGGACTCTCCATGTTACTGTTCCTTTTAGAGGGTGCGGTCCCTATCTCCTAACCTCTCTACTGCCTGCTCGCTGCCCTCACAGTCACGTCTGATGATCAGACGCGTACCAGAGAGCAGCGAGCAAGCCAGTGAGACGCACACCGTCCGAGGACCCGAACACTGCTCAAGTCTCCGAACGGTGTGCCCCTCTTGTGTCTCTCTTGGTCTGGTCTCTCACTTGGGACCTTCCGGCATGAGTGGCTCTACCGGCAAAGCCCCCAAGATCACTGAGACACGCAAGCCCCACCACGACGGCAACGTGGAGACACGGTTGGTGGGGTTCACGCCTTCACTTCAGCTACAAGACAAAATCAATTGCAAATCCACATGAGAGCATTTTTTCCTGTAATCAAATAAATTGCGCAAGAAATGGACACGTAATTCAGTACAATGTCCCTCAATTGGAAAAATTAAATGGTGGGATCCGTATCATGTGTGGTAACAAGTTTACACGGGCGAACCGTTTGGAAGGCGAAGCGTTCGGAAGGCGATCCGTATGGAAGACGATCGGAATTATCCTGCATTCGCCAAAACTGCTGACGCGGTATGGTGATATTACTGCGACGTTGTAAAAGGTACTGGATGAGGCACAATACTTGGTATGAAGCTATTTTAAATCTATGATTTTTGAAAGTGTAAGTCAAATCATGAGAATGATTTCTTGTAGAAAATGGAGATAGCAAAAAGGAAAGTTTCTCGGTTTTCTTTGTACCGGCCACAGTCTTCTACTTTTTGAGCTGATCATAAAGCCAATTACGCTAGTAAATGGCTTGGCCACGCTTATCATGGTATCAGTGTTTTTTGAGGTAATCAGAAATGCAAGTGTACGGACACTAGCTGTTGCGGATTTTGTTCGAAAGAGTCACCGCGGCCCTGGAACGCAAAGGTCACTAGGAGGAGCACGGAAGGGTTTTAGTCAGTAAGTGTCTGACACTCCTCCTGCTTCACCCAGAGCGGAAGGAGTCATTTGACAATTTCCCATCCATGAATAAATGGATACTTTAGATACACCAACAGATGGCATGACAGTTTGGACAGGATGGCTGCATTCGCACTGGGTGTCGTTGAAGTAAAGTGTCGGTTTTTTTGTATAGGGAATGTGCAGGAACTATAGGAGGCAGGACAAAATTGTCAAGTAATGTACTTATAAGTTTCAAATTTGAAAAACACTGGATGGCACAGTCCACTTCTTCTACGGTTCCCTAAACGGAGCGTGCTGGAACTACAGGTAGCAGCATAGAAGAATTAATGTCAAGTATTCTTAACGTTAAAGTTTCGAATATTCAACACTAGATGGTATAGTCAATGCCATGCACGTTCCTTATTAATCACTGACAGCTTTCATCGTTTACTCCAATATTTACACAGTAACTACTCCGTTGGTCTCGCGGCCGCAAGCACGACTGCCGAGTTTGGAGTTCTTGGTTCAATTCCCAGCGGCCCTACCATGACGTGTTACATATAGGATGTATAGCTCCATCCCTCTTTCTCACTCGTATGACTGACGCTTTAACACGTCATGGTACGGCCCCTGGTCGGGCAAAAAGAGTTTCAGTTTTTCCATTAGGAATTTTTCTGTGATAGAACGGAGTTTGAAAGTTGGTAGTGTGAAACCCCCGAGCCTCGGAAAGCACGTTAAGGGCAGGTAGACCAAGCGAAATAGGCATTTAACGCTACCAAGAGTTGCCCGCGAGTGTCGCAAAGCGAGCCGTGCGCTTACGTCGCGGGAAGTGTCACATTATAGGTAAGCAGGCAGTAGGTCAACTTATTTTAATGTTGTATTATTTTAAAAACAAAATACGAGATTTGATAAAAGCTTGTTTTATTATAATTTGTAGTAATCACATTTTGATGTGTGCAATAAAGTATGTAATAAATAAATAATCACGATATCTAAGACTTTAAACGAAATAAATTAATTTGAATAGATATTTTAAATGCAATAAACTGTAAACTATACTTATTCAGTTTATTGACATTTTCGTTGACGTTTAGTTCCAAGTGCAAAAATTCTTTAAAAATCCTCGAAATTTAGTTGTGTGCTTTGTCCCAGTTGCGAATCATTAGGGTCAATGTTTTCGTTATATTGGATGGATATGCTTCTAATGGGCATACCACGTGCTTTTCGGCTGTCTATGATTTCGGGAAGCAAGCATTTCATATAAAATTTGGTCAATTTTGGTTTCATTTTGGTTTCCCAAAATACGTCATCTTTTTCTATGTATTTGGTATAAATATTTTCATTCTCACCTGCCCATATAGCCAAAAGACATTTTTGTCGTTCGGAAACATGTAGCTGGCCTTGTATCTGGTAGTACCAGTTAGAGTTTTTATTTACCGTAGTAGTTTTAGTATTCTTTTTCCGCCTGTAACTTATGCTATTACGCTGTTGAAGCATTCTACAGTATTTGTGTTCACGTCTTCAATCAAACTACGTAATTTTGAAGCCACGTTAGACACAATAGCATTTATTCTGAAGATAAATGTAGAATTTTCAATCTTTTGAAGTTCGCTGCCACTGTTTTTTTCTTTATCACAAAAGTAATTTTGACACATTTGATTATTACCATAGGCGTTAACAGAGTTAATAATATCGTTGTGCAAAACGGATATTGCTACATTTTTAGGACTCTGCGAGGCCTTGTGATGTTTTATAGATTTCACTATTGCCTTTCGCATTGTCATTATTTTTTGATTAGTGAGAGTTTTTCGGTGCGCCAAGATGTACTTAGTTTCTGTAGTGACTGCTCTTAATTTTTTACAAAAATTGCGCAATATGTGATTGCGGCACTCGAGTTTCTCAACCGTCAAATTTTGGCTTTCGTACGGATTTGCGTTAAGAATTTTAGAGTATGTCGAAGCATCACCATCTCCTACCATTCTGCCATATATAAGGCCATACGTCGCAATCGATGTTTTGAAACCTTCAACGATTATGTCGGCTTCCATTGAACTAGAAGATCCCTGAAAATTCTTGAAACACAAGTGGTCTTGAGGTGCAGTTTTTTTATTTTCGGCTCGGGCACATACGAGGCAATACTTGTTTTTGACACCGAAGTAAAGCACCTCACCCGTATTTCTGCCTATTATGGCCGCTGTGCCTGATGATGCTTTATAGTTCGAACCATATGACCTAGCACACCATGCCCCATCCACATAGACATCTATGACAGCATAGCCGTTTTTGGTCCGGCCATCTGCTAAAGCAATCTCTTTTTCTTTTTTGGCTGCAGCTTCCATTGTGACACTTGCAGTTTCTTCCCATTTCTTATAAACTTTATTTTGTAGTTGATTAAAATATTTTGTAGAAAATATGGGGATATTTATAGCCGAAAATAACTCTTCGATCTGAGAAAACCCTATACCAGAGGCTATAACTCCAGTGGTAGCTCAGTATCTTTGGTGTTTTCGGATGGAATAAAACAAACTTCTTTACACATATTGCACTTAAATTTAAATGTCGAAATAAGTCCATGTCTTCTTTCACCTACTAAGCAAAAGTTGCTTGATTTACAATCAAATAAATCTATGTGGCGTGCTTTTTCTTGAAGTTCTTGTAAAAAAAATTAATATCAATTATTCGCCGTCCTGATATAAGTTGAAAATGGTTTTCGTTGTTAACCATTTCAGTAACAAATGCGTCTTCACTTCTATCATTTTCTCTGTAACAACATAATATAATATAGAATCTATAAAACTGATGATGAAAAACAATTTTAATAAAAGTGAAATGCACTTTTAAAATTCGGTCCTTATTCTAATTTAGAATAAGAAACCCAATTTATATACAAGTAATGCAAGATAGGGGTTATACAGGTTGCTTACATGTATATTTCTTATGTCAATACTGATAACTTACTGATTAGTTGTAGTATCATCAACTGGTTCTGGCACAGACAACGATGATATTAGTAGTGGTACATCTTGTAAAGTACCATTATTCGGTGATGTCGATGTCCTGAAATAATAATAATTTATTTAACATTCACGTTTCAAAAAGAAACTGTGTATAACAAATTTTATATTTTTATACAGATAGAAGAGCACAAAGGTACTGTTTCATTTTTAAGTTTTGTGTGTGTACATAAATAAATAAATATACGACAGCAAAAAAAAGAAACTTACTTAGTAGCAGAGGATTGCAAATCAACAGGTTCTAGTGTAATATAAGATGAGTGAGTCTTTCTGAAAAAAAAAAAAACACTTCATTATAATGCCAAATAGACTAAATCTAATATATTATTGCAGCACTAAGTGCATTGGGTGAGCCAACCCTAGATAGTCGAGAGCCGGCCACCGTATGACATAATTATCAAATGAAAGAGCTTTCTGCGAGTTCAAATACAGAAAATAGTTCTATTTGAACTATAAGAAGTCTATGGTCTTAAAATATCATGGTAAATCTCTCAATATTGTGCGTGCAAACTTATATTGTAGCTGGAATGTATGGAAGTACACGTTTGTCAACTACAATGTTAAGTTTGTTTTTGTGATAAATTTACTTTAGTACGGAACCCTTCATTGTGCGTGGTTCAATGGGCACTTGGCCGATTTTTTTTTATTATTCGCACGGTTTTCAGTGGTCAGGCCGTTAGACCGGTTTGGAGACAGTAATAAGTACCCAATGTGAAAAAATGCAAGTTTTTCTTTTTTTATTTGATATGAACTAGTGCTTGACTGCGATCCCACCTGATGGTAAGCAGTAATGCAATCGTTGATGGTGAGGCGCAAGTATAAAATAGGTTTCAGTTTCGTTTGCAGGCAGTCGGTAATTGCCAAAATTTTATACCTACACTGACTATTAATAATGATGAAATGTTAATTTCAACCAACATAGGAAGAGGCACAACAGTGACAAAAAAAAAGGAATAAAAAAACATACAATTAAAAAGACCACATAATCTATTGTTCGAAGTGGTTTCTCTGTACTCTAGTATAGTGTGCGTGCGTGATTGAACTTCAAGACTCGTTTGCCGCCATCTCAACTTTTATACCAAGTGTCAAGTGAATGATGTGTTCAGTGTTTTCCAAAGTCAGTCGTTGTCATTATGCCAAATGTGATTAGTCTTGAACTTCAAACACGCGCGCAGTTACGAGTATCTTGCGCGTTTTTAGTAGGTGCTTTCTATTATGTTTTTTGTGGTGAAGATTGCGATTATCAAAAAATAAAGAAAAACTTACTGTTCTTCACTACTGTTTTTTCCAATAAATAAGCCATTTTTATTTCGAATCATTTTTGAACTGGAACAATAAAATAAAGTTATAGTATTACAAAATATTAGAGATTAATATATATAAGTGTAAGTATGTACATGGGCGGCACAAAGGAGACAGAAGAAAAAGCGAATATAACTTTATAGCCATGTAATATTTTTACAATTTTATATTAGGTACTTATCGCCGCGCCCAGGCAAGGCATTTCACTACCTATCGTAGGGAAATAATAAATTTCGTAAAACTGTAACTGTGGTCAATAGGAATAAATGAATAAAAATTATAACTTACCATATTTCTTTCGCGATTTTTTTTGCTTGCAATCTAGTAATGATCTAGTCCTAATTTTATTTCTTTTATTTGCCATTTTCACCAACTCACAAATATAGATTGAATTAATAGTTGTATAAGTACAAATTATTTACACAATGAGAAATAAACAAAATCTAAACTATGACCTTTTTAAATAACAATATTATTTACAATTTATGTTATTTCGAATTAATATTATTTACGAAGCAGAAGCGAAGCGCGCGCGCAAAAATTTGACACAGATCTCACTTCGGTGACGTCCCGCGGGACACTGCAGGACACTGGCAAGCGACGCGCGGATCGAATATCACTTGAAAAAATCGATAAAAAATGTATAAATGTAATAAAAAAAAATGATCCGGTTCAATCGATTCCAAAATGAATTACTTATAAATTGATACAATTTATAAAGAATAGAGTATTATGGTACTTGTTTAAAATGAAATTTGGCTTGTTAAAAAAACTGCAAATCGAAGTTACTTCAGTATTTTTTTCTATCGAGAAAATTGTATTGTATCGTGTATTGAACGGGTCCATAGTATAGAAAAAGAATGTATCTTAATATATAAATTTATTTCGGGTTCTAAATGTTATAATTTGCCTATCAAAAATGAGTTCTAAAACAGTCAAAACCTGGAACACCCAGCCTTAAGCCGTTGGTCCTGCTCCAGATCTCTGTCCGGTCGTATCGGGTTGCCGTACCATCCAAATTAGAGAGTGATGGAAGATAGTGCACCTGTGTTTGCGCACACACTTGTGCACTATAATATGTCCCGCACCTATAGCTAGTCTCCGTTGAGATTGGCCGCCATGACCGAAATCGGGCAGGACTATATTTACACAGACACATCCAGTCTCTCTAGGTGCATGTTCCTCGTACGTGGTCGCGCGCTCCGCTGTAATGAGCGGCGCCGGGCGACCGCACTAACTAGATTACCTGACACGAGTCTCGCATTGTAATCGCACAGACACTATTTTTTCCACATTATTAGATGATGTTGTGTGGCCCTCGTAGTTACTCAAATGTCTTTGTAAGTGAATTAAGAATATTCATTAGGTTGCATGATTTTCGTGGAAATGGGTGGGTGGAAATATATGTGCTCTTTTGTTTCAGATGGTGATTAAGGATGCTTGGCCGTGGTGTCCTTTAATGAAGGCAACTATAGATAGAAGAAGAGATTTGCATACAGCACGTTCCATTTAGTTCAAGGTCTACAAGCAGGAAAAACTTGGTGGAATAATATACTTTATTCCCTCAAGATTACTTTCCTGATTAAAACTGAAGATAACGAACCACATAGGTTGCTGTTTTTTATGTTATATTCAGGAAATAATCTCACTGACATAAATTATTTAAAATTATGGTAATTGTGTGTTAGTACGCAAGGAACTTGTGTGTTAGTTTGTAAGTAATTGAGTTATTTCATTTTAAATGTGTGTCTGTGGTTTCGACCGACACCACTAACGTTATTATTATTTGTATGCTCTCGAGTAAAATGTGACGAACTGACCATCGTAACAGAAAGAACGCAATACCTCATAGGAGGTCTTTGTATTCCAACAACTTCACTATGTGACCAACACTGAAATCGAGATAAAAATCAACTCTCCCATACATTTATGTTCGTAGGTGGTAGGCTCAACAAAATTTACTGAACATTTCATTTTTTTGCGATTTGATGAGTACAATGACCCCGTAAGAGGTATTGTGTTTCTTTTGTTACATGTTGTATAAGATGGTCAGTTCGCTACATTTTACTCGAGAGCAAACAACATCCTATGGTATTGAAAGCTACATTTACGAATAAATTTGATTTGATTTTAATCAAAATAAATACAATCCTAAAGGTAATGATGGATTAATAATGGTTGAGGGTTATTTCATTCAGATTATTAGCTTTGCATATATTTCTACATCTAGCAAAAAATTCTAGACCAAACTGATTTGAAATATAAATTTCAATCCAAGCAAATACCAACCGGTTATCCAATCACAAGGAAAGTTGAATAAATTGATGTAACATCGCACGATCCATAGCAATAAATATCACTTTATATTGCCTGTAACCATGCAAAAATAGCGATGAGTAAAACGGAAAACTTTCGATAACATTCGAATGAATGAAAACAGTTCAAAAATAAGTTATTGTTTCATCACAAACACAAATAAAAAATTAAATTCAAATAATTGAATGCATGTTATTGGTTGATCCAGAGTCATCAGAAAATGGGAAATGAAAACAGTAGGTACGCGACGTGGCTATTAAAAATAGCGTTTAATATGTGGATTCATGTAATGAAGTATTGAGTGTGTTATTCATGGATTGAAATCTTAAATGTAAAAGCATCACACGACTACGAATGAGCACGTGTTTTTATATGTGATGTGATTTCTACCCAACATACTTTATTGGTTAATTTAAAAAACATCAGTACAAATCAGTGAATGCGGTCATGGTTCGCTAGCAATATTTTGAAGGAAACTTTCTCTACTTCTCTTGACTCAGTCTCACTCAGACTTAACAACGTAAAAAAATTCTTGATTAATAACAAGCAATACCTAACTGTCAAATAGGCTGAGTTAAGGTAATAACTTAGAATTGTAAACAGATATTGGTGATTTGTTGCGCAAGTCGACCTATTTCCTGATTTATCTCGACATCATTGGACCGACCAATCTCAACCATGGAGTGTTAAGATTTTCCATTGCCGGAAAAATCAAGCCAAAATTCTCACAACACCACTCTATGGTTTATGTCGAACAAGCTCTTTTCCTGTACCATAAACCAGAACATAATGATACATATCGTGCAATAAAACCTTTATTAAAATACTACACGCCGTCGATTAGTACGTACAGATAGCGACAGTTAAACTACTGTGATGGCGCCCTTAATGGTTTCTACGCGTATTTCACCCTTATTATCTATTTACAACCCGCATTTTATTATTGGGGTTAAGACGTACAGGGCATAAAGCGCTGGCGCATAGAGTGGGCGGGGTTAAGGCTGTGTGTCTGTTGAAGCAGAGAAGCGACAGACAGTGGACTTCTAAGACAAGGGTTGTTTTCGACAGCGAAGTGGAACGAAGGCACGGAGCATGAGCTTTTGAAGTAGGGTCTGTCAAAGCATCTATGATACTTCTTGTAATGTCCTTAAGCGAAGGTGACCACTGTCTATACAATGCTGAATACCAGTATTCTACCTGGAGCGGCTGCCTACCAGTCCTCTACAACCCATTAACTGGGTAACACGGTACTTCTTGTCAAGCCTGGTGTCAGATTTTCTGGCTTCGGACAATCCTTAACTACTGCCAAAGATCTACAAATGACAGCCGGGACCAACGGATTAACGTGCTTTCCGAGGCACGGAGGAGTCTCGGTATGTAAATATGGTCACCCATCCACAGACCAACCTCGGCAAGCGTTGCTTAACCTGCGTTGAAATTAAATAATTCCATTCTTCACTTGAAACATTTCTTGAATTTTGTGAGTAAAAAGCTAGCTTAAATCTACTCTCATGTTTACCGCTCTTCTCAGCTCGCAGCCTTAAGGGTGAGTGAGATCGGACGACCGTTAAGGGATGTTTTTACGACTATCAAACGATACTTTGAGAGATGGTGTCCGGTAGTTGAGTTGCAACTGAACATTTTGTTGTCGTTGAGATGGATTTCAGTTTAATTTAAAAGGTTTTTTTTCTGTTGATTCAAGTGTTTGAGTGTTTTATGTGTTTAAAGTGCCTTTGCTTTATCGGCGTCTTTTTCAAAGTAGCTGTTCTGAGCAATTTGGTAAATTGAATGGGTGTTTATTTTAAAGACAAAAGTATTTTGTAAAAGACTTACACAGTACGGTATTATAGTGCTATTTTCTCCAAAATTGACACTCAAGTGACTGCTAGATCCCCACCAACCGTGTCTCCACGTTGTCGTCGTGGTGGGGCTTGCGTGTCTCAATGATCTTGGGGGCTTTGCCGGTAGAGCCACTCATGCCGGAAGGTCCCAAGTGAGAGACCAGACCAAGAGAGACACAAGAGGGGCACACCGTTCGGAGACTTGAGCAGTGTTCGGGTCCTCGGACGGTGTGCGTCTCATTGGCTTGCTCGCTGCTCTCTGGTACGCGTCTGATCATCAGACGTGACTGTGAGGGCGGCGAGCAAGCAGTGAGAGAGAGGGAGAGAGGAGGGGAGATAGGGACCGCACCCTCAAAAAGGAAATTATGGATAGTAGCCAAAAAGAGATATTACCCCAGGGCGGTACGGACTGCACAGCAGTCCGGGAATCCGCCACGCTTTATGCGTCAAGCCCCTCGTATTCTGGGGGGGGCAACGCTGCTATCCACCATCCGCTTGCCAAGGGCAACAGTGGCCGAGGAGGCCCCCGATCCAAGCCGTCCTTCGAGGACTTGATCGGGTTTGGTTTTAACTCGCCCGACAAAGCGTCGGTCGGGCAGAGCGCGAGAAGAGGCGCGTCATGTTGGAGAGAGGGCTTGCCTGAGCGTCACGCGGGTGCAGAGTCGGAGTCCGAGTTGGACTCCGACGACCTGGTGACCGTGAGCTCGGCAAGCTCTGGACCCGAGGGGGCGGGGACAGGTGCGGAGGACTCTAGGTCCTTCCGCAAGCGGCCTAGACCGGAGGAAGACCGGGGGTCGTCTGGCAGCGAGGAGGTGGCCTCTGCTCGCAAGATCCCCACCAGCAGGCGGGGCAAGGGCCGAGAGGGAGGCAAGGGGAGATTGCCCGCCTCCAAGGTGGCTGGTCAGCGAGCCGAGGAGCTCGCCGCTGACGGACGACCTCCCGTAGAGGGCGGTCGCAGGGCTCCTGGTTCGGAGTCCTCCGGCGGTGAGCCGGATGACTCCGGACAGGAGCGTGTTCGGAGGGCCGGGTTTGCGGAGGTTGTAGAGGCCGCGCTTCGCGATGTGGCCTTGAAGAGGAAGTTGTCCTCCAAGAACAAGGCCATAAGCGAGGCGATGGCCTCCATTCTGGCGGCAGCGGAGGGTAACCCAGGGGGGCCTCCGCGGGACGAGATGTCCAAGCTGCGGGCGGAGGTCGCCCGCTTGGCTGCCGCCACGGAGCGCCTCCAGAGGGAGAATGCGGGGCTCCGAGCAGACCTGGCCAGGCTCCAGGGAGCCGGCCCACAGGGGGCGCCTGAAGGGGGGCGCAGGGAGAACAGCCAGCCCGTGCCGCAAGAGGGCCAGGTGCTGGACCTGGTGCGGCAGGAGATGGCTGCCTTCCAGGCGCGGTTTTCCGTCCTGGAGGGCATCGTCCTGCGCCCCCCGTTAGCGGCGAGTGGGAAGGCTCCAGGCAAGAAGGCGGCGTCGTACGCGGCCGCCGTGGCTGCCACACCGGGGTCGTCCGGCCAGGACAAAGGGTCCGGGCTGGCACCCGCGAAGCCGGTGCCGGGAAAACCGGACCCGGCCCCGGGAAGGAAGAGGAAGGGTGGGGTTGCTGCGCGGACGGCGAAGGCTCCTGCGCCGTCTGAGCAGCAGCTCCCCCCGGCTTCCTCGCCTTCAGCTCCTCCCCCGGCTCAAGCCGAATGGCAAGTGGCCGGGGAGAATAGGAAGGCGGGAAAGGCAGCCAGGGCGGCCAAGAGGCGGGAGAGGAAGCGGCGGCAGAAGGCGCGAAGCGTCGCGGCTGCGCTGCGCCCCCCGAAAACCGCGGCTGTAGTGGTTACACTGCAGCCGGACGCGGCGAAGAGGGGCGTGACGTACGCGGACGTGCTCACCAAGGCGAAGGAGGCGATAAACCTTGGTGAGCTAGGCATCGTGGGGGGCCTTCGGCTCCGGGTCACCATGACTGGGGCCCGGATGCTGGAGATCCCCGGGGCAGCCAGCGGCCCAACCGCGGACGCTCTAGCCGAAAGGCTCAGGGCGTCCCTAAGCGAGGACGATGCCCGAGTGTCCAGGCCCACCAAGCGCATCGACATGCGCATCTTGGGCCTGGACGACTCCGTCACGGAGGCGGAGGTGGTGGCCGCCGTCGTTAGGACGGGGGGGTGCTCAGCAGAGGAGGTGAAGGCGGGCACCCTACGTCCTGACAACACGGGCACGCGCACCATTGTGGTGAGCTGCCCCGTGTCGGCGGCCAAAACCATCACGGAGGGCCGAAGGTTTTTGGTGGGTTGGGTTTCCGCGCAGGTCAAACTGCTGGAACCCCGACCTCTGAGGTGCTTCCGGTGCCAAGTGGGCCACCATGTGGGAGCACAATGCACCTCGGAGGTGGACCGCAGCGGTCTTTGTTTCCGCTGCGGTCAGCCCGGTCACAGGGCCGGCTCTTGCGTCGCCGCGCCGCACTGCGTAGTCTGTGCGGCAGCTGGCAAGCCGGCCGACCACTGGGCTGGGGGTAGGGCCTGCGCCCCACCCACCAAAGCCGGAAACAGGAGGAAGCCCTCCGCCACCGCCGTCTCTGCCGCGACCGCCGCCGCTGCCGCCGCTTCTTCTACCGCCATTGCCGGTTCCACTGCGGCTGCTGCTACTGCAGCGGCCGCAGTAGAGCCCCTACAAAGGGCTCCGGAGGGGGCTGAAATGGAGTGCCAGTAATGGCCCCATTTCACCCCCTCCTGTTGAACGTCAGCCACTGCGCCGCCCAGGAACTGATGCTCCTGAGCATGGCGCAGTGACTGATGCCTGTGGACGGCGAGCAATGGGTAGCTCGCCGTCCGATCAGAACAGGCCCGGGTTGACGGCGCGCTGTGTCCTACGCGCGCCAAACCAGCAGACGTCAGCATGGGTCGGAGCCCAATAGGGCCAGAGCCTACCAGGGTTGCGGATTTGTTCGAAAGAGTTACCGCGGCCCTGGGAAGAAAGGCACTAGGAGGACTAAAGGGTGGGTTTTAGTCAGTAAAAGTCTGACACTCCCTGCCGCTCCACCCAGAGCGGGAGGGGTCATTTGATGATTTCCCATCCTAGAAAAAAAAAAAAAAAAAAAAAAAAAGTGACTGCTAGATAAAGCTATCACTTATTTTGAAAAATAAAAAAATACAATATCAAAATTGTCTTATTATTTTTATAATTCAAAAAACATTAGGTATACAATTACAAAAATGAATAAAGTGACTCTCTTTTTTTATGGATGGAAAATCATCAAATGACTTCCTCCGCTCTGGGTGGAGCGGAAGGGAAAGTCAGACTCTTACTGACTAAAACCCATCCGTGTTCCTCCTAATGCCCTATGCGTTCCAGGGCCGCGGTGACTCTTTCGAACAGATTCCGCAATCCTGGCAGGAATAAAGTGACTCTAGTTGTCCATTCGCAAAGGTCTTATAGAAAAGAATGGTATTTGATTACTATAGAAAATGTACATGAATGAATACTATTAATAGTTCAATGATTGAAAACAATAAATTAAAACGGTGGAAAGAGAAGAGAAACAGAAAATTTTCACGCTTTTGAAGTTATTCTTCTATCCTAGTAAAGCAAAACGTCGTGTATCGTTTACAACTCCGTCAGTTTTTGAGATATTGAAATTATTATTTTTACTGTGGCTTGAATTTTCTATAGGGTTTGAGAAAATTCTTCATCATCATCATTTCAGCCGAAAGAAGTCAACTGCTGGACTTAGACCTTCCCTAAGTTTGTCCACATCATCCGGTTCTGTGGTGCGTCTCACATCCAGCGGATCCCAAAGGCTTTTTTATTTTTTTATTTGGCCTGGTCCCACTGCTAGGCAAAGGCCTCCCCAAGTGCTTCCAAGAATTCTTTTCACACGCCACCTTCGTACCAGCCCTCATAGTTCGGCCTTTCACAAATTAATGTATTTTTTTCAGACAAATACCCTATTTGACGCATCAATAGTTTTATTTTTAGAAAACAAGTGTAGGAAGTAGATGTGATTTATTCCGACTGCAACAAATTATTCCAAAAGCAACTCCTCAAGAATATTTCCTCCTCATTGAACTTGATAACCCGCGGCAGCTGCTCAAATCTGTTTTGTACGTGATCGAGCCGGGAGCATTCAAGTTAATGAACAAGTACACTTTCAGCCAGAAGAAACGTTCGAAACCACCCTTTTTACTAAGCGATGTGGTTAAGAGAGTTGATCGTTTAATTAAAGACAAGTGCGGATTCGTTATCTGAGTATTGTAAGTTTTTATTTAGTGTTAAAATCTCAATCAGGATGTATTTTGCAGTCAGTGTTTTATTAAAAATAATAAATACTTCTATACATATATTGTTGTCAAAGATTTATTATTATATTGTACCAATTTGAATTTTGAATAAAGATTTATTTTATAGATTTTTTATACTTTTTTTTTAGGAATGACCACTAGCAAGTTAACACGCAAGGGCTATTCACTGCTTAACCGGACTAACCTGTGGTGGCCTCAAATGAATTTAAGGCCCCCATCCGAGGCAACAAAACTAGCTACAAGCTAAAACTACTGACCGCTCGCTAAGGGCATCCCCTGTGGGACACGACCTCGGCTTAGTGGCGTCTGTTCGGGATTTTTCATACAATTATTTTGTTCAGGCGTACCTTTTTTCTTTTCCGGCCACTAAGAATAACTTTTCAGGTGTACGAAGCTGCCTGATTTCTGAAATGTTTGTGTTTATGTACCCTATAACAGATTTATGCATGAAACAGGACTTCAACTAAATTATACTATGAGGAACAAGACCTTTCTTTTCGATAATGCCTAAATTCATCAACCTTTTACATAGCACTATCTCTGTTTCACAACGGATTATAATGGCAACAATACGTTTTTACTATGACGTGTTGTTGTCATTACGAATTCGTTGTGAAAAAGAGATATTGCTATACGTCCTGTATTACTCCATCTCTCTCTCACAACGGAATCATGATGGCATTGGCACGTGATAGCTCAATCTGAAGGGTGTCATTACTATCGCACTGAGCATCCAACACTAGAGAATGTATTAAACCCAGCCCTCTTAAAAAAGCCGTATATTTATGACTATTCCTAAAAACGATAAGTACCCCTAAAAATATTTTCTCTGAAACATTTAGTCAATTACGTAACATAAGTTGTCAAGATCACTTAAGTAATCTTGAATAACGATAAGTGATTTCGGAGACAAACGACGATCACCATAAATATTACCGCGATGGCTGGGGATGCTGCAATCACATGACATTTACCAGCCCACTACCATTTCGGCTGAACTTATTGTGAAGGGGTACGTTTATCTCGTTTTTCTTGACGAAAATCGTTGCTTTTGGTACTGATTGGTCACATCAGATGTATATGTAAATGTAATGGGTGAAATGGTAATGAATCGATGTGTAATAGACATTTGTTTTACACATTTTTTAGTCGAATAATTACGCGTTTCTTTGCCTATGTTTGCTATATTTTTGCTTGTTTGAATGTTAGAAGAAATGTTGTTTTGTTTTAGTGGATTACGTCCGAATCCCTTTCTTAAAGGAGGTTTATAGTATAGGAGGAGAAAACATGTTTCGCCAAAGTAACATGTGACATAGGATTGACTGGAGATGATGATGACTCCAAACCAGGCGACTTTACGGCGAATGATACTGTTGTTGCGTTTGAGGCGTAATAAATACAATGATGAAAAGCAGCAATGTTTTGTTTTTAAACAGAACACATTACAAATCCCTTTCCATATTTAAAAGGCAACTGCATTTTTACTTCCACCAGCAAAAAAGTATGAATGCATACAAAATAATGCAAATAGGGGTGTGCTATCTAACTGTAGTTGATGAATAATTGAAACTTCGACATACGTGGCGCTGTTTACGTAATGCCATCACTAAATATACCTCTGCTTACATAATAGTAAAGCTAGCATGCAAATCGACACTTAAGCTAGTTTGGTGCTTCAGTTTCGTACTGAAAAAATATAAGGCTGTATTGTGATATTTTTCTAAGGGTTTTGTGTAAGAAGGTACTTTTTGTTGCCTAAGAATATCGAACAACTTGCGTTTTATAAAGGTCATTGCTTTTATAACTAGTGTCAGTTTAAACAGAGGCCAGAGGCCCTAGACAATGTGCAATTCAATTAGCGAATGCGACTGTCAAAATGCCAAAATGTAGGAATTTGACATTTTGAAATGTCAAATTCCTACATACAAATGTCAATCACGTGACATTTCGATAGCATCTGTCAATCCCATACATTTTTGACGTATTGACAATCGCCTTCGCCACGCTACCGTTGATAGAATGTCACTTGTCTAGAGCCCCAGAGGGCCAATTCTACTAATTTTTAAGCAGGCTTTTTTGACAGATTGCAATTGACATGCGATTGCGAACGTTTCTTAAAAAATTGTAGAATTGCACTCTGTTATTCTGTCAGTGATAAAATGGCGACGGCTATTGTCAAAACGTCAAAAATCGCTGTCGAAATGACGCGTGATCTGTCTTATATTTTGGCATTTCAATAATGGCATTTGCTAATGTCTTGATTAGAGCCAAAGTGTGTGTGTATTTTTTGTATTTGTATTAAGTTTATGAGTTACACAGTTATCTTATACACCTACGAACGATATCACAAACCATGAACACCATAGCCTGATTAAAAGTAAAAAAAAAACTTATTTGCCATGATTTTGCGTCGAGTTTTGTATGTAGCAGTCCTGAGGTTTCAGGTATTCCTACAGTTCGTTTCACTGATATTATATTAAGTAATTGATATCGAGATTTTATATCAATACCAGCTTATGCTACAATTTCTGATATTTTTACAAATATTACAATTTACAGATATCAGAATCTCGCCAACGACGTATTATTATTTTCGATACGTGTTTTTAGAGGATCGGTTACACCTATATCTTTTTCCACCGACAAATCAAATGCGTGGGAGTAAAATATTTTTGCTTGTAGTGAGAAAAAATATTTGATAAAGAATTGATTACTCAGGACCTGTCAGGCTGTAAAAGATTTATATTCAGGTGTCATTTATTTTAGAAATTACAAAAGTCGTGGGCTCAAGTTTGGCTTCAAGCCAAGTCATTTACATTTTTTTATTCATTAGATTTTATCCATCAGTAAATTTCTTTAGGTTTCAATATTAATCTAAATTCAAAACCCAATTAAATATTCCAATAACTCAATCCCCGAGCAAAAGTTATCACCTAAAACATGAAATACAGCCATAAAAGATCATTTAATTATTAATTATATTCTCACACGAAATAAGTAATGTCGCGATGGAAGCGTATTAAAATATTAAAACCTGCTTGACTATTCAGGGGTCGTATTTAATTAAAGAAAGTTCTAACGCTACATAAAATTTTACAACCCTTTAATAAGACATAAAAGTGGTGTTAAGTGTAGTTTTAACGACGAATATTAATTAATATAGGCGCCACAAGATATTTTTCGGTATTATTAAATGAGTTTATTGTTATGGAAATTTTGAAGACGGGAATTTTGATGAGGATCTAAAAAGGGAAAGAATACCTAGGGAATTTATATAGTTCTCGTAATAGAAGAAAAAAACAAAAAGTATTTATTGTCACAGATCCAACATGCAGACAAATTGTAAACTTAAACTTAAATTTGCCAGGGTTGGCGAATTTGTTCGAAAGAGGCACCGCAGCCGTGGAAGTAAAAGGCACTAGGAGGAACACGGATGGGTTTTAGTCAGTAAGAGTCTGACACTCCCTATTGCTTCACGCTTCCAGAGCGGAATTCCCACTCTTAAAAAAAAACTATAATTTAGGTATTATTAGTACTTAAATTATATGAGTACAGACACAATTATAATACACTTTTATCTTTTATAAAAAAAAAAGATATTATTAAGTGCAGTACAGTACAGTTGTTTAAAAAAAATACTTGAGAAGACAACATAAACAGTTGATCTTCTAGTGAGACACTAAAATGTAGTTTTTACTATCAGACAATAGAAGTAATGAAACAAACTATAAGTCAGCAACTGCCTGAAATCTCTCCAATCATTTTGTTTCATGAGAATAAATATAATTCTATTTGGTACGTCCGTTATAGATTTTTTAAAAAATATTTGAAATTTCAAATCGCTAAAAAATTATAAAAATAAAGCGCATCAAGTTCAAGAGAGGAGGCTGGTGATGTCAAGTCGCTTGTAAAAATACTATCGTAGTGACCTCACGCGAGTTCACAACGCACTGTATCCTCGTCAATATTTGTTTACCCGAAAAAAGAAAACATAAGTGTCCAATGTTTTTGGAAATCTATCAGACGGACTTATTACATTTTTCAGTACAATACCCTATTATAAATAAACAAATGTCACTTATTTCAGGCTATAATAACGCACAGTAACTAAAAATAATACAAAAATATTAATATATGACAGCATTTCATGGATTACATGTGTAGCCTGTTAAGAATCATTTCCCCCTCATTTTTCTGCTGCAGCGCTTCACAAAAGATCAAACACTACATTGTATACTTACCAAACTAAAATATAAGAAGATACATAGTTTTTCTGTCACCCCCACTAAAAAGGTCTGTAACTTTGGCAGTAAAATCAACGAACCGTTACAGATAAACATTAGAAGTCGCCGTACCGACACAGACTTTGAAATACTGAGTGAAAGACACTTAAAGGTCTGGACGCATTAGACTACTGGCAACAGAAGATCGAGTTGTTCTGTCTATTTTTAGCCTATTGATGGACGTAACATTCATAGCTCGACGGTAATAATGATATGTTACTGAGTGTTATTGTTATTAAAAACTACGAGCGAGTTTTTCGGAACATTCGAAGAAAATTGGCTTTATTTTTCTCGAACTAAATAAATACATTTTATTTATTTAGTTCGAGAAAACCAACAGCAATAATAACTAAATACATAAATTAACATTTGTGTAGCCCACGGCGTTATCCATATCTTAATTATATAAAAAAAAATATGGTTAAATGCCTAATGCTCACGAGTAAAAAAAAAAATTGAATTAAAATTAAAAATAAAATAACTAATGGAAATGAATACAATGCTTGACAGATGCTTGTCTGTCAACCATTGTTGAGCGGCTGCTTACCAGACCACCACAATCCATTGACTGCGTAACACTGTACCGTACTTCTTGGCAAGACTGGAGTTGTTGTGGCTTTAAGTTTTCGATGTTTTGAACATTGACATTTTACCCGTAGGTATTTTAATTTTCGACGTTCAAATATGTACCCTGCCAAAGATCTACAAATGACAGCCGCTTGACCACGGCCAAAGTGTGTTCCGAGACACGGAGGAATCTCGGTATGTTACGATGGTCTATACATATAGTCGAACTTTTTCTAAAACTGCTATCACAATACAAGGAAACCATTTTTGATTTGAGCTTTTGCTATGTAGGTTTTGTAACATTCGCAATTGAACGTTAGGTACAGTACATTAAAAAGCTCTAGTGTGGACTTACCTTTATTACGTACTTGCTTTGTATTTAAGTTTGTGTTTATTTTAATCGTAAATAAGAAAGAGGGATTGGTAAGGTGATTTACATTCTGAGTTCAGCAATAAAATCTAGAGATTCGACCTTTCATACGTCTTTGCAAATAATTCATGTGTAATGAAATCTTCGAACTTGACCTAGTAGTTACGTAGAATATTTACTTTGTTACATTTGTAATTTATTTTAGGCATTTTAGGTTTTTTTATTCTCCGTTATTTGGGATTTTTTCCCTTTCTTATGTTATCATTATGGATATCTATAATATTTATTCCATAATTGACTAATGGCAATCTTTCCATAGACACTTTTTGACAGATTTTCTATACTTGAAAAGACGTGTTAAATTGCCATATTTATTTCTCATACAAAAGTTTTCTGAATGAAAATATCTTGTTGCATTTAATTTTTTAGAAGGGACCAATTTCTCCTTAAAAATGGTTACTTTTGATTTAAAGGAGGCCCGAATCAATAGTTGTTAAGGAATACTTGATGAATAAACCTTAAATCTAACCAAAATAACCTAAGGTTTTATATTTTTAACCGACTCCGAGAAAAGGAAGAGGTTCTCAATACGGTCGATTTTTTTATGTGTGACATAACTCCGTCATTAATGAACCGATTTGAAAAAAAAAAATTATACGAAAGGATAATTATATACTTTCTGATTGGTACGTCATTAAAATCGGTTCCATAATTTAGTTTTTTAATCAAAATAGTTGGAAAAAATATATCATCCAAGTAAACGAAATTGCGTATTTTTCCTTCTTGTGACTTCCAGTGATGTTCAAGATTTACGAAAAATAATAAAGTAGGTAATAAAAAGCGTTAAATAAAAAAAACATTTCCAAAAAAATACAACCGACTTCCGAATAAAAAACAATACAAAGTATTAAATAGTCAAAAAACAAACAAAAACACCGACTTCCAAAATTAAAGTTATTTCATACTTTGTAGTGTTTTTTATTTGAAAGTCGGTTGTATTTTTTTATAATGTCATCCGATTATGTTCATTAAGGATCACAATGATATTGTCTCTCTGTAGATTAATGCAACAGATATCTTAATTTTAAAAAAAGACATCGTTCATTTCACATTCATTTGAAACAGTACAAATCTTGAAAACAAATGAAACGACTAGAAATAATTTAAAAGCACTAATTAGTAACAATCTGCTAAACGTGGGACGAAACTAATGACGTCTTATTTGTCAAACTTAGTTCAAACGTCTAGTTTCCGAACCATTTATTTCAAAGTTATATTTTGCCATGTTATAAGTACCTTCTTTAAGGGTTGTGTAATGTTTGGTCTAAGTATTTTTAATAATGATGATTTAATTTCGATTCATATAATTTTCATTTGTTATAATCATCTATTGCTAAAACATCTTATGATTTACCTTCATAAAATATAATTTCACTTCATATAACGTCCAGTGGATATAACATACACTTAATATAATGCCCGGCAAGTAAGTTGGCAAGATATTTTGTGGTGGGAGAAATTCGCGCACGCACAATTTCATACATTTTTACATGCTCGAACTTCCCCCACTACGAAATATCTTGCCAACTTACGTGCCGGTAACTGTACAATGATTAAACGTTAAAAATAGCATACTAATGATTAAAAGTGAAAAACAGTCCCAGCAGAATTTGAACACACATTTGAATTTAGAAGAAGTCATTATTTGGTAGATAGCCGTTGACTGACAGGTATTTTTGAGTTTGGAAGGAAAAATTGTTGCTTGTAGGAATAAAGTCTATCATGCATGACACAATTTTTAGAGCCTAAAGTTTGGCTACCAAGGTCTGCTCGCACTAACCAGAGCTACTTTGAACTAGAAGTTAGTTGGAAGATCACACGAGGTAAAAAACAAATATTTTATTCTTAATGGTCCCGGGTTATCAACTAACTTGGATTCAAAATATAGTTAATTCTTTTTTGTGCAGTGCAAGTGGGCATAAATTGTTATTGACAATGGAATTTTGAGAGCCATAAATGAAGCTAGTTATTTATTTGTCTGTCAATATTCCTGCTAACAATTTTTGATTTGAATTGATATTTAATTCAATTAATAATGTGTAATTTTTTATTTTAATTTTTTCATTCGTATTTCTGTTTCGTAGGATTATCTATATATTGCCTAAATTAAATAAATTGTATTTATTTATTGTAAAATTTTAATAGTTTTCTTCATAAACATTAACCCGTTTTAAGGTACCTAAGTACGTTATATTGTGCTACAAATTCCATGTTTAACTTTAAAATTATCCACCCCTTCGTCGTAAACTCCACCTCTACTTTTTAAGGCCGAAACTATTAAATCCGGACTTAGTATTTTACAGCTCATACTTAACAAATACCTAAACTTTATTCAATAAACTTTTAGCTAAACACATTAATATTTTTTCTCCAGAACGCGTTAGTTAATTTTCACTTTCGTTCTTAGCACTAGAGCTATAATTCAATAGGGGACATAATTTTTTTCGCAAGGCACTTTTCGACTGGCTTGCAATAGAGAGGCAAATTAATTTGTTTTTCTTACAATGGATCGTCTAGACAATCGCGTATAATTCAACTTTCACTTAGTCCTTTGCAGACACTAATGGTCGAAAGTCGAGGCGTATATTAAGACAACAAGGTTGTATGTCATTTTAGAGGTGGATTATACAGTGTATATTATACAGTGTACAGTACCACCCTATGTGGAATTGTGGTTGGATTTGTGTTAACCCTTCGGATACAGCGGCTGTTTAAAATTACGTTCGAATGAACGCGTTACAAACTAAACGCAAGTCAAGTGATGGGTTGAATGTGACGCACAGTTGACAATTTGTAACCTAAAGAGAAGATTTCCTTTAAATATTGGGCCTAACTGCGTCATATTATGTTATCGCGTATGTCTAAATTACTTAAAAGTATAAAAAATATACCAACCAACGTCTAAACATGTTTATTTCAGTATTTGCAATTCCTAAGATACCTAGTATTAAATAAAAAATTAAAAACCTTTTAAAAATATTTTCTGTTTTACGACTCTCATCTTAAAATATTTGCGGTTTATAACTGAATTACACTTAAAAGGTAACGTATTTCATATCAAGCTATAAACTATCCTAAGTACTAAAAATCTAAAAGCTGTGCCAGTGAAATAGCAAACGAAAACCGACCAGTTTTATTCCCTTTAGTTTTCCACAGAATTTTAACGGTCACTCTCATCTAACAGTCGCCATCTTTCTTTTATAACTACATTCAAATTTAATCTCACTGAGTGGCGTAGGATTGGAAATGCGGTCTTTTTGGTGGACAGTGGCTTGCAGTATTTATTATCGGTCCCCAAACGACCGGAAAATACCACTTCTGTTTGTCCCTTTTACTGAAAAATAGAATTTGTAATGGATATCACACAATACGCTGTTAATTGAATTGGTAGTCTTTTATGTGAATTAGGTGTTTTTGTTTTCGCTCTTTTGGAATTGACTTCTGATAGATATTATAGTAAGTATAAAAACAGCAACGCTGTTTCTGATAGAATGAACTCTCATTCTATCAGAAACAGCGTTGCTGTTTTTGTCTATTGTAATTGTGACAGGATACAGGTTTACTCTAGTCTAGGTCAGAGATGACAGAGACATAGTTCACTATATCTTTGAAGAGATTAGGGTTGTACGAGTATACGTTCAGAAACACAGACGTAGGCAGAGAGTTCGCCAGAGTTACGGATTTTGTTCGAAAGAGTTACCGCGGCCCTGGAACGCAAAGGGCATCGGAGGAACACGGATGGGTTTTGTCAGTAAGAGTCTGACACTCTCTCCCGCTCCACCCAGAGCGGAAGGAGTCATTTGATGATTTCCCATCCATAAAAAAGGCAGAGATTTCCACTCCTTTGCTATGCGTATCATAAAAGACGTTTGGAAACGAACAATAAAATCGGACTCCTTTATGGAAATCCTATACCAATTTATTGAGCTCTCGCATTGACAGATACACATAGACGTCCCCTATTACTCTAGCTTCAACACCTACAAACCCCACTCTTTATTTATCGGATCGAAAACCCTTTTGTGCCATACGAGTCCACTTTCCTAATGGCTATGTTTTGGTCTCTGCAAGGACTACGGACGCGATTTTAATTATTTTCGTTCAATTTACGAGTGGCCATTAAAGAAGAGGTCCCTTGTGACCCATTAGAGGTCCCGTTTATATTTTGTGAGGTCCCAGTCTTGTTGATAACTTTACAACGTAGTATTTTATTCGGGGCGAGAATTAGTGTTAATCAGAACGTTCCGTAGGGATAATGGGTACGGAACCCTGATGCATGCGATATGTTGGAATATTTAATGTTTTCGCAATTAGTGGGTGGGACATAAACAATGTTGTTTCATGTTGGTAGTGTGGAACGTATTTGTATTTATTTCGTTTCGTATTTGTTTTATTTTTAATTCTTTTGGTTTTTATACTTGTCGTGTGGTTTTTTCAAGTGTGAGTTACGCTTGGCTGAAAATGTTTAAATGATAAATGATAAATGTTTAATATTTTTTGTGACTGTTTGGTTTTGCTTTTATTTAAGTAGAGCTTCTGTATTCTTTTGTGTGTTACCTATATGTTTAGGAATACTAATGACACATGCTGGGGTATCCCAAGTGCTGAACACCTGCAATTTCGAGGACTTAATGTGCCGCACAGACGATGCTATGGAAATCACTACCTCATCTGTTCAACTATATTGAGGTCGACTCCCAGTCAAACCGGATTAAGCTGAATACCAGTATTTTTCTGGGTATCACGGTATGTCTTGGCAAGACTGGTGTCAGTTTCTTTTTAGCTTCTGACAATCCGTAACGACTGCCAAGGATCCAAGGAATCTCGCTATGTTAAGATGTTCACCCATCCACAGACCAACCTCGGCAAGCGTTGCTTAACCTTGAAGATAGATCTGTACGGCTGTTATTATTTAGCCACAAGCTCCTCTAATTTCACTTTTGAATTCATACTTAGGTATATACTTTAGTTCATACTTATAGAATTCAATTTGATCTTCATAGATATATGTAGGTCTAGAAAGTTAACTATTGACTCGAAGTACTAAGACTTACCAATACTTTAAAAAGCCTTTGTGTGTTTTGTTATCCTTCCTTTTCTACCATTTTAGTATGTAAATACTCGTGCGAAACATGAACCAACAACAAACCTTTAAATATATGGGTCAAGGTTTTTAAAACCATAGAAAGTTCCACTCGTATTACTTAGTAATGCGTCTTATCCTTCATGGCACCCTTCATTCGAGTCGCCCCTATTTAAATGCACCCCTAAAAATGTTTTTAGCTTTTAATCGTCTGACTACGCAGCAGTCAACGCACATAGCAATTTTACTTTCTTCTGTAAGAAGTGAATATGCTGAATTTGGTTTTTAGGCTTTGCAAACTTTTTGTTTATGGTATGCGTCATGCTATCACTTCCCGTGGGTGTCGTAAAAGGCGACTAAAGGACTCTCCAGAGAATAGGCAGCAGCATTCTCTGTAGGTACAGTGCTACAGCTACACTGCGATCGCCAACCCGCCAGCCAAGTGTGGCGATTATGGCAATCCCCCCATTTGGGGCAGGCCCATGTTCAGCAGTGGATGTCTTTCGGCTGATATGATGATGATGATGCGTCATGCTTGGCGCATATTAACTCATTTTTTGTTTTCTTCCTTCTTCATTCATAGATGCTTTGATTTGGTGAACATTTCCCATTTTGTGTTACTATTTTGGTACCTGGTAAGTATTTGTTAACATGGCTCATTATTTTTAGGAATTTCAAACAGTGTGTATCAAAAATAGTCATGAAATACAATTTCACCAATACTTAAAATGAAATAAGTGAGCACCTTTCTGGTATAAGGTATTTATAACAAAAGTACCTAGGTATATGGCAACTAATCTTCTTATTGTCTTCCACCTGTAAAAAGCTTATGAATGTCATAACATAGAGCCACGCTATATTTTCCTTGCAAACCCTTTCTACGACTTCCACAGAATAATAATTGTCACTATCGTTGCTATTTTTCTTTCATTCCTTCGAATCATCTTGACCAGTGATAGAATATTTATCTTATAACTATTGGGTTGACCCAACTCAATTACATGAGGTAAATTACAGTGCCTTTGCTTGGTTAAGAAAAAACTAGACAAGATCTCCAACTTGTCTAGTTTTTAATTAAAACGTCAGGCAGATTCCAGTGCCTTTGCTAGGTGCAAAGGCACTGGAATCTGCCTGACGTTTTACTAGTTGTATCTTCATACAACTAGTAAAACGTCAGGCAGATCCCAGACGAAAAGACGTCCACTGCTAAAAACATAGGTCTCCTCCAAAAGTCAATCAGAATTATAAGATGTTTATTTCCTTAGAAAGACCAAACGTCTTTTAAAATGCGCACAGCAAAGGAGTGGAACTCTCTTCCTGCGTCTGTGTTTCTGAACGCATTCAACCCTAATCTCTTCATAGTTAGAGTGAACAGGCTTTTGGTAAAGCTCACCCCATCGTCGACTTTGTCTCTGTCACCTCTGACCTAGACTAGAGTCAGCATAACCATCTGAAAATAAATCCGTTCGCAGTGCATATTTCATATAGCTCTATAAAAGTGTTTTCATTTTCTTCTCCTTCAAAATAAAGTTAACTTTAAACTATCCTCCATTTACAAATTAAAAGTACATTCACTACTGATTTTATAGTCTACGGTATCTTACTAAACTTAATTAAAACTTCCCTTTAAGCTTTATTTAAAAAAACTCAAGGTAAAGAAATAGTCTAGAAATAGCTAATACATTTATTTTATAACGAACCCGTCTTTAACAAGTCGTGTTTTGGCTTGATTTCACTAGAAAGTGTAAGAAACTTTCATGTTTGCTGACTCTGAAGGCGTGCGTTTGTTTCTGTTTACTCTCCCGTGTTAATTTATACTGCTGAAACTTTATCAGACAATGTAGGTATATTTTACAGAATTATATGAATAATAATGTTTTTTTTCTTTTTACCGTCAAAAGCAGCTACAGTTGTTCGCGTCGTCAAACGTACGTTTCCGAAAAACAAACTAAAAACACCCAATTTAAAAAAAAAACCGTTTCAACAAATTTTAATACACATTTCTTCAAACAAATTGCAACAAACGACCCCTCATATCTGAAAAGAATCAAACCAAGATAATCCGAGACGAGAACAGGTAAATAGCTATTATTCGCTCCGATGGTCTAAAGATGATAAGATTTGACAAGCTCAGGATGCGTCATCTGATTGATGGCTCCGTCGAACCCCCGACGGCTTCATTTCATGGCTTTTTAGTAAATAAAGCCGTGCATGATAACGGAGTGATAACGATGATTGATTGCGATGAAGTCTTGAGAAGTGTACTTACAGGTTATAATAAAAATGTCTGGGGTATGGATTGATCTCTTCTATTTGGTGTGCTGGAAAGTTGCGGTACCTATATTTTAACCAGTGGTGTGCGTTCTGTCCAGATTTCCACCATGGCAATTATGTCGGCAAGTAGGCACACATCAATGTTTTCCATCAGGTGAGATTGTGACCAAACGAGAGCTTATAAAAAAAAAGAAATCGATTTGTATAAAACAAACGTAATAATTTAAAATAACTACTTTAGTACTTTTGTGGAGGATTTGCTCGTTCAATGAAAAATATACCTCTTCTTCTTAGATGATGTTGATGGCAAATAGATTGAATAAATTTTACGCTGAGCAACGGTTACCTCCTCATAATACAGTGTCATCACATGCACAGCTGACATAGCGGTGCAAAACAAAAGTATACCTCTGATAAACAATGTTCAAAAAGTCCACAATTATGGAATCTTAGAATAAAATTGGGATTGATAAGCGCTAACGAATATCACGTCAAGTGTTATATAATTTTGACAATCGTAATCGCTTGTATAAAAAGTCACTTTGTTTATAGTTCCTAATACGTCAAGATATTTTTTTTTGGTGTCTGCTCAAAACGGTTCACCATCATCATCATCAGCCGAAAGACCTCCACTGCTGGACAAAGGCCTACCCCAAGTGTCGCCACAACAACCGGTCCTGTGCGTCTCGCATCCATCGCCTACCCGCGACCCTCACCAGGTCATCGGCCTACCATGTGGGAGGCCATTTAAACCCAAGGAAAAACTACGTGGAAGAAAAATCTTTTATCATAGAAATGTAGTTTCAGTAAGGAAACTAACAACGTCAATACATACTTTGCACAACATTCTACCATTATATACCAATACAAGAACATTGTACATGCCCCTCGCGCTATTTTCCTTTATGTTGCAGAGGAAATTCGATGCTGTAACGACATGAAATGTATTGGTAGCGCCACGATAAGGTACTTCTGATTTCCTGACGATGTACAATATTTTTATTTTGTTGTGTACCTGCGAGTTTGAAAATGCAGACAGAAGAAACTTTGCTTACTTGCTAGTTTATTCATTCAACATATTCTTTATGTTATGTTTTAAAGAATTGTGCTTATGGCTTTCAGAATGCCAATTCTGCTCATTTTTAAACAACGGGCACTGTCGCATCTCTGTCGCAAACTGCCTCAATTTCTCTACATTTTTGGATTCAGATTGTAAAATTGGCCCGCAGGTAAAGGCAGCCAAAAATTAAGTTTCAAATCTTTATTCCTCCATCTTTCCATCAACCTTCAAGCAATATGAAGCAGAATTTTGATGAATAGTTTAAAATCTACTATTAATTTACTAAGTGTCATTTTGGCAACCATTAAAATAGTTGTATTCAGATTATTACAAGCGTAAATTGGATGAACCGTGAATAGATTGCAAATTGCCAACTTCAAATATAATAAGATGAAATTAAATGCTGAAGTGGAGAGAAATGACAAAGAGTACTTTCATTGGATAAGTTCGCTGCGAGAATGTCTGTCTGAAGTACAGCCTTATTAAATCAGATTTTCATAACATCGCGTTAGTATCAAATACATTCAGTAGCAAATTGTAAAGCCCTAAAGAATTTCCTCATGCGAAATGATTTAACTTCGAAACGAGACTTCTTTAGGAAAAAATTAAAATACGTCTCGACTCCTCGATAACTCTGCCCTCGCCGGCGCCGAGTCGAACTCCCCATTCAAATCGGAACATTATTCATTAAATGATACTTTAAGCGGCTCGCAATTACGCAGGACCTGCTCCGAACTTTATTCACAATTGGTAAATAATTATAATTATCACTGTGGCTCCCTCTGGTGATTCCACAAAAAGGCAAAGTGTAAAACTTCTTGTGACGCCCTCTTGGTTATTAAAATTTTCTCTACACAAAATCGTCTAAACATCACGTTTGCACAATTTTCCACCGTATTCCGCTTAAGATAAAGTAAATATTCGAAGCTATAATTTTTCTAAATAACGATCAAAGGGAAGTTTGATTTTGCGGTGATAATTGTGGTGAATCCTTAATTATTTTGAGGGTAAACTTTCTCCGAAGTTAATTTGAGGTGGATGTTAGATTCCTTTTAATGGACACTCTTTTAGGTGACTTCCAATTTATCTGGTTGACTGGAATATTCATTAAAACGGAGCATTGACTTGATATCCTTTTAACGACGGACCAAAAATGCTTTGATGAATTTCCTTTCTGTCTTTCAAAGTAAAGTGTACCTTAAAAGGTAAACAGATTTAATCCTCTGCTCGTGAAGTATCGGATATCGTGTATATCATGCAAAGTATTTGTTTAAAATACGCGGCAGACGCGGCGGATCGTGCTCCCCCGCGCAAAACATGTACACTATAACTTTGATACGAATTTATATCACACGACGCTCGCACCCTTTTAGCATTCCCCTCGCAAATCCCGTCGAGCACCCGAATGTAGATATACCTAGACTTGGTCGGTACCTAGGTATTATGGTTTGGGGAAGGGGCGAGGGAAAGGGGAAGTAATTACTGTGGGGAAACATCAAGTGTGTCACAGGGAGACTGTGTTGTAAGGACAAAAATGTGAGGGCTGACTGCATTGAAGGTAAGTGTGTCGCCACGCATCAGTTCACTGTGTCACTGCTGATCTTTTGAAGATGTTTCGTATACATTTCACAATGCACATACATATATGCAGTTTTTGGGGGACGGGAATTCGTGCGAGCGTCGCGTCAACAGAAAAATATTTCTGCATACAACGGCACTGCATTGTGAAATTGTTTTAGCACGTGCGTGTGTGTGAATATTTATTAATAAAACATTTTTTTTGCTTATTTGAAGCATGGGAAAAATATTTATATTATTTGATACGGCACGGCATGAATTGGTTGTTGATGAAATAATACAGACTGAAACCAATCATGACGAGGCAGTTGAAACGCGCAGTTATTAAAACGATCACGTAAAAACATGGAAAATATTTTTACAAAAAGATAACAAAATAGCAGATTAATAGAAGTAATAAGAAACAGAATTCCGGAAAGCTGTATCAACAGAGATTCTACTTCCTAGCCTAATCTTCAATAATCAGGAAAACAATCTGAACGCAAAAGTAAAAATATCTTCTAAGTAAAGTAGGTATAATAATATGTACGTCACACAAAAGTTTATTTCACAAGCTCGCCAACGAAACGTAGCCAAACCATTGAAAACCAAACTTTCTGAATTTCAACTTTTCCGCCTTGCATTCTCCCAATAACATTTCCGTCAAAATTTCTCATCTCAATTCCATCAGTTGCAGAGCTCTGTACCAAACATCAATACAGGTTGATATAGTGTTGAAAGTATTCATCAGTTTGATTGTGGCTCGGGAGGGTTGGGTGTGGCAACCCTGTTGCCAGGCAGGGGGTTGGTTGACGCATGTACAGGGAATACCTATGAAGCCATCGTGGATGGACATGACGGACTTAAAGCTATTATTTTTGAGTTCTCAGAAAATGATGCAGTTGTAACCTTCAGTGAAAGTTTTGGGGTGGGTAATTGAGTAGTGCAATGTGAAGGAAGATATTGGAAAAATAAGTTTTAGGAATTGAAGACGTTTGTATTCGAAAATGAAGATTCTAACATAGCTCTAAATAAATTACGACAGTTCTCGTTATTTTTCAAATACTTAAAACTTTAAAAAAGCAATAACTGAAAGTTGATGTAACAAATATGATATGAAGATGTAAAAAATTCTAATACCGAATCTGTGGGCTGGACAAACAAAACGCGAACCACAATAGATATCGATAATATACTCGTAAATATACAAGATGACACCGTAATGAATAGTCTAATCAGATTCAAATCTACGAGTACTTTAAACAAAAAATGAGCGCACGCCGAAAACAGAAAAATTTCTAACTTCACAAACACCCAACATAGGAACCCTATAGGTATGATTATCTGCAGATTAGACCCTGCTAGGGGGGCCAAGTACAATACTGCCGTTGCTAGGTTACCAGACTTCCCCAAGGTCAGAATGCTTCATAAGCGCATGTATAGACTATCAAATTATACGAGGGGAGGCATGTACTTGTGCTGCAATCGATTCATTTTGTGCTTCTGTTATTAGGACAAATATTTTGTAGCGTTTGAAGTCCCTCCTGGGTTTTTTCCATTGGTCGTTTTTACTTTGTTTATAATTACGGATATGTGCGTTGAGGGATGAGATTGTAGTTCTTTTGCTTTGTGGCTGTGTATGTTTTCATCTCGCTCTTGTCTTTTTATTTCTTTATTACCTGATAATTTTTTAATGGTTGGATTAATGTTTACTCGTACTGAAATGAATTTGACGTTTGAATTTGATTCATTTCACGGAAATTGGAGTTCTGTGTTTGGTTTCTTGTAGACCAAATATGATCAAGTTTATTATGTTTTATCTCTAGTTATTTAAAAATTAAACTCATTACGATTATTGTTACTTATTTGCGTGTCTCAACAAGAGTTTCAACTCTTGCATCTCCAAATTTTATGTTTTCAACAACCTTCAATAAAAAATATTCTTATATTGAGAATTTTACATTTTGGACATGTAGTTTGCATTAGCTACAAGTCTCTTGTGGCTGAGAAACGTTTGATACCGCAAATGGTAAAAAACTTGTATCGAATTCTCAATATATTTCTACTGAGAAGTCAGACCGCATATTTGTGAAGTCAACTGGGAGGCAGATAAGCAAAACGGCATAAATAAATGAGTAAGCTTTTAAATAAATGCATAGACAAGAAAATAAATGTAGTCTCTGTCGTACTGAAGGACTTTTGTTTGATTGATTTGATTAGTTGCAGATATTGCATTAAAACCAAAGAATTTGAGATGTTTCTAAGATAAACAGAGTTATCTGTCCATATGTTGTTTAGATTGATGCATATTAGTTTAGCTGTATACCTTTCAATGAGTAATTATTTTTTAGACAAAGCAACAAAATTTAAGCCTGTACCATGGTAATGATGTACGTGTACGGAAACTTTAAATTTGGACTACCGGCACTAGCTTTAGTTGTGTTATGTTTGCCTAGTCTAAAAACTGATTAGCAGATAAATTAATTAACGACAAAACTAACTTTTTTTAAGGGTTGAGAAATCATGAAATTACTCCTTCCGCTCTGGGCGGAGAGGGAGGGAGTGTCAAACTCTTACTGACTAAAACCCATCCATGTTCCTACAAATGTCCTTTGCGTTCCAGGGCCGTGGTGAGTCTTTCGAACAAATTCCGCAACTTTTGCAGGATTTCGCAACCCTAGCAGGATAACTAACTAACTCAAAGCTAACTAACTAAACTAATATATGGTTCGATAGTTTTGAAATTTAAAAGCGTTGATTTTATTTGCCAATCATTTAAATTCCAAGTTAATATCTTCCGAACCAATCAAAACAACCCTTTTTTGTAACCATTTGTGTCTCTTCTCTCATGAACAATCTTTTCACATGAATAATGCCACTCAATTAGAATGAAATTAACCCTATGAATGCGACTGGCATTTAGCAAGAGAAGGATGAACACCATCGGGTTAACATATCGCACCAATCAACAATATAGCTGATGTTAGGCCTATTATACACACACGGTTTTTCGCCGTAAAAATGATGTTAACTTGGCCGTGTTTAGAAACGGTCATTAGACATTGTATGAGTGAGTATGAGGATCCGTCAGTAAGTCATCACAAAATTTTGGAAACGAACTTTTTGCTTTATCAAATCAATAAAAATTAACAAAGATAAAACGCATCAAAGTTCTAGACCGAGTAGAGGCTTGTTACGTCACTTCTAGGTACATTTTTGCATAAAGGTGACGTCATGTGAATTTGACAATTACATCGTCTTAAATTTTTGATGTCGTGATTATAGATAAAACAAGTGTCCAATAATTTTTGGCAATCTAACTGACGGACTAAATAGTTTTTTTAGGAATCTACTTTATTGTATGGATCACTATTGAAGCCCTCTGAAACAAAAGGTGTATTTGGCGCTGCACAGTTCAAGTACCGCAAATGTTATCAGCGGACAAACGTACAAACACAAGCGGCCTTACAGCGGTCGGTACAATTTGTTCAAATCCAAGTGAATTTTTCTTTCCTCCGCACTGTCACCGGGTTATTTACGAGGGGTCTGCTGTGTTTTAATAGCTTTTCATTAACAATTTTAAGGTACACTTTATTGAAGTCGTAAATTACTCGCACAATTGCCCGAGTGCACTGTCAGAGATGTAATTTGGAAAAAAAAGATTAAATTGGTCCGAGGACTCTGGGTACAATTGTATTAATGTTCCCGTAAAAAGTTTTGTGATAATTAATTTTGTCGTTTCATGTTTATGGAGAGAATAAATATTTTTCATGAATTTTAACTTGCGAACGTCATGATATTTAATAAGCTTACTGCATAGTTTATGAAAAATGATAACAATTTTTTTTCAATAAATACTATACCGTACTTTAAATCTTTCAATGATTTTTTTCCCATATTTTAGAGACCTCATTTCATAATATAAGTATATTTTTTTACGAAAAAATAAATATTCATGCATCTAAGGGTTAAAAGTGTAAAAACAATTTCAATCCAATCAACTCGGTTTGTTCGGATGCTCTACGAACAGAAGGCGATAGTACCACGAGCTAACGCAATCCAGAGTTTAAATTTTAAAAATTAAATTGTCACCTCTTTTCCATTAGCCAGGATACCTAGTATGGTTTCCATGGCCTTCAATTATTAATTAACCCGCCATCGCCGCGTGGGGATTTATTGAAGAGGGGAGATGGAAAAAAATAAATCACATAATGAAATCGGAGCCACCCCGCGGCCTCAACGCGAATACAAACGGTTTCCATTCCGATCGAGCTTGGCCATGCGTGAAATCGTCATTAATATCGTACGAGTGCAAAAATACTAAACAATACGAGTATTGAAATATTTGTGTTCATTAACTTTTGTGTTTCCGTGATGTTTCATCTTTTGATTGGGATTTGTTAGTTATCTGCTGGTGAAATAAAGGTTGACTTGTATTCACATTGTTTTATTGATTCATATTATTTAGTTGCTTTTTAGTCTTCCTGCTCTGTAAGTTGTATTTATGTATTTTAACTTTATGTACATACAGATGTGGTATATAGGCGGGTTTAATGCAACAAGACATTATCTAGCTGTCAACCCTTGGGGTAAAAAGTTTGTTAAATATTTGCATTGCTTAGCTTCTTCCGAAGCATGTTAGGGTCAGTTTCTAGTCTAACTGGATATGCATCTGAATATTTATTATTATTTGGTCGTTACGGATTATCAAAAGCCAGAAAATCTAGTCTTGACAAGAAGTACCGTGTTACCCGTTAATGTGTTGTGGAGATCTGGTAGCCAGCCGCTCCACGTAAAATACTGGTTTTCAGCTGAATCCGGTTTGAGTGGAAGCCGACCCCAATATAGTTGGGAAAAGGCTAGGCAGATGATGACTTTATTGTACACGTCATAACAATCACAGGACAAACGTTTATGAAAAAAGTGTACAATGGGCCGTCTTATCGCACCGGGCAATCTCTTACAGATATCCTTTGGATGGACTGAACGATAGAAGTTAGATTTAGGGCGGCCAATACCAATCTCCATTTGCTGTCGCTTCATGAAAAAACATCATCATCACATCATCATCATCATATCAGCCGAAAGACGTCCACTGCTGGACATTGGTCTCCCCCAAGTATCGCCACAACAACCGGTTCCGTGCGTCCACGTAAAATATTGGTATTCAATTCATGTAAGAGAATGTGTAGGCATACATTCTTTTCCATTTTAGGCGTATTGGATAACTTGTTTTTATTGTATTTTAAATTTAGATATAAATATACCTATACCCTAGACCGATTTTTACCTCCAATAACTCCACATATTTCTTCCTGAAGTAGTCTGAATATCTTCTTTGAAATATCCACTGTTAAAAACATAATTTAAATTCAAACTGCAGCTGCATTGTGCTGGTACATTGGTAGAAGGAGACATAATAAAATTGATGGCTTCCATTTTATAGGTCTGACTTTTACCTTTAAAGAAAGTCGAAGTCTAGTGCTTCAATATCCGATACAGAAGTCAATCCTTTTAAGATTAAATTAGATTAGCCAGACGGATCTTTGAGTTTATATCTCTTTTGTTTGAGAGATAGCAACCATTTTATTTTTGCTATTAGCAGCCAATTCAATTTTAATGGGATTATGGAGGGTGGAATGTTTTAGATATTATTATTATTAAACACTTTTAAGATGGGGAAATATTTTTTTGTTTGTGTAACAGTGAATTTCATAACATTTATCTATATGGTGCCTTTTCATGTTATTTTATTCAATTTGTTTTCCACGCGCGCCTCATAGAGATGTCAGCATAGTCTACTATGCTGACATCTCTTTGAGGCGCCCATGGCCCGTTAGAGCCAGAGCCTGCCAGGGTTGCGGATTTTGTTCGACTGAGTCACCGCGGGCCTGAAACGCAAAGGGCACTACGAGGAACACGGATGGGTTTTAGTCAGGAAGAGTCTGACACTCCCTCCCGCTCCACCCAGAGCGGAAGGTGTCATTATTTAATGATTTCCCATCCATAAAAAAACAACATCACCTCAGCACCGAACCTAGCTGCCTTATTTTTTTTTAATGTGTTACACCTATTTTATTATGGTGTGTAAAGAAATCTTAGAATCTTTAATTTCCTTTGTTGAGAGGCCACAAGAAAGTCCATGATTATTGCGGTTCTATAACTAAATTGGCACTATTAATAAAATTATTCCCTTTCTTCATTAACCCAATATTTCCCACTACAGAACCCATCCCCCCACATTCACACATCTGCGTCATACCCTAAAGGCAGCCCTCACTATGAATACTAAACTACATACAATATTGATTATTGACCTTTTCGTGATTCAATTTGACCAAACCGATTCATACCATTAATCGAATATTTTTCGGACTTTCTCGTATAATTGAAAGATTTGTATTCGACATTGGAAAGTTATTAACCCCCAAATATCGCCAAGATTAGAATTCATATCGAAATTTCCAATTATTGGTGAACTTTTAAAAGCCATGAACCTTGATGACGTATGCGAACTGAGTGGCTGTTTCTCATATTAATATTTAATTTTATCTTGTGCAAAACCATTTTTGTTTTTTATTATTTATTTTTTTTAACTTTTTGCACTAGTAAGTAAGAACAAAGGCGGACTTAATGCCTCAGGCAATCAGGGAAAGAAAGAACAATTATAAATACATAGATTTTACACACACATAACCAAAAACTTCGTTCTAATGAAAGAAGAGAAACCACGTTTGGTAAACATAGCAAAAGTAAAATTTTTCAAATAATATTTTCATGTTTAGGTTTCTTTGGTAATGTATGGACACTATGCTAAAAGATTTCAGTAAGGTAACAATGATTTATATCATTCAAAAGTGCCTGGCATATATTAAATTCCTCCATAAATTGATAACATAGAACAAAGCCAAGCAACACACTTTAAAAATCTTAAATATAAATTCCATTATTCCCAAATTTATATCCTAGTAACGCTTTTAAATTGTACGGACACTAATCGAAATCTTATTTCATATGGCAAATGTACCGTGAAAAGAAATCCTCAATGTCTCACAAAGGATACTAGAGCTTGGTCACATACATGAATGGCCGCACGGATGAACACGTTTTCAATAATATACACCGTAGTTCGGGAATAAAAGAAGAATTGCCGGGAAAAAGGATTTATTTATATCTAGCAGACATACCCAGTGGGCAGTTCTTTTGAAAATATTTGTGAGGATTAGGTTTTTAGCGGTCCTGGCTGTTTACCTGTACTTCAAGTCGTATTGTTATTTCTGGTCGTGTTTATTGTTATTGGCTGTATCTCTTACATTTATTTACAACCGAAATAAATGATGTATCGTGACCAGACATTAGGGAACAATTAAAGACCAAGTTCGGACACACTTTTTTTGTATGGATGGAAAATTATCAAATGACTCCTTTCGCTTTGGGTGGAGCGGGAGGGAGTGTCAGGCTCTTACTAACTCAACCCATCCTTGTTACTCCTTTGCGTTCCAGGGCCGCGGTGACTCTTTAGAAAAAATTCCGCAACCCTGGCAGGTTCCGGACTATAATATGTCTCTTAGTTTTAGCGGTTAGATTTTTAAATAATAGACTGACAAGTCTACTCAAGTGCGAAGACCAGATTTTTAAACGAAAACGATGAAACTATGTTCCTTCAAAATAGGTGGCCTATTTAAAGAACATCTTCAATAAGATCTGTGTATTTGTTCTTCTAGCTCCTCCCTTATTTTTGCGTTATGAAAAATACATTATGAATATGCGAAAATTACCGACACCAATGGGTGCTTTTGACGACGATATTGACTGCTAAAATTGCTTTAAGTAAGCGTATAAAAGATTAATTAAAAATGTTTAAATATCTGCATATTTTTCCATCAGAATGTTGGTAGCACCTTTAAAAAACTATTACCAGTGTACCTACGTACATACTAACTCGCACAGCTCCACAATTCAGTATCTCCTCTTTAATATATTCCGTGTCCATTCGTCCATGCCGGCCGGCCGCCATTTTGTTCTTCATTCCCATCACGTTTGCGTTCCTTTTTTAACAGGCAACAGAATGTGCACTGACTAAAATTACAGTGTTTTTCAACGACATCCCACGATGTTTTGATTCCTCTATTGTATTGATTCAAGTCTTTTATCGGTGTTTCCCTGATCTGAATGTTTGATGGCTGACTGTTTTGTATATTTTTTACGTTACTATTTTGAGGTTGGTTGTTGCAATTTTGATATTTTCAACTGTAATTGGAAGTTTTATTGAAATTGCGGACGGTATACTGTTGCAGCCAGAGCCAGATACTCGAAAACAATAGTTAAAAGTCTGGGATTATTTCATTTCCTGTACATAATTCGCTTTTAGCTTACGAAATAAAGGTAGCAACTTGAAGGTCTGGGTAAAAGTCAGGTCTGTCTCACTCTGTCTATAGAAATCCCAAAAACTAGAATAATTAAAAAGGTAAACACTGTTTGCCAACTATCAACACTCTATCCAATGTGTCCTTTATATGAACATACCAACATAAACACACAACTAAACACTGTGCCAACAAAATAGTTATAAACTTACTACTAAAGCCAACGTAAACGCTAACCAGACAGTCTTAGTAACTTATTTTAATAAAGCATTACATTTTACGTTCACGTTTATTGAAACTACTTTAGAAATTCGATTTTAAAACCGCTCCGTGGTTCAAACACAAACAAATCGTAAAGCTAGCGTCATAAACAGCAAACACCTTGGTTTGATACAAAAGGAAATTGCTTATTTTACGTCAATGTCGGGTAGTTTCGCCTGGTCTTATTATATGGACCAGCATAACTTGAAACTCGACCAAAAACGGAACTAAGTCCGAATGTATTGAATTTGACGTTTCGTTGACGTTTGTCTTAACAATCAGCGCTCGTGTGAGATGCCAGGATATAATGGGTGTCTTGAATGTTAGAAAATAAACACTTTTATGATGTTAGATGGCAGGATGACTGTCTCGCTACATGACGTATGATTTTGGCTTAGAATAGATCAAGCTATCGATTCCCAGGAGTGCCGTTAGCAACAAGGATTACGCTTGTCCAGTCATCCAGTGAAAGGGACTCTCTCTCGAAAGTAAATTGGATAGCTCGTCAAAGCTAAATATTGTACATACCTGTCCTATGCAATACTAAACTATAATGGAACTGTACAGGCCAATTCTGTCGCATGTTGTAACGAAATTGGACGGAATTTGCCACTGATTGGACTTCGTGCAGGAAAGTGCGCCGTGGTTGGCCCAAGAGATGGCGTGACGAGTTGGATTATTATCTAACGATTGGTCAGATGTAGCAAAAGACAGAGAAAAGTGGAAAGACGGAAAAGGCCTTTCCCCTGCCTTGAGACACAGCAGTAATTAATTGTCGTTTACGATATAATGAAAAAAAAACTGTTTTTGTTCACTCTTTCTAATAACATGCTGACTATGGGCATATGAAAACAAAGCTTTACCTATTTATACAAAAATCTAAGTTTGATTAGTTTAAAATCTTGTCAGCAGATTTTTAATTCAAATTAACATAAAAAATTGGAATTTAGAACCCAAAGTTCTGTTTGGGGTTCTGTAGAGTGTAGTTTGCTACTCAAATTCGTTAAAAATACTCGTATTCTTAAACAGTTGTTCTGTTGCAATGCCACCAGTCTTTTGGGCACACTTCCAGTCGACAACGATGTGGATGAATTTTTTGATTCCATATTTTAGGATTAATTCACTTAGGATTTTTTATTTTTAGTGTAAGATAGTTAGTTAAGTATTTATTAAAACAACTGTTGATATCTATTCATAAATAAAGATTATTTTGTACTTAAAGTAACGATATCTATTTTTTATTTATAGCTGTTTAAGACACTATATAAAATGCATCAATGTAAGAGAGGTAAAGTAAACTTGAGGAACCTTCTACTCCCATGTCGTGGGCACAGTGGGAACAGACAGGTGTGGTCTGGTCACAATCCAGCTCACTTATAACTTGTTACATTTCTGTAGAACTTTATTTTCGTACTAATACAAGTGAGGGTGTCGTGTGGAGGTGTGCCGTTTTATTTTGTACGGTGAAAAGGAATTAGAGGAGCTTACTTTCTAACTATATTGGTTACAAATTCTATTGTATTTTTAGTGCCTGAAAACAATTACGGTGAAATGATAAACTCGGAATGTTTTTAAAAAAAAAGGTAGAATTGGTGTCAGACTGTATACTATTGTAGTCTTTGGTCGGACTCTTACTGACTAAAATCCATCCGTGCTCCTCCTGGTGCACTTTTGGGGCCAGGGCCGCGGTAACTCATTCGAACAAATACCTACAGTTTCTATAAAAACATGAAAAGAGTTCCATTTAAAAGTTTCCTAAGGTACGTACAGTCAGTGAAATTGAGTATCACGTTAAGGTTACTTGTACGTCATATCATAAATCAACATAAATCATATTTGTTATGTGATAGGTAGACAGTTCCAATCTTAATATTAAATGTATTATTTACTAGAGACAACAAAGATCCAGTATTTAAGAAATTTTCTTAAATACTGGATCTTTGTTGTCTCTAGTAAATAATACATTTTCCTGATAATACTTAAAAAAACGAGTTCTAAATAAAAATTGGAAATGTTTTGATCATAAACAAAACACTTAAAATGTTAAATAGTTGTTAAATATATACTTACTACAGCAGCTCAAAAAACTGTTCCTTATTTTCTAAAGACTATGTAAATCAAAATAAAATAACCGACACTGCGAAATTATTCTAAAATCACATCGTCAGAAAATACAAGGTAAAAACAACTCGTAGACTAATTTGCCAGCGCTATTGTATTTTTAATTGAACAAGCAAAAGCTTCATTACGCGCAATAAAAAAAAACAAATAAGTATGAAAGTACAGTCACGAGCATAAATCCCTTTTTTAAGGATTGGAAATCATGTTACGACTCCTTCCGCCCTGGGTGGAGCGGGAGAGAGTGTCAGACTGACTTAAACTCATCCATGTTCCTCCAAATGCCCTTTGCGCTCTAGGGCCGCGGTGACTCTTTCGAACTAATTCCGCAACCCTGGCAGGCTCCGGCCCTAGCGGGCTCTGACTACTACGTTGACATCTCTTTGAGGCGCGCGTGGAATACAACGCGCCGTCGACCCGGGCCTGGCTCCGATGGAACGGCGAGCCACCCAAAACTTGCCGTCCGCAGGCCCGCGCCTACCGTGACCGAGAATCGCCCTGCGACTTCCGACGTCCGGGGCGTCTTCTTCTGTTGCGGCGGCTGGGGCATGAGGTGCGTCTCTCCCTTACGTAGCCCGCCTCCTCCTTCACTAGCATAAACTAGCATTACTGCTTCGCAGAAGGAGGTGACGGCCTCCCATGTCCAATCGGAGCGACCTCCTCGCTCCGTGGATTTAACCAGGGTCGTAAGCGTAAGGTCGCCGCCGCCGATCGCCACGACGAGGACACGGCGGTGCTCCGCCGAAACAGGACAGACCTCCACCGTATGCTCCACCATGTCCAGCATAAATACCTTACCACCACTTACGCACAATTTAAAAGCAATTTTCAAGTGAAATTATAATAGTAAATTTAATAACATCTTGGCCACCAAAGAATCTGACAGTTTGCGACTGCAATGTGAATCGCTCAAAAAACGCTCCATTAAAATACGAGAATCACATCTGTTTCGTAATAGCTCTGTTTTGAAAATATGCTCGGTGCTATGAGATAACATTAAATATTTTATAATTTTTATATTTTACTTTAATTTTTTTTCCATGATTTTGCGTGATTTTTACGATTTATGCTCCTGACTGTACCTTGTTCCATCTTTGTACATCGTCTATTGTTTCTCTAAAAGTAACTTATAAATCATTTATTCTTTTCGCCACAGATTAAATAAACAATGGCTGACAACCTATCTACAAGAGAGGAGACAAAAGCATACCGAGACACGATCTTTCTAAAGTGGATTGTCTTTATATTATATTTATCTTTAATTACTACACGACGTTCAACGAAAGCCAAAAAAAAAGTGAAGTTAGAAAGTTATTTCGAGTTGTTGAGGGTCTGTACGTACGCCATTAAATCATTTTGTTTGTAGATTTTGTTTAAGTTTATGAACAATATTGTTTCAAGTACTTGTTGTTCATTCATTTAGTTTGAGTTTCGAAATAAATTATTTGGCATTACATTTGTCCAGTGCAACTTAGCCGTAGGTATATCTTTTTTTTTTAATCTTTATTAATTTAAAGGGGTTTTGTCACTTAGTGATAATGTCACCCCCGGAAAGGAAAACAATCAATAACTTAAATCTAACATAATGGGTAAAACACACAGTTACAATCATCAATTTTAAATCATCAATAAAATAACATGATGGTAATGGCCTGGTAGACCAATATTAAGCTACACAACATCCTAGCCTCCTCCGACCTCGGGGACGCTAAGATGCTGTTACATGCCCCCACCTCAAATCCCACACTAAACAGACATTGTCTTTGTCCGGTCACATTCCATCAACAAGGTATATCTAATGCGGGCCATACACTTCCAAGTAGTTTGAACAAACAGTCTGCATGAAACAGTTTTATCAAATTGGCCTAAAATAATGTCTCTGGGAAGATTTCAAATTTGACAATTTTATTTTTCAAAATTACTTTTCAAATGTCGTGAAGTAATGTGAAATTTCATATTTCTATTTAATCAAACAGTTGAATGTAACAAATTACTTGAACGTGTAAAACCCGCATTATGAATCCATTACATTATTATTTATACACAACCTTAATGAAACCATTTAGATTTCTATTTTCATTTTACATACCTACTGAGAAATAATGTAATGTCATTAGAAGATGGATGAACTGTGTGATGAGTGATATGGAAGAAAAGGGAGATAGTGATAGCGTGACGGCTGTCAGGAAAGAATGGCGGAAAAAACGTGTTGCGCCAACATTGAAAAAAACCCCGTAACATGGAATAATTGTTGTAATTGTTAAAATCTGTGGAAAATATGGGTATTTTTTACAGTTTTCAACTGTAATGCTAATGCAACAAACGCTCCTTAAAAATACAAGGATTGCCCCTCAGGTCAGTTTTTGGTTCAAAGAGATGTCAGTATAAAAGACGGGGATCGCTAGGGCCAGTACTTGCCAGGGTTGCGGAATTTGTTCGAAAGAGTCACCGCGGCCCTGGAATGCAAAGGGCATTAGGAGAAACACGGATGGGTTCTAGTCAGTAAGAGTCTGACACTCCCTTCCGCTCCAGCCAGAGCGGATAAGGAGTCATTTGATGATTCCCATCCATAAAAAGGTCTGTTTTTGGTACTTGTGTGTATCTAAAACTTTATATTCAGGTTTGTGTCTAAGCATTCACTGCTAATGAATTTATAGTAGATAATACCCAAACTCAATACGGAACCCAAAAAGAATAAAAGCCTCGAAGCATAGAATAATGACGTGATCCGACGCTGGGGAAGGAAAATGCGGAAAACAAATACCGATTTTCTTTTGTTAGTTTATTATTCTCAGGAGCATTCATTACTCGGCCCAGTGTGTACTTAAGGTTTCGTTACCGTGTTTCTAATGTGTTAGTATTGTATTAGAATTATATACGACCGGGTATTTTTCTTTGATTGCAGGAAAACCTCTCGACTATGTAAGTTTTCCTTGTTGGGGTAAACAGAGTTGTACTGCATAGCATATGATTTTTTTCTGTAATACACGTATAGAACTAGGAGAGGGGGGGTTTATGATTGAAAAGCTTTGAATCTAAGCAGCTTAAGTGCGTAATTCAGAACTTGCATTCCGTGTTTATAATTATACATGCTTTTTAAGCTTGCATTTTAATGTGAAAGCCGTGCTGCCGGCACCTTTTTTCACCTACATTGGTACCTACTTGTAAATTCGATGTCCATATTTTTAATTGAGACGAATAAACCAAAAAATGTTATCAAATCTTCAGAGCCATTTTCGAGTTTTTCCAGATTTTTATAAATGTATATCGATTATCACAATTTTCAGGCTCTCTTTAGTGTTCACTAATAGTAATAAATATTTTTTCAACACATTTGCTCAAAAAATGCATTTACGAAGCCTGTACACATTGTTCGAAAGTTAAATTTTACACACCACACCATGGAATGTGCGGTAAAATATGTACTTAGGTATTCTTTACGGTTTTTTCTTTTAATTTCCATGAAAAAATAAATAAGATATCACCAAGGAGTTTCACAATCCTAGAATAAATAAGCTGAATTATCGAAACTCCTTTTTACATATTCCGCAACCCTGGATGATCGAACCTCCTTGGAAGCGCATTTGCTCAATACGTTTGTCGCGCTTTAATACTAAAGAGAAAATGAGAAAAGAATAATAAAATAAACAAATGAAAGATGTAGTTCTTATTTTCACCACGCGATTGTGGCGCCGTTTGCAAATTCGCGCCATTTTCACATTAGAAATGTCAAAGATTGTTGCGACTTTCTGACTGATATTTAAAAAAAAAAAAACAAAAAGTTTGTTTCATTATCTATTGTACTGTTTTCTCACAAATGTATTGAAAAACGTTGTATGATATACGTGCAGAAATTGGTTTATACAAACTCGTAACTATGGTTAGCCCTCGACTTCGTCTACTCGTTTGTAAAAACCAATTTACCGCATTAGTGCGGTAAGTTGGTTTTTACAGAAGAATCATAAATAACTATTATTTCACTCCAAAAAGGTTCACATCGGTACACATTTGTTACAAAAATAATGAAAATAACACACAACGCGAAACATAATTATATGACGCTTCGTGAGAGACTGGAGTCCATACTAGGATACCCTTTGTGACGGATCACCAGCCCCTTACCCTGAATTTGCGTGGAAATCAAATTTTTCACATGACAAACTATAACATAAAGCGGAGGTAGGTATTGACAATAAAAACGAAATTGAGAGTTCACAGAAGGAAAATGGAACTAAACCTTATATACCTGATTTATATACCTTATATAAATACCTAATAATAAAGTAACAAAATAAATTAAACTTAAAATAACGTCCACGTGTGTCTTGTAATTTGAGAGTATGAGTGGAGAGGTTGTTTGATGGTGTGAACGTGTTGTGTGGCTATAATAGGCATGATGGTATTGATCTTTTACACCAGCTATAATTAACCTGAATCATCATGATCATCTTCCTGCCCTTAGCCCATGTTACACCGTTACGTTCTTCCTCCATTCTGTCCTATCACCCGTCATAATATCACCGACTCCCTCTTCTATCATGTCACTCCACACACACTCCATCTATCTTTTCTTTGGCCTGCCGCTCCCTATCTATTCATCAATATTTTAATACACAATTTTTTATGTAACATGTGTTTCATCCCTCCTCTTCGCATGACCATACCAAGACAAGCGATAACCTATCAACCTTTCTGTGTGAATCACCATAATATAGTACATTACTGCAGCGGCCAGCAAAAAAGGCATTGAAGGACGAACGTGTAAATGTGGGCCGAGGCGAAGCCAAGGCACACATACGTAAGTCCATCAATGCCTAGTTGTGGCCAAGGCTTGTATAGTACTTTTTGCAAATAATGCGCGGAAATTAAAACTAAGTTGGACCTACCTAGAAAATTAATCGTAATGACAAATAACGAACAACAATAATTTTTCCCGCGTTTAAGTGTACATTTGTTTTTTTTTAATAAAAAGCTTTCTTTTTGCAAGCCAGCTCGAAATTTAAATAAAAACTTCGATAAATTACCTCCTTGGTTGCTATGTTTCTGAAAAAAAGATAGTTCCATTTTAATTCATTTTGTATGTAATTTATGTGGCCGCTAAAATACGACAGATATGGATTTTCGTAGGTACCACTTTTGCCGGCCGCTCCTCACATGTATTTGGCCTGTACAGAAATTTCGAATTATCTCGAAGAAGGTTGTTAAAATAATGCAAAAAATTCCAAGCATGTTTGAGAAAAATGAATTATTGTTAAAACTATTGAATAAAAAAGATTTTTACTCGACAACAGACGACTGTTTAACCTTGATCATTCCACACAGTCATGCACATTTCCACAACCCCCTCATCGACCATTCAAATGTATCTTCCAACACTAACTCTAACATCAATAAACCGTCTAAAACTCTAAAGGGTAGTTAAAATTTTACGATCCCGTACGAAATTTAATTAGAGACGTGTCACACTGTGATGCGGTATTTTAATAATGTCCTGCTGTCCCTACAGGCGATTTATGACTCCTAAGGATGCTTGACATCGTTAAACTTATGAATGTGAATTAAAGTTTTATATTGGTTTATGTCTGGGAAGAAGTGAAAGCTGGTTGTGATAGGAGAAAGTCGGGATAGATCAGTCTTAGTTGGTCATTTACTTTATTTATAAAGAACTTAAGCGTAGCTAGAGACGACAGAACCAAAAATGGCGCCTTCAGTGGCGACTGGCTTATTTCAATATTTAATACTTCTTTGATACTTAGAATTATTTTTTTCTTTCTTTACATTGTTCTCACAAATATCGAAGCAACAAGTAACAATGTAACCAGGATTTTTGTAAAACACAAAATGCACGTTGTTCATATTCACATCCATAGAGATCTACGCTTTGGAACGTGCAAGTAGCTTCATGATTTGACTGACTGACTTTGACAATTTAAAAGTACCTGTGAATGGTTTATTTGAAATAAATGCTTTAGCTTTGAATGCACCGACTTCAAATATCTTACACGAAAAGTGAAAAAGGTTGATCCCTACATATCCGGGCCCTGGCCTGGATCTAACAAATATCGGTGCGTAAATTTTATATGAACTCGTTTACTAAAATTACACATGTCACAGCCCTGCTATCTGTAGATCAATCTTTAATGTGCTAATTTCAGGGCTCAGTGACTTTCACACATCACTCGTCAGTTACGTCAAGGCTCCTGCAGTCAGCCATGACGCGACAATGCTACAACACCGCCACCAAAAATAAATTTTCCAATTTGTCCAATTCTACATGTATGAATTGATACAATATGACTAACAAACATTCATAGGAATGTTAAGGCATTCAGAACTTTACACATAAGGTGATACATCTAACTTTTAACTGGCATTACTTATCCCAAACGTGCAATCAAGAAGTTTTTGATACTAATTGCAATTTGGTTCGTCCTATGAATGATACAATGTACATCTAACATAAGTAATATAACTTGGATACAAAGTTATTTCAGATGCTCGTATGTAATATTAAGATGTCCAACTTTATAATTAAGTTACGTGATACCAAAACTAATGCTTAAAATAAGTTTTGTAATTTGTGTTTAGACTATTTGTTCTTCTGCCCTTAATCAATTTATTTGGGGTTGGTGTTGTCTTCTTACATGTTTCTTTATTAGTGATCTTTCATGCAATCAACCCATAGATTCCTTGGCCTCTCTTATAGCAGTGCCTTCATCATCATCATATCAGCCGAAAGACGGCCACTGCTAGACATAGGCCTCCCCTAAGTATCGCCACAATAACCTGGCCCTGTGCGTCTCGCATATGGATGCGAGACGCACAGGACCGGTACCCAGGACGGTCAGCAAGTCATCGGTCCATCGTGTGGGAGGCCTTCCAACGCTGCGACTTCCGGTACGTGGTTGCCCCTCCACGGCCACACTTTGCCAGTAGGGATGGGTCTAAAATTAATAAACTGCTAAATTAACACTACTATATTTTTTTAGTGTGTTAAATGTAGCAGTCACAACTCACAAAAAAAACAAAAGAATAGAAAAAGAAACAAAAATAAATAAGATTAATAAACAAAAATTACGAATACTAATAAAAACAGATATAAAAAAAAGAAATCGTTGCAAATAAATTGATTCTTATTTTAGATACAAACGCCAACAGAAAAAGTTGACAGTCCTAAGTTGTGAAAGTATGAAGGAAATGAGAATTAATTATGTCAACAACCTGTCTGTGATTAAATTTAAAAAGTTGCTAAAAATAACTGCTAATTTAAAGTGTTAATTATTGTAAGCATTAGCATTTAGCAGTGTTATTATTTTTTAACGCTTAAGCCAATCTCTATTTGCCAGTTATATTAAAGTACCATGTAATTGGGGGCGAGTATTGTGATCAACCCGGCAGAAATCTTGATTTCAGATTTCTACTGAGATTCTAGTTTGGAAAGCCCAATGACACTTGGTCCTACCCGGGAATCGAGCCCAGGACCTCAGGTTCAGCAACTCATACCACCACTAGACCAGTAAGACAGTTTTTTTAAGGATGGTAAGTCATCAAATTACTTCTTGCGCTCTAGGCGGAGCGAAAGGGACTTTTACTGACTAAAACCCATTCGTGTTTCTCCAAATCATTTGCGTTCCAGGGCCGCGGTGACTCTTTCGAACTAATTCTACAACCCTGGCGGACACTTGCCCTAGCGGGCCCCGAAACGGTCTAGACTCATATTTTATTTCAGTAAACAGCAAAATCACAAACAAATTCGTCTTTTTTTGTTTGGTTAATGAAGCTAGTCTCACAAGCTTCATTAAATAAAAACAAAGTTGCCTACTTATAAAATAACAGCCTCCTAACGCAACATTTTCCGCAAAGCTCCTGATTATTACGAATCTCGGTCTGGCTATTGTGGCGCATATTTTCATTAGGGAGGCAGATAGTACACTGTTATCTACAAACGTACGTAGAACGGAACGGAACGTTTATCGCACGAGTGGCATTCCCGCTTCCGTTGTACGCACCACAACAGGCAGGGTTTGTATACAAAATTTTTTTTTCTTAAACCGTAAAATAATCATAACTATACAGACTGTTCCAGCGAAAGGTGTGGACATATTTAAGGGTGATGTTGGGTAGCTGATATACATACCTAACGAAAAAATGTCAAAACATATACCAGACTGGCTCATCGTCAGTTTTCGCACGATAATTTAAACTATCAGTTTAAAATCGCAATTTTGGAAATAAATTCATCATCATCATCATATCAGCCGAAAGACGTCCACTGCTGGACATAGGCCTTCCCCAAGTGTCGCCACAACAACCGGTCCTGTGCGTCGTGCATCCATCGGCTACCCGCGACCCTCTCCGGGTAATCGGTCCATCGTAAACAAATTAAAGCGTTTTAATTTTTTAATTTATGAACGATCTATTTTGCATAAAATTCTTCAAAATAAAAGCAATGTGAAAATTATGCATGTTTCCCTACTAGGAATATGCTCCCAACAAAAACTCTTCCCAACTTGCATTACTAACTAATTTTGATTTTGCTCGTTTTTATGGTATGCGTCATGCTTGGCGCAAAAAAAAACTATTTCTATTTCTTTTTTCTGTGCTAATTATGTGTGTGTATGTGTTTCTTTTTGGGGAGCCAGTTTCAGTCTTTCGGCGCCGTTAGTTAATATTTCTCAAGGAAATTTGCTCTCACCATAACTGTTTATCACAAAGTTAATCAATCACAATTTAAAAGAAGAAATTATTTAATATGTTTCAAATAACCAAAAAAAAAATTCCAAATAAAGAAAACTCTCCAAATTATGTGACGTGGTAACCCTACCCTTAACACGCAAACTGTCACGCACAATAATATAACTCGAAAACTACGAAATTCTCCGAGATTGGGATTATTGAAGCTTATATTATTATGCTCTTTGTAGAGATTTTTACGCTATTCTTGTCAAATATGAATAAAATAATATTTCCATTTCGTGAAATGAAATTGTAGTTCAATATTAGAATTTTGAAATGAAGGATTGTGTACAATGTATTCATTTATTAAATATCGATGTGTACTTTATTGTAAACCGAAATAACATCAAAATATGATATGATATGATAAGTTTGGTTAATATGTATTTAGGAGTTTATAATGCGAAGACTCCAAAGCCGGAAAATCTTAATTTTATATACTGACTTTATGTATAATGTGTGTAGCAAATATCGCAATGACCCCGTAATTAAGGTAGCACCAGAGGCTCAAGACAATGTGCCATTCAATTAGCGAATGCGACTGTCGAAATACCAAAATGTAGGAATATGATCTCGTGACATTTCGATGGCATCTGTCAATCTCATACATTTTTGACATATTGACAATCGCCTTCGACACGCTACCGCTGACAGAATGTCATTTGTCTAGAGCCCTAGGTAGCCCTTCTCTAGCGTGAGATCTTGGGCTTCAATTTGGTTAAGAACTTAGATATAAATGCGGCTTTGAGACACTGTTACAGGTTGGGATATTTATTTAGCTACTAACTTTTTCCATGGCTTCGCTTGCGTTATTATAGATTTTTGCAATAAAGCAGCTTAAAGCGACGGCTTACGGCGAGCGGCGGTAATACTATAAATGCGAATGGAGCTATAAATGTGGATGGTGCGAGGGTCTCATCATTCGCATTTATAGTATTACTAGCTTTTGCCCGCAGCTCAGTCCACGTGGATGTCGGTTATTGCGTAAAAAATAGCCTATGCCCTTCCCCATATCCCTGGCTATATATCTGCCAAATTTTATGACGATTCGTTCAGCCATTTTAGCGTGAAACGAACAAATTCACTTTCGTTTCATTTATAATATAAGTTAATAGTTAAGGATACATAAATAAATATAAAAATATAGTTAGGATAGGATAAGCAAGTGGTCTTGCCTCCACGAACCACGAGAAAGATCACATCTAAAGAATTAACGTAAAAAACATAAAAACTTCAAGATTTACGTGCCTAAGTATCTCTGGTATAATATTCCAACTAAAAGAACTCGAAAGATTTTATCGAAACTATTTTAGATTTAAGATAAATTGTCGGTCTAACCACAAACTGCTTTGGCAGAAAACATTCCTACAATAAATTAAAGGGTTGTTTCGGCTACAATTTATTGAAACAATCCTTTCTTTAAACCGATACCAAAGTTTTAGAATTTAAGCATTATCAATCGTTAATTCTTGAAAGAACATGAATTCTATGTACCTATTTACATGTATTTTTTTTTAATCTGATGGTAAACGGTGATGTTTTCAACGATGGAAGAAGCTTGCCTAGAAGTAGCCCATTCACTTTTAACTGAAATACTCCCAGTTTATAGCTATTCAGAAACTCCGGCAAGGAATTCCACTCCTTAGCTGTACGCACCATGAAAGTATTCGTACAACTTTTTGTACGTTTTTCTAATATTTTTTTTTTGTTAAGGCAAGAAAGTTCTATACGAGGGCCCTTCTCGGTCTATCGTCAACGCGAGCATGGTCTTAAAGCTTGTTGTTTCATCCAGCGCAATGTTGTTGACAAACAAGCAAGCGAGAACGCGATAACATTGAACGAAAATTAGTGTTCGAATGTTTCATAAAACTTGTTCCAAGAAAAGTGTTTTTAAATGAGCCTTACTTAAGTTTGTGAAATAAATACTATTCATTTATGATTTCCATTACATGTGCAAGGTTTCTATCAAGATGTTTTATGTACTTTTACAACTTGAAAACAATATGAACGGCCAAAGTTCAGATAAAATTTGTGCAAAACAGCAGATTTTTTGGAGGCTTATACTGAATTTGTTACTCCAAATTTATATAGAAACCTAGATATAGTTTACAAGATACCTATTACTTCAAAAAAACTAAAAGATAGATGTGTTACAACGGCATAATCACGGGTCGGCCGCTCTTAACAGTTTCCGTCTCCACAAATAACAACAAAATCCTAATAAAATACACACTCGGCCTCCTACGCGAGACTTAATAACTAACTAAAATATAATTACACATGAAACAAACTAAGATCCCGTCTAAAACTCCGTCAGCTAAATTCCGCCGTCATAATAACGTAGCGTAAACGCAGCGTATACGTAGCGTATACGTTAGTATGTGGTTTCATTAAAGCCTTAAGAAAATGTCTGGCGGGAGTACATCTAGACCTTTTGATAATGAAAGGTTTGGGATATCATCAGGTTTAACTTTAGATTATATTTAGCGTTTAAACTGAACTGGGGGTGATTGGAGTGTGGTTCTATGAAGTAGTATTGAATTTATATTTTATGCTGTGCTAATAATTAAATGTCTAATAGTTTATTGTTTCACAATGGCGTAGATGAAGCGTAGAGAAACGATTATTGCTCAACTAGGTCTTCTACGCCAAGCCAAGAGGGTATGTTATAGAAGGATTTCTGATGTTCTTCAGTAAGGTATAGTCCTCACAACCGGCGTGCATGTATCACCAGACGTATACACGTTAACGAAGCATATGGAATATGAAAGGATTGCAGAAGGTAGCGTTTTGTAGTTTTTGTCTACCTACAAGGGAAAAGGGCATGAGTTTATGTAGGCAGGATTTCTATGTAATGACAAAAACGTTTCATGCTGATTTACATTATGTAAAATAAAGACCACATTCCTTCAAGGTAACTCGTGAAGCATAGGGTGTTACCACACTTCGATGCCATCGATCGACGTTGATCGATTTGTGTGACAGCTTCGGCTGATCGAAGAAAGAAGTAGAAACTATCGATCGACGTCGACTAATCCATTCTACCATCGATCGATGTTGTGGTAATACCCTTAGGTGTTGCTTAGGCATAGTTTATCTTTCATATAAATAAGAGCGGATTTTACAAATGAAACTGAACGCGATCAGTAGATCTAAACTGCGTTCAAGAGCTGTTAGTGTAAATATTCCATAGAAAAATAATGACACTGACAGCTCATAAACGTGATATAATCGCTGATCGCGTTCAGTTTCATTGGTGAAATTGGCCCTAAGACTGTTATTTCAATGAATATTATTTACAATTGAACGTCTCTCCTAAAGGCGACGCAAGCACGTCACGACATATTTCATTAAAATTCTTTTAAACTAGCTTCTGCCCCTGGCTTCGGTCGCGTGGGTTGTTAATAAAAATATATCTCTCTCGCTTTATCTCTGTTTCATTTCATTCAGATCGGTTTAGTCGCTTTGGCATAAACTAGTAAGTAAATATCAACGGACACACATTGTACCTTTTTTTAAGGGTAGTGTAGTATTTCGTCGAAGTAAGTATTATTTTCCACGATGCTGTGGAAGTGGTGAAATATAAGGCCAATAATATAATTGATAATGTGTCAAGTCGACACGAAGCTTGTAGTTTTTTCCACTATGATTATCTCAGTATTTGTCAAGAGTGTGAAATTGTACACGGTATAAGTATGACAATGGGCTCACCCCCTATTAATTTTAATTTGTTAAGGATGGGAAATCATCAAATGATTCCTTCAGCTCTGGGTGGAGCGGTAGGGAGGGCCAGCTCTTACTGACTAAAACCCATCGTGTTCCTCCAAATGCCCTTTGCGTTCTAGGGCCGAGGTTACTCTTTCGGCCAAATTCCGCAACCCTGGCAGGCTCTGGCCCTAGCGACCCCCGACTAAGACAAATAGACTTACTTTCGCATTTATAATACTAGTCAATTTTAATAAAAAATATGTAAAGCACGCGAGAACACTTCATAAACATTAATTAAATAAATGAAGACTTTATTTAAGACTTTGTTAAAAGTGTTTGCTATATTTTTGCTGAGTGCAATCGTCTTGAGACCTTTATTAAAACTAATGTTGTTTTAAAAGTAAAATGAAACATTTTTTTTTAACAACCAACCACTTTCTAGTTAAATTAGTTTTATCAATGCCGTGAAACTCTGTAATTGGTTTAAGAGATAATTGTCATCATCTCGCTATCACTGTTCAGTGTGTGCAGACTCGTAAGATGCTAGTAACTATGACGCAACTGCATTTGCTGTTCATTGATGGTAAGGTGAATTTTCATAACTCATGTAAATTAATAATAAGCTGTTGAGTTTCCAAATAAATAAATAAATAATAAAAACCGTTGGTGTTCCACTGCTGGGCGTATGTATTTTCCAAGTCCCTCTAGGTACTCTTCTATAGCGCCATCTCAGGCCAGCTTTCATGGTACAGGTCCAAGTTATCCTGACACCATTTCTAGGCTCTGTCTTTGTGGTCGACGCCAGATAAATTTTCTACAGCGGTCATTGACCCACCTTTATTTATAAACATTCTTCATTTCAAAAACAGAAATAAAGACAAAAAACTGTCCTGAATCGACCTTTATTGTGATCCTATAACTTTTTTTCTTTTGGGTACCTACGAAGAGTTGACGACACGGTTGGAGCAGTGGTTGAGTGATTGGCTGCTACGCTGCGTGTCGCGGGTTTGATTTCCGCACGGAAAAAATATTTGTATGGCCTACAGATAGTTGTTCCAGGTCAGGCTGTTTGTGTACGTGAGTTTGTTTGCTTGTAAACGCAACCCACGATACAGGAGAAAATCCGTGAGGCAAAGTTTTTTTTTAAAAGAGAAGAAGAAAGCTATTAGGGAAAGGTCAATGTACTTTAATTCTGGCGCCAACCATAGTTACCCAATCAATCTGCCTAGCGTTTTTCCAACTATGTTGGGGTCTGCTTCCAGTCTTACCGCAGGCAGCTGAGTAGGTATTTAAGGCCAGGTTATCCGGAAAAACGTTGTTTTGCATTGTGTAAAATTGTGTTTTATTCGTAAACAACACGGATTTAAATTTTGAAAAAAATATATTACATATTTCACACTTCGATCTAGATATTTCGGCCGTGCTATACACGATTACTTGCACTTTACTGCATCCAATTAAATCGCAAAGACAAGTCAAAATCAAGATCTTAAATTATCATTTCATTTGAGTTATATAAGGTTTTGAGTAATAAAACTTATACCACAATAATGGTCGTAAAAAATGTGATAAAAATCGGCCGTCATAATGTGAAATATGAAAATACGTATCCCACTAATTCCAAAATCAAGTGATTTTGTCTTTTCATGCGCGCGCCCCGTGTCATTTAGTCCCGAGCGGAACGTGTTGGAGGTCGGACGTGTGCCAATTTTTGCGATCCCGCCACCCCCGCTAAGTTCTGTTACTGGCTAAGCCTAAATTGATTACCGCTCGAGCACTGCCGGCACACCGGTGTGCCGCGAATTTAATGTTTATGTTTATTTACGTAAGATTTATTTTTTATTTTGGAATTTTCACGTGTCGAGTGGTTAAATAATAGGTAATACTTGTATACAATTTAGTGTTCAAACAGTTGTAATATAGTTAGTTTTTATTTGATGTAGCTATAACTTTGTAAAAAAAAATGGGGGAATAAAAGTTGTCATCAACGGCTCTTCGTTGCAGCGGTGACTACTTTTTTTTTTATAAACTTTGGCTGAATAAACAAAAAGGTATATAGGTATATTATACATAATTTACTTTACTAACTAGGTAAGTACCGACACGGAACAGATAAATTTACACACCGCGAACATGTGTGTAAACAGTTTAATTTAAACCTTATTTCAATACGCATAAAGACGTGCGCTTTAGTGGTTTAGTTTTCGCGCGAAATAGATTTACCAACCGCATCAAGTATGTAAAACAATTGAATTTGAACCCTATTTCAGAGTGCATAAAAGAGTCAAATAGGTAGTTCACCCCGCTCCGTTAGTCTTGATGGTTTCGGAGAGTTTGTACAAGTCTTATAATATTTGTTATTTATTAGAAATGTCCGTTTTCACTTATCTTACTCCTCAACAAATGCCAAAATAATAGCTCGTATTTCCTACATGAGAGTTGAATATCGGTGCAATAATGTTTTGGTGTTCATGTAGAGAAGAAATATAAGTGTAGTTATACGCTAGGTGGGTACCTACTCACAGCCACCACAACACAACAAATAATAATATGTATGGTGTCTGCAACGTTTGTGTAGGTCTCGTCTATGCCAACCAATACGCGCAACGCACTCGTGAGTCGCGTGCCATAGTGTAAAAGTGTTACAGTATGACCATTTCCTATGAAAATATTATAATAACATAGTTTTGGTAACGTTTAGGCTACCGGACCAGCTCATTTATGCGCTGTACACTAGAGTCCATCCTCTTACTAATTACTAACAATGTATCAAGTTATGACAAGACATACAAAAAACTATGTGGTCAGTTTGGATAGTTTTTAATCCAATGCGTAACTTTATCGGTATTTATTGGCAAGAGGAAAAATGCATAGAAATTATAAATTACATACACTAAACTGTTTTTAATTGACTATTGTATTGTATATTATTAACCGACTTCCAAAAAAGAAGAGTTTCTCAATTCGACTGTTTTTTTTTGTTGTATGTTTGCTCAGCGATATTTTCGCCAATTGTCAACCGATTTTGATGATTCTATTTTTTTTGGAACTGTATCTTCCCGGAATCATCCCATTTCAATTTGGTGAAGATCTGATGAAGAACTTCGGAGATAGGTAACGGAACTCTTCATTCCCGTAGGAATTCCCGTTCCCGTATAGCCGTACAGCCTTCCAATTCTATCCTATTTATTTATAACGGTTTGCTATCTATGTTTCTGTGTATGTGCGTCTGTGTGCCTGTGTATCTGTCTTTGGCACTGTAGCTCCGTTATCTTTATTGAACAGGGATATTTTGTAAGTTTTTAAAATTTTACTTGTTAATCAAAATTTGCGTTACAGGTCAATAGAGCATGCGGAAGGGCGTGACTTGTCTCCAAAATAGTACTCATTTATTGGGGTTACCCCAAACGGTATAGTTGGGAACGACACCATTGTTGAAATTAAATGTCCAATAACGGCATTTAGAAAAGGGAAATGCTGCTATTGAAGAAAATAAAATACATATATTTAAATTCGATAGAATAAAACATACCAGAGTTATAAACAAAAAAAGTAATTGGTATTACCAAGTGCAGGGTCAACTTCACGTAACAGAAAGGAACCAATGTATTTTTGGAATATGGTCCGGTGAAAACTAGTAGTAGAAAATATTTCAAGAGATGACGAATTTTGTCGGGTGCATATGGTGAAAAAAATTATAGATTTTTATTTGAAATGTATATTACCAGAGATTTTGGATCTGCGCCAAAATCGCGGTATGCCAATACAAGACATAATATTGAAAGAAAACAAAGAAAATGTTAATGATAAGCCTGTGCAGCCAGGTCCAAGCAAATCCAAGGACCATATTCCGTGTCAATCTACTCAGCTAGGTCCATGCAAACCGAGACAGCTACAGTTCAACGAATTTTAGCCAGTTGCATTGGTAACTTTTATTATGTTAACTATTTGATTAAAAAATATAAAAACGTTTTTGTTTTTTTTTTAATAGCATCTAGGCAAATTCCAAACCATTTATACTTTTAAGCTTTCTTGAATTATAATATTCAAGAATTGTAACATAATTTTCCTAAAGTAAGTGTGCCTACCTACTACTTGATTTTTACGAAGGTATCGCACCAAAGCCAAATAGCGCGCGACGCGTAGTTTTGTATCGTACTCGTATTCATAATTTTCGTGTCAGTCAATTTTAAATCCACCATATACTCTAAAATCAATAAGTATTCTTACTGATTTTTAATGATTAGTAATTGGATTCAAGTTTGTACAATACGTACTTAATCCATCTATAAACTTAAAAAATACTTAATAAAAAAATAAAACAAAATAAACTTATACTAATCAATTCAAGTTGATCTACTGCATTACTTTATCCTGTGACGGAACTTAGTACCTACCCGAGTCTGTGAACTCATGAGCGAGCGGTGCGCTTGGTGCGCGCGTTTCCCGGGCATCGTAACTTATTACGTATTGCTACTCCTTGCGGGGCCTGAGGTAAGCGTTAGATGCCTACGCGCTCAAGTTAGGCTCGCCTTAACATGGAGCGGCTGCCTATCTGACCTCTAAAACTGAGTTGCCCGTTCCCACTTAGAAGGACTGTCTGTTTTCCCGGTCCGTCTAAAAAGACGGCTAAGCCTGTGGCAGTAAATTTATACGACAATGTTCATATGTACACGGATCCGAGAAAAAAAACGGATCGGGATTTTTAGACGGACGGTTTGCCACTGGGAAGAGCTGTCTAAACACCCGGATCGGATGTAGTGTTAATGAATCTGCAAATCATCGGCTGCCGTCTAAGACAACCAGACGGTCCGCCTAAGTAGGAATGGACTCTAATGGGGTAACACGATATTAATCTTTTGTATGACTGGTGAACATGGTGACATGAGTGGGACCAACGGCTTAACGTGCTTTCCGAGGCACGGAAGAGTCAGTGTATTAAGATGGTCATCCATCCACCTTGAAGATCGACCCGTGCGGCAGTTCTTATGTAGACACGAGCTCCTTTCTTTAGCTTCCTACCCACTGGTCACCACGTTTGAGGTAGCGGAACAAAGAGTAAAGTCCCACATACCTCTATTGAAAAGGGAGGATCCTCCGACCGGACGGTTGTTGGTGTCCGGTGGGAAATTGCCCAACAGTTGTTATTCGGGCTTTGCATATTTATGTTCTAATCGCACGGTAAACTCTGATATCGCGATTTAGGATTTTGTCCAGTTAGTTCGCAGCTGTCGAGATAGATGGCGCTGCGAGTCTCATTTGTTGATTCTGCTACATTGATTTATTGTGGCGGTATTAATGTCGCCTATAGTGTTTTCTTATAAATATGCGTGAGGTGTGGTTCAGTTTTAACGAGCTATAATTACTATCTTAACAATTATTTAAATAAAAAAAAGAGGACTTGCCTATTGTGGTGTAAATCTGTTTCAAAATTACTCTCAATTTTCATCCCATTAATGTATTTTCTAACTCGTTGCTTCTTTAATTTAAAAAAGGATAGATTTATAATATCATACGTATACTTTTTTCTAACCTCTTTTTTTCATGGATGTGAAATCATCAAATGACCCCTTCCACACTGTGTGGAGCGGGAAGGAGTGTCAGACTCTTACTGACTGAAATCCATCCGTGTTCCTTCTAGTGCCCTTTGTGTACCAGGGTCGCGGTGACTCTTTCGACCAAAATCTACAGCCCTAGTTTTTTGAAACCTCTTGGAAATATATTTTTTCAACATATTATTCAAAAATAATGAAGGAGCCAATTAAGAAACCTCAGTGAAAGAAATAAAAGAGAACCTATCAAAACGTAAAGGCGCCTAAATATGAACCTGGACTCTCAAGAACTCTCAAGAATCCTCAACTCTAGTACTATCCAAAGTCGAATAGGTACGTCATAAATATATGTACTGTGCAGAATACAGACCCTATATTCGGATGTCTAGCCGAGGTACACCGCAATTGTGAAAAGCCAAGTTGTCGGGTTCGAGAGTATAAGAGGTAGTCTCGTAAAATTAATATGTAGGGAGTGCTTCTTGCTAAATGTGGGCAGTATTAAAACGGGTACTAATAGGAGGTGGGGTCCCTCACAACCGCAGACTTTATGTCCTCAGACCAGTCTAGAATTATTAATTAACCGAATGGTGATTGCATTCCTTGGTCGCGGTCTCCGTAGTTATTTGAGTTCATAAATTAGTAATGGTTCCAGATGACAGCTTACTGGTCTCGAGGGGCACTGGAACGGAGTTCGGTTTTTAATTTTGAAGATTGATGTTTATTTGTTTGTATATCTCGGTAGTCGCCACTGACATCCTCTGTTGCAAATATTAAATGCTATCAAAGCTGTGAAAAAAGTAGTTTTTTAGTTTAAAAATTAAATATCTTATAGATTTTAAGGCTACTTTTATTAATTAAGTTTGTTCTAACGTGATTTTATGTAGGTATATTAGGTAATATTTCTGTGATAGCTTGATCTCTGCTATAGCTGTTTATTTTTTGGAATTTGTTTTCATATATTTGCATACCGAATGGTAAAATATGGTGATACAAAAACTGTACCTAATATACCACTGTTGAAACTATGATTGTACAACATCCACATTATTACTTACCCATATTTGCGAATAAAATGTCTTTGTCTTTGATAACTTCTTTATCTGCAAAGCGGCGACCAAAAATCAAAATTTTGTTCGAATAACTCAAAAATAATTTTTTGACATACATTTAAACCACCTTTTTAATAAACAGCTTATACGTTTTAATGCAAATCTTGTTCTAAGCCTCTTAATTATACACAAAAAGTAATCAACATATAAGAATGTTGGTGTAAAACCCACATTCTCAATAGAATTCTAAGCAACCAATCCAAGAGCGAACAAAGAACAACAATCGCATTCATTTGACGTCTCATTTACATAAATATGAGATTTTCGCGAATAATCATACTTAAACACCGTTGATTCGGAATCGTGGTACAATGAGAATTGCTTCCGTCTCGCCGAGCAATATGTTTTAAAGAGAAAATTTGAATATAACTTACGCCGCGTATCTTGTTAAAATTAAGGATTTAAATTTAAATTTTGTGAAGCGTCCCGGGGCGAATAGGTGAAACGAAATAAATATGAATATGAATGGGGAATCAGACAAGTACACGAACGGGTTTGGAATTATTAACTTTTCGAGTGCACTCGGTTTTGCTGGTACAGTCGGAAACGTAAGCCTTTTGGAGTGTACGTCTAACAAGCATGTCATTTTCTAAACATCAAATCTTTACTGTTGAAACGCTTTATGTAGGAATTTTGTATGTGAACATAGGCGGATTATTTTCTGTATGTTTATGATTGTTATTTCTAATGATCCCTGAGGAATTTGTCGGAGTTACAGAATACATTGAGTTCAAAACCTTGTTAGAAATCGACATTGCTATCTATCAGCTGAATCATTGAAGAGTCAGTTACTAAACGCAAAAATATTTCAGATTTCAGAGATCAGTCAACGAATATTTCCGTCTCGATTATGCCGACGGTACGCAGACATCTCAAAATCAAGCAGATAGGCCAACGGAGACAATTTAGTCGCAACGTATAATTTGGGTTTCGGCTAAGGACCTGAGTTGACCGGCGAGCGCCGAATTTCAAGAGCCCCTTTATCCGACTAGTGCCAGGAACCAGAGTGTGAGCCCCTTTTATTTTTTTGTCAAAGTTACTTTTGGAACTATTGAGTTGTTTGATTGTACTTATTTTTTGTGAGGAAACTCTTGTAAGAATCCCTTACGTTGCGAGGTGAGCAAAGTTTTCTCATCGTGTCAATTGATCGATGATTGTCACAGTAGGATTGTACTATTATGGAATAGAGTAGATATTTACTACGTACAGAATTTGTTACTGTTTGATATTAAAAAAGGTGATATTTATGTAGTTGCTCGATTCTAATACCTACATTTCCATTACGTAAGACTTCAAAGATACATAACTGCAAAAAATCAATGAGAGGGTATCAGTCGGTACTGTGTTATGAACATGATTATATATGTATGTCTTTATTTGAAACCAAGAATCGTTGTTTTCCCGAATATTTACCAGAACAAAATATTCAGCATCCCCAGCACTCACTTAAAAATGAAACAAAACAAAATCACTATGAAAACCACCAAACATTTTTTAAAAGGCATATTGAAGCTTTTAAAATTCCGCCATTTTTATTATTCCTCTTTTAATTGCTGGTGCTAACAAAGGAAGATCGAATGACGTAAATTAAGGGGGAAGTCTGCTTTTTAGGATCTATTCACGCATTGTTTGAATAGTGAGTGTTTCGTTTTAATTAATTTGGCTGATTAAGAGACTTTGTTTACGCCTCAAAAATGCAGTTTAGTTGCATTATAAGGGGAAAAATCTCATATACCTTATATGAGATTTTTGTCTTTTCTAGTAACTTTAGTTAGTGGATAATACTTTTTATCCTTATTAGAAACAGGATTAATCGGTATCAAATAAAGTTCGTCTGTAAATTATAAATTTTCTTGCTGACGATATTTTTGTTTTGTTTTTTTTTCACAACTACGAATGAAGTTATTTAAAAAGTTAAAGACAGTCTCATAAGGACGTTTTCCTGTAGCTGCAATGGATTAATCTTTATACTTTGCCTAACGCAATAGTGCCGCCTTTGTACCTGATTTAAAAAAAATAAATCCCTGTACATTTGTTGAAAACAAACGAGTAGTGATGTGCACTTGGAATATACCGATAGTTCATTGCAGGTGGCGCCCTATCGCTCTTTACACTGCATTGCACACTGTATTGTGTTATGGATGGTTTTGTTCAGTCTTACAATGTTGTATCCAGGCTGCGTTTTCTTGGAAGACTGAAAACTTTCAGAATAAAAATATCGAATTTAGTTTACCGACTTGTCGTTTTTAATCGTCGAGATTTCTATCTTAAATATGGCTTATTAATTTATCAATTACCAAATAAAGCTGCAGCAATACCGCTATGATAACTACTTTATAACTGACGCTGATATTAGGTAACGCCATGTAACAAGATGGCGGTGTAGGCACGCACATTTATACACTTCTGGACACATCTATTGGCCCACCTTGTATTTTCAGTTTCGTTTGGTCCTAGCTAAAATTTTATATTAGGTCGAGCAAAAAGTTTTTATGCAGTTTTGAACCTGGCACATTCACAATTTCATTCAATAGTCTTTTTTTAAATTTCGAACACAGAATTTAAAGAAACAAAAGACAATTTGGAGCCTGTTTGTTGATATCAAACAATCGAATACTAAGAAAACTTGGTTTTATTGGTTTACTTGGATTTAATTCTTGAAAAAGTGATTGATATCTTTGGTTTTGCAACAAACATTACTTATTCTTAACATTAAGGTGAGGTTCTATCAATAATCTATGGATACTTCACCTGAAGTCGCCGCCCAAGCTGTGGCACTTATTCAGGCCGGACACAGCCAAAGAAACGTGAGTGCTCAACTTAATTTAAGTCGATCTGCGGTCCGAAATGTTTATCGGAGGTACCTAGAGACTGGCGGCTTTGTTCGTCGCCAAGGAAGGCCAAGATCTCGGGTCACAACTGAAAGGCAGGATCGATTCATCGTGACGACCAGCTTGAGAAATCGTCACCTTACCTCCATTGAGATACAAAACCAACTTCGCGACTTCCACGGAGTATCTGTGAGCGCTCGAACTGTACGGAGAAGGTTTAAAGAACGCGATATGGTACCACACAAGCCAGCTAATGGGCCCAAACTAACGCGAGCCCACCGAACAGCGCGCCTTCATTTCGCACGCAGTCATTTAAATTGGACACAGCAAGATTGGAGCCGTGTACTCTTTTCTGATGAGTCTAAAATTGTGTTACATGGCAATGATGGAAGGAAGAAGGTCTACCGACGTAAGGGAGAGCGTTTCGCACAATGCTGCTTTGAAGAGAGGGTTGCTTATGGCGGTGGCTCATGGACTGTCTGGGGCGGTATATCCGCGAGCGGCAAAACTCAACTTGAGGTTGTTACAGGACCACGGCTGCCAACATTAAATGCTGAAAGGTACATTCGTTAGTGCTTACAACCTCACGTGATACCATACGCGGACTATGTGGGCCCAAATTTCCTTTTTATGCATGATAATGCAAGAGCCCATGCGGCCGGCATCGTCAGGGAATATCTTCGGGATGTGAACATCACAGTTATGGACTGGCCAGCCAGAAGCCCAGACATGAACCCCATTGAGCACATGTGGGACGAGCTAAAAAGACGTGTTAGGGCTCGTCAGCCAGTTGCCCAGACGATGCAGGAGTTGAAAACTGCCATAGAAGAGGAATGGGAGATGATCCCTCAAAATTTCATAGAGCGGTTGATAAACTCTATGCCTAATCGTATGAGAGTTGTGGTAGATGCCCATGGAGGCAACACGCGTTATTAAATTAAACCTTTATTTGATAAAACATGTTTTTTATTCAAAAATCAATTGCCTTTAACAAGGCGCATATCCGACTTGTTAGGCGTAGCTCCATGTCGTATGGTATTCTGAATTCAAATTTAAAACAATACGATCGAAAAAGATGGTAAAATGTATCAGGTTTAAAACTGCATCAACAGTTTTTGTTCAATCTAGCAATCATATTTCGGTAGGGGCCATCGAAACCTAAACTCTAAAGTGGGCCAATAGATGTGTCCAGAAGTGTATATACAGGGTAAAAAGTTAATGCAAGGTTTATTTACGCGGCTTCAATGCTAAATTTTATTCTTTGTAAAGCATTTCCTTTACTAAAGCAGTCCTTTATTCCATACAAAATTCAGCATCAGCATTGCACAAAATTTAAACCGTAACCAGCACGTATGCACGACATTGCTGCACCGTATATACGAGTACCAGGCGCCCATAACCAAGAAGGCATTACCCAGCAACAGCTGTTCAGCTTTCCGTACGTGAACCGAAGTTAATTAGAAGCCTTCCTAACCACGGTCCGGCTGCGGTTTTAATAATTCCCACCGTCCAGAGAATTGATATAAATGATTTTGTTGGACCCCACACTAATTTGAGACCGAAGTTTCGTCCGTACTTGGAATTAATGACTGTCTGAATAGCAACATGAGCTTAGTTCTGCAGTAACTCATTTTGTTGTCGAACGGGCGTTCACTTTGAACTTCAAACAAATGTTTGGAAGCACGTAATCGTGTGTTTAAATGAAGGAAACTCTTATTTGTTGTTTTTGTTTGCTTGTTAGGATTGAAAAGCGTGCTGCACTGAATGTTGTTGGATCAGATTGTTGTTTAGTCAAATAAAACCTTATGTAAAGTCTGTGGTTATTTAGGAGATCATGTTTAAACTAGGAGCTGCAAATGACTTGATTTTGTAAATTAACTTGTCACGCATTTTGAAACGGACAATTCGATCATTAAAAAGCGTTAGTATCTTCATTAATAACAATAAACCATCCTCGCCCGATCCTAATACCCAATTAAATTGACTTATCCCACTTCCTCGCAGATAATGATGTGGCTTTATTAGGTGCGAGAAATATATCTAATGGACAACTACATAAGAAAAAGCTCATTAAAAATACGTGAGAGCAGATTCTGTCACGGTTCACGACAGTTCGCTTCACGTCTGCGCTGCGTCGCGTCAAAGTTATCCACTGTTATTAACTGGCATGTCAGTTTCTAATTACTCGATCCAGTTATCACCTGCTACTGACGGCTACATTGCTACCCCGTCTGCACCAATCTAAGCGGACCCACCATCTTGGCAGCAAAGTACGAAACAGAAACGTTACGTGGTTCGAATAGAAGGTCTGCAAAAACTGGTCCTTCGAGCCGGATCCGCAGCAACGTGAAGTCGCGAAATATGTTCAGATGACAGCTCCATTATAGTAATGTGTCAAACAAGGGGTTTAAGGTATTATTAATGGTGGGAAAGGTAATAATTTTCTTTGTTTGCTCGCGTTGGAAGCTTTTGTTTCAACTTGTTAATGTGCCGCTGCAGACAATGGTGCGACGGTTATTAGAATATAGTTGACAGTGGTGATCTCTTAACAGTATGCTAGGTTTTTCTATTGTGATTTTAAAAGACCCTTGTTTATGGAAAAATACTGTTTGTTCTGCTACATATTATTCGTAATTCCTCTACCAATTATAAAATTTAAATAAATCCTGATAGCCGCTGATGACCATCAGTGTCACTTATCATTAAAAATATTTTACGCCCCAATAATGGGCACAAAATGATTGCTCGACATCATGTTCTCACTAATAACGCAATAATGTAAATAGTGCAAAATCATGTCAAAATAGGATTGCGAAATGAAATTCTCAATTACGATGCAAACACTAAATTGACAGTCCAAGTAATTCCAAAAATGACGATTGGACTCGTAAAACTCGGCTATGCAATAGATTGATAAAACGCTAAGACGAAATAAAGAAGATAATATAATTTAATCCAATAAACAAAGTATTTATCAAGGGCTGTATTAAAGACAAGGCCAATGGAACGATACGCTTCACTGGTCCTTAGATACGCCTCATCCAATTTCACGGTTGGGCCTTATTCTCCTTTGTTAATTGTTAATTTGTATTAAGAAATTTTCGAGATTATTGATTAAGCTTATTAATTTTGCAAGCGAATAATTTTATAAGGATTTTTTGTCTTAAAAGAGATGATGCGTTGACACCTTATTTAGTTAAATGAAAAGGGGCCTCCAAATGATAAAACTCATTAAATTAATTACGAACTTTAGTAATCAATGCCTACGATACACATTTAATGTAAGAATGTGCATAGTTTCAGTCAGTAAAATAAATTTCAATTAACAAGCTTCAATAACATTCCAAATATTTTCAATACTCATGTTAAATAAGCTGTATCTCTCGTCATATACAGGCTGCGTCAATAACTCGTCCCCTCACCATACACCGCCGTTTTAAACTCCACCCTGTGTACAGAAACATTCAAACTTTGCAGACAAATTCGATCTGTGCGGGGCGATTCGGACCATGCATATTGTAGCTTTGTTTACGCAATAACAAGCTTTATTTTACTGCAATACGGAACATAATTGTGTATACTGTAATGTACCGAGTATGGAAACATGAAGTCCCGGCTCATACAGCCGGGTTTACATAACTTTGGTACCTATGTTGTAGATAGGTATGTCAGTTGGTAGATAAAGGCTTTGTGAGGTATGTCTGTGCAATTTTAATTGAAATTTCGGATTCAATTCGTCGAACTGAGTTTTTATCAAAGGAAACTGCAGTTTAATTCCGTTTTTGTATCAATTAATTCAGTAGTAAGATAAACATACGCTTCCAGTATAATGTACCTAAACCTCGAAAATTAATTTTCATGAGCTTAAGGTAGATTTTTAATGTCACAGCTATTTCTGTTTGACTAAATATAACATCCGTCGGCTGTATATTCTACCATAATAATTGGAACAAGGGCAATATGAAGATGACGATGATTTTCTTTCAAATCATAACATTCAGTTATTCTTATACCTGCCTATTTTATCTGATATAGGACACTATCGTCACAAAGACGTCATGGTTTTTGAGACCGTCTCCATTGATGATGTTCCTCACTTTCAACAATATCTCTTTCATATGGGGCGTCCTACTTTTAAATCTTTCATCAATACAACGCGTAACAGAATAAACGCAATACCTTTTAAGGGGTCATTGAACATTTACAAACAATTATGAACAACTTTTAGTATGTGACCAACCTCAAAATCGCGAAAAAAAAATCAGCTGTTCAGTAGATTTTTGTCGAGTTATGCGCACAGAAATGCATAGAGCAGTCGACTTTTTTTTGCGCGATTTTAGTGTTGGTCGCATTGTAAAAGTTGTTCATAATGATGAGTACAATGACCCCTTAAGAGCTATTGCGTTTATTCTGTTACATGTTGTATATTTTTTGAATTATTATTTTTCTGAAACAGAAATATCTCAAATTACTTTTGGCACCCCTGAATAATTGACACTATAATATTGACACTCAAGTTTAAGGCTGTTTTGGGTTATCTAGATTAAGTTTTTTGTTTTATTTTATATTACCTAGTTTTAATTATGTTTTTAGTTTTGAACCATCTTGAATCCAAACATGAGGCAACTCTGGCCGTCAAGAATAATAATAATAACCAACATCTGAGGAGGCTCTCGTTGTGCAGCAGGCTTGATCCAGAAAAGCAGTACTCCTGGACCGGTAGTTTGGAGCCTGTTCCCGGTGCCGGTGGGCTACTATTTCTATATTTTTAAATCTTTGTATTTTAACAATAGACCGCATATTTACAGGATAATATAAATAAAATTACTTACTTGATAGATATCGCAGTCCCCAATATACAAAAAACAATCTCTGAAAAATAAATAAATATGCAGAACTAAAAGATGAAGTTATGAGAATCTGGCGACAAGAAAAAGCATACGTAGGTTCCAATAGTCCGGTTCGGTATACCACTGGCGTTATCTCGAACCATCTTCTTCATAGTTTGAAATTATTAGACGTTAAAGAAACCCTCTACATTGAAAAAGGCTGCGATTTTAATTGTAAGGAAATTCAAACAGATAGAAGAGAACGAAGAAGTAGGACCTCCTCACTCCAACAAACGCTACATTTACTTGGCTTGGCCCGTAAATGTGGTCGCAAGCAGCCAAAGAGCTGAGATAAAAAACATATCGATGAAAACGATAATAATAAATCTGCCTCACCTTTTTCCAACTAAGTTCGGGTTCGCTTCCAGTCTAACCGGATGCATTTGAATACCAGTATTTTCTGGCTTTTGAGTACCCGTAACCATAGATATGTATTAGTTATTGTTTTTTATACTTATATATGTATTGTGTTTTATGGGCCTTCGTTAGGAGCGTGTCAATGAAACAAAAGACTTGGGACTGACAGTGGACGTGAACCTGACTTATAATCAGCATATTAAGAATATTTGTGCCAAGGTCTTCCAATCACTTGGGTTTGTTATGAGGCAGGCGAGTAGGTTTGCGGACAGGAATGCTATTGTGGTCTTGTATTATTCCTTCGTGCGTAGTAAACTGGAATACAATTCGCTGGTGTGGGATCCGCACGAGCAAAAGTATAAGCTGATGATAGAACGGGTCCAACGCAAGTTTGCTCGCTTTCTTAACAAAAAGTTAGGGTACTATCCCTATATGTATCCATCTCTGTTTGTCGTGGGAATGGTGGGCATCAACACGCTAGAACTGCGCACTACTACTTACTACTGAACAGTAAGATTGACGACGCGATCACGCTAGATCGTTGTTCACTGTTCGCTCCGGACCGACAGCGGGTTTCGCGTGCCGGTGCCTCTCGATGCCTATTCGCAGTTCCTTCGTCTCGTACCCTTACGGCTCGTTACGCCCCAACGTCCAAGCGATCAGTTTGCTGAACGCCTTGATTGCTCAGGAACCGGAGGTTGACATATTTGCGTGCACACATAGATCGATGATCAAAATATGTATTAAATTCTTTGGTTTATAAGTCTATTCTATGTTGTTGGCTTGGTATACGCTTTGATTAAAACTGTAAGTATAGTAAGCAATTGTTATTAAATAAATAAATAAATAATTGCCTGAAATAAAGGATAAATAAATAAATAAACAAAAAATTCAAAGTCAAAAATTTACACATGACAACCAAAACCAACGGCTTAACATTTTGTTGATAATATATATCGGATCGAGGGCACGCAAGCTATCAAAGAGATGTCAACATAGTAGTCAGGGTCCGCTAAGGCCAGTGCCTGCCAGGGTTGCGAAATTTGTTCGAAAGAGTCACTGCGGGCCTGGAACGCAAAGGGGATTTGGAGGAACACAAATGGGTTTTAGTCAGTAAGAGTCTGACACTCCCTCTCGCTCCACCCAGAGTAGAAGGAGTCAATTGATGATATCCCATTATAAAAAATGTAACACATATCACCAATCCACGGACTGACCTCGACTGACCTCTGCATGTGTAGCTCGAACTCCTCTCACCTGATAATGTTGACATCAACTAAAATACAATATGATGGATTTTTTTTTATGTGCCCCATAGAAAACCATCGAGTCTATATTCTTATATCAAAATATTTCACACCTCCTTGATTTCTTTATAACGTACGTGTCCAACAATAGCTATTTAATTTCTGATGATTCCCCATCTATTGTGAGAAACTGGGGTGAGCAGGAAGGGTATTGAACCAATCTTGGCCCCTTATAATCCATCACATTTGACTTCCTCCGCTATTCCAAGGATTTTATTGCTGATAATTAAGGATCTGAAGATAAAGAGATTATCTCACAATTTTAATAATAATTGGAAGACTGGTGTTTGAATGAATTTTATTAAGATTTTTTCGTTGATAAGATTTTTGTTATTCTCAAATTAGTTCCGGTTGGAATGAAACTTTATGAGCGACGTTTTAGATGTCTATATCTATCATTGTTTTTCACTGAAGCAAAACTTGAGAATTAAATTGAAAATTCACAGCGTGAAAAATATGGCGAAATTTATTAAAAGACTTTGAGTGTCTGCAAACAGCAGCTAAGCTCAGGTCGCGTTTGACTAAAATATCACCTGATGGTAAGCGATGATGTCAAGCGATGATCAATGGACCATGCTTGTCCTGAAATAACTTACTCACTCTTGACTTAAAGGCCTCCAGATTATAGCCATAAGTGAACACAGACTCCGACAGGGAATTCCCCTCCATGGCTTGGGCTTTACTGATCATGATAGCAGCACTCTTTTGGAAGAAAAAGGTTCTGTAGAAGATTGGCTGATGAGAAACATTGTGAAGTCGCATGAATAATGCTAGGTTACTTCTTTAATTAGTGTTTTACATTCAAGACCTCATTATTAAACAAATGATACGAAAACACGCAAACTCATTTGCAGGACCTGCTGCATGTTCTGAAGCGCCAGGAACCACATTTAAAAAACGATTTCCATCCACCACTTGCCACTGCATATGACGACAAGGACCTGGAAATCTAGGTCATGCGAAACATAGATAGAGGTATTAGCCTGCGCCAATGTATTGATATTCCAGAAGCGCAGATAAACTAAAATTATACGGACAGATAGGATTGATGCATAACGGATGGACACCCAATATGCCAATTTAATTTGGCATGTATAACTGGTAGTGGAATTAATGAAAATAGTAGTAAATTGTCCTGATAAGCTAATTACAAGTAGGAAGGAGAGGTGATATGCAAGAAGAGCGAGTATTGATTCACTTTCGCTATCAGTCGAGGTCAGTTGCGCGCGTTGCACTGGGCTACTGGAGCAACGCAGCAGTTTACTCCAAACCTTGCTGCCTAGTGCATCTCAACACTATGTTCCTGTAAAATATACCCCTAGTTACAACTATGTCTCCTAAAACGATTTTGAATAACGCGGTGACAATTGATGACGGTCAAAAGTCTTTCGGTTGTGAATTTTGAAAGAATTGTAGTCCAAAATATATAACGAACTACTCATGAGTTTTGTGAAGTGATAATGGTGTAGAAAACCAGCGAAAAGTACGCAATTTTGAATTTCGCAAGAATGTTGTCTTAAAATTAGTAGGCCGCGGGACAAAATACCTACGACATCCGAAGGACTTATGAGTAAAGATGTGCTCAAGTGAAGTAAGTTTCAAAAAAATGCAGTGCGTTTTTCTTTTTATCCCAGATTTTATTTTCGGACCATACCAGCCTCCCTCCCCTTTCATCCCCCTAACTTCCCATGGCTTATCGGATCGTTTTGCTTGCCGACACACAATCTCCTAGACATTTCTTTGAGGCGTAAATACGATTCGCTGTGCTGAATCCAATGAAAAGTGGAAAAAGATTAGAAAAGCGCTACTTTCTGGGTGAGGTGCCTAATAAAGCGGGGATCGTGGGCGTCTTTTTTAGAAAAGGCAAATTTTGTTTTATGAGGCAAGGAGTGTATCACAACAAAGCGTGACGTATGCAGCTATAAATAGGATACGTATTTGGTAGTGGTTTTTATACTTTAAGACATTAAGATGCTAGCGGCTGCTCGCGTGTTTGGGAGTATTTTGTCGGTAGAAGGATCAACTTTCCTTATTTCTGTAATCTAGAAAAGAACGCACAATTCCTGGTATCTGTAACCGATCAATAGAGCTGATCTTAGCCCGGGGAAATAATTATATCCCTGTGTACGTAGGAAGTCCGTGCACGCGTCCCGTGGATTGTGCCATCCCGTCGGTCTTGATCGGTGTCTCTCGGCTCCAGAAATCAATCTAAGTATCTGCGTAGATACAGGAAATTAATTGCGCGCGCATCCATCCGGGCGTCTAGATAGACAAACAGCATCACTCCAAGTCCACCGATCGACCGAGCGAATTTGTTTGAATCTTGAGATGCTTGCGTAGCGCTTTTGTGTAGTAACTGTCCTTTAAATCGCGTTTATGAAGCCGAAATATTAGCCATTTGAGGAGCTTTCGGTGAGTGATGTGATCCCGCTGTGATAGGTAGTTGTTTTGGATCAAAAGTTACGATATGACTCCGCCTACGGAGTCATTGTTCTAGAAAATGCCAAAATCTTAATAATATCATATTTTTTATTGTCATGTATGTATTTTATTGAGCCCTAAACAAAAGTCGTCGTGATCTTCGAGGAATTCCTCATTTATTAGTATTCCTCTTACGATGTTGTCTTTGTGAGCCAATGTTTGCCAATTTTCTATAGATTAGCATTGTGACTTTTGTCTCTGGACGATTATCATTTTGCGATGTGCCCTAGCCTGGACATTGCGACCTTCTTGAATGTAGGAATTGCCGGCCCCAAGGGCAGTCTTCCGGGAGAAGTAGTGGCGAGGGAAGGGCAAAGGCGATGGAGGGGGGCTTCCTTCGTTCGCGCAGCTCGCGCGTGTGTGTCGTCGTCGTTTGAAGCTAAGCAAACCCCTTTTTTGTCCTAGCTTAGTTCGCAACTGTAACCTGTAACCTGCTATCTAACTGAATCAAACAAATGTACAAAAAAACTCCGTCTAATAAAAATAGCACAAAAACTCCTCTATTGCAAAATAAATCTAATCAAACCAATCGCTATCCGCTTACAGTGGGACCTAAACTTAATCACCTCCGACTTGACGCTTTAAGAATTGGCACGTCCGCCTTATTCAGATTCTCAAAAGGGTTAATCCCTTTGTAGTGACAAGTATATTAGTGGAGGAGTGAAATATAAGAAATCCCATGCGTTAGATTGGTTCGGAACCCTCCCAAGCTTATCCTGTAATAATGTTTATTTTCCATCAAGAGAGACGCCTGAACACACGTATAGGGATTTAAAAATTATTTTGGACTTAAGCTTCTTTACACGTAAAACCTTTGGCTTTGTACTGTGACTGCAAAGCGTGGTTTTAAGTTGATTCCATGACGTATTACTTCCAATGAAACTCTCGTATACTTTTCCTATATTTCCAATTTTCAAAACTTTTGTAGTGTGTGAGCTTTGCCAGAAAGCTTTTATAAATGCAAGAGAGAGATAATCTTTTATATTAAACAAAGCCTTCTGCAAAGTAGTCGCAAGGCTCTTGACAAGATGCCATTTTATCGGCAATTAAGACTTTCGGAATGTCAAAATATGAGGGCGGGGTGAGGAGGGAACACGTGATCAATATCACATGAATTAAACTTTTCTAAACCCTTAGCTCTGACAATGACGGCACTGTGTGATGGCGCGCAACGAGTTTGTGAATTTCGTATTTTCGAAATTCACAAAAATGTTGCGCGCCATTTTTTTTCTTTTCTGCTGACCTCAGGTCTCCATCATGGCCTTCCATCTTCTTAGTGTTTCGCCTTCTCTTAAGACAACAGTCTAGTAAAATGGCGCAGTGTCAAGCAAAGCAGAGTTACCGGGTGTTAAATTAAGAAACCCTTAAAGCTCATATCTTACTTTTCATATTCATGATAAGACACACCATTACTGATTACCTGCTAAAAATATATCACTGTATAGATCTTTCATAAGATTATCCACAGTTAAGTTAAAGTGAAAGAAGTGCACCCAACGAGCTATTTGAAATATTTGCTTCTGATGTTAAAAAATGTCTGAATCATCAGTCGTTTAAACATTTAGAAATCAAAGACCAATATAACATGGGTATTTCTAAGAATAATTGCAACTTGATTACAGTAAAACCTCAGTAGACACAAAACTTTTACCCCATCCTGCCAGACAATAATTAGCTCAATTGCAAACTTACCGTTGGGACTAATATCGCTCCATCTACGTCGTCTGGTTTCTAGTATATTACTAATTAAATAACTAACCACCTCAATAAATCTGTTAGTTCTACTGGTAGTTTTAGCTAATGCATCAAATCTATTTAATTTACTCGTAGCAGTTTGGGACCCATTCAATGACAGTGCACAAACTGTTAAATTCATTACGATTTTATATTTTATAAAAAGCGGCCAAGTGCAAGTTGGACACGACACATAGGATTTCAGTTTCAGGGTGTAAGTGGATTTTTTTTTCTACTCCTCCGTTGTTATTTTCTGATTTATTTCGTTGCGGGAGTTTAATCGTTTCTCCGGGGCTCGTTGAGCTTCATTGGCTCGGCGTTTTACAGGTGATCACCACTGTTGATTCTGGCTTCCAGGAGTTGGAGTGGTTTGGGAATGTGGGCTTGTTTACACAGGGTTTCGTACCAGTAGCCGAAAAAATCACGTTTCTTGTATGGGGGCCGTGGACACGTGATTTTACTTCATTTTATTATTTTTTTGTTATAGCGGCGTTAAAAATACACACTCTGAAAATTTCAAGTATCTAAATATTACGTTTTGTGAGATACAGCCCGCTGATCGACAGACAGTGGGATGGACGGAGAGGCTTCCCTCTCCGTAGTACAGAATCCTAAAAACTAGCTTTTCACAGGAACTATGCATTTCTCGCGATGAAAAGCACCTACTCTACTCAACAATAGCGCTGCACCCAATAAAACTATCTCATTCATTTTATTATTTATCTATAGACCGGATGATTTTTTAAATTGTGCGTAGATGCCCAAATCCGAAACTATGAGTGATATCAAAAAACACTGAAAGGTGTCTCGAGCCTGATTTTGATGAAAATTAAAACTTCATCATTTTAATCTATAATTTTCGTAGTCAGATCAGTAGGTACCTACCCCAAGAAAAGACCTTTTAGCCAAAAATATGACTTCGATAAAAATACCTAAGTAATATTGAAAAAAAAACATATCCCATTTTAAAGATTTCCGTTACACAAAAAACAGTCGGTACCTACCATATTTTACAAACAAACTTTAGACATAAAAACTCTCGCTTTAAGACCATCTATAAACTCAAGATACCTATCTACACGATGTTTATACCGCGTCTTTGTGCAGTTTGCATGCAACTGTACATCAAAGCAACACAAACCCTCTCTGATCTTATAAATAGCCAAGTAAATGCAAGTTCACATCGTAAATCATGGAGATTATCTCTGGCGTCTTCTTCTCGAATCTTCTTGCATCTTTTGGGCTTGCATGCATAATTTATACGGCACTTATCGTTTGAATCGTGTTGAAGATAGTTTATTTTGTGAAAAACTGTTTGTTTGCTATTTATTTTGGGTACAGATGTTGTAATTACTTGATTATTTGAATTAGAATAGTTTTTATTATTAGTGTAATTAATTTAGGAACAAACAAAATCTAGCGCAGTCTTCATGCTAGAATAATGCAATAAAAGATTGACCACTTTCTCTTTAAGTTTTTACAAATGTTTTTCCCCCTCATTTAAGTTGGACTATTTTTGGTAATATAATATTATTAGTCTCCTCTTTTGTGCCCAAATGTGATATTTTTTCACAAAAGAACTTGTTTGTCTGATAGACTTCTTTATAATTTTCAGACTTTTATAAGTGGAAAATCTAATAATATTTTCTTAGTATATAAAAATCCAATTTGAAAATAATCCTAATTGAATTCGTAGCTTACAAATAAATAGAATAACATCATTTATTATTCATTTTAATGGAATTAGTAAGCATAGTAAGACTATACCAATTTTTGTATTGTAATTGAATTTCAGTTTGTCATTTCGATCAAAAATACACTCACAAAATGTACTTATAGCGTAGCAGTTAAATTTATTTTTTAATTCGTAATTAAGAGCATGCCTTGTTGCATTAAGTCCGCCCATGTACCACTATTGTACATAAAGTTTAAATAAATAAAACATTGAAATTTAAGGTACCTAATATTTAAACCCCACATTGAGGCGAAGAAAAGGGCATAAATTCAAAGATTTCTTGTTTTTTATTTTGTTTTTGCCAAATCTATCATCAATATCAATAGGGGGGAGGCGAAAAAAAACTACAACTTGTTTCTTTCCAAAATACGTTTTAGAAAAAAATCTCAAATCGACTAACAGTTACCTTATAAAATATCTATATTACGTACATCGATAGAATAAAAATAAAAAATAACGTTATTATTCATTAAAAGTAAATCGATGAAGTCCAGTAAGTATTTTGCAGTACCTAAATACCGAACTGTGTCATCGCGCATCTTTTTTTAAGCGTTCCCACAGTCGGTACTGTAGCACCACAGGGCTCCGACCGTGGTACCACTTAATAATATTAATAAATAAAACACAGTTAAGAGCCTTTACGCGGTACGGCTTTTCATACAAACTTTCACATCTTTATTTTTCGAAATCAATGAACCGATTTTAATCAAACTTGCTATGCATACGCTAGATATCTAGGTCTAAATAGTTATCAGATTTTTTTTTCGAAAAAGAGTTCAGGGGGAAGGATATAGTGATTTTTCACTTTCTATAGAAAACTTAAAATCGCTCTCTCTCCCTCTAAAATCTTTTACAAAAATGTTTTCTGATAACTATTTAGACCTGGATATCTAGCGTATGCATACCATGTTTTATTAAAATCGGTTCATTAATTTCGAAAAATAAGGATTTGAAAGTTTGTATGAAAAGCCGTACCGCGTAAAGGCTCTTAACGATCAAATGAAAACTTATTTAAGCATCTGTCTTAGAAGGTAGCCAGTATATGACTCCTATTAATAAAACAATAGTACATTCTTTCTCATTCCTCATACAAATACTAAATATTTATATTTCTGCTGGACTCTTCCAAAGTTCTAACGAGTAACTTGTCTGCCAGTGACCTGCAGCCAAGGAGTCTGGCGGTACCTACTGAATCAAAGACATTAAAAATTTATTGACTTTAGTCACTCTGTCTACTACAGTCACTATACGTTTTATCTCATTTGTACAGATAATGTTCTAATTACAATAAATGATTTGAAATACACATATTCAAAAACTGGTTATTTTATCAAACTTTATTTAACCAATCAACTTGCCAAACGCGGTCCTTCCAAAATGTAGTTGAAAAACGTTTGTGGGAAAAAAAAAACGCTGTCATTAAGCCATAAAAATCATAATAGTATACTTATTTTCATATTATCATGCTACTTTTGTTTTGTCCCATATTTTTATCGCCGAATCAGACTGTGTAGCCGGGCGGCTTCGAATTGCGATTCCAGCTTGTAATCCCAAATTTATGGACGCCGACAAGCTGATAAAAATTGTATCTCTGCCTGCCTGCATTTATCGAGTTCCGTTCAAATGACTCCTGAATGTTTATTTACACGTGTCCAATTTTGGTTAGGTTTATTTTGTGATTTCGTAGTAGTGTTTTTGGAGTTTTAAATCAAGGTTTGTTAACAACATTGTTACAAGAAAACACTTTTTTAAAAAGAGTTTAGAAAGGCAGAAAAACCTATTTTAAGGTTTCTATAGAAAGTGAAAATCTTTTTCAAAAAAGTTCTGCACGTGATACAGAACTTTTTCGAAAAAGATTTTACGTGACGTATTTTACGTGTATCATACGTAAAATACGTCACGTAAGTATAATTCAAAGCAGTTAAAAGACGCTAAAAAAGTTGACATCAAAAATAAATAAGAAGGTAGTTCAAAATTACAGATTTCCAAAGCCCAAAAATGCTAAAAACAAGGAGCAAGCAAGAAAAGCAACTACTATCACAGATAAATCTTAGCAAGCCTTCTAACATCCCTACTTAAACCATATAAATCTGACGTTACTAAATTCCATCCACTAATTCATATCCATTTAACAGAAATAAATCCTTCAAAGCTTGAAGGAATCCGTGCAGATTTCCAGAGGGTTTCGAGCTCGAGAATTAATTACAGCCAAAATTAAAGGTATCTCGTTGGTGAGAGTTTCGGAAACATTTTCACGTTTTCTAGGGATTTTCATGGCGGGCTCAGTTGGTGGCTAGGTACGATTGAAATTTTTCGAGTGGAAGCGACAAGGCTTACCACGGACAAGGATATAGTTGTGCTGGAAGTGACTTGATGGCGATACTTTGGTTGACTTTGATAAACAGGGTTACTTTGGAAGTTCGGAGAGAATGCGCATTTTTTTTCCTTGCAATCAGTATCGTTCATAGACCCTATGGTCTTCTCGCAAAATGTTTTTTTTTAAGAAGAATTGGTATTACTTGTCTTATCTGATTGTTAAATATCGAGGAATTTCTATGATAACTTTACTTTCGATTGTTCAAAACATGCTAAAACTAAAAAATACGTTTCTATTTATTTTTAACCAACTTTAAAAAAGGAGGAAGTTCTCAATCCGACAGTTTTTTTTTCAATGATCTTTGATCTTTTACGTAAAACTTGCGAAGTCTCCGAAGTAACCCTGTATTATGGTGGATTGTAAGACCTACGTAATGTTTGTAGTAGTTTAGTATGTTCATAGTATTGACCTTCTTGTACTTTCCGGAATTAATGTTATCCCGAAACGACACGGTACCTGTGGGCACTCTATACCGATGAAACCATAGTTCCTTTTTACCAACATTTATCGTAAAACATAATGCTCAAACCATTACTGTAAAACTAACTCATAAAATATCGATCATCTTTCCAGTATTCAAAAAATGCAAACCCTGTATGTATAACTGTGTATAATGGTTAATTTGAAGTACAACAAAAGTGTCTAAAACCACTACTAGAGCGTAGTAAAAAACAAAGCCAGAATATTGCACGCAGATTTTGTTGTGTCGTCGAAGGATGTTTTCTTAGAATAGAGGGTGACCACAGATAAAGCTGTCGTTATATACAACACTTTACCAGAAAACTGCCATCGCCTCGCCATATCCAGTAACACAGCATCCGTACAACACCAGTACTTTGTAGTCCACAATAAATAAAGTGGTGAGACCCGCCACCGCTGTCTGCAGTACAGCCAATTGAAATTTTATCCCAGCTTTATGCCCATCGGTACCGATAAAATGGAGTAAAATAAACAAAATATCACCCGTACGTATGGGCGGAGATTTTAAATCATAACCTTTGGGTGTTATTGGTGTATTGGTGCGGTATATCAAATTATGAAGGTGGATTTGGTAGGTTTTGGCTTTTGGACTAAATTATTTTCTGGAAGAAACTCTCTCTCTTTGGAGAAAATTATTTGTTTTGAATTAAAGCTTTGTTTGAAATTGTTTACTTTTCTTTTGCGTTTGAGCAGTGTGTCACCTGATGGTAAACGATGATGGTCGAGTATGGAGCAGGGACCGAAAGCCTTTATAAATTACGGTACTGGTATTAACGAATTTAGGTTATTTCTACGACTTAGGTTACCACTATCTGGGTAACCAGGAAAAGTAAAACGGTTACCTCCATTGAGGTTACCGATTTAAATACCGGTTACCTAAAAATTACCTGGATTACGAGAAAGAAACAGAATATCGCGATGCCGACAATTTATTGGCATTAGGTACCAGGCAAATCGTCGTGCTGTGCTGTGTACGTTTATTTAGTTCAACTTTTTGCAAAAAAATACCCGTATTGATCAAACCGGTTTCGGTCCCTGGTATGGAGCATGCTTGCTAACCTAATCTCTCTAGCTAGCTTTTAGTAAACATAGGTACTGTAATAGGGATGATTCCTGGTTAAAAATATGATTATATTTAGTCCGTCAGTTAGTTTATCGAAACATATTCGACACGTATTTTTTGCTTTATGAAATCTTCTTGTGACGTCATGTGTAGGTAAAAAGTGTACTTACATGTGACGTCACACGAGTTTTCAACGCATTGTATCGTTCTAATTTTTTGTTAACGTGAAAAACTTAAAAATACGTGTCTAATATTTTTTTGGAAATCTATCTGACGGACTAATTAGATTTGTTTAGTCATCTACCCTATTCTGCGTAGGTACAGATTTCATACTAAGTTAGTTACAAAATTAGTCATTTTAATTTCGGGTATTTAAATAAATTCACCTTTTAACATTGATATTAAGTCCACGCATCACAATTAAGCTCGCTTCAGAATTTGGTTTAAACGGATTCCTACTTAAAACTTCGAGTCAAATGAGCAAATATTTTAATCCAAATAGTATATATAAAGTTTAGTTGAATTATGCCGACCTTTGGTTCGAATTCTATTTGTTTATTAGTTCGTTAAATAAACTAATTAAAGTACACACACACATTGGATTTAGTTTTTCTTATTCAGCCAAGTTGAAAAACTAAAGTAAAAATATTTTCTGTTTAATTTTGAACTTTAAATGCAAAACTTGACACAATTTTGTTAAACTTTATTTATTTTTCAATGTTTGCTTCTGTAACGTGGGTAATGTGTTGTATTATATACAAGGTAAATTTTTAAAGTGTGCGTGGATGGCCAAACCCGAAACTATGAGGAATAACGAAAAACACTGAAGAGAGTCTCGAGCCCGATTTTAATGAAAACTAAAACTGCATCATTGGATTTTAGAACAGTCGGTATTCCTAGTCGGGAATCGAATCGGTTGATTTTGAAAAAAAAACACCCTGTATTATAACACCATTCGAAAGTGTCGCTACTAATGATCAAATTCTGGGAAACAATAACACATGGCAAGCAAAGGAAAGAGCTCACTTTTAACTAAAAATTACTTTTTTTTAAATTTCTAACGAAACCTACATAATAAACCTGCATAATAAAAATTTGTCGTTTGAGGTTAACTAGCATTTTAACAGAGAATTTGTTTTTTCACTTTACAATTACTAATTGTTATTAAAACCATGATTGTTAAATCCATACATAATTAGTTAGGTAATTTAATAACGATTCCAATAATTTACTGGTAGAGGGCTAACTATCTTAACTTCCGAGATATCGTCGTTTTAATCAGACGCGGTGTTAACCAGGACCACCCAGAATTGGCCTGAACAGATCTGCGATGCGCGAATTGTGTGCTTGACAGTTCAGAGGAAACGAAACGGGAGCTACATAGTGCCCTTTGCGGAACCCATAAACAGAAAGAAAACCACCGCAAATGCACTCTGTATATTCAAGGCAGATTCACCCTATTATTTATGATACAATATCTCACATATACTCACACCCCTGAGGTTAAAAATCAACAGTTACTCATCCCCATAAACCACATACGGGTTTAAAAAATATCGGTTACCCGTAACCGGTTACGTACTCCAATATCCATTAGGAATGACTCAATATGGGTAAAGGGCCGGTTCTTTTGCTGAATACAAACGGCGTCAATGCCCCTTTCATACTCGGGTAATACCTCATTTCAAAAGCCTTTGCGGCCGTGCCAATGTTATCACTCAATAATGTTTGGCTTTTTGAAAAACGTGCCCTTTTTATTTTATGACTTAATTTCAGAGAAAACTGAGGAGTTTTTGCAGGGGACATTATTTTTTAAAGGTTTCATTACTTGGGTTTAGGAATTAGGATCTCGTTTGATCTTTGCGAAACTAAGTAAAGGTACTAGATTTTGTCACGTTTTTCGTAGTAACAATAAGAAAGAAAGAAAGTAGGTATTTATTCAACACGACACACAATTAATTATTTCCTCCATAGACAAAGTAACTTTACAGACAATAGGTCTGCTTTTAGATAGTTACAGTTTTGAGGCTACGAGAAATATTGTTTCTTGCTACGACTGACCGGTCCAATCAATGAAAAGTTTCACAATTCCTTGGCGTAGCACCGCTACGACGCTACGAGAAAACTCACAAGCGCTACGAAAGTCTCTTGCAAACGCAATGATGATTTTAGACAATATTCATTCAATTTATAATACCTAAGTAAAATTATAATATTTTCGACGCTGATAAAAATACAAATTCAACACTTTTTGTTGATAATATACTTACTAAAGTACCATTATTTTCAGCCAAGTCGTCGACTCGAAAAATTATTCTCTCCTTACGTCTGCTTCAATTCTTACCAAGCATTTTTAAAACATTTTCATACAACTTTAGCTATTTTTATTACTGTCTACATAAATTCGCACGTGTATAACTGTCGCGAACAAGTCTAAACAAGCTCCTAAGATGTGGCACTTAAGGTGAGGAGTTGACTCCACAATAAATCATTTCAAATTATCTTTGAAAACGACAGCGGGACGACTGATGTATGAATTATTTATTAGTATGACGCGGCTTTTTATCCTGAAGAATGAAGTTGGATAGTTTTTGAGAAGAGTAATAAATCTATGGTGATATGGAAATCAGTGGCACCTTGAATGGTAGATACTTTCTAGGAAAAACACGTTTCACACTAAAAGGCGAATATTATTTCACAGATGCACTTGATAAGAGTCAATAATGCGGCCAGAGTTAAAGCCTACTTATAACTTAATCACATCAAATGCCGCTGAGGAGGTTGTTGCGCCACTATTTCCCAGCAAAAACACTAGAATATCTAGATCCCGGGTCGACGGCGCATTTTGTCCCACGCGCGCAGAGATGTCAGCATAGTAGACGAGCTCGATAGGGCCAGAGCCTGCCAGGGTTACGGATCGAAAGAGTCACCGCGGCCCTAGAACGCAAAGGGCACTAGGAGGAGCACGGATGGGTTTTAGTCAGTAAGAGACTGACACTCCCTCCCTCCAATTCATAAAAAAAGATATTCTTCAACAAGAACCAAGCTGTTTTCTTTGACCGAATTATTATTATCATAACCAAGTTCAATCAATTTTATTGGAGCTACCAGTATCGAAAATAAAATAATGTTTGTCGTACGGAAATAACCTGTTTTTGGTGGATTCTAATAAATCAGCGACCTATTTATTAATTGACCTACTTTCGGACAATAATAAGGTATATAATACTTCCTTTTACTTATTTGAAAAGATTGGTATGTACATCATAATTTGTATCAAAGTAACATTTTATCTGACATTCTTGATAAAATTTTAATAAAATCGATGTATGTTGAAACGACGACACAAACAAAAAACTATAATAATTAGGATTTCAACAACATTTTTACATGTTCATGACATTCTTGATAAAATTTTAATAAAATCGATGTATGTTGAAACGACGACACAAACAAAAAACTATAATAATTAGGATTTCAACTACATTTTTACTTGTTCTTTGGCCCATTAATTTTCATAACACAAAGGTAAAATACTTAAATAAAAATAAAAATCTTCCCAGAACCCAAACAACCATGAAATATAATTGCTACATAAACGCGATTCGTCATCCATTCATAATCTAATTTTCTGCTACCTACACAGTCGAACGCTTTCAATACATTATTCAGATGAAAATAAACAATAATATATAAATCAAGAGTATCGGCAAGTAATCGCATTTTTTACTATTCAATAACGCTAACAAGTTGAAAACGCATTCATAAAGAAATTGCTTACTTATTATGATTCATGAATATTCAATAATAAATTGGATATTGATAGAAAATCCATTTAATTTTTGCAAAAGAGCTTTTCTACACTAATGAGATGGTTCAGTACGAAAGTTTTTCTTTAATTTTTTTTTTAAATACTTCGAATTCTATTTGCTGAATGCCTAATAACAGATTTTTAATTTGCATTGAACAAGCATGTTTTGAGTTTTGATCCCCTTTTAAAACGAGAATATTATTGAACCAACAAGCATAATATTCGAAAATCTCAACAATAGTGATGTGCCATGTGAAAAAATATTACCAAAAAAATGAGTAAAACGCGTTTTATCGATCACAAATGTTATTACACGCGGGAAGCGAAAAACGAATGAATTTCCATATTGAAATCGCTATCGCACCACTCTATTACTGCACTATTGTGCACATGATGTATGTTTTCCTAACATCACGCGTGATTTCGGTTCTGACGGGCGGACGCCGAAAGAATGCCGAAGGGCGGACCTAGCCGAAAATGGAGGGGCGTGCGAAAATGGAGGGGAGTGCGAAAATGAACGAGTTGTCGAGAAAGGCGCGTGCTGTGCGGATCTCAGGTGAGTAAGATTGATGAATGCTATTTTGTTGACTTTTTTGAGTTATGTAACTCAGCTGTGTTGATGATTTCCTTTAAAGTGTGTATTTTCAGGTTTTTTTTCTAAGATAGTTTTGTGCTGACTCTTTAGTCATTTGGTTATAAATCAAGTAAACAAATGCGATTTTTATACTTTCAACGTGTGCCTTTTTAGATTATACAACATTCTCATGTGTGGTGGGTACATATAAATGTCGTTAAAAGAATAAATATCGCTTTTTTTACTTAAAAATGATACAAAAACGGTTATGCACCTTTGAACAGCTAGTTAAAACATACGGATTTTTTTTATCTTAAAGTCACAGGAACGAGTTTTAAAATCGATGTTCGCTCTCCCTAACACAAACTTATCACCTAACTAGAAGGTGCTACAACCGTTAACAACAATCTCGACGGAAAAACATGGATATTAACATCCATCACATTATTATGTTATGACTAACTGTTATTTTACGAGCATCTAATGGCCCGATAAGGGTATTTTATTATTCCCTAATGGCTTATACCTGTCTTAAAGCGTTATTCGAACGATGCGTTATGACCATACATTGTGGCGCCAATTTCGCATAATGGATCCATCTTTATTGTCTCTGAAATGGTATTAGAAGGCTATATAAATCTGATAGTTTTGGAGTTTATGGGGTATTTTGTTTTGAAGGTTTGGGTGTGAAATTTAACGGGGAAGAGGTAACTGTACCTTTACAGGGTGACTTTTAATTTTTTTTTCCAATGATATAAGTCACCCTGTATGTTGTTAAGCAGCTGAGTCAAACGTAGCACTGATTTTCGTTAAGTAAAAATATACCGAATTCAAAACAATCGCTTATAAGTAGGTATCTAAGTATACAATCTAATCATTTTTCGACGTTTTCTGTATGGTTTCATGTTTCCAAAGGATTACACGAGACATATTATTATGTACCAATCACAAACATAGTAAACATTGGAAAATCCACATAAAATCAATTTATAAACTGCGCAGAATATTCCATCAAAACAGATCGCACACAAAAATATCAATCTATAGGTATACACAAATATTTTCTACGCATCAAAACGACCTAAATAATCTGACCTCTCGAAACCCATTCAAAAGTAAAGGATCCATCTCCATTGAAGAAATATTACAAGTTTCTCACAAAGCTTCATTTAATTTGCCAGTTCTTGATGTGGAAACAGAATCCATTATAACTTAGTACTAACAATTTAAAGTTTAAAGTATCCAGTCTTTAGTCTTCCTCTCCATTGAAATGTTTTAGTTAAGAGAATAATAACTATTTTGTAAACTATTTTAAACTTAACTAAATTTTCTTTAAGGGCTATTTTATCTATAGTCAGAAAAATAACTGGAGAATAATAATATAGCTTGACATATTACTATTTAAAAGCTGCCCAACCGCCATTTTTTATTCCTGAAGTAAAAGTTATCTGACGTTTGAAAAATCGCCCATTAACCTATTTCTTTGTACTACTTACCACTAAGCAAACAGGATCCTTTACTCGAATTCAATTATTATAGTTTTCGACCTAAGTCTAATTTTTACTGGAATCTTGATTTATGTAGTGACAATTCAGCCCACTATAAGGTGCTTCTCTAGATACCTCGAAGCAGCAGTAGATGAAATTTTCCCTGACTCGGTTCTCAGAATTCAAACGGTCGACTGAGTTTCGGTCCCCTCAAAGTATTATTATTACAATTTCAAAGAAATTCATGGGTAGTAACACATAATAATAATTATTACCAGCAAAGCAGCACATTTTGAACTTAACCTTGCAAAAAAACCGGCGTTCATTTTAACATTTCATCAACCCCTCGCATGGTCGAAAAATCAATATTGTTGCTACCCAAAACTTCATTTGTTAAGCAGAATCCCTACAAAAAACTACGCTTTTGATTGAAACGAGACTCTCGGTGAAAGCCTATAGTGTCCAGATTATTTTAATATAGCGGCTAGCTAGGGGGATGAAATCCGGAGGGTCAGTTGGTAATTTTATAAATCCGTATAGAGATGCATTCAGGCATACATACGTACTACTACAGATGCGTTTTGCGTGTGTAGTGTTACCTATTGAAATATCAAAGGATTAAAATACTAAAAGCAATGCAACTGGATTTAGTTGGCAACATGATTATAGCCGTTAAAGGACTCTGCATGCTGCATTCTGATTGGTTCATGCATGTAGACTCATCAGCAATAAGTCCTTTGATGGCTTTTAGGACTAAAATTGAATAATGTTCGCCATTCAAAATTATTGACGTCTGCAGTATAGTTTGTGGCCCTTCTTTCTTTCCTTCTATAGTTGAGAAAAAGACTAGGCAGATTCATAGAACCTGTTTTGCAAAATTAGGGTCATCAGTATTTGTTGACCGTTGGGGTAGACGAGTTCTTGAGTGGAGACCGCGAAGGTTGGCTGGTAGCAGCTGGATGAGAGTCTGTTGCACTAGGAGAGGCCTATGTCCAGCTGTGGATTGCTATAGGCTGATGATAATGATGATGATGTTGTTGAAATATTTGTATACCTTTTGAAGCACAGACAAAACATTTTTAATCATTCACAAGAAGCGGATACCCAAACAAATTAGGGAGAAAGCCAATTAACCATCAAGTTAACATCTCATTCAAATTAAAACAAATACTTTGTACGTCTTCGAATAAACAAAAGGTAAAAATACTCAAATGGTTATTTTATTTAAATTAACCAGCGAACGCAAATTATGAAGTACTGGAATTATAAAGGAGTTTATCTCAAGTGTACGATTTCTTACTAACTAACTATCGTCTAGGGATGTTTTAAACTGAAGCCACGCTTCAGTAAAATATTATTACACGTTGCATGATATCAGTGAAGACCTTTTGAAAAGAATGACGAAAAACGTTAATCGGTACTTTTGTTCCGTACCAGAGGTAGTGTCAATAATTTTGCAAATAACAGTGTTTTAGATGCAATAACTAAAGGCAAATAATGTATTTAAAAAGTCTGCCAATACCACGGCGTAATTGATGGCAGACCACGCAGCATTTCAGTTTTTCATGTTTAATAACAATAACCACAAATATAACGATTTTTAAGGAATAAACGATGGGTTGACTGTGTAAAAGATGATACGGCTAGAAACAGAAGTTCCTTCTTAAATGACGACAAATCAAGAGTCAAAGTATGAACAAGGGCAAGAGAACTACGGCAAAAAGTTATCGCCAAAGTCGTCAAAGATACAATACCAAACTACAAAGTAGCCTTGCAATAATTAAAGCACTACTTTTTGGACAATCGTGAAATAACAGTTCAGATCACAAACAATAATAAAACAAGGAAATCAAACGAGCTTTCCTTTATCGCGCGAATTTTCAATCTTTCCATCGGAAAAAAAAACTCCGGTTTCCACTATTTTTGTCTACATGGAAGTTAAAAGAGAGTACCTATCGCACACAAAGTACAGGTCCGGTTCGGTCACGGGCCGGGTCCGGTACATAAATATTACGAAGCAATCACTGTAAATACTACTATACACACAGGTATATCTTCCGGCCGTCTGACGCGGATGCATATGGGAAAATGTCAGAGCGTTTTGTGTTGCCAGTACTGACGTAAGTACTTGTAAATACGACCTAGGTATCAATGAGGTAGGTAATTGTGGTTTGATTGGAACTTGTCAAAGGTATAGGTGCTTAAATCGTCTTTATAGCTTAAAATAAACTTGTTTAAAAAGGTTAAAAAACGTAAATTTATCTAAATAAGTGAACTCAGATTTAATAAAATTCATGATTTTTCATTTTTATATTTAAAAATCCTTCTAGAGAATAGAATTCAGCGAATGGAACTTAAAATTCCATTCAGAGAAAAAAGAAGCTCACAATTATGTATACAATCTTTTTTTACCTTTGATATCATTACGGTACATTATTTAAACGCTTTTGTAGAACATTTTTGATACTAAAACTGATAGAATTTGCTTACATTTTAGACCCATCAGCGACGCAAGTAAGTGCCTTTAGACGAGTGTTCCGCAATGCGCTGCATCCTGTTATTTTGCATATACGTTCATGCAGACGCTATTGATTTTGTCTGTGTTAGGGGGACAGCTTGATAATCATATTATATTGTGTTTTAAATATATTCTCCTGGGGTTCGGTGCAATACACATCTACATTTTGACGTGTGTGTGTACATTTTGACCTTGAAGCGGCTTCCCCTCGCGAATATCCCTTGCGCAACCCTTTAAAACGTTTCATTATTTGAGTAATACAGGCCTTTGTGTGTTGTAATGGTTCTTTATTATTAGTCTGACATTGAAATGGTGTGTTTTGTGTATCGATCGACTACTTTCCCATAGGGTGTTTGCTGACAGGTTTTTTGTTTATCTCAAACTGAGTACCTCTGGGAACGTCCATTCTGTGTCATGCTCATCACATCAATGGAAAAAAAAGTAATGACGTTTTTAGGCCACGAACGAATACATCATGCCGTGGCCAGCGATTTCCCTGTCAAACGTGTTGATAGTATCCTTATCCCCCCAAAATCATTCAAACGGTCAGTTGGGGGGTCCCAGATTTAGTAACATTTACGTGTTGATAATACCGTGAAGCACAAATAAAAATCAAGCACACAACAAAATCGTAGGTACCTTTTTTAAAACTATATAGTCAGTCAGGGCATCCCACCCATTTACATAAAACGTTTTGGAATTGCTGTTATTGTGCGTACAGTGAAGGACTAGTGTAGGTGACTAAAAGAAATCTAATTAGTCCGTCAGATAGATTTCCAAAAAAAATTAGACACGCATTTTTCTTTTTTCACGTAAACAAAAAATTAAAACGATACAGTGCGTTGAAAAATCGTGTGACGTTACACGTCAGTACACTTTTTACATACAAAAGAACCGACTTCAAAAAAAACACTACAAAGTACAAAATAACTTTAATTTCGGTAGTCGGTGTTTGGTTGCTTCTTAGTTAATTGACACCGACTTCCTAAATTAAAGTTATTTTGTACTTTGTAGTGTTTTTTTGAAGTCGGTTCTTTTTTGTGAAAAAGTTTTTTATTTTTCACTTTTACCTCACACCTAACAACACCACTGGAAAGTCACAGGAAAGCAAAAATACGCAATTTCGTATACATGGATAGATAGATAGATAGATAGATAGATAGATAAAACATTTATTTGATGCAAGTAAAGAAACACGGCACACAAAAGAGTTACACAAATTAAGAAAAGTATGCAAATATTTGAAATAACAAACAAAGGAAAAAAAACAGAGTACCATGATTACAGTAAGTCTGTATGGCATCTGTGGCAGAAGTGCCAAACTACCTTCCTACATAAATATATTTGAAAATGACAAGAAAAAAAAAATAAAAATATTATCTTGTGCGGTGCGTGTCTCCAAGTTGCACCAAATGGGAGTCCAGCTCAGCATGTGCCAGGCAAATGTACCTGACGCTGGTATTCTGCTGGATCCTTATAGTGGCATACAGACGTCGAGCAGATACAGTTAGAAAACGAGAAAAGTGAGAAGTGGTTTTGCATTAAGTAACTGTTTGGTGAGTGTATTCACATTATTTTGTACTATTAGGTGTATATGTAATATTAATAGACATAATTATATAAATTAAGTAAAAGGAATTATATTGATATAATTGTGTGTAAGTATTTAAAGTTATAATTAAAGTAAGCGATTGTAAAAGATAGGCTGTGATATACTGTGTTTACAGGATGTTTTGCTTTTTTCCACAGACATGCGGCGGGTACCCACTGCCAAACTTAAATTAACGACGTGTTCGAAATCGTCACGCCTAGTTCTTTCTGCGAGTTAATAAGGAACTGTCGAAGCCGACTTCTAAAGGTACCAAGTATTTTAATGTTTCTTATCGGCGGGGGAATATTGTTCCAGCATTTGGAATGATGGTTTGGAAGGATGATTTTTCCACATATTTTTTCCAGCTATTTGGATTTAAAAACCAAATTGCTCTACCGATTTTGATAAAAATTAAATGGGACCAATCGAAAAGTATATCCTTTCACATAAAACAAGATTTTTTCAAATCGGTTCATAAATGACGGAGATATGAGGTAACAAACACAAAAAAAAAAAAAAAAAATACGATTGAATTGAGAACCTCCTCCTTTTTTGGAAGTCGGTTAAAAAGCAAAAAATACGTTCCAATATTTTTCGATAACCTAACTCACGGACCAAATAGAATCATATATTTTTAACCAGGAATAATCCCTATTCCCTGTGTTTCCTGATAGCCACAACCTGGGGGTCTTTAAAGTCAATAGTGAATAGGTTAATTTGAGGCAAGCGTCCTCTATGGTAGACCTCATCATGGCTTTCCAGCAGTTGGGATTGTGTTCAAACACGAACCTATCAATCATGAAAAAAAAACTTGCACAAAATGCCCTCAACCATAGACTTGAAACAGCAACAAATGCAATACGCCGATCGAAGCGCAAAATTCTCCTTTAAATAAAAACTTTGCAGCTCGTAAGACGCTTTTCAAAGTGGCTGCTAAACTCATAAGAAGTACTCTCAGTTCTTCAGTTACCCCCGGCACCTTGCATTTTGTATAAGACGGGAACATTTTAGATTAACTTGCTTTAATTATTGTCTAGGTAAACACGGTAACGCGACGCGTGTGTAATCACGATTAGTAATTAGGGATATACAGCGAGGAGGGATTCTAATGTCGGGTACGGATAGAGTGGGAGCGGTGAGCGATTTGTTTATTTATTTTTTGCGACTGTTTGCTGTATTTTTCTCAGTATTTCTTAATATAGTCAGTAGAGTGGGAGTGGTGAGCGATTTGTTCCTTTATTTTTTGCGCCTGTCTGCTGTATTTTTCTCAGTATTTCTTAAAATAGTCGGCCTATAAATACCCACTGCCAAGATACAGGTCTTCCTACTCTTCTTAAGTTTGAAAGGCTTGATATTTGTTTTATTTCAAATGTGTTATTGGGTTTTATATCATGAAGTTCTCAGCAACAAACCCAGACTCTGGATTCGTGTTTAATTGTTGGGCAATGGGTTAGACAGCATGGGGTTACATGGCTGATAACACTAAGGAATGGCTTAGGTACAGCAGAAGATGTTTTGCAGCTGATATAATGATGCTGATGACATTGTGGGGAAACTGACTGCATAACATGTTAAATCTGCCGCACTGGGCCCACACGTGGTCATTCGTGGCCCATTATCTCTCATAGAGAAGTCTGACACCTAGGTCTGTAAAATCATAATGAGGATGTTGATGATGACATAAATAACTTACGAAACCTGGGTCTCTGCCACCGAAAACAGACTTATAAATCTACACTTTATGGCTGAAAATGTTTTATTTAATTTTACCAACACACAAATAGCTAGAACATTCAATGATATTGACATTCAGCTAGCACAATCAGCAAACTGAACGAGGAGGGAGGCAATATGTCTAGATCCAATGGTCGTTGAGGCTGACGGTCCTCGAGTAGTGACGGCGAATTGGCAAACGTTGGAGTAATATGGACGTATTCAAATAGACTGACAATGTCCTGTGGTAGAGGTTTGAATTGGATGGGTAAAGCAGGGTTATAAAGGTATCTATGAGTCCAAAAGGCCCTACAGACATACTATGTTACGGGATTGATTAAAGTTGGCGTGTAAATCGAAGTAACTGAAAATAGTTTGTATATGCCATGACTTTTTGAAGTACAGAAAGTTTATAAATTAGACCAGTCTAACTGGATCCAGCGGGATGGAGCGATTGCCTATCTGACCTCCACAACCCAGTAACTGTGTAACACGATACCCCTTGGCAAGATTAGTTACAGATTTTCTGGCTTCTGACTGTCCGTAACGACTGTCAAAGATCTTCAAATGACAGCCGGAGCTAGCGGCTTAACAAGCTTTCCGAGGCACGGAGGAAACTCGCTATGTAAAGATGGTCACCCATCCACGGACTGACCTCGGCAAGCGTTGCTTAACCTTGAAGATCGACCCGTGCGGCTATTATTAAATAGCCACAAGCTGCTCTAAACGCCTTACTAAAGTACCATAGCAAAATGTTATTCTTTTACATGTTTGTATACTTAACTTTATATACGATTTTATTTTCAGGATTGTGACGATATAAATAGTTCCTGAAACTTTTCTCATACGAAATACAAATATTCAGCTATTCAGGATTACATATTACTAGTTGAAATGTTAATTCATTGCTAGGGTAGTCGTCCATACTTCACTAGACTTCGAAGACACAATGCATTGTTTTACAATTAATGCATCAAAATGATACATCATTATCCTCTTGGCCCTAGACCTTTTTCTTAAAAAAGATGGGAAATCATCAAATCACTTCTTCCGCTCTGGGTGGAGCAGAAGGGAATATCAGACTTACCGACTAAAACCCATCAGTGTTCTTCCTAATGGCCCTTTGTGTTCCAGGGGCGCGGTGACTCTTTCGAACGAATTCCATAACTTGATTCCGTAATTATTCACGTTCTTCTTCCGTACTTTTCATCTCATCTTCTCATTATCATCTTTCACGAAGCCTAACCATCGTTTATTTACTGCCCATACAGCCCACCTATTTTATCATCGTCATATCAGCCAAAAGACGTCCACTGTTGGGCATAGGCCTCCCCTAGATGGGGATTTGCCATAATCGCCATGCTTGGCAGGCGGTTTTGCAATCGCAGTGTAGCTGTAGTAATGTACCTACAGAGAATGCTGCTGCCCATTCTCTGGTGAGTCCCTTAGTCGCCTCTTACGACACCCACTGGAAGTGATGGGATGATGCTATTCTTTTACGTCTGACACCAAACGAAACCTATTTTTATACATAATAATTTGTTGCAAGTTACCAATTTGTTGGAAATTATATTTCATGCAAAATATTTAACGCCTCTGCCACATTTTTGTAACTTTTTGTGGTGAAGTGCGAGATCTTCAACAACAAATTGAAGATCTCGCACTTCACCACAATCTCACCCGGTGGAAAGGAATGATGTGGTCGACGATGGAGCACGCTTGCCTAGAAGTAACCTATTCACTCTGTGAGTGACTTAAAAACAGACTGTGACAGGGAAATCTACTCCATATATATACGCACAAATAAAGTATATATTCCCAAAACGATTTGTGCCTGTGGCTGAGATGTCCTATGACTATGTTTTGTTTGTGTGCTCAAATTTTTTCATCATGCTTAGACCCTCAGAACAAACTCCGGCAGGGACCTTACCTGTACGCACAGCTAAATTTGACAAATAATCGCTAACACTGCGCCCACACGAAACTGATAAACCACTGCGTGCGAGTCAAGAACACATGTTTATGAAACTTTGTTAATATTTAATGTATATGCGAAAACGGCGTTGATTTGTAGGCACTTTGCGAATAATTTCAACGTGCTGGGTAGCCGCTAATTCCATAATATGACAGACGCGAATGGCGTAGACGGGTTGGCTAAGCAGGTTGATAATATATTTAATATTGGGTGTTTAATCATTGATGCAAAAAGCGTACCTATTGTGTGCTACCGAGGTTTTCTGTTTGATTAATTGTATGGAGAATTTAATTTATTTAAGAGGTTTGAGTCATAAAGAATCTTTTGTGAGAGTTGTTAACTAGGTTTCAGAAATGGAAAGTAGTTAATGCCGCTTGATTTAAACAAAATCAGAAGGGTTTCAAATAATAAGGGTATGAGAAAGGCTCAGAAGTAAACTGTGCTGAAAACGTTTTAACAACATGTCTACCTCTGCCTACACCTTACTTAGAAGAGTTTTACGTACAGTTTCTGAAAAGATCATTTTAACGCACATTAGAACAATCTTGTTATGCCAGTCATTAATAGTTAACGCGCCTAGTACATAAAACTTAAAGAAATCAACTGTAACAAGCAATCTACCATTAATTGTAACAAGCACTATCAAAAATGAAAACTACAACGACTTCTATGTCGGTTGGTGTTATATCAATAAACAACGTACAAATCAAAACAATATCATAAAGCTAAACTATCGAACACTCCATATACTCGTACCATTTTAACGAACCAAAATCATCGAAGCCTGAAACAACAGAGAGATTTATAAACCGCAGACTACAATTATCACACGTGACAGATTGCGCCTTAAACGTAATTAAAGGGTGAAAACGTAGATACAAAATTAAATTAAAGTAAATCACATCAGCCGAAGATTTACTGAGATAACTATGAGCGTTCAACGTGAAATCGAATCAGCGACGCGATTTAGCGGTTTTCGCTAACATAGCTATGGGTTTCTATAATATAACTACTCGTAAGTCGTATGCTACGTGTCGTTTTTGATTAATAAAATCGATAATGAAGGTGAAGCCATGTTTTTGTGATTGGAATAACATATTGGATGAGCTTGACGCCTATCGACAGGATTGGTCCACACTAGCCCAGAGCCGGGCAGAATGGAAGGAAGAAAGGGAGGCCTTTACCCTGCAGTGGGACGGAATAGGCTAAAAAATAAATAATAACATATGCAGGCTTTTTTTTTTTGAGGATTGGAAATCATCAAATGACCCCTTCCGCTCTGGGTGGAGCGGCAGGGAGTGTCAGACTTCTACTGACTAAAACCCACCCATGCTCCTCCTAGTGCCTTTTGCGTTCCAGGGCCGCGTAACTCTTTCGAACAAAATCCGCGACCCTGGCAGGCTCTGGCCCTAACGGGCCCCAACGCTGACTGCTGCTGATTCGGCGCGCGTAGAACACAGCGTGCCGTCGACCCGTTGGCTTGTTCTGATCGGACGGCGAGCTAAAATATGCAGGCTTTCATTGTTATTAATAAGAGATTTAAAATCGTGTTCTTGGTGAAGTGATTTATTTATTTATTTAAACTCTATGTACAATAGTGGTACATGGGCGGACTTAATGCAACAAGGATGATTTTAGTAACATAAAAATTGTTGAGTAAAATAATGACGACGAAGCAAATAAAAAGTACTCATAGCGCTAATACATAATATTCTTCTCATATTTTAGTCTCACAGTAGAAAACTATACTACAGCTACTTTTAGACCTAAAATTGTTACTTAGTATTTTGTATTACTAAGTATTTTTAAAGTTAATATATTTATGAAAACCCAAATTCACACGACACTGTTCATTGAATTTAATTTATTCGTCTTCACCTTACACATTTCTTTTGAAATATTAAACAGATATTTTCTGCGAATTTACGAATATACTTTTAAGCACCTTTCTACATACACTAATAGGGCTTTTAAAGAAAAATATAAGTACAAGAGATAATAAAAACATTTCGTTAGCAACAGTCTGGTGATTCAGGAGGGTTTCACACAGTAAATACACAAAAATTGCTTCTCAAATAAAATTTGAAGAGGTTAGAAAGTTTTATATTATTAGAAGAAAGTCTTCGGAATATTCTAACAACTTTGACACTTGGGTTAAGTGGGGCAGTCACCAGTAAATTGGCGAAGATTTGATAAAACCAACGTTATCTATATTTTCTATTTCAAGAATGTATTTTCAATATTTCGCATAGCATTTTATTTTAACATGATTTTTCGCAGAGGCATGCTATTTATTTTTGTATGTATATTTTTACTTATTTATTTAAACTTTATGTACAATAGTTGTACATGAGCGGACTTAATTCAACAAGGCATTCTCTACCACTAAGTCAACCTATTGGTTAAAAAGCCTACACTGTGTACTGTGGTGTATTTTTAAATGTATTCAATTTACTTGTTATGATAAAAAAGAAAATCATAATAATTATTTACCTACCTACTTAACTGTTTGTAAAAGGACACGTTTGAAGTTTTCTAAATGATTCACAGTAGCATAAATGTGAGAATACTAACACAAATAACAAACGCATTCAATAAAAAGCTAACTAAAACGAATACTCAGCAACTACTGCTGAAAGATTGAAAACGGTTTCCATTAATTTTTCTATAATTAAATTCTCTCATTCGCACAAAATAATTGAAAATGCGGCACGAATCGTTTGAAACCTTATTCCATATTTTCGCACTCCGACGGCTTTACGTAACAAGTGCGAAAATAAACGCGAAAATCTCGTGAACGTCTTAATTTCCTGCTGCGGACTTGGGGATTAAGATCCTGAATCGCCGTTATCCACTGATATAAATCTTTTAACACTCATTCGGGTTTAACAGATCTGGCTTGAGTCTCGCTAACTTGAACAACTGCAATTAGCTTTAGTTGCCAAAGTCTCGGTAATCTCGCAAACTGGGCGTTTATAATTTAAATACGCAAATGGGTGTACCGCTTTAAATAAACGTCTTTTATTTTTATACCGTTTTTATCTTTTCGACTTTACGTTTTATAATGAAGCATTAATTTCTCCAGTCCATTTTTTCTACGTATGAAATTGAGATTTAGTTAAATCCACAAGGAGAAAAGTTCGTATCAAACCATTATTTCAGAAATCAAATTTCAACTTTTTTCCAAGTCTTTGAATAAATTATAAGTATAAATCAAAGTTTGAATGTTAGATTTTAATTTAAAATAGTTAAACTAAATGCAGTTAGATTAATACTAAATGAATAACGGCCAGGTCGTTCATTTTGATGAAAATTTTATTCATCGATGCGTTAAAAGGTAAGAACTAAGTTCATTATTCAAAATTAATAATCCGCTAAATTAAATCTAAACTTTCTCAGACCTCCTTTAGTATGGAGGTACCCGAAAATCATTTTACAGGGTGTTTACATTCTCAATTTCGTGAAATTCATTTTCTACACGCATTTGGTTCGCCTCGCATAAGTTTGAAATAATGATAACTTTGCCAAGTTGCATTTTTAATGTTTCTTACTTGCTAACTTGAATTTCGGTGAAATCCCTTAAAATATCACACAAACTTGTATTTTTAAGCAGAAATAATGTTGAACTTAGCATGAATTTTGTAAGTCTGACTTTAGTGATCTGATTTTATTTAAAATTACAATGTGTTGGAATAATTTAGCTTGGAGTTTTGATTTACTGCGTGCAAATGTGCAGAATTTAAACGGTCTAATATTTCTTTAAATGCAGACTTACATTAGTATTCTCATATTTTAATAATCAACTAATAATTTGGATGTCACCAACTATATTTTAAATTGCCTTAATTACTGAACTCAGAAAAAGTGATCATACAAAATAGAAACGGCTTTACTTACGTAGCTTTAAAGAACAGCCTCTACATACTTTCCAAGGAAACATCCAAAAGAGAAACAAAACGCACAGTCAACATAACTTTACCCCTTGACATTAAACCAATAAATCAACCCTGTAACAGCGGTTATAAATTACAGTTATAACAACCACATTTTAAACTATAACAGAATGTAATAAATGGAGACACGCATCGATTGTTTAATGACATTTATAATTAAATTGTTGTCGCCGACGTAAGCATTAAAGGGTTGAAGATTTAGTTAGCGCATGGGTGAAGACTGTTGGGATTAATATTTATATTGTATATTTAGGGTTATTGTTTAGTGTGAAGATTTTAAAGTGAAGTGCGAAAATTATTTTTTAACATTATTTTATTATAATTATTATTTTTAATATAATTATTTTTTAAATTGTTACACAGTCACGGACTTATCGCTAAGAGTGATATCTAACGCACTACATTTGGATGGACTGAAAGAAGAAGATATAGAAAGGCGATAATGATAGGTAAATCAAGATTGAAAGAAAGTAAAGGGTATTTTCCAACCCGTCGCATGTACCTGAGGGCCAGTTCTACTACTTTTTTAGCAACGTCCGCATTCGCGTGTTAGTCGCAATCTGTCAAAAAGCCTCAATTACCATACATTTTTGATAGGTTGCATTTGGCATGCGAATGGGAGGGAGCGTTGCATAAAAATGAATAGAATTGATACTCAGATGCTACAAATGATTAACTAATAAAACCGACATCATATAGTACAAATCTCAACCCCCCCCCCCTCCTATTGAAACATAACAAAAAGCCAAATTAAATAAAAATCTCTTAGCAGAACTCAAGTAAATTAAGTTTACATAAAAATCATATCACGCTCTAATTGTCGCCAAGAGATAGCAGAAACGGAGTTTTGTCCCCCAAACCAATATTGACACTACTAGGGTCCCTTTACATCTTGTCTGTTGTTCAAAGCAGATTAATGTTTGTGCCCGCTTATTTGCCCGGTTCTTCATAAAAATGCCCGAACAGTGGCTCGGATAAACAAGGGCAACCTTTAATAATGTCCCACCGTTGGTTTATGATGTTATCGGTCTGTAATCCTTTCGTGGTTCGCGAGTAGATTGCTTGTAATTTATTTGTATTTTTTGTAAAACAGTGTGATGACTTTTACGAGTGTTTTGGTGTTGTTAAGCATTACAGGGTAAAATTTCCAGTCATATTCGATTCAATTTGCATTTCGAAACTTAAAATGGTTTGCATGGCGAGAACTTCCACCACTTGTACCGTCAAGGTTGTGTCGAGGAACCATTAAATAATGGACTCTATTTTTCAATGGCTAATTATTTTTGATGCGAATAACAACTTATTAGGCGACTAACTACTTGGTTGCAAAAAAAATAACTTGGTAGCGATTAAATATTTTTAACACAATTATATTATATGAGCTACAAAAGGCAAGTATCTATAAAAACTAAATAATGACTGCTACTATAAAATAGCAAATATATTAAACAGGGCCAATGAAATAATAGGTGAGGTATTAAAAATAATGACTTGGCGGCTAATATTAACAGCGGGATATCAAACATTTTGGTGTTTTAATTGGTGTAAGAGCGAGCGAAGCGAGCTTGGGACTTGGGGCACCCCGACTTGGACAGTCGGTTATTTTTTTTTTAAACCACCCAAAAATATTTATTTATTTTTATGACCATGTTCATACTTTCTTCTTATCTCAGTTAATTTTATAAACAACCTCATTGTATAATTTATGAAAGCCTTTTTCTACTTTTTATCCGCCGTCAAGTTGTCGCCTAAGAATAAATTCAGTTGCCACACCAAAAAATCACTGCCAATTTAAATTTAAACAAAGCTTACAACTCAATATTAAGCTGCTACTTTATACTTAAAATGCTACTTCACTGTAGCTACCAACCTATTATTTTTGCTACTCGTTTTAACTATTTTAAAAACCCTAAATCAGATTAGTTTGTCGCCGCGTTAAATACATGCCTTTTTCAATTTAACTAGGTACATTTTGCGTAACTCTGGCTTGACAGCCATCCTACCTCTTTCATAAGATTCGAGCGAATAATAATGTGTGTCCCATTAAGTTTCTAAACTTTTAAAGAGGTCCTGATGAAAGAGTTTGGTTCTAATATACTTATCTACTCAAATGGTGGAAGTCATCAGTTTCTCAACACACACATTCGAAACCTCATCAAAATATTTATCTAATTAAAAATATGCATTTAAAAACAAGCATTTTCAATTTAAAATGCCGCAAAAAACAGTTTCCCACTGAACAGACAATTTTTCCTTTAATATATTTGCACGGAACCGGCTAACAATATTGGAGATACCAGGAAATCATAAGAGATTTGGAGTGGTCGGGAGCAAACAGTCGAGAGACATAGGAGCCGTGATCTCCACGTCTAAGGATTTTAATTACTTATTGGAAACTTGTGGCCGGCGGCTGTATGGGAGCATCTCAGCTTTATTGCGAGATTTCGAAACTTCACATCAGATTACGTGGGTACTATTGTTTTCTGAATTTTTGGGAGGAAATATATAGGTAGCTTTATAAATAGTGTAGCTTTGAAGATTTATAAGTGCCTATGTAGGCCTAAGTGAAATGCAGCATTAAATAAAATAGCTTAAATCACAAAGCCAGATCGTAGAATTGGCCATTTCATGAATTAGTCCGCAATTTCATTAAATATCGTCATTGAATTGTTACTGGGCGGTATCTCTTTTTTTTGTCCTGGTAAGAACATTATTAGTCCGTCATACTACCTACTTAGAGAATAAACAACAGTTTCTCCATAGAATAGCATACTCTTTATTACGTACACCATGTAAATTACAGAAAAGATAGGTGGCAAAAACATTACAAAGGGAGACACAATGGCGGCCTTATGGCTAAAAGCAATCTTTTAAAGACAACATCCATAAGGCAAACCATTAGACAAGAAAACATCAGACAAAGCAAAACGCCTAGTTTCCATAGCGCCTCAAAGATACCAATCTCATTTTAGTATAAGTCATCTCGAAAGCCAATAGCGAGATAAGACCTCCAACCAATAGTAAGGCCTCCAATGTCAATATAATACAGGATGTGATTCCGTCGCGACACGCGTCAACTTACTATGCTGACAGATCTTGAGTGGATTCTCAGACATCAAAGTGATGGGTGGAAACTATTTGTAGGTATCTATTTAGGAGAAGAAGTACCTTAGACCTGACTGGTCTTATTAGTTTAGACGGACTGGTATAAAAAACATTACAAAACTTTGCTTTAATAGTTAAATAACGACGTGACCTAAATCAATTAGAATCCTATTTAAAACTTTAATTGAAATAAACAAAAACATTTATACGCAAACGAGCTTTGATAAAATCAAAACAAAATAAAAATCTGAATTAAAATAACCACGAATTTCATTTTAAATAAATCATGAAACACCTCCATTTATTTTAAATAACAAAAAGTCCATTATAATGAGTTTTCACCTAAATTCAACAAAAAACTGGCATTTAAAGTTAGAACGAATGGGAATTGAGAAAAAAGAATAAAATTATCCGAAAATTCAAACACCGAATTTCAATTTCACTTTCTCACCGTGACTGTGTGGATTTAAATAGTTTTGTTATTATTTTATTTTGCACAAGTTTGTACCGTGCATTCTCATAATTATGGTAAACACCAGATAAATGTGCAATAACGGTCATTGAAAGACATACATTTATTGACTTTCTTAATATCAAAAACAGATATAAAGACATTAAGCTGCTGTCCTGAATCGGCTTCTATCGTGATCCTTTACGTTCTCGAGTTATGAAAAACGGTTCATAATGTATTATTAGGGAAAGGTCAATGTACTTTTTTGCAAGTTTTTGTGGCGCCTACCATTGTAGCTTAACCCACAGGAATCCTGTTTTTTTTTGTAACTGGGTATGACTTTTACTAATGGGTAAGGCCCCTGTTCTTCAAACTAAGAAAGTCTGTTGCTCGATGAACAGGTTCCTTCTGATATATCGGCACAATTTGGACTAGTGTAGCTTTCTAGTTGGTATAATTTACTTATCTGAAACTGTTCTTCCAAAGGTACCTCATACATAAACAAACTAAAAGTTTTTTTTAAGTATTTTATTCGCATTATTTTTATTACAACAACACTGCTTAATACAGGGTGTGTCAACAAGATTTTCTCCAAGTGTGCGTTTCTCAGTGCCAATGACTTCTTTCAATACACGTTTGCAAATATTAACATTTGAGCGCTTTGATCTTAAACCGACGCTCATTTTGTTACAAACGTGTTCCCTTAATTAAGTTCAAACAAGACGTGCTAATCGAAGCGAGTATGTCGCAGGTATTTACCGAACTTGGAGTTTGAGGGAGTCTACTGCATCAATTAATGCTGGCAAATAACCAAATAACGTTCACCTTTGGTTTGACTTACGAGCTTTAATTAATTATACTACCAATTATCACGTTTCATCATCAGGCTACAAGACGTACGGTGATGCGCCACCGGTAGGTACATGGTGAACATCCCGCCGAGTGGAATTTCCTGTTTTTTTTTTACTATTGATTTCTTTATTCGCCAAAAGAGGCTACACAATCACAAGCATGATAATACAGACAGGGAAAAACACAAGAGTGCGCTTCCAATTATAGGTGACCACATCATTCACTTATTATCTAGGTAGATACATCAAGTTTAACAAGGACGAAAATAATAAAATAAATAAAATACATTACAAGAAATCAAAAGGAAAGCAAATTGAGATAAAACGCAAAACAATAACACAAAAAAAAACACAAAATAATAATCGCAAAATAATAAAAAAAATTAATGATATAATTATATTATTGCACGCGTTTGACCACTATCTCACCTGATGGTAAGCGATGATGTGATCGGAGCACGCTAGCCTAGAATTAACCTATTCACTCTTGACTCAAAGACTCCCAGGTTGTGGGTATTAGGAAACACAGACTCTGGCAGGGAATTCCACTCCTTAGCTGTACGCACAATGAATGTGTTCCTAAAATTTTTTGTGCGTGTGGGTGGGATGTCCACCATGTACATATCAGTGGCGCATCGCCGTACGTCTTGTGGTCCGATGATGAAACGGGCTTGACGGAATTACCTAAACTATGCAATTCCGACGCACAACCCGAGATAGCTACAACCAGGGGTTTTTTTTAAGTCAAGACTATATGTTACTTTTAGGCGAGTTCCCTCGTCGACCACATCAGCGCTTTCCATCGGGTGTGATTGTGATGAAACGCAAGTCTAACAATAGTTAAAAAAAAATACCATTTCCTTTTATTTTTTGTTCTTCCCGGATATTATATTTTATAATTAGCCAGTCTGAAAACGTCTCTGTATTTCCTATAAATCATTATTGAAGTCGTTAACACCTTACGTCAGTTTCCTGGCAGTTACGTGACTCTCCGATAAAGGAAACGACAACAATTAAGAATGTAATATCCTGTTTATCAAAACAGGATGTTACGCTCACTAACTGTTATTTATCTAAAGGATGTACCATAAAGATAATAACGGCTAAAAATTGCATTGAAAGAATTGAACGGCTCGAGGTTTAATAATAACAGCCGCAGAGAGGTTAAGCAGCGCCTGTCGAGGTCGGTCCCAGAATGGGTGATCCATTCCATACCGAGACTTTGCCGTAACGTGCCTCCGTGCGAATGTAATTTTGGATAGTCATCGTCATCATCATCATATCAGCCGAAAACGTCCACTGCTGGACATAGGCCTCCCCCTAGTGTCGCCACAACAACCGGTCCTGAGCGTCTCGCATCTATCGACTACCCGCGACCCTCACCAGATCATCGGTCCACCTTGTGGAAGGCCTTCCAACGCTTTTTTTACGGATAGTCAGAAACCACAAAATTAAAGACCAGTTTTTCTAAGGGGTGCCGTTTACCCAGTTACTTGGGTTCCATGTTTTTTGTTTCATAATTATTATTATTTATACAACGTGTAACAGAATAAACGCAATACCTTAACAGGGGTCATTGTACCTATTCATCATTATGAACAATTTTTACTATGGGCCAAACCCCAAAATCTCAAATATCGGCCATTTTAATTTTTATATACCCAGTGTCACTTACAATTAAAAAGAATCTAACGACACCTCTCAATCTAAAATCCATCAAGCCATTTAGGCTACAGAGCATGCCAAAGAAAAATATATACATACACTCGAAAAACATAACCCTACTTCTGGCGCAGTTGGGTAAAAATTGAAATGAAACAATTTCTTACTAAACCGTAACATTGGCTGATAGGTTACCTTAGTTTATTTACACCAAAGGATGCAAGGTAATATTGGTAGAGGAGAGGTATCGCTTGCAAACTTAATTAAACGTTAATTTTCAATGTCTACATCATCTAGAACCATCTGCTCTCCAAATATTATAATGTAAAATATGATCACGGTTAGACCACAGAGTAAATATATTTTGCACAAAATACCTTCACTGATACAATTTAGAATTTTGCACAAATAAACCCTGGTTTTGTTCGGGTAAATAATATCTGTCTCTTCGAAATTGTTTCCAGAGAAATACTTTGCTCAAATAAAAAATAAGTATATAAAAAACAAACTAAAAGAGATCTATCAATATTAGGTAACCGTTTACACCTTCGCGAATAAAAATCGATTGCCCCCTACATTTATGTGCGTACTGAGCAGCTGTATTTTTTTCGCGATTTCGGTATTGGTCCTATAGTAACAGTTGTTCATAATGATGAGTGCAATGACCCCTTAAGAGGTATTGCGTTTGTATAGTGTTAATGTTTTTTTTTGGACATGATAAAATACTGTCGAATACAGTAAAAGAACACTCAAGATGCTATTTCTTATTACAGTATCTTGCTACCTACTATTTATATAAATGCGAAAGTTTAGATGGATATTTGTTACTCAATTACTCCAGAACAGCTAAACGGATCTGAATGGCGCAGAGACAGATAATAATCTGATAGAGCACATAGGGTACTTTTTATCCCGGAAGTACCTATGTTCCCTTGGAATAAAGTCCGATATGCACGCGGGCCAAGCTGCTTGCGGGAGCTAGTAAGCCATTATTACACATTCATCACATACCAAACAAAATTGACTGCAATCATGAAACAAATCTATATATAGCTAACAGTCAATCGATAGCCGCCACTCAATCAACTCTGATCCCAGGCCAGGGGTAGCCAACCGTCTGATTGCCAATTAGACAGCCCGACCAGGTGTCTGCAACCTGAGCTCAGAATCTTCTTTGTCTAATGCAATGCCCCATCAGCATTTACTAAACAGCTCCCGGCTACAATCGAAATTGAAAACTCGAATAGGTTTCTGTTTTTTCTTGAAACCTTAACTTAAGTAGTTGGGTCATTCTACTTTATGAGGGACAATTTTTTGAAAGTAGTGAATGACGGCTGCGTCACCAAAGAAAACCAATATTGTAACTGTATACCTACACATTCTCTGATTATAAAATTATCAGTAGCTTTTCCGCTATGAATAAAAATTTTACGTACTAAAACAATTTTTTTTTTTTCAATTTCATTAAGACGTTTATCTATTAAAAAAATTTTTGACTAATTTGGTACCGGTCTCGATATTTTTTATCAGAAAGTGGTAACTATCGTTTGAAACATTAAATACGTTATGTTTTTTTTTATTGAGGAATGTGCTAGCTCTTGACCTCGATCACGCCTGATGGGAAGCGATGGATGAGGTATATGATGGAGTGAACGTGCCCAGAAGATGCCTTGAGGCACTGGTACTCTCACGCGTTAACAAAACACAGCATTCAACATCGTGTTAGAATGACGAATTTGTAAAAATAGCAGACTTGGGGCCCGTCTGCTATTTTTACAAATTCGTCATTCTAACACGATCCCATTATCATTTTGCTATACATTTGTAATCTGCTAAATTCATAATGGTCGATCATTGGTCGGTCAATGGTCTCGTAATAGAATCGTAGTTCTAAATATTCAATGTCTTTGAGAAGCAATGACTGCACAATAACGTTCTAATGGTAGGTCACTAATCGAAGGAACTGACAAAATTATAGCAGATTACCGCATACGTCTGTCATTTCTTCTGCGTTCTGTCTCGTACATAATGTCATTTGTCATTATGTACGAGATTCATCAATCTATGCCATTTCTTTCAATGGAGTGTCAGTGGTTGACCATTGGAAAGTCATAATGACGCTTTTATATTAGTAGATTACCAAACTTGTCAAAATCAACAATTATGAAATCAATGATAGACCATTCTGACACTATTGTAATAGCAGACTTGAGGCCCTGGCTGTTTGACGCCGGACTCCGGCGGGAGGGTGGTCGCGCACCACGCGGGCGTTAGCCCTACCACCGCAAGGGAATGATTGGCCAGTCTTTTAAGGTGTTAAGTGAGACTGTGCAGGATGAGCCGAGCGCTCAGTTTAGTTGAGTGTCTGATGGAACCAATTGCGCTACACGAGGAGGCTCCTTCGTGCATCCCCAAACGTTTTTTCATACAAGTAGCCATTTTAGAAAAAAATATTGTTATTGTTTGTCGAAAAGGAGAATGGCCCTGCTACCTCTCTGCCATTTCATAGAATGAAACGAACTCAATTTATCGAGGATTAACAGAAACGCGAACCCAGCAAAAAAAATGAAATCTATAAATAAACAGATCTTTATAATAATTTGTTTTTAAGTCCAGCCATGTAAAAACAATTTGTTAACTTCATGCGAAATTAGGAACAATTTCTAGTGTAGCTTTAAATGGATTTCTGAAAGTTAGAATAATAATCTGCTGAATATTTCGTTTAGAGGAATATATTAATATTACAACTTAAATGGAGATTTGGTTAGGTAGGTATTAAATTATGCTGGGAGCATCAAAGGTATTAAAACTAACTTTAGTGCTTGTCTTTCAGATTGACGAAGTTCTCCTAATGAGGAAGACTAAATTGATTAGGACGGCCATTGAACTCAATAAGACACTTTTAAATTGTCCTACATTTTATAATATACACTCTTCTTTTATATTTTCTGTAATTTATATGGTGGTCCCTGGTCGGTCTATGAAGATTCTTACGGTATTACCTTGCATAGTTAGTAAATGATTTTTGTGGAAAATCCTCGAAAAAAAAACGTAGGAGAGTACTTAAATTCGAACATGAAACACTACATACTGTGCAGTGACTCATCCCTAGAAACGTGAAAGATGACATCACTAAACCGACCCAAGACGCGTCACCGAGTCTACCGTATTTTCCTTCCGGGTCAATAATAACATACTACCTCCACATTTATTGGGGCATACCTTGGAACGGGGGCAATTAAGTACAGCGGGATTACTTTAGTGGTTGTTGCCTAGTGACGTCACTAGTAGGTACCCAATGAACGTAATCCGATTAAGATAATTGCCCGAAATCTTATCGAACAAAGGCTTTTGGAGGTACGGAAATAGGTGGAGCAATATGTGGGGTATTAATAATATTTAGGGGCTATATTTTGCATAATAGTTTGGAGGAGGTGATTTCCATTTACCTAAGTGGTAGAAGAAAATTGATGTACCTAACTAGCTTTTTACAGCGGCTTCCATCGAAAAAGTACTATCGGCACGAGAAGTTCCTATATCCTAATCCTTGTCAATTCAAAACCTTATAAACAATAGAACAAAGAATAGGAAATTAAGTATGTACCTTCATAAAATTACTTTTTTTTTGTTACTGTCTTAAGCAAGAAGAGTACGCACATGTCAGTAGCAATAGCCTCCTGAAAATGATAACTGATAGGTTTGATAGGAGTCCAATAATGAGGCACCTTATCAAGACAAAATTTTCTGTTGTAGAGTATAATTATACTCAACAACAGACAATTTTGTAACATAAACATTTTCTAACATAGCTACATATTTTGTTACGTAACGATCGTACAAGTACTTGTATTGTTGTTTTTGTGTGTTTATCTGTGTGAACTATGTCTGTAGAAATAATATTTCTTTCACGAACAGGTAAAATTGCTTGCTAGTCGGTCTTCTACAGACTGTACTTCGGAGAGTGTGCGCAGGAACTCCACGGCCTGATCCAACCATCGTCCTTTTACCAGACGTACTGCTGGGTACCATTCGCACTTGGTCGATATCCCGACTAGTCGTACGACTCAGCGCTTCTCCTCCACATTTATTACGCACAGCCTAAGTGTGGAACTCTCTGCCAGTGTCTGTGTGTACCGCATATAACTTGTCTGCCTCAAAGCAAGAGTGAACAGGCATCTTTTGTTTTACGGTCTCTTCATCATAGACCTCATCTATAGCTTTCCATCAGGCGTGATCGAGGTCAAGAGCAAGCCCATTCCGCAATAAAATTATAGCGCAATTTGTTCCATCAGCCACTCAACTCAACCGAGCGCTCGGCGCATCCTGGACAGTCTCACCTAACACCTTATAAGACTGGCCAATCCTTCCCTTGCGGTGGTAGGGCTAGTGCCCGCCTGGTTCGCGACCACCCTCCCACCGGAGTTCGACGTCAAGCAGCCTGCTGTGTTTCGTCGACGCGTGGGAGTACCAGTGCCTTAAGGCATTTTCTGGGCACGCTCGCTCCATCATAGACCTCATTCATCGCTTTCCATCAGGCGTGATCGAGGTCAAGAGCAAGCCTATTCCTTAATAATAAAAAAAACACGTATATTTTTCAAAGCTGCATTCCTACAAAAAAGCCGCAGCTTTTAAAATCATATTATAAATAACCAATTTACCGAATATATTTTACTCCGATATCTTTTAAACCTTATCTACTTAATTACCTACCTTGAACGTAACCTTTTAAAAGGGCACAGGTCGTAGAGTTGTTGACATGTCATTGACATGTCGTTGACATCCAAGCAAATGCCATGAGCTTATCCAGATCTTATGTTTTCAATATGCGAAATAATCCTTTGATCAGTGCTAGAATATGTTTGTTATTCTTATTATCCTTGGAGAAAACGAAGTACTTCGAAGAAACTGCTTGGTTATTTTGAATTCGTTGTTGAAAACTGTTTTTATGATTTGTGAAAGGTGCATGTTATTTGGAATAAAATACCTAGCCTTTTATAAGTTCATTTTGTAAAAATATTTCATTACTTAGAAAAATGGGGAATAATAGATATTAATTTTGTAGTTTCTAGACTTGACTAAATTATTTATAAAACTTTGATGGAATAAAATTGGCAAAATTATCTCAGGCGAGAATAATACTCTTTCCACTTGACAACAGGTTGACAGTATCAACGAATTCTTTATTCAACTCTTCAAAAGCAGCTTCGAGATCATTATCAACCGAAACTTGCTTACATGTTGGCAACACAAAGACCATTCAGACGTACAACATGGCCGAACGACCCCGAAATGCCCCGAAGTTCCCCGAATTACCCCGAACGCAACAGATAAAGCCTATATTGATAAAATGACAAAACCAAACGCGTAAAAACTTAACCCTCGGCTCGCGAGCGCAGAATTAGGCACGGTTCATTGGTTTCTCAAGAGGTGATGGAACTGATTGGCCGGCTCTGCTTAACAATACACCCTGTAGACGTCGAAGAAGATTATAACTTCAAGATTCCCCACTGCAAATAACACCCTATCTATACCATCATTAGGGTATTTTTGCCTTAGTCTGGGGTGAGCGCGGTATTTGGACTATTGACGAAGAATCATCGCATCTGCTTAGCCGGATTTTATGTTTCATTGATTGGCATTGTTAAGTCCACGCAACGGTAATGCGCCCCTCTCGAATGTTTATCAGAAGATTTTGGGCAAATAGACACAATTATTTGATAAGGTTTTTTCGACAAGGGTTGGGTTTGAGTACCGCTTGTGATGTACTTTAAAAATAAAAGTAGGATTATTGTGCCCAATATTCAATACTGTCTTTATTTGTTATTCGTTGGCTTAGCATAAGCCTTACTTGTTAAGAAAAATCAAACTCAAATAACATCTTACTACGCTCTACGTACATCTAAAAAGTTTTGAATTTGGTCTTAGGTACTAAAAATATTTAAGTTCATTTTTATTAATGGTCTGATAACTTTTACTTAGAGATTAAATGCTACAGGTTCTAAATAGAAAATAATGTCAAACATTCTTTTTTTTTTAATAAAAGTTAAGCAATGAAAGAAAGATACACGAATTAACAGTTTTATTTTTAACATTATTTATTTGTTGTACACACTACAAAGAATAGTGTTTTTAACCCAAAAAAAAATACTGGTAGATTATGGCTTGTTGCATTAAGTCTACTACAGATGTACAATAAGTTTAAATAAATACACACATTTTCCCGTTGAACGATACCTATTTAATTTCAACTCTAAATCCTTGAGTGGAATGACATAGACATAATAAAATCAAAAGCGGATGTTTTGGGCAAGGCTCGCAGGCAAGCGGAGTAATTTGACATTCGATGGACATTCGCTGTCCATTGCAGCTTCATATTCCCCTCCCCATTAGTTATGAATACCTGGTACATAGTCGCGATGTTAGTTAGTTTTTAATTAATTTATAGCTCATACAAGGTTTTGAGTGAAATGTAATGCGATACTAGCATTTTTATTGGTGGATGACGATGGATGTTTTCTATGGTAATTAAATCAAACTTTAACGAATTATAACATGACAGGTATAAGTACGGATGGAGTCGTTTTTTAAGTAGTTAATTATCTAAGGACTCTTATTTATATAAGGACAACAAATATCAAACAGATTACTGGCAACATTTGATAAAGTAAATTACCTATCTACCTAAGTGATATTTTCAAGTAAAAAAAAAAAAACTTAAAACTCACCTACCTTACCTTACCTAACTTACCTAACCTTACCTACATACCTACCCATGACAAACAAGGCTAATAAAATGCCAGATTACAATAGCGCACAATAATAACTACCACAATAGGAACACAGTAACATGATGCTTACAACTATTGCATGATACGACATGTGTGTACAATCGTGCGGAAAAACATAATAACAACGTCCTTTCTCCTGTATTTAATAGACGCAGAAATAATGCACAATACGCTTATTATTTCGTTCCATAGGGGGAATTATTATTGTACGTACGGTCTTACGTATTTTGTTTATGACTGTACTTGGGTGTGTGATGCTGATGAGAAATTGGATACTTTTAGGGGAGAGAAACTGGTCAAAAGATTAATAAGTATAGTGACCAGTTATTTTGTATTCAAAACTGACCCCAATACAATGAAAAAAAAAGATTTATAAAAGATTAAAGTTAAGCCGAACGTACTAATTTCAATTCATTTTTTTTGTGTTCAATACAATGGACACAAATAAAAATACTCACGAGAGAAAAATACCCCTACCGATTGCCACAGAAAGCAATTGAGTCACACTGTCTGACGAGTTTTATTTCGTTGAGTTACATTATTTTTTGCCTTTACTCTGTTTATTTTTTAGTCCCTACTTAAAAAAAAAGAGTCCGATGCCTGCGGATTTTGTTCGAAAGAATCACCACGGCCCTGGAACGCAAAGGGCACTAGGAGGAACACGGATGGGTTTTACTCAGTAAGAGTCTGTCATTCCCTCTCGCTCCACCTAGAGCAGGAGTCATTTGATGATTTCCCATCCCTAAAAAAAAACTATGACAACCTTTGAAAACATCTCCGATAAAATGATGTTTTGACCTAATATAGACTGGTAGGTACTTATTTTCCCCTGGATCCTATAAGAAAGATAACCTACGTTAAAAAAATCACTAGGTACCTATCACTTTTCAAAAACCACCAACAACTAACTCAATACGCTCCCATTGCAGACTCAAAAGACTAATAGCTTCCTTTCAAAGCCAATTTCGTCCAAAATCGTATACGAACATTGTTCCAACTAAGCTAATTACTCCGTCATAATGGACAAACGTTATTGAGGACCAGCCATGGCCATAATTTGTATACAAAGTTACCTTTGTTGTACGAGCAATATAATTACGTGCAATAAGCCTCGTAGCCCGGTAGCTCAGCCTCGTAGGCGAGGCCTCTAATGCATACCCTGCGTAAATTTAGCAGATGGGCTATTTGGTATCAAAGTGTAAGTGTCAGCTTATGTGGACGTATATCTGTTGGGCGAGATTCGCAAACGGACTAGACATTTTTTTGGTTGCACTTTTGTTGGTGATTTTACTTTTGACAACAAAAATATATGAGGTTTTTTACACGATTTGACGTCGATTAAATAATAGCATGAGGAATGGCCGAATAAATTGAGTTGTTCCAAACCCAGTGACCTTGCATAAAGACTGGGAGGCGATGATGTAAATCAAATATTGTTTTGATATTTTTAATGCCTATTCAACGGACTCCACTTTTCTTTCTAAAGCATCTACCACCAGTGAAAATTCTCATTTTCATTACTTTCAATATCGCCGAAACTTCGTAAGTTGCTACTTAGTTGCGCAACTGTTGTCTCCACGTAATACGTCCACCGCCAAATGGCATGGTGTTTACCAAACACAATTATTGGCCGCGTCCATTTTGCAATATGAGATTTAAGGCTCAAATTAAGTGAATTAGAAACCGGAGAGAGGCCCTCTGCCCTCTCATAGGCAGATTTGATTCCAAGGCAGACTTCCAAACCATTTGCAAGTAATTTGAGTGGGGACTGGTTGCTGGTTAGCGATAATTCGATCGACGTAGGGTAGCGTAAGGCAATTATTCAAAAACATACAATGGGATAGCAATTTTGTAGTTCCTAAGAAGAGCGAACTATGAAGGTCCAGTTTATTATTATTATTATAACTAGATTAGGATTTAAACTAACTGCACAGGTTTGTATCCACTGCTAATTATTGTTTTACTCTCGGAAAAAAATTGGATAATTATTCTCAAAAAAAATACTTTCACATCCTACAAAATTGGTTACCTAATTGATTTAAGACACACATGTTTGTAACTGTACTTACTAATATACTTCACAATAAAAACCACAGAAAAGAAAATAGTAATTCCACATATTATGCTTGGGCAATGTCGTCTGTCCTCCCTTATATAAAACCCCTAATTTCCTCGAAAATTAGAAACAAGATTTTAGATTAGGGGTCCAAAATCTCAAGTATAAATGACAATAGGCCAAATCAACTATTAACTAGCAGTTAACGGACAATTTGGGATTTACTCGGTCAGTTGGCGAGTGGAACCGTGGGGCGGCACAATAGTGTCCCCAACAGATCCCGGGGACGATTTAAACAAGGGTTTTTGCCCCAATTACTTACGGATGCGTAATTATTTCCACTAAGAAATATAATACATGGAGATATAAATTTTGGGTGAGATTGATGTGAAACACACACACTTTTAGATTTTTATAAAATATTGCCACATACCTACTTATTAGTATTGTTATCTAGTTTTGTTAATAATTTTTTTATGGTTAAAACTTTTGAACATGAAAAATTTACTTAAAATAATTTTCATGCTTTTGAAAGTTTTCATGTAAATGCCATGTAAAATCAACACTAGGTATAGTATCGATTTTATTTTCCATGCAAGGATACTTACTAGCTTAAACAATATTCTAACACATAACAAACAAAATTAGAAACCCACTTCGCAACTCCGGATCAAACTCCGCTAACCAGGTATTACAAACCCATAACCAACTCCGTGTAAAAGTTAATCCACGGTTAGAGATTGCCTCTTCACAACTTCGTTCCATAACTGCACTGGTAAACATTAATCAGTGGTTAAATAGAACCTTTACCGCTCGGAAAACTCGTGCTTTTCACAAATGCTTCCAATCAGACCGTGGCCTTTCATTCCCAACAATGGCGGCGGATAAAATGCGAAATAAGATCCTTAATGAAAACTATCGTCTGCTGAAACTACCCTCGTATTAATCTATTATCGTTAAATCGGCTGCAGACGGCTATTAACGGTTTTAACGATATAATTTTGATTGTAGTTTAGAGCTATTTAGAGATCTTTTTTAATCTAGGGATTAAAGGTGGTGTTATTACGTTTTCGGATTAACGGCGCTAATTTAGGTGGGTTTGATCTTTAGTTTTTGTGGGTAGATATTGTAGATTTTAGTCATAGCTTACTGATTCTGCTAAATTAATTAATATTAGAAATGGTGAATGACAGAACAAACATAATATTTTACTTAGCTTGCTTGACTATTTTTACGACTAAAATAGCATGACATTTCTCATTTTTCTAACCACACTCTACTTTTACCGTAATTTAGGAGTACTCAGACAATCGCAATAGATTTATTTATTTTCTGAAATTTTTGCCAAAGACCAAATCTTAACCAATAAAATCGTTTGCTTGCTTAAACTTTGTAAAAGTCTCAGGAAGTTCTGTATTAGGATGTGCCAATGCTATTATGGTGGTTGTTGTGAAAAAGGGATAGTACTATGCGTCTTGTACTGCTCCGTCACCCTCCCACACCGAAATCGTGATAGTTTTTAGGACGTCGTAGTTGGGTTCCGGTTGTTCCGATTACTAAAGTTAATTAGTGATAGAAAGCCATTCTCTGGTGAGTCCCTTAGTCGCCTCTTACGACACCTACGGAGAGTGATGGGATGGTGCTATTCTTTTACATCTGACACTATACGAATTCTGAGAATGGGCAGCAGCATTCTCTAGGTATATTGCTACAGCTGCACTGCGATCGCCAACCCGCTTCCCGAGCGTGGCAATTATGGCAACTCCCTCCCCCATTTGGGGGAGGCCTATATCCTGCAGTGGACGTCTTTCGGCTGATATGATGATGATGATGATGATGATGGTAGTGTCTTATTATACTGAATTAATTTTGTGTATGGATACTATATATATTATACACCAGAATCCTAATTATATAAAGGAATTCCAACCGGAGTGAAAAAGCTACTTAGATAATAATAAGCACCCCATGTTTGCAGTTCTTCTCTTTTACCAAATGAAATTTTGTGAGTCAAGACAAATCTTAAATATTTAAAGACATGTGAAGCAGCTTTTTCCTCTCTGAAAAACATTTTAGCAGAAAAATAATTAGGATTTTTAACCAAGCTGTTCACTACAGCTGTGCAAAGCGCTTTAAGATTTATTTACGTGACTTTTGTGTTTTCATGTGCTTTTCGTACAATGATAGAAAAATTAGGCTGCTATTTATGATCTTCAAAATAAAGGAGACTTCTTAACTTTTGTGTGCACAATTTCTTAGTTAACGTTGAGACATTATTTCTTTATCCTTCACATTCTCACTGCTGCAAGGCTTTTCTTAGATACTATCAGGTATACTTTTCCTGACTCACCTCAAACACCTACCTACCTATCACATCGATATTATATTTTTCGGTATACCGCAAGTAAGAACTGTCTACCTACTATAGTATTTTCTTTAAATAAGCAACTAATATTCCTCCCATTTCTCTTCGATATTTTTGTACTCAAAACACTCAAAAATAACAAAAGCATACCGTATTGTATGATAACATGAAACTTTTCCGAGGCTTTGACAGCTTGCGGCCGGAAATGGAAGGGACAAGGGCAGCCGGATCCGGCTCGAAGGGTCGACTGTGACAACTAAGCAAAAACAATCTAACTGGCTATATTGGAAGGAAATTAACGTACGTAAATCATGATAGTGGGTACCTATACATGTTGACGATAGCTCACTTACCTTTGTAGGTTGGTTTTATGCGACTACAAGAAAAGGAAAGGAATATGGTCCGGAAACAGAATTCTTCGGGCCTTAATCTTGCTCAGTTACTGATTCAATCCGGATCTAATGTCAGGCTTACGTAAAGGCAATTCAGTGATATGATGGGCATGTTGGGTTTAAAAGTTATTGAGACTAAACAACAAATAAACACGGCATGATTTGTGGCAGTAATAATTACACTGATTTCCTCTTAAATCCCGATTCCACTAAATAAATATAAGCCACCCTTTAATTCAAAGAAGGAAGCGAGACACAGATGTTTACATAAAAATATTATTATATTATTACAGGAACGACCACGAGAAATCCTTTAAGCGCCCCCCCCCCCCCACTACCTTCGTTTTCAAATATCAAATGACGCCATCGAGTAAATCTTCAGATCTGAACAAATAATGGCCGCCATACATCTCTGGCTACAACTTAATACACTGGACGGATCAAAGGACCACACACGGAAACGCTGCGAGCTTAGAATAAACCAATTATGAGTGAAATATTAGGGATCAGTCCGCCCCATGAAAGCCTTTGATCACACGTCGCTAACTGCTTATATTTCTTTCCGGCCTCAAGCGAGAAAGGAGAAGCCACCAAAGACCGGTCAAAATATAAGCGAAACTCTTAATAAATTACAGAAATTGGTGGCCACGAGACTAATACCCCCGGAATGGGGAATAAGCCGGTCATAACGTCGGTTAACTGCGCGTGCCGAGTAATCATTTTCGGACAGGATTTTTACTTCCGTCTGTTCTCCTGATATACGACAACTGTTCCGTTTATTAAAAGGATCCGTGTTGAGAAAATAGTCGCGCTACTGCGGATAAAGCGCACCTAAATCATATTGTATACGTAATGAAGCCGAGCGCGGAAAGTAACCGAAATTCGAGTGCAAATAAATTAAATGTGATCAGTACGTTGACGGCCATCGCTCCATTTTCAATTAGAATGAAAGCTGGGGACGATATGGATATTTTACGAAATGGGAAAATAATCGAATTTCGACTGAATAATGAGAGGACCCTCGGCGTACGTCGATGAATGGCGACCAGGAGAGCATGCGACACAAAGGGTATTTAACTCGTACTTAGTACTTTTTGTCCGCCACCCCCCGCCGCGCCTCCCGGTTTTGCCCCCAATGCGATTATATTGTCGTTATCGCCCTATAACGTATGCAGAATAAAACATGTATTATCTATATTGCCAGCATCCATTTACCCGGTTTCGTCCGCTGTTAATCCTTTGATTTATAATAGACCGTTGAAATATAGCCGTTGGCCGCAATATATTTAAATTATTCCAACAGTCAATTAACGAGATAGCTTTTGGCCCAATGTAGGTCGCGATGTGTTCATCGGGTCGTAACAACCAAAATTTGTGTACAAAGTTATTAAACACGAATTTGCGGTTGACTAAACAGCATGAAAGAATTTTGAATGTGGGTTATTTAATAAAACCTCGTGTGTGCGTAAAAGTTTGAGGAATATCGAGATCTGCGCCCGTGCCTATTAGCGAAGTCAAACACACCTTTTTAAACTAGCCCCCCTCCGGGTATAACGTCGTATATTTAAACAGGCAAATTCCCTACAAACATTCTATTGATACAAATAATTCTCGCGAGGGAGGACTATATTTCACCGGTGGTTTTTGTTGAGTCAACGCGGGTAGAAAAGTTAGCTAACTAACTTTTTCGCGTTTCGTTAAAAAGCGGCGAGGATTAATACGGGCGTCGGTTTTAATACTTATTTACAATAATCCGACTTGTGGGAGCTCCGCATGAATTGTTAGAATAAATTTATTTTTCAGACGTGTCCTCCACTAGGGCTGGATTACGGTCGCGCGATTTATCGATATTTATTTGCACGAGACTTTTTTCTTAAAGTTATTTGTACGAACGTTACGAGTGCCCACTTGTTTCTCAAGTTTCTTGGGTTTAGTTTTAAGTTTTTTCAATTTAAAAACATGTGTTTTTATTTACGATTTCGTGTTTAGTTTCAAACTTTAAGGGTTTAGAAAATTCATTGGTGAACTTTTTTGAGCAAGCATTAAAAAAAAACAAATACCTAATTAAATCAACTAACCATAATTTTAAGATGATTTAATTTTTATTTTATAAAAATAAATTGATCTTAATTCCTCTGACACGCACTCTCGACTATCCTAAACTATGCAAGCACATCACTACAACCACCTACGTATCCAGATCGTAAAACCGCGCTTTAAAAATTAGATACGTGCTCGCTGCAGAGCCTTTTATAATCCCTAAGAATTCTCCATAATGATGCGTCCATTCGTATGGATATTTGCTTTATCTTTTACCTCTGGATCCTCGAATCGGGGGCTTAATTAAAGGTCTTCGGAAAATATGGTTCATTTTCCCCCTTTTTTGCATTTATATAATTAATTGGTAAGCTTATTTTCTGAGAGAGTGAAAGTCCTGTATTTATTGTCTTGTGTGTGTGTGGGTATAACACTTGTGTCAAAATCTTCAATAAAATAAGACTCCTTTTATGTGTCTTTTTGTGATAACTAGGTAGTAGTATATAGATTTATACTTCATGATTTCGGCGTGCCGAAGATGGCTCGTTTGAAGCGTTGAGGCGACTGCTGCGTTTCAAGCGTCTGTGTTACTCGATGCAGAACTTGATCGTGTAATGACAAGCTTTAACAATGGTCAAATTAATAACTATTAGAAAACTATAACATGGCTTGTATCTAACAATTGATCGAGAAATGCATTTTAACGAAGGAAAACATTATTGCTTTTGAGATTACACGATATGTCAGTGATATATAGATACCCGCATACATAATTTATATAAGCCTTATCGTCCTCTTATCTACACGAAACGGCAGTTTTTTATCAGCAATACTTATAACACCAATCATAATCATAATCATAATCATAATCATAATCATTTATTCATTTGCAAACATGGGTAATTGGTACAGGTGTTTCATTTATAATAAGTCCTCCACATTCTACCGTCACATGGGCATGCAAATTACATTAAAATTCAAATTAAAATAAATTAAATATTGACATGGAAATGCAAAACTAATAATAATATGTCAAATGAACAAACTTCAAACAAAAACAATAATGTCAAATGGAACAGGAATGTCAAATGTAACAATTATGTCAAATAGAACAATAATTATTAAAATTCAAATAAAAACAAATGAAATATTGACATGAAAAATGCAAAAAAAAAAAAAAAATAATAATGTCAAATAGAACAATAATGGCAAATAAAATAATAATGTCAAAATGGAACAAGAAGAATGTCAATTAGTCAGGAAGTCTTATCATTCAGGAAGTCGTCAATTGTGTAGTAACATTTTCCAATCAAAATATGTTTTAGCGTAAATGTGTTTTAGCCACTCTTTTGTCGCTGGTCTGCTGGAAGAAATTTCTTTTTAAATAAGCAGTACCTTTGTATTCTTTATATATTATTGTATTAACATTTAAATAAACTAGTTCAGTAAGTCTTGTTTATTTATAAAAAAGTAGCCTATGTCCTTCCAAATCCCAGGCTATATATAATATTATCTGCCAATTTTTATGACGATCCGTTCAGCCGTTTTAGCGTAAAAGCGTAACAGACAGACGGAGTCACTTTCGCATTTATAATATTAGTAGGGATAGTAGAGATATTAGTAGGGGTAAATACATCAAACAGCAAGGACTGTTGTTTCACTCTAGAAGCTACTTAGCAAGTCTTGAACAAAAAGTCAGACCACCTAAAAAGCAACACAAAAAACCTACAATATACGGAGTCCCACTAGAATAAATAGATGCGATATCCTATATTACCATATTACGGCCAATCACGAACGGGGTGGGTGACAGACCAAGGAACCAATGCGCCGGCAACGACTTAAGCTGACTGTCCATTGGAGCGAAGGGGAGATGAGCGGAGCGGAGCTGTGCCAATATTAACCAATGGAATTACATAAAATCTCCGCTCGAATGGTCGACGGCAGATAAATTTGCAATAACGGTCATTGCCCTTTCCCCAATAACCTCAGTATCACCTCCTAGGTACCTAGAAAACAAATTATGAATCGTTTTTCAGTATTAGAAGATGTAAAGGATCACGATAGGTGTCGATTCAGGACAGCTTTATGTCTTTATTTCTGTTTTCGAAACAAAGTATGTCACTAATGTAGGTGTGTCAACGTCCATTATTGCAAATTTATTTGTTTTGTTTAAAAATTCATACAAAATCGGCTACCGGAGCGAGGCAGCAGAGCGGAGAAGCGGAGCGGGAAAGCGAAGCCCGGAAGTGGAAAAACCGGCCGCCCGCTCAAATTACTCGTCGCGTGAACTCGCTAACTAGCTCCTCTCAGTTCGCAACTCCACTCCGCATCAGTGGACAGATAGAGTCCGCAACACCGCTCCGTATAACTCCCGCTCTCCGGTCCGCTGCCACGCTCCGCTTCAATGGACATGCAGCTTAGATGCCATCTCTTCCCTTCTCAACACAGTATAACACAAAGCCGCTCTCTGGCTCTCTCTGTTTCTCCACTTACTTCTTCTAAACCACGCAACGGATATTGATACGGTTTTACTAATAGAAAGAACGATGAACGAGGAAGGTATGTCGTGGCGATATCATAGAACTGGCCATTTCATGATGTGGCCGTAAATTTGATAAAATGGTTCTATTTTACGTTCCAGCAGTCAAAATCAAAAGTCTTTTATTCAAATTAGGCTGAGTGCCAGCACTTTTTGTATGTAAATGCTTACAAAAAGATAGTCCCTCAAAACGCCCGTCACCACTTCCTAGGGTCTAGCTGGGAAGAAGTGGCGTAACATACTTACCAGCACTGACACAGGCATACTTTCTTGTCTATTCCATTCTATATTTTTATACACACAGCCGATGTCGACTATTTTGGCAAAGACCAGAGAGAAAAACCACTGTGCATTTAATTTTCTAAGAGTAATCAGCGACATACAATGACACGGTCGGCTTATATGGAACGTTTTGACAATGCAGTCTCCAGCTGTGGCCAATGTAACGTATCCTTGTCCTGTGGGGTGGATACTATAAAATTTGCATTTTGCGACGGGAAATCTCATGATTAACATTTTTATTAAACAAGGATTAGCTGTAATCCTTTTTTATTCGACAATTAGTACAGTTATCATGGTGGGCAATGTCGTAAAGAGTTGAATTTGCCACCTATCGCCTGAGCAATTAACTAAATTGCTCTAACGCCAGAGATAAGCAACCTTTAATTACAGTTCAACTTTTTTTTTTATTCACAATTTTCCGTGAGCTTTATAAAGTGCTAATTGAGCCACGCATTTAAACAGACAAAGTTTATAACTGTAGAACAAAAACCACGTTTTATAGACTTCAATAATTTCGTTTCAAGTTTCAGCTGGTTCTAATATTTGTAGTTTATTATGATTTTTAGCTTAGGTGTTATATTTTTTGTCTTCTAAAATATTTCAGGCGAACTTCTTTTTTTTAATAGTTATAATGATATAAAAAAAACAAGAGCAAATACACAAAAATTAATGTTACTAGATTAGTGTAAAATAAGTTTACTACTCTCTTTAGTTTATTCATTCATTTTCGAGTATAATTTAGTGAATTAGATCAAAATAAACTGGATTGACGTAATTAAAATGATAATCATGAAAATGTTTTCACAAGTCTATTTAGGCCTACTATTTAGTATTTTGAAATTATAGGTTTATAGCCTGTTTCTGAATGATTAATTTGGAGTCAAGAACGTGTCATACCCTACATTTATGCCAAATTTTGATGGGTTTTCATACTTAATTGGAGCTTGGCAAAAGCTTAATATCAAATTCTCAAATTCTACAGGCTTAAATTCCTCGTAATAATATGCCTTTATTTTTTCTTGAAATGCGTAATGTTGGAAGGCCTGGTGGAACACAGTGGACCTATGACCTGGTGAACGCCGGGATTCCACCAGATAACGACACGGTTGACGCAGTGGTTGAGCGATTGACTGCTGCGCTGCGTGTCACGGGTTTGATTCCCGCATGGAACAAATATTTGCATGGCCTACAGACAGTTGTTCCGGATCTGGCTATTTGTGTATGTAAGTTTATATGTTTGTAAACGCACCCACGATATAGGAGAATTTTTTAGTGTGGGGCAACGTTTTTTTTTTTTATTAAAGTAAAAAGATGGCTTACACAAAATCGGTCGCTATGGTGATGCTTGGTGCAGTCTTTTTTTTTTCTTTTTTTTATGGATGGGAAATCATCAAATGACTCCCCTCGCTCTGGGCGGAGCGGAAGGAAGTGTCAGACTCTTACTGACTAAAACTCATTCGTGTTCCTCCTATTGCCCTTTGTGTTCCAGGGCCGCGGTGACTCTTTCTTACAAGTTCCGCAATAAGTTCACCAACTACCAGGCAACTACAGGCCTTGCTCGTGTGTCATTCGGGTGAAATGTTGGACATAGCGTCACCATTACGACTGATTCTGTGGTGCTCGAATCCATATTCCACCTTGCAAAGCCTGCAATCCTTGCAAAGCTGCATCTCCCTAAAAGCGGTCATCATTCGAAAACCAAATTAAAACTACAAAACTCTAATTTCAATTCACCTGTATGATTCCAAGAAAGCGTTGATAAAATCATGCCATTGCATCTGGTTGAATTATTGATCTCATGGGAACGATTCCAAATAGTAGGTACAAACAATTTAATGTATATGTCGCAGTCAAGTAGCTTAATCAGCGGTTTCATTAAAAGCCTAGCCTTTTCATTTTTCAGCAACTGCGACATAGATTTATTAGAACATACATGTGATTTGAACACAGTGAATGAGGAAGATGGAGGACCTTGTGGCGTTGCTTGCGAGAGGCCTATATGAATGGGAATTATAGGTAACATAACTTGGAAATATTAGTATCTACCTTCTTATTGTACTGTATATACAAGGAAAACATGATAAGCGTGACATTTTTTTTCTACAGTATAATAAAATAATAATATATACAGATAAATAAATGAATGTAAATAATGATTCTCTGAATAATTCCAGAGAATCTTTCAAAAAGTCTTAGTGGTCTACAGTACCTACGCTACAGTAGTAAACGGTGCCAGAAGGCAAAACCCGATAATGAGATCTTTGGAGGGAGGGAACCCTATCAATCGCGTGTAACGAAACCATAGCGCGATTCAGAAAAGGGCACAACGCCATCTATCGAGCATGGAGATAAACTTTCAACTTAAAGTTTAATGTGTACCGATTTTCGTTCGGCATAATAATCTTATAACAACATAATTAATTAAAATTAGGAAAGGACTAATATGATAATTGATAAATGTGGAATTATATATTTTTGTGAATTTGTATCGCCACCATAAGTCCACAACATAGGTATTTAAGCAAATTGTAGTTCAATATTCAAAATATGGTAGGAAATAATCATACAAACTAATAAAGACTCTGGAAAAATTGGTCTGATCCGTTTCGTCGTTTTTTTTAACGTTAATAGTTTTTTTAATGACGATTATTCTTTCACTGAAACTGTATCGCTGACTATTTTTTTTCCATAAAAATGCATCATTCATGTATGGTTCATGTATGTATCTAAAAATTTAATTCTAAATGTAGACTTAATTATTTTATTGAACAAAGAAATTGTTTTATTATGTTTCATTTTTAACCGACGTCAAATAAAGGAGGTTATCAATTCGACCTGTATGTATGTAATAATGTCAGAATTGCACAGTTTTTGTATCTATAATATGTTAGTCTATACCAACTTCTAAACATGTGTGCAAAATTTCATAAGTGTATGCATGTTTGCCCGCGCATGTCTCAAAAACTATAAGTCGGATTGCAAAAATATTTAATTGGAGGAAAGCGCTTATTTTTATCAAATTAGTTTTGAAGTTCTGACTAAACCTACCTAAGTATCTAAACTGCAACTGACATTTTTTCAAAAATTCAATACTCTTTTGAATTTTTTGCTGTTGGGATGCATGAAGGAGCCTCCTCGTGTAGCGCAATTTGTTCCATCAGACACTCAACTGAACCGAGCGCTCGGCGCATCCTGGACAGTCTCACCTAACACCTTATAAGACTGGCCAATCCTTCTCTGGCGGTGGTAGGGCTAACACCCGCCTGGTTCGCGACCACCCTCCCACCGGAGTTCGGCGTCAAGCAGCCTGCTGTGTTTCGTCGACGCGTGGGAGTACCAGTGTCTCAAGGCATCTTCTGGGCACGCTCGCTTTCATCATGGACCTCATCTCTCGCTTACCATCAGGCGTGATTGAGGTCAAGAGCTAGCCCATTATAAATAAATAAATAAATAAATAAAACTCTCAGTCCTGATTTAATTGATGAAAACTAAAACAGCATCGTAGATTTTTTTTAAATTAATCGGTTGATATTTTTTATTTTTTTATTAAAAATGTACATATCATGTTTGATCCGTATTAGCGACACTTTCGTATGGTGTAATAATACAGGGTGTTTTTTTTTTTAAATCAACCGGTTTGATTCCTGGCTAAAATCCAATGATGCAGTTTTAGTTTTCATCAAAATCGGGCTCGAGACTTCATTCAGTGTTTTTCGATATATTTTTTTTAAACGTTGCCCCACACTAGGAATTTCTCCTGTATCGTGGGTGCGTTTACAAACATATAATCTCACATAAACAAACAGCCAGACCCGAAACAACTATCTGTAGGCCATACAAATATTTGTTCCGTGCGGGGATCGAACCCGCGACACGCAGCGCAGCAGTCAATCGCTCAACCACTGCGCCAACCGTGCCGTCAAATAATAATATTCCTTAAATTTTTGAATTTGGTCATCCACAGACACTTTAAAAATTCACCTTGTAGATATAAGTCAATAAAACCTTACCTTATCATCAGAGATAAATAACGACCAAGTTCTTTTATCTATCAACAAGTTTTTTAATTGAAAATGCATAAATCCTCTTTAATCATTACAATATGTAAACCGACACCACAAAACTTTGAAACAAAGCCCAAAGAACTTTTCTTTCAAAGAAACCACTTGAAACTTTATTCCCTCAATAAGTATTAATTCTCACTTATTTTTAACGCGTCATAAAAAGTCGATTGCTTAAATTACCAGTTTTCTTCTTCTACCAGCTAATAAACATAAGTACTTTTTTTTGGATGACAAATCATCAAATGACTCCTGTTCTGGGTGAAGCGGGAGGGAGTGTCAGACTCTTACTGATTAAAACCTATCCGTGCTCCTCCTAGTGCCAATTGCATTTCAGGGCCCCGGTGACTTTTTCGAACAAAATCCGCAACCCTGGCAGGCTCTGGCTATAACGGGCCTTGTCTACTATGCTGACATATCTTTGAGGCGCGCGTGGAATACAATGCGCCGTCGACCCGGGCCTGGCTTTGACCGGACGGCGAGCCACCCAACTTCCTTCTTCACTAGCATTACTGTTTCGCAGAAGGAGGTGACCGCTTCCCATGCCTCCTCGCTCCGTACCATGGAGCGAATCAAGGCCGGTAGCGAGAGGTTGCCGCCGCCGATCGCCTCGACGAGGACACGGCGGTGCGCCGCCCAAGCAGGCCAAACCTCCACCGTATGCTCTACCGTGTCCTTCGGGCGATCGCGATCCTCACAGTTAAACACCCGGACGTGTCCTCCTGCCCAATCCGAAACAGGTACCTCCCGAACTAACCTTGTCCGATGAGTACCTGCGTCAGGCAGAAACAAAAGTATATCCCGTTCGAGTTAACTTGGCACCTGGCTCGACACATTTCGAATGACGTTTTGAGGATTTAATTTAAATTGAAAAAATCTATTTAAATTAAACCAATATGAACGCTTGGCATCACTGTTACAGATGTGTTTATATTATTTTCATCGAATTCGAATGGTTCAATTTCAATTAAAATGCCAAAACGTAATTCGAGCCAGGTGCCAAGTTAACGCGTACGGATAGTTCTAATATTATGGATGCACAAGTAACTGACTGTTTGTCTGTGTATTTTTTACGTTTTTTTTATTCGTTTTATTTTAATTTTAAATAGGCATTCCCAACCATAAAAAGGTACAGATCTCCGCTGATTAATTAAGAACTTATTATATCTCACTGTTGTACTATAATTATATTGCAAAACGCTATGTCACTGCTCTTATCTAAGGGCCTAAGAATTACAATGAAATAGAAATATCGAAAAATACTATATCTAACACGTTCACATACGTTTTCCGCCTCAAGAAACCCACGTGTCTGCACATCGCAATGCAATAAGCCTCAAACACGATATGACATGAAGAAATCTTTCAAAGAATTGTTTTATTTTCACATTTCAAAGAGCTTTGAGATATAAAATTGTGTAGAAGTGTCGATAACCTTCTATACGCGTCTGATTTATTCGTACCGCACACCTGCATAGTGCAAGACTTCGATAAGGCGTAGGTAGGACTTCTTTCTATCAAAAGTTATACACAACTCGAGAATGATTTGCTTTGATACGACAGGTTAGGGACAGAAGTTTAGATCTCTTTTTCAATAGCTTATGGTAGACAAAAGATAAATGTGCAATAACCGTCATTAACCCACTTACATTGATTGTCTTTCTTAATATCAAAAACAGAGATAAAGCTGTCCTGAATCTTGTGCGTAATGAAAAATGGTTTATAATCTATTGTTCGGGTATCTACGAAGGGACATTAGAGAAAGGTCTATGTACTTTATTGGAAGCTTATCTGGCTACCATAAGAAATTTTTTTGATGCTAATCACGTCTCAGCAGTGAAAGTTGTGTTCTTTTTTCCTTGAGGAAGTCTTTTGCAACTGCGTTGTCGGTCGCAAACCATTGCTTTGGTCCTTCGAGCTGGATCTTGGAGTATTTATGAGCAGGCTTACAAAGCTTTCATTTGAGTGCAGCGACTAAAGATATAACTTGGATAACCCTAACATACATACTACTTTTTTTGTTTGTTCTAGTTACATGATTAAGCTATACTTAATAGGTACCACATACATTGAGTACCTAAAATTAAGGAGCATGAGTTAGGATTATCCAAGTTGTGTTAAAACAACTTTTTACTCCTAGATAGTAGTTCAGGTATACTTACTTATATTCGAAAGAAGTATTTTCCTAGTACTAAAACTTCATCTCAAACTACGAACCTTAGTACTTCTGTTCTTCCCCTGTACCTCCCCATTTTCATGTCGCACAATCTCCTGGGGCGTAACTCGTTTAACGTCGGGACAAACAACTATTCACGAACGCAGGAGACAATACCGTATGAGAACTCAAGTTTATTACAGGGAGCAACAAAGGAAGGCAGAATGTAGCGTTTGAGGATGTATTAGCCTGCAGTCCAAGCGCTGCTACTAGAAATATGGTACGCTTAACTTTATTTTTAATGATGGTAAATCATCAAATGAGACTAAAACGAAACTCCCTTCCGCTCCGCCCAGAGTCTGACAATCCCTTCCACTACTACGACTGTCAGACTCTTACTGAGTAAAACCCATCCGTGTTCCTCCGTAAGCCCTTTGCGTTCCAGGGCAGCGGTGACTCTTCCGAACAAATTTCGCAACACGTTTGATACTGAGAGAGATGTAAATAAGGCGATACAATCGTTAAGAAGTAGTCCTAGTAAGGAGCTTTAATTTTTATTAAGGCAGCCACAGGCCAGTCTAAGCAAACGTATATAAAATACTGAGTAACATTAAAAACTCAATCTTGATAGATATTTTTAAGTTGATCTTTGAAATTGACTCCCTGAATAATTACCAATGTTTTACATGTTGGAAAATGCAGTCTTCAGAGATCTTTTTATCAGCCTCAATAAATAACGTGCATTCCAAAATTATTACTAAAATCGAAAGAGAAAAGACATAATTTATAGTTTTGTATCCATCGGTCCCCAATTAATCTCGTTGGTGGGGTCGTATATCAAAAGTGCGCCATTTTTGTTTGCCGCTACTGCAATCACTATAAATTCGTGAGTTATGAGCGCCTTACACTGTAAGTCACACTAAGTTCGTTTGTTAGAGAACGTAAAAAGTGTAATTTTATTTTATAGGTGAAAATGAGGATAATTTAAGATGAGTATTTTTGTGACAGGCAGTACTTACCTACCTTCTTGGACTGTGTAATTTAATTTTTACGTTAGCAACTGTCTACAGGCTGCCTGATAATCCATTCATACATCCATCTAAGGTAAAATACTCATGAATGTGAACACAATTAACGATAGATTTTGCTTTTAAAAATTAGTATTATTTTGGGTTTCTAGAACATACTAACGAATATTGGAATTGTTTAATAACGAGGTAGATGCAAAAAACAGTAAGTAAATGTAGCTACAGAAAAATAAAATAAATAAGAAGTTATTTTCGGTGGCTTGTTAGATCCACATGAAGAATAATGATTTTATTTTCAGGTATTCAGTGAACCCTCAAACGTATAAAAGACTCCAATTTTCTATTTGCTTGGATATGAATATAGAAACCACGTTTTATTTTTATATTCTACAAAATATTAAGGCTTCGTTTTGTTACCAAAATCTATTTTCCATTACAAGGTGTCTGTGGAATCGATTTTTTTCAAAGTTTTCAATAACATTGAGCACTTGTAAAACACGTTTATTCATGTACTTTAAAATTTACATCGAAATAATCCCTTCTAAGCAGCATTTATGGAGATAAATGTTATATTCTTGTTTTTACTGACAGATTTTATAAATCTCTAGACGTATAACGGCAATTAAGCCGTTCTTAGGACAATTAATTAGTATAATACGGCAATTTCAAACGCAAATCTCCATGAAGTTCTAAATGAATTATGTTTGTTCTTAAAGAGTTATCATCCTCCTAATTATCGCAGCAATAAAATTAAGAAACTTTGAGTTTAATGCGGCAACACTAAATTATACTTTAAGAATTGTGTAAAATTTTATGATTGTACTTTAATGCGATTCAGGGTAATGTTCCCACAGGACACGCCTACTCTCTTCGCGGCGAGACAATAAGTTTTTACGAGCTGAATAGAGGCGAAGATTGGAAAAAATTCAAAGCACTTTTTGTCGAAATTCGTAAAAAAAAATGTTTTGTATTGTGAGTGGCACACAATGGTGGATGGAGGAAATGAGAGTCTGGGCGTAGCAGTGCTCAATTTAACTGGTACCCGCTCTGCCGCCCGCCTGGGCCCCCGCCCAGGCCCCCGCCCGCCTTCGCGGCCCCCGCTGCATATTGTGTATATATGCAATGCACGCAGCGAACAATCACGCCAGAGAAGTGACACTACGTTATAAAACTACTACTTTAATACTAATTGAGAGATTTAGAAAATATGAAGCTCGCTTAATTAGATAGAAACTATGTACAACTTCAATTACTCACTAATTCAAAGTTCTTAACTAAATTAACTTGAGCTCAATCTTGTAGACACTCAAAATCATCATTTATACACAATCTTCTCGTAAACTATCTATCATGTAACTACTTACACGTTAATTCTACTAATTGCCAATTCGGGAGCGCACTAAGTGCATTACATTCCAACTATAAATTGCAGTACCAGGATATCAGACACGTAAAGGAGTTTGGTTTGAATTTTCCAAAACAAAACACGGTCGCTAATCTAATCTACGTGCATAACGCAATGCGGCCGGCCGACGTTGCTTTGTGCCACACGCTCCGCTGAAATTTAATGTTTCGCCCGTGTACCAGACCCTTTGAAGGCTCCCATATTAGCCGCCGCCTATTAGCATAAAACCCATAATGGCACCACCTAAGCTTTTAATTAATTACTGGCCAGATACCAGGAAGTTTCAACGGCATATGAACAAAACTCTCCCGTCGTCTTTTTTGTTCAATTTGCATTTTACAAGCAACACAAAAATAACATGCGAACCGAACGTTGAAATTAAACAATTCCTGGGTGAAAGAACTTTCTCCCATTCTGTGGTTGTTAGTTTTTCCACTATTAAAATGTAATGGCAACACAAAATGTTTAAGCAACGACTCTGACGATGAAAAACTCATAAATGTTAACGTAAAAATAATAAAAAGCATCGACTGAACAAACAATCTCCGGCAAAACTAATTTATGCGGCGCATTCGTTGGGGCTGGAGTAAGATGCTCGCGGAAATCTCTCTTTTATGTTTTGGCAAAGGTTTAATATAAAAATTACTTTTCGCATTATCATGTGTGCCTGGTAGGCGCCGGGGGATCACATGGCGAAGTCGCAATTCGCTGAGGGCGCGCTTTCCGCTTCTCGGTGGATTATCTCATGCGTGACAGCTGTTTCAGTCTCTGCGGCCCTGGTACTTAAACAGCGGGAACAGGTAGGGTATTGAGTGTATTATTTTGGTAAAATCCTTGTTTTCCTCTCAGGATTTTATTATCTGGTTAATTATCATTTTACTATGGTAGCGGCACTGTAATAAGTGCATGATAAAATTGCAAGCCAGTATAAAATGTATTTAAATGAACTTAATGTAGAGTTTTTCTAAATACTTATTAGACTTATCTAGATATCTTAAGCTAGTATAGATTTCATAATTTTTTGTAGTTTTTTCAAATAAAAACTGTCAAACATCAATTTTAATTCTCGTGTAAAAAGTATCTGATGACATACCTTACCTTCATCATACAAAACAATACATGCAATATTACTCAATACTTCTTATAAGAAAAATAAAATAAATACTGACAATTTCACAAACAAAAAATTAAATAAAAAACCAGCTTAACCGAGGCACAGCCCTGCACCCCAGATCTTGAAATCTTACTTCTTTATCGCTCCATATGTAGACGTTTGATTCCTGATCCCCTCATATTCTTTTGATTATTGTATTATGAAAAACGAGGGCAGAAAACCGTCAACTTGTGCGCTTTTTGACGTCACATAATCTATTTATTGTCAGTACGTAATGAATGATATTTTGCATGGATGCCGCCGACGCGAGTGTTCTGCGCTTGTTAAAAAGCGCCCCGGATATGACACAGCTTTCATGTGAGTAAGCAATCAAAAATGAATTTGTGTTAAGAGATTTTTTTAGGGATTTATTGAGTTAGATAACGATGTTATGCGTTTTATTTTGTGGTTGGGTTTTATGGCATTGGTTAAAATGAATTATTATGAAAGCTTCTATGGCCCAGGTCCCGCTAATGGACAGTGGTCTTCAATGTTTTACTCCGTACTTCTTCGTCAGACTTTGTTTTGTATTGTGGACAATCACTAAAGAGTCCAATTTTTTCACGACAGCGTTTTATAAGAAACAGAAGTCAGCAACAGTTTTGTAAAAAAATATGACGTTTACCAGCCACTAAAATAAAAAGCCTTTTGACATTTAGCATGCAAAGATAAACTCATTCAAAATTCAAAACTAAAAGCAAATAAACTTACTTATCCATTTTAAGATCTATATCGTATGAAAATTCAAATAAGCCTAGACGATCTCAAACTTATTCAAAAAACATCACTCACATAGACGCGCAATAAACAACGTAAAATGATCAATTTCGCCTTGAGCTAAAAACAAATAAAAGTCTTTAAGAACAAATCTGTGTAGGAAGCATCCACGCACATGTTTATATGAAGGGGGCTGTACAAAGGAAAGCAATTTAACAAAATAAAAAATGCTATATTGGAATCCAGGAAGAAACAAATGATACGGGAAATACTTAAATCACGGGTATTGATGCGAAATTGGAAATGGTAAATTACGTATTCTGAATATTGTATACGAATGGGGTTGGCTTTCCCGTTTATAACTCTATTAAGGTTGATTTAAGGGTCACATTTTATGTTCAGGATGTAGTCGTCCTTAATGACAATTCACGGAAAACGTAAGCAGTCAACATTAAAGTTTTTATAGTGCTGAAAACGATTGCTTTTCATAAATGCTGGTCGACCAAATGGCAATGGATATATTGTGAGGATTAAAGATTGAAATTCGAAAAAAATGGCGGTACGTGTCCCTCTAAGCTTATTACACAACTAAATAAAAGGGATCACAAAAATAATCACTATCCAGTTCATATAGAGTTCGTAAATCGCTAGATATATAACGTGAGCGATCACTTTTCATACTATTTATTTGACTACTTGGCTACATAAAAACTATACAGCTGCTTATCTTATATGCTATTAAACATTTGCATGCACCGATATAACTACGCGCTAAATCAAAAATATGTAAATAAATTGAAAGGCTCGACATTAAATAACTTGAAATAATATATCGGTTCGTGTGCGGGGGCGCACTCGGCTGCCATTGACAAACGGCTCGGCAAATATAAGCCGAATTATGGAAATTCCATTCAAGAATCGAGAAATTATAGCCTTTGTTCGTATTTTATCTCGCTTAAGTCACATTACTGTGCACTATCGAAATTGGTTTCGATAAAATTTGCGTAACATCATCCAACTGTAAATAAATTCATATAATTGCTCACTTAATGTGGCATTTGCTTGACTGTGTACACTTTTATTTCAGACTAGCTGTTGCCCGCGACTTTGTCCATTTCAAACTCAGAATCAGCACAAATGACAGACAATGTGGGATTTTTTTTTTTGCTCGGAACCCATATTATTTTTCATAAATAAAAGTTGTAGCCGTCGCTTACCTATAGGTAAGCCAGTGAAAATTCCGACAAAATCGGTCCAGCCTTTTTGCAGACTGGCAGTATTGGAACAGGCAGACAAAAAATTAAAAACTGTTTTTTTTTTGTTATATGTATCGTTTATACTTTCGTTTCTAGTAAAATAAGCTATTACATTGATGTAACAAATAGACACTTCAATTTTATTTATTGGTATAGATTTTTTTTCGACTTCATAGCTTGTTTATTCTCTCACATCTAGTACGTTTTATTAGACTGCCGCTGTATGACAAAAGAACTGCTCAAAAACGACTTCATCATGAGCGGAGAAAGTTCTCGCATCGCTAGACGAAACTAAAGTCATAAAGTTTATGCAGTGACAACATATTTCAGAAACGTCGGGCCTTTTATTAGACGCAGCCAGATGATCGTTGAATCCCCTCTTTCCGCTGGAGTTTAAACTTGAGCAGCTCACGGTATTGCGAAAGTTTTCAGCTCAACGAAAATACACCGGAACGCTTTCAAAAGAGTAATACTACCGAGTGATTTTTTCAACGGGTCGCGGAACAGGATTAGGTTCACACACGGAGCGCCAATCAGAAGCCTTCGAACTACTGGAGGGATGAAAGGTCCACCTCTGCGAAGTTTGATTAATTCGTACGTGGAAATGTTTGAATATCATCTTATTGAACTGGTTTTTCTTCTTGTGTGGTAAGGGTAATGTTATGTCTTTTTGGCTCTGTATATCTTCACTAGATTCTGGTTTTTAATGTTCAATGTATGATTGGTGAGGCTCCTGGGAAGAGCAAAAGGCAAAGGTGATATGGCTATAAAAAGATCACCAAGGCTGCGAATTTTTGGAAAAAAAATATGAATTTTAGTGAGTAATATTTTTGGAATCGCCTGCTCCAGCCCTTTTTTTGATGACACATGTTTTTTTGACATGACTTGTCACGAAAAAATATACCATTACTTCACTTACATACATATTGGAGGCCACATTTTTTTTTAATTTAAGGCCTCCGCACTTACGAGAAGGCGTGGCAAAAAAAAACAGTCCTACATACTCTCTAAATACATTATTTTCCTTCTGAGGCAGTCGGGTAAAAAGACATGGTACGCGAACCTCTATCGGATCAGGATGCTATTGACAAGAGGATGATGAGGTGAATATAAGATTACCATAAGTAGCCCACTTACTAAAACTGTAGAAACCATCTGCCTAGCCTTTTTCCAACTATATTGGGGTCGGCTTCCAGTCAAACTGGAATAAGCTGAATACCATTATTTTACGTGGAGCGGCTGCCTACCAGAACTCCACAACCTTACATTAACTGGGTAACACGGTACTTCTTGCCAAGACTGGAGTCGGATTGACCGCTGCCAAAGATCTACAAATGACAGCCGCGACCAACGGCTTAATCTACTTTCAGAGGCACGGAGGAAACTCGGTATTTTAGGATGGTCACCCATCCATAGACCAACCTTGGCAAGCGTTGCTTAACCTTGAAGATCGACCCGTGCGGCTGTAAAAAAAAAAAAATTTCTCAAACCCCTGATTCTATCATACCTAATTGAGATCAGGCTAGCAACATATTATAACATAGGAACATAGGTATAGAACCACCGCTTATTTGAACTGAGAGGCGAGTCGGGATAATTAATCAAGTGTCAGCGTTGTGGCGAATGCTTGGCATACGATGTATCAACGTTGCGTTCTATACGTTGCGTGAAACGTGACGGCTGATATGTTGTGGGTATTTGTTGAAGTGATTTGTCTTTTTATTTGATAACTCTTCCATATGTTTTAAATGGTTTTAGAGCAATGATAGATTTAGTAAAAGACAAGCTTTTACCACGGTCTATCCAACTGTGGCCTATATAAAGCCATGTAAATGTTTTGAGAAAGCCAAAGTCAATTATCTTACAAACTGTCATCAACTGATCATAATTATTGTATGGGAGACTCGATTTTTTTTTACGAATTGACTATAGCTTTCTCGGAGAAAGTTGTTCATTTACATGGGCAGAAGTGGTTCTTAAAGTTTGCGCACTGGAAAAAAAATAAATCAGGCGTATTCACGCATGCTTAGTTTAAATTTTTTTTTTTTTTTTGTTCTTAATCAATTTATTTAACTTTGGTTATATTTAACTAACTTAACTATATACAAACTAGACTAAACATTACCAAATTATGTACAAACGTGTATAAAAACAAAATAAATCATTGGGCATCAAAAAATTCATTATAATTGAATTTAGGATTCGCTAATTCGTATTTATACGAATCATAATGTTATATTTTTTATGATTAAGCCTGTATGTCTTTAAACTCATACTAAACTGGGTGAATCCCAAGAAAAACTAATATAAAAAGCTACTATTAGCATCTATTAACCAACGGTTTTTTTTCAACCACCCTTTTTTTAAGGATGGGTAATTATCAAATGACTCCTTCCGCTCTGGGTGGAGCGGAACGTGTCAGACTCTTACTGACTAAAACCCATACCTGTTCCTCCCAATGCCCTGTGCGTTCCAGGACCGCGGTGACTCTTTGGAACAAATTACGCAGCCTTGGCAGGCTCTGGCCATAACGGGCTCCGCTTACACATTCATTAAGTGCTCCTTTTCAATGTTCTCCTCTTGTTTATACAAAAAGCAGTAGTTTACGTTCTTAGCAGCTAAAGTTAGAATGTATAAATCTTTTCTTCTAAAGTAATTTAAAAAGTTTTTGCCAACTTCTAGTTTATTTCCTCTCTTTTATGCTAGTCTATACAATTTCAAAAACAAGTCGTTTTTTCTCAGTATTTTGGAATTTAAAACTTTTTACATAAGTTTGGTAACAGTCTCTGTAGACAGTTATTCAGTTGAAGATTAATTGGCTCTTTGAAAATTAAAAATGTAGTAAAGTATTAATTGCAAAGTGTTAATTTCTAAAACTAATTTTCCTGACTGCTAAAATTTACTTTTCATCCCACCATCTCGGAAAGAGTATTTTTAATCTTCAATATCTGAGTGGAAACGCCGTTTTTATTCTCTAGAGGATAAAGTAAATTGAATTTAGAACATCGTGTGCACTAAGTTTGTGAATTAAAAAAAACATTAAACCTATTTACTGCTACCTCTATGGTGCCGAATATATCATACAACTTTTTTTTAATTTGTTAAAAACTCAGACTCGGAACCTTCTTGGTGTTCTTTTTTCAATTTGCTTTGTACGCGGTTCTTTACGCGGCATTTTTTCACGTCATTGTTAAACCTTATATTAAAAACAAGAAACTTGAAAACAAGTGAAAAAACTAAAATGAGTGATTCTAGCGACGAGGAAGTTTGTTTGACGCCAACAGAATTGACTAAAACTGTTAATAATGCGCAAATGAGCTTTCTCCCTCAACAATGACGCGAGAAGTATTTAAAACAGTACGATATGTTCAACACGTGGCGACTAGCAAAAGGAGCCAAAACTTTCTCAGAAAACGTTTTGCTGGCATATTTTATAGAATTATCCGAGAACAAGAAAGCAAGCACTCTATGGAGTACGTATTCGATGCCAAAAGCAACAATAAAGATGAAAAAAGACATACATATCGATACCTATCCTAAATTAGTGGCATTTTTAAAAAGAGCCTCATCTGGTCATCAACCAAAAAAATCGAAGGTTTTCACAGTATCTGATATTGAAAAGTTTCTTAACGAAGCACCCGATTCCGTATATTTGGCGGCAAAAGTAAGTCAGTTGTAGGTACATTCAGTATCTACTTAAGTACACTTCTGGACACATCTATTGGCCCACCTTAGAGTTTAGGTTTCGATGGCCCCTACCGAAATATGATTGCTAGATTGAACAAAAACTGTTGATGCAGTTTTAAACCTGATACATTTTACCATCTTTTTCGATCGTATTGTTTTAAATTTGAATTCAGAATACCATACTACATGGAGCTACGCCTAACAAGTCGGATATGCGCCTTGTTAAAGGCAATTGATTTTTGAATAAAAAACATGTTTTATCAAATAAAGGTTTAATTTAATAACGCATGTTGCCTCCTTGGGCATCTACCACAGCTCTCATACGATTAGGCATAGAGTTTATCAACCGCTCTATGAAATTTTGAGGGATCATCTCCCATTCCTCTTCTATGGCAGTTTTCAACTCCTGCATCGTCTGGGCAACTGGCTGACGAGCCCTAACACGTCTTTTTAGCTCGTCCCACATGTGCTCAATGGGGTTCATGTCTGGGCTTCTGGCTGGCCAGTCCATAACTGTGATGTTCACATCCCGAAGATATTCCCTGACGATGCCGGCCGCATGGGCTCTTGCATTATCATGCATAAAAAGGAAATTTGGGCCCACATAGTCCGCGTATGGTATCACGTGAGGTTCTAAGCACTCACGAATGTACCTTTCAGCATTTAATGTTGGCAGCCGTGGTCCTGTAACAACCTCAAGTTGAGTTTTGCCGCTCGCGGATATACCGCCCCAGACAGTCCATGAGCCACCGCCATAAGCAACCCTCTCTTCAAAGCAGCATTGTGCGAAACGCTCTCCCTTACGTCGATAGATCTTCTTCCTTCCATCATTGCCATGTAACACAATTTTAGACTCATCAGAAAAGAGTACACGGCTCCAATCTTGCTGTGTCCAATTTAAATGACTGCGTGCGAAATGAAGGCGCGCTGTTCGGTGGGCTCGCGTTAGTTTGGGCCCATTAGCTGGCTTGTGTGGTACCATATCGCGTTCTTTTAACCTTCTCCGAACAGTTCGAGCGCTCACAGATACTCCGTGGAAGTCGCGAAGTTGGTTTTGTATCTCAATGGAGGTAAGATGACGATTTCTCAAGCTGGTCGTCACGATGAATCGATCCTGCCTTTCAGTTGTGACCCGAGATCGTGGCCTTCCTTGGCGACGAACAAAGCCGCCAGTCTCTAGGTACCTCCGATAAACATTTCGGACCGCAGATCGACTTAAATTAAGTTGAGCACTCACGTTTCTTTGGCTGTGTCCGGCCTGAATAAGTGCCACAGCTTGGGCGGCGACTTCAGGTGAAGTATCCATAGATTATTGATAGAACCTCACCTTAATGTTAAGAATAAGTAATGTATGTTGCAAAACCAAAGATATCAATCACTTTTTCAAGAATTAAATCCAAGTAAACCAATAAAACCAAGTTTTCTTAGTATTCGATTGTTTGATATCAACAAACAGGCTCCAAATTGTCTTTTGTTTCTTTAAATTCTGTGTTCGAAATTCAAAAAAAGACTATTGAATGAAATTGTGAATGTGCCAGGTTCAAAACTGCATAAAAACTTTTTGCTCGACCTAATATAAAATTTTAGCTAGGACCAAACGAAACTGAAAATACAAGGTGGGCCAATAGATGTGTCCAGAAGTGTATATTAATCTCAACTAAATAGTATACTTAGTAGATGTTGATAGGCATAATTATGCGTTCATATCAATTTTTTTTCATTTATCTACTACAATACTCTTTACGTTACAGGTTGTTCTTATTATTGGAATAAACGGAGCATGTCGAACTAATGAACTAACACAACTTAATGTCAAAAACATTGAGAAACATTCAGATGACTTACTTTTAATTAATTTACCTAATACAAAGACAAAAAGAGACCGCAACTTCGTCATTCGCAAGGAATACGTAACGATTGTTGAGAAATATCAAGCCTTACGCCCGCCTAACACTCCAATCAATCGATTTTTTCTACAGTATCGCAATGGAAAGTGTGTTAGACAGCCTATGGGTACTAATAAAATTGGCAGTATCCCACGAGAAATAGCAACATTTCTTGAACTTCCAGAACCCCTGTTGTACATGGGTCATTGTTTCCGACGAACTTCAGCCACACTTTGGCTGATTCCGGAGCTGATCTCCTGTCCCTTAAGCGCCACGGAGGCTGGAAGTCCAATGCAGTTGTAGAGGGATACATAGAGGAGTCCATCCAAAATAAGTCTAAAATATGTAAAGGCATCGTAGGAGCCATTACACTGAAAGAGCCTCAATCGGATCCTTGGACTGGCCCTTCTACATCAAAAATAAGCCGTTATGAAACACCTAACCATCTCCCTCTCTCTTCAACATTCACGCCAAGGGAATCCGATGAATCGGTACAACTATTAAGTATGACAGATAGTTTACCGAAAAACAGTACACAAGTGACTAACACCAATATTACTAATAGTACCAAACAAAAATATTACACTCAACTTAAATAACTGTAGCAACGTTACTTTAAAATTTTCTTAATTATACCTTAGTATTATTTTGTTATAATTTAAAGATTATTCTGTAATACTTACCTGTCATAATGTAGTAATTAATACTTAAACTGAAATAAAAGTGTACCTATCTTGTGATTGTAAACTTTTTTTTTTGCATTTAGTCATTTCCTCGCTGAGGTGGAATGAAAAGTTACGTGTTGCACTCGAGTGCAAAGATTTTTCACCTCGTGCTCTTTTGATGTTTGTCTTTACATTAGATTTCAAATAAAAAAAACACTCCTTTCCAAAAGGCATTACTTCCACCAGACCTTAGAGATATCTTGTCGCCAAGCACCGTTGCTAGTTTTGATTGCATGCCGCTAAAACACGAATACCATTTTACAACAAATTAATTTTCACAAATGCCAGCGGGTTCGTGAGTATTGCCTCAACACAGTAAAAATCATTTTCCAAGTATCCATTAGATAGGCAACGCGTCAGTTTACCAACGAACTTATACCAACAAAATAATAATAATCAAGTTAAAAGCTTAGCTTAGCGAAATCCCAACTATAAATCTCCACGCAATCTGTTTCACCACTAAATTACCTACCTTTGCAACAATCGTACCGAAATCTCGATAAATTCTCAACATTTGTCTCTGTACCAACGACATTGTTTTACCTTTCAAGTCATGAAACACAAGCAGAACTTAAGTAAAGCAATATTTATTTACGGTGAACAAATGGCCGGGTACCATGTTAGCATTTTACGATTCTGCAGTGGCGTATTATTTTAAAGATTTGGCTCCCTGGGCCAAATATTACAGCCACCCCTCCAAAAACAAAGTATTTGATTTAAAATTTAAAAAAAAAGCTTATGATGCGAGAGCGAGCGAAGTGAACTCGAAAATTTTACTAAACCATGCAGACGTAAAAGCTATTTTGACGACTTATGCACAAAATCCACAGAGCTAAAGATGCAAGAGCAAACACAATTATTATTGTACGAGTACCCCTGATAGGTTTCATTTTCTTTTGATAATCAAAAACTTACGGGACATCTTAAAGAGCATAGTAGTACTTGTGTAACTTGAAAAACGACAAGTTTGTAGAGATAGCTGGCGACCCTCCTCGCAGTCTGCCGCCCCGGACCATACCCCTCTTGGCCTTAGCGTAAATACGCCACTGGCTCTTGCCAAACACTTTGTATTCGCGTCCAGTATTGGTAGTAAAAGCTGGCTTCAGGTGAAGACAGAATTTAGAATTTCGTCCAGGTGCAATTTGATAAGCAGACAGCGATGCCTAATCACATGGATTTCTTTGTCCATTTCAAACTTTGGAGTTCAATAACCTGTAGGTTTCTTGTGCGGTCATTTTTTTAGTTGTCTTTTTCGTAGTATCGTGTTTAATCGATAATATCTGCTCCAATATTAATTTATTGTTTGGATTCAAATTGTAAATAGATATTTAATTGAATGCTTCAATTATAGATAGCCATTTTGAATTCATTAGAAGCCTTGTCTGTAGAAGTTAATTTAACATGTTAGCTTCGTATCAATTTAGTCTGGTCTATCGATAACTATTCTATTAATATTTGAAAGTCTATGAAGTTGACTGATAGTTTTCCAATAAAGTGTTTACAAAGCAATTATTATAGGGACTTACTCAAGTTATTGGCTTTCTGAAATGAACATTCACCTCGTAAGCACAATGACTCTGGCAATTAAGGTAACACTTAGAAGCAACCCTTGTTGTAACTTAAGTAACTTTATTGTAAGCATTAATAATGATGTTAAAACTTTTTGTAGTCCTGTCAACGCGTTTGTATCGCTTGATATTAAATTACGAAATATGACGGCTAAATTAACAAGCCAATTTAGAAGAGCTTATTTGCCAAAGGCATTAAATATGACTTAGCACAGTTGCTAAGTCATACTTAAAGCTTTAAACTCTAATACTGAAACTGGAAATAAACTCATCTTCATTCGATGTTAAAAAACATTGCATCAAGATGAGTTAAATTTATTGTGATACTCAAATTAATTAATCAACAGATTCTATTGATATCATTGACTAGTTAATGGACATTCCCAAAGTATTATTACAACACCCAGTTCACCATAGTCTTTTCTCACGAAAGACATCGGCTGCTGGACATAGGGCTCCCCTAATGGCGCATCCACACATGCCCGGCGGCACGGCCGGCGGCCAACCCGGCGGCCAAGCTGGCGGCATGGCCGGCGGCACATGCATCTTTTACCTTTTACATTTTTAATTCAGCGGCAAGGTGGTCTGAAAGCCGGTCGCAAACCCGGCGGCATAAGCCGGCGGCATGTGTGGATACGCCATAAGCGTCACCACATTGACCATTCCTCTGAGTCTCACTCACAGCGGAATCACGCGACCTTCACCAGGTTATCGGTCACTTTGTGGAAGGCCTTCCAATGGTATGTCTTCCGGTACGCGGTCACCACTCTTAAATATTTCAGCCCCATTAGCATTCGTACTTAGGGTGCATCTTTTTGATCGGACACCAATTTCATTGGACTTCCAAAATAATTTAACAATAATTGAATAGAAATTTCCTTCTTGTTACCAAAACACCCCAATTAATATCAGAAATTAAACAATGTAAGCTCAAAATAACGATTTTCGGCCAACTTCTGAAATCACTTAAATCTATTAATACTGAACTGGACGCAAACTAGGCAGATTCGATCCTGCCTAACTTTGTACTAGACTTATAATTGGCCTTTATGAACTTCCTAGCTTAAAGTGTATGTAGTAGAGATGTCACGAATAGTGTTTTTCCGAATCTCGAATACCGAATATTTGGCGGCCGAATATTCGGCGACACTTAGTATATTTCGCGGATGATAGGCCTCGACCTACATCATTGAAGTGTGTGCGGTAAATTAACCAAGCCGCTGCGGTGTATTTGTTTCTTGAGAGTGGGTTTGTTGTCGTCAAACTATGTTCCTTGCAGTGAGTAAATCTTAAATTATAATCATTATAACTTACCATTGATAGATTTTAAGTATTAAATATGCAGTTTTTTTCTTAAAATATTTTTTTGTGAGTAATTTTATGAGTTTTTTTTTTCATTATTTGCTATTTGGTAGTAAGCCGAATGATTCGCAATATTCGGTCGCATACGGAATACTAAAAAAAATATCCCAACAGGTCGAATACCGAATAGTAGCCGAATATTCGTGCATCTCTAGTATGTAGTAACTGACTATAGAAGCAGTAGATTGTAAGTGTAGGAACTGAATTAGGGATATTAGTTAGTTGCAGATATGCAGTTCTGAAGTAAATTAAGTTACAGTGTAATATGGTAAGTGGGAGGTTTGTAGCTTGCAACAGTGTAGTGGCTTGGCTATGTTAAACCCTCTACAGAGCCAGCTAGGCTTTGCAGAGGGTTCTGCATAGCCAAGTTGCTACATTCCCATATGTAGTAGGTACCTAAGATACTAGAAGAAACATTTTCATTGTGAGTTTCCAAAATAGGTTATGTTATTAAATAAATAATTATAAAATCAGACGTATTGCATTTTTTGAAAATGATTTTAGACGTTGAAGATTATGGCGTGATTCTGAATATAGCATTTTGTGATACAGTTTAAAAAATAACCCTACCAACACGTTTCTTCCATCCACCGCACCCTTTTCTTAACTAAAATCACTCATGTATTTTTCAAGACAAAAGTAGCTTAAACTACTGAACGATTCGATACCTTTCCAAAAGTGAAATAATTTTCGTTATTGGGTCAGTATTTCTAAAGAATTCGTCCTATATACAAACAATTTTACTTCTTTATAAAATAGTTTAGAGAAGAACCTTTCTCCAGTTTTTTTCCGAGTTTCCACTAAGAAACCAATGTTACCAAAAGATCTGTGAATTCAAAAAACAAAGCTAACAAACACGATCTCATTCACACCTCATTTTTCGAAAGAATGTTCGTAATCGAATCAGTAATTCTAAAATACTAGCTTTTTCCCGCGACTCCGCCCGCGTAGATGTCGGTTATTGCGTAAAAAAGTAGCCTATGTCCTTCTCCATATTCCAGACTGTATATCTGCCAAATTTCATGACAATCCGGTCAGCCGTTTTAGCGTGAAAGCGTAACAGACAGACAGAGTTATATTCGCATTAATAATATAAAATTAATAGGGATTTTAGGCAAGATCCCTACTCCACTTTTCTTTCATCTAAGTTGGGGCTAACAAATCAAGACACCGATCTATAAATTCAAAAATAAAGCAACGAAACACGGAACGAATTGCAACATTTGCAACTCCCGCCAAATACTTAGCTCAGCAATGCTCTGGTTGCAGCAATTGCAGCTATGTCTCACTAATTGTGAATAAGAACACTTTCCACGGCTCCCTTTTGTTAACTAAATTAAATTAATTGCGAGGAAATATTTAAATAGAGGAGCTTGAGTCTCTGCGGCAATTGGCAGCAAACCTTACAACTTGCTTTGTCTAGACTCTGGACGAGACGATTGTCTAAATGTACTCTTGTTGCATAATGAGATCATATTTCGGTGTTGTATTGCTTCTGATTTTGCTTTTTAGTTTGTTACGTTAAATTTTAGTGTTGTGTTTTGTACTGTGGTTTAAGACGGTTGAATGAGACGAGGAACGTCTCTTCTGTGTGTTTTCGTTTTGATGAAAGTATATTTTCTTATGACAACTATTGTATCAACGGATATTCTGTTACTGTAAAAAACAGAAGTGATCCAAAATATCTTTTGGTTTTTGATAAGCTGTTGAATATTACAATTATGAAGGGCTGATAGCAATTAGTCAGACAAGTTTTCCAGAATAAATATTACCTACAGGTTGACATATTTTCATACAAAAGTTGTCGAACGGTCATATCTATTCCTCAGATTAAAGTGATCCAACTATTGAATAGTCAACCCTAAGTTTAACAAATTAAAAGTTTAAAAAGTTGAAGCATTTTTATATACTGGCTTAGCAACTTGTAAGATGAAACATAATGAGGAGTTACAAAGTGTGCTGAAGTAATTAAAGCAACGATGTAATGTAGCAGAAGTTGTACTTTAATATGTACTAAAAAAACACAGAAAAAGACTTTATTAAGGGCAGAAGTAGTGAAATGTTACAAGTACGAGTCGAATTCCCACACGAAGGGTTCCGTACAATAACCCGAAAAAAAAAATGTTGTATGTTCTCCTTTAATTTTTAATTTAATTACGTGTTTTACAGCGGCAACAGAAATCTACAATAAAAATGGTGTTGTGCCGTTCTTTACCGGTCTAAAAAGTTTTTTTTCTGAATATTTCTTACAATCTTAACTTAACTTTATTTCTTCACATTTTATTTTTTTACTAAAAATTCAAATTTAAACAAAATTTAAATTTTTCACTTAAACCAACGTTATTAGATCACCAAGCCATCTCTTACTTTATCGGAAAGATATATTTATATGCTATTTATGGATGTAGTAAGTACTGCTCATAAAAAAAATACTAATCCAAGCGGAGTACCTTCACCACATTGTAAAGGCACACACATGGTATATAACAGCCCTAGGTGCAACGAGATATCGCAGGATTTACAGTGCAGTAGGCCGTAAATACATCGGCCAGCCATCGGCCACCATTGATCTCCCATAGCCATGCCCCCTTTGTTTTCGCCACAATTACGACCCAACTGGAAATTCAGATAAAGATTTTTTTGTCATTTCATGTTTATACCCTGATTGGGATTTTATGAAGCTGGGTTTGGTGGTCAGTTAATATGTAACAAGCTGTAATGTTAAGCTATCGTAAAAGTTGGTCAAAAGTCACTGGAATAGGGAACTGCATGTATGTTATTTTTTTATTTTGCTAAATAAAATACTTACTTGGATTAGGTATAGTAAAAAACAGACTTTTGAATCAGAGATGAAGTTACTAAATACTAGGTAAAAAAATAATTTCAGGATAAAGTCAAACGTTCGTACGTTGAACGTTGCTTTCTTTTTTCTTTCTTTTCTTTTTCTTTTTTTAAAAACGTTGCCCCACACTATGAATTTCTCCTGTATCGTGGGTGCGTTTACAAACATATAAACTCACATACACAAACAGCCAGACCGGGCACAACTATCTGTAGGCCATACAAATATTTGTTCCGTGCGGGAATCGAACCCGCGACACGCAGCGCAGCAGTCAATCGCTCAACCACTGCGCCAACCGTGCCGTCAAATGCTTAATGGACGTCTTGTTGTAAGTAACGTAGTTATTAAAACTCCATCAAAAATTCTCTAAGTTTGAAAGTTTATAGCGAAGAAAACAAAGCACTTAGAGTAAGCAGGGCTTGTCTAGATGCAACGTCGACAACGCTCTTAGACGCACTCAAATATTAAGCACTGTAAAATCAACGTAATCCATCCATTCTCACTATTTAAAGATTCCTGAGAATGTTGTCTCATCGGTAAATGTCTTCAACAGTATTTTTAAAGTGAAAATAAATATGTTTTTACATCGAAAACATCCATCAATCAAGACTAAAGGAGTTGCCAAAGTTTTTCGAGTTCAACAACTTTGTGAAGATAATATTGTATATATATTGATAATACCTATCTAGGATCGCAAACTTTTTTGTTTTGAAACGAAGCTAGCTTATTTAAATTTCGAATAAAGATTTTTGAGTTGTTTGTTGATCAAAGTGATTGAAAATATTAAATAGTTGCCAGAATTCCGATGGTTAGGAATGTTGCCAGACTACGGTAGTTTCACACAGAAAATTAATAAATATTCGGTCGAGCCAGTGTAAGCCCGCCCCTCTCTGTCTACACATTGTGTACTGCATCATTCCTGCATTTTCTGTATTGCCGTATTTCGCTTTTTGATTCCATTCGCTCATTCCTTTTTTGCACTCTTGTCCATGTCGAAACTGTCTGATTTTTGCAAACGTTTTTTGGAAATCCGAGCTGTGTGAAAACTCTCCATATTTATTACGCAGTGTTCTGAACGTTTTTATCAAACGAAAAATTTACAGCAAGGGCAGGAAACAAAACAGACATCAAACAACATATTGAAAGACACAAAATAACAAAAACAACACTAATTGATTAAACTATCTCTACAAAAAAACACTGTTTTCCCCACAAACAATCGTCCCTTTTCTAATACGAATTTTATTGTGCCGTCATAAACGGCGGTGCTTATTATTTTCCTGTCGTAAAACAACAAAATAATACTGTAACAATAATGGGAGCACCCTCTAATCTCGTCGAGACGGATTCTCCGCGCGACACTTTTATTATTGTGAATCATTTTTATATACATGCGGTTGTTTTATTGCTAAATGAAAATGATTCGACGAATATAATATTATGTCATGTTTTATGTGTTTTTGGACACATTGTTGCGTGAATACTTACTTGGATTTTTTTGATGTAGAAAGTAAGACAAACTTTATTCTCTATCCGATTTATTTTGTTAAAGAAAATACCAGTTTAGATGGTCATACTGAAATAAATAGTATGCTTTGATGTTGGCTAATAAAATTTGTTATGTACTATGTAATACTAAATATTAAAATCTTTTTGAGAATCCGTTTATTTTCCTTTCTGCTACCTGAATCAAAGGCAAATGAATCGAAAAGAGTTCTTATCAACCTTTTTATTAAAAGACACCGTTAACCATCTTAGCTTGTATGACAAAAACATTCCTTTTATATATAATTACTTATCAAATGTCTTTTCCACTTCTCATCAAAGGAAAAGGCAATAGAAGCGAACCAATAACATTTTACATTATGAAAAACCCTGAGTTTTCCTCGTAAAAGTTAATTTTCTATCTCTTTAGAAATAGATGCATAGGTACATACATACAAATGTCTCGTATGAGAAGATAACATTAAAAGTTATTAGGTGTGTCGACAGATGACTTTAAACTTTCCCGGTGTCGAAATAAGATTCTGAGTTGGATGTAGGAGAGATAGATTTGGGGTGCAATATTATCTTCACATTCAAATAAACGAGAAAAAACTGGGGTCCGGCGGACGAGCTTTTTAATTCGTAATTACAGGACAGCGGCCAAGCTTTAAGCGCCATTAACTTTTTTTCTAAATGTCTATGTCGTATGGGGTTCCGCACATAAATGAAATTGGACATTTTATTGTCCAAATTCTTTCGTCTGCATATTGAGGAAAATCTCTATGTACTTCAAAAGTACATAGAAAGTTTCATCAGTTAAATTAGAACTGAAAAGGTACCTGTTTCGTGTAGGTTTTCTAATACTTTTTGTGCAAACAAACAGAATCTAATATCACCAAGTTTCCATGAAAGGATCTATTTTTAACGATCTTTGCCTGTGTAGGTAATATTGTGTAGGTAAATATTTACTTTTAAATATTGGCAATGCTCTAAAATGAACAACCTAAGCCCCAAAGCTGTACATAATCTTTAACGACTTAGTCACCAGAGGTAATATTTTTGTAAAGGCATTCACAAAAAATATTAGTTATTTATAACATTAAAAACAAACAGGTCCATTGGAACCTTAATTATTTTCGACCCAGATGCTAAGTTGCAAAATAGTTGTTTTTTATACCTATAGCCAGACACATAACACGTCATTTCCTCCTGAAAATAATGGAAACTGAGTGACGCTTAATTTTTGCCAACGCTAAGACTTCTTTGCAATTTAAGCAGTCTTAAAAAGTGTCAAAAAAGAAAGTGAAACCGTGACTTAATACCACCCAAATCCGTTTCATAATGCGGTGTTTATCTCAATTCGGGGTTCTGAAGCTGCGTCGTTAGCAGATCTCAACTTGACAATTTTATTGCCGACTCTGTCGTACTTTGTCGTATTATTGAAAGAGTACGAGGGCCCTTGTCACCCCCTTAACGCTAGTTATCAGGTTTTTTTGATGTGCACGCCTCTTTTCGAACACTCGTGACGTTCTTTTTGCTGTTTACTTACTGTCATATTGGATGCGGTCGAATTGGATGGGTGACGTGGGTGTCGATGTAATTTTGTTATTTTTTGCGGAGTGAGCGGAATTGGGATATCGAGTTTTTTGTTGAGTTAATTTAGGTCTGAAAGTGCTGACTTTAATTGCTTGTGGATTTTTATTTATTTGAGTAAGTGCCTGTTATTTTTTACATGATTAATTAAGACACTAAAAATTTTAATCATTGTTTTGAAAATTCATACCGACTCATTACGACTAGATAAATCGTAAAATCGTATCTTAAATTAAGAGCGTTTACGCCGTACGGCTTTTCATACAAACTTTGAAGTCCTTATTTTTCGAAATGAATGAACGGATTTTATTGAAACTTAGTATCCATACGTCATCCAACCAGGTCTAAAAAGTTATTTGAGAAATGCCGTACGGCGCTAACGCTCTTAAGTGACTTTTACAGTTACTATTATTATATAAATATCAGCATGAAAGTCCTCCCACCTTCAATCAAAATCGTTACCTGCACTTGAAAGAAAATTGCGGTCCGATTTTCAGAAATCAACGTCAGGGACCGACACACTCGACACGTGTCCTCAAGAGTTGTCCCCATCCGAGGACATCTAACTGTCCTCAAGTGGCCGCTTTGATTTTCCTCACTCCTCTATTTCGAGGGCCGTCCGAGGACACGCTTTTTCAATTTAGTAAATAGTTCTAAAACACGATTCTTTGACAACGGACGCGTTAAGCCGAGGTACTTTCGTTGGTACTTGTTAAAGAATTAAAGTATCTCATGAGATATTAATTTGATGTTATTTTATGAAGTGGGCCGTAAATAAAGCTGGGCTGATGAATGAGATGTAATTTTGATTTAATATTGTACCAAACATATTCTTAAAATGCTTTTAATATGAAAGTACAATACCTATCAGTCTTCATTTCATTATTAAGCAAATAATTTCATAAGTATCTTATAGTATATGCCTTTGAAAGTCCACATCAAAACATTTCGCCTTTTCAAAGTCCTACTATAATACAATTTGATCCGAAGATCTTTCTGTTCTAAACAAAATCCATAAATAGAAAATCGTGTTAAATTTTCACAATTTCTGCTGTAAAGTTTCTGAAACAAAGGCTCAACTAAAACTTCTCTGGGGTGACCTTGTTCGCAAATTAAAGCATTTCCTTTTTCTCACTGACATTGTTCTCACCGCAATCATTAACTTAGAATTGGTGTTCAACATCAGTGTAACTATCAACTGCGGCTTTTATTTTAATTAAACTTCATTTTGTTTTAAAATTAGTGGAAGGTTTTCACTAGTTTTGTAGAAAAAGACTGGGGAACAGAGAACATTCTTGAAGTGAAATATACAAATTTTAAAGGGTGTACCGGTAAAGTGTGTCATATATTAAAAACTGCTTCTGCCAATCTAGATGAAAAACTTTTTCTCCTAAAACTCTTCAAGGAAGTAATAGTCCAAAAAACATTTCCAAAAAAAAAAACCATAGAAAGTTGTCACATCAGCTTTTTTTTTAAATTGGGAATCGTCTATGCCCACAACTTTCCGTTACACCCTGTATAGCGTTTTACTTCGCCACAGCTGGACTGAGGGCCTTCCCAATCACACGCCTTTTTACTCATTCCTCGGGTATTCTCATCCAGTTGCTACCAGCCACCCTGCAAAGATGGCACCCTCCATCTTGCCAAAGGTGACCGAACCTTCTTTTGCCAAATTTAATATAACATACTAGATAGCCCGCGACTTCGTACGCGCATATCAAGTATGAAATATACTTTACGACCTATTTTCATACGTACAAAATATGTATACCAACCAGCCGTTTCGGTGGAGTGTGATCATAAACACCGTGACACGAGATTTTTATATATACATATATATTATGGGACAATAAATGCTAATAAAAAGGATATTCTAATTTAGTCTTACAAAGGTAAACTAATAATAAAATACCTTTCATCAGTCAACTTTATTCACTTCAGTTCATAGGTATATTTAAACACGACAAGATCACTTGATTGTATTGTCCTTTGAACTCCGCGTCAACTAAACTAATTTAAGTCGTGTTTGTCTGGTGATTTGAACTTAAAACACTCTCTAAAAATAGTTTCTTTTCAAATAAAATTCTTGAAATTACTCGAACAAAGAAAATATTGTACACAGTTTGTTAAAACGAGCCCGTTGTAGACAAAATTAAAGTCAACTTCAATAACACGGCTAATCACGACTCTATTTCGAATAAATTGTTAATATACGTGAAACTTTTTCAGATAAAAAATGTAATAAGAAATATCATAAGTTTGACTCATAATTAAATTCTTAATACCGTCTGTACATAAATCTGAATGACGTATAAATGTGTTATTTGAATAATATTACAATTTGGAATCGCTGAAACGTCGACTGAGGCGGGGCCCACATTTGCATATGTATAGGATGGAGCCACAAAATGTGCGAGAACTTTAGCGCGGCTAACTTTGTTTTAGTGTGTACTAAAGAAGATATCAACGAAATGGTTAAACGGTAAACCATTTCTCCAACCATTTCTCGCCTTTAGTCACCCCCTTTTGTCGCCATTTTTATAAAATCTATTTTAACTACAATTTAGATATGCCTCTAAATCCATTTTGTTCAACATTTTATAGCATTTATAAAATGGATAAGCGATCATTAAATCAACTGACTGATGATAATAGTGACCAAACCAACTTTTAATAAATTAGGTATTTGATGTGGTTCATATAAGCATCACAATCAAAGACATTTTTCGGAAGACTTTCACTTGCATCTGCACATTCCAGACCCGCTGGTTTCAAGGCCCACTGCCAAACAGCTAGTGACCCACGAAGCTCTTCATAATGCAGTTTTCACGTATGTTTTTCTAAGTTTATGAACGTTAGAGGGAAAATTTACAGCGAATACTCGAGCTAAATCTTTTAGTTTTGAATAATGCTCGTTTTTTTGTAAGATTAGCAATAAGGGTAAGCTGGTCTCAGACTGATAACACCTTCTTGCTACTGAATCAGACTTTAAAATGTTTGAGAGTTGCTTTTCTATTCAATGTAAATGGGAAACATGTGGTGCGTTTGTGTGGTTTTCAGATGACAGTTTATTTGTCGCTTTGTAGATTAAACTAAACGTTCTTTGTAGTTGTGGTTTGACGCTTTATGAGTTACTTCTTATTTTTTCCACTTTCATCCAACGTTACTTCAATCAGCCTACTTATCCCATCAAAAATAATAAAACTAACTTTTCCCAAAATTTTTACATGATAGACTAATAAATAACGGTTCCAAAATAACTTCATGAAATAACACAATGAATATTGTTATTAGAATTACTTCTCACCGTGTTTATCGCCTGCGAATTAATACAGAAATACCATAAAGTACCAGGAGTTCATAAAATTAATGAGGGTTGAACTGTTTTTAGGCTGACCAAAGGACGAAAGGCATTCGCGACGGGTAGAGAGGAAAAAGTTAATAATGCTTGAAGTTGGCTGCCCCCGGCAATTATAAATTTATTCGTCTGCTCTCCCCTTACTTTATTTATTTTTCTAATTATTGGGTTTAACACAATCGCTTGCCGTTCTAGCGCAGTCTGGATACTTTTAATTTGTATTCCCTTTAGATAGCGATGAAAGAGTTGGAAATTAAGATGAAATGAGGACTTTGGAAGTTATGGGTGTAATATTCGAGAAGTAACAAAAGGCATATCGTTGCATTTTTAGGATCAAAATAAATTATATTGCAACAGTTTGGGACAGGGTTACCTACAATTACAATCATTGTTAAGACGATATAGGCAATATCTTAAAATTCTAAAACAGCATTGATGGATGACCTCAGGTATTCCAAAAATGCTGTTGTGGTAGGTATTTTGAACCATACTTCTTGTGTTTTCAACTTATTTTTAAAATCCTTGACATCTTTTAAAACAAACTTAAATTTGTTTGTTAGCGATTTGACCATTTTTTTTAAAAGCTTTTATTTAACTTGACTTGTATGTATGTTTACAAATCTTGCAAGTTTAATTTGACCCACTTCCCGGTATCCGATTGAGCTGAAATTTTGCATGCTGGTCCAGAACCGAGAACAATGCATGTTAATCATAAACGTGACCTGATGCTGCTGCCAGGATCGGCTCCGTACGAGAGATCTCCAGCGGTAAATAGCAGGGACACGAAATGTATACGCTTTCGTTTATGATAGGCAGTTGGTAGGCCCACCATGAAATAGATGCCACATCCAGGGTAGTCTTCGAACTATGGAACTCTCAATATTCAACTGCTGGGACTTGAAATTTTGAATACGCATTCGTTTATGATAGGCAGTTGGTAGGCCCACCATGAAATAGATGCCACGTCCAGGGTTGTTTTTGAACTATGGAACTCCTCAATATTCAATTGCTGGGACTTGAAATTTGTAGACGCATTCGTTTATGATAGGCAGTTGGTAGGCCCACCATGAAATAGATGCCACATCCAGGGGTAATAGTTTTCCCCGTTCCTTAAGTTTTTCTGTTGAAGGACTCTCCGTTTTATAGATGGACTTTCGTATTGATCGATAACTATCGATTGAAACTAAAAAATATAAAATAAAATAATGATAAAAAAAAACTTTTAAAAAAGCTTTTATTTAAGTGCCCAAAAAAGATCAAAATAAAATTTTAAATCACAATAACCACATTCATTTATGACTTTACAGAATTGAAATTATAATAAAAGCTTGTCGCGATGCCTAGAACAAATCTACATATTCAGTCAGATGAAATTTAAATTAAGAAACATTCTGACAGATCAACTAGGTACTGCAATAAATTTAAAACCCGATAAATCCTATGTGTGCAAAAAAGTTATTCAAGGTTAAAGTTCAACATTTTAAGCATTCACGGCACTTTTATTTAATTACAAACATTATGAATTGCTTACAAGTTTAGTAGGTGCCTACCTAATTATAAAATTTTAATTAAAAATTGAAATTATCGCGACAAGCTTTTATTATAATTTCATAAATGAATGTGGTTAACGTGATTTAAAATTTTATTTTGATCTTTTTAGGGCACTTAAATAAAAGCTTTTTTTTTAAGTTTTTTTTATTTAAGAATGTTCGTTAAGTTTAGTCACAATAAGGGATTCAGGGCAAAACATTGTTTCGGAATATTCGGTAAACTGGAAATGCTTTACTGTATGGACTCAGGACAGAACAATATGTATGTCACGTCAGCCAATAAGTGACAAGCCTGTCGTTTTTAAGGTTAACCCACCAGAATGGAAACAGAATCAAAAGAAACAATTTTCGAATTAAAACCAATTTATTAATTAACATCTTATTCATCTTCATCGTTCTCTTCTACGATACGAATTTCAATGACATGGCAGGATATTTTATCGGCAGCTTCCATGAAAGACAGCTGTATGCGGTATTCCCCACAGAAGTCATGACACATGACATCCTTCATAGAATCCAAAGATATTGTTAGGCCTTGAACTTCGAAGGTATTCTGAAAAACAGTTTCTGTTTTAGTTGGTTCTTGCATTATTAAATAAAATAACCCTTTCGGCTGAATATCCCACATGCAATATTTTCATTTTGAAGAATTCGATGTAAAATAGACCTTAAATAAATTTAAAAAATTAAAACGCTTTAATTTATTGCCAAAATTGCGGTTTTAAACTGTCAGTTTAAAACGGGCGATGACGCCACTCCTGTCTGTCGCTGGTCATGAACTGTCTTAACTCAAAGAAATAAGGTCGTCTTTTCGTTGTCATAACAGCAGTGACGTCACTAGACGCTGATTTTTGTTCTTAAATGCCTACGTAAACTAAAATGAAAACGTAGCAGTGGCCCTTCTTTTGTACTTTTTAATCATTTTAAACTCAACTTTTTCATAAATTCTGTACTTATTTGCACTTTATTACGGCCACGATGAAGAACATCAACGAATATTAGCAAAGTACTCAGGAGATATTACAGTGCACAAGTGTGCGCAAAAACAGGTGCTCTTTCTGTTCCTTTATTACTCTCATAGTGCGATAGGTAAGACAACAGTCCAACACGATCGGGAGACACGAAAACATACAAATGCAAACACAATTGGACTGCAGAGGCGCTATTGTCAAAACTAAGGAGTGTTCGCATTTGGATCGAAGTCGCAGACAGCCTCTAATTTCCCCACATTATGATAATGAAAAATTTTTGACATTGATGGTCGCTGAGATGATATTGCGACTAGAATTTGAACGCTTTGTAAGTACTTGAATTGGTCTTCAAGACCCCTGGTACCGAAAAATAAGATAAAATCTATGGGGTATATAGATTTCATCTTATTTTTCCTAGTACAACGCATCTAACATTTATTATTGTACCAATTTTAATTTTGAATAAAGATTTATTATTATTATACATACAACAGGGACCGGGCAGCCACTGATGTTCAACTTCTCGATGATTGGAGCCCAAGGAGCATCAGTATTCTCCAGGCTGCTGCAAAAGTTTACTCTAGTAGTGTACATATACTCATCAGCCAAGTCCAAGATTTTCCATATGTCTATTTCAACCTGCAAAAGTATTAAATTACGTAAAAATTCTTTTACAAGACATATTTTACTTAAACATTTGTGATATCAGCTAGAAAAACTGACACCAGTTTTGCTAAGGTATATTCTCTTACTCAAAGGGTTGTTCAGGTCAGATTAGTCCATGTAAACACTGTTCTCTTGGGTGATTCTACACCAATTGATCGAACGTTTGATCGTTTGGTGTGGTAGCTTTTGCTGATCGACGGATATTATGCGATAAACAAGTGATTGACCGCCGATTGATGCCGTCGATCGACGTTGATCGATTGGTGTGGATTTGGCTGATCGAAGAAAGAAGTAGAAACTAACGATCGACATCGACTAGTGCATTCTACCATCGATAGATGGTATCTATCGACGATAGATCGATTGGTGTGGTAACATCCTAACTGTCTCAGATGCATCAGGTAAAACAACATAGCTGGGAAAAAGCTAGACAGATGGTGGCAAGGCAAAAATCCCTTCATAAGCAGGGATGAAATGGAGAGAGAAAGAGATGGAGAGTAAGATCTTTACTTACATCATAGTCTGAAACAATATCCAAGGCTGTTTTAATCTTCCCACTAAGCTTGGCTGCATCATCACCTTCGTCTCCCTTCAATGATCCCAACTTCAGTTCATCGCAGTTCAGGAAGTCATTTTTGAAGTCATCACAACCGAAGACGCTGTCCGTGATTTTTGGTACGTAGTATACCTTTGAAATTATAGAATAGAAAATTAATCAATTAATTTGTTGAAAAATCAACACTTGTTTCCACGACATCTTCTTTTGAGATATTGCTAAATTCGATGTCTCATAAATTCTACTTTTATGCATTCCTTCCGCTTCAAATAGTGAAAAAAACGGACAATAATTTCGCCTTTATACTCTACTCTTCCGCATTTTCAATCCACATCTGAATTGAAAGGACTGTATTTTAATCAAGTTTTTCGTCAAAGTTTGTTTTTTTACCAGGAACGCATAGCTTGCCAGCATGTCGCTACTAAATTGTATACTCACATCGCCATTCGTCCCCAAATACACGGAACTGAACAAAAATAATATAAAAGTTTTCATTACCACCGGACCATAACTCATATTCGATTGGAAATGAAACACTGTAACAACTAATAGGTGTTGTTCCGTGTCTTCATAGTTTTTATATAAAGGCCGATAGCAATCGCTATTGTTGCCGCACATACCTGATGACATTGATAATCGCTATCTGTTGTACCAGGATCGCATGTGTTGTAAACAGGTATGTCGCATGTTGTTAACTTGTTAGTCATTTTCAAGGACGATGAAGTATTTTCTGATTGTTTGATTGGATACTTTTCCGTAATCAAAAGGCCAGTTCTCTTACTTGTTGGTTATAATTAAAGTCATCTCCGCGGCAATCAATGTCAGATACATGTCATAATGTAGGGAAATTCGGTGCCGCTCCTTCAATATAAGCACATTTGCTCTATTTTCAAAAGCTATAATAACGCTCAAGTGACATAACGTCGGTGATATTACAATACCGAGAAACTACGCTTTGCCATAAGGTCTAATTTCCGTTGTTATTTTATTCAAAGTTAGGCAGTATAGCAAAGTGTGTTTCGCGGTATTGAAGTATGGAAAATTGGACCTTACAGCAAAGTTTAGTTTCGCGGTATTGCAGTATCACCGACGATAACGATTATTTCATCTAACAAACTACATATTTTTTTATATAATATAACGTTCAGTATACGAGTATATCATAAAGAAAATCGAAAGTGTTTTTATAGCATATATTGTTATATATATATGCTATAAAAACACTTTCCCGAACGTTTCTTTAGTTATATTCTTATTTAGTATAACGTTATTTTGATGTAGGTCATTTTGTCTAACTAACATTTGATCTAGCCGCTGACCAAAGAGCGACCGCGCCAGCTAGGGAACTTAGGGCACCCCGACACGGATTATAGGTTAGGTCCGAATGGGATGGCGGGAGCTAGAGTGGGAGGCAGAAATAGAAGCCCCGCAGCGGGGCTACGTCGACTTTCGTTGGTCACGACAGTAATTTAAGCCTTATTAACATTCGATTAAATTAGGTATATAAAACGATAATTGGATTGAACAAAGAACATAACAATTTATAATCATATATAACAAAAAATAACAGTCGAATTGAGATCCTCCTCCTTTTTTGGAAGTCGGTTACAAACGTAAAGGATCATGATAGAAGTGGATTCAGGACAGCTTCATGTCTTTATTTCTGTTTTTGTTTTAAAGAAAGTCTATAAATATGTGTGGGTCAATGACCGTTGTTACATATTTATTTGGCGCCTACCATACTGACTAAAACCCATCCTGGTTCCTCCTAATACCCTTTGCGTTCCAGGTCCGCGGTGACTCTTTCGAACTAATTCCGCAACTACTACAGTAACGGTCGGACAGGCGAGAAACCTATATATACTAATATAATAAAGCTGAAGAATTTGTTTGTTCGTTTGAACGCGCTAGTCTCTGGAACAACCAGTCGGATTTGGATAATTCTTTTTGCATATGATAGCCACATTCATAAGCAAAGTAAGGTATAGGCTATAGGGGACCGGAAAATTCCTACGGCAACGGGAAAAACGGAATATGCACGTGCGAAGTCGCGGGCAAAAGCTATTTTTTTTTAATAATTGTACGTCAATGTTATTTGCCGGTTTATGTTCCCGTCTCTAGTCTTGGCAATTGCTGGAAGCGTCAGTGTTATGTTTGTCATCAGAGTTTTCTGGTAACTAGAACGTTAACTTTCTCAGAATTGAGATGAATGACAAATAGGGAAATATGATAAACTAGGCGTTGAGATTGAACCAACAGTGTGTTTGAGGCTTTACGTAGAACCTCTGTTTCTAGACCAAATAAAGGACTATGTACATATTGTCGGAATCCATTGAAATGACACATAATTTTGAAGAGTCGCCATTTTCATTCGAGCCTAATACTGGGAATGACTGAGTAAAATACAATGCAATAAGATTACCAGCTAAAACTTAGCTTACAATTCTTCTAACTGACGTAACATGATGATTTTTGCCTGTTGCCGTACACTCCCCAAGGAACCTACATATCAAATTTCAGATTTCTTCGACCAGTAGTTTCGGCTGTGCGTTGTCTGTCAGTCACTCAGTAACGGAAGAATCTATACTAATATTATAAATGCAAAAGTTGAATGTCTGGATGGCTGTGGATGGATGTTTGTTACTCAAACACGCCAAAACTACTGAATGGATCTTGATGTAATTTGGCACAGAGGTCGATTATAGTCTGGAATAACACATAGGATACTTTTTATCCCGGGAGTATGTTCCCTTGGGATAATTTCGACATTCACGCGGGTGGAGCCGCGGGCAGCAGCTTGGGTTATACGGGAACAAGAACTACTTACGGGAACGGGAAAAAACGGGATATGCGCGTACGAAGTCGCGGGCAAAAGCTAGTTTTAAATATTGAATTGATACTAGCTTATGCTCGCGGCTTCGCTTGTGTTTTTTTTTTTTTTTAAAACCTTGTCCCACACTAGGAATTACTCCTGTATCGTGGCGTGTTAAAGTAGCCTACCGTCTTCCGGGCTTCATCTCCTGCTAGGGTTGCGGAATTTGTTCGTAAGAGTCACCGCGGCCCTGGATGGGGCTTATTCAGTAAGAGTCTGACACTCCTTCCACTTCGGGTGGAGAATCATTTGATAATTTCTCATACAAAAAAAATAGTTTCATCTACGTTTGTACCAAAATTCATCAAAATTGGTGTGGCGGCGATTCAAGCGGGAAAGCGTTACAAACAAATAAACAAGCTCGCTTATGTATTTACCTATAATATTACCTGGGATATTGACAAAGACCTTAGGCGATTTCTGAGACACGGAATTCACGAAAGTCAAAGTTAATATAACCTACTAGCTAAATGAAATGTTTATCCTTAAAAGAAACAAGACAAAGTTTTTACAAAAGCATCTAAACACAACAACTTCAAGAGATAGCATCATAAAAAGACTACAAGCAACAAAAGTCCAGAAAGGAATGTACAAGAAATGTTCACTACAGACATTTCGCTACGTTTTTGCCTTATTCTGTATTTACTAGGATCGCTCACGAGAGTGTATTGTACTTAACATTATCTCAATGAAGACATTATTTGATCCTTTGTCTTGTCTGTTTCGTATTTATAGTTTTTCTGACGATTTTCCAAGGTCTGCCCATTCACGATTTCGTGCTGTGGTCTTTTTTTGCTTATTCCGTGATAATTGGCTTTATCGGTCTGTTATGAAATATAGTACCTACTTAGCATCAAGTAAAACCAACATCACTGCCTCTCTATAACGTGTAACAGAATAAACGCGATGCCTCTAAAGGGGTCATTGTACTCATTTTTATGGACATCTTTAACTATGGGACCAACACTGAAATCGCGAAAATAAATCGACTGCTGCCATGTTGTGAGCATAACTCAACAAAATGAAGTGAACAGCTGATTTTTTTCGCGATTTCGGGGTTTTATTATTTTTTTAATTTCGTACGAAAATATGTACGAAAAATGAAAAATTGGGTAAATTTTAAATTTCCTAAAATTCTCCGGTTTCTAGAACAGAGTCCAAGCTACCGTCAAGCAGGGCTCCCAGAGCAAGGAACCTTATAGTTTCAGTAATTATTGCGGCATATTCATCAATGTACTTACATTAAAATGTAGCAGACAATGATTACTATAGAAAATACGTGAAAACAGAACATTCGTCGTTTGAATAGATGAAATGATTTTGATAAATTTTTAACAAAGTAAAATATTTGTGCTTGAAAAAATAGCCGGGTTAAAACAAACTACAATCAAAATTAACTAAACCTATCGCTGACTAGACAAATAAAAAAACATCCGGTTTCCGATACTGTCTATTGTTACAATGTTGTTTTATATCAAAGTCTGTATTGACAATGTTAGGTTAGTATGATATAAAAGTAAAGTGTATTTTTCATTATTGGTCCCATTTTGTAAACAAATGTAACAAGCTGTGTTTTGTATTGTAAATGCTTAATTCGTTCATAACGTTAAATTGAAGTAGATTTTGATGTCAGTCATACCGTTTTGATTTATTATAAAGATCAAGCAATTAATACGCAAATTGGGAATAATAAATTCTAAGTATTCCGTATAAAGCTGGGTACTGATCAGTGTTACAAGCCGTAATGTAACATTCGCAGCGAGCATGTTACGTTACGCCGTGTCTTAAAATCCGTGTACAATAAAACACATACGCATCATGTTCGTGCTCGTTTCCACGTACTGTCTGCACGAATGCTAGCTTTGTAACATGTTACATTACACTTTGTAACTCCGGTCAGTACTCACCTTAAAAGGAAACAGAAAAAAAATCATTGGGCATCAAAAAAATTCAGTCAACATCACTGTCAATAGAACAAGTTCACACTGATTCTTAGACCGAAAAAAAGGCCAGACCTCTGTTCAGGTGAAGAACCGACTAACAGCTTAGAAATTCATGAATAGCTAAATGTGTGTGATTGATTCAAAAACTCTGCAGTGCGATTCTGTAAGCATGTCGAAGTGAACACTTGGTCGGGGCGCACGACGGGTGAGTTGTCAAACTATACAAATAAGATGGAATGACAGCGCTCTTGTCGTTCACTCCGCCTTGGTGAACACCGTGAGATGTCGACAGAATCGACCGGCTGATTTCCTTATCACGTTTTTATACAAAACAATGCATATAAATAATACTATAGTAACACCAGCATCCAAAACACATTTATATTTCATGAGAAGAACAAATGGGGCTGCTTACACGTTGTATATCATTTCCAATATAGTAGTTTTATGTAAATGCTACCTACTTTTAAACTGTCGTAATTTTTATATTCCGATTGGAGTTCCCCCTCTGAGTGTTTGTTATCTAACCGAGGAATGAATGAATGTATTCACAGTTTTGATTTACTACGTATTTTCAAACAACTTTGTGCTTTTTTATCATTGTAACTTTTTCTGTGTTTTTGTTCGGTTTTTGCCAATAAATCTGAAAGTGCGTTTACATTATGTGGATTTTCCTTAAAGTCTTTGTATATTTTGCCTGATTTTTTTTATCACATGACTAATTTTAGTATATCGATAATAATCTTGCTGGCTACAAACATTCTCTTGTAAATACATATACCATCTTAATCATCCTTAGTGCAACGACCTATTCTATCTTAATTTGAACTGGTCAACATGTTTCCAAATCGTTATTAGAGAAAACCCAAACCCACGTCGCGGAGCAGTGAGCTTTGCAGTTGATTAATTGCTTCATATTAATTAATCTCTGGTCTAAACTTGAACACTTAACGGTTTAACTTACTAGACTTTTCCTGCGGCATCGCTCTCGTGGCCTTGGCATTTTTTCCCGAAACTTAGCTACCTATTTTTTTAAGTAAATGATAAATGATAAATGATATTTATTTTGTAAGTAGGTTAAACATAACACTTTTACAAGGATGAGAAATAATCAAATGACTCCTTCCGCTCTGGGTGAAGTGGAAGGGAGTGTCAGACTCTTACTGACTAAAACCCGTCCGTGTTCCTCCTAATTTGCGTTCCAGGGCCGCGGTGACTCTTTCGAACAAATTCCGCAATCCTGGATAATAAGCTACCAGCTGTCCAGGGTTGCGGAATTTGTTTGAAAGAACCTGCTAATATTATTATTAGGAAAGTTTGTGAGGATGAATGGATTGGTGTTTGTTAATTTTTCAATCAAAAACTGCTAAACGGATCTGGACGGGCACACATACAGTTTATAAACTGAATTAAATTAACACTAATGCATTTTCTCGCGGGCGAAGCCGCTAGTAGAAACGACTTCGTTCTTTATTTGTTCCAGAAGTGCATGGTCATATTTAAGGGTGGAGTTCTGTATCTGCTATAGAGTTAAGAAATAATATAAAAAAAATTTAAAATTACGTTTTTAAAAAAATCTGACCTCTAAATCGTTCCAAATCCCAAAAAAATCGCTTTTCAAGCAGTATGTTGCAGTCGGTGGAATCGAATCTGTCTGTATCAGACAGATTGAAAAGCGGTTTTTTTTCCTTAACTTTTTAGTCATTTTTTAAAAATGAAGTTTTTTTTGTGTGCTATTGTTTTAAAACACAGAAAGTAAATTCACGTCTCTGTTGGTTCTTAGGCGAAATATATCAGCTAAACAACATCACCTTTAAATATGACCACACACTTCTGGAACACCCTGAATGTCATAGAAGGGAATTTCATAATCAGGATCAGTATTTCCAGAGCGTAGATAATTCTTACAAACAAACGAACAATTTTGACTCTTTCTAATATTTCAGATATAGATGTAGAAATAAACATATTTCGGTCCACACATGTAGCAGGAAGAAATGATTCATATTCGCTTCAAACGTTCCCAGCGGGACAACCGGGCTGGTATCTCGCGTGGAACTGAACGTCTTGAAGAAACTCACATTGCATGCTTCTCAAGCAGAAAAATATACACCCGCCTTTTTGTGAATAGGAAAAACGTAAAAACAGACCATTTGTTACGATAAGTACTAGATTTTTATCTTAGAAAACATTGGTTTAAGAAAATGCGAATAAGATATAGGTACATATTTAGGTTCCGTAATGGTGTCGGACGTAAAAGGATAGCACCATCTCATCACTTCCCGTGGGTATCGTAAGAGGCGACTAAGGGACTCACCAGAGAATGGGCAGCAGCATTAAATTCTCTGTAGGAACATTGCTACAGCTACACTGCGACACAATATAAATACTGTGACTGTGATCACCAACCCGCCTGCCAAGCGTGGCCTATGCCCCGATGACATATTTAACCAAATAGTTTTCATCTTCTTTTCTGTATTGTCTTAGGAATCCGAACGTTCATATGAAAACAAAACCCTTCAGGAGCACTTGAATATGTTACTTTCTGTCCCTCTGTCCATCAACTGCTTCATTTAGTTGCATTTTTTTTATTGAGGAATGGTCTTGCTCTTGAACTCTTCATGGAGTTTCCTGCAGTCTTCTCCTAGAGATTTACACTTTGGAACGTGCACCTCTTTGACTGACCGACCTTGACGATTCAAAAGTGCCTGTAAATGGTTTAATTGAAATGAATGCTTTGACTTTGATTCGACCACGCCTGATGGAAAGCGATAGGTGAGGTTTTATTATATCGTCACCTAACCTACGTATTAATTAAAACAACAACAACAAATAATTAAATGGTGTAGATTTAGTGTCCAAAAGATTAAATTATTGGTTCTGCGGTTTTGTGGTTTTCCATATTCGCTTGATGTATAACTAAGTTTTTAATATTAATTAAAAGCTGGTCGTGGATAGGTTAATTTGAATACTTCTTTATGTTAATTAAATACTGGGTTACAGTTTTTTTTTCTCTCATCCTTGTAGGTATATCTTAGAGATAAACCACAATCCTGTTATAATCGGGCATTATTAAGCTAATAAGTAAAAATTAAATAAAAATAAAAAAAAATCTAAACATAAATAGGTTAGTACTTACTGATTAACTTGTTTTGTTTTTCTTTTCTATACCTAAAGTATTTCAATTAAGAGTTCTACTCATCAGTATTTAAACTACCTCTCATCATGAGGTTACATTTTGTTGTTAATAAGAATATTTTTAAAGAGCAATTGTAGTTTTTTATACACAAATCTTAACATCGTCACACTTATCCAAAACTATCATGACTATGCAAAATGTGAAAAAACCACAAATGTTGACTTAGCTTTTGAACCATAATTGCTGTGTAAACTGACGTTCATAAAATCTGCTACTAAAGTTGTCAAAAAATAAAAGGCCCGTTTTGACAGCAGGATACAACATTACTTTACTAGTAAGTATGAAAGAGACATGAAATAAATCTCTTTGTTGTATCCTGCTGTCAAAACGGGCCTTTTATTTTTGGCAACACTATATTATCTACGTAATACTTATTCTTTTGAACAAAAACTAAAATAAATATGTCGGACAACGATGCTGAATAAAGGAGCTAACTCAAGTTCAATGAATATCATTTATTCATAGCTGAATGCAATATAACTATTCTGAGTAGGTAGTTACTTCCTAATGGCTGGGTTTCCGTGTTATAGCGTCGTTACCACAGACCAGGTCATTACTCATTATGACTCATTGTTATGGAGCAAGAGATACTTTTTAGAACTCAAAGATGTTTTACTAGGGAAACACATCAACATCATATTTTAGAGCCTGCCAGGGTTGTGGAATATGTTCGAAAGAGCTACCGCGGCCCTGAAACGCAAGGGCAATGGAAGGAACACGGATGGGTTTTAGTCAATAAGAGTCTGACACTCCCTTCGGCTCCACCCAGAGTGGAAGAAGTCATTTGATGATTTCCCATCCTTAAAATTAAAAAAAATATATTTTGCTATAGAGCCACATCATCATCATCATCATCATTATCTCAGCCGAAAGACGTCCACTGCAAGACATAGGCCTCCCCCAAGTGTCGCCACAACAACCGGCCCTGTGCGTCTCGCATCCATCGGCTACCAGCGACCCTCACCTGGTCATCGGTCCATCTTGTGGGAGGCTTTCCAACGCTGCGTCTTTCGGTACGCGGTCGCCACTCCAGAACTTTTCGACCCCATCGACCATCTGTTCTGCGAGCAATGTGCCCTGCCGACTCCCACTTCAACTTGGTGATCCATCGGGCTATGTTGGTTACCTTGATTCTCTTGGAACTCGAGCCACAAATGAACAATAACCTAATATCCTAATATCTCTCATGCTTCTATTTGCACATCAGCTTACTCCTGATCCATGAAAGACCTTTGTGTGGACACTATCGCTGAATTCAGCACCTACGATATGACGTGTCAATGTTATCATGATTCCGTTGTGTAAAAGAGATAGGGCTATGCGTCTTCTATAGCTCCATCTCCCTCCCACACCGGAAATGAATAATATATAATAGGCTATATCTTATTCAAATTAAATCATCGTGGCTTTTTTAGTATCTAGTCGGATTTTACTTTTAAAGAAATGGTTTTTAAATTCCTAAATGGAACCATGGACATGGAGTGAAGCAGAAAATGTATCTAATTGCTAAAAGAACCGTGACAGTTGCGAATGACGTAGATGGTTACTGTAAGTCTTAAAGATATTATATTCTTATACAACATTTAAAAGATTGAACACAATACCTCATAAGGGGTCACTGTACTCATAATTATTAACAACTTTCACTATGGGGCCAACACTGAAATCGCGAAAAAATCCTCGACTGCCCTATTAGTGTGCTTATCTCGATAAAATGTACTGAACAGCTGATTTTTTTTGCGATTTCGAGATTTCCACAGTAAAAGTTGTTAATAATGATGAGTACAATGACCCCTTAAGAGGTATTGCGTTTATTCTATTACCTACACGTTTTATAAAGTGTAAGATCAAGCTAGAAAGATTTTAGGCCGAAAAGATCATGTTCTAAACCACCTGGGAATTAAAACACAAAACGCACGTGACCGGACGATTTTGAATCAAATGCTGAGAATGACTATAAGTACAGAGAAAAGAGTTTCTTCAACCAGTATTAATACAAATATTGTATTGATACTGGTCGAAGAATCTCTTTTCTTAAGTTAGTTAGATCTTCGTGCAACCACCTTTTCTTCTACCGCATTATGGTAAACTTGTGTTATTGAAATAGCGATGAAAACTCAGCCTTATAAAACCGACTTATTTCAGTTTTCCTCAATTATACCTAAATGTAAATATTTATTTTACGTAATGCAGGTATTGATATTTCGTCGTTCTGGGAGTCCCAAAATGAACTTACGTGTAAAAAGACTATTTAAATCTGTATGATCAAATCACATGTGAATTTCTTATGAAGTCATCGATCGATCAAAGTAAATTAAATGTGACCCGCGTCAAATGTAAATAAACCTATTCGAATATTCACATCACACCTTAGTAAAAATTACTGATTTTTTAGATATCGATTCATTTTCGGTGGTTTTATAAATTAACAGAATTAAAAAATAAAACATTATAATAAGTTGCATAGTATAATAGGTTACTCCAATCATCGATAAACCATTTGAATAGTACGTTATTAAATTTGCATAGATTTACATTGTTTACTGACTTTTTATTTTAGTTGAAAAAAAAAAAACAATTACAAAAAATCAACAACCACAAAAAACCGTCCAGCAATCTAAAAAAATCGATTTTATCGTCAACAAAAATTTGCATACTACCCCTTCGGTGTACCAGGAGCACATAACTTTGAAAAGGGTAAATGATTTAATTATGCGAGCCAAAGTGTTAGCGCGCCACTTAATTTGATAGCTAGCGACACCTATATGCAAATGATGCGTTACGACTAATTGAATATCTTTGTTCCAAAATGTTTGGGGACTCCTCCATGACTTTTGGACCCCTAGTCTGTTGATTAAAACATTTAAATGGAATCCAACTTGCTTATTGACGTGAGTAGGTTAAGTTCTATGTGAAGGCGGATGTATGAAGTCATTATGTTATCTCTTGGGAATTAGAATTAGTGTCATGATGCGATGCTAAGTAAACCGAGACGTCATGTCAACCACAAAATAACGTGCTGTGGATTCAAATTCATTAGCATGTCCTCGTAGCAGTTAGAAGCTACACTATAGCTACTTATTTATATTACTTCCTGTCATTATCATTTTAGCCTAGAATTGCTGGGCTTGGGCCTCCCCATTCTTCGGTCTTACTTTCCGTCGAAATTCGAGGTGTATTCTGTGACTTTGACGACAATATCATCAACCCAACGATATGCTTTTAGCTACCATTCGGTCAAAACATTTCTATTAGTCTGTAGTGTTCCACTGCTATGAAAAGCGTCCCCTGGGCAAACGTTAGTGATGCCGGAGCCGCATTGATCGGGAGTTTATAAACCTTTATAAGCCAACCGCTAAAAAACCGTGCTCATAATAATATGCAAGGCAACAACTTACCAATCTTTCAAAAAACAAAAGCAATCTCGCTTAACCAAACGAGCCGCCAGAATATCTAATAATAAAAACCATCTATCTGTTGACGTAAGTACCGATCAGGGTCGCAGGTTCAAACTCCAAATCGTTGAACTATTGCGGTGAACCCGTCCTAAGAGTACGGTTGGCTTAATTGAAGAGAGTGACAGAAACATTAGAAGTGCATCACAAATTGCTGGCATTATTATAAAAGAATAAAACTATTTTATTATTTTATACCTCAGACAACTTTTGTTTTTGGGTTTTCACTTTTTTCGAGGGTTGCAGAAGTTTTTAATTGATGGCGGCTCTGATGGCTTGACGTGTTGGCGTCAAATACAAAACTTTATGAGTGAAAGTTTTATTTTAAATTTTGCTGGGTTATTTTCTCTTACCTCAAGAGCGCAATAGTAGTAATAATAAAATAAATAAGCGCCGCACAATGATTATCGATGTTACCATCCAAAATGACGAGGACCTCGTGAAGGCTGATAAAGAGAAGCAAATCAAGTACCTATCTCGACTTAGCACACGAGGTTGTCGACATGTGGAATGGGGACGCGGCTGTCATTGTTCCGATTGTCGTTACGGCCAATGGACTAATGGCCAAAAGCTTAAACGACCATCCGTCGAAGCTGGCGTTACACGGTTGGATAAAAGGCCTGATACAGAAGGCAGTACTTTTTAATACGGCTCGTATTGTGAGGAGGTTCCTTTCTCTGGAGCCCTAACCACCAATAGCTTGGACTCTGCTCCCGACACCGGTGGAATATTTCGTTCTCGTATAGCCTTCCTCATAAATGTGGCTATCATATACAAAAAGAATTTTCCAAATCCAACTGGTAGTTCCAGAGATTATCGCGTTCAAACAAACAAAGTCTTCAACTTTATTAAATTAGTATAGTATACAACGTCTAACAGAATTAACGCAATACCTCTTAAGGGCTCATTGTACTCATCATTATGAACAATTTTTACTATGGGACCAACCACGAAATCGCAACAAAAAAATTAGCTGATCAGTCTATTTTGTCGAGTTATGCTCACAGAAATGTATGGAGCAGTCGATTTTTTTTTCACGGTTTCAGTGTTGGTCCCATAGTAAAAGTTGTTCATAATCATGAGTACAATGACCCCTTAAGATGTATTGCGTTTATTCTGTTACACGTTGTACATAGATATGAACTTAATCGACAATTTATAAGACCCGAATTAAATAGAAAGAAACAAAACATCATCTTAAAAAGAAATGTATTTATACTTAAATTAAAAACGAAATATGACATCACATGTGACCGAAACGCTGGATCACCAGAACTCTTTCATTTGAGTGAGAAGTTGAAAGAATCCTGGACTTTCTTTTAATGACTAGTAATATGGCATTAGACATTTGAAGTTTCAAGCGTATTCTTTATCCAGTCCAAGTATTTATTGACTGAGGTGTAGACTCCTGGCCAGCCGTCCCTTCCGCAGCCATAGCCGAAGGAAACCACTCCGACGGACTCCCAGATGCCCTCAGGTCTTCTCTTCATTAGCGGTCCACCTGAGTCTCCTCTGCAGGCGTCTTCGGCAAAGACTCCTCCGGCACAAAGCTGGCCTTCTCCTAGAACAGCTCCAAGAGTTCTGTATTTGCTGACGCAGTCGGCCTTATCGAAGATCGGGACACCAAGCTTCAGTTTGATAGGACTGTTCTTTCCTGTAAGTAAATATAATAAAATAATTATTAAGTAAGATTTATTTTTTCAAAATATAATAAAAAAAGTCAAAATAAAAAATAACATGTTTAATAAATTCAAGAAAATCATAATTTATTGTTGGTTGATTTAACTTCATTTATGAAAGACTGTGTTTAACAGTTAACACGTAGGTATAAGTGCGCATTTTTATTAGCAATGGACCTGACTTTTTAAGTCACTTTTCGTATTAAACATAGGTTTTCAATATTGTGCCAATATTGCTACAAATATTACAGAAAAGTATACACTGTTTTTATTAAAACACAACTTTTGCAGCAACAAATATTTTCTTGCGAACATTTAATATCCACGCAAATCTTTCTATAAACACTAATCACAAAACTTTCCTAACATTATCAGATTTCAATTACTGAATTATTTATACAATGATCTCAACCATTGAGACCTCTAACCTCGAGTCGAATGATACACGTGATTGATAAGTGGAGACTACGTAGAAAACCTTGTTTACAGCAATTTCCCGCATTATTTCTTAGAAGAATAACCGTTTCTATTATTCCCTAAATGGATCTATGGTATAAGGTTTACTCAATGATAGATTAGGTCATGTTTTAATCAATGGGCCGTGATCTTCTTATAACACGGTCAGGGTCAGCCCAATACATAGTTAATTAAAAGCAGAGAGAAACTACGAATAACTAATATAGTTACTTAAGTGTTTATTAAAACAGCTGATTTTATTAATATACAACAAACTTAATATTTTCAACTACTTAAATAAAAACTCCTAACTAACTAAAAATAATCTAAAATATGGCGTCGAAAAATTCCTTCGCATCGCTGGCCACTGGTATGTGCCCAAAAGGCTGCAGAATTGCGAAGTTGCTGTTAATTAAAAGAATAACTGACATATTTTCAAAATAAATACCCAACAAATGTGTTTTTATGCCTAGGAAATTCTATGTTCAGGGTACTAACCCTGAACATAGCAGTCTTTCTCAGTAAATTCGAAAATCACGTTAAAATCAATTAACATTTTTCTCAAAACACAATTCTAACATAGCCCGCTCTTGAGACCACAACATCAAATCCACGATTCAAATAATTCTCAGTCATCATAACAAACGCCTAAAAAACGCCTTTAACATTAAATCGACCTTGCGTTTAAAATTATACGTAAAAACCGATACTAGCAATCGATTGTTAACTCCTTATTCGTAGAAACATATTAGGAAAGGTAGTAAAATCGATAGTAATTGTGTTCGTACCGTTTAGGGTTTTTCCCCAGCCTGCTACGTAGACGTCATTGCCGGTTTCCAAACGATCCCTGTTGTTTACCAAGCAGATTGGCTGGACGTAGTCTATAACAAAAAAAAAACACAATTTTGTAAACTTTTATAGTACAGAGGGACACGTGCACGTGCACGGATGTTTTGATGTATTAGTAGGTACATTACTGCAGCAGCCAGCAAAAAAATCTTGTTTTATGTGAAAGGATATACTTCTCGATTGGTCCCATTTAAATTTTATCAAAATCAGTCCAACAGTTTGGTTTTTAAATCCAAATTGCTGGAAAAAATATGTGGAAAATCATACGAAATTGCATATTTTTGCTTTCCTGTGACTTTCCAGTGGTGTTTTTAGGTGTGGGGTACCACTAAAAAGTGAAAAATAAAAAAGTCGGTTTTTTTTTTTGTGAAAAAGATTTTTAATAACTGGAGATAAGTAGGTACCGTAAAACGTGGCAACTTGACCATATTTCATAACAAAAAAACAATTATTTTTTTAACCATAACACGCATAGAAACTAAAACTATTTGTTTATAATTATAATACATTTGGCTCACTTTACCGAAATTGTCATTCTATAAAAACAGTTATTTTAACCTGTAGAAAAGAATAAACTACATGGGCAAAAATGACAATTTTTTGGCAACTTTACCTACGCACCGTATTCATCATCTATTGCATAATAAAGAGTAGCTGAGGTAAAGACGGCCTAAACTACGATTACTACTTATAAAAATGAAAAGAATATGAGGAAATCAATAAAGATAACGACAACACAGACAGTAGGTAAAGATGCCATGAGGTTCATTGTAATCTACATACAAATAATTTGTAACGCTCAGGGTTGTCAAAAAATAGAAAGTGTTTTTTATGAATTATATATTTTATAAAATCTAATTAACCTTACAATAATAAAAATGAAATAGCTTACAATTATATTCAACCTTTAAACTAATTTTTGGCATAAAATTAAAATGGCACGGATTACAAAGCAGAGATTTTTTTAGTTTTTTTTCGATTGTCCTCCGTGGTATACCAAAATTTCTTTCGGCCTCGTAAGATGTATTTTTTTTTAACTTCACCATCTCTATAGCCAATGTTAACATCTCTTCCGTATAATTTTTATATTGTCTAGCTCCGAGTTTTCTGCGGTTTCGTTTTTTGGGAGCCATTTTGGCTCTGAAACAAAAGGTATTAAATAAAACTAAAGCTCACATGCGCGCAAACCCAATATAATTATCATCCAGGATATTCACTATTATACTGTGAAATTTAGGTATTCGAAAATGGTTACATACACACAAACAAGAAATAAACACTCATGCTTGATTTAGTGCCAACCCTAGCTGCCGGCAAAGTTGCCACATGGCAGTCAGTGGTAACTTTACCTAACCTCAACCAACATTACCAAAGCAGTTTTTTTTAAATAAATTAAAGAAAATGCAATAGCTCACTATACAACAGTAATCCCAACCGACATATACATACAATATCAAAATTTCACTTACCTGTGACAAATAGTTAGGGCTCTGTGAGCACAATTTAGAAAGAATTCACTCTCAGCACGTTTTCACACAGTACACTGTAACTGTCATTACTGACATAACAGCGGTGTTGCCTCTACGCAAAATAAGATAAATGTTGCCTTTTAATGTCTAAAAAATACTACTATTACGAAATAGATTTCTATTAGGCAGATTTTTGAGATAAATGAGTTTATACCGATTACCTATAGTATGGTAATGTTACCAAGGGTTCGGTAAAGTCGCCACATTTTACGGTACTTACATTTCTAGTAAATTGCTCTGTTTAAGCAACGAATACACTATGAACTGGTTTCTCCTAGGCTAAACCAGTCATTTCTGACGTGCTTTGGATAAACTAGTTTGACCTGGCAAAGTCTAGTTCATTTAAAATCGGCCGACAACATTGAAGTCTAAAAGCACTTCGTGAATATAAATGTAGGAATTGATTTATCATGTCTACATGGTGTTAATACTTTGTTACCTGTGCTATTTTGTGAAAAAATTAAAACATCTTAGGTCGGTACCTACGATGTTTTAATTTTTTTTGGGAATTTTCACATGTCACTAACCTGTGGTGGCCTCAAATGAATTTAAGGCCCCCAGCCAGCTAAGGGCATTCCCTGTGGAATACGACCTCGGCTTAGCGGCGTCAGTTCGGGACAGCAAGGGACACTCAGGCTGGGTCGTTTCATTAATTAGGGGTTATTAAAGCTAGCGGCGCGGGCTGGCTCGTTAGGCAAAAGTCGGGGAGGGAGCCCTGACATGTGAAAATTCCCAAATAAAAAGTAAATCTTATGTAATTGGTAAATAAACATAAAATTCGCGATTAATTTGGAACACACCGGTGTGTTGCCGGTGCTTGAGCGGTTAATATAATTAACAATCTCATTAAAGGTTCGTCTAAAAATAATGGGGTTTTAAATGTGTCGTTTTATTACTTACATTTTAATTGTCACTTCGGTTTATAAAACGAATCTAATGATACCTCATTTGTTAAAATCTATTCAGCGGATTAGGCCACAGGCCGTGCCAAAGAAATAGACTTACAAACATACATAGGGACTCTCAAAAAACATCCTCACACCTTCGAGAGCAGTCAAGGAATAAATAGATCAAGCAAAACTAAATACTCACAAGTGTAAGCAGCCCTCGCAGCCATTCTTACGATGCCGATATCATCGTGCCTGTTCTTGTTCGTATCGACGTACCCTGGGTGAGGGTAGGCTGACGCCACCGCAATCTCCTGGGGCCGGTCAGCGCAGACCGAGTCCACACAGTCGATGTCTTGCTGGGTGTCGTATTCTCCTAAACGGACTGTTGTTCTAGAATGAGGAAGAAAGAAAATTAATATTACAACCAAGCATGAAAGGTGTGCCAAAATGTTTGCTGGTGGATGGGGCCGAAAAGTTCTGGAGTGGCGACCGCGTACCAGAAGACGCAGCGTTGGAAAGCCTCCCACAATATAGACCGATGACCTGGTGAGGGTCGCTGGTAGCCGATGGATACGAGACGCACAGGACCGGTTGTTGTGGCGGCACTAGGGGGGCCTGACTATGTCCAGCAGTGGACGTCTTTCGGCTGATATAATGATGATGATGTGAAAGGTGTGCAGGGTATGGGATATCTCCAACAGCATCCTAAGCATGATTAAGTCGCCTGGATTATGTATCTTGTGTACCTACATGGGTCGTGTTGTCTCATCTTAATTTCTCATGGACTGTCACAACTCTAATTTACTGTTACCAGTTAGTTTGATTTTTATGTTTAAAAAAAGAGTGATTGTATTCTTTTCTTTAACTTAACTAACTTATATCTCTTAAAGCTACGTCTAAATCATTCTTAATTAAAGCAGTCTACTTGTGGTTTCGAAATTTCGAAACTACAAGTAGACTGCTTTATAAAGCAGTCTACTTGTAGTTTCGAAATTTCGAACATCCTATTCTATAGAATAGGATGTTGGCACGATCATGTATAATTATTAATTATACATGGTCGTGCCAACATCCTTCTGTACTATTATGATGAAGTTACATCCTCATAGAAACAATAATAATTGCCACCACACAAAAATAACAAACAACCAAAATATGTTCTATAGTTTTCCTCAAATATTTAATACATTTCTGTTTTTCTTTAAAATATTTATAGGAATTGTAAAATTATCGTTAATACCTTTTAATTCAGCTTATTTTGTGGTGTCCGTCATTATTATTTAATAATTGCAGGCAAGCAATCTTCTGTAATAATAGTATAAAAACATAAAAATTGCTGGTGATACACTCCATATATTGAAAACAGGTATATTGATAAAAATATTCAGTTACGTAGGTTTAAATCAAGGTTTTTTTTTTAATGCAAAATTGTAATTAAGTTTTAAGTGTCCTGTAACTATAATTAAAATGATTGGATTTAATTGGTTTGAGACTGCAGAAAAACTGGCTGACATTTACAAAGTCAAAAGTCATTTATTCAAATTAGACTGAGAGCCAGCACTTTTTGAATGTCCAATTTTACATAAAGACTGTCCCCCAAAACGGCCGCCCGTCACCACTTCCTACTGTTTTAGCTGGGAAGAAGAAGTGGCGCAACAAACTCCCCAGCTATACCTACACACTGTCCTCACTTATGTACCTAATTACGAATTATAAGAATACATATTGTTTTTATTCATTATAACTTAGGAGGTAGTGTGCAGCAAACCAATGTTAGATATCTTCGTTGTTTCAGTCGAAGGTGATCCACTACCGGACATAGGCGGCGCCACATCGACCGGTCCTGTGCTCCTCGAATTCAGTTGTTACGTCACTATACGTACGTACATACGTACTACATTCGAGTGCTGGGCCCTCAGTCCCTTACCACATGACATTTGTCAATCCCATATATATTTGACGTTTTGACAAAGTCCTTCGCCATCCTACCGCCTGTCAGAATCTCACTTGTGAAGAGCATTTTCATTCGTCACAACGACTAATATTGGTTTAATGATATCCTTACGCGAACAATTTGAAAAAACAACAAAAGAATTATCAAAACACTTGTACTTACAAAGTTCCAACTTCCCTCTCAATGGCTCCAGTGATACAGTGAGCAGCAGTCAGGACGTATCGGTGGTTGATCAGCACTCCTCCACACTGGTACGTGGTCGTCCCTTTGCCTGCACAGGGAGAAATAGTCATATTAATAACACCATTTATATATAGACAACCGGAGACTTAGGCCTGCCAGGCTGCGCAACCCTGGCAGAATACCTAGAATGCAGCCTGATTTTATTCGAAAGAATACCGCGGCCCTGGAAAGCAAAAGGCACTACGAGGAGCACGGATGGGTTTTAGTCAGTAAGAGTCTGACACTCCCTCCCGCTCCACCCAGAGCGGCAGGAGTCATTTGACGATTTCCGATGCATAAAAAAAAAGGTGACGATCTCAGGGATAGTATGAGAAACGCATTCCATAAATCAAATTGCTCTGAGCTGAAATTAAACTAGGCTGATCTCGTCTTCTGCCAGAAGAGCCTGTAGTGTTAAATAACAACATAAACAAGTGTCAAACAGTGCAGCAGACTCAAAAGGAGATAGCGGGACCAGCTAGACTCATTTCTAAAGGTGGGTGTGACTGACAATAATTATGTTAGAAAGCGAGCATTCGTGCAGTCAGTACGTGGAAACGAGCACGAACATGCGCATGTTACATGCGTATGTGTTTTGTTTTACACGGATTTTAGGACACGGCGTAACATAACATGCTCGTTGAGAATGTTAAATTACGGCCAAAATTTACTGCAGCTTTAGGATTGGCCCAAAATTGACTTGAATGGACTATTATTTTAAAACTCAAGTTTATTAAGTATTATAACAAACATTGTCAATACCATACTAACTATACAGCCAACTAATCTTCATCATCATCATCATCTTATCAGCCGAAAGACGTCCGCTGCTGGACATAGGCCTCCCCCAAGTGTCGCCACAACAAACTGTCCTGCGCGTCTCGCATTTATAAGCTACCCGCGACCCTCACCAGGTCATCGGTCCACCTTGTGGGAGGCCTTCCAACTTTCCTTGATACATTTAAAAAACCAATTGCTCATGTTTATGTTTAGCACTGGATCCGTCCATTTCATTACCATTTATGTTATAAAAGGTTAACCACGTTACTCGTATATGAATAGCATACAAATTGCTATAATTATTCCTAGCAGATGCTCTCGAGAATAATCATCTCTGACAGACTTAATACTGTATATGCACATGTAATTACAATTTTCAATATATCGAATTGAACTTTAAACAGGTTTTTAAAGCTGAAATGTTACAAGGATGACAAGACGACAGCATCAATTACTTAAATGGCTCCTTTAGGGATACCAACTCGTTCCATCGAGATAATCGACTTTCTGAAATAAATTATCTTGATGTACTATCATTGCGGAGTCAAGTTCAAAATACTTGAAATTATAAATTGATGAAAGGATATTCTATTGTCAATTCTTCTTGTTCTTGAGCATAGAGATACAAATACATTTATTTTTTTTTCTGTTAGAAAATTGTCAAGTATAAATTTGTGGTAGCCTAGAACAATGCATTCAACTGTCCAATCCTACCTTCTCTTGCTTTGTCTATCCTAAGCACTGTAAAATATTTATAATTCAGAGTATGACCTATTTTGAAACTAAGCATGTAAAAAACCCTATTAGAATCAATCTTTCATTTGAGAGCTTCGATTTCGAAGCCATCACAAATAGGGCTACAAATCACCCACCCATCTTTTTGGAAAAAAACAGCAACTACTTACGAGTCCTATATCCCAACAATGCCATCCAAGGAAATTCATCCAAGTCTGTAAACTGTCCTCCATAGACCCTGTCTCCGTTGGTGTCCACACCGCATTGGTTCCTCGGAGCTGGTGAGGAGTCCTCCTGGTTGTAAGCACTACTACCCGGGCTCGGGGCCTGGGTTGGTCGTTGCTGTTGAATTTGTATAAGATTAGTTTGATGATGACAAGAAATTTGATACGAGATCTATATAAGAACATTTAATATGAGCCAAAGCTGCAGCAGAGACAGTCTCGTCAAAGATCCTACTAATGGAACATGGGCCTAATCTCTATGAGACCAAGTGGGCGATTATACACCACAAGGGCTCAGTTGGGTTGATCCATCTTGGTATTGTCTCCTTGTTTTATAACCATTGGATCACCTGTTTCATCAAACCTATATTATATTCTCACTAGCAAGTACAAAGAATAGGTTCTAAAAGTGGTTGAGGATAGGTGCCCCTTTTATCTAGACACACAGCAGTGTCTCATCCAAGTTTGCAAAGCAAAAGGGCGTGTGTTATCCCACTCCTTGGCTACTTTTCCTTTCGCGTATAAGTATTGCAAGTATGTTCAAAAGGTGTTTTTACATCTTGTATCATATGTCAAAGCTTAGCGCTAATTCCGGTTCCCTTGGTCATAGCAACAGGATTAAAAGTTATGAGCTCCTTTAACGGTAAAGGTCGGCAGGCTTATTATCTCGAAGTTATTTCCTTCTAGTGAAAAGTGGAAGATATTACTTAGGTTTTCTGTCAGCTGTTCATGGCGATTATAATTACATAACAATGTCAACCCATTTCCAATTGATCAACTGACCAAAAATATGGTCAACTTGATAATTATGTCATCTAGTACCAATACTATACACTTTTCACAGCACTATTTGGAAAATTGGACAACTTTAAATTAGTTCAATAAGAGGCTGGTCCTTCTCAGTTAGACAATAAAAGATTTCTGAATTGAGGTTGGAGTCGAGCATTTATCAAACATTACTTGAGCCTGAAGACCTGTCAAAAGGGTTTCAATTCAGAAGCCGGGCCATATTCACGTTGCTTTTGTAAGTTTTATCATTCAAACAAGACAGTGAACAACAAAATATTGCAGACTTTCGAACCATAAAACGAGGTTATCACCTAATTAGGCTTCCAGAAGCTCATTGTCTCTTACCGTCGGCCTAGGCGTTTGTGGTTCCTCCTGGTCCACAGGCAGTGGCCCGCAGCACACCCTGGGCACATACCCCTCGAATCCGCATTGTGATCTTCTCAAAAAGCTGACCACACTGTTGGGCAGTGGTCGCTGTTCAAAAGCATTCAGCAGGTTCGGGCAATCGTAGAGAGAGACGCAATAGCTCTGTCTTCCGAGTGGGGTCGTGCAGCTCTCTGACTGACTGACTGTTGGAGAAGAAATGACATTATTAATAAGGCGTGTTCTTTTTTAAATCGTAACTTTAATGGCGTTTTCTATTGTTGTTGCTGTACAAGTTTATAGGTCATGCTCATCTTACAATAGTCTTCTTTTGTTTTTTTTTACCGGGGTGCCACGATCTCTGTCTTTTACCTAAATGCTCATCTCAGCAGAGATGTACCAATGTACAACCACATATCTCCGGGAATATAGGTTTAGCCATGAAACCTAACTAAACCTATAGAAACGAACTAACTAACGTATGGATTTAGCTTGGTTTTTTTCTGTAATACCTACAGTAAAATTGAACGGGAGTTTTTATGCGCTCCGAATAAAGGGTGGCGTAAAATTTTGTTTCGTCCAACTTTTTTTCAAACTGCCAGACAGGACACTGCCGCCGGTAAAATGAATCACGAAAATAGAAAATCAAAGAAAAAACCTTGCTTTTGGTGCTTTGAATGATCGAAAATGTGAAATGTCATTGGTTTTGACTATACTTATTATTCAAAATGTGAATGTTTGTATGATCAAATGTTTATATATTCATCTTATAGCGTATCGATGACAAATATACTCATATCGGCTGAAGTGAGATTGTTTAAAACCGACTTCAAAAAAAGGAGGATGTTCTATTCGACTTATTATTGTTTTTTACTCTTTTATCCCAATATTCAGCTACGGTTAACCGTTAGCTGACGCAATCGTTAGGTCCTCACGTGGAGGTGATTGGAGTTGCAAGTGGAAAGATAGACCATGGTCTGTGGCGAGACGCGCATGAAGACTTATTAATCGTAACTATCCGAGAACAACAACACTACGAATATTGTCTTTGCTGCGGCCGACCTGACTGGGCAGTCTGTTTAAAGTCTTCCAGGGGCCTAACCACCAACTCTTAAAGCAGTATTACTTCAATATCACTTCCAGTGGGAAAGAGACGGAGCTATACAGGACGTATAGCTCCGTCTCTTGCCCACTGGAAGTAATATTAAAGTAATACTGCTTTAAGAGTTGGTGGTTTAGGCCCAGGTCAGCCACGGCAACACGTGCCCAAGCAGAAGATATTTGGACATCTTCAATCACGGGAAAACCAAGTCCGGGATTAGAATATTTACAAGGATTACTAGCCGAACAAATGCTGGTGAGCGAGCTCCACTCCGTCGACTGGTAAAAAAAATTATAATAACCACTTTTATCATTTGGATAGCTTCTTTCTGTCTCAAAGAAGTTTTACAAAAAAAAAAAAAAATATTGATAGTTGTTGTGCGACGGTTAAAAACGAAATAAAATTTGTTACCCAGTGGGTGTTACCTACCTAAGTTTAGTGTAATTGTACTTAATTAATAATGTACACAAGTAATCTGTGGAAACGTTGTGTATTGTATATTTATCCATACTTATGTCGTACCATATTTTATTGTACATTATGGTTGTTTTTCCCAAATAAATAAAATAAATTAAAAAAATATAAATTCTTCTAGTAGTTGTTAACTGGAAAAGGCTAGCAAGTATTTTTATAATTCTGCTGTAGTACTTGCTAATAAAACAATTTTAAGTTGTTTTTTTATCGAAAAGTCAATTGTTTTTTTAACAACTTGCCTTATATGTCATAACTTCAATTAAACTGATAACCTCAGTGTCATAACGTCATCAGGAAACATGTATGTTATGACTTGTTTATCTAAATAATACCTATTCATACATGACGTTACGAATGTACGTTTGTGGATCAACATTACGATACTTTATGGATTATATTATTATTTTCATTAGAATTACCCGCCTTTTAGGAATATCAGGATAGATGTTCACTTAACTAAGCGGCTTCTCTACTAACTTTATCGCAGGGATTTGCCCGGTTAAATAGTGTTTTAGTAACCCGAGGGAAAGATTGGTCGTAAGACTATTTTAATCTGTGGAGTTGGCAAATGGAAATACTACGAGTATAACCTGGATTAGGATCCAGGTGATAGTCTATCCATTTGCCAAGTTTCATCAAAATCTGTTTAGCATTTTAGGTCTGAAAAACATGCAGACGATTACTGTCGCCTTTATAATATAATATAATGCTAGCTTCTGCCAGCGTCTTAAACCGCGTAAAAGCTGGAAAATATCTCAAACGAATGTACTCTCGGAATAATAATTATGTCATACTAGCTTTGCCCGCGGCTCCGCCTGCGTGGTTGTCGGTTATTGCGTAAACGTCTATAGGCTATAATAATATATCTGCCAAATTTCATGACGATCCGTTCAGCAGTTTTTGCGTGAAAGCGTAACAGACAGACAGACAGTTACTTTCGCATTTATAATATTAGTTGGGATTCACTCCAAATCCATCCTGTAGTCATGATGGTGTAACAAACAGAATGACAGACAGTTATTTTCGCATTCAAATGTATTTTTTTTTTATTTTTTTATTGTTGATGGGTTTGCTCTTGACTCTAGTCAATGTCAGATATGACAGAGACAAAGTCTACGATGGAGCGAGCTTACCCAGAAGGAGCCTGTTCACTCTAACTTTGAAGAGATTAGGGCTGTAAGCTTTTGGAAACACAGACGCAGGCAGAGAGTTCCACTCCTTTGCTGTGCGCATTATAAAAGACGTTTGGAAACGCTTAGTGCGAATTGGTGGAATAGCTACAAGGTAGGGATGGTAAGATGCAGTGCGTCTGGATGTCCGATGGTAGAAAGGGGCCGGTGGGATGAGGTCGTGGAGTTCTTGGGCACACTCACCGAAGTACAATCTGTAGAAGACCGATAAGCAGGCAACCTTACGGCGATGAGCCAAGCTATGTAGCTTGGCATCCACCAGTTTTGCGTCACCGATGAGCCTCTTAGCTCTGCGTTCCACCGAGTCAAGCGCGGCAAGCTGATACTTAGCTGAGCCATCCCAAAGGTGGCTACAATACTCCATGCAGGATCGGACTTGTGCTTTGTAAAGGGTTAAAAGCTGTCCAGGCCTGAAGTATCGCTTCACCTTATTTAGGATGCCCAGCTTTTTGACCGCAATTTGGGCTTTGTACTCGATGGTGGCGCCGAAGTTGAGACTGGATGTCAACTCCATGCCTAGGAGCTCGAGCCGATCAGTAACGGGAACAGATGCACCCCGAAAAGTAGGAGTTTGGTCAAAGCGACTCCTTTATGCGGTAAAAAGACACGCCTGTGTTTTGGTGGCGTTAAAAGTGACCAGATTGTCATCACCCCACTGGGAGACAACGCTTAAGGTCAAATTTGTCCGCTCTACCATGGCCTCTCTCAAGGAACGGACTTCATCCCCGCCGGTTGTTGCGCTGGACAAGTATCTCTCTGAAACCGTACTGTCATCTGCGTACCCAACAAGACCAGGCTGAAGTAGGTCATTGATGTGTAGCAGGAAAAGAGTTGCAGAGAGAACAGACCCCTGAGGAACTCCGGCATCAATAGCCATAAGGTCAGAGGAGCAGCCGTCAACGACTACTCGGATCGACCGTTCATTTAGGAAGTCTGATATCCAGCTACAAAAACCAGCTGGGATGCCATAAGCAGGAAGCTTGTTGAGTAGACCTGCGTGCCAGACCCTGTCAAAAGCCTTCGAGATATCGAGCGACATAGCAAGTGCTTCGCCGTGTCTCTCGATGGCTTCGCCCCAGCAGTGCGTGACATACACAAGAAGATCACCAGTTGACCGTCCCTGGCGAAAGCCATATTGACGGTCACTGAGGAGATCATTGTCTTCAAGGTAGGTCAGCAGCTTACTGTTCAGAACCCTTTCCATAACCTTGCATAGGATGGAGGTAATGGCGATTGGACGGTAATGTGCAGGGTCAGCACGGTCTCCCTTTTTGGGCACCGGTTGCACATTCGCAAGCTTCCATGATATCGGCACCGTTCTTTTTTCAAGAGAGAGGCGGTACAGGCGTGTCAACACAGGAGACAGTTCAGGTGCACATTGCCTCAACACTCTCGCTGGAATGCCGTCAGGTCCGCTGGCCTTATTCACGTCTAGACTGCACAATACTCTTCGGACCTCTTTAATGTGAACTGCGATCTCCGGCATCGAAGAGTCACAACGAGGTAAAGTTGGTGGTTGCTTGGAGCCAGCGTCCAGACGTGAATTGCTTGCAAAGAGAGTGGCAAATAAATTTGCTTTCTCTCTTGCAGAGTGAGCCAGGGAACGTACGTACGTGTATAGTAATAAGTTTTATTAATAATTATGTATTAGTTTATTATATTATTGATTAATTTAGCTGTGTGTATTTTATCTATGGGCCTCAGTTGCCTGATAATAAAGTGATTATTATTATTATTTATCAGGTTTCAGCATTGGAGGCAAAGTGGGTCGACAGAAATTTGTTTCAACCGCTTTCGACAGGGACCAAAACTGCTTACTACCCGGAGGGTGTGATGCTAGTTTGGCCCCGATACGTCCGACATGGTCAAAACGTGCCCTACGTAAAACCCGCTTGCAGAACTTGGCAGCAGAATTAAAGGCTCTTTTCCTCGCGCGAACCCTACGTGCTTTAGCCTTTCGGTCGCGGGCCTTGATCCAGGCTTGGTAAGCAGACTCTTTACGGGCCTCTGCGTGGGCGCATTCTGCATTATACCAAGGCCGGGACTTGTGACCGAGCGGGATGTCGGAGAATGGAATAAAATACTCCATCCCCTGCCGAATCACGTCCGCAATCATATCAGCACAGCACGAGGGGTCACCCGAGGAGAAGCACACTTGCCGCCAAGGATAAGACGCAAAAAAGTGCCGCATCTCATCCCAATCTGCTGACTCGTATCGCCATACTCGTCTCGTGCCCCTAGGACTCTTATCTGGAGGAGAGCAGGTCAACACGGATTTCACCAGGCAGTGGTCAGACGTTCCCAGCGGAGCTGAGACCGATACTGAATGACTGCCCGGATCGGTTGTCAGCAGAAGGTCCAAGCAATTGGGTGTATGGGCGTCAACATCCGGTACCCGCGTTGCCACATTCACCAGCTGGGTTAGATCTAGCGTTCCAGCAAACTTGCGCGCCTCTAACCCGGCATGGTCAGTTTTCTGGTACGGGAACAACCACTCTTTATGGTGGGCGTTAAAGTCCCCCAGAAAAATGAGCTTCGCTGTTGGGTACCGTTGCTGGGCTACATCCGTCGACTCCACGAGGGAATTAAACAGCGCTGTGGTCTCCTGGTCAATATTAGCATGGATTATAAATAGTGTTGTATTTTTAACATTATTTAACACAAAGTATTTTTAATTTATCCGTCAGCCGATCGCATGAAACAAATAAGCACCGATACCATTTTTAACCGACTTCCAAAAAAGGAGGAGGTTCTCAATTCGATTGTATTTTTTTTTGTTTTTTTTTGTGTTTGTTACCTAATATCTCCGTCATTTATGAACCGATTTGAATAATTCTTGTTTCATGTGAAAGGATATATACTTCTCGATTGGTCCCATTTAAATTTTATCAAAATCGGTTCAGCAATTTGGTTTTTAAATCCAAATAGCTGGAAAAAGTATGTGGAAAAATCATCCATGTATACGAAATTGCGTATTTTTGCTTTCCTGTGACTTTCCAGTGGTGTTGTTAGGTTAGGTTACCAGGTACCACTAAAAAGTGAAAAATAAAAAACTATTTTACAAAAAAAACCGACTTCAAAAAAAACACTACAAAGTACAAAATAACTTTAATTTCGGAAGACGGTATCAATTAACTAAGAAGCAACCAAACACCGACTACCGAAATTAAAGTTATTTTGTACTTTGTAGTGTTTTTTTTTTGTTAATAACTAGCTGTGGCCCACGACTTTGTTCGCGTGTATGTTGGAAAATAAAATGATGTCGCTAGATATGTTAGATCGCCAAGATAAGATATACCGGGGCTCGCTTGGGCCAGTGCCTGCTAAGAACTTGGAGAAACACGGGTGGGTTTTAGTCAGTAAATAGTCCAAAGCGGGAGGAGTCATTTGATGATTACCCATGCAAAAAATCGATGGTATGTACTAATTACATTATTTAACACCAAAGTCCTTTTAATTTATTTATCATCCGATTGCATTAGACAAATAGGCGCCAATTCCATTTTATTAGCAATTAAGTAAATTGAATATCAACCATAGCTGCAATAACTGTGTTTATTGCTTGTAAACTATTGATGTATGTTATTATCGTCGTTATCTTGTGTCATAGCAGTTATTATCGAGTTTACACGTGTCTGAGTTACTTGAAACTTGGAAATTCCGTGCGAACTTCTCTATTGGGTCATCCTTAGGAAAATTCTCACTATTTCATACCCTATCCACACTAATAATATAAAGGTGAAGTAACTCTGTCTGTCTGTCGGTATGTTTGATATCTCTTCATTTCTTAAAGGCTGCAGAGGTTTGTACGAAACTTGGCACACGAATAGACCATGCCCTGGTAAAGGAGATTTATCCCATTGTGATAATATTTGACTTTCACGGGAGCTACGGTAGACACTAGATAAATGTGCAATAACGGTCACTGACTCACATACATTTATTGACTTTTGTTAATATCAAAAACAGAAATAAAGACATAAAGCTGTCCTGAATCGACTTCTATCGTGATCCTTTTCGTTCTCTAGTAATGAAAAATGGTTCATAATTTATTGTTCGGGTATCTACGAAGGCATTTTATGGAAAGGTCAATGTACTTTATTGCAAGATCATCTGGCGCCTACCATAGTTGCAGAATCTAGTTGGTTATGAAGTTAATTTAAAGCTTGCTTGCTTGCCTTCAGTCAAGAGTGAATAGGTTACTTCTAGGCTAGCATGACTCCTCCGTCGACCACATCTTCGCTTACCATAAGGTGAATAGTGGTCATACGCGAGACTAACAATAAAAAAATCAGCCTGCTTTGTCCCACAGCAGGACAAGGAACTCCCCTCTCCCTTTTCCGCATTGGGCCGGACACATCAGAATCTGCCGCATGTCAGGTGATAAATGGCAGAAAAGAAGCACCGAACGAGTCCCATTCAAATAATGCAATATATTTATTTAATCTAAGATTTTCAAAACAAGTTGCAAATAAATACGCGAACGTTGACTCAAAAAATAAAGAATTTCAGAAAAGACATTGTTAACGGTACATTGCATATTTTTGGAAACCTGAATGAATGACATTTTGGATTGGTATCACGAGTGAGAAATTCATTTATAACGGTACTGTTTTTATGCACTTAATAATTATTCTATTCGAAACAGATGCTAAGCCAAATAGCTATAAGCTAGACTAACAAAATCTAAAATGGTGTTAGGTGAACTATAAAATAAAAAATTTCATAGTTTTTAAACATACTTATAAACCAGATAAGCCATGGGTTTCATAAAACAGGTTACTGCAGTGTAAAAAATATGTAGTAATTGACCACAGACTGGTTAAGTTCAGTACACCCAGGCAAAAATAGCTAAGGTGAAAACCTGTGTAGGTCATTGACGTATGAAATAAAGGTATGATAGGCATTTTGTACTTGAAAGATGATTTCTGTACGTCATTGACAGTTTTTTTGGCTGTAGTAGGTTTCGACGCAAAATGTGTTGAAAAAAAAAGTATAACATACTAACATAATTTAAGTAGGTGTGGGTATATTAACACTATAATAAAGCATTTTTAGTATGCAAGTATAGAAACGATTGACGTGTAAAAATATATCTTTTAATAAAGTATCATAAATATCATTTTACATAATATCTGTAAAAATTAAAAAAGAAAGCCCCACTATTTTTAAAACTTAAACACTGGTAATGGTAACAAAAATGTATTGTGGTCGTTAGAAACAAGATTTTGAAGACAAAGTCCTTGCATTTGTATTCCTAAAGGCAACTCAATCAGGTTAATCTACTATCTAAGCATAGAAATAAGGACGTCTGCTGTCGATAAATTTGATTGAGAACGTGATCGAACAGTGAGAATGAGGTAACTCCAGCACTATTAACAATTAAATTGTTATTGGAAACAAAGATGATCAAAAAGTATTACCTATTGCCTAGAACAACGCAATAAACAAGGAAATTGAATATTAAATAAAAACTTCAATTTTTACTTTTTTTGTCCAAATGAGACGAGATTACCGAATTAATTATTAAAAACTAGTAAAAAAACTTGTTTTAGAGGCTGATTTTACTTCCTCATTTTCCTCATATAAACAGATTGTCATTATTCTATAGAAACCAGTTAATTTGCTTCGTATAAGTAATCACGCTTAATTAAATGTAATCAATCCAGCTATCACGTAGTCTAGATATATCATAATAATGTTCATTTTCTATCTCAGGATCACGTCAAAAACAACGTGACTTGATCAGTTTGTTAAATTATTATTGCAGTCAGAATGTTTGATCAGAATATTAGTTCTTGAACTCCAAAATAATTAATGCTAATATAACCTTTACATAGCTTCTTTAAGGTCTAATTCGCACGTGAATTCTGCGTCAGATGATCAGATACTTACGTACTAAACTCCATAGTAAAGTAGACACAAAAAACACACAACTTTTCCACATTTTTTTCAAATAAATTATCACTTTTTTACAACAAAAAATACACTGTCATCACTCAGAATGGTATGTTTATTAAATAAATTGGTTTGAATAAATATTATATTTGTTTTTTTAAATAAATAAATAGTGTTATAGTGATGCGACCAGATCGCAGTGGTCGACTTCAGATACTGGTTCGTGGAGGTCAAGTCCGTACGTTAAATACTAACGAATACGTTGTTTTGTTGTTCCCTGTACCGTTTGCATGATAAATCATTGATCATTCATTTTATTAATCATTTCATTGTTTACGTCATTCGGGCAATTTATCGTACGACGTTTTTGAAAGTTTGTCCCGGCAAGCCATTCCATAACCACATAATACCTGTTGTGGGATTCTGGTATTTTTCTCCGGACGGGTTTAGGTACATATAATTTTATTTTTCTGATTTTTGTAAGTGTCACTATTTGGTCGCCCATATACCGACATCCCTAAATAATTATCTTTTTTTTTTCCTTGACGCCATAATAATCAGGAGGAAATCCCGCCTGATAACCCCATTACTGTGATTAAAATTAGTGTTTATTTTGTTTTTAATATTTGGGAATTATAAAGGACAATGTAGTTAAAAGTAGGTTAACATTAAATAAATTATATAATCTTTAAGACAAGTGTTAACCAACTTTACAAAAACTACTTAAAAGTCAAGTCACACGTTAATATCTTGCTGTCTCTACATACTTTACTGGATATACTTGTTAGCGAGTACATTACACACATAGATATGAACATTTCTCAAGATCCGATACTTAGGCATGACTCACGTATTTACCCGTATCTTAAAAATAATATATAATTGTACCTGCCGACGCTAAAGTATTAAAACACAAAAAAACTGATAGTCAGGTTCTTTTCTGTTCTCAGTTTTTTATATGATTACCCACTAAAATATTATGAAGGAAACGACCATAATTATTGAAGGCTTTAGTTGTATTATGTTTTTGTTAAATTCGATTGGTAACCTGGAGGCCTACCACAACCTCTTAAAACAATATTATTTTAATATTACTTTGTAATTTCTGTTGTTGCATTTTCAACTCTCGGCGCTGATCCGAGCGTTGAAAATCCAACAGAGCGGAACGCAAAGTAATATTAAAGTAATATTGTTTTAAGAGGTTGTGGTAGGCCCCCTGTGGAATAATGTTACCATAAGGTGAAACGCTTTGCCCAATACTTCATTATCGTTATTCAAACTCAAACTTTTGGGATGCATGAAGGAGCCTCCTCGTGTAGCGCAATTTTTCCATCAGGCAATCAACTGAACCGAGCGCTTGGCGCATCTTGGACAGTCTCAACTAATACCATAAAGAGACTGGCCAATCCTTCCCTTGCTGTGGTAAGGCTAACGCTAGCCTGGTTCGCGCCTGGTTTCCCACCGGAGTCCGGCGTCAAGCAGCCTGCTGTGTTTCGTCGCCGCATGGAAGTACCAGTGCCTCAAGGCATCTTCTGAGCACGCTAACTCCTTCATAGACCTCATCCCTCGCTTTCCATCAGGCGTGATCGAGGTCAAAAGCTAGATCATTCCTCAATAAAATAAACTCAAAACATATTTTATTTCAATTAAACCATTTACAGGCACTTTTAAACTGTCAAGGACGGTCAGTCAAAAATTTAAAACTATTTGCACGTTCCAAAGCGTAGATCTCTAAGGAGAAGAACGTGTAAGAAAATACATGGACACTGTTTGAAATCAATAGTCTTTTTACTATGATATGCTTACATCACTCGTGTGGAAATTATACATACATATATTATATGTCAGAACAATGTAGAAAGACGTGCACGATCAAGCGTCTGGAGTAATAAAAACCACAATTCAAAGAACAAATAAATCTGGAAAAAAATGAACCTTGGCAGCAGAGAGATGACCAGACCCAGTTGACGGCGCTCACTCACGAACATGACGCCTGAGCTAGCACCATTTGGCTCAACCACGTCAACTCCAACGGCCCAACAAATATTTAAGTCGGAAGTCGTCCACTGCAGGACATAGACCACTTCCTACGTCAAACAAGTCCTGCGCTTCTCGCTTCTCTATGCAGTGTAATCCCGCGGCCTTCACCGGGAGGGTGGCGTTCCAACTTTACGCCGTCCAATATGCGGTCACAAATCTAGAACCTTTCGGTCCCATCAACCGTTCAGCGTCGGCAAGAGAGGATTTTGAACTTGGTTACACTACACTACTACTTCTCCAAGATCATTGTCGTCAATGCCATTTCATGGCAGTCCATCCAGCATACATTTTTATCCTTCTGTCTTTCTTTGTTAATGAAGTCCACGTTGATACCAACTTAACACTAAATAGATTGTGTTATAGATGATACCTCCCGTTATAATTAAACAAGATGCCTAGAATAAGACTCCGTGGTCCTTCGAGCCGGATTTGTGGTAATTTTTTAGCATTATCAAATAAGGCTGGAATGGAGGTACTATTGAGATTTTGGCTAAGAATGCAGGCATGTAGCTGTGACTCCAAATACCTATGTTGGGATAAAGGAAGGATGATGATTCAAACTAAACACTTACCGGATTTAAGGAAAAGAAGACTTACTTAGGTATATATCGAAAATTTATTAAGTTGGAAAAAGGTGTTGGAAAAAATGAATTTAGGAAATTCCAGTTAGAAGGGGGCGAAAGGGTGACATATCAGTTATCACGTTTTTATGAATAAGAGGAAAGGTATTAAAAAATTAATGATAATTATAAAGTGGATTCCACGAAGTTCTTCGTCATCAGCATTTTGGTAGCTGAAAGACGTCAACTGCTAGTCATAGGGAAAGTTTGGCTCTAACAACCGAAATTTCGTTATTTTGTGAACAGATCATTTTAAATACAATCAATCCTAACCAATGGTTTACAATTTAATCCACGTCATATTGAGTAGAAATAGTTTACAATCAAACACGATTAATTAAAAACTCGCGGTGATTGCAATTATCTGGGGCTGACACAATATCAAAAGCAAGAATCAACACGTTGTGTGGGTAACAGTAAATTTAAACTCAGCCTTCTAAGTTAAACCGTAAAAGTAACCAATATTATGTTACATTAATACATTTAAATCGTATAATATACCACTTATGCACATTTCATGCATTAACTTTCATTTATCGACAATCTAATCGCTTCGACAGTTCCGCTCTAAATGCGTATAACGAAAAAGAAAAGTGATGTCGACGTTTCAATTTACAAATAAGCAACGTACAAGTTTTGTATTTCTGGATGGGTTCCATCGGGCTTTGCCGTAGTTCTAGCTTAAAAATAAATGGTATTTATTTTTGTTACTTTACTTGCAAAACCATCTCCTTATTGTGGACTTGCTTCAGAAGTTGAATGCCTTCGTAATATATCGGAAGGCCAATTTTCGCACTTATGAAGCGTTCAAATTATCATCCCAGCGACAAATCAACCGTCAAAATGTGGGGAAATTAGAGAAAAAGAGTTTGTTTGCGCCAAGCATGACGCATACCATACATTTTTTTAATATAATCGGAATTATGCAATTTAAGAAAATAAGCGTCACATCCGCTCAAAACGGTCATCGCTCAACATAATGCTGGCATTCGAGATGTTTTTGACTTCTTAAAAATATGAGAATTGCCCCGCATATATTTCGTGGTCAGCTTTGAAACTGTCCGTGTTGTTAAGTAGAAAATCATTTCGATTAAGTACGTTAATAATGCCAATACCATCATGATTCTGTAGTGAAAAAGAGATAGTCATGAAGAATTATGGTTTTTCACCAACGAATCAGGGAATGACGTCTACGTCACCCCTGATTCGTTCGTACTATAGACTTATTAATTCCTATCCATTTAATAAAAAAACGATTTTTATGAAATTTCTATGGGACCAATCGAACAGTATTTTCTTTGACATTAATGAAGATTTTTTTTAAAACGGTTCATATAAAATGACGGAGTCATGAGATATCAAACATTAAAAAAATACAACTGAATTGAGAACCTCCCCTTTTTTTGAATGCAGAATGCCAATTTTACTAATTTTATACAATATTCGCATGTCAGTCGTAAACTGTCAAAAAAGCCTTAATTTTCATATGTTTTTGACAGTTTGAAATTGAGATGCAAATGCAATCGTTGCTTGAAAATTATTAGAATTGTCACTCCGATAAAAATAGATACACACCTACCATATCTTAGAGTACCTCTAACCCAGTGCCCAATCAACCAAATTCTATCAGAAGTGGGACGCAATTTCCTCCTTGCAATTCGCTTAGCTATTAACAACATTAACTTTCAGGACTCGTCTGCTAATCGCGTTGGGTCCCCAGTTCCGATGCTCAGCATTTGATTATACGCCTGAGACGACGAAATAGTTCATTATTTTTGCTAAATATACGTTACGTTGGAGGTACCGATTGGAATGATGATTGGACGTTACGGGAATTACGAGGTTTTAATGGTGGATTTAGAAAGTTTTGAAACTTTTTGAATCAAACCTTAAATTCCTGTTTTAAGAATGATTTGCTAAGTAGATTGTTTTAGACAAAAAACCACATTATGTAGGTGCCCAACTTAAAATTTTTTTTTAATAATTGATGATTTTCTTTTCATTCATTCAATAAAAAGTGAAACGAATTTCAATTGTTTTTTAGTTGTTCTGTGCATATTTTCATACCATGCACAAAAAAATTTTTTTTCGCAATATTTCGTACAATTATTTTGCGTAACAAAAGTTAAATACCTATCGATACAATGTAGCTTCAGAAGGATAAATTCTTAAAACATACGTTAGAGTTATTTTTTAAGAAACATTAAAATGCAGCACATGTATTCAATACATAACAATGTTTATACATATATATAGTGGACAGCAAATCGTGGTGGTATTGTAACTGAGGCACGTTTTCAATCGAACGTTCGAACTTTCGGACCGAACGCAGTCGAGCGGGGTGTATCCTCGAATCCTGGGCTGCATTTATTTTTGTCCCCTCATTTATATTTATAGCTTGTTTATAAATGTTTATTTTTGGCGACATTTACTCGGAAAAATATTTATAACTTTAGGGTCCTTTTCCTGGCATGCGTATTTTCACCCGCGCGCGGATATGATCCGCGTGCGGGCTGCCCGCATCCTATAATTTCATACATGTTTTTCCTATTATGCGAGCAGCACGTGCGCGAAACGCGGATTGGTTGCGGCCGTGCAGCCCGCGTGCGTGTAACCGGATGCGGGCGGCGTTCTTCAGTCTTCAGTGTTGTTTTTACTGTGACGCGGGTCGCACGCATAGTCATAGTACGCACGAGTTTAGTCTCTGGCGACACGCACGACACTGCAGCGGGAAACGAAATCTTTGTCCTGCGTGTGGCCAGGAGCGTGCTATCACCCGCATGCGGACCAGATCCGCGCGCGGGCGAAAATACGCATGACAGGAAAAGGGCCCTTAGGGATAATTCCGCTGTTTTTTTAGCCATGTTCGCATTTACATCTCAGTCGCAATCTGTCAAAACTTAGGTATAATTATCTGAGGTGTTGTCTGATTGTAGAAGTAGCAAGATTAAGATGTAGTGAAAACTGAATAAATACTATTCAGTAATACTTACTAATCTCATTGTTGCTTTTGTAAAGAAAAACTTAACGATTTCTTACTAGTCATCGTCGTCAATTCTGTTAACATCTCATGAAAACTTAGATGGAGTAGGTAAGCTTGAAGGGAGCTGTTATTCTATATTGAACGGATCGATTAACAGCTGACTTCATGTTTACTTCACCTATGTTTTCATGATGAGATTTTCACAGAATCACTCTGCTGTTCAACTTGATTCGTTTCTACAGTCACTCGTTTTTAACCTTCGGCATGTCTAGTGGCAAAATGTTACGCGTTATGCCTGGTGGGGTCCGTCAGAGATGTAAGGTACTCGTAAAACCTCTGAATTGACACCGGCGCTCGGGGTTTTTCCACCATCTCCTCTCGGCCATAAGGCTTCGATTGGTTGATAATGCTCAGCTACTGAAAATTTAAAAAAAAGGTAAAAATAACAAGGTGAGTCTGACAGACCCTACCAGGCATGCCGAATGTTAAAAAAGGAAAGTACCTACCTCTCGCATATATCTCACTTAAAATAAAATCGAAACCTTCTTTCCCAGTGTTAGGTATACATAAAAAACTACACGAAATCACACTCAAAAGTAGCAAATAAATATTGCAGAATAAGAAATTGTAACTGCAAAAATTTAAGAATAATGATGTGATTGCATCTTTGAACTTAGAAGCTGGAGGAGCTTCTAAGTTCAAAGATGCAATCACAGGATGCAATGATAAATTGGCGATCGTGGTTCGTGGCTCCAAAGATTGTAGCCTCTTGGACTGTCTCAAAAGCTTAGGTAAATAATTCCGTAGACTGCTGGTGTTAGCGATATCGAGGATTCTGCTAGCACTGTAAGCTGGGATATTCGCTGTTTGTTCTAAAAATTGTGCTGCGTGTTTTTTTGGACATTTTTACAATAATATTTACTTCACGAGTGAAATATTTAGATAGTTTTTATGCATCGCCTGAAACCGCACTAGTTCATAAGAAATGAGGTAACAAACACAAAAAAAAAAAAAAACAATAAAACAAAAAAAAAAACAGTCGAATTGAGAACCTCCTCCTTTTTTGGAAGTCGGTTAAAAAAAGGGCTCGAAGTCGAATCTCCTACGCCTATAGTTTATTTTTATGCACCTGCCATGTTCTCTCTACCAACCTTGGTTGACTGGTAGAAAACTGTTTGTTGCCTACCTACCTTCATTTGTGTTACATGAACTTTTTAAACATAGGTTCGATATTAATTATTAGTAGTCACCATTTCTCTTTGGGGTTTACCCAATGCCGGAAGAGTTTGTAAACATTTTCTAAACCACCATTTGATTACTATGTTAAGTCGCCACATTTACTTTACTTACTTACTTTTACGTTTGTAAAAGTAACATAAAATAGAGTGGTAAATGTATTAGTGTTAGAAAATGTCTGTAAACATTTTTAACCGACTTTTAAAAAAGGAGGAGGTTCTCAATTCGGATGTTTGTATTTTTTTTTATGTTTATTCGCGCATAACTCCGTCGCTAGTAGTAGTTTGGTTTTTAAATCCTAATAGCTGGAAAAAATATGTGGAAAAATCATCCATGTACACGAAATTGCGTATTTTTGCTTTCCTGTGACTTTCCAGTGGTGTTGTTAGGTGTGTGTACCACTAAAAAGTGAAAAATAAAAAACTTTTTCACAAAAAAAAGAAAGGTGTTTTTGGTTGCTTCTTCGTTATTTGACACCGACTTCCGAAATTGAAGTTATTTTTAACTTTGTGGTGTTTTTCGGAAGTCGGTTTCTTTTTTTTGTGAAAAAGTTTTTTAACAGCAGTGTGGGGGAGCACCAAGAGATTTGATAACTGCATGAGGTTATGACTATGATACCTAACTTACCTAGTTATCATACCATATGTACTAAAACCATTTAAATTATTAAAAAGCAATTTTTTCAACACATTTGCTCAAAAAATGCATTTACGAAGCCTGTATGCATTGTTCGAAAGTTAAAAATTATGCACCACACAATGGAGCGTGCGGCAAAGTAGGTACTCTCACCTAAGTACATATTTTACCGCAAACTCTGTTGTATAGCGCCGTGCGTATTCTTTACGGTTTTTTTTTAATTTCCATAAAAAATAATATGAATTCCACCAAGGAGTTTCACATCACGAGAATAAATAAGCTGAATAATCGAACCTCCTTGGAAGCGCTTTTGCTGTATACGTTTGTCTCATTTTAATATTATAGAGAAAATGAGAGAAGATAAATAAATATCGCATGTGGCGCCCTTTGTAAATTCGCGCCATTTTCATATTAGAAACGTGAAAGATTGTTGCGACTTTCCGACTGATTTCTAGAGACAATAAGTTTGTTTCATTGCTTATTGTAATGTTTTCTCGCAAATGTGTCGAAAAACGTTGTTTGACACACGTGCGGATTTGGTTTTCACAAACTCGTGACTATGGTAAGCCCTCGACTTCGTCTCGTGCTTACATTCGTCTACTCGTTTGTAAAAACCAACTTACCGCACTAATATCATAAATAACTATTATTTTGGAAGTTGACAGTAATAAATTCGGATTTGTCTCTTTACGCAGTTATGGAATAGGTACCTACTACTATGGCAGGCGCCAGACAAACATGCAATAACGTACCTACATAAGTACGTTGACATTTCCTTAATACCCCTTCGTAGATAACCGAAATAGTTATTTATGATATTAGTGCGGTAAGTTGGTTTTTACAAACGAGTAGACGAATGTAAGCACGAGACGAAGTCGAGGGCTTACCATAGTCACGAGTTTGTAAAAACCAAATCCGCACGTGTGTCATACAACGTTTTTCGACACATTTGCGAGAAAACATTACAATAAGTAATGAAACAAACTTTTTGTCTCTAGAAATCAGTCGGAAAGTCGCAACAATCTTTGACGTTTCTAATATGAAAATGGCGCGAATTTGCAAAGGGCGCTACATGCGCGGGGTGAAAATGAGAACCACATACTTTATTTTTTTTATTTATCTTCTCTCATTTTCTCTATAATATTAAAATGAGACAAACGTATACAGCAAAAGCGCTTCCAAGGAGGTTCGATCATTCAGCTTATTTATTCTCGTGATGTGAAACTCCTTGGTGGAATTCTTATTAATTTTTATGGAAATTAAAAAAAAAACCGTAAAGAATACGCACGGCGCTATACAACGGAGTTTGCGGTAAAATATGTACTTAGGTGAGAGTACCTACTTTGCCGCACGCTCCATTGTGTGGTGCATAATTTTTGACTTTCGAACAATGCATACAGGCTTCGTAAATGCATTTTTTGAGCAAATGTGTTGAAAAATAAATTATGATTCGTTTTTCATTACAAGAGAACGTAAAGGATCATAGGTACCATACACGTTACCTACAGACGTCAACATAAACCTTACAATCTTCTATAGAATTGTGTCTGTATTAATGACGTCACTATAAAAGGATTGTCACGACAATTTTGAGAATTGATCGGACACTGCATTCGTCGTCACTACTCGTCACCATTAAACTGTAATACCAATGATGACGAACTCTAAACAAGATAAAAACAATAACATAGGAATGAAACAATTAATTGAACTTGTTTCATAAATTATTATTATTGTTTTTCCTACAATGCAATTACTTATGTTATTTCCCTTATTCCGACTATTTTATGTTGTTCATTATTTGTGCATATTGCTAATAATAGAAGGTAATTTTCCTTCCGTGTTTTTGGAATAAGGTCATATTATTTGATATCTATCCTAATCCTAATATATAAAAGCTGAAGAGTTTGTTTGTTTGTTTAAACGCGCTAATCTTTGGAACTACCAGTCGGATTTAGAAAATTCTATATGAAAATGAAAATTGAAAATTGTATATGATAGCCACACTCATGAGGAAGGCCATAGGCTATACGACAACGGGATATGCGCGTCCGAAGTCGCGGGCAAAAGCTAGTTAATAATAATTATCTTTAAACTAAGTCAACCCTACAACAACCATTTTCCCCTAATTTTCAGGGTTTTCAAGCACCTTTACCGATGGTTAAACCTGTGAAATACAAGTGTTAAAATGTAGATATCAATAAAAATTAACACACATTTTGTATTTTCCCGCAGAAATATCATCACCTGCCTAGCCTTTTTCCCAACTCTATTGGGGTTGGCTCCCAGTCAAACCGGATTCAGCTGAATACTAGTATTTTACTTTGAGGGGCTGCCTACGAGACCTATGAAAAATATATAAATAAATAAATATATTTCAATGAGTTATAATTATATGGGTAATCAACTAAATATAATTAGGTTTCCTATGCTTTATTGCTGCATCTGAACTAATTTATAAATGATTTACGCCTTCACGTCGACATCGCCAGACCGATTATGATGAATTTTGGTACAGCGGTAGATGGGGCCCTGGAGACTGGAGTCGGTTATAGGCTACTTTAACGAGAGCAAAGCCGCGGGAAAAAGCATTAATTCTTCATTTCTATGGTTTTAAAACCGTTACATTGTTTCACATGTCTGTTGGCATTACCAACATGAATGAGTCATGTTACCAAAACCACAAACATTTTATAAATTGTGATTTACGGCTTTCAAAGAGTCAGCAGTCAACACCTTATTATAATTGTCATAAAAACTAATGATGCATATATGTACATTGATTCCTACAAAGTTTGTTCAATCCCCGCATTTGGGTTTTTTTGTAATAATTATAAAGTACATCCTGTCTTACCTTTGCAATTAGGGGATTAACTGCTGTGATTTATTTTTCTTGTAATTGATTAAAATATGAATCTTAATTCTAGTATTAAGTACTTCATTTGTGAGCACTTAGGCCCATATTCCAAAACGTAAACTTCAACTCATCTCGAACTCGCAACTCCATCGGAGCTTTTCATAATTTTGAAGTTTTCGTTCTCGAGAGATTGAGTTTTAGCACAGTATAAATAGGTATTTTTACCGTGGTTTTAGCTTTTACGCATTTGCTTGCTCATCTCTCAAGTACGAAAACGTCAATGAGACAAGCTTTTACTGACGTTTTCGTGCTCATGTTGGAGTTGGTGTTCGAGTTGATTGGAGTTTATGTTTCGGAATATGGGCCTTAGACTCTCTATAATTCGTATAAAACAAAGTAGCTGTCTGTATATTTCTCCGCTTATTTCTTCTAAACAAAACGCCTCGGATTTTGATACGATGGAAAGCTTGTGTTTAAAGTATGTGTAAATACATATTTTGTACGAAACATATAGCTGAACTATGACGTTGTTATCATTGATATTGTTGTGTCACTCTTGCGAAGTCAGGGCAGGTTGCTTGTTTAATATATTACGCATATGTAACTGTTTACTTTTGCTGCATTAAAATCATATACTACCTGTACTCCATCCGAGTAGGTAGTTAACTAAAGGTAAACAAAAAAACCACGTGATACCCGGCTAAACGTAATACCAGTCACTTCAGTTGACATGCTACGTCACAGTTGTACTCTTCAATTTAGCAACGTTATTAACGAATAATAACATTGCTAAATTGAAGAGTACAACTGTAACGTATCATGACAACTGAATAGACTGGTATTACGTTTAGTCGGTTAACTAAGTCACGTGGTTTTTTTTGTTTACCTTTAGTTAACTACCTACTCGGATGGAGTATAGGTAAGTTTTTCACTTCACCGTGTGGTCATTAGCACACCCTCTATTTATTTCCATGCTAAACAAATAGTTTACGTTTCAATCTCCTTTTTGCCAAATCCGATAAGCTGTTCCCTCAAATACTTTAAGAAAATATTGAAATACACGTAGAAAGAGATTGCGTCCATGCCTCAGTATCAGCGGCCAGTGTCAGACAAGTTATCGATGGCTCCTAAATATTATTTATGATCGTCTCAGCCGGCTTCGCTCCTAGTACTGACGCTCCTTCTATATTTGCGCAAACACTTACGGCCATCTTTGATTTATGGCGCCCTGGTAGTTTTTGTGCAAAATGCTCTAAAGTTTTTGAACAAAGAAGTGGAAAACTTTGCTTGTTTCACAGTTCCTCACTTCGATTTTCTTTTAGGAATCGAAAAGAGTTTACTTTTATTAGTCTTCAAACAATTGAAAAAACAACTAAATTATTATCAAATTAATGAAGAACCAACAACTTCCTAAATTGGCAAAAAACACTTCATCTTCCCTTATTCCCCCTAACTGTCATTAATTTGGGGTCGCCGCAACATGACTGCATCATCTAATATTAACCACTTTTCTAGGCATATAGCCTTTCACTCCATCCATGGTTCATTGATCTTCTTCTATCGTTAGAACCATCGACAATCATACTCAAATCTTTTCTCACAATAAAATCCAGTAACGAAAAACCAATAAACAAAATCACACTTTCATCTTATTACAGCTAAAAAAACCACAAAAATTTCACGAACGGCAAACTTTTGAATCACGACACAACTCCAAACTGTCATTACGAGTAGAACTTTCATGAAAACATTAATTATTAGATACGTACGTTTACTTTGAATAACATTTACGTTAAAAGCTTTTTTTCTCCACATTGATACAAATGGGAGTCGTCTATGCTTCGAGAGTTGGACATAAATCAAGGGTGGAAATGGAATGCATTGCGGCATCGTTAGTTGAACGTCCAGTCTAATAAACAATGGATTGCTGATTGTCGGTCATGTCGATCAAGCATCTGGAGACGTATCTATAAACAAGGGTGAATAGAGTGGAACTTATATTGTTTTGTTTCACTACAGATTCATATAGCTTTATTTGCTTATAAGAATCCCTCTAAAGATAAACTCTTCAGCAGAAAGTGATTCAGAAATGATGGAAGAGCACCAGAAACATTGCCAATGAGTGAAAGCGTACGCGAGCGTTTTTCTCATGTAAAATTGTTTTTTCTACGTCTTACCTTGGTCTTATGATACATGGAGTCATCATTACGTATATGTCATGCTTCTCTATCCTTCCCTGTCATACGTCCTTATTATAAATTATATCCCTATTAATTATAAAACGACATGATGCATAATTGTTTCTGACGTAGTTATCCTTAATTAATTAATTGTCAATCCGACACCTTGAATAAGCATGCACTCGTCTGACTAAAGTTTAGTATTCGACTGAAACTAGATTTTACGGCAAAAATCGAAACCGAATTTCGGAAATCGAACCCGAAACATCTATGTAATTTTCCGTGGGAAAAATAAAGTAAGTAGGTAAGCATTATCATAATTTTTTATTTATTATTTTTATTTTAAAAATAACATTATTCTAAATTATAACAGCCGCACAGGGGGTCGAGTCTGCTATTGCAATCGTGTCTCAATGACCGGTCAATGATCGATTTTTGACGTATAACAAACTTATGAAAAATCCCATAAAAAAACTGTCAAAGTTGTCAAATATTCGATCACTGACCGGTCATTGAGACACGATTGCAATAGCAGACTCGAGCCCCTGACCGCTTCACGTTAAGCCGTTAGTCCCGGCTGTCATTTGGAGATCTTTGGCAGTCGTTACGGATTGTCAAAAGCCAGAAAATCTGACTCCAATCATGCCAAGAACCACCGTGTTACCCAGTTAATGGGTTATGGAGGTCTGATAGGCAGCCGCTCCACGTAAAATACTGGTATTCAGCTGAATCCGGTTAGACTGGTGGCCCGCCCCAAATTAGTTGGGAAAAGGCTGAAGATAATATTATTTTGTACATTCAGTCTCTGGCGTTTTTTCCTAATCTTATCACTTTTCGGCTTTCGTTTTGCCTTCAGTCGTTATTTTGGCCGAATGCAACCGAAAGGGCGCGTTCCCACAATGTCGTGGCGACAGACTATCTTGTCGTGTTAATAGAGAAAAAGAGTCGAAAACGACCGTTTAATCGTGTCGTCCTATGTGAACACCTCAATTTAAATACACAAGCCACGACGCTTTAAATGACAAGATAATCTGTCGTCACGACATAGTGGGAACGCGCCCTAAGTCGAAACCCGTTTTTATTTTTGCCGAAACCGAAAGTTCAGTCCAACACTACTGCAGTTATTAGCCAAAGGTCTAAGTCGACGACTTAGTACAGAGGTCAGCTACAGGAAAATACCACCATGGGCAATCCCCCTGTTGACTTCACACTTGACGTTCAATGACCCTGGCATTCATCGTTTAGCTGTAGAATGCGACAGACCGTGAATGATTATTATGCATATTCTCTGAAAATTATCTCAGTACGCGAAAATCGAACCTTGATTGTGTTGCTAAGGATATTCTTGGGCCCAATATCGTTTATAGACATGACATTATTGGTGTTAACCGTGAACTGCTACACCCATTCTGATGATATAGGTACCATCATTATGGACTTAAAGATTTTGATGTACCTATTCATTCATAAATTGACATTAGTTTATTTATACAATAATGAGGGAGAAGTACTGGTCCGGACGACCTGCAGGCCTAGACAAAAAACTTTTCTGTAGCGTTTACGTCAGACGCTCACGACAAAATGTATAGGAATGACATTAGGTGATGACGTTTCCTTTCCACACCTAATGTCATTCCCATACATTTTGTCGTCAGCGTCTGACGTTAACGCTACAGAAAAGTTTTTTGTCTAAGCCCCCTGGTGTCCTTTAGGTGACGTTTCCATCAGTGTATCTTTCGATTTCAATGATGATAAAAAATAATCCCACTCATCATGAGCGGGACTTTTTTATTATTGGTCTGACGTGACTTTGTCATTGCAAGTGCGTAAATTTAAAACACAGGTTTAGTATACAGCCAGAGGCGGCGCAAGGCGTGGGCGACGTGGGCCATCGCCTACGGCCTCGCGGTTCGATGGGCCTCGCAGTTGTGGCTTTTTTCAACTCCGCAAAATTGTTAGGCCATAAAAAGAATCCAACAGTCTGTTTGCAATATTTTTTGAGCTCGCTTTGCTCGCTCTTGCTATCTGAATTATTTTTATAGTTAAGGTTTACTTCAGTAAGTGTTGTCAAAACATTTCCCGCGGTGGAATAGGCACTATGATTAACAAGCTCACTACGCTCGCTCTTACTTCCTAAGTTCTTTTAGTTTAGTTATTTCTTTTATTTTCCCACATTCGCCAAATATTTACTACTTTTGCTCAAAAAGTCAAACGAAAATCAGAACTATTCGTGGAGGTGTGCAATTGAGTTCGCCGCATCTCACCCTCAATTGTGGAAGCTAACCTGAGAAAACTTCCTCAAAAAATCACTATTCTTAGGTAGGATCTAAAGGGCCTCGCAATATACGAATCTTGCCCACATAAAATTTTAGTCTTGCCCCGCCACTGTATACAGCAGTGATATTCTGTGAACATATCACTTTAAAAACTAAGGAGAATTGACGTCAGCAGTCAGTCCTGCCGGTCGATTCTGTTAACATGTCGAAGTGATCTTGATTAAATGGATTGGCTGCCCATTTTATGATCACTTCATCCAAGCCTTCGACATGTTTACAGAACCGCACTGCCAGAGCCTGCTAGGGTTGCGGATTTTGTTCGAAAGTTACCGCGGCCCTGGAAAGCAAAGGGCACTACGAGGAGCACGGATGGGTTTTAGTCAGTAAGAGTCTGACACTCCCTCCCGCTCCACCCAGAGCGGCAGGAGTCATTTGATGATTTCCCATTCATAAAAAAGGTGTATGACAGGTCATTTAACACACACTTGACCTATGTTTTCACCGTGAGGGACTGGCTGGACACTATCAAAAACAAAACTTTAAAGGCTCTGTGCCCGTACAACTGCACACACACTGTACTTAAAGACCGTGAGTCCTAGACGAAGACAAACTCAAAATCAAGTTACATTCCCAATACAAAAACCAAACAAAATAAAATAAACATTAACTTCAAAAAACTTTGCGTCTCAAATCACTTAGCTCCGTGTCTCGAAGCCACCGGAACCAAAGGAAATAGGAATCATTATTTAACGTCAATGTTTAACTAGATTGCGTCCCGCAAATGGCCCGGTAATGATTCCCGAAGATTGCGGCGAGCAATGTAAAGCTAACAGCTAAATTAACTTCGAGAGCTATTCGATTTTATCGGTGAAAGTTGTTTTATTATGTTTTTAAAGGAATTTGTTTATGAAAAACTTTGTAGTAAGATGGATGGCTAATTGAGTTTTTGATTTAGTACGCTGTGGTTTTGTTTAGATAGTTTTTTTTTTTAATATTTCAGTTTGAACTCCAAGAAAACAGCGGGTATAGACATGGCAGTATTTTTTTAAATTTGGCTCTGTATGATGGCGCATGTGACGGTTTCTATAACAGTGTTCAGGGCTCTGTCTATCTCTTTACCGTAATTCATCAAAATGGGTTTAGGCGTAAAAGCGTAATATTTTTTTTATTATCGTCATCATATCAGCCGAAAGACGTCCACTGCTGGACATAGGCCTCCCCCAAGTGTCGCCACAACAACCGGTCATGTGCGTCTCATCCATCGGCTACCAGGTCATCGGTCCACCTTGTAGGATGCCTTCCAACGTATTATTATTGTGTCATAATAAAGTTAGGTAGGTAAACTAATCGGCTCTAATATAATACCACTATCAGAGGACCATTATTATTACATCCGGTTGCAAATATGTGGAAAATTATCAGTTTCCCAAAAAGAGCTAAAAAATGTGTAAACATCACAATCCATCATACAATGCCACTAAGAGTGATCTCAGATAACTAAACATACATTAAAACAAACCATAGTATGGAAACCTCGACATATAAACGTCTGAAATCGAACACGGCATGTAGACTGCATATCATTTTAATTACAATCACTCACAAACGACGCTTCCCTTTCACAGATCCCCCTTTATTGACAACTGTCCATGGAAGCGAATACAGAAGCACAAAGCGAATAAACTACAGCTATACATTTTCAATAACAAAACAGCCATTAAAGTAATCAAATAGTTCATTAATAATCCCATATTGCATTCCCAAAGGCAACTAATGAGGATTCCAACCGCTTTTACTGATCGATATCAATCCATTTCGGTACATAGCTGCATAGGTGGATCGGGTACACTCACGGACATAAATAATATGTCTACGTTTGTACATACGTCTGTCTGTGTTTGTATATTTTTGCCTTTGCTAAATAGTGGAGATCGTGGCTTCATTATATCAATCGCTCGATCTTCAAGGTTAAGCAACGCTTGCTGAGGTTGATCGGTGGATGTGTGACCTGTGTATCTTAACATACCGAGATTCCTCCGGGTGTCTTACGCTGGTTCAAAACTCGTTTGTTCGATTTTTCGAAACTTGTTCGAAAACACGTTGTTGCGAAATTTGTTCGATGTAACGTTGGTTCGAATAATTTTGTCCGAAACACTATACATCGATGTAGCGATAATTCGAAATTTTGACATCGACAGTGTATTGTTTTCTCCGGATATATGCCACTACATTTAATACTCATCTAGCTGTGCCCCGCGGAACTGCGTGTGAATTTTTACAAAAACCTAAGATACTTCATATAAAGCGCTGATTTCTTTAGTAACCTACGTAGATATTTTGGTTATACGTGTATATCCTTTACAATAAACAAATTACTAATTCTAACTTGCTTTTATTTTGCTGAGGCCGTAATTTTCGATGCGGGTAGCCAGAAGCCAAGAATTCTCTCACCAGCCATGCCAAGGAGCGTGTACCTAGTCAGATACGCAGTTGGACCTGTGTATGTAAAATATTGGTACCTATTTGGGAAAAAGTTAGGTAAATTGAGTGCTTTCATAAATTATAGTTGCAATAACGGAGCACCAACACGCCTCGGTGGCCATTGCTAGATCGCTTAGTTAGCGGAAAAATGAATGTCATCGTTTACACATTCCTAAAAGATAATTGCTCGGGTACATATAAGGGCAGAAATTGTACTGAGTGATACTATTTCTTCCCATACAGGTACCCAAGCAATTATCTTTTAGGAATGTTGGGTTTTAACTCTTGGAGGTGAGAAGGGGCTTTGATTGGCTCACGGTTGCCTCTAAACCACCTAAGCGGTCGTATTGACTGCCTTGAACTCCACGGCCTTTTTGGCCGAATATTTGTCCCCGAATATTATATATATGTATATTTGTCCCCGATATGGACACTGTTGGCACCACCACCGTTTAAAACTGTCGCTAGAGCCGAATCTCCAGTGTGTCATACTCTGAGGATGCCTCGCCCTCCTGACTGCCGACCCTGAATGTGATGTGGTTTCTGATGAATGGAGGAAACTGGTGCACAGCGCATATTGCACGGGCACGGAAACTGGTGCTCAGCGTATATTGCACGGGCACGAGTAAGTATTATTTGAACCTAATAGCGTTTTCGTAGTTTGTAAGATCCTCATTTCACGAGAAAATGGCTTTTGAATATTGCTATTGTAATAATATTGATGCTCGTGACTGTACAATTTGTGGGTAATTTGTCGATGTAGAATCTCTACAGCCAATAAAAACGTAGTCTGTCTGAACCTTTATAACCTTTGAACGGTTTGGTACCTACTGTATTATGTAGATTTGCGAATTATGTGATCATGGGCGCATTCTAAATTGGTAAGTTGAGATGGCTACCTTTTAATATTTTAGGTGTTAAAAAATCAACTGCAAGAATTTTGTGTAGATGCTCGGCATCATTTATACAACGTAGGTATCCCAAAAAAAAACAACGGGTTGCACTCTGGGAGTGCCGGCAGAAGTGAGAACTTGAACATTAACGTTGTGCATTTTTGAATATTTTGGAATGGTCAGGGGATAATTTTATTATTTTGCACGAATTGCTTTATTTATCAGTATAAAAGTACTATCATTTACCTAAGTGGTTGAATCCAATATTCATTTATTGCGCAATCGTACACAAACATGACAATTTATACTACATATTACATTATCCATTTAAATCTAATGTAATGAAAATTATTATGAACCAATAATGCTATTAATTAGGAATGTAAGCAAATCAAAATCAAGATTTTATTATTTATTTAATTGTTTCTAGTATTGATTATTACTCTGTTCCCAAGCAATCAATCAATTAGAATTTCTATTTTGCATGATATTATTTATAATTAAAATGAAAAATGTGATGTAATTATTCATTTTATATCTAGTGGCACTAATTAATTATATATTATCTTTTGTTAATATGCGGATAATGCAGTGGGCTGCAATATTGTTAATATTATTTACTTATTATCTCTGTTCTAACACATATATTGTAGCTGTTTATTGTCCCTAAATAAATAAAATAAAATAAAATAAAAAATAAAATCCGTCTTACGAATTTTCGATCAGGTCACGTGTCCTGACGCGAGTATAACACTTTTGACCCATCCCAAAAAGTGCACAACGTCGCTAAAGAAGTTTTCACTTCAAAAAAAATTCATGGGCGATGAATGTTGCTTTTTCACACATAAAAATAATTTTGCTAAATATTTTTATGTCAGGTAGGTACCCAATATCATCCTGATATAATATATTACCTCGCACTTCTGGAACACCCTGTATCTAAAAATATGTATCCTGATTAATTTTTATTTGTTATTCTAAAGAACTCCTTTAATTTATTGCAGTTGATTCTTAACAACTTATTTTGTTAAAAAAAATTACAAAGTGAAAAGCTGAAAACTGTACGGATGACTATTGGTATACTATGTTCTTTTCTTTTAGTGGGTGCTTCAGGAAAACAGTTTTCAAGAAATATTTTTTTTTGTAATTTCAAATATTCATATTTATTTCCTTTAATGACTTTATAGTAATAGGGGGTAAGAGTAGATTTAAACGGCATCAGATGAAATTAACTGTGAGGAAGGTACAGTGGCAATTTCCACACTTCTTATGACGACTGTTTTGGATAGGTGCCTTCCTATGGTTTTTCTATTAGGAATCTGCCTAGTTTCCTATTAGCAAAACCACAATACGTCGTAATCGTACATGCACCATCAGTCCTTTTTCCGGAAGAAAAACAGAAACGTCAAAAAGAACGTCACAAGAAAGTCCCTAGACCGGAAAACACCTATTAAAACCTAGGTCTTAAACAATTAGGTATCGTTCTTTACGTTTTTTATAAAATCTTCCTCCAATAACAATGTCTTAGATTGTAAAGAATTTATCTTTACCGTCAGGTTTGCAATACGATCAGTCTAAGTCACAAATGAGATGACGAATCGACTGGAACCAATTAATCTTCAGCAGACCTTATGCAAAATGATCGATAAATTGAAATCAAATATCTCTATCACACGACTGGCTGTCTGCGGTTTAAATTACACTTCGATTGAGTTATCTGAAGACAATTAATTGTAGAATTCTGTTATTCTAATCTATTATCATGTAATTTATTTGAGTAGCCTTTTCGTCTAACGCTTTGAGTCAATATCAAACATTGTTGGAGTGGAGCGATTCTGAAAATAGTTTTTGTGTTGGACGTCTTTCAACTTTTTTTATTTCCTTTATTCATGGTAGGTATATACATTTTTAAATATTAAAATACAAAGATACAAAAATGTAAAATTATTATTATTATTTTTATCCTTTATTCATTATTTTATAATTACATTTCTGAATATTTTTACAAAAAAAAAAGAAACATTTAAAAATTTTATTACATTTATTTTTTATTATTGTTATGATTTTTTTATTATTGATAGGACCGCGCTTGACCACTATCTCACCTGATGGTAAGCGATGATGTGGCCGAAGATGGAGAATTGATTGATGATGATGATAATGATGATTGGTGACAATAATATGCGACAATCTTCCAAATCTAGTACTCAATATTTCAGGGCGTTTAGAATAAACCAGCTACGTTCTTCCCAACCACTGTAACTTCCCACCACCAGAACAGCATCTAGGCCGTTGCCTATTCTGGTGGTCGCTTTTAACATTCATAAAGCTCGACGACTCCTGGAGAAACGATGCAACTGTACCCAGGATCGGGTAGTAGGTATTTAAATTACTTGTAATTAAAACACCGGTGTGTCGCGAATTAATCGCGAATTTAATGTTTATTTACCCATTACATAAGATTTTTTGTTTTTTGGGAATTTTCACATGTCGGGGCCGCAGCGGTTAATATGTATTTGTATTTCAATCAATTTGGAATTGGTATTACAAATACCTGTCGCTGAGGTATTTTGTAGCATTTCAAATACTTATGGCTTCAAAATACATTTGAACATTAATAAATTTAGCAAACTTATCAAAGGGTGCGTTCTGCAGACAACAACGCTCAATAGCTTTCGTAAGCAAAAAGGTTAAATAAATAAAGTATTACATATATTATAAGTAAAATAAATATATTTCAAAATACTGTATTTTGTATTTCAAATACTTACACGACTACAAAGTATTTTGTATTCCGTATTTTAAATACATGCGAGATAGTATTTTGTAATTACAAAATACTATCTCGCATGTATTTTAATTAAAGCAAAACGTGCATTTTGCCCAGCTATGACTGTACCTATAATGCAGGGAGGAGTAAAAAGGATGATGATTTCCACTTTGGACTATTTGTTTGTGGTGATGGATAACGTAGTAACGTTATACATCACCACTTAATCTCAAAAACATACAAAACATATTCCAAAAACAAAGGCTCCCCAATTACTGACGGCATCAGGTGGCAAGTCGTGTGCAATTAAAACAAAATATCACATCCAGGGGTCGGTTGAACCACCTTGCCCCACCGTGCCCCACCTACCACCTCAATCTTCTTTACTTTATAGCAACATAAAGAAACCTAACGTTTTAAATGCAACGTAAATCGTTTATACGATCGTGTGTGCTTCCAGACGTAAAAGGGAATTAATAAGGCCATTTCGGGGAGCGATTCTGCAGACGGATATCCAATCTCATACTAGAATAAAGCTCCCAAGATATATAAGGAGGTATTGAAAGTTATCGATTTTAAAACTCCAGTTGTGTAGTTCTAAGTTTTATTGGAAATAGAATTGAATGGCAGTATTGGAGCCGTTTTATTTTTCAGTTCATATGTAAATAGGAATTTATTTGGTTTTATATTGGTGCGCGATTCTATTAAATAGTAGCGTCGGATTGCAAGCTCTCTGGCTGACAATTTTACTTTGGTATCTTACATTAATTGTTTTACATAAATAACTTACTAGCTATATTAGGTTAGTTTTTATTACTTTTAAATCTTCATTGGTTTTTTTATTGTTTTTTAAAGCTTACAGAGAGTAGAGAATGCCAAAAAGCAAAAGCTTGCGTTAGCACACTCGTAATCTCGTAATTATAGCTCAGTTAGAGACAAAAATGAAGACTTAAATAAAGCACCTTTAAAGAGTTAAAGCACTCATTTAGGTACGATGTAACTTATAATGTAGATAGATCAATATCACAAAGCTGGGCTTGCAAACTTAAATAAGTTTAACACCTATTTGTAAACAAGCCCTTAAAACTTCAAAGGTTAATAATCCCACACTTTAGTCTACAACTCGAAAATCAACCAAAACGCTTATTAGGATCAAATATTAATAAACGTAGCACTTGCCAAACCAATTTACTAGTTGTAAACCGTAGTCTGATTGCTATAGTAAATCTTCAGGCGCTATCTAAGATCCGAGGTGAAAATGTTCTTAGTAAGGGTAAATTCAAATGTGGCGTTTTATTGGTACTAACTATAAAAAGAATGTAAAAGTAAAAATCCACCCCTCTCTGAGCTCAGTAAATACGGACACTTAGATCTACCCATCAAAGTTTCGGGTACTCAAAAATCCATTTGAAAAATACTCGTTTTTATAACGTAGGGCTTTGGCACATTGATTTGAGTTTTCGTTTTCCGGCGTTGCAGAATAGCGATTATTTAAACCTCTCACCGTGTTGCAGTGAATCCATACAAACAAGATGGAATGACAGTTCACTTCACGCTCACTCCACCTGAGTTTACAGAGGGTCTAGCACGTGAGGTGTTAACAGAGGGTCTAGCACGTAGTTTTTTGACGTATAGTAACGTAACGTTAAATTTTACTTTAGCAGACTCTAATACTCGTTTCGCACATAATATTTATTTAAATTGAATAAGTACTATATTCATATTTTTGTATGATACAAATAGTTTATGTCGCATAAAATTAAACCTAAATAGTTGTAGTTTTTAGGGTTCCGTACCCAAAGGGTAAAAACGGGACCTTATTACTAATACTCCGCTGTCCTTGTGTCAGTCAGTCCGTCTGTCTGTCACCAGGCTGTATCTCATGAACCGTTATAATATTTTCACAGACTGATCATGTATTTCTGTTGCCGCTATAACAACAAATAATTACTAAAAATAGAATAAAATAAATATTTAAGTGGGGGGCCTCCCATACAACAAACTTGATTATTTTTACCGTTTTTGTAGATAATGGTATGGTACCCTCCGTGCGCGAGTACGACTCGCACTTGGCCGGTTTTTTTTTATATTCAAAATTAACTTACGTTAACGATACGATAACGTTACTATACGTCAAAACATTCGTGCTAGTAGGTCCTCTGATTAAACCGGCTGTTTCGTTCGTCATTTGTTATTATCAACAAATATTATATTTTGTTGTTTAGAAATGATGCACGTAATAAATAAATAAATCTCTTTATTTACTGGCTATTTTTTGGCCCATAGATATATTAACCTAACAAAATAAAATATACAGGGTGAATTCATAAAGTGCGCGTGGATGGCCAAATCCGAATCTATGAGGAACGTCCAAAAATACTGAAAGGAGTCTCGAGGCCGATCTTGATGAAAACCAAGACTGCATTTTTGGATCATTTTTAAATCGTATTCCCAGTCAGGAATCGAACCGGTTGATTTTCAAAAAAAAAACCATACCCTGTTGGTATTATTACACCATCTGAAAGAGTCACCAGTTTTTATCAGGATTTTTTTCCAACGTTTCATTTTAATGCACATTTTACAGTAGAAAAACTCTTCCAATTAATAGGTAATACCATCAAATATGAACTCCATTATTTCACTAACGATAAATTATCTCAAACGTATTTTCTATCACACATAAATGTAATTTAACAAGACAGACTCACGCCGCAACGCTCACATATCACAACCATGAATTGCACGCAATTCTACCTCCACACACAACATAAGTACCTACCGGATCACATGTAACCAGACGATATTGCATTAAATACGGGACGCGACACAACACTACGCTTTGCCGCACGGTGTGTCCACGCCCTAACCGTCTGCACAAGTACCTATAGAACTGGCCTTGCGAAAAGGGTGCGATTATAGTACAGTATCATCAGCGGATAGCTTTTATCGTTGTTAAAATCTAAGGTGGCGTTGGAATTGCGATTTTATGAGCTAGTTAGCTAAGGTTCGGATTTTAATAGCTATCTAAACTGGAACTTTTTAATCAAAGTGATCCAAAATTCGTGTCTCTGATTGATACCTAGAAAAAGATTGGTTGGTGATAAAAAACACGACGTTTAATAGTTTAGTAAGTATATACGAGTATGTAGTACCTATATAAGTGATGAGTGGTGAGGGTCGCTGGTAGCCGAAGGGATGCGAGACGCACAGGACCGGTTGTTGTGGCGACACTTGGGGAGGCCTATTATGTCCAGCAGTGGACGTCTTTCGGCTGATATGATAATGATGATAGTATCTAAGTTGCATTTCCTAAAAATACTCCAGCTAAAGTGTATTTTTTAAGTAGGTACTTACTTCAACAAATATAGCGTTAAAAAAAATCAAGGCATTTATTTCAATTTGACAATTTACAGGCACTTTTGAATTGTCAAGGTCGGTCGGCCAAAAAGGTGAAACTGTTTGCGTTGGTACTGAGATTTCGACTTTGAGTAAAATATTATGATACCCAAGTGTATTTTTGATACGACAACTCTTTGATTTTTACCGTACACAGTACCTTTACTTACTTGGTCTTAATACCAACATTTCAACTAGGATATTAGCCATAAAAACATGTTATTGTATAATGTGTGTATAATTCTCATATTCCTCACATAAATGCTTTGTGGTTAGTTTTAATCGCAAGTCGTAACCGTTTACAGAAGCAATAATAATTTCATTTCGGTTATGTTCGCGACGGGGATCAAAACATGGAATTAATGTGCTGCGTGAAATCTTGTTTGCATTTGCGTTAAATGTGTTTGTTAACTCTATGTTATGATTTTGAGTTTAAAATGTAGCTACAGTTAAGATTAAAGTACCAACATAAACTTCTGTGTTTTGATTACCTCTAAAGGGTTGTAATACATTTTGTATAGGTAATTTCGTGAATTTATTAGTCTAGGTGTTTTATTCCTTAGTTACTATAGGTTCATCATCATCATCATCATATCAGCCGAAAGAAGTTCACTGCTGGACATAGGCCTCCCCCAAATGGGAGAGGGGGTTGTATTGTATTTTGTATGGGCCACAGATGCCTAAAATAAAGGAATAATAATAATAATAACACGCTTGGCAGGCGGGTTGGCGACCCGGGTGTAGCAGTAGCAATGTACCTACAGAGAATGCTGCTGCCCATTCTCTGGTGAGTCCCTTAGTTGCCTCTTACGACACCCACGGGAAGTGATGGGATTATTATTTTTATTATTTTACACCCGACACCATACGGAACGATACTTTAGGTTACCTAAACATATTTATCTTATTGTTAATTTAGAAGTTAATGCAACTAAAACTATAGATCTATCTTCAAATTTTTAGATATTATATAAGGTAATCATAGTAACTGCGTTGCTCTGAACAGAGTAAATTGCCAATTTAATGGATCAAAGTTATCTAAGTAAGTGACGGTCTTGGTGCAGGTGTACCTAATCAATATAGTCATAGAAACTTTCCAAGGTTGTTTCTTTAACATTATTGTTACGATAATATTCAAAGTCAGTCAAAGTTCACTACACGTCACCGGAATTTCCGATATGAAAGTCTTATCTATTCACCTTCTCATCAACGTCACCAATTCAAGGTACTATAGGTACCTACTCATAGAACAAACCTTTAACTAAATCCATAATTAATCAAAAGTTCCAATTTACGACGTAATTTGAAACGGAAATTCTATTTGTCATACAAAAAATGTCAGTAATACGGTTGCGCCTGCCAGATATTGCGTAGCAAGCAGTAGCAATGCGTCGGATGATGTCATCCTGCAGGGGTTGTGCGATGACGTCATTTTTATCCCCTAAGTAAGTGCAGGGTAGTAAGCTATCGGGTCACGCCCTACTAATAATTAAAATATTTGGTTGCGAAGTTGTTATGTAACTTTGTATTTGTAGGGTAGGAATATGTTGGTTTTGAAGTTTTCGTGCGTATTTTTTTCGGGAGTTTTATTTTTGTGTGGTTTATAAAGTAATGTTACAGTAGGTTCTTACGTCATTCTAAACATTTAACTATGTTACATTTTCTGAGAGCATTAGATTCTTTACTTGGTTGTATTCGCCTGCGTGTATTAGTATTTCAAAGAGATGTTTTCGGCTAGACTAGACTTTTAACTTTGATTTTTTATTTTAGGTTCTAAATTAAAGAGTACCTATCTAAAAATATGGCTTCTTTTTATTCACTTATACAAAGCAACAGAGAATCCTTTACAGATAAAGAACATTCAATAGATCAATAGATTCCTCCCACAAAAGTACTTTACAAGTCGTAAAAATAAAATTCTGCTATGATAAAAACCAAAGGCGTTGGAGACTTATAGAAAAAACTAGCTCGCAAACTCTGTGAGGGGGAGCTCAATCAAACAGATTAAAGGCCTTTGAGAGCATCTGATAAGCTTGCTATTACCATTAACTAACTATTTATACTTGTAAATGTGTTGATGTTACCTACTGTATCAGAGAAGTAGGTACTTAGGTACCTACTGAATTATCTGTGCTGCTGTGCTAGAAATATTTTTGGTCAATTCTTTTTGATTTGTTGTTTTATTGTATTTTATTTTATTTTGTAACAATTTTCTTTATTGATGCACGCACGGCACGCATGACTCATAGATGATGTTTTATTCGGAGACATGGAAAGTAGCTACATGATGCTTCAGATATATATTGTTTCAGGAATCTTGGCAATAATGACCAATCATGCCATAAATTATAGTCCCGCAAAACGTTGGACACGTCCCGCATTCTTACATATTTTTCAAGTGCTTGTTTGTGTACGTGTGGTCAGGGCCGTCTTAACCCGGGGGCCCCTGGGCACACCTGAGTCCGGGGCCCTTTTTGGAAAACTGAAGGCCGGCCAACCACTGTACCTACCCATTAGTATTAATGTTAATGTATAATCCGTGGTGCTTGGCAACTGGGCTTAACCGAGTTGAATATATCTCTAGGTGCCTATTTGGTCTAGCTCTGTTCTGTCTCCTGCTTGATAAGGATTTTTAAATCTATGGATCCAAGAGCGAGCAAAGCGAGCTCGGAATATTTTGCACCCATTCTCGGATAGGTTTTCTATGTGCCAAACAAACAACTAGTTTAACTATGCAGAAAAACTTGAAGAGTGAATATTTCATCTTGCGAGCGAAACGAGCTCGGTAATGTTTACTCCTCAGATAACTTATGCTGTCAAAACAAAGTATGGAGCGACTGAAGCGTATTCGGAAAATTTAGCCGACAAACCTCTAATATAATTTGGGGGCCCCATAGAAGCAGCCCTGGGTACGTGCCCCTTGTGTCCTTATGGTAAAGACGGAACTCGGTGTAGTATCTGGACACTTATACTACACTCAGGGCAGCGCCGCGCAGCATCTAGGTATACGCCTTGTGCGCATGTGTTCGTCCATAAGTGCATTCATTAACGAATGTACTATAGACGTCCGAATGCGCTTGTGGTGAAAAATCGGTAGGTGCTAAAAATATATGACGTTCATTGTTCGTTCGTTGTTGTGACATTCGTTGTTTGTTCGACTTTAGTAAATTGCTTGTTTATCATGTGATTTAGGTACCTGAGTATTAAACTTCATACGTCGCCTCCCTCTCCCTTATCCAATATTGTCCTGATTTAAATTTTCAGACAGCTGGTATTTTATACCGGTAGTAGCTAGGTACGTTTCGGTGGCATAATTATCGATTCCACATTCTCGCAGGAGAGCGCACCTTATTGTATATATAGGAGGCAGGTAAACAGGTAAAGTATTAATAGATGTTGTAAATGATCAGTGGTTTATGTTCGACTTTAATAATAAATCAATTATTTTATGATCTGATAGAACTACAAGGCAATTCTGTTCAAATGGATATAAATAATTTATTTTCTTCGTTAATACCTATATACCTGCATATATTTTTTTTTAAACTTTGCCCCACACTAGGAATTTCTCCTGTATCGTGGGTGCATTTACAAACATACAATCTCACATACACAAACAGCCAGAAACAAAACAACTACCTATCTGTACGCTATACAAATATTTGTTCCGTGTTGGAATCAAACCCGCGATACGCAGCGCAACCAATCGCTCAACCACTGCGCCCAACCGTGTCGTCAATATCTATTTCGTCAAGTTTTAATCCTTTTTTTAATTGAAAAATTTACAGAACAAAATCATTTATAATTTCAAATAGGCCATTTACTGGCACTTCTGAATTATCGAGATCGGTCAGTAAAAAGATGACGCTTATCCTGCCGTGCTAGCGACAGACCAGCAAGCATGTTTCGCAGCAAAACACCGACGCTATCTCCATCGGGGAAAAGTTGCTCCAGAAGCCTCGATTTCGGCAGTCTCTCCAGACCTTGGGCCATACTATGACGAGCCAAAGCCATCATAATTCCGCCGCTACACCATAGTACCTACATCATCATGCCCAATTGAGTCTCGGTAAACAGGCATACCCATATAACAATAGTATAACGCTGGGATATCGTTTATAGCGTCGAGGAAGGTAAGTACTGCGAACTGCGTCGAACTACTCGTGTGTTGTTACGTAAAAAAAAGGAACGGTTATAAAATAAAGTACTCGTAAGTTCCTATAGGTACATTGACTCATGTTTAAATCAATGGGTATGTATGTGACTGGAAAATCCCAGGTCGATGGCGAGTTGTGTTCCACGCGCGGCTCAAACAGGGGCCTAACCACCAACTCTTAAAGCAGTATTGCTTTAATATTACTTCCAGTGGAAAAGAGACGGAGCTAAACGTCCTGTATAGCGCATAGTAGACGGGGCCCGAGCCTGCCAAGGTTGCGGGTTTTATTCGAAAGAGTCACCGCGGCCCTGGAACGCAAAGGGCACTAGGACATCATAATTCCGGATGGGTTTTATTCAGTAAGAGTCTGACACTCCCTCCCGCTCCACCCAGAGCGGAAGGGGTCATTTGTGATTTCCTATCCATAAATAGAAGTTACTGAAAAATGCAAACGCCATAATATTGTAAAATACGCGTGAAATTGTAAACTATTTTTTCTTAATAAGACACGGATATATTGGATACTTACTATTGAATTTGGCTGGGATTTATTGTAGGTATACAATACGATGTTTTCATAATATATCCAGAAATTATAATTTAATAAAGATTTACAATCTTACGGAGTCTGCAATTTTTTGGTGAGAGATACGTAAATACCGGTACAGGAAGGTCCAATCCAAACATTTAAAAAAAAATATATTATGTATGTAGGTAAGTATTCAATACGAAAATGCTATGGATACTTACGATTACGAGAAACGGAGATTAGAAATTTCTTCAATCGTCTGTTATTGGCTTATTGCGCAGTGGCATTGAAGTTATGTAACAGCCAAGTACCTACATCGCTGCATCGTCATGCCCATCGAGACTGGGTAAACAGGCATACCTAACTAACAATAGTACCTACGAGCCTGCGATAACGTTTACAGCGTTGAGGTAGGTAAGTACTGCGTCGCTGCGTAAAAATAGAAGGACGTAAAATAGTATACGACTGTTGGAACTGCGCCGTTCGTTAAGAATAGAATTGTGTACAACTAGTCATGCACTTATTGCAGTCATTTAGATAGGTCTTGAATGTTGTGTGATAGGAATCTTCAGCTACAATAAGGATCATCGCGCTGGTGGTGACTAGATAGGTACGCGATTCATCATCATCATCATGAAGTCAGTCGAAAGATGTCCACTGCGCCTCCCCCAAGTGTCGCCACAACAACCGGTCTTGTGGCGTCTCGCATTTATAAGCTACCCACGACCCTCACCAGGTCATCGGTTCACCTTGTGGGAGGCCTTCGAACGCTACTATACGCGATTAAATACTAACTAGCTGCCGCCCGCGTTTCCTCTTGCATGGAATTAGTACTTTCCCCAATCGATAAATCATGGCCTACGTGCTATTGTGATTCTGATTAAATTCTAATTAACTACCGAAACAGATTTCGATGAAAGAAAAATTGTAATTTCTCACCCAGACAGCAGACTTCGACAGAACTGAGACCTATATAATTTTTTTTGCTATCTGAGATAAAGTAAGAATTCGTTGGTTTTTTTTCGAGTTCGATGGCTATCGTATAAATAAATGACCTTGGGTACCGAGAAAAGATGTTTTCTATCCACATGTATGGGCTTATTTGAATCGTACTGATGGGTACTGTTCATTGTACAGACGCTGTCCGAGAGGGAGGTTCGTGGGGGTCATAACTCCCCCCCCCCAAAAAACCTTCTAAAAATAGATTGATAACCCCCCCCCCCCCCAATGGTTATGGTTGCTACCGCACCGCAGATTAGTAGCAAGGGTCTGATGATAACCACCAGAAAGGTAGATACCTAGTGGATCTCTTAGTTGGTTACTTAGTATACTCATACTGTTTGGGCTCATTTGAATTGTCCTGAACAAAAAAAAAATTTTTTGATAAATTACTAGTCGAGGGATTTATTCGTTCATGAACTTGTGAGTGAACATCATTGCAAATCAGCTCTAGAACATCCCTTTTGAAGGTATATTTAAAGATTGTTGATGTACAAACGATTATTTCCGTTTTCACGATAAATCTAGGTATAGCAAACATAATGCAAATTTCGCTGAAAATAACACATTTCTTGCATAGGGCCCCGTTATTATTTTTTATTTTATTGATTGTAGTCGTTGGTTGTTACGGATTGTCAGAAGCCAGTAAATCTGCCTCGTCTTGCTAAGAAGTACCGTGTTACCCAGTTAATGGGTTGTGGAGGTCTGGTAGGCAGCTGCTCCACGTAAAATACTGGTATTATAGTCGGCGCCAGATAAACTTGCAATAAAGTACATTGACCTTTCCCTCATATCCCTTCGTAGATACCCGAACAGTAAATTATGAACTGTTTTTTCATTATAAGAGAACGTAATGGATCACGATAGAAGTCGATTCAGGACACCTTTATGTCATTATTTCTGTTTTTGATATTAAGAAAGTCAATAAATGTATGGGGGTCAATGGCCGTTATTGCACATTTATCTGGAACATAGTATAGCTGATTTCGCTGAAATCCGGTTTGACTAGAAGCGGACCCCAATATAGCTGGGAAAAGGCTTGGCAAATGATGATTGTTTTAGCTGTAACAGAACCTATGTTACACAAATAAAAAATTAATATGATTATGATTCAAAATCTCAACTGTCTACCTATTGGTTCATTAGATACAGCCCGATGACTAACGGAAGGACAGACAAACTCTAAAAATTGTACCTAAAAGAAAAGCACGAATATTTTCCAAACTTTCTGAGGCAAACAACGCCGAGTTTCCTATTACGAGCTGCAGCTCTTTAATTTCAGTAAGATCGTCTAGTAGGTATATTTGCCTTTCTGTCTAGCTTTGCTCGCAGGTAGCCAATTTCAGCAAATAGGATAGCGCACATCGAAACGTATTTCCCCGTACTAAGGTATGACAGCGTAGCTTAATTTTATCTTGTATCGTACTAAGTAAAATTATTTTTGTTTCATGTATCTATCTATAACCTTTACGCGAGCAATTCGATTATTATATAGGTAATCTGAATCTCGGAAACGGCTCCAACTATTTTCATGAAATTTAGTATGCAGGGGGTTTCGGGGGCGATAAATCGATTTAGCTAGGTTTTTCCGAGTCGATAATTTTACACCAAAGGGGTTCGAACCCCTTTGCTGGCATAGCCACCAGCCGCAATTTTGTTTTTTTTTTATCAATATCGCGGCGCATGATGAACCATGTCTCAACTATTTTTTAAATACAATCTACCGCATAAAAGCACGTAATTAAATATTTTCAATGTTAGTCATTCTTGCCACATGATGACTTTGCCTCCAACTATGTTAGCAACGTGACACTTTTAACTTTAAAAAATATTAGCAAAATTCAGACTGCTTCGCCGTAGTCGCTAATATTTTCTGTCCTGTACCCCTAAAAATTCAGCTTGTACCTAACAAGCTGAATTTTTAAAGTGTGCGTGGATGACCAAATCCGAAACTATGAGGATTAGCGAAAAACACTGAAAGGCGAGTCTCGAGCCCGATTTTGATAAAAACTAAAACTGCATCATTTGATTTCTGAAAATCGGTATTCCTAGCCAGGAATCGAACCGGTTGATTTTGAAAAAAACAAATCCTGTATTATTACACGATCCGAAAGTGTCACTTAAAAGGATCAGGAACTCTGGGAAACTAAAGGAAAGCACTCATTTTCAACAAATTAGTTTTTTTCAGACTAGACCTACTTACCTAAACCGCTGATATATTTTCAAAAATCCAATGATGTTGTAGATTCTTAAGGCCGATGTTTATGAAAACCAATACTGCATCATAGATTTTTGAAAAAATTAAAAGCTGACATTGATTTTTTAAAAATTAAAAATGTATTTTGTTATTATTGAGCTTAGCTCTTTTATCTCTCATAATATGTCATAGTATTTGTGTTTAACATTTTAGCCAATGCCTCATCTTCAATGGACTGCAGTATTGCTTAGTCTTTTCTAACCACTTGAGTATCCACTACTCGTATTACCCAAATGGCAAGGAAAGATGAAACGATATTGCTACAATCAACATCAGCAGACGTTGAGACAGATGATGCCATTTATTTTCTGCTTTATTTAACAGCACATATTGCAATAATAAATATGTTGAGGTCGCTTCACGAAGCCTGCGAAACCCCCAAGAAGCCTCTGTGCGGAGCTAGGCTGGCTAACTTAGCCAGGACATCCATGGAAAACTGTCCGAATGGGAGCATAAGTGCGAAAAATGGAGTCCCTCTAATCTACTAATAATTGTAATCTTTTGAAGAATAAAAACCATGTCCCATCTCTTTGGTTGTCCGCCATTTTTATACGTCTTCACTTCTGAGGACTTTAACAACGCCACTGCAAGCTTCAAATTCAACATCTCACCGTGTAAACTTAGGAATAGTGAGCATGAAGTAAACTGCCATTCGATTGTATTTATATGGATTGAAAACTCACAATGGGCCTCATCAGAAGGTTTAAAGTCACCCAAAGGGCAATGGCTCTCCATTGCCCTTTGGCATTGCCCTCTGGCAATGCTCGGAGTTTTCTTGCGTGATCGAATCAGGAATGACGATATCCGCAAGAGAACCAAGGTTACTGACGTAGCCCAAAGGATCGCCAAATTGAAGTGGCAGTGGGCAGGGCACATTGCTCGCAGAGCAGATGGTCGATGGGGCCGAAAAGTTTTGGAGTGGCGACCGCGTACCGGAAGACGTAGCGTTGGAAGGCCTTCCACAAGGTGGACCGATGACCTGGTGAGGGTAGCGGGTAGCTGATGAATGCGAGACGCACAGGGCCGGTTGTTGTGGCGACGCTTGGGGGAGGCCTATGTCCAGCAGTGGACGTCTTTCGGCTGATATGATGATGATGATGACAACTCACATCATGTTCACTTCGGCTAAGCGTTCACGGCGAGATGTTTACAGAACCACACTCCAGTACTGTTGACTCGGTACCATCCAGTCGAGTATGTTCTATTACGCAGCTGGATGTGATAGACGTAACAATATTGCCACAATCAACGGTCGTGTCAACATCAGCAGACAGCGTGGCAAACCCTGATCAAGTGTTTCACACTCCAAAACTCAAAGCACTTATTTCAATTAAACCATTTACAGGCACTTTCGAATTGTTAAGGTCGGTCAGTCAAAGAGGCGACTCCAGCGAATGATGTTATGTTTAGTTTTCAGATAATTTTGTGTTTCAGCAGTGGTCACATATAATAAAAGGCTGACGTTCCGTATTTGATATACAGTACCTAAAGAATCAATGGCAAACAAAAAATGAATTTAACCAAAACTACCGACCACAAAAACGCAGCAGTTATCGGTACGGCCTAACCAGCGGAAAAAGCAAGCCACAGGGCCGTAGTACCTGAATCCTGATGGAGGGAAATGGTAGCCATCAGTACCGAAGTGAAGCACAAGAAACGAATGTTCTGAACCGGTCCACTCTTGGATTACCATAGCCATTGAGGTTACTGCGACGTAGAAATATCAATTAATTAATCCGCTAAAATAGAGCTTCGTACTAAAAACCGACTTTCGTCCACTGTGAAAACACGAATACTGAAGTTCTTTGGTAACATATGCAGGAATGAGAACTCGATGGAGAGACTGCTGATTCAGGACCAGGTGGAAGGTTAAAGAGCACGCGGTCGATCACCAACTCGCTGGACTGACCTGATACCGAAAACTCCACTATGCTCCAGTGTACTCGTAACGTGACCAACTGGCAGAAATGGAATGGGCGCATCGCTGAGAGAACAGTCCTCGGGAAATTTGACTACCCAGCGAACATCTGCCTATATACTTACCTCATCAGCGCATTAATGCAAAAATCAACTGTCGTGGCAGGCTCTCTTAAGTTGGCGGGGGGATTTTTTTGCTATTTCAGCAGTTCGTCAACTGTTCTTTATTGTTCTATTTAAAAAAAAATTGTTCGTTTTAAGTTTCTTTTGATCGAACAATGAATAAATAGTCGGAAAGTTCAAAAAATAAAAAAGACCAAAAGTTGGTGCTGGTATTTTTTTTATTCAGAAAAAACGAACAGATCTAATTTTTATGAAATAGAATCCAGAAAACATGAAATGTCAAAAAGGAATTTCAGAGGTTGAATTCCATAAAACATTGATTTGTAATCCGAAAGTTCTACAATTTATGATGAAAATAAAAAGGTCCCTTATTCATTATAATTATTTTCATTAATTTACATTTTCTGTAAATTGCTGGGGCAGGATCTGGTACTGTCATTTTATTTTTGTTTACATATTTTCGTAACTTTGTATGTTAAATTTTAACAGATGCCTGCACAAAATGTATTGCAATAGTGTTTACCAGTTCTGTTCCACTCATGTAGGTACCTATGCGTTCTACTACACTGGAAAAGAGCTGACTAACTTTATTGCAACAATCAACAGTGACAACAAGACAACGTCAACAGACAGCGTGACAGTCTCTGTTCATTTTGTTTATTTTTTTGACTCAATTTCTCGCTTGCATTTCTATAGTTATCATTGCTATCGAGATGTTATGTAACCGCTTTTTAAAGTCTGTGGGCATAAACCAGGATGAATACATTAACACTTGTCTTTTGTGAGTTAAATTTTATGTTTGAAACTGAAATTTCGTAACTTTGTGTGTTAAATTTTAGCAGATGGCGCGCACGGCAGTGTACAGTAATAGTGTTTACTCTTTTTCATCCACACGAGTGTGTATTCCAATACTCGTCGGTTGAAAAGGTTAAACCAATATTGCGACAATCAACGGTCATGTCAACATCCTGAAACATCGTTGCGCATCTTAATGTTTGCATCTTTTTTCTTTTGTTTTTATAAATAGGTACCTACATGTCAATAATAATTTTATGTTTCTTATTTTGACGAACTTCTGCACTTCCATGGTCACAGCAGTAGTGTTGACGCGGTTCCTCCCTGTCGCGTGTGTTTTATTACCCAAGTGATACAACAATATTCAATATACTGTAGGCGTAGGACATACAAGACTACGTGGAGTCGGTTTTGCAGCGATTCGTTTCTGTAACTAAATTTGTTCTTATAGAAAACAAATTCTATAACCACAAAATTTGCGGAAATTAAGTTATCGAAATTTTCAGCAAAACACTTGCAATTATGTTAATGTGAGTTTGGTAACCTTGTTGTTGTATAATGATGAAATGTCAAATAATTGTTTTGCCAATCGTTGCTTGTCAAGTAAAATTTTTTGAAATTTTGGTGAACTGGCCGGTCACCGGCGTGCCCAGCAAAGGATGAGGCTGGTGATTTGTTTCTACCGATTTCGGGATTGGTCACACAGTAAATTTTGTACATAATATTGGGTTTAATGGCCCCTTTTCAGCTTTTGCGTTTATTCTGTTACACGTACGTTAACACGTATCTTTTGTGTATTCTTTAGTAACTAACTTTTAGAATTATTTGATATTTTTATCATAGGTTATGGATTTTGCAGCGTAATGTCTACACTAAAATGGTCAGCAGTATTGCGTACTTGTTTCATGTTAGAACTCAGTCACCTGATAAGCTTATTAGATTAAGCCGATAAAACGATATTGCAAAAATCAACGGCCGTCTCAACATTATTAAACAAACCTGCGCTGGCGCATTCATCTTTTGAGTATTCATATAAATTTTTACTTGTTTGTAAATTCAGGTTTTTTTTTGTTTCTGTTTTCAGAAGTTTTAATTCTTTTTCTAACCATTTGTTTGTGCGCACTAATACCCAACTGGTTAATCGGTTTTTGTGTTCCCATTTATTGTCATTTCGAAATAAAGAATGTTGATGAGATGTGTGGCTTGTGTTGTGTATACTGTCAAAATCAACCAATAGCATTGCCTGACATGGCTCAGCACGCAGTAGCCGCCTGTTGCCACAACATTGATCAGAGGTAAGGTTGCATTTTTCAATTTTTGCGATACTAACCTTAAACTATCTGTTTAGTACTTATGTATAAGATAAATGCTTTCGCTCTTTATCTTTAGTTAACAAAACGTAGACATTGTCGTTTAGTCGACAATTAACAGATTCTACTTTTGACAGATTCTACATTTGACAGATTCTACATTTGACAGATTCTACATTTGACAGATACTACATTTGACAGATTCTACATTTGACACATTCTACATTTGACAGATTCTACATTTGACAGATTCTACATTTGACAGATTCTACATTTGACAGATACTACATTTGACAGATTCTACATTTGACAGATTCTACATTTGACAGATTCTACATTTGACAGATTCTACATTTGACAGATTCTACATTTGACAGATTCTACATTTGACAGATTCTACATTTGACAGATTCTACATTTGACAGATTCTACATTTGATAGATTCTACATTTGACAGATTCTACATTTGACAGATTCTACATTTGATAGATTCTACATTTGACAGATTCTACATAATATGGCAGATTCTACATAATATGACAGATTCTACATTTGAGAGACTCTACATTTGACAGATTCTACATTTGACAGATGTTGAAAAAAGTGAGACCAATAAGGAACATTGTGACACCAAAAATAATACTTACTGTTGTATACCCACATAGTAATCACTATTATTGATAAGCATAATTTGTTTAAATTATAAGTAGTGTAATATATAATACTAATATTTTTCGAAACCGTCACAGAGCCCGATTTTGATGAAAACTAAAACTGCATCATTGAATTTTTGAAAAATCGGTTTGTCTAGCCAGGATCATGCGAAAGTGTCGCTAATAAGAATCAAATTCTGTGAAGTAATACAACTGGTGAGAAAGATAAAAACAATATTTCTACAATCAACGGCCGAAATCGACATCAACAACCTACTAGGGTAACAACTACTTCTTCAACCTGTATTGATAATGTATTCTGCGATTGTGATTATTTAGATAAAGCCGTAGTTAATTACCTTCCATCGGATCATAGAGGTCAATTGGTAACATTTAAGTTTAAAGCAGCCTTGCAAAAAATTCAAATACAATATAGGCCAATAACAACAGGCAAACTAGTTAGATTCAATGGTCCCTTACAAAATAAGTTAAATCTTTTGGGCCATAATATTGAGGATGCGAATAAATTTTATGATAATTTCTTTTCTGTAGTTCTAAAAGAATTCAACACAACTTTTGAAAAGAAGTCTAAAAATACTTTCCCTAAGTATATATTTAGTGACTGGGCGACTAAAGGTATTAGGATAAGTAGGGAAAGACTATATGAGTTATATGGCCTTAAGCCTTTCATTAATACGGAATCCTTCAATAAATATGTAAACAAATATTCTAAAGTTTTCAGAAATACCTGCAAGGTAGCAAAAGCTCTGTATATTAGCAACAAGATCAAATCGGCAGATAACAAAATAAAGACAGTTTGGAAAGTTATTAATAATGAAACTTGTAAGAATAAAGTACGAAACACTGATTTTTTACTGGAGACTGCACATGGTGCCATAAGCTCTAATCTAGAAGTAGCTCAAGAATTTGTAAATTTTTTCTCCGAAATACCATCAAAAACTACTGAACCTTTAAATTCTTCACCAGAGGTCTCATTTAGTTTATTAAAAGCAAACGTTCCAGGTTGTACGGTTGAATTCCAATTCCAACATATCAACCCTATGACAGTTATAAAAGCTTTCCGGCAAATTAAAATCAAATTGACCGAAGACATATGGGGAATGTCTATCAAAGTGTGCACGTCCATAATTGAGACCATAGCACCATACTTGGCTTTAATATTTAATTTATGTGTGGACCAAGGAGTCTTTCCGGATATAATGAAATACAGTAAGGTTATACCACTTTTTAAGTCCGGCGACAGCACAGACACCAATAATTATAGACCTGTATCCGTATTGCCGGTTTTCAGCAAAGTGTTTGAAAAAGTAATGCTCAATCAAATGCTCATTCATTTTAACATCAATAAAATCTTACACGATCAACAGTATGGTTTTACCAAAAGTCGTTGTACGACTGATGCTGGTGTCACGTTATTAAAACACATATATACAGCGTAGGAAGAGGCGCAAGATGCCATAGGAATCTTTTGTGACCTCTCCAAGGCATTTGACTGTGTAAATCACGAAACCTTGCTCCTAAAACTAGAACATTACGGTCTAGGTAAACTTGCACTCAGCTTAGTGAAGTCTTATTTAAATGACAGAAAGCAGCAAGTTAAAATAAACGGTGTTAATTCAAGGGGTTTAAAAGTCAAAATGGGGGTACCACAAGGCTCAATATTGGGTCCTTTCCTCTTTTTAGTATATTCTTAGAGGAAAATCCCTCTCAACCTAGTACATCTGCGCGATGACGTCAGGTGGAAGGGATAGCGAGACGAGAACGGAGCAGTGCCGTGCGGCACTTCACTTTTGCGTCGGCGCTCGGACGAGACGGTTGTGCTCTCAAGTGCTATTTGTGATATTGGTGACCGCTAATTTTGATTTCAGTTATTTGTGCTAATTTTGTTACTTTTAGTTCTGATTTAGGTTATTTTGTGATTTTGCTCATGTTAAGATTATTTGAATAATTAAAGAGAGGTTAGGATTTTTAGTGTGTTTCTTTTTAAAAACTTAATTTGACAAGAAGTTCATAAGATCAGAAGCAGGGATCATTTACGCGACTTTGATCGTTCTCCACCCTCTTATTTTAAAAACCACGTGGTCGATCAATCTTTTTCTAGTAGTTTAGTGCTTTGTTCTTTTTGTAAATAGTTGCGGTTAGTAATTATGTCGAGTAGTGATTATTCTGGTGATGAAACGCCACCCACGCGTCGAAGTAGGAGTCGTGATAGTCGAAAACGTAGGCATGGTTCACATAAACGTCGCGACCGTCGTTCAAAACGACGCGATCCGTTAGATCAGATTTTGCAAAGACTGAATGCACTTGAGGAGCGCCTGCCGGTAACGGCGACTAATTTGACAGCTCCGTCTCGTCCTTGCGTTAGAGGCAGCCCCTCATCCGTGGTCTTGGACGTCACCGAGACTGCTGCTGAGGTTGGCGTGGCGACGCCCTCTACGAGCCGGCCTGCGGAAAAACCGTGCGATACCAGCAGCATGGCGGATGGGATTGTCGGTGCACTCTCTTCATTGTTACAAGTAAGATCTAAGCATTACTATATTTCAAATTTCGATCCAAGTGTGCATGATTTTGATGTGTGGTGTGCGGAGGTAGACCGTGGCCGAAACTTGAACGGTTGGGATGATCATGAGTGTTTTGGGCGTATTGGTGGTTGCCTACGTGGTGACGCCAAAACGTGGTTGAACCATTGGGTGACAAACGATCGCTCGTGGTCGAATTTTAAAGCCGAGTTTCGATCGTTGTGTCCACGTGAAGTCGATATGGCTACTGTGCTGTATGACGTCATGAGTACAACGTCTAACAAGTTCACCACGTATGCAGAGTACGCTCGAATGTCCCTACTGCGGTTAAATATCGTACGAGGGCTTTCGGATGAGCTCAAAACCGCCATAGTAGTTCGTGGCATCTCCGATCCTCAAGTGAAAGCCGCGGCTACCAACGCCAAACTGCAGCCGAAAGATTTGGTCGAATTTTTGTCCGTGTACGTTAAACCTAAGAACACGCAAAGTGCTACCGGTAATCCCATACGCTCGTCGACTGCTGAAACGTCCAATCCTCGTAAACGCGAAGCGTTTAGGAGAGGACAGGTGACATGTTTCTCGTGTGGCAAACACGGTCACAAACAAGCTGATTGTTCAAAAAAATCAAAAGTTGATTCAGCCACTTCTAATTCTAAATCTACCTCCTCTGAGACTTCGAATGTAAAAGATACGAAGTCTAATTCAAAACCAGTCAAAGTGATTTGCACCTATTGTAAGAAAACCGGTCATCTCGTTGATTCGTGCTATTTAAAGCAACGTATGGATTCTAAGTCCAATGATAAAAGTAGTAGCGACGTAAATTTTTGCTCCGCGTCGATTCCGGACGAAACAACGTGATGACGGCGATTATTCAAAAACTACCCGTAGATGTTTTAATTGATTCTGGGTCTGATATTTCACTTATTTCTAGATCGGTTTTAAAGCATTTTAGTTTTAATCAATTGCCAACCTATCGTAGATTGCGAGGTATCGGTAGTCAAGATATCGAGTCTACTTCTTTTGTTAAGACAATAATTGAGTTCCCTGAATTATCATTAGAGGCGGATCTTTATGTAGTACCACCAGATTGCATTCAGGCACCTGTCTTGGTAGGGACTGACATTTTAAATCGCGATGGTGTCACCTACATTAGGACGAGTGGCTCTCAACGATTGATGAGAGTTGATCAAGTGTACAATGTGTCGTCTGTGGAGCTGGCTGACCAAGTGAAGACACCCTTAGTTGGTGATGACAAGAAACGTTTGTTATCTTTGATTGACGAGTTTTCTGAAACGTTCACCACTGGCACAGCGACCTCCACAGTAAACACTGGGAGCATGGAGATTAGGCTTAACAGTGACAGTCCGATAAGTTATCGACCGTACAAGCTTTCTGCAGACGAGAAGTTACGCGTTCGCGGCATAATTAGTGATCTTTTGAGTAAGGGCATCATACGAGAATCCCAATCAGACTATGCAAGTCCTATCATCCTCGTAAAGAAAAAGAGCGGGGAAGATAGGATGTGCGTAGACTACAGAGCCTTAAACGCTGTCACTGTTAAAGAGAGATTTCCATTGCCACTAATCGATGACCACATCGATAAATTAGGCAACTTCAAGTATTTTACCAGTCTTGATATGGCTACTGGTTTTCATCAAGTACCAATGAAAGACGATGCCTCTATTAGTAAAACTGCCTTTGTGACGCCTGAAGGGCATTATGAATATTTGAAAATGCCCTATGGGCTGGCTAACGCCCCTGTTGTGTATCAGCGCATTATCACAAAGACACTCAAGCATCTTATAGACACTGGCCATGTATTGACCTATATTGATGACGTACTGATCATGTCCAATTCAATCGAGGAAGGCCTAAAGGTATTGCGAGAGGTTTTAAAAACCCTCTCAGCGGCAGGTTTCTCGGTCAATCTGAAGAAATGTACGTTTTTAGATACGGAGGTTGAATACTTAGGACGGCTGATTGGACATGGTCAGGTACGGCCGAGTCCGAGTAAAACTGATGCTCTAGTTAAGTCCTCGAAACCCACAAATGTAAAAGAGGTGCGTCAGTTCTTGGGGCTGGCAGGTTATTTCCGCAGGTACATTGCTGGATATGCCTCAAAGACTGCTTGTATTGCCAAGCTACTGAGAAAAGGTGTACCTTTTGTTTGGGGACCGGAACAAGATGTCGCTCGCGACTATATCATTAAGTGCTTAACTGAGGAGCCAGTTTTAGCAATTTTCAATCCCAGTCTGCCCACAGAACTACATACCGATGCTAGTTCGATAGGATTCGGGGCTATTTTGCTTCAGGAACATGAAGGAAAACGTAAGCGAGTTGTCGGGTATTACAGTAAGTCCACCCAGGGAGCGGAATCAAAATATCACAGCTACGAATTAGAGACCTTAGCTGTGGTACGCGCTTTACAACACTTTCGGCATTATTTGATCGGTATAAAATTCAAAATTGTCACTGATTGCAATTCTTTAAAATTAACTGAACGCAAAAAAGATTTATTGCCTCGTGTAGCTCGCTGGTGGGTTTACATGCAGGACTTTCAGTTTTCTTTAGAGTACCGAAAGGGTTGCAACATGCAACATGCTGACTTTCTCAGCAGACAACCTGCTCACGTGTTCCAAATCCAAAATCCACGAAACTGGGCGAAAATTGCTCAAACTGCCGACTCGGAGACTCAGGATCTAATGCAGAAGGTTCGAGAAGGCCAGTTAGATAGCAGTCGATTTTTTATTAAAAATGACTTGCTGTACTATAAGTACACGCCTACTGGTGAAGACTCGCGCCTTCTGTGTTACATACCGAAAGGGCATAGACTTAGTCTTTTAAGAGTCTTTCATGACGATCACGATCACATAGGCGTTGATAAGACTGTCGATTTGATACTGCGTCACTTTTGGTTTCCTGGCCTTAGACATTTTGTTAAAAAGTATGTTGGCCATTGTATCGTTTGCTTAGCACATAAGAAAGTGCCCCGAGCACCTCACCAACCAATCGAGTCTTGGACAAAACCGGACATTCCCTTTTCTGTGTTACATGCCGATGTTCTTGGGCCGTTAACAGAGTCCAACGGTTATAAATACATCCTCATAGTTGTAGACTCATTTTCAAAATTTTGCTTATTGTACGCGTTATACCGGCAAGACGCGGATGAATTGAAAAGGGTGTTTTCCAATGCCGTCTCACTGTTTGGCACTCCGTTAACTATAGTGTGTGACAGAGCTAGGATGTTTGAAAGTGCTGCGTTTCAAGAGTGGGTAACTGAGCTTGGGTCCTCTATACACTTTATCACACCTGAGATGCATCGCGAGAACGGCCAAGTCGAACGGTACTGCCGCACAGTCCTCAACATGCTGCGCATAGAGGTTAACAACAAGGGTGCTTCTTGGTCCAACGTCTTATGGAAAGTGCAGCTAACCCTTAACATCACGAAGCAGGCAACAACTCGCACCTCTGCCCTGCAGCTGCTGACCGGTGTTGAAGGAACCACTCCGGTTCTACGATCGCTGGTCCGAGACATTGCGCTGAGCGACTCTCATCCGAACCGAGAAGCCCTGCAGACTCTGAGGAGACAGAGGGTCTCGGAACTGCTTGCTGCCAACCAGCAACGACAGGACGCCTACGTTAATGAGGGTCGTCGCCAGCCCCGTACTTTTTCTGTTGGCAGTTTCGTGTTCGTCAGCAAGGGTTCACAAAGTACCGGCAAACTAGATTCCGGGATGCGTGGTCCGTACAAAGTCGTCCGGGCATTGCCTCATCACCGTTACGAGCTTGAGTTGTTGGCAGGCTCATATGGAAAGAAGACTCAGAGCGCCGCAGAACATATGGTTCAGTGGCGGGGTGAGTGGAACCCGAATACATGCGAGGCATTCTTCGGGACTGGTGAGTGAGCTGTGTTGTCCTGGTGTCTGGGAGTGGCAGCCAGAGTGTCACGTAGGAGACTTTTGTGTTGTTTACCTGGTACCCTTGAGGGGTAGCCAGAACGTCACGTAGGTGACCATGTGTGTGTTTACCTGGTACCCTTGTGGGGTAGCCAGAACGTCACGGAGGTGACCTTGTGTGTGTTGTCCTGATACTCCTCGATGCGGAGGTTTATCAGAGGGCCTCGGAAGTGGCTTCTTGATTTGTTGTTATTTATGTGTTGTCCTGGCGGTTGCCAGAGGGCCACTTTCGAGAGCTTCTTGTTTTACTATTGCTCATATTATGTTTGCTGACATCGTTCATGAGTAGAGCTCCTCGTTGATGATGCCTTCTTGCTTTGGTTACCCTTTGTAAGGGGATTGCTTGAGTGCACGCTTGCTGTCCGTTTGCAATGAGTATCCAAAGCTAAAATAATACATCACTACAATGTTGTTTTAACATTTCAGAAGATAATGATGTTGATGAAGAACCATCAAATGAGGATGGACTACAAAGGGACCCTGCTGCAGAAATCCAAGCTGACGAGGCCATTCAGCTGTCAGGAACGGCCGTCTTAGAGGAAAATCCCTCTCAACCTAGTACATCTGCGCGATGACGTCAGGTGGAAGGGATAGCGAGACGAGAACGGAGCAGTGCCGTGCGGCACTTCACTTTTGCGTCGGCGCTCGGACGAGACGGTTGTGCTCTCAAGTGCTATTTGTGATATTGGTGACCGCTAATTTTGATTTCAGTTATTTGTGCTAATTTTGTTACTTTTAATTCTGATTTAGGTTATTTTGTGATTTTGCTCATGTTAAGATTATTTGAATAATTAAAGAGAGGTTAGGATTTTTAGTGTGTTTCTTTTTAAAAACTTAATTTGACAAGAAGTTCATAAGAATATATTAATGATCTACTCCATCTTTTAAAAAATCAACCAGAAATGGTATTATTTGCTGATGATACGTCCTTAATTTTTAAGATAGATAGACGTTCTACAAATCTTGACGATGTAAATAAAGCCCTACAGCAGGTCCAAAATTGGTTCACTGCTAATAATTTAGTATTGAATGGGAAAAAAACTAAGTGTATTAGATTTGCTTTACCGAATGTCAAAAGTAATAATTGCGATATTGTATTGAACAAAGAGAAACTTGAATTCGTCGAAAACGCGGTTTTCCTGGGGATCACGCTTGATTCGAGGCTACAATGGGGTCCTCATTTAACATCTCTTGCGGGACGGCTAAGTTCAGCAGCATATGCTGTCAGAAAAATCCGTCAATTTACTGATATAGATACCGCGAGGCTGGTCTATTTTAGTTACTTTCATAGTATCATGTCTTACGGTATCTTATTATGGGGACGTGCTGCAGACATCGAATCTATATTTATTCTGCAGAAAAGAGCCATCAGAGCCATATATAATCTGGGTCGGCGCGATTCCCTAAGGGAACTGTTTAAAGATATTAACATCATGACGGTACCTTGTCAATACATATACGAAAATATAATGTATGTTCGGAAAAATCTCCATCTTTTTAGTAAGATTAGTGACAGGCATAATTTTAATACTAGAAATAAGAACAAATTAGATCAACCCCGATTCAGATTGGCTAAAGTACACACTTCTTTTATGGGGTACTGTGTTAAATTTTATAATAAAATACCATTTGATGTTCTCGGACTGAATGAGAGAAAATTTAAAACATGCATTAAACGCACACTATGTAGACAGGCATATTATAAACTGGAAGATTATATCCTTGATAAAAATGCTTGGCTAAATGCCGGTCCTGCTCCACAGCCTCAGCCGCTTGGTTCCACTAGTTAGGATTTTATATATGGAGGAGATGCTCACCCTTTTTTATTTTACTTGTTACGTTTAATAATAATAATATTCCACATTTCTATAATGTTTGGAATACACTTTTACTTTTCTGTTCTTACCAATTGATATTTATAGTTTTATATAAAGTAGAAGCATTTTTTATTTTGGAATCCTGTAAATGTGAGGACCATGGAGCCTTTTATGTTAATAGATGGTTTCCTTGTTTGACATGAATGAGCAGGGGCAGTTGAGGGTTTGTCATGCTCACTCGAACGTCTCGCTGATGGTGGCGCGTGTATCGGATCATTCGGTTCCCTTCAAAATGGTTGAGCTGAATGGTGCTGATGCACGCGTTATGTTCGTGAACGGGCGCCATCAGTGGAGACTGGTCATCTCTTAGCTGTCGCTGGCTTATTTCAATAGTTTATTTGATACTTAGAATTCTTTCTTTTTTTTCTCTTCCTTAACATTGTTCTCACATATAGAAGCAACAAAGATAATTATATATAAAAAAAATATATAAAAAACCAGGATTATTGTAAATCATAAAATGGTTTAAAAGAGTGTCCGTGGAGTTTCTTGCACGTTCTTCTCCATAGAGATCTACGCTTTGGAACGTGCAAATAGCTTCATGTTTTTGACTGACTGACTCTGACAATTCAAAAGTACCTGTAAATGGTTTATTTGAAATAAATGATTTGACTTTGACTTTGACTTTGACTTTGAACAAACAGCAATGCGCTGGCAACACTTTGAGTACCTTAACTTTCACAGTTTGCATTTAAAAGTATTACCTTATTGTTTGAAATTTCGTCTTTATCGTGGGTTTGTGTTTTTTATTTTATAGGACCCCTGCAGCAGTATTTTAAACTCCTTTTAGCCGCTCGGGCGCTCGAATTCTATATGAAGTGTGATGCTGAGCATACATGTGGATTCACTTTTATTCAGCACTTCACTTAAATACGTTTGTAGCACGTATTTTTGATTAGTGCAAAAAATGAGGACATCGGATGCCTGCACTTCACTACAACAGACAACAGTATTGTTTACTCTTTTCTAACCAATTGTGCGTTTACTATTACCCAATTGGTTAGGAAAGATATAACAATATTGCAACTTTCATCAGCCAAGTCAACATCAGCCATCAGCATAGTGCCAGCATCGCGAGCCTACTCCGCATCAGTACGCAAGAACTGGCTTGGTAAAAAAACTCATCTTTTGCAAATGATACCATAAAATAGATGTTCCTATAATTCACATATCAAAGCGGTTGGCCAATTTCTCTTCTTCGATGGACAGCAGCAGTGTTTACTCTTTTCTAATCACTTGTGTGTGTACTATTACACAAATGATAAGGAAAAATAAAAAATATTGCAAATTTCATCAAGTCAACATCAGCCATCAGCATAGTGCCAGCATCCCGAGCCATCTCCGCATCAGTACGCATCGACTGGCTTCGTAAAAAACTCATCTATTACAAATGATACCACATAATGTTGGCTCATAATATTTTAACATCAAAGCTGTTGCTTTACTTTTAACCAATTTCTCTTCTTCGATGGACAGCAGTAGTGTTTACTCTTTTCTGACCACTTGTGAGTGTACACTTGTCGGTCATAATAATGACCGAGATAGTTCTAAACTTATCTAATCTAATCTAGCCCGTTATGTCCCACAGCTGGACACAAAGACCTCCCTCTCCCTTTTCCACACACATCTGTCCTCTGCCATTGCGGGCCAGTCCTTCCGGTAAGAGTCGAGTTCGTCTCTCCACCTTTGCCTTGGTCTACCGCGATGTCGCCTAGCCTTGTTTGGAATCCACTTAGTGGTGCTATTAGCCCACAGCTCATCAGGCATACGATAAACATGTCCGGCCCAATCCCACTTAAGACAAGCAGCTTTCCTGGTAACATCCGTAGGGAAGGTAAATTCTTCGCATCACTAGCGAAGAAGACTCGCCAAGCCAGTTGTTGCGTGCTGATGCGGAGAAGGCTGGCGATGCTGGCACTATGCTGATGTTGACTAGATAAAAGTTGCAACGGTGGTCTCAATAGAACAAACTGGGTTCAGCACTACTCAGCAGTCAGTCCTTCGACAGATGATGGGTAAGATATAATGAAGTTGTAACTTGTATTCTGAAAATTGTACATAAGTACTTATAACTTAATAAAATTAAAAAATATAAGTATATTTAATAACATTATGTATAAAACGTGTTAGATTTAGAGAATGTTGAGATGCATGGGTGTAACGAGATTGAACTTCCAAAAAAAAACAATACTAAGGTACAAAATAACTAATTTCGGAAGTCGGTGTTTAGTGCTTTTTTCTGGAAGTCGGTTTTTATTGTGAAAAAGTTTTTTTTTACTTTTTAGTGGTACCCCACACCTAACAACACGCAGTTGCAGAGTCACAGGAAAGCAAAATACGCAATTTCGTATACATGGATAATTTTTCCACATATCTTTTCTAGCTATTTGGATTTAAAAACCCAACCACTGAACCAATTTTTATAAAATTTCAATAGGACTAATCGAGAAGTATATCCTTCTACATAAAACAAGTATTTTTCAAATCGGTTCATAAATGATGGAGATATAAAACATAAAAAATTCAAACGAACGGTTTTCAGTTCGTTGGAGTTTTTTTTTCCTCCTTTTTGAATTCGGTTAATAAAGTAAGAAATGAGTACATAAGAAGAGTTTAAAAGTGGCGCCAGTGACGGCAAAGTTAAGAGAGATTAACCACTTGTCTCGGTATGGTCACATGAAGAGGAAGGATGAAACGCATGTAGGTAACTAAAAGAGTTATGAACATAAATGTGGATGGATGGAGAGGGAAAGAGAGGCCAAAGAAAAGATGGATGTATCGTGTGAGGAGTATTATGAAAGAAAAGGGAGTTAGTGATAGCATGACGGCTGACAGGACAGAATGGAAGAAAAAAACGTGTTGCGCCGACCCAAAGTAACATGGGAAAAGGGCAGAAAGATGATGATGATACCTAAAACGTGTTTTATTCACATGGGTAACGCTTGTATTCCCAAAGGAAAAGGTAGAGGTGTAAATCCGCATGTCGCCAGTAACGTTTGTGTCCCATGCTCCAATTTTATGGGAAGCAAGCTTATTGCTGTTAACCAGGCTAAAATCCAGACTCCAGTTCGTCTAGAAGACAAAGCGACATTCATAAGCGTTTGTTGCAAAATCGCCAGATTAAAAAGCGCCACCAAATTGTAACAAGGTCAATCACAAACGTATCGCGACTTACCTACTTACTTCATCAAATAAAGTTAAATATTATTCATTTGTTGTGCATCTACCACCGTGTAGTCTTTTTGATTTACCCAATGGTTGAATTTTAGATTACGTCTTGTTTCATTAAGTCCACCCATGTACACTAATATACATAAAGTTTAAATAAAGCAAAATAACACTACCCGATCCCAAGTATTCGAACCCAGGACTTCAAACTCAGAAATAGCGCCTGTGACCACTACACCAACCAGGCATTGAAACCGCTTCTTACCAATTTTGTAGGCTTTAAACCAAAGACTATTATATTCTCTATGCTTTAAACCCTATAAGTACAGAGTGTACCAACTTAACGAATAATGTGTTCCATACCTATTTGAATCGTCGTCTCATTATTTGTTTGACTATTTTTTGTGTTTCTTCCAGGATTAAAGTTTGTATTCGATAGTCGGACACCCTCTATTGTTTTTGCGAAATCATAATGATACCTACGATACGAAATAAATCTGCAAGTCCTCAAACTTAATATTTTTGAGGAAAATGTCCTACCCACGCGGATTGAAGAGGATATTCTGAGGTAAGCCAGTTCTCACATGCAAATATTGGTTTTTGATGTCGTCAATGTTATGAAAGAACTTCAAGCTACGGAGATTTTCGTCTCTGAGACGTACGTTCTTTACCAATCATTTATATTTTAAGCCTTCTTAGACTCTTGAGTGTGCGGCCAATATTTTCAGGAAAACTTATTTCCCTGCTCTGAGATACATTGTACTGTCAGCTACAAAAGTTAGTACATGTTTAGATGGGTGTCATAGCTGAGGGGTAGGTACCCAACGGAACCTGTATTTCAGTAGAAAAACAATGATGAGAAACAGAAAATGCAATTTTAAATTTTATAGAGTTAGTGGAATATTTCTCTCTCTTTCTTAAGGAAAGAGAAACTTTTTGTCAATAATTTTAACAGCTAAATTAAAGGGCATAAGCATCTTGCGTATCCCAGGGTTGCGGAATTTTTCGAAAGTGTTACCGCGGCCCTGGAACGCAAATGAGGAACACGGATGGGTTTTAGTCAGTATAAGTCTTCGGCAGCCTTTTTCCTGGACATTCATCTACAACAACCGATTTTGCTGCACGGATGTGCCGATTAATGCCAGCCCGAATAAGTGTGTAGCGCCCCTAATGTGCCCACGGGTACATGCCCAAGTTTCTCTCCATCGGAGATTAGCATTGGCTCATTATTATGGTGATTATGACCTATTAGCAATAATGACTGCTTAAGACAGACGAATTAATTTTAACATGTTTGGTTTCCTGCTTGTAATTAAACTTCGGTCTGTTTACATTTGAATTAGTATGCATAACTTATGTGATTTTTTAATGAGTTTTAGTCAATTTTAGTATCTGCGGTGACTAAACAAATCAAGTAGAGTTACTTAGTTTGTTGTAAATTGCAAATGACAGTCAATCTTTACGCAATAATCGAAATAAAGATTTGAAATGTGTTTATTTTTTTTTTAGTTTAATCTAATCGCTTTTTAATGGCATCCTAGTTTTCCATAAGTGATTTTGAAGTACCTAATTAGGTAGGTATATTAAAAATCAGCTGTTCAGTACATTTTGTCGAGTTATGTGCACAGACATGTATGGAGTAGTCGATTTTTTTTTCGCGATTTCATTGTAGGTCCCAAAGTGAAAATTTAAGTTGTTCATAATGATGAGTAGGTACAATGACCTCTTGAGAGTTATTGCGTTTATTCTGCTACACGTTGTATAATTATATTTTGATTACCTAAAGAGCTGAAGTTTCGAACCTAAGATCTACAACTCTTAATGCGCGGTCCATAATTTTCTTCAAAAAAATCTAGAAACAACAACAAGAACAATCCCTGGTGCAACCAAATAGATATTCTCAAGCAATAAGTAAGTGTTTGAACATGAACACGTATCCAAAAGTTGGTAACTGGAGATTTCCACGTCCACTCAAACTGACAAACGTTTGAGTCTCGAGAAACTTGTTAGAAAACTAAAAAGAACTCGTTGCGAAGATGTTAAGAGACTACCGGCGACAAGAAAATGGGTTGCGTAGTAAACCCACACGAATTTGTCATCGAAATGTTTTACTAAGCTGCCGTACCCAAAAGGATGTCAACGGTATGTTTTTCTAAGCAAAGTCTGAATGTCGGTCTGTCTGTCACAAGGCTGTATCTTGAGAACTGTAACAGTTACCCATTAGATATTTTTACGACACACAACATAATTCGAGACCTCATCATAATCATCACATCAGGCGAAAGACGTCCACTGCTGGACATAGGCCTCCCCCAAGTGTCGCCACAACAACCGGTCCTGTGCGTCTCGCATCCATCGGCTACCAGCGACCCTCACCTGGTCATCGGTCCACCTTGTGGGAGGCCTTCCAACGCTGCGTCTTCCGGTACGCGGTCGCCACTCCAAAACTTTTCGGCCCCATCGTCCATCTGTTCTGCGAGCAATGTGCCCTGCCCACTGCCACTTCAATTTGGCGATCCTTCGGGCTATGTCGGTAACCTTGGTTCTCTTGCGGATATCATCATTCCTGATTCGATCACGCAAGGAAACTTCGAGCATTGCCCTCTCCATTGCCCTTTGGGTGACTTTAAGCCTTCTGATGAGGCCCATTGACCGATCTGTTTCTGTCGACAGGGCTAAAAGGAACTTCATGAATTGTATGACGGGAGCTAAATTCTCTGGCTCCCATTCAAACCTAACCAATCCGTGTCAGGGTGCCCTAAGCTCCCAAAAACCAAACCTTTTTTCGCGACGTGATTGCATCAGGGCTCAGAACGCGACATGGCATTTCTTCATTTCCATAACGCGTTGTGGTCGTTTGCTGCCATGTCCTATGGCACGGAACCCTAAAAAAGAAACTAGCCTGTGCAAAGAAAAAACAATACCCGCCTTCTGGAGCAGCCGGATGGTAAAAATATAGTTTACCAGTTCATTAGGTAACTATCGAACTATCACAAAATTAGCATACTGCCGAACATTAAAAGATATGGACTGATTTAAATACCTACGCAAGTATGTAGTACTTATGTTAATATTAGTGACCAAACCTGAACTAATCTCGCCAAAGCTTGTAAAACTAAGCCTGTTTCATGATTTGGACTAAGAAGGTGGTCTAAATGCGTGATTATTTTTAGAGACCAATCTTATAACAAAGATAGGACTATAAGTGGAACTCTTTGTCAGTGTTTCCTGATAGTTACGACCGCGGGGTCATCAGTCAAAAGTGAATTAAAGTTCGACGACATCACAGCTTTCCAACAGGTAAGATTGACATCAAAGCGAGTAATCACTCCTTCTCTTTTAGGAATTTAGCTCGCTGTCCACTGCTGGATAATTGGGACTTTTTCAAGTGGAGTCACTGCATTCAGTTCTTCTCCTCAAACATCCAGTCACGGTTTCATCGCAAATTTTAGATTTATCAGGGTCGTTTTTATTTTACTGTTACAAAAAGTAATGATTGACAACACCTGCTGAATCAAAGTCTGCTTTACTTCACAATTCAATTTTTAGATTGTCTGTTGAAGATCCGACCGTAAAATTTTTCAACAGTAAATTCACACACCTCAATAGTTTTAACACCTGCACTCCAAAGTTGTACTTCTGCCGAGTCAGTGGCCGGCAGACCAAAGCCGGGCGACAGCCACTCGATTTAATTTACATCTCTGTACCCAATTGTTCCCAACTGGGAGTTCGACGAACGACCAGGCGCCGCCTCTGATTTATTTTCCCTCAACATCCCCTAAATCAGGGGTGCCACAAGTACAGGTAGCTATAACGTAAAAAAAAATATAATTTCGTAGAGAGCGTACGTTTCTTCTGGCGCTTTTCAGTCATTCACAAATTATATATCAGTGATTGATCGGCGAATTGACGGTAATGTGAGTTCTGATGCGTGTGGACCTTTATAGTGTTGGTGATCGACCTTTCATTCAACAGTGAGTACCTTTATTTTGGGGATGGGAAATCATCAAATGACTTGGTAGAGCGTCAGACTTTTACTGACTAATGGGCATTAGTGTGTGTTCCCCGTGTTCCTCCAAATGCCCTTTGCGTTCTAGAGCCGCGGTAACTACCTATTTAGGCAGCAACTGATCAACTGACAATTATTACGAAAGAAAAACAAAAACTCAAAATCAAGTTGAAGAATAATGCAAAAGGTTTCTTACCTACTCACACTTACATTTTTATTTTATATAAATTTATTTTAAAAAAAATATTAGTGAAGCTTATTAAAATTCAGAATCTGCCAATCGGTATTTAAACTAATCATGTGGTAATTTTTTTAAATAAATAAACTGTTATCTGTCAAATGAAACTACCTGATGAAGTTCCTAGGTTGCGGAATTGTTCGAAAGAGTTACCGCGGCCCTGGAACGTAAAGGGCATTTGGAAGAACACGGGGAACACACACTAATTGGACCATTAGTCAGTAAAAGTCTGACACTCTATCAAGTCATTTGATGATTTCCCATCCAAAAAAAAAGGTACTCACTGTTGAATGAATTTCCGCCGTTCTTTTAGATTTTTTTACATTTTGTGATTTATCTGGGGAAGTTTTCGCGATCGAGTGTTTGAGCACCCCTGCTCTAAACGGATTTCAGTTCCTTAATATCCGAACTTTACAGAGTAGTTAGCGTTCAGAGGTATAAGGAGTTATTAATTTATTATGCTGTTCAAAGTAAGTTTGACAAGTCTGATAGAGTATTAAGATAGAAGCACTTAGAAGTGTTTTATGGATAATGGTTTTTCGAACTTGTACGGTTTTAATTTATCTTTGCATTTTGTTGACATGTTTGATCATAACTACTCATTAAGGTAGGCTTAGGGAAGACAAGGCAAGACAAGAATAGTTCTGCCAATATCGAAGGACCGATAACCGGAGGAGCAAACGAGTTTTAGATAGTTCCTGTTGCTGGATTATTGTAAACTCCGTAAGTTTGCAATAAATCTAAAAGGGTTATGAATATAAATGTGGATGGATGGAGAGGGAGAAGGAGGCCAAAGAAAATATGGATGGATTGTGTGAGGAGCGAATAAAAGAAAAAGAAGTAAGTGATAGTGTGATGGCTGATAGGACAGAATGAAAGAAAAAAAACGTGTTGCGCCAACCCCAAGTAATATGGGATTAGGGTAGGAAGATGATGAAATACATTAATCAATACTTTACAAATTGAATAAATCATAATGTTCAGTGGCACGGCTTCGGAGCGGCTTATCTCCAGCTAAACAACGATAGCCTAAGGTGATCGATTGATGGAAGAATAAAAGACACACTTGCGACTGATGGGACACTGACCCAGAATAAATTGCATACGAACCATGAAGATAGTGATTATTGAGACCAGCTGGGTTGTAAATCTCACCTACAAATTAGAAACGAATCAGCACCCCTTTGGGAAACGTGCATGGATGTTGATTACTAGACACTAAAATATTCATCATCTGCCTAGCCTTTTCCCAACTATATTGGGGTCGGCTCCCAGTCAAATCGAATTCAGCTGAATACCAGTATTTTACGTGGACAGGCCACAACCCGGTAACGATTATAACAACGTCAGATTTTCTGGCTTCTGACAATCCGTCACGACTGCCTAAGATCTGCAAATGTCAGCCGGGACCAACGGCTTATCGCGCTTTCCGAGGCACGGAGGAGTCTCGGTATGTTAAGGTGGTCACCCATCCACAGACCAACCTCGGCAAGCGTTGCTGAACCTTAAAACGGCCTGTGGCGCTGTTATAATTTAGCCACATGCTCCTCTAGACAAATTGTTTGTTGTACCTAAAAAAATGGTTTCCCAAAAAGTAACAAGCAAGATAGGTAGGTACCTACTGATTGGCCAACCCTACAAAATATGGGAATTGTACCATAAACTCATCTCAAACTCTTTTATACCAATTAAATTCGTATTATATTCGTACAGCTCCAAAACAGAAATCATTTTAAATCCATTTGAAACATTTTCGATGTCTGGCGGTCCTCTCAATGTACACAATGCGGATGAACACACAGACACACACACACATATATATATAAATCCTGGCTCTAAACATTATGTCAAATTAACGTCTAGACATTCGCAAAAGCATTGAATGGTATTAATTTATTAGTATTTGTATTGGTTGTGTAGGTAAAACGAACGGAAATCTCGCCGGGGGAGTAGAAAATTGCGAGTGATGTGAAAGATTTTAATTCGGTAATGGTAAACTTGGTTGAAGCGTCTCTGGTCTCGAGGAGGAAAGAACCGATCATTTTTATGTTCAATGTCGTAAAACGTAAACTGAACTTCAAAGGATAAAAATGATAATATAACATAACTTCAAAAGTAACACTAAGGCACATCAAGGTACCCGAAACTAACAAAAAATCCCAATCAACCGTGAACCTAATGGTGTAGCGCGATAAAGTTGAAAATGTATTAAAGAAATTTGACAGCTTGATGTGCTGGCGAATGTATTTTTTATTTTACGCTTTTAAGTAGTAGGTAAGTACTTCATCATTTTTCGTAATTCGTAAACACCACTGGAAAGTCACAAGAAAGCAAAATACGCAATTTCATTTGGATGACATATTTTTTTCAGGTATTGTGATTTAACCAAACTACAGATCCGATTTTGATGAAATTTCTATGGGATCAATCGGGAAATATAATCCTTTCACGTAAAAGAAGTTTTTTTTCTCAAATCGGTCCAGATATGGCAGAGTTATGAGGTAACAAACATAAAAAAATAAAAACAATGTAATACAACCGAATTGAGAACCTCCTCCTTTTTTTGAAGTCGGTATGTTCCGGAAAAATACACAGTTCATATAACATAAACTACAGGAACAAAGCAGAGAAATACTGCAACTCGACAAATCATTCAGTCCTAACTGATTGAAAATAATGTCAGTCAAAGCATCCACGGCTGGACGAAGACCCCCCCCTCCCCCCCTAAGCGGCTGTGTCATCGTAACTACTTTCTATATATTTCATACTATCCTTTATTAGTCTCCTAAAGGACTCAATAGAAGACAACTAAGAACATACATTGCAATATTTTATCAAAGGTAAGACGCACTTACATGAAAATATTGCGCTAGTGTTTCACGCATAAGCTGAGCTATATATTTGCCAAGTATTCTTCCTTACCTTTTATTTTGCTATTTTGTTCGTCTTGAATTTCTTTGACTGAGAGCAATTGAGAAAGACCTTTCTGTAGATTACTTTCAATTCTTCAAGTAGATGCAACTGTTTAATTTCCTGTGCTGTCATTCACTTAAACCCTTCTTATCATATTAATAGATCCATCTTCTAACAATCCAATCCATTAACACTTAACTGCATTATAAACATCATACCTTGTCACCGGCCATTCAATCTGAAGTTCTAAACCACTCGTAGAGTTCCGGATTGTCATATTTTTTAATACCCAACTCACGATTTTGGGCTCACAATCTTGATTACAAGCTGTGACTACGGATTTTCCTTCACGAACCTCGCAATAAAACAGATACAAAAGATAAAGCAATGGCTTGCTTCAAATCATCAACATGTTATCGTTACTTTGTCACTACGATTTGTTTATATAACAACGTACTATCAAGCCTGTTATATTGTAAATATTGTCTAGACAAGCTTCGTAATCGGGATATTTTGCGTTTTAGATTTTGAAAGTACCTTCATTTATAAATGTTTACCTCTGTTCGAGGATTATACGCGTGCTCGTCTCAATGCTTTCAAGGAACTTGATCTATTCATCTTTCTCTTGATATTTCCCAGTAAAGTTCAGCTCAGACTGTTTAAACTCCCATTACTTATTTTTCGTCGGAGGCTTTCAATTCTCTATCTTGAGTTCTGTAATAAACTATAAGAGAAACGGGCTAGATATAGATCTCAGAGATACAAAGTAATCTTCACAACAATGCAAATAAAAATCTAGCTAGATAGTAGAAATAAGATACAAAGGCTCACCAAATAGAAAGGTGCGCTCTTAACGAGCTATACCTTTGAATTGATTTCACGAACTTTACCTACTCGTAATAAATTCTGAACAAAACAAAGAATTGGTTCTGAGTTCGGCTTTGGTTTGGAGCGTTCACAATAAACAACGGCCCATAAACTACGCTGGCTGACACGCATATTTCTTATTTTTCTTTGAAACATCTCGGAATGATATTACCCTAGCGAGCCGTAAAAGCCGGTCTATTAATTAGGGGCCGCGGCGGAGGCGGTTCCTGAACCTATGACATCATGCTCCCGCGACTTCAGACAACACTCCTTTGTCTCAAAACCTGACAGATTTGGCGTAAATCACGCCGGTGACAGCCGCGGTAACACAAATCTGAGAAAATATTATTTTTTCAAGTTACTCTTTGTCCTCAAGGAGCGTGCGGTTGCGTCAGAGCCCATCGCGCATGCCGCTGACGACTATGTGCTGAATGATGAAATGGTTTCACGGCTACATTTGTTTGTACAGACTAAAGATAAATATCCACTCGTGAGAGCCGCTCGAAAGGCGGTTTGATTAAAAGGAACATAAACGTTGATCGCTAGCTCGTAATGATATTTACAGCTATTGAAATTCATCGTCATTCAACATAATTACAGTGAAATATGAGACGATTGTTACAACGAAGTATGGAGATCATATTTCAAATCCAGCCATGAGGAGAGAAATCAAAACTGAACTATAACAAAAAACAACACACTCTGTTTCTGTCATGTTTATGTTATAAATTCAGGCTTAAATTTTAACGCTCTAACTAATCGAGACGATGACGTTAAAGTACAAGTGGAAATAATTACAGCGCGTTGCGTTGTCTGTAACAAAGACGCGTCGTGTCCTGGGGCGGCGGTGGTGTCAGGAACAGGAATAGAACGAGAGGAGCCCCCGACTGAGCGCGAAGCCGAGGTGTTTCCAATTTACAGACGACGACATCTCTAATGCGCGACAAGATTTACAATCGGTATTAATTTAAAAACATCTCTGATGACGTAACAGCTATATTTGAAGATCTCATTAGAATCCCCTCGATACCACCACGTGAATGCAATATGTTAAAGTCATGCACTTTTTGTTTGCTAAAAACTGGAGTGGCGAAACTTTTGCTGAGAGAGCCTCACCTCTATAAAAACGGAGCACATTATTCACCGCGGCCAGACGAATCACGTATCCGAACTGCCATGAAGACGTTTAATTAGCACCAAACATGCGATCTCTGAGGTCTCAGAATACTGTTACTCGGGTATAAAAGAAGAGTGGCTCCCATCACCGATGCTCGTGAAGTGGCTGCAATGAAAAAACCGTAAAACAAGGGAGAGTGCTGAGGCGAAAATATGATTTTTGTGGGTTGGTTCCTCAAAAATAATGTCTGCATGTAAAAAATACACCTCTGGCTTTGTGTAGCTTGGTGCTTAAAAAAGAATGGAATGCATTAAATGTACAATGAAAAACGTCTTGCAAAAATGAAAGCGTCAGATGCAAATAACAGTTTAAATTCTGGAGAAATTCTTGACGAAAATTACAAAGATACATTTCTTTGCAAAAGCTTTCATAATACAAGTATTAACCTAATTTCGGAAACTTCAGAGAGTTCACTAAGTCCGATATTGGCTTCTCCTTTTAAGGACCTTTTAGATGTGACATCAAAAGGAAAACTGATCCCTTTTCCGGTTCGATACCTGGCGTCATTGTCATCGCTTGGATCATCGTACACTTCGACTTCCTCATTGTGATCTACCCTCATAACTTTTATGAATGAACAGATTTCTTTATTACACACGAATTCTTTTTCTAATTCAATCTCGTGATCCTTCAGTTCATTTATTTATTCGTTTCAAAGTAATTCGTTTGGGAGGCAATTGGATTTTTTTTCTTATTAAAATAGTCAAAGAGGGAAGACCTCAAGGGACGTTGTCGTATTGTTAGTCCACCTGTATTTCCTTTAGCTAAGTTCAAAATAAGTAAATCTTATTATGGTTTTCAATGGGCATCTGGTTACTTGAGGGACCGAGTTCATTTTATATTTATGACTGTAATACAATGGATTTTTTAAAAGATTTTGTACGTTAAGAGCTCTACGCTGCTTTAATAAAGTTAGTAATTTGAATCTACGCAATTGCTGTTTTCGCATGATTTAATCTTAAGCATGCTCAGTTTTAAAACGCATAATGAAATGACTTCGTGATCAATCAATTTTAATAGCTTTACAATGTTATTAGATTTATAATATAATCGTGGTCCCAGCGGAAGTTACGCACAAATACATCATTTTCTTTCTGATTGCACACAGTGAAACCGGCCGGCTCTTGAACACGATTCAAGTTATTTTTATGGATGGTTTTGAAAGGCCTGGTTAAATCCATAACATATTATGTAGATATTAAAATGTGGAAACATCGTAAACGTTGACTGTTGGCGAACTGATTACGACTCAACCCCTCGCTTGCTCGCGCACATAGATTTTTAAACACAAGCGTATTGAAGGGGCCCTTTTATTCTTCCTGTTAAGTACACGTTTACGACAAACTCGTAAAACACGGATCACTGAAAATTTTTGATATGTAACTCTCCTATTCAAATGGGAGCTTTACGAGGCGGCCCATTATAATTTTACTGATGTCATATTTTTTCCTGTCGTAGTGATTATGAACGGTGGATCAAAAGGGATTTTTAATAAAAAAATGTTATATCTTTTTAATCACTTCCTATTTTTATTGCTCTACTTGAGGTACCTTTAATATTATTCACCGTAGCCCTATAAAAATCTCATTTGCATTATGAAACTGCGTATAGATGCTGATTTCGGCAAGGATATTTAGTAGACATTTTATGTCCTTATTCGCGCACAAGTAGCTTGTATTACTTTTTTATCCGGCCATATACATCGGGTGACATTTAAAACGTTGAAATAGTAGTCGTGTTTACTCTGAACAAAAATGTAACATCGACTGTACTCGTTACCATCACAACAGATGACTATAATGAGTTTTAAAAAACAAAATAAACAAATCCAATTTTATTGCCAACACGAGTTGATTCGAAAATTGCTCCAATTTATAGTCACATGATGTCATAAGAGTACTGTCCAATAAGAACAAAAATATGCGCGATGAAAACATGTGGTTGTGTACCGTGAGAATATTAAACTCTATCCGATAAAAGAGACAAAGGAGCTCTATTTCTTTGATATTTTGTACCAATTATGATACCACGTCGATAAACATGTCCATTATGTCCAATGACAAAACGCTGAATGGCCTTATCTTGTGAATTGGGTTTAAATTTAAAATAGCCAAATTGAAATAATAACTTAATAACCTCTTTATTTCAGGCTACTTTAACCCATGGATAAATACCTTATTTTCTAACATACTATATTTTTACAATATATTATATTATAGTTTGTCTATATATAGTTTGTGTAATATTTAGAAACTTAAGCCTATACCTTTTTTTTTAAAAGATTTGTAATCATCAAATGACTCCTTCCGCTCTGGGTAAAGCAGGAGGGAGTGTCAGACTCTTACTGACTAAAACCCATCCGTGTTCCTCCTAGTGCCCTTTGCGTTCCAGGGCCGTAGTGACTCTTTCGAACAAACACCGCGACAAGCCTATGCCTACTCTAACCATACTAAATTATAAATGCGTAAGTTACTAAGTTGGTCTGTCTAAAAGTTACTTTTCCAGATTTTGATGACTTGACACACTAGTTGAATAAAGTTTTGTATAGAATAGAAAAGAATAGAATAGAATAAAATACTCTTTATTATGTACACCATATAAAGTCACAAAACAATACATATAGATGAAGAAAACATTACACAGGGTGACACAATGGGCGGTTTTATCACTAAAAGCGGATGGACACAGGATACTTTTATCCAGAAAGTATTTGTCTTGATATAATAATTGACTTTTACGTGGGCGAAGCCTGCTGGTGAAAGCTTCAAATTATTAACATGACCTAGACTAGAAAAAAGAGGGAGAGAAGACCAAAGAAAAGATGACTGGATTGTTTGAAGGATAAATTCAAATGAAACCTATAGATGAAAAGAGAACTAATAAAAAAGCAGCATGTAACCGAAGAGAATGAAAGAAGAAAAGATTTTGCGCCGATACCAGTTTAGGGAAAGGTCAGAAGAAAAACTTAGAAGATAAGTTAGATGTCGGATTTGAGGTATAACAAAACTTTCATAAAATTAAAATAGAGATGCTGCAACTGACCTTTCGCGAGCATCTGCAAACTTACAACCTTTGAACACATAACGCAAGTTAAACACTGAATCACCACCAACTCACTATGGACGGTCCCTGTCTAATTGAAAATCATAAAATACATGCATTTTGTACTTTCACAAAAGCCAGTGGCGAAGCTTTTGGTCCTTCGGAACGGGTCTTTAAATCCATGTTTATCTTGACTCGTCCAACTGCATCAGTAATAATGAAAGATTAAATATTGGTTCGTTCCAGTTTTCGCCAAGAGTTTCTTAAGGTCTAAAGGAGGTCTCAGCAAATACAGACTCCCATTTGTTAACTGTGTAAGACTTTATTGCTACTGTTATTATCAAAAGACCGTGTTTATAATCTCAAACAGGTGCAAAGACAACTCGCTTATTTCGGCGAACCGTCATCACTATAAACATTAACAAACCCTTATTTATAAAATTAGCAACTCAGCTTTAATTAAATAAGTTTAATAAAATAACACAAATTAGTTGCCCGATGCAATCGACACATGTTCATGCGAGCTGCTTAAACAAGTGGTCCTTTATTTTTAATATAACTGGACCTACGTTTGTTGTACTCTTTTTTAATAAAGAACATGGCGAACACTTGATCGAGCGCATAAACAATGGCCAATACAGTATCGATGGCGCTCAGAATGCGACTCACGTCCTACATATGGCACCTAATTTGCTACACATATTGTACCACGACTCGGGACACTGTTTTTCTTTCTCGAGTCTCCATTGTTGATAACTTAAATATAATTAAAATTAATGGCCAATATAGAGATAACTAAATAGTTCTCCCGTTTCGTTGAAATTTATTAAGGTCAGGTCAATAATCGTCTACAATGTGTGCGTTGTTAGACCCACGGTTATGCAACCACGTTGAAACTTTAGCAGTGAGATTGTTCCGAGAAACGTGCTTTGTAGAAAAACATCGGAGGTTTTATTGATTCGAACACGATATGGGAACATAGTCGAGATTCGGAGCATAGCTTTCGAAGTTAAGAGGATTTCATTCGCTGATTAATCTCGATTATAATTTGCTTTTGCATTCCGAGGGTTTGTTGACATTGTAGGGCTACGCTTTCTATTCGGTTTGCTACAATAAGTAGATGATTCATGCGCATGATTAACATTTTACTTATTGTGTTAGTTGAGCTTAAGTGCTTTGATAGTTCTATTATTTATAGAGGACGAATTAATAATGTTATTGACAATGACATGACTAAACGTTACAATCACTTTGTTCAGTTCATAAATAGGAACCGTGTCGTAAACTGGATGCCATAATGCATAATAATATTCATATCGAGACATCAAAGTTCGAAATCGTTAAGTTTTATTTTTATTTAAAAACGTAACATGCAGATGGTCGTTCAGATGCAACTATACAATGTGCAAGCATTTATAAAATAATAAAACAATCATACTCGTATCTCCAGTTCCTTACAAAATGGCCAACAAGAATGATACAACGAATGTATTAAGCGAAACAAGTTATACAGGTTCAGGATCAGGTATTACCGAAGTATCTTTTTTAAATGGTAGGTATCCAATTTCTTTCAGTGAACAAACAACACTATAAAATGGGGGGAGCCGGGATGCATGCTAGCGTGATAATCGCGGGCGAACACACAAAGGCAGGAATAACACATCTCAATTGTATGCATGCGGTATAATACCGTACGTAGTTGTGAGAGTACCGAACTGTAACAACTCTCTGGGTGACCGAAAACGAACGATTACATATTTTCGAAACCACCGCAGCTGTGAATATTTCGCGGCGTTTTTCGAACTTCGAACACCCATTATTCCGCACCATAAATAATCCACTACACAAAAACGCTAACCCTTCATTGCCTCTTCCTTTTACGATTCAAAGAAAAGAAATAAAATATGTGCGAGCCAAAACAAAGGGTATAAAACCGAAATGACAGGGCCACACGCTTTTCAAGGAGACGCTATACAAAAAGAAAATACTATAATTTCGCATTATGTAATACTCGGAAGGAGTCGTTCGACGGGATTCGTATGCAGCGAGCGTGGTTTAAAAATAACTCAAGGTTAGCTCGCAGATCGAGGGGTCCCTTTGTGATATCAAGGTCCACCGGTTTTGCAGGATGCCTATAACCAACATATTTGTGTGTGGAACGCGCGTAGGTTGTGTTCATCCGAGAAATTCTTTCTCACTCAATAATATTATATTTTTTAACATAAACAGAACAGCCATATTGGCTTCACTTATTAGTAAAATCTTCATTCAAATTTCCTATTGAGAATTTGAATTTGCAGGCAATAAATACACAAACTACACTTTTTTTTTTAAAAAAAAAGGCCGTTATTTTTTACGACGTGGCCAATAAAGGGCTGAAAAATCGATTTCATAATTTACTCCGTATGACTTTGAATAAAATTAACCGTCAATGGAACAATAAATTGTGGTTAATTGATTGTTTTTTAAATATCGGTATTTTCTTGTATGTTATTTTTTGCAAGCTGTCTTCAGTTACGGCATTGTATAATGTACTTTGTGGTTACGGCTGTTACAACATGCATGTTGTATGTGGTAGGTACTTGTGTTTTTATTGCACAAAGAAAAACAATAATTAAATTATATGCTCAGGTGATGTTACAGTAGGCTGTCTTGTCTTGCCTTTAATTTATAGCAATAAAAATTATATCTTCCAATTAAATTTTAAACAGGAAGAAACACAACCATTTTTTCTTTAATAGGTAAGAGAAAAAAGATTTAGAACTTCTAATTTTCTCTTTTTGGTCGAAACCTCTTAACTTCACACCTACTATGAAATCCAGATAATTTTGACTTTGAGTGCATATTTTTAACTCCCAACCAAAAAGAGGGATTTTATAAGATTGATGACGTGTGTACGTCACGTGTTGGGAGGTCGCTAAGTTAATAAAACAATACTTGCTAAGTAAATAAAATTAGCGATCTCCCGACGCATCGACGCGACGCTAAGATTTAAATATTACTAGGTGAAAACGTGCAAACCACCAAATTATTTTTTTCTTTTCTGAGATTTTTTTTAAGATTTCTTATTACATTAATTGGGCATAAGGAAACCATAAATTACAAAAATTATGTTGTCATTTGATTTCCCATCCTTTAAAAAAAAAAGTTTAGATTAGGGTACCCTAGTACCCTAGTACCATATTCTAAACTTTTCTTATAATAGAGGAGTAAAGTGGCAAGTTGTGAAGACACAATGATGTAGTAAGAAAGTAATTCTTCGTTGAACAATAAGTCGTTTTAGACGTTTTAATTGTTATGGCACGGAAATGCACTACAAACCATTGGTATTTAAACACCTGAGCTATTGTAGACGTGGTGGTAAAATATTTGCTTGTTGACTATTTTTTCGTTTTTTGTTATTAATAAGTAACAAAGAAACGCTGGATAGACTGACTGAAAGATTATCCAGAAAGATGATGACGACTGAGAAGACAACTAATAGAGATTCGGGTTAATTTCTAACAAGAATCTTGTCAGATTTTTCCAAAGAATATTGTACTAACGCGTATTTTTTCTTTTGTCACTAGTTTACCTAGAAGTGACTTAAGTAATTTATATTTTTTTTAAATACATGAAAGCAAAACATTCGGATCTAATATTTTCTGACAATGATGTTATCTGACGGACTGACTAAATAGAATAAAATTTTTATTCAGAAACCTCCCTATTAATCATGAAAGCAGATGACGTCACATTGACAGGAAGAGGGCAAGATAATGATGACCTACTTAATATTATGTTTTATTAACGTTCTTGAAACTCTTTTGCCGAAATGGGTGAACCATTTCATAATAAAAAAAAACCGGCCGATTGCGAGTCGGACTCGCGTACAAATGGTTCCGAGTTCCGAATGAATAATTTTTTTTTTTACATGTTTAGGTACATGTTTTTTACACTTTAAAATCATAGACTTCTTTTCCTGTAAAGACCTTCTTAACTGTTCGTTTTTTTTTTTAATTTTAGGCTCAGTAGTTTCGAAGATAAGGTGGGGGGGAACTTTAAATTTTTTATCCATTTTCTTTTATGACTTCGGAATGGAATATTTTGAAATAAAAAAATAGGTACTTACATAAGAAGCCATTACGATGAGTCCTTTGATTTAATATGTCACACGGTAGGTACAGTTAGAAAAACGTTTTTGTGTGAAGTTTTCCATTTTCAAAATTGATTTATTTTCGTTACGCGTCCGTGTTTGGGTCACAGAATTATGTGTAAGTACCAAATTTCAACTGAATCGGTCCAGTAGATTCGGAGAAAATTGGCTGTGTCAGACAGACAGACAGACAACCGAGTGATCCTAGAAGGGTTCCCTTTTTCCATACAGAGTTCGGAACCCTAAAAATTAGTGTTTCCAACATCCTGTAATAGTATGCTATTTCGCATAAATATAATTTGATAAGGTTTTCGTAGAACTCAGTCAATACCAAGTACTTAGATATTATAATACCTAATGCAAATATCGTTTCGTATTTACGATAATCTATTCCGAACATACATTTATTTGCATATAGGTACGAGTTTCTTTGTTATTTTGTGTGGCAAACACATGCTTTTAATTCTGGTTATGTACTGAATAATTGCTCGCAAAACAGATGGTCGATGGGGCCGAAAAGTTCTGCAGTGCGATTCTGTTAACACGTCGAAGTGAACACTCGGGCGGGGTGCGCAACGGGTGAGTTGTCAAACCATACAAATAGGATGGAATGACAGCTCACTTGTCGTTTACTCCACCTAGGTGAACACCGTGAGATGTCGACAGAATCGACCGGCTGGTGTGGCGACCGCATACCGGAAGAAGTTGGAACTGGAAGGCCTCCCAGAAGGTAGACCGATGACCTGGTGAGGGATACGAGACGCACAGGAGCGGTTGTTGTGGCGACACTTGGGGGAGGCTTATGTCCAGCAGTGGACGTCTTTCGGCTGATATGATGACGATGATGATGATGATGAAGGACTGAATAATTTATCTGTCTACACATGTAAATAACGTAGGTAAGATACATAAATATCGCATAGGTACTTTTAAAGGGTTTCGTGCCTTAGTCGGCAAAAACCCTTAGCTATAGGATGACTTTGCTGTCCGTCTATCTGTCAGTATGTCAGTCTGCCAGTCTGCCAGTCTGCCAGTCTGCCAGTCTGTCAGTCTGTCAGTCTGTCAGTCTGTCAGTCTGTCAGTCTGTCAGTCTGTCAGTCTGTCAGTCTGTCAGTCTGTCAGTCTGTCATTCTGTCAGTCTGTCAGTCTGTCAGTCTGTCAGTCTGACAGTCTGTCATTCTGTCAGTCTGTCAGTCTGCAGTCTGTCAGTCTGTCAGTCTGACAGTCTGACAGTCTGTCAGTCTGTCAGTCTGTCAGTCTGTCAGTCCGTTAGTCTGTCTGTCTGTCAGTCTGTCAGTCCGTCAAAACCCTTTTAGTCAAGAACTTTAATTTCTCTAAGAATGTAATGTTAATTTAAGTTGATTAACATTAATTTTATAGTGTTTGATATTCGTGTCTTATTTAGAAAAAATTGTTTACAATTTCACGCGATATTTTACAATCTTACGGCGTTTGCGATTTTCCGTTGACAGATATATTTATTGGAAACTATTGGATAAGGATGGGATTTATTGTATTCAAACTGATTATTTCATAATATATCGAGAAATTTTAATATCTGCAAATTTTCCGGTGACAGTGTTTTGATATTAATTATTGCAAGCTAATCTCTCTCTCTAGCTTTTAAGTCACAGAAAAAGTTCAAAGGAGACTTTTGAATGATAGGTGGACAAAATAAAACCGGTCCATTTCACCAAAATTTCGAAGTAAGTAACATAATAACCAACATAACTATATAATTATGTGCCAACATTTGAAACAACAACAAGTTATTTTAAGTACTGAATCAACTACACATCGGACAGGACAACACAATGTAGGTACCTACATGTGCACAATCATTTTATTATATTTAGGTAGCTATGATATATTGCATAAAATTTGTTAATAGGGAAAGATTGGCTCATAATTTCATAAGTCCATGCATAGGCTACTTTAGGTTCACGGAAAAACCCATCCGTGTTCCTCGCTCATGCCCTTGGCGTTCCAGGCAGCGCGGCAGCGGTGACTCTTTCGAACAAATTCTGCAACACACAATACCTATACGTAAGATTTATTGCAAGCAACTTTTTATAGTTAAAGATCGGCTTATCCTTACTTCCTTATGTTTGTACATATATGGATGTATGGATGTTTGTCACACTTTCACGCGAAAACTATTGAATGGATCTTGATTACATTAGGCACAGAGGTAGATTATAGTCTGGAATAACACATAAGGATACTTTCTATGCCGGGAGTATGTTCCCTTGGGATAGTTTTCGACATTCATGCGGGCGTAGCCGCGGGCGGTAGCTAGTAACTTCATAAGTCCATTCGCAGCTTATTTTTAAGTTTAGAGGAAAAGCTCAAAGGAGACTTTTGGATGATAGATAATATAAATATACCTGTAGTCAATTGCATCAACATCTCGAAGTAAATAGCAGCATCGTAATACCAACATAACTAGATATATGTGCCAACATCCGAAACAACAACAAGTTATTTTAAGAACGAAATACAGTTTCATTATAAGTATTTATAATATAAGCTCAAGGGCTAACGATAACCAGGGATGTACAGGCAACAAAACAACATTTCCTTATTTCATTGGCGTTAAAAATGAAATTTATAATTAAATAGGTTAGTAAGTTGTGCTGGAAGTTTTAATCTACATATTTCTGTACATACTCTTTCCCAGTGAATATGGAAAAAAAAACAGAAGAAATATTGCACCGTATGAAATCCTTTTTTCAGAATTATTTTGATGAGTTCATTTATTGATTTAACGGTAAGGTAGGTAAGTAATATTATTATGATATTTAAAATGTGATAGGTACATGGCTGATTTCATGCAACACGGCATTCTCTACCTGTCAACCTTTGGGTTAAGAAGACGACACTGTAATAGGTGTAGGTACCTAATATAGGTGTAGGTACAAAAAATTACTTTTTAACAAAGAAAAACGAGTTCCAAAAAATACTATAAAGTACAAAATAACTTTAATTTCGGAAGTCGGTGTTTTTGGTTGTTTCTTCGTAATTTTACACCGACTTCCGTAATTAAAGTTATTTTTTATTTTTCACTTTTCAGTGGTTCAGTCACAGGAAAGCAAAATACGCAATTTCGTGTTTGGTAACAAATATACAAAAAATACAATCGAATTGAGAACTTCGTCCTTTTGTTAAGTCGGTTAATAAGTAGTGTTTTCGGATTTTACGCTTTACTTTCCTTGCTGATCCTACATTTGCGAAGTCGGTTGGTAGGTCTGTAAGTTAGTAAGTATGCAAGTATATACAAGGTCTTTGCAAAATGCGTCTTAAGTAAGTACTTGTATAAAATTAAATACTCGAGACGCAATTCGCCAAGTCCTTGAACTACCCTCCTGCAGGTGCATCCACGGCATCCATTCGTGCACCTGCTACTCGTAGCGTAGCATAATGCAGTGACCTATAAAGGTAATAATTAAATAATTTATTCCCCGACAATTATCCCTTAGATGTGGGTCAAATAAAAAGGGACGTTTAAGGATCCGTGGGTTGATTAAAACAATTGGTTTTAATTTTAATCTGCAATTATTTATTATTATTAATATTATAAAATTTATTATTATTATTGATAATAATTTATTTATGGTTTGTGCACTTTATTTTTTCTCATTAAGAATTAACGATACTTATTGTTATTAATTTATCACTTTATAAATATCTCTATTATATTTTTAGAAGAAATCTTAACTATCTCAATAATTTACAGTAACATAAAAAAATTATATATCTATCATATTGTTTCAGTTGACTGTTAGTAAAACCCGACAATGCTCAATGCTGCTGTCTCCAAATTGCAGAACCTATCATAAAACAAAAATATTTGTACGGAACCCAGCTCGCTCCCCAAAGCTACGATGTAAGTACCTACAAATTGTCCAACATATAGGTAGGTACGTATTTTTTATGTTCCACTGCACGTCCGCTTGGCTGCACGAAAGGAAATGGGGGCTCAATGTAAAATTTAACAACTGTCGTTTTTACACCTACCTTATACATTAGCATCACAATACATGTAGGTAGGTACTGAACTTCGTACCTATGTGCATCCATACCACAAACACTATGTACCTATGAAAAGGTCAATATTTAATTACTTACAACGATATCAACATCATACATGAATTTAGTAATTCCGTAAATTATTTTAATCGACTTTACCAATGAAGCATTTACTCACTTACCCATTGTATTGTTACCAACAATAATTTCTTTGTAAATCCAAAATTATTTGAATTTTTATGACGCACGCTGCAAGACTTTACCACAGTAATGTGACTTTACAATACATAACTTTACTGAAATAATATTTTTATTTAGCAAATTTTAATAAATTTTATCAGCAAAATTCAGACAGCAAAGAATTTCGATATTGGCTTTTATTTAGCATTTTTCTGGTAAAATATGCGGTCCTTAATTAGAATACTTACATGCAAGTAGATAGCGTCCATTCGGAGTATAAAGAGCCAGATGCACAGTACTTATCCTTATTTACGTACTGATTTATGAATAAATAATATTGAATGGCTATTCAGAGGTCACACAGATGGCGGGTTTTACAGACAAAAGCTTCGGAACGTAATAATATTGCTGAAACTCGTTTGTTTGAGACGCAGTTACTTTGCCAATTTATTTATTCTTTTAAATCCACTTATTTTTGGACCTTCGCATCTTGTTAATAAGGTTCGAATTTCCGGTAAAGTTGTGTTGTTAAACAGCAAGAGTGAGTTTGTAATGGTACAATTCGGCTGGTGTTTCGAGACACGTGTTCCTGCGAGTTCCCCTCTCAGTGAAATGCACCTATCACCTGGCCCTAAGGAATAAAATTGGGTCACACGTTACGCCACTAGTTTCTTTATTCCCTCCGAGGTCCCTCTTAGCCTTGGACCGGTTTGTAGGAACAAGGCGATTTTGTTCCTTGGCGCCTTTCATTCGCGTCCCCCCTATGAAACACGTGCGCGCTTAGAATCGTCACGACGTCGATTCACATGAGTGACGGATATGATTCACTAAGCGCTTGGTTTTTGAAATACAATAATACTGTGAATTAGGGTGATGTGATGACAATGGATTTTTTTGTACACGTGGTTTCTTAAAATCAATGTTTACATTTTCTGTAAGGTAAATCTACGTAGCAGGAGTTGAACTATTTTAACGAGTCTACTTTACCTACGAAAATGATGGTAAGTAAAAGTAGGTGTTGCGGAATTTCTTCGAAAGAGTCACCGCGGCCCTGGAACGTAAAGGGCATAAAGGAGGAACACGGATGGGTTTTAGTCAGTACCTAAGAGACAATAGTCTGACACTCCCTTCCGCTCCACCCAGAGCGGAAGAGTAACTTACTTACTTACCTACGTATTTACTTAATAAAATTTGATGATTTCCCATCCAAAAACAAAAATAAAACCTACCTAAATGTAGGTGCACATACTAGGTACTTACCTATTGGCTTGACATAATATATTTAGGTTCTTACCTACTAATTTTATTAGTGTTTCATGCCAAAACTGGGAAACTTTTTGGGGCTAAGCTAGAGGGAAGTTTTATTTCAGGATGTATGATCGATGTCATAAATTCTATGGTCGATATCAGTCTCACTTGCTCAGCAATAGTTGTCCCACTACTGGGTGAAAACAACCCCATAGTTTTTTCAGCAATCATTAAAGTATCGTCTTTTTATTATTTTAGTTTTATTTGCATTTTAATTACTAGAAAAATTAAATACATAATTTATATATTATATATTCAGAATCAAAGATATTTCTTATCTAAAACTACAGGAAGCTCTCACTACTTAGGAACTCACTTTGTTCTTTTCCAATCCTCGACCAATCGGGTTTACCCGAGCATAAAAATACTCCGGAAATCTCTCGAATGCAAGCTTTGAAACTAGAACAATACAAGACTTATGTGGGGAAAACCAGGCAGATGGCCAGCCCTTTTTTATGGTAGCGCACTGCGCAGGTGGTAGCCAGGTTTGCGTAAATGCGTATTTGCCGTTTCTCCCCTACTCGTCAAAACTATACTTACTTGGTAGTTACCTATATTATTTGTATTTTTTTTAGGTTAGGTAGTACCTACCTAGTTATTGAAACAGTTGGACCAACATTGTGACAGGCCTTTCACTGACATATGGCTATGTAAAAAGAATTAAGGTTCCGCGGAAAAAAATGATAAGTATTTGTCATTCTCATAAAATTTGTGATGTTTTACGAGTTTGACCCGGACGAAGTTGCGGGCAATAGTGAGTCCTGCAAGGCTATATTATTTAACTTATCTATGGACTAGTAATTAAAATTGTCGATTGTTTTTTTTAAGTAAGTAGGTACTTAAATAATAATATCTACGTAGGTAAGTACCTAATACGTACCTAGTTCCTTATTTCATTACCTAGGTACGTCAAGGAAACTAGGTACCTACCTACTATTTTACCTACACTACTAATTTCACTAAGTAAGTACTATTTGTACCTCTATGCTACTAATTTATTCTAGTGTGAATGCGAGTTCTGAATAGATAGTGTAACGATCAAAACCTTCATACTTACCTAAGTAAAAAATCAACGAGAAAATCGTAGGTAAACAAGGTGTGAGTAGATAATAAATGGGTGCTAATTAAACAGACATCTTTTTAATAGCATTATTTGCCTCTAAAAATCTACATTGCCTTCTAAATTACTAAGTCAGCCACAATTAACGAACGTCTGAATGATACTATCTTAGCCACTAGTTATCTTCTATGCCTTCTTTGACTGGCCTGTTGGTCTAGTGGTTAGTGACCCTGACTGCAAAGCCGGAGGTCGTGGGTTCGATTCCCACCCAGGACAAACTTTGTGTGATGAGCATTATTGTTTGTTCTGTGTCTGGGTGTAATTTATCTATAATATGTATGTATTTATAAATTATTTAAGTATTTATATCAGTTGTCTGGTTACCATAACACAAGCTCTGCTTAGCTTGGGATCAGATGGCCGTGTGTGAGTTGTCCCAAGATATTATTATTTTATTATATTATATTATTATTATGCAAGCCACTCTAAATACAACTCAGCATGGTGGTTATTTTTCAGCATCTAAATTTGTAACATGCATTCAAGCAGTAAACTTCTAAAATACTATTAAATGACATCAAAAAATATATTCTGTTAGCTTCTATTTCATTAGTTTCATAAAAAAAATAACCACGAAGGGGATGGTGGGGTCTGTTCGCTCGCTTCGCTCGCTCACTTGACCCCGCCATCCCCTTCTAACCTAACCTGTCCGAGTCGGGGTGCCCCAAATCCCGAACTCGCTGTAAAATGGTGATGAGATATAAATTCCGTGGCTGAGTTAGTAAATAGGTGGCAATGTATAAATAAAAAGGACAAGTTAATATAATTGTTGATCTTTACTTGACGTTTTCCTTAGAATATTTAGTTGGCGTTGTAAAAAAGACGAATTAGTTTATTAGAGGCTATCACATTTTCCCGTTGCTTAGTTATAAAATGAGAAGTTTGATCACGTGGCTAATAAAATAAAAGTGTGGCTAGACTTATTATTTCTCATAATAAATCGAGGAGCCCATTCTGAAAATGTTGGACCGAGTTGAAAATACTTTCAACTGGTAGATAAATAAAACTTGATGCTTACTTAAAATTTTTGGTAGGGACCTACCTACTAAACTTTGACACAAAAAAAACCCCGTACCTACCACCATGCAGTTCGAAATTTACTTGAAATATTAAACAGGTAGGGGAGATGGGGGAATTGGGAGTCACTTAAGGAAAACTCGTTATTGTAATCACATAAGATAAGTCTTATAATTTGTTCACATTTACTTATCTTTAAAAACTAATCAGGAATCGAGTTACATAAGTCTTTTTTGGCTATCATTGCCATAAACAGAATTATAATTAAAAAACAGAAAAGTGGTTTTGACTCCAATTACCCACATGTAAGGGAAATGAAAATCAGTCCACGGGGGAATACGAGTCAAAATTATAAAACGAATAAAGTAACAAACTTATTCTCTCTTTTGTCAAAAAATAAAAATTAACAAAATTAAAAGTTAGAAATGATTACCCAATGGTAAATAAATCGAGTTAAATGCAAAAATCACAGCGATAGCTACTTGGATCACCACATCCTGTACATGCCTCATGGGCCCATCCAGCACAGAGACGGCAACGGTACCAGATTTCTCTCGGTTTTCCCTCTTCTTCGAGGCATATCGTGCACACAGACTGATCACCCTCTTTCTGGGAGTTTTGCGGGAGTTCAATATTTTCTAAGTCACTATCACCACTCTCATCATAAGGAACCTGTTCATCAGCCCATTCTTCAGATGAACTAGACTTAAATATTTTCTTTTTTACTTCTTTTACCTTCTTGGTAACGTTCCCTCTTGTATGCTTTTTTTTTCAAAAACCGTTTTCAGAGGTGTGGCAGTAAGAATTTCTGATCGTTGTATTCTTTTTCCTTTGCCTTTACCTTTTCCAATGCAAGGCAAAGGTGTTAATTGTGGGAGTACGCTAGTTAAAGGTTCACTGTCAGATGTATTGTTCTCTTGATGTATACCATCAATATTATAACTTGTTTCTTGTCCAGTTCCTTGGCATCTGAAATAAACAAAAAAGTTTTATCATAATGAAAGATGAAGCGGGGAATAGGGGTCAACTGACTCTCATTACCCCAATGGCGGTTTGTTTGCTAGATTTGAATTATTATACAAAAAACATCTAAAAATCTTATAAATTGCATTAATAAATATAAGTTTGATCCCAGTACTACGCTTTGAGATTATTATATACGTATAATTAACAAATATAGATACTCACGTTCTAGATCGAAATTCCGGAAATTTTACAACGGTCCCTCCGCTGTGACACTTATGTCGCTCCCGGGGATGCTAGCATGACTGGCGGGCCCGGCGTATGGGCAGTGCGGGAGGGGTGCTTAGCTAAACCACTTGCGACATAGCCGTATTCTGTAAAGCTTAAGGTTTAATTCATTTTGAATTGACCCTCATTGCCCACTGACTCCCATTCCCCCTGGCTCCCCTACCTACCTACTTACCTATCTAAGTACCTAGGCACATAATATTATAAGATACAAGAGGCATAGATAGAGATAGACTAGAGATTAGGCAACTATGATAAGAATAGCTATACGTACTAACTTACTTACTTAGGTACCTAGGTCTACTTAATAGCTATGACAGATGTTATCTTATCTCCTTACAATGTATCATGCATCTATTAATACTTATTTAGGTACCTATAATATAATACCCATCTATCAGTAGGTATCAGAATAAACAACTCAATGTGTTTTGTGTTAAACGAGTTTGAACTCTGACGTTGGGATAATGATAAGGAACCTCATGTTTGTCAGCAAAATAAGCTGATTGTTTTATGTTATTACCTAATATATTATAATTTATTTTGCCATTTCTCAATACAAGATTTTTTATTTAAGTATTTCCGTAGGTAAGATGGTTTCTAAGAATTTTTATTTAAGCCAAGCCAAAAGTGAAAAAATTGGACTGGATCAATTGGATGGATTCAATCCCACATCCCATTCACTTAACAGCCATGCTGCCAAAATTAACAATCAAACAACACCGTGGCGGGCTGGCGGGGAGGGGCTACCACTGCAATGCTGCAGCGGCAACATGGCAACAGCGACATCGTGTAGCGAGGACGCCGCGCCAGCCGCGCCCGCTCCCGCGCCCGGCCCCGCTACCGCGCGAAAGTGAAAATTCGCTCGGCACTTTCTCCCCACCCGGTCGCATCGGCCCGCCCCTCGCTGCACCTCGCTCCCCCCCCCCGCGCTCCGCAGCGCAAGGTCAGCCCCGCGTGCAGGCGGGCGGCGCGGCGGCGGCGGCGCGGCGACGCGCTGCGCTCTTGAAATTTCGCTTTCGTTCACTCGCGGTTATTAGTCGGCCGCGCGCACTCCGGCAAGCATGTGTCTCGTGTGACGCGCTCCACTACTTCCGCGCGGTACGTTCGATTTCGTTGGCAAGTCGATCGTGGCATGGCCCCGCGACGGCAAGGCGCTACCGGCGAGCGCGAGGCGGAGGAGGCTCGCGGGTGCTGTGTGCCCGGCGAGTGCCTGCGCCCCCGGGAACCTGTGCGCATCGAGGATGCCGTGCGCGTGCTATGTAACAACGACACGTGCGCCGCCGGCCGGTACATGCACCGAGAGTGTTTCGAGCAATGGGAAGGAGGAGTTCTCGCTTATCTCAAATCCTGCGGTCGAGCTCGCTCCTGGTCTGAACGTCAGAGGCATCAGAATTTATGGACTAAGAAAGGGTACGATCTGGCGTTCAAGGCTTGCGGCTGCCGGTGCGGAAGAGGGCACTTGAAGAAAGATCTGGACTGGGCGCCTCCGGGTGCTGCGATCCGCGCTGAAGAGGAGAAGAAGCGTCGCCGGCGCACCCGGTCTGGGCGCACGCCGGCGGTGCCGGACGGGCGCCCGCGCGCCTTCAGCCTGTCCAGCTCAGGCTCGTGCTCGCCACCCTCGGCGCCCTCCGAGCCGTCTGCCAGCCCCACGCACGTTCCCTCGCACGCCGTCACGCCTGCTAAGAAGATATCCAAGACAGAAATCGTTTCCGACAGGATCAGGTAAGAAACTTCACAAACTTATTTGAACTAACAATTTTCATAGCGGTTATCTGTAGGTTTTTTAACTCACACACATTAAGTGAATTCTACCTAAGCGCTGCGAAGCGGGTAAAAACTTTGGCGAGAGGAATATAAATAATTTCCTACTTGTTAATAAAAACATAGTAATGCTATGGTGTTACAAATTATAAACACATATCACCTATGCCTACGGATTGTTGAGTGCATTGAATTTTATTTGTGTAGGTTGGCACACCTACGTGGTGGTGTGTGTTGAATGCGTTTCTTGTCGGTTGTTTATATCGTATCGAATAGCAGTCACATAATTGGCGTAGAACTGGTCGGGGCAGTGGAGGCGAGCGCTCGGAAACCGGCCGCGAGCGTGGAGCCCTACGCTGTTGAATTTAGATAAGACGCAAGTTGTACTTCATGCACTTACCTAGGTTTAGTTAAACTTAAGGTGATAAAAAGTTTTTACCTTTAGACATCGGACGAGCTCAACGAAAGGTAAGTTGGTGTAGGAAAACAGTAGAATTAATTTTTATTTTCAATTAATAGCTGATTTGTGTGTTTTGCAGTTCAAGTTCAAAACTTGAAATTAATATGTAGACGAAACACTGCGGAAGCTTGGTGCCTTTTCTTTCTTTCACTAAAGAAATATACGTTGTTAAAAACTACTAGTAAACAAATCATCAAAATATTTAGTTTTTTTTCTTATCTTAAAACGCATAAAACATCCATTCACTTCCTGATCCCCATTATTTTGCGTGCTATTGTTACTAAACAACCTTGAAGAGATTTTTTATGTGTGGGTAATGTACAAAAAACCCTTGTAACATAACAATAGATACATATAAAAAAAACGAACTGTTAATCCTATTAGAATTAAGGCCACTACTTACAAATAAAACGAGTTTGAAATTAGAATGTATCGAATATAATCATAATCACTCGTTGAATGTTGCCATCTAAATAACGTGTTGCGAAATTAATTGTTTGTCATTGTCACATTTACGGAAGCGATTAAAAAAAAAAACATACATATGGGCAACAGTGGATCCAATTCATGAAATGACTAAGTCCATTTTTTACGTTATTGAGCTAGCAGTACTGGCTTGCTATTTTCTTTATTCCCTTTCGAATGGTCTATTCAAGATTCTTGGGAAAAGTCTATGCTTAAGTGCCATTTCCGATCAGTAAAAAAAAAGATGGATCTTCCATTCATAAAACCACTGCTTATGTCCAAGAAATTACTAAGTAATTAAGTTTTTTTGGAAGAAATCGCTAAGTTCATTAATTTTTCATTAAGTTATAATGGCAACACACGGCAAAAAAAAGTCATAATTTCTTTTATAACTTGTCACCGAGAAGGTTTTGTTGCGATTTTGTTTAAAATCTTATGTATACATACTTATGTTTAAATGGATCCTGATAACAAAGTAAAGAGGTGAGTGTTCTGTTTCACTAACTAGTGTGTATTTACAAAAGGGTAATCTGGCTAAGACAGTTACCGATTGCGAAATTGTTTATTTTTTTCATAAGGTTTCTTACAGAGTAAAACGCAAGAAAGCGGTCTCTTTGAGTCTGGGGAAAGTACCACCACTGATATTGGCGATTATTCTGCTTCATTTGAGGACGAATGGACACCCAAAAGAACTCGGACGTGCTTTCAAAAATAATGTACCCGCTTTGAATATGGAATAGCCGTTTTCACCAGTTGATATGTTACCAACGATAGATTCTCCACAACTACCCTCATTTTCTGACATTACCTACATCAAACCGCATAAAGCAGGATGAGCTAAAATGATAATGGCGATTATTTAGCTTCATCTGAGGACAAATGGACACCAAATGATTTAAGCCGAAAATTGTCCATTAGTATTTCGGCTGATGTACACCTACCCGCTTTCACTAACAAGTCGAACGTACCTAAAAGTTTCTTCTACCATAGGTACTCGTAGTGCATGAGACAATTTATCTGTTTAAATGACAATCAACGATAAATTTTACGATATTTTATTTATTTATAGAGTTATTTTCAAAAGAAAGAGGTAAACCAGAGTTTTCTGTGTCTAAGAATTTTAATGAAATTCTTAGACACAGAAAACTCTGGTTTACCTCTTTATTATTAGGTCGGTTACGGCAGATTAGTCAATGAAACGCCCGATGACTGGCGATGACTGCTACGACGCACCTGCTAAATTGCAAGATGTAAAGAGGTCGCTGGAATCCGTTCCTGAATCGGAAAGGTGTTTTTACGAGGATTTCTTTAATAGAACTCGGGACCCCATAACTGCCGAATTCAATTCTGAAGAGGTGGAATGATTAGCCATCATTATCATCTACCATTTATCACTCTAATATCACGAAGTCCAGGAATTATAAATAAGTCTCTATCGTGCTCCATCTTCGACCACATCATCGCATACCATCAGGTGAGATAGCGGTCAAGCGCATGCCTATCACTAATAAAAAAAATAAAAAAGTCCAAATATGTTGAAATTTTACTCCTGAGACTCCTGTTTCATAATTATATCGTTTTGATTCTGTCAATAAATAAAACTAAGTACTTAGTTTACGCTTTTTTTTATCAACGCATATTATTTCAGCTGACATTTAAAACATAAAATTATAATTATCTCAAATGTCACTTTTAGGACTTCATGATTTCTTGAATTGGGCCACTCTAGTTAAAGTGAGCTTTCAACTGACACAGCGGTTCTTTTATGATTAACAATAATTATTATAGAAATATATAATGTTTTATGTGTTATTGCATAATTCCCTTTTATTTATATCTGTTTTTTATTTTGTAATTGTTTAAAACTCAACAACAAGGTTTTTATTCCTCAAAATTTTAAAAAAAATAGTTCTCTGTCTACGGTTGTCTCACACGTTTTTCCATAGCACATCTGACATTGGCAGAATTGTCGACATCGGCATCATTGCCATAAACAAAAATAAAATAGAACGTCGAGTTTTATTTCGCGCCCAAATTGGTGGAGCCTTAAAAATGCAATTTCGTCGGCTTTACATTAACCGCGGTTCGCTGTACAGCTGGTTTCCGTTTCCTGGCAAAAGTGCGTTTTTCCCGAAATTACGGCAGCTGTCCCTTGCCCAAATTGTTGTTCAAGTGTTGTCTTCGCTAAAAAAGGAAACACCTGACGTTTGCATTCATTACGTTTGCGTCATTACAATATCGCTGCACCGCTTACCGCAATTTTTTTTGTTAACAATATTTTTAATTGGTAGCTACCTATGTAATCTAAACGTATGTATAAGTCACCGGATAGTTGCAAACTCCGTAGGATTGTAATAGATCTTTTTTAGATTATAATTTTTCGATATAATGTGAGCAAATAATTTTGAGTAAGTAGGTACAACAAATCCGATACAAATTCAATAGTAGGTATCCAATATAAATATTATATCCGTGCCCTATTGAGAAAAATGAGTAATTACAATTTTACGCAATGTTTAACAATCTTACAGCGTCTACAATTTTCCGGTGACATACATAATAACAATATATGAACTCATATAGGTAGGTACCTACATAGATTATTCAAATACATAAGTAGGTAAGACATGTTTTTTAATTCGTGGTGACGTGGTATTTTGATTTCTCAAAACTATGTAGGTAGGTATCTATTAACATTTTGCTAATAATTTTGAAGTTTTGAAAATATAATATATTGCAAAAACTAAAGTCACAAGTTCTCTATTTACTTACTGTCAAAATAAAAAAAATACAATGTACCTCTAAATTCAAAATCGAAACTCCATTTCAAATAAAAGTACAGTCGCATACAAAAATGCATAGCCTGTGTTGTGGGGACAATATATTAATCGTTTAAACCATTAACTAGCCGATATAGAAACGTCGTCATTATCCTTACTACTTAGGCAATTTAGTCTATTAATAGAGAAACACATGAATGAAATAATGAACCTCGTTATCCTGTGTTGATATTTGAGCGTTTATAAATAAAACTCAAAAACGCTGTTGAAAAAAAATGTGGATTAAAACTTTTGAGAAGTTTATTTCGGTAGAAAAAATACAAGTTTTATTAAATTCTTTTTTTTGACGTTGATAGATTATGCATTGATAAAACACGGTATCTGTTTGTCATGGTGGTAATCTTATCATTCTTATCTTTTCATGTCTGTTGATACAAGTTTTATATCACAGATATGCGCATTCAAAATTTAGGACATCATAACATTTGAAATAAGACTAGTTTGTTGTTTTCGTATCAAAATTGGCAAAACAGAACAGTACAACTTTTAATTCGAAACCGGTTTTTATCAATTATATTTGTACGTATATCCGTTTGAGGTTTTAGTCAAAATAAAACAGTAGCTTTGTGTTATGTTATTATTCTGATTATATAATTTACAGAACAATGCAAAGGGTAAACTCATTTAATTTTCTGTACAGCAAATTGCACTTTTTATTAATTCAATGCGAATTAAATTGGCTACTGCAATTTCCTCACGACTCTTCACTTTACAATTTTATTTTTAGATTTAATAAAAAGGAACGAATTAGGAATAGTTTTAATTGGACGTAGGTAGTTCTCAAAACAGGAACGATGGTTGACAACTTGAGCGAAATTATTGAGTTAAATAAATGCATAAAATGATTTAATTATATTGAAAAAAAATCTAGGCTTTCTATACAAATCTAATAAATACAATCCTAAACAACAATTTCGAAATAAATTGCCAAAAGCAAGTTTTCTTTTGCATACTTTTCTTCGAAAAAAGTAGCAGTTCGTTTGCTTTATATTTCATAATATCTGATTTTATAACTTTTATATTAATTTTGGACGTGGTCTGAAATAAAGATTTATTATTATAAAAATGATATAAGAACTTGATGTATTTTATTGAGAAAATAAGTCTTTTTACGTTAATTTTCCTCAGTTCAAGAGTCGCGTGCCCATTAACGTGTGACTCTTATTCATAAGTAATCGAGTGTAGGTGATGGTCGGTATTTGCTTTATTAAATCGTGGGCGAACTCCGACACATCCAACCACTCTTTATTCATTCGTTATTTCAACTTGACCTAATAAAGATGGTCTATCCAATAACCTCGGCGATTTGATACGTGTAAACTCCACGTGCCGTTAAAAAAACATGATTGCATATTTTGGGTGTTTTGCTTTTAAATTATAATAGTATCTCTTTATTCTCTGTTTTTGTTGCATTAATGCGATTCATATCACATGGTCAATTAAAATAATTCAACATATCGCTCACAAGCTCCAGAGTATTTTTATCTTCTCAAAATTGATTTCACTAACAGTCAATACTACTTTACTTCAACAATTTGAACAAAAAAAAAAATCAAAAACAGATAAACCCGTCATGATAAATCTTACGTCATTAGGCGAGGCACCAACTACCAATAAGATGTCTTAAATCGATTCCAAACAGAACAAATGAAGCAGTTAGTATGCGCCGGCGCTCGTTTTGTTTTCAATTATGTTACTAACGCATAAATACAGTCTATTATGTCCTGAGTCTTTATATCGGACATGAATTTGAAATTCTATGTTTAAAAATTTTAATAACGCTTTTGTGAAGGATTAATGGAGGTTAATTTAAAAACTGACCGAGTTAACGATTTACTTCAGTTTTGTGGTTATTGAGATAAACTTACAAATTAAGTACAGGTGCAGATAAAATGCGTTTTAGCATTATAGTAAAAACTTTGAACTTTTCTTTGAATCGACTTAGTTCCTGTCAGAATTTCACGAACAACTTAGCAACTCTATGTTAAACATTGTTTATGTATGACTTACGTTGTATTCCTGTTGCTATATAAAACTGAAGGAAATTACCTGTTTAAAATAAAGCCATTTGCATTCCGCGTCCGTCTGAGGTGCGTCGCATATTGTGTTGTGTACATATACTTAAGACATCTTGCGTGAATTTATTGAGTAAGAACTACAGCTGTCGTTTTGAATACCTACTATTTACAAGCCTTTAAAATTTAGTTTTGTTACCTGCAATGTTTATTTTGCATTCTGAGCAATATGAGGTTAAATACTTCCTCTTTAATTGCTCGTTACCTAGGTTAGTGACCTGCTACCGATTACATGTATAGCAGTGGTTGTATATTTTCCGTTTACCGATTCAGCAACTAAGTTACATAAGATTTGCGGGCAAAAATCCTGCTACCGGAGAAATTAAAATAGATAGAAAAAATGCCAGAGATGATTTGAGCACAATCTTTTTTGTCAATTGTGAGAAACTCACAAAAAACGCTTAGCTATGTACTTACTAAATGAGAGCAACGCTACTTCGTAAGATTATATTGACAAGACTCGGGCTGTGTTGCTATGCTGTTTCTTTGATTTTTGATAAGTACCATGCCGTGGCATGGTATCAAAAGAAACAGCAAAAACACACAAAACAATTAAATATAAAAATATTTAACAACATGATATTCATAAGTACAATTATTGTGTTTAGTGGACGCTATAATTTTAGCAATTAATTACTACTGTATAAAATATAAATTATAGTCAGCATTCACTGTAAATACAGGCTGCCGGCTGGCCATAATAATAACAAAAAAGAATAAGTAATACAAAGTGTATTTAAAAATAACCTTTAACATTTAATCGAAATAATGTAAATGTCTCTATTTTTCTCCTCCTTATTTCATTACCAAGGACATGCAAGTAGGTAACATTTAAAAAAAAATACTAACTAATCGTTTGCAATTAAAACCAAATATGTATGCATTTAGAAAAATTAAAACCCTTTATAATTAACCAAATTATATACCCCAAGAAAAAACACCATTTATGTAATATATAAAATGATTACATTGACAGTAATATCCTTTTAAATCTAGTAAATTATTATATACCTGTTCTAGTTCTCAACTAAAATGCAGTTTACATTTGTATGATAAAGCGGTTCCTAAAAAACCAGTTTCTTTAAATATTAATGAGTGGGCGTGACTTTTTTCGTAAAAAAAACTCGGTTGTTTAGATATTTGGCAGCGTGTTATTAAGCTTTTAAAGTATAATGTAGTTATAGTCAGAGTTGGGCGTAATCAACTACTTTTGTAATCGGATTAATAATCTGATTGAAAGTAATCATGAATACATCAATCATGATTACTTTTAATCTTGATTACTTTCAATCATGACTACATTTGTAATCATTAGTTTTGATTACAATAGTCAGTAATCTTAATTACATGGGTAGATTTGATTAATTTTTTAAGCATATTTTTAATAAATGCGGTTTTATTTTCAATCAGTATGTATCTTGTATGTCTGCGTTTTTCTAAAAACGCCAAGTGTGTTAACTTGCTAGTGGTCATACCTAAAAAAAAAAAAAAAAAATATATAAAAAAAAAACTTAAATTGATTCACGAGTCTAAACCGTGACGTATTGGCCTATGTGTTTTGGTGTTTAAACATTATTATTGTAAAATCAGTATTTATTGTAAAATGGCGTCAAGTTCTTTTTTTCGATTCCTAAATGTAGTTAGTATGCATCAATCAAAAAAGTAATCAAAATAACGATTACAAACTAATAATCATTAATCACCGATATGATTACTTTCTTGATTAATTTCCGTAATCTGTAATCTTGATTGATGATTACAAAATGTAATCGTAATCCTTAATCATTAATCTGATTACAATTTGCCCAACTCTGGTTATAGTTATTATCTAAGGATCACGTAATATTATATGCGTGAAGTAACATTATGGAATGTAAAATTGTTTTGGTATGAATGAATTGTATTATTTTTTGTCCGATATACTGCGGTAACATAGTATGTTTTTCAAGCTACCATAACGCATTATTATTTACGGAATAAAAACTGCGGTTTTATTAATCCTTTGATAGGTTATTCTAATTGAAACGTTAATTCAATATAATTAACTAGATCCTTTACGTTCATTCATTTCTTATAGTAGGTAGTCCTGAATACATACAATTATAATGATTTCAGCAATGAATAATCTCATGAATATATATTTGATAAATATCGTGATATGTTTTAGTTACTTACATAAAAAGCATTCATTTGAATCACGTCGCTGGCCTTGAGCCGAGCTCGACGTAAACACGAGTTTAAGACCCTGTTAGTATTGCGAATCGTAAATTTTCATTCATATTTGTTAATGTTATGGTATTTTTCCATATTTACCAAGATATCTCGAAAGGACACATGTTGATCTCCAGAATAATTAACTATTTTAATGTGGATTAAAATGTTTGTGCACCCGACTGTATGTAAGTAGGTACGTAAGTATTTTTTTTCTTTTTACAATTAAGACGCTAAGTTGATGGCTTTTTAAATTTATTCATCCTGAAATATCTATGAAAATGATTGGTTAGTGCCAGATTACATTATAGAATAAAAAAACAATTGCCTTTAATTAATCAGGTCATTTTTTGCCTGATATATAAATCTAGTCTTTAAAATTAGCAATGTAAATGTTAAACATTGGCTTGTCAATCTCTCGGTAAAACTGATGTGTACTCTGAGTACTTACACTAGGTACTTATTTAAATTACATTTAAGTGCAGTCCGTAGCATGTCTGAGGCGCGACCACTGTGACTCAGTCGCCAGTCGGGCGTGAAGCTAACTTGAGGAGGGGAGGCCTCTAAAGGATATCACTGCACCACATTGAACACGTCTTGAAGTGTGTGTCAGGTTTTATTGAAAGTCCTCCATCCAATTTAGGAACGACTTGCAAGATGTTTGACTTTGACTTCAAATTAAATAACAGCCGAATACAATTATTTAACAACAGAACAATAACAATACCTACATAGAACCAAAATTATGAATGACTGTACAATTGATATGAGTATTTAAAAATAGAATCGTGCAAAATTATTGTCACTGACGGGCGCCAGAATTATTGTGGTCAAAATTGGAATTCTAAAATTAAATTAAAACATCAAATAAAACACACTTGAGGCATGTTGACTGATCGAAACATTTGCATTAAACACACAACTAACCTCACAGTTTTAAATTGCATGTATCTAATGAATGAGTCAATGCATTCTCGACACACTTGCGGTTATTTCTTACATAAATGCGCATGATTTGCTACGCCGCTATGAGTAACCAATAATTATGTACCTTTATTTTTTCTGAATTTAGAAAGCAATTTATTGTTTAACAGAGGCGAGAACATTATTTTCTAATGCATTACCTACTATATTTACTATTCATTACTCACCCACTCGTCTATTGCGAATTTTCCGTGGAAAATATACACAGGCGCAGTTTTTATGTGTTCTATTTTAAACCGTCGAATGTTTCGAAGTAATAATGTAAAGTAAACCATTCACTTTGTACGTGGTCCAATTTGTTACCAGGGTAACCCGTAACAACCGTGCCGTAATTTTCTTAGATTAAACAATGTTTTTCTGTTGTTCGTCGTCGTGGTCAATTGTCTGAAGTGTGTCTGGATTTCCCGCCAGTAAGAGGCGGTAGTTTCCGTTCCCATGCCGGCGACGCGCCCGGCGGCGGCGGCGGTGCGCCGGTAGCCGGCACGGCTCGTTAGCGCCGTTTTTAGGGCGTGATCGACGCAACGGCGCATGCCTGCATAAATTGCATCCAAATACACAACCCACTCGAACCCCTTTTGCGTGCATCTCTAATATTACCGTCACGCATCCATCGCAGGCGACCTTGTATCGAATTTTTAGAACACGATACTCACCTTTACCGACCGAAAGTCGGTTTAGCCTAGACAATGCTGCCTTTTTACATTTGCAAAGCTTAAAAAGTCCCTTGTCTCGTCATTTTACTTGCAAATTCACGTGATTATGCATAGTGGAGTCGGGCAAGATGTATTTACGTGTGCATTGTATGCATTGTGTAGTGTACGCGTGTGGGCACGCACCAATATGTCCCGCTCCACACGACACTTAGTACCTACATATACACGGCCGTAAGTTCCCCTCGCATTCTGTTTCATGCGACAGTCTGACTCAAATGATCGATGCTACCCTAGCCGCCTAGGATGCACTTTGCAGCTCGAAAATTATTAATGGCTCCTAAGTGTGGCGTGTTTGCCGTTTTAAGTCGTCCTGTTTTCTACTTCATCCTATTTAACAATTTATTTAAATTGAAGTGAGGCGCGACGCTTTCGTCTCGAGCGTTCATTATCAATTTGTACTCTACGACTGGTTTCTGCTTCGATTTCATTGGAAAATGTTTATGAAATGTGGTATTTTGTCGAGGCACCACATACATGGTCAGTACTGCAGGCAATCGAGCGGACTCGCGACAATTCAGAGCGAACTATGCATAATTTATCCATTAATTCTCAAAATGACTCTTGGAAGTTCTGCTCTCGCCAGACCGCGATGACCATCCTCGACATAATGTAAGCAACAGTTTTGCATGAAACTTTGAAAGTTTCTACCACAATCCCAATTGTGGGCGCAATAAAAATAATTTAAGAACAAAATGTAGCTTGGTGTTAGAGCGAGACGCGAGTGGGCTGTTCCTTTCTTGTAGTGCATCGATGCACTTAGTGGGTTAGTGCATAGTTGTGCGCTGCAAGTCTGAGCGTAAAAACAAACTAACAAATATTTTCACAGCGTCCGCTTGCAGCAAGCGGGAGAAAGTTCGGGTAGGTTCAGGGACGAGTTGTGGCTATTTGCGTCTCGTGGCGGGCGATCGCCGATGCAATTAAATTTGTAAACGAAGCTTTATGTTCCCGGGGCTAAATATAAGAGGATGGTGCGACGTTGCCGTGCGGTGCGGCGGCAATCACTTTCGTTGCATTCCTGCTTCGAGACCCTGCATCCAATATTGTGTCTTCAAGTCGCCTTGCAATGCAACATGCTTTGTGAGCGGTTTCCGCCTTTTATTTAACTAAACACACAACTGCACAGCTAAAATTAAAAAACGAATTGTTTCCTCGGAAAATACATTTTGATTTGAATGAACTTGAAACTTGTTCGTGACAATCGAATTTCACATTTTCCGATGACTTGCGGTTTAGGGAACTCATTCAAAAGTGAAATTTATGTGCCATTATTTAAATATTGAAATAAATTGCAATTGCTACTGTAAGTATACGAGATAATGTCATTAAAGAAGTGAGCGTTGGATGTAGCAATCGGCGCTAGTAAGCAAAGTTCAGTAGTTCAATGCGCTCGAACACCTATCGCGTTCATTGTCCCTTCGCAAAGGTCAAATCTACTGTTGCAGTCGCCTATCCAGTGTGCCTTGAGCTTTAAAAAATATAACCATACGAGGGCTAGGCTAACTTTAGTGCTTTAAAACATTTTTAGGTTAAAAACAAATTAAGGTACGCGACAAAACGGTCGCTTGCTGTGCTCTAATTTAAATGGGCTAATTTGTCAAAGGAAAACAAAAGAAGGTACCTAAGTAGTCCGATACGGAAATAAAAAAAACCTGATCTATCTTAATTAGTTCAAAAGTTATTATAAACCTTATGAAGTGAACAAAAACATCTGCTGATGGTTTTTATTTCCATAATAAATTTATTATTTCCTTCATTTTAATTGCCAGATGAGTCGGCAACAAAAACATAACATAAGCAACACAATTCAACCTCATAAAAATGCTAATTTATGCTTTTATAAATAAATAAAAACATTTAATCAAAAGACCATGAATTAAACATTTTCTTCTTTTTAAAATATGGAAATACAAATTCACTAATGAATTTAGAACACAAATCAGTACCATTATATTTGTTTCCAAACCTGTTATTTCTTATCTTCGAATCTGGAAGGTGTTTTAAGAAAAACATTTATGATTGTAGTTTTTTAATATTAAATTATGAAAACAGCTGAACTTTCAATGTTCAGAGTAAATTGCGGATGTTTTAATTAAAATATTTATGTTAATGTTAAAAAAATTCGGGTCTTCGATTAAATTGTTTTACTGAAGTCCTTTTCTGCCAAACAATATAATATCTTGTTTCATGTTTTGTTTAATTTCTCCCGGAGCAGGAGATTTTAGTACCGAAGTAATATGTCATGCACCTTGCGATCTCTGTCTGACTTTTGACTCTGAAAGTAGCTTTGTTATACCATAATTACGATCATAGATAAAATTAATTACAGCAATGTCTTGTTAAACTTAATTACGTAACGGTGTATATGTTGGATATCGCTTTATCAAAAACTTGTCCACATAAATAATAAGTTTCCCTTTTATACGATGTTATAATTTAGTTATGAAGTCATAAACAATTTTAATTTAAGTATGAGTTTTTCTCGGTGTAAGAGCTGCTAAGAAATAAATTGTATTTTTTGTTGGAGGAAAAGATTTATGAAAAAAAAACAATACTTATTTATAAGTATATACTTACCTAAAACTCTTCCGTTTCTGGTGACTGACTGAGAGACAACGCACAGCCGAAAGTACTGGTCGTAGAAAGCTACAATTTGGCATGTAGGTTCCTATAGGGGAGCACTAAGAGGATCTTGAAATTCCTAAGGGAACGGGAAAAACGGGTTATACGCGTACGAAGTCGCGGGCAAAAGCTAGTGTGTTCTAATATACAAAACCATTATCTTTCAAAGTTCAGAAAAAGATGAGGAAAAAGAAAAAGTAGATCCGTATAATTTGTTAAAAATAATAATTTACAAAACAAAAAAAGTCACAGCACAGGATTTTCAGTAGTCAAAGAGAAGGGGCGTGACAGCACACATGTAATACTGAATGACAAACGCAACGTGCAATAAATTCTAAGTTTGTCCCCTGTCTCATTGCCTAGTCAGTTGGTCGTGCCATGATTGTTTGCAATATATTCGCTGCAAATTGCTCGCAGCACCACGAGAATGACGTTCACAGCAGATTTATAGTTGCGTCGACTCGTTAACTTGATATCCTATCAAGTATTACACAGCTATTATTAACAGCTATGTCGAGTGTTTGTATTAAGTGCAATCGAATAGTCTGGGTATTTGTTTCACCAGACATTTTAATATGATAATCATTGTATACAATTCATTTGATATCTGGTTAAAAATGCGCTGCAGTCGCTGCAGGTTGCCAAGTTTGTGTGAATAAATTGTTGCCTGGGTATCGTGTTGATGCAAAATCACGAAATTATTCTAGAATAAAATAAAGTCCAGACATTTTAATACCCTGAAATTATATGCATTTAAATTTTCATGAAGGGATTGGTCATTTTATAATAATTACGATGCTACGTGGCATTAAGTACTCCACGTGTAACGTTTTCAAGAATATTTTTGAATATATTTCCACGCGAACTTGTATTTTGCAATGTGCAGTTGCCAAAGGTATTAATTAGCATAAAATATATAAAAATCTTTCAGACACCACGAACGTAAATATGCCAATACTTCGAATAAACCACAGCGCAGTTTACAGCACGTTTGAAATGCAATAAAATAGTATTTTATGTGTGTCAACAGAACACTAACCATACCCAACAAATACATGGTTAGGAAGGTCAATGCGTTACACATAATGCATTTGTTCATACAACAATTGTCGCTACATTGTAGTAACAGTGCACTTTTATTTCCTGCCATAAACATGATTATGTAGGAACAGAAATATAATATGTGGTTACTGATGACGATGAGTAATGTGAACTGAGTATTTTTTAAGTAAATCGACACACAATCCGGCTCATGAGTTGCAAGTTTTTGATTGCTTTGTGAAAAGCTTTGGGTAGCGATACCGGCGGTTGTCATGCCAATGTTAGACCATGTCATATCGCACGGCTAAGAATCAAGAAAAAGAATTACAACTGAAGATTCAGCTTTATTCGAGTTTCGAAACTAGTATTTTAAAAATAAACTTCCACAGTCAATCTCCTTATTTTCCACAGCCAGACCTATTACTCTAAATCTGCGCAATCTAATTGAATCTTTGACATCTATAAACGAATCGTGACCATCACATTTACATATTATTATTTGCTCCAATTTCTGTCCGTCCCCTTCCCTGCGGATATCTTTACAAGACATTCAGAAAAGTTCATCTAGATTTAAAAAACACAGTATCTATAGGTAATAAAGATTTTTATCTGCTGGCTAATTTATAAAATCATACAAGGATAAATTAGTCAGAACAAGAAACAATGTTCATGGACATTGCCAACTCAACGACGCAAAAACGAAACATTTTTTGTTAGTCATAAAATTTAGTCATTTAATCCTCATCGCACGTCTTGGTTAAACTCATCATACTTGTCATAGCAGTCTTAATTTAAAGAACATGTTGCGTGTTTATTTTGGTTCATTTTTAATCCAGACTTAAATAAAACTAAAACGTGAATACTAAGTTGCATAATATGATGCACAAACCGTTTCATTCATAAACGAGCTATGTTCTTTTATAGCTTCGTTCCTAGGTAATGTTAACACCAACGATTGGCTTTGCATGTAATTTGCAAATCAATTACGACAATTATCAGCAATAGCTAGTACATTTAATAATATGACCATCTGTAACGACATGACTGCAATAATCACAGACAGATAGTAACATCATACCAAGATGTATTTTTTTTGTTTTGCGTCTGAGGTCAAAGGAAACTATAATGATGGAATGCACTTGACAAAAAATATCCCATCTCCATCTGAAACCAAATTTTCCTATAGTATTCGTTGCATGCACATGAAAATTTAAAGCAAAATCCCCAACTGTGAATAACAATTGCTTCCAATTTATCATTTTCACATTCGACTGAACATTCTGAATAAGACTAATCGGACTTGATGGATATAACTCAGTCGATTCCTTCGTAGTTTCGCTACGATGCTTCGAATCTATTGATGTTTAGTTCCAACTTCGGAATATCTGAATCTGATTCGAGACATCACACATCATTGACTGACAAAAGCCCTAATTGTAGCAACATAAACTTGAATCAAACAGACAGAACAAAACTAAACGTCATGCAACAAAGAGCAGTAATTTTAGGATGCAAAAATGAAAAAAAAAAAACTGTTTTATCATTTTCAAACGTTACGCGATGCCGACCGTGATTATGAGAAAGAATCGTAATGAACCCACTGTTGCACTTGTGCTGTGTCGCCACAATTACGTAATGTTTCCCACACTGTAACAGGTTTTGTGATTTAAGCGTTCACGTTTGCGCACTCGTAACATGAAAATTATTGTCTTTGATTTGTGTCTTGCTCGCTAATAGAATAACTTAAGTGGCCTGTTTGTTTACATCTTAATGCAACTAGAGATACGAATTTGAAATTTTAAATCTATTTTAATAAATGTATGTAGATGTCGTGTGCAACTGGTTGTTTTAAGGAAAATCTTATAAAGTGGTCTATTTTTAGATTGCATATTTAATAAACAATTAATAAACCCGACAGTTGCATCTAAAAAAGTAAAGTGGTTTTACAAGGCGTGATTGTTAAGAAGAAAAAGAGAATCGCGGAAATATCGAAAACAAAAAACTTACCTTACTTGTTCCATCTTACTCCACAACAATCTATAACCTTCACAGTTTTCTACACAAATAACTTTTATCGGATAATGTTGGCACTCTGGACGAACCTTTGACATTTTAGGATCCACTAACGAGCTACCCATTTATCGCACTAGTGGGTAAAGTAGGTACCTACCTACCTATAAAGTCTGTTGTTGTCAAGAAAATTCCACATCCTTATTATTTTGACATTTAACTCGAAGAGTTGAAGTAAGCTATATAAAGACGCTACCTGTCTCGAATCACTAAGGATTTCTCGTCGATTTCGCATAATTCGAATAAATATTCATGCAATCATTGTTTAACTTGTAGATTTTTTTGACATCAAACAAAATGGTTGTAGGTAAACATGACTGTTGAATATAAAAACTGTGTTTTTGTGCAATTGTATTCCTTTATTAGCTGAGAAAACCGGCGATTCATTTAAATATTGGCAAAGTATTTGTGGATAGGATTAAGTTTTATGGCAATATTAAAAATTCTGCAAGTTTATTAGAATAGCCCACTGTGTATTATTTTGAAATAATACACAGTAAAATATAATCATCAATTAATAGAAACAAGACAGTTCTTAAAAGCATAGTGACATTGATAAATTAGCCAAACATAAATTTTCAAAATACATAATTTTACCAGAACTAGGGTTGAGCAACAGTAATAAAATTGTTCTAAAATAATATTATCATTAAACTGTTGCGAAATATTTATAGCGTCGTTGGAGGCCCGACCGGGTTAAAATTAGAAGCTTAATAAAGATAACTAAAAGGTCTATTTTTGCTTAATTTATCAATCGCTACGGATTTTCCTGTAATCGTGTCATACGCTGTCTTATAAGTATAACAATAAATGATTAATCACTTTAAACCGGTTTTTATTATAAAAAAAAACTAATATCTAACATTGTGAATCTAAAGTACATGAAAACCAGTTGAATAAGAATGAGTTAAATATCTAAATATGTTAATTGTTTATTTAATATATCTATGTCATCAAATGCAATAAAATTGTGTTTATATGTTCTAATTATGAGTTTGAATATCATTAGCAGAATAGGATTGTTTTTTTTTATGGTAATGATGAGTTTATGAAACAAAACTATTAATTAGAACATTTCAATTCAAGACCTAATTAACTTATAAAATACAACGTCCTCAAAACAGTTTTCTAATTAAAAGTCCGTGAGTTATCCTTCTTCGTAACATAACTACGCAGTCAGAAAATGATAAAATGGCGGACAACATTATGTAACAGTGCCATACATTCCGTTGCATGCTTTATCGCATTTATTTTTGTTTACAATGAATCAAACAGGCCTAAAATAAAACTGTTGTTCAGTGTTACGCCCGATTGAGTGAGTCAGCTAACTTTTTACATAGTGTAACAGGGCTGTGTTTATCGCCATTTCACTGGAAATTATGTTTACAATTGAATTAAATTGAAACGATCTGTTCTTTTTACTGTTTAAAGCTCAATTTGTATGATTTCTGGCAAGTAGGTGTCTATGTATGTGACAATATATACCTAATATATTCAAGCGTGAATTTGTGTGACCGGAACAAATTACTCGGCCAATAAATCTGGTCTAATAATCTCATTTTAAAATCAATTACTACTCGTGCGAGTTAACTTGACACCTGGGGGTCTACTCTCTAAGCCCGAAGTCCGTAGTTACGGCCTTGTCCGTTTTCTATTCCGTATCACCTACGGACTTATGATTAGTCCCGAACCCAAACTAAGAATGAATGACAACACGATTTGACAGTTGTTTCATTTGACAGACAGAACGTAGACTCGAATGACTTTCGACGGTTTAATTTAAATTGAAAAATTAAATTTCAATGAAAATAATTATAAATGTTTCGGTAACAGTGATGCTAACGCGTTTTATGTTGTTTTTATAGAAATCAATTTATTTTCCACGTATGTTGTTACTTATGTCATTATTTCGTTAGTTTACCAGCCAAAATAATACTTAATAAAAAACATGTAGGCAGCCCTGCACGTAATGAAGATAGCTGTAGATCGATCGCCCCGCCCCCACGAGCAATTGAACTAATAGCCTAATTATTTTTATTGCCCGTTTGTTTGGCCCAGCACATCTCTCATCCAATTTTTCAATTTAACTCTTCAACGTACAAGAAATTTATAAATGGAAAAATAATCCCTAACTAAAGCTATTGACCGATACATTCTATTCGTTTGTCAATTAGGGGCCCATTTCAACAAATTCTTTACTCACGGAATTTTCGCCTTTGTTAAAGTTAAAAAGAGGTTTGATTTAATTGGAATGTCGTGATTTAGATAAGTAGCAAACAGTATCTTTGTTCGTAAACGGTTCGGAATGTTTCTGGAATTTTAATTCGACATTAAGGACTTCTTAAAATATTTTTCTCAAGCTAACAAACAATACATCAACCAGCCTTAAAACATAAGCTATAATCATCATCATACATTTCGTACCGCTTGTTCTATCGGCCTTGATTTTCTATTATACATAAAATCGTGCCCATCATATTATATTTAGCACTTTTTGTAAACACATAGCTACACTACGTTTTTGTTTTCGCGGCAAATAATTATGGCGGCAAACGCGCGGCGTAGTTTGCTTTTATGGCAAAAATCGTGAGCGAAATAGCCGAGACTGTTAGGTAATCGAATTTAGTGGGGCCGTCGGGTCCTATTGTTCGCCGAGGCCAAGGTCTTCGGTGTTTACATCGCACGTTTCGATGATGATGCATCATTATGACCGCTAAAACTCACACCTTAATGGTACGTTGCGTTCGAAAAAACGAGACGTGTCAATACCGAGTAGGTGTGGCTTTTGAGCTTAGGTTACAGAACAAGCAACGTTTTAAATTGAATTGTTATGCTCGTTAAAGTCTGGGATGGGAATAATGTTTGTTCAGAAAAGTGAATAGCATTCTACACGTCGCAATTCTAAATAAAAACTACTGAAAAATATTCGTAGAGTACGCTTATATAAACCACGGAAACAAGTATTACCTAATCTAGATGTTGTGTTAGGTATTGCCATTGACCTTGGCAAGCGAATTCATAATAACAATTGTTCGAAGCAGCCGTAAAACTCATTACATTACAGTCCACAGCTGTAAAATGCGATTACGATCTTTTATTTACAACGATTTACATTATAGCACAATGTTATTGTTGTGGGACTTGTTAATAAATGTTGTTATAAACTTTAAATTAAAACATTTTGTTAATTTAATTAAAGTGTTTTGGTAAATGATGTAACGTATTATGAATAACTCCCACGTTCTTAGATTATTTAGTTGTTGTTATGTGTAGATACGTAAAGTGATGTATTACGTTACTAGCGCGGGGGCGAAGCGCTGTTGATACACACATAAAGCATTGTACTGACCATGTTCGACGACGAGATACAACCACGATTTGGTCGGACAGTTTGTTCCGTCTGTCTGCCTTAGTGTAGGTAGTCACAGACTAGAAACGGGCCTACGACTTCACGCGACGTCTACGCGCCAGAGATGTTTTCAAATATTTCTTCTGTTTGACGTTCATTATTGAAATGTGAAGACTGGTTATCTTGACTGAGAGCATGTCTGCCCGCTGAGCAACCAATCGATAAATCAATATATACGTATTTGCTTGCACATTGCATGTTAAACGTTCTGTACCTACCAATAATTACGTAAGCATCGTAAGAAATTTCGAGGCACGTTCGCGCCTCACGCATGTGTGAATGGCGCCCAATGGCACCTTGGAGTGTCTTTGTTTTATGCGTCTGTTTCCTTTGTCATGTCATACGTTAATTGTTCCGTCTCAAGGTCTAACTGGGAGTCCGTTTAGGGTGAAAATATCTGGACCGTGACCAAAATAAATGCGTTAAGTGGATCGCTGGCATACACGCATGGTTTAATTTAAATTGATGTTAGTAAATATTTTGTACGGTGTGAGAAAACATATAAGTATTTAAGAATGTTAAGGCATTGTTAGTGGACAGAATTAGCATATCAACATTCGGAGTCAGTATTACTAGAGGTCATGTAGGTAATATAAATAGTAGGTAGCGTTCCACCTTAGAAACTATTTGATCGTATCTGATACAGCACAATGCTCAATTTATGTCACAATTTAAAGCCCAATATGTATTTATCTTTGGTATGTACTATTTATATGTAAGTAGTTTTTATTTAAATAAGGAACGTTGTAAATTGTATAGCGCCAAATAAACGAGTTGGTAGTTCGCGCAAGCAGTTTGCATTTGAAAAACGAATGCAAAAAAAACTTGAGATTTTAAAATAGTGAAAAGCACTGAGCTGACAGTGATTCAAAAAAATTAATATTCCAATTCTTTTTATGCTATTCAGTCTGTTCTTTGTTACACTTTTTATGGCTTCCATTGGCAGACTCACAGGGTTAAATCATTGTGTTACTTCAAGCACGTACAAAAAACTTCATGGTGGAGCACATCAATTTGCGGCAGACAATGCTAGCTTACTTACGTGATTCTAATCTAATAATGGGGTGGGTAGGTACAAGAAAATGTTTCATTACATTTTGGTTTGTGTCGGAGAAGCCGGTCGGTGTAGTGCTGTACCTACGTGGGCCGCATGAATGAGAAAGTCTTGAACCGGTTCGCAGTTAGCTTCTACAGGCTGAGGTGTCTACTTTCAAATCACAATAGGCATTCGCCTTATCTCAGTACTAAACCGAACAACCAGCTTCTGTATCATAAAACTGGTGCCTATAGCTTAAAATACCACCGGAATAAATTGACTCCAATCGAAGTTTAATTGGAGTGAGGTTATGGAAATTGTTATGATCAATTTTATCGACCGTCTTAATCGTGTCAGAACAATAAACAATTGAATATCTATCATTATTCTTTGTACAAGTTTTTCGCAACAAATGTAAGATGAAAACACCAAATACCTTTGTGTACCTACCTGTAGCCTTGCATGGCAATGTTTGTTAAACACAAATGTTAATTTAAAACGTCTTGATAAATAAAACAATGTCTTAAAAGAACAGTCTGAACACCAAGTGCTAAAAGCACTTGGGCAATAGTCTGGGCACACTAGTGCCCGTTTTCGCTACCACTGAGTGGCATCTAAATGTAAACATCTGCCTAGCCTTTTCCCAACTATATTGGGGTCGGCTCCCAGTCAAACCAGATTCAGCTGAATACCAGTATTTTACATGGAGTGGCTGCCTGTTAGACCTCCACAACACATTAACTGGGTAACTCGGTAGTTCTTGGCAAAACTGGAGTCAGATTTACTGGCTTCTAACAATCCGTCACGACTGCCAAAGATTTACAAATGACAGCCGGGACCAACGGCTTAACGTGTTTTCCGAGGCACGAAGGAAACTCGGTATGTTAAGATGGTCACCTATCCACAGGCCCACCTTGAAAAGCGTTGCTTAACCTTGAAGATCGACCCATGTGGCTGTTATTCTTATAATGTTTATTATATCGTTTTTCATTACTAGAAAATGTATACGATGACGATGTCGATTCAGGACAGCTTTATGTCTTAATTTCTGTTTTCGGAATTAAGCAGGTACCTATGTCAATAAATGTCAATGACTGTTAAATTGTAAATTTATCTGGCGTCGACCAATTATGTAATTCCCTAAGTTTCGCTCTTGTGGCTTTTCCCGCCAATTTTCCTGGATAAAAACTGGTCTATGACATTAAATGATAATGTTGCTTTCTGTCAGTAGAATCTTCAAAATGGTATCGTATCAGTTCTTCCAGTGATTGCCTTTTTTTACAAACAATAAAAAACAGTTTAATATCTTTCGAAGACGTAACGTGTCGCCTAATTTTAATAAAAACTTGTAAAAACAATATACAACTAAAATTGTCTATTACCGTTAAAACCATTGCCTTTTCTGACTGGTTCCTAAATCATAATCCTAAGTAAACATTGTCTATGGACTAGAGGTGCGCGAGCGCAGGCGTGTCGAGTATTTTGGTCGAATGCACACACACGAAGCGCGTCCGCCCGCACTTCTGATATAAAATCAACTCGACAAAAACATCGTTATTTTTATTCAACAGCCAAGGCCACTTCGCCATATTGCATTCGCTGTATGGCGAGACAATGTTGGCCCTGTAAACAAGTCCTTTTAAATGGATGATGCACTTCAGTACTATAGTTTATAGTTTGGTGTAGAAGTTGACGCCTGTAAACATAAGGTTTAAATTTAACCCGTCTCGAGCTATCGATATATGGGCTATCAATCGGGTTTAAACACGATTTTTGGGTTTTTAAATTCATCTCTTGCCCATCTCTGGGGTATTGTTAAGGTATAGAAATATAATACTTACCCATTATCCAGTTTGTTTTTACGAGTATGTGTAACTCCACTCTATTCATTATTTCGTTTTGCACTCCGTTTAAAAAAATATACAGTGTAGAGCAAAAATATTAACATAGATCGTAAATAAGGCAAGTTTTTATTTATTTTCTACCAAAACATCATTATACGAGGCGCCAAATCTAATCGGATTCACGTTGGCAAACGCGTGTTTTGAGTGGCGAGGCGGAATACGTGAAATACATGTTTTGTTACAATTATGCAGATTTTAGGTCCTTGTAGCTTCACCTGTCAAAACGTCATCGTTCTAATTTTGAATTTGTGAAGGTCTTTGAAAATTCCACGAGTTTAGGAACAGGTTTCGTCAAAGGAGGCTTCAACTTATCGAACCTGCCAGCTGCCTGATAAACCAATGTAGATTCTGATCTTTAACCAAGCCATTGGACAACGTCTAAGGAAGAGGAATTCTCGTATGGATTAACAATCATTGCAAAAAGCAACACCAAGCAACGGCCTGACATTTGGGATCAGACTTACAACATTACAGCTTAGGCTTGAACGTTGTTGATACAATTTGTTTCAGCACCTTAGATTCTTTCAGCAGCGTAATAAACAAATCATTCAAGCACCAATAGTAGCGGCTCTGGATACCCAAAGCTAAGCTTAAATTCTTAAGTGCAATATTTGTGTATCGCAAAAAAAAATACTTCTTGTTCAAATATGTAGGCAGAGGCATTTCGCTGTTATCAGTTGTAATACTTCGGTACCTTAATTCCCGTTGCTGTTTACAATTTGGGAACGCGTTATCTTTTGATATCCTAATTTAGTTTACACGAGCAGGCATTAAGGGGCAACACTAAACCGCTCGTATTACGTAACTGGGGCACTGTTGTCGGCCTTTTTTGTTCATGAAATTAAAGTAACCCATTGTACGTACGTACAAGGTCACCTATATTAAGTCAAGCGCACTTCCGTTCAGACAAGTCGACTCACTCACAAAATGTCTTGAGCATACATTAAAGGGATATTTAAAATGCATCGCGCATGTTCTTCGTTCGTACTTCGAAAATAAAAATATAAAAGACTTGATGGTTTGAAGGCTTTAGTCATTACTCCTCGTGACTGTTAAGAGGGATTGATTGCATTAGTATTCAATCAGTCAGTCAGAATAATCGATGAATCAATCAAAATTTGATGTAGTAGTAGGTATGCCCCGATAGTCTAAAATAGTCTGCCAAAACAACGGCGTCAACATTATAATCGGCGGTTTTTATCTATACCCGAATGTAAACATAGTTGGTATTGACACGCCCCGCCGCGATACGAAAGCCGGTATCTAATTCTGTTGGCCTTGGCAGTGAAAAAACAAGTTTTTTGCGCTACCTTGAGACTGCTTTTTGCTACGCGTGTATGGCAAAAAAACGATGCATATTGTAGTAGTATACAGTTTATTAACGCAGAATATTTTTTAACGTATTTATTTAATTGTTTTATACGTATTACGGGCCTGATCTAAAGGTTTTTATGTAGATTTTTACATACTTGTGATATCTTGATGGCATTATAAAAATGTTAAGAGGTTTTAAGCGCCAAACGAGTTAGTGTATTTTTTGCTTGTCTTTACTGTTCGCGATTTCCTTTATAAGTATACAGATGTCGTTTTGTATTATTATAATTCAAGGGCTTCCTATTTACGATTGCAGAATTTTATTTCAGAAGGGCGAAATAAAATAGAAATGAGGAAGAAATGTCATTTGATTAAAAATGGCGCTTGCATTCCCGTCTGCTTTAAATCCGCAAGTCTGCGTGTTCGCTGTGAATCCGTGTAACGCGATTAGGCATAAACCATTTCAATAGTGACGGCACGAAATGTGCCCGTCGCAAAGGGCAGTACACAGAAAATTGGATTTCGATTCATCACCGCAGTGAAAGGGTTAAAAGTTGGAAGACTCCGAGATTGGCGGGGAAAAGATATTAGTTGGTAAATCGGAATGGAGTAAACGTGATGTCTGGCGTTGTAATATCCGAGATTATATATTGTTAAGAACAGTAATGGCTTCACCTCAGGCTACGTTGAAATGTTTCACAAAAGATTCACAGATGCAACTTTAGTGTTCTATTTTTGAATTTGGTTTTTTTTTCGCAGAGCCGGCGCTGGAGCTAATGGCATTTTCTCCCGAAGACTGGACTTTTCTACATTCAATCTTCTACCGAAGCACAAAGTCAACTCATATCAAATCAAGGTATGTACTCTTTTATACTTAGGGAATTACACAACAGAAAATAACAATTTAACGACAGGATCGATTCCTTCGGGAGCTCTAAAGTCTAGCGTAAACACTTAAACAGTCCTTTCAAATAGGATTTTTATGTTTATTTTCCAACGTATAAAACCGAACATGAAACTACAGTTAACACTGAAATGCGATTAAGTAACAACTTTAAAAATAGAACGATAATTCTCACACACTATTATAACATAATTTTTGTAAAAAAAAAAGTCTCGTTAGCAGCCAAAAGTGCGATTGACGTCAAGTTGCTCCTAAAATATGGGAGGTGTCTAATTCCATATTGGCGGATGAACTCTAACATAAAAGTAATTAATCTTTTGTGCAACGAGATCACTCGTCTAACTAGCCTTGGGTCGTAGGTGCCCAATAAAATATTTTTATTGCACGAAAGCTTCGCCGAGGTGAAAGTTTGCTTTTGTTGTCGCCTCCATAAAAACACAGGGTGACAGTTCTCGCGATAAAACGCTGTCACGGGTGGCGCCGGGGTGGCATGGCCCCTAACTCGGTAGTCGGCGATGTCGGTACATTTTCCACCGAATAAACGTAACTTTTCTGTAATTTAATCGCACCACTGGGTGGTTTATGCGACGCTCCTCTAAGCGCCAGACGAAAGTAAAACGTCGCTTTTTTAGTGTTTTAAATTAACGTTATTTCGGTTTAATGTGGCTTTATAACAGGTACACCTGTGGATGAAGAAAAAGTGGTTTATACGTGCCTTTTTATAGTTTTTACCTCATATTTGGAAGTTAATTTTAAATATCCAGCCAGTCAACAACAGCAAGTTCCATACATAAGAAAAAAAAGTGTTGTATTTATTTACATTTATTTTATGGCATCGTTCCAAACGAAATAAACAAAATGAATGCCAGTAGGTACTTCGCTACCATATTTTGAGTTGGCATAACGTTGCACCTACTGACTGTTTAAAATTATGAAATTGTTATTAGTGCCTGTGTGCTAATGTATTGCATAAACCGATATAATAGCAACGTAATGTTTGGTAAAAATTGTTGCTTAGTATTAACTATTAGTGAAATATTCATAAGAACATTACTGAATCGGAACAAAATCGATTAGCAGTTAGCAAGCCAACAAAAAAATATAATTGATGGCTTTTCAGTTCGTAAACGTATGCGAATAGTGGATAAGTAGACTCGATAAAAAACCAGTAGGAATGCTGTTGATTTTGCAAACATTCCTTCTAGTTTGGACGTTAGTTGAATCGCTAAGATCTGGCGAATTATTCTGCAGAATCGACCGTGGTGATTATTTTGGCACTTGATTTGCAAACATTATCATTGTCACGTATTTATTTTGCATAATCTATGAATATAAATCAGTAGAGATAGTATTTAATGATATGCATTTCAAGTATATTATCAGCATCAAAAATCCTATTAATTAAACATTTTAAAGGCTCGTTATCTGCATAACAAGTTCAACAATTAATGAATGCATCTAATTTCTTCACGCTATCAACTGTCTCATTGTATGGAACGCTGTATACAATATACATTTCTAATTAGCACTAACTGATGGCAATTTCTCACAATATATCAGCAAACGGCGCATCAAGCATTTTTTTTTTCATCCAACTCTGATGAAAAGAAAGAGATAAAAAACGAAGTACCAATTGTACCTATGTCGTGTTGCACTTTGTAGCAGTCAGGTTGGAGAAATTGATGTGCATGTGATGGGGGCTTTACTAGCTGTCCTGTCAGTGGTTACACTAATAAATCTAAGTAGCGAACTGCCGGTAAATGCTCGTGTTTAATGAATGTATGGCTGCCGTATTAATTCTTAATGCAGCTGAAGCCATTAGTTTTGTATTGATTGACACAGTTTATTGGCTAGTCTAGTTAAAGTGGTGAAGGATTAAAGTTTTCGTAAGAAAAACTGTTAAAAGTGTGTCTGCAATTTAAAAGACACTTATTAAAAAAGTAATGTTGAAAGGACCTGTGCTATGTTGATTCTTTTGCCATTCACTACTTCTACTACCACTTCATTATAATATTGACTTAAGAATTCTTCATTGTCTAACTCATGTCAATTTATTTAGAGTCGGCGCAACATTTCTTCATCCATACTTCTCTATTAGTCTTCAAATCAGTAGTCAGAGTCAGCTCATTTCTGAACACGTCATGTTGCACACAGTCCATCCATTGATGCTTTGGTCTTGCTTTACTCCTACGAATATCGTAACCTCATTCATACTATACTCTATCTGGTTAAAACATAAAATTTTACCCCTTACCCTTTTATCCCTTTGGCCCTTACCCTTACCTCGTTAAGGCCACCCTGAAATTTTTGAATGCTCAATGTTCAGATTTTATAATCATCCTGAATTCAGTTATTCGTTTTCGAGGACTTTGTTCTTCAATAATGTAATTTAATTATTATTTTATACTTTGCTTCAAGCTTAGCCTTTTGATCTCATTACTTCAAGCACATTCTTACGCATATCTTGAGCTACTTAGCCGTTGTTAGCAATGTTATTTATTTGCCCTTTTATCGTTTAGTGGATAAATGAAACAATTATGCATTTTCGTGTTTTCCTCGAACAATAAGCTGTGTATTCGATAATTTTATGCTTCACGATAAGATTAGCAGACGATTGTCTAAATATTGGCCTCCTCATGAGAATATTCTTACAAAACTGTCCTAAACACATGTCAATAACATCTAATCTACCTAACAGTTTCCTCCAAGTCATCAAATTTTGCTCATCATTCCTTATTTTTGCTTTGTTGTTGTATTGTATTTTATTGAGAATGTTTTCAAAAACATCAAATACTTGCCACTTTTCTTACCTTCTGACCTTAGATAGTGCTTACGTTTCGGTTATGCAGCAATTCTATCTTTAGGCTGCTTCTCAGAGAATCTCCAAAAAAATTGCCAAAAACGTTAAAAATTACATCCAAAACTGAACTCACAGGTCGAAAATCCGCAAATCATCAACATTAGGCCACCATTCTTCAGTGAATTGTTCTCGCCACAGATTATTTTGCAATTGTCAGTCGTTATGTGTATTTGTTATGCGACTCTGGTATCTAATCTCTGCGGGCCTTGAGCTAGTTGTGTGTCAACCGACGGTCATTCCCCTGTCCGTAGTGCTCGCTGCTATTTTTGCCCGACGTTTGTTTGTTATTTATTACAACACTCAACACACGCTTGCCTGTACGCAGTTACTGAGTTATATTAGATTTGTGACTGCATATAGTTAGGTGCCGCTTATTCTATACTTCTAAACAGTCAGTAAACGCGAACGCGTTTTCGTTTGGGACTTGATTTTGGATTGTGTCCCGAGTTGCAATACTGCTTCTCGGGATGCATTGTGTTAAGGGCTCCGAGTTGTTCGAATTATGAGTGCAGTACTTTGATTGGGTTTTGAAATAATATTCGTTGTCGCAACTTCCATTCTATTGTGTCTAATACTGTGAAAATGTTCTTTATCCTGGAGTTAGTCTAGGTAAGTGAAATTCACTTAAATGGTCATGTAAATAAGCCTGGGCTTTATGTCGCCAGCAATTAACTTAGAATAATGGGATCACGAAGGTCAATAGTTTTCAGTCAATCTTGTTAGCTCTCGTTGTTAAGTAATGAGACGTCGGTTAGGCTTTCTCCAGCTAATTAGGCAGGTAAATCTAGACATATTAGCTGAAAGCTTACTCATGTCCCTCGCATTTCATGAGTCCATAATCGTCCGATTAACTAGTTAAAACGGTAGAGAAAGCACCAAGAAGAACCGCTTGTTTCTAATGAGAATGTTTATAAATGAATATAAAATTGGTATTATAATTACCATTAATTCACTTCAATTAACAAGCTTGTTACCCAATTAAGTGTTTACTGTCTATAGAAAGATTTTTTTTTCTAAAAAGAGTCAACTCGACCGGTCTTTAGTCACGATTTTCGTACCGAACCAGAGAGATATTCAAAGTAATTTAGATAGTATTTTAACATAGATAATCAGCGTCGGTAATTTAAATGCTATTTCGTGCTATTCTGACGCGCGAAGTGCTACTATTGTGGCTGCTAACGTCCGCTCGTGCACCGACTGAAGCACGCGAGATAATTTAAAACATTTTCTTCACTTATCTATCGCGTAAATAACGCGACCGGTATTGTCTTGTAGCCGACTCGTTTCGCGTGAGAACACCCCGTTTGCTCGACAGGGGAAACTTCATAATTCTCCGCGCCCCCAGTATTACCCCGAGTTCTACCAGCAACATTCAACCACACCGTTTACATGATCTTTTACTTATCTCGAACTGCTTCAGTTCGCTGTTCGATCTCGAAAAAATAAATCACATCCGTTCGAGCTCATCGATAAAATTCAATAGGCACGCTATAAAATAAATATCGGTTTCTTCCTACTGGAATCTAATAACCAAGTGAAACGATACTGAGATACTGGGACTGAGCTGTAAGCATGATTGATAACGGAGACAAGCGAGGCACGTTTTCGCGGAGCGGCATCATTAAATCCCAGTCCACTTCTTCTATTTATGGTGGCCCGGTGTCTGCCAGCATATTGATTGCGGCGACCGGTTGCACCGCTCTTAAGACCTAAAGCCGGGCTTATGAATTTATCGCAGCGGTAATTTTCACGTCCACCATGCATATACGCACTTATATCGCGTCTCGTGATCAAACATGGCCTAACGAGCTGAACGACTTCATAAAATGTTTTGCAGGTTTTCATTTGCTTACGAGTTTGCGACTCCTCAAGTGTGATAGATGGCCGTTATCGCCGAGATCAAAGGGGAGCTTTAAATTTCGGTTGTAGTAATAAGGAGTGATGTGTGTTATTCGCCGAGCACGTAGGAAGATGTGGCGGGCGCGCGGTCGTCCATGTAACCAGAGCCGACGGAACCGCGGCCGCAACCCGACACCGCGCTCAAGGCTTCCCATGTGGATTAACACCGCGTTTTTCTTTAAATCGTCTTGCTCACCGAGCGCAACAGTCGCTTAACCTTTTTTGCCTGTCAGTTTCATGTTTTTTGTCTAAGACAAATGCTCCTATAGCCTTTGAAATATAATTTATACGACTCACGATAAATGAGTCAGGCCGACCGTGAGTGGGCCTAAGTTATGCTGTCATTCCGTCTCTTCATCATGCGCTGATATACTGCAAAATGCATCTCGATTTTCTCAACGGACCGTAAATGGCAAGAAATGAGAAAGTAGCTGGTTAATAGATACAATAGGGCAGGATAGGTCTCGCAGCGCTACTTTCCTTCGTTGCAAAAAGTTGTAGAATGATAGCACAGCGTGCAATAAGTTCTTACTAGTGCAGATATCGTTTCGTAAGAACTCGATAAACGTAATTACTCCATTACACAGATGCTTGATAAATTATTGCTATTTAAGTATGACGAACGAATCTTTTTAAATCAGATGGAATTTCCGAACATGCGAGTGATGGTGTGGTGCAACGGATAGGGTATCTCGCATTTTCTTGGTGTTTAGCTTTCGACACAGCTGGAATAGGCTAGCAGACCTATAAAAGGCAGCAAGCGTGCGAACTTTAGCCAACCCGCGGCCTGCAAGACCGTTTCGTGTAGTTGTGATCAAGTTTTTATAAAGTTATTGCAAGTATCCACTTGCAGGACACTATTGCCATACATGGTAGGGCTTTGGAGCCGGTTTTTGTTGGCATCGTACTGTTGAATTCAATCTTGATAAACATGGGTCTTGTTTGCGTACATTTAGGAGTTGCTTGGTTTAATATTCGCTGTAGCGCCAATAAAACTTAGCTTCAGTTTCAACACTGGTTAGTGTTACCTATTTTTTTACGTAATAAATTTCTTTACCGGTATCATAATTTCATGCGTGAGTAATCTCTTGAGTAGTTGATAGAATGCGTATCGCCGAGAGCTGAATATCCGTGGATAATGCACCGCACTAACCCACGCGGTTGCGCTCGCACAGCGTGCCTCGCGACGCTGTCGCCCGCTGCGCCCACGCCCAGCGCTTCGCAGATCAACGCGTGCGCAAGATATGACAGATGAAATAAACGCCTTTTATCAACAAAACATGCTTTTATTAATTTCACCAACAAGATAGAAAATTATCTTGTTGGTGGTATGTTAAAAAAATTAAATAAGGTCGAATTCAGGTTGAGTTTACTTTATATTTCAAACAAATCTGAATTTAAAGTTCTACCACTAATCTATCAAAATAAATATTCGCATGTTTTGTTGTAGGTATTATCGCTCATTTATCTTTACCAGTGAACATATTTTTATGTAAACTGTAGATTATTATGAGCTCATGTTAGTTTACGTTACCATCAATCAGGCCGTTTTTCGTAATATTCTTCTTAGAATAAAAGGTAATCGTGCGCACATCCCTAGAAATATCTGAATTATTCATCAGGTTTTTCATAATCCTAAAGACAGAAAAGTTCGTAGTTAAAATTAAAATAACACTTTTCCGATCCCAGAGGAAAACGTGAAACAAGGGAAATTAATCAAACAGCAGACCGGGTATATAAAATTTTATTGTAGGTACCTACGTAACCCGTAACTAACTCATAAAATATAAATCCGAATTTTCATTTTTTTAATTTAATTTTCTGCTCTGTTGCGTACCAAATTCAACCATTTCAGCGTATGAAATTCATAGAAACAAAGTTGTAACACTAGTTGTATGTAACTAGAATAGAACTGGAGCGGTCAATGAACCCGCGCTGCTGTTATTATCGCGATAACTTCGGCAATAATGTTTGGAAAACACGAGCATGACTTCAGGCCAAAATCGCGGGTTTATTAGCGAATTAATAATATCAGATATCGTAGATTTACCAGCACGTGAATAAGTTACATAATGTGAACTACCAGGCGCTCAGAGATCGGTGACAAGTCGTTTATGTTCGTGAGTAGGTTGACTCCATCAAATTTAGTACCAGGACTCTCAATTAAGTTCTGACAGTAATATTTGTACCGCCTGCGGTTTAATGTTGGTTAAACCAAGACTTATGCGTAAGTAATATATTCAGTTCGATTGATTTAACTATCGATACAATTGCAATTACAAACCTTGTAGTGTTAGTACTTTAAAAGTTCAAAAAGTCAGATAAAAATATTGAAATTAAACATCGACATAATGCGTCTGATTTCAGTGATTCATCAGCTTCAGCTGCATCGATAGTTCTTCAGTAAATGGTTTTAGATTGATAATAAATTATTCTTAATCGTCGACATTCATCTTCGGACAATACCTAAATATAGTATTGTTGTTGTAAATCATGGTAAAACTATCGTGAAAAGTAGAAACCGGGTTTTAAACAAAGGTGTTTAATTTATGGATTCTTTAACCTTAGAAGTTTTTATTTGGATGTCCAAAAGAGATGAATGCTCTTTTTAAATTAAAAATCCACCTGTTACCATGTTGACACTTCTTGCGAAGAACTTTCATGCTACCTACAAGAAAACTGGGATCGACTGCTGTTCCAGACTAGATTTATTAGGGAAAGTTCACTTATTTCCTAGTTCGACAATAATTTTCATCTTCTTTCTAGTTCGACTAAAATTTTCATCTTCATTGTCTCCACGCGGTTCTCCTTTCACTGGCTTTCTCGTGAGTCGTATTTTCAACCGCCAGCCATTAAAAGAGTCAAGATTTTTATCCCCCCCCCCACACAGCTGGCAACAGTGGCAAGTAGTGGCAGCCCTACCCACAAGCACTTGGCTTGGCGTTAACCCTGAAGTCGGGCGCGGGGTCGACGCACGCGCACGACCCACTTACAGTGCACGTCGCCGCGCGCCGCTTGCAAATCTCTAGCGCATAGAATCGCAACGACTAATGCCGCCATATTGTGTGATTTGATTTGTTAGGGTTACAGCACTTGCAGCAGGCATGTTAGTTTTAGCAGCGGTGGGTCTGCAACTGCATCACGATTTGGGGACAATGTATTTTGTCCTGGACTCCTAGTAAAAAAATGAGCATGTCGTGTGCGCAGAGATGCGAAACTCTCTGGCATCTGAAGGTGTATAGAGTCTAGCGTTCAGTCACTGTATCATTGGCTCTAAGGATCAGATAATATAATATCGAACCATTTCTATAAAAATGGTTGTCTTATCGACGCCATGATGAAATCAACAATAATGACAACTCCGAGAGGAGAAGTCATTTGTTGGAGAGGAGCGGGAGGAAGTGTCAGACTCTTATTGACTAAAACACACCCATGTTCCTTCTAAATTCCCTTTATGTTCCAGAGCCGAACCCTGGATCGCTGATAAAAAGTGTAAAGTCCTAATGCCAAAATACTGTGCGATTTTTTACGTAGCTACTCTCATTCGCGTACCTGTCAAATGTTTTTGCCAACCTCCATTCAAATGATGAGGTCCGGGTAATGTGGTGATAAATTAGGCGTCAAGTTTCATTATGTTTTGACTTCCCATTATTCAATTGCTATAATTATCAACAACTGGTAGCAATGGCTATTGTATTGAAGCATGATTTGATGTGAAAAAATTACATATTGTAATAATCCAAATCGAATAAACTTCTGCTCTATTCAGTTTACTTACACGTTAAGTCTTCTAAATATGTACAAAGGTCCATTTAGTCTTAACATTATATCCATCCTCATAAGTCATACATAACATAACGATCTTATCCGCTCATGACCTCTTTAGGAGATGGTCTACCCGTCCATGAGACAAAATAATAATATTAGACACACAAGATCCAAGATTAGTTATATAATAACGCTAGCTGTTATGTGAGCTCCAACGTATTTATCTCCGAGTTTCCATATAAAGAATGTTTTATGTGTTACTTTAATAACTCCGCCACATAAGACCTAATTGAGAGGTGTGGTCTGGATACGTTATTGCTCTAGCTAATTATTATAAGGCGAGATAAACTTGCGTGATCGCGCCCGTAGCGAGCGGTCACGCTCGACCAACAATCTTATGATACAAGTTTTATGGATAAAGTGATTGCCAGACATACGAACATTACGGACCAGCGATTTATCGTGCGATAATGTTCTTAGTTTCACGAAGCTTGTGTGGAAAAGTGGAGCAACTGGCCCTTAAACGTTAGCCTTTCGAAAGTACATTTTCTGAATATTTCGGAACTAATCCACGCTGTATTAGGAAGCATTTGCGCAATATAGATTTTTCGGATACCAGTTTTCTTGCGACAAAACGTTTAGCTGTTCCTATAAATTAGTATAAATTGCTCGGCCATGTGGTATAAACGTGTCTATCTATCTTCGATCAACGTCTACTAAATGTTCTATAATTATAGTCGTATTTAAATTGAGAGGCGCTTGATTTAATCGCGTTGCTATTTGATTATAGCTGCCCCCTCCCACGTCAATGTAATGCCAGCCAAATATAGACGTAAACGGTTAACGATGCACTACGAATTTTGAACATGACCTCGAAAATAATCACAGCAACTTGATAATTTATACACACCTATTAAAATAATAATCAATATTTTAATGTCAAACAGAAACGTCTTACCATAACTCATAACTTTATTACTATATTCTTGCGGTAACCTTAATAAATAAAATATTGCGGCTGCATGAAGTTGTCAAGTATAAAACAGAGAACAATTATAAAAGTGGAACCCTATTCTTATCAGCAACTTTGTGCTTATCGACTGCACCGAACCGTTTATGGAGCGAAACAAAAAATGGAAAAACACTAGTGAAACGATTTATTCCAGAAATTCCCACCGACAAATGCTCACCAGTAGGGATTGTTATTTATTTTTCCAGAAATCCCCACTAGTTAAATAAATTCAGCCTAATAAACTAAAAAAAAATAACCACGAAGGTGGTCCGAGTCAGGGTGCCCCAAGTTTACCTAGTATGGATAGTAGTAGGGATTTCTGAAAAAAAAAAAATAACAATTCCCACTGGTGGGGATTTTTCAGTGGGGATTTCTGGAATAAACCAGTGAAACATGAATGGTTTACGTGACCTAGGAACACGTTGCTCAAGTTATGACAGTTGATGACTTAGGTCACGATTCACTTCTAAGAACATGTAGGTAAGGCGTAGTAGAGCTACGACACGAAACAATACCTAAAACAGTATTTATACATGATAATTACCATGAATAACAACTACAGTGATTACAATGATACGTTGTTAGTCAACAATGCGAAATGCGATGTAATTGACGCTGCCCCATTAAATAGATGAGATAATTCATGCAAAGAATATGAAGCTTACAGAACAGGACATTCTGACTATCAAAATAAAGTAAGTTGCAATTGCTAGGGATTTGTTGCGAAGGGAGGTATTCGAGTAGGAGCGGGAATTGAGCGGATCGCGCCAGGACCATTAGCCGTATTGTTATTGCCGACATTCCCAGTAATGAACCGCTCGTTTTCGTCCTTTAATATCACCGCTTTTACTCCCCTCACTCTCTGTAATAGTCCTTCAGCTTGATTTCACTTCATCTCATCGCTTCTGTATCCTTCTAATTAATTCCTTTATTTTCCGAGCGCAGCGTGTTTTGTCAGATTTCAATTTACAATCCTTAATATTACGAGTTCCAGTTGTCTGTATGCATGCTGATGAGGTATAAAGCTCGGCGATATTGGCTTTTCGAGTGCCTTTACAGTCTAGGTAGAAATATTCACCGCAGTTGTTTTTCCAATTCAAGCTCCCTCTGACATTTTTCCAGCGGTTTCCTCGCGCCATCCACGCCAGTAGGTACTCGACGAAGGGCGATTTACATGGAAACTTACTAAAATATTCACATCAGTTGCCGATTGTCACGTTATATTGAGATATTCAAACTTTCTCTCCGTCGGGATTGTGCATCTCATCTGCATAATGAGATGGCCGGCATTGTGTTACAGCTGCAGCGGCTTATCATCTCTGCTATTGAGATTATTATTCATCCCAGACAAGGGAAAAGTACGCTATTTGATATAGGTGTACAAAACGGTCGCCCTCGTGACGTAACGAAAGATATTTCCACACTTTCGCCCACGAATCTCGACGGCGGCGGCCGAGGTGAAGTTCAAGACTATTTATAAAACGAGCCGAGCCTTACTTGGCGCCTATTGATCGTGCAGAGAGCACGCACCCCGTATTACGGTAGGTTAGTAAGCCCGCGGCTGGCGTTCGTAGCTCCCGGAACGCGCCGAGACCAGCCGAAATTTTACATCCCCGGCCGTATTGATCGGACTTGACATTGAAATCGTAATAGACGCAAACAGCTGGGAAGTGAGGGTGCGTGCCGGGAGCCGGGCCCTCCTCACGCAAGCCTGTCTTGCCTCCCGCGTGCCGACCGGCCGACCTTTTCCGAAATAGATTTTCTCGTTTTTCTGTAAACAAAAAACAAAACTCCCTCGGGTCTCTTCAAGTTCGCCGTCCAGATTGAATTGTCCATTAAAGTTATTCATCGGCGTTCAAATGTAGTTGAACGATTGTAACGTCTAGTAATTATGCACAAGAGCCCTAAGACGGGCACTGCGGCGCGGCGTTCTAAAATCTCATTTATATTCAGTGCGGTCGGAGTTTGAATGTTATCTAAAATCCGTGTTTAGGTGTTGGTCGGGATTGCTCTAATCTGGAAACTAAACACATTGTTGAGTTAGCCGGAGCTTTGTTCTCCGTCGACGGCTCTGAGATCCTGTAGTTATTCGTACGCAAAATGAATCTACAAACTTGGTCGAGACAGTAAAGTTTGCGAAGTTTTCAGTCGCACAAATAACTGTATACTATATTGTTTGCGTCTCTGTTGTAGAGGAAAATAAATAGTGCATGTTTTATTGTGAGTTTATTAAATGCTCGGCCATGTTTGTTAACAATTGGCTGGATAAGATTAAACGTACCTTTGGCGTTATCGGTAGGTATTTTGTCACGTAGTTTTCCATTACAATGTGTCTAAACATAGCTTTATCGTTTCAAATACACAGGAATAGGTCTACTTTAGACTTGTGTTATCCTCTGGTTTCTTATCACCACATTATATGTCGAGGCACTTCCTGGGCGACAGCTACAAGTTCCACGGGCTGCCTTCGTTTCCTGCACACGATATCTTGCTAGGCAACACTTATGCAGCCGTTGACAGCGACATTAAACTTTCTTTTCTGATAACAAGCTAATTGTCAGTTTTTTCCTAGTTTCTACGAAATTACCATCGTGGTCAGACGTCTGGGCAACCGTTTCCACTGATAGCAATTTTAGTACCTACAATGAATTTTATACAGGTATCTTTAGAAAGGTTAGATTTTTTATCAAAGAGTCAGACGCTATTGTTCCTCTAAATTCAATGGACCGTTACAAATTTCAGAATTCTGTAAGTCACAGCCAATTTCTTTGAAAGCCATCTACCTAAGAGCTTTGACAAAAAATGAAAAACGAAACTAGCTGTTCTATTGAAGAGTAGTGAATGAGTTTAGAAAATTAAAAAAAAGAGATGTTGAGTAATTCGAGATCAACCTTTGATCCAGGACTTCCAATTTGTTCTGAGTTCTGAGGGAGCGATAATTTTAAATTCAATCTAGCTCTAATCTGCGGGACGGTTCGCAAAGCCGATCGGGGCGCGGAAACTTGAAGACACCGAGATGTTTTTGCTGAATACAGATCAGTTTCATCGAAATTATTCCATTACCGCAGCTGTTCCAATAGAAAATTTCATAAATAAAAAATGCGAGCGGTGTCTGCTCCGGTGCGATTCTATGGAATCACGGCACCTCCAAGTTAAATAAGTGATCACCGGTCGGCGACGACGTGAGCTGAACCTCGATGCCTTTGTACCTAAGTTTAGATTATATTAGTAATAGATTTGCATGGATTACTTGGCTATTTTTTTTCTTTCTATTTAGCTTTCCATGAATCGTACAGAATTTTTATCTTGTACGCTCCTGTTCAGAATAAATCTACGTTTACAGTATGACAAATTGCATTGTGTTTAGTTTACATAAATTTGGCGCCCAGTCAGCCAGTATAAACAGACAAAACATATTAATGACGACGGAAACAAGAGCGGCGACTGAATAATTAATGCTTATTTGATAATCAATTATGATCGATACAGTTTGGCAGTTCAAAAATTTAAAATAGAACATTAAGGTCGATAGATTGGCTGTGGCGGCGGGCGGGCGGCTCGCTCGCTAATCGATCGATGTCTGTGTGCACTGCTTCGCTTCTGGCTGCTGCACCCGCGACCGATCATTTGTCTCGCTCCATTCCGCGACCTTTCCCGATACACCATCCTTGTCGCTTCGTTATTCATCGTCCCTAACCACCCGGTAGTCGGCTGCCTCCCGGTGTTCTCCCGTATTTAGACACTGCACTGTCTAATTTATGTTTTAAATTGTCCGCTTTTAAGTCCTTCGGGCATACTACGGTAACGACTATATCTATGGTTATCGTTACGACTTTGCGAGAGGTAATGGGCTATATCATTATGAATTTGTCTGGCTTCTAAGTTTCGTTCGGTTCAGACGGCACCTGTTATGAATGTGGCGCAATTTTGCCCTTTAACGGTTCGACCTTTAATTTTGTGTGTTATTTGTTTTCTATCGATTATTTTGTTTCTATTACTCCAATATTGTTTCGAAAGGTTAAGTATTGGACATCTACTTTCAATTGTTGCGGGGCCTTGGCACGAGCTCGCCGCTAGTCGGCCAGCATAGGAATAGCGCAGTGGCATTTGGTATCACAAGCGTGCGCCTGCGCTGCTGGCCGCTTACATAACGCACCTGCCATATCGGGCCGAGCACCGCACCTCACGTTCACTCGCTCATTCTATGAATTACTTATAGGTCATAGACCTCATCCATTATTTAATTCTGCCCTGCACACTATCGTATCGATCAATGATTTGTATTTCTGCCACCGAGTGCAAGACTTGTAATTTCGTAAACCACTCGACATCTTGTTCAAATCCTTTGAACCGCTCGCTTCATTCGAGAGTTTGTAAGACAAAATAAATAGTGTATGAGAGGACGTTATCTTCGCTGAAATCGCTCGGCGGAAATCTTGGCTTTTCTTTCGTAGTCCTTAGTTTTTTACCTCCCTTTTTTTGTTCGTCTGTAAATGCGCCAAATCCTTGAGCATCCCCGAGGAGTTGACGGCTGCGGATAAAACGGGAATCGACTGCTTAAAAACTGCGAGGGCTCTCGTGAACACCGTGCCAACACCCTAGGATCAAACAGTAAACTGGGTTAGCTCTTTAAATGCTTATGTGTCTTTTAGTGCGTCATTATAATTTACAGTTTAGACCAGTATTTAGCAGTGTAGCTATGTCTGGGGTGTCGCCTGTCGTGACATTTACAAGCGGAGGATAATTCATGTGTTCACGTCACATAATTCAAGCTACGTGACTGGTTTCGTACAAAGTATTACAGTAATACATCATGAGTTGTAGAAAAATACAAAACGAGCTATCAGGTTGCGAGGTACAACAGTGTTAGTTGTTAGTGGCCCCGCCTAGTCGTGGCCCAGGACGATAGATCGTGGCGGGTCGGTGCCTCCGGTTAATACTTGGGATTAAGAGCGTCGAGCATCGCCGTAAACTGAGATATACATCATCCTGGTACACGCTTCGCCTCTCCGCCATCCTCCACCTATATATTACACAAACAATATGAATTAATAACTGCAAAACCAATTATAGAGTTAATGACAGCTCTATAGTCTTATTGCAAGAGACACGCCCAGTCTAACATTTCTCCGTATTTCCTTTTCACCGTATATACTTACAAACGTTTTTCCATGTGATTGTTACGAGGTGTACAATAAAGTATATACCTAATAATTTTATAAATAAACTTATATTGAATTGATTTGTTATGGTAGGTATTGCGGGAATACATGTCATTTATTAATTTAAACTTTATGTACAATAGTGGTACATGTGCGGACTTAATACAACAAGGCATTCTCTACCAGTCAACCTTTGGGTTAAAAAGACTACACTGTGGTAGATTTAAAATAGAATTTTGTTTTGGAAATAATAAACAAATAATATATAAAATACATATATAAGCTAAAATAAAATAATAAACTAATAGATATGATGTTACATAATAATCTTTCTGATTGAGAGAAATTATAATAATTATGACTTTATGACAAAGACCAAACTAAGAATGACAGGCTTTTAAGTAGTGTTTTCGGATTTTACGCTTAAAGGAGCCTTCTTGATGTCCAGGGGTAGCATATTCCAGAGTTTAATGGTTGAGATAGCGTAGGAATTAGACATAAACCCGGTGCGATGTTACCTATTTTACTATTACTTTAATCTATAGATCTTTCCTCCGATTTAATTTAACCTGTGCTGTAAGTACATTCTAGTAATTTCTACCGATTTATGAATGAAGTGGTTTCTCTTTATAGACTAGTTAGTCATCTGTTGATTTCTGCATTTATTATTGTAGGTTGATACGTCCAGCGTTGGTGGATGCCAAATGCGGTCGCATCATGAAATATTATATGATAAACATAGTGTGACCTTCCAGTTGTTTTTGCAAGTTAATATATTTTTTATTGCATTGTGTGTGATAAAAGCATAAAAGTATTTACTTTGTTTGTTTTATTTAAAATTAAAAAAAAAACTGTGTAGGTGAGTGAATCTATTGAGATTCCATTTACGTATAGGTCATTGCTGATAGATGTTGAATATGTTATAAAAAATATAAAGAAGCGTATTTCCAACCATCTGTTTCACCATTCCTGCGCATAAAGACGATAACTCTATTAAACTGTATCCTAAATCCTTTAGGAGCACAATTTGTTGCATCTATTTGCATAATAATGTAATAATGGATTCATTATTAAGGGAACGGAATGCTAATATTCTCTATAATTCGAAGGCTAACTAGTTCAGGATAAATGTGATTCAAATGTGTTTTAGAATTGATGTAAGTAAATAGATAGATACTACCACCATCTTTTGGAGGATTAAAAGTTTCAAAAGTTTTAACTTATGTATTTATTTTTTGTGTATGAAAAGTGGCAAAATCACGATAAACGCTACAAGCGTGCATTAACAGTGTGATGCAGCAGTAAACACTTTATTTAACAATGCAATTTAAAAAAAACTGTCCTACATTTTTCTGCTCAGAGCAAAAAAATACAAGAACGACGTTTTGTTGCCAGATAAACAGTTATGAGGTTAATTAGTGGCCAAGTATTTATCGGAGCCACATTTGGCATCAATGTGGTAAACGAAAAATTGGTGGGATTGCAGTATTGTGAAACAGCGGAATACCATTTGTTCGACATTTTGTAAAAAGTATCATCAAGTCTTTTAACGTGGGATGCATAGAAAATAATAGACATTATCTCACCCACCAAGAAGATCATGAAAACGATATAATCCTTTATTGTGATAGATAAAACCTATCTCGCGTGGGCAGCGACTGATAGGGACTATTGTTCGTGATTGTTCCAACTTTACCATCTAATAATAATGCACCTAATAGTAATTGATAAGTACGCCGCTAATACTTAAATGAATTACCCACTTAACCAGTGATGTAATATCACGAAATAAACAATTTGATGAGTGCTAAAGATAATACAGGAACTGTAACATAAGAGCTAGGTACAATGACCGATAGACTCGCTGTCTATTGCCTTGTACCGTGTGTTAACTAGTCTACTTATAGTGCTGAATTATATTATTTAGCTATTAAGGCCGCCGGATGCATGTATGCTAAGTGGAACTCGTATAAATGGTCGGATTGAGGTGTCGGTCCTTTTAAATGGGTGTGTATGCTCAATTTAGTCTTAATGTTACACATTTAAATGAAATTGGACTATGTACTTTCCCAAATAAGGTTCTTAATTTAAGTTTACATTGCAAAAGAGGCGTGCCAAATAAGACAATATGCGACAGTTGGGTCGGTGAGGTTGTAAATGTCTTTCTTTCAAATTACCATTAAATTACGGTTAATAAGCTTTAAAATGGGCTGGTAATTGCTTAATCTCTTATCAATGTGTGGTTTAAAATGGGCTGATAAAATTTTACTGTCGCTAATTTCCACATTATACGTTGCAGTAATCATCCAGTTACTTAATTTTCCGTCCGGGCAGAACCAATAATTGGTTCCAGTGTATTCCAAATAGAGTTTTACTTAAATTCTACGTTTTTTACGGTTTATTTTAATTTGTTTAAGTATATTTTTATAAAATTCCCCCGGACGATAGAGGACAAAAATAATATATGCACAGTTTTCTTCGCAACTCCAACAAAAGTAGCGTAACTTCATATACTGGTATCGCGGTATCGCTAGTTTCCCATCGCTCAAGCCTCAATCGCTTCGCAGTAAGTAACAATGTAGACAATTTGCAGTTGGCTAGCGTAGTACAACATTTAGCATGTTACGTAAGGGTCGAGCGGACATGTTTATTGTTGGTCTACGTTCGCCTTGGCGCGGGCGTTATCCCCTGCGACCGCGATACTAGGCCGCGGCTTATCGCGATGTAATAGGTATGTGCAGCACGCATAGCTCGAAGTGTGGTATCGAAATACGCGGCTGAGACAGCGGTTTGAAGACGCTTACAAGTTTTTGTTTGACTGCGATTTTTATCGACTCTAGGCGTTAGTTTTCAAGTCAGTTCGACGTTTGTTATCAGTAGATAAGATTTCGTTTTAATCTGATAACAGTGATAACCTATTTTGGTCCAAACAAATATTATTTAACTGATTAAAACTGCATAAAAAAATCTAATAATTATCTAATCGAAATAATAATTAAATAAGTACGTATAGATCTGAAATTTTTCTTTGTGAAAATACACAGGATAAGTGCGTAATATCAAAATATAAATAATCCTTGAATTACGATAAGGATTTATCTTGACACCTATGTTTATACAACATTAAATTTTTACGGACTATCTTTCATACACACTGGCCGGACGAGTCCGCTTATCAGCCGCCAGTGTGTTCATACCCTTACGCTTGTTTACATAAATGCATTTGTGTGCATTCAATACTTGTGCGATAATAAGCCTATACCAAACGCTTGACGCATAACTGTTTTATTTTTATCGAAGTTAAAGGCGGTTTCTAGAATTTTCTAAGTACCTACTTAGGTACTTAAGTTCTCGCGTTTAAATAACATTTTTATTTTTTCCGGAACAGTTTAAAGTGGTATTATTGTAATGAGGTTAATATAATGTAATATATTTTTCCTTAACACACAAGTCACACTTTTACATAGATAAGAAAATCATTAAAGTTTGTTCAAGTGGTAACATTATGGTTAGCAGATTGTAAAAATATAAATTTCGATTTTTTTTTGTATGATGTTTTCCAAGAAAATGGTGGTCAATAGCGAATAGCGATGACCACCGTGGTTTTAGTAAATAAATAACTAAATTGCAGTCAAGCAAGATGCCTATTAAATCGACTACTTAGTGGCAGTAATAACCATGACTGAAAGAATTAAAGAAATTATGTAACGGACATATTGGTACCTACATGGTTATTGTATTAACGTTTAATAATATAATTAATAATGGTAATAACCATATTAATGACAATGTGATCATAGTTTACGGTCTATTTATACCTTCTTTTAACTACTTTTACGTACATAAATAATATTTATTAAACAATTAACGCACACAAATTTACAGAGGTGGACTTACTTAGCCATAGGTATTTTTAGACCATTCAACATTTGGTTAATGCAGAGACAAAATTGGTAGGTGACATTTTGAATGAAAAGCGATTCATACTTTACTGAAATACTTACAGAGTTATCTACTTTTTATTTATAAATAAAACATGGTTTATTTATAACTTGATATTGATAAGCCAAACCAACAATGTCCTTAGTCCTGTTTTTACAATACAAAACAGTTTTATTTGTTTTTAGATAACAAAAATGCAATTAGTAAGCACGCAACATTTGTTCCTCTTAATTATTAATTACCTATATTATTATAATAATGCATTGTTTGCATAGAACTAGTCATTATGTTAATAATGCAATTATTACCTATTACTTATTTGATTGGTTGTAATAGTTTGTTTTACTGCTTTATTATTACTTTGTTATTTTAACATTGGTGGTTTTATAAGCGTACTCGTAAGATTTCATATTTTATGAGAGTATATTGTTTATAAAATCACACATTTCAGGAACATTTAGCCGTTTTCACTAACCTATATTTACCCCTAGGAGTGCCTAAATAAAATTGTACTGGAGGATTTTGTCCGTGAGTCAAACGTTTATAGATTGGTACCTATTTATTAATACCCAGGTGTCAAATAATGATAATGAAAACCGGCATAAAAGTCAAGTGTTTTACATGAGATTGTCAATAAAACCACTCATGTTAAAATTGAACCAATAATTTTCTTGTTTAAAATCTCACAGCGCAGCGGAGAAATTTAATTTATCATGTGGCAGTTTTATCACAGTCGTAAAGGCTGCCTCCGACGGTTCTCCTAATACAAAAGGAGTGATAAGATTTAGTTCAAGCGATGCAAATAGGGACGCATGACGACGCTTGCAGTTGTTTCTTCTTTCTGAACTTACAATTTGCTTCGTTGAACTCAATAATAAAAGCCGGGCAAACTTAATGTTTGCTTTTCGTAAGTTTGTTTTACTGAGTGAGATATTTTCTCTCTGGAATGTCGAGTATTTTTTGGTTCCATGTTTTTTTTGTTTTTTTTTTTTTTATTAAAACGATTGTTTATTTATAGATCTTTGGTAGCACTTGCTTATTTATTTCTATAGGTACCAAATTATTACATTGTATAATGGTAAATTGAAAATCCATTAGATCATTCTATGAACAAAAACATCCAAGCAAAGCTTTTCATACAATAATAATAGAAATAGTACCTACGTTATTGAATTCAAACTGAGGTGATCATAAATTCTATTGACGATTATTATTGTTGATCATAAATTCCATGACGCAGTCATGGGAATTACTAATGTCACCTGATATATTTATCTCAATTATCATAAAGGTAAGCGATTAAAATAAACTTAGCATCCATACATAATTATGTTTAATTAAAATGTAACGCACCACTTTACGGATAATAAATAAATAAACACAAGGTAATTCATTAAATTTGTGTTTGAAACGATAATACTGTTTATTTTGGATAAAAGTAGTAAATACGCATTTTTCCTGTTTAAACACCTTAGTAAATATTTACAAACGGTCGTCGTCATTAGTTCGGACGGCAACATAACGGGTTGAAACAAATTAAATGAATAAGGAAGTCGAGGTGAACCGTGTACGCGACACTAACAACTCATTTATTTACGACTTTCTCAGCTCCATATCATTGAAACGGTAATTTGGTTGAGTTATTTATTAATTTTCACTTTATCTATATAATTGTCACTCTTATTCTCGTTATGAGATAATGTACAAGGCTGTTGTTGGCAACTTTGCAAAACAGATAAGGTTTGCTCTGAGGTGACATAGCGTTAAGTGCAGGGTTATCAGTGCAAGCCAAACGGCTGGTTATACTCGTATCACACAGCTGATAGTGTAATCGTATAGTTTGTTTTTGTTCGTGTAGGAATTTACCTTTAGTACTTGTGTTGAACAAGTGTATCAGTTACTAGATGTATGTTTTCTTTGCTGGTGGTTCTAGTATCTGACGTTGTATAGTAAGTTGAGATTGCCGTGTGTGTACCTACCTACCAGTTTCTTTCTGCAAGTTATCTGTTTTGACTGATTTCTGCAAATCTCTCTGTAAAAAAAACTAACCAACTCTTTGTAAATAATGGAAATTTACAATCAAAGATAGAACTTGATTTGATCACAGTTCGTGAAAAACGGTTCCAATATAATATCTGATATCTAAAACACAACTCTAGTAGGTACCTACCGTAAACGTTTTATGATAAATTAAAGAACATTCAGTGGCCTTAGTGTGAGTTTTTTAACGTTCTCGATAGCGTTAGCGTAAACTTCAATTTGTATTGAAACTGAATAAGCGCCGTCTGGCGACACTCACGGACAACCTGTTTGTTTCTATACAATTTGACATTAGCGAACGTTTACGTTAACGCGATCGAGTGCGTTAAAAAACTCACAGTCAAAAACTGAAGAAATCACTGTCGTTTTCCCTTTTCCGATTATCCGAGATCCCTAAGCTAAACGACTTAAACCTTCGGGTTCCTTACGTATTTATAAGGATTCCGTCGGCACATTATCTCTGTTGCTTTAGTTTAACAAATCCTTTGTTATTAACTTATTACCTTATCAAAACTCGTAGTAGTCATAGTAAGTTTCTCTTGATTCTTGAGATAATAATAGACTTGACGCAAGTCGGTCTAGAGCATTCCCAGACGGTATTATGTATTGTTTACCTAATACAGTAGCCGTATTGAAATGCCATAGTCAGTAGACGGCGGTGAATTTTCGCCATCACATTTTAGAGCGAGGAAGATTGATACCTATACTAAATGACGTTCGGTTTTTATTTCCTTTTTGGTAGGTAAGTAAGTATCACCGGAAAATTGCAAACGCCGTAAGATTGTAAAATATCGCGTGAAATTGTTAAGTAACTATTTTTTCTCGATAAGACACGAATATATATTGGAAAGTATTAAATTTAATTTGGATGGGATTTATTGTATTCAAAATGATTCTTCCCTAATATATGACAAGACGAGACCCTTGTGTACTTACTGACAATTTGGTTGTTTCTATTCCAAAGCCGAACGTAGTGATTCTAAAAAAAAAACCTTAACAAAAATCCGTAGATGTCCGTAGTGCCCAACGTCATTTCAAATTCAGAATACAGACAGCCAATCATTGTTTTCCTTTAGAGGCTTTAGTGGCCAGCATAATATTTTCAAATTACGAATATAACAAGAATCAGCTTGATTGAACGTCTGTGACGTCACCAACCGCGTCTTTCGAAGTACGTTGAGGCAGGCTTCCACTTGTAACCAGATGCGGATCAATATCGATATTACTGACGCGTTTATACTTCCCTGATACATATTATGTATAAGCTTGATGATAGATTATAATGCCATGGATACAAAACAGCCGGATGCAGGAGTGTTGTACCAATCTTTGATAGTTCAATGACAAGACAGAGTCAAGACTGGTCCTAAAATATGATGACGAAGCCAATATGAAAGTTCAAGGCAAAAATTAACGGGAGCAAAATTGCAGCAAAAGTTAGTCTTTTAAAACTGATAAGTCCTGTGTCCAAGAAAACCAGCTGCACTTTTATATTGCAAGTAACAGATACTAAAGAAAAAAACGAACAGGCGCCGTCTGCAGAACCGTTAGCAAGAACCTTAGGTCCGTTTAGTGGCGCTAAAGTAGGTACGTCTAGCCTATAGGAATGTTCTATTCATTAATATTATTCATACAACAAATACGTAGTACATATCTAGATGGATTTATGCTGCTATAAACTATAAACAACGGTTTACGATGACAATCACTGCGAAATATTTACAAGTTGAATGCTACGGTGTTATTTTATGGAACGGTTGGGTTAATATGAGGCTGTAAATAGTTGTGTTAGTTCGTTTAGAAATCAATGTCGGTTTGAGAATATGACAATTCTTGACTAAATCCTGTATGATTAGAAATTATAGTAAGAGCTTCGATAAGGCATCTTCGTTCGTCAACCATTTTCACCCTTTATATATTCATGATCATAATGTGGAAGATGATGATGTGATCGTAGTAATCAGTATCACTGATGATCGTCTTAAATAAGTCTTTGTAGTCAACCAGTGCTTTTGTTTTTCAATTTTTTTTCTGCTGTCTCTTAAAAATATGAATGAAGTTTCATTCGATACAGAATATTTAGCATGTAGGTGATTATTGAAAAAAAATAAGTTCCGCTCGAATAAAATGCAAAAGTTATAAACAATTTACTCACTGAAAAAACGGCAAAAAAAACCCGTTTGTTGTATGAGACCCCAATTAAATATTTATTTTATTCTGTTTTTGTTATTTGTGGTTATAGCGGCAACAGAAATACATCATCTGTGAAAATTTCAACTGTCTAGCTATCATGGTTCATGAGATACAGCCTGGTGACAGACAGACGGACAGCGGAGTCTTAGTAATAGGGTACCGTTTTCACCCTTTCCGTACGGAACCCTAAAAAAAGTGAGGTTTATTTTTTTTTGCAAATATCTCTACAACCTTTTTTGCTTCATAAATCAATCTACAATCCAGGGATAACACGATACTTCTTGACAATGTTTCGTATTGCAGTAAAATGCTAGTCGTAGTACATACTACTTACATAAGTTTCGATACTGAGCGACAACCTGTGACCATAAGGGCTATTGTGACTATTTGTGACGTTTGAATCCAACATGTTATTGCCGCACGAACAACTTTACATCCCTTTGAACGCTGCCGATCTCTTTGAAACCTTTCTCGTAAAAATATACATGAATATTCGCATCTATGAAGATACTAATAATATCTCAATGAAAAGATTTCATTACAAAGACATTATTAAATGCATAATTTTCGTTTTCAGCAGTTTTGAAAACTGGATTTGATTTTTGTAAAATTTTCTTTTAATTTGATTGAATCAACCAATCGCGTAGATAAACATTATTGTATTATGTCACAGCCAACTAGCTTAATCAGCCGTTGGTCACTCAGGTCGCTGAAAAATCGACGCATTTAAATGAAAAGGCTAGGCCACCAATTAAACGACTGATTAAACTAATTGGCTGCGACATAAATAACATCATTGTATAGAATGATAGTCATGATGTTAGCAAGCTTACGATTTTGGTTCCTTGACCCATCATACATTTAGTTGAACCGTGTACAAAAACAACGACCATTGCAAAATTGGTGCACTATTCGTAGAACATACTCGTAAAATACAGAAGAGTTAGTCGATGCGTAATAGAGAGCTAGAAAACACTCAATAAAACAAATGCTTCTAAGAATTTATTTATTCATTTGGACACCTACCAAAATTCACCACTAACAACCTTTTTCTAAATCGCTATTAATTTATAGTTGAACAAGCAATTACCCCGATGAGTTTAGTGTTTATTTTGATTTCAAATATGTAAAGTAACAACTTCAGATAATTTCAGCTGTCATAACTCATAATATTTCACCAGTGGAATCATAAACATGAAATATAAAAATTTAAACGATGTCAAATAAATTTTTACTTTGATACAATTTGGTTGGATGAATCAAATTTTCACGTTTCGCCACAGCTTTGGTCTATTTTTCTTCGTCCGATTACTGGTGGGGCGAACGTCAAAACATGAGTCAGGTCCTGAAGCAGGTCATAAAAATACAATTTACGGGTAAAACGATTGCAGTTGGTAATAATAAAGATGTTTACTCGCAGTTAATGATTCGTACTAGGTACGATCGATTCGATTTTTTCTTGGGTAGTTATCAGGGCAAAAGTATGGACATTTTTGTTAAGATTTATGATTGAAATATCAATTAAAGGATGAAGGACAAAACCAAATTATCGCATCAAAAGTTCAAGATCTTTAAAGATCAGCCTTTTCAATAACCGTCAGATTTCTGGATGTAAACCGCGATTGCTTTTATCAGTAACCTAGCTTTTGCCCGCGACTATCCCGTTTTTTCCCGGTTCCGTATAGCCTAGTAATTCCAGAGATTAGCGCGTTCAAACAAACAAACAATCTCACCAGTTTCGTTATATACTCTTTGGTAACACTAACTTATTTATGTCTACACTAAAATGGTTACATTGTGTTATGGTAAATTGAAAATCTATTAGATCATTCTATAAACAAAAACAACAAAGTAAGTAAAGCTTTTGCATACAATAATAATAGTAATAATACGTTATTGAATTCAAACTAAGGTGATCATAAATTAGGTATAATATCTACCAACTATGATAATATTAGCATAGATTAATGAATCTGTGTTGCCTTTTCTCAGCGTTACGGTCGGTCTCCTGTGTAATCGTTTACAGCTAAATATATATCAGAACTTTATATGGAGGGAGTGCGTAATCTGGCTTCCACAAACCAGACCAAACCGGGTGCCACGATCCCCTTCTATCAGTCAATAGGGTGCCATGAAACTGTTCTCAACGAGGAGCATTGTACATATTCTAGACAGTCAACATCACTGATAAGGTCAGATTTCACCAAACCCATATCAGATAGACCAACAGCTAGGCATTTCTTCATACACATGAATGTGTTGACTCAGCTGTGCTTCACACGTGGCCGACCGACCACGATGACAGAATTATTGTAATAACACTTATAACTCGTCCTTATGTAAATATTTCCTAATGGCGAATCGATTCCGATACTAAGGATCTTAACGTTTACGTAGGTACTGCTTCCGATTCGAATTAGAGTTTATGCACTGCTTCCGATTCGAATTTGAGTTCAGAGTTCTCTTCCTAGTCGGAGTTCTTCGGACGGAATTCGGATCTAGTGCTACGGTTACTTCGGGCCGAAAATCGTCGGTTTCGAAACCGCTGGAAAGAGAATCGCTTTAAATCGATTTTGATTTTTTTTCTCGTTGTTTTATGTTTGGTAGCTGTCGATAAAGGTCTACGGGGATTTGATAGCAATCGAGACTAAGCGTGTCTTCGGTCTTCTTGATTAAGAGATAATTTACGGTATTGTGCATGAATATTTAGTGGACAAAGGACCAAACTCAACTTCAACATAAAATTGAAGCTAAATTTTTGGTCCTTGTGGGTCTCCCGAGAATTCGATGGCTTCATTTTAGAGGTAGCTAGACAGTTTTTTTCGTTAAACATAGATATGATGCATCTTCATGGAGTATTCATGAACGTTGCATGTTAACATATGTACGAACAAACTACCAAAGCAAACTGAGCTGATGTTTGCTAAGCGAATGAGTTTGGATACTCGAAATAACTAAAATGATGGATAGCAGCGGAAAGCACGAATGTTTGTGCAAATTGGAAATGGTGAACTCATTTTTTTCGTCTGTGTTTTTTATGATATCGAACATCAGAAGTACAATTGATATTTTAAAAATATTTTTTTATTGAAGCTATACAATTTATGCTTTCATAAATTATTTTATGGATGCAGGCAATGCAGCAATCATGGTGGGTATAATTTTTGAAGATTCCAAAATCTTGCGCAAAGGACCAGAAATCCAACTTGTATTAAAACACTTCATGATTTTTAATATCCTTATATACAGATCGCTACTTAACTATAAATATATAGCCAAGTTTACCTTACTTACCTACACCTCTGTAGGAGGCAAGAAATATTGAAGATCTAGAAAATCATACAGTTGCAGGCAATTAGATATCTCGGATTCTAATGAGGACTAACTTCGGTTAGACAATGGAAAACTGAGGTCACAAGTAACAATTGAATCACATTATTTTATTTATAAACCTCGCTGAATGGGCACTAACTGACATAACAATCCTGCTAACGATAAAACGAAGTTAGGATAAGTAGTTTTCCATGTAGCGAGAACGGAACGTCTCGTCTGCGGCTCAACACAAACAACCCACCATTCACTACGTTCCCATTCTTTTAGCAATATCTCATTTTTTCATTCCGATTGCACCATTCAAACATGTCGGTGGTGTCGGTAAATTCGGACAGGGACGCAATCAATTACCTCCGACGAATTTACGACATCTCGTTCATCGAACATCGTTTTATTGTCCGACAACATTTTAATAAAAATGTCACCGTTCAGTCTCCGCTGGAGAGACGGGGAACCTCATCAAAATCGCATCAAAACACCCCGAACACCCACTCGGTTCGTTCGAACATTTTTAACACCCATTTGAATCTAAATTTTACTTAACTTTGAGACGCGGTCCTTCAGACACTTCATATCCCCCGGAGACGGAGCAATAAAACAATAACGACTTTGTTGCATAGTTCGACCTTAAGATCTCTTAAGATATACGGAGTTTTCTCGATGCGAGTTAGCGTCGAATTAAAATGCCTTTTATCACTCGATAATATCTCGGCATTCATATCGCGCATCACCGCGTAATGTGGAATGTCGGGACGCGACTAATTCACGCGAGAAAATATCTTCAAGACATTTGAATTTTTGCGAAATATTTACACTTATAACGCGTGTATAGTCAGCATTTCCCGAGCATACGAGATGCCTTCAATACCGGCCCTCACGTTCCTCTTTGAGGTATTTCTCTTTGCGAAGATTAACAAATTGTTCGCTTCATGAATTCCCCGCTCACCTCGAGTATCGACGTTCACAGAGTTGCAAGCGTAATAAATGCTCGAGATTTACATAAACCGCTGCGTCCTTTGACAGTCGAATACTGATGAGCGGACAAGTTACGCTCCCGAATAACCAGAGTGATGGAATTATACCATAATTTCCTTTAGAAAGTTGTAATCTGCGTTGCCCTGTGCTCCGGAGCTAGGTAACTGTCAGTGATTCAGATAGTATTCACCGTGTTATTCTCATTTATCTTGGAGATAAAACTTTCTGTACTGTCGACATTGAATGTACCTCATTTGTGATTTGAGTTGTACATTTCTAAACAAAGCTTTAACAACTAAACTTCTAGTCGTACTTCGAATACGCGAAAGGAAAGTTGTACAAAATCCTGCGATTGCATTACTGTAGAATGCATTTTCTGTTTGAAAGAGCAAAGTATTATCGTGAAGCTCTCAGACAATGGCAAACACAGGCGGAACCACGCGCCGTCACGATAAATGTATCGAGCACCACAAATACCATCCGCTGCTCGCAGACTTATTGTTTGAGATGGTACAACTGAAAAATTGCTCCCCCTTCCACCACCACTACAAATATTTCAACGTCTGAATGGCTTCTTCATTCAAAAATCGTAATACCCATTCGAGAATCGAGCCATTTAAAATTCAATTAAATAATTTCTCTGCTATCAGATCCATAGCATTGGATATCTTGTTGCTACTAATTGGATTGTGGCGATGTTTCACATTTTTCCTCGGCCTCTCAGCACTCTCTCCCGTTTCGCTTTGTATTTAATTTTTATCTTTACTATATTTAAGTGTTCATTGCCGACGACGGCGAAATATAATAGGAAAAGTTTCATTTGGCTAATTAAAAATAATCCACCCCTGGGTACTATCCAGATTTATCGCCGTTATTCAACCTAAGGTCGGCTATGTCTGCCGTTTTATAATAAAAGCTCGTTTGCCAACGTTTTACTAAGTACATAGATACTAAGAACAATGGGAAACGATGTTGACAATGTAGCGTGAATACCTTTGCTACTGTTTATTAAGAGAAAATACAAATGAAAGGCGAATCCACTTTGTTCTCTATTTTTATTTTACTTTTCAGCAAATATGGAGAGCAGTTGTTGATATTTGATGGCTACATTTTGAGTTTAGTCGCTACTGTTTGTGTTTTAACATGATCTGTCGTGTAGTAGTATGTAATGTAATTGAAGTATTCATGTTTATCCGATACGGTTGTGATTAAAGCGCTCCGCGTGGGGTGGCACCCCGTACGACTCTTTAATTATGGCGTCACCTTCAATTCGGAAAGTTTTAATGTGTGTACATTCGTTCTGCGGGACGTGGAGTACTTACGACGCTTCGAGCACTCTCCACAGCTCTCGTCTCTCGACGAGCTCCTTTCGCTCTTGTTGTTTGAACATCGAAACAAACGAACAGAACCACGATTAAATTTGCGAATTGTGCGACAGCGAATCCCAACTTTACGCATTATTCTCACAATGTTAAATTCTTTGTTTCAGTTTTAATTTTATTTTAAAACAACTCAGTTACGGAAGTCGCTGCGAGGATATGGCGGTCGGGATCGGGACGTTTCGACACCATTGAAACCGCAAAGTTTACTGGCTGCCAAGTTTCTCCGCACTATGTAAATTCAGTAGACGTAATTAGAGGAAGCTACGATCGTCTGCGCCGGCGAATGGCTCGGCCGCTCTTGTTAACTGACTCCATACTAGACCAAATCGCTTTCTGCTCTATTCGCATATTTGCGGTCGCGACAACTGGTTCTACCTACCTAGGAGCGAGGAGACATGCACTCACCTAAACGCAGCTGAAACTTTTATGTGCCGGTTTACTGCCACGCCGAGTCATCGTAGACAACTATAAAAGGCGACGATTGCGAGACAAAGCGTGATCGGATTGAGTAAATAAATAGTCTGCGTCGGAGTGCTCATCAATCTTGCAGAACAAAAGTAAATTGTGCAAGCTTGCAGCAGTCGCCGCGGGTTCGTCGGCCGGGACCTGCAACCTCACTAAACTGTCGTGTGCGCGACACTTAACAATTTAATTGTCACTCATTAGTCGTAAGGCGTCGAGTCTAGCGCCGTTTTAATTAACACAGTAATTCATAGACTTTTCATTAGTCACTCTCTCGCTCTCCCACCAGCAAAGTGGTCCTGCGATCAGTGTTATCAATCATAAAGTAGGTACCGTGTCGTGTGAGCGGTGAGCAGCTGGTGGGTGGAATCAATCACGCGAGTCCCGCGCAGGCGGCCGCCACTCGGCCAGTTATTTATCACGCTCTGGCGACAACACCAGTCTGACGATTGCAATTTACAAATGGAGAGGAGCATTAACATTCGGTGGCGAATGTTATGATCATCGGTTGAATAACGAAATGTTCGACACGACCGGAATAGACGGCGTTCGTGTCGGAGTTGGGTAGCGAGATATCGCGGCGGTGTTTGCTATGCCGGATGGCCCGCCCCCGCCCGCTCAGCTCTTGGCAAACTGCACTGCACTATACTGCAAATCATACTGAGTTTGTTTGCGTAGGTCAACGCTCTCGCCGGGTACGTTTTATGTGTTCCTGGTGTCACGGCGTCACTCTAATAATAGATAGGAATGCTTAGCATCAATAAATGCACGCTGGAATGTAAGAAGAGTTCCTTACTTATGCGACTTGCGTTCTGTTTCATGTGTAGTCAGCGTGTAGACAATTAACTGCACGATAATATTAATTTCAGATGTTGAACGAGTCTGTCTGACTAATGCCAGACTCGGGTTTGTACCCAAACGAGGAACAATGGTTTGTTAATCAATGCGTCGGGTAGAAAATGGGATTGGAAGTATTACGCTTTGACAGCTCATAATATTATGTTTAATTAAGGCGTACCGCGGTGCCGACGCTGCAACAGTAACTCGTTAAACTTTCATTATTATTCGCTCTCACAAATTGCTCGTACGTGAACGAATTGTGCTTCACAATCGATCTCCGTGGCTCGTGAGCCTTTGTTTGACTTCGACTCCGAATTCAGCGTAATTGCCTTTCAGCCTTTCATTATTCAACTTTATGCAGTCATTTACTTGTGTTATTACGAAGGGAGAGTTGCTGCGGTAAGTGTCGTGGGTGGATGCATTAATCGTAATATGTAAATGTAGGGATATGAAATATTGAAATTGCGGCGTGGATTTACAATAAGGTCTGCGCCCTAGGCGAACAGGGGCGTGCTGTCTATTGTTTTTGGTAGAATATTATGGTTATTAGCGGGGTTATCACTTGAGGGTGATATTTATGACTGCAAGAAAGACTTCTTGCCAACGTCTTCACATAGCCAGACGTTTTATATGAGCATTCAATCAATCTTACTACTTTGTCGTTTCCCCTTTCTTACCTGTCAATTCCTTGTTATAGATCGAGGACGAGGGTAACCACGGCAACGATGACACGCGCCTCTTCATCCTGTCGACTCTGGCGGGTCAGCACAAGCCGAAGGTAACCTGCTCGCTCTGCAAGGAGACCCTGCCCGTCTTCGACCGATATCCGCTCGTTGACGGCACTTTCTTCCTGAGCCCGCGGCAACACATCAGCGAGGCTGTCGAGGTAAATAAATTGTTAAGTTTTCCACAAAATAATGTACTTAATACTACTACTATAACGTTGCCAGGGTTGCGGATTTTGTTCGAAAGAGTGACCGCAGCCCTGGAACGCAAAGGGCATTTGAAGGAACATGGATCGGTTTTAGTCAGTAAGAGTCTGTCACTGACACACTCCCTTCCGATCCGCCTGGAGCGGAAGGAGACATTTGATGATTTCCCATCCTTAAAATAAAAGGGCCGGTAACGTAACAAGCAACTAGAAGGTTGAATGACTATATTTTTTGTACTTATCAAGTTACCATCGAGCGTAGGGAATACTTAAAATCACTGACACTGCCATCTAAGAAATAACTTAGCAACAAATATAGCAGTTTTAAGTACGAATTCAAAACAGAAAACTTAAATAAGATGTTGGAGTTTGTTTTAGAGACAAACGTAGTCATACAAGACTTGTCGAGTTGTTTGTTCGTCGGATTAGTGACGAGACTTCTCGCTTTTGTTTGGCGTTAGAATTAGCATGGAGCCCCCGATAGTCTGTTTTTGCACCATTCAGACGAAGCTTTTGAAATTACATTAGATTTTCTTATTTACTGTATAAAATTTGGGATGGGAAGACTCGTTCTGGCTAATCTTTATCATTATCTTGCACTTATATTAGATCCTAATTCCAATAGGATATTTTACTGAATAAAATGTAATTAGTGTGTCCGATAGATTTCGAAATAATATTGGAAACTTATTTTACCATAGATTTACTCTTTATCTATTTATTTTGTATAATTAAGTACAGCCACATCACATACATTGCAAAAATTTAAAACAAGGTCAATAACATAATGATCTAATGCACATGACAATTAAGGGCGACGTACGAAGGCGTACATAGCGCTCACCAGAACAATAGTGCTACCCTGAAATAATAAGTCCTAAATCTAACTTGGAACAAACTTAGTATTAAATCTAAAGAGAAAATATAATTTATTGGATGATAATGCATTTTTTTTTTTAAAAAGAAGGAACAAATTATACAAGTTAAGAATTGTAAAAACTAAAAAAAAATGATTAAAAACAATGTCAATAGAATAAGTGTAGAATTAAAATTAAAACTGAATGTATATTATGTCAATAGATTAAAAATAAAAATTACAAGTGAAGTAATAACATGTCAATACTTAAATTAAAATGCAAAAATTAAGTTAAAATTAAATAACTAGATTTTAATAGTAAAATATAACATACCTACTTATTTGTATAGTTTAATAAAATTACATAATTTGTATCGGTGCAACATTTTTCATACTTCTCTGTTAGTCCTCATTTCAGTAGTTACTTCCTTTTTAACAGAATTCTAAAAACGGGGGAGGTTTCTCAATTCGGATGTATTTTTTTAGTATTCTCTCCGTCATTTCTCCGTCCCTACTCCGTCATTTATGAACCGATTTGATATTTTTTTTTTAAGTGAAAGAATATAATAACACCAGTGTATCTTAACGGAGTATCTTTGACTCGGGTCTCTCAGTTTAGGTATCTAGGGCATGTTGTGACCGAAACCCTACATGATGATGCGGATATTGAGAGAGAGCGGAGAGCATTGTCGGTACGAGCAAATATGTTGGTGCATAGGTTTGCGCGGTGTACAGCGCAGGTAAAAGTAATGTTGTTTAGAGCCTACTGCCAAAGCTTTTACACTAGCGCCCTATGGACCAACTACACGCAGCGGGCCTACAATGCTCTCAGAGTTCAATATAACAACGCCTTTAGGATTTTGGTGCGGCTGCCTCGGTTTTGTAGTGCTTCGGGCATGTTTGCCGACGCCAGAGTGGATGACTTTTATGCTATAATGCGCAAAAAGTCAGCCTCACTAATTCGAAGAATTCGAGGTAGTGGCAACGGAATCCTAAGGATGATTGCGGATCGACCAGTATCGCCAGTGGTGGGAAGGCTCATTAGGCTACATGTCTTGTAATTAATTTTAATGTTGTGTATTCTGTGTATATGTCGTAGGATAATTTGATACTTCGAATCTTCGCGGAAATCCTAGGGGTTTTGCGAAAACGCGGATAATTAGACATAGGCGAAAAATTATCAATTAGAGCACCCCGACTCGGACAGGTTAGGTTAGAAGGGGATGGCGGGGTCAAGTGAGCGAGCATAGCGAGCGAACAGACCCCGCCATCACCTTCGTGGTTATTTTTTTTTCGCAATAATCCAGACTTTGTCCAGTAAGATTTGATAATTTTTCGCCTATGTCTAATTATCCGCGTTTTCGCAAAACCCCTATGATTTCCGCGAAGATTCGAAGTATCAAATTATTCTACGACATATATATTTTGTTGACATAATTTTCATTTTCCCTGACATAAATTGCTACTAACATAGACATAAGTGAATTCATTAATTGATAACTAACAAAGTATGGACAGTAATGGTCTGAAATAAACGAATTTTATTTTATTTTATTATTTTTATAATTACCTACTTCCCGAATTTCAATGGGACCACCATTGAAATTCCATCAAAATCGGTTCAGTAGTTTGGTTTTTAAATCCAAATAGATGGAAAAAACATATCATCCAAGTAAACGAAATTGCGTACTTATTTTGCTTTCCTGTGACTTAAACTACGAAGAAACAACCAAAAACACCGACTTCCGAAATTAAAGTTATTTTTTACTTTGTAGTTTTTTTTTTATTTGGAAGTCGTATTTTTTTTTGTAAAAATGTTTCTTTGGTCATTATTTTTTTACGCATTTTAGTTATGCAATAGAAACAAAAAAAAAGTCGGTGTTTTTGGTTGCTTCTTAGTCATTTGACACCAACTCGACCAAAAAAAAAGAAAAAAAAAAGTTAGTTATTTTTACTTTGTAGTGTTTTTTTTGGAAGTCAGAAAGTTTTTCACTTTTTAGTGGTACCCTACACCTAACAACGCCACTGCAAAGTCACAGGAAAGCAAAAATACGCAATTTCGTATACATGGATGATTTTTCCACAAATTATTTCCAGCTATTTGGATTTAAAAATTAAACTACTGAACCGATTTTGATAAAATTTCAATCGGACCAATCGAGAAGTATATCCTTTTACATAAAACAAGTTTTTTTTAAATCAGAGTATAAATGACGGAGATGTATGAGGTAACAAACACAAACAAAAAAAAAAACGATAAGTACAATCGAATTGAGTTCCTTCTACTTTTTTTGAAGTCGGTTATAAATCATTTGTATTTCTCAAATATATCGGTGCATACGTTTAATCAATGAATCTTACATAACTCTCATTAGCGTATTTGTAAGTAAATTACTGATTACTCAATCACGCAATGAGAAAATGAAAACAAATAAAGATAACGCATCTCACCTTACCACAGGTTCACCTTTATCATAGGTCTTTAAATGGTCATAATATTAGGTAAACAGGATGTGTGAGCAAAAAACACTGGGCCCATCTAGCCAGTGATTAACGCTGCCATGTTTTGGTCATAGTTCACTGGTATCGGTATTCAGATTATGTGACGAAGGTCTGGGCGCAGACCCAAATCCCGGGCAGTTCTCAGATGGTGCGAAAGAAAAAAGAAGAAAATTTTCGCCACCAGGAGCTCTAGGTACACATGTGGCAGTCTATATTATGTTGACGTCCGCTACCGAAATTTGACGTGGTCATTCCTAAATATTACCCTATTTCAGTCGTTAATGCGTAGAAAATGACATTGTTTTAGATGCTTGCACCCCCTAATTTTTGTCCCTTTTGGACCCCTGATGTGTTATGAGGTTTCTTTGACCTCCGAACATGTGTATTTAATACTCTTTTGTCCCTCAGGTGAAAGTGGAAGGCCGCACGCAATACCTGACGTGCGTGTGCATGGGCTGCCTGGAGCGATGTGACCCTGAGCGCACCATTCGCTGTCGGTTCTGCGGCCAGAAGTGGGACGGCTCATCCCTCGTGCTCGGCACCATGTACTCTTATGACATCTTCATGGCTACGCCGTGCTGCGCTGAGAGAGTGAAGGTAAGGGAGAAAAAAAATTAAGATTCTTCGGATTAGTGCTGGAAATATTTCTTAGTTCAGGGCAATATAAAGTTTCTTCTTCTCCATTGTCAACAGTGCAACAACTGCTTCAAGGCACTGCTCCACCCGCAGCAGCGGCTGAACTACTCCGACTACTCGCACCCGGTGACGTGCCCGCACTGCCGCGTGCTCGACACTCACTTCGTCAAGCCGCTGAGCTACTGCTTCACCAAGAGGACGTTCCCGCTGTACCAGCAGTGGCCATAACAGTCGGCGGTGCCGGGAGACTCTCCCGGCACCCCCCCTGCTTCTGACTCTTGGGGACTAGCGCCGTCGCCTCCGCGTCGTGCTTCACCCCCCGCGCTGCGTCCCGTCATCAACACCAGCATGGCTTCCCGCTCACAAGACCCACCCGCTGAAGAACCCGCTCCTACCAGTTACCTCGCACCCGCTCTTACGAGCCTCAGTGAGTCGTTGTGTCTGCTCGGAGTCAGCCCCGAGACGCTGGCCATGAGCCTGGGCGAGTCACTGGCCGATCGCTACCTGGCCTCGTTGCGTACCAGGCCTGTGGAGAGGGTCGAACGCCCTATGGAGCGCACCTTCGAGCGCCCCGTGGAGAGCACCTTCGAGCGCCCCGTGGAGCGAACCTTCGAGCGCCCCGTGGAGCGCACCTTCGAGCGCCCCGTGGAGCGAACCTTCGAGCGCCCCGTGGAGCGAACCTTCGAGCGCCCCATGGAGCGCACCTTCGAGCGCCCCATGGTGCCCCTGGGCGGCGGCTGCGGCATCCCGCGCCACACGACGACCGCCGAGTCCTCCCTGCAGCTCTTCTCCAACGAATTCATGAATTACTTGAACCAGCTCGCATAAGCTGGCGGTCTTGTGGGAGTGATGTGACGTGACGTGACGGATATGACGCGGCGACGATTGGACTGTGTATCGATGTTTTTTCTTGTCTTGAACTTTAATTGCGTCTCTGTACGCTAGACATAATTTATGTTAAATTAAGTTGGTATTATTGAAAATAATTTTATGTGTCAGTTTAGATCGTACTATTGATTTTATATTTTTAATTTTATTCTGCACTTTGTTGATTAGGAGTTGATTTTTATCGAAAATAATAATTAGCGGTGTAGTGATGCCAGAAATTGCATTTTTTGTTTCGGATCAATCTTAAATTGGGAAGTATTTTCCGTTTGAAGGAGTTATAGGCGTGAGTTTTTTAAATTATTGATTACCTTGTATTTCAGTGATACTGATGACCCTATCTGATAGGTACGGGCGTTGGAGTGGAGTGTTGTTTAGTTCAATTTAGTTTATTAGTTACGTTTTATTTTAGCAAAATTTTAAACCTAACTTAAGTGTTATACAATATTTTCGTAGGTTTATTGTGAACTTTTATTTCCTCCCACCAAATGGCACTTTAATAGTGTAAGGGATGAGTCTACTTCTACTAAAGATGCCATGTTAGGTTATCGTCTTTAATATCAGTTCAATTTACTTATTATACTTTCACATACATACCTTATTTAAACAGTAATGGTAGACGATTTTAATTGTAAGTACCTAATTGCTGTGTCACCAATAATATGTTTAGCCTGTCTATATGTATTACTTACATTAGGTACTGTAGGATTATGTAATGTCGAATTGTTGTTTTACCTTATGTTTTCAAATATTTATATCTCAGTGATTAACGGACTGCATGGAGAATTATAAAAAAAAATAAACAAATATAACTTTTTGGAATAGTGCCATATCAGTTGAAAAAGGTGAAATAATCCTTGATAAAAAACAAGTGAATGCCGCTAATCATTGAGAAAAAAGATGTTTCAAGTTTTGTTCGAATATTATCGACTATACGTTTGGCTATTTATATAGTTTAGATTTAAGGGTTTTTTCTTATTATCATGGATGTCTATTTATTTGTAAGTGAATAGCGCTTCGACATTTACTAAGCGTATAAGTGATGTGCGGATTTACTCAGTAACTACTGTTTAAAGTTAACGTTTTAGGTAAGGTTTTTATACATTTGATACTTATTACTCGCAAAGTGATTACAAGTGATAATTCTTAGTAATAGTGCGTGTTTAGTGATTAATGGAAATAATAACAACTAAAAATAAAGTGGTGCGGATTGTTAGGCGATAGGGGTGTATACAGAAACGTGATAATATCCGCGGGATATCCGCAATGTTAGGCAATAATTCTAATGAAGACTTGACACTTTTATAGGTAAAAAATTTTTGCATAATCCTTCTTAAATTGATACTGCCATTTACATTTTACTAATCTAATCGAGGTATTGTCTGGTTTTGCTTCGATTTTTTATGCTGAATTTCAGTGGTCTGACAATCGGTGTTTGTGTCGAATAAATAAATACTAAAATTAAAGAAAAAAAAACAAATGAATATTTTTCAACACATTTGCTCAAAAGATGCATTTACTAAGCCTGTATACATTGTTCAAAAGTTAAAAATTACGCACAACACAATGGAATGTGCGGTAAAATAGGTAAGTACTTACCTATTTTACCGCATATCGCCGTGCGTATCCTTTAAGGTTTTTTTTTCAATTTCCATAAAATTTCTAAGAATTTCACCAAACAGTTTCACATTACGAGAAAAAATAAGCTGAATTATGGAACCTCCTTGGAGCGCTTTCGCTCAATACGTCTCACTTTACTACTACACTAAAGATGGTTGCGACTTTCCGACTGGTAAGTCTATACATTTTTTTTTCCTATTTTACTGTTTTCTCGCAAATGTGTTGAATAATGATATATAAAACATTCGTCTACTCGTTTGTAAAAACCAACTTACCGCACTAATATCATAAATAACTATTAAGTAAACAAAAACACTTTGATTATAGAATCTGATTTTGTATTTTTTTCCAAAATGAAAACTTTGATCAGTCAAGTCCAATGTATCAGCTTCTTCCTAGTCGACACACACCGTCTGTCCGACCAAATAAAGGCTAGCGTACACGATCGAAACAGGCTAAATAATGTTTTCGTTCTTATTTTGGACTGACTACAACTAGTTGGTACTGTTGCGTAGTTGTAGGTCACCTTCATCATCACGCCATCATCCGCATCACTGCACCTCATACGTCATAATCATCACGGCACGGTTTGAGTGGACGGCAGACTGGCCTCTATATCCCTAGCAATAAGACACAGATTCGAACAGCACGAACTATCCGCTTTAGTATTTTTTGAAAGCTTTCAGTACACTAGTAGCTTATAACCAATGTTAGCATTTATTCAGTAGATTTTTTCGTAAGTTACAACTGGTCGAGATCCAAAGATAAAATAGAGCTTCCATTTGGAGTCTCATTCAACTGTAGAATCAACCTCGCATATAACAGAACTCGCAAAAATAAATGGCAGAGACGTTTTTAACATGTCCGATCATAAGTAATTACACGCCAACAGAAAATAATAAGTCTGATAATAAACCGAGCTTTCATAAAATATTTAAAGATGCGATGTTACTAAATCGTCGCCTGCGCACATTGCCGGACTATAGTCGCCAGTCGCCAAGTGTGGTTGTAATACCTCTTAAATATTTTAAAATTAGTATCCTCTGCTTAACGTTACTCTAAGATCTAAAATATTATACCTGAGACAGGACATTTTATCATAGCATGGCGTAATATTTGTACATATGCCTATTATTCTACTACACGCAGATGCTCAACAAAAAGTATTTAATGAGATATTATTGCATATTTCTAGTTTAGCAGTAAATCGATAGTACATAATTTCAATAATATCAAAGATCCCAATTATTTTAAAGCGTAAGCGGCCGCGAAGCGATCACACTTCATATGTTAATCAATTTTAATTTTATCGAAGTTTGCTCGTTCGGAAATATAGAATTATATTTAAAAGTTTAATATACATTTAAATAAATGTATGTATCCAATAAAGTATTTGAATAAAAAAAAAATAAATAAGGCGAGCTGTTGTTGGTATATTTAGAAAAATATTAAAAATGAACCAGATCATCTGATGGTGAGCATGTACAAAAATAAGTGAAGAGTGATCGAGTCGTGGTCCGCATAGTGGTCGACACAAAATATAAAATCATATTGTTTAATAGTGAAATACAGAGCCATCTATGTAGATGTATAATCATAGTAGGTACATGTTTACGATGACTCATCGAATGTATCTCCCCTCTATCCACACGTACAAAATCAAAGTATTTTGAAACGCTATATTGAAAACAAATCCAATAAGACGTTTATATCAAAGTCCTCTGATTCAATAATAAGGCTGTTCGTTTCATATTTTATAGATATTTCAATATTGATCTTGGAAACATTACCTCTTTAGATACATACAAAAAAAAATAGTAAATTATAATGTCCAACAGAGTGGCTCCAGAAATTGAATTGTGTTTAGAGAATATTTACAGTTATGACTGAGTCGTAGAGTACACACGGTGACAAAGATGTGTACTCGAGACTCTGCGAAATATAAAATCAGAGTAAATGTTTATCTTAGCCACTGAAGAAAAATATCCTGGGATTCAACTGTGTCGGGCTCCATTACGGGGAACAGTCGAATATTTTACAGTATTTGTCCCATTTTATTAAAATATGTCTTCATTTGAAAGCTCCCCTACAAATTGAGCTCTTTTTTAGAGGATGTTTATTATTTTGGAGATTTTATTGACAATTTAATGGTTGTGTAGTTAATTTAATAGTCCACGGATGTGTAGTACATCTGTACAATAGTTTGGTTCTTCCTAACTTTCGTACTTACACAAATCGTAAATTTTCTGAATATGTGTTTGATTATTCATATTTTAGACACTTAGTTACGTGTTCAGTTTTAATAATAAATGTAATAAACACAAACGTTGCCAACTTTCTTAGTTTATTTGCACATATTTGTTAAATTTTGTAATTAATGACAATTTATTTAGACACTGACATTCGAATTTCTTCATGTTGAATTTTAATGTGGTGTAATTTAGTGAATTGCTTAAAAGTACAAAGAAACAATTTGTTACTTTTGCAAATTTTATAAAGTAAATCAAATACATATTAAAAAGTAACCCTCACTTAGGTTAACTTTATGAAATAGTTGCTGTAATCCTAATATAACCGCAATTGTTTTTGTTTTCAGAATTATGTAATATTAACAGTTTTATTGGTTTTATAAAAAGGTACGTTTTACGTTCGTTAAAATTTAGGAGCAAAATTGTTACTTATTATAAAAAATAACTATATGTCTTATATTAACTTTGATCTTCATTACTTTATGTCACGTATTTTATCTAATGCTATATTAGAAAATCGTAGGTACATTGCAATGTACCTCTAGCACTCAGACAGTAGGACTAAGTCATCGGCATAATATACGTTTATCTATAGGTATTGTGTCTCGCTTTTGAATATAGGTTTAATCAAATCTTATTTCCACTGTAGTTCTTATTTAGAGTCGTAGGGTTTTCTTTAATAATAATGTGCGAATGTGGATGTATGTATGTCACACTTAACATTAAGTTTAGTCATCTCGTTCTCTTCTTTATAACAATTATCGGTAGGTAATCTCGTGCCAAGCGAGTATTGTTATTATGAATGGTGTACATTCTGGTCATAGGGGTGCGCTCGCGCCACGCTAAGTATGTGAAATTAACTTAAAATCTTCCCGTGATATGAAACGTAGATTTACGCACTCTGCCTTTGTCATTGCCGGCTTCTGACGTGAAATGTTTGACGGTAGAACAGCGACGTCGCGTGTCCATTCCGTAATGTTCTCTCGTACCAAAATAAAACTGAAATTAAATTGCAAATTCGGTGATGGCATGTTTATGTCTCTATAATTCCAATAATAAATGCTATTCCAAAGCATTTGTTGAACCATAAAACAGAAAGGGAACAACGAAAAGTCTGTTTATGATGATCGCTGTAATTTTCAACAGAAGTTTATGAGTGAACACGTGTAGTATTACATTGATATTTTTACAGGATGTCGCTTTAATATCTAACGTAACTTGAAGCTGTCGTATTTAGGTCCGATACAGCTCATCAATGTGACATTCAGCATCCAAATGATACCCAGCGTCCATAAGCTCAAAATTTCCCAAATCGCATTGGCTGATTCTAGTATACGGCTGTTATTGGTTAGTGAAAAGATGCAAATCAAAAACATGTTAATTATATTTTGATACTCGATGTTTTCTACACTAATGTAGTAAGTTTGTATTAATCTTTTGTATTAACTTGTGTAGGTAGGGTTAGCGTCGCGCTCGTACGCATTTAGTAGCTTAGACGAACCAGTAAGTGTAATCATTGCAGTTCATCGGGAGGTTCAGACTGACTGCCATCAGATACAGCTAATAGCTCTCGAACTATCAAATGCGATACGACTGAGAAAGGTATTTCATAACAGTCATTAGCTGCAGCCCGACGTACGACGAGCGGTGGAAGTCGATACAAGTTAGCGTTCTCAAGTCTCGCGAAGGGCTCCGACGTAAAGCCGATACATTTTGTACGCACGTTTATAAAATTGGTGATAATCTGACGAATTGGGTATTGATAATAACTAAGTTATTGCGTAGATTAGACTAAACGATATACTACGTAACGTGCGGGGTGCATCAGGGTAGAGTGTCATAATTTGTAATAACTTAACTTTTGTACTTTCGTAAAGGTAACAAGTAACTTAGTGATTAACTTTTTCTATTAATATGTATAATGCATAAGTTAAACATCAAGTAATATACTTTTTTTACTGGAATTGTAGATGTAGTATTTTTGTAAGACAACCGAGACTCGATCTCGTACGTGTATCACAGCGATAATAGGTATTGTGTAAGACCGTTGCGTGGCCAATGTTAAGCAGTAATCTTGACCGAACGTCTTCGAAATTTCGAAGGATTCCTCGGGAATCAATGTTCAGGGTTACTTGTTAACTTTCGACGCGCAACAATAAGGTCAACGTGTAATTAGGCTAGTATGTCTTAAACTATTTGTGCATTTGTATTTGATTGGATGCTTTGTAAAAGTCACTTATTGGAGATACATTTTCGTTTATCGGAATGCAAAAATTACAGCATGAAATCGGTGCATTTTAATGTAACCGCAGTCTATTCGCTTCGTTGATCCTGGTAAAGGAGAAATAAGTGAATTTATTTGAGGCGTGATGAATGATGATCAAAGTAATTGCCGCAGCGAATGATCGATCGCTTGTCTCGCTGGCAAAAAACAGTAGCGCGACTTCGCGGCCAGAATGACTGGCATACTGTACCACACCTGTCAGACTGACTGGCATGCTGTACCAGACCTGTCTTTTAAAAGCATCTCAACTCTAATGAAGCATTTTCTCTATGTATTATCGATAATGTATGTTTGAATGAATGAATAACTTTGATAAATTTTATAATACTTCCGTTGTCCTGTGTAGGTACAATGGATTTCTTCGTAATATTTACTTATATTGAGTGTGGTCATGTGTTAATGTAGGTAAGTGTTCTTTTCTATGATGATCTCTTGTTTACTTACAATTAACTGAAATAAGGTTGGAGAGTCGTGGAACGATGCTGAGATGCTCAGATGGAAACGCCAATTGATTAATTTTAAGTAAAGTACCTATAAGTGCTTGATTATGATATTAAGGATCGTTTTAAGAATATGCTATAAAATACGTCTATACCATTGAAAAATTGATATTATTTAAATCTTTGATACGTCTCAACGTATATTTTTGTATATTCGGGAGTCGATGCTTAAGGAATTGGCACAAATAAAAGTATAAGATTATTCTGATTAAAGTTAAGATGAAAAAGTTCCATTTTGTAACGATTTAAAAATATTGATGAAAAGCTATTAATTTTTGTAACGATAGTGAGCGTTGTATTGTCTTTATATGTAAAGTTGGAAAAGCGAGAAGTTAGAATGTAAGATTGTTTCAGAAAATTGTAATAAAACTGAAGAGGCGAAAAAAAAAACATGTTATATTTTATACGGATCCGATATTTGCGCCGCTCGGGCGGGCTTTGTGTTACTTTACGAACGTAGACGTAAGTTTGCTCTTTAAAAGAGTTTTTGAGGTAATAGATTACTTAGGCTTAGTGTTTTTATACGATGCTTGAATGTTGTGATTTTTTTTTTCATATGATATTGTAAACGCAGTATGTACTACCGAACAAGCACTCAAGCAGCCAACACTGATCAATAGCAGAATGTGTAGTGGGTTCTACTCGGTACTCGGAATGCATTATGTTGTTTTCCTTTTGAGGGCACGAGCGGCAGCTCCCGCAAGTGATCTTATACCAAAGTGTTGCTGTTCGCAAGCATATCATTTTATACGACGCTAGATACATTTTTCGGTACAAAATCTTATTAATTAAAGTTTTAATTCTATTCGATTTATGATATATTGTTAGACAATTCTGTATTGACAGTGGTGTAGTGGAGGGCTTGCGGATCGCGCGATCTCTTGAAAGCCGTTTCTAGTCGGTACCGTCGGCTTCACCAACTGTAACAACTAACCCGCGGTTCAAACTACCCCTCGCAAGCACCTCCATTGCACATTGGCGATGATCCTGAATTATTTCAGTTATTTAGCAGAATTATATTATTGTCTAGTATTCCGATTATGTTACGTTTTATATTGCTTATATTATATATTATGGATACAATGTTTATTAAGTATTTAATATTCATTTTGATGAGGACCTAGTCGATTCTCTATATATCACACTCCCAAAGTACAAATTCCTTGTTGTTTAGTCCAATTTTGTTTGACTGTTATTGAATGGAAATTATTTTAGCGAGCGTTCGTTGGCGAGCATGTCGACAGCTGGCGCGGCCGGCGTCGCCTCATCCTCTAAGTACCCTGCCTGCTTCTTGCTCGTTCGTATCATACTTTGATGGAAACCTTACGAGTCGGCAGACATATAATTATATTAGAGCCGGCGTAGGGCGTAAATGTTGTAGTAAACATAAACAAAACTAGTTGAAATAAATCCATAATCAAATCGTTTTTTTTACCGCGCCTAAATAAACGTTGCTAATCGTTTATTTAGGCAGGTCATTACAATTTATGTTTAGCAGCTTTTAACTTTTAAGTTAGAATAATTTTTAATAATTTACCTATTTTAGTTAATGCACAATTTAATAACCTGTAAGTTACTTTCATTTTCTACTAATTTGTACTGTAGGCAAGTTCCAGTGAATTTAAGCCATGTAAGCTCTTGTTCAATTGTCAGCATTGTAATAATTTACCATTGTTTTTAGTTTATACGTAATCGCCTACTACACATTATCGATTGGAAAGCTGATTTAGCTATGAAATATTCAAATGACACTATACCTACGATAAATACAATGAAACCTTTATAAAAATAAAATATATAAAAAATATATCTTGCGTTTTATTTACTTGTTTTGTTGACCCTATTTTACTTACACCTGGTAAAATGTTTGAAAAGTAGCCCTATATCAAATCAGATAAGTTACAAATATAAGAAAAAAACATAAAACACACATGAAATACACACAGTACCTACATGAAAGTCAGAATCAAGAGTGGCGACTACCAAGAAAAACGCCGAGTCAATGAAGCTCGACGAGTCCCGGAGAAACGATTCAACTGTCTTGGATTCCGTAATGAAATTAATCAGAAAAGAACAGCGGAGGAGTAGGAAATAAATCCTCGATCCTTATCAATAGGCACCAAGGAACATATTATATAAATGGGGTTAAACCCAGTTGCCAAGCAACACTGATTATATTATGTTAACACTAATAATAGCTTGAACGCACAGAAATTTGAAGGTCCCAAAAATATGCCCTTTTTTTTTTTTTTTTTTTTTTGGATGGGAAATCATCAAATGACCCCTCCCGCTCTGGGTTGAGCGGCAGGGAGTGTCTTCTACTGACTAAAACCCACCCATGCTCCTCTTAGTGCCTTTTACGTTCCAGGGCCGCGGTAACTCTTTCGAACAAATCCGCAACCCTGGTAGGCACTGGCCCTAACGGGCCCCTACTCCTATGCTGACATCTCTTTGAGGCGCGCGTGGAACACAACGCGCCGTCGGCTTGGGTCTGGCTTTAATCGGACAGCGAGCCACCCAACACTCGCCGTCCGCAGACCCGCACCTACGGTGGCCGGGAATCGCCCAGCGACTCCCGACGCCCGGTGCGTCTCCCTATGCCGCGGCGGCTGGGGCGTGAGGGTTGTCTCTCCCTCACGCGGCCCGCCTCCTCCTTCACTAGCATTACTGCTTCGCAGAAGGAGGTGACGGCTTCCCATGCCTCCTCGCTCCGGACCATGGATTGAACCAGGGCCGGACGCGAGAGGTCGCCGCCGCCGATCGCCTCGACACTAATAATAATAGCTTGAACGCACAGAAATTTGAAGGTCCCAAAAATATGCCCTGCGCTGCATTTACCTACTAGGTAAGGTACCCTTACCTAAGATCTGTTTCAGCACAGGAGAAAACAGCATGTGTTGTGCGTGTGGATCGAGTGATCTTTTTTTCATAACAGCCTAACCACGAGTCACGACTAACGTAGGTTAGGTAGGTACCTACCTGCAGATAGGTTGATAGGTTAGGTACGGGGGGGAGGGTGTTTAGCTAATGTTATTTGGTAATTATGACACATTACAGGCCCGGAAGAAGAGTTCTTGGCAGGATTTGGAGGAGGCATTTGCCCAGAAGTGTAAAAGATTGCAATGTCCCACCCGCACTGAGGTAATTCAAGCATATGGCGTTGTATGAGAGCGTTTACGGAGAAGCGATTTTAGACGCGTTTGCTTGAAATGCAGTTATGCAGGCGCAGCCCGCGGATGGCATGCACGCCGCGTAGCACGCGACGCAGACCAGCTATTATTACTAAAAAAATATACTTATCGATATTTATCGTATCGACATTTTTAATCATTATCGATATTATCATCGACTGAAAAATATCGATATATCGTCAGTTTTCGCATGATTTTTGAAAAATAGGTTATATATATGTTAAAGTACGTTAAGTAGGTACCTACTTATTAGATTTGTTGAAAAAAAAATCTGTTAATTGTTAATTTGTCTGTTAACTTCAGGCAGGGTCATATACCTACGACTCATACTGATGGTTTAATAGTAGGTGATAATAATTGGTATATAGCAGTGTGCAATGGAATTGCATAGTTTAATTCCGCCAAGCCCGTTACATCATCGGACCACAAGACGTACACCGATGCGCCACCGGGTGGATATCCCACCCTCACGCACAAAACGTTTTGGAAACACATTCATTGTGCGTACAGCTAAGGAGTGGAATTCCCTGCCGGAGTCTGTGTTTCCTGATAGCTAGAACCTGGGAGGTTTTTAACGGCCGCTTCGCGGGATCAAGATTGGGATTGAGATATATTATAGAAAGCGGCCGTAAGTCAAGAGTGAATAGGTTACTTCTAGGCAAGCGTGCTCCATCTTTGACCACATCATCGCTTACCAGCAGGTGAGATAAGTAGACTTCAAGCGCGTGCCTATCAATAATAATTATTAAAAAAATAGTATTATATTAGTTTCGTAGCCAATAGTCTTACTGTTATATTGGATTTCATAAAGATTGTGGTGGGTTTGTTTAAAGTTAACGATGCGCGAGGAGCATGCAAGGAGTATCTGGTAACATTAGACACGAAACCAGAGTTGCGTTAAAAATAAGTTGGTACCTACCTATATCGAAGTTAATACGAATTCGATACCTACCTACTCTAAAATAAATATCGATACATAGCGATTAAAAATATCGACGATATATCGATAATTGTATCTATGGATAATATCAATATTTAAAAATATCGTTATCTTTTTGCCCATCCCTAGCCGTCTCCGTAGTAAACGATAGGCCTAAGTGATCCACCACCACACTCAGTTTTTGAGTTGAGGATTTGAAGTTTGAAGAGCGTGTCAAAAACCCTACCTACTGTAAAAGTTGATCGACATGCAATAAAATTTTGACTCTAATGTCAAAGTTTGGCAGACCGTCAGGTCCAAGTGGAGAAATACTCAAATTCTTCACGCTGAAACCGTAGGCTCAACAATAATTTTTCTAATGGTATTTAGTACTTAATTCATGATTTATTTATTAGGTAGGTACCTACCTAGTTAAGTGACGCTTGTTTATTTTATAGTTTTTGTTTGGAAATGTCTTGTGTTTTGCAGATAGCCAAATGTAACGTTTCATTGATTTAATTAACCTACAATTTTTCCCCCCAATTATGAATCAAAAATTAAGTAGGTACTGATTTGACAAACTATTTGTCTGAAAATCTGAAAAAATTTGCCAGTAAATATCGTATTAAATAAAAGAAATTAAATAAAGAAAAATTGTTAATTGTCACAGAAAAAACGTGTGCTTAAAACAGAACAACATAAGGGTCTGCACACACAGAAACTCGACGTTGCTGGGTTATTTTCGAATGCTCTCACCGAAATGCGTAAAGGTGTCGGCCTAATACAAATCGATCATTGCGCGAATACGCGATCGACGCGATCATTAATTATTCGTAATTAATTGACGACGCGTTCGGGTTTGCTTTATTGAAATCAACTTTATTTTTGCGACTTCGTACGTGCCCTGTCCGGCCCCGGCGACACACCGGTGTGTCGCGAATTAATCGCGAATTTAATGTTTATTTACATATACATAAGATTTACTTTATATTAGGGAATTTTCACATGTTGGGCCCGAGTGGTTAAACATCCCGTTTTAGTGGTTTAATATCATCTTCGTTTCATTATTGCCTTTCCAATGATTGTGATGGTTTGGGGCACATCGATTGGATGGTTCAAAGTCCATAACATATATCGATACCAGAAGTATCAACTAACGTAAGCGACATTTTAGATTATTTATAAATGCCACTTTAAGGCGAGCCTGACTTGAGCGCGTAGGCATCTAACGCTTACCCCAGGCCCCGCAAGGAGTAGCAATACGTAATAAGTTACGATGCGCGGGAGACGCGCGCACCAAGCGCACCGCTCGCTCATGAGTTCACGGACTCGGGTAGGTACTAAGTTCCGTCACAGGATAAAGTAATGCAGTAGATCAACTTGAATTGATTAGTATATTGTTTATTTTTCTATTAAGTATTTTTTAAGGTTATAGATGGATTAAGTACGTATTGTACAAACTTGAATCCAATTACTAATCATTAAAAATCAGTAATAATACTTATTTATTTTAGAGTATATGGTGGATTTAAAATCTGACTGACACGAAAATTATGAATACGAGTACGATACAAAAATACGCGTCGCGCGCTATTTGGCTTTGGTGCGATACCTTCGTAAAAATCAAGTAATAGGTAGGCACACTTACTTTAGGAAAATTATGTTACAATTCTTGAATATTATAATTCAAGAAAGCTTAGAAGTATAAATGGTTTGGAATTTGCCTAGATGCTATTTAAAAAAAAACAAAAACGTTTTTATATTTTTTAATCAAATAGTTAACATAATAAAAGTTACCAATGCAACTGGCTAAAATTCGTTGAACTGTAGCTGTCTCGGTTTGCATGGACCTAGCTGAGTATGAGATTGACACGGAATATGGTCCTTGGATTTGCTTGGACCTGGCTGCACAGGCTTATCATTAACATTTTCTTTGTTTTCTTTCAATATTATGTCTCGTATTGGCATACCGCGATTTTGGCGCGGATCCACAATCTCTGGCAATATACATTTCAAATAAAAATCTATAATTTTTTTCTCCATATGCACCCGCCAAAATTCGTCATCTCTTGAAATATTTTCTACTACTAGTTTTCACCGAACCATATTCCAAAAATGCATTGGTTCCTTTCTGTTACATGAAGTTGACCCTGCACTTGGTAATACCAATTACTTTTTTTGTTTATAACCCTGGTATGTTTTATTCTATCGAATTTAAATATATGTATTTTACTTTCTTCAATAGCAGCATTTCCCTTTTCTAAATGCCGTTATTGGACATTTAATTTCAACAATGGTGTCGTTCCCAACTATACCGTCGGGGGTAACCCCAATAAATGAGTATTATTTTGGAGACAAGTCACGCCCTTCCGCATGCTCTATCGCCCTGTAACGCAAATTTTGATTTTGATTTGTTGGTAATTAACAAGTAAAATTTTAAAAACTTACAAAATATCCCTGTTCAATAAAGATAACGGAGCTACAGTGCCAAAGACAGATACACAGGCACACAGACGCACGTACACAGAAACATAGATAGCAAACCGTTATAAATAAATAGGATAGAATTGTAATATGGTGTGTGTTTAATTTCTTTATGTATTTTATGGTGTTATAATAATGATAATGAGATACTACTTTATTCAAATCTATACTAAATAATATTATAAAGTGGAAGTGCGCTAAGTGCGCTGTGGTAATAGCTAATTATACGTAAGTACCATGTACAACAAAGATATTGTTTTTCATTCGATCTAAAAAAAAGTCCGCGACGTTACACCTATATCTATCTCTTATAAATATGCCACACTAACGCATTTTATGTCAAATAATTTATTTAAAAATTAAAGGTGGTTTTTCAGCATTAATATTAGGCAGGCATATTAATCCTTACTAGCGAAAGTTACTTCATCATCAAGATAATTTTATGAAGATAAACTTTGTCTTTTACAGCATGTTATTTGAACTCACCGTTTAGGAGATAATGTAAAATCAAAATAATTCAACTATATTATTAAATCCAACGGGCGGTGCGCGAGACGCGGCCACCAAACGAGAACGCGTCGAGCCTGCGTGACTGCGTGCGACGCGGTGCAAGAAATTCTTTTTTGTATTATGATTATGAATTTATGATAGTTACATTCATGGGGAAGGCTGTACGGCTATACGGGAACGGGAATTCCTACGGGAATGAAGAGTTCCGTTACCTGTCTCCGAAGTTCTTCATCAGATCTTCACCAAATTGAAATGGGATCAGTCCGGGAAGATACACTTCCAAAAAAAATAGAATCATCAAAATCGATTGACAATCGGCGAAAATATCGCTGAGCAAACATACAACAAAAAAAAACAGTCGATTTGAGAACCTCTTCTTTTTTGGAAGTCGGTTAATAATATACAATACAATAGTCAATTAAAAACAGTTTAGTGTATGTAATTTATAATTTCTATACATTTTTCCTCTTGCCAATAAACACCGATAAAGTAACGCATTGGATTGGAAAAACTATCCAAACTGACCACATAGTTTTTTGTATGTCTTGTCATAACTTGATACATTGTTAGTAATTAGTAAGAGGATGGACTCTAGTGTATAGCGCATAAATGAGCTGGTCCGGTAGCCTAAACGTTACCAAAAGTATGTTATTATAATATTTTCATAGGAAATGGTCATACTGTAACACTTTTACACTATGGCACGCGACTCACGAGTGCGCTGCGCGTATTGTTTGGCATAGACGAGACCTACACAAACGTTGCGGACACCATAAATATTATTATTTGTTGTGTTGTGGTGGCTGTGAGTAGGTACCCACCTAGCGTATAACTACACTTATATTTCTTCTCTACATGAACACCACAACATTATTGCACCGATATTCAACTCTCATGTAGGAAATACGAGCTATTATATTTGCATTTGTTTAGGAGTAAGATAAGTGAAAACGGACATTTCTAATAAATAACAAATATTATAAGACTTATACAAACTCTCCGAAACCATCAAGACTAACGTAGCGGGGTGAACTACCTATTTGACATTTGAAAACAGTAAATCATTGTATCATGTGCGCGCGAGGTGGCTTTATGCACTCTGAAATAGGGTTCAAATTCAATTGTTTTACATACTCGATGCGGTTGGTAAATCTATTCCGCGCGAAAACTATGGTTTAGTTTTCGCGCGGAATAGATTTACCAACCGCATAAAGCGCACGTCTTTATGCGTACTGAAATAAGGTTTAAATTAAACTGTTTACACACATGTTTGCGGTGTGGAAATTTATCTGTTTCGTGTCGGTACTTACCTAGTTAGTAAAGTAAATTATGTATATACCTATATACCTTTTTGTTTATTCAGCCAAAGTTTATAAAAAAAAGTAGTCACCGCTGCAACGAAGAGTCGTGACAACTTTTTTTCCCCCCATTTTTTTTTACAAAATTATAGCTACATCTAATAAAAACTAACTATATTACAACTGTTTGAACACTAAATTGTATACAAGTATTATTATTTAACCACTCGACACGTGAAAATTCCAAAATAAAAAATAAATCTTACGTAAATAAACATAAACATTAAATTCGCGGCACACTGGTGTGCCGGCAGTGCTAGAGCGGTAATCAATTTAGGCTTAGCCAGTAACAGAACTTAGCGGGGGTGGCGGGATCGCAAAAATTTGGCACACGTCCGACCTCCAACACGTTCCGCTCGGGACTAAATGACACGGGGCGCGCTCATGAAACGACAAAATCACTTGATTTTGGAATTAGTGGGATACGTATTTTCATATTTCACATTATGACGGCCGATTTATATCACATTTTTTACGACCTTTATTGTGGTATAAGTTTTATTACTCAAAACCTTATATAACTCAAATGAAATGATAATTACATCTTGATTTTGACTTGTCTTTGCGATTTAATTGGATGCAGTAAAGTGCAAGTAATCGTGTATCGCACGGCCGAAATCGCAAGATCGAAGTGTGAAATATGTAATATATTTTTTCAAAATTTAAATCCGTGTTGTTTACGAATAAAACACAATTTTACACAATGCAAAACAACGTTTTTCCGGAAAACCTGGCCTTAAATAATCGCTGTAAGGGTTCACTTTGGCGTTTTGGGTTCATGTCCTTTATGTTAACTGATACTTCAGGTATCGATATACGCAGAAACAATTTGTGTTTTATATACCTAATTATGTCACAGGATAATTGCAGATTCCGTAAGATTGTAATACTTAGGTACATGTTTATTAGATTAAAATTTCTGGATATAAGTATAATGAAAAAATCGTTTTGTATACCTACCTACAATAAATCCCATCCAAATTCACTAGTTTCCAATATATCCGTGTCTTATTAAGAAAAAATTGTTTACAATTACACGCGACATTTTACAATCTGACGGCGTTTGTAATATTCCGGTGACATAATTATTATATCTAAAGAAGATTATTGCGTCGATCGCTCATCGCGCGATCATTGCGTATTCGCGCGATGTTCGCTTTTTATTAGGACGACGCCTAACACTTTTTGTAGGGTTGAAAGTGCGCGCAAAGTCGTTTGCGTCGCGATTTGAGCTGATCCCTACCACTAAATATGCTTAATTATCAATAGTGTTAAATGTTTAGGTTACACAAAGCAAAATATTCAAGTGTACTAAAATTAAAAAGTACTTAATCTTATATATAAAAATGAATCGCAAAATGTGTTGGTAAGCGCAAAACTCGAGAATAACTGAACCGATTTCGCCAATTCTTTTTTTGTTGTGTTTGTTATTGACAGGAGAAGGTTCTTATGAAAAAAAAAAAAAAAAAAAAATTAGAAAATTTAAGAATCCTTAGGGTAGGTGTAGGGTAGGTGTAGGGTAGGTGTAGGGTAGGTGTAGGGTAGGTAGGTAGGTAGCCAGTTGACGGGAGCGAAGCCGCGGGGGACAGCTAGTATATAATAAAAAACATTATGTTGAACTAAATAACACCTACAATAAAATATAAATATACAACCCCCGACAAAAAATACCCTAAAAAGTATTAAACAATGTTTGATCCGTTTAGGTAGGTAAGCCACTTCATCAACTAGAAAAGAGCTGATAATCTTCAAACAGCTGAACCGATTTTGATAAAACATGTCTAAGAACCACCGCACTGCTTTCAAATAAAAAAAACCGCATCGAAATCGGTTCTCCCGTTTAAGAGCTACGATGCCACAGACAGACACAAAGCGGTCAAACTTATAACACTCTTTTTGCGTCGGGGGTTAAAATAAAAATATTAAAACCCGTGCAAATAAACTCAAAATAAAAATAAATGGAAATCAAAGCAAGAATGAAAATCAAGTTAATTAAAACAGTATCAGTAGTTGCTCGTGGAACATTGAAGTTCTTCTCATCTGTTTGTCAGAACCGAGTGAACCGATCGATGACCGCCACCGCGCCTGAAGCGACTGGAACAGAAATTCGAATATTTGAATTCGAGATCTTCATCATCTGCTTGGCCTTTTCCCAACTACACGAGTATATTGAGTTCGGCTCCCAGTCAAACCGGATTCAGCTGTATACCAGTATTTTACGTCGAGCGACTGCCTCTGAGCGTTAAGCCGTTGGAGATCTGTGTTTTAAAGATTATCAGAAGTCTGAATTTCAGACACCAGTCTTGCCAAGAAGTACCGTGTTACCCAGTTACTGGGTTTTGGAGGTCAGATAGGCAGTCGCTCTAGCTGCATCAGGTAAGACTACAAGCTAACCCCAACGTAATTGAGGTAAATGCCAGGCAGATTCAATGATTTGATATATTCAAGAATCTAAAGAGTCAAGACTCAAAAGGAGGTTTTGCAAATCAGTAATCATACTGACTTGCCATCCATCTTGCAAAACCATCTATCTATTTTAAGTATTTCTAGTAAGTAAGGGAATTGCAAAGGGGATACGCCTAAATCTATGGTCGACGCCAGATAATTCCGAAAACATAAATAAAGAAAAAGCTGTTCTGAACCAACATCTGCCGTGATCCTTTACATTTCTAGTAATAAAAACTGTGACGACATTAAATAATGAACAAAGTATCACCTTAGACCTACAAAAACAAGCCAGGCATATGCAACGTGTAACAGAATAAACGCAATACCTGAAAAGGGGTCATTGTACTCATCATTATGAACAATTTTTACTACAGGACCAACCCCGAAATCGCGAAAAAAAGCTGTTCAGTACATTTTGTCGAGATATGGGCTCAGAAAAGTATGCTGCTGTTATATTTCGCGATTTCTGTGTTGGTCCCGTAGTAAAAGTTGTTCATAATGATCCCTTTTAGGTATTGCGTTTAATCTGTTACACACTGTATATCACCGACACTGAATCTCCAAGTGCCAACTAATCGCAAAGAGTATTAACTACAGCTAGTAAACGTCCTGGTCAATAAATTTACACCTTTCGGAAAACTAAATAACGTGTCCAAAAACACAATAGCAATATCTCACACGCCCTCGTAAAGGGATTAAGAGGAATTGTTTGAAGCATCAGCGTCTCCGTATTGCTAATCCAGAGGTACTAATTCCAAGATAACGGTACAAAGTAACTTGGGAACATGCGTTACAGGCGTTGTTAGGGGTGATTTAATTTGCATCCAAGTGTAAAATGTAAGGATTTCGGGTAAGCTGGTAATCGCTTGATGAGACGGACTATCTGATTGGAGGTATCGCTGGAGTTTGCATAAATAAAGGATTTAGTTAGAAGCTAGCTAAAACCGGATTTATATACCTACCTTCCTATATTCTACTCCTGTAGAGAAGGGGGGTCCCATACAACAGACATGTTTTTTTTACTGTTTTTATAGTTAGTACGGAACCGTTGGTTCGTTCGCGAGTCCGACTCGCACTCGGCTGGTTTTTTTCATTACTAGAGAACGAAAGAACACGACAGAAGTCCAATCAGGACAGCTTTATGTCTATTTCTAGATTTATTAAAAAAGTCAATAAATGGTACCTATGTGGGTCTGTGACTATTGCACATTTATCTGGCGCCTACCATAGTTAGATTACATAGAAGTATATCAGGGGGTCTACTCTCTATGCTCGAAGATCGTAGTTTCGGCCTTAGTGTCTGGCGTTTTCTGCTCCGGATCACCTACGGACTTACGATTAGTCCCGAACCCGAACTAAGAATGAATGACAACACGATTTGATAGTTGTTCTTAAGTCCGTAGGTGATACGGAGTTCAAAACGCCAGACACTAAGGCCGATACTACGGACTACGGGCTTAGAGAATAGACCCCCTGTATGCGAGGTATAATTTATCATATATATCTCACATTGGAAAATCAGGCCATAGAACGCAAAATGGGCACGGTCCTGATATGTGTAGGTTTATCAAAACCTTAAACTTACCTTAACCGGTGATGCTGACATGCCTGGTTAGTATGAATAGTTTTGATAATTCCGTCTCTAGTCGAAGTCCTTTGCCGAACTCCTCTGAAGAAAGCTGAAGAGTCTTTGTGATCTGTGATAACAATGTACAGAATCAAGGCAGTATATTCACATTAAGCCGAGACCAAGCATTTTTTAAACGTCAAAGTTTGACACCCGTCACCAATTCCCAAGTGTTTTAGCTGGGAAGAAGAACTGGACAATCTCTCCATGTCTCCGGATCATTTCCCATCTTCATCATCTGCCTAGCCTTTTCTTAACTATATAAGGTTCGGCTCCCAGTCAAATCGGATTCAGCTGAATACTAGTATTATACGTGGAGTGACTGCCTACCAGACCTCCACAACCCATTAACTGGGTAACACGGTACGGTACTTCTTGACAGCCGAGACCTACGTTTCCCAGGCACGAAGGAGTCTCTATATGTTAAGATGCTCACCCATCCACAGACCAAGTTGCTTAACCTTGAAGCAGCCTGTATGGCTGTGATAATTTAGCCACGGGGTCCTTCCAATTGACATTAATTTATTTTAAACTGCTGTAGGTACCTACTGTACCAATGTTGATACAAATATTCTGTCAATACAACACCGTGTGGAGTGAACATGAGAAGTGTCACACATGAGACATGTCATTGTTTGTATGAATTGACAGCTCACTTCATGTTCACTTCACCTTCACACGTCGTTACACGATGTGATGATTACAGAATCGCACTGCTGGGGTCTACTCTCTATGCCCGAAGTTCGTAGTTTCGGCCTTAGTTTAACAACGTCAAATCGTGTTGTCATCCATTCTTAGTTCGGGTTCGAGACTAATCGTAAGTCCGTAGGTGATACGGAGTAGAAAACGCCCGACACTAAGGCCGAAACTACGGACTTCGGGCTTAGAGAATAGACCCCCTCTGGTCCAAAACATAAGTTACTATCGCATTTATGACATAAGTATCATAATATTATACTAGGTAATCTTAAACGGCTGTTTATTAAACCCCATAGGCTATCTCACTGACCCATACCGGTCGAACGTGATAAATGTTATCCTACATAATCTGTTTATGGCTACTACTAAGAGGGCTTAGTGTTCCAGTAAACTGGGCTCTTTAAGTCTTTACTTTATCTATAAATTATAAGACGGTTATGTACGATTACAATTAGCTAATGGAGCTGCGCTGTAGCGATTCTTGTTTGGAGTTAAGAGGCAGAGGTCGTTTGTATAATTAGATCATTATTATAATTAACTTAGCGTCGATTTTTCAATAGCCACAAAACTTTTAACTAAAGTATTAAAAAGATGGTTTGACAGCTTTGCATTTTTGAAATTGAAAATTATGATAAACAGCCATATTTATTCTTCAGTTAAAAATTATCTGACTATTGAAAAATCAGCCCTTAGTTAAAGTTAGTCGTTGGTCTAGTGTCGCAAATACTACTACTGCTGAGCTTGAGGTACCTATAGGTATTTGAATCGATTCCCAGGTCGGACAAAGCGTTATTGGATTTTTTCAACTGATTATGTCAGTAGCAGCCCGAAGTCTGAACTTGTGACCGTTTTCTGGCAATAGGTTCCACCCTATTACATGGTATTTAATAAAACTCGTGAATGGTGGGTGTAGTAGGGGTGCACTTCCTGCTAGGGTAGCGGAATTTGTTCGAAAGAGTTACCGCGGTCCTGGAACACAGGGCATGAGGAGGAACACGGATGGGTTTTAGTCAGTTAGAGTCTGACACTCCCTTCCGCTCCGCCCAGAGCGGAAGAAGTCATTTGATGATTTTCCATCCATAAAAAGGGGTGCACCCCTGCCCAACCCTTCTAGGAATATGGACCACAGCCTTCATGCGTGATGTTATGTTTGATTTCATGGGTGATCAGTTGCGACCATGGAATAAGTAGAAATAGCTAAGTAATTAATTAAAGTCGTTGTGCTTAATTTTCCAAAACTAACCTTAATAAGGGGGCGTTGAAGTTTGTGGAGTACCTATTAAATCCGCGCGAACGAAGTCGCGGACGAAGTGCTACGTTATATATGTTTAAGAGTTTGACTGCACCAGTACGCACCTAGAAGACCATATGAAGCACATTTGCCCAGGTGGTGCGAAGGTCTCTATGTGGTACGGGATATTTACCTTCCTCTAGCTAGCCGCCTTCATTGTTTTGTCCTTCCTGTGACCTGTAATAATAATGAATTGTTTATTTATTTATTTTTCCTCACAATGTCTTCGTGATTTACCATGTCAGTGATGTCTAAAATAAACTGAAAAATTACATGATGCCCGGATTCGATACCATAACATAGTGAATAAGAAGGCTAGGCCTTAACCACTGGGCCATAGACATTGCTGTAAGCCATTTGACAAAAACGGAAAACTTACTATCTATACTAATGTGATAAAGCTGAAAATTGTTTGTTTGTTTGAACTCGTTAATCTGTGGAACTGCCAGTCGGATTTGGAAAAATACTTTTGCACTCGTATTATCATATCAAATTGAAATTTGGATTTAATTTAAATATTTAATAATTGTAATTTTTAATGCAATCAATTTAAACAAAACAAAAATGGAAAATAAACATGTATAAGTATTTAAATGTAAACACACACATGTAATAATGCGTTCCTACTACTTATCAATGCATGAAATAAAAAGGCTTTTTTTATTTATTTATTATGACAGGTCATATTCATGAGGAAGGCTATAAGTACGGGAAAGCGAATTTCCACGGGAACGGGACAAGCCAGATATGCGCGTACGAAGTCGCGGGTAAAAGCTAGTTTAATAATAAACCCAAATATCAGATTAGAATTTGGTTATAGGTACGTATTAGCGTAAACGTAAGCTAACTTTGTTAAAAAGGATATAAAAAAGAGGAAAAAATACTAGATCCATTACGAAAAGCTGAAATAAATATGTATTTCAAATAAACTGTCAACCAAAAAAAAAACAACGGGTTGCACTCCGGGAGTGCCGGCAGAAAAACTTGAACATTAACGTTGTGTATTTTTTAATATTTTGGAATGGTTAGGGAATAATTTCGCGCGAATTGCTCTATTTATCAGTATAAAAGTGCTATCATTTGTGTGGTTAAATACAATATTCATTTATTGCGCTATCGTACACACACATGACAATTTATATTACATATTAGTAATAACACAAATTCGTAAGACGGATAATGGTCAGGTCACGCGAGTTACCATTTTTTACCCATCCGAAAAAGTTCACAACGCCGCTAAAGAAGTTTTCACTTCAATGTCTTACGAATTTTCGATCAGGTCACGTGTCCTGACGCGAGTTTAACATTTTTTACCCATCCCAAAAAGTGCACAACGCCGCTAAAGAAGTTATCACTTCAATAATGCAATTGTTACTAAGCGCATGTTCAACTACGATGTTAAACACTGTGGAGCAGTTAGCACCCCTCTTTAATATTCTTGATACATAATTTTATCATTCACTTGTAAGGGGTGCATAACTAAGTACATTTTCCTCGTAAAAGAAAATTGTGCGTGTGTGGCTGGTGGTCAGTCATTACTTCTATGTAAAGATAAGTTTACTGCAAGTTTACAGAAATTTGATGGTCATAAAGTGTTGAGCTATAAACTTGGATCAGCTCAGGCATAGAATAAAATGGCGAAGAAGTGACATTCTCGTTCTGAACGGACGAAACAAGATGCTGAAGTTAGAATTGGCATGCGATTGGAAGGGTCCATGTTCAGCTCCGTGGACTCCTGTTATAGGTTGAAGAGGATGAGAATTGAATTACATTAAAGACTGCTGCTTAATACAATCGCGAAAAAAAAATCGACTACCTCCATCCATCCATTTATGTACGCATAACTCGATAAATAATTCTGAACAGCTGATTTTTTTACGCGATTTCGGCGATGGTCTCATAGTAAAAGTTGTTCATAATGATGATCCCATATGAGGTTTTGCGTTAATTCTGTTTCACGTTGTTTATAATTGAAAATAAAGTGCATTTCGTTGGTAAACACATCACGCGAGAACGGCTGTGAAGAACTGACAAAGTTTTGTTCAAAAATATTTGTAATTGTCCGAATAATCCGAATTGTCAACAATTTCGACCATAATGGCTTGAGCGACCTTGGGTCGTAACTAACGCAATACGATAGATAAAAGTAGGTACATGGTTTTCGCCTCTACACGATTTTCTTATTCTATGGCCAAGACCTCGGGGTGTTTTCCTGGCTTATACGGACATAAACTTTTTATCACGTTTTGCGTGTAGCGTCCATGGTACCTAATACATTTTTATGTTTACTATAATCTAGTTTGGTTGCATTTCCTCTATGTTTTACTTATTTAGTGTCTATTGGTTCTAAACAGGGGGTAGCATGAATGTTTTGACGTATAGTAGTAACGTTACAGAATCGTTACCATACATTAATTTTAAGTATAAAAAACTACAACTAGTATTTTAGTTAAATTTTATGCGACATACACAATTTGTTTCATACAAAAATATGAATACTAGTATCCAATTCAAATAAACAATATGTGCGAGACGAGTTATAAAGTTATAGTAAAATTTTTGGTTACGTTACTATACGCCAAAAAACATTCGTGCTAGACCTATTACATGAAATATTAAAGTTGTAACGCTAACTAACTTTTTTGAGGAACTTTATCGGTATAAATAATCTTAATTATTTATTTTTGAAGTACTTGCAACTATTTTATTGGACTTGGTTTTCTGTTGTCACCTCACGATTAAAAAGTTTTAGAAATTGCTTGTAATATACGAGTACCTTTGCTTGTAATATTGATTTTTTTGAGAAATGTTCTAGGTTCACGCTTGTCTTCTAAGTCATTTTATTCTGAAAAATCAACTTATCTCTTTCTATACGAATGAAAGTATCACTAATAATTGTATGATTAGTTCACTGTCATTAGGTCACTGTCAGTCAGCGTCGGACGTCACGCCATAGAGAACTGCTGTCAAACTGTGTGAGTTGTCTTTGGTGTGGCTGGAGACTCGTTGTAGTTAATGTCTGGTCCTGACATAGCTGGACAGTGAAACAGATTTTATTTAGTACTAGCTGTGCCCGCGACTTCGTTCGCGCGTGCATTTCGTATTTAGGAAGATATTAAGTACACAAACTCACTAAATGTATGTAGGTTCTCATCATGATTATGACATGACTTACAAAATTACGAAGAACGAACGAATATTAACACCTAAAAAATTTCTTCGTAAACAATATTACTTGTTTGTGATATTCATCAGTACGTATAAACAGGCTTTGCGCGCTGCTTACTTGCGACAAAGCGACATACAGCCTGATCGTGCGAGATACAGGACTTCCGCAGATCCACACCAACACGACTAATAGTTTGTCCCTGAGCTTGATTAATGGTCATACCGAAACTATCAGAAGAGAAGTCTCCGCAGAGGACATGGTGGAGTATACGGTGGAGGTCTGCCCTGCTTGGGCGGAGCATCACCGTGTCCTCGTCGAGGCGATCGGCTGCGGCGTCCTGGTTCACTCCATGGTCCGGAAAAGAATATAAGAATGAATGACAGCACGATTTGACAGTTATTCCTAGTTCGGGACTAATCTTAAGTCCGTAGGTGATACGGAGTAGAAAACGCCCAACACTAAGGCCGAAACTACAGACTTTGGGCTTAAGAGAGTAGACCCCTTAGCCGCCGCAACAGAAAAAGACAACCCGGGCGTTGCTTCGGGAGTCGCAGGGCAATTCCCAGCCGAGGGCTGCGGACGCCCTCTCCTGGCTCCTCCCGAACCTGGGAGGGCCCAGTGCGCGATGCCGGCGCCTATATGCCGGCATCCTGAGAAGCATGGCCCTGTACGGGGCCCCCATCTGGGCAGACTCCCTGCATAGGAGGGAGAATGCGACGGCGATGCGACGGCCCCAAAGGGCCATTGCACTGCGGGTGGCGAGGGCCTACCGCTCGGTGGGCTTTTCGGCGGCGTGCGCTCTGGCTGGCACCCCTCCTTGGGAGCTGGAGGCGTGGGTGCTCGCCAGAGTGTACGAATGGACGGCGCGGCGAAAAGCCCTCGGGGAGCGCCCCGTCGCGGAAGAGCTGGAGGCCGTGCGGCGGGAGGCGAGGGACGCCATCATCGTCCATTGGACGCAGGACCTCGCCTCCGCCACTTTTGGCCGCCGAACCCTGGACGCGCTCGGCCCAGTCCTGCGGGACTGGCTCGAGCGGCCCCACGGTTTCCTCTCATTCCGTCTGGTGCAGGTGGTGCTGTCAGGCCACGGCTGTTTCGGCACGCGCCTGCACCGGATCGGGAGGGAGGAGACTCCGGCGTGCCACGATTGCGGCACGGCGGAGGACACGGCACAGCACACGCTCGAGGTGTGTCCGGCTTGGTCAGAGCCGCGCCGTAGTCTGACTGCGGAGATCGGACAGGACCTGTCACTTCCCAGCGTGGTCAACTCCATGCTGGAGAGTGAGGGGTCCTGGGCAGCGGTCGCCTCCTTTTGCGAGGACGTCATCTCGCAAAAGGAGGCGGCGGAGCGCGCGCGGGAGGACGACCCTCTCGCGGCGCCGCTTCGAAGGCGGAGAAGAGGTCGGAGAAGACGCCGTCTTCTCCCTCCTCATGGTGGTGATAGGCGGGCGACAGGCGCGGGGGCGCCTCCGCCTGCATTGCACTCTACACCACCTCCGACGGTCATTCCCGGCCCTCCCCCCTCACAGGGAGGGCGTGTATGGCCCGCCGTGTAGGCTGGCGAACGTCGGAGAGGGACTGGACGCAAAGGCTGTGCCGATCTCCCAGTCCCCCTCCACTCAGACGATGCGGGAATGCCGCTGGGTTGTTTTAGTGGGTATACCGGGTCAGCCCGGGGAGTCCCACATACCCCTCCCATTCCCCCAATGGGAGGGTATGCGTAATGCATTTTTTCCCAGCGCAAACAAAAAAAAATCGTCGTAGCCAGTGTTGCGGAATTTGTTCGAAAAGTCACCACGGCCCTGGAACGTAAAAGGCATAAGGAGGAATACGGATGTGTTTAAGTCAGTGAGAGTTTGACACTCTCTTCCGCTCCACCCAGAGCAGAAGAAGTCATTTGATTTCCCATCCATAAAAAAACCCACAACGGATAGAGTAGAGTAGAGACTCCGTTGTCCTGGCTAATTTTGCAAGCCTAGCTCCAACCAAATGTACAAAAGCCACCAGTGTGCTTCACAGGTTGAGCGGAGAGACGACCGATAATACTCAAGCCGCAAGGGAGTGATAATCTGAGATTAAAGTCAGCTCAATCACTTAGCATTCACAAACCTATATGTACCACCTGTATAATATGTACATTATGGATTGCAATAAACGATTTGATTTGAAACCTGCACCTCACTGTTCCGAGGATTTTTTCACTTCGGAAAGTCATGGCCAGGATGACGTAGCCCACTGATTCCTCGGCGTCGAAACAACCTCCGCAAATTGGGCTGTCTGTGGTGCATAAGTTAAAAAAATTTAAGGGCAATGATCCGTAATAATAATCCCTATTATTACGGAGGTAATTTTTACTTAAGCTGAGAAGTCATTTAGTTAGTCACGTTTATAGACTTGTCATTGCCATTTTTCACTGCAATCTGTAACCCGTGACCGTTTTGTTGTCATGAAGTTCAGTTGTTCTCTGGCAAATTCATGCACGAAACTGTGAGAAAAAAGGAGGAGCGGGTACGGGTCCAGCACTACCATCTCGAAACCTATCTTCGCAAGTTCTTCTGTGGCGTCATTGCCTAGGGATCCACAGTTCCCCTTGAAGCTCTGGAGTGTGAAACCCGCTACTGGTAATATCTGGCCCTAGGCTGGTCACGACGAATCACCAGCTGGCTGGGAATTGAACAGTTTTGTTTCAAAATTAACAGAAAATAATTAGGAAGGAGGGAGATCCTGGGTAAGAAATCCAAGAGGTGAAAGGCTCACCGAGTCGAAGCTCCAAAGTCTTGAGCGTCGAAGCCGAGTTTAAAGCCTGTCGGTTTTGTATCGGTTGCATTTTGGGGAGTGTGCGACGAAATTGCATAGTTTAATTCCGCCAAGCTCGTTTCATCATCGGACCACAAGACGTACGGCGGTGCGCCACTGGTACACGGTGGACCTCACACCCACATGAAAAAACGTTTTGGAAACACATGGCGTGGAATTCCCTGACTGAGTCCGTGTTTCCTGATAGTTACAGCCTGGGAGTCTTATCAAGAGTGAGTAGGTTACTTATAGGCAAGCGTGCTCCATCTTCGATCACATCATCGTTTGCCATCAGGTGAGATAGTGGTCAAACGCGTTCCTATCAAAAGTAAAAAAAATGAAAACAAAGTCAGTGGAGCAATGTTTTTTTTTGCATCAAATGCTTAACGACTGGTAAGTATCAAAAGAATCTTTAACTAAAAAATACTTTTTGGTGTAATTCTCGTTCTGTTGATGGTAAGTACAGTTTCGCTCAACAGATGGCATTGCAAATTTGCAACTATCATTCTTACCCCTACTTACTATGCATGTAGATAATAAGTTGATTCCTTCTAGATTGCCACAATCCTATCAGGTTTATGTGAATGTTATCTACATTAGTTTTGTATTTTTTAACGTGATGTAAACAAAACAGAATACATATAAAGAGAAAATAGGTTCTGCTTGTCTTTCTAAAAAGATATGCAAAATACAGCAATAACATATTATTAAAATTTGAAAATATTAGGTTTGGTAGGAATAAAAAAATAAGGAAATAAATAAGATAAAAAGAATCCAAAAATAATTACAACTTTTGTGGGATTCGAACCCACACCAAGTCTTTTGAGAGGCAGCCTTTAAACCAACGGACTATGAGATCTGTTGACAATTGATTAAAATAGCCGATAGCTTAGCTCCCTGAAAGGGTTCCACATCAGGTGCTCTAGACCTTCATTTTTTTATGTCGATAGACAGTACTCATCATGTTGACCAACTATTCTTAAAGCGGTATATTAATATCTCTTATAGATTAGCCGGGCTGCTAAGGTTCCACGTCTTGTATTCAGATCTTCAAAATAAATTATAGCCTATATGTTGGCGAGGACTAATAGCTATACAACAAAAGAAGTTTCATTAAAATCCATTCAGTGGTTTTTGCGTGAAAGACGAACAACAGACAGACAGACAGACAGACAGACAGACAAAAAACAAAAAGAACATATTTTTGGCTTCTACTGTTTAAATGAAGCACCCCTGGAATATTTTTTTTTATTTTCATTCAATGTACAGAATTGACGTCTTCTACAGTTTTATTATATGTATGTATAGATTTATTTTCATTTCTTTTCATTTTGTGTTTTTTGTGCGTCATCTGTGGCAGAATAAACGTGTTTTCTTTCTTTGTTTTTCTTTCATTAGCCAAAAGCTAATAATCGTAAGTATGTAAGTAATGGAACAACATTTACCTTCTATTATCAACTGTCGATAAACTCGAAACATATTTACTCCTAAGTATGATGATCCATGTCCATTTTAGCTACGAGGTAATTGATCCATACACGTTTAATTATCTTTCAGACTATATCCACATAAAAAAAACTTGTGTATGTTCAGTAACATACGCTTTCTAACATTTCTATCAGAAATCCCATAAACATTTTATATAGATGTCCACTCTCCCCGCTCTCCTCTGTTTACCAACTTGATTGGATTCGTGCCTTTTTTATTTACTTAAAGCATAGTTATTTTAAACCACAGACTATGGAACATAGCACTAGCAACGACTATAGACGCCATTTCTAAAACGTGACATTCGTGGCCGCATGTTTGCGCTGAGCGCAAGTTTCGCCTGTTAGGAACATCGCGGCTGTTGGTAAGCAAGTTTCGTCAGAATTGTCACGGGCCGTCAATTACTATGAGGTGTCATCGACCGTGTAACTACCGGAAGAAGCTTGGGCTTGGATACGAGGACCGGGTAATATGGTAAACGCTTGTGGAAGGTCTGTCTTAGACGTCTGCAGTAGACGTACTTCGTCTAAAATGATGATGATGAAATGGTGCTCCCTAAGTCGCTGGAAATACAGAAAAGACATAAGACGAGGACGAGGCGCGGACAGGGCACAGATGGGGCTCCGTCGCGACTTTTTAAAACATATAGAAAAGACGAGGCACGGACGTGACGTGGTTAATTGTGGTGGTGTTATTGTGTGTGAAAGCGACGCGCGAGTCCCAGCACCCGCGCCCACCCCCCCGCACCCTCGTTCTCGCCCGTCCCTCGTCCTCTCGCGCCCGTGCCCTTTCTGTATGTTTTACAATAGGGAGCAGACGAGTAAGCGTCGTTATGTTTTGCATCGCGACACTTCTATACACTTTGTATGAAAGGGACGCGGAAGAGACATATGTCCGCGCTCCGTCCTCGTCTTACGTCTTTTCTGTGTGTCCTGCTCCTAACGCGCTACGTTAATATAGGAAGTTTAACAATGCTGTCTTTTAACAGAGGTCGTCGAAGCGATTCTGTGTTCTATATTTTTATTCAACTTAATAGAATAGTACGGAGCAGTTCGTGCGACTGCTATTAACAATCTATCGTATGAAACAGAAAGTAGGTATTAGTGCGATCGTGCATGAACTAAATTGTTCAACGTTTTTAAAGCTCGCTTAGGTTTTAAGTAGGAACGCCTATTGAAGAGAGATTCCGAAACGTTTGAGAATCTTAGTAAATGGATTTGGTTGTGATTTGGTTATTAGTGGGCAAATAAAAATCACGGTTGTTGTATAAGAGCCCCACTTAAATCTTTATTTTATTCTGTTTTTAGTATTTGTAGTTATAGCGCCAACAAAAATACATCATCTGTGATTTCAACTGTCTAGCTATCACGTTCATGAGATACAGCCTGGTGACAGACAGACAGACGGACAGCAGAGTCTTAGTAATAGGCTCCCGTTTTTACCCTTTGGGTACGGAACCCTAAAAAATACTTAAGACTTTGTTGCTGGTTTAGATATAACCTGTTTACAAATTATTAACTTCATTTTAAAGTGACAAAACATATTCCTAAATACTATTATTATAAATCTTTTCTTCTCTCTCGGCCCCAATACTCACACACAATAGGTGCCCTTACAGGTATGTAATTCCTCACAATATAATACAATGCAAAGTGAAGCTCTCTGAGGCAACATGTTTGCACTGAATAACACGTTAAGTTAACGAGTACTTCCAGTTTTACGATTTGTCTGCATAAGTCTAAGTTAGTATACGTTATGCGAATAGCTTACCGCTCGTAAAAAGAGTTTAGTTTAAAAGGAAATTGCATGGGTTTAAAAATATCGTATTTAGTGTACCTTAGGTAACTATAGGTTTGTATTATCGTACTATGTTGACAGTGGTGTAAAGTGATACTTTTTCGTTGTTTCTTTCCTGTTAGCTCATCAGAGATATCGATTGGCAGAAGTCCAAAATGTTTGGGACTGAAATGACCTCGTAGGTTATATTTTGGTAGCACATGCCAATAGGGATGATTCTTAAAAAATCTATTTATTAAGTCCGTCGCGTCAGTTAGATTTCTGATAATAATCTGGCGGATGATTCTTGAGTATAAAAATATGCTTACTATTTAAGTACCTATCATATTTCTATATGCAGGAAATGTGGATGCCTATTCCATACATTTTGGACTTTTCTACAAACAAAAAGTCGCTGAAAGAATGACACTTTCTAGGCCCTCTGGTGGGGTCTACTTTCGTCGGTATAAGACCACAAACTCTTCATAACAGCTGTAAACTATGGGGTTGTTACCTTGTTGCGAATGACTTACTATTGAGTAACAAAATTGCATTGTTGCCAAAAACTTTAGTATTAGCAAAACAAAAAAAAAACAGATCAGTCCTTATAGCCCTTACCCGGAACACAGTAATAACGTCACCCACTATCCTATTAAACGACTTTTATTGCTCCCATCAAAAAGAAGGAAAAAAAAACATTCAGCCTACATTATCTGTAACCGCCACCTCGTTGTTTATGGTCCGTAACAAGCAATAAAAATTGGGTGTATGGTACCCTATCGTTTTGCAATCTCCCTGCCGGCCTACCGCACCTTGATGAACTCCCTAAGACTTTATATTTGTCTATAAAATGTTTTTATGTCGTGCACACGTCTAAGACGTCACGTTTTTGGTGAAAGCGAGAGTTAAGCTATAAAGTATAGCTTCGAAATATCGTGGTGTTGTCTTACTATCTGTTGCGTTTGTTAATAACGCAAGCTTAACAAGAATAATAAACATGGACGTCGAAAAACTGTGACCTCTGAGTTTGTTTCGGTGTTTCTTCTCAGGGTAGTCAGCTAGGAAACACCGGCCTCCTCTAGCCTAAAATGACCAAAAAACATTGCCACATAAAAGTGTTATTTAAAAACCTACTTACAAAATAAATATCATTTGACTTGAAATTATTATCTATGACTTTGCCCTGTAATTACAGGCAGAAGTCACTTGTAGGTATACATATTGGACCCGCAAGGGCCAGAGCCTGCCAGGGCTGTGGAATTTGTTTGAAAGCGTCACCGTGGCCCTGGAGCGCAAAGGGCATTTGGAGGAGCATGAATGGGTTTTAGGCAGTAAGAGTCTGACACTCCATTCTGCTATATCCAGAGCGGAAGGAGTCATTTGATGATTTCCGATACTTAAAGGTATACAAATTGCCATTGTCGGCGCTCTAGTAGAAATGGCCAACCATTGTCTTCCACATGCATGTCGATATACTAGGACCTATTGAAAATAGGAACTAACAGATTATTATGTAGCTCATACTGAAACAAATAATACAATTGATTGAAACCAATCCAAAATCCCAAAAAACTAGATTGACTACCAGACATTGCACTTTCCCATAACTACCAAGTCATCCCCTGACCTCCATAGCCTCGCCTCGCAGACAGTACGTACGTACCTATACCGACTTTGATCGTCACGTCCGCCGCCCGGTCAGCGAAAGTAATGACTCGTAAAGCTACTGAACGGTGTAAAATAGACGAACACAGGTAAAGGACCTCTGTATGCTATAGTGTCGTTTTAGTATAGCTTCGGGTAGAACAGTGGGCTGTGGTTATGAGGGGTATCAATTTCATCAGCTTGCTTTTTGTGAGCGGTGTCAGCTGTAATTTTATTAGACCTAGGTTTATTTAGTTGCTATTTTAATAAATAGGACTTATTTAAGAAACTGAGAGGCAATTATTGTATTTTAAAGGGGCGATTCGCATCGCAGTCACAAACTCCAAAATAACTGTAAAATCGCTACATTTTGAGTTTTTGACATTAATTGATAATGCGTCTTTAATTTGAACGCTTTCTAAGTACAGTCAATAAAGCTATTTGGTATACATAACTTTTTAAGCTGATGACATACTTACAAGTGTGGTGTACAATAATTGTCTACTCAGCACAATCTCAGCATTGTATAAAAGTTGTTAGCTGCCTGCAGGGTATTTAGTGTGGACGGCCCAAAGCGAATGGACCGCGGGCTATTCGACCGTAACCAAAAATCGTCTACGTTCCAAAGGACCGGTGATAAAATGATTTCAAAATTAATTTAAAGGGACAGTCGCATACATTGTAATAGTCGCTTAGTTTATGAATTTTAACTATTTAAATATTTAATAATTTGAAATCACCTAAATAAACCAAATACATCTAGCTAGCTCAACAATGACCTTTTTACTAAATCTTATTGTTTAATTGTATTTTTTTATATTTTGTTGATTTGTTTCTTTAAAATAAGACTGATTTTTAATTAAAAATTATTTAATAACCAAATTGATTATTGTTGATTGTTTTTCTAAGGAAGATAATACAAATCTAAAAAAAAAGTCAAACTTTTATTTCAACTTTGTAACTTTTGCACCCGAATGTGCTTGATGTAGTTTATAACACTGAATTTGTTTACCAATTTTTATCACCGGTCCTTTGGAACGTAGACAATTTTTTTTTACGGTTTGGGCCGTTCAGACTAAATACCTGCCTGCATACTAGCTTTGTTGATTGTACAAGAATAGGCCCACTGATGACGCAATATTTAATTTTGCTAGGTAATTTGATTATCAGGTCAGAAATCTGGCTAAATTTATGGTTCTGTAAATGTAGTCAGATTTCGGACCTGGCAATTTATAAACTCGTCTAAATGTCTAAGTATATTTTTTTGTCTATGTTTGTATTGTGCGTAGCTTAGAAACGCCAGTTTTGTCCGCGGTTAGGCGGCAGGGCTGTATTTTTTAACAAATAATAGTTTTCCCACTTCTATTTCAAATGCAAAATCTCTTCAAAGTTAGAGTGAACAGGCTTCTTTTGGGTAAGCTCGTTCCATCGTCGACTTTATCTCTGTCATCTCTGGCCTAGACTAGAGTCAAGAGCAAACCCATCTCAAATAAAATAAAAACAATGACAACATCTGCACTCAAGCCCATTCGTCTAAAATATTTAATAACTCGAACTGAATTCTAAACACTTTACAATTTACCTTTATCAAAACAAAATTAGCGAACTGAATGACGGACGAAACTTCCTTTCTTTTGCGAATCTTTTAAAAAATCTCTTTCCTATGACAAAGGGTCAGGTTTAGATTAGGGGGTGTGTCAAACCCCCGCTGCGCGGGAAAATTAGGCAAGTCAGGGGCAAATTAAAAAAGAAATCAGGCGAAAGTTAATTTCCAAAGTTTTAATTACGTTTATTTTAGTCATCAGGCTATTCCACGTTAATTAATTTGGGAAGAAAGTGATGTTTTTTTTGTGCGTCGTAAGGATTATTGTCCTTTTCAATTTATTGTTTGAATGTAGGAGAATGTTAAGGCGGCCATTGTAAGTCGTTTGTACTTGTAGCTGGAAAAAAAGTTTTGTCTTAAATAAATAGTATTTTACATGATTTCCAGAAAGAATCATTGCGTGGATTAACGAGACGTTCGTTTTTAAGTATCTAAATTAATATAATAAAGAATCAGTTTTCACATTTTAGACAGACAGTAGTCACCAGGTCGGGTTTCTGGATTGAACAAGTATTTGGAGCAATAACGTGGCAAAACCAACTTTTATACCAAATTTAACAGGCTTTCAAGCTAAAGTAGGTAGGTAGTATTTGACAAACACGAGTACTCAACTTCAAAAATTTTTTTTATTTTTTTTTTATTAGTGATGGGTTTGCTCTTGACTCTAGTCAATGTCAGATATGACAGAGACAAAGTCTACGATGGAGCGAGCTTACCCAAAAGGAGCCTGTTCACTCTAACTTTGAAGAGATTATGGTTGTAAGCTTTTGGAAACACAGACGCAGGCAGAGAGTTCCACTCCTTTGCTGTGCGCATTATAAAAGACGTTCGGAAACGCTTAGTGCGAATTGGTGGAATAGCTACAAGGTAGGGATGGTAAGATGCAGTGCGTCTGGATGTCCGATGGTAGAAGGGGGCCGGTGGGATGATTTAATTTTGTAATCGGGGGCTAAACTTACTTACAAGGTTTTTTTATTTAGCCCATACTGTCCCACTGCTGGGCAAAGGTCTCCTCCAAGTTCTTCCAACCAGGTTATCAGGATAAAATAAAAAAATAGCTATGCACTATTAATTTATTATTTCAAGTATATTTAAACGCAGATAAAAATCAGAGGCACCCCTTCCGTAGTGGAAGGGGTGCCTCTGATTTTTATCGGCACCCCTTCCACTACTTCCAATGTGTTTACCTATTCGCCAACTTAATTACGACGCGTTAAAAACAGCGAGATGAGAGCTAAGATATCTCGAGCCTGCTAAGTGTGGAGAGTCCTTAATTGCGGCTTTTACACCTTGTTCGCTTGTTCCGAGCGTCGAGTGCTTCCACTTTCTCGCGTACTAGACGAAAACGCTTCGACTTGGGCAGGATTTTGTGAAAGTTTGTGAGTTTCATTTCGTAGTTGTTGGTTGGAGCTGAGACTGTTTTGATGAATTAAGATTAACGAGGAGACATATGGTTATACCTTCTAAGAAACTTATCTTAGACAAGGCTTTTCTTTCCGAAAAAATAAACAATAAGTAAGTATCTTAATGAACAAAACTTTTACAAAACAAGTTTCGAGAGATCTACGATTTGAAATGTGCAAAGCTTCATCTTTTTAACAGACTTCAAAAAAAGAAAGAGGATCTCAATTCGGTTGTATTTTTTTTTATTTTTTAACAACAGTTCATGTAGTCTACGCATAATAAACTGATATTTCCGACTGTCAGACAATGGTTTAATCTAAATTGTTTGATTTTTCAAAAAAGTTCCGTTAGCACTATACCTACTCGAGCAAACTTTCGTAGCAGCGTAGCGCGAAGCCTACGAGTTTTGTATTCGTAGCACTTTCAACATTAGATCGTAACCGATTACGATTTTAAAAGATGTAGCCGTTCAACTTTCGATTTACATATCAAACAGAAAATATCTCGCCGACATTAATATTTTAAACCAAAAGAATTGCTGATTGTACTCGTCACACTCAGTCACTTAAACCATACCAAAGCAAAGCAATTTATTCCCGGAATTATCGAGTTACAAGTCAGCCATTTTAAATAAAAGACAACCAGTCCGTTTCCTATATGATTTAGTGCTCATATTCTGTAGTTTGAAGCAAAGACGATTTTTTTAAATTCAGTGAGCGCTGTTATAATATATCATTTTTACGAGCGAACGCGTCTGGTCATGCGTTTGCGCTCCACCCTGGAAATTGTTGTAATGGTCGCATTATCTTTCGCCATCTTTCTTCGAATAGTTAGAAAGAAAGAAAGAAAACATAAATGTTTAGTTCGCATGCAGTCGTGTTTAGTCTTTGTATAATGTAAGTTTTACTAAGAATGTCGGAGAAACTAAAATTTAGCTTCTTAATTTTGAACGAGGACGTAAACTGTCTACCAAGATAGCTAGATACGGTTGGATGATTCCTAGAAATTATCTCGAGTAGCCTGAAATGATTTTTATTATTTTATTTTTTTTAAAAACGTGTGATGAAAGACAAAATAAGTCACATCTTTCGTGAGATCCAGAAGAGACCCCTTTCTATAGATCATACCAAAAAAAGTTAATCATGACTAATTACAAAAAAAAAAACTTGATGGAGCTGACTCTAAAGCTACGTCGTCCTAGAGGAGCAAGCCGTAGCGAAACACTAAAAATCCCCCCTTCAATTAAACGCATAATTAGAATACTAATAATTAAATTCATAGAGCGTAATTACGGACGAACATTTTATACTTCTCCATGAATGCACAACACTTGGGTTAACAGCTTCGGGTACATCAATTAAAGTCCGTATTCCGAGATGTTAAAAAAGGTCGTAACATAAACTTTTTCAATTTTCACGTGTAATATGGCCGCGTAAAGTTAAAAGCGGCCTTTCAGAAGTAAATATTCGTGGAGGTTGACGACGCCTGGCGGCGCGAACGTAGCGACTTGATAAGGGCTCCCGCGGTATAAAATGCATGTAAACACCTCTTTTGCCGAGTGCTCGGGGACCGACCGAATGTTGTCGACTGCTCTCTTCACAAATTTAGACGTACCTACTACAGCATCGCGTTATGACGACTCTGAATTGAAAATTGTAATTTTATTTACGTTGTATAAAAATGTGCTAGAAACGTTTCGTTTCGTTTGTAGCTGAAATTGCTTGCGTTTATGTAAAAGTCTAGAGCTCGCGATATTACTGGTTTAGAACTGCGGTTTGTGATATTTGAATGTTGACTGCAAAATGCAATCTCATTACCATGTTCAATGCCAATTTTAAATTAAATAGGTTACTTTTATAAAACATAGCGCAGTAATCTAACGTATCAGGAAACAAAGGAATAACAACAATGTAATAGTTGTAGATTTTGAAAATGCCTATTCCTGTATCACCACCGTTTTCCATTTCGTAAAATTGAGATTTCGACCCGAATATTTTAAACAACGAAAACAATATTTCCTAAAAAAATCCTTTTTTTTTTTTGGTTTTTCATTCATCTATCCCCATATCTTGCTCTACGCGCAAGTAGTGACGGACGCCAGACATCTAACTAAGTTACAAACAAACAAACATGTCTATGAGTCGTATATAAAATTCAATCTGTTAAGAGCGCCTGTTATACTTCAGTTTGCATCAGCGTCCGTCCGTTGGGCCAGCAATCATTCTAATGGGCCCGCCTGGATCAACTTGCAGACCGAATTAGTTCTTTTGAAACTACCCTCTCCATCATTGAATTGAAAATGTCCAGACGGCTCTTGTTAACTGTTGGTAGTTGGATGTGTAGTTTTTTGGCAGTTACTTAGTTCTATTCGATAATATTTAGCTTTTTATTTGTTAATTTATCATACCTCAGAGAAGCCTTTCAATACGATGAAATTAGATAAAAAAGGAAGCAACTAAAAACAATTAGCTAAATCGGTCGAGCTGTTACGAACTATTGATTTGAATGCCTGCAGAATTTTATTGTTTTTTGATGGAAAAATTACGCTCTGAAACCGGAAATAATCTGAAACATAACAACGTCAACAGACAGGCGGCATACAATACACAGACCTAATAAAAGTAAAATGAAAGACTATTTTCAATTAATAAATAGAAACTAAACTATCAAATTCACTTTAACCTTTTTTTGAACAACAACTAGCGTGTAATCAGAGCCAATGAACGAAGTGATTTTGATTTCCTTAATGGTACTTTTAACTTGAAATAACTTAGTCTAATCATAATGCACGATCCTTACGTGTGGATGAACCGATAAAAACTTACTAGACGCTTCGGGGTATTCATGAAAAGGTAATAATTTACGGCTGCAGCGATATATATAGAAAGATAAGTAATATCTACATGGTTTGTAGGTTATACATAGATTTAAAGCCACTTTTCTTCTTTAGCTCATTAGAGAAAAATACGGCATTGAATTTAGACGTTGGGAGTAACTAAATAAGAGCACAAAATTGAGATCAGTGGAAAAGAAGGACATTGAAGGCCTTCAATGTCCTTCTTTAAAAGAGAAGAGTACTGAGGAGTACTAGAGTAGTGAGCGTATTGATTTGGTATCTAGAAGAGAGACTAGAGAGGTTTAGAGACAGAAACCAGTACCTGTGTTTCATGATACATAGGTAGTGGTTACTGTGTAAAACCTGAATTTGTTTTGGTGTTTCTTCTCGAAGTAATAGAGCTAGGAAATACTGAAAATCAACTTATTTAAGTTCACGTAAAAAAAGTAAAAGTCGCCAATTTGAAGTGGCAGTGGGCAGGGCACATTGCTCGCAGAACAGATGGTCGCTGGGGGCGAAACGTATTGGAGTGGCGACCGCGTACCGGAAGACTCAGCGTTGGAAGGCCTCCCACCGATGACCTGGTGAGGGTCGCGGGTACCGATGGATGCGAGACGCACAGGACCGGTTGTTGTGGCGACACTTGGGGGAGGCCTATGTCCAGCAGTGGACGTCTTTCGGCTGATATGATGATGATGATGATGATGATGATGATGATGAAAAAAAGTAGATAACGTTTTTAATGTCACCGGATAATTTCAAACTCAGATTGTAAATGTAATATGTAAATCTTAATTAGATTATAAAATTTGATATAAATTTCATCCAAATTCAACAGTTACCAATAAAGAAATAAAGAATAGAGTTTCCAATTTATCTGTGAATATCATTTATTTATAATTTATTTATTTATTCACCTACATCTATCCTTACAGGGTCCATATCTATCTGTTATTGAGAAAAATTAGTTTGCAATTTCACGCGATATTTTATGAACAGACAAACGTGACATAAAACAATTTTTAAAATGATTTATCATTTACCTATAATTTTTTTCCATAAACTTCCACACTGTGAGACTTGTAACATATTTACTTTTCTTAAATTTAGTATAGCGTCTAACATCAGTCTGCAAATCGATTAACTCGAGAACCCAATTTAAAATATGAACACTAAAAAAAGCAGGCCACTAAAACCAACCTTCGTTATTTAACAGGTCGAGCTGTTAACAATAATTACTATGCCGTAAACTAGTTATAGTTAATCATAGTTATAGTTAATCATAGATTAGCTAATGACAGGTTAACTGCAGACAGACTGCTGACTGACGGGTTCAAGGGTAACTGAATCGTGGTTAATGTGTTTTGTTATGTAATATTATAAGAACTGGAACGTTTTTTAGATGTTAGCATTAGCCGAAATTATTGGGGTAAAAAATTAAGATGATGATAGACATTCGGTATTTCACAAAAGGGATTGTTCTTTTTACGAATGGTTAATTAGTTATTCTAATTACATGGTTCATTTGATTAGTTCTTAAACAACACACAATACTGTTGTATTCAGCAGTATGACTAATGCCCGGTTCCTATATTCAACGGATCGTCATTGTATAACATCTACCACCCGTTTACGGTAAGTCTGCTAACGAAATGTTTTTTATAGGAACACTTTTGGGTTACGCCTCGTAGACAATTCTACCATACGTAAGTAAAACGAATCGTTTCTAGAATATAGGAACCGGGCATAAGTGCGTGATCATATTTAAGGGTGATGTTGGGCAGGAATTAAGGAAAACAATAGCATGACAAAAAAAAACTTTTTTCAAAAAGATCGACCACAAAAGATGACAAAAAAGTTCAGAAGAGATGACTTTTCAAGCAGTTTGTTACAGTTGGTGGCATTTACTTTATTTAAATCACAGATTTGATGTCACCTACTGCATCAGACTGCTTGAAAGTTATTTCTTCGGAACTTTCTTGGCGGTTTTTCTGGTCGATTTTTTGAAAAAATATTTTTTTAAATGTTTTGTACTTTAATGTATATATCAGCTACCCAACATCACCCTTAAATATGACCATGTAGGTACTTCTGGAACATCCTATAAAACTCCATCTGCACCTTACACCACGGGAAAAAGATGTGAGTTTAATCTTCCGAAGAAAAACAAAAGCAATTATGTTATAAAATTCTCATAAACCAAAAATAACAATTGCCTTTTTACTGGAGAAATAAAAAAGTAAACATATATTTGGAAATGCCATTCTGGACACCAAAATTCCAAAACTGAACATGCTATTTGGCTAAACGAGCTTTAATACTGGTGCATGGTGTCTCGGTATTCGAATCCGCTGTAATTAGATCTCAAGAATTGTTGTTTTTGCAGCGATTATCTTGGAACTGCACTCTTGTCACAGAGTAAAAGCAAATGGAGCGATAATATGTGAAAAAATATTCGTGAACAGTTAGAGAAAATATGTTGGCAATAAGAAGCTATACGGATTCCACCACATTGTCTGAAGTTATGGTTAAAACAAGCGTGATAGACAATTTCTTGTCCGTCCCAATCTATACGAATTTAGGTAGACCAATTCGGAAATTAATAGTGTTTCAACTTTTTGAATAAATGGCAGTACTTTTTTTTATTGATTAATGGGCTTGCCCTTGACCTCGATCACGCCTGATGGAAAGCGATAAATGAGGTCTATGATGGAGCTAGCGTGCCCAGAATATGCCTGTTCACTCTTGCTTTGAAGGCAGACGGGTTATATGTGTTATAGTTCAAACGTTACAAGGTTAGGCAAGGATTTGTTTTTGTTTGAAAACCTTCTTTACCCTCCACGAGCGAGTGAATCGTCGCGAGTTTTGCTAGTCAACGTCACTCATCGAATCGCCTTGATAATATCGCAGTGAGGAGAGTATTAATTGATTCATTATAAAAATGAACTGGCGGGACGATAATATCGCCGCGAGACACTCGCTCGTAAAGGTGATGTTTAGGCGCAGGTTCCTTAAACCAGTTGGTTATATATTCATGGGTCGATCGTATCAGTTGACTTGCGAGTATTTTTTAACTCGTCCATAGACCTCCATTCCCTCTTTACTCTGTGGCACTCCTACAGCCGCTCCCGTATGCAGTCTTATGGCACTTGAGGCGAGTCCGACACGATATTATTCCTTTAATTACAGTTTCATTGCGCCAGTAAGCCAGACTACCGAATTAAATTGAAACAAAGACAAAGATTTTACTGGATGCTTATAGAACATTGGGTGGTTTTGTTTGTTGATCTAGTTTTTATGAACTTTGAAATATAACTGATATGCTGCTGATGATAGATGGAGGTTACCCCCTTTCATGCAAAAACTACTGAACAGATTTTGATGAAACTTTGTAGTAATATATCTTAGGTATAATACCAGAATAACACATAGGACACTATTTTAAAGAGGTCTTCCCTCTTTTTAAATTGTAGGCTATGTAGCTGGGGTAGTTCTAATAGGGTATTCGACTAGGTAGAAAAAATTTAAGATTCTATTTAGTCCGTCAGTTAGATTTTCAAAAAATATTGGACACGTATTTATTGCCATTTCAAATCGCTAAAATATGATGAAGATAAAGCGCGCCAAAGTTCAAGATAGGGAGCTAGTGACGTCACGTTGCTAGTAAAAAATGTACTATCGTAGTGACGTCATGCAAGTTTTTAACGCACTGTATCTTCGTCATTTTTTGTTTACGTAAAAAAAAAAAAGCATCTAATATTTTTTGGAAATCTATCTGACGGATTATTAGTTTTTTTTTTGGCAGCAGCTAGTAATGAATACAAACAAAGAGCACATAAGCAAAGCTTGCTGAGGTTGGTTGACGGGTCGGATGGGTGACCATCTTAACATACCGAAACTCCTCCGTGACTCGGAAAGCACGTCCCAGCTGTCATTTGTAAGTCTTTGGCAGACGTTACGGATAGTTAGAACAGAAGCCAGAAAATCTGACACCAGTCTTGCCAAGAAGTACTCGTAAGTATCGTGTTACCCAGTTAATGGGTTGTGGAGGGCAGATAGTCAGCCGCTCCACGTAAAATGCTGGTATTCAGCTGAATCCGGTTTGACTAGCCGACCTTAATGTAGTTGGGAGAAAGGCTAGGCAGATGATGAAAGAGCAAATAACCTCCGTACCTCACAAAATTCAACCGAGCTCAAATCTTCCTTAGATAACAATCAAATAAAACCCAATCACTGTCGAAATGCCTTACGGCGATTTAACAACAAAAACGTGTCGCCATCAGTGAGACACTCATGTCCTTTAGTGATGACCATTCTAATTATCGTTAAACTTTATCTACGGGTCTACGGTGCTACGACGCTACGAGGTGACGAAATAACGTGCTACGAGGTGTCGAACGGACGTTCTACGAGATGTTGGTGACCATGTAAAAAAACTTTTTCCCAAAAAAAAAAACCGACTTCCAAAAAAAACACTACAAAGTACAAAATAACTTTAATTTCGGAAGTCGGTGTTTTTGGTTGCTTCTTTGTTATTTGACACCGACTTCCGAAATTAAAGTTATTTTGTACTTTGTAGTGTTTTTTTTTGGAAGTCTGTTTTTTTTTGTGAAAAAGTTTTTCGGATTTATAGTAAGTACTATATAATAATATGTACTTATTATAAATCCGAAAGTCTGTCTGTTTAAGACCTGCATGGATTTGGATGAAATTTGGCACTTGGATAGGCTATGTCCTGAAATCTTCGATCAAGAATTTTCTAGATTAAGGATCAGGAATGTCGGGAAACTGTCCACGTTTGCACACATATATTAAGTACATCTATATTTGACACTATGAAATATACAAAACAAGATAAAAACAACTACCCAAATTTATTTTAAACCTTTACGCTCAAACATTGAGTTTAATTTCGATTACAATATAATATTTGTATTTCTTCTTGACTACGGTTGGACCGTTCCTAATTTGAAAAAAAAAATTCAACACTTTTATTTGTGGCCTTATTTCTCTGGCCGTTTCTAAAGTGCTAATCGGATATCTAATATAGTGTTTTTCGATCGAAGTAGATATGCGTCAAAATGACTATCAATCATCATAAAGGTACAGAACATACCTATTCATAAAACCAGCTCAATTACACGTTAGTCCCAGCTGTTTTACACTTATTAACACCGTTTACGACTATGCTGTGTATTAGTTTACTAGCCCTTAGTTCACACCTGGGAGAATGGACGATTAAAATATTTTAATACTGAGCTCTAAAGTTCATACTGCTGTAAACTGTAAACGAAGTTGTGGCTCAATTTGCAGATGTATACTGTGAATGTACTTAATGTGGCGCAATATTTAGTACGGTATAAAATTTGAAAACGGACAAAATAGGCTATTGCGTACCTTTACGATCTAGAAATCTAAAAATTTTTAACGCACACGTTAAAAATTTTGAAAGTTCTGCTATGAAATAATACGGGGGTCTACGAGTATTGCTTGAAGATTGCAGCTAAGAGCGATGTGATTGATGAAAATCAATGTTTTTACAAATTAATATACTTATAAGTTGTAAAACCATTGACTTTGTTCACGATAAAGACAACATGAGTTTCACGTAACTAATAATGTGTAATATTAAAACGACGAAAAAAACATGCAAGCCATAAAAAAAGTTCTGAGAATCGTTATCTAAAACGTAACATTCTACTGTACTATGTAATTAAAATTTAGTCTTCGTTTTTGTTCACGCTTGATAAAGTCATTAACATTGTGAATCATCGCTGAATCACTACATGACTCAACTTAGCGATATCTTATAAGAACATAAGTTGAAACCGAAAAAATTATATAACATCTATTAAGATGATCATGTGTATTGGAGTAATTACTTTTTTATTTTGTTGGAACAAGGCAGTCGCCATTTGGGGAAAAAACAAGAAGAGTCAATATATTATAAGTAAAAAGGTGTACATAGGTTACATAAACAACATTCGATCTTCAAGAAAGGCACAATGTCACACTGTTAGATGACACGTAGACGTAGGACGGCATGTCGTAATTATCGGGAGCGGAAAAGAGACAAGACCAGTAAAATGTGTTGGCTAATTAGCCACATTTTGACGTAGCGCTTGCTGAGCACCAAACCTTTTTACTTATAATATCTTTGAGGAGAGTGGGATTTTTACCTCTACTGAAACCACCCCAGTGATAATCATCATCACCGTAAAAGGAGTCCCATGTCCTTTTTAAGGACAATGTCGGAACTGCTTCTTTGCTATGCCAGGTAAGGCACATCCCTGGATTGGAGTGAGAACCGATTATGAGAACATTTCCAAGTTTATATTGTACCTTCATATTATAAAAAAATCAAAGACCTAAAAATAAACAAAACAAAAAGTGATTAGATAAGTGGTATTAATATAAACCCCAAAAGCTCAAGTTTGATATTTAAAAAGCATTGTACTTACAGTTAAGTTATAATCAATATTTCACACTATTTTCGTTCACACAAAACTCTCTCGTCGAAACCAATATTCATAAATAAAATCTTAAGTGTCTGTTGCATTCTATGACAGCATTAAAAACATTATAAATAGTGCTGAGAATCTGCGCTTGTGGGTAAGATCGCGTCTCGCGGGTAGTCGTAAAAATTATTTAGTGCGGGCGACGTCATTAGTGTTAGTCGACGCCTGCGCCATCTGCCGGCGACGGTCGCTAATGCACTCTAAACATACGCTTAGTTTTGATGTAAGTTTTTGATTGTCTGGAGGAAATTGTAATATTAGTTTTGGTCCCAGGGAATAAAAAACTAATGGAATGTGACCTGATGGAGAGCAATGATGTGGTCGCCGATGTAGCACGCTTGTCTAGAAGTAACCTATCGACTGTGAACAGGCAACCGGTCCTATCACAATTTTTCGAACATTTCAGTTTACCATTTTGTACTATGTCATACTGAAAATTTGGCACTAGAATCGACTTCATTCAAGTTGTACTATCTTCGACGCGAAGTGAATGCGAGACATCGTCCTATCTAGTTTTATATTAGAAGGAAACATTGCAAGTAGCATTTAAACGTTGCTTAAAAATTAGTAGAATCGGCACTCTGATGCAGTTGGTGGCATCGAAGCTGTGATTGAACTAAAGTGAACAACACCATCTGCATCAGACTGTCCAGTGTTTTTTTATACAAAAACGATTTTTTTATTCTAATTTTGATATTGTTTCTGTACTCTCTAGCAGATACAGAACAACATCCCTAAATATGACACTTTTCGAGCGCCCTGTAGAAATAGTGATGTTTTTTTCAAGTCGCAATCCTAAATGCACCAGACATTTCGCTATATCTAGATCCATACATTGCATCCTAATATAAGCATACTCACGTAGCATGGAACTCTAAAAATAACTTTTTTTGCCTCCATATTCGCAGGACGGATAACAAAAAGGTGTGTCCAAACCAACAGAGTTCCGCACGTTGTTGCCAGCCACAAAAAAACATAGACCAACTGAAAATACCTCCACAGTCGCCCGTGTTACTATTCAGGACATGTTTATATTGTAGCTGTGTGACCTTTAGGATTTTTGTTACTGGGTTTACGTACATACCTGTGAAAGAAAATACTGTTTTTTACGTCTAGATTTTGCTTTATATATAAACAACAATAGGTTTTGTCATCTACTGTCACGTCCAATCTAATTTCGCAACTGGAAATGATTTTGATAAAAAATTGTTAAGATTTAGAGGGGCGATGAGAGCGCTTACTCTACTATCAAGATCAACTTTTCGCCCTTGATATCATGATATGGTTCCCCTGCTAATTAAAATTAGACCCTTTAATGGGGACTGAAAGAAAGAATTTTAACTGGCTACCTGTCATTCAAACCAAATATTACAACTTTGTATTACCAAACGCTAAACTCAAATCTAAAACTAAACTCCACTAACACTACATAGATACTTTGTTTCGTCCATAACACTTTACAAACAAGATAATATCGTGATTATTGCTCTTAGGGGGACCGTGAAATAAAACCTCTCAATCCGGGCAATAAGGCTTTATATAAGCTTTGCTTGTGTAATAGTCAACTTAGGGAGATATTAATGAGTGCTCCGTGACTAGCAAATGACGATGGAGGAACGAGAACAAAAGTAACTGTGATGGATCGCAGAGGTATTAGTTTTTGGAAGCGGTGTTAGATGGGGTCGTAGATTTGGCTTTGAGGTAGTTTCACAATGAGAGTTGATGTTTGTAACACTGTTTTTTTTTTAATGAGAAGTTATATTAGTCTGGTTTGTTTAGTACCTACTTAATTTTTGATCGGTGCCCGTTTCCTCTCTCGTTTTTAAAATATAAAGTATGTGCGATGCGTTTTTTATCTGTCACCTCTGAGTTGAACAAATCATCATACCCAATTTGACTGAAGTGTCTATCGAGATGCCCATTACGATAGCATCTTGGCATCTATTTATCGGCAGACGTTGCTGGAATTGTTAAATATTGTTTCATATTTTAAGCTGCTAACCTTTTATTTATTTCTTCCAATTTTCAAATCAATATCAATAAGTTTATTCAGACATTTCAACTGTATCTATCAGTTGAAATTCCTTAGGTTAAAACCTACGTCTAGCTCACTCAGCTCATTGAATAGTTAAGTCGTCTAGAACCACTTATTAATATTCATGCTACAGGAAAATCATTTCATCCGTTATCTGCATACCTTCCATTTCGCGTATCAGATGTCAAATGAAACTAATCCATATCACAATTAGCATAGGAATTATAATAAGAACGTTTTCTCTTGAACCGTCTAGGGGTTTAGTTTAGTATGAGTAAAAGAAATAGTAGTTTATGCAACAAACATATAAAAAGGGTTATTAAAACACGAGTGTGATAATAGCATCACACGAGTGTTTTAATACCTAATCATATGCCGTTGCATACACTATTTTATCTTCACTCATACAGTTGAAATAAAATAAGTGGAAAAATAGTTAATTCCAATATGGCGGATATTCTCATTGCGTATTCGAATGACTGCGCAGCGCGCTCAAACATAGACAAAGATAAAAGCTGGCTCATTGACTTAAGTCAATGAGCCCACGCCAAAAATTAAAAAGAAAAAGCGTGCTATAAAAATTAAAAAGTTATTTTATCTACACTCACAACGTAATGTTCCAAATATGAGTTCAAAACCGAATGCATAAATACATACTTTTTTTCGTGGATAGGTAAAATTTAAAAAAAAAACCATTACAGTTCAACATTTTCCTTCGATTTTTAAACAACTGCATCATAAAATAACTTTTTAATTTTTAAAGCACACTTTTTCTTTTTAATTTTTGGCGCGGGCTGATTGACTTAAGTCAATGAGCCAGCTTTTATCTTTGTCTATGTTTGAGCGTGCTGCGCAGTCATTCGAATACGCAATGAGAATATCCGCCATATTGGAATTAACTATTTTTCCACTTATTTTATTTCAACTGTATGAGTGAAGATAAAATAGTGTATGCAACGGCATATAATTAGGTATTAAAACACTCGTGTGATGCTATTATCACACTCGGCTACGCCTCGTGTGATAAACCCACACTCGTGTTTTAATAACCCTTTTTATATGGTCGTTGCATAAACTACTATTATGATGCAGTTGTTTAAAAATCGAAGGAAAATGTTGAACTGTAATGGTTTTTTTTTTAAATTTTACCTATCCACGAAAAAAAAGTATATATTTATGCATTCGTTTTTGAACTCATATTTGGAACATTACGTTGTGAGTGTAGATAAAAGCATAAACACGTGAGATTAGACAGCGTGTGATGCATTAAAGAAGTTGGCAGCTCATCTTTGGTCTCTTTTGAGAACGAATTGAGTTGTGTGTGCCCATTGTCTTATGATTAGGAAACTCACATTTACCCTAAAGTTACAACGCAATAAAATGTAACGAATTAGCTCTAGTGTTCAAAACATTCAGGTGGGTCACTAGTAAGTGAAGATGTTAATGGCACAGTTTTCCGGCCATTAAATGTCGATTAAAAAAAAACCAGTAATTTTAAGATTTACCATACATTTTGCGAGCTTTTAGTTCTATTGGTTTCGTTCTGCTGCTGTACTTATGTAGCATTAAATCTTTTTTCTCATTAAATAAAAAATGTGCTACAAAACATTCAACTTTCATTGTTAGAAAACCACCGCATATTCCGGTCAAATTACTAAAAAATAGGGGTAAGAGCTAAAAATTGGTACTCTACTAACTTACAATTACAATTATTTATTTTCAAAAGCCAACATACGCTAAACTAGTGACAATGGAAACGCGAACCAAGGCACATTCGTTAATAACACGCTTTACGACAGAGTGACGTTCGCTATTAGTTTTACGTTCTACGCTTAACGTTTATTAGTGGCTGTACAATTCGCCAGGTTATTTCACACATGGCCAAGTCTAGACGCTGTCAATGTCTTTGTATTAAGAAAACACACGTTTACTAGCAAAAAAATAAACAATCGCAAGGTAAAAATTCGCCGTGCGCCCGAAATTGTTTTCATAAAAACATCCTTATTATACTCTTAAACCCCCTACCTGCTCTTTTTACTAACAAACCTTAATAAAAGAACTTTACGCCGAACAATAACCAATTTGGGTAAGAAAACACCGCTGCCGAATAGAGCCCATTGACATAAATAAATCATTATATTTTCTCCCGCGTACCTTATAGCGTCATATTCGAATTTCAAAACGAATTTTCATTGTAATGTTGCCACAAAAGAAAAACGCGAGATCCGTGCTTTGTTAAAAATTAATTTGATACCTTTATCTCGAATTTCTTGAGGATATTTTTTGAGGAAGTCGGTTTCGAAGCTACTTATGGGAGTAGATGTTTTATCCCTGCTTATTAATTAGGATTCTATTTTGTCTCGTTAACGTAGCTTAGTTTAGGTGGAGGACAATAAATTGAGCATTCAATAGAAGTTTTTGATAAAATGTTAACAGTACGTACGGTGATTTTTATGACATATCAACGGCATGGCATTTTATAGGCTTTTATTTTTTAGTTATATTTCTTAATTGCACAAAACATGCAAAATATAATGGGACACAACCCAAAATTGGTTTATCTTACAGCAAACCTCGGTGTGATAGACAGATTTGAAAATAGGATAGTATACCGTTCATTCGATTTTTTTTTGTGATAATTTTTTATTTTTTTATTTTTCTTATTTGGTCCTCAGGAAAACAGGTTTCATATTTAGTTTTAACATGTAATGCATGATTTGCTCAGCTCTTTCAAAATGTTTTAACGTTTGCCCGTATATTAAATGAAAAATGAACCAACACGGAACACGCCCAAACCAAAAAGAACAATTACTAAAAACAGCAAAGCAATTACCGTTATCTTTAAAAATCAATATTGCAATTACTTTCAAGCCATAACTGCCTCTCACTCCGTTTTCCAAGGAGTTTGAAATTCGTTTTAAAATTATCCCATCGATGCAACGTCGCGATAAACTCAGGAAACTTCTAAGTAATAATTTCTACTCGTACGATGCAATATAATGAAAACTACGTGACTTCAAATTACGGCGAAAAGTTTAAGTTTAATGTTGTTAAGTTGGCAGTTCTGGTTTAGGAAGTTTTGATGTTGGCAGGTCGGATGGGAACCTACGTGTACCTATATTATCAATTTTGGTAGAAGAGAAATTCTTGAACGAAGCGAGCAACAGCGATATTTCTGTTGGATACTTTTTCTATATAAGAGCGTGGTTTATTATTGGTTAAAAATTCTGGACACCATTTTTTTTTAACGTTGGGAAATCTTCAAATGACTCCTTCCGCTCTGAGTGGAGCGGGAGGGAGTGTCACTCTTACTGATTAAAACCCATCCGTGTTACTCTTTATGCACTTCTGGACACATACATTTCGTTTTTTGTTACATTTTTCGATCAATATTTAGCTTGACGAATGGTCAAATAAATAACTGTTACTTAATAACTAACTATTGGTCGAAAAACGCATTTTGATGTGGCTGATATTTTTAACCAATGGTTAACTACCTATGTATCAAAAACTCGCCCTAAAGCAGTAGGTACTCAGGTTAACCCATGATGATATTGACACCCAAAGTGATTGTGAAAGTCACAATATTGAGATGGCAAAGGGATGCGAACTTCTAAGGGCCAATTTTACCAATGAAACTGAACGCGATCATCGAATAAACCAAGTTTATGAGTTGTCAGTGTCATTATTTTTCTATGGAATATTTACACTGACAGCTCTTGAACGCAGTTTAGATGTACTGATCGCGTTCAGTTTCATTGGTGAAATCTGCTCTTAGACTTCTTCTCTTATTCAATTGTGAAATGCAAAAGCAACTCTTTTCTATAAAGTCAACGGCAAAACCATGGACCACATTGTAACCATAGGTACTTACTTTTAGATACTACTTAATTACAAACTTCTCTACTTAAAACTTTCTACCAGTACCTACCTACCTAATTATAACTCAAAACGAAAACGTGGACAGCATTTTGACTAAAACGTTTCATACTATAAATCAGCATTTTTCATAAAAATACTTCGTGAATTATATCTTGACCATTTTTCACGAGCCATCGCGTCTTTTGCCGCTGGCGCCCCGCTGCGGGCACGCTGCGTCCCCGCTGCGGTGACGCAGCCGCAGTTAGGGTTGCCGCGCTTTGCCGCAGGTGCAACTGTCAGCTGTCCGGAAACTGGATGTGTTGCTAATTATTATTTTTTAATTTTTAGAGAGCTCTGAACAAAGGGTTGGCGTTATTATTCTGGCGCGAAAATTTTGTTGGTTTTCGGGACGTGTGATTCAGTTTTTTGTAATTTGTGATTAATACTTTACCTGTACTATTACAAATAAATAAAAATAGGTTTGTTAATAATACTTTTGTTGTAAGTATTCGTTATTTATCAAGACGTTAGTATGAAATAAAATTGTAAAAATATGAACCTGTTCAAAGCCGGGGCGTGTTGCTAGTAAAAAATATTTGCACAAGAGCTTCAATAAGTACACTATTGATGATTTACTCGTAATTTAGGTAGGTATATTTAATGATAGGACAACAAAAAGGAAAATGCCCACAACTTTTTGCATGAATATATTTACTCCGAATATCAAGCGAAATACGCTTCAAAGCCAACAATTTTCACATTAAAAATTAAAATGCAAATAAAGCGTTGTTCCGTTGTTTTCCATATAAACACTATCTTCACGGTCGAGCGCAAATTCCGGGTACCCGTACCCGTACCCGATAAACTGCGAGTGTCTGCCTACCCTCACTTCGGGAAAACCGTTCCATAGAGCCCGCTCCCGGGGCGATAAGATATTTACTCAAATTACCTACTTAGCATCAACAATGATCGCTTATTTCATGCCATAATGGGAGTCTACTTATGTAAGGGTAATATTATGTTTTATCTAGCTTCATATAACAGTAAAAAGTTGCTTGAGTTATGTAACGTGGAATTCGATGATCGATAGAGCTTGGGGCGTGCACACGCTTCTGTTTTTGTTTGGAAAAATGCTAGGATACTTGATATTTAGCGGAAAAAACAACCGGTCAAGTGCGAGTCGATACTCACACAAAACCAAAAAAACACGTTTCTTGTGTGGGAGCCCCCATAAATTTTTTTATCTAAACTCACAACGTAATGTTCCAAGTATGAGTTCAAAAATGAATGCATAAACACGTACTTTTTTTTCGTGGGTAGGTAAAATTTAAAAAAAAAAACCATTACAGTTCAACATTTTCCTTCGATTTTTAAACAACTGCATCATAAAATAACTTTTTAATTTTTTTGGCACACTTTTTCTTTTTAATTTTTGGCGCGGGCTCATTGGCTTAAGTCAATGAGCCAGCTTTTATCTTTGTCTATGGATGAGCGCGCTGCGTCATTCGAATACGCAATGAGAGAATATCCGCCATATTGGAATAAACTATTTTTCCACTTATTTTATTTCAACTGTACGAGTGAAGATAAAATAGTGTATGCAACGGCATATAATTAAGTATTAAAACACTCGTGTGATGCTATTATCACACTCGGCTACGCCTCGTGTGATAAACCCACACTCGTGTTTTAATAACCCTTTTTATATGGTCGTTGCATAAACTACTATTATTTGATTAAGTTTTTATTATTTGTTGTTATAGTGGCAATACACTACTATGTACACTTACTAGTAACTACTTATTACACACTGTCTACTCTACTACACGTCTATTACGATTCTTTAGATACAATCCGCTGACAGACAGACTGACGGACGAATGTCGGAGGCGAAGTAATAAGATTTCTTTGGTAAGGTACCCTTTTTTTTGTGGATTGGAAATCATCAAATGACTCCTCCCGCTCTGGGCGGAGCGGAAGGGAGTGTCAGACTCTTACTGACTAAAACCCATCTATGCTCCTCGTAGTGCCCTTTGCTTTCCAGGGCCGCGGTGACTCTTTCGATCTAAATCCGCAACCCTGGCAGGTTACCCTTCGGGTACGAAACCATAAAAATACACCGATAAAACCCTCAAAGAAACTTGTAAAATTTCTATACAATATTAAAATTTATTTAATTGTAAATTTATTTCTTCATCTCAGTTTTTTTAAATTCCTCAATATTTATTAAAAAGCAATGTAGGGCAACACATGACTTACATTTTTTATTAAATCCTTACGTCCATATAATATATAACCCTATGCTATTACAGTACCACGAAACTGGCAGTGCAATGAGTACCTACACCCACCTCGGCAATAATCATACCTTTTATACTTGTCGGTCGACAATTAACTACTACACTGTACAAGGCAATAATTTGAATCAACAAACACTATTATTTTGACCAGCAGTAGGACCAAGCCCTAACAAAAGCCTTTCGAATTTCAAACGTTATTCTTTTGTTTAGAATCTGCCACAGAAGAAACAAAATAACAGTAGTAGTGACGGATCGATGAACATTATGGTCATGTACCTACCACTTAGTTGAGTGTACCGACCTCTTTTCATCAATCAACTGCATTATTTACAATGAGAAATATGCAGTTGACGGTACTTCTCTTCACCCAGTGTTTACCAAAAACATGTTTTGTTCAAAGTTCAATATTTGCAACATTTTCACATAATATCTACTCAATCAAACGAACACGAACAATCACGTTAACATTGAAGATATTTTCATCCCAAAAAAAATAATCAATTCGCACTGACAGACTCAGAATGCTGAGAATGTGACAATACACATGAATATAACTTTTTCATTCAGCTTTTTTTTAAGTTTTCTAATACTTTGTAGAAAAGGTTTAAAAAAATGGAAAAAAAAATCATGGGAAAACATAATCTAAAAACTACCGGGATACAACGTCAACGAAGTCGCGGGTAGAAACTAGTATAATTTTATAAAAATGCAATTTTATTGTTATATTATATAGGTCCCAGGAATAACTATGAAATGTATACCTAATAGAAATAATATTAGAAAGGCTAAAAGCGTTTCCATATAACCGTCCCATATAATTATTATTTTATTATTTTAGGTATGGTGGGATACAACGAGTTGAGGGTTAGGAGGGATTTGGCACTGGCCTCACATATTTTCAAAATATTGAGAGGGAAGTTGCATAATGCGATTATTTTTGGGCAGTTGAGCCTGTGTGTCCCCGACAGGTACGTGTGGCGACGACGGCGACCACGCCTGCTGGTGGAGCCGCGCTGTCGGACTAACCTTCTGAGAGAGGCGCCGCTGACGCGGGCACTTCGCACGCTCAACCTGATTGCTAATGAGACGGACCTATTTTGTTGTACTCTGGGTGAATTCACAAGGAATGCATTATATATAATTAGTTATAGATGTTAGTATAAGTTAGGATAAGCGCATTTATCGCATTGGGGAAAAACCCTGTAAGGATAGATGTAAGGTGAATAAATAAATAAATAAATAAATAAAACAAACCAAAGACAAAAACAAAAAATGCATGTTTCCATAAAAATATGGCGGGCGAGACGTTTCATAAAGGGATTTAGTCAGACAATGTCCCACGTAGTTAGGTACAGCGACTACGCGTAGTCCGTACATAGTCGGTACGTAGTCGGGTGGTAGCGCTTAAGTGATATTAGCAGATAGTCGGCCGGTCGGACAATGGTCTGCGCCACGAGAGCAAACACAATATGCAATGTATGACTATGGACATGGAATACGAGTAAATGGAGTGGTAACTGAATTTGTAAGGTGGTGGCGTACCGTGAAGCACTCGCAGCTCATACTGTTTTTAAAATAAAAATGAAATCTTCATTCGGTACATTTTTCTATCTACAGTATTTGAGGTAATTTGCCTCCATGTGGCAAGTCGTGTGACGCCCTATATTATATACTACTATTTTGCATATATACTGTACTATTTTAATATATCCAAAAACAACTGCAAAGCTTAAAGCTTATTTTGTAAACGGATCTCTGAATCGAAAAATATTAGGGGATCCACTCGATGGAGCAGACTTAAAAAAAGAACTTCCCCCTATACCTGTATTGGAGGTACCTTACAAAGAATAGATTTTCATGATTTTACTACCATCTAGACGACGTTATTAATTCCTTTAACTATGCCAGATTACAGCTTCGTACCATCAATAGTTTCTGATTAAAACCGTGGATGGATGACCGGACGGAAATGTTGAAACTATAAGTAAGGATGTTTTACAACGGATCCCTAAAAACATAAGGTATTATGGCCTACAGTTCGTCTGATATTTATAGAAATCTGTCATAGTCGGAACAGCTAGGTTTGCCTGTGAAATAAGTAGCGTACTTTCAGCTTTTTTTGGAATTCATGCATCTTATTTATGACAAGCAAATTTCGCCTTTCGAGACTTTATGAACACTCCACGTCTTTCCTACTCCGTGGCACCCGATGTATGATGCCAGATTACAGCCGCTAGTTTGAAGCGATGTAATGCAATGATATTGCGACGGAGGGACGGTGCAGCGGTGGAAGCCCAGCATTATATTTGGGAACAATGGACGCGTCATACATAGTTGTGTGATTTTATCGTGCTTGATGATTTTTTGTTTTCATTTTGGGTGTGAGAGGAAATAAATGTTATAATAAGTTTACATAATATTCTCCAAAACAGTCTTTGCGGCAGACCCAGGCGAAGATGGCGGGACGAGCTTGATGCCTATCTACAGGATTGGTTCACACTAGCCCAGAGTCAGGAAGAATGGAAGGAAGAAAGGGAGGCCTTTGCCCTGGGGGTCTACTTTCTAAGCTCGGAGTCCATAGTTTCGGCCTTAGTGACCTACGGAATTACGATTAGTCCCGAACCCGAACCAAGAATGAATGCCAACACGATTTACAGTTGTTCTAAGATCGGGTTCGGGACTAATCGTAAGTCCCTGATTTGTGACTGTCGGTATGAGTTATTTAGTTGAGATCATTAAGGAGCGCAATCGCAGCAAAATTTGCTGTTAGATAGTAATGTACAAGTACAGCTATAAAGGCACCTAAACATGTAGGCTCATGACAGCCTCTAACACGATATTCGGCTCCGAAACGTTCGTAACAGCGGCGTATCAACTGTCATTGTTGGGTGGCTCCGTGCGCGAATCGTATCTGACACGCAGCGGCGCCGGAGAGAGGGGTATATTAGCGAATCACTCGATATGTGGTTTGGAAGAATTTGCAGCGTTCTATATTTAATTTCAGTGATTTGCATTGATTTTAAGTAAGTTTGGTAGCCGTAGGAGGGCTCATATGGCAGTATAACTGATCATGCAGAGACAATTATGAGTTAGGTATGTACCCTGCTAAATAACAATTTTTATTCAAATGCACTTGAGCTATCACTAATTCCTTTATAGAGGACATCCATTATCTAAACTAAATAATTAGATCACTTCAAAATCCGAATTTTAATTCAATTTCATTTTGCAAAGTTTGAAAAAGTTTCAAACATGCCAAAAGTAAACCTTGCAATTCCTAATTTAACTGCAGTTAGCATAACAATGATCTACAATTGTGTTTTAGTTCCTAAAATTGTGGAAGATAGTGTCTAATTCTTCAACTTTTAATCGTGATTAATGCTTGCATAGTTTATAGCTTTATGATACGAACAGAGTCAGTTCCTAAGTAAGACAATTAGAAGTAGGAAACAAAGTTACCGGTGGATGTCATTTGTCTAAAAGGTAGAAAATGGTGAGCTCAATATTCTAATCATAACTATTTAGGTCTGCTTGCAACAGAGTGATATTATTAACTACCAATTATGTTATATGCTAACACGGGCCTATTATGTATGAAATATTTATGTACCCCAATGTTAGCATCTGGAGAGGCGCTGTTATAGGTGGTGGTGTAAAACAGTGACTGAGTGGCGTCCAAGGAAGGACTGGAAGAAGCGCAGACAACATTGTACTCATTGCGGGTAGAACTGTAGCGGCATTAATACCGCCACAAAAATCAACGTAGCAGAATCAACATCTCAACAATGAGACTCGCAGCTCCATGTACCTCGACAGCTGCGAACTAATTTGACAAAATCCTGAATCGCGATATCAGAGATGAACGTGCGAATTGAACAGTTACAACAGCCCGAATATCAACTGTCGGGCAGTTGCCCACAAGACACAACCGCCGTCTGGTCGGAGAATTCTCCATGTTCAATGGAGGTATGCGGGACTTTACTCTCTGTTCCGCTACCTCCAAAGAACCTTGATGAGGTTTACGCAGGAGAGCGTGGTGCCATATTTCTGGAAGCCATAGAAAGAAGAATTTTACGCAAACATATCATCTGCCCAGCCTTTTCCCCAACTATATTGGGGTCGGCTCCCAGTCCAACCGGATTCAGCTGACTACCAATATTTTACGTGGAGCGGCTGCCTACAGACCTCCACAACCCATTAACACGGTAACACAGTAGGTTACATTACTTCTAGGCAAAACTGGAGTCAGATTTTTTCTGGCTTCTGACAATCCATACCGACTGCCAAAGATTTACAAATGACACCCGGGACCAACGGCTTAACGTTAACTTTTCCGAGGCACGGAGGAGTCGCGATATGTTAAGATGGTCACCCATCAGACCGACCTCGGCAAGCGTTGCTTAACCTTGAAGATCAACACGTGCGGCTGTTATTATTTAGCTACAAGTTGTTTTGCGCATATAGCCGCACAAAAAACATCCCTAGATTCGAAACTAAAGGTCTATCCTACTTAAACAGTCCAGCTCTATTTTCGCGCCACATTTTCATTTAATACCATTCGAAATTCAAATGTAAATTCGAGTGTTAGAATAGCCACCCGTGTTTCGTTTTCGACACGGAAATTGAGCGGTCGCCCATTGGCTGGCCGAGTCGTCGCGTCGGCTGCACGAACGACAGACGGAATTATATCGAATCGATTCGTATATGGAATGCTTTTAAATATTATTGAGTGACGTGGTAAAGGGAAGCCAGACTGATACTGCGAGTACTACGAGCACTCTTTGAAAAGAGTATCGATAGGTACTGCCGCTATGCAATCCTAAATATAGATACATGTATTTATATCAATTTATATTATAAATGCGAAAATGACTTTGTTTAGTACGCTTTAACGCCTAAATTCGTTGGCCCAATTTTGATGAGACCCTGGAGACGGTTATACGAAACTCTTTTGCAAAATTCTCTATATACTAGTACTAACGCGAGCAAAGCGCGGGAAAAAGCTACTACCTAGGTGGTTTATAAAGACATGTGATATCTGGGGGTCTACTCTCTAAGCCCGAAGTCCGAAGTTTCGGCGTTACCGAACTAAGAATGAATGACAACACGATTTGACAGTTGTTCTTAGTTCAGGTTTGGGACTAATCGTAAGTCCGTAGGTGATACGGAGTAGAAAACGCCCGACACTAGGGCCGAAACTACGGACTTCGAGCTTAGAGAGAAGACCCTTGCTTATTGTAATGTTGAAAGAAGAGATACTTGCTTCGACTCAGAAATAGATACTATATTTATTTCTCGTAGTTAAAACATTGAAATCAAATAATTTCCTATGATAGGAAACAGAAACTGGGTACCTAATAGTCATGAGAATGGTAGACCTACCTACCTGTAAGGTAGGTATGGAGCAAGATGCAAAAATATTGATATCTACATATATGTATATAAAGTAAGTAAAAGAAATGCCATCACGAAGGACTCACTCAAAATATTATGAGCATAACAGCTAAATTCTTAAGCATTTAAGGTCTGTAAAAGCGCCGAGGTTCATAAAATAGGATAAATAGCGTATTTCCTTCAGTTTAACCTTCACAGCCGGACCGCGAGACGATGTGACAGACAGTTTAGGAGATGTCCACCACTTGAGATAAATGTCTGTCGCGGACGATACTGTTTCTTTAATTTATTATTCTTCCCGAGTCCCCGAGTGGCCCCGACTGACCTTAACGCACAAGCTAAACCTACTATATCTACGTAGCTAGCTATGTGATATTTGGAATATACTTAGGTTTATTTTATAATGAGAGCATCACCTAAGAAAGTCTTTTTAGTAATTTCAACTTTAAGGGAGGAAATGAGAGGGAGAACTTTGTATGAAAATTCTTATAAGTAGATTGAGTTTATAAACATGAAACTTTTCACAAACACATACTTACCTATATTTATGTAAAATTAATGAAATGAAATATCTACCAGTAGACTGACTATAAATAAAAGAATCTAAGAATTTAGCGAGTTATTTTAACAGAGTACATCAAAGAAATAAACAAGAGTGTCTTTCACAACTTTTCAGTACCTACTTACTTAGTACAAAAAAGTAAAAAAAAATCCTGCCACAGCAAGTTGACGATCCTTCATCTTATTTTTCTCGAGAATTCATTTCGTTTCCAACTATACAAGTCTAATTTCGATGTCGTACCGTAATGGATAGTCGGGGAGCTCGAAGCAAAATTTAATATTATATTCGACGAAAAAGATATCTTATAAAGGTAGAGAGGCTTCGCAGGTATGATTGTCGTGGGATTGCGAATTGTGAAAAAGTCACGAATCTTTGTCTAGACTCGGATGACGAGAGCTCTGTAGGGTCGGCAGATAAAATATGAAATGCACTGATAAAATCTAAAGACATAGGAAAGAAAAATGTTTATTTGAGACTTGCACAAGACAAACAAAAAAGTAGAATAACTTAAAAAACTAACAAAAATATAATGAAATACTTAATAAAAGTTTGTGCGAGGCCAAAAATGCCCATATCTCTGCACATGCTGCGAATTAAAAAAAATAGTAACATAAAAGGGGGGATGATTTTTCATTACGTTGCAAAAAAAATCATGCTAAGCTAAAACTTTCGGACTAAGTTACGGACTACTAATAGGTACTCATTTATAATCAAATGCTGTAAATGAAAACCAATATTATAAAGATTACGACAACGTTTTCACATAAAAACCCACACTACCACTGCTGGCTATTTTTTTTCTTACCAAAACGCACGGATTCTGTAGGATATGCGGTATATAGTAGACAGGTGGTGCTATGTGAAAAACCTTCGAGTTTGGGTTTTAAAAGCAATATTTATCTTTCAAAAATTTCAGACAAATTAAAATACCTACGAGCAAAATACCAAAAAATTCCATTCATAACAGGAAAATTCCTGTCGTCTGGTAACCCTAGACTCGAGTCCCATCCTCGGAGACACTAAGCCCGTGTTATTAGATTTTGATGAGTTGTTGACGGCCATTTTTAAAGTTTATATGTACCTACGTTTTTTTATTCTGCGACGCCACTACCAAGTTTTACAATCAGTTTTATGTTTTATTTGCGAAATTACGTGGTGATCGGTTTACAGTTTGTGCAGTTAAATTGACATTATATGTTATCGATTCGTTTACTGCTGTTACGGTACTAAAACAGCATTTGACTGGCATGTTTTCAAAAGAGTGGAGCTTTAACTTCAGAAATATAATAATACCACTGCAGCTAATAAAATAATAAATAAAAAATAAAGTTAGCAAACTATAAGTTGGTTTGGAATCGGATACGAAAATGGTTTCGTCTGAAAACTTCACGACTCGCATTTCTATTAAGAAACCAAGTAAAAACTCCAACAAAAATATCGCAGGTGATTGCCCACATAATCTAGTCATCGATTTTACAATAAACCCCTGTTTTACAAGCACATCTGTGTAAAGTGGCCATAAAGCTAATCCATCAAGTTTCAATCAATCGGGCGCTGTAATAATAAGTCACTCACACAGCGACGAATCATATCAAAGTAAAAGCGCTTCAGCGGATTAACTGACGATATGACAAGGATACGGGGCACCACGAAACCATAAAACTTTCCCTTGTCCATGGAAAGTGAGCTCAGTCACGCAGGGGTCATTAATTCTACGTAAACCTGGCCAATGTTAACCCTAGTAATAATACTTCAGCTTGTAAGCCTGTAATCGGTCAGACGCGACTGAATTTTATGAAGACAGACCTACTGCCACTGCCTACACACGTGCTAACACAAATAAACTCACGCTTTTATCCCCATGAGGTAAATCAGTAAGTGCAGAACGCCTCATGCATGCTACGATCTTTGCATAGTAACAGGTGAATTTATGAAATCGAAATAATTATCACATTTTGGAACTATAAACTAAAAGTTCGTTAACCTCCTTTATTATGGATGGGAAATCATCAAATGACTCCTTCCGCTGTAGGCGGAGCGGGTGACGGACTCTTACTGACTAAAACCCTAGTGCCCTTTGCTTTCCAGGGCCGCGGTAACTCTTCAGAACAAAATCCGCAACCCTGGCAGGTTCGTTAACCTCTACAAAAAACGGAAGGGTTTTAGTAAATTACTGTAAAAACATGATGGTCAAGTAAAAAAGTAGGTGTACCCCTACTTTCGTTAAATCGGCGTCGGGTCGACGATGAAGTACCTAGGACTCGTCCTCGACAGCCGGTGGAACTTTGTCGAGCACTTCAGACGTTTGGCTCCAAAACTGGGGCGAAAGTTATGGTCAATAAACTACATAGATCACTCAATCTCTCGTCCAATCACCCGCTTTAAGAAAAGTCCATGACACAGTTTTCCAAATTCTCAGCCTTCCTGGTCTTCATTTTAATTTCAAATTTTAGTAAAGAATTTGAAAAAGCTTAAAAAAAAAGATATAAAATTTCAATTTGAATGCCATTTCAGAAAGTTATAATAATTCATTTAGATCACTAAATCCCACGTTTTTATTTAAAAAAAAGAATACTCAATCCACACGCACATTAAAATTTGTGAACGTGATTATAAAATGTCATGTGTCAAAACTGTCAAACGCGAAAATAACAAAAATCAAATAAACAAAGTTGAATGTTGTGTGTTAAGAGCGTCTACGCGGTACTGCTTTTCATACAAAATTTCAAATCATAATTCTTCAAAATGAACGAGCCGATTTTAATGAAACTTGGTTTGCATACGCTAGATATCCAGGTCTAAATAGTTATCAGAAAACATTTTTGAAAAAGAGTTCAGGAGGAAGGATATAGTGATTTTTCACTTTCTATAGAAAACTTAAAATTGCTCTCTCTCTTCCTCTGAAATCTTTTTCAAAAATGGTTTCTGATAACTATTTAGACCTGGATATCTATCGTTTGCATACCAAGTTTCGTTAAAATCGGTTCATTCATTTTGAAGAATAAGGACTTGAAAGTTTGTATGAAATGACATACGGCGTACACGCTCTTAAGGTTTATGGTCGAATGTTTAGTATTTTCACATGGAAATGGATGAGAAATAGGGTGTAGACCAATACAAACTAACCCATACTTTTTGGAGACGTTTAAATACACACTGTTACGTTTTATAAATCAACTTAACTTACAAAGCGCTAATTTCGATTCTTAAATCGGTAGAAGGATTCAAAATAATATTAATATATTTATAATTAACTCGATTTAAAAATTAAGATATTATTATAGTTTTGGTACGTTACGTAACATTTACATTTACGTTCATAAATATCTACACTCTAAACAGACTTTATGGAGAAACTTTAATAAGTATAACCAATTTCGATATCGTGCAACAAACCATAATCGAAATAACAGCTTTATTGAAATCATCTGAAATAGTCTAAGAGCTAGTGAACACGGAATAAGTTCCATCGCTTTTTTAGCGCTAAATGTCTAGATTGACAACTACGACGATAAGTTTCAGTTCGAAAGAATGAAATACAGTTGTTTAAGATTTTCTTTTACAGACCATTGCGCTATCTCCACGACTTTGTCAAAGAATATTATCGTAACTGTACGTTTGGAAATACGAAATGGAACGGAATGTACTTTGTTTGCAGCAAATATTTTTCTGGGTAGAATCACTGTATCACTGTAGTAGTACTCATAGTTCTTGTTGGTTCATTGTTTATTACCAATTTGATAAGCATTTATTCATAAACTGATCTAGAACCATTAGGTACTATAAGTGTCTCCAAATAAAGTGAAAATCAAAAAACTTTTTTTTCCTTTTATAGGGTTCACGAAAAAAGCTAACAAATGAAACGCTGAAAGTATTAAAATCATCGATTGCCATAGTGCAAATAAACCTCAAAATAAACATCTAATAATTTCGAGGGTAAAATAATAAGCCTGAAACTAATAATGAAAGCCTGAATCAACCCACCTGAGCGTACATTAAACCCTTCCAAACATATATCAAACAGTTTACGAACAAAAATAAACTTCAGTTTCATATTCGTCTCTCAAAACAAACGAAGTACGATTAACAAAATTCGTTGTTTATCGAAGTGTATTCTCGTTTCTTTCTAGACGTCGCCAAACAAAAACAGAGTAAACCTACCATCTGACGTTTTCTCCGATTGTAGTAGCAAAAACAGCCACGTCTGGCAACCCAGAATATGTTCGCGGAATAAAATAAACAGAAACGTACTAATATGCAAGTCGTAGGTGCACCGCCACTGACAAGGTTTTGAACGTTTATGAATAAGTAAGTAGCCCCCGTCTGCCGCATCAATACCGCCGGTGGCTGAATGCCAAATGCCATTCTGCCATTCTCGTGACACTTTCCACTTTCGCTGTTTTTTCCAACCCCACACGCTCAATATGCCGTACGGCTAATTTCCGTACGGATTTTTTATCCGAAAACGTTTTTGGAACTGTCGGCTTTGGCGCTGTATGGTGGCTGCAACTTTAATGGCAAAGCTAAACTAAAAAACGTTTCCAAGTACCTGAGTGAAGCTAATTTAGATTAACGCTGAGCTTCGGTTTTGGGGTTGAATCACTTCACATGTTTTATTTTCTACGAGATAATGAAAGAGCATGAATTTTTCAACGTCACTGATCCCCGGTTCTGATCAAAATGTACCTACCAAAGCCATATACAAAAATCTTTTCCAATTCTGTTGTGCAAATATGTGGTAGGTAAGTAAAATGTACACATGAAGCTTTATCAAGCACAAACCCACATTTATTAAAAAATACAATCCATTGATAACTTCAACAGGGGTTGACTAGCAAAATTCAATACCCTTTGTAGTCTCAAAAAGTATACAGTTGACATTTAACGGGCTACCTTACGTGGGCCAACCGGGGCAAAGGTGTCGGGGGCCATTACCCAGGGAGGCAGAAGTGGCTGACTTACTGGCCCCCCTACTACCAGTCGTCTGCAGGCCGAACCATTACACCGATCTAAATAGACTCAAATGTTGAATATGGCGAGAATTCTAAGGAAAACAACTTTAAAAGATGTTTTCGCAGCGTTCGAAATAGGCAAGCCGTATGAATGAAAGGCGATGCGGTCTTTTTAGTTGGCTCGATGTGTAAATGTATATGTTATGTATACAATGGTCGGTGTGAAGTGGAAAACTGTTATGTGGAAAGTTATTTGATAAGTACCTTTTGTGCGAAGAAATGATGTGCAGTGCTATTTGTGACTTTGAACCTGTTTTGTGGCTTTAAGAGTTTTCATAACGAAACATGGTACAGAAAAAAGTATGCCATTTATGCCGAAAAGGATAAAGGCCTACTTATTCACTTAACTCTTCATTAACTGACGAAGTAGAAATAAACAAAACTTGTTGAATCCAAAGCCGATAAAATCAGCATCTTCGTAGAGATTTATTCAAATCAACCCTCGCTATTATGCTTCATAGACCATGTATAATTTCAATCAGAGGTCAAAATGACCATCAACCATTCGAAGGCCAATAATTTCGTACCCTAGAGTGACAGACTACGCTTCGTTTGTGTAATTTCAATTTCTAAAACCCAATTATAAAGGGATTGAATCTGATAGAATTCGATTTCAATTTTGAGGCTTAAAAACTAATAGTAATGGGACTTGGGAATAGATTAAATATTGCACTCGAAATTAACTTGTGTGTTTAGAAATATTGAATTGTTTGAAAATTATGGAGCATTGTGGTTTGATATTTCAATTTCAAGTAACTAAAGCCCACTATGTATTTATGTAACTGTGTTTTTTGTCAAAAAGATGGATCGAACAATCGTTTTATTCCCAAGTTTATGCCCAAGCCTGGCGGCCGACACTCTATGGTCGTTCGCATAACATAGTACGGAAAATTTTAACGGATCTTTTTAATTTAAAAGGACCGCTGTAAGCCACACACTACAATTTCTATAATACCTACAGGATTCTACATTATGGTCGACACCAGATAAATAGCAATAACGGTCATTGACCCACCTTCATTTATTGAAATAAGTAGGTAGGTAAGTACTTAATTCCGAAAACAGAAATAATGACATAATGCTGTCCTGAATCTATCGTGACTTTCTTAGTAACGAAAAATGTTTCCTAATTTATTGTCCGGGTACCCTTCGCAGAGAAATTGAGGAAATGGCGATGAACTTTATTGCAAAATTATTTGGCGCCTACCATACACGGTTGGACAAACTCTTCAGCTTTATTATATTAAGTATATTTATAGGTATTTGAATACATGTCGATTCATCAAGATTTTGACAGGTTGTGACTGAGATGAGAATATTGTTTAAAAAAAGTTGCTACATAGTCTATTTTGAAATACCTAGTGAATTTTGGTAGCAAAACTTCCCCTGCAGATCCTAAAAGCACATAAAAGAAACACCTTGAGCTCCAACAACAAATTCTCAAAGTTCTGGTCAAGATGAAGTAACAAAGTGGATCACAATAGACGACAGGCTTTGGCTCGGTACCGACAGGTTACAATGTTCAACTACCCTCCGCTTTGTACTCCCAGTTTATAGACCAGACTGTGTACTGACAACATGTTTTAGTGTTAGATAGTACGTGGTTTTACTAAAATGTTTTATATGTTCGGTTTTTGGATTTTTTTGCTGACTGAAGGTTTATTTTTCAGGGACGTTATGTTATATATCTGTAGGAGGGCGTTCTTTTACTTGAACACCTTTGGTTTGAATTCTTACGAAGGAAAGCGCTTGCAGGCGGCGTTCTGCAGTTTTTGCCAACCCCGTGGGAGTAAAATGGCCAGTAGGTATCCTTAGGGGCGGTGTGAGTTTATGAGTGTGTGCGTACTAAATAATTTTACAACTATGTTAATTTTATAAAGAACTAGGTACAGGTCGATTAGGTCCCGTCGAGAAGTACCTACAAACGTACTGTGAGGTTTGTACGGTCAGAGAACGTAATTATAATAGGAAGAAACACTACTAATTCATACTTTCAGACTATTGTTTGGCAAACTATACTTTTAGGGACTTGATATACAAAGCGCCCAGGCGCACGGCGGGCGCACGTCCATGGCGCTGCCGCTGTGACGAAAATGTACCTATGGCGTAAGGCCGCGCGCCCGCGACACTAAGTATATTTCGTTTCTTTGACGCCATACATTTTATCTTGTCAGCGCCCTGGCCGCGTGCCCTGTTCACTTTATGTATCAAGTCCCGTAAGTTTACTTGTTAATTTAATTTCTGCATTAAAAACTCCTCTACACATGACTAACTTAATACCTACAAACTTTTCTAAACACTACAATTTCTAGTTTGCAATTCCTAATTTTTTAAATTACCAAAATCAAAATAACTTTACTTACCAACTAAATACATAACAGATTTATAAAAAAATATGTCTAGAAAACTAGACATTAACAGCCGTGAATCTGCGAGGGAAGTTTATCAAAGTTGATGAATAAATAAGAAGTGCTCAGTCTGTGTCGGGAAAATCGATAAAGTTTAAAATATCCTTTGTAAATAAAGAAAGATGGCACGGTAAGACCTTCAGTCTAAGTAGGTACAACTTTATAGGTAGTACTTTGAACGGTACAAAGCGATGGCGCTTGCAAAAACCTGTGAAAGTATCAAGTAAAGAAGAATTGAAATAAAAATGTTTTGAAATATCTTGGTACTTATATCGCTTTCCGCCTTTCACAAGTTTTGAAAATGGAAATGGATTTTTTAGGTAAAAGAATTTTCTTCGAGTAATTTTTATAAAATATTAGCTGCTTTTGCCTGCTGCTTATATTACGTAATAATTTACGCAAAAATAAAAAATATTTTTTTTTTACAAAAAAACAACCGGTTTCCAAATAAAAAAAAACAACTTTTCTGACGCCAACGTCGGAAATTAAAGTTATTTTATGTTTTGTAGATTTTTTATTTTACGTTTTTTAGTGCTTAACATAATATTCTTAATTTGTACAACCACCACTGAAAAGTCACAGGAAAGCAAAATACTCTATTTCGTTAATTGGATGACATATTATTTTTAGCTATTTTGATTTTAGAAACCAAAGTTCTGAACCGATTTTGATGAAAAAAAAAAAAAAAGGATTAAAAGGATTTTTTCAAATCGGTTTTTAAATGATGGAGTTATGAGGTAACAAACAAAAAATAGTACCGAGTTTTTAAGTCGGTTAAAATGCCTTTAACAGTCTCCAGGGTCACGTCGCCGCGTCGTCTATCTCTATACCAATATTCATAAAATCGGTTCAGAGATTTAGGCGTAAAAGTGTAACAAACGAACTAATTTTTGCAATTATTATATTAGTTAGTTATGCCTTATGTTTAGTTGTGTTTTGAGAGCCTAGAAATTCTAATCATAGGTCTGTCTAGGGTTGCGAAATTTGTTTGAAAGAGTCACCGCGGCCCTGGAACGCAAAGGGCATTAAGAGGAACACGGATGGGTGGCCAGTCTACATCCCCTTCCGCTCCGCACAGAGCGATGGCAGTCATTTGATTATATACCATCCTAAAAAAATCTCAAAAACATTAATTAATTAGGGAGCTATGCAGGCGGCTCCTTAAGTCAAATTACGAATAAGACACACTATAGAGCTGTTCAATTTTTGCAGCCCTTTGAATGTTTTTAATCTTGAACTAATTAGCAATTAAGTTTAAATTCTTACTAAGTATTCATAATAATTGTACCTACATTAATAACTTTACCTACTTTCAAAGGTTCGTGTCGGCAACGAGTTAAGGCAACGAAGAAAAAAGAAGTAGGTACAGAGTGCAAAATAATTTTTAGTTTCATTTTAGCAGCACTTCGTGGCGTTCACCAGACTTTCGTGGAACATATTACTTTACGTTACTTAATTTCTAGAACATCACTTACTTTCTGACGTTTCTTGCAGACCGTAATTCTACACTCTAATACATATAATCGTAGTATTTTATTCCGCTTATATGTTAATTGGAAAAGTTCTACCGTTTACTAGTATTATGTCTGGTTTTGGTTTTGAGAATAAATGATTATTCACAATTCTCACGAATTACATTGATGAGTTTAAAAGAAACTATTGTTCATTAAGGTGTTTTTTTTCGTTGTTATAAAATATTTTTAGGTAGCAAAAAATATTAGCCAAAACGTTGATAATTAAAATTTATTTATTATTTATTCATCCTCTTGCTACTATCATTACAGGCCTTAACCTAATGCGACGGTGGAATTATCCAAAACCTTAACTTAATATACATAGGTATTTATACTTAATTAATCAAATAATAAAAAATAAAATAATAGGTAAGTACCAACTTTAAAAATTCGAGAAAAGATACTACGCGGGCGTAGATTCAATGAAATTATCCCAAGGATAATGTTTAAATGAACTGTTGTAGGTATATCAAATGTGTTTTATTTAACTGAATCTGAAAGCCTCGTCTCGCCATTACAGTTTATTCGAAGGAGCATTAAACCACCCAAACCAAGTATGCAAATATTTTCCTCCAAGCCCTAGAGAATCAAAAAAAGAAAAAAGAGTGCCTGAAAAGCTCTAAATCTTAATAATTTTATATCTTCACAAACAAACTGAGCATTCATCATCGCTTCAGAGCTAAAAGTTTCCACTTTTAAAAATATCTTTTTTCGAATTCAAATATTTTTCTTTTAGCCAGGATCTTGTTAACGAGTGGCTAATGGCGGTCGTTATGCTTGCCGCCTGTTTGTGACACGAAATAGATAAGAAATGGAGGGCTCACGCGTTTCAAGGCCTCCCACGATGGACCGATGATCTGGTGAAGGCTGTAGGAACCAGCTGGATATGAGAAGCAGTTGCACTGGGCAAGCTCAGCAATACAAGTCTTTCGCTTGACTTGGTGATGATGAAGGGCCTCAAAGGTCTCATTGGTATTGGTACGCCAAGCGTAGACGTGGCAGCGAATGTTTAGAAACGCAATGCAAGTCGAAGCAATGTAACTTCTTATCGAGTAACTTAACTTTCTAAGTGACTCGAGTTACTCGATAAGAACTACTTATCGAATACTTAACTTAAAAATCTGATATATTGGATTTATAAGTCATTCAAGTAAGTATACTACTATATTAGGAACGAGTAGGTAACAGAATAAACGTCATTATGAACAACTTTCACTATGGGACCAACACGGAAATCGTGAAAAAAAATCGACTGCCCCATACATTGCGCGAGTGCGCAAAACTCAACAAAATGTTGCTGCGCAACAAACGCAACAAATAGGTAGGTACTGAATAGCAGATTTTTTTAATTTCACGATTTTGGGTCATCATCGATAATGGGGTGCAAAACAGGTTCTATGAACGATACTAAAGTGTACTTGGTGCAATAAACCTTGCTTGATTGTCGTATAGTTTAACCAATGACCTTGACCAATTCTCGTAAAAGTCGTCGTCGTTTTTACAAGAAAAAAGAAAGGTGGAAGAAAACCTTAATCAAATACCAGTAGTAATGACGTAATGTGATCGTATAAAAATGCCGATTAGCTTCTCTCTCATTCGCGCCATTCACAAGTAATTATTGCTCCATTTCTTCATTGCTCTGTTTGTCAAAATTATACACTCGCAACCGACGACGTCCTGATGGAGTGGCTGTCGTTTTTCAGTGGTCCGCTCTATGAGGATTGGCCCCGTTATATCGCTGGGATACTTTTGGAGACTTTAGGATCAGTAGATGGTTTTTTATTTTTGTGGTTGTAAACGGGACATTCGTTTGAAAATAAAAGCGAAGTAGGTTTGTTAAAAGCCGTGTTTTCTGCGTTACAAGATAAAACACACGTACATAGTCTACAAGTTTGTTGCACCAGAACCCATAGAACCTCTAAGTTCGAGTAGGCTACACGGTACTGGCAGGACAGCGCCACGTGTACCACATAGGGTATATAACATCTATTTCTATACTAACCACCTGTTTTTAACACGCAAACAGCCCAGTGTATGGGCTGTTTGCGTGTCAAAAACAGGCGGTCATTATCAAAGGAGTAAAGTAAGGGCTTTTGTTCCTAACCCAAAAATGTTTCAACGGCGAAACTCATTTTTTGATGCAGTTTATTTTAGGAGCACGTTTGGGCACCGTCGTAATATTTACATAAATAATCGCCTCCGAAAAATCGGTGGGTGTGCTCAAGCCCTTATCGAGGTTGTGTTAATGGAGTGCGATTTTTGAGAGTAATTCCTCTTTGATGTAAAACATCACGTGAAGAGAACCGTAATGTCTGCTGTATTTTAAGGGTCCCGACATTTTATAATAGGACAAAATTGTCTTGACTTCTTGGGATACAGCTAGAGAATTTCGTTAGGGGGTATTTTTTTAATTTTATACGTATTTTGATGACCTTTTGTGACTACAAGGAAGTAGAACCAAGGTAATCTTCCTTGAAGAAAATGTTCATTGGTCAACTTATAACTTGGTTCACATGATATTGATCATTGTACGTGACAGGGAAATGTATGGAAGTCACGTCTGAATCGGCCCTTAAATCCCGCCTTACATGAAAACCAATAGGGTATTTTACTGAAAAAATCTAATTAGTCTGTCCCGTAGATTTCACAAAAAAAAAATAGACCGTAAACGAAAAATGAAGACAATACAGTGCGTTGGTATAATTTGTACCATGTAGTGACGTCTCACTCTCACTACGATGGTACAAATTATACCAACGACACACGTGTTTTCAACGCACTCAATCGTCTTCTTTTATGTTTAAGTAAAAAAAAATACGTGTCCATTTTTTTAGAAAATCCATCTGTCGGACTAAAAATAAAAATAACCTTTTGTGAGGAGAAGGTGGTCTATGTTACTTCCTACTAATACTATACATAAGTGAAAAAAGTTAACAGATTTGTATAGGTACAAATTTGCACGCTGATAGACCATTTACTGCATCAGGACATCCCGGTAGTTTATGGGATAATTTTGAACTTTTTTACATGGGCTAAGTCTCTGGCGAAACCCGATTGCTTTATTTAAAACTTTTTTGTTTGTTTACCAACCCTTCCATCTAAAACTAATCTTCAAACAACTTAAATGCAAATCACAATTTGAACTTACAACTAAAATCGCGAAAACCACAATAAATAGACGACAAAATACAAACATGACATCAGAACATTGTAGATAAGAGCCAGACGATGTATTCCGACTAATATACTAAGAAACATAGGTACATAGAGGTACACTCAGCAACACTTCAAACCATAAACTTTCAATATAAGATGACCTTTCAATGTACGAAAATTATAAACAATGCGAGGTCAAGTTATATTGGAGTGTAAAGATTGCTATGTATTCGTGCGTACAATAGAAAATGATAAAAGTAGCTCGTGTAAGCAGACGTTATTTCTATGTCAGTCCATTTTTCTTACCGTGAGTGAAAATGTTAAGAAAATGTTCGTAAAAGACGCCATATTTATGTTATTCTGTTTTGATGGATATTTTTAGGTTTGTAGGAATATAATATTGCTTGTTTTCTTTACATTAATTAGTTGTCTGGAATTCTGGATGGGTCGCTGCCTGATGGCGATTTATGCTCGCCACGGGCTTTTACATGGGACTCAAGATACGCCTTCCTGTCCCTTTGGGGAATTACAGACATGAAATGCGTTAAATGTCCAAACAGGTTAATATCAATTAAAAAAAAACTAAAAATAATAGACTGTTTATAACTATTAGAAATTAATAAATACAGGGTGCATAAAATGAAAACATTAGGCACACAAATAATTGTGGTAAGTAAATTGATGGTTTTTTTATCCTTAAAGTTAATCAAAAATACTTAATTTTATTACCATTCAAAGAACAACAATGGTGAAACCGATCCGAAAACCTACCCAAACGTCATCTTTTGGGTAGGTTTACAAACAAAACAAAATTCATCTTAAATCCCCTACTGAAATATAAATATATTTTGTACACAGGTATTCACGGATGCGTCAAGACACTTGCGGGTAGGTACAGTCACCAGCATAAATACCTTACACCTACGAAAACTAAAGTAATTTTATTACGAAATCACGATAACAACTTAGTAATACATAGTTTTTTTGGTTTCTCGAGCATTGACACAATGCAATTAGTATCAACCATTTAGGGTTACAAAAATATAATACCTACACTCGGAATTTTAATTCGATTCCAGATTTGACAATTTCAGTGTTGCAACGTTATGACAAGTACTAAATAGTGACGTTGCGAAATTATTCGATACGGAAATGGAATATTTCCGGATCGATTCCTCTCGTTTATAGTAGTATATTCAAAACAACTACTACTTTAATAGAAACTAAGTAGGTATATTTTCGTGGACGATTTTTTCTTGGGGACAAGAAAACATCCACGTCTTTTTGTGATGTACTTGGCTGAGGATCCATTTTGATGGAAAACCAAAACAAATAGATTCACTCAAAGTTCACAAAAAAACTATAAACGTAACAACAAACACAACGTAACAAAACTTTAACAAAAATCCAACAAAACAACAAAATATCGATTCGCAATGAAACAAGATATTCGTGCAGTCAGACTGGGAGAATGAAGCCGAATGACAAGATAAACAAAATGGCGATAGCTGCACGAGCGCGCACGGGTTGCCAATACAGAAAACTATCTAGGCTCTTTCATTATAAGTTTTGTTTTTAATATGAAAAAAAAAACAAAAATATTAACTTTTTATTAAATAAAGCAGCGGTTACTAAGTAATAAATAATTATTATGAATAATTATGTATTTATTTAAATAAAAATCAATAATTTAGTCTTTAATTGGCACACCAATATTATGATTACATAAACATAAATCGCGATTATTTATCGATTTTTGTGTTCATCACTACACTATTATATGTGGTATCATTATTTTACAAAATGACAGTAGCTAATGTCAAATGTGGAATCGAATTAAAATTCCGAGTATAGTTCAGATTACGCTAAATTCAAAAGCAATTTACCGCTTTTCAATTTAACGTAATCAGAAGGCTTAGTACAATGTTTTTGACGTACTTACTTATTGTAACGTAACGTACAATTTTGCTGTAACTATATTACTCGTTTCGCACATGTGTATTTGAATTAGATACTATATTCGTATTTTTCGGGAAAAGTTAGTTGTTGTCACATATTAATGCTCAAGACTGTACGTGGAGAACGAAGGTAGTGCCTGCAGACGGGCGTCGGGAATTGAACAGTCGGTATGTCAAGCAGTTAGACAAGATTTCAGACGCATTGTTTAAGTTATTCTGGGCATCCGCCCGTTCGTTTCAGCCTGAAAACTAAGGGTACCTAGGGTTGTTCGTGTCAGTTAAGGAAGAAGGATTAATAATTACGTTGTTGGTTTATTTACAATACTGGTAATGGCTTTTAACTGGTTTCTCCCCTCGACTTCGTCTGTGTGGACTTTTCAGATCTGGATAAAAAATAGAATTTGGCACTAATTATAACCTTGATTAACATTAAGGTTTTAATTATTAGTGCCAAATTTTATCCAAAATTCGTAAAGACAAAATTTCACTTTTGTAATCTTAATGGATACTTACCTAATTAGTTTATTTTTGTCTGTTTGAAAATATTTATCTGCCTAGCCTTTTCCCAACTATATTGGGGTCGGCTTCCAGTCAAACCGGCTTCAGCTGAATACCAGTATTTTACGTGGAGCGGCTGCCTACCAGACCTCCACAACCCATTAACTGGGTAACACGGTACTTCTTGGCAAGACTGGAGTCAGATTTACTGGCTTCTGACATTCCGTAACGACTGCCAAAGATCTACAAATGACAGACGGGACCAACGGCTTAACGTGCTTTCCGAGGCACGGAGGAGTCTCGGTATGTTAAGATGGTCACCCATCCACAGACCGACCTCGGCCACGGAGAGCAAAACCGCGGCGGGGCGCAACTAGTTTTTTTAAAATTAAAACGATATAATTACAGTGCAAGTAAACCCAAAAAGTATTTCAACTGTAAAAACAAACTATCATTCATTCAAACGAACATAAATATCTCCGACAAGTGCACGAATGAGACAAACATAAATATACAAATAATAAAGACAAAAAAATACTCAATTGTTAGTGTAACGTATTGCGTGTGTTTATTTTTGCATTACATCGGTGAGTCAACTTCGCCTGTAACAGTTGACCTCGAAATATTGAAAGCGATGACTCATGTAACGCCACTGAATCATTCGGTTTAAAAAAACACTTAACATTAACGTTGTGCATTTTTGAATATTTTGGAATGGTTAGGGAATAATTTCAAACGAATTGATTTATTTATCAGTATAAAAGTACTATCATTTAAGTGGTTAAATACAATATTCATTTATTGCGCTGTCGTACACAAACATGACAATTTATATTGCATATTACACTATCCGTCTTACGAATTTTCGATCAGGTCACGTGTCCTAATGTGAGTTTAACATTTTTTATCCATCCCAAAAAGTGCACAACGCCGCTAAAGAAGTTTTCAGTTCAAAAACTTTGAAATTACTTGACTGCGATTATCTTTTGTTTTTTAAGTAAGGAAGGAATATATTCCATCGAGGACCGACCGATAAACACAAAAAGAAGCAAAGAAAAAATATGTTTTCCTCTTGAATAGGCCTTTGCAAATAAGATTCTTATGGAAATATTGTAGATCTAAATAAAATTTATAGTTTAAAAACATTTTTCATTCAGGAAGGTAGGCATCCACAGACATAAAGGCATCCAAAGACCAACCAGTAAAACGTAGCTACATTTTTTTATTTATGAAATACCTAGTGCCTTACTAAAAATCGTCTCCATAGTTTTCACGTTTGCTGAAACAAGCGCCTGATGAAATAAGCATACTCATAGTTCTTAAAAAGCAAGAGAGATGGCGCTGCATGTCGTGAAAACTATGATGACGCTCGCTGCAATTAATTATCAATGCACCTGATAAGGTATCATTAAATTAATCAAGTATACTCAATAATGTGTATATCTTACTCCTACTTACCTACTATTGTGTATCTATAATGCGGTTTGATGCTAATTTATTTATAGCGTTCGCTCGCAGTCATTCTTAGTAGCAGGGTTTTTACCACATCAGTATTGCCAGTTTTAAAACTCATATTTAATCTGTTGCAAGTACATAAAATCACGCCTCGCCTGTATTTCCGAAAGGTTAGACAGAGCTGTAAGTCCCAAATTCACTAATTACGTTAGGTATTTAATTATTAACTGAGTTAAAAAGCCGTTGATGTGAAATGGCCAAAGTTAGTACGAGCATACCTTCAATAATCTACTGCCGCATTTGCCTTGCAGTGGTATAAAACTGGTTTTATAGAAAACTAGCACTTCGCCCGCGACTTCGTCCGCGTGGGGATAGTAGGTACTCCACAAACTGTGACGCCCCTATACATATCCCCTTATAAAGGTTAGTTTTGGAAAATTAAGCACAACGATTCTCATTATTGGTTCAGCGCAACTGTTCACCCCCCGTTCAGCCCGTCAGGGGTTGATTATGCAAAAATTGTTAGGTACATGATCTGTTTCAATTATCCCACGTTTAGTTTGTTCATAGAATTCCGACGTAAATTGGAGCAAGCTATAATTTCCTCCCCTAAAAACTAATTCACCCCCGCTTCACCCCTTATTATATATGTACCTAGTTGATTTTCGAAAAATCCAAATATTTGTTACTCTTATTGTTTTATCGAAAACATTTAAATGCCGTGGTGTTTCAACTTCAACGGACCAAGCATTGATACGATTCTCCCCAGTTCGCTCAAGCCGCGACATTTTTCTTACTCCGAGCATGTTTATTACCGTCGTAACTTTTGAACGAAAGGTCCGATTTGAATGATTTAAAGTGTAATTTACACGGACATAATCAACCTTAATTATCAAACCATTTAAATGGATAAGGATTAATATCATGGTACTATAATCACCATTTTTATTTCACCATGGGATTTGCTTGACTAATATTAACAAAAAGCGGTCATGGTGACTTATCCATAATAGTTAGACATATGGTAATCCGGACTTTTTTGTAGATATTGATGACTTCTATAAAACTGTAGTACATCACTTTGCTCTATTGTCAATAGATTCCGCAGCGTACGCGATATAAGGATTTTTTCTCACACCTTGGGTCACATTATCGAAGTTTTCATACGGATCCCTAACTTTTTTGAAAATATTCTATAGCCTATGACCATCGCTGATAATGTAGGATTCTACTGGTGAAAGAATTTTTCAAATCGGTCCAGTAGTTTCGGAGCCTATTCATTTCAAACAAACAAACAAACAAACAAACAAACAAACAAATATTTCCTCTTTATAATATTAGTGTAGATAAATAAATAATAAAATACTGGGGAAATCACATTTTCACTGAATAGGATACATCAGGTCATTACTGACCTCACGTAACCTACCTTGTGCATTTGTGCAAAAGAAAAACTCAAGCATTTACCATTTACAGGCACTTCTGAATTGTCAAGGTCGGTCAGTCAAAGAGGTGAAGCTATTTGCACGTTCCAAAGCATACCTAGATCTCTATGGAGAAGAACGTGCAAAAAACTCCATGGACATTTTTTAAATCAATAAATTGTTACAAAGTCGTGTTACATTGTAACTGTGTATGCAACAACTCACATACTTATGCAAAAGAAACATGGTGGAAATCTCTAGATTTAAAAAAATCTAAGTACATTTAATTTTGGCATAAAACATCGGATATTTTATTTACCTTTACTCTAAAGCAAAGTTATTAATGTCACCCGATTTTTATCTGTGCCATAGTGTTGCCACTTGCCAGCCCTAGACTCAGGAAATCGTTATGCAGCCCGTGTAGTGGGCCAGTTCATTACTTCAGTTGTGCTTTAAACAATCGTCCAGCTAACATCCCCCGTGACCCTTGATTGCAACTAAATTTAATTTGACACCCACCCGCTGTTCATTTGGTTTTAATGCCAGTTTAGGTCTGGGATTTTTCAGAATTGATTTTACACTTTTTGCTGGAGATATGATAGTGTTTGCAACACTCAAAGTAATAAATGTTGTGAATCACCGATTGTTGATGTCATTCTGCTCTGAGACGATTTTATACCTAACTACCTGTACGTAAAGGCTTGAAATTTCCATTGCATATTTGCAAGTCGAAGAATATAGTAAAGTATACATAAGGAACTAATATTAAGTTATTTAAACGATCGACTAATAAATACAACAAATTCATTCACTGCGTCTAGAAGAGTGAAATAGGTACTCAACGGAAGTGAAAACTAAGGGAGGAACATTTTTTGAAAAGTCTACAGGGGTAGACTTTTCAAAAAATGTTCCTCACCTTAAGGGTAAGGTGCTAAATAAGGGTTGACATTTGGTGTGACAGTTGGTTTTGCTAATGGGAAACTCAATCGTACGCAAGGCTTGTAGTCAATATTTAGTCATGCTTCTCTTGAAGCATTTGTTAGAAATATGATAAGTGCCTACGATTATTGTATTATTTATGTAACATAATTTATTATGCGCATTGTTCATAATTACATGATGACTTAGTCATTACAAGCGTTATTTAATAACTAGCAATTGCCCGCGATGACCTTGTGAGGGTCGCGGGTAGCCGATGGATGCGAGACGCACAGGACCGGTTGTTGTGGCGACACTTGGGGGAGGCCTATGTCCAGCAGTCGACGTCTTTCGACTGATATGATGATGATGATGATGATGATGATGATGAATTGCCCACGACTTTGTACGCGCATGCCCATTTTTTCCCCGTTCCCGTAGGAATGGGAAAACGGAGACGGGGTCGGCCTCCAGTGTAACCGCATGCAGCCGAGTACCACTATTATACAAGGAGCGACTGCCTATTTAACCTCCGCAACCCAGTGACTGGGTAACACATATCGTGTTACCAAGAATCACAGTAACACCAAAACGCGAAAAAAAATCAGCTGTTCAGGAGGCCTACCACAACCTCTTAAAACAATATTATTTTAATATTACTTTGTAATTTCTGTTGTTGCATTTTCAACTCTCGGCGCTGATCCGAGCGTTGAAAATCCAACAGAGCGGAACGCAAAGTAATATTAAAGTAATATTGTTTTAAGAGGTTGTGGTAGGCCCCCTGAACATTTTGTCGAGTAGGTACAGAAATGTATGGGGCAGTCGATATTTTTTTCGTTCGGCGAAGGCAACACACAGTGACAAGAGGAAGGCTATTGGGGAGTCTTTTGCCCAGCAGTGGGAGTGTGACGATAGGTATAGTAGGTTGAATAAAAAAGAAATAAGTATTCTTATATTTTTAAGGCAAAAATTGTAAACACGGCAATAACAGATTCGAAAGAATAAAGATTACATACCCACAACATTGTATCTATGTTTTATAATGTCTGTTACTCTCTATAAATCCTTTTCCCGGCTAGTGTTTGTGAAAACAAAGTCTTTGAAGATGGAAAAAGATTGTCTGTGTTTTGTTCAAAGAAATAAAAACAAGTCTTGGAGAAAAAAAATGTATAAAACATATTTTTGTGGTCTATTGTAGGGAGCACAAAGCTGATGTTGTATTAAAAAAATAGCTGTACTTACATAGAGTAAGTAGCCATGTACCTATGTATTGTTGCTGTACAAACTTGAATCGTTTAGGATTAGGTACCTACTGTATTGTGTAGTTGTATTTTTTTTTACAACGCTTTAGTCAAGCTATAAACCTAAGTAATTATATTATTAACCGCTCAAGCCCAACATGTGAAAATTCCCTAATATAAAGTAAATCTTATGTAATAGGTAAATAAACATTAAATTCGCGATTAATTCGCGACACACCGGTGTGTTGACAACACTTTCTTTTTTAAGATACGTCACCCGATAAAAAACAAAGTTTTACTTTTATATGCTGACGCTTTTCCTACGACATTTAGGTTAGATAAAATTGTACAGTATTGAAAGTCAAATTTTTATGATGAATACATTATGATGTAAAATATGCAGCGACAACCTCCATATCATAAAGGACACTCCACACAATCCAGACACAAACGCACGACCCATAACAACGCATTACAAAGTCACACGAACGCTAGAGATCATAATTGCAATACCACATGGGACGTCGCTTTCACGCGCCGTATTAACGTTATAAATTAGGACGTATACGCCCACTCAAATAACCGTAAACACGGCGTAGTGGCCATTCACAGCACTTGTGCCACAGGCCTTGTCCCAACGTTGTCTCATTCATTTTTCTTTGTCTGCGATGTGAACACGCCTTAATGTTCCGTTGTATGTGTGAGCAGTGAATTTAATTTTGTTAGAATTGCTGTTTGATACGAAATAAAAATGAAAAGTGAAATAAAAGTAACAATGGTTTCCACTTTCCTAAGGCCGGTACCTTGGGCAAAGCTTAGAATAGGACTCGTACGGTTTTACAGTTTTAATGTGTCGTTAAAGAATTTCAAGGGATTATACTTCAAGAAGTTGAGCAGTTTGCATTCTTCACACTACTTACTGCTATCACAAATACATCTGCCAGGTGCAATTACTGACAACAATAGAAGCACGACTGCGGTAGGCATAATATATGTACCTATGCGTACTACGCAAAATAAAGCATAAAGTCGGTTATTAAAGTCTCTTTCTGCCCCCCATACACTTATAAAATGTGCGCATAAGTCAACGAAATGTACTTTTGAAAGCTATTTTTTTTCGCGATTTTGCTGATGGTCCCATAGTAAAAGTTGTTCATAATGATGAGTACAATGACCCCTTAAGAGGTATTGCGTTTATTCTGCAGATTACACTTTGTATATTAGCAAGTACGAGCCTTTATGAATCTACGTACGCACGCCTTCCTAAAACTCCGGACAGACCAGCTATACTTTGAAATTCAAACAAATACTAACACTTCAATATCAATAAAAACACAAAATCCACTCAAAGGAGCAATTGAAACAAGTGCTATAATATACTAAGCTGATCGTTCTAAGGGCATTCTTAGAACTTTATTATCGCCTGTACGGAATCCAAGCCAGTCCAGTCCCATTCGATATCTATTTACTTATATTGGTATGTCCCGACGTGTGGATGGCACGGAGGAAACATAAGTACAACACTAAAGGTGCAGTCAGATACACTGCAGAGAGAGGGAAAGGTTACGCTGCAGTTTGCAGGTCAAAAAAGATGGCAATTTTAACTCAAAAAGCAGTCGTGTTTGTGTTTTAGCTAATGCAGCTGCTATGCCGACTGCACACGCCTATTGAATACATTTTTAACCGACTTCAAAAAAGGAGGAGGTTCTCAATTCGGATGTTTGTATTTTTTTTTTTAGGTTTTTCGCGCATAACTCCGTCGCTTGCCAACCGATTTGAAAAATTCTTATACTTCCCAAATGGTCCCATTGAAATTTTATCAAAATCGGTTCAGTAGTTTGGTTTTTAAATCTAAAGAGCTGGAGATAATATGTGGAAAAATCATCCATGTATACGAAATTGCGTATTTTTGCTTTCCAGTGACTTTCCAGTTGCGTTGTTAGGTGTGGGGTACCACTAAAAAGTGAAAAATAAAAAACTTTTTCACAAAAAAAAGAAACCGACTTCTCTCGTGTTTTTGGTTGCTTCTTCGTTATTTGACACCGACTTCCGAAATTAAAGTTATTTTGAACTTTGTAGTGTTTTTTGGAAGTCGGTTTTTTAATTTTTTTCTCATCAATATTTTCTTTCACTTCTTTTCCCACATTCCAACCAGAAAATAACTGTCTTTTCTATTTTTTTCTGGAGTCGTGCAGTCTTAATATTGGTTTAGAACATCTTGAAGATCCATCTGCCTAGCCTTTTCCTAACTGCCTATGTTGGGGTCGGCTTCCAGGTTAACTGGGTGTCAGTACCCATAACCCAGTAACTGGGAACGTCTTGTAGTTAGTTCGAACAATACATATATTTCATTTATTCAAATAAAGGGGATAGCAGCATTGTGGCATAAGCCCCACCGCCATTTTCATTTTTTTTCAAAGTTTTGGCCGCGCACGGTCTAACATGCATATAATATGGTTAGAGTTAGAGAGTTGTTGTTTGTTTAAGTGACCTATATGTACCTACATATTATCAACAAACAACAAATATTAGCAATATGGGGCCTTCAGTGTGACGTTGCCGATCTATTTGTAGATAAAGATCACCATGTGTGAAAACTATGCAGCATTAAAAATGAACTATTTACGTGCATATATGTATTCGATTACATTCAATTAATAGTTTCCAGCTTGATTTAACCTGTGTGGGTTGTAGTAGTTAACTCCGTACACCGATTTGTCGTGAAGGTTTGTAAGTTCAGTATAGAGAAACACTATCCACTAAGATGCAATAGTAAAGGTAAGTTACAGTATAGAGTGGAAGGCGATTATTTCTCTCAATTGTTGATAGCTACACAGTTATGAGTTCACTATAATTCAATAGGTTAATCATGTTATTTTATAATGCTAAATTATGACGCACATCGTTAGCCTAAAGTAGGTTACACAGTAAGCAGAAAAATGTACGGTAATGAGACCGTACATAACCATTTATTAGAAGAGAGTAAAAATAAGAGCACGTGAAAACCACTCTCGATATTGTAACATTTTATGATTGTTTAAGTGTACTCTAACCATATTTAGACAATATGCATGTTAGACCGTGCGCGGCCAAAACTTTGATAATGCATGTTATATGGTGCGCGCAACTTTGAAAAAAAATGAAAATGTGGCGGGGGGTATGCCAGCTCCCATAGAAAAATGTTCAAACCCCTTTATGACGAAGGTGACCGTTTACTCGTACGTGTTCGTGGCCACCACTATACTTCAGCTATGGAGTTGGGCGTCCAGCGTCCAACCTCATATGCATGTACCTTTATCTCCAACGTAAGAGCAGCACTAATGGTATTGAGTCTAGAAGTACACTCCGCGCCAGACATCTCCGCAGCCATCAGCCGCAGGCAGGCCATGTGATGCATACTTATTGCGCGATTTTCCAGCGAGCAGTTTCAATTGTACCATCCCATTAGTGGCGTTCGATTGCCGTCGTTGAAATAAATAGAAATTTTGCTCGTGTGTAGATGTCGTTGGTGTTGAAGTGTTGCAATTGGGTGTAATAGAAACTAGTTCTAAGATATTCTTTTTGATTTTAAAATCACGCTAGTATGTTGTTGTATTTTAAACCCTAAAATAATACCATAGTAATTATATTGATATAAATTATTTTTTAACGTTCCCATAGCTGGGACACAGGTTACACCCTACATGCGAAATATTAAAATGTATTGTTACTTATCGTATCGATATTAACCATCGAATTTTGAAGCATATTATTGTAAAAAAAATATTCGAGAGTCAACTTTCAACTCTCGATATTCTCGAAATTAATAACTAATTAAAAACAAAATGGATAAGATAGTTAAGTAGACTCGTTAGGAATCACAATCATAAAAAATAACTTATAGGTACTAATAATAAAATTAATAACGACGTGACGAAATTCCAAAATCAAAACAAGTCCAAAAAGCAGCTTCATTAAAATAAAACAAATAATTTAAGTACATAATTGCAGAGGATTTCGTTTGCTAATTGAGAGGCGACAAGCTTCGTTACAACACAAAATTCTATAGGCAAATATTTATTTCAATTAAGTACAGGATCCCCCTAACCCTTTGCAATTGACACGAAAAGAAGCCGATGACATCTTAGAAAAAGGGTTGTTTCTCAAAGGATACGATTTGATTGAGAGGATACTTGGAACCCTACTTAGCCTTTTAAAGCCAGCTCTAATTAACACCGTGGAGGCGATAATTGAGTATATATTCAAGATTACAATATGACAAAATCTTTTTCTTTTTAATTTCAAAGAGATGATAGGTACTAGGTAGGTAGTAAATACTCGTATTTCTTTACTGTTTAAAGCTTCAACGTTGACTACTTTATTGTTATCTTTAAGTACATGTTGTAGATTTGTATCTTACTTTCAAATATTTTAAATTACGCGGTTGATTAATGAGTTCACCACTTAACAATCAGCTTTGAAGTACTCCTTGAAATCAGAAAATATGGCCATGCCTTATTAACCATATAAGTAAGTACCACACCATAGTCTTGACAAAGTCATTTCACATTTTAATATCGCTAACCAATAATAATTTACGACACAATTTAGGATTCACACACAGCACATCAGTTATCGACCATTTTTATATATAACAGACAATTTTATAATATTTATGGCACGTGCACTGCTCGTTTTATTGATAAAAGTATCATAAAATTGTGTTACCCCAAGCGATGGTCACTGAAAAAGAGGGAGAAACGCAATAAAGAATATGTAATACATTTTTCTTTGTGGATTTTACTCTTGACCGCACATGGAATATTTAAACTGGCTTCGGTCTATGCTTTCGGTCTCTTCTGATGGAATTGGACAGCCACCCGTGTGAATACGGTTTGGGCGTGTTTGCATATATTTATGCGAATATTATAGGTAATACATTCAACCTGAACGCACCGAGTTTTTAGGAATGTTAGAACGTGTACTCGTATGAGTAGAGGAGTAGGACGTATCTACAGTCAAGAGGAATAATGGAAACTGGCGAGAAAACCGAATGTTAATGTGTATTAAATGTGGGTTTTAATGTCGTATTTAGTCCGCACCGTGCATCATCAGAACCCGGCAAATGACAGAGCTGCAATGGCTACCACGTGCTGCTCATAAAGTAGTTTGAACGTGTCAAATTAGGTATGTAATAAAATAATTATTTTTATGCTGAAAATATAATATACCTACACAAAAATTGAGTAGTTAAGTCAATATCCTACTTATCCTATTTTCTTTAGTAGGTAAAGCCACATTTATCAAACTACTGAAGCGCTAAATGAAGATAATCCTAACTTCTCCAAATAAATCTCACACGCTAACTCACATTGCCTGGAAACAAGTGAATAATTGCCTTGCAAAAGAAACGCAAATGTTAGTTACTAATTAGCAACAGTTGACGTTCTCCATTTCATGACAAAAAGCGACATCTCTGAGGTACTTACTGAGGAACTGTGAGCACAAGGGAGATAAGGTAGAAGCTCAGCTCCATACAACTAGTAAAATCAGGGTAATAATTGACGCAACCATTATTTAATCAAGTTTCAGTAGTGGCTCTTATTTCATGGATGGGAAATCGTCAAATAACTCCTTCCACTCTGGGTGGAGCGGGAGGGAGTGTCAGACTCTTACTGACTAAAACCCATCCGTGCTCCTCCTAGTGCACTTTGCGTTCTTTGGGGTATACCCCCTGGAACGCAAAGAGCACTAGGAGAAACTACGGACTTCGGGCTTAGAGAGTAGACTCTTGACTTTTTCGAACAATATCCGCCACCCTGGCAGGTTCAGTAGTCTCTACACTGTGTTTTTGGAAAAGTTTGACAAATCAGTCAAAAATATACAATATTGAAAGAACAAAATCAAAAATTTACAACATAATTATTTGGAACTTGATGGAGATAAGGCCCTGTGTACGCGTCGTGTTATTAAGACAAAGGGTGTGAAGTATGACACAGCATGGTAAAGACTATGGACGCAAACGTTTCATTGCGTATTTCTGATGTTGACGATTTTTCAACATTATACAGTATGTTAACTAACAGAGGGCGTTCCCGTTAAACCGCAATAGTATAGCATCCATACATGCTAAAAAAAATAGTACCATTTGAAAACAAAATGTTTTTATTTTTTTTCAATATTAAAATATTGACTAAAAATGTTAAACTAACACGTAAAAGAAACACTCTATACATTATGCGTACTCGAAGAAGCGTGACGTTGCCGTTTTCGAGTACGCATAATGTATAGAGTGTTTCTTTTACGTGTTAGTTTAACATTTTTAGTCAATATTTTAATATTGAAAAAAAATAAAAACATTTTGTTTTCAAATGGTACTATTTTTTTTAGCATGTATGGATGCTATACTATTGCGGTTTAACGGGAACGCCCTCTGTTAGTTAACATACTGTATAAATAAATCAGTAGATCAGGAATTTCATTCAGAATCCATCGGATTGTGATAGATTGTGTGTAACGCAATAGGAATTTTACCTGGAGAAAAAAATATTAACTTAATTAATTAATTATAGGTAGATACTTGGTCCGTCAGTTAAATCAAAAAAATATTGCACATGCATGTTTTGCTCTATCAAATCAATAAAAATTGACAAAAATAAAAAGCATCAAGGTCAGGAGTGCGGGCTAGTGACACGTCGTGAATCAAGACTCCGAAGACGTAAAGTCACGTGAAATTACAACGTACTGTAAGTATCATTACCGTTACAAAAAAATGATGTGTCCAATTTTTTACCTGGTACCTGGTAACCTGGTAACCTGGTAACCTATCTGATAGACCAAATAGATTTTTTCAAGAGTCTATCGTATTTACGTGCGCTCTCACTTGTTGCATGGTGCCAACTACGAGCCAACCTTCTGCATCCATATATTTGATGTCCCAGGGATGGTCGGGTTGCACCGATTAAGGATTCAAGAGGCCGCCTCGCGCCTCGCGCCTCTTCTCGTCTCGTCTAATTACCATGGCGGCCTGTTTACTTACACTAAAGACGAAATTATGTAAAGAATCTTGAACCTTTGCCTTGACAAAGCAATGATTGAAGATTAGTATTTTCCTAAACATGATCATTGAGTAGGTAGGTAATGTATTTGGTGAAAATGATTTGGAAAGCTAAAGCCAATGCTTATATAGGAATGACCAGAGAATATAGAAGAAGTTTTTATGAAAATTCTTTACTGTAGGTCGTGGGGTGATTTGTATGGGCCGTGATCCTAGTTCTTGCTTATTAAACCACGCCGAAGTAATTAATTATGTGATGGAACTGTGGTGAGTTGGTGACCAGTGAAAGTTGTAAATATAAAATTTTTGCCAGGTTTTTATTAGGTTAAGCAACGCTGCCGAGGTTGGTCTGTAGATGGGTGACCATCTTAACATACCGAAACTCCTCCGTGCCTCGGAAAGCACATTAAGCCGTTGGTCCCGGCTGTTATTTGTAGATCTTTGGCAGTCGTTACGGATCCCACCTGATGGCACGCTTGCCTGCAAACTAAGTAACTTTTTCTCTCTTCTCTTAAATACCTTAAAAATGACGTTAAATTATGGAAAAGCGCCATGGTATTTAACTTTAATATAAAGGACACAGAGTTGGAAGGCACAGCATAGGGGATTAGGCAGTTAGTCAGTTGGCGTACTGCCATGTCAGTCTGTGGCTTACTATTCAGAGAAATTGGCACCATTCGCGCAGCCCGTAAAGGTTCCAACGGCAATGCAATTGAGAACATATGACGAGTGTAATACAATGTCGGGGTAGTAAGAATAAAGGAGCGGCAAAATAGATTGGTGTGTTAAATGTCCTCACATTTCAGGGCCGTGACCGGGACGTGTCCGAGCCGTGGTGCAACACAACGTGGTCCGTCCGACACGTCTCGGGCACGGCCCGGACGTTTGCGAACGAGTTCATATAAAATGTACGTACTGATTTTGTTTAGAGCTTCGGACGGACTCAGCCGATTTCGACTCGCCAACAGATAGTGTAGATTTTTCTTTTTTCTTTATATTTTAAAATAAACGTTGCCCCACACTAGGAATTTCTCCTGTATCTTGGGTGCATTTACAAACATACAAAGTCACATACACAAACAGCCAGACCCGGAACAACTATCTGTAGGCCATACAAATATTTGTTCCGTGCGGGAATCGAACCTGTGACACGCAGCGCAGCAGCCGATCGCTCAACCACTGCGCCAACTGTGTCGTCAAAGATAGTAGGTAATGAAGTGGCGGAATATAGCCTTGTGGTTTTTAAATATTTATCTAATTTAAAATGTGGATTTTAAATGTGGAAGAAGACTATTAGAAACATGGGGCAACATTAAAAAGTAGAAGCAGTAAAAGGCCGAAATTAATAACGACAGGCAAAAGAAGATTACGAAACAAAAACAACAAATGTCCAATAAAAATACATTACATCTATACACACACATAAAAATAATGTTATCGTAGGAAGTATGCAATCAAAGCAAGCGTATCGGGAATTCCCCGCAAATTGTGTGCGACGGACGACATTCAACAAACATTAATGAACCGTACCAAAAGAACTGTTACTATGATATTCCATTGATAATACGTACTACAAAATACCTGTTACTGTCTGTAAAACAATATACTTGATTTTTTAAGGCATTGTTTTTTTGGATCCAAAGTTATTTAATATTATTAACATGCTTGCTAACGTAATTCATCCCAATCCAGGAAATAAGGAACTGCTGTACAGGGCAGGAGTGGTAAGGTCATCCCTTCCCACCATACTAACATTTTTTGGATTTTTAAGACGGGTATATTAGTAACCTTCACTTTTACGGTACTTACAGGAAAATATTCTTAGAATAATGCCCTATATCTAATAAAATTACTAGAAATTGCCAACTGCATTTACAGAATTTTTATTTGAATTTTAATTAGAATTTTTGGAAAAAAAAGTAATACAGAAACTGTAATTGTTATCTATACTAATATTATAAAGAGGAAAGATTTGTATTTTTGTGTGTGTGTGTTTTTATTATAATGAATAAACTCAAAAACTACTGTGCCGATTTCAAAAATTCTTTCACCAATGGAAAGCTACATTATTAGGGAGTACATAAGCTATATTTTATCCACGTATTCCCACGGGAACGGGAACTATGCGGGGGAAACTGCAGCGTGCTGCTAGTAAGTAATAAAAAAATGAATGCAATAAAATTACTAACATCACGAGGCTCCACGTTAACTGTCTGTAACTATTCTAAATAATCAACGAACTAATAGTGGGCTGATTGTTTCCAATAACCAATACTCTATGAAAATAACAGAACAGTGATTGGAGTATTTGTCATTGTACTCGATATCACGTCTCTACGATATCCAAGTGTATATAAATAGCAGGCGCAGTGTTTTGTTTTCATTGAAAAGGCATCAGTCAGTTCATAGTATTTCTTGTGAAAGGATTTTAAAGAACTTCTTCCCTGTTTTTTTTTAAATTGTGCAGTGCACCTTTATTAACCTACAAAATGTCGGTAAGTAGGGCAGATTTTTGGTGTATTTTTTTATACCAATAATTTTTTAGGGTGGTTATCGTAATTTAATTTTTGTTCCTAAGTCAAGTCGAGATTGTGGCTTCTTAAATAATACTTGGATATGTGCTTCAAAAAAAAGTAACTCTTCCATTATCCGTAGCAATAAATTATGCGTGTGCCATGAGACGTTGTTCCAATTTATTTATTAGATTACATAACACAAAGTGCCTAGTTTGCTATGTACCTACCTGCCTAGAATTTGAACTTACCTCCGATTTCTGAATTTATAATTTGAAGTATATTTGTCAAACTATACTTTTGTCTGAAAACTTTTCACTTTTTGGCATGACATTCTTAATTCAGACTCGGGCCTAGAAGAAGAGAAGTTTCACTTATTAATCATACAAAATTCACGATTTTTTACACGAAATTTGACGACACGGTTCTGTGTCACGCGTTCCATTCCCACACAACAACAAATAGTTGTATGGCCTACATATAGTTGTTCCGGGTCTGGCTGTTTGTGTATGTGAGTTGATATGTTTGTAAACGCACCCACGATACAGGAGAAATTCCTAGTGTGGGGGGGCAACGTTTTAAAAATAATAAAAAGGTCATCGTCTCAACAGTCAGCACATTCTAAGTTGATTGTGTACAATATGATCAAATGGTTAATAGGGATGATTCTTCGTCAAAAAGGTAATCTAACTGACGGACTAAATATAATCATATATATTCTATTTAGTCCGTCAGTTAGATTACCTATCGAAAAATATTGGACACGTATTTTTTGTTTTATCAAATCAATAAAAAAGACGAAGATAAAACGCATCAAAGAAGGAGTGGGGGGCTTCTGACGTCACGTGTACGTAAAAAATGTCACACGAGTTTTCAACGCACTGTATCGTTTAAATTTTTTGTTTACGTGAAAAAAGGAAAAATACGTGTCTAAAATTTTTTGGAAATCTATCTGACGGACTAATTAGATTTTTTCAGACATTTACCCTATTGTGAAGTAGCAACAATACCTATTCTTAATCAACACAATTATTTATTTTGTACCTAATTTATTGAGTTACTAAACTTAGGTACCTACTTCAATATTGAAAATTATGATTTTTTTTAATAATTTTGTAATTATTTTTTAATATGGATCTGGTATGGTCTGCAATAAAGTTAATTACAATTAAATGTATGCATGCTCTAACGGACCGACGGAACTTGGTAGGACCTGAGCCCTAACAGAAAAAAATAAAGTCAGCGCTTCTCTATCAGGCTTTGGTTTCCACACTCAGTCCTTATGTTGGACCATTGTGCGTGGGCCAAGGCGGCCGTCGGGTCCTCCGTGGTCAGCGCTTAGTAGATACTTACGCAAAATACAAAATTGTAACCACAAGTTTATGTTTCAGACCCCATACCAAGGCAAGGGCCGCTGCTTCGGCGAGTACCAGTGCAGCAAGTGCAACCGGAGCTGGATGAGCGCCAACTCCTGGGCCAACTTCGGTCAGGAGTGCACCTCCTGCAAGATCATTGTCATGCCCCATAAGCAGGTATGTGTATGAGTATGCAACCCTATGCACATTTACTGGTCTCTATGATATATTCAAAAAGCCGAAAAGTTTTGGAGTGGCGACCGGGTACCGGAAGACGCAGCGTTGGAAGGCCTCCCACAAGGTGGACCGATGACCTGGTGAGGGTCGCGGGTAACCGATGGATGCGAGACGCACAGGACCGGTTGTTGTGGCGACACTTGGGAAAGGCCTATGTCCAGCAGTGGACGTCTTTCAGCTGATATGATGATTACTATGATATATTCAACACTAACTGGTCCCTAAGACCAAGTCCAGTCCTGATTATAGTAACATAATATATGATCTACTTTTTTGCTTTGAGATTGACACCTTACTTAACCCCCGACGCAAAAAGAGAGGGGTGTTTGTGTGTATCTGTCTGTGGTATTGTAGCTACTAAACGGATGAACCGATTTTCGTTTAGTTTTTTTTTGTGTCATAGATAATTTTATTTATGATATGAATTTGAGGAAGATACTGGCGTGTCATCGAAGTACCTGTAGAAATAAAACAAAACTAGTAAATATAGATTACGCGAAGCGATATATTTTCAGTAATACGTTACAAACTGTCAGAGAGTGGCACATTGATGTCAGGCACCACTTCATACGAGACAAAATATATGAAGGATTAATTGAAGTTCAATATGTTAAATCTGGTGAGATGGTGGCCGACAGCCTTACCAAAGCTATGATGGCGTTGCCTAAGATGGAGTACTGCTCAAATAAAATGGGATTACGACCAAGGGAGGATGTTGAAAAAAGGATGGCTGTAATCACAAGACTTTAAAAAGAAAACCTAGTAACTTTTATTGCCTCTCGTGGCGCTAGTTGTGTGTGTCACTCTCTGACAGTTTGTAACGTATTACTGAAAATATATCGCTTCGCGTAATCTATATTATTAGTTTTATTTCTACAGCACCAGTACATATCTATTTAATTTAATTGTATCTCCGAAAGTTTTTCATTCAAACAAAAAAAAAACATCAAAATCGGTTGACAATAAATTGGCGAAGATATCTCTGATCAAACATACAAAAAAAAATACAGTCGAATTGAGAACCGGTTAAAATCGGTTGAAAATCCATGAAAATTGGTTCAGCGGGTCAGGCGTGAAAATGTAACAAACAGACAGTGACCGGCTTTACAATTCTCGTATTAGATTGGAAAACTACCTTATGCGGTAGGTACCTAAACATTTAATAAATTTGATAGCGGTTATGATGAGTTTTTAACTTTTAACGCATCCCTTCAAAGTTGAATTGGGAAACGTAGTAGTAAAAGGTAACTTCTAAGAAATATTCGTATTTCCAGTAAATAGTAATCAGTAAACAATCATTTGAAACAACAAAATATAAATAACAATAAGTTATAGGTAAATTATGGATGTTACATATCTGAAATAAAAAGTATTTATATTTTATTTTTTATTAAAATAGGTCGCGGATGCTTCAAGTAATTATTAATTATATTGATTATATTGTTGTTTTTTCAAAACATCGTAAAAAATAAAATAACACCATTAAAAATGTACACAATTGGGCTACATTGAAAAACAGAGTAGGTGATTACAAATATTTCAACTACAAATACCTGAACTTGTATTTTCGAAGCTGAAAAGTTTTATTATCATTATTCTTTCAGAGACCCCTCCTCAAACCGGACGGCTTGGACAAGAGTGACCCGTTGAAGAGTCACCCACAGGAGCTCTGCCAGAAATGTAGATCTTTGGGAAGGTTTTGCGGAAAAAGTTATTACTGATCGACTATACGATATTCATTATATACGAGCCATCGAGACTTTTTAGGAAAAAACATCGGAGAGTGGCAGTGTCGCTGACGATGATTTTCCTTAAAAGGCTCGGTTAAAACTAAAACAAAATAAATTGGACTGTTTTTCAAAGTACAATTAAGATTAAAAAATATTTTTAGATTTATAGATACTATTGGAAAGATAAATGAAAATTTTACCCTACGTGTTCATCAGCATCAAAAATGACTTTTATGTACAGTCAGGGAAATATCGATTACCACTTCTGACAGAAAAGAATCTCCTCTAACCATTCAAAGTTATTGAAGTAAGTAGTAGCAAAAGCAAGTTGTAGTAGTAATAAAAGTGAAAACAAATTGATTTAGTTAAGTACAACATTTCCTTATTATTTGTTTACTACTTAAATTTATTTAATAAAGATGAAGGAGAGAGAGCAAAGTACGGGTTTATTAGTGTTAATAATTGATGAATGATTCTACCATTAATACCTACTGAACAGTTTATGAAACCACCCCAACCAACAAAATTGTAAATCCACATGCATTTCGAATATCCCACAACGAATGTAATTGAGTTTGTTTTACCCTTGATTGAGGATAATTGAGGATTTGGAGGTTGAGTACCTATTGCCCAACTATCCTGAAAACCTGGTACACTTTAATCATTAATGCAGGTTTCGAATCGTTCTTAAATCCAAATTCTCAATTCAGAAACTTGCTTCTAGCTTAATATAGCTAGAAGCAAGTTTTTGAATTGAGAATTTGGCATTTATTTAATTCAACCGAAATGTATTGAAAATGAAATATTGACTGTGACGCTAATATAATAATTTGCTCTCAGTCCTCCAGTACCTACCTATTTTTATTATTAGTTTTAAATAAAAACGTGACATCGACAAATTATTTCCTTTTATTCAATCACCCTCTATGTAACACCATCTGATATTCTGATAAATAGTGAATAGGTACTCATAAAATTATACTTCATTCAATAACTCGACAAAATGTTAGAACAGGCTGATTTAATTTTAATTTTGAAGAGTTGATTTTTATAGAGACCTGAAAAAAATGAATCTACTTATAACGTGTTTGTAACAGAATAAACGCAATCCATCTTACTTATCAATATGAACAACTTTTACTATGGGACCAACACTGAAATCGACTGGCCCATACATTTTTGTGCGCATAGCTCGACAAAATGTACTGAATAGCTGTTTTTTTATTTCATTAATTCATTCGAAAAACCTGACCGCAAAAAATAACTAATAAAAAGTTCCAAACAAAACAATTTTCTAGCAGTTTCATGCAGTCGATGGCTCTATCAGATTTGACGCTATCAACTGTACCAGACTGCTTGAAGAGTGTTTTTTTTTACTATTTAGACGTTTTTTGGGGTCATGTATTTTTCAAAAATATTTTTTTTTTGCATTTTTCTATTGTTTGTTGACTTTATATCATGATACAGAACGTAACCCTTTCACTCCGCCTAAAGCAAGAGGAGTTTTTATTGATTTACCATAAAAAAACAACGCCCAGAAGGGCGATCTCAATATTGATTGTTTCAGAAGAAACACCCTGTATAAAATGCTATGTCCTGACTGATGGATCAATGCACAGACTAATCCGCTGGTAGCAGGAATCATTAATCAAACATCTCTTTCTCAACAGTATTTTCTGAAATATTTCAATTTAAGGAGCTAATAATGGTGGCAAAGTATGAAACAGATCATAGACCATGTTTTGAAGAAGGTTTACATACATAGGATACTTTTAATCTCGGGAATATATTCCCTTGGAATAATCTTCGAATATCACACGGGCGAAGCTGCTGACAGAAACTAGTCTTTCATAAATTGAAGGCTAACGCCGAAAAAAACTTGTGGTGATAAAAAAAATTAACCAGCAAATTACCTACCTACTCACAAACACAAATAAGAACACAAGCGATTCAAAATAAGCAGATAAGAGGTTTCTCCTAATTAATATCTGCTACCTCAGTGACCGCAGACATTGGCTCTAAGGATTGCAATCATTCTTGACCCCTCCGTAAGACGTAGAAAGACCCCACTTTCGAAATGTGGGGTCCAATACGGTGACCGCAAGCCAATGACGAGGGACTTGTAAACTAATTTAACTAGTCTTGAACACCAAGACTGAAAACAAAACGTTTTATCTAAGACGGCATAATAATTTAACATGAATGATATTATTTACAGATTTTAAAGAGTTTCCCCTGTGGAGTTTCTGGCACGTTCTTATCCATTATAGACTACACTTTGGAACGTGCAACCGAGCTTAGTTTTGACTGATCGACCTTGACAAAAAAAGGCAATATAAAAGGAAAACTGATTGCATCATATCTGCGCACACCTTTAAGAGGGCAGATTTAGTAAAAACATTCTGCGCACACAATATCAACCGCCAAACAGGCGTTTGTATTGTATTCTTACCGCCATAAGAAAAAAGCATAATATTAGCCACATTTTTTAATTTAACAAAGGAACAGCATATTTCGTGACAATCTAAGAAGTCAGATTCGACAGTTTTATCACTAAATGTGAAAGAGATTTATTTCATGTCTCTTTCATACACTTACCTACTAGTAAAGCAATGTTGTATCCTGCTGTCAATGGGTCTAATTAAAATGGCCTCAGTGATCCGGGTCCAACGGCTTAACGTGCTTTCCGAGGCACGGAGGAATCTGGATATGTTACGATGGTCACCCATCTACAGACCGACCTCGGCAAGCGGTGCTTAACCTGGAAGATCGACCTGTGCGGCTGTTATTATTTGGCCACGAGCTCCTTCTATTGCATACTGACATCTCTATTAGTATCCAATTAAAATAAATCTATATCTATCCTTCTTTACTAATTACTAATTTACTAATAATATTTTAAATGCGAAAGTTTGGATGTTTGGATAAATTGATGGATGTTTGTTACTCAATCACGTTGAACGGATCTTGATGAAATTTGGCACAGAGGTAGTTTATAGTCTGGAATAACATAAGATACTTTTCTTAACCCAGGAGTTCCCTTGGGATAATTTTCGACAATAATGCGGGCGGAGCCGCGGGCGGCAGCTAGTAAATTTCAATCATACTTCATACCATGAACAATGAAAAAAAATTTAAGCTTCTATCGTAATCTACATTCAGCGAAAGAGATAGAGATATAAAGGGATCGTCAATCTCGTTTGGTGAACACTCAGATCACAGATGTGGAAGTACCTTCATAATAGTTAATTAATCAAAGTAAATCTTTCTTTAACAGAGTGTTTTCTTGAGAATTAACATTAGATCCAAGGAGGCGCTGTTTATATAATAAATAAGCAGTTTTCCAGGTGGCAGTGGGCTGTGAGCCTAATTTGAATGAGGGTAAATCCGTTCATTTGCGAAAACATTTGCATAATCGCTAGGGGCTGATTAAATTTGTACGAACTGACGGAATCGTCTGCACCTTGTTAGCGTACTAAACATTTAATACTGCCTGTGACATTTCATTGTAATAATTAAACTTTTGGCTCTGACTAAATTAAGAGACACTTTTTTATTACAACTAGTTGAGCCCAGAGGTTGAAATTCGTACGTTCATTAAAAAAGTTGTTTTTGTACTCCTTTATAAATGGAAACTTTAAGGCGCTGTGACCAGTAAAAAAACAGTCTTTCTCAAACTGTATAGAAAAGAAAGAGAAGCGCGACGACACAATGCTTGCAATTTATTGCCAAATATGAAGCATTTTATCGATTTAGGTACTCAAAACTAAGTTGAGCTATTGAAAATCTAAAACAATAATCTTTTGCAGTAAGATTTGATTCATTATTTGGTATAAATTTTACCGGCATTAGGCAGTAATACGGGATTTTTTTCGAAGGTCAAAGTTAGAGGTAACTTTGACGATAATTTCTATTGAGGATTTTATATTTAAACATGTTTTGGAAACAACAGTGATCTTTGAAATATAGTTAATTTAAAATTAACATATTTTTTCTGCAACTTGGAACTAAAAAAATTTGGCTAAAAATACGTTAAAAAACCAGCAATTTTTCAGTTTTTGCTGTTCACAGCGCCATGACTAAGCCAAATGTCACATTCGTCTTTGCTCGCAATACGCTTAGCGTTATTATTGATTGATCAGAGTTCCTATACGAAAAACTGAAAACTTAAATTCTGCCCAATGAAAGATATTCCTCGAAAAATTGAGAATATCTTTGCATCTTTTATAAAATAAATTTATTTCAGAAGGCCAATAAGTTCAGATTTAAATAGGTACACATATTTAAACAATAAATTATTATGCACATATTTAAGTCACACCTCATCACGGTGACAATGTGAAAAGCTTGCCAAAGAGAAGAGAAATTAGATGTTTTTTAGCAGATTATTTTTTCTGGACAAAAAAACAGTTTTTCTTTCTTCTAGGTTGAAAACTAAGATAAGAATGTGAACAATCCATATATAAGAACATGGGAAATGTTCCTCACTCAGCTTTAAGTTTGTTCGTCGATTTTTGGGGTAAGTGTAATTAATGTTTTCATAGACAATTGCAAAAATAAAAATAAAAAAACCCTTAAAAAACCGATACATCTACACTATATTTATAATAGAAGTGCAAGAGGGAACTATAACAAAGTTAACAAGCAGACGCGTAACTTACAGTTAGCGCGAAACTTTTCAGCCATAATAATAACCGCTAGAAAGTGCTCCGGTTATAATATAAATTTAACTTAGCATTTATCGTTACTTCCTCGGAGCAGACAGTTAAGTAAATCCAGTTAATTTTTCCAACTTCCTCTTGAAAATAAACGCAGTTAAGGATGTGTTTTTGTATGATGGTATAAATATTTTGCTTTTCGTTGCCAAGTGAAAGGGTTGATTTCCCGGATCTGGGAATGCTGTATGGTAAGTATTTCCGATTGGAAACTTAGTATAAGCCTAGCTTATGGTCTTACATAGGTAGGTATTGTAGGTATTAGACAAATGCTTATGGGACTGATATACAAAGGGCTCCGGGCGCACCCGCGACACTAAGTATATTTCGCTCCTTTGACGCCATACATTTTATCTTGTCAGTGCCCTGGCCGCGCGCCCTGTCCACTTTGTAAGTATATTAAGTCCCTAAAAGTACATCTCCCGATTTCTGAATTAAGCATTTGAAGTTGAGGCTTTGTCAGACTATATTTTAGCCAGAAAATCTGGCAAAATTTGGCATTTAAGTTTTTCATTAACAATTTGAGATAGCATAAGTAAGAAAACAAATTCAAGAAAAGTATTAGATAGGTACTTTTCTTGACATTTTTAGATCAAGACACGACGATAGTCACGATAGTAAAATTCAACAGGGTTCCCATAAAAGAAATCTTGGCATCCCATAGGGCATCCCATGGCATCCCATTATGGTAAAGAAGTTAGGCAGAAATGGCTCTGTCTATCGATAGCATAGCCATTGATAAATGTCCGTCCATATCATCAATAAGCATTTAATTAAATTCATTATTGAGCGCGATTAATTAAATCAACTATAAGGGTCACTTTAGTCCCCATGGGTGTAGTTCTACAAGATTTCTAAAGGGTTTTGTCCAGTCGCAATAATGTGTGGTCCAAGTGACAGGAGTACTGGAGTATAATAAATAAGTTTGTTGGCCCAGTGGCTATTTGTTGCTTCCCTCAAGGGTTTAAAAACGGCTAAGAACAAATGTGACTTTTTTAATTCGTATAAACTTTCTAAGATTATCATTGACATAACGGACATCGGTGAAGGATAACATCGTGAGGAAACCAGGACTTATCGTAATAAAAATCTAAAATCGCCAAACCCACGTTGAGCAAGCGTGGTGATGCCTTCTCTTTATGAAAAGAGGTTTCAGAAAGATACTTGTCCAGCGCAACAACCGGCGGGGATGAAGTCCGTTCCTTGAGAGAGGCCATGGTAGAGCGGACAAATTTGACCTTAAGCGTTGTCTCCCAGTGGGGTGATGACAATCTGGTCACTTTTAATGCCACCAAAGCACAGGCGTGTCTTTTTACCGCAAAAAGGAGTCGCTTTGACCAAACTCCTACTTTTCGGGGTGCATCTGTTCCCGTTACTGATCGGCTCGAGCTCCTAGGCATGGAGTTGACATCCAGTCTCAACTTCAGCGCCACCTTCGAGTACAAAGCCCAAATTGCGGCCAAAAAGCTGGGCATCCTAAATAGGGTGAAGCGATACTTCAGGCCTGGACAGCTTTTAACACTTTACAAAGCACAAGTCCGATCCTGGATGGAGTATTGTAGCCACCTTTGGGATGGCTCAGCTAATTATCAGCTTGCCGCGCTTGACTCGGTGGAACGCAGAGCTAAGAGGCTCATCGGTGACGCAAAACTGGTGGATGCCAAGCTACATAGCTTGGCTCATCGCCGTAAGGTTGCTTGCTTATCGGTCTTCTGCAGATTGTACTTCGGTGAGTGTGCCCAAGAACTCCACGACCTCATCCCACCGGCCCCCTTCTACCATCGGACATCCAGACGCACTGCATCTTACCATCCCTACCTTGTAGCTATTCCACCAATTCGCACTAAGCGTTTCCAAACGTCTTTTATAATGCGCACAGCAAAGGAGTGGAACTCTCTGCCTGCGTCTGTGTTGCCAAAAGCTTACAGACCTAATCTCTTCAAAGTTAGAGTGAACAGGCTTCTTCTGGGTAAGCTCGTTCCATCGTAGACTTTGTCTCTGTCATATCTGACATTGACTAGAGTCAAGAGCAAACCCATCACTAATAAAAAATAAAAATAAAAGTGTCTATACTGCACATGGACAGTTTCAGGCTGGTATTATCATTCAAGGTTGAAGGTGAATCTTACTTACCTGGGCCTTGGTATCGAAGGGTGTCACTCAGCAGTCTGTAGGTGGAACCAGTACATCATGTATCACTCCTGATGACGAAACACACAGGCGGCCGACTGAGTGACTGAAGCTGAACCTGAAAACAAAAAACAGTTATAAATAATAATATTTTTACACTTTTTATTTTGGTTTTTATTTCTGCACTTGTGTAGTTAATTTATAAAATTGGTTTACTAAAACAATAGACTAATTACAAAACTTTTAGCTAAGATGTAGTTTAGTATGGGATCAGATACCTATGCATTATTTCATTTACAAGAAATTCTCAAACTAAAAACTCCGTATCATAAAGTTCATAACTTGGGCCACACGGTCACAGGTGTCAGAAGCATCACTTCCTCGAGTTTGAGAAGGCACCGGGCAGAAGGGTCGCGGTCACTACACAGCGCAGGCAAATTAATTGGCCGTCTTACAACCGTTTTATAGATGCGGAACACCCTTGACTTGATAGGGAAATTGGACAGTGTGGGTGATGAAAAAGGAATCCGGAATATATGTATGTTTGAGAGTTGTTTTTGACTTGTTTACAACAGCAAAATTAGCCTTGTAGGTTCGTAACTACCAGGCCAGGGTTGCGGCAATTTTGTTCGAAAGAGTCACCGCGGCCCTGGAACGCAAAGGGCACTAGGAGCAGCACGGATGGGTTTTAGTCTGTAAGAGAACCTAACTAAGAAATCGTCAGGATAATTTTGTAATTCCCTGGCTACTTTGGGAGAAAAAAATCACAAACTACGTTTAGCGACATTAGAATAACTTCAAAAAGTTCTTTATTTTCACACCGATTTATTTTTCCACAAATAAACAAAATCTATTTCAGTAACATCTTGCATTCATTGTGGTAGATTTTTGACGGCAACATATTCTTCACCCTATCATTCTTCTGAGAAACAACGCTTCATGTAAACGCAGAAGAGAAAAGCTATATGTATAGAAAACATTTCACGAAGAGCGAATTACCTTCCTGCACTCACTGCTTTGGGCGGATTATGCCAAATATAATTATCATAACTTTAGAACGCACCGAATGATTCCGCCAAGTGCTCTGCATTACGTTGCCCGCCTCAGGACTAAACATTTGCTTTCATGAATACCTTTCCATAACAGACGGAGCCAAGCTCGCACCGTAAAAGCAACAATGTAAATTTAATCTCAATTCTCATTGTAAATAACGCAACTTCCATGTCTAAAAAGCCAGCAGACTGCTTACCTACGTCTTAGCTTTTATCTCGCTTAATTTGTATTTAAATGTAAAGCGGCAAATCCACTAGCCTGTTTGCAGTCAGAAAGTGATACTTACGTGCTTATGTGCCACAAATGCGTGCAAGTTACTTGTATCGGGAAACGGTTATGTTGTGTCGGGAATGTCACAAATATTTGCTAGTTCATTTTGCATGAAGTTAAGTCAGGAATGTCATAGATTGGGTGCTAGCACCTTGCATAAAGTTGTGTCACGAACGTCAAAAATGTGTGCAAGCTACTTGCACGGCTTTGTGCCCTAAATATCTCGAGAGGTGTGCTGGGCAAGCTATTTTCATAATCTTGTGTAACAGGCATTACGTGAATGAACATCTTAAGAAAGCGTAATTCCTTTTTACAGAATTTAAAAATGTAAATAGAATCATCGCGCGTAATCAATTTCCAGTCTCACGTTGGAAATTGAATAATCCTGTTTCTGATTACGACACAAAAAGTTCATATTGTGTCAATTTAACTTCTAATCACTTTTTAAATACGTTAGCACGGAGACGCGCCCGAACCACGAATAAATTTGAATTCATTAACAAACTGATTCGAGACCGCCCTGTGCTTACTATTGAGGGGGAAACAAATTGATTTTTATAGAAATTTCATTCGGTTTTTATGCTATTATGCGTCTTAACAATGTTCGTGGAACTTAATTATTTAATCGCTAATAAAACTCACACACAGCAGACACTGGGGGATAGAGCGCGCATTGAATTAAAAAAAAGCTAAATTCAATTAAGCAAAACAATAAAATAAACCGACAACACTCCAACCAATATCACAGAAAATATTTATCCGACGACGCACGTCTGAAAATATTTAATAATCGCGAGCGAAATTCTTAGCTGCATCGTTTATAGAAATCCAATTTATTATTTAAACAAAAGTGCTGAGATGCCAGAGGTTTAATGCGTGCATCCTCGCTTATTAAATGTCGGAGCCGACAAAGGACTCGCTGGAGCGTCGATTGATAATTAATATTGTTTTATTATAAGCTCCTATCTCGGAACAACACGGACGCAAATATGGCCAAATTGTAAACCATTGGTGCATGCCTAATTCCGTAATGGTATTAAATGTTTGGATACTGATTATAACCGCCTTTGTTTCCAATGAGCCCCCTGTTTTTGTTTAAATTTTAGAGCGTTGTGAATACTTGTGAACTGCGATATGATCCGGATATGAAAGGGCTCTTGTGATGTTTTGTAAGCGTGTTATTGTTTTCGAGTGTTTTGTTTCGTAATCAAAATTCTTAAAATAGTGTTAACTTCCAATGTGTCAGAGTTCACTTCACTACAATCAATCAATCGATTGTTCTTGGTGGGCTATTAATCAATAAAAGGTTGATATGTTACCTAGTTGGTACTGCACTGAAACAATTCAAACCGAGAATATCTTGGCGACATTTTGTCTGAAACATTTATTGTCCTGTGTTTATTATGTAGGTAAATAAAAGTAAAAAGTATATTTAATATTATAATGTTCCAATATGAAATCGAGGTATAAATGAGCCGCTTACGCGTCCCAGCCGCGCAAGCGATGCTCGCGCAATACGTCTACGCATTAAATTTCAGTGATTTTTGGGGATTTTAGTCAACAAAGACGTGTAAGGCAAGAATATTAGTGGGAAGTACAATCCCCGTATACGCTTAAGTGGATTACTGATATATAGGTACCTCCTAAATGATATTTACACGAGACGTGTCACAACTTTAACAATACAATCTTAAAACGTTAACGTACGACCGAATTAAGCTTTTAAAAGTTTAAAGTGTTTTTGCGTTCAAAACATCTTATAGGTATGTATTTGTGGCAGAGTAGCGTGTGAAAAGTCATGCATTATGAATAGAGGGCGGTCTCCAGAGCCCGGCCAGCAACCACGGGAGCAACCACGAGCAACCGCGGTGACTTGATAGACTACCGGCTCGCTTATTAAGTGCTCGGGAAACCACGACTTACATTTGTAGCCTTGTAAGGAAATTTTGAGCATTGGATGAAATTAACTTTCCATTTTTCTCTATTCATTTAATTATTAACGCATACAAATGTTCAGAGGCCAACATAATGCCTCAGGCATTTTTTACCAGTCAACTTATAGGAATGTAATATTACACTCCCAATTTTTCGCATGTATTATTATTGCTTTACATTGTAAGTAATATGTGTGAAGTCAGTCTTTCCTTAATAAAAGCAGAATATTTGAGAAAATCTTCAAGGTTAAGCGACGCTTGCTGAGGTTGGTCTGTGAATGGGTGACCATCTTAACATACCGAGACTCCTCCGTGCCTCGGAAAGCACGTTAAGCCGTTGGTCCCGGCTGTCATTTGGAGATCTTTGGCAGTCGTTACGTACGGATTGTCAGAAGCCAGAAAATCGGACACCAGTCTTGCTAAAAAGTACCGTGTTACCCAGTTAATGGGTTGTGGAGGTCTGGTATTCAGCTGAATCCAGTTTGACTGGGAGCCGACCCCAATATAGTTGGGAAAGGCTAGACGACGATTTAAGAAAGTTTTAGTTTCCTCATATTTAAATTAATGCCCACATCCCACGACGCACTTCGAAAAGAGTAAACAAAACAAACGTCGCCCGTCATTTCCCGCGTCGAAACGTATTTTAACGCTCCTGTCACCCGTTATCGAAATTTAGCTACACGTCTATATATCGCGCTCGATTCAAAACAGATTTAGCATACACATGACTGATGGTGAACAAACTAACGACACAATGATACGATACGACCCTACGACGCCATTTTTTAAGCCAAGGGTGAAATGACGGTCACTATTAATCTCAAGCCCTTGTGCGAAATGAAATTTTCCGCGGGTTAAGCAAGCGTTGTCTTTGTTTTTTGTTGGGGGAGTGAGTGAGATGCAATACGGCTTTATTTAGTGCTGTCGTCCACTCGTGTAGGCACGGAGGTAATCGTTTTGATGCGCGATTTTTAATATGTTGGTATTAAGTGGATAGAGTCACTTAGACCGACACGCAATGTTTTTCTAGGGACATTCACGTAGCTTTGCGTTGCGTCTTCTATTGGGAAATCTCTATTCAAAAGAACGCATGAAAAATTCGAAATTTATAAGATTGTTTTGGAAATATTGTTAGTTATTATTCAAAGATTGTAATTTTTTTAATGACGTATGTTAAGAAAGTTTTTTGAGACTTATTTTCAGTTTAGCGTCAGACAAATAGTACCTATTCAATGGAAAAAATCACAAATTTTACGTGAGGTGACGTAACTAAACTTTAAATAAATAAAACAATCAAATTGTTTTTCTACGTTTAAATCATATTGTCATAGAAACCGGCCAAGTGCGAGTCGGACTTGCGCACAATGGGTTCCGTACCATTTTCTATAAAAAAACGGCAAAACAACACGTTTGTTGTATGGGAGCCCCACTGAAATATTTATTTTATTCTGTTTTTAGTACTTTTTGTTATAGCGGCAACAGAAATACATCATCTGTGAAAATTTCAACTGTCTTGCTATCACGGTTCATGAGATACAGCCTGGTGACAGACAGACGGACAGACAGACAGGCGGACAGACAGACAGACGGACAGACAGACAGACGGACAACGGAGTCTTAGTAATAGATAAAAACTGGACCCAGTTTTTATCCTTAGGGTACGGAACCCTAAAAATGTATGCAAATATCAACTAAAAAAACGAAAAAAAAAATGTCCCTATTTTTTTTTAAATATGATGGGAGCAAAACTGTGATAATATTTACTTAAATAAAAAAAAATATATCTGTTCAGTTATTATTTTCTAAAACATCAGCAGGTAAACGCATATGTCGCGTCATGGGTGGCCGAGACGCGAAGCTCCGGGTCTTCTTCACAATCCAATATAGTTTTGGATGTGGACACTGTTGCAGGTACTCGAACGAACGATAATTTAAATTAAAATAACTTTATTCAGACCAACAGTTTAGACAGGAAACAGACAACGTGCGTGGTTGGGCATTCAGCCGAGACTGCCTGAGCGCTAGAGCGACCACCTCTAGCCCCACCCGTACTCGCTGTCCCCTCTACCGACGATCGTGTCCAAGCGGTAGGCGCGCTTGCGTTTCCGATCACGTGATTATAAGGTTTCGAAACAATTTGTTAGATGGCGCTGTCCGTAGTCCCACAGTAGCGCCATCATTCTACGACACGGCCATCACTGACTAGCACCCGTCCTCGGGTGTAGTACCTGTGGACAAAATATGCTCAGAGAGTAGCTCTCTCTCTAGCTCGGCCATGTCCTGCCCAAAATAGAACGACTGATTCACTAGGTACCACAATCATCTGTCCTAACTCTCATACTGTGTGAGGGTTTCGTGCACAATGCTCCCCGCACAACTTTACTCAATGGAAAAATGTCCGATCTGACAAATTTAATTTCATAAGAAAATGCAGTCAACTCATGAAACTCCCACTACAATCTGTGCACCAACACAGACCAGAATCGCACCAACGATTCCAACTATGTAGCTACAATATGTGCTACAACACATTAAGCACTGCATGCACCAGCATAAACAGAAATCGCACCAACGATTCCAACTAAGCCCATCGCTTCACGAGAAGGGGCAAATTAACACAGCAAAAATAACTGGTACAGCAATAAAAAAAGTGGTTGATTGAAAACCAGACGTAACGATTTGCTTTACTAAGATTCAACAATATTCTAGGCACCAAATTCATTCATTGGAAAAGGTCCGGTCAACTACAACACGGTAATTCTAACAATTCTGTTACTTTACCATAATCCGTAAGCAATGTATACTCAACTCATTAAACTTTCTTTTTAGTCTGTGCACCAACACAGACCAGAATCGCACCAACGATTCTTCACATATCTGCCGCCACATATGCTACAACACATGAGGGGCTCTGTGCACCAACACAGACAAGAATCACACCAACGATTTCTTGTAGACCCATCGCCACATGTTACTCATGAGGTGCGGTCAGCACTAAAAGACCCATCGCCTACAGGTTACTCCACCTGAGGTGCGGTCAGACCCATCGCCTACATGTTACTCTACATGAGGTGCGGTCAACACTTCTAGACCCATCGCCTACAGGTTACTCCACCTGAGGTGCGGTCAGACCCATCGCCTACATGTTACTCTACATGAGGTGCGGTCAACACTTCCAGACCCATCGCCTACAGGTTACTCCACCTGAGGTGCGGTCAGACCCATCGCCTACAGGTTACACTACCTGAGGTGCGGTCAAAAGTTTCGAGTATGAGTATACAAGCCATTCTTAATCAGATTTGGTTTCACTACCACTGCCATCAACCTATGACATAGATGTCATGGATTCTCAAGGAATCTGGTGATCGGGGGAGAGTCAAGCGCCTTTAGTCGGTATCCATCAACCCTTCGATAATCCTTGAATGGACCTTTGAATTTAGCCTTTTACTGGTTTCACTCTTAGTTTGCTAATAACACGAAATCGTTCACGGAAAACTTCGTTGTAGCTTCTGAACAATAAAATTGAGCTTTATCATGTTCCGCACATCGTTTAAAACCCTAAATCTTACGGTCTCTCTCTTTAACCGACTTTAGCATCTACGTCACTAAACATCAATAATAACGGTCTCGCAAATCCCCAAATTAAAAGCAAACTGTACTTCACCTCTTGCATCTTGCCACGATTTGCTATCGTTAATCGCTACGGTATATTGTGCCTACAAACTTTTAAACACACAACGCTATTCCATTATTTCACTTTTCCGACTAGTCGGTCATTCAATCAGCCTTTTGACGGTTCAAAAGTAACTGGTTTACTTGAAATATGAACTTTGAGTTTGATTTGCAATTCACTAGTATTCGAGATTACCTGGTCTAAGCACCAGTAAAGGTCGTCAAACTCACATTAATTTGGATAGAAAGAAAACCAATGACCAGGTATCTTATTCACAGTCTCAGCTTTCTCATAGATCAGCAATAATTACTACACTCGCACTTCCCCACGGGAATGCAGACTCAACTCTCTCGCCTGCACTACCTACTCTACCTAGAGCTACCACAACGATATCCTAATCCAAAATCTCCCGTCCATGCCATCTAGGACTACCACTCGATTCCCAGGTACTTGGCCTTGGGCATCCTCAAACAAAGAGAATGTAAAACATACCGACCGGTAAGCTTTGAACGTCGGTGCTTGCGAAACGAGGAATAAGAGCTTGCGTCCAAAAACTCATTTTAATGAACCCCGTTCACGAATTACTGCAAGTTAATCTACGAACATCAGGGTCATTGCTGCACTATACGGTTTGAATCAATCAATCTTATTTTAATCTCATCTCATCATATTAACTCAAATACCTAGTAGGCAAAACAGAAAAATCGATTTAGAAATCGTTTCAGCTCAGAATTCTCTGTACTCGTAAGCAATGACATTAAAACCACTAACTGTTGTCGGAACATGACCTTTTCGCACTGAATAAAATGTTGAAACTATTACCGCCAAAGGGAAACTCTTCAAATACTTGCTTTGTACCAAGTATGTAAAAATTACCTAGCACTACCAATCCATCTACTGAACTGATATATGAACCACTTTAAAGCTTTGAAAGTCACAATCAAAATAAAACGGAAGTGACTCACTCGATATTCCAGTCGGCCTCGAACGCTCTTGTCCACACAGATGTTGACAAGATGCTCGGCTATTGCAGCCTGAAAACTGCTTGCCGACCTTCGGCCTGCCACGCTTAGAACTACTCAGGAGTTGCAGCTGCTCAGCAGTTACAGCAGCATGCGAACCGCTAGCCTCCAGCCGGCTTCATCCACCGATATACGATATCTGAAACTGAGAAACACTGCGAGAGTACAAGTCCAATCAAAGCTGTGGTGGAAAAAATGGTTACAGGTTAGCGTAGTAACCACATTATCAACGTCAATCAAAATCTAAAACTAAACAGAACATTGACACAAGAAAGAGGACTATGCCCACCAGTGGGCAAAGTCACGCACTATGGTTGGTGTTGATAAATCAAAATATTGCTTTTGCAATTATCTTAATTTTTAATGTCCAAACAACAACAGCTCTGAACTGGCACTGCACTTCATTACTCAACCTGCGATAGCAGAATATTATCGCTTAGTTAGCATTATTTTAAAACGCCATTGCTTAACCAGCAACACCAAAGCTATAGCGCCTAAACTACTACTATACTGTTTACAGTAAAGCGATAGTCAACTTAAAAATTACAACCTCACTTTAGCATAGAGCAATAAAGCGAAAAATAATTATCCAACATAGATAATCCATGAGAGCATAGCTCTTAAATATTCACTCAAAAACAAAGTTGAAAATCAATAACTAACGAGCACCCCTGCTCCACAGTAAATACAAACTGAAAATGACTCACCAGGCTGACATAAAGAACCTTACACACATTCGCGCACTTCTCCTTGACCTGGCCAGCTGTTATGAAGCTGCTCGCCTCCGTTCTGGACTCATTTTTCATTGTTCAGGTTGATGAGGGTAGTCGCATAAAACTTGACAAATAGGAGTTTGACCTTGGAATATTCCTTTATTTGGTCCCGCGTTAAACCCAGATAGGTGATCTACGACAGGCATGTTGGCACAAAGCTTTTCAGCACCTTAAGGTCGAAAATAAGCTGCACTGAACAACACTTGTCTTATCCTCGAGAAAACATACCACCGCGGTGACGCACTATCATTGCGCGTCGAACTTAGGTTTATCGGATCGAATTACACAACACTTCATAACACTCATCGAGTTTTTAGCGTCTGGGGGTAAGCGCACCAGTTTGTTGCATTTTAAAAATAAAGTGCAAACGGTTTTCACTATCACTTCACTGTCACGAATTTCCAAGTGAGCCATTTGAGGTATATCCCAACTTCTGATGTCGCGTCATGGGTGGCCGAGACGCGAAGCTCCGGGTCTTCTTCACAATCCAATATAGTTTTGGATGTGGACACTGTTGCAGGTACTCGAACGAACGATAATTTAAATTAAAATAACTTTATTCAGACCAACAGTTTAGACAGGAAACAGACAACGTGCGTGGTTGGGCATTCAGCCGAGACTGCCTGAGCGCTAGAGCGACCACCTCTAGCCCCACCCGTACTCGCTGTCCCCTCTACCGACGATCGTGTCCAAGCGGTAGGCGCGCTTGCGTTTCCGATCACGTGATTATAAGGTTTCGAAACAATTTGTTAGATGGCGCTGTCCGTAGTCCCACAGTAGCGCCATCATTCTACGACACATATTATATTTTGCCGGATGTTTTTAAATCGTCGGTGTTGGTCTTAGGTAACATCCGGCAGATATATTATATCTAATAGTTATGTAATAAGCCGGATGTTATAAAAGATTAATTACCTTTTTTTAAAATATTATTAAAAAAAAAAGTTAGTTAGCTATTATAGACCGACCATACTATAAATATCCCTGCTGATGCATATGGTGCCCTTAAGATAAATGACCTCCAGACCTCCACTTGAGGCAAATACACGCGCATATTGAAAAGTTGATTTCAAAGGGAGAACCCTGTCAAAATATTGAATAGATGGCAACAATATTTCACTCGCACGTTTATTTTTTATATTAAATGTATCGAGCTTTGTGTGCACTTTCTTCTAATTATTGTTTATTCATACTCTTATTTTGTAAAGACAACTTTTTTTAAGCAAACCGAAAAAAATGCAAACGAGAGCATGTATTTATTTTTTATTAAACTTTTGCCCGCGACTTCGTACGCTCATATCCTGTTTTTTCCCGTTGCCGTATAGCCTTCCTCATGAATATGACTATCATATTTTAAACAAAAATAATTTTCTAAATCCTACTGGTAGTTCCAGAGATTAGCGCTTCCAAACCAACGAATAAACTCTTCAAACTCATTTTCCTACAGAATTAAAAAACATGTTACCTACTTATGTTCTGGTTTTATCGCAATAAAAATCGCAAAAAAAAATATCCTAATAAATATTGTAAATACTACCTGTCCGGCCCCGGCGACACACCGGTGTGTCGCGAATTAATCGCGAATTTAATGTTTATTTACATATACATAAGATTTACTTTATATTAGGGAATTTTCACATGTTGGGCCCGAGTGGTTAAGGGGGATCCCTAAAGAGACCTCGCCATACATTTTCCAGGAGCTGTAATCTCCGTAAATAAACAGTTTCTGCAGAATAAAGCAAGTATAATGAGATTTTATAATGTATTGTGATCGCCTATCGCCCAAATTTTAGAAAAAAAACAGTCTTTCTATGAGAATTAGACCCAATAAAAAACGAAAAATCTTTACATGTGTGAGTGACCTGAATCGCGCCATCTGACAGAAATTTATAGAACCACCGAGAAAAAGTTCATTGCTGTTGTGTTACGAGTTTACGTGCGGTGAACATTTTAAGTAGATGGCGCTGTTCGAAAATTCGAACAAGCGCCAAGGTTATCGAGTGACGGACGCGGCGATGCGACGTTGCCATTCAAGACGCAATTTGGCAACAACGCGTGTTGCCAAATTGTTCCAGTCCATGCGTGATTGTGTGTCAAAATTGTGTTTCTAGCAAGTTAGCGCCGGCGCGCGGGTTTGCCCGCGGATTTTATATTTTATGATTGATGAAATGTTTTTTTTTAGGGAATGAGAAATAATGCTAGAAAGTGAAAACAATTATCTGCGATCTGCCTTTGGTTCACACAGATACAATACTAATGTTATTATTGTATTACTTATCTACTTTAAATAAATAGTGCCTACCTACCTAAAGATTTAAAAATCTTTCCACTGTATGTAAGTAGGTACTGATAAAACATTTTCTGACACGGTTAAGTACTAATTCATTGGTTTGGGTTGAATCAAATCAGAGAAAAGAAGTTCATGTAGGTATACTTAGGGTACCTATACCTAAATCAGGCGATCAGCGTAGGCAAACTTACCTATTTTTTTCCTAGCTACCTACGCAATGGTCGTCCGTCTGTCGGTCCGTCTGTCTGTCTGTCCGTCTCTCTGTCTGTCACCAGACTGTATTTCACGGACCGTGATAGCTACACAGTTGACATTTTCACAGATGATGTATTTTTTTGCATTTGTGTCGCATGATTGTAATATTATAAGTCGCGTAAGATTGTATATTTACAAGTACCTACTTACTTATAATTTCTTCTAGATAAGACAAGTATTGTAAACTATTGAATTTGGGTGTGATTCAGTGTATTCGAAATTATCTCTTCTCAACACATCATTTGTCTAGCCCTTTCCCAACTATACCTACTGGGGTTGGCTTCCAGTCAAACCGAATTCAGCTGAATACCAGTATTTTACGTGGTGCGGCTGCCTACCAGACCTCCACAATCCATTATCTGTTCTCAACATAATCATACGATTATAGTCTAAAACATAAACAAGATTTATTACAATCTTACGATGTTTGGAATTATCCGGTGACACATAAGAGTACTTACATAGATAGGTACCTACTCTAACCAACTTATACCACGATATTCTAAGCTGATAACAACCCTTTGCTTTGCCATCTAAAACCATTCCACCAAAGAACGCCAGTAATCACACTAATCACTGAATGTTATGACTGTATCACCTAAAGAAAACATTCTTAGATCGCGACGAATAATTGCATAAATAATCTTTTATTTATTTAGTACCTACACGTCACAATTTATTTACACGTTAGGTACTATTTAGGTTCAGTCACATTACAACAACCTGTGTAGGTACAATATACCTTTATTACCATTAGATACGGGACTTAGTCACAGCAAGCGGTCCTACTCAACTAAGTGATTGCCCGTAGTTGGCACTCAGTCGCGCACGGAAAATCATTGATGTGACCTTCAGAATGATTGGCCAAAATGACCGATCAGCTTAAAAATATTACTAAGATCTAATACCTATTTGCTACTATTTGATACCTTTGTTTAAATAATTGGTACCTAATTAATAACTGAGAAAATGAATTTAAAAAATGGGCAGTCATTCTGATGTCAGGATGGACTGCCGACATTTAGGATCTCCACGTAAAGGCTCAAAAATTTCAATTCGCCTTTACAAAAATTTAGTACCTATTTGATACCTTAACATACCTTACCTATTACCATAATTTAACATAGATTTTTAAGGCAAAGAATTTTATTAGAGATTTTTTGTTTAGGTAGGTACTATGAATAAATATACTTACCTAGTTCTACCCACATGCTAGCTTTTATCAGTATCTCGGAAATTGTTATTAATTAGTAGTACTTATTACTAATTATCGTGTAAATTGTTTCACCACCAAATCCGATAGGATATCGAGCCTAGAAACAAAAATATGCATAGACCAATAATTATATTATTATTAATATTTGAAAATATTAGGTTTGGTAAGGATAAAGAAAGATAAAAAATAATTCAAAAATAAATACAACTATTGAGATTTGAACCCACACCAAGCCTAATGAAAGGCAGTCTCTAAACCGACAGTCTATTTGTACGGTTGATAATTGTTTCAAATAGCCGACCTTATTTATGTCAAGGTTTTTAGCTGCTCAGCTTCCCGAAAGTATAGCGTGATGATAATCATTGCTAAGGTTATATTAATAAGAAATAGATTGGAATATAACAATTTGGTCCTCTGGACATTTTAATTTCCAACCATTTTTGAATAAAACGACATCTAGTAGGGTCGAAAGTTACTACTATTTACTTTGCATGTGTGTGTAAAGAGTAAATTCATGCGGCTAAATCTTTATTCTGCTGTAATCTTTGTATGGTAGCAGTTAACAAGCATAGTGATTATCTAAAAAAATCAAGTTAATGCCCCAGGTGTCGCCTATAATAAAGTTGTCTATTAAAACTTTCTATGTTAGGTGTAAAAATTGAAAATGTTCGAAATTGTGGATGTGTCGCCATCTAGCGACAAAATGGCAGTGAGAGCATTCATCCATTCACCTTAAGTGACTTTGTTTGTTTGTCACGCTTTCACGCCAAAATTGCAGAACCATTTTTGAAGAATTTTGGTACAGAGATAGATGGGACCCTGAATGTGGTTATAGGCTACTTTTAAGGGAGCGACGCCGTGAGCTAAAGCTAGTACAGACGCCAGCACATCAAGCTACCTGAAACTGTCAAGTTTTCCCAACCAACTTTGAACCTAATGTTTGAACGATAAAGTTGAAAATCTATTAAAGAAATTTGACGGATTAATGTAGTGTACTGGCTTCTGTACATACTCATTAGAAGTACAGGACAATGCGTGGGAGGCTATCCATATGATAATAGCACATAAGAACCTAAATTATCAACCAAGTTAGTTCCAGGAAACATAATATGGTATGGTCATGTTTATCCTAACCACACGAATTAACCGCAAAATAGACTGTAGGTATTGTATCAATATATGTACAGGGTGTCCCAAAACTCAACGTCAAGCCGAAACGGGGTGACAGGATTGATCATAACCATCACGAGAAAAATCTGAAAAAAAATCTATCCCATGCAGTTTAAAAATTATGGGCGTTTTAAGAAAAACCTAGAAATTTGATCAAACTGTACCATTTTTCGGTTATTGTGGTTATTCTTTTTTATTTTTGTTCATTTGAACTTTGGAAACGTAATCCTAAATAACATTTCTAGAATCCCAATAAAAAATAATGACACAATTGCCTCAAGTTTCCGAGAATTGAGACTATTTGTTAAACTACGAATTTAAAATTTTCAAGATTCGTCGACTTTGACAGGCCCTCCTATAAAAAAAATGTACTAGAGTGCCTTGGCAAGTGGCATTAAAAGTTGGCGCATTTAATCAGAATTCTAAAATGGTACAATACTTGTTAGTTCCATACAATAGAAAAGAGTAAAAAAATTAAAACCTCAAGTAACTCGATTTTTGCTATCTCATTTTACTCAGTTAAAATGTTTTTAATTCACACAAGCTCTAGGTAGGTTCTTAATTTTAAGACAAAATGATGAGAGAGATGGATAATGGGTATGTTCGCCATGAGTGAGCGAGACAGATAGTGACGCCACTTTTACCAAAGTGAAAAAAAGTTAGTAAAATTAGTAAAATAATTAGGTTTGTTGGAATAAAAGTCAGATGATAGAGAAATAACGTTTTTTATTAAAATAAATGTTCAAATTGTTTACCATCAGCCTCAATACAAGCCCTACATCTTCTTAAAAAAGATCTACTTATTAGTCGGGCATATCTTCGAGAGTTGATCGCCTCAGCTGCTTGAGAAATGCGTTCACGCAGGTCGGCTACGTTCTCAATGGGCTTTGAGTAAACTTTTTCTTTGAGAACTCCCCAATAGAAAAAATCCAGGGGATTTAAATCTGGTGAACGGGCGGGCCACGAGATAGTGCCCGAACGTCCAATCCACCTTCCCGGATATTCCTGGTCAAGGAAATCTCTTACTTGCACTGCGAAATGCGCTGGGCAGCCATCTTGTTGAAACCACATGTCGCGAAGATCTGCTAGTGGTAAGTCCTCTAACAGGGTTGGTAAATCTTCTCTTAAAAAATGTAGGTAATTAGTTCCATTCCAGTTCCACAGGCTCAAGACAAATAACAAACCCGGTAGAAATAGCCGAGTCTTTTAACAATTTTTATGTTGACCAAGTTATTGAACCTGAAAATAAGGCAACGCCAATTCCTGTTCTCTCAAACACCTCTAGTTCTTTATTTATGGAACCAACTATACCGCAAGACATAATCCACCATATAAACTCACTTAAAAATACAAATAGTGTTGGTTGTGACGGAATTTCCACTAAAGTTATAAAAGAAGCGGCTCAATACATAGCTCCACATCTTAGTCACATCATTAACATGAGTATATGTAATGGAATTTTTCCCGAAGCACTAAAAACTTCCATAATTATACCATTGCACAAAAAACAGGATAGGCAATCTATGGCAAACTACAGACCTATTGCCTTGATACCTGTCTTCTCAAAAATATTCGAGAAAGTTATCTATAAATCCCTATATACATACCTTGAGAAGTCAAATATATTAGTCAAGGAACAAAAGGGATTTCGTAAACAAAATACAATTAATATGGCCATACACGATCTTCTTCTTCCTATTATATCAAATGTGGACAAAAGAAATCCTGTCTGTGCTATCTATATGGATCTAACCAAAGCTTTCGATTATGTAGATTACGCAATTATGTTAAGCAAACTTGAAAAATATGGTATCAGGGGGAATATACTTAAATTGTTAGAATCCTATTTGACAAACAGAAAACAATATGTGGAAATAACACAAATTTGCACAAATGATGGTTGCGAGAAAAAATATCGATCCAAATGCAGGACAGTAAAATACGGCGTACCTCAGGGCAGCGTAGTAGGACCTCCCCTCTTCTTGTTGTACATTAATGACCTTCCCGGACACATAAAACATCCTATGGTACTTTTTGCTGACGACAGCACAGTAGTAATTAAATGCGACGATCCCATGACTTATGAAAATGAAATAAATATGACTTTAAATACAATTATAACATGGTTTGACAAAAATAATCTTATTATAAATTTAGAAAAAACAAAAATTATGCATTTTCACCAGCGAGTACCGAATAAGATCCCTGACATTAATTATTTAGGGACTCAAATAGACTCAACTAATGTCACCAAATTCCTTGGAATCTTAATAGATAAAAACTTGACCTGGAGATCCCACACAGAAGAAATTTGTAAAAAAATTAGTAAATTCGCATATGTTCTTTACAAACTGTCAAAGACTGTCAGCCTAGAATCGGTACTAATGGCATATCATGGCTATGTTGCATCAATACTTAGGTATGGCATAATGTATTGGGGTAACTCAGTCGACAAAGAATTTGTATTCCGAGCTCAAAAAAAATGTATCCGATCTATGTGTGGCATAAATTGCACCGACAGTTGCCAACCGTTCTTTAAAAGCCTAAACATTCTAACCTTACCATCATTATACATCTACGAAACTAACATATTTGTCAAAATGCACATCTCGCAATACAAAATAGCTTCCAAAAGCTACTATAGAAAGTTACGGGACAAAAATAAGTTAGAGCTCGAAGTAACACATGGCAGAACAGCCCTAATGAATAAAAGTACTTTCTGTATGGCTAAAAAAATATTTAACAAGCTGCCTGAGACATTAAAATCACTAAACCTGGACAAATTCAAAGGTGTACTTATGAAAATTTTAATCGATAAATGTTATTACTCAATAAAGGACTATTTGGATGACAGTTCTATAATTGCTTCTTCAGATAATAAGCATTAGGCCAATCATATAACATTTAGAAATAAGACATTCTTGCCTTTATTATGCTTTTATTTAATTGACATTATTGACATTCTGGATATATTTTATTAATGTTGTACTTGCCTATTAATTGTTTGCATTCATTACATTCTTTATATTATTATTTTTTTTTTTTTCTGTTTGTACTGTCTTAGATTTTATTGTTGACATTCTAAACATTTTTAGTTGATTTATTGCTGATTTGAAAATTCTTGACATAATTAATTGACATCATAGTATTTTTTATTTTTTGACATTTCTGATTTTTCTTTAATTTTTATTGTTGACATTTTGGAAATATTTGATTATTTAATTTGGTACTTATTTTGACATTGTAGTTTTTTTTTTTTTTTTTGTTTAAATTTGAAATTTTATCAACTGTGCTATAATTATCGCTCTTTTTATAATGTTTCTATTTGTAAATGTAAATTGTATACTGACATTTGTACGCCCAATGGCAAAGCATAGAGCACTTAAAAAAAAAAATTGTAACATCTCACACCTGTGTATCTATAACCTATGTTTACAAATAAATAATCTGAATCTGAATCTGAATCTGAATCCATTCAAGTTCTCAGGCAGTTCAATAGGCCCAATAATTTTACCGTTTAAAATTCCGGTCCACAGGTTTACTTTAAAACGATACTGGGATCTATCTTCTCGCATTAAATGTGGATTCTCCACATGCCACTCGTGATAATTGTGCAAGTTCATGTAACCATCTTTTTTAAATGTCGATTCATCTGACCAGAGAATTTTTTGGATGAATTGGGGATTCTCATTATGCCTCTGTAGCATTGTTCTACAAAAAGAAATCCTTTCCTGATAATCTCGAGGTAGAAGACTTTGAACTCGTTGTACGTGAAACGGATGCATTTCGGCTCTTTGTAAAATACGATGAGCAGTGCTTTTCGGTATTCCCGTTCTTTCTTCAATTCCACGTACGGAAATACTTCGGTCACGTGCGACCTCTTGCAATACTTCTTCCTGGAAAGGAAACACAGGTCTACCTCCAGCCTGTATTTGATTCGGGAAATGGCCGCCCTCTGTGAGTGAACGGTGCACATTAACAAACACGCGGTGATCCGGGTAGCGCTCTAAATTTGGATATCTTTCACGATAAAGTCTAGCGGCAGCACTTGCGTTGCATCTGCATTCCCCATAAATGAGGTGCATGTTCGCATATTCTTGTGAAGTGTAGCGCGTAGGCATGGTAGATAAAAAGGATGCCAACACAAAAGTCCAGAGAGAAGCCAAAGTTGCCGGTATGTTATCAACAAGTCCAATTCACAAAGATTCAAGTCCAAAAAGAGAAGCCAAAGTTGTCAGTACTAAATCAACACAAGCGAATACGAACGTGCGCAGTAGACGAATGAGCGAAACGTACTAACTGGTTGGTGTCGGACTGGTAGCGTAGCCATTTGCTTGGCTGAAACTAGTGCGAATGAAACAGATAGATGCCATAGCATCTATCTGTTTCATTCGCACTCGTTTAAACGACGCATCTCCGTCTCAATGCGTGGCGTCACTATCTGTCTCGCTCACTCATGGCAAACATACCCATTATCCATCTCTCTCATCATTTTGCCTTAAAATTAAGAACCTACCTAGAGCTTGTGCGAATTAAAAACATTTTAACTGAGTAAAATCTGATAGCAAAAATCGGGTTACTTGAGGTTTTAATTTTTTTACTCTTTTCTATTGTATGGAACTAACAAGTATTGTACCATTTTAGAATTCTGATTAAATGCGCCAACTTTTAATGCTACTTGCCAAGGCACTCTAGTACATTTTTTTTATAGGAGGGCCTGTCAAAGTCGACGAATCTTGAAAATTTTAAATTCGTAGTTTAACAAATAGTCTCAATTCTCGGGAACTTAAGGCAATTGTGTCATTATTTTTTATTGGGATTCTAGAAATGTTATTTAGGATTACGTTTCTAAAGTTCAAATGAACAAAAATAAAAAATAATAACCACAATAACCGAAAAATGGTACAGTTTGATCAAATTTCTAGGTTTTTCTTAAAATGCCCATAATTTTCAAACTGCATGGGATAGATTTTTTTTCAGATTTTTCTCGTGATGGTTATGATCAATCCTGTCACCCCGTTTCGGCTTGACGTTGAGTTTTGGGACACCCTGTATAAACAAAACAAAGAAACCATTAAACGAGACACTATTCCATTCCTAAAATATGATTTCCAAGGAACCCACCTCTTTACCAAACAATTCCCAAACGTTTTAATTTCACTAACTTTTCTCAGTGTTGCCAGTCTAAAACTCAGTTACCAGGTGGCATGGCTGTTAGATTTGCATACGCGCTTGTGATCCGGCTTTAATTTATCCGTAATGGGTTTAGAACGAGCTGCAAGTGTTCACACTGATTGCCAGACTCCCCCGGGGTTATAAACAGACGAACGGAACTTATATTATTGAAACGATACATAAATGGATGATTTAAATGTTGGTGGGGTATTTTTTCTTGGTAATTTGATTATGGTAGGCGCCAGATAAACTTGCAAATTTGCAATAAAGTACATTGACCTTTCCCTAATATCCCTTCGTAAATACCCGAACAATAAATTATGAACCGTGTTAAATTACTAAAGAACATAAAGGATCACGATAGTATGTCTTTATTTCTGTTTTTGATATTAAGAAAGTCAATAAATGTACCTATGTGAGTCAATGACCGTTATTGCACATTGTCTACTATAGATGGATGAGTTTTTGAAGGATTTGTCGCGGGTCTACAAATCTGCGAATCAATTTTCTGTACGAAACAATGCGACAGTCATTTGTTCGTAACTCTATGATTACCTAACCTATACCTACCTATTAGGATACCTATACCAGTTAGATCTTTGGCTCCGATACCAACCCTGTGGTGCCATAGCAATAATTAAAATTAGTGCTATGGCACCAAAGACAAAAATTGGTTCAAAAAATTAGAAAAACGAACCTATTTAGTTGAACGAAAAAGTATCCTATCTGTATCTGTATAGAGACATTTATAACTGAGGGTAAGCCCAGTGGCCAAGAATCATACTTTAATAGTCTTAATATAAATGCGTCCTACGGGCACAATCCGCCAATTATGGTCTATAGGTACCTTGATAAAAATAGCAATTGAAGAGCCGCATAGCGCTGAAAAGATCAATCAAAACCTAATGAAAAACAAGTTCTACACGGTCGGCTATGCCACCAACGATTTTGTATGGGAACTAATTCACCTGATGTGCTACAGGCGATTCTCATGTCACCCACGCAATGGAGGCGGGCTTTGTCTAAGCAAATTAAAAGCGACTTAAATCGAAGAGTTCTGAGGCCTTAGTGCGAGTTTTTAACGAACTCTACCGCGTTAACGAAAACGTTCGCTAAATGTCAAATCGCATCTGATTCTCTAGATCTAAGTGGCAATTCTCGTTATTACACAAGGCACCTTCGTATTCGCATCACGAAAATATTTGTATCTAGCTTTTTCCCGCGGCTCCACACGCCTGAATGTCGGTTATCGCGTAAAAAGTAGCCTATGTGCTTCTCCATATCCCAGGTTATATATCTGCCAAATTTCATGACGATCCGTTCAGCCGTTTAAGCGTTAAAGCGTAACTGACAGGGTTACTTTCGCATTTATAATATTATAGTAGGGCTATCCCTACTATAATATTATAAATGCGAAAGTATATAGTTGCAAGTGTATGTAGTTTATATTCCTATGAATATAAACTACATTATTATTATTTTTTAGGTTTGGCCACTTGCAGGTTAACACGCTAGGACTATTAACTGCTAAACCAGACTATCCTGTGGTGCCCTCAAATTAATTTATTATTGTCACTGATTTGAACGCTTTTAAGTACAAAAATTAGCCTTCAGTTATAAACAAAATAAGTATCTAGAAAACTACTCTATGCTTGTCTCACTCGCTAACACAGACATTTTAATGGGAACTTAGTTTCAGTAATGTCAATACATTACTGAAACTAAGTCAGTTCATCGATTAATTGAAGAGATAATCCAAGGATGAACAAATACAATTATTTGTGCACCCTTGGACTATCTCTTAAATCAATCAACGCCCAAAACAAGCGACAATCTTCATTCAAAACGTATCTATTTTGGATGCTCATGAAAATTTAAGCTGTAGTATTAATAAATGCTGCCAAGAGCGATGCAAGGTGCACTCAGCATCGACAAAGGGGTTTTGAGCGAGACGTTACTCCGCAGCTCCGTCGAGACTTCGACAGACAAAGTAAAATGCAAATTCTCATGTATTTCCAATTAGTGCCTCGTCCCCCCTTCTCCCTCCCATATATATAATAACTTGGTATAATGCTGGTGGTACACTGGCGCCTACCGCGGTGATAAAGCACGAAACCATGTGAATATAATGAGGGCGATATAAAAACTTGTAACGTAAACATATTGTATGAGAATGGTCAGCTCTGTGTATTGTATTGTAAATCGGGCTGGTTTCCGCAACTCCACGACTAAGCGCGTATTTTGCGTGCAGTCAGCTCTGTGTAGCAGCTTTCTGCTAACAAAGGCCAGTTTGTGAAGTATTTTTTGACAGCACAGCAATCGTTTAGTTTTAAAAAAGTTTAGTGAATGTCTCTCTTATTGATGTATCCGGAGTTCATTAGAAGCAAGACAAGCTAAAAGAAGTAATGGAGATACTGAGTTCAACTTTAAATAAGTTAGATTTAGCAAAATAAAGATTCTACACAATTACTTTTTCAAGATACCTTTCTCTTCTATGAGACACCTACCTCCGAACAATAAACCGTATTTTAATTACTTTTGTGTTAGAAAACGTATTAACATTTTCTCGTAGGTACATTACAAAGGTAATTTTCTCAGCATTCGCGACAAAGTCTACGAGAGTACGTACCTATGTCGCAGTTCCCCGAGGGTGTATCCAGGTTTTATAAATAAAACATTTTGATCCTTTCAAGGAGACATGAGACAGGGGGATGCTCTTAGGTAGTTAGACATCCATGTAGGAACTACAAACAATTAGGTACCTTTGTCTAGAGATAATGTAGTGTTTATGCTAATTATTCTGGTCTAAGAACGAGTGAACTTACTTCTTAGGGATGAAGGAATATCAGCGTCATTAGGCAGCCCCGTTTTGATAGAGCTGCCTTGTGTATGGGATTGTCCTGGAACCAAACATTGTCTCCTCTGTTACAACACCCATTCAATTTTTTTTTTATATTCTATTTCCAACCCTTAATGAGTCCAGGGTTGCGGATTTTGTTCGAAAGAGTTACCGCGGCCCTGGAACGTAAAAGGCACTAGGAGGAGCATGGGTGGGTTTTAATCAGTAGAAGTCTGACACTAACTGCCGCTCCACCCAGAGCGGGAGGGGTCATTTGATGATTTCCCATCCTCAAAAAAAAAAAAACCCTTAATGAGTCCAACACCATGTTACACCCAGCATCGATAGCGTGCAGCTACGTAGGTAGATGTAAATACGTACGTTGCTACCGATAAGGCATGAAAAAGCAATGAAAAGTAGCCAGACGGGGGTGTTGCGTTGCAGGACCCCAAAAAAAACCAAAATCATTTGCAACCACGGCCTAAACGGTTTTGTACCTAAATTTAGATTAAACGTAAGAGCAGTTAGAAATAAACTCCTTCAAGTGACTGACAGTAGTCATCACTCATCAGTACCTGCTAAAGTTATGGAAATTTTATGTTGTTTTCATAAAGAAAAAGACGCACTGACAAACCAATCTGTGTACACCAAAATATTCGCAATAACACTGTATACTTGACGAAGTTTTAATTACCTGCACTATAGCGAGTCGAAAATCGATTAAATATGTCTTGCAACTCAATCAAGTAGTTGAAGAGGTCGAGACGCAACTTGAACCTTCGCTGCTTACGAACCTTTAACTAAGGAGTAAGAAGAAGAAGGCCCAGTTTGGCACATTTAAGTCACAACAACATTTTCACGGAGGAAACGCGGAAAGGGAGGCCTCTGATCAGGAGTGGGACAGAAAGGACCAGCAAAAAAAGTATTACAAACCCATATGCCCACTAGCATAACTGGTAAAACAGAGGAGACCTCTACTCCGCCTGCATTCGGCGGATGAATACGAATTGAAGACACGAGAAGAGGAGAATTTCACTTAGAAAGGAACTGGACCGAAAGCTATTAATATAAGATTTTTTTACAATCATTTGAACAATATTGGGCAGCAGGGTCTTTAGTAAATCTTCAAAGGAATCTAGGATCCCTAATTCTTTAAGTTCTGTGTGCCAAGCCTACGTCCATCAACCAACAATGTTCGCTCTCGATCACTGATACATAATAAAACCATGCCGCCGTCATTGGTAACATCAGGACCGCGTTTTTCACATACTTAGGGGCATTTTCACCAAGCCAAACTGATCGCGATCAGCGTATGAACCACGTTTATGAGCTGTCAGTGTCACTATATTTTTCTATGGAATGTTGCCGCTGACAGCTCTTGAACGCAGTTTAGATGTACTGATCGCGTTCAGTTTCATTGGTGAAAATGGCCCTAAATCGGTATTCGTTTCGCTCGCAGATCAAGCAAGACAAGACAAAGGATCTATGTAAACTACCTTGTTTACAGTGCACCTTCTGCCTTATCTCTGTCCACTAATACCTAAGTTGTTGACAATGTGTTTCGCTGTAGTCACGCCCATTAAAATTTACGACGAAGACGACACTCCAATTTAATTTCTCATTATTACGAAGAGACGTGCTCCGCTAAGAGAAAAATTGGCATTCCATAAATTATGAAACTGCAAGACCATTGCAGACGGCTTTGTGCTAATTAAAATGGCGCCGGCAGCTCGCTTTTTAACTTGCATTGACAATATTCTTGCATTAAAATTTATAGTTTGTGCTATCGCAAACTCTTTGATCGATATTGTTTTCCTTTCAAGTGGAGTTTCAAAATGGGTGGTATTTTTCAGGAGTTTCCGAATTGATACCAATATTATCTACAAATAATAATCTAAATAGACAATGCCGTTGATCTGATTGTTATGGTCACTATCGCAGTTTTGTTTACTTATATTATTTTTCAGTTCTGAAAATGATAGTAGAAATCGAAAGCAGGCGCGACATGGAGAAGGAATACTGAAGATCATGAACTGTGGAAAGGTGGACGGGGAAGCCTATCTACGCTAGAAAGCTAAGCCAACTCATTAAATAGCCAACAAAAAAAAACATTGAACTCAAAATAGTTTCAAGTTTGCTAGAGAAAACATTAAAAAGAGCTGGACTGATAAGTATGGGGTAAAACTTTGTCCAGCCGCTTAGAATATCGTAAACTTTTAATTACAAAAAAAAATTTGTAATGTAGCCAATTTGAACTTGTAAGGCCACATTCACTGGTAAAAATTGTTTTATGCAATTGACAGTAAGTACTACTAAGTACCTAATATGCAGTTCCATCCAACAAATCACACTATCATCATCTAGCCTTTTCACAACAAATATTGGGGTCGGCTTCCGGATTCAGCTGAATACCAGTATTTTACGTGGAGCGGCTGCCTATAATCTCATAAAAAGTTTAAGCCCAACTCTTCATGACTCATTGTTTGAAGAAAAAAAAACAAGCTTAGAAAAACCTTATTATTGAATTTACTAGAGACATTTTGCATCTGCCTCGTAGTATGAAATATGTAATGCCACCCCCTCCTTGAGATCCGTTGGGTGACGAACTACATACTTAGGGCTGAGGAATCCTCGCCCTTACCTGTTGCTTAGACTCTAGTCTAACTTAGTTTAAGTAAGAAAATATTATGTTAGTACTAAGACTTACAGAAAGCAAAGATAATCTAAAAGTAGGTAATCTGCACAGCTGGCTAGTGTTGTTTGCAAATTAAACGTTACAGTATCGTTAACGTAAGTGCAGTTTGAATATGAAAAACTACAACCCCATAGTATTTTGGTTTAATTTTATGCGACATACACAATTTGTATCATACAAAAAAATGAAAACATATCCAATTCAAATAAATATTATGTGTGAAACGAGTATTATAGTTATAGTTTAAAGTTTTACGTTTCGTTTCGAGAAATCTTCATGGCGAACCGAAAACTTGAAGAAAAGCTTCGAAATGAAAGTGTATCGCAGATACGCAGGTGCTGAACACCTATACATTTTACAGCCGTCTCGCCGACTTGGAACTGGTATTCACGAGAGAGACTATTATATAGGTACTTTGAAATCACAGATCACGACTTTCTGCCTGCCGAGACCACCTCAAGCATCTGCTAAAACCTCATAAAATAAGACCACGTAATCGAAACAGATTTTTGAGCAAATACCTTTATTTTCGCCCGAGATTGGAATGTATACAGCGCAGGTTTGCGTGGAATACCAGCGCATCGCCCCCACCACGCGCCCAACACCAACATATTCCAACTATTTCTTCATCCACTCAAACATAAACCTCGTATAAAATATATTATTTCGGCAGACGCGAGTCGCCGGACAAAACACTTAACCTGATTGACCCTCCGCTGGTATTTTTATTGCATCTGAGTCTCCCGTGTTTTGGCCTCTCGAGGACACTTATGCGAACAATCTCTCCTTTAAATAGAGAGAATTTTCATCATAAAACGTTTTCACTGTTTTATAGGAACGCAAAGAGAGAAATCTAACTCCATTAATACCGACGTTACGTACAAAGGGCGAAATCGGACATTGCTCTCCGGCGTCTATTGTGCCAACTTTATGCTGGGATCCGTCTGTAGCGGCTTTTGTCATCCCCATTCCATCATTCATAAAGACTCAGTAGTGGCCAAACCGTCATCCACTCAGAGACCAGTGCCTACCTCGATTGGGAATAGCAGAATAGCTAACATAGGTACGAACATGCCAACTGTACACCTACATCTAGCTGTTTACACGTTTCCAGTCTGGCATGTGTTTTAATTACATTCGCTGCTACCCGGGATTTCATAAAGGCAACATGAATTTCCATCCAAATTATTACATTTGTACGCATCCAATATTCATGTCATTCTAATTTCAACGTGTACACAGATTGAAACAATAAATTGCATTGTTACAGCAACATGTGGGAGACACACCCTATGTGTAGAATAGGGAGTAGTCACACAATCTCGACCCCGCCACATATTACGACTAAATTAAGACAGCTTGCCTTGCCAATATGCAAATACACCCGCCGGCTTCCCCACCGTATGGTCTGCACATTACATTCAAAACAAATATTGTTTATAAACCACTTTACTTCACAAAAAGTGCAACGAGGCATTCGCCTGAATGTATTACGACTAAAACTGTGAAATTTTCTTCCTACAAACAACCCTTTGAGCATTTCAAAGCACGAATGAATTCAGCGAATCGACGATTTATTTAGTGAATGTAACTATTGCGTATTTACCTCAAAAGCTCGGTATCCCTTTGAATTGTTTACATACGTAAATAAAAGCGAGTTTGCATTTCCGCAACGTATTTGTTAGACGTTTGTTCAAACAAACAGCGGAATCCCTAAGTTCCTTTCTATCTGTGATAAAATATCACAAGGCAGTCGGTACGCATTCTTACGATTCTCGCTGCGAGCCACCGGCTCGGAAAACATCTTTTGTGTTTAACGATACCGCCCTATCCGCTCACTACGAAAAGTGTTGAAAATTCTCAAGTTTTCTCACAAACACTGATGTTAATAACAGTGATAACATAACATGTAATGGAATCGCTACGTGCATGATCAAGTATCTCTTTTATAAAGTTTTAATAAAAATCAACTCCTTGGAGATTCGCTCGGTAGCGAGCGCCGTAGCAATTTTCCAATACAGCCATCAGGGGTCTGGAACATCCTAGAGGTAGTCATCTTACAAGCTGAATTGATACTTCAGACACGCCGTGAAGCGCTATTCTCTTGAAAGCTTTTATATTATATTATCTAAGACCTTTCAACACGTGGTAGAACGTCTGTCGTCACGATCTATGGATTTCGATTCTCGCCTCTCTGGGGTATAGCGTAAAGTGTTCGGTGCAGCGAGGCACGTGTCGCAAAACACGGCTTAAATAAATTTATAAAAAGGTGCTACCGATGCTATGCATACAACGAAAACTTCTACATTCGCTGATTTTATTTGTATTGATATTGATTTTCTTTTTTATTTACTTGTATTGTCATCGCGATCGGGGATTTTCAAGGCGAGAGCACGATTACTTACTTTATATTCAGATTTTTTTATTGTATGGATATTTCTGAACCGAGTGTGCAGCTAAGAAATGGGTAAGTATTTTCCTTAACATAAAAATAATTATATTTAGTCCGTCCGTTACATTTTTTTCAAAAAATATTGGCCACGTATTTTTTGCTCTTTCAAACCTATACAAATTGATAACGATAAAGCGCATCAAGGTTCAAGAAGAGGGCTGATGACGTTATTTTAGTAAAAAGTCTACTAAAACGTGACGTCACGCTAGTTTTCAACGCACAGCAATGACGATTGTTGCGTTCAATGATTCAATACGTCTTCATTTTTCGTTTATGTTAAAAGAGAAAAGTACGTGTGCGATATTTTTCGGAAATCTATCTGACGGATTATACCCGTCAGATAGATTTCCGAAAAATATCGCCAATATGGATTATACCCAATGATATTTTAAGTAAAAGGTGTAAATAGGTTATAAGCGCTCAGCAAGCGGCACGTCAAAATGTGGCTAATTAGCCACATTTTTCTCGTCTTGTCTCTTTTCCGCTCCCGATAATTACGACATCTACTTCTACGTGTCATCTAACAGTGTGACATTGTGCCGTTCTTGAAGATCGAATGTTGTTTATGTAACCTATCTACACCTTTTTACTTATAATATCATTGATTATACTTACCTACTTAATTATTTTTCAGAATACCCAATTATTTGTGGGAGTCTGTTTATCCTGATAGTTACAAACTGAAGGTCAAGATTAAATAGGTTACTTCTAGGCGAGTAGGCCACATCATCCCTTTCCATTAGATGAAATGATGGTAAAACGCGAACCTATGATTTAAAAAAAAAACAATTTTCCTCTCTATCGACCGCAGGAAAAACAAATAAACGAGCTAGACACACAATAACTTATCACAGATTAGGATAACGTATTAGAGTGCACGTTAAAGAGCGTCACTTTCTTGCAAATTGCTGGCGGCTCAGACGGGCGGCGAGGTAGTAACGGGTTCCGCTTAAGCGATCTCTCGTCTGATGTAGATCCACATTATGTAAGTTACAGCGTTTTGGTTCACTGCCAGCCGACTGCGACGCTGTACATATGCATAGCATACGTTAATTCTACGTGTACTTGTATAGGGAAAGACGATCTTAACAATTTGCGAAAAATGAAATGTTATCAGCGTCGAGCATTTTCGATTTTTTATTTTCCAATAGTGTTAAATGTTTGAAAGTGTGCTACTTTAGTAAAACTGTAGGAGTAGGTACCTACATTATCAATCTTGATCAGAGTGCTGCCAATTCTACTAATCTGAAGATTCGGCACTCTGATTACGAAAATACTTTCACTCAAAAGTAAGCGTCACGATTTTAGTGCCGTAGGCTACTCCAAAAAATAAAGCACGGTACCCGTGGATAGGCCACGGGAAAATCTCCAAATATTGAAAAAAAAAAAATTGTTTTCCAAGGTTGTTTTACATCATTTTCATCGGATACTTTATCGATATCTCCTGGAGTTTAGTGAAAGTTGTTCGTAATCACGAGTAGCATGATCCCTTCAGACGTGATAAAGGTGCGCAGTTTATATGTAAATGAATCATTGAAATCAAGGGCGCGCCTGGCATTGTTTAAAATAAGTGGGCATTATGTGTGGGTGTGTGATTGTGGTGTGGCATGCGATAAGCACGCACTGTCGATAACTCTGGTGAGTACAGTCCAGCTTTGTTACCGCACTTACTACATAGCTCGGACACGCCTCGGCAGTCACTCGTGTATAGACCACGCTTGTCAGGCGTTCCTATTACTGAAACTGACTGAAGCATTAAATACGGCAAACCTACACCGACAGTTGGCATCTTCCGGTTTTACAGCGCGACGATCGCGTATTCGCGCGATGATCAGTTTGGGGCGATGCCTCACCGTCATATTCGAAGCTCACAGTCTACTCGTCTCGTCTAGAAATTGATCGCTTTATGAATGACAGTCGGGTATTTTACTAAGTACTATCAAAAATCTACAATAATTACGTCGGTAGTGAAATAAAGTAGTCAGGTACTAAAATAGTACAGTTCTCGTCAAATAACTTTGCCCCTCTGAAGTTGGCTACGAGTGGCTGCGTAGTAGTCAAAATTACGTACAAACTGCAACTGCGCATGCGCAAGAGACATGGGGGCGGGGATTAATTTTATGTCTCAGTCGCTCGTTTACGTTCGATGTATGCTTGCGTCCCGCTTGCTCCCGTTTACGTGACTGCACCTGCGCGATTTTTGCAAATGGCTAACTTCAGAGGGGCAAAGTTATTTGACGAGAACTGTACCTACTATTTGTGAAAAAAAGGAGTTTCACGCTTTTAAAGTTATTCTTCAGTGTTTATACGATCGAAATAATAATATTGTGTCATCCTGCATGCTTAATTTGCATGTAGATATACCTACGCATGTTTTGACAAATAAATTTATCTTTATCTTTGCTACGCAAAACGTCGCCGCGTCGTTTGTACTGGATGGTGAAAATCATCTAAGGCCTGACTGGCCCCCACCAACCGTGTCTCCACGTTGCCGTCGTGGTGGGGCTTGCGTGTCTCAGTGATCTTGGGGGCTTTGCCGGTAGAGCCACTCATGCCGGAAGGTCCCAAGTGAGAGACCAGACCAAGAGAGACACAAGAGGGGCACACCGTTCGGAGACTTGAGCAGTGTTCGGGTCCTCGGACGGTGTGCGTCTCATCGGCTTGCTCGCTGCTCTCTGGTACGCGTCTGATCATCAGACGTGACTGTGAGGGCAGCGAGCAAGCAGTGAGAGAGAGGGAGAGAGGAGGGGAGAAAGGGACCGCACCCTCAAAAAGGAAATTATGGACAGGCCTGCTAAACAGAAGCTACCCCAGGGCGGTACGGACTGCATAGCGGTCCGAGAATCCGCCACGCCTCGTGCGTCAAGCCCCTCGTATTCTGGGGGGGGCAACAGGGCTGTCCACCAACCGATTGCCGATGGCAACAGTGGCCGAGGAGGCCCCCGATCCGACTTATCCTTCGAGGACCTGATCGGGTACAATTTTAGCTCGCCTGACAGAGTGTCGGTCGGGCGGAGCGCGGACGGAGGCGCGCTGTATTGGGAGGAGGGCTCGCTTGAGCGTCGCGCGGGTGCAGAGTCGGATTCCGAGTTGGACTCCGACGACCTGGCGACCGTAAGCTCGGCGAGCCCTGTACCCGAGGGGGTGGGGGCTGCTGCGGAGGACTCCAGGTCCTTCCGCAAGCGGCCCAGATCAGAGGAGGACCAGGGGTCATCCGGCACCGAAGAGGTGGCCTCGGCCCGTAAAATCCCCACCAGCAGGCGGGGTACGGGCCGCGAGGGAGGCAAGGGCAGAGTCCTTGCCTCCAAGGATGCTGGACGACCCCCCGAAGATGGCGGTCGTGCGGCTCTTGGCTCGGAGTCCTCCGGCGGTGGGCCGGATGACTCCGGACAGGAGCGGGTTCGGAGGGCCGGGTTTGCGGAGGTGGTGGAGGCCGCGATCCGCGATGTGGCCTTGAAAAGGAAGTTATCTTCCAAAAACAGGGCCATAAGCGCGGCGCTGGCCTCCATCCTGGCGGCAGCGGAGGCTAACCGAGGTGGGCCTCCAGCGGACGAGCTGTCCAAGCTGCGGGCGGAGGTCACCCGCTTGGCTGCCGCCACCGAGCGTCTCCAGAGGGAGAACGCGGGGCTCCGAGCAGACCTGGCCAGGCTCCAGGGAGCCGGCCCACAGGGGGCGCCTAAGGGGGGGCGCAAGGAGGACAGCCAGCCCGTGCCGCAGGAGGGGCAGGTGCTGGACCTTGTGCGGCAGGAGATGGCTGCCTTCCAGGCGCGGTTCTCCGTCCTGGAGGGCATCGTCCTGCGCCCCCCGTTAGCGGCGAGTGGGAAGGCTCCAGGCCGGAAGGCGGCATCGTACGCGGCCGCCGTGGCTGCCACACCGGGGTCGTCCGGCCAGGACAAAGGGTCCGGGCCGGCACCCGCGAAGCCGGTGTCGGGAAAACCAGACCCGGCCCCGGGAAGGAAGAGGAAGGGTGGGGCGGCTGCGCGGACGGCGAAGGCTCCTGCGCCAGCCGTGCAGCAGCTCCCCCCGGCTTCCTCGCCTTCTGAACCTCCCCCGGCTCAAGCCGAATGGCAAGTGGCCGGGGAGAAGAAGAAGGCGGGTAAGGCAGCCAGGGCGGCAAAGAGGCGGGAGAGAAGGCGGCGGCAGCGAGCGCGAGGCGTCGCGGCTGCGCTCCGCGCCCCGAAGACCGCGGCTGTAGTTTTAACGCTGCAGCCGGACGCGGTCAAGAGGGGCGTGACGTATGCCAACACGCTCACCAAGGCCAAGGAGGCCATCAACCTCGGTGAGCTTGGCATCGTCGGGGGTCTCCGGCTCAGGGTCACCATGACCGGGGCCAGGATGCTCGAGATCCCTGGAGCAGGCAGCGGTCCGGCCGCGGACGCTCTAGCCGAAAGGCTTAGGGCGTCCCTGGGCGCGGATGACGTCCGAGTGTCCAGACCCACGAAGTGCATAGATATGCGCATCTTGGGCCTGGACGACTCCGTCACGGAGGAGGAGGTGTTGGCCGCCGTCGTCAGGACGGGGGGGTGCTCTGCAGAGGAGGTGAAGGCGGGCACCATCCGTCCTGACAACACGGGCATGCGAACCGTAGTGGTGAGCTGCCCCGTGTCGGCGGCCAAGAAAATCTCAGAGGGCCGAAGGCTCTTGGTGGGCTGGGTCTCCACGCAGGTGAAACTGCTGGAGCCCAGACCTCTGAGGTGCTTCCGTTGCCAAGTTGGCAACCATGTCGGAGCACTCTGCACCTCGGAGGTGGACCGCAGTGACCACTGCTTCCGCTGTGGTCAGCCCGGTCACAGGGCCGGCTCGTGTGACGCCGCGCCGCACTGCTTCGCATGTGCGGCAGCTGGCAAGCCGGCCGATCACTGGGCTGGGGGCAAAGCCTGCGGTCCACCCGCCAGGGCCGGGACGAGGAAGAAACCCTCCTCCACCGCCGTCGCCGCCGCCGTCGCTTCCGCCGCAGCCGCCGCCACCGTCGCCGCCGCTGCAACTGCTCGGGAGGGGGCGAGAATGGAGTGCCAGTAATGGCCCCATTTCGCCTCCTCCAGACGTACGTCGATCGCTGCGCCTCTCAGGAACTGACGCTCCTGGGCAAGGCGCAGTGACTGACGCCTGCGGACAGCGAGCAATGGGTAGCTCGCTGTCCGATCAGGTCAGGCCAGAGTCGACGGCGCGTTCACTCCAAACGCGCCGTCAGCAACGAGCAGTCAGCAACGGAGACGGGGCCCGCCAGGGCCAGAGCCTGCCAGGGTTGCGGAATTGTTCGAAAGAGTTACCGCGGCCCTGGGAAGAAAGGCACTAGGAGGACTAAGGGTGGGTTTTAGTCAGTAAAAGTCTGACACTCCCTGCCGCTCCACCCAGAGCGGGAGGGGTCATTTGATGATTTCCCATCCTATAAAAAAAAAAAAAAAAAAAAAAAAAAAGGCCTGACTGGCGAGTGACGTCACACGCACTCAGTGCCCTCTCTGAAACAGATTGTAAATCGCTCACAACTAGGTACTTCCTTTTCTTAGGGTTCCGTTCCTCAAAATGAAAAAACGGAACCCTTATAGGATCACTTTGTTGTCCGTCTGTCTGTCTGTCAAGACCCTTTATCTCGGGAACGCGTGGAGGTATCAAGTTGAAATTAAAACCATATACTCAGATCTACAGTCCTTTGAAGGTGTGAAAAAATATAAAAAATGATACAATCGTTTATGCCGCAAAAACGTATATTTCGACACTCTCAAGGGAATAAAAATTTTATAGTGTACTTCCCGTTGACCTAGCCTAGAGTCATGAAATTTGGCAAGAAGATAGATCTTACATTACAAATACAGGGAAAAGTCCTAAATTTTTTAGTCTTGGAATTGGAGTTTTATCATATAAAAATATTTTTTTTGCGTTTAATTACGGTTGAAGAATAAATTTTCATTGATGTACCTATGGGAGAGCATTTTTTCAACGACCAATCCTTCAATCTTAACTGCTATATTTTTGTCAGAGTAATAATAATAATAATAAACCATTTATTTTCAGGTTACAAAGACCCATAGATAAATACCTTAACCTACTAATGTAATGATAATGTAATGTAATGTAATGATATGCTTTCATAGTTTATAATAAACTTCCTTATAAACTTGGAAAAAATAAAGACCCGATCGCACCGAGGGGGTGCGCGAGTCCGACTCGCACTTGTCCGGTTTTTAGACTTGAAAACTTTTTTTTGCCGAAACTTGTACTCAACGCACATTGCATTGGCTTAAATTTTGTTAGTGATGACGTGTACTGTGTAGACACTGCCAACACGACGCTTCCCATGTTCTGTATTTGTCACCAAGTAGGTAATGTTATGTAAACAAACAATAATGGTGGCTATATACCTACATGAAATTATCTGTGCTTAGTTCTAGCGGTACTACCTAACGCGACGTAAATAAACATAGCTGTGTAATGCACAAATAATGAGAAGGACGATATGCGATACGTTTGGTTCCTAAACCTAACTTAATATTGATTTAAGGTTACGTAGGCCGCGGGATGCGAATGATCGCATAGGTAGTTCCTGTCCAAGGTGGAACGACGATACTAGAACTAAACGATAGGACTAGAATTACCTATGTCCAGTTTATTTTTTGAGTGGCCTCTCGCAAGTCAAGCTAGGAGGTTGTCGTCTGCTTCTCCGGACTTGCCTGTGGCGGCCTTTATATTATTTTTAAAACCTCCAGCCAGGGCTTATAAAAAACTCAACAATTTTATTACGCAGCTACACGCCATGGGCACGACCTGTTGGGTACGGACCTCGGCTTAGGGCGTCGCTGGGGAAAGGACAGCTAGGGATAGCTACTTATTGCCTGTATAGGCAGGTAGGTGTATAGCCTTAAGTGAAGTAGGTACCTAACTAATAGGGGAAGAGCTATCCTCCTGATTACTCCTAAGTACCTATAATGTCAGTGCGAAAGTCCATGTGCGAACGGTTTGTGCCAATACTACATAATTATAAGGGTCAGCTCACATTAGGCGTCGCTTTTTTAGCTTAAGACTGGACTGGCCTCCAAATTCAGATGCAGCATTGACGATGTCGCCAAATCGCGTTTTGATGAACCTAGTATATTTCGACCTGACTAGGTACTCCTGACGTAGGTACCTAGACCAGCATAGGACACCCACCCAAAGGCTACGTGGGCACTGTTCAGAGTCGAGAGACAGCGAGTTACCTAGCGAGAAGCGAAGTGAAACAAACGTTCTATAATTTTAGAAACTAGCCACACTTCGCTTTTGGTGCCTTCGCGAGTAGACTAAACAGGTGAGTGCATCCAAGTCACTCATTAGGCTCTAGGCCAGAGACTTGTATAGTTCACTCATTAGGCTCTAGGCCAGAGACTTGTATAGTCTAGCCACAGGCACTAAACGCCTCCACCACATAGCTGACATAGCCTACGGTCCCCCCTTGAACAGCACAGCTAAGTAATAGCAAATTTATTGCAAATCTCTTACCAATAGATGCACCATCGAGTTGTTTCAACGACTATCTTCCTGAGCGTCGTCAAGTTGTTCCATTGTAAAGATTTTATATTTTAGTCCATAATTTTGTAGGTTACACTTGAATATTCAGTTATTTTGTATCTTAGGTTTGTCTTAACTCGCACTCCCGGGATGGTACATTATTTTAATACGCGCTCTTTACACGCCCGTCGGCGTCAACATTTGAAAAAACCAATGGAAAAACATCTGAAAAAAATTTAACATATTTTTCCAAATCGAGAGTCCATTGCTGCATTATTGCCAACTACTGCGTATTTGAATATTGATCATAGACTAGAAACTCATAAGTTTCTTCTTTCATTCACATAAATACTCATCTATACTAATATTATAAAGAGGAAAGATTTGTTTGTTTGTTTGTTTGTTTGTTTGTTTGTTTGTTTGAAATGAATAGGCTCCGAAACTACTGGACCGATTTGAAAAATTCTTTCACCAGTAGAATCGTACATTATCGATGATGGACATAGGCTATAGAATATTTTCAAAAAAGTTAGGGATCCGTATGAAAACTTCGATAATATAACCCAAGGTGTGAGAAAAAATCCTTATATCGCGTACGCTGCGGAATCTATTGACAATAGAGCAAAGTGATGTACTACAGTTTTATAGAGGTCATCAATGTCTACAAAAAAGTCCGCGATACCATATGTCTAACTATTATGGTTAAGTCACCGTGACCGCTTTTTGTTCAAATTATTCAAGCAAATCCTTGGTGATATGAAAAAAGGGTGATTTCGGTATTATGATATTAATCCTTATCCATTTAAATGGTTTGATAATTAAGGTTGATTATGTCCGTGTAAATCACTTTTTAAATTATTCAAATCGGACCTTTCGTTCAAAAGTTACGACGGTAATAAACATGCTCGGAGTAAGAAAAATGTCGCGGCTTGAGCGAACTGGGGAGAATCATAACAATGCTTGGTCCGATGAAGTTGAAAATGATTTCGATAAAACAATAAGAATAACAAATGTTTGGATTTTTCGCAAATAAACTACATCTATACTAATATTATAAAGAGGAAAGATTTGTTTGTTTGTTTGTTTGTTTGTTTGTTTGTTTGTTTGTTTGAAATGAATAGGCTCCGAAACTACTGGACCGATTTGAAAAATTCTTTCACCAGTAGAATCGTACATTATCGATGATGGACATAGGCTATAGAATATTTTCAAAAAAGTTAGGGATCCGTATGAAAACTTCGATAATATAACCCAAGGTGTGAGAAAAAATCCTTATATCGCGTACGCTGCGGAATCTATTGACAATAGAGCAAAGTGATGTACTACAGTTTTATAGAGGTCATCAATGTCTACAAAAAAGTCCGCGATACCATATGTCTAACTATTATGGTTAAGTCACCGTGACCGCTTTTTGTTCAAATTATTCAAGCAAATCCTTGGTGATATGAAAAAAGGGTGATTTCGGTATTATGATATTAATCCTTATCCATTTAAATGGTTTGATAATTAAGGTTGATTATGTCCGTGTAAATCACTTTTTAAATTATTCAAATCGGACCTTTCGTTCAAAAGTTACGACGGTAATAAACATGCTCGGAGTAAGAAAAATGTCGCGGCTTGAGCGAAGTGGGGAGAATCATAACAATGCTTGGTCCGATGAAGTTGAAAATGATTTCGATAAAACAATAAGAATAACAAATGTTTGGATTTTTCGCAAATAAACTACATACATAATAAGGGGTGAAGCAGGGGTTGCAGCAAGTTTTTAGGGGAGGACATTATTGCTTGCTTTAATTTACGTCGGAATGCTATGAACGAACTAAAAATGGGATTATTGAAACAGATGTACCTAACAATTTTTGCAATCAACTCCTGACGACGGGGTGAACGGAGTGAACAGTTGCGCTGAACCTGAGACCATAGAATAAGTAGAAATGGCTAAGTAATAAATGTAATTATTGAAAATCGTTGTGCTTAATTTTCCAAAACTAACCTTTATAAGGGGGTATAGGGGGCGTTGAAGTTTGTGGAGTACCTACTAAATCCGCGCGGACGAAGTCGCGGGCGAAGTGCTAGTACATAATAAGGGGTGAAGCAGGGGTTGCAGCAAGTTTTTAGGGGAGGACATTATTGCTTGCTTTAATTTACGTCGGAATGCTATGAACGAACTAAAAATGGGATTATTGAAACAGATGTACCTAACAATTTTTGCAATCAACTCCTGACGACGGGGTGAACGGAGTGAACAGTTGCGCTGAACCTGAGACCATAGAATAAGTAGAAATGGCTAAGTAATAAATGTAATTATTGAAAATCGTTGTGCTTAATTTTCCAAAACTAACCTTTATAAGGGGGTATAGGGGGCGTTGAAGTTTGTGGAGTACCTACTAAATCCGCGCGGACGAAGTCGCGGGCGAAGTGCTAGTTAGATAATAAACTCACGTTTTTCTCTTCATTCGTTTTCAACGACGACGCGGGTAGGCAGCGCCATCTTGTGACTCGCGACTACAATCAATGCCACTAGCAGGCTGACAGTCTCGTCCCAAATATGATAGATGGCAGAGGCAGACCGTCCACAACCACAACACAAGAAGGGAAGGGTGCATTAAAAAGGCAATGTATGAAAACTGTTTGGTCTGTTCAAAAGAGAACGTAATTCAAATTTGTACTAACTGAGTATGATGTTTATGTAATAAATGAGTAACCTACTTACTTAGAACCTAGGTACTTACTTTTTTCTGGTAGGTACTTACCTAACTTAACCTATAAATATTCTCCAAAGGGTTAGGCAGAGGCATACGAGACCTTTGTAATGTGGGGCGAGGTCATTGTCATCGACACTTTACACCCCTCACTGCTGCTGAGAAACTCCTGTTGGGAAAACCCATTGCCCGACCCGAAAATGGAACCCAGGGAGCTCAATATACACGCCCATAATAGTAGATTATGCACCCAGGGGATAAAGCAGTGTCTTGTGTCACGGGCGTCATATTGAATCTCGAACGCAAAGAAGGATTCGGGAGTTAACTCCCGAGCGTAGCGAGGGAGTTTAGAGTTTAACTCACGAGCGAAGCGAGGGAGTTAATACAAGAATCCTGAATGCAGCGAGGGATTCAAGCTAGCCCAAGACAAAGACACCTTTATCCCCGAGGAGGATACTCTACTTTTCACACCTCCTGTGAGAAAATAAGAAGCCATAATACGAAAAACGAAATATTTTAAATTTACAAACACTAAGTAGAGATATGTATTTAGAACTATACTGTTTCCCTACTTAAAAAAAGTTAGTTTTAATACCATACGGATTTGCAATATCCGCGCCTTTTTTGCGTTCCACTCGGTATGCCTAGTGCCTACCACATAGCGGCCACGACCAACTCGATTTTCGTTTTTTTTTTTACTTCTCTGTGGGTAAGTAAATATGTGCAGGCCTAATGTTAGCAACCTAATACAATTTATGTGTACACAAAGCTTTATACAGAGCTTTATATCAGCTGGTAGAATGGGTTCGGACGCTTGGCTGTATGCAATTTGAATTTAGAACGCCATAGGAGATGCTCGAGAAAATAGTTTTTAAATTAATAAATCGACTATAAATGGGTTTTAAGTGTTATTCTTATCCTTTTATACAATAATCCGTACATAACCAATTATTCTTATAATATTGTCTTCAATCCTGGACCCTGGTCAATCCTTATGATTTTGTAGAAATTCGAGAATATCATCCCTAAGTAGTAAGAGTATCGAGAATATCTTTCTTCTTTCTGGAACAGAAAGAGAGAGACAGAGACAGAAGGCGTTGTGAGTACCTAATACCGCCAATTGAGCAGACAGATGAGGTTCCAAATTTGAATCACATTATTGACCAGCGGGTTATAATGAAATCCAGTACAATATTATTGCCCGGCAGTGCCACCGGCCAAAAATGACTCACTTTAGGTTAGGTTAGCATGACATATAATTTGACGTTTTCGATCAGGTGGTGTGAAAAACACATTGTTAGTAGGAATGTTACGGGTATCTACCTACCCAGACACAAAAACAATCTCAGCGAAAGATTTACATTAAAAAGCCTTCGGGCGACTCTAATAAAATTAACAGTGAACTTTTTAAACAAGGTGTGGGGTGCAGGATTGAAATTCAAATCGGTCTCAAGCATTGTTAGTATAATTAGTACGGTTCGGTAATTGAGTAGACATCCAGCCTGCTGGACGGAAACTTTCTCTAATAAAAATATCGTAAATTTTTTGAAAGTTTTGGATTTATTTTCATTTCATGGATTGATCGTTCTTGGTTGTAGTTACAAGTTCTGAGGCTTGTTTAGGTACCTATTCTTCTGAGATTTTCCAACATGTAGGTAGGTACTTACAGTGTTGTTTCACTTGTATCTCTATGTTGAACAGGTGGGGTCCCGGAGCTGTCTTCAATAGCTCACGCACCCTGGACTCTTAGTTGAGGGTTCTCCTCAAAAAAAGACATCAGAAGAATACTTAAACCTCTAATTTTGAAATAGGTACCAGGGATTCATTAGCAACACTAAGTAGACATCTCAAGACAAAATGGACGCCTAAACCAACAAACTAATACAAATGCTATTAGAGATGCGGAACCCATACGTTTTACTGTATGTAAATTAGAGCTGACGTTAGCCGCAAACATTGGGTGAATTAATGTCTCTGGAACGTCTTATACATTCCCTGGGGAGGATGTGGAGCCGTCTCCGTACTTCCCTGTTTTACATTTAATTATATTCCGATTTGAATAAGTTAGCAGAGTGGAAGTCAATATGTTGGTGAAAAGAACGACTGATAAATTAATCATTGTACAAACCCACATAAAATAGTTACCTACTTAACTACACACAGTAAAATCATAGGTAACCTATTGACAAAGCTCATAAGTCGTAGCCGGTACACGTAACAATTGGAAGAAGCTATCCACATACTGAAACGCAAGGTTGTGACGAATAGACTGAGATCCCAGAGTCCCCAGATCTTACTTATTTTCTCACTAACAAAAATGTGGGGTAGGTAGAGTAGCGTTAGTAGGTATGTACTTTTAACATACGCACACGTTCCTGCTCGCTTGGTCCGACGGCCAACATCTTTTTTTTTTGTGATATATAAAAATATTTCAGTAGTCAAGGAGGTAGTGTTACATCCTCCCAAATCCTGGCAGACTTTAGCTTTCGTATGCACCTAGTCAATAAACTACTTATGCCCAAATTAGGAATGAGATAATCTCACTCGAGGTGGTGACCAGCTCTTAGACTATTACAATGATTAAACAGTCTAATGTACAGTTCTCGTCAAATAACTTTGCCCCTCTGAAGTTGTGTCGAGTGGCTGCGTAGTATTCAAAATTACGAACACACTGCAACTTCGCATGCGTAAGAGACATGGGGGCGGGGCGCGATTTTATGTCTCAGTCGCTCGTTTACGTTCGATGCATGCTTGCGTCCCGCTTGCTCCCGTGTACGTGACTGCACCTGCCCGATCTTTGCAAATGGCTACCTTCAGAGGGGCAAAGTTATTTGACGAGAACTGTACTAAGTAATTTTTTAACCAATTTCTGTAAAACATAAAAATCAGTAGGTGGCTTTAGCACCTGATACCTGGAAATCGGCCGTCGCACTTCGGCCCTAGCTATCAGGTATGTATGCGTATGTTAAAAGTACATACATAGGTAGGTACTAACACTATTCTACACATTTTGTTAGTAAGAAAATAAGTAAGGTCTGGCAGGACTGAGATCTTTGTCTAGAAGGGAGCTACCGGATACGAAATGATTGACGTTACGTGGATGTAGGTCTACAGACCGAAAATTCTTCAATGAAAGCTACACTACTGTTTAGCGTCATAATATGCTGTATTTAATCCCGAAAAAAGCATAAAAAACTTATCATGTTCTATGATTGAATGAAGCAGGAAGCAGCTTACCCAAACCGAGGTTTTCGATTGGAAATCTAGGTTAGTAAACTATCATCATCTGCCTAGCCTTTTTTTCCCCAACTATATTGGGGTCGGCTTCCAGTCAAACCGGATTCAGGTGAATGCTAGTTTTTTTTGTTAGTAAATTATATGCATGTAAAATATCATCCAAATCCGATAAGGAGTATTATAGGGGTAACAGACATCCATTCTCACAACTTTTCGTATTTAAAATAATAGTAGGTAGCATAGCATTCAATGTCCGAACCGATACACGGGTAGAGGTAGATACGCAGTGTAATTAAAAGAATAAAAATTTCATAAGTAATCATTTATTAATTAGCTACTCAAAGAAATCATATTAAATTATATGGGCAGATTCTACCTAACTGTAGGTACGTAGTTAGTTGCTCGATCAAGTATGAATATTAATTAAAAGTCTTGCAGTAGTTTAATATCCAAAAGAAACATTGTGTTTGATGTTTGTGAAAAACGTGCAATGATAGATAAAAACGATTTTGTAGAAAAATATTTTCACAGCAAACAGGATTGATAAAGAAAAATATATGGGTGTCTTATCAATGAATTGATCGAAGTTCATTGATTATCGATCGATTGGTGTGGTAGCTTTTGGTGTAGTAGTCACTATCAATCGACGTAGATTGATCCATTTTACCATCGATTGATTAGTTTGGTACCACCTTAAAGGTTCCATGTTACCATTTGGCTACGGAACTCGTAGGCGATATAAAGTAGTATAAAATAAAGTCTATTAAATTAAACATAATATTATATTGTAGACTTGAACTAACCTGTCGTACAAAAACGCAGATCTTTTGGTATACTATACTTTCGTTTAGTATAAAAGTAACTGTTGTAGTAATTTCAAAATAAATATAAAGCGATTATGTGATGACTACTGACGACATTTATAAATATTGTAAATATCAAAAAATCACAAAAGCTAAATGTATCTGTAGGTTATTGGGCACATAATTTATGGAGTTATTTTTTGATAAATTTAATTTTTTTATACAAGTGCATGGTCAGATAAATTGATGACATCTGAATAATGGGCTTTACCAAATTTTAAGTGTTCTAAGCATTATATGAATTTCATACTTTGCATTTTTCTACATATGGACACTACATAAGTATAAAAATAATCTGCGAATATCCAAACAAAACAATTCTACGCCTAATATTAATGATATTAAATTAAAGCTATAATTTTAGTAGTTTTCTCTACTATTTAGCTCAAATTAACGCGAGACGTATTTAATAACACTTAATGTCTAAATAAAACTAAGAACAATTCATAGTTACTGGGGTTTATCCCAAGCGTATGGTTTAGTTTGTAAAGGTGCGACCACACTGCATGGTATCGGAGTTGATTGATGGAAATCGATCGAACTTATTCCGTGCGGTGTAACTACGGACTAGGTTTTTCGAAATTTAACAAAGCGACTGCTGATCCATTGTTTAGCGATCCATGGCAGTTTGGTCACACCTTAATGTAAACATAGAATCTATTTCTACTTGTTTATTATTTATAAGGTATTGTATTTGTACTTCACAACAGTATTACTGAGTATTGTTAGGTTGCTATACAATATGCAATAGCGTATGGCTACATACTGTGAGGCAGTAGGTGCATCTGGCTAGTGGGTAAAAACTTATGCAGTGAGATTTTAGGGGCTAGATATAATAGGGCATAACTCTTTTATGGATACAATTTTTAGCATTATTTGTTTTTAGTATTGTCTCTGGCCAGCAGTGAAGGCAAAAGTTTTGTGAAATTTTCTAGCCTTTAAAAATAGAACGTTGTATTGTTATGTACACGAAAAATACACACTGGATAGTATTGTTTTGGTTGAAAGCCATCAAGACTTACGGTAAGATTACCTGGTTAGGTTATTATTATTATCCAATATCTTAGTAATACTAGCGACATAATTAATTCTGAATTATATTTAAGCTTCTCAGATCACGATGATTAATTATTATTTATAAGTTTTAATAAAATCTTTAGTAAATAACAGTAAATATTAATCTTAAGAAAATATAGTGTTATAATTATAAGAAAATATGTACGTATGGCACTCAAAAGATATAGCTTCTTAGGATGATTATACATATAATTGTTATATATTAAAGTATTGTATACTCGATATATGTAGGCACTTATAAATAGAGATGCCCAGGCTAGGCGATGATTAACTTGTGTTTCGAGTGGTAACACACAATTTGGAACACTTTTAAGCATCCTCAATGTATTTTAGATAGACATGGCTACATATTTTTATAGCGATGTTTGATTCAATTGTCATCTCCCATTACTGGACTCTTTTGCAAATATAACATGATTACTTAATTCATTCATCCGTTTTTTTCAGCGCGAATAATAAATTCACAAAATATTAATTTTCATAACTAACAATAGAGAATGGAAGCAATCTTTTCCTCTGGAAAAATCTTCGATATCGTAACTTTCATCATTAGAATTACATATTTATAATATGCATAACTTCGTTCGTTTTTAAATTAAAGTGCAAGCGTTAACAGAAGGCACTTGTTACTTTTTAACCATCACAACGCGGTAGCACCATTCAAAATAATTTTTGTGCAAAACCGACAGAGATAATTAAACAACTGGTGATTGTGTCGTCCCGTAACATAACACTTGGGTAGTCTGTGTGTGTAACAACCACTTTTTTACCTAATGCTAAAGTTCAAATTGAGAGGACGCCACTGAGCCAATACCTGCAAATCCTGACTTCGGCCTACTACTGGGAAATTCCATAAGGAAAAACCCAATATTAATTTACCAGGATCGAATTCAGAACCCCAGGGCATAATGGTCAACAGACGTGATTATAGCCACTTGATTCCAACAAATTGTCTAATTCTCTCGATCGATCGTTACGAAAAAAAGTTCGTAGCGTATCTTAATATTATGCTTATTAACGAAATGATATTATTTACAGAGACTAGTAACATTATATTAATAAATACGAAGCTATATTTACATGAGAGTTATTCGGATGATACACTCCAAGGCCTCAAGCGTTGTTATTTAGTTTTTAACAGCAACAGCAATTTTAACAGATGAAAAACCACTTTTTTATTTTCAAAACTTCTACTTGTTATTTTTTTATTATTTCTACAGCACACATGTTATTATGACCATAAAATTCAACATTTGTGACATACTTTCACTCAATTCTTTTATATTATAATGAACACACTAAAAATGAGAAATCACTAATTTCTTTATGGTAAGATATTGTCTCGAAAATTGCTTATCACTTTACCAATACAACCAGAAACGACCAGTTTTAGTCAACCAAATTTAACATTGCTACGTTTTGTATTGAGCTTACTAATATTCTAATGTGCGACCATTACTTTAAACTGACGGTAACTAAAGTTTACTTAGGGTGATATATTAACACCCACACGACCATTGTTGCATCGATTCGTCGATCAGCGATCACAGATTATGATCGACTCGATCTGGCTTGGTAAAACTTGCGCTGGTCCATCGATAAATCGAATAAAACTGAATGTTTCCGTGGATTATTCGGGCTCATGAGATTGAGCCTGATTAATCGATGAAACAATTTGGTGTTATATATCGACGTCTATAAAAAGCATCGATCAACAACAATTGTGTAGGTGTGGCAGCACCTTTAAAATACTATAAACGTGCAAAACATTCTAAATTCAAATCGAAACAACATATTGACAACTCCTGGCCGTTATATCAGAGACCATTCACTGCAGAGTGCACCATCCGCGCATTAGTCAAAGGTTGACGGCTCCATTCTCCCCGTAGTACTCGGCTACGTCGCCATTCATCTGATCCCTGATCACTATAGTCGGGTTGTTTGAACAAGAGGAGTTGTTGGAGAGTGTCCGGCGGGTGGCCTTACATCGCTGGCACTCTACGACGACTATGGAGTTGGTGTCCATGTCGGTTTCTGTGCTGCTGGTGCGGCGGAGGTGCGTGGGGCTGTCGTGCAGGCGGTGTTCCTGTATCGCGCGCCATAGTCGGAGCTCGACGCCGCCTCTGTCGAAGGGAAATGTTTGTTTTTACTAAATTGGAAGTGTTTTGTTTCTTATGACGACCGAGTGGGTACTTATTTATCGATAAAGCACTGACATGTTCATGGTTTCAATAGTTACTGATTATTGATGAATGTCAGCGTAGGATTTATTTTCATAATTTTATTTACCCATCAAGTAGGCAGTTTGTTGGTCACTAACCACTGCCGCCTCGGCATTTGCAATACTAGATGCATAGTAGGTACAATAACTCCTCCCGCTACGGCGCAGCAGGAGAGAGTGTCAGACTCTTTACTCCACTTACTTCAAGTCAAGCCTGGCGATATCCTCCCTCTGCGCGTGTAGCAGCAGGTCAGGCAGCACGTAGCAGTGTCGTAGCAGCGCGGAGGCCACCGCGGCGGGCAGCCCCCGGGCCGCCACCCAGTGGCGCAGGCGCGCGGCTTCTGTCTCGTGCACGTCGTCGGACAGTTCGCCCGCTTCGGAAGGCGGCTCGCTTGGACTGGCGAATAATTCTGGGGTGGGGCTGCTGTAAGAAAAGTGACATTATATTTGCGTCATGTGACAGTGTACTGTTAGTTCGTAACCGCTAGTAATGTCCAGTTCATACCACTACTGAACATACGAGTTTAAATAAATATAAATTGTCTTCTTCTTTTTGATTCAATGGTAAACTCTTTAGATTGTTTTGGACTAGTAGATGGCTGCGTTAATTGTAGCATCAGCGTCCCCCAAAGTGTAGGTGTATTGGCACTCTGGGTACGCCGACGTGTGGCTCATGGTCTGAACAGGGGCACCGCACTCATACTGGGTACCCGAGGTATCTCTAAAACTCTATTTTAGCAAGTTGTGTTTTAAGCAAGGACCAATTTAAAGAGTATATTTTACTGGTGGTTTTTATTATTTTTAGCCTATTCCGCCCCAATGCAGGACAAAGGCCTCCCTTTCTTCCTTCCATTCTTCCCGGCTCTGGGCTAGTGTGGACCAGTCCTGTCGCCAGGCATCAAGCTCGTGCCGCCACCTTCGCCTGGGTCTGCCGCGACGCCGCCGGACATGTTCTGGGACCACATTGTGTAGCTTCAGGTTCAGTCCAAGAGTCGTTCGACATGCGGCAGACGTGTCCGACCCAGTCCCAGTTAAGCTTGGCTATTTTTGAGTGACGGCGGCGATTTGTGTTTTGGAGCGCATCATCATACTAAATCAGTTAAGGCTAGCCAATTATCAAAGATAAGATAAAAATATTTAGATTGAGTAATTGATCTGAGACTAGTAAACGGTTTTCTCAAACCGAGCTTCTATTGTTCATTACTTATCTTTAAGGACGCGTTTCCAAATCATTACTTTTTTACACAAAAGTATGTTTATTAAATAAAATGCTTTACTAAAAATGCTTTGGTACGTTTTCTAAATAAATGTACCGAAGTAAATCACTTCGGTACATTTATTGAGAAACTGTACGTATCTAAAATTATATTTATAGTTCAGAATCGTACCATGTACATCTATCAACAATTCATGGGAAAAACATTTTAAGAATGCAAAGCATTTTATTTAATAAACATACTTTTGTGTATAAAAGTAATGATTTGGAAACGCGTCCTTAACATTACATTCTTGTTGTTACTTGTAACATACGATGCTTTTAAATTATCTCATTACACTTAAAGAATTTAAAAGGCGTTCCCGATCGCGTCGTCGCGCCAACAAAGGTCGCCTTCCGATTTTGTTGAACAAATGGTCGCGTCGATCACATATTCGAAAGATGATCGCTTTCAACTAGAACGACGCCGAAGGTTAAAAAAAAAACCTTTTAACTTACCGCGACTTCTTCTCGACAATCTCTCTAAGTATCATCGTATGCGTTTTCTGCTCCTCCAGCATCTGTCGCAGTAGACTCTGATACTGTTGATAGCTTTCTAGAAGTTCTTGATGTAACCTGGAATTAATATCATTAAATTTAAGTAAATACTGACAGGGTCAGGATCGTCACCTAAGATGGACGTTGGAACAGAGGCAAACCTAAAGAAGATGGCGCGCTATCTTATTTAGGTTCAAATCGTCACGCCATGGTGTGACGATTTGGACTCATTCCTGATGGACTGGCCCGAAAAGACAAGAGATAAAGTTAGCTAGAAAATACGGGGGAGGCTTTTGCCCAGCTTATTTTGTTTAGCTTATGTTGTCCCCCCTGACAACATAATAAACTAGTTTAACATGCACAGACAAGTGCATGCTAAACTAGTTCATGATGATTTCCAAAATACGAACTTACCCTTCATTAATCAGAATACATTGAAGACATATTAACTTTTACACTGAAACGATGTGTTAGGCGTCATACAAAAACTTCGTCGTCTTAATCATCATCATATCAGTCGAAAGACGTCCACTGCTGGACAAAGGTTTCCCTCAAATGGGTTTGCCATAATCGCCACGCTTGGCAGGCGGGTTGGCGATCGCAGTGTAGCTGTAGCAATGTATCTACAGATAATGCTGCTGTTCATTCTTTGGTGAGTCCCTTAGTCGCCTCTTACGACACCCACGGGAAATGGTGGGATGGTGCTATTGTCGTGGTCGTCTTATTACTAAGCGATAATTGCGCTAATAAGCGAACGTCGCATTAATTTGTTCGGCGAAACAAATTAATGTAACGAAGGCGCCTACGGTTTCGGACGACGCGATCAGTTTCGTCTTACAAATTAATGTGACGATCGCGTATTCGCGCGATGACATCAACGTAAGGTTCAGTTGAAAACCAGCGTCAGGCAACTCCTAGTTGTCTGGCATTTTGCTGAACTAGCCCTATTTGGCGCAGCCGTGGGGCACACAATATTATTGTTTTAAAATTAATTTTCTTTTTATTTGTACTCCTATATTGTGCTCTGTGTGTGCGAAATAAACTAGTTTTCTTTCTTTCTTTATATGATTACTTTGCATTAAGACGACGCCTTATAGTTTTTTATCAATCAACTAAGAGGCGTACACAAAAGATCCAATGTACTCATACTCACTTCTGGTTCTCATGCCTCAACGCATGCAGCGCGTGTGTATCCCTCGCGGAGTTGGTGGACGACATGGCGGACGGCGTGGCGTCCGGCGCAGCGCCCGCGCCGCCGCGCCGCCCGTCCTGTCCCGCTAGGTTCGAATGTACTCACTTCTGGTTCTCATGCCTCAACGCATGCAGCGCGTGTGTATCCCTCGCGGAGTTGGTGGACGACATGGCGGACGGCGTGGCGTCCGGCGCAGCGCCCGCGCCGCCGCGCCGCCCGTCCTGTCCCGCTAGGTTCGAATGTACTCACTTCTGGTTCTCATGCCTCAACGCATGCAGCGCGTGTGTATCCCTCGCGGAGTTGGTGGACGACATGGCGGACGGCGTGGCGTCCGGCGCAGCGCCCGCGCCGCCGCGCCGCCCGTCCTGTCCCGCTAGGTTCGAATGTACTCACTTCTGGTTCTCATGCCTCAACGCATGCAGCGCGTGTGTATCCCTCGCGGAGTTGGTGGACGACATGGCGGACGGCGTGGCGTCCGGCGCAGCGCCCGCGCCGCCGCGCCGCCCGTCCTGTCCCGCTAGGTTCGAATGTACTCACTTCTGGTTCTCATGCCTCAACGCATGCAGCGCGTGTGTATCCCTCGCGGAGTTGGTGGACGACATGGCGGACGGCGTGGCGTCCGGCGCAGCGCCCGCGCCGCCGCGCCGCCCGTCCTGTCCCGCTAGGTTCGAATGTACTCACTTCTGGTTCTCATGCCTCAACGCATGCAGCGCGTGTGTATCCCTCGCGGAGTTGGTGGACGACATGGCGGACGGCGTGGCGTCCGGCGCAGCGCCCGCGCCGCCGCGCCGCCCGTCCTGTCCCGCTAGGTTCGAATGTACTCACTTCTGGTTCTCATGCCTCAACGCATGCAGCGCGTGTGTATCCCTCGCGGAGTTGGTGGACGACATGGCGGACGGCGTGGCGTCCGGCGCAGCGCCCGCGCCGCCGCGCCGCCCGTCCTGTCCCGCTAGGTTCGAATGTACTCACTTCTGGTTCTCATGCCTCAACGCATGCAGCGCGTGTGTATCCCTCGCGGAGTTGGTGGACGACATGGCGGACGGCGTGGCGTCCGGCGCAGCGCCCGCGCCGCCGCGCCGCCCGTCCTGTCCCGCTAGGTTCGAATGTACTCACTTCTGGTTCTCATGCCTCAACGCATGCAGCGCGTGTGTATCCCTCGCGGAGTTGGTGGACGACATGGCGGACGGCGTGGCGTCCGGCGCAGCGCCCGCGCCGCCGCGCCGCCCGTCCTGTCCCGCTAGGTTCGAATGTACTCACTTCTGGTTCTCATGCCTCAACGCATGCAGCGCGTGTGTATCCCTCGCGGAGTTGGTGGACGACATGGCGGACGGCGTGGCGTCCGGCGCAGCGCCCGCGCCGCCGCGCCGCCCGTCCTGTCCCGCTAGGTTCGAATGTACTCACTTCTGGTTCTCATGCCTCAACGCATGCAGCGCGTGTGTATCCCTCGCGGAGTTGGTGGACGACATGGCGGACGGCGTGGCGTCCGGCGCAGCGCCCGCGCCGCCGCGCCGCCCGTCCTGTCCCGCTAGGTTCGAATGTACTCACTTCTGGTTCTCATGCCTCAACGCATGCAGCGCGTGTGTATCCCTCGCGGAGTTGGTGGACGACATGGCGGACGGCGTGGCGTCCGGCGCAGCGCCCGCGCCGCCGCGCCGCCCGTCCTGTCCCGCTAGGTTCGAATGTACTCACTTCTGGTTCTCATGCCTCAACGCATGCAGCGCGTGTGTATCCCTCGCGGAGTTGGTGGACGACATGGCGGACGGCGTGGCGTCCGGCGCAGCGCCCGCGCCGCCGCGCCGCCCGTCCTGTCCCGCTAGGTTCGAATGTACTCACTTCTGGTTCTCATGCCTCAACGCATGCAGCGCGTGTGTATCCCTCGCGGAGTTGGTGGACGACATGGCGGACGGCGTGGCGTCCGGCGCAGCGCCCGCGCCGCCGCGCCGCCCGTCCTGTCCCGCTAGGTTCGAATGTACTCACTTCTGGTTCTCATGCCTCAACGCATGCAGCGCGTGTGTATCCCTCGCGGAGTTGGTGGACGACATGGCGGACGGCGTGGCGTCCGGCGCAGCGCCCGCGCCGCCGCGCCGCCCGTCCTGTCCCGCTAGGTTCGAATGTACTCACTTCTGGTTCTCATGCCTCAACGCATGCAGCGCGTGTGTATCCCTCGCGGAGTTGGTGGACGACATGGCGGACGGCGTGGCGTCCGGCGCAGCGCCCGCGCCGCCGCGCCGCCCGTCCTGTCCCGCTAGGTTCGAATGTACTCACTTCTGGTTCTCATGCCTCAACGCATGCAGCGCGTGTGTATCCCTCGCGGAGTTGGTGGACGACATGGCGGACGGCGTGGCGTCCGGCGCAGCGCCCGCGCCGCCGCGCCGCCCGTCCTGTCCCGCTAGGTTCGAATGTACTCACTTCTGGTTCTCATGCCTCAACGCATGCAGCGCGTGTGTATCCCTCGCGGAGTTGGTGGACGACATGGCGGACGGCGTGGCGTCCGGCGCAGCGCCCGCGCCGCCGCGCCGCCCGTCCTGTCCCGCTAGGTTTGCGCCCAGCTCTGCATAACGATACATAACACATTAACTGACTCTTTCTCTCAAGGAGGTAGTAACTATCTACAGAAAGTTACTACGATCACTTGCTACGGTCGCCACATACTCCTTTTGCGTCAGGTTCATACGTCTACAGTCATACACGCACGCCGGTTGTCAGTACAAAATATCAAAATACATAACAGCTTTTTACTCAATATACACTTCTGGACACATCTATTGGCCCACCTTAGAGTTTAGGTTTCGATGGCCCCTACCGAAATATGATTGCTAGATTGAACAAAAACTGTTGATGCAGTTTTAAACCTGATACATTTTACCATCTTTTTCGATCGTATTGTTTTAAATTTGAATTCAGAATACCATACGACATGGAGCTACGCCTAACAAGTTGGATATGCGCCTTGTTAAAGGCAATTGATTTTTGAATAAAAAACATGTTTTATCAAATAAAGGTTTAATTTAATAACGCGTGTTGCCTCCATGGGCATCTACCACAGCTCTCATACGATTGGGCATAGAGTTTATCAACCGCTCTATGAAATTTTGAGGGATCATCTCCCATTCCTCTTCTATGGCAGTTTTCAACTCCTGCATCGTCTGGGCAACTGGCTGACGAGCCCTAACACGTCTTTTTAGCTCGTCCCACATGTGCTCAATGGGGTTCATGTCTGGGCTTCTGGCTGGCCAGTCCATAACTGTGATGTTCACATCCCGAAGATATTCCCTGACGATGCCGGCCGCATGGGCTCTTGCATTATCATGCATAAAAAGGAAATTTGGGCCCACATAGTCCGCGTATGGTATCACGTGAGGTTCTAAGCACTCACGAATGTACCCTTCAGCATTTAATGTTAGCAGCCGTGGTTCTGTAACAACCTCAAGTTGAGTTTTGCCGCTCGCGGATATACCGCCCCAGACAGTCCATGAGCCACCGCCATAAGCAACCCTCTCTTCAAAGCAGCATTGTGCGAAACGCTCTCCCTTACGTCGGTAGACCTTCTTCCTTCCATCATTGCCATGTAACACAATTTTAGACTCATCAGAAAAGAGTACACGGCTCCAATCTTGCTGTGTCCAATTTAAATGAATGCGTGCGAAATGAAGGCGCGCTGTTCGGTGGGCTCGCGTTAGTTTGGGCCCATTAGCTGGCTTGTGTGGTACCATATCGCGTTCTTTTAACCTTCTCTGAACAGTTCTAGCGCTCACAGATACTCCGTGGAAGTCGCGAAGTTGGTTTTGTATCTCAATGGAGGTAAGGTGACGATTTCTCAAGCTGGTCGTCACGATGAATCGATCCTGCCTTTCAGTTGTGACCCGAGATCGTGGCCTTCCTTGGCGACGAACAAAGCCGCCAGTCTCTAGGTACCTCCGATAAACATTTCGGACCGCAGATCGACTTAAATTAAGTTGAGCACTCACGTTTCTTTGGCTGTGTCCGGCCTCAATAAGTGCCACAGCTTGGGCGGCGACTTCAGGTGAAGTATCCATAGATTATTGATAGAACCTCACCTTAATGTTAAGAATAAGTAATGTTTGTTGCAAAACCAAAGATATCAATCACTTTTTCAAGAATTAAATCCAAGTAAACCAATAAAACCAAGTTTTCTTAGTATTCGATTGTTTGATATCAACAAACAGGCTCCAAATTGTCTTTTGTTTCTTTAAATTCTGTGTTCGAAATTCAAAAAAAGACTATTGAATGAAATTGTGAATGTGCCAGGTTCAAAACTGCATAAAAACTTTTTGCTCGACCTAATATAAAATTTTAGCTAGGACCAAACGAAACTGAAAATACAAGGTGGGCCAATAGATGTGTCCAGAAGTGTATATTACATTTTTACATAGTAGGTACTTAAGTATACGAAAAAAACAATTTGTGAAATTTTTGTTTGGCTGTTTGTTCCGGCTGTTCTCTCTGAAACGATTAGACGGGATTTTTACTGGCAGTTAGCTGATGTTATAAGGAGCTTATATTTTAGAAGAAAAAAATTGCGTATAACGCAAAAAAAAATCCATGAAATTGTGAATACTGTGCGATGCCAATGGTCATGGTGTGTTCATGATTAAATTTGCTAAATGAACAAAAATGTTTTTTATATATTCGACACAGACAAAGTCGCGACTAGAACCAAGTCACCAATAACATCAGATATGTCGTTCTACCGGGCACCGCTTCCCGGTGTTTCCAGTTATATCTGTCTTGGAGATTCCCTTTATAAGGTGCGTTTCATTCATACTGTCAGTGACTAAACCATCTAAGCAATTTTTTACCGCAACATACTGTGGATAACAAAACATTTCCTGATTTAATGGATGTTGGACATATACACGTGCTCACTCATATTATTAAGAATATATTACATCCGGTTTCTAAACGGCTAATAAACAAAAACGATGTCAAAGTGATATTTGTTTGGCTGTAGTGCCTCAGCCAATTTTACAGGAGTTAATATGAGTTCGACACTGTTATGTACGGGAGTTACAACATACGAGGTCAGCATCACGAATATGATTATTACCGATATCTCTATAGTAGTCCCAAAACGTGTCGATTTCTAGTATCCAGAAATCAGATGAAATAGACATATTATCTGAGAAGGACATAAAGTGCTTAATAAATACGGTTTTTGACGAAAATCTCGTTGCAAGTAAAAACAAATTGCTAGAACGGCCTTTTGCAGGTATCGATAGTATATTCCCGGGATTAATTTTGTTGTTTGGAAACTCAATTCAAATAAAACACAAAGACAGCAAAAATCAAGTATTTCTGTAAACGCGTCTAGTTTATTTTATGTTCTGTTTTTCTGACCCATCAATAGTTGCTAACAATATTATTTAGTTTCATAAACTAAATTTTCAAATAAAAAAGACAACTCACCTGGCGACAAAACAGTAATAGCAGCCTGAACAGCATTCCTCACTAAATTATCCAAAGCGAACATCCAATGAGGTTTGATGCTATGCATTCTCAGCACTGCATTCACTGCCTCTTGAAACATGTAAATGGCTGAATGTAATTCATTAATGGCATTTGAGTCGAAGTCCAGTTCTTCTTTTAAAGTTATTATGGCCTGTTCTATGACGTTTCTGTTCTGATCCATTATGTATTCTTTGAGGGCGCAGCGGAGCATTTCGAGGTGGCTCTGTGAAAATAATTATATGTGTGAACGCGGTATTGAATAAGTATGTTTTATTTTCATTCAACCGCGACTGAAATTCAATAATTCAATGACTTGGGCCCAATAGGTGGGGACGCCAATCGTTTTTAGGTCCTCTTTAAAGCAGGTGTATAAACTATCATATGGATACTTCAACAGACTGGATGAATGCGTCCCACTATTGCATCGTTATTGTCATTTGCGATAATATTAACTTGTATTGTAGATTTTATTTAACCGGTTAGGCATTGTGCGCGCGAAACTACAGAACAACAATCAAGCCCCGCCCGCATTTTATATACTTAATATATAAAATACCTTATTCTAGTAATAATAGTTTTAAAACGCGTGAATCGGGCGACACACCGGTGTGTTGGCGGAGTTTGACCGGTTCAAATCATCACGACCTCTTGATTCCATAAGAAAATCAGTTTTTTCACTAAAATAACATGCTAAAGCAACATAAAATTACGTTACCATCGTCAGCACAGTAGTTCCAAAGTCCTGGTGTATACTGGTCATCCACTTGGAGCAAATCTTCTCGCTGTCCTGCTCTAACACACGAGATAGCGTCAGTCTTCGTTGGGAGTCCTTCTTTAGTAAGTAGAAACCGTCATGTTCCGGACCGTCTATTGAACAGCGGGGCACGTTTGGCATGTCCACCTAGAAAATATTACATAATTGTGATTTATTGCATAAGACAGCCTCCAAAGCTGGTGTTAGCACGATAAAACTTGGCCTGATGCCAGTCAATGCTGGCTTTTTAACTCCTTGAATGTCAAACCTAAAATATCAATGAGAAATGGTGATCAGTAGTTACGAAGCGAGGTACAGTTTTTTTTAAATTTATTTTTTAGGGACATTTATGATCGCAATGCGTATGTCAGTCCCATCGTACCCTAAATACACATTGGTCATATCTGGGCCGAGGTTCAGTTGACATTTCGAACAATGCGATATCATGCGATATAAAAGGTGAAGTATCTCAAAGCTTATTATTTATCGCAACCATGATTATTTTCGGTTGCAGGAGCTGGCACGAATAGCTCAATAAGCTTGGCGCAATATTAGCTGGTCTGCTAAATGGGGTAGATGACTAAAAAAATGTAATTAGTCCGTCAGATAGATTTCCAAAAAATATTAGACACGTACCTATTCTTTTTTCACGTAAACAAAAAAAATAAAACAATACAGTGCGTTGAAAACTCGTGTGACGTCACTTGTAAGTACACTTCTTACATACACATGACGTCACAAGCCCCCACTCCTGATCTTTGATGCGTTTTATCTTCGTCTTTTTTTATTGATTTGTTAAAGCAAAAAATACGTGTCCAATATTTTTCGATACATTATCGAAAAATATTGGACATGTATTTTTTGCTTTTGCACAAACGGACGAAATAGTATTATATTTTTTAACCAGGAATCATCCCTATTGGTAACTGCTATTATTCCAGTGTGCGAGGGAGATAGGAGTTATACAGGAACAGGGTGCCTAGTTTCTAAGCCCGAAGACTGTAGTTTCGGCCTAACACGCTCTGGACGAATAGCACTGATCCTTTTTAAAAAAAGGATTCGTGATGGCATCGCACAGTGTAATAAGAACCCGGTTCCGGATTTCCAATAATTCCTGGAAACCAATGAGTTTGGTTTTGGAATTAATACTACATTATATACTTAATAGAAAGTATCAGCAATTTTTTGATGTAGGACTGACCACCTACTATGGCGGTTTAGATGAATAAAAAAATGAAAACGAAAAATGAGAAAAAAAAACATACCTATCTCTCGACCCATACATACTAAAGCAACAGGAATTGGTAGAAAGGTCGGCTATTGTACCTTTTTTCGATAGAATACATAAATTCTGGAATAAGTACTTCCATTAAATTATAATGATTTATTTTTCGTTTTTCAAGAGTCGGATATTGCGAAACTTTGACATTTAAAAAAAAAAAAAGTACAAGTCTTAGCGAACCCGGAGTTTTACTCTAATGGTCGGAATTGTAGACTCTATCGATTAATTCAATAAAAACACAATGACACAAAAACCGGGATCTTATCACACTGCGCATCGACACCTCATAGTATGGCACAGAGCTGTCTAGAAAATGCCATTTTATAATTATCTGATGATTACTGGATAGTTAATTTTAAACACTTACCTCAGGAGAAAGTAGTCCACCAGATGAACTCCTGCGATTCAGCAGCGTATCGCTGCCTTCCATCTCGTCAGTTGACGGCGTGTTGGGCATAGTACTAAAACGTCACCAAATCTTTATGTGACCTACATCGTATGTTAATTTACCAATTACCAGCAATTAATTGTAACTTGTACACTTGTGAAAACGTTGACCATTATTCGAACTTTATCATTTTATAGGGAACGTGCAGGGCGTTGACTAGGCCATCTAGTGTTGCATATTCGAAACTTTAACGCTAAGATTACTTGACGTTGACACTTCTGTGTTGCCATCTAGCGTTGCAATTTCGAAACTTATAAGTAAAATAGGTACTTATACTTGATAATGACACTTCTGTGCTGCCACCTATAGTTCTTGCACGTTCCCTATTAAGGCGATTTCGATGATATGCGATTTAAACCGATTTCTAAAAGGCTAATCAACTCAAAAGTTTGTTATACTCATGTGTGTCGTGGTTGACGGGCTAAAATATTATTATCATCATTATTCACAACCCGACTTCATCCACTGCTTCTTGGCGTGTTTTAGGTTAAATACTTAATAGCAGCTTGATTATGTTGGGCCCAGTATTCAGCTACGGTAATACCATTCGCTGACGCAGCCTGGTCCTCACATGTACCTACTGGTGACATGACATGCGACGCAACACGACAGGTGGGCCATGGACTGCGGAGACACGCCACACAAACACTGAGCATCAGCAACCCGAGAACCCACACAAACACTGAGCATCAGCAACCCGAGAACCCACACCGGCAGGGGTTGTCTTTACTGCGGCCGGCCTGAGTGCGGAGTCTATTTACTTTTCCAGGACAGCCACAGTAACGCGTGCCCAGGTGAAAGAATCTCCTATAGCTTGATGAAATAATCTGGACTTCGGGAGGCTCTGCTGAGCACGGATCTCCCGTCTCTTTTTAACCGACTTCAAAAAAGGAGGAAGTTTTCAATTCGATTGTGTTTTTTTTGTGTTTGTTGCCTTATTATCTCATTGAAATTTTATGAAAATCAGTTCAGTAATTTGGTTTTAAAATCCAAATAGCTGGAAAAAATATGTGGAACAATCATCCATGTATACGAAATTGCGTATTTTTGCTTTTCTGTGACTTTCCAGTGGTATTCTTAGGTGTAGGATACCACTAAAAAGTGAAAAATAAAAAAAACTTTTTCACAAAAAAAACCGACTTTCCAAAGAAAACACTACAAAGTACAAAGTAGTGTTTTTTTTTGTGAAAAAGTTTTTTATTTATTGTGGCAATCCCCATTTTCCAATTTAATAGCCAGTTAAATCACTTGACAGGAGTTTAACAGTTCATTTAATGTTGATTGGCCTTTCAGAAAAGGGTTAAAGACAGCTTAATTATTTTATGAAGTCTAAGTTTAATAGTGATCAAGGTCTTCGTATAAAACTTTATTCAAAGTGGGATTAGTTCTCAGTTCCAGGTTAGATTGATAAAGCGTTATTGAGCGTTTACACGAAATCTGATTGATAGATTGATTTTGAGCAAAAACCACTGATTGATAGTGTTTGCCTTGAATTATAAGTGTTTTAAAATATAAATCTTGATAAAGGCATGTATATTTACAGCATAATTTTTAAATGAATGACTTTTCCATGACATGAGAACATGTAGGTAAGTACAAAATTTACAGATGCTTTATCTATTATTTACAAACAGATATATTTTGCAACATTCATAAAACTAGGCTGTGATTGATACATTTTATAAAAATGTCCGTTTAAGTTGCTTTTAAGAAGAAACCTTTTAGAATTAAAAAAGTATCTTGAGTTAGATATTGACTTAGTTCCATTCTTAGAAGCAACTTTATTCGGAAGTAATGAAAAACAATTGAAGCATTGTGCGCGCTACTTTTTGCTATTGTGCGTAAGTACTAACAACGTGACTCCACGTGTACAGCTGATGTCTTTTCATAGAATGCAATATTTCTTGCAATATATCTTAAGGATAAAAATTATTCTATTGACTAGGCTTACTACGAAATATTTTAATATTTAAGTATCATGCTTTTTAATGCAATAATAGACACTATTTTCGTGCACATAACTTAGAAGAAACTAGATACAGATAAATATGTAAATGCATATAAATTATATTTGAAATATCACTTATTTATAAGTACTACAAGAATACTTATATTTCGTGAAATGGGCGGCAAAGCATGCGGACCGACTGATAGGAAATGGTCACCCGCTTATGGCCATAGTAGCACCAAAGACATCATAATGTGATGCCATACCAGAGACAAAATTGAAATGTCTCACTGATATTTCTCTCAAGAATTTCAAATTAAGAACGCTAGTGCATTGTTTTTTTAAAATTTCGACCAAAAAAATAAAGTATTCTATGAATTTGGAACATCAAAAAGGTGCGTTTATAAAAAGGTGATTGTTACCTGCTGTTGGACAAGTCCGGTGGGTATATCAGTATTGGTGAGAGCATCGACGACGCAGTCCTAGTGATTGTTGGATTAGACCGGATCGTTTTCACCCTTCCAGGGAACAAATGGAAAAACGCTTAGGTGCCAAGCATCGACAATGTTACGACAGTGTTATTGACACGTCAGGTCCAATGTTAAGGCTTTTAGGTTTTTGTGTGTGTCTGTTTCATAAAAGTGTGACTGTGAATGATACTTTTGTGGTTTTGAAGTTTCTTTTAATATTTTGTTGTGTTATGACACGGAATTTTCTATAGATCGTCTGTAGTAAGGTTATTGAGTGTGCGTTTACGGTCGACCATCGTTTTGGTTCGATTATGTGGATAATTATACTGATAGGACGACTTATAAAAAATATTTCCTTACACTAACATAAAAGAACCAAAATATTTAATAATAACTACAATTAATTAAATAGCCATCCTTCTTTTTTGCTTGCCGAGAGAACTCCAGACTTGGACCATGGTCTCTCTTTTGGACAGGCGGGTAAAAAATATGGCTTTCTAAAAAATTGAGGTTGTATCATTTAATATTCTATTATCTCTCAAACAGTCTTTTCTATCAGTTGGTTACTCTTTGCTCAATAAATAAATTAATCTGCAAGACAGAAAATTCCATATCATAACAATGTATTGAATCATGTTCTGAGTGTGAATGAGTTTATGTATAGCCAATTTTTTTCATGTAAAACTCAATACAACATTTAAAATAATTGTTAAAGTATGTCCTCGCCCAATACATAAGCTCCCTCTCACCATATTATGTATGATGACATGAGAACATCACACAACGTTGAACATGTATAAAACGCTGCATAAAAATCAAACTTTTATTTCTAAATACATGCTTTTAATATGCTCGCTGCGGCTAAGTTTGTGTGTGCAGATTTTTTTTGTACGGTACCAAAATAAGTCAAATTGCTTAGTGATTCAATCACCAGCATACCATTTGGTTGAAACTTGCTTAGGGATTCTATTACCAGCATACAATGTGGTTGAAAGTTGCTTAGTGATTCAATCACCAGCATACAATTTGGTTGAAAGTTGCTTAGTGATTCAATCACCAGCATACAATTTAGTTGAGGAAAGTTTACTACTGGACTAGACAAAAATAAGTTTAGTTATGGAAACACAGACCCAACCAGACACCTGAACGTCTTATCAGTACAATATTTGTCTATTGTCCAACATAACAACTACCAATAATATCCGTGCATATATTCAATAAGAGATTTGGTTAAGTCAAATTATGAATAAAAAACCTTGCCAGCTTTAATCTAGGCATTTAAATATCAGAATCGCACACTCAACTCAACAGCACCGAACATACTAAACAGGATTACATTTTTATTCAAAATTCTAGGGCATTTAAATACCATGCGTTGCAAACTCTAAAGCAACTGTCACTATGCTATGAACATTATGTTAGGCTTACTCGATTTCCGGAGAGCTGGGCAGGTTAGCCATGCTAGGCTCGGAGATTTTCTTCTGAGCGGTGACTGGCCGAGCTTTGTCGGCGGGCACTGATATGCTTCTACTGTAGTCCATGCTACTACCGAGGCGACTTGTCGGCTTCTTCTTTCTGTACGTATGAGACAGTTTTGTCAGTAAAATGTTGTTGTTGAAGTGAAGGTGAAAAAGTAAAAGAAATAGATGCAGAAATCATATAGCTTGGGGGTTTATATTCTAAAGGGCAAACATTTCTTGCTAATTATAGAGACAAGGGTTCAGCACATGATACAAAGAATATTGTCTAAATTTAACATTGAAATTACCATGATTATGATACACAAAACTACAACGAGTAATAGATTAAACGCAATATGTCTTAAGAGGTCAATGTACTCGTCATTATGTACAACTTTTACTATGGGACCAACCACGAAATCGCGGGAAAAAAATCACCGGTTCAGTACATTTTGTCGAGCTATGCACACATAAGTAATTATTGTTTGGGACAGTCGATTTCTTTTCGCGATTTTAGTGAACAACGTAAGAGGTATTTGTTTTATTCTGTTACACATTGTATATATATCCAATTATTTAGGTATTTTTTACATAAAATTAATAAAATTAGAGTAATTTCAACATTAATTTAAAAATAAGTCATAATGACACAAATAAGATGAGATTAGCAACTAATTATATTATGAACGGCTTTAAAAACAAAGGACAATAATAAAAATATCAACAAGTATTCATTGATTATCATAACGGTTAGAAGATAGTTGCGCTGAGTTGCGCATGAGTCGCCTCCGTACTCACTTGATCGGCGACGATTGAGCAGAACGCACGAATCGCCGGACGCTTGCAAATAAACGTCTTTTATTTACGACACCATATTTACATAATAAACAGACTACTTAGTAGTAGGAACGTGCAAGAACTTACTGTGGTGCTAAGAGGAAGACGAAAACTGTCTTTTTCATAGTCTTCCAAGAATTTTGGCTAAGATAATGATATTTACAATGCCAGTATATCAACGGCTAACCACCAGTGTCTTGCCTTCATCCTCATTTAGAGCTCAGTACAACACATCTCTCTTTCTGTCATACTTCTCTGTTTATCGTCATCTCAGCAGAATAGAATAGAAACACTCTATTGTACAGTGTACATCAAACAAAAATTAGGAGCTTAACAATCCGCCCCCTCCCAAAGTAGTTCCCCTTTCTAGACTAATCATCTTTCACACAGTCTCCTATATTCGTGACAATCTAAGAAGTCGGGTTTGACAGCAGAGTAGAGAGCGATAGAAGATCGCTTTACCACACGTACTTACTAGTATAGCGGCATCAACGCCGCCACAAAAAAACTAACGTAGCAAAATCTACATCGCGACGCCATCTATCCCGCCAGCTGCGAACTAACTTAACGAAATCCTGAATCGCGGTATCAAACTTTTCCCGTGCGATTTGAAAATTTACAACAGTCCGAATATCAACTATCTGGTCCGAATATCAACTAGTTGCCCACCTGATACAACAACCGTCCGGTCGGAGGATCCTCCCTTTTCAACGTTACCTCCAAACTAGTAAAGCAATGTTGTATACTGCTGAAAATCCGACTTCTTAGATTGTCACGAATGTAATCTTATAGCTATCCACACGCTTACTCAAAACATAATTTACGACCACGCATTTGTTTAATGGTGCGTTTACACGGGCAACGAAAATTGATTGATAAGCTTTACTGGGCGATTGTGTCGTCACAAAATATCGAGCGATTTACGACAACGGCAGAAAACGTCAATTTGGCGAAATGTTTTACAATGACAACTTTGAGCGAAATGGAGAAACTTCAAGAAAATAGGCAATACACGAGTAATTTAGTTGAAAATAAAACAAAACACAGAGAGAGCAATGTGGAATAATATGGAGCATTTTATTACACTTTTAAAAAAAAAAATCAACATGTGCAATAAACATAGGTTTTCACACTAGAAATTTCTCCTGTATCGTAGGTGCGTTTACAAACATGTAAATTCAAAGTCAAAGTCAAAGCATTTATTTCAATTAAACCATTTACAGGCACTTTTAAATTGTCAAGGTCGGTCGGTCAAAAAGATGAAGCTATTTGCACGTTCCAAGGCGTAGATCTCTATGGAGAAGAACGTGCAAGAAACTCCACGGACACTCTTTTAAAAAAATAATATTTTGTTACAAAATTATGGTTACATCATTCATATTAAAATAATACATATGTGAGAACAATGTAAAAGACGTGCAGGATAAAAAAGTCCGGAGTAAAAAGAAACAGTTCAAAGAAATAATTAAAATAAACCATGGCAGCCAAGGGATGACCAGTCTCAGCTGACGGCGCCCGTTCACGAACATGACGCATACGCTAGCACCATTTGGCTCAACCATTTTTAAGGGAGCCAAATGATCCAACGCACGCGCCACCATCAGACAGACTTTTGAGTGAGCATGACATTCCCAATCGCCAGGGTACATTCAAGTCAAAGACCTACTCAAAATGATCATTATAGTTTAAATTTAAGGTACATAGTACTCACAAATGTGCCGTTAATGCATGAAATTATACAATGCTAAATAAATTGAGTCTATACAATGAAAAATATTGCATTCTTAAAATCTTCATCCGGTCCAAATTCACTTTCACAAACAGCCAGACCCGGAACCACACTATCTGTTGGCGATATAATTATGTTTGTTCCGTGCGGGAATTGAACCCGCGACCCGCAGCGCAGTAGTCAATCGGTCAACCACTGCGCCAACCGTGTCGCCGAATTAGAAAGAATTGCCGAATTTTAACGAAATTGCTGCACATTGCTCCAGATTGATCTATACTATTGCTGAGCAATAATTGCACAAAAATTGCTCGTATAAACGCACCATAACATTCGTCCATATCGTTTCACTCCTATTCTGGCAGAATTATAGTAATAAATTAAAATAATTCAAGATACATACTCGCAAAGGAATGGATCCTCCAAGAGTTCAGCGGCGGTGGCGCGTTGTTCCGGCTCGGGTATGAAGCAGCGCAGGATGAAACTCTTGGCTTTTGCTGACAGCTCGCTTGGGATCTCTGGGTGCATCTTGTAGTAACCCACCTATAAATGATTTGATCACAAGGTTAGGTGTTTTCAAGGGTGGATCAAGACCCTCAGTAATGAGGAGTACGACTTGAGGAGGAGGAGGACAGCCCATCTAGAATGCCGCGAAATACACGATTCCTAACGTAACGATTAGCACAGAAGTATGTAGAGTTTATCTATATTGATATAGTATTCTTGTATATTTAGTTTGCATACCTTGAAAACAGCTGCCTGAGGCGATCCTAATTCTATGAACGGCGGGTTGCCTGTAGCCATCTCAACCACTGTGCAACCCAAAGACCAAATGTCGGCCTGAAAACACACATAAATACAAAGCTTTAAAAATAAATCTGGCATGAAGGCTTAGTAAAACTAGCAAACACATCATGTATGTACAAAAAAATCTCCCACAACACTTGCAAAGCTCGATGCTGCTCTGTAAATCTCCGTAATTGCATTAATAAAATACAGTAAAACTCGCTATATATAACTGAGTAAACATATAAACTTGAATAGATATCTCAAGACATTTATCACGTGTGTTTATCCAATCAGAGTTGTTATTTAATTAATAAATAAGAGTCAGAGCTAATGGATGAATGATAAACTGATAAAGTATGAGAAACATTTAAATGAAATGCAAAACTCTGTGTTCATGTCTGTCTGTTTGTCTTCTTAGTTTTTCCAAACAACACAACAGTTTTTAAAGCCCTTTCAACTACAACGTGTAACAGAATAAACGCAATACTTACTTCTTAAGGGGTGATTGTAATCATAATTATGAACAACTTTTACTATGGGATCAAACTCGAAATCGTGAAAAAAAAATGTTTTGTTCAGTACATTTTGTCGAGTTATGCGCACATAAATGTATGGGACAGTCGATTTTTTTTAGCGATTTCAGGGTTGGTCCAATAATAAAAGTTGTTCATAATGATGAGTGCAATGAATGAGGTATTGCGTTTATTCTGTTACACATCTACAATTTAGAGAATTTATTCCAGAAGGATATAAATGCGCCACTGTTTTGTCCAGTCGCCACATCAAAGTGCCATGTCGGAACAGCTTCGGCAGTGACTATGTTATATGCTGGTATCCAGCTGATCCAGGTAGACTGGAAACCGACTCCTGTCCGATGGCTGTTGTATAACATACTAAATTGGCGGATAATTCTGTTTGCGCGATAGGATTCTTGCAACATCAAACGTACCTAGTTCTGAAGTGGTGGTATAGACGTCGCCACAGTCCGATATCTGACCAATAGTCACTTACCGGCGCTCCGTATCCCCTCTGTCCCTTGTCGATGACCTCGGGCGCCATGTACTGCAGCGTGCCGGCGAACGTCTCGGTGGACGGACACAGGCCGGCTAGGCGCTTGGACGTGCCGAAGTCCGATATCTTCACTACGCCACTGTACGTGTTTACTAACACGTTGTCCCCCTTTATGTCGCGGTGGACTATCTTTTGATCGTGGAGGTATTTTAGACCTGGAAAGAGGAATAATTATATCAGAAAAGCCTTTTTTTACTAGTGGTCTAGCATGCAGTCAGATTCCATATACTTTTGTAACTCAGCATAATGATTATATTCATGTCGAACATAATATGAAGACTGAAAGTCAGCCTCGCCGTTTGCAACTAAATCATAGCGGTAAAGATAAAGGTCGCACTCGTCAATTCAACCGAGAGACGTCTTGGTGACTATAGACCATAGATTAAAAGTTACGTACTCGTATTTACTGGTCATATCGAACAAACTCTTACTCTAAAAAGTTATTTGTTTTTTGTAATCGTTTCAACATCAAGTTGTTATGTGCTTTAACCATTTTTCAGATTGTTATATTAACATAGGTCACAACATAACCCGACTATTTGTATTGTAATAACTTTATATTATACAGTCGTATCTCACCTTCTAGTATTTGCTTGGTATAATACGCTATAGTGGCTTCATTCTCCTTGAGTGGTCCCCATTTTGAACGTAGAAGTGCAGAAAGTGAACCTCCCGGCACTTGCTCCATGAAGATTTTGAAGTAGTTGTCCTCTGATATTGATCCTAAGTACTGGAATAAAATAATATTGTGTGTTAAGTTTATATCACCCTGGTGTTATTTAATTTTAAGGAGTTGGTTTGCATCTTTGAAAAAACTTTGGGACAAAAGACAATCAAACTTTTATAATTTGAACTTGCGCTTGAAACTGTATGAAGCTTGTTAGAGACCAATATTCGAATGATCTGCTTGTGATACAAAGTTGCGGGCGACCCAGTCAGATTAGTTAGTCTGATGTAGGAAAGGTCTCAGGCAAGGTGGAGCGACGATATTCGCAGTGTGGCTGGTAGTAGCAACTGGCTGAGAATCGAGTTGAATGGTGTGCGATTGGAGTGACCTATGTCCAGCTGTGAACTGCTGTAGGCTGATGATCCTGCCAGGGTTGCGGAATTTGTTCGAGAGTCACCTCGGCCCTTGAACGTAAAGGGCATTTGGAGGAACACGGACGTGTTTTAGTCAGTAAGAGTCTGACACTCCCTTCCGCTCTGCCCAGATCAGAAGGAGTCCTTTGATGATTTTTCATCCTTAAAAACTAAAAAAAAGGCGGATGATAGTCTGTGTAATGTTACCTGCACAATATTCCGATGCCTGAGCTGCGAGTGCAGCAGGATCTCCTCGTGCAGCGGCTGCACGTCGCCCAGGTTGCGCTCGGGGATCTCCTTGACGGCGATGCGCACCTGCGTGTTGAGGTCCCGCGCCGCGTACACCACGCCGTACGTGCCCTTGCCCAGCACCACGCGCTTGTTGCTGTCGTCCAGCTCGTACTCGAACTGAGGACAGGACACGATCGCTTTCATGAAGTATCATGTAACTGAGCCATTAGTTACCTTAGTTAGGGAAACTATGAAGATGTCTTAGTTACATGATGCTTAAAAATTATGAAATTGGTTCACAAGTTCGGGGGGTTAATTTATTTCCTAAAAAACGTTAATTTTCCATAAGAACAATCAAATCATGGTATAAATGGACAGTGAGTTATTTGCCAACATTGCGAACCTAATATAATAGAGGCTCTAGGCCTCCTCCCTGAAAAAGGGAGCGAGCCATAAATAACCATCTAAAAACAATACAATTCTTGCTAGATCAAAACGATTGGTATGTAAACCATCATTGAAAAGCATACTCTATACCTTCAACTGATCCTGCATAACACTAGTATCTAGATCCGTGACCTTCTCGTGGTCAGCCGTTAGTTCCCCCAGCAGGTCGTGCAGACGTTGCCGACACGCTTGCGACGGCAGGAAGATTTGGAAGTCATCCGAGTTCTCGCTTACGTACAGGAAGAGGCAGCGTTCGTCGCGTTTGTATAAACTGTAATAGAAGACAAAAAAAAAGTTTGGTTGTTACTAGGGAAATTATTGCGTTCGAATCAGGTGCTTTGACCATTATAATGGGATATTAATTTGCTGTGCCCAACAAGGTAAACTAAGTACATGTCCCTGTAATCCCCAAGACAGTTGAATCATTTCCCCAGGACTCGTAGAGCTACATTGATGGCACCGTTGATTCAGGCTGTCACGAGTGGCAGTGGTTGGGAATAGCGTGGAGGGTTTGTTAATTACTTCTGGTACATTGTTATCAGTCTGGCTGTGCTACTATTCTAGTTGACTAGCAGTTATTTATTTATTTTAGGTTCACCAACAATTATTAACAAGAAACGCGATGCTCAAATATTGATATACCTTTCAAATTTTTAAGAAAAATGATCAAATAATTATATACCCTTCAATTTTATAATCACATCTTCAAATACATGTAACTGGACCAAAAAATATAAGGATGTGATAACCGTCGCTGCCCGACTAAGTTATTAAGAGACTAAAAAAATGCATCTCCGTGATCAAAATTTTTCTTTTAAGTTACAAAATTAAGATTTCGGAAGATTAGAAACAACTAGATTACCTATAGCTCCTAATCATATCGGAGGTGAAGAGCCACCGGTGCACCTGACGACAGCGACCACGCATGGCCTCCAGACACAAGTTGAGGATCTCCACTGACTTCTGCTCTGCGCCCATGTTCACGTTCACATACGATGGCACGTATTCTTTTGTTGTTTCTAAGATTAACACCTGGAAAGAAGAGAAAACACATTAAACACCAGTCTCATCACTATCATTTCAGCCAAAAACGTTCACTGATAAATATAGGCTTGCCATCAACTTCGCCTCATCAACAAGTCCTGTAATTCTCGAGTCCAGCTGACTATCATCAAATAAAAATTAGTACACAACCCAGTTGTATTTTGTGTAAGGAGAAAATACATTCGTGTAATTAAAAAAAAATACTTATTAGGTGGGAATCTGACTCCAGTCTTGCCAAGAAGTGCCGTGTTACCCAGTCAATGGGTTGTGAAGGTCTGGTAGGCAGCCGTTCCACGTAAAATACTGGCATTTAGTTGAATCCATTTGACTGGAAGCCGACCCCAATATAGTTGAGAAAAGGCTAGGCAGATGATGAAAGGGCTTTTTGAGAACAGTAAGGGACTAGTTTCTTCACTTTTAAAGATATCGAAAATGATGGCATATAAACGTCAGATTGATAATGATCGATTCTTATAAGTGTGAAACGACGATTTGCCCCATTGTGAACCAACTTAATTTTGAGCCGTTTCAAGTGAATGAAGTACACGGACAATAAATTAGAACTATACTTACAGGAAACCTGATAATATTCTCACATTCGCTCTTAGTTGCCTCCACAAAGTACTCCATCCAAAAGGAGAATACTTGCTGTTCCGGTGATATTTCTTCACTTTTCCTAAATCTACAAACAAATCTAAATGAGTGGTTTTTCTATCCTTCTCATCACATTTACTGGAACTACGATATTATAACATGTTTAATAGATAGTTTCGGTAATACCATATGCGTATTATTAGCTTGCTCATTTTCATTTGAAAACGAAAATAAAGCCTGTAAATGTCCTAAATCGAAATCTATCACGATCTTATATATTTTTTTACTAATTAACAGAAACAGAACAGTTTATTGTTCCTGTAAAGAGGTATTAGATAAAGGTTAATTACTTGCTTATGCTTATGCCGTGCTAAAACGAATAGTTCATTATAATTTCATGCCATTCAATCACTTTTTTGGGTTCTAATAAAATCAGTAACATGTATAGAAAGTTTTGGATAAATGGATGAACCAAATATTTCTTCATTAAAAGATACTCTACATTGAAAGCTAATTGAAACCAATACAAATCAATAATGCCTATTGAAGACAAATTGATCTGTTGTCGAATCTCGGGTCAATTTATATTATTGGCAGTTGACAATCTTAACAGCTATCATGCGATTTGATAGCTAGTTGATTAATCAGGATTTTATGACTATACGGACTAAAAACAGAACTAAAACCGACAACCTGTTTTAGTTATAAGTTATACTGAATAATTCCAGTAACTTCTCTGGACCATTGAACTCATTACAAATAAATTTTAGTCAGGTCGTAGTAGTAATATACACGAATCGAGAAAATATTTGGTACACCTGATTTTCTTTCGCGATTACAGAGTTACTTCTTTAGTCTAAGTTATTCAAAATATTAAATAGAGTACTTATACAAAATAGTGACACCCTGACCTCTGGGAGTATGTCACTATTTTGTAATAAGTATATGGTTTGGTGGTGTATGGTTTGGTTCAGATGACATAATTAGTAAGTTAAATAAATAAGTGCAGTCGTTCGTAAATAAAAGACTTACCTATCAATTAATTCAATATTTCCAATGGTGGATTTGAGGTACCAATTCGGTGGTTTAAGTTTGAACATACATTCTGCTGCCTGAATCGCTTTCACGTAGTCTTGTGCTAGTACTGATATTTCGAAGAACGTCGCCACATCCCAGTAGTCTTTGAGTGACGATAGACTGCCTTTCTTGCCTATTAGATGGTTCAAGACCATTCCTGGAAACAGAGCATACATTTTGAAGGTCTATTTACATAATTGAGTCTATTAGGCTCCATTGCTCTCAAAATGGTGAAGGAAAATATCAGGGATGCTTGACTTCCTCCAATAAGCAGTGGACAATAAGTGGAGGTCCAACATTTGTTATTACAAGGCTGGCCTGCCATGTTCTTCAGACTCCGCGTGAAAATCCAAGATAGCGCCACCGTACACATTTTTGGGTTATCGTGGTTTTCGAGCTGATTACAAATATAGGCTCAAAATCAACATCCAAAATGGCTCCTGTGAAGTTTGACAACTTTTCGTCATGGGTGCCGTTTTCATGGTTCGACGAATATGAGCTCAAAATCAACATACAAGATGGCACCGGTGAAGTTTGACAACTTTTCGTCATGGGTTCAACGTCAACGTTTTCATGGTTTTCGGGGTAGCTGATTATGAATATGAACTCAAAATCAACATCCTAGATGACGCCTATAACGAAAAGTTGTCAAACTTCATCGATCAAAAACGTTAAAAACTCGCACTAAGGCCACAGAATCGGTTACCGACAAAAAGAAAGCAACTAATGTGAGTCGTTCGGGAAAGCTTTTGTCACGCATACCACTCACAGAAATCGTATTAAATTGACGAGAATAGGTACCTAAAAGAGAAGTTAGAATGTCGGTGGTTTGCAATACCTTTTATTTATGAAGGAAAATTATTTAGGTTATTCAGTTCTTGTTCTAGTTTCAGTAACTTTACACTATGACAAACTCATTTGGTATTTGACCTAAAGTCAGGAAGAAAACGTAATGATATACTTTAGGCTACTTTATGATATACAATTATTTGTTTTGCCAAATGCTTCATGATTTACAGTCACATAAAATTATTAATCTATTAGACATTTGCCTATTTGGCGCTCAGCCAGAATTAGATGAAAAGAATTTCTGAGTAATAGTTGGTTGACCAATGCGACATAAAACAATGTAATTCAAAGTATTTCAATAATGTAGACCTACGTCAATACCGCTAATTGTTACATTTCTGGAAACCGTGTCAATAATTACGATTGCTACCTTATTACAATGATAAAAGAGTTACACGGTGCGCACTCGTGACTTATAAGGACAATTTTACAATGCTTTTCCCGTAACTTCCCTATTTAGACCCGATTAAGTTACCAAAAAAAGTTTCGTAATTTTGGCTGTGCATAATCAGTCAGAGAACTTCTTTGTATAGATTACTTACCAATGTGTTGCAATTCTTGTGAGTTTTTAAAGTCATTGCCAGCTATAACTAAAAGTGTTGCCAGATTGATGCCCGCATACTCATTTGGCTGCACGTCGAAACCCTGTCTGTACCTGAAAAATTAGACACGTCGATTTATTGTGAAGTTTAATTTAACTTCCTAGCTAGGTCATCGTTCCTGCCAGGGTTGCGGAATTTGTTCGAGTCACCGCGGCCGTAGAACGCAAAGGGCGTGTGGAGGAAGACGGACGGGTTTCAGTCAGTAAGAGTCTGATACTCCCTTCCGCTCCACCCAGAGCGGAAGTCATTTGAAAATTTCCCATCCATAAAAAAAACCTTGGTCATATCGCTTCGCTAATTCCAAATGTTTCTATTACAGGCAGTGTGTAGCACTGCCAGTTGCTACCACGATTCGTACCAATACCACGAAAATGGTTGGAGTTCAGGAAACAGGATCATTACTTTGTACTGCCATGGATGAATCAAGTAAACCAATATTTTGTATTACTAAGTCACCATTTGCGATATGAACAGCATCTTGAAAAGACTTGTCAGAGATCTTGGTGTTTGATTCTGCCATTTTAGTTTTCAAAGCAATTTTGATACTATGAATAGCACAAAGAACTATACATACCACTTAATAGCATTGCCCAAGCTTTCCTTATCCGTGTGCTGAGATTCAACGAACTTATCCTTGTATATGCGCCCGCACAGACACAACATGTCAGGGAATCTATTCTCTTTCTTCTCCAGAGCTTTGACGCATACTTTGAGAGCATTCTCTCTGTCTCCCTCTTTGTTTCTCCTGTGAAAATGAAAACATAAAATGTGTTGTATCGCTTTTATATACAACGTGTAACAGAATAAACGCAATACCTCTTAAGGTGTCATTGTGCTCATAATTATGAACAACTTTTACTATGGGGGAGAAAAACCGACTGCCTCATACATTTTTGTGAGCATAACTCGAAAAAATCTACTGAACAGCTTTTTTTTACGATTTCGAGTGCAACATAATGACGAGTACAATGACCCTTTAAAAGAGGTATTGCGTTTATTCTGTCACACTTTGTATAAGAGCCGAAGAATCGCCAAACTTAAGTGGCAGTGGGTAGCAGGGCACAGTCGATGTGGCCAAGAGGTTCTAGTGTAGCGACCGAATATTGGAAGAACCAGCATTGGTGCGGCCTCCCACAGGGAGGACCGAGGACCTGGTGAAGGCCACGGAAATTCGCTGGATGTGGGACACAAAGGACCGATCGATGTTGCGATATTTTAACGACGTCCTAGGCGAACTAGTTTCGACTTTAATCCCACGAGAGAAATGTTTATATCTCCTTGGCATTAAAAACTGCTTTGCGCTTCTGTTCATTAGGTGTGAGGGAATCTTATTGATCTTGATGATTTCGTCCGATTGGGTGGTTGTTAGTTTTTCATTAAAATACTGAAGCCACTGATATATTGATAGAAATGAGTAGAGTATTTTGGATTAGCGGATTCGTCATAAATGGTATCAAAACGAAACCGCGCACAAAACAAACGTTCTATAAGTAACTAGCTTGCCTTTTATTTTTGCAAAGCAATAACAAAGTCATGATTAATTGAGGTTTTAACAAGTAAAGAAGTTTATAAATAAAATAAGGATACCTAGAAAATGTCCTTTGAAAACAAACATTGTAGTCGACCTTATTTTGATAACAAACTACTTTACTATGACTTATAATAAAAAAAAACTTACCGATTCATTGCAAAAGCGTACATGAACCTAATAATAGGCATGTTGACATAATTCTTTCTGTTCATTATGGTCTTCAGGTCATCTACCACATGTACTATGGCGTCATAGTCCTGTATTTCTCGGTAGGATATCAGCATGTTCAGAATAGTGTCTCCTGATAGGACGGCCGGGTCGTCAAGGCGCCGACGCATCGCGTGAAGCATGTTTGCGAGTTCTATCCCGGTGTAGGTTTCCCGCGCTTTGCGGAGGTCGGAGAGGAACTTTTCTTGGAGATGGGCTCTGAGAAGAGAAGAATAGGTTATTGAAGCATGAATATTTTAAGCCCAGTTCGATTTGAACACGCAAAAGTTGTAATGAATTTGTTTTTTTAGCAATCATCATCTGACATTCACTAAATTCTGGACATAAACCTTTTTTTTTTAAGGAATCATCAAATGGGAAATCATCAAACGATTTTTCCACTCTGGTTGGAGCGGAAGGAAGTGTCAGACTCTTACTGACTCAAACCCATCCGTGTTCCTTCTATTGCCCTTTGCGTTCCAGGGCCGCGGTAACTCTATCGAACAAATTCCGCGAATGGAGGCCTCCCTGCCTATGTTGATCGTCCGGCAGCGAGATGGGCAGCGGACAATGTTGCCATCGATAGAACATGGCACAGGAGCGTGGGGAATTGGCACAGGATAAGGGAGGCCTATACCCTGCAGTGGGCTAAGTAGGGCTCTAGATGATAATCATGAGGCCTGCCTGCGGCTCTGGGCAGCGATCGGTCCTACCCTTTCGCATATCGAAAGGAGTAGTATAGTGTTTTTGTAGATTTCCCATAAGGAAAACGTATCTTGTTCGAAAAAGAAAATGCATATTACTGGTTCATTATTCGAGTTGTTATAAAAATAACAACCAGGAAACTGAGACAATAAAAACATCAGGTACGTGCGTTGTAAATGCACTATAATTCCAGTTATAATAAAAATTCCACAGAAACTTGCTTGTTGAATGAACCCAAGTTGACCTTTATTAATATGTGAGCAAAATTTCCTTACATTCATACATTACATTACGTTTGTATTCTCCAGAGACAGATAAATATTACCTACTACACGCTATTTAAAAAAAATTAGATAGAGAAAAATTCGAGAGAAGAAGAATTAGAGAGAAGAAGAATTAGAGACGCAGACCTAACTGTGTTCCTTTTTTTATTGATAGGCACGCGCTTGACCACTATCTCACCTGATGGTAAGCGATGATGTGGCCGACGATGGAGCACGCTATAATACCCTTTGCGTTTCAGAACCGCGGTAACTCTTTCGAACAATTCCGAAACCCTTGCAGGAACTGGCCCTAGGGGGCTCGTCAACTATGCTGACTTCTCTGGAATCAAACCTAGGTTCAGGAGTCACGGTTTCTATCAGGAGTGAAGGCGTAATTCATCATCTGCCTAGCCTTTTCCCAACTATATTGGGGTCGGCTTGCAGTCAAACTGGCTTCAGCTGAATATCAGTATTTTACGTAACGCGACTGCCTACCAGACCTCCACAACCCACGGTATACCTACTTATTGGAAAAACTGACAGATTTTTTGGACGAGGCGTTATTATAGCCTTTGAATTACTTATATATACATATAAATACACCAAATAAAATTGGCTAACCTAAAAACGCGTTCGAGGTGTCGTTTGACGTTTAAGTTGATGCCCGAACTTTGAACATTATGCTACTGAAAATAAAGTGCATCTTACGACAAAATATCCTCTACGTATCCCAATACTTACTTCGTTTGTACTTCAACATCTTGCAGTATATTCTTCAGTCTCAAGGTGAGATGCTGTTTAGGGTCTGCTGAGTCCTCGCCCTTGAACTTGGTAGCGGCAGGATTTGTCGTTACACAGGTCCCAGCATCCGTCAGTTTGTATGACACGAACAGGAAATTCGGGAGCGATAACTGACAATGGGAAAATACACATACATAAGTTTAATATGTAATTGTTTAAGGCGAATGAGATGTGTCTGTGAGTAATTCATTGATGCTAAGTATGAGTCATTCATTGAGGAATATTGAGTAGATTAATTACTGTAATGGATGAATTTACTTAACACGTATTTTGGCATACTACGTGACTAATTTTAAGATTTGAGGAAAATTTTCCTCCATCCGCATTTTATGATGATCTATGAAATCACAGTTGAAAATATCGAACCGAAACTTATTTAGGCTGGTAGAAAATACCTAAGGCATTAAATTCGTCTTTGTAATCATCAGTGTTTTCTACTCGTGCATAAAGTTTGAATAAATAAATTAAGACCATTGCTTCTAATTTTAATGAAGGAATCCAATACCATCAATGAAACAGTACCACAACCTGATAAAACCATCATCCGTATGCTTAAATATTTGAAGTCGTTTTATCACATTGTAAATACTTGTCATGCTGGTAAACAATGGGTAAAATAAAAGTAAATAAATGACTTTGAATAAGTTTTATCTATATACGTAGGTAATGTTCCTAACATTACCACCCACGGAAAGGTATGACACGATTCTACGGTAGTAGGTAATAAGTAAGGGTCAGCATTCACCAGCGGATGATATGTCAGAAGAGTTTATAGGGCATGGCCAGTGTGACTATGGACGATCATGGATGTTCATGGTTGTGATGACCCAAGGGTTTTAATGAAGAGGGCAATGGGAATGGAGAGGGCAATGCTCTGAGTTTCCTTGCGTGATCGAATCAGGAATGATGATATCCGCAAGAAAACCAAGGTTACCGACATAGCCCGAAGGATCGCCAAATTGAAGTGGCAGTGGGCAGGGCACATTGCTCGCAGAACAGATGGTCGATGGGGCCGAAAAGTTTTGGAGTGGCGACCGCGTACCGGAAGACGCAGCGTTGGAAGGCCTCCCACAAGGTGGACCGATGACCTGGTGAGGGTCGCGGGTAACCGATGGATGCGAGACGCACAGGACCGGTTGTTGTGGCGACACTTGGGGGAGGACTATGTCCAGCAGTGGACGTCTTTCGGCTGATATGATGATGATGATGATGAAGGGATTTAAATGGCTCACTTGAATAATGTTATTGTCTTCGTAATAGGTATTGTACAAGCCAAAAAAATCATAATAACTATGGAGTTTCTTGCCCACTCTTCTCCATAGGAAACGACCAATAATTGGAAAATAGTTAAAACCACTTTCCAAGATTCATTTGGATTGCACACGCGCGCACGTGTGGGCTGACCTCAAATCTCGATAGGTACTTACCTAAAGTTCAATGTAGGTGAGACATGACGCCCACTTAGATTCAAATGTTTATGTTTATTATTTACATGCTTTAATAAAGTCTTTAGTGTTTAAAAACTAATCTGCCATGATGCGGTTGGCTTCCAGTCTATACGGACGCAGCTGAATACGTATTTTACATGGGAAGACTGCCTATCTGACCTCCCAGTAACTGGGTAACATGATGCTCCTTAGCAGAAAATCTGACACGAACGGGCCCCAAGACTGGTGTCAGATTTACTGGTTTCTAACTATACATACCGACGGCCAAATATCTATATAATATGGCAGAGCGGTAGAGGCTCGGTTCTAATGAATGGTCACCCATTTATGAACCGATCTTGACGTTGCTGAACCTCGAAAAGACCCATGTGGCAGTTATTTTTAACCGACTTCAGAAAAAGGAGGAGGTTCTCAATTCGATTGTATTTTTTTTTGTGTTTGTTACCTCATATCACCGTCATTTATGATTTGAAAAATTCTTGTTTTATTTGAAAGTATATACTTCTCGATTGGTCCCATTGAAATTTTATCAAAATCGGTTTAGTAGTTTGGTTTTCAAATCTAAATAGCTGAAAAAAAAATGTGGAAAAATCATCCATAAATGCAAAATTGCGTATTTTTGATTTCCTGTGACTTTTTCAGCCATGAGCACATCCCGAGTCTTTACAATTACCAATGTGGGTAAATATTTATGGCTTTGTGGATGGTTTCCCCCGAAAATATGGTAAATCCGCTTTCTGCCTGAGATAATTATATGGTAACTTCTATAATTAGAGACCACGTTTATCGACGGTCATTTAACATTTGCATTAACAATTACTTTTTACATGACATACTCCAGCCATTTGGTGAGGTAAGGCAAAAACTACGTTCATCAAGAGCTTCTGCTTTTAAAACATTAAATAACTTCTTTATTGTGTCCTGTACCGTATAGTTGTCTCTAACGTCTCTTTGAGGACAGGAAAACCAGCAATCACTTAATAAAATCCAGAATACAATACAACACAACAGATCCAATTCCTCATATATAAAAACTCCGTCCCATAATTGAATTAGGCAGAGTTATTTGAATTGTCATTCTAGCATGATTGAACACACGAACGGGACAATTTGACAAATTGAGAGTAATAGCTTGATAGGTGCATGTCCAAGACGTAGCTGACAGCACTTCGCACATAGAGATATATTTAAATAATAGGAAAATTGGCGATAAAGTGTGACTGAGTAGGTGCGGAGATCTTGAAGGATGTCAGTGGAAACCTATGTATAGTCTATCATATTCCTACAGATGTTGATCACAACTTAGAGGAGCAACAGCTAGGCAAATGGCTTGGTTGAGTATCGTTTAATGACTTGCCTAACATGGGACAGGTAGCTTAGTTCACCCCGACACGGATGGGTAAGGTTCGAATGGTATGACGGGAGCTATAGTGAGCGAGCGAAATTAGCTCCCGTCATACCATTCATGTTAGGTTCCTTTAAACCCTGCAGTCAGAAATAGGAGCCCGTCGTCGAGGTTAGAATGTTGAAATTGATTTTTGTTTGAGTTTGGAATTTAAGTGGACATACCCTTACGACGCATTGACCATAAAGACTACGTACGACTTGAACGTACTGTAGTATAGTTACGCGTATTTAAAAAAAAAACAGTTCTAAATTGACTACATCATTATCTTTCCCCTAACCCATTTTATTTTGCGGTTAGCGCACAACACAATGACTTCGTCTTCCATACAAACCTACATAACAAATTGACTACAGTTCTCGTCAAATAACTTTGCCCCTCTGAAGTTAGCCATTTGCAAAGATCGCGCAGGTGCAGTCACGTAGACAGGAGCAAACGGGACGCAAGCATGCATCGAACGTAAACGAGTGACTGAGACATAAAATCGCGCCCCGCCTCCATGTCTCTTGCGCATGCGCAGTTGCAGTGGGTTCGTAATTTTGACTACTTACGCAGTCACTCGACACAACTTCAGAGGGGCAAAGTTATTTGACGAGAACTGTACTTCAACATTAATAGAATTTCCCATACTAAAGATCGCACACAAATATTGCACAATGATAAGTAATGTTTCTGTTCATATGCTAATCAAAATAAATCACTTGTAATTTAAAACCAGTAGGTACAAAAGAATGAGATAATTTTCCTCCTACCCACCTCACCGATTCCATAATTCCATGTATTGTTTTAAAACTTAATGGACAATATTAGTCATGTACAGTAAGCAAAATAGATAATGACCCACATAACATTTATTTAATTTCAGTTACTTTTGGTGGCCAAGTATTTCTCTGAATGTGATCTCACCAAAAAACTTATGATGCAAGAAAAAGCAGTAATAAGTAGGTATCCTCTTTTTACTATGTAGTACTAAGTACAACTAAAATTGAGTAAAAACGATAACATTAATTAATTACATTGAATACAAAGTAATTAATATTGGTTTCGACATGGCAAAATATGCCATGAAAAGGATATAAGTTTTTGCATAATTATGATTTCAATTGAAATAAGTTCTTGTTTTGCCAGTTAGCAAATAACTTAGATTCGTTATGATCTAAACTAACATGTTGTTTATTGACATGTTAGTAAGAGGTATGTGTGTCGTATGTGGTCGCGATCCTCAGCAGTGAGGGAACGACGAAGAAGAAGAAGTAAGAGGTATAAGTAATTTCTGGAAGTTCTGATCCCAGATAATTAGGTACTAATGGAAAACTTTAGATCCCGGAAAAATGAATGGTTCCTGCTGGATACGCCACGGGCACGAAGAAAAAGTGATTTTATATTCGATTGATTTATAACAATAATATTTAATTTGGGTACGTCTCGCACGAAACATTTTAAGTAAAGTCCAAGAGACCAACTTTTGCTTGTGGACAAAAGATATACCTAATGACATGATTGCATGTTACAGAGTACAGCGTTCTTAATAACAGTGTCATGTACTTAAGTAAGATACGACTTTGTCTATTATTGAGATAAGTGGCGCCGCGCAGCTGGCGCTTAGGTATTGTGTACTCTGCTAGATTTTTTCAATTGTTTTCGTTTGAATTTATTTTTTTAGCTTGTAGATTTATTCCAAGGGACTAACTTCCGGGATAAAAAGTATCCTATTCCAGAACATGGTCTACCAGAGTGACGAATTTCATCCAAAATCGTGTAGAAGAACATGGTCCACCAGAGTGCCGAATTTCATTCAAAATCGTGTAGAAGAACATGGTCTACCAGAGTGACGAATTTCATTCAAAATCGTGTAGAAGAACATGGTCTACCAGAGTGCCGAATTTCATTCAAAATCGTGTAGAAGAACATGGTCTACCAGAGTGACGAATTTCATTCAAAATCGTGTAGAAGAACATGGTCTACCAGAGTGCCGAATTTCATTCAAAATCGTGTAGAAGAACATGGTCTACCAGAGTGACGAATTTCATTCAAAATCGTGTAGAAGAACATGGTCTACCAGAGTGCCGAATTTCATTCAAAATCGTGTAGAAGAACATGGTCTACCAGAGTGACGAATTTCATTCAAACTCGTTCAAACTTTAGGGCGTGAAGAGGTTACAAACAAAGTCACTTTCGCAATTATTATACATATTTGTTAGGCTATATTGGTTTTAAAGTGGCTAAAAATAACCAACCAACTAATAAAGATGTATGGAAGAAGACATTTCGACAAAGAGCAAAAGAATGATGATTTATTTTTAAAATGCTCTTTTAATGACTTTTGTGATTTTCAGATTTTTTAATTTTAATACTTTGGAACCAGACCAGTCTCTCTTGACAAATTACTTATATGTACTTAAACTGTAACAAAAGGCCAGGTTCCCATGATGAGTAACCTTGTCCAAGTTTAATACCATAAATCATTCTCAAGGCTGGGTTTTACGTCTGAATGAAAACAATCCTATACGTCCCAAGTTTTAAATCATTATGTCAAATTGTTGAGCAAGGTCAGAAACAGTTAAATTAATTTGAGTCTAAAGTCAAAACAATGAAATAGGATATCAGAACTGAGTATCAGTGTTTGGCATCCTAATTTAGATCTACTGGACTTACTAGGTAGATTAATTGATAATAATTATTATATGTTAATGAAGGTGTGAATTTTAGAAGTCATCACCATTTCTTTTTTGTCAGCCAATAATTATTGTAATCAGTAGTAATAGTACTATTTAGATTACTATTTACTTACTATATTCTCAATACTAGCTTTAACCTTCGACTTCGTACGTATCCCGTTTTTTCCCATTCTCGTAGGAATTACCCGTGCCCTTATAGCCTATTAGCCTTCCTCATGAATGTGGCTATTATATACAAAAATAATTTTCTAAATCGGACTGGGAGTTCCAGAGATTAGCGAGTGCAAACAAACTCTTCAGCTTCATTATATTAGTATAGTATAGATTTCATTTTTACATCGAGAACTGCCAGGTGAGATAGTGGTTAAATACAAGAACATAAACTATAATAAAAGTCTGTTGGACTATGTGTTTCCTAACAGCTTCTTCTTCTTCGTGTGGGTAGTATCTAACGACCCCACACACCCTAGTGTCAGAGTTTCTAAACCGCCTCAAGGGCCTCTGACATGGTTTGAAGACCGCCATTTGGCGGCCGGGACCACCGGCTTATACGTGGCTTCGGAAGCACGGAATCATCTTTTTATCAGACAATCAGGTGATTCAAGCCTGCAATGTCCTAGCCAAACTGGAAACAACTTTACAAAGTATACTTTCCATGGGAATCGAACCCATGTCCACAGGGTCACAAGGCAAACGCCTAAACCACTCAACCACGGAGACAGTTAACAACTAACAGCTCCTCCTGCAGGTCTTTACGTCAATAGTTAATAGGTTACTCTTACACAAGAGAGCTTCATCATTGACCACATCATTGCTAACCATCAGGTGAGATAATGGTCAAAAGTAAGTCTATCAATACTAAAAAGAATTTCTTATTCCAAAAACTAAATATTGAGAATTTTCACAATTTCATTGGCACTAGCATTTATGGTTTTTCCATATTTTAACCCGTTAGACTCATTGAATTTCAACACAAAGTATTGTTGACTTTGTGTTGAAATTCAACGAGTCTAAATACAAACTATAAGAAATAGGTACCTTAAGCCGGAGCGTAGAGTCCGCATCAACATCATTGTAGAGCAGTACATTTTCCTTCATGTCAAAGCTTTCCCGTACTCCCAAGTGATACAGCAACGAACTCTGCTGCAGTTGCAGACTGAGATCCACCAGTGCCACGTCTGCATTATAGAATGTGTCCAGCACATTTGTTTCGCCAAAGTCTAGCTTTTCAAACTGAAAAAGAATAGTACATTTTAATACTAGCTTCTGCCTGAGACACCAACTGCGTTAAAGTTTAAAAATTATCTCAAAGGAACATACTTCCTATTTACTATTTATTTACCTTCCTAATTCAGGGTCCAATCTATCTCTATACCTACCAAAATTCATAAAAATTGGTTCAGCAGATTAGGGATGAGAGCATAACAAACAGACGGGGAGAATTACTTGGCATTTATAATGGTCTAATGGTTGTAAGCGTTGCTGCTGAACAAGAGGTAGGCAGTGTTATTTGGATAGCCACCCAAAGTAGATTTTTGCCTGGCTGATGGCAATAAGGTCACCACTTATTACATAGGATTATAACTGGACCAGACCACGAAAAATGGACTTTGTATAGGTAACTTCAACATATCCAAGTAACAACATAATTAAGATGCTTGCCAAACAAATTCTTAGTGCATAAGTTACTTCAAGTTCATTCATCAATACATTAAATATGACTGTACTAACAAAACACTAAATCCTAGAAATAGCGCATGGGAAAGCCCAACATCTGTAACCACTTAAAAATATTATTTGATGGAATTCTATGTGCGTTGAAAAGATGTATTTCAAGGTCAATTTATTGACAAGGTCGCAATAGCAGGAAATTTTAAGTAGGTATGTCTCAAATTTAAGAAAAAAATATAATAGATCTTGATGTTAGTGAGATTTGACTGTTTTCTAAATGGAAATCCCAAGAACTTATCTAGTTTGTTTGAATTATTTTCCATTGAGTACCAATGCATTCAGAAAGTTATTCTTTTACCTTCATATAAATTAATGTGGAGTACTTAAAGTTAAAACCTGTAGCATTATTGTTTATAATTTATATAAGTGCAAAGTAGGTGATGCACCACACTTTGAACTGAAATTATAATGAGGGGGTTATACTCATTTATGATATTATAAGAATGTACATCCTTTTCACTTGAATTATAAATATGATTCTTGATAACGTTACTCTGACCAAAGAGAAAAAACCCAGCAGGCACCTAACTGGTATCTTGTTGTTATGGTTATTGTTTAGCACTTGTAAAAGTATGGGTAAGTATCTCTATTTTTGCTTATCTTTCCAATACAAAGTCTCAGAAACAAAATTAAAATCTTATTGGTATTCTAATTTGCTATCAAAGTAACTTTGGTAACAGGAAAGCAATGTTTGAAGGACATCAATGGATATCAGCAAAATCGTTTTTGTTGCCACTAAAATACAGAATTAAGGAGATAACTCACATGTATATGATGCAAATTGGCATTGACTAGTTCAGATGCCAATCGAACTTCTTCCAAAGCTCTTTTTCTGTGAGCAAGATTCAATGTTTGGGTTATATCCAAAACACATGCTATGTCCATCCGAGGCCGCTGGTTGGAGCCCCCTGGCTGCACCGTAGCGTTGGACCCATCGCTGCACACACTCTCGCAGATACTCCTCACTTCCCCTACAAAATAACAATTCAATAAACTCAAAGTCCCACAAAAGACGAAAAGGGAAACAAAGTTCACAACACCGCACCTGTATCTTCTAACGCTGTGGAATTATTCCCACCGCCGAATGTTATCATTTTCTCACGTGTTTATTAACATTTGGATAGTTTATACACACATTTCACATTAAATTTACGCAGCATAAAAAATAAATTCCACAACAACTATTTGCGGGCTTGTGTTATTTAACAATAGTGATGGACTCGTTGCACATAAAATCAACGTTCAACATTATTGTTGTCTTTGACATTGTAACACACTGTCTTACATAATTAAAACTAAGTAGGTATATCAGTAATGGACCGACCCACTATAAAAATGTAATGTTAACGTGTCGGTATGCTTCTAACTCGGGGCTTTTTGATAATATCGCTTTTAATGATATGATCTTAGTATTTAGGTAGAGTGATTTGATTGAATTGTTATCAAGGTTTTTTCTTACAATCAAAATAAAAGAGTAGGTAGATAATGGTTAGCATTATCTGCCTACTCGATTATTATCTGGAATATATTAGTCGGATAACCAGTGTGAGTGGTTATGTTCTGAACAAGGTACCCTGTTCAGGCACCTACAGATCAAAAGGATCTAAAGAGTTCACTATTGACTCCAATGGAATTAACCTTATCTAATCATAACTTAACTTATATTAAAAATGCAAGTTTGTTTGTTTGTTACGCCTTCACGCCTAAATCGCCGAACTGATTTTGATGAATATTGGTATAGAGATAGATGGGATCCTGGACACGGTAAAAGGCTATTAATGCAAGCGAAGCCGCGGACCAAAGCTAGTTTCTAATAAAGTGGCATAAAGGGCTATGTGACAGTGTCACATAGCCCTTTATGTGACACGGTTTTATAAAACATATGTTTTTTAAAGTAGGTACCTGTGCAATGTGTCTTTGAAATGTATGTAAATTCAATTGATGTGAATTTATTTATTTATATAAATTGTAAACTATAGTGATCTTAGATGGTGGATTGTATTCAACGTATTATTAAAATCCATACATAACATAGACTTACGAATGTGGACATCACTATTTACGACCTTGAATTAACGTTTCTGCGCCATCTAGACTGAAATATTTGAACTATATCAAAATGTAGTACGAATAAGTAGTTTCCTATATACTTACTAGATGTCACTTTATTAAAAAAATCAAAGTGTTTGGTTTTTGTCTTTTATAAGGGGGTAAGCAGACACTGATGTAAATACCAATTCAGTGGTGAGTATGGTGACCAATGACAGAAATTAGTGTTTTTATTTTCTACGGTACTGCCGCCTAATCTTGAATGGCCCATTGTCTTTATGAAAAAGTTGTGACTTTATTTAACAGGTGGGTATTTGTTTTTTAATAGATACTTACCTAATGTTTAAGATTGCTTACTTACCTCTATCTTACCTCACCGCCCCCACGGGAAATAAAATAGCAGAAGACAAAGGTGTGATCATGTCTGCAGTAGGCGGCGTACTAACTTGCCCATGTCACGGGTCAGGAGCGTTGGACTGCGTTAACCGGCCCTGGCCACCTACTTTTTCTTGTTACCTACTTACAAAAAATAGCTGCACCACGTCGATCTTCAAGGTAAAAGCAACGTTAACCGAGGTTGGTTCGTGGATGGGTGGGACTGAGATTTCTTCGGTCTTCAGATCGCAAATTATGCTGTTAGTAAGTACCTACCGGCTGTCATTTGTACCTAAATCTTTGACAGCTGATACGGGTAGTCAGAAGCCAAGAAATCTGTAACCAGCAACGATCCGCTAGTCACCAGTTTTCGCAAGGGTTATCCGTGTTACTCAGTAACTGAGTTGTGGAGGTCAGATATACAGCCGGTCCACGTAAAATACTGTTACCTACTCAGCCGCATCCGGTTATACCGGACGCCGATCCCAACATAGTTGGGGAAATGCTGGGTTGTCTGAATTCCCCGGTAAACTCCGTAAACACGCAATTATTTTAATTAGGTAATTGTAAGTTTTTGCTTCCAATTTTTCCAAGTTATGTATATCTTTCAAGGATTTATCTCTTTAGGTATGAACTAAAGCGACCCGAACCTTTCTTCTGCATGGGTGGTCCTGCATAGTCGACAGAAAATTAATAACACATTTTCCTCATGCATGTACAGAATGAAAATTAACAAGTCAACCAAAAACGAGTCGTGAGGACATATTTATGGGGCGTACCTAACTAAAATGGATCAGTGGCCGAACGACCTCCTTTTGTATTCAAGGTCATAGATTCATCAGGACAATAGACTGGCAAATAGGTTTTTAAAATAGGTACCTAAATAAGATTTCCAACCATGCGGGTTGGTTCAAGAATGGCTTGACGGAGGACTTTGCCCAGCCAAGAGATAGCAACGGCTAGATAAAATATTTCTAACTGGATCGTTGCCTCGTTGATAGTGATCTGATCACAAAAGCTACTGCTGAGTATGATGTAGGTAGGTACTGGGTTATATTCCCGAGCGGGAAGTGTTTTTTAGGGTTCCGTACTCAAAGGGTAAAAACGGGACCCTATTACGACTCCGCTGTCCGTCCGTCCGTCCTTCCGTCAGTCCGTCCGTCTGTCACCAGGCTGTATCTCATGAACCGTGATAGCTAGACAGTTGAAATTTTCACAGATGATGTATTTCTGTTGCCGCTATAAGAAAAGATACTAAAAAATATTACTTACCAAAAAATCTCTTCACAATTAATAATTGTAACGCAAACCTAATGTTTGGCAAGTAACTTGTTTACCAACTAGTACTTATTTTTACCAATTTTTGTGTAGTCAAATATTTCTCCCATACAACAAACGTGATTTTTTGCCGTTTTTTTATAGATAATGGGACGGAACCCTTCGTGCGCGAGTCCGACTCACACTTGGCCGGTTTTTTTTGATAGGTTATGTTGTACCACTGCTGGGCAAAGGCCTCCCCCATGTTTTTCCAGCTAACTTTATCATTTGCCTTCTCCGGCCAATCCCGTCAGGAATGAGTCTAAAATCGTCACGCCATCGCCAGCGTTTTTTAGGCCTGCCTCGGTTGCGACTACCGTCTTCAGGTACCCACCGTGTTATGATCTTGGCCCATCTGTCCTCGAATCGTGCATCCTACAACATCGGCGATGCTTTTCTTGAGCATATAATATGTTACGAAGGTCGGTCCGATTGATCTGCAGAATGCTGCGCTCCATTGTCATCTGGAATTTCACAGTAGTAGCCTGGAGTATTATTTTGTGTGCGGATGATAGCAAAAGGCTCGCCATCTTCTACATAGGACTTAAACCTGACTATCAAAATGTGGTAATTTGTTAGGTGTACCTACACCTATGACTAACTCCCTACGGGGAGTCCAGACGTAGGTAGGTAGTTATTGCAAGATCTATAATTGTCTGCTACCCTAGTCTGTGCTTCCTGTCGAGAGCGAATAGGTTCAAGGTAAGCGTGCTCGATCGTCGACTACATCATTGCTTTCCATCAGGTGAGGTAGTTGTCTAACGCAAGCATAACAGTAATAAAAAGTCACCATGTTTTTGAGCTATCAATCTGATTGTTCTATTGACCTAGAATACCTAAATCCGACTAGACCATTTTGAACATCAAACGTTATATTGTTCGTGGTGAAACATAATGTGGTTAAACAAAACGCAGGAGTTTTTGTATGTAGTAGTTTTTATTTATTTTTGTTTTATAATAAATGTTTTTGTACCAACTGTTAATCCACTTCCAACTCCAAAAATCACAGTTTATTGGTTAAACTTATAATAATGTTTATAAAATAATTAATTAAAAATATATATAAAAGTTTATTTAAACTAAATACTTATTGGATTTGGTGATGATGACTAGTCGATGACAATTTTTTAAGATAAATTAATTGGCTTGGCACAATGAAAAAAATTATTGTATGTAAAAAAAGTTATGTTATTTTTTGTAACTGACTACTGAGTCTGCACGTAAGCATAAAATTAATAACAATATAATCGAAATATTTAAAAAAAATTCTATTTAAAAATCAGTTACTTACATAGACAAAAACCAATATGAGAAATCCAAATATAAAATATTACAGACGCGAAACTAAAACTTACTCCCTCTTTGGTTTTTGCGTGCCTAGTACTTCACTTGCCAAGAATGATTTTGCGGGAAGCGCCAAAGCTCTGTCCGGACTGGCTTGCCAGTTTGTTGGTGCCAGCCTGAAGACCGATGACTGACTGACCGGCACGGAGAACATCTTCGCTGAAGTCACGACGGTTTTCTTCAGCAGGCCTGGGTCCAAGGTAGGGGCCGCGCCATTCCGGGTGCTTATAAGCCTGTAAAATGATAAATGGCAGACTTTAGCATGCTTAACAAATTATTTATGACTAAGACATTAGTGGTCGCAAGCGCGATAAGGTTATTGGGATTTCCCATGAGAAAATAATCAGTCGCGCATTGGCTGGTTTGGTGCAGGTTATGTGACCAGTGAACTATTTGGATTTGAGTCTAGTTAGGTAACAATAGGCTTGCTACGTGGGATTCGTTCTAGTATCCAATCCTTTTCCCAAATAAATTAGGGTCGGCTTCCAGTCTGACAAAATACAGCTACCTACCAGTATTTTATAAGGAGCGACTGCCTATCAACCTCAACAACCCAGTATCTGGGTAAACAGGACATAGGACTCTTTACCCTTTCGTCAATTGAGTTATACGTTGTATTTTTTTTGTTTAATAAAACTTTGCCCCTCACTAGGAATTTCTTCTTTATCGTCACAATAATATTTATACTGTGGTATCGTGGTTGCGTTTACAAACATACAAACTCACATACACAAACAGCCAGACCCGGAACAACGATCTGTAGGCCATACGAATATTTGCTCCGTTCGGGAATTGAACCCGCGGCACTAATAATAAAAAGAGATATAAAATAATGAACTTATCTTAGGTGAATAACAAATAAGCACTAAATGGAACAAAAATAATTATGTTTTATCAATAATGACTTTGGTCTGATAAATGTTTTTGTAAACCTCTCGTATGGATTGGAAGAAGAAACGTGTGACCGTGGGCAGGAAGACGATGACGACTTCTCATTATTTAAATATTGGTCCTAAGATACGTACTGTCCTGCCAAGGGCGAAGATGGTCTGCGTGACGAGAGCGATGTTTTTCTGGTCCCAGAGGTCTGTCGTCTGGAACAGGTCCGTATCAGGGACTCCGTACTTCACACACGCTTTCTGGAATCTGTAAAGGAGATAATGTATTCGTTAAAAATGCTTCATCAGGGTCTTGATCATTGTTATTACGCTAGTATTATATTGTCTGTGACGTCATCTGCAATACAACCCGACCCTTTTCTTGTGTAAATCTCCACGCTCCTGTGCCTACTTCATCCAGGTTTTTAGCCTCATAATTTTATGAAAAATTCATTTGGCACTTGGCGATACACAATTTAATAAAGTCATAATTTTATCTTGTAACCAAATTGAAGATGTGCAGCATTTGCTGATGGAATGTGTCCGGAATCAAGATGAACGCGACTCACTGCTGAACGAGTTAAAGTTAAATAGGCTGAATGTAGGTCTGATTCAAAGTATTTTAGCTAACCCTAAATCGGAGGTAGCAAAAAAATTATCTAGTTTAGTATTAGTCGTTCAGCAGTGAGCAGCAGTATTTTTAGTTACTCTAATTGTAAGCTTTCTTTTCATGTGTTAGTTATATTTCTATGAATTTACTATGTTATAAGGTATGATGGGGTTGACATATCCTTATTGGACAAAAACCCCTAAATATATATAAAAAAATAAAGATTAAAAAAAAAAACGTCATAATTACGATAATTATGATTTATAGTCATAATTATGATAATAAAGGTCATAATTGTGATAATTATTGACACTTAATAATTAACTGTTCACAAGAGTTTTTTTACTTATATTTGACAATTTAATTAAAGCATATTGGAACCTAGTAATGTCACACAAAATTCACAATAAACATATTGTAAGGAAACGGAAAAATTTGAAGGTTGATTGAAAGTTTTGAGCGACATTTTTTTTTCCGCGTCTTAAACCTTCACTTCGAATTGAAGTTTAAACAGAAAACCAGTACCTATAATAAAAACAAAACATCAAAATGTAATAACTTGAATCCCACATCCTGGTTGTGTTTGAGGCAGTGAATTTTGCATTCAGTATTCTTTGCATAATATTTATTATGTCCCTTTAAATATCTCACTCATGTATTTTTTTTTTCAAATATTAGGTACCTAAGGATTTTTAGTTTTGTACATTTTCGAGATTAGGATCTTCTCAGCAGCTTTTCGGTAGTGTCGATAATTCATCACATATCTCTGGAGCAGGCCAGGTATTTAGTGGATAATATTATGTCCACTCTCGGGTGTCAATCCAATGCCAACAGACCACATAACCCTCCGCCGGAAGCAGACAGAATTATGGATTTCCCCGCAGCAAAAATTAAAGATAAAAATAAAGTGTCCATCCCAAGAATCACGCTGAAGCGTAAATGATCAAAGACACTTCTAGTTACTTACTGGTTAATATTATCCATGTACTTGTAGTCACCACCAGAAATATTGACCTTGGTGATGATGCCGGGCTGGAGGCGGTTCATCAGCTTGCAGAGGATGATGCCATCACGGAGTGCATGTTCGTACGGCACGTTGGGGAACCTCTCGCCAATGACAGCTTCGATCCATTGTTGGGCTTCCTGCTCCTTTTCGGGTTCACGCTTGCCAGCGCACTGGAATAAAGGAAGTTAGAATTGAGTTAGGAGTCAGGAGCAGGCATTTGTATAGTCATCATCATCGTTATGCAGCCGAAAGACGACCACTACTAGAAATGGACCTGCCCCAAACATCGCCAAAAAGACCATACTGTACTTCTACCGTACCGTAAAAGACCGTACTACGTCAATAGGCCATGTGTTCACAATGTGGAAAGACTTTCAATGTTTCGTTTGCCTGAACGCCGTTGCCATTTCAAAAGAATCTGGCTCATACAGGGTGTTACAGACAGACAGACAGAGTTACTTACGCATTTATAATATTAAGAAAACATGAACTGGACTTGAGTATAGTTACATAAAATAATAAAAAAATATTGAAGAATCATATTTCAATTTTAGAGGTATGTAAAACAAAGCTCTCTATTTTAACAGTTTCAGTACGGAACTCTAAAAACAAAAAGATTCTTCAATATAATAATTTAGTTCAAATTTCTAAAATCCCGGGATTCAATGGTCATGTTTATGATTCCGGGATTTTAGAGGAGGAATTATCAACTCCCGGTTGTTGTGGCGACACTTGGGGGAGGCCTATGTCCAGCAGTGGACGTCTTTCGGCTGATATGATGATGATGACGATTATCAACTCAATGTTACCTATTTCTTCGAACTTTAGGTAAATATGTACTCTACCTATTCCGATCTCTGGGATAAAATAAGCATTAAAAATAATATCTTATTATTGAAGTAACAAGCGCTGTTTTTAAAACATTACCTACACGATTAAGTATCTACTTAAGTAAACTAATCGCACATAGACAGAGGAAAATTATTTTGAATCCTCTATTCAGATCACGTAGTTACTCTTTTTGCAATTCAAATGCCCAGCAGAGGACTTTAATGGTGATCCGTGTAATTAATGTGCAGACAAAAGATATTTATTTATTGATCAGGACACCTTTTAAGTGAAGCATTGGACCAAACAATCGGCAGTTGTTGATAACTCTGCGTCCGATACGATCCTTGACTTTCATTTGTTTTTCTATATATTTACTCTTGCGTCCACAACATTATCTTTATTTATAGCTGAGAGGCTGAAGTGCATACACCACAATTAATAATTTTAACAGTGATTGTGTGACTCGCTAGTGTGAAAATGCTGCTTATTGTCCTATGTTCCGTGTTATTGTATTCGGCGGTGCAGGCGCATCCTTTCATACTTCTTTTTCTATTTTTCTACGTGCCGAAACATTTTTCTTTGATTTTGTAGTGAGTTAAACTTAGAGTTTTAGATTTAAATAGTGTAATCTCCGTAAATATTGTTTTTAATAATTTGTGAATAAGCAGAAAAATGGACTATTACCAACAGGACCAAAGGATTTTCTAAAAAAGGTTGGTGTTACGTAATTCTAATTAATTCATCTAATACTAAGTAGGAATTTTTCATGTGGTTACAAAGGAAAATAATAGAGGAATACGTCCACTGTTATTACCCAGCGTCCGCATGTTTCTATTCAGAGAAAACTTCGTAATTTCGGATCATGGAAACAATATAAAATAACTAAGCTCCTCAGTGCAGGATGCATTTTTAAAAACCTTTAGTTTCTTACTCTCTCGCGTCAATAGACTGAGATAATGATGGTTACTTAAAATGATCTTGTTTAATGGGACCATGAATAATCATGACCAACATGTCTCGCATACAAATATGTAGCTGTAGCCCGCGACTTCGTGCGCAAAAGCTAGTAAGCATATCCCGTACACTCCCCAAGGAACCTATATGCCAAATTTCAGCTTTCTACGACCAGTAGTTTCGGCTGTGCGTTGTCTGTCAGTCACTCAGTCACTCGTCACGTCACTCAATCACTCAGACACTCGGTAACGGTCCTTGGTCCTTCATCTTTTAACCACAACAGTTACTGGAATATTTGTAACACAGAACCTACCTACAGTAGCAACATTGGTAATGTGATTTTTATGCAACGTACATTACCTATGTATGACGTAGATAATATATGTTTTTTAAATAAGAGGCTTATGACTTTAAGACGAAAGAAGGACAATTCAAGGTCTCATTTTATAAATGAATCACTTGTCACTTTTTCGAATGAATACTTACGTACAAAATACTTATTAAAAAAAAGTCTTGCAAGTAAATACCTGCATTGAACATTATTTTAATATTGAAACATTCTCATTTAACATTGAGATAACGACGACATTTTTAAAGAAAAACGCTTATTGCGTTCTTTTCTACGTGTGGCTAGACTACGCGGACACTACGACTGGTAGGGGAACCTACACGTAGATTACTATACGCTTGACAAGACTGCACTTGGCCTAGGCATGGCGATGCTACACGTCAGCTACCGCGTTTGAACTTACGAATGATGCGTGGTTCGGCGACATAAAAATCACATAGACAACACTTGACAAGGATACGCGCCTTGACTACGCGTGGCTAAACCATAGATACTGCACATGAACTAGGCACCTACGTACTACAAACTGACTACGCTTGACAAGGCTGCGCCGTACTTCCACTACAGTTCTCGTCAAATAACTTTGCCCCTCTGAAGTTAGCCATTTGCAAAGATCGCGCTGGTGCAGTCACGTAGACGGGAGCAAGCGGGACACAAGCATGCATCGAACGTAAACGAGCGACTGAGACATAAAATCGTGCCGCCATAATCCCCGCCCTCATGTCTCTTGCGCATGCGCAGTTGCAGTTTGTTCGTAATTTTGACTACTACGCAGCCACTCGTAGCCAACTTCAGAGGGGCACAGTTATTTGACGAGAACTGTACGTGTGGTGCAGCGATTAGTAAGGCTACATATTAGTAGTCTACTAGTTCACGATACCCACTACAAATCTACGCCTTTCGTTACAGGTTGATATTCGTTCTGAAAGGCGTAGAGTAGAAGGATCACACTAGGTTATGCTTGGAAGAGAAGCTCATGGCCATGCACAGATGAAGCCTCCGTCTATCGATTGTTAAGATGATGATTATTGATACAATGTCTAAAACAAATTGCAGAACATGCCTCTTTTAGCATCCAAGAACCTATTCTAGACTCACTGCAGTAGTCACTGAACTACCTACTGTATTTACCCGGAAACCTAGAAAATGGTTTCTCTAACAATAGCTTTCTGTTTATCGCTTAGCACTAGGAATTCTAAGGTGATGGGATGGGAAGTGGCGATCGCTTACATTACCCACACACAATGGTCCATGTTAACCATAATAAAATTCACGCAGTCTGATAGCCTTACAAGTTTGGCGGACCTTTGTAAACAATCGATGCAAATGATGTTACCTTGTTATTTTGGCAGCATAGTATATTTATGTACATAATAATTATATTTTCGTTCGTTGTGATCTGAGGCCCTAGACAATGTGACATTAAATTAGCGATTGCGACTGTCGAAATGCCAAAATGTAGGAACTTGATCACGTGACATTTCGATGTCATCTGTCAATTCCATACATTTTTGACGTATTGACAATCGCCTTCGCCACGCTACCGCTGACAGAATGTCACTTGTCTCGAGCCCCTGATTCTGACTAATTGAGTCTGCCTCTGTCAGTGAACAATAGAATCAGTAATCAAATGCAGCAGTGTCTTTTAATTAAGAATTATTTAGACTATACCTACTCCATATCTATTTCAGATTTACATATCAATAAATCTTCTCGACCATCATGTCCGTTCCACGAGAAAACCGTTTTTTTGTACGTAGTTCTGTATGATCTGCTATTCAGGTATCAATCTTAACCCTTTCTGGTGACCAAGGAAGGACTCACCTTTGGTTGACTCATCCAGTTTTTAGTTCAGTTCTGGTTGAATCTCAAATGATTGTAAAATAAAGCTGCTATTGACTACATATTGCCTTGACTTGCGCATTGCCTTCTCTGTGTACATTCATAGCGCCATCTGTTTTACTGAGTTGTAAACTATTAGCTGCAAGATTATGCGTCATACTCGGTTCCATAATCATTTCAAGCCTGTTATTCTGAGTTGTAAAAGCTGCCTCCGTAGTGCTAGTCTAGTACACAAGGTGGCTGCACTGCAGTGAAAATCTGTCTACAATTTAAATACTTAGGTAGTTAGGTAGATTGCAATACAATGACTTTTATGATTCGACCAAATGCACGCTAGCGGCCTAATTGGGGATCGCAAACAAAGGAATCGCTGCAGTGCCTTTGCGAAACGCGTTACACAATTAAGTCGCAGTTCTCCCGTTGGAAAAAATTTGGAAAACTCTGTTTTTTATATTAAATTGTGACTGGAAATTATAGTAATTATGTCAACAATTTTTCAGAACAGTTTTCAGGAAACAAGAGGGAAAAATATCATAGAACTTATAATTTGAGATATAAAAACTTGAGAGGTGTCAAGGGACACCCGGATGGAACGAAGTTCCTTTCGATTAATTAGTGAAAGACTTGTAATAAAAAAAAATCTTTTTAAGTTACACGCACGGCTTACAACTATAGCAAAAAGTGTCGTTACAACTTTTGGCCTTAATTTTTTCCGTTCTGCCCCCTTTTGCAACGCGCGATAAGGAACTTCGTTCTAATAATTGATTTGATTTTCATCACCACGCCACGAACTCAAGTTGTTCAGTTCAAGTTGTCAGTTGATTTTAAGAGACATCTGCCAATCCTTTTTCCCTACTTATTGGGGTCGGCTTCCAGTCAAACCGGATTCAGCTGAATACCAGTATTTTACGTGGAGCGGACCTACACAACCCATTAACAGGGTAACATATTATGGTACTTCTTGGCAAGATTGGTGTCAGATTTTCTGGCTTTAAAACATGTGTTTTTTTGCAATGGAACTTGAAGCTTGTTTCGTATGACAGAGTTTGTTGTTTAAAAAAAGATCATTAAGTTATCTCGAATAAGTACTGAATAAAAACAAAGACTTAAAATTATAGTCATTCATCTTCGTTACCTTGATAGAAGCTTATTTAGGTACTTACCTGTGTCATTTACCCATATTTCTGAATAAAGAATTTGAAATGAAATACCTATTTGACATATTATAATACTTTAGCCTAAAAACTTGTCAAGCATTAGCATTAAAGTACGCTTTGACAGGTTCTTCATTCCAAATACTCCATTCAGAAGCCGATCCTTAAGCGGGCCATAGGTACACGTTCAAGTAATCTGATCAAACAGGCTGTTTCAAACAGTTTTACCAAATTGGTATGAATGTCCGTGGGAAAGTTTAATAAAAAATGAGTCGTTATATGGCATAATGAAATACGAAGTTTCGTATTTTTATTTGATCAAACATTTTGAACCAGCCTGTTTGATCAAATTACTTGAACGTGTATGGCCTGCATTATCCTATTTTAGAAGAAGCTTGTATGTAATCTGTATACCAGTACCTAAGTATCTAATAGGTATGTACCATACAAGTAGCTACCATACAAGTAGCTTATGTCACTGGCTAATCTGGTTAAGGCCAGTGGGTGCAATACTGCAATAAAATTACACTCAATTGCATTCTATAATGTTATACCTGAGCTGGTTCGCCTCCAAAATGGTCGTTCCAAGCGACCTACGCTTTATACATGTTCTAGAGATCTGAAGCACTGTATGGAATTAAAATAACCGTCCTCCAGGGATACATCTATCTCTGTACGAAAACTCATCAAAATCGGTTCGCCGATCTATCGCATTTATAATATTAGTAAGGATTAGGATTATTATATTAATTTGAACGTTTGTTCAGTTTTAAGACAGAAGACAGTATTATATAAGCTTATAATAAATGATTAGGTACCATAAGGAGGGAAATAACTCATTAGGCATCATGCAATAGAGTATTTTATCTAAAAAATCTAACTAGTCCGTCAGATAGATTTCCAAAAAATATAGGACACGTACTTTTTCTTTTTTCACATAAATATTTAATCTAACATAAATATACACTTATACAACGTGCATACTCGTAAAGAAGATAATGACTGGTGAATTAAAATCTGATATAAAACTTGATAAAAAAGTATTTTACCATAGCTTAAGAAATACTAACCAAATTAAACTGCGAAGACGTAGGACAAACTACGGTAAAAAGACTATATTACCTATGAAGGAGCACAATTATACAATAATCTACCAAAAAATAATAACGATGCCAGGTCACTTGCAGTGTTTAAGACAAATTTAAATAAATAAATTTTCGATAAAATTTACTAGAACGCCTTGATCGCAGCATGTTACACAATTATTAGTTATTTAAGCTCATTATTAAGTTAACCATGTATTGTTCTTTATGAGTACCTAATAAATTCGTTAAACCTAAACCTACATAGAAAATGAAGACGATACAGCGGCCCTACCATGACGTGTTAAAGCGTGAGTCGTTCGAGGGAGAAGGAGGGATGGAGCTATATAGGGTGTATAGCTCCATCCCTCCTTCTCGCTCGTACTACTCACGCTTTAACACGTCATGGTAGGGCCGCAGGGCGTTGAAAACACGCGTGACGACACTATGATGGTACAACTTTTACCAGCAACGTGACTGTTTACTGTGTAATAGATATAAAACGACTGCCAGTTAAGACTGATAGTGTCCAGTTCCTGAACTAATGGTTCAGAGACTGGGCACTAATCTATTTTAAACGTCTTTAAAAAGGATTGTTCGTTATTAAACTGGAAATAGGCTGTCCGTTGGATAAACAATGATATCAAACAAAACGTTAATCGTACAAATAACAGTGTTTTTATTGTTCATTTAGAGACGAGTCTTAATGAATCATGTGTTTTTGCAAACCAATAGTTTGAAGAGCATTAGTTTAGCAAAACATTTGCAAACCTTAATGATGATGATGATCATTTTGCAGTCCCTTTTAATATAGCTACTGTAAAGGGTAAATGTATTCATGTCATTAATATAAGTTGCCTTAACAAACTATATAAATTAACTTCTGCCCGCGGCTCGCTCGTTTGATTTAATATTTTATTATCCCAAGGGAACTTACTATCGGGATGAAAAGTATCCTAAGGTCAGTCTATCTGTATGCCAAGTAAGTAAGTTTGATCATACCTCTTCAGCAGTGTAGACGTCGAAACTTAACAAACAGACAGATTCACTTACACATAGTATTGATGTGCCAGAATAAAATATAGGTACCTAGGTAATTATATAATCAGCGTCACTGACGCACTGCCGATAAAATAAAATCATAGTACCTAATACTAATGAGACATAATGAGATCAAAGTCTAATTAACTAGAATTCAATATATTTAATTAGTACGTCAAATAAATCATAATGATTAATATGCGTATTTTCTTCATCGTCAACCACATCGAATTTAATTGATTGTTTGTTCGTTTAATTTAGCTAACCACCGGTCTTTGGAAATAAATGAAATATTCTATAAATAAATGCAAGTCAAACGCTGTTGAAAACTCTTTAATCCAATACTTAACAGCTTATAACGCGTCTAAAATTTTTTATATTATTTTGTTTTTGTTCCAGAAGCTGAGTCTTAAACATAAAGAATTCTTCAACTATCGCGTCGTTCGTCTAGAACTACTTTTCATTATTTTAGCAATAGTAGCATTTGATTCTACTACTCCATTTATTACCTCAATTTCATTGTTGGTAAGTTACATCCGTTATTACTAAGCTAGGTATTTGCGCTATGCACGGAGTATTCCCATCTTTCCTCGGGTATAGATGGGAATACTCTGTCTGTGCATAGTTCGAATGGGGACAAATGGGAATTTTCTTTGACACAAAAATTCCCATTTGTCCGGGGACAGATGGGAATACTCCGCTATGCACTCATTCTTTACATGTGGTACATAATCTTTATCTCATCTCGATATCATCGTTGTAATCCTGACCCATTTCAATTTGCTCTGCTTGTCTTTTTTTTTGAAGCTATGAGCTGTAAGTATTTATCTCAGTTAGTATTCTTCTTGCGAGCCATGTACATCTTTTGTGAGATCTCTGTTTTCTCTATTCATCTGCCTAGCCTGTTTGCAACTATGTTGGGATCGCCTCTCACTAACCAAATGCTGCTGAATCCCTAGTATTTTACATGGAGCAACTAATTACCTGATCTCTACAATCCAGTAGTCGGGTAATACGGTACCTTTTTCAAAATAAATCACTTTTCAAGCAGTCTGATGCAGTTGGTAACAACAAATCTGTGATTGAACTGCGCATCTTGGTTGTCTCGCCACCGCTTTCTGGGCTAGCCATATTAATTTCAAATAATCTCGAGAATTGGATACCCATGATAGCAGGGGTTTCCCACCGCGGCTCCGGACATGCTTCCAAGCTCCTCCGCTTGGCACGAAGCCAAGTCGGGTCACATTTATAGAATATATTGAGCATCTTTCTACGTGGGTATAAACTTCAGTACCATATCCATAACTGTTGTCAAGTGTCACATTGGTATGTTTCCGAAGCTGTATATCATTTCTATGTTTGGCTACAAGTGAGATTGGAGTAATTAGACTCATTTGTGGTAGTTTGTTGACTGACCGTTATGTGTTTCTAGATTTAGATGAATGTTTTAACATTATGTATCTATATAGGTAGGTTTTACATGTCATAGGTATATTTAAAATCTTATATTTTATGCGATACAATCCCAAATTTATAAACTAAATAAGTAGAGTAGGCACTGATATGAGCCTAACACCTGACAGAGTTGAAGAGCAATAAATTATTATGGTAGAGATTTCCGGAGATAGATTGACAGCATCCGACAAACGACAAATGGGAAATAATTATGAGATAATGGCAACGGCTACGATAGTTTCGTTTTTCATGGAAATGAAGCTTCGGTCCAATTTTCAGAAAAAACAAGTATACGCCTCATTTATATCAGTACTTGCCTACTGTTTTGGACATAATAAAAGGGATATTTTTAAATGCACATCTGTATAATTTTAATGCATACCAGAAAAAATAATGCTGTGCAAAAAATCCCAATTGATTAGAAAACATGTCTTACAAAAAAAACTAAAAAAATCATCCAAAACGAGATGACCTTTTTATCGAATTCACACCGAAAATGTGGTTCATACATCGGATTTATGATTTATAAAACAAAAATACGAATTGTTTATCAAAAATACTAACTTGCACTCTAAATTGCACTTCCCTGAAATAGCAGGTGGTTATCATGGTTACAATAGTAGCCGGTCATTGGGCACCCCGACTCGGACTTTTTTTTTAAACCACCCAGAAATATCATTAGCCAAATATTCGTTCAGTAAAACAGTTCTGCAAATACCATTAAACAGTATATCTAATATGATTTATTTAGTGTGCATAATTTGTGTGCAAGTCAGTATTTTTGATTTAACTTTGAAATATTTTGTTCGAAAAAAGGGAAAATACAGATATCGATTTAATTACATGCCATAATAAAATGACTGGTTGAAAATAAAAGTTTTACCAATTTAAGAAGTTCAATAACCTTCTAACAATGCCAACTCACATTAGGTAGATACCAACCGAATAAATTATAAAATCCACAAATCACTTTTAACTATGGTTTGGATGTGTTTTTCATTCTTGTTGCTGTCCATCACGAGAAATGTAAAATTAATCTCTCTAAGAGATCTATCTCGATTACACAAAGACATGCATACATTATTTCATTCTTCTATCATTAACCATACATCAAAGTTCGAAACAGGATCTCCACACACGATTGACGTAAAAAACTGACGTCAGTTCGAACTAAAATTAAAAACACATCGTCAATCGTGAAGAGTGATCTAATTTTATATGCGGTATTAAACGCATAGTATGCCTAACATTCAACATTATGTATTTCACAGCTGTTTTGAAGCTAAGCTCTTTATTTATACTATCTTAGCCACACGGCACTACTCGCACATTTTTGCTTGAGATATCAGAAATAATGTACACTATTTGAGAAATTGATATGATGGAGTTTAAACTTACATAAAAAAAGCACAAAATCTCTAATTTCGGAAGTCAGTGTTAAATTACGACTTCCGAAACTAGAAGTATTTTGTATTTGTATTAGAGTTATTTTGTACTTTGTAGTGTTTTTTTATGTAAGTCTAAACCCAGTTAATGGGTTGTAGAGATTAGATATGAACATCAGCTCCATGTAAAGTAGGTAGGTACCGGTACTCGGCTACGTTCAGTAAGACTAGAAGATGACCCCAATATAGTTGGAAAAGGGATATTGATTGATTGATGCACATAATCTGAGCTTGAAAGAAAACAAACGTCCTGCAAATTATACAAACCGAAAATTATCATTGAAAGAGTAACAGACAAAACTTCAATAAACGAACTATTTCCGAAATTACAGATTTTAGTAATATACAAATTAACAATAATAATAACTAAAATTAACCAATACAATAAACTTGCAACAAACTAAAATATAGCATCTAAAAAATCGCCCTCAACGCTGTCAGCTGGTTGTGTGCCCAAGAGACTGGCGGCATTGCCACGTTGAATGGCGTTGTTGCTCGTCTCTGCCCAAAGTAAAAGCCAGCTCTTGGGTCACGGGAAGTGTCAAACAGCCGTTTCGAAATTTCTTTGAAAAACCTGTGAGCACAAGGGCCCCACGGCCCTAGGGTTTCAACACAATAAGGTTGTAATATTTACGCCGCTTGAGGTTTTCCGCAGCCGCAGCGGCAGCGCCAGCACAACACGATGAACTAGGAAGATGGGATGGCGCAAGAGTATCGACACAGGTTGTGTCCTACACTAAAGGTCTACCCATCTGCGATGGAAACAAAGACCATCCAGTCTTTGCCATCGTCACGTGCCAAGCCTAATTCCTACGGCTGGAACGCCGACGGTGACGAGAACTCGTCACCGAATTACAGATCTGTTAAAATTGTTTTTCGTGGAAAGCTATTTGTTTGTCACGAAAAGTTTTACGTAGTGTTTACGTAGATATTTATGAATAACCGACATCAAAATAGATATTTCATTTCAAATTATTCATCTCATCGATGAATTATAAAATAAGTGGCATAGGAAAATATACCATTTTAAAACCTACTAGCTTTTTTCAAGATAAAAAGCAGTATGACATTCAACGACAATCTTCTATAAGTGGTTTTTAGGGTTCCGTAGCAAAAGATAACGGGAGCCTGTTACTATAAGCCTCCGCTGTCCGGCCGTCCGTCCGTCTGTCTGTCAGTGTCTCAAGAACCGTAATAGGTAGATAGTTGAAATTTTCACAGAGTGTGTATTTCTGTTGCCGCTATAACAACAAATAATCAAAATACGATGTTACGGAACCCTTCATGCGCGAATTCGACTCGCACTTGGTCGGTTTTTTTCCAGAGATTGATTATTATCTTTTACTAGTGCTCGCCCAGTGGTCGAAATTCAACAATAATTCATGTTTTTTAAGCATTATTATAAAAAAAAACATTAGCTTTCTGCAATCCTTCTGCATATAAACTGCAACTGTGCCAAATTTCATACTCCGCCATCCATCAAATTTTCGTAAAAAGGGGTACTTATAAGTATTTACCGGCCTCATCTAGCTTAAAATGACCAAAAAATATTGACGTGTAAAAGTGTTATGTTTAACCTACTTACAAAATAAATATCATTTATCATTTATTTGTTTTTACCGAAAAATATATGAACACTCAATTTTACCTGCTTTCGATATTAGTTTAGAATTTAAATTCAATTGAATTCATTAACGTTCTATACGATACTTGAATTAAAAGTGCCAGTATTTCCATTCTTTAAAATACTTAAACATATACATTTTTAAATGTACTATTTTTTGCTAAGCAATAACATTAGAAGTTTATCGGTATCCCTACGTTTTACCCACTTTAGTTTTGGCTAGAAACAACAAATTAACAACAGCTGTTTATTTTCTTCAATATTTATTTCGGAGATATCTCATGTGTTACGAAATATATTTTCTAAATAACATTATTAGCCGAGATATTGCAACTAAATCATGTCGCTACTGTGTCCGGTTGTCATAAAATTTTAAACAAATGGACCTCATCTGATAAATTAATATATAATGTTTGATGTTTTAATTCAGTGTGAGGTCTATCTGGAACTCTTGAAAACATATATTTTCTAAACCATTTCTTTGTGATAAACCCTATTATTAAAAATAATCATGTTTAGGATGTCTACATACTTAGAGGCTAAAAATCACCGGTAGTTATAATACGCATATCAAAAATTCACTGATTGCAGACCATTGCTCTTATAAGTCGTCCCTCTATGAATATTATTATCTAGTTTCACCATTACCTCTTTTTTCGTAGTTTTACCGCAAAAAAAAATCACTAATTTATAGTTTGGCCCTTTATATCTACAAACAACGTTTCAATACAATTGTTTACATTTCCAACAGATGTAAATTATAAACTGCCCGCCAAATGGACTACCAAAAATAATATAACAAACACGTTACGTGTAAAAGAATAAGAAACAGCCGTGGGCCGACCTCATGAATGAAAGCCAAAGGGTTTATAATCATCGTTTATTCACCGGTTTCTTCTTCAAATGATGTAAATAACACTGACGCCATCTTATATTTACGTATGTAATGTACTACGTAGTCTAAGGCCTTGTGCATGGTGAAAGCGCGGAGACGATGGCGGCGGGAGCGATAGCGGGCGTGATTTTGTGGCCACAGCGCATCGTGAGTTTTTTTAGAGGGTAGTTGTAGCAGTGTTTACGCAGGGTAAAACAATAGATTTTGCTAGCCCCAAAACATAGCCTGCCAAAGTAACTTCAGTATGGACGCAAACGGCGGTTTCAAATGTTTCATACATCGCGCTCGCCTCAGCATCCGCGCAAGCTCCTCACCCTGTCCGAAGTCTTAGAGTTAGTGTTCACTCCGCCCGCCCCCGCCGCTGCCGGCTTGGGCGGGCGGATTGCACTGCCTAACAGTCAACTAGTCGAGTTCGAGGCGAAAGCTCGCTCATAAGTGTTAAAACTAAAAAGTTTTGTGACATATAGTAACATGGCTGTACGTATCACTTGGCAACACTTTACTATTTTTACTTCACACTCACTAATATATTTCTTGCTAATTACTATTTAATAGTTTACATTTTCTGTTTTCATATTTTACATTTTTTGATTAATTTCATTTTTGTTGAAAACTTCTTTCATTTTGTGACGTCTAGTTTCTTCTGTCAATCAATCCATTTGATATTCTAAACAACATCTCGAACTCATGTACATGATTTTTTCATCATCGATTTCAATCATTATTTCCAATAATTTAACACTCCACACTTCATAACTCATCGATTCAATTACTCGAAAACAAAACAAAGTCAGCATCTAAAAAGTTTATTTTAACAAAAGTACATTAAAATAATATACAGCAACGTCCGTTTGATGACGTCAACAGTTTTAGAATACTTTAGATTAATGAGAGGCGCGCGCAGCTGCGCCCACCCATCATATCTGTAACCTCCTTTAGGTTACTCTTAAAAGCTTTCCAGATGTACCTCGTCCCATCAGTTTGGGATAACAGCGATCTGTTTCGTAAACGAGGCTATTTTCGTAGGTGATGCTGGAGTCTGCGCGTACGCCATCAAACGACTTGGCACTGGAGCGCGTGTTTTACGGCTAGCGTTCGAAACTTGAATGTTTCGATTTTTTAAACGTGATTTATGGTTTTCGGTAGTAAACAACAATGTTGTTTTATGCTAGTAACATTTCCTCCTACAAAATGGTGTTGGAAAGTTTCCGCTCCAGAATGAAACTTGATATGTTCATTCTCATAACATCGATGTATCTTTCCAGCCTAGGAACAAGGAACAAGAGCAGGAAGTGCTGAACTGGATCAGTGCTGTCCTCGGAGAGCCTCTCCCCAGCGCGTCCTATGAAGACTACCTTAAGGACGGTATCGTCCTCTGCAAGCTAATCAACAAACTGTCTCCCGGGTCAGTTAAGAAAATCCAGGAGAGAGGAACCAACTTCCAGCTTATGGAGAACATTCAGAGGTATATCTCAAAAATATACTAAGCATTGACTCGATTGTAAACAAAAAACAAAATAGAGACTGCTGCCAAAATGTTACAATCATTTTTCAAACTAACGTTTTCATATTATGAAACATTGTTCCAACTTTTTTGTGGATATACAATTTATTTTAAATGTATTGCTTCTATTTACAGGTTCCAAGCCGCCATTAAGAAGTACGGAGTGCCAGAAGAAGAAATCTTCCAAACTGCTGATCTATTCGAGAGGCGTAATATTCCTCAAGTCACACTCTGCTTGTACGCTTTGGGCAGAATTGTAAGTATAATTTGAACACTACAAATTACGAATAAATAAGAACTATTAACACGTATTAATATTCTCGTGATATTTTTCCAGACCCAAAAGCACCCCGAATGGACCGGTCCCCAACTCGGACCCAAGATGGCGGATAAGAACGAACGAACCTTCACTGAGGAGCAACTGCGCGCCCACGAGAGTGAACTGAACCTACAGATGGGCTTCAACAAGGGAGCGTCCCAATCCGGGCACGGCGGTTTCGGCAACACCCGTCATATGTAATTCATCAACAACTCATCGCTTTCCTATATGCTTGCCAATGAGACCAACCGAACTATTCGGAGTAAAACAGTATTCTTATGTATGTTAAATGAAGGTCGAAATTACATGATTTGTATTCTCTTCTAAGTCAATGTCTGCAGAGCTTAACAACGTCAAAGATTGTGTGATAGTTTTTAATTATTACTTAATTAGTAGGTACCTATTATAACTCCTAACAGCGCTATTTTCGTTAAGTATTTTTTTACCAATATTAAATTGTAAATATTTAACTCTTATCTAATAAATATCGTTTGTAAGTATCGGTTTATGTTTCATTACTTAATTGGACCCTCTAAATTTCGAAAGACATTGCGCTAGCTCTTGGACCACCTGGACTTTTTCAATAAGTCCTCAATGACTTTAATAGAGAGAATAAGAAAGTAAAGCAGGCCTTTGTCTAGCAGTGGAACATCGCAGACTTTTATAGTAATGACAGTGAAAACTAGTACCTAATATGACAGCAGTCGAGAGCCTGGCAAGGATTTGTAAAAAGAGCATCGTCATCCCGAGGTTTAAGATTACGAAATAATGATGACAAAATTCATTGTTTATTGGAAAAGTATGGAAACATACTAAACGAGAGTGGTGTGTAGAGGATATCGAATGATCTGTCGACAGGGCCGATGCTGATTGGGACCTTATTCATCTTTCTACACTATTGTCTCATGTTACTAGGGGAAAAAGCAATGATATAATTGAAATATATAATATTAATAAGACAACATCCAATTTTAGTTTTGAGAGCTATGTAGAGCTTGCTGTCACCGAAGGGGCAAACTGGATATTTTACAATGTGTTACAATTTAATAGTGACAGGTTTCAGCATTTTATGACATCTTTATGACTTGTTTTGAATTATTACTCAAAGTCTAATTCATCACACGCACTGCAGCAGGTGCCAAACTTCATAGTTGACAGGTTGCAGAATTATTGGGTTACAAATAAAAAAAAATAATTTGTGTTAAGGCGTTTTAGTGTTAATGAATCGGGGTAAACTACACTGCGCTTGTCTATAGTATTACCATTTGTTTTCGTTTAAGTGACTACAAACCCGAACCGAACCCGACTAACCCGACTTGAATGTTAACCTGTTGAATAACTGTTGAACCTCACATATCCCATTTTTTCCAGTTCCCGTATAGCCTATATATAGCCTTCCTTAATAAACAATGCATCACCGGAAGTATTGGGGTCAAACAACCATTTTTAAACGTTGCTTGATTTTAATGTTAAGTTTCTCTTGAATCATTATGAAAACATTGAAGGAATACAGAATTAGAACCAGGCTGGCCAGTCGAGAGTTTAAGATAATTATTATTATTGTAGAAAATATCCTAGAATTTGGACATCTCATTTAGCTCATCTCTATCTTAGTCTGCCTAGCATTGTGCCAAATAGTTAAATATTTTTGTATATTTTTAAATAATACAATAAAGTGCAGTAGGATTTGTGGTTTGTAAACGAATTCCAAACAGATTGCTAATTTATGAGGCTTTTCGTCCGGCAGCCTATTTTTGAGTGCAGACACATGTGTTTTTATTTTTCGTTTTCTCATATCAACTGTGACAGCGTTAGGACGTTGAGACAGACTGTAATTAAAATGTAAAGTGGTAGACTTGTCGCATACTATCATCATCTTTGTTGATGCAACATATTTTCGTCTTCCTTTCCGTCCTCTGTGCAAAAATATGTATAAATATATAAATTCATTCTTATAAGTAAGAATGAGTTTTCAGTTAATTTTATTATTATCACCGTAACTCACGATAAAACTAAATAGAGTCTCAAAAGTTTTTACCATCTTTTTCCAGGATTGTTTTTGATAGTTCTTATTGAATTCTAGATTAAATTGGATTTTCTATTAGTGTATTATTATTGTCTGTGTATTTAACTTAATCTACTGTTTTTGTCTCACTCATTGCATTAATGTTTTTTTGTTACTCGCGATTCTAAGTAAAATCAAGAAAAAATTGCTAGCCCATAGAATTTTCTTTGAAATCCCGCCATTCACTGTCACTCTTCACAATATAATTTACGATTCTACGCCAGAACGGTGCGCTATTTAAATTATTATTATTTTAGCTCAAAGACACTAGGAGGTCGTTCAACCTATTCATTCTTAAATCTATGCAAACATCATGTTTTTGTTGTGTTCATTTTCAGCAATTACTTTGTCTTTAGAAATAACAGCTCCATAGTTCCATATATTTTATGTCCGTGGTCTTGTAATGTCATGTCATGTCATGTTGCCAAGAACATTAGTAGGTAAAGTGCCCTTTGGTTGTACTATAATAGTACAAAAAAGTGAGGACATGATTTTTTTTTGCATAGACACATCCAGTGATGAAAGCCATGATGCTAATGGTTGATTTGAAATAAGATATGATACCCAACAAAACTCCGGATGATACAGGGCTAGGCAAACCAGATTCAATAGTAAGCAATCGTAGAGAACCCAATGAGAAAAAAGTAAGAATAGTTATTACAAAGTAAGGCTGATTTTTCAGATGCTGGCACGTGTAGTTAAAAATTAAGAGAACTCTTTTAATAACTGCTACCCTAGTCCTTGCTAAGTCATCTGCGGACAGGCGTGCAAAGTTTACCGCAGCGTCAGGTTTGTTTAAACCACAAACATCAATTTGACGGGCTTTTAGATAAACTAAAGAATAAATAAATTATTACATCAGTTAGCCAATGTTCCAGAAAGAGCAGTTCCATCATCCGAGCGTGGGTACGACGTTACGATGAAGATTGTTTATCTTGATCAACGGCCAAGATCCGCAGACGCCGTCGGATTTATCCTCACGACACACTATACCTTGACATTACATATTATATTCGTACACTAATTACTTATAATTACAAGACATTACGTCAAGGTCAAGGGAATGCGCAAGTAACAAGCCAAAATTTTAGTTAAAGTGATAATTACAAAGTACCTAACAATGTTTCGAGTATTTTGGCAAAAGTTCAACTTTCAGCATGTTTTGGTTTCGTTTATAAAAAGCATCACTGTATATGAAGAAGGGTTTTACACTAACCGAGAAATTCTCTTGGCAACAGTGCCTTTATAAGATTTTCTATTTCAAGATTGTTTTAACTCGTTGCGCAACTGACACTACCTGCCATAACGAGCATTGCCATAACCTGCCATGGTTTTTCCTTATATGGTCATGTTTGTTTCTTATTATGGAATACAGAACATCACTGAATTCCATAGTTCACTTCACGATTTCTTCAACGTCAACGTCTCCAGTCCATACGGATTTTGATACAGAAGCAAACACTGTCACAAATTAAAAAAAATCAAAGTGGTTTGTGTGTCTAACCTAGACTATCGTAGAGGTAATTTTGTCAGAAACTGGTTGGTCTGCAAGATCAGATCTTATTTCTTAATGGACTTGCATGTGGACAATTGGTCAATGCGACACAACAGTGTAACCGGGTGAACCTAGTTTTCAAAGTCGTCTCACATTCTGTGTAAAGGGTCTCTTAGCGCCTCTGTTTCTGATAGTAAAGTTTCATGCATTACTGAATTTGAATAGCAAGTGATAGAAATATTTGATTCTGTGTTCCTTTAAAATGCGTAGGACAAATTCATTTGCTTTTTGCTATTTTCAAATATGGATAGCTTTTGCCCGCGACTTCGTACACGCATATCCCGTTTTTCTCGTTCCCGTAGGATTTTTGGGAAATCCTCTCTTAGTGCCCCCCTATACTCCGCAAAGAATCTACATCTCAAATTTCACGACCAGTAGTTTCAGCTCTTGTCTGTCAGTCACTCAGTAACGGAAGAGTTTTATTTACTAATATCCTCTCTTAGTGCCCCCCTATACTCCGCAAAGAATCTACATCTCAAATTTCACGACCAGTAGTTTCAGCTCTTGTCTGTCAGTCACTCAGTAACGGAAGAGTTTTATTTACTTATATTGATATTGATTTAGCTAAAGCATTTGATATAATAAGCAATGGTTTGTAAAGAACAGAAAACATTAGAAAAAAGTTATAGTGAAAAGTAGGTTATTAACTAATTAGTACAAATCAATAATGTGCTGTTACTCTTTCCATTTTAAACCAGTTTGAGTCATATTCCTCAGTGGATATTTTTTCGCACTGCTCGTAGTGGTATTTAAATCTAGAGAGAGGTAATAGCTACAGCAATGTATTTCTTACTATCTGACAAATAAATATTTTAACTCGAGTATTTTCTGAAAATACTTTGAATATTTAAAAGCTTTCCTAATTCAGATCTTATAATTTCTCGCACGAAAGCAGAGCAAACGTTCAACGATTACCTTACCGCTAAAGTTATGATCAGTACTATTATTTCGCAACGACCTCCTCTAGATGCCTAGTACCCGTGTAACTGGTACTACGTGTGGTACACCAGTGGTTGACTAAACTGCACCGATTGCATCTCACTTACGGGTCAAAGTCGTTCAGCGATCGCGAGGACAACATCAAGAATGATTATAAAACTGTTAAGAAATCATTCAGACAAAAATAAACTTAAAATAATATGTGTCTGTTGATGTATCTACTGTTGATGTATCTAGACCGTGGGTTGAAGGTTGTTTACGAGCTGTAAACTCAGAAAATATATCGAGATGACATTCTGGTTAGAGAATATCAAATAAAAATAATTTATACCTTTCTCTTTTTTCTTCGTGGTTAATTTTATGTGTGTCCCACGCATCATCTGTTGCGTTGCTAAATGACTTGTTTGTCCCTTTGCATCATTCTACAGCTTGAGGTCAAATGTTATGTGCCTGTCTATTTCATTTTAAGCTTCACGAGATGGTACATTGTGTGTACAAATTGAATGAGAATTGATGGGAGATTTGCTAGTTTTCTTAAAATTAGGTGTATTGTTAAATGTTTGGTCATTGTCTATTATGCCTGGGTTGTTTTAAAATGTATTGAACAAGCAGAGGCGGCCCAAGGCGTGGGCGACGTGGGCCTACGCCTACGCTCCGTGGTCTGGAGGGCCTCGCAGCTACAATTCCGGAAAATGGTTGCCATAACAAAAACAACTTATCCGAGTTAGTAATGTTTTCGTTTCTTTGTTATTTTGTTATTGTTAGGCTTTTCTATAAAATTTGACCAAGCAACGTACACTCAGTAAGTATTTTCAAAAGATCAGCCACGGCGGGTTAGGCAGGTACTAAGGTTTTCAAGCTCACTACCCTCGCTCTTAAATCCTAGGTTCTTTTAGTTTAGTTCTTTCTTGAATTTTCACCTATTCGCCAAATACCTATTTAATATTTTTGCACGAATAGTCAAAAGAAAATTAAACCTATTCGAAGCGAGGTGCAATTGAGTTCACTGGATCGCACCAACTCAACTCAACTGTAGAATCCAACCTCCGAAAAGAAATCACTGTATAGGTACTTAGGTAGACCTAGAGGGCCTTGCATAATCTTGCCCATATCTTTAAGTCTTACCCCGCCACTATGAACAAGAACTTTTGGATTTATTTTTGCTTTTCGGAAAGCTGTTTGGCGGTTCAAGGCCTTATACCATGATAGCTTAAATTTTTCATAGATAAATAGAAACATAATATAAACCATCATAAAACTTTAAGTATTACCAGGAATCTCATACTTTGTATTTCATTGGAACGTTTTTGCTGGTCTCCATAAACATCAGCTGTTATTTATCTTTTCTCATAGGATAATAGTTTATATCATCGGTACCTATGTTATGATATAAGATTTACTTGGTAATATCATCGCAATATCTATGAGAAATAAAGTTGCATCATTGCATTTTTTATTGCAACCCATGGAGGCCTATGTCATATCAGAATTATAAAATCTAACAGGGATACTGGCTAGCATTAGATGAAAATACTTTACATAAATATTGATAGGAAACTCTTCGTTATATATATCTAATCAATCGCAAATTCATGCTTATTAATTCAAGATATGTTAATGGAATCGTTTCTTATCTAAATTCTATACAGATTATAGTAATCTAGACACTGTATTAATTAGAGTTCAAGGTGATCGAGCAGACGAGAAATAATATCACAACATCGTGACACATTTGCGATTCATATACCCAATGATGCGATCAATATTTAGCAATAACATAGGTTTGCGCAAACGTAAAGTAAAGAGCAAATTATAAAGCAAGTCATCGTACGATCAGCACGAGTACAGCCACAAGAAGGTTTGTCTGTACTCATGTGTTGTAAGGTTGTGCAAAGAACTTGGAACGAAAAAGAATCGCGCGATCGACAGTGACAAAATCTCACACGCAACCTCTTTCAAATCTATAGATACACATGAAAACGCAATAATGAATATGTCTGCTTGTGAATTAAAAATAGCTGCCCCACATTTTTATGCATTTTTTCTCAGAATTGACAGCGTGCGTCTGAGTCTTAGATATACATAGATACGTCACAAATGTACCGAATACATTAGAACATTTAGATAATTGCAAAGGGGATACAAATAATAGTGACGTTTAAATAAAAAAAAATGGAAAGTGAAAAGTAGGAAAACGTAGTAACATGGAAATAAAATATAAACTCACAACCGTGACATTCAAGTTAATTGGCCAATAATATAACAATAAGTCTACGTAGGTACACACTATTACCAAACGTTCGCCGTGTCGAAGAAGAGGGAATCGATGTTACGGAACGAATGTAACACTTACTACTAACTACACGTAAGGTCTTAATTGCCAGTCAACTAGTCTATTTAACCTGAACTAGTTATGTGCGTGTCTTTGAGGAAATATTCTTGATTTTCTAGATTACTGCAGTACTAGCAATAGCGTCTCTAACAATTTTATTGTGCAAGACCATCTTTTGTATGTGATTTAAGTCGTATTTTTACCAGAACTTCCGCAATAAACGTGCTAACATTGATGGGACGCTAGATAAAATCTTTGGCTAAACTTCCTGCTCTTTCTAAAGTTACCAATTAAGTGTTTTTCCTTCCCCCTTTCTCGCTAAACGCACTTCTATTTGTTTCTATAATTTTTCATTATCAAACATTGCATCATTATTCTCATCTCTGTGACATAACTGGCTCCTAATTGACAAAAAGGCAATCTTACAAATTTTATATGCATTATTAGCAATATTAACTTGAGCAACGATAAGTTTAAGCTTTATTTACATAGTTAACAATTGCGTATAGCCCCCCTCCTCGTGGCACTCTTGAGGCATGTGGAGACCCGCAGAGCGGGGCCTTAGTATCGAACCACCACCTCGAGCTGCCTGCTCGGGGCGATCCTGCATGACTAGCTTCTACAACCACAACAGATGCCAAACCAAAACATGCAGTTTAAATTATTTATAGTGACATTAGTGCTCCACTGTTCCACCGGAGAATATTTTAAAACGAAACGTAAGTGTTTTTGTATACAGCATACGCTATTGCATCGTGCCAATTTATATGATGGATGACCTACATACAGTGTAAAACGTTTTATTTCTGTGATAATCTGACAGTCCCGGTGCTGGTTCTTTGCGTTCCATAATGTTCTGTATTGCGTAAATCGATTATGGCCTATAGTGATATAACTATCATGAAGCGTTACGGCATTTTCTAAGGCATGGAGTGGAAAGATCGCGTCGCGGTGACAATACTCGATTGCATCCTTTTTACGTTACGTTTAATTAATACTTTTTCTGTAACAGTTGATTGCAGTTATTTTGTAACAAACTGTCCTTATTTTATTTGTGACGCAAGGTAAAAGTAGTTTAATATTGTTTACAAAATGTGTGGAGCAAGAAAGATTTATTTCCACACTACATTAAAATATTGCTGCTTTACTGCCAGTTAACGTGATTCTATCTATCTTGTTGTGTACCTAGTAGTTGCGTATCGCATTCGAAAAATGTCGGTTACTTTATAATCTGTGTTAATTTAAGTCAATAAGTACGCGAAAAATCGATAAATTAAAATAGGTATACTTAGTACTTTTACTTTAAGCTGATTGGCCATGTTTGCATGCTTTGTAGTAAGTAAAATATAAATTCTATAGTATGTAATGAAACTTAGGTATAGCCATGTTTGTCTAAGCTAATAACGCATTTATCATTGTGAGCCCAAGTAGTTGTTGATGTTGGCAAACTTTGACCATCATCGATAACCTTTTTACTACCTTCTTCTCCATGATTCTAGCTGTGTTGGAGTAATAGCTTTAGAGCTTGCATTAATTATTCTCGTTGCTATTAATGACAAATATGGCTTCAGTTAGAGCTTTATCATTCAATGTAACTTTGTTTACTGTTGTATTTATTATTTGTTTTACATATCTATAGAATGCTATGAATCATAGAAACTTGACAGATGTCACGGTAAAAGTGCGAACTTGTTTGAACAAGTTTTGAATTGATGTCAATGTCAAGGTTGGCAGAAAGTTGTTAATTTTGTCCTCATTGCAACTGCTCTTTTCAATACTATTACAACAATAGGTTTAAACAATTCAGATTTTTTGCAATAGTCTAATGTTTTATTTGTTTCTATTAACTTCAGCCGAGTTCGTGAAGACATGTTTCAAAAGCGATCCAGATTTCGATGACTGCTCGCGGCAAGCCGTGCAGCAACTCTTCAACGCGCTTGGTCCAGGTAATTATTAACAACGATCTTTCATTAATATTGATGAAGCTTCGGAGCTTCATGAAACTTTGAAGGACTGTCAACTTCCAAGACTAAATTATTTTGAAAGTTTGCTTGAGCAACAATAGATTCGTAAAGGTTTGGTTCAACATGTCGACCGATATTTCGTTCATTGAATTAACACTTCGATTTGCATATCTTATCTTGTGCAACCTACCGGTTTTTAGTCTAAAAATACCTAACCTGTCTTGCTCAATCAAAACATCTGTAAACACAGTCAAGTAGGTACCCGTAGCCCGTAGCTGCAAAGTATTAGTGAAATTACCAAAACAGACGCAACACTTTTGATTGGTTTGAGTGGAACGTTGTTATTTAGGTACGAGTGGCTACCGGTCAGCCAGTCAACTTCGTAAGTAACTGGCACGCTTTCTGAGTGCCTGGTTCGTTGCACAACTGCGCACAGCTGTTCGTGTTTCGCGCCGTGCACGATAGTATGCCACTCGGCGCCGCTGCGCTCCTAGTACAATGTGCCCCCACGCGTTTGTTAACGTTTGCACTGTGGATTGCTACTAATTAGTTTTCCTTTACCTTATTTTGTTTTATTGTTGCTATTGTTAAATTAGGCTTTTGATAATTGACAACAATAATTACTATTAACTACTTGTTTTAGAATCTTACTAAAATTATTATCACAGAGTAGCCACTTTACTATGATTCGTCTTACATGCATAACTTCACTAATCAAATTTTCAGTATCGCATTTTCCACAAAGAAATTCATTTTCTACGAAGTGTTTTTAAATAACTATCATGATAGTGGGTTGGTAGATTCACAAGCCACTGGGCTAGTCACATAGCCTCAATTACGAAACATTTGTACATAACTTGCGGAAAGCGAAAGCGCTATTTCTTCACTAGACTCATGTGACGGCGACGAAGTATCAAATACAGCTGTTTGATATGGCTATACTTTCATTTAATATTGAATCGAAGAAATGTACAAATTATCACTGTTATCATTTTTATCATCATTATTGTATTATCTATTTGCCCGAAACAACTAGCGACATCTTGTTTATCCTACTGAAACTATTTTTATTTTTTGTCTTCAGGTCTTCCAGATATCGGAATGCAGCCTTTAGATCCCTTAAAAATTCCAAAAATAAGGATATTACAAGGTGACGGCCCTGTTAACGTTAATGCTGCTCTCGATGACGTCACTGTTACAGGATTTGGGAAGACAGAAGTACTGTCGAGCCAGTAAGTGTGATCGCTATGAATTCATTGCACCCTGGTACCGTAGACGACTGTTTGATCGACTAAGTTGGGCAAATTGTAGAAGAGGCGCTGTTTCTCATTCGATTGCTGCACAAGAACCTCTTACAATGATGCATTTATTTCCCCTTTGATTGAATTCTTTAATGTTTAAAGCAATCCTGAATTAACCTGAAATGATTGCAAATAGAATAAGTTGAGATGCTTTTTCCCAGCACACATCTACAACTGTGTACAATGTGTAATTGACTGTTTTCTTCAAACTTTTCAGAGTGAATGGCAAAACGTACGACTTTCACACAAAGGTTCGTGTTCCAAAAATCAGGATAGAGGGCACATATGACCTAAAAGGAAAGATATTGCTTATTCCTTTGGTTGGACGCGGAATTTGTTGGTTTGAGCCAAGTATGTGAAAGCTAAGTTTTATTTTTATTTATTGATTGTTTATAAGTTTTCTTATTTCAATCATTGTATTTTTTTACAGCCAATATGACAATTGATATCATTAGCGATGTAAAAACGTACACTAAAGATGATTATGTTTTCTTCAACGTCACTGGGGCACATGTCAAGTATGCCATTGGAGGGTTAAAATTACGCATGAACAATTTATTTGACGGCATTGAGTCGTTGGGTAAGTAGAATATAAAAGATCTTCTGATTTCCTTTATTTCAGTTTGAATTTCGTTCTGTAGGCACCCATGTAGGTAGATAGGTATATATTAACGAAGCGCTATGTAGTCATAGTAGTTACGTATTAAATACGTATAAAGAAGTTTTCATTGATAATTTACTGCAATTAATCTAAACAACAATTTAATAATAAAAACATTTCTTAGAACAGACTTCCAACGCCCTCTGTATTTCAATCGTGAAGTCTAACATCGTCATCTGTTATTGAGTAGCAGAAGTAGAGTGGTACGTTCGCGAGGCATAGTCGCACCTATTCGCTGGCAGGTGGCGCTGAAAGACGAATCTCGTGTCAAGTGGGTTTTGGCTCTCTCATTTTATCGTGCCCTGGTACTAACGTGTTACAAATTGCAACGTTGAGACGTTCGACGTCGCTGTACGTTTGACAACCGCTCGCTCACTGTTGCTAATTTTATTCGCAAGTCCCCTTTGAGATCTCAATTTGAAATGTACATCACATTAAAGGATTGTTTGTTCATTTATCTAAATACAAACTTTGTAAAAAACGCTAATAAAAGTGAGCAATAACAGTATTCTTAGTAATGGTACTGGGTTTTTCAACGGAATTATTAAAGTTCGCCAAATATTTTGCAAAGATAGATAGATCTACAGGAACCTTGACGTATAGTTTCTTAACATTACAATAGATGGCGGTCGCTGTACTATGAGAGTCGTCATAAACTATTATTTGTTTATTGCTGAAAATAAACAAATCTAAGGTTAAAAGATTTTAAGGTTTAATATATATTTTTTATTTTTTTTACAGAGGAGAGTACCAACGCCTATTTAAATGCAAATTGGCGACCAGTGTCCGAATCTTTACGACCAATTTTATCAAAGACAATAGAAGATATTTTGCTTGGTTTTATGCAAAAATTATTTAACAATTTGCCTGGAGTTTTCATGATCGGAGACGTGAAAATTGACTTGCCAAGTAAAAAGACGGATAAAAAAGTTTAGTTTTCAGTAATTATTATCCTAGTTTTAAGATACAAATAATTATTTAAAAACTAATTAGTTAAATTAGGATTAGATACTAAAAACTCGTCATAAGACAATATTTTTTTACGGTAATTCTTATGTACCTTGATGTGAAATGATGAATGCAAAAAGAGAACTTATGTTTGTGAGTTATATTACACTTCCAATAAAGTATTAGTTGCTACTATATCATTATCAACTACTGTTAATTTAAACATCTGATACTTAATTGGTCGAAAAGTGAATGAAATTGAGTTATATCCGAATGGAGCTGCGTTACCTTGACTGAAAAACGGTTGTGTTGTGTAAATATTGAAAACTATAAACACATTCGAGTGCATTTTTATTTTTGACCTCCTCATTAGTGAAATAATTATTTCATCCATGTGTTTTACTCAAAGTTTGGTAAATAAATCATTACAGTGAAACTTGACACCGTGCCAAAATGCAGAGTTTTACGAAACCACACTTTGTTTACACACCTGTTATTTTCAGGTAGCTAAGGTTAGGATTAGTCATCGTTCTGTTTTTATAACATTATAAACACGGACTTTATAAGACTTAGTTTTCTGAACACAAGTATTATTTTTCCAGTGGAAAAATCTATGTAATTGTCTACCAATACTGAAATACTGCATGAACTATTATTTCAAGATAAAATTAGCTAGCTTCGTCTTTCAGGTTTGCTCCAGTCTACGATTTCAGTTAAAATTGCTATTTAAATTATTATAGTAAGTATGCAATAATGAAGTACTTACCTAATTTATTGCATTTTAAAATATTTAGTAACTAACAGCTTATGCCTGAGAGATTTTATTAAGTACAATAAAATAAAATCTTTCTTACCTGCCAAATAGGACGTCCAGGCATTTTGAAATACAAGGATCTCCAAAAACTGACACTAATGTACACAAAATCACACACGTGAATGTTTCGCGCGGTGGTCACTAGATGGCTCTCTCACCAAAGTTGAGAACAAAATAAGCGTTACTCGCTTCTATAACCAGTTTTATACGCCAGCAAAGCTGTATCGATGTAAATACCAGTGCGAAGAAACACGACGCAGATACGAGGGAACGATCGACAGAAATATCCCCTTACGTGGCCAGTACCGTTTATTGTGGAATTTCTTTGAAATAAATAGGTACATACGATGATAATTTACACCCATGTCCATACTTAACAGTTGTATAAATAGAACAGTTTTATTACTAGACTAGATAATTTTCAGTTTTATACCTAGCACAGTGCAGCAAGCACGTGTCGGATCTTTAAAAAATAAACAATGTCTATTTTATAGTCAATTTACAGTTTTACTAAACATTCTTAAATTGCAATTGCAAATAAACACATTCAATAACTTGAAACTGATTTAGAAACCGGATTTTCATCAGACTCTGTGAGAATTCTCAATAACATCGTATTGTATTTTTAGAGACTTCATTAAAACCTCAGAAGTGAACCTGAACGAAATACCTCATATCCTTAACCTACAAAAAGTGAATGTCGAGCGATTGGTTTTTTCAGGAGCGCCTTAAGAGCGTTTACGCTGTACGACTGTTCATACAAACTTTGAAGTTCTTATTTTTCGAAATGAATGAACCGATTTTATTGAAACTTAGTATGCATACGCCATCCAACCAGGTCTAAAAAGTTAGTTGAGAAGATTTTCGAAAAAGAGATCAGGAGGAAAGATAGAGTGATTTTTCACTTTCTATAGAAAACTTAAAATCACTCTCTCTCTCTCTCTCTAAACTCTTTTTCGAAAATGTTCTCACCTAACTTTTTAGACCTGATTAGATGTCGTATGCATACCAAGTTTCATTAAAATCAGTTCATTCATTTCGAAAAATAAGGACTTGAAAGTTTATATGAAATGACGTATGGCGTAAACGCTCTTAACCTAAAAATCTAAATTACTTACTGGATATTTTACACGGGATTGATTTACAACTTTGATCCTTCCATAGTGTTAACATCATACCTCTATTGAACTGTTAAAATAAAGATTTAGTCAAGAGAAGAAATTTACGTGTTTAGGCGATTTTTTATTAATAGATGGCAAAGAGTCTATTTTGCAATAAGGGTGGTCTGAAATCTAGAATTTACTATTATTCTGTTACTTACTTCTGTCCAATAAATATACACAATTGTCTGATTCCTGTAGGACGGCAACGTGTTTCATTTATGAAAAATTCTATTATTAGTGATCCACAGGCTGTTGTCAAGAAAATCGAGAATTTATTTTCAGCCTAAACTGAAATGAGGTTGAAACTTTTCACACTTGCTTTTAAGCTTTGTGATTCATATCTGAGTTATATTGATGTGGTAAGATGTTACATACCGATGGTCTGCGTTGAACCGGTGCGGTGGAAGTAAATGAATCGAAAAGTGAAAAATGATTTTAATGTGAATAACGAGCTCATAACGAATAAGAGTAATTTTAGTCAAAGCAGCTTAGTTTATAATATACAACCAGTTCAATCTCCATATTTTTACTACATCAGTGCTTGTAGCGTTAAATTCAGTTTTAGACATATCTATGTCAGACTAAAGACGGCTTGAAATTGTAAAAATCAGGCTTGATGGTCTGAATCTATCCATTTATAAACTGCGTTCTGAAGGTACCTTTAAACTCGATTAATGCATTACTTATTAGTCAAATTAATATTTCAATAATCTACCAATGTCATATTGACGTTTTATCAATGTGTAGGTGAAGTATAAAAAGTGTGGCAGTGTGCGGCTTGGCTCGTCATATCCGTCATCGATGCATTTATGTTGCACGGCCGTTTTATGCGGTTTGGTGCATCGAACTACTTCTTTATTCTGCATTCCTCGTACATTGAGTTCCTGGTAAGACATTTTGTTGCAGCATCTCCTCACTGTGGATCATTTACACATTGCAATGCAAATGTGTAAAATTGCATGCAAAGTTCGAACAACCAATTCTATTTCGCTTCTTACTCTTAGTATTTAGTTTACTCAGGGTCATTTTGACTTAAAATGATAAAGCAAATTCCAAGGAGTCCTTAGGGAATTGTGTTCTTCATAGGTAGGTATTTTAAATACTTCGGCGAGGGAAATAAATACACAGCAAGGAAATAATTTAGGCATTTCGTCAACAAGACGTAATTTTGAATTTTTTATTAAATATAATGAAACTGGTATATTCTATCCATTGCAAGATCTCTAGTCCCAGGATAACCTATTTAAAATACCTAATTGTATAGAATTTACATGTATTTCTGTAAAAAATATTAAATTGCATTAAATACGCACTAAAAACGCGTAAATGCAAAAATGATGACTAGACACGCATAAAGACAAAATCAACGGATGAAGGTCGGTCCGGTGAATGACCGAGAGATGCGCATTGACCCACAGAAGGGTGCTCGAAGGGGATAGGGCCCCTTTGGTGTCGCCCACAAAAGGAACGAGCACCAGGGTAACATGAACGCTAGAAGGTTAAGCTGCATACATGCACTTTGCACCGAATGAGCGTGACGTCATCCAGTTCGTGCTGCATTGTTTACCACTGTATTGCAATTTTGTAATGTAATCATTCATTTACTGGCGCTGTTGTATCTCTCATACTTTGTGCAAACTATGCTGTGTTTAAAATAATAAAGTTTTTTTAAGAAATATTGCCCAAAATTTTGCTTTAAAATAAAATAAGTCTTAAGTAGGTAGTTATTTCCCAAAATATAAAAGTTGGAGCAACAGAATATACTAAATCGAATTAGTTGCACCCGTGCAAGTAAAAAGTGGCAATTTAAATAAAAATACGTTACTATCCGGGACACAACAAGGTCACCCTATTTTATCCGCTGCATTTTCCTTGAACTAATTTCCACTTTTTTTAATTTTGACCAAGATTCAAGAAGTGTTTCGCCTTTGTTTCGTGATTCAAAAGTTATTTTAAGTGAAGTGATGATTGAATAATGTTTGACGTGTTTGCCCTTACGTCCCACCCTCTGGAGACATTAATGAAAAACATGTTATATTCGCTTCGAGAACGGGACTGTTCGTTTAGTCAGTGAACTGAAATAGGTCGTACTTCTGAACGGTTCAAGGTGATATATGGGGACAGGAATAGCCTCTGAGTAAACTGCTAATAATATCATCCTATAGATATCGTTCGACGCCGTGACTCCGCTTGCTCATCCATCGGCACCATCTATTAGTATTTGAGGGCAACACAACCTCAACGTGCTAAACACAAAAAAACTAGGTTACAAATAATTTAACTATTATAACAAATTAAATTATTTTATTGAAATAATAGTAGTAATACCTACTGATTATTATTAATTTCTAAGTAATTGTAGTAGTATTAATAATTTAGCCTCCTTTAAAACAATTGCATAATCTTCGCAATATTATTAAAGTGTAGATTGCGCAATTACTTTCCAGAATATTTTCATGTCTAAGTTAAGATTTGTAAAATATGTGAGTAGGTTTTGTTAACGATGTTAAGAAATACTTTTTTTCTGAGTCAGTCGCTTATTTTACGTAGTCTCATGTATTGTATAACCGACTTGGCAGAGGTGGAAAATGTGTTTGCCAGCAACATTTTAGAATTTTATGAGATTTTTTTTAGATTGCACTAAATACTTTTTTTAACTTTCAGAAATCAATATAAAATCTAAATACAAAACCGGTTCAAATACATTAAAAAACTTATTGAAGTGCACCGAAATTACTTAAAATATCTCGAATTATTAATTTATTGCAAATAGAACAAAAATAACAAAATAAATGTTTTTTGAATCCAATCCATTCAAAATTTTCTAAATCCAGGTTTAAAATAAATGTCCGATACTCAAATTCTTATAAGTCGGTCGTCTTATTCCAGAATTTCTGACTTAATAGACATGGTAATAAACTAAAAGAGGTCACTCGTCAAGAATGACATGGCGAACGGGGCGCAAAGAATGGCACGTTTGGAACGTAGGTGGAGAATCTGGAGCAGGCAGTTACGATCGCCATGTACTAGGACAGCATAAAGTCGTAGTATTTGTCTGAGTAGCAGTTACGCGGAGTTACTCTAGCTGTTACCCTAGCGGCGAATAGCAACACTTTAAAGTATGACGTCGGTTTTAACTGTGGTTGACGATCATAGATGTCGCTGTATTAAAAATTGTGGACAATACATGAACAGTGGCTTTATTGGCGGGAAAGAACACCGATACAATTTACAGTTTCACTGAATCATTGAATACTAGTATTCCTTTGCTAAAGTCAAGGGCATTTATTTAATAGTGTTTCTACGTTAATCATAACATCTACAACTTACACATAGGAGGACAATCACATTACTTTGAAGACCGTTTGGCTACCGTTTTCATCTTTATCGGAATATCCTATCTATTAGGTAGGTCAGATGGGAACTACCGTGATAAATACCGACCAAATACTATCGCAGTGGGCGTGTTCACGGGCTTTATCAATAACGGTTTCCCACAGATTTGACAAATTCTTTTGCAAAACACACCATCTGTTTTATGCTTACCTATTCCTGCTGCTACGACTCTTGGTGCTACGATAGTGAAGCACGGCCGCTGGAGGTGTCGTAGCCAGTGTCGTAGCGCTACGCCTCGGCTACGTCACACTGCTAATGCTACTTTATTATATTATTATTCTTATTAGACTATCGTAGTAGTGGAATGTACTACGAGTATTCTATCGCGGACTTCTTTTGCAATGACATGACCCGGCCGTTTGTAGAACACGATGTTATGGCAAGGCCGCCTTTATCAAACAAGTACCGCGGTGCGCAAGCTGTCTATTTTTACACTCATAATTTATATGTTGTAATTTTATGTATGTATGTGTTGTGTCTATGATTTTGATGATAACTTAATATACAGGTTATGCTTGGAGTGATGTCCCTTAGCTTACGTTACACGATACTTGGTGAATGAGAGCTAGGCCGAAAGAAGTATAAGTCTGACCGTCACGATAATTTTCACCCAACTGCTCCAGAAGGATGGTAATGTTTTGCTAGAATACGTTACAGCCCTGCATGCAGTGCAGTGCAGTTATGTTCGTATTGAGATTTATTTTTTTATATTTTACTGGCTTTTGCCCGCGATTTCATATGCGCATATCCCGTTTTTTTCCCATTTTTATTGTTTATTAACTAAAAGCATTTTTACAATCATTTTTTGAACGTTAATACATACCAACACAAACCATCGCGGGTTTAACAGTGGCATATGTCATTCCTTTCCCGTAGGAATTTCGGGAAATCCTCTCTTACACAACCCAAGGATCCTACAAGCAAATTTCAGCTTTCTTGGTCCATTAGTTTCGACTGTGCGTTGTCTGTCACTAAATCACGCAGTCACTCAGTCACGGAAGAATTTTATATTTACAGGGTGTTTCAGAAGTGCGTGGTCATTTTTAATGGTGAAGTTCTGTTACTGATAGAAAAAAACAAAAAAATATCGAGGTTTTTTTAAAAAAAACGTCCGAAAAAACTACTAAAAAGTTCAAAACAAATCACTTTTCAAGCAATTTCATGCAGTTGATGGCTTTTATTTTAGTACAATCACTTGCATCAGACTGCTTGAAAAGTGATTTTTTGCACCTTTACTGCTTTCTTTGAGATAAGGTTTTTAATTTTTTTCTTTACTTTATATCATAATACAGAACGGGTATAGTAAAATAAATTTTACTAAACCTGTTACATTTTTAAATACATACCATCCGAGTCGGGGTGCCCCAAGTCGCAAACTCGCTTCTCTCGCTCTTTGATATAACATAGCAAAAGTGAATGTCCCACGGCCCCGCTTGTTTTTTGTGAATTCAATTAAATATTTTTTTGTAATATTTTTATTATAGGGTTTCAGATTAAGTAAAACAAACTGTTGTTCGAAATAATGTAACTAGCAGAGAAATATTTACACAAATAGAAAATAAAATAGTTATATTAGTTATTACATATTATGTGTTAAACATTTAATTTACACAAAAAATAATCTAGTGAGATCCATCCATTACATGAAAAGTTTTCAGTGCTTAAAAACAACGGTAAAGTCCGAAAAATGGTTAGATTTACAACCATTCGGTTCTTTACAGTAAAATATACAAATATAATAATAATACTAGATATTTGGCATATTATTGCACGCTAATGGAAAGTATAACTTTCTTTAATTAACACAGAAATATTATAATGTTAATTATCTACTAACATTCATTTTAATAAGCTTATTGCTTGAGACACGTAGTTTATTCTATTTACAAGGGTTTTAAAACTTAACGATACTTGTTTAGGTGTATTATTATCCTACATACCTAGGTACAAATAAATATAAGTATAAAGAACCTGCTTCACATTTTATCTAGTCAAGTTAATAATTTTGAAACTGGAATTGGATTAACAATTAATTATTTAGCTTTCAGACTATGAAACAGGCCATACATCGTGTTGTGTTATATTTACATTAATTAAGTACTTAAATAAATAATCAGCAACAACATAATTATTATTATCATTTTGCGAACTACAATGAAAGCGGGGACGAAATAGCAGCAGGGTTTAGTAAATTTAAATAGTCAATAAATCTTTTTCACATATTTACACTAAGTCATCGTACGAGTCATTGAAACTTTGATCCATAACACTTTCGAAAGATGGCGATGATTTCTTCTGGCACGCCACTTCTTTCTGTGCCAGTAATCTGTCACATTCCGTCAAGCGTCCATGGAGAACATCATAGACGCGGGTCATTGAAGCCACCTTCTCTTTGCAAGAAGGATCAGTTTCTATGGCAAAGAGTCGGGAATCAAGAAGCTTGATAGCTGCAACGATGTAGTTTCTTAAGGTCTTGGTTTTGTGTTCAGCACTGATGCGTTCGAAGAAGGCACAGACTTGGCTTTCTCCACATAGGAGAACGTCAACATCGTAAGCTAATGGAGAATGTTGTCTATGAAGGAAGGCAATCAACCTCTTCGCATAGCGTCTGTATGTTCTGTACGCCTTACGCTTTCTTGTTCCGAGGGTCCTTCCCATCGTCATCGATTTCTTCATATCATCGATTACAGCTTTGTATCCTGCATCGATTTTTGAGTCAAATATATCTCGAAGGCGAGTTTCAACTGGTTGAAGCTCATAAGGAGCTGGTGAAGGTGGAAGAGAGGGGGAAGAAGGAGGTGGAGACGGTGGCAGTGGGTTCTGCGTGTTTTCTTCTTCACTGGACTCACTTGAAGCACGACGAGCTACTGGACTAGCCTGCGGTTCTGGGTAAGGCCGCGGTCGTTTTCTAGTTTTCTGGACTCGTGCAGGTCTTGGTGCAGTTCTAGCATTGTAAGCAGTTAACACATTTGCATCTTGCTCAGTCAGCGGTCGAGCACGTTGGGTAGCAGCTAGCGGTATGATTCGAATCTTGACTAGACCGTAACTTTGGTGTATCTTCGCTCTGATCCTAGGATCTTCGTAGTCAGATCCCCAAAGGTCTCGAATAGCTGATTCCTTTAGGTATCGTACTTGGCAGAGTTCACCGTTGAAGAATCGTTTTCGTTGTTGTTCATTAAGGGCATCTCTTTCTGCGCCGGTAAGACCGTGGATCTTGGTGAGGTGGTCAGGTAACTTGCCATAGGTGAATCGTGCGCAGTTTTCTATGGGGCACGGTATGTTCGCATGATTTTGTTTCTTGGTACGGGGGACTGTAGTCGTTGCTGGTCGAGCGGCCATGTTGTAAGTCTGGAACAAAGTTAAAACATCAGTTAGTAAGATAGCTAGGATCGTTAAATTAGCGGGATGGTCGAGAGTAGGGGCTTCTATTTTCAACAAATTTGAAGTTCCTTATACTGACAAAGATCATTGAAGACCATGTAACACTGCTTGGCAAACATAGCTGGCCTATGTATATGAGAAACCATTAAGTACAAAGTAAATGGCATTATAATGATGAACTCCCAGAAACGTTACCATCCAGAGACAAGATCCCAATTCCCGACGGATCAAGTTAATGGACCAATACAACTAATTAATAGTTATAGTCTCTTCTAATGTGGTTTTAAAACAATCTAAACACTGCCAAAGACCTACCAAATGAAGATATAAACTAATTAACTTTTTTTAGAGCTCCTAAAACAAATGTTTTGGATAGAGTCCAGTTAATTTATTTAGAGGGTGTTTATCGACACAGGGGTAGCTGTCCGAGTATAATAATTGTGTTGACGGAGGCCCCAGGCTGTTTACGGAGGCCCGAACCTCTTGTCCTCCGTTTAATTTATTGAAAACAATGCTGGCAAGGAGAACGGACGTCTTGTTGTCCGTTTGTCTGTTGATATTGATGGCTGTTGTTGGAGATGACGCTTGAAGCGGTCAGTTTAGGGAATGATACTAAAATAAACAAGTTCAGAGACTTGGAAGATGTGATTATAATTGTGTAGATCTTGAAAATTTTATGTAGGAAGTTGAAGATTCACCTAGCCAGTCATCAACGAGGCATCTTTACTTTTGTCCTCTTTTGTTGTCCGTTTGTATTGATGGGTGTTTGCAGATGGTGGTGGGTGACGCTTGCGGTGGTCAGGGGCAAGTGACAACGCAAATGGTATTAAAATAAACAAGTCCAGTGACTCGGAAGATGACAACATGAGTTTGTACGTACGTAAGTAGCCCTTGAAGATTTTTATGGTTATTATAAAATCATAAGTTTATTTGGCCCTAGGTCAATCTGTAATCCAGTACTGTATCACTACATGGGGTGGAGCACTCAAAACTCACTTACTCCCTCTTGCAAGAGCTCAGAGAGCCATTTTAAAAGTAGCAAACCATCCCTTTCATCCCCACAGCTCTGCTATACAAATCATGTAACGTACTGACTGTTCGACAGCTCTTCATTATGCACTTGGTATTAAAACAGCACACCATGCTTTCGTACAACACCGAAAATACTAATAAGCGACGGAATGATATTGTATGCGATTCAAATGCGTTCTCAAAATATGTTTTTATAAAAAGATTTTTTACATTTTTAGGTCCATTTCTGTACAATAGGTTAAATAGAAAATTAAGTATCTATAAGTTAAATTATTATAGCTGTAAAAAGACAATTATGCAATATTTACTAAGCATATCTTGCAAAGAGACAGAAGATCTTCTTTTTGTCTGTAAATAAAACATGACGTGTCCATTCATTTTTGGTTTTAAGTATAGGCAATAAAATTTATCCATTATTGTTAATTTATTATTTTAAATTCACATAAGCTCAACTACGGCAAATAAGCAACTGTGTTCTTTAAATTTTGTGAGATATGTATTGTAAATGTGTCCTATTTTATAAATAAACAATTTTATCTACACTCACAACGTAATGTTCCAAATATGAGTTCAAAAACGAATGCATAAACACATACTTTTTTTTCGTGGACAAATAAAATATAAAAAAATACCATTACAGTTCAACAGTTTCCTTCGATTTTTAAACAACTGCATCATAAAATAACTTTTTAATTTTTATAGCACACTTTTTCTTTTTAATTTTTGGCGCGGGCTCATTGACTTAAGTCAATGTGCCAGCTTTTATCTTTGTCTATGTTTGAGCGCGCTGCGCAGTCATTCGAATACGCAATGAGAATATCCGCCATATTGGAATTAACTATTTTTCCACTTATTTTATTTCAACTGTATGAGTGAAGATAAAATAGTGTATGCAACGGCATATAATTAGGTATTAAAACACTCGTGTGATGCTATTATCACACTCGTATTTTAATAACCCTTTTTATATGGACGTTGCATAAACTACTATTTTTAAACAATTTCATTTTATAATTTTATAAATTTTCATGCGAAAGTTAGTTTATTTGTTACGTTTTCATGTCTAAATCACCAGAAACGATTTTTATGAATTTAGATAAATGGGACCTTGGGGACTGTTATACATACACACATACATTAACGCGTGCGGAGCAGCGAGAAAAAACTAGTGAGAAATATATGTACTGACTTTTAATTCATGTAAATTTTTGATATTTAGGCAGGCAATTGATAGATGGTTGAAGATTCATTGTTAGTCGTCAACGAGACCTATTCTCAAAACATCCTATTAGCAGAACGTCCTATTAAATTAATAAAATATTTTTTAAATAAAAAGGTTGCCCCACATTACGATTTCTCCTGTGTCGTGGCCAGCAGCAGTCCTATTAGCAATGTCCTAATACGTCTTTACTACATATGTCTGGCTGGTGACCAGTAGTACCTTATATTGATTAGTTCTTGTATACAGGGAAAATCAAACCAAAACACCACACCAGGCAAACCAACACCAGGGCAAATTAAACCTGAAAAAAGGTCATTGTACTCATAAATATGAACAACTTTAACTGTGAGACCAATACTGAAAGCGCAAAAATGAAATCTGCTGTACATTTTGCCGATTTATGCAAAAATAAAAGTATGGAGCTGATTTTTTTTTCAGGGTTCCAGGGTTAGCGACATTGAAAAAGTTGTTCATAATAACGTTCATACTACATCAAAAATATTCGTGCTGTGCGGATGGGCCTCAGTTCCTGCAAAGGTTGCACATTTTGTTCGAAAGAGTCACACACACAAAGGGCATGAGTTTTAGAGTTTTAGTCAGTAAGAGTCTGACACTCCCTTCCGCTCTCTCGCGGAAGAAGTCATTTCATGATTTCCCATCCATAAAAAAGGGCCCTCAGTTGTTTTGCGTTAAATATTATGTGATACACCCTGTATAAGTAACGTAAAACACAAGTTTTAATATTTAATTGCAAAAAGATGACCAGATAACAAGAGAAACCAATGTTTATTAATGAGGAATGTCACCGTTGTCAAAACTTTTATTAAGTACAAGAAATATTAACCAAAGAGTCCCAAAACCAATACAGACTACATTTCTAAGCGAGACAATAACGTAGAAATAACAATTAGTGAAAACAACAGCTAAGACCGACCGACAGATTGAGCTAATATTTATTTTATAAATTACCTAGCTTCGCCGCCAGTGCCCGCTTGCTTTGCGATAAATAATCTAAATTGAATGATCCTCTAGGGACGAAGCCTGTATATCGCTGTATTGTTTTATATTCTTCAATTAATAATTTTGATTAGTAAGGCTGGTTTGGTTTTCTTGGGAAATTAACTTGAGATTATGTTGACACTGTGCTATTTCTTAAGAGGTTGAATTTTTGTTAGATTAATACAAATTATTTGAATTTACATAACTTTGTTAGTATAAGTCGTTGGTCCCGGCTGTCATTTTTATATCTTTGGCAGTCGTTATGGATTTTCAGAAGCCAGAAAATCTGACACCAATCTTGCCAAGAAAGTTACCGTGTTACTCAGTTAAGGGGTTGTGGAGGTCTGGTAAGCAGCCGCTCCACGTAAAATACTGGTATTCAGCTGAATCTGGTTTGACTGGAAGCAACTCCAATGTAGTTGGGAAAAGGCTAGGCAGATAATATTAGTGTCAAGTTGTTGATTTGGTTCCTTTTGAAAGTGTGTCAATTTGTACATGACAGCTGATCAATGGTTCCTAGTTCTAAAATTAAAAAAAATTGAAACTTGAGTTTATGAAAATTACTGAGCCTAATTTGTTTTATCAATTTCGGATACTAGTTCTTTGCTTTTAGATTACAGAAAAATATATAAGATTTATATGGTTTTAAAGTAAAATGTTAAGAATATCCAGGACCGGTTGTTGTGGCGACACTTGGGGGAGGCCTATGTCCGGCAGTGGACGTCTTTTGGCTGAGATGATGATGATGATGTTAAGAATATGGTTTCGGGGCCGACTTGCACTTGCCCTGTTTTTTACCTATTTCAGGTACAACTATGTACCTAATATTTATTATAAAGAGCTTTTATTTTTGAATAAATGCTAGGCCGCCGGCATCAATTGGTTGCTCCTGAACAGATGGCAATTATTTTATAGTGTTATTTAATTATCAATGTTCATAACGACGATTAAACCCAATGATAGCTGTACCCAATATAGCTAAGTAGGTATTGAAAGTTTACTTTTGTGTCAAACACATTTCAATATAAGATTTTATTTTGTATATATTTTTTTTAATAGTTTTATATCTGCAGTCATTTAAATTATTTATTATTATTATTTATTTACACATACAATTATTTTTACAGGCAGAACCCAAGATAATAAAAGTAAATGTAATCTTCTAATTAAAATATCTACATAAACACAACACACAACTCATAAATGTCACGAAACGACACCTCAAAATCAGTTACAACAATTGCTTCAACTCACGTTGACATGACAGGCAAGTCGCGAATAACAACGAAACTTACCATAAAGATCCCCTCAGAAAATGGCGCGACTTGAATAAATAACTAATTTACATATTTAATAACAGGTATCGCAGCCGGATTCAATTGTTCAATCTTTGCATTATTAACGCAACACGGTAACCCTCTGGCTTTGACAATTTAATATTCAGATATTGTTTGATTAGTCTAGCTGGAATAGTGAAAAACAGTTTTGTTGGAACATGGGAGCAATTAATGAGATTGCGTCATGTCCATGAACGGGCGCCTTCAGTGGAGACTGGTCATCTCTTAGCTGTCACTGGCTTATTTCAATATTTGATACTTACAGAAGCAACAAGGATAATGTAACAAGGATTTTTGTAAATCATAAAAAGGTCTAAAGAGTGTCCGTGGAGTTTCTTGCACGTTCCTCTCCATATAGTTCTACGCTTTGAAACGTGCAAATAGCTTCATGTTTTTGACTGACTGACTTTGACAATTCAAAAGTAAGTTGTAAATGGTTTATTTTAAACAAATGCTTTGACTGATGTGGAGCTGAATTACAACAGCAGCACGGGTGATGATCTTCAAGATTGGGTAACGCTTGCTGAGGTCAGTCTTTGGGTCGGTGACCGTTTTTTTCATACCGAGACTACCGTGAAAGCACGTTAAGCCCGACTGTCATTTGAAGATCTTTGGCAGTCGTTATGTTGGTCAGAAGTCTGAAAATTTGACAACACTTTTGCCAAGATACCGTATGGTTAATTAATTACTGGGTTGTAGAGGTTAGATAGGTAGTTTCTCCAAGTAAAGTAGTAGCTTTTGCCCGCGACTTCGCACGCGCATATCCCGTTTTGTCTCGTTCGAGTAGGGGAATTTCGGGAAATCCTCCCCTTAGTGCTCCCCTAAACTCCCCAAGGACCCCTACATGCCAAATTTCAGCTTTCTACGACCAGCAGTTTCGGCTGTGCGTTGTCTGTTAGTCACTCAGTAACGGAAGAGCTTTATATAATGTCACCGGAAAATTGCAGACTCCGTAAGATTGTAATAAATCTTTTTATATTAAATTTTTCGATACAATGTGATTGATATAATTTTGAATAGAACAAATCCCATCCGAATTCAAAAGTTTCCAATATATCCGTGCCTTATTGAGAAAAATGAGTTTTTACGCGATATTTTATAATCTTACGGCGTATTCAAATTTTCCGGTCATATATTATATTGATTGGTACTCCACTATATGCGGTTAGACTAGAAGCCAAACTCGGCATAATTGGGCAAAAGCTACACAGATTGATATATTCATGAGATTGGAAAGTAAAGTTTTTGTACGTTTCTGTTTCATTCGTTTGGGCGCAAGGATAGCATATTAATTTGTGCCATGGCGAAAAACCAATCAGCATGGCTGGTAGAAAAGATGGCCACCCGTATTTCAGACGAATGAGTTTAATATTACGACTCTATCCGTGTTTGCGGAATTTGTTCGAAAGAGTCACTGCGGCCCTGGAACGCAAAAGGCATGTGGAGGAACACGGATGGGTTTTAGTCAGTAAGAGTCTGACCCTCCCTTCCGCTCCACCCAGAGTGGAAGGAGACATTTATTAAAATTTGATGATTTCCCATCCTTAAAAAAAAGGCTCCGTCCGTGTACTTATATTTAGCCACACGTTTAATTACCAGCTATTCCTATCATCCAGGCGCAAATACGGGCAGATGGAAAAACACGAATTCAAATAAATACATCGCTCTTATAAAAATAGTTATTATTAGCGCGATCATTGTGACATTATTTTGATCTCATTGACTACAGAAGAAGAAGTTAATAGATAAACATGAAGGCAAAATAATACAGAGTTATAAACTAAATTCGAACTTTTTTGTTTATTTCTTGGGCACATAAACGCCAGCAGTCTAATGCACGGTTGCAATACTGGTCATTTGCTTTGGAGAACAATCAGCAAGAAACTCCACGGTTACTCTTCAAAAAATATTGATATTTAAATGTTTCCATGTAACAGTTTTTACAGTTATGAGAGGACTGTGTGACCAGTCATGTACGAGTAGTTTTTCTGGTGAATACTGAACACCTATGATCATGTATCTGTGCCTAGCCACAAGTTACCATTACACGTGTATCTAGTTAAGCTATAACTATCAATATGTAAATGTCGCAGCCAACTAGCTAAAACAGCCGTTTCATTAAAAGTCTAGCCTTTTGTTTTATTTTGCTTTATAGTTTTAGGAAAACTTACAGCTAAACATTTTCACACAAGAGAGAGTAACAAAAATTAGGCCAATTAAAAGCTGATTGAGCCGTTTAATCAGCGACATAAGTGACATATCATTAAACTATACTGAACAAAAGATTTTTTTTTTATATTATTGATATGCACGCGCTTGACCGCTATCTCTATGTAAGCGATGATGTGGTCGAAGATGGAGCACGCTTGCCTAAAAGTAACTTATTCACTCTTGACTTAAGTCACTTAAGTCGCTGAAAAATCGAACATTTAAATGAAAAGGCTAGGCAATCAATAAAACGGCTGATTAAGTAATTGGCTGCGACATATACATTAAATTTGTATAGATTGTACATTATAAGTGATTATAATTTAAAGCTCAAAGCAAAACTGGGACAACGTCTTGATTAAATCTCTCTAATCTAATTTAAAAGAGCAAGGCCGATGAGCCAACAAGTTCTAAGACATCTAAAGGCTAACATAACTCTTCTCTTCATAAAGTTTATCCGTCCGACCGTTACGATCCGTCCGTTATGATGTGCCACCAAAGTATCTTGATCTAGTGATTTTAAGGGAAAAAATCACTAGATTCTAACAACTTAACTGTTTTTTAGCAACCAGAATACAAATTCGTAAACCAACGTTATTTTAAGTTTTGTTTGTTTTTATGGAAATAAAACTTACTGTAATTTTGCAAATTACCTGTAAGTAAGTAAGTAAGTAAGTAAGTAAGTAAGTAAGTAAGTAAGTAAGTAAGTAAGTAAGTAAGTAAATAGTTTATTTTCTCGCCACAATACAAATATTTTACACATTGTACATCAATATAATTATTATGGATTTGTGGGAGACTGGTGCCTAAGCTAGGCTTATTGCCTGTGTTTCAGGACACCAGGCCTCCTCCTTAATGGGTTACAGTTTGTGCACAGGATTTCACATAAGGTTGTGGTCAGATACTAAATAGGTACCTAATATTTTAGTGGCGTACCAGAATGATTTTGCCGCGTGCCATCATTAGCACGCGTGCCACAGGTTTGCCATCCCTGCCCTACATGGTCGTTCAGAACGCGTAAAATATTTACGACCTTTAGGTACTTACCTACTGTTTAATAAATTGACCCATTAAATAATGGAAGCGAAGTAAGAACCATATTTAAAATGAAGTTTATGAGAGTAGATTGATTTCTTGAAAAATTAGGTAGCTATTTATGATAAGTTTTTTATTATCACCGAAGTGAAAATCTTAAGGTTGATTTTTTAAAACAGTTAAGTAAAAAAACCGGAAAAGTAAAACTAATAAACAAATGATATTTATTTTGCAAGTAGGTTAAACATAACACTTTTACACGTAATTTTTTTTGGACATTTTAAGCAGTTTATTTTTCTTAAAAACCACCACCTCAACCATAAACTGAAAAGACGTTTAATAACATTTTTAAATTAAGTATCTGAATTTAATTTAACTGACACATATTTCATTTAATTAGATCACCCCATACAAATTGCCACGCCTCTAAACGTACTCGTAATTTGTTATTTTTTTATTTTCATGTTTTTTAACTTTTTAAACTACACCAACCAACCCTCGAAAAACCAGGCTATAAAACAAAACTGTAAATAAACACCCCACACTTACAAATAAACAACACAACAACAAAATAAAATAACCTTACCTTAGAACTGCAACTGTAAGAAAGTCCTTAAACAAAGTTTCGCGTGTTGTTTACGTCAATAAACACGTTGTTGTTGTTTATGTTTTCCGAACAAAGCGAGCGCGAGGCGACCTTCCGCGAACGCAGCCGTCGCTCAACTGACGTTACGTAACAGTATCCTGGCGAATCCCTTTTCTCAACCCCTATGATTTTCTCCTAGGCAGCAACCATTTTCCGCTGAAATACCCCGCTCTCGTTCTTCTTACTTGACACTGACTCCAGCGGGGTGTCACTTAGAAAATTAAAGGTCAATGAAAAGTGGTTTTTCGTTACGTGTATGACGTCGGTGGTGATCGGAAAACTTCGTGTGACGTCGTTTCAGGCTCCGCCTTTGCGTAGCCAATAACAGCTACGGCGTAACCATTGTCGTAGCGTCTTCGCAGCACTTTTCTTTTTAGTTCGCTTTCGTGGAAAATAAAAATCTAAAATGAAAGAATGGGATTGTGCATTTAATAGTTAATATTCGTAGTGAGTACTTAATATTCATTTTAGTAGGTAGGTGCTGAAATGATTTTTCATAAAAATCTCGTGATTTTACGGTGATAGAGTAAGAAATTTTGGAAATGTTGGTGAGTATTTTATACATTAGCATGTTGGTTTGTCTGTTTGTGAACAGATTTTATTTCGAACCCTTTTTTTTGTAAACTGAGTGACATTGAAACATTTGAGGCTTGCGTTGCGGTACACATCAGACTAAACTGTGTAGATACTTTGCTTTGAAATATTTTTAATTAAACGGATAATTACATCTTATTATTTAGTTGTATCGTTTATAACAAATTAATTCATGATGCTACCAGTATAGTTATGTGAAATTAAAGTTCTTTAGAGTTAACTAGGTTACTTAAACTATTCGATGTTATTAAACGTCTCTTTCATTGGTACCAAGAATTTTCATGCAATACATACAGATAATGAATTTTAATATCCTACAGACACGCCCACTAGCTAGGCGTGATTTAAATCGACACGCCTACCGCCTACACAGTTTCTGAGCTCCGTACTCTTTCATCCGAGACAAAATCCTTGATAACACTGCTAATGTCGGGAATAGCATTGTAAGAAGAAAGTGTGTTAAAAAATGTGATATTTGATTTGGTCGCGTTATACGATGGTGATCGGGATATTGATCCTTCCAACTTTCTAGACGATTAGATTGAATACCTAGGTAAGGATTATGTATGTTGAAATGTGTTGTATGAGTAGAGTTGTAGACTGCCTTTGTTCACATAGGGAGCCTAAAGGAGTATCGACTCTCTGAGGGTCATGTCATCATGAGGCGTCGTCATAATAGAGTAGAGAACTAAAACATCAAATTAAAAATGTGATTTCTGGTAATATGTCTGTCGGACGTCAGAAATAAAACGTAAAAAATATTAGACACGTATTTTCCTTTTTTCACGCAAACAAAAAATGAAAACGATACAGTGAGTTGAAAACTCGTGTGACGTCACTTGTAAGTACTACTTTTTACATACACATGACGTCACGAACATCCACTCCTGATCTTTGATGCGTTTTACCGTCGTAATTTTTTATTGATCCAATATTTTTCGATGATCTAACTGACGGACTCAATAGAATCATGTATTTTTTAACCAGGAATCATCCCTACTGGCTAACGATCGTACGAGTTAACAATGCGCTTTCGTCGCGCGATAAATATGCTCATGAGAACGATCCTGAGCTCGCGCGATGATTTGCAAGCTTCAATTAGGACACTCTACAAGAAATGTGTGTGTTTAATTTCGTCGTGTGACAAAATCGTATCGGTAACTCGTACGATCGTTAGCCAATTAGGACGACGCCTAAGACATGTCCTCTAACTCCACTCCAATTAAAGTGATCAAATGTTAGTTCATAACTTACTGATATATTAATCGAGAGTTTTTATATGTTGCTACAGCGACCGAGACAAGTGCCTCCACTCCTCCTTCAAACTGACTTGGAATGTCGACGGCGAAGTGCCAACACAATATGGATCACTGTTGTCCGAATTAAATTTCAATTTCAATAACACCTAACTGACAAAGTCAAACTTTACACAAACTGAAAAAAGCATGCGTTAGGAGGTAGACACTTCGCCGTGATAAATACAAGCGCTAATACGTGCGCCTAGATAAATACAAGCGATCATATACTTCAAAACTGTGATAGGTTATTATCGTTTCAAGTAATTATTAAAATGTCGTTACAAAATTCAGTTACCGTCGCGCCACCTTCGCTAGATAGTTTAATTTGTAGAATAAGGATCAGTTTCTCTATTGAAAATTATCACTTAATTATTGTGACAAATTGACCAACGTGGATTGATTTTATTGAATGAGTTTTCAACAGCCAAAAGCGTCATTTGACGTGCGTTTAATTTGTGACATGTTGATGTTTTTTTTTTCAAAAACCAGGTGTTAGTGATGTAAAACATAATATTAGGTATTATTATTTGCACGGTCTCGCCTCTCATTTGTAGATCTTTGACAGTCGTTACCGATAGTCAGAAGCTAGAAAATTAGATACCAGTCTGACAGTGGAGGTCAGACAGGCAGTCGCTTCATGGCAAATACTGGTATTCAGTTGCATACGATAAGACTGGAAGCCAACACCAACATAGTTGGGAAAACCTCGATTGACCTGGGATCCCGTCATCAGATTCTGACTTATTTATTTATTTATTTAAAACTTCGTGAATAAAACCTTTAAAGTTATAACGCCAAAGCGATGTAACTACTACAAACAACTTGATAACAATGGGACCACCTCAGGACTATAAGGCTTTCGAACAAAAAAATAATTTTGAAAATCGGTCTGCAATAGGGAATATGCATGAAAAAAATATCCATTATCTAAACAGTTTATCTCAAAATATACAAAAATATAATACTAACAGTGAAAATAGAATCAAAATTGATCGAAAAACCAACGAGATATTATAACTATTTTAAAGCGTCCCTCTCGCGAAGACGCTGTTTTGTATGGCAGGATCTGTAGGATCTAATAGGCGCCATGGACTTTGACGTCAAAGTCCATATCGGACTTCTCTTTCTTTTTGTCAACTTTGAAGCTTTATAGCTTCATCACCGATGCAACGATCTGTGAACACATTTAAAAAAAATACAGACGAACATATATTAACCGCCTCTTTTTTGAAGTCGGTAAAAAGCTTGGCAAATTGTTAGAATTATGTTATTTGGCAACAGCCTAGCAAACCTTTGGGTGTCTAGAATTTAGTCAATGTAGTAAGTCATTTAAGCAGAATTTTGCCAATCATTCAAACCCCTTTTGATTTAATTATTTCACTTATTAGCCGATGGTAAGTGGCTTGTGCCCTATTTGAGGTAAGTACTTTATCGGCCGTTTATCTGTCCGTTACCCACTAACCAAACAATGGCGTTATGAAAAATAGCGTTAAAGGTCAGATAAACGGCCGATAAAAATCTCAGAAACCGAGTATTAGAGAAAACCTTCGATTCAAATAAATCTAACACCTGTGATCACTATATAACATTTTACTTATTGGTGAACAACCACAGCACTACTTTCCATCAGGCGAGGTTGTGGTCAAACTCCAGCCTATAATTAATAAAAAAGTAATAATAATAAGGACACAAGCAATTCATAACTTGAAAGAACTGTCAAAGTCGAAATCAAATTACATTTATCAAAATCGTAAATTATAGCTTCATAAGAAACATTCTAGCATTTATTCTAATTGTTAATTAGAATAAATGCTAGAATGTTTCTTATTTCAGATCATAAACACAAATTTTCTTCGAGATGTTTTGAAAATAAATTTGTTTTTCGTAAAGTTTAAGCTAGGTGATTGTGCAATCATTAATCAGCCAATAAGATGCACTCCCTGTGGAAAACAGCACCGGCTCAAAATGTGAAGACGTTAGAATAGAGAGGATGTGCCCAGAGTCAGTATTCAATTGACTGATAGAGACAGTTTATTACACGCACAGAATTAAAAAAAGTTGAGACTATGAGAAAGAAACTTTAAATAAAATTATGACATCTACTGAGAAAACGATGCAAATATAATGTTCTCTCAATGTCTGACCAACTTTTGTTATACTAAGGAAGTACTCACCTTACAGCTGCTTTATTTTGGGCAAAACAGCACTACGCGTGATGCATTTTTGTATAGGATTTCATTCATAACATTAATCTTAAGCTACATTAGCATTTTACTTCACAGAATATTACAGGGCTGTGTGCATCTAATAAATTAACACTACGAAGCTTAAGATGACTTATACGATACCCTAGAATGAATAAAATTGGTGCATAAATATACTTACTGGGTATCTTGCAAGAAACCCTGAATACACTACTCCCTACTACGACACAGTGAAAACTGTCACTCCCACTCTAAGTACAACGCTTAATTTTTTCTTGACATAATGATGATAAAAATATGATGTTGAGCCTCCCCTCCGGATATCCGGTGGATATTGTGTTATCCGGCGTCACAATAAGAAGCTCGTGATAAATTTGTACCGGGAAATGCTCCTTGATTGATAATCTCTTGGGTAGCTGTGGGAGAAAAACAGTGGTTAGTGTAAACAGTCTGATGTGGTTTGTGGTGGAGTGTGAAAATTTGGTGTCGGTAGTCAAAGTCGTAGTAATTTCGTTCGTCTCGTAATCTAAGGAAATCGTATATTGTCTGCAACTTACATTTAATTTGAATTGAGTTAAACCTAAAAAAAAGAAAAAACTCGTAGACGATCCAAAGGTTTGGAAGGTTATTTATCCTTTATTTATGGCAACTAAGGCCCATAAAACACAAGTCTACAAACAATAACCTATTTATATTGTATGTATAGATATATACATATTATTTATTTAAATGTTTATATTTTAATAATATTAATCACATTTAATTATTTTATTGCACCTACCACTATTCTCTACATCACCCAAAGGTTGACTGGTAGAGAATGCCTATGGCATTAAGTCCGCCTCTGTACATTTATGTGCTAAAGTGTTAAATAAATAAATAAATATTTTATATAAAAAAAACTTAAAAACTACTGCACACAAAGTGACGGCGTCATGTTACGCTGCGAGGTGTCGCGTAGCCGGCCGCGGTAACGCCGATACAGTACACTTTTCAGCCAAAACTCTTCCTTGAGGAAGGTCACCTAATGATGAGTCGGAACGCGCCCCACGAACGACTTGAAATTGGTGTTATGGCGCGCCTCCAATTTCTTCACTCTCAAGGTCCAGTTGGTCTTCACCCGTATGTACTAGTATAGTGGTGCACACAGCTGCGTCGTTGGTACTGCAGGGCGTAGCAGCATTTTAGATCCTGCCAGCGCCGTCCACTGGTTGCGATAAAAGTAGGCTTGGTAGGTTGTGTGTTGTGACAATGCTGGCTTATTTGTCCTGTGTTGTATCATACATCCTGTAAGTCTGACCCACTCAGTTACCCGTAGCCTCGCATTGTTTCCTGAAGATTTTTTTCTTAAAAACGGATAACGTCACCGGGACAGACCTAAAATCCGGGGACCGGGGCGTGATGTTTTTGAGTAATTTCTGATAGAATGGCTGAAGAAGACCAGAGATAAAGAGAGCTGGCGAAATATGGAACAGGCCTTGGCCACAATATAGGTAGGCTATGCGAAAAAAAAATAACTCCCTCTCGTTCTCTATGTGCTCTGTATTCATATATAAATAACAAATCTTAAAGAATACAACTTACAAATTCCTGTTCAAAATTTTTTCCACTCAACATTTTATACATTTCTCAATCATTATTTTTCCGTTATAGAAAAACACTGCTCTCGTAGCTGTCATCGCGTAAATCTATGCAGCGTTAAATCATAGGGCGGCGTGCATAATAACATAATAAAATAGGGACTGGATACTTTGTTTATTGTTTTGATGAGTCAGCCATTTTTCCCCCACACCATCGAAGCATGGGTGCACTTCCTAAGCCCGCATATGCTGCTGCTAAAGAAAAATAACTCTGTGAAGGGATGGTAGGAAAAGCCCAATTTGTGTTGGATAAAGTTGGATTTTGTCTCATATTCAAATTCAGGCTGTATTGAACTGGTATCATAAATTACATAACACAGTTCAAAATGTTTGATTTCTAATGATTTCGATTATTATTAACCAGTTTATTTCAGATAAAATCAATTCATTCAATCCCATCAAAAAAAATACAGAGAAATATATTATTCCAATAAAATATTGTGTTAGGAAAATCTTATGAACTATGTTGGTCAACACCCATCACAATAAGCATCCATTTGTTTTGGAAAGCTGCATCTGCAGGATGCTGTTGCTACTGCCTCGCACGCGCTGCAACAAAGAGGCTACTTTCTGCCGTTTAACCGCTGTCAATGCTCATCAGACATTTATAAAGAGCTAGCTTGTACCCGCGACTTCGTACGCGAATATCCCGTTGCTTCCCGTTCCCGTTAGAATTTACTGTTCCCGTATAGTATATATCCTTCCTCATTAATTTAGCTATCATAATTATACAAAAATAATTTTCAAAATCATTTCAGTAGATCCAGAGATTACCCACTATAACCTCACAAACTCACAAACTTAACCTCTTTATAGTATTAGTATAGATTGAGAAAATCTGACCCACCCCACAATTGCGTAAAAAAATCTTCTTCTTGTGCTTACGACTTTTCTTGATTATGAATACGTGAGAAGCTACAGGGTAAATATGAGTAATTAAGTACGATTGAAATTCTGGTATTTCGTGATTTTTTAAATTAATAATGTGCTTCTAAACTTCTTAAGCAATGGAGAGGGCAATGCTCGGAGTTTCCTTGCGTGATCGAATCAGGAATGATGATATCCGCAAGAGAACCAAGGTTACCGACATAGCCCGAAGGGTCGCCAAATTGAAGTGGCAGTGGGCAGGGCACATTGCTCGCAGAACAGATGGTCAATGGGGCCGAAAAGTTTTGGAGTGGCGACCGCATACCGGAAGACGCAGCGTTGGAAGGCCTCCCACAAGGTGGACCGATGACCTGGTGAGGGTCGCGGGTAACCGATGGATGCGAGACGCACAGGACCGGTGGTTGTGGCGACACTTGGGGGAGGCCTATGTCCAGCAGTGGACGTCTTTCGGCTGATATGATGATGATGATGAAACTTCTTAAGCATTGACTAAAGCGAGTTAATATGCACCTAAAACATTGGCTTCCTACATGCCGTTTTGTGTGCTTATGTTTAATGTTCTATTTAAGAAAAGAGATATGCAAAATTCGGCATTACAAAACGTTAGACATATAAAACGTTTCTTTTCTTTAAGCATTTGAATTGTGAAATGAAACTACTGTGAAAAAACTTTTTCACAAAAAAAAAACCGACTTCCAAAAAAAAGTACAAAATAACTTTAATTTCGGAAGTCGGTGTTTTTGGTTGCTTCTTCGTTATTTGACACCGACTTCCGAAATTAAAGTTTTTTTGTACTTTGTAGTGTTTTTTTTGGAAGTCGGTTTTTTTTTTGTGAAAAAGTTTTTATTTTTCACTTTTTAGTGGTACCCCAAGTGACCCCAACCTAAAACATCACTGAAAAGTCACAGGATGCAAAAATATGCAATTTCGTATGATTTTTCCACATATTTTTTCCAGCTATTTGGATTTAAAACCAAACTGCTGAACCGATTTTGATAAAATTTAAATGGGACCAATCGAGAAGTATATCCTTTCACAGAAACAAGAATTTTTCAAATCGGTTCATAAATGACGGAGATATGAGGTAACAAACACAAAAAAAAAAAAAAAAAAAATACAGTCGAATTGAGAACCTCCTCCTTTTTGGGAAGTCGGTAAAAAAGGGGAAAAAACCACTTTAAACGTCACTTAAAGGCTTAAACATCTTTGATTCATATATAATGAGAGCACTTTTCATCCGTAAACCGAAGTTAACGACTGTTTTCGCAAACAACCTACAAATTACCAACTATTTGTCGATCATTTGCTTTACCAATTCATCGAATCGTCGTTTGTTTGGTCGCCGTTGCGATTAAGTCACTGAATTTTTTATAAGTCAGATCGTCGTGAAACAACAGGCCGACGTTTATCGCTTCGTTTTTCGGAAAATTCACGTGATTGTCATCTGAATAATGGATCCCTCGGCCGTTCGTAGTTCGTAGTACCGATTTTTCAATTACATCACAATGCATCGGCAGCGTATACGCATGTGACAAATAAAACTGCCGAATAAATAAGATTTTTGAATTGCTGCTCTGTTGATTTTCGCTGTCATACACATCTTTTGTGTCTGTTTTCATATTTGTACTCTCTACAGTCCCCACTTTAAAGGCTCCTATAGACAGGCACGACGTGTTAATACGACTCCGATAAGTCGATTAAGAAAAAAATGTTGCACGGTTCATTTATTTGTAGAACAATCTAGCATCGCATCGGTATCGCATTCCCGCTTCGCTCAAGCCCCAGACAATGTGCCATTCAATTAGCGAATGCGACAGTCAAAATGTAGGAATTTGATCACGTGACATGTCGATAGCATCTGTCAATCCCATACATCTTTGACGTATTGACAATCGCCTTCGCCACGCTACCGTTGGCAGAATCTCACTTGTCTCGACTTCTCGAGCCCCAGATTGGTCTTGAATTTGTTAAAATGTAGTTATTTAATTTTTAATCATATCCAATTTACACAGATAAAAAGAAACTCATTTATACTTCCTAAACAAGGAAACTTAATCGAGTCTGTAAGCCCTAAAGCGATGGCGAGTAATGTGCAACGTTTTAGTGAGGGTGGCTGGCTTGAGGCGAGATGGCCTGTCGCCGAAGTACCGACCGGCCGATAAATGAGTGCTCGTTTTTTGTCCTCAAACTAGCAACGTTTTTACCTCCGATAATATCGGCCCTCGGCCCGACTTCTCTCGGTCGACGCCGTAATGTCCGTGCGGATTATTGCTATATAAATTGTCCACAGTTGCCCATTCGATTGGCTAGGGCTGACATAACTGAAAATGCCAGAAACATTAAAATTTGTTTTTCTTATTTTTTGTATAACATTTTTAAAATACAGTCTGCTGTGAAAATCTTTAAAATTAAGAGACGGTACAAGAGGATTAATCTAGTTTTTAGGTTAAACCCGAAATCAAAAAGTGAATACTTAATTAAATTAATTACTGCTTAACTAATTTATTCAATTCGATTTTCACCCTTATTCATATATAAATATAGCCATATGATTTATTCAAATAATGATTATGTAGAAGAATTTAAATGTGATGAGTTTAAATATGTATCCACTGATTTTATAGCGAATTTCCATTAAGAAAAAAAGTTATCTGACTGTTGAAAAAACAGCCCTCAGATGATTTATTTCTTGTTCAGGAAAACTATAATGTCGTTTTAGATATCCGTATGTTGGCAGCCCTGCAGAATTTCGCGCGATTGTCCAGTCACTCCCAACGGAACATTCGACGATATTAGGGCTTTATTTTTTATAGTTCGGGACAAAAAGTGCTCAAGCGGTATATTGAAGGAAGTGGCTATTGCACTATTACTGTTTATCATAAGCCCTTTGACAAATGACTAAGTCATGGTCATATCTCACTTTTCAATTTTATTTTATAACGAAAACGAAAGCTTTTAGGCTTTTTGAATTGTATTATAAAATTAGCTACAGCACTACCTACAGAACAGTGGAGTGTATACACTACGTATACACTCTACACTATTTATATATTTAGATTCCACAATCTAAATACAAAGAAAGGTGATTAGTACTTACAGTATCTTCATTTGCATAAAGCGTGGAATGTGTAAAGGATGATTCCAGATATTTTTAGGGCAGGCCGCATTCCGCATCCGAATACTCAAAATGGTGGATACATATGTATATTTTGAGCCAGAATTTTTGTTTTTTCAATTTAATAACTACTAACGTGTTTTACGCCAAACCCTTACCAGCACCCCATTTGCGGAACACACTTTAGATCAAAATATATAACTTTTCAGAAACAACATATCTTGTTACTTTAAACAAGATTTCTTAAAGACTAGCTGCGCCCGTGGCTTCGCTCACGTGAATTGTGGAAGTAAACATGAACGTCACGTCAAAGTATTGCATACGGGAAGAATGAAAATATCGGAATCAGATGGTATCTAATTGGGTTTTTTAATTAAAAATTTCTGTTTTAAATATATTGAATTTTAAGTACCTACAGTGTTACACATTTTGCCCTAATTTTATTATAAAAAATAAAAAAAATATATTCATCCCCGCAAAATATCTAAAAAATTTCACTCTGTGTCTTTTTGTTTTCTACGTTCAGGTGATATCAAAAGTTGCAACAAAGGGCCGGCGAAAAAATCCCATTGTTATCGAGGGTATAATTTATTAGGGGCCCTGGCTCACTGGGACCTTTTTTTATATATCATCGCATTATCCCCACTTGGAGAGTTACAACTTCTTAAAGGAAATTAATTTAGGCGTTTAAAACTGTCCTAAACACCGGCTGACTTTATGTGCGATTTGATTAATGTCGCTTGTTATTCATAATCTGTGGACAAAAATGTGGTGGAAATTTGATTGTCGTGGGCGATTGGAGTTCTAACTTCCTTACTTTAAAGAATACATATTGCTCATCTGTGTAGAATTACAGGAGAAATATGGAAATTATGACATTAATGAGGATAGATACTGTCACTTGATCACTTCAGATGTCGCTACTATAGCATCAATAGTAGTAGGTTAGGAATTTACATTTTATTCAAAATTTACAAGGTTTTTTGTAAAGAAGCTACTTCTTTCATTATTTTTCACTTTCTGTGCCCTGCAGTTTTACCCGCTGCTCGGGTCGTATCGTGATGTTAAAGACGCTAAAACCCTCCTTAAGAACTGGGCTATGAAATGCAAAAACATGAATGAAATTGGCAAAGTCGTTTTCAAGTCATGGCGTGACCGAAGGAAACAGGGATTGATTTTTATATGTTAGTATGCAACGTGTAACAGATTAAACGCAATACCTCTTAAGGGGTCACTGTACTCATCATTATGAACAACTTTCACAATGGGACCAACACTGAAATCGTGAAAAAAAATCGACTGCCCCTTACATTTCTGTGCGACAACATGTAGGTAGGTACCTACTGAACAGCTGATTTTTTTTCGCGATTTCGGGTTTTGTCCCATAATAAAAGTTGTTCATAATGATGAGTACAATGACCCCTCAAGAGGTATTGCGTTTATTCTGTTACACGTTGTATAGATACCTACATAAAACATATTTTTTAAACGTTGCCCCACTCTATGAAACAACACAACAAAAATGAAATATACAATGTAAAAAAATACAATTAAATTCTAAAAAAATCTTTGCACCTAAACAAAAAAAAAAAAACAAAGTTAAAACGAGCACAAATAGCAAAATAATTACTGTTACTAAACATTTTACCATGGTGGTGCCAACATAAAAAAACACGTTGCAATAAAGAAAGTGACAATATGTTACAGGTCGTGCTATCCGGATATCCGTCAAATTTATATCTGAAACATCTGGATTATTTGGATAAATCCGGATAGTAAAAGGGACGGATAATTGCATGCTCTAGTCACAGGTAGTCAGAAAAAAAATAAACAGAAAAGAAGAACCATAATGCGGTGTGCGCTTCAAGGTTGCACCAAATGTGAGTCCAGCTCAGTATGTGTCAGCCAAATATTATCTGACGCTGATATTCTGTGGCCATCGAGCTGAATTTCGTAAGTATCATCATATCATCTGGACATAGGCGGAAGTATCATCTGGACATAGGCCTCCCCCAAGTGTCCCCACAACAACCGGTCCTGTGTGTCTCGCATCTATCGTATACCTGCAATTCATTCAACCCAAGAATTGTAAATTACTAGTTCATAATTCGAGTAAGTGTGTCTATAGTAAACTTTGAAAATAGGTTAACAATAAATATATCTGAGTAAGTAATGTAACAAACAAATAAAAGTAATCAATGCTTTGACATTGACAGATCATAAACAACAGACAGTCATAAACAATAGGTCAGTCAGTACAAGTAATCTTTCCATTTCGATCTTTATGTGAGTTAAAAGTGTCAAAACATACAGACATAAATATAATAGGATAACTTATGTACTCCATTTGCTTTAAGAATATAAATACATTGAGACTGACTATTCATAATAACTGCATTTTTTAAAAATAAGTTCTAAAAATCAAGACATATTTTTATTACAATGTCACCGAAACGCGCAAAAACAACAAGTAAAACAAAAAACAACGACTGCCTCATCAGTACGACACATTTTCGCAACAAACAAAACACAACCAGAGGCGCTACACTCTAGGGCACCCCTGTTCATCCATTTTCGATTAAAATGTGTCCCTAATATTTTTATCTCCTCACATAAATACCCAGTAATGAGCCGCCCGAAATTCTCGTCCGTTATAAATTTATTCAAGTCTGGCCACCCATTCGAGTGTGCATAATTTTGATACAAAAATAATCTACGGATAATATTAAAACCCCTATTAATTTCACCGCTAACGTTTTAATTCTAAGCTTTTAGATACACACATTTCTCCCGTTGGAGGTCGGGTTTCTCGCCCAGGAAACAGGCCCTTTTTCTTCTTACAATTTCCTATTGGGTGTAAAAGGAAATTGAGGTGCTGTCTATCGCTAAGTACTACTGGTAATTAAACCTTTTTAATGTACCAAGAAGAGATCTTCGCAAAGATTTCAGTAGAAATCTGAAAGATATGTGACTATTAGGTAGATAGAAGGTGAAGGATCAAACTATTTAAAAATAAACAGTTCCTTGTTCTGCAACATTACCGATTTCGTATATTCTTTGCCAATAAATTACATAAAAAGCGCTTGGATAAGTAGAGTTGGCACTTTTCGCGGGTAGAGGAGGTCACTAATGGAAGCGTGAGCTGATAGCGGCTGAGGAGTCCTGATTTATACCCGCCCGGGTACTCGCCGTGAATAATATAACCAAGGATTTATGATCACTGAAAACTCCTATGAACATTGCACCCACCCAACTACATTGTTTTCTTTGTAAACGAATTTCTGGTTTTACCTGACCACCGTTTCGTTCATATTTTTTGCGGCTATTTGGTTATGTGTTACGTCAACAAGCGGCACTGGATCACATATCGACAGTAAAACAAATTCAAAAAACTTTCAAGCATCGTTGAAACGAGAACACAATGTTCGAAAGCATTGTTCGCAATGAAAACATTGTCAAACTCTAGCCAATAAAGTTGCTAATTCAAACATGGACTACAGCAACTCTCAATAGAAAAGTTTCACTAACAAAACCAATCAACACGTCTAGTCACTATTTGCTTAAAAGAAGTCTCAATTGTCGTTTGAAACTTAAACATTGGAATCGTATTGTTTACGCCCGTGCCAATCAACAGGCGCGCTAACAAAACCAATCAACTTGGTCTCGCCTCTATTTGCTTAAAAGAGTGCTACTTTTTCCTTTTGGTTTTTCATTGTCCCTGCGACCCTATCGTCCGTCACCCGCTCCACGGATATATTTGATTAAAAAATAACGTCGTCAGAAAGCGGCGGTGTGTTGCCGAATACGTTGCCTATAAAAGGAGTAAAACGTTCCTTGCGTGCAGCGCGAGCGGCTTAGCCGTCATTGTCACGTTCACGCCGAACGGTCGCCGGTCATCGTTTGTGTTTTGTAGTTCCACTATCTACGGAACCGAAAGGCGATTTTCACGGGACGTGGAAATAAAGCTTATTTTAGCTCTTTTGCCATTCCTTTTGGCAGTCTCGGAAAATTTTAAGGCTTTCAATTTGGACATCTCAATGGTCTGGTCGTTTGCATGCGTATGCTCTGCCCACCCTATTTGCCAATGGCATTTTTTATTAAATGTCCAGCTCTAGTTCACTGCCGGGGTTCGGTGACAAAAGACGGCCAGATAGTGGTCCCAAGAACAATAGGAAACGATTAGTCCCGTGCATTCAACGCTAGTCCTCTGTTATTCTTTTAATTGGATTCCGATCCACTCGAATGGGCTTATGGGCTGTATAAAAAAACACGGTACTCGTTTCTTACCTAGACCAGAATACTGTAGCACGCGCCAAAATACCTACGTGCTACAATGACAGATCCACCGAAAAAGTAAGAACAAGATGTTTTCTCTACACAAGCAGAGTTTAACGAATTCTTTATTGTTGGAAAACAAATAAATAACAGCAACATGTAATTGTTCGTTAAGGTATGGCTGGTAGACAATTAAAAGGAGTTCCCCACGAATTTATGTGTTTACGTTTCGGCGGAGAGGGGTCCGTAACTTGTGCTTCGATGTGTTTGCGATTACCCTCCGATTTTTCCTCTGATTGGCATATTAGGAGTTCTGGTTCTATTATTTTCATCTGTAAGAAAGTTTTGTACGTGGTTTTTTTAGCAACAGCTTATGGCTGTTCGAAATTTGATTTCATAAGGAATTTGAAAAATATAATAACCGTGTCTTATTTCTTAGAGTCATCAGTTACCAAATCTTTTGCAGGTATAAAGATTATCATGTTTACGAATCTTTTCGTTTCAATGTCTAAAAAAGTAAAGCAAAGTTCCATTCCATTACGATTTATAGCGCTAAGTTTTAGTTTTAGTTTAATTTTATAATGAAATCTTCCAAACGGGTTGTAAGGGGAGCGATAGACGCGCAACTTTTAAATGACGGGAATCCGGGGGCTTTTACGATAACGATCATAATAAAATATGGAAGTTTGTTGTTACACTTTTACACTAAACGGTTTATTGTAAAGAGTGTAACGATATCGTTTAGGCAAGGAAAGTGCGAGATACTCGTAAATATGTAGCTGCTAATTATACACAGCACACGTTTCTTTTCTTTTAGTTTCGACTAACTGCAGTTGATAAATTACTTTTTGAATAATATCACACCTAAAAAACGTTAGACTAGTATTGGTCTTATTTGTAAAACGATAAAAGAGAGAGATAATAACTAGTGTAAAGATTTAGGGGAGAGACCTATGTGACAGCACTGGGATAGAATAGGTTATTGAAAATAAAAATTCCTACAAGGAATCACAATTTTGTACCTTTTTTATGGAGACCTAAGTTTTATTTTTATTTTTTTGTAAGTTTTTTTTAACCTTGTAGCAGAGGCGATAGATAGTTTTGCTTGTACACTGAGTGAATTCACAAGGATAACATTGTATGAAATAAGTTTTAGCAAATAAGTTGTTATTATTAGGTTTGCTTCACTATTGCATTAGGTTGTACCTGTAATAATAGATATAAGTGATGAATAAATAAATTAATAAATAATTTTTGAGGCTGTCCCATTTTTCTCGCGCCAAATGTTGTGACACCTATCTCGCGCACTAACAGACAGAAAGTTTGGAAAGCACTATAAAAAAAAAAAATTGAGAAAATTTAGATGATTTTTTTATCGATAATGGAGTGAATGTCATGAACAAGATGAATTCAATTGATCAAAAATGAATAATTAATTAACGGAGTAAAAGTCTTTAGTATCAGTCTCTAAAACAAATGCATGATTTTCGTTAGAGTTTACAAAATGCTAGGCAAAATACTTCATTTCTTTGAGCAACAAAAAAAAATCTACATAAAATATATATATGTATGGCTACATGAAGAACAGTACACACAGCAAAAAAATAAGATGATTTTTCCTAAGCAAAAAAAAAAACGATTCTATTCTATTCCATATTTCAATTTCAGTACAAAATCACAGAAAATAGTACTGTGGATTCTATACATATACGCGTCGCACAAAATATGCTACAAAAATAAAGTGAAAACTCTAAACCACACAGACAAACATTACGATGTTTGTCTGTGTGGTTTAGAGTTTTCACTTTTCACACAAAAACACCCAGAAGGTTAAACTGTTTGTTTATTTTCCAGACATTTGAAGCGTTAGTCCGTCAGGTGAGAAGGTCGGTCTCACAGACCGTTTGTCGCCAAATACGACCAGACATGCTACTCGCACGAATGCATTTTGTGCCCTAAAATAATCGTTGCAACGAATACGGCAGCTAACAGAAAGTACAAAGTGCCAGCATTGATTGTAATAGTGATTTTTTTTTGTGTTTGATTGGTCTCACAAACCAATGCGAGAGTATAGGTAGGTTAAAAAAATAAATACAAAGTAGCAATCATTCTAAACTCCTGACTATTACGCGTCTCATCGCACAGGGAGACCGCAATGAAAATTTTGTTATCGGCCAAACAAAACTGCGGCGGCGGTTTTCTTAAACTGTAATAGAGAAAGTTTAGATATTCGAGTTTTATCTACCACTCGCCCTCCAGGATCAATTAAAAGTCGGATGAAAACGCCGCACTTGACAATAATTGTTGCAATAAGAACGCGTAAGAACAACTCTGTGCCGAATATCTCGGGTAAAGTAATTAAATCTGCAAAATTGTATCGTTTTATGAATCTTTACTTTGATATGCAAGACAAATATTGTGGCTACAGTTTTCATTTAGCTAGGGTTATGATAATCTGTGGATAAATATTTGCAATTTGTGCTTTGTCATGGGTGCACTATGATAATAATGATAAAATTTCAGGAATTTAGTTCAAATTGATTTTTGTTAACTGCTGATTATGTCAGCAAGGAGCCAAGATCACATACAAATATGAAGTATTGTTACTTTATATTTGTATGTGTGTGTGATCTTGGCTAAGCCGAATGAGACAGAAATGCCTTGATATTATTGAATTTTCAAATAGTCAACGCAATAAAAGTTCACTTTACAACTGTTTTGGATAGTAAAGTTATTAATTATTATGACGGAGCAACCCGTAAAAACATTAATGTCTCCTTTGAGATCGAATTGATGGCACTTATAATGATACTTTTAATTATTTTAATCGCTGTTTGCAAACAAAAGTCGTTAATTCATTAAAAAGAAGTAATTATGGTCGTAAGTTTGTCATTATTCTTTCTTGATAAACCGCAGTAATCATTTTGTAAAATAAACGGAGAATATTTTACATTTAAGAGAACAAGCGGAAAATAAAAACAAAGTGTAATGTAATTTGAAACAAGAATATTGTTGGCCAGACGCCAGACAGTAAAAACTTCGACACCTTACATCTCATTAACTTTTTATTCATAGGAGACAACGATACATGCAAAATGAAGTACCTAATACTTCTTTAACCACAATAAAGTTCAAGAGATTCTCAAGATATTTGAAAATGAAATAGAACATGTGTGTCCTTATAAATAATTGGAATCAAGCTTTCTTCTTTTATGATTCTGATTTGACATGGCCGATGTAAAGATCTTTTTTTTTCAGATGCCCCAAACAAGGAAGAAAAGTGATCGGTTCAGCAAACGTTAGACGACATCTATTTCTCCGGTCGTCAAGTTCTTGCAAACGTGTTACTGCAATTCCGCGGTACGTGCTAAATGGCCGGCCTCCAACGAGACTCCCAGATACTTTGTTATCCTGGTACTTTTACATGTTTAATCGTTCCCGGGGGACGATGTCGTGAGACTTGCGAATCGAGGGAAAGGTAACGAGGAGTGTGGTATGATGGAAATAATTAAATAGCAAAGGTGAGTGTCTGCCTTCAATATGTTCTTATCTATTTCGATATGATTAAGACCAGCGTTATTATCTTGTAACTGGTTTAGTTTAGTAATAAATAAGATTCCACATTTCCCAATGTTAAGTCTAGAATTTTTGTTATATTCTCCATGAAAAGTACTTACCTTTTTTTCTTTAATTTAAACCATAAAATGTGTAGCTATAACGCCAGATAATGAAAACCATCACAGACCATTTACCTCTACAATAATTAGCTGAAATCAAAAGCCAGTAAAATGCGGTGTAGATCTACAAATCTTAGATACGCACTTGTCAAGCTTTAAGTTGGATTTATCTTTGTTTTTCTCCTCTCCGGGAACTTTGCAATCCCTCAATGTTTGTTCAAGAGCTTACAGAAACACATTTTATTCCGTATAAGTATTTGTGGTTAGCACTTCGATAATGTCAAGAAAAATACAAAAGAAGACGTTTGGGGTCTCAAAAAATAAGTTTGGTATTTCAAATAAAAGAAATTGTAACATTTGACACGTCAAGCGTACTAATTCACCGTCTGCATAAAACAGTGTCTGAGTAAGCGTAAATCAAAATGTATTTATTCGTGAGCGGTATAAAAAGTCAATATGGGAGGCAATAAAAAGAGGATGTCGAGAGAAATAATAAAAGATAACCTCTAGAGGAGTGAATAGAATGAGTGAGGCCCTTGTAAAGACTGTTTGCGTAGTGGATAAGACGCGATCATGGGGACACCTCTCCCCCAGGCATTCAGATGAGTCTGCAGTGGCGAAAAATTAAAAGTACTTTTTATAACGTGTCAGTTTTGTTCGCTTCGTCTCTTTTATGTAATAGTTGGTGACTTGCTTGCGTAATATAAAAATTGTCGCGTTTGTCGAATTTTATGTTTTATTTTATGAGTGTTTTCGTATCCATTGTTGGTTTTGAGGTTTTAATTTTGAACGGAACTGTATTCAAACTTTAATTTATAGTTGCCCAAACTCAGGCATGTATATGGCATATTCCTTGAAAGCTGGTTTCCTTAATGGTGCTAATTAAATAAAAAACATTTATCAAGTCAAGATCAAACACCACTTCAATGATTTACAACAAACTTGCTGTACAGACACTTAAACTTTTATTCCCTAGTCTGACAGACGTCTCAATTCTTAATTATAACAAAGTAGCATCCGAAACGCGACATGTGTGTCTTATTAACAGGATACTTGTAACGGGGTTCATTTCTAATTCAGACTTGTTCTCTCTATGCGACATTAAGTCGTTCCAAACCCTTGAGCCCGGCCGGTATTACGCCACGTTGTAACTTCATTTCTGTAAGTCCCGTTTCATGAGTAGATTACAAGTAATTAATTTATAAGAATATGGCTGGAGGTACGCCTTCTGAATTAGTATCGTTATGTGCGGAGGGTTCGGTTTAATCTCTGTTGTTACCTTCTCGGTTTACTTTAAGTGGTTCGTTTGCTAGAATTTCGTTGCGCCTAATTATATTAGTAGCCCTATTATATTTGAGCACTTTTAAAATCCTACTTAATTTACAAATCATTCATGTCATTCATGTTTATATTTTAATAATATCAATCGCATATAATTATTTTTATTGCACCTACCACTATTCTCTGCATCACCCAAAGGTTGACTGGTAGAGAATGCCTATGGCATTAAGTCCGCCTCTGTACATTTATGTGCTAAAGTGTTAAATAAATAAATAACTAAATTCTCGAACCCTATGAAGAAAGTCCAATTGTCGTTTAAATTTCTCTTATTTTTTTAAAAAAATGAGAGGTTTTTTAATTCTAAATTACTCATCACCAGGTCCTTAACCACCATCTTATAGTCGGAACTTAAAAACAGTCTCAATTTGTGAAAATGTTTATTTGTTGCATTTATAACTGTATACCTAAGTTTCGTTCGTTATCCCTCTAGGGAGCGCAATGGTGGCAAACCGCGTACAAGCTGTTACTTTTAATGCGTTATTCGGTTCGGAATTAATGATTTTATTCCCGACAATTACCAGTGATAGCGGGTTGAGATTCCCACTTTAATCTATTCAAAATTGTTTATAGCTGTTTAAAATTTTAGTTTAGCATTATTCTTACAGTTGCAAATTAAATTTTAGCATTCTTGGCGCTTAAATTCGTCTATTCTAAATATAAGATTTCATTGACATTATATTCCCCCAATATTTTTCTTTCTTATAAATATTTCCACGTCAAAATATCTCCGATACCAATGCGTATTTATCCTAAATGTGACTTTTGTTTTTCTTGCCTGTCACAAAGTTCCCGTATCAATATCTTGTGTTTGCATAACTACTTTGTGCTGTGCTACTGTGGGGTAAACACGGTCATATCCATACCTGAGCTACGAACCTGCTTTGTTTTCCCTCTCCACGATAAACAAAAACATTCGATATTGAATTTAGCATGGCCAGACGAAAATACAATAGAAAAATATTACAAAAAGCAAATCTCCTATCTGTCCCAAATCGATATTATTGGATGTCCGAAGAAGGACGATAATATCCGCGAAGAAAGGACGGTGGACGATATAAAACGCACTTGCGCGCATAATATACGTTTTATTAATAAAAAAAGCTTCTGCGAATCGCCCATAAATAGCCTTAATGGCCACTAGTGAGCCGACGATTTTTTCCGATACACGGTGAGGCATTTGTTTGACAAATCCCCCGGGAATAAGCGACACTATCCCCTATATTATCTAAGCTTGAGGGATGCCGGGTCATTCTCGAGGTGATGAAGGCGGTATCGCGAGCTGTCTAAAGGCCCCACTAAATCATGACCTGCCAGGTATTTTCTATTTGACTAGGGTGCCCGTTTTTAAACAGATGGTATGGATTCTAGTTATTTATGTGAAGGATTCAAAACATGTTTTAGGTAGAATGAAAAATAAATCACATTTTGTAATAATATGATATTAATAGAATGTAAATATCAGAATTATCCAAATTCAAAGACGTAAATGAGCACAAAGAAAAAGGAACTTTCTGAAGTTATCTCACAATGCAATTGAGTGATCAGTATGCAGAGCCAGCGTTGTGTATTAAGCCGATTTAGAGGAGGAAGCGTTAAAAGAAAATTTATAGCATTGAAAAGTCGTACGTAATTAATAAGACATTTGAAGTTGCGTGAAAATGTAATTTAGATTGTTTTCCATCGAGGGGTCGTTCGGTTTCCTGTCTGTTCAGAATCCTCACAAAGGCGGCTTATTTATATATGGCCGTCTTTATATTAGCGTCTTTAAGGGAATCCAGGGGAGCATAATAAAAAAAAAGAATCAGCATCAATGTCTTAAAGCGTCTTCCGGCGTGCGATAGCGGAGAACGCCCCGCCGCAAAATGGCGGTCCACACTCGAATAAATTATACCACCCCCCGAAATGAATCGAACGATTGTTCGATTCTTTTGATACGATTCTCGTTTTAAAGTTGGAGCGCCTTTATTAGTGTAAGCCAGAGACGATTATCTTAAGCCGCCATTACATATTCAAATTGGAGTCATTTCGCTTTGTAGAAATTGACGCGAAATAAAACGGAGCCTTTGATAGCGTCCTCGGCATTAAAGATGGTGGTAATGTTATTTTTCAAAGACACTTTACGTCATTCTAAATACTCAGATTTATTAAAATGTTCATTGTAAGTTCGTAACTTTCACAAAGTTTATTGGAGTATGATAAAATTGATAAAATACGAGCTGGTTCTAAAATTCATGTTTTCATCCAAGTAAATTTAATGAAGCTTGCGTGGGTGGGTTGTCCGTTTCCAGCCCAGTAACTTTCGACCCAGTCCGAAAAACATAATTTTTGCGCGACTGACCAAAGATTAACATTTAGATACCACAGATGACTCATTGTCCAAAACGGAAACCGTTTCTTCTGCACCCTTTTAAAATTTATATTTAATTTTAAAGACTTATCTTTCGTGTATGTTCACATGTTAAAACGAGGAAGGGAATTGAATATAGAAAGATTTTCCATCTCTGAAATAATAACCAGATAATTAATAATTCTAAGTCGTTGCATAATAAAATGTAGCGAGCTTCTCCTGAAGGAAAGCAAGGCGAGCAAATTGATATTTTGAATAATAAAAGGCGGGTGGTACCCGTCGAATTATTATGAGTAACACAAACATAAGTCAATAGCCTGGCGGGGTGGTCAATATTGGATTAGCTGCCAAAAGGAGCCAAAAAGCAACGTATACAAAAACCTTTTACAGCGGTTAGACCTCCGGAAAAATATTTATAAAACGCTCGTTAGATGAGGAGAGTGCTTGTTCTTGTTCGAGCCTCGAGCTCTGTTGACGTTGAACTTACAAATGTTTTGTAGATGCTCTTTCCTTTCGTTTACTTAATTGTAACAATTTTATAATGATTCGATACCTACTGTCTGAATCGGGTATTTTAAGCTAAGAACGTGTCAGACCGTACTTCAATATATATATAATTTGACAAGTCTACAGACCAAAGTAGATTTTGACATATAGGTACTCAAATGTTTAATTTAGAAATAGTCGGAATGTTTTTTTATTTTATTTAATTTCGTTTACTTTTCTTTCAACCATTTTATTGATATAACCTATTGAGAACAAATTCTGGATTTAACAAAAAAAAATGCAATAATGACAGTCAAAAAAATAAAGTTAATTAACACCTTGAAGGCAAAAGTAAAATCCCTCTCTATACAATGAAGCTTGACGCGGTTGAGAACGGCAATAGTGCGGAAGGGTTGGGGAACGCTACCAGCCATTGTTTACACAAAGTATAGAATAATATAATCAGAAGTGAAGAAATAGGAATCCGACGAAAAACCAACAGAGTCGGGTGAAAATTTGCTTAGGCCAGCGGAATAAGTGGTGAGGCTAGATACCCAGACTGGACCCGAGAACCGAGTAGCCCTCCCATTGTCTATACCCGTATGACGAGATTAAAACGGCTTTATCTGTATGTGAGAGAGAATAATAATGGAAACCTATGTAAACTTGCGATAGTGAAGTGGGAATGGACTGAATAAAGAGGACGGGGGTGTTGTTTTAATTTTGGATAGTTGTTAGTTGTTGAGACTAGTTTCATTTGGTGCTATTGATATGATATAGATAGACGATAACTATAATTTCAGGTAGGACGTGGCTCTAGCTGTGTTTCTAGACGTACGAAAACCTTTTGGTTTTTGAAATTTTACACTAACAATAAATTTGACGAAACTAATACGAGTAACCAAGCTTACTTACCTAATGTATCACAAAAGCAAAATGGTTTTCCCCAAATCCACTGCCTGGATTCATAAAGTCAGCAATCAAATTTTCTCATTTCGCCTCTTTGCACCTGTCGCCGGACTTATTAAGACGCACCTGTCAATCTTCTACTCCCGTTCCTACTTTTTATTTCAATTCCTCCTCTTCGGGAAATCAAGTGTTTGGTATTGAACCGTCATTCCAAAATCTCTTATTTTAGCATATTTATTTAGGACTGAAAAAACAAGAGGCACGTTGAATTTATAACAATTCGGGAGCTTGATTGATTTTATGACGGTTTGTGATTTGGGTTTTTGTTCATTAGGGTGTTGTGCTTCAATGTGTATTACAACAGACTGTTAGTTTATGGCACCTTGGTTAAAAATGCTTTGTAGTAAAATACTGTATGTGTTGACTTCTATAATAATATATTAAACATCACTGAACATCTACAGGCACAATGCGGCTTATATGATGGTTCACTACTGCAGGGCTATTTTAGTGAGGCACCATTCCAGTGTCATTATTCAAATAACCACCATTATTATCTAAACACAACATTATCTATGCATAATCATCTATATTGGTACATTTCACTTTACGGTCACATTGGTCTCCAACAACAGTCGGGATAATAGCCGAGCAATCCTAAGCAAACAGTGTTGAATTGGCAACGTCGTTGGCACCCACACTTCGATCTTCGATTTCTCCTACTACATTAATTCGGGTGTTCATTAAAAATGCCATCAAGTCGGCCGTTAACGAAGTGGTGCGCAATTAAGTCGCCGCTGACGTCACACCCTTGGCCCTTCCAGAGGGATTCTTGAGAGACTCTTTGAACTAGGAGGACACCTTGAGACGGAATTGAAAAATTGATTCGTTATCGATTATTAAATATTTCTGAATTATATTTTTTTAGTCATTTGAATTTCAAAGTATACAAGTACGTTTGTACATTTTTCAGTGTAGAACTCTTATACTTATATGTTATATTCAAAAGTATAATTATTTTGACAGTTTAACACCCACAAGCTTTTCCCACTTGCACAACACAGCACCAACTGTTTGCAAGAATCCAAATAATCTTCATCATTAACGTGTCAAAATCTTATTATTGTCGCCCGCATAAGAGCATTAAGGGGCTCGAGATAAAACAGACTCCCATTAGTAAAGTCCTCGAAAAAATTCGTCGATGCTATCGCGCGCGTTGAGGTGGCAATCGCAATCTAATTTTTTCTTAAGTCTCAGTCAATCACCAGATAAATGAGCCTAGAAGCGATCGTCAAAGGGACTAATGTTGATTGGCTTACCATACCCTGTATTTGATACTGCTTTGGGATTATAAACTTTAAAATGGTTCACGTTAAGTTTACTTTGCAGTTTGAATGATTATATCGATGTTCGGTTTGATTGAGGCTTGTCACCAGTCAGTTATCTGACGAAGATTTATGTCTTTGCTGGTCATGAGACTATTTTTGAAGGGGCCAAATATTTTTTGATAGCAAATCTTTCATGTTAGATTATTCTTACAAGGTCGCCTTTTAACTTTGGTGCTTGAACCATTGGAATATCTTAGGCAACTTTACAAATGTTTGTCTAATAAATGCTACCAATAATTGACGACTCGTTATGTTAGGCTTAACTTGAATGGTTAAATATGAAAATGGTGTGGACATATGGCATTGAATTTTCATTGACCAATCATCTAAAACCATATTAAACGCTCCACCACGATTATCAGTACAGTTCACGTCGCGATTTTTTCCATTCGTTTTAGAATAAAGTGTTTGTCAGGCGTGCAGTGAGGGTGGCGGTTCGCGGATAGCGACGAAGGTGTCTCAATCAGCATAAAACAAAAGAAATCAATAGCATCCCCTCGCGGCACGCGACTCACAAAGAGCAAAGATTTCTTTTCACAATTAACCACCCCCTGGGTGTCGAGGAGCTGATAAACCGAACGGATTTACTTACGATTGTCATATATAAATTTTTATATTTCATTCGTAGAACGTTTATTTTTAAAGCGTGAATTGGTTTAAGGAGGTCATGTGGGTGGAGAGCGTCAATGTTTCTCATTAAGTCAAAAGTCATCAACATTTGCATTTCTGAGCTGAATTATTTTTAGCTCTGTGATTAACACTTGGCAATTCGAAGCTCGCGTATTGCATAAACAAACAAACATCAAATGGAATATTCCACACAATATTGCATTCCTCTTGTATCTAGAACCAACAAAGCTCTAAAACGCCCATTCATGCCTCTGTTTTAAACGATGTTTCCAACTGATGTTTGTTCATTCAAATTGAGATTGTTTTGTATCTCTTTTTAGTCCGTTCCGTTCCTAATCCGACAATCACGAGAGTTTACTTCCGGATCAGTATCTAATGTATCCGAACGGACAGTTCGTGTCGACGAATATTGAGCAAGTTGTTAGAAATTAAAGCGTATCCATACTGAACAAACGGCATTATTTACACGGGTAAAACCGTAGATTGAAATAAATTTTGTTGAGTTAAGTAGTCTTTGTTCTCATTCTGTTGTAGGATTTGCACTGGTCGTCTAGGAGGCAGCTTTCATCTCGCAAACACTGTTTCAATATTTAATAATCCGCCGGTAACGAGCTCCGACCGGTCGCTCGCGGAGAAAAGTTTAAATGGGCAGACAACACACGTAGACGTATTAAGTGAATCATGCTTCAGTCAGCGGTTTAATGCATTCTATTTTGGGAGATACGATTAAATGTTCAGTTTACTATCTTTTTAATGAATGCTCGGTAATAAAATTACCGTTTTCTGTTTCTAAATAAGTCAAACCAAAATAATAAAATAGCCGAAACTTCTAAACCCTTACGTCAATCATAAAGATCCTCGCCCCCCTATGACCAAGGGTCAAGCAAATTTGACGAGAGATTATTGTAAATGCCCGCCACAAAACTGTTGTTTGTCTTTACATTAATATTATAGAGTGATCCTTCATGTACACCCGTCATTAGTAAGGGATAAACAGGCCACTTTATTATATGAGTGTGGAAAGAGCATGACGCATAAAGTAAAAAAAACAGAAAGGGAAAAAAATCATGTGTGTATGCAAATGTTTAAAACTTTGGTAGAAGCGGTAGACGTAAAATCAGTGATGTCAATAATTGGCTTTTGTTACCAAAAACGTTGAATAAAATCAATGTAAAGTATCGATACGGTGATTAGGAGCGGAGAGGTAGACGGAGGTCAGCAATAAAGTGACCGTCGTCAGGCGCTGCGTCACGTCCGACCGCTGACGACAGCGACGCGTCGGCCCGCCCTCGTTCGGTGCCGCGATTTTATTGACTCTTGCGGTTGATGCGCGCCTGGTAACAATTCGTGTGATCGAAAGTGAAAACGGTACAATTCACCGCATTCGGTAATGACGGTGACCACGTTCACCGGTTTTTTGGTATGTTGACGTCAGTTGACTTGACGTTGACATTGAAAAGGAAAAGTAATGTTTTGGATTTATTTGCTGTTTCATAATAGAATGCCTGATACAGTCTTGTTGGCACAAAGTTATGATTGGTGTAGGTCAGTGATGAAGGGAAAATGAATATCATACAAGAAATACACTATTCAAAAATAAAATCATTAATCTCATTTTCCTAAAAAATAAACCAACCAAATGAAAAGTTAAACCCGTTCCAAGAGAAACTCAAATGCAAATCAACCGACCGAATGTCTAATACGTAGGAGGTTATAAATATCATTCATATTTCAAAGTCGTTTGCATCTGGACACCGGCTATTGAGACAAGAGGGAGCGAGCCCTCCAGAAATAATTGTCAAAGGGCCGAATGTTGCAAGATAGAAAACAACTGTTTGAAAATGTAACAGATTCTTTGGAATTATTATAAACCAATGGGCAAACCACCAGTATAATAAAACCCTAACACAAAACTATAGAAGAATTACAAAATCGCATGAACTGTTTCAACATTTTCATTCAATATGTAAGTAGAAAGTAAATGACTTTATTGAGTTAAGGCCAAATAAAATTTAAAAAAAAAACAGACAACAAGGGTGACAATTGTCACATTCGCTCAACACTCCCTTTGTGACAGGCCATAAAACGCAAATTCGGCTATAAAAAGAACACCCCGACAAAACATCCTTCCTGGACACTGGCTCAATACAATGGCCGCCATTCACAACGAATTATTGTATTTTTCCAGCACTCGAAATATTTAAGAAAGGAATTAATGAATCTTGGATTAAGCCCAAAGGATACTCAACCCTGTGCTCAAATATTTTGAGGCTTATTTGGTACCCAAATTGAGGTTCCCGCAAGATTCGTTTAACAATGAGGTCCTAATTAGCTGTCAAGGCTGCAGACTTGAGCTCGACGTGCGTCGGTGTCTGTCCCAGAAATGCGAATAATTCAAGGGATGTCTCCAGTGATTTCTTTCGTTTTGTTAAAATATTGTGTAAGGGAAATGCATAAAAAGTTGCAGAACCACAGATTTGCAGAGTGGATATTATTGGGAAACATTTTGAAGCAATTGGTATACCTAACTGTTAACGAAGTTATTTTTGAAGTTGGAAGAAATCATAGTGAAAACATTGGCGAAAATTAAGTATTTTATATATTTTATGGCTTGATGCACTAACTCGCCAAAGCAAGAACTGCTAAACTGCCATTACACATGGTGCTTACCCACGTATGTGCATAATACATCTCAAATGAAACGAATTAGCACTAAAATCAGAATAAATCACCCGAAACACAAACTACAGTAACACATTCAAAAACAATTACGAGGGCGCGAATTTGGGTGGCTGCCTAATTGGTATGAGATTTGCAAGTGTTTCTAATTGCGTAGAAATTTACGCATCCAAGGCGATCAGTCACACCGCCATCAGGTTAATTAAACCATTTGTCTGCTAAGTTCCGATGCTCATGTACAAAATTGCTCGGCTATTTGCGATTTGTGAAAAATTAGACGCGTATTGGAAGGGTGCGACGTGAAACGGGAAGAGGTTTTGATCGTTGCTGCTGTATGATTTAGATGAGCAACGGAATCATCATCATATCAGCCGAATGACGTTCACTACTGGACATAGGCCTCCCTCAACTGTCGTCACAACAACTGTTCCTGTGCGTCTTGCATCCATCGGCTGCCAGCGACCCTCACCAGGTCATCGGTTCATCTTGTGGGAGGCCTGCCAACGGTCCGCTACGCTACGTACCGGAAGACGCAGCGAAGGAATGCTAGCTAGTAAATGTATAAAACTGAGGGACCAGAACTCATTGGGCATCACACAATTCTGTCAGTGCGAAAACTAAAGCTGCTATCACAAAGCTGGCAGTATCACCACGTTAAATGACATAATATGCTCATTCTTAGGCCGAATAAAAGGCCAGCCCTCTGGTCACGTGAAGAGACGACCAAAGAAATATTATTCTTTAGCAAATATTTCATTACTTATAAATGTTTCTTGTGATCAGGAAATTGGTTACACTACCTCGGCTAATTACAAACCATTGCATGCTGCGTGTTTTTTGTAACTGTTTCTCCAAATAGCAGATCACAAGGATCAAAACCTCTCGATCCTCTACACAAACATTAGGACGACGTGCTCCTCGAATTCATGGCATTTCTGTTTTAAAAAAGGTTCATTTTCATTAACGCCATCGGCTCACATATTTGTCATAACCTGTCCGTGTCGCCGGGGTCCGGCCTCTTGCAGCGAATGCTCCTTTTTCCACCGTTTTTAATTTACGCTGTTTCGGTTTTGTTCCTTCGTGTTGGAGATGGAACATAATTGGCCCACGTTTCATTGGTGGAATTCAACATGACGGACTTTTCCTAAAAAGGCAGAGATGATTCGTGCAATGGTCGCGGTGTTATTTTCTCATTTACTCCTCATTTGTTTTAGTGCTTTCATTGTATCTTGTGGTACTGTCGCACTTCATTCAGAAGGTACTCTCTTATTATTTTTAAGCCGAGGGATAATTTAGTAGGAGCTTATCTATTATTATCTTTATTCTGTAATGTCTCTCTCATCACTTGCATAATAAATATTTTCAGAGACACTCTAATTCCTCCCACATTGATGAGTCATTAAAAAGGGAATAGTAACCGTTCGACTATTGGAGTTCTTTCCATAATCAAATATTCGTTCGGTCGGAGCTCAATGGAGATTCATGCTTCACCGCCGCGTCTAGACGCACACAGAGCTACAGTCTACAGCTTCCGCCAGACTGTCTAATGTGCCAGCTTTACATTATTTAAAACCTATGCCCTCGTAATAATCGCGTTTGACTTTTTTAATTTTGACGGGCTTTGATCGAACTTTTCTCTCGTCCGTTCGATTCCACATGACGGAATTAACTCTCTCTTCCAGACTCGCCCATCAATTATTTATCAAGTCTGTGGCTCAGCTTGGTTAGGATACTTAGATTTAATATATTATCAGCCTCGATATACTTAGTGAGGCGGATAATTGTATTGGTAGTAAACAGCATCTCATTAACTTAACGATGCACTCATGAAATAAAATATGTAGCTACTGGTTTCCCGCAGACAGCCTTCATGGAAATTGCTTCCATCCATGCATAAATATCTATTAGGCGGCATCCCGGGATTAATATTTTTATATAAAGGTTGAGGGACTGTCTCAGAACAAATGGGTGCAGACTCTACAAACAAGGGTGTACAAAACAGCTAGTTAGCGGTAAAATGGATATTTTGCTTCTGTTTATTTTATTTCTAGAAAATAGCTGCGGGTTATTTGGAAGCTCGTATTATTATTTCATCCTTTTTGTAAGTAAACGTTCTTCATAACTTATAACAGTCGAAACAATTATGTGTTGTCGTACCCCTTTTTAAATTTCATAACGCGTTTTTCCAGTTTCCCTGTTTCCGTCCGTACCCTCGGAAGGCGGGTGGAGGCGATAGGTGCGAAATGATATAGCTCCAAAGGTCCAATGTCAGACAATAGGTAAAATTCATACGGGCCGCGCGCGCTGAATGCAAACAACCTAATTATATTCACGATCGCCAAGATGGCGTCGGCGGAGGAGAGAAGGAAATGTGCCTTGCAGACGTACTTGTAAGTTTAAGTTGAACTTCAGGTGTTCCGGTTGATTGATTATTGATTGAACTTGTTGACCATCTAATGAGACGTTAAGCATTTTCTCGATGAAAGTTAAAGGCTCGTTAGAGAAAGAATGAGTAAATTAAATGCATTGTCTTCAACAGAAATTCTGAAGACAGTACGCCTAAAACTCTCCCGAGTAACTACATCGCTAGCAGGCGAAAATTAAACTTCCCGTTTGTCGCAAACCGTCGGATCAATAAATCGAAAAGTAACATCTTTATCTGCAAGGTAAGAAAGTAAATACGAGTTTAAACTTAAGCTTTACTTCTCCAAACTTAATGGCGTTTCATTACATCGTTAGGTAGGCTTAGGTCGGTTCCGCTGTCGGTGAATTATGGTTATTTGAATTGTGCGAAACAAAATAAATTTAGTGAACGTGCTCTATGGCGTTCTGCTCTTTGCATTTTTGAGTGCTTATTTCGAGCAGGATAAAAGTTTGCGTTATTTATGGGACGTTCTAAGATTTAATGTGAAGTCAAACAGCGATAATGTGAATCCTGTTTGAATATTTTTGTCGACTGTGACGTATCTACCTTTTGTTTGTGAACTTTTGAATGTTTTGGAGGGAGATATCTTTTGTTTACCTTAATATACAGGGTGTTCCAGAAGTGCGTGGCCATATTTCAGGGTCATGTTGGGTAGCTGATATCCATTAAGGAAAAAAATTCAAATGTGACTTTAAAAAAAACGACCAAAAAGTTTCGATCAAATGACTTTTCAAGCAGTTTGTTAGAGTTGATGACATTTACTTCAGTTCAATCACAGGTTTGATGTCACCAACTGCATTAGACTGCTTGCTTTTTTTTTACTTTTTAGTCGGATTTTACGGTAGTTCTTTTTTTCAAGAGTCACTTTTTTTTGGTTTGCTATTTCTAAGTTGTTCTATAAGTTGTGGAGGTAAAAGTTTATTTCTAACTATAGCTCTTCTCTAGTCAGAAATTCCTTGTTCTGAAACAGTTACCTCAGGGTATTGTCGTGTGAAAAGTTCATGCAATTGTTGTCTGTGGGTCATGTCAGCCTCTAATTTTGTATATCAGCTACCTAACATGACCATTAAATAATACTACGCATTTCTGGAACACCCTGTATTTTGGAAAAGGCACATTTAAAATAATTGTATCTCAATAATTGTTAGAATAAGTTTAACAAATAATTTTCTGAAAACCGCATCAAAATCGGTTCAGCCAAACGCGAGATAATCGCGGACAAACATACATACATATACAGGTCAAACTGGTAACCTCCTTTCAAAAGTCACAAAGGTAAAGATCGTAATAATCCATCTTTGATTTACTGACATCATCATCTCAGCCGAAAGATCATCGACCGGTCCTATGCATCTCGCATCTCCAGCGGATTCCCGCAGCTTGGCTTACCACCATCAGCCAACTCCAATAAAATCATAGAAAGCACAAAACTACGACCTCATTACTTAACTAAGCCTATAAACAATATGTAAACTACCGAAATCCGACTGCTCATCAAATAACAAGCCTCATTTCCTGGGTCCGGTAGTTGTAACATTGCTTTATTGCGCATGAGCTTGGATCGCGTGTTTCTCTAACTGTTCCTTACTATTTCCTGCCTCCCTGGTCCCATACTGGGAGGAATCCTGCCCCGTTACTCGAGCCATTTGGCGTAATGCGCGGTTTGGTCGGATTGACAGCCTTCAGGTAGCGGTTTTAGTGCTTCAGAGAGCGGTTAAGACGATTTGAAAACTGTGATGTTTTCGGATTTACCAATAAAGGCGCTTTCTGTCGTTGAAAATAAGTTTACTTAAACAAGTTCGTTTATTGTTTTTGAAAATTGTTACGTAACTAAACTTCCATGCAGTTAGTGGCAGATGAGGCTTTCAAAATGATCGCTATTATTATCAAAAAATCATAACCCTTCCTTTTGGCTTTGCCGTAATCGGGTAAAGACATGTTTTCATAAACAAGTACATTCATTTGTTTCCGAATTCCTTTTACCTAATTTCTACTTTTGTCTATTTTACAACTGAGAAACGAGAGAAACGTGTATAAAAAAGTACATAAGAGGAACTTACCATACCACCTTTGATCAAATCTTCATTTCTATAGGATTTTTGCGGTTACCCGTTTTCCGCCCTTTAAGGCCACTTTCCGCTCTCCCTTGCAACATGCTGTGGGTCTTACCTTCCCACCGAACCTTAATGATACTTTTAATTGTACTGTTTTCCAATATGTGATTAAATTAATGGTTCCAATTTAAACTTCGAAACAGGGTTGTTACGAAATCGTTAATTAATGTCACTCAGTGGAAAAAAACATTACTCCAGTTATAGGTAGGTATTGAATTTTGCTTTTACTTTAAAAAGTTAGTTACAAAGTTTATATAAATGATCAACCGACTGAATCTTATATGTCGTACATTTCTAACAGGAGCAGACGCATTAATAAGGCGTATCTCTCAATTAATTGTATTTCTAAACCAACTAAAGCTACCCCGCATAACCTAGATTTATATGCGGATAATAACATCATAACTGGTAACTGTGAGGTACAAGACATGTTAGGGGTAGCTCGTCCACATGTAGCCAAAAGGGCGGATTAGTACGCAGTAAAATTTGTTAAAGAGGACTTTCAGTATACGGGCGCCTCGCGGCTGTACCAACCGACCATTTATGGAAGACCTGCAAAGACCCTTCCTAACGCTCTTAACGGAGGGGCAAGGAAGATCATGTTACTCCGGTGGTTTCTAACATGTATTAATACGAGGCTGCGGACGGGCCAGCTTCGGGTCTCAACTATCTCCCACTTGCAGACACGAACACTATAATCCCCGATAAAGCCCGCACATTTACATTCAATTCTAATTCCGGAACACCCACTTCCACTCGGCTCTGATTGCCTGGTACTTGTCGTCGTTGATTAAAATACCCCTTTAGTTAGATAATCTTTGATAATAAATTAACGTGTGGCCAAATAAGGCTAAAATACACAAGGTAATGTTTCAATTGGGTTAAACTAAAAAGTGCTATTAAAATAGCCTAAAAGAACGTGCACACATAAAATTAAATATTTCAAAGGCAAAGGGCACTTAATTGAGTTTGTTCAGGACAAAACAAAGAGCGAGAAAACTTTTTAAATTGAGTGTCCGTGAAGTGTTGCCAACATGTTGATCTTTTCCAACTGTGCTACTTAGAGGGGACATCAGGTACCTGCCCGACGTCCCAAGTTAATATTTTCTTTGCAAGGAAATTCTGCTTTATATAAAACTTACTCGTAGATAGAGATGTTTTCTTATGAAACTCTCTTTGAAGAAACTAGTTTTGTGGATTGGTTCAAGTTTTTTAAAAAGATGTCTGCTTTTTTCTTTTTTAAAAACTACATAGGTACCTCGCCTCGTGCATTTTCAGCGAGACTTCGTCGTTCTACACTGGCTTTCATTTAATTTTCAAAACTTCAGATAAGTAGAAATAATATTAGGTACCTTATTTATCAATAAAATACTCTAATATACCCATGTATCACTCAATAAATTATAACTGAATCCTTTTATGAGCGACATGCATCAAAACAAACAATAAACGTAAAGAAAAACTTTGCAAATAACAGTTCAGAGTGAAACCGAACTTTTTTACTATCGCTTGATATTTCTATTACACCTATGATAAAATGTTACGATTGCGTATCGAATGGGGCACACGGGGAAAGATATTTTGTATTTGAATCTATTTTATTTACAAACTTTGGAACTACATTATAATCAGAAAAGCAATCTCGTTCCCCACCTACGCTTTAGAGTTATGCTCGATATACTGTAAAAGAGAAAAAATGTCGAAGAAAGTCTACTAAAAAACTTATGAAAAAGCCAATATTTTCTCCGTAAAATACCAACAGTTTAATTAATTGATTGGCTCAAGGCTTGAGCCCAAAACAAGCCTCAAGAAAAGCAAAGATTTATTTTACTTTCAGTAGCAATTAACGTTGAAAGTGAAAAATCTTTCAAAACTCCAGCGCCGCCTGCTAGTCGGCGCTTAGTCCCTTTCTTTAAATTGAGCAAATTTTTCTTGCGAAAACTTTTTGATTCGACCCCTTTCTACGGCAATCAGGCAAATCTCTTGGCGGCCACATGATACGTCACAGAGTAAGCACCAAGCAGCTAAACAACATCATTTTGTGCGTTGTTTTGAAAATCTTCTTAGTTGCATTGCATTGATAATAATGACTATATTAGACATGCTAATAAAATGTTTTTCGTTATAAAAAATATAAAAAACACCAGCCAAGTGTGAGTCGAACTCGCGCAAGAAGAGTTCCGTACCATCATACGTATTTTTTTTTCTTTTTAGCGAATATAATAATACAAACGCTGTGAGCATTTCAAGCGCCTACCTTGCCATTATTAAGGTCGAGCAACCAAAAAATACGTTTCGAGTCCCCTTTAATTTTTATTATTTGTTGTTATAGCGTCACACTGAAAATTTCAACTGTCTACTTATTAAGGTTCATGAGATACAGCTCGCTGGCAGACAGACGGACGGACGGCCTTTGGGTACTGAACCCTAAAAAGAACTAAATCATAAAAATATATTTTGTTTACATAATTATGGTGATGTGACCAACCCTCAAACTTAGGGATATTTTCACAGATTGCGACTGAGACGCAAATGCGAACCTTGCTTAAAATTTGTAGAAATATCCCTCTGATCGTGTTAGCGGGTTAACTTGGCTAAAGAACGGTTAGGACATAGATGTTTGCAAGAAGAAAGGGAAGGCGTTTGCTCAGCAGGCCACAAGAGAAAAATACACTTTAAAGTAATAAACGAAAACGATCATTATCTTGGTTACACTGTCTGTCGTTGCACTGTACAAATTCACACAAACAATAATAATGGGCGCAACGGCAAATACAATTAGGTTAATTAATGAATTAAGACCCGTCGAGTTTCTTTATCTTGTTATTAATTTGTCTAAGGCGAGCTACCCAGACGTCTTACAAATGAGAACCGAGCAAATATTTGTTTAAAGCGGAGCGATTCACTTAATTCAATCAAACTTGTTATATTATTCATATCCATTTTCGGTATAGAAGATATTTCGTGTTACTGAATTTACTTCTGTTTTGAGATAACATTCAGTTTATAAAAACTTCTCAGTTTTTCCAGCGTTCAATATTTAATTTAACTTTGTATTTACCTTAGTTTGTTTATCTTCGATAGAATACCGATGGAAAAAAAAGTTTTAACACAAAAAAATTGAAAGAACATAAAATCAACAAGGAAACATTTGGAAAAACGGCTTTAATATTTGGAGCATTAATAACCCAAAACACGTGAGACAACACATGATGCCCGTCTCAATTTAAAGACGTTTACAAATGTTTGCAAAGAAAACAGCATTAATCAGGGTCAGGAAGCGTCATTTGAATATAAAGCGGAGTATGAGGTGCCGCATGTGAGCCTATCATTAGTCATAAACGCGAGAGGCGGCGTTCCCGAAGACGTGACCTGAAGTGTAATCGAGCTACTTCTTATCGGGACATTCGGTACATTGGCGGACATGTGCACTTAGGCGTAAACGACACACACGTGGTTGGCACTTGGCGTGCCTAGCTATCTGCATCATGTGTATGTGGCGTGCTGTTGCTTTGTGACTGAAATTATGGAAATGTGTCTCTTATGCATACCTAGTTGTTGATGTAGTTTGAAGTATCTGAAATTTTGAGCTTGTCTAGTCTCTACGGAATAAGTTATTTTAAGTTCTTGTTTTAATTTTGAACGCTTTTTTGGAGGACATCATTCGACCCAAAAGGGGGCAATTTTTTCTAACATAGGAACCCCATGGTTGTTAACTAAACAAACACTGTCATTTGAATATTTCTGTATCTCAATACATGACCAGAATATAATGTAAAATCAAAAAAGAAACGTCGCACCCTTATCCAATAACTGGATTAGGAAGGTATAGACGGTGACAATTGAAACATCACATCGCACTGGACCGCACTGAATTTAAATATACGACGTTTCCACAAGCGTGGTCACCGAACACGGTTATTTAGATGAGCTTCAAATTTGTCGGATTTTTGCGGATATATTCTTCGGAACACTCCCTAGGGATTGCGGTGTATGCCGATATTTTTATTTCCACTGACCGTTGGTCATAAAGTGGGATGGCGCATTGACTTTTTATTGTGTAATTTTTTTGATTGGTGTAGTATTTTTTTCCGATGTGATGAAATAAATCAATGTTACATTTAAAAGATGTTGTTTTTACTATCAATTTACCATGCTGTAAAAATAATAAAAGACCGTTGAAAAGTGCATTATTTTATGTGCGTAGTAAAAATGTAGTTCTAAATCGGGTCTATGTGGAAAATTATTATTAATGCCATCCCATTTGTAGGAAAGCAGCTAATATTTTCAAAACCTTATCCACAATAAATCAGATATCGCCACCTCATTGGCATTCCTTACGTACGTTTTAGCATTCCTCAACGACAGAAGAATCAGTGCGGTGGTAAAAATCAAATTGAGTGCCCGATAAACACTCTTAGAAGCGGGGTTCTCGCAAAATTTTGATTACACCGAAAAGTGTTACTTATTCTCAAATAAAAAATACCGGAGGAAAAATTTCGCTGATGTCGATATTGTTATGGCGGGTTTATGTCGAAAATTGGGGGTACGGTTATTGCATGTCATTAGGAATTATGGGCTTCCGAGGTAGGCTGGAGAAAAATTTGCCGGAGGTGAGGTGGCGCTTATACTTTTTTTGCTCGATAATGTAATTATTGGAAATTTATTCCGCACCTCTTAAGTGGCAGGCGGTTGTGTGAACTGTGCTTAGTATCTATTTAGGTGAGATTGTCAAATAAATTGTAAGAAGGGAATTTAGAGTAAAAAATAATCATGTCGTTCGTGGGATTACGAAGATGATAATCTTCATTTTCTGTATTTCCGTCTTAAAAAAAACTACCTCTGCACTAAGTAGGGGAAGTTAACAAGATATTTACACAAAGATGTCACATTCAAGTTACACCATAAATACGACAGCCAATTTATTAATTACACACATAACGCAATACCAAGCACTCACGAGTAATAATAACAAAATTAACAAAGAAATAAACCATCGGGTCGGGCCCTTACACCACCGTGATGCATGGGGCCGTTGAAATAATATTATCGTTACCGAGTACTCACACTCCAAGGAAAATCAACATAAAGTGAATAAAAGAAAATTATGAATCGCACCAAAATAAATTACCCCGTGTTGGCGGCAAAATAACATCACATTTGAATGCCTTTTATGCTTTATGGGCCCGTAACTATATGAAATAAGTCCCGGTGCCGTTTTATGGAACACGGGAGCACGTACGCGGCATAATTTTTCAAATGTTTGTTGCGAATACGTAACTCTTATTTGAGAGTGCAAAACTTTCTTCTTACGAAGACCATTTGCTGCGAAATTGTTGATTTATTGCTGTCGATATAAGTCGTGTAAAAACAAATGAACGCCTGTCTAGGCTCTTCTGGATTTCGCCCCGGGCGTCGGGAGTGGCAGGGCGATTCCCGGCCACCGTAAGCCGCGGGGCTGCGAACTGCATGATGGTGAGCTTTGGGTGGCTCGCTGTCCGATAATAACCAGGCCCGAGCCGACGCAAAAAGACGCAAGATGGAACACGGATGGGTTTTAGTCAGTAAGAGTCAGTAAGACACTCTCTTTCGCTCCGCCCAGAGCGGAAGAAGTCATTTGATGAATTCCCATCCATAAAAAGGCTCTTCTAGATTTGGACTTGGAATTTGATATGTTGCAGATTTTAATGCTGGAGCTTCTATCGGTTTCAGCATTTCAATCTTGCCCTATCTTTCTTATATCATCTTGAAGTATTTGTACATAACCTCAAAGTACCGAATCATTAAACCCAGAACAAAATATGCTACAAAAACAAAGTGAAAACTCTAAACCACACAGACAAACATCGTATATTCACACAAAAACACCCAGAAGGTTAAACTGTTTGTTTATTTTCCAGACATTTGAAGCGTTAGTCCGTCAGGTGAGAGGCGTAATGGCGTGCGATTTTCCCCATTTGCGCTTTCCACGCCGCCTGTGTCCACCGGCGAATATTTCATGCGCCAATGAACACATTCTGGTCCCCGAATTATGACGGTCAACTGACCACCCGGCTGAGGAGTCCGTTCGTAATCAGATCAACAAACACAGCCTCTGATAAAAGGTAAAACGTCATTGTTTTGCTTTAGCTTATCTGTGTGGATGAACGGCAGAGGGATTCGATAATTTTGTCATTCGATTAGCAGGTGATGGAACGGTTAGATTGTATGGAGAACTTGTCAAAAGATACTGCTTGAAGTATCTTAATATTAAAACCTGTGTAATATGAAAGGGGCTTCGTGGTTGGTCATCACAAATTACCTACTCTTATTCATTGTTGTACACACAAAATACACAAGAACAAATACAATAGGACAGCGAGCTGCTTCTGTGTTCTCTTCATAAACTAGTGCAGCAATTTTCTTTTTCCTTAATCCATAACTACATCTTCACAGTCGTATATAAAATCTTTTAATTCGGGATTCAAGCGTCTGGCATCCCAAAACCATCTAGGTAATCTTAATACCAAGTCTACTATTTTTTAAAATACAAACGCCAGGATCTAACAAAATTTTAATATTCTTGCTACACAATCAAACCCAACACTTTTATTGCTTGTACCAAATACAAATTCAGTAAAGTCAGGCATAGTTTGGCAAGTTTCCGCCGTTCAAGACGTGACTGACATGGCTGGTAATGTAACAGCGCTGGATTTGCAACTTGAATGTTTAGCGGCACCTGCTAGGGCCATCGACTCATAATATTCGGCTTAGCGCGCCTCCCCCGCGTTTTATATTGAACGGCTTGAACTTAGGGAGTGAATACATGTGTAAACAAATCGACAATGCGTTTTATTAAATTTTTTGGGATGACCTTTTGTCTGTGCAGTTTGGGCTTTGTAATACGTAGGTACTGTTACTTATGTAGATGTCTACATTGATGAGCGTATAGTGAATTTGGGAACCCTCAAAATTGTTGCCAAAACAAGAGTTCGTACCAAGTTAGGTAATGTACGTCATGTGATATCTCTATATCGAAACAGTCAGCAGTAAATGAAACTCATTCCAATAAATCAACTGTCAAACGCCCATCATTTTCTCACATCGGGACAGAAACAACGAAATGCGTTGTCATCAATTCCGTTTCTGTTCCGTTGATAGTTTTCCCATAAATGACCACCTCGGGGTGGCAATAAAATCGCCCACTATCTACCCAGTTTTCCGATACACTGCCTACTGGGCACTGCGGACGCAGCTAACAATTATCTAAATAGCCATCTACATTCTTACCCCTTACATTTTATTATTACCGGTCAATTTATCCGATAGTCTCGTGCGGTGTTCGCAAATCTCTTCTGTACTCCTGTTTGCCTGGTAGATTTACCGATATCGTTGGAAACTGCCCAAGAAATAAAACAGGGGATTTTCATGGTGTTACGAACAAGTTTTCTTCTATGTTGATATTATCATACGTAATTGCGTTTGTGTTTGCGGTACGGATTTTATTGAGTAAACTCTGGTACATTTCATTTTGTATATTTTCGAGGAATACGTACCGACATAGAACGTTTTGTGTCACATTCAAGATTCTTCTCTTCAGTTTAACCTGAAAATCAAAAAGCCGAAATCTAACATTTTGTCGTTTTTAGTCAATATTTACAAAATTCAAACGTGGAAAGAAGAAAGAAAGCAACAGTATAAAACTGCAGCTTTCTTTAATTTTCCCTACAATAAATTAGTGTCATGGCACTAAGGGGATAGTTTCTTAGACACAATAGGTGGTGATTTAAAATAAAGCCACCACGGTTGTCAAACGGACCCCGCGCCTTGCGGTCTGAAGTTAATGTGCTGGACATTCAGAATTCAGACGTTTGGGTAACCCAGAGTGTGTGGAATGTTTAGAAAGGATATTTCTGTTGGATTTTGTAAACTTTATTGGTGATTATTTTTTCATTGCACTAATTTATCTGGTGTAACATTGAAAGAAATATTGAAAGGGCTATGCTAAAATTTGCTGCCTTTTTTATTGACACACTAACGCCACCTTGCTAGATGTGTAGGGGACTTCCACGTGCGCCTCAAAGAGATGTAAGCATAGAAGACGGTGCCCGCTAATGCAGGGTTGCGGAATTGGTTCGAACGAGTCACCGCGGCCCTGGAACGCAAAAGGCATTAGGAGGAACATGGATGGGTTTTAGTCAGTAAGAGTCTAACACTCCCTTCCGCTCCGCCCTGAGCGATTTGATGATTTCCCATCCATAGAAAAGGGGACTTCAATACAAAAAATAGTGACTATTACAGCTCAGCTCTAAAGTAACATCCGAGTTATCTCCTAATCTATAAACTCGTATTTATTTGGAGATCCGGAGGTTTTCGGAGGTCCTATATTATTTATTTCATAGTACAATGTTATTTTCAGTTTTCCTAATTAAATACGCGATATAGATTAGGGCGCATAGCTCGAGACGGATGTAATACTTTAGAGCTGAGCTGCTATAGTAACCATTGCTTGTATGGAAATAATTTGTATGAAAATAATAAAAAGGCACCAGTTGGCCATTTCATGCAAAGCCCTTTTTGACACAGTGAATGAGACGCGATACACAAAAAAAAAATAAAAAGAGACAATACTTAAGTGTATGCTTTAAGGCTGATGACTCGGTGCCGTGACACCTTAATATCCAGAAAAATAATGGCAGCCAGTCACGAGTTTATCAAAATTAAAAAAAAAAAATCTGAAAAATCTAAAATTAGCAAACAATGTTTTTATAGTCTCCACGGTTTGTTTCCCCACATATTTTATTCCTAAGTCTGTACACCAAATATTCGTCCGCTGTCGATTGCTGACTGGTCCTTCCTTACATTGTCTAGCGAGGGCGGCGCGGTGCGGGCGGAGACAAAAGAAACGCATCGCTCACTGGAGCGCTGGACACAATGACCGGGGCCTATTTATCTTTAGGATTAACTTGCTTATCGCTGACCGGCTGCCCTTGAGTTATTACGTTTTTGAGGATTTCAACGTACTTAGGTTGGTTTAGCAGGGGTGTTTTTTGGTGAAGAAAAGTTTAGTGTACTTCTATATCTTTTGTAGCAAATTATACCTACGACTAGATAGTGTTAAAAAGGAAAAGTTTTTTTGCATCCCCAAACTTGTTTCAAAAAAACGAAAACGAAAAAAAATTGTTTCAAGATGACCTGCACAAAAGTGACCATTCAGTCACTTTTGTGCAGGTCATCTTGAAACAATTTTTTTGAAATCAGTACTTGAATTCATTCTTCATCCAAGCAAGACCCTAATAGGATATGAACATCTGGTCAGAACGTAAAATTCTCAGTCTCTCCATTTGTTTTTATTGTCCCCACAGCTTAAACAAGGCATCAGCATTATTCCCACAAAAACTAAACACAATTAAGACGTTAAATTATTCAGATGACAGGCCCCAGGGGATACTAATGTCCCTCTTAGCACTTTAATAGTGTGAGGAGTCCCCAAACGGCGGTCAAGTACCGTGGACAGCCCAAAGGCGTTCCGGGACCATTAACGAGCGTCCGGCACCTCCCCTACTTTGTTCCCTCAAATTAGTTTGCCCAAGAAAACGTAATCCCGATGTCACCTTCGTTCCACTTACGAAATGAATCTTTTCGAGACATTCAGAGCCAGACAGCTTTTACCAAAATATTAATATTGGGCACGTAACGCAAGGGTGAATACTAAATTAACATCCGCTACCTTGCGCAAACATTGCCAAGACACCGGCTCGTAATACAATGTTTGCTTCTATGTAAGGGCCTTTCGATGAATCTTAATCTTCCTGAGTCAGGTTACCCTCTAACCCGCATGTGTATAACTTAATCGGCGCCCCCCTTCTCCTTAACTTGCTTCTAATTGTTTGCTTTCGATATTGTCGACGTCCGTGTATTCGTAATGTTCTATAGGTAGTCCCTGTTTGCGCAAACAACATTAGTCAGGAGTTATATTAACCAAGTTATAGAACTTGGTCCTCGTACATCTACGTCTTTCTAAACAATTTGCTTTCTTCTTGTCTCGCAAGAAAGTCGAAATTAAACGTTACTTTGAAACAAGTCGTATTTTTATTGCATGTCTCACGTTGATTATTGCAAGGCGTTCTCATTACACAAGACAAAAGCGAGGGCCCACGTTCTCAATTGCCGTGACGAATCGCACTCATAAACTCACATGTTCTTCTTCCTTATACACTCCTAGTACTTCCTTGTGCAAGTTATTAACTTTTCCTTTAATTAAATGGGTCTTTATTGTTATTGCTAAACATATTTAATATCTTAGTACGATGTGAGTAGATACGTGGAGAACTGTTTTTGAAAATGTTTAAAATTGTAGTAGTACTGAGAAGTTTATTGAAATTTACTGCACCTGAGTGAAATTCCACAAAACAAAAAGATTAGATGGCAGCTCCTCGTTTTATTTTTGATCCTGTGCAGCAATTAAAAAACCACCGTTTCCTCCATCTCGTCGCCGACCGAAAATAAACACAGAATACGTTTCGTGTGTTTTCCTTTAATTAGCATATGACTGTTGTCTTGCGTTCCGCTCGTTACATCATTTCCATATGGAAAAATGATACGAATCCCGGGCGTTTAGATACCCCTGTGACGCAGCTCAAACTCAATATGTCGGTTTCGTGCGTGGGACGTCGCAAGAAACACCCTCCCAAGCCCCATACGCGAAAATTATACGGTAGCAAAACGCATTAATTTGCCATATTAATTTGGCCGTAAAACTCTGCTCGCGACAAGCCGACGGGGAATTTGTGAAGTTTGGCGTCCCAAGCGGCCGCTTGTTCACACAATCGTTGTTCTACACGGCGGCTTTATGGGCCTACAGCTATTGAAGAAAATACCGAAGCGACTCCGTGTTATGTTATTGCTAATAACGGTGCTGTAAAACCCTTTCATTACATGATACATTGTTTCGTCGTGTATATTTAATTTGAGGCGTATGTTACAGGTGAAACTGGCGCTATGGGCTGGAACGTCCAAAAATATTGGTTCAAATATTTTGTTGTACTGAAATGTAGAGTATAGAACATGATGTTTCCACGATTTGTTATTTCGGTGTCCTGTGCTTCATATGTTATGAAACCCCAAAAATGCTCTTTAACAGTTTACATTTTTACAAACAGCATTTTACCTTATAATTAAATCTTCTAGTTTTATTCCCAAACTCAGACGCGAATAATTGATTGATTATAAACTAAAGCGTGCCAATAACTCACTTAGCGATTCTTTTCCTTTTCAAAGGTGCAGCGGAGCGATTCATCAGGGCTGACAAGTTATCGGCAGAGTTCATTTTTAACGGCATTGTTGGTGTGTCCGTCTCCGGCGGCAAAGCATGTGAAGTGCCGACCCTAGGGGATGAGTGGTCAATCGGTGGGTAATTTATGGTGGTCGTGTGTGGATATAGATGCAGTACTTGAGGTGTGAAAGCTTTTTTGGAGTCACGGAAATGAAGATGGGAAAGATAGGTTCTGGAAAAAATCGTTTTATTTCTCAAAACCACCGCATAGCATTTCCATTTTTTCTATCAGGACATTTTATGTGTGCTCAGATTTAACTGCAATCAAATGATTGATTGCTCAGGTGGCCTACCACAACCTCTTAAAACAATATTATTTTAATATTACTTTGTAATTTCTGTTGTTGCATTTTCAACTCTCGACGCTGATCCGAGCGTTGAAAATCCAACAGAGCGGAACGCAAAGTAATATTAAAGTAATATTGTTTTAAGAGGTTATGGTAGGCCCCCAGGTTTAAGTTCATCGTCAGAAGTGTGTTTAACAGTAATAAAATCAGTATTATTACTGTAATTCAGGAAAAGGGCTAGAAATTTCAAAAATACTATTTGTAACCATCGTTTTTAATGTGGCAGAAAGCAACTTTGCCATAACGACACCTAACTCCGTCCATTTACTTAAATTTTTCGCTATCACCACCCATCTGACTCTGCATTTTCTTACCTAATTTCAGAAACATCCCACAGACGTCTAAAACTAATAGTCGCAGATCACACGGCAATATGTTACACCATAACTCATCCCCGTCTATCGGGGTCGCTATCAAATCCCATGATAAGCGTTTTCTCATGACTTGCATATTTTGCTGATGTTACGGTGAAAACTCGGAAAAGGGATGATTCTAGTAATTGGAAAATTGGTCTTTTTGAAAAAGAGATTCGTCCTATTTGAAAAGTTTTTTTTTACAAAAAATTAGAGTGTAGAATTACACTTACAGAAAATCTATTCAACCATACGATATAATATCAACAACAGATCAAAATGCAACATTAGGATTTTTAAATTTAAATAAATATGACGTTCAAGAAAAGAATGATGATAAGAATATTAGCATTAGCGAAAAAAGGCAAACTAGTAATCAACATAACATCACGCCTGTGTGCGTTCGGCAGTTAGTAGAGGTAAGAGAATCTATAGTACACCCATATTTCAAGAATTATATTGGTAAGGTTCATGTAATAGGAAAACTAGTTTCCTAGTATATATTTTAATTAATAGCAAACTTATAATTTTTGGTGCCTGTTTCAAGTAACTTCGCAATGTTGTATGTAAATAGGTACCTTAGATTTTTCTCGTTGTAGTGGATTTCCAATATTGAGACCTACTACATCTAGATGAATCTGAAGTTGTACCACTGTTCTTTCCTTTACATTTTCGCAGATTCTCAGCACAGATAGGAAGGGAGAGCGACCACGCGTGTCTCAGCCTATCGACATGTTTATCGCTTTAATATAAAATAAAGGGAACGGGGTTACCGATATGCCAATAGATGAAAAACTTCTACACTAAATTCGGAATCGGAAATTGTATTTTTTTTTTTGTAGGCTGTCAAAAGATTATTTTTAGAGTGATGGATGTTTTAAACTTTAGGGTTGGCTTTATTTTTAAATTGAGATATGTCACATTGAGATTTAATCTACTGCATTTATATCACCTCTATTGATGATTGTGCTTGCATTAATAACACTATTACAAAGCAAGCAAATGGAGGAGCTCAAAGTTAATATTAAAGCTTTTCTTTTTGGACAATTACGACACTTCAATAAAATTAGTGCCTTCCATAGACCCGAAGCCATAAACTAAGTCATATCATTCTGAAAAATTAACGTTTTATGTATGTAGGTTCTTAAATCAAATAAACCATAGATCTTCCATATGCAATAAACATCACACATGAAGAATTCAGGCCACGAATAACTTCGTAAGGGGTGAACACTGAATAATTTTATTTGTTTATAATTTTAATAACTCCCTACGCGCGTCGTATATTTTGGTCTCTGCTCCGCTCCACAAAGCGCGGGGTGTGCATACATTTTTCACACGGGTACAATACGGAATATTGTCACTTTAGAATTTGCTACGGCGAAGTGTCGGGGTGATATTTATAGATTATCCCGGATTTTCCTCTCGAAATATTCCATGTAAGGCCATAAACATATTTCTGCATCAACGTATTACAGAAGATCATAGAAAAATTGCTCTATTCATGCAAGGATAACGAGTTTTGCTTGATGTGGTTCTGACTCAATTTATAGAGGGATTCTATGAAAGGCCAGTAACTTCTATTAGTGTTCACAAAGTGTGTGTTAGTGTCGGCTAGCAGCAAAAACATTTACAACAACAGCAAGTAGGTTTGACGAAAAATGACATATTATAACATTTTTGTTTCTAATTAATAAGGCCTATTGCCAAGAAAAAATGTTGCCACCTTGTGTTATTTAGTTTTCGTTCATTTTCATTTTACAACCACACTCCTACGTGGCTAAAGTCAACGTGCGAGATTTGAATTCCAAATTCAAATTCACTGTTTTTCGATATTCACCTTTCTGTTTTTCTTCTTATTGTTTATCTACCGTCTTTTATTTTGTTACTGGCGCATGATTTTCTTTTGGAAAAAACGATGTGGTGAAAATAAACGTAGAAAATAAAGTTACAACTTTTGGAGGGAGGTGAGAAATGAATTTTCTTAAATAAAGTCTTGCGTGCTCCACCTTCTGCCACATCATCGCTTACCATCAGGTGAGATAGTGGTCAAGCGGGTGCCTATCAAAAAAAAAAAATCGTTAATAAAAAGTCGTTGTTTCTGGCTTATTAATTAAAATTTTTATAGGTCGTCAAAAGTTCAGGAAAGGTCTGAATTTCGAAATAGCTCAACTATAATATGTCATTTTCGCTTGTGTTCAATCCAAACAAAATTCAGTTCTTTTCTATAGAAACATTTCAAGAGCCGCAAATCCTCCATATTGAATCGTCCCACTCTACGAGGATCACATAAGTACGCAGCGGTCACCCCTGTTGTCTTAGTAAGCACTAAGCGCAGGTCAAGTAAACATCCATAATGGATTCTACCCGAGTCGGTAAATTATCATCTTCCCGGATATTGAATATATTAAGGCAATATTGCTCCAACTGAACATGCAAAGCAGGAATTATGTGTTTGTGTAATTGGCGTCTGAGAATCCCTTGATGTTTTGGTTAGCTGTGGTTGGTTACATTGACACTGTTGACTTAATATTTTTTGTGAACGTTTATATTTGAATAAATTATTATTATTATTATTGACAACTATTGGGCCGATGTTTGGACTATTACAATAATTGATCAATCATTGAAGTTTATGTAACAAGTTCATGATACCAGATGTAGCCTGAAGGTAATTCCGCCAAGCCCGTTCCGTAACTCAAGAAATACGGCGATGTACCACCGGCACATGGTGGTCATCCTATTTATTAGCAAAAACGTTTTGGGAATACTTAAATTTTTGTGTGTTTCTTTTTAGGTAAGGAGTGGAATTTCCAAACTGATATCTCTCATTCGAGAGTGAATATTATGGTTACCTCAAGGCAAGAGTGCTTCATCATTGACTACATCATAGATTCGTATCAGGTGAGATTGCACAACGCAAGCCGATCAATAAACAATGGAAAATAAAAACGAAGCCACATCTGCATAATCAGCAAGGACGATAAACAAAAACCTTCTCAGGAATGCAATCACTCACAAAGGGAAAGTAATTAGCTTGTACGAAATCAAAGCGAAAGTAACCGAAGACTCAGAGGAGATGGCGTCCAAGCAATAATGGCAAGGAGATGAACCAGACCGGCCGAGCCTTGAATATTAATCGACTGAGGGAAATGGATTAAAAATTCGTGTCCGTGTCCCTACAACCACAACCAGCCTTCGTCACGATCTCTCGTGTTTTCCAACAAGTTTTTTTAAACATTCCGGTCTCATTTGCATTATTTTTTTCCTTTTCCCTCGTGAATAATTTAATGAATCTTAAGAAATATCGCCTGCTGCGGTTCGAGGGACGTCTTTTTGTTGATATTGTTCTTTAATTTCGAAACAATGTAGGTATGCATGAATGCAAACATCACAATGAAACAAAAATAAAAATAGCTGCACAAGAAATACTGACACGACTTTTAAATTAGACTTTTTTTTCTTCTAACCTCCTTAAAAGGATTCGCACTGAGTGTAACAAAATTTAACGGATATTAAAAAGTTTAACTCGTCGTACCGGAGTTAATATTGACGGGCGTGGCAGATGGGAAGAAAGGGTATCTTCAAAAGAATTCAAACGGTGACAAAAAGGCGTAAAGAATCACGGGCGGGAAAGGGGTGAAGTAACTTATGCGGCGAAGAAAGAGCCCCAAGAATTAACAAAAATAAAAGGTGACGGCCGCGACGCTGTTTACGGGGTGGCGAGGGGCGACCCTTAATTAAAGGCTTTCGGACTTTTCGCGATGCAATTTGCCTAAAAGACAAGAATTATTTTTATTGAAGTCATCACTAATTTCAGAAGAAAAGAGGGGGTGAGAGGACCGCTCCTTTGTTGTGGACAAATGGCATTTAATTGCGCGGTTTTTGGGACCAATTGGGAAAATAATCGCTCGCCGCCTGATTGTTAAATGCCCTTAATGTCTACAATACTTAAAAGATGTGCATTGTGAAAATGCGTTATTGTTTCCTTTTGAGTTTTATCAAAATTACTATTGTAAATCTCTGATCCTTATTGCAGTCTTCTGCAACTAGCTTTTCTTATCACTTGCACTGAAAGTGCTTAGTCGCCCATTTGAGCTAAACTGTACAAAACACGTGTGTACAAATTAATGAAATTGCTGTTAAATCTTCTTTTTCGCTAATCAAGGCTAATTAACTTCATCGCTGCTCGTAGATATTAGTTTCGTAATTCATATGTACATCGATTCTTCAGACGCCAACAAATCCGTTAGCAATAATGACCACCTGGTCCATCTGTTCTACCTTCTTATTTATCCGAAACAAGGAAAAGATTTCTAATTAAGTTTAGAAATGCTTAAACAAATTTTAAGTAGTATTAATTGTCTTCCTCCTTTATTAATAAAAGTCCAAACTGGAGTCGAAAAAATTTGAGTGGAGACAGTTGTTCACAAATCCTTGATTCGGCCGAGGGTTCGTACGCAGAGCAAAAATTAAAATCATAAGAAAATAATTAAAGTCCGTAAGGGGATTTATTGGACAGAGGCGACGTGATTAATTGGTTTTCTTGGATAATTTCGGAGAAAAGCAATAAGTGTCAATGTTGTGCGTTCGCGATTCATTGGAAAAATTAATAAAGAGAATTTTAATTAATGCGCTCTGGTATGTTTTTGCTCGAAGCGTGTTTTGGTCCTTTTATATTTATTGATAAATTTTTTGTGCTAATTAAAATTCATAGAACTACCAGATAATAAATCAATGAAGAGACTACCTATCATAAAAATCTTTTAAGTTTGGACTCGGTTGCTTCTATGTTAACATGGAAAATCAAAATTCCAAATAAGGGTATCTCATTAAAATTATTCTCCATAGCTACTTACTACACCAAACTTTAATAAATTTTCAGAAACGAACAAAATCCCAAAACAAATAATAATTAATAATATCCAAACCCCAAACAATTCTCCGTTATTAAAATATCTGAGAACAAATGGCATCAATTTAATAATTCAGTTACAGCAATCAGTTCTAATTTGGGGCGAAGCGGCGGCAGTGGCGGGTTGAACTTGACCATTAATAAATGGCAATGATACTTCAAAGTTAACCCTCTCGCTGCTGAGGATAATGAGAGGTATCAGCCTCCACTTGTGTTTCAAATGTCTAATCTGATGGATTAAGCAGATTTTCGGGTATTAAGCGGATTGAAAACAAAGCGACTCAAAAGTTTAAGGCACGTATTACACGTCTGGTCCTTTATGGTATTTAGGTACTGATGTATAAGGTATGAGTGAAGTAAACTTTTTTAATGATGTCAGCATACCGTTACTTACCGACTGATTTCTTAAATTATCTATCTATCTTTCTATGTCAATTAATTTCCTCCCTTCTTAGGTTTAATTGTTCTTCAAATCTTCGACATTGCTGCTTTACTAACTTTGAGATGACTGGGCACTGCCATGTTCAACAGCAAGACACACACAGACAGATAATAGTGGCAATTTTTTTCATGGTTATACAAAATAATTTAATGTGTGTTGAACTTGCGCATAAAACCTTAGGTAGGTACTATTTATCCTATATAACTGGGAGGACCAGGTATGTATAAATTTCTTCCAGTTTCTTCGTAGATAACAGCACTACTTCCCATGCCTTCATAATTCACATCGCAATAAAACGGACATTAGAACTGTTACACACTTAAAATCACATAAAATATCGCTCGCCCTAACCTTTTTAATGGTCTTGGCTCACCCTAGGGGAAAACAAAAGCGGAAAAAAAAACTTTGCAAAAGTAGTGTATTCTGGTGATATTTATTATTATATTAAAAGTGGGGATGCTGTCCAAGTTGGAAAAACGTAGCTGTGGGTTTTATTTGAAATACATTGCGTTTTTTCTTCGGCCTATTCAAAGAATGTTTGCAAGACAGAGAGCATTGGTTATTGAAATGAGTCTCGAATTTTGAATGTGCCGTTACTGAGGTCGCTTGGTAAGAATTTCGCCGTCGGCGAATGTCGGGCGATTACTGCACCGACCAACGAATTTATGGTCAAACTTCTGTGTGAAGGCGACGGCGCGAGTTTTTATTATGATCAGCCCAGTGGACCGTGAAAGCAAGTTGCCGCGGGGAGACGTAATTTCCATACCTCATGTCTGTTTCTGTCGCCCTGGTACTTTCTTAATAAAAGTTGCAGTTCTGTTTTTATTATTACTAAATTAAATAAGTTGATGCGGTTTGGTATGCTTGTAGGTGTGTCTTCATGATGGTTGCTCTCATTTACTTATGGTAGGTATTTATATGTTTATACTTACTTCAGGAAAATGTCCGCTGGCAGTCGAGATTGTTAGGAGGCAATAATTTTATTCTAAGCATTACGAACGAACCACTTTGTCACATTCGAATTGGAATGATGTTAATTGTAAAAAGATCGCACTAATACAGTCCATTCACAGGTATACCCTCAAATTTTGCATCGCTGTTACCTTTATTTGCCTAAACATAAGGTTGAGGTCAGAAGTAAAATAACAACGCACTGTACCTACCGACACAAGGGTGTCATCCTTCTGAATAACGTTTTTCTATAAGTTTTCATAAACTGAAAAAATAAACGATCCGTACATTTTTTCCTCAAGTGATTACAGCTATCTACCTCCCCATGATCTTTCTACACCCTGAACAAACTAAACAAAACCCGGAATAAAAATTAGTCAATCACCAGAAAAAAGAAAAGAAAAATAAACAGACGGATCGCAAACCCGCCCCCTCAGTCATGAAAACTTTAAGTAAGACGTGAAAAATGGGAATATGAAGAGAAATAATTTTCCGCGCGACTCGCCTGTGCAAATGAGCTGAATGAAGGAACTGCTCACGCGAATGATTGAACGGTGTTCTCTGATGAAACAATATTTAAGTTCGAATCGTTAACTAAAACGAAATAAGAAGAAGAAAGCCCTTTTTTAGAGCAAAGGTAAAGTGTTTAGAGTCTTTTCTAAGCAGATGGGATTTTGGGATGCATGAAGGAGCCTCCTCGTGTAGCGCAATTTGTTCCATCTGACACTCAACTGAACCGAGCGCTCGGCGCATCCTGGACAGTCACACCTAACACCTTATAAGACTGGCCAATCCTTCCCTTGCGGTGGGTAGGGCTAAGGCCCGCCTGGTTCGCGACCACCCTCCCACCGGAGTTCGGCGTCAAGCAGCCTGCTGTGTTTCGTCGACGTGTGGGAGTACCAGTGCCTCAAGGCATCTTCTGGGCACGCTCGCTTCATCATGGACCTCATCTATCGCTTTCCATCAGGCGTGATCGAGGTCAAGAGCTAGCTCATTCATAAATAAATAAAAAAAAAAGATTTGTTTGTTTTGATTATATAATAAAGGGCTGATGTTACCTATGCATAGATGTATCTCATAAAATGGTAAAAATCAGGCTGCCCAAGTGACGCTATGGATATTTGTGGTCCCTACAAATGGATATTTTTAATAGCAGCAAGTGCCTCCGTAAAGTGGACTCTTTTCAATCTTTCTTTGCTTTTTGCTTTTCCATGTCGTAACACTCCGGAAAGACCTCAGGAGTGTCCACTTCACATTTAGCAGATACACACTTTAAAGGCACTTTTGAACTGTCGAGGTTGTCCAGTGAAAAACATGCAGTTGCACGTTCTAAAGCGTATAATCTATACTGAGAAGAACGTACAAGAAACTTCATACTTTTCTGAACATTGCGTCTTTATCATTAATTCTATAACGGGGTGGTAACGATGGTAAAATGAAAATGACCATGTGATAGGTACCTGTAATTTCATAAAACACGCATTTGTATATTAATAAAAATGCGCGTTTAATTGTTAATGAAGTATAATTTCTTTTCCGCTGTCCTCTATTAATGAAGTATAACCCAGTGACATTTTAGCACGATACATGAAAAAATTATCACTTAAGTTTATCACCACACTCATCCACATCTTAAGGGATCATAAACAAAATAGCAGGCTAGTGAGTTTCAATTGTGAAAATATTTAAAGGAAAGGTGTGCAGTGTATCAGATCACTCTGCTGCAGGGAAGCCGATGTGATAGCTCTTCAGGAAACCTGGCTAGTTCCACAGGACCTACCTTTCCTCGGCTGCATTGATGACGATTTCAGCTTCACCGCAAATCCGCATTGGACTAATCGACTGGAGTGAGACGCAGCAGACCATTTGGTGGCGAATCTTATGGCGAAAGAGTGTGTTTTCTAAAGTGTCAATCGTAAAGTGTGACAGTGATCGAATTGTGGTAATCAAAGGATTACGAGCAACCAAAAAGAAGTATTGTTTGTTTGTGTGTTTATGCCAAAGGACCAAGAAACCAAAACACCTTAAGGATTCTGGTGAGGCTTCCTCGATTCTGCAGCGCGTCGGGCATGTTTGCTGACACAAGAGTCGAGTCGCATGAGCCGGATTCAGGTAAGCGCCAACGGAACCCTAAGGATGATTTCTGAGAGGCCAGAGTCTGCAGTGCTGGGGAGATTTATCCAACTTCATGTGACAAGATGACACTGTATCTATGATTAATTTATTTTTTGTTTTGACATGATTTTTGGTCATTTTTATTATTTTGTTTTTTTTTTAGTATGAACGATAGTTCGATTTGATTTTAGTATTGAATAACAAAGTTTTAAGACCTTTCGTACTAATTATGGACATTAAAGCCTGAAATTAATGAATTTTATTCGTTAGCAAGGGTTTCTGTTACTTATCTGTTAGAGGCTAGCGTAGTAGCAAAAAATCTGTAAAATAGGTATAAGACCAAGTTTGTAAATCAGATGGCAGCCCGCAAGTCTTCAATTCTACATTATCTTTCCTAGAAAATGGAAGGTACCTACATGTCCCGACATCTGTCGGTCAATTGTAGCTGACATGAAGATGCTTACCTACCTGATATTACTACCTGATAGTGTAATTTAAAATTAATGTTTGTATGCCACCACGTGGCAGGACACAGAGACGTACTCTGTAATTGTTCCACCTTTTTTACCTGTGTACACAAATAAATGTATTTGATTTGGAATATAAGTACATCTTGGTTCGGCGTAACGAAAACACATTTATGAATGAAGACAACTAGAAAAAATATCAACTAAGAAGCATCCATTGTAATACAGCCAGGCGAGATTGATTAACAAAATTCCAATCATACAAATTTTCGCATTGGTAAGAAAAGGAAGAAGGATTTGTACCTACCTACATACGCCACCTATATCTATGTCATTCACAATCTCAAGTCTGACAATCTATTCACGTAGTAGGTACTAGTACGCCATCTAGTGTCAAATAGGACAACTATTCTTGCTAACGTACATTTCATTTTCATGGACTCCTAGTACTCTTTGTAGGTAAGCAGCGACATCTACTTTCATAAACTTGAACAAATGCTGCGTCACGACAACAGCGTCACCTACATTGTGTATCAAGTACTATTTCTAAAATCGTGTAATAATTTGTTCCATACAGCTATCATATCCTGGTATTTCTTTAATGCAAAGAGTCACATTACCGTGTCGAGGCTTATTACGTGTAGAGCAAGAAGCCTAGCGATAGCGAATACTTGTATTAATGATTGTTCTTCAACAGCAAATACGAAAGTCACAATATTAGCAAACTAGCATCAGGGAGGGCGGCCTCGGAACAATCAGTTAAAACATGGTTAAAAGTAAAACGTGCGCTGTCAATTGTTTGCATGGTGATGGTGATTGAAGTGACTGAAATCATCATTTATATTATTTCCACTAAAAATTTAGGCGCGAAATGGCACGGAAAATTTAAAGTTGGAATGTCGCTATGTGTTGAAAGCTGTGTGTAAGCTATGTCATCCTGGTGATCCATAACTGAAGAGCCGCATAACGATTCGAGAAACGTTGCGTTACAAAAAGATTCTAGACAGCAATGAGGAGGGCTCCTTGTATACCATGAGACCCTGGTACTGGCTCACCGTCAGGAGTCACTTTGTGTCCGTTATCTTTGTATCCCGCTGGTTTTTTTTGTTATGATGGATGATAAATGGACGTGTACGTCAGAATGGCGGGTGTATTTGCAGAAATAAAATGAATGTGTTTGATAAATAACAGTACGTATCGCCGCCGCCGTATCTTATAACAGTCCCTTATTACCAGTGATCGGAGTAGGTAGATTGAAATGGGGTCATTGATCCGAAACGTATATATTAATATGGACATTCCTCCGGAATTGGTGGATTATTAAAAAAAAACCGGAACTTATGTAGGAATTTTATTCTGCCAGAGTGGAAGGAGTCATTTGATGATTTGCCATCCTCAAAAAAAGGTAGGAATTGTAATAAAATGAGCAATATTATTCTTTATTATTCTTCATATGTTTTTATTATTCAACAGATAAATAATGAATTAATTTAGTTTTGATACCTTCCTTTAAATTTTGAATTGAGTAGGAATAATATCACTACCAACATTAACAATATTTAATTGAATCCGGAAATACCGGAATTACTTTCCGGGAAAATGGCTTATCCATGTTATTCTTTCTGTGTGCATTTATGATACAAGTACCAAAAATCAATCTACCTACTCCGATCACTGCTTATTACCCATGTTACCCTAGTACATCTGTTGTGTGGACTGCCACTAATGCCAGTCCGACTCAGAGTCCGTTACTTAAGGGGGATCCCTAAAGAGACCTCGCCATACATTTTTCAGTAGCTGTAATCTCCGTAAATAAACAGTTTCTGCAGAATAAAGCAAGTATAATGAGATTTTATAATGTATTGTGATCGCCTATCGCCCAAATTTTAGAAAAAAAACAGTCTTTCTATGAGAATTAGACCCAATAAAAAACGAAAAATCTTTACATGTGTGAGTGACCTGAATCGCGCCATCTGACAGAAATTTATAGAACCACCGAGAAAAAGTTCATTGCTGTTGTGTTACGAGTTTACGTGCGGTGAACATTTTAAGTAGATGGCGCTGTTCGAAAATTCGAACAAGCGCCAAGGTTATCGAGTGACGGACGCGGCGATGCGACGTTGCCATTCAAGACGCAATTTGGCAACAACGCGTGTTGCCAAATTGTTCCAGTCCATGCGTGATTGTGTGTCAAAATTGTGTTTCTAGCAAGTTAGCGCCGGCGCGCGGGTTTGCCCGCGGATTTTATATTTTATGATTGATGAAATGTTTTTTTTAGGGAATGAGAAATAATGCTAGAAAGTGAAAACAATTATCTGCGATCTGCCTTTGGTTCACACAGATACAATACTAATGTTATTATTGTATTACTTATCTACTTTAAATAAATAGTGCCTACCTACCTAAAGATTTAAAAATCTTTCCACTGTATGTAAGTAGGTACTGATAAAACATTTTCTGACACGGTTAAGTACTAATTCATTGGTTAATTTGGGTTGAATCAAATCAGAGAAAAGAAGTTCATGTAGGTATACTTAGGGTACCTATACCTAAATCAGGCGATCAGCGTAGGCAAACTTACCTATTTTTTTCCTAGCTACCTACGCAATGGTCGTCCGTCTGTCGGTCCGTATGTCTGTCTGTCCGTCTCTGTCTGTCACCAGACTGTATTTCACGGACCGTGATAGCTACACAGTTGACATTTTCACAGATGATGTATTTTTTTGCATTTGTATCGCATGATTGTAATATTATAAGTCGCGTAAGATTGTATATTTACAAGTACCTACTTACTTATAATTTCTTCTAGATAAGACAAGTATTGTAAACTATTGAATTTGGGTGTGATTCAGTGTATTCGAAATTATTTCTTCTCAACACATCATCTGCCTAGCCCTTTCCCAACTATACCTACTGGGGTTGGCTTCCAGTCAAACCGGATTCAGCTGAATACCAGTATTTTACGTGGTGCGGCTGCCTACCAGACCTCCACAATCCATTATCTGTTCTCAACATAATCATAGATTATAGTCTAAAACATAAACAACATTTATTACAATCTTACGATGTTTGGAATTATCCGGTGACACATACGAGTACTTACATAGGTAGGTACCTACTCTAACCAACTAATACCAAGATATTCTAAGCTGATAACAACCCTTTGCTTTGCCATCTAAAACCATTCCACCAAAGAACGCCAGTAATTACACTAATCACTGAATGTTACGACTGTATCACCTAAAGAAAACATTCTTAGATCGCGACGAATAATTGCATAAATAATCTTTTATTTATTTAGTACCTACACGTCACAATTTATTTACACGTTAGGTACTATTTAGGTTCAGTCACATTACAACAACCTGTGTAGGTACAATATACCTTTATTACCATTAGATACGGGACTTAGTCACAGCAAGCGGTCCTACTCAACTAAGTGATTGCCCGTAATTGGCACTCAGTCGCGCACGGAAAATCATTGATGTGACCTTCAGAATGATTGGCCAAAATGACTGATCAGCTTAAAAATATTACTAAGATCTAATACCTATTTGCTACTATTTGATACCTTTGTTTAAATAATTGGTACCTAATTAATAACTGAGAAAATGAATTTAAAAAATGGGCAGTCATTCTGATGTCAGGATGGACTGCCGACATTTAGGATCTCCACGTAAAGGCTCAAAAATTTCAATTCGCCTTTACAAAAATTTAGTACCTATTTGATACCTAAACATACCTATATTTTTTCTAGATTTTTAAGGCAAAGAATTTTATTAGAGATTTTTTGTTTAGGTAGGTACTATGAATAAATATACTTACCTAGTTCTACCCACATGTTAGCTTTTATCAGTATCTCGGAAATTGTTATTAATTAGTAGTACTTATTACTAATTATCGTGTAAATTGAACTACCTTCACTGCATAGACTTGAAAAAAAATTGACTTCACTTGACTTTCTGTATCAAGTAGTACCTACCTAAACATAGGAAACCAAAAATCTGTACCTAATAAAATCTTTAATCTTTGCAGCTCAACAGTGTTTTAATAATACTAGGAATAAAAATAAGACACACCACTCGTAAATACAGCCAAAAATGTTAATTTGTTGAAAATAACAAAAATATTTTATCGTTTGCTGCGCCATGTTTGTGAGAGCGAGATAGATATTAAAAACATGCGTGAGAGACACGATACGCACAATTCGCGAGTTGTTGAGAGATTTTGTAAACAACGCGCGCGACGACTAGTATCAGAACGAGGTTACGTAAGGTTAGCAACACAAATTTCTTCAAACATATTAATAGTTTTTTATTATTATTGTTTTACCAACCATGATTATTTAAATTCAAGTCAATTTTATTAATAATTGATAACAGTTATGTTTTACGCAACAGGTACTTATTTAAAAAAAAAAATTTTATAAGACAAAGTCTAGTTTTTAGTACCTAATTGTTAGTGCAGAATCACTACTTCACTATATTTAGTTATCTTTATTACGCGACTGTGGCAAAGCAAACGGTTATGATTTCAAGGCTTCCTCGTAACTCCCAAACTGCACGTCATGTGCAGCCATATTCTTTATTTATTTATACATAAATGCATAATGGTGATACTTAAGGCTCTTTTTTATTCAGGTTTCCTAAAGATGAATTAAGGAGACAAAAGTGGCTTGTTATTGTCCGAAAACAAAGGCAGAAGTAAAGCTTTAGTAACCTTGCGCGATCGAGCGAACAATATTTCTTTTTTTAAGTACCTCAAAATAATTAATGTTTTTTATTTTATTTGCTAACGCTACCACATGCCATGTCATTCATAATCGTAAACATTCGTCAACATTCGGCAGCTAACGCGATTTCGCTCGCACGACAGCGCCGTCTCCTATCTCTATCCTTGTCTATCGGTAACAGTAGGTTGCGACTGTGATGACACTGATCACAGATGTGTGAGTTTCGGTGCATAGTCGTACGCCGAGCCCATGTTTACTGATTGCGATGTTAGAGCGTAACATGCAATGTTTATTACCCAAAATAATTTATCTGAATACCTAATTTGTTATGGTGAAAAGGGATACCTTTTCACCACCAAATCCGATAGGATATCGAGCCTAGAAACAAAAATATGCATAGACCAATAATTATATTATTATTAATATTTGAAAATATTAGGTTTGGTAAGGATAAAGAAAGATGAAAAATAATTCAAAAATAAATACAACTATTGAGATTTGAACCCACACCAAGCCTAATGAAAGGCAGTCTCTAAACCGACAGTCTATTTGTACGGTTGATAAATGTTTCAAATAGCCGACCTTATTTATGTCAAGGTTTTTAGCTGCTCAGCTTCCCGAAAGTATAGCGTGATGATAATCATTGCTAAGGTTATATTAATAAGAAATAGATTGGAATATAACAATTTGGTCCTCTGGACATTTTAATTTCCAACCATTTTTGAATAAAACGACATCTAGTAGGGTCGAAAGTTACTACTATTTACTTTGCATGTGTGTGTTAAGAGTAAATTCATGCGGCTAAATCTTTATTCTGCTGTAATCTTTGTATGGTAGCAGTTAACAAGCATAGTGATTATCTAAAAAAAATCAAGGTAATGCCCTAGGTGTCGCCTATAATAAAGTTGTCTATTAAAACTTTCTATGTTAAGTGTAAAAATTGAAAATGTTCGAAATTGTAGATGTGTCGCCATCTAGCGACAAAATGGCAGTGAGAGCATTCATCCATTCACCTTAAGTAATCTATGATTAACTTTTATTATGACTTTTAAGCCAGCTTCTAACAAGGTGTTACGATACTTGGAGAAGGAACGCAGAGCTTGTCCTCTATGTAGGCTTATACCGTTCTAGGATTCATAGGTGTATCATCATCATATCAGCCGAAAGACGTCCACTGCTGGACATAGGCCTTCTTTAGCGGCGTTGTTCACTTTTTTGGATGGGTAAAAATGTTAAACTTGCGTCAGGACACGTGACCTGATCGAAAATTGGTAAGATGGAGGGAGGTATTAAAATATAGAAATTGGACAAAGTGCATGTTCAAGTTTTCAGTTCTGCCAGCACTCCCGCTGTTTTTTTATCATGTATAAACCCACTGAAAAGCGATTGATAAATAAATATGTGTATAAATATATGTGAGTGAACAGATTAAAGATATTGTCTATTCATATCTGTGGAACAGACTGTTATATAGTTTAGTTTTTTCAAAACATTAAAAATTATGCGATACTTACTTCCATTTGGGTATCTCAAATTTCCATTGTGTAACTATGCGATTGAAATAAAGACAAAGTTTAAATAATACTCATGGTTTAATATGTAATATATAACTTTATATTTTATAACAAATATAGAACTGCACACTGTATCAGAATGCATTACTTAAGGTATTACAGAAATAATATTTACAAAGAGACATTATTAAAGCTACAATTAATTTAAATATTATTTAATTATACTTTCAACATGTGGCCTATGTACATTATTATAGGAAAATATTCTAAAATTATATCATAAACCAGTCAATAAACAAAGGCAGTTGTATCAAGTTTTACTTACTATACAAATTCTGCTGACTTTGAATGCACTTTAGCTAAAATCCAATACGTGTAACGAAACTAGCTTAATCTAATTTATTCTAAGTACGTGGATATTAGCTAAAAAGTTATCCAAAACTTCAGCCAAAAAATACTTTAATAATTTAATACTTTTAACATTGGATGGACTACAGGATAAAGAGTCTTTAATTTTGGGATTATCCTAATTTTACAATGATTTTAAGGCACTCAATCGACGGATAGAGTTAAGTGATTTAATAAGAAGTGGAGCTACTGTCTGGTCGCAACTGTTTGGTCTGAACATCGTCGTAGGCAATTGTGAACACACTTTTCTTCTCTGTGATTGGCAACCTCTTCATGTTGTTCTGTTGAACCAACGTATTCATAGCTATACCCGAATCATTATCATCTATCTTCGTTGTGGTGTTTCTATGTGTTATATCGGGTATATTATCACCACCTATATTTATTTTAGAAACGTGTACTTCAGTATTTTTTCGATCTTCTTCGTAGTTTGTTGATATGGAAATACTGTGAGTCAAAGCACTTTCTGATAAATCCTGTTTCTTTTCTTTGACATCATCTTGATTAACATATATGGGTTGTTGTTCAGGCGCTTGCTTTCGTGGCATTGGTTGTTGACCTAGGTATTTAGGAATATGCGTAGGTTGAATGTAACAAAGTGGATTTTGATTTTCGTATTGATGTTCATACCTATGTTCAGAATGTTGAAGCAAAGGATGAACATCTGGCAGTGGGCCTTCTGGTACAGGAGTAACCTTTTCTTCCTTCAGTATCCGTGGATGAATGAATTCACTTTCTTTTGATTTGAAGTTTTTTTTTACCTCTGAATCGCCTTGAATGTCTTTGCTCATAATTTTTCCATATCTACCAGCCTTGTCTTTATCGTCTTCGTTTTTTGTTTTAGATGTTCTTTTTGGTTTGCTCGGTACCACTTTTTCAGCAGGTTTTGCAGTTGCGGATTTCTTTCCGTACCATTGCATATAGCGTGGCAAACTTTTTTGCGAGGGTTTAGCACTTTCTGATGACTTTGTTGATTCACTAGCTTCGTTTCCTCTTTTGCCACTAGGTTCTATATTACTTGAACTATCTAACTTAGTTGAATGTGCATCTACATCTGATGATTTGGACTTTGCTGAAGAATGTTCAGCTACTATTTCACGAGCTTCTGTCGAAGACCCTTGTCTTGAAAATACTAAGTTTCTATTATCTTTTGAAGCTGAACTGCTTTTACTTTTGCTGTCATTACTTTCATGTTCGATAGCAAGGGGACTTTTCAGCAGAGTATCATCTGCTGTTACGGAAAATTGTTTTTGTAGCCTTAGTCTCCTTTCACTTATGTCGGATTCAACTTTTTCATCTAAAGAATCTGAAATTTCCAATAAAACTTCTCTTCTTAGCCTCGACTTTCTGTCGCTGTCTGAAATTTTTATCTGAGTGGAGGATACAGTTTCATTCTTAGACGTCGTAACTGTACTTTTGGTCATATCACCGTAATTTTTAATGTGTTCTTCTCTCTCATTAGTTTTACTTATTTTTACATGTTTTTCGCTTTCTAATGAAGGTGACACTTCACTTTCTTCGAGAATTGGGGTTTTTATTTTTCTACCTAAGTCGTAAACTCTCATACTTCGTCTTGGATCTTTGTGTTTTAATTTCTTTTTGGGCTTTTTCTTTTTCACCCATGCCACTTTTTTTGTTTCATCTTCTACAACCATTTGAGATTCATCTTCACTATAAGAATCGTTATCACTTCTGGCTTTTCTACGTGTTGGCTTCATAAGCTGTGGCTCAGTCTGTGTACCAATGTGACATTCTGTTTGTGTTGCCATTACTGAATGGCCTGGGAGACTCTGGGTTTCAAGTTTACTTTCAACTTGAGAAGCTGTTTCTTGATTTTGTAACATTCTTTCGCGTTCTATTAGTATTTGGTGTAATAGTTCGTTTTGTTTTCTGAGTGATGACTCTAGTAGCTCCTGATGAATCGTTGACTTGTTTTGCATTTCTAACAAAGCTGATTGCAAGTAGTCCGTTTTAAGCGGTACCGTACCAGGTACTTCAGGTTGAAGGTTGGTGTAATCGTGATATTGGTTTTGAACATCACTTCCTACCTGTGATCTTTGTCCATAGCTTTTAGCATCTTTACCATTTGATATATTATCTAAATCAGTAACTTTACTCATTCTTTCTCTGATATTTTTCGCTTCTTCTCCCTGTTCTCTAATAAATCTTTCCATTAAAAGGTTCTTCCCGCTGTCAACTACAACGTACTGTGTATGTGGTATAAGCGTTACTGGTCGTTGTTGTTGTACAGGTAGATTCACATAACGGTCTTCTTCATTCTTACCTCTAGTTACTAATCTTAAAATTTCTGTATTGCCTTCTTTAATAAAATATTGATCCCTGCCTTGAGAAGATGGGGCGCGCACTTTGTCTGGATATTCACGTTTAGTTTTGCTATCAGTCTTGTCGTGTATATTTTTATCAGCATCAGACTTGAGGAAGACTCCTACTTCAGAGCCACGATCGATTTCGTGTCTACGTATGGAATCGTTGTCGTGTTCCCTGCGTTGATAATGTAGTGTAGCTATTCTATCGTAACCGTTTTCTAAGTCTTCGATGTATTCTTTGTGTTTATTGGCAAACGCTTCTTGCAGTTGCATCTCTTTTGTGTAAATTATGTTGGGACCATCTCTGAAAAAGACGATTATTTGATTAAGAATAAGTTCAATTATCATCGCAATAATACGCATACCGCTGCGGCCCCGACATGTGAAAATTCCCAAAAAAAAATACATCTTATGTAATAGGTAAATAAACACTAAATTAGCGATTAATTCGCAACACACCGGTGTGTTGCCGGGGCCGGAGCGGTTAAATAGTTAACAAACAAAAATTTATTAAAAGTTACCTGCGAAAAGACTGCCTGTTGTCGTTATATCTGTAATCATTGTCGGCAGCCGTGTGTACGAACTCTTGATGGATGTCTCCTGGCGTTGAAGCTGGTTTAGATGGTTCTTTGTTGGATCTGTGGTTTCTCTTATTGAACTTCCACTGCGTCGGTTTCGTCCTCAAGTCTGCCTGTTCGGCACTCCATGCCTCGCGCCTCCTCCACTCATTAGCTTGTATGGACTTATTTTCTATATTTTGCGTCGACTTGTTTTCCCTCCCAAGTCCCTTGTCCCTCACCACTAAATGCACGTCGTCCTCTGTGGAGTTGACACGTATCACTCTTTTCCTAGAATTTATTAATGGATATCTATGTACCTAGCTGTTCTGTTATCAACACTTAAGTAGTATAAGAATGTGGTGGGGAATGTTAAAGGCGTGGAAGACATTCAAAAAATTTCCCAATTCAAGTGTCATGCTGTATTATAATTTATAAGTGAAGGTTTATAACATTGGATAAGCGTTATCCCAAACAGTGATACAATACATAAATGCGTAATTCGTAACAAGCATCACGTTTTAGGAGAAGTTATGAAAACTCATGAAAATTGTGCGTTTTAAAATAAAATAAATATTTACCTAAAAAAGTGTTAAGCTGGTGTGGGAACTTGCATTAGTTGGTGCATTTCAGTCTGTTAATAAGAAAAAAGGATATATTAGTAGAAAAAAAATAAAAACAAAAATTAGTATGTGTACCTAACGAGGAATTTGGATCTAACAGTGTTAAGAGTTAGCAATTTAGTGAAACATTAAGCTGTTATGAAAACATATTGATGTGAGTTAAGATATTTACCTTGGAGGCATATAAAGTGGACAACCTTCGCATATGCAGCAGCATATAAGAAGTAATAGTACTAGGGCTACTAATATCGCCAGCAAGATTAGTAGCCAGAATAAAAGCCGGCTATCTGCTCTGTACAGACCCTGAAAACGAAAACACATTATTACAGTTAGTCCATTATTTTAAATGAAAAAATACTCAGATTGTGTAATATACAGTTTATCTTTTTACTTACAGAGTCACCACCATCAGCTGTCTGATCAGCCTTTCCTGATCCCGACCCTGAACCTGATCCAGTGTTGATGACACCACCAGAGTTGGTGCCAGTCGTGTAGATCGTAACGTTCTTTGCCAGTTGCTCCTGAAGCTTTGCCACATTAATGGCTGTATTCCCACTCATACGAACTATGGCGATCACTTCACTTCTGGAAAGATTAAAGTTACTGATTACTATTATTTTTTCAAAATAAAACTTATACGGTTACTCTTTAATATATCGCGAAATTTTTAGTTTCATTTATCTGTTTGATGCAGCCATCACCAATAGTTTTCTCTACAGAATTATATTTTATAAAATCATGTACCTTCTATCTGCTGTTAAATTTGTTAAGATCAACTTACTTTTCTTGACTAGATTCCTGACCGTTTAAATCTGTTGCACCATTATCACTGCCTCTGTAGGGCTTTATGTCAACTATAGTTACTTTTCCTCCAGACAGTGTACTTAGCACTTCTTCTAGTTTCTTCTTATCAGGATTAGAACCAGGAACTATGAAAGACATCGTCCTAGTCTTACTTTCTGGAGGATAGACTTTCACTATTGTGGTAGAGGATAATCTAGGGACACCTAGATCATAAGCCCTGATTGTTAGAACAAATACTTGGCTTTCCTCTTCTTCATCGGACTGACGTCTTCGTCTGTGAACGTTTTGTTTCTTTGTTCTTTTTAATGCTTCTAGAAGATACAGTTCACCTGGGAAGTAACAAACAAAATGTAAATATATATGAATTTATGACTGCATTTTTCTCTGGTTTGTAGACATTAGATGCAATATTAATACTTAGTAAATTAAAAGTTTTAATTTGTAATAATTTCAAGTGGGTACCTGTTTCGTCATTTATAGCGAATTTTCCATCTCCGTTTCCCTGTATTATTTCATATCTGACTAAATTATTTGGTGGTTCGGAATCTCTGTCAACTGCCTTCACAAATGCTGCCGATGTGAAATTATTCAGACTCGGAGATAACACGAACTCGTAAAGCGATCTCTCAAACTCTGGTGGGTTATCATTTACATCTAGTAACTTAATAATTAATGGCACTGTTACTCTTAAACCTACTCCATCATTATCTCTAGCCTCTACTAAGAAATGCAGGTCTGGCATCGCTTCACGGTCGAAGCCGTGGTTATTCGTGGCGACAGTTATGACTCCCGATATAGGATCCAAGTTAAGGGAAGTGTTGAGGTATCCTAATATGGCAGTGAACTGTACTTTGCCGAACTCGCCGGTATCTACATCGTCTGCTGCGACTTGCACAACCTTGGCGCCGGCTGTTACGTTCTCGGGCAGTTCCACGTCATATGATTGAGCCAGGAAAATAGGCGGGTTATCGTTGACGTCGTTCAGATAAACTGTCACGTTCGCTGTCACTGACAGATTCGTTGCAGGACCGAGCTCTTGAGCTAAAATCTGAAACGTAGATGATGCTTGTGTTAATAACTTTAAGTTTTGAGCTTTGTAAAACGTATATTCGCTTGATGTATGTGACTTGATTCACAATATTATTATACTAAAGTAAACATTTATGCCAAAGAAAGCTCACCTGAAACACAACAGACTTTCTTGCTTCAAAATCGAGCATGGTATTGTCCCGCACTTTGATGATGAACTGGGCGTGTCTCTCTGCGACGGTGGGCGAGATCTCGAAGGTTCCATTGTTGCCGACCAGCGATAGAGAGAAGACGCCATTCTTGCCAGCGTCGTTGTCGTTCACTTGCGGAATGTACGGGTCGCTGAACGTCAGCGCTGTACCTTGAGGAGCGTTCTCGTCCAAGTAGGTGATGTAGCTGGAAAATATAAATTTGGTTTTCTTAATGTTAGATAAGTATCGGTTACAAGTTTTTGTTAATTAAACATTCAAATAATATTAGTAACATTGACGCATTTCACTGGTTTTTAGTAAAATATTTCATAACCACTGGCATTTTGCTGATAATTTAAAAAACATGACAGTCCATTGCAAATAAATTCCTTTGTTAACTAGAGAAATTTCAAATCACAATACATGTATCAGAGAACATGTAACCAGGCCCTTCCGACTTAATATAGGACTTGTCATGGTGATGATTGCCTATGTCCAAGATTTCAGCTGATAAGTCGAAAAGTTACTATAAAAAGTACTTACAACTGATTCTCAAAGTATGGCGGCGAGTTCTCTCGTTCGGGCAATATGAATGCAAGCTGAACAGTCGAGGACATGGCTTCAGGCTCCTCTCTGGACAGCCGCACCTCCTCGGCCACTACTGTGAGGAGAATCGGGGCTCCGGCGTGGGATATCGCTGCTATCTCCTCGATAGGACGCTCTAAGGTCACTTCGCCTGAAAAGATAAACAATTAGAAGATTTAACATACGAATTCCACGTGGGTTATAATTTCGGAAAGAAAGAGAACATTGCACGTATATTAGACTAAAAGTATTTGACAAAACGACTAGGAAGCCTGTTTTTAAGCTACCTTTTTTTTATGGATGGGAAATCATCAAATGACTTCTGCCACTCTGGGCAAAGCGGGAGGGAGTGTCAGATTCTTACTGACTAAAACCCATCCGTGCTCCTCGTAGTGCCCTTTGCTTTCCAGGGCCACGGTAACTCTTTCGATCAAAATTCGCAACCCTGGCAGATTTTTAAGCTACCTACTTTATAAATTACTTGATGTAAGAGATTTGTACAAAAATATTACATCTAGGTTTAGGCTTGCAACGCCATCTGTACAATACACTCGAAACCTTCGTGTCCTTCTATATCTACAGAGGGAAATACGAAAATGGGCGACGGCGTATTTTCTTCGTGAAATTGAATCCAGTTGTCGTTCATAGATGGCGTTTTATACGCCACTCATATACTATAAGTGTTTTTGTACTCATTTGTGCAGCTATTAAAAGAAATCGAAGAACAAAATACCTAATTAAAGTGGATTATACATTATTTAATAATCTATGCAGGTAAGTTTGAACGGCGACAATATTTTTTTTTACATAAAAACTAGTTTTTCTTGAAGTATGATAAGAAATCAGTACCTGAAAACGTTTTCAGCAACATGTTGTATAAAAAAATTACCAACCGTCAAAGTACAGACATCAAATTCAAAATAAACTAAAACAATGTAAAGATAACAAGTTTCCCGGAATGTGAAAAGAAAAACAATAAAGGAGTTAACATTCTACACGTCAGTTACCCAAAAGTTACATGCGTATATCCTCTTCCTATAATGAAATTCTTTACCAAGTTCTTTTATTATTAAAGCTGTTTCAAACAGTCTTTAATCCAACAAACATTTGCTTCCTCTGATACTTCATCAAAAACGAATAAATAATCATGAATGTCGCTACTAAATATGGACTATTAATAACGACACATTCAGATGTGCAAGAACGTGCTTCCATTCATAACAGCCTAGTACCTTGTCTTTCATTATGCCAAGTAGGTGTTTGAAAAAAAAGTCGTGAAGAATAATTAGCATACAAAAGTGGTGCATCTACTCATAATATGAACCCCCGAGATTCTCATCTGTCGGCGATGACAAGGCACATGAGGGCCTCATTAATTATTTACTAGTAAGACTTGAATGGGCCGAATAAATTATTACTAAGGTATAAATTAATACTGTTTGTGTTTATCGTTCCTTCGTCTATGAAGCGATAGAATAAGTACTCAAGTACCATAAACTGCTATCCAAAGATCGAAGTATCTCAAAAATCCAGCTATTAGAAAGTTAAAATATTTGAAAATGCAATCGTAAACAATTTATAAAACGAATGTTGAATAAAAATGGGTGCGGACTCAAAATTAAGAGCACACAAAGATAAATAATTAACAGTTTGTAACGCATTTAAGATTAAAAAATGTATTAACTCCTCTCACATTTACTTTGTCACATATAAATGGAAAAGCCGGGCATTTTACGCCAACGCACGCGGCATTAAGTGCGGTCCAGCGGCTCAGCTAATGAACCGAATTGATTACCTCTTTTATTCATTTCTATCTCTTATTTAATGGCAAAGATTAATCTTTACGCTTGGACATTATTTATTCATTGTACCTGTAATAATTAAATAACTGGCAATCTTCTGCTGGTAATATCTTTAGCGGTAAGAAACAGACGCTTGGAGTTACTAAGGTGTTAAATAAAAACGACAATATTTAGATTGGTTTTACGGAATTTCATGTAGGCGAATTATTGGGTAATCAAGCAGTGATAGATAATAATTTAACTGACCGAATAATTTATCCACATTCTATAACATTCATGATATTAATTAGCCACAGAAACTAAGTGCAAAAAACATTACATAACGTACCTACTAATAACGCAGCATGCACGAATATTGAAATAAAGCCAAAAATATACCACCCATACACCGTACATATTTTATATACCGGAACATAACAAACTTTATGAGCGGGTGTCACAATCCGACCATTTGTATGTGCCAACGGGTAGCACCCAACTCGAAATTTATTCTTACGAACTTCGAAATTGGCCCTACCAAAATGAATCTCGATACGTATCCATTCACATGTTCATAAGGTGTGGTCTGATTAATGCGACAAATTCTCAAGTGCGACAGCTCTTCCAATATCCCGATAAGTTTTAACAGTTCTTAAAGGGGCAAGTTTGCGGAGGCGGGCATAGTTATCGAGCTGATAATGTCAGAGCAAGTCGGGATTGTATTGTCAGCTACTACGTAGGTACCGGGACGCTATTCAAAGGAAGTGCCTTTATTATGAAGTAAGGTAGGGCAGCTTTACAAACAATGGATGGCGAGGCGAGAGCGGGACCGGTAAGGTCTAATGAGCCATTATGTGCTTGTTCAGCAGAATGCAAGGTTGCATTAAAAGCCCTGTTAGTATTTTCGAAGTCCGTCGTGTTTGTAGTTTTGTTAGCGAACAAATACGCATTGTTATAGTGTTGTCAGTGCTACCACTGCCACGCACTCGACATCAACTGACGGCATTGTTAAGGGAATTTAGATGTAAGCTTGAACTTTAGATTCGTAGTTGGAAAGTTGGCGCAAAGTTTGTTCCGAATAGTAACTGTTCGCAGCAATATGGCGGGCTTTATGCTAAATATTATGCTAAGCAGATTTCAGACGTCTACCGGATGTTACGTTTGTATCAAATGAAGGTTCAATCTTGCTAACAGTTGGTTTGCTTTGAATCAAGCGCTGTTCTCTAACAAAGAATATTTCAAAGCAAATACAATAACAATTTACTACAAAGCATAACTTATTTCCAACCAGTTTGTCTACACGTTAATTGTTACATTTAACTAACAAACTTTCGCTATTAAATTTGATGCCATAAAAGGAAAGTTTGGGGAGGAAATGACTGCAAACTAAATCTGATAGTGTTGTAGAAGTAAAGTGGGTCACGCAAGGTTGCGGGCAGTGGCAGCAACTGGGCCATAAGGGGGGCCATGTCGACCAGCGATAAGGAAGTAGGATATCCTACGGAAGCCGGACACTCGACGGATGTACCGATGTTATCATGAAAAAAAAAACGTATGAAAAACTTCACTGACCTACTACTTACAGCAACGGTAAAAACTTAGTTCTAGAATACTTGGAAACTAAGTTAGCAACATTATCAAGGCCGTGTTGAGCTAAAGTGGGCTGTAGACTATTCAGAAGGCGGTTTAGGACTTCTTTCACGACCTTCTTATCAGACAGTAAAGTTAGAGCTAATAAATTCTCAGTATAGCGGCGGTTTCAGAACATATTGGTCGTTTACGTTCCCCTGTTTTACTTTTTGGACTACACAACATCGTTTTGTTTCATTCACATTCGTTCGTTTAGATTAAAAGCTTTTCAACTGTGAAATTTTCGCTAATTACTGTAAATGAAATGTTGGTAGGTGAAGTAGACTACTGAATTTAGACAATCAGTGAATGTGTGTATCCAAGTTTTTAAGCAGTGACACATTCAATAAAATGTTAAGCAAACAACTCCATAGAAAAGAGGTTGTAAAATCATACTCGTAAATTGTGAAGAAATATAGGTACCTTTGAGTTACCTACGCGTTTAAACAGGCTGAAAAAATGTGGGCCATTAAAATGCCGCTGACCCTTGACACGTAACTGAATAACAATCTATGTGTGAAATTAGCTTACGGGCAAATGCAACATTTAATCATTATCCGAAAGAGTTCAAAATTCTACCCTCATTTTGGCTTAAAACGGAGTATTTGACCCAAAAAACAATTTTTACGTGCAATGTAAATTAATGGGTAAACTGGAAATCTTTGAGGTCTATTGTTAAAAGGTTTTCGGAAACGCCGGAAACGTTTAAGATTTTATTAATTAATTAAAAAAGCTTTTACGTTGTGTTAATTAGAATCGGATACAAAATGGGGTTTATGTAAATGAGAGTCGTTGTCTTTATAATTACTTTTAGTTACTTGTAAAATATGATAATTTAAACTTTATAAGCGTTTAAGTTATAATATCCATTGTTTCTTACTCACGACAATTACGAAATTTTAGACAGATTTCGTAAATTTCGTATAGTAAAATAATAATGCAGTCATATTAATAATTTTAACGATGAAACGTAATTATTAAGACTTTGTCTAAATAATCACGTTTGGTATATAAATTAGGATTATAACAGTTCATCTCGAGTGTTACAGCAACTCCTTTATGATTCAAATTTGGCGACTAAACATAAAACGTATGAAAATTAATCCATGAAAATGAAGTTTGGCGAGTTAGCGAGGAGGAAAATGTATTGTGTGTGTGAAAACACAATACATTTTCTGATGTTATGAGTGGCATGATTATTACTCAGTTACATGTTACACTTCTGTTTTTCTGTTTCTGCTTCTTTTATTAAGTATTTAGAGTCTATTTTCTGTTTTATAGAATATTACTACATGTGGAAACTTTTAATTGGCCATATTTTGTTTAAACTATTACTTACTGTAGGTATCTGTTTAGCTGTAAGTTTTCCAAAGATGAAAAAAAAAATGTGCTGAGTAAGCAATTCTTTTCCTCACTCTATCTAAAAGTTTATTACACGATATTTAATATTGACAGTGAAATGAAAAATGAACAATTTCGACTGTGTACCAAATAACTACGTAGTTATACTATAAAAAAGCTAGAAAATTAATCAGCTCACCCGAAGTCTCATTGATGTTAAAAAACGGCGTGAACGGGTTCCCCTCAGACACCAGACCATATCTGATCTGCCTCGGAGCGCCTTTATCCCCATCTTCAGCTCGTACCCTGACGACCATGTCTCCTGGAGCCACTTGGCGAGGCAGGTGGGTGATTGGAGGAGCAGCTGTGAAGACTGGAGGCATGTCCTGCACATCTTGGACCACGACGACCACTTCTAAGCCGGCAATGTTGCGTGTATCTTTGCCTATTTCTATATAGGGATCCTGGAAGGAAAAATTACGAGGTTATTTTTTTTAGATATTTTGTCTTTTAAGCTTTTAACGAGGTTTTAGAACGAATTCCACGTCTCATAATAAAAAATAATACGTTATAGTGCTCATGATTGCGCACAACGTTTTTCATATATATACCTGGTCGTTACATATTTTTTCATAACCCAAAATTATAATCCTTTCCTTTTGGCTTTGCCGTAGTCGGGTAACGAAAAAAAGAGAGTAACCATTTAGTTTTCTGCCCGTTTTTCTCCATAGGAAACGACCAATTTAAACCGTGCACTGGCTTCTGACATTTTATAAATGCCCGTGTAGATTTATGTGAAATAAAATGTTTTGAATCTCGAATTCGAATTTGCAATACCAACAGCTACATACGAAGTTAAGTCTTCAATATTTTCGCAATAAAAGTACCTAAGTGCAGCTTATCCAGTACTATCCAGCATTGTCCACCTGTTGTAAATCCTCGAAACCCCTCGTTAGAACACCCACGGGACAACATGGGTTCTATTCTTAGCCCGAGACCACACTGAGGAGTCTCTGTTTGTATTATTTTATAGGCCGACTTTTAATCGGTAAATGTGTGCACTCCCACGCAGCATTATAATAGCCATCTAGCTAAACTATGGGTCAATAAAATCGGCAATGTGTTTGAGGTACATACACATTACTTTGCTATATTCTTGTGAAAAAAGGACTTGCAGTTTCTGAACAGGGTTTAAGAATTGAAGGATGTTTAATTTAAATAAACCAAGTAGTTCTTCATGATATTAGTACTTATACATATTACCAGTTTGTTACAATTATACAATGTCTAGGTTCGTTTACCTTACATTTATCTGCTTGGTAGGTGTCTCTTCTTTTGTAAATATTTCCAAGGAGCACTGACCCATGACCTATTAATACTTTTGTGTTCAAGGTTGATAGACGATAAATTTTATATCTTTAAAGGAACAAAGTGATGCATTTAACAGTATAATGTATCATACAAGGTTTTTATGTCCTTTAATTTGCAGTACAGTTATCATTAAAACATTGAATTATGCAGGAATTGTAACTAAATTAAGTAATAAAGGTTCACGCTTCAAATCTTTAAAGGACCGATTAACTTCCTATGAATATTAAAATGGCATTTAATTTTATAGTGAATGTGAACTTGTTAAACTTATTATTAGCAATTGAAGCCGGTCCTTTAAGTTTTAACAGATTAAGGATGTTATCTATACTAATATTATAAAGATGAAAGATATGTATTTTTGTGTGTGTGTGTGTATGTTTGTAATGAATAAACTCAAAAACTACTGTACCGATTTCAAAAATTCTTTCACCAATGGAAAGCTGCATTATTAGGGAGTAACATAGGCTATTTTTTATCCACATATTCCCACGGGAATGGGAACTACGCGGGTGAAACTGCGGCGTGCTGCTAGTTATTTAAGAAACCGTTACCTACGTCATTCAAGGATTCAAGGGCCTACAAAAAAGAAAGTACTACAAGAAAGATTTTCTGTATTTTCTAAATGGACCTGATCTGGATGCTTGTTTTAAATGCAACAACTACAATTTAAAAAGAATGCTGCTTGTTTTTGTTCCTAAAAATATTTCTCATAATGCGTTGTGGCTGTAATGAAAACCCTACTAAAATCCTTTCAGTAATTTCCGAGATTAACCCTTTTGGCTACACACTCTAATTATGTAAGTAGGTACAGAGGGTTGATAATGCGGGCCTTTAGATACCAACATACTACGAAGTGTATCTTTACAAACATATAAATGAGGCAGAGATTACATGGGATAGGAGCCCTCTACACATGCTGGCGGGAAACGCTTCCATCCGTTTTTCAAAAGTCGTGCGAAGTTAGAATAGGATTTAAATTTAGATATTTCCCATAACTAGCTTAATTAGCCGTTTTATTAAAAGCCTAGCCATTTCATTGAACTGTGCCTTTTAAGACGCTGACAACAGCAAAAGCTCGGTCACTCTCGGACTGTATAGAAAAGAAAGAGAAGCGCGACGACTAAATGCTTGCAATTTATTGCCAAATATATATATTTTATCGATTTCCTCAAAACTAAGTTGATCTATTAAAAATCTAAAACAACAAAGTTTTGCATTAAGATTCGATTCATTATTTGGTATAATTTTTATTGGCATAAGTAGGCTAGTAATATGGGATTTCTTTTTCTAAGGTCAAAGTTAGAGGTAACTTTGACGATCATTACTATCGAGGACTTTATTTATAAACATGTTTCGGAAACAACAGTGTTCTTTGAAATATAGTTAAAATTAACATATATTTTTTCTGCAGCTTGGAACTAAACAGATTTGGCTAAAATTTCGTTAGGAAACCAGCAATTTTTCAGTTTTTGCTGTTGTCAGCGCCTTAATCAGTGACATAAGTGACAAAGGCTAGTCTTTAAAATAAATTAAACAAAAGATGTCACTTAGGTCGCTGAAATATCGGCGCATTTAAATGAAAAGGCTAGGCAACCAACTACACGGCTGATTAAGCTATTTGGCTGCGACAGATACAAAAAGAATGATTGGTTTGTTTTAGGCTGTCAGAATAGAATTAGCTAAATAGGTGTTGGTTGGAAAAATATGACTTTTTAATCTATCAGGTGAACTGAGTTCCACCGAGTTTGATGATGTGTTAGTTATGTCCCCGACATCACAGTGCTATACGTCCGTTAAAATTCAGATAGACTGTAAAGCTATCTGAAGTCTAAAGTCTAATGTTAAATAATGACATAAAAGCAAGCAACCTCGGTGAAATAGCTCTAATTTCAAACATAGCTACTACACATACATCAGCTGGGTGTACCACAAGCCGCAAAATCCATCGCACTTGTTTTGGCATAATTAATTACAGTTTAAATACTGATCATTAGTGTACCAGATTGCGGGCTTGATGTCGCAAGAGACTTGGAATAATTAACCCTAATTAGGGGAACAGGGTTCATTTGAATAAACATATTGCTTTAAGAGCTGTAGTGGTCCAGTGGTTACGGCCCTGACTTACGACTTGAAATCGTGGGTTCGAAACCTGCCAGTCGGTTTGCTTTGTGTAAATTTCATCACCACTGCTCTCAAAACGGTGAAGGAAACCATCATGTCTTAAAACTAAAATATCGAAGATAACTGTCAACAAGCGGACTGTAATCCCCGAGTACGGATTCGAAGTTATATAAGAATATATACTCTTGCAGCCGTATTCATAGAAACTTTACAATCATTACTTATCGAAAATACTGATAAGCCGATTCTTTATTCAAAATTTTCCATAAATAATTTGAATTTAGAACCTCTGAAACAGTATTTTAATTAAGTAATGGATAAATAGTTTTTATGAATAAGCCTGTTAAATTAAAATCCGCTCCTTTTCAAAGAAAGGCGGCCTGGTTTTTGCAATCAATTTATAGGTTGACTAGCTTTGTTGGAAATTCGTTTGCGTGTAGGTACTTCACATCGGGATAAAATTTCTATAACTGATAATCCAGGCTACTAAGCATATGTCGAAAATACGATAGTCGATTGAACAATCGGGATGCCAGCGCCATCTAGTGGCGTTCGACGGAGTCTAGAGCCGTTCGTGCTCGATCGACGCTGAGTTTGCAGCAGCAGTCTACTGGTGGCGATCGAGCAGTGAACAAGTCTAAGAACCGCCTAGACTTGTGTAGGTACCTATTGTAGGAGAATACTGTTATTGTGAGTTCCAGAGTGTATTATAATTTGATTTAAAAGCAAAGGTTTTTCTATTGCGCAATAACCAACACTTCTCATAGTACGCCCACTCTAGGTCCAATATCATGGCTGATGTTAGAAGTGCTAGACGTACCATCTCCGGTATGTATGTGCAAAATTTCATCTGATTTAGATGAAGTTGTAGTTTTTAAGTGAAAGACTTCTCAAACATCCTCACAAATCGCGTTCATAATAATAATAAGTAGGAATATGCTTACCACAGCTAGCAGCGTCAAATGGTACATAGACTGTGCCTCGAAGTCTAGTGGTCCTACTAGGAAAATAGTCCCTTCAGTGTTCTCGGCTGATACGCGACGTTGCCGGATCGCGAAGAGTGGTGAGCCCTGTGAATAAAAATTGCAATTAGACTGGTATTTTTTTATCAAGGATAGAATTAAATGAATTATGAGGGTTCTACAGAGAACGGCTTATAATTAAGAAAGTTTTAAGAAGAGGAAATATTTTTTTGAAAGAAATATTAACATTAGGTAATTGGGGTCAAAGTAAATGTCGGTTTTAAAATATGATAATGAATTAAGTTATCAAACAAAACATTATTTTACTTTATCCTCATTCAAGACATTTTGGATCCCAGGATCCTTTCGCAACTAATAACAATATTATTTCCCACAGCTTACTTAGCGATGTAACCATTACAGAAATAGGGGTCGGTACCGATCCAATAAATTCACTTATCCTCTCACTGCACGTTACCCGGCCCACAACCGACGCTCTAAAATTACTCTACATGTAAGGACACGATCTACATTATTATAGCATTTAAGCCTATAAAACGGCTTCGAGAGCGGGTGCTAGCCATTCTCTGGCCTGTGAGAATTTTAACACGCCTAGCGCTTAATGTTCAGTAATTGCATTCCCGGCGGACGGTGGCCCATCGCGAAACAGACAACCACAATACACCATTAAGTACCAACCTAATGTGAACTCATTCGCGAAATAACATATTCATAGCAACTAGTTGCAGCTTAGCGGCTTCCCTAACAATCGGTTCTGCTCCGGAGATGAATAGATCTGTAACTGCATCGAAAAATGAGGCACACACCGCTGTAAGAGCATTATGTTGTTACTGTAAATTGAGCGAATTAAAGCGAAAGCCTTATTATCTTTTTTGTGCTTTCAACGCGTTTTTGTTGTTACGATTATCATTTTGAAATGGTACTCTACTGGGTCCGCTATTATAATTGTAACTTATAAAAATTAGATTATTACGCACGAATCAAGTTGTCGGCAACTGATATTGTTGTCAGAAAGGGAGTTACATGTTACGTATTATTACACTTTCCCGCAGTAATTTTGAGATTGATTGCCTATTCAAATTTGTGGGAGCCGGTTCGTCAGCTTGCACTATACGTAACGTTTGGGTCGACCACATAAAGCGTAAATGAGTTTCGCAAAGGCGTACCCCGCGTCAGCCATAACGCTGTGAAAATGATCCCTATTAACGTGCGAGCGAAACTTCATTATGTGGTTACAGCGTTATGCGTGTCAAGCACGACGCAGCGGAAAATATCATTAGCTAACCCCTAATCATCGCTTCGTATCGTGTCTCCTTTAAATGTAAATTACTTAGAGCGGATTTCACCAATGAAACTGAACCCCATCAGTACATCTAAACTGCGTTCAAGGGCTGTCAGCGTCAATATTCCATAGAAAAACAGTGACACTGACAGCTCATAAACGTGGTTTATACGCTGATCGCGATCAGTTTAGCTTGGTGAAAATGGCCCTTTGTACACTTACCCAAAGTTCGAGTTCCAAAGGCTTCGGCGTCACTGGGTTCTTTCTCGCGATTACTATCTCGAGGTCGGTACCACGTTTGGCGTCCTGTGAAAAATAATAATGATCTTTACGATCTAAAAGAGCGCCTGAGTACTATATTTTGTGAAAGTAAAAGTTTGCAGGTAGGCTGGTTAATAGCAGTGTTGCGTAATGACCATTGAATGTGATAAAACTATGGGAAAACTTGGTAAGTTTACGAAAGAAGCAATTAACCGAAGTCTGTCCAACACAAAGTACTACGACCCTACTCTTCTTGAAATCAATGGAATCCTAACGCTTCAGTCCATTTCACACTTTCAAATAACATCTTTACTCCAACATATCACTAGAGCAAAATTAATTCCAATATATTCTGGCTGGCGTCCTTTGTACTAGTATGCAGTACGTCATCATCATCATCAATCATGACGTCACGCGCTCACGGCACGCTCTCGGCACCTCATTTGTTGCATCCAACACCGACAGGTGCTTTTTCCACGTAAATCTGCCATTATAACTGGACTATGCAAATGAACATCAATATACCGGACAGTTTTAATATAACGACTTTTGTTGCCAAGCTTATGCAAGACTAATGAGTAATGAGTGTAATGGTGACCCATCATGTGTCATTTGAAGTGATAAAGTCCTACAACTTAAAGTTTGCAACCCCTGTTTAGAGAAATTGGTTTCAAAATGTAATTTTCTATTCTGCTTTTCGCTGACTTTTATGAAGGCTATATTATTAAGTGAGCATAATTTGAAGAGTTTATTTATATACCTATGCATAATGAAGAAGCAGGTACTTGCAGCTGTATTTCACTTAACTTGTAATGACGCCTTATGTAGTTTATTTATGTGGTATTTTAGGAGTGCAGGTGAAGGGACTACTAAAATCTTACAAATAATTTTAAGACGTCCCGTAATCATGATGTTTTTATCACCACCAGTCAGCGTTTATCATACGTCCCTGATGCAATTACTAAAGAGGCCAGAGCTGCCTCAGATTCAAGGAGATTCTAAACATTATAAAACTAAAATATCAACCTAAAATATGATCGATTAACTATAAGCAAGTTAACTCATAACTTATAAGAACTTATGCAATCCCATAATAAACTATTCATGTTGTTAATAGGCAAAAATCCATTTATTTCCGTCTAACTAAAATATTGACATGTCTGACAAAAATCTACTTTTCATGATATGGTCTCAACTCATCTAAACATTAAATTGCCTTATTTTCGTTTCTCCACTGTGTATCTGTGTGAGCTAAATTATCAAGTTTTCTTATCAAGTGATGCAGTGTACCAATAAGGCAGAAGCAGAAGAAAAAGATACGAGTAAGCTACTCACCTCCGGCACCAATACGATCCCAGGTTGATGGGGAAAAATGGTGTCCCTGGGCGTCGTGGCGTTGGTCCCAGTGACGGAGCACGCTATCCGCGAGCTTCGCCCCCGTGTGTTGCGCACCGACAGTCTGAAGTCCACGTAACGGCCGGGCTCCAGCCTCCTCAGCAGGATGACGTTGGCTTGACACACCGAGTTGTACCGGGTGCATGGAAGTGTTTCCACACCGATGTCCAGGCGACCCATTTGACCTGGTGGGAAAGAGAAAAGTTTTATAAGTACCTAATAACCTTCTAGTAGATGACCTTCCTCACTGATCTACAGGACCAACAGTTGCAGAATGATGTCTGTCCATATAATCATTTATTAAATACATCGTAGGTCATCATCTTTCTAGCCTTTTCCCAACTATATTGCGGTCGGCTCCCAGTCAACCCGGATTCATCTGAATACTAGTATTTTACGTGGAGCGGCTGCCTACTAGACCTCCAAAACCCATTAACTGGGTAAAATGGTACTTCTTGGCAAGACTGGTGTCAGATTTTTTCTGGCTTTTGACAATCCATAACGACTGCCAAAGATCTAGAAATGACAGCCGGGACCAACGTGCTGTCCGAGGCACGGAGGAGTCGCGATGTATTAAGATGTTCACCCATCTACAGACCGACCTCGGCAAACGTTACTTAACCTTGGAGATTAACGCGTGCGGCTGTTATTTAGCCACGAGCTCCTCAAATACATCAGTAAGTTTTTTCCAATAAGAACCATATCGTCTCGAGGGCATAAGAAGTCATTAGATTTCTTGAAAACCATGAGGAAAATAAATGGCAACTCTACTCTCTCTCTCTCTACTACTCCATAAAAAGTTAAACCTTTCTGGAATAACCAAAGCGAAAAAATCAGGCTTCGTCCATAATGGCGGAAATTGTTTGCAAAGGTTTCCGTAAATCAATGACAAATTAACTTCTCGGGTATCCCGACTAATGGAATGCAATAACGCTTTGTTTTCTTCCTGACTTTGCGATATTGGGTTACGAGGAATCGAGTTTACTTGAGTAAAGTTTTACTCTGTCTCTCCTAACTACAGCAAGGCACAACAAATTGGGTATTGTCTCCTCAGATTACGGTCAAGGTCGACTACCTTAGATTCCTTTTACAACAGGTATTATTTGGCATTTTTTGTCTGACGGCTTTGCTGATATTCAGCTCAAATAGTTGAAGACCAATCCAAGACTCACTGGTTTTAATAAAAACAAAAAAAAACATTAGAATGGAATAGAATAGAAAATATTTATTCGATACAGACACAACACAACAGCAACAAACGCATATTAAAAAAAAACCGGCCAAGCACATGTCGGACTCGCGCACGAAGGGTTCCGTACCATTATCTATAAAAATGGCAAAAAATCACGTTTGTTGTATGGGAGCCCCGCTTAAATATTAATTTTATTCTGTTTTTAGTTTTTATTGTTATAGTTGCAACAGAAATACATCATCTGTGAAAGTTTCAACTGTCTAACTATCACGGTTCATGAGATACAGCCTGGTGACAGACATAGATAAAGGAGTCTTAGTAATAGGGTCACGTTGTTACCCTTTTTTTTAAGGATGGGAAATCATCAAATGACCCCTTCCGCTCTTTCCGCTCTGGGTGGAGCGGCAGGGAGTGTCAGACTTTTACTGACTAAAACCCACCCATGCTCCTCCTAGTGCCTTTTGCGTTCCAGGGCCGCGGTAACTCTTTCGAACAAAATCCGCGACCCCCCGTTTTAACCCTTTGAGTACGGAACCCTAAAAGAGAACAATAATGTAACATAACAATAAAATTACAGTAAAATTGTGCTGAGCGTGCCCATACCGTATGGGTTACCATCTCAGCATTTGCTGGGCGTCAGACACCCAGCACCTGTTCCTATTCTATCCATCTGGATCAAGAGATGTTAATAACATACTTTTAGTGATAAAAACGATATGATCGATATGATTCTAATGCAATATTTGTACGATGTACAATAAAGAGTATTAATACTTTACTCTATTCTATAAAAGAAAGATAAACCCTTACCAATAAGTTCAAAATGCAGCGGATAATCGAAGTCAGGGTCGGAGGCGCGCACGCGGTAGATGACGGAGCCGACGGGGACGTCAGCCGGGACCAGCACCAGCCGCATCAGGGTGCTGGGGTCGAACACCGGCTCGCCGGCGCGCGCGCCTGCTGCCCACCACACAACCACCAGCGCCAAGGCGAAGGTCATCCTGGAAAGAGGAGGAGCATGAGACATTGTTGATATGTAACAAATTGTTTTTAATGGCTAAGCAGGCTTTCTTAGATATTAGGTACATTTTTTCCCGTGGGTTATCCCTCTGTTAAATCCATCAAAAGTTCAGTTTTAGCGATGAGAACACGTTGCGGAATTTGTTCGAAAGAGTCACCGCGGCCCTAAGGGCATTAGGAGGAACACGGATGGGTTTTAGTCAGTAAGACTCTGACACTCCCTTCCGCCCCATCCAGAGCTAAAGGAGTCATTTGATGATTTCCCATCCATAAAAAAAGCGATAAGACCGCCCATTTTTAAAACCTAATAAGACCTCGAAGCTCTTGATCGTAATGGTGCATACAAAGCAAAAGATTTTTTTTTATTTATTTTTTTTGTTTTTTTTTTATTTTGACATCCGTTCTACAATCATAACAAACAAACAAACAATTTTTCCCCGCTAATAAGAAGGTTTAGAGGATCATGAAAGTGCGCTGTAGAGGAAAAGTTTTGGGGATGTGTATTATAAAACAGTAAATTAGATCTTCTCGTCTCTTCAATAGTCCTCAGATTTTAGCTTTATGTAATGCAAATTGATTAGTTTTGGTACGGCTTTGCGTTTTTTGATTGTTAGGAATGCGGTAACAAATAAAAAGCACTTAAAGATTTTTCAGTGAGAATTTTTGCAGCTGCTGTTCGATACCAATAGTGCATTGAACCAAAATCGATAAGGAAGTTCGTCCTAGCTACGACATATATTTTAGTAGATGTAAGTTTAGAAAATTTCACAGAAGTATAGTCGGACAGTACCCTATCGGTTCAAATAAAAGAATAGCTGTAGTTACTTGCGTAAAATTTTAATGAACGATAAGTATTTTACTTTTTACACTTAGAAAGACTGTCTCTTTCTAAGTGTAAAAAATTAAAATACCTTATAGCTTAGCGTTTCACAAAACATTCACTTGGAGAATTTTTTTTTTACCCTTAGAGAAATACTTGAGACGAATTTTCCGACCTCACCCGAAATATTCCATTCCATTTACTCCAAGTTGAATCATAGAATCAACTCGACGAACAACAGTGACAACTTGGGAACAAGATCTTGCACCGACCTACTTCATTATCTCTAGGCATAACTCACTAAATCATATTTCGAATAGTTGAAACCAAAAGTTAGGTCCGCGTCCGTGTATCCACTTGTACGATAATGTCGGGAGCGAGCGAAGCGGGCATTACATTATAAATTGGCTGTATCTCCGTGATATTCTTGGGATCAGCTTCGACCGCAGCGCGCAGACTTAGCAAGCCTTGCGAAAGGGAAATTCGAGTTATGAAATCATACCGCTTCTGTGTGCCGACCAGGAAGTAGCCGCTCTTTATGACTCGCCCGTAATAACTCGTTTAGGGATGCTATCAACTCAATTTTATTTTAATTTCATACGCAACCTGCGTTTCTAATCTCGGATCAGCATTGTGCGATAAAATAACTGCAATTATGCTGTGGCCGTAACTCATACTCTATTACAAAACCATAATATTTGCTCGCTGTTATTATTATTAACACTAACTAAAATTTATTGTTTTTCGTTACAGAAAGTTACCACTCTTAATAGGTTAATAGATACCAGTTATTTCTTTAAGTAGTTCAAAACATTTACGAAACCGGTGTTAGTTTTCTCGTGTTCCTTGAACTGTGGCATAACTATTTTAAAACTAAATCCGGCCAGTAAACTAAAGTAAACCCATTCTCGTGTTGTCTGTGTGTTATCTAGTGCGCTGCAGTTGTGTAAGTAACACCAACAGCGAACAAGTTCACTGGCACGTTAACATGGAACATGTCTAACTTCGGAACTTTCGGATAAACATTTCGCGAAGAAAATATTGCGGAAGGAAATGGATACCACGAATCTGATATGTATCGGATTTCTGTTCAGGCGAGCGTTTTCAAGATTCTACGGTATTGGAAAATATTTTGTTTTGTATTCGAAGTTGGACTGGAGGATGTATAGGCTCGGTATGCGCGGGCTATTAATAATGTCCAAACGTCTGAGAGGCAATTATTCAGCAGTAAAACTTATTGCTTCTCTGTAGGGACTGTAGGGACGCGACGGTGTTTTAGAGGTGGTTCTGAAGACGAATGTGGACGTAAAGGCTCTCGGAGTTTGATTTAGCGCGAGCAAACTTCAGTGCGCGCTGCGTCACATTGGTGTTTCCTTGTGGCGCCGCGACCAAGGTGAAATATTTGTCTGACGCGAGCGCCCGCCGCCTGCGACACTAAATCTTGTCGCGTGCTCAACCCGGACTGAGAACTACACTACATCTAGCCCTAGATATCGGCAACATTTTCATAAACACCTAAATGTTGTAACGCTACCAATAAACCTACAATTTCGTCCATAACTGTAAACATGCCAGCCACACTTAATTATTACTTTCCGAACAATAATAACAAAGTCTATTGAAATATTCCCCATCTCCCGACGCCAATTAAAGTCATTTCGGGCAGACAGAGAGCTATTACTGCCATTCGATCATTCGGGAAAGCACAGGAACGCAATTAAGGTATCATTATCTCTGAGTCCATGCGAACCGAGAATTTAGCTTTAAATCATCTGACAGTCCGTTTATCCTTGACATTAATATGGTATGGTAATGTATGTTCTCGAAAAAAGCCATGTTCTTCGATGTAGACGCAAAGCATTTTGGTGTAAACCTTAAAACGGTTATCTTGGACAATCTATTTATAGGCACAGCGATCCCATAAAAAGGTATAGGCGTGAACTACACCAGAAATGGTAACGAGTACTGAAATTGTAGTGGAATATCATTTGTCATTATTATTTATGAGTGTTTTCGTTTTGAAGTGGAAAGTAGCGGTCGGTCGGTCCTGGGGCTTTAGTCCTTAACAGCGGGAGAGACGCGGCAAAAATGGAAGATGCACGATTTCGTCGGAAACCGCTCGACCGGCCGGCCGACCCGGCGCGGCGCGTAACAGAGCGTTGTTCCCTTTTGGTCACGGAACCCCATTACCGTAACACCGAGTGTGTGAGGAGCGGACGTGCGCCTCTCGCCAACAGATAGCCTCGCGGTCTCAGCCTTATTATAAATTCTAATATACAATCTCGTAACAACGTAACATTATGCGCTGGCGATCGATTTGTTGAGATACCGGGTCAGGGTTCCCAGCCTGCAGCCATCCCATCCTACCTTTTCACTCATAAACTTTTATTGCTAATTTACCTATTTATGACCCCAACGAATAAAGTCTGATTGTGTGTAACTACGAGAAAAATAAAACAAGCGAATTGTTTATGGTGTAAATAATACCGAGGGATCAATTTACTAAACTGAAATCGTAGGAAGTCAAACGAGTTCTCGCGATGGGATTAACGGCCCCTAATCCTATATTGGGAGGTGTTAACTAAATCCGAGATTAACATAATGTGATCTTATGAGGTTTTTCTGCTGCGTAAGAGTTCGGTGTAAGTAGTTTATTTTATTTTTATCGGGGTTACAGGTTTAGTATACAGCAATGTAATGGCCTCGGCAGCTCTGGCCTCGTGGGTATCAATATTATTGATTTTTCTTTCACATCAATAATGTAGTAAAGCAAATCGCCCGTCCGTGTATCTAATGAGGTGCTCGGCAGTTCAGTAAAACAGACATTATACTATCTGCACGAATAGAAGCAGTCGATTATACGAGATAATAACATTGTTCGCAAAATGTATCGATTTCTATTCTTGATAACTTCATGAAGATATCTCGGGTGATAGGGTCCGCTAATAAAGAGTAACAGTACCCGCAAATGAAGTCGCTTTAAGAAGCTCGGGGGAACTTATTAAACTTTATTAATGTCGTGCACTTAATCATGACCCCCATTTAAGGGGGTATCGTGGCGCTGTAAATCTGGACAAAAACGTAATTTCATAGCGAGAATCACGCGAACTGACCCCGTCGACCCCATTAACTGAGTATAGTGGGCTTAACTTGGCCTGTGCTCACAAAACAACACTATATCATTAGTTAGTTTATAGAAAAAAGTAACTTACTAAACGTGGCGTAACTCTTTTGAGCTATTAAAACGTGTTTCCATGAGCAGCTTTAGTAGTTTTAAATACAATTATGTAAAGTTTCTTTATGACTTTAAAAGTATTTTGCGTTTGCTTTAATGTTCTTCAAAGATTTACTAACAAATAATCATTAGCGAAGAAGCTTAGTTAAAGGATGGACAGAGAAGACCGCATGGATTTATGGGCAACAAAACGGACCTCAATAACCCGTGATGGATATGAGGTCCTACGACTAACTTTTGTGTTTCTCCTACCAGAGGCATTCATTTCTGACAAAAGTGATTTGTTTCCCATTAAATTAGTAGTCAGTGAGCCAATTTATTTCAAACAGGGAAATACTTGGAATAGCAATAGAAACGCTTTAATCTTGAGCATAAAACTGAAAATAACTTGTTTTATTTATTGCGTAAGGCATTGGAGACTTGTAGGTTAAGTTAGGTACATACCCAATGGTAATGGTACACAGCCCCATAAAACTTTACTATCAGATCAGATGCAAATAAACAAACTATTGAGTAACGCTAACGAAGCCATAATAAAATGCTCCAGATATAATTGATTAATGACTTATTCAATTACATTTTTATTCAGTATCGGATTATTTGTCGAAGATGCTATAACATGGCTATAAATTACTTGGCTAATCTCGAATGTAGAAACGTCAGTAATAAAATTGCTTTGAACATGAGTTGTTTTTATGTTTTTCCTTTCATAATATAAGTAGGTATGGACTTACCTACCTACCGAACTGGACTGTGAAGAGGTCATTTTAAATCGTTTTATATTAAAAGCAATTTCAATTTAACGGGTAAATTGAATTATAAAACCGTTTAGCTTAAGCTTTTTACAACTTGTAACTACTTGAATTGCCAGCTTGAAGAAAATGAAAGCTTTTTGTGCCAATTTTCTTTGAATGTATATTTTTTCATAATTTTATTCAAACTTATACGATACATTCGACAGTTACTATGTCTGTCCGTTTGTTACATTTTCACACCTACACCAATGAACTAATTTTAATGAACTTTGGTAGTCATTGACACTTTTATTTAAGTTTCAAGACAATGTTGACTTAATACACCTTAAATAAAAACTACTAACTAAAATATGGCGACAAAAAATTCGTCATCACCGCTGTCGACTGGAAGTGAGCCCAAAAGACTGGCGGCATTGCCACGTTGTATGGCAATGCTTATCCTCTGTCCGAGGTAAAAGCCAGCCCTTGGGTCACGCGAAGTGTGAAATAAGCGTTAAGCAAGTTCTTTAAATAACGCATGAAGACTCTGCAACCTAGATTATTATTTCCCTTTGAAGAGTCACACGAACCGTCTTTTGAAACTAAGAATGAATGACAACACGATTTAATATCACCTACGGACTACGATAGTCCCGTACCCGAACTAAGAACAACTTCTTAGTTCGGGTACGGGACTAATCGTAGTCCGTAGGTGATACGGAGTAGAAAACGCCCAACACTAAGGCCAAAACTACGGACTTCGGGCTTAGAGAGAACCTTCTGCTTTGCGTGAGTATCAAAAATATTGAAGGACATTAACATTATTTATATCCTGGAAGTACTTTCTCTAGAGACACTTTTCGAAAATCACGTCGGTGAAGTACAGCTTTTACCCATAAAAGTTTTTCAAGTGTCAAAGACGGTTCATGACTCTTCAAAGGGAAATAATAATTTAGGTTATAAAATAGAGCGTTCTTAAGTTACGTAACGGCCATAACTATCGGCCACCCCAGGTCTCGATAAATTCGCACTGGTCCTGCTTTGTCCGGTTACGTCTTCGACTAACATGCTGTAACAAATCACCCGCTATTATTTCTTCATTACAGCTCATTTCACTTTTATTGAAACGCGTTTCAAACTATAGGTTTTAATTAAAGGAATAGAGAACGTTCGTGACGTTGTTAAGTGCTTTATTGAAGACTGCTGGTTTGATTTTGTTAAAATTGTGTAGGTATGCAGTTACATCAGCAACAACGGCCTGTAATGTTCTTACTGTTGGGACATAGGCCACCTCTGTGAGAGGGACTGGACCGAAATTAGGGCGGGTCCGGTTATGGATGTCGAATGCTTTGTATTTTTGGTTCCAGACAAGTTGGTTTCCGACATCTTTCTGAGAGCAGTGGTGTTGAATTAATTGAGGCTGTCAGCGCAAAAGCGGCCTAACCCTCAATTTTTCATATTCTGTCTTATTTACCTATTACAAATAATTTTAAACATATATTTCTAGTAGAACTCGGGTTTACTCCAGGGCCATATCTGCCTTCAGCTACAGGATAAGCAGTTAGTGCTTTCCTCATAATAATTATTTTTGTCGAAAGACCAGTGGCATATGTTATGCTTTTGTTGCCTTGATGTAATTTCTAGAAAAACGCCCTTCTGTACTTTAAATGTTCCTCAAAATTTTGTAGATTTTACAAAAATAATTTAGAACGTCACCATTTCCCAAATTCTCCTAATTTATTGTGTTCGCTATTCACGAGGAGCGGCCATTTTGTTCCCTTTCCAATCAAGGAAAACGTTGCTTCTTTGTAAATTGTTGCTTTGCATTCTTCAAACTTCAACTGTTTTCTCATTTAGCGTTCACTTTGAAGTAGTTTCAATCGACAGCTTGGAATGTGCTGCCAGTTTTACAAGATCTATCGCTTTAAAGCACGGTAAAAGATAATAGAACAGTTCACAGGTCTTGAAGAGCTGGTTTTCTCTATTTATGTCATATTGCTCAATCGATACACCATCTTAGTTGCACAATGTGGGCATTTTTGCCCAACACTGCCCACTCCGCCATTGTATCATTGTACAAAGTATTAACTAAAACAATGAACAGTATTAGTACATAATTATGTACATATATATAGGTATTCGTATTTGTACGTTTAGTTACCGATCGTATATCAATTTGTTTGTTTGTTTAAGCAATTATAATTTTAAATTATGTTAATGTGTTTTCTGTTTTGTGTTTGGGCATAGCTTTTAATTTCATAAAAGGGTTTCAGTATTTCATTTATTGAATGTGATGATGATAGTACAAATTGAAAGATTTAAAAAATCACATACTTAACCATAAATTAAAAGCACAAATCTCCAGAGGTTGAGCGGTAGAGCATAAATATTATAAGCTCAATTAAATTGTAAGGTAAAGGGTTGCTTCTAACAATAAGTGTAAAAGCTGTAATTGATTGTAACTTAATGTTTTGATTGAGTTACATGATATGGCGCACTTAGCAATCAAATCATGTGGATTAAATAAACCTAACTATGCCTCCGGTAGCGTATAGCAAGTCTAATTATTTACTATGGTAGGTTAGGTAGGTATCTATTTAAAAAACTTAATTAAAACAACAGTTACTCTACAAGAACTAAAAGTAATTTCTCTTCAGCCACTTAATCGGTCAAATAATCTGTTTTAAAAGGCAAATTCTAGTACGTGTCGCAGATAAATGAGACTTTCGTTTCGTCCGAGAAACGAGTGAGATACGTGCCTATTATGTTCTTACGGTATACCTCTGATTGTTGTTTACCTGACAAGCCGAGGTAACAACTGGCTGGGAACAATTTGTTACACACCGTTATATACAAAAAAAAAAACAAATTGTGTCAGTGTCATTGGTACCACTTGCCACAGAAACGCAGAGCCCAAAATGACGTGTATTCGTATTTTAATTACCTTCAATTAATGATGTATTATGAGAGGAAAGTGTGGAGAAATAGCGTTCAGATAGGCGCGATGAAATTTTTTATCTGCCCCATAAGTCAAACAAGCTATTAAACGAGGCAGAACCCAGTAAAATAAACCATTACGAAAGCTATTTAAAATTGTGTAATGGTAACATTTGTGGGGCGTAAAGTGGATATCCTAATTGCACCAAAAAGGTTTACAGTCGTCATGAAAGTGTCAATACAGTTAGATACTGGCTGACGAGAAAAATAAAAAATCTTAATTTAAATCTTTGACGTTTGTATTAGGAGCACACAATAAATCAAAGATACTAATTAAGAATTATCTTGGTGGCAACACCGATTATTATTATAATAGAGGCTTTTAACACCCCTCCGCGTGGGAACGAAGACCAATGAACGAAATGAACGAACGTTTTTCATCCACACGACAGTTATGGCTTCAGTTGATTACATAAGGCCTTAAAAGTTTCTACAAAATGAATTCAAATGACATAAAGCTGTTAAAATTTAAATTATGACTGCGCCTTTAAACTGAATTTAATGAGCTATTGTCACAGTCAAGTTTGGTCTAAAATTGTGTTCGTAGCAATAAAATTGACCATATTGAGGTACTTCGGATTGAATGAAGCGATCGTCAGCGAATTCGTGAACGTTGCGTTAACTTTTTTTAGGGCTGTCGTAAAAAGAAATACACAATAAAGCACTTTTAGTTCGTAGTTTCTTTTACATCATAAGTTTTCCATTGAGGAAATTGTCAACGACTTGCTTAAGCAGTGTGATAACTTGATAAATCATGACCATGTGAAAATAATGTTTTCTTGGGAAGCTTATGGATTGCGAGAGGGAAAAACGAAAAATTGGTAAATGTTTTACCGGAACTTTACCATCAAATTAACAAGAAGGTTCTACTTTAGCCTCGTGAAATAACAAGATACTTTGTATTAAAGCTATCGTCTAATCTAAATAAAAGCCTGCATCATTCGTTGCGGTTAAGAATGTAATCGTATCGAAGCAATGGCACATTTATGGCTAACCCGCAAATACCGTAGTAGGCAATTTAAATACGCTACGATTCACCGTATCACCGATAGTAGCTACTTTTTCTACTACCGCCATTCCTGGCAAAAAAGCAAAAAAAAATACAAGAATATTGCTTTGTAATAACTAGGTCCGATTAATTCAATTTTACGCCCAATTCAATTATAAAGTGGAACATTTTTTTTGCACCAAATATCGTTGTTGAAAGTGGGGCCACGCGTTAGAAAAACTTTTTATTGCTATCAAAATTGAAGTCGTGATCTTTGGTATAGTGATGCGAGGAATTCTTATATTGCTACGATCGTTAAATGCCCCACATCTGGACCAACATTAAATGCTTTTATTGGTTTGTGCCTTATTGGTCTGTGTTTAAAAAGTAACAGTGTAAATAAACAGCTAAACATCACGTAAATGAGACTATAAAATAGAACAACGGAAAGGAACAACGTTTTCAATGTAAATAGGTGATTTGAATATTTTATAGCTTGAATAATTTTAGGTTACTATAAACACAGCAGTGATCTTGTTATAGTTTTGAGCATTCAGAAAAAAAGAAACAAAGTAGGTAACAATTAAAACCAAAATCATCATCAGATCTTTTTAGGACCTTCTGACACAACAAAGGAACATATTTACATTTTGAGTGAACAAGACGATTGTGACCTTATCTGTCAAGTTGTCAACGGGGATGAGAACATTTGAGAACATTTTATTACAGTACTCACAAAAAATGACGTGAGCGATGAATTCCAGACGTGGCCTAATGATATGGTCTATCTCTCATCACAAAGGCACATTGTGAAGGTTTCCGGCGAGCAAAGCTGTCAAATATAACTTGAAATGTCGTGGAGGCGCCACTTGCAACCGCAAACGTCATCGAAACGTCAAATCCGGTAGATTTCAATTTTAGTTCTGTACTTTGCCACCGGACATCTTATGCTGGGTTCTCAGTAGAATTATAAACGTCTTTAATAACCGACAGCCAGGCAATGTCGCCTAACAATAAGCTGGTGCCGGATGTTCAATCATTCTTATTACCATAATATAATTCTATCACTGTCGGGAATTTCACGATTCAATTTCTAGTTTTCCTTTTATTGGACTTTGGTGTCATCTTTGACGAATTGTTATAGGGTTTTGTAACTTCGACGTGCTTGGACTTCGTGTTAAGGATCAAGATAATAAAGTTTCCTACATGAATAGGTTTTTTTCTGGTATTATTATGATAAAAAATAATCGTAGACCCGTAACTATTCTCATAGAATGTGTTTTCCTCGAAAGTGTTGAACAAATCATGAAAAAAATAAAAAACATAGAAATTAATGAATTTTGGATCTCTTATACGTTTAAGGATGTCATTATACATCTTGACAGTTCTATTTGGTATTAAAGTCTTAGGCGCCCTGTAGAGATTGGCTTATTATTACGACCATAAAACCAGTGCCCGTGATATTCTATAAGCGAGAACGAAAAGATCCGACCTACTTAATCTGTAGGACAGTCACCCTCCCAGCTACTGTTCATTCATCTTAAATAATCCTTTAATTGTTAGTAAAAGGGTATCGTAGATCTTTGGAACAAAAAATGAGACTGTCAATTCTAATACGGGGTCTCACATTACTAGAAAAAAAAAACAAATAAGGAGATGAGAATTAAAAATAACAAAAGGGCTTATTTATTCAATCCCTTGCTTTTAAACCACTCGTTTGAAGTGGTTGCGAAATATTGTAAGTCTGATTTTAACCTCTAAATGCTGAAAACTGTTTTAGTACTCATTTGAGTTTTATCATGTAAATACATTATATTCCTCACACGTCTATAAATGTTCATAGATATTATAATATGTTACGTTACAAAATACCAGAGCACTGTAGGTAGGTTGAACACGAATCTACGAGAATAGTTAACGAGCCTTCGAGCCGGATCGTTACGTCCAAGTCATGTGTATTATTAAGCCAAAGAAGGAATGCGCGGCCGAACCCGGGTCGCCCGCTAGTATGCAGTAGCCGACGTGAGCTATCTCCCTACACACGTTGACCTTAGGGCAACAATTACATCGTTCCATTTTGCTTGATTTCTGTAGCTGTATTTGAGTATGTTCGTGCATAAAGTGTAAGGAAATGTCCAAGATTCTAAGCTTAGTTTTGAAATTCTACCTGCAAGTTGTGGGCCTAAGCCTAATGATTACATATGATAGTAATAATGCGTTATGGGCTCTAAATAGCTTTTATTTCATTTTAATTTCTGGTTCTTGATTCGGATTAAGTAGCCTATAAACGTTATAAATGAAAGCAAATAATTCAAGATACAAGCATGTACCTAAGTATACTTGTTTGCAATGAAAGAAGATTACAAAAACTTATGAGGACACTCCAGCGAATTAAACTCTTGAAGCACTTAACCTAAAAATTGTAGTTAGATGAGTGGTTAACAAACACAACAACTATTACAAGACCTCTTTGATAACAGTAACGACGACAAACCAACAGAATGTGCTGACTAATTATGAGACTGTAAAACAACATCTTAAAGGAAGATTCGTCTAATTTTTCTTCAAATCAGTGTTCCTTTGTAGAACTTAATGCTATTAACAGCAAAGAGATTGTAAGATTAGCCCTGGTTATAGATACGAATCTTTTGACCCCTGATCCGCTAATAATCGTGTAGCCGTCTTATTTGGTGGGTATTATTGTACCTTTTTAGTATCGACACCGTCACACGACGAGCGGCACTTGTTCACGATGACTGTGCAACTGCTTTGTACGGCAAAGTGTAAACGAGATGTCTTTATTCGATAGTTTCATTCTATAGGACAGTGTTATACTTGGAAATGAAGATAAGTTGGTGGAGGTGCGGAAGTTTATGGAGGTCACAAACCTTGAAACAGATCTCTGAATACTCTACGGTGGGGTTGGGAATGCAGTTCTGGCTATAAGCTTCATGTAACATGAAATACGCGCTCGAAGAAGTTATGCAGCAGTCGTAAATATAGAACACAAATCTTTCCGAATAATAATGAAACAAGGTGCAGTATCTTTGTTTGTAAAGAAGAAGCTTTTATGGCTACCAGGCCAAATTGATAAATAAATAAACAATACATTGATACTCCAGGAAGCTTAGACAGCTGTTGATGAGAACTGAACGGGGGTCGTAGACATGATTAGAGGAATGCAGCAGGCTGCTTAAGTAACGATGGAAGTTCTGTATATAGTGTCACATAAAAACGATGAATCGCCAAACAATTTCAATCTATTCGCTTCGAAGTCAGCAGCTATGCATTTCAAAGACCTGAATATGAATTTAAGTCCGTTTGCAACACAAACAACTTGGTTTGCTCGATCCTGTGCCTCGTTACAAGCACTTCCACAAACAAAGCTTCACATCTTGGAGCACTTGTGTGGCTGCAATAAATACTTATTTGCGATACCGTGAGCTTGTCATCGTAAGGTACAATCAATGGACGAGAGGCGAGCCGGTCGGTCACTCCGCTCGGGGCATTGTTCCCATACAACTTATATTTGCTTTAGTACTAAACCCATCGCTACGTTAAATGCCACCCATACGATTGTAAATTGCTGTTATTGAATATGACTAGCATACTTTGTTTGCAATGAACTCGATAAAACTTTATAGTGTGTATGAGAAAGTCGTAACTTTTCTACTATTGATATTGCGAACTAACCCCGTTGTATGTGTGTAATGTTCATTGTTACGATGCGTGATCGTTTTTTGTTTATTTTACTTCGCGAGATTATCGGTGCCATCAAAGATGACGGTGATGCATGCAGGCAACTAATCATTTTAACGGCTTAAGGGGTTTGTTTGACCCCATCATGAACTACAGCCATAGCTTATGTCCTCGGAAGTTGTCTAGAACTAAAAGTATCCAGCAGAGCCTTATTCATCTATCAATTGGTCGCATTAGAGGCAACGAGGCAGTGAAATGTTTATGAAGTTGCAATGGGCTCATTTATTATAGGACGCACGCATGCTCCGGCGCAAGACGTGTTTTAAAATTATAATTTATGGCTTATTTGAGTGTCGAAAGAGTAGATTGTGTGGGCGGCGCTGGTTATAGACGTTGTACGTACATCTTGTGCGTATCGGTGTAAATGTCGTCGCCTGTATTGTTTGTAACGGTGTAATGCACGCTAGGCTGCAATCAACTCGGATTTATAGCTTGGCGGTATGTGTGAATTATCATTATGTTTCACATTAATAATACATTACGGACGTGTAACAATAGTTTCGGCACTAATGGCAACTACTTATTTATATGGTCTAGTTTGGCATCTAATAGTAATTTGCTCGGTTGTTGGACTGAATTATTTTTCAAGACAATTAAAGCTCAACGACCTTCTGAAAATTCTCAACTAACTGGAACTATATATAGGTACCTGCACTTAAATAAAAAACTCTTAATTAAATAAACTAAAAATAATCGACGACCTTCTTGATTGGTAATAACTAATAAGTGTAATTGACATCCGTAGGTATCCGTACCTTCTAATCAGAAATACACACTGAAGAAATATATTGATCTAGGTACAAGTCTTAGTAGAAAATCCTCAGTCAAGACGCTCTCTTGCCAAATAACAGAATCCTGAGCAAAATCCTAAAAGCATTATTCGTTTCACACTTTATAAAAGATAAACCATTTTCTTACAGTTAACGTTAAAAATATGCAAAGTAAAACGCTAAGATTAGTATCGAAAGCGTATCTAAATGACGTGTGCGAGTTGAGGCGAATAACTTGCGCGGGCGCTTATAAGGGCGGTGCTTAGTTTAGGCAGGATACCATCGGCAGATCGAGCGATATGTTTAGTCTAACCTCTCCTTTTATCCTTTTAGAGTCTGTATAGTCTAACTAAGCCTTATAGGAGCTTGACTTTTGACTGCCTAAGTATGTGACTAGGAAGCTTTGCTTGTGATAAAATGCGAAGGTAATTGGTAAAGAGGTTCTTATCAAGAAGCGCGTATAGTTATTGAATAGCAGATTAAAAGGAATACACTTAAATGTCCCATTGTTCCCCTTATTTTTCTTAATCGATTCAATATTTTATTTTATTATGAAAAATACTTTATTTTTCTTAATTTAATCAATCAATTTAATTAGTTCAATTTATTTAATTAATTTATATTAAATATCAAGTGTGTAAGTGCACACCTTTAAGTGAAGAGTTCACTATAGATAATATTAGTATAAACTATGATATAATTTTTTGTAAATGTTTGTGTGAACTATTCGTTGGAGTGCCATATTAATAAATAAATAAATGTCCCGCGTCTGAACTCGGTTTAAACCCTCATCGCATTTAGGTAAGCCGTAGCGTGCCGTATCATGTCTTCGTGTTTCGTTAAACAAAAAGAATTTTGAAAATCGGTCCACAACTAGCGGAGAAATCGACGAATAAATATTAAAAAAAAATGGACAGTATAGAACCTCTTTCTTTTTGAAGTCGGGGTTAAAGTCAAAAGATAGCCTATCTTGAGGAATTTAGAAAAAAAAAAGATTAATGTCTAGTTAGGGACTTAAAGTTAATTTAACATTAAAACAAGGAAGCAAAAGCAATAAATCATGATTACAAATTATAATTACTATTATAAGGCCTTCGAAATTGGTCGCGCCACTCTTTCAACTTGTTATATCTTCGACCTTTGACACGGAGTACGGTTTTTTATTTATATCAATGTTGTTATTGCAATCTATTGTTGTCAGACATGATATATTGGATCTTTTTAAACACGTATCTATTTTAGATAATCGGCTAGTCACGTTGTTGCATAAAGTGGTCTCCCCTTTATCGTCGCTGACAAAAAGAAGCAAAGAAGCAGCTTGTTTATTTCTACACTGTCTTTGAACCTGGTTCAAAGGCTGCTTTACGTATCGCTCATGCAGGTTCGTAAGTAAGCCTTGAGGTCGTCCAAAGGTGTATTACCAAATATAGTGACGTTTACGATACGTCGATAGTATCGACGAACGACATGCCTACGGTACTAACAATACAAAAAGGTAACAGTTAGTTATTGTGATTGGTTTCGGCAGGCAGTGCGCGGGAAAAATCTCAGTCACGCTTACTCGTGGCCCGGGACCAAACTCGATCGAAACTCGATCAGATAAGAGATGCGCACAAAAATACCGAGTCGATGGTCCGATGGAGCGATCCGCAGTCGTGATCGATAGAGAACCCAAGTGTCACGCGCAGGGTCGACGCCCTGCGGTCAGGGTCGGGGTTCCTCGTCTTGCATTTATGCAACGCAAATATCGTTTCCCTCGACGGATACGTCGTTACGTGGAATATTACATGTAAACACTTCATTGTTATTCCCTATCGAGTGTTTTTATTCGTGACTTTCCGACAGCGCGGATCGTACTTTTATTTGCCGAGTTCGCGTCTGGGTGTTTAACCTCTGTTCCGTCATGTCAGTGTTTGTCTAGCCGCTCATTTGATTAGAATTCGTGATATCTTTCCAAAGAACAAAAGCTCCGTGAGCGAATTCAGGCTTCAGTTATTTTGCCATCGTGTTACTAATTTCCATATAGCCGCACGTGAAGCTCTAATGAACTTAGCAATAAAATATTACAATGCGCATGTTAATAAGTTCTTGCATGCGAATGTATTAAGAAAATTTATATTTCCATTGTAGCTCGTAATCATTCCACGGGATGCTCTGCTAGTCCGTATTGCAATTGGCACTGACAACAAACGTATTAAGGGACTGCTAGACGATTCGTTCCATTCCGTTCCGGAACTTAATACTTACACTTGTGAACGCTAAACGCCAATTTCAAAGCGAATGGTATCAAATCACCATAAAGCTATCTCGGTTATGGCTCAATATGGAGCGCACGGAATAACGGACAACTGTTCACTTCTGAGAATGATGTAGGTACAATGTGCACTTTGACCTCCGCTACGGTTTAGGCATGAGATTGAAGCAAAGAATATGCAGCGACCCACAGGATTATGATAAACTTTACAATGCTTTTCAACAAAATATGCTCAGACTATGTTCTCGTGTCGACAGAAACATACCTATTCTATTTTGTTATTCTATTAAAAGTACCAACAAGTCATGGAGAGTATGAAACTAAGTTGAAGGCAGTGGAATGGAGTGTGCTAAAGTTATCTTATTATTTTCTATTTCTATATTTAGGATTCTATTATTAAGTTGTTTGAACTCGTCGTACGTTTACGCTTTTATGACTTTCACGACCTTTCGTATAAGAACCAGTAATAAAAACTCTTCAGAAGTAATAAAATCTAATTCAGTCATCGTGAATATACAAATTCATTGAAATCCTTTACAAAAACAAACCATTGTCTCATTTTACCTCTCTCTAACACGTAAAGTTCATAGTTTAACAAATTTCATTACAGTGTACTCGAAGTAGATCAATCACTAGTATGTACCTGTTTGGGGCAAAAATGTAATTGAGTGGGGTCAGGTGGTGCCCCATCGGCGCGGGAGCATAGGTTAATCGAGTGTGCGCCTGAACAGCCCGCTGCCATAGGCACAAGCGACAGCGATAAACGACAACTTATTGCCTTTTAGAAAAATAAATTGGGTACAGATAGGATCAGGAGATTGGGAAGTGTTAAATTGGGTATTGTGAGATCAGAATCTTATGTCGTTGCGCGTTTATAAGTAGTTTGAGGGTTATTATGGGGATATGTTCACTTTTTTATTTCAAGGATTGTTGTTCAATTTTCCATTCGTATTTTTAAGTTAGGTACTTAGTAATCCGTTCAAGACCTTTAACTTAAATCGCGCCGGTTAAAGTCGACTCCATAAAAGGGTTAATGACTACAAATGTCGCGTTTAAAATTCTCTGTAACACGGAAATCAAAGCGACATTTTATGTCATCACGTTGAGCCATAGTCGTAACATGGTGACATGGGGTTATCGCGCAGTCTTAGCAGTGTGTGCACGGTCTGGGGACGCGGAAGCGGCGCCGGAGTCGCTGATAGCACCACATAATAAAACAATGCACGCTAACACGCCCGCGCCCGCCACTTTGCCTACGATCCGCCTTCTTCATTGAAAATTTAAGGGCAAAGTGATTTACTTCGATGATACGATGATATGCTATTCACTTCGGAAATGACTATAACTGGTAAGTGGTCGCGACGTTAACGATATTATGATTAACTTTATTATCTCGGGTCAAAATCTACACCGCTTTTCTAAATACAATGTTTAAACTCAAACTCACCCGTATTTGGAGACAAATCCAACCAAATCGTATATTGCATCGGTTCCCACTTTAGAAACATTAACACTACACACGAATAAAATATACATAAAATGTTACGTAATCATTCTTACAACCATTAGATTTGTAACAATTTAAGTTGTAGATACAGTTAAAGTTTAATGTCATTACTTACTGAATAAAAATGATATCCAATTAAAAACGTCCTACGCATCGTAAGAAACGAATGATACTGCATTCCGACACTCGGCCTAGCTCTCGTGTGCTGAAGAAAAAAGTGTATTTCTAACGCATAAAAACTCGTGTGATTATCGAAATTTTAATGAGCCCATAAATAACATTGGGCCTTTGATTTTTATTCGAATATAGGACAAATTGGAGATGCACCCTCGGGTCTCGACAGTTAACAATACTCAAAGGAACGTAGGGTCAAACGTTTTTTCTTCTCGCCCAAATAAACCGTTTTGAATGGAGCCTTGATTTTATGATTTATAGAGCCCTTTATCCTCTGCTTCTCTGTATTCTGTTTTGATTGAGGTTCCTTTCAGTGCTCCGAAGATTGATCGTTTCTGATGGTGTGGGAGTTTTTGTTGACCACGTCTGAGTGTAAATATTTTAGTTTTATTTTTGATTCTCTATGAAAAAGTGGTCTGAGCGGTGGCAGGAACGAAAACATATCATTTGTTGGGTTTGAAGCTTAGGTAATCCTTCGATCGATGGTGTTTATGTCCATTTATAAATTCTATATAATTGCCGCGGAATTTGTGTCACTAGTTAATTTATCGATAGTTAACTGCCAAATCACGTCGGTTATAGAACTCATAATTATAATTGATAGTTTATTGGCAAAGTAAAGCCAGCAAAATTGCATTTCAGTGTCGGCATTGAGATATTGCCGTTTCCAGCTGTATCGATTGCGAGGCATTCCGGAGCCTGCGAGAGGCAATTGAGCAATAGCATCCACCGCGGGGTCTACCTTCCTAGATTGTTCCTTCGAGCCTTAACTGAATACGTCTATCCTGCCGCGATAAACCTATGAACTTTACAGACTTGTTCTACTTTTAAATATTGGTACTATGAAACATTTTAAAATTCAGAAACAAATGACATACGTGCACGTTATTATTTTCCTTAATAATCTATCAACTTACATAGCCCTCAACAATTTATCGGTACAATCAAAACTGAGCTAAGCTAAGCGGTGCTTTGTAAGCCTATCTGTCCTCTTACCCGATGACATTTCTCATTAGGCACCTCGTAAACAAGGACACTTGACGCTTACTAATACGTTCAAGTCAAATCTTTACGACTATCGAACAATTTAAAGATGTTGAAGGGTCCTAAATGGTTACAGGATTGTTATAAATTACTCTAGGGAACGAGCAAGCGTGATTTCGATGACCATTAAGGGTCCCTGACAAACTGATTGACTTTAACGAAGCTGAAGACAGTGGTATCGTATTATAAAAAGGTTTTTCTTGTGGTCAGAATTTGGAAGTCAACGGTACTTTTGACTTTTAAACCCTCAGAATACAAAAAATCCTAAAAGAGGAACTTTCACAGAGCAATAACGGTTCTGGAAGAGACATTCAAAGGCATGTCAAAGCATAAAACCGAACCGCTAAAGGGCTTTATAAATTGGCCTCGCCGAATCTATCCCATGTGTTACACTGCCCGAAGGCAGGGGACTGCAATTGAAATGTCCCGCTAGCATGTAGTGGGTGCTGGCCGTGTCCATTTCCGCAATTTCAAGACGTACAAGAGCCGATCGTGTACCGACAATGGGCGCTATCGTGGGGCGTCTAATCACGAGGGCCGTTGTACTGTTAGGTCGCTGTATCGCCCGCGGCCGAGCGAGCTCGTAATATGCGTGCGAACGCGATTCGATCGTCTCGTCGCCTGCGCAACATCTCGTCTGATCTCGGTAACGTTTGCTGGGAGCACTATCTGACAATGCTCTAATCACTGTGACCGAACTAGCTTGATTATGAACGGACAAAGGTCTCGAGAGTTCCAACTTAATGGCTTGTCCGTTACACGTTAGTATAATCGATCGTTAATTGCTGGTTAACATGAAAAATATTCCAAAACGGAATGAACCGAATGGTTGTACATGTAATGTCGAATTACTTGACAGTTAATTAGGGCCTGCCATTCAGCCGCAGCCTTGTTCAGAGCTTTGTGGCAAACTTGTAGTTTCGTAATATCTGTCGTGTGTCCGCCCGCCAACAATACTGCGCCTATGATTTATGGTCCCCAGCCCTTGCCGCAGATTGAACTCTTTGTAATCATTGACAAATTATGCGGCTACCATTTACTTTTATCCGGTCTAGCTTTGTTTCTTGTTAAGAATGTAATAGCTTCGATAGCAAGCAGTTGAGTGCGCAACGAATTATAATAAGCACCTACCTGATACCGTTAGCAGCTGACATTTGAGATTTACTTTCATAGGCATTGTTTTAGTTTATAATAAATATCGGCATAATTAGTGCTGCTGAACATTATTTAAGCAGCGCACGGCGTATGACTCCCAGGTAAATTGGTTCCCTTGTCGGCTTTGTGAGAGGTAAAGTAAGCTTCGGGGTTTATAACATCATAATGATCACTAGTTACATTATCTTTTCGAAATGTACCGGTGAACGACCATATTTAGTGGCAGAAGTGTACGGCTTGACGCGTAAACAAACAGAGCTACCTATTATGTAAACTAAACACAGCCTTCTTCCGTCAATCATGAATATTGGAACACACTTCCAGAGAACCATTAACGCGGACACGCACGTTATGATTTGCACTATTTGTACTTTGTAGCAAAGTAATGCTATCCTTTGCAAGATAACCATACATTTTTCATGCAGTTCCCTTCTCGTGTAACAGTACATTTGCTTACAAACAACATTTATTAAGGTCGGACACAGAGGCGAGATTCCTATGGCTAGCTCTATGTCTGAAATAAACACTTATAAATCTCAAAAGGGTTATATTTAATCACTGGTGCCCTCACAGAAAGCACGTTTGTAGTTGAAGTCTGAATTATTTTAAAGCTGAGACTGGGTCTTTTATTGTGGCCAGGCATAGTAAGACCCCGGTAAATCAGCTTAGTAGACGGATAGTATGAGTGTTATCTTCCCTACTTTGAATTGTATGAATCTAGCTTTTGATTTGTTCTTAGTGGACTTGTGAAAGCTTCTTGTCTCTTCAGTGTCATTTGTGCTGCTTTCGTGAATTATTTATACTGGGAACTGTTTAAGTATTTTGAATGTGGGAAAGAAAACACTGTTCACTTGGTATGAGATATTACGGCCAACTATGAAGTCTTTAAAAACTATGGGGATTGCTGATGCTATCTACAAGAAACTAAATCCTTTATTTCAAATAGACCTGTAACTGGTCTATTTGAAATAAAGGATAGGCACTTTTGCTCACCGACTCTATGGAGATAGAGTTGGTGAGCAAAAGTGCCTATCTCTCTTCTCTTCTCTTAAATTACTTACTTTGGAATAAAGAAGATTTAATGGAGAACAACGTGCAAGAAACTCCCATGGACACTATTTTAAATCAGAATTACTAAATCACGGTTACATTTTAAGGTTTCTGGAAATTGCCAAACCTGAAGACAAAATCCAAAATCAAGATTTTGAGTTCCACTTTGTCTAACAGTCCCATATTTATGGAGACACCTCAATGCCCTTGTTGGCCAAACTACTTTCTTTATGGTACAAACAGATAACCCTATAAGTACAATAGCAATACGGCAACCTGTTGGAGTTATCTCTTGTATCCGGCAACACTATTGAGTGAACGAGTGAACGAGTGAACGTAAAGATTGAAGCGATAACATGACCGCATTGAAGTTTGAAAATTGAAAAGGCAGCCGCAATTAATATGCAAGAAACGCAAACTTTTTCTTTTAGAACAAAATATGAACCTCTGAAAGGAATACGAAGTTTCATAGATATTGTAAACCATCGTTGTGTAGGATTTTCAAATCTAAGACTTTTGAAAAACATGCCACTATGTACTTACCTTTTCAAATAATGCGAGCTTTGTGTAGTTAATTAACAGAAAGTGTTACAACTTTGTACGATTTTTTAGTACGAAATCATGTTATTTTTTATTTTTTTTTAAAACGTTGCCCCACACTAGGAATTTCTCCTGTATCGTGGGTGCGTTCATAAACATATAAACTCACATACACAAACAGCCAGACCCGGAACAACTATCTGTAGGCCAATACAAATATTTGTTCCGTGCGGGAATCGAACCCGTGACACGCAGCGCAGCAGTCGACCGCTCAACCACTGCGCCAACCGTGTCGTCCAATGTTATAATATTTAGTTTTAGCTATTTTTTAATTGAGAACACCCAATTCCATAAGGTTTGAGAACCGGCCACTGTAAAGTGAAACTGACTTAAGTTACGAACCAGCTGCTAGCATTAGCACTTACAATCAAAAAAGGGTCAAGTCCATTTAACTTTATTAGCTCCGAACTTTAGAACAATTGAATAGAAATCCATTTCGCAAATGTTGGGCAAAGTTTCGTACAAAATTCGTAGCTTGGTTATTCTTCATGTTGTCATTTAAAGTTAGTTAAAAGCTAATAATCCTATAGTCAGCTTATTCAAATTTGAACGTTTTGGTGTAACAGATTGAACGTGAAACCTTTGAGGTGGAATCTATTTTAATGCTATTAGTAAATGGATTGGGTTCAGTGAGGAGACGCTTATGGATGGTGTGGCCAGTAACTGTCGACGGTCATAAAGATGGGGTTTTATTACGTGTTTGTTTTGAATCTTTAAAGGCCAAGGATTTCTGTTGTATTCTTGTGTTTTGATGTTTTGTAGGGTAAAAGTTTATTTGATTTACAGGTTTGCCAGAAAATGGGTTTCTTTTTTTAATCAAGTATGTACCTATTGTTACTCTTTCCAGCAGTATTTTTCTAAGTAGGTCATGATAGTACGTTCTCCATTTGTATTTGTTCATACCTGCTACTGTGGCTTTCAAAAGCAAAACAAAAACAACCGTTTTTTTTTTAAAAAGACACAATTAACTTTTCTCCTTAATCTTTCTAAAAATATAAAAGTTAAAATAAGCCTAATTGGAAAAAAGTAATTTATTCCAATTAGGCTGTGACCCAGCACTTTTTGAACGTCAAATTTTACATAAAGACAGACCCCTAAAACGCGGGCGCCCGTCACCACTTCCTAGTGTATTAGCTGAGAAGAAGAAGTGGCACAAACTCCCCAGAGAAGCAATTAACTCCCCTCGTAAAATTAAAACACAAGGCTAAAACCTATTATATTGTACGGAACACTTCTAAGTCCAGCGTAAATCCGTACAACAGCATATTGCGGTCAAGTGGGAGCAGTAAGGCGCTTAGTCTGACCCAACCACCTCAGACTTAAACGACCGGAATCAGATTATAATTATTTTTTCTTTCACTTTCCATACCACTGAGTAAGCCACTTTACAAGTACAGCCAGGGGAACGCATTGTTTAGCAGATTAGATAAAACATAAGACATATCACCAATATCAACTAAATTTATCTGTGTATTCAAATTACAGCCATCATTGTGAATAAATACAACGCGTAACAGAATAAACGCAATACCTCTTAAGGGGCCATGGTGTGAAATCGCGAAAAAGAATCAGCTGTTCAGTAAATTGCGTTTATTCTGTTACACGTTGTATGCATAAAATTGCTATTGTAATCTATGTTCATCTGGATAACAACACTTTTCAATAAGTGAATTGCGCAGGGCAGTTCATGTTGTAATATCCACCATTAAAAGTGAAACTAAACATTTTTTGTTAGCAACAAGAAAGACTGTTTCATACAAACATTTCGTTATATTTTTCGGTTGACCTGATATCTATTTAAGATACACAAGCATGATGAATAGACAACGATCCATCTCGACAAACCCGGCTCACGCCTGCAAATCGCAACAAAGGCCGTTCAACTAAAGTCAACCACACAACAAGGAGATAACTGTGCAATCATTTCACCCGTTTCGATATTATAAATGATCCCAGATCGGATCACTAACTAAATTCAATCCAGAACTGCGGAACAGGTTATGCTAGCAACAAGGCATCACTGTTTCATAAAACTAATAGAAATAATCCAATTGAAAGTAAGTATCCGTTGTTTATGAATGCTGGTCGATTCGATAAAGCATTAATTTTAATTCGGAACAGTCGTGACGTGACTACTATTACTTGAAGGTGCTTAAAGTCTTGCATAATCTAAGAGAACGATCGTCTGCCAAATGTACCTGTGTCGCTATTGTTCATTTACGCTAACAAGACATTCAGGTCACAGAATAGATAGGGCACCAGAAGGTTTCTACAAATTACCAGCAAGTGAATACACGCCCAGACACCTATGCTTCAAGAAGAAACATAGGTAGCGATGCTTCACATTCAGGTCCTGTCCTTTACCACTTTTATTGACCACGACGTCCGAATGCTGGTTGAGAGCTTGTATCTGCTACTTTTTGTTTGCCCTCATGTTACTGCAACCGACAACGTATGTATGAGTGATCACGAGTTATTCAATTTCGGTGGGAATTATTTTAACAGAGACACGTTTTAGTCGTGAAAATGATACACGTTTTAAACATAAGTCGATTCTAAATGCAATAGAATAAAGCGCAATCGCAACCAATATCAACATATGTTTTTTAGGGTCAGAGCCCATTCGTCCCCTAAGATTCGCACCCTGTGCCCACTCGCCCCCTGGAACTTTTGAGGGGCCCATTCGTCCCCTGAAGAATATTTATTTTTATTCATTCTTCTAATATAAGTACATGTATATGTGTATACTGCAGCTTGGTAGTCCTGGTACAGTCGCGCAGAAAAGGCTAAAATAAAAAATATAGTAATTCGGTAGATATTATGTTTATTTCAAATAAGATTAACACATACAAAATCACAATGTCCTAGAAACTAACAAAATACAACTCTTTTACAAAAATCAGCCTTGATTGACCATCATATAAATCAACATTAAATATAAAACATGCAAAAAAAAAATAGAACACATATCAACAGTAAATAATCACTTCTTATTTTTTTGTATATTTACCAACTACATACATGCAAAATCATAATAACTTAAATCTAAAAAATTATAACAGTACAAAAAAAATACAAAAATCACGGTAATTATTGAAGACTAGATAAATCAACATACATTTTTTTTGTATATTAACCAACTACATGCAAAATCGTAATAACTTAAATCTAATAAATTGTAACTAGAAGTACCTACATAAAAATTGGCTAAAATCACCGTATTTTTTGTATATTTACCAACTACATGCAAAATCATAATAACTTAAATCTAACAAACTATAACTACAATAACAAAAAATGACTAAAATCAAAAAATTATTTGCTCGCGCGCAGATACTCTGGCTAAGATTACCCCTCCCGCTTCGGCATTCCACACCCCGCGCACATCTGGAGAGTACTTACCAATTTTAAACACCTTATCTATTATTTGTAACCCGTTTTTTTAACATGCCATTCGTAGTGAGACAATTTTACATCGTAAGCCTATCGACAGGTTATATTATTATCATGACGGATTATCATTCATCATAGCTCTTTTTTCAATGATCTGTTATGATTTATTAAATTAATTCCGTTAATAAACTGTTCACAAGTGTACTATGTTAACCGTTTCTTATGTAAAATATAGCTAATTTTATCTCAGGGGACCAATAGGCACCTGAATAGGTGCCGAATCTTTAACTTATATTGTATATATATTAGAGGGGACGAATGGGTACCTTAAAAATAATATTTTTTATTAAAATATTAATTGGTCCCCTATCAGGAGACCAATGGGCACCTATTTAGGGGCCGAATCTACAACTTTTATGCTGGGGGACGAATTTTAGGGGACGAATGGGCTCTGACCCGTTTTTTACAGTAGCGCACGCTTCAAGTAATTAGGTAGGTACGGAGTTTGGCACTGAGATGGTAAAGGCACTCTAATAAGTACGCATCTATGTGGGTACCTGTTTTCTCTCGATGTATTGAGCTGACATTCTGTCCCTGTCTATTCTGTGTCCACGTCTCGTTGTGACCGCCTTATGTCAGGAGCTAATCATTTAAGTCCATAGGTAATGGTGGGCAGTATTGTTCTCTAGTGAACCGTGGTTAGGTAACGCTATCGCAATGAGCCACAAACTTTCCAGTTATTAATTATGCTTTATTGGCTTCAGCTGAGGACCGCCCGTCATGTTTACATACGCCTTGGGTAATGTTGGTCAGGTCATAGGATAATGAAGCGACTAAATTTCCGCTCATAAATAATGGAATCGTTGTTTGTTGTTATAGATAGATGATGTTATGGGTATATCACGATTTTGTAGAGGTATTCGGAGCATTTATAAAAATCTATCGATTGTCGACATTGGTGTATGCTTGCCATGAAATAACATAGTCACTAGTGACATGAAAAATACTGTCTCGCCTTAAATAAACTTTGACATAAAAGCAAAAACACCGAAAAGAAAAAAAAATCTTTTTCTTTAACACATTAACACGACAACATCATTGTTTATATTTGTAGAACAATGACCGTGTGTACAAAGTGAAACACGAACAGTAAACACACAAAACGACCGTAACGCAAACCACGAAGTTTACGTAACACCGTGGGATTCGAACGGTCAATATGACGTCTCACAGAAAATCGACCATATGTGTACCAGTTTGACGTAACTCTCAGTTAATTATCGAATACTTTTATATTTTATATAGTTAAATAACGATGTTGATGTAATTCTAACTGCAGTCATGAGTCATAATAATTTTATGTCCAACTTATCTTGATCTTTTAGGCTCTTTTATAGGCTCTTTCCGTAAGAAAGTGGGAGTTTTTGATGAAAGTTAATGCACAATGATATCCCAAATTAGTACTAAAAGTTATGAAACATGATCTGCTAGTTACAGAAAAGTTTTACGTGGGAAGAATATCCGGTATGTTAATAATGGAGGGCAAGTAGCAGTTCTAGATGAAAAATAGGCAGATTTATGGCGTTCCCGTGGGTGAAAGAACGCGTTAAAGTCATTTATCATGAGCTTGATATAAACCAATATTCGTCTCATCATGGCTGAATGCGAAAAACAAGATAGACTACAACAATTAGATTTCAGATATTGAAACATTTAATTGAGTCTAGATGTCACTGACTGACATGATGTTAAATGTTTTTGCAAGAGGGCAATAAGAAAGACAGATGGACGAGAGACGAACAACATTACAAGCTGGAAGACATAGAACGGCTGACCTACTAGTTTAGGTTTGGACTCTATTAGACTGTGATATTACATAAAGTTTTCCAATAACCTTCAACTAGTTTTCAAACGCCACTGCACTGTCTGGACAGCCTAGTCTACGTAAACATCTAAGTAAGCTATCACGATGACTCAGGGCCATTTGGACATTCAGGTGATCCAAATTTCTAAGTAATAGTTTCATTACGAATTCATGCAACGGTGTTATGTGGGTTGAACAAATAAACTGCTGTTTATGCCGTCAATCCCTCCTCATGACATTTACCAAACATATGAGCCGTAGATTCCACTGATGATAAGTCACATTATGAAAAATAAAGGTCTATTTGTATTCTGGTTTGGATTTTATTAGGCGTACGCTTATGAAATTAGGGCGTACGTCATACTTGTGGAGAATGAACGGACCAGCTTGTCTTATCATAGCTTCTAAGCATTAAGGTACTGTTACACGTGTCCACTTAAAAGGCATGCAGTAATTCCACTTTCCGCAACCAGCCAACGCTTTAATATTCCCAGTACAGTAAGCAACCTATTCAGCAAACACAGTTCAGATAAAAACGTTAACCGCCGTTACATCTCAGTACATATAAATACAAAAATAAGACATGATAATGCATAATGCCATTTTACAGGCGTCTCATTGAAATGCGAATAAATTAACATAAACGACGCGACGATGTCTTGCAGGGAGCGTTTGCGGAACAAGCTAACGCAATAAATATCTGAGTAATGACGGCGCAATTCGCCGGGAGATGGCGCGACTGAATAAGGGACATAAATAAAGATTTACTCTTCAAACCACAATACTACCGCTCGTTTCCTCTGACACCCTTTGGACATTTTCGCTGATGAAGCACCAACGCAATCCGCAATTATCATCTCTTATCGAAACCAACGGAGTATCAAAGAGTTATCTGTTGTGTCTTTCGTTTGCACGACGTTCCATTTTTTGCCAAAGCCTGATCCCGATCTGCCTGTGAATTCGTGACTGTCGATTTGTGGGAAATTGATAAGTGAACTCAAACAATGTTGCCGAATCGGACCTTACCTTTCTAAACCTTGCACAACACAGCATAAAACAGCAGTTTAATGAAAAATCATGTAGCATGGGAAAAGTTTATGGTATCTCGTCTTACAGTTATCATTGAGCATGCGTAACTGGTGCGCAGAGGACTATCGGCCGGTTATCTCCTCTGCGCCCGCGCTTTGTTAGCTGCGTGCCCAGCATAACAAGTCTATCGGAACTATTAGCAAATATGAAACTTCAATTATACGTTGTTTATTGGTAAACTACAGATAAACGCAGTTGCGTGTCGACTTGAGCTATGCAAAACGTAATTTATGTACAGTTATGAATTTTGCCAGAGCTTTAAATCTTAAAAACGACCATATAAGGAAACTAAATCTAAATTAACGGCAAAGAGGCATTCAGCTACATGTCTCGACGGATTTTATTTATGTTGTTATCTGTCTAAGCTCTCAATGGCCACATGGTTGAGGTTCGCGTGTGAAACCCGGCCATCAGGCACATCAGGCGACTCGTTATTGCATTGCGTGCTTTAATGCACAAACGTGAATTTTAAACTGCACCATGAATTATTACCTACAGTTGATTTGAGCGCATTATCTGTGTGTTTGTGTTGCTGCCCAGGGCGAGCGTGATGGCGTGAAGTTTCCGCGAGAGATCTGTAATTTATGCGTTGAAGAATGACCACTATCTGCACGGCTACACATCGTGGCCCGAGTTCTCGGATAAGTAAAGAAAGCATAGGAAAGTTCGTGCAATAGTTGCCGCATAAGTCACCGGTATACTCTCGAAGAAGGGCATAAACATAGTTATTTCAGAATACCAGCCATTCGTAGACATTATTTGAAATTCAAAATATTCACAATTTCACCGAGTTTTATCCTAGCAGCGGCAACGTCAGCGACATTCCTTTGCACACCTTTATCTTTGCCACTGAATTATTGGTAGACGTGCAATTTGAAATATTTTTCCTTTAGCAAGGGCGTGTGATAAATAACGTTCGCGTGAGTTATGTAAAGCTCATTTATAGTATATGGTACAGATGGAGAGGTGATTTATCAGGAGATATATCGGATGTTAAAAATAGTTATAGTGCAGTAGCGCGCTTGGACCAAGTAAGTAATGGCTCGATTGAGATTTGTGACCATCTACGTGCGTCGCTGGCGCGATAGCGAGTTGCCGACTAAATTCTTAATTAATAGCTTTATTGTGCATTCTATGAAGAACTTCTTTATTGAGTTCTTTTCAAACTTTGATTGACTCATCATTGTGCTCTTGACGGCCGGATATTACCTTCACATTGTTCCAATTATTGGTTAGGTTCAAAATAATTTGCACAATAAATTCATCAAAGTTGACTATTTACGTGTCGCAGCCGGGTGTTTACAAAGCTACAATACTCAGTTACGTTTTATTCACAGCTGTTTCGTTTTATTATTCCGTAATAGCTCTATTACAGTTTGCAATATAAATTATCTTGATGTGGGTATTGCTTTGATATTGTGTCAATGACATCGCTCTAATGGAGATGGAAACTAATGAAATCGTCTTAATGTTTCTAATTATGATTTGCGATAATCAAATGCCACGACAGAGTACTCAAGCAAATTGCAATAATAAGAAAATAAAGAATGGTGACCTTGTTCAGTTCAGAATCTACATAGCAGGATTGCATTCGTGAAGAGTGGAATGATTGTTTGCTTGTGTTTTTGTTCTTTTTACGTTGTCAGTTCCTAGCCATACTTGATCAATATCATTAAGTCTTTTATCCAAATATTTATTAACAGCTCACAGTAAATGATACTGATTAAAACTAACTCGATGTAATAGTTCTCATAAAATAATGATTTAAGGCACTGTTCCATCTAGAATTACCGTTTTATGACCTCGTCACAAACTATCAAGTATAATCATTATTGAGCAATTTTATATTCATTTTCTTATAATTTCTGATTTGATAACTCATTTCGTCAGCACAGCAATCTTTGCCAGTAAACTAATAGAATCTGTCCCAGTTTCTTTGATTAATGGAAAGACGGGTCGCAGTACAGTTGATGATTGCCTGTCCGCTTGTCTGTAACAATGCGATACAAACAATCTATTTCAAAACAAATAAATTCGATTCCTTCTCCAATATTACATAATTTGGTTCTGGTTATTGGCTAGCCACGTTTTCATTGTTTACATTGTGTGTCGATCATTATTTACACAGTCACTCCATATCACATTATTGAATCTCGCAATGATAGATATATTGAGTATCAATTGCTTATCCTCGCGTGTGAATGGTAATTCAACAGAAGGAAACGGGTTTATGTGTAGTTTAACTAAGGGAGCAGCCATCACAGCTATTTATCAATAAGCACCACTTCCTATTGGTTTCTGTATAATAAGAGTAATATAATAAACACCGTTCTTCTAAGTGCTTGGGAATGGTGCTACGGTAATTATACTCATTTTAATTAACTTGTTTTGTTTTATGAGTATTGGATATAGATAAAGCGTTCCTTCAGATCTCCATGCTATATCTTAGCTGATTTAAACAGGAGGTTTAAGCTTGAAGATAATAATGATTTATTATATTACTAACATACGTCGTAAAAGCAAAACCTACTAAAGCTGTTTTCTTAATTAGATACTGAACAATCTCTTAGCTACTTAAAACACGATATAGTTTATATTGATGATATTTTGTAACACCTCTAAATATTGATGTTTACGCGTTTGATCAGATTGATATTTTTTAACACCTCTAAATATTGATGTTTACGCGTTTGATCACGTTTCATTTTTGTATAATAAATGACGTCTGTAATCTAGTACTTATATCTAAGATTTGAGTTGCAAGCAACTGAAAATCAAAATTGTAAAAAGCTCAATTGCGAAGTGGTGCCAAAAGCTGTGTGTAAGTGGGTTTTCATTTTGTAGTGCGTTGAAAGTCATAAATCCTAATCTTAATCCATTAAATGTGTGTGTTGTACAATAAGTTGTACCTACTTGTTTTGTAACACAAGTATCTAAATTATACATACTCTGCTGAGCTTTGGTGCTAACAAAAGAAAAGCATGCTACTAACTGGGACTTAGTCTTTGCTAAACAAATGCAAGCAAAATATTAAGTCCTGATGTTTAATCGAGAAGCTAATGATTAAAAGCTTTATCAAAACTGCATTCGCCGATTTAACAAGTCTTATTTCTGTTTGGGTACCCCTGCTCAGAAAACATTGTAGGTATCGGTATTTCATTATAATTGCTACTTGTACACGTTGGACCGGTCAGTAAGACAATGACGAACGTGATCGTGTAGCCGGCCTTATATAATTTGTTTCTTTGATCTTAAAACTACTGAGTGCCTAGTACTTACTGACAGATTTTGCAATCGACTTTTCGTTTACTATTGCGCAATGTGTGAATGAATGGATGGTTTTATTAATGTGAATTGTATGTGTTCAATTAATAAGTGATTATGTTGTGGTCGTGTGGTCTCGATTAATAATCTTTTTGATCTATTGCGTGCTCGCAAATAAATTTCTCTTCCTATATGTAAGAGGTAATGAAGGATGAGATAACACCATGATGAATCACAGGAAGAATGGTGTGTATTCTAGGCAATTGGTGACTGAAATGGCTAAAGAAGGGGTGTGACAGAAATAGAATTGGTACCAGTTCAATTAACAGAAGGAATTAACTACGATTACAACCAACTAAAATTCGTAAGACAAACGAAGCGTCGTTGATGTCTTCGCTTAGATAATAAGTAATGCAACTTATTTATAAGTTACACATGCTGCTGAAACTATAGCATTATTAGGTACCTCTGTATCTGTGATTGATAAAACAGCGTCCATGTATATGTATATACCTATGTAGTACTTCATACGCCTACTTATTTGAGTGAGCGTATGTCAGGTATTTTCAATTATGATTTATCACTAGTACAGAATGCAGGTCATGAATTCAATTTTTTTAGCTATAAATCTTGGCATTCGACAACTCTATGACTTATGTGCTTTTATTCGTGATAAAGGTTACCTAATCTATTATATAAGGTATTAATAGTAACCTCTGTGGTCTAATAAATCTTGGCCGTGTGTTACTCATAAATTATTACTGTTTTAAAGTAATGCTGATGAAATACTAATTAAGTGATAAAAGTAACGGACGTTTCTTGGGTGGTCTTTGTATGTAAATGAGCAAATGGTCGAAAAGGTTTTTTCCAACTATTGCCTTGTTTTCCCGGTTTGATGATATTTTAATTCGATTGTTGTTTACTTTTTGACCATCGTATGAGAAGTTGAAGTGTTAATTAGCATTCAAAAGTTTACAGCCTATCGAAATTATTGTTTTTGCTGTACCTACACATTAGGGTAGGTTGAAAACACTAGAAAAGGTATAGGCCCAAGACTTACTACATAGTCCTTATGTCTTGTTTCTCAATAAGTTATCTAAATAACGCTAAAATATTCAATTTGAGTTCCCACCTGGGTTGAAAAATTTGAAACAAAAACTATTATTTGCTTTCTTTGGTAAACTCATTCATAGCATACTTACAGCATCTTTGAGAAAAACGCCAATCACCGAGGTCAATGCCCTTTCAACAGCCACGTTCCACCGAACTATAGCCAATGTGATAATTGATGCTAAATACTCAGTTTTGAGAACTGAGCTGCTACGCACTGCACCATTCATATTCACCGTTGCAGGTGACAAATATGATGGCTGCATGAATATTGTGGGACTGGATACTATTTCATTCATAACTAGTATGACAGGTGGTTGGATAGTCACACTGCATGCTTGGTTACGCATCGAATGAATGATAAGCGTTTGGGACAGTTATTGATGTAAGTAAGTGAGGATCGATAATTGATAAGTCTAAACATTACAGTGCCCTTTATTACGAGGATAAGAGTATTGTTCCTGTCTTGATAGGATCATACTTCAAAATGGATAGAATAGGAAAATAGCAGAAAATATATATTTGACAAAGACATAACCTAATGCGGGCCATACACGTTCAAGTAATTTGATCAAACAGGCTGATTCAAACTGATCAAATTTAGGCACAGACATTCATGCCAATGTGATAAAACTTTTTGAACTAGTCTGTTTGATCAAATTACTTGAAAGTATATCATTTCTTAAAATAACTTGAGTAAAAGAGAAGACAGAATCATACAGTGAAATTGCGCTGGATAACTATTTTGTGAAGGTATGCAAAGATTCTTACGCCATATCCTATTAACATTATGCATGCTATTAATAAATTCTAAGCGATAATTTTGACTTTGTGGGCACCAACGAAGTGTCTACAAGCATTAACTACCTTCCATTCTAAAATTAACCTATTTAGCGGTAGACTGAATAAACCTCTATTTACCTTTAACCTACTGGAATCGGGTCCTTATAGGCTATATTATCTTTGAATAAACCCACGCATGATTGTACGATATTATACTATAACCATCCACATTTCAATCAAACCCAGTTATGTGCGATGTCCTAAATCAACTTACCATAACCCACACCATTAAATAAACATAGAACGGGGTAAGTACTACCATAACCGCACGTTCTCTACAAGTCTACATCTGAAGCATTAAATCAATCCACTATTCGTATTTTCAATCTAGTATAGCGATAAAAGACGCAATACACGTAAATCATTGCTTTCTATTATTATTTATTGGTGGCAATGCCACAGTTAGTGCATTATTTCATCAAATTCAATGCAGCGTGTCTGTCTGCCCACAGCGATGGCGATGTGAACTGTCCGTTCACCGGATGTTTCGTAAATGCAATGCACACAAGCATTCTTATCAAGCCAATCCATCGTACATCCGTGAGGCGACTCGGATAAAACAATATCAGTGTAGTATCCAAGTAATCTAATAGATCGTGACCACCTCGTGAAATATTTCACACTCGGTGTGGTCGCAACTCACAGCATTCGATAGTTCGAAAACTCATTAATAGAATAACAATTAAGACAACGCTGTAAATCTCCGTTTCGAAAACTTCACTTTACATAAATTATGAAGGTATGTACTTTAAAATAATAGACCTAAAGTCGGCGTTTTCCGGCTTTCCAGTTACTTAGAATTAGTTAAAATTTAATGGAAGTTATTTTAAGGCTAAATGGCTGGTTTACTAGAGGTAATGGAATGTCCGGCTTTTTCATAAGCACCGCCGTGTAGTTGTGGTAATTTGATGATTTATTTGCTATTGCATGCTCACTAGGAAGCTCGCGTAGTGTAGCGAAACATTATAATTGTATTTTTATACATTGCATTTTTGTGTAACTTGCAAATACGAAACGCCCGCTTACGAGTATCTTGTGTTCTCATCACCCAAGAACACAAATAATTGGTCATAGTTGATTTGAACAGCACATAACTGCAATTTTGTTGTATCTGATGCTAAGCTTACATAATACCAATTTCCCTAACTTTAGTTTCTACTTGAATGGAAATTGACAAAATCTAGCATGATCTCAAGCGACGTTGTTGTGAAACAGCCGAGCAGTCGGCTATAATCCGTTGACTCAACTATCGAGGCTCCGATCGACGTGATTCGTGGAGAGGGCGCGAGTCTGTTCGGTCGGCTATTATCCGCAATGACTGCACAGTAATACCGACTCAATGAGCGACTAATTAACTCGCCTGCACGTATAATTACGTCAGCAGGCCCTTGTCAAAGTCCTAGTCCATTGTCAGAGTGTCTGACAATAGGAAATGGACTGACACCACTATGAGAGGCGATAAGAATAAAATTAAATTTAAAGTGTCCGGGATAAGATTACTAAGAATTTGAGTGAATAAATGTTTGGTTGGTTACCATTACGTATTGACGTTTGTCCCTTGTCCTGATAAGATACGTGAACTAACGCTTGGATTAGTGAGTAATTTATTTGACTTGACGACAATAATTGAGCTTTGTCGTTGCAATAGTCTTGTTATTGAACTAATGATCTTAGGTTTTGGCAGCGGGATATTATCTTGATAGACCTAATTGAATTTTAGACAATTCAATCTTCTAATACTACGATAAGATTTCAATTTCTTGAAGTTCTGAATACGATATATCAAGGCTTCAAAATCGTGGGCGTGAAACAGGATCCTAACTTCTGGCGATGATATTAAAATGTTTTGAGAGAACACGTTTCAAATAACACAATCTAAAATCCATATATCTGAAGAATTGATGTACTTAGGTACATCTAGATATTGACAGAATCCAATTACTTTTATTTTCGTCGCTATCTCTAAGATTAATTTTCTCTCCTTACAAGCCTGAGTATATTAAAGCAGCGAGCGAAATTCCGAATCGCAAAGAATTTTCATATCGAATTCCTAATCGTTGGTTCTTGTTATTCTATTCGATTAGCGAGTCATGTTACTCGATAAGCATACATATAGGGCACAGGACGTGGTCCGCTGTCGTCGACAACGATTGTCGTTTGTAGTTGACAACTTTGGTATGATGCAAGCCAATGCGTTCGACATGTACCGTACAAATACTAAACTTGCTTGTTAGTAATGAGGCTGTTGTACCTACATGGATGTATATATGTTTAGCTAGATGGACACATGTGTGTGTATGGAAATAATGTGAATGAAGGCTCTCATTACAGTTTCAGTGCAGTATCGAAATCTGCAGATTAACGTAGCAGCTTTTATAATTACTCACATCGCCACAGGTCGAAATTTTTATTATAAAAATTATACAAAACATCAAGACACGGTATTTTCGGTAAGTGACACATCGATGACGACGATTAGATAATATAATAAATTCATTGAAAATGCGAATTATTAAGCCATATCTTGTACTAACCACATTGATCATAATCGCTCAACAGACGGATTGGGTAATCCCAGTGCCTTGTTATAAATAGACAGAAAGGCTATATTGAAGACGCTGTTACCCTTGTTACATATGTAACAACATTTCAAACCAATTCTCTGCAAAGTAAGCAGCTGTCAATTTGGAAACGCAATAACCAGCTCATCAGCATGTGCTCTGGGCATATATTGAATGTATTATAAGTATAAATTCAGTCTTATTTAAAATTGTATTTGGGAAAGGCATTTTTTTGGGCTGCAAAAGCTAAGCTAAGATTGTATTATATTCCCAGACCAAATATGAAACATCTACAATCTAGCCTGGGCCTGATTCTCAATGTCCGAATTAAGGGTATTAGGGGGGACATGGATGGGTTTTAGTCGGTAAGAGTCTGACACTCCCTTCAGCTTCGCCCAAAGCGGAAGGAGTCATTTGATGATTTCCCATTCAAAGTTTAAAAAAGGCGATGAAACAAGCCCTTAAATCCTTAAGACAAGTTAAGTTAGATCACAGTTTTCGTTGTGTTCCTTTCAGTACAAATGTTGATTATGTTGTAGTTATCAAAGAAGTATTAATTAAAACATCCACATACATATTCTTGTCTGTCTTGAATACTTGTCGGTACAGCGTGGTGTGAAATAAAGCTCAATGTAATTAATGATGCGTACGTACACATTAATTAACATAGACACGACACTCCTTTGAAAGTTTCCGGGATGATTTCAATTAGTTGAAGAGCAGACACTTCGCTATTCATGTATTAATTATGTCTAATTATGTATGAAGATGTGTTTATTATGTACATATATTTGTGTAATATGTTTTTAGATAAATCGGGAAGTCAAGTTTTATTATTTGGAGAATATTCAATAGAAGCTCAGAGAGCTGTGAAACAATATGGGAGCAAACTAAGCAGGAATTTGGGAAGATACGAAAATTTGTGACGTCAAAAATACAACTAGGAAGCAAGGTGTTTTTAGTTTTATTTAGTGTAAGAGTTGATGTTGATGTTATTATACATATATTATGTGGTAAAAAAAGGATAAATTTTGGGTTACCACTAAAAATTTGTGATGTGAAATTACAATTTAGACAGCGTTTTACTTTCCTTTGCAAAGCGTTGTAATTACGGCATTTCCTCTATTGAAAATCTGAAGTGTTAATAAATGTTATTAATTTTAATTAAATAGCTTCGTAATGATTACCTTTGAATATTCTGTCTTTGACATCAAATTTAGGGGGAGCTCGTGGCGAAATAATAACAGCCGCACGGGTCGAACTTCGTCCGTGGATGGGTGATCAAGATCATCCATTGCATACCGAGTTTCCTCCGAAAGCACGCTAAGCCAGTTCCAGCAGTCATTTGAACAAGTCCGCCACACATTCCCAAACCACTGCAACTCTTGAAAGCCAGAATCAACAGTGGCGACCACCTGAAAAATCACCGAGTCAATGAAGCTCGGCGAGTCCCATAGAAACGACAGTTGAATCGTTTCTCGATCTTGGATCACGCAACGAAATTAAACAGAAAATAACAGTGGAAACAGTTGGAAAGGAAAACCTCCTTATCAAGCGGGAGACAGAACAGAACTAGGACATCGAATTTAGGACTTGCCAGTTTTTCCAACAATAAACCACTAAGTTTTTTTTATTTTATCAATCAAGTAAGTAGTGTTTAAAAAAATGTTTTTTATTGTTTTAATTCATATAAATATTATTCTTAATGCATTTAATCACCTATTGTTTGGGAGAAGACACTGATTCCTGATAACACAGGTGATTCTACGAAGCCAGGGCCTCAATTTGTTTATACACAATTTTAATGCAAATAAAAAAATAATTATCTTTAAAAAATCTAGAACATGATTGTAGTTGTAAACAATATTTCTACAGTTGTAAAGCATTCATTCTATTCGTATTGAACAATCGACTAATTGCTAAGACAGGCTAGATTAGTTCAAACAACAATATTGCATAGTTAAACGTTAGTTTGTTTAGAAATCTTGAACAAACAATCATAAAATAGGCTTGGTTAAGGGCGGGTAACTTGTTACATATTATACTAGAAACTGATTGGAATCGGTAAATATAAATGGTTATTATAACAAGAAACTGTAGCAAGACATAAATAGAGAATTTTCACAATGTGAATAATGATTGAGTTTTCTGTTAAGAAAATTCTCAGTACGAACTTAGGGTGGCTGGAATGAGGGTTTCCTGAAATAACGAGTACCAGGTGGCAGCACTGAGGTGTCAGGTCCAGGTACTGTTCAAAACGCTTATGTTTTCTGACATTTATGAAATTGACATTAACGTCTTGTTGACGTCTAAATCGCTTTTTCAATGAAGAGGACCTTTCGCCTATGTGGCGCCAACTGGTAGCTTAAATCTGCCGGAAACCCTCACTGTGTGTAGCAGAGTAATCACAATCACTTTGTTTTCTATTACTTTAAAAAAATACTAGCTTTTTCCGCGTCTCCGCCCGCGTGGGTTTCGGTTATCACGTAAAAAAGTAGTCTATGTGCTTCTCTATATCCCAGGCTATTTATCTGCTTGCATGACGATCCGTTTAGCCGTTTCAGCGTAAAAGCGGAACAGACAGACAAAAGTTACTTTCGCATTTATAATATTAGTAGGGAAGTAGGGATAAACATATGTATTTGTATATTTATTTTTTTTTTTTTTTTATTATTGATAGGCACGCGCTTGACCACTATCTCACCTGATGGTAAGCGACGATGTGGTCGAAGATGGAGCACGCTTGCCTAGAAGAAACCTATTCATTATTTAGGTATATATTTTAAGTATTTTATGAACAATTTGTTAGCCAATCAATATTCATATGCTTCTGTGCTTTAAACAACGCACCTGCCTTGTCACATCTTAACTACCCTTGGTTGACTGGAAGATAATGGCGGAGAAGACATTAAGCCAACCATCTGTACCTTTGAGCACGAAGTTTTACGAGTAATAAATAAACTCATAAATAAACCTGCTCATGGCACATGGGTCCAATAAGATTTCTGGAAAAGTCTGAAAGAATTCGTACCTATTCCAATAGGTGATGTAAGGCTATTAAAATAATAACTGATGACACACTGGTAATGTCTTAAGTTTAACGATTTTATTTCCATTCGGGATGGATATTTAAGGGCAATTAGGGTCCTGAGATGTTAGAAATAGAATCGTTAGTAATTGCAGTTCTTACAGCAGGGCAACTTAACCAATCCTCCCTTATATTACTCATAAACACAATACTGAGTGTACCATTAGGCAAGAAGGCTCTATGACTCCACACCACCTTTTTTCTAAACCAGCTGCGCAATGTTGTGTAACTGGTGTTAGGGGCAGTACAAACTGGTGTTGAGTAGTACAATAATTACCAGTGAGGTGGAATGGTGCGGCTACTTCGTGTGCGGCAAGCCTATCATGCAGGGCTGTCAGATTGACTTTGCTCATTCAGCGTTGCTTCATATTTGTGTATCTAGGTCGGTATGGTAGGGTCAGTGATGTGGTGTGGTGGTATATGTTTTTGTTTTGGCTGATGTTGGTTGGTATCTTGATATTTACCTCGACATAAACAAATGATTTATGGAGATTCTTAGGTAGGTTGGTAAAATTGAATCTAAGATGTCAACTGTGGTGTATTTTACAGGTATAAGAAAAAGAATAGAGAAAAAACCTAAAAGCTATTAATTTTAGGATTTGTGTAGTCATGTAGGAAAATTATCAATTATCTAGTTAAGTAATACTCAATGGATATTTTATGTACATGTACACACATATATCAATGTACACATTAGTACCTATACAAGTTACAGTTTAAGTTCTGCAGTTTATTAGTTTACAACCCAAGATGTGTTACAACGTAAACCGAACAGATTTACGATAAACAAAGTTAATTCCGTTAGCTTTAACCGTGCTTAGACCGACAAACTAAATCCGTTAGTTAACCAGTACAGTTAAATTAGGAGTCTCCTTTATTCACGCCATATTTTGCGATCAAATATCAATCTACTGTCACTCAAGCGGTACTTATTGGTCTTATTAAGAACAAAGAATTTCTTACGAAGTCTAAAATAAAACAATAATGCGGAGTACAGAAAATACAGAAGGATGTTCCAAGTTCAGTATCAATGTTTCCGCATAGCAACACAAATACATGGCTATCAGACACCGTAATTACGGTACCGTCCATGCATTTTCTGCAGCCCTGGTACGAACGTACAGAAAAGGCAGCCCTGATGGTTCGTTGGTCTTGCAACCAACCAGTTTACACGGAAGGACGTTTTAGGCGTTGCACGGCGAGCTTTATGCGGCAAATCGATGTGACAACCGCGGCTTTGCATGCGTCCCGCTGATCTCAGGATACGTTAGTCAATTAGGCTTGTCACGATCCTGACTACACATGGAAATACCGTAGAGCTTACACAAAAAACTCATTGATAGGTGAATCGCTAATAAATATTGAAAAGATTGCGATACCGCCCCGATTCTGAATTAAATAGGACGATTTATCACTGTTTGTTTATTGCACGGAATTTATTGGACGCTCACGTTACGGGTTTTTATTGGTCGTTTTATAGAAAGTCAGTTTGGATATCGTTCGAGTCAACAATCGTTTCCGTTGATGTCGAGATTGGGCGACATCGGCAGTTAAGACGGTATCTGTTTTATATACGATACAATTATTATGAATGTAGTTGGAAATGAGAGTATAATTTGGAAATTTAGTTCGAGAAACACCATATCAATAAAAAAGCTTTCTTTACTGAGGTGCAATGTCCGTTGACTTCTAACAACTTAACTTCACAGAACTATTTACCAAGTCTTAATAAATCGAGATACTCGCGAGCTTAATGGCTTTGCAAGCGCGGATTTGATGCGCCCCTTGTTAAAATTCTCATTTTTTTCTCGACAAAAATATAGAAATTCCTTTAAACGAGCTCAAAGGTCCCGGGAAGGATGTCTCCGATTATCGGGCGTCATTACGGCGGTACTGTGGTGCAAGGATGCGATGGGAGCAAGGGGTATTAATAAAGGTATAGAAGTCTAAGTGTTATTATGTATTTATTAATAATATACGTAATTGAACACCGATATTAACATTATTTAACATATTAAAACACATGTACCTACAATGAGCGGCCTTATCGCATTCGTGTTATCTGTTATCACAAGCAGGGTTGGACAATCGGACATATTTTAGCGTACATTAAGATAATTTGTAGAACTGTGAAGTGCAGTTCTGGTCAGTGTCCAAAATGCTCTGTTTTGAACAATTTTCTATCGCACTCAGCAAAATTAGATTTTCTTATGCTGTAAGAAAACCTAGCTCGCCTTTGTACATAAGCTGTCCCAACTTTGTATTATGTATAATTTGTGTGCAATAAAGAGTCAGAATTTGTGTTCATTGGCAATTTAAGGCACACTACTTCGAGGTATTCACTCCGAGGGAGCAGTTTACCAAACAAAAGGAGCAGCTTTTTAATGGGTACTTAGCACAAATATACGATGTTTACAAAACACTACCTAATTTCAGAATTTTCCAATACTTTAAAATAAAGCGCTCTACAACATCCCTTCATCCTCTAAGGCCAGTCGGTTGTCGCCCCACTGCGGCAGGCTCGCTTCGATTTATTGGTTAATCTCTTCGCCATTAATTGCTCCTGGCCCCGGGGACCACTTTTATTTCTATTCTTTTTAAATGCCTCACTTAATAATAGCTTCTCTCGAAAATGGCAATTTATTGCACTGCAAGTTGATTTTATCTCGGATTTCTGATAGGTTTTGTTTGGTTTCTAGTAGTTTTATATTTACTTTGTATTAAATTCCTCAAGCGATAATTTCTCGAGAAAATGAAAGCTTTTGCAATTGATATCCGATACTGTGGTTATAGACTAAACTTCTATGAAAAGATAAAATCTCACAAATAGGCTTTATCTCAAACAAATACGTACAATAATATCTCGTTTTACAAATCTGAACAAACACAATATTAATCTCAGAGTTATGAGACTTCTACACAATTTCATAAAACCTATCTTTCTCATTCGAACATATTTCGAAATATCTTGTCAACGATCTATTCTGAATAGGATTAACTTCAATAAACCAATAAGGATAAGTCAGATACATTCAATAAATTATTAGCTTCGATTTATTGACATTCAGCAGTTTCGTCATTTTACAGAGATTAACGTTGGAATTGACGATTTCATCTAAGTAAACGACTTATAAGTGCCTAATCTATATCTACTATATCCTTACTAATATTACAAACGCGAAAGTTTGTATGTATGAATGTTTGTTTGTCTTTCCCGCCAAAACTACTGAATGGATCTTGATGAAATTTAGCACAGAGGTAGATTATAGTCTCGAATAACACATAGGATACTTTATTCCGGGAGTATGTTCCTTTGCGATAATTTTCGACATTAACGCGGGTGGAGTCGCGGGCGGCAGCTAGTACTAATATAATAAAGCTAAAGTTGTTTGTTTGTTTGAATGCGCTAGTCTTTGGAACTACCAGTCGGATTTAGAAAATTCTTTTTGTATATGACAGCCACATTCATGAGGAATTAGGTTATTCGGGAAATTCTTACGGGAAAGGGAAATAACGGGATATGCGCGATCGAAGTCGCGGGCAAAAGCTAGTAATAATAAGGCAACGTTCTAAGCGTTTTGTCGACTACATCAGTTTCGATAAATAGTTGCGAAAGCGATTTCGAAATCTTAAATGCGACAATTCATTGATTCGGTTAACAAGCGTTAAGTTTTAGAGTTATTGAAAAGTCCGGAATGTAAATACAGTAGTTATGTGTGTGTAAAGCAAGTACTTTAGCTTGATTTAGAGTGATTTGTTAAATGGTTGAAATATGACAGCTTACTTGTAATTTACTTTAATTAGTAAAAAGAGTGAATTTACACTGGCTCCACAGCTATTACTTGTCAGTTTCAGTGCAATACTTACCATGGGTGAGAGGTACTCAAAAGTAAATTGGATTTTTAGTGCTGTGTTACTCATACTTCTGTCAATTTTACTTGCACAATAAAATCTTAAGTTTAAGCCCAGGCTTATACAAACAAAATATCTTTAAATGCTTAGAACATAATCTTAGCTTCAACAAACATCTGCTACTGTGCCACCCCTTTTCGCTAATGATAATGAACTTTTGAATAAATTTTATTAAGAACAACAACGTATGACGTTTACAAACCTTGAGTTAGGGACGTGACACGCATACATATAAATCATACAGTAAGTGTAATCAAGCCTTAATTCGGCCCCGGAAGTGCAAGTAGACCCTTTTTTAATTGGAGACTGTTTAATTTTTGGAGAGCAAATTATTGTTGTTGTTTAATGATAAACATGGTTTTACTAAAATATATTATTTACCCTTGTATTAAAAAAAAAACATTAATATTCGTATCTGTGTATGTTTTCAACAATAAACGCTATTATGTTACCCAAGAAGCGTAAACGGCTTTACTCGCGAGAGCATAAGACTAATCTAATACATTGGAATTTAAAACGGGTATAAAGACCCAAAACAAACACATTAGTGACGCAGAAAATATGAATAAAGTTGTAAGTTACCCGAAACTGTCAAATTTTCCCAATCAACCTTGAACCTAATTCTTTAGCGATAAAATTGAAAAAGAATTGACAAAATGTTGTAGCCTGATGTACTGGCGTCTGTAAACCCAAGAGATTCTAAAATCTTTATTAAAACCTGATAGAAACCTATGGCAACTACGGAAGCAAAATTCTCTTCCTGCAAACTTTTATGTGACACTAACAGTTCATAACTCTACGAGGTAACAAAGCTATTCTGCATTTTCGTGGCCAAATCGTCTTCGGAATGAACAGCGACAATCTCCATAGTCTGCAAAACCTATTCGCTGACGAAATGGCTCACATTTCATTCGAATTCGCAATTCGCAAACCAGTGAGCGTCTAGTCAGCGCCATCCGGAATTACTCGTATAATTCAATCGTTAAGTGAAACAGCTGAACGACGCAAACAATAGGAATGATTAGGAAAGCCCGTAATTGTTAATTTGGTTAGCAAACTTTTGGCGAGCGTTGAATTTGATCACGCGGGGAAACAAATTGTTGTTAGCTGTGTCTTTGAATTGTTGACAACAAACTTTGTTGTACTTTCAATTTAGACGATTTAATAGGATGACAAACTTAAGGCAATCGTGAAGTTTAAAGTTCCTTTTTGAAGTAAATCAGGTCGTTAACACATCGATTTGCGTCAGACAATCAGCACAAAATCATGCGATTCTGACGTAAACTATAAAGCCGATGTTAAACAGCGCCGTTGATTAAACGCCCGAGGCTCGCCACATTCATTCACTTCCTACGGACTGTAGATTCAACAAGCTGTAAACATTTCTCAGGCATGCAAATGTCACCGACGCACGTGTACTACGTATCGCGAGAACTGAGTAATTTGTTGGTTATTTATCGTCGCACTTCCCTAGATATATTTCGTAAGGCGGTGCGTTTAAATCGTGGAATTATACGGCCTCACGTGGGCGGGATATGACAATGCACAAATGCATTGTTACACAGTGTGTGTCTCGCTTTTGAGTAGAAGGAAACGGCTCTCAGATTACACACAATTTAAATCTTATACCTCACACCTCATCAACTATAAATGCAATCTCTTACCAAGAATTGCAAGGAAATTGTACCAGGAATGCAGAAACTGAAAGCATTATTCCAAGAACATATAAATTCTTCAGTACAATTTATTACTTTTTCTATTTTTTATTGAATACCAAGTCGAACATTTATGGCCTGCAAGATCCCATTCGGTCCGACCATTCGTGATTTACTATCCCTGCACCAATTTTCACAGTTTATCGAAAGTAATTTAACTATCGACTTTTATTGCAGCTAGCGGTACTTAGACAACACTATTATCAAAATAATGGCCATTAGTAACTAACAGTAATGTCCTATTAAAATAAACCATATAAACCTTTTGATAAAGGGTTAGTGCGGTACATGAAACAAACTGTTACAGTTGTCACGATTATGTTGGTATTAAATAATCTGTAACTCTAGTCTAAATTGCAATTTAAATGAAAATGCTAATTAATATGTATCGAATGCCAAGCCAAACGTATTGCCAACTTCCTCAAGTATAAGATTGAATAAGCTTGTAAAGCCAAAACTGTCTAAAAAGGCTCGTTTATCCGATGATTGAAGAGCCTCAGAAAGTTTTAAGGCTCTAAAGTAGGCATTTCCAATCTTATTTTATCAATTCAAAGGAGCCACACCACTTCTCATCCACACGCCGATACCAAAGTTGAATATGTGCCAAGTTTAGTTCGTGTTGCTGCAATTTCTCCATAGACAATGTACGTGATTTGTGTTCCAGATTAGCATTATCTCTCTAAATTATTTCTATCATTCTGCTTAGCCTTACAATAAAATATGAATGGAATGTGTTTTGTTAATAAGACTTACCTGTTGATTTCTGTATGTCTGGGCCAAAGCAGCGTTTCCAGCATCGTTGCTTATTCCTCATCCTTTGGGAGGCACGGCTACCGTTATTCTACTCCACCTAAAACAAAAGAAACGTTGACTTGAGTACGGCGGTTTCCAAAGTGATAATTAATCAATTAGATGTATTAGCGAAGTAGAAATCTCACTGTAGGTTTGATTTTGAGTCTTCAATTAGCATGGCACGAGAAGTGGAACACAGTTCCTCATTAGGAGAGCAGAGTGTGGCAAGAGGTAGATGTGAGATAACGCATTACGCATGCGCACGCCATTGTCTTCGCGCCCAGATGCCTAGATAATGCGGCGAAAGCTCACAGTATATGCAATGGTGTAAGACTTCTGATGTCACTTGACTCATAATTAATTGACTACAGCTGTTTGATTTTTTTTTTTTTTTTTTTTTTTTTATTATTGATAGGCACGCGCTTGACCACTATCTCACCTGATGGTAAGCGACGATGTGGTCGAAGATGGAGCACGCTTGCCTAGAAGCAACCTATTCACTCTTGACTTAAAGACTCCCAGGTTGTAGCTATCAGGAAACACAGATTCCGGCAGGGAATTCCACTCCTTAGCGGTACGCACAATGAATGTATTCCCAAAACGCTTTGTGCGTGTGGGTGGGATGTCCACCATGTACCGGTGGCGCATCGCCGTACGTCTTGTGGTCCGATGATGGAACGGGCTAGGCGGAATCAAACTATGCAATTCCGTTGCACACTCTCCAAAATGCAACCGATAGAAAACCGACAGGCTAGCAACTCGGCGTCGATGCTCGAGACTTTGGAGCTTCGACTCGACGAGCTTATCATTGCCGATGATCCTCTTGGCTCGTTTCTCTATTGACTCAAGGGCATCAAGCTGGTATTTGGCAGATCCGTCCCAAAGATGCGAGCAGTACTCCATACACGATCGAACTTGCGCTTGATAAAGCTTGAGCAGCTGTTCCGGCGTGAAGTACCGTCGCACCTTTGCCAGAATTCCCAACTTTTTGGCAGCCACTTGAGCCTTTGCCTCTATAAATGTGCCAAAATTGAGGGTAGATGTCAACGTGACACCAAGAAGGTCAAGTTGGTCGGTTATCGGCACGGTTACACCTCGGAAAGATGGAGCTGGGTGGAATTGGCTCCTTTTAGCGGAAAAAAGACACGCCTGGGTCTTAGCAGCATTGAACTTGACCAGATTGGCATCGCCCCACTCTGAGACAGCCTGTAAGGACAAGTTCAGGCGCTCAACCATAGCCTCCCGGAGAGACCGGATCTGCGACCCACCAGCTCGTGCGTTAGACACGTATCTCTCAGCAACAGTACTGTCGTCTGCATACCCAAAGGTACCGGGTTTTAGCAGATCATTAATATGCAGCAAAAACAATGTTGCCGAGAGCACCGACCCCTGAGGAACCCCGGCATTAATATCCAGCAGTCCAGACGAGCAGCCATCTATGACCACTCGAATAGACCGATCCCTCAGGAAGTCTGCAATCCAATCACACAATCCGGCGGGTAGACCGAAGGAAGGAAGCTTACCAATAAGGCTTTCGTGCCAGACCCTATCGAAGGCTTTCGAGATGTCAAGAGAGACCGCAAGTGCTTCCCCGTGTTTCTCGATGGCCTCACTCCAGATGTGAATGGCATACGCTAGAAGGTCCCCAGTGGACCGATTTCGGCGGAAGCCGTATTGTCGGTCACTAAGGATATCGTTAGCTTCTAGGTATGCCAGGAGTTTACCATTCAGCACGCGTTCCATACTCTTACAGAGTATAGAAGTTACCGAGATGGGTCTATAATTAGCTGGGTCAGCTCGACTACCCTTCTTGGGCACGGGCTGCACGTTAGCTTGCTTCCAAGCCATCGGCACCTTACCAGTCTCAAACGAAAGGCGATATAGGCGTGTCAAGATCGGAGACAACTCAGGCGCGCAGGTCCTCAGTACAATTGCCGGTATCCCGTCGGGGCCACTGGCCTTATTTGATTGTTCTATTGTTAATGTTATTTTTGGAACAGACATGACCACATTCATGTTCATTATGAACCTAGAGATGATCAATTGGAAAGTAAATGAAGCATGCGTTTGAATTAACCGCTCGAGCACTGACATGTGAAAATTCCAAATTATATAATATATATCTTACGTAACAGTAATAATAAACTTTAAAATCGCGAAAATCTGCCGGCACACCGGTGTGCCGGCAGTGCTGGAGCGGGTTTGGATCAATGAATAATACGTAACTATACTAAATATGCGTCTGTGTTTTTGATAAAAAGATGATGTATCATAAAAATAACTTTAATAGAATTTATTCGTTGATCTTTTCTTCTTACTTTTATATTCCTTTAATAATATTTCCTAAACAATAACAAGTAACAATATTAACCAGACACTGCTATTTCTCCAAATAACATTAATCAAAAAAAACATCTAAGAATTTTCCATATACTACACCACTGAATGCAGGTAGCCTAGCAAGCGCACGTGCCAAGCGAGTCGAACACAGCATACCTCACCGAACTCAGTCCAATAAATACAATTTTGGATATGCATAATGAGTACTGTCCAATGGATAACTATGGTCAATGAGAGCCTGTGGTTAGTAAACGCGGAACTTTCAGAAACTATTGAAACCAGGGAAAACAGTGCTATTGGCACTATAACGGTGTTTTCGAAAGGATATGGAGGAAGCTTTGTGTTAGATCAGATTACAATTTAAAGCAAGTGCGATTGTTGATTTTGAAGTTCTTGGTTCGAATTTGGGTCAAACTAAAAGCAGAACTGGGTGTTTTTATACTAGAATGTTAACAAATAATTTTTGTTTAAGTTGTCTGCAGAAGAAGTTGTTTGTAGATACATAGTTATATAACTTAATACCAATGTTGATGGGATAAGTTTAAGACAAACAGGGAAGAGAAATGTATAAGGGAGGGGTGATTTTTGAGTTATGTGGGGACAAAGAATGGTAATGAATAATGATAGTGATAAAGCAGTCGCTCTTTAACAACTAAAAGCTGCGCTTGTTGTCCTGTCAATTACTTACTGAAAAGCTGATAAATAATTTGAATTCGTTGGTAACTTAATGGCTGATAATTTTAAGTCAGACCTAGCAGCAAACTAAAGCTCATGCCTAAATAACAGTATTATTACTCTAGTGTCGATTGCATTGCTAAAATTATTGGCATTTATTACCAAACAGCTCGTAACTGTCGGCTAACATAGGTCTATTTTGAGAGAGACATCGAACCCTTGGATAACGCCATTATCGTCACGATTCGATCGTACGACGATGTTATCGACCAATGAATGCTGGTTGCCATCAGAGAGATATAATCTCCAGGCTAATTATTGCTCGGGATCTGGCTATGTGTTTTGTATATTATTTGGTTTTATTTGATGTAGGCGTGGTGTGATTTTGCTGCAGTTAATGTTTGCAAAATATTGGCTGCATACAATCAAAAGTATTGCTTTAGTTTTTGGTGGGTTATGCGCCACTTAAAAAGCTTTATTATTCATGATCGCTTGAAACGTATTTTCTGGTTTATGTAATTTAGCTTTGAATTTGCAATAATTTGGAAAAACAATCAAGTGTTTGCTTAAGATTTATTTCAAAAGAAACTCCTAGCCTAATTAGACACTAGAAGGTATAAGGACACTAGAATCAATGAAACCAGAAGCCAAGCCACTTGTAACAGACAAAAACTACTGACGCCATTACTACCAACTCATTCACCCACACTTCATCAAAACAAACAACAAGAGATCAGATTACAAACATTCTATCGTTCTCATAATCCTGTTCATTGTTCCTAGTATTACGGATGTTCTATTTACCAACGACCAACCAAATCAAGCAAACATAACGGTATCAGGAACAAGCACTTCAACAAAGCATTCTTATCTTACGTTAAAACTAAATAGTTACTTAGCAGAAACGTGCTGGAGATTGTATGAATTGTTACTGAATTTGTCGGACAAAATAATAACAGAAGACAAGGAAACAATGTGATGTGAATGTAAGTAGTAGCATGCTATGTTGAAGAAAGCAAAACGAGTGTAGTTAATCTGGTATTAGAAGAACATCTCTCTGATTCAGTGGGTCCTCAAGACTAAAACTCAAGCACGGACATGTGAAAAACACACCGGCACATCGGTGTATATACGTATTTATTTTTTTAAACTTGAACACAGCATTCCTGCTCCATGAAAAATTTTAAAATAAAGACATAAATAGTCTAGAATTTTGTTTTCAATTATTTTGTGATGAACTTCTGCAGAGTATAGTTATGAGAAAGCTGTAGCAACGGGTTCATATTTTCAACCTCCAGTGATCCTATTAGCTCTGGATTGAAATAGCTGGAAGTGACGTGGAGCCCAAGCTTTCTACAGCAGTGAGATAAACTGATGATGCAGGCTGACAGTAACCCCATACTACTTGCTTATTTCCAGGTGTCTCCGGAGCTTTTTTAGTGGCAGTGCTCGAGTTAAACAGTATACCATGCCATATACTATATAATGTATAACAAGCTTTACCCTGCGATTTAAGCCGCTGCTCGGCTTCTAAGGGTCGGAGCGTGATGTTAAATACTCTGAAATCTTCCTCAAGAACCGGGTTATCAAATGCAAAAATGATGAATGAAATCGGTAAAGTCTTTCTCAAGTCATGTCGTGACCAACGGAAAAAAAGGGGTTTTTAAATATATAGTACCTATGTAGATATAATAAAACTGAAGAGTTTGTTTGTTTGAACGCGCTCTTTTGTTTGAATCTTTAGAGCTACCAGTCGGATTTGGAAAATTCTTTATGTTTATGATAGCCACATTCCTGAGGAAGGCTATAGATAGGTTTTACTAAGACAGTAAATTCCTACGGAACGAGAAAAATTGGAATATGCGCGTAAGCAGTCGCGGGAAAAAGCTTGTTAATACTAACTGGATGATGAAAGGTATTTCTTATAGTGTCCAAGTCTATTTGGATACCCGATTTCTCACAAAACGATCCCAATACCTTATAAGCTGAATTAATGAGACTTATGCTGTTTGCCGACGATCTGGTGAGGATCGCTGGTAGCCGATGGATGCGAGACGCACAGGACTGGTTGTTGTGGCGACGCTTGGGGGAGGCCTATGTCCAGCAGTGGACGTCTTTCGGCTGATATGATGATGATGATACTGACTGTAGTATCGATTGGAAGTAAAATTACTTTTGTGAGTTTTAAGAAATTACCAAGTTAACCTTTTGTACTTTTCTACTGCCTGGTATTACATGTAAAGGCGTGTCTTTCGTTCATATTTTGTATGGTTATTAGAAGTGTTTATTGTGATGTAAGCTCGCTGTCTATTAGTTACTGTATTCGGTTAATTACTCACGACACGGTTATTAATGAGCGAAACGCTGAGAAAAGATTTTTGGGAATATTGCTGCCTGCTATAGGAAGTTTATTTTTGGAAATCGGCATAGATTTTTTTGTCGTACCTAGAGTCATTAATTACTCTCTCCAATAATTATCTCTACTAATCCCTACTAATATTTTATATGCGAAAGTTACTCTCTGTCTGTTACGCTTTCACGCTAAAAAGGCTGAATGGATCGTCATGAAATTTGACAGATATATAGCTTAGGACATCCAGATCCCAGGCTATATATCTGCCAAATTCCCCCCAGAACCCCTTCCCCAGAGAGAAGATCCGGAGATCCCTTCTCCAGAAGGGCATAGGCTGCTTTATTACGTGATAACCAACATCCACACGGGCAAAACCGCGGGATAAAGCTTGTATTATAAATGCGAAAATAACTCTGTCTGTCTGTCTGTTACACTTTCAAGATAAAACGGCATGAAATTTGGCAGATAGGTATATAGCCTGGGATATAGTTTCTTTAAAGTTTAGGATGCCCAAGACGGTGATGAAGATATTGTATAATCGGTATATTTATCAGTATAATAATATGTTTATAAGTCGCTAGTCTCAAGTAAATAGTAGGCCAAGAGCCGAGCTAAGTTAGTTTAGCATAACTTAAAATAAACAATTATTGTTCATACTAGCTCTTGGTCTAGCACAGGTTTCAATCTCTTTTTTACTTTGAAATTGTAGATTGTATCAATCTAAATCTTGTATCGGCGGAATGCAACGAACGAACGTCTTTTTTGTGGAGAGTACTGGAAAGTCACACAATATGTGTTCGAGTTGCTCGTGGATGATGATCGACAAATCGTTTTGTTATATTCTCATTCGTTAGTGAGATGAGAGACAATGTATCGTGGTACAGTAATATTGGCCTCACATTTTTCATTAATGCCTCGATTCTATTGGTCGCACCGTGATGTTACATATAGCCTATATATAGCCTTCCTCCATAAATGGTCTATCCAACACAAAAATTATTTTTCGATTCGGACCAGTAGTTTCTAAGATAAGCGCGTTCAACCCAAACACACAAACTCTTCAGATTTATAATATTAAGTATAGATTTTTGATATTTGAAATGTCCGTAAAATACAACAGATACCACTGATTGAGAAATCTGCAGTTGAATCTTGTACATCAGCAACATGTCTACTTGTCTAGTTATGATCTTTACAAGTCATTAGGATAAATGGTTCCAGCTTCAACTACGAGACCCTGACCCCTTGCACTCTGAACATCATTCATTATGATGATTATCACTAAAAGTACCTACTCCTCAAATGACGAAAGATTTTGCGATCTTTAAAATGGAACGATGCAAAACTGCGCAAGCGCACATGAAAGAATACCGCTTTAAACTGCTCATCCAATAAAGTCAAAGTCAAAGTCAAAGCATTTATTTCAATTAAACCATTTACAGGCACTTTTGAATTGTCAAGGTCGGTCAGTCAAAGAGGTGAAGCTATTTGCACGTTCCAAAGCGTAGATCTCTATGGAGAAGAACGTACAAGAAACTCCATGGACACTCTTTTGAATCAATTAATTATTACAAAGTTGTGGTTACATTGTTCTTGTTGAAATTATTCATAGACATGTGAGAACGATGTAAAAAGACGTGCACGACAAAAGCAAAAAAGGAACAATTCAAAATACTAACAAATTAAAACAAACCGTGGCAGTTGAGAGATGACCAGTCCCAGCTGACGGAGCCAAATGATGAATGAAACACAAACTGCACCATCAGAGAGACTTGAGTGAGCATGACACTCCCAACAGCCAGGGCACATTAAATTAAAAAAGAAACAACAAATAAGAATAACTTGTAACTCATTTATAATTAAGTATGATAATTTTGGCGTTTAAATTAGTAACCGAATTTAATGATCGTCACATTTCATTAAATAATTTGTTTTAATTAGCCAATAATGATTTATTTATTGATGAATCACGGACTTTGTTCATGGACGTTCAATATCTTAAATGACCATGTATTTTTTAATTAGTAAAGTCAACCGGATAATAAAAAGGCTCTAGTCGTATTTATGGTCACATTTCTGAATAAATTAGTTCACCTTGTTATAATAACTTTTTTAAGTTTATGCCATCCTGTTGGTTCCATTAAAATTCTTTGAAACAGTAATTTCCTGAATCCCGTATCTCGAATGCTCAAGCTCGCGTTTAAATTACATAATTGATCGATTTGACAGAATAATCGAATGAATATCAATTAATTACATTCTCGCTTTACGCGGCTTGCAACACAACGCCTTTCGTCTCGTAACCGAATGCTAATGCTTTACTTGTTTTGTTCACAGTAACAGCTCCGCCATTGTTGTTGAGCAGCGGCGAATTTACGTGCCAACAGTTTTGCAACTTGCAACCAGTTTTTGTAGCACCGATGAAGATATGAGAATGCTGGTACCGAGACACCAAGTACTGCCGAGCCACTTTCGCAACGTGTCGAGTAATTAACTCTTTATCAGAGGCTTAGGGTATCACAACCCTTCTATCTGACGCCTAAGATTAAGTAGGCAAGTTACAATTGCTCAATTAATTATTTCGAAGTAACTGAGTTCCTACAAACGCTTACTGCGAGCCTGTTTCTCTATTGAAGTATACTACGCACGGTAATTCCTATCCATTTTGAACGGCAATTTTAATTAAACTGTTTAACTGTAATAGTATTCGTTATTGTTGAACACTGAACAGTTCTTGGAAATTAATCTCGAAATTTCATTGACAGAACCTACCTGTAATGATAAATCTAAGTAATCACGCTCGGAATCTAATGCGTGCTCAGATAGTTAATAAATAACGGCTAACTTGAAAACGCGGCGTTTTACACTTTATTAAACATTTTACGATATCTTTAGCAATACAGTGTGAATAAAGTTATTGATGCTATCTATTTCTAGCATTATAAAATACAGCTTGAATGACGAGGAGACAATAAAATTACTTAATAGCGGCTATAAAACATCGTCACACCGCAATATAAAACAGGTATTATCAGTCAATGATAGTATCGTGAAACGGAATAAAAACGCAACTAGCAAATTATAATGAATTGAAAATAAAAATACACGATTAAAAACGCAAGAATGTGATTCAACGAACTTGTTCAGACGAAGCGACCTTGGTGGAGCGTGCAAAAAGAAAACAACTGGAATATTTGTGTGCGAGTTCATTCTACGTCGTACTTCGGAACTGCGGCTGAAGGTAAGCCGCTTTCCGCACCGGTTCGGAACATTTCGAACGCCTTTTACTTACGATACGATACATGCACGTCTGTCGGTGTGGGCGGGATCCACGGATCCCTACTCTGTGGCCGAGATATTGCCACACTGATTGTTGTTTTGGCCACATTACTGTCAGTTACGTAACAATGGTATATTTTGTAACCTAACCTATGGTAGAAGTGTATTATTTAAAAGGACCATCTAGAAGCAGGGAAAGCTTTTATCTGCCATGTCTGTTCTGTATAACAATTCAAACATCTACATTAAACGATTACACAAAGTACAAATCCGCCTAACGAAATGTATCACAATTGTAACACAACGTAAATTGAATTCGTATTTTAATCCCTCGCGCCGAATACACAACAGTGTATTAATTAATTTTATTATGACATTTATTGAAGCAGTAAGCTTTGAGTCGGTGAGTTATTTGATTAATCTAGAGCAAGGATTGGGTTTAGATATGTAATTGAAGGAAAACTAGAGCTATAAATCATGGGAAGAAATTGTGAGGCGTAAAATAGCGGTTTTACACCTGTTCTTGAAGAAAATGAAAGTGGCCAGGTAATAAGGAAGGTAGATTAAACAGAGGCTGTAGTTAACGATCGGGAAGGGTCCTAAATATGGTACAGCGTCGATTTCTGTTGCATGGGCGTTCTATGTCTCTCGGACATCAACAAACTTTACTGTAAGTGTGAGTGGGACTATAAACAATGACGTTTATGTCAATATTTGATTTTATTGATCGGAGATATCGAAAGTGCCGTCGAATAATACGGAATTACGAGTTACGATGTGCGTTTGTGAGTGTGACGACTACGCAGAAGCTTACGGACTCAAAAAAGTCATGCGAGAAATGTTTTCCTCAAAGTAACAAGGGTGAGACAGTAGTCGATCCTTTTGAAATCCGGATTGCTATACCGTGAATGAAGGAACTGGAACTAATAAACATACAACCAGTTTCCTTAAGTACACGCTTTAAACGGCAACACGAAGAAGAACGACGTAAGTGGCGATTAACACAATATGTTTCCTCTTTCGTAACTCCAAAAGCGTGGGGGCACACCATGGAGATAACTCACCAATTCAAGACTTTACCACCAATTGTTCCTCCTAAATGGAGCTTGTAATCTCAAGTGTAAAAATGGCCGTATCACACCAATTTCCAAACGTTTACATTTAATTGTTCGACACAAATGGCAGTTGTAATCGTCAGCGTTTAAAATCCATTTAAGTCTTTCCGTGATGTAATGACATGCCAGGATCGTATACGTAGAAAGTTTACGTAAAATCCGCATCCGCGCACAATGCAACAAAAATAAAACGTCTGCCATTTAAGGAGACGGTACGCAATACCGGCTATCGCAGCTCGCAGTCCTTTAAAGTCGCTAAGCCGCTTATGAAATGTGGGTACAGACGTTCCAACTTTTCTCATCGGCTGTGCTCATAGCGTTCATTCCGCCGGCCGCTAGGTGGCGCATCGCGCGCCACGCGGCTCCCAACGCTCAATGAATTTTTCTTTCATATCATCCTCGAGTTCCGGGTACAGTTTATTGAACACTACGACCAGTATAAATTACTTGTCTCACGCTTCGCAGTCGTTTCGCAAAAACTTTACTGACGTCGCGTCGATTGGATTCAAGCTCAAAAAAACATACAACTATTTGGCCGTGTCGGCTAAGGTGTTAAAGATTAATCGCTTTTTTATAGATTCAATAAGTATTATGTAAATATGGCCGCGTATCATTAAATTTTTACAAGGAAGCCATAAATCTATCGAATGGTTCATTAGTTCAGATTGTCGAACTCGTTGGACAATATTAACATAATTTGCGTCAATCAATAGTGTGGACAAAATGATTTATTATATTTAGCTAAAAGTGATAAACGTTTCGACAACACACTTTCAGTCGCATAGGTATTATGGTGATATATTAAATATCTCCTCACACCGGCACAAAAGGGCCTTTTTAATTAAATTCTGCTTTTATGCGAAATAATCGCTTTGGCTTCAACAATGCATTCTGGACTACATTGTTCCAGCAAAATTTATGCATAATACTATGGCAAAGTGAAATGCGGGTGTAAATAACTTCGCCGAGACTAAACTATGAGATACCGCCTAAGCTGAGCCGAAGTAAAATATTCAAGACAACAAAAACGCCTCGAATAAACACGGCAAAGTAGTAAAGTGCATAGATTTCCTTTCATTTTGCATAGAACAACAGTTAACATGCAGTTAACGGTTAACCGTGTCCAGTTATGTAAGTACGAAAGCTGCATTTTTGACAGCACGACCTTTCTATGCAACTGCACTAGTTTACAGGCGAGAAAGCCGGCCCCGGGCGACAGGAACTAACCTTTCGCGACCGCCCTTTGCCAATATTAGGTGGCCGACCCCGGCAGTGTTAGATACGTGAAATACGCTACCATTTCACTGTTGATAACGTTTTGGTCGTGGATAATTTCTATGTAAGCGTAGGCGTGATCATCGGTCACGTATTGGCCTGAGTTATAACCCGGGAATGAAATAAATCTAGCTTTAGCTCTGTGAATTCTGTACTTGGGTGTTGAGCACATAGACCGCCCACGCGAAGGATTTACATACGTAATACGCTGGTAACTGGGGCTCTGCTGTCAATCTATGACCGTGGAGGGCTTTTATCCGACTGTCTTTGATGAAAATTAACCCGGATTTGTTAGGAGGCTTTTGGAGCCGTATCGGAGTTATTATTTACTTAGAATAGGTTATTTTATAGTCATTTCATCACTGTTAAATACTATCTATTAATCCGTTCCGCATGATACAACCGTATACAATGAAACCAGTTCTACAGATCTACCATTTTACAAAATCTAGACACTTTTAAACTGCTCGATTTTATTAAACGTTTAGAAATTGACAGAGAACAAGACAACCAATTAAGTGATTGCAAAACGAACGTAACTTACAAAACAAACTTTTCCTCGTTTCGCGGTCGCAACCTCAGACCGAATTGAGTTTTTATTAGAGGGAATGATCGAATATGAAATCTTGAACACTCGTGCCACAATGGACCGATTTCAGCTTTCCCTACACAGTTACATTACACAGCTCGCAGGTTCCTTCACGCATATTTTCTAATTCGACTCGCAATAACGACATTTGTGGTCACATTGTTTGTATTTACGTGCGTATATAATTTTGGGAAAATATCCAATATGCTGGTTATGCAATTTATGTTTATTAATGTTAGAATCATAACTCCCAGGTAAGTTTGGAAGTATTCTTCATTATTACTATACAATCATCTAGGTAGGCTCTAGTATGATCACTTAGTACCTGATGCTAAGCTATAATAACATGGTCGACGATGACAATATTTGGAAATGTGTGAGTGCCATGTCCCTATTTACAAAATGTATTAGTTTATATTACCATATTCCAACTAGTACATAGTATACTCTGGGACACTCTGGATGCATCGTCCTCAAATATATAATATATAAATGAATTGATGTAAGTATATCAAATATGAAGTTTCTTGTCTATTCTTTTCCATAAGAATCTTTGCAAATGGACACTAGAGTCTTTTAATTTTATACATATTCTTTTAACTGTAAATATTGACGTTCAAAAGTACCTTTTAATGGTCTAATTGAAATAAAAGTTTTGACTTTGACTTTGATGGAGCATGCTTTCCTAGAAGTATACTTTTCACTCTTGATTTAAAGACCCTCAGCTTATAGCTATCAGGAAACACAGACGCGATAAAAAAAGTACACTCGGCAATGTTTCACACAATAAAAACGATTGGAACTTTAATACTTTTTGCAGTTGTCAGTACACAACCAAAAACTGTGCGTACCTAATGAAAAACTGTTTATTGGTTCAGTAAAAACTTTTTGCTCGTTGTTTGCAATAACTCGTTGGTTGAAAGTGATACCCTCACTACGGGTGGTCGTAGTTTGTACATATTTATTAAACTTTATATAAATGTTGATGGCTCAGTAATCACTGAGATTGACGGTATTAAAACTGACTGGTTGTTGAAGCGTTAAAAAGTTGGTGTGATAATTGTTTGGACTGGATTTATAGTGGTGGAAAATCATTTGGTTTGATTACTTGAGCTGTATTTTGTAATTCTGCTTATGGAATTTTTATTTTATTTATATTCTACTGCAAGGGATGGATCGCGGTGGCTTTGGCTTTGCAGTGGGACAGGACAGTACAGAATGAACAAAACAATTATTTATTTTAAAAGATTAGTTAGCAGAGGAGTATTTTTTCGGTGTTTTTCTCATAGTTAGATACGAAACATCAGTCTCATTTATTTAACACTGAGCAAAACAGACTGACGCAAAAAAGTGTTATTTCACCCCTTATCAACATAAAAATTATCTAAAGTTTAAAAAATCAATGTAACACTGATTCAAAAATGACATTACAATTAAAACATCAAAAAACAAATAAGGTACCAGATAACATCAGACAGATACCTAAGTCAGAAGCAAACGATCGAATTCAAATCGTAGAACAGTTTCACAAACCAAACGATTTCAAATAAACTATCCCTGATTTGCCTACAAATAACACTGGTCCTTGTCACTCGCTGACTGGTCTTTATTGCTGCTAAGATTTCAATCTAATACTTGAAACAAGTGACTACCCACGCGGCCATTTCTTGTCTCTAAACGTGTGAACTGTCAGGCAAGTAATAACTTGATGACGGTGTTCATTAAGGATGACAGTTAGGATGTTACTTCAAGTACAGCCTCTTCGAAGTTTAGCGTGCGTGTCTTATAAATAAGATGAGGAGGAGGAGCTTACAGGTTACGTTCAAAGGGAGATTGGAGTTGTAAATGACAAAGAAATTTTAAAAATTTTGTGCTTAAACCACTCTAGGGTATATACTGTTGGTGATTTGTTATGCTTTCATACCTAAATCGCTAAACCGATTTTAAGTTATAGGTAAGTTTCTTTTTTGTGAAAATAAAATGCGGGGAAACCGCCAATGGTTAATAATTTCATAAAATACTAGTTCATACAAGCTATTTCACATCCGGTTGGTTATCATAACTTATTCCTCGAAAATTGTAAAGTGATATATAGACTTTAATGGGCTTACTAGGTTTTACCCGCGACTTCGTCTGCGTGTATCCCGTTTTTCCCGTAGGAATTTCGGGAAACCCTCTTAGTGCTCCCCTACACTCTCCAAGGAACCTACATGCCAAATTTCAGTGTCACTCAATCACTCTGTAACGCAAGAGTTTTATATATTGATTGTTTGTTATTGCCTTTAAGTTCACTAGTTTACTGGTATTGTTTAATTAGTAAATAAATATTTTATTATGTGCTCGAAGCTTGGTGCATTAGGGCCACACAGCGTTTATTCGTATCGCGTTCCATGTATTTGCATTTCGTCTTGACTTCAAAAAGCAATAGTAAAGATACGCCTGGCTGTGTATAGGTACACCCTTAGGTTTCAATTTATGACGTATTTGTACGATAGTCGCGTTGTTCGTATTGAGTTCGAATACTAAATCGCCTTTGACAGATATGATCGTTACTTTGCACATTTTTGCATCTGTTTTGTATTTGGAATACTGAATAACTTCAAAATATCCCACACAAGTCGTTACTTTGAATTGTTAGCTCGTGTTAGCATGTCGGTACTGTTAAACTATTGTAAGTAGATTTAAGGTACGTAAGTTAATGGAGCCAAATTCATATCCGGTTATATGAAATACTGGGTGTCCAATAAAACCCAGTCTATAATTGCCTTTAAATATAAGCTAGCAGCAAATTATCTAAACTTGGTAACCTAGAAGTTAAGGTGAACTTATTAAGGCCTCAATTTACCGAGTATGGAGTTGTGTCGTGAGGTCGCGGGTTCGAACTCCGATTGTGGTATGGCTACATTTAGGTGATACATTCACAAGTTCGTTGGTAACAGTAAAATTGCTAGATAGCAATATTATTTATTTTGTTCTCCTTGTTTGGTTTTAAGGAGAATTCTTGACGGAATATGGGTTAAGTTCGATGATTCAGGAATGAGAAATGAGAGAAAAGATTAAACAGATAGCTTATTTCCTGTTCTATAAATGCGATTGAGGTCGGTTCTTCAAATTCCCAGATTAGCATATAAAGTATAAATAAACATCCCTTCCCTCGTGATCGACATTTAATCGGGCCATCAATAAAATTCCAGACCAACTTAAAATTTCTCAAAAATAAACCCTGATTTCTTGTGATAAGCTACAAAATTGCGTGTCATGTATTATTAAACCCTAAACTTACTAATGTTTAGTAAGTTTAGGGTATCGTTTACTATCCGAGTGTAATGTGGCCGTAAAGTCGGGTGACGAGGAGGCCCCCTAGAGCGTCGCACGCGCAGCTATACGACGCTTCTTATGGCCACACACTGGGTTAAAAGTATCTATTAGGGATGTGCCGTCTACAGACTTAGCTGACTAGCCGACTGGACGAATAGTTGGCACTCGAATGGCGCAATAGTCGCTTACTTTAAATCAGATTGAATAAAAATTCATATAGACCAATCTCTATTTTTTAATAGAATGATGGTTGAAAATTTTCTTTTAGGACTAATTTAGTTAGGTACTGGCGATTAATTTCTATTATTTCTTGATAAATTAAGTGCTGACTACCGACTAGTACATATTTTTCCGAATATTAGTCGACTAGTAATTGACCATACATGTGGCCGTTGGGCCATCTCTCGTACCTAAGTAGCTATGTACGCGAATTACATAATGTTCTGTCTAATGTTTTAATTTAAAGTGTTTAATTATACCCTGGTCTGTTACTAGCTGTTGTGACATACGCATAATGATAATGGCGATGTATGATCGTTCATTTTGTTTTACTTTCTTGAATGATTTATTTGTTGTGGTTGGGGCTTGAGAAATCTGCCGTAGTGGCTTTTTATTACGATCTTTATTAGCTTGTGACTTAGCAAAAAGTAAAAGTTTCGGAGCTTAGGAAATTTTTAACTAGATTACTAGACCAAACAGACACACTTTAAACAGAAAGACAGACAAACACGAAAATAAATATTATGTTAACAATTTCCATTTAGTATTCGGCATAACAAAATAATGTTTACACAATATCTCGAAAAACTTTGTTCACTTGAACATAAATCGTTTTAAGGCTCCATTAATTCAAAATTTGCTCGTCATTATAAATTATAAATATTTATACGTCAGCGGACCGCAAAACTGAAATAATTTGCTTCATGAATATGCGCAAAACGAGTTAACTGACGAAAACTGAATTACGTAATGACGCTCGTGGTTCCGTAGCGTCGTAGGCGCCGGAAAAGGAACGTATAACTTATTAAAGTAAATAGCATTTATAAACAACTTTACGTACCTAATTAAAATAGGCATTAAAAAATTGAGGTCTTTGTCTTATTGTATTCTGAATGTAACAGATCTAGTTATTCTATCTAGAAATGTATTTTTCGAAAGTGTTGATTATGAGAACTTAAGGGGCCTAGACAAAAAACTTTTCTGTAGCTTTAACGTCAGACGTCAAAATATTGATACCAGAAGTATCAATTAACGTAAGCGACATTTTAGATTATTTATAAATGCCACTTCAAACAATCGCTGTAAGGTTCACTTTGGCATTTTGGGTTCATGTCCCTTACGTTAACTGATACTTCAGGTATCGATATGTAGGTATAACATTAGGTGTAGAAAGAAAACGTCATCACCTACTGTCATTCCCATACATTTTGTCGTAAGCGTCTGACGTTAACGCTACAGAAAAGTTGTTTGTCTAGGCCTGCTTACCAGACATAGGTACATACATTTATTTCTGTACACAGTATGTACATAGAAAACTTGAAGGAAAAATTCATTTGATACCGAATAATGTGTGTTCTAGAATCAATATATTTTCGAAGACATGCACATTGCACATACATACGAAGTACGAACCGAACCGCACCAAAGTCACGAGCCAGCGAAGAGTTCCCCGTCCTTTGTTAGCCCACCATATCAAGATGTGAGGAAACTTGCGAAAGAATGTGCCAGGTAATTGTTAAACTATGCAAATTACTTCTAAGTCCTGGATAAAAGTTTCACGTTTACGCCCTAACCGATAAAATTGCATGTTAATTAAACAAAACGTTCAGTAGAACAAAGCATTGATATTGATTGGTTGTTAGTACTCAAACACTTGAGTAACGACTTTTTGGTACTTGGCCAGTTCTTGCTGCTTGTTCACCTTTACGAAATACTACCTAAAATACTCGTAAACTGGTTCCACCGGAATATTAAAGGGGGGTTGCGTAAGTTAATGATGATGAATGGCTTGATAAATAAATCACTTTCGCGGTGGTAACCGGAGAAGTGTTTGGGTAAGATCTACAGCAGCAGTTGAAGAGTGATTCGGTTTTCTCATTATGAGAGATCATAGTGTTCTTCAATTGAAATTTGGAAATATTACAAACCGTTTCCTAATTAAAAGTATGTATCGTGAACTGTACATTACTATTTTGTGTGTTCAGTATACATTCATCTGCCTGGGTTGCGGATTCTGTTCGAAGTTCGGCGGCCCTGGAACGAAAATGGCACTAGGAGGAGCACGGATGGGTTTTAGTCAGTAACAGTCTGGAACTCCCTCCCCCTCCACCCAGAGCGGAAGGAGTCATTTAATGATTTCCCATCCATAAAAAAGATATACATGAATTCCAGTAAAACATTGTAAAGCATTTTTTTGTTATAATATTTCATAAACACGAATACGTCCAAAACTTTTTGGGAATATTTAATAATTCATTTTTAAGTGTATTACTAACATAGTTTGTAAGTGCATTGTTAATAACGCTATGAGTCTTGTTGCTTGAAATAAATGGTTTATTATTATTATGCGTACAGCTAATGAGTGAGAATCGCTGCTAGAGTATGTGTTCACTGATAGCTTTTCAGTATAGATAATGTACTCTGTGTGATAGGTACAAACTTCTTCTTTTATGTCAAGAGTTAATAGATTACTTCAATGCAAGCGTGCCCGATCGTTGAACACATCATCACTTTCCTTCAGGTGAGATTGTCAAACACGAGCTCATCAATAATCAAGCAGTGCTATTTCAACAACTTCTGTACACAAAATCCTTTCGCAACTGTATACGACCCAACCATACCTCTGATGTTAACCCTACTTCTAGTTAAGTTGTGCAACGCGTAATAAACCATGGTAGCAATAATAAACGTCGCAAACATCAATAGTCATTAAGGAAATTGGTTCAATAGCAATAATAGCCGTGCAATTGATAACGAGTGGCATAAGTGTCTAATTTTGACACAATTGATAAGCTTAGAGCGACTAATACTTAATTTCCACTGATGTAGTTAAAAATCAGTATGATTTTCATGCGTTCTAAATTGTGTTTGTAAAAATCCAAAACTGGCAAAGACTTGTCTTATCAAACTATTGTATCGAGTCTGAGTTTTAGGCCTAGATGTATAAGAATGCCAGGGTTGCGGAATTTGTTTGTCAGGTTTGCGAAATTTTTTCGAAAGAGTCACCGCGGCATTGGAACATTTGGAGGAGCACGGATGTGTTTTTACTACCTACCTAAGTTAGAGTCTGACACTCTCTTCCGCTCCACCCAGAGCGGAAGGAGTCATTTGATGATTTCCAAATCTTGAGATGGTTTAATGGCATCCACACTATCTATAATGGATGTTGTAGGAAGGATAGTTCAGAAATAAGAACGCGTAAGAAAAGAGTGTCTGGAAAGAAAGATATGGGCAAAGGCGGGAGGCCTTTGCCCATATCTTTCTTTCCAGACACTCTTTTCTGACACTATAGGCTAATAAAAAAAAACCTTCGACGTTTGTAACATGCAAGTACAGTTCCCATTTTATAAAAAGAATATTGATAAAATCTGACACCAGTCTTGCCAAGGAGTACCGTGTTAATGGTTTGTGGAGGTCTAGTAGGCAGCCGCTTTACGTAAAATATTGATATTCAGCTCAATCCGGTTTGACTGAGAGCCGACTCCAATATAGTTGGGAAAAGGTTAGGCTGATGATGATAAATAATATTGACCACTTAAACGTATAACATCCATATGATGACACAATTATATTTCCGAGAACATTACTGCCTTGGTACTTTATTGCCAATTTTCTCTTCAGAAATTTCACTTTCTACAAATGGTTATGATTATTTTAAGTCGAGTTCTTGCTCTAGTTCCAGTTCGCGTGATGACGATGATTCTCCTCACCTGTTCGTCATAATTGGAGCGCGACTAAGGTCGCGGCCTCACGCGCCGTCTGTCGAACTATAACACGTCGGAAATTGAAACCGCACATCTTAATAAACGTTTACGTTTATGGTGTAGACTGTGCCTATAATATTGTTTGGAAGTGGAACGTTGACATTGAGTTCTGTGCCTTGTTTTGTTTTATGGCGAGTGTTAAACTGTTATTCAGTTTCAGTGGTGTATGTAATTTAATCAAATATTGGATATTGAAGTATGATTTAATCAATTTTCTTCAATCGCCTATATTTAATTCGCTAAATGGCTAAATCTTCGTTGCCACGCGTTTAGGCGTGCTTTATTTTTTTTAAATTGGTTAAATACTTGATACGTGCAGGTTTTCAAATGTATTTATTTGACTGTCAGACAGACTGCGATATTATGTAAAAAAAAACCATTTATTCATCTCCATGTACTTATCTCTGTAATAATAATAAGATGTCTTTGTTCGAAAGAGTCACCGCGGCCCTGGAACGTAAAGGGCATTTGGAGGAACACGGATGGATTTTAGTCAGTAAGAGTCTGACACTTCCTTTCGCTCCGCCTTGAGCGGAAGGAGTCATTTGATGATTTCCTAATATTAACAAAAAAGATGGCAGAAATATGACTGCAAAGAATCTGCTTTGAAAGTTACCAACTGAATAGAGACAGTTTCAAAAGTTCTCAGCCATCGTACACCTATCAACTGTACTCTAGTCAAATCACACTCATGTTTACCATACCTACCTTCAAATGATCAATTATCTATTAGTTACTCATGGCTTACAGCCGCAATATGATTGCAGCAAGAAATTAATATCACCCACGCCACAGTGACTCATAAGCATGGCTACAGATAGGCAGGGTAATCCATTATCTATAGTAAATAATGAGGATTGGTGTAAATGTTACTTGTCAACGATATGTGAAATTAAGCAAATATTGGTTGTAGGGTTGTCGGACATGAAATTAGAGGGTAACATTTAGCAAAAGTAAAAGAAAAACTGTAGTGCTTTCAAGTCGCGAGTCAATGCAATTATTATTATTAATCTTTTCCAGAATATGTAGTAATTTTCATTTTGGTAATCGAATGTTGTGAACGCTCATCGCAACTGCAAAACATTTGATAAGTATGACAAAATATTTTTGATTTAAGTTAGTTTGCACACCAGTATGCCAAAGTCCGTAAAGTAAAAGGTACCTACGGAAACCAAATGAGGAATGTGTGACGATAAGTATCATAAAATTAAGTTAGATGTGTCATATATTTCATATATTTAAACATATAGTAGGGGGTACCATTATGGAAAATAATAAGAGATTTTTTTTATCATGACTGTGATAAATAAAGTAAGTCAAATACAGCTTACTTCCTGTAAGATTACTTATTTCCTCGAAGGGTACTACAGTTCAAAAGTTTAATAACTTGACAAAATGGCTGACAAAGCAGTTGGTACCTCTTTGATGTAATGATGCCTATTTCCGTGAATGGAATACCATAGTTCTAAAGTTGATTGACTGGAGAATATGGCTTTTTAACAGCCCTACAAATAAGCTATACCAACAAAAAAGTTTAATGCTCCCATGTGCCAACGACTCGAAAGCTGTACTTTAAATTAATAGGTATTGCGCATAGCTTGCCTGATCACCTGACGGGTAATTACTAAATACCTCACCCTACGTCTTTTAAGATGAGCACAGGTATATTATGTGCTTTAATACAAAGTAATAGAGGTGTCAAGAAAATTTGTACTTCCTTATTATACTCTTTCGATTTTATTAGATTGAGTCAGATGACTGAAAACAAATTAAAGGATATTACAACTGAAATTGCGGAAACGTTTGATTTTATGCGTACATTTAAAGGTATAAACCATGAAGACGTATCATACACTCAACGTGAGGTTTGATTGAAAACCATCGTCGAGCCACTACTAAATGTCTGGAATCTTGCTGAAATAATGATTTATTTCTGTATTTTCATAACTTAATTTATTCATCTGAAAAGTTCTGAAGTGGCGACCGCGTACCGGAAGACGCAGCGTTGGAAGGCCTCCCACAAGACGGACCGATGACCTGGTGAGGATCGCTGGTAGCCGATGGATGCGTCTTCTATCTTCTTCTTTATTTTATTTCATAATCAGTGTAGAAGTAAATAAAGGCATTCGTTTTTAGGGTTCCGTACCCAAAGGGTAAAAACGGGACCCTATTACTAAGACTCCGCTGTCCGTCTGTCTGTAACCAAGACAGTTGAAATTTTCACAGACGATGTATTTCTGTTGCCGCTATAACAAGGAATACTAAAAGCAGAATAAAATAAATATTTAAGTGCGGCTCCCATACAACAATCGTGATTTTTTGCCGTTTTTTATATATAATGGTACAAAAAAAACTCTTCGTCCGCGTGTCCTACTTCACTTGGTCGGTTTTTATGTAGATAATGGTACGGAACCCTTCGTGCGCGAGTCCGACTCGCACTTGACAGGTTTTTTCATTTTTAACTTTCTACCGTTTACAAATCTTTTACAAGCATACACTATGACAATAATAAAAGTACAGCCAACTTATGTTATACCTTGCATTTAGTAAAAGCACACTGCATTAATATTATTAAGTATCCATATCTCAGTGGGATTTCGTAACTGTTGTACGATAATAAGCATATGATATGCACTACAAAGTATTATTACTACGGTGTAATATTACATGTAATTTTTACGGTAGTTTGATTACTGAACTTTGCCATTTGAAAGTTGATTTGGATTACTTTTATTATAGAGCTCTGTATCATAGTGCTAGTTAGTCAACTCATTAGCAATTGGATTGCCATTGCGTGTACTAATTTATGAGTATTATTGAAGTTTTTAGGTGTTATTTTCAAGCCGAAATTATCGTATATAGCCGTATTGTTGGCAATAGTAGCAGCCTTATCGCTGAAAGCGAGGTGTTGAAGACAACATTTTAATTAATTATTTAGATGGATTTTAAAGAATTAAGGAGACAGTACCTATAGTACAGCAGGCAGCCTCACATTTATGTTAAAATTAAATAACGAAATTTATTAATGTTAAAAGTATCTACTGCATGTAAGACCTGAAAAATGACCCATTTGCGAACTTCAATTTATTCAATTCGGTTTTAAAATATCTCATTTTTTTTACCTAGCTCATAAAAGTAAACATTTTTTTTTCACACATGATTGAATTGGCGAAGCTTTTTTTAAACTCGGACCTGGTTGACCACAAATCAGTAATCATGACCTTGACGTAACTGCCGCCATTAAAACATTCAATCTAAATTACAACAAGATAATAATCAAACACAGTTATTGAATTATTGTGCCATGATTAGATGTAATAACAATTTGGACCAATGTTGATAATAACTACTATAATTGCATTTTATACCAGTCTCATACAATATTGCGTTTTACGATTGATATAAACAATTCCAGTTTCAAGCGTGCTGGATATATGAGAACTTGTATTATTAAGTGTGATATTGCCTTTGTTACTTTATGCCTGGCTTTTAAAGTTTCCCGTAGTACCTAAACTTAACCGCTGCGGCCCCGACATGTGAAAATTCCCAAAAAAAAAAAATCTTATGTAATAGGTAAGTAAGCATTAAATTCGCGATTAATTCGCGACACACCGGTGTGTCGCCGGGGCCGGAGCGGTTAAACCAATAAGACTAAAGACTAAAGTGTCTAAGATAAAGTTACTTAGGTACTGATTCAATTGCTCAGGGGTCCACTATGACGTGACCATGCTTTCATGATTCCCGTTGGTAAAAAGATTTAGTGATAAGCGTGTTGTATAACTTCGTCCCGCCTATACCGGAATCAGTATGGTTCAGAGGTCATAGGAGAGATAGACAAGAACTCAAAGTTGATGAAAGTGGCTGAAACTTCAGCTCAGAGGTGTGCATAAAAAATGTTTGCCCAGCGTACACATTTTAGTTTACTCATCAATTTTAAAAACTGTAGTATCCACTTATCTCACAAAATGCCAGAAATACTAATCATCAACAAAATTGTCTTGCTAAGGATGAAATTAAGCCTTCTAGCTAACCCAAAAGTCCTATCATGAAGGAATGAAAAACGTTTCAACTAAGTGAAAATTCCTGATGACAAATTCAGCTTATTATTATGAAAACGGGTCCCAAGTATATCATGTCGTTAATAACAATGTACCTACATGAAATAAATTCCGCACAGGCAGCAATTACTTTTGTTAAATATTTTATTATCAGATGCACATGCGGTGTTTAAAATATTGCCTTATAATTGTCGGATTTTAAATACTTTACCGCTACTCGATACAATGAAGACTTGGTGTAGTTCGCGAACGAACCAGTTTGTAAGAGCGCTCCCACAGGTGAACTACGCGAACTAGGTCCTAGATCCTCCGCTCTTTGGTTCTTAGCAGAGCTGCCGAGGCTTCCGTCGACTGGGACCGCAATTAACTAGGACCGCGGTCCCAGTCGACGGATCCGTAAAAAATAAATATTTTTCTTCCGGCGACTGGGACCATTCATAAATGATAATTGAAATCAAAAAATGTACAGTCATACGAACAATTTTTAGATGTAATAATTGAAGAAAAATCCTTTTTGATTTTAAAAATTTTTTCGTTTGACTGTACCGATTTTGGCTTGAATTATAGATTTTTTTAAGTTATCTATGAGTGATCCCAGTCGCCGGAAGAAAAATACTCATTTTTTACGGATCCGGCGACTGGGACCGCGGTCCTAGTTAATTGCGGTCCCAGTCGCCGGAAGCCTCGAGCTGCCCCACCGAGTTGCGCCGCCACTCACTCACTGATGTACTTCTCATCTGTCAATGCATTGATTGATACAGGCTACTATTCACAAATTTAGAATAAACACGAGATTTAAAAATTATTTTCTATATTGAACTAGTAAATCAATTAAAATATACAACGTACCTTTATAAATAAAGTAAAACAAATACGGCAAAATAGCTATTTAACAAAAGAACGCGCGCAGTAGCAAACTGTAAAGAGCGCGAATGAGCTGCCCATTTTATCACAGAAAAGTGGGCACGGGTCAGCTAGTGAGTTAATTAAATTCTATACTGATTTTTTTTTTTGGATTGGAAATCATCAAATTTTAATGACTCCTTCCGCTCTGGGCGGAGCGGAGTGTCAGACTCTGACTAAAACCCAATCGTGTTCCTCCAAATTCCCTTTGCGTTCCAGGGCCGCGGTGAACTTTTCGGATAATTCAGCAAATCTTATTTATTCAGACATTAAAAAGCGTATTTATAATGTTCAACGTCTAATTAGATTACAGGCTATGGCACTAAATACTATATCCCGTAGTTCCTAAGCGCTCAAGAAAAAAACTAGGACATGAGCCCACTACATTTCTTTTTAAGTTTATTTTTAGCAAAGCCTTAATTTCACATTCAGTTTCACACGGAAAGCATTACACAATATTAATATTGTAATAAGTTATATTATTTTAAGCACAAACGCGACCCGACGGATATTTTCTAAACAAAGCAAGTTTTGCGTGTGTAACAAAAGTTTTAATTAGTCACTGTGACCTAAATTGTTAGACCAGTAACCTGTTTGGTTTAGTTTGCTACTTGCGTGATTTATTTACTGTTTAAATCTGAATATGTTTAGTGGTTCATGCTTTTGTTTTGCTGAGATAGTGGTTTGATTTGTTTTCTGTCGAATCGACCAAATTATACTAAAACTGTAAATTGAACTGATTTGAGTCATAGGCATCAGATTGCTTACGATCCTGGGAAATTGCCGGAACGCAAGCTTGGCAGATTTTTATTAACAATCATAGTTAGGACCAACCCTGATTATTATTCAATGAATCCAACAACATTGTATAAATTCTTCCCATCTAAAACTGGTCACAAAAAGGTTCTTGCAATTTTAATTATCGCATGTTAAAACGACTTTGGTACAAATTGCGCTTTGATCCAGTTTCATTAATTAAAGAGGATCTTGCAATAAAAATCAGTAAGCGCCTTAAGCAATAATCTAAAGTTAGCTCTATTAAACCTGTTACCTGCTCAAGCGTATCGTATAACTTTTTGTGCGAAATGCCAGTTTCGCATAAACATGACGTTTCATCAGTGAACGTTGACATGCGCTATTGCTTCGACTCCATCAATGCATGAATGTAAAAAGTCTATGATGCGTGTAATGTTACGCCTCAGTGGGCAATGACCTTAACACAGAGAATAATGTACCCAAAGAAAATTCATCTATCTATTAATCAAAACGAATTACAAAAAGTTTAAAAGCTTTTTTATTTTTAGCTTTTACAAATTTAATAGCTTTCAGTCTTCTTTGCGAAACTACACGGAGTAGATAAAAGCAGTATCCTTTTAATTTATTTTTCAATTTCTTACAGACGGATTTTTTCCTTTGCTACATCGTCTGCAAAGCCATCCTTTTTTTTCATTCAGTTTTAAGTTTCTTGGCAATGGCAGCAAACAGTCTAATTTATTGAACGTCTTGCAAGACAGGAATCTCAGTCTAAAGACAAGCCGAGGTTTCCAAGGGTCAGCAGTGGCTAAAGATAAGTACCGAATCGAATCGTCATAAAATCGTGAAAGCAATTGCGTAAAGAATTAACGTGACAGGCGTTATCTGTAAAAGCGTATACAATTAAACCCATAGAGTAAACCACGGTTCCGTGTAGTCGGGGAGGCAAGATAAAAATACGAGCATGTTCTCGTTGATATTTAGAATAAATTGCTATAATTATCGCTTGCGAGATCCCAAGTACTACTAAGTTGCGCTTAATTGGAGAGGGATCAGATAAGAAATGAAGCTAACGGTCATGTAGTGACATTTAGAAGCGTGTGGTGTGAGTGCGGGCAACGGGCAGCGGGCAGCGGCAACGTCGGCTGCTAACAATTAGCCGTGTCCATCAGTTAAGGCGCGAGGCGATCCGCTGTGACCGCGATAGCTTCGTTTCCATAGCGACCGAGGACCACACACGGCCGCCAATAAACTTGGACCCTCGTACTGAAATATGCAAATCCAGCCCTTCGGTGAATAAGGCATGAATATTTTAAATGTTTTGTTTTCTTGTGAAATTAATTTAATTTGCAACGAGTCTATGTAATAAGAGTTTGTTTTATGCACTGGTTTTACAGCATTCCTGTTCGCTTTTATATGTATGAGGATCGCAAAAACAAACAATGTTCAATCATGGAAATCAATGGATTTTGTTTTTTGTGCTCAAAAAACTTCGACCTCGCTGCATGGCAAAAAGTTTTGTAAACTATTAAAATATAATAAATCTGTTATAGAATGGCTCAAGTTATTGTATATTGTTACCGTGAATCTGCTATAAAACGAGTAGCTATTTTAATCTTTTGTGTGGTTATAACGGTTTTTGATATAAAATTGGGGCGCATTTAAGATGACTATCGGCGAGAAATCAGGCCTAATCGGAATAAAAACCTTCGATTGTGTTGTGGATAAACGAATTCGACTATCGAGCGGCCTTGGCTGGACTATATTGAATGAACTAAGGTAGGAGCAGCTTTATCGACCATTTTTCATAAGGAATGTAATGCGTGAGGGGTACCCAGTTGATGACGCTGAATGTACCATTTACCGCATTTCAAAGTAATTTATTCAAGCTTTTCAGGTGGCTGCTATGTCAATTTATTTTTAGACTACACATCAACTGAGAAGAGCCATTGGGCTCTTCTCACGTTTCCTAAATAATAAAGGCCCCAACACACAACAAAGACAAATCACAAAATCCTTTTAATAACGCTGTTTGACCACGTGACGGCGTGGAGAATCACTTTAAGGTCCGCACCCACGATCCATTTCAAGTGGACGACATTTCCGAAGACAATTATCGGTAGTAAGAACGCGATAAATCGTTTTATAGACCGTTATTGTGACGTACCTGTTAGGTACCTACTGAAACTAAGGCAGTGTCGCTTTTGGTATGACTATGACACAAGTGAGACGGTACATGGAAGTTGGGGTGACCGTTATTGTACCTTTCAACTACTTTCAAGGTGGTGGTGGTTTGAAAATAGAATTCCACTTTTGGAATTTCCTTGTTTTTTTTTTTTGGAAAACCCAAGCAATGGCTTACGGGACGACCTGAACGCGTAACGTGAGGGCTGGTACAAAATGGCACAGGAAAAAATTCTGAAGGTACTTGAGGGAGACCTTTGTCCAGCAATGGGACAGTATTGTCAAAAAGAAAAAACATGTTATGACAGTATCAAATATGTTGTCAACACGTCATAGAAATTGTTAAATTACGCCTATAGAAACCCAACTTTAATACTTCGTAGGCACTATATTACGACTCATAAAGTCATAACCATGCACCTGCCGCATATTAAAACTAACCCTCATACTTACTTAACAACAACATTAATGCTAAGTTAAGTCTCAATTCGATGACTAACCTTACCCAACAACTTGGCATTATGACTACTAGTTAAATATAACCACAGCTTAAATAAGCAAATATGGCCGCCACGTCTTTCACTCGACATTAACATTTTTATTCACGTCTGATTCATTGGGAATATCGTCACGCAACGTGTTGCGCAACGAGTCCCGTAACAATCAATAGTGTGATGATGAATAATGCATGGTTCTGATTATACAGTGATCTTAATATTGTCTGTAGACAAGAATTATTTAAGTTGTAAGTAAGATGTTGATAACGAACTGTTTGGTTTGAATGAAGTTTGACGAATTCCGGAGTCCAAGAAAATACAATGTGGAAACATCGATACGTCAATAAATTAAAACACTAGCCATAAACCAGCCAGTATTATCGAAATTAAAAATAAACTTTTTCCAATTACGTGAGTCGTCAAAAAAAATTCAAACTAGACAAGGATAGTGACTACTATTCTGACGACATATTCCAAGCAGTCTGCTGCAGTTAGTGACATCAAATCTGTGATAAAAGACAACGTATTCGTATGAACGAGTATTGCCAGTGTTTTTATTAATTGTCGTATCGTTGTCTCAACCTTGTATACATCCCTTTTTCTATATATCCCTCTATGTTAATTACCATCTAATTGGAGTAAAATAGGGACAAAATACAGAGGAGTCTGCTTCAGTTCTTGGAACTAACAAAAAATCTTGCAGTTTCACGGGAATCCCATGAACAGTAATTGGCTTGCATGTTCGTTGTTACATGATACTCTTAATAAAAACTTTATAGGTACCACGACGATTGCTATAAGCTTTTAATAGCGTGTAAGATAAGATTATAATCCGTTAGGGGTTCACTAATAATATGAAAAGATTTAATCTCACTTCCTTGGGATCGAGCATGTCTTAGAACCCTATTGTTTCATTTATAGAGTAAAATTAAACTAACACAAGTTTGCTGAAGTCCGCAAATAATTTATGCACAGGAACAGATGAAAGAAAATGCGTTGTTTATAACTAAGGAACCGACTACAAATTTCACAAGGTAAAAACAATGCAAAATAAAAATATTTAATTTTACATAATTATCCTTTTTTTTTTTAAAGATGGGAAATCATCAAATGACTCCTGCCGCTCTGGGTGGAGCGGGAGGGAGTGTCAGACTCTTACTGACTAAAACCCATCCATGCTCCTCCTAGTGCCTTTTGCGTTCCGGGGCCGCAGTAACTCTTTCGAACAAAATCCGCAGCCCTGGCAGGCTCTGGCCCTAACGGGCCCCCTACTCCTATGCTGACATCTCTTTGAGGCGCGCGTGGAACTAACGCGCCGTCGGCTTGGGCCTGGCTTTGATCGGACGGCGAGCCACCCAACTACATAATTATCCTACTACCATAATTAAACGTCAGAAGCAAGAAACAACACTTAGTTTAACTTATTAAAAAAACCACGGTAGTGTTTATAGGTATGAGATGACAGTGTAGACGAACCAACAATGTATCACAAAGTTGCAAAAATTCGAAAAGAGTTTTTGACGATAAATATCTTAAGACCCCCAACACGCAGTAACATAACCCCAATATGAACCACCGTAGGTGTAATCTTAAACCGCCAATTCGGTCAACAGACGTTTGTATAAAATTCTTGGCTCCAAATCGGGTAGGTACTGTTATGCAACGAAAGCTGTATTGCAAATGACATTGCCTTGTGAGGATGTATGAAGGTGCAGAGCACGGAATTACTGTGCACTTGTGCAGGCACCCAATTGAGCAATTGTTTGTAAGTAACAAATCTTTCGATGACAGAAACGTTACTAATATTAATATTCGGGCTCATGAAATAGTGGACCCACTCATACGCACAAAACATTTTAGGAATGTAATCTTACTTTGTGCGCAGGTACAGCTAGAGCGAAATTCTCTGCTGAAGTCTATTTCCTGATAACTATTATAACCTGGGGGTAACTATATCAAGAGCCTATCGCAATTTGTCTCCGCATTATATTCGACTTCTGTAGGTACATCTATGTGCGTAAAGTATTCAAAAACGGGATATGCGCGTAGGAAGTCGTGGGCAAAAGCTGGTGAGACAAAAAATGTGCACTGAGCATAAGTTTCTAGCTGTCATAGCCATAGGAAAAATGGTCTCGGACGTCAATTGCTATGAGAAAACGGAGAAACTAGCTGACACGCTTGATTTGTATCGGTCGCAGCCAATTAGCTTAATCAGCCGTTTAATTGGTTGCCTAGCCTTTTCATTTAAATGTGCCGAATTTTCAGCGACCTAAGTGGCAAGTTTTTTTCAATATCATTTAATGACTTGCCCATGTCACTTTATGTCGCTGTTTAAACGGCACAATTCAATGAAACGGCGGATTCAGCTAGTTGGCTGCGACATATCGTTGCCGCCGCGGCCTTTCGGTGCTCTATGTATGAAAGCATGTGTCGTGCTTCCATGCACATGCACAGTTTGCACGTGCGATTCGTCACCAATGTTTATTGATCGCATTGTTGTGGTATTTGTTGATGGTAGGTTTTGATGTACAGGTATGAGTTATGATATGGGTGGTTACAGCCGCTTTTGTCACGGTAGTAGATTCTGTCTTGACATGAAGTGGCTTTTATGAGATTGAGTTTATCTGTTATTATTTCGAAAAATGTTTAAAGTTGACTTTAACGAATTTAAAAGTCGAACAGACTATTAATTTCCGATTTTATTTTGCTATAAATATTTTAATTTTAAAGAGATTTGGTATTTGCTTAGCTAGTAATTACATTAAATATTGAGTTGGTAACTGTAGCCTAGCCTTTTCCCACTCTAACCATCCTTCATTGTCTTACAACTCTTCCTTTTTCTGCACAATATTGTTTATGCTAGGGCGGTCCCACTTTTACTCTAATTAAATAAACCATCAATTTTCTCAACACATTTTCTCACTACACTAACTTTAAGTCCAATCACAACACCACAAACACTCAAACGACCACCAATAACACCATATAATAACGAAATCAGTATCATACCTAATAATAACAGTCCCCTGTAAGACACTATTACACAGCACACGGAGCCCATACATCATTCACATAATGACAGAGCACTCGTTTGGAACGTAACACGCATCTTTAATTCAAATACACAGTTCGAGACTTCCCTGAGTCATGATACAGGTGGGCACAGAAACACCACTTTGTATGACGTGCTTCTGTCTTCTGTCTTCTTCTTTTTTTTTCGTTCCTGATGAAGCTAACTCTTGAGTAGTCTTGAGCTCATTCTCACGTGACGGTAGGCGATGGATCAAGTCGCGAACGCGCGAACCTGGAAAATGCCTGGGGCTCGAGACAAATGAGATTCTGTTAACGGTAGCGTGGTGAAGGCGATTGTCAATACGTCAAAAATGTATGGGATAGACAGATGCTGTGGAAATGTCGCGTGATCAAATTCCTACATTTTGGCATTTGGACAGTCTGTTAATTGAATGGCATATTGTTTAGGGTCTCTGATCCCTAACTCTAACTTTGAATCAAAAGATCAATTTATTAACTATGAAAGTGTAAAGTTGTGCTCTTATTTGGCTCATTAGTCTGATAAGAGTACCACAAACCTACCAGTTAAGTTTGGCATAAGTTATCCTTCTCATCTTATCAAACTTTTCTCTTTTTGAAGTCGAGAATATAGTATAATAATAAGCCATAAACTTAGATTCTAAATACCTAAGTGTGAGTCTTATCTTATCGTATTTCAAATTCTCAGACCAAGCCTTGTTGAGAAGATATCTCTTCATTACTATTGCACCCTTTTCTTTAGATGAAATATGTGATAAATTATTGCGCTCCGAAATAATTCAATTTTCAATGGAAATTCCTGAACATTTCTAGAGCTAGATAGCAAATATTATTCAGAAGTTCCATAGAACTTCTGAATAATATTTGCCATATATAATATTTACCATAGTAGATATAAAACAAATGGGAATTCTTAATCTTTCTTCCCAGCCTGGGATCCGTCTATCATGTCACTTCACGGCGCCAGACGGATTACACAACAAAATGTAATATCTCGAACATTTTTTCTTCAAAACGAAAATATGAAGCTTATAGTATCCGCATTTTCTAAGTGGTTCCCTTGGCTGCAATCCTGCTTACCCTATAAGGGCATCTGAATGAGTTATCGGTGCGCGGCTATCGTAATAGACTGGGAGTCAGTGGTCACATGAATTGCAATTTATAAGAGTAGAAAAAGAAAGAATTTAAAATTGAAGTTTTAATGTGTGAAAATTTTTTTTTATTAATATGAAACCAGATTTAAAACCTCGTTAAACTATTAATACAAGAGATATCAAATATTCAAGGTATTTGGCAGATAACATTCTAAGAATGTAATGTGTTTGAAATAATTCAAATCTAGTTTTTGTAATACGTCTATAGAAAATCTACATACCAACATGAAACAGGAAACTACGCAATATCTGCTGTATGGAATGTGACTATTCCGACTAAAATGATTATTATGACCACTGGTTTCTATGAGGATAAAACTATCTGATACTACTGAATTTAAGATACCCGTAATCAACAATACAAAACCTTCCCAATCAGAATCACAAAGTGTAAACAATTGAAATCACCCACAGAAGAAGTCGCGAAAGTTGGCACCAGCCGGTTATTATCAAAAAACTTTCTTATATATATTAATTGCTGCATCAAAAGTACCAGGACTGCATGACTAGACTACAAGTAGAGTCTGGAGACAACGCCCCGTAAATTAATCAGTTGGCAGCTAGCGGTGCATTTGCCACATACGCCTAACTGACGGTAGCTAATTGAACTGAACGAGCCTATCGACCTGGTTCAGCCAATAGGTAGGAAAGTTCAGAAGGCATACTTCACCATAACTTAAGATTTGGGGAACTTAGGCTACATTTATGACATGCTTCTGTGTAAATTTCCATGTGTTTTAAGGGGAAATGAATTGGTACAGAAATATAAATAACTAGCTGCCGCCCGCGTGAATGTCCAAAACTATCCCAAGGGAACATACTCCCGGGGTAAAAAGTATCTTATTTATTTATTTATTTAAACTCTATGTACAATAGTGGTACATGGGCGGACTTAATGCAACAAGGCATTCTCTACCAGTCAACCTTTGGGTCAAAAAGACTACACTGTGGTAGGTGTACAACAAATAAATAAGATTTAAAGTATAATTTTATTTTAGATATAATAAAGAAATAATATATATAATACTAATAAAATACATACATATGCTATAATAATAAACTAATAAATATGATGTTACATAATAATATCATAGTTACATAATAGTACCCTATGTGTTATTCCAGACTATAATCTACCTCTGTGCCAAATTTCATCAAGATCCATTAGTAATTTTTGCGTGAAAGAGTAACAAACATCCATACTGTATACAAACTTTCGCGTTTATAATATTAGTAAGGATTCCTAACGTTACGGGCTCATGTCGTCAAACTTCAGCTTCACATTTTTTCAGGTGCATTCGATATTATGACTAGGAGCTACTTAGCTTTTTCTCATTGTATGTAGGAATCACCCACTACAATGTGAAGACTTTTTAGTTCTTTCTAAACCACAAAAGTGGCGGTCGCCTTCAAGTCTTACCAGATGCAGAAATCCAATTTTCCTTGGCGACTGCCAATCAATCTGACCACCAGTACCATTTACACGACACTTTTTGGAAATTCAGTGTTTAAGAAGATCACTCAGTCACCATCGTGAACGTCATTGGAAATCAAAACTATACTTCTGCGTCATTTCATAGCGTAGTCAGACGTTATAAATTAATATACACTGCGTGGCGGCGCCGGCGCACTCTAACGCTAACTCAGATAATGTCATCTTGAATTATATCGCACATTGTAAAAATGTATTAGCTAAGCTCGTGTAGGTACTGTTATTTCTCTGAATGCTGGCCAGTTATTTCCAGACGGAGGTCTAATAGGTATTTATCAATCTGGACAAATCATAACAGTACATTAAGAGCTAGATGTCTATTGAATGCAATATACGGTACTCCGAAGTAATGATTGATGCTCATTGTGTTGCTAGGCCAAAACGCAGTAAAATGATTGAATCTGGTCGTATATCTGCTATTCAAATATAAATGGAAGGCCATTTGAATGTGTTATCCATCAGCATTGGTCGTTCTGATTTGTGACCTGCATTGTGCACTTTTCAGTCAGTGTTTCTTTAATATAAGGTTTAAAATCGCCTGTCCAAAAACAAAGGTTCTAAACGAGAACTATTAAATCCAAGTGAAGTATGTTCATTGAATAGAAATCTGTCTAGTTTCCCTTTGAGCCCACGTACCCATAAAAAGATTCATCAGCTGTTAACTAGGAAACCTAACATAGAATCAGTTGTGCTGGAGATTGAACTGCTCAGACACTAGCTTGTCAACCTAAATAAGCATCGTAGATGGCATTGCAATTGGAATTATGTGCTAAGTACTACCCACGAGTTTAAAGGCTCCCGCAGACAGGAGCGAGGCGACAATACAACCATGAGGCGAAAAAACATTTAAGATTTTGGTACAGATGGAACTATGGAATTGTTTCTTTCATTTTTTTGTTTTGAAAAATACGTAGATGTATCGTGGTCCCAATAACGTGCCAGACCAGTCTTTAAGTGCCTTTAACGTGTACAACAATTTCTATTTAAATTGGTTATTGCACAATTGCGTCGCAACTGTCTCCGGGAGCCTTTACTATCGAACTCGCTGTAATTATGCAGTTATAGCATAACATTTATAGTACAGTTATAGTCTATCATCCGCAGTTTCATTTGCAGTCTTGTACAAAACTTAATCAGTATTAAAATGAATCAAGATTCTGCACTGCAAGATGCTTAGGTATTATTTTATTACAAGAAAACTAGTAGCGTTAGTGCTGCTATAAAAGTTTAGAGCTTTATCTGTTAATACTATTTAATTGATGTATACAGATGTGCTCAGACTGAGTCTGGAATGTCTATTAAATGGAATGATGCTCCTTGAAAACAAAGATGGCGTGAACACTTCAAACAATTCAGTTTAAAAAAAGAAATACAGTCACTTCATTTTGATTATGTGTAGGTATTAAAATACCAATAAAATAGGTATATACTTTGATTTTCAAAACCATTTTGATTTTAGTATGCGGATACAAGTATGTAATGCATGCAAACTGCAACATGCTTCGTTTGTGTTCCAGAACATGCGGCATAAGTGACCTTTACGTTACTCTCGGCGACGTTATGGAAGGGCCAAAGTTTTGGGCCAAAACAATTTTGATGCACTTACTGTCGTGTCAGCGACATGAGGAAGAATGCATCTAGTTAGGCAGGCCTTTATTGGTTGGCTGCAATGTAGATACCAGTTTAAGACTATCTACATTATAACGAAGCCAGTCCAACTTAACGATCTAAATAATCCGAATCAAAGCCAGCAGGAGATAGTTTTATGGTTCATTAAAGTTTGGTCATTAGGCCGTTCCTTACAGTGGGCACGCAAGCCTCACCATTTAGCAACTGTTTACTTTTTATGCAAAACCAATGCTTAAGTATTCATGTAGTTGGGACAGATTTGCATGTGCAATCCATTAGTAGCCCGGTCGTTGCATTAGACCCAAATATGCAGCGACATTCATATTAGTTATCGTTTTATGTTAATGGGTTTATGAAAGGTTGTGAGTTGGGAATGATCGAAAGGAAATCAATGAAAATTCTAATTACCTACGCTACGTACCTTGATATTAGAAATTTTACAAAGATGATATTGGTAATCAATTAAACAAACTAAGATGAGACTGCGTTGAGCTAAGAAACAAATGAACGCGTAAAGTTTCAAAGGCGCGTTAAAACCAGCCGAAAAACTAATGGCGGAATACCTTTTGATCATTTGATCTTAAAGCATTTAAAAATGTTTCTCAGTACTGAAGTACCAACACGTTGGGAGGTTGTCGGCCTCAAAATATGGGAACCCGCGCATTTTCCGTCTCAGCTCCAAACAAAAATGCCATGGTCAGAAAACGCGCGTAGAATTTTTAAGAGCCGGCCAAATGCCGATGGAGTGATACATTTTTTTACCTCGGCGACCCATTGTGTCTGGAATTCTGCAATTTATCTGTCACATCTCTGTGTCGTGAGGGAGACGGTGTGTCTAGCATTAATAAGTGCTTGTGTGGTTTTGTTTTTGCGACATTTGAGATAGTTTTTTTAAGTAGGTGCGTTTGGGATCTTCATGCGGTGGGTAACTGAAGACGGACGTCGTAAGCGAGGCAGGTCTAAAATAGCGGGCTTGACGATTTGGACTCGTTTAATACGGATTGGCTGGAGAAGACAGGAGATAAAGTTATCCAGAAAATTATGAGGGAGGCCAGCAGTGGAATGACATTAGCTAGGTAATTAAAAAAAAAACGTTTGGCACATCACTAAGTAACATTAGGCATCCTTGTTGTGTTTTAGGTTAACCTCATCATTTAATGAAATTATTTTATGGATCCACTGCCTTTGATGTTGGTTCACACGAGCTATGTATGACATCAGTCAGAAATAATTCTGCAAGGTCTTCGTAATGACGTTAATTACTTCGGTGTTTATCAGAAAAATCTCGATACCTTATTCAGATCAATGGCTAGTTTATAATGAAGGCCTTGTAAGGGTAGATTACGACATACGTAATTGCATGTAGTTACAAAAAAGTTACTATTTTAGGGTTCCGAACCCCCATATCGAAAAATGGAACCCATAAAGGATCACTCGGTTGTCTGTCTGTTACAGCTGATTTTCTTCTTATATTCCACACATAATTATAATCTTTTGTGACTCAAAAAAGGACGCATAACGACAGTAAATATTTTTTGGACAATGGGTCACTTTTTGAAGGCAAATTAGAAAATAAAAAAAAAAAGTTTTTCCAACCGTGTGACATATCAAATTAACGGGCTCATTGTAAAGGTTTCAAAAGTATTTCTTTCACAATTTTAAAATATTACCATCCGAAGTTATTAAAGAAAATATTAAAAAAATTATTATTTTTTATTAACTTTACCAATCTTTAGCCTATAGATTACAAAAAAACCTATAAGAAATCTTATGATTTTAAAGTAACATGTGAAAAGTACTCGTTCGGAACCCTTTGCACGCGAGTCCGACTCGCACTTGGCCGGTTTTATAAAAGTGCGTGGAAAGACATGCAATCATTATGTACCTAATTATAAAACTATTGGTTGAAGACTGAAAAGGTGGGATACTAATTTTAACAGGTGATTTATAGTTACCTACTGGGCTAGTTATAACAAGGAATTAAATTAGTCTATGTATTCCATATAATTGTGTAAGTACATCCAGACAAAACACGTGCAATTCACAATAGCACGTATCAAAAGTAGATATTATAATGATTATTCAACTACATGACTATCATATTTCCAATACCAATAACTATTTAATCACCCAAAAAGGATTCATTTCATAGAATCCAAACGACGATCAAATGAACGATAAATCCGTGACGTCACTCTGTGGCAGAATAATATAAAGGTCAATTCATTATTCAAGAGCTATTATGACGTCAAAATGTTCATGTATAATGGAATACGGGTATGATTCAGCTTTTAATGACAAACCATAGGGCATTTCCACAAAGCTTTAACTACTAGACTACCTAGGAGTTATAAGGCCTCCCATGCAATGGCGACTTTTGCCGACCTTTAGGAATCTAAGGTTAGTTATGTTATTATTGTATGAGTGCTATGCCAGTATTACAGAAAATATAGAGGAAGAAAACAAATATAGAGTGGCACAATTGACAAAGGGAAGGACAGATATTTTCTTTCAAAATAATAGAATATCTAAACAGCTTTTGTTTCGCGAATTCAAGTCAAACCACTGATTTGAATAAGGCCATTACTTACAGAAACTTCTGACCTGTCAAGAAGCCTTCCAGTTAGTCAGAAGGCTACATTTCGTATTTATTAGCACCACTTTTATTTTACGAAGTTTGTAATTCCCAGAAGGAGGTAGACATGTGACGTCAGTTCTGAGAACTGCCTATTGGAATTCAAAGCCACAGGAAATTGTTGAAGGTGAGTTCAATGTTGATAAAACTTGAATTCAGCTGGGTGGTAGATTTTAGACTACTTTGGTTCTTAGCATGGGTCTTGTAGTGGCTTCCAAAAACTGCTACAATAAATGATTTAGAAATCATGGGAGAAGACTATGCATCACATCATCGCAAGTATATAAGACTAAAAATAAAGATTATACAACAACAGATATATAGCTTTCCATTCGGTGAAATAGTGGTCAAACGAGAGCCTTTCAATAAAAAAAAAGGGTTCTGTACCCAAAGGGTAAGCACGGGACCCTATTACTAAGACTCCGCTGTCCGTCTGTCTGTAGTCTCACCAGGCTGTATCTAATGAACCGTGATAGCTAAACAGTTGTTAAACAATCGTGATTTTTTTGCCGTGTTTTATAAATAATGGTACTGAACTCTTCGTGCGCGAGTCCGACTCGCACTTGGCCGGTATTTTTTTTCTTTACTTGTAACTAAATTGTAAAATACATCAACGAAAGTTTAGCCAAAGCCAGTTCTTGTATTTACAAAATGCACCATCAATTTGAAAGAAATTTCTTCTAAACTAATTTAGTTTATTTGTTGCCAACACTATTAAATTATACGCTGTTCTATTTCGTGCCTGATATCGAACTATTGACATGGCATGTCAATTCTCTCACGAGATTATATCTGAATCGGGATAGCGAAGTAATCTGGCTGACAATCGGTGGCTGCCAAATCGTTGATTGTTGAAATTATTGGCATTATTATGTCTTAAGGTTTGATTGATCAGAAGCAAAGAGAAATGTAGTGAAACAGTGAACCTCTTTAAGCCCGAAGTCCGTATTTTTAGCCTTAGTGTCGGGCGTTTTCTTCTCCGTATCACCTACGGACTTACGATTAGTCCCGAACCCGAACTAAGAATGACACAACACAACACGATTTGTCAGTTGTTCTTTGTTCGGGTTCGGGACTAATCGTAAGTCCGTAGGTTATATGGAGTACAAAACGTCCGACACTAAGGCCGAAACTACGGACTTCAGGCTTAGAGAGTAGACCACCAGGATCAGACATATTTAACGATACCTCATTATATGTGTTCAATATTCACATACACATAAGTTTAAGCTTGTAAGTATTACTGGGACACTATGTCCGCAATTGGGTAAAGATTTTTCCGGTGATTTGAAGATTTACATGGTACAGCAATTTCGTTGATGAAAGGTACATTGCAATTCTACATGGTGTTTGGTGAAATCTGCATTTACATGGTGTATGCTTTCATGCCGTTTTAGGTAATACATTTTTCTTTTAAAAACAAGCTTTTATGTAGCGGCCATATTGAATTTAGTGTTCTACTTTTCAAGCCCTTGGGGGTTATTTGATATTCTTCTCAGTCGGTACGCTCTTGCCAGAGTGGTCGTGGTCGTCATGTAGTGTAACAGGCAGCGGTGATCTTTTTCACAATTTCTCGCCATTTTTCCCTGTTAGCGGTCATTTTGGCACACTCATGCAATGGGCCGCCCACAGCAGACTTGATTTTAAGGGGATAATTAATATTATGGGGATTGAAACAAAATGTAATCATATCATGCAGCAGCGGCCATATTGAAATTATTTCAATATTGAGTATTGCACACTGTGTTGTCACCAGAACTAAAGGTGTACGCAAAATTTAAGCTCAATCGGATACCAATAAATGGTTGAAAATTGGTTTGTAAATTTTTATGGACAATTCACAAACATACGAACATTGAAAGTGTTTATTTCTCCTTTGGGTACATGGTTATATTTAAATAACTTAACTATTTATATCTACTAAACCTAACTATATACAAACTAGACTAAAAATTGCCAAATTATGTACAAACGTGTATAAAACAAAATAAATCATTGGGCGACAAAAAATTCATCCACATCACTGTCAATGACTAAAGTGCCCAGAACACTGGCAGCATTGCCGCGTTGAATGGCAACGCTGATTCTTTGGCCAAAGAAAAGCCCAGCCCTCTGGTCACGTGAACAGTCGACAAGTTGTTTACAGATGTCCCGAAAGACCCGAGTCTTTCGGGACATCTGTAAACAACTTGTCGACTTGTCGATTTGAGCCGTTTGATGAGCACTCAAACCCCATGGGCCTAAAGTTTCAACCCCAAACGGCTCAAATATATAACTCCCAATAAGGGAATAAAGTACCTACATTGAAAGTTGAATAAAACATTTTAGTGACCAAAAGCTTGTAAAAATAAAAACATTTTAGTGACCGTCAAAAGTTGTCGGACCTGTCTGATTATTTATTGTTGTTGGTTGTAATTAAACTACTAGGAGTATGAGTAATGACTACCCCTTCCGGGAAATAATAACTTTTACCTACTCCAACTAAAAAAAGTTAGTCAAGGCCAAGTACTACGTACAGCCAGTGGTGTGAAAGTGAAAACGTGTTAAGTATAGGAAAAATAGTTTTAACGTGGACGATGAGTTATATTTTTTAAGTACCAAAATACTTAAATACGTATTCTACAAATAGGTACGATCTGACACTAGTCTTACCTATGAGTCTTACCCAAAGGTATCATGTTGCTCAGTTACTGTAACCCAGAAACTGGGTAGTTCCTATATGAAAAATACTGGTTTGCAGATGCATTTTCTAAGACTGAAAGCCGTCCCCAATACAGTTGGGAAGAATCTACATAGATTCATTGATCGAGTTGAATGGTTTTGATACAAGCAAAAAAAATAACATAAAAGTTTCACCTAAAACCTTGAAAACTTAACATTCCAGTCAAGCTTAAGATACGACCCAAGACAAAACTATCCATGGCCATGGAAGTTAGCAAACGTAGGTACTATAAACTGACTTCAGACTTCCGCACTTAGCACTAAACTATTTGTTCAGGAAAACGTTACATACATACCATGTTTACAATATATGTTGACAAAAAGAACAAACAAAAGCACTTATGAGTTAGGTACACAATTGTGACAGTGAAGAAAAATAGGTCTTGTTGCAAGAGCAATGATATTAGCTAAAAGTTCATTATTCTTTGTCATCTCTTTCCTATTAAAATCAAGTTTCCCAATTTTTTTTTGTATCCATAATAAAAATCTTAAATTCATTTCCTGAAACCACTGGGTCAAGAAGCATTAAAGCACACGAGTTACTTATAATATTATTATATTAAAGCACTAATAAATGATTTTTGAAAATAGGGCTTGAAAGTGTGTCGCACGATATCAGAGAAAACTCTTGCAAGTATTCGAAAAAACAGCTACCTATAACTTCACGCGTCATTAAAAGTTCTGGAATAATGTATTCAGAAATCAATTCTGAAAACAACACTTTCAGGAATTGCGTTTATGACTTCTCGCTACACGAAATACGTAAGTTATAGTCGTGACAAAGGGCCAAGACTTAACCCGTCAACGTCGCGTGATAACCCCCACTCGCCCTGAAGGTTACAAAATCATTTCGATGCTATCAGACGCGACCAATAACGTTCAAATCGTAAGCAAAACACTTGTAACATAACCTTGAATGTTCACTAAATTAAATATTACGCGCTGTTTGAGGGTTAATGTGTTTTTGGTTTGACAGTGTTGAGGTTTGTTTGAGGGGTTAATATTATCATTAGGGGTGGCAAGTAACAAATCTCTGTATTTTACTACTGTAATGATGTAAAGTTAAATTATGATATTTGCACATGCACATGTTATAATCACTTTACACAAGTAAACAGAAGAACGTTAGCAGGAAAACCGAAAAGTAATTAATAAAGACAGAACGATTGATTTTGGAAAATTCCCTAAAATAATTTGGATAGGAAACGGTGGCTTTGCTGATTGAACATTTGAGATATAGACGTTGGCTGACGAAATAAAGATTTAGAACCTGGACTGTGCGAACCCTCAAACCCATTAAAGGTAAAATATCAAATTAGGGTCAACTCGATATTTGTCCTTGTATTTAGTTAAAAATAAACTAAGCTATTCTTTCACAGTAATAAGTTTTCCAGTCTAACTAAAATCGATGTCCTCAATTGCAAGTACTTTACATAAATAATTAAAAGTTTCGTTCTACATCGAGCGGTCAATTCAAACGACGTATTCTTTGTCATCGATCGGCCAGGGGTCAATGTTTGAATGAATGTTAATATTATACCCGTACATACCTGCATGTGTGTTTCATTATACGCAGTTTGTTTGAAAACTTCTGTAACTCAAGGACGAAGTTTTTAGTTAATGCGTGACTAAATTGACAATGGATTTGAAGCCTGGTTTTGAATTTAGATCGAAAGTACTAAAGCTTCATATGTTTTATTGATTTGTATTTCTATTACTTAACATTTGTTTGTAGAAATGATGTATTGTATTTTGTAAGTAAAGTAAAGTAGGTGACACGATGTCCATACAAAGAAATTGGGTCAAATTGTCTGTTTGTTAAAAATTTCGAGTTCCTTCAACCACCTTTCTGGTCATTCTGGTTCAATATTAATATGATGACCCTAAAATAAAACACTTTTACTATTATTAAATTTAAAACTACATGCAACTAATTGTTCCTGAATAACCTACCCTGGGTCACTTTTCTCCAAGTTATTTTAACTCTGTTAGGGTCCATTTTCCATCCTTTTTTCTAACTTTTGTAAATTATTTGTTTGGGTGGTAAAAACGCGGCGCTCTCAAATCTTTGTTCAACTAAACTATTCACTACTTTGCACTCCCAAGCCAGTATCCATTGTTGGATACTGGCGTGTCCGTATCCAACAAACTTTAAAAGCCATCGAAAACTAAGACAAAACTAATTTACGGTTGCAACTTCCATAATTCAATCGACATCAACATGATGCGTAACAGACTTCACAAAGGCGCCGCAAAATACCGAACGATAAAGACCGATTATATCAATACACAAAATATTATTCAAATCGGAATTCCTTTGCAATCGATATACTGCTAACAACGCTATCGAGAACCAGGATCTCGAGACCGGTCGAATTTCTTTAATGAGTCAGCTCTAACGATTTTCCGTCAGAACTTAGAACAATCGGACAATCATGAATAATGGAAACACAGTTTACCTTCGACCTACATCTGAGTGAACGATTAGGTTTGTTTGGTCGCCAAAAAACTGGTCGACTGACCATAAGGCAAAATTATTTATTAAATCACGGGATATTACGTCAAAGTTATATAACTTTGAGCCTTCAGTAAAAAATAACTTCACCGATGACCTTTACGACTAACTGACGAGGGTATGATTTTGATGACTCACAGAAGGGAGCAATTACTAATAAAAAAAAAGTCTGCTAAAATCCATCAGACCTGTGTCAAACATTAGTACAATAACATGGTGGCAGAAATTTAAATCTGTGACCACTAATCCTCTTACAAACGTTGTTGCCAAGAACCCTCTTTTTCAAACCACTGGATTACAATACGCCATTCCGATATAAAAACAACACATACAATTTATATCCCCGACCTACATCAGATCGACCGATCTCCGACTGAACGGAGCTACCGTTCAGTGGTCGCCAAAAAACAGGGCGAACTGACCATATCGAACTTTTTTATTACGTAAAATCACGTACTTCCTGAAAACGGCTATGTAGGGTAGTCGTTAGAGATTACCTATATTAACTTATATTATTGTGTTTGTAATATAATGTTTTGTTAGTATATTAATGTAGGTTGGAAATTGACCTGAGGGTAGCGAGGTCAGACGGCGAACGACCGTAAAAACAGAACCGATGGATGTCGGAATGAATCGTGTGCCTGATTATGAGAGCTCCTAGTTACAAGTACTTGAAAGCCTAGCCTAATAATAATATAAACGTCTAGAAACTCGTGAAAGCCGAGAAAGATAAACAAATCAAATAGTTGACTTGGCTCGCGAGGTTGTCGACATGTGGGATGTAAATTCGGCAATCATTGTACCGATAGTCGTGTCAGCCAACGGCTTAATAGCCACGAGCCTCGACCAACACCTCAGGAGGCTCTCGTTAGGCAGCTGGATCTAGGGCTTGATTCAGAAAGCAAGCTCTTCTGGACACGGCTCGCATTGTTAGGAGGTTCCTCTCTCTGGAGCCCTGACCGCCGGTAGCTTGGACCCTGTTCCCGATACCGGTGGGCTACTATTCTTTATATTTTTAAACGTTTTTTTTATGTAAAAATATTTAAAAATGTAATTTATATATGTACAAATAATGAATAAAGGAAACATAATCGTCTTAGCAGTATCCGTCGTTTCCGTATGGTGTCGGGCATTAAAAGAATATCACCATCCCATCACTTTCCGTGGGTGTCGTAAGAGGTGACTAAGGGACTCACCAGAGAATGGGCAGCTGCATTCTCTGTAGGTACATTGCTACAGCTACACTGCGATCGCCAACCCGCCTGCCAAGCGTGGCGATTATGGCAAACCCCCCATTTGGGGGAAGCCTATGTCCAGGAGTGGACGTCTTTCGGCTGATATGATGATGATGATGTGCAGTATAATCGTCGGTAAAATATCAAGTTTAAAAACAATTTATAAATAAAATTACATTTTATTAATACTTTGCTCTCAAAAACGTCTATTTAATAACTTGAAGAACTATTAAGATGGTCATTTGATCTTTATTGACAATTTGATTGAGAAAAATAATATTTCATTACTATATTTGCATAATCTCATTTGACACATGAATGCAGTTAATTTAAAGTTTCATTTACTTTTAAAAAATTCCATTAATAACAACTTTACGTTCAAGTAGTTTTAAAGAAGGAGATTATCTTTTGCATACTTATGGAGAACTACCTTCTACACGCGGGTTTGCCCGGAAGTCGGAAATTATTTCAAAACACATATTTTTGAAATAAAAGATTTCCTTTGTCTGTCAAATTGCAATTTATCTTTATATCAAAATTAACCGAAATTGGATTAGCGGTTCAGGGTGTAATATGTGACAAACTCCAATAAGCAGTGCACATTATTTTAAATTGATATGGCACGCCTGCATCGACAGACAGACAGCTAGAAAAGCAAGGATTTCATGCTCGTGTCGACATTGACCTTCGGATGATTTAGCGTTGGATGATAGCTAAAAGCTTTAATAAATTTAATAGGGAATTACCATATTGGTAGCTATAGTGTAAGTTTGTAACGATGTTTGTCACTTCAAATATAATTGGCAAATAAAGTCAGTTAAACTTGCTCACAAAAGTTATCAATAATTAATACTCTTAAAAAAAAACAATTATGATGATGGTTGGGTAAGCTCTGTGGAAATAAATGTTTTTGGAAATATGTAAATGAATTATTATTAACAAATTATTTGGATATAAATAAATGTAACAGTTTTTGTGGCTTATAATCGTACTAGACGTAGGGCGTCCATCATCTATCCTAATATTATAAATGCAAAAGTAACTCGACGTTTGTCTGTCTGTTTAATACATTTTAACGCATAACATGCTGAACCAATTTTGATTAATTTTAGTTTAGAGAAAAATTGATAGGTATGACCTTGGTGGAGGATTTTTTCTCCCAAAAATATGTTCCCTCGGGATGATTTCCGAGTTTAACGAGGTCGAAGTCGCTGGTAGAATCTATGTAATAAGTTAATAACTAACAACTGTTACTTACTACATTTAAGCCTATGTATTTTTACTACATAGGAACCGATAAATACAAATAAACTGGTCATAAAACACATTGAACTAACTCATTGTCATACTAAAACAATACAAGTTGAAAGTTTAGCTCATTAACTTGGACAAGTAATTATAAATATTACTAGACTTCTTGTTAAGGACTACAGGGTATTCCGATTTATGACTTATATCAATAAAAATAAAGTATAATAAGAAAACTCACTCGGAAATAGTCAGTAATTGACTATTTAAAAGGACTATGTAACTTGCCTATAACTCGTCCGTAATGGGACGATATCTTCTTTGTTTATATCAAATGCGTAGGCTGTGGTATGCACTCTGCTGAGGACCTCTTATAATAAATTCAAACACAATAAGCTCTAAATTTAGGAAAGCATATAACGTGGGCTTAATATTAAAGTGACTGATACGTAAGCTTGAAACATAAAATTCATATTTTGTGGCAAATATTCGTGTTCTAAGGAAAATTACGACAGTTTGCACCCACAGAGGTGGAAGGTTTGGTCAGTGTTTGCCATTTGTAGTAAATATGTTTATTAATGTATGAGCTCACATATGGTGGCATGCATATTTTGTTGGAGTACGACCATAAAATGTAATATAATTCGGAAACTTGATGCAAATATTTTCCATCTACTGCAGACGTTTAAGAAACTTATTATAAATTTAATTTATCCCTACAGTATCACGCAACCTACAGTAAATGATGATGTTCTTAATTAAAAACATAATAAAATTGCAAAAAGTCGGAAATGAACACGGTTGCGCGGGCGCCGCTTCCTCTTCCATACAAAAGACATCAACGCGCTGCGCAAACGCAAGTTAGTTAATTAGCAATATATTTTTGCTTGTAAACGTCTAAATCTTGGCGCTTAACTCTCTTGATTCAATTTTATGAGTCAGTTATAAAGCGAAGAGTATAGAATTTATTGACTATAAAAAATTTCATGGTTTTGTGTTTACAAAGTTGCAGCTGTAGGTATTAAACATTTATAGGCTCGATAAGAATTCTCGGAGTGCGTTTATTCGTGGACAGAGACGCATGCGCATTGCTATGGGCGTTTGTTGCTAAAAAGTTGCAAAACCATGACCATTTTTGTCAGAATTAAAATCTTTTGTATAGTTACCATATTAAAAGCTATAAGTTTTTAGAAAAACTATTGGCGATGCAAAGATTACGCGCGCGTCTCTAGCGGTGAAATTTAGAACTAACCTAAGAACGACACTAGCAGCGTTGCCAACACCAATTTATCAAATTCCCCGAAAATCTAACCTAACTTGAGATTTCGTGTGGCTTGGGGAATTCCCCACACGTTGGAAACGCTTTACGAAAACTGTCAAATGGTCGTTCTTACACAGCTTCACAATTTTGATACTAGCGGCGCTAGTTAGAATCTTTGCATCGCCAATTGCCATTTGAGTTGTTTTTGTTCTGTCAAGTTTTCAGAGCCACTAAAAATTGCAGATATTGCAGTTCGATCATCACAGTAAAGGTATGTACCGAACAATAAAACCATGCATCCACTCTCACAATGACAACACCCTCAACTTTAGTATTGCCGTAAAAGAAAACACATTTAAACTAATGCGTGCTAACGCCTGGTGCTCGTGAAAGAGCCTTAAGCCAAGAATTGGCATCACGACGCGCCATTAGGCGCTGCAGCCAGTGTTGCGCCTAACGAGAAAACGCCATTGTGATAACTAGAGATGGGACGCAATACTCGATTCTATAGTCGTTAACAATTGATTTATTTTATCGGATAGACTATTTGCCTGGTTCCGTTTTTTTTATTAATGTCTAATGTGTTTGGTAATATTTTATTTTATTTGTGGGACATTGAGGTAATCGTTTCTAATTTTGGAGAAAAAAAAAATAATAAAAGAAAAAATACATAGACACGATTCAAAAGTAGTCAGCAAAGATTCGTCGTAAATTTTACGAGAAGCCTACATTCTCAGAATAAAATTGTTTCATGGGAGACTTTCAGTAGGGCGCTGATTTTCAACGATCACTCATGACGTAAAGACAGATTCACTGTCAAAATAAAATAAATAATGTATTGATTATTCAAGCTAAAATAAACCAATAAAACTTAATTGCAACTACGTAAGAAGTATCAATAACAACCGTCTAAACACTGTTGGTACGCCATTTAAGTAACGATCGTATTATGTTACGTGACGATTGATTTGGTATAATTTGGTTTAAACCAGCACTCAGCTGTCAAGTCGAAGTAGACGAAGACAGAGAGTGTAGATTCGGGTCAAATACAGACACGATCTTGGCGTCTTATGACCGGGTTTACAACATCGGTGGGGATATCTATTACCTTCTATCTGTTTGGCTTTCTGTTGAAGTATTGGTTAGTTCAGTGGTTTAAGACTTATCGAGCAGTTTATGGGTGAATGTGGAAATGTGTCTCAGATAGAAATGGAATAACGTATTTTTTGCCAAACCATGGATATTATTTGACACTTTTTTAAATTTTGCTCCGAGATCTTTCTTCTTCTATTGAGATATTTCAGCAGGCATTTTCCTAAATTTCCTAACGTAACAAAAACCCCATAATTTTCCTTTTGATAATTTTCTTATTACTTTTATGTTTTCGACCAAGTACCTACTTTAATAATTTAGCTGGTCAGCTCTCTACTGAAGTGTTTCCTTTATCCTTATATTTTTCTCAACGAAAGTATTTTATAGTTAGCCAGTACATCACTAGTGCAGTGGACACAGATAAAGAGTATAGATTGCCTGGGTGTCGACCACGATCTCGACATCTCGTGATTTTCTCTGCGAGATGGCCCGGGGCTAACATATTGCCTTCTATCATTCATTCCTATCAGTTCACTGTGAGACAGTGGCCCTGGCTGGTCAAAAACAAGTGGCATTGGCTAATTCTTTAAACTAAACCATTAGTTTATTGCTCAAGTTAAATGCCTGCATTATGTTATCTACCATTTTAAGGCTTTATTTTACAGACTGGCTGTTATTATACTTAATGAATTAATGATATTGAATGCGACTTCCTTTAGACAATAAAGTCCAGATTTTCGCAGGTTTCTTCGACTATAATGATAGTCTTGGCTATCTAATGTTAAAATGATTTTATGCCAAAAAAACCTCAAATAGCAAGTAGCAGATCCAATACTCCTAGTTTTAAACCTATTACTCATTGTTAAAGCGGCTGGTTTTTGGATGAACAGGGCATCGTGTCTAGTAGATTATTCCTGTCAAGTATCGATTTATTTTGATCGTCCCATCACTAGCACTGGACAAAAAAAAAGAGTATTGATAGCGAAGTGTCGCATGATCTCGTGACCGGATCACAAGATCGCCATGCGCATCGCTATGGTAGGCTCCAGATAAAATTGCAGTAAAGTACCTGCACCTTTTCCTAATATTCCTTCGTAGATACCCGAACAATAAATTATGAACCGTTTTTCATTACTAGAGAACGTAAAGGATCACGATAGAAGTCGATTCAGGACAGCTTTATGTCTTTATTTCTGGCACAACATACTGTTCATAATGTTGAACGGCAAAGAGGATCTTTTGAGGAACTAGGTATTAATTAATCTGTGCTTTTGGTTAATAACATTTTCAATGTTGCGCGCCTGCTGGCAACGTCGCGGCGTTGTTGTGCAACGTAGCTGATAATGTTGAAGAACGAGGCTTCCACTAGGCAACATTTGACGTGCAACGCGTGACGCCCAACATGTTCAGCAACGTTGCACAACAACGCGCAACGGTGCCAGCAGGCGCGTAACAGTGACAATATTACTAAATAAAAGTTGCTCGTTGCCGTTAAACATGATGTGCAACATGTAGTGCATCATGTCGCGCGTCATTTGTTGCCTAGTGGATACGTTGGTTGAGCGTCGCGATATCGATTAGTACACTATTTTTTTTCAAAACGAAAAATAAATCATAGAAAATGTCAGATAGCTTGGTTGTTACTTAGTTCTTAGTGCTGATTGGCACTTCGAAATAGGCATTAATTTAAATTATTTTTTAACTTGCGCATGCGCACTTTTAAAAAAAATACGTAAATCAGTATCCAATTTAAAATTCAAAATGTCGTAACTCTTAAAAACATTGTAGGCTGTATTCAGGATTAGTCGGTACCGTCAGTGGTGATAAGTGGCCGATAATGGCGCGTTTCAATTGCCGCAGTGGGCCACGATCTGGCCATCAAACGTGATTGCTCTTGCGTCCAGCATCCCCATCGGCTTATTGGCTGTAGTTAATCTTATTGTATAATTAGTTTCTTTTTAGATAGCTGCAAACCTAGGAATGTTAGATTTGAATATACATTGAACAATGTAAAATTTTAGATTTTAAATAAAGTACTTCGGAAATTGAAAATTAGTATAGCGAACAGAAAATTTTGAAATGTTACTGAATGGACTGGTTTATAATTATGTACCAGAACACTTCTATCGTGAAGGATTCCTAATAGAACTTGCGTATACCAAGAAAACATTACCTAACTAAAAACTGGACTAGTCAAGGCAGCAACTGCAGCCCGCCTTACCTTTTCAAGTCTAGATATAAGTACGTGTAGTACTAATCCAGTTAGTTACACCTATTTCATCTTCGTTTCCTTCTTACATTATCTCACGTGACAGCATTCTAAATAACTTATAATCGACAGGGTAATTATTTATGGTCAGACAACTACTCAGAACCAAGAATCGAACCCAGAACCCAGCATATTGAAAACTTCGAAGTTACCCTTCAACTAATGAACCAAGTCGTTATTAACAAACGAGTAGACTCAAAACGGATTTTAGATAAACAATATTATCTTTAAATAAAACATGAGGATACCGAAATGTACAAAATCGATCTCATTATTCCCTGGAGGCTTTATAATGCCACAGTAAATCATAAAACTGCTAATTTATGGAATTAAAAATTGATATGGAATAATAAATTTTAACCACGAACCTTCTTGGCAAAGCGAACCCTAACTTGGAAAACAAAAAGTTCAAAACAGCTTAAAGGTAATAAATTCCATTCTAATACTACGCGAACTACGAAAAGGAAAAAGGTCGTATCTACAACTATAACTTCGAGATTGAGTTCAAAGTAAACCATTTCGTTCAAGCAAGCAAGGTATGTAAGCCGCCCTACAAAAATTCAAATTAGGCACTAAAATATTCAAATAACTCTTTGCTTACATATATCTGTGTTTATTTACAAAGCGACGGTCGAGACACAGTTTTAAGTTAAAGCAGTACTTAATGCACAGATAAGAGGATTACGTCTATCAACTTAAGATAACTTTGAATCAACATAAACTTGACATGCGCAATGCAAACATAAAAAACTTGAGCAATAATATCTTATTATGGAAAGATTAAACTGTTGTATTTTTAATACAAAGTTTAACGACGAAGAAAGATGTATCTAAACATAAACAATACACTTAAAACAAAAACATACGACATTCTACTTCTAAGACACTAAAAACTTCCTTACACTACAAGTATGACTAAAGTGTACTTACTGTTATCACGCAACAATTACGAAAGCTCCAGTTATCAACGATTATGTAAAATAGGGCGCGCTCGCGCCTCCAACCTGCCACTTTCCCCAACTCCCGCCAAATCCCAGTCACGTCCCCAAAGTGCACTCAATCCTCGTATGAAACAGTCAAACACAGTCGGTAAACACACCGGTGAAAAAGTTTGTATGAACAAATGTTATTTAAGTTCGTGTGTGTATGCGCGCGCCGGGTCGTTGCGGCGCGCGTCCGTTGCGTGAGTCCGCCCGTGCCGTACTAGAGTGGCGAGCCGCGAGAACCGGCCACGGCTACCGAGTTGAGGACAAGTCGCCGGCCCGGCCGCCGCCGCCCGCCAAGCCTAGCTTACTCACATCAAAACCTACTAGGTACCTATAACCAACCACCATTCTTATTGCACGTTTTATCGCAGTGTCGACTTTTTGTAACGACTGGATTATGCACCTCTAAAACCCTCAGAGTAGACTTTATTCTGACGCTAATATCAACTTTCATAAATAAACTCCGCCACACAAAGAGTTCCTTTATCGAATGATATAAATTTTATATCTCGTAGGTACCTCGATAAAGATCGAACTCGAGTATAATTTTGTAAGATACGGTATAATGGAGTAAACAAATCGAGCGCCTTGCTTGAAGTTTCATCTGAAAGTTAAATAAGGAGTCTTGAAACTTCGACATCTGTCTGGTCGAAGTTCGATGAGTATTTGAAGATTCGATTCTGAAAGTTTATTCGTCAAACAAAGGTCGACGCTACTGGTTTTAAAACGTCTTGTAGTTCTGCGAAAGCTTCACATCGCGTGATGTAGGCACAGGGGTGAACCCTACGCGTCCGCCGACTTGCATGTAATTACGAACAGAAGGAGGTTCGCTTCTTTTCGGGGCCAGCGCGTGACTTATAGCCAACCCTCCACCTTAAAAATGTCATTATAAGGTAATAAAGGGCACGTAACATAAAGTTCCTTGAAAACAAATCAACAGACCTTATTGCTCGATATAAATCTAACAGAACTATGAATAATCTCCTCAGAATTATCTCACCGACGACGATAAAAATTAGCTATTAATATGTCATTTGAATTGTAATTAAGACACAAATAAAATATTAATCAATTTTCCGTATCTAATAAATATTATAATGACCACGAGAATAGATGAGATTAAAAAAATGAAATATACATAATGTATGCAAATGAAGGCAAACGACGACCAACTCATTGAGAGCGGGGACGGGCTTAGAAAAAAGGTATCTTCTTTATTGCGAATGAAAGAATGCAATAAATATAAAGACATAAATAAAGTTGTATGGCAGTGTTGTGGGGCGACTCCACGGGTCGGCTGGCCGACAATGGTTAATCAAAAGGCCGTATCTCATTCCACGAGACCTTGCCAGGACTGGACGTTACGTTATTTCGATTTCATTTGCGACTTGCGTTCTCGTGCGCGTAGTTTTTTACAACTTGTTGCTGCGCGCGCGTACAGGTCATGCCTTGATCCCGGAGCCTTTGTTATTCCCGGAGAAATATGAGGCGAAGTCGGCAGGTACCTACGAATAAATGGGATTCTTTTGAGGTATATTGAAATATCTCTAGGCGATGCCGAGAAACAGGGATTCTCTAATGATGAATGGTAAACGTAAATCTTGTTCGTAATTTACTCCTTGCTAGTTATCGCCTTTGTTTCGTGTGTTATTATTATAAATGGAGTAGAATATTGCAGTAACAAGATATCCCTTTTATTGGGGAGTTGTTGTGAAGGAGTATCGTGTCATCGTTCATTGTTCTGTCTGGTCCGTTACTCGGTTAGAATTACTTTTTATTTTCGTAAACAAGCGGGGGAGTATAGAATGGATTTGTTTTCTTTTTGTTACAAAAAGTAATTACTAGTCACGAATCTCGTGGCCAGCGAAGCGGGTGCGCGTCGAGATTAATTGAATTCTTAGGTGTGAAGAGATGGAGCCGAGGGGGCGGACGAGACTCACACTTTTTAGATAAGGAGATGTAAGATAGGAGCGGCCGCGACATAATGTATTATCTGTGAGATAACGGTCCAAGTGATGGTGATATACGTGGTCTTTTCAATGAATTTATTGCCCGACTAGTGAATTTTTAAATCATAAGAACACCAGTTTATCTTCAGCTGCAGATAAACCACTATAAGGCGATAATGAACTGCAGTAAAAATAAAAATCTGATTATCACTACACGTTTCAGACAAATTGGTTATCGCATTCACATGGTCAAGCTTTAGGCAAAAGCTTATTCTTATAAAATTAATTTTATACAAAGCCTTTCTTTACATAAAAATGTATTAATTATTTACTTTAAAGAATAATTTAAAAATCAGTGAGTAAACTATTTATCACATTTCATGTGCTAAACAGTCCTGAATTATTCTAAAAAAAAAATCTTTACGAGGTCAACTCAATGACTCAGTAGGTCTAGACAAAAAACTTTTCTGTGGCGTTAACGCAGAAAAGTTTTTTGTCTAGGCCTCCTGGTCCGCTAACATTTCTTTGGTCCCAGATTTGATCTTCAGTTCAGGCTAAAGGTTAATTGGACTTTACTAATAGGAATCTCAGTTATAACCGGAGATTAGAACTGTATCCGATAAATTGCAACAAGCTCGCTGTTCGGTACATATATACGAATCACATTGGGACGCTAGAAAGGTCCGTTATTGGCTATCTGTAGCCTTACAATGATACGAGCTTCGTCTACTGTTTTACTTGTTTATTATTTTTGTTGGTACATTGAGTGTAGATTTATTCGGAAATGGAAGTAGAACACATGCTTGTCAATTCTCGAAGTATTGGGCTAATTATTGTGAGACTACAGCGAAATGGTTTTATTTCGCATTAGCTTTTGCCCGCGACTTCGAACATTCCCGTAAGAATTTCACGTTTCCATAGCCTTCCTCATGAATGTGGTTATCATATCCAAAAATAATTTTCCAAATCCGACTGGTAGTTCCAGAGATTAGAGCGTTCAAACAAACAAACTAACTCTTCGGCTTTATTATATTAGTGTAGATAGTACAGATATTAATATTACAGATAGCATTATTCATCACAATTCCATAAACACAATATAGACGACACAAGTTTATTATACCTCTATGGGCGCCCTTAGTGTCGTCTACATTATAAATTAAGCTCTTGAGCCAAAATGACTGAAAATATTTATTTCCATTACTGAATTGTCGGTTCATGATTACCAGTGTGTACCATAGTAGTCCCAAGTATAAAAAAATAGGTACAAAAAGTTAGATTAGTTATGTTAAAATATTAGGGGATTGCTAAAGGAGATAATACGCGATCGCTTCTAACTCAAACTTCAACTTATCATGGCCCGTGTGTCCCATCTAAAACGTCCATCATCACTTCGATGTACTTGCAACGCCCGCGCAGTCGATAGAATCGTAAAATTTATACTTTATCACATATATTAAACGACCAGATTATAATTACATGCCAGGGACTTGAGACAGACCGCCTGGCCGATGGAATGTATGCGCTATGCACTTTTGCCATATATTAGAGATTACATAGAGGACTGTAATGTTTATTGCGATCATAATCATCAGTTTCGTAATTACAATATTATTTCTATTAGTATTAAAAATTCAAGTGCATACCGGATTCTTATGGTAAAAATATACTCGTCCTTAAACAGACAACTTAGAAGAATAAATTGTTTTAAATTGATCTCAATCTTTGACCAGTTATTATGTTAAACGGTGGAATAGTTTCTTCTAATTGTTGTTTTAAAATTCTGTTATGATGTCCTAACTACAAGACAAATGCCAATCGTTCCAGTTCTCTCTATTTAAAACTGTTAAGAGTCCAATTCATCCCGACATCTTCGTTTGGATCAGCCGCGAATGTTGCAATTAAGAGGAGTTTGACCCATTGAACAGCATAAAATAAAATAAAAATTGATCGACTTTTCCACCTTGAATATCAAATAATTTGAATGAGGTATCCGCCATTGCTATAGTCGACACCAGATGAATTTAAAATAACGGTCATGGATCCCACCTACATTTATTGAAATGTTTAATTCTTAAAACAGAAATAATGACATAAAGTTGTCTTGAATCGACATCAATCTATCGTGATACTGTACTTTTTCTAGTAATGAAAAACGATTCATAATTTATTGTCCGGGCAGGGCTACACAGAGAAATTAAAGAAAGAGCAATATACTTTATTTCGAATTCGTTTGGCGCCTACCATATTTACATACTAGCGCCTATCTCAAATAAGCACAAGCAATACATCCATATCTGAAGCAGATAAATAATACAGATAAGTACAACTTTAATCCACTTATCACTACTAACGACACTTAGCACTTTTATATGTTAATGGTTCGCGTGGGCACAGAAAGGATTAAAATGTCGATTATTGATGTCTGTCATTTCTCAAACGAAATGATAAATTGGATCAATCAAATAGAGCGAGCGTTTTTTTGCGGAACGGTGGTAAAAAATGGTTCTGGGTACATAAATACTGTTAATATACCTAGTGGATGGAAAAGTTTGGATGTTTTTAGTGGTGTTTGTAAAATTAGGCTGTAAAGCAAGATAAAACAGTTATGAAAAATGATTCTGGATTATTATATTAAGATTTAGTTTGATTCTTGAAAAAAGTGAATGAAAACAGTATATGAAGAAGAAAAGGCGAACGTGGTTGAGACGGAAATAAACAGCAGCATACTCAAACGTTTGCTAATCATTGATTTGCCAAGTGTGATGATTTGCCAAGTGTGATGATTTGCATATTTTTTGCCATAATAAGTACTTTTTTTATTGAGGAATGGGCTTGCTCTTGATCTCGATCACGCCTGGTGGAAAGCGATAGATGAGGTCTATGATGGTGCGAGCGTGCCCTTAAATACCAAATATGCCGCTGGTGAAGCTAAACCGAGTGCATAATCATTACAAGCTTTACTTAAAAACAATCCACAATCCGCCAAATAATCAAGCAATTCACCAAAATAAACCTCAAACACGATTACACAATTCTTCAGTTTCCGCAAAAATGACGCAATACACGTAACTCTTCACAATCGATTAATTTACACTTTAAGATAGTATGAGTGAAAAAAATCTTTGTCAACTACTCGTTGGTCTATCAGTAAGAAATAATCTACAGTTGAAACGATCGACACATCGAATAAAGTGTTTTGTTATATCGCTATTGTGGCCCAGATTTTTGATTAAATCGTGAGTTTAGACAGCTCTGATTATACATGTAAGTCAGGGATTATTATGGACAGATTTTGCAACATATTGTTTCTGTGAATGTCGTTTATCCGTAGGCGACTGTTTCTAAAGTACTTAGTCAGTATCTCCCGACTTGATAGTGCATAAAAATATGTATAGAAAGGAGGTTATATATACTACCTATAGAAGCGAAAAAGAGAAGCTGCGCTGCCTCCAAATAAATTGCGTGAAGGGCAAGAGAATGAAGATTTAAAAAAAGACGTTTCGAAAAACTTGCCTTTCATTTGTGTATTACAGAAATGTAATAAATAATAATAATTATAAAATTTTTACTTCACTTTTTAATTCACTAAAACAATTATCTAAATATGTATTTTTCTGTTAGAAATGGCTATAATTATTACCAAAGGCATACAGTATTGATATCAAACAACAATACCACCAGAATGCCAAACGTGCCACAGGACCCAATAAGATCAATCAACTGATCCGAGCATTCCCGAAAATTTACGATCCCGCATAACCCATAAACGTGTACAGGGTGTATCATCGTCTAAAAACCAATGATGTGCCCGATCCCATAGCGTTGATAGAAAGGCGTGTGCCCACGCATAAAATCAGTGGCTGCTCGGTGATACTTGATTACGGTGAACGAAAGCGTGTAAGTGCAGTGTCAAACGTTACATTACTTGTTACAGATACGCGTTACTGTAACTGACGGTTGTGAAATTGGTATGTTGGTAGTTATGGTGTTTTGTATGAATTGTGAAATTCTAGTTTTGTTTTCTAATTTAGATAAAGATCGGGTTTCTTTATGATAAGACACCCTAGTTTGAATATAAAGAGATGAATCCAACAAAAGATTTGGTACGATAGCAAATAGGTTGGAATATACACATAATGCGAAAGTTGAGATGGATGTTTGTTACTAAATCACGCCAGAATGGCTGACCGGATCTGGATGAAATTTGGCATAGAGATAGATTACAGTTACAGTCTACAATAGCACATAGGATAGGCTATAGTTTCCGGCATTCACGCGGGCAAAGCCACTGGCAGATGCTAATACTCAAATAAAAATTAAGTCACTACAAATTAATTGTTTTTCGTATGATTGCAAGTTATTTGAGCATTGTATATAAAAGCCGCTTATAATCAACATCGATCATTTGCGCAGAAGCCATTATCTTCGAATGGTTGTTTTTATTATTCTTTTAATTCTGTTTGCGTTTACTTTTAATGATCTAATATAACCGTCACGCTTGCAGGTTTGTAACTTACAGCTATAGTTTGTCTATCACGGCAAATTGACAGGGGCGAGCTTCATCCCTAAATGTATGTAAGGGTGTTTGCCCCTGTTTTTTTACTGTCTACCAAAAAAATAAGCTGGGTTACTATTTTAACCTCACGCTTTTAAGTCTCTCAAAATCAGTCACAAATTATTGATAGTACAATATTATGTTTTTAAAGTTAAAGAAACAGGCAAGCTACTGACGGTTTTAATTAGCGATAGGTAACCATAACCATGTAAAGTTCTGACACAACTAGAAATAGTCGTGACAACAACTAGTAACAAAAAAAATCTTGGCCCAAATGATCTGGCTCAATATAACTGACAGTATTGGATAGCACTTTCAAGTGCTGTTTACTAAAGCAGAAAATAAAAGAAAAAAAAACTAAACTGTCAAATGGTTAGCTGTCGCTAGTCGGTGTATGAAATAGGTTCCTGGAGGTAGGTATTGAGAATATACCTTTGCTGAGTACTCGGATGAAATAAGCTGTCAGTGACCAGAAGGCCAATTCTCGTACTAAAAAAAATGACTTTGACAATTTTTTTAACCCAACCGCTAAAAACGTTGAAAAAGTTCCAAACAAGTCGCTTTTCAAGCAATCTGATGCAGTTTGTGGAATCAGATCTGTGATTGAACTGCATCAGACTGCTTGAAAAGCGACTTGTTTGGAACTTTTAATCGTTTTTATCGATCGGGTTTTATAACAGTTATTTTTTATGTCCTACATTTTAGTGAGTTACATTTTTTTTTCAATTGCGGGCGCCATTTTTAAAAATTTATATAGCCTATGTCACTACCACAACGACACCTCCTATGTCAAAATCCGTCCAGCCGTTTGGGCTGTAAGGCGTGCCAAAGAAATGGACACACATACAAACATACATACCTACATAAATTCGCTCGAAAACATTACCTTCTTTCGGACGCAGTCGGGTAAAAAGCGATAAAATTCAGGTTGCAATCACTCAACAATAATCAATGTCAAAAACTTCTCAAAATGTAGAATAGAATGAAATACTCTTTATCTACACTCACAACGTAATGTTCCAAATATGAGTTCAAAAACGAATGCATAAATACATACTTTTTTTTCGAGGAAAGGTAAAATTTAAAAAAAAACCATTACAGTTCAACATTTTCCTTCGATTTTTAAACAACTGCATCATAAAATAACTTTTTAATTTTTATAGCACACTTTTTCTTTTTAATTTTTGGCGCGGGCTCATTGACTTAAGTCAATGAGCCAGCTTTTATCTTTGTCTATGTTTGAGCGCGCTGCGCAGTCATTCGAATACGCAATGAGAATATCCGCCATATTGGAATTAACTATTTTTCCACTTATTTTATTTCAACTGTATGAGTGAAGATAAAATAGTGTATGCAACGGCATATAATTAGGTATTAAAACACTCGTGTGATGCTATTATCACACTCGGCTACGCCTCGTGTGATAAACCCACACTCGTGTTTTAATAACCCTTTTTATATGGTCGTTGCATAAACTACTATTATTATGCACACCATGTAAGTTTCGGAAAATATAGATGAAGAAAACTTCACATAGGGTGGCACAATGGGCGGCATTATCCCTGAAAGCAATCTTTTCAAGACAACGTTTGGATGGATTTTAAAGAGAAAAGGAAAGACAGTACTTTAGGTAGTAAATATACAATAAATACATTATAGATAAATAATTAAATACGATAATAATTATTGAATAAAAAGCATAGGACCTAATGTAGGGAACCTAAATAGAACCTAATGTCACACAAGAGGTGATTTTGACGGATTTCAATCATTTCGGAACCCTTCTTAAATGACGTGAATTGTCCCTCAATAATAAAGTACCTATTCATGCAGAACTTTTAACGTCATTAATTATTTTTATTACAAATGTCAAGCATCTCAAAATAACCTGATTGACTCATGGTATTTACGCGGAGTTATGGATGACTGACTTTTTCACTTTAAAACATGGCGTATTATTGTTGCAAATAACCTTGCACTTTGCAGCGCCCGCGCCGATTTCATCTTTGTGCGTAAGTGGTTTTTCACTCTTCACGGAATTATGTTATTTTGTAGAATAGTTGAGCCTACTGCTTCTTCTGCAATTTTGAGAGACATATCAAAATCAACACTATAATTCAAGTACAACTATAGGACCATCTAAATACTTAATATAATAAAGCTGAAGAGTAAGTTTATTTCTTTGAACGCGCTAATCTCAGGAAGTGCCAGTTGATTTTTTCTTACAGGATCGGGAAAAAACGGAATATGTGCAAACGAAGTCGCGGGCAAAAGCTTGTTTATATATACACTTTCGTGCAAAAAAATCGGCCCACCCCGTGGTAAGGAGCCCAGATTTTAATCCTATTGAACATTTATGGGATGAGCTTAACACTAGTGTTAGGGCTAGAAGGCTGCCAAAACACTTCAGAAACTAGAAGTAGCTATCCAGGGGGAGTGGGACACAACAAAAATTAAAAGCAGGATGGAAGCTGCAATAAGAGCAAGGGGTGGCAATTAAATATGTATGAAGCTTTTTTGAAAATTTCCGATCTTTTTATTGTGCACAACACATTTAAAAATTCAACAGAAGAAACACAGAAGAAACCTGTACAAAGAAACTTTACTTTTCTGTCTATCAGACAGTATTGAACCTAGCACATTAAACATCATCATCACGCCATAAACCAGCCTCACGGGGTGGGTCAATTTTTTTGCACGCAAGTTTATTTGAATACCCATCTAAATAAGGCTATGAACCACTGATAATTCCCCTTATCTAGAAATAATTATAAAATCTAAATAATTAATTGCATATCATTACAAGTAACTCGTATGCAGGTCACTACACTACTACGCCTCCCAATATAAAGTCAATCATATCCATTAAGCAAGGTCGACCCACATAAGGACTAAACACGCGTAAATTCTACCGCCATTTTCCCTAGCCTCCACTCCAATCGTCCTTGTCAATGCTACAAATAAAGGTTTCCCACGCGACTTCACAAATGAATAAAGCTTCTAACCTTTATTACTACGACTGCGATTGGCTATCCGTGGACTCACGATACCATAGATTTATCGCGAGGACTCACTAAGGTCCAGCCGATACGCGCATCTAGGCCAACCCTATTCACAAATTTACGACTATACAAGATGTTCTTTTTTTGAAAGAGTTTTTGAATTTGGACTTTATTACTTTTTAATGGCGAGCATCCTTGTAAAGGATCCTTGTTGAGGCTTTGGTATAAAGCGGTGGAAGCGCTTTTGAAGCTTTTTTGGTCATTCATGAGGTATATATTTTTTTAAGTTCTTCGAAAAATGTTCTTATTTAGTTATGCATACCCAAACGTCGAATGGAAACTTAAATTAACTTTTAAGTTGTTTCCGATGATACTGAAATATTTCGGTCAGCTCATTCATTCCGCGCCAACGATAAACAACATAAACTAATCTATTAGCGAACCATCACGTCCAAACTTTTTACAACAAATCTCCCAAACAAATTAAATCTCAGCAGTAAAAAAACCTCACCTAAGAATGAAGCGCTTTATCGCTGGACGTTCATTTGTTCCTTATCCTTGAGTTTTTTGGTGCCTAAAGCGAAGCGGGATCCATTAAGATAGGTCAAACGATACGCCTTCGAAATGCCATACTTCTCACTCCTCACTTAAATGGTTCCGTCGAAATGGACTGAGTAGCGGCAAATAATTCGACGATGATATTTTCTTGATTGCTTTCAATTTCCTTTTCGTGTATTTTTTTGAGAATTCTCTTGTTGAGACTTATTTTGTTTTCTGCTTTTGGGGAGGAATTGTGAAGTATTCGTGCAGCAAGCAGCGATTTATTAATCGCACGTAAAAGTTACAGGGCTCAAAGTAGCATCATCAGTGTTTATTTTTTAGTACTCATCAATTCAAGACAAAAGCCTCTATACCATTCATAGTAGGTACCTACGAAGTGAAACTCATCCATCGCCTGGTATCAAATGAAAAAAGTCAATAAGCTGTCAGCTCACCTGACGATAATCCGTTACATTTGACGCCTCCGACAAGCCTCCGACGGACAGCCGAAGGGCATCGAAGCATTGACCTTGTAAAATGGGACTGGCCCACCTACGCAACCCCAGAACACGTCAACATCAACCAGATATCCCTAAGCATTCTCCGTCACTTTACCACCGACACCGGTCCGGTTACAACCATCCCACATTATGAACAATTCTAAATAACTTAGAATAAAAAAGTCCAGACAACTTTGTCGGCGCTTTTATTACAGGTTTTGCAAGCGGCATCTTACAAAACATTTTTATCTAATAGCAAATCAGCGGGCCCCTATAAAGGATTTATTTGAGCTGTCTAGCTTGCTGCAGTCACATGAAGTTCATACAAATTCACTGGTTTAGCCATAAGCGGGCGCATTATATTATATGTTACACATTAAAACACAAGAAATCCTTCCTTATTCCGTCTAAACACGAACAGTTACTTCGTAGTAAAGATCCATTAAATTATTATTATCGGGACCAGCGCAGCCGTGAGCATATTGTTTTCCCGTATCAATTTCTACATTAACTCCAGTTACCCGGTTTATCAAAAACTAGAATCATAATAACATAAAAAACTTTGTCAACGACCATTACTGGGAACTTTAGAGAAGTTTAGAGTATCGTTTCAACGCTTTTAAGACAACTTAGAAACAATTTAGAGTGAAGTTAAACGAGCTTTTACCTCCCTCTCGTCTAACGTCAGTCGAGTTGGGTAAATCACCACTTTAGGGTAATATTTATAGTGGTGTGTATTACCCGTCTTCAAAATTTATGGGACGTATTACGGTGTCATTACGACGTAAAATAGACGTCGATGCGTACGAGGGGTAACAGCCTCGTATTGTAACAAATATATTATTAAATTCAAAAGCAGTAATGTTTGCTTGAGGAATGCCCGAGGCAAGGTTCATCTGAATATTTAAAATTTATGAGCGACGCGTGGTTGACCGGTTATGCCAATATCTCAATTTGCGGTGAAGATGCGGTGACGAGCTCACTGATGCAACCATCTGATGAACACAACAGATCAATAATGTCGGACGTGACTTATAATCGGTTCAGTTATGTTTAAAAGATAAAATATGAAGGTTTATGATGAGAGGTATTTGAACTGGCGTTTGTAATAGCATTGACTCAACATTGCTTTGGAATTTTAATATGATGAGATATTATGGTAAGATGTACGATGACTGTAAAATGCCATCGATGTCTAATAAATTGGGTTCGGTAATAGCAGTATTAAACGTAACGTATGTTATTTTTCCACTGGATGAGCCCAATTCCGAGAGGTCTTACGTGAAAAGGTATAATGTTACAGCCATTTCATAATGTTAAGATTACAATAGCGTATGTCAGCCGGCAGTTACGTCTATAACAATATTTTGTACGATTACGTTGTCACTAACAAAAGTACACATCATCATGAATGCATTATATTAGCCTGTTTAAAGTTCAGTACTGAATATATGTGGTACACAACTTTATTTTTTTTTTTTTAAAAAAAAAACGTTGCCCCAGTCTAGGAATTTCTCCTGTATCGTGGGTGCGTTTACAAACATATAAATTCACGTACATAAACAGCTGACTTGTAATAACGTCAAGCACGTCTGTAACATTGAAAGTGATTTGAATTGGTCCTAAATTGTTATTAGCAGAAAGATGCGACCAGCCAAATGTATCATACCTTGATTCTTTTTCTGATAACCGTTGCTAAAAGCCCGTGGCTTCTCTGATCCAAGTAACCACACAAATGTTGCGAAATTGGTTCGGAAGAGTCACCGCGGCCCTGGAACGCAAAGGACATAGTTAAGGAACACAGATGGGTTTTTGACACTCCCTTCCGCTCCACCCAGAGCGGCTGAAGTCATTTTATGATTTCCCATCCATAAAAAATAAAAATAGAACCACACAAAAGAAGATGCGCGGTAAGGCTAGAAAAAAATGTATTTTAATTAGAGTCGATAATTTCTTTCAATACACACGCATAAATAACAAATGAAGAACATAAACAATTCCCTATCACTTTTAAATAACCAAGCAGCCAGTAGCGATCCTAAGTACCGATAACCCTCCAACATTAATTATTCTCACATTTCTTTAAAAAACCAATTACATAAAACAAATCGTCACTTAAGATTCAAAATACTACCAATAAATTCAATACAAATTGTTCTAAGTAAATCTAATTTAAGTCCGGACTATCTTGGCAAAGTATCAGGGGCCTCATAGGGAGTGTGGAGTCGCGTTATCTGTTAGCGACTAGTTGCGGTCGTTTACAAATGTGAGAAGTCACGCAACGAGTCAGCAACCGACCGGCAACCGACAACAGTAGCTTGTTGTGTTGTAGTTCAGTTGTTTCTAAGTTATTTATAGTCGTGGTGTTGATCGCAGGAGTAATATAGGGATACTGGTCTTTGGACTAAGGGTACAAGAAGTAAAATACGACCAGTTCCTTTGTCAAATATATATTTTTTTCAGAAAGGATAGTTCGCCCAAATAGAGACGATATATTTTAACACAATTGAAATAAGTCAGAGAGCATTATTTGGTTTAATAGGAAATAGTTGACGTAGACGTTAACATAGACAGTTTCCAAACACAAAATATATATTTGCCCGCTGGTAATTACAATGGTTGAAAATTGGAGGAGCTCGTTGCTATAGCCGCGCAACGCTTGCCGGGTTCGGTCTGTGGATGGGTGACCATCTTAAAATACCGAGACTCCTCCGTGCCTTGGAAAGCACGTTATGCCGTTGGTCCCGGCTGTCATTTGTAGATCTTTGGCAGTCGTTACGAATTGTCAGAAGCCAGAAAATCTGGCTCCAGTCTTGCCAAGAAGTACCACGTTACAGCCACTCCACGTAAAATATTGGTATTCAGCTGAATGCGGTTTGACTGGAAGCCAATCCCAATAAAGTTTTGAAAAGGCTGGGCAGATGATGATGAATGGTTGAAAATTTCGTAGAAAAATTATTTTATGATTTTCTGTGCCTCCTTTTCTTGTCGTGTCCTATCAGCATTTTAAGGAAGCTCATAAATACTTAAACAGAAAAAACGCTTGCTCCTTGAATGCAGTTTTTAATGCATTTGTCGGTACCTAAAACCTATTTTAAAGCTGCAGGATTACATAAAATCATTAGACTATGTATGTAAAGGTTATGGCATGGCATGGTCTATCGGCAAGGCTCCTACCGGTTATTACCGGTTATTAGTCATTCAATTGATTTGAGACTTTCACTATCGAGCGGCTTATTGATTGTCATTGGATTTATAACGCCCACACTGCGAGGAGGATCGCTAATGTTGTTGTAAATTATATCGGAGGCAATACAGTAGGTGTTAGTAAGTACTGTTTCAAATGTGTATTCAGCACTTGAGACTGATACTTAGTGACTACTATATTGTGTCAACGTTTTTGTAAGTCGTTTTAATCGACCAGGTCGTCATTCCGAAATACGAATAAAAATAAACTAAAGGAACGTACTTAATTGTAACTATAGTAGGCGCCAGATAAATGAAGAAAAACGGTCATTGACCCACCTACATTTATTGACACACTTAATTTCAAAAACAGAAATAATGACATAAAGCTGTCCTGAATCGACATCTATCGTGATCCCTACTGTTCTACTAATGAAAAACGATGCATAATTTATTGTCCGGGGGTACCTTCTAAGAGATATTAAGGAAAGGTCAATGCACTTTATTCCATATTTATCTGGCGCCTACCATAGCATTTGGTCTTGGTTTTGATCGCCTATAATGTCTTCAGAGTCCTATCCTATGTCGGTAACAAAATTCATGAAAATCATTTGGGAGGTTTATGCGAAAAAGCGTTACAAAAAATGACAATATGGCTTTCCTAACTAATAATATTTCAAATGCGAAATGAGTTGGTTTCCAAACTCGTAGTCTATAGAGATGTATCGTAGTCTATAGACTCGTAGTCTATAGTCTATATGAGAATTTCAATTTCCATAAACACAATGAGCCAAGATCGATGGGGTTAGGATGAAAGCTGTAAAGAGCTATTTAGAAAAGCCAACAAAAGTTGACCGATCAGGTAATATGTTTAAGAGTTTACTAGTTAATAAATCTAATTATAATTTATAATAAGATAGACAACAGAACAATTCGCGAACTCTCAGTAAACCGTAACGCGTAAGTTTACGTTAGCAGCACGTGTAAACAGAAAACACGGAGCCTTTGTGCAGCGCAACACCTAATGAAGTGTATTTATGTTGTGGCTCATTATACGTACATTACGTTCTGCTATGAGATTGGACGCTAAATTCCCGAGCAAAGGTTTTGTTTTCGTACGAAACCATTACTTATGAAGTTAGCTCTATGTACTTCAGTATAAAAAAAGTTATACATAATAGGGATGATTTCTGAGAACAAAAAAAAACACGGAGCCTTTGTGCAGCGCAACGCCTAACGAAGTGTATTTATGTTGTGGCTCATTATACGTACATTACGTTCTGCTATGAGATTGGACGCTAAATTCCCGAGCAAAGGTTTTGTTTTCGTACGAAAGTTAGCGAAGTTAGCTCTATGTACTTCTGTATAAAGAAAGTTATACATAATAGGGATGATTTCTGAGAACAAAAAAAAAAGATTCTATTTAGTCAGTTAAATTATTGATAAATATTGTACACTTATTTTTTGCTTTATCAAATCAATTACGTCACACGAGTTTTTAACGCAAGTGTATCGTCTTAATTTTTTGTTTACGTGAAAAAATAAAAAATGACGTCCAATATGTTTTGAAAATCTACCACTAAGATGGAGGAAGAAGGATGAGAACTGCCACTGCCACAAAACACTATTTTGATTCTGTGTTTGGATAAAATCGAGATCTTGGGCTCTAGACAAAGTGACATCATACTGTGCTGTGCTAGCCTTTTCCCAACTATATTGGGGTCGGCTTCCACTCAAACCGGAATCAGCTGAATACCAGTATTTTACGTGGAGCGGCTGCCTACCAGACCTCCACAATCCATTAACTGGGTAATACGGTAGATCTTGTCAAGACTGGAGCCAGATTTACTGGCTTCTGACAATCCGTAACATCTGCCAAAAGATCTACAAATAACAGCCGGGATCAACGGCACCACAAAGTGACATTCTATTAGTTGAAATTATTGATATATATTACTTATCAAAACGTTTAAGAGGGCGCCGACCAAACGTCGACCGCGCAGTGGCGCCCTCATCGTTTGTTTGGTTATTTCTTTTATTTTAGAATGAAAATGCAGAAAATATGACATTTAAGTTGTGCTCCACAAGATTATACGTTAATTTTATTATAAACGGTAGTTTTAAATTGTTCAGTTTTATTATAATCACTAAAACGGATAAAAGTGGCCACTATTTTCCGTTTTAGTGATTATAATAAAACTGAACAATTTAAAACTACCGTTTATAATAACATTAACGTATAATCTTGTGGAGCACAACTTAAATGTCATATTTTCTGCATTTTCATTCTAAAATAAAAGAAATAACCAAACAAACGATGAGGGCGCCACTGCGCGGTCGACGTTTGGTCGGCGCCCTCTTAAGTATTTCAATTAGGCCATTAAATGGCACTTTTGAACGTCATCCCCTGAAAAGTTTCTGGTTTTCTAAAATAATTTTAGCAAAATCTGTTTAGTTTCAAGCTGCAGAAAAAATGTATATTAATTATAACTATATTTCCAAGAACTCTCTTGTTTCCGAAACATGATTAAAAATAAATTTCTCGGTAGAAATGATCGTCAAAGTTACCTCTAATTTTGACATTTGAAAAAAAAAACCCGTATTACTAGCCACTTACGCCGGTAAAATTTATAACAAATAATGAATCGAATCTTGATGCAAAACTTTGTTGTTTTAGATATTTAATAGCTCAACTTAGTTTTGAGTTAATTGATAAAATGCTTTATATTTGGAAATAAATTGCACGCATTCTGTCGTCACCCTTCTTTTTCTTTTCTATACAGTCCGAGAGTGACAAAGTTTTTGCTATGGCAGCGTCTTAAAAACCTATGTATAAAAATAAAGTGACTGTACCTACCGTCACATGTTTGGGATTGCCATTTCGGTAGCGCTTGTCAATCCAATTCATTTTTATTGCTGATATAGTGCCACTTCGTCTAGTTTCTCTTACCTGTTTTAAGGATGGGAAATGACTTCTTCCGCTCTGGGTGTAGCGGAAGGGGGTGTCAGACTCTTACTGACTAAAACCCATCCGTGTTCCTTCTAGTGCCCTTTGCATTCCAAGGCCGCGGTGACTCTTTTGAACAAATTCCGCAATAGGTTCTCTTACCTTATTTATTAACAAACGTGTAGAAAAAAATGCAAAACTTAAACTTCTAAAAAATAAGAAAAACACCATTATTGAAATGTTTCTTTCCAATTATTGATTTTCGGTTGTGAGTTGCGATTTGCTATGATGCTCCATTTGAAAAATTAAAGTATAAACACAATGCCAAATAAGGTATATCTAAATCAACGAGCAGTAAGTACCTATCCATCACCCAGCTTGGAAGCGGGCCGGTAAAGCCAGTCCCATCAAACCGGTGTGATCTGAACCCGCAGTATTTACAAGATAGTTATCTTTCCATGTCTCAATTCGCACAGCCAGAGTTCATATCATACCGGTTACCCATGTCAGATTTATCATCTGCAGATATACGTTTTCTGGCAGCCTGAAATAATGGGTACTTTTTGCAGATTCAAATGTTAAATAGGGATTTCCATGATGGGAAAGTTCGGATAAATCAAAGTTTCTCCTTCCTAAGAAATGTACAAAGACTCCGTAATTATCTGTCTAAATTGAGTTATGTTCAAAAAGTCTCATAAACTTGCCTTCATAAACTTTATGCGAGACATTGTGACTTCCTATACCAAGTTTTTATAGCATATATCCTATTTTGATTCGTTCCCTCGTATATTATAAGGCATTGTTTAGTTACTAGGGGTCACCTCTGAGCTCTGACACGGTAAGGAGTCGTGGTATCTCTGTCCGTTTGTTGATGTTTATGCAATTGTTTTATATTTTTCTATTACTCTGTCGAGGGCTGTATTTATGCCGTACCAAGAGCGTATCATCTTACACTTGGAACTCAAAATGAACTCTATGTTTGTCTCTTTACATTTCAAAATCCTTCACAGTCAGTGGGGTTTATAAGACTGTTATTATCGTAGTACTAAATTATTCCGAGCCGCCGTACTCGCCGGTTCTCTGTGGGCGATGGTACTGGACATGCAATATGAATTGTACTGCGGCTAGTGCAGTCCCCAGTGATGTCGATGTAAGTACGTTCCCCGGCGCATCCCTATTCATATATCATAATTTTCTTATGGGAATTGTTAAGCTACTTCGTTGCCTGCATGATTGTTTCGAAAAGATACTTGAGACTTTATACTGTTCAGCGTTTGCTTTAGGAGAGGTATCGTAAAATGAATCGTGGTGGGAGTTCTTTTCCTATTGTTGTTAGTATGGGATTCTCGTGACTAGTTTTACGACTCATTAAAAACTTCATTATCAGTTGAGATAAGCTTTGATATTAAAGCGAATGATAAAAGCGCGTGAGGAAAATCCGATTTTAGAGGCTGTTACTAAGATTTATGAATTTTGAAGTCGGTTTTTGGTTTGGTGCTTTTTGAAAGTGAGACATTAAAATAATAGTGTTGCTGTGCAGTTTAGTCAGTAACAATTTGGTTATTAATCTTACCAGGGTTACTTTGCTGACAGACGCATAACCATTTACCGGCTACAATAATTATAAGTTCTAATTGTTTTAGGAAATTGGTTTGCTGTCTAGTTGTCTACAGATCTGCTATTTATATCATGAGACAAAGAAAACTTCATTAGGAATCTATATAGATCATTCTGCAACTAGCTTTTTCCTGCGGCTTCGATCTCGTGATCTATTTAACAGAGACACTGCACTTTTCCGGGATAAAACGTAACCTATGGCCTTCAGTGTAGCTTTCTGTAAGCTTTTTTTACTAAATTAGATCAGTATCTATACTCAGGATTCTCTAGAAACGAGCACGAACAAGAGCATGTTACATGCGTATGTGTTTTGATTTATATAGATGTAATTCCCGGTTAAACGGTACTGATAAGATTTAGTATGTAAATTATTTCAACAACAATAATTGACAGAAAAATCTCTGGTCTCTGGATCAGGGAGTGTGCAGACAAACATACAACGAACAAAAAGTCTTTGTAATTTCAGCTTAGAAACAAACAATCATGTTAGCAAGCAACTAAAAATCAAGACAAAAATAATCTCAATTAGTGATATCCAATTAACAGCGATATATATATTTTGGTACATCTCTAGTCGTATCTAAGTCAGCACGTGATGCAGTAGGACAACCATATTGTGCTCGTGTAACGGGACTTGTCCTAGATCTAACGTCCAATTTTACACGTTACATTAACTTCTGACATACAAGTGAATAAAAAGCAAAACATTATGTTTTCCAGATAATTTTATTTGTGTTGATATTTGGTTATTGTTGTATTGTTTTGTTTTTCTTTTTAGTAAAAAAACTTTGGTCATCCTCATACACAATATGCGTGATAATAGCAAAGATATTTGCAACTCAGTCGCACTAACAATTCAATTTATTTGCAGGAGATTCGGCCCTCAGATAGACCATAACATCTTTAAATAAAATACTGGATACTTTTCATCTTGCTAAGTACCTACAAATATTTTTTTCAAAGATGCACGTGAAACAACTGTATGCCAAACAGATACATTCCAGCAGTAGCTTCTTCTGCTTTTGCTAAAAATAGTAAACACTAATGTGGAAATCTTACAGATATAACGTAATTTCCAACAGATACAATCACTTATCCCACAACCACGGAAATACCTATTAGTGGCACTTAGCAAATAAGTGCATATCCAGGACATTAATATAGCAAAACAATGTTAGAAAGCGTGCTATAATTATCTTACTACTAATTTAAACTGCCCTATTAAGTAATGGTAAACTAAGCTTTCCTAAACATTTCCTAGAACTTAAACTATTCAGTTACCTATACGTTTGTGTAACTCACGATTTTTCCCTTCTAAGATATATGGTCAGCCACCAGCTATCTATATCTTCACGATTTAGACTGTGGAGTAAACAGAAATTCAATTAGTGGCCATACTAATTATGTTCTCACCAATCAGAGCCACGTTTTACTTTAAATCGGGGTAACGATCTGAATGAGAAAGGATGGTGGGCTAATATTTTATGTTGCACGATGTGATGGGGGGGTTGTGTGTTGCAATTTATTTTGCTTTAAACCCTTCATATAACCTTCCTTTAATTGCGCAAGTATTAAGCGTTATTTCTATTATTAATTTCCCGGTCTGCCCTATTGCAGGACAAAGGCCTCCCTCTTACGCTTTGGTCTGCCGCGATGTCGCTGGACATATTCTGAGACCCACATCATAGGCTACCATGAACTATTTGACATGCTGCAGACGTGTCTGGCCTACTCCCATTTTAGCGTGGGTGGTTTTTGAGTGACATCAAAACATCACCTAAAGCAGTTCGCTTGTATAACTCGCTGAAAACTGCGCTTTATTACTCGCTGGCAAAATCCAAAATCTAAAAAATTCTGTCACAGTAAAAGCGTTGTCTGTTCACAAAAAGTTGTGTACATATGGACAAAACATATATCAGGAAATATTCCAAGTAAGGCATCATAATAATAAACGGGAAATAGTGCGATAATTTCTCCTGTGAAATTAATGGTTAGCCCCCTAGCCCAAGCTACGGTAGCTACGGTTTACATCAATTTCAAGACCTGTATAAATCATTGACTTTAAGCTTTATAATTTCCTTACCTAAAGGAGAGTTTCAAGAATAAGCGATAATATTTCAAAGCTTTACCGTTCAAACCCATCTAAACTTCGTATTAGGCTCACATTAAAACAGAATTATTACCAACTCAAATGACCAATTTTCCAAGTTTATGGTTACTCTAGTGATAACCAAAGCGCTAATGGTTTTGTCTCGACGCTTGGCGCCAAACAGTTTCGACTATTTATCAATGCGTACCTACTGACAGTCCTTTTTAGCATTCCTTAGGGTTTGCTTCGTATCCTTAATGTGCTTTGAGACATTATTTTATGTCCGCGATTAAATTACGGGAAGATAAATTGAAGGGCATGGAGTCTTCGAGCCGGGATAGGTCGAGTCTATATTGTATTTTGTCCGTCTATTGTAAGGTCATTTGGCTATTCAACTGGGTTCTGGGAATATGAAATATAAACCTTAAGAAGGTATTTGCATCCTAAACATAGATACTTCTTAAAGGAAAGGGGTTTATTTTTGTTTGAAGTTTGAAGTAATAGGTCGTCATTACCTCGCGTGCAGCATTCACTGCCCCAGAACCAGGAAAAATACACACGAAAGTCTGTTTATATCAATGTTTTTTTCGTAAGATGAGGTTTGCTGTGGGAACCTGCTATACGCTAACAATGTTACCATACATCTAATGTACGTTTTCTCTTTTGGCATTTAGATTTAATAGTCTCCGATATCATACATTGACTTTTTCTCACAATTGTAAAATGATTGGCTTCACGTAAGCTCTACGTCATTCTGCTACTCTAGTATTTTTTATTAAGTAACTTTTTTAAACTAGATTTTACGAAATGAACGGAACTGTATAAAAGAACAGTTTTTTCTAATTTCATAAGAAAAAATTGCATCTAAGTTCTCGATAAGCCCAAAACGGTTCCTAAGTGGCAAAAAAATACTAGGTGCAATATCATAATTTTTGTTGGATATTACATAGGAACAATGGTCCGTTAAAATGATCTCATACGCCCATTAGTCCGCTTGTTTCATCAGATAAGCAAAAACAGAGATTTGTTATACAATCTTCATATAAAACGCTGACAGATAACGGTAAGCGGTTATTGAATAAGACAGTTTCTGACTTTATAATGTTGAGTTAGGAATATAGGACGGAATAAAACAGTAGTTTTTGAAGTTGTACTACTTACAACATTAATAAAAGATACGATCTAATGCGTTAAACAAGAAAGAAAGGACATAGTATAAATATCAACGTAAAAGCAACAAAGTCTGGATTTATTAACAAGAAATAGACGAAAGGTATTTTGCAACTCGCTGGGGTCGAGCTCATGCTTCGAGGTGTCATGGCGATCAACTACAAAACGTCACATACAAACAAGATAGGCAAACAGACTGAAAGGTATTGAAATTGAGACCCTATTCCGTACGTCGCTCGTTGAAAACTGGCCGTATTTTCTTTTACAAGCTTATTCCAACGTGTAACATACACGGCACGGACTTAAATCGTGTAGTCCAATTTTTCGGTTCACACTTTTGAATTCGATCGGTTTTTTTTAGTATTTTAACTTCCCTGTCGAACTATTTATTACGTCATACTGAAACCTACTTAACAGTCTATGTTATCTATATTAATATTATAAAGAGGTAAAATTTGTAAGTTTGTAAGTTTGTATGTAGGGGGTAATCTCTGAACTAATGATCCAATTCTAAAAATTTTTTCACTGGTAGAAAGCTACATTATTCCTGAGTGCCCTTGTTCCTGGCTAAATTATTTTTATAGCAAGTCGGAAAGAAATACCTCAATAAAATAGTATGCATGCATGTAGTTAGGTGTAGGGTAGGTGTAGGGTAGGTGTAGGGTAGGTGTAGGGTAGGTGTAGGGTAGGTGTAGGGTAGGTGTAGGGTAGGTGTAGGGTAGGTGTAGGGTAGGTGTAGGGTAGGTGTAGGGTAGGTGTAGGGTAGGTGTAGGGTAGGTGTAGGGTAGGTGTAGGGTAGGTGTAGGGTAGGTGTAGGGTAGGTGTAGGGTAGGTGTAGGGTAGGTGTAGGGTAGGTGTAGGGTAGGTGTAGGGTAGGTGTAGGGTAGGTGTAGGGTAGGTGTAGGGTAGGTGTAGGGTAGGTGTAGGGTAGGTGTAGGGTAGGTGTAGGGTAGGTGTAGGGTAGGTTTAGGGTAGGTAGGTAGGTAGCCAGTTGACGGAAGCGAAGCGGCGGGGGACAGCTAGTAACGAATAAAGAAAAACCTTAACAGTTTGAAGATAAAGTGGCAATATGGCCACTGTTTGGCCACTTTTGCCATTGACAGCGATGTGGATGCATTTGATGCTCAATGAGTTTCTTTTACGCGTTTTTAAGTACATTCAATTATTGTTTCATTACGTCTTGTTGTTTAATTGTAATTAAAGAGGTTTCAAGTAATAAAATATACATGCATAAAGTTTGTTCATTTTAAGTATAGGCACTAAATATCCAAAACAAACATCTCTTTACACGCTGGTTACGAAGAAAAGTTTCATGGTAGTGTGTTTATTTAGTGTTTGAAAATAATGTGAAAAGTTGTGGGCTTTTGGAATATGAACTTTATATTTTAATATAAAAGTTACGGAAGGGAATGCAATATGGAGCTGAATACGGGTCACATTCACATAGAAGAATGTTATAAGAGTAAAATGTGAAGTTTATTTTGAAAATACTGGAGGAGCTCGTGTCTAAATTATAACAACCGGCCGGGCCGATCTTCAAGGTATAGCAACGCTTGCCGAGGTTCGTCTGTGGATGGGTGACCATCTTAACATACCAAGACCTCCGTGCCTAGGAAAACACGTAAATCCGTTGGTCCCGGATATCATTTGGAGATCTTTGGCAGTCGTTACGGATTGTCAGAAGCCAGAAAATCTGACATCAGTCTTGCCAAAAACTACCGTGTTACCCAGTTATTGGGTTGTGGAGGTCTGGTAAGCAACCGCTCCACGTAAAATACTAGTATTTAGCTGAATCCAGTTTGTCTGGGAGCCGACCCAAATTTAATTGGGAAAAGGCTAGGCGACGATGACTCTTCCCTAAAAATGATCCATTCAGCCTGTCTACTCCTACTTCATAATATTAAATGTCATCACGAGATTTGTTCAAACATAAATAAAATAATCTACACCACCTCGAATCACTCAGTTGATAAGCTCAAATACAATACAATATCGAATGATTCTCTGTTAAATTCCTATTGTCAGGGATGTTGCCAACTCTCTCAAGTTGTCAACAGTAGAATGTTACTCTAAACAGAGATGTGTCGTTCGGACATGTTGTCTTCAATAAGTCCACACCCACTCGAAAAGCTCAAATTTCATCGTGCAATATCGACTGTTTCCCTATTAAAGTCCTTATGTCCGCGGGCTGTCGCCGTCAGCCGAGGCGCCTCAACAACAACAAACTAATGCTATTGAAACGACAACGCAATACTCCGTATTTAGACCTGACGGTTTAGTTGGACGGACGTTAGTTCTGTGTTCCGTAGTTCGGAGGCTAATGGTTCACAGTGTTTACTTAGATGTTTTGAGATTGAAGAGTTTGTGCGAGAAGTGGGTTGTTCTGAAAGGGTTGGATGCAAATGGAAAATAGAGAACTTACCTAAGTTTTCTAATAAGATCGGGAAAGAAAAGCTAAGCTCGATTCTCAGTGAGAGTTTAGTCAAACAGTTTGATATCATTTCTTTACAAAATGTAAACTAAAAAGATCATAAAAAACACCTGTCAGCAAAAATATCAAATCAAGTGTAACGTATCTTCATACCATTCAAGAATTTATAATCATGTATGTGGAGTGTGAGATCCCACAATAATTACCCCAGCTCCTGTATATTTAAACCACCTAGCTAAGATTTTTTGCGTCAGTCTATCATCAGTCATGGACGACATAGCAGTAATTATATGTAACATGAATAATCATAGCCAGTGTAATCTATATTTTCCCACGAGGACGCAAGATAACAAGTTAAAAGCCAAGTTAGAACTAGTTCTCATGTAATGGGTCCCTGTCATTGTCACTTCAGTCAGTGCATCTAGTTTCCTGACTCCATGTCCTGTGCCATTAAGGTTTGTGACAACTTTAGACTTTGTATAGTTTAGAATAAAGTTGATATTTCAACAAATGCCAAACTGTGTTCTCGCATCGTTACAGATGCAGTAAGTACAGTCGTCGCAATGTCAACAACACATGTTTGGCGGTGGCCTCTAAGACTGTGACAAGATAAAGGCGGGACGCTGTGACATTAAAAAATATGGCAATTAGTAACCTAAATTGGAATAAAGAATTGGTGTTCTACTTGATTGAAGGTCCATTAAAAGTGCTGATCGATATTAGTTTTGATATTAACGTCCGCCTAAAATCGATGACATATAAGATGGAGGTCGAAGTTAGGAGGGATACATCAAGCTGTCTGAAACTTGGGAACTTGAGAAGATGAAGTTTGAATGTTGCAGCGCTGCAGCACTGTAGTGCTCATCAAACCGCTATTGTTGAGAGTGTTTGCTTATATCTTCAGATTCACAGTGAAGCAAACACTTAAATTGTAGTGCTAAGAATATCGTCGGGAAGCAAACAGAAATACTGACCGTTACAAATTCCTCTTTGGAAAACATTGTATGCAGCTATGTATTAGCAAAACAATTTTCTTATATAAAACCTGTTTGATATTCTAATTTTGCTTTAATTTATAATCGTAGTAATAAATAAGATGTAATTATGAGATCGACCGCGAAATCGCTACAAAAATGTCCGCTGTTGCGTACATTTTATCCAGCTATGCCAATATAAAAGTATGAGGCAGATGATTAATATCGCGATGTTTTAATTAAACTCTGTACACTGCGTTTTTCAAGGAGCTATATCATGACCAACCTTTTCTTATTCTCAAAAATCGCATCCGAACTGTTTATAGGTAATTTTTTTCTCATCACCGCTTACTTTAAAGCCGTGATTCCTTTACCCCACACGGCCGTGCATGTAAAGAACAAATGTATGATGCGTGCACATGAATACCGTGTCAAGATGCATCTCGTATTCACGTCCCGGGCAAATCATTTGTTCGCAATTTTCTACGTCCAGAACAATCTCCGTAACAGCGAGATGGGGAAACAAGATGCCTTGTTTGGTACTAACAAAGTAATTTGAGCTGCATCTGTGTTTACCTATTCATTTTATGCTTCGTTGAAATCTTTATTTAGGTTTTTTTTTTATTTTACGATTATTTGGTAAGATATTATCGGATAAAGCAGATCTAGAGATTGAAGCACAAAGATTTAAATATTGCATTGTCCGTTGTAGTCCAAATTATGTATTTTATTTCTATTACTACGATTTTGTCATAAAATCAAAACACAGCATATCTGTAAAACAAGTAAATAAAGGAATTCAGTATTATTGCAACAATAGACACTGTACCAAAGCCATAAAATTATAGAACATAAAATGCGGTAGTAAACTAAAGACAATCTTCAATTTAGTTTTAATGGTCATTGTTCTAGACGAAAAAATAAAATAATTACGTGAACTAGGAACTGGTAACGTTACGACATATGAAACAAAACTTCGAACAAAAGCAAAAGGCGGAATCGATCAAAAGAACTGTTATTTTACGAGTACTCTTACTTTATCTGTCTTTGCGTGTAAATTGGTTTTCGGCTTTTTTCTTATATTTTGTGGGGCACATCGTGGTTAATAGAATTGTCGTTTAAAAAGCGGTTAGTGTTTCATCGTTTTAGGAATTTTAAAGCTTTCTACTAGATGTACAGAGCAGATTTTTTCATTGAATCTTTTTCATTGTGTTTATTGGGTCGTGCTTGATCATTACATTTGCTCTCATAATTTGGCTTGCTTCTAGTTCTACGTTAATTGTCTTCATACCTATTTCTTCTTCTCCTTTTTTTTTAATTCTTTAATTTTTAATCATCTCTTTAATATTTTACATTTATCCACTTTTTACTTTACCATTTTCAGCCACTTTGACCATATGTAGCTCCACTAATAACGTCAGAATATAATCATTAAAGCTACCGATCTCCCGGGTGTTGGCCTCACGCCGCTGCGATTTTCGTGCAGGACTCAAACCATTTCCTTATTGCCCCGGGATCGGTTCCCAGAGACCATTCGTGGCTTGGCTTTGTTGCGTTCACGCAATCCACATACTGGTTTCGTGTTGTATGAGATATGCCTGCTTATGTGTTTTACTGGTTCTCTTGTTATTCAAATTTATCTGGAAATTTTGTGTTGTTAAAGCATAAAGCATTATTTTGTTCAGTGTGGTTGCAGTTGCTTGTTGATATTATTCATGTTTCCTTGAGTGTCGTCTAAAGGGGTTTGGGGATTATATTTGACTAATGAACAGTAGTATCTAATTTAGCTTTACCTGTCTCCGGAAACAAGATATGAGTTTGCACACAGTTTGCAGTGCTAAATCAACAGCAATGTACATGCACCTATATCTTAGAGGTACCTATACATTGCTATTCGTAATCCATCATTTGTAACATATCCAGGCAGTTCCTGGATTTCAATTTTTGTTCTAATGTCAATATTCTCTACATAGTCCTTATCCCAATTTATTGTCGTAACAAAGGCAGCAGCTTTGATTGATTGATCAGAATTAAAGAAACTGTTCGTAAATCTATCTGCTTAGCAAGAAATTCTAACTGGAATATTAACCTTATCGTACATAATAATAGTATCGTTCTAAACGCGTTCCTTGTCCGGTCAAAGGGGATGCCCATATTCGGTATTAGATGCTAGTCGTAACGAGAACGTTATGTAAATATAGAGCGTGAAAGTTGTTGTGCCCGCTCAATTAGCAGAAGTCGATATTAATTAAATCTTATCTAATTGGTACTTACTAATAGCTGTATTTTACGACAGTAGTAATTTATCGCATATTACGTACATGGCTGGGTCGCAGAAGGTCCAATTTTGGGTGGTATTAATTTCAAACGCATTTATAACACCTACGTTTACTGCCAAAAAGGGTTGGCAGACATTTAGGTGGTATTAACGCTTACGACAGTGAGGTATTGTTTGAAGCGTATTGTAGCGATGTAACTTTAATATCTACTATCAGCTACCTACTATGAAACATAAGCGCCATGATTGCGTAACATACCGTTTTCAATTTGAATGAAAAATAAAACAAAATTGAAAAATTGCTCTTTCGACCAAATGAACATTACACAATGAATTTCTTTGAATTGTTCAAGTGAATTTCAGTGAAAGTAATTTATCATGGCAACTTTCACAGTTGAGCTACAGGTTAGTGATTTTATTGAAATACTGAGTTTTCTCGCACATTACGGTATAAAGAAATGTAAAACTAAGACGTCATTACCATTTCAGTACCAGAAAGAGCTGGGTCATCGCTCTAACCGCTCCACAGTAAGTATATTAAGAAACGTCTCGTGACAAAGTAAGCCCTTAAGAAAAAGATTCAGCAAAAGAAAAGCCCGGTGCGTTAATAATATCGTACTGGGATACTAATATGCCTGCCAAGTATAGTGATTATGGTATTACTCCCGACACGATCCCGCTGTTGGCTCCTAGCCCTAGGCTGACTGTTAGATAATGCATATTTTGTATGCGATATACGTACACGTTTTGTACTGAACCTTTATGTTCGTGTAAATTGATTTAGCTTGTAGTGATGGGGAGGAACACGCACGCGAAGTGCTATATTGCTGGTTTTGAATTTTAGCTTTCAAACAAGCGATCAATTTTAATGATTTTGCCTTGTAATACCTTGAGGTTTGCTCTCTCTAATGCTCTCAAAATTATATTCCAAGATCAATTTAACGTCAGAAACAATTATTTTTCAACCACAAATGATTGCAATAGTATACAACATACATATATTTTTTTTAACAAAACGCTTGTTCAAAGGTACAGCCTCTCATATTCCATTCAATCATCATGCAAATAAAACGACGCAGAGACTAGGCTTACAAGTTATTATACAAAATGATTGTAATTAATAACAAAACCATACAGGCATGAAAACTTGAAATATCTGTTCTAATCTTCTATAATAAAAAAATTACTGACCTAAAAAAAAACTGTTCTGAACTTGAAATAACAAAATGATCGTAATAACAAAAACATACAGGCATGAAAACTTGAAATAACTGTTCTTAAGAACCAATTTAAGGAGGCGTCATTATTAAGATCTACTGTGACCAAAACAAATGAATCGACTGTTCTGGATTTAATGTTTTTTTTCATTCATATTTTTATAATGGTGTTGTTATACAGAGCGCCAATTTTACTAATTTTTCAGCAACATTCGCATGTCAGTCGCAATTTCTCAAAAAAGCCTCAATTTCCATTCATTTTTAGACAGATTGCGACCGACAAGCGATTGTGAACGTTGCTTAACAATTATTAGAATTATTGGCACTCTGATTTCGTGGAGCAGGGGGCCTAGCACGAATGTTTTGACGTATAGTACGTTACAGTGTTTTTATTGAAATTTTGTTATTATTTTTTAAAAATACTTTTTTTGATATTATTTACATTTTATTGACATTATTCACATTACATGACATTATTTACATTTTACTGACTTTATTCATATTTTGTTGACATTAATTACATTTTATTGACGTTTACCTTTTTTATTATTTTTATATTATATTATTTAAACTATGATATTAGTGTGATGACAACTAATGTGGAATGTAATTTTATTTATTCACCTGGCAAGTACACTGTATCAGCATGTCTATATAAATTGATATTATTTTTTTAATTTTTAGTATTGTGGTTTTTGAATGTTGTGTAATTGTGTTACATATTGTTAAGTGAATTTTGAATATAAAGACTACAACCCCATACTATCTTTTAATTTTATGCGACATACACATATCACAGTAGGTAAACGTCATACGTCAAAAATGTTATTTATTTATTTCATCTCGAGACTCCTTTGTGTCTCAAAAACCACATTAAACTGTTGGTCCTGGTCATGTGTATACATTTTACAGTCGTTAAGGAGTTGTGGACGTAAAATGGGCTGTCATGTGCGTCAGAATTGAGGGGTGTTTTTTTTAAACGTTGCCCCACACAAAGGAATTTCTCCTGTATCGTGGGTACGTTTACAAACATACAAACTCACATACTTACACACAAACAGCCAGACCCGGAAAAACTATCTGTAGGCAATAAAAATATTTGACCGGTAGGCCATAAAAATATTTGACCGTGCGGGAATAGAACCCGCGACTCGCAACGCAGCGGTCAATCGCTCAACTGCGCCAGCCGTGCCGTCGTCGGCTTATTTTTGTTCTACAAAGTTTTGGATCGGTTCTACAATTTTTCTACAACTTCTGCTAAAACCTGATAGCAATAGTTTTCAATTCAATAGTGGAGTCCTCAATCCTGACGCACATCTGGTTTTCAGCTGCGTATGGTTAAAGTAGAAGCCGACCCCAATATAGTTGAGAAAAGGCTGGGCAGATTCATATTGTTATACAAATAAGCCCATTGAGACGGCGTTTTGAATATCGACAAACTCCGTAGGGAGCAAACAAATTAAGGTCCGGAAAGTTAATAGTAAAAAAGTTGTAAAAGAAATCCCTGAAGGGACGACGTGTACTCGGAACATATGATTTGGGAAAGGTTTCAATCTGTGACCCTTTACAAATCAGGTTACTGAGATATTATTATGGAAGTATGGAGTTTGTTCTTGAATCTTTTTGGGTTTTGTGTGTTAAACTTTTTGCAAAACGTGTGAATAGTTCAAAGTGACATGCATGACAGATCGTAGAAGAAAGAATTTGAAAACTGTTTATTCTGACAAAAAAAGACACATAAAATAGTAACTAGTAATAATGTTAATTGAAAACTAAAACATAAATGCCTGTGTTGGGTCTTGGGAATGGAAAGATATTATATCTAACTAAAGACTATAAAACGGCCATGTTAGCGACGGACATTACTCCCAGGTACTTCACCTGAGGTATAAAATTGTTTGTTTGTTTTTAAGAGGTAATCTCTGGAAGTCATGATCCGATTTCGAAAATTCTTCCACTCATAGAATGCTAGAGTAACGTTAAGTGCCGTATTAATTAGTTGAATATTATTAATGTAATGAATACTATCATTAGACTACGTTATACTACTACTAACATTACATGGATTCTTATCTAAAATAAAATTACTTGCCAGAAGATGCTTGGATTTTGTGACCACGGGAGGAATTCCACTTAATAAATAAAGCTTGTGAATAATACGAATATGGTAAACCACCTAAAAATCACAATAAAACAAATCCCATAGTCTGGCTTAAACATTCAAAACCAAAGCTCAAAAACAAAATCCTACAATCAGTATTAAACCATTCCACGGACTCTAACATCAATTGCAACGAACCTATATAATCTTTCCATTCCCAAGAACCAACACAGGTATTTAAACGGAAGCCGTTTGCAGATGTACCAACAGATGGCCGTCCCTGACCGATGCTAATTACTCGGTTAATTTTATTGCAAGCCGGTTCTGCTCTCACTTTCGACGCGACTTCCCTCGGCGACGTCGACACGACAAATGAATGCGGACAAGCATGGTTATGGTTGACGTGCGGATAGGGCTGTCTAAATTTTGGATGATCTTTTTTCAATGGAAGAACATGGTTTTAAAAACGGAATTCTTAGTTTTCAGGTGCACAAAGGTCACATGTTTCTGCCAAAAGTCATCCACTGCTGGACAGTTCGTTGCCACATGAACAGCTCTAGTTTTTCACCAGGTTATTGGACCGACTTGAGGAGTAGGCCTTCCAACGTTTCGGCCCTATTGACCATCAGTTCTGCAAGTAATGTGACTATGGTAAGTACCAAATTTTGCACCGTCATTACATAACCCTTTGTCTCGTTATTTTGGCAGTTCTTCGGGTTATGTCAACAATCTTATAAATTATTAATTTAAAGAAACAAAATTCGCGTGTAGCTCTGTCCACGTGATAGAACTGAAACTTCATAAAATTCCTACTGATGGGTACTATACATACGAAAGCAACTCTGTCTGTCTGTCTGTTACGCTTTCACGCTAAACGGCTGAATGGATCGTCATTAAATTTGGCAAATACCTGGGATATAGAGAAGGACATGGCTACTTTTTTACGCGACAACGACACCCACGCGGCCGGAGCCACGGGCGTATATGCAGTAATTAAACTGAAGAGTGTTTCTTTCAACGCGCTGATCTCTGGATTTAGATTTTTTTTGTTTATGATAGCCATATTCATGAGGAAGGCTATACGGAAACGGAAAATTCCTACGGGAACGGGAAAATCGGGATACGCACGAACAAAGTCGCAGACAAAAGCTAGTTATAGAATAAGAGGCATTTAGCATAAGAGCAGGAGAGAGATAGGTATATGTTTCTTCTCTTTCATGTAACGGAATGTGCGTAAACGTGACGCGTCTTGGTTTCACTCTCAATTCGAAAATCGAATCGCTGCCTAAACAGTTTCGCTTCAAAAAAACAAAAAGCTAGCAACAGTTTAAATGATCAAGAAGAGTTGAGTAGTTAAGACCAAAATAGGACTGTTCGAAGCAAACTTTCAGTCTTGTTACAATCAGCCCTGCGTCGACCCAGTGCCTGACAGGCACAACGTCACACACCGCTTGTAATTGGCGTCAAGCTATTACTGCACAACTCTTGCTCTATAAGGCGATTATTTACACCCCACGAATTTATGACAACAGATAATTTCGCTAACCCGCTAATAAGGTATTAATTACCGGTCCAAAGTTTACGCTCCACGGAATACCCATTAAAAGTTAAAGTGATTTGTTAAATATTGGCCGTATCGAGAATGATTTGAACTTACTGGGCTTGAACTCGGTAAATGGATTACTAATCAATGAACTGCGTACTCTGGAAACTTTGACTACTCTGTGCTTCGAGTGATCCGTTGTTCATTTATTCGAACAATTGCATTAACTTTTTATTGAGTTTAAAAAGTTGGCGAAACTATAGGTAATTGTTTTTTTTATCTGAGATTTCTCAGTAGCAGTTCGGAGTCTATGTATGTATATGCTCGGGTAATGGCTGTAAGCTCGCCCTTAAGAGCGTTTATGCCATACGGCATTTCATACAAACTTTCATGTCCTTATTTTTCGAAATAAATGAACCGATTTTAATGAAACTTGGTATGCTTGACGCTCGATATCCAGGACTAATAGTAAGTAGATAACATTTTCGAAAAAGAGTACAGATTGGAGGTTGAGGGAAAGATCACTCTATATTTCCTCTTATAGATAGAGACCTCTACATAACTCTTCGAAAAATTCAGGCGTGTTATCATAACCAAGTTCCACAATTCTTGAGCTAGCATAAGAACTTTTAATAGCGACATAAACTTCTTTGGCTAATCAACATGATTACCTATATTTACCACGAAGGAGTGACGTCACTGTTATGAAACTCTTGTCACACATTTGTTGACAAAGTCCTTTTCTTGAATGTTACAAAAGTTAAATTACAAATTACCACACTTTGTTCGCTTATGTCGGCAACAAACAGGACAAACAATTGTAATAAAACTTTTCTTTTTACGGTTAAGTTAGGCACATTTATGCCAGCGCTAGACTGTTAGACTGAGATCCCAGAGCTGCCAGACCTCCCTTATTTTCTCAATAACAAAATATGTGGGACATATTCTGTAAAACATAATTTTATGACTTATAAAAAAAGTAGTAGTAGTTTAAGGCACTGCTAAGCTAATCTAGCAGGCATACCTGCTAGATTAGCTTAGGTATGTAAAAAGTACCTAACACTACTCTATCCCACACATTTTGTTAATGAGAAAATAAGGGAGGTCTGGAGTCTCTGGGATCTTAGTCTATGTTTATTTAGCAACGTTTTCTGCCACTAATTGTTTTAAGACGGTTAAACCACTTTTGATTGCGTTCATCATTGCTGATATCCACTGCAGAACTACATGATCCACAGGCCTCTTCCAGGAATCACCACATCAACCGGTCCTGTACGTCTCCAATCCAGCGGAGTTTCGCTTCTCTCACTAGGTCACCGGTCCACCTTGTTGAGGCCTTCATACCTCACTACTGTCTTCTAATTGCGATGATTGAAGCAATTCCTTTTGAAAATTTCCAATTTTGTAATGATCTACTTTTAATTAGTGGCTTGATTTGCAATTTTGCGCCTAACCCAATGCGAACGTTGTCTCTGGGCTGGCTATACCTACGCAATTGTATGCAACGTCCTTTTGAAAGGTCCGGCACAAACCCCATAAACTCGTTTGTTAATCTGACCTGTCACGCACAAGACTGGCAGCCAAAATAAATGAATCGGGTTAACCAATGAGTTTTTTAACGCAGGAAGGATTGTTAATTTACATGGGAGGCTATGGAATGCCTCCGTTACCAAATTGTCCACACCACTCGGCTCTGACGGCCATGACCACCATTCATTGTGGTCCGAATGCAACTCGAATTGGAATCAATCGAGCGCCAATGTCAAAAAACTCGATAAAAAACTGTGAGAGTCGTTCTGCTAGTGTTTGGGTGACAACACTTTAATCGAGTGTGCAATCGACTCCCCCGCTGTTATATCCGGAGCTGCATACTTCGACATTTTTAATTTCCGCAGTTTTACTTTTAGCTGTCTTTTTCTGGGTGATTTCTACATTGGTCAGCACCATTATTTCTGCTCATTTTTGTCACATCAGAATCTTTGACGTAGGTATAGTTCTGGAAACAGCATTGTACGACCTAATTATGCAAAAGTTTGTTTATCATTAAAATAAATCTTTAATTATTCATTCAGTAAAGCTCTTGAAACATTGAAAGTGAAACCCACTAATCTGCCTAAAGGATTAAGAGTAGTTGGTCGTAGTATAAATAGAAATATTTCCACGTAACACCTTTTGTTGCGAGGCACCGGTTGGCCCCACCTCTAGTCTAGACAACATAGGTGAAAAAACACCTTAGTTACAAAAAACTGACCCCATTTGATAGGCACGTATTTAGAACATAACTGATTTTACCTGCAATACAATTAATTTTTTGCATATTTTACTATTTACTTCGAAATTCAATATGTTTAAAGGACAATGCAGTGTTGTTTACTTAGTTTTATTACAAACAAAATTGCAAAATTTGTAATCTCACTGGTTCTGGTCAGCTTTATAAAGTGGCACGATCTATTTTTGTATAGCTTCTAAAAAGAGGAGAAATAAAATAATTAAAAGTTCTATCTACACGACTACAACGCATCACGTAGACAATTATAATTCACACCTACGGTGTCGAAAAATGAACGCATCTATCAAAGACTTGCGACTAAAAAGAAAAAAATTGAAGTAGTTCTGTATTTTTATTTAAAAAAAAGAAAAACAATAGTATCCATGTCGTCAAGTCAACGGCATATTTGACTTTTATTTCTGTATATTCGCATAAAGTCAGGACGATTTAAAACGTGTTCTAATTTAAATTATAAATAGAAGCAACAGACCTTTATGAATGGATTTCTAGAACCATAATCATAAACTTTATAATTATCTTTCTCTACACTGCAGTGCCAAAATAAGTAGTCGCCTACAATAGTGTCTTGTATGTAATATTGTAGAAAGCTTTTAATGCAACCCTAATGAATGTGGTTTTAGATGACATTTTACGTAAAAAATAACCCAAATTTGCTCGTAACCAAAACTATAAGCGACGCCTTTTTTTTTGCGTAAAATATTGAAAATAAATGTAAATTGAGTGTCTTTGTAATTAGACACATAATCTTTAATTCCCTTAATACATTAAACGCCAGCCGTTAACAAAGATTATATGGTTAATGAGAGCATTTCTGAGTTATTCGACGTGTAACCTTCGCTTTCCACAGAAACAATTAAATCCAGCAATTATTGCTTCAAACGTTTTAAAGCTTCAATCGTACAAGTGGGCAATAAAAAAATAATTTCACGTCGCTACAAATTGCTTTATTTCGTCTCACTGCGCCACTTTATATGTGACTTAAATTTTATTGATGCAGGACAATTAAAATGTGTGGTAGTCGAGATGATTTCAGCTTTCACTCTCGGTGCGCGCACGCAGGCCACGCCCCCTTGTATCAAATACCGGGAGGTGACGTAACGTCGTATGGCACTCGAAAGTCCACAGCACAGTCTATTTGCATTACTGTGATATATTGAAATCAGTACACTGATTTATTTGTTCGCCCGACCGAGCTCCTCAATTATCGGGGCGATCAAATGTCAAATAGAATAATTCAATTCATTCGTTGCGGTTTGATCTACATGCTGTTTACAATATTGTGCATTCGGTTATCGAACGCCTACTGTTTTCTGTTATATAAAATAATAATAATAGGCTTAATAGTTATATGCTGGCACCCATGTAAGTATTATTTCATGCATGTCAACAGTGCACTTTTAATAGTATATAATATATACCTTGATGTTATCTACTAAAATTTGAAAGCTTTATCCCTTTCCACCCGAGTTAAACTGATCGTGAGTTTCGACTTAACAAAATTCTAAGCAAAAATTTAAACAACTTTTGCGGACGCAACCGGTGTCGATCTTTCGTGAGTCTAGTAACGAATGAGATAAAAAATAGTTTTGCACTCTGCGCGCCTGTTTCTTCCTGTCAGTTCGTCGAAAGCCGGTTGAGGGATGGCTGCGTTTTTTGTTCCCGTCGCTTCCGCACGTAAGTAGATCGATTTTTAGTAATTGAATTGGAATATTCGATATAATTTGATGTTTTCATATTAAATACGAGTGTCTTTAGGTTTACTCATCAAGTTTTTGCAAATTGAAGCATAAGTTTCGTAATTATTTTCTGTCAAAATTGAACACGCACAATCATGTAACATCGGTCGTAACACGTGATGTTGTTGCATTTGTTATTTTGTATTTTATTTGTTATTTTGATCATAATACAGTGTTAAAATGTTTTTTTTTCTTTTTATTAGGGGTCCGAATGACGGATGAAGCAAAATTAGATTAATTAATGGACGGAAATCTATCGGAGATTGAAGATTTCGACGACGAAGACTTTGATTTTCAAACAAATACCCTTTTTGATGAATTGGCTTGCCAAGATCTCTCCGATGGTGACCATGAAGATGAAGAAATAAGATGAGCAGATGATACCATTTACAGGCCGCTGTCAACTTCGTCAGGTAGGGAAGAACAAACCTAGACCTGTGGGGTTTAAAAACTTTGTCCTCACAACTAGTGAAGGATTAATGATAGATTTCGACACATACAGAGGTGCAAGGACGTTGTTTGGTGAAACGAATCTCGGTCTCGGTCCTTCGGTAATCTTACATCTAGCTAAAAGTATTCCCCCTGGTAGCTGTGTTTACCACGATAGATATTTCACCAACGTTCCTTTGATTGAAGAAATGAGCAAGTTAAATCTGCATTCTACGGGGACAATAATGCTAAATCGTATACCTGACCGAGCTACAGTAAAATTTAAAACGGATTCTCAAATGACTCGTGGTGAAAGCCAACAGTTTGTTTGCGAACCTACTACAATAGTAAAGTGGAAAGATAATAAATCCGTATTACTTGCATCCAACTGTTCTGGCTCCGCTGCGACAACACTTGTAAAAAGGTGGGATAAAACCATAAGACGGTACGTTGACGTAACTGCTCCACAAATAGTAAAAAATTATAACCAACATATGGGAGGAGTTGATGTCCTGGATCAACAGATGGAGTATTACAGGACTTTCATCAAAACAAAAAATGGACCCTAAAAGTGTTGACGCACTTTTTTGACCTTGCGATGGCAAACTCTTGGAGGCTGTACAGAAACGACTGCAACAGTAACAATTATGCAAGGAAAGACACAGGCATCGTGTCTTTTCTTGCATAATTGTTACTCGTTGTTACTCGATTTCCGTATGGATGCGGCAGATGGCTTATCTTGTACACCAAGTAGAGCTCGAAGGGATAGTGAAGATGATGACCACTTATCACCTCCTCGTCGCGACTATAAAATATTTAGACCAGCGAATAGACCGTCAGCAGAAAAACGATATGATGGGTATGAGCATTTTCTCTCCAGCGACGACATAAATCACCGAGGAGTCGTTCAAAAATTAGGTGTGATAAATGTAACGTGTATTTATGCTTATCTCGTGATAAAAATTGTTTTAAGATTTATCATAAGTACACAATAATATATCGATCTCAAAAATTTAAGATCTCGCTGATTGTTGAAGTAATTATGGTTTTTAATTGTTGTAATTCATCATAGAAATTAAGAAGACATTTTGTTTTGTTTACTTACGTGATTTTATAAATAATTGTTGTTTTTTTTTGTAATGTAGACTGATTAAAGTAATAAGATAACATAAATCATATTATTTTATTTGAATTTGTGTTAATTATTTCATTTATTCGAACTAAATCATTAATTATTTACATATACTCACGATTGTGCGAGTAGCAAATTATTCCTGAAACTCACGTATGTGAGGGTCTGATTGCTGAAGACCAGCTTTCGTGAGATTTTTTTCAGTATTTTTTTCAGAACCTTTGAACAGTTTCAAAACGTTTACTAAGTTTTTACTGATCTATGCGAGTTTTTGAACTCCCGGTTGCAAAGGGTTATGCATTAAAGAAAACGAACATTCATTATTTTATTATATAGTCCATGTCGGCTGGCTGGAAACGGTGCGGGAGAAGATTATCTGGAAGTACTTGGAGAAGGCCTTTTCCTGGGTCTGGAACAGCAATGGTTATTAAAAAAAATATCCTGTTACATTTGGTGACATTAAATAATCGATAACGATATCAGTTATATAATATGTAACTTTGTAATCATTATGTACAAAGCTAAAGTAGATACTGCCCAGAAGAATACTGTTCAGGTTAAAATAATGAATTATACTAGAATGTAGTCCAAAACGCAAATAATTTTGAACTCAAGTGTAATTACCAGTGATATACTTTTGCTCTAAAATGAAATTACCAACAATGGTTTAAAATGTATCATTCTCAACATTATCTCAGCAGACGTAGTTACGTTGAATAAGTTCATCGATAAGGACTTCTGAGATAAACAACGTACGGTACAGTTAGAAACTTAAGCTTACTTTAACCTTAGTGCCTCTGTAATAGGACACGTTAGCTTGATAGCTCTTATTTACGGTAAATTATTGTTATAAAACAAAACTGATCAAGTGTGAGATGTTGGTGAGGTTTTATATTCCACGGTCGAGTATGGGCTATTGACCTTTTGTCTTAGAGGAGCTCACTATGGTCGACGCCAGATAAATTCGCAATAACGGTCATTGCCCTTTCCATATATCATATATATATATATATATATAATATATCTTCGTAGGTACCTCGACTATAAATTATTGAACGTTTTTTGTTACTAGAAAATGTAAAGGATAGTGATCGTTATAGATGTCAATTCAGGGCCTAAACCACCAACTCCTAAAGCAGTATTACTTCAATATTACTTCCAGTGGGAAAGAGACGGAGCTATACAGGACGTATAGCTCCATCTCTTTCCCACTGTAAGTAATATTGAAGTAATACTGCTTTAAGAGTTGGTGGTTAGGCCCCTGGACACCTTTATGTCTTTATTTATGTTTTCGGAATTAAGAATGTCAATAAATGTAGGTGGGTCCGTGACCGTTATTATTTATTTATTTAAACTTTAGTACATGGGCGGACTTTAATGCAACAAGGCATTCTCTACCAGTCAACCTTTGGGTTAAAAGACATCACTGTGGTATCTACCACAGTGATGTCTTTTTTGTGAAATGTTTTTTTGTGAAATCTAATTTATTTGTAGTACATCTGTACAACAAATAAATAAGATTTAAAATAGAGTTTAATAGAGTTTATTACAAATTTAAATGGCATCGATCTAACAGATATCAAGAGTTTTTTTTTTTATATTTGATAATGTCATCATCATTTTGTCCTCAGCTCTTTATGCTCAGTTTTTTTACCAGCTATTTTCCACGTCCAGTCTTTCAAGCATAGGCCACATTTTCGACCCACATAATAATTTTAGATTATTTAGGTAGGTCCTGTTAATTCGTAAATAAGTACTATATTATACTTACTATGTATCCTCAGCTCAACAGTATTTGGAGCATACGGCTACCGTACCCAAGGAACTGATCTTATAAGACCCTAGCCAGAAATGTTTACTCAACATAATTTCCGAGAAAGATACACAAACAGAAGCAGACAGGAAACTACCGTAATTCCACAAAGCAAGCCCATTCCCCGATCTACGAATACCAACATCAGAACACCGAAAACCCATATCCATAAAATAACATCTAGTTTGTACACATAATTCTCACGCTTCTAATTAAAACCCAAGTTCGCGTCATCCTCGTAAAATCAACATAACATATCTCCAAAAGTACTGCTACACACAGCTCTTCGTAAATTCCTTAGACATCTTTACATCTATACGAGTAAAAAATGGAGTGTCTGTTGGTAATATCAAAATAATTTTTTTTTAATAAATGTGTATGAAACGATACAGTTTAAATTTCAAGAAAAAAAATTTTTTGAAAAAAAATCGGTCTGACTTTTGTAGGTATATCTGTCTGTTCCGGGTAATCTCCGAAACGACTGGACCAATTTTAACGGGACTTTCACTACCAGATAGCTGATGTCTTGAGGAGTAAGTCATTTTAGAAAAATCAGTGTATGTGTAACAATGGAATGTTCCCATTATCACGAGGGCGTAGCCGCGAGCAGAAGCTTGTCGTTAAAAAGAATGTGACCGTTGATCAGGCACTTGACGTTCATAAGGTCTCGTCAAGGAGTGATGTACTGTCGAGATTAGTAGGAATCGGTCGTCTTGTCACTTAAGAAGTGTCGTCGCATGCCATTCATTACTTTAATGATGCTGGATCTCGGAACTACCCAAGACCCAGCAATTGGAGTGGAACAAATTGGTGCATTACTAAGTCTTTAATGTTTATGGAATGCTTGTTTTCAAAAATGTTTAATGTGGCTGTGATTTAGTTTTGTTAATATGTATTGTAAATGTTTTAGTGATAATGTTAATGAGGGCTAATATTGCTTTAATTTTCCAGATTATGTGACTACGGTCGGTTGTGAGGCTTTATTACAGTAAAAGTACGTATTGCAGTAATTATAAGGTTGCTATGGACTTCGGATATCACAGTAAAAAGAAAGAAAGGAAAAATTATAATCGAGATTGGTTGAAATCGGTCGTTTGTCGTCGCTTGCCCTACTGATGCTGGGTCTTGTAACTACCCAAGACCCAGCAATTAGAGTGGAACAAATTGGTGCATTACTAAGTCTTTGATGTTTATAGAATGCTTGTTTTCTAAACTGTTTTAGGGACTGTGATTTGTTCATGTGTGTTGTAACTGTTTTCATGATAACGGGAATGGGGATCCTTAATAAAGCTTTTATCTTTATGAGACGTCCAGTTTTAGTGTCTTTATTGCTTACTCATTGATGAGTAGGTTAGTCAGATGATCGACAGTTACATTGGAAAATCGTTATACTGTGTTACAGGTACGGTTAGAGTGCCAATTTTACTAATTTTCAAACAACTTTCGCATTAGCAACTGTCAAAAATGTACCTATGAAAAAATTGGTTTTTTGACAGATTGCGGCTGTGATCGAATGCGAATGTTACTTAAAAAATTGCGAAATTGGCCCTCGGACCTGCATATTCACACTTAAAAAAATATTGTTGGTTACGCTCTAAAGCCTAAATTGCTAAACCAATTTTAATTAATATTGGTACAGATATAGATGGCACCCTGGAAACGGTTACAAGCTACATTTTGTAGATAGGTAATTTACTTTTTTGTTAAAACGTATTCATTCAGAAATATTATTTACCCTATACAAAAAACTAAGCCGAATAAAATACTGTAACTTTCAAGATAAGTTCTCTTACAAACTCCGCATTAGCTCCTGGTCTTAAGCTTCTCATTAATTTTATAGACCTCTTACATCGCGTGTTAATTGGTTCCGTATGTAGATCATTTTACGCAAAACCAATTAAATCTGTTCATAACTCAGGCACCAGGAAACATTAACATATCAGAGTTCAGGGGTCAACATATGCACTGACATTTAATAACGAATACCGGGAATAACAAATAGCTTGACACCAGTGTTATTTTGTACTAAACTGTCACTGGAAAGAGTCACAGGCAAAATATAATTTATCATGGGTACGGACTATGGCCTATGGGACATATCGCACCGGCCCTCGAAGTGAAAGGTTTGTCAAAACTTGCAATTTGTGGGAAATGAGTAAGAAGTCCTCAAAAAAATATAGTGTTGAGTTAAACTCCTGTGGCCGATGTGTTGGCTTTCCCAAGCTACAGAAATGTATCCTGTTGGACCAATGTCATATATGTAGGTATGGCCCGCATACATAGGTATGTTATAATCTATCTCCTTCTCTACGCAGAGCTTGTTACTAAAAATTATAAACAGAAGTGCTTAGACGACATAAGAAGCTACCCAGTATTCTTCGCCATTTCATATTATACTTAGTTTTGGCAGCGCCTTCGCCCGAGTAATAGTCGCAAACTGTTTCAAAGTAAAAAAGGAACTACTGGGATAATAAAGAATAGGAAAAAATATACCTTTTGTCCTTTTCCAAGAATCCATTCAGCAGTTAAGACAAGGAGGTTACAAACAAACAGGCAGACAGACAGTGTTTATTAATTTTATTTTTTTGATTTTATTTATTCTCTTGACTCAAGTCTAGGTCAGAGATGAAAGAGATGAAGTCGACGATTGAGCGAGCTTACCCAGAAGAAGCGTCACTTCACTCTACTTTTGAAGAGATTAGGGTTGTGTGCTTTTGGAAACACAGACGCAGGCAGAGCATTTCACTCCTTTGCTGTGCTCATTATAAAAGACGTTTGGAAACGCTTAATGCGAATTGTTGGAATAGTTGTAACAAGGAAGGGATGGTATTGCGCTAACCTGAAGTCACATGGTACATGTAAAGTCCATTTATGTGACATGTGCCATGGGTTGGCGATTAATTACTTCCATGTAGGAACAAAGGTGTAGGTAAACTATAACCTTTTATTTGATAACTGTGACAGTATCCTAGAAATAGTATTTTGGACATAGTATGGATATAGGAGAGCTGACCAATGTAACTATTATGAAACAATTTGAACAGTCTGAAACCGATCCCAAAATCTTCCCTAGCTAGTTCTAAACAATTCCATATAAATTCGGTGAACTTGTAGCTAGACAATTTAAACAATAGTTACCGTTGTCAAACATTGTTGTAGTTATAATTTATTAGTAAATCGGTTGTTATCTGGGATATGAGAAAGGACATAGGCTACTTTTTCACGATAACCGACATCTACGTGGGCGGAGCCGCGGGCAAAACTAGTAAATATATATACCAACCATAATAATTTGCTCCAAAAAGCTTTCATATTTGTGTTCCATCCCAGATGAACAGAGATAAAAAGTAGCAAAGATATTAATCAAGATCCAATATTTCACGAATCTGTTGAACACTATCAATTAATCATACCAATCCGGCGTTCGGTTAACCTCGGAAAACCTCGGCTAAACTCGGGAACAGAGGTATAGTACCTACCGCCGATAATGTAGATCTGACAGTTCAACCAACTTCCCCGGAGCGCCTCGGCTTACTTTGCTAACGTTGGCACATTTATCAAATGAGCCAGTTGATGTTTTTGGAAACTATTTTCTAAGGTTTTAGAAATTAATTTGACGGAAGATTTATTCTAGCGATTAAATCGGGCTTGGTTTATTATGGCCGTTATGAAATGGAGCATTGTTTAGAACATGGGAAAGGAAATAACAATATAACCAAAGATATAGAATACAGGCTACTAATAGGTTGTAAGTAATATTTCAAGGCTACTTTTCAACTTGCATCCAGCTCATATGCAAGTTGCATTACATAACGGTCTACCGAGGTATAATGTGATCAATCACTCGATCAATTCCCGCAATGTAATCAAACTTGCAAGAGTTGCTGAAACGCGGCTGTCAGGGTTGAGGATTATTTGAAAAAGTTACCGCGCCACTGGAACGAAAAGGGCATTTGTAGGCACTCGGGGTCAGTAAGAATCTGACACTCCTTCGTCCGGAAACATTTAATGAATTCTATCGGAATATTTATTTAATTTTAAGTTACATTCATCAAAAACTACCAATTCATTCTCAAAATCAACACACAAGTTAAAAATTAATGATCCAACCCAATTCCCTCACGCGCCATTCAGAATCTGTTTGCAATAAACATTTCATAAGCATAGCACGTGTTAAAGAGCTCGATAACTGCTTACCCTAAAAGTTAGTGGTTGGCATTCATTACGGCAATTACCAAAGAGACGTGACACATCCGTCGCTGGTCGCTTAACTACTTACTTATATGGTTAAAGTTTTTTGCAATCACTTATTAGGTAAATTGAGTAAGGCGTGCTTCTGATGAGCGCAGAAACTTACAAGAGATACTTTTTTTCGGTACTTAATTGGTAAGAAGTATATAAGGATCGTTAGCCTTATTTACAGAAAAAAATAACCATATGATTAGTATAAGTCCAAGCTCCTAGGCATTCTCTGTCAAAAACGTTTCAAGTTTGAAGCGACTGCTATTTGAGCTTACCAACCAATTTCCTGGGTAACACGAGGCGCCTTGCCAAGTTTGTTTAGCCAAAAGCATGGTGCTCCAATAAGAGGTAGTAAAAAGGGGTTTTTAGTACCTAGTTGCACATAAAAACATGGGTTTAGAGTCATCCCACAAATTGCTCTTGTTAAAGGTACTACTAAACATCGTTGGCATAATTACAGTCCACTAAAAGTGCACACTCATAAATACACAACCGAAGCTATAAACCTAATGCACTGTGATTACATTTCAACCCACGGTTTCAGGAAGCAAGTCAGTCCCGCTTGAGTTACATTATATATACGATCTGTAAAGGGAGTTCATATTCTTATCGTAAACAGAAGAAAATCAAATGAGTGTAGTCTTTTATTATTGGTTCTTAAACCCCACCCCTATTTACAACATCTCAATCTAATGTAACACTGAAAAGAATTTATAATTGTATGTTTTTTTTTTAGAACTTACTTCTGGGCCTAAACCACTCTTAAAGCAGTATTACTTCAATATTACTTCCAGTGGGAAGAGACGGAGCTATACGTCCTGTATAGCTCCGTCTCTTTCCCACTGGAAGTAATATTAAAGTAATACTGCTTTAAGAGTTGGTGGTTGGGCCCCTGATCTCTGATCATACAAACTGATCCAGCACACACATCATCACACACAGCTGTCACATAGCATGTAACAACAATTTTTAACTGATGAAAAATTGTCATCCCTGTGTGCTAAAGGCTACTTTTACCGCTACAAAATCCATGATGCATGGTTTAATTACGGACATAAAGAGGTAGGTACTTACCCAAAATGTAATGTTTCTTTTGAAACGAATTTTACGAACATTGTTTAACTGACACAAAAGCAAAAAGAAAAAAATACAAAAGCAGCCTAGGCTGTCAGGGATAGTGAAGCTATTTTCACCATCTCTGACAGCCTAGGCTGCTTTTTACTCCAAAAAATATGCGCGGTTTCTATGAGATAGGCCACGCGACGGAAGCGAAGCTGGACGAAGCCAGTCTAAATCTCAAGAAAGTGTGATCCAATTACAAACACTAATATTAACGATAATGTTGACGTAGATTTCTGCTGTAAAGTACCTAAGTACTTTACAGCAGAAATCTACGTCATTCCGCTTAGAGTTCGAGAGCGCTTAGAATACTTATTACCCCAAGAAAGTACGGTTTTTTTTTTTAATTAACCTAAGATAGGAGGAAAACCACATGATAATGCTTGCAGGAATATAAGGACCAATCATGGTCGGACCTCTATAGGATATTCTGCATTTCCCACCCCTGACCGGACTTAGTATCATCTGCTTATCTTCCAGTCTTTAACGGCAGTTATGACATTGGTAATCACCACTCCGTACATTAACCAGGGTCCCTGATTTTTATCAGACCATTTTCTAAATGCGCTTCGGTCTTCCAAATGATCGTTGAGGCAATGTTTTCAAAACACAAACGTTTTAAGTGCAGTTTTTATATCAATATTTCTAATCTAGAACTGCTCAGGATCGTCATCATTATTTGAAACCTTGGATCTGATGATTTGCATGATTATGGTTTGACGATTCAATACGAGATAGGTATAGATCTTAAAATGTGAGCATATTGCAGTTTACAAATTGTTAGAGAAGTTATTATATCACACATGTAACAACTCCTGCTTCAGACTCTCTTTCCATCTTTAGCCCTACGATTCTGTTTCTAAACTAAATTAACTAGATATAATTTAGAACGCTGCTCTGAATAATTAAGTAAAAGTTGTTGCCCATCCCATAACTAGTTATTTAGTTATCTAGTCACGACATAGGTACAGCCAGCCACACCATATTTTGATAAATATGTCAAGTACCTAACAAAATGGGCAATAACAACTTGCTAAATTAATTTTATCAGGAGATACATTGCCACTGTCGTTCAGTCTAATATTATCCTGTCGTATAAGTACCTTAGTCACAGTAAGAACATTGAACAGTAGCATAACTACGTTAAAGGGCAAAAAACACTCCTAGCTTATACGTACTGCTTATACTGACGTATGCATAATTATAAGTATTACTCATACTCATTTCGTAATGTATAGTTCTACACCTTTGTTTCTGAATTGATAATTTGACTTTTATAACTTGTCAAACTTTAATTTCCAATTTTGACAAGTTCTTATGCTGAAGTTGAGTTAGACAAGTTCTCCAGCTGGTACTGTCCTAATTAGAAACTGGGAGTTAGTTTTATTTCTCCTAACCCTTTTTCTATACCGATTAGTTGATGTACACCTTAGCAGTATTAAGACTGTTGAGTTTCAGGTGAGAAAGAGCAGTTTAAGTCTCTAGTTTTAGAAATAAATAGTAGTTTATGCAACGACCATATAAAAAGGGTTATTAAAACACGAGTGTGGGTTTATCACACGAGTGTTTTAATACCTAATTATATGCCGTTGCATACACTATTTTATCTTCAATCATACAGTTGAAATAAAATAAGTGGAAAAATAGTTAATTCCAATATGGCGGATATTCTCATTGCGTATTTGAATGACTGCGCAGCGGCTCAAACATAGACAAAGATCAAAGCTGGCTCATTGACTTAAGTCAAGGAGCCCGCGCCAAAAATTAAAAAGAAAAAGTGTGCTATAAAAATTAAAAAGTTATTTTATGATGCAGTTGTTTAAAAATCGAAGGAAAATGTTGAACTGTAATGGTTTTTTTTTTAATTTTACCTATCCACGAAAAAAAAGTATGCATTTATGCATTCGTTTTTGAACTCATATTTGGAACATTACGTTGTGAGTGTAGATAAACAAAGTTACACTACTGTGAAAGGATAGACTGTTACCAAGCCCAAATGTGGCATAGTTACATACGCAAAGACGCAATTATAATGCCAACTCCCGACACATATTCAGGTCACCAGACAATATAAAGTCGTATATCTACGTTTATTTGAAACAGTAACAGTCAAAAGTATTTGTCTTTAAATGTAACAGAAGTCGTACTATAAAACATTTTGTATTGCTGTTGGATCATAAAAGTAAGTCCTACATTTCTTTTATGTCTAGTAAGACCACCTAGTATACGTTCATATCTTCATGTCCTATATGGGAAGCTTTGCCTAGATAGGATTATATTCTAAGATTATGTTTTAATTGTAAGTGAAAAATCTAGTTCGCCTCATAACTGCAGGGGGCGAACCTTGCCTTTTGGGACGACGCAGCTGTTCCTATGGCTGCTAATGAATACGAGGCGAACCTTCTAGGGACGTGCAATCAGAGTACTTCCTGTTTTACGACTACAAACTTTTCTAACGCTAAGTAGGTACTGATGACGCATGTGCGAAGTTTAATTCATTGGTTGGAAAAGAATTAACAAAATCATTCTGAATATTTGGAGGAGTGGAATACTAATTGGAAATAGAAATGATTTGCAGTAGATTCTGGTAAGTATTCTAATAAATGAGTTGATTCTGTTAGGTATTCCAAAGTTTTATATAATTATAAGTATAATTCTATTATCATTTGGGCCCGGTCGATGGCAATATCCGCGCCACCTTTACATTGAAAGTAAAAATAACGAACGGAATTCAGGTGAAGCTTCGTAACAAAATTATGGTTTACTAGTTGACCCTCGCAACTTCGCCAGCGTCACATTTTTCATGAATGCTCCGCTCCTACTGGTGGTAGCGTAATGTTATATAGCTTAAAGCCTTCCTCGATAAATGGGCTATCTATCACTAAATTATTTTTTCAGTACCTAGTTCCTGAGATTACCGCGTTCAACCAAACAAACTCTTCAGCTTTATAGTATTGGTATAGTTTTATCACAACACCAATCAAACTCAAGAACGCTGATCTCGACTCTAAGGACCAAATTCAATTCGCACATAAAAAGCCGTGGTGACTTAAATCAGTCGTCGCAGAACTTTTTGCTTACCATTACTCAGTTCAAGCTATTAACGCAAATGACTTAACTTGAACCTTAATTAGTTTTACCAATTAATTCAGTCTTTAAACAAATAGTGAACCTACGAAGTATGCTGATTGATGTAAGACCAAAAAACTAGGGGTAGGATTTTGATTAGATTCTCGACTAAAATAGACAAATCGTAAGCTATTGAGGATCGGGGCCCGTTAGGGTTAGAGCCTGCCAGGGTTGCGGATTTTGTTCGAAAGAGTCACCGTGGCCCTGTGGAACGCAAAGATGAGTTTTAGTCAGTAAGAGTCTGACACTCCCTCCCGCTTTACCCAGAGCGGAAGGAGTCATTTAATGATTTCCCATCCATAAAAGTTGGACATAATTAAGATGTTTTTTTTTGTAACCAAATATACATCTCTTATTAAAAAACAACTGCCCATCATAAATCATACTTTATTACAAATCTCTTTACCAAATCCGTCATTCAGTACCTTCCAGAAAAATCACCCAATATTTCCTTCCATATTAGTATGCCGTAAACAGTATCCTTCCTACATTATATTGGCTTAGGACAGTTAATAAAACATGAAACCGGCCGAAAATACACACAGTCTAAACGGGAAACGGCCATATTTTAAACGAATAGCAGTATTTAATCCTAGATATCATGTTTAAGATTAGAACAAGGCTCCAATCTAGCGATATCCTTGTAGGGTTCGCTACTCCGCGGGGGCTGGGTAGGCTCTGTTCTCGGTTAACGAAGTAAGGAGCTAATATTGAATAAACGATGTGCCGGCGCAGACTTTTGTGTCGGTAATCAAATAGCGATTTCTGACACTTCCGTGTTTATTTTTGAATATGATTAGGAATTTTGAAAGTAGATTTTGTTAAGTATGGAATTTGAAATCAAAGCTAAGTTATATTTGGTTGTTGACGTTACATTCATTCAAAATAATCTCTTCATTAACACAGCTTTCGCAAAACATCAAACCATTGTGGGTATAATATAGTAGACACCAGATAAATGTGCAATAACGGTCATTGACCCACACACATTTATTGATTTTCTTAGTATCAAAAACATAAATAAAGACATAAAGCTGTCCTGAATCGACTTCTATCGTGATCCTTTACGTTCTCTAGTAATGAAAAACGGTTCATATTTTATTTTTCGGGTATCTACGAAGGGATATTAGGGAAAGGTTTTTAGAGGGTAGCGGAGCAGAGAGTAAACCCGCATACCTCCATTGAAAAGGGAGGATCCTCCGACCGGACGGTTGTTGTGTCCGGTGGGCAACTGCCCGATTGTTGATATTCGGGCTGTTGTATCTGTTTTATTCGCACGGTAAACTCTGATATCACGATTCATATTTTCGTTGTTAGTTCGCAGCTGTTGGGATAGATGGCGTTGCGGGTCTTATTGTCGCAATGTAGATTTAGTTACGTTGCTTTTTGTGGCGGCATCGATGCCACTACAGGTCAATGTACTTTATTGCAAGTTTATCGGGCGCCTACCATAGGACGATTCTAAGTCCCAATTATTTCTAATAACAACCATCACCAAAAGGGGATACCAGAAGCTGAGCACAGTACGACTTACTCAAACCATAAAACCTCTAACCGATTGATTGTAGCTCGTAAGTTCGCAACAGATTAATGCGCAATATAAATGTATTTATGTATCACCACAGACTTCTCCTTTTACGAACGATCTGATCTCCAATTATTTATTTACACTATGAAACACCAGTTACACGCACGTACATATAACAATAAAATCTTAAAAGGGGAAAAAAGGACAACTGGATTATATCCTAGAGTAGGCGCCGGATAAACTTACAGTAAAGTACACTGACCTTTCCCTAATATCCCTTCGTAGATAGCTGAACAATAATTATGAACCGTTTTTCATTACTAGAGAACGTAAAGGATCACAATAGAAATCGAATCAGGAGAGCTTTATGTATATATTTCTGTTTTTAGTATTAAGAAAGTCAATATGGTATTAAGAAACACAGGTTTGAATAAACCTAGATCGGGCTGGTCGGTACATATACCTAATTTAAATTCAAGTAATTAATATAATTTAGCCATACACTAGTTTTAATTTAGCCGTTACTAATTAAACCAGTATATAAGAAACCATTATATATGAATACTTAAAAGTATGTGAGTCAATGACTGATATTGCACATTTATCTGGCGCTTACCATAGGAGTTAACACAACCAATAAATCATTTCCTTCCATTGATTTTACGACTCGCTATGATAATAAATAAAAGAGAGTCATAAAATATATGACTTGGTTTTTTCGCATGTTTTTGTCCACTCTTAAGTGCATTCTTAGTGATTATGCCAGACTCAATTACATATCGATTCGATTGTACGACGTATGTTTTTCTTGTATTCTTTTTCATTAATTTGTCGAGCAGAAGTAGGTATGTATAGTCTGTCAAGAAAGTCATGAAAAGAATGTTTTGGGAACTACTATTTTAGCTGATACTGGCAACACTGAATAATTGTCAAGCTGAGTACCTCAACTGTCACTTCGTGGCTTTGTGGTTGATTTTCTATGATTTTTAGTGGTATTTCGAGTTTTTTTAAGCGTGTGACCGTTTCGAGATAAAATGAATCGAAATGTTTATAAAAGCGGTGCGAGACAATTATATTTAAAGTGTTTCAAGAGTGTATGGCCGAATTTTAAGCTGAGACGAGTAAAGACGATGTTTACGGTCGAACAGCAAAGTTAACCGGTACGTAAATATATTTAAATGTTGAACATAGTAAAGGAAATTATAATCTCTTGTCAATCTTCTGTTTTTAAGTAAAATTTGTCTTTTTGTTTATATTTCGTTGAGGTTATGATTTTATTTACGATTTATTATACTACCACTTAACGGTGTTGATGCTTTTGTGTTACTTTTAAGAGATGTTTAAGATATTTGTTATTTAACATGTCTTTATTGATTTCAGGTGTTTTTGAAAGCACAATTCGACGCATAGTTGTCGAATAAATAAATGCACCATATCACTCTATTACAACAAACAATTGTGATTTAAACCCAATAGAGTTAGTGTGGGCAATAGTAAAAAGGCGAATTGCACAAACAAATGTTTGTGGTCAAAATGTTGCGAAGTTGGCTGAAGAAGCATTTAACTCAGTAACTCCACAAGAATAGAAAAACTGTGTTGACCATGTCATCAAAATCGAAGATGAATATTTTGCCCGTGGATTAACTCTATAATGATATAGACAGATTTGTCATATCGGTTAGCGATGATAGTTCGAGTGAATCTGAAGTCAGAAGAGGATGAATTTAATTATGCAGGAGTTTCAGGCAACATTTCGGGAGTTGAATACCTCGCCAGTGATTATTTGAATTTCGAATAATAAAAAAATTTCTATAAATCCTTTTGTTTTGTGCAGTTAGAATATTGATATCAGCTCAATTAAGCTGATATCGATATTCTACCAGGCTCATGTTGAGACGGCAGCGCTGCAGCGCAGAGAGGCGAACCATCGAACTTTGTGGTAGATAAAGATAACTGAAAGGGCGAAAACAAGGGTTGGTCAAAATAAATATTCTTATTACACACACATAATTTTATTATATTCTAATTATGAATGAATGTCATTTGAATGGAAATCAGTTGAAGGAGGAATGTTTTTCACCACTACCAATGAATGTCAAAACTTTTTTTTGCACCTTAAGTGTTGGAAATAAGATAGATGAGTGTCAGATAATCCACATGGCATAAAAGAGACAATAAAAATGAATCAGTAATTAATTACTATTTAAAAAAAAAAAGTATCAAAACCTTTCAGTCGAAATTTATAGGGATACCATGTAAATGATGGTGGCGCCCTCCTTTTTTTTCATGACTTTCTTGACAGACTGTACCTCCTCGACAATGGCTGGACCTTTTTCTTTTCTTTTTCACAAATTCATAGTTGAAAAATACTGGTATTCAGCTGAAGCCGGTTCGACTGGAAGCCGACCCCAATTCCTATAGTTGAGACAAGGCTGGGCAGATGATGATGACATAGTTCTCAGACATTAAAAAACATAAACAGACTTATTCATAAAAACTTTTTAACCATTATTTAGAAAAAATACTGTTTAAGAGATTCTAAATTCAAATTCTCTCTTCTTTTTCGTAGAAAATTTTTAAAAAAGAATCTGCCAATCAGTATTTTATGTAGCTGAGTAATGGTTATAAAGTTTTTATGAAAACGGCTGTTATTTTGGCCAATATAATTTGAAACTGTATGAATTTGTTAGGTAATACAGGATAAGTTGTGTTGTGATAACAATCCGCCATAAAATCCGCAAAACCCAGTAGCCAAGATGTTTTTATATACCTTACCTCAAAAAAACCCCCAAAAACATGATTAAGCAATTATTACCTCACTTTAAAGCTTTTATACATACTTTCAGACTTACAATACTTAGAGAACAGCCTAAAAATATTCCACCAAGCCTCTTCCGTCGCCAACAATTCACTTCAAACTTCCCACTTTGAAATATTGAAGTTACTCAACTATTCGAGCGGAGTGAAAAGTTCGCAAGTATCCAAGGACCGAAGATTCCACCATAAGATACCATACGGAGGCATATAAGGATGAATTTTATACCTTTTTTGTACGGCCATAAATTCTTGGATTATATAATATTGTACCTACAAAGGAGACTCCAGATTTTGATGTAAATAACTGGAGATTGAAATTGATGAAAGTGATAAAGATTGATGAAATATTAATCGTGTAAGTAAATATGGTGTGTGCAATTTTATTTCATGGCTGTAACAGTAGATTGTGTATTATTTAAAGAGTTGATAAAGTTTAAGTCCAGGGGTGTGCCCTAACAGGCGTAGCACAAAGTGGTTCCGGGATCCGGCTCCATGTGCTGAGGGAGATATACCTATGAAATATAGACTTGGAGGGAGGTAAGAGTTCCTCAATCCCTAGTCTTATCCCCAATCCTCCTACAGGCGCCTTTAAAAACAGTGCTTAATTTCATATTTCACAATGAAAAATATCACAAATGATCCCTGATGAACCTGCAAAAAACATCAACAAAATTGTCATGGAACAACATTCCCTGAACACCGCTAGCCTAGCCGTACTTTTAAGATAGCTAATCCGGGCATTATCTTAAACGCCCAAACATTAAGTGAACGACGAACTTTACGCGTAGGTACCACAGAACAGAGAACACCGCACCGGCGCGGCGGCGGTGACTAGAGCCACCCTCGATAAAGTATATATTCGTAGATGGCCGACAAAAACCCAAAAAGCAGCACCAAGCTTCAATGGGACTGAGCCGGATTCGTCTGCCGCATGTCGAACGATTCATGGGCTAAAACAACAAGATGGCGGGACGAACTTGATGCCTGTCGACAGGATTGGTCAACACTAGCCCGGAGCCGGGAAAAATAGAAGGAAGAAAGGGAGGCCTTTGCCCTGCAGTGGAACGGAATAGGCCAAAATAAAATAATAATAACAGATGACCGCAGAGCTATGTCGCAAAATATGTAAAGTTTCACCTTCTATCTAGTCCTGTCCTCTCTGCCTGACTGTCCTGAAAACACGGAGCCTCATGACTTTTGCGCTGCCACCGACGATGGCTTGGGAGTAACGAACCAAACTTTATATACTGTTGTTACCACTACAACACTAAAAAGATGAAGAATATTCGTGGCCGTGCAAATGTAATTGTATTATTTTGTTGTGCATGACTTTTGGCTGTAACAGCCATAGTCAGAATTGCCACGGGCTGTCAATTTCTATGAGTAAACGGTGACACTCACTAATTCTGGTTTGTATGTAAAATTTTGACAATGCCGTCTCCAGCAGTGACCGCGTAGGCTTCTCTTTGCTCTATGGTAGGCAGCCAGCACGCTACCAATTCTACACAATGGACGTAATTCTCGTAATCACCGTCACGTACCAATGTGTTAAGACCTTAAAGTGTACCAACTTTAGATAATGGAATTATGATTAGCACGATTCTGTAATTGAATTTGAACTACCAACAGTCCATTGGCTGGACGAATGGCTCACGTTCACGTATACCCGTGGTAAGTAATGAAATTCAACAGTAGTAATAATTTAAGGTGCGTGGGTTTGTACGAAAACTTATTGTTTTATTGGGTGAATTACATTTCGTTGTTAGTTATATCAATATTTGTGTTAGGTACTGTGGGAGTTGAACTTTGTGTTTTCTGAGCGTGTGTTATTCTTAATTGGTATGAAAATTGTGCGTAGGTTTTGTCGTTTTGATTTATTTTTATTTTAGTTATTTATGTGGTGACTCTTTAGACGTAAGTTAGCAAGAAACTGATACGTTTTGCGTCGCAAACTGAGTTACAATTTAAAAGACAAAAGTCGAACATCAAACTGGTTTGGCAAGAAACCGAGACGAACCCTATACCTAAGTCTGACGTCAGAACTATGCTTAGAGGCTGACCTTTTCCAAATTCTCAGGCCATTAAATTTGAAGTAAAAAGAAAACAAACTTGTAACAACAGTAGTCTGACAGCGAGGAAGATTAGGTCAGCAGTCAGGTAGATTTCGGTTAATATCAAGGATTTCTACAAGGGCATCTCTTTATACAAGATATAATTAAATGTCTAGAAATTAATTGGACTGGATTGTTACAAAAATCGATTAAAAATGGGCTCTAAATAAGTTATGAAACAGGCATGGTCGAGACTGCTTCATTTCAAATTAAGAATTCATAATTTTGAGATAGGAAGGCGCAGTTTCAAATTAAGAACTAGATTTATTTTTATAACGTAGTGACTTGTTGCTTATTTTTTTGCGGCTAAAAACTTCAGATTCATACTGGTATCTACAGAATATAGATTTTTTATTTGACAGTTTTAGACAGTGGGCTTTTAAATGGGAATGGGAATTCGTGTAAATATCAATGAAAAGACAAATACATAGTAGTAACAACATTTTAGTGGATATCGTAAATTTTTATGTTAGTAGACCAGGAAGGTTTTACCATTTACTTCATTAGGTTAAAGCTAGTGCTTACAACATGTAAGAAGTTTCTAACATTACATAATAGTATCCATCATTATTTTTTCCTATAAAACTCGTCTAGTACGGAACTTGTTAGTCCACCTCGCTTGACCGACGTATTTACGTACGAAACGTGCCAGACGTGACTGGCCCAGGATTTACAAATATCGACAGTTTAACTCGGACAAATATCTATTAACACCATAACTCTTCAACAGAGCATTTCCTTCTGCTCATATTGCACAATCCGGGAAGTTTGTGGAGTGTATTGTGGCCTTTTGAGCTGTAGAAATCTAAGTATTTTGTTATGACGGCTTTTGAAACTAGGAAGGTTTATGGCTTCTCTGGAGACATTCAAGATGCTTATTTTTAGTTGGAGACAGTTTCGTCATACTAACATGGAAAATTATTATTATGATGAGTATGTATTCATTGTGTTGCAGTCTTTTAAGCCTTTGGGCTTAAAAGACTGCAACACAAAGGTGGTGACTGGTTGACTGGTTGAGAGTGTCTTATTGCATTAAGTCCACCTACGTACCACTACTGTACATAAGTAAGGATTATTTACGTTACGCGTCCGTGTGTGGGCCACAGAAGTTCATATGTGTACCTTTCATCTAGAAAGAAAGAAAGAAAGAAAAACTGTTTAACTACGTGAAAGTGACACACATACACAAAATTGTTAAGCATAAGCTAAATAAAAAAAAATAAAAAAAATCCAATCTGAATCGGACCAACAGATTCGGAGCAAATTGACTATGCCAGACGGTCAGACTGACAGATACATGATTGACCTTAAAGGGTTCTGATTTTGTACCTACTGATGTTGGGAACCCTAAAACTTAATCATCATATCATCAGCTCATCACTGTCCCAGTCAAAACATAGGCTCGGAATGGTGACACCACTATAGACCGCTATCAAAGGCAATGCTTCCATAATCACCTCTCTAAGCAAACATTTCTCACAACCCCCACCAATTGACATCCGTCTTAAGTATTCAATATTCAAATAAAGTTCGCCGAACAAAAAACAATCAACAAGCGATTCGAGACGAGCGAGGAATAGCCAATCACCGATTACCGCAAAACGGAGGCAAACATCAATATCTTTCAAGTGATTGCGACTTGACGCATTGAATTATTAAAAACTGCTATATATAAACCTGTAGGTGGGCTATTCTGTCTTTCGATAGACAATTTACAAGTTTTGAAAAACGTTAGCCTCCTTTTGGGGGAGTCGGGTAAAAATGATTGCGTTGCTAAAGGAAACAGCGTTGTTACCATATTTTTGCTTATGAAATAATTTAATTCACTAGTAATTTAGTTGTGCATAGGTATCATAAGGGGGAATTTGCCATAATCTCCACGCTTGGCAGGCGGGTTGGCGATCGCAGTGTAGCTTTTGCTATTTACAGAGAATGCTGCTGCCCATTCTTTGGTGAGTCTCCCCTCACAAAATGGACCGATGATCTGGTGAGGGCCGCTGGTAGCCGATGGATACGAGACGCACAGGACTGGTTGTTGTGGCGATACTTGGTGGAGGCCTATGTTCAGCAGTCTTTCGGCTGATATGGTGATGATGATGATGATGATGATGATAATGACTAGTAATTTATACGACAAGAGGTTCATCAAATAAACGTCTTAACGTATTTTGCACCATCCTTTTCACGCCTTGACGGAACTTGAATTGATTTCGATTACACTTGACACCTGGGTAGACCATGTCCTGGTTTAGAAGTACACAGGGTACTTTTTTCCTGCAGATTTTACCTTAAGATAACCTTCGCTGGAAGAATCAATTTATTTACAAAAAAAAAAATTAACAAAAAAAAACCGACTTCCAAAAAAAACGATTTTTTTGGAAGTCGGTTTTTATTTGTTAAAAGTTTTTTATTTTTCACTTTTTAGTGGTACCGCCACATCTAACAACACCACTGGAAAGTAACAGGAAAACAAAAATATGCAATTTCGTACCTTCCTTCCTTTTTTAGAAGTCTGTTAAAAACAATAAATTTTAACAAAAAACATTTAAAAAAATGATTAGGTACTTACCACAGTTCCATGTCTAGGTTTCTGTCCGTCGAATGGTAGAATAGCCCAGGTACGTCCAAGGCAAGCGTTATCTGTCAGGGGAGACGGGAAATAAATAGTTGATCGTTCAGAAACAATGAGTACTGAATAAAACATGTTATTGTAGATTGAAGACGGCTTAAAAGCGTATTACTTTTAGTGTGCTGTCAACGTGTACCATGTTTCAGTAATTATTTTCTTAATGTTTGTTTTATAACTTTTGTATGGTTTGTGATCATAAAAACGTTAACACGTTGTCGATCATTCACATTTTTTGTGGTTAAGTATTCCAGTTTCACGTCCAGATGTGGATGATTTAAAATTGGCTCATTTTACACCTTTTTGCAGGTCGTAACTGTTATAACTTCTTCTGTGGCCTTAGTGCGAGTTTTTTAACGTTCTCGATCGCGTTAGCGTAAACGTCCATTGGTATTGAAACTGAATAAGCGCCGTCTGGTGACACTCACTTTTTTTCTCTATACATTTTGACATAAGCGAACGTTTACGTTAACGCGATCGAGTAGGTACGTTAAAAAACTCGCACAAAGCCCTCTGAGCTCAGTGATGTTATCTTGAAGATTGAACAGAACTACTTTAAAGTTTTTAGTAGAGCTACAAGAGAACTGACAAATGCTTGTGCTGTCTAGACAAACCCACTCAAGCCTGTGTGGTCCTTTCCTCAAAAGATCAACTCAAGCCTACATGGTTCTCATTATGATTTGACCATTACAAGTTTACCATTGTTGTTTACTACTTTTAAAAAAAATATCAGCTCAGACAGATCAAAAAGATGGACGTGTAAAAGTGTTATTTATGTATCACCTATTTACAGAATAAATTTTATTTTATTTTTCTAAGAATCTGTTTTATCCACTGATGGCATAGCATATTTTGGCAAGACTAGATAAGCTACGGACGACTTTCTGACATTTTTAAAGACACTGGTCTAACCTCAGAGATCCTTAGGGAAATTACATTTTCGCAGTATGATAATAATTATGTTAGCATTTCATTGATAAATCCGCTACCAACTCATCTCCTATAATTACAGATCCCGTAAGGACTTTTTATGCTGAATGACTGATTGAGAAAACCTGTTATTCAATGCAAGTGAAATAGTCTTTGCTTGCATTAAATAACAGGTTTTCTAGGTTTAATAGGAAACTTGCAAGTATACTAATGTATCATAGTGATACAATAGTATACTGGCAAGTTTCCTTTAAATCATCATTATGGTCTATGGAGATCATCTTTCAACGGGCACTCTTTAGAGCTTTAAGAACTGAATGTCTGACACCGGTCTGTTAACGAATAAAAATGGTATCGAAAAAAGATTAATTTAATTACAAATTTTATTCGTATTGGCTTGCGTGCAAAAAAGCCATATGAAAAAAAAAAGAAAACTGTGAGTGAGACTCCCGCCCAGAGGTTTCCGATCGGGTCTTGATTTATTCCGAGTATACATTACCTACGGAGGTTTATAAACTATGAAAGCACTATCATTACTCTAATAAAATTATATAGCTTATAAGATTAAAGGATAACTTTGTCGTTGAAAAAATGTTCTCCCATACATACTGTCACGGTCAATTTATTCTTCAACCGAAAATTTTTAAACGCAAAAAAAAACTGGTTTATGATAAAACAGACTTTTCCCAGTTTTTCCCAGTATCTATCTTTCTGCACCTACTAACACTTTAAATTTTGATTCCCTTGAGAGTGTTGAAATGTAGGTTTTTTTCAGCATATACGTTAACTTAGAAGTTTGTTTTTTTCACAGCTTCAAGGGACTGTAAACTTGAGTATATGGTTGTAATTTCAACTCGATACCTCCCGAGTTCCCGAGATAAGGGTCTTGACAGACAGACAGACGGACGGACGGACAACAAAGTGATCCTATAAGGGTTCAGTTTTTCCCTTTTGAGGTTACGACGGAACTCTAAAAAAGAAATAAAAAAACAGCAATGAACAATTTTCAACAGGCAAGCTATCTATGATTATAAATCTATTAAATTTGAAAAAAAATATGTCCCATTTGGTTATCAGGTGGTAATGTTGTTCTTTTCTGTGTTTCTTCCTACGTCACATAATGTCACCTGTGTCATAATATCTCTTTGTTACTAGCATATTTTCTGCTGGCACCACAACGGTAAATTTTTGTACCTATTTTGATATTTGGAATCGTTATCTTTTTGTTTAGGTGGTGAGCTTTTTCATTAATAATGAAATTGTGCTTTTGTGTATCGTTATTTTTGTTGTTCTGTTACAACAAATACAGGCGTTATAGCATCTTCTTTCATACTCGTAGAAAGACATTTACAAAACCTAAATGTGATTGCTTGTAAAATGTAATTTTATAATAATCTAATTGAGTGACATGACAGTTTGATGTACCAAAACAAATGAGTAACTACTCTTAAATGACGTTCAATTACCACAGATACGAAATTAATTTCCAAATTGCATTCAACGTGAAATCACTTGTTTATGAGTAATCGAATAAATCAGTGGTTGCGTCACTACGGGAACTCGCAAAATCGTAAATTCTTTTGTAAAAGTCACCTTTGGCATAAAATAAAATTACATCTCTATAGGTATTTGTCCGTCTTTTGACAGTTTTAAAATGTTGAGAATAAAAACAAATGAATAGCTGGCATGCTGGTTATCCGATGGTAATCGAGATGATTTTCTTTTTTTGTGAAAAATTTATCGATGAAATATTAATGTTATGTAGTTCATATTAATTATGCCTGTTGACAAATGGTTGGCGAAAAAATAAAAGTTGAGACACATTAATGACGTTGGCTTGTCATTATAAATCGCTCTGCTAAATTATCTCGGTGTTTTGTTGATGTCATATTAGATAAAATATTATAGAGATTATTCAAGAAACTACTTGTCAGTTTCAGGTTTATTCTCACCTTTTTTTTATTTGCTTTTTTCTACTTTTCAATGCTGACAAGTTTAGTAAGCCCTGCATTTGGAACGACAAATACCGAAAAAAAACATTTTGAAGAATTTTCAAAAGCATTTTAGCTACAAGCTATTCTTGTAGCTAAAGTGCGCGAGGAGCGTGTGAGAGGAGCTCTTGGTTAAAAAGAGCCTCAGCTGTTTAATAACAGCCGTACAGGTCGATCTTCAAAGTTAAGCAACGCTGGACGAGCTTGGTCTGTGGATGGGTGAACTTAACATTCCGAGACTCCTCCGTGCCTCGGAAAGCAGGTTAAACCGTTGGTCCTGGAAGTCATGTATAGATCTTTAGCGGTCGTTATGGATTGTAAGAAACCAGAAAATATGATACCAGATTTGCCAAGGGGTGTTACCCATTTAGAATAGAATAGAATAGAAAACATTTATTCGACACAGACACTACACAACAGCAACAATAACATAAAAAAAAAGAGAACAGTAACAAAACATACACAATAAAATGGTGCTGAGTGTGCCCAGCCGAAAGGGTTACCATCTCAGCATTTGCTGGGCGTCAGACACCCAGCGCTGGTTTTCAGTTGGCACCCCGCAGTGACACACGGACGTGGACGTGGTGGTGGGTCGTGGGTTTACTGGGTTATGGAGGTTAGAAATTCAGTCGTTCTACATAAAATACTGGTATTTAGCTGAATCGGGTTTGACTGGAAGCCGACCCCAATATAGTACTTAGGTGATAAAAGGCTAGGCCGATGATGAGCTACACCAAGCTTTGCGACTGACTGTTAAAAATTCATTTAACCAACAGCATTCCACTTGAGTTTTATTTCAGAAGCCAACTGTTTTACTGATCAGAAAGAATTGAAATTAACGGCTGAATAATTTTAATTTCATTTCATCAATTTCTTTGAGACATTACTATGTATGCTGAGTAACAAGATTATACATAGTTTCTCAAAGCGACCCCTATTTCCATTTCGTACCTTCATAGGTACTTATTACGTCCTCAATAATATAATTTTACAACTTAAACTGAATAAACATAAAATACTTCAGGTACAACTTACTACTAAAACTTTATGCTACAATCTAAATAAGTGCTATATGCTATATCAATAAAAAGGGGTGATCAAAGCTTTTGCAATGCAATAAATACACACACACGGCACACGGGTTTGCGACATCTATTTGCATCCATTAGACAAATTGGACGTAACTTTGATGTATGGTAGTCAAGTTTTGGTCGAAAATAAAAAGGAAAATGACTAGAATCGATGTTAGTCCAAATGGAGCCCTCGATTGCGGGCGGCAGCTAGTTACCTAATAAAATGGATACGCAAATGATAATGGTACAAAGATATGGGTACAGATTGTAAGAAGAACTGCCCAAGTGCGAGTCGGACTAGCATACGAAAGAAAAGTAGAATTCCACCATCTGCACCTTAATTATTTTCAATGCAATGAACGTCTACGACGCTGCTACTACCACTCCTGATTCTACTAGCTTTGTATGCATTTTATAAAATATTTCCTTACCTTATTTTTTGGTATTTAAAGAACAGCTTACCGTTAAGGAACAGCTCCCAAATTCCTCCCACAAGAAGCAGATAATTCTCAAGCAAAAATCAGTATCCCCCACAATGTTATCGGGCCTGTTTATCCAAAATAACTGTCCAGGCTATTCTAAAGCCATTACAGGCTAGCACGGAAATTATTTAATCCCCACACTAGGGTACAAGGGGTCCCATCATAGAAACACGGTACGCGATAGATTGGCCTCGTACAATTTTGATGGGAGGCCGTCGTGCTTGCCCTCTCCATTATTTTCCCGTCAAAGTGATTAAATAAATAGTCCCACAGCAAATACAGGTACAAAGTTATTTCGTAATTACGTGGCTTTATTGCCTATACAGGTCCCAGGAATGTTTTGGAGTGGTCCGTTCTAAGCTGGGTAATCTAGGGTTAACATTCTCTTTGTAGATTTTTATGTTATTAAAAAGGATAATCGGGTTTTATGTTTATTTTAATGTATCACTGTGGTTTTTAGTTTGTGTGCGTGGGAGTGTTATCTTAATAACTTAATTATGAGATCAACGAATGAAGATTTTTAAAACAAAAGGCTGGCTCCAAAGCTACTTAGTTATTCGTGAAGGTAAGACCCCAAGTTGTTAGGTCAAAATTGTTGAAAATTAGTGATAGTGGTATAACCCGTTTCAAGGAATGCACTTTCTGACCAATCAACCTTTAGATGGGACAATAGTAGGTACCTACTTAAGAAAAAAGAGGTTTCCGGCGACTGAGATCGCAACGGTCCGTTTTGACGGATCCATCTAATTTTAATATTTTTCTTCCAGCGACTACCAGGAACGGTCCCAGTCGCCGGAAAACTCAGCAATAAGACCACTTGTGTCTATCAAAATGTATTGCTTTTGTCAGGGCATAGTTCCGAAAATAACATTGAGATTGAGCGTTTGAAGAAATTTTGTATTTCGAGACCTGTCTTACAGTCTTGTTTAAAAAATGTTTAAAATCGCGAAATTAGAACCTTACGAGTTCGACATGCTCAAAGTTGAAGTTCATTATTATCCGAAACATACACATTAAGCCCGCATAACTACAGTATAGTCAATTTATTTTTTTATCATTTAAGATAAAGCTTTTGATAGTTTTGTTTTTTTTTTTAATGGAAGGACCAAGACTAATAATTAATCATTAATTAATTACTTATCAAAGCTTCTTCAATTTTTGTCGTAACTTTAAAAATCTCAGTTTCAAATAAGGGTGCATTACAACATACTGGTTTCTAATGTAATGACAACAATTTACAACCAGTAGCCGTCGTTACATAATTAGTTTAGATTGCAATTTCTATATTTCGTTCATCTTACCTATAACGACCGAGGCAAACTCGGATATAAGTCACGATTTTAAAGTGATGGGGTGGTGTCGATAATACGGGATATCGATAGAATATTCCTACCAAGGATAGGATATACGATAGAATATAAATAATAATGTAAAATGGATATAACATACTGTGAAATCACAGAAACAACGAAAAACTTATCATCAAGTAGGTCTCGTACGAAACTCGCCATTGTGTAGTTTTTAATTTTGTTTTTGTTTTATTTTATCTGGTGTATAAATAAGCGTTATCCTTTGTTACACCCTATTATTTATTAAGCTTCAGTAGTAATTCATTTACAATAAATAATATTTCGTTTCTAAACTATTTGTAGTAATGAAATGTTGTTGTTTTTTGTAAGACTTTCCTACATACTTATTAAAAAAATCATTACGTATTCGATTTTTTTTTATTATTATTATTGAAAGGTACACACTTGACCACTATCTCACCTGATAGTAAGCGATGATGTGATTGAAAATGGAGCACGCTTGCCTAGAAGTAACCAAACTAAATATCAGAGACTATGTCCTAATAAAAGTATAGCGTGTTTTTGAGTCGTTTTAAAATTTTGAGGAATAAGGCTGCTATCTATTAAAAGATAGAATATTGGCCAACTGAATAGAGCTGGATAAATTTGGCACAGAGATAGATTATAGTCTGGAATAAGCGCCTTTTTATCCGGGGAGTAAGTAGTTCTCTTGGGATTTTTTTATTTAACTCTCAGCTTAGTAAATTCGGAGATAATCTTGAAAGCAACGATCAATTATCATTGATTTCTTTGAATAAATTTAAAAGTGTTTATGTCGAACGTATTTAGTATAAAACATTTGGAACCCTCGCAATAAGCTCTTTCGTTTGATATGTGATTTGATACAGTTTGAAAATATTTTTTTATTTTTATTTGGGACTCGCTCAAGACAAACAGAAAGCAAAACAAATTAAAATTTACACTAGTTAGGTAATAAAAATTAATTAACATAACAAAAGCATGAAATTAATCTGTGCGAGGCCAAAAAGGTCCCTATCTCAGCGTATGCTGCGGCATACGCTGAGATAAGGATCTTTTTGGCCTGTACCAGCGCTGTGATATTTTTTTAAGTATCGCAGTACTTAAAAAAGAATCACAGTGCTGGTATTCTGATAGGGCCTGTGATGCCACAGATACCTACACCTACGGATCACATAATAAAATGAAAAATTAAATACAAATAAAATAATGACTATAAAATTAAATGTAAACACGAAACAATTTTAATGTGAAATACATATACACAATAATCTTATAAGAGTTCTGTTTTTTCATACTGAATCATAGAAGTTAAAATAAGCAGAAGCATAGCCAAAAGTTTTGCTTTTTTGATTCACCAGTCCATCGTTAATTGGGAGTGCCCTTCTTATTAGATGGTGTGTCGAGTTTCTGTTTTGCTGAATCCGTTGAATTTGTTAAAGAAACACTTCAGTAGGATTTTTGTCTGGATAGAAAACTTGTTAAATTAACTTAAATTCAGATGTCAAGTTAGCTCTAGTTTAATTTCTATCGACATGTAAATGAACAGCACTACTCGGCCATGACGTCACATAGCATGAGCGGAGCAGGGGTCGGCGGTCGGCGGTCACTCGGCCCGCCATGCTAGATCCGTATCTTTGGCGCCGTACGCCATGCGCCCAGCGCCATACCCCACCACGATCGACCACGATTCCCCACGATTTGCACAGATTGCGATACAATTGCTCCAGTCAGCCATTTACTTAATTAACACCCGCGCCAAGTAATTACGAATTATTTGACTGTTTCCACAGAACCGAAGTGCCTAACTACCCATTAGTTCTACGAAATCATATTTCATAGTAGCTACAGCGCAATATAGTCGTAATTTTGTTTGAATTAATTAGTCTGCACACCTACATTATCATCTTAGCGTCACAATTAATTGTATAGTAATATAATAAATTCAAATTCAAAATTCAAATTCAAATCTATTATTTGTAAAACATAGGTACAATATATTATGGTGTAATTTCAATGTCAGGATCGCTATGTTTAACCTATTAGGTATACAAATTTTGGAAACATTTTATTTAAATCATTTCATATAGGTATATATTTAAATCACACCTTGTAATATATTATTAAAGTGTGTGGATAGTAAGTACCTAATAGTTAATTTTAACACTTATATGACGACCCCGAACAGTAGAGTAGCCCCGAATAACGAGTTTATTATATTTAAATATAATTTAATAATAAAAATAAATATTACCATATTTTAATTTTGTAAACTTTTGAAAATGATAAACTAACTAAAATCAAAAACGTGGTAACTATGGGTATAATGGTACTTACTGACTGATACCGAATGCATTATGTTTTTATTGAGGACATACACACAGACATAGAGTTTTGGACTTGTCAGCTCTTGCAATTTATTTATGTCCAAGATTGAATTAATGAGTTAGGTGTGAACTTAAAAAAACACATAGTAGCATTATGTAACTAGCCTAAGATAACTTGTTACTTTGTTAATACGTCTACCTAACTGAATTTATTTTCGCACTGCCTAAATTCTTCTAAATCTACCAACGCGGCGACGTACTTAATAATGATATTTACACAACAATTACATCGAATTGTAAACCGAACCGTTAACGTAAAATAACCATTTCTGTTGTTAGGTAAGTTTTAATGTAAGCCACCTTTAATGTACTGAAAATGAGCGCCTACGTTTATATTAAGGCAAACAGTCGCATCTCGGCAACGTCTTGCTTACAATTTATTTTTAGGAAAATGGTTTATGAATGAAATGTTGATTTGTTTCGTCAAGAGCTTTCTACAGATTATTATCGAATTCGTATTTCGCCTTTTATTCGCGTACTCTCCGTTTCGTGAATTAAATATAATGATTTACATATTTTGCGGTACGAACAGCTCGTTTTAGTGAGATTTTCATGCAAATGCGTTCCTTAATTGCTGTGTTGCAACCTGAATAAAAATTGCCTATGTTAAGTGTAATTCGTTTTCCCTGTTTTTAATATTTTGGTAATTTTAAATTAGTAATGTTTTCTTTTATGCTTTTTATGGATATGCTGATTAGCTTGGGTATTAGATATTAAGCTATGAATGATGAGTTTGGCTACTTTATATTAATACTAGTACTTTACAGAAATTACAATACCTACTAATCAGATATATTTTACTTGATATATTTTCAAAACTTTCTCCATTTAACAAAGCTAACAGAAACGTTAACCGAATCATAACTTTACTTAGAAAAACAACTTGAATATAAAGTTTAATTAGTATAGAAACGTCAGCTATGGCCCCAGCGCATTTCAAACAATGGTCTCATTACTGGGATAGGTACCTAGATACTGTCTACACGTTAGGCCGTACTTATGTCCCCACCAACCGTGTCTCCACGTTGTCGTCGTGGTGGGGCTTGCGTGTCTCAATGATCTTGGGGGCTTTGCCGGTAGAGCCACTCATGCCGGAAGGTCCCAAGTGAGAGACCAGACCAAGAGAGACACAAGAGGGGCACACCGTTCGGAGACTTGAGCAGTGTTCGGGTCCTCGGACGGTGTGCGTCTCATTGGCTTGCTCGCTGCTCTCTGGTACGCGTCTGATCATCAGACGTGACTGTGAGGGCAGCGAGCAAGCACTGAGAGAGAGGGGGAGAGGAGGGGAGATAGGGACCGCACCCTCAAAAAGGAAACAATGAATAGAGACACTGCAAGAGATGATATACCCCAGGGCGGTCCGGACTGCATAGCAGCCCGGGAATCCGCCACGCCTCGTGCGTCAAGCCCCTCGTATTCTGGGGGGGGCAACAGTGCTCTCTATTTTCCGTTTGCCAAGGGCAACAGTGGCCGAGGAGGCCCCCGATCCGAATTATCCTTTCAGGACCTGATCGGGTTTGATGTCAGCTCGCCCGACGAAGAGTCGGCCGGGCAGAGCGCGGGCGAAGGCGCGCTGCACTGGGAGGAGGGCTCGCTTGAGCGTCGCACGGGTGTAGAGTCGGAGTCCGAGTTGGACTCCGACGACCTGGCGACCGTTAGCTCGGCGAGCCCTGTACCCGAGGGGGCGGGGGCTGCTGCGGAGGACTCCAGGTCCTTCCGCAAGCGGCCCAGATCAGAGGAGGACCGGGGGTCGTCCGGCAGCGAGGAGGTAGCCTCGGCTCGAAAGATCCCCACCAGCAGGCGGGGCAAGGGCCGAGAGGGAGGCAAGGGGAGACTGCCCGCCTCCAAGGTGGCTGGTCAGCGAGCCGGGGAGCTCGTCGCTGACGGACGACCCCCCGTAGAGGGCGGTCGCAGGGCTCCTGGTTCGGAGTCCTCCGGCGGTGGGCCGGATGACTCCGGACAGGAGCGTGTTCGGAGGGCCGGGTTTGCGGAGGTTGTAGAGGCCGCGCTTCGCGATGTGGCCTTGAAGAGGAAGTTGTCCTCCAAGAACAAGGCCATAAGCGAGGCGATGGCCTCCATTCTGGCGGCAGCGGAGGGTAACCCAGGGGGGCCTCCGCGGGACGAGATGTCCAAGCTGCGGGCGGAGGTCGCCCGCTTGGCTGCCGCCACGGAGCGCCTCCAGAGGGAGAATGCGGGGCTCCGAGCAGACCTGGCCAGGCTCCAGGGAGCCGGCCCACAGGGGGCGCCTGAAGGGGGAAGCAGGGAGAACAGCCAGCCCGTGCCGCAGGAGGGCCAGGTGCTGGACCTGGTGCGGCAGGAGATGGCTGCCTTCCAGGCGCGGTTTTCCGTCCTGGAGGGCATCGTCCTGCGCCCCCCGTTAGCGACGAGTGGGAAGGCTCCAGGCCGGAAGGCGGCGTCGTACGCGGCCGCCGTGGCTGCCACACCGGGGTCGTCCGGCCAGGACAAAGGGTCCGGGCCGGCACCCGCGAAGCCGGTGTCGGGAAAACCGGACCCGGCCCCGGGAAGGAAGAGGAAGGGTGGGGTTGCTGCGCGGACGGCGAAGGCTCCTGTGCCGTCTGAGCAGCAGCTTCCCCCGGCTTCCTCGCCTTCAGCTCCTCCCCCGGCTCAAGCCGAATGGCAAGTTGCCGGGGAGAAGAAGAAGGCGGGAAAGGCAGCCAGGGCGGCAAAGAGGCGGGAAAGAAGGCGGCGGCAGCGAGCGCGAGGCGTCGCGGCTGCGCTCCGCGCCCCGAAGACCGCGGCTGTAGTCTTAACGCTGCAGCCGGACGCGGTGAAGAGGGGCGTGACGTATGCCAATACGCTCACCAAGGCCAAGGAGGCCATCAACCTCGGTGAGCTTGGCATCGTCGGGGGTCTCCGGCTCAGGGTCACCATGACCGGGGCCAGGATGCTCGAGATCCCTGGAGCAGGCAGCGGTCCGGCCGCGGACGCTCTAGCCGAAAGGCTTAGGGCGTCCTTGGGCGCGGATGACGTCCGAGTGTCCAGGCCCACGAAGTGCATAGATATGCGCATCTTGGGCCTGGACGACTCCGTCACGGAGGAGGAGGTGTTGGCCGCCGTCGTCAGGACGGGGGGGTGCTCTGCAGAGGAGGTGAAGGCGGGCACCATCCGTCCTGACAACACGGGCATGCGAACCGTAGTGGTGAGCTGCCCCGTGTCGGCGGCCAAGAAAGTTTCGGAGGGCCGAAGGCTTTTGGTGGGCTGGGTCTCCGCGCAGGTAAAACTGCTGGAGACCAGACCTCTGAGGTGCTTCCGTTGCCAAGTTGGCAACCACGTGGGAGTACGCTGCACCTCGGAGGTGGACCGCAGTGACCACTGCTTCCGCTGTGGTCAGCCCGGTCACAGGGCCGGCTCGTGCGACGCCGCGCCGCACTGCTTCGCATGTGCGGCAGCTGGCAAGCCGGCCGATCACTGGGCTGGGGGCAAAGCCTGCGGTCCACCCGCCAGGGCCGGGTCGAGGAGAAAACCCTCCTCCACCGCCGCCGCCGCCGCCGTCGCTTCCGCCGCAGCCGCCGCCACCGTCGCCGCCGCTGCCACTGCTCGGGAGGGGGCCGAAATGGAGTGCCAGTAATGGCCCCATTTCGCCTCCTCCAGACGAACTTCAGTCGCTGCGCCTCTCAGGAACTGACGCTCCTGGGCAAGGCGCAGTGACTGACGCCTGCGGACAGCGAGCAATGGGTAGCTCGCTGTCCGATCAGGTCAGGCCAGAGTCGACGGCGCGTTCACTCCAAACGCGCCGTCAGCAACGAGCAGTCAGCAACGGAGACGGGGCCCGCCAGGGCCAGAGCCTGCCAGGGTTGCGGAATTGTTCGAAAGAGTTACCGCGGCCCTGGGAAGAAAGGCACTAGGAGGACTAAGGGTGGGTTTTAGTCAGTAAAAGTCTGACACTCCCTGCCGCTCCACCCAGAGCGGGAGGGGTCATTTGATGATTTCCCATCCTATAAAAAAAAAAAAAAAAAAAAAAAAAAAAAAAAGGCCGTACTTATGTAGCCGTTACTGTGCAATTTCTCTCCGTGCTACCCAGGAATGACTTCTAATAATGCTCGCGCCGAGTAAAAAGCAAAAGATTCAACGACATAATCACACTAAAAGCATTGCTTGTTATTCTGAAAAAGTTACAAAGAGTACTGTACGTATACCTGTTTGGATAAGGGCACGATTTGGATGTTTTATTTTGTGTTTATTACGAGTGGGGTACTGGAGATTTGGATATTTATGGAGCGACAATTATTGTGCTTTTACTATTAATAATAATATATATTTTTTTAACTTAATAATTATTAAAAATATGAAGAGTTTAAAAAACAGTACGGAAGGTTATGAAGGCATATGGGGGATAGCTACATAAACGACAGTTATAATACTTTCTAATCCACAGATTACATGGGCTCTTCATAAATGTTTCCGAGAAATAGTTTAAAATGCATTTCGGTGCCAGAATTACACCAGGGAATAAATAAAAGGTATCCGAAACAAATTAAATTGGGTCCTAAGTTATCCTGAAAATAACTGGCCACTAACGGGCAGTCGAACTGACGTTTATTTTTTAATTCAAAAGTCAAAAGTTTCTAAAACTGATCCCGTAAACGTTCACTTGCTCGTGAGTACAGCACGACATACGAACTCCAAGGAATGCCTTTCATTAGACTCGCATACTTTCCACGTAAGGTACCAGGCAATAAAGACTCTCAAAATTTAAATGAAAATATTTGAGAGAATTTATTGCGACGTTGATTAAGAGAACCACCAGAATTTAAGTCGTATTTGGTTCGAGTACCACCTAGTCTACTCTTCCATCAGTACAAAAGAGAAATACATGTCCTAGTGCTCGAGACAAGTGAGATTCTGTCAACGGTAGTGGCGAAGGCGATTGCTTATACGTCAAAAATGTATGGGGTTGACAGATGCAATCGAAATGTGATCAAATTCCTACATTATGTCATTTTTGACAGTCGCATTCGCTAATTGAATGGTACATTGTCTTGGGCCACTGTTTAAAAATATATATAATAATATGATAGTTAAGAACTTCCTATGGTGCGTCAGAATTTTATATAGTTACGAACTACATATGGTGCGTCAGACGTACAGAGAATGGGTAATAGTATATGGGAGATAGGGATGAAAAGATAAGTACAATTAAAGGACAAAATTCTATCCTACTTATTCCTATCTCCTATAATCCTACTTATCTTTTCGTCACTTTGTAGTTGGAAGAATATTTTAATTGATGTTGATATTGTTTTTTCAATTTAATACCTCCATGCGTTCCTGAAAAAATGGTCTTGATAGATAGGCAGATGGACAAACAACGAAGTGTTCCGATAAGGTTCCGTTTATTTAACGGACCCCTAAAAAGAGACAATGACGCAGGTGCAACAGACTTGATGATCCACAAATGAATTTAATTTCTTAAAAATCGATGTGCCATGCCCAATTATTTCTATAATATTACAGGTATTGTTCCTACGTAGCGTTTGAGTAAGTACCAATGACTTTTCATGGCGGCTATTCTAAATGCACGCTATTTAAGTTCAAGGTTCAAGTATCAAAGGTCCTTTTTGAGGGAATCCCGATTTTCTTTTTCGTGTGCGGTTCCCTTTTGCCCTTACTTTGTTTACCATGTTTTCCTTCTATTTATAGGCTTTAAGCTATTTACAGGTCGCTATTTTCGGCCCGATGTTTTTTGTTTGTAGGAGAATTTGAAAGAGAAGTCCTTAAATTAAGACAAAAAACACTATAAAGTACAAAATAACTTTTATTTCGGAAGTTGGTGGTTTTGGTTGTTTCTTTGTAATTTAACACCGACTTCCGATATTAAAGTTATTTTTTACCTTGTAGTGTATTTTTTATTTGTCGGTCGATAAGTCGGTTGAATATTTTTTTTGTATTTTTTTTTTTTTTCACACCTAACAACACCACTGGAAAGTCACAGGAAAGCAAAATACGCAATTTCGTATTCATAGATGATGCATATTTTTTCAAGCAATTTTGATTTAAAAACCAAACTACTAAACCGATTTTGATGAAATTCCAATGGGAACAGCCGACTGTTCCCATTGGAATTTCATCAATGGGTCATCAAAATCGGTTTTTTTTTCCGATTGCTGATTCCCTTTCACATATTTTTTTTTTCAAATCGATTCATAAATGACGGCGATAAGAGGTAACAAACATAAAAAAAGAAAATACAACCTTGTTGAGAACCTCCTCCTTTTTTTGAAGTCTGTACACCCACGGGAAAATAAAATAGGTACTAACCTACGCGTGCCTACTTACTTGTAATTAACACTTTCAATGGACCTTATTTTGAAAGAGTATATTACACAAAGAAACTCCACATACCAGCAAGCGGCTATCTGCAATATGCAAATCACTTGCCCTAAACTTTTTCGGACATATGTAGGTATTAAGAGCATTTTGAACCTAGTGAGTGCCCTAAATAAAACCCGTAGGTATACCTTTCACGAAATACAATAGTAAAATTGATCATCATTACTGAAATACCGAACATAGCCCGAAGGATCGCCAAACTGAAGTGGCAGTAGGCAGGGCACATTGCTCGCAGAACAGATGGTCGATGGGGCCGAAAATTTCAGGAGTGGTGATCGCGTACCGCAAAACACGTAGCGTTGGAAGGCCTCCCACAAAGTGGACCGATGACCTGGTGAGGGTCACAGGTAGCCGATGGATGCGAGTCGCACAAGACCGGTTGTTATGGCGATACACTTAAGGGAGGCCTATGTCCAGCAGTAGACGTCTATCGGCTGATATGATGATGATAATTGCTGAAATACCACGTGGTCCAGGCCCCCGAGTCTAACCATCAGCAGTCAAATACGTTTCAATAACTAATTAAAACAATACAAACACACCATACTATCTTTGCCGACACATCAGTAATGATTGATTAACCACTTGGCAGCGTAATTAACATCATTACTATGACGTATCTGTGGCAGCAACTAGTGATTGTGATGAGCTGGATATTAATTTATTTTATGACGACGATAATAATTAGTGAAGTAACTTGTGATGCCTAACTTTTTGAAGAGCACATAGTAATGAATTAATTAGTTACTTACTTAAAAAAATACAACTGAATTGAGAACCTCCTATTTTTTTGAAGTCAGTTAAAAGGATTGAAATTTTAGGAAATGGCAGTAAATTAGAGAGAAAATCTTACAAACCGGGAGACAGGACTGTCGTAAATAAGTAGTCAACTTACTTTATGTAATGGTGAGCTGAAGACCCATTTTGTTTTGACTCCAATTTAGTGTAAGATTTTTCAATGAAAATGAAAAGTGGTGATTTATCTAATCTTACTTAAAAATCTATTAATTTCCATTTATGAATATCTAAGCTACACCATAACTACCCCTACAAAAATCGAAGACGTTGAAGATCGCCGTCCTGACCCAGAAAAAATATCAGTCAATTTATCTAATATTATTTAAAAAAATTGATTTTTGGAAAGAAGAGTTACACACCATCTTAGAAAGAGAAAAACAATATTTTTAATAAAAAAAACCAGCACGTGACGTCACGCTCCCGTTTCGCATAAAGTAAAGCCTTTTCGCATAAAATAAATTTCAATTTTCAATAAGGCTTTCCGGTTCCACCTGTGGCTTGCAAGCCTAGGATAAACTTGGTATAAATAAAGAAATTGCGCACACTTAAGACTGGGACACACTTTGTCTAAAATATGCAAAACTTTTTGAAAGGGTGCTTGAATAAATATTCTTTTACACTTAATAGGTAATGTTTTACTATGACTGAAGCTGTATATTAATCTTTTTTTTTTTGCTTAAATTGTTCCATAATTTATTTACGAGTATCTCCTGTTACTATCCTTAATCATCCCCGTGTATATTTTAAACAGCTTTTACATTTACTGCCAGCTGAAAATTTTAAACGAAGTGAGCAAATTACTCACGGTATTTAAAAAAGCGGCTTTTAAAAGCGCGAAATATTTAATTTTCTTTCCCTTTGTGGCCCATATGACGTCAATAGGCAGAGGGCGTCGGACAACTGTGTCAAAGTATGATACGACAATTAATTTAATATGAAAAGTGTGTGAGAGGTTTCCAGACCCCTAAATGGGTGACGCTGTAATTTATTACCCAATTTAGATAAAAATAAACACGTTGCCTGAAATATTTAGCTTGATTATTCACTGTATATTTTTTGGGACTCAGTGCTGATAACAATAGATTGAGTTACATCACTTTTATAATGGATAGGTAACCAACTCTCTCTTTTTGTTTAAGGCCTGAATTATACAGAAAAGGCGTGGTAAAGACGCGGCCCAGGCGAGGTTTAAGGCACGCCTTTTCTGTATAATTCAGGCCTAAAATTAAAATTGCTCTATTTTTTATATTTGAGCGGATTGTTGATCTAAATGGAGTAAATTTCATATTTTGGAATAAATAGAGCTATTTTAAACAGCACACTTTAGAAATTTTCGAAGGAGAGTTTGATAACATCAAAGCTTGCATTTAACAATATTCTTACATCAATAACTAGGTAGTTTATTTACTGTCACAATTCATACCAGTCTGTGGCGAAAAACGCGTCATCGATTTATTCGTAAGCCGTTTCATAATGGTGCCTACTTTAAAGGGAGAGTGCCGACCCAATTTCCAAACGAAGCGGGAGGCACGTCCTGAGGGCAAGGTACTCCTCTTAATAATAAGCAAATGGTCTCAAATGTACGTGGCGCACTACACTGTTATTTTTACCTTTCCGTATATTTGTCGCCTGTGTTTGTTATACTCACCTAGACTTGTTGAAGGCTTTGTTAAGTTTCCTTTGGGATCGGGTTGGAATATTTCGCTTTCGGCGCTAGATTCAGTGAATTGATACGCATTCTAGGGGGAGTTGGGATTGCGAAACGTGAAGGCCATTTGGAGGAATTCTGATATTTGGCGACTAATTAGAGACATATTTTTTGTGTCATCAAAATAAAATCCGTGATGATGCCTATGCCAGTGTCAGGGACACCAATATATACAATTCTTCTGTTACTGAGTGATTGATTGACTGAGTGACTGACAGACAACGCACAGCTGAAACTACTGGTCGTTGAAAGCTGAAATTCGAAATGTAGGTTCCTTGGGGAGTATAGGAAGCACAAAGAGGATTTCCTGAAATTCCTACGGGACGAAACGGAAAAATCAATATTGGCTTAGCCCTTATTTTAATGCAAAAAGGCATAAAAATATATATTAATAGCATGAAAATTGCAAATTGAAAAACTAGTGCACACGTACAGTCAAGTTTTAACAACGATATTTATAGTAAGTATCAAGTTTGCTTCGATAAAGTTGAGCGTGGTAGTGCAGAATTTTTATCTTTTTTACTAGTTAACAGCAGGTAAAAACATTCGATATTACGCTTCGCTTGTACCAAACACCGAAGCATCTCTTTACGATGTATAAAATATTTTCCCCAACACTTTTGAGCGGAATTTTATTATTAATTTTTTCGCGTCTTTGTTGGATGTCGTTGTTTTAATTGCGTTGTGAAATTTAATAAAAATTTAAAATGTGTGGGTTTTAAATGTCCATATTGACAGGTTTAACTTTGTTGGATATTAAAATAGATTTTCCATGTGGCTCTTGTTGAGTGGGTGCTTGCTTGTTGTGAAATATTTCATGCTAACAAGCAAAAATCTCTTGACTTTTGGAACTCATTAATATAACTCACTGGACAGAATTTGTTAAGCAAACGATCTACTGAATACTGAAAAAAAAGCAGATTATTTATTTGCTACATTTTATTTTCACGCAAATAAAAACAGTTACATACAGTTAGGTACATAGGCCATGAGGTACGATCACGGTAGGATACGTACCGACATATTTCCATTAGACCGTTAAGGCATATTCAAAGAAAATCCCAATTGAATCCTCCGTTCGTTTCCACGTTACCGAAATCCTAGCAAACTCCACATGTTAACAATTTCCATAACATGTAGTACAAGCAAACCGTATTATAACGTTACGCTTATCAAAATAAACGTTCGACTTCCGCCGCCTAGCATTCGTTTCGAGTTTCGCGTGACTCCGGAATTATTACCTGGCTTTATTTCCTTGAATATATTTACTACAGTGCGTGTATGAATCACCGTGGATTGGGCTAATGTATGCAGTAATTTATGGTAGTAAATGGAAATAAATTATTTGTGTGGCAATGAATAGATAGTGTTGTGTTAATAAGTTATGTAGTTGCACTGTTATTTTGTTGTTTGTTCGTAATGCAGTTTATATAAACATGTTAGTATTATATATAATATGCAGCCAGTCGTCCTTTGGAGCTTTTCCACTGTTTCAGGTTCATCATTGACCTCCTAATTGACCGCTTCATGATGTCTTGACGGCCATTACTTTTTTCGGCTTAACAAATATAATATAATGACTAATAGTACCTAAAGGACGGATCTAGTATTGCAACCTTTTTGTTTTAACCTACTCTTTGGTGATCGTTTTAAAGACATATTAATGCACTTACTACATTTAAGACGACGCGACGTGCGTTTTAGTGGTGGTCCCAAATAAAAAGTTGTTCATAATATAGTGATGTGTACAGTTACCCCGTATCGAATTTTGTGTTTATTCTGTTACGGCGGAACCTCATAATATTATTGGGATCAAAACATCACCAGAGCCCGCTCGACAAGGTATAACAGGCCAATTAATTAGGCTGGTAAAAATTAAGATCTATCTTCAAAATAAAAGTTAGGTTAGGTTAATATGTTATCTGTACATTCGTACAAGTAACTACATAACTTTATTTTGAAGATAGAATGAATTCTATAGAAAACTTCAAATCTTTTAATGGACACTAGTCCATTAAAAGATTTAAAGTTTTCTGTACTTCATTCTAAGACTATTAAGATATATCTGCTCCTATAATTCAGTCTTAGATACTTAAACCCAAATCTCAGCTCAACCACTGTCTCAACTTCTTTGCACAAAAAACTAAAAGCTTCTAAGTCAGTAACTACTCAACTAATACATGAGTAGGAGTGTAACCGTCTGTTTTCATAGTACGCCATTTTGGTCCTAAGTCAACAACCACTGAATTAAATTTTGGTAAAAGCGCTTTAATAAGTACCGGTCGTGGTTCCTCGTTCAAGAAAGAACAGTTGATGTTATGGGTAGTTCCATGGTCATTAGGGGGAACTTTAAAGGGGTCTCTAATGGGTGATAGAAAATTAACATAGATGTAATGATTTTGTACCCTTTCCGCTCAGGTTAGGGCACTGGCCAGCTTACATTTTAACTGCATGGTTTTGACAGCGCAGATTTTTAATAATATCAGGTTTTTATTTAATAATACAGCCGCACGGGCCGTTCTTAAAGGTTAAGCAACGCTTGCCGAGTTTTGTCTGCAGATGGGTGATCATCTTAACATACCGAGACTCCTGGTCTCGGCTGTCATTTGGAGATCTTTGGCAATCGTTACGGATTCGAAATCTGACTGCAGTCTTGCCAAGTACCGTGTTATCCAGTTAATGGGTTGTGGAGGTCTGGTAGGCAGCCGCTCCACATAAAATACTGGTATTTAGCTGAATCCGGTTCGACTGGAAGTCTACCCCAATGATGATGATGTACCTGCAATGTAATTGAAAGAAGAGATCAATTCCACTCAAACGGAATACCATCTAAAAAGCATTACTTTTATAAGACAGCAACCATGTGGGGGAGGTCTAGAGGTTAACCTACCGTCGACATTTAAATGGGACGCAAGACTGTCCTCACTCAGACCATTGTATTAATTTAAAATGGGACTCCTCTCACTCAGTTGTAAAAGGTCATAAAACCAGTAAGGAAATGTTGTTGGTACTCCTAAGCAAATATATTTACTTTGGCAAGCGATCATTTCCCTTAGGGTTGACCACTCAATTGATTTTTCAACGTATCTAATGTCCTGAGCAAATAAACAGAAAATTTGATTCCGTTTTAATGGAATTGGGTCGTGTTCAGAGGTATTGTTTGGGCAGTTACTTTTATTTGCAAACGAGTGTGGGTATAAAATGATCTAAGAGTTTAGAGCAATTTAAATTTAATTCGATGTACAACGAAAACATTGATAAGTCAAAAAATTTCTACATTAAAAAAGTTTTCAAATAGTCTAGGTAAGTAGGTAGCTATTCCAGCCAGGGTTGCGGAATTTGTTCGAAAGAGCCACCGCGGCCCTGGAACGCAAAGGCCTTTTGGAAGAACACGGTTGGGTTTTAGTCAGTAAGAGTCTGACACTGCCTTCCACTCCGCCCCGAGCAGAAAGAAAAAAAAATTTCTTTTTTTTTTAAAAACTTTGCCCCACACTAGGAATTTCTCCTGTATCGTGGGTGCGTTCACAAACATATAAACTCACATACACAAACAGCCAGACCCGGAACAACTATCTGTAGGCCATACAAATATTTGTTCCGTGCGGGAATGGAACCCGTGACACGCAGCGCAGCAGTCGACCGCTCAACCACTGCGCCAACCGTGTCGTCAATTTGATGATTTCCCATCCTTAAGCTATTATGTTAAGAGTTTAGTTATGAATTACTTATTACTGTGGTGTTTAATTTGGAAAGCTGATTTAAGCTCCTTTACAGAGTTATATAGAGATGGGCTGATGACCTGGTGAAGGCAGTAGAAATCGACAGGCTGCAAGAAGCACAGGACCGACGTATTGTAATGGCTAAAATGATGATTATCCAATTTATCTCTATGATTGAACGATCTCATTAGCCCTACACATTACCGTAGATTATTTGTGCCTACATTGTCAATGGAACCATTTTCAGTCACATTGAAAGAAAAAAGAAAACAGAAAAACATGTGTGCATTTCCCTGTCAGTTTTCTTTCAAGCCAGTCTTTATGTTCCACATATACAAACCCGTACGTTTGTCTTTATGATACACAACACGAACATCGGTGTCGTTAGTAGAGTGTACGACAAAAATTACTCATGCACTCACAATGCCCTACTTTCAAAGCTTGCTAATCTTACCGTAAAACCATTTTCAGTAAAATACTTGAGTTTATGCGCACGATAAAAATGCTGGGTGAATGAACTTTGGGTAAGGGAATTAGGTTAGTTAAGATAGCTTTTTCTTGACCTATGAATGTAATGAAGTTTGAAAATGAGGACTTTGAATTTCTAGTGTCACATTTTTTTATTATTATTATTATTGATAGGCACGCACTTGACCACTATCTCACCTGATGGTAAGCGATGATGTGGCCGAAGATGGAGCACGCTTACCTAGAAGTAACCTATCCACTCTTGACTTAAAGACTTCCGGGTTGTAGCTATCAGGAAACACAGACTCTGGCAGGGAATTCCACTCCTTAGCTGCACGCACAATGAATGTGTTCTCGAAACGTTTAGACCGTGTGGGTGGGATGTCCACCATGTACTGGTGGCGTATCACCGTACGTCTTGTGGTCCGATGATGAAAGGGCTTGGCGGAATTAAACTATCCAATTCCGTTGCACAGTCTCCATAATGCAGCCGATAGAAAACCGACAGAATAAATTTCTGGTGTCATATAGGCCTTTATGTATGTGTAGTGTTAGGGTTTAAACAGATGAAAGAGGTTATTTGCTTTATATTTTTACTGGGTTTTCCCGCAACTGTGTTCCCATGGTCTCTCTCTAAAGAGCATTGCGTTATTCTGGAATAAAAATAATCCTAGGGCACTCAGGGATAACGTAGCGTAGTTTTCTATCAGAGAAGTTATTACATCTGAACTTCAGAAAAAAAATGTGTTGAAATCATTATTTATTTGTACCACGAATAGAAAACATATGTGCGTGTAAACGTCATTACACCCCATTTTGATCTTCACAACAACAAGAAAGGAATTAAAAACAAATGTTTATTATGTTTCGTACACAAGAAGCCACAGGTTGGTAATTCCGTCACTTCATCTTACCCTCGCAGCATCTCTCCGGTATAATGTTGCTGTATTTCTAACGACTATGTGTGGAAATACGTCTACCCTTATTTCCCACTTGGGTTTTGATAGGGTACGAACAGGAAATAAAAGAAAATATTTTATTCATCCACAAAAGAACGTTATTTTGGCCAATAGATAATTATAATAACATCATTACTCTGGACAACATAAATGGCAAAATTTACAATAGGTACATCTCTGCTCAGCCCTTCGCAGGATACCTACAGACGTAATGATATTATGTTGTAACTTTAATTCTCCTAACTGGAGCAGTTTCATAAAAAAACGATCAATAATGATCACATATTCATGTTATCAAACTATCAAATCAAATGACTGTATAAGATGACTTTGGCGTACTTTGTGAATAGCAGACCATGCACATTATTACCTACTTACTGAGTACCTACACACAAACAAATGGTAGAATTTAGCATCTTTAAAAACGTTACCTGCTAAAATCCAGATTTAGACACAAACAAAGCAAGCCCACCATCCAGGCTTGTCAACAGCACCATTTGATTTAATTTAAACAACAATGGCCGACAGCGTGGGTACCCAAAACAATAATGATAAGGGATAGAATTAATGGTCACAAAGAATTCCGCTTGACAATAAGTACTACTGACCCGCTAAGGGTTTCATTGTTTAAGTGTGTTAAATGTATCATCTTGGCATGTTCGAATGTTTTCTGTGTGTTATCTGTATCTTTTTTTCACAATTTTCTTTGTATCAGGTTTGTTGGTCTTTTAATACGCAGATCCTAGTGGACCCCAAAAAAGGCTACTTCCCCATTCAGAGAATTATGTGATATGGGATAACCGTTCTATCTGCTTAAAGTGGTTTTTAGGGTTCCGTATCCAAAGGGTAAAAACAGGACCCTACTACTAAGACTCCGCCGTCTGTCTGTCTTTCACCAGGCTGTATCTCATGAACCGTGATAGCTAGACAGTTGAAATTTTCACAGATGATGTATTTATGTTGGCGCTATAGGATCACATACTAAAAACTGAATAAAATAACCCCACATAAAGTGAAAAAGATTAAAATGTTCTTATCCAGCCCATGATCCTTTGGCGGCCTTGTTCCATTTGAAAGACGATTGGTTATAAAACGTCTAAACTAAAAAATACAGATTGTGTCACTATCATCACAACATATTATTTTAAAATGAAGTCACTCCATCGCATCAATAAACACAAAAACGACCTAAACGATTATTCATACGGTTTTCACCCATGGGTAGGAGTGGTTCACGAGGATGATTTGGTGTATAAATTTATTAAGGTTTTCTGCAAATTGACGAAAATGACTATGATTGTTGAAGATGTAAAAAAAAATCATGCCCACGGGAAGCTTATGATATTATTATGCTCTACTACCCATGCGAAGCCGGGTTGTTTTGCTCGCTTATAAAATACCTAATACATAAGTAGACAAGGATGGTAGGATTTAGGTAGCTTACATACATCCCTTAACTCTCGTTGGCTTGGAGAAAGCTGAAGAATTAATATCTCGGTCCTTCAGTCCGCAAAAAGTTCAATGTTTGAGATGGGAATAGACTAATTGTGAAAAGTTAGTGTATTACTAGGGACTATATGAGAATTTGTGGACTTTAGAAATGTATAAATATAATTCTACTGCAATACGAAGAACCCTAAGGCACTTAAAGAGATCTTAACTTAACTTAGTATATAGCGATTATTAAGTAGCATATCCACAATTACGCCAAGTCATAAGCTTAAGTTATAAAATCTTAAATATGAGATTTAATAAAAATAGACAAACATAGAAATTCCCACAGAATTGTTAAAAATTATTCCAAGAAGCCTTTTGACGGTAACAGTCCCTTGTATATAATTTTATAATCATAAAACCGAGTTGACAATTTCATACTCATCAAATTGGACCGTGCAATATAAAACGTAAATGAGAACATCTGTGAAATATAAACAAGAAATGATGAATTCGCAAATAAGAACAGTACTTTTTAAAACAGAAACACCAAAATAAAAAGTAACATTGCGGGTCGTACCACCATATTTTCTAAACGTCAGCCAGCATTATTTCATTATTTTACACAGAAAAACAGAAAACGACTCCTTTAAACCTTGGAGACGCGACGAGATATACTGTGACAAGCGACGCAATAAAAAACTCTAAGGTACCAAATTTACGAATTTATTACAATCCCGCTACACTTTTCCAGTTTTTGTACTTGAAAGCGGCCACTCCAAAATTCAAGATAGAAACGCAACAAGTTCTTAACAAAGGAAAACAGCGTTTTTCCTCGAGTTTATTAATGTTTCTGTCTCTTTTCCTCTTTGTTTGATGATACTTTTAAAAATATCTGCGCGGAAACGTCATTAGTAAGCTTGTTTATAAAAAAATGGATAATGAGACGTGCTTAAGGGTTTATTATTATTTTTGTTGCTTTGATTGCTGGTTATTCAATGGTAAAAAGTGGTCGTATTGTGTAGGTATTAATCTGTGTCTCGATTAGTTGTAACCTTTAATGTTCCTAAAGAATATGAGACAGATTTTTAAATAACATTAAATCATCGCAACGCTTCCACGCGCTAGACTTAGCGATGCATCCACAATAGACGTCGCGACGCCTAGCTTTATGAAACTTAGTTATTTATTTATTTAATAATTTATGTACACGCAGAGAAACAGTAGCAGAAATAACATAACAATTATTAGTACCAAGGTACTGCTTATTCCAAGGTATTTCTTAAAAAACTTCCAGCGGACCTGCGAAAGGAAAAAATTAAAAGAAGCGTAGACAATAGTGTGTAAGCAAGAGCAAGAGAAAAGACGATGAAGACACTTCCATGAAAAACAAGCTAGACGTCGCGACGCTTCCACGATAGACCCGCTAGACGTCAAGACGCCTTTACGATAGATAAGATGGACGTCGCCATGCATCCACGATAAACACGCTAATCGTCGGAACGCTTCCCCGGTAGACGCGCTAGACGTCGTGACGCTTCCCCGGTAGACGCCCTAGACGTCGTGACGCTTCCCCGATAGACGCGCTAGACGTCGCGACGCTTCCACTTTAGACTAAGACGTCGCGAGTCACGAAATTTGAACCCCTCGTAACATTATGTGTTATCCCGATGGTGGCCTGTTCCGCGAACCCTGAAAGCACATGGCTTCGGATTTATGTAGGGCCACCTTGAGACCTCTCAATGACTCCTCATTGCTGGATCCTCTCAACGACTTGAGTAATGATGCAATTTGAGTTTTCATCAACATCGGACTTGAGAATCTACACCTGCATCATTGGATTTTTTTTAATGTCTCTTACGGCTAGAATCGGGCTCGAGACTCCTTTCAGTATTTTTCGATATTCCTCATAGTTTCGGATTTGGCCATCCACACACACCAACTGCGGCCCTACCATGACGTGTTGCGTAAGTGGTTCGAGCGAGAAGGAGCGATGGAGCTATACACCCTATATAGCTCCATCCCTCCTACTCGCTCGAACGACTCACGCTTTAACACGTCATGGTAGGGCCGCTGTACTTATGTGGAGTCACAGTACGCTATCGATGACTGCCGATGGCTATTATGTTGATATTAATTGGAAACGCGTGGGTTCACATTTTTTTATTAACTTTAGTGAATAAATGAATAGAAATTAAGTCAAAGTCAAAGTCAAAGTCAAAGCATTTATTTCAATTAGACCATTTACAGGCACTTTTGAATTGTCAAGGAGCACTTTTGAATTGTCAAGTTTTTGTTTTAAAAACAGATAAGAGTGATTAGTGCAACTTTAAATAGTTTTTTTATATCATTATTTCATGTCAGATAGAAATTGCTGATAAAAACTACTAAGAAGCTTTGATCTTTCAATCCAATGAGTTTTTAAAGAATTTGAAAAAGTTAAAATATAAAAATATTTAGACGAGCATCGTGATCGTTTTAAATTAAAATATTCTAAGATGTCATTTCTTTAATGAAAGGTTGGGAGGTTGTCATGTGAGAAAAACATTGGATACTTAGCTTCATAGTGAACTTATAATAACTCGTATAATTTTCTTAGTTTATTTTACTTTATTTCACACAGACACACAAAAACACACACAGAGAGACACATGAAAAGAATTCCAACCAATTACTTCCATTAATTATGATACGTGCAGGTGTATATTTTTTTTATTATTTCTCAAGGTAATAAGTTATTCATTAAAATAGACAAATAAAAGTACTACAACAAATAGATAATTTATTAATTCAAATACCAAACAAACTTACTAATGCCTTTCAATGAATAAAAGTTAGTCCTACCTGCCCTGACTACTACCTCATAAACGTCTCATCATCATCATCATCATCTCAGCCGAGAGACGTCCACTGCTGGACATAGGCCTCCCCAAGTGTCGCCACAGCAACCGGTCCTGTGCGTCTCGAATCATCAATAAACGTCTACACAAGCTTAAAAACTAGAACAACGCAATATACAAAGCGTAGTGAAGTATATTAAACAAACTTGGCTTTCCCGCAGTCATGTAAATGGAAATATTGTGCATTCAACTTTGTCTTCAAACTTTAATAATGTTCGCAGGTGTCTACACAATGGACTTTGATGAACACGGAGAGGAAGAGGTAGGCGAAAGAAAAGATAATTTGAAAGAAAAGGGAGTGAATGATAGCGTGACGTCTGACAAGGGAGAGTCGGATATGAATGTTGAGCTGAGACAAGGCTACATGACACAAAGGCAAGAAGACGATGATGCAGCCATGATGGACCATGACTATGTCAATTAAGGTCAGTTCAGATACGGATGAAAGAGGGAGAGGTAGGCTAAAGAAAAGATGACGTGAATGAATAGTAAGTAAATGATAAGGAGGCTGGGGAGAATGGAAGAAGAAAACATACGTTACTTCGACCCAAGATGATGTGGCCGGAGATCATGCCGATCAAGGTTCATAGAAACTTATTTATAATGAAGTAGCAAGATAGATTTATTCATGCATGATTCATATTTGTATCAGCCATTCAATGAAGCTAGATATTAGAAAACAAGTTATGCTTCCCAGACACTCCTGTGTGTTAATCTCCACATAAAATCTATCTTGTTTATTACAACTGACAGATCTCAAGGTCACCATCATCATCATCATCATCATATCAGCCGAATGACGTCCACTGCTGGAAATAGGCCTCCCCTTCTCCTCCTCCTCCTCCTCCCGCTCTGGGTGGAGCGGCAGGGAGTGTCAGACTTCTACTGACTAAAACCCAGCCATGCTCCTCTTAGTGCCTTTTACGTTCCAGGGCCGCGGTAACTCTTTCGAACAAATCCGCAACCCTGGTAGGCTCTGGCCCTAATGGGCCCCGACCCATGCTGACGTCTGCTGGTTCGGCGCGCGTAGAACACAGCGTGCCGTCAACCCGGGCCTGTTCTGATCGGACGGCGAGCTACCCATTGCTCGCCGTCCACAGGCATCAGTCACTGCGCCATGTTCAGGAGCATCAGTTCCTGGGCGGCGCAGTGGCTGACGTTCAACAGGAGGGGGTGAAATGGGGCCATTACTGGCACTCCATTTCAGCCCCCTCCGGAGCCCTTTGTAGGGGCTCTACTGCGGCTGCTGCAGTAGCAGCAGCCGCAGTGGAACTGGCAATGGCGGCGGAAGAAGCGGCGGCAGTGGCGGCGGTCGCGGCAGAGACGGCGGTGGCGGAGGGCTTCCTCCTGTTTCCGGCTTTGGTGGGTGGGGCGCAGGCCCTACCCCCAGCCCAGTGGTCGGCCGGCTTGCCAGCTGCCGCACAGACTACGCAGTGCGGCGCGATAGGCCTCCCCTTAGATTCGCCACAACAACCGGTCCTGTGCGTCTCGTATCCATCGGCTACCCGCGGCCCTCACCAGGTCATCGGTCCACCTTTTGGGAAGCTTTCCAACGCTGCGTCTTCCGATACGCCATTCCAGAACTTTTCGGCCCAATTGAACATTTTTTCTGCGAGTAATGTCCTGCCCTGCACGTCGATTCTGTAAAATTCAAACAACAACTCGCATTTCAAGTCGTTATTCACTCTCACTTCGCATAAGGTTCAAAATGACCTTGATTTTGCATTCTGTAAGCATCACCTAGGCACTTGCGAAGTGAAGTGAGCTCCAAAGCGACCAACACTGTACTAGTGACTACCACACTCAACAAAATCTAAGTCGGGATTTATCGGTTTTTCATTTTACCAGTTTTTGACACAGATTTTTAGCTATTACGATGTTTAAATTAAAATTTCTTATTTTAAGGAATTTAAGGCAGCTAATAAGTAAAAAAAAAACAGAAAACTCTAAATTCGTGCCGTGAATATAATCTATGCTTACCTTACGAAAAGAAATGACTGACAGATAATATCATAAGTAATCTGTGGACAATATTTTCATTTATTGCCGTTGACGTTTAAAAGTTCGTTGCATTCACAGAGTACTTTTGGTTGCATTGTTTTGTTTACGTTCTGTTTGTTTTTTGATCGATCAGTGCCGGTAATAATAGTGAAATAATCATGAAGTAAGTTTATATTTCTGGTTGTGAATTTCAAAAATAATATTAATTAAAGAAGTGTTTATTTTGTTTTCTAATCCATCAATAATGTTTCAGTCCAAATGAGACACGTTCTTTTCATCCATCGTCGGCTTAAGTAGGTAGGCACTTATTCACTTTATAACTTTAAAAACTTTATTTAAACACTATTTAACTATGATTTATTCTATTTTCACTCATAAAATAGATGCTTTTAATTTGACACTTTGAATCGCGTTCGAGTGCAAAGTGAACGTCGAAGTGACAGGGGAATTACCTTATAGAATGCCACTTTTTACGTCATCTCATACTTTATCTGTCAAAATCTCGAGGTAAATTTAGTTCAACTCGCAAACACGCTCGCAATAGTAGCGCTAGTGTAGATTCGAATTATCAACCGAGTTTTAGAATGCCAATCAAGAAACTCACAGCGGATTCAGATTCGAAGTTTAGAATGAAGTCTTACAGAATCACACTGCTGTTGAGGTCTCAAGGTATCATTCAACGAAATGAAATAAATAATGAAATGAAAATACGGTGAGAATATATATAACATACAGACAGCTATTTCCATTCCATTTGTGTGATTCCTTAGATGACAGAGTGCCGACGTCTTCCACAATATTACAATCTTGATACACGTAAGGATGGCTTATTGTTGTAGTTTCAATTTACCCGAGACGAGAATATTTCATAGAGATTTATTGCCACGAGTATCAACTAGGTACCTACTTGCACGCACGATACCATTATTACCAATGCCAGGTTAGTTATTTTGTAGAATATGATATTACGTTATCTCGTGTAGAAACAGATACAATGGAAAGGCGAAAGTTTAATTTCTTTCTCGTGTGTAATTATAGTGATGGGAACTAAGTTTTTAAGAATCATTTGTTGTCATTAAGTTTGGTTTTCATCATCGTTCAATTTTTTTTGTTTTCCTGCACAAAAAACCAAAAATAAATCCGTGCTTGGCAAGTCCATGTTGTCTGTGTTTATTAAAAGACAGAAGATTATAATATTTTTATCTATTCAACAGTTACTCCTGAGAAATCCATTCGAGCTACGTGATTTATAATTTTAAGTCAGGTATTCGTTTATACAACCATATGAACAAACCACGTAAAGAAAACGGTAATTGCTGTTTGATTTCGAAATTATATTCCATAGACCCCTGAGCGAGACTACTTCCAAAGTTGCATAACGCTTGAAACTCCTCGAAGCCACTGTCAAATGCAATGACGCGTGTACACGGACTACTCTTGTTTGCAATTAAGGAGAGTAATCAGAATAGAAGGTACCAGCCAGGTAAGTGCAGAAGGTCGATTCCATACAATGAGCTAAAGAAAACTGGCTTCCGCGCACACAGATCGCGGTCACTTTCGGCCGAATGTCAGTCACACTATACGCTAGCATTCGTATTACGTACGTGAAGCATTTGAACTACTATTCGTGTGAACATTTTTGCTCGATACAGGCACTTTTTGCAAGGCAACATCGACCTTTTTATGCTAGGGAATACTGCAGCAGACCAAGACAAAGGTGGAGGGACGAACTTGACTCCTACTGAAAAGACTGGCCAACAATGGCAGAGGGCAGAATCGTGTGGTAAAAAGAAAAAGGAGAGGTGACCATAACCGGGTTAAGACAGATAGATAGTACGGAGTTGTCCTTCTGTATTTATCTTTTTAGTGGTAGAAGGGCGATTGTGAGTCCCGTCGTATATTGTTCCAACCCACGCGATTTGAAAATCACCGCGTTTGGGCGCGCTTTCAAACGTAGTACGGTACACTGGTCACTGATTTGACACAGGGATGTAACAGATACTCACGATTTGATGATTGATCTCTTTTGAATTTTGGCACGTAAAAATAAAAATAAAATAAAAAATAAAATATTGGCACCTACGGTCCAATAAATTGGCGCAGCAGCATTTGAACTATACTTGTTTCGTTTTAGCTGGTGAAATCTGTCATAGCCTTTTCTCTGTAATCTATTCGTAGGGATCCGAATAAAAAACTAGGTATTTTTAGTTTCTCTCACTCATTATTATGAACCACTTTTACTACTAAACTAACCCTGAAATCGCAAAAACAACAAATCAGCAGTTCAGCACAGTTACAGTTATGCGCACAAAAATGTATGGGGCAGTCTTAATTTTATTTTTCGCAATTGTGAGTACCCCTTTTCGGGTAGTGCCTTTATTTTTTTACACGTTGTGTATTTGTTACTAAAATTAAGAATCCACAAAAGAAATTGTTGAGTCAATGACCGCTTTTGCCAAGTTAAAACGCAACAACGATACAGCTGCTGTTCAGCGTAATTGTTGTGAAATTCGGACACTGAAAAGACAGGGTTTTGAGCTTAACTAATGTAAAGTTTTCCTGAAAGTTTCAAACAACTTTCAAGCATCGCCACGTTCTCATTTCCTTTGGAAAACTCTTTTATTATAATAAATATACAAGAACTTCCTTTATTTAAAGCTATGATGCAGAATAGGAACTGGAAATAAGTAGTCATTTCTATAAAATCCTCAATGGACATCGGTTGATACCCATTCACCTTTGATAAGACTTCTTTTTTTGTGGACGGAAATCATCAAATGACTCCTTCCGCACTGGGTGGAGCGGAAGGGAGTGTCAGACTCTTACTGACTAAAACCCATCTGTGCTTCTCCTAGTGCACATTGCGTTCCAGCGGGCCGCGGTGACTCCAAGAAAAAAATCCGCAACTGATAACACCTCTAGTTTCAGGCATACAACCATTAGTCCAGTCAAATTAGCTTTGAACCTTGCAAAAATTCCTAACTCTGATTTTTTTTTTGAATCGTGTATTCGACCTTAGCTCTTCTAAAAGTAACAAAAAATTAAACATTTTCCAGAACCGGATCACGGTAAAAAAAACAAAAACGCGTTTATTTTAATAAAAACTCGGAAAAAAATATTAACTCGAAAATGTTAGTTACAATATGTCGAGAATAGGTAAAGCAAATTATTTTCTTCAAAATTAAACATTTTCACCCTCGGGATTTTTGAAAAAATAAAAAAAACTAAATTTTTGAATTGTACTTCAAGCAAAAATATTAACTCCGATTTTTTTTCATAAAATTATTCAATTAAATACCTTAGTACTCTATGCAACAAAATTAAACAATTTCTGTTAACGGAAGATATTAATACCTGTTTTTTTGAAATAGCGGCTCAGGCAAAAATGTAACTCAAATAAATTTAGGTTAACTTTAATTTATGGACCATGTCTCACTTAATTACAAGAAAATTAAACACATCCAAGCAAATCGTAACGATTTTTTTATACTATTAAAGATTGTGTAGTGTATGCACGATTGTGGTGGCGCGTCATTCATTCACCAGCCGTAGCCGGGAGCACACGTGTTCTGAATCTTGCATACCCTATATCCACCTGAGTGCTTATAAGTGTGTTTTATTGGCTCCTGAGACATTACAAGTGGCGACGAGGATAAAAGTAAGCTTACAAAACATTTACCTACCAAAAAAGGGTAAGAATGCACGCTGAAAAATAATGCACGTTGAAAGTTGTTTACGATCAATTAAGCGACTATATTTCTATCTGATAAGGATCGTTAGTAGTTTGGATACTGAAGTGAAAACAGAACGTAGTCACGCTGTACCCACCTACCTACACGTAAATAAATCGTTACCAAGGTAGATGTTTACAGGTAATGATTACTTTGTTGCCTTAGTTTCGTAGGATTAAGTAACGAAAAATAACAATTCTGCTTCGATTGAGGTAAACAACTGATAAGCGTAAATGTTACAAAGCCCATGCAGTGAGTGTTGTTTACAACAAAACAAAGGGCCATGCCTGGATATTACGCAATTATTTGAAATGTGTTGTAATGCAAACAGTAAATTATTGTTAATTATTATTATTGAGTAAGTACTTTCATTTAAATAACAAGATAATTGAGTTATTTGCACGCTTCTTATTTTAAATAAAAATAGTAACCAATTATTATCATAAATCTTGGACATATTTACTTTTTGTTGTAAATAACCTAGATACCCACCTTATTGTAAATATAAAACAAAATCAGTAGATCGATACTATTTTAATCAGGGCACTGGTTTTGCCAGGATCAATTGTTTGCATTTCGTCACGGAAATATCAAGGTCACGCAAATACTATCCGCACATACGACCGTGCTTAAAGAATAAATGTGAGAAAAGACCGGGAAACGTTGATGTAAGCATCATTAATGGCTCACACGGCGACACGGTTGGCGCGGTGGTTCGTCACGTGGTGGACGAGCGATCGGCTGCTGCGCTGCGTGTCGCGGGTTCGATTCCCGCACGGAACAAATATTTGTATGGCCTACAGATAGCTGTTCCGGGTCTGGCTATTTGTGTATGTGAGTTTGTATGTTTGTAAACGCACCCACGATACAGGAGTAATTCCTAGTGTGGAGCAACGTTTAAAAAAAAAAATGCTAGCATATTTATTACTAACTTGTTAGTATACCTAATTTGTTAATAGATAAAGGTTATTATCAGTCAATTTCCATAATAAGTAACGTTATTGAATAAAGTTATTTAGTATATCTAGTTGGTCATACTTACGCTGACGTCGAAGGTCATGCTGAATCCGAAATGCTCTAATGGGCACGCAAATACTAACAAGTGTCCTAAGGCTATGCAGTAGTGTTACTGTTATCTCTATAAAAGTTACCTATCTAAATCAATATTATATAATATAATATATAATTATGAACTGAGTCAATACGTAAACAATTATTGTGACTGGTACACTAATTCATACAACTATCCTCCATTGTTTAGCATCGCATCAGATGAAAAAAATAAGGCCATGCAAACGCAAAACTATGGTTACATGGATAATTACAAAATATAATGTATTGTGCACGTAATATAACCTAACGGTACCTATCATTATGATCGAAGTAATGAGAAATATTTCCCTTTGTTAGGTAGGTATTCCAAAATAAAATAGAATAGAAGATTTTATAATAGGATAAAACGTAAGAAAGAATATGAGTTTATTTGGCACACACATATAAAACTCATAGTTTTATCTTAGTCTACTTATATATTTACATAATGTCGAGTAGCGTATTTACAGCTCACTAAAAATAAATTATACCTACCCACATTAAAAAACAAAAGGTTTTTACTTGTTACCCACATTTACAATTATTTACGTTTTTAACAATTCAATTGGGTTTGGACAAGGTATGAAAGATGTATTATGTTCATGGTTACTTTTATTATATTATTAACAACAATAACATCACAATATTGAAATTAGGTACTTATCTAATAGTATACTAGTACAATATATATTGAGAGAATCATAGTTTTATTAAAGGTTTATCTAAAGGTCACGCAAGGAGCTCGTGGCTAAATTATAACAGCCGCACGGGCCAATCTTCAAGGTAAAGCAACGCTTGCCGAGGTTGGTCTGTGGATGGGTTGCCATCTTAACATACCGAGACTCCTCCGTGCCTCGGGAAGCACGTTAAGCCATTGGTCCTGGCTGTCATTTGTAGATCTTTGGCAGTCGTTACGGATTGTCAGAAGCCAGAAAATCTGACACCAGTCTTGCCATGAAGTACCGTATGACCTAGCCAGTTAATGAGTTGTGGAGGTCAGGTAGGCAACCACTCCACGTAAAATACTGGTATTCAGCTGAATCCGGTTTGACTGGGAGCCGACCCCAATAAAGTTGGGAATAGGAGTGTGACGAACATATTGGTATTGGTTAAGAGATTAGTAATATTCCATGGATTCTCGTATCAGTTATCCGACGAACTAATATATGCTAATATTTAATATTCACATAATCCACAGCTTACTAACTGATACTCTTGATATCCCTAATGGCAAAGTTATTGCATTTGCAGATGACACTGCCATCACATTTACAGCCGATAGTTGGCCAGAGCTTGAACATGTAGCTCAATATGGTTTCAACATAACCCTGGAATGGCTCATCTCACACACACTTACACTAAACACTAACAAAACAAATTTTCTTACGTACTCAATCAGCCCAATTACACAACCACACACTCCAATCACAATAAAAGCACATCTTTGTCAAACCAAAACCTCCTGTCACTGTTCATCTATAGCATCTGTTGAGCATACGAAATATTTGGGCGTAGTGTTAGATAAACACCTAAACTTTAAGACTCATATAAACCTGCTTACTACAAGAGTCCGTAAACTAATATATATATTTAAGAACCTTCGACATGTAGCAAATTTTAACACTATACGGACCGTCTATTTTGCCTTATGCTCCTCTATTATTACATATTGTATTTCCTGCTGGGGTGGTGCTGTAAAAACGAGTCTGAAGCCTCTGGAAATAGCCCACAGAGCTGTTTTAAAAGTTGCTACTTTCCGCCCTATTTTATATCCAACCAGTGAGTTGTACAAAGATTGGAAAATTCTTAACGTAAGGCAACACTATATCTTACAAGCCGTCTTACTACAACATCGCAAAACCCCATTCAAAAAAATCACAAAACGGCGAAAAGATCTAATATGTGCAGTACCGCAAACACGATCATCCTGCATTAAAAGGTTCTGCTACTATCAAAGCCCGAATTTATACAATAAAATTAATAAACATTGTCCAATCTATGGTATGACGTATCTTAAATGCAAAAAGGCAGTTTACTCGTTCCTACAAAATAAAACTTACAATGAGACAGAAAACTTTCTAACAGCGTAAATAAAACTATTCATCAAAATCCACATACACACGCGCTAACTCACACCCACTCACACACGCACGTGCACATAAACACACACACGCACGTGCACATAAACATATACACGCACACTGAGACAGACTACACTTACTCACCTTTTAGAAATTGTTTTTATAATGTACTGTATTTTTCTTTCTTTCTATTCATGTCACCAGTAGTAATAAAATTGTAGTAGAATAAGCCGAATACTGTGTACAATATAATTAAAATACCCTATGGGGACTGGCACTGTACTCCCTTATACAGGTTATTCTATAACCTAGCTGGGAATGCAGCACCTCACCAACATTTCAGTTGTAGTTTTAGTACACTAATTTGTCAAACCTGTAGATTTTCATGTACTACAATGCTTATATGATGAATAAACAATTATTATTATTATTATTATTACTAACATGTACAATAATCTTTAACATAATCTGGGATTCCATTCACTTGACACGGATCGGTGGGATTAGACTCACTCAATCATTCTGACATTCGTGAAGTGATACGTATTAATAAGTATTAGTTAAATATTACTGATGTAAATATTAGTTAAAATATTATAATATTTCTAGACTAATATATTCTTTATTAGCTAATACTGATAAATATCGGTATTATCTTTATCTTTAGTTGGGAAAAGGCCAAACCTATGATGACTTAAAAAGCCACGCAAAGAGTGAATAACTCACAAAGGGCCACGCAAAGAGTGAATAACTCACAAAGGGTCACGCAAAGAGTAAATAACTCAAAAAGGGCCACGCAAAGAGTACTTGCATCTTTAAATTAGGGCTACGCAGTTATGTGTTTCTGTTAATGATTTTCAGTAAAAAGCCACGCAAAAGTAAGAGTCAATTTGATTAAAACCCAAAATGACTCATGCGTCATCCACACTTCCAAACTTAGACCACCCTGATTGCGAAGATGATCAGCCATAATTGTCGACACTCGCAGGGAGAAACGGAAGAGGGCTCTTGAAATTAACGCATTGCCTGTCAACATCGACAATCCCGCTAAGAAACAAGCTACTCTCTACTACGTTGGGGGAATAGCACTACAAACAAGAAGTTAGAACTATAATCTTCCGGGTAGATTGTAGTCAACGTTCATGATGAAGAAGGGGAAGGTGTCGATGTCTATGCATTATCCCTAAAGAAATGAGACAGTTCCTTAAGTTCGAAACAAAGTCCGATTAACAAAATTTATATTTCCTAACAGAAAAAGAAAACAGGAGGAAGTAGAAACATTTTAACGATTCTATTAAGCTTGAAAAATCATGCCGGAAAAGGTCAATTTCATAATAACGAGGAGTATATTATCGACTAAAACACTGAAAAGCGTCAAAGGTAAAGTCGAATGTAGAATCGAATATAAAGTCTAATGTAAAATCACGTACAATTTTACACGTAGAGTCAGATACCTGGTTTTTAATTTCTTTGTTCATATTAATGTGATTTCGATGACTATAACTTGTGCTTGGACTTGGTAATCACGAATACTAGCTAATCACGGATCAAACCTAAAACATTTGTTTCAATGAAACCATTTACGGCTGTAAATGAGAGAGTGACATGGAATAGCTCTGTAACATGAAAAGTTTGTAGACCAATTGCCGTAGAGATTAACGATAGCAAATCGTAACAAGACGCAACAGGTGCAATAGCTCGCGATATGTTGCGTAAAAAGCTGCATCGATAGAAATTGCGAGACCGTTATTATTGATGTTTAGTGATGTAGATACTAAAGATGATTAGATGAGGTCCGTGAGATTTTATTAGAGAGTTTTAAACACTGTGTGGTATAAGGGAAAGCTCAATTTGATTGCACAGAAGTTATTAGCAAACTAAGAGGATTAAGTAAAATCCTAAATTCTAAGGTTCATTTAAGAATTATCAAGGAAATGGACCTGGGTCTACCGACTAAGGGCGCTTGACTCTAAGCGAATGTGTAAATAGCTCCATGATCGTTTGAGAAAGATCTCCGATCACTGCCTCGAGACTTAGATGTCATAGTTGATGACAGTGAAAATGAAACCAAGTCTGATGGCTTGTTTACTAAACTCTTGACCGCACTTCATGAATAATATGAGGCGATGGGTCTCCAAGGAATCGTTGGTACGATTTCTGTCTGTGCACCAAGCACATAGCGCTTAATGTGTTGTAGCACATATCGTGCTAGATATTTTCAAATTGTTGGTGCGATTCAGCAGTGCGATTCTGTAAGCATGTTGAAGTGAATACTTGGGCAGGGCGCGCGACGGGTGAGTTGTCAAACCATACAAATAAGATGGAATGACAGCGCTCTTGTCGTTCACTCCACCTAGGTGAACACCGTGAGATGTCGACAGAATCGACCGGCTGGTCTGTGTTGGTGCATAGATTATAACGGAATTTTCATGAGTGAGTATGCATTTCAGAAATTTATTTTGATAGATCAGATATCTTTCCGTTGAGTAATGTTGTGCTGGGAGCGATGTGCACGAAGCCCCCATGACTGGATATTGTACTACACCCGAAGATGGGTGCTAGTCACGGAAGGCAGTGTCGTGGACTCATGGCGCTACGGTAGGTATAAATGACTACGCTATTCGCTGGCTGCATAGAACAATCGAGGCTTTCGGCGACTGGGACCGCAATTAACTAGGACCGCGGTCCCAGTCGCCGGATCCGCAAAAAATAAATATTTTTCTTCCGGCGACTGGGACCACTCATAGATAACTTAAAAAAATCTATAATTCAAGCCAAAATCGGTACAGTCAAACGAAAAAAATTCTAAATTATTTATATGAAAATCATTGACTCGTTCTAGACATGAATTTATCCTATGCGCTTAGTAATAGATTAAGCTAGTTAGATTAATACTAGCCCGTTTTTACATAATTCACACATGCAGGTAAAACACACACAAAGGGCTTAGCATTGTATAATTATTAATTCTGATTCTTAATTGTTTAAAAATTGTTGATTATTATAAGCACGATTTATGTTATTTTTTGATTATTATTATTAGCATGATTTATGTGTGTGTTTTTGTTACGAAAGTTTTAAATAACAGAACTGTAGTCAAAGGCTGTTTTTTTTATATCAATAAATGATGTTTTTAAATCAAAAAGGATTTTGTCTTCAATTATTACATCTAAAATTTTTCGTTTGACTGTACATTTTTTGATTTCAGTTATCATTTATGAGTGGTCCCAGTCGCCGGAAGAAAAATATTTATTTTTACGGATCCGGCGACTGGGACCGCGGTCCTAGTTAATTGCGGTCCCAGTCGCCGGAAGCCTCGAACAATCAAGGGTGTAGTGTAGACAAAATCAAACTGGTCAATTTATGTATTAACTTTATAGATGTACTCTTTCTTTTTTTGAGTTTTATTTTTCTATTAACTCACACACTGTTTTATTAATGGTTCCAATATTTGTAAATATGTGAGTACCATGTACTTATTAAGAAAATGAAAAAGTTTACCTCTGCTGGTAATACTTTGATTCCTAGAAGTAGTATACTCTAGGTGCATCAACCTCACTCACATATATTAAAGTTAATTTTTGTATTCAAAATATTGTAAAACATTTACTTGAAAAGAGTAACTATGGAGTTTCTTGTCCGTTCTTCTCCATAAGAATTTACCCTTGCGAACGGACAGTAGAGTCACCTTATTTTGTATACATAGTATTTGGATATAAATGATGACGTTCAAAAGAGCCGTTTGATGGCCTTATTGAAATGAACGTTTTGACTTTGACTTTGACTTTGCTGAAATAAGACGATTTTGTGAAAAATACCGATTTGCTGCAATCATTTCAAGAGCACATGTTGCATGATTTTATCTATAAATAAAAAAATGGGTTAGTTGCACCATTTGTAATTCAAGAATGATTTTTTTTAACTTTCCTTCACCCTGAATAGCAGAATAAATATTTAAAAAAATTGGAAGAATTCAAGAAACAAAAGTTATGAGCAAAATTCATTTTCTCATGCATTTTGTACTCTGACTGATTCTGACACATGAATGAAACAAAACACGGATGAGCCAATTCTAATAGTTGAACTTAACTGAGTGCGGCAAAAAAGATGCCATTTTATTAACAATTAAAGGGATAGGTAATAAATAACGTCTGATTTGTTTAATTTTGATAAATTATGGTTTGTGTTTGTACATTTTCCATTATTAAACAACTTTCACGAGAGTTACATTTTTGCCTGAATAGTTATGTGACAATTTCTTATATCTCGGAACCCCGAGGTAGTATTGTTTTAATTTTCTCAATATAAATAAACATGTTAATTAAAATCCATTTAGCATTATTTTTGTCAAGTTAATATTTTTGCTTGAAGTACAAAGTCAAAAAATAACATTCTTTAAAAAAAAGTATAGTTCCGTGGATGAAAAACGTTTAATTTTCTTACCTACTTGTACAGCTCAATCTGTTCTACAAATGTCCCAAACTAACATGCCAGTTAATATTTTTTCCCAACGAGTTATTATGAAATTAAATGTTTTGCTAAAAAAAACGAACATCCGGGGGTTAACTTTTTGCGGGATACATTTAAACATACTTCTCTGCTTATACTTTACACATTAATGGCAAAAAATCGGAGTTAAGAATTAATGCTAAGTTTGCCTTATTTTCGGCGTAATTTGACCGGACTACATATTGATTTGAAAATCGAACAAATTGAATTTTGATTAATGGCCTGTCCGTTCTGCCGGACTAATTGCCCTTACATAACATGAAGGGCAAGTTTGAACGTCGGACTATAGTAACAAATTAAACAAAACTTCATACAACATTAATCTTAACTTTGTTGTTCAAACTTCAATAGGCTTCGATCCACTAGTTGTCACTTTGTTCTGAACATTGTGCTGAAACATTACTCGAGTAGATCTAGTTTCAGTTTTCATTGTATTTCAAAATTGAGCTTCTGCTACTTATAAGAAATGAGGGCCTTGGGTAATTGGATATTCTGTTACTTATACAACGTGTAACAGAATTGCAAAATTGTTTTTTTTAGCCCGAAATGGTATTATTTATATTTCGTAAAGATCTGATGAAGAACTTCGGAGATAGACAGCTAAATAGATATGGATTGGTTGGAATTTTTGGGGGGCTGCACGAAATTTTTGAAATATAAATAAAAACACAACCTTTAATTCTCGAACGAGCCCTCATTATACACTTCTAAGTCATCTGGCCACTTCTTTCTAGACCAATATTGACGGTGCTTTCCATTTTCAGGAAACCATTGTGAGGAGTTTGGTATCCTAAAGTGTAATTTTTTTGTCAGACATCTACTGTATTTCCAAATAAAATTTCCGGAAAACGTCATAAAAAAATAGAAGGCTTTAATAAAAACTCCGCGCGTTGAAAATCGAACACTGAAAACATCGACAATGCAAAATCCAAACAATGCGATTTGGTTCGTTTTTTATTTTCAAAAGGAAACATTGGTTTAAATCAGCAATAGCTTCTTACATTGTGATGGGAAAATCACAACTGGCATTTTCCTTGAATGAAAAATGGACGAGATTTTAATCGAAATGAAAGCTTTATTTACAAATCTCTCAGAGCCTCCAAGCCGATATCTTAGTGGGCATTATCGTCGAGCATTGACATTGGGCATTTTATTAACTAAATCTCTTCGTAAGAAAAACTTTAACTGGAACTTTAAGTTTTCGAAAAGTTTTAAATTTACCTCAATTGAAATAGCTTATCTCTAGAAATATACATAAATACATGAAACTAACGATTTTATAACTAGGATTTCAAAGTAAACCCACTAAAACAACTTGTTGGTTATAGATTTTTTTAAATTATTCAAATACGCTAAGTATTTGAATAATTTAAAAAAATCTATAACCAACCTATACCTTTACTTTACCTTACCTTTTACAATATACTTACATTACTAATTTCTGTAAGCATTGGATTTTATTTGAACTCTTTCTAGGGAACTTTAAATACGTTAGAAACAAACATAAAAACGTAATCGGACCTTAAAACTCGTTTACGATATCAACACCTACAGAGCAATATTTTCGAGAAAAATTGGTAATCCCGATTTTAACAGATCTAAAAATCTGTTAAAATCGGGATCCGGCTTCAAAAACACCACCGACCAACAAAAGCGTCTTTATTATAAATTTCTCACTAAACAGCCAGTTTCGAAATAGTCTCAAGTATCTAAATTCTTAATTATTTGGTTGCCTTATCAAGCTTACCAAATGACAGCATAACTTAAAATTGGATAAAAAGAACACAGAAACACCTTTCAAAAAAAGAACAAGGACTTAATCAGAGCTCATTCACAAAATCAGATCAAAACACGATTTCAACCATTCGTAAAGGACTACTTTTATTCCAGTTCCACACGACACAAACGTCCAATAACCATTAGCAACCAATAAAAGCCTCATCATTACAAATTTCTCACTGAACGGATATCAAACACTGCATGACATACTGGCTAGTATTCCATGTTAGTATATAAGGCTTATCTCTAGAAACTAATAAACAATTCATTTTCTTCAGAGTCCGTTAAACCAAATTTGTAGTCGGTTTCTTAAACAATCAAACCACTTTCAAAATAAGAACAAAAATTTAATCAGAGCTTAAAAGCTCATTCACAAAACCCGATTTCCCCCATTCGAAAAGGACAAATTTTATTCCAGTTCCACCGACACAAACGTCCAAAAACCATCAGCAACCAATAAAAGCCTCTTTATTACAAATTTCTCACTGGCCGGATATCGAACACTGCATGACATACTGGCTGGTGTTCCATGTTTGTAAATCAAAACAGCGAGGGCGGGAGCGCGGGGCCCAGCCGTCTAGTCTGCCGAGCGACTCCGGGCGACGCGCACGGCGCGACTCCCCTCGCGGACTTATCGTACGACATGAAAGTGTGACGTGTGTTTTGTTTAGAACTCGGATTAAGGTAGAGTGATGAGTTTTATACGTTCGTAGTTTTAGGGGTGTAGTTGGATTTTTTGGGGTGTAAGAGGAGGTTGAAAATTGGGTTTTTTTTTGTAATTTTAATTGAAAAGTGTTTTGAATCGTATGTGTATGATGGGTTTCTATGAAATTTTGGAAACTGAAAAAATTTTCTTGAAAAAAATTATGTGTTTGGAAATTATAATTGTTTATTTTTGAACTAGTTTTGGAATAATTTAATATTTTGAGCTTTAAATATTCCAAGACATGATCCTTAAAGCTGTCAGATCCCAATCAATTAAACAATGTACTTTTCCAATTTTAATTTTCACAAAAGCACAAGCAATTTTCCACGAGACACAATTTAAATGTATTCGAGCACACCTAGACGCATACTAATATGTCTTATTAATCCCAGGAATACAAAACGGGCAATTTATTAATACAAATACAAAATGAATATTCATCCCACATAATTTCGCACCTCTAAAAGTAGGGTCTATATTTGTAAACGTGACAATAATTCTATTTGGGCGATAAATAGTTGCCTGCACTTAATATTCCGAGCAGTCGGCAACTTACAAATTCTCGAGTTGGGAATTATCGCTGCCTACGCGAGTATGTGAGCTTTTATGACGCAGATTTACTTAAGTGATAAAGTTTTGCTGTAGACGTTTAGATAATTTGACGCCTTCAGGTTATAGATGTATATCTCTCGTTTCAATTATATTAATGCTTGATCGTACTATATCTTAATTTCATACAAAGATCGTGGGCTTCAAAGGTGAAGGTTGAAGTTAATCTTATCTTATGCCATCAACGTGGGAATGTTGCCAGCCTTTTAAGAACCTTACCAGTGGCCAGCGTTTAGGAGGACTTTAGGTTATTTTTTAGTTTTAGTTAGTTAAGAGTTTTTTTTTAAATGTTTATTATAGTAATGGTAAAAGAGTCTAGCTAGATGATTTTTATATTTTATAATGTTACGAAAGGTGGAATTAGGCAACGCTGAATAAATTCGTAATCTGTAAAATACAGTCCATCTGGCTGGGTCCTAATAAGTTCATTATGTTACAATAATTTCAAAGGTCTCTTGATTGTGTGTTTTTAATACATTATATTAAAGCAATATCTAGCTAAAGACCATAACATATTATAAGTAAATTAGAGAGGTAAATAAAGTACATACTTCCGCAAAAGAGTTAACCTATTTGTGACCTTTACCATACTTCAGAGGTGGATTCACATTGGTCCCTTACTTTCCACTGCGAGGGTTATAATGATAAGTTATTTCCTCACATACGCTCCCCTAACAGATATCGGCACCAAGCCATCAATCATTTAGCTACGTAAATACATACTCTATTTGACTACCTATCGTATTTACTAACCAATATTTTTTATGACAAAAAATACATCCTCTTAAAACTTTGCACGAAATTGACGTAAATATACCAACAGTTCAATATTAATTGGCATTTAACTACACATTATAATTAACGAAAGTGCGAGAACTGTGAACGAGAATGAATGAAATGAATGAAAATCCTCTCTTGCATTGAACACGGGGATGCTGCGAACATTTAATTGCACATTAATCTCCCATCCATGTGCTGGCAGCGTTTCGAGACAGCAACGTTATTCGCAATCCGTCATGTCTTTCAAACTTGATGTGTCCTTTGCTAATGAAACCTAGTTTAAGTACCTACGTCTTCCTAGTTATATCTACACTGTTATGATATATATCTATACTAGTATTATAAAGATGTAAAGTTTGTCAGCTTGTGAGGTCGTAGGGGGTAATCTCTGCATCTATGGAACCGATTTTGGAAATTATTTTTGTATATGATAGCCACTTTCATGAGGAAGGCTATTATAGTATAGATTATATAAAGCATAGTTAGGATTTAAACCTACCTAGCTCTAACATAAATGCGACATGATACCTAAATATGTCATAAAGTCATGTTTCAGTAAGTATTTTACCTTCCGGTACGTATTTACTTTTTCATTTTCCGCCTTATGAGCAATTTTCAGTGCTTAAGCCGCGGAAGGACTTTGTAAGTGAGAACATTATGAGCCCTGAAAATTTTTCGGAACGACAGGAAATGGAAACATTTGAATAAGTACCACGGTGATAATGTATTGGGAACCGTATTTAGTTCACTGAAGGGTTTGTAAACTATACAGGGTTATTTGTAAAACACCAATAACCTTTCAGTGCGTGAAAGTACTCATGATTATAAACAACATTTGTTATGAGACCAACCCTGAAAAATCGAAAAAAAAGTAAAAGTAGTAAGTAAAAGTCCGACTAGTAGTTCCAGAGATTAGCGCGTTCAAACAAACAAACAAACTCTTCAGCTTAATAATATTCAACTTTTACTATGGGACCAAAAAAATCAATTCAGAATTCAGTAAATTTTGTCGAGTTAGACTCAAAGAAATGTATAGAGCAGTCGATTTATTTTTTCGCGATTTCAGTGTTGTTCCTATAGTAAAAGTTGTTCATAATGATGAGTACCCCTTAATAAGTATTGCGTTTATTCTGTTACACACGTTGTAGATATAAATAAAATTATCACAATCGAATTACCAATTTAATACCGCCTGGATTACAAAATATGCCAGCCACTATAATAACCCCAACTCGACACAACTGCATATTCAAACACTACATATTATGCATTAAAGCTCCAATTAACTCAATTGAATATGAGATACCGATACCGAGACCGTTGATGCAAATAATTATGGTATTTTAGTAGATATAAAAATAATATTTACTTACATTTAGTCCGTCCGATGGATATTCAAAAATTATTATTGGACAAGTATTTTTTACAATTTAAAATCGATAAAAATTGATAATTAGAGAAAGCGCATCAAACTTGAAGAGCGATGGTGACGCCAGGTTTTAGTAAAAAAGTGTATTATCGCGTGACGTCACGCGTGTTTTCAACGCACTGTATCGTTTTCTTCTTTATTTTTGATTAGAATAAAAAACAAGTGTCTAATATTATTTGGAAATCTATCAGACGGAGATAATAGATTTTTTCGGTAAAATAACCTAGGTTTCGGTATGACGTCAGATGTTAATAGGGCAACAGGGCCTACCCGACCTATGAAAGGCCTCGACGTTATAATAGGGATAATAGTAGGAGTTAGTTTAGTGCGACCACGTACGAAATAACTTAGTTTAAGCCCGAGGGATATTGTAAAGGTGACGAAATTAGAAATAGTTGCGCACGTGTAAGTGGTACAGGGTTTGCACGTGTTTTTAATGTACAGGATTGTAGACTGGTGTGTAGGTGTGTTGAATTTGTTAGTAAATTGAATCATATGTTATTTAACCGCTGCGGCCCCGACATGTGAAAATTCCCAAAAAAAAATACATCTTATGTAATAGGTAAATAAACATTAAATTCGCGTCGCAACACACCGGTGTGTTGCCGGGGCCGGAGCGGTTAAAATGCTCGTCCAATTGAGAATATTCGTTTGTTATGAAATTGTGTTTTTTCCACTTCATGAGTATATTTTTCAGTCACCGTTTAGGTTTTAGTGTAAATCCATTCTAGTACATGCCGACTCCAAAATCGCGGAAAAAGCAGCTGTTCAGTACATTTGTTCAAGATAAGCGCACAGAAATATATGGGGCAGTCGATCTTTTTTCGCGATTTCAGTGTTGGTCTCATAGTGAAAGTTGTTCCTAATGATGAGTACAATGATCCCATAAGAGGTTTATTCTCGTTTATTCTGTTACACGTTGTATGTTTAAATGTATTTACACACAAACATTCTATAAATGACAAGGTAGTTGTTTTAACATTATACAATGATGATGTTTTTAACAATGAATGAATGAATGAAGTATATAATTTAGGTTTAGACGAAGGAAGATTAAATTAAGATTAAAATGAAACTGTCACTACCATTCTGATTCTGAGTACAGATTAATACTTCAGCATTGTTCTGAAACAGGCCTTAGAAGTTATGATATACCTACTATATTTGGGTGTCTATGTTTAATAAGACGTTTACTTAAGACTGTAACCGCTTAGTTTTACGACTCCACAAACTCTATTGCTCGCAGAATAACTCGTTAATGTGTACATTAACAACTTCGCACTGTAACTATTACGTGTGAGAATATAATTTCCTTTAGCGTGGATATAAATATCCAAGTATTCACCGTTTAAGCGAGTTTATAGCGAACTAGTTCTTACTCGCGGCTTCGCTCGAGTTAATATTGATTTTCACCAAACAGTTGCCTGTACCTAACAGTCTACAAGGTCCTATCTATTTCTTTACCTGTAAAAATCATTTTAATCGGGCGATTTATGCGTGAAAGAGTAACAAAGAAACAAACAAAATAATTTTCACATTTAAAATGTTAGGTATATAGTTGGGATACAATATATTAGGACCAGGGGCCTAACCACCAACTCTTAAAGCAGTATTACTTCAATATTACTTCCAGTGGGAAAGAGACGGAGCTATACAGGACGTATAGCTCTGTCTCTTTCCCACTGGAAGTAATATTAAAGTAATACTGCTTTAAGAGTTTGTGGTTTAGGCCCAGGCCTTCAAAAAACTACTACAAAGTGAAATAACTTTAGTTCCGGAAGACGGTTTGTTTGTTTGTACTTAAGTTTCATTTTAGTGCCACCGCCTCCTGAAAGAATCACGTAAATTAGTCCAATGAACACAGAAAAATCGCTGTCATTTTCATGATTTCTTTGCCTAGGTTTCCCTTTTCCTGTGTCAATCCCCACGTTCCTGTGATCATCAAGATCTACCCGCGATGGCAACGACGTTTTCTGTATGTAAATTTCGTCGAATTCAAGCTTTTTTTTTTAAATTCGGTTAATTACTCACAAATAAACTGTTCCAGGTTTATAATTTCTCCGTGAAAATCATGAATTTACTTTTTCTACATTATGAAAATTACTCATCATAAATACCTATTAAATGCGGGTTGTAGGTAGGCATTAGTTACGTATTTACTGGCCCTTTGAACTCGACTTATCCTTCTGGGAATCCAATGCGGCGATAACGCTATTTAACCATCGTACATCGAAATCCCTTGATTTGTGAACTGTTTGTTATTAGTGTCGATCAGTAATAGAGAATTATTGTCCAACTAGTTTACTTCAGCTATAACTTAAGCTTACGTTATAGCTTATTTGCGTAGGTAATACCTTCTCAGGCTAATCGGTTGTTGCGGAATTTGTTCGAAAGAGTAACCGCGGCCCTGGAACGCAAAGGGCATAAGGAGCAACACGGATGGGTTTTAGTCTGTAAGACACTGCCTTCCCCTCGGCCAGAGTGGAAGAAGTCATTTGATGAATTCCCATCCATAAAAAAGGCAAATCGGTTAGGTTTGCCCAAATAGTCACACCGTGGTTTCTTTGCCGCCTTGAGATCTTCAATGAAAGTTATAAGTATTTCAACTTTATTTTACAGTATCTGTTTCGAAGCAAATCAGGTGTGCACATTTTTCTTGTTTTATTTGCAAAACAAAATAGCTCTATTTAAAGTGCAGTTTAGTTGGCACACCAAACCTTTCTTGCTTTATAATAAACATTCCAGCTGTCTCATAACATTTCTTCGTACTGTAGTAATTTTGACTTTTATATTAGGCGTTAGTGGCACAAAGCGATGTCAGACGGCTTTCAGCACGTCGTTCTTAGCGCTCGTAGTCTGCATCACAAAGAATTCCTTTCTTTCTGGTTTTGTGCGACGAAACGCAGATATAATGTAGGCAAACTTAACGCGAACTTTTGCGTTTGACGTATTGTAATAAGTAATGCCCGTTAGTATACCAAGATTTTAATATGCTTCTATGTAGGTACTACAGATGTGGTAGGCTCACAAATACTGGGTGTAACTAAATGGTCATATGTTAAAAACTGACTATGACTTCTTTAATTTAAAAAAAGTGGTTCATTCACATAGGCAGCACTGCTTCTCATTGTTTAAAATATGACCACCCATTTCTGTTATACCCGGCTTGTACAGGGGGCCTACCACAACCTCTTAAAACAATATTACTTTAATATTACTTTGCGTTCCGCTCTGTTGGATTTTCAACGCTCGGATCAGCGCCGAGAGTTGAAAATGCAACAACAGAAATTACAAAGTAATATTAAAATAATATTGTTTTAAGAGGTTGTGGTAGGCCTCGAAGGCCTCACAATGTCAGTATGATTTTTGGCGGAAGGCATTTGATCACATCGTAACTTTGCTTGATTAATAATGTCATCAATTAGCAGACTATTTCGTTGGCAAATTTCTTGGTCTGTTTAAAATGACGCGTAAGCTAAAAATGTATACTCGAATTTAACTGAATTATTTATAACACGTATCTAATTATAAGGCACAACCCCTGTATTCTACCGTCATACTTAGACGGTAGGGTTCAAAATCGTGTATTTTAATTATTTTTAATTTCCATAGGTATGAAATTAATATCAAAAATGAAAGTTACGTCAATCCCTGAGAACCGTAAACCCTATAAAATATTTGGAATATTTTTTAAGCATATTAAATGGTTGAAATACTTTATGCATTCCTTTTACTACATAAGATCCGAAATTCCAATCCCAAATTAAACTACTAGCTTCTTCCGCGGCTGCGCTCGTGTGGTTTAACTCGTAGGAACAGTGTATTCTTCCGAGATAAAGAGCAATGGTGTGTGTGTGTGTGTGTGTGTGCAATGGAAGAATTTTCGAAATCGGATGAGTACAAACAAACAGTTTTCACTTCTTTGTAATATTTGTTTAGAAGTTCAGATCATTTCTTCAATAAACAATATTTTTAAGAAGAAGAAGTTTAGAAGTTTTGAGGGCCTAGCGCGAATGTTTTTGACGTATAGTAACATAGCGTAAAATTTTACTATAACTATAATACTCGTTTCGCACATAACTTTTATTTGAATTGGATACTATGCAGGGTTATTTGTAAAACACCAGCAACCTTTCAGGGGGTGAAAGTACTCATCATTATAAACAACTTTTACTATGGGACCAACTCTGAAATATCAAAAATTAAATCAGCTGTTTCATACAAAATGCAATAGTCACCCGATGAAAATGTATGAAATAGCAGATATTTTTTTACATTTTTCAGGGTTGGTCTCATAGCAAAAGTTGTTTATAATGATGAGTACTTTCACCCCCTGAAAGGTTGCTGGTGTTTTACAAATAACCCTGTATATTCATTTTTTTATTCATTTTTATTTCTTTCATATTCTTTTTTATTTTTTGTATGATACAAATTGTGTATGTCGCATAAAATTAAACCAAAATACTATAGGGTTGTAGTTTATATTCAAAGTTCACTTACGTTAACGTTAGAGGTACCTACGTTAAAAATATTCGTGCTAGGCCCTCTGATCACTTCCATACAGTATTGCGATAAGCACGTGTATCTAAGTTAAACATTTTTGTATTTTGTTCCTTTTTAGAGTTCCGTACCTATCCGAAGGGCATAGCAACAAAGATCAGCACGCTATATTTCATAAATAGTTAAAGGCGGACAGTTCAAATTTTCACAGTGTATATTTCAAACTAGCTTTTGCCCGCGACTTCGTACGCGCATATCCCGATTTTTCCCGTTCCCGTATAGCCAGCCTTCCTTGTGAATGTGGTTATCATATTAAAAAGAATTTCCCAAATCCGACTGGTACAGTCAGCACCAAAAGTCGATAAACAGAATTTTTCCCGTAACTCGAGTTATAAAGCGCAGGGTTTTTCCTAACCTACGCGGTGCACTTAGGTCACTAACTAAACAACAAAAGTCGAAACTCAAGATTTGCCCACAAACGCAGTAAGAAAAACCCTGCGCTTTATAACTTGAGTTACGGGAAAAATTCTGTTCATCGACTTTTGGTGCTGACCGTACTTTCAGAGATTAACGCGTTCAAACAAACTAGTACCTAGATAAATAATAAAAAACATGATTTTTAATTTGTGGTACTTATAGACTCTTCGTATGCGAGTCCAATTCGCACTTGGGTGGTTTTACAAGAACTCCTCAAATCATGGCGAGAAGTCTCGACATAATTACCGATCGCCTACCGACCAAATTCGGTCGTTAAGTCCAAAAGCCACCAATACACAGTCAATTTCAAACGCGATCCACGATCAAAATCAATGATCTGATCCGTGGATCGAGTTCAAGATTGACAGTGTACAGCCAGCTTTAGGAGTTATAATTGAACGAATTCAGTTGATAGGCGATCGGTAACTATGTCGAGACTTCCCACCGAGATATAATAAAAACCGACAAGAAGTTCCTAATATCTTATTTTAACTCCATAACCAAGAACCTTTTTTTTTACGGGGGGAAATCCTCATAATAAGTGGTTGTGTGCAGCGCATGAAATGGACTCAGTCCATGAACGAGAACGTCATGCGCGCATACTACGGGTCTACAGAGGGGGGAACTAACCTCACTGCGTACCGTGTCAGGATGCTGTCTCTGTTTCAGGACCTGGAGCCAACTGTGAACGTCTCGGCCCAACGATTGTCGGATCAGGTGCGGGTCATCCAACGTAATCACAAGTTGGACGATGCCGCACTTGATAGGCTGCGCTCAGAGGTACTGAACAACCTTGTCATCTCGACCCCGACACAGTCCGTGGTACAGGCGCCAGCTAGTGGCGCAATTACACCGCGGGCCAATAATGTTTGTGATGAGGTAGATGATAGGGTTGTCACGGTAAGTAGCCAGTGCAACGACCGACTGAGGAGCGCGCTGGAGGATGCGCTTCGCGAGTACAGATCCACTCCGACCGAACTTAGGCCTCGAATTCCACGGTTGCCTATGCACAAAAAGAATAGGGCGCTGGTGTGTGCCTTGGACTCGCTGCTTGAGAATATTTTTGAAAGCAGCGAGAACCTCGTTGATACGCACTCAATCCTGTATTGCGGGGCTGTTGCGGCATGTCGTATAGCAAACGTAAAGTTTACAAATAGTGACGTAGCTATGCGACCAAAGTCTGCTGCACCAGCTTGGCAATGCAGGATCGAGCGGCGTATTGATGAAGCCAGGGTACTCATCGGCAAACTATACTGCTTCAGGGAGGGCAATTTACGACCACGCGTGATGCGCTTTGTGAGGCGGGCATTTTCGGGGACTGAAATCAGTCCTCAGGAGTACATGTCCCGTATTACAGAGCGCATCGACTTCCTGAAGCAGAAAGTTTGTGCATGGGCGAACCGTATTCGACGGTATAAGAGGCGGGTTGATCGATACTCGCAGAATCGCATGTTCCAGAGCGATGAAAGGTGGGTATACAGGGCTTGGGAGCGACCTGAACAAAGTGTGACGGACGTGTGCCGACCGGATGATATCGCCACGAATACATTCTGGCGAAACATCTGGTCGGTGCCCGTCTGTCATGCCGAGGGTGGTTGGATGCGCGATGTCGAGCGCGTGTGTGAAGCTATACCACCAATGGAACTTATCAACATCACCCCATTGGATGTAGCCAAAGCAGTCCGTCCGTTACCAAACTGGAAATCTCCAGGACCGGACGGACTGCATAACTTCTGGCTAAAATGGTATAGCAGCTCACACGCACTCCTGGCATCTCAATTCCAATCATCCTTAGAGTCTGGGTCGCTACCACAGTTTCTAACAACTGGCGTTACCCACCTGCTCCATAAGACAGGTAGTCCCGCGGAACCCAAGAATTATAGACCGATTACTTGTTTGTCGACGGTCTATAAACTTCTTACATCCATTCTGAGAGTGAAAATTAATGATCACATTGAGAATAACTCAATTATGTCCGCTTCTCAGAATGGATGTAGGAAAGGGTCCCGCGGCACTAAGGAGCTACTCCTCATAGACATGGCCATAAGCCAACAGGTTCGTCGATCCCGCAAGGATCTGTCGACATGTTGGATAGATTACAAGAAGGCCTATGACTCTGTGCCACATACATGGCTCATGAGGGTGCTGGAGTTGTACAAAATAGATGCAACTCTACGCGCCTTCCTTGAGTCATGTATGAGGCAATGGAAAACGGTTCTTCGATATCCAGGATGTCGACCGATTCAAGGGAATGATGAGCCTGTATGGATTAAGCGGGGAATATTCCAGGGCGACAGTTTGAGTCCACTTTGGTTTTGCTTAGCTCTGAATCCTCTTAGCACACTGCTGGAGGATTCAGGCCTAGGCTATCGGTTGAGAAGAGGTGGTCAAGCCATATCTCACCTCCTTTACATGGATGATCTGAAACTCTTTGCCCCCAACAATTTGCGACTGATGGAGCTACTGAAAGTAACTGAAACCTTCAGTAGTGCCATCAGGATGGAATTTGGTGTGGACAAATGTGCAGTCATGCATGTAAAGAAAGGGGAGATTATGGAATCTGAGGGAATTCAACTCTCGGATTCCATACAGGTTAGATCCCTTAGCTCAACCGAAACCTACAAGTATTTGGGTATGTCGGAAGCGTTGGGCATTAACGGTACTGACATGAAGCAATCGCTGAAGGAGCGCTTCTTTGGCCGCCTGAAAAAGGTTTTAAACAGCCTTTTGTCGGGCGGAAATAAGGTGCGCGCCTTCAACGGTTGGGTCATGCCGGTATTAATGTACTCTTTCGGCATACTCAAATGGACTCAAACCGAACTCGACGCCCTGGATAGAAGGGTCCGTACACTGCTGACTGCAAATCGGATGCATCACCCACGATCGTCGGTGATGAGACTGTACATCCCGCGTAAATGTGGAGGTCGAGGCTTTTTAAATGCTAAGACTCTCCACAACCGCGAGATGTGCAGTCTCAGAGAATATTTTCTCAAAGCCGATGTGGGTATGCACCGAGATGTGGTCACAGTGGACAAGGGACTCACCCCGTTGTCCATGGCGAAAGAGAACTGGCGCAAACCTGTAATACTTACTACAGATGACCGCAAGGAGGTATGGAAAGGCAAGGAGCTTCACGGGCGCTTCTATCGGGCTCTTTATGGGTCCGACGTAGATTTCTCAGCGTCCGTGGCCTGGCTACGTTTTGGTGATCTCTTCGGAGAAACTGAAGGTTTTGTTTGTGCAATTATGGACGAAGTTATCTTGACGAACAACTACCGGAGGCATATTATGAAGGACGGGACGGTTGACGTGTGTCGGGCATGCCACCGTCCGGGTGAGTCCATCAGACATATTATCTCTGGTTGTTCTCGTCTGGCTAACGGCGAGTACTTGCACAGGCATAACCAAGTGGCCAGGATTATTCACCAGCAACTTGCTTTGAAATACAAACTTGGGGATTCTGAGGTACCGTATTACAAGTATGTGCCCGACCCAGTTCTCGAAAATGACCATGTCACGTTGTACTGGGATCGGTCTATCATCACTGATAGGACTATCGTCGCTAATAAGCCCGATATAGTGGTGATAGACCGATTAGCGCGCCGCACAATGATAATCGATGTTACCATTCCACATGACGAGAACCTCGTGAAAGCTGAGAAAGAGAAACAAATCAAGTATCTTGACTTAGCGCACGAAGTTGTCGACATGTGGAATGTGGACTCGGCTGTCATTGTGCCGATCGTCGTTACGGCCAATGGCTTGATAGCCAAAAGCTTCGACGACCACCTGTCGAAGCTGGCGTTGCGCAGTTGGGTAAAGGGCCTGATACAGAAAGCAGTACTCCTCGATACGGCTCGTATTGTGAGGAGGTTCCTTTCTCTGGAGCCCTAACCACCGGTAGCTTGGACCCAGCTCCCGACACCGGCGGATTACTATTTTTATATTTTTAAATGTTTTTTTATTGTTTTTTTTTTGTTATTGAAATATTTAAAAATATAAAATGTATGTGTAAGAAAATAAATAAAGAGAATAATAATAATAATAATAATAATAATATCTTGGGACAACTCACACACGGCCATCTGATCCCAAGCTAAGCAGAGCTTGTGTTATGGTAACCAGACAACTGATATACATACTTATATAATTTATAAATACATACATATTATAGATAAATTACACCCAGACAGAACAAACAATAATGCTCATCACACAAAGTTTGTCCTGGGTGGGAATCGAACCCACGACCTCCGGCTTTGCAGTCAGGGTCACTAACCACTAGACCAACAGGCCAGTCATGGATGTCCTCCGCCCTGGGGCGGGCGGAGGGGTCTGTCAGACTCTTACTGACTGAACCACCCCGGTGTTCCATCTTCCACCTACGCCGGGGATCGCGGGGGGCGCTAACATGCATGCTGATTGCAGTTTGAAGCCTCATCGAAAGAAACTACCTAGGTATTATCAAGTTAATTTTGATTGGTTTTCAAACCATGCCAGTTGATGCAAATGCAGATAACGGACTCAATTTTGGCAAAATTATCCTGGGTGGTAAAAATAGGTTAAACTAAAATATCTACGATGTTCGTGTCGTAGATATTTTAGTTTAACCTATTTTTCGAATAGTTCGAAATTGTTTAGAGTGTGAAAATCTATTACATTTAACAGCATTGGTACCTAATAACTTTTGGATGGAACACTTCGAACTAAACTACATAGACACCTATAAAGTCCAGTAACCTTGGGCTCTAGACAAGTGACATTCTGTCAACGGTAGCGTGGCTCAAGCAATTGGCAATACGTCAAAAATGAATGGGATTGACAGATGCTATCGAAATGTCACGTGATCAAATTCCTACGTTTTGGAATTTCGACAGTCGCACTCGCTAATTGAATGGCACGTTGCCTAGAGCCTCTTGTCACCTGAAAGTAATGAGTACTTTGTGTCAAATCCGGTAGTTCAGATTTTTTAAAGACTTATTTATGACGTTGGCCCAATGAATAAACCAAGTTTGTGACCTCGAGCGAACGCAACTTTGTCAAAAATCGAAAAAACCTTGGCGGAAATTTCGGCAGTATTTTCGATATTACCGGCTTTGACGTAAGAAGTTACTGGACTTCTAATATTTTTCTCTAATTCTATTTGAGAATCAAATATTGAATATCGATTCATGTAAACCTCATTTTATAAACTTCAAGATATTAACTCTCCCTGCTCTACCTATTTATCTACGCGGCCTCAATTTTAGTTGAATCAAACATCAGTACTATGACACACTTAAAAACATCCCACACTGCAGTATAAAAATATATAATAAGTTACCATCATTAAAAATAATATCGTGTCTTTGAAGCTGATCCCGCTTAAAAGACGGTCAGTATCCTACTGCCAAACATAGGCCTCTCTTCTCGATACCCGCGAGATGGTATGAATGCTATCTGCAATCCGCCGGAAAACCAACACTTTTCCTACCAATCCTACATGCCACTTGGTCTCTCCCTCAGGTACTTACTCCAGTTCCAATACTACATTATTTAATCAACTTTTGAAAACTTTCAAAATTTTACTTAGTTCGTTTCAGGTGTCATAAAAAAAGCGTAGATATTTACCTACTACACGGCATACATAGCTACCGGTCTAACGACCGTATTATATTCCCTAATATTCTTATAGGGGCTCCCCACAGAATATAAAGGTATTGTGATTGGAGTGGATTCATTATAATAGTTCGGTGGGATTGAATGCGAACTCCCTTATATCCCGAGGCGGCACTTATCGCTTATTGTCGTTTAAGTTAGTAATATGATGAATTTTAACGTTTTACCTTTCAAGGATATCTCGGAGGGAGGAGCTCGTGGCTAAAGAATAACATCCGCATGGGTCCATCTTCAAGGTTAAGCAACGCTTGCCAAGGTTGGTCTGTGGATGGGTGACCATCTTAACATACCGAGTTTCCACCTTGCCTCGGAAACCACGTTCAGCCGTTGGTCCCGGCTGTCATTTGGCAGTCGTTACGGATTGTCAGAAGTCAGTAAATCTGAATCCAGTTTTGCCAAGAACTATTGTGTTACCCAGTTAATGGGTTGTGGAGGTCTGGTAAGCAGCCACTCCACGTAAAATACTGGTATTAAGCTGAATCCGGTTTGACTGGAATTTGACCGCAATATAGTTGGGCAGATGAATGACTTATCTAGGATATCTAGCTGTCCAACTCCAAGCAATAAGTAGCCTTTGAGTCCAGATAAATTAATATTCATCATCATTAAAAAATAAAAATTCATCATCACCATCTCAGGCCGTCCCGGTTTTAGCTTGATCAAGTCTTTCTCCATAGTGAACTTTTTCCAGCTTTGTATCTCCGATTTACTACTGCAACAGTTTTTTTTTATCTTGGTCTCCGTCATGTAACCATGACCTGGGATGGGAAATCATCAAATGACTCCTACCGCTCTGGGTGGAGCGGGAGGGAGTGTCAGACTCTTACTGATAAAACCCATCCGTGCTCCTCGTAGCGCCCTTTGCTTTCAGGACCGGTAACTCTTTCAAACAAAATCCGCAACCATCTAACCATGACCTGAGGTTATGCAGACTTAAGTTTCTCCGACCACTCGGTTTCTGGCGTTTGACGCCAGTTCCGTTCCACAACAATCAATATTGCTGAAGTGTTCGCTCCATAAAAATACATACCTAGGTACAGACGAATACAGAACCTCGTCATTTTTTGAAGTCAACTAAAATTATTTGAGCTCAGACTTACTTTTTATCTTTGTGCCTATTAAGTAATAATTTTAATCCCCTAGGGATATTATGGGTTGGTACGTAGATATTATAATTATAGAAGCGACGATTTTGTAACAAAATTGCCTAATTAAATTAAACATCCACGTGTACACAGAGTAACAAAATACTTGACAACGGCAATAAATATTGTACGTAAGACAATACAGTTCCACTTGTATATTTACGCTATAATTCGATGTTAATAGTAAACCGTATTTGATACTGTGTGATTATAATTTAGAGCCAATATTTACTTAATTAAGAAGCAATTGTTAGTTAACTCTTGTTTATTTTACAAACTATCTAATTTTGGGGGTCTATGCAAATGTTTGTTCTATAATTACGACTGAGTATTTGAATAGTCATGGAAGAAAGTTTTAGGAAATAATAGAACCCTTTTTGGAGTTAGTAACGTTTGTTGATTATGGGGAAAGTTTGAGACAAAGGACAAGGTACAAAATTAACCCGGTTTCGGCGCTTATGATTTATATCACAGATTGTTAAGTACATAATAGAATATACTACCACTTTCTCTTTCGTAGGTGGCTAACATATTGATTTTCCAGAAGAAGTATGTTAGGCGTTCTTAAAAAAAACTCATTTTGGTTCGAAATACTAATATTTAGTTATTAAAACTAAATACATACAAGCTTATCATTATCAATTAAAAGTTGCATTACAATTCGATAAAAACAAATCCTCAAATATTTTGATTTATTATCTCTCATGAGCGAGTCACAAAGCGACGCTCAAAGACTACAATAGTATACTGGCTATAGACAGGCAACTCTACCAATTTTTTTAATATTAGGAAGTGGTCGAACTCAGCGCCATCTAGTTTTTAGTTAAGAGAACTAATTTATATAAATAAATGTATAGGTAGGTAGGTGTACAGCTGCTGTCTGATCCCTTATGATATTAGGTAGAGAAATTAGTGTATCCGCTATATACTACAAACATACGTGCTACATTAAGGAAAAAAAACCACATAATTGAATATTAAACCATTTTATTTGGAAAAACATCACACATTTACAATAAAATTTTATGTTCGCCTTTTTCGTCCCTTATGACTAGGGTAGTGCCGATTAGCCTTTTCTTTCATTGAATCGTTAATATCCCAAAAGGTTATTTTGCCAGTGAGAACATTATTGATATCTTTGCACCAGTTGTTTACAACAACAACACACACAACACAACACGAACGTACGAACGAATTGTAACGCGGCTCAACAACATGGAGAAACGAAAGCTCAACTCAACCTGCAGATGCACTAGCGAAACAACAAAAACTATTGCAAAAGGTAAATAAATGCGCTCGAGTAGAACAGTTACACTCTCACGCAGCCATTTGCAATTCAAGTGTGGCCATTCAAAAACAAACTTTTGCACGTTTAAATACCAAAATATAACTTCTTCACTATTAAAGCTCATAATAAAAACCTAATTATGTACTAATTCATTTATTCTATTATTTTTATATGAGAAGATCATGAAATTATATTATTTTTCTTGATTAATGTTATAAAGTAACTCCCAGAAAAAAATAAAATATTTAACCGTAGCAACACCGCTTTTTTTTTTCCCTTAACTAAAAACTAGATGGCGCTGTTTTCAATAAAAAATGGAATTTTAATTTTGTTCTAAGTTGCCATAGCATGGCGACGCTTTAGCCGCCATCTTGTATTTTTTTTTTCAAAGTCCTTGTAGCCCGTGTCACACAGTGTGTAAAGGCGAATCTAATGACTATTGTTAAAATCCAAGCTGCAGTGCTTGTCAAAGAAAGCCTAACCATATATTTATATTAGCAAAAGTATCAGGTGAGCCACCACATATAGCGATGGTGATGGTTCCAATTTTACTACTCTTTTTACTCTCTAATACTTATGAGATATAAAACGATTGCACCCGAGGTGGGTTAAATTTCTAGGGACTTGAATAGTTTCCTTTAATTGAAAAAAGTTTCAGATGAACTTATTTTATAAATCGACGAGTAAGTAAATAATACTGTCCCATGTCACTGCCAAAGTATTTATTTCAAATAAACTGTTTACAGGTACTTTTGAATTGTCAGTCAGTCAAAAACATGAAGCTATTTGCACGTAGATCTCTATGGAGAAGAACGTGCAAGAAACTCCACGGACTCTCTTTTTAAACTATTTACATGTTTTTATATGAGTATACATTTCATATGAGATACAGAGACCTTTAGCTATGTTTCCTCTTATTAATTGGTCTATTTACCAACTTCATATTAATCCGTAGGTAGTTAAACTTAGCAAAATAAACCCAAATCTTCGACTCTTAAGATTTATGCTTCAACTTTTAACGAGAACTGTCTTTTTATAAAATTGATTCCAGCCATTTCATAAGATAGAACACAACAATTGGTCCTGTGCGTCTCGCATCCATCGGCTACCCGCTAGACAACTATCAAAGACTACAATAGTATAACAACTATATTATGGCTGGATTCTAGAAATATTAAGACAAAAACACTTTGTTAAGAATATGATTTTCATCGGCTTATTATGCCAGCATCCAAACCCGATTACAGACGAGTTCTTCACAAATCTACCTCCTACAGTCTTAATTAGTGCTAAAGCAATTACGGGCACTCAAACATGAATATCGTATATGGGTTAATTGAATGTAAGCCTTGTAGGCGCGTCTATTAACTTGAACATCGCGTGATTGATCGCCATACAATACGGATGGATTTCGGGACGCAAGTGGAGTCAAGTGATTTTCTTTTAGCGCGGAAAATGTGGGTGTATGTTGTGTGTGGATTGATAGTTCGTCACGCGATTGTGAAGGAAAGGCAAGCATGATATCACGACTGATTTCCCTTAACGAGTAAGCAGATATGCATAGATACCAACAAGTCGCCAGTTACCTCTTTAGGGTATTTGATAACTATCAAAAATCGACATGAATGAATACATATCTAAAAGCTATCACTAAAATTGTACGATTTGTGTAAAAAAAAATGATTGCAAAAATAGACTTTTGCAGTTATTCTTCTATCCTTATCATGCAAAATGTCGTTTATATGTGGCACAAATTCAGAATGGCGACACGCATGCACAAATAGTACTGTATCTGTTTATCACAGATTTAAAGCAAATAAATTTTTGAGTTTTTAATTTTTTTTCTGCACCTTTCAGTTGTTGATGAGTACGTCTACCTGGGACAAACGATCTAGCTAGGTAGGGCTAACTTCGAGAAGGAAGTCAACCGTCGAATCCGACTCGGATGGGCGGCGTTCGGGAAGTTGCGCGGTATCTTCTCGTCTCACATACCACAGTGTCTCAAGACGAAAGTCTATGACCAGTGCGTGTTGCCAGTGATGACCTATGGACTCGAAACGTGGTCGCTCACAATGGGCCTCATCAGAAGGCTTAAAGTCACCCAAAGGGCAATGGAGAGGGCAATGCTCGGAGTTTCCTTGCGTGATCGAATCAGGAATGATGATATCCGCAAGAGAACCAAGGTTACCGACATAGCCCGAAGGATCGCCAAATTGAAGTGGCAGTGGGCAGGGCACATTGCTCGCAGAACAGATGGTCGATGGGGCCGAAAAGTTTTGGAGTGGCGACCGCGTACCGGAAGACGCAGTGTTGGAAGGCCTCCCACAAGGTGGACCGATGACCTGGTGAGGGTCGCGGGTAACCGATGGATGCGAGACGCACAGGACCGGTGGTTGTGGCGACACTTGGGGGAGGCCTATGTCCAGCAGTGGACGTCTTTCGGCTGATATGATGATGATGATGATGATGACAATGATAAATTGGGAATTTTAAAACCGTACTTAGCGGACACCCACCATCACACCGGCTGCGGGACATATTAGTTACAATCTATTAATGCTTCTTTCAAAGTTTCAAAGACAGTTAAAGTTCCCAACAGGAAATGGACTACATGAAACTTTCACACACTGAAACCCCTTCGGTGACCTTTAACATATAATACGTATGTATATTTATCTATGTAGCCATTTATACGTAGGAGTTAGAGATCAATGAGAACCCGTGTCACTTACGAATCGTCGAAACCAAGAGGCTTTCAAGACAAAGATAACAATCTAATTGGACAGATTAAAGACGAAGCTTACTTACCTACCATTAGCGTACTACCTTAACACAATCTAAATGTACTTCTTAACTATTTAATTGTAAACCTAAATCGTCCCAGAGTTCCACTGCTGGGTAAAAGTCCCCCCATGGCAACACACAGAGAGGAGTGGGAGGGTCCCAATCTTCCCGGTGTGTTGCTTTCTCCGGCCAATCCGTCGTAAACGCCTCTAAACCAATGTTATTAAGGGGTTAAATTGTTTGTTTGTTTGGTAACATTTTTTTTTAGGGTTTGCTCTTGACTCTAGTCTAGGTCAGAGATGATAGAGACAAAGTCGATGATGGAGCAAGTTTACCCAGAAGAATCCTGTTCACTCTAACTTTGAATGCGTTTGAAAACACAGACTCAGGCAGAGAGTTCCACTCCTTTGACGTTTTGAAACGCTTAGTGAGAATTGGTGGAATAGTAACAACTTGCAGTGCGTCTAGATGGCGATGGTAGAAGGGGGTCAGTGGGATGAGGTCGTGGAGTTCTTGGGCTCACTCACCGAAGTACAATCTGTAGAAGACCGACAGGCAGGCAACTTTGCGGCGATGAGCCAAGCTATGAAGCTTGGCGCCCACCAGCTTTACGTCGCCAATGAGCCTCTTAGCTCTGCGATCCACCGAGTTAAGCGCGGCAAGTTAGTATTTAGCTGAGCCATTCCAAAGATGGCTGCAATACTCCATGCAGGATCGGACTTGTGCTTTGTAAAGGGTTAGAAGCTGTCCAGGTGTCAGAAGTATCGCTTCACTCTATTTAAGATGGCCGCAGTTAGGGCTTCGTACTCAATACTCAAACTTTGAAAGAACTGATCTGATTACAAAAAATCTTACAAAAATAAAAAGCTTTAATATCGCTGACTGTCTAAGGTTATTTTATATCCCGTGCCAATGCGAAGTTCCTGTGAGATACACTAACGTGAAAAAACCCGTCGGAAAAACCTAGTATCCTTATCTTTAAAAAACAGCAGCAATATGTAAATAAATTGCTAAAATACCGAAGCAATTGAATTGAAAAGAAGATCTTCATTCTCGGAGCATTAGGTACAGGAATCACGTACGATCTCTACAGATAACCATTCCATGTGTTAGGTCGTAAAAGCAAGTAAAACGGATAGTGCACTCCAAGTATGCTGTTAACGTTTAAAACGATTTTGAACGGACATGTCGGATGTTAGACTACGTGATGAAACATTTTCAGGAAAGTGGGATGTTCTTTGATAAAATTGTTTCAACTTGTAAAGTGTTTTTTTTTCAATACGAAGATTGAAGTTTTGAGCAAGATAGTCAATTGCGTCTTCAACCGTATGTTTCTTCTGTTTGAGTCGATCGTTAACATCTCCGATTATTTGGGTTCAGTAGGCTAGTTTGGCTTCGTTAATAGGGATGATTCTTGGTTTATGGTTATACAGGGTGTTTGGGACATCGTAACGCAAACTTCACGAAAAGGCTACACTTAATGCCATTAACCAAATTGTAGAAGTCATTAATCTCGCTAATCATCGGTTTACAGACCACACATGAAAAATGTCTTTTCTAGACGGTATGTTAGACGCTACACACACATGGGTTAGTTAGTGTTTTGCTATTAGGCAGGATGCGTTGACCTTTCGCAACAAAACAGCTGAGCAGATGCCTAATTCTAGTTTTATTTACATTGCTTTTTTAGTATAAGTAGTGATTTAACTATTTTTTTTATAAAAAATCACATTGGGTTGGGTAAGAATAACGATTATGAACAGTCTAAAGTGAAAAAACGCCTGAAAAAAATGAAAAAATGAGGAAAAAGCCGACGAAAAATTCCAACGCGGGGGGGTCCAGAATCATGTCCTGGATCCATGGGATTCGTTTGTGCGTCGATGTCCCTTACACGTTGTATTTAGTCCGTCAGTTAAAAAATATTGGACACGTATTTTTTGCTTTATCAAATCAATAAAATATGACGAAGATAAAACGAAACAAAGTGGGGGCTGGTGACGTCACGTGTACGTTAAAGTGTACATACAAGTGACGTCACACGAGTTTTCAACGTACTGTATCTTTTTCATTTTTTATTTACGTGAGTAAAGAAAAACTACGTGTCTAATATTTTTTGGAAATCTATCTGACGGACTAATTAGATTTGTTTAGTCATCTACCCTCTGCAGCATATCGGTGACATTAATTAAGGGCCCTATCTCACTAGGATACCATGGAGGCTGCCACCGGTCGCACTACCACAAAAATGTATGCAGTGTGTTACCACCAGCGGGTGATTCAGTTGCCGGCATCAATTTTTTATTTGTTGCGCAACCAATATGATACCAGGTGAGGTATCCTTTGTACAGCTTCATATATTTTGTTGGTGGAACGACCGGTGGCAGCCACCATCATGCCCCAATGTGATAGGGCCCTAAACCACCCAAAGCACAGGTGTATGGTCCTTTATGGCACTCCAACATGTGGCTCATATATTCTGGATAGGAGTACCGCACTCACATTGGATATCTGACCGGTCTACAAAACCCCTATTTAGCCAAGTTGTATTTACAGCGGCCTACCTAGGTGCGTAAATGATTGAGTATTCCATATAATAAAAGCAATAAATATATTCTAAGTAATACCACCACGCGAGTAAATCAAGTTGACAGTTTTAGCTAGATATTTGTTGGCATTTATTTAATCGAGGGTTTTTCTTTGTCCAAATGCGGGAAGTTTTCTTCAAAAGAATTTAAAATAAAGTCCTAGTACTTATTTGAAGTGAATTGAATGAATGAAAGTTTGAAATTAATCGAAACTCGTTTTTAAAACTTAGACAAAAACAAACCCCTAAAAGTTTAAGTAAACTTATTTCAAAGTTCATGAGTTCGTGTCAGTTGATGTAGACTGAATCGTAGAGATTTCCACATCATAATATCTTGTGAAAATTTTTCAGGGTGTTCACGTTATTTGTTTCCTTATCAAAATAAAAAAAAACAAGGAAATAAACGATCGTGCTTGATCGCACAGAAACTTTTTATTTTTATTTCCTGATGTACGAATATTGCGTACAGGCATACGGATGAAGGCAACATCGGAATAGTTAGAAAAAGTGATTGTTCGAGCATCCGATAGGAAACGAGAAAAACCTTTTTCCTGCTTTATTTTCACGAGTGAGCTTTAAAACTATTGGGTAGATTTTCAACTAAACTCTGCTGCTTCGATAATAGAAACTCTATTCTCAAAATTAAACAACAGATATTTTTCCATTAAATTGAAATCGTTTAGCGATCAGCGACGTAAAAAAAACTGTTCAAAGATGAATGAACAAGGGAATGAAATCCATGATTGAAATACCGACTGTTTTATTCATTCATTCATATCATTCGTTCAACAAGTATTTTTCTGTTCCTCCCGTTTTAATAATAATAAATTCATTTTATTCAGGTAAATAACATCAAATAAAATAAAATTACAGAAAGACAATACATTAAATAAAAACAATTATGGTCAAACAATTGAATTAACTAACAAATTAAAATCAATACAATAAAATACAATAAATCAGTCACATTCAAAATTAATAAATTACATTATAACAAAATAAATAAAATAAAATACCTAGTAATAACAATTTCAGCACACATATTAATATTTACGTTACCTTACATCGCTTTGGATCTCTTGTTACATTTTAACAAAGTTAGTTTTCCACCCACGTGTCTCTTATTCTTGTCGTGGGCGTTCGGTACATGTGTTATTTTATTTCTAAGAAATACAACATTTTGTAGTTTATTACGCGTAGTTAATACGGCTATAACTGGAACGAGGATTTTATTACAACTGTGAACATGAAATTAAATAAATTACTTGATTATATTTATAATTACGTCGGCTAAAATATGAAATTTTATTTTAGGCATGTTTGTTTAATGCGAGTATTTAAAATTAAAAGTAAAAAATATAAATATCAAGAGATACGTATCATTTTCTTTCAAGTAATGTTACCGCTCATGTTTTACACTTTATGAGCTGGTAGCTTAAACATGCTTATACAGCTTGGCAAAAAAGAGTTTGGAAAAAATGAGGGCGCCACTATCTCACTTAACGCACCATAATATGGGAATTCAGTAAGAGAATTTAATCAAATCGTTAAAAATAAATGTGGAACAATAAACGTTATTCAAAATCTAACACTTGTCGGCCAAGTAAACACTACTTGGCCGACAAGTGTTAGATTTTTTGACATCATAGGTTTCGATTTAGTAAAATATTTAGTTCCACTTGTCACCACATCATACTCTTTTTTGCCAAACTGTACCTACATGTAATTGTGGTATAATCTCTTTTCAGGAAACCACTGAAAATATAATTTATCATGTTTGATATGACAAGAATTTTAATCTGACATAACTCGACAACCCGCAGGACTCGATCCAAGCGGGGAAATGAAGCGCGGAGTTCATATTTCTTTGCAATCTGTCCATCAAACATTTAGTCTTAGGACATTTTAAAGTTGATTTTCAATGGTCAAATAACTTTTACCTGAGGAATAAAAATTGAGGTTTGACAGTTTTTTATAGGAAAAGGTTAAAATTATGTGACTTTTGAAAAATTAGCTCTTAAATTGATGTCCGTAAAACTTTTCTAACCTCATTAAAAACTGCGCCTTGTAACTTGCTACTACGAGACGACTTCCACGAATCCTGAAGCACCAGTATGCTAATTGCAATTACATTTCTACGAAATTCAAACATCCGCCAAGAAACAACAAAGGTTAAAGTTTAGAATCGAGTCCTCTTATTAGGGGGTGGGGGGTGGTAAGGGGTGGGGGGTTGACGGGTGTAGGTTTTTTTTATTAATTTTTAAAGTATTAATTTTTTATTGAATAATTTCTGAGAAATCGCCTTAATAGGAGGGCCCCGGGACGGGGACAGTGTATCCTCCCTCCTCCGAAGTTATATTAAAGCGTAGTTGACGGAGCGCCGCTACGCAGGGCTCCTATTAATGGGTGGTTTAAAAAAAATAACCACTAAGGGGATGGCGGGGGTCTGTTCGCTCGTTTCGCTCGGTCACTTGACCCCGCCATCCCCTTCTAACATACCCTGTCCGAGTCGGGGTGCCCCTAGTCCCAAGCTCGCTTCGCTCGCTCTTGGATCAAATAAAACACCAAAATGTAGCGAAATTGTCGTAAATAGCAAGCAAAAGTCATCGAAAAACAGGAGGCAGATAACAAAAACGATATGTAGCACATTCACGTAAACTCGGAAGCAACGAAACGGAATGACGCTTATGGCGCGATGTCGAGTAAATCTGTCACTGTCAGTGTCAGAAAAACGGCGGGATAGCAGCATTTCGATAGATAGAACTACAAAAATGTAAGAATTAAGTGTAATTATAGTTCCGATTCACGTATTAAAAGTGATTTACAAATATATAAAAAAAATATTTCGACGCGGCTCCAGCAGCTGAAATTGCATGAAAGCGCTTGGGATAAGCCCCCTTGACCCCCCACAGTGACAGATTTCTCAAATTCAGAGAACTCGATTCTAAACCCAACCCACAACAAATATTCATGAAAGCGCAAGACAATCATATCTCAAATACACTTCCGTAACGCTACGAAATAGGTACACACAAATGGTTCTATTTATTTTCCGTACATTGTAGTTTAGTTACGACCGTATCCCACGATCCTATCACCCCCTGGTACCGTACCGTTAGTAAAACAGTAGTAACAACGCCTACCTATATTAGTACATTCTCGTACCTTTTTATTATACGTCGCCGTCGTCGCTTTAGTGTTGGAAAAAGTTCGTGAAATCGTGAGTAATAAACTTTATGCACTGGCTGTTCTCGTTCCCAATCCGATCGGGTTTTGGTATTCGAATCCGAAATAAACTTAGCGTTTTGTTATTCGAATAAGACGTGCTATTTTGTACGGTATCCTTAATAAAAGAGGCGTTGTTTGAGAACACCTACGTTAGCCTATTTATGTAACTAAAGGTACTTTTCTTAGTAAATTGCTTTGTATTCCCAGACTGAGAATAATTTGACGATTTATATTTAAGAGACGCGATAACAATTTATCACTGAATCGTCTTTTAAATTAAATAAAGTAAACCAGATTTTAAACTTTCAGAATATTAATTATGATAAAAGCAAATTCCACATATTTCAACGAGTCAGTAGAGGTTAGGTGTATGAGAATAATTAGTAAGAGAAATGAATTTAACAGCTTATTCGTAGTTTTTGGAACATGTATAAAAATACTTCAATTTATAAAGTTCCCTAAAACTTGTAAAGAGCAGATTTTATAGAGCTACCTACATAGTTAAAATACAAAAATTAAGTACCCACAAAAGGTTTCTAACCCACTTAATTTCATTTGGGGAAGTAAAGGCCCCTTCTCACATATCATTAATACCCGGGTACCATACAATACGCTACCATTCTACCCTCAATTTAATACCACATCATTACTAAAGTGCAGCGTCATTGCCGATCCCCATTCCCTACTGTCTGTCAGTCAGACACTATCAGAACAAAGCCCTCCATTTTGTATATTAAAAGTGAGTTTCTAAAGATGTATAGGATTGTAAATTGTGAGGTTGGTATAGCCACCACAGGTTAGTCCGGTTAAGCAGTTAATATCCCACGTGTGTTAACTTGCTAGTGGTCATACCTAAAAAAAAAAAAAAAAAAAAAAAATGTGAGGTTGGTATTGTCTACTTAGCCTCGAAGTTGAAGGATCATTAATTGTTACAAGTTTTGAAAATTGATGTGTTTGAAAGGGAGGTTCAATAGGTCCATCACCTACTTTTTTATGGTAGGCGCTAGATAAATGTGCAATATGTCATTTATTGACGTTCTTAATATCAAAAGCAGGAATAAAGACCGGTCCTAAATCGACTTAGATATCCATATCCTTTACGTTCTCTAGTAATGAAAACCGGTTCATAATTAATTGTTCAGGTATCTACGAAGGGATATTATGGAAAGGTCAATGTACTTTATTGCAAGTTTATCTGGCGCCTACCATAATAGTTGTTTTGTTAGTTGTGGTTGGTTGAGGTGCAACAACTGAAGCAATGACTAGACGACTAAAACCATTTTTGGGTTCGGGTAGCTTGTCCCAGTATGTTTCATTCAAAGTGAAGTATTACCTATATTTCGTAAAAATCAACACATAACTTATTAGTCAAACAGACGTTTGAGTAACAATATAAATGTGAGAAAACCATTGTCAGAAGACGTCGACTCCTAGATTCAGCTTGGGTTCATAGCAATAGGAATGATTCCTGAGTAAAAATGATATGATTCTATTTAGTCCGTCAGTTTGATTATCAAAAAATATTGGACACGTCGTATTTTTTGCTTCATCAAATCAATCAAAATTGACACAGAAAAACACATAAAAATCAGGAGTTGGGGCTTGTGACGTCGCGCGTAGTTTCATTTCTTGTTTATATGACAAAAAAAAGACCACATGTTTTTTGGCAATCTATCAGAAGACGGACTTAGGGCCATTTTCACCAAGCCAAACTGATCGCGATCAGCGTATAAACCACGTTTATGAGCTGTCAGTGTCACTATTTTTCTATGGAATATTGACGCTGACAGCTCTTGAACGCAGTTTAGATGTAGGTACTGATCGCGTTCAGTTTCATTGGTGAAATCTGCTCTAAATAGATTTTATTGGGATCTACCCTATTATGGCCTACTTAGCTACGAAAGAGCAACATGGCTCACCCGAAAGACTTAAAAGCCATTGTAGCTGATAATGACTGACGGTTTTCAAAGGATAACTGAAGGGTTGAACCCGTGTTCGTAAGATTATCGACATAATCCGTAAAACCTCACTAACTCAGAGGCCTACTTACTAGATTACTTCTGTCAGTTAAGACGCGGGTACATCATTCCTCAAGTTTGACCCATCCCAAACACTAACTAATATACCGTAAGTACATGGTAATACTTCAGGCTAAATCTAAAATCCGTTGATAACAATTTAAGGGCAGGTATCGCATCATAGTTCACGCTAACTATTTCTAAGTCCGGATTAGGTGCGAACCTAAATTTTAATAAGCAAGTACTGCAACCCGAAAGTTATGCTAAATTGAAAAGGGGCTTTGTGTGTTGACGTTTAAGGCTCGGAGCACACTGGCGGCAAGACACAGTATGTTTATGTTTTATACAAAGAGTCTAAAACAAAAAATAATGTTGTAATTATATTTGAAGAAAATTTTCTCTACTCCACTCGATTCACTCTACTGCAACTCACTCTTTATTTCAGTTGTTATAACTGAAAAAAAGAGTGAGTTGCGGTAGAGTCGACTAAAAGTAATGACAGAAAATGTGCAAGTATGATCATTGTTAAAAAAAAAATCTTAGGAATTCCTACAACAATGTTCTAATGTCAAAATTTTGATTATTTGTGATTTTTCGCAAAAAATCTCGTGCCATACCGTTCCGGCAGTGTGTACCGGGCTTAAACCGCTTCACCCACGTCTACTATAGCTCAAAGTTTATACAAATTGTAGTTAATGACTAGGCCGATCGGGTAGTCGAGTGAGAGACCATTTATCACAATATAGGAACTACCCAACGCCTTCTGAGTCGGCAGAATTCGTTGATATACAGGGTGACTATTGATTCCTCCGCAAATCATTCCAGGAGTAAAAGTACTCATGAGTTTGGACAACTTGACTAAAGTAGTTGATAAACACGGAAATCTTAAAAAAAAAACGTTTTCGTTAGCAGATCATATAAGTAATGGAACCAAAAGAAATATGGAGTAAAAAAAGCATAGAGTTGGTTAACTGCCAAGACGTGCCCGTTGATGCTGTTGTTTTCCTAAAATTTCCATTTGATTCAATAGTAAAGCCTGTATTCATTAATACTCTCACACCCTGAAAAATTGCCCATGAAATAAAAGTCGCCTTGTATTCAGAAAAAAAATGCACGTCGATATTTTGTAATACGGTTAGATCGAGGTTATGATTCAACTATGTATGTGAACACGAGTTTGGATATATTATCCGTTGCTATGATTTCCCGCGAGGCTTTTACTTTTCTTACCGTATATTACGTGACCCAAACATACGCTCCCTAGGGAATAATCGCGATATAGTATAGCAGGAAAATCAAAAATAAATCAGCCTGTTATTAACAAAATCTTATTTTTAATATTGGGTATCCAGATAGAAAAGGAAATATGTAAAAGGAAAAAATGAAAATATTTTTTCGGAAGATAAATTGATAGGCTCGGATTCTAATGATTTTGTTTAGATGATGTGATCATAAAGGTGAAGTTCCCACCTTAACATACAACGCACGTGCTACGCCGTAGCACCCAGCGTAGCGCTACGAAGCGTCTTCACACGAATAACCGTGCATTTAACCGTGCATTATTATTCGTGTAGGTATAAAAATGAGCCAATGACACCTAGCGGTAGTGTACCTCTTAGTGATGAAATTTTTGTAAAGCATGACGTTGTTTAAAAATTTGTAGAATTGGCCCTCTGATGTTGTAAGATTACCTTCTACCAACCGATTTTATTTCTATTGAAAATCAGTCATAAGTAAACAAGTCAATAAAATGTACTAAAACAAACAATAGGTATTAGTAATTTTCTCATTCTTCCAAAATAATAAACCGCCAACGCCCCGTAAAATACACCTACTGCCATATTATACACAAGGTGTGCAAATATTAGAGGCGGCCCATTTTACATAATCGATAATCGATAAGATGACTAGTTTCGTTTTAGATCGTTAGGTCGAAAACTTACGGCAAGTTATTTTTGCTACATTACTCGCTCGGCTTGGCTGGGCACAGGATTTTGTAATAATACCTACCTGCGGGGAAACAGTTGAGGCAACTTTAAACATGTTCTTTGAAATGGACTTCCTTTTTCAACGGACTGGGATATTAGGAAATACTTATGTAGTTCTGTTACTGTTCCTCAATAACCTTATCATCACTCCTTTATTCCTAGAAGGAATAGGCAGAAGTGTGCCTTGCTCTATGTGGGTACAGTACACCCACATTTCAACGAAAACCTTAAGTTTGAATTCCATTATATTCCGAGCGAATCATTTGCCTACCTGGCACAAATCCAAGTTTGGAACTGCTATTATAAATTCTAGATGGAAAAACCCAATATCACTTTGCCCGATCCAGGAATCGAACTCAGGATACCATAATCAGCAGTAGCGCTTGCCACTAGACCAACGAGGCAGTATAGTATCTTACGTAATTAGAATAAGGTATTCTACTGAAAAAATCTAATTAGTCCGTAAGATAGATTTCCAAAATAAAATGGATACGTATTTTTCTTTTTTATACGTAAACAAATAATGTCGAAAATACAGTGCATTGAAAACTCATGTGACGTCACAAAGACTTGCAAAATTTTTACTAGCGACGTTACGTCACCAGTAGGCTAATTCACGTAACAAAAGAAGTGCTGTTGCAGTGCAGTTGCAGTTAAGTTTCGATCAAAACAACTCTTTTCGTATTCTCTACCGCTGTCAGACACGCTCGCGTCAAGTGCGCGTTACGCGAGCGCAAAACGGCATTCTACTGTTGCGCGTCATTAGTGCGCGATTCGGATCGCACCATGATTGGTATTCTACTATTTGTTTGACGTCTCAAAATGACAGCTTTTACGTTTCAATTACTATTTTAATATTACAACAACGTTATATTCATTGAGATGTAATCGATTCTGTTCGATTAAGTAGTGAGTAATATTTTTAGGTAGGTTTGGTAGAGTTTGGTTGTCGTGCAGTTGACGTGCAGTACACGCGCAGCTTACGCGCAGTTCAAAGATTACAAGAATACCGTTTAGCACTCAAACTTGAATTTAACTGCAACTGCACTGCAACTTCATCGGCGCGTCATAAAATTACGTGAATTAGCCCTCAGCTCCTCTCATAACATTATAATTTTTTAATGATTTTAAATAGCAAAAAATATGTGTCCAATATTTTTTAAAAATGGAATGGAGGGACTAAATAGAATTATATTTTTTTTCTACCTAGTAGATAACCCTATCCTCACTTGAATAAACAACCACAAATGAGTAGCTACACCATCTCATTGAATTTATACCGTGATTGCTTTAGGTTGATTGGTTAGGTTCCTTGTTAAACCTCAAGGTAACATCAATTAAATATTGATTGAACAATTAAATATTCACATAACCCATTACACCTAAAGGGCAAAGAGCTATGCTTGGAGTTTTCTGACGTAATCGAGTCAGAAATGAAGAAAAACGCAGGAGAACCAAAGTTGCCGACATAGCCCGAAGAATTGCCTAACGCAAGCGGGGTGACATTGCTCTCAGAACAGATAGTCGAAAGATGCTGGAGTGGCAACCGCGTACTCCAGTATCAACTTCGCGTTTCGGAAGACGCAGCGTGGAAGGCCTTCCACAAGGTGGACCGATTACCTGGTGAAGAGTGCGGGAAACCGGGCACTCATTTTGTGGTAACTATTGCCCAGCGGCTGACGTGACCCGTGCAATACCATTTTGCTCTGGCAGCATTCTTTCCTTATTGGTTCAGATAAATCATGTCAAACTAACATTTGCCCGCAGCTGGATCCACGTGGATTTATTACAAAAATATTATTATGATCTCCCCAACCAACTTTTGATGGCCTATTTCACGTTTTTAGAGGTTGTTTTTTTTTTTAGTTAAATTGCTTAATCCACCTTAGCCTGTTGAATATTATAAATCTATTCTTTATTTCGCCACCACCTAGATTGGATTTTGATTACTTCTTCATATAGTTCCTACCAGCTGGTGACGTCATACCGCCCCCACCACGGAACACAAACTAATTATTTGTTCATAAACGATTCTCTGTGCTCGATTGATTGACATGCCGCAGAATCAGAGCTGTATTGTCTCTGTTTAAGGATCTCTGAGTGAATCACAGAGCATAGAGACGCCTCGGAAGTACTGCTAGAGACGATATTTTCGACTCTTTCTAACAATAACCGAACGTGTCAGTGGATACCACCGTTTACTTATTTGAAAGTGACGACTCGTGATAATAGGGATGTTTTTGGATAGGAAAATAACAATTCTGTTTAGTCCGTTAGTTAGATTTAAAAAAAAACATTGGACATTTTATTTGCCTTTTCAAATCAATTAATACCAAGATAAAAGTGTATCAAAGTTCAGTAGTGGGGGCTGGTGACGTTGCTTGTTGGTAAAAAGTGTACCGTCTTCATTTTTAATGAGATAGTAACGTCGAGACTCAAGGCCCAATCCAGCCGGTAAACATACAAATATGTTAAAAGTGTTGCTAACAGTAGGTACTCTATCCCACACATTATGTTACTGTAAAATAAGTAAGATCTGGGAACTCTGGGATCTTAGTCCACTTGCTTGTGTTGCTAAACGTTTGAGTGGCACGAATTTTGTTAATACTGGTGTCTCTGGGTCGCTGTTGTGTTCTCTATTATAGAGGAAACAGACCGTTTCTAGTTTAATCTATGTATAGACGAGACAAGACGAGGCATCAAACAAAATGATATAGCGTGCGTTATTGTGTCCCCATTGATGAAGTTTGTATAGGAATTAGAACGGATGCAGCGGCGGCGTGTGGACGTGTTTAGAACCAAGCTTTGTACAACTGTGACTGAATGGTTAGTTCGAACCATAGGCCTATTTAGAACTAAATAGTTTGTTATGTATGTTTGCAATTGCATGAGAATGGATCATCATCATCATCATATCAGCCAAAAGACGTCCACTGCTGGACATAGGCCTTCCCCAAATGTCACCACAACAACCGGTCCTGTGCGTCTCGCATCCATCGACTACCCGCGACCCTCACCAGGTCATCGGTCCACCTTGTGGGAGGCCTTCCAACGCTGCGTCTTGCCGGTACGTGGTCACCACTCCAGAACTTTTCGGCCCCATCGACCATGCTTTGCGAGCAATGTGCGCTGCCCACTGCCACTTCAATTTGGCGATCCTTCGCTATGTCGGTAATCTTCGTTCTCTTGCGGATATCATCATTCCTGATTCGATCATGAAAGGAAACTCCGAGCATTGCCCTCTCCATTGCTCTTTGGGTGACTTTAAACCTTCTGATTTTCTATTGGAATGTTTTTTAAATAAGAATTTTCTATTGGTAATATTCATTCGATTAGTCTTTTAAGCCATGTGAGTAGGGCCGACAACGCTGTGACCGCAAACACAATAAAATAATATTCCGTTAATAACTTTCCTTAAAACAAAAGTAAAGATGACGACACAGTTGGCGCAGTGGTTGAGCGATTGACTGCTGCGCTGCGTGTCGTGGGTTCGATTCCCGCACGGAACAAATATTTGTATGGCCTACAGATAGTTGCTCCGGGTCTGGCTGTTTGTGTATGTGAATTTAAATGTTTGTAAACGCACCCACGATACAGGAGAAAATCCTAGTGTGGGGCAACGTTTTTTTTTAAAAAAAAAAAAGCCATTTCATCCAGTATGACCACAGCCTTATAACGTTTAATGTCAAGTGTTTCATAAAGTGTAGTAGGTACTAAAACTTTGTTAATCTGCTTTAAACCAAACACAGGTTGCGTAAAACAAAAACAACGCGAACGAAGAATGTAATACTGACTGTTTGGAGACAAAACATATGTGATAGGATAGGATTACAATCAGACACGACGTTGAGGAGGGGAGGTCCCCATCCCCCATCCCTTTTGACCCCTTTCTCCCCTTTTACTGAGTGACATAAAGCTGATGTGTGACAGGCCTGTCAAGATCTCCAACGCCATAGCGTAAGTACCAGCTTGCGAGAAATTTGCTTACGAATTGTGCGAATTCGATTTCCGAAGGGTTAAGGACCGGAGGTGAAATCTGTCCGGGGTTGTAGACGCGGAGATTTTTGGAGTTCGGTCAGTGAACTGAGTGAGGACGTCGAAAAAAATAGTACTATGATGAGCAGAGATCGGAATAGGTAGTGTATATAAAACACTTGTATGGTAAAACAAGCTCATTGTTTTAACAGTTTGAATACGGAACTCTAAAAACATAATAAGATTCTTCAATATAATAATTTGGCTCAAATTTCTTAAATCCCAGGATTTAATGGTCATGTTTCTGATTCCGCGATTTTAGAGGAGGTATTATCAACTCTATGTTACTTACTTCTTCGAACTTTAGGTAAATATACTCTACCTATTCCGATCTCTGAATGATGAGGCACGATCAAACAATTTGGTCATCAAAAGATGTTATTACGAGTAGAAGTAAGGATAGAAAAATACAATAATGATAGACAGCAATTATTTTTTTTCTTTACTATCTTGTGGAGAAAATATAATACCTAAGGGTTTTTAAATTAGTTAATCCCGTAAGGCTGACTCGAAATTACTACATAATAATATTATTATAGCATTTTTCCAGAAAAATGTTTCCTGTCATCATTTTCAGATGTCAAAGTCAAAGCATTTATTTCAATTAGACCATTTACAGGCACTTTTGAATTCTTAAGGTCGGTCGGTCAAAAGATGAAGCTATTTGCACGTTCCAAGGCGTAGATCTCTATGGAGAAGAACGTGCAAGAAACTCCACGGATACTCTTTTAAAAAATAATATTTTGTTACAAAATTCTGGTTACATCATTCATATTGAAATAATACATAAGTGAGAACAATGTAAAAGACGTGCAGGATAAAAGAGTCCGGAGTAAAAAGAAACAGTTCAAAGAAATAATTAAAATAAACCATGGCAGCCAAGAGATGACCAGTCTCAGCTGACGGCGGCGCCCGTTCACGAACATGACGCATACGCTAGCACCATTTGGCTCAACCATTTTTAAGGGAGCCAAATGATCCAACGCACCCGCCACCATCAGACAGACTTTTGAGTGAGCATGATATTCCCAATTGTCAGGGTACATTTAAGTCAAAGACCTACCCAAAATGATCATTATAGTTTAAATTTAAGGTACATAGTACTCACAAATGTGCCGTTAATGCATGAAATTATACAATGCTAAATAAATTGAGTCTATACAATGAAAAATATTGCATTCTTACAATCTTCATCCGGTCCAACAATATTTCCAAATGCTAACAGATTACTTTGTGTGCCCTAGTGGCTGTGGAGCAGGACCAGCACTGAGCCAAGCATTTTTATCTTCAATATACTCCCCTAACTTATAATATGCTTGCCTGCATAGTGTGCGTTTAATGCAAGATTTAAATTTTGTCTCATTTAGTTCTAATATATGGGAAGGTATTTTATTATAACATTTTAAACAGTACCCCATAAAAGATGAGGATACTTTAGCCAGTCTGAAACCTGGTTGAACTAATTGGTCCCTATTTCGAGTAGCATAATTATGTTTGTCGTCTCTTTTACTAAAAAGGTGTAAATTCTTTCTGACATACATAATGTTTTCGTAAATGTATTGACAAGGTACCGTCATGATGTTAATATTCTTAAACAGTTCCCTTAGAGAATCGCGTCGTCCGAGTTTGTATATGGCTTTAATGGCTCTTTTCTGCAGAATAAAAATAGATTCGATGTCTGCAGCCCGTCCCCATAGTAAAATACCTGATGTGAATGATACTGTGAAAGTAACTAAAATAGACCAGTCTCGCGGTATCAACGTCCGTAAATTGGCGGATTTTCCTAACAGCATATGCTGCTGAACTTAGCCGTCCTGCAAGAGATGTTAAATGAGGACCCCATTGTAGCCTTGAGTCAAGCGTAATTCCCAGGAAAACCGTTTTATCGACGAATTCAAGTTTTTCCCCGTTCAATACTATGTCACAATCACTGCCTTTGACATTTGGTAAGGCAAATCTTATGCATTTCGTTTTCTTTTCATTTAGAACTAGATTATTGGCAGTAAACCAATTTTGGACTTGCATTGGGGCGTTATTTATGACGTCAAGATTATTGGTCCGTCTATTTATCTTAAAAATTAAAGAGGTGTCGTCGGCAAACAACACCATATTAAGTTTTTGTTGCAATAAATGGGGCAAATCATTTATATATACTAAAAACAAAAAAGGACCTAAAATTGAGCCCGATGTACGAGTACACTACCTACCACTACCAGAATGGCCCGTAAATTTACAATGACAAAGTAACATTGAGAACTCAAGTAAACATTTTCCCCAAAATATTCACAAAAATAATCCCATGATCCACAAAAGATATCCATCGACAATACCTTTGATCCGATGATCTCAACAAGCTCCTATTGGTGGATAAGTGGCAAATCAAACGGCCAATTACTGCGCGCCGCGAGAGTACTTAGTCTAATGAGGATCGCTACAGCACCTCGTATTATAGCCGATAGCGCCTCGTATCATACCCAATAGCCAAGTGTAAATTAGTTAACTAGTTTAAATTCTGTGAGCCATTGAGTTTGTTAAACGCATTGATTTGCTTAGCAATTGCATGTTTTTGGAATGTTGAACGAATCCGTTGAAAGGTAAATTGTAGACCAAGCGTACTCCATCGTGGGGACATTATCGGTTCACAGTATCTAAGTGGTCTTTCAATTTAATAGACTCCTAAGTAAATGTAGGTTTAGGGTGTCCGAATAGTTTTAATATCAGTTGAAAACACTTAAACGATTAAAGAAAAATAAATATCTGTTCTTACACAGTAATAATTTTCTATAAAGAAAGAAAAAAAAGAGAAAGAAAATTGAGTTTATTGGCATTAATAACACGCAAACATCTTAAAATTACAAAATAATAAAACTGAAAATGCCAAAAGGGCCTCAGCTCAGCATTATGCCAGATGGCAACACAAGGTATATCACCTGACGCTGATTTTGAGCTGCAACCCACGAGTGCCACACGCTCAAAAACATAAACACATTAAAATTGTCTCAAATATTTTGAAGAAAAACCAACTAAAATAAAATATTGCGATAAATAATTGAGGTACAAGAAATAAGTAATTTTTCTTCGCGACTAAAGTAGTTTTTCATGAAGACCCAAAAGGTAAGTAACCTACGAGTGTTTACCTTTCTCTCAGGGCTACAAATCTAGGTCTGGATCTAGTCCTTCACAGCCTTAAACTTCGTAAACCCTGATTTACTTAGTTTGTCCAACAATACATTTGAAGATAAAGTACTTTTTCTCAATACTTTGGAAAGGGTTTTACGTCACTTGAGGATGAGATACTTGACATTTAACATTACATACTTTAATTAGACATATTTTTTTTAAACGGGTATTTCTTCATCACATCTACACTTAAACTAAAGAGAGAGGCGTATCATAGGTGCACACACTTTTGGCCATACGTACTGATTTAAAAAAATGGGATACTTAACAGTTTTTTTTGTGTGTTCGTTGAACGATACCGTCCCCAATTGTAAACCGATATTTTCGCCACTTGTAAACCGATTTTAAATAATACATGAGCTGGCTAAAAAAAATGATCATAGTTTGAGCCGGCAAGATCAATATCATCTATATTTTGTTTATTCTTATGATAAATCCGTGAGCAGAATGGAGTCCTCACATTTTCACACTTAACTCCCTCTAGAAGAGATTTTAATTTCTAACAGGCAGGTTCTATCACTTTGTCGACAATAACCTCACACTCAACAGTAGCACGATCACACAGTACTCGAAACGATTTTAGACTCAAATTATTTAATTCTAAGCCTCAAAATGAATTTGCCGGGTCGAAACCAACAAAAGCTCTTGACCACTCCATCCGCTACATTTTCTTACGGCTAACTTAGTTTGCAGCCGCAAACCCTTATAATTCGGGCCTTCCACCTGCTTAACGTTTAATGTTTTAGCCAGTAACTTCGTTAAGACCCTCAGAAGGGATAATACGTAAATCGCAGTACTCTTACGCTTATGAACTTTGGAGTTAATGAGCTTAAACGGTTTTAGTGGTGGGAATATGAAAATGCTGTTAAACACTCGTTTGGTATTAAAGGAAAGGTTAATGAGTACTGAAGTACCCACCTGATGTTGAAGCGCTTGGGTCCTACTTGGGCATTGGGTACGCCACTATTGTGGCGGTAAGTCCCTTCTATGAGGAGTGGCTGGAGAGGCACCACGGCGTCCTCACCTTCCGCCTGACACAGGTACTCAGGACACGGTTGTTTCGGGAGGTACCTGTTTCGGATTCGGCGGAAGGACAGGTTCGGGTGTTTTCATTGTGAGGATCACCCGAAGGACACGGTGGAGCATGCGGTGGAGGTCTGCCCTGCTTGGGTGGAGCAACGCCGTGTCTTCGTCGAGGCGATCGGCGGCGGCGACCTCTCGCGTCCAGCCCTGGTACAATCCATGGTCCGAAGCGAAGAGGCATGGGAAGCCGTCAGTCACCTCCATCTGCGAAGCAGTGATGCTAGTGAAGGAGAAGGCGGGCCGCGTGAGGGAGAGTCAACCCTCACGCCCCAGCCGCCGCAACATAAGGAGACGCCCCGGGCATCTGGAGTCGCTGGGCGATTTCCGGCCACCCACCGTAGGCGCGGGCCTGCAGTCCGCGAGCGTTGGGTGGCTCACCGTCCGATCAAAGCCAGGCCCGGTGTTCCACGCACGCCTCAAAGAGATGTCAGCATAGTAGACGGGTCCCGTTAGGGCCAGGGCCTGCCAGGGTTGCGAATTTTGTTCGAAAGAGTTACCGCGGAAGTTACCTGGAAAGCAAAGGTCACTGGGAGAAGCACGGATGGGTAAGTAAGAAGTAAGAGTCTGACACTCTTATTGCCTAAAACCCATCCATTGGTCATTTGATGATTTCCCACACATAAAAAAATGGGTCCTGCTAAAAGTAGAAGAACGGTCTCCTGAAATGTTCTACATAATAATAACAATAACTCAATGATCTAATTGTTAGTAACACAACAAATAAAAATAACTAAAGACGGTCCTTTCGAAAAATATAGAAAGCCTCGAACCCAAGTCACTTAGGAACCGGAAATTATAACAAACTATCTAGCTCGTACCTTTTTATAACTACTCGTACTTATGCGGGGTGGAATGGTGTTAAGTTTTTTTTTAATTTTAACAATTGGGGTCCACAATCCTGTCTTGTTTCTGTGGTGTCCGTTTGCGAACCGATGTCTTACATCCTGTAAGGGTAGCCGTGTTTTGAACAGTAGATGTCTGTAAAGTGGAAGTCAATTCCTATATTGTCAAGAAAGCGGACTGTTATTTCCATAACCTTATTATTCATTATTTAAAACCAGTTGCTTAGTCATTCATCATTTAGGCTGGAAAAAGAACAAGATTTTTGTCGGTTTGGCTACGTTGGAAATATGTTCTTTCTTCTCTACGTAGGCAGTTCTATTTCCTAACTGGTATTACGTAGACACTTTCTATTTTCTTTTTGCAACTACGGACAATAGAAAAGAGCTTTTCTTTCAGCCAAGATGGCGAATGTGTTGTGTGGGTGTGATTTGGGTTTTTTGTTATTTTCCGAACCATTCGCCTGTTTACAATATTATTAGACTGTGTAAATAGTATCAGCTGACGTTTGAAATGGAAAATAATTAATTGTATTATGGTCGACCCCAATATAGCTGGGACAAGGCTAGGCAGATTTATTAAGTCATCATCTGCCTAGCCTTTTCACAACTATATTGGGGTCGGCTTCCAGTAAATTTAGATTGATTAAGTAAGGAATACATTTTGAAGTTGCAGTTACTAAAAGAGTGGGAAATCAGAACATCGATAAAGAATATCAAGTAACTGTCGCCCCTTATCTAATAAGAAACTAATTACTTAAACTAAAACTTACCTTACCAAATGATAATGTTATCTCAAAATTACACCCAGTCAACGAGGATCTAAAACGTAATAAAGGTCCAAAATCGCGATAGCAATATCTCGCGATCAACAAGTCTCCAGGGACACACATAAATTAGTTAGCTGTTTGCTCTAGGCCATTAAACAGATTTACCAAACCCACAAATTTGATTGTCAGTACGAACCGTAGATCCAACGTTTAAATCAACAAGATTTCTGAATTATAGAAATCAAATTTAATATCCGAGAAAGTTCTAAGATGGCGGGCATAAAAGTAGGACCAAGTTCCAAGAGCATTGTTTTATTCAAACGATTTCAACGGATATTAGTCGAAAGGGGAACGGACCGAAGGAATGTTACCGACAAATTTCATAGATTGCTTCAGCCGCTTTAAAATTAATGAGGATCTTGAATATTGCTTCAAAACTTTCATATTTTAATTATTTCACATAAATACTGGACAGATAATTATAGTATCTAGAAGTACTTGTAACTCCACTGAATCAAAACGTAATTATGGACCTTTGAAAATGAAGACTCAGTAGACAATAAGGAGATAAAGATTTTTGGTGAGACATTGTATTGTGAACAAATAATTTGGCCAATTGATTGCGCTCATACCTTTTCAATTCCTGTGCTATTTTTAGATTGGCTTCTAAATATAACTCATTCAACAGAAACAACATCTACCTACCTATAAATATATCTGAGTATCTCAAAGTCAGTACACATCGCACCAAAAACTTTATTCTCCAGAAACTTCGTGTCCTTATATCAAATTGATATCTTGAACAAAAGACAAAACATTATTTGCCCTTTTCCCTTCGGCTACGCAAATGTAAGAAACTTCCAGGAACTTTTTACAAGACAAGGAACAATTTGATAAAGGGTAGAGACGTCGTTTTGTAGTGTCGTATTTTCATGTCGACAACACTTTCTTTGCATTTTTCGAAAAACTGAAGATATAAATATGATTCTAAATGGAATTCGAAGAGAAAAACTGTAATTGCTTCTATTGTACTGATGACCTATAAAATGTTCATAAAAATATTCGAAAATTGTCAAGCAATTTTACGAAAGTAACAGCTATGGAGGATTTCTGGAGTTGTTAGAAAACACACACAAACAACTTTTCTTTTATTTTAACTTCCTTTTAGATTGACATCAAAAGCAGTGTACTGTAGGAGGAATCTTATATAAAAAGTACTTTCTAACCATATGTTTAACTAGCTTCCACCCGCGGCTTCGCTCGCGTGAAAAATATAAAATATGATTCTTTAGCGCTCATAATTCCAGTCCTGAAAGTAGTTCGATATGTTTATGGTGTAACTTGTGAATCTATATTACTAAGGCAGCAGCTGCTCTGACTTTCCACTTCCTACTCTGTCTCCGCCAAGACATGTCATTTATCTGGATAAAAGTGATTTTGTGTTAATCCTGGTTATGAACTATCTGTGTGCCAAATTTCATCCAAATTAAAATGATCTGTAGAAACAGAATTTGAATTTAGAATCAGTATTGAAAGAAAGAAATACAGAAAAAAATCACCCAAAAGTAATAACGTTCATGTAAAGGTCACTAAACTACGCCCACATCCTTAACATTTTCCCACGGGCCCACCAATATTCAACAATAAGTCCACAAAATATTTCATAGGTATCGACACGAGGCCTGATACGATCCGACGTTTCAGTAACAAAACATATAAGATACTGTCCAATGAAAGGTTCAGTACATAAATCTCGAAGTTACGGCTATTACGTGAACAAAGGGAATGAATCCTCTCCACCCGATTTATTCTTTCCGTTACCATGCAAATTCGAAACCGAAATAAATATTTATTTGCTTTACTTAGGCCGGTAATCGTAAAGGCACTCGATTAAAATGTATGGATTTTAAAACGAAGAGCTCTGTGGCCGCCGGAAAGTGGGGTCCGTATTCCGTATTAAAATACGTATCAAAAAGGTAGCCAATTCTTTTTGTAACGTTTTAAAGCCAGATTAAACTGTGCGTGAAAACAATGTAACGGGACCGCACGAGAGTTTTCCAAGCGGAAAACTCGTGTTTCACGGATCATTTTTCCCAGTAAGACTTCGAAAAGCATATTATAGGATTGGGAAAAGGATATTTTTACTCGTTAATTTGTCTGGTTTCCTATTCGCACCGAAGCATTTACATAAAACCTTTTCTCAGAATAGGTATCGTAACTGTTTTAGTAATGATGCTTTTTTTCGAATTGGGATGTGATGGCGAAGTCAATGAACTACACGCCGAAGCGAAGCACGTGTAACGATCATTTTTCCTGGAGTATTAAAGCTTCAACAATTGTTAGATAAAGTAAAAGTCTACTATTAGCGATCATTGAACCCAATCATGAATGAAATACGCCCCAATCCGAAAAAAAAGTCACTGAAAATCGGAACCGACATTGATGAATTGCAAAGTCGATTGACATCGAGAAGTCTAGTCTATTCAAGTCGCTCTGCCACAGGTTGTTTTAAATATGTTCGTGTATTTTTTTCTGCTTCTGAAGGATGGTGATATACAGTGTGTCCCCAGATAATAACGAAAATGGATGTAACTAGACCACAATTTATCGACAAAAAAAAGTTTGTCAAAATCATTATTTATTGGAGAAAAATACACAAAAAAAAATATCTTAGAAACATGATTTTTAACTTGATGGTTGCTTTTAGGGAAACGTTTTGTTTGCTACGCAACATCAACTCTTATGCAATGTTTAGATATTTCTTTTGATTCTTTGTTAGGTAACAAAAATGAAAAAAAAGATACTGCATAACAAACGATTTTTTTGTCGGAAAAAATGTCTTGGGCCTATATTTCAAAACGTAAACTCCAACTCAACTCGAACTGCAACTCTAACATGAGCACATAAATGTCATTGAAAATTTGTCTAATTGACGTTTTCATACTCGAGAGATGAGAAAACAAATGCAAAAACTTCAATTTATGACAAGCTCCGATGGAGTTGGAGTTTTTGGAATACGGGCCTTTGTCTAGTTACACCCATTTTCGTCTGTGCACTTTATCCAGGGACACTTTGTCCACTCTAAGTTGGTGTATGTTTTAATACTTCGTTTCGTTGTTCCAGAAATCAAACCACCACAACAATGCTCTAAGATGAGCATAGCAGTGCCTCTCAGTGTATCGCGCGCAGAATGTGAGGGGAGTTAGCCAGTGACATGCAACTTGTAATGCTGAACTTTCTAATCATGTTTGATGTGGTGTTCATATTCTTCCTGTTCCTGATCGCGGTGACGTGTGTCATGAACTACATGCCAGGGCGGAGCAAGCGCTCGGAGGTGACGGAGGATGAGGTGGATGATGACGTCATCCCCCCTCCCCCACTGTTCGCGGGGGATGACGATGAGGTTCCTATGGCCAGTCGAGACACGTATGTGGTGATCGCGCCGCCGCTAGACAACGTTCGAGCTAAGGGCAGCTGTCCTGTTCATGTGGTGTAGTATAAGCACTGATATAATATGTGAGTACATGTCATTTTGTATTTTATTTAAGTTAACTTAGGGTTTAAAACTGGACTCTATTTTACGAATTTATTACACCATAAATTACCACAATATTGTCCTTAACTATGTACCTTTCGTGTGATGAGATAATCACAAAACCGGAGGAGCTTTTGTCCAGCAGTGGAGTTCTTCGGCTGAAATAATGATAATGATAAATGGTACCTTCAAATTTTACTACCTGAACACAAAACGTGAAAAAATTAACCATTCTAGGTACTAAAAATCAAAGAGAGTATTTAAATTTATCATCATCTACCTGGCCTTTTCCTAAGTATATTGGGTTCGGATCCCAGTCAAACCGGATTCAGCTGAATACCAGTATTTTACTTGGAGCGGCTGCCTACCAGACCTCCGCAACCCAGTAACTGGGTACACGGTCTTGGCAAGACTGGTATTCAATTTTCTGGCTTCTGAAAATCCGTAACGAAAATGCCAAAGACGGACCAAAGGCTTAACGTGCTTTCCGAGGCACGGGGGAATCTCGTATATCAAGATGGTCACCGGATGGGTGACCATCTCCACAGTCCGACCTCGGCAAACGTTGCTTAACCTTGAAGATCGACCCGTGAAACATTGAACCATTCTACTAAAAGATCAGAGGCAGCATTATTTATCATAACTTCTGAATTATTCTCAGTTCCAAACTCAAGACTCGTTTGTATTGTTTCAGATCAACGTAGGAGTTTATTACGAAGAAGCCTTATGAGAATGTAGGTGTCGAAATGTAGACATTTTTTACCAATTAGTCGAGTTTTAAATAAATTCTTGTTATAAAGACTAAGATGGTGAAACACGGGAATCAAGTGGATGTAATGAGTTGGTCTGTATCATGGGTACTAATATCAGAATTAACCTCTTTCGAAAGCACTTTACGAAAAAATAGATATACATAGAGCTGTAACGCAAACTATATATTAATAAATGTATAGGTGCAGTGTCTGTATATTGAAATTTAATAAAAAAAATAGTGACAGTGTTAGAAACGAGTAGTGACGAACTATATTTTGATATTTCATTTAAATATTCGCTACCACAACGCGCATACTATGTTAAATCAATTATGTTGGGGATTTCAATAGCGTGATACTCGCTGTGACGGATTTAGGGGCCATATCACGGAACCTGACAACAGGGGGCTCCGCGTCGAACGTTTAGGTAACAAAACACATAAATAGTCGGGAAACTGAACAGAGGTTACGGGAAATAAAAGAGGTTTTATCCGTTTCGATGATACATGCGGCAAAGCTGAGCTTAATCGAATGTCAATAACACAGAACGAATAATTGGAACATCCATGGTAATGCAGAAACATGACAATTTATTTTCTAGTTTCGACATAGTTTAACTACTTTTTAACGGCCTAATAAAGTTCCGTTTTTATCACTGCAATAACCATTAACGAAATTTTTGGTTACGCCTAAAGTCTATGTAATCGCGTGAGTAAATAATTTGTTATGTAAAGTGTTCAATTTTCAGAGCAAATATATGCAAGTGCTTGTTTAAGATGAATGTGACTGAATTATAGGTAAATGGTTAATAATATTAGAGTAATAATTAGTTATATGTTTCGCTTGCTACAGTATTTTGTATGAAATAGTTAATTACAACTTGATATGCTAATGTTTATTTTATAGTTTTAGTGCTATAATAATGGGATTATTCTAAGGATTGAAATGGTTGCCTAATAAATTTGTGTATTTAGTTAATTCTGAGTGTTCTGAAAATGTATGTAAAGCGCTGTTTGCTTTCAAAATTTAATATTAAAACGTTGGATGTATCGACAACTCTATAAAATTCTTCTGAAATTCCGCAATAATAGAAATGTGCGGATCTCATTCGAGTGTCGTCTATAACTGAATTCCTCTACGATTTTCCCGACCCATTTCATGCACTCATACATTCTTAGCTATATTTACCAGACGGTGAAATATGTTATGAAACCTTATCTAAATTCTCATTGGCAGAATGTGCTGCGTCAGTCCCTTGGTGGCTTATCCTCTAAGCTTGTCTATTTCCGGAGTGGGGCGTGTTCAGACATCACCTAGCTGTGGCAAGCTTAATGGCTGGTACACGTGTTCACATTTTATGTTATCTACATTGTCTGTTACGTGTTCTAAAGGCTGTTAATCACTTATTTAAAGTTAAGCATCAATGAAAACAAACTGTACATCATTCAATCTTTGATCTGATCCCGTCATTTCGGAAAGTGCACGAGTATCACTTTTTTTAAATATCACTGATGACCCATTTTAGCTATCGAAGGGTTTTACATTTATTATTTCTTTAAAAAATGTACATCTTAAAGTACCACTAACTAAAATAGATCGAAAATTGGTGTCTGTATGAAAATGGCACGGAAACACGAGAATATTTTTTAATCTTGCAAAGTTGTATTTTAAGGTTTGATCCCTTTTCGAAACGATGCGACGGGTTCAACCATTTTTTAGTTCGGAACAAGAACTGATCCCAAATTTTTAGAAGATCATCGCGTTGTCTACTTTGCTCAAACTAGTGACGTGAGAACACGCCCTTACGGTCCTCTAACCACCTCCTCTTGAGAAAACAATTGTCACCATATTCCCCTTTTCTCCCCTCTATTATCCAAAAGCTTCCATCGCACAACGCTTGAACACCGCTTTCGTCGAGTACATTCAATTATTCGTAATAAAGTGTAAACTTTGAATAATTGTTTATTCAAAAACAATACAAATATCAATAGACTAACACAAAACATTTAGTAATAGTTTATACATTAGTATTAAGAAGTTATTATAATAATAAAACGACAATACATGTTACGAATGTTTTCTCATATCATTCTGTTTAAGTGGAATATATTGTTCAGATGAATAGTGTTTTGTATTGTTTTTATTTCTTAATATCCCATTTACAAAGAAAATGTTTGCAGTATTCACTATCATAAGATCTAGAAAAAAATGTACAAAGGAATTGAGAACCTCCTCCATTTTTTGAAGTCGGTTAAAAATAACATTATACCATCAGTAACAATTTAGTCCAGTAAATTTAGATTATGTTAAATCAAGTTGGACCGCAGGGCATGAGAAATATACCTACGTGTAGGGAAAAATCTCCTGATTATCATATCAAAATGTTTAAGCTGCACTGGGGCCCGGCGCCATTAGATGATCAGCCGATTATTCGGCAAAAATTGAATGAAAAAAAAAGAAATCTAATAAACGGTGCATTACTTTGCATGCATTCCTAACTCCGTGTCAAAGGGAATTATGGAATCTACATTTTTTTTTTCCCAAAAATTGCGGAAATTAAAAATCGTGCATTTAAAATTTTTCATTCAAGTTTTTAAATTAACTATATTTTTCCGATCCACGTGCAGTTTAAACATTTTGATATGATAAATCAGAGGATTTTTCTCTACACATTAGTAGGTAAGTATATGTTTCATCCTCTGCAGTAGAATTGTTAAAACACACATAAATAAAACCTGGATTGACTGGACTAATTGTCAAAAGTACAAAATGTTTAGTATTGACCACATGACATTTCGGTAACGCTTGTCAATCCCAGTCAATCCAACACTGGTTGGACTTTTTGACAATCATCATCGCTGATACTATGTCACTGTGTCTATGGTAGGCGCCAAATAAACTTGCAATAAAGCACATTGACCTTTCCCTAACATCCCCTCGTAAAACCCGAACAATAATTTATGAACTGTTTTTCATTACTAGACAACGTAAAGGATCACGATAGAAGTCGATTCAGCACCGCTAGGTATATGTCTTTATTTCGGTTTTTCATATTAAGGAAATCAATAAATGAATGTGATTCAATGATCGTTATTGCACATTTATCTGGTGTATACCATAGAGGCTCTTATCTCTTTTGTAAACGTTGTTTTTGAAAAATATCGGGCCTCTAACATACTCCTTCCACGATCGATCCCTGTCTGAATTTGAAAGCATAAGAACAAATTTTGGAATTCTCATTTTTGTTTTTCATTATCGAAACGAATAACTCAAACATGAAAAGCCTATGCTAGCAAAAATGTAAGGCTACAATGACCCGATGTTTTTCAAAACAAGCAGGAATTTTATGTGAATAACATAAGGGTGTCTTTATACCGCTTATAATATACCTCTGTCGAAACCTGTGTACGGTTGGAAAGGTAAATAAAGTGGATGCGGTCCGCGATTCAGAAAGTCGCTGAACTAAAGCTTCGGGTCAAATACCGCCCTTTTAGAAGTCGGTTCAAAAAGGAGAAAATTTTGCATTGTCACGAAGTTAAATTATGTTGTAGAAGGAACTACTGCTATATTGCGGATACTTTTTCGCCTCTCAAAATATAAAATACGAAACGCATCCACTTTTCAAAGGATTGTAAGCTAGATAATTTCAAACTACGACTGTCGTAATTAAAACATGAATGTAGGTACCAGGTTTCATTTATGGATAAGAGAGATTATTTCGACATCTTAACAGGCCCAAATATTAATGAATCCGTTTCGAATTCTTAGAAACTTTGACTTAGTTCATTAAGTATTTGTTGTGTACCCTTTTAATCATTCCAAGGTCTTGAAATGTCGGGCACTGGTGAAATGTGAAATCTTGTCAAAAACTCAAATATTTTCTTAATACCTTGATTTTATTTTACATTTTTTCAGTCATATAGTTCGTAGGTACCTGAAACAAATTATATAACACAAAAATATAACTAATATTGAGATAAAAAATAACATAAAAAGTATCCAAAAATTCGAATAGTAACGAGTATAAAATCAAAAACATACACTATGTGATATAAATATACACAATTTTTAAAATGTAGTTGTATAGAGAATTAAAGCATTGTTTTGAATTTATTGTTATATTTGCGTTGTCTGACGCGTAATAATGATGTAATTAATAAAGTGCACTAAGGCAGTGTCGTCATAACATGGCTCTGTTGTTTTATTGATGTATACTTTCCCAGTCATAAAAAAAATCTTCTCCTTTTCTCGACGACTGACAATTCGAATCGATCGATCGATTCGATTCGACTGACGTCTCCACTGGTCGGACCTCAGTCGTCGAGAAGTGTCAGGGGCGTTTATTGGGTCCTCAAAAATTCAGTCATATGGGCACTTGCGGTGCATGTCCCATATGATGGAGTACCATCATGTGGGACATGTTCTGGACAAAAATATGTGCTGTATCACGATGCTTATGGTTTTGAAGCAAAAAAATAAAAGTCGCACCATGCTATTATTTGGGAATTTATTAAACCAAGATGTAGAACTAATGTGCTTAACATTTATATGTCATAGTGTTTATGGGTTCATATCAAAAGGGCAATGGGCGGGGTCCGCCCGCCTTTACTGATGGAATTTTTTCGCTTGATCATATACCTACTAGGTACATTACTTTACACCATTGTCAGTCAGGAGTTAAATGTTTATGCTACTAATATATACAAGGGACAATGAATCTGTGTAGCCTTTTCCCAACTTAAGTTTCCAGTCTAATTAATGCAGTTGAATACCTCTATGGCCTCCACAGTCATTTCTCTCTCTCTCTCCATGGCATCTCTCATTTCATTCCATGGCAAGACTGGTATAGTTGTTTTATCTCACGAGTGCGGGCGAGCCACAGTAGTGTAGGTAAATGTAAGTGAACATTGTTTTACTGTGCGTAAGCTTGGAAGCGACTGACACAAGCTTACGCATACTAAGACAATGTACACGTACATTTTACTAGATTGACTGGTTTCCGTCTACCCTGGGACCAACGGTCTCCTTTCTGAATGGTGATCCTTCCACAGATCGACCTTGGTAAGCGTAAGTTGACATCGAAGTTTGACCTGGGTGGCTTTTTTAATATTTACAAGGGATTCTGGCGTTATTATATTAGAAAAGAATGCAAATATAATTTTTGTACAATTATTGCGCAGAAGTTTAATAAATATTCATCAAAATATTCTCAGCAAGTTTGTGAATCTTTTGTCAGTTTCTGCTGTTGTTATGAACATTTTCTGAATCAACTCTGCAAGCAAAACTCTAAGGGAACCAAGGCAAGTTTCTTTTAAACCAGTCAGGCATAGCGTTAAAAGATGTATTGGAGACTGCAACAAAAGTATTTTATGTTTAAACTAGACTGAGGAATAAAGAATGGCTTCTTTAGAATAAGGAAAGGAGAAAATATAATAAGGAATGTTTTCTTTTTATTTATTTTTTCTGAAAATAGTCTCTTCCGTTGAACAAATATTTTCTTTTCAACGGATTCAAAATGGGCTTGAAGGATGACATACCACGCTTTCCAGAGGTAATGGTGATGATGGTCTCTAAGTAGGACGTAATTCTATGGAATGCAATAAAATATTGAGTATTGAGTATTGTATTGAACATTTTTTTTTATTTTATCCACATATAAAATGAGGAAGAATCACCAGGCACACTTTTTTTTCTCTGGCCGTATATCTAAGTACAAATATTATAAAAGTTTGTACGATTGGATGTTTGTTAATCAATTGCGCCTCAACATCTGATGGATTTGAATTGGAACGCGGGCAGCACATAGCCTGGACTTGGACGTCGAATATTCTTTCATCATCCTCATATCGCCGCCGAAGCCGGAAGACGTCCACTGCTGGACATAGGCTCTCTCTAAGTGTCGCCTCAACGACCGGTCCTCTCGCATCCATCGTCTACCCGTGATCCTCACCAGATCGTAGGTCCACCATGTGGGCGGCCTTCCAACACTGCGTCTTCCCGTACGCGGTCGCCACTACAGAACTGTTCGGCCCCATTGACCATCTGTTCTGCGAGCAATGTGCGCTGCCCACTGCTACTTCAGTTTGGCAATCCTTTATATTTTTTAACTCGGTTATAAACGTTTCTGAAAGGGTGAAGACCCTATCAGAAATGTATATTTATCGATATTCCCGATAATCCCATTCCTAAAAAAAATATTTAATTCATCATGATAAATGATAAATGATAAATGATATTTATTTTGTAAGTAGGTTAAACATAACACTTTTACACGTCAATATTTTTTGGTCATTTTAAGCTAGATGAGGCCGGTGTTTCCTAGCTGACTACCCTGAGAAGAAACACCGAAACAAACTCAGAGGTCACAGTCTCTTTTGAAGTCCATACAAATTGTACTGGTCAAATCATACGAGAACCATGTAGGTTAATGTCTGAGGTGGCCTTTTGAGGAAAGTGCCACACAGATTTGAGTGGACCTGTCCAGACAGTGCAAGCATTTGTCAGTTATTATGGAGCTCAAACTTAGAACTTTAAGGAGCTCAACGATTTGACGAACAATACCAAAGTAAGGACATTTGGGTAGGCCGCATAAAAAAAATCTCAAACTGCCAGACATTGTTGACTAACATGAAATGAACCCCTATCATAGCGATCTGCATGGTCCCCACATTCACAATACGATATGAGGATCATGCAGATCAGTGTCTGAAATGGTCTTTTGAGGAAAGAACCACACAGATTTGAGTGGACCCGTCCAGTCAGTGCAAGCTTTGGTCAGTAGTCGCGTAGCTCAACTTAGAACCATAAAGGAGCTCAACGAACCGACGAACATGCCAAAGAAAGGACATTTGTGTAGGCCGCATTTAAGTACTCAAACTGCCAGACCTCGTTAAAAATACTTCAAAGAAGAAGTATTTCAAAGAAGAGAAAAATAAGAAGAAAATAACCCACATGGTCCCCATATTCACAAAATGAGTTAAATAATAATAATAATAAAAAAAATAATACTTTACAAAGTAAGTATTCATGTCAAACATAATAAATTGAAAAAAATAAAAATAAAATATATTACTTTACAAAGTAAATATTCCATGTCAAAAATAATAAAATAGAATACTTAATAAAGTAAACATTCATGTCAAAATTTACCAACGAGATGAGAGAAAAGTATACAACAGAGCTTAAAAAAAAGAAAAAAGACAATTTCTAAAAATTAAAAAGGTATATAACATTAGGCCATGTACATCATTGAAGCAGCTCAATCCCAAGCCTTTTTGTCTTCAAGATAGTCTTTAATTGTGTAAAAAGCTTTCTGGCATAGCTTACGTTTTATAAATAATTTGAACTTATTCATACTAAGGTCTTGAATATGGCTAGGGAGTTTATTATAAAAACGTATACATTGGCATCTAAATGAACCACCTATTTTTTTGAGCCTGGTTTTAGGAATGACAAAATTGTGTTTGTTCCTAGTATTTACGTTATGGATATCACTGTATCTTTTAAATAGATTAATATTTTTATGTGCATACAAAAGATTCTCATAAATATACTGAGAGGGCACAGTCATTATATTAATCTCTTTAAATTTGTCTCTGAGGGAGTGTTTAGGACTTAATTTATAAATTGCACGAACAACCCTTTTTTGTAATACAAATACTGTCTGAATATCGGCGGCATTTCCCCACAACAGAATGCCGTATGACATCACACTATGAAAGTAACTAAAGTATACTAAAATCAGTTAGGTTATCAGTTAGGTTAACAAAAAAGTGAAGACGTATAGTGCGTTGAAATATCGAGTGACGTCATGTCTACGTAAAAATTGTAACCCTTTTTTACTAAAAGTGACCAAACTGGCCTGTTCTTCTGCACTTTGATGAGTTTTAAGCTTTTTTATTGATTTGATATTTTAAAGCAAAAATACGTGTCCAATATTTTTCAATAATGTAACAGACGTACTAAGTAGAATCATACTCGTATATTATTTTTATCTCCAGGAGACATCCCTATTGTCGCAAATAAAGTTCATACTTGATACCCATTTTCTTTTTACCGCCTATTTCAAACTATCACGTGATTTTCACTAGCTACGTCCTACACTGACAGACAGACTGACTGACAATCAGCCGTTCCCCAGTGTATTTTCCCAAACATTTTCAATAAAGAGAGGCGCTTCCTTTGTTTTCTGAAACTTTTAGAAAAAAATACCGTTGGAAAATGATGTGAATGTTTTTGGTAAATAACATGTTTATTTAGTAACTTTTAGAGGGTTATAGTAAAATAAGTTGAATATTTAAAAACACGTTATAACTTTATATGGCTTATTTTCATTCTATTGGTAATAAGAGTTAACAGTACCATACTGACTAAAGAGTTTGGAGTTTTGATTTGAATTCGTAAGTATACGGATACAGAGCCTGAAAAACTCGGACCGAATTCGGATATTGATTTCAGGGGCCATCTTTGGATATGTCCGATTTGAATCCGAGGTAATGCGAAAGCGTTCATATAAGCAGTACTTACTACGGCTACTTCGGTCCGTCAATATTTTTTTCGAATTGAAGACTCACGGATGACGGAGAGAAATCGGATGACAGAAGTCGGATCTAGTGCATAAACTACCATACAAATAGTTCTATGACTACTTCGGAATGTGTTTTCACGGATTCGGATCAGAAGCAGTGCGTAACCGCTCTAAGGACCATGTTTGAAGAAAGCTTCCTCCACTTTACTCAGTTACCATGAAAACTGATAAAAACTTTCAATGAATGTCAATAAATACCAAGCTGTAACTTACAGCCTGGCGTGCAGCCTGTGGGTCAATTCACTCAGCGGGCATACAGCGACCTACGCGTCCAATATAATAATGCACTGAGAGTACTGTTGAGGCTGCCGTGGCATTACAGTGCATCAGGGATGTTTGCGGAAACAAACATTAAAGGTTTCACCCCCACAAAATTGTCCCTCTTTGGTGACGCGTGACGCGTGATCGTGGCAGTACCAACAGTATCCTCAGTGTGTTCGCAGAGTGGTGGGATTCTCCAATGATGCAGAGATGGATGCAACTCCACGCTGAAGTGTAGCTGTATGTTTTAGACTTATGTCTGTACCTACGGCGTACTAACACTAGTTTTTTTGAGTAAATAACCCTTAGTAATAACCCTTTGACTTTGAGAAATAAAAATTTTATTATTGTTATAATAAAAGTCAATTTGATTTAGTCGAGTGCAGGAAATGGCTTCGAATGTAAAGATCAAAGTATTCTCTTCCCCGAAATATTTCAAGGTCAACGTGATGTCAAAGAAAGATGTCTTTGTGTTTATTCAAATAAAGGACTCTTCCAAAGTTTTTCAAAAATAATGAATAACACAGCTTCCGCATTGCTTAATGAGGTGTGTGCAAAACAAACTTGGCCTTTGTTTAGTATAATAGCAAAGATTTAAGGAGTTAAAATACTTTATTAATTAAAACAATTTTCTAGCTTCAGAAAACTAAACTCAGCAATTCATAGAAAAACATTATTATAGGCGCTAAGTGACTATAATTATGTAGGTACGTATACTTACGTGTAGGTATGTAGTACCTAATGAATTAATTAGTATCTATAATGAAATAGGCATTATATTGGTAAGTAAAGATCCTATCAGTAAAAATATAATTGAAATTAGATGCTATCTATACAACCTGTAAAAGAATAAACGCAATACCCCTTTTTTATGGACATCATCAAATGGCTCTCCCGCTCTGGGCGGAGTAGAAGGGAGTTTCAGACTCTTACTGACTAAAACCCATCCGTGCTCCTCCTAGTGCGCTTTGCTTTCCAGGGCCGCGGTAACTCTTTCGAACAGAATCCACAACAACGCAATACCCCTTGAGGGGTGATTCTACTGATCATTATGAACAACTTTTACTATGGGACCAACGAAGAAAGCCTAAAAAAAATTCGACTACCCCATATCTTTATGCTCGCATAACTCGACAAAATGTACAGCTGATTTCTTTTTTCGCGATTTCAGGCTTGATCCCATAGTAAACGTTGTTCGTAATGACGAGTAAAATGACCCCTATTTTTATGGATGGGAAATCATCAAATGACTCCTCCCGCTCTGAGCGGAGTAGAAGGGTGTGTCAGAATCTTACTGACTAAAACCCATCCGTGCTCCTCCTAGTGCCCTTTGCTTTCCAGGGCCGCGGTAACTCTTGCGTACAGAATCCGCAACCCTGGCAGGCTCTGGCCCAAACGGGCCCCTGTACAATGACCCCTTAGAGGAGGTATTGCGTTTATTCTGTTACTCGTTTTATAAGTGTTAACGCCTTTAGCCAACTACATTATTATGTTGAGGTCGACTTGCAGTCTAACCGGTTACAGCTGAATACCAGTATTTTACATGGAGAAATTACATATCTAACCTCCACAACCCAGTAACTGAGTATCATGCTGGTCTTTGGTAAGACTGATGTCAGATTTTAGGCTTCTGACTACCTGTTACGATTGTCCACACAAGACAGCCGGGAGCAACAGTTAAATTAGTGCATTTCCGAGGCATGAAGGAGTGCCTTCCGAAACATGAAGAAGTCTCGTTGTGTAATTAATAACTACCCATCTACGGACCGACTTCGACAAGCGTTTCTTGTTCTCGAAGATCGACCCGCGCGACTGTTATTATTAAGCCACGAGCTTCTCGTCCTCGGTCGTAATGGGTGTTACCAATATGCAAAAGACACACAACATACGAAAGTCCAAGCTTTTTCTCATTAACTGCCTGAACTAAACACACAAGCTAAATCCTTAATAACCTTTCAGCTTTACTGATAACACGTTAAAGCAAACATAAACATAGAAATATAGGATTTAAATCACCGGTCCATCGCATGAACGAATAAATAAGCCGAGTGCATAGATTTATAGACATGTACTGTGCATGCAATGGTCGACCTAAATACGAGGTATAAATCTCTACTTAAAAATATGCGGGTGTATTCTAAAATTGTAGTAAGGAAAATAGTAAGAACACTAGCATGGTTGAAACGACAGTGATGATTACGAAAATCTGGACCGCCCAGAGGACACGGTGGAGCATACGGTGGAGACGAGAAGACGCCCAGGGCGTCTTCTTCTGTTCCACATGCGCCTCAAAGAGATGTTAGCATAATATTATAAATGGGGCCCGCGAGGGCCAGTGCCTGCCAGGGTTTTTTTTTAGGTATGACCACTAGCGAGTCATTAGATTATTTTCCCATCCTAGAAAAAAGCACGGTTGAATGGTAGATGACATTCTCTCGTATTAATAGCAATTATTATTTTTAAATATGTTGTTCCACTGCTGATCTCCCCCACAGTCTTCGACTCTTTATGAGGTGTTACTAACTCCAGCCAACAACTAAACAATTCTTATGGCAAAAGCAAATACTAGGTACTAAATAACTTCAAAGTAAAAGTTAAATAAAAAATACCTTCACTTTCTTACAACTTTTATCGGAAAAAGGAAATTCCGCCAGCAAACCTTAATTAAAGAGAAGAAATATATAGAATTTACTGAAAAATATTATTCAAAAGTTCAAAGAAAGCACAACAGACCCCTCTCTCCTAACTTCCATTGCATAAATTTCTATAGAAATACGCTATCGAACTTGCTGGGTAATGGAAAATGTGCCCAAGACGTTTTAATTAACAGAATCGAGGTCCGTGCCAATAAAATGTCAAGATAATTTTAGGTGTTCTCGAGCGCACCTGCGGCTCGAATTTGACGGCAAATCGATGGCAAAACAAAATGTAGCGAGCATCGATAGACACCCGGAGACGAACGACATCCAGAATAATACCTCCACGGTACGTCAATATGGTGATCGAAAGGCGACATTGTTTGGTTTATTTTGGGGAATATGTTCAGGTATTTTCTTTATACTGATGTGTGGGGTAAAGAAAATGTAATGTTTCAGCTGGTTGTCAGCCCGGGTGTCGTAAAAGTCAGCTGAGGGATCGTGATTAGGTAGGGTTCACATTTACGTCATGAGGCTTTCATGCGGTGTTTTGGAATTTATTGTAGCTCTGTTTATCCTGCTGGGGATTATGGGCGTGAAGTTAAGCGTAGAAGGATTTGTACCTGGTTTTCCTTGATACTTTAATTATTTACGAATCGGTAGGCCTAAACCTGTCCAAAGATAATATTTTAATCGTTCCCTTTTCAAAACTTTTCGCAATATTTTAACATTGACGGATGGAGTGTAGCTTGACAGAATAAAAAAAAACTTCGTACGCTAAAAATCAATTTGGTTGAGCCTCCGGCGAGTTTGCCTCCAAATTAATAAAATACCAATATTCAGCTAGCGAAGGAAATAAATTATGTGATATAATGTGAATATTTTTTATGAGCTCTTCTGTAATATTAATTTGCTGATTTTGCTTCAGGGTCTATAAATTAATATATTTAGGTAAATTAGAGTGATTTTGTAGAGGAGTAGTAGAAAATATTTAAGGAACTAGAAGAGAAATATTGTGTATTGAAACTAATTTAAAACATGTTGAAATAAACATCCCTTCCTTCGTTATTATAATAGGAAACCATGTCGTTCTAACTTTAACTTATTATTTAACGTTGAAATCTCATTCAAACAATATGTTTATACCCAGGTAACCACTAACCTATTGTAAAATCTATTTGAGAAAATCTTCACATTCGTGTCCTTCATTGCAGAAGGTCGTGTAGTGCCTGTCCTGGAAAGCTTTGATGGAATTACTGAACAGCTGCTTCCAAGCCATGCTGTCTTCGGTTTTCTTCGGGAGTTTTGAGTCCCGTTATCCCCTTGATCTGATTTGACCAGCGAGAAAGTCTTGCGTAGACCAGGCAAGACTTTCTAGTTAGTCAGAGCAGATTTTCTGTCTTCTTTTTCCACTTTAACCAGTTTTATTAGTTTTCTAGGGTCTCTTCCTCAAAACTGACAAAGGATTAGAGTCAAAGAGGTTTGACAATTCGACATTTTGTAAGCTTCATACATTTTCTGTTTTGATTATTGAACTCAATGATAAATGTTTTTTGATAAATGTTCCGCATTGTCTGTTATATGTAGTGGTATATGAATAATAGGGCCCTGAGTGCCAATTCCACTATTTATAGCAACGTTCTCATTCGCATCGTATTCTCAATCTGTCAAATATTTAGGAAAATTCAGTCTTTTTTGACAGATTGCGACTGACATGCGAATGTTGCTTAAAAATTAGTAGAATTTACCTTCTGGCTGTCTAAAATTAGACAAATCAATAATAGTCCTATCTACTCAGTATCTGGTTGCAAAGTCTGTTTCCAAAACTATTCACGACAAACTCCGATACAAAATTAAACTCTATGCTCAATCCGCTATTCATTTCAATACATTTGGCTGTAAATGTGAGCACTGAATTACATGGCTGGACACACACGTCAGTTACACGGACGTGCGGAGGTTTCATTGTGCGGGTACGTCTCGACCGCAGCTGGAAATTATTAACGAGGATTTTATGTGGAACTAGCTTCTAGCGAGCGGATTTGTTGGCGCCGAAAAGGAGCATGGGCATATAGTACCGGGGTTAACAAGGATTCTATGTCTTAATGGGGGCTATCGTTTTCGTGCTCACTATGTGGCGCCACTGGCGAGTTAGGTCCTTAAGCATTGAAATTAAGTTGTTACTACGCGCATGTGAACAAAGTTTGAAGGTAAATAATTTATAATGCCGTAAACGAGCGATTAAATACAACATAGATAGTGCAACAGTGTTTCGCGGACTCATCATAACCGAAAACAAAAGAAGGACAAACATATTCCGACAAAAAAAGTTCAATGCAGTGGTCGGTAGAACCGTAACTTATAAGTCACCTCGCGCACTAGACGGCCACGACCACGACCAGTGGCCGCAACGACCAGATTAACAGAAGAAACCATATGAACGTCGCGCACTTGGCCGCAACAGCCAACTGGCCGCACACCGGGCCGGCACGACTGGTCGTTGCGACCAACTTACGTATAGTTTACTATGAACGCTCGCGCACTAGATCTGCGACCGCGGCCAGACATTTGCGGCGTCCTTTCCAACACAGGATGTATCCAATAACGTCTTTTCCTATTACGTCTTTTCCTCATCAAGTACAGGCACACAATTTCTAACAACAACTACAGCAGCTCGACAAATGGCCGCTTTATGACCAGTCGTGGTTGTGGCCGCAAACTTGGCCGCAGCCAAACCGTAGCTTTTGCGAGCAACGTTGCGACCACGACCACGACTGGTCGTAGTCGTGGCCGTCTAGTGCGCGAGGTGCCGTAATCTGGCATAGTCAGGCTGCTTTAGAAAAATATTCACAATAATCACAACAAATTAGTAAATAAACTCTTATCAAAAGTCAACCAACAGTGAAATTTGACATTTCGAAGACCTCGCGCTACACCAGCACATCTAGCAAATTCAAACGCGACAGCCTTAATTTGAAGCCTATCTGTCTCCGAAATTCGTTTATTTATACAAATTGTAAACCTCAAACATGGAGACTATCACATTTATAATATTGTAAGGAAGTAGGAATAGCGTTTGGATTTGACTTCGTTTATGTGGGTTTCAGATACAAACTTGGCTTTAAAAATTCAGAACATTGTATTGTCTCAGTGCTATTAGATGAATCTAAGAGATTGGTACTGTGGACGTTTCTGGGTTTCAAATTCATGTAGCTTTATTTTGTCTCAATATTGTTAAAATTTACTTTTTATTGAAATTTTACTGAAAATTAAGACGTATGTTCGAAGTGATTTTAGAGTAAAAGTAGGAGTATGAGAAGCAAGGATTTTTTACATAATTGTGGTTCCGCCGGGGTAGCAACATTTCGAAGCAGATAACAGAAAAAAAAGAATTTTCAAGAATAAAAACTGAAGAAGAGCTGTTATCGAGGCATTATAAATAAGTAGCGCATATTTCATATAAATTAATTTTGTTTTAATTTATTTTTATTACTCCCAGATCTGCAAGAAATTATTCCTAATAGTCGTACTAAACTCGAATAGAAATTAAAAGAAATAGAGTAGCAAATTCAATTCACAACTTAATGAACGATATACATTATGTATAACTTGAACAGAAAGTTAGGCTTAATAATCTAAGCACGTTTCGGTTCCATTTTAATTTAAATCAGGGGTAATATCGCTCGCTAATGAAGCGATAAATCTGGGAAAGAAATTCTGTACCAATTGGGGCCCGATGGAACTTTTTGCTCTCTTGAGGAAATACTGAAATAAAATTGTCGATGTCATAGGATACAAATCATGCGTTAACTTTTTTTGAAGTGAAAACTTCTTTAGGCGCATTGAGCACTTTTTGAGTGAACAAAAATCATGGAACTCGCGTCATCGTCCGAACGCTTTTCATGAGCTATAATGTATACTGTGTATATGTGTACTTTTTGGGTGTACAAAAAGTAGGTACTTCTTACACTTATCGGCAGTCCTCAAAGAATGACATGTTTTTTTTTGTCCCAGATTATATTAACTCTTTCTTAATAAAAAAGCTTTCCGTAACAGTCAAATTGTTATTGTAGTTACTTATAGGCCAATAATATTTTACTAATTTTTAAACTAACTAAAAAAAACTAGAATTGGCACTATGGTATTGAAAAAGATTCATAGAACTTTGTGCGTCCTCCTTAACACGATGTAAAAAGTTTTTGAACATTTTTAAGGTTCTTTTATTTACAGGTTGATAAGTTAACACTTAAATATCATAATCTATCCTAAATACTAATTCCTAGAAGCCTAAAACTGAATTTATGAAACAAACTCTATTTTTGAAACCATTTTGTTTTAATTCAGCCTCGATTTTATATTTTCTCTCATTGTTTGATTTTTAAGCTAGGCAAAAATGAATTAATTCGTTTGAAAAATAAATAGATACGTAATCTTTTTGTTAAGATAATGTTGTTTTTTTTCTAATAGATTTAAGTAAAAAAAAAACATTGTGGTAAAACAAATTTACTTAAGTAATTTATTTATTTTTTTACTCATTGAATTATTATAACACCCTAACAGAATTTTATGTTTTTCTTCACATTGTTTTCCTTTTACATTAATTCTGTTTCTGTAGCCAAAACTAATCGTTAATCCTACGGGTACCAGGAGCCCATAAATAAGCAAGAAGTCTCGCACGCCCTAAAAATCAATTCGGTGACGCTATCCGACACCGATTACTCGACGTGCCCTCTGAAGCGAGGAGGGGATCTGTTCGATCCTAAACAGAATCCCGTTTACTGAGATGAACTTTAGTTAACCAACACGATGTCTGCGTCTACGGAAGTAATTATAAACTTGTAATTAGGTGTATGTTCTTTTAGAAAGGATTAGGCTTACGTCGGCTGTATTTCCATATTTTCATGAGATCAAGAAAATGGGTAAAGAGAAAATGTTTTGTTTTTGTTATGTAGAAGATTTAACACAGGTATATTTTAGCAAAGAATCTGTCCTAAATAAAATATTCCCAATACCCTCAATTTACTTAAAATATTTTCAAGTTTTTTTGGAGATATGTGTATCAAAAAGCGAGGGCGCACATACTGTTAATACGTCATCCAATTCCTGTTTTACTATCTAGAATTCTTTGATAATAATTTACTAATTAAATTTAAAAAAGATCCCAATAAAGAAACTCAAATAACCATATCCCGATTCAATATTAGCGTACGTTCAAATAAAACACGCGAACAATTGAAAAGGTTGGCACACACAAACGGGGTTCACGACACGGGCATAAAACGCAAAAATAGCGTCGAAACGTAAAAGCGACTCTGTTCGTCGCAGAAGACGTCAATAATACTAAAGTGGCCATTAATGGCACACTTAATGTACCTACTGGTGTTACGACGGAGATTGTAAATCGACTCCCATAAAACGGTGTCATAGAATCTGTCTATTTAAAGATGTAATAAAATTCTAAGGGCAAGTGTCGCAGAACGGTAAACAAACGGAATATGTAGGTTAGTACTTCTAGACGTAATGAAACGAAAATAAATTCCGTCTATCTATCTTGTGCGTGGGAGAGACAAAATAATCTGGAATAATAATCTGGAAGGTTGCTCTGTTGTGTCACCACTTTACGGAGAAGAAGTGTCTGTGTAGTTTTCCACAGACGTATGACTAGCACGTTCTCCTTAATATTTTGATGAGCATTTGCGACAGTGTTCTGAAAGTTAAAAAAGTAAAGCCAAGTAAAAAGTACGTTCTAAGCAAAAATTCTCCATAGTTCACCACAGCTACGGTAAGTATAAGGTGAGATATTAGTCGAACGCAAACCTTTCATCAATAAAAAAAACAAACAATGCAACAGTAATTATCGTACCACTTAATTCGCGTACGTTAAAAAGTTCAAAATCACCTGCAATATTGTCTCAATACAATCAATTTCATCAAACTTGTCAGAGTATTGGGAAGTTGTCTGTGTTTTTGAAAATGATCGTAGTTAAAACACGTGTGCTCCTTAAATACGAGAACTGCCCTTCTGATGCAAAATTTGTCACTAGTTTCAAGACAGAAAATCTAACTACGCATTCGATAATGTGAACCCACCCTTAAGGATTTCCTCCTAAAGGTTATGAGGATAAAAGTGAAATAAAATATCCTTCCTTATTTTCCCTGATCAAGATGGCTCAGATAATTAATAGGTCGTCAAACATCGGGCGGGTTTCGATGTCCGAATGTACACAAAGATGGAGGGCTATCGGCTTTTAGATGGCTTTTTGCCATCCACAATATGGGGACTTAATTGCTTGGAATGGTTCGAGAATAAGTAGGTTCCGGACCCTATTTAATAATAGCAACGTAAGTTGTTCAAAAATCTAAGAAAAAAATTGTATGAAACAAACGAACAAAATTGTCGGATTGTCAGGTTGCCACTTTTTGTCATCTTTGGGTTTGTTATTGGGTTTGTAAATTTTTTGTTGTTGTAAAAGTTTACACTTTTTATACTCTCCAAAAAGTCAGCTTAGACACACCTCCGCCGTTTTATTTCATAATCTGCTAAAATACTTTCCGTGTTCTCAAACAGATATTTTTTTGGAGATATGTGTATCAAAAAGCGAGGGCGCACATACTGTTAATACGTCATCCAATTCCTGTTTTACTATCTAGAATTCTTTGATAATAATTTACTAATTAAATTTAAAAAAGATAATTTATAGAAGATTTTTATACTCTCCAAAAAGTCAGCTTAGACACACCTCCGCCGTTTTATTTCATAATCTGCTAAAATACTTTCCGTGTTCTCAAACAGACATTAAAGCGATAAAAAGCTGAATCTTTAATAAGCCGGGGTGAGAATTTTTGTTGTCTCAACCGATATTGGGCTGACCTCATTCCCATAACCGTTTGCTTCCATTATTAGGGCGTGCTAAACCTCAGCCAAGAATTAATGACTAATAAACGTCACTAACTAACGTTGGTAGACCTCTGAACTAGCTATTTGTTGTCTTAACATATTAAGTAATAACGTTTAAGTGGGTTTTGTCTACCACTGACGGACTGATGATTGGAAGACACATTAATTTTAAAAACAGTAGGTCATGTTTTGTTAACAGTTATTTATTACCGAGAATAATTTTAGTCCTCTTACAGCATATATTATGTTAACCCTAAGTTGTAACAGGATAAAAACATGAGCAGCTCTTTGTGGTAATTGGATGTGTACAACTAGGAGCGATCTTGTATATTTATTAGATAAGTAGGTACGTATCTGTTGTTTAGAGATTCTAAATCAAAAATCTAAGTAATCCTTCAGTTCTTTTATATCCAGTTTTTCAGCGGAGTACTCATAAGGATAGTATTTATTCCGTACGTTACGTCACAGAGAGAAAACGTAAACATAGCCGCAAAAAAAGGGGACTAAAAAGTTCCAAACAAGTCACTTTTCAAGCAGTCTGATGCAGTTGGTGGTATTTATTTTACAGTGACCATCAAATTACATCACTAATAATCCGTAAACCCCTACAAATCTTCACATAATAACCCAATAAAGTCCCAGTTACATCATCAAAGGGATGAGCGATATAAAAACGGATATTTTCGTCCGACTTTCCGGAGTCCGGAGTCTGGTGTCCGGATCAAATGGTCGGTTTTAGCGGTATTCCCGCAGTAGGCCGCGACAAGATGCAGTAAGCTACCTAGTTGGCTCAGACCGCAAACCGTCTGTTTATTAAAACCAGATCAGTGGCCACAAATAGCCACTACGTTAGGGACTATTTAGTAACGTATGCAGTTGTGAGGTTTTAATTTTGCTTGTTTTGATATTTTAAGGAGTTAATCTTCAATCAACCTTGCCAAGAAGTACCGTGTTACCCAGTTAATGAGTTGTGGAGGTCTGGTAGGCAGCCGCTCCACGTAAAATAATAGTATTCAGCTGAATCCGGTTTGACTGGGAGCCGACCCCAATATAGTTGGGAAAAGGCTAGGCAGATGATGAATCTTCAATCAGAGAAAGTATGCTATTATATAAGAACATGAACAATAGGGCCTTATTTGTTAAAAAGAACCGACCAAGTACGTGTCTGACTTCGCACATATAGGGTTCCGTAACTACGCATTTGACCGCAAAATCAAGAAATTTAATTTTATTGGTCAATGGGAAGTTAAAAAGTACTTCGAAACAAAATTTTGTAAAAAAAATAACTGACATTGAAGACTTCTCATTCCTTTGTTTTCTTGTAACAAATATTTTTTGACAATTGGTATGACTTTTTTTTTTTTTTTTTTTTTTTTCTAGGATGGGAAATCATCAAATGACCCCTCCCGCTCTGGGTGGAGCGGCAGGGAGTGTCAGACTTTTACTGACTAAAACCCACCCTTTAGTCCTCCTAGTGCCTTTCTTCCCAGGGCCGCGGTAACTCTTTCGAACAAATCCGCAACCCTGGTAGAATTGGTATGACTTTGGTTGTAAAAATTTGAAGACTGTAGCTACAACCGTTTGGCTGTAAAACCTGTGTGACAGACGGGCACGTGAGTGACAGCAACAGTAAATCGTTTTGGACCCTTCGGATACCTAACCCTAAAAATCAAACCTTAAATTATTATTAGCAGATTCTGATCCTAAAGTTACATAGGTACTCTATGGAAAATTTAATTAAGAATCCGCATTACTATTATTACTACGCTAAGATCAAACATAACATACCTAGTTAGAAAGAAGGACCAGAAAAGGCATGAGAAATTGCTAACATCTGGCTAGCAATTTCTCATGCCTTTTCTGGTCCTTTCTGGCAGTATGATTGTGTGACTCTTAATTCATACGATGACTCTTTCTCGATATAATTATCTTGGCGGCAAGACATATCCGTCATCGAAGACAGTTTCAGATAAAGCTGAAATATGCAGTGGTCCACTAGGACTAGCATGGAGTAAGAAACAAATTATGCATTCACAGCGAGTACAAAATCCCCAGCACTTCGTCCACCCCAGAACAAATTGAAAACAATTCCATCGCATGTCGTAATTAAAAGGATTTATGATGTAAATCTGACTCGAAGGAAACAAAGCAGCGGCGATGGCGGCCATTTTTTTTCACGCACCGAACACCTGCACTTAACAGGCTGAACGTGGCCTGAATTACTGAAAATACGTCTACTAACCTTTTCATTTCAGGCTCGTTTTTGAATATTTTTTACGACACGATGTTTGAATTGCGGGAAAACTCGTCGTGAGTATATATTGTTTAGGACAAAAGCTTGTTTGGAAAATATTATTACGGTTACAGTAAAGAAGAGACAAATAGAGGACCAGAAGTATGGAAGAAGAAGTTACTTAAATCTTGCGCTGACCCTAATAAATGAGGATCCATGGATTAGAGAATGATGATTGATTTTGGTAAAGAAAATGTGAAAAATAAAATCTTGCTTTTTATTTAATTTTATTTGTGTACCCAACAGACGACTTATATAAATGTTTTTCTTTCCTGTCAAAAGTAGGTAGATTCCTTTTTGGTGTTCCTCGACAATCCATTGCGCTGATAGAACTGTCGAGATGACATATTTTTCAAACACAGTGCAATGTAGTATGCTTTGAATTGCCAAAAATAATGTGTGTATGTTCAAGGCATGAATATTATTATGAAGTCGTTATTACTGTATGGTTTCTTAAAGGAACGTAACTATTACTAATTACGTAGATGAATATTTATCAGTTCTACCTAATTAGTATTCTGTGACAACGTAGAATGCTGAAAGAATTAATTACCGTGTGGTAAAATATTCATTTAAAATGATATGGCACCGAGTATTATAATTATTATTTCAATATTTACTTCACGTTTTAATAAAGGTATTCATGATGAATACCCTTAATATGTACTGCTGTATGTGGAGTAAGTTTACTGAGATTTACAGTAGCGCCTTTTTATCCGACTTCAAAAAAGAAGAAGGTTATCAATTAGGACGGGCATAACTCCGTCATATACTTACGGATTTTCAAAATTATTTTTTTTTTCGAAAGATGTTTATTCTGAATCGAACCCCATTTAAATTTTGTAAAGATCTGATGAAAAACTTCGGAGATAGACAATTAAATTAACATGGACTGGTTGGAATGTTGCATTAAAACATGAAAAATATAAAACTTTATTACAAAAAATACATCCAAATTGAGAACCTCCTCCTTTTTTAGAAGTCGGTTTAAAAATACAACCAACTTCCAAATAAAAACTTAACCTAACCTAACTTTAATTGTGGAAGTAGGTGTCATAAGACGAAGAAACAACACCAGAAACACCGACTTCCAAAATTAAAGTGGCTTTTATTTGGAAGTCGATTGCAAAAAAAGTTTTATTTTTTAAATAAAGAGAAAGAGCTTTTGAAAAATTAGCAAAAGTAGCTACGAGTACTACTGTATACTGAAAAGTACTGACGAACTATAATTTATGGAGCTCCACAAGCCGCAAAATTATGACAAAAACCTAAAAATAGAGCGCCTTCCATCCTAGCCTGGCATTTGGCAATAAATGCTAGCTGAAGCGCTGAGATAAAGCGCTGCATTCATTACGCGACGAAGCTGTTTGACCACCGACACCGCGTGACATTGGCGCTGCAGCCGCTGGCTTTACAAAGCCATCCAATTTGATAAGCGGAGAACTTTTTTGTTCTTATTGTTTTGTTAGACCGATTCTTTGAAGGTTTCTGTTTTCTTTGGGCATACTTTTATATTAAGTCTTTGTAGTGAATGGTCAACGTCTTTTTGACGATACCAAAAACCGAGTGACTGGCTAAGTTTGGTTCTCGGGATGAGCTATTTCGCCTGAATTTTGATTATGGCAAGATAAAACCTTTATCAGATATTTAATACGAGTCAGGAAATTACAGTCGCTTTTTCCTCGTAACAAAAGCTATATTATGTAAAAAAAATTGTATATTTAGGTATTATTTTGGTTAAGTTTTGAACAGATTTTCTAGCGTGAATGCCAAAAGGCAAACTTAGCCAACGTTATGCAGGTAATTGATAATACCTAGAAGCTTATTGAACCTATTCAATAAGTCTATCGTTAGGTCATTTAAACCTACCTGAAAATATTCGCATTTATAAGCGAAGAATTAATAACGCACTAAATCTCGGAGCCTGACACACCTAGCTCTTCCTTTCAGCAAGAACAATACCCCTGGCGGGCATTATGCCAAATTGCGTCAAGCAAGAATTTCCAAATGGAGGAATGCAATGCCCTGTTTGTACGGACAAAGCCACGCCGAAAACTCATGCATTATGCGAACGACAATGGAAATGGGGAAATATGACAATAAAATACCATCCGTTTTTGTCGTTTGAAAATCCTTTTCTATTCCCAACTTTTTATTTACCTGTCTACCGGTGACCGGACTCAAGTACGGACTTAGGTTGACCTTGATACCAATTGTGCTGAGTGGGTTATCTTTTCATCATGGCAGGATTAATTCTCATTAAATTCGTGCTGGTTGGAGCGCAGAAGATCAGACAGTCATATCAGCCCTTCTCCTGCATGTGTACGTTAGTTGGTGGTACTCTAGTACCATCACTGTCGCTGAAATCCAGTGTTGTAGCTCTGTCTCGCATACGAGTCCCAGCATTATGCTCAGCGATGGCCGTATTGGGCGATTGTGACGCATATTGCTTAAGCTTAATAACTTGCAAACAAGTGGGGAAGATACGTGACTCTTGTGATTTTGTTTTTTTTTATGGTATGCGTCATGTTTGGCGCCAATGAACTCTTTCTAACGCAAGGATATTTTATCAAAAACAGTAAAAATGTGATCTTAACAGTAGAGTTGAAAGAAAGACTCTGCTGGCCGCCCTGATAGCTTATGCTCTTTTTTGGTATTTTCCTGTATTTTACTCAAGAAATCGTTTTATCTTCGGTTTTCATTAGGTATTTAAATGGTCTTGACCTCAGAAACTAAACATTGAAGATATTTTAAAAGAAAAGTGTAATTATCAATTTGTAAAGGAAGGCAATTCTTTTATCGTCATTTGGTATTCATAGGCACCGTCTTGTTTCAAAACGACTCCCACGCTATCCATTACTGTATTCGTTTAATTTAATAACTTTTTAGAAAAAAATATCTATCGTGAATAAACGATAATTTTTTTGGTAGAGTAGACTTTTATTGAAACTAATGAAAAGTTGGTAGAATCCAATCCTTCTTCAGCTAGCAATCATTATTTCATTGTAATATAATCACAGTCAATTTACATGACACAGCAAACAAGCAAGGGAGTATGTCTCTACCAGGATAAAAAGTACCCTATTCCGGGATATATGGTCTACTCGTGTGCCAAGTTTTGATCCAAATCTCTTCAGCCGTTTAGACGTGAACAAGTACCAAACAGACAGATTACTTTCACATTTTTAATACTAGCTGCCGCCCGCGTGAATCCCAAGGGAACATACTCCCGGGATAAAAATAAATCCTATGTGTTATTACAGACTGATTTTAGTCTACTACTGGGTCAAATTTGATTTGACTCGCGATGCTGTCGACATGTGAGCTGCAGACTCAGCCATCATTGTACCGACAGTCGCGTCAGCCAATTACTAAATAAAAATAAACTGTTTTAAAAAATGTAGATAATCTGACTGTTCTACAGTTTACAATTTTTTTTCAAAATCATTATTTAAACCCAACGATATCAACTGCTGGACGTAGGCGCCACATCGACCATTTCTATTGTCCTCATGTATCATACCACAGCTGCTTTTGCAGCTTGAATTAGCTAGTTAAGTGCTTAATAAAAAGCAAGGCCGCTTTAAGCCAATCACAGGAAGGCTAGGAGGAAATTCAGCTATGCATGCTAGACAAAAGCTGTTTCAGCCAATATATGTTAAAGTATCTATCGTTAAGCCTTATTTGATACCAGTAGCACACAACAAAAGTCTCGAACGTCGAAAAAATATTTCCAAATAAATATCCATCGTTCCCAAAAGAATTTAATATTGCCCCGAGGATCGTAACCTAAATATTTAGTAGGAGTTTTTCTTACAATTTCAGTAACATTTAAGATATTTGCCCCTTTAGCTTACCGAGAGTTGGCGTGAGTAAATTGTGACTGTTTTTTCTAGAACATTAATTTAGCTAACTGAAAGAATCTCTAGTCTCCGCATTGACATTTGGAGCAGAATTGAATTAAATTCTAAATTCTACATTATTTTAAAATCCGTTTTAGACGTCAATAAGGTTCAAGTTGGTATTAGTCGACAATACTAATGACGTGCCAACGCAATCATGATTCCGTCGTGAGAGAGAGGCGGGAATATTAAGCAATCGCAAATCGGGTGAAATCGGGAGGTAACAGGTAAAGGACGAATAGCACTATCCCTTATTCACTACTGAATCATGATAACATTAACAGGCGCTGACCTCTCGAGCTCATCCAGAGGTCTAGATACAGGGTTCAAGCTCTATTTATCGTGAGCTTAGTGTTTTCATTTATTAATTTGAATTTTAGGGTTCCGTACCTCAAAAGGAAAAAACGGAACCCTTATAGGATCACTTTGTTCTCCACCTATGTGTCCGTCAGTCCGTCCGTCTGTCTGTCAAGACCCTTTATCTCCGGAACGCGTGGAGGTATCGAGTTGAAAATAAATTATATACTCAAGTCTACAGTCCTTTGAAGCTGTGAAAAAAACAAACTTCTTAGTTAACATAAAAAAGATACGGCCGTTTATGCTGCAAAAAAACGTATATTTCGACACTCTCAAGGGAATCAAAATTTATACGGTACTTACCGTTGACCTAGAGTCACGAAATTTGGCAAAAAGATAGATCTTACTGGGAAAAGTCTGAAAATTGGGAATTTGTAGTTTTATCAATTTTTTTTTTTTTTCAGTTGAAGTACCTATTGACCGTGACGACTGAAAAATTTTTCAACAACAAAGTTATATTTGTCCCTCAGTCTTACCTGTTATATTTTTGGCAGATTAATGAGAGTGCTTTCATAGTTTACAAACTTCCGCAGGTAATTTATACTCGGAAAAAATCAAGACTCGATCGGAACCCTCGGTGCGAGTCTGACTAGCACTTGTCCGGTTTTTATCTCCAATAAACGTTAAGCGCGCGTTCCCACTATGCCATGACGACAGATTATAGTGTCGTTTAAAACGTCGTGGCTTGTGTATTTAAATGGAGTTGTCTACATATAGGACGACACGATTAACTGTCGTCCGCGACCTTCATTTGTATACAAAACCCTGGACGCTTTAAACGACACGATAATCTGTCGTCACGACATAGTGGGAACGCGCCCTACGGATAACATACCCACTAAAGAACAGTCTTAAATATTTTTTCTCTCATCCTTAATATCTTTATGGGTTTAACCTGAAAGACAAAAGAATTTAAGTTAAGTTTCAAAAGATTAAGGAAGATACGATAAAAATTCCCGGTACAGAGATCCGTAAAATTTAAGTCTTTGAGGAGCTTATTCAGAAATGCAATTATTTTTAAGTAGGTCACGTTTTCCCATAACATCTTGAAAGGAAAAACGTCACGCAAAAATCTAACCAAACCTAACCCAATTAAAGTAGAAAGGAAACAATAATGACAAACAGCATAACATAATAATTACGCCTGTATTCTTTCAGGGGTGAGGATCTCATTCCCGTTTTGTAAAAATCAAATGTGAGTCTGATGTAAGGGCTATTTCCTATTACCGATCACATAACCAGGATTCTATTGAGAAATTACAGATGGAAAACTTAATCTTTGCTCAGTGGACACTATATCAACGAGGCAGTTGAACGAAATATAAAATACGTACAACGTATTATTGAACATCTCTCTCTTCACTCTGAAAGAAACATTAAATAAAATGTGATAGAATTGAGAACGAACACAAAGGGTAAGGCTCTTTGTAAGTAAACATTATTTAAGGCCAATTACTTTTCACCCGAAAATCTTTATTCAGTAGCTCGACTTTCTGTTGTTAGAGGTACTTTTGGAATACAGTATTTCTTTCGCTTATGGAAACTTCACAAAGAAACATTATTTGAGTGTTCAATTTTTAAGTATTTTTTTAGTTTACAATTAATTATTACTTAACTTAAAAAAGAGCCAGTGCAGCGATTGAAGGCCCCCCGCAAGATGGACCGATGACCTTGTGAGGGTCGCAAGTAGCCGATGGATGCGAAACGCACAGGACCGGTTGTTGTGGCGATACTTAGAGGAGGCCTGTGTCCAGCAGTGGCCGTCTCTCGGTTGATATGATAATGATCTTCCTTTATTGAGTGGGCAGTAAAGTCTAACGACCCCACACACCCTAGTGTCAGAAATTCTAAACCTGTGACATGGTTTGACAACCGCCATTTGGCGGCCGGGACCACCGGCTTATACGTTCCTTGATGATGATGATGATGATGAAAGAGTCAGTGAGGAATCCGAAAAAAATCTCAACGATATATCAGTAACTGCATAATGCAATGATAAGTCTTGATTGATAGACGAACAAAGAAGTGACGACATATTATTATGAGTTCTTTTTTAGTAGTTTATTTCATTGTTTATTAAAATTTTAAACAGGACAAAATAACACAGGGAACTTAATTCCTTACGCATTCTTTACCAGTCTACCAAGAGTGGTGTTGGGATACATGAAATGTGCAAAAAATAATAATCATGTGAATCAAAGATCATAAGCCATTACAGAATTTAAATAACAGGTTTTCACGGAATTCTAAAACTCAGAAACAAAAAACTTAACCGACTCAAAGTACCAGGATCTCATGGAATCACAACAACCTATTAAACCCATCCTTTTACACACAAACAATAACTGCGTATCATCATGATCAAGCCTACAGGACTCGGACGAAATTATAAAGCAATTTATCATTTTCACAGGGCATTTGGCGAAACGTCATTATTCATTCCGAATTCGTGGAAAAGCGTACAATGTGTCCATTGTGCTTTTTATACAGACCTCTTGAAATCCGGACAAAATTTTCTGAGGCCACTTTTTCGTCCCCTAAATACCTTGTTGCGTGATTTTTTTGTCGAATTGATTGTGTTTTATTGTGATAAGCTTTTGGCCAGATTAATGACAGTTGATGAAAATCACAGTAATCAAGCTCAGTAATTAAAACGTAATGTATCTCGCGGTTTAATCAACACGTGGTATCATGTTGCCACATTACAACCTCATTAAAAGGTTTTTTTTAAATCTGTTTTGATACGGTCAATAAAAAGCTGCAGTAATCAAATTAATTCACAACACTATTTACATATCGTCATGATTGCAAAATAAAAATGTCACATTTTTGAAAGCTTCGACTAAAAAATCGTGTTAAAATGAAAATCAGGGGGCCTACCACAACCTCTTAAAACAATATTACTTTAATATTACTTTGCGTTCCGCTCTGTTGGATTTTCAACGCTCGGATCAGCGCCGAGAGTTGAAAATGCAACAACAGAAATTACAAAGTAATATTAAAATAATATTGTTTTAAGAGGTTGTGGTAGGCCTCCTGTACTAATATTATAAATGCGAAAGGAACTCTGTCTGTCTGTCTGTTACGCTTTCACGCTAAAACGACTGAACTGATCGTCTTGAAATGTGGCAGATATAAATAGCCTGGGATATAGAGACGGTCAGACTCACATAGGCTACTTTAATACGGGATAACCAACATCCACGCGAGCCGCTAGTAAAAGCAAGAACATCGTTAACTCTCAAACACTGTTACGCTTAAAAAACCGGAAAAATTAAACTTTCAATGAAATATTAAAATGAAAGCTCAAACCTGGTTGCAGCAGAATTTTAAACCGTTAAAAACTGTAATTGAGTAATAGTCCAGTTAAAATTCAATATCAGCCACGAACGACCGTTTTAACTAGCTCACAGTCGATCGTTGTCACAAAAATGGCCACCGAATTCGTGAGAGCGCTCTCCATCGTCCATAACTTTAGTAATTTGCTTTATTCGGTTTTATAAACTCAATCAAGTATGGAGAAGTGCATAACTTGTGGCGGTTGTGGGCATCGATCCTGATTGCGAAGCAAACTTGTGTTTTAACATTGTTATTTTGTTAAACTAGGTAGCAACCAGTTTTTCGCAGTTCATGACGTGACATGACGCAATCCCTTGGTTACGGTTGGTGAAAGGAAAGCACACCTATTTTTCTTAAGTTATGTTTGTAATGTAGAAAAATATTATGTAAATTAGTAGGATCTAAATTTCCCTCCATACCGTATATTTTTTCCACTTTTGTTTTATTTCAACTGTATGAGTGAAGATAAAATAGTGTATGCAACGGCATTATAATTAGGTACCTATTAAAACACTCCTGTGATACTATTAACACAATGCTAAACCCACACTCGTGTTTTAATAACCCCAATAAAATGAGCGTTGCCTAAACTACTATTATAATATTATCGATATATTGAAAACAATGGAACATCGCGGATGTTTCATAAATTATAGTTCATTCATTTCCCACATCGATGTGACGTCACCATCATCTGTCATGGCCGCCGCAACGTTGATCAGCTGTTCACCTCCCATTGGATACGTCAAGTGCAAAGTACACATGACGCCGCTATTCCCCCGTTTGACTACCTATCGGAACAGGGATGAAAAATGGCGTTCAAAGGATACAGGCACGATGTGAAGATAAGTGGATTTACATAATACGGGTAGTTTATAGACTTCCTGTTAAGCGTTGGTGGATTTTTGCTTAGAAAAATAAACTTAGAAAATTGCACCCTTAGGATCTACAAAGTTACATCCTAGCAAAATTTTACTTATATTTTGAACTTTTGACAATATTTATATGTTGTCAAAAGTCCAAAATATGGGTAAAAATTCGGTGGATTTTCAATCAATCGTAATCGCTCTTATCTTTTAAAAACTTTAAGGTATGCGGAACAGGGTGTAAAGCCCCGCAAACCTCCAGAGAAAAGGGAGGCTCCTCCGACCAGCCGGTTGTTGTGTCTGGTGGGCCACTGCCCGATAGTTGATATTCGGGTTGTTGTATCTGTTATTATCGCACGGTAAACTCACATATCGCGATTCAGGATTTTGTAGTGTTAGTTCGCAGCTTTTGGCATAGATGGCGCTGCGAGTTTCACTGTTGCGACGTAGATTCTGCTACGTTGATTGTGGCGGCATATATGCCGCTACAAACTGACGTAAGATTGGTAGGAACCCAGTTAGCATGGCTTTAAAAATCAAAAACATTTGATCGTGTAAACTATCAATTCTGAATTCCTACCTTAAAACACTCACCTTTTCAACAAAATCCAAGCTAGATAATTCCAAAAATGCGGTGTTAGAATAATAAATAAAAGTTACTTCGCTCTTTCCACGTTGGCAGCCTCTTTTAATAGCTACTATTAACGTCACTTTCAGGCGAATAAGTACATTTTCCTAATAGTTTCGCTGAAAAATTCCTAGATATTTCAAACTTGGCGAACTATAATTTGGCGCACCAAGTTCTACTTCGAACTAGTTTATGAACCTTTGAGAGTCACTATTAATTACGGGAACGTTTTCAATTATATTTGTAATTAAAGTTTATTTTTGTTTGGGTTTCTGGTGTTTAATGACAGCGAAACTGTAACTGGGTTGTGGAGTTCTGAGTGGAAATTCTACTTATTTTTAAGCAACGTTCGTCGTTATCTGAAAAATGGCCTCAACTTCCATAAACAATATACAGTAGCAATCGGTTGGACTGAAAGCTGTCCCCAACTTCGGAAATCTTGTCACAAAATATGTGACGTAACAATAGGTTCATCTGTAAGACAATAGGTTCGTCTCAGTTTGGGAATCAGTGTGTGCTATATGTAGTTGCTACACTGTACAATGATTTAACCATACATATACCTACATTTTGTTACAGGTTTACTTTTTATACTCTTTTGATGAATTAAAAAAATATAAATATTATATTTAAAATAAAAATAAAAAATTAGGTACTACTCGTAATTTTCCGAAGGATGAATGTGGTAGTACAGCAAGTTCACCTTTGCGTGCGGCAAAGGTGAACTTACTGTACTACCACATTCAGCCAGTCAAAAATCGACTATGTTTTCAATATTAAAAGCAACTTAATACAGAAGAGTTTGCCCATTATTTAAAGGTTGAGTAAATAAACACTGTGGCCCGTAAAAAGGCCAAAAATTAAGGACCAACTTCACCATTTCACAGTAACATAAAACTCGCTTCAACTAACACGAATACGCTATTAAAATACAAAATCGTTTTCATAAAATATAAACGTTTACTTCTTAGTAAAAGACAATAAAACAATATCTGCATTTACAGTTCGTTAAGTAGTTTATGTTCAGATACTAAGACAAATTACTTTCTACTCATTGAAACTTCTATCCACTTGAAATAAAATACATTCAGTTGGAATTTTCAGACGCGCTTAAGTGGTTACTGAGATAAAATATACTTAGATATTTTCAATTATTGAGCAGCCACCAATCAGATTGAAAGTAAGTACCTACAGTCGAGTAGGTACCAAAATTATAGTATCATAATTTTGATAAGAAGTACAGTCGACGTGGTAGACCGGAGATTAACGGTATCCTCAGATATTGGCTTTCATCCAATATCATTTTCTACCCGACTACAGCAAAGCTAAAGAAAAGGTTATGATTTAAGCAGTATTTGTATGTATGTGTATGTTCCACCGTAGCACCTAAACTACTAGGGTTGCGGAATTTGTTCGAAAGAGTCACCGCGATCCTGGAATGCAAAGCGCATTAGGAGGAACGCGGATGGGTTTTAGACAGTAAGAGTCTGAGACTCCCTTCCGCTCCGCCCAGAGCAGAAGGATTTGATGATTTCACATTCTGGCCTGTTTGACACATGAAGTAAGCTGTCATTCCATCTTGTTTCTATGGATTGGCAGTTCATGTTCACTTCACCTTCACATAAAATCGCACTGCTGAGCTGAAACTTATGAATGCGGTGTCAATCGATTCATATTTAATCGAATCAGACCCGGATCCATTATGTTTTGTTATAGCGGCAATAGAAATACATACTTTGTGAGAATTTCTTCTATTTACATATTACGTCGGACAACAAAGGCTTAGTAATAGGATTCCGTTGGTTACTATTTGGGTACGGAACCCACATGCCTGTGTTATTTTTTGTTTACTATCGTATTAGTTGCATATCAAATGATAGAGGAGAAAATTCTGTGTTAAACATAATATGAATGAATGCGAAAGGAAAACCATGCCAAGCGATAAAAAATCAATTTTATAAATTTCAGCGTTTATCAATTTTTACCACTTTTTATCGGCAGTCCATAATTTCACAGAAGTCGGGTTTTGTTTTTAAAATGTATTCTACTTCGACTTGTTTCTAATGTATTTTTTTTATTAATAACTTTTTTTTCTCACTTTTAATTTAATAATATTAAATAATTTGTCAAACTGAATAGCTTATTTAAGAGCGTCTATTCGATTTGCGATGAAAAGTTCATGTTTTTTTAATTTTTCGAGATCAAAATCGTAATGATGTGAGCAGATTATTACACAGAATATTACGGTTTTTGAGATAAAGTCTTAATTTACTACACTACTCTGTAAAAATAAAATTTTTTCACTCCCCTGATAGCGTTTTACGAAAATAGACGTCAGAGTTATCTTTCAGGACGAATACAACCATATGTGCTAAAATATTCTATATTATACGTTTGTCCAACAGAATATGTAGTCTCATAGCGCACTAAATAACTCAATTTTATTACGAAAATATGGCTAATAAGTATTTAAAAAATAAATATTTAAATAATAGATTTTTTTTTTTAAAGTGTTTTACTATAAACATAAATATTATAATTATTTTAAGAAAATAAAGGTATTGCTAAATATTCTGGTTTTTTTCAGTCTTTTTTATGTACTCATTTATTTTACATGATTATTTTAAAAACACTATAAATCCCCGCGCGCAATCGTTTGCTAATCAGTTAGTGCCGGTCTCTCCGACGGACTCGCGAATCGAATACACGCTCATTGTCATTGTGATGATGACAATGACGCCACTGTCATTAAGGTAGTAATAAAAATATTACCTTTATTTGGATTTTCAGGAAAATTCTCGCCACCAGTTGGCGCAACTTAAGCGAGAACGTACCTAACTTATGAGGAAAACACGACGTTGACGTCTATGTAACTAATATCGGAAAACATGAGCGTTTTGACATGGTTTTGACCGATGCCGTCGACCCGTCACCTCAGTGCTGCCACCTGGTGTTCCATCCTTTTAGAAAACCCTGTTTGTGTGAAATAAGTGAGAAAGATACAAATCTGTTTCATATCATCCAGACGCACAATATTTTTATAATATATTTATATGTTAAATAACATCCTCATACCTCCCATCTTTTTCCAGACAAAAGTACCATCCAACATTCTATATTTAGGCATAAAAAGAGCGGTTGTAAAGTGTTTTCCAATAATTAAGTCAAAGCCAACATTGTAGGTCCCACATTGTTAGATTACAAAAGTACCTGTTTTATATCAGCCTTTTTAGGCATTTTATATGAAACACATTCAGTATAGGTACTTTGAATAATAAACCTTAAGAAGTTTAGCCTTAGCGTTGGTAACCCAATAAACGGGTGGACTTTCTGGAAGACGATATGACTAAAGAGGAGGGAGTACTGAGAAGATACTGTAAACGGAACGCAGAGCCTGATCCCACAACACAGGGAATCCTAGTGTGGAATCTAGGGCCTCAACCAATAGAGTAAGTTTTATTTGAGACAATAAATATTTTTCAATCTTTTTCAAGATGACTGTGAGGCAGAGTCGACCACAAAAATGTGACTTGTCTATTATGCCCCAACTTATACATAGTACCTATCCAGGTGCTATGTATAATTTGAGGCACAATTTGGGGCAAAAAAAATTACAATTTGGGCATCCGCCCAAATTATACATGTTTTTTTTTTGTAAACACGAATAAAACGAAGTTTTCTAAAAATAAAACCTAGCTAGATCGATTTATCGCCCCCGAAACCCCCTGCATACTAAATTTCATGAAAATCGTTGGAGCCGTTTCCTTCAGATTACATAATAATAATAATATACAAAAAATGCTCGTTTAAAAGTATTACATATGTTTGCCTACCTACAATATGTGTATACTATTCTGGTGCAAAGTAGAATAATGCAAACAAATTTATATGAGAAGAGAGACTTGATTAATGAATTTTTAGCAATAGATCACAACATTACAGTTTTATTTTTATTCTAAATCTTAAAATAGTTTGAAGCCCACGTAAAATTCAAACTAATTACTGCTTACTTACTACTTTTACCTTAGACAAAGGATAAGCATTGCCATACAACGTGGCAATGCCGCCAGTCTTTTGGGCACACTTCCAGTCGACAGCGATGCGGATGAATTTTTTGACGCCATCTTTTAGGGTTAACTTAGTTAGGATATTTGATTTTTATTATTAGTGCTGTCTCTAATAAATTACTTAACTTACTGCATATTACCAGTACAAATAACCAATTCCTAAGCGTCTATGAAAAGGTATTTACAATACACATGTGATTGCTTTGTGTCCGCTTGCGGATTCCGGATGCGGAAACGATAAGGGAAATACATTTATCTCGAGTACGGAAAAGTTGTCGGGCGGTAGAAATGCTTTAAGCATTTTTACACGTACTGGGGGTAGTTGTGTAGCCTGTTGCTAGCGACTGGAACGATATCATGATATTTATAGGGTTAGTACGGCATTTTTCTATGGTATCTATATTCCAAAACGTAAACTCCAACGCAATGGCAGAGGACAGAAGTGTGTGGATAAGAGAGAGGGAGGCCTTTGCCCAGCGGTGGGACATAACGGGCTAAATTAGAACTTAGAAACTCCAATTCCCCTCGAACTCCAACTTCATCGGAGCTTGTCATAAATTGAAGTTTTTGCATTTGTTTGCTCATCTCTCGAGTGCGAAAACGTCAACTTGACAAGCTTTAATTGACATTTTCGTGCTCATGTTGGAGTTGGAGTTCGAGTTGAGTTGGAGATTACGTTTTGGAATGGGGGCCTATGAGTACGGCTTCATTTTCTCGTCTTTCTTTGATACAAGACGATGCTTTTATCTGATAATAATAGCCGACCGATTTCGATTTTCATGGCGGTCAATCTCAACGGATACTATCATTACGCACGGAAATTTAAATACGACCATTTATGAAATAGTTAATTAGTATTTTAGACATTGCCTTTGTGGTCCATCGAATGTAATTTAATATCGCCCCACGCACGTTTTCATTAAGCCTCGTTCAGACCGGATCACTCTGTCAATATAGCTTGTTGGCAAGAACCGTTCAGCCCAAAACCGCCAATTTCATTCTGTTTTTTATTATCCCCGTACAAAGCAAGCTCAGCTTGTGCTGCTTGGTTGTGAGTAGCACTTGGAAGTGATAGTTTGTTTGAAATGTTCTGAAATAAATAATAATATAGATGTTGTAGGGCCTGTGTCACAGCCGGCAGTCATATGGGCAGACAACATTGTTGCCATCGCGAGTAGAACCTGGATGAGGTTGGTATAAAAGGTTGGCTTGGCACAGAAGGTTGCCTTCACAAAAAAGAGGCCTGTGCCCCATAGTATGCGAAGTTTGGAAAGCATTGATTAGATAGACCGAAGGGGACGAAACAGGCACTTAATATTCAAATTATTTTAACAATTCCAGTATCCGATTCACAATCACTATAATTTCAGTTCGCAGGTGAAAATGCATGAATATTGCTTTAAGCGGAATAACATGACAATGTAGTTAAATTAATAAAAATTACAAAGTTCCACTCAAACTAATTCCTGACCTATTTGGAGGTGTAATAGGTAGTTAAACCTACTGATTATATATTATGTAGATGGTTCAAGGAAATGATACGAAAACGCGAATTTTACCATACCGTACAGTCAGCGATAAAAGTCAATTAATACTTTATTGAGTAAAATATTTAATTTAAACAGTAACAGTGGTATAATTAAAAGAATATTAAGAAGCTGTAACAAGTTTCACAAAAAGTTAAAAACTAGACTAGGTACTTATTCAATTTTTATCGCTGACTGTTCCACAGGCCAAATTAATGTCAATGATTAAAAATAACTATATCATAGTCTCATACATAGACATACTTTTTCACTTACATTATTGACACCAGACTGTACCTTACTACTCACCCATGCATCTGCCTATTACTCTTTATCTTGAAAAGATTCTAAATACACTTAACTAATTACCTACATATTATTGAGTTGCCTACAAACATAAATCAACCATTGACTCTACTCAATAGAGGTACAAACTTGTCCTTCACCCAACTCGATCCATTCACATCGTACAGTCACCCGTACTATACGCCTCCCAGAATATTACAAATAACACAGTATGGCAACCCTGGATGCAAGGCAATATCGCACAAATATTTACACCGACCCCACCTGTACGGAAGTAGGTTGCGAGTAGCAACACAGGCATTTTATGCACACTAATGAATACGCGGCAACCCCGTGAAGGTGTAATAATGAGGAAAAAGTAGATACATATGTAAAATGAGAATGGGGTTTGAAAATCTTAACAAATATTAAAAAGATAAAGAGAAAAAAATGTTTGTTTATTTAATTTAGTAAAGGGATTCTGGAAGTATCGGTGATCGGAGGATATTTATTTTGTAAGTAGGTTGTAAATAACACTTTTACACGTCAATCTTTTCTTTTTAAACTAGATGAGGCCGGTGTTTCCTAGCTGACTAGGTACCCTGAGAAGAAAAACCGAAACAAACTCAGAGGTCAAACTCTCTTTTGAAGCCCATACAATTGTACTGGTCAAATCATATGAGAACCATGTAGGTTGATGTCTGAGGTGGTCTTTGTGTGTGGTTCATTATTGACTATTAAAACACTTCCTGGTTAATAATCTGGGTTTTATCCGTTGTTACGTTTTCAGTCGAGTAGAGTGGAGGAACTTTTCTAAAAAATATATTAGTTGTTAGTGATCTAAGATTATATTCCAAAAAAATGGACGGTTCCTGTGGAAGAAAAAAACTGTTTATTCACGTGAAAATAAAACATTTTTGTTAACAACACTTATGGAAGCGAAACCGCGGGAAAAGCTACAGTGATATATTTTTTAAAGCGGTCCGATTCGAAAAAATGTATATTAGTACACATGATACAGCAACTGAGAACGTGATCATTTTAATGGAAAATATCAGTCATGTAATGGAAATTACGGAACGTGTTGATGTGATATTACCTAATAATGGAAACCACACAGAATTTTGTGTCGATGTTTTGCCGTATTATATAAAATATGTTGGCTAGGAATATTTTTTGAATGCGAAAATTCGTAACCTAATACTTTTCGAGTGAATGGTATTCAATGGCTACGATAACATCAACACGAATAACAAATAGAGTTTTACAACGCTAGTGCAGACATGTCATGTCATGTTGTTACAAGTATATTTTTATTAACGGAATCGAATACCTACTCGCTGAGGTATCTACCTACTCATAAATTGGAGACAGATCTTTTTTTACACATTTAGGGTTCCCCCAAGCGTTGCCATGTGAGCCGATCCAGTGCTTCTAGCATCCAGTCCAGGTCCAGCTGTGGACTTCTTTCGGCTGAAATGATGATTAGTTCAAGGCTGTTTTGAGTTAATTCGATTATCTTTTTTTTTAAATTAAGATTTTAATTTGAAAGATGGCGTCAAAAAATTCATCCGCATCGCTGTCGACCGGAAGAGAGCCCAAAAGACTGGCGGCATTGCCACGTTGTATGGCAATGCTTATCCTTTGTCCAAGGTAAAAGCCAGCCCTTGGGTCACGCGAAGTGTCAACCAAGCGTTTAGCAAGTTCTTTAAATAACGCATGAGCACTCGGACCCCACGACCCTAAATTAAGTAGGTAACTAGTTTTAATTATGCTTTTATTACCATCTCCACAAATCTCAAAATGTGCCAACTCTGAAGCTCAAGATACAGGCAAGTCTAGTTTGGGGGTCACCGACCATCCTGATCTGTGTAATATGTGTGTGTATTAATAAATAAATAAATGGTAAGTAATCATCATTTTAGGTAAATATGCAACCCCTTGAAATAGAAGTGACTATTAGAAGCGTCTGATAGCGTGATGCTTTCATTATACGTACAGGTAAGAAGTGGAATGTGGATTGGTGTGGGCGGCCAATTGCATGAGTGTGACAGAAAAACTGTAACAGTAAAAGGCGAGAAATTGTGAAGAAGGTCGTAACTACCCGGAACACTACATGACGAACACGACCGCTCTGGCAAAAACGTCCCAACAGAGAAGAAGAGAAGAAATGGAATTCCCTGCCAGAGTCTGTGTTTCCTTGGTAACTTGGTGGAACGCGATATTTCAGAGGTTAAGTCAAGAGTGAAAAGTGTACTAAATGTAGATTACGCGGAGCGATATATTTTCAGTATTACAATCTGTCAGAGACAGCCAAAGAACAACTAGCGCCACGAGAGGTAATAAATATAACCAAGTATATTTTTAGTCTTGGATACTGGTGATTACAACCATCCTTTTTTCTGGCTGTTACTTATAAGCAAGCATGCTCGTTCCATCGTTAATGACATCATCGCTTACCATCAGGTGAGCTGATGTTCGAATCGTCAATTTTACTTATTCTAAACCAAATATAATAATGAACCCACTTCTACAAGCTTTAACTGACTTCTAGCAGCACATTACACATTTTCAGTATCGTTTATAAGTTCCATTCTCCACTCAAGCAAACAAAAAATAAAACAATAAGCAAACTACTACATACCAAGAGTTGAAACTACTTATTTCCCAACCTGTTTACAAGAACATGAGTATCGTAAAAGTCACCGGTCTTAGGTCAGTTGCGTGCCAAGAATTAACGGCGAAACAGCTCAGTGGTTTTAAAAAGGAATTTATTGCCAATGCCTGTTCCAAGTTGCCCCGGATCACCGTTATTCCCCTTCGGGTCTATTTGTCTCCGTCGTCGTGACAGAGAGCTATTGTTTCAGCCCGTGTCCACCGCAATATTGGTTTATTTTGTCCGGTGAAGACTAATATTAATAGACTTAAAAAACAATGCTCTTTCTCGCCCAATTTCACTAATTGTTTCGGTGAGTTGTGAGCACCATTTGTTAGATTATGGTTGCGTTAGAGCTGTTTGGAATTTGTGATATTTGGGATAATTTGTTAATACTTAACGCTTGTTTTCTAGGTCATTAGGCTGACAGCTACTTCCAAATATCACTCATAATGATAAGCTCTAATCAACATCATAATCATTATCTGGGTATTTAGTCTGAACGGCCCAAAGCGAATGGACCGCGGGCCATTCGACCGTAACCAAAAGTCGTCTACGTTCCAAAGGACCGGTGATAAAATGATTTCAAAATTTATTTAAAGGGACAGTCGCATACATTGTAATAGTCGCTTAGTTTATGAATACCCTTATCCCTGATATTCATGATACTCGTGATAGGAAATGAATCAAAACTCAAAAACTTGCTTTCTTGCTTTCGGCATTTTTTCCATGAACTTGCTTTAGATTTTTTTTCTGTCCTGAACCAGAAAAGACCCCTATACCCTCGCATCAAAACTACACGTCTAACAGATGAACAAGGTGTTAATGTAAACAGCGTCTAATGGTTCTTTGTATAATACAAGTACTCGACCAGCTCCTTTGCGGCTCTGGTTTATCGCAAAGCGACTGACTCCAGTCCTTTATAGTCTGCACTTAAACTAAGTTACCATGTAGGCAAGAAATAATTATGTTAGTGTCTAACTTGATGTCACATATCCACGTTTTGTAATAGTTATATAAGTTTCTAATTTTGTTTAACATTACCATTCTTCAATTTATTAATTTAACACTTCACGCACACAAATGCACAAAGGCGGACTTAATGCCATAGGCATTCTCTACCAGTCAACCTTTTCCTTCTACCACATTAGTTAGCAGGTAAAAAAAACGAAGTCAAGTCAACCAAACACAAGGGTTGGATCCATTTGGATTACATCATATCTGTGCAAAACGACATCACTCTGAATACCGTTACTATGCTAAGCGTCAGATAAACATGCAATAAAGTACATTGACCTTTCCCTCATATCCCTTCGTAGAAACCCGAACAATAAATTATGAACCATTTTTCATTACTAGAGAACGTAAAGAATCACGACGAAATCGATTCAGGACAGCTGTCCTGAATCGATTTCGTCGTGATTACAGACAAATACAGACAAAGCTCTGTATTTATATTTTTGATATTAAGAAAGTCAATAAATGTGTGTGGGTCAATGAACGGTATTGCACATTTATCTATCGCTTAAAAACTGATTAACAAAACACATACAAGAAATCTCGCCCTTAGTCTTAAACACCATTTATAACCAAGCGCCAAAACTTAAATTTTAAAACTTTCTTTAAACCAAGATCAGAAGATTTAAATTTTAATCATCCCGCTTTAATATTTCTTCATAGCCGTCCACTTTGTGTGGCAGGATTATAACGACTTACCGTCCAGCAGTTAGTTTTAATTAAATCTATGTAATTGCTATTTACGTTGGTATTTAATTACTTGAACAGCCCGACGGATTTGTCACAAGTAAGGAAGGGCTTTTGAAAACTGAATTGAGAAACAAAAGTACAACTGTCTGTTTAATTACGAGGATTTCGAAGGCTTTTCACCTTTAAATGTTAATCAAAAACATCGTGTTTTGGAAGTTTGTGAATAATTTAATTATTCTCAATTAGCTTTGGAAGTTTTTGTAACTTTAAACGAGGGATATTACAAGTTCATGACTATTCATTAGACACCTCCACGTTGTCTTTTGCTGGCGGGTGCCATCATTTATTTATTTTATTTTATTTTTAGCCTTTTCCGTCCCACTGCAGGGAAAGGACTCCCTTTCTTCCTTCCATTCTTCCCGGCTCTGGGCTAGTGTGAACCAATCCTATCGATAGGCGTCAAGCTCGTCGGACGAGCTTGACGCCTATCGATAGGATTGGATGGCGGGACGAGCCTCGTCCCGCCATCTTCGTCTGGGTCTGCCGAGATGCTGTGTGTCTGTTTGTGGGGATAAAGGGATGGATGGATATTTGTTACTGTTTTACACAAAAACTACTGGACTATATTGTATATATATATATTATATATACTATATATTGTATATTGTATATCTATATATTGTATATATACTATATTTGGTAAAAATATAGTTTATATCCTAACTTAACAAAAACAAATATCCCGAGCCCGAGGGTACGTTCCCCCAGGATAATTTTCGAATAACTTTTGGGCGAAACCGTTAGCAAAAGCTATTAAACATTACAACAATGTACGTAATGTTTAAAATCAAAATCGTCATCGGTAAACCTTTTTTTTACGATATTATTTATCGCTTAGTCTAATTAATATAACGTACGTCAATTTCGCGTGAAGTTTACAAAGTCAACTCGGCCGGTAGGTAATACGATCGTGTATATAATTAAATTTAACAGATCCGACCTTAATAAAGTTAGGACATCAGACGTCGCTGCTGGCCGCTAGTTGACTAATCCGATGAAACACTGGACGGGCGGTAATCGGTCGCCGAGCTGTTTCATATGTACCTAATGGAAATATATATGTATGTAAGTGCTGGTATGGACTAGGTGGGGTTTTGGAGCAGAGCAGAGTTATTATGTATGAGGATTTAGTTATTTTGGCAAACAAATAAGAACTAAGTAACTTAATATTTCGTGGATCTTCTAGGGCTTAGATTGACTTTGTTTATGTTGGTGTTGGTAAAGGAAAAATGAAAAGCACAAGTGTTTAAAACCTACTGTTTATGATTTATGACTTGTGTGGAGTATAGATTTGACAAGTCGGCCCATTTGCTGTCCTAAAGAAAAGTGTTTTCCACTGGACATCTGTGAAAGCTAAGGGGACTAATAAATTATTATTTATAATAAGACATTGTATAGAAGCTAAGTTAACAAGTAGGTAGTAAGAAACTGATGAAATATGTGTGGAGAAAGTTTAATGATGATGTCATAATTGAACTGAGGCATTAAAATATTGGAGTCAAACTATTGCTCAAACCTAACTTTGATTTGGATACAAAAGCAAACAAAATTAAAGCACTATTCAAGTGAGTAGATATTTTAACGAAAATAGAATAAATAATTTACCTAACAATTAACGAAAGAAAAATTCGAATTAAAAGGAAATCATGATTTCAGTTTTAATTAACACTTGTTAAAGACGAAATAGACTCAAGGGTTCTCGTAAGTTGATTGTAATTAGTCTTGACTTTAAGGGCTTTTCACACATTTCCGTTTTTATTCACCTACTTACCTACATCATTTTTGTAATTAACTTTAAATTAGGCATTGGGTGCTCTTAAGTTTTAATTAAGTAGCTCTCTACAACAATTTACCTGTTTCCGTGATTCCAAGATTTTCATTTATTTATAAAGTGAAAACGTAATTAACAAAAGGAAGAAATAACTGTTTATTGAAAAGTAATGGATTACATTTTAAGTACTTAACCAAAACGGTGTTAAATGACATAGACATTCAGTAATGAGGTAACGGCTAACTATCCTGAAGAATTCGCATCTATCTATCAAGCCTAGTTTGTCTCACTGCTGGGCAAACGCCATTTTAACCGACTTCTAAAACAGGAAGAGGTTCTCAATTCGGATGTTTGTAATTTTTTTTTTTTTTTTTTTATTATTTTTGTTCGGGCATAACTCCGTCGCTTGCCAACCGATTTGAAAAATTCCTTATTTTTGGAAAGGGTATACTTCCCAAATGGTCCCATTGAAATTTTATCAAAATCAGTTCAGTAGTTTGGTTTTTAAATCCAAATAGCTGGAAAAAATATGTGGAAAAATCATCCATGTACACGGAATTGCGTATTTTTGCTTTCCTGTGACTTTCCAGTGGTGTTGTTAGGTGTGTGTACTACTAAAAAGTGAAAAATAAAAAACTTTTTCACAAAAAAAAAGAAACCGACTTCCAAAAAACACTACAAAGTTCAAAATTTAATTAAAGTTATTTTGAACTTTGTAGTGTTTTTTGGAAGTCGGTTTCTTTTTTTTGTGAAAAAGTTTTTTTTCACCACAACTGTGACCTTGGGAAGTACGCGCCAGTTTTCCTAAGTATCATAAAGATCCTTTAACTTTTATCCAATCATCCTTAGTTTAAGTTAACACTGTCAAGAAACCACATTTCCTCTGCAGAAAGTTTAAAGTTCCATCAGCAATTAAAGCCAAGGATTCAGTAGAATAAAGCGGAGACACAGCGCAGCGGCGCGGTGGCGTGCCTTCTCGACTGGAAATCCATTGATATTAGGAATTATCTACCGCTGCGCTTTGCTGGCTCCCTGGTCCCTGCAGATTCGAAAACGGTTGAATTTAATTTTATGTTAGAACTAGTACTAGATATTGAAACTGTTATAATTCATTTTTGGAGAAATAAAATGAAACGAATTAGTTTTTTTTTTTTTTTGTTTTGTTTTTGTTTCTAGTTTTTAATTTCTCTAAGATTTAAATAGAGCCTCCGAAATGCGAAACTTCCTTAAAAAGACGTACTGCATTAGCGGAGTAGACCTCCGCTGAATTGAATGATGAAGAAAATTGATTCAGCCGGTCGATTCTGTCGACATCACCTAGGCGAAGTGAACGACAATTGAGCTGTCATTTCATCTTATTTGTATGATTTGACAACTCACCCGTCGTGCAACCTGCCCAAGTGTTCACTACGACATGTTTACAGAATCGCACTGCTGTACCAACTTACCAAGTGAGTATGAGGTGCCAGCGTTATACGATACACTGGCACATCTACACATCTACTCACTTAGAAATCCTTTGGATCGTGACAAAGCCGCAAAAATATTTTTGTGAAATATTGATTATTCTGTTGTTTAGATATTAATAAAAGATGGCATCCGTCAATCCTAGTAAGATCTTCATAGCCCTTACAAGTAGAAAGATAAGATATAGAATCAGTGATGACTACATGTCACGTGCAGTTTAGACAACGTGAATGAATCAAAAACAAGTCAACGTAACTGATACGTTCGTACCGATGTCACTTACAGATCCAATAAGGAAAAGTGAAAATGATTTTTTACCTTCTTCAAAAAAAGGAGGAAGTTCTCAATTCGGTTTTATAATAAATTTATTATTTTAATGTTTGTTACCTCATATCTCAGTAATTTTGCAGTTATCTTTCCGTAAATTCTTTCTATCAAATAAAGATCGGCGGGCAGTTTCCGCCACTTCGGCGCCAAGAAACCCTTCTCGACAAAAGCTTTTCCAATTGTATATCAAAGTGAATGAACATCTTATAGTACAACAACAAATAACATTGTAGTCCCACTGACAAAGATGTGAAATTGACGAGGGTCGTATTCAATCAAGCGACCCTCTGTGAGAGCGCGCAATGCGAGCTTTTCAATTGTTTTGCAGTCCATTGTTTTAAATCTATAACAATTAACGCAAGGATATTGAACTAACAAAGCAATGAATGCGGGGGTTTTGAAATTGAATTATGAACGCATGTATACTTCGCTTGGTAGGCCAGTCATTTAAAACATCTTTTCCACCTGATCGAAAACGTCAAATTAAATTTCATGCAAACCTAACTAAAATTGAGTCATTATTAGCCGGGGGCACAGCCGGGCAATAATGTTGTACTGGGTTTCATTATAACCCTCAATAATGTGATTTAAATATGAAACCTCACCTGTCAGCTAAATTGGCAGTATTAACACTACCTGCGCCCTCTGGTGCCAGAAAGAGGCAAGATATTCTCGAATTTCTACAGAATCAAATGGACTGCTTCTTCATATCGCTGCTGGTTTTATTATGTTAGGTTAATCACGACCCTTAACGATCCGTCATACTTGAATACTACCAAAATATGTGTTATACAACGTGTAACAGAATAAACACAATACCTCTTAAGTGCTCATTTTACTCATCATTATGAATAACTTTCACTATAGGACCAACACTGAAATCGCGAAAAAATTGCGTTCTTCGTAAATCGTTTAATCTGTCTACAGTGACTGGCATAAGGTACCTACTACTCTTTGTTAAAGTTCTGATCAGGTTCATTTTTAACCGACTTCTAAAAAAGGAGGAGGTTCTCAATTCGGATGTTTGTATTTTTTTTTTTTTTTTTTTATGTTTGTTCGGGCACAACTCCGTCGCTTGCGAACCGATTTGAAAAATTCTTTTTTTGTTAGAAAGGGTATACTTTCCAAATGGTCCCATTTAAACTTTATCAAAATCGGTTCAGCAGTTTGGTTTTTAAATCCAAATATCTGGAAAAAATATGTGGAAAAATCATTCATTTACACGAATTGTGTACTTTTGCTTTCCTGTGACTATCCAGTGGTGTTGTTAGGTGTGGGGTACCACTAAAAAGTGAAAAATAAAAAAAAAATTCACAAAAAAAAGAAACCGACTTCCAAAAAACACTAAAGTTCAAAATAACTTTAATTTCGGAAGTCGGTGTCAAATAACGAAGAAGCAACCAAAAACACCGACTTCCGAAATTAAAGTTATTTTGAACTTTAGTGTTTTTTGGAAGTCGGTTTCTTTTTAATCTATTATTTTACAGCTGGATTATTAAGATAGAAAAGATGTCAATTCAACTCTTAAACAATAGATAAAATTGTGTCGGAAGCACACATTACTCCCCACCAAGATTAGGTACTCCTTTATTCACAAAAGTTGCGAACTTTCTTCAAACACACAACTTTTCGAGTATATCCTTGTGATTACAAAATTCGATAAAACGTTTACCGTCAGACACACAAGTACTACATACATAAGTTCAATCTAACTTTCAACATACAAAGAGTTTTTAAACTTCCTCTCCATCAGAACTTTGTATGACAATCACCAAGTTATGCCTATATTATGTTCCTAGTATTTCAATGTGTAGTTTCATACATGCCTTCGTTAATGCCGCAAATAGGTTAAGTTTTTGTGGAACGAACCCGTGTTCCTCGAAATGCCCTTTGCGTTCCAGGGCCGCGGTGACTCTTTCGAACTAATTCCGCAACCCTGCCCAGCCATAACTAGGTCCTCGTCTAAGGCATGAAGACCTAAGATGATAAGAACTTAAGGTAGCCAGATACGTCTGCTAAATAATTAGCAAGTGTACTTGAACGGATACTCGAACCAATAATTACTCGGTTATCTTCAAATACAGGCTACGGAACCCCGATGAATAATGAAAAGGACGACCAGTCGTTGTGGTGATGAGTGGGGAAGAAAAGCAAAGCTAGTACAGCAGTGGACGTCTTTATGCTGAAATGATACCGGATTTCAGATGAGACCTACAATTCCTTATCTTATAGCTGTGATCCAGTCAAATTACGCCGAAAATTAGGCTAACCTTGAAATCATTCTTAACTCTGATTTTTTGCCTTTAACGTGTAGGGTAGGGTATAGGTGGCAAGTATGTTAAAATTTATCCGGCGAAAAGTCAACCCACACGTGTAGGTTTTTTTAAAATGACTCATTTTATTTAAAAAATAACTTGATGTATAAAAACATTAACTGGTCATTTCTTAAGAGCATTTTTTAGAACAGATTGAGTTTTTTTTACAATTTTTAATCCGTGCAATTATCTCTTTTTTTAAATAATGTAATTATTTTGATTTCGTACTACAAGCTAAAAAGTAACTACTTTATCTTCATAAAATTACTTAATTAATATCATCAAATGAATTCAAACCAAATACGTTTATCACACATCAGGTAAAAAATGTGTAACAAATAAAAGGTAATGGGTATCTGTGTTCTGTCACAGTGTCTTTACGATTATCAACAAAATTAAACAATACGAGTATCTGTAAGTGCAAGTAATTAAAGTCAGTTTTTGGCAATAGCGATTCAGAAAATAATGTAACTGAATTAAATTGGAGAGATTACTTTATTTTCTTAGCTTTTATAAAAATAAACGCGTTCAAATACGCGATTCAAGAAAATTTCTTAATGCAGTAAGTTATTACAAAGACAAATAATACGATTAACATGTAATCGGTAATAAAAGAATGGGCCTCATCAGAAGGCTTAAAGTCATCCAAAGGGCAATGGAGAGGGCAATGCTCGGAGTTTCCTTGCGTGATCGAATCAGGAATGATGATATCCGCAAGAGAACCAAGGTTACCGACATAGCCCGAAGGATCGCCAAACTGAAGTGGCAGTGGGCAGGGCACATTGCTCGCAGAACAGATGGTCGATGGAGCCAAAAAGTTTTAGAGTGGTGACCGCGTACCGGAAGACGCAGCGTTGGAAGGCCTCCCACAAGGTGGACCGATGACCTGGTGAGGGTCGCGGGTAACCGATGGATATGAGACGCACAGGACCGGTTGTTGTGGCGGCACTTGAGGGAGGCCTATGTCCAGCAGTGGACGTCTTTCGGCTGATATGATGATGGTAATAAAAGAAACAAAAAAGGAAGACCAGAACCTAGGAACCTAGATCGTGCCTGTGGCAACAAGGCTCCCTCCCACTCAGCTTGATGCTGTGCGTATCCGGGCCCAGAGAATGGCGCTGATTTCCATTGAAAAAAAAGAAAGCTCATTCCATCGCCTTGAAGAGTGGTATTTTGGTACACCAAAATAATTATCACTCCTAAGATATTCAACTCAAAATGATACAAAAAATCACATTGAGGGATTTAAAAAAGGATGTACAAAATGGAACCATTTGACTCACAAATGAATCGCTATCTCATTCCGGAACAAAACGAAAACGCACATAAAACGAAAGCCGCTAAGATCTCGGTGTAAGTAACTGGGTTCTTAATAAATAGGTCGTTTCCTTCACTCATTCCGCTTAATCAAACCTCCATCGCCTCCGTTTTGCGGCTAATGGAATCGGAAAACCATCAGCGGATGCGCCCTGCCAGATTAAAGGTTGTGCTAACCAAGTTACTGACGATTCAAATTGAAAGGTCGGCCCAATCATTTTTGTACTTCAAAATGTAGACTGTCTGTAGGCAACGTTTTAAGGAAATAGTAAAGAGCCCGGTTCGGCGATTCTGCGAAGGTGGATTGGCAAACAGTGTTTCTCTGCAACAGAAATTGAGTTATGAGTGTCGATTGCAATACGTTAGTATTTTACGTCACTCTGTTCAAACGGTTTTTGAAACCTATTGTAGTATTTCTCTGATTAAAGGTTTGCACAATTTCTCATCATACTTTTTATAGTTTACCCTGCGCTTACAAACAAACCCTGATATTGAATATACGGGTCCGATCGGTGCGACACTATTTGCTATTAAATGCCCATGTTTTGTGTAGTATCCAGGTTTGAAATAAACTAGGTGAAATACTACTTATTTGTATACTGGAATTCAAACTCAGCAGCCGATGAACTTGACTATTTCTTTATATCTTTGAACTGATACCAGCAGAGCTATTCTGTCGGTCTATTATGTCAACATCTCATTGTGAAAACTCAGGTGGAGTGACTAAGTGAACTATCATTCCATGTTGTTTGTATGGATTGACAGCTCACTTCACCCAAGCCTTCACTTCGACATGTTTGCACACTGCTGTACACATATCACCATGAAAGCTTAAGTGTAGTGAGCATAGGGTGAGCAATTTCTACCTACTTATAAAACTATGTTATAATACAAATACAATTATATTAGTAACATAATAACTTAACAACTTTAATAGTATACATTCACAGTATTTACAGGAGCATGTAGCTGGCATAAGTACCAGATTAAAGGACAATCCAGTTTGTTGGCAATTACACTCAGGTGACTGTTGATACTGGCACGCACCCTGTACAACAAGTACGCTGCTCGCTTGCGCCTGATCGGTCAGTCTGAGTAACTGCGAACATCCCCGAGGCGCAACAGAAGCGCGGCAGCCCCAACAGCATCCTGAATGCATTATTGTACTGGAGGCGAAGAGCGTTAACGGCTCTTCGGGTGTTTGAATGTTTTCACCGTAAGATATTTATAGAATAGACAGATTATCCTAATGCGATACCTAAGTCACTAGTTTTCGATCCCATTCCCATTTCTCATCTTCAACATCCGTCTACCGACTTCCTCAAACTTTTCGTCGACAATACCCTCGGAATGTTAAATAGATTTTCCGCGTCGCCACTCATGCCTTGATAACAACCATTCGATCCACACAATACATACAACTCTCGCCAAGTATTGCCAACTGTCAAAGGCACTAGGTTATCGTAACTCACTTCCTTTGTGTACCACATTATCGATGTATTCCGTAAATAACCGGTACCGATTTTCTGGTATAGGTACATTTAGATAATCCATTGGTTCCTGATAAAGGACAAACTTTATTTCCATGTAAAAAAGACTAGGCCATCAGTATCGTAAGTGGGATTCTTAGGTCGACCAAATGGAAATTGGATTTTCCATCAGAATTTTTTGTGACATTTCGTAGTCTAGCTTAAAGCCATGGACTCCGCCTTCAGGGTACATTTCCACCAAAGATGAGCGAATAAGGAATGAAACCACCAAAGGGTTTAGTAAATTAGCTTGCCTGGCTGGCTTGGCGCAGATCTGATGGAAAAAGTCCTGGTATTTTTACATAATTACAAAACGCAAGAGATTTGTACGACGGAAGCGGTTAAGGAATGTGTGTGCCCGCGCACAGCTGAACAGAGTCCGTGGCCTTAGTGCGAGTTTTTAACGTTCTCGATCACGTCAGCGTAAACGTCAATTTGTATTGAAACTGGAAAAGCGCCGTTTGGTGACACTCTCGGACAACTTGTTTTTTTTCTATACAATTTGAAATAAGCGAACGTTTACGTTAACGCGATCGAGTACGTTAAAAAACTCACACTAAGCCCTCCGATACAAATCCTCGCAACACTCAGCTACTCACAGTATCACAACGTAGCTACGCATACTCGCACTGTCCAGATAACTCACACATCTCTGGTAGAAACGCACCATACGACGGCAGCCACACGGCAGCATTCGACTTAAACAAATTTGGGGAAATAAGGATGTATCATTAAACAACTTTGTATCATATAACACCTGTACACCACGCTGTTATATTACATGTTTCATGAACCTATTACAATTCAGTGGGCACAATATTCTAAACCACAAGTACAATTTCCCAACTGCAAAACCGTCGTTCTACCATTTTGTCAAACCTGGAAATCCGCTTTGCGGCGTAACCCCAATGAGGTGGTTTCAACTCCTTCAAAGTATACCAAACTGTCAAAGCCACCGGAATCTCGTAATTTAGCCGCTTTGTGCAGCGTATATGTAGACCGTAAGTCACATGCCGAATGTCGATACGTTTTTCTAAGTTATTGGGGAATAGATATTTTGAATAGATATCTTGTTCCTTTTAAGTCGTGGTCGTTCTGTTTTCTAATATATAGAGATAGAATTATACTTTATCACTCTCTATTTATAAAATGCTTTGTCCTGATTGATGGCTCAGCGCGCAGCCCAAACCACTGGTCATAGAGACTTGAAATTTGAGGACGTATTTCTTATATGTAGTTAAGCATCCGATAAGAAAGGATTTTTGGCAATTTGTCACCTTTTTTATTTTTTTATGGATCCTCAAATGTTTCCCTCCCGCTCTGGGCGGAACGGAAGGGAGTTTGTATGAAAAATCTAATAATACTGGCCAAAGTAAACAATAAAGATTTTAATTATTATTTTTACATGACTACCCCAAAAGACGATTTAGGGAGTGTTATATTTTGTATGGAAGACTTATTCCTTGGGCTAATGTACATGAGACTTGGTACGAATATTGGCCAAAAAAAAATAATAATGGCAAAACGAATACATAGTACGTCAAGCGGAGAGTTTGCCGAATACATTACTACAGGCTCACTATTTTCACTTTTCTTGCTACTATTCCACCAATTCGCACTAAGCGTTTCCAAAAGTATTTTATAATGCGCACAGCAAAGGAGTGGAACACTCTCCACCTGCGTCCCTGTGCCCCTAATCCTAATCTCTTCAAAGTTAGTGTGAACAGGCTTCTACTGGTTAAACCAAAAATTATGAAAAAAAAAACAAAAATTATATTACATCAGATAATTACAGATTAGAAAATAATTAAGAATAAAAACAAATTTTAAACGTTTTACAAATGCATACAAGGACCAAAAATTATTTCCGCCGATGATGTGCTTACCGAAGCAACAAAAACATCTTAATGTTCCGTCCAATATCGTGATAATTATTACGAAGAAATTATTATCTTATTGTTCCTAGTTCTTCAACTATTTTGATATTAATGTTGTTTATTTTTCATGTTTGACTCCAACTACCAACAATTAACCTAATTTAAAAATATCTAAGCAACGTTGCCATCAGTATCGATTTGTTCTCTATCTAACACAGTCAATCTACTTCCATTATTAATATACTGTAACCCCTACCTTCTCCATACTATTGCTATCAAGGTAATGGCGGTTCATGATATCGACTCGTTCTAATGATAGCAGCTTGGAGTGACAGCGTAATTAATTACTTAACATACCTATACGAGAGGGTGGGTACTCTTTGGCATTCTAATGTTCGTATATTACACTCATTATACTAACAAAATATTATTAATTACCAACATTGTAACAGAAAATATAACTAAACTTTCCTGTTTCGCACTACAGCAAAAATATAACCCTTTTCACACTCGCAAATTCCTGAAAATATTTGTGGTCCACATATGCATCCTTGAGGTACACCTTCTATTTTTAGCCCACATAAATCCTCTGTGGCCCCACCCTCGTAGATTTATAGGGCTACAACTACACAATTTTCCGGGGCATGGCCACCGGTACTCTTTCTGCTTATGAATCCATTTATCACAGGTACAACAAAGTGTTTCAAGTTGTTTCGCATACACGCTGAGTGTTTCAAATGCTTCGGATGGACCAAGTTTGTAAATTATTATGTGAGGTAAGGTTTTTCATGGGAATTTGAATTTGGAATTTGTGCTGTTGCAGTTTTATTTTAATTATGCTTGATACCATTAAAACCATGTTATTAAGAATCTGGTGATTATGGTTCAACAAATTTAATTTAAAAAAAACGTAAATATTAGTGAGAACGTGATCGCAGTGGATATTGTTCAGTAGATGATATAATGAAGTAGGATGTCTTGTTGGTATTATAATAAATTGATTACAGGTCCAGGTTTTTTTCATAATTTCTTTATTTGCATAATGGATTCAACACCTGCTAGTCTTAGGTTTATAGGATCAACGCGGTAGCCATTAATCATGATGACGCATGCTAACGACGTACCCAGATAGCATTTTAACTATTTATCCACCATTTCAGATTATTTAGTTAACAGAAGCAGATACTGAAATTTAATCAATCAATAAAGATAAACTTTGCTTTTGCAGCATGTTATTTGGACTCACCGTTTAGGAGATAATGTAAAATTAAAATAATTCAATATTACTATTAAAACGAACGCGCGGCTGCCAAAAGAAACGCATCGAGCGTGCGTGCGACGGCGACGCGCGACGTTCTTTATGTAAGTATATAATGATAGCTACATTTATGACGAAGGTTGTACGGCTATACGGGAAACGGGAACTCTTACGGGAACGTTAATACCTACGGGAACGGGGAAAAATGGGATATGTGCATACGAAGTCGCGGGCAACAGCTTGTGTTTAATATATAAAACTGTTGCTCTAATTTAGTTACGTATGTATAAAAGCTGCCTGACAAACGTCATTCAATACGTAGCTACACGCTCTAAAATAAACGGCTGGATGTAATTACATTTATTTTAAACCACAAACTTCACATCTATGTATGCATAGTAATATATTCATCGGCAAAAAGGTCATATATTCAGTATTGAGAACTGACAACAACTCAACATTTTTATTGATAAATGGCCGACTGGCACAGGCACATGCTCAATTTATTTAACGTAGGAACGCAAACACAAAGTCACGGTCCACTACCGGGAAAATCAATTGATTCGAATGTTTGAAACACGATTGATTCCACCCTCGCTTTTAAATAAAGCAAGCACTCGCCCAAAATCGTTTCATAATCCCGAAAAGCTTTGTGAGCGTTTACATGAAATTATTTTCCGCTGACGGACGGTACCTATTTACATATTTTAATTTATTGTGCTTGTTTATTTTTTCATTAAACGATGCTCAAATGAGATGTAGAATAATAGAAAGAAGTTGATTGAATTTTTTTTGATCCATTTATTTTGTTATTAAAGATTCGGCAAGGATTTGATACCAGCAGTGTGATTCTGTAAAACATGTCGAAGTGAACAATTGGGCGGGGTGCACCACGGGTGAGTTGTTAAACCATACAATAAGATGGAACGACAGCTCACTTGTCGTTCACTCTGCCTAGGTGTACACCGTGAGATGTCGCCAAAATCGACCGGCAGGTTACTGCAAACACTGTAAGTTTATAATAAATCCAGAAAGATTGTAAATATTCGATATGAAACTTACATAGTAAATTATAGTATTTCTATAATTACATCACACAATAGGTGCAAGGAGATTTTATAATCTAGCAAGATTTATTACAAACTTACGGTGTTTACAATTATCCAGTGACAGATCTAACAGAGTAACACTGTGTCTTCATCCTCTGTAAGATAGAAGTAGCAATTAATACCATAACTACAGCCCAAATAACATAAAATAAAACCAATAGATACTGCGCTAAACGAGCCACATTAAAACTATCACTACCAGAATGAAAGGTAATCAGAGGAATTCAGGAAAACCAATAAAATGTAAGACTCTAGCCGTAAAGTCTACTTTTAAATTGCATTCAGGATTCACTAGCCGACCTCCATTTAAATGAGTATTGAGTGCTCTTGATAGAGGTTTCCGCGATACTTTTTCATCTTGAAACTAAGGGCAAAGCGATGCTGTGATCATATTTTCAGTAATAAATTGTGGGTATCGAAATGCCATGAAAATTGTGGTAAAACAATGCCTACTGGCAGGACCAATAATAACATTCGGAGATTTCAATGAGCACCAAATTGAAATAATGCTAACAATTTTTAAACACTTATCTACATAGAAAAAAACTGGTATGAACAGATCCCAACATTATCTACGTTTAAAAATTACCGGAGTGCTGGAGTGAATTTAATCGAGCTCAATACGATCGTAGTTTTTACCAACCGAGCCAGCAAAACCTAGTTGGCACCAGCGGAAGCGTCGCTATTTCAACTCTCGACGTCAAATTCAGCTGGGTTCAGAAATCGCAGTTATAATTTACAGGAATAGGAACTTAGTTTATAGCAGTCCTAATCTTTTTGCCTCAGAACCGTATTCTCGTCATTTATCAGTGAACAGTGAAATACTTTTGATGATTAATGCAGGCAGGGTTGGCAATGGAGCAGATAACCTTTTTTGAAGATGATTGGAACCCCATTGCACATCTGCAAGAATTATTGCAAGCGCGTTTTCATCCTAGAGACAAAACTGAAACTTTTGATGTGAGAAAAAAAAACAGTCTATTTGACGATAATCATAACTCATTCAAGCACAAAGCATACTAATTCTTGGCTGCGCTAAGGTTCATTTCAAGCTTCATAGGAGATTGTCATCTGTCTGACAACAGTCATACAGATGACGATCTCCTATGAACCTTGAGTGACGAGTGACGTAACATGCGGTTTCAAACAACATCATATGGAACTTTAATTAGGAAATAATTAAAAACTTAATTAAATCAGTAAATTAGTCGTTGAGAAAGTATTTTAGTTATTATTTAGTATTCGTTGGTATATTACAAGAGTGAAGAGTCTCACTTATCCGCACGAACTTTTTCACGAACATCCCTAGGTTCCAATGAAAACTATAAATTGACGTTTACCGAGCATTTTATATCATAATCATACATATATTGATATACAATGTATATTACAATCATAATATACATTGTTACAGAAACACGATCATAGTGCCTGACAGCTCACGACGAGCAGTTACACTTATGACCATAATATTCTCATTATTACCTATCATAAAACGAATCTACCTATAAATTCTATGCCCTATACCTATAGTGTAGGGCTAGTACTAGGGACCTGCCTAGCTTTACGCGGGTGTAAATTATATACACGAACCTTTTTTCGGTTATCGCGCCTTCTATTGCTGAAAACCGTTTCAAAATTCAAAGACTTTCATACAAAGTTCCCCCGTGTTACTACACCCCCTAAAATTATCAAAAATCCTTTCATAAATGCTTACATTATAAAATAAACTATATTCCAAATTTCAGCTTTTTAGACAAACTTAGTAGGTATTAGTTTTGGCTGTGCGTTGATAAAGTCATCGGGACAAACGATTTTATAGGTATAGAAGTTGGATGTATGCAGAAAATAAGGAGGCATGTCACTAATGATTGCGTACAGCATACCTAGACATGATTCACTGAATACCAGCTAGTAGGAATCCGAGAAAGACGTCCTACAGTTATGAATTTCGAAGTTTCATGGAAACGGAACGTGCTCTAGAATCTTCTCTTGCACGTGGAACATGTTTTTGTCGATCTCGGAACACTCTTATGGATAATTCTGTAATGGAAAATTAATTATTAAAGGAGCTTGCTTTATACAGTAAGAATAATTTACATTCTTAAACAGCGTATCTAATGCACATCAGTGACGTGCTTTTAACCGACTACTTTACAAATTGCTTTCAAAATTAAATTTATAATTAAATAGGCAAGTCCGCGATCTTCTCAATAATTACTAATACATTATTATTACTTATCCACATTATTTACCATTATTAGAGAATGTTAAGAATTATAAAACCAATATGTACGTTAAACATTTATAATATAATAACTAGCTGTTTCTCAGAGCTTAGTGGAACTGTACACATTCGTAATATGTTTTATGAACTTCCTCTTACTCAATGATTCGAAATCTTATCAGTAGGTACTTCGAGACTCCAGAGAATGTTTTTTAAAACATTAGCAAACAGTTTAAACTCTTTAGAATTTTGTTAAAATCAAGATTTACTTTAGAAATTAATGTGTACTCACCGTTACTGTTAATCACACCCAGGTAAATAATAATCGCGGATTTTGTTCGAAAGAGTCGCCACGGCCCTAGAACGCAAAGGGTACTTGGAGGAGCACGGATTGGTTTTAGTCAATAAGAGTCTGACACTTCCTCCCGCTCCACCCAGAGCGGAAGGAGTCATTTGGTGATTTCCCATCCATAAAAAAATTAAAAAATAAATGGTAAATAATAACTCAGTGGAGTGAGCGAGAAAATATGTTTGTAACATTTTGGAAGCTTTCCCTGCACCGAATATGTAGTTAAAACTCCGAAACAGGTAAAAAGCTTGATTGGTCATCAAAACTCCCTTGTTAAAGGTATGTTAAAAACTCGATCATCCGTAACGTATGAATTTGGATCGCTTGTCACGTGTCAACAACAAACTGAATTAAACCTGTCCTTTTCGATGAGCGATGCCATTTTTGTTTTGTACGTAAAGCTATCGGTAATTAATCGAATCAGTCGTAGTTTCACCAGACACACCAGGGCCTAAACCACCAACTCTTAAAGCAGTAGTAGTAGCACTGGAAATATTTTCCAGAAATGAAAAGTCGACGCATTTTCATTTTGGAATCACAGATGAAAAACCGGTACTTAAAACTTGGAGTTTTAACAATCATTTGTAGCTGAAGGATACTTTTGCATCGAAGAAAACCTAACGAGAATACTGAAAATATACTCACCAACGAAATGAAACCAGACAGAAGTATCAGTCATATAAATACAACGTGCATAAACGCAATAACTGAAAAGAGGTAATTGTAGGTACTCATCATTATGAACAACTTTAACTATGGAACCTACACTGAAATTGCGAAAATAAAAATCAACTGCCCCATACATTTTATATGCGCATAACTCGACAAAATGTACTGAAAAGTTGATTTTTTGATGAATGACAAAAATGTCAAACGAAGTGGTAAAATGAGACCCTTTTTTTCCGAACGCATCCGAAAAAATGTCTGATTAAACTACTTTACACTCCCAACCAATTTTCAGGACACGTAAAATCCAGGAAATCAGATCAATTTCCAACACAAAGCTGCATCGGGACTACACTTCCTAAAATGGGACTAACAAAAATAGGGACGGCATCGACGAGACGCGAGCAACACGGATTGAAGGCTGTATGTCGGCTGTATAGCTGTTTTATATCGGACACCAGCTGTCATGGCCGCCGCCCTTGGATTGGAGGCGGTAAACGTTTATGTTGTTACGTCACCTGTTGACCAAAGGCTACGTAACTCGTAAGAGGTGTGAATTTCGCGGGCTATCCGAAAAATTACCGCTATTCTTACTATTTTACTGTTGTCCCATCGAGGAAAAAAAGAACCACACCATTAATCTACTACAATAAAATTATTTTTTAAATTGAAAATACTAACTGTCTAGAAATAAACTGTTTCAATTAAACAATTTGAACGTACTGAAAAATTGCAACAATATCACACAACACATGTCTTCTTGCTATTTCCTTGTTTCGATGAATGATGAGAATATTTTCTCCCGGACAAACGGACCAACAAAGATAACATAATTGTAACGATGTTAGAACTTTTTGCGCAAAAAATGAGACATAAAAACTCCATTGACTTTAAGTATTTTTCTAGTAAGTCCCATCGAAATGTAATTCTGAAAACCTTCAAGTAGCAGGCTTAAATATCTGCCAATGAGGTAAACGAGTTATTAACAACAGAACTCTTTTAAGAACTACAGTTAGGCCTTTTCGATGTCGTATAGATATTTATGGGCAAAGTTTACAGGTGCGCCATGGTACAGGAATAATCCTTTACCTTAAACGAGCCGCCATTAGAGAAATAATTGGGTGTGTTTACAGACTTGTTATTCCGTAACAAGATAATATTCTTAGAATTTGAGGCGAGTTCTCTAATCTTATTGTCGCTTCATACCTAATTTGCTTCCAAGAAAGGAAGACGAAGACGAAGATACGGTTTACAACTTCGTTTAGTTTATCACAAACTAGCTTTTACCCGCGACTTCGTACGCGTATATCTGGTTGTTTCCCGTTCCCGTAGGAATTTCTCGTTCTCGTATATCCTATAGCCTTTCTCATGAATGTGGCTATCACATACAATAGAAATTTTCAAAATCGGTTCAGTAGGTCCAGAGATTACCCCGTACAAACTCACAAACTTTACCTCTTTATTATATTAGTAAAATTGACGTAGCTGTATTATCTCAATAAATCGGGGTATACTGTAAAATGTGGAGGGATGTGGTAATGAAAAATAAATGTTTGTTTCTTCAGTTTGTTCAATTTCAGTACTGTCGCCTTCTAAAGAACGAAACATACATTAACGAGCATAGAAAAAAAAATATTACCCAAACGCGAGATCTATTCAGCCAACGACGTCACATCGTTGCTTATATTTTTGACATCTCACAAAAAAAAGGTTTTAGAAATCCCAGAGCGGCTTATCTGTTTCTTTCTCGATCCATGACGGTTTCCCTCGACCGCCGGGAATTCGATTAAAACGCAACCGGTTAACTTTAAAAACCTTTTTCGACATTTCGCACCCGCGGGCCCCATGGCCCTCGAACATAAGTCGTAAATGTAATGGAAAACCAGCGGTGGAGGTATTAAACGAGCTTTAAGAGAGGTTTTACGCCCTTGTGTTACTACTGCACATTAAACAGTGTGGGTGGTGTTTCAGTTCGATTGACCGGAAAATTCGATGTTTAGAGGCACATTTTCGGAGTTTTTATTGGTACCTATCGGTAAAGGTGCTGTTTTGGTAAGTATAAGGAGGTAATTGGTACGTACTATCTTTTAATTATGTAGAAATGTCTGAGAACGGAGACTTACTTTTTGTTATATTGTTGGCTTTGTACTCAAATTTTATTTTTTCATGACCTTCTATTGCTTTACTTTGTGTACCTTCAAAACTTACAAATAAATATACAAATGAAAATTCCATTCCAAAGGGTGACAGTGTGCCCGCGTGTAGTAAAATAATGTACTAATTTTCTTTCAGCAAGTGTAGGCACCCACAAACTCGTATCTACCACATATGTACGTATTAGCTACGTTGTGTGTTCAAACGAAGGAGACTTATGATAGTTAGTGCCAAATACTACTGGGCTCTAACTAAATCATAATTATTTGGCATAAAGATTATAAGTCTGTAATATAATATTCAATCTAGCTAGATTGCCAGTACAAATGTTAATCGATTGATATTTTAGGTTAATTGAGCGATCCATTTTAGCAGTGTATCTGTTACTGTAAAAGCCCGAACTGCGGTCAATCTTAGGATTTACCGGTAAATCCTAAGATTTACCGAGTCTCACCGATAAAAGTCCGAATTGTTCTACAATAATCAAAAATTTCGGACTTTTACCGGCCATTCAGTCGGTAAATCTTAGGTTTTACCACAGATACCGTTAAATGTTAGTTTCAGAGTAAAAAAATGCAGTTAATAAATAGAAATTAATATTTATTCAACATTACTATAATTTATTATTCTTATTAGCTAACTCTTAAAACATGTTTAGCATGCTTTAGAAAAATAAAATGCAGAAAAAATAACAAAATAAAAATTACGTCTCACCCGTTATATATAAATAAAATTATAACACCTACTTTGGCTAAGTAAGCTAAACTGTCTTTTGATAATAATTTCGTTATTCGGTACAATCATTATTATTATTCTTCATATTTTAAAGTTATTCAATACATTTTTAAATATTTCTTAAAAAAATACAGATTAAAAAAAAACATTTAAAATTTATAAAAAATAGTAGTCCACCGGTATCGGGAACTGGGTCCAATGTAATAGTAGATTTCTCCATTCTCCTCTTTCATTTGTGCAATCAGTCTTTCGGGGGATTATACACTAACCGCTAGCCGAGCGAGACACGAGTTGACACGACCATTATTATATCTTTGATTTCGAGCATTTACCGGTGTCTGCGGTAAAACCTAGGATTTACCGACTGAATACCGGTAAAAGTCTGAAATTAAAGATTATTATAGAACAATTCGGACTTTTACCGGTGAGACTTGGTAAATCTTAGGATTTACCGGTAAATCCTAAGATTGACCGCAGTTCCGGCTTTTACAGTAACAGGTTTTACCATAATCAAACTTTCTACGCTAAACCGCTTTTATATTATAGATTACTGACTTAATTGTGTCAAAGTTCGTGATCAGTTCGTGATCATTATAGGGATGCATGAAGGAGCCTCCTCGTGTAACGCAATTTGTTCCATCAGACACTCAACTGAACCGAGCGCTCGGCGCATCCTGGACAGTCTCACCTAACACCTTATAAGACGCTAGTCTTATAAGGTGTTCCTTCCCCAATCCTTCCTTTGCGGTGGTAGGGCTAACACTCGCCTGGTTCGCGACCACCCTCCCACCGGAGTTCGGCATCAAGCAGCCTGTTGTGTTTCGTCGACGCGTGGGAGTACCAGTGCCTCAAGGCATCTTCTGAGCACGCTCGCTTCATCATGGACCTCATCTATCGCTTTCCATCAGGCGTGATCGAGGTCAAGAGAGCTAGCCCATTCATTAAAAAAAAAAATATATATATATAAAAAAACAGTAAGTTCAAGAACAAACGCTCTGAAGTTAGCAGAACTTCTATTTGAGTTCAACTAGAAAGGGCAGATCATTACCAGTTATTACTTAACGATGCAAGCCGCTCGAGTTGTGCTCAAGTTGAGTGCTACGACCAAGAATAGGTATGACCTGAGATGGGTAATTTTAGTGCACCTGGAGGGGCATTGTGTGCTCCTATTGTTTAAGCAAACCAAAATATAGCCAAATCAACAGTTGGAGGTAAATTATTAAACCATACTCGTAAAAATGACTTTGATGCAGTTTGTGGCCACAGACCTGTGATTGAACTGCATCAGACTGTTTGAAAAGCGTCTTGTTTGGAACATTTTAGTCGATTTTAGCGGTCGGGTTTCTGACAAAGTCGTTTTTTCCTACATTTAAGTGAGTTACATTTTTGTTTTCATATGCGGGCGCCATTTTGAAAATTTATATATCCTTATATTAGGTTGGGGGAAAAGTCTTTTCGCATTATAGTATGTATGAACTTGTAATAAGGTCTCTTTGGCTATACTATATGTGTCTGGCTGGTTTTGGTATCATTGAAAGTTTAAATTTTAAAGAACATAATTTCAAATTCAAATTAGGAAAATGTGTGATTTTCATTTGTTTTTGAGTGATAATGAGTAATTGATGAGAGATTTGCAAGATGAGTGAATCTAATGAAGAAATTCGATACATTTTAAAATTTTACTACAAAAAAGGTAAAAATGCAACGCAAGCTGCGAAAAACATTTGCGATGTTTATGGACCTAGTGCAGTGTCTGTGAGAGTAGCACAAATTTGGTTTAAGCGTTTTCAATCCGGAAATTTTGATGTCAAAGATGCACGTCGCTCTGGTCGCCCTATTCCGGATAAAATGGATGCTATTTTTAAAAAGTGGAGCAAGATATTAGTAGTTACGACGTAGCTGAAGAACTGGGAATTGAACACAAAACAGTTTTGGCACATTTGATGAAAACTGGGTACACCAAAAAGCTCGATATTTGGGTACCTCACGAGCTCATTAAAAGAAAACTAATGAACCGTGTACTCATTTGTGATTCTTTATTACGACGTAATGAAACCGAACCATTTTTTAAGAAGCTGATAACTAGTGATGAAAAGTGGATCACGTACGACAAGAACGTAAGAAAAAGGTCGTGGTCAAAGGCCGGTCAGGCTTCACAGACTGTGGCAAAACCCGGGTTAACTCGCAACAAGGTGATGCTGTGTGTGTGGTGGGATTGGAAGGGCATTATTCATGACGAGCTGTTACCACCAGGCAGGACCATCGATTCTGAAATCTACTGCGAACAACTGATGAGATTAAAGCAAGAAGTTGAGAGAGAAAGCGGCCGGAATTAATCAACAGAAGGGGTGTGGTGTTTCATCATGATAACGCTAGACCTCGCACATCTTTAGCCACTCAGCAAAAATTAAGAGAGTTTGGCTGGGAGATGTTAATGCATCCGCCGTATAGTCCTGACCTTGCACCTTCAGATTTCCACCTGTTTCGGTGTCAGGTTAACATCACGAGAGGTCTGCCAAAACCACTTGTCGCGGTATTTTGATCAGAAGTCCCAAAATTTCTATAGCAATGGGATCATGTCCCTACCTACAAGATGGCATAAAGTTATCAAACAAAATGGTATCCACATACTTTAGTTAAATGTAAATTAACTATATTAAAAAATGTTTCGAACTTTCTTAAAAAATGCGAAGAAACTTTTTCCCCAACCTATTATTAGAAAACCTATGTCACTACCAAAATTCTGACGAATTTAACGACACCTCATATATCATCCAACTGTTTGGACTGTAGGGCGTGCCAAAGAAATGGGCATACTTACAAACATACATGCATACATACATATACATACGCTCGAAAAACATTACCCTCCTTCTGACGCAGTCGGGTAAAAAGAGGTAAAATAATGCCACATGGTCTTGAGAGCAGTGATAGCCAAGTGGTAACCGGCCTGGCTTAAGGGTTCTAGGTCGTGGGTTCGAACCCAGGTAGGTACTGCTCTCAAAATGGAGAAAGAGAACATCGTGAGGAAACCGGCATATCCACAGGGACATGCCGGTTTCCTCACGATGTTCATTCACGATCCTCATTTTTAACCGACTTCCAAAAAAGGAGGAGGTTCTCAATTCGAGTGAATAATTTTTTTTTTGTTTGTTTGTTCAACGATATTTTCGCCAATTGTCAACCGATTTTGATGATTCTTTTTTTGTTTGGAAGAGTATCTTCCCGGACTGGTCTTATTTCAATTTGGTGAAGATCTGATGAAGAACATCGGAGATAGGTAACGGAACTCTTCAATAAATGATGGCAAATCTGTAAGGATTGCTGAACTCGCATGTCTGTTTATTGTTTACACCAGTTCATAACATATCATCACGCCGGTACGCTTTGAAGGGGTACGCAGATGTGTACAATTCAATCGTGGTTTTGGGGTTATCTATTCGGGCATAACTTTATTGTTTATGAACCGGTCTTGATGATTCTTTTTGCGTTGGGTTTAGTTAAAGCTAATCACTAAAAAGTGAAAAATAAAAACTTTTTACAAAAAAAAACAACCGACAACTAAAAAAGTTTTTTTTAAGAAAATGGTTGAACACAGGTTAAAAATGTGTAATCAATAACCCGATTATATTCCAATATGAGATAAGAACCACTCAGTTGCATCGCTAACAAAGACTACAATCGTAAAGCTTATTAATTTCCTCTATTAAAAGAATCTAGAACATTAAAAAACAACAAGACTAAAAAGTCTACTATGATAATACTTTTTTGTGCTAGAATCAGCGGAAATGCTTAATTAATCCTTAGTGATTAATGCTGGCTCGATGCATCTCCGTCTGTTGGTTAGTTAGTGCATACTGTTTATTATTAATCTCTGACTGTATTTATTTTCCTGCACTTGGGAACAAAGCTTGTGTTTTTTATTTTATGTTAAGAACAGTAGGGATTGATCTTTTCTTTTGTTTTCCCATTTCAGGTTATAGATATTGTAGGGTAGTTTGGGCGACATAATGACTTACGGTGCATATGATTAATTAAGTAATTCAATAGGTAATCAAATATCAACTGCTCTACACCACTGCGACATTACTCTATACATAGGTGAAAACATCGTGGGGAAGCCTGCTGGTTTTTTTTTCGAGACTGCAGGCTAATAATGCCTACCTACCAAATTCGCACATAGACCACAGTGTCTCAAGACGAAAGTGCATGTTGCCAGTGATGAGTTATGGAACCGAATCGTGGTCACAATGGGCCTCATCAGAAGGTTTAAAGTCACCCAAAGGGCAATGGAGAGAGCAATGCTCGGAGTTTCTTTGCGCGATCGAATCAGGAATGATGATCTATTCGCAAGAGAACCAAGGTTACCGACATAGCCCGAAGGAACTCTTTCTGGACACATGGACCCCATGGACCATCTGTTCTGCGACAGAATAGATGGTCCATGGGGCTGAAAAGTTCTGGAGACGCAGCGTTGGAAGGCCTCCCACAAGGTGGACCGATGATCTTGTGAGGGTCGCGGGTAGCGATGGATAATGATGGATGCGAGACGTACAGGACCGGTTGTTGTGACGACACTTGAGGGAGGCCTATGTCCAGCAGTGCACGTCTTTCGGCTGATATGGTGATTATGATATAATTAGGTAGGCAAACAAATGAACCCTCATTTATAAATATTTCAGGAAAATTCAGAAAAAAGAGTTAAATGATTCAGAAAATTTCACGTCAGCAGTTGGCGCTACGTAGCCGAGGGTGAACGTCATGTTAACGTTAAAGCCACATTTTCAATGAAGACCTTTCGCCTAAGTGCCGCAAACTGGTGACGTGAAATTTCCTGAATCAATTAACTTTTTTCGGAAAACAGAAGCGTTTTTGTTTTTTTTAAAACGTTGCCCCACACTAGGAATTTCTCCTGTATCGTGGTTGCGTTTACAAACATTACAGAAACTCACATACACAAACAGCCAGACCTGGAACAACTATCTGTAGGCCACACAAATATTTTTTCCGTGCGGGAATCGCACCCGCGACACGCAGTGCAGCAGTCGATCGCTCAACCACTGTGCTAACCGTGTCGTTTTGACCGGTGCCTGGACTTGACGCCTTGCTGCTGTCATCTGGTGCATGACATTTCAGTAAACCCTCATTCATAAAGGAATATAAATTAAAGAAAATAAAGTGTGACTCTTAAAGGAAAACCCTGTTTCTTTTACCCAACGTAAACGAACATCTTTATTCATTACCCTACAAAATATTTCCACGAGAAACTAAACAATATTGAACCAGAAAGCATTTTAATTCTGTTAAAACGTTTTTACGTAGAACACCATTACAAGATAAACCTTTTACGGGCTTCAGGCGTTTTTCGGCTTGTTAGCGAGAACTTCAATTTTGAACCGGGAAAGATCTTTTGTCCAAACTTTTATTTCTAACGGTACTGTTAAAGGACCGTTATTCTTAGACAGTTTGTACCCTTCTTTTACTTTTAGGAAGTTAAACTGGTTGTTCTGATGTTGTAGGAAAATAGGGTTTTTGTTAAACGGTATTTTCAATTTGTTATTTTTTTTTAACTGCGTACCGACCTACAGGGTTTAAATGACATCAAATGATATTCAAGTCAATTTTTGTAGATTTACGTCAACGAAAATCTTCGGCAATCGGCCAATTGTAAGGTCAACATTGGCCATTTACTGAACTAACATCAGTTATACCTATTTCCACTCAAAGAAGGAACGGACATAAATACCAGCGTTAGGCACTCAGAAAGTTGTCACAAAACTATTCCCGCGACTTCGTCTGCTATACCTCATTTTTTTTTTAAAGATGGGTACTCATCAAATGACTCCTGCCGCTCTGGGTGGAGCGGGAGGGAGTGTCAGACTCTTACTGGCTAAAACCCATCCATGCGCCTTTTGCGTTCCGGGGCCGAGGTAACTCTTTCGAACAAAATCCGCAGCCCGACAAGCCGCTCTTAAGGGGTCATTGTATAATAAATATAATTACATGTATAAAAAAGTCATATTTTGGCCTTATTATTGCCCATTGAAAATGCATTGAGGTACTTTCGAAGCGGATCCATTCACATACAACCGCTATAACGCCCCCATTTATTCTATTATTACACCATAAATACCAAATAAATCTCAATATAATGCTCCTTCAGCAATGAAATCCTTGGGGGCCATATTGCCACAAAAGCAACAAGTAGCAACCAGATTGGTTATCAAGGAACATATGATGTTATAAATACAAATGTACCGAGATGGTGTTTGGTAGCATTATGGCAGAAATCCCCTGTGGCATCAGTCGGATAAACAGAAATACGGAAAACTGTTTACTTGTAGACTAAACAATATACAGGTATTGTATCTGACGGCGCGCAGCTAAATTAAAAGTAAATCCAAGATTTAAGATGAGAGACTGATTGTGTTATTTGGTTGAATAGTAATTATTGTTAAATTCAAAACTAAAATGGCGATTTATAAAATATGAGCGGGTAACCCCGAATAGGGTAGCAAGTTTGCGTCTACGCCGTGACAGCTGGCATTCTTTTGACAGACAGCGTACGAAGTGCACGCGTGCTAACCTATTGGCTCGTAATCTAGTTTCATCTTGTGTTTGCCCGTATATTTTCTTTACAAATGTAATCGAATGAAACGAGGGACTGTTAAGAATCACAAACGTGCTATTATTTCAACGTTTCTTCTACAACACGCCCATGATTTATTTTATTTTATTTATTAGGGACAAAAAAACAGTTACATGTTAAGACGATACAATATAGAATTCTGATAAATGATTAAACATATAACCCACACTATTGTCCACGGTTTAATCAAATACGTGAAAAACGGAAGCTGATTTAAAAATATTGTACTGTTTTAAGTTATTTGAATGAAGTGCTAATTTAACATTTTGATGCCAATGAAGTTATAGCGAGAGTTTTAAATTTTTTATTAGATAAAAAGAAAATGTCTATATCCATGAAATGTGCGTTATACACTTCTGGACACATCTATTGGCCCACCTTGTATTTTCAGTTTCGTTTGCTCCTAGCTAAAATTTTATATTAGGTCGAGCAAAAAGTTTTTATGCAGTTTTGAACCTGGCACATTCACAATTTCATTCAATAGTCTTTTTTGAATTTCGAACACAGAATTTAAAGAAACAAAAGACAATTTGGAACCTGTTTGTTGATATCAAACAATCGAATACTAAGAAAACTTGGTTTTATTAGTTTACTTGGATTTAATTTTTGAAAAAGTGATTGATATCTTTGGTTTTGCAACAAACATTACTTATTCTTAACATTAAGGTGAGTTTCTATCAATAATCTATGGATACTTCACCTGAAGTCGCCGCCCAAGCTGTGGCACTTATTCAGGCCGGACACAGCCAGAGAAACGTGAGTGCTCAACTTAATTTAAGTCGATCTGCGGTCCGAAATGTTTATCGGAGGTACCTAGAGACTGGCGGCTTTGTTCGTCGCCAAGGAAGGCCACGATCTCGGGTCATAACTGAAAGGCAGGATCGATTCATCGTGACGACCAGCTTAAGAAATCGTCACCTTACCTCCATTGAGATACAAAACCAACTTCGCGACTGCCACGGAGTATCTTTGAGCGCTCGAACTGTTCGGAGAAGGTTAAAAGAACGCGATATGGTACCACACAAGCCAGCTAATGGGCCCAAACTAACGCGAGCCCACCGAACAGCGCGCCTTCATTTCGCACGCAGTCATTTAAATTGGACACAGCAAGATTGGAGCCGTGTACTCTTTTCTGATGAGTCTAAAATTGTGTTACATGGCAATGATGGAAGGAAGAAGGTCTACCGACGTAAGGGAGAGCGTTTCGCACAATGCTGCTTTGAAGAGAGGGTTGCTTATGGCGGTGGCTCATGGACTGTCTGGGGCGGTATATCCGCGAGCGGCAAAACTCAACTTGAGGTTGTTACAGGACCACGGCTGCCAACATTAAATGCTGAAAGGTACATTCGTCAGTGCTTAGAACCTCACGTGATACCATACGCGGACTATGTGGGCCCAAATTTCCTTTTTATGCATGATAATGCAAGAGCCCATGCGGCCGGCATCGTCAGGGAATATCTTCGGGATGTGAACATCACAGTTATGGACTGGCCAGCCAGAAGCCCAGACATGAACCCCATTGAGCACATGTGGGACGAGCTAAAAAGACGTGTTAGGGCTCGTCAGCCAGTTGCCCAGACGATGCAGGAGTTGAAAACTGCCATAGAAGAGGAATGGGAGATGATCCCTCAAAATTTCATAGAGCGGTTGATAAACTCTATGCCTAATCGTATGAGAGCTGTGGTAGATGCCCATGGAGGCAACTCGCGTTATTAAATTGAACCTTTATTTGATAAAACATGTTTTTTATTCAAAAATCAATTGCCTTTAACAAGGCGCATATCCGATTTGTTAGGCGTAGCTCCATGTCGTATGGTATTCCGAATTCAAATTTAAAACAATACGATCGAAAAAGATGGTAAAATGTATCAGGTTTAAAACTGCATCAACAGTTTTTGTTCAATCTAGCAATCATATTTCGGTAGGGGCCATCGAAACCTAAACTCTAAGGTGGGCCAATAGATGTGTCCAGAAGTGTATGTTTCCACAAGCCGTCGAAGAGGTACTCGTGCCCCGGCATTGGTCTTACACGAGTTCACGTGGAACAAGCGGGGCACGCGACTCCCACGTCTGATTACATTTCTGGGTACCGTGTAACATACTTTATTTGTAATTTCAGTGCAGTCAAATCTATCGTGGCACAAACCATGCAGCATCATTGCATCCAAAAGTAATCGTCTAGATTGTAGACTTAGAATGTTGAACTTAAGTAATAAATGTGTATAGGGAATCTTCGAATGATAACATTTATAGTTTATGCCACGCAAGAATTTTTTCTGTATCATTTCTAATTTGCTATTGTATTTAAGGTAATATGGATTCCAAATAGGTACAGCATATTCCAGTTGCGAGCGTATTAAAGACCTATACAACATCAAAAAAGTAGAGGGCCGCGCAAAGTCCTTTGAAGATCTCATAACGAAACCATACATTTGAAAAGCCTTATTTATTATACTATCAATATGCAGGTTGAAGTGCAAACACGAGTCCATAATAACACCTAGGTCGCGAACAGAATCTACTACATTTAAGTGTTGATTATTGATGGAGTAAATAAAATTAATTTTATTCTTATTCTTTGTGAATGATACACTATGACATTTAGGGAGACTAAGAAAGAGCTTATTCACTTTGCAATAGCTATTAAGTCTAATAAGGTCGTCTTGGAGAAGCTGGCAGTCTTGAATATTTTTGCATGATTTATATATTTTTATATCATCTGCATACATTAAGAAACGAGCATTAACGAAACATGTTTTAATGTCATTTATGTATATGATAAAAAGAAAAGGTCCTAAAATGGATCCTTGAGGAACTCCAGAACTTACAGTAACGGTTTCAGATTTGTAGCCATTGATAACAACTTTTTGAGTCCTGTTAAAAATATAAGAGACAAACCAACGCAGCAAGTTTCCACGAATTCCGTTAAAGGCCAGCTTTTCCAAAAGAAGCAAGTGATCCACCTTGTCAAAAGCCTTCCGAAAATCAGTGTACACGGCATCAACTTGGACACGGTGATCCATGTTTTCAAATAAGAAGTTAGTAAATATCATAAGGTTAGTAGTTGTAGAACGCCATTTAACAAAGCCATATTGTTCGGGTATAATCAGTCGATGAAATTGAGGATATAAAGCACCGTGCACAAGCTTCTCAAAAAGCTTCGACAAGGTGGAGAGGATTGAAATGGGGCGGTAATTTTCAACATTTTCTTTGTCTCCATTTTTATAAATAGGCGTAATAAACGCTCGTTTCCATGCAGCCGGGAAAACCCCTTCACCTAAACATCTATTAAAAATTAAGTACAGAACACAATGAATGCTATCGGCAGTTTTGATAAAAAAGGCGGGTGGCAATCCATCTGGGCCAGCCCCTTTAGAAGGATCAAGTGATTTGAGGGTCCTAAGTATAACATCCTTAGAAAGATAAATATCACATATACAAGATGAGTTATCGCCACAGTTGTTCGAAGGTTGCCATTTCTCAGGGTCAAAAGTAGATGGTTCGTAAACAGACGCAAAGAAGGTCGAAAACAAGTCACATATATCCGTAGGGTTATCGGAAGAGGCGTTTTTAAGGTGCATGTTGGCTGGAAATCTAGCCTTGCTCTTCCTATTCGATACGTAACTCCAAAAATACTTTACATTTTTCGGGATACTATCCTCAACCGAATTAATGTAATTGCCGAAACAGGTGTCACACTCTCTTCGAAATAATTTGCGATAGTTAGAGAAGTGTTCATAGTCGGATAGGTTATGATATTTTTTCCAATTAATCCATGCACGTTCTTTGTTTTTAAAAATACGGATTAAGGATGGTGTGAACCAGACAGGAAATTTTGGATTTTTAACTTGAGACAATGGAACGTTTAGTCTGATTATACCGTATAAAATATCGTAAAACGTGTTGACGGCCTGTTCAGCGGGTAGGCCGGAGAGTTCCTTCTCCCAGTCTACTGTAGTAATTTGCTCATTAATGTCAGGATAGTTAGCCTTATGATAGTTATACCTAGGAACTGATCGGAATTTCATAGAGACAAATTGCGTATTGAGAATAGTCATTATGGAAAAAACAGGGTGATGGGTGTCCGGCTGCAGTAGCGAGCTACAAGGTATAGTCTGACAGTCTGCGTTGGATATAAACAAGTCAAGTGTTCGCCCCAGATTGTTTTTATACTTGTTATATTGTAAACCGTTAATGGAAGACATAAAGTTTAAAGGAAGCTGGCCACTGGAGGTCGTAGAATTCACTACTGAGTGATTACCCTGGTCCAACCAAATGATATCAGGAAAATTAAAATCTCCTGCAATGTAGAATGATTCCGTAGCAGAGTCGTTAGCAATGCATTGTAGCATGTCGAGGTAATGCTTGTATATGTCGTCAGGAGTTCGCGGTGGAATATACGCTGCACTGATGATATGGCGCATATTTGACTGAGATGCAGGTAACTGGACCACGGTCTGCTCAATGTAAGCATGGGCAAATTGTGTCGACATCCTAGTGGGACGCAACTCACGACGTACAGCCACTAAAACTCCTCCTCCTTCACGCTTGTTTGTTGCCGATCGATCGCGATCACATCTAAAAACTGTATAGCGGTCATCAATAAACTCACCATCGTGAATACTCGGTATCAGCCAGGTTTCAGTAAGTATGATGACGTCATAAGAACACGACATAATGTTCATGTACAGTGTATGGAGCTTTGTACGAATTCCTCTACAATTCTGATAATATAGCACAATATTGCTAGTGGCCATTGGAAAATTTGCAACAATAAATTAATATAGTAAAATGATTTGTTCTAATACATAAAATTTTCAGACTGAGTAAATTATAGAATCCAATTGTACAACTATAACAGCACACACCGAATGTACCACCTATTGCAATCGGAAATGACCGTTTTTGCACTTTTAATGTAGGATGAATACACAATAATATTAATGGATAACTTTGACATTCTCGAATAATACTCCCTAATCGCAACTTCTGGCTTAAAATCACGCCAAAAACACTAGCCTCCAAAAGTAATAGCATTATACAAACACAGATAAATAACACATTAACAAACAGCAAAATCACGCAAACATAGAGCTTATACGACAAAGAGATAAAATTATAATATTTAATTGAGATACAAGAAAGTGGCTTAGGCACTATTACTCTCAGTTCCAGTGATCTTTTTGAGATCGTTTTCGGAGCGTACAACAAAGGCCGAGGTTCCATCCCGTTCACGAACAAGTATCGTGCCGTTCTTAACCCACACATATTTAAAACGATGTTTTCCGGCGACTTCTTTGCACTTACGAAATAAAGTTTTATTTTTAAGTGTGAGATGCTCATTGATGTATACTGAATGTGTAGTGCCCGATATTCCCAGTTCATCCGACTTAATGCTCTTCTTTTTACGAAAGGCGCTGAGGAAGTTGTCACGAATTATCCGAGATTTCAATTTAACTATTATGTTCTTTGGTTTTTTGTCCTGTTGCAGCGCATGTGGAACTCTGTGTATAGACAATATATCATTCTGAGACACAGGATAACTGATAGTCGCTCCAATTGATTCCATAATAGTCATCAGGTTTTCATTCCGCTTGTCTGGCAAATTGCATATTTCAATATTGCACTGGCGAGCCTGCTGCTCCATTGAGTCAATTTTGGCTTCCAAGGCAGCCATAGTCTGCACACTGCTACGATTTTCCAGCTCACAAAGACGCTCCTTAAACCCTTTTTGTTCCCGTTCCAAGGTTTCAAGCCGGGTTCTCAAGTCCTCGAAGACTGTGTTAATGAACTGAATAGATTTTTCTATATCTGTGTTAGACTTTTGAATATCACGATTCTGTTGTTTTAGTTCAGCAACTTCTGTCATTAATTTATTGAGGATCACATCCTGATCGTCCCTCCAAGACAGCAGCATATTCTTCAACTCCACAAATTTATCTTGCTCTTCGTAACTTTCATTGCCCCGAAAACGTTTGCCAGGTCTTGCTGTAACGTTAACTGACTGGTCAATAGTCACCAGTGAAGTCGGTATGTTAGCTGAGAGATCGGGTTCTGATTGCGTATCCAGAGTGGGCTCGGTGTACGCAGATCTGATAGGAGGAGAACGTACTGTACGAGGCATCGTTGACCAGTGATGCAGCAAATTAAACAATAAATAATAAGCAGAAAGCAGAGACACTGTTCGCAGTTGGAACAACAATTTTGGGCCGCGCGGCAGTCGCTCGCATGATGGATGACTATCACGAAGATCGCTCCGCTGCCCATTCTGATATTCCGTCATCAGGCGTGGGATGTAACCCACATGGCCCACAAGGAAATTCGTGACAATACTAGTGAAATACGAGGCGTTACGTTTTGAAATGCAAAACACATAGTGACAGTGATAGTGAAAATTGCGGTTCTTTTTGAAACGCGTACGCTAATCTAGAAGTTAAAAACTCAATGTGTGCCGTGAAGTGCCCTGAAATTTGATCCGTTAAACCCAAGTTTGACGCCCGATCATAGTGCGGTATCACGGTGGTATGTTGCGTCGAGGATGCAGTATTGTGCAGTGCAGCTTATTTTTGACCATTAGTAAGGCGCTGAAAAGCTTCGTGCCTTCATGCCTGTCGTAGATAACCTATCTGGGTTCAACGTAGGAAAAATTCAAGGAAAATTACGAGGTCAAGATTTCTTTTTTTCGAGTTTTATGCGACTACCCTCATCAACCTGAACAATGGAAAACCAGTCTAAAACGGAGGCAAGCAACTTCACAGCAACTGGCCAGGTCAAGGAGAAGTGTGTGGGGATATTCACGACAATCTGGTGAGCCATTTTCGTTTAGTTATTGCTGTGGAGGTGAGGTGCTAGTTAGTTAACATTTTTCTGTTTGTTTACGGGTGAACATTTTTATGCTGTGGAGACTGACTCACAGAAGGTTACGGTCTCATGATTGACGACTATCGATATTTGACAGTTGACTTGTCGTTTTATTGCTCTACGCTAAAGTGAGGTTGTTATTGTCGTGTTGGCTATCGCTTTAGTGTAGTAGTAGTTTAAGCGCTATACAAATACAAATACAAATACAAATACAAATACTTTTATTTGTTGAACATAGGTAGGTCAGGTTCAGATGTTGTAATTATTGATGAACGCTATGTCTAACCGTCATCGGCGTACAAATATTATTTCAGTTTAAAAAAAAAGAAAAACATGCTGATATGATAATTAATAAATTATTAAACAATATACTTGAAATTAAAAGAAAAGTAATAAAATTAAAATCATCATCACACATTATAAAATCATTCTAGTTCATTTGTTAAATCAATAAAAAACATTCAAAAAGTAGATATAGTAACAATTAATTCTAGTATTAAATTGTAAAAAAATAAATAATCACAATGTGTCAGTTAAGAATTCGTTCACCGTATAATATGTTTTTTCATTTAATAGTTCTAGTAAAGCTTTTTTAAAATCGAGGATGTTGTTTATTTCTGTAATTCGTTTAGGGATCTTATTATAGATCCTAGGTGCCATTCCTAAAAAACTCTTTGCATAAAGAGCAGTGCTATGAGGCTTAGCGCATATCTCCTTGTTGCGTCGTTTAGATTTCAATGTTTCAAACAGATGGAAGTTGGATTTGACGAATACTGCTGTCTCAAAAATGTACATACAGGGCAATGTTAAGAGTTTAAATTTTTTGAAATATGGAACACAGCTTTCAGTTGGTTTCAGCTTAAACACAGCACGCACACATCTTTTTTGGGCCTTAAACGCAAATTCTCTGTCAGTGGAATTTCCCCAATATATTATTCCAAAACGCAATGCAGATGTGACATAGGCCTTGTAAGAAACTAAAACAACGGACTCATTTACTATCTTTGCTAGATTATAGAGCGCATATGAGTACTGGTTCAGTCTCTTACAAACAGTTTCTACATGACATTTCCAGTTTAAATGATTATCCAAGTGAAGTCCCAAAAATCTAGCACTGCTTGTTTCAGCTATTGTTTGATTTGCATAAGTTATGTTTAAGTTAAGTTTTTTGGTTCTTTGATAAAATGACATAAGCTTTGTTTTATCTATGTTTATTTTTAATTTATTTGTAAGTAACCAATTTATGATGCAAAGGATGGACTTATTTATGTCATCTTCGTAAGTTTCTATATTTTTACATGGAACAATAAGTGTACTGTCATCGGCAAACAAAACAGTTTGATGCTCAGTGCATTTTGGCAAATCATTAATATATATGAGAAACAACAAGGGCCCAAGTACAGTTCCTTGTGGTACACCACATGTTGTATCTCTCATTGATGACATATGAGTAACTTCCATCCTGGATTTAGAAGAAATTCTATTTAAAACCGTGACTTGCTTTCGTCCAGTGAGATATGATTTGACTAGATTTAATATGTTTCCTCTGACGCCGTATCGTTCTAGCTTACCCAGTAATATTTCGTGATTTACATGATCGAAAGCTTTAGACATATCCATAAGTATTGCTGCAATTGGATTTTTTTGGTCAACATTCAAAATAATTTCTGCAAATAATTCATATACAGCTTTATTAATGTTTTTGTTTTTCCGAAAGCCATATTGTTCTTTCGCCAGTATACTATTCACTTCAAAGAATGAGTTCATAGATTTATAAATTACTTTCTCAAAAATTTTTGACATGACCGGTATCAGAGCTATTGGACGATAATTTGAAATATCGGCTTTATCGCCTTTCTTGTGCAGTGGTTTAATTATGCTCATTTTTAGCAAATTAGGAAAGTGGCCATTTTCTATGCATAAATTAATAATGAAACTCAAAACGGGTGCAATTATATGAGACACAGATTTCAAGATCTTAGTCGTTATTCCATCATAACCCACGCTATTTGTGTTCTTTAATGAATTTATAATCTCAAATATTTGCAACGAATCTGTCGGTGGCATAAATAAAGATTTGGGATAATAATTTATGCAAGATATAGCACTAGCATTACAATTAATTTCAGAATGAATTGAGTCTATAAAGTAATTATTGAATGCTGTAGCTATCTCTTTTGGGTCACTTATTAGTTTATCACCATTATGTATTTTTTTTACGGATTCTGAGGGTAAGTTTGATTTACATCTATTAATTATTTTCCACGTAGCTTTAGTTTTATTTTCTGCACTATTAATTACATGACTGTTTTGAGTTCTTTGTGTCAAGTGTATCACTTTTTTTAATCGTTTTGAATATTGCTTAAGTAACTGTTTATTTTCAAAATTACGTGATCGCCTATACTGCCATAACATTTCTCTTTTCCGTTTACTACATCTTTTGATACCTTTAGAAATCCATCTCGGTGATTTACGAGTAGAGATCTTTTTTCTCACAGTCGGGAAACACAAATCGTAGAAAAGTTTAAATAGGTCATGAAATGAATTAAAAGCTAGTTCCGGGTCGATACCATTGTATACTTCAACAAAACTTAGATTACTTATGGCTTCAATAAACTTAGCCTTGTTCTCAGAGCTATAATCTCTACTAAGTACGTAATAGTGATCACTCGAACAATACTTTTTTACCGGGCACTTAAAGAGTTGAGCTGTGTGGTCAGATAAAGCCAATTCTAAAACTTCACCACTACCACCATTGAAATTATGAATAATGTTGTCGATACAAGTTCCAGACGATAAACGTGTAGGCTGTTTTATACTTGGTTTCAAATTGTAATTTAGTAATAGGTGTAGAAATTCAGTAGATACTCTGGTATTTTTCAAGAAATCAATGTTGAAATCACCACACAGCAATATCTTTCTTCCTAAGTTTCGTCCACAACGGTTTAATATAAGTTCAATTTTTTCGAAGAAAATCGATACAGCACCTTTATTAGATTTTGGAGGTCTATAAATGCAAATGATAATCAATTTGTGAGTCACTAATTCAATGGCACAACACTCCATAATACCGGGAACGCAAAATTCTTGAATATCTATAACCCTAAACTCGTGCCCATGTTTAATTAGTATGCACGTACCACCTTTCCTGGTGCTTCTTGATGAGTATGTTGAAAGTTTATAGTTCGGTATATACAATTGCATGTCATCATTATCTATCATGTTGTGTTCCGTAATACACATCACGTCTACTATTTTCCCTTTAAGCATGAGTTCGTTGAGGTGTAAACTTAACAAGTCTGACTTTCCAATCAATCCGTTAATATTTTGATTTAAGATAAATAAATGATTATAATTATAAACGAAAAAGATCGTTCTCAGCTTCATTCAGAGTGCTTTCGGTTTGTGTTGCCCGATCCGTGCGTAGTTCATTATTGTTGTTGCCTGATTGGTTGACATTATCTGTGACAGCAATATCATCAAAACACCGATGAGAAACTAAATTATAAGAAACTTCTGTTTGCAAGTTTAAATAACTCATAAAATGCATTAAGTTTCTAAGAATGATGGCAATTGCTTTATTATTTACCCTTGCGTTGTATCTCCAGAACATTTCGTATGTGTATTCTAGACAGTAGTTAGAGTCAAAGAGATATGCGTGTTCATACAATTCCGCATCCAAATACATCCAATGATTGAACATTTCAATTCGCTTATTAAAAATTGTAAAATTATCACTTAATTTAAAATTTGGTGAACATATTACAATATTGGTATTAATTACATTTTTAAGCTCATTTTTAATGTAGTCTATTAAAAGTCTGTAGTTGTTAGAAACTTCGAAGTCTCTTTCACCTATGTATATGATACAGTAATCTTCAAGCGTAAAGTTCATGAGTTTTTTATATAAATCTGCAAACAATTGCTTTATACCTGCATTTGGCATGATGTAATGACATAATTCGTACCCTATGAAAGTGTTTTCACCTATTTCTAATATTTTATTAACATTATTGCTAGAAATCATACATAGTTTTTTGCATCTACAGGTTTCTGATGAAGTGTTTGATTGGAAGTTCATCGGAATCATTTCTGAAATGACGTCATTTTTTAAATATGGTTCTTGAGGTTCTTGAGTATTTGTGCTTTGAATATTTTTAGATTTATCCAAAGCCCAAGTAAGTGTTTCGGTTTCCGATCCAATTTGTTGATTGCCTTTCATAACGTGTAGCAGGAGTCTATCCTCAACGGTCCCTTTCTGTTTTAGTTGTTGTGTTGACTTCTTTTGTGGGGTTGACAGCTTTGTATTTTTTGGGTTTGGTGAACCTGCTCGTATGTCAGTTGTTAAATTTTTAGTAGCTTTTTTTAAGAGCTCGTATTTTTTAGTCATATCATTTAGTGTACATTTTAAATCATTATTCTCAATGGATAATTGGTTTATCTCTTCATGTGCTGCTGATAACTCATGGTTAAGTTTATCTATTTTACATTTTAAATCTTGAGTTTCGTCACATTCATCGTCGGATAAGTTTGGCAGGCTGCTTGTGCTGCCATCTAGCGTCGAGGTATTCGTACTGGATTCTTCAATTGTAGTCTCTGATAGTGACTTTGTTCGATTTCTACGTAGCGTAATATTCTCGAAAAAGTTCATTGTCCCGAATAATAATGTTCAGAAAACAAACTGGAAAAAGACGCGTCGTTGACTGGATTCGAACTCAGGATCACTCGTGTATAGAGTTTACATACCCTGCAGTACGACCGCTAGACTAAGCGAACTTTACAAATATGATTGAATTTTTTGACCAGTTGTTACTTTTGAGATAAGTAGATGTGTGAAGTGGGTCCAAAGGTCATTTCTTTGTTCTATCGACTTACACGTTGACTGTTTAAATTTAAATTCTCCGTTTTTTTTGTTTTTAAGTTCACACACACTTTTTACTAGTTTTCGGTGTTAGATGTTAACATTCGGATAGTTAAGGTGTTAACAAATGCACTGGAGATGAGTGTTTTAAATTGTAGTCTGATTTTCACAGTATTACACCGGCTTTTAGTAAATCGATTGTATCTTCACTATTTTCCACAATTATTACTGGATAACAATGTCACACGTTTGTTGTCGTTTTCTTTCACTAACTGAGTATTTTTAGCACTTAATAATGATTGTTGTATTTTTTAGCAATTTTTAACTACGGAGCTAATGTTTACATCGGCAACAGCGCCATCTCTCTCTATATATATCGCTATAGCTTTGACGTTGACTGGTTAAGCGATGCTCTATATAATGCTCATGAAGCGATATTATTTTGCTATCGTTATTTGAGTAATAGACTTGATTGTTTAGTGTTATTGTTGTTGGGAATATAGTGGCGTAAATACCTCCATGGGACAATAAAGCGATATAGTCTCAATACCGTACCCACCTAACGCTTTTTCTGAAAACTGTGTTATTCGCAAAAGCCATGTTTTGATTTATCATTACCTTCCATTGCCAAGGCTTTGCCCACTGCTGGGCGTGGGCCTCTTTTCTTGTGCCAATGTTTTGTTTAGTTTTCGATTTATTGACTTTATTTATTGACTTCTACTACTACCTGAAAGCTCTATTTTCAGCCACAGCTTTGATAGAACTTGTACTCTCGTAGTGTTTCTCAGTTTTCAGATATCGTATTACGGTGGATGAAGTTAGCAAGAGGCTAGCGGTTCGCATGCTGCTATAACTGCTGAGCAGCTGCAACTTCTGAGCAGTTCTGAGCGTGACAAACCAAAGGTCAACAACCAGTTTGCAGACTGCAGTAGCCGAGCATCTTGTCAACATCTGTGGGGTGTAAAAACGTTCAAAGCTGTCTGGAACTGGGTGAGTCGCTCCCATTTTATTTGTTGTTTAAAAGTTTCCAAATTCTTCATATGTATTCAGTGGTTGGTTTGATAGTGCAAGGTTATTTTGACATACTTAATACAAAGCGAGTACTTAGTTTTCCCATTGGTGGTAATAGTTTCAACATTTTGTTCAGTGCGAAACTTTAGAATGAGATAGTGCATGGCAAGGTTGCCATAAGGTCATGTTCCGACTTAGACGTTTTTGGTGAAAAATTGGACCCAGGCTTATGTACTAACGTGTCGGCGACAGTTTTTCTTACATACGTTTACATTTACGTACGTTTTCCAACAGTTAGTTATTTCGATAGTAAGTAAACCATCGTGAACAGCAACTTGATTTTAATGACAATGATTAAAGGTTTACAGGCATAGAGAAATCATGCTATTAAAATTTCTAAATAGATTTTTCCATTCTCACTACTGGTTTGCCTACCCGGTATGTGAGTTAATACGGGTGAGATTAAAATAAGATTTATTAATTCAATTTGAACAGTGCAGTTATGACCGTGATGTTCGTAGATTAACGTAGAGTAATTCGTGAACGTAGCTCCTTCACATGAACGTTTAACGCAAACATTGTATCTTTTTGGAAGCTCTAATGTGCATAGCTTATCGGTCGGCATGTTTTAAAATCTCTTTATGGAGAAGAAGACACCCGAGGCAAAGTACCAATAGATGTTGTGAAGTAGATGACGAGTTAGTGGCAATTTAGTTTATGTGAACAGGTTCTGAGTTCTGTGTGTCAGTGACTGTACTAGAGTATCGTAGCAGTATCCCAGAGTGATACAGACGAAGGAGTCTGTAACAGGGTTGCGGTAGTTCTTTGTCGTACAAAATAAAACTTACTTGATATTATTCCCATGGGGAAGAGCGAGTGTAGTAATTGTGTTGTGTTGAGCTATGATATGATAGCTGTTGACTGTGATGAGATACCTGGTCTATGATTTTCTTTATTCAAATTATTGTGAGTTTGGTGACTTTTACCGGTTTTTGGACTTGGTAATCACGAATCTTGAATCAAACCGCATTTGTTTCAATTAGGTCATATACAGCCGCTCTTGAACTCTCAAACGGCTAACTGACTGACCAACACTAGTTTGTAGACAATTGTCGTAGAATTCAACGACAGCAAATAATGCGTCAAAAATGTTAGACTTCATCTGTAGAGCGTTTGATTTAAGAAACTGCGAGACCCATAATTGATGTTTGGTTATGTAGGTACTGGAGTCGATTAGATGAGGTCCCTGAGATTTACAGGGTTTAAAACGACGCGTGATATAAGGTAAAGCTCAATTTGATTGTACATAAGCAGCTAAAGATTTAGTTTTCTGTTAACGATTTCATGTTATTAGAAGATTATGCGTGAAACCAGATTAGGTACGTAAAATCTTGAATTAAACGGTCCATTTAAGGATCATCGAAGGATCATCGAAGGGTTATTTACCTTGATAGATACCGACTAAAGGCGCTTAACTCTTCATGATTGTGCAAGATTGAGGAAGATTCCCGATCACCAAGTATTCTCGTGTATTAGATGTCTTAGTCGAAGACAATGATGATAAAACGAAATCTTGTTAAGTATAGCTTGTCTACTCATACTCGAAGCTCTTGAACGCACCTCAGGTGGTGCCAATGGGTCTGACCGCACCCTATGAGTAACAAACACGTGGCGATAGGCATTTACTGAAGGCTCTAATAATAGAGTAGAACCTATAAGAATCGAATACGACCTATGCCAGATTGCCACGTTCCATTGGAGTTGAACGTACATAGGTTTGAAGGCCTACTAATAGTGTAGAGTCAGAATGTCCCGATAACGGCGCAGGTGAGTTATGCAGCTGGATTTACTTGTTTACTGTGAAGGCCTTTGCTAATATTAACCATTGGTCACAATAGCCTGTGTGGCACCAGCCTGTGTGGCAATAGCCTGTGTGGCAATAGCCTGTGTGGCAATAGCCTGTGTGGCAAGAGCCTGTGTGGCAAGAGCCTGTGTGGCAAGAGCCTGTGTGGCAAGAGCCTGTGTGGCAAGAGCCTGTGTGGCAAGAGCCTGTGTGGCAAGAGCCTGTGTGGCAATAGCCTGTGTGGCACCAGCCTGTGTGGCGATAGCCTGTGTGGCAATAGCCTGTGTGGCACCAGCCTGTGTGACAATAGCCTGTGTGGCACCAGCCTGTGTGGCAATAGCCTGTGTGGCAATAGCCTGTGTGGCAATAGCCTGTGTGGCAAGAGCCTGTGTGGCAAGAGCCTGTGTGGCAAGAGCCTGTGTGGCAATAGCCTGTGTGGCACCAGCCTGTGTGGCGATAGCCTGTGTGGCAATAGCCTGTGAGGCACTAGCCTGTGTGGCACTAGCCTGTGTGGCACTAGCCTGTGTGGCACCAGCCTGTGTGGCAATAGCCTGTGTGGCATCAGCCTGTGTGGCAATAGCCTGTGTGGCAATAGCCTGTGTGGCGCAAGCCTGTGTGGCACTAGCCTGTGTGGCACCAGTTTGTTTGGTACTAGCCTGTGTGGCACCAGCCTGTGTGGCATTAGCCTATGTGGTACCAGCCTGTGTGGCAATAGCCTTTGTGGCATTAGCCTGTGTGGCACCAGTCTGTGTGGCACCAGCCTGTGTGGCAATAGCCTATGTGGCAATAGCCTATGTGGCTCCAGCCTGTGTGGCAATAGCCAGTGTGGCGTTGACTGGCCTGTGTGGCGTTGACTAGCCTGTGTGGCATTGACTAGTCTGAGTAGCATTGACTGACCTGTGTGGCATTGACTAGTCTGAGTAGCATTGGCTGACCTGTGTGGCATTGACTAGACTGTGTGGCATTGATTCGCTTGTGTGGCATTGACTAGCCTGTGTGGCATTGACTGACCTGTGTGGCATTGATTAGACTGTGTGGCATTGATTCGCTTGTGTGGCATTGACTAGCCTGTGTGGCATTGACTAGCCTGTGTGGCACTGACTAGCCTGTGTGGTATTGACGAGCCTGTGTGGCGCCAACCAAATTGTATGACATCGAACAGCTTGGTTGGCACTAACTTGCTGTGGTGGCACTGAGATGTGTTCATCTGAGATATTTGGTTATCACTAGTATTGAAAATGATAAATAATCAGATTTAGGTGCCTTATAAGTATTGCTTTAAATATGAGTCAGGGTGACCGAGTGGAGAATAATGTTAATCATTGTGTCTTTCTGTTTGACCGTCGATAGTGAAGATGAGAGCAATACACACGAGGACGTGTGAAGATGCAGGACGGCCGTGACGGCGCGCAGCTAAATTAAAAGTAAATCCAAGATTTAAGATGAGAGACTGATTGTGTTATTTGGTTGAATAGTAATTATTGTTAAATTCAAAATTAAAATGGCGATTTATAAAATATGAGCGGGTAACCCCGAATAGGGTAGCAAGTTTGCGTCTACGCCGTGACAGCTGGCATTCTTTTGACAGACAGCGTACGAAGTGCACGCGTGCTAACCTATTGGCTCGTAATCTAGTTTCATCTTGTGTTTGCCCGTATATTTTGTTTACAAATGTAATCGAATGAAACGAGGGACTGTTAAGAATCACAAACTTGCTATTATTTCAACGTTTCTTCTACAACACGCCCATGATGGATGACTATCACGAAGATCGCTCCGCTGCCCATTCTGATATTCCGTCATATCTAAATTATGAATCATAAGTCATAAGTCATAAGCCATAAGTTATAAGTCATATATTCATTTGTGAATGAATCATTACGGTCGTTAAGTAATTATGAACAGCCCTGGCTAGGGGCCTCCAATTCATTTGAAGTCACCACAGGATAGTCCGGTAGTGACCATTCCCAAAAAAAAAAGTTACGCATATAGTTCATCATCTGCATAGCCTTTTCCCAACTATATTGGGGTCAGCTCCCAGACAAACTGGTTTCAGCTGAATATCAGTATTTTACGTGGAGCGGCTACCTACCAGACTACCACAGACGCACACGCCCAAGTGCAGGTATAGGTGATATGGTTTATTAATATGTATTAGTTTTTTATTGTATAAGATAATGAACATGGCAAAAAATGCATGGGCTTGTGCCCCAGAATGTACAGCTATACAATCGATGTCATTTAATACTACTAGTCTTCTATAAACAAAGTCTAAAAGGCGTATATTGCTCAGCAGTAGTGGACAAAAGTTATGAAGGTTTAAATAAAGTTGATTTTTGACACTACGGGTAGGGTATTTTATACGTGCAAAAGGCGTTTTTGTTAATAGGTATATTATTATTTGGTCTAAGATTCAAGAGTGACTGCCTGTCTGACTTCCATGACCCAGTTACTGGGTAATATGATGCCCTGGTTGTCAGACTTTCTGTTAACGACGTGAGAAAATGGGGTAAATAATACCTGTCGTGAAATAGTAGGAGATACTTATTCGAACTAAAACTTACCTCAAAAGTTAACCATTCCGATAAAATAACAGTTACATAAGGGGGTAATGATGATTTTACATGCCGTCTGATGCGTTCTCTAATTGTTATACCACGGTTAACACACGCTTGTTAAAGGTCCATTTTTCATAAGTATGTTGTATTACACAGTTAACAATTAATTAGTGGAGCACTCGCGTAGGGCACTATAAAATATAAACGTGCGAAAACATAAACACAATTCAAATTAAACGAATACCCTCCGAACACCAAAAGAAAACCGGCGCAAACGTCGAAGAGGGAATATGGTATCGACAATTGACAATTATCGGCGGTATTGCCAGTAATAACTTGAAATAATCCTACCTGTCACTGCACTAAAATCTATAAGATGGTTTGATTTATGGATATGAAAACATACTTTAATAATTAGGTATACTATTAATTTTAGAATATATTTTAGGCCGCTTATAAAAAACAAAACTCATCACGGCGTTTTATTTTATCTATTATGTTTACCTATTTTGATCTTTGTTAATATTATTATGGCAACATTAATAGGCATTTTAGAACAAAATTCAACAGAAAAACTTTTAAATAAGATTATTTTCCACTTCTGCCATTGGGCATAAAAAGCTATTCAAAATTCTTTTTTTATTTAAAGGAACTGCAATTAATGCCAATAAAAAGGAACAGGTAAGTAACACTTACTTTTAACCTTCACTACACCTTCAATAAGGATGATTCTTGGTCTAAACATATATATGATACTATTTAGTCCGTCAGTGAGATTATCGAAAAATATTGGACACGTATCTAGTACTTTGTCAAATCAATAAAAAGACGAAGATAAAACACATCAAAGATCTGGAGTGGGGGCTTGTGACGTCACGAGTAGGTAAAAAATGTACTTACATGTGACGACATACGAGTTTTCAACGAGCTGGATCGTTTTCATTTTTTGTTTACGTGACTTAAGAAAAAAATACGTGTCTAATATTTATTGGTAATCTATCTGACGGACTAATTAGATTTTTTTAGTTATCTTCCCTATTCTATCAATATGTACACATTCAAGATGATACGACCAATAATAAGTAATATGGCTTCCAATATCGTAATGTTAAACAACAAATGTTTATATTTAATTAAGGAGAGGCAGCACCTACGAACCCATGTCGACATTAACGAACCATTGTTATGACGACAATAGACCAAAATGTATGAGGAAATGGAAACAGCCTGTATCCTTGATACGGACATTTCGCACTATTTCAGATTGTTACGTACAATTCTGTCTGCTGTGACTGAATATATTGTGATAATGTTGTTTTGGGAAGTTCGTTTCCTGCTTGAAATCATGTTTGGGTATATAATATTTCTGTGTAGTCCTTCATAGACAGAATATACTTTATTGTACGCTAGAAACAGTCGAACACAACTCAACTTATTTCTATGGGTAGGTACATCGGCAGTCTTATCACTGACAGCTAGATATCTACTACTAGTAGTTATTTATCTGCCAGAGAACCTTTGAGAAAGAAGAATACCTACTGATAAGGTCTTAGCACAGGTCCGCGTGAGTTATTTCATAACTGTAGCCGTGACAAAACCTCCAGAACCTTACGGATATTGTTCGAAAGAGTTACCGCGGCCCTGGAACGCAAAGGGCACTAGGAGGAGCACGGATGGGTTTCAGCCAGTAAGAGTCTGAAACTCCCTCCCACTCCACCCAGAGTGGAAGGGGTCATTTGATGATTTCCTATCCATAAAAAAGGTCCCAAAACTTGTAAGTATGCATTGTCAATGTTATAGTAGGTATGTGACAGATGGAGGTATACAGAAAGAAAAGCAACTAATCAATGATGCCAACACTCTTAGTACCCATCGTTATAGACCTCACTTGAAAATAGAACACTAGAAAAAGTGAGTCGCTACTACTAAAAGACCATGGGTTCTATTTGCGGGAACCAAAAAAAATATAATTAATAGTGTTCCGTAAAGCCTATAAAATATTGCAAAAGTTCTGAAGCATTCTATTCAATATTATGCTATCGGAAATAATAGAATGTCACATTCATACATAACTCAAGTATCGCAGAATTGCATCGAACCAATTCTTTCAAATAAGCTGACGTGCATTTTTACGAATCACAAAATACGAACGATTCAAAGGGAATGTTAGATCGCTGGACTATATCGAGCACGTTAGGTACTGGTACTCTAAATGTGCCCGCGAGCCATTTTTGGACAGACTGAAACTGGTACAAACTCAATCTAAAAGGACAAAATTCTTTTAGACGTCTGTAGTGCATCATTTAGTTCTGAATGTGTCTCCATAGTTAGGTAACTTAACCGATATTTGACTAATCACAGAGATACAAATGTTTTATAACAATATAAGCTTACCCGCGACTTTGTACGCGCATATCAAGTATGAAATATGTGACCTATTCTCATACCTACCATTTACACATTTTTTTAAATTAAAAATCGATTGAGCCGTTTTGAAGGAGTGCGACCACAAACTCCACAACAGCTTGGCAGTCAAGGAATTTGAACTTAACACACCCTGAACAGACACACTGTTTTGTATTCTGCAGCGGGTGGATAGCTAGGTAGGAATTAATTAAAGTACCAGCAGTGAACAGCACTGTTGGTACTTTGGATTGGCCGGTTGGGAAAGCTAAAGAGACTGAACTTAGGCTGGTTTTATCGTTATGCGTTTCGGCAGCGCCGTTGTAGCTCGCGCGTTCGGAAATGTATGGGGTAGTAGTTGTGTTACAAAGTCGCGCTCTTGAACAGCGCCGTTCACTAAAGGCGCACTGTTCGCCGGCGCTGCTGAAGCACGCGCCGCTCGTGCGCTTCTTTGCCAGCATGCGTGTGAAGCCGTTAAGACGCGCCGCCACGGTGTTTTCCAATAAAAAGTAAATAGCCAGTACTTTAACCGCATTAACGTTCATATTGTACAAGACCGTCTCACAGCAGCGGAACGCACGGTACTAATCTCGTTTCACAGTGTACCGCTGTTCAAGCGCGCGCTGTTTACAGTGCGCTGCCCAGGCGGTGCGTCTAGCGGCGTGACTATAAAACCATCCTTATAAATCGAATAACCGCAGAGATGGGTTTTTCGAGCTCGTTCTCTCTTGTTTGGCAGCACTTCTCTTCAGCTCCCAGCACTAGCTCTTGACGCAGTAGTTCACTAGGGCGGTTAACCACGTGGCGGACGCAGTTAGGTATAGCGGTCAGAAAAGACAACCAGTGGTCCGGCGAAAACGAAAATCGATCCGATGTGGTAGGTAAGCAGTAGGATCACGCAGCGGGCGTCAAATCCAGAATTGTGGAAGATCAGGCGGTTAAATTGATTTCCACGAGCGGTGAATATGATGATGCATTTGTCTGAAACTTATCCTACAACGGTTCGTCTCATTATTATACTATCTCTCAGCGGCAAACAGTACTTTCAACAAAATACAACTGAGAGTATTTTGGTGCGACAAATACCTACCCGGATCCGATATTAGGATCACGGATCACATACATAAAACTGTTTTATTATTTTCTATTTAAATTGGTACCTAATTAACTATTTCAAGTGAAGTTATTAGTTAAAAGTCGGAGAAAAGACCATCATAGGTATGTTTTCTGGATGGTTTTTTCTCAGGCTGTAAACTTCATGACTGTGTATAAAAGTACGCTTAGTAATGAAAGGCTAGCTCTTGCATGTAGGAGGCAAATTACAGCTGAAAATTGATATTGATTGATCGCTGCACCAAATTCGCAATTCGGCGAACATCTGTGGTCAAGCAAAAATTAATCTTGAAAAAATTTAGGAACGTCAGTGAAACCACAAGTGCGGAAAAGTGCTCGAAATTCGGGATATGAGTTAGATATATCACAATTTTATATGCAATGTGTGTTTAAGTGAATGCATAAAATTTTAATCTTAATAAAACTAGATTGATAACGAAACGTGGTAAGTAAGGTAACATAAATATAGTAAGTAAACCTACATGTCATATTAACTTGTAAGCCATGGCACTCCATCATACATCAAGAACGTGCAACTAACATTTATATGTTTTCTATGAGCTTATACAGACTTTTATTGCTCCGTGCATCTGCATAAAACAATTTTTGAACTATGCTGCTGGAATTCCCTGCCAGAGTCTGTGTTTCCTGATAGCTGCAACCTTTCTCTCTTCTTCTTTCTCTCCGGAGTCTTTAAGTCAAGAGTGAATAGGTTACTTCTAGGCAAGCGTGCTCCATCTTCGACCACCATCGCTCGTCGCTTACCATCAGGTGAGATAGTGGTCAAGCGGTGCATATCAATAATAAAAAAAAAATGCTCGTCTCCAAGGAAAATCTTTTAGTTCCTCGCTTCGAAGGAGATAGCATATTATATTATTATTTGATATTCAAACATCAATCCGTAATGCTCCATATTTTTGTTTTTAAATTGGTAAGGAATGCAGTAAAGTGTGCAGTTTCTTCCTTAAAGAGGAAAATTTCAGCCAAACTCTTTATACCTGAAAAGCGTCAAAGCTTTAAGCTTTGATCTATCTACAATGCTTGTAGGTAGACCATTTATGAAATATCTAGTCTAGGACTGCATGTATCTCACCATAGAAACGGGCTAAACCTTTGATTTAATTGAGTAAGTAGTTAAACTTCTTAAGTTCTTATACCTCAAGAATTGAATCTTGCATAAGGCTGCCCATGTTACAGGTCAACTGTTAGTTTACCGGTCAACTTGGAAAATGCCCTTATCTGTTGGAGGTATCCGAAATATCGAAAAGAAAGGAGACGATCTTAAGATAATAAGAGTTCCACATTTAATTTTAATAAGGAGGGGAGTGGAAATTATAGTTTGTTTTCCTACTCCTCCGCTGTTATTTTCTGATTAATTTCGTTGCCGGATCCAAGACAGTTAAATCATTTCTCCGGGACTCGTCGAGCTTCATTGACTCGGCGTTTTATCTGGTGGTCGCCACTGTTGATTCTGGCTTTCAGGAGTGGCAGTGGTTTGTGAATGCGGTGTGGCGGGCTTGTCCCAAAAAAAAAAAATCATAGTTAACCCGTAACCCACATACCACAGAACTCTCAACAATTTTTCTTCCTCTTTCCAATTCTTTGCCTAATTTTTACCAAAAATTAAGACCCAGTCGCCTCACTATTTCGAGCGAAATAACCACAAAACTCCGTTCCCAGATCAGTCAAAAACCCTTGATTTACGACCATTATGAGCTCGAAGTCATAATTTATAAGCTTTTCAGCTGAACGAGCGACCAGAAAATGAATTATACAGTAATTAATCAATTACTTCGAACAATCTATTACCGGTAGACTTACGAATAAATTAAGTGGATCCATTAATGAATTGGTTATTTGATACCCAATCACTTATCAATCGACCGTAACCAATATGTACGGAACACTAAACTGAGGAAAGAGAAAAACAGGTTGACTTTTATTACCCTTCTATTTTATGTATGCAAATACGGGAATGTTAAATATTAATGGGTAATTTATTTGTTCACAGGTCACAGGGAATTTCTGAATGGAATCCTTTGGCTTATTCAAATTGTGACATAAAAACTTAATGAATATTCTTTTTTTTTGGGCTTAAAATAAGTTCTAATTCTAATAAAATTATTATGAATTCTTTGGTTCTCATGAAAATAGCACCACAAAAAGCATCAATGAAAATAAATTTAAATATTGTCACACCCTTTAATCCTCTACCGTTAAGCACGAATAAAAAAAGAACCGCGATAAAATTTAACCCGCTCTGGCAATACCCAATAAAAGTTCGTAATATCCAATCCATGCAATTTCGCTTACCTTGATTAGAATTCTCGACCTAAATAAATGCAAATGCAGCGATACAGTAGAATGGACGACCATCGTCATGGCAACATTAGGCCAAACATTCCGCATATCTGGGTCGCTGGCCTGCACCGGGCACCCGGGCATTTGCAAAATTCTGCCCGTCTTGCCCCCACGACAAGGCTAAACGTTGGCCAAGTCGGGCAAAGTGAAGCTTAAGTGGGGTTATTATGTACTAGGCTATGATAGCCGAGGAGGTTCGTGCTTACGGGTAGAGGAGATAATTGCTGGCATTACAATTATGGTAAAGATAGGTAGGTAATCTTTGCTTTTTTTGTAATTTGTTTCTTTATTAATTAAGTTTTTCATCACAGTTTACCATGTGATAATCGACTGCCGAATCAGAAAAACGAAGCCAATAAAATCATCATCAAAACACGTAATGAACAAAAGGCGATACATTAAAACTTTCTCAACCAAATACGCACTGAAATGTTAATCAAATGGTGCCCACGCACTCGAGCAATCTAAACAAAATACCACAATCCGTAACCTAGAGCAAAATCACAATAAATTGGAATACAAGAGCAGAGAGTAAAATAATCCTCTAATATAAAATTCCTCTGTATAAATCGAACAGTTACAAACAGAAGCGAAAGATTCGAGTGGCTTCGAGTCAATAACTACGTCAACACGATACGAATAACGCAAACAATATCGAGGACGAGTTACATCCGACGAACTGAGATGGAACATTTAAATCTGCCAAGCGATTCTAGACTTTTCACTTACCTACTGAAATTGTTCTAGAATTTCAGGCCACTCACATAAATCATGATGAGATAAAATCATTTTAGCGTGGGCGTTGGTTTTTTAAAAATGGATTGCAAATGGTTTTATTCTTGTATCGCTTCTTGTTGGCAGTGAGTTGGTTCGGATTTTCATTTCCTCCGAGATACCTTCTTGATTTCCGTTTGTTAAATTTTTTGGTCGGTTGGTAAACCATTGAATTATCGGATCATCGGATCTTATGATATCGACTGAATATTGCACAATTTTAATGAAAAGCCATTCCCCATTAAAGTATTTATAAATAATAATAAAAAATAAAGTAGCACATATTATTATCTACTTCGCGATTCTAAAACTTCCCACTGATAATTTACGATATATCTACCTATTAACATTTCCCAACACAAAAATGTTCCAGTATTCCATCAGTCATCGATCGCTATATAATTCCGTGAAATTCTTGGATATATTAACGAGCCCCAATTCTGTCAACAAAATCGAAACGTAATGGGTATCGACTCATTCTTTTGTAACCCATTTCGTACACGAAAAAATCGTGAATCCATTAGACCGCAAAATAGGCAGAAACCTATCACGAAGAACTCTAACAATATTTGATAAATCTATCCATTATCGGATTTAGTCTAGCAGATGATTCAACAGTTTTAGTAAAATGTGGAATTGTGGACTGTACTAATAGTCCAGTAGGGATACAATATTTTTTCCACAAATCCTTCGATAATTCCAAAGTTTTTTATTTTCGCGGAGTGGATAGGTTTAGTGAATTCATTGCTATGTACAAAAATGCTAACAGTTTAGAGTTATGCAATAGGAGATAAGCAGGTATTTCCTATTATTTCGTGTTATAACAAAATTAGAATATTTAAATCAAAATACTATGCCGGTTCTTTGTAAGTACTATCTAAAGGATATATTAGTGAAAATGCTAACAGATAGGTACTGTGGAACAATAGAAATCTGAAAATGTCCCTTAATTCATTCAATAAAAAATTTAAGTTTTCAAATCATTTATTATACACATAAAAGGGATTAGTTATACCTTACAACAAAAGTTCTAACAACTAAGTATTAGGGATCACAAATAATTGTATTTTTACTTTGCGATTAGCGAAATATTGAATTTAAGTTTATAATTTTGCGCCTACATATTCGTATTAATAAACTCTGCCACCATACAAAAGTTTCAACATATACATGCTATGCCTTTTGTTTAATAAATAAAATACAATTTGAATATTGGGGCGCAGTGTAGGTACGCGGCAATTCGTGCAGCACGGGCCACGGCGCGGTAACACTTCGAACCAAACTCACTGCAAACGTACCTATTGAATGAGGCGCGAAATCATTTAATTATTGTCACATCTCACAAATTACTAGGTACGTACTTACTCTGTTCCAGTCCGTGACTTCGCCCACGTGTAATTATGAAAATCCCGTCACTGCTGTTTAAAAAATCTGTTTTGAAAATACGTTGTTGATAGTTTATTTCAAAGAATTTAATACCTACCTACCAAGATCGCAATATGTTGACTATAGTTTTATTATTATTATCTACTTGTTATATGGATAGAGGAACAGAGACAGAAAGTGGAGATTCCATTACAACATATTTTTCCGGGATAGCTGTCCCGGGTTTTGGGACATCACTTAAGTAGGTACAAAAATAATTATAACAAAGCAATAAAATAATTGGATTCAATAAGTAGGCACCTGTTTTTTGTTTCATTATTAATTTAGGTTTAGGCGCATTAGGGCTAATTCTCATTTTGGCAACCGACTCGCTAATGGACTACTTCTCATTATGGCCACTTCTCATTTTGGCTACTTCTCACTTGGGCTACTTCTCACTTGGGCTACTTCTCACTTGGGCTACTTCTCATTAGGGCTATTACTCATTAGGGCTACTTCTCAAAATTTGGAAATGTTAATTGAAATAAGTACTGTTTTTATGTATATAAACATGTTTATTAATTCTTAAGAGATCAAATACATTATTTTAAGAATAAATCAACATTAATTGAACCAATGTAATAGGTAAGTATACAATATTATAAGTATTACTTCTTGTAATTAGTTTAGTCTGGTTTGAAATTAACATTTATTTATTTATAACATACACAAATCAATATGACGGCGCGTAGTACACGTTTTTGGAAACCCTCTGGAGAGAAGAATAATAAACAACAATAATTGAGACAATTCACCGTTTTACGATCGATCAAAAAATAAAATTAAGGCACCCACATTTTCAATAACATAAATTACTAAGTACCCACATTTTAATCCTAGTCAAGAATGTAACTTTTTATTTTTTAATAATGCATTAATAATGACAATTATTACTCTCGTGTATCTAAAATTAATGAATTATTAAATACAATGATTTCCTGGTGCATATACTTTATTATCTATAACTTACATTTATTGTGGACATATTAGATAAATGGCAGTATTGTGCCTTTACTAGAAAATCGGGTAGGAAATAACCATCTGTTATTTCCTACCCGATTTTCGCGCTACGTGTACTACGCGCCGTCATATTGATTTGTGGATGTTACAAATAAATAAATGTTAATTTCAAACCAGACTAAAGTAATTACAAGAAGTAATACTTATAATATTGTATTCTTACCTATTACATTGGTTCAATTAATGTTGATTTATTCTTAAAATAATGTATTTGATCTCTTAAGAATTAATAAACATGTTTATATACATAAAAACAGTACTTATTTCAATAAACATTCCCAAATTTTGAGAAGTAGCCCTAATGAGTAATAGCCCAAGTGAGAAGTAGCCCAAGTGAGAAGTAGCCCAAGTGAGAAGTAGCCAAAATGAGAAGTGGCCATAATGAGAAGTAGTCCATTAGCGAGTCGGTTGCCAAAATGAGAATTAGCCCTAATGCGCCTAAACCTTAATTTAATGTACACTTAGTGATACCTATCCCGATACTCGAAACAATTTCCTGAAAAAAAAGTTGTCGCATGGAAGTCACTAAGTATTTGTCTCTGATACTATAACAAATGCTGTCTACCTATTCCGATCTGTCAAACAGATGGTGCTTTTAAATTTTCAAGAGGCCGTGCATAAAATTCACTTGTTAGATTCGCTGAGGCTATGTTCGTGTGCATCGTTCATGCAGCTACACGCACACGGGCGCAAAAATCGAGCTCAGTGAGCGCTCAAATAATGTTGATTCTTTAGAAGATATTATTTTAAGTTACAAAATTATATAGTAGTAAGGTTTATAAATAAAAATCTGTAACGTCTGTATATTTTATATTTATCACAATTCCCATTAAATTTATTCAATTTTGTGTTGGATGGATGTTGATACATAGAGATACATTGAGACATTTAACAAAATGATAAATAAAAAAACGATACAATACAATGATACTTGTTTTTTGTAAAATGGTTGTACAAAAACACTTTCCATACGGACATATTTACGAGAATTCTCTTTTATTCTGATATATTGTAATCTTGGTATAAACTAGGGCTTATGTTTAACTTACCACCAGATATAGTAACATTTAGGAGACAAAAATAGTAAATGATCACCAAAATTAAACACGCATTTTAATTTAAAATTATAACCAAAATTTTAACGTCTCGCTATCCTATTTAAGCAAAATGACTCCAAATAAATCATTGTTAACCCAAAAGTAGTAAGTGATCACCAAAATCATACCAGCATTTTAATGTAAAATTAAAATCAAAGTTTTTACATCTTGCTATCCTGTTTAAGCAAACTAATGTCAAACAAATCATTGTTAATCCAAAACTTTTAAGTAAATATAAAGCTTTATTTTAATTTATAAGCTTTCTTTCATTTTTATTGGCAGCTATTGTTTGGTGTTTGGAGTTAAAAAAGTGTGAAATAAATAACTTTTTCCAAAAAAATATTCGAGAAGTAGCGCTCGCCGGCCGCTGCCGCGGCACCGCTCGCTTCGCTCGGTCGGCTCGTGCGCGGTTGGTCACAATTCTAACCTAACCTAACCTATTTTATCCAGTTTGTAACCCCAAGCCTACATTTTATGGCAATCACAGTAGTTTATTTAGGCGAAATAGCGCATTAATTTGCTCGCTAAGATTTGGTGATCATTTACTACATTTGGTGTTCGAATACAATTTGAGGTGCAGTCGTGACTAAAATAGCTAGTACTATTGTAATTTTAGACTTCATTTTTCTGGTGTCAAATATATATTTTTGGTAAAAGAACTAAAGGTATCAAAGCATTTTATGGTGGTCATTATATTTAATCCCATAAACTAGTGTCTAAGATGTTTTTTTGAGGATGGAATCATGCACATTAGAGTAGACCTGTTCAGTCAGTGCAACCATTTGTGAAAAATTACTTTGACAAAACAATACAAAGTTGAGGTTGTCGTTAAAAAAGGAAATAAAAAGACTTAAATATACAGGGTTATTTGTGAAAAAGCAACCTCACCTACAATACTAGCTATTTGGCATTGCCGAGTGTCGCAAACATTATTGAAAACAAAACTGGTTCAACTGTTATACATGACTATTAAAAATACGAATTGTGTCGTGTATGACCAAGCAAACTTCACATCGGATTTTCATCAAGCAAGGCGTCATAGTCGAAGGTTCAACTGGGAGGCAAAACGTGAAATCCGGCGAGTTGATAGCAGATGATGATGATGGCAAAGTCACGTATATAACGTTTAAAAAGATATTGGAAGCAGAAAATTAAAGTGAACAGGCCCTTTACCTACTACGACGGAAAAATTCGAAATGGCAATCACCAATCATAAAAGGCTTTACTCGATCGGCAAATGAGTAATAAGGTTTCTAAAAGCGCAGTATTTGTCTCCTACCGAGCAGATTATAAAAAATAAGTATCTTAAACAGTCCGGTGCATATCTTTGGTTACCACCACGCTTGTAAGAACTATCACTATGCTAAAAATAGGAAAGTAGAAGTTAATATCCTTATAAAACTGCACGGCTCAATTATTATTCATTAAGTAACAACAGAACTAAGCAATTTAATCAATTGCGGCAAAATTAGTACGCGGAAATCGCATAATTAAAAAGAAAAAAATTCGTATCCAGCACGCTGTTATATCACAGTTATTTCATTTAATTCTACACGACCTCAGTACGCCATATTTTAAAAAACGAAAATGAACAAGAGTCCAGGTATTCACCATCTCTATATCAGGTTTATTGGCTACAATAGACCTGTCAGTGATGATGAGTTGACTGTAGTACAATGTGATATTATCATTTTGGAGAACTAGATCGGGCAAATACCTATAATATGGCACTTCCAATCCCACACAGCTGTATCTAGAGCAAATTACTGGTATATAATCCTGGCTACAAGGTTGTGTCTATGCAAGTAATCTCCGGTAGTTAGTTATCATCATAAGGTCATCCATAATCCATAGAGTACATCAATGATTTGGGAGTGACTTTTGATCGCTGTCTGACATTTAAAGACCACATTGCTATCCTTGCGAAGGAATCTTTCCGGCGCCTGGGCTTTGTCATGCGTAATGCTCGCGACTTCCGCAATCCTAATGTCATTAGATTGCTATACACTACCCTAGTTCGAAGCAAACTCGAGTCTAGTGCCTGTATCTGGAACCCCTATACCGCTTCCCTAACACTAATGCTTGAAAAGGTGCAGAAAACCTTTCTTAGATATTATTTCCAAAGGCTATACTATTTTTATCCCTTCATGTATCCTACCAACTACCTGCTAGGGATGTTAGGGTTTAACTCTTTGGAGGTGAGAAGAGGCTCTGATCAGCTTAGGATAGCCTGTAAAACCCTACGGGGACTAATCGACTGCCCAGAACTCCACAGCCTTTTATGCCGGCTATTTGTGCCCGACAAATTCCTTGGACACCGTCAGAGCCGCCGGCGCAATCTGTTCGCCCCACCGTCATCCAGAACTATCGCCAGAGCTGAATCTCCTGTGTGTCGCACTCTTATAACGCTCAACGCCCTTCTGTCTGCCAACCCTGAATGTGATGTGTTTGCGGATGAATGGAATAAATTAATGCGTATATGTCTGGCATTCTGTGAGAGGAAGTATGCAAGAGTGTCCACTATTCTTTGTTAGTTTTAATTTAATTTAAACCATTGAATGTTGTCCACTAGATGTTTTACTTTTGTCTTGTTTTGTGTTTCCATGTTAATTATTGTAATTGGTGTTACACCGTTTTAATTAACTATAATAAATAAATAAAAATAAATAAAATCAAAACCAGTATGATCCAACGGACAAAGGCACGTGGAGAACTAGATCGGGCACATACCTACAATATGGCACTTCCGATCCCACAAGGCTCTAGTTTAGAGCAAATTGAGGGAAAATAGTCCTGGCTACAAGGTTGTGTCTATGCAAGTAATCTCCAGAAGTTAATCATCATCATTACTTCATCCACAATCCAAAGAGTACCTAAACCAAAACCTAAAAAAATCTTAATATGTTGTGTCCCTCGGTGGCATGGAGCGAGTTTTTCTCGGATCTACTATTTCTGGTAGAAGACAAGTATTGTGACGGACGGACGGACTCACACTACTTTTTTCCATAGCCATAGAAGCTTCTTCTTTACCGGCAGCAATCATACATGATTCAGCCGTAGTCTTCCACCAGTCATACAAGTTGTCGTGACATTTCTGGTAGGTCGATTTGCTAATAAGTGGCAAATTAATGGATGCTGCTAGCTCGTTCAAGTTGGCCCGACCACAACCGATACTAACAATACCCGAAACTACGCTATGGTTTACGTCCAATTCGTTTTCTTACTCTCACATGTGTTTATTTCGAATCGACTTCCATGAAAACGACACCCATGACGAAAATATTGATATAGAATACCTATTGCAGTCGCCATCTTGGATGTACTTATTGTTACCACTATCACTATTGCACTATCAGCTTAAAATACCCTCAAAACCGCCGCATTAATGATTTACAAGTAAGTTCACGAATTCATTATGATCGATCACACGGACTTATACGTAATTCGATAACAATTAAATAACAATAACTAGAAATCATTCTTACCTTTCAATATCAGCAGGAAGTTTAAAATACGATAGCTCCGGTTTTGATGAGGCCGAGTTCAAACAGCCGTATAGGTACTACGCAATACTTTCCTGGCATTTTCAAAACGATCGCGGAGATAAAGTTAAACGTGACCACTCGTCTTGATGCGGCACTCGCTACTACTAGTCCCGCGAAGTCACCTTAGGAGTCTCGTCGGTGTGCATGTTTGTGTGAGTGTGCCGTTTCGAGCGTTTGTAGGCAGTTTCCCTACTGTCCATATTTATATTGTGGCATAAGTAACCATAAAAAATGTCAACATTCTGTGGATGATAATATAGCTGCACTTAACCATTGTAGATGCCATTAGAGAAAGTATTATAATTTAATAGTAGTAGTAGAGTAATTCCGCAGATTTACTTTTACATACAAACATACAACCGTTACCTCTAATTATTATAAAGGTGAAAAAAATATAATCAGTCCTAATAAACAAACAAAATATAAAAAAATAACACTTACTCAAAATGTGGTAGTCGGCGTACAATTTTGTAAATGTATTTACGTAAAACAATCGAGCGGCTGCGAAACAAAGTAGTACGTGCTGACGCTGGGAGAGCCCGATCGGTAGTGACGCGATCGAGTTTGCGCGCTCACTAATATAGCTCAATTTTCTTGTAATTTACGAAATGAAGTTATTGTTTATTTATTAAATAAATTTAAGATTCTATTAAAAGGTTAACTTAAGATTATTGTGCAATTTTTAAATTTTCTTAAAAGTGTTTCTAAGGTATAGAAAAAAATATTTATTTGTATAGATGTTTTCCAAGAATTCCGTTTTTTCAACACTTTTTTTCTGCCATATTTTCTATTCAAGTCAATAATGTTTTCAACGCATCTGATTGTTGGCAATACAATGATGGTAGTGATATTTTTTTAAATGTTATAAATCTGTCGTAGTTATGTGTAAAACGTAACCAAACATCACTCGCTCGTTACTTTTGCGAAAAAAGGGTTTTGAATATGGGTAATTACCATTAATATATACATTATTTTTGAAAAATTCTCAAGCCATCTAAGAGAATAAGAACTTGACTTTTATCATCTAAAACAAGTAGGTTCAAATTCTTCTCACCTTTGTCACAAACGATGTTCAAAAATGTTCAAAATGATTTAATTTCATGCACGGCCTCTTAATACCCTCAACATAATTAATTTACAGAAAGTTTACTTTACTATGTTCGAGACGTTCTTGTGCGGTGATGTAGATGGAGTACAGTTAGTAGGAATTTATAAATAGAACTAGAACTTACTCGTTGGCTCCAATCGTCGTTATGTATTTCTGCAGCCCTTAATATGGTCACTTGTGTATCTGATCTTCTAACTTGAGAAACCGTAATTCTTTTGTCAGCGGAGTATTTTTGTTGCGAGTTAATAAACTCTTGATCCGCAGTTTCATTGCAAAAAATGCAGTTTCCAGGTACGTATGTTCTACTGGTGGGGTCATTTGGTTCTCTCTGTATCTGTTGCACCGCTTTACGCTTCTTGTGGGCTATGATACATTTTTCATTGATGTAAGTACATCATTCGGCACTTTCTATGTAATTGCAGTTCTTCTTTTCCTTGGAAAATAACATGCTTCCAGTCTTCTCGCTTATGGCTAGCGGTAATTAGTGTGTGTAGTGCCCGTAGTTTTACAGTCACTACGTCGGAATTTAGAAAAAGGTCACAAACCGCACATTTTTCACTCATTTTAAAGTAAATCGCTCGTGCTCAATGCTTTATAAACATTTATAAACCAACACAACACACAGAATGATTAAAAACAATATTCAAACGTGACGTGCAATGCAAACGCCAGGGAGAAAATTAAACAAGAATGAACAAGAGCGGTCAGTATACGGAGCTAGGTACCTACATCCCCGATCGGAGCTGGAGTGTTGCGATCGCACGCGCCGTACCTACGCGGCTCGGTAGCGAAAATAGTTATTTGCAATTTAAACAAAAGCCATAATATGCATTTGTTGAAACTTTTGTATGGTAGTAGAGTTTATTATTACTAATATGTAGGCGCAAACTTATAAACTTAAATTCAATATTTCGTTAATCGCAAAGTAAAAATACAATTACTTGTGATCCATATTACTTAGTTGTTAGAACTTTTGTTGTAAGGTATAACTAATCCCTTTTATGTGTATAAGAAATGATTTGAAAACTTAAATTTTTTATTGAATGAGTTAAGGGACATTTTCAGATTTCCATTGTTCCACAGTACCTATCTGTTAGCATTTTCACTAATATATCCTTTAGATAGTACTTACAAAGAACCAGCATAGAATTTTCATTTAAATATTCTAATATTGTTATAACACGAAATAATAGGAAATACCTGCTTATCTCCTATTGCATAACTCTAAACTGTTAGCATTTTTGTACATAGCAATGAATTCACTAAACCTATCCACTCCGCGAAAATAAAAAACTTTGGAATTATCGAAGGGCATATTCTTCTGGCTACTGGACTATAAGTAATGGATTTCTGCTTGTAAATTCGAGTCTGGTTCAAAATACGTTTGCTAAGAAAAACATTTTGACGTTACTTGTAGACATCGTTTTCAATTTTTGTTGCTGTTCATAATGAGTACTTACCCAAGGGCCAAGGCGATCACAGAAAAATTCTAAAATAATTTTATTCTTAGCTGGAGCAGGCAAAATATAGACAAAAGAGGAAGGTCATGAGAGAAATCTTTGCCCAGCAGTGGGATAAAAATAAACTATAATTTTGAAGGCAGATTTCCCTGCGATGAAACTGCAATAACCGATTCCGCAAAGATTTCGATTATAATCGAAAATTCTTCGCAACACAAATAAAAATCAAACAGCTTTAGCTGAATACCTCTGCCAGTCATATAATTATTATTTGATAAAGGCTATACAGAGGTTCTATAGCGGTGATAGAGAGGCTAACAGGTGGCTATTATTACAGCGATCATGGGTTGTCGTTCACAGACAACAGACGATCCCACAAAAGCTTCCTGTTTGGACCACGGCCAGCATGCGACTGAAACGTTGTGTGAATATTAAAAAGTTCCTTTCTACTTTTTATATCTTCAAAAATGTTTGAAAAAGGCTCAATTTCTATAGTGAAAAGTCTACATTCGTTGAGTCAATTGGAAAGCAAATAGAATGGAAGTATTATAGGTCGGGGCGGCTGGAATACTTAGTTCCACACGTTGTCGCGTTGCTGGGATTCAACTCGATTCAAGCTCGCTTGCGATTCTCGATATTGATTTATTTGCCTATTTGTTTTCTGACTTAGTTACTAAATCATACGTTGTAACTTTTTATCTTCCAATCATAACGGGCTGATGTAATGAAATGGTTTCATAAGTTTGGATATAACATCGAAAGTATTAGAAGATATAGGGCCAATTTTTCATTAGTCAGATGTTTCCTGAGGAATATAAATGGCGCTTTGATTGCTTTTGGACAAAAATATGTCAAACAGTTATATTTCTTCGTTAAAAAATATCTGTCAAAAAAACAAAAAAGATTTTGTGTGCCTGACTTTTTCCAATCTTATTAGTATGGATGGGTTAGTTCCAGTCACACATATACTTCGAAATTATAATAATATGACCCATCTTTTCCAGTGGCTGTGTTACGTTCTTTTCATAGAACACAACGTAACAAAATAATTAAACAAAAGATTTTCAAAATAAACAACCTCAGTGCAAACGCAACCGTACCGCCTAATTGACGTAAAACAAATGCAAATGAAGTCACGACAACGGGTTTACAGCCAACACCACAATCTTGGGATCATTTACACGAGCAGAGAATCTCGCTCGAATTGATAAACACGAATGTCGTGGCCGAAACTCGCTAGGCAATGTTACATTAACTGTAAATTGTATAATCATTTAGTTAACTCTAATGCGTGACTCAAACTCGCCTTCGATGAGGTGTCCAATCCACGAGGCTTTTCGTCTCATAAAACTCAAAAACAATTTTGCCAACCAAAATTCAAAATCTCCACGAAACATGCAAGCTTGACATGCGAACTGTAACGCTCATTCTGATTTATTATTAAAATTAACATTCTCTTGCTTATATCCCAATTCATTTGGGGTCGGCGCAATATGACTTCTTCTTCTAAAGTATTTCCTGTGTTATCATATCAACAGTTACCCCATTTACACAGTCATATTTCAGATGTTTTGCATGCCACATGCCATTATCCATCCGTCATTCTTTTGGTCTTTTATTAGAAACATACAAACTCATATACACAAACGGCCAGACCCGGGACAACTATCTGTAGGCCATACAAATATTTCCATGCGGGAATCGAACCCGCGACACGCAGCGCAGCAGCCAACCGCCAACATACCCACATGCTCAATTCTTTACTTACCGTATTTTGCTCATTTTAAAGTCTGTTCTACAATTGAGGCGAGAAATTATCTTCTTGCAAATGGTACCGGTATGAAGCGAGTAAATACAATTATTGTTCAAAAAATTCTGCTAAATAAAATAAGCTTGAGTATTTCACGGACGGACGAACATTTTACCCTATAAACAACAGCTTAAACTGATGAATGGAAGCAATAAAATGGCCTCCGTCTCCTTCATTCGACGGCCTTTTGTGGTCCACAGGTGAAGAATAATGCGGACATAAAATTAAATTGAATTTTTCAAGGTGTTTAATTACGCGATGAATATAATTTTCAGGATTCTGAGCTACGAGTATAAGGCTCAGAAAAGTCTTATTATTTTGCTTGATCAGGGGCCCTACCATGACGTGTTAAAGCGTGAGTCGTTCGAGCGAGAAGGAGGAATGGAGCTATATAGGGTGTATAGCTCCATCCCTCCTTCTCGTCATGGTAGGGCCGCAGTAATGCAAAGGTTGCCTGCTGAAACGAACCTGTAAGGTTCAAGCAGACTGTCAGAAATATAATTCCGGCTAGATTTGAATACTCTCTGTGTACTCGTTTGAATTTGTATGACGTGTTGATTGATGGTTTAGCGTGGGGCATTTGATTTATAAGAGCTGATGTTAGCACGTTCTAAGTAGATATTATTCAATTTTTATAAAGATAGCTAGAAAGCAATACGTGTATTTAATAGCTATAGATGTCTATTAAATGTTTCGACTAGTCTTGTGAGGTGCCTAGGGCCCCCACAGTCCCGGGTCAACGGCGATTTGTGTTCCACTTCCACGCGCGCTTCAGAGATGTCAGCATGATTGACGGGGCCCGCTATGGCCAGTTCCTGCCAGGGTTGCGGCATTGTTCGAAAGAGTTACCGTAACCCTGGCACGCAAAGGGCATTTGAAGAAACACTGGGTTTTAGTCAGTAAGAGTCTGACACTCCCTCCCGCTTGGGTTGAATCATTTGATGATTTCCCATCCTAAAAAATAATGGTTGAGTTGACGTTTGGTTTTATTACATCTCGCTAACGGTAAGGTTTTATTAAGGTTTACTGGGAAAAAGTGCTAAAGCAACTTGAGAAGCTCCCTACAACATGGAACACACTCAAGATTCTAAGTTCCAAAATAAACTAAACACACAAAACCATAACAATATTCTCCTCGTTTGTTCACTTCAGTGGTTCTAGTTCCCAACTTGACGCTTACTTGTATACGCATTAATTTGCATAACGCCTACTTGGCCAAGACTTCGGACGTTGTTCCTCCTGAGTGCCAAGTATTTAGTTAACAACATATTTTGGTAAGTGGTATCTTGGAGGAATGTCGTACGTTTGTTGTTTCGAAGATTCTTCAGCAAGTTTGGATACGGTCATCATAGTTTGGGCAAGCATCGTGGGATATTTCGTTTGTTGAAACTGAAAAAGATACTATTTTACAAAACGCACGTAGGAGTCTCGGTACCTACATGCAACCATGTACCACAGTTATCCACAGACCGACTTCGGTAAGCGTTGCTTTACCAGCCGGTCGATTCTGTCGACATCTCACGGTGTACACCTTGGCGGAGTGAATGACAAGTGAGCTGTCATTCCATCTTATTTGTATGGTTTGACATCTCACCCGTCGTGCACCCTGCCCAAGGGTTCACTTCGACGTGCACTGCTGGTCAACCACAAACTCCTTATGAAAACGGAATAGTGATAACTGCATTCTGCGCTTTTCACTCATAGCTAGTAATGCGAACTAGGTACCCTTTACATAGCTTCCCGAAGTGCCGAACAAATTGGTTAGGACAAACTTAGTTACGACGATTTGCTGACCCAATAACTGAGAACAAGTAGATAGATTAGGGGGCGTGATGTTACTACATACAAGAGTATTTAATCATTCTATGTCCATGCCCTTGCCGTATTAGACACACCTCTTCCAACTTTACTGAACAGTGTTTATTCTCCCAGTTTCTAAGACGCTAATAAATGCGACAAATTGTCAAGCACACGTTAGCCGTTGACGTGAGCGTTGAGGATTCATTCAACCAATCCCAGTAATTTGAAAATTTGTCACATTCTTTTTGCAATCAAATACCTAACAGAAACTGGGCATAAGTTTGGAACAACCATCATCTAAATCGGAATATTATTTCATCAATCTACCGTCTACATAGGTAAACCATGAATAATATTATGATCGTAACAAAGAAAACACCAGACCAAAACATATTATAATTCTATGACAACATCACAATTCTAACTCACACACATACATCAACATGCACACACATAGAATAGGTGCCTACACATTGCCCACCCTGTCCAGATAGATTGCCCGCCAGCATGGAACACAAATTATTGCAATATTGCAGTGTCGGTCGAACCCGCTGTGCCCGACGCGACGAATACATCTGTTTGAACAGCCGTCAAACAAATAGTCGATGCGCCATTGTTTTTCAAACTACCTTTATTTACAAAAATGGAATACAGTGGCAAAACTATGAAAGGGTCATGTCATCTATTCAATAAATTCTATTGGGATATTGCATACATGGCATCGATATTGTATGTAGGATTTGCCCAATTTCTTGTGACCAAAAAGACAGGAATCTATATTGTATCAGGCTTTACAGCATATTTTTCGAAGTTGTGTGTTACTTTAGAAACAAATTGCAATATAATCATATTATATTCGGGCAAGAAGATAATAGCAAAGTACCTATTATTATTTGTATCGGAATTTTCAGAACTCCGGTTCAAAGGTCACGAACAAATATTTTAAGTACGTATAAATAACAACAAAGTATAGAAACACTAAGAAATGTCATGAGATACTATTGAACTGTTTTTCCGTACAGCAATAGTGGAATTTCAAATAGATAACCCAAAAAAAACTCAAGGTTTAACAATTCTTCGTGTATGTCAATATACCTACTTACATTGATGAACATTATGTATGATAAACACACTCTTAACCTCGACCCAAAATATCATAAATTACTATTAAGGCATCTATTTTCAGCTGGCATCCTGCCCATTCAGAGAGGCCATCGATATTTACTAAAATAGCTCTACTGAAACTATTCATAAACATTGAACATTACATAATATAGTTTGAAAACATGAAACATCTATCGATATTACTACTTAGGAATAAGCTTGCTGCTTTTTTATTAATAACTTGATTTATTCTTCTTACGAGCTGAAGTTTTGTCCCACTATCATATAAAATTCTTAGTTTGTCACATATCACAATTGAAGTTGTGCTTCGTCCCAAATTACAAGTAGTAGGAACAATAAACAAAAAAAAAAGTACTTCTTTTAAAATTTTCGAAAGAATAATTCAATTAAAAAACAATTCTTCTGATTAAAATAATTATAATTATATTTTGGGACGAAGGAAGCATATTGTTTGGGACGACCCAGGATTTTTTATGTAGGACAAAAATCAGTGGGCCAAACGAGGAATAATTCAAAAACTTAGCATAACACACAATTCGATTAAAATCAAATCTCGCAGAACCCAACTCTGGGTTATACTCGCCTTTGTACAGAAGCTAGTCTGCTTATGTGCTAAGGCGAATAGTAATGACTACAGTAACATTTGAGTAAAATAAAGAGTAAAAATATTGAAAAACTCGGAAATCGAACCCAGGACCTCATGCTTAGCAACCCCACATCCAATGCCTACTCAAAATTTGTCAATAACATTGTTAACAAGAAAAATATAGTTTCCGACGTAACCCCGAAGCATTTGCCAACTATGAACAAATAAACATCCCCGAGTCAGTCACCCAAACTTTTAGCAATAAATCTAATTGAATTACCAAATCCATCAATTAAATTAATCACCATGTTCTATCAAAAATTTAAAAATATATATCTTCTCGGATGCTGGGAATTGATGCTTGGCAGTACTTTCAGAAGGCCAATTTTAAGCAACGTTCATATTCGCATGTCAGTTGCAAACTGTCAAAAATACCTTAATTTCCCACATTTTTGACAGATTGCAACTGACACCCGAATGCGAACGTTGCTTAAAATTAGTAGAGTTAGCACTCAGGAGTGCCAAATAAATGTCTGGTATTGGATACTTTGGCTGTTTGGCAGATAGTGCCTACACGCGTCTGATTTTCACTTTCCATTAATGCCTAGTGGATTTTGTTTCAAAATGAAGTCCACTTTCCTTTTTGTTGATAAGACTGTGGTTACCATCTACTTGAACACAGCTGCTGATATGTCAGCTGATCAGACTACTAGCAAAAAGTGTGCAGCCCTACTGTGACGTGTCCAAGTCCTCATAATTCAGTTGTGAAAAAGAGATAGTGCCGTATAGCTCCGTCTCTCCCACAGCACAATAATGTTGACATTGACTGATCATAGCGGAGAGACTGGTTGAAATTGGAGAACATTTTGCATAAGGGAGGATGTTTTAACTCAGCAGTGATACGCTGAGTTAGAAGTGTAAATCATCGTGTGCTGTTAAAAATGGGAGGATGGAGAAAGAAGACTTGTTGTACCGATCCCAAATAATATGGGGCAAGGGCAGCAATATGATGATGAGCTAAGATTAAAATATCCTACACGAACAGTCCTTACAGCAACTAGAAATAAACTAATATTAAAGATCTATCAAGACAATTACTTGACACTTCGCGTGACCCAAAGGCTTGCTTTTACCTCGGACAAAGGATAAGCATTGCCATACAACGTGGCAATGCTGCCAGCCTTTTGGGTACATTACCAGTGGCCTGCGATGCGGAGGAATTTTTGGACGCCATGTTTTAGATTGTTTTTAGTTTTGGTTAGTTAAAAGTTTTTTATTTAACCGCTTGTCCTGGTATGGTCATGTGAAGAGGAGGGATGAAACGCATGTAACTAAAAAGGTTATGAATATAAATGTGGATGGATTGGAAGGAAGAGGGAGGCCAAAGAAAAGATGGATGGATTGTGTGAGGAGCGATATGAAAGAAAAGGGAGTTAGTGATAGTGTGACGGCTGATAGGACAGAATGGAAGAAAAAAACGTTTTGCGCTGACCTCAAGTAACATGGGATAAAGGCAGGAAGATGATGATGATAAACTAAGAAAAACTTAATCTATTTATTATATGTACTTAAAACTACATTAGACACTCTTTCAATCAAGTTAATCTCAAAAATCTCGTCTTCATTTTCAAAGCTTTAATAATAATATTAAATACAATACAAATATCAGCTACTCATGAAAATATCCTCTAAGAAAATAAATTTATTATAATGTCTATTTTAGGATATGGAAGTATGGAACTCATAAATGTATACTTTTTGTAGGTACTTAATTAAGTAATTCGTCCTTTCTATGGAGAATTTATTACGATACATTCTTGGAAGTATTCTTACATCTAATTACAGATATTAAATTAAATTTAAGAGCTTATCAAATAATGTAACACAAACTTAGGATCTCATAATCTCACGAAGGAAGTAAATTAAGTAAAAGGAAATCTAAACATATTTTCAATGGGGTCATTTCTTAGAGGCTGGTAGGTACTTAAAAGGAAATCCAAGATTGGTTCATTGGATAAACTTAAAGTAGAAGGAGAGGAAGGCCTTCGGGCCAAAGTCGTGGGGATGGCCTATGCCCAGCAAAATGATGATGTGGCTACGAGTACAGTCGCTCGTCTCTGTAACGTAGGACATGTCATGTTTAAAGATAGGCTGGCGAGTTGTGGGATTACTATTTTCAAACCGACTGCATCAGAAGGAGGATAATGTTTTTCGATCGTATGTATCCAGTATGTTTGTATATTATGTATGACCATTTCTTTGACACGCCCTACAGCCTAAAAGGCTGGACGGATTTTGACATATGAGGTGTCGTTGAATTCGTCAGAATTGTGGTAGTGACATAGGCTTTATAATAATAAGGATATATCAATTTTCAAAATGGCGCCCGCAAATGAAAAAAAAGTGTAACTGAAAATGAAAAAAAATGACTCACAAACCCGACCGCTAAAAACGACTTCCAAAGAAGTCGCTTTTCAAGCAGTCTGATGCAGTTCAATCACAGATCTGAGGCCACAAACTTCATCAGACTGCTTGAAAAGCGACTTGATTGGAACTTTTAAGTTGTTTTTATTGCTGTAGGTAAATCTCTGCCAAAACCTTCGGAGAGTAAAAGCGTGATGTTATGTTAATGCTTTGAACAACTTTCCAAAATCCAAACAATTATGATGTGTAGTTGGAGCGCATATACATATCTACATAATAACAATCAGATTGATCAACAAAAAAATCGACTTACTGATCACCATTTCTGTTTAATTTTGACAAGAAGTGGCAAGGTGAATCTTCTAAAACATTTATGATTGCACCTGAAAATATATACCTACAGTGACCTCACTTATGAATACGGTTGAGTAAGACATTATTCACGTTAGAAAAGACCTTCTCAGCACAACTCTGGCAACACGCTCTGTATCCTCAGTAAATATGATTTATTCAAAATGGGCTTCAGCCAATAAGCATTTTCTGAATGACGACAATACTCGTAAAACACAGCCTCCAATCACTTCTGTCACTGATGATTCGATATGACTAATGATTATGATGCTACAAAATGTAAACAGCCGGTCGATTCTGTCGACATCTCACGGTGTTCACCTAGGCGGAGTGAACGACAACTGCTGCAGTGCGATTCTGTAAACATGTCGAACTTCGGCGGGCTGCACGACGGGTGAGTTGTCAAACCATACAAATAAAATGGAATGACAGCTCAATTGTCGTTCACTCCGCCTAGGTGAACACCGTGAGATGTCGACAGAATCGACTGGCTGAGCTGTCATTCCATCTTATTTGTATGGTTTGACAAGTCACCCGTCGTGCGCCTCGCCCAAGTGTTCACTTCGACATGTTTACACAAAGAGATTTAAAGATACAATAGAGCGGCTATCAGAAGAAATGTCATCAAAAAACTGTGATCCCATGCCTCAGTGACGCCATCTGACTTTGAATAGCAAACATACGAATTAAATTTATAAATTCAGCTATCACTCGGTAGATGGCCAGTCAGTTATAGGGATGTCAACAGCCATTTAGGTACCTATGAGGTATCGACTATCGAGAATAAAAGCTGTCAATTTTTCTTCACATTGGAAAATATTGAAACTAATACCAAAAAAAAATGCAGCAGTTTCAGTGCGTATTATTTATAGGCAATTTTTTTCTTCATTTAAATTACCTACTATATCATTACAAATTACTAGCTTTTGCCCACGACTTCGTACGCGCAATCCCGTTGTTTACCCGTTCGCCCATCCGCATATAGCCTTTCTCATGACTGGCTATTATATACAAAATATTTTTTTGACTAAAAGGTGTGATGAAGTTTTTAGGGGAGGATATTATTGCTAGCTTCAATTTACGTGGAAATAAAAGTGGGATAGGTTAGGTTAGGTTAGGCATATGGCAACAGATCTCACAATTTTTGCATAATCAACTCCAGACGGGGTGAACGGGGTGAACAGTTGCGCTGATTCTGAGACCACAGAATCAGCAGCAGAAATGACTGGGTAATTAATGAAAATCGTTGTGCTGAATTTTCCAAAACTAACCTATAAAACAGGGTAGAGGTGATGTTTGTGGAGTATCTACTAAATCCGCGCGGACGAAGTGCTATTATTATATTGTTAGGTTTATTTTTGCGATTTGTCGTAAACAAGTCGCCTGACAACCTGTAGGTATACAAGCGGTTGCGCCCGCGCGCTATGCCCTTACACGGGCGTGCGTTGCTATTCGTTTTCGAGTAGCCGCGCGCCCGACGAAGTTCCGCTCACTAGGAGCCTAGGAGCAACCAAATAACGGGCCCGTTGTTACGGGCCGAGGGGTGCCTCGCGGGCAGGGAGCTACGTTGCGGGGACGTAGCGACTGCAAACAAGGCTCTGCCCTTTTCTTTGCCGGATCTCGTTGAGTAAGGTTGTCTAAGTGGTGCTCGGCGCTGTTTGCAATAAGTTGTAATTATTCCTTGATTATTTTTGTGTGTATTATTGCGTGTGTTATTCTTTTGTATTATTGCGTGTGTTATTCTTTTGTATTATTGCGTGTGTTATTATTTCGTTTGGAAGTGATGATTATTTGTTCATTCGTTTTCAAAGTAATTAAATTGATGTAAATGATTTTCTGCTGTAAAGCTAGTGTTTTTTTTTAAATAGAATCCTCCTTCTGGTTCTAAAAATATTATTTTTAAATTTTATCGATAAAAAAAAATCGATAAACAACATTAAGTACATCTCTTACAAAGCAAGGTTAAGCTATTCGTCAAAAGAGGGCGTATCTTACAAAATTAGCAAATGTTCTAGAACTTATTATGAAAATTATTGAATTTTAATTAATTACCGAGTAAATACAAAAAATACCAACGAAAATAAACCAAAATTAGGTCCAGTCGTTTTACCCTATCTGGATTTGCAATATCGTAATACGCAACTCGGCATGTTTTCTCAGTAAATTAATTTTCTTTTGGTGGATTGAGTGGACATAAATACGAGGTGTCATGCAGGGGTGTCACACTAGACTGAGCGACTTTTAACCACTAGGACATAAGTATCGGATTACGATTTTGTTCGCTATGTCCTGTCTATTGCTAGTATAAATTTAATGTCTTTGTGTTTACAGAATCGCACTGCTGGTTGAATTTATAAAGTGTGCATGAATGGCCAAATCCGAAACTATGTAAGTAGTATTTTGTTAAAAATTAGCTCTTTCCTCTAGTTTGCCATGTGTTATTTACTTCCCAGAATTTGATCCTTATTAGCGACACTTTCGATTCATGGTGTAATAATACAGGCTGTGATTGTTTTTCAAAATCAGTCGGTTCGATTTCTAAAACTGATTTTCCAAAAATCTAATATAATAGGTAATGCAATTTTAGTTTTCATCAAAATCGGGCTCGAGAATCCTTTCAGTGTTTTTCGATATTCCTCATAGTTTCGGATTTGGCCATCCACGCACACTTTAAAAATGCCTGTACAGAATGAATAATTGTAATATTAACTATTCATAATTTAAGGACCTGTTTCACCATCTTTTTTTATTATTATTATTGATAGGCACGCGCTTGACCTCTATCTCACCTGATGGTAAGCGATGATACTCCTCCGCTGTTATTTTCTGATTAATTTCTGGTTTGGGAATGCGGCTTTCAGGAGTTGCAGTGGTTTGGGAATGTGTGACGGGCTTGTCCCATCTCCGAATTTTTTAATCTTTATGTTGCTGCCCCTTCTATTGCACAAAAGGACATAGCTACACGTCAAAAGTCAATCATGCAATGGGCTTCTGAATCTAGAAGGCGGAGACAAAACCAGCCCCGAAAAAAAATTGGTAATAATTAATTATCACGAAATATGTTCCACCATTAATATCTAGTAAACCTAGTTAATGGTTTGTGGGGGTTTGGTAGGCAACGCTACACGTAAAATACTGGTATTCAGCTGAATCCGGTTTGACTGGAGACCTCTAATAGTTGGGAAAGAAAGGCTAGGCAGATGATGAATATCTAGTAATTTATTCGGACGTATCGAAAATCATATTGTTGTTACGTTCTAAGAAAATGTACTTAGTAGGTTTAATTGGAAACTCGATCCTCGAAATAGGAGACGAAAGGTCAATTGAAAAAACCAATTCAGCTTAGATGTTGGGGCAGTTACGTAAGTCTTTTAGTTCCAAAATAACTAAGTCTGGAACGAGTGTGGTCGAGTGATAACGTAGTCTGCAAAATTGACAATTAATCTGCCGTTTTCTTTTTATGGAAAATCATCAATTGACTCCTTCCGCGAAGTAGAAGGGAGTGTCAGACTCTTACTGACTAAAACCCATGCGTGTCCCTTTAATGCCCTTTGCGTTCCGCGGTGACTCTTTCGAACAAACTCCGCAACCCAATCTGCCTAGAGCCATTTCCCAATTATATTGGAGCCGGCCAGCTAAAACCAATATTTTTCCTGGAGTGACTGCCTATCATCTGACATTCTACACCCAGTAACTGGGTAACACGATAACCTTGGCGATAACTACCCGTAACGACTGACAGAGATTTACAAATAACAGATGGGTCGGACGGCTTAATGTGCTTTCCGAGATACGCAGGAGCATCGGTGTGTAATGGATGGTCACCCATCCAAAGACCGACCTCGGCAAGCGTTGCTTAACCTTGAAGATCGACCCTTGCGGCTGTTATTACTTAGTCACGAACACCTTACGATCTAGAGATAACGTGCAGTCTACAAAAAAGTAATAAATTAATTAGCAAATTAATTTAACACTTTTTTGTAGACTGCACCCGGATGTGTGCAAAGTACATACATTTGCACACATCCGGGGTCGTGGTCACATCATTTGCGGTTACTACAAAAAGTACTTACATGTTTACATTTTTAGTAACCACCATCAATTGTTAATTGTTAATACCAATATTGGTGTCATTTGAATACTGAATGCTAACCATTGTTAACTAGGTTAGGTTTACGTTAATTCCTTATTCTATCATATATTGCATAATCAATATTTAAGTCACCGGAAAATTGCAAACGCCGTAAGATTGTAAAATATCACGTGAAATTGTAAACTATTTTTTCTTAATTTGATACGGATATATTGGAAACTAATGAATTTGGATGGGACTGTATGTAGTGTATACTGTAATTATAATCTAATAAAGCTTTATTACAATCTTATGGAGTCTGCAATTTTCCGGTGACATATACAGGGTTATTTTTAAAAACACCAATAACCTTTCAGTGCAACAGTTCAGTACAAAATGCAATATTTACCCGATGAAAATGTATGAAACAGCTGATTTATTTTTGGATATTTCAGAGTTGGTCCCATAGTAAAAGTTGTTTATAATCATGAGTACTTTCACCCACTAAACGGTTGTTGATGTTTTACAAATAACCCTGTATAAAACTCTTCCGCTACTGAGTGACTGAGCGACTGAGTGACTTACAGACTACGCATAGCTAAAACTACTGATCGTAGAAAGCTGAAATTTGGCATGTAGGTTCCTTGAAGAGTGTAGAGCAGCACTGAGAGAGGGATTCCCGAAATTCTTATCCACGGGAAAACAGGATATGCGCGTACGAAGTCGCGGGCCAAAGTTAGTTAGCTAATTAGGTCCCCACTGCTGGGACACAGGCCTCTTCACTGCGAGTGGGAGTGGACTGCAATCCCACCACGCGGACTCAGTTCGGATTGATAGTCTTATGTAACACTAGCTGCCGCCCGCGCCTCCGCCCGTGTGAATGTCGAAAATTGTCCCATCTTTTATTACTTTCGGGATAAAAAGTATTCTATTTGTTATTCCAGACTATAATCTACCTCTGTGCCAAATTTCATCAAGATCCATTCAGCAGTTTTTGCGTGAAAGACTATCAAACATCCATTCATACAAACATTCGCGTTTACAATAATATATAAGTAAGGTTAAATGTCTTCGAATATTTGGTTTTTGGTGAATTTTAGTTTTTCTCACGAAGTTTTTCATCACCGTTGTGAGAGCAGTAGTGGTGATAAGTAACACGAATTAAAGCATGTGTCAGGATTGCCATTGCAACGGAACTTGGATGTGGCACAGGAGCGTGGGGATTGGCACAAAAAAAAAAAGATATGCCTAAGCCCAGCAGTGGACGCATGAGGACAGCGTCCAATATTGACTCATTAGTTGTTACCACCACAGGGGTCTACTCTCTAAGCACGAAGTCCGTAGTTTCAGCCTTAGTGTCGGGCGTTTTCTACTCCGTATCAATTAAGGACTTACGATAAGTCCCGAACCCGAACTATGAACAACTGTCAAATCGTGTTTTCTTTAATCCTTAGTTCGGGACTAATCGTAATTCCGTAGGTGGAATTCGGGCTTAGAGAGTAGATAGACCCCCTGCTCTCTCTATCCGACATGCATCAGACAGTCTTGTATTGCTATTGTGGCTCTACTGTGTTGGAGACACAAACACAAATCTCTCAAGCACAAACATTGAGATCCGGAACGACAGTCTGCAGACTACGCAAATGTTTGTTCCTCGGCGTTTGATCCCACTGAAGAAACAAGTGACATTTCAAATGTGATGCAACGTTTTGAAAATAAGAACTTAAGTTACTAGGAAAATTTACATAATAATTATTTTTATTTTTCAAATAATTAGCGCAACATTTATTTGTCTCTGGCTATTGCTTTAATAGTCGGAAATTGACAAAAAAGTACCCAGTTTTTTTACTATCTTATGTCCAAATCCAGAAAGTGATTTACAAAATAATCCGTTCAACTGTTGAGTTGTGAATGATTAACAAACATCCTAAAGACTTTCGTATTAGTATGATATGCTCGTAATATTAACAGGCTTTTATTCAATCTAACACCCTCATAACCTTCTTACAAAAGACTATGTTCCTACTAGATCACCTGGCAAAATCAGCCATTAGCCCTTAAAGGTGGGTACTGACCGGTGTTACGGGGCGTAATGTACCATGTTACAAAGCGAACATTCGTGTAGTCATAGGTACGTGGAAACGAGCACGAACATGTGTTTTGTTTTAAGGTGCTCCCTCTGCGGGAGCACTGCTTGTAATGTAATATTTTAGATTCGACTCTACCTCCTTGACTGACGAGCATTTGCTTGTAATGTAACAATTCAAATTCGATTTTGAGCATTTGCCTGTAGCTGAATTAGAGGTTTTCACAATGTCAAATGAAACAGTCGTGTGTTGAGCGAGACAATATTAAATTCGATTTTATTATTTACGTGCAAAAACAGAAGATCCGATGTTGGTGAATTATTTCAAAATGTATGTTATAAATTATATCAAAATATTATAGATTTTACAGGTTGCCACTTTAAAGCTCGGTTTTTCTCACTCACTGATGAAATGCTCGGCTCTGTAACGTTACATTACAGGCAAATGCTCCAGGTGACGGAGCATCTTTACACGGATTTTAGGACATGGCGTAACATAACATGTTCGCTGCGAATGTTACATAAACGGTCAGTACCCAGCTTTACACATACAAATTTGAAGTAATATGTGCCTCTAGAAGGTAAGTGCCTGCGATTATTGCCGAAGCAATGATCCGTGGACTCTCGGGTGTGAAGATCATTAATAATAACACCCCTTTGCGAGATAATCACGCGGAATATCAGGGGTTGATGAAGTGAATTTGTTACAATGCACTGTGTTATAGGATCTTTGATAATGCTCACACTGTGAAATACTTTTGCCCATCATTGGCAGAATACTTTTATTTATCACATGGTTTTATTTAGGTATACTTTATTGATAGTAGTGGAACATAATAGGCATCTGTATCAGTAAATTTTTGGGTGAAAGACAATACCGAGATAGTAGATATACCACAACAAAAATATAATTAATATTTAAAATCGGAATTAGTTTCGGAGTGTTACCAGCTGTATTATACATTATAATGTACATAGATTTTGACATCATTTCCGACAAATACGCGGGCAAAGCCGCTGGTAGGAGTTAGTTGAATATTAGACAGAGATGAGAGACAGACCTATAGTTTGTCTTTGTCTGGGCTGGACTCAATCAGAGCTGCCTTACTTATTGTATTTATCGGTTTATGGCTACAATATTGGCTCGTTTATTAGCTGCCATAGCTATTGGAAATGGATCTTTTATAGCTCGTTATTCTACAATGTAGAATAAATACTAATAGGTACTATTGTTACTTTGAAAATATCTTGTAATTCTCTCAGTCACGCGAGATTTCAAAGCAACTTTGCGTTCTTTTATGATATAATTTTCCCGTTTCGCTAAGAAGTTACTATGAAATTCTGCCTGTATTAAAACACCGGCCAAGTGCGAGTCCGACTCGCGCACAAAGGGTTCCATACCATTATCAAAAAAAAAAAACGGTACAAATCACGTTTATTGTATGAGAGCCCCACTTAAATATTAATTTGATTCTGTTTTTAGTATTTGTTGTTATAGCGGCAACAAAAATACATCATCTGTGAAAATTTCAACTGTCTGCTATTACATGAGATACAGCCTGGTGACAAACAGACAGACAGACAGACGGACAGCGGAGACTAAGTAATACCCTTTGGGTACGGAACCCTAAAAATAACGTTAAGCTCACATTACCGAATGGTTTTATACAAATGAATTTTATCCTGAAACTCAAGCAGCGATTGCAATGCATTCAAAATATTTCCTTCAGCATTAAATTTTTTTAATAATATTCCTTTTAATAATATTATTTTATAACCCCTTTATGAACCCATATTTTTGTACACCTGCCCCATGACATCACCTGTGAAAACAAACAATGAAGAGATAAATGGCTGGCGCGACTTGGACTCATACCTACGATATTCACGTGTTATGCAAATCTTCCCCCGAGACTCGAGGAGCACCACTGATGTCGCCACATCGTTATTACACTGACACATATCTCCAAAAGAATGTTATTGTGTGAAAATCAGCGTTCCACACGAATTTGTCCAACAATTTTAATCGAAAAACTCCGCTGCTGGAGGTAAAAAAACGTCAAACGATGCCAGAAGGTCAGATATTTAAAACTCTGGAACGACATATTTAAAAAGTAAAGTTGGCACTTTCAAGCAAAAATTCGCATCGCTACCATTGATTGTTAAATCAACCTATTATGGGTTCATTGCATAATGTCATTGTGATGCAAATTACTGCAACAGTTATAACTATTACAAATTTTTTCACGCAGGTGAATCTCTTTGAATGGAAAGAAACGTAACATGAGGTTATATAAAGACCATCTGCGCTACTATTAGTCACGAATGCATATGGTCGCGCCGGCTGGTCAAATGGGAAACTGTGTCAGTGCGAACATTAGTTACTTGCAAACGCGTCACAGATTACGTTGTCCGATACAAACAGCGTTCGTAGTACTAGGTTCAAGGGGAGCCAGCCAGATCGCCGTCTCGTTCGTTCACTATTTATAGTTCCTCGACTATTCAGATATTTGCGCTCAGTGCAGAAATGTCCGGAGTCGCGAACGTCCAAAAACCCGCGCGGCCCTCCCAGAGAGCTTCCCGCAGGAAAAGCGCTCGGGAGAGGAAATTGCGCGCTCGCATCGCCCTGGCACTTGACCCCAGGGAAAATCGATGCTGCGATCTATCTGCGACACGGACAAATTAAAACCATCGACGTCGAACTCATTAGACGGTGCAGTTCCGCGCAATCGACACACGCGAACTTATGCAATCGTTTTCAACATGGGCCGCCTGCTTACAGAGTGATGTTCAGTAATCAGTTTACAGTGCGTGAAAGTGACTGCAGTGTTGTGTCTTGTACATGTGAACATAGCCTCTAACCATGCTACGTTATTTATTTCTGTTCGGAAAACAAAATTGACATTGGTGCTATTTTGAAGTGAATGTCGGATTGTTTTGGTTGGCAAGGCGCCAGAATGTATAGAACAGCTGACTGTAAACAAACAATTTGCGTCTAGTGGACAATAGTTTGCATAACATTTTAAATATTTCCTGATACCACAAATACTTTAAGTGAATTAGTAAAACATGGCGGGTAAAGATGAGTCCAGTGATAGTGACGGTCCTATAATAGACGATAACGTTATTCGCATACAATTAAGAAAACCGAGTCAAAGAAAATGGGAATTGCGGACGCGAAATCTTTCCCCTGGGATGAGATTTCCAACAGTACAGCTTTTTGATTGCGACGGAAATCTACTCGTTGAGACAAATGATGAGAACGTGTCTATTAAGAGCTCAGATTTTGACGATTCCTTATTAAAATCATCTCAATCGCTAAAGGAGAAAGATTTTCGTCACATCATCGCCAGAAAACCAGTCAAAAAGCACAACACCATTTCTGGTGATAAAGTATACACTCGCGTTTATAGAACACCGCTTGATATTAACGATAACACAAAAAATAATAATGAACGCTATATTATACGAAACAGTAACAGTGTGTCAAACATTCCGAGTAAACTCACATTAAACAACTTTCCTAATTTACAAACAAATAGCCTCGCGACCAGCCCTCTTCACTCAGAAGGTCTGAGTGAAATAAGCAGTTACAAAAGTTCTGACAACGAAACTTGTAACGTTATAAATCAAACGTCCCAAACAGACAAAGACAATCTCGAAAAGCATTCTGAGAATTTAATTGAAACTCAGAACAGTCCCTTTTCTTCCCTTTCTTCATTAAGTGAAATTGATCAGGTTATCGATGATGATCCATCGAACAAACAAAATGAACCTGATCTGGCCCTTCATAAATCTCGATCTTTTAATGACGCAATTCTGAGTAAAAAATTCGACAGCGATAATCTGGCACGGTCTAAATCTGGCGTTGTGTACAATCCCCCACACAATAAAATATCTTTCCTGAACACTTACTTAAAAAGCTTGCGAGCTCGAGTGAGCTCTAATCCGGATTGGTTTGCTCTACATCGGCGGCGAACAATTGAATATGCCCCAAATTCACGCGCAGCGGCTAAGCGTCAGGAATTTTCAAAAATCTCCTCTGAAAAGCCTCCCACCTGCAAAATAGGAGATATGACGTCAGACAATGAATTCATTAACATTGGAGCGGACGACGCGGTCCATTCTGAAATGAGGAAACGTTTGAAAATGTATAGACGTGGTATATCAGAGATCGCGCCTAAGCACAGGAACACGAGTGTATTTACGAAAACGAGAAGACATTCTGTGAGTGGCACGTTTCAAGTTGTTCATACTTCCTCCTCGGAGAGTGTGGATGAAGCTGACGTGGTGCTCAACCGCTTGAAGAGGAGAATACTCAGGAATAAGTTGAGAGAGAAAAGACGGAGCCTCGGCGCGAAGTTTCAATTCAGTGAGTGCCTACTTTACTTCTAACCTACTCTTATTTAAAAAAAAAACACGGCTTTACGTAAAGTTAATTTGTTATAGAAATATGTAATTACACAAGATTTATGTTCACATTTGCAAGACAAAACATGCTGCATATTCGTTATTCGAGGTGCGGACATGAATTTTTATTACCGCCTCTGTAACGTGGACATTCCATCTTATCCAGAAAATAGATTTTCTTTCAGTTCTGAAAATAGTCTAAGTTTATGAATCGGTGTAGTCTTTTTAGACGACTTGATTTCTTCATCGCGTGGTTAAATTAAAAATACTATTTTGATTGAAATATGGTCCGATCCAACGGGATCGGACCATATTTCAATCAAAATAGTCAGTAGTCAGTCAGTAGTCTCTTATTAATCAGAAACATCACATTGACTAACGAGTCAATGTGATGTTTCTGATTAATAAGAGACCGAGCGTAATTAGCCCGAATTACTGTGACGGCCTATAAAAATGAAAGTGCCTATTCTGAGGATTTTGTTAAACTTAATTTTTAATTAGTTGGTACTTGCTCGCTCGCTCTCTCTTTATTTCTACAAACAGCATATACCTCGATTTAGTAGTCTAGATTTAAAACTGCTAACATTTGATTAGCTCACGATTAAAACTTATCCGAACTAGAAATTAATGAGAGATATGATTTTATTTACCTCTTCATTAAAATACCTACACGTAAGCTAAGCTATGCTAATCATATTAATTATGACATCGTGGTGAAGTAAAATTAATAATCAGATTAGAACTTATTGTAAAACTTATTTTAATAAGCTTGAACTGGTATTAACAATTCAAAACAATGAAGAGTGTAATTCCATTCTGTATCAAAAATATTTACGTAAAATAATAATAATGGATAAATACAGTTGAAAAAAAACTCTGAAAATGATTTTAAGGCAAATGCATAGGTAAATGATAAAACAAGTAACAGAATGCCATTGACAACCTTTTCTTTAAAGGTTCAACCAAAGAAAATTTTGTTCTGTTCAGTACCTATATTATATACCTGTACATTTTTGTAGGTACGAGTAGGTACTCAATATAAATATTCTCATGTTACACTTTGGTAAGCTAAAAATATACCTTTTATTCGAGAGATAGGTGCGGTCAAAGGGCAAAGTTATGTTAATATTACATTAGGTACCTGCTACTATCTGTGATTTATTGCGCTCTGTCACTGAGCTTCGATTTATGCCTGTGTCTTTGTATAAAACTAAACTTTGTCTATACTCTGGTATTAAAGCAGTTTTCTTTTGTTGAAATCCCTGGTTATCCAAAGGTTTGTGGTTCCATTTATTGGGTTGGCAGAAGTGTATGGGATTAGTTTACCTGTGTGTCATATGGTGGGTGCCCAATAAATGTGCAATAACGGTATTTGACTCACACACATTCATTTCAAAAACAGATATACTTAAATATATAAAGCTATCCTGAATCCTGTTCTCTAGTAATGAAAAACGGATCATAATTTATTGTTCCAGTATCTACGAAAGGATATTAGGGAAAGGTCAATGTACTTTATTGCAAGATTATCTGGTGGTGATAGAGGAGGAGCCAGGTACAAACGATTTCAGGCTACGTTGCAACGTCAAAACTGAATAGTACTGCCCAATTCGGGAAACAAACATGAACCTATTATACGCATCAACGTACAAACTATACGTTCGAGAGAAGAGTGATCGTTGGGCCCATAGTAGATTCCAGATAAACGTGCAATAACGGTCATTGACCCACATACATTTATTGAATTTCTTAAAATCAAAAACAGAAATAAAGACAGAGAGCAGTCCTAAATCTACTTCTATCGTGATCCTTTATGTTCTTTAGTAATGTAAAATGGTTCATAATGTATTGTTCGGGTATCTACGAAGGGATATTAGAGAAAGGTCAATGTACTTTATTGCAAGTTTATCTGGCACAAAGTATAGTTCGTTTGGGCCAAATAAATCTGACAACTCGTCAAACGCGCGTTATCTAGCTGTGATTGGCTGAATGAGTTTTCAACCGCCAATTGCTTGACTTGACTTGCGTCTAATAAGTGACAGGCCGAATATTTATTTCCAGAAACCGGGGGCTAGGCCCGGTTTCTGGAATGAAAATTATCTTAAAATTCATATGACAACTTGTCAAACACTCGTTGAATGATGTGATTGGTATGGTTGGTGCCGGATAAATTTGCAATAAAGGACATTGACCTTTCCCTTATATCTCTTCATTGGTACCCGAAAAATAAATAGTGAATGGTTTTTCATTACTAGAAAATGTAAAGGATCTCGATTGATGTAGATTCAGGATAGCTTTATGTCTTTTTTTATGATTTTGAAATTAAGAATGTAAAAAATGTAGGTGGGTCAATGGTCGATTGCCAGCTTATTTGGCGCCAACTATAGAATTAAATTTAAATCAACAGCAAATAAAATGACTTGCGTTGCGTTAATTTCTTTCCAAATTCCGGGTATTCATGGCCTAAAATGTACCCACCTTTTACTTTAGCAGTCGCTGAGATCGACCCGTTTCTTCTCAGAAGAGTCCTTTGCCCTACAGTTCAACAATTAAGGCTCCTCTTAATTTATTAACACGTTTCCTTTGCTCCGGTACAAAATAATTTATTTTTGGCACAAAGTAAGGTAGATCTTTTCCACGTCAATCATTTTGTGCTATAATTCCTTACCATTTTCAAAGCAATATAACCAAAGCTTTAAACAAAAGCTCTTTCGAAATAATGAATGAAGAACCAATTGATTTAAAATATAAATATTATTTAAGAATTATATTTATTGGTGACTTATGACTGTTTAAAACTGGCGGTTTTTCTACAAGTATTCAAGTCCTTGTTTCTGGTATTTAATGTTTGGTAAGCATAGAGACCTAGGTCTAAAAAATTGGTACCTAAGTACAGAATTTTTTCGAAACATAATCGAGAGGGAAAGAGCGAACAATACTAGTTTTTCTCTTTCGCTATGAACTATTTTTAGAAAAAGTTCTCTATAATCTTGTTGGGCCTGTTTGCCAAAATATTCATCATCATCATCATTATACCAGCCGAAAGACGTCCACTGCTGGACATGGGCCTCCCCCAAATGGTTTGCCATAAGAACCGCCACCGTAACTGACTCTTTCTTCAATGCAGCCCTGTGCAAAACGCTCTCCCTCTCTTTCAAAATCAAAATACACCTTCTTTCTTCTGTCATTATTCATTACCATACAGCATGATCTTACTCTCGCCAGAGAGAGAACTTTGCTTTATTGAAGATATGACCAATTTAAGAGCTCACGTGCAAAGTTAAGGCGCGCTTTTCGGGGTAAATTTTGAGCCAGTCGCTGGTTTATGACATTTCAGGCCACGCTTCGCCAGTATTCTTCTATCGGAAGAAACGCTCGTCCATCTCCGAACCTCATGGAGCTGCTGCTGCAGTTGACTACAGTTAAAGTAACGATGTCTTAGAAAAAGTGACGCAATATACTGGTCATCTTGCTCAGATGTGACTCGATATCTACCAGATCCTGAACGGCGAGTAAACATAGCAGTCTCCCGATAACGCTGATACACTCTATTGACAGCAGTGAGGTTAAGATGCAGCCACAACACGCTGACTATGCCCTAAATCCAGCAACACCATGATTTCGGCGGCTTCCGTGGGCGAGGTATCCATATTTATTAGGAAAAAATCTCTTTGGTAGTATTTCACAGAACTTAGTCAACAAATAAAAGAAAAAAAATGTGACGCACTGATAACAATCTCTACATTCATTCATTCATTCGTATTGGATGAATATTTGAAAATTTAAATTCTTTGGAAGTAAGTAGTAGTATTGTGTAGACTGAACTGCCAGCTGTTTATTGGCGTATTTTTTATTTATATCTGTCCTTTTTAATTTAAATGCCGTCTAAATTGTACTTGCAGTACCTACTGTTTTAATTTTTTACGAGTTGTGTAGATAAATAAAGCAAGTAGCATTCTGACACCCCCAATATATTTAAATCCCTTCATCAAGTGCCAAAAACACATTCTTCACAAATTTTAGAATTTTCATAAATATTACCGTCATCGTTATGTTCAGTTTGTCAGTGGATTTTCACAGAAAACTGAAAACGTGACATTTCAATCTTAGTAATTTCCTCTTTGGGTACCTACTGTCATACAGTGTAGCTGTAGGTATATTACTGTGTATGTTAATAATTAAAATCTTAATTACCGGCAAGCCTCGTTTTATCCTTTTGTGACTTAATGAACCGTCTTCTACATCATTAACCTTACTCAAAGTCAAAAGACACGACGTATTCATACTTATGTCCATCACGACATGAAAAACATGTGTAAATATTTTCATGCACAGGAGGTAGGTAGTTAAACATTTACTTACTTACTAAGTAAATAATATTATTAAATGTTGAAAGAAGGAAATGAAAATTGTTTGAATTTAGTTTGTTTCTGTGTTTGGCCAGAGTGCCAATTTTATTTATTTTTAAGCAACGTTCGCATTCGCATTTCAGTCACAAACTGTCAAAAAAGTCATCATTTCCCTACATTTTTGACAGATTGTGATTGTGACTGAGACCTGCCGCGTTGTTTAAAAATTAGTAGAATTGGCCCTCAGTTAACTATTAATTTTAAATTGGCTTGAAACTTTTAAATACAGAATACAGTGGCGCCATCTATCTTAACCCGTGCAAACTATTTTCCATTCAAGTTCTCAACTTAAACAAGATTGGTCGGTTTGAAGATAGAACGATTTGAAGCGCCATCTAACGACGAACTCGTGTTGCTCTTAGTCAGCAAGTTTTGTAAGGACTGAAGAGTTTACTGAACTCCGCCACTGAGAAAGTTGGCAGCAGCAGCAAATAACGGGTTAAGAATTTGGTTTTATTGTTTGTTATTAAACTGGTAAACTGTCTATGATTCATCTTTATGATATCCGGGTAGCTTAGGACACTCGTTTGTTGAAAAAAGTTTCGGTATTGTATTAAATTGCGCTATTCTATTAGAATAAGAATAGAAAAAAGGTAAATTTATTTTTAGAAATAGAAAACATTTGTTTAAAATAAGTATTGTTTACAAATAAGCATTATCGAATATTATTGGATTGCCAAATCGGTTATACTATGCAGATGCAATTTACTGAAAGGATGTAACGGAGAAATAAGTTGCCAAAAGAGAGACAAAAAATATAAAAATGTAAGGATTCAAAAACATTCACACCGGTGTGTCGCGAATTAATCGCGAATTTAATGTTTATTTACCTATTACATAAGATTTATTTTTTTTTGGGAATTTTCACATGTCGGGCCCGGAGCAGTTAAAGCATAAATGTGCTATATTGGAAAAACAGTTTTTCGAGCTTAAAAAATCCAACCATACACGGACTTTTTGCTTCGAATTCCATAAATCTAAGTAATTGCTTCCTTTCTTCCTCTGCCCTGTCACCGTAGAAGGCAAAAACCAACAAAAAAGTGACTTTCGCACGAAAACTCCGGAATGTTGGCACAAAGCCAACACTTAGAGATGTCTGCATCTCCGAGCTTGTCTGCACTTCTTGATTCCTCACACATAACTTGAAAATAACTTAAACAAATCGGATTTCTACTCCGTTCTGCTTAAATTAACTTTCGACTCCAATTTCGTGAATGGACACTAAACTGGTTATGTTTAGTGCGGATACTACATGATAAATTAACATCCAACAGTATATATAACGGTAATAAAATACTGCAAAATATAGCGCTTAATTACGCACGAGGTCAAGGCCGCTCGGTCTAGTCTATAACCTTTACGCCCAGTGCGCAAACCTGTAACTCTTCTCACACAAAAACTGGAGTCGAGAAATCTCGGGATCGTATTAAGGGATTTAGTTGTCGGCGTGGTTATTAGCGATAATTTTCTTATACAGTGTTTGTACAGCTTAAAAACAGAAACACATGATTCAGAACATGCGCATTGGCGGCGCCGCGAGTCAATATCCTCCCCCCCAACCCGCGCCATCGCGATCCTACGGCCGCGCCGCCGTGCGTGGGTGGATAACTCCTTATTACAATCTTTTGTGAATACACGTTTCTGTTGACAAGTTACTTTTATGGAAACATGGTAAAACTGGTGTAAGTATGCTGTTTTGCCTTGTCTGTTGCGATTTTTATGGTAATGGGCTTTTTGTTCGATTTTATGGTGGTCAGGAAGTGATTCTTGGTATTGAGGTTTGAGTTTCTTGGTTTAAATCAGGCTATAAAATTAACATAATCATAAAATTCGAAAATACCTAATCGTGCCTCCTAAAAAGTGCGTTAGAATGAGCGTTCTTATGTAAACTACCGATTCAGTTTGAGAAGGCTTATCCTTTCTAACGTCTAATAAAATGGCAAAGTTTTCGAAGCCGTTTCATTACTCGAATACAATCTAACTACTCATTTTAATTTAATTCTTTTTCCAAACCCAGAAAAGCCTCCTCTCAGGTTGTGCCGCTTTGCCTCAGGAGACAGTTAGTTGTGAGTTCGTCCGCTAGAGCGGCGGAGATGTGGGACCAGCTGGCTCGCGGGCTCGGGCGCTCGACGGCTCGAGTTTGACAGTACTCGGCGTACGTACCACGTCGACGCCGGCCGGCGACCGCCGCTGCGACCCAACCTCACGTGCATACCATCACTCACTCCTTAACCCACAACAACTTGCGAAAGTTGTGACAGTGAATCAAAGACCTGTTCATCTGTGCTCAGTTTTAGTAAATAGTTCAATTCTGTCGTGTGAAAAGTAATAGTCGTTTTGTGTGCATGAGAGAACCATTCTGTGGTATTTTTGTTTCGTTACCATTTGAGTTTTGGACCACTGTGCACAGGATCGGGGCGGCTTTTGACTAGGATAACGTAAGTAATAGTGAAGTTACCATCATTCTTAGTTTTGTTAAGTCATTAGTCCCTCTCCCGACATTATTTTTGCCAATTTAGTCTAGGCAATGTCGAATGCTTTTCACCTTACTTTGTTGAAACACATTGTTCCCGACGGGTACATTTTATAGCTCAAACTCGTATAAATAGAACGTAATCGAGTTTGTTACTTGTGCGGTTAAGCAACATTGTAGGTCCGTTTCATAACTATACTATACAGGTGGACTACTTTGTTATTACCTATTACTTTGTTTCGATTTTAGAGTAGCTTAGGTATAGTACATACCTACCTAGGTACCTTTTTTTTTTACTTTTGAATATTTTGTAGGCCCTTGCTTGCATACCGGTACGTGCCAACATTTACCGGCGAATCAGATTTAGGTACCGACAGCACGCGAGTTTAATCATCTTTTATTCTTATAAGTTTTCCAGTGTCATCTACCGTTTCCTCATTGTTATATATACCTGTTTCATTTCTTAGTCACATTTTGTACACGTAACACCCATCATCAAAAATATAAATATTTTATTCAACTAACAAAAGTCAACGTAAGATAATGGACACAAACAAACATAAATCAATCTGCATCTTCATAAATACCCAGGTATCTATTACCCCTACTTAATACAGAATGCAAGTCCAAGTCCGAACTTCCATTACACAAACGTTCTTAACATCTCAGGAGGTCAAAAGCTCCGTCCCCTTGCGTCCCTTGACCTGCTAAATCCTCTTAGACTTTCCGTTTACTATCCCTTGTTCATTGGAGCGTGTCCTTTGAGCACAAAGGGAGTTTAAAAAAACTCATAGTGACTAAAATAAAAACATCAACATGGGAACGGTATAAATAGAAAGGACCTTCCTGAAGGTCGCTTCTGTCATGTATATTATATGTGTGAAAATGTCTACCGTCCTTGTTATGTTGCGCATGTATTCAAAGACTGGATTTCGTTTTTGGTTCAAGAAATATATACCTAAGCATATTAAGTGCTTTAGAAACTAGAAACTGCACGTTTCTATTCATAATCAAACCGAAACACGATAACTTAAACGTTTTGCATGCGTTAAATCTCAAGGCTAATCAATTATGAACGGTACTGCTAACATACCTACACTTATGAGGCAAATCCTCTCAAATCCTTCCTTTGAACTCACGTTAGTTTCAAAGGAAAGCTGCGGAAGGAAACTAATTCAAAATCTGAGCCAAAAATAGCGGAACAAATCGCATTGTATGAGCTTTGCTCCGCAAATCCCTATCTCTATTACATGGGATTTACCGTATTATCGCTGTTGTGGGTTAAAAGAAGTTGCAGTGTATGGTGCAGATACTACAGGTGTTAAAATATCGCGTTTATTGCTGGTTTATGTGGGTTACTTTGTCCACCCGCGTTATGCAATCTGTGGGACGTCCTTGGGAGTCGCGTGTGTTTTTCTGACATGCATTTGACCGACCTTTCACTGGATTATGATCATATGAACTGTTCTTTAAAAACATTTTAAGTGTTCATTCAAGAATGTATGAATCAGCCAATTGGAATGCGGAACTAAAGCCCAAAAATTAGTTCTTCTGCCTTTTGCACCACATGAAAGCTTCTCCCCAGCACTAAAGCTACCAATAAACTAAAACGCAATCTTTCTACGGTTCAAAAATAAATATCCAAGCATAACTGCGTGTTCCCATAACGCTAAATGATAACTGTTATTTTAGAATTTCCGTCTGTCTGTCTTCGGACTTATCGCTTGATGGCGATTTTAGGTTAAAATATCAACCGCCAGGTTAGAAAAACGACAAGATTTTAAAGAAGGACTTACACCTTTATTCCAAGTTATGTCCTACAACTGGACTTCAGCTCGAATCATCACCACATCGACAGATATTGCTTGTTTATTCTTGACATTGATCGAGAGATTTTTTCCGTTGCTAAGGCGATTGATAGAAGAGATTTAGGCCTCAGTCCTTTTCAAGGAAACTACTCCACTCGAATCAGTCGCCATGTCAACAGAAATAACCCGCGATTTAATGTCATTATACAACTGAGAGACTTAAGTCGAGTGGAGGAAATGACTTAGAATACAGGGGTTAGCAGATGACGAAGTTTAGCAGTATCGATACCTTTCCTAGAACTGCTACATTCATTAACGGTATTTATTTCTCAGAAGTAAGACTGTCGAGACACCCGGCCCCATTGTGAATTTATAGATGAATGCAAAACTTACTCCGGCTTCGTTTGATATTCATTTCGCAATTTCACTTTTGAATTTCTTGAACTAGTTACGTGCTGCTACTTAATTATGTGCTGATTGGTTTCTTTAATGATTTAAGCATCGTGATGCTATTTGTTTTTGTCATACATTTTTTCCTTACCAGTTTTTATTTTTACAAAAGTTCTGCTTAGTCTAAAGGATGCTACACAGAATTTCTCTCTAATGGACAGCCATTTATTTTGCAATTATTCAAAGCAGTAACCGTCAGCTGTGACGAATACTTTTTGATGCTCGACGTCGACATTATTCTAAGTACAGAATAAATATTCAGTTTGGCTGATTTTATGTAGATGAGACTTCAGAGGAGCAGCGAAATGGGTAACAGATAGAGAGAATATTCTTGCATACAAGTTTTCTCTACTGTAGTTATGATAGCTACCCATTTGGATTCGCGGTGAAAATGAGTCTCCTTTTTCCCTTTTTTTTAATTGTTTTGGCTGTTCAGTTTGGTTGGCCAAAACTGTGCTCAAAATCAAAAGTATTTTTTTCAAATTAGGCTGAGAGCCACAATATGACATAAAAAGAGTCCCCAAAATTGTCCACCCGGCACCACTTCCTAGTATTTCGGCTAGGAAGAGGAAGTGGCGCAACAAACACCCCAGCAACAGCTGTGATAAAAGCACATGGTTTGCTGCCGCAAGGAAACCTTACTGAAAAGTACCCATAACAGGTTTGCAACAAAAAATATACCAATAAGCTTCTCAGAAACTTATACTGAAGTCTAACAACCAGTGTTCTATTACCAGCGCTGTCGCCGAGACGCTCCTAAGCCGCTTAGCTGCACCGACGACCAAGAACTCCACCGTCACTTAATATAATACGAAATTTTCAAAGTCTAGATCAAACTTCTAGAAAAATATCCAATAAAGACCTTAGCGACTCCAACAAACAGATACTGAAGTCACTCCAATAGAAGCCACTTTCGAACAATGTGCATAAATTTAGGCACTTAAAACTTATGCGGCCGACAACTACTAAGTTCTAAAAGTTCGCGAAGAATACACATACATAAAGCTTTTTAAAGTTTTAACCACGGTCTTCGCTGGCGGCTTTGTTGAACTACAAACTGTAAAAGACGACACAGTGTTTTATAAAGGCCTTGTTTCTGAACCTTGAATGTAATATGAAAAGCCACTTGAAACAGCACGAGTTGGGAATCAAAGCTATTGGAATTCCGATGCTCCTTGGTGTTACATTTTCAATTGGATAAGGTCGGGCTACCGTTTGGAACGTTATCGTCGAATTTGAAGATCTATTGGTTGCTATCTCATGTTGATATTGATGACACAGGTAACGACAATTATACAGCTATCTGTGTTAGTTGGGAATCCACAGGTAGGCACACGACGACAGCAATCAGTCATCTTTTCAAGGGTCCTCATGATATTTACAAAGTCTAGTTTCCTCAAATTGTTGCGATTTTGACTCATCCACTCAAGAGGTTATGCCTGGGTGTAACATGGTATAGATTGTAGAAACCTGTTTCCTGAATTCTTCATATATGAGATTCGAGGAGCTCGTGACTTAATAATTATAGTCACACGGGTCGATCTTCAAGGTTAAGCTGTGGATGGGTGACCATCTTAACATATCGAGATTCCTCCGTGCCTCGGAAAACACGTTAAGCCGTTGGTCCCGGCTGTCATTTATAGATCTTTGGCAGTCGTTACGGATTGTCAGAAGCCAGAAAATCTGACTCCAGTCATGCCAAGAAGTACCGTGTAACCCAGTTAATGGTTTGTGGAGGTCTGGTAGGCCCCTCGTAAAATACTGATATTCAGCTGAATGTGGTTTTGACTAGAAGCCGATCCCAATAAAGTTGGTAAAAGGCTAGGCAGATGATGAAGATTCGATAAACTAAAATTTTTGTCATCATCATCATTTCAACGGAAATAAGTCGTACTTTCTTACTTTTTTGAGTTATTCATGATAAGCTTATGATGTACTAAATAATAAACATATACATAAAAAGTCTAATATACATTTCATACAAAAGCCCTAACATCATGCACAAAAGCTGAACAAACAATGTGGACAATATTTATAACACTGCACCTTTTTTAGATTACCTTTACCATATTTCTGCTGCTGACATATTCCTCATGCTCCTAAGACCTGTCGGCGACGACCATAAATACTCAATTTGCAAACATCAAACTTATAATGTATGCGAGCTTGGGGACCTGACCGTCTTTCATATTATGCCCCTAAGTTAGTAGTGTTATGAAAAAAACCTCTCAGTTACTACTACCCTTTTAGCTTTCCCCTAGAGTATTGAAAAGTTATACGCAGCTTTTTTTTTTTAGTATTGATTCTTGGGGTTGGTTCGATGGTGGTGTAATGGGTTGAGGTTCATGCCCTTACTAATGTATTGAATGTTTTTTTTTTTAGGTATGACCACTAGCAAGTTAATACGCAAGGGCTATCAACTGCTTAATTGGACTAAATTTATTTACCGTTCAAGCACCGGAAACACACCGGTGTGCGCCGAATTAATCGCAAATTTAAGGTTTATTACCAATTACATAAGGTTTAATTTCTTTTTAGGAATTTTCACATGTCGGGGCTCCAGCCCCCGTTTTGATAATGCAGCGGTTGTTGCATTATCAAAACGGTTCCAGCTGTTGGTTAATTTTCTTGTTTTTGATTAGGTAGTTAAGCTACTCAAAAGGTTAGTAATCCGATTTTGATGGATTGTTAACAGACTTCCGAAAAAGGGAAAAGGTTATCAATTCGGATGTTTATATTTTTTTTGGGTGTTCGGGCATAACTACGTCACTTAAATATATACCTACGGGTTTTCATTTTTTTTTTTTGTTTGAATGAAGTATATTCCGAAATGGTCCCATTTAAATTTTGTTAAGATCTGATGAAGAACTTCGAAGTTAAACAATTAAATTGATATGGACTGGTTGGAATGTTGGGGGCAACAGCACTAATAAGTGAATAAAACTTTTTTACAAAAAAATACAATCTACCCAAATAAAAACCACTACAAATAACAAAATAACTTTAATTTTGAAACTCGCTGTCACAAACGAAGGAACCACACCAGAAACACCGACTTCCAAAATGAAAGTTACGGTCAATTCATTTTTATTTGGAAGTCGAAGAAATATGAATTAAGGTAGGTATATAAGATAGGTTAATTGAGGTAATAACATTCGGGTAAAAAGTGGTACCTAAAACAAAGTTCTTGTTTTTTTTATTGTTTATTTATTGGGGGTAACAAACAGCAGTGTATTAATAAGTAAACCTAAGTTAGAACTTAATAATAGACGTAACAAATACACTACTCACAACGTTATCTTGTTGTTAAATATGTCATTAGATATTAACATAATCGCAATAATAAGCACCATATACTTAGGATTTTCTTGCACTAATGCATACTACATAATTTCAAGATCCATTAAAATCTTCATTAATGGTTGATTCGTTAGGGAAAATCGAAAGTCATGCTTTTCTTGCAAATAGCAGAAGCATTTAATTACTTTTTAACTACCTCTAATTAGCTATTTATGTTTTACTGCTAGGAATAAATATTAATTTTATAGAATTTAAACTTTATGGCAAATCTTGGTAGAAAATGCACGACTGCATTGGTTACTTGCGATCGCAATCTTAAGTATCCGTAATTGCATGAGCATATACCTATAATAAAAACTCGTTTATAATTGATTTTAAATACTTTATTAGTATTACATTAATTGAATAATGTTTATGCTTCGTGTCTACTAGGCAACATTTGACGCGCGACATGATGTGTAAAATGTTGTTTATACAGTCATGTTGATCGGAAATGAGGAACTTTTCTTTAGTAACATTCATTGTCAATGTTGCGTGCCTGCGTGCAACGTCGCGCGTTGTTGTACAACGTTGCTGAGGGCTTAATGCGAGTTTTTAACGTACTCCATCGCGTTAACGTAAACGTTCGCTTATGTCGAATTGTATAGAAAAAAAAAAGGTTGTCCGAGAGTGTCACCAGACGGCGCTTATTAAGTTTCAATACAAATTGACGTTTACGCTAACGCGATCGAGAGCGTTAAGAAACTCGCACTAAGGCACACTCACATTGATGTTGAGCGTCACGTGTCAAAAGTTGCGTAGTGGATATGAGGCTTTATGCATCACGGTAAAATGATTTGTGTCCGTATAAACCTATAAGAAAATTTTCAGCTAGTGTACCTACTACCTATAAGGTATAATATAATCTAATTATTAACAAGAACACAAGAAATAATTAATTATGGTTCAGTTTCTAAATGTAGAAAAACGTCAAATGAACCAAAAATAAACATATGTAAGGATATCTACAAATAACTCTTAATGAATATAGACATAAGCCTCCGTTATCAATAATAGTATAATGGTTCTGCCATTATAACATCACAGAAATCGGATCCAGCATAAAATATAATGTATTCGTTTATTGTGTAACTCAATAAATCTCGGTTAAATAATACAAAAGCAGTCGACAAAAGATGTTGGGCCGACTGGTGGCCTGTCAGGAACACTGCGGCCGATGCGATGCTTTATGAATGCTACGACAAAACAAAACGTCAGCTTTCGAAAGATTTGAATTTTGAAAAACAAAGAATATTTTTTAAAGAAAACAATAGAAAATTATACAAGGCAGTCGAGACCTAAAAATTCCATAGTATATGAATAGATTAGATACATTTTTTTTAAAGACTGCAGGTTGCAGGTTAAACTACTTCACCCGCGTCAAAATCGAATTTTAATAGAAACACTTTAGTTGGGGGATAGCAATAAGTATCAGCTTTTTTCTAATACCTAAATCGTTGACGTTTTCAAATTAATATTTTCCCTCAGCATTGTAAATCTTCTACTACAATTTTACTCCTTTCGTTTCAAATTCTAAAAGGCGTAGTATAAAATAATGTGCGTCCAACACGCACTTGGCGAAACCGTCCCCAAACAGTTACATTACGTCTCTTTGAATACATCACAAACTTATTCAATCGACTCTTTAATGTACAATTCCAATTCCTTTTATCTTTCCCACGATTCCTTTCGTAAGGAATGCTAATTCTGTGTTACATAAAGCGTCTGGCCAAATCTGCGCCGTCTTTTACGAAAGAATAAAACACTGATACAGGTACGCTGTATGCTTAGGTAAACCTGCTGTTTGCTAAGAGTTTCTTTCGTGAAATACGAAGTGTAATAATCCTCTTTGTATAGGCTGAAAGGCTTTGTTATTCTCGAGTTAGGCCTAGTCTAGGGTGAGGAGTTTGGGCGGTGCTTAAACAGGTGCAAAATATCGAGTATGCTCACCTCCGTTTGCGTTCAGCCATACGGATACCGACCTTGTGCAACGGAACTGAGCGACCTAGCTAAAAGTGATCGTCTATGGTTTTACCTGTGTAAAAATGTCACCCTGCTTTGTCACCTCAGGGTACAGATATTTACAACTTTAGATTATTATTCTTTTACATAATTATTTTGAAGGCGTACGATGGGGCGAAGCTAACTCGCAGAGGCCCCGTTAGACATTTTTGGTGGAATGAGGCACGAGCTCACGATTATCCCTGTATGCACTACGAAAGTATACCCAAGGATAATCCCCGGTTAGTGTTGGACTATGATATGGAAACAAAAAATTAAAGGCCATGGGTTTAGGTGGCTTAGTGGACTGATTACCGTATACTATGAGAAAACTATTGACTCCTGCTTGACCACTGCCAATGTACACGGCTTTAAAATTGCAATAAATGAGCTCCCGAAAACGGTTGCTAGCACAATGTGACGTAGCGCCAAGACGGCAGCATATCCTGAGGTGCTAGAGAAATGGAGAGGTATACCATGGCTATCAGGACATACCCGGAAGTACGGTCAAGATCCCTACCAGTATCTTACTGGATTATACATCCTTCTCCCAAGCACATTTGCATAGGCTAGCATGGGTGGGTTTTAGTCAGTAAAAGTCTGACACTCCCTGCCGGTCCACCCGGAGCGGATGGGAAATCATCAAATGACCCCTCATTTGATGATTTCATATCCTTAAAAAAAAAAAGAAAAAAAAAGGCCCATATTCCAAAACATAAACGCCAACTCAACTCGAACTCCAACATGAGCACGAAAATGTCAGTGAAAGCTTTTCTAACTTACGTTTTCGTACTCGAGAGATGAGCAAACAAATGCATAAACTTCAATTTATGACAAACTCCGATGGAGTTGGAGTATACGTTTTGAAATATGGGCCTATGCAGTCAGTAATATCTAACTCTCTAAGGGACTTGATATACAAAGCGGCCAGAGCGAGCGGCCAGGGCGCTGACAAGATAAAATGTATAGCGTCAAAAGGAACAAAATAAGTATACTTACAAGGCGTCGCGGGCGCGCGCCCAGACGCCATACATTTTCGTCACAGCGCCCTGGCCGCGCGCCCGGGGCTCTTTGTATATTAAGGCCCTAAGGGAGACAAAACAGGGTGACAGATCGGAATACATAATTCAAACAACTCTGGATGTAATCGCGCCTGCTACCGTCTGTCACCGCGCGTTCACCCTAATCGAGGCCTAGTGTTAGTTATATTTGAGCCTGTCTATCTGAACGTGGATCGCTGAAACCTGCCACTGACAGACAGCTATCCGCTCCACATGAAATTTGAGTGACGTTGGATTTTGAAATGTTTTCGATATGTCTTTGTAGGTAGTTTTCGATAGATCAACAAACGTGCGCGTTTGTTTTATTTGAGTGCACACAGAACAGATTAGATGTAAAAATCAGCTCCATAGTTTGAAATAATCTCCAATGTTTATTATAATAAGGCTAGGTCATTTCAAGCTGCGAATGAGACGTATCCTTGAAAGTTGACTACGAGATGTCTTCGTTATCACCCTTTGATCTTCACCGTACTTTATGAAGAAGATCCAAGTGGGCACATTTTCTTCAACTAACACTATTAATGTCAATGTTACAGCGAAAATAATATACCGGGATATTATGATATAATATGTACTCAATTTGGACAAATAATAATTAACACAGAAGTAATAAAAATATCTAGCTCTTTTATATAATATGTTGTAAGATTTGGATAAAGTAGGTAGTAAATAAAGGCTCCGCTACGCGCGGCTCATATTTCTGTCTACAAGGTTTAAAGTAACCTAACATGATTGGCATGACGGGAGCTAAGATCGCTCGCTTCGCTCTAGCTCCCGTCATACCATTCGAACCTAACCTATCCGTCTCGGGCTGCCCTAAAGCTTCCTGTGCCATATTCCGCTACTTGGCAAGTCATTAAACGAGACTGTATTTATAACATTGGCTACCTTTTTTTTTGAATAAAACGTTTCCCCACCCTAGGATTTTCTCCTGTATCGTGGGTGCGTTTACAAACATATAGTCTCACATACACAAACAGCCAGACCCGGAACAACTATCTTTAGGCCATAGGTACAAATATTTGTTCCGTGCGGGAATCGAAACAGCGACACGCAGCGCAGCAATCAATCGCCAACCGTGTCGTCAGACCTTTGACCATCTATTATGAATAAAATCCAGAGAAAGTAATTAATTAATCACATTGTCTACACAATTTAGTCATCATATAAAATTAAATTATCATTATGTAAAATAGCTATGTACCTAATCACTATGACTGTAACATCAATATTTTATTTATTCTGCGTTGTATGTTCCAGAAGGAACCGGCTACGTAATAATGAACTGTAGGCTTCCCTTTCTACTTCAAAAACTGGAAAAAACAATATTCTTTCAGTAAACATAGTAGGTACCATACTTACACCGGCTTCCTTTAAGAAAACTTTCACCCTTTTCCACTGTAAATTACAATATTATTTAAACATAAAACAGGCACAAACGCCCACACTCCCTTTTCCCTTACCCTTGTGAATTTTAAAAATCTTAAGCAAACCAAACGAGGTACGTTTTCCTGTATGAAGCCCCAAAGCAATTAAATGTCAAATATAAAGGAAAAATTAAAAATCTTCATATTCAGACTCGTTCTCTCTTTGGGTAAAGACGTCCTTTGTTGTTACCGACTTTTAGCAATCTTCAGCTAGTTTTGACATTCATTGTTTTGTTGTTCAAGAACTGGAATTTACAATGAATCTTCCGGACCTTGTATTTTCTTCGACATAAAACCAATCTCTTTAGTTGTTTGCATTTCATTCTGCAGAAAACAGCTTTAGTAAATCATATTTGATTTTAATCGGACTGTCCCAATGCATTCAAATGTTTCTAAATGCCCCCATTTGCATGTCATGTAGTCCATATTATGGTCTCGCATAGCGGTAATTCCGTCGTTTTGAATTTTAAATTCAGCCCGAGGTGGTGAATTCGCAAAGAAAGATAACACTATTAAATTACGCTATAGATAACCTGCGAGGTCGAGATTCCTGAATAATTTACATATGATTTGGCTTTTATTCGAAGAAAGAGAAATACGTAACATCTGTGAAAACTCGTTTGACGTGACTCCGGACGGAAGAGATATGATGAAATAAGATAATTTATAATTTATGTGTGTTTTTGATTCATACCCATACGTCTAATGACCGATTCGCTGCTTAACGAACGATTCGTAAAAAGTCTGTGAAAAAAAAATGTATGCCTCATAAAAAAATCTATTAAAATTAATTAACTTGTACTTCCGGGTTTCTCTTAGCAACTTTTTTCAATAAATACCTACTAATGTTTAGCCAAAGTTTCTGAATCACGATCTGTCGATCGAAATTCGAGACGCCGCAATAAGAATAACATTTCTGAGAAAAGTAAATAAGAGCTACGATTGGTCGTGGGAACCCTCCGTCATCAAATTTTTCGTGTCTTTTTCTTTTGCGTAGTCCCTTGCTAATGGGTAACCCTACTCTTTTCTTTAGGTTAACTGACTACCTACAAAATTACACATGAAAGAGTTGTGGAGGAACCATGTCAAGCGAAGAATGGATGATCAGAATCAGGTGTCTAAAAACGAAATAAATAGGTTTTGGTAAGCCATCAGGGACATCTAAGCTTTGAAAGTAGAATTAAGTATATCATTAAATCAGCATCATAAGGCCCGGTTTCCACCAAAGCAGAGAGGAAAGGAGATGTGTTGAATAAACCAATCCGATAAGCTAAGCGGAAAAGAGATGTGGAAATAACGAAATCGGATTGGTTTATTCAACACATCTCCTCTGCTCTCTGCTTTGGTGGAAACCGGACCTAAGGAAGGTAAATAAGTGGACTTTGAAAAAGGTGTTTAACGAAAAGAATAAAAGCCTACAACTGTGGTATTTCTGGCATGCCATAAACCGGACTGCATTTCGAATATGTATTTTTCATCTTCTACTCTTTAAACTTCATCTTTAATCCACTGTTACAAATCTGCACCAAAGATAAATCAAGTCCTCAAAAAAAAATCTTACGGATTCTTTCGTAAAATTCTGAAATGTTCTACATAATTAGCTCCTTCTCTTGTTATACGTTCGTTGTTTGTAAATTCTACAAGTTCCGAAGTACTTTTGACTACAAAGTTGTGAAATATGTCGTGCCGGGGTGTATCAAGCCCGAGGGAGGAGCCTGGCCCGCGCTGGCACGACTCTGATTCAATAACCCTTCGTGTACTGAACGTGAATATACGTACAATTTGAGTTGAAAACGTGACCCGGTGGGAACAGAAGTAAATATTTTTGATATTGTTTTTTTCTGATGATTGTGATATTTATTGCTCGAACGATACGTTTATTTTTGCGTGTTTTATATCTTCATGATTTGATTCATTGAGCTGTTCCAGTATTTTTAATTTTACATTCAAGCACATCTGAGTACATATGAACGAATTGCATTTACGAGTATATTATATTTTAGGTAAATATTATGAAATAATTATAATAGTAGCCCGACGGTATTGGGTACAAAGTCCAAGCTACGGCAAGTTAGGGCTCGAGCGAGACACGGGAACCTAATAACAATGCGAGCCGTATCCAGAAGTACCGCTTTCTGAATCGAGCCCTTGATCCAGCCGCCTAACGAGACACCTCCTAAGGTGTTGACCGAGGCTTCTGACTATTAAGCCATAACCTATTAACCAATTACAATTTTATGAGATTATAACGTGATAGTTCATATTTATGATGTAAACCAATCTTAAAAAGAATACAGATATTTTTAAAAAAGAACATGCCACACAAAAGGAAACAAAATAACAACAGACTCAAATCTAGAACACAGTTACCTTCTTCCAGGTAATTTTCATAAATTTTCAAACAAACATAAGACTAAAATAGCCAGTGGAATGGTTATACTTACTGTACATTACAGTGTAATTTAAACTTAAGTGCACAACAGCGCTGTTTGTCTGTTTTACGTAATACCCGACAATTAGGTGAAGCTTAACAAGGTATAAACGACTACGATAGCGCAATTATGTGAACTACCGACCACCTGATAATTTTGTGACTTACAAACGAGCCGTGCTTATGTTAGTATTTATAGTTAAGAGTATTTAGATACTGAGTCATCAGAATATATTTTATACTGGACCTGACCATGATTAGTATTTTGTTTATAATAGTGTATTTTCTATCTCTATTAAGATTCAATAGATTTCACTTTCCTCCTTTACAGGAAAAACGCAAGTTCTCAAAATTAGAGGATTTTTGACGTATTTATAATAGTCTGCCGTCTGCTTTCTAAAAGTATTATCAACACCAAAATTATAAACTAACGCACTATAATATTCACGATAGGTGAAGCGAATTGATTGACTGTTGTTCAACCACTTGCTTCATGAGACATGATTATTTTGACTACAACTTCAATTCATAGGCTTTCTGGAACCGGGTTTTGATGAGAATCTTCAAATAACAAACAACTCAAGTCACAATCGAATTGCAGACCACGTAAAATATATGTAAAGATTGACTGATATATGATAGGTATAAATTCTTTATATTTCTATCTCCATACATAATTTACTCCTACATCCTCGCACTCTAGTTTTCCCCTTGCTTGCTTGCTTAAATCTTCTATGCTTGTTATTGTTATGCATTTTGCAAGCACAAAGCCTAAATAAAGCAGATTTCCAGTTATAAGCAGAGCTTCTTTTGTCTATTCATGAGTTTTATCTCCTTCTATTTCTTATCCGCCGTCTGTACCCTCGGGAATTCTATTGGAAGCAATAAAGCTCTTTACATCAAAAATTCACAACACTTCATATGCATTGGAACGTGGAGATTTAAGTCTCTCAAGAGAATTTACAATGTTTCTCAAATCTCAGCAGTTAGGCTTATGTTTACGATAGATTTTACATCCAAAACAGTTTCGTTGATAGTTAAAATTTTATAGTCTTGAACACTACATAGTAGTATTTGGAAAGAGCTTTAAAGTATTTTCCTGTTGGCATAAAGCACGTCTTTGCTATTGATGGTCTTGCGTTTGACTTATATTTTACCTGGTAAGCCATCACTTTCCTAGAGAAAGTACTCCTCCATTGAAAACTTGATGATGTTTATTGACGAAGGAGCACGCTTACCTAAAAGTACCCTGTTGATTTATAGATTAACTTTTCAACTTCATGTGAAATGCTCTGCTATTTTGCTCACTCCTGAGATTTCAGCTTAAATTCTCAGTGGAATATTGCGATAGAGAAAATTCAACAATGTTTTTATTTCAACGACTTCAAAATGTCAGACAGAAGGATTACAGACGTCGTCGAGTCTTTACAGAATTTTAAAATTCATGACAACAGCACCTGATCCGCATACAAATTAGCTCTCTATTGAGTTTAACCGAAGATCCTGTTTACAAATACATTTCAACTGTATTTCTATAGAATTTTGATCATTTTCCTTTTAACTATTCTGAGTGCTTTAAATCCAATAAAAATGTTAATTACAGAATAATTAAGAGAGGACTAATTACCGAGACGTTTTTATTTATTTCGAGACTTGAAGAACTTTTGTTTAGTGTCGCTCTATTTATTTTAGCTGTTCCTTTTCTTCATCCTCCTGGTTTTTCGTAGTTTATTTGGGTCGACGCAACATTGCTTCTTCTTCCATGGACCTCTTCATCACAGGCATAACTTTCATTTGTGCCTTATCATCATGCACCTACTTTGTCTTTTTCCTTATTGATCTTCTTGACAAATAAAAAACTGGAACACAAATCATACTATCTTACACTATCTTATATTTTATTTTTAGTGTTCAAACACGCTAACATTCTCGCAAGTGGAATTCAACACCTACCAAAGCCCCAATCCGGCAGTATTATTTTAAACGTAGACACGATCTCACCAAGTTCTCGCCTCAAGGAATTCGTCTTCGTATAAACGGGAGGAAATGACTCACTTTAGTGTCACCGCTACTAGATAACAAACTCTATAATTAGGACTACGATAATAAAGGCTCAAAGCTCTTACATCGGGATGAGTGAGTAATGAACTTGACAGTGGTGTTATTATTGCTGGGTGGAGGTGGGCGATGCATTCCGCTGGTGCCAGCGGTGCTATAAATACCTATCACGGAGACAGGGTTGCCTGTGGAAAAATGGGACGGACGTGGATGTGAGTTTTTGTTTGCGGTGCGCTCTCGGTAGGAAGTTTGCTAGTGTAGTCGAGTTTCTGCATACAAGTCTGTTTTGTGTCGTATATTTGCAGAATATCTCAAGAACGTGATGTCAAAGTAAGAGTTTTGTATACAATGTTATCAGCTCAACCTCTTATCATTTTACGACACCCATTACACTCGAACATTAATAAAAAGGTAACAGTACATCCGCAAAAAACGCAATCTTTTTTACTTTTTTGTTTAACACTTAAAAAATAAAACACCGATCAATCTGGGTGGGCACCGCACCTGGCAACCCTCGGGGCGACCCACTTCGCGTCTCCCACTCTGGCCCCCGCACCCCGCCGACGTCTGGCCCCAACTTAAGAACAACATCCATCCTTATCGAAATGTGTCGATAAAAAATATATGACGGGACCCTTGCTCGCCTCACCAAATAGGTTACGGTGTCGCAAAGAGCTTAATCCAATGCGGCAAAAAGTTTTTGAGCCCCGTTAAGTAATTGGATTATGGAAAAAATTAAGACCCTTCAAAAGACATTTCGGTGGATGAAATGGCATAAATGGCTAACACACAGTCATCTGACATTTCTTATATTCAGGTTAAACATACTCTACATAAGGAGCCCACGTAGGAAGATACTCTCGTATTTCTTATAAGGGACATATTATTCAAAAGATTCACAATCACATAAAGCATGTTTGTTTTGAGAAGCTCTTTTGATAGGACCATAAACTTGAGAGATGCGGAGACACTATCCCGGAGCAGGTCATAAACGCCACATAACATCAACAATATTTTCTCAATGTTATTTTTAATGGACCATGACTACAATGCTTTTATTAATTAAATTATTAAACTTGGCACTAGTTAAGTGGCCTTAAAAATAAAGACTGGTGAGCTCTTTGAATATTCATAAGGCTCTAAATGGCCGAATGGTGTATTTTTCTCTTTTGTCTAAAACTTTTTTGTTGGCTATCTGGTGAGTCTTTCTTATACTATTGGCCTCGCAAATTATCTTCTGTGTAATGTAAGTATTCATTTGCAGGAAAATATTACTGCCAGAATTAAAATAAGTCTGACATTTTTGCTTCCGTATCTTTCTCATTTACTTGGTTTTCGTTTTTGATGTGCGTTGTTCAGAATTTGATGGTATGAGGTAGTATTTATTTGGTATCTTAGGTGCATGAAGGTTAGCCAAACTGAAGTGGCAGTTCGCAGGGCACATTGCTCGCAGAACAGATGGTCGATGGGACCGAAAAGTTTTTTTATTTATTTATTTAAACTTTATGTACAAAAGTGGTACATGGGCGGACTTAATGCATAAGGCATTCTCTACCAGTCAACCTTTGGGTTAAAACGACTACACTGTGGTAGGTGTACAACAAATAAGATTTAAAATAGAGTTAGCGGCAGACGCAGCGTTTGGAAGGCCTCCCACGAGGTGGACCGATGACCTGGTGAGCCGAGCCAATGGATGCGAGACGCACTGGTCCGGTTGTTATAGCGACATTTGGGGGAGGCAAAGACTACAATATGGGAGAGGTCTATGTCCAACAGTGGACGTCTTTCGGCTGATATAATTATGGTGTGATGACTGATTTCCCTAGCAGTAGCAGAGTATCTACAGGTTGATAGAGAAAATTGTGTCGGAGAAAATTTAATTGTGTTGAATTGGGTACCACTAAAGTAATTCTTTCACTGATTAATTTAGATTTAAAACAATCGTAAGCCATTTTTATTCTTAAAAGATCCTGCACTTTAAAAGTACCTACAAGAATAGACAAGGTTGCGTGTAGGTAACTATTGGAAGATTTCCAAGAAAAGTCCTAATGCATCATTTAATCTTAAATAAACAACAGCATTCCTTTCGATTATCCAGTAAATACTTAGGTATGTTATTATCTACGGAAAAATAATACTAAACATCGTACAAACAGGTGATAGATCAGAACTACGCAATAATTTCATTATGATAGTGAACAAGACTTATCAGTTGCATTTACACCTTGTTATAGCTTGGTACACCCAGTATAGCCTGATACGTGGCAAAAGAACAAACTAATTACAACTGTACCGAATTTGATACACTGCGAGTTTTTGCCTTCGCGAGAAGCGCCAGCTCTGTGCACCAAGATATGCTGGTCAAACTATGCACAACTGTGTTTTGCTAGGATTGCAAGGTGGTGGCTGTAATAGAGAATTGCGATAATACAGAATTTATGTTAGTTCTATCATATTTTACTATGAAATTTTAAGGAGACTTATCTCATAGGTATAAGAAGGTATTTCTTCTTTTGAAAACGTCCTGGGTGTCGTTACTAACATCTTTATTTTAATGTACTTTCTTGTTGCTACTTGCATGTTCCTTAATTTCGGTATTTTTTTTTGGGATATTTTTAAATGCACATCTGTATAATTTTAATGCATACCAGAAAAAATAATGCTGTGCAAAAAATCCCAATTGATTAGAAAACATGTCTTACAAAAAAAACTAAAAAAATCATCCAAAACGAGATGACCTTTTTATCGAATTCACACCAAAAATGTGGTTCATACATCGGATTTATGATTTATAAAACAAAAATACGAATTGTTTATCAAAAATACTAACTTGCACTCTAAATTGCACTTCCCTGAAATAGCAGGTGGTTATCATGGTTACAATAGTAGCCGGTCATTGGGCACCCCGACTCGGACAGGTTAGGTTAGAAGGGGATGGCGGGGTCAAGTGAGCGAGCGAAGCGAGCGAACAGACCCCGCCATCCCCTTCGTGGTTATTTTTTTTTAAACCACCCAGAAATATCATTAGCCAAATATTCGTTCAGTAAAACAGTTCTGCAAATACCATTAAACAGTATATCTAATATGATTTATTTAGTGTGCATAATTTGTGTGCAAGTCAGGATTTTTGATTTAACTTTGAAATATTTTGTTCGAAAAAAGGGAAAATACAGATATCGATTTAATTACATGCCTTTTTTTTTCAATCAGTTTAATATTTTTCTTTTTGAAACCACACGGTAAGATCTTTTTATTACTAGTCTAGTTTTATAAGGATTCACCTTTATGATTTATCTTCCCCAACAAGAAAAACTCATCTTAATTAACAAACAAAGAAAACCTATGTAAGTTTTGTAAAAACTTTTCACTTTCACAACACGGTTCCCATTATTTTACTCCCGTAATAAATTGAACCTAGAGGTCATGCCTCTTTCTATTACAAACTAATGCCATACCTCAAGATGAGGAAAAAGGACCGTTTCGATAAAATATGTGACTGCCATTAATTTATCCTTTTTATTTATATTCCTATTTATTAGTTCCTATGCTATTTATCGATGTCAATCTTTTAGATGTGTTATTGTTTGTATCAAGGATTGAACAAACAACGTGGAGCCAAAATAGCTTCGAACAGGACAACTGAGGAAAATCTCTCCCATCCCACCCGTGCTCCAACTCAACCCGAAAACAAACATTAACAATGTGTCTTTCGTTTTTAATTAGAAAAGCAACGATATTAAATTAATTCAAATCATAATGAAACGCAAACATTAAAGTCACTTCGTTTATTCCGTTTTTCTTACAAAAATGACGCATTTATAACCCTCAGACACGGTAGGGTTACCACAAAAACTTTTGATGTTCAAACTCTGCGCAAAATTAAACCAGTTTTTGTGCCACTAACATCAGATAGTTTCGTACTTGGAGGGTTAGCAAAAGAACCTTTTTATAACCATTTTCCAGTCGACATACCACGCTTATGTTCTTTGCGAAGATATGTTGTACCCTCTGATAATAACGCGAAATATATTGGTTATGTGAAAATAAGTGAATTCTTTTTCCGATGGCTGCGTGGCTTAAAGCCATACCTCTGCCTTTGTTTTGGATTTCTATTGAAACTGTTTCACGTTATTTTGTTATTTAGCTTCAACTTTAATTAAAAAAGTTTGGATTGAGGTACCTATTCTCTTGTCCCTCAGTCATGAAGCTCCGTATGGCCGCTGTTTTACCTAAATCTTTGAGAATTAACTAACTTAACATAGGTTTTTTTAAGGATGGGAAATCATCAAATGACCCATTCCGCTCTGGGTGGAGCGGGAAGGAGTGTCTGACTCTTACTGACTAAAACCGATGGGTTTTAGTCAGTAAGAATCATGCACCTCATAGTGCCCTTTGCGTTCCAGGGCCGCGGTGACTCTTTTGAACAAAACCCTGGCAACATAACAGGTAATGTCAAAATAACCTCGAACGTTTCATCCCAAAAAACCTTCCACGGGACTTGTAGCTGCTTTGTATGTGTATATACAAAGTGTGTTAACCATCAAGGAAATACAGCCATGTCCTTGTAAGAGGATACCCAAATAGAATTGGCATTCGTCCGTGTTCAGCCAAAGGGCCGAGGGACGGCAGAGCCACCTCCATTATATCCGCTACTCTAAGGGATGGGACAGACTAAGTAAGTTTTCCATCCCTCTGCAATCTTAATGCCTTTGTATAACATTTAGGGAAGATATTAACAGTCGTCGCGTGTGTAATCTCCTTTTGCTGAACAGTTTGTGAATCTTTTGTAGCGAGTTAGTAAGAAGGGTTTCATGTCACTGTATTTAAGATTCTTTGAGTCAATGTACTCGTGTTAAGGACAGTTTTGCATCGTGGCAAAATCGGGTTTTCAAAAGATTTTAGTCAAAGACTAGAAGTCTGATTGGTTGTGATGGTAGACCTGTAGAGTAGTCTTATCTCCGATCTGCGCACAGTCTAAAATTTACTTTAATTAAATAAATTAGTTTATTTCAGACTTATAAATATGTTCATTTTGTTAGTAACAAAGGTCTTCATAGTCATCATCATAATCATCATATCAGTCAAAAGACGTCCACTGCTGGACATAGGCCTCCCCCTAATGGGGGGTTAGCCATTCGCAGTGTAGCTGTTGCAATGCACCTACAGAGAATGCTACTGCCCATTCTCTGGTGAATCCCAGAGAGGGCTTAAAACTATGTAATTGAAACTAAAATCAAATCGAATTATCGTTCATACTCGCAATGCTCGGAGTTTCCTTGCGTGATCGAATCAGGAATGATGATATCCGCAAGAGAACCAAGGTTACCGACTTAGCCCGAAGGATCGCCAAATTGAAGTGGCAGTGGGCAGGGCACATTGCTCGCAGAATAGATGGTCGATGGGACCGAAACGTTTTGGAGTGGCGACCGCGTCCTGGAAGACGCAGCGTTGGAAGGCCTCCCACAAGGTGGACCGATGACCTGGTGAGGGTCGCGGGTAACCCATGGATGCGAGACGCACAGGACCGGTTGTTGTGGCGACACTTGGGGGAGGCCTTTGTCCAGCAGTGGACATGGGGTGGATCTTACGGCTGATATGATGATGATGATGATCGTTCATACTAAGAATTGCTATGCAAAAATGCAATAAGTTGAATTCAAAATCAATTATTATGTCCAAAAATCATGTCAAAAATAATAATAAATTAAAAAAATACATCAAATACATATCTTCTTCTTCTTCTTCTTTGTGTGGGTAGTAAGGTCTAAACGACCCCACACACCCCAGTGTCAAAGTTTCTAAACCGCATCAAGGGCCTCTGACATGGTAATACATGTCAAAAAATAAAATTATCATAGTGTCATCTTGTCACATGAAACTGGATAAATCTCCCTAGCACTGCAGACTTGCCTGTCAGGAATCATCCTTAGGATTCCGTTGGCATTCCATCGAATCCCGCGCATCAGAGAAGCCTAATGTCGCACAGGAAAGCCTAATGCAGATTATTGTTGCCCAAGAAGGTCGTACACCTATATTTTCATAGAATTTTAAGATACGCTATTCGCGTACCGCATGGGTTGGTTAGGAGTGGCTAAGGAACATTGTATCGCTGGATGAAATTGAGAGCAACTCTTGCCCAGGAGTGGGACAATAATTAATAACTTATTTTAAAAAATGCGTGAGTGTCGTGGAACACTCGGTTGGAACAAAGTTCGGGGATATTTTATCCGGGGATGAAGAATCGTGTCACCCTATGGATATCGCTACGCTAAAGAAAGGGTGACTAAATTCGTGACGGAAAAATCTAACACTTTTTTTGCCTCATCCGCCAAATTCGTACCGTACGTTATGGAACTTGGTTCCAAAATAAACGAAAATGTACTTGAAGGTTGTACAATTCTCAATTTCTTTTGCAACAGACCTCATAAGAAACAGCCAACAGCAGTGTAATCGATGATACCGTGACTGCTAGTAATGTTATTGTTATGTCAGCAGTTATTTCACACAATAGGAGGAGTAGCTTTTCGCCATCTTTGATATATTATTACACAATATACACATGATAGAATTCTCACGGCGCCAGTCAAGGTATTTCAGCGTTTGAGTCATCAAAATACTCGTGTATCGAGGTTTAAATAGCTCTTTTGATATTGTCAGGTTTTGGTTTCCTTGTGAACTTCCAATTAAAAGTATATACGTTATTTTTATTATTAGAGATTAAATAGAAAATGACATAGGTACCGTGCCTTTATTTAAAACCTTCTAACTCGCCTGTTTTTTTCGGCAATGAAGGTAGGTAATTAACCTAGAAACTACCTATAAAAAAACTGGTGACATGGGACTCATTTTCAGTCTATACTAGAAGGGGACACGCATGTTGAGTTTGTTTTTTGGGCAAGTAGTATCAATGTCAGTCTACCACGAGTTCTGCGGTCCTCCCGTTTGGTTTCGTACAGTTTTCAATTCAATTTAAATTCATTTGGTGAGGCCAAACCTTTCAATTCTTTTTGGTGTCCAATTGTGTTCAACTTGATTGAAAAACTTTTCCTTTATTATGCTCGTTAAATTCTATCATCACTATTCATTCGATTTACGAGCTAGGACATTTGCCGCAAGTTTTTGCGTTGTGGCAATCGAGTAAACCAAATCGATCACTATCGAGAAAAAATATATTTTCTCGTCTCCAGTCCCTCAGTAATAGCAGCAACATTAGGCCCAGGCTCTGTCTTTTACGATAGTATATCGAGCAGATTATCGATTTCCGATTATTCGCAAAATATGCTTACTCCCTTAAATGTTGTGATGCTATTACAAGCCTGGCTTGTTCTATCTTACACTAGATTTTATCTGCCACTTTGCTCCGGAGCGGTAAACATGTTTGGTCCACGGACTGGTTGGAGGCAAATAGATAAAAAATGCTGGCTATGCAGAAAAATAGTTAGTCGTTGACTTGAGATTTTGTGGAAGTAAATATTAGGTACGATATTTTCGTACTGTATTATAGATGCCAGCCTAAAAATAAAAATAGAATCTTATAATTTACCAATTTGGTAAATATCTTCAGAATTAAAGAAGAATGACATTGATTTCGGTAAACTAACAAAAGAACCGTAAAACATTTCCAACCAAAATGGAAGAGAATACAACATCGTTTTTATATGACCTTAATGAATCTCAAGATATTTATCAAAAGGAACATTCCTTCAGGTCGGAAATTAAAACATTTATTCAATTTGATCGCGTTCCGAAGTACAACCCGATGTGTCCCAAATTGGTAAGTAGGCCTCTAATCCTCGCTTCACTGGGTGAGTCCATCACTTAAGATATTCATTCGTTCGTTCTGGATTTACTTTCATTCGTATTGAACGAGTGAAGTTGAATAAGATTCTTGGAGACGATGAATTGTGATTGCAATGTAGGTACTATACTCCATGCGAGTAGGTAGTTAACTAAAGATAAACAAAAAAAACCACGTGACTTAGTTAACCGACTAAACGTAATACCAGTCTATTCAGTTGTCATGATACGTTACAGTTGTACTCTTCAATTTAGCAACGTTAATATTCGTTAATAACGTTGCTCAATTGAAGAGTACAACCGTGACGTAGCATGGCAACTGAAGTGACTGGTATTACGTTTAACCGGGTAACCCTGTCACGTGAGTTTTTTTGTTTACCTTTAGTTAACTACCTACTCGGATGGAGTTATAGGTATAGATCGTCGACTTGAGGAACTTTGATTTGTGCTGGAGACTGATAAAAGGAGATAATTCATGGCTTCGTACCTAAAATAGTATGTTATGTATGTTCCCGATGATCGTATTGTGGCCATGGGATAATATTATTGATCACCAAAACTAAGATGATTTAATAAATCAGGGTACGATTAAATCAAATGTTTATTTTTATCATGGCAACATTGAAAACCTTACAAAATTGTTAGATACGGAAAAGGTATCCCAAAATACTGTATCAATGAACAAAATTCAAGCAGTATCACGTCCCTAACAATACAGATTTGATTTCTATTCATAACAATAAGTTCTAAACAGTCTTAATAACAGCTAGAAATAACAGTAACGTTAGTTTAACTTAAAGGGGAGCGAGCGCAGTCTGCCGACTCATTGTGACGGCTCTTAATTGTCTAGCGAGATTTCATTGCGGCCCAAATCCGGGCCCGACTTCCAGAGACACTTAAATAAATCCCTAAAAGTACCCTTTACTTTGCTACGCTCATAGCAGAACGTACCCTACACCTTTTAAAAGTAAAAGTAAGAAAAATCTTTAATGAGCTTCGTTATTATTTACGTTTTAAGTTATTCCAAATTTCAACGTTGCTACATTACCCTATGAGAACTTGAGTGCACTTTTACCATTGTCTGTTTTTGACAAAAAAGTTCTCACTTTCCAAAATAACGAGATTAAAAACATAGATCAAGAGATATTTGGAGCAACTCCGAAAATTCCGTCGGATAGAATTACTGGGGCAATCATTCAGAAATGATCTTTGGACCAAAGGAATTAATCGAGCGTTCGGCTTCGCTGAGGAATTCCGAAATATAGCCGTTTGAGTACCGCTTGATCACGAACAGTTTATATAGCTCTATGTATTTACAAACAAACTGGAGCTCCTGGATAAATAATAACAGCCGCACGGGTCGATCTTCAAGGTTAAGCAATGCTTGCCGAGATCGGTCTGTGGATGGGAGACTCCTCGGCAATCACGTTAAGGCATTGGCCCCGGCTGTCATTTGTAGATTTTTGGCAGTCGTTACGGATTTTCAGAAGCCTGAAAGTCTGACAAAAGAATATATAGTATTTCCCAATTACTGGGTTGTGGAGAAGAAACCGGTTTGACTGGAAGCTGACCCCAGCATTGTTGTGAATAGGCACATGATGGTGATGATGCACAAGCAAACAGTTAATGTATAGTGTACTAATGTAATTCAATATCCTGTGGCCACAATACCGTAACAAATACATCCAAACAAGAAATAAACGACTGTCTAAACAATAGCAAGGACGTCGCCGTTGCATGCGGCAAAAGGTCATTGTTACGCATCATTACTCAATCAGTGACGTCCCCTGCTATGAGGGCCGAGACTCGGGACCATAGTATCCTTACTTAATATAAATACGAAAGTTATTCTGTCCGTCTATCTGTGGGCTTTGTGCGAGTTTTTTAACGTACTCGATCGCGTTAACGTAAACGTTCGCTTATGTCAAAATGTATGGAAAAAAAGGTTTTCCGTTATTGTCACTAGAGGCCCTAGACAATGTGCTATTCAATTAGTGAATGCGACTGTCGGAATGCCAAAATGTAGGGATTTGATCACGTGACATTTCGATAGCATCTGTCAATCCCATACATTTTTGACATATTGACAATCGCTTTCGTCACGCTACCGTTGACAGAATCTCACTTGTCTCGAGCCCCAGACGGCGCTTATTCAGTTTCAATACAAATTGACGTTTACGCAAACGCGATCGAGAACGTTAAAAAATTCGCACTAGACTAAGGCCACTGATACCTCTTCACGTCTTGACCTCTTTTTAGTGCAGCCGTGAGACACGCACGTTGGCATATTACCATATTTTGTAATTTCTATGTACCGTACGTGTTTCGTGTATGTGCTGAATAAATTTTATTCTTTCGTTCTTTCTGAACAGATTTGGATGTAACTTGGCACACGAGTGGACCATTACTTGGAATAGGACTTAGATTTCGAATACTTTTTTATCCTGGGAGTAGGACATTCACGCGGGCGAGGTCACTGGCAGAAGCTATTCTGTTAACAAAAGATTTTAACCAGACTATTAATCAAGATAAACACCGATTCTGATAATGGTCGACCAGCTGGTCGATTCTGTAAATTCTCACCGTGAAAACTCAGGTGGAGTGTGTGCGAAGTGAACTGCCATTCCATCTTGATTACATGGATTGACAGCTCACTTCGTGATCCCTTCACCCAAACCTTCACTTCGACATTTTTACAGCAGTGCGATTCTGTAAACATGTCGAAGTGAACACTTGGGCAGGGTGCACGACGGGTGAGTTGTCAAACCATACAAATGCCTAAGATGGAATGACAGCTCACTCGTCGTTCACTCCGCCTAGGTTTACACCGTGAGATGTCGACAGAATCGACCGGCTGAATCGCACTGCTGTTTTAGTCACCAATTCGAATCAATAAAAGTCATTATGGAAGCAATTACCTTTTTCGTACTTTACGTTACATTTTGCTGTAATTTTATTGGAAGTACAAAAATGTTTCTTGGTAGAAGAAACATTCTTCATTCATTCTTTCTTTATGAAGAAACATTTTTACGTTGCATTTTCCTACAATGTCACTGGCAGCTTAAAAAGAATAGATGGTACATCATTATTAGAATGGCGGGCGCCACGTAAAAATAAAATGTTTTCCTCTTTTTAAGTCTCGAAAGAGTGTTTTACAATTCGACCATTTCTTTTTAGATTATCTCGAAAGCAGGAAAAAAAGAAACTAGGAAGGTAAGGAAAATAAATTATTGTAACAAATCAAAATTCATGTTATTATTTATTCGCGTGTTAATTTATTCACTCAAGAACAAACCTTACATAACATTATACGGCGTGTAGGCAGGCTAGCCGCAGTTTTTGTTCGCTCCAACAATGGAGTCCCATGTGTACCTGTTCTATTTGTCTTGCGTCAAACAAGAGGAAGATCGACTTCGAAACGGAAGTCGTATTGTTTACGTTTTTGTTGCATTATATTGACGTAGTTTAATGTAGTACGTGGGATAACGAAGTGAACCAACCTGTAGTATTGAAGGTTTTCAAAGAAAGGAGATTCTTTTGAACGTTTTTGCGACAATGGTTCTTGGTAAGGCCACTTTCTGGTTTCTTAATAGGTTATCGGGTAAACAGAAATACAGGTACTACATTAAGACTTTGATCTTTGTTGGCGTTCAGTTTATTTGGACTTATAACGATGAAACTGCGGTTTCGGAACTAAATAATTGAATTATAAAGTGCTGATGACAAAACAATATCTACAGAGCGGTCACAAAAGAATGATACTGACTTTTTTCGGCAGCAGCTTCGCCCACGTGAAAGTTGAAAATTATTCCAAGGAAACATACTCTCGAGATGAAAAGTATTCCTATTTTAGGATATGGTCTACCCATGTACCAAGTTTCTAAGTCTGTTTAGCTGTTAGCTCTTTCCGTCACACTTTTACATAGATAAGAAAATCATCAAAGTTTGATCATAGTGGTAACAGAACTTATGGTTAGCACTAGCAGATTGTAAAAATATACATTTTGTGTTTTTTTTTCGTTTAAGGCTTTCCAAGAAAGTGGTGGTCAGTAACGATGACCACTAGTTGTACCTAAATAGAAAAACTAAATTGCAGGCAAGCAAGATGCCTATTAACTCGACTATTACACACCGCTAAATTACATAAAAACATAATCTAAATAGGTGGTTAGTGACAGTAACCACCACGACTGAAACAGTTAAGACGCGAGGAGGTCACAAGCAAAATACAAACTCACTTAAGCAACTAACATTAGTTTTTTTATGGATGATAAATTATCAAATGACTTCTTCAGCTGTGGGTGGAGCGAAAGAGAGAGTCAGACTCTTACTGACTAAAACCCATCTGTGTCCCTTCTTATACCCTTTGCGTTCCAGGGCCGCGGTGACTCTTTCAAACAAATTCCGCAACAACTAATATTAGTTATGATTACCATAAACTAAACTCTTTTGCAAAAAAAACGGGCACTTTAGATTTTTTTCTCTACTTCAATGAAGAAGAACAAGAAATAGGTTTTGTTAATTTGACGATGTATTGGCATGTTTTTTGAAGCATCCTGGCATGATTCTTTACGTACCAAATTTAAAATTTGAAATTATTAAAAGAAAAATAATGATTATCGTGGATTATTCTAAAATTGCTTTACTAATGGCGCGAATTGCTGAAACGATTTTTAACTGATTACGATATTTTAAAACTTTTTGGATATTTTCTGCAAATTAAACAATTTAATCTTTCTTTTTACATTAAATACCACTTTTTGATATGAGTGATAAAGCGATAAGGACCGGTAACATTATAGCCCTACTTGAAGAAGGTTGTTCGCAAACTTACGTGTCTCAGCGGTTAAATGTGAGTCGTTCAACTGTCCAGAGGACTTGGCAACGGTATCAAGAGACTGGTTCGGTCAAAAGAAGACCCGGTTCGGGAAGAAAACGATGCACAGAACCAAGAGATGACCGCTTTTTGGTGAGTCAGGCGTTGCGTAATCGTAAGGCGTCATGTGTGGACCTGAAGAAGAGCCTTGAAGAAGTAAGAGGAGTAGAAGTTAGCTTGTGGACGGTCAGGAGGAAGCTTTTGGCTGCCAATATCAAGAGTTACCGCCCAGCTCGGGGCCCTAAATTACTCCGTGAGCGCCGTGTTGCTCGACTTCAGTTTGCTCGGAACTGTGCTTCATGGACTCTGGAGGACTGGAATAAAGTATTGTTTTCTGATGAAGCTAGAATCTCTTTGTGTGGAGAGGACCGACGCCGGCGAGTGCTGCGAAGACCACGGGAACGCTATGCGGAAGTGTGTTTCGAAGAAATCACTCCTTATGGCGGAGGCTCCGTTATGTTTTGGGCAGCAATTAATTCGACGGAGCGTACGGAGTTAGTTTTCATAGAAAATGGAACATTAAATGCACACCGGTACATAATGGAAGTCCTAATTCCATATGCACAACCCACATTGACTGCACTTGGGGAAGATTCCATTTTTATGGACGATAATGCTCGCCCGCACCGTTCTGGCGACGTGGAAGCGTACATGCAAGAAGTTGGGATCCGTCGTTTAGATTGGCCAGCTCGAAGTCCTGACCTCAATCCAATTGAGCATGTGTGGGATGTTCTAAAGAGACGGGTAAGATCAGTGCAACCTGCTCCACAAAACATCAGGGAGCTAAAAAGAGTCATTGCAGAAGAGTGGGAACGTATTCCTCAAAACGTTATTAAAAACATCGTGGAAAGCATGCCCAGAAGGATTTAAGCTGTGATTTTGGCAAGAGGAGGTCACACTCGTTATTAGGTTTTTACATTTGTAACTTTATTTAATTAAAAAAAGTAAAAAAAAACTTGTCTTTATTGCCGACCACTTCTTATTGTTTGGGCGTGTACATCGATTTTAAAGAATCCATCGTTTTTTTTTCTTTTAATTGCTCGAATTCACTTCACGCGCATTAATTTACACGATTATAAGTAGACAGACTACGTCAAAGAAATAAATTTCATTTAATTAACTAAAATCGACCTTAGAACGTAAATTTCCTAAGGTGCCCGTTTTTTTTGCAAAAGAGTGTAGTTAGTAAACCTGTAGCGCCACAAAAATCAACATCGCAACAATGAGTCTTGCAGCGCCATCTATCCCAACAGCTGCGAACTAACACAACCAAATCCTGAATCGCAATATCAGAGTTTACCGTGCGATTAGAATATACAACAGCCCGAATATCAAATATCGGGCTGTTACCCACCGGACACAACAACCATACGATCGGAGGTTTGCGGGACTTGACTCTCTGTTTCGCTTCCTCAATAAACCATTGCAATTTGAATATTTCTGTATTCCTGTATTCCCCACCAAACGCTGTCATTGAAATTCGTGATTGAAGTTTATCTTCAGGCAGAGTAAATAACCAATGAGTTGGCAAAGTTGGCACCAAATAGATAGGTACCCAATATCGGCCGGGCCCGCCCATTTATCTAGGCTTAAGTCCGGCCTAGGCTGAGCCGCGTCCGCCACCGGATATTATATCTAGTTTGTCATTTGGGGAATATCCGTATTTCAGTTGGACGTAGGTGTTAATTAATTTTGTGATGTAAATGATGATATGAAATGAATCCAGTGTTATCAAACCAGTAGTAGGTCATCATCGTCATCATCATCTCAGCCGAAAGACGTCCACTGCTGGGCATAGGCCTTCTCAAGTGTCGCCACAACAACCGCTTCTGTGGATCTCGCATCCATCGGCTACCAGTGACCCCAACAGGTCATCGGTCCATCTTGTAGTAGGTAGAAATCAGTATTATTAATAATGGCATTTAAACAGATTGATTATGTTGGGAAGGTTTTGCAGCGATCGAGCGATGACAACTTCAAGTGACTTTTAACTCTTTGCAATCCAAAAACATGAAAAATATATGTATTGAGCGCCGCATGGCAGCAGCAATAAAACCAGTATAAACTGGTCTCTGATTCTATCGAAACAATTTTTTTTTATGGATGGGAAATCATCAAATGACTTCTTCCGCTCTGGGTGGAGCGGAAGCGAGTGTCAGATTCTTACTGACTAAAACCCATCCTTGTACCTCCCTATGCCCTTTGCGTTCCAGGGCCGCGGTGACTCTTTCGTACAAATTCCGTAACCCGGGATCGAAACTCTATACAACCAAAGTCAAGTGTTATTTACTGTACCTATCGTTTTATCTGAAACATTTAACGTAATAAGCTTAATAATAATAATCAATTATTATTAAGCTGTCAGCAGAAAATTTAACAACTCTTTTCTTACGTTTTCTTTCACAGTTAAATCCAGAGTGACTAATTTCTAAAATGCGTGGCGTGTCTGCCTTTCGTGATGCTGACAGAGAGCTGTTTGGAGACTTTAACCCTTCCTCCCTATTAACCCTTTTAGTGACGAGACTAACGATGTAATGACCTTTAAATCCGCATTCCGAGAGAGTACGCTTTTGAGCGACTTCAAAATACTTCAGAACTCTCTGGCCAGTAGCTCGAGAGTTTCAGAGGCGGAGAAATAAGGAATGAAATGAGAATGTTCTGAATTTGACAAGACTCCCAAAATATACATTCGAATTGATCATGTTATATAGGTCTCGTGTGAATGTTATATTAATATAACAGCGCATGTTTGTAGTTCCAGCAAGGCGTATAAACCCACAAATACACGAACCGCTCATTTAGTTCAAAGGCTAGGCTCGAACGAATCGTTTCGCGTCGTTATTCATATTTTATACGTAACACATAGTGTGTACATGTTTGCTGGCATTTGTGGCGGGGCTCCTAATGAACTCACGCCAAGCGGGTGAAAGATTCATTAAATCTTCGGAAGTAGGCGCGACACAGGCCACCGCATCTCATTAAATATTCCCGATATTTTCGGTGAACTGGCGAATATTTCCAGCAATTATGGAAATTACTAAACCGCCGCGAGGAAATGAATTTTGCGAATTTAGTAGCGAGAGGAAACTCAACCCTTTCGCGCGACGAGTTTCTTCAACAATCTTATGATTTTATTAAGATTAAAATTATTCAATCCTCTGCTGTGAATGATAATGTTGACGTCGAGATTTCGCATAGGCTGTTGGACATGGAAACCATTTATAATATCTTTCACCTAAATAATATAATTTAAGGGCTGGCTTAAACTTCGGACCAATGATAAGCATTGACATACAACGTGGCAATGCTGCCAGCCTTTTGGGTACATTACCAGTGGCCTGCGATGCTGAGGAATTTTTCGACGGCATGTTTTACATTATTTTTAGTTTTAGTCGGTTAAGAGTTTTTTTTATTTACCTAAGTGTATACATGGTACCTAATAGTTGGTTGTAAAAATAAAAAAATTAGATGAAAAAATTAAAAATAATAATAATTATGAAATACAAGCACCAGTTTTTCCCATTAGGAGGAAGGCAGAATCTATTGGTTTAATAATCCTACATTATTAAATATTCAGTATTTATACCTAACAATTAATACTATCTATAATCTAGAAAAAACTACGATACGCGTAATTAGTAACGAACTCTGTACATGTACTACGATAATTAAAATTGCCGTGGGAACTGAGAAAAAAAACAGACCGGTAATTTGAATATTATACCAATGTGAGAATTTATGTGAACAGGAAATGGTGGAGCAAATGATCATATGTAATGCTAGCCATATACCTACATACTAACCATTTAATGCTATTTACAGTACACGTAAAAGCAGTATGCAAATAAAAATCTGAAAACATCACATTTGACTCGCAAAGTTTTTGAAAATGTGATATTCAATTCCTCACATTATTAGGCAGATATTGTTTTATTACTTCTTAGAACTCATTGGAATTTCTAAAGACTATTAATTTTATTCTCTAATCTAGAAACACTTTGCTTGTGTGCCAAATGTACAATATACCTCATGCTTCAAACTCCAGTTCCCAAAATCATGTGGAAAGAGTAATTTGTCACATTGCGTGCGTTCTGTAATGTACAGCCTCGATTGTTTCCTAACGATTACATTGATTTTATCACGGACTCGTTACTACTTCCTCCTGCAAAAGAAATGCTCATAAATAAACATTTTGGTCAGCTCGAACGATTTCAGGAATCGAACAGTGAACGGTTCAGTTCTCAGAATTTCGTCTGAAGAAAAAACTAGATCAGGGTTACCTACAGAGAATTCAACAATAGCAGTGCTGTTATTAAAATTCTTGTTGCTATAAATGCTGAAATTATTTATCAAAACGCAATAATTAATCGGCCATTTAATTCCGCGAACAGCTCTAGTATCTTCATCATTCGTTTTAATAGCACTTTCTGTTATCAAATTATTCAGTTGATAAATGATTCAGATATCGGCAAATAAATGCGTCGCTGGCATGGATTTGAATAATTAGTAAACGAGAAATTTCGCGAGCTCAAGCAACTGTCAAAAGTGCCAACGTGTTTTCGAAATTCACACTTTCTCTGCTAGAGTGAAAATTTAATTGAAATATGTGTTCGTACTTCCTCGAGGTACGCTTTAAACTTATAATCGTATACTCAGAAAGCTGTATTTAATTTGTGTGAACAGTTTTAGTTCGTAAAAGCATTTCTAGTAACTTGTTTCTGCTCTGATTACGTCGACAAGCACAATAAATCAATAGGTGTCTTTGACGACTTGGTCGTAAATGCAGGATTGGTATCAAACAACTACGGCACGTAACGTAACTCGAATCGCGGTGAGAACTAAATGTACACAAATCAACAAACTATTTACGTTGAATCATCTACGTTGCGATGGGTGGACTCAGGAATTAAATTGACTCCCGTTTTTTTAATGGAATCGGAAGAATTAAATAAAAATAATTACGTGCAACGTCCTCAACGTCTTAAGGAACAAAACGCTGCACATATTCCAAGCGTTCGTGGACACAGCTGTTATACACAGCGGTCTACGTTCACCAATGACCGAAGTCGACCGTTTACTGGCAAAAATAATGATATTCCTCTTTTTTCCAGGTGAGAACAACTGCAGAAAGAAAAGCGTCGAGAGAGAAGATTGGCGCGATGCGGTCGGCGGGGCCCCCGTGAGGTCCCGCCACGCTATGGGCTCGAACATCAGCCAGCACTCCGCCAAAGGACTCAAGGGGCGGCGCGCGCGCTCCAGCGGCGACCTCTGCAATGGCGACACCAAATCTCAAACAGAATCCTCTGTCTGTGGCTCTGTGGTCGGCGATGTTATGGGCTGGAATCGTTCCCTGCCCAACCATCTAGACGGCAACAGACATTTGGCCGACTACAGCCGGGTAAACAACAATTACGGCGAGTTCGGGACCTACAACCGCTGCCATCCGAAGGGCGGACGCGGTCTGCGGTATAGGGTTAGCAAGTCCGGTGAGTTAAATGTTTATGCTGTTGTTGTGTAACGTGTAGCGTAAACTGCTGGGCTTATTATCGATGAATGCTTTAGGTGAATCAATTATGTTTCCATTTTTATTCAAAGCTGCCGGCTTGGTCTTAAAGTTTTCTTATACAGACAGTGACTGAGAAAACTTTTCAGTGCCTTAAACTCGAACTTCGTACCTGAAATAACCGAGTTGCCTTTATTATATGTATAGGTATTCTTAGCTAGGTCATTCACAGAATTTCCTTTGGTAATGTTTATTTCATTCGAATTAATTACTACAGAATCACTTAATTTTAATAAAAGCATAAATAAAAATAAATTGTATTCGACCGTATCCGATACGGGAACGGAACAGCCCGGAGAATCACTGTACTTAAACCCGGAATTTCTAGACATTTAAAGTTCTCGTAACAATTTTTGGACCTATTCCAACATTGGGATTCCGCAATTGTATTATGTATACCTACCCTTTTATTAGCCGTTCCCTTTAACCTACTTTCATTGAGCAAATAAAGGCGAGCCGTTCCACTGGAAATGATTTTAATAAAAAGAACTTAATCTTTGTAGCCGTTAACAAAAGGAAATCATTTGGACTGTACCCTTTAGTCCTCCGACGCCCTCCATTCGGAACTGAGCAATTCAACGAAGAATTACATATCTCAGCGCCATTTTGCGATAATATAAACGACCTTTGGGTGGAGGGTAACAAAACATATAATATTTTTATAATGTGTTTCCTTTTCATTAAACTTTTTTATGCGATACTCATGTATATATGCGATACTCATATTATGTATGTATGTAATGACCGTTTCATTTTTTACTATGCTTCATCTTCACACTTTCTTGGCTTACTACTAAGATCATCGTTTGGTAAGCTTAACTATCTGACTGAGTTCGCTAATCTTCATCAATTTACGCATGTCCACTTCTTTCAACACCTAAATAGCTTAGCTCTATTACGGAACATCAGCCACTTCCAAATCTTTAACTTTACCAACTTACACTTCGTTTAAAATTCCATCTCGCTCCCAAAGACTACCTATCTTCAAATCGATAGTAAATCTATAACATTCCACTTCAAATTCTCGTCACGTCTTCCGCCACTCGAAACATAAATAATTTTTCGTGCAAAATAACGTCTATATTCAGTCGGATATGTATTCTGCTCACTTTATCGCTGGTTCTTACGAGTTTTTATCGTGAGAGGAGAGCCTAGAATTAATGGGGACGATTACTACGGGTTTAATAGAAATATCGCTCAGATAGAGGTAAACACACAGGAGAATGATGATGATAATATTTTGTGTGTTTGTGCTGTCAGTATTTGCTAATACAATTAGTGCTTCGACCACTTCAGTCATATGAACTCGTATGATGTTCTTATTGACTCATCAATCATCGTCGAGGTCAAATTACTGTGTTTTGTTATTGTTGTATTAGAATTCCTTGAATTGATACATTCAGATGAAATCATTTACTTTCTTGATATACTCAGATATATTTATTATCTTGGAAAATATTATGTATGTTAAGGTTGAATTCTTTTCAATCCCCACACTTACATCCTAACCACAGCAAATCCATTCATGAAATCCGCTAATTAACCATACAAAGCTCTTCTTAAGTAAGTAAACAAATAAAACACAAGTTCTCTCCAGCAAGTAGTGAAATCAAAGCTCCTCGCAAGTGTTTACTTACAAAACAAACTCATTAGATGAGTTGCTAGTTACCTCATAATCTACGCTAACAGTAGCAATTAGCTGTTGAAACAATAAACCCGGAAACTACGTCTTATTCAGTTAACTTTGAAGGAAGAGCTTTTGTTATGTTGCTATCATCATCGACGGAACGTGCTTCGTATGGAACTGTAGTTTTGTCAGAGACTTCGATGTATAGAAAACTGATATTCAATAAGTAAACAGAATAGTTTGTGTCGCGATAAAGGAGGTAGTAACAATGCCCGAACCTATATGAATGATGATATTAGTTATTTGAAAGATGTTTTTGTTTAATCTGCATTTTGCACCACATTTCCCTAAAGCTGGAAGAAAATAAAAAGCTTCAATTCCGAAACTGAAATAATTATTCAAAAGAACATAACACCAAGAACGAAGGCGCAATTTAGTTACTTTATTAATATTCTCTTCTGAATCCGTGATAAAAACTTGTTCAGATCTTGGCACCTCATCTGCAGACAATCTGGTTTAAAATATGGTGTAACTCCAGCGGCTTTTCACTTAAATTTTTATGCTCTTTGAAATCTAGATAGGAGGATCTGGGGCGTGGGGCGATAAGGATGCGGATAAAAAACGTAAAAATGTCTAATGGGGCTGTGATGTGAGGCTCATCGATCATGGCTTAGAAAAAAGTAAAGAAAGATAGCGGTATTAAGGTAGAGAAATGTGTGTGATTTGATTTGAAACTAGCGAGTGGAAGTTAATAAAGTAGTAGACTATATTATACAAAGAATTACAAGAAGAGAAGGAAGAAAAGAACAGTGCTATATATTACTTAAAGTTGGTCGCTATAAGCATTTCTACAGAACAATCATATTTTGAGAGAAGAGAGTGGAGCTTTTAACTTAAACAACACTGTTTTTTGGGACACAACACGTTTAGTATATTCATGACATTTCTCAAGTCCTTTCAAATGTATTAACAAGAAAAGTACGTTACTTGACTGGCCTGAAATTCCTTTGTCAAGTAAGGTAGAACTTGCGACTAAAATAATGATAATGACTGGAATTTGAAAACACTAAAGAAGATTCATAAATGGAAGTCGACGAGGGTTAGGCCACGCTTCCCCATAGGGTTTTTTAAAAGTGTGACTAAAGGATTACGTCGGTCGATGCTTCTATGCGCTAATAAGACAAACAACGTATTTCAAAGCCTTGCGACACGCCAATATTATCTTAGGATAAGAGCAACATAATATTATGTACGGAACCACGAACCACGTATGGCAAAGTTGTAATTATATATAAACTCTTCCTGTGATTATTCACAGACAGTTTTGTTCCCAATTTCAATTGTCATACTAGTTTATTCAGTTTCATTAAGCATGGGCTTATTCACTCCGCTGCTAAACCAAAATGTTCTAATAAAATTAGAACGTCTTCCAGACAGATGTTCGCTCCTGCATTAAGGTCGAGCTGCCCGGAATGTTCTAGCAAGCGTCAGATAAACGCTGCAGCCATAATTACAATAAATTCACATTTAACACTGCAGTTCAGCACAGACGCAGCGACATGTTCTGAGTACAATGCAGAAAATAACAGAAAATCCATATAAATGCGTGTTAAGAAACTTTTTCGTAAGAACGAAACGAAAGTTAGGACGAGTAATCGATCACGTTTAGTCAACGTCAATCGTACCTTGTTGAGGAAAACCCGATGTTACCGGTGAGGTTCTAAAAACAGATAGTCGGGTTGTGTGTGACCGTTCAACTCGTCTAATCAAGTCGAATGAAGTCGCAGAAATAACGCAATAAAAAAAGGGACGCATTGCTGATCTACTGCCTTCCCAAAACCTTCCCATTACCTTGAGCGATAGGCGAAATAGTAAATACTTCTCCAACTAATTGACTGCAGCCGAAGAACCAATCAAAGACATCTTGCAAAAGACTCTCGTTCGAATATGTATAAGAGGAGTCTGTTAAAAAATATCTCCCTCCGTCTTAGCAAAATTTTCGCGACTTGCACAAACCGTTTCTTCTGCACCCGTCTCACTGTTCACTGGCGCGATGTTCGGCTCTGACGTCATCGCTCCGAATAACTTCGGGTCAAGGACGGTCCGGAAGGGGTGGCCGATCGCGTGCCCGAAACCGACGATAATTCTAATACATTACTTACATAAAGTATCAAGTAGGTATATATGCTGTAGTTCGCAGTTTGTTATGTAAAGTAATAAAAGATTAGTCGTGAATATAAAATGTGTGTTCATTATAATACGATATGGCCAAAAATACGCTGCATAATCAATCACCTACATCAACTGTCTAATGAGTATTTGACAGCACATACGAGTATGTAGGTTTCGTGGATCCGCAGCCAGACAGTGCCAGTAGCCACAGAGCCGCAAAGTTCCATCATGAAGCTGCAACAAAACAAAACTCGGTTATTTGAAACTACATTGTTGTTATCTAGTAACTAAACCTAGGACCCCAAGCTCAGCGCCCTTATAAGTATGGCAGACCAATAAAGTATCCGTCGAGGGTATTCTCGAGCCGGCTGCATAAAACAAAGTATTGAATAGGCCGCGATAACATCACCTTGTAAATCAGGCACTAGCCGCTACCGCTCCAATGTTATCTGATTAATTACTGATAAGATCCGCCAAGAAATTATACAAAGATTTTTCATTTACAAAGATCAACATTTACCTTCGTGACCGATATTTCTTCCACCGAATGCTCCAAAATAATTTCGGCAACAGCAATAACCTCTTCCGTCACACAAAACTAATCGTTCGTATTTGTTTTCGGACTTCGTAATTGTTTTCACCTACAAATCATTTGAGTGCTAACCCTGACCCCACTATCCTTCAGAAAACAAAAGACGAGTTGAAAACATTCCGTGTTTTCGCACTATCCGAACCGATTTGTCTTGCCACCTAATCAGTAAAATAAAATGTGGGGGGAATTCTTTCGTACTAAGACCGTTATTAATCCCAATTTGCCCGCGTCCGAATCAGACTCTTCGCTCGACATTGATATATGGCTAATGGCTACAGTATTGTTCAAACTTTTAGCAGTTTCACCTTGGCATGAAGTATAAAAATGAGATTAATATGCTAAACGTAGGACGGTGCTCGTACTTAAACATGATTGATACGTTTATGAAAAGTTTAACCACTCGAAACTCGAGTAAAAGGTCGGATAGTTCCTACCTATATAGTGAAGCCGGAGAATAAGAATCGGATGTGGACATTTGCAAAGTACCCAAGACCGACATTCCTTACATACCTCCCGCGGCCATCAATAACCGCAAAATTACATAAAATACGTGAATAAGCAAATGATAGAGCGAAGTATAGAAAAACGGCCCGGGATTTGTATAAATTCTCCATCAGTCATCGAAAGAGGTAAAGTTATCGAGTTTTCCATAGTGGGAAAAATGTTGGGAATCCCGCCCCGGGGTGTCGAAGGAATACATTATCCCGTGGATCCGCACACCTGAGGCCAACCCTCGCAGTAACGGCTTACTTAAATGGTCACTAAACAAGCACCCCTCCATACGTTTCCCATCGTGAATGATTAATTGAGTCACATTAAATAAATGTCATTAGCGGTTCGTTTCATATGCGTGGTGTATATATGAAGAAATTCACGTTAATGGCAGGTTATATTTCATCTGACGTCATATTTCCCTCCCTAATGCCTCTTGTTAATTGTTATTTGAACTTTTACGACATTTCTCCATTTATCTTTATTAAACAATACAAATAAAGTCAAAGTGCAACTTATTCTCTCTCGGTAGGGATCCATAAGTTCAACGGAACCTTTTCTGAGCAAACGTAACGCAATAGATTTTCTATTTCCGACTGCAAATAAAACTCTTAGCTCGTATTTCTCATAGCGTTACCTTTTCTTATTTTAGTTGTTAAAGTACAGGATGTTAGTAATAAATTGTAGCTTCATAAAATGGCGTCTTATGACTAGTTGAGTAACGTTTCTAGATTATATCTAAAATCTTCTTCCGCGTTATTGTTTGAAAGACGAATATTTATGTAAAAAGCGCGCTGCTTACTTCAAATTAAAATATTTATTTCAACTTCTTGGCTTCAATTATTTTCCATTATATTCTAGCTCATCTACCAATATCGTCAGAGCGTAACCAATATCAGCCAATCTACACAAGACCATTATTGCCACAGTGAGAACATCACATAATATCGATAGTGCTCCCAAGAGGAAAAAATGCACATACGGAATAACCCCCGACTATCAGAGGCAATTCCCTTACCAGCCCGTGCTCACCTACGATCCCGCTTACTTGCATTTTGCCCTCATAAAACAGCCGCACAACACGAAAACTTTCGCAGGCAAAACTTGTTGTAATATAATTTTAGTTGACAAAACTTGTGTTCAAAAGAAAATTGTTTTTCCTACGTACGGCAAGGTGGCGCGCCTGTTCACTACCTTTGAGCTGTTTAATCTGAGCCTTTCAAAGCTCCTCTGAGTTGCCTTTTACGTTATGCGACAAGACTTGAATTAATCTTCTTTTGAAAGTAGGAAGATATTGAAACCATGTTTAATAAGTACATGTACTATGACTATTAATTTAGGAGATTTCTGCTTGAAGTTAAATTTTAGTCCTGGAATCATGAGGTCTTCAAATTGATATCACATAAACCTAAGTCTTTTTACCGCAGAATATCAGCGTCGTAATTTTCATGAAACCTAACAGAAGCAATTTACACTTCAAAACTATTTCCTTTTCCAGAAAATATACCGTTGTTTTAAGATAAAACACCGAACATACATCCGTACTTACACAGGCAATTATTTCGGACGTTTCGCCTAGCTCAAAGCCAGACACGGAAGCGTCACATCTATTGTCACTCTTATCACGTCTCAAGATTTGGGACCAGCAGTGCCTTTATTCCCCTGCCTATTCAATATAACTTCCCCGAACTTCTCTTGTTTACCCATTACCAGTTAAATGTTAAACAAACCAAGGCTAGAATAATAGTCGTCTATGTTCTAATTTGATAAGTTTCTCGATACGAACTTAGGTTTCATTTCTTCATTATTAGTTGGTGCTTCGCTTTGAGTTTCCTAATAAATGTTAGTTTTGTTATCCTTCAAGGCTTTGAATTATCGCTGAACTTAAATGCTGAGTACTTACAGTTTAAAAACTATGGTTGGAATCAATTGGTGTAGATAATAATGACACACGAATCATAGGCGCCTCCACCAATTTATGAACAAGTATGTGGAGTTATCAAGCTTCAACTGAACGAGCAGGAAAATAGACAGTCAAAACATAATAACTACTCTTCAAACATTCAGGATCAAAACAAGCGCCAATCCCCGATAGTTGTTGTGTAGCTGCCCGTAATAGGAACCAATAAGCTTCAGGTGTAAACATAATAAATCACGTCGGAAGCGGCGCCGTTACGATAAGCCGACGCATCTTACGTTCGAGGGCCGTCCATTACATACTATTCGAGTAAGGAGCTAAATATGAAATTTGAAATATGGTCGCGGAAGATGTTAAAGCTCTGAACATTTTTTGTCGGGAAAATGATGGGCTTTATGAGTATTATGGCAGCCATTATGGGTTCTATAATATGGCGAGATTGCAATTTAGAGAGTGTATTTTTATATCCAGCTTTACGAATGATTTTACCATTAGATCATGAATGGTTGCGTAAAAAACTTCTTATATTTTCATTGAATTTACCTACTGAACAGTATTTCGCCATGAAATTAAGGCTAAACATAGTTTATTATGTAACTAGCTACCGCCCGCGTGAATGTTGAAAATTATCCCAAAGGAACCTACGCCCGGGACGAAAGTATCCTGTGTCCTATTCAAGGACATGGTCTACTCGCGTGCAAAGTTTCATCGAAATCGGTCCAGCGGTTTAGCAAGCGTAACAGAGAGACAGAGTTACTTTCGAATTTATAATATTAGTAGTTTCAGCCTTTGAAGAATTCTTCATCAATTTTTCTTTTCATCAGATCACGATTAAAAGTTGTAGGTTATAAACTATCTGTGTGCCGAATTTCATCCAAATATGTTAAGTTATGTTTGCGTGACACAGGAGCAAAAATTCGTCAATCTACCCATCCTTACAATTACTTTACTGTAGGTTTCCTGAATCCCTTTCACCAGACTGAAAATAGTTAACGTTATAACTAAAATAGACCTTTATATTTAAATCATAACTGTATTAATTATGTCTAAAATCGATACTTGTGACATTTAGAGGCGAGCTATTTCTGAGATACGCCGAAACGACCACCGAGGTTAAAGTATAAAGGTCATCCATTTATAACACAAACAATGGAACATTCTCTGTTCTAAATAAAAGGAAAACGGAACCTGTAAATAAAGGTTCTATAAAACCTCTTTTAGCTCTTTCAACCAAGCAAAGCCAAAACGAAGGGCTATCACTGTAACAGTCCTGAGACGATGTTGATGAATGAGCTAGCAATATGACGTGTTACTAATTTTTTTTGCTGACTCCTGGATTTAGTTTTTGAACTTTATGTTACTTCAACTATTACACACTTTGGATTGACAGCACTTCAATAAAAATATGGTGTCAAAACTAACACGAATTTAAGCATGGGTAACATTTTATTAACATGTAAAATGAATAGAGAAAATCAGCAATTCATTCTAAATACCTAATTAACAATTTATGATGTTTATGCATGAACGTCATACGGTCTGCTGACTATTCAGAGATGGTTTACAGCGGTGTTTACATTAGGAAACTAGTGTCCTGAAACTCGATGGAAACTGTAGCTTCGTTTCTCATTTATAATTGTGGTAAGAGATCTATAATAGTGTAGGTTATTCTTTATTGAACTACGAAATTATAAGACAGCTCTTTAAAATAAATCTAAATTGTATGCGTAAATTGGCGGTCTAACCGCTGACAGCGATATCTACCAGACAGCGCCTTGGGTGGACTAAAAGAACTAAAAAATGACACGAGGTAGTTGACGTAGGTATCGTTTTCGCCCTTCCATTGTCGAAAAGGCAAAGTGTCCATTGCATTTTGAGTTTGATACACAGTCGTAGATTGCAAGCAGTTTTCTGGGGGTCTACTCTCTAAGCCCGAAAAGTCCGTGGTTTCGGCCTTAGCGTCGGGCGTTTTCTACTCCGTATCACCTACGGACTTAAGATTAGTCCCGAACCCGAACTGAGAACAACTGTCAAATCGTGTTGTCATATAATCTTAGTTCGGGTTCGGGAAATCCCTGAATTGTAAACTCTGTTACGTATCGAAACTCACATTTGAAACTGCAATATGTACAGAACACACCTGTGCCGAAAAAAAAATGCCTATTCCCAAAGCCCCAAATAAAAATAGTGCTTAGTTTCGCCACCCCGTTTTTGTGACACTGGGCGCACATTGCCGAGTGCCACTCTACCCACTATGTCATCTATAGGGCAACTTAACACCGCACTATGCATTGGGTGACACCAAACGCAAAATTCGTAGATTAGTCACCTCATTTTTTTAATACTTACTATTATTTATAGACTCACGTTAATCTCAATCTCACCTGATGAAGTGGTTTACGATGGATCACGCTTGCCTATTTACTCTTGACTTCAAGACCCCAGAGGGCCTAGCAATGTTTTGACGTATATTAACGTAACAGTATCGTTAATTAAAGTGAATTTATTTCTCAAATAATATTTATTTGAATTGGATACTATAATAAAATATATTCATATTTTTTGTATAATAAAAATTGTGTTTGCCGCATAAAATTAAACCAAAATACTATGTTTTTTATATTCAAAATTCACTCACGTTAACGGTTACTATATATAGGTCGAAACATTCGTCCTAGGCCCTCAGGTTTTGTCAGGGTTGCGGATTTTGTTCGAAAGAATCACCGCGGCCCTGGAACGCAAAGGGCACTAGGAGGAGCACAGATGGGATTTAGTCAGTAAGAGTCTGACACTCCCTCCCCGCTCCACCCAGAGTGGAAGGAATCATTTGATGATTACGCATTCATAAATGAAAAAAAAAATGGTTCTCAGGTTGTAGATATCAGTAAACACAAACAAGCAAGGAATTTCACTCCTTAGCTCGCACAATAACAGTATTCTAAAAACGTTTTGTGGGTATGCATTTTTGTCCATCGAAACTCACACTACACAGTGGGCACACCATTTAGTCACTAAAAAAAGAATTTGAACTTTTAGTCCAACCCGAGACTCGGCTGGTTCATCGTGGCTTTTTCAGTCCATTTCTTTGATTTATTCGACTGTCTCCCTCGTGCGCACGACTAACGATTGTAATTGAGCACTCTTGTATCTGTAACCTGATTAGGAGATCTTTTGAATGACAGAATTAATAAGAACAGTGTCAAGGGGCCCGGGATTGATCAAATAGGCCGTTTCATTTTTTTCTTAATCGTTTGGCTAATAAGTTTGTATTGAGAGGCTAAACAACACTATTACTAACGAAACGCAAGTAAAACTCTTTTTCTTTCATTCATTTTAGTGATAAATGAAGAGTAAAAGATCTATCAGCAGACTTGGAAACCAATGACTGACTGATTTATTTTTTGCAAAAGATCTATTGAAGTGTCGTGATTAATGAGGCTACCACAAATGACTGAGGATCGATGAAGTATTGACGTCCCCAGACAAAACATTCCCTATCCACATGAATTACCGACAATTTCCGTCCGTTTTCGCTATGAAAGCATTTAATTCACCAATAGCAATAAATAACACGAATAAAATATAAAACTTCTCCGAAATCCACGGTCCGTGCCAATTACCCAGGAATGAAAACTGAATATTCACGGAATCGAATGTTTTTTTCATTCAGCAGCAACTGTACCTACACACCTAAGGGTTGTTACACATTGTATTAATTCAGCAAGCTGCAATTTACCCATTTTCTTGTTTTTTCTGGACCTTTACAATAAATCTGCCTAGCCTTATGCTAACCTTTTTTTATGGGACAAGCCACACATTCCCAAACCCCTGCAACTCCTGAAAGCCAGAATCAACAGTGGCGATCACCAGAAAAATGCCTAGTCAGTGAAGCTCGGCGAGTCCCAGAGAAACGATTCAAACTGTCTTTGATCCTGCAACGAAATTAATCAGAAAATAACAGCAGAGGATCAGGAAAAAAAATATAATTTCCTCTTCCCAACTATGTTGGGGTCGGCTTCGGTCAAACCGGCTGAGTACTGAGTACCAGTATTTAACATGGACCGACTGCCTAGCCCTCAACAAACCAGTAAATCAATTGATTAACTTGAACAAAATTACGTATTAATTTCAAATAAACCATTTGAATTCAATAACACGAAGCTGTTTGTACGTTCCAAAGCGTAGATCTCTATGGAGAAGAATGTGCAAGAAACTCCACGGACACTCTTTTAAACCATTTTATGTTTTACAAAAACAATGTTAAGAAAGAAAAAACAATTACTAACAAGTATTAAATATTAAAATAAGCTAGTGACAGTAAGATGATTCCGTGCTTCGGATGGCACGTAAAAGCTGGTGGTCACGGCCGCCAAATGGCAGTCGTCAAATAGACCATGTCAGAGGCCCTTGAGGCGGTTTAGAAACTCTGACACTAGGGTGTGTGGGGTCGTTAGATATGACCAGTTCCACTGATGCTGCCCGTTCACAAACATGACGCGTGCATCAGCACCATTCAGCTCAACCATTTTGAAGGGAACTGAATGATCTGATACACGAACCACCATCTGCGAGACATGGGGTCAGCGAGTTCTATCAAACTAGTCCGTTATGTCTCAATGCTAGGCAAAATCCTCCCGCTCTTCGTTTTCCACACATGCCTGTCATGCCATTCTGTGCTAGACGGGCCCGTCAGGGCCAGAGCCCGCCAGGGTTACGAATTTTATTCGAAAGAGTTACCGCGGCCCAGCAAAGCAAACGGCACTAGGAGGACCACGGATGGGTTTTAGTCAGTAAGAGTCTGACACTCCCTTCCACTCCGCCCAGAGCGGAAGGATTCATCTGATGATTTCCCATACATAAAAAAATGCCATTCCGTGCCAGTCCTTCCGTTAGGAGTCAAGGTCGTCCCTCCATAGACGAGTTAAAGTTCTCATCATGTGCCTCAAGCTTAAGACTTCAAAATTTTAATTCAATATCTATATTATTTCTGTGTTACAGATGAAACATTCAACGTAAACCTGCCAGCGAAATGAACTTCACTATATGAATTAAAAATGATTTCCAAAATTTGTATTTTGTTTACATAATTCTGTATTCATAAAGTTCAGTTTCGTTCACAAACTTGGACTTTATGCTAAAGAGGGCATGAGATATACCTGATGTTCTGTATTTGTGTTTTTTGATATATTTTCATTAATTATCACCTTTACTTAGTACTGAAAAGCTTCATAAAACGTTTTTTTGCTAACGGATTTTTAACTGACTATAAAACCCGACGAACTTACTTTATTTTTTTTTAATCTAGCATCCAGGCTAATGAATAATTTATTTTTAACCTAGGTAGGTTAAAAATAAATTGTTAAGTAATCTGAAATGTTACAGAAACTAGAAGGAAATATTATTAGATTAGTACCACAAGGTGACTTTTAGGAATGCGTATTTGAATGCAGCAGAAGTGGCCTTGAACTTTATAGAACTGAGTCGATATCATGAAAGCTGCGGTTATACCACAACAACAATGTCCTTCTAACATACACGCACATATGCATCTACATAATAAACGAAACTAAGAGAGAATTTTGTTACCGACATTCCGTAAATTACAACATTCTTGCTACACCCGGTAGAAGCATCTACATTTAAAAGCGTTAATACATTACTTCAAATCAGATAAAGAAAACTGATAACATCAGTACCTAATAGAATAACAAAAAAGCAATTTCTCAACATGAAAGTTCTCCATCAAACGATAGAATCGCGTGTCCGACATATCCATAGATAAAGCCAATTCGATTTCCATGAACAACACATTTGACGTGATTATTATTGCACTGGCATTTCACTGAAAAATGACCACAGAGGTAATTAATAAACTGTTACTTAAATAAGTGGTGTGGGTTACACCACTATGTTCCTATGGGGTGAATAACGTAAATCAACGTGCCGGCGCCATATTCAGAGCGCCTAAGTAATCCGAGGCACGCAAAGCGATATTTTACCAGCCGTTCCTTCATACATAATACATTTCCACGTAAGAATATATGCTTCAAACTAAACAAATGTAACTTATTTTCATGCGAAACTCCGTTTTCGTATCTATTTAGCTCTAAAATGTTGTAGTTTACAAACAGCTATTCTGACATTATTGATCGGCTTTTGATAGTCATGCGCTAGGACACTTCGCCACAAATACGGGCGACCGGCTTACCTAACCAACCATTAATACAAAAGGGAAGTAACAATTGAATGACCCCGAAAACAAAAGATAAGAACAACATTTTGTTAATAAAACGAAGATAAAATAAACGCCAATCAACAGTCGGAGAAACAAAAGAAAATTATGAGAATTTCTTTACATATTACATGAAACATTGCTATTTTACGCTCTGGTATCCGCAAACCAACATAAATCTGATATTAAGCCTTATTTCAAAGGAATAAAGCCTCGTTTCGTTTAGATTTACGAACAAAGAGTGTACAAATTCTTACTGTTTGCCAAAAGATATTCCCGGGAGTCGCATACATACATTACACATAATATGTATTTATAATACGTTCGCCATAAGCTGCAAAATGCTCCTGGGATAAATATCAATGGTTTCGTGATTTTGTGGAAATATTAAAAGAGACTGTTAGCTTACAGACGTTACCACCACTATTAGGTATTATATTATGTAAGAATAGATTTAAGCAACGCGTTCTCAGTTGCATGCAGGATAAGTTACGCTTTCAACTTCAATCGATTTCACTCGTAGGTAACTTCTTGGTAAATACGTTTGCATTTACTTGGCTCTGTTGCGCTTTTGCTGCTCCTTTTTCTTATCGCAACGAACGAGTAGGACTTCAGTATCGACACCGCTGTGAGGTTTGTTTCACATTTCACAAAAGGAAGCAGAATTCCTGGCACCAGGAACGGTTACGTAAATGAACAAGAATAATTTGCGAAAGTAACCTCTACCTCTTGAAAGCGAGTCGACATTTTGAAATGACATTTCCACTACAGACTTGACAGTGCTGGCAAACATATTTAACCATTCATAAATCTATCTAATTAGCCCGTTATGCTACACTGCTGGGCAAAACCCTCCCTCATCTTTTTCCATACCACGTCTGTCATCTGCCATTGCGTACCAGTACATCCAGTTAGAGTCAAGTTCATCTCACCGCCTTCGTCTCAGACCCATTAAATACAAGGTCGATATCACCTTGTATTAATTTAATGGGTCTACTCCCACTTAAGAGTAGCTGCTTTAACCAGAACTAAATAATTACTATCTTTGCAGGTTCCGACGCCGAACCAGTTTGGAAGCTCCAGGATCCGCAGTTTGACCAGGGCTACGGATCAGAGCGTTCCCCAGAAGACGACTACGTTCCTCCTATCGTACCTCCAATATCTTTGGAAAATTACGAAGGGGAACTACGATTAATCTACCCGTTCATCAATGATGGTAAGTGGAAGAATATACATTTGCTTTCTCTGAATGACCAAAATGCGAATTTAATTTTCATCAAGACCGGGCCTGACTGTCCTTTGAGTGTTTTAGGGTTCCCAATGGGTAAAACGGGACCCTATTACTAAGACTCCGCTGTCCGCTGTCCGTCTGTGTATTTTTTGGTAATATTCATAGTTTCGGAGCTGGCCCTCCATGCCCATGGAGTTGATTAATTCGTATCCCAAAAATATCCTGGTTTGAAAATGCAAATGGAACTCTCCTTAATTAATTACAAAACATTGACAGATTGAAACCACTCCATAATACCACGTTTGCCAACTATATTGAACGACCTAAATTAACGGATAGGTGATCACTTTGCATTAATCACTCATCCATTAATTAAGGTGCGTTTGAATCAGTTGCTGCTTAACTCCAGAACGCAGTAACGAACACATAAAAGTGTCACCGAAACTGAACTTTTTTAGTACAGAACTTTAGCGTGGTAGTGTTTCTGAGGCTTTTGCCCCCAGGATTAATATAACTTGGCCGGAGTAAGCACCTTAGCAACACCATTCAAAGCTCGCGACTTGAGTGTTTGCCTTTGACACACGCGAGAGGTCGTTGCTATTTGAGCACGCATATTGTGCCAGTCAAGTACAGAAAACACCACTTTAAATGCAGGAGTAAAGGTACTGCTCATCGGTGTATGTTAACACTGAACATATATGTACCTATGTGTGAAATGCGTTGATAAAATGCTCACCGGCAGGAATCAAAGTGTACTAATGAATATTTAACCAATGTAATAATAATTTTGTAAATCAAATCGACAATCAATTATCATCAACAATTAATTTGTTTAAAATATTCAATCAACTGCTATTTTGCATACTAGAGTAGGTAAATTATAATTCCGCATCAACAAATTGACGTCCCAATTTTTCACCATTCGAATTTGTCACTCTTTTCTTTTATCTTGCTACATGTATGCTTCCTGGACATCCAATAAAACCCTTGTCACTTCTTACGGCCCCCTCGGGTTAAGATGAAGATAGAACTTATCTTAAACCAGATCTAGAATGGCTTATTCGAACCAGACTTTCTTTGATAACTGTTTATTTTCATCATCAAGTTAACTTCCTAAAATTCATATATCATTTCTACATTCGAATAAGAATTGATTTACATCTGCCATATTGAATTTATGACATATCCACTGTCATTGGCGGAACATGACAGATTGTTCGATATGTCGTTTATCAAACAAAACCAATCCAATCGTAGATCGGTAATAAATTAAATCCGTGAACAACACTATGAATATGTTATGAGCAATTTGGTTTGTGTTGGGATTGTGATGACTATCCTCATACTAGATAAGAGTGTGTTGGTTAAATGCGATTTTATTGGGCACGTGGTTTCTAATTTCGTCCAGCTTATCATCTTAAAACACTTCCGTAAACGTTTTCAAGTTAGCTCCCACTATTAGTACTTTACCAACAGCTGTTAAGAACTGCAAAATCCAACTTAAAGATCGAGTGCAATTCATCTGGGTAACGTAAGTGCTCCCCAAGACGCGCATTCGGTTTCTGCTTCAGTGGGTCACGTTCATACAAGCGTGCGGTTTCATCTGTTCTTTGGTAGGATACGGCTTTATCTCAACCAATAAACGTATTACAAGCGGCAAGAAGAAGTTCAGTTTCTAGTTCAACGTATGTGCCATAGTTACCCATTTCCCTTGGCTCTGAGAAGTCGTGGGATAATGATCGATTGATACATGCCTATTCATTTCTATTCTGAGAAAGACGGAACATAAGTTTACCTAACATGACGCCTTTTTCCCAGGGATAGTTGGAAACTTTCTTTATAACCTACGCCTTTTACTGTGGAGATAGGCCGAAACTACAGAACACCACACTCCACATACTCCTTTGGCACCCAACTTTCTTTCGTGTTCCTTGAAAAAACTAAAATAAAATACTTTTCAAGCAGTCTGATGCTGTTGGTAGTATCAAATCAGTGTGGAAGTAAAATAAATGGCACCAACTGCATCAGTCTGCTTGAAAAGTGAATTGTTTGGAACGTTTTAGTCGTTTTTGGGCGTTCGGGTTTTTTGACACAAGTATTTTTTTTAATTCCTACATTTTTGTGAGTAAGTAACATTTATGTAAACCTCCCCGCGAGCCCTTTATTTTTAGATTAAAAAAAAATTTGGCTGCCCTAATATAGCGCCAAAAATCGGGCATTTTAATTTTTATACAACGTGTAACAGAATAAACACAATACCTCTTAAGGGGTCATTGTACTCATCATTATGAATAACTTTCACTATGGGACAAACACCGAAAATCGCGTTGAAAATTGACAGGCCCATACATTTCTGTGCGCATAACTCGACAAAACGTAGGTACTGAACAGCAGATTTTTTACGCGATTTCGGGATTGTTCCCATAGTAAAAGTTGTTCATAATGATGAGTAAAATGACCCCTTAAGAGATTTTGCGTTTATTCTGTTACACATTGTATTCCCAGTGTCACTCTCACAAGACGAATCTAACGACACCTCTCAAGCTAAAATTCATCAAGCCACTTAGGCTACAGAGCGTGCTAAAGAAATATATGTACATACATACAAACAAACACTCGAAAAAACACACCCCTCCGTCTGGGGCGGTCGGGTAAAAAGGTGAATATTTTCCTGAGGTTGAATCCTAAGATATTGGCATTTATATATTGAATGTTAGAAAGGCTGTAGGCGGTGAATATAAATGTGAGTTTGAAAGTGTAAGGGATCCTGTATAAAACCCGGTCTAGCCCGAGGAGCGGTGTTAGAATTATTGATATAGAGGTCGCTAGATCCGAAAACAGAGCTGTGATGTCGTTTGCAGAATCATTCTGTATCTTCTCTTATCGGTAGTTTGAAATAAGTCGGGTATTTTGTTATACAGAACAAGAAGTTAGTGATGTGTTAAGATACCTAGAAGATATTGGGAATATACCCAATCTACATCCACACATATGCAATTTCATACATACCTAGGCATATGTGCTGCTAATATAATCTCAATATGGTTTCCTAGTTCAATATTATCTGGTTTAATATTACGCAGCGTACCTTGTTAATTAACTAACTGTATTGACGTACACAGGTTGATTATATTTATTTATGACCTTAACTACCAAATTGGACGTTCAAGAAACTTTATTCTTTAAAATGTAGAGTATTAAAAGGAACCTTTTATAACTTTTTTACTCTTTAAGAAATATTTTTACCGTCAAAATGCAATAACACAGCAGTCGAAAAAAAAGCCAATTCAACATCACAAACTTTTGGAAAATTTAATTTCGTCCGAGATCTTTTCTTTGTCCTTTATCAGGGCCGAATCCTTACGAATCGGTCCTCGGATAAGTTCGGGAACAACTTGCGAGTAATTGGCTCTGTGTTGTGTACCAAACTGTCCCACTACTTCAAACTTATAAAGATTTTTTGGAATTCTTTGATTTCTTTTTTTATAAGAAACTAGCGGTCGTCTTTGCAAGTGTGCAAAGTATATAAATAATACAAAGTACTTAAAGTTAAAATTACCTTATTTTTTTCTATCGGATGCTTACGTTAAATTTCGTTAAATAAAAAAACCTATACAACGTGTAACAGAATAAACGCAATACCTCTTAAGTGGTTATTGTACATGAGTACAATAACCCCTTAAGAGGTATTGCGTTTATAACATAACATAAAAAAAAATCAGCTGCTCCATACATTTCTGTGAGCATAACTCGGCAAAATGTACCAAACAGCTGATTTTTTTTTATAATTATTTCGGGTTCGGTCCCATAGTAAAAGTTGTTTATAATGATGACATTATAAACAACTTTTACTATGGGACCAAACCCGAAATCATCTGTTCAGTACATTTTGAGTTATGCTCACAGAAATGTATGGAGCAGCTGATTTTTTTTTTGCGATTTCAGTGTTGGTACCTTAGTAAAAGTTGTTCATAATGATGAGTACAATGATCCCTTAAGAGGTATTGCGTTTATTCTGTTACACGTTGTATATTTTTATGATTTTATAAGTATAGACATCAATAAGATTAACAACAAGGCCCTTATTCCAAGGTGGTATGAAGGAACGCTACCCAACTCAGTCGCCATGACACCGGAATAAATAACCTTCGATCATTGTCAATCAATAACAAGATTGCCAATTCTACAATTTTTTAAGCAACGTTCGAATTCGCAATCTGTCAAAAAAACCTTAATTTCAATGCATTGCTGACAGATTGCGATAATGCGAACATTGCTTAAAAATTAGTATCTAGAATTTTTTTTTAAATTAGTATCTAGAATGGCACTAAGATAAAACTTTCAATTCGATTGATTCGAGTGTCAGTTCCTCCTCAGGAACTGACTTGGAATATATAATCCAAAAACAAGTGAAAATCGGAAAAATCATGTTTTAATTTTGGACAGATGATTGTTGGACTTTTACATAATTAACTTAGCGTTGAAAACAACATTATTTTGACGGCTTATTAATAGAAATTTGTTCTTCAAAGTAAATAGGACGTTCGGCATTTAACTATCCGATACCCCTAACAAAACGCCATCGTTAATTAATAACTTTGTTGCAAACAAACGAAAACTAATCAGAGGCAAATTAATGGATTGCTAATTAAAACTACGTTAATATAATATTCTCTGACTACCGAGGCTACACGTAGAACGATAGTACTGAGAATTACAGAGGTAGCATTTAAGGCTGCGATCCATTGGAGTGGAGTTTAGCGGAAAAGTGCAAACATTTCTTTTAATGTTTTACTAGCCTGAACTTGTACGCTTTAGTAGATTTACAAGATTTTTTTGAAAAATATATACCTATCCATTTCAGCTAGCATTAAAGCTTACTAACGTACCTAGCTGCTGCTTTTTTTTAAATGACCTACTTTTAATCTATTCAGTATGTAGCAGCTACTCGGACTTATTGATTCAGGCCCTAAATTGTTTCAATTAAACTTAGCGCTGATTCGTATAGTTAAACCTATTAACATACTTCCATTTGCTAAATAGATGAAAAGACTGATTACAGTCATTCATAGTAAACCAAACCACCAATAACATCATTAAATCCATTTAACTTCCCAATACCACTCTGACGTTTAAAAACAAACGTCAATCATTAACGGCCGCCATTTGTAATTTCACCTGTCAATAATGACATAACATCGCAACGCAGATGTTAATTGCAAGCGACAATTATTCGATTAATGACTCGAACATATTGACTGGTGTAAATCGTTAATTGTATTGTCGTGTTACAGTGTTAAATGATTATGTTTTGTCCTTCAGGTACAGATGTTGGTTTCGGTTGATACGTTAGCGGTGATGTAAGAAGGTAGCTAGCTGTGTTTTAGGCTTATGTAGTATGGAATAGGCGTCTCCAATATTATCTCTAAAGCTCTTAATCCTAATAGAGTTACTTACAGACTAAATATCAAAGATCGTACTTAATATTAATCATAAAAAACATCTTCGTGGCTACTGAAATGTCCAAAACTTTTCATAACCCCTTTCCTTTAGTTCAAGTCCTTATGCTGATCGACCACCTCCTTACTACATAATACTCAAAGATATAAAAAAACAAAGTTACCAATCGCTTCTGCAAGTTCATACCTATGCTAATCCTGAAAAATACACGGTGAATTTTACTACGGTTTTGAACACCGCTTAGGGATTTTTTCGAGGCCAAATCGGTGTATTAATTCCACGCCTGCAAAGCCACTGCCAGAGCCCAGAATCCACTGGCGAAAGCAGAATTTAATTTAAAACAGTTTGTATTTTTTCTTCTCAATATGCTGAGAACATTTTAAACTTCTAAAAGAAATAGAACGAGTTGCTCCTTTATCTCTTCTTAACAAAGCGTCACTTATTAGCTTCGACACAATTGTCAAAGGATTTACTCAGCATCAGCACAGACACGACACAACTCCGAACAAGTCGAAACACTCGATATAAACAAAGAAATTGACTGCTCCACAGCGTCAGTAATTCAATTTCCCTAGAGAATATTGGCAATATCAACAAAATGGAATAACATCGAAATGTCCGATGTTGTATTAACAGGATATTGCTTGAAAACGTGGGACGAATCCATTAGCGAGGGTGGTTTTTAATTAACTTTATCCTCTCGATGCGTTTAAACGATCGGTACTCGTTTATAATTAGTCTAGATTAGCTACGTAACATGACTACACCGCTTAGGCTTTAGATACTTCAATTTCAGTGAACAGGATATTCATCGTAGTACTGGATACATTACAGTGATTATTGTAATTGTATTACTGCAACTTGATACCCGTAGTAGCACTGGAGCCGAGTTTCAACCCTATAATGTTACACGTTACAGCTGCAAAGGTCACGCTTTGTACTCCACGAACAAATTGAAGGCATCTTCGTCATTACATATTTAAAACAACAGCCAAAATACCCGAGATAGGAAGTGCTCTCAAACATTTTCCGTTGCGAAAACAATTTGCCGTATCAGGAATTCCCATTACCCGGTTTTATTGTAACACGGTCCCACCTTCGTGTGAACAGGGTGTTATCTCATTTACGTGTTCAATTTGTATGCAAGGTGGAAAGCTCCCCTGGTCGCCGCTTGCTCGTATCATTTCCAGCGTCGCAAGTCGCGGCCAAATAGAAAAATGCCCGCAAAGTTCAGCCTCCACAAAATCGAATGTAATTGAATTGTGCGCTTGCTTTCAATAGGGCCACTATCTCGCCGGTCAGCACTCGACTCAATAGCCACTTGTTCGTGACGTAACGCGTAAGTCCTATTTGCATAGACTTAATTCCCCATCCCTTTGTTCGGAGATTATTTTCAAATTTTCTCTTCACCCGGTCCGTGTGCACTCACTGCAGGAACAGGGAACAGGATTCTTCGTTACTTTTTGTTTCGTTTCGCTTTGTTAAGATTTTCTCTTTTAACGGCGTAGGAAACTTATTCACTCACACTTTCTTGATTAAACATCGAGTGGATGTAATTAATGGCGCCAAGTTGAGAACACTGAGCGGTGAGCGGTCAGCGCCGTTGTTTTGTAACATCGAGTCACCGTGCTTTTGTACAATAGACTAACTTTTGCTTCGACACGTACTTTCGATTTTCATAGTTGGATTATAATGGATCTTCGCCAGGATTTGGTTTGGAATGCGTATTTTTCGCTAGATATCACATGTTCGCATCCGCTTCCGCATGTTTTTATTTATTTGTTTAATACCGGACTCAATGCCTTTTCTGCCAGTCAACTTTTGGATATCGTAGAGACAAATAGTGGCAAGTACGGAGGTCTACTAAACAAATACCCTTAATGTATGTAATCGACCCCATTCAAAGAACACGCCTGGTATATTATCTTCAGATAAGACTTTTCTGAAGATATAATTCCAGGTTTCTGCTCTCATGTCACTGCTGTTGTCAGCAAATATGTAATTGCTCACTTGAAGCCACTTTATGAACCACTAATAAATCACCTGGATGATGACCAAGCCGAAAAACTGTTTTTTAAATAGTTTTTCCTTGATTAAAAATAAGTCCATTTCAATCATTTGTGGTTGCGCTTGGCTGCTGCGCTACGTGTCGCGGGTTCGATTCCCGCACGGAACAAATATTTGTATGGCCTACAGATAGTTGTTCTGGGTCTGGCTGTTTGTGTATGTGAGATTGTATGTTACAGGATACAGGAGAAATTCCTAGTGTGGGGCAATGTTTTTTTTTTAAAAAGAAAAAAATATCTTTGGGGAAATTGTAATTAATCTTTGTTTTTATATTTTTTCGTTAGATTACATCCCTAATAAAGAGTGACATAAAAAGAAAATTATCAATTTGATGTGTTTCATTTTATGAGTCATATCTTCGTGACTTGTTCGCACTGGTTTGATGGTTTATTTCAGAGTGAAACCTATTGTTAAGACTACCATTATAGGTTTAATGATCTCTATTTCACGGCGTTCAGGACGAGACGAAACATAAAAATCCAATTTTCTATTTGTGTCATGTCACAAGCCTACAACTGTGAAATCTACTTCAATATTACGACAATACCTACTGTTGAAATTTGAAATATTTAACATCCAGCTTGCCAGCTTGTATATATGACCCTATATGTAACGTAAATGTTTATTACTATTTATGTCTACTAAGACTACCTATAGGTACAAAGACAGAATACACTTAAGTATCCAACATCGCTGTCGTCCGGAAACGTGCCCCGAAGACTGGCAGCATTGCCATGTTGAATGGCAATGGTAATTCTTTGGACAAAGTGTCGATCAGTCGGCAAGATATATCTATGTAAACCTACACCCTTACCATGTTATGGGATCCTACCGGTACTTATTCTACAAACCTAAGAATAAAATGACTTCCCTTTGCATTTTACTGAAACCTGGAAAAGGATATCCTTCAGTGGTTCCGTGATATTTCTCGCTCCGGAGCCATTTGTCTACGTAGGTACTACTTGAGTCTTGAATCTACACTAATATTATAAAGAGGAAAGATTTGTTTGTTTGTTTGTTTGTTTGTTTGTTTGTTTGTTTGTTTGAAATGAATAGGCTCCGAAACTACTGGACCGATTTGAAAAATTCTTTCACCAGTAGAATCCTACATTATCGGTGATGGTCATAGGCTATAGAATATTTTCGAAAAAGTTAGGGATCCGTATGAAAACTTCGATAATGTGACCCAAGGTGTGAGAAAAAATCCTTATATCGCGTACGCTGCGGATTCTATTGACAATAGAGCAAAGTGATGTACTACAGTTTTATAGAGGTCATTAATATCTACAAAAAAGTCCGCGATACCATATGTCTAACTATTATGGATAAGTCACCATGACCGCTTTTTGTTAATATTAGTCAAGCAAATCCCATGGTGAAATAAAAAATGGTGATTATAGTACCATGATATTAATCCTTATCCATTTAAATGGTTTGATAATTAAGGTTGATTATGTCCGTGTAAATTACACTTTAAATCATTCAAATCGGATCTTTCGTTCAAAAGTAACGACGGTAATAAACATGCTCGGAGTAAGAAAAATGTCGCGGCTTGAGCGAACTGGGGAGAATCGTATCAATGCTTGGTCCGATGAAGTTGAAACACCACGGCATTTAAATGTTTTCGATAAAACAATAAGAATAACAAATGTTTGGATTTTTCAAAAATCAACTAGGTACATACATAATAAGGGGTGAATAAGTTTTTAGGGTAGGAAATTATAGCTTGCTTCAATTTACGTCGGAATTCTATGAACAAACTAAAAGTGGGATAATTGAAACAGATCATGTACCTAACAATTTTTGCATAATCAATTCCTAACGGGCTGAACGGGGTGAACAGTTGCGCTGAACCAATAATGAGAATCGTTGTGCTTAATTTTCCAAAACTAACCTTTATAAGGGGATATGTATAGGGGCGTTGCAGTTTGTGGAGTACCTACTATGCCCACGCGGACGAAGTCGCGGGCGAAGTGCTAGTACTTTATATTCACTAACTTTAGTACTGTCAAGCTTTTTTGCATTTCTCTTCGGTTTTTAGATTCTGACCTTTAAAGGGTGTTTTTTTACGTAATCACCAAAAACTCTAGAACGTCAAAATCACATGACATTTAAAAACTTTTAAACAAAATTTTGATTGTATAATTACTTATCATTTACGATTTAATCAATAATTTTAGTAATTATTGTTCTTTATCTCGGTGTTTTAAATACCACTTGTTTTTTTCCTTATTATGTAACTGCCACCAAGTTCGATGAAGAGTAAGGAGGTAGACACTAATTTTAACAGCAGTTTTCTTTTAAAATTAGTGTCTAACCACCTTTAATCGATCAATATTTTTACCCAAACTTTGAGGACCAAAACACACAAGTAATATTGCCAGAAATATCCGATTTCCTACATTCATTTCCCAAAGGTATTTTTCTAGAACTTCTGATTTGTGCTGCTCTCAGAAAAATATCGCTTTGCTAGTTTTATTTCGCGTTTTTTTAAGTTAATCTTCAGGAAGAAAATTTTAACATATGAAAATATGTACTTCATTTTTTCTGCTTTGGGCCTCAATTTTATCAGAGTGCTACTAAGTTCTAAGCAACGTTCGCATTCGCATTTGTCAAAAAATGACAAAAATGTATAAAAATCGAAACTTTTTGCTATTTGACAGATGCTACTGAGATGCGAATGAGTAGAATTGGCCCTCAGATCCTGATTTCTAACAGCAGCAACCTTAAAGAGGTTGACTACGTGACATTTAGGTAGCGCATGTCATTCTCATAGGTTGGCACATTTCTAATTGTGCGACAATCGTTATCACTGTCAGAATGTCACTTTGCTCTACTTACTACTCGTGTCTTGCCTTGGGCTCGAGACAAGTGAGATTCTGTCAACTGTTGCGTGGCGTAGGCGATTGTCAATACGTCAAAAATGTATGGGATTGACAGATGCTATCAAAATGTCACGTAAATTTTGACATTTCGTCAGTCGCATTCGCTATTTAAATGGCACACATTGTCTAGGGCCTCTTGTCAATCAGCGAAGTCTTCTACCGAAAATATAAAAAAATTCGAAACAGAACACAGAAGAACAATTATATCGCTACTTCACACATTAGAGACCAAATCCATTTTCGTCGACGTGTTAATGCGAAACTCCTATCCATTTCCTTAAATTAACGCAATTATCAAAAAACCATTCACTTTGTTTTATCGCGAGTCTAACAGGTCCAGTAGACAATTAAACTCCAATATTTTGAACAGAATAAGTTCATTACGAGTTCGTCTCATATAAGGGATCACACCCTCGTCAAAGAGTACCTATGTACCTATGTATGTGGGTACTTCGAATTTCGCTCACATTCTAGATATAAATTTTATCCAATTCACACAGGGATGTGCCATAAAGTTTAGCCGATAACGATTTCACTTCAGATCCAGCCGTTAAAGTATAATTACCGTGTGTAGAAGATAGTTTATGGCTCTCGATTTAATACATTTGTCGCCATTATGACCTGACAGACTGCCGCATTTTAATCTCAGTTTTAGTAATGTGGTTTACGTATTTTATGACTCTGAACTGAATAGTTATGACTGCCATTATGTCACTAGTTTATCAGGAGCTTACCTATGCCAAAAAGCAGCATCATTTAGTACCCAAACAGCACTAAATGCAGGGGTTGATGCTAATGACATTTTACTTTGGCCAAATACCCAGAACATAAACAGGATGTTCCTGAAGTGCAAAGTCAAAGTCAAAACGGTTATTTCAATCAGGCCATAGACGGCATATTTGAACGTCATCATTTACATTTAAGTACTATGTTTAAAAAATAAAGTGACTCTACTACGTGCGTGGTCATATTTAAGGTAAAAAGGGGACTTTAAAAAAAAATAGGTACCAGAAAAAACGACTAAACCCGAATAAATAACTTTTCAAGCAGTCTGATACAGTTGGTGAAATCACATCTGTGAATTTAACTAAAATAAATGCCACCAATTGCTTGAATAGTCATTTCTTCGGAACTTTTCGTTTTTGGTGGTAACTTTTTTTGAAAAAATGTCATTAATGTATATCAGCTACCCAACATCACTCTTAAATATGACTACGCACACCCTTTATACATACGTGTGTCTTTATATGTACGTATAATAATAATATATAAAACCATACTAAGCCCCTCGAACTTATCAAAGCCCAATTGAACCAACTTTCACGAGAACATAACTTGACATAATGCCACAAGGACAGGCGCTTCCAGCAACTTCATAGCTATTCGGGCCGTTCCATTACTTACAAACACTATTTCCTCCCAATTTCCATTTCCCTGCTTCCTCCACAACATGGCCGCTCGACATGCAACTGCCACATGTTTTTCATTGACAAATCAATATAAAAACGAACGCTTTATCTTATATACCGTACTGTTTTTCCTATGTTTGCGCCATTCTTCCAGTAAGGTACCAAATTGACTACATTGTAAGTTTTATACTTAGTCGTTGTGAAAATTGCCAGCGTTTTTTGTTATTTGAGTTGGGTTTGCTCTTGGCTCTAGTCTAGGTCAGAGATGACAGAAACAAAGTCGATGATGAGCTAACCCAGAAGAAGCTTTTTTACTCTAATTTTGAAGAGTTAGGGTTGTATGCGTTCGAAAACACAGACGCAGGCAGATAGTTCCACTCCTTTGCGTTTGTAACGTTCATAAAAATCGAGGTCAAGAGTAAGCCCATTAGGTAAGTACTCAATAATAAAAAAATAAAAAATATACCTAATATTATGTCGTTCTTCTTGTACAATCACACGCTGTTCATCTTATTTTTTCCTGTAGTAAATTTATTTCTTATTCTTAAATTAATATAATAAAGAGGTAACATTGTTTGTTTGTTTGTTATAATAATTTACCATTAGAAGTACCTGAAAATCCAATAGCGAAGACTCTTTTACGGCTGGAAAACTACCTCTGGTAGAGACCAGATAAATGTCCAATAACGGTCATTGACCCACACACATTTAATTGACTTTCTTACGTTCTTTAGTTATGAAAAACGGTTCATAATTTATTGTTCGGGTATCTATGAAGGAATAGTAGGGAAAGGTCAATGTACTTTAATGCAAGTCCAAGCAAATGCAGTGCTAGTTGCATATTATACTATATTACTGAATTTCATAGGCTAGGTATATAATAGACATAAGTAGGTAATTATATATTTTATGCCCTGGAGAAATTGACGGCACCTATGACATCATAAGTCATGAAAGTGGAAGGCAAACGGCAAATTTTATAGTAGCAAATAATTTCGTTGTTATCGCACATACATAGGAAGCAACGTCCGGTTCCAATGGCCAAACAAAGGCTCACTATTCCTTTGAAGTAGTTGCAGTAACTGAAACTGAAAGCAAATTTGAAACTGAATCAAGCTTTGAAGACTAACATTTAGATATTGTCGAATAAACGGAAGCTTGTTTCTTGTAATTATTGATGGTCGGGAAGACATGGACGTGTGTTTTGATAAAACTAGATGTTTATAGTTAGTATTCTCTACTTACATGTATATAATACCTTATTTTTAATAGGATCGTATTGCATTCTATATTATAACATCATTACTGTAGCCCTGCTTTCAGTTTTTCGAATTCGAAAAAGATTCATTCAGCCAGTCGGAAAACCCGAATAAAAAATAAAAATAATTCTTGATTCCCGAAGAAAATTGTTCGTTCCAGCGCCAATAATGTCGACGAGCACAAATTAGACCCTCTTCGATAAAACATTCGTAAATAACGTACCTAATCGCGATCGCGTCGACGACTTTGATGTTTCCTTCCTCATTCCCGTCACAAAGACACGAGTAACTTGGCATGAGGAGTCGTCAAACTCCTACCTTTTCAGGTCAAAATTCTCTTGTTTCTTCCCAATCAATAAACGCCATATTGTCGGTTCAAACGTAATATTACAGACGATAGCAGAAAAAAAAACCTTTTATTATTTAATAAACCTTTATTAAAAAACTCATCTACAGTATAATTTGCGAGAGGAAACTTAATATTTTTATATTAAATTTTTACCTTAGGCTGCTACCTATGTATATTAGATAGTACAGGTATTATCTGTTAGACAGAAGATTGTAATAAAGCGCGCTGCGGAAACTGCGAGGCAAAAATGCAAATGTATAGGAAAATAAGTGTGGAACGAAATTCGCCGCTTTTAAGTAAAGTAATATAAATACCCTAATTTAAAAACGTGTCGGATTTTAATACCTGCTGCTTACTAGTATTAAAACACTCGAACGTGTACTACTGTTGTAGTAACGAGTCTTTAATATTATAAACAGGAATATTAACCCGTTAAAATTCTACAAGAGAATGAATATCTACGTATCTTCCACTTAGAAGGCTTCAATGAACTGTTCTGAAGGTGTAATCCTGCTTCAGCCCTTGTGAATTTTTGAACCAAATTGTTAGATGTAGTTTTAAAAGCTCCAAGTCGTGACTGGAACAACATCAAGTGCGTACTTTTCACATAACATGTGCTTCAGAAAAAAAACAGTAGCATATAATAATAAAATTAACTGGGCATTGTAAGTGAACACAGTGGGTAGTGAGTACATATCGCCAAGCACAACAATGGCATTTCCTCAACAGGTCAAACCTATTTGCTTGTCGCTCCAGAGCATATTGAATTTTTAATTTCCATAGAAAAGTAAAACAAACGCAGTGTGTCGTGCGTTGTAAGAGAATGGAAGAAGAGTAGTGTCAGCTGGATGTTTGCTGCTTTTCAAACAGTTGTTCAAGGCCTCGAGGGAAATGAGCTAGCACCTGTCCGGCCCCGGCGACACACCGGTGTGTCGCGAATTAATCGCGAATTTAATGTTTATTTACTTTATATTAGGGAATTTTCACATGTTGGGCCCGAGTGGTTAATACTCCGTACCAACTTTGGAGGATAGCGTCTTTGAATAAAAGAGTTAAGAGAAATGTCAGCAACTTAATTTGTTATTTTAATAAGTCAGTGCTTAAGTGTCAAACCGGGTGTAAAAAGATGCTAAATGAAACCAACAGTAGCAAAAATGACGGCTTTATGATGGGTTTTTATTTATTCTGTATATTTTTTAACAATTTTTTTTTGATCATTATTATTCTATTAAAAATTAAAAAAGCCCATCACAAAAAATACTTATAAGTAATTTAAGAAACAACTCTTAAAAAGTAAAAAATAATTATCCTTTATCAGTCGTTAAAAACCAAAGAAACAAATAAAGTGTCTCTAAACACTATATATTCTGATAAAACTTAACAATAAACTATATAGTTTATTATTAAGTTTCATCAGAATATAATATTTAACGTTATTTGTTTTTCAACATTCCAAAATATTGATTTCTTTGTAGTGATTTAAAGTTTCTGAACTAGCAACAAACCGCGGCCCCCTTTTCTGCATCGGTGGTTAAAAACATCAGCTCTTTACCATTATCCAAATTTATTTGGGATAAGAACAAGAAGGTGAACAATCAGGAAATGTACAATAAGACGAAAATGATAGTAAACAAAACAGTCAATCTATTCAATTCCCTTTAGCACCTTCTAATTAAACAGTAGCAAGTAAGAAACACAATATCACTGTGAAGTTATTTGTTTCGGTGTCAACTCTAGGCTCATCAACTTAACTAAGCCAGGAACGATACAAATACCGCCTCATCAAGGCAGCTACGAGCGAAATTAAATAGGATCCTCCCGCCACTTCATAAACTTTAATTATATCCTGAGAATGTATACAGGTATAGTCTTGAACAGGAGTAGTAATAAAGGCACCATCGTGTAGGAAATACTGGTACTTATGGAGTTAATTCAAGTAGATTGTGTAGGGAAAGAGAAGAGCTTTGGAGTTACCTACTCTGACGTCTAGCTTTGAAGTAACTTTAAGACTGATTGACAAAACCCTGGTGACGTTACTATCCATCAGAATTACCAACAAAAGTCAAGCTAGAGGAAAGCAATGTGTTCAGTGCAAAAAGGACAAATCTACGGTCACCAACTTCGGTCAAAAACTCCCTTGAGAGCGGCTAACCGAGAACCGAACGATATTACCAACATAAACACGCTCTACTTTCCAATTCGATTCTAAAAATTGGACAAAATTGTATCAAGTTTAGGCCAATCGAAAAAGTCTATCCTGTAGGTACCTACATATAACCATAATTCTTTATGGTTGATCAAAATCGGAAAATGTTGGCATTTTACGATGATGGTTATTTTCCATCATACCGTACCTTACTGCTTCTGATCCCATCTCCTCTCCAAGTCTTATATCATAAATACATGTGCGTCGAATCGAACTGAACTAAATTGAAATTGTTGATTGAAAAGGTACGCAGCACGTTGGTATAAAAGCGAAATTCAGTGAGTCGTGAATATTTATGTGCATTCTCGCTGCCAGCGTTAGATGAACTTGCTTGTATAGTTTTTTGGGTCTGGTAAAATGGACTCTCGCTTGGGCAATATTGTGTTGTTTGATACAAGTGCTCAAGGGAGCAGTTTTGAACCTGGAAAATAAAACGGAAAATACTTTATACTGAGCTACAAACTTGGCCGTTTACACCATGAAATGGACAAAACCATGAAACATCCGTAGCCAATAAAAGTCCGCAATTGGCTCTGGAATTCCCTTGAAGCGAACTAATCTAATGAAAATCCTTCCACGCCTACATTTCGTACACGTTACCCGAGCTTTAACACGCCACTCCATTTTATTCATGGGCAGCGATGACGTCACTTTCGGATTCCATGCGTTACTCTGGCGGAGTTATTAGGCCGTCTCAGCTTGCGAAATGTCCTGGCGCTTAGAACTTAGTGACATCGACGTGGTCAGCGGATTAACGTGGACTGACGGGAATCATTACTCAACATAGGCTTTATGAGAATTATTGGGGCTGCTCTTTAAGATTTGAGGCTGGAGTCTTTGAATAACTTTTTGTGTGATGTTGTCTTTTTAACCGACATCAAAAAGGAGGAGGTTCTATGAAGTTATATATAGGAGGTTATATAAAAAAAATAGTACAGTCAGCTGTCTTTCATTTTTTTTACGTCGAACTTCAAAGATAAATAAACCAGTGACCTCAAGTTAAAATCTAATAAAGTGACATATTGTTGGTTTTATGTCAAGCCCAAAGCAAAGTATATAATTATTATAGTATGTCTAGACTTGGACTGCGAAGACACACAAAGAGCGCAACCACTCATTATGGGAATACTGTTAATTTCACCACTAAACAGTGAAAAATAAAAAACTTTTTTGCAAAAAAATACAACCGACTTCCTATTAAAAACACTACCTCGAAATACATCGGAAGTTAGTGTCAGAAAACAAAAACAACCAAAAACACCGACTTCCGTAATTAAAGCTATTTTATACTTTCTAGTGTTTTTTATTTGGATGTCGGTTGTATTTTTTTTTAAGTTTTTTAAACGTTTGCATTCGCGTTTACAGTCACAATCTGTCAAAAAAAAACCTATTTTTCACACATTTTTGATAAAGATGCGAATGCAAAAATTGCTTGAGTGAATTGGCACTCCAGTCTAGAGACGACGACGGAAACGAGAATTACCTAGTTTTTTTTTTTTTTGGATGGGAAATCATCAAATGACCCCTCCCGCTCTGGGTGGAGCGGCAGGGAGTGTCAGACTTCTACTGACTAAAACCCACCCATGCTCCTCTTAGTGCCTTTTACGTTCCAGGGCCGCGGTAACTCTTTCGAACAAATCCGCAACCAGAATTACCTAGTTGAATTTAGAATTAATCTGACAGATGTCAACTTGACGTAACACCACTGGGAACATTTGACGTATGTAAGCGTTATTATTGACAGCTGTCTAAATTACAGTGGAAAAGTGTTAAAACATAGGAACGTTGAATTGGATAATTATTTGAAATGGTCGATAGTTAGACTATAACTGAAATGATAAATAATATTTATATCTATTCAACTATAACTATTTACAATATTTATATTGTAAATAGTTTAAACATAACTTACACGTCAATCTTTTTTGGTCATTTTAAACTATGTAGATCTTTCCTAGCTGACTACCCAGAGAAGAAACACCGAAACAACCACAATGGTGAAAGTCTCTATTTAAAATCCATACAACATAAATGGTCAAATCATATGAGAACTTATGAGGAAAGAACCAAACAGATTTGAGTAGGTGTAGCTCAACTTATAGAACTCTATGGAGCTCGAACGATTTGACGGACAACAAAGTTTAAATTAAACACAAGTATAGGTAATAGTATTTTAATATTAGATCGAAGGGTTACATACTAAGTTACTGACAAAAGAGCATACCTACCAAAAAAAAATCGATATAAGTACTTAATATAAAAATAATTTTAGAGTCCCATACGTCCGAATAAAAAAAAACTAAACCCTTATAGGATCACTCGTTTATCCGTCTATCACAGCTAATTTACTCAGAATCGACGGGGCCGATTGGACAAAATATAATAAAAAGTTTGGATGTTTGTTACACAATCACGCCAGAACGGCTGAAGCGATCTGGGTGATATTTAGCACAGAGATAGATAATAGTCTGGAATAGTACATGGCTACTTTTTTATCCCGCGTTCTGCGCAAGATTTGGTATATTAATAGAATAAAAAATATTTATAAAAACAAGTAAGATCAAAGTACAAGAACATTAATAAAATCAAAATGGTCAAATAGAGCTGCGGAAATTTTGAGCTCGTTTGCTCCAATTTTCTAATAAACCAGCTAAGGTAATGTTTTTATCTACTAAATAATATAAAGAGGAACTGGTGATGGTCTTATGTTCATCAGGTCGACTAGACCCCTCTTGACTACCAACACATTGACAAGTTGGCTCCTCTACCTCACTTGGGCAACAGTAACAGTTGTTCGCACTCACTGGAACTTCGCATCTTTCACCTTCGTATACTCCTACACAGTCACAGCCTGGTTCGTCGGCTTCATTCAAAGTACAGGTGCCGTTATTCAAACAATATTGATTGCACGCATAGCTGTCACATCGTGTTCCAGAATAACCGGCTTCACATCTAAAATAATATTGCAAATGATAAAAAAATAAAAACAAACAACCTACGAGTAGCTAATAGAACGAGCAGAAAATGTTTTACCCGCATTCAGGAAGTCCTTCTTCAGTGAAACCACAGTTGCCATGCAAACAATAGTTCTCACAGACTGATACCTCGCATCGCACACCGGTGTACCCAGGTGTGCAATTGCAAAGATATTTTCCAATAACTTTGGTACCATGAACACAAAACAGAACTTCATATTCTGTAGCAACTTTGAATGAGTCATCGATATCATTAATAAAAGGTACCTGACATCCGACATAATCCGACAATTCCTGAAATTGATCTTTCATTTTGTAGTTGGCTGCTATACCGGTAGCGCTTTCAGTAACAAAATCGATGAAAGTTTGTACTTTAGTCTGATATTTCCAAACTATTCGTTTTACGCAGTTTGAGCACCACCCCACCATGAATATATTGTTTTTTAAAACGGTTAATGCATTTGGGTGATATAACCACGGAATAACATCATTATCAAATGTGTGGTGAAATTCATATTTCCAGTCTTTCCCATTCAAATTTGCACTGTAAATATTGCTTTTTAAACGAGTCTCAGGCTCAACCCAGTATATTTTGTGCGTTTGGTGTTCAATCGCCAAGCTGTGTAGATCCAATTTGTAAGTAGCATTTATAACAACTTCTCTGTTTGAACCATTAAATCGAGCTCTCTCAATTGTAGACGTCGTAAGGTTTGTGTTGATCCAGTAAATATACCTGTAAATACAAAACCACTAGTGCTTAGTAACAGGATAGATTTTGTGAAATTATAACTGCGCTTCTAGGCGGCATATCAAATCAAAATACATAGGTACCAGATGTTAAGTTAGAACTGCAACAATACAATTGTGAAAACCGCATCCAATTTCCTGCAGTACCTAGTTAATATTTGATACGTGTACAAACCTACATAAAGAAGGACGGGAGACAAAATTCTAAAACTAACAGCCTTGTGTTCCATTGCTGTTATAAAGATCCCTCTTATTAAGTTTTCTTAAATATATCTTATAAACTGACATCGGCCAGTTACATTTTAATAATATGTAAAGATCAGATTGGTAACCTACCCTCTACAGTTATCCACTGCAATGTCCGTGGGGATCCCGTGATCCATTTTGATTACAAGATTGCCATTGACATTGTTTTTGGACCCAGATTTAAATGAAAATGAATTGATGCTTCTTTCTTTAGTATCTGTGAAAAATAGTAGTTCTGTGACAGGGTCAAAGGCCAGGCCCTGGATGTTTCTTCCATTCCTCTGTACGTAGCATTCATATTCCACGGAAGTCATGTTGTAACCACATATGGCGTCGTTGTCGCTCTCTTTGGAGACGTATAGCAGCATGTTGTGAACTTCATCATACGCTAATGCTGTCAGATTTTGTGAGTTAAAACGTATGGTGTCTGTTTTGTTTCCGTCATTATTGTAGAATTCTATTCGATCTCCAACTGTTACGGCTACATCTGAAACAAAATATATGTTCAACGTTTTTAAACCATTTTTATTTGAAATACAATATACTTACTACAAAATAAAAATACAACCGAATTGAGTACCTTCTCTTTTTTCTGAAGTCGGGTAAAAATACAGTTAGGTGTTAGGTTAGGTTAACGTTTTTTTACTTACGAAGCTATCGAGCTGTTATCGAAGCTGTTTTCTGCAGAAAGCACCCATTAATATTATTATTTTATTATTATGAGCCTGTACTGTCCCACTGCAGGGCAAAGGCCTCCCTTCCTTGCTTCCACTGTTCTCTGTCTTTTGCCACATCTGGCCAATCCTTTCGGTAGGAGTCTAATTCATCACGCCATCTCCTCTTGGGCCTACCGCGTCGCCGGTTCTTGTTTGGAACCCAATCAGTGGCCATTTTTGCCAGCCCAGTTCCATTTTAGATTGGCGGCTGAGTTGCCTACGTCTGCGATTTCTGTTTTGGAACGAAGTATACTGTTTTTGATGCGGTCTTTGATTTTGACTCCAAGAATACTTCAAGAATACTTCAATACTACAATTAATAAGATTGATAAATGTATTTATGTTCAGATGTATTTTGAAGACATAATTATTTGAAATACTTATGGCTTCAAACTACAAAATACGTGAGCGTCAGGTATTTGAAATACCAATTACAAATTACATTTTTAAGAAGTAATTGAAATTTCAATAACAAATACAAATACCAAATACGTATTTGTATTTCAATTACATATTTTAATTACAAGTAATTCAAAAACTGCCTAATCCTGCCCGTAGCGACTGTTAAAGGTGTTCAAATGACAGCCGGGACAACAGCTTATCGTGCTTTCCGAGGGACGGTGAAACCTCGGCGGGTAATTTGTATGGTCACCCATCTACGGACCAACCTCGGCAAGCGTATTAAAAACCTTGGAAGTTCGGTCCGAGCGTCTTTTATTTAGTCAAGATTGCCCTGAAGATAAGAACAAAATACAAAAAGTCCGTAGGTACTAACCCCAGGAGTGCACCAGCTCGACGAAAAGTACTATCAGCAGCCCACACTGCGTTCTAGCCATTGTTCTTCAGAAATGTAAAGATGTGTAAACACAGGAAGATGCGTCCGCTACAGAAGATATATTAATACTGGTCCACATTCGATGGACGTTATTTATAGTAATGCAAAATGTTTGTTTTCTTCTTCAATCAATAAATTATTAATAATAATATGTTAATTCATCATTCAGATAACTTGTGACCCTCTTTGTAGATATTCAGGGTATCAATTCTGACAGAACACTCGTTCATGACGCACAGTGTAATTACCCGGCGGTCCCAATATCGGCATCAAAATGGTGTTATACTCCCGCAACATGCATTCTCGCAACAAGTTGAGAAAAAGATCGATCTGAAGGATGATAATGTTACCATTACTCGTCGCGCAAAACAATCCATTGCATATAACGACGTGATATTTTTAACGCAACCGTTTATGAAGTTCATAATAGATTTTTAAGTTTAAAGTGTTAAGTTCATTACATAACTACCACCAGCTAAACACTGGGCCTTGAGGGATGTAAGGAGTATGACTGTACTCCTTCTGCTGGACTAAATCTGCGACAGCTTCAGTAATGTTCAACCTTCGACACTGATTTGACCTTGGCTCCTCGTGTACAGGAAAAGCGATGTCTGTGGAATCGTGTATAGGAGCATGGTGGACAATGTAGCTCAAACATCCTCTCTTGCAGAAGCGGCACTGCGTTTGTTGCAGTTGCGTCACGATCGACTCTTCTTTCCCTCAACCAGAGCACAGCTGTGTTGTTTAATTGACTGGTTTTAGGAGCCAGCGTCTCAACAATCAATGCTGCATATTATATATGTACCGTCGCTAAGCACTGATGTATTCCAATACGAGTACATCCACATATCAGTATTTGACTGAGGACTTCATCAGACGCGTAGAGGCTTCTTCGTATTTTCTTTTTTTGCTGAAGCAAAAGTCGTCTTTTAAAATGTTTTGCTCGAACTCAACCAGGAATCTCGCTGGCATTAATTATACACTTCTGGACACATCTATTGGCCCACCTTGTATTTTCAGTTTCGTTTGGTCCTAGCTAAAATTTTATATTAGGTCGAGCAAAAAGTTTTTATGCAGTTTTGAACCTGGCACATTCACAATTTCATTCAATAGTATTTTTTTGAATTTCGAACACAGAATTTAAAGAAACAAAAGACAATTTGGAGCCTGTTTGTTGATATCAAACAATCGAATACTAAGAAAACTTGGTTTTATTGGTTTACTTGGATTTAATTCTTGAAAAAGTGATTGATATCTTTGGTTTTGCAACAAACATTACTTATTCTTAACATTAAGGTGAGGTTCTATCAATAATCTATGGATACTTCACCTGAAGTCGCCGCCCAAGCTGTGGCACTTATTCAGGCCGGACACAGCCAAAGAAACGTGAGTGCTCAACTTAATTTAAGTCGATCTGCGGTCCGAAATGTTTATCGGAGGTACCTAGAGACTGGCGGCTTTGTTCGTCGCCAAGAAAGCCCACGATCTCGGGTCACAACTGAAAGGCAGGATCGATTCATCGTGACGACCAGCTTGAGAAATCGTCACCTTACCTCCATTGAGATACAAAACCAACTTCGCGACTTCCACGGAGTATCTGTGAGCGCTCGAACTGTTCGGAGAAGGTTAAAAGAACGCGATATGGTACCACACAAGCCAGCTAATGGACCCAAACTAACGCGAGCCCACCGAACAGCGCGCCTTCATTTCGCACGCAGTCATTTAAATTGGACACAGTAAGATTGGAGCCGTGTACTCTTTTCTGATGAGTCTAAAATTGTGTTACATGGCAATGATGGAAGGAAGAAGGTCTACCGACGTAAGGGAGAGCGTTTCGCACAATGCTGCTTTGAAGAGAGGGTTGCTTATGGCGGTGGCTCATGGACTGTCTGGGGCGGTATATCCGCGAGCGGCAAAACTCAACTTGAGGTTGTTACAGGACCACGGCTGCCAACATTAAATGCTGAAAGGTACATTCGTGAGTGCTTAGAACCTCACGTGATACCATACGCGGACTATGTGGGCCCAAATTTCCTTTTTATGCATCATAATGCAAGAGCCCATGCGGCCGGCATCGTCAGGGAATATCTTCGGGATGTGAACATCACAGTTATGGACTGGCCAGCCAGAAGCCCAGACATGAACCCCATTGAGCACATGTGGGACAAGCTAAAAAGACGTGTTAGGGCTCGTCAGCCAGTTGCCCAGACGATGCAGGAGTTGAAAACTGCCATAGAAGAGGAATGGGAGATGATCCCTCAAAATTTCATAGAGCGATTGATAAACTCTATGCCTAATCGTATGAGAGCTGTGGTAGATGCCCATGGAGGCAACACGCGTTATTAAATTAAACCTTTATTTGATAAAACATGTTTTTTATTCAAAAATCAATTGCCTTTAACAAGGCGCATATCCGACTTGTTAGGCGTAGCTCCATGTCGTATGGTATTCTGAATTCAAATTTAAAACAATACGATCGAAAAAGATGGTAAAATGTATCAGGTTTAAAACTGCATCAACAGTTTTTGTTCAATCTAGCAATCATATTTCGATAGGGGCCATCGAAACCTAAACTCTAAGGTGGGCCAATAGATGTGTCCAGAAGTGTATTATACAGTCACGTCAGTTACGTCATATCAGAATACGTCTACGTCATTTTACGGTAGAGATGACGTAGTTACGATTGAAAAACTCACCCGCGAGATACGGAGAATTGGGTTCCAAGAGATATTTAACAATGCGATAACGCAGGGAAACACCGTCGTAGATGATATCCGTTCCACAGATAATATCCAGACTAAAAGACTCGCACTTGTCTGGTTTTTTTATTCAATCAATTTTTTTTTTTTTTTGATAAAGCTGGAATGTCTGTAATTTGAAATTAAGGCGCAACCTCCACGAGCGTGTGAATCGCCCCCTTTTGTCGTTTGGTCCGTCTTTCGTCGAATCGAGAATCGTGGCATAATAAACACGCCTTTCGTTTAGGTTATAATGGGCAGTAACATGGATGATGTGAGTTTCTAGAGGCTCTGACGTTGCAACTTTGTTGATAAATACGCGACTCTTAGAAAAACCCTACAGAAAAACCCAGCAAAAATTACTCGCGTGATCTTAGGGTAAGGTCACACACACACGTGTGATGACGGCGCGGAGAACCGCTGACTAGGGAACATGCATTTTCATCTTTTTTTTATTTTAATGAATTCCAGGTTATACAGGACACATTTTTAAAGTTTTTCGTTAATGGCCAAATCCGAAACTATGAGGAATATCGAAAAACACTGAAAGGAGTCTCGAGCCCGATTTTGATGAAAACTACAACAGCATCATTGTTTTTTTTAAATCGGTTTTTCTAACCAGAAATCGATCCGGTTGATTTTGAAAAAAATAAAACACTGTAGGTATTATTACATCATCCGAAAGTGTCGCTAATAAGGATCAAATTCTGGGGCCCATATTCCAAAACGTAAACTCCAACTAAAATCGAACCCCAACTCCATCGGAGTTCATCGGATCATAAATTGAAGTTTTTGCATTTGTTTGCTCATCTCTCGAGTACGTCAAGTCCAAAGACGAGCATACCAACAAAAGTCGAAAACGTCAATTAGACAGCTTTCATTAACTTTTTCGTGCTCATGTTGGAGTTGGAGTTTACGTTCTGGCATATGGGCCTGGGAAGTAACACCACTTGGCCAACTAAAGGAAAGAGCTCATCTAAAAAAAACACCTTTCTAATTTCGAAAAAAAATGCAGCTATCAGGAAACGGATATTGGCAGGGAATTCCACTCCTTAGCAGTACACACACAGAATGTGTTTCCAAAACGTTTTGTGCGTGTGTGCGACTGTCTGTCCGTCTATCACAGTTGGATATCTCAAGAATTACTAATGCTATTAACTTGAAATTTGGAGTAGTTTTAGATGACATTAAGCCAACTATTTTGCAAAGAAACAAATAAAAATATGTTTATTTTTTTGCAACAGGGAATGAAAGGGGTCATAAAAATTCGAAGTTGGGCTACTAGAACATGTGGGATAAAATATGAAAGAGCGCTATTTGCACATTCTCAAACATTTTTTTTCTTTTTTAAGCCGCAAAGTTTTCGACTTTTGGCGAAAAATGTAAAAAAATACCGTTACAATTTTAGTGATAGCTTTCGGATGTATTTTTGATAGATGTCAAATACCCTGTTGCATGATAAGATTTTGTTTAATTTGATGTTGATCTCGATGCTGTTATAATAAAACTTGCGGAAAAAGACGAGCAACTTTAACAGTTTCGCACTATTTCCTCCGCACACAAAACCGACATAGTTTTGCAGAACCCAAACGAAGTTCTGTCGTACTAATTACTTAGTCACATTACACTACCTCTACAAAGAGCTAGAAGTCTAGAACAGTTCCGACTCCCGACTCAACTGCGGCGCGTCGCGGTAAACGCTTTGCATTCCTAGTACCACTTCCAGGCGTGTTTTATTGTCTCAACGTGATAGAAAGGGAAAACGAATCGGATGCTGCTGCGTTGGATTTGAAAGCACGTAACGGAAAGGTAAACCTTTGTTTGAAAAACGCTTTTGTGTTCCGCAAAGGGCAAAGGTCACTTCGAAACGACCTCAGTCATGAATAGCAACTACATAAAACGAATTATGCTTAACGGTCTCATTTTACTAATCATAATTTTGTCAACATTATGATTATGTTGAACATGCAAAATAGTTGATCAAATTGCAATTGTTCAAATCTTTAGTCATGCATTAAACTATACAATTACCTGTTCCCAGAATACCATGTGAATTAATTCATTTATTTCAAGTACAACCAACATTAGAAGGACTGAAGGATCGCGTTAACGTGATGTTTCGTTTTTATATGGAACCCTGGTAGGTGTGGGTGGCATGCACGGCGGGGCAGGTCACCGCGGCCGGTGATCCAGAACACGCCATAGGTGAACGAGCACCGCAGCTACGCGAATCAAGTAAAACACAAAGCCAACTCGACTACCAGGAAAACATACCCGTAAAGCTGTTATCAACACTCGTTCCACAGAAAACTTCCCTACAATTACTTTGTAAAATTTTCACGTATTTATGAAGCTTCCATTACAATATCAAAAGGAATGTTGCTGTATTTGGAGCACGTACTAGAAATCAAATAAAATGTGTTGTAAACGTAGAACTCATTTAAAACGGAAACTTTGGGAATCAATTCACGAAGTTACGCCAGGCAAATTCTGACCGCGCCGCTTTCTGTGCAACTTACGGATTGTAAGATACAAAATAAACATCCTTCGATTTCCTACCTACATTACCTTATCTTAGAGAAGCACAGTTTTTAAAGAGGAGGAATATTCAGTTGAAATGGCGGACAATAAAGCATGGTCTATTCGTTATTCTTTTACGGCTCCGTTTTCAATTTACGATCTGCAGTGAATCTGAATTGCTCGTTCATTTTATTTTAGATAGGTACACGAAATAAACTTAGCGCAAGAGTTTAATAAATTCCAGGTTAGTTAAAGTTAGTAGGCAATAAAGTTTTTAAAGTAGATATATACAATACCTAGCTACTTTAACATTTACACAACGCAGTTCTTAAACGTTGCAGAACGTACCTCATTACCATGATTATTATTGTAGAATTTCCACTACTCATCAAATTTTGCGAGTTCAAAAATTGGCCAAATATAGACCAAAAATATCTGCAATAGTTTCCCAAAAGTGTGTTACAGTTATAAAATACGCAGCCGTTTATTTATCCGTTCGTAACATTTGTAGCGGACAAGCAATAAACGACAGCGCTGGGTCAGATCTACGAGTTACGACTAGTAGTGTCCGACCGAAGCTTTGGCAACCTTCGGCTTCGGCGGAAATGGGCCGAAGCTGAATGTTGCGGCAAGACAAAGGGCCGAAATTGTCATAATTTCAAAGTTTTCTTCATTACTAGCTTTTGCCCGCGTCCTCGCTCGCGTTAAAGTAGCTTGTAACTGTGTACTAAAATTCATCAAAATTGATTCGACGATTTAGGCGCGAAAGCGTAACCAACTAACTGTCACATTTATATATTATATTTTTTAATAAAAATCAGCGTTTTATATTAGGACCTTTTAATGAAAAAAAACTTAAATTAAAAATACACGAAACTTACAACAAATTAAAATATAGCATCAAAAAATTCGTCTTCAACGCTGTCAGCTGGTAATGTGCCCAAGAGACTGGCGGCATTACCACGTTGAATGGCAATGCCTAGTCTCTGCCCAAAGTAAAAGCCAGCTTTTATTTTTTAATTAGTAAGCATTATTTCCAAGTTGCAACGTAATTTAAATCATCTCCTAAACTTGTTGATATCTAGACACAATTAAAAAAAAACATTTTTCACTTTTCTTTTTACTCAAGTACTTACTGAGTTTCATAGGATTATTAGACTTTCGGCTTCGGTTTCGGCCAGAAATCGACCTTCGGTCAGACACTAGTTCCGAGTCGTGACTCGTACGTGTCCCAATATCGCTCGTCTGGTCAGACCCGGATCTGAGCAGATTATTGCAGATTAATATTGCCGGGGTCATTGCTTTGTCGGACGACGGATGACAGGGGGTAATTAAGACGAAGGGTGATATTGACCGAGGTTGGGAATCTTTTGTATGGGTGTTTTGGATGTCACTTAAAAGGATCTATCATTATTATTCAGTCGGACCGTATTAATTAGAGAGTCATTTTTTTTTCTTATCAGCCTTTAATGTCCCACTTCTAGGCAAAGGCCTCGCTCCACTCTTTTATTTATATATTTTACAATTTATGTACACAAAGAGAAACAATAAAGATACTGATACTTAACTTTGTAATTATTAGTACGGAGGTACTTTCCATATCTCACGGTTTTATTTCTGATGTGAACATTGCCCTCGGCAAACAAGTTAATTCGTATCATCATTATTTTCTTTACAAAATTAATTTCCTAAAAAAAATGATTTTAAATGTTGCGTTCTGACAATACTCCAATTGTCAGTACGCAACATTGAACAGATTTTTCCCAATAAACACAACCGAAAAACTTTCCCTGTTCCAAAATTTAATTCGCTACAACAACTCGGCTATTCCTCCATTGTTTTCAACTAGACGAGAATTATGTCAAAACAACTTTGTTCTTGTAGATATTACATCATTAGTATATTTCAACTAAATTTCCAAAGTACGTAACTTTCGTAATGTTATTTATGTAGGTAAACAAAGTACCCTCGGGTTCTGGAATACGCAGCTACCCGCAAAATACAAGTAAAGGTATATACTTACCTATGTAAAAGAGAACTACCCTAATCAGGTTTACGTTTCACTTAACTTTAACGTAAACGGTGTAATAATTACTTGAAATTAAATAATAATTTGTTAAGTTTTTTAGTACTTAATCCTAAGAGTAGTATACAAATATAGTTTATTGGATCTTACTGACTACGGGGAATGATAACTTTGAAAAGACAGGTCTTCGTGTGGACCAAAGACTACAATAGTGTGTGGACTAAATTGGCAAAGAGACTATAACAATTAATTTATGCCAAATTTTGCAATTGAACGAAAAAAGCATGATCACAGCTTCTGAAGGATACTGATGACCTGCAATAGAGATGATTATTTAGTCCAACAGATTATCGAAAAATATTGGACACGTAATTTTGCTTCACAAATCAATAAATTGACGAAGATAAAACGCATCGAAGATCGGGAACGGGGGCTCGTGATGTCACTTCTATGTTTAGAGTGCACCAGGGCGTGACGTCACGCGAATTTTCAATGCAGTGTATCGTCTTCATTTTTTGTTTACGTGAAAAAAACTATTAATGATACAGCAAATCCAACGGTTCTAATCCAAAAAAAATTGAGTCTCCCATACAAATTGTGGTCAGTTGATGACAATTTTGTATGGGAAGTTCAAATTACCCAGTATTAAGAGTCTTTATTTTTGAAAAAATAAAAAATACGTCTCCAATATTTTATGGAAATCTGTCTGACGGACTTATTAGATTTTTTAGTAAGTCTACCCTATTCACGACATTTCAAATAAAATAATTTTTAGAAATAATATAACAGGCAAGCTTTATGATCATCATTTCAGCCGTAAGACGTCCATTTGTCGCATTAAGAAATAAATTAAAACTATCGTTAAAAATTGTGCAAATCTGACTAACTAGAAATAAACCAAAAATCACTTAAAGTTTTCATAGTTTCCCAGCATTTTAATACTAAAATACCACTTCGAACATGTACCTATAACGTTGTATAACCATGTTACTAACAAGCAATTACTCTTTAACTGCCCACGAGACAGTTACAGGTCGCAGATCTATTATTTAAGCAAATAACATAGCCTGACTGTGAGCCTTAGTTTATCTAAACACATGAGACTGGCTGTCGAGCAAGCATGAGCAATTGTTTCTTGCTCACTTCGAGCATGGAGACAATCTTGCACATTTTAGGTGAACACATTTATCTGGTTATGGGATAAACAATTGTCCGGGGAAAGCTGACAAGACTGATGTCTGAATACGATAGCTTTCTAAATAAATTAATGTTGAAAGGAATAAAACAACAATTAGCTCCCGTCTGCTTCTGTCCCAAAATTCATCGAAATCGGTTCGGCGATTTAGCCACGAAAATGTAACAAACAGACAAACTTACTTTCACACTTATAGCATTAGTTAATATTAGGACGCAGGTATGCCAGTTATTCACACAGTATCAGCCTGTTACGTACTGGGACTTCTAATTCATTCTTCTAATTAATTGGTAATTAGAAATCAGCCTGTTAAATGGATTTTAATTTATAGAAAACATTTGTCAATATTTTACTTTTCCAAACAAATAAATCTCTCAGATTTTATTATAAGGAATTCCGGTCTTTTCATATATGTTGACCACCCCTTCGTCCAGATAAAAGTATCTAATAAAGAAACAAAACGAATGTTCTCCTCTAAACAAACATCATTAAGTGTGTCCTCAAGTTTTAATAAATGTCGGAAACTTCCGCCCTCAGAACGTCACTGTAGCTTTGAAGTGTTTCATTTTGCCCCTCTATAAAGTTCCATTGAGCCCACAGATATTATGAACTACTATTTATAATTATAAAACTATCTGGTTGTCAACAACGACAAGTGTTTTGCACAAAAAAATACAACCTGTTTATTTTTACCGAGAAAATTAATTTTCTGAAAAATGTAGCTGCATTTTATACTCATTTCATTATAATTAAATTGCAGGAAAATTGTTGATATATTTGCGGGAAACTTATCTACCCACGTTATTGTAATAAAATAATACATGCTATTACTATAAACTTAGGTAGTTATTTTGGGGTATTACCATACAATGGCCTCCTTGACTATGCAGCGCTAAAGCACTGAATAATAATTATTCAAATGCATCTGAGCTGTAAGTATAATTAACTAAGAAGAGCTTAGAATTTCCAACATGTACTGCCAAATACGTGCAATATACTCTATAGGCATATGCCAGTCAAAAACATACCATAAAGGTAACTTGTCTGGGTTGAATTTAGAGGGATAGTTTTGAGGTAACAAGGTTAATCAAGTGTTACGTGAAACTAAGCATAGATTAAATAGTTAAGTAATAATTCGGCGGCGAGTACCGAGCACGTGCTTGAATCAACGAGCCAGCGGCCATTGTTGATATAAGATAGGAACTATCGGTAATTACTAATTAGGTCTGTGTTGCGGAGTTTGTTTAAAAGAGTCACCGCGGCCCTTTACCCGCCGCGGCCGCGGTTTTAGTCAGACAGAATGTGACACTCCCTTCTGCTGTACCCAGAGCGGAAAATGTCATTTGATGATTTCCCATCCATAAAAAAAAAAAGTTTGTAGGTATCGATACTGCATACGGTGCATACCTTATCGATAGCTGTAGGGCGCTTTTATTATCTTTTAACTTCTTCATACACCTTTCTAATATTGGGATTTCGAAACATTTTACGACTAGCGCTTGGCCCGCGTAAAAAACGAAAATTAGATACACTACTGGGATTTACCCCTTATGTTCCAAATTCCCTCATACAAACTCTTTCAACCGTCAAGGCGTTATTGATTAACAAACATCTAATAAGTATGGCAACATTATAAAAATGTAGTTAAGAAAAAATTCTTACGTCACAGGACCATTAAGTAGGAATAGCTTAAGATTTATTAACCAAATCTATCAAAACTGTACTGAAGATAGACTTGAACTAAAGCAATTTAATACAACTTGAGGCTACCGGGGTTCAATCCGATCTCCGATTAAATCCTCCCTTGAGCAAAGTGGCTTAGAACGTCATACCCACTTCGCTAGAACATGCAACTACCCGTGGAAAATGCCAAGCGTAGTCTTCCTAAATTCCGCCTCATACTGCAGTATTTCTATACAAGAAATGGGTATTGAATATTTACAAACCTCTATAAAAAAACATGGAAGGACACATCTTAATTTTCCGAAAATGTGCAAATGTTTTTATGCCCATATTTTCGGCCAATTGCGGAGTCGAACTTCCACACGAAGGGTTTCGTACCGTAACCGAAAAAAACGTTTACTGTTTGGAAGCCCGCTTTTAAATTTAATCAAATTTATTTTTTATTATTGCAATATAAATTCACACTGTGCAAATATCAACTGTTTCGGTTCTTGAGATACAGCCTGCTGACAGACAGACAGACAGACCGACAATCGGTCGGGCAGCGGAGGTTTAGTAATAGGGTTCCGTTGGTTACTCTTCGGGTACGGAACCCTAAAAAGCTCCTATTTTTTTATCTGACTTTGGACAGCTTCACTCCCGTGCCGTAATAGTACAGCTTTCTATCATTAACATCATCATCACCGGCATCCTTTTAAAAACATTTAAAGAAACAAATAATGTAAACTATTTCTAATAGATAGTTTAAATTAACCTATCTGAAATAACCCAACAAACTAAAAAAAACCCTTCCCCGTCCTACAACCAACAATTGCGTTACAAAGTTTCTATTTTGACTTGGCCCATCCAACGCAACAGTGAGACAATACCATTACTAGAACCCATTACGAGCATCTATCGTTAAATACAGGCCATCGCAAGTTCGTGACCGTACAACTTTGCCAATATCGGAACTATGGACAACTAGTGCACTCAGCTGTTGTCCTTTCAAACTGATACTGGAGCTATTTTGGGACGGTCCACTTTGTATAAGAAACTGTAGGGATTTTGTGTTGCCTGTGTTTATATTTTGTACATGGTCGTCTTGAAAGTTTGATCGGATTGGTTTTGTTTAGTTACACGGGTTACGATTAGTTTCTTCCCGTTCTGGGTTACAATCATATCTGTCTATATTTCTAATCAGCCCGTTATTCATGAAGACACGTTCATGTCCTGGCTAAGGCTTCTTTTTTTTTCGTTTTGTCTAATAAAGAATCTCCTAATTAGGGTTTAAACTAAGCATTATAATATGGTTAAAATAATTACATATTCCGTAAATATATTCCGTAATATTTCCGAACGCATTCCAACCTAAGTTTTTCAAAGTTAGAGTGAACAGGCTTCTTCTGGGTAAGCTCACTCCATCGTCCGCCAACCTTGTCTCCGTCACCTCTAACCGTATATAGACAAGAGCAAGCCCACCTAAAACAAAAAGTGAGTGTGTCAGCTCCGACGCACGAGTGGAGTTTACTCCTTAAGAACTTTTATTGTGTAGATTATGTAAAAAGAGTGTAAATGAAAGCATCTTAAAAAATAATCAAAGCATTATTTACATCACTCCAATGAAATATATTCAAACATAATCTAGTTCTCATAATAATAAGCTGAGTATACTTTGTATATATACACATATATAATCTCGAAGTGAAAGGTGCGCAAAGTATGTTGCGCAAAGGAACGTAACGCCTCACTTTTAATTAACGCTCGATTTTACTCCTCACGAAGTTTTTAAAAAAAGGGTTAGAAGTACTTAAAGTAAATTCCAAAAACATTTAAATGGCTGGTATATTACATGTTACACTGTGAGAATAAACTGTGCCAGTAAAAAGTCCTTTAGAATAGTAAGAAGCCCGAAAGTCTAAGAATAAATTAACAATATTTTCCTGTCATTGGATTGTGGTGATGTGAATTTCAAATTGAATTGCAGATTCGTTGTGCAGAATGCATAATAAATTGGAAACTGAATTTAGCTTCTATCTGATCATGACTATGAATTCCTGTGACAATCTTGATTGGTGCTTATACTAGTTATAATACTGTTTCATGTAACTCAGTAGTATCCGGCTCGAGGGACTGGAATGCAACATTATTGATTTCGATTACCGTGTCAGTCGTAAATGACGTCATCGGGGTTTTGTTTCACAAGGCGGTCTAGCACGTCAGAGGTGACGCATTTTAGGGGAACATGGGGAAATTATACCTACATAGGGAGTTCTAGTAATCCAGTTCTATACTTCTGGGAATATTTCAAGTAAATTATCCTCGTGGTACTCGACCCCTGCTAATTTCGTACCGATTTGGATTTCCTTTGAGACTTTGTATTTCAACAAGTAATTATCAAATTAAGTGGAAGTTACAGTTTCTGTAATTAATTAATTTAGTTGTTTATTTCATCAGCCTTCAGCATTCAAGACCTTGATTTGACATTGACTATGGAAAGGAACTCGCATCAATAGAAAAGATGATAAAAACAAAAAAAAACAGTAGCTCTGTTACCCAAATCGATTTAAGTTTCATCTAAAAGTAATTGTTGTACATGATATACACTAAACTATAACCAACTTATTTATAGCAAACCATTAGTGAATTAAACCCACGGCATGCAGTCACTTACACATATTAAATGTCAGCACATTAATAATATTGGAATGTTAAACAAATCACGTCAAATGGGACACCCAGCAGGTGTTAACTGCTCATTTTGAACGAGCTTCAAACGGACAAACGATTCTATTTATGACAAAACCTTTGATTTTATGTTTTTCAAACAGAAAATCAAAGGAAATATCTTAAGGCGAGTTTTTCTTGTTGATTATTTATTGATTTTGGGGAGAGGAAAATCAACGAAATGTCGGAAAAAAGTAGACAGACGGTGACGAAAAAAGGTTTCTCGAGACTACGAAAAAAGGCTGTTATCATCAGTTTCGTAAAAATATGTAATCACAACAAGTGTTTTCTTTCCAAAACTTTCCAAATGACAGCATCAGTAGGTACCAGATCATAACAGAACAAATGAAATCATTCCCAGTCCAAATTGTTGCTATGGACTCCCTTAATGCATAATTCATGTCGCACACCCTCTAACAGCCATTTTGGACCTAAAAGGGACTTAAATTGACCGTGGATCGACACTTGTCTACCTTTCATTTGCAATATTGAGGCTTTTATATCAATTATTGGGCACCAGTATATTTCAGGTGGTTATACGTAATTTATGTTCCAAATATAGGTTTAATCTGGACTTACACGCGTCGAAAAGTACTGAATAAACAATGTTTGTGCCCAAACAAGCCGTACTTACTTTCGTTTGCTCTGTGTATAATGAAAACACCTGGGCTCTTTTGGGTCCGCCTAAAGCGGTCTTTACAATATGGGCACTTATTCGGCCCAAAATAAATATTAATTTTATATAAATCCCTGTAGGTAAGTAAGTACAAAGCCTGTACTAAATAAACAATGTTGCTTTTTTCAATTAATTGACTGAAGTCTGTTTAAGAGCGACATTGTTTTTCTTACAGTCGAGTCTTGATTGAATTCGAATGCCTTAACGATTATGAGCTTAAAAAGTTTTGAATCGTTCGAACTCAAGGAAGACACAAGGAGGACATTAAGACATTAATCTGATGAAGTAAACCACTTCCCGTCTCCATTATTCTGGAGGTTTCACTTGAGATTATCGTAAAGCCGTAACTATAAGCGTGTAGCACTATTCACTATCTCGGATGCAACGTCGTCGGCTCCTAAGTGTAAATAAGCTGTAAAACGGGCTCGTAACAGAATTCGGATCTTGGGTTTACTGCTAGTGATGGAGCACGTTTTGACATACCGCTCCCTACATAAACAGTCTTTGACTACCCAACACTTTCGTTCATGAATAGCAAGAGTCTCTGTCTTTTGGTGATATCAGGGATAAAATAAATGCGAATTGATCATCTTGCGTTCGTTGGAATTCGACTGACACAAACCGAATTCTCAACCTTTGATAAGCTTATCTACAACGTGAAAATTGCAAAACTATGAATGGTCTTAGTTCAAAATTAACCCTTATCTTTTCCTTGTCCACCAGAAAACTCCTTCACAGTAGTAGTAGAAAAAGATGGCCGCGGCCTGGGCATGTCAGTGTGTGGCGGTGGCGGCCTGGTGAGGATCCGAAGACTGTACCCCCCTCAACCCGCCTGGAGGACCGGCCGACTCGCCCCCAAGGACCTGCTCCTCTCCGCCAACGGAGTCCCCCTCGCCGGACTTAGCACCTACGTAAGTACAAAAGAACTTATAGACTAACAAAAAGTTTAACGAGTTTAAGCGGCCTCATTATTCAGCTGCATTCGGCCCCAAAAAGGTTGTCCAACATTTTTTTTCTTCTTTATCTTTGGCAGGTAAAGTCCGAGCACCAATAAATTTCCCTAAATAATGTTAGCATATTGCGCATCTTTTCTTATCTTTAGCACTGCCTTTACCGACGTTATTCGCGAATGCACGACCAACATTTTATATTCATGACAAGAGAGCCTATGAAATTTAAGTGTGCTGCTCTGCCCTTACAAAGCTCTGCTTGCATAGCTGTTATGAAGGTACAAACATAAAACACGGTCTCGTGCTTACAAAAATAAACAGTAAGTCATGTTAAAAATGCCATTTGTTGTCGCAGCACTTCCCCGTCGCACCCCCCCCCCGCACCCCTCGCGGCGCCGAAGCTCGGAGGCGGGTTATAAACGTAAAAACTTTTATGAAAACTCCAACACGGTCCGCGCCGAGGCCTCGGGTTCAAATGTAATAAACTGTAAAATGTCTGCCACAAAGTTGTACCAAATTATATTAGACTGCTGCTACACTACGCGATGAAAAATAATCTCATTTGTTCAGCATTTGTCGTTCGAGCGAAATAGGAATAATCCCAGAAAATTACAGTGAAGCTAAATCACGCGCGTATCAAAGCGATTCCGTGAGCAAACCAAATTCAATGCTCACAATAAATAAATGGGCCATTAACTCAGTTTCGTTTGGGAAATTCTATTAATTCCCTGCGAGTTCCCTTTATCGGTCGCAGCGGGGTGCGCCGCTTCCAAGTTATTCTAGTCGGTATTGCTTCGCAGTTCGCAACTTGCGGTTACTTACTCGCTGAGGCTCATTGAGCATAACAAAACCACAGACTGAAAACCTGAGCCCAACATTTATTTAACTAACTGAACTGTTCACAGTTCTGTAATAGACGTATTGTTGTACATATGTTTAGTTAAAATAACTATACGTAGTTACTACCACAACCACTGACAACAGAAGACGGCAAACATTACCATTGGAACAAAAGCAACGCATAAAGTGCCTGATGCAAACAGTTATGTAACACATAAATTCTGCTGTACTAATCGCTAATTTGCCTTCATCGTGTACACTATCTAACGGTACACACCCAGGGTACAATGAATCCTAATTCCGTAACAAACCTAAACTTTTTAATTTTACCGTTCCGTCTAAGCATGAAAACCGTTATTAACAAATATTTTGCAAGCTAACATTAATCCGTATATTTTGTAGCATATCTTCCGGTTTGGTTGTCTTACAAACTTCCCAAAATCTTCTTGATACTTAGACAATTTCGTTACGGTAAGACACGAATTTGGAATTTGAAATTTAGCAAATACCTTAAATACAACCAAAGTATTTGTCTAAAGCGTTATAATTTTAAATTGAAACTGAAGAAAGTTTTGTTAACAATTAAACATTCATCAAATTGAAACATTTAAAAGCTTTCGCTTTTATCACTTTGCGAATCCGACACAACACGTTGAATAATTTGGAGTGGAGCAGCAACAATTATGTCATCAGATGAAATTGAGATGGGAAAGGTTAAATTTGGAATTTTCAGGCGTTCGCGTTCAGATGAAGGATGGCTTGTCATTGACTTGACATTCTATAAGCGGTACCTTATAAATGTTAAAAGACTAATATTTGGGTTTGACTACGTGACATTTCGGTAGTTCATGCATTTAAGGTTAATTCACGCATATCCGGAACGTAGCCGGACCGTGGCCGGAACGTGGCCGGAACATGGCCGAACCGTAGACGTGGACGGACCACGATCCATCCACATCCCGGGCACGGCCCGCATATATACATGTGTGGGTCAACCTTTGGGACTACTTGACACTCATTACCGCCGATAAGCTGTCAATTGTCTAGAGGCCAAGGAGCTATTGACCGGTAATCCGGCGACAATTAATCCGTCTTTTTGCTGCTAGGAAGCCCTGGAGGTGCTGCGCACGGCGGCGGCGAGGGTAGAGCTGCGCGTGTGCCGGCCGCCAGCCGACGTGCTCGACAGCGTCACGCCGCCGGAGCCGCCGACGCCCCCCGCCCGCACCCCGCACCCACCGCACCTCCCGCCGCTAGACCCCCTCAACTGTCACCCTATGCATGCCAGGTAAACACTCATTTGACACAGCAACCGTAACGTCACGCTCGCGTAATTTGTCCCCTCGATCATCCCACGCTCTAAGGTCATAATATGTCGTGCATGATAAATATATCGAGACTAAGTTTGGTGAAAATAAATCCAAATTTAAGACGCTGTCATAGCAAAAACTCGGTCACTCTCGGACTGTATAGAAAAGAAAGAGAAGTGCGACGACACAATGCTTGCAATTTATTGCCAAACATAAAGCATTTTATTGATTTACTCAAATCTAAGTTGAGATATAATCTAAAGCAACAACGTTTTGCATTAACTTTCGATTCATTATTTGTTATAAATTTTACCGACATAATTAGGCTAGAAACACAGGTTTTTTTTTTCAAAGGTCAAAATTAGAGGTAACTTTGACAATCATTTCTATCGAGGATTTTATTTTTAAACATGTTTCGGAAACAACAGAGTTTTTGGAAATATGTAATAGTTAAATTCAATATATATTTTTTCTGCAGCTTAAACTAAACAGATTTGGCTAAAATTATTTTAGAAAACCAGCAATTTTTCAGTTTTTGCTGATAACAGCGCCTTAAACATCAATGTTTTTTTTAATCGTTTTTTTTTTCGATTGTGTTCTTTGAAATCGTTAAAAAAGACCAATTTCTGATTTTCTGTATATTTAAAATTTTTATTGTTATTTAGAAATCCTTTTTTACCATATTATCGATAGGAAAATCGAAAAGTACAGGATTATGGATAGGTGATTAGGGATGGGCAAATAAAAATATACACATGTATATTTTTATCTGCCCATCAAAACTAGCAAGGCACACAGATTTCTGTGTAGCAAGAATGTTATCGTACAACAGCTCATGTCATTAAGGACAGACAAACAAACCTCGGTAGGTACACGTACCTGGAGATTAGACACAGAGCGTATTAGGCGAGGAGACATGAACGTCACAAACTACATCATGCTATCGGAGCTCCCATCTCATTCTATCGTAAAATCGGACGTTAACTGACGAACCCGGTTTGAACATGTACTGTGATCTGCGTCATTTGAATACAATATAAAGGCGCGTTTACACGAAGCCAGTGGTCTGGCGCTAGTCCTTTAAAGACTTCATTTTTCTTGTGGTGTGTATACATGTATGCACCTTCGGAAGAGAAGGACGCTGGTGGAGATCATTGGCTAAAAAATACACGCGAGTACTGCGGCTCTAGACAAGTGATGAAGTGACATACTGTCAGCGTTAGCGTGGCGAAGGCGATTTTAAAAACGTCAAAAGCGAATAATCTCTTAAACAATGTGTAACAGAATAAACGTAATGTTACATTTATTCTGTTACACGTTACATTTTGGCATTTCGACAATCCATCGCTGATAGAATGATAGGTACTTGGTCTAGAACCACTAGTTTGACAACAGAAATCGTTTACAGGGGTCAATTCCAAGCCCGCACTGGCTGCTAGTCTAACCTACACTGGCTTCGTGTAAACCTGCCTTAATATTTGGAGATGACACAAATAGCCGTTCAACTTAAAGACCATTGTAGACTGTCAGCGACAACGAGCAGCGCCACGACGTCGTCGTCGGAGGGGCGCGGGCGCCGCGAGCCCAGCCCGGAGCCGGACCGGCGCGACCTGCGCCTGCCGGACCTCGACCGGCCGCTGCCCGTGTACGACGTGCAGTACGGGGTGAGCTGACTATTCACAATGATCTTACTAATAATAAAAATGCAAAAGTAAGTTTGTTATGCGTTCACGCCTAAATCACTAAACCTATTTTCATGAATTTTGGAACAAAGATAGTTGTGTCCCTGGGGACGGCTGTAGGCTACTTTGCAAAAATGTTTAACAGCAAGCGATGCTGCGGGCATAAGTTACTGATGTACAGGGTGTTCGAGAAGTGCGTGGTCATAATAAGGGTGATCTCGGGTAGCTGATACACATGAAGGAAAAAAAAAAGTAAAACAAAAAAATGTGACTTCAAAAAATTCGACCATTAAAAACGACTAAGCAGTTTAGGACAAATGACTTTTCAAGTAGTTGGTTACAGTTGGTGGCATTTACTTTAGTTCAATCACAGATTTCATATCACTAACTGCATCAGACTGCTTGAAAATTCGTTTGTTCGGTACTTTTTAGTTGATTTCGAGATCGATTTTTTTAATCAGATTTTTGTTTTGCTAGTTTTTCCTTTATGTATATTAGCTACCCAACATCACCCTTAAATATGACCACGCAATTCTGGAACACCCTGTATAAACTATAGATGCACTGCCCACGCTCTGAAATGGCAACGTAAGAAGAGAATGAGAACGTAAGAATGGCAAGGTAACTACCGCGACTCCATACTCCGCGCGTATAGCTTCATATCTTGCTACCAATGAGTACCGAAAATGCTTGCACTGTTTTTAGAGATGTGAAGTTGGTGTTATAATAATGTATTGACGCGTCTAAACGGTGTATGACGCGTCAATACATACGCCAATACCTACCTCACGGGCTATTTACAAGTTTTAGGAAAATTACTCCAATAGTATTCAGGAGCATGATTTTGGTCGCCAGACCGATCGAAGTCGTTTCTGGAAGTCAGTTGATTACTCTAGTAGCTTCGGTACCATCAGACGATCGATCGATTGGTTTGGTTACATCATTATGTTAAGAAATATCGGGTTCAGGAGCTTCTCCACCTACTCGATCAGAACACTCGAGAGAGATATACATGCCGATCGTGACCGATCCAGTTGATAGAAACAAGCCTTAAAACTAAATTCAGAAGCTTATTCACTTTTATAATCGAGTTTGACAGTACGTGTCGAGCAACTTTATTTTCATTAGCCAAATAGAGCCTATTCGCCAGAGAAGACATTTAATACACATTGTGCTTCAGATTGCACTGTTGTAGATGACAGCAATATCGCATAAGCATTAGGTATGCGCTGCAACGAAACCAATATTTATTCAGGTATTTATTCAGGTAGAACCGAGCTTATCGCTGAAATAGAAAAATTACTTACACTTTTTCTCGTCCATTTTCCAACGGTAGATACATTTATTTCCGGGCTCTTCGCTAAAGCAGTAATTTACTCTATCTGACAGTAATTCGTTTCATTGGATATCAAAGAAAAAACGAGCACGCTATTAGAACATAAATGTCGGTAGTTTTTCAAAGGATTATAATTACTGCAAGTTTTCATTAGAGTTAGTGCTAAGTTACCGACAGACTAAAGAAGAAAGCAGTAAGCACTTTACGTTTTACGCTTATACGTGTACAAACTAAATTACATATTAATTTGTTTCGTTTAACTCCACTTCTCTCCACGATGATATATAGTCACGGAGCTAGCTTTTTTAATTGCGTTTATGATTTATGTTTTAATTTTCATCCAGTTGAGTTTTCTTGTTCTTTATCCATTAACGTGAAGCATGTTAATACTAAAAAAGATTAACATTTTTCTAAACATGATCAAAACTGTTTTATAAGATGGATTAGCCGCAGGTATGTATTATTCTTTCGTTTCTCATTATAGCTCACTTTTAAACTTACTACACTAATTTTAGAACCAAATACCCGTAACTTATGATCGTGAGAGCCCCATTTGTAAGGCGAGTCATTTGTTAAGAGGCGTTATATTTAATGAGGTATAATTTCACCGGCGTGCGAGATGTGCGAGCCTGTGATATAATCTGTGCGAGTTATTAATAAAGCTCTTTGTTTACGCCTACAGGATGACGGATCAGTGGTGAGTTCGTTTTAACTAATGTTGTATAATGGAGATTTAATGTACAGTGACTGGAGCTGCTATAAGCCTGTATACAGGGTGCTAAGAGCTAAAATCCTGGAATACGATAACTGTATTTTATGTACCTAAACAGTAAATACTTATAATGAGACAAACAGTCTGTACATTTTCATTTTTCAGAAATATTAGCAATTCACAGACGTGTAATAAGAGAATACTAGGTACTTTAAACGAGGGCTAAATATGGAAAATGGAAATACGCGGTTCCAACTGATACAACTACAGAGCATGTCTGACATAAATCCGATCCCAACCTGTAACAGTTTTCGAACAGGAAAATGCCAAATTCTATCGCTATTCGGAATCGAAACTAAGACTGATTGGCAGCTGTTAGGAGCAAAACATCGTAAATTATCTGTTCAAAATAAATTCATTATCGGAATACCATGAGAACAATGATTGTATTTAGCGCCCCTTGTCACGTTTCGTATGGACTACTGACGCAAGTCGCATGCATCGAGTGCCAAGCGGTTGGCACGTTGACTGACAGACGATTATACCTAGATGCTAGACTAGTTCCGCTCTTGATATATTTGCGGACATAGCGCAAAGAGAAACGCAGTTTTGGCAACGGTTTAGTCGTACAAAAATATCTTGTTCTTGTTTACATTTTAAAGGAAGACGTAGAAGCTTTGTGAAATAATACGGATCGGAGACGGATTAGTAGAACCGTAACCTTCGATTCTACTGTTAAGTACTAAATGACCTCAAGTAAAGCTGCTTTAAAATATATTTAAGAATAGCAATCGCTAGTGTTCAACACAAAGTATACTATAAAACGTCAACTAACTAATAATTCATACCATAAAATAAATGCAAAATCAAACATGACGTAAAAAATTACGTGTCGGTCTCCCTGCCTAACTCAACTTTGAACCCAAACATTTATTTTTCAGGAGTTTGACATCGTGATGACCAAGGTGAACGGTTCCCTCGGCTTCACTCTGAGGAAGGAAGACCACAGTGCGCTGGGGCATTATGTCAGAGCCCTCGTGAGGGAGCCGGCCCTCAGTGACGGCAGGATACAGCCTGGTGACCGGATTGTTGCTGTAAGTAGACTTAACAAACACCCTGCCACACACACACACTTTTCTCGTAGCCTCTCCGAGCCTTGCATTTTTTCGGGAAGCAACGTTTTTTTTAAAGAATTGTTATTATGGAGACAATCATTTACAAACCAAAAAGTTTTAACTTATTTTAATAGTAGTGAATATGTGAATGTTTCTGTAGATATTTGTTGCTTAACACGCAATATTTATAGGCATACCTATACATGCATAGACCATGTGTCTGGGATTATGATAGTCCCTGTCTCAAATCTAAGATGGGACGTTATTTTTTTATTTTTCTTCGGTAACTTGAAGCGTATACCCAAACAGTGACAGATTGAAAAGACAAAACGTTCTTGGGCAATATTGTAAAAGGTTTTGAAGAGTAGAGTACTCAGTATTTAACGCTGAAATACAAAACCAATAATGAAATGAATGATGCCAGTCTGAAACAAATGACTGTATTCTTAGTCTACAAGCCTGCTTCCGTCTTCAGTTTAAACAAGTCCTGGCAAATAAATGCGACAGTTAATTTTGTGGAGAAGACGCTAACAGAATTGACAAAGAAGTTGAACATGACTTAAGTGGTATAGCTGTTTCAATTGAGCAAGGCAATATTGGTCATTGACCCACCTGTCAATAAATGCTTTTGATTAGTGACAAATTTTTTTTAAATCGAAGTTAAGGACATTAAACCATTTTGTATTTTTCGTGATCCACAATATTTAGTACTAAGGAAAAACGTCTCGTTCGGACGGATATTCCTTCGAAGAAAATTGCAATAATGAAACGAAACAATTACTGATATAAAAATATTAAAGAGAGGTATTGAGTAATACAAGCGTAAGCGTGGTCATATTTAACTACGTAAAAAACAAAACCCACAGAAACAGAGAAATAACTGATTTCGAAGAGCGCATGGCTAAAATATATATAATTTATTTTAATTTTCTATTCCAAGTCAAACCAAGAAGTAGTCATAGATAGTTCAAACTAGCCCTTTTAATAAAACGACAATTTCATAGGTACCTAAAGACCCAATACTTAAATATTATGACAAAGAACTTGTACCTAATAAAGAAACAAGTCACTACCAACTACACACAGTCATTCTTGACTTATGACTCATTAAAATTAAACGAGCTGAAAGTAGACTAAACGATCGTAAATGTTCTCCGAAGAAACACTTGAATCAATATTGTTGTCCTACTAATAGTGAAACGGCTTCACACTACCTTCGTGTGCTTGGTATGTTGTACATGGCAGAAAAATTATTCTGTCCAAGAAAAAGGGAAAAATCTGGTTGTCTGATTGGTTAGTTATGGTTAATCGTTTGGGGTTGAAACTCTTCGAAGGACTTTTAACGCTATATTTTAATGTTTAGTTCATAGATTTTATTTTAAGTGTTTGTTATAAACACTTAAAACGAAAACTCCTAACTGTCGTGGTTCTTGACGACCCAGCGTTTAGTATACTTTAACTGAAATTAGTTGGCGCAATACAACAAAACAAGTCGTGAAGAAAGACATTCATTCCCCGTATAAAGGTAAGCTTTCCGTTTAGGGGGCTATATATAGATTATATTTTTAAAACCATTTCTTAGATTAATCCTTTTTTTAAAACCTATCAGTGAATGAATGAATGAATGATGTTTAGGTATGACACCGGAAAATTGCAGACTCGGTAAGATTGTAATAAATCTTTACTAGACCATGATTTCTCGAAATATTAAAACGTTTTGAATACAATCAATCCCATACAAATTCAATAGTTTCCAATATATCCGTGTCTTACCTCTGAAATGTCATCTGTACACCCGTGTGTACAGATCTACATACATACAGAGATCATTGCGTTGGACGGATTAAGAAAAACTAGTTTACAATTTCACGCGATATTTTACAATCTTACGGTGTTTGCAATTAGTTTTCATCACACTCTATATAAGTAAAATGATTTGGAAATTAACTGAACCCTTTCAATACACACTTGTACATAATTTACTATTATTATCCATTTATTATTTAGTAGGTACCTAGTCAAATGAAATGTTCGTGAATTTGGAAATAATTATTAACACACAATCCGGAAGAAGATCGTAAATTCTCCGACTAATTATTTATGAGAGCTACACCAATTACGCTTAGCTCTCGTTTTGGGTTCCTTTCCTTAACCACCTTTCAATTTTATTGAGTTCATACATATTAATTAACCTGTTCATGTAACATATTCATGTAGGTACCTACCTAATTAAATGATCTGGTATAATGAATCCTGTTATCGAAAAAAAATGTTTATTCAACACTCTCCCAATTTACAATAGCTTTTTTTAAGGCAATCAAAACATTTTATTTATTGCACCGGATGCGGATGTTTTTCAAATCTCTGTCGATAACTAGATCAACGCTATGCAATGAATATTGATGGACTGTCAGAATGAAAGCGAGAGAATTGTTATGTATTAGGCAGAGAGCGTGTTACATTTGGCTAGTCTTTTAGGTTCTACATTGAGTGAACTGATTACCCTATTGGCCGGTTTTTGGGGTTACCAAAATGGTAAAAAGGTCTTTTTTTTATTATTGATAGGCTCGCGCTTGACAACTATCTCACCTGATGGTAAGCGACGATGTGGTCGAAGATAGATCACGCTTGCCTAGAAGTAACCTATTCACTCTTGACTTAGAGACTCCCAGGTTGTAGCTATCAGGAAACAGACTCTGGCAGGGAATTCTACTCCTTAGCTGTACGCATAATGAATGTATTCCCAAAGCGCCTTGTGCGTGTGGTTGGGATGTCCACCAGGTCGAAAGAGTCACCGCGGCCTTGTAACGCAAAGGGCATAAGGAGTAAAATATGTATATTTTTTTGCAATAAGTACTGAAAGGGGGTCCGAAAAATTCGATGTGAGGCTACTAAGGCACGTGGGGTATCATACGAAAGATCGCTATTTGCACATTCGCAATTGTTTTCCAGGCCGCATAGTTTTCGACTTTTGAAAAAAAATACTGTTCCCGTATGAATAATAAACAAAAATACGTACCGTTATCTTATCACCGAAGTTTGCATAGAGAATAATCTGAAATTATTCAATGTGATAGAAGTTTATATAAAGATTATAGGAAAAATAAAACGATGTCTCTACATAGCACACTTTTTCAGAAATTATCATGATGGTACGGAACCCAATCAATCAATGATGTCTCTGTGATCAACGCGGTGAAAACCGGAAGTGATCACCGCATGGTAAGAGGCACATTGAATCTAAATATCAAGCTGGAAAGGTCTCGACTGATGAAGTCTACGCTCCGTCCGGCACAGATCCAGATCCAAAACTCCGAAAGCTTTCAGCTCGAACTTCAAAATCGTTTCGAGTGCCTAGGGAGCTCTGTGGACGAATACAACGATGGGTTGGTGGAAACTGTTCATACGGTCGGGTCTAAGTTCTTCAAGACTCGCCGTACAGATAAGACCAAGAGGATCTCTGATCCGACTCTCAAGCTCATGAAGGAGGGGCGGGAGATGATTCTGCAGTCTTCAGACGATGCGTGCAAGTACCGGCAGCTCAATAGACGGATCTCCAAGTCCTTGAAAAGCGACCTCCGCCGCTTTAATACTGAAAAAATTAAAGACGCGATAGAGCGGAATAAGGGCTCCAAGGTCTTTGCAAGAGATTTGTCTATTGGGCAGAGCCAACTCACAAAACTGAAGACCGACGATGGCAGAACCATATCCGCCAAATCGGAGCTTCTGAGGGAGATCGAGACATTCTATGGACAGTTATACACGTCAATGACCAAACCCGCAGCAAATCTAGCGAACGACCCAAGAGCTAGTTTGACCCGGCATTATACCGAAGACATCCCGGACGTCAGCCTGTATGAGATTAGGATGGCTCTGAAGCAGCTTAAAAACAACAAGGCGTCGGGTGAGGACGGAATTACGGCCGAACTCCTGAAGGCGGGTGGAAAACCAGTCCTTAAGGCCCTTCAGAAACTGTTCGATTCCGTCATACTCGAGGGGAAAACGCCACAAGCGTGGAGCAGAGGTGTGGTGGTACTCTTCTTTAAAAAGGGCGACAATGCCCTGCTTAAGAATTACAGGCCCATCTCACTTCTGAGCCATGTCTACAAGCTGTTTTCCAGAGTCATCACAAACCGTCTCGCACGCAGGTTTGACGACTTCCAGCCTCCCGAACAAGCCGGATTCCGAAAAGGCTTCAGCACCGTAGACCACATACACACGCTGCGGCAGGTTATACAGAAGACCGAAGAGTATAATCTGCCCCTTTGCTTAGCGTTTGTGGACTACGAGAAAGCCTTCGATTCGATCGAGACTTGGGCTGTGCTGCAGTCTCTCCAACGGTGCCAGATCGACTATCGGTACATCGAGGTGCTGAAGTGTTTGTATGAAAACGCCACCATGTCAGTCCGACTTCAGGATCAGACATCAGAACCTATCCTCCTGCAGCGGGGTGTGAGGCAGGGAGACGTAATTTCTCCGAAACTGTTCACGGCCGCAATGGAGGACGTCTTCAAGGTTTTGGACTGGAAAAGGCTAGGCATTAATGTCAATGGCGAGTACATCACTCATCTTCGATTTGCCGACGATATAGTCGTCATGGCTGAGACCACGGAGGACCTCAGTACAATGCTCGATGACCTCAGTAGAGCTTCCGAAAGAGTGGGTCTTAAAATGAACATGGACAAAACCAAGGTCATGGTAAATACCCATGTAGCACCCACTCCTATCAAGATTGAAGGCTCTGCCTTCGAAAATGTTGATGAGTACGTCTACCTGGGACAAACGATCCAGCTAGGTAGGGCTAACTTCGAGAAGGAGGTCAACCGTCGAATCCGACTCGGCTGGGCGGCGTTCGGGAAGTTGCGCGGTATCTTCTCGTCTCACATACCACAGTGTCTCAAGACGAAAGTCTATGACCAGTGCGTGTTACCAGTGATGACCTATGGACTCGAAACGTGGTCGCTCACAATGGGCCTCATCAGAAGGCTTAAAGTCACCCAAAGGGCAATGGAGAGGGCAATGCTCGGAGTATCCTTGCGTGATCGAATCAGGAATGATGATATCCGTAAGAGAACCAAGGTTACCGACATAGCTCAAAGGATCGCCAAATTGAAGTGGCAGTGGGCAGGGCACATTGCTCGCAGAACAGATGGTCGATGGGGCCGAAAAGTTTTGGAGTGGCGACCGCGTACCGGAAGACGCAGCGTTGGAAGGCCACAAGGTGGACCGATGACCTGGTGAGGGTCGCGGGTAACCGATGGATGCGAGACGCACAGGATCGGTTGTTGTGGCGACACTTGGGGGAGGCCTATGTCCAGTAGTGGACGTCTTTCGGCTGATATGATGATGATGATGATGTAAGGAACCCTCGTTGCACGAGTCCGACTCCGTCTTGACCGGTTTTTTTAAATATACGAAGAGTCGAATAGTTTTTTTTTACCAGAAAACGAGGGTAAAATCAATTTTCGCAATTGTATTAGCAGTAAGATAAGACGTTTATCTTATCTTACAACTAAAGTCAAACCACAACACAAAAATTCGCAATCGATGTACGGATGCATGTTTGTTCCTGATCGGATGTGGATGAAATTTGGCACAGGGTTAGATTATAATCTGAAATAGCACTTGTAGCTTTTTATCCCGGGGGTACCTATGTTCTCTTGGCATAATTTCGGGGGCCGAAGCTAGTATTCATATAAAAACAATCGAACAGCGAAAAACTATCAAAATTATCCTTTGCGTAACGGGGTTTAACGTCTATTGACGTCTCGTAGGTACATTAAAACTGTTTACAAGACAAAACATCCACTTCACAATATTTGCACTCACGACTCAAATCCCCACATTAAGAAATGCTCGACATACCAAAAGCATTATTCACATTCCACATTTATCATCAGTCGGTCATTAACCCCTGTGTACAGGTGAACGACACAGCGATGTCCAACATGTCTCACGCGGAAGCTGTGGCGTTCCTCCGGGCTTGCGGGAGTGAGGTGCGCTTGCGCCTGTACCGGGACCATGCAGCTACGCCACTATCGCCAATGTCACCGAGGGAAGAACCTACGGATTCTGACGCGCCTATGAATAGGCCTAAACCTCCGCTGAGGTATGTTGAATGTTGTTTTTTTCTCAAATGGAATTATAATAATAATGCATTTATTTTTATTTTTTTTTATTGAGAATGGGCTTGCTCTTGACCTCGATCACGCCTGATGGAAAACGATAGATGAGGTCTATGATGGAGCGAGCGTGCCCAGAAGATGCCTGTTCACTCTTGCTTTGAAGGCAGACGGGTTATATGCGGAAGGGGACACAGACGCTGGCACTTTGGCTGTGCGCATAATAAATGTGGAGGAGAAGCGCTGAGTACGACTAGTCGGGATATCGACCAAGTGAGGATGGTACACAGCAGTACGTCTAGTATTCTGGTGGTAAAAGGGTTATTTCAGGCAACGTGGCCCATAGCCACCTAAACCTAAACATATGTACATACTTTATAAAATAATATCAGCACGGACAGGTTTCTCATCCAATATTAATGGTGAAGAAATACCTAGTGGACGAAATGCAACTGCTTGACGGTGGCTAACCTAAACCTGATCCTAAAAGATTCTGAAGTAACACCATCTTCTAAAATGTAAACTAAATAAATAAGAAAATGTGCGCTTAGAAATCTAATTGCAATAATAACGTATCCTACTTAAAACTCAGTACAATGTCACTTCAATTTCAACTTTTAACATCACGCGTAAAAGCAGTATCAATTTTATGCAACGAAAATGTGCCCCAAAGCAGGTATATGCACTACAAACCTAGATTTTTTAAGGTTTTGCTCAAAAAAACTAAAACCTCGTCTTCTACCATCAGGCCTGAAGCAGTCTCCATGCTATGCGACCTGGCTGCGCGGCGCCTCACCCCCGACGCGGTAGACGGCTCGCGCTCCCCTTGCCTCTCCCCCCGCAAGTACCGCAAGCTCACCAAGGAGAACAACCACTATGAACAACCCAATGGTATGTATGATACTGGCTGGATGACGTCATTGATGCGTCTCGAAGATGTGAGCAGCGATCCTAGGAATCACCGAACAGTGTAGCTCAGTTAAACATAATAAAAAAGCATTTAATTAGGTACTAAATGTCCAGCCTCGTAAGGCTGAATAATGATAAAAAAACTACTTTATTTAAAAATTCAGTCATTAAACTGAACCATATTTCAATCTGCCTAGCCTTTTCCAACTATGTTGGGGTCGGCTTACAGTATAACCGGCTACAGCTGAGAACCAGTATTTTTCATGGAGTGACTGCCTATCTGACCTTTACAACCCAGTAACTGGGTAACGGTACCCCTTAGCAAGACTGGTGACAAATTTTCTTGCTTCTAATTTTCCATGACGATTTCGAAATATCCATAAATATTTATTATATTTATATCTTAGCAAAATAACCTCCGCCCATGTACACTTGTTTTTATAAACGTTTTTCCTGTGATTGATATGAGGTGTATAATAAAGTATATAATAAATAAATAAACCTCCGATTGGACGTTATTTTATCATCCCTTAACTTGACTAAAACCTTCACTTTCGAATTAATAAGCCACAAAAACAGAACCATTTGGAATGTGGTTCACAACACAAAAATACTTTTAGCTGAAATAGTTTTCAGCGTGTGACCAAACTCCATTTGTTTCGGATTGTCACCCGCTCTGACGCTCGTGGCCCCAACTGAAAGGTTAAACTTGTTAAGTGATTAAATGATCGAAAGTGCTGTAAATGGATTAAAGGTGAACCCAACCTTTCACTCGATAGGTTCAAAAGCGTTGACACTTAACTGTCTGTATTGCTTCAATTTCCGCAGCCGTTAATGGTTTTTCCTAATCAAACCTCTCTAGGTTTGATTAGATAAAACCATTACGGCTCACCTTAATATATTAGGATATTACATGACCGATTCCAGATTAAGTTTTAGTTTTCCCCTCTATTTTAGATTATACACTTGTATCAAGTTTACCTAATTACTGCTTCTATTTACAGTATACTATTACGCAAATGTTACTAATGTACCTCACGCCTAATATAACCAAATCCGTTGATTTAATTTATATATTGATTGCCTGAAGTGTGTAGACTCCGAGGAATTATATTACGCGGTAGAGGCCCATGATATATTCAAAGCACAAATTAACGTAATTATCTACGGCTCTATGTTCATCAACTAATTCGCATTACCATTGCAAACAGCGCGATGGATGTATACCTATTTATCACACAGGTGGATCCCGGCTAGCTTAATTAAATAAACCTGCACAAATCTAGTGAGCTGAAACTTTGCTAACCACATTTAACACTTTGTCACATACGATATACACGCACACACTAAGCGATGTAGGTTTTCCACGCAGATGTTCCAAGTTCCAACAAAGTAGAACACGGTTACGGTACGGAACACACGGAGGTGGTGTCGGACGTGCGGCGGGCGCGGGCCGCGTCCCTCGCCAGCCCCACCGCACCCCCCACTTGTAGGAAACAAAAGTTGAGCCTGACAGGTGAGACGCTGTCGGCCGCACTCTCCTATCATAACCCATCGCTTCACACCCTCGATCCAAAGCAGCGTATAAACTGACTGTCGGATTCTGAACCATACCAGAACTATGTTTACACACCATTGTAGCGTACAGCACTTCATAGATGTTTTTCGGCCATCTGACATTGCCCCGAAGAGTGTTGTGTCTAGCCTTTTGTGCGTGATCTTCTACTTTGTTTTCATTTGCACTCATAAATGTCGAAATTTAGAACACTGTTAACAAATGACAGTACTTCTTCTCTGAAAATCTCTTAAAACAGAGACAACTTTCTGTGAACGAAAATTTGAAGACCTATTGATTTGTTAACAGTGTTCTTGCTTACACTTAAACGATATAATATGATTACTTTGTGCAATTCCAGTGCCTCCCCATGGTTACGAGTTAAACAACTTGGACAATGATACTCTGGATGCTCCAAACGTGTACCAGGAGGACATGTCTCGTCAGAGGTACCAGGAGCCAGTTTTCCCAGCTGACTCTGATGAACCGGTGTCGATGCCCGTGGAAATGCTGAGCGATGAGGCTAGGTTCAAACATGCGAACCCTGCGTATCAGAGCGCTGTGCTCCATACAACTACCAGTGATGGACATACTATCAGTTCCGAAGGACATAAGGATGATGGTACGTTTCGGTTTGGAATGTGTTTTAGATTCGATCTCTTGAACCATCAGTAGCATGGACTCTGTTTCCGACCGCGACAGCGGCAGCGGTGGATTATGATTTTTTAAGAAATATTAAAGTAAGAACTCTAAATTAATACCTAAGATCGTGCAACTATGTGATACAAGAGTAAACTAGCTTTTATAGACATAAACTTCTTACTACTACTGTATTACTTACTAGGGGCTACGACCTAAGTGCGCGAGACGTCTTTAACTAAACCGCGTCCACTGTTGCGAGTGGCCTAGCTCTATGTCTCCAACGCTGGGTGGTCTATGTATATCCTGCAGATAATTAATGTCAAAAAACCATAGCTTGTCCATCACTTAGCTTTTTGGACAACAAGAGCCAACTGCAATAAATTGCTGGTTGCCTGACAAATGGGTTCACAATAATGAAAAGCATGTTATCCTCTAAATTCCAGGCAACGGATTGAAGAAATGGAAAGGTGTCGCGTTGTCTCCTGACAACGAGCGTAAGGTGAAGACGGAACTTCCCCCCCAACCCAAACCCAAGGAAATCGATCCCGTCCAAAAAGAAAACGTCAAACCTGAACCGCCGATAGACAACACGTGCAATGAACCTACGGTAAAATATTTAATGATAGACTTCTTACTAATCAAAAAGAAGATGACACTATACGATGATGCAGACTAGATAGTGCTAAAGGTATTCTAACTACGCTTCTGACAATCGCATAGAACCTGAGATTCTGGATTGTATTTTACTCCTATCGGCACGAATCATAAGAAGCCATCTTAAAAAATAAAGTTGTAAAACAGCTGCACGCACTCAAAAAGATTATTTAACTGCACCCTGAGCAAGACTTCCGAAAAATCTTGAATTCCCGCCTTATCTAATAATCCATAGAGCTCCTATTTTATCCAAAATCCATCTGTGTCTGTGCTGTCTCAATTGTCCCTAGCATTAGTAAGTCATCACTCAGCTTGCTTATTGACAGAAACTATAATTATAAATAATTATTCCAGATAGTAACAGTGGAACTGAACCGAGGCTGGAACAGTCGGCTAGGGTTCAGCGTGCAGAGCCATCCGGAGTCCGGGCAGAGCTACATCTCTGCAGTCTACAACGACAGTGTGGCCGCGCGTGATGGACGGCTCAGACGCGGTGATGTTATATTGCAGGTGAGACCTTACAAACCTAATTTACATACCTTATATGTAGTCGTAGCCTTAGCATGTCTTTAATTGTCAATTTCATGATAATATGGCCTTTCGATTAGGTTAGGTTTGAGGTAGCCATTTCTTGAAGTGACCAACCACTATGTGAAATGGCTAAGCACTTCATGAAATGGTTAACTCAATTTGTTTGATTTGGGTACGACATTTATTTTCGAGGGGAGTTTGCAATACCACTGACAGTCCGATATATTTTTGAAGCGTTGCATTATGCCAATATGTGATTGCGCTAGTAGCTAGTGAGAAGACGACTTTAAAAAACAAGTTATTTAATCAGAACGAGCAACCGGGAATTGCGGAGCAGTTGTTGTGGCGATGCTTGGAGAAGTATTGAGTACAGCTCAGTAAACGACGTTCGGCAGAATTATAAAGATGATTATGATGAACCTGAACTTTTAAAAAATCGTCCTTCAAAGTCTGCCATATCAAAGTAACTAAAACTTTACGCAAAGAGCAGTTGCTTGCTATACTTAGGTAGGTACAGACGTCAGACATCAAGCTACACGAAACTGTCAAATTTTCCCAATCAACCTTGAACTTAATGCTTTAGCGATAAAGTTGAAAATCCATTAAAGAAAATTGACAGATTGTTGTAGCTTGATGTGCGTCTGTACTTATCGAACTGCTTCGAAACTATATGGCGTCAATTTTAATGTAATAAATACATATTATCTATTTCCAGGTCAACGACGAAAACGTAACATCAATGAAGACACCAGAAGTGATCGACCTGCTTCGAATACTGAGAGGCTCTATTTGTATCACTGTTCTGCGGCCGCCGAACCCACAGTGAAGATATCAAGCAGACATAAACGTGGAAGAAGCTCACCCCTGGGCCTGCATGGAACGGGCCTGGTAGGAGAACTGAGGAAGGATTCCGTCGGTGATGCCGAGATAAGGATGTCCCTAAAGCAAGGGGAACAAAACGCACCTTAAAAAAAGTAAAATAAGTGAAAATAATGAATCTCTACCAAACATAGCGATGATTTTGTTCGTTGCACATCGATTGTACCTTCATGACATTTATTACTTCTATCAAGGTTCAATTGTATCGTTAAATAAAACAGTTAATATCATAAAAACTGCGCAAAGACGTATTAAAACGTTTATCTGGGTCTTCATGGTAACTTCGTTGATTTGCTAAGTCCAGTTTTTAATACTTATTATTCATATTGCGTATGCGTAAACAATTAATAGGCAAAAGATTCGGTTATATCATGTATTTTTTATAATATATTAGGGGAATTTAAAAGCATAGCTTCGTTAATGAATCTAACATGTTTGTGATTAGACATACTATCTAATAAGTACATGATTTTTGTTAAAGTTCCTAATAGTGGATCGTGCTGAACTTCTGCCGTCGTACATTGTATTTCATATACTTGATGTTACCTAAAAAATAATTTATTTTCGGAAAAGATCTCTGTAGCTATCTCATAGACAATTTATTAGGAAATATATAAATCTATCAAAATGTACATCATTATATTTATTTATCTATCTTACCCGACCAATATAGATACTTACTCAAAATAGTCTAATAAATAATGAAAAAAAAAATATTTTGTTTTATATGAACACAATGATTGAAAGGCAATAAGCAGCTTTTATTTTAGACTTAATATATTATGACTATTAAAATTATGGAACTTTAAAATGATTATATTCTTACTAGAAGATGACTTACAGAGTAGAATTCTTAAATATAAGCAACAAGTTAGGGCATCAGGCGGCCTATATTTCGATACCAGAAGTGTTAATTAACGTAAGCGACATTTTAGAATTTTTGATAAATGCCACTTAAAGTAATCGATGTAAGGTTCATTTTGTGCATTTTGGAAAAATGTCCCTTACGTTAAGTGATACTTCAGGTATCGATTTGTGCAAATATAATAAAGTCCCTTGAATAATAAAAAGTAGACTATGTTATTGTAGAAAATATTAAAATGTCATGAAGTATAGCATTCCAAGAGGTTAGCCTATGTAAATAATGTAAAGTTAAAAGACAGTTTATGTAGTCGTGAAGATGCGTTATGTGCAATTGTCAAATGGAAATAAACTGCAAAATGTCGCATAAGTTTTTAGTTTGTTTTATTGTTCGATAATATTTTGCCTACTTTTGCTCAAATGTATACTTAGTAGTACGTAGTCAGAACACAATAGTGACTTTGATGATTGCTCGTAACGTAATAACCACGTTTTTATTAAAATATTCGTAGCATCAACATATTATTATGCGTACAACATTATACGCTCAAGTGACGAATTGCGTGCGAGTATGCGACCAAATACAGATCCTTGGTCTATAATATAAAAGTACACAAGTTTGTCAAAACGCGCTAGTTTGACAAACATAACTAAAACGTTGAGTTACATTGCTATAATAAAATTTAAAATTAATGCATTATACGCTATACTTCCTATAGGCACTGATTATAAATTCTAGTCAAATCTAAATTTTAATTGAAATTATTACACAGTTAGCCTTTGAGAAATATAATATTGACGTAAAACAGTAGTTAAATTATATTCTTACATAAATAAATATTATACAATATTCACTTTGATTTCTCATAAGGTGTCTATTTGTTATGAACTTAAAAGATTTTATCAACAAATCTATTTTAATATTAACGATACTAGCCTTAAGTTCATAGAATAATTGTTTAGAGAAGAAGTATAATGATAAATGAATCATATTCATTACCCATAAAAAATCAAGCTGAACGAATCAATCAACTGATATTCTAAAGTAATTGTGATGGAATTGTGTTAGTTTAACCGTAAAACGTACGTTCTAGATTAAATAATGTACAACTACAGTAGATGCAGAATGGCCCAGCACCCTTAACTGCAACGATATAATCACTCATTATAAGCTTTTCCGGGGCCTACTGTCAATATTTTTAAATCCATAAGTACATTTCTCATGCATCTCATTTTCTGCCTTGTACGATATTTTGTTGGAAACTATAATATTGTACAAATTAGCAGCGCTGAAAGCGACTTGTTATTTAAAATAGAGTTAGAAGTATGCCCCGGCAACGAAGTTATATATAAACGAAAACACAAGTAAGCTCCACAAGGATAACTGTCAAACCATTACTTCAAATAAAATCACTAGAAGCTACGATTGCGTAACAGCGTGATGAACAATTCATAGACTATCGGAGTAATATCGTGACATAGTCAGTCTGTTTTCAAACCACGACCAAGTAACACGCATGATACGACAAGACAGTACAACGGTCGTCACGACTATTCGTGACACAATCCTTGTCCCTAAATGCGTGACAGTCGCTGCATACAGCATAGCTACTGACGCACATCATTTCTAATATTTTAGTCCTTTGAAAATACGTATTCAAAGTCCGTAAAACCTCAATTTCTGGTACATTTGTTGGTGCTGTTTCATGATTGCACATCGCTTGCTAGTCTCTCATGCCTTATATAAAGTCTGGGCCGTAGTCGTTATGTGACGTTGATATTATTTCACCAGTATCGTGTCAGTCATAGAAATATTAATGGAATGTACGATAAACTTAATTATCTTACTATGATACGAATAAAATATGAAATTAAATTATTTTTGTTGTGTTATTTACTGTTCCCTTACCAACCTACACCAAATGCCCGTTTCTGGAAAACGACAGCTGCAAAACTATTTAGGAAAACTCTGTACAAGATAAGAGTACCTGCAAATCCAAAAAATAATCTTAACTTAGATCCTTTTTTCAGTCTTAAATCAAGCTAAAGTAAGCAAGTAAGAGCTTCAGCATTAATAGATACCGTAAGACGGATTGCAGATGGTCGATGGGGCCGAAAGTACTGGAGTGGCAACCGCGTGCCGGAAGACGCAGCGTTGGAAGGCCTCCCACAAGGTGGACCGATGACCTGGTGAGGGTTGCGGGTAGCCGATGGATGCAAGACGCACAGGACCGGTTGTTGTGGCGACACTTGGGGGAGGCCTATGTCCAGCAGTGGACGTCTTTCGGCTGATATGATGACGATGATGATACCGTAACAAATTCCGTAACATTTGTTTAAATATAAAAATAAATGTTCAAAATTTGTTTTGTTTTAATTTTTTTTGTGTTTTGTTTGTTTTATAGAATTGGAATTCTATTAATTTTTAAACAAATTTTGCATTCGGATCTCATTCGCAATTTGTCAAAAATGTATGGAAATTAATAATTCATTGACAGATTGCGAACGAGTTGCTTAAACGTCATTAGAATTGGCCCTCTCTGGTGTAACAAATTCGTAGTATTCCTGTGAGCACAAATAAACGTTAAGCTCCCCTTTGTACATGAACTTATCACTGTAATACTACAATTTGTTTTGGTGTACAATAAAAAAATATTAGTCATGTGGTAAATCCCAAAACCTTCGCTTTTCGACGGTTGTTATCGTCAATAAAATGTTACTTTGTGTAAAGCCTGGGTCTTTCATCTAGCTATGTCTACTGCTCCACTCCTATAGATATCCCATCTCCATTACAGTGCAGTAATTCTCTGTCTTGTAAGACGTCCGAACTCTAGGTTACTAACACGATCTTGTAACCTGACACCAAACATGGCCCGCTTTCTAGAGCGCAACATCTTGAAAAAGTTACTATTCAGAAGATCTTAAAACACTAATGAAAATAGTATAGCTCTTGTTATTATCATAACGGTCTTTTGGGGCGGTCGGATGGATAATCATCACATGACTCCTTCCGCTTTGGGTGGAGCGGAATTTTGAAGAACACGGGTGGGTTTTAGTAAGTAAGTAGTGTAGTAGTAGTAGTACCTATAGGTAGTAGTATCCCTAAAGATAGCAGACAACTGCGATAACTTGTGACAACTAACACAAGTAGACGGTTATGATCCAGGGCTGCGGAATTGTTCGAAAGAGTCACCGCAGCCCTGGAACGCAAAGGGCACTAGGAGGAACACGGATGGGTTTAGTCAGTAAGAGTCTGACACTCCCACCCGCTCCACCCAGAGCGGAAGGAGTCATGTAATGATTTCCGATCCAATATAATTTTCGACTTTTACGCGGGCGAAGCCGCTGGCCAAAAGCTAGTGGAAATTAGACTATGGTATTAGACAGAATTGATAGACGGTGAAAGTGGCATACATTCACTACCTAAAAATATAAGCTTTAACTACCAATAAATAATATATATTTAGCTCTAAAATATTTAAATGATTATGCAAAGAAGTCTTACTTCATGCTCTTTCACCCGTCTCCTATCACCTATTACGAATGCAAGATCCACCGCACCGGGCGGAACAATCGAACGGTGCTCCTAGCTGCAGCGATCCATAAAGGAGCAGGCACACGGGCAACTTAAATTGCTGAGTTCTTGGCAAAATAGGACTTAGGCGATGTGTGACTTCACGAAAACATCAAGCAATTTCTTGAAATGTTTTTCTGTGTTGGCGATGTGAAACAAGATAAACCTATTAATACTATAAATAGATGTATTGAACAAATTATAACACCACAGATACAAAATATAATAACATTACATACAGTTAATGAAATGTAACATTGCATAAACAATTTCCAAAAATTAAAGTACCCATTGCTCTACTATCTCCGTCAACTGTTGCCGCCAATAAAGCTTCTGAAAAAGTTACCCGTGTATAAGTATTTTAACACTTGGAAGCACGCCATTAGCTCTGGCCACTTTTTGTGGCGTCGCGTGCAAGGGGAATGCAAATCGATGTGTTCATACGAGGTGATCGTATCTGATAGGGATGAGCTTGCGTGTTATATCATACAGTTTTTAAAACGATCATAGCTTTAATATGGGAGTTTCACAAGCTTTTTCACTTGGTTGCCAAGGTAGTACTTCTTTACTAAATAGGTAGAAAGACTTTAATAAACTTTAATAAAGAGCTTAAATTTATAAAATCTATTTATTAATTAGCGTATTATCTATTCCATCAAAAACGTAAATAGGAATGGGAGCCAATTTAATAAGCCAAGTTTTGATGTGTGTGTGCGTGATTGTCAACTTCAGCGATATAAGAATTGAGATCTAAATGTGTGCCAAGTTCTGTATATAATCTTGAAATAATTGCTTAATAATTTGCTGGTAAAAACTAGCCAAATCATCAATCTTGAGCCTTATTTATCTTATTTCAGGATTATCTACAGAACTTTGCACCCATTTAGATCTCAATGTTCCTTGTTCAGTATTTTAATGTGTAGTTACTCTCTAATACGTCTTTGTTCTTGTTGCCTACTAGTTACTCGTAAGTGTTTGATTGTATAACATTTTTAGTCCATTAAACAATAATAATTATTATTATCTCTCAAGATATTTTATAATCTTACGGAGGTTGCAATTTATTCTTTTTTTTTTTATTAAGGTATGGGCTTACTCTTGACCTCGATCACGCCTGATGGAAAGCGATGGATGAGGTCTATGATGAAGCGAGCGTGCCCAGAAAATGCCTTAAGGCACTGGTACTCCCACGCGTCGACGAAACACAGCAGGCTGCTTGACGCCGGACTCCACACCACACCAGGCGGGCACTAGCCCTACCACCGCAAGAGAAGGATTCGCCAGTCTTATAAGGTGTTAGGTGAGACTGTCCAGGATGCGCCGAGCGCTCGGTTCATTTGAGTGGCTGATGGAACAAATTGCGCTACACGAGGAGGCTCCTTCATGCATCCCATAAATCCCATGAATCCCATTTATCCGGAGTTTGCAATTATACACACAATTACCTAGCTACATGCCAAATTTGAATTTTCTAGGTCATGTGGAAGTGAATTAGGTTTTTGATCTTTATGTCAGTGAGTGAGTGAGTGAGTCAGTCTGTCATAAAAATGCCGGTTTTTAAACGTTAATATATCAATAACTGTTTCAGCTACATTTATCAAGTTGGATTCTAGACAAGCTATGGGGCTTTAATAAATGTGCCAAATTTCATGGTCGTGGGTTCGATTCCCACGGGGATACTTTGTAAAGTTGTTTCCAGTATGGCTACGACATTGCAGGCTTGAATCACCTGATTGTCTGATAAAAAGATGATTCCGTGCTTCAGAAGGCACGTATAAGCCGGTGGTCCCGGCCGCCAAATTGCGGTCGTCAAATAAACCATGTCAGAGGCCCTTGAGGCGGTTTAGAAACTCTGACACTAGGGTGTGTGGGGTCATTAGTCCTTACTGCACACACGATAAAGAAAGAAGAAGTTTGACATGTCAAACTTCAACATCATAATAATATACCTTGCGTTATAATAATAATAGCGTTTTAACGCGTAAATTGGGCGACACACCGGTGTGTCGGCGGAGCTTGACCGGTTAAATAGATTTCGAGTTGTGAAGGGGTCGTAGCTCGAAATGGTTCGTGTGATATTACTGCTGTTGTTACGACTGTTGCGTCGCCAGTTCCTCTTTCTTTAAACTTGGCTGGAGACGCTGCCGCGTGTCTAGATACAGTGGCGGTCTTATCACTTGTAGTGATATCCAGTACATAAATTTTGGAACATATTACTGAAGCTTTGCAACTTACTAAAAAAGCGATTGTATTTCTAACTTGCTTTTCAATTTGCAAAATCTTCCCTGAAAATATCACGGAAGATAATAAATTGCAACAGGATGCTTTGTTTGACTTTGACGGTTATAACAATTACAATAAAACAAGAATTTTTCAGAATAATTATGCATTTTACTCTGCTCGGTGTAGAGTTCAACGGCATATAGGTTCAACAATAGGAAGTGGGCGAAACACCATTATCAGACCTGTCACTTACGATGCACTCAACCGATCTTTGACCCGACACTTTCAGCGAAACTGCCTGGTCAATGTCATTACCATTTGTATTGGTACCGGGTACCGCTTGAATGAGAGAATCGAACTAGTCTTCCGTTAGGGAAAATGAGCGTGAAACTTTTACGAATTCTTATATTGTATTCAGTGGAATTGGATTTTACTTTTTTTATCTTAAACCGTTACAGATTTACAACCTTATTTAAAAAAAAATCTATCCATATATTTTTGCTACACCTACTAAAAATTAGCAGATTCTAAGTTCAAATTCAACTGATATTTTAAATTCTTAAAATTTGTATTAAGAATCTGTTAATCATTGCTGAATTTGATCAATGTTTTTTTCGTTCTTAGTTACTGATACAACGTGTACCTGGGTACTAAAGGTACTCCAAATGCGTGGTAATTAGTATCCCGTTTTAAGCTACAGTTAAACTTCTTCGGGTAGTAAGTATGGTCAGTGGCATATGGTTAGCGTCACGGTCAGTGCTCGACCGCCAACCACCACGTCGGAGGGAGCCGCCTCTCTACGCTTCGCTGACAAACAAACGTACAAAAAAAATGTCCATCTAACTAACTATTACGACCAACCAAACTGTCATAATAAAATCAGGCCATCTTTTGTAGGTCTTACAAAAATATAATTTAAAACCACGGAAAATAAACAATTGTGTCGCATTTACTTCATAAAAAGTTCATTTGAAAATAGCGTTCTCGCCAAATTGGATTTTTCTTGTCCAGTAGCTCGGAAACTCGGAAGTATCAATCTACTAGGACCACCCAAGAAATGCCAAGAAACGTTTTAAAATCCACCGAGAAATTAATGTTACAGTTGAAAGTATTCCGCTTTGAACAAACAAAGAAAGCTGTAACTTACTCACAAATTAAGTGTAACGGGACTGAACGTGTAACGTAGTACTTTAAAACGTATTTGACGGTGGCAAATAAAAGCACAAAAATCTTCGTGAACCATGAAGACAACGTAACCAGTTGTAAAGAGTGAAAAAGAACTGTAATGTTCATGCTGATCTTGGCAATAAAAGAAAAGAATTCAATGTTACACAATATCTGACTATGTAGGTAAGCATTGATTTATCTTTGCACGCTACGAATATTGATACAATTCATAAACTATTATGGAACTACGAGTGTACCGTGTCAGACTGAATTTTTACCTAGCCTTTTCCCAACTATATTGGTGTCGGCTCCCAGTCAAACCGGATTCAGCTGAATACCAGTATTTTACGTGGAGTGGCTGCCTACCAGACCTCCACAACCCAAGATCTACAAATTACAGCCGGGACCAACGGCTTAACGTGCTTTCCGAGGCACGGAGGAGTCTCGGTATGTTAATATGGTCACCCATCCACAGACCAACCTCATTCGATGTAGAAGCTTATTTATAATATATATATATATATTATATTTTAACTAAATCATTTCATACTTCTATTGAAGATTTTCCGACTCACCTTACCTCCCATAAGATCTCACCCTATTAACAAGTCAAAATAAAGAAAGAAAGCTTGTTTATTAGGCACACACTATGTAGGAACTAATAGGTTTATGGAAACCTAATTTTAAAACGATAACATTGTTGTTTTTGTGCCCCACGGCTGCTCCGACAAAAAACATTGCTTCAGTAAGAAAATACATTAGGTACCTGTCAGAAAAACTATAACCCCCATAAATCGACGCTTATAGAACTTGACTGTGTTCGCGATATTAGGGGATGTGGAAAAGCGTCGGTGGTTCTGCGCTGGTCGGGCAAACGGGCAGTCGCAAGCGGCCCGCGGACCGACACACCTGTCGATAGTAGTGCGTGCGCGCCACAGGAAGTGCAGTGAATTACCGGCTTACCGGACCAAACGACTGTTCACACTACACATTCAAAATCCGAAAGCGAGCACATTTTTTTTAATGCTCGTTGACAGCCAAGGACTTTTTAATCTGTGAGTTTTTTTATATTTAGGTATGCTTTTTTGGTGAGGGTTTATTTTGGTCATTACAATTTCTTTTTCTTTGTGGATTGTTGTATTTTGTAAATTGAATTTTAATTGTGCAATTTCAATAACAATCTGATTGCGTAAATTTAAAAATATCCATTTGGTAGATACGATATGTCATTAACTAGATGATCTAAGTATATTTATAAAACTTATTAATTTACTAGATAATGAGATCTAGGTACAACTTGAACTACCTAGGTGAAAAGTGTGCTAAAGCCGCTAGAGCACAGCACAGAAATAATGCGGATGTATCGGGTTTATATGTTGGTAACGACATCAATGTGACAGGTCATTAGTCTCCAACTGGGTACGTGGTGCTCATAAAGCTATTTCAACTTAGGATGTGTTTGATGAAAATGTTATAGCTTAACTATTGAGGTACTTTCCTAAAGCAATTAAAAGAGGACCGTAAAATTATCCACATTAAAACAACAACAACACTCATTAATAAACATAATTTTCATCGTTTAAGTAAAAGTTGATCTTTAATTAAGCAAAGGGCCGAGATGAATTGTACTTAAGTTAAAATTCACGCTACTTGTCACTTGTAGCGTGAAACATTTTCTGTTTGTACGCCAGAGCCGCATAAACAAATTATTCCGTTAAGTAGAACGTGACAGATCAAATCGCGATTTATGGGTCAGCTGATATTGCCTTTTAGATTCAAACTGTGGCCTCGACAAGAAAGTGCAACCATACCAATTGATATACTTATCATGAAATGACAGGTCGAATTTTTGCAATAAAATGAAGTTGTTTTGTTCCTTTTCAGTTGAAGTTTTACTCAAATTAAAAAATGTCAGAAATTAAACCAAATTTATAATTTTGTTGTTATAACATCGTCACTATGATTAGCATAGTGACGATGTTATTATAACCAACACAATTCTGGGAAGCTCGAACGGGAAGCAATATTTCTAAAACCAAATGAGACTATTCATATCATTGTACTCTCAGCGATTCAAACAAATTGCTCTAATGTGAAAATAAGTGCAGCAACTTAACCATAATAAACACTTTCATTTCTGTGAATTAATTATGCAAACAAAATGATTGCTCGACCGCGTAACAATAGTTGTCGTCTAAAGTTCCCATCGTTCATAAAAGGTTATACAAAGTCTTATCTATAGGTATCATCTTAATTTAATTCTCTACCAGTGTTCGTCATCAGTGGCTCACTAGAACCGTTTAAGAATTTCACCGGCGCGGGCGCAACTAAAAACTTAATGGGTTCCTGTGATTGTTGGAAAATCGATAGCATTGTCAAGTTCAGTTCTTGCTCAGTTCGAAATCGTGGGAAATCACGACACATGTAAACAATAACAAGCTATGAGATGCGTCGATCAGTATCGTACTAGAAATTATGTTATTATTGCCATACAATACACACGCGATCATTATCTATTAGATATTTTAAAATTGATGGAAAGGTGGGAAAACAGAAATCGATTGCTGTCCTCAGAAACGGAGAAAACTAACAAGATTACAACTTGATACTAATAGCAGTGACAAACTGTCACACACCTATCATTACACTAAATTATGTATATAGAAATGGAAACTTATCACTATCAGTTGGTTAGTTTCTTTGAACTGCAATTTTCATTGCTAATAGCGCCTTTGAGGCTACTGTCACTCTCGCTGCTTTAATAATCCTATACCACTTATTGCATAAGCAACCTGAGTGGTTGAAAATGGCATATTGATTGAATTGCATAGATAAAATGAATTTGCAATTACTTCCATAGCTTAGAATAACTTAAAAACTGAACCAACCCTTCCACGTCGACGGGATGTCGCTAACGACTGATGTAGATAAGAAATTGGTATACAGCGAATTAATCATTTTCCTCACACAATTTTCATATCGACGATGTCTCTTTGAACGTTCATTCCTGATTTGATGCACAACCGGTATTTTTCTAGGTAATCTACTTTCAAATAAGTACTCAAATCAGGTACCCTACCTAACTTTCAAATTTCCTAATATAAATTAAACATTATTTCCACTCTGCGTGATCTCATTGTCAAGCGAAAAATCGATATCATATTAAAAACATCAAACCGAGTGGAAAATTCGAAAAAAAATACAAAACTTAAATCTACGAGCAATGACCGCATTGATGAAAAACAACGTTAACCGTCAAAATAAAACGAGGAAAACTTAAAATGACAGTTGAACGTCTGTATTGCATAATGTTACTAAAATCGAAAGTATGGGATTTAGCCGAAAATAACGACATAGACACGAAACCCGCATAATGCCCGGTGATTAACCTCTTCGGTGAAGTATTTTAACTTGTATGAGCAATGCTTTTAGTCGTTATCCGGTACACGATCGATCGTGAATGGTATCCGTATCGAACTTTTATGGATCTGTTAGCTTTTGAGGGTTAATCATTTACAATCGATTTTGAACGGACTTTAGTTGATTAATCGAAATGGTTTAGTTTTGTAAGACTCCTGACTGCCATTGGTCAAGAAAAATCCAATAATATTAGACAATGCAAAGGTATGTACCAAAATAGTCAATAGTTTTATCAAAAACACCATGGGAAAAAGCTGAAGGCCGATGACACGAACTGCGAAGCTTTAAATTTAAACTAAAACAATTGTTTTTATTTTCAATTTTATATCGCAAAAACTATCAGTGACTAACAGACTACGACCGGATGCGGTGGTGCGACGGGTTCGATTCCCGGGGAGGCACGCTCGGACGCGCCGACACGCTCCGTGCCCCTGCGCCTGCGCCACTCACCTGTGCCACCCAGTGTAAAATGTAGGAATTAATAGGAATGAGAAAAAAACATGGCGATCATAGTGATTCATCACTTGGGAAAATTAGAGTGTGATACGTGTACCAAGGTGTACCTACCTACTTCCTTATAGGGAAAATCTTTTCTAATTCAAGAGCTTAGGTCTTCCTCTCTCTTTCCACAATTCCGTTTCAAACTAGTACGGTCCTTTCGAAAAAAATACTTAAAAACCAGACGACATCGCGGCAGACAAGGGCAAAGTTGGTGGAACGAGCTCGACTCTATCGAAAGGAAGTAATAGAAATGGAAAAAGAACATGGAAATCATTGCCACGCATATTTGTAAAACAAGTAGAGCGTATGATAAAAAATTTAGAATATTTTTATGCAAATCAGAGGGAATGAAAAATACATTATATTTTCTCAGAAAAGTGTATTTTCACGGTGTGGTAAGCCCAAAAATCACAGTACATAGTGCAAAGTCACAAAACGTAAAAGGTCAACTTATGGCAGCCAACAATGGTTTATATTATAAGCAAGCGAAACCACACGACCTACGTATTTCTAGGCAATAATAAGATTCGCTAGCCACAATAACGGTTATGACATATCAACCTGAGCCACTGCTCATTATATTATGCACTAACCTTAATAATATTTGCTATTGTTCGCCGAATAAATGCTCATATTCATTGCGCCTTGGGTTTGTAAGACTCCACTAAAGCTTTAATATTATTAAGAAACGTTCTTTGACCTATGGGTACATACACGTCTGACGTTGCCGCCGCTTAGACGCTACGCCACCTTCGCGGCTCTTGACGCGGCGTAACCGGTGCGTTTACGCAGCGTATACGTTCAATGAATACCCAAGCTTGATGTGAAGGGTGCCTATAAAAATGCTATATTTTCTCTTTATCATCAAGTATGATTCATGATGCAAATAAGTAGGTACAGACTTCATACAAATTCTCGTCTTCTGTATCATCACAAAAAAGTGTTTGCTTGACTGACAACTTTAACTACATAATTCAGCAGTGATTTACATTGTATTTAACGGATATCTTAAAGCAAAAAACACACGTAAGTGTTCGCAATCTGAATAAGGAAGGAGTTGCCCTATAATTAACGACCGACGAAGGCCCACATACTTTCGTATCATAGAAAAAGCGGCTCACCTGCTTTTATCCACAGCGGATCTTCTGTTTGCTGTGTTTCCATTGTTGATACGAAATTTTTGCACACTAAGGGATCCGCAACCTCTACTTAATATTTATTTTTATTTTTCATTATTTATTGTGTTATTAGAAAGAAATACACATTTTGCATCAATTTCACTATCTACCTAGTATGGTTCATGAGATACAGACGGAGGCTTAGTAATAGCGTTCTGCTGGTTAGGTACCCTTCGGGACGGAACCCAAAAAACCGTACTAAATCAAAATTCATGCAGAAATAAACTTCCTTGAACGCTTCGAAGAGGTTCTCCTAGATCCCAACTCAACTACAAATTTGGACTGCCTAACCATGTGCATTTGCATCACTGTTATAATATTATGACAGATTGAGAAAATAATTAGGTAAGTACCTACTTCAAAAAACTGCTATTGCTATTGACCCGTACCCATTGCTCCCTGCAATGAACGTACTACCTTTTCAAACAAAGCAAATGGACACGCGCCAGAGGTTTTCTAATGTAACAAATAGAGAAAAAATTGTGTTGATGACGACTACTCATGTATGTCGTATGTAATAAGTGTAACAATTCGTAATCGCACTTAAACACGGAATGGTCAAATGCGAGCATGCGAGAGATTTTAAAGTGCGGCAGTTTAGTTTATTATAGGCCTCGTGTTCATATAATTACAGTCTCTTACGGAATTGGCACAGAATTATTCAGGACATCCCTTCACCTTTTATGTTACGTTCTTTAATTTACCCGACTACGGCGAAGCAACAGGAGGATTATGATTTTGACCGGTATGTATGTAACTTTAAAAAAACTCTTTTTTAAGTTATTAATTTTTCACTTTTTAATGCTACTGCCATAAATTTCATCCAGTTTATATCTATTTAACTATCTCGGAAATTCTTCACCAGATCTTCACAAATTCTAAATAGGACGGAATAAACCTCTTTCGAATAAAAAAAGAATTGCAACTTCGTCATTCGTCTATGGAGTTATGCCCGAACACACATAAAGGATATATAAGTAGGTACACATAAACATCCCAATTGATAATTTCCTCCTTTTTGAAGTCGGTTAATTAAATAAGATTCGCTCGAAAGTCGGAACCCTTTCCGTGCGAGTCTGAATTATTGCACTGGACCGTTTTTTTATTATTTTAACAAATGACACATCGTCCACACAATGGGTAATATTACAGTAGGTCTTCTAACTAGCTCACATCCTTTTAGAAGAAGGTGCTTGGATACTTAAAACTTCAGCTACAAGATAAGAAACCACCGCCATAAATTACTAAAGAAACAAAAAGAAACCGAAGTACGAAAATAATAGCCAAACTAACATAAAACTTTATTACTGAAAACCACTATATGAATTCGTCAAGGGCTAGACAATTTCATTTCATATTTTATTGGCAATAAGAGCCATGATTGCGATTTTTACCCAAATATGTGGAGTGGTCTTGGACGAGCAACTACCTATGTCGGCGGTGTATTTCTCAATGACTTTGTTGGTGCAATCGTGTGAATTAAGGAATATCTTGATAGCTGAAGTTTTAAGTCCGTAACAACACGATTGCTAAAGAAAATATTTATTTTAATTGTAATGGATTTGAATATTTTCGAAATCTGTTTTTATACGATACGGGAATAAATAAAGCAGTTAATTACAAGGTTCCTAATGTAAAATACGAACGATAATAGAATAACTAATAGAACAGTAGCAGTATAACGACTTCAAAAAAGGAGGGGATTATCAAACCGGATATTTATAAATAGGTTTTTTTTTTGTGTATGTTCGGGACTTCGGGCATATTTCCGTCAAAAATATCTGTCAATTATAGACGGATTTGCAAAATATAACACGCCTTTGTATCTTCATTGGGATTATATTTACTGTTGCACGGCTATTGTACCACATGCCTGTTAAAGATTTATTAAATAGGCTACTGAACTATTTGAGTATTATGGTAAATCCCTTGAACAGCTATTACTTATTGAACATTCAGGTTGTAAAGAAGTCATTTGAGCAGCTTGTGTGCTACTTGCATGTTTGCTGGAACACAGACCTCTTCTCTGTGAGGGGTTGTACCGTACCGTCATCCACTACCCAGGCTAAGTGTGGGTTGTGTTGTATGTCACGGTGGTTCTTATATGCTGTTTCATCACGCTCACAAAGCTCGAGTGATTCATGATGTTACTACTGGGCTACTACAATGGTAACAGACTCACTCTTAAGGTCCAAACCTTTCGACTTATGCACTGGCTCCTTTCATCTTATTACAATGGTATATAACTTACCTCAAATGTGTGTGGAAGAATTCCACAGAATATGCATTCACGGTTCCAATAGTAAGAGACAAGAATGATAACGAAGACATGAGAATAGCAAAGATCATGTCTAGCGTTATAAAGTTGATAAGCACACAGAACGTTCCTACAACGAAGAACACTATGATTAGGAGCCTCTTCTTGCCGATAAACTTGACTGTGCTGCTGACTGCCACGGCTATTACGGCACAGCTTACATTTGCTACTGAGCTGATTACAAATGTTACTCATTCTATAGTGTCTACACATTCAGCGTCTTCTTCGGTCTGAAATAAACGAAGATTGCATTTTATTCCTGTTTCTGGACAAATATCTTTGTTGTTCGAAAGAGGTTAATTCCGAAATGGTACCATTTAATTCCCGTTATTTTTTGACAGAATGTATGTGTAAAGGACATCAACCACTTTGTATGGCGTTTAGGCTTGAACATGAACATAAAAATATTGTACGTTTTTTGATTTTATTGAGTGGCTTACAGTACATAGAAAACGTATATATAAAAAGTTTTGTATCAAATTGATTAAATACAATACAAAACAAAAAAAAAACTTCAACACTTTAAAATAAATGATTTATTAGTAAAAACTATTCATTGTCATATGTTAACAAAACATGATCTAAAAACTGAGCAGGTGGAGTTACATTTTCATACCTTGCCCAGCTTAAATACCATACCACAGACATGATATGAGCGCAGCAACCTACAGTCCTTCGGCCGACTATGCAGTTGCAGCAATAATGTTTTATAGCTTGGATGCCTGGAGTGTGATTTTCATATAATATATAAACGAAATATATTTTACGGCTTATATGTCTACTCTGTATTTTTCCTCGCAATAATGTGCAATTCTCGACCGAAGGAAATCCTTGTAAAAGGTCACTGGCTCTATCAATGCACACTTCAATAGTATAGGAACCATCATTTCTTATGTGCTCCCCATAATAAGACTTTGCCTGTTTAATCTGGTATGTTCCACATGCTAATAACACAAGTTCATCAAATGTTAATCTAGGAAATTCAACATTGTCAATAATAGCATTTAGGTTGGAGAATTGTGTCCGTCTTCGATTTAAATTATTTTCAATTACATAATCAGCCAATAAATTGTTTGTGTGCAGTTTTCCATTTACCAGATTTACAATTTGTCCTGCATCTGGTCTATCTGAAACCCTTTGGTGAAACATGTTTATCAATGCAGCAGCTATTTTAAAATCTGTCATAGCATGAGCGGATGCAGTATTAAAAAACTCACTCCTAAATATTTTATAGGACATTTTAAAAATTCCATTTACTGCCTCAACAATCCACCTGCACATTGTCACCGTTCTTGACTTATTAGCTGCTGCTGTTGATAATTGAGTTTCACCTTGTTGCAGGGATAATGGAAAGTGAACAGTATAGTTGCACTGTTGTAATAAAGGGACACAATTCCTGAAACCCCTATCCAGCAAAAAAACATCCCCAGGTTGGAAGTATCTTCGTAAAGTATTATTTTCATTATTAAATTCATTAATCATGATATCAGCATCCGATGTTGTTGCTGGATAGGGACCAAGTACATCTATAATATAACCATCAGAACATACCATCATAAAAGGTTTCATGAGGTTCCTATACTTGTGCAAAGAATAAGTATCTTTCTGGTATAAATAATTTGAACTTTTTTGTACATATAAATAGGTGCCATCCAGAATAATAATTGGATTCCTATTTGCTCCACCGAACAGCTCATTGGGTATCATTAGATTTCTTGTAGCAATTTGAGCTCGTGTTATATGATTTATCCCTAAGTTCTGTGGAACAAAATCATCAAAAAGTATTTGACGGACCTTTTTTAATAATCTTCCTAATGTGGTAGGGGGTATATTTAATAATGTTGATATCCGCTCGTTGCTGTCGCCAGTTCTGATTTTCATAAGATACGCAGCAAGAGCTAATGTGCCATTTCGCATATTATTTATTTGTTGCACATTAGCTTTTAATTGAAAAAACTGGTGCTTGGTTAAACCAGTCCAATAATGCACTGAGTCATCAGACATTTGTTGTATATTCGAAAAGTCTAATATTACTCTTTCTTTTATGAATGAAGCAAAGTCTTCTATGTGATTAGCAGTAAAATATTGTATTGATTGCAAGTCATTACTCAAAATGTCAAAATTGTCATTTCTTAAATGGAATTCACATATCCTACATTGCTTCGGTACATAGTAATTGTACTCACTAAAAATGTAGACTCTAAGCCACAAAGGAATCCTTAGTCTTTCTTCAGCATTGCAACCAGGTAAGAAACAACGTGCTTGTGTATCTGGAGCCCTTCTCATATGAGGTAGAAATATGGAACCTACTGGTGCTTCAACTCCACTATCACTACCTTGCTGTATTTCTGCGTTATCACCTTGCTGTACATCATCAATAGAATCCCTCCCAACATTGCGTGTACTGTGTCTGTCAGCTCTTTGCCAACAAGGATGGCAGATTCTATCAGATGCTGTCAGCTGAAACAAAAAAGAACATTACTATATGAAGAATTAATAACCTTATCATCATCAGCATCAACTGCCTAAAATCATTAAACCCTGTTTTGCATACAGTTAGGTAAAGGCTCGCTATTGTTGATCATAACATAGGTCAATGTTACTGGCTATTCCCTGACATTTATAGGTATCCTTAAGTCTGCTTACACATCACTCACAAGAAGAAAATAAATTACCTTAAAGATAGTGCACTATATAGAAAGACCATATAAAGTTAAGTTATTTTGGTACCTACATCACATTAAAAAACAATTACCTCACGTGGTTGAATCCATTGCAAAATAACACTTCGGATACGTCTCTCTCGTTCTGTGTTATTGCTTATCCCTTGAGATCGAATCCTTAATAGTGAACACCTGCAGTTCACACATAACTGTCTGTGACGACCTGGATCTGAGCTCGTTGAAGCATCAGATGATGAACCTTGCATGCTGACAGATGCATTCAATGCTATAATCCAACAAGGATGACATATACAGCTGTTCTGTCCAATCTGTATAAATATATATATTTGGCATTTAACTCATTAAGCCCCGTAATTACAGACACAATAGAAAGACAATGGCCGCGGTCACCGGTGACCGCCACGGGGCTCAATGAGTTAAATAAAATAAACCATCAAATACAACAGATTGTTTTTTTAATTAAAGAAGTAATTGCATTCTAAATAGTATTTCGAATTGAAAATCTAATGGCCAACACCATGTCTAACATTTTGCTGTTGCAGACAGGCAATAAAACATGATACCCCATCTCTTATGATTTAGGCTTTTAGCCGATTTTAACAAAGCCTCATTTAGCTACAGAGTATGGTAAAGAACTGACATATACCTACATACAAAACCAAGTTTATTGTGTGTACATAAATAAGTAAATAAATAAATAAATAAATACATTTTATATATTTCACAAAGGGTTTGTACACTATCATACACCTACAGGTTGCTTGCAACAGATCTCTGCTAGAGATAAATGTCACTTCGTAAAGCAATCATTCTTGTAAAAATGTATTTTTTATTTATGTGCAATATAAAGAGTTTAATATGATGATAGTCCAGAACCTTTAACTAGTGTGAGCCAACCCAAGTATTCAATTGCTATTATGTACATAATCATCTCAGAAGTTTGAACTTACCACTTGTGGTGCGATCCATTGCAGTATAACTCGCTGCACTTCCACAAGATTAACAATGTGTCTTCTCCTGTGAGTGATTTCAGCACCACAATTTGTACAATGTATAGATTCACTAGGCAAAATCGGAAAGTCCATGTTCACGCGCAGGTCGTCATGTAAAGCGGGTGCATTATCCGAAGAAATGCCAGGGTTAACGTTTGAAGCGGGTACTGAGTCCAAGAATGAGCCGGGGTCGTTAGGTAGAAAATCATCAGAGTCCATTTTGAATAGCACAAGTCGTCAGAAATAGCTAAAGCCGAAATAATATTCACAATACGATACGAACAAGAGCGCAAACGCAGAGCGAATGACATTGACATTGACAATCATCAATAATCGGTTCTGGATTAGGGTTGCCAGTTCTCTGCACTAGATATCAGTCGAATTTATACGATTTGAAATCGATTCCAAAGTGCTGAGCTGTTCGGCTTTGCGTAATTCTTTTGGTTATGGCCCATGCTGCATTGCAATTAGATCTTCAATAAAAGCACGCGTTAATAATACTCGCTGCCACGGCGAACAAAACCCAAACGAACCAAGACAAAATACCAGTTACGAACGATTCTTACTATTTATTCTCGAAAGAAGCTAAACTACTTTCGACGTTTATTCTACGTTGGTCGCGTGGGCACGCTGATGATTAATATCACTTAAAAATAAATGTTGTTCTACGTAAGCTATATTTTTTTAAATTGTGTGAGGTTAAACAAATGATGATCATGCTATGATGAATATTCCAACGGTCAGAGCAAAACTCGGTCTTCCAGGAAAACAATGCAATATTTTGAAGATTTCGAATCGAAACATCAAATATCGATATATTTTTTCTGGGTTTTTATTTTGGCAACCCTAACTCAACGCATCCCGCACGCTGTCACCATACACAAACAAAATAATCAATTAAAAATCTTTTTTATTCGTTTTTAATATTATTTATTTTGACACTCCCGAATAAAGACCAATGTTTACTAAATATTATTACTAAATTATTTATGAATTTCTTTTTACCCAATACGGTTGTTTACCACTTAGCCCATTACGGTTGATGTCCTTTATGACTCTTTTTAGAAAGATCTAATGAAGAACTTCGGAGATAGACAATAGATATGCACTGGTTTTTTGGGGGGCAATAAAGAGTGAAAAATTAAAATTTTGAAAGTCGGTGTCAAAAACGAAGAAACCACACCATTTTCGTTCATTAAGTTAACGTTATTGAAGGCATCTATTCAATATTTAAACGTAAAAACAGTGTAAGTAGTATGTATTACAAGGTGTCCTACAAAACGAATGATGTGTAGGTACTGTTGAGGGATTATCTTTGAATCCAATTTGTGGCCTTAGCGACATCAATATAGCTTACGACAACTTAATAACATGGTAACAAAATGGGTCAAGGAAGGTTGTGACATAAGAAACGCCACTTTTTCGCCACTTTTAATCAAAATTTACGCAATTTAAATCAACATTTTCATTCAATGTTATCCAGAGTTCATAACATTAATTACACACTACGAGTTTCTCAAAAAAACGTTAAAATGCTAAGTAATTATTATAACCGTACCTTATGTAGCTACTTATGGAGTAAGATTAAGCTAGTCAGCTTTCCGCGTTACGAAATTAAATTGTTGTAAACAAATTACAGAAACTGCTTCCGCACATCAGCTTCGCCCGCATCAAAGTTAGAAATTATCCCAAAGGAACTTATTTCCTTGATAAAAAATATTCAATTTCACCAAGGTTGGTATTATTTTAAAATAGGGCATCGCCCTGTCTAGCTTCTGAGAAGAAAATGGACTAACATTTCATTAAAAATAATCATATAAAAAATCAATCTGCAACAATTGAATCATTATTCAGTAAGTTGCCACTCTGGTTTTCACTAGGTTTTTTCTACGGAATTTACTACAACTCGGTAATACCAAAAATGTAGTCTCGCAGTTGCTGTTTCAATGCCCCCGCATTGAAACAGCAGCTGCGAGACCATGTTTCTAATGAAGTAGGCTAACACTAACAATATCCAGGATTAAGATGTTGGAACAAGCTTGGCTTCTACAGTCCTAACGAGAGGATTGAACCATGTCAGCAGAGGACAGAAGTTATCGGAAAAGGACAGAAGAAAAAGAAAGGAAAAGAAAGGAAAAGAAAGCATATTTATAGCAGTGGCAAGCCCGACACATTCAATACCAAATGCTGAAAATAAGTTTAGAGTAAAATTAAAACCGATGACCTGGTCGCGGGTAGCTGGATGCGAGGCGCACAGGACCGGTTGTTGTAGCGACACTTGGGGGAGGCATATGTCCAGTAGTGGACGACTTTTGGCTGATATGATGATGATGATGATAAAAATTGAGAAAGCCTTTGAAACAGAAGGCAGCAAAAAGGAAGCATGTATCCTAGCAGTTCGGGCGTTATGAACTGATTTGTGTATATTATCACTTAGTCATGCTAACAGAATGTTAAAAATAAGACAATTTTTATTTTTGTAACAGCAACCGCAAGAACATACATTCTCACTTGAAAACAGGTACCTACCTATCAAAGTAATCAATATTTATAGATGTGATTAAATTATCGCAACATTGAAATAAGATCGTCGAGATGCAACCACAGACCGCAACTGATGCACTTTGTACTAACAAACAAGTTGACAGAGTTTATTAAGGTTATTTTAGTACCCTTTACATTGTTTCCGATACCACGGCGAAGCTTTGTAATAAAATTATTATTGATGATTAAACACTTTAACCGGTCAAGCGCCGCTGGCACACCGGTGTTCCACCCGATTTACACGTTTTAAAACTCTATTATTTATTACTATAGCAAGGTACAGTTCTCGTCAAATAACTTTGGCCCTCTGAAGTTGTGTCGAGTGGCTGCGTAGCAGTCAAAATTACGAACACACTGCAACTGCGCATGCATAAGAGACATGGGGGCGGGGCGCGATTTTATGTCTCAGTCGCTCGTTTACATTCGATGCATGCTTGCGTCCCGCTTGCTCCCGTGTACGTGACTGCACCTGTGCGATCTTTGCAAATGGCTAACTTCAGAGGGGCAAAGTTATTTGACGAGAACTGTATATTAAAGGATGTTGAAGTTTGACATGTCGGTCCCGCGCAAATAAGCATCTTTTGCCTGTGCACAATAGACCGTCCACACAATACAGGCTTCCATTAACTTCTATAAAATTTTGCATTTGCAACAAAGTCTGTCCAGACAAATGTCAGTGTGATAGAATTTTTTATTCACCCACTATTACGCTAAGCAATATACCAATAAATGTGTATTGTCCTGTCAGATTTTCAACTGTAGGCGCTGAGCCGAGCGTGGAAAATCCCACACCGAGTGATAACGGGAATTAGTCTCTATTTGATAGGTAATGGATATTTATAACACCGGTATTTTATAGACAAAGGTTGTCCAAGAAGGATACTTTACTAATTCATTAGCCAACGGTAGGTTCTCCTTATTTCATCAAACTATAGATATAGAGAGTTTAACCTGTTCCGAATAATGGAATAATTTCAAACCATTCCCTACGACAAAAAAGTCAAAGAGACAACAACGTGATTTGTAGTTTGAAGAGTAAAAGTGGAAATAAAATGCTACCGAACCAGTTTAATTAAATGTAGCTTCCGGTGGACCACCTGCCGTCATACTTACGTAACACAGAATTACAAACATCCTCAAAAAATACAAATTTCCAATAAAAATAATCACTTTCCATGGCTATGGCGTTAATTTTTATAACAACCACATGTGTAACGGAGTATGGAGGCTTTCTCTCATTCGTCGGTCATGCACTCCTTTCGGCCGTACTTACTAAAGTCCGTCACGCTCCGACTACAGGAATCATGAATGAACAAATTGAATCCACACCGATTTGTACAACCAACTTTCTTAGTGACTATGAATATTTATTGTCCAGTCAAAGAAAGTCATTTACTTAACTACATTTGTTTCTGAAAGGTCTTTTTTAAATAAATTTACATGCTATTTAAATGAATCTTCTAGATCTTGATTTATGATACGTCTCCTGTTTTGACTGCTGACGCATTTAGATGTCTGAACATAAACATCTACATCTCGTTAAGAATCCAATAAAGTTAATCATCTCGCTATCATTATAGCCTCATAAATGATTGCGAGATGCTTTAACTTTATCAATTGAAAAATAGGCTGCATAGTGAATTTGAGGAAATCGGAGCTTTCGTAGTATCATTTATTTTTGACGTAGGGCTCGACAACTGCATCTAAAAGTTCATCAATCGCGATGATTTATCTACAAAGGTCAGTCGCCGATAGTGTTGTACCATCGCTATTAGTATAATAGTCATTGGCCTTCGCACCCGTCGCGGTGGCTGCTCCTTTTGTTTCAGGGCCCGCGAGCTCACGGGACGCCGCGCCGGTTTTGCGCCAAAATACGTCAACGACACCTAATTCATCCGGCGCGGGTCGCGAGGTCACGTTTTAATTGTTTTTACATAATGGTTTCGCAAACCCGATGCGTGTGAATAACCGTTGCGTATCAACATCATCCATTCAATTTAATAATGCAGGCTGTCGTAACATCTTCAGTGTTAATCACACATTATTTAGTTGATGGTTAATAACTCTGTCTAAACAATAGATGTTACATTACAATGAGAGAAATATAACCTTGTTGTTTTACTTTTACAAATTAGTGATAGGTACATCATTTTGAATTTTATACTGAGATTATTTTATTATAAAGTCATAATAAAATAATCTCAGTAATCATTTCTTAACCATAACTACTTAGGTAGAGGGTGACTTAGGGTGACTTTAGAACATTCCATTTGAAGGAACGCAAGTGGGATGATGTAGCTTTGTTTATTTGCAACGATTTTAACGCCGATAGCTTTGGGTCCTACTTGGGTTTTTCGAATAAGTAATCAAACTTTTGAAGTTTAAGTTTTTATTTTTTAGCTCATGGCCAAAAATTGCTAAGTATGATGGTGGGTATCGACTATGTACCTACGTAAGTTCGCGAACCTATTACACTCCGCGCTCCTGCAACTGCTCTAAATAGTCACTATATGGAGCAGTTGCAGGAGCGCTGCTCTCTGAGGATGGAGGAAGCGGATACTTTTCTGAAAGCTCATGAACGATACCAGTTAACCAGTATATCTGTACCTATAGTATCTAACGTTAGAAAGATTGCCTGTAAGGGGTCATATCCATTAACTGATCCAAGTGGTATCTCTTTAGTTAGGCAAGATGATGTGCCAACGGAGGAAATTCTTAGGCAGCACAAGACAATGAGATGCGGCTAGTTAGCAAATGCTCACTTCGGCTCCGTCGCCACGCGCTAGTTCTCGTAACGATACGAGTCGAGATAACCCACTGACACAAGAGACTCCACAGCTTTGATGTGAAAGAAAAAGTTTCGTTTTGATCGGGTGCAATGTCTATGTTTAGATACCTAACTCTGTCTTGGCGGTTGCTGATGGGCAGATACTGGTTGTTTTTCGTTGAAACAGTTTGAAGCAAGTAGGTACTAGATAGAAGATTTATGGGTACCTATATCGTTTGGACGTTTAGTAAGGGACAAATTACTTCGACATTCCGTAGAAACTTATTGCCATTGGACCCATTTGTTAGTTAGGCATACTAATGGGTTCTATGCCAATAAGTTTACTTAAGAAAAGTAACAAAAACTTGCGACAGATCTCATGTTCTTATATTATTTTCCCAGATAGGTAATAATAATAACTAAACAACTTTACGAGACAATAATTTTCACACATTTCCAACAAAAGTGAGAACTGTATCACCTTTCAAATACTTAATAACAATCAATTACGAAACTTAACACTTGTTCGTTTTACAGGTACCCGTGAAGTCACGTTGAGAGTTCAAACAGAGTCAGTGAGGTGACACTTTCACCGATACAGCACGTGTCTTCCCACGGAGAAACCGTGCGAAGTGAGAAAATGGTCTCACCAGCAACCAGCGACAAGGCCAGATGCGACAGATGACTGACTACAATGCATGCGAGGGCCACAGCTCATCCGACGCGAGTCCGGTTAAAACCGGTTCAGTACAAATGCATCACAGGGTTCTGGTTGCTCCTGACGATTCTAGAAGTGGTAGTCGCCAACAGACCGCCCAGGTTTCTCATAGATGGTCAGTCAGAAATTGTTGTCAGGCTTAAAGAAGGATTTGACACGCCAGTGGGTAAGTAGAAACCTTACCCTATTTAAAACAATTTTGCTGTAACGCATGAATAAGATTACTGAGGCTAACTGTCAACAGTAGCCAGCGGTGATCATTAGACCGATACAGTTTCGGTTCTCGAAGAATAGGTGTGCAAATGATACCTAGGTATTATCTGTGCAAGGTGCATTGTGTATTGGCTACTAATTATTCTAGATACAGATATTAATTTGATATTTCTCAAAAGTATCAATTGACGAGACCTCAATCGTAAGAGTAGGTACATTGAGCATGATACATAATAACTTTACACTAACTGTATCAACTCCCCTAAAGCTATTCAAAGTTGGACAAACCCGCGTTTACCGTAAGGCACTGACAACCGGAAATTATTCATACTAGGGGAACGGGTAGAGTGGGGTTACCACGACAACTGGTGCAAACATAGGGAAGCCTTACAGCTGTTCATACGATCCCTTGCTTACCCTGCACTTAGGCGGGTAGGTACGCACAACGCCACATTGAACTATAACTTCCAGCGAAAACTGACCTCTCAATTCTTCAGAAAGACTATACAATGCGAGGCCAGCTTTTACTGGAATTATGTAGCTCGCTCGATATGTCGTTGAGTTTACCTACCTTCTAATCGTCGATGTTACGTAACGATTAGTCAACTGAAAGGTAGCTAACCGTGTAATCCGTAAATACCTGATGGGGTTCGAGTTCGACTATTTGGTATAACAAAAGAAATTAAATGTCAGCCTGAACAGGGTAATGACTTAAGGGATGAGTCAACAGGAATTGGAATAACCCTGTTATAGCTGAATCATGTTTGGGGCTATGATATAGTTCATTCGGTGAAGTTATACCTACCTACATCCTGATATTAGTGGGCTATTCCCAATTTCTCTGGTTGTCAACTAACCAGGTTAACCCTAGACTAGAAGAGTCTAAAATAACTTGAAGATTGGAATATCCGTCCTTATTCTTCGTCGCTCCTTCACTACTGAGGATCACGACCACGTATGACGCGTTTCCAAATCATGTGGTCTTTTGCAGTGAGGACCGCTAGGTACATTGTGCCCTCAACACTCTTCTTAATAGTTTCTGTCCATCTTGCCGGTGTTCAGGCTTGAGCGCCTATACCGTTGATCCGGCTCAGTTCCATTAGGCTTTCCAGACAATGCTTAGAGGAACGCAAAGGCTAAGGGCACGCTCCTGGCATATTCCAGATTTGCAGATAGCCCTTTGGCGATGTAGCCCAGCCTATAAATTATGGAGGTATGCGGTACAGAGAGTAAGGTCCCGCAAACCTCCATTGAAAAAAGAGTATGCTCCGACCGGACGGTTGTTGTGTCCGGTGGGCAACTGCCTGATAGTTGATATTCGGACTGTTGTATAGGTAGGTTATTATGTTCAAATCGCACGGTAAACTCTGATCGCGATGGAGGATTTCGTTCAGTTAGTTTGCAGCTGGTGAGATAGATGGCGTTGCCGGTCTTATTGTTTAGTAGTAGTAGATTTTGCTTTGTTGGTTTTTTTGTGGCGGCATTGATGCGGCTACAAAATCATTATTCCGCTTAGATGCTGAACATCTAGACTTTCTGCCAGTCAGTGAGTTAGGTACTGATCCCAACTAACCAATAAGTATACCTACTTACAATGGTGTACTGACTATAAGGTGTCTTTCAATTGCATGCTTGTTTCAAAACAAGCTAGTTGTGTTACTTGAAAGCTTCCTGCCGGAAAACTCCTGGAAGTGTAACGATAGCAAGGAGCTGGGAATATCGTTATTGTAAAGCTAGGCGTTTGTGATTGCGAACTTGCGAAATTGCGAATCATTGTGGTGAGCTGCCCCGTGTCGGCGGCCAAGACCATCTCGGAGGGCCGAAGGTTTTTGGAGGGTTGGGTTTCCGCGCAGGTCAAACTGCTGGAACCCCGACCTCTGAGGTTTTTCCGGTGCCAGGTGGGCCACCATGTGGGAGCTCAATGCACCTCGGAAGTGGACTGCAGCGGTCTATGTTTCCGCTGCGGTCAGCCCGGTCACAGGGCCGGCTCCTGCGACGCCGCGCCGCACTGCGTAGTCTGTGCGGCAGCTGGCAAGCCTGCCGACCACTGGGCTGGGGGTAGGGCCTGTGCCCCACCCGCCAAAGCCGCAAACAGGAGAAAGCCCTCCGCCACCGCCGTCTCTGCCGCGACCGCCGCCAGTGCCGCCGCTTCTTCCGCCGCCATAGCCGGTTCCACTGCGGCTGCTGCTACTGCAACAGCCGCAGTAGAGCCCCTACAAAGGGCTCCGGAGGGGGCTGAAATGGAATGCCAGTAATGGCCCCATTTCAACCCCTCCTGTTGAACGTCAGCCACTGCGCCGCCCAGGAACTGATGCTCCTGAGCATGGCGCAGTGACTGATGCCTGTGGACGGTGAGCAATGGGTAGCTCGCCGTCCGATCAGAACAGGCCCGGGTTGACGGCGCGCTGTGTTCTACGCGCGCCAAACCAGCAGCAGTCAGCAAGGGTCGGGGCCCGTTAGGGCCAGAGCCTGCCAGGGTTGCGGAATATGTTCGAAAGAGTTACCGCGGCCCTGGAAGGAAACGCACTAGGAGGACAAAGGGTGGGTTTTAGTCAGTAAAAGTCTGACACTCCCTGCCGCTCCACCCAGAGCGGAAGGGGTAATTTGATGATTTCCCATCCTCAAAAAAAAAAAAAAGGCGTTTGTGATTATATTAATGGATAAATTCACATCCATTTTTTTATTACGAGTACCTACTACAGATACCTAAGCACAAACGCCCTAAATCTGCACTTTCAGGCTTCGAGCCTTACGCTACATTTTTGCTTGCACTTATTTGCTTGTGAGATACCTACCTAATTACTTTTATTTTCTTAACTACTCTCCAAACTACGAACGGTAAATGCCGTAAATAGTATGTTCAAGTATGTGTCTGTTTAATTAAGAGAATTGACCGTTATTTTAATTTCAGGTAGCCTAATATACCGGCTGAGGGGCGTTGACCCCGATGGAGATTCGTTACAATTTGGAATTAGAGACCAACTTGGTAGTGATATTTTAAGATTAGAAGCCATTTCATCCAACGAAGCTAATATTTATTTAGTTAAGGAATTAGATAGAGAGGTGAGTCCTTTGTCAAACCATTTTGGTACCTAGGAACTTATTTGGTTTTTCAAAATTTGTAGTAGGTAAGTAAGTAGTTAAGTACCTACCTACCTAAGGTCTTAGTTAAGTAGGTACCCACCTAATGGTTTATCACGCACTTTTAGTACTCTTAGTCCTCTGCATCAAAAGAGGTAAGAAGGCAGGTAGGAAGGTAGTTAACCTTCCTACCTGCCTTCTTTCTTACATCGAACGATGAAAACATAGGTACTTTCATACAAGAATCTCCAGAAATTGAGCATACCTAAAGCTAATTTAATTTTATCCGTTATTTGTCGTTTACCTTAACTTTCTGAAGAACGTCATGGTTGTTTCAGTTGAAAGAAGGGCAGAGCAGCCATTTGTTCAAATTAAAAATAAGTAAATCTTTTTTATTTTTATTCGGTTTGGTATCTAATGGCTATTATGCATTTTTTCCAAACAACTTAGCCAGTAGTTTACGAAAAAAGGGGTGTGACTGTGTGAGGTGTGAGCACCTCGCAAATCGGTTGTTGAGCGGTGTACCCGTATACTACGACACTTTGATTTCTTTTTCCGCTTTCAGGTCCGTGATGAATATTCTTTTGTATTAACATTGACTGATGGACATTTAGGAGATGGAAACTTTATTACGCAAAGCTTCTTGTTGTTAGTTGAAGATGTAAACGACAACGAACCAATTTTCAAACCATATCCTTCTGCAATCACAGTCAAAGAAAATGCTTCTCCTGGCATTTTAACTACTGTAGAAGCAACGGATCTTGATGAAGGAGCTTACGGACAAGTATATTTTTTTTTTCATTCTTTTTTGTTTTAGTTTTTAGTATTTACAATGCTTAGGAAGCGAGACTGTATTTCTAAACGACTCTTTTGTCACTTTCAGTGTGTGTCAAATGTCAATGTCACTGTCATTGTCACTTTCCATAAATGCGACTACATGAAAGATGAAAAGTTTAAAAAACTTTATTATTGTTTCATTTAGGTGCTATACCACTTACAAGAACTCGATGGAGATGTACAAAACTTTGCTGTGCAAACAGTTAACGGGAAAGGGGTGATCCGATTGACAAACCGATTAGATTATGAACGAAAGTCGTTGTACCAACTTCGAGTGCTGGCTGTGGACCGTGCGAACCAAGGAAGGGTGAATACTGGGACTGCTGCTATCCTTATTAAGGTGCAGGATGTTGAGGATCAGCCTCCAGAGTTTGTCGTTGCGAGTCCTGTGACAAGGATAAGTGAAGATGCACCAATTGGGACCTCTGTTTTGCAAGGTATGTTAATAGACTGCCGGTGTTTCCTAAGTAGCTGGTAGTACGTAGTAGCGTTTCTTGACTTTAAACTCTTGTTAACATAAGACTAGACTGACTCATAATCAATATTTTCATTCAAGGTTTTGTTTCTATTTCAAACTAAACTAACAGTTAGCTGAACTACTAGACTGACTCATGATCGCTTTCATGGTTATTTTGGATGACAATAATACTGCTAAAGTATAAAATATTTGTTACTGATGTGTTTGTTCCTTCTCCCAGTGAGGGCAATTGATGGTGACCGTGGAATCAACAACCGTATTTCATACAGCATCATAGCAGGGGGTGAAGAGCATTTTGATATTGATAGCAGTTCAGGAATTGTGTACACTGTCAATATACTTGATAGGGAGGACCCTAATAACAGCAATGGAGCCTACATATTGGAAATATTGGTAAGTTTTAGATGCTTAAAGCCAATTTACATAATTGTTACAATTTTTTAATTGTATGTATGTAAAATAAATATGTAATAATGAATGTTCTTTTTGAGAAATGCTTACTAATAAACTCCGTGGAGAGACTTGAGGGAGACCTTTACCCCACAGAGGAATTGTATAGTCAGAACAGCAAAAAACCAATGAGCTTACTCTATGGAAGCCTTTTTTTTTGTTAGCCCACTTTTGTGTCCCACTGCTGGGCAAAGCCCTCCCCTTTTTCCTTCCAAATCTCTCTGTCTTGAGCAATCTCTGGTCAAGTTTTCCCCTGCTTTCCTGGGAGCCCTTAGTGTATTTGTATAATTTATTGAACAGTAACAGTAATCAACATCAAACTCCACAAGTTAATTCTTAATTATTATTCTCAAATGAATATTTTTTTTATGTAATACTTAATCCATTTGATTACATAACAGGCCACAGAAGAATCCCGCACCATATCACCAATGCCTAGTGCTACCACCGAGGTGACGGTTATAGTTACGGATGTGAATGATGAAACACCGAGGTTCAGGAATGACAGATATGTTGGGGAAGTTCTGGAGAATGCACAGCAGAATACTCCTATTACATTCCTACAGGATGCTATTCCTGAGGTCTTTGATTATGATCAGGTATGGCTATTTTATGGTTATGGAAATGACAAGGGCACAATTGAGATATCTCTCTTTCTTTAAATAATTCTGTCACCTGTCTCAGTGAAACATACAAAAGACTTGTGTTCTAGTTTTACGCAACGTTGGTCTTAATAATTACTCATTAAAGGTATGAACCTTTAATGAGAACACATCCATATTGTCGCAGAACAGTCACTGATTGTATCTCAATGACTGAGACGGGCCCATCGTGACGTGAGGGATGTATGATGTCGGCCTGTAGGGCTTATGAAACAATATATTTAAATGACTGATTGATGAGCTAACGTGACTTGTTTGTACCACATAATAATAAAATATGTAAGAATCAAAGACCGAAAACAGCGAACAAATAGCGTTGTAGCTTCTCGTAAAATTTCGCGACATGAGTGTTTAAAAATAATGCAGTTATGACGCGTTGTGTCTAATGAAGAAAAGCCATGATCTGCCATCTGAGACCTAACTAACGCATCCATAGCGCGACGGACAATTTGTTTGTATAGTTTTCAACTTATTACTTTCGAAATTGAAATAAAAAATGTGATGTTTGGAAGAGAACACATTTTGACTTATTTGTTCGCTCTTTGAGTGTTTTCTATCGATCTTTAAGTGTATCATAGTTATATGCCTCAAAGCAGTGGACTGAAGACCTTTTTGTGCCATCCCGTTTTTTACCATATTATCATATTATTTAATATGCATAATTAAGCAATATTTTATCAATTTCCAGGGTAAAAACGGTACATTCGAGCTATATCTTACTGGAGACCACGGCGTGTTCGATGTGACGCCGTTCAAAGGGATCAATGAAGCGTCATTCCTCATCAGGGTCAATGACGCATCCTTTTTAGACTACGAGAAGGTCACTGTTATGAATTTCAGTCTAGTCGCCAAAGAAATTGTTACCAAAGATCCAAAAATGAGGTATGTTTATGATCTTTCTAATATTATATCGGAAGTCTGTATGGTTTTCAAGCAACTTCTCAATGGTCTAAAGGTTATGCAACAAAATTGGCAGACAGGTAGACCATATCCTGGATTCGGAGATAGGATACTTTTTATCTCACTATTACCTTCCCTTGAGATAATTTAAACAACTGCACAACACTGCACAACTATCATGCATTGGAGGAGCTTGTGCCTGAATAATCACAGCCACACAGGTCGATCTTCAAGGTTAAGTAACGCTTACCGAGATTGGTCTGTGGATAGGTGAACATCTTAACATATCGAGATTCCTCCTTGCCTTGAAGAACATGTTAAGCCTTTGATCCGGGCTGTCATTTGTAGATCTTTGGCAGTTGTTATGGTTTGTAAGCTAGAAAATCTGACACCAGTCTTGCCAAGAAGTGCCGTGTTACCCAGTTAATGGGTTGCGGAGGTCTGTTATTCAGCTGAATCCGTTTTGACTGGGAGCCGATCCTTTTCCATTTTTTCCCTTTCAATTTTTTTGTTTTCTATATTTTAAAGCCTATTTACTAAAGCCCTCTCTCAAAGGCTAAACTTCTCATTTTCCTATATATTTCAGCATAGTGCCAATAGTTGTCCACATAAAGGACGAAAACGACAACTTTCCGGAGTTCACAGAATCTTTATATACTGTCTCGATACCAGAGAACTGTGGTGTCGGCACCACTGTCGCCTGGGTACAGGCTCTTGATCAGGACTCTGATAACTATGGGACCAGAGGGATTAGGTATACCAGCCTTGGAGGGAGCATTGCTAACTTGTGAGTATGCTGATTAGTACTGTTACTTTTAATTACGATTTTAATTTAATTCATCATAAACAGGCGGAATTTTGACAGAGAGAACTTTTAAAAACTTGCAAATTGAATGTTAAATTTCAATAGTTATTGCGATTATGTGATTTATTTTTCTCCTTACAGATTAAACCTCAACCCAATATCAGGAGTGATAACAGTAAAACAAGCGGGCGGGGACAGTTTCGACCGCGAACTGATTTCCCGCCATTACTTGACAGTTGAAGCCAGAGACGACTTAGGCAAAGGAAACAGGAATACCGCTCAGTTGATCATAAACATAGAGGACGTCAATGATAACGCGCCTATGTTCCTGGCTAACAAGTATGAGGCCAGGTTGTTGGAAAATGAAAAGGAGTTTGAAAATCCACTTGTGCTTGAAGCTAGAGACTTGGATTTGAATGGTATGTTTTTTTTTAATCTGTCAAAGCAGGGGCGGGTATGTCTTCTACCTATGTATCTAATTAGCATATTATGTCCCACTGCTTTGTGTCAAATCTACATATAAATTTGATTGGTCCAATATTTTACTGTGGCAGCATATAGGATGCTTCGGCTGCAGGTAATGAGGACACAGGGGTTAGAAATTAAGTAAGACATAGTCTTTGCTGCAGTTCCAAATCTGCACACAAGACAGAGATATGTCACAAGAGAGAGACCTGATTAATAAACATGAACCTTATAATTGTCATTGTTTTAGAAAATAATTTGCTGTACATATAGCTACAGCTACTTTATTTACTTTAAGCACACAAATATACAGAGGCAGAGTTTATTCCTTTCAGGTACAAAGAACAGTCACATAGAATACTCCATAGTAAGCGGAGATTACAAGAACAACTTCACCATAGATCCAAACTTGGGTATTATCACTCCAGTTGGAGGGTTGGACTTCGAACAGATCCCGGGGGATAACAGCAACTTGCGACCCATACATCTTACTGTGAGTTTTAATATACTTATGCTTTTTCCTTAGCCAAAAAAAATTGTTAGAACGAGTTTGCACGAGGCTCAGAGTCAACAGTTTACTTTTTGGTTTACACCGAGAGCAAATCATTGGCGCTCTATTGCAGACGTCATTATTGGCCAATGAATGTTGCATTCAACATTCATTAACAATGACGTCGTAGCTTCAAAAATACTAAAAAAGGACCCCAATTGTTAAATGTATCATAAATTGCACAATTTACTTGTAAATTAGACTAGAGGCCGACTTCAATAAAGTCGGGATCGGTGGAAAAAGAAAAAATTGTTTTTTTTTGTTTCTTGTTTCATGAAACGACATATCTTACCAACTTAACTGATCTTAATCTTAAGTTTACTCATGCACTTGACAAAAATTGTTGTAATCTTTATAAAAGCCGTTATTATTATCGTCAGGTTCGGGCCCGCGACTTCGGCGAGCCTTCTCTGTCGTCAACAGTGCCAGTTACTGTCTACGTCCAAGACGTGAACGACCACGCGCCGCTGTTCCAGCAGATGATGTACAAGCGATCTATACCAGAGGACATGCCGGGAGGAACCAGTGTATTGGAGGTAAATGAACCGTCATAAGACTACAAGTGATATCTCTTATTTATGCGTAAAAGTTTCATGCCTATGTGATGTGTTGTTCGAAGTTTGCAGGATGCAAACATTAACATTGGTTTTACGGCCGCTTTCTATAACATATCTCAATCCCAATCTTGATCCCGATCCTTGTCTCTAACCAATCAACGGCCGAGTTTGTGTCCTTCACCACATCCTCACCTTTGATTGGTTACAGACAAGGATCGGGATCAAGATTGGGATTGAGATATATAATAGAAATCGACCGTTAGTCAATTAGCAATATAGTAACAGATATACGAAAAATTTGACTTTTAAATCTCGAGAAATGATTTTTTTTTATGTCAATACGATGAGACCGCAATTTTCCTCCCTTTATTAATTTTACTAATAAATGTTTTTAAAAACTAAAAAAAAAAACATTAATAAACATTTAGAAATTGTCTTCATTATTAACAATAATATAAAGTAAATCAAGATTCTAAATGTAATCTTGATTTACTATTATTTTTGCCTTAGTCAAAGAGAATACCATTCTATTGTTACTTTTGGACATCGGAACTGCCAACGTTATTTTCTATCAAGTAGATACTAGCTTCTGCCCAAACTCTTGCATTTAATATAACAGTATGAATGTGTGACCCTCATTAGAAGTTTGTTCCCGCCGCCAGGTGAAGGCCCGCGACGCGGACGGCTCGTCGCCCAACAACCGCGTGGTGTACCGCATCCAGCGCGGCGCCAGCGACAAGTTCGTCATCGAGTCCCGCTCGGGCGTCGTGTCGGTCGCCAACGGCTCGACGCTGGACCCTGACAAGACTACACCCAAGAGTAATCGATATACGCTCACTGTGGTATGTATATTTTCATACAGGGTGGTCATATTTAAGGGTGACGTTCTGTATCTGGTATACCAAAAATAAAGAAACAATTGCAAAAATACAAAAAACTTCGACCGCAAAAACAGAGTCAAATGTTTAAAAACAAAATATATTTTTTTTAAGTAGTAAGATGCAGTTGGTAGCATTATTTTAGTTCAATTACATATTTGATCTCCTCTTCTGAAATATCACAAAATTAAAAATAGATAAACATAGATAACGCAAGTATCACAATCTGTATGAAAACCAAGCGTGCCATTTTTTGACCACCTACTATGACGTCACAAGCACTAGGTATTTAGTGATGGGAAAATCAAATCGATTCAAGGACGGCGCCGCGTGTGGCACCTAACTGACGTCCGACTAGCGTGGCACACCGATGCAGACTGAGCGTGAATGTGGCGGCTTACGATTTTTGTACGTAAGCTGGGCACGCGAAGTCGTTGCTCTTAATAATAATAATAATAATATCTTAATAATAAGGCCTATGCCTTACCAAAAATATTACAATGACGAATTTTGTATTATGTTTTCTGCATCGAAATAAGTCTACAATAATGTTTTTGGTTATGCCTCATTACATTATATTATAAAAATGTTAGATTATAATGCTGAATAATTTGTAAGTCAATATTTTATAACGTTTGTGGGTTAAGGTGGCGTTAGATGGCGGCATCGGCGACCAGCAACTGAGTGCGGCAGTGTTAGTAAACATCACTATAGTAGACGTGAACAATAAGCCGCCAATGCTCGTGGAACCCGGAACTATCACCGTCAGAGAGAATACGCAGGTGACAATCCACCCGTTCTTTTGGATGCAATATATTTCTTTACTTGACACACACAGTTTGATCCAAATTTTATAGCAGGTGCACAGTAACAAATTCATGTCTTAGCGGGGCTGATATTGAGGGGCTTGAGGGTACTGCGAAGCCAGTAGCGCATTTTACACTTAACTGCCGTCATAAAGTTTTACGCTTAAGCTTACATTATGGCAAACATATTCACCAACGTACAAAACAACGCGCGACATTGCCAGCACCAACATTGACATGTTCTGCATCATGTGTCAAATGTTGCCTAGTGAATACGCGGCTTTACTTTATTTTTACACATGAATCTATAGTATTTAAACCAGTGTTATCTCCTCAGGTAGGAACCCAAATATACCGTGCAGCCGCACACGATCCCGACGACCAGCCAGTCCTCCGTTACGCCATAGACAAGAGTGGTAGTGTTGCCAGAGACGAAGATGGCATACCGATATCTTTGGCCGAATACGATTATCTTTCTTTATGGGACCTAAATGCAGTGGACGGGACTCTGAAGGTGGTCAGGTAAATAAAGATCCTGATCTTCATACAGAAATATGAATTTTTATATTTCTAAAACCTGATTTAGAGCATATGATGTTAAGACGATGAATTATGTACGGTCTCCAGTTATGATTCTTGCCTTATTATCATTCCATGTAGGATTTTAAATGGTGACTACGAGATTCTAGTTTGACACGAATAAGTATTTTTTTACTAAGACATTTTGTATCATGAAATGAATTAGACTTGCTTTGTCTAGTAAATCTTTTCATATAGATCAAAAGCCATCGTATTGATTAGACGATTGGAATCAGTCGCAATCCACCACAAACCTGTGAAAACCACGCTTTCATGAAAACCAACTCACTATAGCATATTTTTCCACCAGACTCCTAGACCGCGAAAAACTCGAGATAGTAAAACTAGTGTTAACAGTAGAAGACATGGCAGCCATAGACGGAGGACCTCGTCAGACCGCATCGGCGACCCTCACGATAGTAGTCGACGATGAGAACGATAACAACCCGGCGTTCAGGAAACCGCTCTACAAGACGTCCATCACTGAGAACTCGAAGAATGGTGTGAATATTGCTACAGTGATCGCTGATGATGCTGATAAGAATAAGAGTATGAATTATTTTGTTGAAGGCGAGTATTTTTAAACTATTGAGCACATTGCTATTCAGTAGGTTTTTCTATTTGAATAACGTCAAGTGACGAGTAGCTTTGAACGTATCGGCATCCCAGCTACGATTTGCATTTTTTGAGACATAGTAATTTTCTGACAAATATCTTGTCAACTTACGCTATTGGTTGTTGTTTTGTTTAGCCAATCAAAACGGTAAACATGCGCATTCACAGTAGATTTTTTATTGGATATTTAATATTTTTCAAATAAATCTATACCTGAAATCAAATATATAAAATGCTTCCGTTACGAAGTGATTGTGACTGAGTGACTGACAGACAACGCACAGCCGAAACTACTGGTCGTAAAAAGCTGAAATTTGGCATGTGGGTTCCTTGAGGAGTGTAGGGGAGCACTAAGGGACTTGATATACGGCGCGCTCTGGACGTGACTACAGTCTCGCCTGGCTGCGCGCCCGCGACGCTAACTATATTTCGTTCTTTTGACGTCATCCATTTTATCTTGTCAGCGCGCTGTCCGCTTTGTATATCAAGTCCCTAAGAGAGGATTACCCGAAATTCCTACCGAAACGGGATATGCGCGCACGAAGTCGCGGGTTTTGCCCGCGACTTCGTACGCTAGTCTATGATGTAAGTAGAAGAAAAGCTAGAAGTTTTTTTCTGTATTTGCATTTTTCATCTTCCCATAAACCGCTACTTTACAATCGACAGGCCGCGAAGAACTTCTAAACCTAGTCCACATGGACAGCAAGACGGGCGAGGTGGTAGTAGCCAGCAAGATAGACCATGAACTGTATCCGTGGATCAACCTCACTGTCAAAGGAGTGGACAGCGGTATACCGCCCCGGTACTCAGTCGTCGACTTATTTATTCAGGTAAATGTTACATCAATTCCTCTGCCTCGATAGAAACTAATGTTATTGGGTATCTTTGGGTATCTCCATCAGGAATTTCTCAGTAGCAGTCTGGAGTCTCGATTTGGGAGTGATTGAAGACTATAGGCTGGCCCCTTTTGGGGTGCTCTTCCACCAAAGATGTGCGAGGTCGCAAGGTGCGCGAGGAAAAAAGCCATGAATGGGATCACGCAGAACATTTTTCCTTACAAAAAAATGAGCTATGCGGACGAGGAACCAAGAAAACCAAGAGAGAGAGGAGAAACCAAGCTCCTCACACAGCTTTGGCGGTAACAGTCACACATTTTGACAGCACCGTTACGCATCACCCCATCGCCTAGCTAACTCGAATATATCTGGTGGAAAAACACCCTTTCATAGGACTTACATTTAACTAACGAAATGTGTGTGCACCATAGGTTCACCGTTGCCAAAGCATAGAGGCGTGGTTTTATGTCATTTGACTGCACTTTTAGTCTAGGCATAATTAGTCGTGACAGCGCTAAGTGAGGGCAGAGACATTTGATTTCTAGGTCAAGGATACTGGCAAAGAGATTTAAAGATACAATAGAGCGGCTATCAGAAGAAATGTCATAGAAAAACTGTGATCCCATGCCTCAGTGACGCCATCTGACTTTGAATAGCAAACATACGAATTAAATTTATAAATTCAGCTATTACTCGGTAGATGGCCAGTCAGTTATAGGGATGTTAACAGCCAATTAGGTATTAGGTATCGACTATCGATAATAAAAGTTGTCAATTTTTCTTCACATTGAAAAATATTGAAACTAACGCCAAAAAAAAACAAAATGCAACATTTTCAGTGCGTAAGTATTATTTATTGGCAATTTTTTTTTTCATTTAAATTACCTACTATATCATTAAAAGTTACTAGCTTTTGCCCACAACTTCGTACGCGCAATCCCGTTGTTTACCCGTTCGCCCATCCGCATATAGCCTTTTTCATGACTGGCTATTATATACAAAATAATTTTCCAAATCCGACTGGTAGTTCCAGAGATTCAAAACTTACTAGGGTTGCGTAGAGCCTGCCAGGGTTTGCGGAATTAGTTCGAAAGATAGCATATTATAAGGAGGACACGGATGGGGATTAGTCAATAAGAGTCTGACACTCCTTTTCGCTCCACCCAGAGCGGAAGAAGTCATTTGATGATTTACCATCCATAAAAAAATCCAGAGATTAGCGCGTGCAACCAAACAAACAAACAAACGAGCGAACGTTACGGCAGTTAATTAAGGTTAGGTTAGTACATGTAAATTACACTTTAAATTAATCAAATCGGACCTTCCGTTTAAAAGTAACGACGGGTATAAATATGCCCTAAGTAAAGAAAATGTTGCGGTTTGAGGGAATTGGAGAAAATCTTAATGGTTCTTAAAGTTGAAACACGGCATTAATGATTTTGATAAGAATAACAAATCTTTGGAATTTTCGAAAACAATCCCCTTTTCTATGGAAATCATCAAATGACTCCTCCCGCTTTGGGCGGAGCGGAAAGGAGTGTCAGACTCTTACTGACTAAAACCCAACCGTGCTCCTCCTAGTGCCCTTTGCTTTCCAGGGCCGCGATAACTCTTACGAACAAAATTGCAACCCTGGCAGGAAAATAAACCCCTAAAGGGGAGAAAAGGTGTGATGAAGTTTTTAGGGGAGGACATTATTGCTTGCTTCAATTTACATGGAAATAAAAGTGGGATAGGTAATGGCAACAGATCTAACAATTTTTGCATAATCAACTCCAGACGGGGTGAACGGGGTGAATAGTTGCACTGATTCTGAGACCACAGAATCAGCAGCAGAAATGGCTGGGTAATTAATGAAAATCGTTGTGCTCAATTTTCCAAAACTAACCTATAAAAGAGGGTAGAGGTGAAGTTTGTGGAGTATCTACTAAATCAGCGCGGACGAAGTGCTATTATTATATTGTTAGGTTAATTTTTGCGATTTGTCGTAAACAAGTCGCCTGACAACCTGTATACAAGCGGTTGCGCCCGCGCGCTCTGCCCTTACACGGGCGTGCGTTGCTATTCGTTTTCGAGTAGCCGCGCGCCCGACGAAGCTCCGCTCACTAGAAGCCTAGGAGCAACCAAATAGCGGTCACGGAGCGTGGCTCCCTGCCCGCGGGAGCACCGCGGGCAGGGAGCCACGCTCCGTGCCCGCCCGCCACGTCCCCTTGCGGGGACGTAGCGACTGCCAACAAGGCTTTGCCCTTTTCTTTGCCGGATCTCGTTGAGTAAGGTTGTCTAACGGCCGCTTTTTATAATATATCTCAATCCCAATCTTGATCCCGATCCTTGTCTGTAACCAATCAAAGGTGAGGATTGTGTGGTGAAGGACACAAACTCGGCCGTTGATTGGTTACAGAAAAGGATCGGGATCAATATTGGGATTGAGATATGTTATAGAAAGCGGCCGTAAGTGGTGATCGGCGCTGTTTGCAATAAGTCGTAATTATTCCTTGATTATTTTTGTGTGTATTATTGCGTGTGTTATTATTTCATTTGTAAGTGATGATATCGATAAAAAAATCAATAAACAACATTAGGTACTTCTCTTACAAAGCAAGGTTAAGCTATTCATCAAAAGAGGGTGTATTTTACAAAATTAGCAAATGTTCTAGAACTTATTATAAAAATTATTGAATTTTAATTAATTACCGAGTAAATACAAAAAATACCAACGAAAATAAACCAAAATAAGGTCCAGTCGTTTTACCCTATCTGGATTTGCAATATCGTAATGCGCAACTCGGCATGTTTTCTCAGTAAATTAATTTTCTTTTGGTGGATTGAGTGGACATAAATACGAGGTGTCATGCAGGGGTGTCACACTAGACTGAGCGACTTTTAACCACTAGGACATAAGTATCGGATTACGATTTTGTTCGCTATGTCCTGTCTATTGCTAGTATAAATTTAATGTCTTTGGATACTGGGAATTAGGTAATATATTAAGGCAGAGTTTATCTTACCTAAGATAGGATAGCTAAATTAATTATATAATAAATTTAAATTATACAGGCACCTGCAATGACTCATACTAATTATTAAACAAAAGTATGCAGTTTTATGAGGAAATTACAGCATTATATTTATGTTTTAACATAAATAGAATGCTTCTTATTGCTGACTCAATGGTCAACAGTGCAAAAGCCAAATTTTCCGGTATGAATATAAACAACTATAACATTTATTTTTTAAATATCTACTTGGACACCCATTACATATTAAAAAACATAGAACTCCCATGTGTATGGCACTATTATTACTTAAAATTAGTAACATAATTCTTTCACATTCATTTGAGTATTTTAAGTGTTTCTCGACCTACATTGAGAGGAATCCCGAAAAACAGGGAAAAACACTACCGGTTACGCCGATTCAGATAAAGACTGGATCATTCCATTTACTCTCAAGATTATTTTCAGGTGTTGGATGAAAACGACAACAACCCGATGTTTGAGTCTTCCGCATTCGAGTACCGGGTCCTAGAGGACGTGGAACCGGGCACCACCATCGCTAACATTGTGGCACGAGACTCCGATTCCGGCGAGTTCGGGAAAATCACCTACCTACTCGATAGGATGTCTACACAGGTAAGATTAGTAGGGGAAACTAGGTTTAGGACGTTTTATTAGAATCGATAGAATACGGTGATGATTTCAGTCATTTCAATTTTTTTACCACCATCTGACCTCATGCTAAGCGATGATGGAGCACACTTGTTTAGAAGTAACCTCTTCACTCTTGACTGAAATATCCCCCAGATTGTGGCTAACGAGAAACACAGATACCTTGTTCGCTGAGACGTAAAAAATGTGAGAATAACTCCACTATCAACTAACTAACTTTCATAGAAACATACCTGCCTTTTTTCAACGGTATTCGACTTGAAATTATAATAATTTGCTAAGGAATCATTATATTGTTCACGATGCGTAAAGGATACCATAAAAACTAAAACCCACCTGGAAATGAAGCTACGATCATTTACAAAGATGAAATGCTCATATTTTAACTGTTTCAACTTTCATAATGTTTGATTTATTTCATATTCCATTCAAATAGAGGTGCGTAATTTTAAATATTTTTAGCCCACCTTCTATATCCCGAACTGTTTTAAAATAAAAGTTTGCTAGTGCAACGTCAAGAGGTATCCCTTTTTTTAAGGAAGGTAAGTCATCAAATGACCCCTTCCGCTCTGGGTGGAGCGGCAGGGAGTGTCAGACTTTTACTGACTAAAACCCACCCATGCTCCTCCTAGTGCCTTTTACTTTCCAGGACCGCGGTGACTCTTTCGAACATATTCCGCGACCAACAGGTATCCCTGCAGAAATGATTTAGAAGAGCGTCAATAAAGATTCTTATACGTCCTTCTTCATACAGATCTACGCTTTGGTACATGCAACTAGCTTCATGTTATTGACTGAACAACCTTAACAAATAAAAAATGCCTTTGAAATTTAAATTGTTTTTTTAAATAAAAGCTTTGAGTGTGAAATAAGAAATGGTTCTATAAATTTCACACTTTGCAGGGCAAGTTTCTGATCAACGCAGACACAGGCGGTCTAACAGTATCTGATTGGCTGGACCGGGAGACTCAAGCCACATACAACCTTGTCATAGAAGCCTGGGACAACTACCAGTTTGGATACCTCAGCGGAGAAAGTCGTAATGCTTTCAAGCAAATTGTGTGAGTGAATATAGCCTTATTCATCCGTAAGGTTCAATTCTAAATTTAAAATATTAATAAAGGACCTGCTATCTAGTAGGTTTTACACTAAGCTTTTGAATAAATAAGCCTGAAGTTGTGATATCAAGCTCTCCGAAAGTGACCTTTATATGCAATATCTTTTGTCATTGTTTGCTAATGAAATGAGAAATGGCTGAGCTACTATTTGTTTCTCACTCGCAGAGAAAAGATGTGAAAGAAAAAAACAAATATCGGTAACAAAGTCACGCTTGTGATTTGTAAATAACTGTATGCCAAATTCTCTAAAACAAAAGCCGGATTCAAATTACTTTTTTGTGTCATGCTGTGACTAGGGTTGCCACCCATACTATTATATAGTATTGTAATAGTATATTATAGAAAATTAATATAGGACGCAAAATAGTATATTTTCATCTTTTTTTTCTGGGTCATTATTATTTAGGGGATATACTGGATAACTTTTTTTCCAGTGCGCAAACTTTGAGAACCACTTCTGCCCATGTAAATGAACAACTTGCCCCAAGAAAGCCATAGTCAATTCCTAAAAAAAAAATTGAACTTCCCATACAAAATTGTCATCAACTGACCACAATTTGTATGGGAGACTCAATTTTTTTTTTAGGAATTGACTATGGCTTTCTTGGGGAAAGTTGTTCATTTACATGGGCAGAAGTGGTTCTTAAAGTTTGCGCACTGGAAAAAAAATTACCCAGTATCTTTATTTTCTTTAAAAAAAAACGTTGCCCCACACTAGGAATTTCTCCTGTATCGTGGGTGCGTTTACAAATATATAATCTCACATACACGAACAGCCAGACCCGGAACAACTACTGTAGGCCATACAAATATTTGTTCCGTGCGGGAATCGAACCCGCGACACGCAGCGCAGCAGTCAATCGCTCAACCGCTGCACCAACTGTGTCGTCAAAATGGCAGTCATCAACATGATTAGGGGAGCGGCGACGAATCGGAACACCTTGTTTGTGATTATATCCGACCCAGGGGCTTTCTTGGGTTTGAGTCGTCCGATGATCTCCTTCACCTCGTCTGGAGTGACGGGGGGAAGGGGATCCTCAGGGTCCTCAACTGGTGGGATATTCTACGCTCGAATTAAGGGTCAACCTCTGCGTAGTTGGGTCGAGGTAGGTTCTAGCTTAGGAGACATCGGGGCTCTAGGCTGTCGGCCAGGCATTCAGCTTTTTCATTTTCATCATGACGACGCTGTTTTGGGGCGCATGAGAGGAGGCATCGTAGCGTAAACTCAGAGGTGCGTAATTTTCTCTGTTGTTCCGTAGCGTATGTGAACTTTTTAACTGTGGTAGGGGAAGGCGCTGTTCGCACGGACAGCCGCGTTCTTCTCAGTCACGAGGTCACGCACATCGTCCGGGAATTTCCAGCGGTGATCACTCACCCTCCCTTGAGCATTCGTTCAGGATAGACTGCACGTGATCCGTAAATGAGTGGATCGCGGACGCCGTGTTGGTGACAGACTCGATGAGGTGACGTGGTGGCTTTCAGCTTTTCGCTTACTTTGCCCCAGTCGGTGATCACTCGGGGAGGCGGGGGTTGGGTATGATCCATGGGTCGATCTGGGAGCGAGCTCCAAAATCAACGGACCGGTGATCCGAGTTAAGCTCGTCCAACGTCTCCACAGAATGCAACCGTAAGCTGAGATATCGCTAACTCAATACTGAGGAGTATTTTTAATAAAATCTCATACAAGGCAGAAATACCTACATAATAGTAAAAATCAGTCTGAAGGGGTGCTAAAATTATCGAGCTCGCTGCGGCATAACTTTACAACTTGACTCTTATTATACTTTTCTGCAAAATCTAATTCCTGAACTTTCCAAAAATACCTACTAATTTTTCTCCCAAAAAAAGGTGGCGACCCTAGCTGTGACACAGGCTTGAGCAGATTCTTTTAGTTTCTCCCAAGCACAACACGGCATAAAGTAACGTGCCCGTAACTAAGGTGGATTAGAACGAACAGAACTAGGTAATGCACAATGGCCACTAAATGTTTTCCCAGAGGACAGATTTAATCGACTCTGTTCGAGTTAATTGATTACTTCAACCAGACTCAAAGTATCCTGGTCACTGGGCGATGCTTATTGGTAAACAACAAAATAAAAATCGAGCTCTTAAGTACATCCGTCGGCGCAAAACTCGAGACGGATGTACTTAAGAGCTGAGCTGCGATAGTTACTATTGTATGTATGGAAGTACTCCACACATCTAACAAGGTGGCGTCGCGTTAGTGTGCCGTCAAAAAACTTGATATCATTAGATCCAATTGAAGCCATCGAGTTACTTAAGTTCGCTGCACTGCGCAGTTTTAAGCCGTTAGAAGTATTATACTGACTATACACAACCATCACAGTCATGGGTCGATCAGTCACTGATTGTACATATGTGAAAAACTGAAACGCGCCAGTCTTGGTGGGAGTTACGTGTCAGGGACTGATATCCTACGACTTCTACGAAAGTATATTTTATGACGTGACTGTTCGGCGACTTAAAGTTGTAACCTGACAATCTAAGAATTCGGATTTGACAGCTGAGTAGAGAGGGATAGAAGATCGCTTTACCACTAAGTGCGAAAGAGGACTACTTTATGTCTCGTTCATACTTACTAGTAAAGCAGTGTTGTAACCTGCTGTCAAATCCGACTTCTTAGATTGTCACGAATATACTCAACGGAAACCGTTAAATGGTAGCAATCGTACTCTCCAGTTTTAAATGCCCTTTTTTTCCCAGGGTCCACATCGAAGACGTGAACGACAATCCCCCAATTCTACACGTTCCATCTGACTGCACCACTATAACGGAGTTCCACAACTATCGCGAACCCATCGTGTCTGTGTCAGCCACCGATGCGGATGACAACTCCGCGCCCAATGGACGAGTGCAGTTCCATTTAGTAGGAGGGAAGGGACATGGTATGTAAACCTCATTTTACCCTAGCTAGAAATAAAACTATACCAAAAGAGCCATTTAATTGCTTAAAAATGCCATGCTACAAGATGGTAGAAAGCTTTCTCACGGTTACGAACTTACGAATAAATTATTTGATATTAATATCTGGAAGGCCATTGAATGTAGTAATTTGTTCCATCCTTTGGTTAATAAGATAATTATTACCTATACGGGTACGTAAAAACTAAACTGCAGACAATTATAACCTAGTGATCGAAATATATCTCAAGATTGTAACGACATCTGAGGTTCTACACAAAGGCAATTTTTGAAATTCCCGTATCTTACATACTTTAGCATAGTTTTTTTACCATATTCAGATTATTATTTTTTTTGACTTAATTATATTTATTGAATTTCTAATTAAACCTAACTATATACAAACTAGACTAAAAATTATGTACAAACGTGTATAAAAACAAAATAAATCATTGGGCATCAAAAAATTCATCCACATTGCTGTCAATGACAAAAGTGCCCAGAACACTGGCAGCATTGCCGCGTTGAATGGCAATGCTGATTCTTTGGCCAAAGAAAAGCCCAGTCCTCTGGTCACGTGAACAGTCGACAAGTTGTTTGCTGATGTCCCGAAAGACTCGGTGGGCACTCGGACCCCATAGGCCTAAAGTTTCAACCCCAAACGGCTCAAATATATAACTCCCAATAAGGTTGTTATATTTACGCCGTTTGAGATTTTCTGCACCTGCAGCAGCCGCCCCAGCGTAGTTTAATTGACATAAATAGTGGTGGAAGTAAAGTGCAAATTCTTACTAAACAATTGCCAACAGATCTATTTCGTTTCGAACAAGTGGGTGGTGATGCGAACACGGGTCGCTTATTCGCTCGGCAGTCACTCAAGGATCGCTTCGGCAACTATACCCTGGTGGTCGAAGCCAGAGACTTGGGCATCCCGCCCAACGTGGTCAGAGGGGAGCTGAAGTTGTGTGTGACTGATTACAATGATCACGCGCCTGTGTTCGTGCATCCGCCTCAGAATGTTACCATCAAAGTACCTGAGGTAAGTTTTTGTTTGTTTGAAATTATTCTAGTCAGTATTGGAATTGATACAATTAATAAAATAAAACTGTTGAGCACTTTTGAAATCCTTCGATGGTTACTCAGTCAAAATGCATCACTAGCAATCTAGAAATCTGCACTTCATTTAGATTAAGCAACGACAAACGCTTCTTCTTGTATTTGAATTTGACTTTGGACTCGATTTTCTGAAATAAATATTTATAAAAAAGTATTTTTAAGTCTCTTGTGAACTAAATTGTGAATAACCTCTTCCTAGAACGCAACAATAGGAACAACAGTAGTAGAAGTCCGAGCGATAGACGCAGACATTGGCCCAAACGGTGCAGTACGTTATCGCATACGACAAGACGCGGGCGGAGCGTGGCGTGCCTTCACCGTGCACGCCACCAGCGGTGCGCTCAGGACTACGCAGCCGCTAGACAGAGACAAGCAGACCACGTACCAGGTATGTTAGACAGAGACACCAGTAGCCTTCACCGTGCACGCCACCAGCGGTGCGCTCAGGACTACGCAGCCGCTAGACAGAGACAAGCAGACCACGTACCAGGTATGTTAGACAGAGACACCAGTAGCCTTCACCGTGCACGCCACCAGCGGTGCGCTCAGGACTACGCAGCCGCTAGACAGAGACAAGCAGACCACGTACCAGGTATGTTAGACAGAGACACCAGTAGCCTTCACCGTGCACGCCACCAGCGGTGCGCTCAGGACTACGCAGCCGCTAGACAGAGACAAGCAGACCACGTACCAGGTATGTTAGACAGAGACACCAGTAGCCTTCACCGTGCACGCCACCAGCGGTGCGCTCAGGACTACGCAGCCGCTAGACAGAGACAAGCAGACCACGTACCAGGTATGTTAGACAGAGACACCAGTAGCCTTCACCGTGCACGCCACCAGCGGTGCGCTCAGGACTACGCAGCCGCTAGACAGAGACAAGCAGACCACGTACCAGGTATGTTAGACAGAGACACCAGTAGCCTTCACCGTGCACGCCACCAGCGGTGCGCTCAGGACTACGCAGCCGCTAGACAGAGACAAGCAGACCACGTACCAGGTATGTTAGACAGAGACACCAGTAGCCTTCACCGTGCACGCCACCAGCGGTGCGCTCAGGACTACGCAGCCGCTAGACAGAGACAAGCAGACCACGTACCAGGTATGTTAGACAGAGACACCAGTAGCCTTCACCGTGCACGCCACCAGCGGTACGCTCAGGACTACGCAGCCGCTAGACAGAGACAAGCAGACCACGTACCAGGTATGTTAGACAGAGACACCAGTAGCCTTCACCGTGCACGCCACCAGCGGTGCGCTCAGGACTACGCAGCCGCTAGACAGAGACAAGCAGACCACGTACCAGGTATGTTAGACAGAGACACCAGTAGCCTTCACCGTGCACGCCACCAGCGGTGCGCTCAGGACTACGCAGCCGCTAGACAGAGACAAGCAGACCACGTACCAGGTATGTTAGACAGAGACACCAGTAGCCTTCACCGTGCACGCCACCAGCGGCGCGCTCAGGACCACGCAGCCGCTAGACAGAGACAAGCAGACCACGTACCAGGTATGTTAGACAGAGACACCAGTAGCCTTCACCGTGCACGCCACCAGCGGTGCGCTCAGGACTACGCAGCCGCTAGACAGAGACAAGCAGACCACGTACCAGGTATGTTAGACAGAGACACCAGTAGCCTTCACCGTGCACGCCACCAGCGGCGCGCTCAGGACCACGCAGCCGCTAGACAGAGACAAGCAGACCACGTACCAGGTATGTTAGACAGAGACACCAGTAGCCTTCACCGTGCACGCCACCAGCGGCGCGCTCAGGACCACGCAGCCGCTAGACAGAGACAAGCAGACCACGTACCAGGTATGTTAGACAGAGACACCAGTAGCCTTCACCGTGCACGCCACCAGCGGTGCGCTCAGGACTACGCAGCCGCTAGACAGAGACAAGCAGACCACGTACCAGGTATGTTAGACAGAGACACCAGTAGCCTTCACCGTGCACGCCACCAGCGGCGCGCTCAGGACTACGCAGCCGCTAGACAGAGACAAGCAGACCACGTACCAGGTATGTTAGACAGAGACACCAGTAGCCTTCACCGTGCACGCCACCAGCGGTGCGCTCAGGACTACGCAGCCGCTAGACAGAGACAAGCAGACCACGTACCAGGTATGTTGGACAGAGACACCAGTAGCCTTCACCGTGCACGCCACCAGCGGCGCGCTCAGGACCACGCAGCCGCTAGACAGAGACAAGCAGACCACGTACCAGGTATGTTAGACAGAGACACCAGTAGCCTTCACCGTGCACGCCACCAGCGGTGCGCTCAGGACTACGCAGCCGCTAGACAGAGACAAGCAGACCACGTACCAGGTATGTTAGACAGAGACACCAGTAGCCTTCACCGTGCACGCCACCAGCGGCGCGCTCAGGACCACGCAGCCGCTAGACAGAGACAAGCAGACCACGTACCAGGTATGTTAGACAGAGACACCAGTAGCCTTCACCGTGCACGCCACCAGCGGCGCGCTCAGGACCACGCAGCCGCTAGACAGAGACAAGCAGACCACGTACCAGGTATGTTAGACAGAGACACCAGTAGCCTTCACCGTGCACGCCACCAGCGGCGCGCTCAGGACCACGCAGCCGCTAGACAGAGACAAACAGACCACGTACCAGGTATGTTAGACAGAGACACCAGTAGCCTTCACCGTGCACGCCACCAGCGGCGCGCTCAGGACCATGCAGCCGCTAGACAGAGACAAACAGACCATGTTCCAGGTATGTTAGACAGAGACACCAGTAGCCTTCACCGTGCACGCCACCAGCGGCGCGCTCAGGACCACGCAGCCGCTAGACAGAGACAAACAGACCACGTACCAGGTATGTTAGACAGAGACACCAGTAGCCTTCACCGTGCACGCCACCAGCGGCGCGCTCAGGACCACGCAGCCGCTAGACAGAGACAAACAGACCACGTACCAGGTATGTTAGACAGAGACACCAGTAGCCTTCACCGTGCACGCCACCAGCGGCGCGCTCAGGACCACGCAGCCGCTAGACAGAGACAAGCAGACCACGTACCAGGTATGTTAAACAGAGACACCAGTAGCCTTCACCGTGCACGCCACCAGCGGCGCGCTCAGGACCATGCAGCCGCTAGACAGAGACAAACAGACCATGTTCCAGGTATGTTAGACAGAGACACCAGTAGCCTTCACCGTGCACGCCACCAGCGGCGCGCTCAGGACTACGCAGCCGCTAGACAAAGACAAACAGACCACGTACTTGGGGGTCTACTCTCTAAGCCCGAAGTCCGTAGTTTCGACCTTAGTGTCAGGCACTGCACTGTATGCATCTTACAAAAACTATGTAAACGGTGTCGTAAATGATAATATTTGGAAAATAATAAAACAGGAATTAAATAAAAGCGGTACCTTAGTACCTGTATTATATTTACCACTGTTTAGGCATACTTATACGTTGTAATGGCTTGGATCCGTAGCCACTCTGGAATCGTTGGTTACGAGAATGCAGATTCGATCGCCAAGTTGTCTCCTCGGAATGGGATCTAATCACATACATCCTGTTATCCCCGAGATTTGCGCTGTCTTGTTAAACCCGGGATTATGAATTGTTGAAATACACATTGACAAAAAACTCGGTTATTGAAGGGAAAATATTACTGCTCCATTCAACCACTTATTCCTGCTAAATATTGGTTCAGTAAACTTAAATTCAGTAACTTAAAATATCCTCTGTCATTTTTCATTCGACTCCGACTTGGGTTTGTTTGCACTTCAGTTTTTTTGCCCAAAATTCGCGTGAGAGAAAATTCTTTGTGTGAATGCGGTCTGGAGGAGGCTATTTTGGACACACTTGTTTTTTTCCTGTTCTCGATTAATAATAATTCCCCTTTACGACTTAGGTACTCCCTTCTGATATTCTCCGACCAATAAACATTCCTTTCCTTTTATCTTTAGCCCATACCGTACCATACCATACGGCGTTTGCCATTTTCCGGTGAAAATCTATAATAGAAAGTCATTTTGTCCTGAAAGACTTCAAGACCGGACTAAAATTTTTTTTTTATAATTTATCGAACCTTATTTTAGATCGAAATAAAAATAATCACATAAGGTTCGACACCGGATTTTAGAAACAGCAGTGCGATTCTGTAAACATATCGAAGTGAAGGCTTAGGTGAAGTGATCACCAAGTGAGCTGTCAATCCATGTAATCAAGATGGAATGACAGCTCACTTGTGCCGACCGGCAGTAGGTAGGTAGGTATCTACTTTATTACAAGGAGATTCAGGGTCAGTAAATTAAAACTACCTACGCAGAGGGCATATTTTCAAAATTAATAGTGGTCAAAATGGCGGTATTACTGGTTTTCACGCAAATCAAAAATGGACCCTGTTAACCTTTAAGCTACAGTGAAACAAGTTGTAGTTCCTACAAGGCGATTCAGGGTCGGTAAAATAATATTGTCTGACCCTCAAGCCGTACGTTACCTTATTAATAAAGATAAGTAGCATTTTACTATGAATAAAAACTATTCATAAAATCAACCATTCATCATGGTACCTGTGAGTTACATTGCCAAAACCTTGTCGCCAGTTGTTGACTGGACGTCTGTAATTTATTTCTGGTTTTACGTCTTATTTTATTGTTGATGATCGCAGTTGGTGTCGTCACGTCAGTAGGTACGAGTAGCGATAACCTGACTTTTTTTATACGGATCATTGGTTTTAATTAATTTGGAACGCTTGATTAACATTGATTTAATCGATTTATCTTGGAAATAAGCATACCTACCAATTACATAGCATATAACACACTCTTGACAATCCCTATTAACGCCTATAATTCCCCTATTAATGCGTTAAAGAAAATCGAATAAGTTAGCGTAATAGCTAAACGGAATAATGGGTGTCATCACTCTCTTGACCATGATCCATTTATAGAACTGGGGGGGAGCCGACAACACTGGTTTATCATATAGGTACCCAGCTCATAAACTTCCAATACAAAATATAGGTCCCCCTCATCGATAGCTAGAATGCCGGTTGTCACGCATCATTTTATATGTCAAGGTGGGAGCAGTGGCAAACTATATTGAGTCCCAGCTTGATTAGCAAAAATAATGTTCTCATTTAGCGAAATTCAAAGCCCTTTTTTTACAAAAAACACTTGCTGTAGGTAGGTATAACGAGCAAAATGTTTTAAAAAATCAGACAACATTTTTGAATAGAAATGCGTTTGCCTTTTATGTTTGTCCTTGTCTGTTACTTCGACCGCATCCCAACAATATTTACAGTGTCCTATTTGACCTTAGCTAAAGTATCCCAGTATCCATGTTGACTTGACCGCATCCCAACACTAACAAACAGTGTCCTATAATAATTTGTATTGATTATTCCACAGCTCCGAATAGAAGCCTATGACCTCGGCTTACCAACACCACTAAGCTCAGACTTGGACCTCACAATCTACGTGCAAAACGTGGACAACTATCGGCCACGTTTTCCCAGCAAACACATACATATCAACTTCACAGAGAATGCTCCTAACAATGGGTTGTACTTGCCCAGTGTTATAGAAAGAGATGAGATAGATCGCGGCGATGAGCCAATGTTACCCGTTTGCTATTATATCGTGGGCGGTGATGAGGACGCTGTGTTTGAGCTGCAAAGGAGTACGCATAGGTAGGAATTTATTTTAGTTTCTATAATTATCCACAGGCTGACTTCGTCCACTGCTGAACATAGGACTCTCTTTTCTTGCGGCAAGACCCACGCTCTTGTTTCAGCCTTGTCCGGGTTCCATCCGGATTCTGTTTGTATAATCTATCCATTTCAAATAGAGTGTTGATACTAACAGCTTTAAACATTACTTAAATCTCTTGAGGCCCTATGCTATACTTACCTAGTTGTTTCACCTAATTCAAAAATTCCTGCTGGTTAATTGATCTAGCAGATGATTTAACACAAAAGCTTATTAATTCATTACTTTTTCGTAAATACCAAAGCGCTCGAGAGTTCATTCAACCAAATTCAGAAAATATGCATAATTTTCAGGCTGTCGACCCAAAAACCGCTAGACCGCGAACAGAAATCAGAGTATACTCTCACTATACTAGCGTCTGAGGACTGTTTGAATGTGCCCAAGTATGAAGAAGATGTCGACGGGATCAGTACACTTAAAGTTCATGTAATCGTCAACGATGTGAACGACAATGCGCCCAAGTTCACCAGCAAGATATTCACTGGCGGAATTACTACTGAAGCAGATTTTGGAATTGAATTTATGCATGTCAAGGTACCTACTGTTATTTTCCATGTCTTGGTAATTTTTTGATGTTATCACTTACAGCCTACTTCATGAACGCAACATCCGAGCAACGACTCAGGTCAAAGATTTATTTTTGACTTTTGACCTCTACCTTTTTCTATTATTTTAGCATTCTTGTGTTTCGATCCTAGAAAAACTCTCTATAGTTTAGTCATAAAATGAATGAAGAGTTCTTTCATAAATTGAACTGCAGTCTGCAAGTCGATATTCGATAACTACCTACGAGGCGTGGCATTGCGGTTCAAGTCTATATTATTTCGATAAAGTCTTAGGGTTGGAAGCGATGATTAATTATTATTTTAATTTTATTTCCAGGCCGTAGATCTTGATGAAGATGAAAACGCCAAAATTTGTTATTACTTAATTGGAGACGTAAAAGAAACTCTGACGGAAGGCCTAGAAAACTTAGCCGTGTCACCGTTTCTAGTCAATATTGAAACAGGAGCGGTTTCCTTGAACTTCGACCCACAGAAGGGGATGAAAGGATACTTTGATTTTAAGGTACATTTTGTTATTTGTTTAACTTTCGTACCCATTTGCAGACGCTTGGTCATAAAGCGCCTGTCAAAATAAAGATAGGAATGGCCGCGCCGCGCATGCGTGCTGGCCACAATTCTATATAATAATCGCGTAGCTACGTAGCAAATCAATAGCGACGAATGATTAACAGCTTGAAGTTCATGCTGTATCCAATTATAGTATTGATGTTTCATTGTCCTTATCATTTTATCTTTCGAGTCGTAAATGACAAAGTTGTGGATAAGAATCTTCCTCAATGACTTTCATAATACCGCAATAATGCAGTTCGTAGATAGGAACTTGCGTATATAAAAATATTATGTGATTGTTATTGGTTTCACTCGCGAGGAAATTGGCAATAGGAGTTCAAAGACTCAATTAGATCACGCATTGTGATCAGATAAACTAAGTACGATTGAACTAACAAGCCTAGTAACCGTCAGTTTGGAAACATGCCCAATAAACGGCCAATGCTCTTTACCCCTGAATTTACTCTGCCAAACCTTTTGGATCAAGGCGTGACGATAGATACTTACGAGCTACGCTTCACTTCCAGGTTTTAGCAAACGACACAGGCGGCTTACAAGACGAAGCTCATGTATTTATCTACCTACTCCGTGAAGACCAACGCGTCCGCTTCGTCCTTCGGTCCCATCCGTCCGAAATACGTGACAAGATACACGTATTCCGCGAGCGTTTAGCTCGAGTGACGGACTCCGTCGTCAACGTAGATGATCTAAGAGTACACGAAAATAAAGATGGCTCAGTAGATAACACGAAGACTGATTTGTACTTGCACCTTGTGAATGGTCAAGATCATTCGGTATTGGAAGTTGAACAAGTACTCAAATTGGTGGATAAGAATATCGAGCAGTTGGATGATCTTTTCAAGGTAGTGCATGACGTTTTAAAATGTTTGTGCTGTTAGGTTGACAATAAATAAAGCTCAGTGAAGAAAAATACGAGTCATGATGAGATGATTCATTCCATATTGCGAGGTTGAACATCCTATCGCAACTTCCGCTACAGAGCGTATGTAGAAATAGCGATACTGTTGCTCCTACGTTATCAGCAAGCCAAGTACCTATCCCAATTCTCCTCGTATCTCCTAGTCTGTCCAAGGTAGAGATTCTTGCATAGACATCTGCGAGGTTAAGTACCTACCAACCAAACGTTTTGTTTCCTAGGAGTTCAATGTCCTCGACACTCAGCCAGCCGAGTACCAGCCCCTGACAGCGGAGACGCTGTCGTCCAATCAGACGGTGTTCTGGCTAGTGTGGACCACGCTGTTCCTGTCCGTACTACTCGTACTGACAGTCATGATGTGCCTGTCGCAGCGGGCCGACTATGTCAGAAGACTGAAGGCTGCTACGGCGACTGCTTATTGTATGTACCTACTTGTTTATGCTCTCCAAGAAAGAATCGATTTTGTGAGTTAGTAATTGTGTGATATCATAAAAGATGATGAATTGGTGTGGTGCTGGCACCATACTTATGAAACAGCTATACACTCCCTCAGATGTACTTAAAGCTAACTATAAAGAATAGCTTCGAGATGGTCAGCCACTTGTGGCGTACTAATAACAGCCTATTGTAAAACACAATCTCCGGAAAATGACTGGGGCCACTATACTTTTGCGGTCTAATAAGCGCCAATTGTGTATTTACCATTGCTGTGCTGTGTTATGTTAGCTTTCCACCTCCAAATGTTGGCCCAAAAAACTTTCGTATGACAGCTTGAGTTTGCCTTTTATTGCATTTAGCGTTAAAATAAATAATCTATGCTATTTCACAAAACAAAAATTACGAAGGGTTCAATCATTTATTTTATAATAATTAAGGTGTTTAACAATATTTGGGTAGTGACATAAATAAGCAAACAATTATTTTCTGTGCAGCATCCCCGACCCCCGGCGAATCAGACATGACCATCCGCAGCACCGGCGGCCGGGTGCCCAACACAAACAAACACAGTACAAAAGGATCCAATCCAATATGGCTCCACGCTTATGAGAATGACTGGTACAAGTCAGAAGACCAACTCAGTCGCTCTGAACGCGACTCGCTTGACGAAAATGCCGTCGATCAAGACTTATCAAATGAAAAACCCTACTTCATAACCACAGGCGCTTTCCCCTCGATAGAATCCAACGAGACCGAAGCCCAAACAAATCAAGCAAAATACGACTTCTATCAGCAATTGGAACAAATGAAAAACGCTAAAAATATGGAAACGACTGAACTATAATCCCTAGTGTTAAGTGTAATAATTATAAGTTATTGATAATTACGTGCCTTTGTAAATTATGTACCTCCATTATTTTCTGAAAACATTTTGTAATAAACTATAAGGACAAACTTTTACTGTATGTAGGTACGTTGTTTGTTTTTCCCTTTACCCGTAGGAGTTATAGACTATCCTGTGGTGGCTATGCGCGCTTATTAGGAGGTAAAGTACTCGGGCAAGTGCGAGCTCAGTTATCCTGACATGTCATAAATGATTTATTATTACAAAAATGTGACAGTGTCAACACGATCAAAACTTCCAAATCATAATTAATAAAATTCCAGCAATCTTCAGACAGGTAGCATTTTTTTATTTGATAGATAGCAAATGGATATTTATTACAAAATATTGTATAGAGCGTTCCTAAACTATGCAAACAGATGATGTTTCAAAGATTCTAAATTGATAAGATATAAAATCAATAATCACGCTCATAATATTAATAATCCTAAAGTACTTGGTTTAATTATTTTAGCAAGATTTTCTACAACAATCCTAGTTCCTTCTATAACGCAAAAATCTGTTTTATAATATTATAGTTATGAATTTGGATGTTCAATCCAGCCACAGCTCGACACATTTGGATGAAATTTGGTAGACAATGACGTCCTGACGTGAATTAGGACATATAGGTACTGGTCGATCACATCAATGGTTACACTTACCATAGGCTGGTGTAGCAGTATAAGGAATTAGGTACAACAGAAATAAGAGGCCAGCTGTTATTTATTTTAGTTACCAGTCATGCAACGTACTTTACGTTTTAGATATTTTCTTTCTTTGGGGCGGTTTTCGATACCCCAAGAGGGCCAAAGCTAGTAATGCATGCTGCTGAGGCTCTGAGTTATACATCGACTTTCTGTATTCTAGCCTTTAAAAAAGTTAAGGCGCAATATTACCCCAATATTGGTACCTATCAATAAGCAGTGGATATTAAACAAACGAAAAAGTAAGCTCCTCTTATCGGTGTTGTTCCACAGTACAAACGGCCTTATCTTCATAACATTCACTTCAGAAATAGGTACTAATATCTGCAAGTCATCTGTGATTCAAGCCGTAGGAAGTCATTGTAATACATCTGTCAGTACCACGATAACAATTTTCTATGTACTTTCCTCCTACAAATGTATGTTCATGAATGTGATTTGTGATGTAACGGCAAACACGACACGGAGTCTATACGGATACTGGATATTAGATCTATGGTGTACTTGTCGCAGCAAATTAGCTGTTTAATTGGTAGCCTAGCCTTTTCATTTAAATGCGCCGACTTTTCAGCGACCAAAGTGACATCTTTTGTTCAATATCGTTTGAAGACTTGCCCATGTCACTTATGTCGCTAATTAAGCGGCGCAGTTCAATGTCAAGTCTAGGCTTTGAATGAATCGGCTGATTAAGCTAGTTGTTGGCTGCGACATTTCCACAATTTCAGTAGGTTTTATTACTGGTCAGACACTTGAATGATAGAATGATTGTGAAACAATTATATTTTCATAGTACAATAATTATGGTAATAACACACATGTTAGTCACTTTTAGAGCAAATAATTGTTGTTACTAACACTGACGCGAATGTCTAGTACTGTGAAGGAAAGAGATTTTTATCTTTTCCATAGCAATAATTTGGCAGATTCTCAGTCAGTGACCCAGTAACCAACTAAGTATGTCAGCTAATTAAACTCGAAATGAATATTTACAGCTGCTTACGTTTACCAGGAAATTGCCTAAATAAAGCTCAAGGTGTTATTTACATACACAATAATTTATTGTTTCTTACAATTTAGTGAAGCTAAAATACAAGTTGTTGGTTGATTACAATTTGAAAAGCTTTAAATTTGAATCTCCCAGTGATAGATCAAGTGAACAAAGCTTCCTGTTGCCTGCAGCTGTAACGTTAACACACCCACGCTAGCCACCCGTGCCATGACGCTGTTCACTTCTATTAGTTTTGTTCAATTACTCAGAGGATACGAGGATGGTTCAATGGAAAGGATAATCGTGGAAATCACAACGCAAGTATCCTTACAACCACAATATATATTAGATAAAATTATAATATAAATCGCCATATTGAAAAAAATCTAGATTAATCGTAACTTATCATCTTATGAGATACACTGTAATTTATACTGAATGTTGTAACTATTGGAGCGTTTTCCATTGTCATAAAATATTGTGGATGAAAGAAAACTGACCACTTCAATCAACGTCAGTCTGGTCTGTAGCACGCTACATTTACTAACTTAAAAAAAAGTAGTTTTTCTAGTAAAAAAAAATAACACTCACTCCATCAACGAGCTCATTTTGTGATACCACTTACTTACATTACCCAAAATGTTCTTAACACTTATGAGCTTTACTTACATTTCATTGACAAAATCCCTAAGTGAACCGGACAATAAGTAAGTTGTAAGCAAGGAACGCTCCATTTCCTAACATATGGCTATTGTACAGTTTTACAATGCAATTTAGATCTAGTTAAAGTACAAATAGTTTAGGAATTACATAAATTCAATTGATGTAAATTTAACTAATCTTTAAACTTCAACTAAAGGAGTGTAAAGATATCTACTGACACATCAATGTAAAACAAAAAATAATTTTGCTCTTATAGAAAATGTTTCTTATTAGATAAAAACAGAACCTATATTTTCACATGGGAATCGTGTTACTTTGATGCAATAAATTCGCATTTCAATATTACCAGATAAGACAGAAATTAGGCTGATCCTAGAATGATCATGAACATTTTTACAATCTCCAGTAAATTTACGTTTGATGGGGATAACAGAGGATTGGGGGAGCGGGAACAAGGGAAAGGGAAGGGGATTAGAGCCCGGACTGTGGCGATGTGTGTGTGTATGTTTGCTGACGTCACAATTGACTCATCACATGGCATATTTCCTCGTCCACTCACGGGCTAGTTCATTGTACTTTTCTCTGTCCGTTTTGTAGATCCTAGCAATTTCTGGCACCAATGGGTCATCTGGGTTTGGATCGCATAGGAGTGAGCAGATTGAAAGCAACACTGGAATGTAAAATATTATTCATCAATGTTTAGTAGTATAAAATGTAGTCCAACAACAAATATTTTAGAGAAAATGTAAACAGAAAAATGTATGTTAAATTATTACCTTTGGATATGGTGAGTGCTGGAGACCACTGTGCACGCAGAATGTCAAGACAAATGGAACCATTACTGTTTATGTTGGGATGGTAAATACGTGTTGTGAATGCAACTTTTGGTGGTTTGAATGGGTAGTCTGTTGGGAAATGTATGGTCAGAAAGAATACTCCCCCTTGATAAGGACTGTCGACCTGTAAAGAAAAGGATGACATATTTAATGAATGTTCTCCATAAACTATTAAATTTTTAACAAAACCAATGTATAAAATCTACTTACTGGACCCATAATTGTGGCTTGCCAATGGAAAACTGAAAACGAAAAAAGAAGATTAAGAACAGGGTCATAAAAGCTGAAAAAAAAACAAAAGGAGAAACCATTTCCAGTACATTAGGTCAAAACAAAAAACAAATTATAACTTTGCTGTTTAAATGAGGTCATTGACATGAAATATCATTGTAGTAAACAGCTTTGTCTAACACAGAAAAATGAGAAAATTATTTGCAAGTAATCCACAATTTGTTTCTCCAATGTTTTTTTTAAATGTTTTATCCATTGCCAGATACTGGTTAAGTCTTTTTCGGAACATTCATTCAGGGTTCATTATCCTTTGTACACAGTACGTAGCCTTTTACCATAGAAACTATCTACATTGAGATGAGTCATACCACAAAGAATAAAAATATGACTGAGTCAGGAAATTCTGCACTCAATGGCATAACACTATTTCTGAGAAGATGAGGGTTGATTCAATATCTCAACATTACAACAAATAACAAGCCTTACTACTAAAAATCTGCCATGGAATCACTAATGTAAGGTTATTTTGAAAGATTACCATGTTTATCAAGATGCTATTATTATATTTTGATGACTAGTAGGATCATGAAACCATAACAATTATATACCATAACATATACTCTTACACTGTATATAAAACTTACCTAAAACATTACTACATTATGATTTCTGGTACATCTTGCAGTGATCACACTGCTCATTGACACTTTAAAAAATCAATACTGATATCTATTCAAAATCAACTGTTCTGCTTCCATGACACTGTTTCACAGTATTATTATTAACAACACAATGAGTCACAAAAAATAAGTAGGCTGTAAATCAATAGGTACTTACGATCTTCACCGTGTGGACCTGCAGAACATTGTGCTGGTGGATCTCTGCCCAGATCTTGTAATTCCTGAACAATAAAACAATATCATATGTACACAACAACAAGGGAACACAATACCATGACGAGAACATGTCACATCATCACGTCGGAAAATAAATGGGGGTTGAACATATTGTTCGGAACGGCTACTTCGAATCGTGATCGATGTTGTTTCTATCACTAATCATCGCTGTACATCGAAATATTCCACATTTTCACGGCACAGATGCGTTTCATGACAAGGAAACCTCAAAATTGGCACATAATTCCGACATTTTATGTACGCCGTGTGCACAAAATTGTCACCTACATAAACCAGTAAAACACCGTTATCTCGTAGTAGTAACACTTGGAACCAAATAGATTAACCACCTAATGATTTCAATAAAACGATCACGCACACGGAATTATCCAGAAGAAATTTCGATAATAGGTATTCACAATGACGAAACATTCACTACGAAGTCTGATACCATTTTTACACCACTTCATTTGATACTGCATTAAATTATTAAAATATAGCACACAAATGCCAATACGTACCCTATTAATTCGTTTTAACGCCATTTGATTATTTTATGATGGAATAAACTGACTTTCAACTAGACAACGAAACTGTGAGCCAAGGACCTTTGATTAGAGATTGCAAGATGGCTCCCGTCTAAACGCAAAAGTACCACCTTAGTCGTTTTATGTAGTAATAATGAATTTCTACTATCGAGGATCAAACTTTAAACGCTTAATTAAAAAATAATAATAACTTATAATAAGAAAAAATAAGAACTAGAACAGAGCACGGATTGTAACAAAATTAAACACTCTCAGCAAATGGAGAACAGCAAACAGGAAAATCGACCATTTACAAAGACCGTTTCTGAATAGCACAGTTTTTTAACGTGTAAGTACCGTTTATGGTTCTGCGATTTTTTTAAATTAGTTATCTTTCCCTTTGATTTTCATACAGATTTATTATATAGAGTATACTTTAATCGACAAACGAATATTTTAATGAGAATTTCGGCTTAATTATAAATTACAATTTATAAAGTATTTTGTTTATAAAAGTTTTAATGATTATTGATTTTCTCAAATTATATTTCGCTATGGTAACACTGTAAGTTAAAGGATGTGACGTTATACTACGTAAAGAATTCTGCGAGCGAGGCGCTATTTTTGGATTATTTGTAGATATTCATTACTGAAGTAGGCACGCTAGCTATTTTAAAAACACATTTTTGCAATTTGAAACTTTACAGGTAAATAGTTTGAGACAGATACGAATAAAATTAAAAACATTATGTTATGTATTTTACGTTAAAAATGCTTTCTTATGCCCATGAGCCCACGCATTGGTCTAAATATCTTGTGGGCAATCCCTCATACTACAAAAATACCTTGTGTAAGTACAGGTTTCCTACAAGGATGTTTTAAAAAATTTGCTTTAAAGGTATTATGAATATTATGATGAAGCAAAGCATCAGGACTCTGAAGAAAGTAAAAAACTGTCAGGAGATAAATCAGCTTATCTCCTGACAGTTTTTTACTTTCTTCAGACTGTTTCAATCTAGTGTAACAATAGGCAGCCATTACGATCCGTGATCGTGATCATTGATCGAGATCTTGGTATAATTGAATCGACACTAGACATTCAATCCAGATCGCATCAACTGTTCGCTACCATCAGATGAGCACGCGTTTAAAACCACAAAATAGATTTTGATAGGAGAAAAGCTGGAGTAGCAATAATTATTGCTTCTCCTGTGAAGAGAGGAAACGTTGGGTCAAACCATTGTTATTTAAGAGGAACAACTACACTCATCTGAACTTGTTACTTAAATTCATAGTACTGAGGAGTCTTTGACGTGGATTGGATGGCAGTTGCGGCGGCGGCATGTCACTGTCGTGGCCATATCATAGAATTGGCCATTTCTTCAAATCTAACTCGGGCGACGGAGCCCCGCTACGAAGGGCTCCTATTTCTATCTGCCGGGTCTAAAGGAACCTAACATGAACGTACCTATCCGTGGCGGGGTAACCTAAGTAGGTACCTTCAAACCTGACCTGAACTTACCTCGGCCACATCATGAAATGGCTTTTTGCCTTCAGCTGGCGCATTATTATAACATAAGCTTATCGACAAACGCTGAGTTATTCATTGATCTGGTCAAACCACATCGTGGTGTGGGCAGCGCGTATTATCCATTTAATTTCACTGATGAAATTCAACCATTTCATGAAATGGTCGGCCACATCATGAAGTAATCAATTCTATGATATGGCCACGACATCACCGCTGTTGACGTCCGACTTCATTGCGGCGCGAACGCTGGACGCTGACTGACGTAAATTGAAAAAAAAATCGCATTAGACATTCAATCTGGATCACGATCCGTGGTTCGCGATCATGGATTTCAAAATATCTAGATATTTGTCTGGATCACGATCATGGATCGCGATCCAGATTGAACGTGTAACGGCAGCTATATGGCACCGACTGACTGGCAAGTGGCAGCCCCCAGCCTTTCGTGCGAGGTGGTAAAGTTTATTTTAGTAGTTAAACAAAGAATTTTACCATCTTTATAGAAAAAACTTTAAACGTCGTCTCCGCAACCTTGAGGACTCCAGGTTCTCAACGCTTTGGCTTCTGGTGGACACGAGCCTGGATAAGATTATCTACTCCTGTGTCAACCGGTCGCACGGTGATTTAGAGGCAAACGGGCTCACACAACACCTCAGTGAGGTGGCGGATGCGGCTCAGCAGCGGTAGGTACTCTGCGGCCCAATTGGTGTTACTGGGGGACTTCAACGCTCACCATCAGGAGTGGCTCTTCCCGTACCAGTGCACTGCAGACCATGCTGGGCGAGAGACGCGAAAGCTAGCGTTAGCGTTAAGTCTCACCCAGCTGGTCCAGGGGGCAACGAGGGTGCCGTATGTTGATTCGCACACAGCTAATTGCTTGGACCTTCTGCTGACAACAGATCCAGACCGCTACTCGGTGTCAATTTCCTCACCACTAGGTAACCACTGTCTGGTGAAGTCTGTGTCCGTCTGCTCCCCGCCCGATCCTAGCCCTAGAGGCACCCAGCGGGTATGGCGATACAGATCAGCAGATTGGGATGGCATGCGATCTTTCTTCGCATGTTATCCTTGGCAGCCCACTTGCTTTTCTTCGACTGATGCTTTGTCGTGCGCGAACGCCGTGACGGATGTGTTGCGGCAGGGGATGGAGTACTTCATTCCGTTCTCTGACGTAACAATGTCTGGAGTGGCTCGTCCATGGTTTGGTGCCGAGTGCAATCGCGCTGATGCGCTTAAACATGCGGCGTACCTAGCATGGGTCAACGCTCGTACGCGCAAAGCAAATGACGTGAGTCAGAAGAAGAGGGCCTTCAACAGAGCTGCCAAGTTCTGCAAGAAGGTGTTGCGGAGGGCTCGATTTGACCACATTAGCCGAACTGGGAACAAACTTGCGTCATACCCAGCAGGCAGTAAGGCGTTTTGGTCCCTGGCTAAGTCGGTTGAATCGAACTTTTGCCACTCCTCACTACGGGGTGGGTCGGGTCTACCACTACTGAGACCCGACGGGTCGCTGGCCCACTCCGCTGAGGAAAAAACTCACTTGTTTGCGGAAGCTTCGCGTCTGGATCCTGGTAGCGCGAGGCCGCCTGCTTCTCCTCGAGTCGAGTATGTCGAACATTCGCATTCATCAGAAGGACGTCCGTAGGGTACTGCGTAACCTAGACGTGAACAAGGCGAGTGGCCCAGACGGGATACCGGCGGTACTGAGGACCTGTGCGCCTGAGTTGTCTCCGATCTTGACGCGCCTATTTCGCCTTTCGTTTGAGACTGGTAAAGTGCCGATGGCTTGGAAGCAAGCTAACGTGCAGCCCGTGCCCAAGAAGGGTAGTCGAGCTGACCCGACAAATTATAGACCCATCTCGGTAACTTCCATACTCTGTAACACTATGGAACGCGTGCTGAATGGTAAGCTCCTGGCATACCTAGAAGCTAACGATATCCTAAGTAACCAACAATACGGCTTCCGTCGAAATCGGTCCACTGGGGACCTTCTAGCGTATGCCATTCACATCTGGAGTGAGGCCATCGAGAAACAAGGGGAAGCACTTGCGGTCTCCCTTGACATCCCGAAGGCCTTCGACAGGACAGGGCCTGGCACGATAGCCTTATTGGTAAGCTTCCTTCCTTCGGTCTGCCCGCCGGATTGTGTGATTGGATTGCAGACTTCTTGAGGGATCGGTCTATCCGAGTGGTCATAGATGGCTGCTCGTCCGGACTGCTGGGCATTGATGCCGGGGTTCCTCAGGGGTCGGTGCTCTCGGCAACATTGTTCTTGCAGCATATTAATGATCTGCTAAAACCCGGTACCTTTGGGTATGCAGACGACAGCACTTTTGCTGAGAGATACGTGTCCAACGCACGAGCTAGTGGGTCGCAGATCCGGTCTCGCCGATAGGCCATGGTTGAGCACTTGAACTTGTCCTTACGGGCTGTCTCCGAGTGGGGCGATGCCAATTTGGTCAAGTTCAATGCTGCTAAAACCCAGGCGTGTCTTTTTTCCGCTAAAAGGAGCCAATTCCACTTAGCTCCATCTTTCCAAGGTGTAGCCGTGCCGATAACCGACCAACTTGACCTTCTTGGTGTTACGTTAACATCTACCCTCAATTTTGGTCCATTCATAGAGGCAAAGGCTCAAGTGGCTGCCAAAAAGTTGGGGATCCTAGCGAAGGTGCGACAGTTCTTCACGCCGGAACAGCTGCTCAAACTTTATCAAGCGCAATTTTGATCGTGTATGGAGTACTGCTCTCATCTTTGGGGCGGATCTGCCACATACCAGCTTGATGCCCTTGAGTTAATTGAGAAACGAGCCAAGAGGATCATTGGCAATGATAGGCTCGTCGAGTCGAAGCTCCAAAGTCTTGAGCATCGACGCCGAGTTGCTTGCCTGTCGGTTTTCTATTGGCTGCATTTTGGGGAGTGTGCATCGGAATTGCATAGTTTAATTCCGTCAAGTCCATTCCATCATCGGACCACAAGACGTACGGCGATTCGCCACCGGTACGTGGTGGACATCCCACCCACACGCACTAAACGTTTTGGGAACACATTCATTGTGCTTACAGCTAAGGAGTGGAATTCCCTGCCAGAGTCTGTGTTTCCTGATAGCTAAATCCCGGAAGTCTTTTAGTCAAGAGTGAATAAGTTACTTCTAGGCAAGCGTGCTCCATCTTTGGCCACATCATCGCTTACCATCAGGTGAGATAGTGGTCAAGCGTATGCTTATCAATAATAATAATAATAAAAAAAAACCATGACCTTGGTTTTGTCCATGTTTAATTTAAGACCCACTCTTTCGGAAGCTATACTGAGGTCATCGAGCATAGTACATAGTACTGAGGTCCTCCATGGTTTCAGCCATGACGACTATATCGCCCTCTGGCTGTTTTGTGGCTATTCCGAATAAGGTCTAGTCCTAATCGAAAGCGATCGTCACGCAAATACGCAGTCAACGCGATCATTTGTTCGGAAAAACTGAAAAGTTCCTTCTATTGGCACGACGACACAATACATCTTTGATTTGAGCGTTTTTTATTCGTAGAAAATCCGAAGAGTGGTAAACTGCAATTGGCCACTGCACTAATTTTAATGGTTAGTAACGTAAATTAGCCTAGGTACAGCACTACCCTTTTTTTGACTATTAGTCAAGAAGTCGATGACGATGAGCTCCTAAATAGTTCTGATTTGAGGTACACAATTACTGTTACACAAAATATGCCTGATGGCAATTTGTGTAATGCTTTTCTCAATAGATCATCTCAGACTTTAATTTACACACAAGGATCCCATATGATTTGATAGACTTTAAAGAGTCTGACCTTTAAGTTTGTATCAGTGTTTCTCCCTCCACTGAGTAGTCAACTAGGAAACACCAATCTCTTGAGTTTTAATTGACAAAAAAGATTGACTTGTCTTTATAATTTATTTCAGAACCAGCCGTGGTATGGTATGATATAGCGGCACGCAGTAAAGTAATCGTCAGCGTGTTGCCATCGACTCTAAATTTAAGATATTGAACAAGTACCTAATCATAAGGTGGTGATAATTAGAACTTTAACTACTATTTTATGAAAATAAAAAACGATTTAGTAACTATTGTGGCTAATTGCACCAATAGAGATGGCAACTCCAGTCTATCGAATGAAACTGATGCCAATCCTGACTGCCAAGTACCCTTTAGTAAACAGAGAATTATTTTTGCCTATTATTGAATAAAATAATAACCATTAGTGTGTACCAGTGTACCTAAGTTGTTATTTTGTTTTAGGAACATGAAAAAACGACTCATAATTTCCGAACGAAACATTTTGATGTCAATTTTGACGTTTTCTGAAGCACATAGTAAAATGACGTTTACCCAGAATATGAATAAAAAAAATAGTTCGGAAATTATCACTTGAGGAGGTGGTTGTGTCGAATTATTTTTTGTGTTTACCTTTTCGTTTATTCGTAATTTTTAAATCCAAGTTTTCAGTTTTGAATAACTTTAGCATACAATGTATACCTACTTATTATAAATTGGTGATTTTTATTAAAATGTCTTCTGTCTTTATTGGAGTTTGAGATCTCGTTGTGATTTTCTAAAAATAACATTTCAAAATGACTCTTACTATGACAAAAAAACTTAGTGAATGCCAAGCAGAAACAGTGCAATTTATGCCAATAGAAAAAGTAAGTGTCTTTATTTATCTAAGGTATATTATAGTTTTGGGCTGACTTGGCCAGGTAATATCCAAGACTGAGAGGTTTGGAAGAAGAAAGGGGAGGCCTTTGCTCACCTATGAGACACAATAAAATTGTTTGTTATGTCCCACAGCCTGGCAAAGGCGTGACCTATGTTATCAAAAGAAAAATGTTTTGTATATGTTGTCACATATTATTATCATCTAAGATTGACAACTTATTTCAATCATTTATTCTATAGACAAAACTAATGTGAGTTGGATTAGCACAGCAGAAAAAAATACCAAATTGGGTCTATTTTTGAAGGTAGATAAGTTTATTATTTAAAATTATGAAACCCACTACCTACCTGTAACCATAAAATCAACCATTAAATAATTTATACAGAGTGGTTGCAAATTCCTTACATAATTGATTTTCATTTAGAATAAGAAATTAACGAGTGGTGGTTTATTCTGCACTGATATTTAAATACTACTTAGGTCGTTTTACTCAAATTATGTGTCAGACAACATAACATCTTTTTTCTAGAATCTAGGTGGCATAGGCATTTATTAATAAAGGATTCTTATAAGTAATGTTAACATTCATTTTAATTTTTTCACGTAAACATTGTCTTATAAACATTTACTTATTGTTAAAATTGCTGTAAAAATTGACAGATTTTGTCATTCAAACAAGTCCTTGTTACAGATTAAGTTGTGTACATTATAGTGTAGGTGATCAATCAAATCACAGGCCAGTATTCAAATTTCTGTCAAAGTGCTTAAGCCAGTTGGGTTATGGGTACCTATAATAATTATGATCAGTTATTAACCAGTGTTGTTTGCTAAGTGAGGATATTTTTTAATATGTTATGAAAAAAAAAACAGAAATTAACAGATCTGCCAGTTTACCCAGACTTCTCGAAAAAGGCCAGACCTACTACTAAAGAATTCTTATGAAAAAAACTACATTTTTATTTATTAAATCAGACATATCAATATTCTTGGTAAAATATAAAAAGCCAGACACATCGGGAATTGTCCAATTTGTCCAGCTTTATCTGCAGACCTGACAACTCGACTAACCTTATCAGGGAACATAATTCTTTACTTGCCAACCAATAACTGAGTTACAATATATGAAGCACATCCTGATCATATTTATTATGTTCAAGGTAAAATACAAGAAATAATAATGAAAAAAAATTTGCAAATAATAATAACTTTATTTCCACATTTATAATTTACAAGAATATGTAGAAACATGACAAAGAACATTGTGTCTAACGAGGCCTCTGCGGGTTGGCTTCGGCCCCTCGTACACCTACCAAAGGACCGGCACCTCATGGTCCCGAGATTGTTCAAAATAACTTTATTTCCACATTTACAATTTACAAGAATATGTAGAAACATGACGAAGAACATTATTAAAAATTGCATGTAATACAAGTTATCGACCTCTGGCACCCAAGCTAAGATTAAACTTGTGCTATGGATGTAATAAATAAGGGCTTACTCTATTAATTATATCAACTTACAAATACAAACAAGTACAGTAAATAACTTTACAGTAATTTAATCTTTTACTATTGAAAAATCGTCCTTGTTTCAGGTAGAAGATGAATGTAGGCAAGAGAGCTTCAGTCAAAGCAATGGTCTGCTGCGGAGAGGGAAGAAACTGGAAGACAACAATAACTTGACCAAAGAAGAGGAAGAGTACATAAACTATCGCCAGCTCCTCAAATATGAACAGGCACCAGAGTATATCAAACATAACCAGTATATAAGAGATGGCTACAGAAAATTATTGCCCACTAAACTATGTTGGGAAAGGTAAATACTCTCTTTATTTATTTTGGACTTTATTGTTTTTGAATTAAGTTGTATTCAGTGTAAGTTTTATTTACCTCTTAGGGTCAGCGCACACCAAGAGCAGAGCAGAGCAGAGCATTTTCTGAGATTATTGAAAAAAATATCTTATGATTATTATCATACTTCGCAAAATTGAATACACGCCCATTTGATGCTCGACCATGCTCGAGCAAGCCAACTGCGTGTTCGAGTATGCATTCTACATTTTGGTCGACCATGCGCGAGCATTTTGCAGTTCGGTCTGCGCTGACCCTTAAACACACAAGTGGCGACGAGAAGCGTTGGGCCGTTTTACCTGTAAAAAAGTATTGATTAATATTCAATACGTTTAAATGTTCCACAATCTGTGCTGTCACCCACGCTCTTCATCCTGCATATCAACTACAAATTAGCAGCATTTACTGCTGATGCACTTAGTACGGGAGATGACTGGTGCCAAATGCACGGGTAGTGCAAAAGCCTATAGGGTCGATGAAGAAAGTACTGGTGTCCCAAGTAGAAGGCTCTCTTGAGCATGCTACGAACTGGGATTTCCTAAACCTGGTGCAGTTCAATCCATACTTAAGACAAGCAATCACGTTCACTGCTAAAAAGTTTGTAACGTTTTCCACGGCTCCGCGTCCGAGCATCAACATATTGTGTGTTCATCTCTAGCAAGGTACAGTCACGCGCCTGTTCGGCCGCACATGGAGTACTGCTCGCATCTGTGGCCACCCTGCAGTACCAGTTGACACAAACCAAACACTTGACTTCCTATGAAAAGAGATACGTGCAAGCTGGATCCCCTGAACCTGCGCCGAGATTTTGGCTCACTGTGCCTCTTTTATAGGTATTATTACAAACGTGGGCGAGGTTGAAGAGCTCATTAAAACACTCCCGCTTTGAAAAGCGGTTCAACCCTACCCCATTTTCGTGATTATATACCAAAGATCATGGCATCCCGCCAAAACGTGAGAAAGTCCACCCACACATTGTAGATACGTGGTCGTCTCACAAAACCCGTTTCCAACGATTGTCTTTGCAAAATGTGGGATGGGCTCCTCTCATTCCATATTTTGCAAAAAAAAGCGTTGTCCTGGGGACTTCCCTTGGACCTACGACATGGACGTTTCAAACAAAAAATTAAGAGAGTCCTTTTTAAAAATGGGATTTATCCTATGACTGAATTCAGGATCTGCTCCTTTCGATCCCTAAACGGTGACACAAGGTGAGCGGAGGTGCAAACTTCCAGATGTCTGTCAAGCCCAGTATGTTGATACCAAACGGTACGGTTTTCTGAGTTCAGTCATCTGAGTCAATTAGGCTGACTCTAAGGCGAAGAAAAACGATTTTTCACGAAGTCCGCATTGTCAGTCAGTTCGAGGCGACGCGAACCAACTTTTTTACTTACATTATTTCTAACTACGGTCTGTTTGTAAATGGAGATGGTATAATGATACACAGTCATTACTATTTTCTCCGTATTATGTATTATTTATACCTACACCTACTTTGTCATTACCATTAGTCGATAGCTCATAACGAAAGTTGAGACGAAGCATCGAGTTTCATGTTATATACTGTTGCATCACGAAGAGGCAGTACCTAACGATATTTTCCTAGCTGATTAAGAAATGGTATACGATATATTTTTCATAACTGTTGTAGACCTCATTACTGATCCAATGAGCCGTGGCCTCCACGCTCCACGCATATAGTGAAGGCGAACAGAACAACGCATATTTCGAAGGCTAACCTAATAAATTTTCTTCTGGCTAGACTGGCACTAGCTTATGTTGTGCTATTCCATAGGAGGGCAAAGGATTCCATAACCATTTTCCACTTCGATCAGCTGATATTTTTGGCCTCCAAGTTTAGAAAAAGAGTTCAGGGGCCTAACCACCAACTCTTAAAGCAGTATTACTTCCAGTGGGAAAGAGACGGAGCTATACATGCAGGACGTATAGCTCCGTCTCTTTCCCAGTGGAAGTAATATTAAAGTAATACTGCTTTAAGAGTTGGTAGTTTAGGCCCAGGTCATCAAGCTATCCCTGGCTGCCAGTGAAACGTTGCGTTTTCGTTCGATATTTAAGGGAATCTTGTTTGATTTCGTGGCAAATTCTCTAAATTTACAGAAGTCAGGTACCTAACGCTTACTTTACGCTCAGGAAAATCAATATACTTATCTGCAATTTCAGAGAAGGTATAATATTAACGTTTTCCCATTCATGAATGAATGCATTCATTGAAGGAACTTAATGTGATTGAAAAAGAAAATTGTATAAAGTAGTTAGAACCGTAGCTCGTAGGTACCAAACAGACTCTTCATCTGCCTAGCCTTTTCCCAACTATATTGGAGTCGGCTCCCAGTCAAATCGGATTCAAATGAATACTTACCAGTATTTTACGTGGAGCGCCAGCCAGTTACCAAACTGACTATTTGATAATAATGATAGTGCAGAAAAACGAATTAAAATCAAGACCTTTATGCACCTAATTGTGCCACAATACCACAAAATTTCATAGACCAAGGGTACAAAATTTCATAGAGAAACTATAGAGAATTTTGTGATTAATGTGGAATTAAAAATAAATGTAAAATTATTAGGTTTATGTTTTGCATTTTGACCGTTTTCAAGGTAGATAACCACCAGACTTTTGTTTGGTTGAAACTTGTTTTTCTGAGATAGGTACAAAATTAATTAACAGCACAGACAATGCGTCTAAGTAAACTTGTGTGTAGTAAGTCAGTTTAATTTTGTCCTCCCAACTTGAGTTGACTACCGTAATAAATATAATTATTGTCCGAACCATATCTCATTTTTCTTTTGGATTGGCGCAGTGCGTCATTTTCTTTCATAATTATTAGCTCTCTTCACTTTCTTCCTGGCCATATCGTCTTAATTTGTCTCAACTCTGCCTGTTTTATTATAGACTTCGACAACCGTTCTTCTCTTTTTTCTGGTAACATGTTTCAAACTACATATTATTATGTTGTCCCTTGGATTTCTGAAAATCACAGGTTTTTGCAAACTTTCTCTTTTTGTAAGCATCGTAAACGGACAAAACAGATATATTGCAGTACATGGGTAATGTAGATAGTATCAAAGTGCCTACCCGTGGAAATCAGAGTGTAACTGTATAATGAAGTTTCATATAATTATTGCAGTGCAATGCAGACAATGTTAACAGCAATTGTAACTATTTGTAGGACTTAAGTAAGAGTGTGTAGGTACATAGGTACTCATTAGTTGGTTAACAGTCATTTTAATCAAAATTGTTATTATGGAGTCCTATAACTATTATAGACCCGGGAATAGGAATTTCCGATGCTTTAACTTAACCTATAGTTTCATTGCAATCAATCTCAAAATGAACATAATCGTACATTTCATCCACAATTCTTTGGCCTCACCATAAGCAAAGCGAATGAAATAGCCAGTATGGTGTCGAAAGGGTAATAAAATGTTAAACTCGCTCTGCCTAGTCCCCTACTAAACTTAGAGGTCTCGGCCTCTTCCAAGTTGCGCCATCAGCCACCAGCCCACAACCGGACCTCCGTCTTCCGATACATCGACGTACACTGCACCTATCATTTCACGTTCTTGACATATCTGTTACGTAAAGAGTGGTACACTACACTGTCTGCAGACACGATTTGATGCCGGTTACCGGTTGTAACCACATGCATCATTAACCGGTCGCTTTTAAGGTCGAGTGTGGTTGTTACAGGTTCTTATCTTGCTGCATGTTAAGACTTGGATGGGATTTACCTATTAGGTACACCATGGTTTACCTTCAGAACGACGCAGTATAGGTACGCGCTTGGACGTGAAGTTGCTGACATGCAGTCCGATGTACAACCCTCGGAACGTAATGATAACATACATTCTTCAGGAAGACATAAGCATATTGACTCAAAGTCGATAAACAAATTACTTATTCACACACATAATAAATGTTTGACCTCCTAACCGGCCAAAAATGTGCTATTATGCAATGCAAATTTTACTACGTTTTGATGTTTCCTCGTTCCAAATATGACCGAATTTTAATTTTGTTTTAGCATATTCTGGTGGACGAATGAGACTATGAACATATGGACGCACATATTCGGTTTCTTCTTGCTATTGTTCCTGACGATCAACGACCTGGTCATCATAAACATTCATGCTACAGTTACTGACAAAATCGTCGCTGGGTTATTGTTCTCGTGCTTTCTGGTAAGTTTACTAATTACCTATGTGTTACGTCACTCGGTTTAAGCTGCGTCCACAAATGTGGACATTTGTGCGTATTGTGCATTGTAACTTTGTGCGAGCAACTCCTTTTGCGAGGAAGTTTCAATAGCACACCCTTTTGAACCACTCAAATTAATGTTGGGCTCGGAACGATATTAGAAGAAGAAAGAAAATGTGTTTATTGTCAGTATTTTCATAGAATTGACATGTACTAACTTAGTAATTAGGTCCACACGATAAGTAAAACACGAACGCTCGTTTTCAAATGCTCGATAGCTTTTGTATCTGATAATAGCAGTATGGACGCACCTTTAGATTAATGACGTTAATTGACTTTTTATAGAGATCATAATGTGCTGGTGTTGGCGCTGTTGCTGCCAGAACAAGTCTAATAAAAGTTATATAATTTTTGTTATGTCCAAGATTGATGGGTTTTGCAGTAGCTTTGCACACAATTTAACAATTCTATATTTAATTTCATTCTTTTAATGGTTATTGTTATTGCTACACTTGAGGTGGAGATTCATTAAAATCTGACCTAAAAGCCAGCTCCTAAAGTGAGTTATGCAAATAAATGATTAAAGTATAGTTCTTGAGTTTGTGCGTCACCAAAAATCGTGTTTACACTATCAACACAAGGTTTGTTGCCCCTCCACCGGCTTAGTATGAATTTAGCACTTACAAATGGACATGCGCGCGGCGTAATGCAATATTTCCATGTCTCTCATGACGTGGCCATTACGAAATGAGTCTATAGCTCTACACCATTGGTCCGTCGTCGACGTCTTGAAAGTTTGCGGCTCAGAGGTTCGACCCGCTTTTCTCCCGTTAGTGAAAGTAAAAAATTATAAAAAAGAGTGGTAATGACTATTAGTGCAGACTGCAGACTGATGCTGATGCACAAAATATTGCTTTTGTTATAATTGAAAAACATACAATGATGACAGCCTATAAGCATTGTATTGGAACTAAGTATTTAAAACCTAAGGTGACCTATGATAGTTGTGAAATTGCATTACAATTCGAATTCATTGTGACGAATTGTATTATTTTGTTCTTTAGAAACAAAGAGTCCAATATCTAGTAAAACATGCATTAGGTGTAGGTATTGAGTTTCCTGATATGCTAAACATAGAAATAAAACAATTAACAATCGGAAAAGTATTTTCAAAAAGAACAATAAAACACAAAATTAATATTCGTAACTTATTTGTGTGTAAAAATCTTGCCTTGAAATGAATTAATTGTACCTTCTTGGTATAAAATTAATTACACATTGTATTAACTTTCCAAGTGGGCTGAAACACGCTGGAGATTGTCAGTAATAAGCTGACTACTTATAAAATGCTTTCACTGTCAACATTAGGTATATGCCGAGTAAGTATGCTATGCTAGTATGATCATAATGCGAATCTAACAAGTCTTGATTAAATTACTCACATTCCATAATATGTACAGATATTAGTTAGGTCATTTAAATGCACGCAGTCTTATCTAAAAAACCATAAGGTACCTAAATTGGAAATGGTCGTAAGTAACTTAAAATGTAGGTAAACAAAACTAAAATAATATTTTACTTATGTTTTGCGTCAGTTAAATATGGTTTCAGATATCTCGTTTAAGCATTTTACATCAATGGTAAGAATATGAAAGCACAAGTTGACGAATTTCACACAGGTAGGTAGGGTACGTAGTAGGTCAATCATCAAAACAGGTTACTACTATGCCAATGGACGCCGAGACAAACCATCTTTCACCATTTACTAATATGTTACATTATACCACCATATTCAATGTTTTATAGCATGTGATTAACAAGTTACCAATAACAAAGGAATTCTTGAAGAAGAAAGCAGAGTTACGGATACATAATAATGAAAATGGACAATTGAGTTGAATTTAAAAACGAGAAAACATCAAACAGTCGGTGATCGTGAGAGAACAACACCTAAGACTATTATTTTCCATTCATTCACGTGTCCATGTGGCCAGTGTTTATATTTGTCATAGCAGGACCGGTCAAATAAAGTAGGTAGGTATCCATGTAGGTTCATAAACCTACAAGGGTGTCTACTTTATTTGTCTATGGTCTCGTCTTGATGTTGTAACTTGTAATGCTGCTGCCACCTCTTTACGCATAGGTACTTATTTGCTAAAAAATGAACTTTTTGTGAATGAATTTAAGGTATTATATCCTGCAAGCTCAGACCAACAAAAAAAGGTAGACAGCGCACCGCGAACATCAAAAGTGAAGCCACAAAACCGTGCTCCTTCAAGTAAATACACAAGCTCACCCACACACGTACACTAAAACCATGCTCATCGCTCTTAGTACTTCACGAGCCGTCGTCTAGAAAACATTAATAGAAAAATATAATTATGCCTTCCTGTGTAGTAAAAATTTGTAAAAACAATAGCAAATCACATAAAAAGTCTCACGGAATCACTTTTCACTTGTAAGTACTTGAAATAACATCGTTTTTATTATAAATTAACTATGAATTTTAGGTTACTTGGAACAAAAACGTCAACAAACGAAAGCAGTGACATAAAGTGTGAGGGTTGCCATAATACGATTAAATATTTCCCCATTCGATTATACAAATATATATGATTTCTTTCTTCGAGTTATATTCCTATTTTCTTTTTTTTTAATATATAAAATATTTTAGATTTGAAGTTTTTCAACACATTTGCGAGAAAACAGTACAATAGGTAATGAAAAAAACTTTTAGTTTTTAGATAGTCAGAAAGTCGCAACAATCTTTGACGTTTGTAGTATGAAAATAGCGCGAATTTGCAAATGGAACTACATCTTTCGTCTCATTTTCTCTTTAGCGATTGAGACAAACGTATTGTGCAAAAGCGCTTCCAAGTAGGTTCAATCACTCAGCTTAATATTTTATTCTCGTACTTATTTATACTCCTATAAGAAAATTAAAAAAAAAACTGTAAAGGATACGTACGGCGCGCGGCGCTATTCAACGGAGTATGCGGTAAAATATTTACTTAGGCGAGAGTACCTATTTTACCGCACGTTCCATTGTGTGGTGCGTTATATTTAACTTTCGAATAATATATAGTCTTCGTAAATGCATTTTTTTGAGCAAATGTGTTGAAAAAGACTTATTTGTTCATGATAAATAATATTTATTTTGTAAGCATGTTAAACATAACATTTGCACGTTATTGTTTCGTTTGTTATGTTTCATCTTGATATTACCTACTTTTTCTTTAGTCAGTGATTTTGTTATGGTGGTCTTTTTTAATTTATTAAAGTTGATTAAAAATGTAAATACCTATTTTATTTTAAAACAATTTACATAATGACTTACGCTTGTTACGCTTCGACAACCTTTTAAAACTTAACTAGTTTACATAATTGAATGTAGGTATGTGTGATGTATAAATTTGTTTTTTAGGTATAGATCTTTCTAAAAAACTAAGTTACAATACCATACTCAACAATATCTTACTTGTGCTGACTTGCACAATATTAGCTTACCCATAAAATATTATTTCCCAAGTTATAGGGAAAAAAAATAAAAAATGGCAACCCTTCGAGACACACATAGATAAAAAGATGGCTTCATCTTTGATATTCGCAGTGCGCCGTCTACCTTTTTTTGTTGGTCTGAGCCTGCAAGTCCTACTAATATTATAAATGCGAAAGTTTGTGAGGATGGATGGATGTATGTTTGTTACTCTTTCACAAAACTACTGAATGGATCTTGATGAAATAAGGCACAGAGGTAGATTATAGTCTGGAAGGATTTTTATCCCAGGAGTATGTTCCCTTGGGATAATTATCGACATTCACGCGGGCGGAGCCGCAGGCGGCAGCTAGTTTTCTATAATCCAAGTAACGCGAATATTTTGACTAATACGCCAAGTGAAGTAAGTACCTAAACTGTAGCTTAACGAAGCGAAGGCTGTACATAGTGACATATTTTGTAGTGGGGTACGAAGAGGCACTCGGCTGTGTGAATGTGTGGTAGACGTGACAGCTAGTTTTTAAAACAACAAACTGGTTGGGTTTATCTACAGTTTTATATGGTAATTTTTCGTTTATTTTGGCCACAAAGTACTTCCTTTGCTCATTAAGTTCGTTCCGGAAATGATTTCCGTCAACTTAACTTAGACCACAGATACTTATAGGTAAAGTACTTTAAAGCTGAAACTTATCAAGCCTTATTGAAGGTCTACAGCGCAATATGACAAGAACATCGATTTTCTCATAAGAACGTGCATAGGTACATACTTAATGAAATTGAGCGAAGCCTGTTGCTAGGTACATCGATTTTCTTTCTAAGTATTCATAACGTATAATTATTATAATAGATCGTACCTACTGACGACCTTTCGACGTTACTACTGGCTGCCTTATTATATAAGTGGGTTATTACACTTGCTACGATGCTGCCAACTTGAATAATTTCATAAACTAGTTTTTAGACGTAAAGAATAAAAAAGTAGCTATTTTTGGCGTAAGAAGGCTAGTCCAAATTTGAAAAATTTCGTCTGCTTCCGCGTAAATTCTTATTTGACACCCATTTTTGATGGAACTTGGAATCTAGCAATTACTTAAATATTTCCAAAGCACTAACAAACAACAAACGGTTTAATTTAACAAATAATTAATTTCAAGACGTCAGTAGTAAGGTCATTAATCTTCAAGATTTATGCTTTGATCACTAAATTGGAAGTTTGCTTTTAGACTAGCCAGAAGACAATAAAAAGGTCATGTTCAATAGATGAAAATTGTTGACTGGCATCCCAGTTAAACCAATCCTATAAATTATTGAGTTTTGGGCCAATTCTAGACAAAGTTTGTTTGGACAGAACCAACATCCCCATATATTGGGTAGCTGTTAAAACAATTTCTCTATTCAATGTACTGCGGAATGTTTGTTTTGTTCAAATGGAGTAGTGCCATATTTGGCTTCGAGCCATATTTGACGACCCAAATCCTTGGGAGGTACTTGTAGTTGAAATGATTTTGTTATGGGGTAAATTAAACTGACTGGATTTATCTGGAGAGAATGCAAAACTTTAGCTTCAAACAGAAAAAAAACGATGAATGAATTAAGTGAAATATATACATAAAATATATGCATAGAAAGGAGCTTATTATTGATATGACGTGAAATAGAGATTTGTGGAAGAATAAGACACACTGCCCCGACCCCCAAATAAATTATGGTAAAGGTAGGACGATGACAATGAAACCGCAGATCGAACGCATTAACCTTTGTAAATGGAACCAATCCAGTAAATTTTTCTATCTACAGTATTTAAGGTAATATCACTCTATGTGGCAAAGTCGTGGGACGCCCTGTGTACCAAGAGCCTTTTCAACTAAATCCTCAAAGTTCTTAATTCAATTGTTTCTTTATTTTTCTTGTTCCAGGTGTGTATGTTACTGTCAGCGCTCTACCACACGTTCTCTTGCCGCTCGGAGCACGACTACAACACGTTCCTCATGTACGACCTCTTCGGCATCGCGCTCTCCTTGCTAGCCATCTACACTTCCGGAGTTTATTACGCCTTTTGGTGTCATTCTGTAAGTTAGACCAGTTTCATAACTTCCGCTTCATCAGATAATTAGGTTGCGTTTTGTCATAGGCGGAGCTGAACGGAGCGGACGCGCTGAAATCGGCCAGTGGCATTTGTTGAAATCATAGACATAGAGAATGCACTGAGCAGTACTGTCAAAAATGTACCTACTACTCTGTAGAAAAAGACAAAGCGACTGCCAATACTTATCTTTTTCTACTCTGTGGGTCCTTTCAACGAAGATGATACCTAGACGAATCCTAGAAAAAGAAACTTGTAGCCGCACAATTGATTACTTTATCTGTCTCATCCTTTTCTGCCCGTAATTCACCTCATACCTGGGTTGGGAAAACTTAGTTCCTTTCTTTATGTCAGTTTATGGTTTTACGATATCCTTTTATTTGGCAGATCATAAGGTTGCGTTTTCGTAGATACAGAGAACAGAGCGGATGTGCAGGATTATAGCTCAATCACAGTGGCTGAAATCCAAATCTTGTCGATTCCTGCACTGTTCCGTGTCAGCGGAAACGGCCCCTTACATCAAATTCTGTTCCATTTTACCTGTTATGTCGATAATTACGTGCTTACCCGGACATTGAGAAACAAGACCTTAATGTCGTTTTGTGCGATGTTTTCCACGTGGCGCCACAATTTTATTGTGGTTTTATGATTTGTGATCGCGTGTTTGCGTGCGATATCGTTGAGTGGCTTGCTGGAGGAAGCCATCTTAGCTGAGAATTCAATGATTTATACATTAATGGATGCTGCAGACTTACTAGAAACTTTTGAAGTGAATTCGGCGCGTTACCTACTTATAGTGAATGTTTGATAGATGCTGTTGCCATTAACGAGAACTTATGCCGTGAGCCTCATAATTCTATTGCTCTTATCCCACTTTATTTGGGATTGGCGCATGTTCTCTTCCATACTTCTTTATTAGTCTGCTATCTCATTAGTCACCCTCCTTTTAGACATAATTATCATTTTTCACACTGTCCATCCATTCTTCCTTATGACATGAGTTACATCGACTAACGAGTAAGGAGTTTATAGTTAAAGTTGCAAAATAAACATTACCTACCCATAAAAGTAAATTTCTTATCGCCCGTGAGAATTTTCTCAACAATCCTAGGTAATACTTCAATGCCAAAACAAAACTGAAAAGAATTCCTAAACGCCAGCAGTGGTTCTTGATGACCATTGGCGAGTTATTCGATTTATGAACAATTCATTTAAAGACATGAATGACAACTGATTCGCTTTCTAAGACTTTCGTCTTCCGTTGTACAAGATGCCTAGACGTTCATCAATGACACTTGATGTACGGTTCCTATATTTGATTTACAGTAAAAGAGAAAGTACCTCTTTGAACGGTTCATACCAAAATATCACAAAAACCTGTGCGTATCCGAACTTGGTTTACTTTCACTAAGACAGCATCTCATTTGCTATAATATCTGTACAGCAACCTACTTTTCTACTCCTTATTTTGCAATTGAGTGCATTTTAAATTAACTGTAGCTTCAATGATGCTTTGATTATTTGATGCATGGGCTTGCCACAATTGAATAGGCACGTACCTTTCCATGGTACCAGTTAATCTCTATTCAGAAAAAAAATGAAAGTATGTACTGGTTTCGCAGTGATGCTTTGCTCTTTTTTGTTCAGAATCAATTTGAGTTGTTGTACGTAGTATTTTTAGACGACATAAAAAAGGAAGAGGTTCTCAATTGGGACTGAATGTTTTTTTTTTTAATTATGTTTGTTTAGCGATATCTTTGTCAATAATATGGTATTTTACTGGACAAATCTAATTAGTCCATCAAATAGATTTCCAAAAATATTGGAGACGTATTTTTTGTTTTTTTCACGTACTTAAACAAAAAATGAAGACGGTACAGTGCGTTGAAAACACGCGTGACGTCACTATGATCATACAATTTTACCAGAGCGACGTGATTAGTTGACAATAGGGTATTTACAAGAAAAACAAGTGTCCAATATTTTTTGGAATTCTATTTGACGGACTACTTAATTAGATTTTTTTCAGTAAAATACCCTATTGTCAACTATTTTGATGATTCTTTTTGCTGTTTTGTTTACTACCTACATATTCTTTGTTAAAGCCTTTAATGATCGTTGACCTGAAAGATTAGTGAACAACACGTCAACTAGAAACTATCAAATAAATCCAAACAATAACCACTGTTGTTTGAAGACACGTGCTAATTTTCTTGTTTGCTAGAAAACGTGACTTATCAGTTAGTATATACAGGGTTATTTGTAAAACACCAACAACCTTTCAGGGGGTGAAAGTACTAATCATTATAAACAACTTTTACTATGAGACCAACTCTGAAATATCCAAAATTAAATCAGCTGTTTCATACAAAATGCAATAGTCACCTAAAAATGTATGAAACAGCAGATTTTATTTTCATCTCTCTCTGCTTCCTCATTGCAAGTATGACTGTTGACTATATGTCATTACGTAATGTAACGTTTAATAAAACAAAAGGTATAATCTAAGATGAAGGTATGTGTCACGCGATTTTAGTCTCCCGATAGCGTTGACATAATTGCTAGTCCAATTAGGTTCTTTTTCATTATTATTTCTTTAATAGCACCTTACACTTGGTGTTTTTAATAAGTCTCTAATATGCTAGCTCACATGTGTCTCAAGTGTTGTTATGTTTCTAGTTTAAGTCAATACTAGCGACCCGCTCTGACTTAGCAAAGGTGAAAATTACATACACAAACCTTCCTCGTTTATGGGTCTTTCAAATCAGCCGAAAGACGTCCACTGCTGGACATAGGCCTCCCCAAATGTCGCCACACCAACCGCTGTGCGTCACGCACGCATCCATTCGTAAGGATCGCCAAACTGAAGTGGCAGTGGCCAGGCACATTGCTCGCAGAACAGGTGGTCGATGGGGCCGAAAAGTTCTGGAGTGGCAACCGCGTTCCGGAAGACGCAGCTTTGGAAGGCCTCTCACAAGGTGGACCGATGACCTGGTGAGGGTTGCTGGTAGTCTTTCTATTAGTGAATAGAAAGTATCGTATCGTGATCCGTTGCGTGGTTTAGAAGTAAGCGGAGAAACATGGCATACAGGCAGATTTTTATTTAAATCAATAATAAAGAACGATCAGTCAGTTCGAAAAGCTGCAATATTGTAAGCTCACGTTTGAACCATCACTTTCAGTAAAAACAATAAACAGGTACAATATACATTGTAGCTGTTTATTTACCCATTAAATAAAATAAAATAAACCAAGGGTGGTATAGAAATACCGCGGAAGGTTAACAAATTACAGTATAATTATATAATTATGTCTTGTTTCTACAAATGGTTTTAGTACCACGTGGACTTTCCACTTACGATGCACTGACGTACATTCTAATAAATACGTGATCAAAAAGATTTATGAGTAAAAACTGTCAATGTGAGTGCACATAGGTACTACCTAATTAATTTCTTTGTTTCGTAAATATTTTAAGGTCAAGAGCCCGGTCAGTAGGCTCGGTACACACGGTGCGACTCAATGAGACCCATAAGTATGCACATAGGGTCTACCTTTTGTAACGATAGTTGCAAAACAAAGCACCAATGACCTTGTCATACCATCCGAGTTGGTTTACTCGAATTTAAATTGTTATTTAAGTGTAATGGGTCTTTTAATTACGTTAGATGAGGTAATTTAATGGACCACCCATGTAGGAATTGCGTGGTTTGCATATTGGATTAGCTGTATCCTGCACTTGGTATCGCGTGGTGTCCGTTAGGTACAAATTAAACCAATTCTTTATGTTGACAGTTCAGATAAATAGGTATACTTAAACCTTTTTGGAAGCAGTCTCAAATATAGCCTTTATAACAATCGCCAAGATTTTAAAGCCATAACTTACTTAAAGCAAAGCAGTTTCTTCTAAGCCGAATATGGATACATTCTGACTTCTATACTTTTAAACGAGCAATTTTTGTATTGTATATTAAATCTGAATCTCGGAAACGGCTCCAACGATTGTCATTAAAATTGAGTATGCAGGAGGTTTCGGGGGCGATAAATTGATCTAGGTTTCATTTTTAGAAAATGTCGTTTTATCCGTGTTTCCAATTTTAAAAAACCAAGCAAAGCTGGGTCATCCAGGTACTATCAAGTTAAATAGGTACTTAAATATAGCCTAATTTATGAAAAAATAATCTAAACATTATAAGTTTAAATACTGATGATTGATTGGACGAGAAAGCCATTTCTATCAAGTAACGTTTGGGTTTCTGGTACTTACTCAAATTCGAATTAAGAATCTGATAATATAATCAGTACTTAGCTATTAATAAACTAGTATTATGGCTATGGTTAGATTATTTTCATAAATAAGGATATTAGTATATTATAGCGTTAGTTTTCAAGGCCCAGAGAGATGGATAACAATCTTTTGTAGCATGTTTAATAAAACTATAACAGAGGAAGTACGGTACAGTAGTTTGCACATCCAAATTGCTGCAATTTATCGTCACGTGTGTGGCTGGTATTATTATGCGCCGCTCACTAGCAAGGGGAGAGCTAAAAAGTGAACACAGCAATTCGAAAATGTAGTTTTTATTTTACGTAGCATAGTTGTAATTCTATTTTTTTATTTCTATGGTTGTAATAAAACTTTTTATACTTATATTTGTGTCAATACTAGGTATTAAGTATATATTTTTTTATCAAACTGGAGAAAAATTACATAAGTAATTCTAAGAACATTAATTTTGAAGTTTCGGTTAGTAGGTATGATGTACCGATCTAACTATCATTCATTAGCTTACCATGAGATAAAAAAATAGCGATCATGTTCATATTTTTGCTTAATGATGATGGAGCCGAACTGTTTTTCAGCTCATTTGTTTTGCTCCCTTAATGACAATACTAGCTACTTACATATATTTTTCAAAGTTAACCAAGTCATTCTTAACTTAAAGTGTTCTCATAGAAAATTAATATGAATTTAATTTACATATTTAGGTACTGGAAAACCTTAATTTTGCAGAATTATATTTGCATAGAAACAACGGAAAACCTATTCAATTAATACCTATTCAACTTTTAAAATAAATGAGTAGTTATCATTTTAAAATTCTTATTTAGAGTATTTTTGTAAGGTGAAAATTAAATACCCAGTGAGGTTAATACCCCGATATGAACAGGAAGGTACCTATTAGGTACTCGTATGTTCTATGTATAGACTAATTATACGACTTAGGTACAGCCAACAGCCTACAGCCGATGCTTAAGTCATTTTGAACGAAGAAAATCATTTGTCTATATCTTATGCATTGTTCAAAAACCACCAAACAGTCCTTTCCCCGTTATTTAACCTTTGAAAGCAACCTTATTACTACCAAAATAAGTAGGGAAGCAGGTATCACTTTTCACTAATTCTTAGATCGTTTTTTTATTAATGATAGGCACGGGCTTGACCACTATCTCACCTGATGGTAAGCGATAATGTGGCCGAAGAAGGAGCACGCTTGCCTAGAAGTAACCTATTCACTCTTGACTTAAAGACTTCCGAGTTGTAGCTATCAGGAAACACAGACTCTGGCAGGGAATTCCACTCCTTAGCTGTACGCACAATGAATGTGTTTCCAAAACGTTTAGTGCGTGTGGGTGGGATGTCCACCATGTACCGGTATCGTATCGCCGTACGTCTTGTGGTTCGATGATGGAATGGGCTTGGCGGAAATAAACTATACAATTCCGACGCACGCTCTCCAAAATGCAGCCGATAGAAAACCGACAGGCTAGCAACTCGGCGTCGATGCTCAAAACTTTGGAGCTTCGACTGCCATCATTGCCAATGATCCTCTTGACTCGTTTCTCAATTGACTCAAGGGCATCAAGCTGGTATCTGGCAGATCCGTCCCAAAGATGAGAGCAGTACCTACTCCATAGTTCCATACACGATCGAACTTGCGCTTGATAAAGTTTGAGCAGCTGTTCCGGCGTGAAGAACTCGCAGATCGTCGTGTGAAAAGTCTGTACTCCATTTGTTTTGTCTGTGTTCATGCAACATGTCTTTTCAAACGCTACGGATGCGACTAGTACTTGGCCTTTTTAAAGGCCTATAAGCATGGTTTTTGTCCATAAAAGAGATCAACCCAACAGTGGCACTATCCAGCTCATGGTCTACTCGTGTGTGCCAAGTTTTGAGACGTGAGGAGTTTGCAAACAGACGGACAGACTTTCAGATTTATAATAATAGTATTTTTAAAACTTCGTTTTTCATTCCAGGAGCTAAAAGCATTCTACATGACGTCAGTAACTGTAATCTTCGTGGTGGCGATGGTTCTCCAGATACCCCGCCTGGGTGTCCCATACCCGGTGAAGATGTGTGTGTTCATCGGCTGGGCAGCCTACGGTGTGTTGCCCACGCTGCACTGGACGTACACTATGGGAGGGTTCGATAACCCCATGGTGCAGGTTTGTAATTTTAAATAAGATTTTTCTTTTATATTTTTGGTCTATTTTTTTGTGATTTCTCTGAGATAACATTGAAGTAAGCAAGTAAAAAATCGAATGGCCAAACCATATACATTATATTCATCTGCTCAGCATTGTTTCTATTATGTTGCCAGAGTTCAAAGATTTTTATGTCACCGTTCACGCAAACAGTTGGCTGGTGACTTCGGCTTTAGACTTCAGTATAAGATAAATTAAATATAGTGTTCGTTTGGTATCTGGTATAATTGAGTTGTTTTTTTCTACAATGACAAACTATCAGTTTATTTAATTACTAAACCCATAAATTAATGGTCCATTCTTTCTGATCTTACGACATTGTCGAACATTTCATTTTTAACCGACTTCTAAAAAAGAAGGAGGTTCTCAATTCGGATGTTTGTAATATTTTTTTTTTAATGTTTTTTTCGGGCATAACTCCGTCGCTTGCCAACCGATTTGAAAAATTCTTCTCTTTCCAAATGGTCCCATTGATTTTTTATCAAAATCGGTTCAGTAGTTTGGTTATTAAATCCAAATAGCTGGAAAAAATATGTGGAAAAATCATCCATGATCATCCATACGAAATTGCGTATTTTTGCTTTCCTGTGACTTTCCAGTGGTGTCGTTAGGTGTGGAGTACCACTAAAAAGTGAAAAATAAAAAACTTTTTCACAAAAAAAAGAAGCCGACTTCCAAAAAACACTACAAAGTGCAAAATAACTTTAATTTCGGAAGTCGGTGTCAAATAACGAAGAAGCAACCAAAAACACCGACTTCCGAAATTAAAGTTATTTTGCACTTTGTAGTGTTTTTTGGAAGTCGGTTTCTTTTTTTGTGAAAAAGTTTTTGAAATACTTACTATTTACTTTTACTTGACCCAGTATCCGCAATTTCAGCATGGGTGTGTAATGTTGGGTATAACTATTTTAAATATAACAACGAATGATATAAGTAATTTCGTTTCATATAATTTTCATTTGTCATAATCATCTTTTGCTGTAACAACTTTTGATATGCTTACATCCAAGAGATATAATTTCATTTCATATAAGCTTCAGTTGATATAACATACACATTTAATAAACTAATGATTAAAAGTTATAATGCTCCTAATTAATTTTTTTTTGTTCTAATCAACATTTAATATAATTTATTAGTGATTATCTTAAATACGTAAAAAAACCTAATCCGTGTCGTATCTGCCCTAGAAGTGGTTTACGGGTTAAAAAAAAACGGCAAAAAAATCACGTTTGTTGTATGGGAGCCCCACTTAAATATTTATTTTATTCTGTTTTTAGTATTTGTTGTTATAGCGGCAACAGAAATACATCATCTGTGAAAAATTCAACTGTCTAGCTATCACGGTTCATGAGATACAGCCTGGTGACAGACACACAGACAGACGGACAGACGGACGGCGAAGTCTTAGTAGGGTCCCGTTTTTACTCTAAAAACCTAAAAAAAGACCTAACAACCTAATCTATCTGTGTCGGGTCTGCCCTAGAAGTGTTTTAAAAATCTAACCTGTCCGAGTAACCGCCTCAAAAAATTATTTTGCTAAAAAATCATGTCGAAAGTTCAAATGTTTGTATACGAAATGATAATCGCACACGTTCGTTAGCGCTTTTTCTTCCGACTTACTTTACAAATATAAATATTTAAGGCTAACCAAGAGCTTTAACGTAATGCTAGATAGCCTATAGCAGGGGTCACCAATTAGTTTCATGTGGGGGCTTATGTCAAAAGAGTGTTATGCAAAATGATATTATATAATTTGAACGTTATTTAAAGAAAATGATGTTATAGCAACATTTTCTTTAAAAAATTTATATTATTATACCAACTGAAAGTTATATTGAATTGAATTAAAATTATGTAAAGTCTTGTTAGATGAAGTAAACGTATATATTTTGTGAAAATAGGGCAAATAATCTGATACTAAAATGAGCGGCACCCATTAACATGATGTAGATCGTGATTAGCTCTTATCAACGTGTTATTTCTTTTGTGTAATATTAATTAGTAATAGAAACATAATCGTGTTTTATTGCGTTGTTTCAGATGTTCTTCCCTAGAGTCATAGGGATGTATGTCATCAGTGGGACTGCTTTCGTGATATATGCCTTCAAGGTATGTTGTTCATCATAATTATGTTTATACCTAGCCTAGCCTTTTCCCTATTATTTGGGATCTGGATCCGACCCCAAAAATTACCTTATTTATTTATTTAATCTTTTATTTCAGGCATCTAGGGCCCATAAAATAAAATACATGTACCTACATATAACCATAACTATAAATAAAATAATACATATTACAATAAATTTAAACTATAAACTACTGCACACGAAATGACGATTACTGGTAGGTATCCAGCTGCATCGGCTAAGACCAGTCTTAGGCCCAATTTCCACCAAAGCAGAGAGGAGCGGAGACGAGAAGAGATCTATGTGTTTGAATAAACCAATCCGATTTCGTTATTTCCACATCTCTTCTCCGCAAAATTAGTTCCGTCCATCTCATTATTATGTAACTTGGTCTGACGGTAGAGAAACAAGGGTGTTTTGAAACAGACCACGCACCAGCCGGTCGATTCTGTCGACATCTCACGGTGTTCACCTAGGCGGAGTGAACGACAGGAGCGCTGTCATTCCATCTTATTTGTATGGTTTGACAACTCACCCGTCGTGCGCCCCGCCCGGGTGTTCACTTCGACATGTTTACAGAATCGCACTGCTGTACTCTGAAAGAATGCGACTTGTTTATGTAGGACACGATATAGGTGACTGATGTTTTGGATGTTAAAGGTCAATACTGTAGTAATTGTATGCTAACACCCAGTGCGCACACTGAAACACTTGGGTTATATGCTAATTTTGATTCTTGGTAAGTGATTCGAAGCCGATATTAGTCTTAGTAGTACAAACACTTCATTTCTATTTGAATTTGTATGTAAGTGTTGATGTATGGCCATTGCATTAGTATTGTCTATTTTTGCGACCTTGAAGCTTTGCGTGACACAGAATATTTTAACAAACACCTTATTTTTATTATGAAAATGAATAATGTTACGTACAAAAAGTCAAAAGAAGATTTTCACGATAGTTTTGAAATCTATCGTCAAAATTGCCCTTAAAGTAAAACCCGGCCGTTTTACTTTTAATGCAATTTAGACAGACTATAGGTACCTGCCTAAAACTTTTTTGGGTATCAGAATACTATCTGCAAAGCTTGTTAATACTATCTGCTTTCGGCGATAAGTTATTTTCGTTATTCATGCTCCTGCTCATTCGTTATTCATGTTCGTGAACGGGCGCCATCAGCGGAAACCTGGTCATCTCTTAGCTGTCACTGGCGTTTTTTCTTTCTTTACATTGCTCTCACATCAAAGAAGCAGCAAGGATAATGTAACCAGGATTTTTGTAAACCATAAAATGGTTTAAAAGAGAGTCCGTGGAGTTTCTTACACGTTCTTCTCCATATAGATCTACCTACGCTTCGGAACGTGCAAATAGCTTTATGTTTTTGACTGACTGACTGGCTTGAACAATTAAAAAGTACCTGTAAATGGTATATAAGAATCTGCCTGCGTCTGTGTTTCCAAATGCTTACAACCCTAATATGTTCAAAGTTAGAGTGAACAGGCTCCTTCTGGGTAAGCTCGCTCCATCGTAGACTTTGTCTCTGTCATCTCTGACATTGACTAGAGTCAAGAGCAAACCCATCTCTATTGAAAAAAAAAATACTTTGACTTATTAACAGTGATATGAATAGGTAGTGCCTTATAAATGTTATGTCTAGTCGCAAACTTTAGGTAAATATAGACGAATTACTTATTCCAAATAACATATTTTTTTAATGTATTTAAGTGTTGTCCCGAATTTCGGGACAGATGTCCCGGAAAAAATTTAGTCCTAAGGAAGTCTCCGTTTCTTGTCTCTGTTCTTCGAAGATTAGGCAAATAGGCACAACCTATTGCTTACTGCTTATTAATAAAACTGAAACCCCTGACATTAATGGGGTAAGTTCTGCTACGTCTTCTCACAACTACCTTCTACATTCCAGGTGCCAGAACGCTGGTTCCCCGGCAAGGTGGACTACATCGGCCACTCGCACCAATGGTGGCACGTGTTGGTATTGGGCGCGCTCTACTACTGGCACAACTCCGGCATGATGTACGTCCAGTACCGCATGAACCATGGTTGTGCCAACACCATGCGGATCTTTTAAGCTAAAGACATCATGGGGCCCCTACCTCATCAACAGTAGTTGCGAATTTTGCCTAAAGCCAGGTTAAGCGGATAGAATGCCTTATTTTAAAGGTGCTTAAGGCCTTATTAAAATAGATTTTTTTTAAGTATTTTTTATTGTTAGGAGGCTATTCTAAAGCATTTGAATCTACCGCTGCCGGTTTTAGGAAGACATAGACATAATTCTTGCTCGATAAGTTCCTTTCTTTTAAATCATCAAAAAAAGTATATGACAACTATTTACAGACAAGCGTTATGTGGGGTATGGCCATGAATGGCAATATGACATGTTAACAATGTGATAATCTACTGCTCAATGTCAATGTTTCTAGAAAATGTAAAAAAACTAGCAAATTTCCAAAAGATTGTATTATCTCAATTTAGGAATATTATGTTTGTATTCCTTATCTGAATTGTATTATTTGAATCTATCACGGAATCATTAACTTTTAATTTGTATTTCTAATTCTTAAGGAAACTCATAAACTATCAAGGTATGTAAGTGTTGCATTCCGGTTTTTATAATCTAAGACTGACATGGCTCCATTTTTATTATTTCCTAACAATAGACAGTACGACACAATTTAAAGGTTTCACCATTTTTTTTGCAAATGTAGCAGCAGTAGTGCGTTTTTGTAACCTAAAGGCTGACTGGTAGTACATAATGCATTTTTTGTTGCATTAAGTCCGCATGTATATCACCCCTATCACATGAAACTATAAATATAAAAAAAATGCATGCTAAGTTGTTACTCTATTCACTGGGTTTCAAACGTTTTAACGGTCTTAAATAACAGCTTGTTTGACAAATTTTGAAACCCTCTAGTTGTGTCGTGCTTAGTTCTCATAAATGTGACTGAATCATGTTACAAAAGATTAAAAAAAGCTTCAAAGTAGAATGATCGATTATACTCAGTTTCATGACATGTTAAAGATCTGATTTTAAATTAAATATGTAGGTACTATCATAGAATAAATATGAGACTAATTCGTTTTTATCACGTTTAAAACACGCGTAGTTAGTTCTGTTAAAATATGGTCTTAAAAGCTAATAATTTTATCTATTATCACGAATTAAAACTATAAACATTTGTATTTACTTTAGACTTTTTGACATCTGTGATTCGATTGTAAACAATGTTTACGTTTTTAAATCTAATGTTACTTAATATTTAAATTATTCTTATCAAGTGATTGTTATTATCAGTTTTTATTTCTATGGTTTGGTAGTTGGGTTTTGTATGATGAAACATAAATTATTTAAAACTAAGTGGTACTTATTTCATTTATCTTTCGCGACATCCGCAAACAGTTGTCGACTCTTAACGTGACCAGAGGGCTGGCCTTTTCTTCGTTGAAAGAATCAGCATTGCTTTCAATGTGACAATGCTGCCAGTGTTCTGGGTTCATTTTTTTATGCCCATTGACTTCCCCTGTTGCTGAGTTAGTCCATGTTACCAAAATGTTGTAGGTAAATACTTACATTTCTTGCTTCTCATAATTAAGTACTTAATTTCTTATCATAAATCTTCAATAACAATCAAGGCAGTCAGACGATGTTAGTGCAGAGGTAATAATTCTGTAGAATTAAGGTGGAAGCGCCAGGGTAGCCCGCGAAATTCAATTTTTCTTACGTTTTTTGCAATTTGCAGGTCATTCAGTGTCAGGTTTTATCTTAGTCAAAATATGATTCGCAGCCGTAGCAAGTAGGTATGTATTTACAGAATTATAATCATTAAAATCATCAATACAACTCTTTCAGTTAGAATTAATGTGAAATGTAGAGTACCTATTTCATTAAATCATAACATTTGGCATTAAATATCGTTAACGTTTCCGCACTGTGCCCTGCACGTTAGGATACAATATTGATCCTACCAGCCAAGATACTTGACTTTAGCCGTTTATGAGCACAATATTATGCTTAACGACGATGCTAACCGATAGTCGCGAAAAAAGCATTGGGTGCACATGTGATTGGGCAGGAACCATCCAAGATGATTTTATAAAATTTGTGAAAGTCTTAAAAGTCATAACCAACTGACAATTTCATGAATCATTATAGTCAATTTTAGTGTGAAATTTCTGGTGGAAAGTTTTCGTGTAGTTCTTTGTAAAAATGAATTTAACGCCATCTAGCGTGCAATAGCTGAAACGGGTTCAAATTTGAGCAAATGTTTGATTGTCGTCGTTTTGCTATTGGCTAACAGATGGCGTTAGCTGTAAAATAAGAACGAAGAAGAAAAGAAAAATAATTTGTTAAAAACAACATAGGTACCTACATAATGTAGTCTTTTATTTTTACAAAAAAATTAAATAGAAATTAAAATGTAATTAGAAGTAGAAGCATTTTTGATCCAAATTCATTACTTACAAATAAATTATCGTTGCGTGAAACTTTGTAGTTGGGTCCAGTGGTTGCCTTAGGATCTGAGGTTCGATACTTGGTCCAGGAATTTTTGCTTTCTAAAATGTGTTTGTGAATACAGTAGGTCATTGTTAGTCTTCTTCTTTTTCTTCCTGTGGGTAGTAAGGTCTAACGACCCCACACCCTAGTGTCAGAGTTTCTGAACCGCCTCAAGGGCCTCTGACATGGTTTGACGACCGCCATTTGACGGCCGGGACCACCGTCATTGATAGTATGGCTATAGGTACAGCCATACTATCAATGACGGTGGTCCAGGACAATGTTATAATGAACTTGGTGTTGCTGTTGGCAGCCTTTTTTTTAAGGATGGGAAATCATCAAAGGACTTCTGCCGCTCTGGGTGGAGCGGGAGGGAGTGTCAGACTCTTACTGACCTATCCGGCCGTTTGCGTTCCGGGGCCGCGGTGACTCTTTCGAACAAATTCCGCAACCAGCCAACTGCCTACCCACCTACATTTAGGGTACCCTGATGTGGTCGCTAGCAATAAATTAGTTGGTCACCAGGGTCAGGAAAGCATTTTGATTTCATCTGTAAGTACTTTTTTTAGTAGGTACAACTCCGAATCTATATACTGGTTGATGGAAAATAATATTTGAAATGCAGGAATGGGAGGCGGCATTTGCCCAAGAGTGGGACCGTTCAGCGTGATAAATGATAATAATAAATAATCAACTAGGTAGGTACCTAAACATCCTGAATTATAGAAATAGGCTCGTCCCTTATTAGGTAGGTTGCACGGCGTTATGTTAAATACGTGCAGGCGTCTGACTTTTTCTTAATAGGTTTTTATCATAGATATAATAATGGGTTTGATAATCCAGTTGGTCTCTGTTCTGTCTCCTGCATAATAGGGAGGGAAGTGGAAATTATACTATTTTCCTACACCTCCGCTGTTATTTTCTGATTAGTTTCGTTGCGGGATCCAAGACAGTTGAATCATTTCTCTGGGACTCGTCCAGCTTCATTGACTCGGCGTTTTTTCTGGTGGTCGCCAATGTTGATTCTTTTCAGAAGTTGCAGTGGCTTGGGAATGGGGTGTGGCAAGCTTGTCCCAAAAAAAAAATCAAGTTGGAAGGTAGGTACCAACGTTACCAATAGGTAGGTATACATAATTCAATCCACACTTAAAATCACAAACAGCATAAATACAAAAACTCATTTCAAATATGTACAAACAAACAATCCAATCCATATCATAGCTGAATACTCAAAAATAAAATTGAAAAGCTCAGCTCCATCAAACAAATAGTGATTTCACATATCAGCGAGTACGTATCCTTTTAGTTGTTGCATAAATGAATACTGTCAGCGGACATATTCGCGCTCACACACCGAGTAAACCAAAAGGTTTGGGAATGGAAAAACAAAAAGATAAACGATCCAATATTTTCATTGCGCCGATGAATGGCTCGAGTGTTGATTCAGCGTAGTGGAAAAATGATGGCTACATAGGTACTCGTACGTACATCGGGGAGGTTTTTTGTCGCAGCGCACGTAATCCCTTCTGCATGAGCGATGTTTAAAAGATTCGACGATAAATAATATTGAACTCTTATTGACTTGATGTAGGTACCTAGATGATGTATGGAGATTTTTAATTATGATTGCCGGCATGCGATGACGAGACGTAGGATTATTTGGAGTTGCCAAACAGCGAGATAATAAGAGGATAAATAGAATATTTTGACCTGCAAATAATTTTTTTTCATCGCTCTTATGTTGAAAATAGCCACCCTCTGGTACCTAATAGATAACTTAACCGCTCAAGCACTGCCGGCACACCGGTGTGCCGCGACATTTTCGCGATTTTAATGTTTATTATTACTATTAAGATATACCTATTACATAATTTGGAATTTTCACGTCAGTGCTTATAAGTCAGCGCTGAAAGAAATGTTGATCACCTACGATGAAAAAATTAAACAGGTTTTTTGGAGCGTCCAAGGATCTTCTGACCTCTCTGTAATCTCCGGCACTTGTTTAATTTAGGTAGGTACCTACTATAAATAAGCACAACAATGTAGATCACTTCGTTCAGAAATACGGAAACCTCAAACTCAATGAGCAGGAATTAAATGTCTCAATTTTTGTCAGAGAATGGGTGATTAGTCAGAAAATTGTGGCACGTTCCAAAACTCACGAGATATGGAAAGGCAACAACGTGTTCACATGGAAAAGTCATAGAAAACATTGACGATGTACATTTTGATCAGACGAGTGGATGTATGATTGGCAGTTGCAAAAAGCTGCATGTGTGGTGTCACAAATTAGCTGGGTCAGCGCGCGATACTAATCGAGCCCCCGTTGACGTGACGTCCCGCGGGAGCGCGCGCGCTGACGGATTGCCGCGCGATTGACGGCGACGTCCCGCCTCGTCGACGTCTCGTCAAGTCACGTGTCGGCCTCGTTCAGTGTTACGTTACTGATAACATGTTTGATCTTGTATCTTTGCTGCTAAGGACTGGCAATTCGGTGATTCTGTTGACAGCATTTCTTTTCCAAATCAATTACATGCTTAGTCATTTTGATATTTGAATGTCGTTCATAATCAGTCATTAAAATCAGTAAATAGTAGAAATATATGAGTCAGGCTTAAGTCTCTTAGGTTTTGTGTAGGTATATGGGTAGGACTATACTTAGGTAGCTCCAAGTCTTTATGGTCCAATCTTTCCGCGGGTGCCTATATCTACCTATCAACACTGATCACAAATTCACAATATGATTGCGGAACTCTACAAATGTCGTGGCTGTTTCAACTTCAAGGTCCTGCATTCCATGTAGATTTGATGAGAAACATATTATTATATGTTCTTGAGATAATCGGTATCAACGGACTGATACAGCTCATAGCTTCCTCACTTACCCACGTATGGCAAGAAGTAGGTACAACACTGCACTATCTCGGCAGTGCCGTTACAACATATCAGTTCGCCATTTATTGCCATGTATCTATAAATTATAACTGGTGTTCGCTGCGTCATTGACTCTTGTAATAACATTCGGTAATCGCGGTTAAGCGTCATTATTAGCATAAAACCGACATGCATCGCGTTCCCGTCGCGTTCCCGTCCGCCCACCGGCAGATGCACGGCCCACCATTACACTTTATTGCTTCTCTATGCTAATTTACCTTTTTTTTTAATTCATCAAAGACTTTTCACTGAGGCTGTAAACTATTTTTTGTTAACATAAAAAATTAGGGCACGCGACACAATCTCTGGGTGAGGAATGCATAAATCATCCGCCTTTTTTGTAATCAATTATTATAATTGATGAATCTAATTCTGCGGGATTTAAATGCTATTTAGAGGTCTTTTAGTTTGTTTTAATTAATGGCAGAATGAAAGAATATTTATCCGACAAATGTGTTCTAAAGACAATTGTGTTGTGTAGGTAGTTAAGGCTACGCAAATCTCTCGTAGCAACTCATGTAGCAACTGCTACGAAACTTCATAGATCGATGACCATTTAATTTGAAATAATGTGTGTGTTTATCATTAAAGTTGAAAAATTGAAAGAAAATCCTTACGCCATGTTAATTTATTGCGAGAAAAAGGAACATAAAATTGAGGAAGTATTTCGCAGACAAATTACCACTAACGTTCGTAACTAATTTACTCGGCGTGTTTTAGCCAATAACTCACAATTTGAGCGTCGCAGTGGGTGTTTGTATAATAAACAATGTATATAGGTGGGTATGTAGAGGTGTGTGAAGGGAGGTAGGTTCGCCATGATTAATCACGCTACATGAATATGCATGGGAGTTAGGGCTGTCAGCCGGCACACCGTCTTTAAACAATATCAAATTAAACATGTAGGAGGCACGTGTAGCTACTCTACTCGCTACCTGAACGTGGATCTACATAAAACATTCACGTTTTGTTTCTGATTTTGTTAAAGACTTAGGCCTTTTCAGTGTTATAAGAATATTAAGCAGACTTTGTGAAGAAAAGCGGGTTTCTAGTCCTCGTCGTGACTCGTGTACCTATATGGTATTAATATTCGTATTTACTAAGTTGATGAAGCTTTTAAAAAAATCTGATTTAAAGTTAATGACATATCGTTCATAATTTCTTCTAAAACAGTTACCTCTGGTCTTATGCCATAATAAGCAGTCATGCTTAGTTTATATTCATTTCTACCACGTAAATTGGTCACAAATTAATTACAATCGTAATTCCCCATATTAAGGATTCTTCCCACCATTCCATCACAACATCTCTTCAAAACTTAAACAAACTAAATTGGCAACACAAACAGACTAGAGGCAAGCGCGCGCTCACCGCACACTGGCGCACGGGCACACGCGGCACACGGCGCACCGCACACTAAACAACGCACAATCACAAACGCCTCCCATTATTATTTCTGCGAGCATTATCATCTAAATCGCATCGCGCCACCATTTACGGTGTTTAGGTATTTGCACACTATTGTTAGTGGCGTTGTGTATAAAATAAACATTTGTTACGGCAGAAGGGACCGGCCAACAATATCGGGCGCGCGTATATCCCGCATTACCATTAGAATGGAGCGCCTGATGTATGGCTCGCTGCTTTACTTTGCACCAGGTTCGCTCTTTCATCATGAGAATCGGTTTCGGGTTATTATTGTGGAACAGCGTAAATATCTATGCACTTTGTTGTACCTACTGGTTTGCGGTATTATAATGCTTCAGTAAAATATTTAAGTAAGAATTCTAATTTAGGAATCTAATTCAGGTTAGGTCCTGACAATCTGTGGGCACGTAAAATACAGGATCGGTGCCTTGAAACAGCGAGGCGAGGCCGCGGCAGACCGCGAGGGAGACGGTGGGACGAACTGTATGTCTTCCTTACGAAGGAAGAGGCACAACACCGTGAGCGTTGGAAGGAATGGAGGGAGGCCTTTGTCCAGCAGTGGGACAGTACGTGCTAGTAATAATAATAAAAAAGAAGAATTCTAATATTCACTCTACAAATGTAGGTCTGTAAGGTTTAGTTCACACGGTTGTGCGTTTCACTTTGAATAATTAATTAAACAAATTAGACACTTACTATACTTAGTCATATTTTTTGTAATTCGTTTTCCTTTAACCTCTACTTTTTCATCAGTTTTCTTATAACATAATTGCCATAGTTGGAACTGTCGGAACACTGTAGCTTAAAAATAAATTGTACAGTTCAAAAACCCGACATGAAAATACAATTTCGTTCAGAAGAGAATTACAAAACAAGAGTTGAACAATATTTGATGCATAATGGATCAAACAAGACTGCTCTCTCTGAGCGCCACTCGAAACAATTAAATAATAATGCAATCTGGGAACGATATTTGCTTTGTAAATGTCGCGACGCGAGGGGGTGCTTGATGAAATCTAAACTGAATTTACACGGGGCGTTGCGTCTGTCGCCGACGACACGAGCCTTAAATGAGAGGATAGTTGTAGAATAAATAGTGGAAGAAGATAGAAGAGGGATTGGTTACTTGGTGTCCGGCGCGTGGCCGGCACGTGGCCGCCTCGTGGCACGAGATCGCCTCGCGCCTCGCGTGTGCCCTCGCCTCGCTCGCGGACCCCGCCGCCGAAATGAGGGCATTTATAATTCGAACAGGAAATATTACACGCTAATTTTGTCACATTCGGGGAATAGATTGATTTTCTGCGGCGTGTTAGGATTAAGTTATTTATGGATTTCGTACATGCCACACAATGACGTGCGATTTTGTTTGGTTGTAATTTTTTTCTGCAGTTTTGGATTTTCATGTGAATAGTTTTGTAAACTGACTAGATTTCAACTATGATGTACGGTTAATCATTCGATGCCGATGCATTCAACTCTACAATAAAAAGTGATGAGCCTCGACTTCTTCTCGTGCTCTTGTTACAAGTGAACTAGGTATATTCAGGTACCAGAAAAGTGTCACTTTGGGTCTACAAACACCCGAAGTGTCAACCTTCCCCAACCACAAGACAAGACAAAGGCAACATCAAAACACCATCAAACTTGAACACTAGTTAGACAACAACAATATCCGCCATAAATTCAATCGTAATTATATGTAGTGGAAGTAACTGCCCGGGAACTACAGTTATTGCCCCACGAGTAGTTACGCCATGTGATTGAGTCCCGCCAAGTATTTCATTAGAGAAACTTCCCCTTGCTTTGTAGACAATTAAACTTTAGTCACTGTCTACGAATTAAATAAGTCATTAATTGTTTTAAAGACGCTGTAAATAGTATTTGTGTAGTTTGGCCACTGTAGTGTAAGGGTAAGTTTAGGATTGGTAGTGTCTGATGGATTTATGTCTCGAGATTTGAGTTTAGTGCTCCGGCTAAATGGTTAGTTTGGCTAATTAGTTTGGAGGGGTTTCATTATATTAGGTTGATAGCATGTATCAACTTTCTTTAAATGCATTAGTTCTAGAAACGTCTAAATGCACGTAAATAGCAGCGTCAGTGGCAAACTATAAGTACTCCAAAAGAAATGGTTCTATGGGCACTTATTTATTTAGACTTTATGATCATAGGTACCAGGTCTTAATGCAATTCTCTACCATTTAACCAACGGTGGAGAAGAGATAATATGGGGTGCAAGGAAACAGTTGGAAACTAAGAGATATTGAAAAGATATTATCATGACTTGGGCATTTGCGGCATGGTCATAGGAAATGTAAGTGACTTTTTTGCAAAATCACAAAGTTATACTAGCGTGTTTGAAAGCCCTATAAAACATAAGTCGATTGTGGTTCTTTTTACCCTACTGCGCGTAATGTGTTCATCAGCCTATGTATGTATGTATGTTTTTTCCTCTGTCTAGGGATATCATCTAGTAGGTGCATACCTACGTAAATACTAGATGACCTTCCATGTTATCTATAGATTTTCTTCCTGATTACAAAACAAAGGGTTCGGAGTGCTAACGGAAGGCGATTCTGTAAATAAATCAACAACTGTCCGGCGGCCACCGCATTAACTGATAACATCTCAATTTGCGAAGTTCGCGCAGGCTGCTGCTGGGTGCTGGAGCCTCAGGACTAATTAATTAATTTACGTTCTAACAGTGCGCTGTTCTTATTTTTTTGTGTAGGGTAGGTATCGGTTTGGTAAATGAATGAAGGAGGTGGTTAAGATATTATTCGTAGGGAGTTAGTCAGGTTAGGTCCTGAATTTATAATATGTCTTGGACATTTCTTGGGCCCTGGAGTCCCGGACCTTTGGAAAGAACCGAGGGGCCGAAGCCAAATTATTGTGGTTTTCAACCAAATTTTCTTTGTTTTCTAACCTTGTTTTTTGGAATATCACGGGTTTGAACCACGGTGAGACCCTAGTTATTTATCACCTATATTATTTCTTTACAATTTTGACTGACAGCAGTGGTCCAGTGGTTAGTAAAGGTTATGATCGAATAGTTAGAATAACTCCCAACAAGGAGATATTTAATGCACTTTATTGTACCCATACTACAAATAACTAGAACACTTTACAATTCCGTAATATTTTCACACTTGTAGCTTTGTACTACTTCAGGTATTATAAATGCGAAATTTTGGATGTTTGGATGGATGGATGTATGGATGGATGTTTGTTACTCAATCACGCCAAAACTACTGAATGGATCTTGATGAAATTAAACACAGAGGTAGATTATAGTCTGGAATAACACATAAGGATACTTTTTATCCCGGGAGTAAGTTCCCTTGGGATAATTTTCGCCATACACGCGGGCGGAGCCGCGGGCGGCAGCTAGTTTTAAATTATTTGAAGCAATCATCTCTAAATTGTGCGCAGTGGGTATTGAGAAGGCATATGCTTACCTGAAACTGATCCAATCGTGATCTGATCAGCTTTTGAGATCAGAGAGAGATGGGGCTATATAGGACGAAATGTAAAGCACTATGCTTTTTAAACAATGGAATCGTGATGGCATCGTTATAATTTTATTAATTCGTCATAATTTTTTTGCCAAACATGATTCTAACGCATAATTATTATTTATTCGCTACCGCTCGCTGACGTCATCACTATCTAGATTGTGTTCGCACAAACGTCCCTAATTCGCACGATATCACCAATTCTGGCCACACCCATACACGCGACGATCGCACAGATAATACCTCTGCAAATATAACATGTAGTCTGAGGACGAAAGTATTGAACTTGTGGCTAAACTGTGGCTAATTTCGGCTTAATGAAACATTGCTTTGCTAGTTCAAGTTTTGTATACGTTAGCACGTAGATAACTTAAACTTTAATGAAGAATTCTTGGTTATTAGAGGAGAATTGATTTTCTCCAATCTTCTCCAAGGATAAAAGGACCGTGCTTCATTGTTGCAAAGGGGCTAACCTAAAACGTCTTGAAAGGAGTACGTAGACAAGCAATAAAATGCAGTACCTTTTATTTTTTTCTTTTCCTCGTTGGATCATACAGAGGTAGGTGATAATACTTTCTAAGTTAATTATTTTCCCAGGAAATAACAACATATATTTTTAAGGAGGAAACAACGTAGTAATAGGTACCATCTACCTACATCCAATACATAAATGTATTAAAAAGGTTCGCACATTGTGTTGTTTATCTCAATAAAATAAAGAGGGCGCTTTGTGCGGATGGGAGCACGTAGGCTCGGGTGGAAGCCTTCATCTTTAAGGAGCCGCCAGAGATCGCTCCCATTGTGATTCCAACTCGGAATCTGCATAATTTCCATTCATTAAAGGAACGAAATGATTAATAATAGGGATCTCTGGGCCTGCTACTATGGGTTAACCATGAGGCTTGTGAAGTAGCTAGGACCATTGTCCTATTGAAATTAATTTCTCTTTTTCTGAGTATCATGCACATTTCCGTTACTTTGACGATAATATTTTTCTTTGCTTTTTCTTATATAAGTATACTAGCTTCGTCTACGTTGGTACTACCTTAAACATATACCAAGGCAGTCGAATCCTGGAAACGATATATATAAATGGAATGGTTTAGAAGTAATACGCAGAGCCCAATTGTATTGTACGCGATTCCCGTGGCTAATCAGAATCACTGTTGATGTTTATCATCTATGTTCATACTCGTACATTTTCATCAGGTGGAACTCACTTCCTATTTCCAATCGGTAGGTATTAATATGTATTACAAATACCACAAAAATTAACGAAACTTGCCAAAAATCATGGTCACCCCACTCGGAGACGTAACAATCGGCTGAGATTTTAGGCAAAATATTATCTTGCGAGTTCCTATTCCTATATTAGAAAATTAAACGAGTATTGAGGAGCTAACGGTTTGAATATTCAAAGGGAATAAATTAAGGGTACAATGTAGGCGGCGTCGTCAAACAAAAGAGGGAAAACAAATTGTTTAGCGTACATCATGACGGCGTTTGTGAGGAGCGGCCAAAGTGACGTTTATACAGTTTGTGCTTATAATTTTCGTTGAATTTTGAATGTTTCAGCCTTCTGGGTGTTCCTGTGAATAATAAGGTTTGTAATCTTTTTAGGTGGTAATTGAAACAAGTTAGTGCCTCTGCTACCAAGTTTTCAGACCAAACTCTAATTGAAATGTTCTAAAGAAGGGAACGCAATATTATCGGTACAAATCTGAGACTGTTTTAACTTGCAGGCACAAGAACATTGATAGATGTCTGTTCTGTGAATAATAAATTAAAAAATTAAATAAAATAAACTACCTTTTTAATCGACTTCAAAAAAAGGAGGAGGTTTTCAATTCGATTGTATTTTTTTCTACACCCTAAATATAACTTCCCCATATTGTGTTAGCTTTTGCGATCCCACTGCAGGGCAAAATCATCCTCTATTTTTAGCAAGCTCTCTATCTCTCTATGACGCCTATTATACGAACAAAATACTGTTTGAAACTTGACTCTGACACTTCGTTAGCCTAAGTATGTCATCAGATACTCGGAACTCTACTACATACAAGTACCTACTGACGACGTGATGTACAGAAATGAGTGGAGTTTAATGAAGTCATAAATTCCTTTTAACATTACGGTAGCGGAACATCGTTTGTTAGGATTGGAGGGAACGGATCACATTTTCATTACTTACATACCAAATTATTAAATGAGAAAGAGTAGGTATTGACTAAAATAAAGTTTTTAAGCTATTTATCGTTACATTGTTAGTTAGGAACAGTTTACGGTTTCACTAGTAACATACAAAATGATTAAATGTAAAGTTGTATTGACTAACCTGACGCTGACCAGTTGACTGTTGCGCTGCGTTCTGCGGTATCGATTCCCGAACGGAACAAATATTTTATGGCAGATAGTTGTTCCATCTTGCTGTTTATGTAAGTGGGTTTAAATATTTGTAAATGCACCCACGATACAGGAGAAATTCCTAGTAGGGCAAAGTTTTTTTTCTAGAAACCGAACCAACACTATGGCTTTTAATAAATATATGAGAAGCTATGACTGACACTTTGGCCCATATGCCAAAACGAAAACTCCAACTCAACTCGAACTCCAACTCCATCGGAGCTTGTCATAAATTGAAATTTTTGCTTTTGTTTGCTCATCTCTCGAGTACAAAAACGTCAATTAGACAAGCCGTCATTGACATTTTCGTGCTCATGTTGGAGTTGGAGTTCGAGTTAAGTTTGGAGTTTACGTTTTGGAATATGGGCCTATGTTTCTATTTCCACTCCGACACGAATCACGATAATGCTTAAATGCTTCTTTAAAAGACTCTGAACAGCTTTACCTTTAAGGAGGGGAAACCCTCTCCTATTGTAAACTATTAAGATTGCATTTCGATTAGCCACAGACGACAGTTTATGCTTCTCTGCCAAAGATTCTTTGTTGCTTGCCCTTAACCCATTTATTTTGCTCGGCACAATATGTCTTCTTCTTCCATACTTCTCTATTTTAGTCACCATCTCATTAGTGTCCTCCTTTCTAGATAAATCATATTTTAACCAGTCCATCCGGTCTCTTATATATAGCTATCCACTTCCACGTTCTTACTCAAACTTTCATCTTAAAGTGTATTTTTTCATCTTAAAAGTAAACTTTCACCTTAAAGTAAATTTTTATCTGAAAGTAAATTTTTCATCATAAAGTAAACTTTCATCTTAAAGTAAATTTTCATCTTAAAGTAAATTTTTCATCATAAAGTAAACTTTCATCTTAAAGTAAATTTTTCATCATGAAGTAAACTTTCATCTTAAAGTAAATTTTCATCTTAAAGTCACGAGACAAAAACCTAACGTAAACTTTAAAAAACCTGAATAAGCATAGTTTTGTTTCTCGATTTCCTTATTCATATTTTCTCAGCAGTTTCACAAGCATTCGTAAAAATATTTGCACAATAAGGTAGCTCGTAATGACACTGGTATCAAGGTATTAGTGCCCAAACTCGGCAGCACAGATAACCGTTTAGATTTATTGCTCATTTATTGCCCTGATAACAGTGCAACCCTGCGCTAATCCGAACCATGTGAACGTTTTGTTATGTAATTATGATAACTTAGGTTTTATTTGTCTTTCTACGTAATACGGTAGTCGACATAGGAGGTCCTATCTTGTCTTTTCTTGTTGGTGTTTTTCAAAGTTAAACCCAAAGTGTGTTAAATAAAAAAGAATTTTCAATTAAACCACCTACAAGCACTTTTTAATTGAAAAGGAACCGATTAGTTAGTCAGTTAGTTGAAGACGTTTCAATTTCATTGGAAAAGAACGGGCAAGACGTTTAATGGACACTTTTTTAAACCAGATATCATTTCAATCGGATGGACTGACATTATCCCATCCCTACCGCAATGTCTTATCAAATGTGATATGTAGAGTTCTCTCTCAAGAATTATTATTTACTTTAGCCAGAAGGATATGTTGTTAGGGATATACCTACTATAAGACTGTCATTCAACAGTGAATATTTACTGATCTTATGATTCAATCCTCCTCCTCCTGTAGTGTGCACCTACGTAACTTTCTTCAAGTTTTCTATTTTTATGAATTAGTTTCGAATAATTAATAACTTAAAATGTCTTCTCGTAATTTTTCTACGCCGTAGCAAATCTCGTAGCAAACGTTTAACAATGCTCTTACACAATAATTTTCTCTAGCGTTGGTATCCATGCACGTGTTTTATTAGATTCACTTGTAATTAAGAACTAGTCTTGGTTCTTGACATACCCGCTTTAAATGTTGTTGTTTTGATAAAAAAAAATAAGCCAAGATCTCAATAATGTGCTGTTTACGTCCTTTAATCGATCGTAATTAAACACGATAAGCGATCAAGGATTAATCAAGCATCGCGGAATGTCAGTACAAATCCATCTAATCCGAAATATCTGCACCTAATCATTAATCAATGTCGATAATTTGCTGAAAGTGCAATTGTCAGCAATGCGTCGGCCATATTGTAATAAATGGTGATTTCCAAAGAGTTTTTAACACACATTAAATCACGCTTTTTCCCATGGGAGTAGACAGAAACTAAAGAATGCCACTGGCTTCGATACTTACGTACTACTTTTGCTTCATTTATTTATTTATTTATTTAAAAAGTACACCAACGACGTATTCACTAGAAACATTGATATAGTTAAAACATATATGCATTGAGGTATGGTGAATTTGTCTCTTACAGGCGTACACAGCATTTACGTACTAAATAGATTTATAGGATTTACTTAGACACATACATCAGTGGTGCTATTCTGTAAAGTTTTTAGGTTTAGGTGTTTGGAGAGCTGTCAATTATTAGCTTCAGAAGGAATGACAGTCGACTTCATCTGTTTTAGGCCAGCCGTACACGGACTGCTTCAAGCAGTTGAGACCGAACTGCTTGAAGCCGCGACCGCGCGGTGAACTATATGAATGACTATAGTTCACCGCGCGGTCGCGGCTTCAAGCAGTCGGTCTCAACTGCTTGAAGCAGTCCGTGTACGGCTGGCCTTAGGTTTAATTTCAAATTTTCAAATTTTCAAATTAGTTTAAATAACTTTATTTCTCATAAGGACAACATAGTTCACTTAAATGAGATTTACAAATTAACTTAAATACACTTATTTTTGCTCTAGTTTAGCATACAAAATAACATGACAAATACATATATCAACTATCGCAGGTACAGTAGGTCCTGACAATATGCGATTTTAATTTATTTTTAAAAATTCTTAATTTAGTACATTCCTTTATGTCGTTTGGCAGGTTGTTGTACAATTGTGCTCCCTCATAAAGAATGCTTTTTTTTTCTGTATGTGAGTGTGCGTGGCTGGGTCAGTTGCAACGTGTGTTTATTTCTGAGGTGATATTTGTGTGTCTTTTGAGTGAAATATCTGTTATCAAATCAAATACGTTTATTTGTGTACACAGGTAAAAAAAGGTAGAATTATTACAGGGTAATGGGTCTCTGTGTCCTGCCACAGTAGGTTGTATACAAATATTAATATTAAATTACATTTTTCAGGTCATTTTTCAGAATAGACTGGCTGCCAAACCAATCTTGCTATACAGACGTGATGTTTTATGGTTCTTAGTTTCCGTTGCGTCTGTATTTACGTGTGGTTAACGGTTCTCCCGCGAGATGCTACTCATTCATTTCATGGATTAATAACTTAAAATCTCTATTACAATTTTTTGGGGAATACGTCGTCAAATAAGTCATATGTATCTTTACTACACAACATAGGTATCTCATCATCATCATCACCATATCAGCCGAAAGACGTCAACTGCTGGATATAGGCCTTTCTCAAATGGTTTGTTATAATCGCCACGCTTGGTATTCGGGTTGGCGATCGCAGTGTAGCTGTAGCAATGTACCTACAGATAATGCTGCTGTCCATTCTCTGGTGAGTCCCTTAGTCGCGTTTTACGACACCTAGGTATTTGAAGGTATGTTTGTTTGTTAATATATTACACCCCAACCGCTAAACAGAATTGGGTAAATTTTGGCACCGTGTAGATTGCCTGTGCCATGTTATTATGTTATATTATGTTTTATTATGTTTTATTCCACTTATGCGTTCCCGTGGTATTATTCGGATTTCACGCCGGCGATACCGCTGGAAAAAGAAAGTCTGACAAGTGTGTACTAGTTTCAGAATAGGATATTTGACTACTAACAAAAATGTTCATGAATGAATTCTTGAATGAAACTTATGAAAAAAAAATACTCTTCTAAGTTATTTTTCTATCGACTATTGTCAAGCGTCAAGCAAAACTTAGAAAATAAAAAAAAATAACAGTTTAGTCTCGGTTTTAAGAAATGTTATGGAAAAATTCATTCAAATACGTATCCGATTTGTTGATAATTTAGCTTGACAATCCAGCATTTCTTACCACCTCAACGAATACCATTAGAATAATCCACGAGTACGTTAGATTACTCACAGACTCATATCTCTTCTCACACTTACCTATACGTAAGTAACATGTGCATGTCTCGGTCAAGTTCAGGCGGTGATGGCAGGCGCAGGATTATGGTCTTACATCTAATCTAGACGTAATCTTCCTTCGCTGCAGCCGTACCTAAGTACGTACTGGTGTGCCTCATAATTTACGTGTGTAACTTGATGTGTGGTCAAATGTTTTGAAGACGATGACGGTATGTATTGCCAACCAAATGAAGAGTTATGTACCTATATCTTGTTATTTATTGACTCATCTAGGTTTTGTTTTCGTTGTCATGGTGATTGGAGTGGAGGAACTTACTTACAACCTAGATAAGTTAACCTAGTAAGTTTATATTGATAAAATCGGGTAAGATTGTGATGGTGTGAATTCCAAAATTAAAATTAAAATTTTCCAATATCCACTTGTAAACATAGTAACTAATGTAACTATAAGAGATTACGTGAATGCAGTTCGTCTCTAATAATCATCCAGTTTAGAAATTGCTAACTTCTCGCTTTTGGACATGGTCACGTGAAAAACTTTTATTGTTTGTTAAAAGTTTACGTAATGTAGGAGGTTAATGTCTTGTAAACAGCGTCTGATTTATAGAGGAGGGGAGAGTTGGGGAGTTTCCATCCAACTCAAAATATTGTAAAAGGTGTGTTACAATTTTGCTACTAAGTAATTTTAAACATAGGCAGGTAGTCAGTAATTTGGGAAACTACCTAGGTGTTCGGGTCAATCATCGAATAATAATAATGTCAGCGCAATTGCGACACCACGCTCTATGCTTTAAATATTTTGTGTATTACCTAAGTAAAGGACTGAGCAAGTTTTCGGATGGCATATCGAGTAATCGGGTGTGACTCAATCTCATCTCATTCACCTAATTCGTTATTCCATTTGTATTAGTGAAATATAACTATCTTTAAAAACTCAAATCTTAATTTATCTTAATATCACCCCGACCCCGAACACCAACAACCTTTCAGTTGGTGAAAGTACTCATGTTTATTATCAACTTATTATCAGACCAACCCTGAAAAATCGAAAAAGAAATCTACTTCATACATTTTCATCGGGTGAATATTTTGTATGAAACAGCCGATTTGTTTTTTGATATTTCAGGGTTGGTTCCATAGTAAAAGTTGTTTATAATCATGTGTAAAGTACCCACCCACTGGAAGGCTGTTGGTGTTTTACAAATAACCCTGTATAAGGCTGACACATTTTCACATTCGCATTAGTGCGAATGACATTTTATATTCTCGTATAGGTAGGTATCATTTAGTTTCGTTTAAAATGTTATCTTCTGTGATCTGTGTTTGTATTTTCGTGTGATTCGGACATACGTAACGAACAATGATCATTAGGCAACCAATAGATAACTTACCATCAATTATTATTGAATGATCGAATTAGTAAATAAACCAAAAAACCACACCCAAAAACTTAAACTGACGGAGATTTTGGAAAGTTCTTGTTTGATAAAACTTACCTACCTGTGTATATTGTGTTGGTATACGATTGTCACCAATAAAATCTATTTGCAGCGAACGTTTAGAAGTCATAATATTATTCGATTCAAAATAAATCCGTGGAATGTTATCGTAAGTTTAGAACATAAATTCATGTTTAATGCTAATGGGTTATTGGCAGTAAAAGGGGATGTAAACACTATCAATAATGTTTGTCAAGGGGAATGGAGATGATATTAATGTTTTCGATCATTTTGGCGATGTTGTTACCTATAAATGCAAAGCTTGCATAGCATATGTTTATAAAGTGTGTTGTTTTGCTGTTGGTACTCTAATATTGCTTGTTTTTTTGTTTTTAACTGGCTTTCCCCCTGGATTGACACAATGGTGATTCCAGCTTAGCAGCAGTAGGATCAGCTGAAAAAAATAAAAGAAAGAAAGAAAAAAATATTTTTTAGATGACACTGCATTACATACCTACGTAAAATAAAAGTGACGATATTCGAAAACAAAACATAGTGTGCTATTACAACTATGTTTCTCGATGAACCTGTTAATAAAATCTATTAATTGTTCGATATTGTCTGCCAGCTTCTGCTCCTGTGTATTGTTTTATTATACCTATGTAACGTACTAGCGGGATAAAAAGTCCTAAGTCCCATCACTCTTGTATACCCCCAAAGGGTTTGGTAGAAGTACCTACGCTTATTACACAAAACGTAAATTCCAACTCAACTCAAACTCCATTGGAGCGTGTCATAAATTGATGTTTTCGTGCTCGAGAGATGAGTTTCAGCTAAGCAAGCGCGTTTACGCATTTGCTTGCTCATCTCTCGAGTACGGAAACGTCAACAACACAAGCTTTCATTGTAGTTTTCGTGCTCATGTTTGAGTTGAAGTTCGAATTGAGATGGAGTTTTCGTTCTGGAATTTGGGCCTTTTGGTACACCAACATTCGCCAGTTATAAGTTTAAGTCCCATGTGCCCCAATGGCGAGCCTATTGCCACAGATCCCATCTACTGAGTAATTCCAGATGGAAAAACTCAATAACACTTTGCCCGACCCGGGAATCGAACCCAGGACCTTTTGCGACTTTAGACCTAAGTATCCTACGATCTAATCAAGGACGAAGGATAGTCTGCCTGTGCCCAGTTTCATCCAAATTTGTTCAGCTGCTGAAGCGTGATATCATCATATCAGCCGAAAGACATACAATGCTGGACATAGACCTCCCTCAATTAGGGGGGGGGGGGTTGCCATAATCGCCATGCTTGGTAGGCGGGTTGGCGATCGCAGTGTAGCTGTAGCAATGTAACTACAGAGAATGCTGCTGCCCATTCTCTGCAATGGTTAGTCCCTTAGTCGCCTCTTACGACACCCACGGGAAGCGATGTAACGGTGGTATTTCCTTAGATTTCATACAAAAAGGCAATATTACAAAAATAATCCTAAACCCATAGAAACTAAGAAATAACTGTTTTAAACAATTTTTTTTGTTCAAAACGGTTATTTGCATGGCATAAAGTTTATGTCATAGTTCAATGTGGCTCGTTAAGTAAAACGATCTACATATGTCCGTTTTACTAAACCTAACCGGCTTATTCATAAAAACTGTTTAACAATAACTTAGTTTAAATATTGTCTATGAGATTCTGAATTCAAATTCTCCATAGAAAATGTTGAATAAAGAATCTGCTTTTCAGGATTTTAGCTAAGTAATGATTATAAAGTTTTTTATGAATACGGCTGTTAATCTTAATATTTATGTAAAGTCATAACTGTACTGCAGTTTACTCATCACAAGTCATCTGTGTATGAGTGTTATTTAAGCTAAGTTTTAGATCACCGCGCGTTTTATCCTTGTTATAAATAGAGTCTATTTTTGGCGACGCATCTGTGGCTCGCGATTAAGGGCGCGCGTAGACGATCGACATTACTGTCTGTAGTGAATGGGGGTACTAATCTGGAGAACCACAATATCAAGGGTCACTTGCAACTGAAATCAATTAAAACATTTACAGCTAAATAAATTTAATACATCGTTCTTTAACAATCAGTTGAAGACTTGAAGATCACAAAAATAATTATCTCAAATCTTTTTTGCAATGTAACTAATCAAAATTTTGCAGTGACTGGATCCAAAATAGTTAATCTTTATTTATATTTATCATATTAGTAAAGAGAGACAATAATTATGATCATTTCTCAATTATTGTTGTTAACAATATCTTTAGGTATTAGTAAGATAACTTATTTATAGTTCCTATTTTTTTATTCTTCTATTTATTTTATTTGTTTATCACGCTTTCATGCTCATATGCCGAACCAATTTTCATGATTTCTTGATTGAGTAAGAGTGGTTACGCACTGCATACGATCCGAATTCGTGAAAATACTATATGTGAGAAACTCTGACCGAATTCGGATATTGCTTTTGACACTACATCCGATTTGAATTCGTAAAAATACGGATCTAGTGTCTAACAAACTCGGACCGAATTCGGATATTGCATACGCACTAATCCGATCTCTGATCAAATTGCTATTCAGGGGCCATGTTTGGATTTGTCCGATTTGAATCTGAAGTAATGCGAACGCGTTCATACAAACAGTACTACGGCTACTTCGGTCCGTCAATATTTCGTCCGAATTAAAGACTCACGGATGACGGAGAGAAATCGGATGACGGAAGTCGGGTCCAGTGCGTAGACTACCATACAAATACTTCTATGACTACTTCGGAATGTACTCGTATTTTTACGGATTCGGATCGGATGCAGTGCGTAACCGCTCTAAGATGGATCGCTGGAGACGGTTATAGGCGACATTAACGTGAACGAAACCGCATGCAAAAGCAAGTAAATGCAGAAGTATCAATTGACGAAAGCGACATTTTAGAGTTTTTGATAAGCCACTTGAAGTATAATAGGTTATCGCTGTAAGGTTCATTTGGCATTTTGGGTAAATGTCCCTACGTTAACTGATACTTCAGATATCGATGTAGGTGGAAGGGCTGATTTTTCAATAGTCAGATAATTTTTACCAGAAGAATAAAAAGGGCGGTTTGACTGATTTTGTAGGCATAGAAAATACCTGTCAATTTATTCTAATTTTGAAATTATTTGACTATAAAAAAAATGTTACAAGTCTATCTATTTTGTTTTAAATTATGGTTGCTTATTTATTTATCTTCATAAATTGTTTGTATTGCTATTACCTAGTAAATACTAAAATTTATATTTAATATTTTCATATATCATCGCTAATTTACCCCACTACGTTTAAAATTATTTTATTGATCAATGATAGCGTCAAATGCCCGAGAGAAGAGGTACTTTACTAGTATGGTATTTCATATTTTCTTTTCATATATTATCTGAAATTAATTCTGGTCTTGTTCTCTACAAAAATAAATAATGAACGGGGAAGTGTTCCTAGTCGAGTTAATTTGATTTTAGATTGTGGGATATGATTTAATTCTAAGATTTATAAACCTGTGTGTACCAGGCTAATCACTCCGGTGTGGTATAGGTATTAGAATATTAATAGTTTGTTTTTAAAAGCATTTTTAAATACAAATAATTATTTTGTGTAGAATGACTATTCTTTCCATTAAAAAATCTTTTAGGTACCTAGAGTTTTTAAAAGACTTAAAAGTAAAAAAAAGGTTTTTAAACGAACAGCATTCATAGGCATCTTTATCAGTTGATATCAATTGAACCAGTACATACCTACCTATCAAAGTAAAATCAGTTTTGAGAGAGAGAAGTGGGAATCTATATCCACTTAAGTAGGTCTTGACTAGGTATTATTTGCCTATCTACATCACTGAAGACATCAATTGAGCGTCACTGTATTTTAGTATGTATGTACCTACCGAGGTTTAAATAATAACAATGTTTAGCTAAGCTTTTGTTATTTCTGTTCGTCAAAGGGTAGGCAGATATTATAATACCTACCTAATTAAGTTCTTTAATAAAGTAGTGATTGAAGTTTTATTGATGGTCGACTTATTTTCGGTGTTCCTTGTGTTAAAAAATGTCTTTAAACAAGGTAGGTACATGTACTTATATACAATATAACAGCGTTTTGAATCGGCTCAAAGGCTCTTTTATTAATTAGTAAGATTAGTAGATAAAAAATCTGGATACCTAAATAGTGATACCTAGCTAAGTACCTACGTTCAATTCTTAAAGAAGATGTGCATTATCTATCTATTAATTAATAAATTAAATCGATAACCTATCTGCGTCAGTGAATTTACAATCAATAAAAATTATCGCTTGATAACGATTTATAACTTAAGCATCCGGTGTTTACATGAATAGAAATAAGTGATTAAAGCTCCCATATTTCTGTGAATAAGTACTTAAAATGCAGGGATTTTATTGATGAAGATGTTTCAGGCAACATGATTAAATTAAAAGTATTGCCAAAAGGATAACCATACTTTAGAAGGTTAAGTATTTTGTTTTCTTAGCTTTACAATGAGCAATGTCACGGTATTTTGAAAAATTAATAATAATTATAATGTAGGTACTAAGAAGGAATCAAATCCCGTAACATGGTGTTATTGTCATTCCAAGATGTTGTTGAAAGTTTGATTTTGCAAATATTTTTCACTAGATTCCTAACAGATAATGTAAGTAGCTATAGTTTATTTAGAAGGAACAATCATTTGTCCGTCGGTAGGTTGCCGACGGCGGAACGCGACGGCTCGGGGCGGCCGCGTAGCACCGCTCGTAGCGCGTAGCCGCCGCGTAGCGCGTAGCACTCACGCCGCCGCCCGCTACAGTCGCACTCATTAACAATGCCAAACTAATTAACCACTCGAAAACACGTGAAAGTCGACGCGTGAAAACAGACTGAAACAGCATGCACCGGCGACGTGCGGCGAGCGTACAGGAGCGAGCGCTAGGGAAGGTTGCCGCCATATTGGCGGAAGCCCCGCCCCACACGCTCTCGCAACCATCTATTGGCCCAGCGCTCCATTGTGGGCGGAGCCATCACTGGCTAAATGTTGCCAGCTTTTTGAATAAATAATTTCAGTAATTTAAGTAATGAAGGCAATTATGGCGTTGTTTAGCTAAGTTTGCGCGGCGGCGAGTGGGAACTTTATATTTATACCGCTCTCTTTATGTACGCCGACGCGCGGTTAATGCGCCCGATCTGTTTACGTTGCGAACCGGAGCGAGCCGCGATTTATTACGCCCGACTCCGGTGCACGCCACGCGATTTAAACTGCAATTATTTTACGCTATAAGGAAAACATATTGCACCCATTTAAATGAGTTTTTACAACACAATTTATTAAAGCAGATGATTTAGTCTGATTTACTTACCCCTCGTACGGAAATGGCCAATTTTGTAATTATTTATGTCTATTAATCATAAGAATTGAGTACTTATAGATAGATAGGTATGACTATATTCACATACGTAGTCTTTCTCAATAGCTAAAAATCTCACCCAGAACGACGGAAGATATTCCAAACTATAAATCTGAATGCGATTGCGTCACAGTAGTCCGTCAAAGATCCAGTGTCCACACTTCACGGGCAGAAGTAAACAGTGACGTCACGAGGCGTCATCGAGGCGATAAAAAGTCGATTTTATTCGCACAAGTTCGGCCAGCTGACTGCGTCCCCCCGCCCCGCGCCCTGCCGCATCACGCACTGAATTTTCAGTGTGGCGAGATTTCAGGGCGAGGGAGAGAGGTAACGGGGGGCGCTGTGCGAGTGAGCGAGACGAGGGTAGGAGCGCGGCGGCGGCGGGCCGGCGCGGTGGGCGGCGCGCTCCGGGTGATGTATAGAGTGGTGGAGTTAGGTTCAAATTGGTCCGGGAAGTGGCCGAGATTAGAGCCAGCGCGGGCCGCAACGCGCCGCGTACGTAAGCCCACTTAAGACTGTTTTTAATACTAGTATTTTTTACGCGATCCCGTCAGGATTTAGCGGATAAGCGACGTCGCCGCGATCGTGCGCTTTGATTTATCGGTATCGGATTCGTATTTGGTTTGTTCCCTGTGTTTACGTTAGTGGGTGACGGCCGGCGCGTGGACGCGTAATCCCGCGGCTTGTACCAGATTATGACGGATCTCACCGGATTTCGTGTACACAAACTGTGAAAACTAGCGTTCCGAGGAATCATCGAGCTCACCATCTCCTGTCCGCGACTTCTCTGACGTTTTAACTGTGAGTATGTCCTCTGTCACATGTTCCACCTGTTTGGCTTTATTTATGACAGCTGAGTTGTAAACTTCCTCTCTGAAAATATATTCTGGAGGCCCTAGCAGTGATGCTAAATCCACGTTAAATTCACCTTGAATTTGTACTCAATTCCTGAATTAAAAACCGAACCCCTGAGCAGTGTATCTTCCCGGCAAGTATGTCTGAGTGCGGCGTCAGGCATGTTACTAAGATTCTCGTAAGACTCGGCGTATATTTAAGTGACCATGTAATCCCACTTAATTAGGTATTATTATGTGTGTAGTAGAAAGTATATCTACGACAAACAGGTTACCTAGCTGCTTGCTTAGTAAAGCTGATGCTTACTGTTGTTTAACTGGCACAGGTGACAATATTTGCACTGGGAATATATTATTAAATCACTGTACTTGAGTACTTAGTTTGTTTAGCACTAAGTAGAATCAGGTATCTCCGGAAGAGGCGTAAGCTATCTCCAGAATTTATGACTTTTACATACAGAATAATTTGTTATTTTGAAGTTGCTTATAATTTTATTTAATGCCCTTTGTTTCCACTTTATTTTAAACTTTAAACCGTACTGTTGGAAAACAGAGCACATTTATTATAATGATCATACTGCTTTAGTTTTGACAGCAGTGTTTTTTAGTTTATTTAAAATAGAGACTATAGTTTTTTTAAGATACCTTGTTATTCGATGCTAAATTGTTTTAAAAATAATAGAAAAGTTGAATATTTAATTGTTAAATGACTACCTGACTGCCTTCTACTTACTTAAATATGTATATAATAGGTTCCTTGTGGCAAAACCACAAATCTACAAATACCACAGATTATTTATTCATATAACGACCTCCTGACAATTTATTTCACACATACATAATTATTCGTACTAAAAAGTTCAAAAACACTCAATTATTCTTCAAAATTTTATAGCTTTTACTTCCTCAAGTACTAATGTTTAATTATTTGATTTAAAAAAGTATGACAAAATTAACAAATATTTCCGAGAATAATAAATCAGAGTATTTTTTGTTAAACTTGGTATACTTAATACAAAAGGACCTGTAAAATGTGTACTAATATTTAAAAAAAACACGAAAAGAGACCCTTTTTCGCGATAAAAGATTGAGATGAATTTGATTTTTCTATATATAATATATACCTTAACCCTCTAAAATACCATAACATGAATAAAACTAGAAATATGGTTAATCATGAAGCAATGATAAAATTTTCAGGACAATTATTAAAATGTAAAATGATAGAAAATTAAATTGTGAATTACAATACTACTTCTTTTGTAAAGTCATTTAGATATTTATTTTTCGGTATTTGTATGTTACTCAGGAATTTTCTGTGGATCTAAGATAAGTAGAATACCAATACTTTATTGCACACCAAAATAGTTACACAACTTTAATATTACACATTCTAGTTCTATTATTAATTTTAATACTTTATTATTTATTTTATCATTTAAAATTGCAATGCTTTTTAAAATACAAAATAATAATTAAATCTTTATGCATAAGTAAGTGCCTAAAACTCACCGATCAACGGCGGGCTTAATGGTAAGCCAGATTCTATAATTTGACCTAGAGATAACATTATTATCTGTCTAATTATTTAATTAAAAATGAGAACTCCGAAAAAAATTACTTCGATCCTCAGAAAATACCTATTATACCTACGATATATTGTAATAATGTATAGATCTCCTGTGTACATTATTTAAAGTATTTGGTACAATTAAAATACCTTTTGAATTTAAAAATAATTTAAAAAGTCGACCGGTACAGGGAGCAGAGTTCAAACTTATCTAAATTTTTGGTGTTATAATAATGGTTTTTTTTTAATTTTTGTAATACTTACATATTTTCTGAATGTTCTGCTAAAACCGGTTCGAAAGCCAACTACAGTTAGACAGGTGACGTCAAAAAAAAAATAAAAAACTGTTTTAACTTAGTCACTTAGTTTAAACGGAAAATACCCCGAAAGAGACAAAAATCGCTACTATAAATATTGCATTAAGTAGGAAGTCTATCATAAACCTTAACGTTCTATAATTTTGCTAGAACTCTCCAGAGAAAATCAGTCATAAACATACCTACTAAGAAAATTTGTGATCATTCTGTACACGAAATTCGACAGAAAAATATAAAAAACTTTCTCAATATAAATTATTAGATGTATGTGCCAAATCTTACCTCCTTCGTACTTGCAATATGCTTAAAAGGACTCACAAAGTTTATTTTTGACTTTGTAATATATTATTTACTATCGGTGAGGTCGGCTATCATTCTGTCTAAGGAGTTTTAGACACAGGTCGTATCCCAGTGGGTAGCAATTACTCCTGTTGCCCTCAGCCCCCCTCCTGTATCGGCGCCTGGACTGCCTTGGTCTATAACCTTCACAAATCAATAGAATACTGAGAATAATACATAATAAGCTTGCATGAGCAGTATCAGTACGTCCACATAATAAGGATCTTGAAAATCTGTACATGTCTGTGTAAACTTCAGAACTGCTGGCTCACTTCTAACTTTGTTCCGTCGTTTTGCCAACAAACGCTCATAACTTTGCTTCGTTCTCACATTATGAAAGAGGTTTTGCTCCACGTAATAAAGTTTTTACGAATAAGGGTACATAACATACATACAATAAATTAATAGAATTAGATAGCAACAACAAATCTTCCTTTTAAATAGTTTCGAGTTATAATGTCTGTTATAGGCCTACATTAAAATTAAGTAAACTGCGTAGATACTTTTAAGACTTCTGTGGCTAACTCCGGTGATTAATTATGTGCCTTCAGGACATTAAACTGTAAATTATGACAACACATTAAAGTAAAGGGCTGATTTTACAATAGTCAATTTTTTTAAACTGAAGAATAAATATGGCTGTTATAGTATATACCTACTGGGTAAGTTTTTTTCTAGTGTGCAAACTTTAAGAACCACTTTCTCTCAAATTCTAAAAACAAAATTATACTTCCCATACAAAATGGTCATCAACTGATCACGATTTGTATGGAAGACTCAATTTTTTTTTTTAGGAATTGACTATGGCTTTCTAAACGAACTTGCTAAACGCTTAGTTGACACTTCGCGTGACCCAAGGGCTGGCTTTTACCTTGGACAAAGGATAAGCATTGCCATACAACGTGGCAATGCCGCCAGTCTTTTGGGCACACTTCCAGTCGACAGCAAATGATTTTTGAATGAATTTTGAAAAATGAATTTTTTGACGCCATATTTTAGGGTTAACTTAGTAAGGTTATTTGATTTTTATTATTAGTGCTGTCTCTATTAAATACATAATAAATGAGTTGGGTGGTGCTTTTAGGATTTAAAATGAGACACCAACGCTTTTGTTTATTAGCGTTGGACGGAGTCTGAGTTGGTAGTGTTTAGATGAATCTCAGAAGGCTGTTCTTCTGAGGTTCATCTCGGTTATTGTTCGGACGTGGTCGAGACACATACAGGCCTAGGAACTGCTCTGTGTCCTTTTAAGTTCAGAGTATTAGTAGTACAGTGGTGGCAGTAATTTACTCTGTACCAAATAGACTGTGTTGAGGTTTAGGAGTTATTTCTCATGTTTGCCTGTGATCATGTGCCCACGATTGTAATATGACACGTTATACTTCACTAAGTATGTCCAAGGATGATCCTGTAATATCTGAAGTTTACATATTATTTCTTTACAAAACCTGTCAAAGCAGACTTTGTCTCTGTCATATCTGACATTGACTAGAGTCAAGAGCAAACCCATCACTAATAAAAAAAAAAGCATCGTTTTTATTGCTCAGTTGAAAGTTATCTGACTATTGAAAAACCAGCCCTAAGGAGTCATGATTAGACAGATACTGAATCTACTTATTGAGTTCTTTGAAAATACTATGGTGAGAAGATATATGATAATTATGATGAGAGACATGGAAATGTCCTACTATCTACAAACATCTAAAATATCCAGTTTGGAGTTATCAAAATAAATCGTTTATACCGGAAAGGTTAAGGTACCTTAGTGGGTAAACTATTATAGATTTAAAATTGCATCAGTGATTGCATGAGTACCTACGAATCAAGCGGATTTTTTCGACGCACAAATCTACTAAGCAGTACTGATAAATATTATCAATTATTGATTAAAATGAACTACTATTTTGAACGCATTCTTTAATTATAAAATTTGAACTGAAATACAAAATTATTGTTGTCCTGCAATTTATCAGTCATGAGCTCTAACTACAGTTTTAATATTCCTGGATTTTAAAACAATAAAACAATACAAAATGGAGGACCGCCACTGTACTCATATAATTAAGTTTTTGTAAAAACATTGTGAAACAATTTTTGGTGTACTATAAAGTACATAATTCTATCTTTCTACCTAGATAGAACTGGGTACTTGTTCAGGAACCAAGATAAAGGTTTTCTTAAGATAAGTATTCTGTAGAAAGAACTTTACATTAACCGCTCCAGCCCTGACATGTGAAAATTCCCAAATAAAAAATAATAATAATTGGTAAATAAACATTAAATTCGCGATTAATTCGGCGCACACCGGTGTGTTGTCGGTGCTTGAACAGGTTTCAATGCCAAGGAAAATAGTAGGTAATAAATGTTACGTAAACGCAATAGTTCCGTGACTCCTGTAGCCAGAGATATACAGCCAATAGAACAGCAGTAGAAAAGCTATATGAAAACCCAATAATATTAAATAACAAAAATTAATTGTTCCATTGACATCTTTCAATACTGGAATATAAGAAAAAAATAATTTCTCAGTACCGAGTTACTGAGAAGTAACTACATTACATTACAACTACACACTTTATTTTTTTTTTTCTATTTCTCAAAGTAAAAGTAAAGTTTTAAACAGATAGGCTCAATGTATTTCAGTCTACACATTTAGATTACTTTTTCTACTTTCAAAAACATGTAACCGCAGAGTACCAGAAAGAGCCGTAACATTACAATTTTAGGTGTTGGCGCGCCACGCTCCCATATCAGCCGAATGATAATTTTATCTGTGTGTTAAATTGATAACAGCTAGATAAATTGACATGACGTCGGTTCATACCTTTACTTCTGTATTCGTGGTTACGCCCAAAACATGCCCAAAATAACTTGTGAAATGAAAACAGACTGTAGAATTAGAAGAAAAAAAACGACTAAAATGAACTGATGAGTTCAATTTATAAGCACATACAATTGAAACATGAGATATTATAATAACCAGGAATATGTTTTTAAAAAAAGGTTCCTATTAAACATCTTAACAATTTGTGAATCAAGAAACGCTGAAACAACCATTGCAAAAGGTCTTATTGCTTTACGTAACACTATCACATTGATTCTACGATTACAGGTTTTTAGGAATCACAAAACAAACATGAAATATTTTGTCTACTAAAGAGAGATAGAACTGCTTCAAATATTTGCGTATGTTAGAAAGAGAGGCAACATGCTAACATATCTTATTTATCAATGAAATACATATTCAATCACGAATGGCGAGCACACACAGGAGTTAACATTAGCACGGCAATAAAAGTGAAATTGTATTAATTTTAGTGAATATAATTTTACAAAAATGGTAAATTGGTGTAAAAATTGATTACTTGTGAAGTAAATACCAACAGTGAATTGTTAAATGACCACAAAATCAGGATTTTTGGGTATGTAAAAAGTGCCCATATACTGGGTATTTATATCCATCACTCCAATCTACTGCAACAACAAAATCAAGAAATACCTACATAGGTTGTTCATGTTATGTTATTGTAGATTTTTTACATAAACGGAGGAATACAAAACTGATCTCTACTCTTTGACGCTGTAAATTTACACCTTCAGGTAATATTTTTAAGGTAGCTAATAAAATAACCTATATTTTTTCGGGAATATGTAAGTCCTTGAGCTGATCCCATAGCCAGAATTTTCATAAATGCTTAATTTTTCATCAATTTCTCTAAACTGATTTCAAATTGAAAATGAACTCAAGAGATGTATTATCTACATTTAAAAAAAAATCATGTCTACCCATATATTTTACACATTAGAAAAATAAAGTTTTGTCATGTCAGTAGACACCGTACTGCCATTGACACCAGAGCCCGATTTACAATGATAACACAACAGACATAGAATTAACAACCATTCATATTTCCCTTATTGATCGTATAACAACATTCTCACATGTATTTAAACACAAAAACATCTAAAAATACTCTCACGTATACAAATAGATGTTATCTACAAATCGAACGGTTCCTTGCGTCGAGATGATATCAGCTCATTGACAATGTCATAACATCATGTTATCACACAAATACATTCAAATATTTACCTGAGTGCTATCACCCGTGTTACATGTGTTTTACATGCATTATTATTAGGTTGACTGAGTTGAGATGTGTTTTAAGCATCAACTGATAAGTGACATCTGTAAATAAATTGATGGTTACAATATATTAGGTATTGATTTTTTGTTTGGGATATGTTTCTCGAAAGGGATAAGTTCTTTAAAAAGGTTGTAAAAACAACAGGGTAATTAAATACAACAAGTAAATCAATAAAGTATTGCCATAATTCTTCATCTTGCTGACTGACCGTTTCCTTGGAAATTCATTAGTCCACGTAAATGGTTCAGTTGCACGAAATGTTTTGATTTTGCGTTGGGCGATTATATTATTCATTTCAATGCCACCTCTTTTTACAATTCTATAATAACCAAGGAACTTCTACTACAACCTGGAATGAGCATTGTCAATTTGACACCAATATAAAAATAAAGCTTACGTTTATGAAGTTAAGTTCTATTACAGACAATCACTTGGTCAAAGAGAAATCCGGTCCGAGGGAGAAAGCGCTTGGAGAGCCCTGTGTCCCTTTCTAAAGTGTTGCCAGGAGGATTATTCCCGAATTTAGTAGGAATGGTAGGAAAAAATAATATTTTCGTGTCTTATTAAAAAAACATTAACTTTCGTTCTGATATATTTCTAATATTTTTAAATTATCTGTTAGAATGAGAATATTTTTTTAGCAATAATTTAGATACTGTATTGAAATGTAATTAAAAAATAAAAGATTATTAGTAGAATATATAATTATATAAGTTAGACTGGTAACCCATATTTATTTGTTGTAAAACAATCAATTTCTTTATTCGGATGTAATAAAGATGGTTAAAAAGTGTGCGATTCAAAAGCTGTACGATTGCAAAAGCGAATCCTATGCAGGATGCGGTGTTTCTTTCTTCAAGTAAGTATATTGCAATTCTTGAAGTAGGGTGCCCATAATGAACGAAATTATAAGATTATTTACACAATGCAGCATATAAATAGGAGGTAGTCTTCAACGTAAGCATAATAAAACTTTATATGGAATGGTGTACCGAATACTTAAAAGACGTGATCATGAAATTTCACATTTCCCGAGGAACATTGTAGGGAAATGGCAAAAAAGTTTCAACTTCCCATATAAAAATCAGCGGATTTAGGTGTGTTACTTCGTATATTTGAAATAAATTTAAAAAATATAATTTCAGACTGCCTGGAGAAGAATCAGGGAGAAAAAATGGCTTGATCTCATTCCAAGTCATTCAAATATCAAAAATTATTCCGTTATTTGCAGTCTTCATTTCGGGCCCCAGGATATAGTAAAACATAGTTTAATGCGTTTTACTTTAATCCATCCTTAAAGCATAATTATTATTAACTTATGAAATCAAATTATTGGTTAATATATTATATATCCTATTATATTAGTCTCAGCCTACATTATATTGGTTGGTCACCCTAATGAAAGGGACAGAGGGCTCTCGCGAAGCTATCTCCCTCGGACCGCGTATCGACAGCCTGTGCACATTCCAGGTTGTAATAGAAGTTCCTTGATAATAACAATTATAAAATAACACCGGCCATTTGTTGTCAAAAACTCAGAGATGCCATTAAAGTTTTTTTCTTTTTGTGATTAAATGGCTTTCATAAATGTTTTCGATGAGAAAAGGTCAGTATTTCATTAAGCTATTTAAGTTAAAACTTTTTACTTGTAGGTACTATATTTTTAATAACATAAATTATTTAAGGAATAGTTAAAAAAAAGCTAAGTCAAATGACATACAGCTTGGCCAAAAAGAGTTTGGAAAAAATGAGGGCGCCACTATCTCACTTAACGCACCATAATATAGGAAATCAGTAAGAGAGCCGCTGGGGCGGCTGCTGCAGGTGCAGAAAATCTCAAACGGCGCAAATATAACAACCTTATTGGGAGTTATATATTTGAGCCGTTTGGGGTTGAAACTTTAGGTCCATGGGGTCCGAGTGCTCACCGAGTCTTTCGGGACATCAGCAAACAACTTGTCGACTGTACACGTGACCAGAGGGCTGGGCTTTTCTTTGGCCAAAGAATCAGCATTGCCATTCAACGCGGCAATGCTGCTAGTGTTCTGGGCACTTTTGTCATTGACAGCGATGTGGATGAATTTTTTGATGCCCAATGATTTATTTTGTTTTTATACACGTTTGTACATAATTTGGTAATTTTTAGTCTAGTTTGTATATAGTTAGGTTTAGTACCTGTCTTATTAATTATTTATTTCAAAAATTATAAATTATACTTTGTGTAACTTCTTATGTAAGAGAATTTAATCAAATCGTTAAAAATAAATGTGGAACAATAAACGCTACTCAAAGTCTAACATTTGTCGGCTAAGTAGTGTCGACATCATAGGTTTCCATTTAGTAAAATATTTAGTTCCACTTGTCACCACATCATACTCTTTTTTGCCAAGCTGTATGTGTATAGAAATTCATCATTTTGAGCCAGATAAAAAAAAACGCAGTTACCGGTCACAAAATCTTAACCCTCCTTTATGTATGCATGTCTGTATGTTTATCTGTTCCCCCATAACTTCTAAACTGCTTGTCTTAATTGGACAAATGAAGTATCGTTGGAAGCTTTTTGATCCGCCGCTGGTTTCAGGCTAAGTGACGTCACATTACATTGAATATGGCGCCCTCTAGAGGACATAAAGTCATGAACTGAACAAGTTTTTTTTTAATGATGCCGTGTTGTGTATCAAATGAAAGGGGCTAATTAGCACATTTCAAATATTATATTAAATATTCATAGTGATGTAGCTGTGGTCATATGCCACCTACTCTAACAAAACAATACATTCTAACAGTAGTAAGCGAACATAATATGCTTTAGGGCAAAGTGACTGTACCTACTCTGAACATCACTACGAATATTGTCTTGTTTCATACTTTTAAGACCGTGATTTCTGAACTTACTTTTTGTAATACTAAATAAATCTTTACCGTTTAGGTAGGTATCAAATAATAATTCCATTTTTGTAACATTACAATTTTAAAAAAATGGAATCATTATTTGATACCTACACGGTAAAGATTTATTTTAGCAATAAGTAAATTTAAATTATCCGCTTACTAATACAACAAATATGTCAGATCAGCCATATCAATGATGAGAAAAAGAAATTCAAGATAAGTCCTGTAACAGAAGATATCGAAGTCAAACTATCTGTTCACATCTGTATAAAACTTGAAATTTTGGTATGATTTGATTTTTTTCCAAACTCGAGCGGTGTATTTCAAAGCAATCAGCTGCTCGATAAAGTCTTATTGACAGTTGTCAATGATTGTCTTAAGTGGTCCGATGTTGGAGTTCTTGACCTCATAATACCTACTTATGGTTAGAAATACGTGTAAAACAATACAAAAGTGAAGGCATAATAATATACATGTTTGCAGTAATTTATTTTTTGTTTGTAAGTCAGTGACATTTATTAAACAAGAAAAAACAAAGGAAGGGATTGTTGTAACAAGGAAAAGACAGAATAATAAAAATAATAAAGTGAATGATCAAAGATGAATTGCATGTTGCAATTTAATTAAAACCACATTCGCCTCCACAGCACTTACTTGCATATTGCTACTGATTTGCCGACTGGCTGATATTCTCATTCCAAACATGAACTTCAAATTCCTCATTCAGGCAACCAAGCACTCAATATTAACTACTAATTACGAATGTCCCAAAGTACAGTCACCGACAGTAAAGTTCACGGACATCCAACCTTCTTGCACTGAGCACATCAGACCGTACCGACTTCCAAGTAAAATTCGAACCAAATGGCGTTTTAATAGAGCGAAGCACTTTCACCAACTTAAATCTTTGGGCTTAAAAAAGGCTTTACATCGGTTTAAAGGGATGAGAGTGGCTCAAGCGGCTCGATTGCTGCCTTTAGCTCTGGCCAATTACTCACCGCCTAGTCAAGATTACAATCGCGTTATGTGAGCGACGATTACTCGGCCTGTCATATTTACTTTGGTTTGTTTTCGAGATATTTTTAGAACATTTTACAGAAATAAACTTACTTTGTGAGTAAGAAATAAATGCAAACCTCCTTCCTTAAGTTAATTTTAAATTAAATTATTCCGGTTTCGCATTGTTGTAATTTAATTACCTGTGAATTTTACCACTTTTTTCAAGCAAACTCACCATATTTTTAATAACAAATAAAATAGTAGAATTGGTGGAGAACTTCTCCAGTGATGATCTCTCAGATCTTTATTTATTTAGACTCGTCATTTTTACCTCCTTTAGTTTTAACTTGAAACTGGCTGGCTAGATCGAATTAAAAAAAATGTTCCATTTTCAATTGGCTATAGTCATTTGTTTTATTTAGGAAACACGCACGGAGTCAAAAGTTAAGTTAATTTTCAGTTTGTTAACTCAACTTCAGACTATTTTTTAAGCAAGCAGTGAGCGTGTATTAAAGTTAGACAGAAAAATGAAAAAGGTACGAATTCAAATTATTAAAAAGCCACAGCAGACATTACAGTCTGGCGGGAAAATCGCAAAAAAAAACGTTCGCATTGGAGCTTCGACACAACTCTTTGCTCTTATTTCTGAATATTGAATTCCCGTCGGCCGCAGATAGGCAGTACGGCGTAAAAAAGGCAATTAAAGCTATAAATCATTTGTGTATGCCCTTTTTTCCTACTTTTACCTTTCCTAGCCATAACGGCTGGTTTTATGTGCTCACTGAAACACCACTGCCCGGCCACTGACAACGCTATTTGAAATATGAAAGTTGTAAAGTGATATATCTCCATCAGAACGTTTTTTATGGTGCTTATTTTTTTTACTGCTCAAACAACGTCGTGTGCCGCTCTAAATCAAGCTGATATTTTTACTAAAAATGATTTATTCGTGTTTTAGGAACTTTTGTACGACCAGGAAGTTTCTAGTTGTTGTGAGCTTGTTTGTTACTTAACTTTATACAAATAAATGGCGCTAATAAATTGGACGGTGTTTGGTAAATTTGTTGTAGTTTATTGTTGTTATGTTTATGGTACGTGCAGTTTTTGACGGTTTGGCCTACTTAACTTAAGTTCAATCAGAATTACAGAACATTGATCGCTAAGGTTACTGATACGGGCATTACATTACACATTTAGTACTCATAATTGTCTACACTTATAATCTTATCTTAATTTTACTATCTAATGGTAGCCATAAACAATCATATTACAATTTTATGACTCCTATATCGTTAATGTACCTACCTACATAACTCTATCGAAGAGCACGACATTCAGTAATGTTGTAATTAATGCGTTTTGTTTGATTAAACACCTCTAACCAATTGGGGAATGTCTTTAAATGTGATGTCATCTTGCAGTTAACAGGTAAAAAAACTCGTTTAAAATACCATTTTCACCTATTTTGAGTTTTGGAATTAGCCATTAACAAATAAAATTGCACTGACTCAGTACGAATATTGACACATAGAAACTCGTACAATAAAATCACTAAAATATCATATTTTGCTCTCAATATTCCATTGTCAGAATAATGTACTTACACGGTTCAAAAAAATATCCCTAACGCAGGAAGTTGTAGATACATGTCGTAATGCTTTCAGCTTTCAATACACTACAATAACCAGTCCAACCTTGTTTCAGTGGTCACAACAATGTGGAATCGCGCGTGATCGCTACCCGGTCACTCGCGCACGCGCCGTTTTCCACCCAAGTCAGAACAAGCATCATCATTCACCTCCGGGTGTACAAGGAGGCGCTGGCGGCCGGGATGGAGCCGCTAAGCGAGAACGGGCTCTGTCTATCCGAGCTGGAGCTGCACGGGGGCGGCCACTTACACGAGTCAGTGGCGGCCTCCGTGGGCTCGGCTATCAGCAGCCTCATGGCCCCGCTGCATCATGAGCCCCAGCACACGCCTCTACATCATGCGCCGCCACTGCATCATGAACCGCTGGAAAAGCTCAAATGTGAGTTTTGTTTTTTTATAAGTAGTTTAAGCTGTGTCTACATTAGAGGAGATTGGTCTTAGGAATAACAGAATGGGTCGAACGTCAAGGTTTAGCAACGTTTGCCAATGTCGGTCCGCGGATGGGTGACCAGTTCTTACGTACTCAGACTCCTCTGACTTAAATCTTTGACAGTCGTTTTGGGTTGTCTAATTAGAAGCTAAAAATATGACCTGACACTTGTCTTGCAAAGGAGTATGGTGTGTTAGTTACTAGAGTGTAGGGGTGTCGTTCGCTATAGGCCTCACTCATCAGAAGGCTTAAAGTCACCCAAAGGGCAATGGTCGGAGTTTCCTTGCGTGATCGAATCAGGAATGATGATATCCACAAGAGAACCAAGGTTACCGACATAGCCCGAAGGATCGCCAAACTGAAGTGGTAGTGGGCAGGGCACATTGCTCGCAGAACAGATGTTCGATGGGGTCGAAAAGTTCAGGAGTGGCAACCGCGTACCGGAAGATGCAGCGTTAGCGCAGCTTCCCACAAGGTGAACCGATGACCTGGTGAGGGTCGCGGGTAGCCGATGGATGCGAGACGCACAGGACCGGTTGTTGTGGCGACACTTGGGAGAGGCCTATATCCAGCAGTGGACGTCTTTCGGCTGATATGATGATGGGGGTGTGATAGGCAGTCACTCCATGTAAAATACTGGTATTCAGCTGCATCCGGTTAGACTGAAAGCTGACCCTCAAAATAGTTGGGAAAAGGCAAGACAATTAAACTACATACACTGGAAATAGATATATGTAGTTTTATAAGGATAGTGTAACTTCTCTTAATGTAGGTAGTGTTATGCTATAAAATTGGATATTCATAATACTGCCATTATACAGGACTACGTTCATATTCTGTAAAAGATAAAAAAGAAATCTGCTTTTCAAAGAACATCACAAGTTAATAAGCGCTACGCCAAAATGCTAAGGCGTAGCACTTTCAGCAAAACAATAAGATTTTTATGTGGAACATTTTTAATAAATGGGTATCTTCCAATCACATCTATATACGATTCCGTATAGAGGAGAACCAACGAGGATCTCTTATATTGGCGAATAAATCCCGTTTTAAACTCGACCCGGCCAGTAAATAAAATAAAGGGGAGTTCTCGCGTTTCATTTCGCGACGCGCGACGCACGCTCGCATACGATCGAGTCGTTCGCCGCGTTTTATTTTTATGAAGATATGTAGCTTCTCCTGTCCTCAGATACGAACCTACAAAGGATTTGGCGAGGTAAATAAATGCACTCTTTTCGCCTTTTGTGCCCGATATATGCGGTCTCGAATTTTATTGAAATTTCGTTACATTTCAAGTTCGGCCTGGAGAATTGTCGTATCAGATAGAGTCGGTGATCGAATTTAAATGTCTTGTACAAATGAAACTTTGATGCACTATACTTTGTATTTTTCATCAGACAAAGACCCTCCCATATTGAACTCGTTTTTCTCATAGACTGCCGAAGAATATTATGATATCACATACACTAATACTAATAACTCAACAAACCGCTTTAATTTCACTCCTCTCGATCATAATTTTATTTATACAACACAGCAATAAAAATTACATGACTTTTGTCATCAATACTCGACAAAAGACTTCAGCGCACGTGGTACAGTCGCGATGACTTTGTTAATGGAGTGACGGCAAATAAAAAGCGGCGATCGTCACAGGCGATCGGGCGGGAGGACCGTGACGCGATGTGGGCGCACTTTGTATACAAAATTAGGGATTATTCACCTCCCGCCCGCGTGACACGCAATTCGCCTCTTTTGTCTACGTCAGTACCTACATGTCACGCTACACATCCCGATGCGCATTTTTTTGCTTTTGCTTTTTTTGTTGGTTTGGTAAACAACAATAATCTAACATTTTGGAAGTCAACATAGAGCAACATTAAAAAGTATTAAATTGACGCATCCGAGCCATTCTTTGAAACAATAGAAAGACTCTTATTGTTCTCACTTTTAATCATAACGAGGTGGCTCAGGAATTAACTTACATAAGAATTTTGGTTTTAGTCCCAGCATTGGGACAATTGCGTGTTAATAAAAAAATAACACGTACATAGGTCATAATTCACTGCCAACTGAAACGAAACTTAGCACCTTCTCTTTCGCAGAGCGTACCTTTTACAAACTCACCATAATCCGATCCACAACTACCTGTTTTACAAATGAAGACATTACAATAGCTTGCACAAGGAAACAATTTGCTCAATACAATTACAAGCAAATCAACTGAAGCTAGGGTGCCGTCTAATCGGATAGTTTTTACAAACACATCAGCATCGGATTACGCGCCCCCTATGTGTTTAGTTACGCAATTAGTCATGCCGCTAGGGACACAGAGTTTTAAAAACTTTTTTTTTTTGTTAAAATGTTTGTTTTTTTTAAAGTAGAATGTGTTACCGTAATATCCGTCCCAATATTTGTGGTCTTTTAATTCAAATAAGGTATTTGAGTGTTTTTTTGGAAAAATAATAGGTAACTACCCAATATCTGCGAAAAACGCGAGTATTTTGAGACGAATGAGCCATCATAACAAAAGTTTTTTTTTCTAAAATTAGCTCGTTCTCACTATGTCATGATAACTTATCAAGAAGTCGCTAACTTTTTAAATATTTATTCTTCATAAAAATAGCGCCATTTCAGCATTTTGCACGTGAGGCTGACGTAAACGCAACGATTTGCAATCCATCACTGTTGGACAAAAAGAGCAGCAGAGGCAATCATTTAAAGTCAATTTGAATGAATCGGGTATCATCCCTCTCTTTCACGACACAACGTTTTTAATAAAACAAAACGTTTTGTCTCCCTTGCTCAGGAAAAAACAACCCTCCGTAGTCGGTGGAGCATTATATTGCGATGATTAGGGTTGCACTTGCCGCTTTTGCCATTGAATTTAAATAGGGGATTAAAATGCTACTGTGTGCATTATATTATTAAAGCTCTATTGTGCGTTACTTCATTACGCGATTGCTGTCGTCATTTTTGTCTTTGTTTGTATTCTCACTTTTATAGCATTCAATTTCCTTGATTGTGTGTGTAATACATTTTATGCAACCTAAACCTTGTATCTTGGCTTTGGCATATGCAAGTACACCTGTCTGAGTCCAACCTACGTGATTGGATCGTAAAAAGTCTTTGCAGAAATTGTGTCTTGATTTTTTTGCATATGCGGTTCAAAAATCTCATCTGTTCTGCGTATGATATTGCTACTCCAGGCTTATCCGTCGAAGATTGTTCCCATATCCCGAGATTTTTATAAAATAGGCGAAAAACACGTTTCGTGGCTTTAATTTTAAATTGATCAGGTTTTGCGAAATCTTATTAAAGCCTCCTCGTTCGTTGATTCTGTCGATGCCTTTTTTCACCTCATCCAGCAGCGCTAAACCGGGGGCGGATCTCATTATTTCCTTGGAACAAAATATGGAAAATTAATTACGCGGGATTTGAGCGCATTACTTTTATCACATGTGAAAATTACTGACATTTTTCCTGTTTTACGGATTAGATACCTATTGTGAAACGTTATGTATATTTTTATTTATACTGGTAATAAAATAAAACTAATTCTAGGACTACTATTGCGTCCATTTCAGAATTATGATAACTATAATTGTCTCGTTTACAAAACGATGGCCCCATCAATTTCACGTTCATCTAAACAACATTAGCTCAATTAATTTTACGGCATTATAGGATATTAAGATAATCCTAGGTCATTAAATAAGCAAAACAATCGCTTATGGAGTCGATTAAACATATTTAATAAGAAAAACAAACATTCTTTTCATCGATTAAGCAACTTTGTGTTGGGAAGTTTGCCAAACAAAGAATTGGGAAGCTCGGCGCGCACGTAATCAACCATTTTGTGATGCGAAGGATTACAAGTTGCCGCTCACTAAGATGTTACACTCATTTTGGACTAATATTCCGAGTAGGCTGATTAATTTACGATACTTTCCATTTGCGTTTCACTTTCATCAACGATATATTGCGTAGTTCAAAGAACATTAAATATGTTTTGATGTTGGTTTATCATCTTTTCGGCACAGAAGCTAATGAGTTTTTAGAAATATTGTATGCTTAGCATATTCCATAGCTAACAGCTAACATCTTATATTTCAGATCTAACAAAAGAGATGAAGTTTTATCGGTGTTCCAGTATGTAATTTGTGCATATTTCATCAAGTAGGTTGGTGTGTGCCCATGAGGTGTGAGGCCACGGGCCCAAACAAATATTTGTAGTGTTAGTTCACGTCTCGGGTCGAGATTACTGACTTTATCTAAATGTACCCACATCTGACCGACGCGACGCACGCGCAGCACAACGTGCTTATAGATTACATTAGAATGTTTCACTTCACAAAATTTATTAGTCAAGTGATTCAAGTTCATTTAGCTCTTTACTTTGTTTGTGGTTTCGAAGTCACACTTTTAATTTCTGAGCTGATAGTCCTTCAGACCACCGACGGAATAATTTGCTTAGTATAATTATTCCGTCCAAAAATTTAATAAATCACATTAAAAAAAGTTAAAAAAAACGCGAATCGCGTTCCGACGTTGTGAATCTGTAGGAACCGTTTGATCCACATTTTTTCTATCCAAGCGGTTTTGTTTTACAAGTTATAAAATCACAGAGAGACATTATTTATCTGTCTTGTAGCAAAAAAATCTGCAAAAACCCGGTGCCACAGTGTCTGCCTCTGCCGAACAACCCTGCGCGTTACTATAAAGTATTTTTTCAATAGAAAAAAATAATGCATCCCCCTGACACATGAGTCTAACACCGGGGCCCGTTGTCGCCTGCTTTGATCGCCGTCCCTGGCGATAAATTACTGTGCTTTTTTATTATAATTGATGTTTAGAAAGAGATATTATACTGACAAATTTTGCGATGCAAAAACGTAAAAGATGTCGCGTGTGTGTGACTGTTTCTAGAGAAATATCGTTGGTGCGTAGCGTAAAATATTGATTTGGTTAGAAAGAAAATATAATGAAAAATCAATGTTTACAGAAAATTTGTAATTACATTCCTTACCTACCCCAGACTAGTATTGTGTTATACGTGTGCCCCAGATAAGAATTTTAGTTTTGAATACATTGCACATGGATAAAAGAGTCCAAGGAACATTATACTATTTTCAGAGTTATCTGGCCATTTTATTTCATGCATCACATTTCACAGCGAGCTTATAAAGCTATTTTATCTAACTACTGATTTAATACTTTAATCGTCTTTTAGCCTAAATCAAGTCAAAACTCATAATAACTTTATACATTCATAAGCATCTATTAACATGTGCTCGAGCTATTAAACTTTGTCATCGGCAATTAGTGAAGGCGAAACTAAATAAATAAAAAGCTGGGCATACCTCGCTAGACATGTGACAGCCATTCTGAACGCCTGTTAACAAATTAAACCGATTTGTTCTGTTATTCTAATAGGGCGGCTATGGGAAGTGTTTGTGTCGAGCATATTTTGACAAAATTTATTGCTACCACGCCTCCTCCACGGGCCTTTTTTCTGCTCCTCAAAGAGGGCGGATGCCGTGACATCTGTCGCGCAGAAAACGTTGTCACGCCCTCCCACGGAAAAACTTATGAATTTTAGAAATATTGACATACACTACTTTATCGTGTCATCCCAAAACGTTGAATAAATATACCAGTTAGAATCCAACAAAGTTCTTGCAGGTGTTGTTTTTCTTTAACTAATTTTAATGTCGTAATAGGGAAACTAACGACGAAAACGAAATGATTACATCATTAGTAGATTTTAGACCAAAATTATCGAAAGGTATTTGAATGAGCTTCAGCTATTTCAAATGCAGGAAACAGTCTCACTCCTATCTCTATAAATGATCCATCAACATTACGAGGAAATGATTGTAATTAATTAAATCCCTTCCGCGGCCACATTAGTTATTGACAAAAGTCAAGTAACGACACATCTCAGCGGGAGTTCACTGATGTATCGGCAAACAATAAGTCAACGGTACAAACGCACAATATTTACAATGTGTGTGATTGATAGTGGATGATAGTGACAGATGTCGGGTCAACCCTTGCGCTGCGACCGGCCCATCTGTCACCCAACCTCGCCATAATGGTCAGAGATACCCAACTATCTTTTTCCACAATTGCACCGCTCAAAATCAGTTCCTAAGTCGTTCTCGCCACAAATGACTCTCGTTTACGTACTCAATTATTTGCAAACATCAAATAACCGAATCTGAACACAATAAAATAAAGATCATTTGCAATCGACATTCCCCTTTTATATCACCAATTCTAAAATGTATTTATTTCTTATCTTGAATAATGACGCCATAAAGATACGTTTTTATAACACAAGGGCAGGTAATGTAGGTATATCAAAAATAATGCTCTCATCTTTTGTATAATATTACTTTCCGTTTATACTCATTTTATTTGTTGCTATAAAAGGGAAGAATAACGGTTGTTAAAACAGTATCTGTACACATTGTACAAACACAGGAGACTTGGCAATAAATCTTTTTATTTTATGACAAATTGTTGTCTGAACGGTAGCTCAGTCACCCTCGTGTAACAAAAGATCTAGAACAAACAGCAACATAATGCTATGATGGTCAAACACCACCACGACGTGAACTATTTGTAAACATAAACACAATGATACCGCCCTGCTGCAATAACTGTATGAAAGTACACAAAATACTGCATTGTACCACTCTGATTTATAGCTTTTAGGGCAGTTGGTTCGTTGGAACTTTATATAAAATGTAAGAGAAAGAGCCGAAAGACTAAACAAGTGTTTAATTGCAAGATTGTTGTACAGGCCTTTGATACTAGTGATATAAATACTACCAAATGGAATATAATAAACATTGTTAATTTGGAACGAGTTGCAACTATAAGTATGCATTTCATGTGGTATTAGAATAAAATACGGTGACACTAACGTGAAATATGATACGAGCATCTAACAAAAGCGAATGACGTCGCTTTATGAGTTGCCACGGTCCCCGGGACCCTGCCTCATAATTATAATATTATGACTTCACATTATTCCACAAATATGGTTGTATGGCTCAAACCCTTGGAGGTGGGAGAGATAACCTATTGTATTGGCACATTTACAACATAAAAGCTTATTACTACCAGCACCCCTTGATAAAAATTGTACATTTTATGCATTCTAATATTTTTCTGCGAGAGAATAGCAAGGAAAATGATGTTGCCATGCTAACAGGGTTGGCATCACCTACCGAAGTTATAAGGCATAAATATAACGCTATAACTACGACCCCTAAACAGATCGTGACTATAATTTTGTAATCACCATAAAATCTGTATCACCGCACTAATATATTTATGACATTACAGCTCCCACTAATATTTATGCAAATTGAAAACGTGCAGAATGGCATCGTTTACGCGACCCTAATCCCTGTATAACGGAGACCAACATCGACATATGTCGCTTTTCACTGTTATATTTTATTCTACTAGTTGTATTCGATATTTTGAGAGGGTTTCTATGGACTTTTAGTAGCTCTGTAATGGCATCGTCCAAATAACAAGCTAATAAGATAGTCACGCGACCAGTCTGCTTAAATTCACTGCCACACTGTAGAGACGAGATTAGCTTTTCTTTTGGCATTTTCATTAGCAGGCACATTATCCGTTGATAACCACATTAAGGAGTGTTAAAGCAAAAAAGGTTCTATTCTTTAAAGCCATCTGAAGATACAACATTCTTAACGGAGAGTTATTTCAGAAAAGTTTAAGCTTCACCCCGATCCGCGATTCATTTGTAAACAGAATACGGCAAACCACAACACCCTATTCGACTTGTCATCATAGTAGATTTGTGCACCAAATAGGAAAAGTAATTTGTGTCCATATGGGACCAGTGATTGCCTTCTGAACACTCTCACCCTCGACCGGGTCGCCGAATAGTCTTTTGGTGGCCAATTTCCACGACCCCAACTCATTTCCTTAGATCTCTTTTAATATCGCAGAACACGCTCCGATGTTCTTACATTGTGCTCGGTTTTGTTAGGGTTACATAATTTGGGTTATATCATAAATGGAGTCAATTTATTTTATAAATACCTGGGAATTGGGTACCTATCGATGTTTTGTTTTATGCTACGACCTTTGCAGATTAAACGAATATTGTTGATGTTGAAAAAAGCGATAAAGTAAATATTTACAGACATTTAATAGGTACTGTCCAATCTTTAATTAATACCGAGGAAGAAACAATGCATCATACTAGGTTATTAAATTTCCCCGTTTTCTTTCCCCTAAGTTAGGTTAAGAGGAGCGAGGAAGCGGCTTGCGGCTAGTAAATAGTAATAATTTCGTGAGGCATTTTTACAAGTCTCAGGTGGTCGGTAATTTGCTTGCGGCAGAGGAAGGGTTACACTGATTTATCTCGCTCGTAATGCGCGCCCGGGGACGCACTAGTTCGCCCTGCGCTCTTCCCACAAACCATAAACACTAATTTATCTAGCACCGCAAATTAGTTGCTTTGTATGATATTCACTCGTGATTTAACGATCTTGTTTTCTTTATGATGATCATAACTAACCGAAATAACTCCCACTCCAACGAAATACGACTCGCATAATTTTAAATAAAGTGAGTAAATTGTATGAAAACTGAGTTGTTAATAGAGCTAATGGCGCCTTACACTCACCGCACGCTGTAAAATGTGTAACGAGTGCGTGCGAGTGTGCGACCTTGAGACCGATACACACGTGGCCAATAAACAAAAGGCGAGGAATCCTCGAAGCGTACGTGTCATGTCTCTTCGCAACAATAACGAAACATGAAAAATTTCCAGACGCCCACATCAGACTGATAAATGGCTTCCGAAAATCCAAAAGGAAGTTACAGCTTACTTGGGATTTGGTCTAGAACCTCTCACGTCCCATAACTGCTGCACTCCGCTTTATTACAATTACCATAAGCCTCAAAGTCCCGCACTCCACGGTTGGCGAGTGTGACTTCATCATTTTGAACCTACTTACAAGTGCGGTAAGACGGTTATTGCTTGGGTGAAATAGAAACCGCGACCGAGACGTACACTCGGTACAGTCGCAGACAACTTTAGCACTTACCCCTGTTCTTTTAAGATTGGAGTTGCAAGTGTAGAAGTGATCCGCGCGAAAGTTATGCGTCGTTCGTGCCGCCGAGCGGTCCACTCTTTACATTTTATGTACGTGTACGATATGTTGGCGGCTATTTGGAATACTAATTGAGCATGCCTACGGATTCCAAATCTTGTCTATTTACTCTTTCCGGGACGAAAAATAAGTTATCGTAACACTCTTGTTGAGATTCTTTTTATTGGCAATATTATCTCTGAATTGTAGTCCTCTTCCTTTTAGTTCGTATAGATATTTAGCAAATATGAACTTTCCAGTTTTACGATAACTGAATAAACACAGGTAGTTCTAATTTATATTTCAAACACCGTTTTCCTCGACAGCATCCAATCTACAATTTGAATGGAAAACCAGTAAACCGCGAAATGATGATGAATCGCGCCAGAGAAAAGGCCTGGCAGAGCGAGATAGAGTCTAAACACAACCGTAGGCGAGACAAGGACGCAAGGTGGGGAAATTAGCTGATGCTTCCGTGAATTTGTGTACGTTTTCAATGAACCTCTTTACGGTAGGTAAAATAGGAATAAAATGGATGGGCCATAATCCGCCAGCCATTTATAACTTACACGCCATTAATTTGAGTGATAATTCATGAATAGCGACGCGATTGGTCGTAGATATTGGATTCGGTAAAGTACACAGTAGCCGTGCCTACCGAAACTCGCGTATTACAACTCCTTATCGCTCCGGTAGGTGGGTAATCTAATCAAATTTTACAGTGAATGCTTTATGCATTTTGTAATAATTTATATGCGTCCTATATACCAAAATATGTAGCATGTGTTAGCTTTGTTTTAATAATTTAAATGTACTTAAGATAATGAGTAAAGTTCACGTACGTAGTAGTGTTACATAAATGATGGTGTTTAGCATGAGAACGGTCTTTTAGTGTGTGCCTTGTTAATCGGGGCACTCCTAGTTGAGTCACTGTGGCCCACTGTGCCACGGACATCTCACATTATTGTAATTACTCAGCCATTACCTCATGTCTCTGGGCGTACAGCTGTGATACGGTGTCTCTACTCATATCAACAACGTAAACGACACTTCAACTAGATTTTCTGGATAGTATGACTCCAATTAATCTAATAATAACTGTCTACACCACATAGATTTCTATCTACCTATTTAGGATAAACTTTGTTACTATTGTAAATGTAAAGCTCTTGCGTTTGACTTGATGAAAATAGTCCTAGGTTTTCCGATGACGGTAATCATATTAACTCTCAATCTATAAAAAATAGACGAGACAATTTACCTGCGATTGGGTTATTTTATGGATTGAGAATTAATATGATTTTTATGCCTGTGGACAGAATATGTATTATATGTCACAGCCAAATAGCTTTATCAGCCGTTTAATTGACTGCCTAGCAATTTCATCGAACGGCTCTATTTATTAAGTGACATCCCAGCATTTAATTGAACAGTTAGGCAAATGACTTGGTTCAATATCGTTTAATGACTTGCCTAGCCAAGTAGCGGAACATGCACAGGGAACTTAGGGAACTAACCTCCCGGTTCCTTTAAACCCTGCAGACAGAAATAGTCACTTAGGTTAGAATGTTGAAATTGATTGTTTTTTGAATTTAGAATTCCCAAAATTAAATAATTCACATATTTTCGTGACACGGTTATACTATTCAATGAACGACCTAAGCATCTGCTAGCCCGTTAATAAAATGTTGTATTAGACGCATTGGCTGGATGTGATTTAGGCCGCTAATTAAAAGGCGACGTTCAATGAAAAGTCTAGGCAGCTAATTTAACGGCTGATTGAGCCAGCTGGCTGCGACATATATAGGTATACATAATCGGCTTGAACAGATCATTTGAAATTAAAAAAATCAAACAAAGTTTTCTTCTTTTTAGAATATGGAGTGCGCTGGCTTTAAATTAACATTTTTTTTTACCTAAAGCACTCACATCTATTTAACTCCTCTCCTAAGCTCTACTATCGCTGACTGAAGTATTAACATGATTGACGTACCAACATCTTACGACAAAATCACATATATCAAGTTCCATTGCCTCACAACATTACTAAACACCTCACTTCATCCGTGGACCACCTCCAGTGACCTCAAGTCACGACAGTGTACACAAAGCATAGCCCATAGACAAGTACAGCCGGAAGTAGGTGCTTGTAGGCCGTCAGTGCTTCCGTCTCGGCTATCAGGATTATGTTATTAAGCAGACGCCATCGCACCGCGGTGGTCGCTGATAATGGCTGCTTAACATTTACTAACAATCCCATTGAGTGCACCAAACGATTAACTGGAGTTAATTGGACTGAATATGGGATTGAGTGTTTTGATAAGTTTGGGCTGCTGTAAGTTTAGCATGCTGGGAGAATGTTCTATACGTTTTTTATTGTTTTCACATTTTACATATGGAAAACAAAATGTCATGTATTCATAAAAAAACCGGCCAAGTGTGAGTCGGACTCACACACGAAGGGTTCCGTACCATTATCTATGAAAAACAGCAAAAATATCACGTTTGTTGTATGGGAGCCCCACTTAAATATTTATTCTCCTCTGCTTTTGGTGTTTGTTGTTACAGCGTCAACAAAAATACATCATCTGTGAAAATTTCAACTGTCTAGCTATCACGGTTCATGATACAGCCTGGTGACAGACAGACGGACAGACAGACAGACGGACAGCGGAGTCTTAGTAATAGGTTCCCGTTTTTACCCTTTGGGTACGAAACCCTTAAAAAAATGTTTTAGATTCTGGACTGACGCTACCGTCCATTTTTTGAAACCGTGATTTTTGTTTCTACATAGAGCCATTCGTTTTTGGAGGCAGAATATTTTCAAACGGTGTTTCTCTAGTACCGATATCCAAAATGTTGACAAGTATGACATACCACACAACACTATCTCAAACAACAGTGTAAAATGTCATATTACGATAGACTGTTTTCTACGTAACAAAACAATAATTGGTCGGCGAAATCATTCCAAGGAGTTCATTCGTGTAGCTGTAGACAATACAGTTAATTATAATAAATCTTAATTAATACACGTAGATTTATTTCCGCAACCATGTTTCACTCATGTCTTCAAAACCGTCACAATGGATTAGTTCTGATTTCGAGTGCTCTACCGTTAATACGAAAACTAATAACAGTTATCTATTTATGTCGTTAAGACAATAAATATTTATTAGCATTTATTGCTAATCGTGACTTATATTAATGTGCTTGTTTCGAGAAGTAATTCTACTTTGTTGTTAAAATATTGAGCTATCATTAATCTAGTTCCAATGAGAAAAATACTTTTGTGAAATACTCATTTAGAAAAAATAATTCACCAAGTTACCTACATCTAAACCAATTAGTTACGCCTTGTTTCTTTGTAATGGGATTAATTTTGGAGTTAGAAAAAACAGATCATTTTTAATAAATAGTTTTAAAGTTGTTTAAGACAATACCTAGATGAAAATTTACCATAATTCCCCCTTATCGTTGAGCCTAAAATGTTGGAAAAAATTCTTAAAATATTTATTTATTTATTAAAAACTTAATGCACACAAGCAGAGGCTGACTTAATGACTTACAAATAGTCCTTTATATATAGATTATGGATAGTCTATAAATAAGTTTTTAAAATTTCACGTCAAAAAGTTATGATTCGTTCGGAATATTTTGCGCCCCAGTCCAACCCACACTTGGCCGGTTTTCTTAACTTGTACGTCTGCTGACTCTCGTAACAGCCAGAGCTCAGAGCAGAAGGTACGAGTACGAGCCAGCAGGGCAGCGCTCGTAAATTACCCGCACTTATCTATATTTACCTCGCGCGACTATCTGTCTTTAATGTAAATACAAAATTCCCTGTTTATATTCTTACACGTTTTTTCTACAGCCTCTAAAATTTATAACTTTACGACTCCGGGACGTATCTCCTAGCTGCAAAGTTTGATGTTCGTGCTAAATTAAAAAATAATGGAATAATATCGTTTTATGGGATGGCGGAAAGAATTTCAATATTTTAATCTAGATCATGGTTTTCCGAGAAAAGCGTCTTTAATCAATGTTTAAATTTCGTACTGCTTAAAAGCTGTAAAACAAGACTTAAAACCAGAAAAGTTAATGCTTCTTAGAAATCGAGCTTTTTTATAGGCAATACGTGAATTAGTCTTACCAAAGAGTATCGTGTTACCCAGTTACTGGGTTGTGGTGGTCAAATGAGCAGTTGAATATAAAATACTAAATACTGTTTTTGTATTATTGATATGCACGGACTTGACCACTTACTCACCCTGATGATGAGGTCGAAGATGGAGCACGCTTGCGGCCAAGCCTAGAAGTAACCTATTCACTCTTGACTTAAAGTCTCCCAGGTTGAAGCTATCAGGAAACACAAACTCTGGCAGGGTATGGAATGGTATAAAGATGGATCCGGTTCTTCTAGAAGTCGACCCTTTATTGGGTGAAAACTAGGCAGATTGATTGAATGAATGGCTAAATTTAACAAAATTTATCTAAAAATGTACAATAAATACTTACTAACAGTGAAAATTGATCGAAAAACCAACGAGATATAACTATTTTAAACAAATATATCTGTCCCTCTCGCGAGAACACTGTTTTGTGTGGCAGCTGTATAGGCGCCATGAACTTTGATGTCAAAGTCCATATCGGACTTCTCTATCTAATTGTAAACTTTGAAGCTTTATAACTTCATAACCGATGAATTTATTTTAAAAATTATTTCATAAGTGGTTTCTAAAGCTAATAAGTAAGTATTTCAATTTTTAAATAAAAAAATAGCATGCATATACCCTAAGTATTTCATTTTGCTAATAAATTAATTGCATGCATTTGTTGGACATATTGGTATAGGCAGGAAATATCTAAGCAAAGACACAGTTATCAACATTACCTAATATAAATTCATTGTTTGACACAGTTCTGTCTAATCTAGTTTCAGCAAATAGAAAGCTAACTATCGCGTGTTATCCTGCCGGCGTGAATTACCCCGTGTTTGTTAAAAATAGCGGTTTGTAATGTTCCGCTATAAACTGCGATATGAGCACTTTTAATCACGATACCCTTGGCAAATTGTCTATTGTGCTATGACTGGTCGGAAGTACAGACGGTTACGTATTTGGTAAACATTGCAGTAACATTAGGTCACTTTAAGAATTTACAGGTTTGTTCATATTTTTTTGAACCACATGCTTATTTATTCAAATACTAATTAGCATATTATTTATGTTTGCTTATATACTGATTAGTCGATTCTTAATTAAATTATTTAATAAATAATATTCTAACCGCCTATTTCGCATGGAGCAGATTAATCATATGATTCATCTGCTCCATGCGAAATAGGCGGTTTTTTTGTTGAGTTACTTGATGTAATACCGCGTCTATATTCTCAAAGATTTCTACTTTTATGTCACAATCATTATCAAAAATTGCGTCTTGTACTAAATAAATATAAATAAAACATTGTACCGCACTCACGTACGTGGATCGGCACACGTAGTTACCATACAAAGTTTTATTTATTTAATGATTTTCAATGCGGTTGACTAATTTTATTTTTGCAAAAATATGTAAATAATGTCTCCGTACAAACAAAACAAGCGTCATTCAGATAGATAACTATGTTCACCATCACTTGTATTTACTTATATTATACTATCTTGTCTTAGTATTTGTTTCTGTCATTCTTTTCATAGCATTCTGGAATGAAACTGGTTTTAATTAACCATTGTAATTTTTTCACATACCTATGTAACAAACAAATGGTCGTTATCGTAACTGTTTAGACACGCTAAATTAGTTTTCCATTGAGTTTAGTAACACTGTTTTTACTTCCAACATAACTTACAATTACAAACTAAAGTTAAACTTAATACAACATTTAATATTGTCATAGAGCACTAGAAGACAAACACAAATAAACAAATAATATGATACAACACGGTCGGGTAACATCGTGTGTGGAATATAAAACACTTTTATGTGCGATTGCGTCCACAGTTGATCACATTTAACGAGAGTGTAGAGGAGACGGTTTAGAGCCCCAATAAAACAATAAACGCGCTCTTATCACGCGTTATCAAACGCAGCAAACATTAAATTTATTTGTACGCGTTCCTTGTTAATGTACTCGTAAATACGTTTGTACGGACCGACGTTTGTTCTACACTGACATGATAACGTACACTAATTGTGGTCCTTAAAATAACCACAGCTATGAAAGTGGTTATGCTAAATGATTTACAAATGACTAAACACTTGCTTTGAGGCAGGGTTTTTTTACGAGTTAGCTATGTATTGTAGTAGCACGCGCATCTATTACATATCAGACTTAATTAACCCGCGATCAAAAAAGAGGGTTGTTATAAGTGAGACGTGTGTATCTGTGTCTGTCTGTGGCATCTTAGCTCCTAAACGGATAAACCGACTTTGATTGTATTTTATTTATTTACTTCAAATGCTTACTATACTAACAGTTTGCACCAATGCGTATAGAAAGCCAACAACATAGAATTAATCTTACAATCTAAAAAAAAATACAATTAATCAATTAGTTTGTTTTGTTTCAAAGGTAATTTAATCTTGAGTTTTCTTAGCTACGATTCTAGAAAATCGGTTCAGCCGTTTGAAGATCATCAGCTATTTTCTAGTTGATGAAGGAATATGCGCAACTTCTCTAGGTTTGATCAATTCGTTTTTTTTAAATGATATGCATATAACATGGTAATATTGACCTGATGCTGCAGCATGGCCTGAGGTCTGCAGAATATCCAACTCCTCACTTAGTTACAGCAGAGGTATCGCGTTTGGGCTCCCTGGAATGGTTTCGATTAACAGATTATAGATAGATTAGTAACCTTGACCTCATGCTACAACATAACCTGGAATCTGCAGGATACTCAACTCCTCACTTCGTTACAGCATGCGTTTTGTGTTTGGGTTAATTTAAATGATCTCAATTAAATGAGTTGGGTATTCTGCAGACCTCAGGTCTGCTGCAGGAACTCGTTCAATCGATATGATATTAGGTTGGTATACGGTGACTACATTGTACTCTATGATCTAGGTGATGATCATACAGTTTTAACTGGTACCTAATATGTGAAAAAAGTATAAAGAGCATAAAATAAAAATTCAATTAAAAATATATTTTATTTAACGTTCGCATTTCAGAGGGCCAATTCTACAATTTTTTTAAATAGGTATGAAAATTGAAGCTTTTTTGACATATTGCGACTGCCATGAGAACGAAAACGTTGCTTAAAAATTAGAAGAATTGGCACTCAGGTGAACAACCCTTATTCAGCAGCGCATAAACGTGCATCTTTTTGCATTTTTATTCACGGTCGCTAGCTCATCCGGTTCGAAGGACCAAAAGATGAATGCGTTGCTGAAGAGCTTTTTAAATAATAATGTAGAGTCACAAATCTTATGCGTTTCTACGTATATGATCTTCTGAAGGTTTTCTGGTTTTGGGTGGCTAAATAATAGGATGTAACAATATGCCTAATAGGTACATCTGGCGGTTGCCAATCAACATTTTACAGAATGTAGTGTTGATTAAAGTAGACGGTAGATTTAAATATATCACCCGAAGCACCCAAATAACAAATAATTGAGATTTTCAAATTTGTGTCATACGTCTACAAAACATAAAATAACATTGTCTGAACTTTACAATCAATTCAATATTTTTTAAACAACTTCACATAACATTATGTCAATGAAAATGATGGCCGAAATTTTTCGAGTACAGCATTTATTCTTCAAATTAAAAATAAACAGTACATTAAAATAAAGAAAGAATTACAATGCGGTCAATTTTTTAATTGTAATTGCTGACAGCATTCCCTGCTATCAATTGTACGGTTCGTGACTTTTCCCAAAACAATGGGATCAGAGCACGTTACAGCGAAGACGACGACTTTAAATAAACATCGATAAAAAATCAGTTATAACGATATTAACAATGGAAAATAACGTGCATTTCACCACGCTGTTGTAATGAAAATAAACTTCTACTACGAAGTGAATTTTCAAATGTAGGTAGAGCTGTCACTAAATATCTTGTTCATCACGAAAGTTTATTTGTTAAACGTTTAAAATGGATCAGGATAAACGCAATCCGATTAAATTTTTATTTGAGTAAACAAAGATTTATTAATATCAGATAAGACAGGGAAGTATATTTTTCCAGTAGCTGAATTGCTATAAGCAATAACCACGACAACCGTTTTCAAAAATACCAGCATTCTGAATTATTATAATCGTTCGAAGTATCATTTTTATTGTGTTTTTTCACATTCACAAAATTTATTGAAAAGCATGCATGTGTTGGTCTCATATGGCGCTCGCTATAAATAAGGGCGCGCTCACACGGCCGCGTCTCCAGTGACTAATTTGTTAACAAGTGTTCAGGGACACTTAATTACGCTGCAAGCAGCGGGGCGTCATCGTCGTTCAACGAATACATTACTTTGTCAAGATATCCTTGTTAAATAATGCGGCTATTAGTAACCTTAATTGAATTTATGGAAGCATGCACGTTTCATGTTATGCTTCCGTGATTACTTGCTTGATGAGCTTTCTTGTGAAATTGGAAATCATAATTTTGTTGGAATGCATTGATTCAAATGAAATGAACATTAGGAGTATTCAGGCAATGTGTTTAATTATCATGTTGATTTGCTAACTTGCAATCCTAACATTCATTTAGATAGATACGTTCAAAGTTTTGTTACAAACGGTTTGGATATTACTTCATTCATGCGATCAGACACTATCACCAAGTTCAAATACAAAGTTTATTTTAAGACAATTTACAATTAATGTCACGCGAGTATGTACGGATACGCTTCGATCAAGTCATGTAAACTTGTTATATAACTCAAGGAAAAGCGTATTAATGACTAATAACTGGTTCCTAAATTGAGAACTTGAAGTTGAGAACTTGTTGACAAAGTTTACTTTCGCGTGTAAACTCGTCAAGCTTTAGCGTTAAGAGCGTGTACGCCGTATGTCATTTCATACAAACTTTCAAGTCCTTTTTCTTCAAAATGAATGAACTGATTTTAACGAAACTTGGTATGCATACGCTAGACATCCAGGTCTAAATAGTTATCAGAAAACATTTTTGAAAAAGAGTTCAGGGGGAAAGATATAGTGATTTTTCACTTTCTATAGACAACTTAAAATCGCTCTCTCTCTCCCTCTAAAACCTTTTTCAAAAATGTTTTCTGATAACTATTTAGACCTGGATATCTAGCGTATGCATACCAAGTTTCGTTAAAATCGGTTCATTCATTTTGAAGAATAAGGATTTGAAAGTTTGTATGAAAAGCCGTACCGCGTAAACGCTCTTAATAGGAATATCTTTCTTTTGATATTAAAACCATTGAAATTAATATTTATTATTTTGTACTGTAATAAAATCTGAATCCTAAATCATTTAGGACATGTAGGGTCTAAAAATACTACGTTTATACCTTAGCAGAAAGCCATTACAACCATTTAACATCGCAACCACTTTGTAATAAATTGTTAAACCACGTTCTTAGTATCATTGACGAATGGCTTGTCAGTCGTTAGCCGTCGACCCCCATAAACGTCAGACGCTCAAGTTTGCTGTCACCAAAATGCAGCTGACGGCTGACGTTGACGACGATCGACGGTTGCATTTCTGTCTGTTAGGGCCCTAGATTACTGTTACTGTCGACCTGATCGGTTATTTTGACCTACAGCATTTTGGTGTCTGATTTTGATGTCTAAAATAGTGCGTAATATGCGTACTGATAAGTGTAGATAACATGTCATTGTTTGTCTACTTTGGGCGAAATATTGTCAACTGTCAACGCATCACACACAATAGTAACACAATGGTCATAGCTAAATTAGGTGTCGCGACAGTCCAGTGGTAGGCCAGTCAAATTTGCTTTGAACCTAGCAAAAAATCCTAACTGTGATTTTTGTCTTGAATAGTGTACCTATTTGATCGTAGCTCTTCTAATAATACTTAAAAAAAAAACATTTTCCATAACCGGGTCAATCTGAAAAAAAACAAAAACGCGTTTATTGTAATAAAAGCTAGGAAAAACCAGTCTCCTCTAATTTTTTTTTACAATATGTAGACAATCGGTAAAATTAATTAATTTTGTCAGAATTAAAAATGTTGGCCCTAAGGAAAGTCGTTAAAAAGATAAATACGGAATTTTGAAAAATGTATCAGATGGCTTTTATTTTTTTATTATTAAGTCAGACAAATTAAACCCAATTTAATTCAGTAACAATTTTGCCTGAATCGTTATCGCAAAAAAAATAATATTATGTAATAACTTGCGCTAACAATAATGTTCAATTTTGTTAGTTAGCGAATTAAGATATTTAATTAAACGAAAAAAAAAATCTTTAATAAAATAGGATAGTTCCACAGATTATTATTTTTTTAATTCACTGATCTACTTGTAAAACTCGATTTCTTCTACAAATGCTCCAAACATACTCGTACATGCCAGTTAATATTTTTTGCTATCGAAATATTATTGAAATTAAATATTTTACTAAAAACAACGAACATCCGGGGGTCGGATATCGGAGGTGCCTCATTTTCGACTGGACTAATAGTGTACGTTAAAACAGTGGTTCTTATTATGATGAAAAGTGTTATTAAAATGTAATTGTTTTTCTAGTATGGGCAGAAACCGGTGAGTTCCGGGACAGTGGTCACTCTTCCCTGGCGTCAGTCGGCTCCGGAGTGGAGCAGTCCTCACTGTACGCACCGCCTCGTCCCAGACGTGACAGGAAACCCACTGACGACAGTGAGTATTTTTGTAAGTTACCTTTTCATCTAAGTTGTTCTGAATTTATTATGAAACACTACACTTTTCATTTTCGAGAAAAACTTTTAACAAATCAAAAAATCAAAAAGAAACACGCACTATACTATACCAACGCCTATTTGGTATAAGTCAAAATTGTGATCTTCTAGTTCATTCTAGTCGGATCGGTTCTAGTTTTCCTTAAAACTTTAAACTACTTCGTTTACAAATAGATTTAAAGTATTATACAAAAGCTCCATAATGTTTCTTCTATAAAAGTTTGTTTTTTTTGGGTTACTTTGACAATTCGAAAGTTGTGGGCTTACTTTGATCATTTTACTTCGTATTATTGGCATACAGCTATTATTTAAAAACGTTAGGTACTTTGGTGTTCTTGAAAGTTTTCATTCATTAACAAATACGAGAACGCATATATGTTGTCAAAATTGGTGGTTACTGGGTTTAATACCAGCAGAGTTAAATTCCTTTGACGTCAATCAAATACATTTTCTTTAAATGGTCTATTTTCGCGACGTTATCATTAAATGAAAGGTACTACGTTTATCGGTGTAAAAACAAAGCAATTAAATTGCTGGACCACACAAAGTGACAAGCTTAAAACTGAAAGTAAACCCAGTAAAGCGTAGGGAAATCTATAGCAAATACGGCCGCGCGTTATTCTAATGCTTTCACAAATAGTCGCGCGAGCACGGCGCGCGGTTACCTAACGGCGCGGTGTGGCGCGGAGTGGCGCGGTGTGGCGCGACCCTAACTTTGTGCACTACATACGTCGACGTTGCACTAATTGCTCTTTTATTTATACTGGCTGATTTGATTAGCGTCCTTGGGGAAAAAAGTGCATTTTGTTCTACGAATGGCGCCGTGCGCCATTAGTTCTACCATTTCTTTTGTTCAGTTTATCTTGGTTACGGTGGAAACACATTCGATTATTGATTTAACAATTAGGTTGCGCTAGCGACAATAACATTAAGCTGCCGCGAACTATCCCCATATAATGTGTGTAATGTTCTAATATGACAATTATCAGCAAATTAATATTACGTGATTGAGTCGCTGTCCACACATTTGCGCAATTACCGGATTGTCTTAACTGTCCGTGATAAGATGTAGTATTAAGCAATTAACTGCATGTAGGTATGAAGTAAAGGTAGGTATTTGTGCGTCAGTAAACAAATACATTTATCATCCAACATTTGATAGGTTAGGTTTGATATAGGTTAGTAGTACCTAAGTTCTTCATAATACTATACGGCTAATCGAATTACTGTCAAAATAAAAGGAATGATAAAGAAAAGCTATTTAAATCCCTTTAAGTACCTAAGAAGTTATACAAATCGTAGCTACCTTATTCGTAGCTATCATAAAAATCGTAAGCACAACTGTGTACAAATACTACGCATCCTACATTTTGAAGCCTTCGATAACAATCATTATAGTAAGAATGTTCACTCGTTGTAAACTATTTGAAAGTAAACACATTAAAGGAAACGTTGCGATGTTTTATCAGAATCGAGTGTCGGCTTTGAAGTGGCAACATGTTCTGATATCGGTAACACATGTAACTACGCTGTTTACCAACCCGCTCTTGTCATGTCGGCCAAACGCAAAGGCATAGATTAAATATGTTACCTACTAACGCAAAGGTTAGTTCGAAATGATGGATGGGTCGGCGAACGCTCAAAGCGTATCGCTGATAACGGCTATCGACGCGTTATCGACGCGTATCGGGCTTATCTAGGGTTGTCACAACCTCACAAACGATGCTCGACTTAATTTGATATGGTCGGTGGCCTTGTCTGTTTTCAGAATCAATAGGTGTAATTTTTCAATTGTCTTAATTCAAAGTCTTTCAGGTACATTAATTTACCTTGTGTTGCCTACCCATATGGTTTAAAAGTTACCCTGAACAGACGTCGTTTTCGATGAAATTCTTCCGGCCTATCAAATAAGGATGCAATGTTCCTAATTTAGGTGGCAGCCCTATTGGTATCGGCGGATAATGATCGTGGTTGAGGATGGCACCGGTAGCCGGGTGCGTAACCTCTGAGACCGTAATCCCGCCTTGTTCATTATACACCTATGAGATTCACGAGTCCTACAGATTTTCATACACTTGGACCTTATCGCAATACATAAGACCTGTATGTCTGTTCTGTTTGCCTTCATGGGATTCCTTTGGTGGTTATGACGTAATGGTTTAGTTTATGTTCTGCTTGTGAAGTATATAGATCCGAGACAAAGCATTTTGTAATAGTCACCTCAAAAAATAGGTTTAAAAATCACAGCTTAGGAACATATGAAATCTATGCTAAAATGCTAAAGCCTGCGAATAGCATTTAATATTCATAGAAAAGCTTTGTGATCACATTTTCAGTTAATTAAAGCAGCTATACAAATAAACCTGTTTTCAGTCAATATACCCCATATCAATAAAGTTATGTTACATAGGATCAACATAAATATGAATAGGTAACCGTAGTTACGAAAACAACAAAAAATAATCATTTTCAGGATTTTATTTTTACGCAGCTATTTTAAAAGCCTGTTGTGGGTATAATATCGATCAGTGATGATTATTTAACAATGTTCAATCAAGATAAGCGCCCACAATAAAAGTATAAACCTTAATCCGATATGTAATAAACGAAATTACAAGTTAAACAATTTATTATCAATGTAAAACACGCAATTTCATACATATCGCTACCGTTCGTGTTGAAACTTTTCGATATATTTTATGTTACGAAATAAAATATCCATTTAAGGGACAGAGATTTACGGGCAAGTCTTTCTTTTGGCTCAAAATTACATAATTATATATTGGAAATATTTGATTGATTATAGCGCATTGAAAGACAGATCTTTTGCTAATTGGAAAAACCACACCCTACAAAATGCATTTGTTTATTTTGAATATTAATCAATTTTATCACTTTCTTAATGATAACTGTTACCCCCGCTGCAGATACCAACACATAAAAACTACACATGGTTGGAATATTGAAGCGTTTTAGAACTTGCATTGCTGCTACGAGTACATCAAATCACATTATCGATTGAGCCTAAATCGTTTCATACAATGTAACCACGCTGCTTTTGACACCGATGTTCATTCAGTAGTAACCTCTATTGCAGCTAGAGACAATAGGTACATTGACACAGGGATTTCGAGCAAAGCCAATATACGCGGCTTGATTGCGATCGACGCGTTATCAGTAACGAATTGATGTAATAACAACAGTGTATCACTTGTCCCCTAGCACCGATACCATTTTTGACGGAATTTTAACGTTGTACAATCACACGAAGAAGTTGGGTTATGGCTGGTGGAAAAATGGGTTTCATTCTATGGTGTTAGAGTATTTTATTTGAAAAACCGTAACACGGCTTGTTGATGAGGGAAACTATTAAAACATGCCTCTTTTTTATTATGGATGGGAAATCATCAAATGACTCCTCTCGCTCTGGGCGGAGCGGAAGGGAGTGTCAGACTCTTACTGACTAAAACCCATCCGTGCTCCTCCTAGTGCCCTTTGCTTTCCAGGGCCGCGGTAACTCTTTCGAACATAATCCGCAACACTGGCAGAAAACATGCCTCTTTCAAGTTACATTTAATAAACATGAAAATAAGTTCCCAATATTGGCATTTCTGGCAATTTACCTTTAAACTTACCCAACTCATTGTTTAGTAGCACGTCTGTCATTTAGTCTTCACAAAAACCATATTGAAAAACAGTTCTATAAAATACATAAAAAATTGTTTTATCACGCTCGTAAAAATGTTCCTAAATACTTCAACGTGATTACCTACATACATTTTCTTTCACCAAAATTCTTTATTTCCCCATACTGATTACCTACACGCTGATATAATCACCCGTTAAAAATATGAACCGAAATAGATTTTATTGCACGTAAGTGATATAAATTATGTGGAGTGACGTCGCTCATCGAGATCAACGAATTTACGGTAGTGTCGTAAAAGTATTAGGTGCGCTTGCGCCTAATCCTAGCCGCATTATGGGCTTGCTACCGGTACTCCGACCGTGGCCCTGATTCTATATTTTTATCTAAATAATATTGAATGGGAAAACCTTTTTATTTAACATGTTGTTATGATTGTTTATTCCGTCATTTTTTAACGTTACGAATTAACAGCGTCTAGTTAAAGGAAGACAATTTATTCTTTGCTTAAAATAAAGATCACCTTCATTTCTATGGCTTTGTGTGCTTGAAAGATATTAGAAAAGTGATACATAGAAATACAAGAGCAACGTTGATTCATTTACGTGCAAAGTAGCAAACCCATTTCGTCAATAAAACCAATCAAAATTAAATTTTGAATTTAATTTCAACAAGTCAACCAAACTTAAAACATAACCAACCAACTCGAGACTCCAACTAATACTACACACGCGGAAAACTTCACCCCTAAACTACGGAACTTGGAACTAACTTGTACTATCTGTTCAGGCAATCGTCCGCTAACGTCGGAGCCGACGATAAAGACCGAGTCAACGACCCCGGGCGTGGGGCCCGACGAGCCGTCCATGGACGACAAGGGCGACAAGAAGAACAAGAGGCAGCGACGTCAGAGGACACACTTTACCAGCCAGCAGCTGCAGGAGTTAGAAGCCACCTTCGCGAGGAACCGCTACCCCGATATGTCGACACGTGAAGAGATCGCCATGTGGACTAATCTTACTGAAGCGAGAGTTAGGGTAAGGATCCTTTACTTTTTAGTTATCAATCAGTTAATAACTAGCATGGCAACCAACTAAGTAGAATAATTTAACGTACTTATTGAACAAAGGATTGGAAAGGATGATTTGTTCCTGACATCACGCAAATAGCAGTGGTTTTCAGAATGTTAGATGTACATTGGGTGTCACAAAATTGGTTATTTTCAGCCACCAAATAGTTGACGGCAATCCGCTTTTTATGTCGTTGCAGCAACGTGACAGAGCGCGAGTGCATTACAATATTAACGAGCTAGATGTTTAGGCTAATCGTCGCATCCGGCGCGTCTTCGGTATTTTTGTGCCGTGCCGGCCGACGGAACACGGAATCCCTTAATCCTCGAGGATTTGATGCGTCTATTTCGGTCTCTTCATAATCCCCGGCTTAAGTCTGATCGCATCCACACTCACTGTCAATAGTTTTGGAAGGCCCCTGTTAGAGATTCTGCGGTTGCAGCCGAGTTTGTAGTGTTTAGCTTGTACTGAATTCATAGAATAGTTTACGGTTTCTTTGGCATGTGGAGTGGTTAGTTTGGATAATCTCTTGAACATGTGTATCGGACAAATTCGTAGAATTTATTTAACATGCATTTTAATAACGTAATCGAATACAACATTTTTTATTCGTGCTCAGATTCATATTGACGAACTTTGAATAGCTTATTCTCGAGTATTTCATCGCGACATGATAAATAGAGTTTTAAATGAAACAACTGAGATAAATCACTGTTTCTTTTTTCGTTTCCATCAGAGAAAATCTCCAAGAATTTGGCAAGTATCGTTTGTCATCAATTATTTACGGTTGCTGACTCCAGTAACATAGTAGTGGAAACAGTTCGTAGTTTTAGATATTAATTCTCTGTCATACAATGTAGGTTGTATGACAGAGAATTAATATCTCTAGTGTTACAATAGTTTTGACAAAGTATGCTTGTAGGGAAACGAAACGTACATCTCTTTTAAATACACAAATAGGATCTAACGGTTTAACATTTGCTTGAAAGTATGAAACAAATATTTATGAAGAGCTTATTGTTAAAACACCGCTACAACAACAAATTCAACAAATATTACTGAAAATTCCACCGGCCCAATAATTTCAAGCTAACCGTAACATTGCGAAGAGTGATCCCGCCACAAATACACCGTGGGCAATTAATTACTCGGTTATCACATGCAGATACGTGTAAATCGATACTTTATGAGTCGAGCGCGTTGCTTCAAGTGTTAGGTATTCGTTTCGTACTCGACTGCACTGGATCATACGCGTGTGTTCTTCAAAACATTCCCATTTGTACGCGCTAGGGCTGCACGCAACAAGACGCGCGGCACGTCTTATGTTTTATCGTAATTGAAGTTGAAGTAGCATTCTTGAGTACCAGTTATCGTTTCCGTTTGTTTTTACATGTACCTGGAGTTCTAGAATCTAGAATTGGTGGTTGAAACTTATTAGATAAGTTTTTATCAGTGTAATTAAGTTACCTTATTTCTATTTTTTTCATTTACAGTGCCACTTAGGTACTGTAAACAAATATCTACTCAACAACTAATTATCTAACAAAGAAGTGTGCTCGCATTATTTGTTATCAAAACCAAGAACAATGATGATGAACTAATAATTTGAATTAGACTTAATTAAAATTAATTTGTTTACCATCATTCTAGACTTATTATTAAGTTTTTAGACGATTTCTAGAAACTATGATAGAATAATGGTAATATTTTTTTCGGGAATCTTGAGTCTTTGACTATATGTTGGTATACGTAGGGCAAGCGTGATAAAATAAAAAGCACATTTTTAGCATATCAATAAACGAAATAACTACGAAATCATAATAATAATGGTGCAATAAAATAAATAATATTGAAATTCACCCAGCCCTACACAGGGGATTATGGTTCGTTCGTCCGCCGCGCTGCGCGCCGTCTAATAAATCTGTGCGCGCGCGCACCGATAAATCGTTGAACATTATTTTTGTTACCAACTCATTAGGGTCATTGCCTGCTTATTGACTCAATTAGTGTTCGTACAATATGATACGTTTAGCTTTGTGTTTTCTTTAACAAGTATTTCCGCGCTAATTATATTTGTCAAATCAAACCACATTTTGCTTTTAAATGTTTCTTTAAATGTTTTATTAGTTTGGTATTTTTGCTTTTTACAACTTTTTTGATACAATAAGTTCAGTTGTAGGTTAAACCTAATGCTACCAAAACTAGTCTCTCACTTCCTTTTCACCGAGTGCAATCTAGAACATTACCTAAGCTTTCTTTTTTCCACTCTCAGTATTTTCACAGCACTTTTGGTACTTTTTGTTGCCTTTATTGTCCGTTTTTCACACATCACATGAGAGTTATTACAATTATCACTAATTCGGGATACATTTTTTGCTACACAGCAATTTGTAAACGTAAAACCGCCCTCTGGCACTTTTCTTTTCTGAGAAACGAAGCGACACGGGCCGCATCGTCGCGCGTCGTCGCGTCGTCGCCAATCGTCCGTGAAACAGCTCTTGACACATTTCATTTGACGCGATCGAGCCCGCCCCGACTGTTGCGTGACGTCGAATTAGAACATCCATCTTACACACAAATAGATTATTTCTCTATTGACGCATCAGACAGACCTTGCCTGAATATTATTGTAAATTGAACTATGTGTTTTGATGTGTAGAGAAAACACATAATGTTATTTCGTGAGATCTTAGGTGGTCTAGAATAGATGTGGATAATCTTTAGCAGCAGTCTTTGCGTCAGTGGAAAACGGGTATCGTTACTTTGTAAGCTAAGCTTCAGCAACTCTATTTTCTGGAATTCATTCATTCTCCGTTAAAGATTGAATCAACCACAAGAATTACTATTGATTGTTAGTTGATAGACTGTAGATTTCGAAGGTACACAATGAGTTTTGAAGAGACGAATAAGACCAAGTAGATACTGCGAAAGCCTAGTAATAAGTTTACCGTTTATGAAAATGAAACAGAAAATCAACATTTCTACGTAAACAAATTACAACCAATAGTTGTAAGATGTGAAAACATTTTAGTGTGTATGTGTAAAAAAAGCGTGTATGAAACGCGTCCGGTGACAGGGCGTGCGGCACGAAACATTATTTATTTTACGTGAAACCCGCTCGCCCCAGCGGCTCTCTGTTTTTGCGATGCTTTTAGTGCACGTCCCTGTCGCCTGTCTCGGTGCATGCAAACAGTTTAGCGAGATTTACCTTGTTTTTACACACTGGCCACGCGTGCAAGAACTAACTCTGTGTCAGATATAGCGGTGTTAGTGGCGACCGATTTTATCCTCCATCAGTGTTAGTGTGCCTGTGCGCTGAACCAAATAAATTGTTCCACTGACTTCGATTGCACGTTCACTAAACCTACACAAATGCAACTTGAGACATTAAAATATAGTTTTATGTGATGATTTCTATCTAATCATAATATTATAGCTTTATTTAGCCTCCTCCTAATCTTCATAATACTTTTGATTTCAAACACAAGCAAAATAATTTAGTCAAACTAAAATGAGTCAACTAATCATGAATAAACCCCTTAGACATCGCTAAGTCCGCTAAGGCATCCCATCAATATTGACATTTACAATACAAACAAATGTTGCTATAATTAAATTATTAAATAACATTGTCATGTTCTAACCACGGCTGGCCCGATCCCAACCGGTAGTCTCCGTAATAATCTTACACGAAGAATTTGTTTCAGTAAACAAGAGATACGGTATTAACGCATTTCAATTACAAAATTTATTTCACTCCGTGTGCTCCTGCCAAGAGTTCATATTCCCGGAGAGTTTACTTTGTACGTGAAGTTATAGAGTTTATTATTGCAAGTCGTGCGTTAAGTCGAGGCTGAGCGGCCGGCATACTAGATGTCCAATGAGTTATCCCGATTATGTTTTGATAGGCTTACGGTATAGTGTTGTGATCCCGCGGACTTTGCTCGGTGTTAACATGGAATTTATTTCAATGAATGGAAGCTAAGCACCTCACTGTCAGAAGCTGCGGTTGTATAACTGTTGATTTTGCGCCAGTTCAACTTTCGGTAATCTCTGTTTTCTAAACACAGAAGAATTTTTTGTAATAATTGTCTTTTGTTGTAATTTGTGGTTTTGTGAATGTATGTAGGTTTTTTAAGTACTTCGTCTGAGGCAATTGCTTTTTTTTCCTTAATCTTTTTTCAGTCAATCGTTTCAGCGGTGTGTAACAACTAGAACACAAAAATGTTGGAAAATTTCGAAGACGTTCTGTGGTAACTGCTAGTAGAGTATCGTCCATAATATGGGAGTTAGTGCCGCTTGGCTCGGCAGGGTGCATTTAATAATCTACTCAACGCTAGGGGCGTCAGCGACTGGTCACGACAGATTAACAACGGCTAGCTCACAGCTATAATATCGCTGTTTGTTAGAATTAACTATGTAGCAAGGCTGTGCACTTTGCTAGGCTAGGCTATAGAACATGAGTCTAGTGGAAGTTTTGTTGGATTGCAAGTAGAAATGTTAAGGAATTTAGAAAATAACTGAATGTTAGCGTACGTTTTTGCACGTTAAATAAAATTGTAGCTGTGAGTGATAGTTTCACCAATAACAATAAAAAAATTGCATCATTGCTTAAACTAGAGATGTCTTCTGTACCATGAAGATAAGTTACCTTTTATTATTATTTCGGCACTACGAATGCATCGCCAGCCCTGACTCAATACGAGTCAATCCCGAGTTTATTATGCTATATCCATTTATGCGAGCGTGTGTTTATTTGACTTTGGAATAGTCTCTGACCGAATCGCACTAGCAATAATAGTTCCACTTGCTTACGACATAAGAACTATAATCCCAAGTCTGCAAACTACGGCCATCCTGTCGGATAAACCGTAGTTTGATTGATGACACTAATAAAACTGTGATTCCAGTTTAATTTAAATTTAAGGCAATTTAGCGACCCTGTGGTTCTGCTGACCGTAAAATAACTTCATTACTGGTGGTGGGGTGTGCCATCATTCATCACTACTAACCTAATGAATTAAGAAAGTCCACCATTTATTCGACACGTATTAATATCTGATCTTTGGTGAGATAGAGTTGAATAAGCAAGATATTCTTGTTTTGAGAACATCAAAAAATTATTCAGCAGCTACTCGGATCATAGTTTGTCGTTTGATTTTAATAAGTCAGTAAATGATGTCAAAACTCGGGCAAATTGATGACAGCTAAGTAGAAAACTAATCCATTTTTATTTTATTCAATGTTTTCATCAGATTTATTTTATATTTGTAGTGTTTTCTTCAAAAAAAATTATATAGACAGAGATTTACACAAGGACCTTCCCAATAATAAAAATAAAATATTTAAACCTTGGAGTCCCGCGATCTACGAACCTTCGTAGCACCTCGTAGCAGAGTGCTACGAACATTTGATTCTAGTATTATACTTCCCCTTGCACATTTATGCTAGACCGGCTGGTGTCAGTAGATATTTGGACCAGTAGCTCTGGCACTTATGGAACTTTTCCATACTTAAATCTGATAATAATTGCATTAGCAACTCTGCTTGCCCCTTCTACGAATTTGAGCTAACGTTATGACAAGTTTTTCATAACTTAATGATAAAGCGCACTAATATTATCTAGTAAATGATTCTCACTAAGCTACCATATTCAAATTTCAAGATTTTTCGCACCTTCGTACCACTTCGTAGCAAAGTGCTACGAATACCTTGGTGTCATTATTTTATGCCCTTATACCAATTTATTTAAGGTTATCGCAACATGTCAGTCTTCCATACTTCTGTGCTGGTCACAACATCATCAGTCACCCCCTTTCCAGCCTTGCCATCTTTCTCATAGTCCATCCAAGCTCCAGAAACCTTAGTACTTTGAGGTAGTATTATAATTTCCCTTACAGATAATGCTATAATATAATATGCCCGTTGAAGGTCAGAAGGTATTCGGGCAAGCAGTTCAGGCGCTCATGGAACTTAAGTACCTGCCGTATTACAACTCTGGCGGAGTTGATAATACTCTCTCTAGGTCGAGTTACTCTGCCTACCCCTTCGGAAATATATAAGTATGCAGTTATGCTATTTTCTAAATGACTATGTTTTTTTTATGACTGAGAAATTATCAAATTATCGAATGACTGAAGGGAGAGTCTCACTGACTAAAACCCATCCGTGTGTCTCTCTTTTGCGTTCCAGGGCCGTGGTGACTGTTTCGAACAAATTCCGCAATCATGACTATCAGATACGCACTAATCTCTAATGTAAATTATGGGCTTTACTGCTACATTTCAATTCCAAGGCCTTTTAGCCAAGTGCTAGGAATACCTGACAGCAGTATTATAATTTCCCCAGCATGTAATGCTATGCTCGTTGAAGTACCGGAGGATAGAGGTGAAGCTATCGGGTGGGGTAAGAAGGTTCCTTTTTTAGTTTTTCGTAAATAACTCTTAAACGGCAAAAATGTAAACCTAGGAAAAAATGTTCTTATACGTAAGTGTTTTATTATTATTTCCCCTATTTGGCAATGTTTGGGCTTCGTTTGGTGAACTATGAAAAGTTTGAGTCTTACTTATTTTGTGCTTGGTTGATCACAGATAAAATGAAACTTTGGACTATTGCTGCTAGGAGTGCTTGCAAGATTACATGTTATGAACAAATTATTAATGTATTCATATTTACATTTATAGATCAACCAATCTACAATATTGATTCAAGAATAACTGCAGTAGCTAGCTGTTTGTACTTGGTAATGTTACATTCGGTATCCAATAGGTCTCTTGGGTAATATCATACCAAATCATGCGTGAAGCCACTAATGGAATTAGTGACAATCTCGCGTAGGTGTTAACCCTTCAAACGCGACAAACAACCGGCTCATAGAATAAATTAAAGCGAACACGCATTAGTATCGATTTCGGAAGCATTAAAAAGTGTCGAGCGTTTCCTTGCGGGTGACGGGGGGCGCGGGACGGTCACCATTCTGCAATAATATATTTAAAGGATTAGCCCCGCGTCGCAATATCGCGACCCTCCTCCGAGCGGCACCCCGCCGCGGCGCGCTCGCTGTCCGCCGCTATTCAAATAATGGAAATTATTTCCACATATGTGCACCTAAATAAATATCATTCCGACGTCATTATTGAACACCCCCGATGTTTCTGTGGAGTTATTTTCACCCGTTTGTTCGCGGTCTGAATGGGAAATAGCGGATGTGTAAAGCTTTTTGTTTCGGTTATGGAAGTGCCCACATATTGCTTGTTCCCGATGCCATTAATATAATTTGAATTTAAAATTAATAAAAGTATCGAGTTCAAAATCTTTTTAGAACCACGTGCGTGTGAATTTAGATAGTAAAGCGCGGTTTACCTGTGTCACCCTGTGTACGAAACATGCGCTCATGCGAATTTGTGAAATTTATGTTTCGAAAAATAAACGATTGTATATGGGGTGGAAACGACCGTTTATGTTCACTTAACCGAGGAAAGAGGGTATTATTTACCGTTTCGGCTGGGTGAACCCGCCACAGTGAGTGAGACAAATACCGCCGGCGGCACAATATTTATTGCAGTCGCTACGTGGATTGCGCAATTTATCGCGGAGGTGTCGTCGGCGATCGATCCGGCTGACGGACGCGCGCCATACATCAGCGCGCGCGTTATCTGCGCTCACGGCGACTTATCACCGCGCACTCCGCCTCCAGCCGCACAACACACGACAGCGAGGCCGCTCGTGTGCTGCCCGCAGTCGCCGCTCATTTATTGCGGCTCGATCAAGTCGCGGCGAGTGGCGGCGCCCGTCCCGCCCAATCGCGACGCTCGTTTATCTTCATTTCGCGGCCGCAATTAGACGGGTCGCTGCCTGCGGCGAGCGGGGCCGGGGGGCGAGCCTCTACGTGGCTCGAATACTCCACCAGCGCCGCCGTCACGACGCTCTGTCAACTTTGTAATGAGTAAAGTTGATAACTACGCAACGCAAGTCGCGTCCACATTCTGAATCTCGTTAAAACTTGTCGATTCGCCATGAAATCATCGGACACCCAATTTACCTGTCTCCAATAATTTAACCTCTTACCCCCAAAAAGGTTGCAAACTAAACTTTTTAGGCAAAAGTATTTTTAAAGATGAGAGAAAAAGAACAATCTTCTGAATATAGGTACTACCTACTAACCACCAGCATACTAACAAAATTCTTCTATTGCAGGTTTGGTTTAAAAATCGGAGAGCGAAATGGCGGAAACGGGAGAGAAACGCTATGAACGCCGCCGCAGCCGCCGCCGCAGACTTCAAGAACGGATTCAGCACACAGTTCAACGGGCTCATGCAGCCCTTCCCCGACACGGACGCGCTGTACTCGTCCTACCCGTACAACAACTGGGCCGCCAAGGTGCCCAGCCCACTCGGCACCAAGAGCTTCCCGTGGCCGGTCAACCCTCTGGGCTCCGTGGTGCCTGCTAGCCATCATCAGGGCTCCGTCAACTGCTTCAACACGGCCACGTCCATGGGAGGCGTGGGCGGAGGTGGCATGGGTGGCGTGACGGGCTCGGGTGGCGTGGGCGGCGGCGTGGCGCCGTGCCCCTACACGCCACCCAACCCGTACAGCATGTACCGCGCCGAGCCGTGCGCCGCCATGTCGTCGTCCATCGCGTCGCTGCGGCTGAAGGCCAAGCAGCACTCGTCGGGCTTCGGCGGCGGCTACGGCGGCGTGTCGCCAGCGGGGCGCGCGGGCTCGGCGCCGCTGGCGGCGTGCCAGTACGCGGGCGGCGTGGCGGAGCGGCTCTGAGACGAGGCGCGCGGGCGCGACGAGCGCGTGGCGTCCTAGTCGCCGCCGCTGCCCGCGCCGCAGCACGCGCCGCGCGCCGTGCCCCACCCCCCGCACCCGCTCTACACGCATCTGTGGGACTGGTTCGACTAGCGCGCGCGCGCAGCCTGTACAAGCGCCCAGTGCAGCAAGACTATATACACGTTCCATTAGAAACCCGCAATAACCTAACGATCACGTTCTAAACTTACTGTAAATATGTAGTTATGTATGTACGTATACCAAAGCGATGTGTGCAATTTTTACAAGCTTAACATGTACTTAGATTATGTAATGTAAGTGTTTAGTTTAATATCGGACATTGTAAATAAATAAACTTGGTAATTTATTTGAAGTTGAAATAACGAGCATTTGAAATCGTAATTAGTACATAAATTGTAGAAATCATAAGCTAATGCTGTTGTTCCAAATATTTTTTGTTGTGTTTAGTTGAATGGAGCTGAACTGATTGTATGCTCAGCATCTCCACTTAACATTTCGCGCTACGCATTTATTCATGCGAGTCAAACATATCAGTACATTGAAACAAAGTGCTCCCAACATGTGAATACCTAAAATATACGAGCACTACTGAAATTATTTTACCTACAGTATCTTTTTAAAATACCTATTACTATAGAGGTACATGCGATAATTCTAAATTCTCAATCAAAAATAATAACAAAGATTGTTTGTTCCTTACGTTTAAATGCTAAAATATGTAAGGTTTTATTTACGTTCCGCGACATTATGATTATGATTTAAAATATACCTTGATAATGTAAATATAGGGTATTATGAAAATAAGATTGTAATTGAGTACATTTTAAACGGACGATTTTAAACCTTACATACCTTTAATAAAAACGTATGATTAAAATGAAGAATGCAAAATTCACATAATACAAAATACCTATTTGGAAATCTGAATCATACTAGTTCTGTAAAATAAAATCTAAAGTCCAGCAATTAATGAATAGTACGTTGATCAAACAATCCTCTGGCACGTTGTCAGTAATCTAATAAAAATGCTACACAAAATCAATGATACTAAAATGATCCATTACAATGTACTAAAGCTTTTCCATATTTTTCATATTAAAAAGAGATAATATAAACTTATCTAACCAGATGACATCATTATACAAATTCATTTTCCCTTACCATTACTCTGAGTTGAAAATCTGAAATCCACCAGAGTCATTCGGTGTAATTGTGTCTAGACATTTTATTACTTCTGTGTGAAATAATGTTGAATTGAAATAACGTACCTATTGTAAAGTGCGGTTGGAAACCAAAGAACGAACTTATTTAATAGTGTGGATTTTTGAAATGTACATATTCCTCTTCACTGTGCCTACGCGCTACGGCTGCTACGAGAAATGCTACGCAGCGCTACGAAGCTTTCGTAGCTACGAACAGTTTTATGCGCCCTGATTTATTTGTGCCTGTAATGTTTTGGGATAATGGGTGTTTTATTAATCTAGGAACGAATTGGAAATTAAACCCTATGTTATTAATATTTAAATCCGTAAGTTTTGTCTCGCCACTTTATTTCTCAAAGTACCGTTTGTCGTCGTAGCCAGCGTGACTAAATCCTATAACAACCGGCATTATGTTTAACGAGATTTCCCGACGAGAACATCCATTGCTAGAAATAGCTGCTACACAATGAGATTAACGTAACCAGGATCTCAATATTTATTAAAATATTTATAACTAAATACCGTTTATGAATGTAATAATTGTAAAATATTGTAACTATTTTAGATGTAAACATTCACTAGTTATAAAATTTAGTTTAATACACGAATTAGTATATCCTACTTCCGTGTGCCTACCTAACAGTGAAGGAAACACTAAATTATGAAATTTAAATATGTAAATATATAGATTTGACTATAAATAATAATTGATGTGAAATTCGAGGTTTTCATTTTATACATATCATAACAAAATATCTGCGAACACGAATAGTTTGTTGAAGTTATTTTGTGAGTAACAATTAAGAGGATACCGATTGTTTTGTAACTTAAAAAACCTCTAGTCATAATAAAAGATATCACAGAGTATTTTTGATTTTAATAATATTCCTTTTCAAGATCCCAAGTCCTTTTGAATCAGTCAAATCAGTGCCGCACTGGCAAATATAGTTTACGGGATTAAAAAATCTCGATAATCATACGAGTGTATGAATTCACAATAAGTCAACTCACTGCCAATGCAATAAATCCCAGCTGAATTCAATTCTTTACGAACATCTCGAACATTTCTGATTGAGCAAAAAGAGTTTACAATTTCACGCGATGCATTATAAACTTACGGTGTTTGGAATAACTCAATGAGAGAGTAAGAACTACCTTCTTATTACTAACATAACAAACAGCTATTTCGCCCACTATCAGAAAGTATCTCATTACAGAACGTATCCATAATGACAAAGGTAGCAAGGATATAACTGAAATGAACACACTACACGCGGATTGGTTCCCACACATGATTTTATTAGGTTCCAGACGGCTAGCTCTTTATCCGTCAGGCCGCGAAATGATAGGCTTACTACCCGAGAAAAAACCAAATAACAGATACATATGTCGGAAATGAGAATATCTCGATGTCCATGTTCTGATGATATTTCGCTGAGGTCTTGAAAATGAAGGTGAATCTCCAAAATTACTCTGTAAGTATTATTGTCGGAGACACCTTTTTCAGCTTCCCGTTGTACTAGGAGAAAAGTTATGATGATCATGGATAGTTGATAAACGTATTCCTACTGTTGAGAACATTGAGAGCTCAAGCTGCGAGCGCGCACCGGCCGGCTCACACGACACTGCGTCATCGTCCGCCTTACTGAGCGCACGCTCCTCTTACTCATATACGAAATTATATTTTGACCGTTTGTTCACTTGTCGTATACTTTAATACAGTCCACTATTTATTATTACCGGAGTTTCCCTGCTATCTGTCCTAGTACCACCTGTAGGATATAACCCACTCCTTTCTACCTACCAAATAAGAAATTCAGACAAAACAAGAACTCTTAACTTTAACAAATGAGGCATTTAGATACCTACCTAGGTATCTAAATGCCTCATTTGTTAAAGTAGTAAAATTATATGCCTTAATAATTATGCAGAATTATTTTGAGTAAAAATCAACCGGCTCTAGATTTATTATCCTTGCTTCGTTGAGAATACCTTTCAGCCTGAAAACAGACTAACAGTACCTACCTACTTACTCTGGTATGGATGTTATTTCCACTTTAAGATTGATTTTTAATAAAAATGCAAATCACAAACGAATAGGAAATCTATTCGTTGTTGATTTTACAGATTCTCTTTATTGTTATACGGTGAGAGCTGCAGGAGCCTGAAACATTGCAACGGTCAATGTTAGGATGTTTGGGAACAACCGCAGTGGACATTTTTCAGCTGAAATTATATACAGGGTTATTTATAAAACACCAACAACATTTCAGGGGGTGAAAGTACTCATCATTATAAACAACTGTTACTATGGGACCAACTCTGAAATATCAAAAATTAAATCAGCTGTTTCATACAAAATGCAATATACTCACCCGATGAAAATGTATGAAATAGCATATATTTTTTTCGATTTTTCAGGGTTGTTCTCATAGCAAAAGTTGTTTATATTGATGAGTACTTTCACCCCCTGAAACGTTGTTGGTGTATTACAAAGAACCCTATATTAAAAAAAAATTATAAACTCCGATGAATTCAACATTATTTATGTAGTAGTTTACATTGGAAATGAAAATTATTGATAAAGGGTATTATTACGAGTGGCGGAAAATACCTAATGAAATCAATTGGATAGATTCACTCAATTATCATATAGGTTATCTAAATTATCTTGTACTTCTACACAGTATACTCAGCTATTATAGGTAAGTGAAGAATCATTAATGGATGTGGAACTTATACTCAAATTACCAATAACCATTCATAAAACCATGATTACCTAATGTAGTACTTAGGTATACCTAGTTGATATTCTAATTTCGTTGTTACAAACAGTTGGTTTTCAGATGGATTGGTGATTGTCAGATGGACAGGTAGAAGGATGTTTTTACGTATTATAATATCATATCATAATATTTCGGATGCATGAATGAGCCTCCTCGTGTGGCGCAATTGAACCGAGCGCTCGGCGCATCCTGGACAGTCTCACCTAATTGCTTATAAGACTGGCCAATCCTTCCCTTGCAGTGGTTGGGCTAACGTCCGCCTAGTTCGCGACCACCCTCCCACCGGAATCAAGCAGACTGCCGTGATTCGTCGACGCGTTAGTAACAGTGTCTTAAGGCATCTTCTGGGCACGCTCGCTCGATTATAGACATCATCCATCGCTTTCCATCAGGCGTGATCGAGGTCACGAGCTAGACCATTCCTTAGTTTTAAAAAATATCCTGTACCACCAACCATACCATACCTTTCAACCAAACAGGGCCAAGCAAGGTGGAGCAGTACCCAAAACAAATCAAATAGCTATCGATCTCTGGGTGAAATAGCATGCCAAGGAAACTTTATTCCATTAACAGACTGACCTCCACATTTCATTGAGTCTCAACAACCTGTACACCTAAATCAAATAAGCGAGTGCAATTCAAAAAGTCCACTCAAGATATTTCATAAATCTCTTATAAAGCCACCTGCAAATTATTCAAAGTGAATTTTAAAACAATCTGTGTAACATTGAGTAAAATAAAATGTTCGAACCAAACTAGGTCTCTCGAATGCGACACGATAAAGTCGCGCCTAGAATGTTGCAGCGAAAGATGTGCATTATAGCGAAATGGAAATAAATTTTCCGTTACTGAGAGCTATTTTATAGCGCGGTCGACGACGGCTGCCAGCGCAGGAGATAGATTGCGTTGTCATGGCAACGCGGCCCTAGCGCTGCCTAGCCGCGGAGACTTGGCAAAAAATAAATGAGGTTAGTACCTATATTTACCTACGTAGTGTACGTGCATACGGTGCATAGATAAGCTGACTTTACTGCCACAGGTCGCCTGCAAATCCTGGTACAAGAGGTGGTTGGCGCAGAAAATGTTTGCCTTTTGATGATTGAACTGTTTTTTTTAAATGTGATAAGAATAAAATGCGTTAATTAGAAAAATCCAATCCAAATTGGGGAATTAAAATTGGTCCTTATCCCCGAATACCAATAAATTGCGTACAATTGATTCATGAAAATCTGCGACATTAGCCGGAAAGTATACAATAATCCTGCGAATGATGACGGTGGCAGCGCGGGCGCGACTCGGTGCGACTCGGCACGACTCGGCGCGGCGCAAACACACAGTTTCCAGGTGCTCGAATCCAAGCGCTTTAAGGATTTAGCCGAGGATTTGCTTTCAATATTAGCCGCCGGCCGCCGGGGCAGGCCCATTCCGTTCCGCCCGCACCTTTTTTATTATTTTGTCGCATCGTTTTGGCTCTAAATGGAATCATTCCGCCATCTACATTTTTATTTTTCAATTGCTCCCCGATTACTGGGATTAGCCGTATCGCTTTCCGATTCTTTGCTCCTTTTGGTGGGAGCTTTCGCGGACTAACGCGGCCGCGCTGTCGCCCGGTCTAATCGCTTTCGGTTTGGGACGCCATCAAACCATATTCGGGTGGCGCGTTCATTGTGCCGAACAGCCGAACGGTTTGACGTCAAAGGTCGGTTTGGGCCGGTGTGCACAGCGCATCATTGTGTTTGTCGTCGCTGTCATTATCAGAGAGTCAATGTCGAGTTTTTATTATTTGATGTTTAATTAGGGTAGGTACATAGTATTTGCTCACGGTTCCGTGTGCGGTGGCCGCGACTGGGTCTGCGCGTCACGGCCTTATCTTTATGGTGACAAACATTAGCACGGCTTTTAATTTTATCAAGGATCTCCTTAGTCACCGAGGTCCGGAGAGTACGTGCGTATGAGGCTCCTTATCACTACAACCCTATATAATATTTGCTCGGCACTAACACAAGATGTAATGTGGTACGAAATGCACGCACACGTCGAGAGGCGATGCGTCGCGAGTCAGTGATGGAAGTGTGTAGACATGGTGACAGTACCATACGTATATAACACGTATCTGTAAGTAAATTATAAGAATCCAATTAGAGATGACAGTCAACTTTTGCATAAGACGTGAATCAGCATCGTATTCTTGAATTTAAATATACAACTACAACAATCAGTCTATTCTTTGCCTTTCTGCCAGTGGATATAGCAATCATTATTTGTCATCAGCATTACAATTAGCTAAGGAAAATGAGCTATGAGAATATTTTTAGTTACAACTACATTTTCGTGCTCATGTTGAGTTGGAGTTCGAGTTGAGTTGGAGTTTAAGTTCTGGAATATGGGCCTATTATAAGTATTTCCCAGATTCATTTCCAAAAACAATGTTCTACACCAGCCGTTCCTACTCAACCCTTTTCCTTCCTGGACCACAAAGTACTAGTCTTCTAATATCATGATGGGCCGCAGTAACCCACGGTGAAATAAAACTCTACATTTAACAGTAGGTACCTATATGAACGTGAATTTTTGAATTTGCTACAAATAAATAGCATTTGATAAAAATCATAGCCAGGAAGGCACATGATTTGGCTTTACCGTAGTTGGGTAAAAATTGCTACATGTTATATGGCATAATTATACCATCTTTTTCTATTAGCTAGCGGGTCAATAGCCTCAACACATCGGCAAGGAGTAACTAGTAATCTGAAATCTGTAGGTACAGTATATTATGTCACCGGAGAATAGCAAATCCCGTAAGATTGTAAAATATCGCGTGAAATTGTAAACTATTTTTTCTGATTAAGATCCTCCAAATTCAATAGTTTCCAATATATACAGATATATTGGAAACTATTGAATTTGGATGGGATTTATTGTGAACAAAACGATTTTTTCGTATTATATCGAAAAATATAACCTAATCACGAGTTATTACAATCTTACGGAGTCTGCAATTTTTCGGTGACATATTAATAGATATAGATAAATACTCGTAGGTATGGTAGGTGCCAGATAAACTTGCAATAGAGTACATTGATCTTTCCGTAATATCCCTTCGTAGATACCTGAACAATAAATTATGAACCGTTTTTCAATACATCAAACGACTTGACTTGACGGAAGAGAGTGTCAGACTCTTACTAACTAAAACCCATCCGTGTTCCTCCTTATGCCCTTCGTTCCAGGGCCGCGGTGATTCTTCCAAGCCCTGGCACTCGCTTACCCCTTAAAATGCAATTACGATTTTCCATGTCTATATGATTACGTCACACAAACATAAAGGTACGCATGTCAATAGTTAGACAACGTAGAGGGTTAGGTTTGGGTGGAAAGGATCAAAACGGGATTAGAGGTACGACAACCAATCAAGGGTAACTGGACTGTTATACCTACGCGAAATAAATGCGGCACATAAAACTAATTCAGACACAATGGAGTTTCAACTCTAAGTGAGTCATGTAAGCTTCAGACTCGGTTGAGTAGGGTAGTTTATTGATGTTTTGTTTGGAAGGGAGGGTAGATGGATGAGGAGGGCGAGGGTAGCGAGTGCAACCTCCGCAGACAATCTTACAAGTTAATTGTGTTCCGTGCCTGAAGCCGCCTGACTACGGCATAATATCGCCACTCTCTGCGTTGTGCGTCTATATAACTGAACAATGTACACGAAATTACGAATGAAATGGAAAATAAGTTTGTGTCGACTTTCGTTGTGTCGATAGATTTGGTTCTTTTTGGAAATAGAATTTAAAATTACATGTAATCGGGTATCATTCGAACAGTACAAAGGTTTTTCCTTTCTTTTAGAGCTATTTAATGTTTCATAAGAAAATAATGTATGAATATAAAATCTACATATTTATAACAAACGAACAATTAACCTTTTCGCTGAGGCTTATTCTCGCCTACTAGCGACAACCTCGTCACTTTAACATTTAACTTATCAACATAAAACATACTTTCTCATGAATAAATAAGCACCTAGTTTACATCGTATGACATACGTGGAGTTTAATAAACTTTCTAGACATATTACATCGTGCATCGCGTCGGGCGGGCGACTTGGGCGGGCGGGAGCACCCGGGGGAGGGCGGGCGGGGAACAGTAAATAAATACACTGCGACACGGATTTATTGCAAACACTACTCAACTCATGCAGATATGTTTACTTCATATAGAAGTTGCCAGTTGAAGGCTTTTGTATTTCTAACTTACAAGGCAAATTCAGCAGTTATTTTTCCCATTTTCCAAGAGCTTATGTACTGAATTATATATTTAAAAGTTTCATCAACAAAAGTGTTCAGTGCAGTGCGATCTCTGGGCTCTGTTATGGTCGATTCAATATGCTGCAAAAGTTCGTGGCGTTGGTTCCAAATTCATTCAATCGTTAGTAGTCGAATACAGAGTTGGGTGCTGCATTTATTGAAGTTCTTTATATTTAGTTTTGTAAGTATAAAAAAACAAAACACTATTTTAGAACATTGTTGTATTCAACTACTAAGTTAAGCTATTCTACCACCCGATTTGGTTGATTGCGTGTTAGCCACTTTACCTACAATTTAATTATTCTAATTCGGCTTTCTGTTGATTGTTATACTTCTAAGTAACGGAACCCTAATTGTACTAATTGTTTTTTTTTTTCAAAGTAAGTAGGTACGTAAATCTTTTCATTTTGATTTTCCTCAAACGCCAATCTGATTTTTGATGCGATAATACCTCCGTATCAATTTCAGTAAATATTATTGCACATAACATTACGTAACACCAAAAAGGTGCATCATGGCATTGAACACTGTTTATCAGAAGCAGGTGAATTTGATAAGAGATCTGAGTTTTGCAATACGATAGACATATTTATAGTTTGCGTACGGAAAAGGCTAGGCAGTTTGATCGATTGACTTACACGCGTGCTGTTTTTTAAGACCAGTCTTTTAAAGCGTAAATAAGATAGTGAATGCGATCCATCTGCCAACCGATAGCAATATATCAAGAATAAAAGAACTTGAAAATCTTCACCTTACGTCATAATCGCAAGCTTAAAAACACGCTCCACACATTACGTATTCCGAAGTGTCTCCGAGAATACTTGAGGCTCCATAAACCTAACATTTAAATACTCATCACGTCAACACTAACATATTATGATATGTTACGAGTATATCTAAGGTTCGAGTGGTGGGAAGCCGAAATCAAGAGCGGGGGAACACCTCCCGGGGGGGAGGGGGAAATGAAGATTTACGATCGAGGCATAACGAGCGCTAGATGAGGCGTAAAGAAGCCCAATTCCGGTTATTATACCTACAGCCCCGCTATAGACTGTGTTTATACAATTTTCTACCCTATGGAACTTATATTGGTCGACTTTGGTTCTAAAATTAAATGAGAGTTTGAACGGTTAGGTTTATTGAATGTTAGTGTTGCTTTAATTGAATGATAGGACATTTTTACAGTTCATTTTTCGGTTTTTTGGAGTATCAAAATTTTCAAAGTGAACATACCGTTGTCTAAAATATTGTGTAATAGCTTATGCCCACTGCTACGCTCGCGTTTATATCGCCAAAAAGTCTTTAGGGTCCAATCTATCTCTTGAATTTCTCTCTCAAAATTCATTAAAATCGGTTCAGCGACTGAAACATAAAAGCGTAACAAACTCACTTTCGCATTTATAGACTAGCTTTTGCCTGCGGTTCCGCCCGCGTGGATGTCGGTTGTCGCGTAAAAAACCCTAGGTGTGTCTTTCTAAATATCCCAGGCTATATATCTGTCAAATTTCATGACGATCCATTCAGCCGTTTTAGCATGAAAGCGTAAGAGACAGACAGATAGAGTTAGTTAGTTTCGCATTTATAATATTACATGGTATATTTAGTAGAGATAAGTTAGGATTCTTCTCCACTTGACGCGAACAATGATCAACTTTCTGTCCTCAATCATTGACTCTTTCGATAATTATTATTATTCGAACGCGATTTGTGGCCTGCTTTATGTGACTGAAACAATTAGACTTCTCTTTCCTATAAATATTCCGCAATTTAAGTTGAATGTGCTAATGCTGACGTCCTAACAAAAAAATGGGTGTTAAATAAAGTCAAAATTTTCAGAGGTACCTCTCTTTTACTGAAGAAGGCTTGAATGCTTCAATTATATAAATAAACCTATTTATTCAAAAAACGTGCAGGACTAATTTTCTTTCCAAAAAATATATCTCCCATCACTTGACACAGTACCATGCATACAGGATGTCCCAGAAGCAGGTGGTCATATTTAAGTTTCTATTCTGTAGCTGCTACACAGTAAATACACAATATTGACCTTCTTCAAAAACCTTGACGGCAAAATTTTATTATGTAAGAATGTCCAAAAAAAAACACTTTTCAAGCAGTCTGATGCAGTTGGTTGCATCGAATCTGTGATTGAACTAGAATAGTCGCCACCTGCTTTCAAACTGCTTGAAAAGTGTTTTTTTTTAAAGTGTATTTCGCGTTCAGGGTTTTTGAAAAAACTATTTTATTATTTTGATATTGTTATTTTGACTGTACCTAAACAGCTTTAGGACACCACCCATATACATGACCATGCACTTCTGGACTCTTTGTATATCCAACGACCTCAACTAAACCAGCCAAAATAATACATGAACCTGCTATTGTGTGTTCCTCGAATACCTAACACACTGCGGTAGAAATACCTGCAGACGGAATATGAAACTCGGATGCAGTGGTATTTAGCCAGCAGCCCAGCCGGGCCCCAGCCGGGCCCCAGGGCATGCCGCGGAGCAGGGGAGGCGTACGTAACTAATTTCTGGATTAAGCACATTTGCAAATGTAATTTGTATTCATTAAAACATCGCAACATCGTACGTGTAATGTTTTTAAACGGAAAAACCGGTGCGACATTTCATTACGGATGGTTCGTACTTTGTAGTCTAAATAACTGAAATTATGTGTTTTGCTGTTTGTGGGAAGAAGGTTTTTCGTATTGCATTAATCATGAAAGTTATGAAAGCAAGTACTGTTTGAAGTTTTCAGTAGTTTCAACATTTAGCATGATTAAGTGCATGGTACCGACACAATAATTTTTGATTAGCTAATCAAGTTACAATGAGTAAAAAGTATTTGGCAAAAAATACGTTTGTAATTGTTTTGAACCTGAAACCCGTTTGGGTGACATGATAAATTCGTTTCCAACAGGGTTGGTTTCTATTGTTCCTTTGGCAAATGTTGAAGAACATTCTAAAATTACTCGTTTACTTAACTTGTTTTAGTACCCAATATTTGCAAGTAAAATTCATCATCATCATCATATCAGCCGAAACACGTCCACTGCTGGACACAGGCCTCTCCCAAGTGTCGCCACATCAACCAGTCCTGTCCGCCTCGCATCCATCGGCGACCAGCGACCCTTTTTTTAAGGATGGGAAATCATTAAATGACCCCTTCCGCTCTGGGTGGAGCGGGAGGGAGTGTCAGACTTTTACTGACTAGAACCCACCCATGCTCCTCCTAGTGCCTTTTACATTCCAAGGCCGCGGTAACTCTTTCGAACATAATCCGCAACTACCAGCGACCCTTACCTGGTCATCGGTTCATCTTGTGTGAGGCCTGCCAACGCTGCGACTTCTTGGTACGCGGTTGCCACTCCAGAACTTTTCGGCCCCAACGACCATTGGTTCTGCGAATTAAAATTAACAACATTAAATATATAACTGGTATTCGTAGATTATTTCTGATCATAGAATACTTATTAATTTTAATGGGCGCCACCCATTCAATAATAATTTATCAATGAAGAATGAATTCAACTCCGGTTCAAAATTCATTCCAACTTGGCATAAAACAGCATCCGAAAACAATATGAATCACTCACATACAATTTCGGTACTAAACAAACATCGCATAAAGCGTGTTCAATATAAAATTTATAAACAAAACAGTGGCGGAAATCAAATGAGCGTATATCAGAGGAGGGCACGGAGTAAAGCGAGCGGAGCGGAGCGAGCGCCTCGTCGCCACTCAAACGACTTTATTGTGCTGTCGTTCAAACGCGACAGAACCTAATAGAATTAAATTGGGAGACGCTGCTCCGTTATGTGGAAAATAATAACTGCGAGTGGCTGCTATCTCCGTAGGTTTCACGCGCCGGTGGCAGGGGCCAAACTAATGGAAATCCAGCCAATGATAATCTGTTTTCTACACCATTAATCCTGAACTAAGTCTGAGTACAATCTGCGGCGTCTCCGGGAGAGCGACTCGAGTTTTATGCCGTCGTTAAGGTCCGCAATTTGTGGAGTCGGGCTGTTAAGACGGTTTGCCCTCATTCGCTCCCAAATCCTAATTCCGAGCGTGGACTTTCTTAATCTTACGATATTGAGCTGGAGGTAATTGTTTCAAAATTGTAGCTCGGGTAGTTGTTTCTGGGCGGTTTAGTGCTGCCCGCTAATGTACGGTGCTGTTACCAAGAGTTATATCGGGTGATTGCTGATTTATAACATTACGTTCTATACTTGGGGATCCATAGCGATTTAAACACAACAACATGTAGTCTTAACAACTGTTTTATAATGTTGTTAAGACTACAATTCTGCTCGAACATTACTTTCTTAACAGACCGGAGTTTATATCTAAGATCTTGCGTAAAAGGATATTCTGAAAGTGAATACCCAATAATACGTTTTTATATCTCTGTTGCAAGAGTGTTATTTAATTCGAGATACATGTTTATTTAGTATGCTCGGCTTATCCAAATAACCGATACTTTAAGGGAATAGAGCCGTGGCGGAGCACAATAAAAACGAAAGTAATCATGCAAATTGGTGAAGGAGGAAAGTTGAATTAAAAAGCGGGCGGCGGCGGTGCGGGGTGCGCGGCGCGGGGTGGGGTAATGTGTCTTAATGACCGCAATGGATGAGCACCGTAATCCGCCCTCTAGCGCCGCAACCTTTTGCTCCTGCTCGTTAGCTATCTACTCGCTCTACAGCCCTGCCCTCCTACTCAATTGTTTTAGATATACGCGCCGCGCTGGGATATACGGTTATGTTTATTCCTCCGTCGTGCTGAATAAACAAACACTAAAGCAGATTTCATCGAGCTACGGCGGAGCTACAAATCTTAGACGAGCGGGAGGCAATAAAAGTGCAAGTAATCAAAAGCCGCTCGCACGACGCCGACGGGTCGCTGACGTCGCGACATCGTGTCATAAACGATAAAATTCAGGTCAGCAATAAGCAGTACGCGCTGAGCAACGCGGCACGACGCGGTGTGACGTCGTGTCGCACGCACGACGCGCACAGACACCACATCATCAAATCAACATTTGCAGATTCGCGAAGCTTTGCCTGGGAGATTTAGAGGTGGAAGGAAAATAAAAAAGTTCGTAGAGGAATCCGGCTTGATCCCTGTTGCCTTTATGGTAATGCCGGGATGCGTGTATTCGACTATTCAATTTATATTTTTTTCCCTTTCGCCTTATTTCTTTCTCTCTGAAATTATCTATCCTTCGAATTTCGTTTCGCACTGTATTGTGTACGGGATTCGATGTTTGCGAATAAGGTACGACTTTGCCTGAAAATATCACGAATAACCGCGGCGGATTGGCTTTGTTCACGACTTCAAACAAGTTTTCTTTTCGTATAAATATTATGTGTATAAAGCAGGTCTCGCTGAGTGCTGTGGGGCCCGGGCTTGGGTCTCGGGGCCCGGGGCCCGGCCGTCCGGTACACACACAGCCACACAAACTTCCCTCCTTGTATATTGCACTCGCTCTCAGCTTTAGAATTTTGTAAGCACTGACAAAATGGGTACATTTACAACGGATTCTACTGCTTCAAGATTACACTTTCAAACGTATTATTCGGAAATGCAGTAAATTCTGTTTTACAACACAGCTTTTTACTGTAGTATTCATATTCTTCTATGCCGTTCTTAATAATTTAAGAATTAGGTTTGGTATTTCTACATCATTTAAAAAAATACAATATAGTAATGCTACGCGGTTCCCTCGTGCAATAAGTAAGTAGCAAACAACTCATTTTCCTCAATTTTCTTTGAACCTCAATTTATACACTTTGCCCTACAAGTAGGGAATTAATCGTCAATATTAATGAACGCAATTGCATGTGTAACTATATACTTCATAATATTTGTCAATAAATCTTTATGAAAAACAAATTACTTAATAAACCGCTTGACATTTTCTACTAAAATGCTGGCGTACAAGTAGGCATGTTCAAATTTAACATTGTTCTTCCCTCATGAATAAATCATAAGAAGTGAGCGGGGCTCTACGCCTTTATAATTCTACATAATACATTAAAACGTTGTACAGATTGCCTTCTACTTTAATAATATCAACTTAATGGGTATTAGTGCCTATGTGTAACGGAAAATGCTTACCGACTATATTATTTTGTTTCGTATTTACTGTGTACATCATTGCCAAAGTTTGAGTATTTTTTTTATTGAAGAATGGGCTAGCTCTTGACCTCGATCACGCCTGATGGAAAGCCATGGATGAGGTCTGTGATGGAGCGAGCGTGCCCAGAAGATGCTTTGAGACATGATTCGGTATGATTTAAATTTTCATTTTCAATTTCAGATACCAGCGCGGCGCAGCGTTATTTTTTTTTTAATTAATAGCACATACTGAGGTAGGAACCTTTTTGACATCGCACCTGTTACAAATTCTTAAATAGTTTTTAATCACTTAATTTTATTCTGTTCGTCTTGTGTGCGTATTTTCTTTCTTCTTTCATTTAAACGTAATTTTTATTCAAAAAATGGTTGAACGGTTTATCGCGCATGTTTTTAGCGAATCGTGTGATATGATTTAGTGCAGTCGGCGACATTAGGTGGACTAGAGTCGGGCGGCTCCTAATCTTGAGTAATGTTCGCCATTTGTCTTCGCGACCGTTCACGTGTAATTGGGCGGTCACCGTTCAGAATCAGTGCTTCAATATTCATCGCGGAAAAAAATACTGTTTATTTATCTTTATTTAGAGATTATTGTTCTAAATCATGAGATAAGTGACGCTTCTTGACTATCAGAGGCTAAAAAGTAGTTCTTGAGATTTGAATGCGTGTAGAGAGCCTATACGTATTGTTCAAGATCATGACTTATGAACAAATCGTCTTTACTAGCAAGCTCTCAATATCGCTGGAAAACAAATGTACGTAAAATGAAAAGCATGAAATCTAAAAAAAATCTGTCTTTTTAAAAATCGGCCCATACGATGCTTGATACTTTTTCAGGAGTATATGATTTTCACCCCGTTCTTTTGCTACGATGCTAGATTGAAATGTGCTGCCATCGATGATGTTGTGAAAGTACAGAAATATTGACACAATCAAATTTTGCTGTACCAGCGAAAATAAGGAAATAAAAAAATAGACTCCAGCTGAATTCATTCGAGACCTTACTTTGTCAGTGTATCTATTTAATAGATGCACCTTAAGCCTACCATTGTCGGGGGTCGTGTTATCTCTAGTAATTCTTCAGTTACTGACGAGTGAGTGACTGAGTTGCTGACAGGCAACGCACAGCTGAAACTACTGGTCGTAGAAAGCTGAAATTTGACATGTAGGTTCCTTGGCGAGTATAGGGTAGCACTTAGAGGTATTCCCAAAATTCCTACGGGAATGAGATATGCTCGTACGAAGTCGCGGACAAAAGCTAGTAAAAATATACAACAAAGTCGCTGTCAGCGTCTGTCTGTTTCCCCGCGTAGTTCTTCTAAACCACGTAACGAATTATATTGTTTATAGGCAAGTAGTTCCAGAGCTTTTAGTAGGTACTTGTTGAAGCCAACGATGAGATGACACAAGGAAGGCTTCCGTTTTTGTATTTGTAGTAGTAGGTATGCCTACCCAATTTCTTTAATAATATTTATTTGTATCTAATAGATATCAATTAACTGTATTGATGACCGTAAATATACATTGAAACTCTATTACCTTCCTCCGTAAATGTTACTTAGCTACTACCAACTTGAATAACGTTCATTTTATTTTCCACTAAAGCAGAGCTATACTTTTCTCAGATCCAGTGAAAACTGAAAAGCCATTAAAATGCACTCTCGTCTTTATATGCCCATTTAGTAAATAGTTACCAACGTGCACTGCAATCATATTTTTTGATCCTCAATAAATTGACAATTTTATCTTACGCCAGTGATTCAGGGGGACTGGAGAGCCTTTTAAATATATCGAGTATTTCAGTGCAACGATACAGCGAGTTGTTTACAGTGGGGGGTTGTGGTGGGTACACGTGGGGGTCGCGAGGGGGTGCGGGCGGCGGCAGGGGGGTTCCAAGATGGCGGCGTCGCCAAGGCAACGGTGCAGTCGCTTCCTTAATCGACCGTCGCAGGCCCGCGCCGTCTCCAGCCCACTCTCATTTATGTATTGTATTGCACTTGAGGACTGACTTGTGTTTTATGATGTTCGCGCTGCCTATGTACTAGCCGAGCTGGGTTTTTGTAGTCAGATAATTGGATTTCGGTTGAGAAACTGAGACACTTAGATACATTTATGCTGGAATAGACTCTACATTATTTACAAACAAAACTTCTAAGACATTCTGAGACGCTAACGAATAATAGTTTTCCTGATAACTTTCCACCGATATTTCCACCATTTCTCCCAATAACCCAGCTACATCGGTCACTGTCCCATCTTACCCCACTAGCTCACAAACAAGCATCGAGGATCCCGATTTGTAAATAACGTACGTTCAGGAGTCGTTAGTTCTCCGATCAGTTAGGTCAGTCCATAATCCAGTGGCCGGCGCGCTGCAACCGCCACGGAGCCAATAAAAAAGAGTTATAGTTGAGAAGAAAAGGAAAGTCTCGCGTCTCAGGCCGTTAGTTAGGGATCAAGGGCTCTGCTCGCGCCGGGCGATAATCATAATTTTTACTTACAAGAGCAAGAGTATAAGGCATTAGTTGGCGGGCTCGCGACAAATCTTTCCTAACTGCGACCAACTTTGCGACTCCACTCGGCGTTAGCTCTCGACACTATATTTTGTAGACTACAGGTGCTTCGGACGCGATGGACTAAGCGAATGCTGAATGTGGTGCGCCGGTGCTGCATCTAGGCTGTAACTTTTCTTTTATTACTTTTTTTTATTAAATTGATGTTTCGGTTAAAACAATTTTTTCAATAATTAGTCCTATAAATTTTAACTGAGGAATAAATATTTGAGTTAGTGATTGAGTAGCTACGGTGCTACGGTACTACGAACAGGCTACGAAACATTACACATTATAAGGTCAACAGCTACCACAGTCAACTCCACAAAAATATTCATAACTGCTTAAACGAAGTCGCAACATTGAGGTTCACGAAAATTACTTTATTTGGATTAGATAGTTCTCATATTCTCTTGTAATGGTAAGGTACTAAGGAAATGGTCGGCATATAAACATAAAGGATACAAAAAGGCCGCCCTAAAACAGCACATAACCACGTCCCAGCCATTTACAAAGTCACCGTTGTTGTCCGATTTGATACACAAACAAAGTGGCGTGCGAGTGTAGTCTCGTCACGTGGTAGTGGGCCAGCGAGCCGAGTGGCGAGTGGCCAGTGCGTTAGGACGCGCTATTCAAGTGTTATTCAGAATATGTGAACATCGCGCACGTGCAAAAACCTGTGGAGATGCTGTTGAGCTGAAAAAATATTGTTCGATATCGGTGCGCAATGTTACACGGTTGAATTTCACAGTTTGGAGATAAAAAAAAACCAGTCAGAAAAGTTTATTTGCCGGGATTGTTTTCAGTTTTAGCACAGAAGTCAAAGTAGGTACTCTCAAAAGGGCGACCGGGTATTAATAAAAGCTGAGGTACATATCTACAGGCGGTAAATTCTGATGAGTTACAATAATAACAGCAGATTGGTAACTAACCCGAAGAAAGCATGGAAGGAATATTGTTTGCAGGTTTGAGATTCAGGCGTGGCGGCGATGGTGCGGCTGTGATGGGAATATTCTTTTTATGTTACCTACATAATTTTAGGCTTTCCTACGGTACCTACATGCAGAATAAGGAGTAAGTGGCTGTATTGTGCAGCTGTGTAGTTTATATGGCTAGTGTTCTGACATTACAGCTGCCGATACAAATATATCAGTCTCAGTTTATCGCTGTTTACTTGTAGAAATGCAAATTTAGCCCATTCCAATTAGGTGCTTAGGCACCTCTCCGAATTACGCTAAGACTTCCTTCCCACCCAGGTTACCTTTCACATCTTAATCATAATTGTTACCAGCATTGAACTCGCTCCTGTAAAATGACAAAAAAACTTCATTATTTGCACCCAAACATACACATACCTAGCTACTTACAACAAAAATAAAGAAGCAAGAAGTCTCCACGGATCTGTGTGCGCCAGTCCTCAGGCGGCTCGGGCCGGATTTGTTTTATGCCGACCGAAGACATCGACTTACCGCGACCGGCCGGCGTCTCCTTAATTTTATTACACGACCCGAACTCCAACAAAATGTCCTAATTGTGTCTCGAAAAACCAACCTGGAGAATGGAATTACCAATTTTGTTTCGTCCTTTTCTACGGGAGTTCGACGTCTTATTGGGTCGGGTTCCTTCCGTCTTGGATTTTGTGGACGGTACTTTGTGAACTTACTTATTTCGTTATTTACTTGTTTCTGTTATCGAGCTGTGGTGGAGTATTTTGCCGTGCTGTACTTAGGTACATGCGTTGGTATACCTAGGTAAAGGTTTTGCAGAAGTAAAATGATTAGGTAACTAAGAACTTACAGTGGCCTTAGTGCCAATTCTGCTTATTTTCAAGCAACGTAATCGCATTCGTTCCTCAGTCGCAATCTGTAAAAAAACCTAATTTTTCATTCATTTTTGACAGATTGGCCCTCTGACAGATTGCTCCTCTGTTTGTTTTTCCATAATTATGTACAATTTGACAGAGGTAAGCGACCGTCAACGTTAACGCGATCGAGTACCTACGTTAAAAAACTCGCTCTAAGCCCTCAGGTCACCAAGACTTTACCTACTATTTACTCTGCCTACTCTATCTCCTTTTAATTTTCTTAGGACTTACGTCCTAAGTATTCTTTCATTCTTGGATTTCGGTGGTATGTTGATGGCCACAATCTGAGAAAACGTGAATACGCAAGCATGCTCGATCGTCGACCACATTATTGCTCACATCCAGTAAAATAGTACCTGGTGGTCAAAAGCGACCCTATCGCTGCTTTGGAAGAATACTGTGTTATTACAAAATACAACAATTTTTTTTTTCATTTTTGTTTTACCATGTGCGTCTTTAGAGACGAAATCACCAAGAAAAGTGCAATGGGTCAAAAGTAATAACTTTATAACAGAAATAATATAATAGTAAACTTCAATCAGCTCTCCTGAATAATAAACCGTTTTGAGTTGCACCAGTATTCTTCTAAAGCAGCGCAAAGTATATAAAACAATTAAAAAGATTCACCTAACCGGGAAAGCTATGTCTTTGCATACTTAGCTGTGGGAAACTACAAGCTATCTATTATAATAATCTCAACCTAATTATGAACTTAATGTTTTAGCTAAGTAAATTAATATAGGTCTACAATAGAGCAAAACATTTGAATCTTCAACACCGTAGCTAAGTAAGAGGTCTCTTTGTAGTCCTTTTTTTTTTCATACCGACAATACCTACTTACTTCCAAGAATACCTACCTACCATCATTTGCATCGGTGACGGTTTTCAGATCATTAAACGTAAGTAAGTATCTACAGGTAGGCGGACTTTTCGCAAACTCCAAGTGACATATAATTAACGGTCTGGTCAGCCTCAGGAGCACTCCCTCACACTGGCTACTTGCAACTTCATCCGACACCTCCATCCTTGTTTCTTGTGATGGAGTTGCAAATGAGCTCTTCGAATGGGTATCGAGCCCTAACCTCTTTGCTGAGTGATACCTATTCTATTAACCAGCTAGTAACGCTTACTAGACTGTTAGGTACTAGTTATTAAGTTTGATTGACCTGAAATTCCTAGTACCTAACTAATTTGTGAAATTCAGTTTCAGTCATCACAAAAAGAAACGCTAACTTGTTATTTTTAAGATTAAAGAAAGTAAATAACTGACAAACCTACTTGCATTTATCGTTATAATCTTAACGAATCCATCGTATCCAACCGCTAAAATTATTATGAAAAGAAGGTTACTACCAGTCTGCAATAAAATATTAACTGGAACATGAAATGTATTCTTAAAAAAATTGAATTTCAAGCAGGTGGGGTTGTGAGATTCACTTGTTACGTGCAGACAAAACATGTTGGGGTTCCCGAAATCGGTGGGTTATAATATTTTTTTTTAAAAAACCCGCTAAAGTTTATTTTATGCTGGGCAATGGTAAGGTAACGCCATCTGTAGTTGAATAGCTAAATCTATCTTTGAGTTTACTGTAGTGCCATCTAGTGTTGAGTAGCTTCAACACGACGACTATTATATTATGCTACATTATATGACGTCAAAGTATAAAATCCTAGATGGCGCTGCGCTATCATAAAGAATGTAACTAGTGATGTGCCTTCCTTCCATAACGAGTCAGGCAGGGTAGCGTATCGGTTTACTTGAATGTTTTAAAACAAAAAAAAACATTTACTCTGGTAGTTTAATTTATGAAATATACTTTCATAAAGGTAACTCTCTGGAGTTCTCTCAGTCGCTACAGGGTAACACCAGTATAATAAATAAAACATTAGTTGTTTCAGATTGTTTTGCTGTCACCGAAAAATTGTAAACGCCTTGAGATTGCAAAATTTCGCGTGAAATTGTAAACTAATTTATCTTACTATGACACGGATATATTATTGGAAACTATTGAATAAGGAAGGGATAAATTGTATATAAAACGATTATTTCATAATATAACGAGAAAATAAAATACAATATAGACGTATTACAATCAGCAGTGCGATTCTGTAAACATGTCGAAGTGAACACCCGGGCGGGGCGCACGACGGGTGAGTTGTCAAACCATACAAATAAGATGGAATGACAGCTCTATTGTCGTTCACTCCGCCTAGGTGAACACCGTGAGATGTCGACAGAATCGACCGGCAGAATCTGCCATTTTTCGATGACCGCTACAAAAGGAAAGAGTACGTTACAATGAATTAATGAATGCAGCTAAGACGAGAATGTCACTTACGCTTACTTACATAATTATAACTTTATCTGTAAGAGTAAGAAAAAGGAAGAAGCTATGATTGTGCTATGAAACGTAATTTTCCATAATGCTGTCGTCTGCAGTAGATACATACTACTGCAGATGACAGCATTATGAAAAATTTTCGTTTAGAGGTTTGAGCGTTGACCACGGTTACTGATGTAGGTAGGGTTCACCCGTACCACAATATCTTTACGGCATCTATAACGTTAAACAACCTCATTGGTATATCTCTGGTACCGACCTTGTTTTATGTGTCTCTGCTCGTTAAGTTAAAAGGTTTGAAGTTGCCATACCAGATAGATTGACTTTTCTGTCTTTACTGTTTTTCGCTTCCGAGTAAACTCATACATAAACTGTATCGTGCTGTGCTTTCTATTGTGTGTCTTCTTACTTTCCAAATTCCTTCTGTATAGTAGGTATAGCTATACCTACTGTTAAGAGTTCAACTAATAATTATTGGGAACTCAAACAAGGTAATCCCAATGCTGTTTTATAGAATTAATGATTTTTTTAACGTTTCTTTAAAATAACTCCCGTTAGTAAACTTTTTTTTCTCTTGGACAGAAAATATCGGTTTCACTAAAATTGTTATTGTAGCGCTCATCACTACTAGTTTGACAGCAACAGCGTCGCAGACAGACGTTGTCGGTCGGCTGAGTGACTTGACAATTTGTTTATCAATCGATACGCAATAACTTCCTAACAAAGTGAAATTATCCAGTATTTGTTTAGTATTTAGTACGGAGAGGGCGAAACTGGACTGCACAAGATAATACGAAAGTTTTAAAAATGACAAACACCTTCGTGGTTTGTCTAATAACACTCTTTTGTTGTACAAGTAAGTAAACTACTTACTTACATTATTTTTTTTATGCTCAATCGTATTTGTAATTATTCTCGTCCTTGTAATATTTGTGTTGTTTATTAAACCTTAAGAAAGCGACTCAAGAATTACGCTACTTGGACTATATAGGCAGTTCTTACAGACTACATGCAAAGTACCCTATCTATTGTTTCAAATCGTAATAAGTGTATTTTCGCGTTACATAGTGATTTCATCGCGTTATTACGAATGCAGCCTGATTAATAATTGTTGGATCATTGCTGGAATTCATGCCAATTAAATAGGCACCTGGTTATGCTTTTTATTTCTAGTTGTTTATTGTTCTATATATATTATTTTGTTGTTCTATACTTAAATTATTATTAATTAGTACCTATTGTCGTTCTGATGACCTTAGATTATTCTCGAAAATAACTCGCATTGCATTGCTACACTGATGTAGATTTATCTAATATTCACCTGGAACCTAGATACTCATAATTAAATTACCACATGTTTACTAATTAAACTTGAAATATAATCATTTTTGAAACTCCATGTAGCAGTGTAATATTATACAAACCTATAGTAGTCAGTCAGTGAACGATATCAGTAACTTTGTTATGTAGTTGTGTGTTCGGGATCATATTTCCTGCTTTTAATCTTTCAGTAGCAGATGTATGTTTTACGTTTTTATCAAGTAGGTATAAATGTGTTCCAAGTCAGGATATTTAGTACTAATTTTAACTCTATGCCAGCGGTTAAAAATCGTTAAAATGCTTTGCTACTAGCTAGCTAGCTATTTTAGCCATGTAACCGGTTAACCACAATAGTAGGTACCATTCAAAGTACAATATAAAAAGATGTGTCATCAATTCCATGTCTGTTGCATTTTACAAATTCTAAGCATAACTGTTGGTAGAATGAAGGTAGTTGCACAATATAATTCAATTTAGCTGTTTTTATTAGATCCATAAGTTCACAGAACTAAATATTGTTTCATAGTAGCCCCAAATAGAAGTTTAATCAATGGACTATCTAATGGACACTGAAAGTAAACACAAAGATGGTGGTTGAATCTTGATAAAAACATGCTGATGTGAACAACTTCCAAAACTGCCATCATTTGTCTAGCCTTTTCGAACTATACTGGGGTCGGCTCTCAGTCAAACCGGTTTCAGCTGAATACCAGTATTTTACGTAGAGCGGCTGCCTACCAGACCTCCACAACCCATTTATTGGGTAACCCGGTACATTGGAAAGGCTGGTGTCAGATTTTTTGGCTTCCGTAACAACTGACAAAGATCTACAAATGACAGCCGGGACCAACGGCTTAACATGCTTTCCGACGCACGGAGGAATCTCGACATGTTAAGATGGTCACCCATCCAAAGACCAACCTCGGCAAACGTTGCTTAACCGTTATTATTTAGCCACAAGCTCCTTCATAAAGTTGCACACTTTCAAAAGTTTGTAACTTCTTTATTTTCCAATGATTTACTATTTTTTTATAAATAGTAGTACTTTAGTAACTAGTAGTCTTTTATTTAAATAAGTATTCATGAATGTAGATAGTAGTCAAATACTCTATTCCAAGTCCAAGAACAGCGAATGTATAATATGTCCTACATGTCTGCTTTGTTCTCTTATCAATTTCAGTGTTCACTTTATTAATTGTAGCAGTTTATAGTGATAAACAGTAGCTGACCCCGCCTGACTTGTTTTGCTGGCGTTATTTTTATTATTCGTCATTAAACAGAGATAAGCTAAGCTGACTTATAACATGACACTTTAAAACAATTATGATATTTTGTTTGCAGATTTGTCGTTTGCACGACAAGTACCAAAGGAGTGTTCCAAGGGCCCATCAGTATGGTGTCAGAGCCTTAAGTAAGTTTTATTTAGTAAAATACACATACAAAATTAAAGCAATAAGTAGGTATCACTGCAAGTAAATCATCAACAAACTTGTGAACACAAAGAAAGTAGGTGTGTTCACATGTATAACAATATTTTTTACTAATGTACAAAACTAATGACACAGTCATACATGTACACCTACCTTACCTACCTATACACAGAATTCTTTTATCAACTACCTACATAATAATATATTTACCATTAAATTGCCACAAAAATTCGTCATTATATCGATAATTTCAGAATATTATTATTTGAATGAACTATTAAATTTTTATTTACTGACTAATCTATATGACTGATTACCGTTTAGCTCTGATTAAATAGCTCTAATCGAATATTTTCAAAATATAAATAAAGGCGATTTTGCTATGTATCATGCTCAAACAGGTATAAGATTATGCATATTATATGTGTATCAACACAAAGTCACAGCAATTTAATGATTATTTACAATCCATGTATTACCTACGTCCGCGTCCGTTTACTCACACGACTCGCACCGCAAGGGGGAGATATAATGCTTTTGCATATTGGATGATTGGACTGTGTGTCATTTATGCGCAACAAATAAATATATCGCTCAAATACAATTTTGCAATAAGCTTTGAACATAACGAGGTGTGTATTGTCACCCTCTACAATTCTTCACCCCTCAGAACTTCTACCGCCTGGATGTGGCCAATGTGGAAATCTCTTAACCGACTGTGGACCCCGCTATAAAACTAATTTGGGCATTCTTCATCCATCCCAAACGCAGTGCCAGTGTGGGGCACCATCACAGGACATGCTTCACCTCCTTAGTTGCCCGTCGTGCACATCCACCTGCACCATCTCAGATTTAAACGAGGCCAATAATAGAGCTGTGGAGGTTGCTCAATACTGGTCGGGCAAAATTAAATACAAGTCAACCGACACAAATGAAGAAGAATCATTGAATACAATATTATAACCTGACTTCAAAGGCGTAGTTTGTGCATTCATTCAACTTGAATTAGTCAAAGTCAAAACGTTTATTTCAATTAGGCCATTAAACGGCACTTTTGAACGTCATCATTTACATTAAAAATAATATAAAGTGACTCTACTGTCCGTTCCCAAGGGTAGATTCTTATGAAGAAGAACGGACAAGAAACTCCATAGTTACTCTTTTCAAATCAATGTTTTACAATATTTTGAGTACAAAAATTAATTTTAATATATGTGAGGTGGATGCACCTAGACTAAACATTTCCATTTTCTTAATAAGTACATGGTACTCACATATTTACAAATCTTGGAACCATTAATAAAACAGAGTGTGTTAAAAAAATAAAAACTCTTTTACATCTGTAAAGTTAATATATAAATTGACCAGTTTGATTTTGCCTACACTACACCCTTGATTGTCCTATGGAGCAGGACCAGCATGTTTCCAAGCATTCTTATCTTGAATGTAATCCTCCAACTTGTAATATGCTTGTTTACAAAGTGTGCTTTTTACATATGTTTTAAATTTTATTTCATTTAATTCTAATATGTCACAAGGTATTTTGTTGTAACATTTAACACAGTACCCCATGAAAGATGTGTGTACTTTAGCTAAACTATAAAATGGTTGATCTAATTTATCTTTATTTCTAGTATTAAAATTATGTCGATCACTAATTTTATTACTAGAGAAAAGAGCAGTGCTGTTTTGTTAAAATGAGCTCTTGCCTCTAAAGGCAAGAGCTCATTTTTAACTAACTTCCCAGAATTTGATCCTTATTATTTTCGGATGGTGTAATAAATAATACAGGGTGTTTTTTTTTTTTCAAAATCCACCGGTTCGATGCCTGGCTATGAAAACCGTTTTTTCAAAAATCCAATGATGCAGTTTTAGTTTTCAAAAAAATCGGGCTCGAGACTCCAGTGTTTTTTGATATTCCTCAGTTTCGGATTTGGCCTTCCACGCACACTTTTAAAATTCACTATAGGTACAGGTAGTAGTAACTGCAACAGGAAGGTCACCCAACCAACCTACTAAGGACAACCTTTGGTTTGCCTACCGCCTTATCCATTGTGCTACTTCCTCTTTGTGATGATTAATAAACTGCTAGGTATACAAAATCAACCTACAGCATACTACTATCGCCTTCACGCTAACAACTCAAAAATAATTCGTGAGTCACTCATGACTCGGTAAGGTAAACGTTTGACACTTCAATGACGCTTGTCTGCGCAGGCGCGGCGCTGATTGCGGGGCCGTGGGTCACTGCACATCCACCGTATGGGAGAAACAGGCTGAGGCGGTCACAACCAATGATGTGTCCAACAAGTTCATCAGGCTCTTCAGACAACTGAAGGATGTCAGGGAACTTATCAATGAGGTAAGTGTTGGTTTTAACGTTGTTGTATTGTCGTAAAATGTTGGGCCAATTGATTGGCTTTTAGACTCAATAGGCTTAAGGTGCGTTATCCTAAATCCCGTTTATGCTTTTTAACCCTAGTTAGGGTCCCTTATACGGGTTTCGGGATTGTATAAATTGGGATAGAATTGGAGCTATATTGAAGATACAATGATGTTCATAATTGAACCTGAGAACTTAGCTTTTTATACAGCGTCTACAATGTTGTCTAGCCGTAAAAATCTGCAGTGTACAAAAAAAAAAATTACTGCTAAAAGCTAAGTGCCAAGCCAAATCATGGTAAAATATTACAAGGACATTGCTGCACCTTGAGACTAAATTCAGTCATATGGAAATTAAGACGTACGAAAAGTCCGCAGCGCTTCAGAGTACCCCACACGTTACAAGCTGTTGAACTTAATTCCCTTATCTGCCTTATCTAATTCATCTACAAACATGTCCCAACGTTCTTAAACTTCCTTATTACCCTTCATACAGGATATTATCCTAGTTAGAAAACGTTCTCTTGTTGGGGCAGTTTTTTTACATCACGTTTGTATACTTATAAGGCATTTTGACTTATATTAGATTAAAAGTCGGAGCGCTACTCCACGTCGAAATTACTCTTCCATTCGTGTCGATAGTACTTACATTTAATTTGCCTCATCGATCGATAGCCTGCAGTAGCGCATAGGTCTATTCAACTGCAGGTTTTAGAGCGCAGAAAGCCAAAGTTCCTCTTACAAAAATGTGCATCATATCAATCAATTCCTTCTCATCAGGATTACTTGGCATCCCGAGTCTCATCGGAATGCCAAAACGTGCAGTACCCCGCCATCGCGAAGATCTGCAAAGAGAACACGGCCCAGCTGCAGCAGTACATCAACCATGTACTGCAGTCGGAGACTTCGGCCGAAACCATGTGCAAGCTCATCGGCATGTGCAACAACGACAAGATAGACCACATCTTGTCTATGAATGTAAGTGTAATCATTTTAGCTATTTATTTCTATTATCTAACTTGGGGCCTTAGGGGCTCGTTCGTATACGGCTTCAATTTGAAATCCATTTTTATACATATTTAGTACATATAGTTTAGGGGGCCAAATTGGTAAAACTCAAGAATCGACCGCCTTCTGCACTGGCAGGTCACCAGGTACTAATTTTTTGTGAAACAAATTTAGTACCCTTTTTTACCCGACCGCGCAAAGGGTTTTAGTGTTGTTGATCAGCTTGTTTGTTTGTTCCTTTGTAGCGCTTTAGTGTGCTATTATGATACTTAGTCATTTAGTGTGCAGAACCGATATTAAAAGGATCACTTGGGTTCGATATACTGGTATGTTGAACTTTAGTCTATCCGTAGGTAATATTATTTGTCGTACATATTCATTCGTCATCAAAATACTGCAGCTATGTTGATCAAATGTATAATATCAATGAATTTGTTATGGGAAACCTACCTAATGAAATGAACAATATTACGTGCGTGACAACTTCAATGAATGGTGTTTGTAGTAATTGTATAACATGTTATTACTACAAACGACGTGGGACCAACCCGACCAAAGCAATCTGCGAGGAATTTTAAAGCCTTAAGTTGAATCTTCCTGATGATTAATGCATGTGTCGCCAACTGGTTAAATCAGCCGTTTAATTAACGGCCTAGCCTATTCAAAGAACAGCGCCTGACATCTAGCCAATGTGTCTAATACAACACTGATAAACGGGCTGGCAGATGCTTAGGCCGTTCATAGAATAGGGTAACCATGTGAAGAAAATATATCTGTCGTAGCCATTTGACGACACGGTTGGCGCAGTGGTTGAGCGGTCGACTGCTGCGCTGCGTGTCACGAGTTCGATTCCCGCACGGAACAAATATTTGTAAGGCCTACAGATAGTTGTTCCGAGTCTGGCTGTTTGTGTATGTGAGTTTATATGTTTGTGAACGCACCCACGATACAGGAGAAATTCCTAGTGTGGGGCAACGTTTTAAAAAAAAAAAATCGTAGAATTAGCCATTTTATGAAATGGTCACTTCAATCTCTTTCAAAACCTAGGCAACGGAGCCCCGCTGCCCCGTTCTGCGGGGCTCCTATTTCTATCTACAGGGAGTTTAAAGTAACCTAACATGAATGGTATGACGGGAGCTTGGTTCGCTTGCTCACTCTAGCTCCCGCCATCCCATTCGAACATAACGCATCCGTTTCGGGGTGCCCCAAGTTCCCTGTGTCCAAAGTTCCCAAATAACTTGGCTAGGCAAGTCATTGAACGATATCGAACCAAGTACATTATGCACCTACCACTATTTGTCTCTGCATTACCCAAAGGTTGACTGGTAGAAAATGCCTAAGGCATTAAGTCCGCCTCTGTACATTTGTGTGCATGAAGTTTTAAATAAATAAATAATAATGGACATGCACGACTTCACGCCTTTTCTCATGGAGGTGGGTAGGCAGAAACAACACAATGCCATTTGCTAAGATTAGAACATACTCCTTCTGTTCCGTTTGTTGTGTTTTATTATGTATATCTTTAATTTATTATTTTATTTCACAGAAAAAGAAGCCAGCAGTGCCCAAACCCAACAAACACAAGGGTAAGTTTTTCGTCTCCTACATTAATCAAAGATTTTCACACATATATATTATATGTCGCATAATATTAAGTCTCTCTTTCCTTTTGCTTCAACTAAAATGCACATTTGATTTTATTGTTATAGTCAAATAGTTCCATAAGACTACCTTCTTTTTAAACCGTATATCTAGACCTACAAGACTACAATATATCTATCTTCTGTATATATAAAAATGAACGTCTGCTAAAACCCGGTACCTTTGGGTATGCAGACGACAGTACTGTTGCTGAGAGATACGTGTCTAACGCACGAGCTGGTGGGTCGCAGATCCGGTCTCTCCGGGAGGCTATGGTTGAGCGCCTGAACTTGTCCTTACAGGCTGTCTCAGAGTGGGGCGATGCCAATCTGGTCAAGTTCAATGCTGCTAAGACCCAGGCGTGTCTTTTTTCCGCTAAAAGGAGCCAATTCCACCCAGCTCCATCTTTCCGAGGTGTAACCGTGCCGATAACCGACCAACTTGACCTTCTTGGTGTCACGTTGACATCTACCCTCAATTTTGGCACATTTATAGAGGCAAAGGCTCAAGTGGCTGCCAAAAAGTTGGGAATTCTGGCAAAGGTGCGACGGTACTTCACGCCGGAACAGCTGCTCAAGCTTTATCAAGCGCAAGTTCGATCGTGTATGGAGTACTGCTCGCATCTTTGGGACGGATCTGCCAAATACCAGCTTGATGCCCTTGAGTCAATAGAGAAACGAGCCAAGAGGATCATCGGCAATGATAGGCTCGTCGAGTCGAAGCTCCAAAGTCTCGAGCATCGACGCCGAGTTGCTAGCCTGTCGGTTTTCTATCGGTTGCATTTTGGAGAGTGTGCAACGGAATTGCATAGTTTGATTCCGCCTAGCCCGTTCCATCATCGGACCACAAGACGTACGGCGATGCGCCACCGGTACATGGTGGACATCCCACCCACACGCACAAAGCGTTTTGGGAATACATACATTGTGCGTACCGCTAAGGAGTGGAATTCCCTGCCGGAATCTGTGTTTCCTGATAGCTACAACCTGGGAGTCTTTAAGTCAAGAGTGAATAGGTTGCTTCTAGGCAAGCGTGCTCCATCTTCGACCACATCGTCGCTTACCATCAGGTGAGATAGTGGTCAAGCGCGTGCCTATCAATAATAAAAAAAAAAAAAAAAAAAAAAATGAAACCCGTTTTCCTTGGTCACGGCATCACGCGTGAATGGCTGGACCGATTTCACTAATTCTTTTTTTGTTGTGTTTGTTATTGTCAGAAGGTTCTTATGAAAAAAAAAAAAAAAAATTGCGCGGAAAATTTAAGAATCCTTAGGGTAGGTGTAGGGTAGGTGTAGGGTAGGTTTAGGGTAGGTGTAGGGTAGGTGTAGGGTAGGTAGGTAGGTAGCCAGTTGACGGGAGCGAAGCCGCGGGGGACAGCTAGTCTTCTATTTATAAAAAACAAAGTCGGGTTTGTTACAACACTTATAACTCGAGAACTCCTGGACCGATTTTCATGGTTCTTGATTTGTTGGATTTGTCTCCGCCTCGAATAGCAGAATAAATATTTAAAACAATGGAAAATTGTCTAAGAAAAAATTTAAGAAAAAACATTTTCCTAAAATGTTTCAGGATAGGGTAGGTAGACAGTTGACGGGAGCGAAGCCGCGGGGGACAGCTAGTATTCAACAAAATGAATAATTTGTCGTTAGTGTCGATAGGCCGATATTAAAGAATTGGACAAGGTAGTTGTTTCCTTTTAATAACAGAAACAAGTGCCACATGAATGGCTTGAATAGCATTGCTCTGAGGGCCAATTCTACAAATTTTTAAGCAACGTTCGCATTTGCATGTCAGTAAGTTGCAATCGGTCAAAAAATCCTTAATTTCCATGCATTTCTGACAGATTGCAACTGGCATGCGAATCCGAACGTTGCTTAAAAATTTAAAAAGAGTTCAGGGGGAAGGATATAGTGATTTTTCACTTTCTATAGAAAACTTAAAATTGCTCTCCCTCTCCCTCTGAAATCTTTTTCAAAAATGTTTTCTGATAACTATTTAGACCTGGATATCTAGCGTATGCATACCAAGTTTCGTTAAAATCGGTTCATTCATTTTGAAGAATAAGGACTTCAAAGTTTGTATGAAATGACATACGGCGTACACGCTCTTAAAAATAGTAGAATTGGCGCTCTGTTCAGTTCGCTGTAAAATCGAGTTGTAGGTATATCTCTACAGCAGTATTTTAAAATGATTTGAAATGATTTCATCAGTCATTTTATTCTTGTGATCTGTACCTCCCTCGGTGCAGAAAAGGAAAGGTCGGAAAGCACGTTAAGCCGTTGTCTGTCATTTGATGCCCGGTTTCTGGGGTACTTTATCGGTCATTTATCAGTTAACGCTATTTCTCGTAACGCCATTGGTTGGGTAGTTGTTAACGGACAGATAAACGACCGATAAAATACCTCAGAAACCGGGAATTAGTAGAATATTTATAATAACAGTTTGGGGATGCCTACAATATACTCCAAAGCACTAAACTCGACAACTTATGCATTGATTGATACAACACAAATCGAATGAGTAAAGACACGATTCGCGGTCATGTAGTTATTTATTCAAGTGTAAGCTGTGTCAAGGTTTGTAAAATCATGGAAAATTAATTTCCAGAACGTTTAGATTGAAAAATAAAACTTTGATTTCGAAACACAATAATTGAAATTTTAACTTCATCGTATTTTCATAAAATAACACTGCATTTCAGTGACCGTAGTAAGTATGATACGCCAGCTTTTTTTATTGATTTTTGATGTCAAATCTACCGAATTTCGTCTCAAAATTATCTGGCATACCATTGATATCGGTTAAATAGGTAATTAACAAAGTAGTATTCCTTGTTTTTTTTAAGGATGGGAAATCATCAATTATAACTCCTTCCGCTCTGGGCGGAGCGGAAGTGAGTGGCTAAAACCCATCCGTGTTCCTCCAAATTCCCTTTGCGTTCCAGGGCCGCGGTGACTCTTTCGAACAAATTCCGCAACCCTGGCAAGCTAAAGGTGTATATTAGGTACCTACCTATTTATTAGTTTTCGTACATATTTTTAAATTAATAACATAAGTAAGAAGAATTATGTTTTCAATTTAGAAATGACGTTGACGGTTAATAATAATTGCAATAGACTGAATCATCGCTCAGTCAACTTAAAAGTAGGTACTGATGTAAAGTCAATTTTTCAGCATGCAGTTGCCATTCACGTTTCAGTACATGTGCCAAAACATGACTTTCATAAATTTTCAGGGGCACTACCTACAATGATCCCACCTTGTTCATTAGACATATTGTTGATTCTCGGTTCTAAATATAAATGCCCTTCTTAATTAGCGTACCACGGGCCAAAACACAGGGCATAGGTATTTTCCCTAATTCCTAATTGGTTGATTCGGTCTACCTATCGCAATTCGCAGACCATCGGTTACCTCGAACAAGTTGTTCCTTAACACCCGGTTTCGCTTCCAGTTGGTATATCCCATTTTCAACATGAAATCAAATAAGATTATAAAAGAGTAAGGTAGATTTCAAGTACCTAATATCATGTTTTTATGTTTTAAATACTTAAATCTCGGATCTAAGACTGAAAACAGTCACCGCTCCGTTCCACTTTGCTACACACGCGTAGTTGTATGAGCGTGACCTACGACAGTAAAATCATGTTCATACTATACTTTCCAAATCTGTTAAGGTTTGATGCCTATTCAAAAAGATTGATTGAAATGCGAATTAACTGTTACTTGGCAGGAGTAACGTTAGTTTTCTGATGGAAAGCGACGATCTGCCGGTCTTCTCGGATTCTGTCGACATCTCACGGTGTACACCTTGGCGGAGTGAACAAAAAGTGAGCTGTGTTCCATCTTATTTGTATGGTTTGACAACTCACCCATCGTGCACCCTGGCCGATGTGTTCACTTCGACATGTTTACAGAATCACACTGCTGGTCGACAATGAAGCACTCTTGCCTAGAAGTAACCTACCTATTCACTCTTGAGTCAAGAGTCTTGACTTAAACACGCCCAGGTTTTAGCTAATAAGGAAAGAGACTCCGGTAGAGAATTCCACTCCCTATCTGTATGATGCACAATTGAAGTATTCCCAATATTGTTAGCTGTTAGCGGCAATAGTGCAGCGTATAGATAAGAACATTTAAGATCTCTTCTTAAGGGTTCCGTGCCCAAAGGGTAAAAACGGAACCCTATTACTAAGACTCCGCTGTCCGTCTGTCTGTCACCAGGCTGTATCTTATGAACCGTGATAGCTAGACAGTTGAAATTTTCACAGATTGTATTTAAATGTTGCCGCTATAACAACAAATACTAAAAACAGAATATAATAAATATTTAAGTGGGGCTCCGATACAACAAACGTGATTTTTTTTCCTTTTTTTTTTATAGATAACGGTACGGAACCCTTCGTGCGCGAGTCCGACTCGCACTTGGCCGGTTTTTCAATCCTATGCCCCAACCGATAGTTTAATTCTACTAAAATTAAACTTATGAGGCAAGAAGCTTCTCCAGTGTTATATCTGAGCAGCCCTGCTAATTATTCTCTTCTATTTCAGGTACGCTGCTCGGCAGCTCCCAGTGCACTTGGGGACCATCTTACTGGTGCAGCAATTTCAGGTAAATATTTATAACTAAGTAGGTATAATTTACACAGAAAAACACACATCTAAATGACTTAACAAGGTAACTCCATGGTTTTTCCTGCAAAGTAATCGTTGTTTTTACAGATAAAGTTGAAATAAATGGTTAGGTACAGGTTGCATTATATACCTACATATTTAATTAAGCGGGATTCATATTATAATTTTGCGTCATCTTTAGCTATACTTAGTTGCAATAACAACAATAAGGATGAAATTTTGTACAAATAGGAAATCGCCACCTAATTAATTGGTTAAGGATTGAATTAATAATAAAATATTTTCCTGTCTTATTTTGTTTGCTTGTGCAGATATTTTTTTATTCTCTTTTACATAACATAATTAAATTAAGTATCTATTTTTCAAACAAAAATGTCCCACTGCTGCATGTTGGGTAAAGGCCTTCTCTCCTTCAAATCAAAGAAATAACAAAAAAGAACATAAGTACCTACTAATTGCTGCATCTTAAAACACTAACACGGCATCCGTCCACTGACCATTCTATAAAACGGTAGAATCCACTAGAAAAACTATTATTCAATTAAATTTCACAACATCTATTGCTGCCATAGCAAATTGCCTTAGTAATGTTTTTGTTAGCGAAATGGCGTTGTGGTATCCGCAAAATTAACTGGCCATGCACTTCCTAGGTTTTGTAAAAGCCAACTAGGGATTTTGACATAAATGTGGACAGTATCCTGCAAAGATGTGGTCACCAAACACTTAGGCAACTAGGGAATAATTTTTTTAGGGAAAAATTTAAATTGCATGCTTATCCATATTGCATCTACTCATATCGTAAAACGCAGTCTCCTAGTCTTTTAAACCGAAACGTTCACTGGTAGGAAATTCTACGTTAAAACGATTCGATAAAATATTAACTACACCCTCGAAAGTTTCACAAAGTTAAGATACTTATTTGGTAGCGTTGGGTAAGATATGGAATAAGCAGCGTGCAGAGCCGCGTGCTCAGCTAGTTATCGATATTTATTCATAAGAACAATACTTACCTACTCCAATTAGATTGCGCAACAACTAAAGCCATAGTAAATCGTACTACGTTTATGCAGAGCCACAGACTACTGATACTATTCAGCGGCCACTGGTTTTAGATGGCATTGTAATAACTTTTCAAACAAACCAAGCATGTCAGTGAGTGCCACGAGGGTAAACTTTGACATAGCGGCCCGTGACAATTCCGACCACAGGAATAACAGCCGAAACTTGCGCCCAGTGCATATGGCGCGTACAAGGACATTGATACTTAGAACCATACTAATATTGTAAATGCGAAAATAAATTCTATTTTTTATCCCAGGTGTACGTATTTCTAACTTGAGGGCGAAGCCGCTGGCAGGAACTAGTTTTTATTTAATAATGGCATCACGAGTGGTTGTCCACACGGTGGTTCCATGCTCTATATGCAGACCGTACCATTGCAGCATTGGCAATACAACAAGCGCTTTGCAATTCGGATCGATTCTCGTATTCGGGTGCAATCGATTGTAAAACTGTTTACATAAGTTCATTGTATAACAAATTTGCTGTCTAGTGTCTTGTTACGTTGGTAACTTATAATCGAATAATACGTATCGAATTAATTTCAACAAGTTTCCATTGGATTTGGTCGATGTTTTTGTGGTTGTAGCGAGATTCACGGAAATATCATGCTTTGTACTGAAATCTTAATCGATATGAAAGTTATAAAAGATTATGATTAGATAACAATCATGCGGATAAACTGTATTGATACAAATTTTAAATAAACCAAAGGAAAATTATTTTTATACGTGCTTTCAAACATAACCCACTTCTAGTAGAGACCTGTTGAACACTCGCAATCATTGTACTACTTGGCCACCCATATCTAATCAAAATAATAGAAAAAAAAAGTTTAATTTCAACAATTCTTAGTCTGATCTAAACATATTCGGTGGAGTGAGCTTGATGTGAGCTGTCATTTCGCTTATTGGATGGATTGCTCACTTCATGATTTTCACTTCACCCTGTATGGTCGTTGACTTCACCTATGTTTTCACGGTGATATGTTGACAGAATAGACCGGCTGTTTCATTCAGATTTACATATTGTTCTTATCAAATCTCGTTATTTTCTTTCATTTATTTGAAAACGCTACGCTTGGCTTACCTCTCTAATTGATAATCCTATGAATGCGAAGGTCGCCTGTACCTACTCTTGTGGTGCTCATTCATAAGGTAGTGTTGTGACGTGCGCTATCAATAGCACAATACCACACTCTATTCTCGGTTTTATTTTTAAATACTCTAGTTAGTCCCCTACGGGGTAATAGTGGCGTAGCAACCAATCAATAATGCCATTCATTGCTTTGTTTACGTTGTCGAGCAGTAGTACTTTTTCAAACATAAACAATGGATTCAAAATCCTTGGAATTACAGTAGAAAATGTGCACGATTGGGGTGACGCTCCTCTTCTGAGAAGCTCTGATAAACTCTTAAAAGCTATCCATTTAAGAAAGTTGTATGCACGAATTACTTTAATAATATTCAGCAACGCGAAATCAAACTAATGTTGTCATTAAAAGTTAACTATCGGTCAATATAATATACACTGGCCGCCAAAAAAATCGACCCACCCACGATTTTACGATAAAAATGACAAAAAAAAACAGTTTTTTTTTTGTCCTAAAATCACTTACTTCTAATTTAATTGATTGCTTTGCTTTGATTTTAGGGTTGTAAAAGCATTAATATAGGACATCTAAGTACACAAATTGTAATAAAGCAAGATTTTTTAATTTTAATATACATTATTTGCTTCTCTTGCCACAATGACTGCTCGCATACGTGTATTAAGTGATGTTATCACCTTTTTAATGTTTTCTTGTGGGGTTCGCTCCCACTCCTCTGGTATGGTGGTTTCGAATTGCTGCATCGTTTCTGGAACGGGATCACGGACTCTAGCCTTTCGTTTTATCTGGCCAACGCATAACTTGAAACCCAACCTCTTGAATATATTGAGTCACTATTCATGCCACGTGAGGTCTTGCGTTGTCATGGATTAATTGGAAGTCAGCGCTAATATATCCAGCATATGGCATGACGTTCCAGAATGTCTGTTATGTACGTATCGGCATTAACTGCTCGATTCCGAAAGAAAACCAGTTCAGTACGTCCCGTCAAAAAAAAGCGACCCCAAAACATTGTAGAGCCACCTCCGAATCGAACTGTTTCTTTAATGCATCGTTGAGCGTAACGTTCTCCAGGTTTTCGCATAACATTTTGGCGACCGTTGGAGCCAAAGTCCAGTCAAGATGCTCTCTAGCAAATTCTAACTTTGCCGATGGGCTGCAGTCAGTTTGGGTACGGAAGCTGGTCTGTGTGGCGTCAAGTTTTGCTCTCGAAGTCTTCTTACAGTGTTTTCACTAACAAGCACTCCACGACCTTCCCTGAGTCTACCCTGAAGTTCAACTGCAGTTCAGATGATGATGGTCCTGTTGGATTTGTGACACGTTTTATTCATATTCAAATAAAATAAATTAAATTATAAATTGTCTACTGTCAACGCATCAGACACAATAGTAAAACAATGGCGTCATAGCTAAATTAGGTGTCGCGGCAGTCCAGAGGAAACAAAATAATCACATTTTTAAATCTCAAACTTATTACTTAGACATCAACTAAATACTAGAATAATGTTGGATAGTTACTTTGTTTTTGTATGTATCCATACTTTTCGATTAGATTTTTATGGAAATGATCACCAAAACAATTATTTGTCAAAAATAACCACAAATGTAACGAAGCACAATGTATGCGTCATGCAAGTTCGTAACAAACAAAACGAGAATTTGATGCACAAAAAGGCAATCTGTAGGCATATGTTTAAAAAAGATGGCGTACCCACTTAAACACTTTGTATGCGTCTTAATCACCTCAAGTGCTTACTAAGACCCTTTTTTACAATTAATAGGTGACAAATTTAAATTATTATGACACAGCACATTTAAGATAACAGCTTTGCAAACGGAAATGACTGTGTGGTTCGATTTTTCTGCCGACACTGGCCGGCTCAGACTTCAAAATGCACCAACAAGTTTCGCCGTCTAAAAACCCTCGTTTTTTTCCACAGCACTGGCCGCGAATGCAAGGCCACCCACCACTGTGTGTCCAAAGTATGGCCCAAGATGGTGAATGCCGAAGATACCGACAGCATCTGCAAGATCTGTACCGACATGGTGCAACAGGCCAGAGACCAACTCCAGAGCAACGAGACACAGGTAAAACTAATATCCACCACAGCTATTACTTGTTACTATCTTCAGGCGTTTATTTGAACGTCAAGTTTTAGAAAGATATCAAAGGTATTGTGAGTTCTGCTTTGAAATAGCCTATAATTATTGTATCCTACGTTCATTATTCAATTCGATGTACCTTATTAACGGTCTGGTCAGCTTTCTGAATTTGATTAATACTTGCTATTAAAACATGACACAAAAATAGATGAGGAAGTCTATGGTCTGTATATTTTTTTATTTCATCTATCCCTTCATTTGATTGTGCTGCGGTTTTGGTAGACCATAACCTACCCAAACTTATGAATTCTCTCAAAAATGCAAATAAAAAATGAAAAAACCAAAAATTTTACTACATAATGTACAAAATTTTAATTTTGAAATTATTCGTTACGAGTTTTATTTTAACAGAATGTGTAAGTATATAGGGCAGTAATATTTTTTTTTTGTCAACACCCGTGTTCTCAACTTATCTTAGAACAAACAAAGGTTGAACTTACACCTTGCCAAGAGTACATTGTCCGATAGTAACGCGGCGCCCACGTAACATTGTTTTATAAATACTGAACAATTATTATCATAACGACGCGTGATCGGACGATGAAACAATTACCGACTAATGCCTTTCTATCACTGCCAAACATCCATTCTTTTAGATGTCGTTTCAATAAATTCCATCTAAATTTGATACTTTACAATGTGAATGATCTCTTTACAAGAAAGATAACACAATCTCACGCGATTTATTATTAACTAACGGTGTTTGCAGTAACACGGTGACAAAGACAAGGCAATATCTCTTCATTTGTTCACCAATCAGATAAACCAGTTTGTGCCAATTTGCATTTTCTTTCGCCCTTGCTGTAACTTACACAAAAATATTCTATACTAGCACTTCGCCCGCGACTTCGTCCGCGTGGGGATAGTAGGTACTCCACAAACTGCAACGCCCCTATACATATCCCCTTATAAAGGTTAGTTTTGGAAAATTAAGCACAACGATTCTCATTATTGGTTCAGCGCAACTGTTCACCCCGTTCAGCCCGTCAGGGGTTGATTATGCAAAAATTGTTAGGTACATGATCTGTTGCAATTATCCCACTTTTAGTTTATTCATAGAATTCCAACGTAAATTGAAGCAAGCTATAATTTCCTCCCCTAAAAACTTATTCACCCCTGCTGCACCCCTTATTATGTATGTACCTAGTTGATTTTCGAAAAATCCAAACATTTGATATTCTTATTGTTTTATCGAAAACATTTAAATGCCGTGGTGTTTCAACTTCATCGGACCAAGCATTGATACGATTCTCCCCAGTTCGCTCAAGCCGCGACATTTTTCTTACTCCGAGCATGTTTATTACCGTCGTAACTTTTGAACGAAAGGTCCGATTTGAATGATTTAAAGTGTAATTTACACGGACATAATCAACCTTAATTATCAAACCATTTAAATGGATAAGGATTAATATCATGGTACTATAATCACCATTTTTTATTTCACCATGGGATTTGCTTGACTAATATTAACAAAAAGCGGTCATGGTGACTTATCCATAATAGTTAGACATATGGTATCGCGGACTTTTTTGTAGATATTGATGACCTCTATAAAACTGTAGTACATCACTTTGCTCTATTGTCAATAGATTCCGCAGCGTACGCGATATAAGGATTTTTTCTCACACCTTGGGTCACATTATCGAAGTTTTCATACGGATCCCTAACTTTTTTGAAAATATTCTATAGCCTATGTCCATCTCTGATAATATAGGATTCTACTGGTGAAAGAATTTTTCAAATCGGTCCAGTAGTTTCGGAGCCTATTCATTTCAAACAAACAAACAAACAAACAAACAAACAAACAAACAAACAAATCTTTCCTCTTTATAATATTAGTGTAGACAATGAAATATACTGAATTAAACATTGTCTTATTAATAACTTACGCAAACAATTCACCCGTAAACGTCTTTCCTTTGTTGTTGCTACCATGAAAAGAATGGCCTGGATCCAACCATTTCTGTCGAACTGGATACATTCATAATAAAAGTATCACATAGGCAACAAAGCCGATGAACACGATTACATACATTGTTTCAAGATACGAGTATTACTTCCACATCTGGGAAAAAAGGAAAATTATTCTACAGTGTTATTGGCGTTAAGTACTTAATAGTTATCGTTGGCCAACCGTAACGTCAACTTGAATAATAGTCATTATTGTTAATAATTCCAAAAATCTTGCTTATTTACTTTATACACTATACACCAACACATCCGACTATTGACGAATATTGACTTTCATGAGAGGCAGGTAACTGAGGTAACATTATCGTCAGAATGAATGTTTGTTGTGTTTAAATGTAACAGTCTCACCCGTTGCCTTTTAATTTGTCTTATGTCGTAATTGCCTATCAAAATAGTAACAGCCGCACGGGTCGATCTTCAAGCAACGCTTGCTGAAGTCGATCTGTGGATGTGACCAATGACCATCCATTACATACCTACCTACCGACTCGTCCGTGCCTCGGAAACGTTTGTAGCGGCATTAATGCCACCACAAAAAACCAACGTAGCAAAATCGGCACCCTAACAACAAATTCATAACCCTCCTTTTTGCTTCGCCGTAGTCAGGTAAAAAGAACCGTGACGCCATCTATCCCGCCAGCTGCGAACTAACTTAACGGAATCCTGCATCGCGGTATCAGAGTTTTCCTTGCGATTTGAACATATACAACAGTCCGAATATTAACTATTGGGCAGTTGCCCACCGGACAACAACCGTCCGGTCGGAGGATCCTCCCTTTTCAACGGAGGAATGACTACTCTCTGTTCCGCTTACCTCTAAACGTTAGCCGTTGGTCCCAGCTGTCATTTGTAGATCTTTGACAGTTGTTACGGGTCGTCAGAAGCCAGAAAAACTTCCCAAGAGATACAGTGCTACTCAATTAGTGGGTTGTGGAGGCAGTCATGTACAATACCTACCTACTGGTACTCAGCTGCATTCGGTTTGGCTGGAAGCCGGCCCCAAATTAATTGGAAAAAGGCTAGGCAGATCGATGTTTTTAACATTGCCGTTAGCATATGTAGGTACTTTAAATAATATTTTTATCTGCGCTAGTGGCCCGCACCGTTTTAGCGAGACTAACGAACAACACCAATTGATTTTTTTATAAATATGAAGAAGATAATAATGCAAATGGTTTCAGATTCTACTCTGGACACTTAATTTTATTGTAAGTCTGATATTCTGGTAATGTTGCCAATTAGTGTGTTGCTACTTAAGTAGGTTTATTCATTATTTCCTCGTTGTAGATATTTTCGTAGCTAATCGTTACAATAGTGTAGCCGTGTAGCTTAATCTTTTTGAAAATAAAACCGTTGTATTTTTAAAATTACCAATGTATTTAATTAGAATTAGGTACCTACCTACTAGTAAAATTGATACAACGTACATGAAATGTGAAATTCGGGACTTGAAAGTGTAGGTTACCTACTTGGTGTTTTCTTTCTCTGTAATTTTTTCAATTTGTCCTTGAATAAAAATATAAGGTTGTGATCTTAAGAGGGCGCCGACCGAACGTCGACCGCGCAGTGGCGCCCTCATCGTTTGTTTGGTTATTTCTTTTATTTTAGAATGAAAATTCAGAAAATATGCAATTTAAGTTGTGCTCCACAAGATTATACGTTAATATTATTATAAACGGTAGTTTTAAATTGTTCAGTTTTATTATAATCACTAAAACGGAAAATAGTGGCCACATTTTCATTCTAAAATAAAAGAAATAACCAAACAAACGATGAGGGCGCCACTGCGCGGTCGACGTTTGGTCGGCGCCCTCTTAAGTGAAACACTACACACACAAGTGAGATACTAAATATTGAACAATATCAATGCGTTACTAATTATTTTGTTACATGTTTCACCCGTAACAAGCGGAGAGCGTGACTATTAAATAGTGGCATCATTTATACCGCGGCGCATTTTGTTATTATTAAATCATGAGTCAGGTATACCTTCCTGTTGAAACATTTACCCTGTAGTGGTCACTATGTTAAGAAAGTAAATTTACATAGGAGGTTGTAAGTGTACAGCCGGTCGATCCTAAACCTCTCACCGTGAAAACTCAGGTGGAATTAGCGCGAAGTGAAATGTCATCCTATCTTGATTACATGTTTTGCAGCTCACTTTGTGATCACTTCACCCAGGCCTTCACTTCAACATGTTTACAGAATCGCACTGCTGATAACACATAAAAAATTCACTTACAGATTTTGTCACTGAGATTAAAACTTATTGCAACAACCTTTTGGCATTACTATTTTCATAGAAATTATTGTGTCGACTCTTTAACAAAAAAAAAAAACTAAAAATAAACTTAATCCCAAATTCCCCTAACCGCTCCGGCCCCGGCAACACACCGGTGTGTCGCGAATTAATCGCGAATTTAATGTTTATTTACCTATTACATAAGATTTGTTTTTTTTTGGGAATTTTCTCATGTCGGGGCCGCAGCGGCCAATCAGTCCCTTCTTATCTAAGATTCTGTTTATTACGTAAAAAATAATATTCATTTACAGGAAGAGCTAAAGGAAGTGTTCGAAGGATCCTGCCAGCTGATCCCGGTAAAAATAGTGGCGAAGGAATGTATGAAGCTGGCTGATGACTTCGTTCCCGAGCTGGTGGAGACCCTGGCTTCAGAGATGAACCCTCAGCAAGTCTGCTCCGTCGCTGGTCTGTGTAACAGTGCCAGAATCGACGACCTGCTGGAAGACTTTGTAAGTTGTATTTTGATCTATTTTTACTTTGATTTATTATTACTATTCTTTATTGTACGCAAAACATTCATACTCAAATAACATAGGACAGCTTATGTATAATGGCGACTTTCACCTGTAATTGGGTTTTCTTATAGCAAATATAGGTATACCTACGTATCGTCATGTGGATACGATAGACAGGTTTGCATAATAGGACAGTATACACAAGTGCACGACAAAACTTTACAATTGGTTTCAAGGTGTACACTCATCAGCGAGACATATTATCCTAAACTACTCATCCATTAAAAAAAATATACAACGTATAACAGAATAAACGCAATACCTCTTAGGGGGTTATTGTTCTCATTATTAAACAACTTTTACTATGGGGCCAAATCCGATCTCGAAAAAAAAAAATTCTGTTCAGTACATTTTGTCCAGTTATGCGCACAGAAATGTATGGGGCAGTCGAATTTTTTTTTTGGGTTAGTCCCACAGTAAAAAAAAGTAGTTCATAATGATGAGTACAATGACCTCTTAAGAGGTATTGCGTTTATTCTGTAACACGTTGTAAAATCCAATTCAAGTGAACTAGAATACTCCCATGCATTTTCTGCTGCCGTAATAAATCCTGCAAAACATACATTATGAGAGTACACCTCATTGTTGACTAGGTCTTTGTAATGCTCAAAGAATAAGTATAAAATCAAAATGCGTTGACTTTTTATCAAAGTACATTCGCACTGCGTACTGACCCAGATGTGTGACAACGATGAGCTATGCGTCATTGAGATTATCTCTATTTGTGAGTATATTCGAAAACAAATCTAAAACGACGTTATAGTAGGTATTAGATATTGAAACATGTGTCATATTTTGTTATGATTAGAAGTCCCTTCATAAAATGCTCTGGCATTAATTTTCAACTTTCATTTTGCTTTGTCACAGTCCAAGAGCAAAGTTAAGTAACTTAGCTTACTTCACATAGCCGAGGTAATATTTCATACTTGTACAAAATTGATTATGGCCTGCACCACAATATCAAACATTAAACCTATTTGGCGCAGCCGCGGGGCACGCAATGTTATTGTTTTTAAATTCAAGGTTTTTTTTGTTTGTTGCACATTGTGTGTATTTGTGTGTTCCAAATAAACTAATTTTCTCTCTTTCTTTAAACTAACTTTTGGTCTGCTAAAGGTGTTAGACCTTCCGAAACTTTCCGAATTTCCGTTTCATTCAAAAAATCTACTTTAAAACATTATTAATAATTAGTACGTGACTCACTAATTGATGTCATGTTCATTTATTCACGTTGTTTTTCTTCGTAAAATTAGTCACGATCACGCGATAATGTTGTTCTTTAAAAATTTTGTCAGCACTTTTAAAAGTGGAAACTAAAATATTTAATGTTATTCAAGCTAGTCCAGATAAGTACCACAATCACAGGAAACAAGATATCAAACATTAATATGAGGTTTTTTTTTTTGTTAAAACAGTTGCAGAATTTTTTTATACCCAAATGATAAATCGGGATGTCATTGCCAAAATATTTGGTCAGACGATGCCCTTCAAAATTTCGATGTCAATCCATGCAGTAAAAGTTTGTACTTTACACGTTATTGTATACAAAGCAAGACAAAACATGTAGTTCTTTCGTTCACATTAGTCACTCAAAGTAGTTCACAAGAACATTATTATCAGGTTATCTATCGCGATTACGTTAGACGCAGTGACCTTCCAGCACGCCACATTTGTAAATATTGCGAATTTATGTTTTATTGTGCCCATAAATACCGACAACGTTACTTAGAATATTCTTATGCTGTGAATAATTTGATGTAGCTACTTCTGTTGCCCTGTTATATTCACTTATACGCAATTTCGTAAACGATGATATTTCAACCACAAACAATATACGTATACACTTGCATGTCAATTTTCAAGCATTTAAACTTTGAGGTTTTTATTATTAAGTAATGAACTAACCACAAATCTAGACCTTTCTTGAAAACTTGACCATTTCGTAAATAAACAATTTAAAAAACCGTTATTTATTTTTCACAAAAGGCAAAGTCCACGTCAGTGTCGAGAACAATGACTACCATAAGCTAACCTCATTATAATATCAAATCATTTACTACGCACAATGGACCGAATGGGAGTCTCAGTGCGGAAAATGGAGTTCCTACTCTACCCAATATCAAATCACGGTGTAAAATTAGGAACAATTCACCCATCCGATGCTATCAACATTTACATTTGAAATTAAATGTTGGACTAATTGTAAAATGTAGACCAAGTTAATTTCACAAAATCCTAATTCGATTGTAGATGCGATGGAAAGTAAACCGTGTGTCTATCTTTACTAAGTCTAATTAATATTGAATGCGTTATTGTTTCAGAACACCCAACTGAGCCTGCGTGTGGAATGCAACAACTGTCAGCGAACCGTCGGCGTGTTGAGGAAGAAGTTCGACGCCTCCAACTATGAAGACTTCCTTTTTGGATTACTGCAGGTATAAATAACAGTTCAATGTTATTTATTCATTATAAATCTACACTTGTTAAATGTCAATCTTACACAGGCTGATTCAATGTTGTTATAAAGGTTGCCAAAAACAAACCACAATTAACTTGCAAGAATCTATTGATCAAATTGATTTGCTCTTGAGTTGTGTGTGGTTATGAACCAATGTTAGTTTATTCCTTTGTGTAATATATTTGCTTTGGTCCTTCGAACCGGATCAGCAGCGACAATAGCACCTTTATATTTTACGACATTGCCCGTTTAACAAAATGTTATGTGGAAAGATAGCTAAACACAGTATCTGGAGCGAAAATCATCGTAATCGTGATCGTCGTCATGGACAATTAAAAATAATTTTGCTATAATGTTCGTTCCAGAAGCAGGGTAGTAAAACAAAACAATCACTAACAAAAATTAAGCTTAAGTTGACTCTAAAATAACCTTCCATCTTTTCCAGATGTGCCGCAAGATGGACTCTCTCTCCGACTCCTGCGCGATGCTGGTATTCAAGTACTACGAGAACATCGTCCAGGCGGTGAAGCAGGACTTGACTCCTCAGAGCATGTGCCATGTGAGCGGGCAATGCGCCTACAAGTTCCACCAACACGACGACTTCACCTTCCCGGCGCAGTTCACCGACTTCAAACCTACTGAGTAAGTCACAAGTGCTAATCAAAATATATTATTTGATTCAGTCTTTAAACATGTATTAAAATAACGGGAACGAAACGTAAAGAGTCGTCACAGGTGTCGTTCTGTAGTTACCGCCTACCTCTACGGGAAAAATGTTAAGCAGAAATCAGCGAGAAACTAGATACGAGTTGGCGAACAGCGAGAAGCGATTCCGATTCCGATAGTAATGTCGCTCGGCTATAAGCGAGTGCTCTTGTGCAACGGGCGGTCACTCGCAGCACTCGCTCCGGCCGCCCGAGAGATACATTCCTGCGCCAAACTGAACGCGCTACGAATCGCTGAATTCATAATAATTTTGTTAGCTAGCACTCAGATCCGCACTGCAGAAATGACCGCTGGTTAGTCTTTCGGCGTAGTTCTGACCGCCAAGCGAGCTTCACTGAGCGAGTATCGCTGAACGAGTATTATCTTTGATAGCTCTTGTCGCTACGACAAACTAGTGGTAAGTGAGTTCTCGCCGGCAGTGTGAACAGCCAGCTATCGACTATAAAGCCGAATTTACATTACGAAACAAGTTTCATGCATGATGAAATTAATTTCATAACACTACTTTCAGTACCTGTGAAATTAGTTTCATTAAAATAATAGTGTCGTGAAACCCACAGTATGTCTGTGTCCATGGCTCCGCCAACATCAAAGCTTTATTTTGCGTTACAAAATGTTGTCATACAAATGTCATTGTATAAAATTAAGAAAAGGTTGTCTCGAAAGAAAAGATGTTGGTGGATTCGAGGCTGGCTAGCAAGAAAACAAGCACGACTAAAAAACACAGGTCCTATCAACGCAGGCGTTTTCGTGACACTAATTTCACGTCGCGTTTATACGATGACATTAGTTGCATGACACTAGTTTTATCCATAAATCGCGCGCATCACGAAACTGTTTCAGTGTCGTGAAATCGATGCATGCATTGTAAAACTTGACGTTTACACGTGAAATTGTTGGTGAAATTAATGTCACGGAACTACTTTCATGCCACTAGTTTCGTAATGTAAATCCGGCTTAAATGTATGTGTCCCTTTTACTAACACGGGATCTATATCTTTTGTCCCTTTCCTCGGCGAGAAATTAATAGCTCGCCTCGTCGGCGGTGAAACAAGTGCCTTATATATGAGACGGACTATTTTTAGTTTAATAGTTGCGTGCGAAACACATTTAACAATGCGTTTTTCCCATGTAACATGGGCAATTTAGTTCAGCAAATAAAGACCCAGCATAATAAGATGTCGCGTCATCGGGCTGTGGACTCATCTGTACCTACCTACACTAGAACAACTCCCTTTGCTTAGACAAAAAATGCAATTCTATTGAACCTAAAATTTATCTCACCGCAGTATGAGGGACGAGTGTGTTCACGAACGCGTCCCACGATGCTCGTGGTGCGGTTATATTTTAACAAGACCTTCTTAAATATAGTATTTTTTGTGCATAGAACTGGAGCAAAACAAACTTTCAGAAGCTTTGTTCAAATATAATTTGTTCTGATTTTATTTTATACCAGCGACCCGCTCCTTTTTCGCACAAGTGTGATTTGGTGACCTTCCTCAAGGAAGAGTTTTGTGCTGTATCGGCGTTTCCGCGGCCACTACGCGACGCCTCGAACGACGCCGTCACTTCGTGTGCAGTAGTTTTTAAGTTTTTTGTTTAAAATATGAATTAGTTTAAAGTTATTTTTTTTAATATTTACTTATTATATATAATTATATGTATTGTGTTTTATGGGTCTTAGTTGCCTGAAATAAAGGATAAATAAATGAACTTAAAAAATCACCGAAATCGATAGAGCCGTTCTTTTGTTTACATAGATGTTTTGTTTGGCAGTGACGTGCCGTGCGAGCTGTGTGAGCAGCTGGTCAAGCACCTGCGTGACGTCTTGGTCGCCAACACCACTGAGGTCGAGTTCTACAGGGTGCTCAAAGGTAAACGACCTGAAATTATTGTTAAATCGAGAAAATGAGATCACTCATCATCTGCCTAGGCTTTTCCCAACTATATTGGGGTCGGCTCCCAGTCAAACCGGATTCAGCTGAATACCAGTATTTTACGTGGAGCGGCTGCCTACCAGACCTCCACAACCCATTAACTGGGTAACACGGTACTTCTTGGTAAGACTGGTGTCAGATTTAAGCCACGAGCTCCTCATTAAGCCACGAGCTCCTCATTATGCCTCGAGCTCCTCATTAAGCCTCGAGCTCCTCATTTAGCCTCGAGCTCCTCATTTAGCCTCGAGCTCCTCATTTAGCCTCGAGCTCCTCATTTAGCCACGAGCTCCTCATTTAGCCTCGAGCTCCTCATTTAGCCTCGAGCTCCTCATTTAGCCTCGAGCTCCTCATTGAGCCTCGAGCTCCTCATTTAGCCTCGAGCTCCTCATTTAGCCTCGAGCTCCTCATTTAGCCTCGAGCTCCTCATTTAGCCACAAGCTCCTCATTTAGCCTCGAGCTCCTCATTTAGCCTCGAGCTCCTCATTTAGCCTCGAGCTCCTCATTTAGCCTCGAGCTCCTCATTTAGCCTCGAGCTCCTCATTTAGCCTCGAGCTCCTCATTCAGCCTCGAGCTCCTCATTTAGCCTCGAGCTCCTCATTCAGCCTCGAGCTCCTCATTTAGCCTCGAGCTCCCCATTTTTTTTAAACCTTCCCTGTATTCTGGAGAACCAAACAAAAAAAGAATGATTGAAATCGGTAAAGTCGTTCTTATGTTATGCGCGTACATACATTTTAGCAATTCATTTTTATACAGGGTTATTTGTAAAACACCAACAACTTTGTTAAATTTGTGGGTGAGGGTATTGCAATAATCATGTTACAATAAAATTGTCATTAACGTCTTTCTTATTTCTTTTCCCGCAGGACTTTGCAAGCAGACAGGCAACTTCAAGAACGAATGCCTTCACCTAGCTGAACAATACTACCCCCTCGTCTACAAATACTTAGTAAACGACTTACAAGCCGACGCTCTATGCGCTATGATTGGCATCTGTGGCAACAAGACGGACGAACCTATCGCGCCTTTGATGCCAGGGGAACTGACTGTTAAGACTGTCACCATAACTAAGACCACGTTGATTGGTGACGATAAGGACGGTGATAAGGTGAGATTTATATAAATTTTCTTTTTTATGATAAGAGTCTCTACTTTAAAAGTCGTAAAGGATCTTGAAAAAGCCATTTTTTTAATACCAAATAGCAAGCTTACAAATGGATTACTGCTCGTTTTCTAGCCAAATAATCTGTGTACTGTAGATTATTTTTGAAATCATAACGAATTTAGCCATGAAAAAAGTGAAAATTAAAAAGTTTCACTTTTCAATTTATAATTTTAGACTCGTGTGTAATTTTAGCTATCAGCTGCCGTTTGTCAAATGCATAATGTCACGAAATTGTATTAATAGCATTCACCTTTCAATGCTAATACTAACCATACGACCTAAAACAAATAAATTATTTTCGTAAAAAAATTAAATCCTGTTCTAATGACGCATGACCCTTTAAAAATAGACAAAAGTAAACTTATAAAAGACCTCCCTCAAAATGCTGAAATAATTATAATCAGCCAATCACGATCTTTTATTCTTGTACACAGCTGGCCCGCGTGCCCGTCGCCAAGCAGACCAACGTGCGCGTGCTCCCAGCGGAAGTAGCGCCGCTGCCCATCGAGCGCATGTTCGTGTCGGTGCCGCAGCCGCAGGGCAAGGCCGCCTGCTCCTTCTGCCAGTACTTCCTGCACTACCTGCAGGTGGAGATCAGCGACACTAGGACCGAGGTACGTACCCCCTGCCCATCGAGCGCATGTTCGTGTCGGTGCCGCAGCCGCAGGGCAAGGCCGCCTGCTCCTTCTGCCAGTACTTCCTGCACTACCTGCAGGTGGAGATCAGCGACACTAGGACCGAGGTACGTACCCCCTGCCCATCGAGCGCATGTTCGTGTCGGTGCCGCAGCCGCAGGGCAAGGCCGCCTGCTCCTTCTGCCAGTACTTCCTGCACTACCTGCAGGTGGAGATCAGCGACACTAGGACCGAGGTACGTACCCCCTGCCCATCGAGCGCATGTTCGTGTCGGTGCCGCAGCCGCAGGGCAAGGCCGCCTGCTCCTTCTGCCAGTACTTCCTGCACTACCTGCAGGTGGAGATCAGCGACACTAGGACCGAGGTACGTACCCCCTGCCCATCGAGCGCATGTTCGTGTCGGTGCCGCAGCCGCAGGGCAAGGCCGCCTGCTCCTTCTGCCAGTACTTCCTGCACTACCTGCAGGTGGAGATCAGCGACACTAGGACCGAGGTACGTACCCCCTGCCCATCGAGCGCATGTTCGTGTCGGTGCCGCAGCCGCAGGGCAAGGCCGCCTGCTCCTTCTGCCAGTACTTCCTGCACTACCTGCAGGTGGAGATCAGCGACACTAGGACCGAGGTACGTACCCCCTGCCCATCGAGCGCATGTTCGTGTCGGTGCCGCAGCCGCAGGGCAAGGCCGCCTGCTCCTTCTGCCAGTACTTCCTGCACTACCTGCAGGTGGAGATCAGCGACACTAGGACCGAGGTACGTACCCCCTGCCCATCGAGCGCATGTTCGTGTCGGTGCCGCAGCCGCAGGGCAAGGCCGCCTGCTCCTTCTGCCAGTACTTCCTGCACTACCTGCAGGTGGAGATCAGCGACACTAGGACCGAGGTACGTACCCCCTGCCCATCGAGCGCATGTTCGTGTCGGTGCCGCAGCCGCAGGGCAAGGCCGCCTGCTCCTTCTGCCAGTACTTCCTGCACTACCTGCAGGTGGAGATCAGCGACACTAGGACCGAGGTACGTACCCCCTGCCCATCGAGCGCATGTTCGTGTCGGTGCCGCAGCCGCAGGGCAAGGCCGCCTGCTCCTTCTGCCAGTACTTCCTGCACTACCTGCAGGTGGAGATCAGCGACACTAGGACCGAGGTACGTACCCCCTGCCCATCGAGCGCATGTTCGTGTCGGTGCCGCAGCCGCAGTGCAAGGCCGCCTGCTCCTTCTGCCAGTACTTCCTGCACTACCTGCGTACCTGGAGATCAGCGACACTAGGACCGAGGTACGTATTAAATGCCTGTTTAATCTAAGACCACATTTTGACCTGCACCCATCTCGCAGGCAAGATGCCTAGAGCGAAGCGAGATACCGAGATATCTCACTTCTCTCGTGTTCAATCGCTCGATCGTGCCCCGCAATGTAATTAGCTTTGCATGAGTGATGCTTGCAGGTCGAAACGTGGCCTTAGAAGCAACAGCAAGTAAATTATACGAAGTGTCTGCTATCTGACTGCAATGACACAATTATCATTGGATTGTAATAAAATCCACGAGCGGCAGATATTTAGCCCACGAGGCGTTTTTTAATGTGCTTGGCTTACCTGCCGACTGAAATCTCCTTGTGTGAATCTGTGTCATCTGCGATAGGTATTGCCGGGTATGATAAAGTTAATAAAAGTAAATTTTATAAAGCTGATTCGCTCAGTACCGGCCGCACACTTCACTATAGAAATCAAACTGGCGAACTTGATCAGTGTGCGAGATATTAACGACGATGTCCGTTGCTACATTTTGTACCGCGCACTAGATTTTCTACTGCCGGCTATCTTAAAAATTCAGTTAATAATATAAAACATTTGATTGAACAGGACGAGATCTTCCAAGCGGTGGACGCGGCCTGCGACCGACTGCCGCAGTCCGTCAACGGTCAGTGCAAGCAGTTCGTGACGCAGTACGGGCCCGCTGTCGTCGCGCTGCTGGTGCAGAGGATCGACCCGGCCACTGTGAGTACCGCGCGCTTCATGCGGGACGCGGATACCAACATATGCTAGGCTCGAAATGGGAATCATACAATAGGACAAAGCAAGCCATCAAAAGTCAGCTCTCGCTCGCAACTGTTTAGTTGCGGATGAGAACAGGGAACTATACAGTCGCTGACCTTTGACAGACTTACCATGTGTGAGTAGCAGTAATATCTGTAGGTGTGGCGTGAAGAAACACAACACACAAGACATGGAAGGAATAAGAGGCCTTTGCCTTGAAGCGGGACATTTTAGTAATAAAAAAATATATGTTATGTCTAAAGGTAGACAGAACCTTGCCATGCACAACATCTTGAACAGTTTTAATACATTTTATTTATTTCATAAAAAGTTACATAATTTAGGTATGACACTGGATCCCGCAGGCAATTAAAGAGAAATCTCTTTTTTATATGATAATCATATAACTTTACCTGGACGACGCACATTTCCTAATAAATATGTTTGTTGTCCAGGTTTGCCCCGCCATCGGCATCTGCCCACAAACCGGCGAAGTCCGTCGCGTGGACATCAACTCCGACAAGTCCAACTGCCCGCTGTGCTTGTTCGCCGTGGAACAACTCGAGACCATGCTCAAGAATAACCGCACTGAGGTATGTTTAACTTGTTGTTTTAGTGCCTTCTAATCATAGACAATATAATAAGTCAATAGACGTCTAGACGGTGTGTAATAGATTTGAACATTTTATAAAATTTTCGTGTGATGTTTTCTACTCAGGCTGTAACAAACATAACGCAAACCCTGAAAAGGGGTCAGTGTACTCATTATTGTAAACAACTTTTACTGTGGGACCACCCTGAAATCGCGAAAAATAAAATCAGTACATTATGTTGATTTATGCAAACATGCAGATGTTGCATCTTGAATATCTGACAAAATTTCTCTTTTACGTACATTAAGTGACAAGTTTCTGTCACCATTATAAATATGACGATTAAATAATCCAACAGGGCTTCTAGGAGTTGGCTTCGGCCCCTCGTGCGTCTTCCAAAGGATTACGGCACTGACGACACTGCCTAGGGAGAAGGCTCAAGTTTTCTCTGGGAGTGTGCCATAATCTATCACGTGGACCCAGTACGGGTCTATAATGCTGATATCGCTATAATCATAATCAACGAAAAGACTGGGCCACGTCTCATTTTCACGAGACTACAGACCTATTTCATGAATAATTGTCATCATCCCACAGGAGAGCATCAAACAAGCCCTGGACAACCTGTGCACGCACCTCTCCACCAAGCTCCGCACAGAATGCGTGGACTTCGTGGACACGTACGCGCCCCAGCTGGTCGAGATGTTGGTGGCCAACTTGAACGCGCAGGAAATATGCGTGTACCTCAAACTGTGCAAGGATGAGGTCAAGGTAAGCTAAGCTTTAAAAAAATAGGTCGTTATGATTGTTATTACTTGGCAAAGCAGTTGGGCCTGCTGGGTTGGGATTGGGACCTGCTAGTACGGTCACGATCGCCCATAGACAACTGCTATATTAGGGGCACTATCATTTGCTTTTAATTTTATCGGTTCGTGGAAATAGCTCTGGCGTTATCCGTAATTCTTAATTCCCCTAACGCTTATTCACAACAAAAACTATATCAGAAAAAAAAAACCCAACCAAAAGTCTCAAAAGTTGATTGACAAAGAACACGTTGTGACATCAAGTCCGGCCATAAACCACTACACTATATGAGGTACATAGATAGATAAAAAGCGTTACCTTTTAACAACACAGGACAACAATAATAAGCCGAACTGTTTCTTAAATTTAGGCACCATTATAAACGCCTACTGTACTTATGTATACACTTATGCAATAACAATAGCATAACGTAATTAATAACACAATCTATTGCCTTTATCTCTCAGGACCCGTTGAAGATCACCAGCCAGAGCGCGATCGACAAGTTCCACGAGAAGCCGAAGCGTATGGGCGACAGGAACAACTTCAGAGGCAAATCTCTACTGCCGACCAACATGCTGGTTGTAGCGAACAAGGATCATGATATCGGTATGTGACTGCTGTATTTATATTGTAGTTTTTACACATGTAAAAAATACATTATAGACCGCTATGTAGTACATGGGTACTAAATGACTATGTAGTACATGGGTTTAAAGTGACGAAATCACTTATGACCATTGTTCCTCTAAGATACCTTTGTCATACTCGTATATAGGAATGATTTATTTACACAATCTAAGTTAAATGTAGTGGTAGATCGGGGAGCAGGCGGATCTTTATCCGTCTAGGCCTCTAGGGGGAACAGTATATTAATTGAGGATCCTGATATCTTTCCAGAAACGAACGAAATCTACGACAACACAGTGAACGGTCGCGCTATCAGGCCTCCCGTGTCGGAGAAGACAGTCTGCATCATGTGCGAGTTTGTGCTCCGAGAGATCGACGACGAGATCAAGGACAAGCATAACGAGGTGAGCAGTGTGCCCATTATTGTCTATGGTGTGTTTCACGCGGTATCGGAAAGATATCCATGTTGCTTTTACTTGAAAACTTCAGAAATTATTTTAAAAAAAAAATGATTTTAGGTATTTACTTTTGACTGTTTATTTGCTGATCTGAAAGAGTAAAAACATAAAAAAACCAACTAACATCGAACTTTATTGGTCTGTGTTGGTGTGAGCTCATGTGTACGCCACACGTAAGCTCCAAGTTTCCAATTTTACTATCACACAAAAACTGATAAATTGTAGACCTGTACGCTGACCGGTCGCACAATCCACAATTTCTCGGATCGACACTGAACGGAGAGCATTATATAATACAAGATTTTGATTCGTAACATAGAAGACGAAATGTTTAGTTACCAATTTATCGAAAGGATATTTTACAATCTAACGGTGTTTGCAATTATCCGGTGACATCTATACTAATATAATAATCCCTACTAATATAATAAAGCTCAAGAGTTTGTTTGCGCGCTAATCTCTGGAACTAACAGTCAGATTTGGAAAATTCTTGTTTGTTTATCATATCCACATTCATGAGGATAGGCTATACGAGAAAGAGAAATTCCTACGAGAACGAGATATGCGCGAACGAAGTCGCGGGCAAAAGCTAGTATAATTATATTATTTGTTCCACTTCCTGAAGCAAAGTACCTTTAATGGATAAAAACACATAACAAATTTTAAAGTAACACGCCATTTCCCCCCAGGACGAAGTAAAGAAGGTAGTCCACAGCGTGTGCAAGCGCATGCCGAAGAACATCCGCTCGGAGTGCGACCAGTTCGTGGAGAAGTACGCCGACTTGCTCATCGCTCTGCTGGTGCAGGAGCTGGAGCCGCAGCAGGTGTGCCAGGAGCTGAAGCTGTGCGACAGCCCCAGTATCGCTGCTGTTAAAGGTCAGTTACATTTTGACAATTAACCACCAATACCACCTGAGAGATTCAGTCAAACTGCTGTTTTTGCTGTTTCTGCAAAAAGACTTCTATCTTACACTATGAAGCATTCGAGAATTACTCTAGGGTACATACCCAACCCTATTGGGAGCGAGTAAGAACGGTAGGTACCAGCCTTGAAGCGTAAATATCAAGTATTTATAAGGTAAAAGTTTTGAATTTACAACGTTATCTAAAAACGCATAGGTATCTAAAAAAAAACAAATATATTATTTAAAAAAAAAACATAAATTAGGAGGTCTTGGAGGTACCGTCAATTTTCTGTTTTTAAACTACGATCTTTTAGTTGTGTATTTTGCAATGTATTATACACACCTGCGGCCTTAGTGCCAGTTTTTTAACATTATCGAGCGCGTTAGCGTAAACGTCAATTTGTATTGAAAATGAGAGCTTAGTGCGAGTTTTTTAACGTACTCGATCTCGTTAACGTAAACATTCGTCTAAGACCCTATAAAATTATTTGGAAAAAAAGGTTTTCCGCTATTGTCACCAGGCGGCGCTTTTTCAGTTTCAATACAAAAAAGGGAACGTTAAAAAACTCGCACTAAGCATTCCGAGTACAAAATACTTGCTGTGAACGATGGAGAAATGTCTTCGTCCAGTGCATTGTTACGACTATTGTATTTGTCGTAACGAAGACCCCGCTGGTCATTGTGTAAAATAACATCTGACTAAATAACATTCACGAAATAACCACGATTATTCAGTGAAGTCTCTGAGAATAGCTAATTTATTTACATTTTAACCTCAAACTAGTTTCACAATAATTGACACGTATTAATTATGACACAGCGGAGATCCTAGACTGTGCCGTATGCGAGGCAGTGGTGATGGCGGTGCACAAAGTGCTCAGCAACGAGAAGGTGGACCGTGACATCGTGCACATCATCGAGAAGTCTTGCGTGCTCTTGCCAGCCAAGTATTTTGACAGGGTGAGTATCAAACAACTGCTGATAACATTCGGGTCCGGTTTCACGATTTTCGGTTCATTAAACAAGAACTATCCAGATTTAGTATTTTTTATATCTTTATATAAAACACTAAGTCTGGATAGTTTACAATGACTGACTTTGAGAGTCAATCTGGCAACATCACATAGTCGTTGCTTGGTAGCATGACCAGCAAAGAATCAAAAGAAACGCAACTGTGTATTTATTAAGACATCGTTTAATTAAATGATAGATAGATATCATCCTGTTATGACTTGGCGAATTAAGGCTGAAAAGGAACATTGTCGCGACGATCACCAAAACTGGATATTACTTGATAAAAGCAGTTATTTAAAATTTGGTACTCATTCCGATATGGATATCGATTTAAAACACTGTCTAAGAATGATGGAGATTAGCTTGTGACTTGTGACGCCTGCATGAATAGATAATTTCACCTAGCGGTAGACCCAGATAGTGATAACGGGACAATTAAGATATTTTCTACTTAAGGCGATATACATAGATAGAGATAAGTCGAAAAAACAAAATTAAAAAAAATCAAGTTATGTTTTTAATTAGCAAGCTAGACAACCACTTCACCGTTTGATCATTAAAATCACAAGTCAGACAGAAGAGAAATGAGTTATTTTTTGCAATAATGAGGTCATAAAGGAAGCTGTGTTCCATACAATTCTTTTTCACCCTCAAACATCACGATTGACCTAGATAATAATTTGATAAATGGCTTAATGTGAATTACCTGTGTGACCTACATTACACCCTTTTTTAATAATCAATTAGTGAAATGTGATCCTGATATTGTAACCTCAATCGAGCTCCAACTATAAAGGGTAGATAACGTGGAATTCGACGTGGGAAATGAGTATATTAGAAGTACCTAGTTTAAAAGTGACGGAAAAGTTGAAAGGTAACCGCTTGTCCTAGTATGGTCATGTGAAGAGGAGGGATGAAACGCATGTAACTAAAAGGGTTATGAATATAAATGTGGATGGATGGAGAGGAAGAGGGAGGCGAAATAAAAGATGGATTGTCTGAGGAGCAATATGAAAGAAAAAGGAGTTAGTGATAGTGTGACGGCTGATAGGACAGAATGGAAGAAAAAACGTGTTTCGCCGACCCCAAGTAACATGGTATAAGGGCAGGAAGATGATGATAACGTGGAATTTTACCAAGGCAGGAATGTTTTGTGTAGTTCCGAATGGTACATCAAAGGGATGCCAACAAACAGGTTTTAGTGAAAGAAGAAAGCTGAGATGAGTTTAAACTTAATTTTCAACTTCTTCATTTTTTCGAGTCAATGGTTATCACCTTAGATTGTTTGTCCTAGAAGGTGGTTACGTTAATTGCAGCATTGGTGGCATTATATCCCCAAAAGTACAGGTGTATGGCCACACCAACATGTGGCTCATGTCGATACCAGAAGTATCGTTTAACGTAAGCGACATTTTAGAATTTTTGATAAATGCCACTTGAAGTAATCGCTGTAAGGTTCATTTTGGCATTTTGGGTAAATGTCCGTTACATTAACTGATACTTCAGGTATCGATGTTCTGGACAGAAGCACCGCAGTCTCATTGAATATCCAACGTATCTATAGAACCCCATGTTGTCAAGTTGTGTTTGCAGCGGTCTGATTGTGAAACCTATTGAGTGTTTATTTTCAAATTACCACATTAATCATTGCAATACTTTAAACCGAACAATAAAACGATAAAATCGAGAAATCTCTGCTAACTACTCGAGTTATCCATACATAAGTACGCCCACATTTAATAAAAAGCATGATTATGTGCATACTTCAGTTCCGTGACTGCCTATGCATCAATACAAGTGTCTTTACTGCCGATCATAAAAAGCTTTTAGCTTAACTTTATCTAAATAACCACTGTTTATAAATGATAGGTTTGTAACTGCGAATAAATACCGTTATCTGAAATAATGTTTTATGTTAAATGGATAATTATTTGGATTACGATAAGTAGATTTATGAATGGTAGCATCATTAAATATTATAAAACATGTTCACTATTAAATACCTGTCACTTGGGTCATACACATATTAATTATGTACATGGCATTACCTACTACAAAAACAAATTCACCTGTTAAACAGTTACTTAGCGCAAAGGATATACGGTTGATCTGCACCTTACAAGACTGAAGATATAATCCGAAATATTTGGATAATAAAATGTACCTACATTAATGGTGTAGAATATTATACCCATGAACAATACATAAAATTCATACCAACATTATATTTTCCCTGACCAGTGTCACTCAATGTTGGAGATCTACGGCGAAAGCATTATCCACCTGATCGAGGAGATCGGCACGAAGGGAGTGTGCCAGAAGATCGGTATGTGCTCGCCCTCTGACGCCGCCTACGTGCATATGTACCGGGAGAAGAGGAACTAACTGTGTAAGTATACGTTTATTTATTTTCAACACATTTGCTCAAAAAATGCATTTACGAAGCCTGTATGCATTGTTCGAAAGTTAAAAATTATGCACCACACAATGGAGCGTGCGGCAAAGTAGGTACTCTCACCTAAGTACATATTTTACCGCAAACTCCGTTGTATAGCGCCGTGCGTATTCTTTGCGGTTTTTTTTTTAATTTCCATAAAAATTAATAAGAATGCCAGCCACCAAGGAGTTTCACATCACGAGAATAAATAAGCTAAATAATCGAACCTCCTTGGAAGCGCTTTTGCTGTATACGTTTGTCTCATTTTAATATTATAGAGAAAATGAGAGAAGATAAATAAAAAAATAAAGTATGTGGTTCTAATTTTCACCACGCGCATGTGCGCGCAGGCGCCCTTTGCAAATTCGCGCCATTTTCATATTAGAAACGTCAAAGATTGTTGCGACTTTCCGACTGATTTCTAGAGACAAAAAGTTTGTTTCATTACTTATTGTAATGTTTTCTCGCAAATGTGTCGAAAAACGTTGTATGACACACGTGCGGATTTGGTTTTTACAAACTCGTGACTATGGTAAGCCCTCGACTTCGTCTCGTGCTTACATTCGTCTACTCGTTTGTAAAAACCAACTTACCGCACTAATATCATAAATAACTATTATGTACACACAATATACTTAAAAAAAAGAAAATATACAGAGAAAAGAGCACATAGGTACTGCTTATTTCAAAATAAATTTCTTCCAGCAGACCTGCGACAGAAGAGTGGGATAAGAAACGTAGACACAGTGTGTGCAGACAGAAGTAAACTTGTAATAGAGTATACCAACTTAACTAAAACATTTTATTATCTATTCAAACTACAATAAACATACAAACAAACATACATAAATAGATTTACCTAAATACGTAACTATAATAAATTATAGTACTTATAGTAGAGAGATAATGCTTTTTAGAGAGAAATATTTTTGCATTACGTATGTTGGATGGGAGTGTATATTACTAGCCAGTGCGTAACGTACGTACTTACAGGGATTGCAGTCCTAGTTATCATTATCATCATATTCGCTTGGAATGGGTAGGGCTGTAGGTGGGTGTTTCCCTCAACTCGTCGATTTCGTCGAGCCAACGCAGTTTTGGACGCCCTTGTTTTCTATGGTCCAACCTTGGCGACCATTCGGTTAAAATGTTACTACAATTCATGCCTTATTACAATCATAAATAAGAGTCGCAAATGGGGCGGTCGTATCTACAGAGGGGTAAACTAACGCACTACCCAGACGTCGAAGGATAAGGAAGTTTCAAAGTCATCATGCTCCTGTTGTCCTCCTTTGATGAGCTGTTTAAAAAATAAGCTCATATTATAGTAGAGATTAATAATTGGGTTGGCCAGATAGCTGGCACTGTATTTGTGTTTAGTATAGACCGTAGTGTCATTTGAACTGCAAAATTGCAGTTTTTGTGCAGTTGATATTACTGCAGCGAAACTGCCACTGTTCAAATGCAGCCCCTCTGTTTAGTGCCTTAGATGGACCATATTTTCAACAGTCATCTTCTGCCATTACGCGGCAATTTATGACTTGCAACTTCGTTTGAAGGTTAATTACATCGATGAGTTAATATTATATTCTGTTTTTCCTCATTGCATTGTCATGATTTTATAATATTATTATCTTTATGATTTATAATTGATTAAATGCATCATTATTAAAGTAACCCTTTTTATTGGATATAATAGTACGAAGTGAAGTATATCTAACATGCATTTTCTCTTTCAGATGCCGTACCCGGTGTTTAGCAGATATTAGTAATCTCCTATAATATTAATTTTACTTAAGTCATGATTTTTTCTACCAAATCACTATAGTGATAAGTTTGATTCATTTTAACAAAAAATGTTGTGACTATTTTTGCGGTTAGGTAATTTTAAAAAGTGTTTAAAGTCTAAAAATAAAATTGTGTCAAATGTTGGAAGTGATGAAATTGTTATTGGAAAATAGGAAAGTATTTTTGTATAAAGAAATTGACGCGGAGAAGTGTACTTATTGCGAAATAAATAGTCACAATAAAGTTTTGTTTCAAGTAGCTGTTGCTTCATAATGTTGTTTAGATTTTCACGTAAAATATTTATTATTAAAATTGTGAAAAACTTGGAAAAAACATCAAAAGAGTAGGTATAATCTAAACCGCATTTGGAAGTAAACCTGGTTTTAAGTGTATTTTTATTTTAGATTTTTTTTTAAGTTTATCGTAATTTTTAACAATTTGTAACCGTCATGAAGTAACCAGTAACGATCGCTATTAACATATATTTGCAACGACATTGTAGTTACACGCCTGTGATAGCTCATTTGTAAACTGTTTCTATAAATAAAGTTGGGAAAAGTAAATTACTTGTTTTTCTAATCAGGGTTTATAAAAGCGTCGCGTAGTAGGCGACACGTGAGCACAAAACATCAGCCCTTTATTTTTTTTCTAATATCTTTTTTTTTTTCATTCTTTGGGGTGTGTGAGGAGAGTCAAAGTGTGAGTGGGAGAAAAAGGCAGTGTCACCTTTTCGAAATGTCATTTTATCACAACAATACTGACACTGACAGAGATAGGTCGGAAGAAACATAATCCCATCCCACCACCAGTGCATGCAAAAAAAAGTGTTATAGGTGCTCAACATTTTGTCTACAACTGTACCATGTCGAGCGACCACACAGTTCTAGCCTAGCTGCCAGGCACATTAATGCTCGAACATCGGGGCATTTTGTACAGAGGAAACAAGACACTAGTTCCAAACTATTAATCAAAATAAAGCTTTATCTACCAAGAAGCAAATCACATATTACAAGCAACTAGCTTGACATGACACATCGAGCTTTACAAGTCAGCGCAGCGTAAGTATGTGCCAAAATAACGTCTAATAAAAAAACTATTTGGCAAATGATTCTTCAGAGGGTTGAGGTGTATGACATCGTTTGTCGTCCCTCTGCTCCGACGGCTGAGGTGCGAGCTCGGGTTCATTCGGGTTATGACTTCGGAGATGCTCGGCCAGCCATAGGATAGGCTCTGCTGGGCGCTCGTGGGCCAACGCTGTCAATGCTGGCAGTAAAGTTGGCGTCAAGTGCTTCTGAATGTAGTCGTTCACTTGCCAATGACGAACGAGCGGACCTATAATCACTGTGGAAAGAGCAGACAACTTTTATTATTCGCTGGTAGAACAACAGATTAAAACTTTATAGATGAAGGAACTCCGTACTGTTACGTGGAACAAATGAATAACATTTTGGACAACGACTACGATATGGTCTAAACGGCCAGCAACAACCAGAGGCCTGCTAAACACGACCTGTCTTCAGATGATTTTTCCTTCTAAATGCAGGTTGGAAAAACTTTTCACCCTAGTTTCCTCCACCTTCTAAGAGCATTAGGATAAGGACTTACTATTAGGAAAAAAGAAATGAATCTCTCGAAGCGCCTCGGCGTGGTTCTCACTGCCATGGATCCCGTTGAAGTAGTCTCCATACTTAGTGCGACGCCCGTAGCACGCTCGCAAGCTATCCGGCCAGTAGGCTTGAGCCTCTAGGACCCTATAAACAAATATTCGGAAAAATCCTTAAGACGTAGGTGAATATGACAAGCCATCGTAATCGGGACCTTTCTAGGTAAGTTTTTCATAGTTGACCGGATTCATTTGCTATCGCCTTGTACTGAAAAGCGTTAATTGAGTCCTGTTAACATCACAATGACTAAATTCGTAACGTCTGGTCTATTTTTACCCGACTGCGTCAGAAGGAGGGTAATGATTTTCGAGCGTCTGTATGTATGTATGTATACCTTACTATGTATCTCCATTTCTTTGGCACTTCCTACAGCCCAAACGGTTGGACCGATTTAGACATAATTATGTGGTGTCTTTGAATTCGTAAGAATTGGAGTGGTAGTGACGCTATATAAATTTTCAAAACACACTAAAATGTAGGAAATAAAAAAAAATACTAAGTAAGTATGTCAAAAAACCCCACCGCTAGAAACGGCTAAAAAGTTCCAAACAAGTCGCTTTTCAAGCAGTCTGATGCTGCAGTTCAATCGCAGATCCAAGGCCACAAACTGCATCAGAGTGCTTGAAAAACGACTTGTTTGGAACCTTTTAGTCGTTCCTAGCGGTCGGGTTTTTTGACATAAGTAGTCATTTTTTACATCATCATTAGCCTATAATAGCACTATATACATGGACATAGTTTCGAATGATCCTGCTACCTACTAGGGATTACGCCCTGCGAAAATGTTCGTTACACGTGGTATGAAGGCGTCCCACTTTATTTAATGTTAACCGATTCCCAGTCTCTTTGATCACAGCCAGCCTAAACAGTTAATTAAGTCGCACGGAATCACCTAGCCGGCAACTCATGTTTCGGCTGGGTGTGTTTCATGCCTTATAAAGTTATTTGGTATATTTTCATTTCAATAAAATTCACATGATATAATAAACGTGAGATATACCAACTATAATTTCTTTCTATAACATTTATTTACCTATTCTAGAACTTATTGCGTATAACTATATTGGATAAGTATAACGTTTATTTAATCGAAAATCATTAGGTATTTCAGGGTCTTTCGTTTAAAATACATTTTGATGCCATAACATGTACGCAATTATAAAATATTGTCTTAAAAAGTCAACATGTCGTGCTACAAAAGTTAGTGACAGAAACGAAACGCTGCAAAACCGACTCCACGTAGTCTTGTCTGCCCTACCCCTAGAGTGTAATTTAAGCCCGCGTAGGCGCGGAGAGGCGAGGCGGCGCGCGAGCTGGGTGTTTTAACGCCCGCCGCTGCAGCTGAGGCCGAAGCTGCGGTGGTGGTTGAAACTATCTGCGACGATAAGCTCGCGTGGGACTGCCGGAGCCATGACAGAAGCTAACCTCGAATCCTTCCCTCGTCTCCTTCCCTCGTCTCCTTCCATGGTCAACATGACGCCCCTGGTGGTTCACTTCATGATTGATCTTTCTTTCCTATATCCTAAAACCTCCGAAACCGAAACCCAGGGTTCTGTACAGGCTTTGTTTTGCGAGGATGGACGTTGAGAATGATGCGGCTGCGGTTGATTGGTTGATTATGATGGAGGCCACTTCGGTTGATCAGAAGGTTGCGTTCTTCAACGATGTTGTGGTCAACCTTTACAACAGTCACGCTCCCATCAGGAAAGTGTAACTGAAACGTCCTCCTACACCTAGGATGACGAGAGATATACAGATGGCCATACGACGCAGGGACCGTGCGTTCCGTAAATATGATGAGAACTGGACGCTATTTAAGGCATCACTAAACGACAACTAACACGCAATGCTAAATGCCGCCACATTCTTGAAAATATTTCGTCTTCCTCTTCTGCCGACATTTGGAAATTCCTTGGAACACTAGGTATTGGCAAACCGCGACATTTCGACCTTCCCAATTCTATTGACTTAGACAATCTTAACCGTCATTTCTCCATGGATCGTCTCATCAAACAAGAAACTCTATTTCTCATATCTGGTCTAACGCGTCCTCACATTGATCCTTTTCGTTTCGTTACAGTCGAGCCGGGGGAGATCAGAAAGATCATCCCCTCCAACAAATCCAATGCAGTAGGATGTGATAATATCACTCGCGGTATGATCATAACTGTTCTGAATCACCTCCTACCTGCAATCACCCTTGTTGTTAATTTTTCCTTGTACTCCGGAGAATTCCCATCCTTGTGGCGTAAAGCCTATGTTCGTCCTCTACCCAAAGTCTCCAATCCCACTCTTCCAACCCACTTTCGCCCAATTTCTATTTTTCTCTTTCTTTCCAAAGTGCTTGAGGCCTGTGTCCACAAACAATTTTCCAGCTTTATGCAGTGCAATTCACTGATAAGCCCCCTACAATCTGGGTTTAGGCCTGGGCACAGCACTGTTTCCGCCCTCCTTAAAGTGACTGGCGATATAAGAGCAGGACTGGAAGACACCAAAGTCAATTTTCTAGTGTTGGTCGATTTCTCGAATGTCTTCAATACCGTCAGTCACGTATTGTCTCTCCCGCTGCACTGGAATGGTCCGTTTCCTACCTTCAGGAACGTCAGCAGTCGGTGCACGTTGGGGGTTCGTCCTTTAACTGGTGTGATTTAGATCCTGGCGTTCCTCAAGGCGGCATTCTTTCTCCTCTCTTGTTTAATTTTATTAATCTCATTACTTCTGAACTTCAGTGTGCGTATCATCTGTATGCAGATGATCTGCAGTTGTACTGTCACGGAAAGGTCGATGAAATACCGGACATTGTTGACAAATTAAATAGCCATAAACCTGGTCCGGTAAATTTGGTGTTGCAGTTAACCACAACAAGTGTCAGGCGATCATCATTGGGAGTCCTCGAAGCATCGCTAAACTGGATGATGCAATTTTGCCACCTGTTCTGTTCAACAGTTCGATCGTTCTATTTAGCACTGATGTAAAGGACCTAGGCTTACGAATCGATAGCACCCTGAACTGGCGTGGTCAAGTCGCTAGCGTCAGTCAGAAGGTCAAGGAAACGCTGCGGGCACAGTATCGTTTGAAAAATCTGTTACCGTCGAACACGAAGTCATTGCTTGTGCTCACCCTAATTTTTGCCATCATAGATTATGGCGACGTGTGCTACTATGACCTGAATGCAGATCTCAACAAACTTGACCACCTTCTAAATACTGCATTCGATTTATTTTCAATTTACGAAAATATGATCATGTCTCTGCGCACCGCTCACTTCTAAAGTGGTTGCCCATACGCCAGCGCAGAGAGCAAAGGGCGCTAACAAATTTGTTCTCATTTCTTGACTCTTCCAATTCCCCTAGTTATCTAGCATGTCATTTTAACCACAACAGAAATATCCGCTCATCCCATAATCGTCTTCTTCACTGTCTCTCTCACCGTACTGATTTCATTCACTGTTCTTTTTTCATACAATCTATTTCTCCGTGGAATGCGCTACCCCTAGAAATCAGGATGGCAACCAACCGATTATAACCTTCAAAGTTAAGGTTCGCGAGCACATTCGCAAGAAGTTGGCAGTAGTATCGTCACACCGCTAATTTTTTTATTTGTTTGCATCAACTGTTCAATTATATTCGTGTATTAGTGTTTTATTTTGGTATATATTATCGTATTGTATTGTATTGTATATATGGTATAATGCATATTTATTTTTGCATTAATTATTAAATGTTAATCGTGTTTCGGTTTTTTCCGCATTGTACAGTCTCTGCATCACCCAAAGGTTGACTGGTAGAAAATGCCTAAGGCATTAAGTCCGCCTCTGTACATCTGTGTGCGTAAAGTATAAATAAATAAATGAATAAGCTATGCCTGCTGCATGATGCATGCTTGCTTGCATGCTGCATCCTTGCGCGTGGTGCATTCTTCTCGTTTGTTCAGTACACAAATCCAGTAGAACTTATTATTTATTTGCCTATTTTTATCATAGCTGTATCCATTCAAAAACAATGTTACTGCACCCTTTGAACTTTTGTAAGAATTGATTTCTAAAGAAATAAATTATTATTTTACTGAGCAAGAATAAGCACACAAAGTGACAACTAACAATAATGATTGTTAAGCTACCTACCTAGGCTAACTTATCAATAATTAGATTAAGTTATAATGTGTATTTATGCAATTAATTTTACTTTGTGTTTTTTACTAGGCGTTTTTATCAATATTAAACTAAATAGGTTTTATGTCTTTTGAGTGGTATATGTAACAATTTTATATTCATTGTATGTTATGCTTTTAAAAATTAGTTATTTTAAAATTATATCAATCGTTTATATCAAATAAAATTATAGATTCAGTTGCCATTGTAAGTATTAGAGATTTTGTAGTTTTATCATATATTACTACCCGTTTCGGCTTCTATCATGGGCTGTCTATATGTACCTACCTACATCATATTGAGTAGGTACCTACGTGGGCACCGTTGAAGTGCAGATATACACCTTCACCAACTTACACGTTTGAAAAGAACTGAAAAAACAATAAAATACCAACATAGCTGGTCCCATAAGCGTCCTCCAATTGGTGATGCAGTTCTTGGAGGCGAGAACCAGCGCGATGATTGGTCCGCTCGACATGTGCGCCACCAGATGGGGGAAGTGGTGGCTGCCGTAGTGGTTCTTGTACAGCTCAGCGGCCTGTTCAGGAGTTAGGCGGACTTGGCGCTTCTGTGGAAGACATGTTAGATGTTATTAATTTATTATTTTCAGGTCTTTTTAGTCGGAGTCGTTAACTGCAGTGCGATTCTGTAAACATGTCGAAGTGAAAACTTAGGCGAAGTGAACGACAAGTGAGCTGTCGAACCATACAAACAAGATGGAATGATAGCTCACTTGTCGTTCACTCCACCTAAGTGTACACGGTGAGAGGTGGACAGAATAGACCGGGTGTTTTATATGTATTTTGTTCTCAGTTCACGTAATGCGATTTTCACACGGCACGGATTTCGTAGTGGTGCCCCGCGCAGTAAGGCGGTTTACGTGTGTTAGGCATCAACGGATGTATTAGAGGCCAATGCGACATGAGATTCACCGCCTACCGCGGCGGTGCGCGTTGCCGTCTGTTAATCGCTTTAGTCGCAGCGTCAGTGGCGTTCGTCAAGTCCTCAAAAGCGTAGGTAAATGGGCAATAAAATGAAATAAACCTGTCCCAAATCGACTTCTATCGAGACCCGTTCTGTAGTAATGAAAAAAAACGGTTCATAATTTATTGTTCGGGTATCTACGAAGGGATATTAGGGAAAGGTTATCATTGTTTCGTTAACGTAAGTGAATTTTGAATATAAAAAAATTTCAACCCATAGTACTTTGGTTTAATTTTATGGGACATACACAATTTACAACATACAAAAATTTAAAAATATACCCAATTCAAATAAATATGTGCGAAATGAGTATTATAGCTACAATAAAATTTTACTTCAAAAACATTCGTGCTAGGCCCTCTGATAACCCCAATAACATATTTGACTGGGACACATCTGCATACCCCTTGAAAGCGTACCGGCGTGATGTTATAGTATAAAATGGTGTAAAGAATAAACAGACATGCGATTTCAGCAATCCTAGAAAAGTTGCTATAATTTATTGAAGAGTTCCATTACCTATCTCCGAAGTTGTTCATCTGATCTTCACCAAATTGAAATGAGACCAGTCCGAAAAAATACTCTTCCACATAAAAAATTAATCATCTAAATCGATTGACAATTGGTGAAATTATCGCTGTACAAACATACAAAAAATATATATTGAAAAATCTGTCGAATTGAGAACCTCCTCCATTTTTTTAAATCGGTTAAAAATGAGTGGTGCTTTAGGCACTATTTCAAACAACTTATCGCCAACTTCACTAAACTAAAGCTCAATTTTTATTGCATTGAGATCGTAGCGCGTAGCAAACTACGGCGTAGCAGCTCATTTTCTTCAAATCGCCACACAGTTGCTACGCAACGTCTACGCAGAGGTAATCTTTAAGTTAGGGGTGCGTCACATATTGTTAGGGGGAGATTAATTGAATAAAGCAGAGTTATAGAACACACACAATTATTACGACTGCAAGCTGCCTTTGAAAAATAGATATTTTTTAACACTGACAAAATGTTGGACCTCAACGCTCCTTACTTTTTTCATTTTAAATATAACTAAGTATCTCTATCGTCCCGAAACGAACCTATCCTCCTGCAGCGGGGTGTGAGGCAGGGAGACGTAATTTCTCCGAAACTGTTCACGGCCGCAATGGAGGACGTCTTCAAGGTTTTGGACTGGAAAAGGCTAGGCATTAATGTCAATGGCGAATACATCACTCATCTTCGATTTGCCGACGATATAGTCGTCATGGCTGAGACCACGGAGGACCTCAGTACAATGCTCGATGACCTCAGTAGAGCTTCCGAAAAAGTGGGTCTAAAAATGAACATGGACAAAACCAAGGTGATGGTAAATACCCATGTAGCACCCACTCCTATCAAGATTGGAGGCTCTGCACTCGAAGTTGTTGATGAGTACGTCCACCTGGGACAAACGATCCAGCTAGGTAGGGCTAACTTCGAGAAGGAGGTCAACCGTCGAATCCAAATCGGCTGGGCGGCGTTCGGGAAGTTGCGCGGTATCTTCTCGTCGCACATACCACAGTGTCTCAAGACGAAAGTCTATGACCAGTGCGTGTTACCAGTGATGACCTATGGACTCGAAACGTGGTCGCTCACAATGGGCCTCATCAGAAGGCTTAAAGTCACCCAAAGGGCGATGGAGAGGGCAATGCTCGGAGTTTCCTTGCGTGATCGAATCAGGAATGATGATATCCGCAAGAGAACCAAGGTTACCGACATAGCCCAAAGGATCGCCAAATTGAAGTGGCAGTGGGCAGGGCACATTGCTCGCAGAACAGATGGTCGATGGGGCCGAAAAGTTTTGGAGTGGCGACCGCGTACCGGAAGACGCAGCGTTGGAAGGCCTCCCACAAGGTGGACCGATGACCTGGTGAGGGTCGCCGGTAACCGATGGATACGAGACGCACAGGACCGGTTGTTGTGGCGACACTTGGGGGAGGCCTATGTCCAGCAGTGGACGTCTTTCGGCTGATATGATGATGATGATGATGATCTCTATCGTCCGAGGGAACCAATTGTATGAAAATAAAAAACGTGGAATTTGAGTAAAAATAAAATAACTTGTTTAAAGATCTCTCAAGACGCTTAGTTGACACTTCGCGTGACCCAAGCTGGCTTTTACTTTGGACAAAAGGTAAGCATTGCCATACAACGTGGCAATGCCGCCAGTCTTGACACACTTCCAGGCGACAGCGATGCGTATGAATTTTTTGACGCCATATTTTAGGGTTAACTTAGTTAGGATTTTTAGTTTTTATTGATATTAGTAAAAATCAATTTGAAATATACTGGAACCAATATTGGTTCCACACGGACGTTAGTCGTCAAACTAACTGCTGTTTGTTTTTAACGTCAGGCATCTTTTATTCGTAGTTTTTTTCCTTCAAAAACTAAGAGTATTACTCAGAAATATATTCGATGGAAAAATCAGTTCCATAACTTCTATTTTTAAAACCCATTCAAGCGTGTTTATGCCAGCCGGGTAGTTGCTTATTCACAATACTTAGAAGTAACAAAAACCTGAAAAAGGAAAGACACGACTGTCTCTGACGCGAAGAAAATGCGTCTAGAAAGTATATAAATATAAACCATTACATAATACTGAATAAAAAATTATAAGGAGCACATGCAAATAGCAATTATTCTCATGTGCGATGGTAAACAGTGTCCCCTTCAAACGTCAATGGGGAGTCGTAATTAATTTTTTTCTATGGTTTCCATAGATAACAGCGAGTGGCGGTGACCGGTATGAGAGCTGGGGCTCAAAGATCTGCCGCCGACGTAGGGGTGGCGAACATAAGAAACTTAGGTATTGTTATTTTATCTCATAGTTTTAGGTATTTTGATAGGATTTTTTTGACAAAAGATCATGAGATTGGAGGCGTAACTACACTAGGTACCGATAGAAATGAAGTGAATTTTTCGCAATTTCGGGGTTGGTCCCATAGTAAAAGCTGTTCATAATGATGAGTACAATGACCCCTTAAGATAATTGCGTTTATTCTGTTACACGTTGTATAATATGATACCTTTAATGCGAACCTAAAGAGATCTAACGAAGCCGCGTGCAGGTGAAATACTATATACGGCTGATATGAATACATCATATCAGCCGAAAGACGTCCACTGCTGGACATGGGCCTCCCCTAGATGGGGGGGTTGCCATAATCGCCACGCTTGGCAGGCGGGTTGGCGATCGCAGTGTAACTATAGCAATGTACCTACAGAGAATGCTGCTGCCCATTCTCTGGTGAGTCCCTTAGTCGCCGACACCCACGGTAAGTGATGGGATAGTACTATTCTTTTACGTCCGACACCATACGGAACGAAATACTATAATAGGTAACAGTAATTAGAAAATACGAATGTCTTTATGTACATTTCTAAATTTCTAATGTCAACCGCGGAGCTACGTTCTCTTAAAGCAAACCACCAAATCCCAGCCACTAAATAATAACTCAACAACTTAAGCGTGTCATCCCTATTTCCAAAGAGGGTTGCATGCGACGCGAAATAATGAAGGCGCCCCTCTTCAACTCTGCTAATGTCGATATGAGTTTTGCATATCACGGGCCACGCGCAACCCTTGCAGTGCCCGCGGCACGCGGTTAGTTCATTCGGACATGAGGGGTGGCCGGACGGCGAAAGAATGCGAAATGCGAAGGAAATTCGATTTTGAATTTGTGAATGTAGATATCAAATATGTAGGTATCTGCTATGGAATGACTGGACTTTTTATTAAAACCATTTAAAAAAAAATAGAACTATGTTTTCAGAAGAGATTGCTTGAGATACAACATTTAATGAAACTAGCGTTTGCTAACGGCTCTGCCCGCGTGATAGACGACTGTTATTTCCTACTTAATTAGGAATCCTATCTCCTTAGTCAGACCATGGACTACCCATATTCCCCTTAAAATCTGTTCAGCCTGATGGATAAACAAACAAACATTGAAATATTTATAAGACTTCCACATTCATCGATGAATGTCAACAGCATTGACGATTACGTCACCAGCTCACCACTTTTGAATTTAATAAATGCAAGTTCTTATGTGTGGCTGTAGCTACAGAATGAGACCTGCTATTTTCCTTATAAAGCCTTTTTGTTTCGTTTAGGTTCGTACCGTTCACTGTAAGGACAATCGTTCTATGCCAATTATTTTGATGGCTGTACAAGTGTACAATCCCTAGTTGAATTAAGCAAAATATCGATGCGTATGAGTTTGCATATCGCACACAACCCTTCCGATGCCGGCGGCACGCGGCTCGCGAAGTTTGGACATGAGGGGACGGTCACTCTCCTTTTATTGTAATTGACGTGCTCTCAGGTTTTGTTTTTTTGCTTTGTCCTCGTTCAAATTTATTTTGGGGCATCCGAATGACACTGTCTTTGGAAAAAAGTAGTACAATTATTATTAAGTACCTATAGTTTTCTAAAAGAACTTAATTGCTAAAAACACATAACCTCCTCTTGCGTCGCGCAGTCGGGTTAAATGAACCTTAATCGTGTTATTAAACTTTTTACAAATTTCGTCCGAGGGAAGCAATTGTATGTACCTAACTAAAAACAAATGTTAATAAACCAAATTCCACGATTTTTTTGGTTTATTAACATTTGTTTTTAACCAATTGGTTCCACCCGGACATAAGTCATCATAAAACGGGTAAAATATCAAGGAGAACATCGCCAATTCGATATTTTGCATAATACTCGTATTACAACCCCCGTGTGTGAAGTTTAGCCATGAGGGGATAATCTTCATCAGTAGATGCCGTAAAATATGTACGTGTGTTGTAAGATTTTGAGCGGATTTTTAAAAGGAATAGTGTTAGGTGACTTTTTTTAAGGAAACAAGGCTATGCAAGCTTCTAATTATTATACTAGATCGGTAGACATCTATCTAAACTTCCTTGTTTTGGTACCTTTTCTGTAACTTTAATATGTACAGCAGAATCAATTTGATGACCATCAAAAATCATATTGTTATGGTTTTAACCAATTAACCAGAAAAAAAATAATAATTTGCCTTTAACAAATTTTATTGCAATGTGTCGATAAAAAATCAATTTAAAGGGAAAAACCGGTACCGTAAATACAGAATAACAGAACCCCCTCCCGCCACCGGGGGTGTCGTGTGAAACGGTTGCGGGGATGGGCAGAACCCTCCGTCTATTAATAATGTTATAGCAGCACCCATCCGTCTGTTTACTGGCCTAGAAAGGCCGATGTGCTTTGGAAAAAGCTGAAAAGTAGCTTTCTGGTAGGTACCTAATATTCTCAGTTCTAAATAAGGTATATTTATGTATGTTAACAGGGTTTAAAAACATAAAAGATGACTTTTGAAAAAACACGAATACGCGATTTGATACCAAGCTCGATACATTTGTGAATATTTTTCTTTTATTTTGGAAATTCTCATATTAGATTAGAAGTGTCGTCTTAAAGCCTATGTTACGGGGTGCAGTGAAAACAAACCAAATCTGACGAATATTTGAAGTAGGAGCCACAGACAGATGAACATTCATACATGGACTGCTAAGCTCATAAGCCTCAGTCGGGTAAAAAACATAGATCAATTGACGAAAGTGACCATCTGGTGAGGTAGTACTCAAACGCGTGAATATCAATAGTAAAATTGAAAACAAAACCGTAGCATAGTGACTTCAAAAGTCCCTTGCTATCAAATGAATCAGTGATCGATTTGGTGATCGTTTTATAGTGTCCAGAAACATGCGCGGATTGTCTTACCCCGAACCCTTGAAGAAAGTAGCTACATTTATTCAGCACACCCCAAAAGTACAAAACATTGTTTCTATCGAGTACGTAGGCCAGAGCCACATAAATAAGCTTTCCAAACAGTGTTTATATTTCTGCTGCTGAGATTAATACAAAATATTTGTGCCCAATACCTATTAACTTAGTTAAATGTCATTAATAAACACAAAGCAATCGCGTGCTTCGCGACATTTGTGTTTAATAGTTCAGTAATAATGGAGCGACAAGATTAATGCAGAGATAAAGGTGCTATTAATATTTCCACAGTATACTTTCTGATTGGGTTCGTACCTATTTTCATCTGTGATGTACCCAGTAATAATAAATATAACCTGGCGTGGGATAAATTCCCAGTTTATGCGAAGTGGTTTTGGGTTTTTTTCATAATAGTAAGCGGATTTTAAAATGAATGGAACTATAAATAGATTCCTCCTTGCTATTCTGGTTCAACGACCTCACCTACGTAAACCTAATCTACGTAGGCGAGGTAGACTGCTGTGGGCAATCTCGCAGCATCAACGTAGGCGTCTACGAGAGACATCTTGCCCAGTAACAGCTTGGATGTCCAGCCTTAACTAGCCTGGGGGTCTACTCTCTAAGCCCGAAGTCCGTAGTTTCGGCCGTTAACGGTTAACGGGCGTTTCCTACTCCGTATCACCTACGGACTTGCGATTAGTCCCGAGCCCGAACTAAGAACAACTGTCAAATCATGTTGTCATTCATTAACGCCCGTAACTAAGGCCGAAACTACGGACTAAGGAAAAAAGAAAAGGCTTTCTAAGCTCTCCTGCCGGTCTATTTTGCCAACATCTCACCGTGTTAAGGTGGAGTGATTATCATCTTGTTTTTTCAAGGAAGGCGCCAGATAAATATGTATTAACGGGCATTGACCCACATACATTTATTGATTTGCTTAATATCAAAAACAGAAATAAATAAAGCTGTCCTGAATCGAAATCTATCGTGATCCTTTACGTTCTCTAGTAATGAAAAACGGTTAGTAATTTATTGTTCGGCTATCTACGTAGGGATATTAAGGAAAATGTACAGTCACCAGCACATCAAGCTACAACATTCTGTCTTTCTTTAATAGATTTTCTACTTTATCGCTACAGTATTAGATTCAAGGTTGATTGGGAAAATTTGACAGTTTCGGGTAACTTGACGTGCTGGCGTATGTACTTTATTGCAAGTTTATCTGGCGCCTGCCATTATAGATAGACAGCTCACTTTGTGTTCACATTACCTAAGCTAATCGCACCATGCTGAACATCTATGGACTGGCAAAATGATAATAAAGTACTAACCGCAAGGATATTAAAACCATTGTCTAGTATGGTGTTTATGATCGATTCAGCATCATCGTAGGCCTCTGGCTTGATAATGGCCAAGGTTCTCTCCGAATAGGCGTGATATTCCGCATCGGTGTCCGAAGAAACGTTAGACATGATTTTAATTATATTCCTGTGTTTTCGTATAAAATTGTAATGAATAATGACAGACTCTTGACGTTTGTAGGTCGTGAAAGGAGGTCGGATGACCAAAACGGCCAATTCTTCCTGACACTTTACTACAGCGCTGCTTGTCAAGACAATTGTCAAGTGTATGCTAAATTGTGTACGTAAATGTAGTTCGGTATGTAGCCGCGTATCAAGTTATGATGGTTCATGAAGGCCTTATTATAATGTTAATGGATCGTGAATATGTTAATAAGGTCGTGTACAGGCTTTTGTTGTTTGTTGCTAAAAATGTTTTTTGAAAATCTTGGAGGATGTTTTCATAATGTGTTAGGTAAATTCAAAAGGAAAACATGTGTATCTACTGGGCTTAAGCTGCTTCTTTAGTAAAATAAAGTTTACGAAAAGTGTAACAGAATCTGATAAAACATGACTAAAAAAATGTTTAGATTATTTATGACTTTGCATTTATATTCCCTTACAATACATTCTTAGTCTTACTATTATTAACGTAGCTATACGAAAAACATTATGACTACGGTTTCACACACTATCATCATTACCATAGCCATCTAAACCGTCTTCAAAGACAAAGACAGACAACTCCTCCACAAACAAACAATAAAATCAATTGCATATCGATAAACAGACATTCTGAGACACTAAATGGGAAAACTGGCGTTTTCCGCGGACGCCACCCTCGGGCCCGGGGCGAGGGGGGTGCGCGGGGGGGTGCGTGCGGCGCGGGGGCGGGGGCCGGGGGCGTGGGGCCGCGCGCGGGCCCCAGTGCCCCCCGGACGCAGCGGCGGAGCGACGCCTCCCCGACGCCTGCACCCGCGACATGCGACGTTGACCCTGTCTCCCGCCACCCGAGAACCACCGCCGTATACATGGACAACTCCTGCCTCCTTGACCTCCTCATCAGGTGCTTCGCGATGACCGAGCCCGAGGACCTCAACTTCACGGCGTTCACCGACCTCTGTCGGCTGTGCTCCCTGAAGAGTGGTCCCAGGCTCCACATCTTCGATAAGGAGTCGGAACAGCGCCAGATCTTGTTTAAACTCAGGACCTGCCTGCCGACTATGGTGAGTAAGCCCTTTGTACTGCGCGGACTTTCGTCGTTGACATCTCAGTGACTTGCAATGTCTTAGGAAAAGTGTTAATTCCCTACTCAATAATAAATTAAAATTAGTTAATTTGATGACGTAACATCCAGTTTAGTGGTGAAGTGTAACGTAAACAGTGGCTTTGTGGTTTGGTTGGAGAAGTGCAATAATGGTGCTACGTAGCACCGACCGTAGCGCTCGTAGACGCCTGCGCGCTACGGCGCTACGAGCCACCTACGAACCGAGCACAACAAGGAATCACCAAATCTCACAATACCTGTTGAGTTTTTTTTTGCATAAATTATCCTTTTTTAGAGGTTTGAAAATTAGTCAAGGAAATATTCCTTTGCCATTTATATTTTAATTTTAAATACCAGCAAGTATAATAATATGGCAAAGAATATTATTATTATTTTGTTTTTATTTACGTTCTACTAAAAATTTATCAGGTCCTCAAAAAATAATCATTTCAAAATTATTTTCATTAGATTACATTAGTACCTACAGTCATTAAATTATAACTGTAGGTACTCTGTCCTATTTAGGTCCTTACATTAAATACCATAAAAAGAAGCGCCAATATTTGATTACTGACTTGTCAGCCGATAACGTCACCATTATCGAGCACGAGAATAATAAAAAATCCGACGAAATTATCCAGTCAACAAAAACATCATAACTTACGCAAACTTGGCAAGCCAGTAGTTACATTAAAATCAAAGAAGTTATCGATTCATTCTTGACTAATGCATTCGTAAGGCCGCACGGATCAACGACCTCGCAAAGTCGCAGCTCACCGGCCACGTACCTTCAGGCTGAAGTAGGTCAGTCCACCGGCTTACGGAGAATCCTTTAGAGCCTAGCAGATATGCTGATTTTAGCTAACAGCGATTCTGTCGCCTTGAAGCACGATTCAGTGATTGATACAAACTTAGCAAGTCGTAGAGTATTTTGAAAATTATCAAAAATCGAGATAAACGAATGCTTATCCATAAGCTAAACTAAAATTGTACGATATGTGAAAAAATAAATAAGAATTATATCAAAATATAGGAGTTACAAGCTTTTGAAGTTATTCTTCTGTCCTTGTCATGCAAAATGTCGTTTGTACTGGACAGCGCAAATTTACAATGGCGATGTTAGTGAGTACCGTCACCCGCTATTAGTACTGTCTCTGTTTATCACAGATTTTAAAACACTCATAACTCGGTAATTTTTTGAGTTTTTAATTTTTTTCTCTTCCTGCACCTGATCTTTTCTCTAGGTTTTGAAAAATTTACTAAAAAAATCCAGTCAAATACCCTATTGCTCATCATCATCAGCCTATAGCAGTCCAATGTTAGAAGTAGGGCTGATCAATCGCCACGCAATTCATCTTGATTCTCAGCAACTCTCTTCCAGCTGCTAGACCCTGCGTAAACCGTCTGTCACCTTATTGCTGTCTCACCTTATGCTGAAATATTGGCTGAAATGAGTGATTTTGGAATTGATGTTCATAAAATCAACAAACAAATTATTAATTGTTTTTATTTAAGTACATTGAACTTTTTTTTTTTATATATATATTTCTAGATTGCCATCGACACGACATGAAAAAACAGAGTCATCAAAAAGAGATGCTGCATTGATAACGTCTCATTATCACGAATAGTAATGCCTGCGTACATGTTGAGCAACCAAGGGTTATCGGACATGCTCATAATGGATCGCCACGTGTCACTTAATCCCTTGTCCTAGACGCTTGACTTTTATTTCGTTGAACGTAAAGGTTAAAGTTGAATGAAACGTTGTCTCGATAAATAGGGATCCGAGATCGCGGATTAGAGCGAGCGTTTTGGTGTGGTTATTATAGTGGAGTAATGGTATATAAATATTTTTGTTATTACAAATATTGAGTAGGGGAGTTCGATTAAATATGTTATGGAAATGCTTATTTTTGGCATAGGTATTTCTCAAAGTTATGGGCATAACTGCGTGTCAAAGTTCGCCAAAGGCGGGAAAACAAACCATACCATAAAAAAGTGTTGTCCGTTTTGACCATAGACCTTCAACTCATTCTGGGTTGCCAACTTTGGAAACAGAGTTGTACGGTAGAATTAGTTATTTTGGTAGTAGATCCACAGACGAGTCTTTTAGCACAGCGTTCGTGTTGTACTCTTTTTTTGTCAGACTTCCACCGACTAAAACCCCACAGTTCCTAGCCCTACCGGGGGCCCGAGGTACAATTAAATTCACCCGAACCCCTGACCGGTGTCGGCCCGCCATTGCAGGTGTGCTACCGGGCCCCAACATCTAGTGTGGCCGATCCATCCTTGTTGTACCCTAGAATGTCTGTCTAACAACTTCCCCCATAAATCCAGCAGATATCGAAGGACGACTTCTTACCGAAGAAGATCTGCGAGCGCTGCGTGACCCGGCTGGAGCAGTTGTACGAGTGGCGGCAGAGCTGCCTCAGCACCGACTCCGTGCTGAGGAACTACGCCGAGTCCATGAAGATCGTCACCTCTACTATCAACTTTCAGGTAAGTGGATGTAGTAGACTCTTAGGCCACGTTTTCACCGACAATCGCATGCATGTTGATTTACATTGCGGGTTACCGATTTATAATGTGATAAATCGCTCGATCGTGCGGCGGAATGTGTAAAATTTTCTTGCGAGTTGCTTAGCAAGCTGGTTTATGGAACTAGCCAGTAAATAGGAATATACCTACAGTATATTTGAATTCAAAATTCCAGATAAATATCAAAAATTATAGCATAAAAGTATAAGATAAACAAAGTTCAAATTCCATTGCAACTCATACTTTTGGGACATTTTATAAAAATGATGGATAAGTCGCAGTTAGCCGTTTTATTAAAAGCCTAGTCTTTTCATTAAACTGCGCCGTTTAATCAGCTACATAAGTGACATTGGGCAAGTCATTTAACAATACTTATTGAACAAAATATGTCACTTATGTCGCTGTAAAATCGGCGCATTTAAATGAAAAGGCTAGGCTTTTAATGAAATGGCTGATTAAGTTAATTTAATGAAATGGCTGCGACAGATGCATAAAATCAACTTGAAATACACAATGCTTTAAAGGATCCTTGAATTGGTGGCATTGGATTCAAGTTATCTCGAATTATAAATTGAAGCGTAGATCTCATTAATTTTCACAAGGCAACACCTTGAGCCTTAAAGGTACAATTCCGATCTTGGCGACCGCAACCATACGACCAGGCGATCATCATGGTCGCCTGTCGCTAAGCGACCCCTGGCAAATGGCGACAGAGGCGCGCGACGAAACAATGGTTCAATGCTCTCTTGGCTAGACGTTTAGTAGCTTTTTGGTCGGTAAAGCATTGGCCCGTAACCATTCACATTATTATCAAGTAATTTTTTATTCGCATACACGTAACTGTCCTACAGTAATTCATACAAAGCAGTGGGTCGCGGTCGCACGTCATTGTCGCCGGTCGCGGTTGCCAAGATCGAAGTATACACTAGCCTCTGGCCTTACTTAGTTTCTAACTTATTAACACGCTACGGAAAGCCTTGTACAATACAAAACCACTTGGAAATGTATTAAATTAATATGTAGTCGTGTGTACATACGTACCTACCTTGTAATTTGTACTGTTGAACTCGACCCTTATAAACAATCACAATCCACATCGATTCTGTATCCGCCAACGATTAGAAATATTCTGACAATGTATGACAAGTTTAGTATTTTGTCTTGTTCTAACAGAATGTCACAATAAAATTGCTTTAAATATTTTAACCGCTAAACCTAAAAGGGAATTCGCTACCGATTATCCCATGTCAGTTAGCAGGAAGAACCTAAGAAAACGAAAGTATTTCTCTGTCCCGGTTCTAAAGATGTAATGAAATCTAATAATAGTATCTAGCAGAAACTATGAACTTTCACATGTTCGATAGATACAAAGTTTTAAAAATAATTCCCTCAAACAACCTCTCCTAGAAATACCACTCATAGGTCTGTACTATTTTAAAATGAAGCCTACACCAGTCTATACATAGATTCTATTAAGTACTCAGGTAGAGTAGATACTTTCCGCTTGAGGCAGGGAGATACAGCGTGGGACGCCCCCACAGCGAGCCGACCTGATGAAGGCCGTGGGGAGCGCTGGATGCAGCGCCCTTGAACCGACGAACATAACATAGCACCTCTTCCTCTATCCATAGGAAATTCTAAGGGGGTTATAAGCTAAGTATGTGGCAGTGAATACGTTCGGGGCAATTTGGGAATTACGGTAAAATCACATTTCGACGCGAAAGCAAGAGGAACAATTTTCAATTTACCCCATCGCTAGCACGATTCCCTCTGTAACTGAGTCAGATTTTATTCGATTTTAGCTATAGAAGCTACAGAGGCGAGTTTTATTGTTCACAAACTGAATTAGAGAGCCATTTAGCTTTGAGCATTTGTGTCCTTATTGTCAAATATATTAAATACGATATTGTACTGTGTGTATTGTACGTTGTTGTTTCAACATGGTCGACAAACAATGAATAGTAAAGGCGATATTACACGGATCAATCAAATTGAAACAATTGCATTGAAAAGCATTGATCATTGGACGACTTTACCAATATTCACGTAAATTATTTAAATGACAATCAATGTTTATTACAGCGCAATGCGATGTCGCGCCAACTCGTACGTGCGGGAGTTTCTTTAATCTACGACTATTTAATGAATTGAGTAATAAAAAAATAGAAAATGTTGGCGTTGGTGGGTGCGCCCGTGAATTTCGAGAAGGATAACTAATGGAGCCTCAAGCACCTTATTAGTAGAATTGGCAGAAGAAGATCCGAATTGATATTTGAATAAAAATTTGAAAAACAAATTTTGTCCACAAACACTCATAAAGAATCATGACCATCAACGGTACTGGTTTTTCTCATGCATCAAGATAAAAATTATATTACAATTATTTTCTTTATTTTTGAAGTCATTCTGCAATTAGAATGCCAATTTTGTATAGGGGTTTATTTTGTAAACTTAATAAGTTATGAAATTCTTTTGATAAAATGAATTACCTACTGCCGGCTATTCTTACGTTAAAGTGTTGCCATAATCAAAATAAGTAAATGTATTGACAACTCTAATCGATTTTTTTTGTATACGATTACCCATTAATATAAATGTAAAGTCATTGGAAAGGTAAATCGCGGGGTTTTTGAGAGATGGAGATGATACTACTGTGGTGTGAAATAATTAGTATTTCACACACACAGTAGTCGTATTATTTTGCTTTCAAAACTTTTTGAAGCAATTTCACTTTGTTGGCTAACGATACATATGAGTGATTGCATAGATTTTTTTTTAAATTATCTTGCTTCGGTTTGATATAAATCGAACCTTTTTAATAAATTAATGATTATAGAACTAAATCAGTCATTTGAAATAATTGTGTCGAGTGAATTTATTCGATTAATCAATTTTCATTTAAAATCTAAAGTGGCAACATTGGTGTTGGTGTCTCAAATTGAATTGTCATTGTCAAAAAGTCCAATGTCAATTGCGCGTGGTGCATGCTAAGTTTGTTCATAGCGATTTAAATATTACAGTTTTTTTTTGTGTTGATCGAGTCCTACTCTCCACAGTAATTGTAATATTCATTGTAACTATTTGTTTATTTCTTGTTTTCAATCACTATCGCTTACTTTAATGTGAAATTGTGAATCTTACGCCAGGACGTTTTTACGCCAGGAAGTTTTCACTTTGTTTGAAGTTGTGTGTGATTCGTATTTTGTTGTACTGTTTTAACAGGAAATATAAAGGCAAGGTACTGATTTATTTAAGTCTCTATCCCATCAGATATGCTAATTAATCTGCTCTCCAAACTACGGCCTATAAACTTACCTCTATACACAACGGATATTTCTATTTTGAGGTTAAGTTACGTTTTCTAAAAAAACTTGGAAATGCGAGTTTTGATTCCAAAATGGGAATTGTAGATGGTTATTTGGTTAATTTATAAACCATCTAAAACAACTTTGGAATTGACGCAACTCTGTACCGTGGTCCATATTGTCGTGGTCATTCTCCTTTGGAAACGTTCCAAAAATAGCGGAACATGACAGTCACGCCACTTCTTGATACCATTTTCAAAATTCCCTGTGAGCAAGCGAAATAGGTCCGCGTGAGTTCGCTGTCGTGCGACGTGCGAGTCATCGTTCAATCTTCATGTTACACTTTTCAACTGGATTGAACAATGACTAATATTGTACAATTGCATTGAAAGTGTTCGGTGAATCGAAGTTTTCAATGAGAATGCGCAATCGCATTGAAATGTATTTAGATATTTTTTGATTCGTGTAATATATGTATCGGCATAATACAGTATAACTACAACGTCAATCATACCAACAGAAGAACGTTATGTAACGTGAACGTTATTTGGATAAGCGCCAGACCGCTCCCTAGCTTAATCGTCACCTTTTGTACATTTGTAACTTAACATATCGCTCAGAAAACTTTAACTGTATTAAAAAAGTTTCATAATACTACCTGAGTGAGGCCAGCCTCCCAAAGAAAGTTCTAAAAGCCAATTTTCAGTAAGTTCAATAAAATCACTGATATGACTGATGACTGACGATTGATGACTATATGTATACAGTCATCATTCTATAAATTGATTGATAAATCCAAATACTTTTAATTTGCAAACCAATAACCGATGTCCAAAATCTTTTTTTGAAACCAAACAAAATCATTCGTAAACAGAAAACAGATCCATTTAAATTAGTCACGGTCACACTCCCAGTTTGGCTCATCACTCTCTCTCAAAATGGCGGCCGTAGGTACGAGTATTATTAATAACTAACGAACAGCCTATATCCACCTCTATTTCGGCTCGTAAAGGTCAGGCTATATTAGGGCTACCAAGGGCAGTTCAGCGAATATACCTGTCAACTGGAATGCGGGAATAAATAATGCTTAAGAGCGTTCACATATTGGGAATAACTTTTATCTTTTAATCTTGAATGAGATCCAAATTTTCACGCTGTCAGAAATATTATGTAGTTTGCCGTTGCTTAGTTGGAATCTCTATAGTAAAATGAATCCCTATTTCCCTTGGTCACGCCATGACGATTTCATTCATCTTTGTGCAATTGATAGCCCAGTTCTTTAGGAAGGTTTTAGGGTATTTTAACCTCAGGCTACGACTCTTAGAAGCTGAGCAGCAGGTACAACCGCAGGATACAGCTAGTAAAAAATAAACGCAAGTTTGCTTTCGTTTTTCTCTGAGGAGTCTGTCAACTACATAAATTAGATGGCAAGTCATCATCTGATAAGGAGGATCAATATAAACAGATTAATGTGATAAAGGAAAGCTTATAACTGCATCAGCCGGACCGTCGAGCGAAGGGTCTTCTCTGCAATGTAGAGTGAAAGATTCGGTATGACGTTCCTTGTTTTGCTACCATATGCCCGATCCGCAAAAACAACGAATAAAATTCACAAAGGCAAAAGCACAAAATTTGTATTTTTATTTTCCCACTCTGATTACAAAAGCTAAATGGGGGACCGTTCATTTTGTTCGTCTCCAAATGATTATCTACCTGCTTTCCACTGTGTTATAACAATATCACGTACGAAGTACTGTATCCACGTACGAAGATGTTGCTTGAGCAGCCATCTAGCCTTATGCCTTAGTATAGTTTAGCCCTAGTTTCATTTAGCCGATTTAAATCAAACTTAGATTTTGCTTTATATACATTACATTATATTGTTATTATGACCTCGTGCGAAATCCACGAGAGCTTACTGCCGACAAAATGCTTTGCAGTTTGGCAGATGTTATTTGAAGATCTAAATTTGTAACAAATTTAATAAAATAAATGAAAAAAGTGCACATATAGGTATAAAGTTACAACATGTGAAAAAAAAAAGAATGAATGAAAAATGAATTAACAATAATAAAACAATCCAAATCGTATATATACCAGCTATTGCCTCGAGACTTCGTTCCTTCGCTTATATACTGAAACAGCTCAGAACTTGAAAACAAATCGTAACATATCATATACTTACATATACCAAAGAATCGCTGAGTGGATAGTGTGAAAGTTGATATGGCTAGATAGGAAGTAATGAAGCATCGTAATGATAGCGAACCCAGAAGTATGGAAGAAGAAGAAATACTGTGCCGACCCCAAGTAAATATAGGCTGCTTGCCCTTATGGAAGGCTAAGATATCAAGTTTCATTCGTGTTGTAGCGACCCTAGCGATGCGATTTGCTGAATTGCATTTTTTATATTGTAAAGGAACGCCAGAGCCAGGCACGCTAGTCGCTTACATACCTTCGCCCAGCCACGTCCTATTTTACTGTAATAATATAACAACCAGTACAACCCAAATTTGCATATCATTTATTCTGAACCCTAACCATAACACGCACAATAGTGTCTTTATGGGAGATTAATGATAGATTTACAATTTAGAAAACTGACCACTGTTCTACTAATGGGGAGTAACTATAAAAAGGCATCTTGTCATGAAATAAACTTACAACCCTTTCAAATAGAGTTACACTTACAATCAAATAGCATTAGGTTCTTCAGACAGTGCACAAACAAGTCCAAACAAATGTTTGGACACAATTCCGAATTCTGCTTGACCCTATCCCTCAGAGAAAACAACATGACGGATGCATGCATATTTATCATCCCATATTCAGCCAGCCGTAATTTAAACATGGATATTGTGGCTGTATCTCTATAATAATACATTGCCGTTACTCATCGAGCGATTTCGAGCTGGATTAGATAAAGAAAAATCGATGCTAGTAACCTACATGATAAATTCTATTCTATACAAACATAACCCATTTTTGCTACAATTGTAAGTTTTGTAACTTATAGAAGGTTACAAAACTACACAGGTACTTGGGTATTTCTAGAGACCACGTTCTCAGAAGCTACTGAAAATAGCTCCGGAGATAACGGATCCGCCATTGTGCCAGTGTCCTTGACGCAACGTGGAGATTGCATATGGATGAAAACAGACATGCTTCTTCCTCTCAGCTCGTCAGTTATGTTAGCTCAGATTTCACAAGATGTTCCCCCATTATCTTTTGACAAAGTAAGGCACTTAGATATAAAATGTATTGATGTCGAGTGTGTTGGCACGCGGCGGGCGATGCACGGTCCGTCGCGGGAGCGCCCCTCTCCCCGATCGATCGACGCGGCGCCCGGCTCGTATCGACCCACTGCCACCCACCACCCAAGCCAGCTCCTCACGCAAATCTCAACCGTATCCCCTCAAGCTAACAGCAAAAGTTCCGTCTCAGAATCCCCAAAAGGAAACTCCATACGAACACCGAATTTGAACCTTAATGAAGACGTTCTGTGAACTATTACCGAACGCATATATTCCATTTCCACGTAGCCAGTTAAGTTAATGAATTATCTGCTCTAAAGCGATAGTTATAAGGTTGTTCGCGATGTTCACTGCGCAATACGACTGTTGGCGACGCGGGAATTGGCTACGCATGTCCATGGACGTTTTGTTTTTATGATGCTCCCTGTAATTTACTTACATGAAAGTCTGCTTGTGGCAGATTATAGATTGGACTCTTGTGATCGGGGAGCTTTTGAATGTAATTTACTTGGTAATTTTTAAGTTACTATTCGTGGCGCGTCTGATGTGAATGAATTGAGAGACTATAAAGTTCTATGAGTCACTATTCTTGGTGACTTCGACAGCTATAGTACTTAGGCATAAAGCAAGCTCTCAGACAAGTCTATTCTCTTCCTCTCGGGTGCAATATGCACTGTTTGTTAGTGTGTATGTACAAAATGCATTACCTCACGCATCCCATCCAAGGTCGAAGGTGGCTCCGTCACCCGAGCTCGGGGGTACCGTTAACCCTGACCTAGCGCGGGAGGTGAAGGATATTCCTACTACGGCCTCCCTCCGCCCCGCGGGGGACCGCACGACCTACCCTGAACACCACTTGCACTGAAACGGTTGAAGCCTTCCCCTCGTCACATCACATGGCTCTCATACAACTGAAACAGATTATCTAAATACGCGACTTTATGAAGACAGCTAACTTTAAACGGAGCAGTAGCACGAAACTATAAACTTTGGAAGGTACACATAAATTGGTCCTTTGGAACGCACACCGGCACAATCGCGACTAAGTTATCGCGTTGAAACGATCTAAGTAAAGGAGAACGCTTTAAAAGAGCTCGGGCTATAAAAGAGCATTATTTTACACAATTCAGTGGATAATATTTCCTATTAATGTCCGGTTACATCTACATTACTTCCACACGCCATCATTTTGAAAGAAAGAGGTAATGATTTTTATAGACCAATAACTCTACTGCTCATGATATTTTAGCTTGCAGAAATATTAGTAGTTCCACTTCCAGTTACATATCCGTTACTACTACTTGAAGTCAAAAGTGGCTTGCTTCGAACTTTGATGAAGTTTGAAGTCCCATGTGCGATTACCGCCGTAGCATGATGTTGACCGCCGCCGTTTTGAGATGCCACATTTTTATTATTTTGACACCACCTAGTTTTTAATCTATGTGGCATGTAAGTGGGACGAGGAGTTTTTATATAAAGAATAAGCTGTATGTATTGCTTAAATATTGATTACGCTGATAGTTACCAATAAAACTCACATGTTCCCTGTCGTGAATCATTACCTACCTAAAGAGTGTCATCCTCATATAGATAAGATAAATAGTTCTGATATATTGGAACGTGTGCGATTAACTTATCTTATTCGTTACCCCCCCCCAGCTTTAGTATTTTACTACAATAAACTTTATCTTTTCATAAAGATATACTAGGACTGTAGAAATAACAAATGCATTATCATATCGTTAAAATATGTGTTAATGAAAATTTGTGTTCTTTGGAGGTCAGGGGACACTGATTCATTGCACCAAACTGGAAACTAAAAATATGATTACATTTTAACATTTTTCTCATACAAAGCCAACCAGTGCCACAAATAGGGATCTAAAAACGAAACTAGCTCGAAGGTTGAGCTACATACACATTAGGAAGCCTCGTTTACACGCCAGAGTTTCTCGACCGAGAAAGACAGAGAGGCAAGTAAATTAAAGCGACGCGTAAGCGAGAATGGCCCGACGATTAATTGCACTCGTCTATTTCAACTCATGGTGTAAACGATGCTTAAGTCCCTATCGAAATCTTTTCCACATTTGATTTTAAACCTTCTTCTTTCATCAATAACGAGTAAAATAGTAACTGGCTACTTGCACCTTTCAAGTTCAATTCATCTCTTACACTCTTGGAGGATAACCGCTTGGAGCCTAGGCGGCCTACGCCGTAGCAGGGTCTACGGCGTAGGCTTAATCCAAACCTGCGGCAGCGTAGGCCTAAAACCGGATGGTAAATTTCAGCCGCTGTCATCTCTCTTCCCTTAATGTACCACAAAACACGCAATTTTACTATGAAAACAACGATAAAACAGAAATTTCAGGTTTACAACGTAAAGTATTAAAAGTTACGACCCTGAAGTGAGCCATAAAGTCGGATAAGTTATTCAACACAATGAGTGTTTTGAATTAAACAAACATGTTACTTTGTTTGCTTTGTTTTTTGTTCTAAACAAAGAACGTATATTGAGCTGTAAATAATATATATGTGCCATAAAGTTTGGTATCATAGTTTTTTACCCTTAGGATAATCATTTAACGACAACATTGTCGGACGTCTGCCTAGCCTTTAAAACAGACATTTATCGACAATTACATTCAAAAGTACGTACACTTAGATAGGTTAGATTATTTTATGTAATTAGAATACTTGATTTAACTCGCTAGGATAATCGAAGGTTTTAAAAATTTTGCACTGTCTTGTCATAAAAGAGCAAAATTTAATCTGAGGCAAAACTGGTCCTTAGTGGCGGAGTAGTGTATCGAGCTCGAGCAAACAAACTATTAATTTATTCCTGTCAACTTTATATCTATAAGTACTACAGCGACTGGAGATGTACAACAAATAAATAATCTTTAAATACGTGTAACAGAATAAACGCAATACCTCCTAAGGTCATTGTACTCATCAATATGAACAACTTTTACTTTGGGACCAACCCCGAAATCGCGAAAAAAAACAGCTGTTCAGCACATTTTGTCGAGTTATGCTCACATAAATGTATGGGGCAATCGATTTTTTTTCTTGATTTCGAGGTTGGTCCATAGTAAAAGTTGTTCATAATGATGAGTACAGTGACTGACCCCTTGAGAGGTATTGCGTTTATTCTGTAACACGTTGTATAAACGAGTTTCGTCAAAAATACCATTTTAAAATTAAAAAGTTAGTTGAACTACGTAAAATATTTTGCTAATAATTGCGATGGACTATCCATAATTATATTTCTCGAAGACACAAAACAATTTTTTTAAAACATCATTGAATTTTAATTATTTACTATTCAAACTCAATTGATGTATAACAAAAAAAACATGGAACTCAATAGCGCGTTGCACCCCAAAACACTAAATATTTTTTCCGTCGGAATCTTTTCATTACACTTAGTATCCCAGACGGTATCCTTGTTCCTTAACCAGGTGTGTCGCAAAAGAAAGTGTTCGCGATCGATGAGACTTGCAGGCTCGCCAGCGGTTTACTTGCACTTACCACTTAGTGCATAGTGACGGCGGAGGGCGCCCGCCTCGAGACCTCCCTACCGCGCTCCGTCGCCCTTGGGTTTTCACGACCTCTTCATAAAGTATGCGCGCCTAGTACTTTCGCGTCTACGAAACCATGTTTCTCGGTACTCGATGGTTATTTTTGGAAGTTGTGGTGCTTTTGAGGACTAACTAACTATTAGTGTAGTTTGGCATACAATGCGTCTAAGTTCTTACTACAATCAACTTTGGGATCTTGGAGTAAGTTTTTTTTTCCACTTATTTTATTTCTCATTCCTACCGGGTTTTCCTTGTGATTTTTTTCAGTCTTTCTTTATTTGTCATTGTTCATTTGTTGAGAATCGAACGTGGACACTATTGCTACCGCTAGTGTTGTAATGAACCTAAAGTCATGATACCCAACTGTTATTTCATTGCATTCATTGTTCAAAATTCATTACAATTTTTCCAGCGTGGAAAGTTCTAAGAATGAAAATTCCTAAATTTTTCATACATTTTATATTAGGTACCTAGTCATTTGACGTAATTTTTTGATTAATCGATAAGTCGGCACGCTCTGTAAATATTCAACTATATTCGTCACAGAAACCCTATCCTACATCAGATAAAAGGATTTCTCAACATCTCGTCAGCTCGTATCAGTTTCTCTTCCGAACATTTTTCACCCTATCTCAGTACCCCATATGCAAACCCTCCGTTTACGTAAGTTTGTTTTTAATCAGTGCATGAGTGATAAGGCCCCCCGGGGCTCCAGCCCCTGTCGCAGTTCCCTCCCTTACCTTCAGGAGACGTCATACCATGAACATTCAAACAAAAGCAAATGTTGAATAGCTATGCATTTTATAGAAAAAAGAAAAACTTATATCGGAAAGCAGTGTTGGCTGTTTCGCGACGCTTACAGACACGAATAAATGGCGGATCCGGGTTGTTATGAAGGTGGGTGAAGATCTAATTCAATATCTATGTTTTCGCAAGTAAACCAGCTTTATTTCAATTCATCACGTGTGTGTTTTTGTTAATAAAGTAATTTAGTTTTTACACAAGGTACATGACTGCTATAGCTACACGTAACTCCGTATAGTAACACAGACTAGCCATCCGGCTCTAAAGCCTTGTGCTTCCGAAGGTGATTGAGAAATGAAAATCAACATGAAACTACCTCCTTCCTTAGCCTTCTACAAATACTAAACGCACGTAGGTCAGTTCTTTAACGGAATTCACGATTCCACACGCTACTAACTAATATCTCACTTGATAGATTACAGCTTATTAATAACACTTATCTGCCTTATATTTTAGGCCGATGATAATCGTGTTTATTATAAATTTTTGCTTACTGCACTAAGCTGATAATGAATCGACAGTTTCATAGTTTGTTATGACGGCAGCGACTTTGCAAATTTTTAGCGAATACGAAACCATGCGTATGTTTGGCATACAAAGAATGTTAATAAAATGTTTTATCTGAGTCAGTCGGGATACCGCTCGATTCTGTTACTTACTATCAATTCCAATTTAATAATTTGATAATCCTGTGGAGAGACCCGTAACCTCGTGTTTTATAGCTTCGAAACTGCAACAGAGCACGCTATTTTTTCATCAAATACTTCCGATGAATGCCTTCAAAACTTCCTTGAAACAATCAAATCTGATACGTCACAGGTTCTTTTTCCCATCTTGGTCACATCCAAGTTCGTTGAACCGCACGCGTGCTGAATTTAGGCAATTAACCATAGGGTGTTCAAACATCGTGTTATGGAATGAAAGTCGGGGTACTTTAGGGGGCCGTTCTCACTTTCTGCGGGGTGAATGCACTGTCGGGGGAGCCACCCTAACGCGACCCTCCCCAGCCCTCCGGCCGCATCAAAGACACTCAATGAAGGCGGTGTAATTCTGACTAGACGCCAGCAGGAATTGATTAATTTTTTGCCATCTCGCGATCTTGTCTCAGTTGCATCTTGCATAATCCATTGATTTGAAAGGAAATGGAAAGAGCATAATATTTTATAGTTTATTTGTAAGCAATATTAATGTAATCGTGTCTTGTATATTAATCTGTACCTACTAAGTACGAGTATTGTATTGAAAGTTTTGAAAATGAATTAATTTCTTAATTCATAGGATGGGACGGTTAACATGGACAAAATGACAGAAGCTCAAAAGACTGCATACTTAGAAGCGCATGTAGCCGTCCAACAACATATGGCACAAGCGGCAGCCGCTGCTCGACGTGAGCAACAACAACAGCAACAACAGCAGCAGCAGCAGCAACAACAGCAGCAACAACAACAACAGCAGCAACAGCAACAACAACAGCAGCAGCAGCAACAACAGCAGCAGCAACAGCAGCAGCAACAACAACAGCAACAGCAGCAGCAACAGCAGCAGCAACAACAACAACAGCAGCAACAACAGCAGCAACAGCAACAACAGCAACAGCAGCAGCAACAACATCAGCAACAACAACAACAGCAACAAAATAATAACAATAATACCGCAAGACATCACCAAGAAATGCAGGTAAATGCAATTTTTTTTATTAAAAAGTAATAAGCAAGTCTAACAAGTGTACTTTAGTAATATGATTACTTGTTTTCAGAAATCACAAATAATATTCCCCCAGCAAACTCAGAATGGAAATGCTCATCAAGGTCATCCATCGCCCCCTACAGTTAGTTCGACACAACACCACTATGCTACGATCAATTCTCCTATTAAAGTTCCGCAAGTCAGCTCCAGTACTGGAGGTCCCGACAGCACGTTTACAGTACCTGATGACGTAGGCATGGGATTTGAAGGAGGCGTTCGAGTGCTACAAAGTCTTGGCAATTGGTGAGTTTTCCATTTCATTTACAGCTAAAGTCACATTTTTCTATTTTCCACATTCATTCTTTAATTTCATTGCTTTTTCTGAACTTGTATTTGAATTGCTTTAATTTTCGCCCGCTTTTCGGTGTCCGTATTTTGTTGAATACTTTCTTTTTTTCTGAACTCCCAAAAATATAATATCCCTACTATTCTTACTGTCTGAGGCAGTCGAGAAGAACGGGTTATTATGTTTTTTTTATAAAACAGTTCGTTTGATTTCGCCAGGTCTCCTGAGGTAACGCATAATATTCCGAGGCCGAACTTGATTCCTTTCACGGAACCATACGCAGAAGGTGGGTCGATGCACCCGGGGACACGATTAAAAGCGTTACAGACAACGACTGTCAGAAAACATCCAGCTATAAAAGCAACTAGCTCTACAAGTGAAGGTAAATTAACTGTGTACTTTATGCGCAGAAATTTTGGTTTAGTTTTTTTTTTGTTTTTTGTGTCTAAAATATAGCATCAAAAAATTCGTCCACAACGCTGTCAGCTGGTAATGTGCCCAAAAGACTGGCGGCATTGCCACGTTGAATGGCAATGCTTAGTCTCTGCCCAAAGTAAAAGTCAGCTCTTGGATCACGGGAAATGTCAACTAGTGTTATAGTTAATTCATCATTTTAAAAATATGTTTAACGAATTTGCAAAATAAAACAACTTTAAAAAGGAACAAAATTAATTAAAAATATAGAATTTTAATTCAACTCCGATGATCTGTGCGCGATTATCGTTTTATTTAACAATCTAATACTTATACACCTATATGTTCATCATCATTTACACAATCTAAAACAATGCAACATCTAAAAAGTAGATATTATTTCGCATAATGTAGATTCTATACTTATTTCAGGAAGCAAAGCCTTCGAGTGCACTGTCTGTGGAAAAGGCTTAGCTCGTAAAGATAAGTTGACGATACACATGAGAATACATACAGGTGGGTTGGTATCAGTAGAAAATTCCTATAAAATCTTTCTCAAAGTCAAAATTGTCGAAATCGGTCTGTTTTTTAATATTCTGTTAACCAAGTCAGACTGCTTAATTTATATTGGTTCATAGGAATCTATCAGATCACTTTAGCTACTGACTGCCTTTACGCGTCAAAAATCAGATTTTTTTTAAATCTTGTATTCCATATTTTCGTGAAAATACGATTTATGGAATCCTACGCCTTCATAGAGATAACGTAATGATTTCAAACCAAATCTTTGTGACTCCTTTTTGGTCCCAAAAGATATGGTTTCTAAATATGCCTTTCATCTTTCCACAGGAGAAAAGCCGTATGTTTGCGAAGTATGTAACAAAGCGTTCGCTCGAAGAGATAAACTAGTACTACATATGAACAAACTGAAACACATAACACCATCGAACATAGCGCCTCTAGGTAAAAGAACCATCACAATACCACGTGAGTATGCTTCGTAATGGTGATGATAGATGCCTATAAGACATATCTTATCACTACCGTTGTGAGGTCTCGAACGGTAGTGAAGTATTTATGTGTAAAGCTATACGAAAATGTTGAGATCTTATTTTAACTTTACCCATTTATTTGTGCTTCAGATTGCTTGCTGTACCGCATTTTTTTTATCAAATTTGCAATTTTGTAGGTATTCTCAAGTAAACAAATCCTACTAAGTTTCATAATTTATCTGAAAAACCTTCCTAAACTTTATCAGGAATTATGTAGTTTTTCTAGAACCTATTTAATAAAATTGTAGCTTTGCTAGGTGTAGTTTAGATTGTTTAATCGAACAACAAAGTGACCTTTTTGGGTTACTTTCCTAAAGATCCTTTGCTTTCTGCAGCTTTGAAACTAGACGACGTAAAGCCACAGTTGACAAAACAAGAGGACACGAAGCCGAGTCAGGCGGAGATAGCGGCAGCGGCTGCAGCTGCACAGCAACAGCAACAACAGCAGCAACAGCAGCAACAACAACAGCAACAGCAGCAGCAACAACAACATTCACACCAGCAGCCAATCCAGGTGTGCCAGGTACCTGGACACAACTTTACGGTAAATCTAATGAGAATTCAACGCATGGTCTGTACTCGATGTTTCAGCATGAATTAAATTCTTCATTTTAACAGTTGTTTCATAATCAATATTTAATTTTGTGGTTTCACAGTGTAGATCTATTCTTTACTCAAATATATGGAAATACACTATGAGTTGCCGTTTCTTTTTCTGCATTTTCTGTTTCTTCATATGGGTATGTAGTATTTTCATTTCTTAGAATCTTAGATCTACTCGGTATTTTTAAGTATAAGTTTTATGTTTATGGACAAACTATTTTGATATCGTGAGTATTTTAGTAAAACTTTCAATGAATACCTATATTTATAACGACTGTAATCCCATCTAGAAATAATATAAGCAACAGTACGCATAGCACAACTCTTCACGGGCTTAAATATAATTTTACAATTGAACACCAAAAACCAATGCGACGTTCTAGATTTCAACTCTTGGATGCAAATTAACATACCTTCGTAGAAAACAGAAACAGTAAAGCATCTTTCCACTTCCAGAACACAAACCTGGTTCACACGAGTGCAGCTAGCGCAGCAGTGGCAGCAGCGACTGCAGGCATGGTGGTCTCCTGGTCTTGTGAGCTGTGTGGCAGACTCTTTGCTACCAGGGACGAGTGGAGTGCCCACGCGAAGTCTCATCTACCCGATACCAAGCTGTTACAAGACAAGATGCAGCAGGCAACACAACATCAGGTAGGAATAATTATCAATTGGATTGCCGACTAAACAACAAATACAATATATGATCCGGCTCAAAGGACCAATTTTAAAACTATCGAGAATCAACGTTTTTCTTTTTTTTTCAGCAACAGGAAAAGGTGCACTTATCAAATCAGGAGAAACTACAACTGCTTCATCACCACAATCAGAATCAACAGATTCTTAACGGTCACGGAATCGCGACAGCATCTGTGTCTACGGCAACAGTCGTCAACGAAGGAGGCGGTGGAGGCGGAGGAGGGGCATACTTCACTCATGGTGGTCATACACACTACGCCCCAGAGAGACAACACACACATGCACACCACCTATGTCTCATGTGCAGGCAAGAGTTTGCAGGAAAAGCGGAGTTCATGTTCCATGTGAGAGGGCACTTCGAAGGCAAAGTGAGCGATATTGCGGCGGCTGATGTGTTAGCGCGTTCTTTAGTCGACAACTCTGGGCTGTGTACCTGAGCCCCGCCAACGCCCCTCGGCGCATTTCACTCGGATGCATGTAATAAGGGCGTCTTCCAAGACGATACCATCATGTTGAAGTTTTGAGTCGCTAATGGAGAGACATTGGTTTCCAAGTGGGGTACTGTTAAGACAATTAAGGCCAATATTGATAAGGTTCCAAAAAAGTGGTTTCATCGTTATTTTTCATTCAGCAGCAAGTCTACAAGGTTGGTTTGATACAAATTTGCAATTTACGATTATTATTGTGCGCGAAAATAAAAACTGGATTTTGTTTTAAAAAATATTTGTAAAAAAGAAATCTGAACAGCCATTGAAAAGCCTCCTAAATAAATAATTAGGTAAGCCTTAATCATTTTATGGAAAGCAATCCAATAAATATTGATAACAGATCATAATATAATACTAGTTCATGTTTATTTCCATACAACGAATACACGTTTTCCTATACACAATTTACTGTTGTCGGTGATGCCTGTTAAAAAATCAACACTTTGTCTCTGAAAATATAAATTAAGGTCGATTTCACCACAAAACGCTAAATAGATGATAGGATAGAGAATAGGCGTTAAGCCTAAAGAATTAAAATCTTCAATCGGTCCGTTTGGAGTTTGGATAGAGACAGAATGATGTATTAAAAATATTTAGCGTTAAATGCATTTAGTAATTTTCATTAAAATCCCCAGTTACAAAGGAAACCGTAATTCAATATTTCTATTATATGTATACCTAGTTGCTCATATTATACTTCCAATAGACAAAGTCATCATTTTTACAGACGTTTTACTGACCATATTTGTACTTGAATTAAGTTTACAATGGATTCGTTACAGTTTCGTGCGTGATAATATGCTTATAATATGTTAGATATCTTTGAAATAAAAAATATATATATCTACCTATAAGTTCTGCTAGAAATCATATAGGTATTAATGGAAAACCATGCAAATAGGTGATAAATAATTTAAGAAATTAAGGTTAAATAGAATCCGATAACGTCGCTTTATTTATTTTTAAAATTAGAATTTAAGTAAAATACCTAACGGGGGATGAGTGATTCTAGTCATTTGAATCTAGTCTGTGGAACCTAGTCTTTGGATCCTAGTCATAGAGTAAGTTTGTGTATAAAATTATTTTTTTATCGACCAGTTGTGGTCAAATATTATCGTACTGACTCTAGTACCCTAGCACGGAGTGTGTACCTAATTAGATAGTTATGTAGAAGCTTTATAAATATCTGCCAATATTTAAAGTTCCAGTTATTGTCTGGATATTGAGTTTATTAATTTTAGGTAATTAGGAATAAAATTATATTGAATGGGTGATCTTCTACAGAATTTTAAAATAAAGAACTCAAATTTCCACATAAAATCAGCAACCCGCGCTGGACACTAGAAAATGAGAAAAAACATACTTTTCTTGCCTTTCACGCGGTGGAAAATTAAATGGTTAACATTTGGCATTCAATAAAGTTCTGTTGAAAGAATCACATTCATATAATTAGAATTGGGAAACTAAATTCTTATCAAAACAAAAGTAGAACGCCCGTTTTTTGGATTTAAACTATAGCCTCCATTTTTTTTTATAATGACTGAAAAAACTACTATTCCATCTATCAGCAATTTCACTCTCAGTTCCAATTCCTATGAATTGAAAATGACGGATCTGTGATTTCAATTTAAAAAAAAATGATTAATACCCTGAACACACCCAACAGATACCCTGTCACCTTAACTTAAATTATTCAATGAAACATTTTACAACCAAAATAAAAAACAAACTAAAAATAATTTTACAATTTCTATCTCACAAAAAAACGCAAAAAGGAATGGAGGCTTGATTTTCAACACATAATCCACAATATTATAGACTTTAGTGCCAATGTAATTTTTGTATCGAATGCTCAAATATACAGAAGGTATAGATAGATCCAATTCATCGGAAACATTAATCACTGCCATGTATTAACTTCCATCATAAATAAGTTTGTCTATTCTGTAAACACACTGAAAATGTTGATGAAGTGAACTGTCATTCCTCCTAAAGCTATAGGTTGATAGCTCACTTCACTTTAGACTGTCACTTTTTTCACGGTGAAATTGTTACAGAATAAACCACAGAACCAACGCGAAGCAGAATGAATGGGTACTAAAGTGTGAATGAACAGTAGTTTTCTAATGTTATGACAAAATAATACTTCCCTCAACAAGATAGATTAGAACTTTGTATTAGTTTGTATAAGAACTCAATTTATAATTTGGTTGGTCGGCTAGTGAATGGTAAAGAATGAGATGTGATGACAAGGTCGGATGTTATCGCGATGTTGCTTCTTATACCTAACGTTTTTTAGCATTGTAGTCAAGTAGAACTGAAATCTAATATTGTAACACTGATGCACATTAGTTTCAATACAAAAATAACTCTCTTCTGTGCTGAAGGACCAATGTTTGAGAATATACCACACCAAAACAAAAATATTTTTTATATAGGTACGATATATGACTAACATTGGTAATTGCGTACAGGAGATTGAAGCCCACCTGCACAACACATCACTAAATCCATTTAACTCCAAACGAATTCATAAATATCGTTCGATTTTTAAAGGATTTTCAGAAATAGAACGATTATTTAAATGCGTTAAGCTCTGAATTCATTGTTGGTTTATTGCACAAGTGGGCTACTTATAATAAGACTTATCTCCGTGTTGATCACCAAACTTTTTAAAATGTTTTTAAATCCTGTACATAAGTTTTAGACGTTTTGTGCTAGAAATACTCCATAGTTTGTGATTGTATCTGTTTCACGACAATGCTGCGAACGTTACTCGTGTGTTGTGGCATCGAATGAACATTTTGGTGTTTAGTTGTAAGGCCTAGTGTTTGTTCCACATTGAGTTAGTATCTTGCATAATGGTCCAGCAATTTGATGAAACATTGCTCTGTATTTCTTATTTAATTCAGCTTTATTTTAAACTGGAATAAAAATACTTTCAGCCTTAAAAATCGAACATCGCTATCTATTTATTAATATATATCAATATTAAGAAAATAGACAAAAATGCTTAGATACATGTTTAATTTTATCAATTAATTAATTCCTTGATTGGTTTTGGCACCACAAATCACTACATATGCATTGGATGCTAAACGCATTCAAGACATCATTCAGGGTGTGTCCAGTATAAATGATTGACAGAAATAGAAAGACGTGTTAAGTAAACTGATTTGAGCTAAATGCATTTAGTGCAACTACAAAAAATATAGTGCAACTGGAGCTTTACCAGGTTTCTAACATAAAAAAAAGGTTGAAGACATAATTGAGTGTGGAACAAACACAGAATGAATTTACCCCAAAAAGGGGTAAGTCAGAGCACGATGGAAGTTACAAATTTGAATAGGGATAGGCTTGTATGTTAAATTGTTCACGAAAGTGTCAATATAGGTGGGACGATTATGCAATATTAATAATTTTATATGATTTTTGGCACAAATGTCAATATTCAATAGTATAACGAGCAGAAATCTCGCTTCAATCAGTTTCTTAAAATAAGTAATCGTATAATAATAATAATTAGTGAGGATTAAGTAATAACAATGATTTTCAATAATCAAATAGGTTTTGGTCCAAACAAGCATGTCAGTCAGTTACGAACTTTTACTGTTATTTGAACCTAAACGTTTCAATTCCATCGTCAACATTAATATTATAATCATTATTCTGTAATTTAAGTATAAAATAGATCGTATTGAACGAAATTGGCTTTCCAAATGATCTCAAAAATCTAGTCCTTAGCGTTTTATAAAATATTGTAAGTACACTTAATGAAATACCTACGCTTATTTAACTTAGATTTAAGTACTTACCTATTTATTTTAATAATATTAATGTTTCCCATTTCTTCAATAAGTTCACTTCTTCGTCATTTATGAAAAAGGTCAATTCATTTGTGGTTGGCTTATTTTACCGACAGCAACAATATGTTTGAGCATATTTTCCGGGATATTCCGATAAAGAATGACGTCATTTGCCTTTTCAAAACATGTATTCGATATTTGAGATTGTTCCAAAAATACTGGAAAAAGGTAAAAAGAGAAAGCTATACTTGACATTGCACAAACCGTGCGAAGATAGCACTAAAAAAGCAAAGAACATTGCAGACCATTTACTTGATAAATATGACACAGCAATATTGTCACAAAACAATAATGATCAAATTAATCGTTTATATATTTTATTGATGCAATCGTTTTCTAACAATAATCGATTTAATTGCGATTGCAACTTCATTTGACAAGATTATCGATTGTAGATTTATCAGTTTTGCTGATATTTTGATATTGATAAGACGTTTCGGTATTGATCTTCTCGTTAGCTATCAGGCATTATTCATGCTATACTTAACTACAAAGACAAGCAGGTCTCCTCAAAATAAAACCATATAGGTACTTAAAACCTTTTAATTTCATCTTTAAAATAATCTTTTTCTACAAAGTAAATTTATATTTAGTTTTATACTTTACCTCACATAGCAGACCTTAATGCAGGGTTCATAGGTCTTTCCAATATATTTTGTAGTAATAAGTCTTTAAATACATCATAAGTGTTTATTTATTGTAAATTTAATTTATTGTAGTTTTTAAGAGACCACGCTCGAGACTGTGGCGAAAACAATATAAGCTTAATTTTACTAATCGTACTGAAGTAAAAGAAACTGCCCTTGAATTGGTACATACTTAATTATGAAATTAAATAAGCAAACGAAATTATTGTACAAAAGATCAGTCACTATTTAAATGTTTAGGAACGCCTGTGTTTGTAAATTTTTGATGAAAAACAAAACTGTGATCGTGATATTTCTTTCCTTTTATATACATTTTACTTATAACCTTTATCTTCCACTGTAAAGATTCTCTTCTTACCTAAATTATTCGAGTGCTTAGTGATAATTCAGGAATTTAGTATCTAATAAAAATTAGGAGCAATAACTTATCGTCGCATATCGTAAAATTAAAATTTGTATAAATTATATAAATAAAAGAATTGATGGTGATGTCAGTATTGCGAAGTAGCGAGAGTTTTGGAAATTAAAAGGAGAATAACTCAAGTTGTCATTTTATTTTACTATCCAACAACATGTTCTATGAAGACTCTATGAAACAACAAGATAGAGATAACTTAACATCTCATCTGTTTCACGCATTTTTTTATCCGGCTCGAAGGACCAAAAATGATTTCGAGAGATGGTTCCAGATAAAACGGAATTTGATTGAACTTGATGTATCTAGTGATAGGAAAAATCATCGCTTTAAGAGCGCGTGCGTCATAAGAAATAAAGTGTTCGATATCCATATCACCCAACATTCCCAGTTATGTCAAGTTATATGGGCGAGTCTTTTGCTCCATCAGCCAAATATATAACGTATAACGACAAAAATCTTAGCGAGAAAACTTCTTGTATCAGGTACACCCTCCACAAAAGCGCTTGCGTCGAAGCTACGCAATGAACGTACATTAAATTTACACATGAGCCAGACAAACGTGAAAAAAACGGCACTATCATTAACGATTAAATAATTCATACATAATCATCACACAACGTAACGAGAGATAAGATCAAGCAAGTCATATTGGATTCGCCTCTGAACTAAAACAAAAAAATAATTTGCAAACAGTTTTTCTAGTAATTTATTCGTCATTTCGACTAATAAATCGCTGTTATATTGTTAATTATGCATTATCTTTACTATTTCTTTGGTCAACAAGCGTTTGCAAAGATTTCTAGTTACTAAAGTAAAACAGTGCTAAAGAATTTACTTATTATACCTAAGTCATGACTTCATGAGTGTATTATAAGCTATTTGCAGAGCCTGCAAGCACACATAAATCGATAGGTAGGTACCTATGTTATTGATATGATTGAGAAGATAAGGTAGAAGAAGTTCACAAAATAATTCAAGCAGTATGCACTACTTGAATTATTTTGTGAACTTTTTCCTACTTCCTCACCACAGAAAAGCCTAAACTGTTTGTCTGTATGCAACGAGCTTGTAGCCAGCCCATCATTCATGATTGTTGCGGAATTTGTTCGAAAGAGTCACCGCGGCCCTGGAACGTAAAAGACATTAGGAGAAACACGGATGAGTTTAAGTCAGAGTCTGACACTCCCTCCCGCTCCATCCAGAGCGTCATCCAGAGAGTCATTTGATGATTTCCAACCCTTGAAAAAAACATTCTTCATGGTCAGTAAAAGCAAATTTATATCTAGGAACCTAGGTATTCAAGATTATTCTCAGATAAACATAATTTATTTATATCAATTATCGTAATGACATAATTAAATATACAATACACACCATTATTTGCTGCAGATTATTATCATATTATAGCAGAGTTTGCAACTACCTGCTTACTGATAACGATTTCCAACCCACGAAACGCAAACAACCACTACCTATATACACAAACTAAAGAAGAGAAAATTAAGAGTTTTTTGACTTACTTTTTAAAATATACTTGACGACACGGTTGGCGCAGTGGTTGAGCGATTGACTGCTGCGCTGCGTGTCGCGGGTTCGATTCCCGCACGGAACAAATATTTGTATGGCCTACAGATAGTTGTTCCGGGTCTGGCTGTTTGTGTACGTGATTTTATATGTTTGTAAACGCACCCACGATACAGGAGAAATTCCTAGTGTGGGGCAACGTTTTTTATTTAAAAAAAAAATACTTTATAATTTGTATACAAACTTTATGACTTTTAAGTCATTAAGTATGTGACTCTCGGTCTCGTTGGCTCGCACAGTTTCCATAAAGTAAGTGAGATCAAATCTACAATAATAATTTCCATCGTCATGCAATAGAATTAATGTTCACGTAATACCAAATTCAGCGATCTGCCTCAGTTCTTAATAAGAATAACGTAATGATTGCTTCGTTTCAACAATTTTTTTTTTATTTTTTTTTTTATTAGTGATGGGTTTGCTCTTGACTCTAGTCAATGTCAGATATGACAAGAGACAAAGTCTACGATGGATATTACGTTTTTTAATGATGCTATACAACGTGTAACAGACTAAATGCAAAACCTCTTAAGGAGTCATTGTACTCATCATTATGAACAACTTTTACTAAAAAAATAACAGCTGTTCAGTACATTTTGTCGAGGTATGCGCACATAAATGTATGGGGCAGTCGATTTTTTTTTCGGGATTTCAGTATTGGCCCCGTAGATATAATAAACAAGGTTGGTCCCATAGTAAAAGTTGCTACTACTCTGTACTAATTCTATGATTAGGTAGCAAAACAAGAAATCCTTTTTTCGATTAATAATTTTAAGTAAGGTACTGAAAGATAAACGACCTACTTGTACACAAACTGTGACAGTGAAAACGAAAAAAAAATAAACAAAAATGTCAACCAAATTTAGGTTATTTTGGTAATTTGTAAATTATAGATTTGTACTTCAAAATTTCAGTTTTACTATAAAATTTTATTGAATTTCAAAATTTTGTGTTAAAAGAAATAAGTAGTTTTGCTCATTAACAATCAGGATATTTTAGTAGTTTTTTCTGGTAAGTTACACATTAAGTACCTAATACATACTTGCGGTTTGATAAAACTTACAAACTGAAGAGAGATTTTTTATAATGCTCAGGTACAAAGTAGCCCAATACACCCGTCACCATTTCCTCGTGTGGTGACGGGCCACCACACTAGGAAGTGGTGACGGATGGTCTGTTTTCATATAAAACTTTGACGTTCAAAAAGAGCTGACTAACTTCAATCTGCAAAGCCTTTTTCCAACTATGTTGGTCTCGGCTACCAGTGTAACATGCAGGTGAATAAGTATTTAAAGTATTATATGGAGCGACTGCTTATTTCACCTGTAAACCCCTGTGGGTTTGCAGGTAAGTAAGTAGTAAATAAGCACGGATTAAGCCGGATAACGCGTTATGGACTTGATATAGGTACAAAGCGCTCAGGGTGCGCGGCGACGAAAATATATGGAGTTTGGCCGTGCTCCCGCCACGCTAAGTATTTTTCTTTCCTTTGACACCATACATTTTATCTTGTCAGCGCCCTGTCTGCGCGCCCAGTCCGCTTTGTGTATCAAGCTTTACCGTGAACGGAGAATTACAGGAATATTGGTCCCAACGCTGCGTGCGCCGCCGCGATAAACGTCGCGTACGACGCGGCGATGCCATTTGCGGGCTCCGCCTGCATTTCAAGCAAACGCGTGAAAAATCGCTTCTCCGTAAACGCTCTCATACAACGCCACAATAATTATGTCCGAATTTAGAGCGACGCCCCGCGTCTCCGTAAACGAGGCCTTAGTGATTTTAATAATCCGGTAATCAATGCTCGAATAGATTTTTTTTTCAGTTTTTTTTTTGTTTTAGATCTTAGTTTAGAATGGATGGCGCATGTCTAAGAATAAAATTCAAACCCCTCATCCAAAAAAGAACTATAAATAATTCAAGATGTTGCTTAGAAATTGTGCCTGAAATATCGTGCATACAAAATCTGGACAAACTCGTTTGGAGACAGAAACACAATTTAATAGAATATACGATACCTATGACTTACAAAGTAGTCCTGCAGAAGCGGCAAGTTATACAAGATGATGCTGATACCGCTCTCAAAGTATACCACTCCTGCGTCGATTTGTTATTACCATCTTCAAATTCATTGCTTGAATGCTCTGGATCCGGCGATGTCCCAAAAATAATAAGCGATACGTATGTACTCAAAAAATGTTTAGAAAACTGTGCAAGCAAGGAAAATTTTCCTGGTTTAACGGATGGACACAAGCATTCTGATCACGACATGATCATACCTATTTTCGACGACACGACAAAAACTTTATTGCAGCTTGAAGGTATCGAAAGGAAAGAAACTGAAATAAATACTACGGACGCTATAGGTAAGTAGAAGTTATATGCGCTTAAACAGACGCTTAAAAACTGCCCCAACTCTTGCCAATTGTAGTTCATCATGACACGTAAAGTCTCAGTAATAGTGAGTAATTTACGGTAATATTAATTTTGAAAAACTACGTAAACTGCAAAAATGGCGCAATTTTTAGTTTCCTCTGTTAGCATCATAAATGTAAATATTTGGCTAAAATACATCGTGATCACTGATATATAAAAAAAAACATATTAATCTTTTTCAGTAGAAGCTGAAACAAACAAACGAAAGAAATTTCTGAATGACGTTCTATATGACGAGTCGTTAGATAAAATAACAAATACAGAAGACCAGTATCCTGTATTTAGCGATACCGTACGGAGTGGAACCGTAGTAAGAGAAACGGTACAAACAAAGAGTTCCTTTAAGTATGAATCTACACGATGGCTAAGTTTATCTCCGATATGTTCTGTTAATGCTGGTGAAACTCCGCTCGTTGATAAAATTGTGGCGTCAAAATCTGTGACCTGTAAAATGCATGAGTCTCGAAGAGATTTAGTGTTTCTGGGAAGTATTGGCTCACCGAGTGACTTTTCCTATGGTACTCAAGCACTTTCAAGAATCAGTGACTTGAGCAGACAAAATTCTCCAAGAAAATTAAGGCTATGTAGAACTCCACCAGAAATGAGAGTTGTAGAATATGTGCAGTTCATTGAAAACGAAATTCTACCTCTGAAAATGTGGTTGAACGATATAATACGGAAATGCACTGCACTTGGTATAGAATTCAGAAAACAACCGTCGACACAAAGCATGGCTGTGTCTACGAGTGGCATTCCCGAAATAACTAGTAGTGAAGAAACCACAAAATCAAATCGTGTTGTTTATTCGATTGTGTTTGATGGATAAATCTTGAAGAATTTCATTAAATGTAATTTATTTCCTAAACTTGTATTACTTTTTTACTTCAGGTTTATAATACCTGAGAACCTGGAAATAAAGTCACCACGGTGAGCTGTCACAATCCTGACGAGGAAGCAGTTGTAGCTATATATTTCTAGAATTAATTGGATTTTTTTAGCTTTCGTCGATATGAATAATCAGCAAGCAGTAGTGGATCAAATCGTACAAAATTTTGCATTTGAAGTAGAAGCTGTTCCCAAAAACGAATTAATCCAAACCACAAGTATGTCACAAAGCACACCTCTTAATGTGAAAATCAAAGTTAGGAAAAAAGATGAAATACATGTGCAAAATGATGTTCCATCTATCGCTGATAATACTTCAAGAACTGCACAAAAAGTTCGACTAGTGAACAGTGATAGAACTATCATGACTTTCGATGTATTCATGGAAGCAGAATTCGAAAAGAAACCATCGAGGAAACTCCGCAAACATATTTTCGATATGCTAAGACCAGGTAATTTTGTATAGGTCTTAGGTATAGGTATATCAATACTTAAATTACTGCACCTTAATTTAGACCACTTAAAAAGTTCTAGGGCATGTTCATATTATTCATGATTGATTCATTCACTATCACACTCCATTATTCTTATATTAGTAGGTATATACCTACAGCCTTATTCATAAAAACTTTATAACCGTTATTTAGCTAAAATACCGATAAGCAGACTCTTAATTCAAAATTTTCTATGGAGAATTTGAATTTAGAATCTCTTAAACAGTATTTTAACTAAGTAATGGCTGAAAAGTTTTTATGAATAATGATCTTAGTGTAGATGTTTATAGGTTGATTAGTAATTAAGTGCGTTCCTTGAAATGGGTTAAACTAGAGCTGATTTACAACGATTTTGACTCCGAAAACTTGGGGTCGATATGTTGTTTTCAAGATAACGATGTTTAAGAATTTTTAAAATTTTCTGCCTCACGACCAAAAACTGCAAATGGTGAGAAATCTGTTCTACTCTGGATAGTCAACTGATACTTTTCGGATAGCTCTTGAATGAATGAATCCCTCAGATAACAATTTATAAAAAATAGCCATATCTTTGAAAATGAAGTGTCGTAAAGTTCAAGCTATGAAAATTTCTTGAAACATACTCTTGGTTATTGAGTCAGTTAACTCAAAATAAATGTTTGGTACTTGAAGTACAAATTACACGATTCACTTCCTTGTTTAATAACCTTTCTAAAATGGTATAACACTCGTAATACCCATTTTTGGCACGTGTTGGAAAAATAAACTCAATTATTTCCGAAAAGGTAGTACTTTGATAATAATACTTGGTAGAATACATTTTTCGATGTACCTACGCCTTGTTTATTTTGGATTTTCTTAATTTCGGTAGCTACAGTTCTAGTCAAATAACTTTGCCCTTCTGAAGTTAGCCATTTGCAAAGATCGCGCAGGTGCAGTCACGTACACGGGAGCAAGAGGGACGCAAGCATGCATCGAACGTAAACGAGCGACTGAGACATAAAATCGCGCCCCGCCCCCATGTCTCTTACGCATTTGCAGTGTGTTCGTAATTTTGACTACTACGCAGCCACTCGACACAACTTCAGAGGGGCAAAGTTATTTGACAAGAACTGTATTTGACTTAATGCGTCTGGTTCTGGTCGATCAAATCAGACACGATCTGTTACCACCAGATGTTTTTTACATATACTATCAGACGGTAAAAGCTGTAATCTTTGCCTATTTTCACCGCCAATTGACGTAATTCGAGCATGATGAAAATCTGCAAGGTGACTGAGTAGCTTTAGTCTGGGTTCAGCTGAAAATAAGAACAAATTGCTACTCAAATGAGTAAAAACGAAAGTCCTGTTAGTGTCAGTCAGGGAGAGCTGCGCGCAGCCAAAAAGACGGGTATAACGGCAGTGGAGGACTTGGTTATGCTGCTGGTCTCAATCCTGCTTAAATACGACGATAAAACAAAAGAAACATTCGCTTAGTAGTTTTCGGGGTCAAAATCGTTGCAAATCAGGTCTAGATTAATCCATTTCAAAGAACGCACTTAATTATCTACTAATCACCCAGTATATGGTATGGCTTTAAAACCCCAACGAATGCGTTCGTGACAGAAATCTTCTTAGTTGTCGTGTATGCTTACTGTATCAACTATCATAATAAGTTGATGGCACTTTTGAAAAACATTTTAAATACTAAGAATCTTATTACAGGAATATGTTTAGGAGCTGTGGATGATGATGACTGTCCTTACATGCCTAGTTCATCATACAGTGCGAATATAACTAAACCTAGTGTGGTAACTAAATCTGATGGTACATTGAAACAAACATTTACACTTTCTAAAAATGTTTATCAAGATTATAGCGTGTCAACTCAATCGGACGGACAAAAGTGGTTGTTCGGTACTTGTAAACCAGGTGAGATTAAAGTGCTTAGTATAATTTTAAATTGCTATCTTGATTTAGATAATAAAGTTTGATTATATTAATAACTTCCGTAGTTGGTACGCAATTTACACACTTGTTAGGTATATTAGCTTTCCCATTTTTTGTAACCCATTTATCAAGCACTTCCTGATATCCGATTAAACTTATATTCTTTTCATGATCAACCACGAATTGCCTCCGTGGTCGAGTTGTTTAGGCGTTTGCCTTATGACCCGGTGGTCGTGGGTTCGATTCCCACGGGAAACATACTTTGTAAATTTGTTTCCAGTTTGGCTAGGACATTGCAGGCTTGAATCACCTGCTTCGGACACTTAAAAGCCGGTGGTCCCGGCCGCCAAATGGTGGTCGTCAAACCATGTCAGAGGCTCTTGAGGTGGTTTAGAAACTCTGACACTAGGTTGTAAGGTCTAACGACCCCACAGGTCGTTAGACCTTACTACACACACAAAGAAGAAGACCATGATCAAAGTCACACAGTTTTCCTGGCAATATCCCAAGATATTCTTTTTATACATGTCATAAATTCAACTGTATTTATTTATTTACTATGATTACAGGAGGATGTTTGGATCCACCTTTTGGTGAAGACAAGTATTCTTACAAGCCGAGTACAAGGTCAGGACCTGAAAGAGAAGGAGAAGAACTACTTGATGCAGAAGATGTTGAATCTGACGCTTATAAAAATAAAAAACCTATAACGCTACATGATGAGGAAAGTCAAAGTAATGGAAGACAAAGTTCAATTTTCGATAGTGGGATATTCAAAAAGAAACGAAAATCTAGTGACAAATCAACTAATACAAAGTTACCAGATAAAACTGATTCCATTGTTGATATTTACCAAGGGGAATCGGCGACAAATTCTGCGAGCATACATTCCAATCCGATTATAACATATCCTCCTAAAACTAAAAGTGATCCCAGAGTCAGTGATGATAAAACAGTTAGGAGTAGAGGTCCTAGTGAAGACAGACCGAGAAAGTCATTCAATGACCATTCAGAACCCTACTTCACTCGTCCAAAAGGAGTTCAACGTATAAAAGAGAAAGATACATTGGAACCAAATAATCAACCAAAACCCAGATCTTCTGATGCTGCGGATTTAAAGAACTTACCTATAGAATCTTTCAAAATGCCTGTTCCTATACCCATTCCTATTTTCGTTCCGATACCCACAATTTCCAGTACACAAAAACCCGAAGACATTACTACAAATGACGATGTAATTAAAAAAGATTCAATACCACATCAAAAGCTACAGGACCAAGAACTGCATGATCAAGAGCCACAAAGTCAAGAATTACAAGATCAAGGACTACAAGATCAAGAGCGACAGAGTAAAATAAACTTAAAAGACACTGAAATACTCCCACGACTACTACGTACAAAATCGGCAAGTGAAGATACTGATGACAAACCCGTTGAGTCTCCAAAAACAGCATCTTTAATCCCTTCCAATGTTAATAAACCTACCACACCGAATGAAATACTAGACCAGAATCTAAATGAAACCAAATTACTGACACTTAATGCAGAAGAAACTGACAACAACATAGAAGACACCGCGCAGCCAGAATCTTTAATAATACCAGTTGTAGTACCAGTCCCATTCCCTTTAAATACACACTTTGAAGCTAAAGATATGCAGCAAAATATAGAGCCAAGATTAGAAAAAAATGAATCATTTGCAAAGACACCTCCTAAAAGTAGTATAGCAGATGTAATACCAGAGAATTTTCTTACCAGAGGTGGTTTTTCTGATCTGGAAAATGACACTGAAATCCCTGTAACCTTAGATCCAATCATGGAGAAGGATATAAAACGAGATTCTGAGGGAGGAAATAATACAAGTGGAATCGAAAAACCAGCAACAGAAACAGAGGTTAAAGAAAAGGCCACAACTGCTACAAAATATACGGAGGAGGATGTGGAACGAGATTTTAAGGGAGAAGAAATAACAGATGGAATCGAGAAACCGTTACAACAAAAGCATACACAGGACGATGAAAAACAAGATTCTCATGGGGAAAATAATACTGCTGGAATCGAAAGAGCAGCAAAACCAAGTGACATTAAAGATACGACCACCATTCCTACAAAACATACCGCAGAGGATATAAAACGAGATTCTAAAGGAGAAGAAATAGCAGATGATATCGAAAAACGAACAGAACAAAAAGGTACACAGGAGCATATAAAACCAGATTCTGAGGGAGAAGAAATAGCAGATGGTATCGAAAAACGAACAGAACAAAAAGATACACAGGAGGATATAAAACCAGAATCTGAGGGAGAAAAAATTAAAGATACAATTAAAACACTGAAAGATATTAAAGATAAAACCACAGTCCCTACAAAATATATAGAAAACGATGTAAAACCAGATTCTGAGGCAGAAACAATTACAAATGGAATCGTAAAACCTGCAAAACAAAAACCTATTAAAAAAATAGACATTGAAGATAAGGCCACAACTGCTACAAAATATGAAGCATCTACTTCAGATATATATGGGATGCCAGATATGGATACACATCAAATCAAAGGTACTCCAAAAGAAGACGACCAAAAAGATTCTCAAATAACTTCACCGTCTAAGCTAAAGATGACTGATAGTACAGACAAAAATTGGGATAATATTGGACACGGAGATACTGATATAGGTATCCATAAGGACAAAAAACGTTCATCCTTACTTAATGAGCCAGAGTACGAAACAGATATCGGGGATAAAATGAAGAAACCATATAGTAAAAAAGAATATGTTGATGAAACTACTAAACCCAATATTATAGCAGCTCCGGTAATTATTAATGATACTGAAAGATCTTCCATTGTTGGACCAATCAAAGAAGTTTATAGAGAAACAGATTTAGTTAGTGAACCAAAGGACACTGCTGCTGACCCTCTCATAACACAGATAGCTTCAGGATTTAAGAAGTTTGATGATGATGAAAACTTACAGTCGTACATATACGAAGCGGAAGAATGTGATCCTTCACAGTCTACAAAAAAACAAGCTGAAACGATTCCGTCATCTGATAAACATGTAATTCTGCCTGGAGACACAGTATTATCATCTGTTCAATTGGCGAGCACATTTAAAAGTGCTATGAAAAAAGATACAATTTCTATTGACTTAGGATTTCACAGCTATCTTAACGATAAAAATGAAAGAATAGTACAAACTTTCGACTCAGCAAACGCACCAAAACGGTTGCCAAGTGATTCGGTCACAGTAATAAAATCTCAAATAAGAATTTCATCAAATGAGATAAGGATTCCCGTAGATTCGGAGCATGATATGTCCATAAAAATCAAGAAAGTAAATGCAAATCAACGGGTTTCTTTAAGTGAGTCTGGACTAGTGAATGTTATTGACCACGGTAGAGCGAAAAAACAAATATCACCAGAGCAATGTAGTGGTAAGCGCATTATTATTTAATTTTAGATACTAAAGTATAGGTTAAAACCCCTTATTGTTATAACCTATTATTGTTATTTTATCATTTTAATTTTCTTAGCTTGGTTAAGTGTCGTTTTTACTCAAACCTTAACCAATACAGAGAAAATCACATTGTTTATATTTTGCAACGCCGTATAGTAATGATAATGTTGTAAATAATAAAGTAATTAAAAAAATTAAACCAATTTCAAAACTGTAGTTTATTTAATAAAAGAGAGAAATAAAAGTTTTACCTTTTAAAAAAATCTAAGTTAATTCTGCCAACTATATTTTTGAGGTCGATGCCAGCCTTAATATGTGGAATAAATGTTGTCAGTTGGTAAATAACGTACCGTTATAGACGTACAGTTCGCGTCAAATAACTGTGCCCCTCTGAAGTTAGCCATTTTTTTTTCTCTTGTATCGAGTGTATTTCTAGATAAGTCGGTTACAAAATACTTATCCAACGCCCGCCATGTCTCGAGCCGGAGCTCAAGCTTACATCCGTTAGCAAGATGAATCTCAAACGAAACTAGGTGACCGTATAAAATCGTACATTCTTTATATTACAATCTAAATAGTATAAAAGCCGACCGGCGTTCGCTTACCAGTGTTTACAATTTGCAAAGATCGCGCAGGTACAGTCACGTAGACGGGAGCAAGCGGGACGCAAGCATGCATCGAACGTAAACGAGCGACTGAGACATAAAATCGCGCCGCCATAATCCGCCCCGCGCATGCGCAGTTGCAGTTTGTTCGTAATTTTGACTACTACGCAGCCACTCGTAGCCAACCTCAGAGGGGCACAGTTATTTGACGCAAACTGTATATATCGGTATATCCCGCCTACTGCAGCAGGCTGGCACCGCCACCAAAAAAATTGTTATTTATTTATTTATTTAAACTTTATGTACAATAGTGGTACATGGGCGGACTTAATGCAACAAGGCAATCTTTGTGTTAAAAAGACTACACTGTGGTAGGTGTACAACAAATAAATAAGATTTAAATAGAATTTTGTTTTGGAATTAATACTTTAAATTTTTAAAAGATCAAAATTTTTATTTCTAGTTTTTTAGTTATTAAATAAATAAATTACAGTTTTGCAGTCGGTTAAATTTTTTTAACAACTTTTTTCTTATTTTTTTTAATTTCAATTGTCAATGAAACTAATTTGTAGTGATAATGACATTTTTTAGAATTACGCTAAAATGCCAACGACATAATAGCGTAAAGTCCTATGACTGATGCACACTTAACTCTCTATCTCTAAAACTACTGAACCGATTTTGATGAAACTTGCACGGTTCCCTGAAGTTAGACTATACCTAGTTCAACTAAAATAATAATTTATTTATTTATTAGATTTTTTGCAATCCGACTTATTGTTTTTGAGATATGTGTGGACAAACATACATAATACACAATTTAGAAGGTGGTATAGCTAACATATACAAATGTCTGTGCAATTCTGACTATATTACATACAAACATACGGGTTGATAAACATACACAGTTCTTGTATACATAGTTGGTTAATAAACAGTACTAAGCGATTAAATTTATTTCAGATGCCGAAACGCGAAGTTCAGAAGTGAAAGCGGAAGGTAAGAAGGATAATATCCAAGAAGGTGATGCAACGTCTGACCGATTCTTAAATTATTATGAACAAGAACTGGTTCCATTGCAAATTATCATAAAGAATCTAAGAGATGAGATTGACTTTCTGGCAACACAACAAACAATGTTCAAAGATAAATTATATTGTCCAAATAAATCAAAGCTGCCACGATTGGTCCACACGAATAAAAAATGTTTTGGATGTGTAAGGAAATAAAGAACAATAACATGTGAAGAATTAAATATTGTTTATACCAACATGAGGTTTTTAAATAATGAAAAAAGATTAATTATTTAACGCAGGTATAGGATGTATAAACTGCCAGGTAAGCTGGTTTTCTATTAAAATAAGTAAGTGCTGCCTATTCCCATAAGCATCAACCTCGCATAATAATAACAATACACTCTATCTGTGATGATAGTCATTTCTTTAATGAACATGAGAAGGATCGTAGGCTAAAGTATGTTCAACAATGCAAGTTAACGTTACAGAGCACCATATTAGGAGCACGTGCGGGACTCTATCACAAATTGATTCCTGATAAACGTACTAGTTATATCTCGCGCTTTTACGCTTATTACCGCATAGCTTCATATCACTCATGTTAGTAGGACGGGTTTCAGCTTCAGCACTGAATAATCTGTTATTTTTTTGGAATATCATCGCGTGTTTATTGTTCTGCAATAAATTTTTATCTATAATCGAGGTATGGCGACTAAAAACAATGTTTGTTGATACCGGTACAGGTGGTGAAGTGTGTTTTTATTAAATTAATTTTAAGTGTTATGTGAACAAAATGGAAAATAATAAAGTAAATACAATTGCTGAAGAAGTGGATAGTAAGGAAAAATATGTGGCGGATCTGGACCAGGCACTGGCTGTAGCAGGTAAGCAAGATTTACCCATTTCGTAGATACTCATTATCTTTTCACAATGGTTCTAAAACGCGAGTGAACTATTTTAACGTGGACATTGAAGTCTCAGACAAGTCAATTTAAAATTAAATTGATATTTTCAACGGTATACTACAAATATGCTGAAGCTCAACAATAGTAAAATATTTCATGGTCGCACACACAATGCAGTTCAAAAGAACTATGTTCCATGACTGAAATAAATAGTTACAAAGGGAATCATAAACCCATTTGTTTACCACTTTCGTTCCAGGGCTCGGATGGTACAACATAAAGTATAGCTTAGTGTTAGCTCTGTTCCTGGTAGCTGCTATCATTGAACCGGTTGGATACTCTTTCGTGTTACCAGCTGCGATGTGCGATCTGGACATGACTGATAGCCAGCGAGGATTCATTGCTTCAATTCCTTACATAGGTAAGAAACCAAACTGAACTCTGTTCTTTACTGCCGTTACTGCCTAAGATAATAATCTCCGTCTCTATGTTGTCTTCCAAATCGGTTTTTTCTTCAAAATTCGCATTCGCACTTTGTCGCTCCTTCAACACCTCTACAACACGCTGAACGAAAAATCAAAATAAATCTTCTAGGTATCGTGGCCACTTCGTTTCCATGGGGCTACCTCGTGGACACTCGGGGCCGCAAGATGGTCGTTATATACGCGTCCCTGCTTGCTGGGTTATTCGGCGTAACAGCTGGATTTATGCCGGAACTCATAAGCTTTGCGGCTTGCAAGTTCCTCACAGCGCTATGGTAAGAATAGTTCAATCAGTCAAAAATGAATTTATATCTTCTGTTTGTTCTATTTGAGTAAGTACCGGTTAACACTTCCCCAATTTTGTTTTTAGCATAGCCTGCCCGGCAGCAGTGCCCTACACATTCATTGGTGAGATCCTTCCAGCCCAGTCCAGAGACATGGTGCTGTCTATCATCAACGCTCTACAGATTAGCGGCACAGCTATAACATCTCGTAAGTATTTAAAACATATTACTAGCCGGTAAATGACCCAGTGCTACGACAAAGTCTTCTTCTTATACAAAAAAGAAACGAGCATTGCTTGCTACCTTATTTCCGAATCGTCTTGCTCCTGACTGGATTTCAGTCAAACTTGGGACTATGTTATACCTATTCAAAGTTTCTGTTGCGAAAATAATGTGTTTGTTTGTATTCATCTCTTTCTCGCTTTTAAAGATATAAACCTAAAGTCCCGACCTTTGACTACAAATTATATTTTTCGTAAAGATTTAATCAATTGGTGGATTTTTGTGATTGAAATCACCTTTGTTATTCTCCAGGTCATCACGATATTACTTAATACTAAGTAGTTACTAATTACGATGATATGATTAATTTATTTACTCGAAGTCATTCACTATTGTATAACAACACTAGAATCTTTGTTATCTTATTAAGCGATGTCGCGAATGATGCTTCAAAATTAGGGACTTATTAAATTATTGTTGTGAATTGTGATAATATATTCCATAATACGAATGAATTTTGATTTCTTTTCATGACTGTGTTATTTTTGTTAAACGAAACTTTTTACAATAATTTTGAATTTCGATTTCTGAATTAAGCATTTTTTCGAAATAAGCATTGATAAAATTCTCAAAGTCTACTTTAGCCTTAACGCGTATCAAAATTCAGCCTTTACAGTAGGATTTGACATGAACTTAACTAAAAATAATCAATTCAGAAACCGTCCATTGAGATGCTACGTAAACTCAAGGACGATCACAAATCCTCTGATTTCGTGCATTTTATGTACCTCTACATGAAGAAATATTTGTATATTTTCACTAAGAAGCATATTTCAGCTGCAATAAACGTATTTTCTCCTTATATTTCAGTACTTGCTTGGGCAATACTTCCCCTTGACTTCCGGATAGACTTCGGTTTATACATGTTCAGATCATGGAGACTCTTGACGGTTATAAACGCATCCGTCTTCTTCATAGCTGCAGGACTTTTGTATTTTGGCCCTGAAAGTCCCAAGTACTTGGTTTCTCAAGGTAAAATGGATGAAGCACTCAAAGTTCTGCAAGGAATATACGCTGGAAACAAAAAAAAAGCACCAGAAGATTTTCCGGTAAATATTGTTTGAGTTCCTATTTATTTGTGTACACACAGAATAGTAGTTTACGCAACGACCATATAAAAGGGGTTATTAAAACACAAGTGTGGGTTTATCACACGAGTGTTTTAATACCTAATTATATGCCGTTGCATACACTATTTTATCTTCACTCATACAGTTGAAATAAAATAAGTGGAAAAATAGTTTATTCCAATATGGCGGATATTCTCATTTCGTATTCGAATGACTGCGCAGCGCGCATCCATAGACAAAGATAAAAGCTGGCTCATTGATTTAAGTCAATGAGCCCGCGCCAATAAATTAAAAAGTAAAAGTGTGCTACAAAAATTAAAAAGTTATTTTATGAGTAGTTCTTTAAAAATCGAAGGGAAATGTTGAACTGTAATGGTTTTTTTTTGTAATTTTACATAGCCACGAAAAAAAAGTACGTGTTTATGCATTCGTTTTTGAACTCATATTTGGAACATTACGTTGTGAGTGTAGATAAAAACTGTTATAGATAACATTATAAGTATAAGTGCACTGGAACTGCCTTTATACCTTTGTTGAGTTTTGTTTACAATTTAATAAGGATGAGAAGCAACATGTAGGTATTTGAATAACCATTTCACTGCTACCAAATGAAAAAGTCAAATCTTTGACGGGTCCTTCATCGAGCGGTCAAGCTTCTGACTGTATTATAAAGTAATGTTCAATAAACAGAGACGGCAATTGCAATAAGCTATGACTATAATTCGTCATCGGCCAAAAGATTAGGTATGATTGTTACGACTGTTTAAGTATACCTTGGCCCTTACCTTTATCTTGTTAATTCAGTAATTTATGACGTTATTTTATCAACTCTATCGCACACTATTACCTAAGCAAGTAATCTTTGATCAATAGAGATAGTACACGATATCAATTCATAATCTTTATAACATAAAAAAGGACTCCCCATCGAATGTTATCGAGAGAAAATGTGTCAAGTCATATCACATTATGAAAAACAGCATCACAATAGGAAACATTTTTGCTACTATTTCATACTGTGAGGTTAATTTTGGGTAGAGCTCATACTTTTTAGGAATCCGTACCCGAAGGATTACCAACGGAACCCTATTCGGGTTACCTCTGCTGTCCGTCTGCCTGTCTGTCAGCGGGTTGTATCTCATGAATCGTAATAGGTTTACAGTTTCACAGAATGTGTATGTCACAGCCAATTAGCTTAATCAGCCGTTTAATTGGTGGCCTAGCCTTTTCATTTAAATGCGCCGATTTATATTTTTTAAATTTCTTTTACCATTATAAAAACGTGTTTGTTTAGTTAATTATAGGTACCTACGGAACCTTTCGGGTCTCACTCAGCTGGTTTTTTCTCTAAAACCGGCAAATTCACTCTAAACATACGATATCCTTACAAGCTAGAACCAATGCGATATTGAAGCACACTTAAAATTTAAATATCTAATTCCACTGTTTTGTTTTAGCTGTAATATATTTTGTGAAGCCTTTATCCATTCTAAGTACAAATCCTAGGTTTCTATATGCTTTTCTGCATACCCTTAAGGCGAGCCTGACTTGAGCGCGTAGGCATCTAACGCTTACCTCAGGCCCCGCAAGGAGTAGCAATACGTAATAAGTTACGATGCGCGGGAGACGCGCGCACCAAGCGCACCGCTCGCTCATGAGTTCACGGACTCGGGTAGGTACTAAGTTCCGTCACAGGATAAAGTAATGCAGTAGATCAACTTGAATTGATTAGTATAAGTTTATTTTGTTTTATTTTTCTATTAAGTATTTTTTAAGGTTATAGATGGATTAAGTACGTATTGTACAAACTTGAATCCAATTACTAATCATTAAAAATCAGTAATAATACTTATTTATTTTAGAGTATATGGTGAATTTAAAATCTGACTGACACGAAAATTATGAATACGAGTACGATACAAAAATACGCGTCGCGCGCTATTTGGCTTTGGTGCGATACCTTCGTAAAAATCAAGTAGTAGGTAGGCACACTTACTTTAGGAAAATTATGTTACAATTCTTGAATATTATAATTCAAGAAAGCTTAGAAGTATAAATGGTTTGGAATTTGCCTAGATGCTATTTAAAAAAAAACAAAAACGTTTTTATATTTTTTAATCAAATAGTTAACATAATAAAAGTTACCAATGCAACTGGCTAAAATTCGTTGAACTGTAGCTGTCTCGTTTTGCATGGACCTAGCTGAGTAGATTGACACGGAATATGGTCCTTGGATTTGCTTGGACCTGGCTGCACAGGCTTATCATTAACATTTTCTTTGTTTTCTTTCAATATTATGTCTCGTATTGGCATACCGCGATTTTGGCGCGGATCCACAATCTCTGGTAATATACATTTCAAATAAAAATCTATAATTTTTTTCTCCATATTTACCCGCCAAAATTCGTCATCTCTTGAAATATTTTCTACTACTAGTTTTCACCGAACCATATTCCAAAAATGCATTGGTTCCTTTCTGTTACATGAAGTTGACCCTGCACTTGGTAATACCAATTACTTTTTTTGTTTATAACCCTGGTATGTTTTATTCTATCGAATTTAAATATGTGTATTTTACTTTCTTCAATAGCAGCATTTCCCTTTTCTAAATGCCGTTATTGGACATTTAATTTCAACAATGGTGTCGTTCCCAACTATACCGTCGGGGGTAACCCCAATAAATGAGTATTATTTTGGAGACAAGTCACGCCCTTCCGCATGCTCTATTGCCCTGTAACGCAAATTTTGATTTTGATTTGTTGGTAATTAACAAGTAAAATTTTAAAAACTTACAAAATATCCCTGTTCAATAAAGATAACGGAGCTACAGTGCCAAAGACAGATACACAGGCACACAGACGCACGTACACAGAAACATAGATAGCAAACCGTTATAAATAAATAGGATAGAATTGTAATATGGTGTGTGTTTAATTTCTTTATGTATTTTATGGTGTTACAATAATGATAATGAGATACTACTTTATTCAAATCTATACTAAATAATATTATAAAGTGGAAGTGCGCTAAGTGCGCTGTGGTAATAGCTAATTATACGTAAGTACCATGTACAACAAAGATATTGTTTTTCATTCGATCTAAAAAAAAGACCGCGACGTTACACCTATATCCATCTCTTATAAATATGCCACACTAAGGCATTTTATGTCAAATAATTTATTTAAAAATTAAAGGTGGTTTTTCAGCATTAATATAAGGCAGGCATATTAATCCTTACTAGCGAAAGTTACTTCATCATCAAGATAATTTTATGAAGATAAACTTTGTCTTTTACAGCATGTTATTTGAACTCACCGTTTAGGAGATAATGTAAAATTAAAATAATTCAACAATATTATTAAATCTGGTCCGGTAGCCTAAACGTTACCAAAAGTATGTTATTATAATATTTTCATAAGAAATGGTCATACTGTAACACTTTTACACTATGGCACGCGACTCACGAGTGCGCTGCGCGTATTGTTTGGCATAGACGAGACCTACACAAACGTTGCGGACACCATAAATATTATTATTTGTTGTGTTGTGGTGGCTGTGAGTAGGTACCCACCTAGCGTATAACTACACTTATATTTCTTCTCTACATGAACACCACAACATTATTGCACCGATATTCAACTCTCATGTAGGAAATACGAGCTATTATTTTTGCATTTGTTTAGGAGTAAGATAAGTGAAAACGGACATTTCTAATAAATAACAAATATTATAAGACTTATACAAACTCTCCGAAACCATCAAGACTAACGTAGCGGGGTGAACTACCTATTTGGCATTTGAAAACAGTAAATCATTGTATCATGTGCGCGCGAGGTGGCTTTATGCACTCTGAAATAGGGTTCAAATTCAATTGTTTTACATACTCGATGCGGTTGGTAAATCTATTCCGCGCGAAAACTAAACCACTAAAGCGCACGTCTTTATGCGCACTGAAATAAGGTTTAAATTAAACTGTTTACACACATGTTTGCGGTGTGGAAATTTATCTGTTTCGTGTCGGTACTTACCTAGTTAGTAAAGTAAATTATGTATATACCTATATACCTTTTTGTTTATTCAGCCAAAGTTTATAAAAAAAGTAGTCACCGCTGCAACGAAGAGCCGTGACAACTTTTTTTTCCCCCATTTTTTTTTACAAAATTATAGCTACATCTAATAAAAACTAACTATATTACAACTGTTTGAACACTAAATTGTATACAAGTATTATTATTTAACCACTCGACACGTGAAAATTCCAAAATAAAAAATAAATCTTACGTAAATAAACATAAACATTAAATTCGCGGCACACTGGTGTGCCGGCAGTGCTCGAGCGGTAATCAATTTAGGCTTAGCCAGTAACAGAACTTAGCGGGGGTGGCGGGATCGCAAAAATTTGGCACACGTCCGACCTCCAACACGTTCCGCTCGGGACTAAATGACACGGGGCGCGCTCATGAAACGACAAAATCACTTGATTTTGGAATTAGTGGGATACGTATTTTCATATTTCACATTATGACGGCCGATTTATATCACATTTTTTACGACCTTTATTGTGGTATAAGTTTTATTACTCAAAACCTTATATAACTCAAATGAAATGATAATTACATCTTGATTTTGACTTGTCTTTGCGATTTAATTGGATGCAGTAAAGTGCAAGTAATCGTGTATCGCACGGCCGAAATCGCAAGATCGAAGTGTGAAATATGTAATATATTTTTTTCAAAATTTAAATCCGTGTTGTTTACGAATAAAACACAATTTTACACAATGCAAAACAACGTTTTTCCAGAAAACCTGGCCTTAAATAGATGATTTCGAAACGTAAGTGCAGTGGTGAAACGAACTCGTAACGCCCTCATTTCAGTGACCCCATCCATCGGCACACCGTCCACCGTATTAATACTAATAATCCGATCACGCACACGTGTCTTTGGTTTGGTGTGCCCGCAAGAAACTTATGGTCACACAGTTAGATGTGTAAACTGCAGATAACTCTTTCACAGTCATTAACGTTTGCGATGGGGAGATATTTTGGTAGGTCATTCATCATAAAGAAAAACTCCAGAGGCCCTAGATGAGTTCCTTGGCTTAGCCCGGATCTAGTATAATATGCGCTTGATTGATATCCTGCATAGTCAACATACTGTTGCCTGTTACTCATATAACTTGCAAAAAACTTAAGTAAATGCAGGGTGAAACTGACCCCTGTAACACATCATTTTCGACTTTGTGAGTGGTGGTTTAAAAAAGCGTTGGTTTTACGCTTTTTTAAAGTCGTTGACCACCACTGTCTACTATCGGCACCACATGCGCCATGTAGCTGAGTAAATTACTGATAGTATTTCTAGTCATGCCATTGTTGACAATACTGCAACCGGTTTGTATTCTTCAACTTTAGTTCCCGAACCTCCCTTCGGTACCGGTATGACCCGGGTAATCTTCCACATCTCGGAACACAGCTGATTTAAGGCTAAGATAGTAGATGTGCAACAGCGGTCTCGCTAATCCCATTCGACAGTCCCTAAAAGTGTACGTCGCAATACCATCAGGCCCTGACGTTTTTTTCGGTTTTTTCGGTTTCTGCAGGGCGCGTACCACGTCATCCAACTCCAATCTGTCAAAATGAATCCACCCTGCTCCGTTCTGACTGCCCGCTTCCACTATCGCCGCATCCACATCTAATCTAGCTTATCTACATTATACACTGAGTAAAAATATACAGCGAATTCCTGAACCGCTTATTGACATGTCAATGTCAAGGCCTCTCCGTTCTTTAAAATCTTTTGGCTACTAGTGTTACCTCTTTTAGAAATAACATAAGCCCAAATAGATCGCTCGCAACATTTGGTTTTGCATTCGTTGGCGATATTGTTCCTGTGCTACTAAAAAATACCCTCAAATGACTTCTCCCGTTCTAGGCGGAGCGGGAGGGAGAGTCAGATTCTTACTGATTAAACCCTGTTCCTTCGAATTCCCTTTGTGTTCCAGGACCGCGGGGTCTGCTCTTTCGAACAATTGCGCAACCCTGACTGACACCCCTAAGCCATCTTTTTGTACTTTTACCAAACAGGATGGTGGCCGGAATATTTTATCATTATATCATATCACTCATTTGTTCTTATTTTGCAAATATAAAAAAAATATGTATGTTTTCAGATTAAACGCCTGGATGCTCCTCCTCACGACAACACTAAAATAGGTTTCCTGACGTCATTAAAAGTACAGAGCTTACCTTTATTCAAACCACCATATTTAAAATGGTTTGCTCTGAACGGGTTTCTTCTGTTTGGCTTATTCTCAGTGTAAGTTTAATATTGTCTTCTCTCGGTGGGTCTATTTCTTAATCGGAAAATAGCTCTTAACACAGGGGGCTTGAGGTTGTTGAAAAACATCACTCGAAAGCTTATAAACAAGTTATTTATCTGTGGTTTTTTTAGTAATTACATTTTAATATTTATAAATAATATCATCAGGGGAGATAGTGGTCAAACGCGAGCTTATCTACTTTTACAAAAAAGCTGTACTTAATCATTTGTGCTAGCTTAATCGTTAGATACTTGATAAGATTTCAAAATGTAACAGCTACATTTTGAAATCTTATCAAGTATCTAACGGCAGTCCTCCATGTATTAAATTAATTAATTAATTAATTAAAATTGTATCAAACAGTATTATAATATGATAATTTTCATTCCAGATTAAATGGTTTATACTCCTGGGTCCCGGACGTGCTGAACAGAGTGTTGACGGGCGACGGGGAAGGTATGACAGCGTGTGACGTCATCCGTGACAGATTAAATCAGGTTAGTATTGAGAGTAGGCACAGGCGATTCGGGTGCAAAGATACGAAAATCAAATCCTGGAGCTACGTGATAATTGGAAGTCGAAGATGGAGGCATCTTCGACTTACTCACTTACTCTTGCCTGACCATGCGAGGGCATAGTCAGGCCAGAGTGAAGCAGTGTGCTAAAATTATATATTTCGAGACAGATATATTAATACTTGAATTTTATGACATTTCAAATTCCATTTGCAACCCATATGTTAAGTGTCGTTTTAATACAAATTATCTCAGTCTGTTTTTATAAATAATAAATCAGTCTACAACACACAATGCTTAACGCACCTCGCGCATTAGACGGCCATGACCACGACCAGTGGCCGCAACAACCAGATTAACTAAAGAAACGTTCATCGCTGGTCGTTGCGGCCACTGGTCGTGGTCGTGGCCGTCTAGAGCGCGAAGTGCCTAAGTCAATACTTGAATAAATACGATAAGTATACAAATAATAATAAACATACAATTCGACTGAATTGTATGTTGTATACTTGAAAGTTTCTTGAATATTATATTCGAATCCAAGACTCCTATTTGAGAAGATTAACGATACCTCCAATGATCTGTCGTTGAATAACCGAAACTCCAAATTAGATTCTGTTCATGACTTAGTGCGGTAAGTTGCCGACACTTCAACTTTTAAGGAACACCCTGCACCTGAACTCAACAGACTGCTGACTTTGCTTTTGATAACTATTGTGCTTAGTCCAGAAACAAGAATAAAATGCTATCCTTTTTTTATTTCAGACCGTAGAAGGAGACGTTGAATGTGTAGACACTATAGAATCAGTAACATTTGTAATCAACTCAGTAGCAAATATAAGTTGTGCCGTAATAGCCGTGGCAGTCAGCAGCACAGTCAAGTTTATCGGCAAGAAAAGGCTTCTAATCATAGTGTTATTCGTGATAGGAACGTTCTGTGTGCTTATCAACTTTATAACGCAAGACATGATCTTTGCTGTTCTCATGTCTTCGTTCCCTGTCTTGGCCCTTGCTATTGGACCCGTAAATGCATATTCTGTGGAATTCTTCCCCACACATTTGAGGTAAGTTACATATATACCATTGTAATAAGATGAAAGAAGCCAGTGCATAACTCGAAAGGTTTCGACCTTAAGAGTGAGTCTGTTACCACTGTAGTAGCCCAGTAGTAACATCATGGATCACACGAGCTTTTAGGTACTGTGTACAAACTATGCAATAACTACTGCTCTCAAGAGAGCAAGCAAAATATCGTGATGAAACCAACCCACACTTAGCCTGTTGGTGGATGACGGTCTACAATCCCTCCCAGAGAAGAGGTCTGTGTCCCCTCAGTGGTAACATGCTGATAATGACATAATGATAATGCAAAACAGCCTAGTGGCCAAGTGCACGCTCATCTGATTATTGCACTAACATTACAGTTCTGTACTTCTTTCAGGGGCATGGCTATAGGGTTAACCATGATGATGGGTCGATCAGGCTCAATAGTCGGTACCAATGTCGCAGGCGCTCTACTGAACGCTGTGTGCGAAATGACTTTCTACCTGTTTGGAGGTTTATTAATTCGTAAGTTTACCTACTGTTACTACTTTGTATCAATTAGAAGGAGAGGGTCTTCGGCCAGGAATATAATAAACAAGTAATGAAATAAATAATCCAGCATCCAAAACCTACAGGGTAAAATTAGTCCATGTCCGGAATTCATTGGATGCGATAACCAGAGGACTCAGAAAACAGGGGCTTATGTCCAGTAAATGACTTCATTCGGATGACAATGATGATGATGATGATGATGATGATGATGATAAATAAAGTAAAGTTCGAGGTGATACTTATCTGAAACATAAAATGGAAATTGACTTCCATTTTTACATGAACAGTTATACCAAACATAACGATTAGTTACGAACTGCTGACGATATCGCTAATGTTTGTAATATTATAGCATCAGCAATAAAATTATATATTTCTTTTCTTTCTTTTTACAGTCTGCGGCGTACTAGCGTTTTTATTACCGGGTACAAAAAGATCACCTAGTAATAAGAAGCCGCAACAAATTGAAGATTTAGAATCATAAGTAATTTATAAATACTAGGTACAAAATTGTTATAAATTAAATTAAATCTGTTACTTTTATATTTGTTGTTTTCATTTGAGATTTAATTGCTTCTGGTTCACATAAACAAACTATGGTAGGGGAGCCCAAGAGGGGATTTTGGAATTTAACCAAGCGCGGCAGATTAATTTAAGCCCCAATATGCGCCCTTAATATACGGGTACGCACAGGAGAAGCCATCAGATTAGTAAAAAAATCGGAAAAGATTAAGATAAGGGGTATTAATTACAACAAGTGGCAATTTTGCTAATCTGACGATTTATAATATAATATAATGGCTCGAGGGTGGTTGTTTTTTTATTTTAAAGGTAATAACAAAAAACAATATAATTGACGATTTCAGCGAAAATTATCATGATGAATCTTCAGCATGCTAATCTGACGGAGCATCTGTAGGGTTCACTGAACACCCCGTCTGAAAATCTGACGCGCTCGAGTAATTTTTTTTTCACCCCTCCCGCATGGCCACCCCCACCATGCAAATCGGCAGATTAATATATATTTCATATCAGAGATATGTTGGAGCATGAAAAATATCAATATCTGACACGCTTGAGTATTTCCAGGTCATTGTTTTTTTTTACAATTTTTAAAGTCTGAAGACGCTTCCCCCACCGCTGAAAGTGGAAACATGATAGGACCATTTATTCTTCCTATCATCGAATCGGTTTCCGCGACGCTCGAGTAAATCCCCCAGAGAATATAGGAACTCTATGAAATCCACATTTAGCATCATGGGCTCCCCAACTATATACATCAAACAATCAAACGAATAACCTTGTTTAATAATAAAAAAGCTCTTAAGAAGCTGTGTACACGGACTTACAGGAAGCTTTTAACAAGTTGACCATGCGCAGCTGTTATAAAACAATGCCTACAATGGAGTAGGTACCTACGTATCATTTTCCTTAAATGGTTCTCATTTATTTTTAAAATCAACTCAAAAAGTTTTGTCGTTACAATACAAAACCACCCTACAATTGATAGGTCCTGGAGTTCCACTGGAGTCTATTTGAGGCCCTCTTCTTTTTGACCACATTATCTGTTTCCACGTGAAAATCTAGAAACTGTAAAACAATTCAGCAATCATAACAAACTATCTCTGTATTCCCATACCTAAGAACGTTTCCTATGTGTTTATATGACTATCTTATAAATTCGTTCGAAAGTGAGTTAGTTTGTTTATTTGTTACGCCTAAATCGCTGAACCGATTTTGATGAATGTTGATACAGAGATATCGACAGAGAGATGGTGACGGTTATATTATAAGTTACTTTTATTTTTGATCGAGCGAAACCGCGAGCAGACGCTCTTTTTTTGTGAAATTCACAAAAAAATCCTGCCATGCGTGACAAACTGACATGTTCCATGGTAGGCGGGAAGTGTTCTGCTAATTTTCCACATGTAGGCTCTTACCCTTTTACTAATAAACACTCAATAAAGATATACTTACCACAATCAATTTTCATGGGTTTATTTTCATAGCTTGGAATAACTTTATTTTGTGTTTATTAGGAAGTTTGTGTTTGTAGGATTGGGATAGGGATGAACAATAAACACTAACCCTTAGTGCTTATTGTTCATCCCACCCAAATCCTTCCCATCCTCTTCAGAAAGTAGCTTAATAACATTAGTCACGGGTTGACGACCACACGTGATTTTAGACATGCTGGTCTTTTAATTATAACAGTTCTAGCGATTCAGAAAACGTAGCAGTCGACAAGTGAACATCAGGTACAGCAATTGATACTCAGGGTCGTAGAAATAAATTGTCTCAATTGTTCCAATCGTATTTAGAATCGCCAGGAACAATTCTCGTCGATTGATTCACTCGTAAAAATGTACAATAAAAGGAAGAAGTAGTAATTTGATCAACCTTTGATCATTTATTTTATATTTTGAATAATCCCTATTAATATTATTATCCGTGTTGGTTGTCTCAAGATATTATTATTATTATTATTTTGTTTTTTTTTTTATTTTTTTTTCTCAGGTAAGTACCTGGTATTTGCTAGAATCTCACGGGTGTGAACCAAGGTGAGATCCTAGTTATTATTATCATTATTTGATGGTATATTATTCTGTACTGCAGTCAAATTGTTGTCTAAATCAAGTTGTAAAAATTTCCTAACTATCCGGCAAGTATTTAATATGGCAGCTTTTTGTAGTGTACGGTATGTATAGTTAGATAGGTTGAGTGCATTAAAACAGTTGAATATTTGTTTTGGAATAACACCTGTTTTATTTTATTTTTATTTTATTTATTTGGCTCACCAACAATTGAGTACACTCATACAATTATGGGTTACATACAATCAAATTCGGGTCTAGTGTATCAATCCCTTATAGGTAAGCACATCATGCATTACATACTGGTTAAATTGAAATTATATAAAGGCTACTAACAATTAGAGGGTATTTAAATACACAAAGAACAATCAGGCTCCTCAAGTCAAATTGAAAACTAAAAATTGAAATAAAACATTAAAAATCATAGGCAGAAACAAAATTAAGAAATAAATAAAATTCAAATCGAATTAAAATCATAATAAAATTAAATAAATTCAAAATAATTAAAACATAACAAAATTAAAATCCAACAGAAAGATAATCGAAATGAATTAAACAGAATCATATGTTGTTGATACTACTATTGGGACTATGGTGACTCTATTCATTTTCCAAACTCTGGTAATTTTTTCTTGTAGCTCTGTGCACTTCCTGATTTTTTCTGAAATGGTTTTCTGTATGTTATTAGTGTTTGGGACTGCTATATCTATTATGTATGTGTGTTTGTTTTCTTTATCAACCAGTGTAATATCTGGTCTATTGTTATATATTGTGTGATCTGTCATTATGGTACGGTCATAGTATACTTTGTAAAATTGGTTTTCTTAAACCGCTCTTGGTGAATATTTGTAATACGGCGTGTATGTGTCCTGCATGAGTTTAAGTTTAGTTGCGAGTTTTTGGTGGATGATGTTAACTAGTTGATTATGTCGGTAAGTGTAGTCGTTTTGAGTCAGTGTCATACAAGCTCCTGTGATATGTTGTATTGTTTCGGGTTTGCTGTGACATTTTCTACATAAATCGTTCCTAACTGTACTATCTTTTAGTATGTATTTTTTATAATTCTTTGTATTTATGACTTGGTCTTGAATGGCTAGCATAAATCCTTCTGTTTCAGGAAACAGGCCACTTAATTCAAGCCATTTGTTGGAAGCTTCCTTATCTATGTGTGTTTGGTATCATTAGGATGTCTACCGTGTAGTTCTTTCTGTCTCCATTTTTTATTTATTTCTTCTATATGTCTCGCTTTATCTATTATTTCTATATTATTATAAATGCGAAAGTAGCTCTGTCTGTCTGTTACGCTTTCACGCTAAAACGGCCGAACGGATCTTTTACAGACTTTTTTACGCGATAACCGACATCCACACGGGCAAAAGCTAGTTGTTTTATAATATTAGTTCATTTTTTCATAACACTGTCCTCACGACCTCACATATAGAAGCAACAAGAATAATTTAACCAGGTTTTATTTTAATACAAACATAATTGAAAAGAGCGTTCGTGGATTTGCACGTTCTTTCCCATGGAGATCTACGCTTTGGAACGTGCAAATATGTTTTTGGCTGACCGACCTTGACAATTCAGAACTGGCTGTAACTGTAAATGGAATGTGTAATGGCTGTTAATGTGTTAATTGAAAAAATACTTTGAATCTTGAATTCTATCTTTAAAATAGAATAGAATACTTACTCTTTATTATGTACATCATTTAAGTTACAGAAAAGATAGATGAGGAAAACATTACAAAGGGTGACACAATGGGCGGTCTTATCGCCAAAAACGATCTTTTAAAGACAACCTTTGCATGGATTTTATAGAGAGAAGGAAAGACAGTGCAGTGATTAGTCTAAGGTGTACCTACTTTTTATATATACAATAAATACATCACAAATAAATACATATATACAATAATAATTATGAAGAAAAAGCAGAGAACCCACTTGTATTGACTACTAAAGAGGGATAGTGATTTTTAACCATAGTTTTAAAAGTAGACAAAGACTGAGCACGCCTTACTGACACGGGCAAGACATTCCATAACGTTCTTAAAGATACGAGGGATTGTAGAATTGAACAGAGTATCTACAAATATGAGAATCCCGGCGAATTCGTATGGGAAGCCAATTGAGCTTTGTTCGAAAATCAGAAACGTGATCATATTGTCGCAGGCCAAATATGATTCTTACGCAAAGGTTTTGAAGACGCTCAAATTTATTTAGTTGTGCCTGATTGAGATCGAGATATCTGACATCGGCATAGTCAAGGATAGGCATCTTTGGGGTTTTTACTACTGCAACAGAACGTGTCTAAAAAAAATATAATTAATTCAAATTACATAGGAAAACCATGTACCTTTATCAACATAATTGAGGAAAATAATCTACGTAACTAGTGGAAAATACAAATTGTATAGAAGATTACGATAGCTAAGGAAGGATAACCAGGATATTGCCTAGAGGAAATAGGTAAGGTCTACGATAATGTCTACTACCAAAGATTTTAATCTATATTTTGCATGCCGATAGGTAAATTATGGTCATACCTAATAAACCATTGTTACATGATGTACGTCTTCATTCTACATAATATTGTTAAACCAAATTTTTATTTGATTTTGAATTCCTCATTTTATGGCAGTCCCTCTAGCATCCAAATTTAAAAGGAATCTTGAACTCGAATCCTTATTATTAATTCATGTGTTTCTTTCCCTTCTGTTACTTAGGATTATTGCTGCCGTGTATCGAGGTGAATACCTACTTTCTTTCTAAAAAATCCATTTTGACCCTTGCAGCCTTAGCATCTACCTAATCGTATTTAATTATTCGAGTATTCCAAAAGCTTCTCTTCCACACTGCTCGTTTTCGTATTTATAAAGGTAACCATAGTTATGTATAACATAGTGGCTTGCCTTCTTGCTCCGCAAGACAAAGTTGATGTCTTCACAATTTATTTTATCGATTAAACAAACATTCTTGAAACATTCTCTTCACTACTCAATTGAACATTTTCATTCAAATTAGACTTCAGAACATGACACAAAAGAAAGTCAAAATAAGTGTGTGTTTCACAATATGTTTGTGTCATGAAAATTTTATGACCGAAATGAATTTATCGACGAAGGTTAATAACATTGAATCACACCCACAAAAGGATAAATTCATATCGGTCCTTACCTTAGCCAGGTGAAAGCGGCAATGTCGTCAACGGAAATAAAACTCTGAAGCATCAAGGAATAAGTGTAGTGTGGGAATGGGCACGAAGTTGGGAGCGCGTGCTGTGTCACAAATACTCACAAATTAATTCTTGATAAACGCACTAGTTTGTAATACGCGCTCAACTTATTGCGGCTTTGCATCGTATCACTCGAGTAAATCGGACGGGTTTCAGCAGTAATCAGTTAATTAATTGGAATACATAATTATCGCGTGTTTTCGTTCATCACTACATTTTTATCTGCAGTCAAGCCATGGCGGTCAAAAACAATGCTTGTTTAAGTTGATACTGGTGCGAGTGGTGAACTGTTTTTAAATTATTTTTACTTTAAATTTAATGACTTTTTAAAATGGAAAATAATAAAATAAGTACAATAGCTGGAGATGTGGACAGTAAGGAGAAATATGCGGCGGATTTGGATCAGGCACTGGCAGTAGCAGGTAAGCAAAGATTATAAATCTTTTATTTTAAATTATTTTTATATAGGTACGTTCTATTGTGTGAAAGTGCCCCAGGAAGAATTTATTTTAGCCAAGACACTGATAACCGCAGCTCCTAACATTGTAGGCGACATAGCTCGAACTCTACGTTATATAAATAAACAGCGAAACTCCAATTATATAGTTATTAATAGAACCATATTCACGGTCACACACACACAATTCAGTTTATTAGACTTAATCATGTTTGTAAACAAAATGTGAAGAGAAGCTGCTTAATTAATTACATTTCGTGGAAAATAATAGATTTGATATAAACCCTTCTTATTTATAAAAACTTTTTAAAATTAAGATTATGTAGTTTTAATGAATGAAGAATTTAGAATTTGTGATTAAACTGTATCGTATTGTTAAAAAAAAACACGTTAAAGCGTTATTATAAATTTTTCGACCCCCCCCCCCCAACCCCTTGGTGAGATGTCGTGCAATTAGGCTCAACCTCCTCCCCCACCTCCTAATCTTACGTGAGATCTTTAAAAATACTCATTTCTTACTGACTAGATACTAAACGGTTTAGCAGTTAATAGGCCTTGCGTACTGTTAACCTGCTAGTGATCATAACTAAATTTTTTTTTTTTTTAAATGAAGGTATGTTTAAGTTTATTAACCTTGGAGCAGTGTCATTTAAAACATTTCCTTTAAAAAGGATGGAGAGTCGTCCCAAACCGGATTCGTAAATTGCTGGCTAGAGCCCTTTGAGAACAAGTTTTAAACGGGACAGGCCACAATTGAAGAATAATTTAACAAAACTTGGCTTACGATTAGGTACTTGAATACTAGATTCTAGGTAATAACCGCTTCGCGATATAATACGATTGCACGAAAATAAATAAATTATTACATTGACTCTTAAGCGGAGACTATTCAAGAATCGGCTGAACTTTTCAGTACTTTACCAGAATACTTGACAGAGAGAGAATATTATAATTGACTTGATACTGATTAATATCCCATCTATACCTCTGAAAGAATGTAGGTAATCGCATCTTCTCATGCCCTTCCTCGATACCTCCATATTTAGACGTCAATTGTCATTCTTAAGATGCAAAAATACTCGGGTTGTTTAAAATTCACATATTGACCCACATTGGGAATCAATTTTATTTATCGTTGCCGTTAACTCGGTCTTCAAGTTTGTCAATGCGTTATAATTTATTCCTACTTGCATTTATTGTGCGAATACTACGTTTTTATCATCAGCTGTTGCATCCTTGCGCATTTACTTAATTTTATTGTAGTCGGCTTTTTCCTTTTGCATCTTCTCTAGCTGTCATAGCAACGCTCTCAAGCAGTATTACATCATTTATAGCCTTATATCTTGCAGATAGCTTGTGAGCCGCACACACCATTCAGCTGTTTCATTTCTCAAAGCACGGCTAAGCTTACGCGTTTTACTCAGCATTTATACTATAAAATATGGGTTGTTCTACTAACAAGAATCGAGAGGACATGTTCATGTTCTTTTTGCATAACATGTTATACAGTCCACTCGTGCTTTATTTATTTCTAAAAGACCTATGGTCGCAAACATTTTCATTGGTCCTTCCATTTTGCTTTGGTATGAAACTTTTCTGACAGCTATATTTTTTACTAGCGTTTACCCGCGACTTCGTACGCGTATATCCCGTTGTTTCTAGGTGCCGTTAAAAAATCTCGTTTTGTATAGCTTCCTCATGAATGTGGCAATAAACAAAAAAAACAAAAAAAAAACAAAATCGGTTCAGTAGATCCAGAGATTACCCCCTACAACCTCACAAACTTTACCTCTTTATAATATTAGTACAGATATAGATTAATTCGTGATCATTCCTTAATATCACATGTCCTTTCCTATCACCTTTACTTCCGTGTCAATAGCTAAAAGTATCCAGACTTCAGTAACGCGAATACTGATGGCTGTCGTAGCTTTAGATCTTAAGGGTCGTGAGAGACGGGCTTGCAGTTGGGCCCGTAGTTTGGGGTTGAAATCCTGGTCTTCGACTGCTACCGGTCAGAATGGAAGCCGAACAATAAAGTTGGGAAAAAGGGATGGTAGATTGATTGATTGTCTAGTAAAGTATGCGAAGGCATTGGTCATTGGCACCCCAACCTTGTCAGCACTGAAAAGTAAGAAAAGACAAAGTAGTGTCAAACCTTGATTCAGTGTTAACGTATCCTTAGCATAGGTAGCAATAAATTATGATAACGAACCTTCCAGATAAAGGAGATTTATACACAATAGCAGCGATTAATGATAATGCCATCAATAAACCGTGCTTGCACATTATGCTAATATTTGATTTTATAGTTTTACATACAAACGCAAAATAAACAATTCGTTAGATAAGCCGGTCTATACAGTAATAATAATCTAATTCTTCCTCATTGTGAGCCACAGTGGAAGTTTATCAGCGCGAAACAATGTAGGTATGACGCAAATTTTGTGCCGGTCCGGTCATATCCAAAACATGCATACCTATTATGCCTATTCTATGTCGCTACATTAAAATATCTGCTTGAAAACTATTACTATATAAACAGTATTTTTCTCTTCGGATCTATTTTTATCACATCTAATGTTAAATTCCCTATACAGGTTTACCGGTTATACAGGTTTTCCTCTCATTTTCTCTATATGCTCTAGAACACCTATGCCCTGGTCGTATCCCTTTTACCCTCTTTTTTTTTTCACTCTCTGCATTGATGCCAATATCTAATTAAGTATATTAATTAATCTTTCTCTACCTTTCATCGATAGGTCTATGTTTTGCCAGCGTACTGAAAGAACTATGCAACAATATTACGGTGTCGCAACATGATAATTTTCACTTACTTTCCAAAAAATGTTTCACTGTGTAATATGACATTGTTACGTTAATACAGCCACATAAATATCAATTGTTAGTTTACTGTTGAACCCCGCAGAAACACATACAAATTAATTCAAGCAACAGATGTGGACCAATGTTCAAATCTATAAAGAGTTTGTTTGAACGCGCTAATCTCTGGAATTACCAGTCGGATTTGGAAAATTCTTTTCGTATATGATAGCCACATTCATGAGGAAGGCTGTACGGGAACGGGATATGCGCGTACGAAGTCGCAGGCATAATCTAGTATGATCATAAAAATGCAGTTTCCATTTAATTCTCACAGTAGAACCATGGGATATAGATTAATGTCACACACTATAACAAATAATTGACACGATTCTAAAGTAAACATTCTGTTTTACTAATAGGGTTTATCACCACTGAAGTTAACACATGTCATTATTCTTTATTAACTGTTAATCTTTACTGAACTTAATGACTAGGGAAAATTCACGGGTAGACCCACGTAAACCCAATAATAGGTATCTTCAAATTGCAAATAAAAATAATTATTAGTACAGATTAATACTAATCTGTACTAATAATATAAAGCTAAAGAACTTGTTTGTTTGAACGCGCTAATCCCTGGAAGTACCAGTCAGATTTGGAAAATTCTTTTTGTAGTAGGTAGTGTAGAAAGGCTGGCTATACGGGAACGGGAAAAACGGGATATGCGCGTACGAAGTCGCAGGCAAAAGCTAGTATAATATTTTATAGCCGTATGTTTGGTTGAGCGCGCTAATCTCAGGTAGGACTACTGGTTCGAATTGAAAAATTCGTTTATATTTGGATACCTAGTCCATTTTTCGAGGAAGGCTATATAACATCACGCTACGACCAATAGGAGCGGAACATTAATAAAAATGTTCCGCTTGAAATGTGACGCAGACGAAGTGCCGAGGGTCAGCTAGTATCAAATAAAACAAGCGATACTAAACCTTTAGGGCCGGGGATTGGCGCAAATAGCTTATAAAGTTCGAAGACCGGGGCGCCGACGCCGCCGATCGTTAATCATTATTTAGGTACCTATATGCCTATAAATCGGCCTTGACCTGAGATTATCTCACCAGATCATTTGAAGCAAACAATCGCTGCTTATTTGTACGTCGTTGATAGAAATTCTTGCAATCACCGCTCTGTACGCCAACGGCTAGACCATTGATTCTACTGCTACTGAAAACTTAAACCGGAATTTAAACGTAGCTCTAATGAATAAACTCTTTTTATTTATTTTTTTAATTGAGGAATGGGCTTACTCTTGACCTCAATCACGGCTGATGGAAAGCGATAGATGAGGTATATGATGACGCGAGCGTACCCAGAAGATGTCTGTTCACTCTTGCTTTGAAGGCAGGCGGGTTATATGTGGAAGGGAACAGACGCTGCCTGGCTAGAAATGTGGAGGAGAAGCGCTGAGTACCTACGAATAGTCGGGATGTCGACCAAGTGCGTCGTGCGTGCGTCTGGTATTTCGGTGGTAAAAGGGCGATGGTGGGATCAGGTCGTGGAGTTCCTGCGCACACTCTCCGCAGTACAGTCTATAGAAGACCGACAGGCAAGCAACACTACGCCGATGAGCCAGGCTGTGAAGCTTAGCCACCAGCGTCTCGACTCTCACTCTCAGACTCACAGTCTGAAACACATAAATTTAGCGCTTTACCAAATTCCACTCTTCAAGCGCTTGAAAGACTTCCAATCCTGGATTTAGGCCTTCCATGAGCGTCGCCATATCGAGCGATCCAGTAAGCGTTAATCAAGTCACCGGTCCTCCTTATGGGAAGCCTTCCAACGTTACGCAAGCACTTTACAATCAGTTTTAACTTGTTCACCCTTCATTCCAGGAATCGGATGGTACAACATAAAGTATTGCTTGGTGTTAGCTCTGTTCCTGATCGCTGCTATCGTGGAACCGGTTGGATATTCCTTCGTGTTACCAGCTGCTATGTGCGACTTGGACATGACTGATGGACAGAGAGGATTCATTGCTTCAATACCTTATATTGGTAAGAGACTGAACTAAAGTAAAATAGCCTTTATTATAAGAGCCTCTACCAATGTAACTGGTAATACTGAAAGGTCGGTATATTACCCAGCTGCCATCACCATTTCATTTTCTTTCTTCTTTATTTATTTATATGCTACCGCTACCACCGCTTCTACGTATTTTTATCACATCATGAGCTGTTTTATGGTTGTCCTATACGAGAGAAAGCTCAACGACTTAAGTAATGCTCAAAAAAGCATTGATTAATTTTTAAATAAATATTCCAACTCTGTTTTCGACTAAATCTACCGCACCCTTGACAATATTGATCGATACAAATCACAAAATTGATAAAATACACATTAACTCGATAAGTTAATCGAATTTGATAAAAGAAAGCAGTCAAGTCAATGATACAGATTTATCGGTCTGTTTTGGGATTTTGATAAAAAATAATCAGACAACCGCTTGAAATATGTAGTTACTAGGGGTACCATAATATGTCTTTTATGACTTTCGTAGAATCACATACTTACTCGAAAACAGCCACCGCTTTTAAGCAAGCAATGACGTGTATTTCGCACTAGTGCGGAAAAGTGTTCAAAACGTCGTTTGAAACACGTGAGTCTCTTAGCTCTATAATAAACCTTCAGCTCGGGCGTGTATTCCGCTTCGGCTGCAATGACAAAGTTAGGCCACTTCACCCAGTTGCATCAAAATTTACAGAACTAATTTCAGCAGGAAAATTACTGACCATTAGTAGTAAAACTGACTATCTCATGAATACTTCATTAGAAGTTACCAGAGAAAAGAGAAAATGCCACCTTCACCATCAAGTGGCCAAGAAAGATAAATAAGTATAAAGGTATTCTACAAAAATAAATAAACCCCGATTAACGACAAACCAGCTGCGATTGTCACATAAATTGATCAATTAAAACCAGCATTACTGAAAACGTTAAGAACTATTGAAAATGCTATCTATAGATAATTCTACTTTGTTAATCGTACTAATCTTGGAAATTAATTTTAATGAAAACAGATAATAGTAGATAATTACTCCAATAGCGTATCGAAGTGAGGTCAGGGTCGCCGTTCAAAGACCACTTTCTTTGTAATCTTCAATTTATAGGTAACAGCTGTTTTAGATAAACTAGGTAAAATCGACATTGGTAGAACTAACGAAGCTTTCAAATTTTCGAGCGTGTTGAATCTAAATCGCAGTTCATTAGAATTAATAAATAATATCTAACATTTCGCAATGTGACTCTGAATCGCATTTAATTCAGTTGGATTAAACTTGAGGGTAATTGGAATTAGCCAACATTTATGGAAAGACCCTTTATGTGAAGGCGAAGTTTCCGGTATGTTGTAGATCCCGGTATGTCGTAGACCCTGCGATCATTAGCCGTTTCTATCAACACATGTCAATTGAAAAATCAATCGGCTCATAACCTCTGACTTGTACATTAATAAAACATAAAACATAATCTTCCAGGTATCGTGGTCACTTCGTTTCCATGGGGCTACCTCGTGGACACTCGGGGCCGCAAGATGGTCGTTATATACGCGTCCCTGCTTGCTGGGGTGTTTGGCATAACAGCTGGATTCATGCCCAACCTCATTAGCTTTGCGGCTTGCAAGTTCCTTACATCACTTTGGTAAGATATGGTCTTTGAATACATATTTTTATGAGACTCAATTAATTCACCCCACCTTTCGTCTATCTCCTAAGGACCTCAAAGTAAACTTAATGGCTGAAAAGAAATATTTTCTCATGGCTGACTTTTCAATCATTCAACTAACAATTTCAAGAAGGATAAATTTTCGAATATACTTAACAATCAAAAAACAGTCTACAAGATAATAGCGGTAGAAACCCGGCCCTGTAACGAGTTAGTGAAGGTTGTGAGAAAAAATAAGAATCCCCAGCGTTGGACTGGTCTTTCAGCTTAAATGATCTTCCTAGTAGCTGACCAAGGCAATGAAAATGAACTCGGTCCAGAAACGGTTATGAGTAATAGCCACCTGCAGTGCGAATCTGTAAACCTCTCAACGTTTATGCTAAAGATGAAGTGAATGTGAATTGAGCTGTCAAACCATACAAACAAGATGGAATGACAGCTCACTTGGCGTTCACTCCACCTAAGTTTACACGGTGATATGTCGACGGAATAGACCGGCTGTTCACTTCGTGCTCACTCCACCTAAGTTTACACGGTGAGGTTAACAGAATAGACCGGCAGTATCCCGATTACTTTTTCCAATCTGTTTTGCTATCTTTTCTGTCATAACATGTCAATTACTGTTGGTCAGCATAGCCTGCCCGGCAGCAGTGCCCTACACGTTCATCGGTGAGATCCTCCCAGGAAAATACAGGGATGTGGTTTTGTCCATCACCAATGCTCTACAGATTAGCGGATCTGCGTTAGTACCCCGTGAGTATCCATGTTTGTCATTTCCTATTAATAGAAGATCAAGATCAGTTAAAACAGCCTAGGAATGTATCCCAGGCTGTTTTAACTCGCAATAAGCTGGCAATGAGTTGTTCAATAAATAAAGGTAGGCCATAGTCTTCGATTTGGCGAATCCTGGACAAAATTATCACTGGTCTCTAATAGAAGTCCAGGGTTTTCTCATGTTATTTTTGATTAATCATATAATATAGCAGATCTGAAATTGAGAATTAAACTTGTCAAATAATAAAAGATATTCTTAATTTCCAGTTATAGCTTGGGCAATCCTGCCCCTGGATTTCCGGATAGACTTCGGAGCTTACATATTCAGACCATGGAGACTGTTGTCAATGATATACGCAACCATCTTCTTAATAGCTGCCGGTCTACTGGCTTTCGGTCCCGAAAGTCCAAAGTACTTGGTTTCTCAGGGCAAAATGGATGAAGCACTCAAAGTTCTGCAAGGAATATACGCTGGAAATAAAAAGAAATCACCCGATGATTTTCCGGTAAATATTTTGTTATGATTCCGTAGGTTTTCCCCCGATCCTGCTGAAAACTTCTCATCCCACTTCTTTTTCCATATTAACAAATGAATGTCGACCATTTCAGATCAAGCGTCTAGATGCACCTCCTCATGATGGTACTAAAAAGAGTTTCCTGACATCATTAAAAGTACAGAGCTTACCGCTACTGAAGCCACCGTATTTAAAATGGTTTGCCCTGAACGGATTCCTTATGTTTGGAATATTCTCAGTGTAAGTTTGGACTTTTTTTATTATTTTTTCGTAATTAATAGTCTGACAACCAGACACCCATCAACCATCCGATAGATCTGAAATGGCTTTATGAGAAAATTACCTGCTCGTTGCAAACATTTACTAAACTGAATTCAGTTTCTTTAATTCAAAATTCAAATACTAAGTAAATAAAATAATACACAGTTAACAATATTAGGTACAGCTGTTATCTAACGCAAAAAGCCAGATATATTATATCACCCAACAAACAGGCAAAATGTCATAAACTACAACTACAGTGTTTCAAAAGTTTCAATACTATGTTAAAATTGTTTTTAGATTAAACGGTTTGTACATGTGGGTCCCAGATGTGCTGAACAGGGTGTTAACTGGTGACGGCGGCGAAGGCATGACGGCCTGTGACGTCATCTTTGCTAGACTTAATCAGGTTAGTATTAAGCAGATATTTAAATATACGTATTAAGAGATATCCAGTAGTAGTTTTCAGTAGGAAGATCTCCTACTGAAAACTGCACAATGAGGCAAATTTACAATATCAATGATTTCAACATGCTGACCTCGTTGGTAGTCCATATTGTTGCACTTATGGTCCAACATTTTATATTGTATAGGTATATATGCCACAGTGCACCAACGTGTAACCAACGATCTCTTTTTGTTTCAGACCATAGAAGAAGACGCCGAGTGCATTGACAGCATAGAACCAATTACATTTATAATCAACTCAGTGGCAAACGTCAGCTGTGCCGTTATTGCCGTGGCGGTCAGCAGCACAGTCAAATTTATCGGCAAGAAGAGGCTTCTAATCATAGTGTTCTTCGTCATAGGAACGTTCTGTATTCTCATCAACTTTATAACGCAAGACATGATCTTCGCTGTTCTCTTGTCTTCGTTCCCAATAATGGGCCTCGCCATTGGACCAGTGAACGCATATTCCGTGGAATTTTTCCCTACGAATTTGAGGTAAGTTAATCCACTGCGATAATTGTCCCTACTTTTCTATGTCCCTAGGTCCATTCATGTCTGCTATTCATTCCATACGGTCTGTCTGTTTGTTACCTTTTTACGTCAAAAAAGCTGAACAGATTTAGATGAAATTTGGCACACCCGTGTGCTAAGTCCTGAGATTATGTCCTGAATAAGGACATACGTAGCTAGGATAGCTGTTTATCCCGGGAATAGCTACTATATTCCCTTGGGATGATTTCAGAGTTTAACGCAGGCGAAGCCGCTGGCCGAAGCTAGTAGCAAATAAATATACACTAAGAATGAACTGTTCGTTATAATTACAGGGGTATGGCTGTAAGTTTAACGATGATGTTGGGTCGTACGGGCTCAATAATTGGTACCAATGTCGCAGGAATTCTTCTGAATGCATTCTGTGAATTGACTTTCTACCTGTTTGGAGGTTTATTAATTCGTAAGTACATTGAGTATTAATTTATTTTAATAATAATATTTTAATATAATTTAATATTTATATTTAATATCTATACTAATCTAATAAAGAAAAATATAAAAAAATAAAATCAGACAAAAAACATGAATAACAAAAAAAAATTAAAAATCTCTAAAAATTATTCAAACGAGAGGAGAGGCCACATATTATGTATTATATATGATAGATAAACGCGAGGTATAAAATTGATTGCTATCGAAAATCATTAATCATACGTAATTCAAATAAAACTCATTCGCTTTTCCTTTTACAGTTTGCGGCGTACTCGCATTTTTATTACCTAGTACACAAGGACCGCCTACTAATAAGATGCCGCCACAAATTGAAGATACCAGACTTTAATAACTTTTGAAGTACCTAATCATACTGTTTCGTTTAATATGAATTAAATTATTTATTAATAAACAGACGTTGTTTTTTTGTGCTATAAATAAATAATTTAAACAATAAATATCTTATATTGTATTAGCTTTTGACCGCGACTTCGTAAGCGCACATCAAGTAGGTATGAAATATTATACTTTACGACCTATTCTCATACCTACAAATTATACGTAGGTACATAAAAAAATCGTTCGAGCCGTTTCGGAGGAGTGATGTAGGAGAGATGTAGGTGCCTACATACTAAATACCTATTATTAAACAACTAGGCTAATAAATTCGCAAAATTATTTACAAACCCGTACGGAGGGTACGGGTTTGTAAATAATTTCGTATAAGCTATAGAAACAAAATAACTCTTTGGGCATCAAAAAATTTATTCACGTCGCTGTCTGGCAATGCATATTTTCTTTGGCCGAAGAAAAACCCAGGCTTCTGGTCACGTGAACAGTAGACAAATTGTTTGCTGATGTTCCGAAAGACTCGATGAGCACTCGGACGGACTCCATGGGCCTAATGTTTCAAGCCCAAAATTGTTCTTCCTTTCAAAATAATGCAAATGCTGCTCTCACCGCCTGCTCTTGTCTTTAACATTTTACCACTGATTTCACTCACGAAAATTCAGGCCACCAGTTGGCGACAGGTCCAACTTTTTGGGAACGTTACTTTGACGAAAATATTACGCTGACGTCAATCTCGGAAAGCGCCAGGGTAGCCCGCGAAATTCAAATTTTCTTACGTTTTTTGCAATTTTCAGGTCATTATCAGGTTTTATGTATGTCAAATATGAAATCATAACATTCAGCATCAAGTCTCACTGAAGGAGTCGTATTGATGATTTTAATGATTATAATTCAATAAATACATACTTGCTATGGCCGCGAATCATATTTTGACCAAGATACAACCTGACACTGACCTGCAAATTGCAAAAAACTTAAGAAAATTAGAATTTCGCGGGGTACTTTGGCGCTTTAACATATGCCTGTAATACCTGACGCCTTAGTGCTGCCACCTAGTGTATGTCAATTCAGGAAGCCCACACAAACACATCACATTTTCTACCGACGTCTACTTCAATGATGAAGTTTCAAAATGTCATTGTATTATTTTTTTAATCAATTTTCTACTCTGATTACCCAAAGTTTTCTGTCATTACGGAAAAATATAAATGATGGATGCCAAACCACAAAATGTCAAAAAGACTTCAGTTCTCACACTTCTCACCTCACTTGTCAAACAAATCTATTTTCATAAAGTAGAAAAACATTGAACCGGTCGTCTTCCGATTTTGAAATAATAATTAACTAATATGCATAACATAGACTCTGATAGTGAAGATGAGTTACCGTCAGGATGGGAGCAGAAGTCAACAGAGGATGGTAACGTTTACTTTATAAAGTAAGTAGCTATGAGCATAGTACGACTTGTCGTATTTTATCTAAAACTAGCTATAAAACAGAGCTTATTTGAACTTTACACTTCAGCACCTGTACGAATAAGACGCAATGGACACATCCAAGAACAGGGCGGAAGAAGGAAATACCGAAAGAACTACCATTCGGCTGGACTAAAACAGTAGATGATGAAGACAAAGTCGTCTATGTTCAGAAGGAAACTGGTAATAAAACCTACGTGGACCCACGGCTAGCCTTCGCTACGGATGCGAAGGAGCATGTGCATGACTTCCGACAGAGATTTGATGCTTCTTCCACAGCTTTTCAGGTCAGATTAGTGATAGAATTGTCAAACTGTAATATTTTGCTTCGTAAGCTTGGTTTTTTAGTAAAACAAGGCTGAACTAAATGGCATTGAATGTATGGTAATAAATCTTTCAAGATAAAACTATCCCGAGATAATTATGTGATTCTATATTTTGTTATTATGCATTTCTCCTTATTATTGATCTCTGATATGATAAAACTTAGATAAAGGCCACTATTTAAGCTAGGCTTTTAACATAAATAGTTTTAATAGAGTTAGCATAAAAAGTCAGCCAATAAACTTGTTCTACTCAAATCATGATCTTGAATACAAAGTCCATTTTAATTTTAATATTATTACTCACTTGAACAAGTGTTAGAAGTCAAGGCCAATACTTCAACTGTTATTAAAAGTTGTTATGTTATCAAGCTAACTAGAATCTTTTGTTACATGGGAACAAGTAGGTAAATCAAAAGAACTATTAAACTGTAACTTTTTCAATTAACTTTTAAATTGTCATTGTTGCTTATAAAATAAGTCTTTAAATTCTCAATGGTGGATCACTTGCCTCCTTACTGTGGTCGAGAGTCACCCCTACTGTACTATATCTAAAAATATTTGTGAAGTTAAACTTCTCGCCTGTCAAAACCTTAAACATCATTATTTGTTTTTTTTTTTATGAAAAACCTTTTTTCATTTTGTAGATCTTTGGCAGTTGTTACGGATTGTCAGAAGCTAGAAAATCTGACTCCAGTCTTGCCAAGAACTATTGTGTTATCCAATTAATAGGTTGTGGAGGTCTGGTAGGCAGCCGCTCCACATAAAATACTGGTATTTAGCTGAATCTGGTTTGACTGGGAGCCGAACCCGATATAGTTGGGAAAAGGCTAGGCAGATAATGATCATTTTTCATTTTCTAGGTACTACATGGGGTTGACTTATCAGGAAAATATGCACTTGTGACAGGATCAAACGCAGGCATTGGATATGAAACTGCGAAATCTCTTGCAAGGCATGGCTGCAATGTTTTATTTGCAAACCGTAATATGGAGTCCACTCAGCAAGCCATACAGACCATAGTCCGGGAAACTAAAGCTTCAGAAGATGACTTAAAGTCAATTCATTTGGATTTAACTTCCCTGCAGAGTGTTAAGAAATGTGCAGCAGCAATAAAAACTGTGTTTTCAGAGTAGGTATTTTATAACTACCTTATTGTACCAGTTATTCTAGGAAAATTGCTTTCTTCGGAAGCACACTATAACAATAACCATTTTCCTCATAACACATCATACAACAGAGTTTGTTTACTGTACAAGAATTTTATGAATGAACTCAAATCAAATGTCTGATACAAGTGCTTGTTTAGTAGGTAATAAAATCGCAATCGTAACATGATAATTCTAGCTGTATCCTATGAGTTTCTATTCAAATAGTTACCAATATTAGGCAGTGGGATATCCCTAAACATTATGAACATTATATTTTCTTGTTTTTTTTCAGCCACCTAGACATCGTAATTTTGAATGCAGGAGTATTTGGATTGCCATACACAGAAACAGAAGATAATATTGAGATAACTTGCCAAGCCAACCATGTCAGTCACACATACTTTGCTATATTATTGGAGCCACTGCTAAGAAAAGGCTCTCGAGTTATATTTGTTTCGTCAGAATCACACAGGTAAACATTGTGGTAACTGTTCAATTAATGTGCTTCTTCTTATATACTCGTATGTATAAAAATCAATTGCTGTTCGTTAGTCTCGCTAAAACTCAAAAATGGCTTGAATGATTTAAATAATTATTTTTTTGTTGTTTTCGTAATTGTGGGCGAAGTTAGTATGAAAGAAAATTTAAAAAAGTAGAATACATCTGGGCGAAGTCGGCACGGGACACTAGTATTGATTAAAGTTTTGAAAAACTTCATTTTCAGGTTTGCTGACCTCAAGAATGTTTTTACACTACAAAACATTGCAATGCCGAAAGACGCCTACAGCTCAATGATGGCCTACAACAATTCCAAATTATATAATGTGATTACTGCTAAGGTAACTATGGGACATAATATAGTATTTGTATACAGTATTGAAATATACAACTTTTTTGTGCAAGAGCTTCCAAAATGTATAACTACCTATGTCACCGGAAAATTCCAAACGCCGTAAGATTGTAAAATATCGTTTGAAATTGTAATCTTTTTTCTCTTAATATGACACGGATATATTAGAAACTATTGAATTTGTATGGGATTTATTGTATATATGTCACCGGAAAATGGCAAATGCCGTAAGATTGTAAAATATCTCATAAATATGTTAAATATTTTTTCCAAATAGGACACGAATATTTTGCAAAACTATTGAATTTGGATGGGATTATTATAATATATACAAAACGATTTTTTCATAATACTTATATCAAGAAATTATAATAGATTTATTACAATCTTAAAATCAGTTACAATATAAGAATCAGTAGCTATCCAGTGCTTTATTAAATTTTCTAGCCTGCACTTTGCCAGCGTAAAGTAGCCTATAAACGTACCCAAGGTCCCATCTATCTCCATATTAAATTCATCAAAATCGGTTTGGTATGATTTAGGTATGAAAGCGTAATGAACAAACTCATTTTCATATTTATAATATTAAGTTAGGATTCATTTCGTTTTCCTTTATCGTTTCAGGTGTTAAGTGAAGAGTGGAGGGATAAGGGTATTTACGTTAACTCTCTTCATCCTGGGAACATGGTCTACACTAACCTTAGCAAGTCATGGTGGCTGTTCAGACTAGCCTTCTTCTTAGTCAGACCTTTCACTAAATCTATGGTAAGTTTCAATAACAAGAGTCGGGTCGAAGTTCGCTAGATGTCAGAGGCACCGAACCCGTCAGTGTGCCGGCGCTTCAATGCGCTGTTTGGACTGCTGTGGAGGGCTCTCGAGAGAGAGAGGAGAGTCAATGGGTTTTCTTGTTTGTAGTACACACTACCAGCGACCCGCCCTGGCTTAGCACAGATGATGCGCAAACCTTCCTCGTTTATCGCTCTTTCTATTTGTGAAAACCGTAGCAAATATCATTGTGTTAGAAGAAGTAAGTGGAGAAACAGACAGGCCGACAACGATCGACACCCTTATTCATAAAAACTTTTTAACCATTACCTAGATAAAATACTGTTTAGGAGATTCTGAATTCAAATTCTTTGAAAAAAGAGTTGCCAGTATTTTATCATTTCGTATTTTTGTTTTTTTTTTAAGTTTTTATGAATACGGCTGTAAGCATACAACCGATATGGAAACGGACAAGGTACTCATCAGAGTACCTAGTTATTCTCAAAAGCAGTAACTATTTTGTGAATAATTTAATAGCAAAACATTAACTCAACAACAACATCAATTTTAAAAAAGACGTAAGTAAATAAAATAATTTATTACAGCAACAGGCAGCAGCTACATCGGTATACGCAGCGACCGCAGCCGAACTCGAAGGGGTCACCGGCTTATACTTCAACAACTGCTTCTATTGCGAAGAATCGGCCATGGCCCGCGACAAAAACATAGCCCACGAACTGTTCGCCATGACGCTCAAGATGGTAGCCGCTCGCGTCGGTGCAGATGGCCTGCAGAAATACTTGGAAAAATACACGACTACAAAACCTCTTAGTAAAGAGAAATCATCGGATGGAACGGAAGAGACGGCAACTAAAGAATAAGTTTATGAATAAGGGGATTTAAGAGATAGTGTATATTATATTATTTAACTTACGAAGCAACCAAAAATTATATTTTTGTATTTATCATTCCACTGTATACCTCATAGTTAATCGTTTTTATTCTATCTACTAGCTGACCCGCGCAACTTCGCCTGCGTTACATTTTTCATTAATGCTCCGCTCCTATTAGTCGTACCTTGATGTTATATAGTCGATTATGATCTTGTCCATATCCCAGGCTATATATCTGCCAAATTTCATGACGATCCGTTCAGCCGTTCAACGTGAAAGCGTAACAGACAGACGACACAGTTACTTTCGCTCTTATAATATTAGTATGGATAGCCTTCCTCGATAAATGGGCTATCCAACACTAAAAGAATTTTTCAATTCGAACCCGCAGTTCCAGAGATTGGCGAGTTCAACTAAACAAACAAACTCTCAAACTTTATAATATTATAAGTATAGATACCTACTGATATTATAAAAACTGAAGATTATGTTGTTGTTGCGCAGGTCAGCTAGTCTAATATAAAATATTACATACACTCTTAGAACAATTGCTATTCTTATTGATCCTGGCTTGTCTGACAGTAAATCCTTTATAAATTATATTGGTAAGCAATATTGCAATAGACTAGGGTGAATTTTTTAAATATGCTCGGATGGCAAAATCCGAAACTGAGGATTAGCGAAAAACACTGAGAGGAGTCTCGAGCCCGATTTTGATTGATGAAAAGTAATTTAAATACTGCATCGATTTTTGAAAAGTCGTATTCCAGGAATCGAAATTTGTTTTTTTTTTTTAAATCAACCATTTTGAAAAAAAATCTCAAATCATTTTCAACAAATTACTTTTTATACTGACTTATCCTACTCAAGGAACTTATACTACAACCTGGAATGTGCATTGTCAATTTGACACCAATATAAAAATAAACCTTATGTTAATGAAGTTAAGTTCTATTATAGACAATCACTTGGTCAAAGAGAAATCCGGTCCGAGAGAGAAAGCGCTTGGAGAGCCCTGTGTCCCTTTCTAAAGGGTTGCCATAGTAGGGTGCCCATAATTAACGAAATTATAAGTTTATTTACCTACACAATGCAGCATATAAATAGGAGGTAGTCTTCAACGTAAGCATAATAAAACTTTATATGGAATGGTGTACCAAATACTTAAAAGACGTGATCATGAAATTTGACATTTCCCGAGGAACATTGTAGGGAAATGGCAAAAAAGTTTCAACTTCCCATATTAATCGCTGATTTAGGTGTGTCACTTCGTATATTTTAAATAAATTTTAAAAATATAATTTCAGACTGCCTGGAGAAGAATCAGGGAGGAAAAATGGCTTGATGTCATTCCAAGTCATTCAAATATAAAAAAAATATTCCGTTATTTGCAGTCTTCATTTCAGGCCCCAGGATATAATAAAACATAGTTTAATGCGTTTTACTTTAATCCATCCTTAAAGCATAATTATTATTAACTTATGAAATCAAATTTTATTATATCCTATTATATTAGTCTCTACCTACATTATATTGGTTGGTCACCCTAATGAAAGGGACAGAGGGCTCTCGCGAAGCTATCTCGCTCGGACCGCGTATCGACAGCCTGTGCACATTCCAGGTTGTAGTATAAGTTCCTTGATCCTACTAGACTGGATTTTTGAAAAAATATATTTTTTTTTTTTTCATAAATCCTGTTTTGCAGTTATAGATTCTCGGGCCCGATGCGGATGAAAACTAAAATTGTATCATAGATTTTTGAAAAAATAATCAGTCTTAAAAGTATTTTGTTAAAAATAAGCTCTTTTCTTTAGTTTTCCATGTCATTGTGTTATTACTTACAAGAGTTTGATCCTTATTAGCAACACTTTCGGATAGTGTAATAATACAGGTGGTTTTTTTTTTTCAAAATTAGGTAACCGGTTCGGTTTCTGGCTAGGAATATGTACTACCGATTTTTCAAAAATCCAATGATCTAGTTTTAGTTTTCATCAAAATCGGGCTCGAGACTCCTTTCAGTACACCAATGTTGTGTTCACTAAGAACTTCCGAACTAAAATAACGAAATAATCAGAAGTACGCTCCAGCTCAATAGTGCGTCAACCCGCCACTTGCGATATCACGATAATGAGTGAGAGTCACAACTCAGCTAGGCCATACATTTATTTGTGTATAATATGTCACCAGAAAATTGCAGACTCGGTAAGATTGCATTGTAATAAATCTTTGATTAGATTATAATTTCTCGATACTTATGTTATGCAAAAATGGTTTTGTATAAGTATATTAAATCCCATCCAAATTCAATAGTTTCTAAAATCCGGGCTGAACCAATTGGTTCCAGTAAACCGCGAATTGATATAATCTCAAATTCTATTTTTTTACGTTTACAGTTTATTTTAAGGTTCCCCCGGACGATAGAGATTATGTGTCTTATAGAAAACATACCTACTTAGTTTCCAATGTCAGGCGATGTTTTACAATCTTACGGCGTTTGCCATTTTCCGGTGATATGATGTGGTTTATAATATATAAACCACATAATCATCTTCCAATTCACTTTGTATAGTCTGAAAATTGTTTGGAATGTATTTCTTTGTATCTAACAAAGCACATTGCAATGGATACTTCCAATAAAAAAAAATGTTTTTTTTAAATATTTTTTGTATCTTTATTAACGGTGAGTACGTATCTGTAAAAACTTATGGTGTAGGCATAGGTACACAGTAAGTATAATATTTTAACAGAAATAAACAACTAAAAGCTCTGATGTTTTTTCTTTGATTAGGTACAATATTTTTAACTCAACAGGACCATAATAGATCGTGGAAAAGGCCTACTTACCGAGGCCGCGAGGAAACCACGTTATAAAAAAAAACAGCCAATCCGCTATTATGAAGAAAACTTTCTGTATCGCTATACTTATCCCCAAAATAGTGATACATATGAAAAAATCGAAGAACATTTTTTTATGTAAGTAGGTAGATTCTTTGCATGATGAACAATTTTTGTCTCACCTATTTTTATGATCAACGACTCCATCCTACGCGAGCTAAAAAGAAAGACGAGACTCTCCACGACTTGTCTTGACTCACGAGTTTTGGGATTTTTCGGCCGTGTAGTTAGAAAAGATAGCAATAACCTCGAACAACACTGATGGTTACTGGCAAAGTGGATAAAACGACCAAGAGGTCGCAGCCCTTTGCGGTGGTCAGACCAGATAAGCTCTTCTCTAGATACGAAATTTTCATGTTGCGCTTGAGGTTGCGCTTCACTTGGCCAAGGATAGAGACAGAGATGGCGAAACATCGTCAGGGAACAGATGTCAAGGGAGGATCACGCACGAGCCTCAGTAATGAGGAGTGCGACTTGAGGAGGAGGATTTTTGTGACAAAAATTTACTGTTTAGCTGAAAAATGCAAAAAACCGATTTTGCAACATTTGACCTTGAATTTTTTTTTTGCACACGTCTGGTCTATGAGGATTTTTGATAATTTATTTGTAATGGTGTTCCCAACATTCATACCAATTTTCAGCTAATGCGAATTAATGTAACCTTACCTACCCCTTTTTTTGAAGTTAACTTGACTGTGTGCTATATTATGTAGGTCAAGGAACTTCTATTACAACCTGGAATGAGCATTGTCAATTTGACACCAATATAAAAATAAACCTTATGTTTATGAAATTAAGTTCTATTACAGACAATCACTTGGTTAAAGAGAAATCCGGTCCGAGGGAGAAAGCGCTTGGAGAGCCCTGTGTCCCTTTCTAAAGTGTTGCCAGGAGGATTATTCCCGAATTTAGTAGGAATGGTAGGAAAAAATAATATTGTCGTGTCTTATTAAAAAAACATTAACTTTCGTTCTGATATATTTCTAATATTTTTAAATTATCTGTTAGAATTAGAACATTTTTTTAGCAATAATTTGGATACTGTATTGAAATGTAATTATAAAGAAAAGATTATTAGTAGAATATATAATTATATAAGTTAGACTGGTAACCCACCAGCCATATTTATTTGTTGTAAAACAATCAATTTCTTTATTCGGATGTAATCAAGATGGTTAAAAAGTGTGCGATTCAAAAGCTGTTCGGTTGCAAAAGCGAATCCTATGCAGGATGCGGTGTTTCTTTCTTCAAGTAAGTATATTGCAATTCTCAAGTAGGGTGCCCATAATGAACGAAATTATAAGATTATTTACACAATACAGCATATAAATAGGAGGTAGTCTTCAACGTAAGCATAATAAAACTTTATATGGAATGGTGTACCGAATACTTAAAAGACGTGATCATGAAATTTCACATTTCCCGAGGAACATTGTAGGGAAATGGCAAAAAAGTTTCAACTTCCCATATTAATCGCTGATTTAGGTGTGTTACTTCGTATATTTGAAATAAATTTAAAAAATATAATTTCAGACTGCCTGCAGAAGAATCAGGGAGAAAAAATGGCTTGATGTCATTCCAAGTCATTCAAATATCAAAAATTATTCCGTTATTTGCAGTCTTCATTTCAGGCCCCAGGATATAATAAAACATATTTTAATGCGTTTTACTTTAATCCATCCTTAAAGCATAATTATTATTAACTTATGAAATCAAATTATTGGTTAATATATTATATCCTATTATTTTAGTCTCAACCTACATAATATTGGTTGGTCACCCTAATGAAAGGGACAGAGGGCTCTCGCGAAGCTATCTCCCTCGGACCGCGTATCGACAGCCTGTGCACATTCCAGGGGGCCTAGACAAAACACTTTTCTGTAGCGTTAACGTCAGACGCTGACGACAAATGTATGGGAATGACATTAGGTGTGGAAACGAAACGTCATCACCTAATGTCATTCCCATACATTTTGTTTGTCGTGAGCGTCTGACGTTAACGCTACAGAAAAGTTTTTTGTCTAGGGGGGCAGGTTGTAATAGAAGTTCCTTGATGTAGGTACAGTAAGTAAAGAGAAGACAGAAGTTCTTAACTGTAGGCCGTGGGGGAATTGAACTTTGTATGGTATGGACCGTGATCCACAGTTTTTTAGTTCTTCTTTTTATCGGTCTCTTCCACAACAGATAGGTTTCGTTCGGTAACTACATGAGATACAGACCAGTTTATTCTAGGACCCCAAATGGCGGGTAATGGTCTAGTTCTTCTACAATTTGCTTCGTTCCGGTAACTCGACAAGGTAGGACTTTGAGCGGCCAGCTTTACTGCCCATAACGAATTTTCGAAGCAATTTTATTTACGAGGCTAAGTATGAGCGTTCGAAAATACAAATACCATGCCCGACACATAGGTGACACCTGACGTCAGACTCAAGACCTTTTAAAAACATGTTATCGAGAATGCAAGTTGTAAATGAAACCAAATTTTTAGTATACCTGTGTCTGACGTGCCTGTCAATGTTATCTGTGGAAAAATATGGCGACTTTGACATTTTATGTGTCAAGGTAAAATTGTCAAGAAGAAGTAAAATAAAATATTGAATTATTCGTGTTTTATAGTCAAATATTAAAATATTCCGTGTTTTTTATTTAATGATCATTCCATTGTACATAATAAATGCGTAAAACTCAAACAATAAAATAAATCGTGATAATATAGATGAAATTAATGATGCTGGTTCGGACGCTCCTAACGGTCATTGAATTTCCTTTTAATCTTAAAAAATGTTCCAAGCATTAAAAAAATAAATAATGTCGTTGATAATTATGGTTGTGTGTGTACGTAAAACTTTAAAAAGTTAGTGATTGCCTTCGTCAAGATGGGGGACAAAATTAATAGAGAATACTACGAGCCTGGGGCCACAGCCTTCAACTACAATAATGTGGTAAGTAATCATTATTGCTTCACTTTTACCTTAAAACACAACACAATGGAAACGATTGACCATCGTAGTTTTTAACTAAGAATCTTATTTACCAAGTCGATTTGGGTTTCTACCACAGTCGATATTCCACGCAAATTATGTACGAAATAAAGTTTTTTCTATTAAATTGTACTTAGCACTCGGCTGAAATAACCTTGGAACATGTGTAACTTACTAAAACAAAGATATTTGCACCAGTAGGTACTTATCGTAGTGCTAAAGGTCGACTATCATCTCCTGGAACATGATACCCCCCAGAGAGTTTAGAGTGTATTATTTTTTCAAAAGGCATTTTTAAGTCTAGCATTATTCTTTTAAACCTTCCTCTAAGGATAGCTATGGCTAAAATATTGATTTATTTTGATTATACTAGGTACTTATTGCTTTGAAATTAACCTTACAAGGTGCACAAACAAGATATTGCTAGTTACTGCAAAAACATTGAATTGAAACTTTAACCTTCTAGTCTTTTGTTTACCAGGAAATTGTAATAAAGTTGCATATCTAAAGCCATGTCCTTTGCTGTGTTAATATAAAATATGATCTTGTTGCATTACTACACTACCTTGAACATGTACTATCTATTATATTGTAAAATGTTATTAGAAGACTTTTAGCGGTTTTTATCTACAGATCATATAAATTACCCCTGGAACTAAGTTCCGGTGTGTATATTGTCAACTTGTTTTTGGCAAGGCTAAGTTGGGTCAGAGAATACTTGAACTAGGGGTGGGGTCTTCTAACCTTCTACCTTTCCTCCTTTAATGGGGTTTAACCAACTGCAAAAAAGCAGAATAGAAGAATCTGTTCCTTTTTTTGAAGGTGGTTATTTTTTTTATTTTTTATTTATTTATCGTTTATACGAAAGAATACAATATTATTTATTTAAATAGCTGAAAAAAATATGTCATCCAATTACAAGTAAACGAAATTGTGTATTTTGCTTTCTAGTGACTTTCCAGTGGTGTTTACTAATTACAAAAAAATACAACCGGCTTCCAAATATAAAAAGTTATTATAGATTAAAGATATAGCTATAAAAGCCAATTTATAAAAAGTTTTTATAAATTGGCTTTTTGTTTCAGTGTTTTTGTAGGTCATTGGCTCATTGCATCCTAATATGCACACTCAGCCACACTTTAGTTGTAATACTTTCACTGCCAAAATAACCCTTACTGCTAGAACATAAAGTGCTTTCAACGCCAAATTGTTACCAGTGATAGGTGGTTGTCTGAGTATCATAATACTTGGAACGACCGGAAATAGAAAATTTGGTAGAATGGCCAGACACTCTTTCCTTTTTCTGTGGGGGAAACCCTCATGAATATTTTCAGTTTGGGAAGCATGGAGTGTTCTGTTAGACTCCTGCTAACATAAACCCCACAATTTTGATTCTATGTCTACCGCTACTGTGAGTCGTATGTTCATCTAACATAATTAGAAAATAATCACTTTGGCTGCTAAGTCTCACATAAGTATAACAGAATCCAAAGTATCAGTCCACAATCCGCCTACACCAAGTGTCTCAGCCTCAGCATATCATATACTGCACTTTGCTTAGTTTACAAATCATCAACTTAAGTTTCATTCACAAGCACATATTAACTCACCCTCTGTACCTTCCAAGTATTTGCGTGCTTTGCTTACAGAATGTCTTATCTAGCAGTTGTTTAATCCTTAATTCTAGGAATATTTTGTTATTGTTTGAGTTATATTTAGCTTAGGTGTATGTGTTTTGTTTTTATTTTATATGGTATCTGTTTATTATAACAGTAGCTATTTTTATCTTTATTTTATAACTGTTTGTTATTATTTTCCTGTATTATTTAAAGATAGGTGAGCTCAAAGTTAAAAGATATTATTACAGTGAACAGTTACCAATGCTTATAAGAGCTGTTTTAATTTAGGATATACTTAAGAGTTGAAGACAATAGTTATTTTCCCGGTCAATTTTTTTTTTTAAATTATATTTTTCAATATTGTTTACTTTTTAGTTGTGATTATAAAACAAAGTAATTTCTGCATTAAAATACAAGTTATGAAATGTCCAAACTGAAATCTGCAAAACCAAGTAAGTACCTACAACAGAAAAATTACAAAAGTTTAAACATAATTTTGCTGTATCTAATGTGTTACACCATATTAGTATGAGCATTAAAGGAGCTACTCGCAACATTAAGCACGTCAAAGTAATATGTGGCAATTTACCAACATGTGCTTACAAAATATGCAAGATTATTTGAATTAAATGCCTACGTGAAACTCGTTCCAACGAAACATAGTACGTCTCCACCTTTACGGCCAGATTCCGTAAGATTTCGCCATGATATGACCAGCAACCTATGTATTTATGTAAAATTATTGTTGATATGTAATGTCTACATGCTGAGATTAAAATATGAACTTATCTTTATAGCAATCGACGAACGTTAGGTTCCTCAGTTTCGCGACGCCTGTCTCCGTGATGCTTTATCAACAGCTTTTATATGCACACGAAGACGCAACGCCTTATGCGGCGAAGAAAGCAATGTGAAACTTTACATTAACAATTGTTTACATGCGCTGAACTCAACAACGTTTTGTAAACATTTTAATTGGAAATTATGACTGTTGATTATGAACCAATGTTTGCTTCGTGAAAGTATGTACAGTCAGACTAGAAATGCCGATGATATTAAAGTCGCATGCTCTTACGTATAGGCGTTATTCTTCGCCTGGTTCCAAGTGCTTCGGCGCGGGAAGTTAAAAAATAACACGCCATTGTTCACAATTTTCTATTTTGCCAACAGTTTGCCGATGAACAATAATAGTATCTTGATCCCACGACGAGACAATGCGATGTGGGCCAAGCAGCTGACACAATTTAATTTGCACGAAACGCCATGCCGCCACCGCTGTATTAATTGTGAAGTAAAGTAATATCTACTTTTTACTCCCACGCTTCCACCTGTGCGATGCGATCGTTTATGCATCCATGTACGTAGAGTAGCTTGTTCTGTGTAAATAACTCATTTACATAAGGATGTAGGAGCCTCGCCAGTTCGCCACATAAAGAATTCGCGCAGCATCTGCCACCGCGCAGCTGTCGCGTATGTTGCAAGAAACCACTTATTTCGGAGCCTGTATAAAGATATGATTTATCATCCATGTTTAAATGGAAGAGAGAAGATAAAATAATAGGTTTTCGTTTAATTGCATCCATGTTTGCTGTATTACTCATGTATTTTCTTTCATGAGTCGATTATGGCATCGTGCATCGATATCAAAGGTTTGCAAACACGTTTTCTTGTTTGCAATGATTAAACGGATCAGTTTGATTCACCGCCACCTTATAGATACTGCATTGATTTGGCCAACCTCAAAGCAAAATACGCACCTTGATTTACACCTCCACCACCAATATTATTCTTCCTCTCCCGAAAGTGACGTACCATTCCCACTGTTAACGCAAACACCCTAAAAATAAAAGGCAAATTTTCTTCGCAGAGTAATTTAGTTTTTGTAACTATAATAAAGAAAGATAAAACGATTTTTTATGGCGTCTAAGGTCGCATGTTCGAAGTATGGCTGCTGTCGGTGCCAGGGTACCAGGGACGACGCTCGCGTGAACCGTCCCCTCACTACCATACCTTACATTTTGTATGGAACTCGACAGCGAGCCGAATTGCATTCGTTAGCCACGAATATTATCATGTTTTTGTAAAGAATTACTTATTACCTTTTTCAATTTTACTGAAATTCCGAAGACTTAGACGTTATGCTACGTCACTAAAGTGTCCGCCAAAAACGATATTCGGTCCCAAGTTTTTTGGATACCTACATGTTAATTTTTTATCTATGCATAATTTCCTATAGCATAATTTTGCAATGCAACCCTTTTTCTAGTGCATCTTTATAGTCCACCGTTCATAGATTCAATTGTAATAGGTGTCGACGCAGTTCCTTACGCATTTTTTAATCACAAGCCTATTTACCTACCTATTTCATTAAAGATACCAACTCCATTAACGATTATCTAGATATTATTCATAGTTTTCAGACATTGTTTCGTGTACACTCGATATTAAAATTGTATAAGGTACGTAACTACCGATCGCGTGTTTGTGGCAAAACCTATCTACCTAGTTGGCAATGCTCAATGTTCGGCTCTGTCAGCCAGTCTGTTTCAGAGAGTTGCGAAATATTTTGCAGCTCGCAAGTCGCGACCTCCACGCTTACCATTGTTACTTTTATGTACAGTCAATCTATAAACATGTGCCTCAGTGTCTCGTGAAAGAAAAGCAATGAAAAAAATCTTGTTTCCAAAAAAGAAAGTGAGGAAAACGGTGCGTGTTATAATGTAATGTTATAGATAACGTGTAGTGGTGCACTTAGCGAGAACATTGCACGGGTAAGCTAATCAGATTCATTATCTCATATTCCTTCATACTTGAGCCGAATAGAAAGTCATTTCTTTTTTTTTTCTTTTGGAAGAAAACTGTTATCTTGCGCATTATCCCTGCATAAACCGATCCGGGCTCAGTATTGCGCCTTGCGCTTAAACGGTTGCAAAAACTTATTTCGTGAATTCTCGACAAATAGGCTCAATTCGTAATGTAGTAAAAAAAAATAAGCAGGAAAACAGTTTCCAAATATGCATTTTTCTACCATATTTTGCCTCGAATCGTGGACGTGCGTAAAGTACTGCTGTCTGTGACATACCGTCATCCATTCGCCTTGCGTCATTCGCTCGTTCTAGTCCAATCGCTTTTTTACCTTATTTCGATTACATCAACTAATTTCGCGTTACATCGATACCAGAAGTTCTGTGAAGATGGAAGAATTTCCATTAAAACGTAATGTTCATTTTGCGCAACATTATAATAGCTTATTGACGGGTTAAGAAGGCTTCCATCTAATCAGATGCTTATCTCTGACTTCTGATATCGCAACGGACACTTCCATCTTAATACAAACACGATGTTACAATAAACACTTTATTTCTGTTAATGATTGTGTTGTAAAATTCTATTTATAAATTGCTTTTCAAGACGACAAAGGAGATAAATGTTGAAATTATTTGTCTTGTCCGTCAGTCTAAATTATTTCTCAACTTTAGGAACGCAAATTCAGAAACATAACCTCTATTTATCTATACTTAAATCAACTTTTTATATCGTCATAACATTGTTTAATTTCGAGGTCTACCAATCACGTCATTAAGATGCGAAACGAGTTGCACCAAGTTGGGGCCGATTACAGATCTTAAACACTTAATCACTGTCATTACGAATGCAACAATGGAAAAGTCTATAATATTCTTTCCTCCATATGGCTTCTAAGTAGAGATTTCTAACCGCTAAATGGTAGACTGTTACGTTTTATATCGATTCGAATTTACATCGTTCTGAATTGGTGGGTAATCGATTGCTCATTTCTGGTGTGGTGTACACTTATTAGAATCCGTATCCAATGCAAAGATGAAAGCTTTGCCACTCATATTATCATTTTGTTGCATGTCTGGGTGTATTACATCGTGGTTGTACATTATTCGCGTTTGAACGGTAATTAGTTACTTTCTCCAGTTATGTTTCCGAACTGCTAATAGATTGTACTGACAGTTAAATAAGTATTTTCGTAGTTTTGACCTTCACCTTTGACTCTGTATTGAAATTAATGAATAAATCTTTGCTAGAGAGGTTTATTTAAATAAAATATACATACAGGTAGATATTTAAGAAACAGATGCGATAAGTGAATAGTTCAACACTTCCATTGCTTTGCATTTGCAGTGTTTGCTGATGTACACTTCATGTAAAGCTATATAATGGAGATGTCGCAGCCAACTGGCTTAATCAGCCGTTTAATTGACTTTTTATTGAACGGCGCCGTTTAATCAACGGCCTTAATGACATCCAATGCGTCTAATACAACATTTAATGAACGAGCTAACTTCGGCGCTCAGGACGGACAGGACAGGACGCTTAGGGCACCCTGACACGGATAGTTAAGGCTCCGTCTTAACTATCCGTGTCGGGGTGTCCTAAGCGTCCTGTGCCCTATGTTCCGCTTATTGGCTAGACAAGTCATTAAACGATATTGAACCAAGTCATTTGCCTAGCTGTTCGATTAAATGCCGGGAAGTCACTTAAGCATGAAAGGGCGCCGGTCAACGTAATGGCTAGGCAGCCAATTAAACGGCTGATTAAGCTAGTTGGCTGCGACAGAGACACCCTTTATTTCCTGTGAATTAATTTTGAATCGTTTAAAAATTAACGTAAAGTAGAATTTTTTGAACGGAAAAGTACACCAGCAGCCCTACTTATAGTCACCGTTTTATTTGTTGAGTATTATATTAGTCTAATCAAATAGTTGTTAAGTATAATATTATCTAGTCTAATCAAATACCTAGTTGTTTAAATTTTATTTTCTTCGAAACGACATTGTTAGAAGCTGTCATTGGCAATTCGTATTGAATCTAACGGGTTCAATCTTTTTTTCTCTACAAAAAATAATCTCAATATCCTGCGTGATTTTCCCTTGTGTGTGTGACGTCAACAGGTTAAAAATAAATCATTGCTCGCTCCGGCCCCGGCGACACACCGGTGTGTCGCGAATTTAATGTTTATTTACCTATTACATAAGATTTTTTTTTTTTTGGGAATTTTGACATGTCGGGGCCGCAGCGGTTTAAGGTTCGATTCTTCGATATGGTTAATTGAACTCGTAGGTCGCAGTCTACTTTTAGTTCTCATACGAGGTTCACATACTCGTAGGTACATGGAATTCCTAGCCAGTCACTTGTTAGGCTTGCTTACGTTTGAAACCCTACATTTGTTTGCAAGGCCAGCCGTTTGCGGAAACAAAAATTATAATTGAACTTATTGAATTGACATTTAAAATATTTAAAACGCAACTTTATAAATTATGAACACAGTGCTTTACCAGTCACTTCGGAGGACCCCAAATCAGTTTATAGTTTTCCTCTGTGAAGATATCTAGGTCCCACGAGTTTGGACCGGGGAGTGATGAGTCAGTCATAAAGTGATGCCTTACGTATAATCTTACGTACATACATGTCGCAGCCAACTAGCATAATCAGCCGTTTAACTAGCTGTCTAAATGACATCCAGCCAACTTGTCTAACAGTAATAACAGTACTTAGATACGATTACAACACGGATTATACGATAAAATACGAAAACAAACAAAACACGATATTATGTACCTTGATGTTGTTGGTTACTCTTTGAGTTTATTTTCAAAATGTTGGTAGAAACATTTGTAAGAGTTTTATACTTACACCAATATTTTCATTTAACAACAACATGGCTAGGCAAACCATAAATTTTAGTGAGTCAAGTCCTATGCCTAGCCGTTCAATTAAATGCCGGGATCGCATCTAAGCCACTTAACTAAATGGCGCCGTATAATGGTATGGCTAGGCAGCCAATTAAACGGGTGATTTAACCAGTTGGCTGCGACATACATACAACACTCATCTGCAAAATCACTTCACGATCATAGTACGATCAAATAGCAATAATGTGCACATATGCGTACCAAATAACGAAACAAGCTTTCTAAACGCAGCCCGCATTTCCGTGTCGTCACGCTTGCTGCGCACTGTTGTCACCGCAGAGTAACCACTAACATGCAAGTACTCTCCGATCTAGCTAATTACCATGGGGACTGACCAGCAGACTAATGTAAAATAGTACTACATGGTTCCACCAAATGGATTGAAGGCACCGAGCTTAAAGGTTTGAAGGATTCACATGAGTTTTACGCGATTCAATTTGGTTGCATAATCCAAATACCACTTACCATCTACATCGGCATCGCCCAAAGGTTGACTGGTAGAAATGCCATAGGCAGTCCGCCTCTGTACATTTGTTTGCGTAAAGTCGTCAGCCTGGCCGTTTCCCAACTATGTTGGTGTCGGCTTCCAGTCAAACCGGATTTAGCGGAATACCAGTATTTTACTTGGAGCCGCTATCTACTAGACCTCCACAACCCATTAACTGGGTAAAACGGTACTTCTTGGCAATACCGGTGTCAGATTTTCTGGCTTCTGACAATCTGTAACGACTGCCAAAGATCTACATAATATGACAGTCGGGAGTCGGGACCAACGGCTAAACATGCTCTCCCCACAGACCGACCTAGGCAAGAGTTGCTTAACCTTGAAGATCGAATATTAGCCTAGGTCGGCTATCGATATAATCGAAGTCGTGCCTAACACCTAGACATAGGATGCACAGAACAGGGAAGCGTGGCGTCAGGAAAGGCGGCTTTTACCGAGCACTGGGTGGTGATTCTAGGTTGAAATGATGTTCATGAAAATTTATGCTCCACGAATAGCGATTTAAAAACCGCCGCCTGAGCCTAGCAAAGGCTGCTACCATCTTGCTGATATCCATCATGTTTACCGTCGAGCAAGAGCTTTTCGTGCAGACACGAGAGGACTTGGACTTAATTACATATGACTTGTATTTACAGTAGACGTTTGTTGGCTTTACTCACGTGCTTATTCGGGGAATGTCTGCTAATTTCCGTACATAAACCGGAGCCCGTACATGAGCTGCTGATCGCCCGCGTGACGCGGCTTTGGGCATCCCCGTGTTCGTGATGACGTCAGTAAAGCCACAAACATACCTAAATCTAAGTAGGTACTTATTTAAGCATCATAAACATAAATTGTCCAATGAAGTTATTTATGAATAATTGAATACCTACGTCATGTTTATTATCTACATTAATGTTCTGTTTATTCGTCGTTAGCCTCGTTAAATGAAATAGGTATTGTCCTATTGGCCGTCTGTGCCTAAATTTCAGTATTTTACAGAATGCATGGTAAATTTGAAATAGAAATTTATTTAATGCTACCAAGCTTTTCCCTTTTTGTTAACTTCGAAAACAAAAGGGTTTGAAAGGGTAAGGTCGCATTTAAAAATACTAAGCGCGATTGTTTGATAATATTTAAGGGTAACGAGGCTAACATTTTCATGTGGAATTTATTAAACAATGAAAATGGGTCTTTTTGTGACCTTACCTTGTTAACTGGTAAAATAAGTCTGATTAAAATAAAGTAATTTGAAGGAAACAACAAAACTCGTGTTTTTATTTATCCTTCAGTTTTGTAAGTCAAAACTGATTTGACTCATTTGATTACCTGCCTACACAGTAGATACATTTGGCCATGTTGTGTGACGAAAGTCATTGCTTTGGTATCATTTGTTCTTTGCGACCTCGAGACATAAAGCCTAGCTTATTTATTTTTAGTTATTTGATTCCCCCCACGCACGTGTATTTTTATTTAATAAAGAATTTGAAAAGGCCATGTATGCTAGACATTCAACTAGCTTAGGTGTCCTTCAAAGGAATTTCATATTGTAAATCATGTAACGGTATTAACAACAAGGTATTGTCTCAAAGAATAACAATTGCAAGCATAGTGCTGGCTACCTGAAAAGTATTTCTGATGAAGTCATTAGTTGAATAATCGTGCCTTCGGAGGGTCCATACATATCATAATAACTAACTACTTGATCAGTAGTGATATCATGTGAATTATACTGAACAATAAAGAGTTCAGTATAATTCACATGATATCACTACTGATCAAGTAGTTGGTTATTTTGTATGTCGACTATAGAATTGATCTAGCAGCTAGATCCGTTATGGGAAGATCTTAACAGATCTTTATTTTAATCTGTGACAATGCCTTTCACATAGAAGGTGTCTCTGTGTGTCTACTGTCGTAGGTATCTGTGTACGTACCTAGTACCTCAGTCACTGTCAATATTTTTGCTACTATTTCAAAGGAAAATATGAATATATGATAGAACTAAACACAAATAAATAACTATAATGATATCAAAACAAGTTGAAAGCTTCAGGCTATCTACGAACGAACATACAATTCAGTTAACCGTGTATCTTTGAACAACAAGAGAAATATTGACACATAATTAGGTTTGAAGTTTATTTTGTAAATTTGCGGTAAAATTTTGTATTATGAAATTCAAGAAACACCTTAAATTACTGTTATCGGGTTTTCCGAATTCCATTTGAGTAACATTCACGTAATTAGCCAACGAAAGATGTGGTAAACTCTCTGAACTCGGTTAATGATTTTCACACTGACATGTTGGTAATGATGGTCATTGGTCATCCAGAGTGCTATTTTCTAGTATATCTAAAAACACATATTTAGAAAATATCTCTCTCCCTGAATATATAATAAAAACATTACATGTTTGTTTATACACTCCTAAGGAAATTGATAAGTAATGACATAAGATAACTTTGAAGAGATAACCCGAAGATATCAATAACATTCGTAATAGCGTTTGTCATAAGTAACTCATAATGAATAGCTAAACCGGTATACCCAACAATCGATTGAATAAACCATTATGCAACCCACTTACAAATGATTTTATCTCGATCATCAGCATTACCGATGATTTTTAATGGACACTGGTTCTGCTACCAAAAGTATCTTCATACCGATCCAATCTTTATATCGATTTAATCGGTTCTAGTATTTCGTGATTCGAAAGAGATCACTCTTATTGATGACCTGCTGATAGTGGTATTTTTAATACGTTTGCATGAATGATTTAATTTTTAAAAGTATTCGATAACTCATCGTCCATAATATAATTCTTCTTATTATGGCTATCTTCCCTCGGTTACAAGTTATTCCTGCCCATATTCATCTTATGCTATTAAGTTTTCTCTGCAAATCAGAAAACTAGTGTCCAACGCAAGACGAAATAAATAGCAAGAAAATCTGTCCCAACGCCGCAAAGCAAATTAATTTACGACAAAGATGGTAGGATAAATTCTCATTTGGTTGACTCCATTAATTTTGCTCTACGGTAACGCTAATGCTTTTTTTCCCTGGCAAGGATAAACTGGCTGTTGAAAACTTATAATAATATATCTTATAATAAGATATAAGACCAGAACCTTCGTTTTAGAGAGTTAAATATGGAAAATCATAGTGGGTTGGCACTGCGTTAAATTAGTCTTTCATCGATAACTGGTGCTGTTCCAATTACTTCAGGTTGACTCATCCTGTACCTATGAGAATGAAAACGTTTGATCGAGCACGTACAGATTAGAAACTATTTCATCCTATAAATAAACCAATTGCAGTTTTCCTATCAACATCTTACCTAATGATGCTGCCACGCCAGTTTAAGTAGAAACCTTAGCAGATCTAGATCGCTCTATTTTTATTCGACTTGATCTTGACTCGAACAAATTAGCCGCCATGGTTGTGAACTCGACTGGTGTAACCAATATGCATCGAGGTGTGTACCTACCCAACGGTTTTCTAATGTGATATCGACGATCGCGTCTGGCCGGGGTTTCATTTCGCCGAGCCACTCCAATGCTACTATATTGTGACCAGTTTTTATATAGGACACTTGCCTCTGTTGTGATTATACCACGATAAACCAATGAATACTTCATAAGCATATTTTACCAGATCGTTTTCTGATTTCACAATAATGTGTCTTTGAATATTGTCAGAAAGTTGACGAGTTGTTCAGTTGTTACAGACATTATCTTCGAAACAATTGATATCAGGATTGATTTACAATCGACTAATTTGCGGTTTGTATTTTTGATAAGTATTGATTGAAGCCATATTGAAATTGTGGAACTTTCGAATAACGAGTTGACATTGCCGATCGGGTTTCTTAGAATTAGTGCTCGAAACGATCAAACGGAGAAATCCACTAAGTGCCAGTAGAGGTCTTGTTTGCTATACTTCTCTGTCACACAAACTTGCGACCTAGCTTGATAAATTTACCGCCGTGAACATTTCGTTGTACCTTATCGAAATATTTTGACTGGAGCATATAATTCAAAGTAACTGGTCACACTACACCACTCAATGTTATACTAACACTGTTATTAATATTAATAGCGGTGGACGCCACTAATATTATGTTGTGACTTGTCTTATATCCTGTCACTCCGAACTGTGTATTACGTATTTCAAGTTGTACAAATTGTTTCGAACCCTTTTCGCTGTAAAACTAGCGAACACTCACTAATAGCGAAAGGTAAATGAAAGTGAAATGTGAAAAGGAACATCTAAATATGCAAATATTTAGAGCAACAGCATATGAAACTAGTTCACCTCCTAATTCAGCTCAACGATGCTCGTAAATAGTGACAATTATTTTCGTAGTTCGTGACAGAGGTGATTACATATTTTGTTATGGAATAGGCGACATGACACGTCGTTAACCTATTTATGGGAAAGATAGGTAGTGGGTCGCGTTTTCACTAGCCCCACCTCGTGGATCCCAGAACATGACCAACCCTTTTGTAGCACGCGAAACAGGGGCGGAGAACAATTCGAAAACCACTGCACTGCATTACCTTACCTAGTTCTTTTCTGCAGTATACGATTACGTTGATTTGATCTTACAATTTTTTTTGCCTAAAAGCAACATGCAATGTTCCTTGTGAAATGCAGAGGATCATGCCCGGATTTTGATCAGTGGTAACAAAAACAGTCGTTGCCTTTAAAATTGGCTTCTTGAAAGAAAGTTTTCTTTGTTGTCAAACTTCGCTCTGCGGTTTAAAACTATCTACCCCAAATAAAAGTTTATGATGCAGAACTGTAATTATGCAATTTTGACTTGCATTTATTTATTGTTTATCGACACGATGTGAAAAGTGTACAGTGTGCGTTAGGCTTTCCATTCAACAGCTAATTGGTGGAAAGTGTTTTCTGCGCAGAAAGTCACAGTAAACTTAGTAAAAGTTGAAAAAACACACAAAATAAAAGTGCACATCGCTTGATTGACAGCCGCTGCAATAGACACTTTTTATTCAACGCGAAGCGCTCTACTTACCCATTCAACGTAGTACGCTAATTTTAAGACAAATTCGTGACAATTAACCGTATCGTAATGGTAGCCATTTAAAAATCGTGACAGTCACATTTATGGCTGATTTTTAGGGTAGTCTTATTAAAGATATCTCGAAACTTGAAAATGTAGTGTCAGTTTTTTGAATCCATGTTCAAAAATCGAAAGCTTTCGCTGTTACATAACTTTCCCTTTAACAAACGTAACTTAATTATGTGCACACGAGCGTACATTAATGTTCACGACTTGATCGCTAATGCCAATTTAGTTGATATTATCGGCTTGCGGTGCATATTATGTGTGTGTTACCAAATCTCTTTGTCTTTCAGTTCTGTAATTGATAATCGTCGGTTTATCGCTTTCGACACGAGGCTATTAATTTCACGTGGCTATCCTTAAGAGCGTTTACGCGGTACGGCTTTTCATACAATCTTTCAAATCCTTATTCTTCAAAATGAATGAACCGATTTTAACGAAACTTGGTATGCATACGCTAGATATCCAGGTCTAAATAGTTATAAGAAAATATTTTTGAAAAAGATTTCAGAGGGAGAGAGAGAGCGATTTTAAGTTTTCTATAGAAAGTGAAAAATCACTATATCCTTCCCCCTGAACTCTTTTTCAAAAATGTTTTCTTATAACTATTTAGACCTGGATATCTAGCGTATGCATACCAAGTTTCGTTAAAATCGGTTCATTCATTTTGAAGAATAAGGATTTGAAAGATTGTATGAAAAGCCGTACCGCGTAAACGCTCTTAACTCCGCTTCAAATAATATCCACGCTTCTATGTTGCTGTTCTCGAGAAATGTCTAATTCTTTGTTTTTGTGAAGTCGAAGTAGTCCAAACGATGACCAAAAATTGCCAAATATGGGAAATAATTCCTGTATGTGTGTATAAACGAATTTTGTCATAGTTGTAAGGAATGGTGTTTAAAACAACATACTAGAAGTACTGGAGGGTAGAGGGGGGTGTTTATAAAGGTCCCTTGTTTTAGTTTTTCGTAAATAACCCGTTTACAAGTTATTTACGAAAACTAAAACAAGGGCCACTGCCCATAGCAAAAAATGTTCTTATTAAATACATAAATAATCTACATAGAATTAAAAGGTTTTGTATTTTTTTTCGCTAGGATCAATATTAAAAAAAAATATTAAAGGGGAATAGTTTATTATTAATCAATTCTACACATAATGAATGTTAAATATATAGTCTATTTTTTATCTTGTATTTCTCATCATGCATGTATTTATTATCGACTTACGTAAGTTCAAATTTTCCGATTCGGAATATTTTCTTGTTTCATACCTTTTCGAGCGCTATTTTTTTTTTGTAGTCACGTCGTCCTTCGTTTATCACTACGTGATTGAAGAAGTCTTAAATCTAACTAAACTTTGACATGTTATGTATCGATTTATGGGCGTGGAAAGGTGGAGACCAAATTGTTTTCAGTGCGATAACTTCAACAGATTCCATTCGCCAAGACAATTCTTCTTCTCCACAGCTTCTCCGGATGCGACACAACCTCCGCGATCCATGGAAAGCGCAAAGGGGGTATTGCTAAGCTGTTCACAGCTAAATCAGACCTGATCCAAAAAATGTCAGACATTTTCAGTGAGCCCTCATGACCTGAGAGTATTGAATAGGCCGGCGCGGCGAGAAGCTGTTTCTGGCGATTTACCAAACGCCTGCCCTGGAACAAAACTTCAATATAACCGAAACTCAGCTTTTTTGAGAGCATCGATAAAGCCGAAATTAGATTTGGCCACTCTTCCTCCTACCAGAGGAGCTTCGAAGCAGCACTAGTTCAGAGTACTTATACCTTATTACCTACAGATATCTTTAATCAAATAATCACACAAGTTGTCGAGTAGTTTTGTTATAAATACAAGTATCTATTTGAGCCAAATACTTTGATCTTATTACTTTTTAACAGATACAACAATTTTCAGGATTATACGTGCCCTTAAAGAAAGTATATTTTTTATTGTCCATCTTCTTACTTCCATAAATCTCATTAAATATTGATCCTAGAGAAAAAGTGTACACAATCTTTTTTGTAGATAATTTTATGTAGATTACTTATGTATAAAAACATTTTTTGCTTTACACCCCTCCCACCCGATAGCTTCACCCCCTCCCCCCTGTACTTTCAGTATGGTGTTTAAAACATCATTCCCTATAACTATGCCAAAATTCGCTTATTTATTCACAATTTATTTCCCCTATTTTTCCTTCCTTGGGTGGACTAAAGCCCACCAACGGCCACCTGTGGCGTTGTCCGTGGCGAGCTGTAATTGCTGAAAAAACTGCACATAAAGAAAAATACTTATAATTCATCTAAGGATTCTTATTTCTGCAGAACATGATACAATCACATTATACGGACGATAATATAAAAACCAATGCGGTTTCTCCACACCGCAGACTCGGAAGTACTTACCAGAAGTGCAGTATCAATAAAATTATTCTTTTATAGCCAATATATGGTCTGCGAAGTAAGACATAAGATTTCAAAATTGCCTTAAACCACATCGCTAGGTATCGATTTCTTTTCGATGTTCCGGTCCAATTTCACTCCGGAACCAATTGAAGTTTATAATCTGTATAGCTTTTGTGCATATGTCCATACGTGGCCTCCGGCAGCAATTTGCTTGTTAATGTTGATTTATCGGCTGGTATTTTATAATCGATATTATTGGAGAAAGTGATGGCACCTGAAAGTAATCCTTTGCCATAGTTCACGGCTTTCATCAATCAGTCGCCATTGACAGGATTGCCTACATTAGGAACCCGTTTGTTTCTGATACAACTAGACGTGTTTGTTTAATTTAACGACTCGTTTTTAATAAATATTTAAATTGCTTCTGAATAAGTTGCTGTCTCGATTATGATGGGTTCTCAATTGGCCAGGCACGCCTGAGAATTTGAAAGTGATAGTATTGGTACGTGTTAAGTTATTTACTTTTTGCTGCATTTTTGTACAACAAAAGAAAACGGCCTAATTTTTTATGCTTTAGATATCGAATGGTCATGGAAAATTTCAATTACTTACGGTCTTAAATCGTGTAGGTACACGCGAATTCATCGTGAGGGCACCACGAAACTTCATTAGGTATCAAATAAATTATTCGTATGAATCGTGACGTACTTTCGTAATAGGTACGCGTTAAGCGTCTGTCACGTACAATATCTCTGACGGCGTCGGATTTTAATCGGCGAAAGTAGTTGCGTTGCGTGTTGCGCGTGCGCAGAAGTTTGATCGTTGCCGCGGTGTTGCCGCTGTAGTAGAAAGAACAGAAGGACAGACTTGTGACAGCTCGAGGATCCGTGTGTATCAAGAACATCACTCACATTAAATAAGCGCCAGCCCCCAATGGTCTTGGCAAAATTTATACATTTTGGATATCTGCAGCAACTACAAGAGCACATTCAAATTTTCAAGCGATGTTCCTAGTTTTCTCCGACACAAAGTTCGCAAAGCTTTAGTTTTCAAAGTGGTTCTTCGTTACTTGTATTTTCAGTTGTTAAAAGCGTCATTTTGTAGTAACTGACGCAATAAATGTCAGCAATTTGCCTTTCCTAGCGTTAAACAACTGTTTCCCTTTTAAGTAAACATAGAGGAATTGAATGTTAATGTAGATTAAATGGCGGAGTAGTCGAAGACAAGACGTAACGTGAAACCTTGAAGTATGATAGTTACAGTAATTTTGGGTTCGTACAAAAATTATGATATCTACACTTCTACACTAATATTATAAAGAGGAAAGATTTGTTTGTTTGTTTGTTTGAAATGAATAGGCTCCGAAACTACAGGACCGATTTGAAAAATTCTTTCACCAGTAGAATCCTACATTACCGATGATGGACATAGGCTATAAAATATTTTCAAAAAAGTTAGAGATCCGTATGAAAACTTCGATAATGTAACCCAAGGTGTGAGAAAAAATCCTTATATCGCGTACGCTGCGGAATCTATTGAGAATAGAGCAAAGTGATGTACTACAGTTTTATAGAGGTCATTGATATCTACAAAAAAGTCCGCAATACCATATGTCTAACTATTATGGATAAGTCACCATGACCGCTTTTCGTTCATATTATTCAAGCAAATCCCATGGTGAAATAAAAAATGGTGATTTTAGTATCATGATATTAATCCTTATCCATTTAAATGGTTTGATAATTAAGGTTGATTATGTCCGTGTAAATTACACTTTAAATTATTCAAAGCGGACCTTTCATACAAAAGTTACCACGGTAATAAACATGCTCGGAGTAAGAAAAATGTCACGGCTTGAGCGAACTGGGGAGAATCGTATCAATGCTTGGTCCGATGAAGTTGAAACACCACGGCATTTAAATGTTTTTGATAAAACAATAAGAATAACAAATGTTTGGATTTTTCGAAAATAAACTACATACATATTAAAGAGTGAAGCAGGGGTGATTAAGATTTTAGGTGAAGGCATAATTGCTTGCTTCAATTTATGTCGGAATGCTATGAACAAACTAAAAGCGGGATAATTGAAACAGATGTACCTAACAATTTTTGCATAATCAAACCCTGACGGGTTGAACGGGGCCGGGGTGAACAGTTGCGCTGAACCTGGGCTCGAGACAAGTGAGATTCTGTCAACAGTGCCGTGGCGTACGCGATTGTCTATACGTCAAAAATTTATAGGATTGACAGATGCCATCGAAATGTCACGTGACCAAATTCCTACATTTTGGCATTTCGACAGTCGCATTCGCTAATTAAATGGTACATTGTCGAGGGCCTCCTGAGACCATAGAATAAGTAGAAATGGCTAAGTAATTAATGAAAATCGTTGTGCTTAATTTTCCAAAACTAACCTTTATAAGGGGGTATAGGGGGCGTTGAAGTTTGTGGAGTACCTACTAAATCCACGCGGACGAAGTCGCGGGCGAAGTTCTAGTAATTAAAATAAAAGGCTTTGATTAGGTTGAAATTATGGTGAGTTTAATTAGTTCCCTATGACAAAATTATTTAATCACGTGGAGGAAGCGATATATTAAAACATATGTAAAAATAAGTACTACCCTACCCTAACAAAATTTCCTGAAAACGGTTCTAATTTTAACGCGACCGCACGATTCGTTCATTTTGAAATTACAATTTATTCCGCACAGAGCCGTAATTGAAAATATCGAAACAATTCTATTAGATGGACTATTTCGGGGCCGAATGTATAATTGTCCTGATTGAGTCGATGCTGTAAGTCATTACGCGATCGGACCACGTCTTTCTGTTCTGCGGGCTGAAATCGCTAACGCGCTTTCATTACCACATTTACACAATTGAACATTGTCAGTACCAATTGCGAAATTAGATCGTTGTTAAATTGCTTTTCGTCATATGATTTAGTAAATAACCGTCAAAACTGACAGGTGTGTTATACAGAAACGTAATAACATAAATTTTGATTCTATGTTACGTCTACTCCCATTGACAGTAATTGTGTTATTATGTTCCTACCTTCAATACATAATAACAATTTGGGTACTTACTTACATATCATTTTTGCCATAGCCGGACTTGCATGGCGTGTCTGCTGGATATTCATTAAATTAATGAAGTAGCAATTTCGACGATGCCTCACCTAATTTTGTCAAACGTACTAATTTATGGAGAGCGATCTAAATGTACGTTGCTTAATTACCCCTGGAGACTATAAATTGGCAAGTTCCTGTGTTTTAAGGCTTGAGGTCAACAACCACGCCCGTTGTGATCGCAGACGTCATCCGATTACTCTCGCTTCTTTCGACTCCGACACAAGCGGGTTACTGTGTCACTTTCTTCGTCTTCCGCCACTGATTTTATCAATACTTATATGTTACATTATGCAAAATATATTTAAATCAGTAACGTCACATCACACGCTAACAAACCAGGCCTTTCCGGTGGGAAATGACACTAAAATGTCAACCGTAAATCAGGAGATCGGATCATTAGTGTGACCTGACGAAATTAAAAATGTTGGGTAAATTGGAAAATGCAAAATCAGTCATGTTTTGTTCCAGTATAAAAGGACAAAGGAAGCACAATCAAAAGCGCGGTCGATACAGGCAGAACACATGAATACTAACACCCCGTTCTCAAAGATATCCGATGCGTGCGACGGCGACGCTCTAAATATATCAGCTCACCAACTGTTTCATTGGTTAATTAGCGAGGCAAACACGTTTCGTTTGTTTTAATCACGTTCTGATGACTTATAAAACTTTCTTTATAAGTGCATTGTCAAATTTCTCTTTGCAAGAACGCGTGCCAGTCTCTTGGTAGTCGACACAATGGTCAAATTAGTGTGTTTCCATCTGCTATTGTTAACACCCAAATCGAGAACTTCCATAATTACAGCTCTTTAGTCTGAATTGTACGTGGAATTAAAAAAACTACTGCGTAAAGAGCTTGTTTTAATGTACAATAGAGACTTTTTTTAAAGCATTTATACCAAAACAATATGACTGCATTCCGATTAAAAGGGTGCATTCTAAGTAACCTGTTCTTAAAGACACGTGTAAAATATCAAAACATTGCTAGAGCCGCACGTGGAGAACTATAACGTGCTGACTTTGTAAATTAGAAAACTGTCTAAGTAGTGACAGGGTAATAGCTTCTTTGCAAACTTCCTGCAACCTTGCCTCGCTCTATGAGCAAAACATCGTCATTTGGTTAAAACTTCACTTTAATAGAAGTGTTCGGTCTGGCAGTGGCATTAGCCTGAAATCACGACAGGGTCTTCTAGGTACACTTATAGGTTTACACTTGTAAGTGTACCTATCTAAATTAAATAAGATTAATGTTTCCTTGACCAATGAGCACATAACGTTGCTTGGACGTCGTCACTGGATGAGCTAGTACCTTAGCTTGTGCAACCTTGCGCAGACGCCGAGCAAACTTGACCTAGCCGAACTGTTGTATCCAGTTAATGATTGGCGTTGGATGGACGCTAAATGTTTTTTTAATAGGCGTTATCCATAAAGTCGTCAATCATTTGTGAATTACCACTGACATCTCTATGCATAATTCAAATGGCTGTAGGTGTCTTATTTGAATTCATTTTCATACTAATACGATGAAAAGAAATTTGCTATCTTCACATAATTTTATTGGTTGCTAAGAAAATAAACAGTTATTTCCAGCCTGTCAGTTCTTGAACTAAATAATATAAATTATCTTTCCATGCCTTGCTTGGTGATTTGTGTCAAAATATCGTAAAGCTGCTGCGCTTGAAGTTCTACTTATTTTTGAGGGTAAAAAGCGTGACAGACATGTGTATACAATTATATTCTCTGATGGAAAACAAACATAAATCTTTTCATGTTTAAATTGGTTAATTGCTTCATCTTGGGTTTCCTCGGTTTACTGCGAGTGTCCGCTAAGAATAACCGTTCTACTTCCTTTATTATCTGCAACCTTAGATAAAGCTAGACAAAAGTTTATTTTGTTTGATAATTTTATCAAAGAGTTTAGTTAGGCGAGTCAATTTTCGTCTCATTTTATCCAGCCACTTCTAACAACACCTACGGGAGCCAATCCAGCCACTTCTAACAACACCCACGGGAGCCAAATTCTAAACCAAGAAAATTCTGCAGTAAATTCAATTCTAAATCCGTTACCTTTGTCTCTATTATGATACAATATTGTTTTAAGTTCCGTTTTACCCACGAATTAACCTTAGCTGTCGCAATATCCACATGCTCATTATAATTATTCTTCGAGTCGAATTGCCGAGAATGTCGTTGCAATTGCAAAGCATTATGTGTGTCAATGCTAATAACAACTGGCGAACACCCACTCTATACGTAAGGTCGAAGTTTAGGTGTATAATTTGAAAGCAGTGACTTTGATGAACTCATCTCATTACCCTACATGTTTTATAAAAAATCTGCCTCGGTTAGGGATAGGTAAAACCCTATCACTATGTCTGGAGGATTGGCAGTCACACCCACCTGTTTGCTAATGGCGTCATATTCCGATTACCATTGCGATAGCCGGGCTTGCTCATGGAAACAGGGAGAGGCCCGTGTTCGGGAACACGTTACATGCATACTTAATGGTTAGTTATACCATTTGTATATTCACGTAAAAGTAATCAATTACCATCTTTTTACTCTTACGAAGTACCCACTTGTCTGTAATTTTTGCATAAAAACTTTCTCGTTTAAACGCAGTACTCGTAAATAAAGGCTTCAATGTATTGGTTTGAATGTTCCACATTTATTAGACTCCTTTAAAAGAATGACAGACAAACATTTGTTATTTGCTTTTTCAAAATGGAAGTGAGCCATTCTCAAACCAGTTACAGGCTTCTGTTACAATTGTTCGAGTAGGTTGACATGACCGAGATTTTTGAAAACATTTTCTTTGCATACAAAATTGTCATGTTTCTCTAAAGCTTTCACATTATTGTTATATCATTGGCGCCCCATGATTCCCATAAAAACAGGGAAAGTATGCAATCTACGTGCCGCTGGAGGCGACCGGTCGTCACGCCCATCCTACGCCGACTGTGGTCCGAAAGAAAGTGAAATTATGTTTTAGTGGACATCTTTGTCTTGCGTAAGGTTGCGAGGGTGGACACTTTGAAATATATTTTTATGGAAGAGGTGCTTCAACGCTTCGCGGGGTCAAAAAGACAAACACAATCTATAAGCTGCTTATCTTCCCGCAAGAAGTTAAAATCAACACAGTGGAAGTGTGAGTAAGACGACGGACTTCCAAAATACTTCCGATGTGTGCAAACTTAGTGCAGGTTTTGAACGACTTAAAACATTTCACTAGCTAAGTTTAACTATCTTGCTGAGCGTGATGTAATTTGTTTTGGACTAAGTAAACGTTCTAAAAAAAACAGCTGGTGGAAGGGCACAAATTACTCGTTCACGGTTGCTGGACAGCGCCCTCGCGTTCGAGGTTAGAGCGATTCGCACGTGCACCATTAGAAAAAGTCAACAAAAAGCTACCACGATACCTGGTTGTTATTACAAGGAAGTAATTACCATGCCGCTGGCAAGTTGTTTGACCCTAACTTTGAGAATTAGTTGCTATTGAGAATGATCGAAGCTCCAAGCCTCCAAGGTGACTCGGGTAGTTATGCTCAATTTGGTGTTGAGTTTTCTAAGTATGTGATTATGTTAGCTATCATGTGTTACATATTTCTAAAACGATCATCGTTAATTTTGCTCCAGCACTTACAACAATTTATGTGGTTTTTAAACAATATCCACCGTTTTAACCACGAAAGATCTGAAAAGCACCGTAACTCGTTTTTAACCAACGAAATATCGACGTTATTTCAGTCGTAAATAGTTCTGCTATTTACATAAACCTAACCTGACCCTGATGGCTGGTACTAAGGTCACGATAACCATAAAGCAGAAGATTACTGTAAAATCCGTATTATAACATTATATATACTTTCAATATGCAATACTATCTCTGAACATTCTAGAGAGGTTTATACGAAATTATTGTAATATTTGTAGGCGGTGACGTTGGTGGCTGGTACCGATGCGCCATAATTCACAATGCCATCAGATAACCTCACAACGATGACTGTTTTCGTCAAATATTGATTGTCTGAACTTCCCAGCTCTACCAACCACACGGAACGATAAACACGACCAACGCAACCGATGAGCATTGGCAATTCGACACTTGATGAGTGGAACCAGCGTGGGATTGAGGAAGACAGACAGCCAATCGTGGACTGCTAATGTACTAATTACCATTCCATATTATATTCTGAAACCTATTATGAGTCTTCATTATTCAGCTGACGTAGCTGCTGTGTAATTTTTCTTCACGTAGGCTCATTGTTAGATATTCTTTACAAACTTTTCTGCTTCATTAGTCTTTGCTCGGGTTGACGTAGTGTAATAGCCACCATATTTCTAACATGATTAAACTTTCATCAGGGTATTCTGAATACATATTTTAACTTGGTAAAAAGCATGAGGATGAAGCTACGTAAGATCTTCTTGCAGAGCTAAGTGGAGCATCTACGTCCTAATTACACAGGTAATAAATACTAAGTCATGCGATGTCGCGAGATCACGAGAAAAACACGCGGAAATATTTTTTCTATTCTTTACAAGTATTTATTTAGTGCTAAAAATAGAAAGAGTAATCTGATAATTTCCGAACAGGTTTTCGGCGGTGGTATTTTTTTATACCATGTTTAAATAAAGCGGAAATTTCCGCTTTTCGTTTTAATCCAGTATTCTTTTCACCATGTAAAATTCAAACAGCATACTTGCTAAAGTTATCCCGGCTAAGTGCCAAGATTTTATCTTCGTCGGAGTCTGCTCTTCACTCTTATCTTAAATTAAACTTGACTTAGAATCGCTTAAACTACAAAAAGTATGTCTCGCATCATTATTTTAAAACGAATATTATATATAACCATAACTCAAGTGTCAACCACCACATCCAACTCGTTATCTCATACAACAATACGTGTTTAAGAAAAATAATTGCTTCCTACATCTTCCTTTCCAAGCAACTGTGTGTCTGTGTCCGGTAGCAATGAATTCGTGTGGCAACTCTTATAATGAGACAAGCTCCGAATGTTAATGTTTGTACACGCAACTAATAGCCGGTGGATTTTCACGCATTATTTATGTTACATGTTGGCTAATTGTGGTCAACGATGTCTGCTTCTTGCTTGATTTCGCATAACAAGTGCAACGCAATTATCCGAAACTGGAGCATAACTGCTTTGCAAATGTCCGCGGATGGATTGAATACCGTTGCCTCAGCGACGACAACTAAGGAAAGTACGCATAGATCTATTTAGGAGGCAAGAAGATTAGTTAACCGACCCGAACAGTTATTGCATTTCCTCAACTTTCAAATCAATTATGCTGAAATCAACCAACAAAGCAAGTTTAAAAATAAAGAAATGAGTTTTTAATTTTACAAGTGATTAGAACTCTCTCAGTCTACGATTGTTGTAGCTCGTCAACAATGATTGTTTCCACTAAATTCGTTTCAGCAATGCTCTGACAGTTGAGACATTTGAAACACTGTTATATTTCATTGTGTTATTTAACACTGCCACGCCATGTTTAAATATCATCAAGTGGCCCCGTCCAGTATGCAGATACAGATTACGAATCGTGCAGCTGCAAAGTTTTTGGTCTCCACTCCAACTGTACCATCGTTACATTTTTTTAAACACTGATTGTTTCGTACTTGCGATTTTTCTATTTGATCGTGCTGTACATCTGCGACAATATTTACCTACTACCAATTGAGTGACGCTTGGAAGACTGATAACAATTCAGTTCTTCCCGACGATTTTCACATGCCCTGCAAAAATATGTGTGCAGCAGCTTTACGCGATGCTTGAACATTACGTAAAATGAGAAGTATAACAATGATTCTATCTAATCTAACAAAAGACGAGCTACATAAGTTTGGCGGCGGTGTTCATACTGACAATTACACAACCTAATTGCCGATGATGTAAGTTTTTGTTTGACGGAATAATTGTATGTTCTGGATAATACAAAAAATAATGGAATTAATGTTGATTAACTGACGCCCCCGCCCATATCTTCGATTCCATTCATCACCTCATCATTCTGTTGAGTAGTTGCGTTCGCCTCTTGCAGAACTTCACAAATGTGTTATGTCGACACCAGTCCGTCACTCATCGAAGGTGATGAAATGGATATGGATCTCAATTCTGCCCTGTCATTCGGTGTTCTTAAGAATGTGTTACACTATCGTGTAATTACTTCCTAAATTGAAGTGGCCCCATATTTAATGAAGTAGAAGTTATAATATTGGAGATGTATCTGATACCAAATAGTTTTCTTTAGCTCGAATGCACTGATATAATGATTCGTCATCGTGAGGACTATTTAGTCGAAGGGTTAACAGCTCCTGCTCATTTTATTAACCTGTTCCCTATACATATTCAAAGTCTGTTTCTCATTAATAAACAATGTCGTGCATCAAAGGAGCAATTCCATGGATCGTTTCGTTTTAAACTACCACATCTGTAAATATATGTGTAATGTTATGAGAACTCACAGGAACTCCATTGTAATTCGTTACCGTAGCAAAAAGTCGAACATTGAGTCATCGTGACCTTATATGATTTTTTTACTTCCTAGCTAGACCAATCTAAAATAATAAAAAAATCTCTTTAAACTACATCCAGGAGTCGCATGTATGGCGTCATTTATAAATTTAAGTTGGTGTAATGTTATTATGATTTGAAATTACGTTAGTATTGTGATGGGTATCGTATGCGCAGTCGTCGTGACGATAGGATGTTTGCAGTTTTGCATTACAAATAAAGAGTGTTCGTGCGCAGTGCACATCGTTAGCCGTCAGGTCACTGGCTGCCTGTCAATTGTGTTGAACATTGTCAATTCAACTCATTGCCTCCATCGCTGTGGTAATAGTGCTGTGCGCACTTTAAACATCGTAACAAACGTCCGTCTCGTGATACGATGCGGTTTGATTGGTTTTCAATTGAGTCGACGCCGCTCTAGTGTCTATTTGTTAGTTGTTAAACGATTTTACAAAAATGTGCTTCGCGAACGTGCACGCAGTCATGCTATCACCTTTCTATATACATTATGGTAGGTAGATTTTAGTGTTCAATATGCTTAAAACAATCGTATTCACAAATCAACTGACATTTTAAGATAAGTGTTTATGCGAGAGTTTTATGAAAAAAAAGTTTGCTCTTCGCTTTGGAAATATGAATTTCAAATCTTACTCTCCATTTGCAAGTCATCTTCATTAATATTCATTTTAATTATTCGACTGAATCCAAGCGAAAGAGGGTATTGTGTTAATCAGCTTGTTTGTTAGACGTAGTCGTTTCATCGTTTCTACTTGTAAGTGAATAAAATGGCTTCTTCGATACATACAAGGAGATTCTGCTAACCGATGCCTGGTAAAGCTACCTGTTAATAAGTTAAATTTCTATATTTAACTTAATAACAGGTAGCTTTTCCAGGCATCGTATTATAGATGCAGCAATTCCCCGCTAATAACGTTCGTTAACAAATTCCTTGCACAATGGACGATCAAAAGGTCATTATAGAAGCTTTAATAGGCAAGTCGTGAAGACTACAAGGATCGCTAAAGTTAATTCGCAGCTTTCAAAATAACACCAGAGGCAGTTGTCGATTAAAAAAATTCATCGTAACCGGTTGGACGGCATTCAATGACATTTACATTAATGTTAACAAACTGGACGAGTCACCTCTGCCTCGGGATGTAAAAAGAAAGTAGTTAATCTCGCACTCCTACAAGCTGATACCAACTTATACGCTCAGCTCATGCGTTAGAATCGGTAACTTAGTATCGTTCCGCTCTTGAAACCATCTAACTCCGGTAAAATGACGGAAATCAACTTGATATCGGCACAGGAGTTAAATATATATATATATATATATATGTTGTTGCGTGATGTGGCTAGGTATTTTATCTCCTCCAAAAGTATGGCAGTATATTTATGCGTCATGAATTTATGTTTCATAATTTCAGATCAAAGTCCCGAAGTCATTTGCATAGCAATAAAAAAGTTTGCGTAGATAGATCCTGCCGTAAAAAAATATTTTCATTCCGATGCTATAAAGGTTCGTTAAGTGGGCGGAAAGTTGTATAGTTAGACATATTAAATTCTCTGCAAAGGCTTGATTACGTGACTGCCAATTTCGGTTAATTAGTCATCAATATAAGACGAAAACGAAAAGATTTTTAAATACCCTCATACATTTAATGTCGTCGGACCGTATCGGGATTATGGCAACTGTCCATTTTAGGAATAGACGAGAAAGACCTCTCGGGTCAAAAACCTTCATTTAAACTCTAGAAAATGTAACTGGTTTAGACTTGGAATAGAATATTTGCCATGAATTCTTACCCTACAGTTTTGCAGCTGTAGCAAAAATACACACATCTGCAAAGGTAGCAGTTTATCTGCCTCCTACACATCTTGCATTGATTGCCACCAAATGTTCATTTAATTGAAATACTTGTCAAATAAACTACTATCTTTATTTGAAAGCATGGTTTAAATGTGTAACTGCTGACGTCATTTGAAACCATGAAATCCGGCAAATCCTGTTCAAGGACCTCTGTCACATTGGCCTGTTTTATTTCACTTTGCATAACATTGACGATAAAATCTTAACAAATCCAGTAGCAATTTATTTGAAGAAGTGGTTTTCTTATATTTTTTTTTAGGAGTGTCACGATATTGTGACTTATCATCTAAGATTGAGGACAAGGTGAACTCAAATAGTCGCATGCAGCTTAATCTTATCTTGGACAATATTTGTTCCAACCGGAACTCCTCTCCGGAACTTACTGCAAAGTTAGCCGAGTTACTTACTAAGTTTAATTTACCTTGTACTTATAAACAGCTTTTAATGCTTTGCTTACTTATTATTTAAATGCCTGGAATATAATGCCAAGCCACTGTAAATGTTCAATGCTTGAATATATAGCTCGAAGCTTTTTGTAAACCTAAATCTTCTGCATTGTTGAATCATAGTTTTCGTTTGGTCCTCGGTTTTTCTCGTCTTCGTCGCAGCCTCTTTCTTGTCGTCCATGGCTAGTTCAAGGCTTCCTTCATTGCACCCATTACTTAAAGCCTCATAATAGTCATAATGCAGGTGAGTCCACCCATGTCTTATTATCAATTAATCTCCATCGAGTCGTCTTAAGACTTTCTTGTTAAATGTACATAACTTTCTTCAACCGTCTTAAGTAAATTACTTAGAATCAGTTACTCGTACATACACGAGCCTCTTGTTTAATCATCGAGTCAATCTATAAACGAATGGCATCAAAGATAATGTGGTGTTGAGATCAGATTCACTACATTGTTACTATTGTAGATTATTCGCATATCTGTCTCCACGCTCCAGCGCAAACGGATGTTGGTGGAGAAAACTTTGATGTTTTATGTGTTTTCGTACATATCCGCGTCCATTCTCGGCGAGACGCAAGTTGACGCAACGCTCATATTTACGACGAATTTATGTATATTAAATATGATACGATTGGCTTTAATAGGTACTCAGATGTTGGGTAATCGGTTTGGTCTCAAGCAGGATACGATAAACGCCTTTATCTTGATATTAAACATTTATATGTATGAACAGCCAATGAGATATGTTATTATTATTACCTAGGTATATCTATATCTAGCATCTGGCAAATGTTTTCCAAACAACAGGTTAGCTTCTCTAATGAAAAGGATCTGAAAAACAACGACTCGACGTGATATTTTGTTGTCCACTTGCAACTTCAATGCATCACACTGATTGAACATTCATTGTTAAAAACATAACAATAATATCTTACAGAGTGCCTATTTGCACTTCATTGACGTCAATTTGCTTCTATGAGACATTATTATGAGTATTGTTGTCAGCTGTTTAGATACGAACTGCTGTTGACTAAGGAACGAATTCGCAAGAACTATCTTATCAAAATTTATCACATTGTAAATATTAATTATCTGTCAATGGTATGTGTTATCTTTAGCACCAAGAAACAATAACATTGAGGTCTAATGAGCGATAACGACTTAATGAGATAGAGTACTGATATATTTTGGACTGCTTAGAGTAAGTTTTCAAGCAGTCAAACAAAGTGCAATAAACTACAATCGTGCACATACCTATTGTATACAGGAGGCACGTCTAGTCTCGCGAAACGTGACGTGAGTCGGCCTTGGCGGTCGGACTCCAATCGGCTAACGTCGTTAGCATTCGATATTTGCTTTTGTCTCTTTTACACGCAATGACTACGCTGCTCAATCCGTCTCGAATTTCCACACGGAACATACGAGGAAACTGACACAGCTGGTATCAACGCTATCGAGAATTTGCACCTTATAGCGAACTCCGCAAGGTGCATATCAGAAGATACAATATGGCCGGTTATGGACTTGTGATTCTGGTACGTCATAATCGTTCTTTCTCTTTTTTCCGAGCTCGCACTACTGCCTTCCAGCCAGTACGGTAAAAGCTTTGAAGAGATACGGACTGTCACGTAGTGACGTTCAGCTGAACCCGTAACCGAACCCGAGTAAATCGAATAATTGACGACGTGATCTGTTACGATTGCAGTAAAAACTGTTCATTCCAATCATCTTGCAGTGCCTTTAGTGATATGTAAATTATATACGATAATAAGTTAAATCGAATAAAGTTTATCAAATTGAAAACTTCACATTTCGATTCGTACGTAACGGCCACTAGTGTTTTCAAAACATATGATTTGCTGACATGTCACCGAAAGTGTAGTGACTGAAAACAGGGAGCGGTAACAATTATATTGTGAGTGCGTGTGTTGGATACGGCCCAGTGAACCGCTGGGCCCCTCGTGTGTCTCCAGTGTTGAGTTACAGCTCGCGGTATCTATTTTATTGAGGAGCAAGTGACTGATGGAGAATTGTGCTTACTTTGGGAAGGTGGCTGCTAAGAGCGGGCGTCATGCTGGCCCGCGTGCTTGTGTCTAGTGTACGCAGACTCCGGCAAAACGGCGGCTACAGAGACAGCCCCGGTACTCGCACCACAGGTTCGCTTTCTTTATACAAACGTTTACTTAATACTTGTTTACTGGCAAACGCTGATTTTCTAACTTTTGAATAATTGCTTGTCAAATACTACAGTGTTCGGTCGTGCATATTCAACAATTTATGGACAAGTTTCCAAGGTAAATTGTGAAGGGTTTAATAGTTAAGCTATTGGATTGATAATGCGTACGGGCGCTGAAGTCGAATTAGTAGTTTGGAACAGTATCGACAAGTAGAGCGATTATCTTGTTTACAAAACTGGTAAGCGTTAAGTAAACTGAACTATATTTCGATCAAATGTTATCTTCAAAGGCGATAAACAAGCTAGAGAATGTCTCACCACCAATGATAAATGTTTGTTTTCCCTTCAGCCCGTTTACAAAAGTAACAAAACAAGTAAAAGCTAAAAATTTGAATACATATTTTAAACAAAAAGTTGTAACAAGGTGTTATTTAGTCATTGGCAAAGTTGGCATGACTCACACTAGAAAGTAGTTTCCGTAATTATTGTCTGCTATGAGTACACGCTTTAAGTTGTTTTTTATCGGAATAACCACCATAGTGTTGAACAAAACATGTGAAAACAATAGATTTAAATCTCCAGTAATTGATGCGATTCATCTGGGTACTGTGCAATTAACAGAAAGTTGTTCCAATACTTTTTTCCAACTTGAAACGGGTGTTTGGGTGAGAGATGACCTATCCATAGTGAATATTACATTGCTTTGCGTGCAGAAACCCATTAATTTTTCCTGGGCTACTAAAAAAAGGATGACTTCAATTTGCTTCAGAGACAATTTAAAAACTAAACCTACCAGTTTTTAAATTACATTATTGTTTTTATTCCAGATAAATCTGAATGCTAATCTGAAAATGAAAGATGATCATAATTTAAAAGCAGATTTATGTTGAAGGCGTGTTTTAATTTTGACTATGTCCGCATTACTAATTGCCTGATCGTGCATGAACTTTGTCTACCTAAACATATTATCCTTGACATGTCGGCACACATAGCCATATATTTCGAAAGGTTAACCACCTGCATTCCAACTGCTTTTAAAACGATTCAATCAGTAGATCACGTCATATCAAGAATTGTGTTTTAGGCTTGCCAATGAGCTCAAGATTTATCTCCTTATTGAGCCCAACGAGAACGGGTATAAACATAGTCTATGAAAACAAAAAAGATTACCTAAGTTGCTTTACCATCAGCTCTGCATTGGGATTAGAAAAAGAAGTTCGTATATCTTATAATGATTCTGATATACCTATTCATGTCTTCAACTTTTCAAAAGTTTCAATCATACCTAGCATCAATTCCTAATTCTCCATGGCCACTTAAGATATCGGTTCCCTCAGAGGCCCGGTTCCTCACTGCCACAATTACTATGCATAGCCTTTATTGATCAGTTTTGTTTGACAATCATTTCTTCTTCCAAACTGTTCTACTTCCTACGCAATTTTTTCCGTACTTAGAATATCATCAAAGCATTGTGCTAAAGTTTTTCGAGCATCCACTTCTCTTTGGCAATAGGCTGAACAGACGTCATACCATAGAAGCCATTTTCCAGTCACAGTTGCCTTTAAGAGTCATTACCTTACGTTTTCAAAATGCCGTATTGTGTTTGGTTACATAAGTCACTTATTATTATTATTATTGTCAGAATGTAGGTTAGGGGACAGTAGCGTTTTCCAAAACAGAATTTAGGACTGCGAAATGGTGGACATTAGTGGTTTGATAGATTAAACTTACTTGACAACACGCATTATGTTTCAAGGTAGTTAATGGAATTAAGGTAAATTATGGTACGTTTTGTTTTTTTTGCGCTTGTTTACTACTGAAGGTTGATTTCGTTATCTGGTCTCGGATGTTGTCAAGCGATGCAGTTCATCAAGCAGATTTAGACTAAACATTCAACAATTTCAATTCACACGTAAACAAGTCATGCCCAGTTTTCAAATAGCCACTTTAAACTCAATTTAAAACCGAATTTGCCCAGTGTGAGCAATTAAAATATAAGCTCTGCTACAAAACAAAATCTACTTGACAAAAAAATATATTTGTGGTGTAGCCAGAGGAACTTCGCAACCGTACCTACGATTATTAAAACAAAAAAAAAACATTTTAATTGGTTGCGGAATAGTACTAAAAGTCTCCCCAGTAGTTTTCGAAATTAGGCCGTCCAAATAGACATTTATCTGGTGCTTCCAAACTTCGTTTTGCTAACGTTACCCTTTGCCACAGGGCTCTTAATTGGGATACGAATTTAATTCGACCTTCCAATGTATGTAGAGTAATTTATTGTCCTAATTTACCTGCACACGTTTCCACTTGAAGGGTCTCTATCAAATTGGATTCTGTTGTCGTTGAATGTTAGTCATCCGATTACTACATTATTTGCCTATGCGCCGTAAGAAGAATTGCATTTTCATTGTGATACATCGTCGTGAGTTGCCACTCGATGTATCCGACCGCATCAGTAGTTCGTGCTAGACGTGTCAGATGCAATTTATCACTCCTCGAATACTACATACGTTTTTAACTTCTTTAACCTAACTACACGTTTCTAAACCTCTCAGATATATTTTCATTTGAAGGAAACGAAAGTGATATTTTCTCTCGGATGTGATGTCTTAATATACATTACTAGCTTCTGCCAGCGGCTTCGCCTGCGTGGAAGTCTTAAACTATTCCAAGGCAACATACTGCCGGGAAAAAAGTATCTATGTCTGACTCCAGGACATGGTTAACACGTGCTTAACCTCTTAACGTCTTAGTAGCTAGCTGCTAGCTAAAACACACTCTAAAAAAACTCAATACTTATTATTAATGTTTCATTTAAACTTTAAGACCCCCTAAATTGCCTTTTGAGGTTTGATGTGACAAACTTATTAGTTTCTCACATCAACAAATCATCATCAAATCTTAATGACAACCTTTATTATTGATTTCGGCCAGTATTCGGACCAAGTTTCAAGAACATTACACTAAGGAATAAGATTCTTCAATACAAAATTTAACACCCCCTAAATCGTCTTTTCGGGATTGTGAAAAATTAATAATGCAATCTTTATTATTCACTTGTGCAAATAGCTTCATCTTTTTTTGACCGACCGACCTTGACAATTCAAAAGTGCCTGTAAATGGTCTAATTGAAATAAATGCTTTGACTTTGACTTAGGCCTGTAGTTATACCAAGTTTTCAGTACCTTCAATGACCTAAAGAATAGGATTTTTCCATAGAAACTTGTAACACCACAAAATCGTCTTTTAGGGATATTTCTGAAAAACTAATAATGACTACCTTTATTACTTACTTTGGCCAATATTCTTGCCAAGTTTCACGTACATTGGCCCAAAGAATAACCTTCTCTTCTTCCATACAAAATATAACACTCCCTAAATCGTCTACTAAGGTAGTCGTAAAAAAACGAATAATGGCAACCTCTATCATTTACTTTGCCCACTATTTTTACCAAGTTTTAAGTGTACTGACCCAAGGCATAAGATGCTTCCATACAATGTTCACCCCTTAATTCGCCTATTGGGGGTACCTAGTTGTGAAATACTAATAATGACAATCTTTATTATCTAGGTACTTACCTACCTACTTTGGCCAATATTTGTAACAAATTTCAAGAAAATTGGCTCAAGGAATAAGATTTTTCATACAAACTTCCAACCCCTATTTCAACCCCTAACCTAAGGGTATGAATTTTCAAAGAACCTTTCTTATCAGATGTCTATAATTTCATTTTGCCATCTAAGTAATATTTCCTTCATATTTCACGTTCCTACGCGCCTACCAGCGATTTATAGGTTTGATCATTGATCCATCAGTCAGGACAAAGCATTTTATATAATTAAATATGTATAGATAATTAAAATTTTTTGAGTTGAAGATTCTTACGCAAATATAATTTATAGCAAAATAAAATTCTGCAAAGTATGTCCATTTTCACCAACAAGCATTTCCAAAAGTTTTCGTTTCGTTTGTTAGATGAATAAGACCAAAAATTCAGGAGTTAATTGGAGTCGAACTTTGGCCAACTCAATTATTATCGGTTACATTATGTAGGTAACGAGAAGTCCATCAAAGTAGTGAGACATGAGGTTACCGTATATTTTGTGACGAACTTGATCCGCAAGACTTTGGGACTGAAATGATGCTTAACTGTTACTATTTCTTCATTTCATTATGGCTTTCGATAATTTATGTCGTTTCTGAGTTCTTGCATTGGGAGTTCTGCAATCTTATCATTTTGTTTTCAAATTAGAGATATTTTCTTACTAATGCTAAAGATATCTTGCTGAATGACGATTGCAACAAACATGAGAAATGTGCTTTAAAAACAAACACCAACTTTTAAATGAGGTTTTATAATTTGCTACAATAATATTGGTTTCCATAGTTCCTCGTCGCGAGACCTGCCGTGTTTATATGAGTTAACTCACGTTTACCTTTAAGCATGTTATTGAGTAATTCGAGCTCCAATCCACGTGCTGCAATAACAATTTGAATTGTGAAAAGGTTTCCATTTTAAGTGCATAAATAGTTGCCAGCGACAAGTTCGTCGCCTACGGATTTAAATTGAAAATCAGGAATTCGAATTTGCCTGCTTGTGTGAAATTGAATAGCGTCTAGCAAACATGCCAACAAAAGTTTTGTTAAGTGAAGTCAGCAAAAAAAGATTAAACCTCAATTTATCATCTGCCGCGACTGCCGCAACGTCATCGACTTCTTTTATCGTTCCTTTTGTGTAGCAGGTGGGCGCCATGACAAAATAAATCATTTCCGGTGAACGAGTTTAAAATACATCAGCAGCGGCCCAAACTGCAGCAGCAGGTTGCACGAGATAAAAACACGGCCAGTAGCAAATCCTTCAAACTTTTACTTTAATCCGTCCTTTAGCATGCAGAGCCGAGTAAATACAAAGTAATTTTTTTATTGAAAATTTGAATCGTTTTGTACCGCAGTTAGTCATGGCATTCACCATATAGGATATCAGCGTCCTCGTCCTTGAGTCCCAAATGGTTTTTTGTGTGCTCAATTAACCCATGTTTTGTGAACCAGTGCGGTTCTTTCCGTCGTGACGTTAAAATCGAGAGCACAGCACGAACAACGAGTTTCACTCGCAAAGATTTTTTCTATGCAAATCAAATTTTGTACCGCCAACAGCTTTTGCCATGATCGCTTATTAATTTTATGATCTACAAAATTAAAATTACTCTGTAATGGAATTTCCATTACAGAGTAATTTTAATTTTGTACTAAGAATTACTCTTAAGTGGCGAAGAAAGTATCACGGAAGGGTTAACTAATCTATGGTGTTTTAACCAAGAGAAAGTGTTACTAAATCGATTAGAAGCATTTCATAAATTATTATTATGCATTCTTAACGACTTGTAACACGTTTATGCAATACCAGTGGTACAAACTGGCACGTGGAAGCTAGGCTCTGTCGTTCAAATCGCGATAAGCCATTGCCGTACGTGATGGATTATTCACAGCCACCATATCAAAGTCCAGTTATTTCATATTTATTACGTTCGTTAAAGGTTGTTGTCCGTTTAAACCCGACTAAAACATCCTGCATATAAAACGTGTTCGTAGAAACATGATTGCATAAAAAGCCCGCCCCGTATAAAGTGAGCAACGCTTCGATAGCCACCCTACTGATAAATACAGATGCGGTTATAGGCGACGATGGCCAGGTATTAACGGTTCGCCGTTCATCCAGTTCTGCCATATCAATTTAATCTCCCGATGCCATCGTTAACATTAAAACTTTATACGTATCCATTACCTAGTCTGACGCATATATCGATCGGCTATCAGTTCAAACGCTACGCCGACGCAAATGCTAGTTCTAAATGTCAGTACTTAAAAACGAATTATAGAACAATAGATGTTCCCATGTGTAATTTCGAGCTAAATAAGTAGATGAATAGTTGTGAAGCGATCAGATCGCAGATTTGCTGGCTTTGTTGGGTCTGAACGGTTTGCAGAGGCGTTTATCGTGAGAGGCGACCTTGTGCCGTCTGACATTGGGCGCGTCGATTTCGAATCGAATTTTGTTGCTCATAGCACCACTGCGCCCGCGCACCAACCAAAATCATTTTATAGCGTGAGCAACGCATCTATCTTGTGATCCATCTCTTTATGTTTGATGCTGCTCTTTGACTTCAAAGAAGACAGTAGCAGCAATTTTATCATTCAAAGTCATCTTCATATTTATGGTAATCACGAGGTTTTTGAATTTGATGGTGGTAATATTTAGCTCGCCAAGCATTGCACAAGCGACGGGTAACGGCTCGCACCTTATTTACTGTGCGGTGGTGAGTTCCGTTTTGAATTTGCTCAGCGCGCGTAACGCGGTTGGTGTTGTTCCAACGGCTTTCTATCTGTTATCTCGAGATCACCACCAATTGAGTCCCAGTAGCCGATGCCGGGTACGATTAGGGACTTGTTGATTAAATGTTGTAACTAATAATCCGATTAAACGGCTTGTTGATCGCTTAATCTGCCTCTTTCTGGGTCACCAGAGCTGTTGTCGACGTTATCTTTGTTAGGTTTATCCGATCGGTGCGCTAGAGTTGTGACTCCTGATATTAGTAGAAAGTATAGGCTCAAGTTTACCACTTAGTATTTTATGTGGGTATCGATAAAGTCACGTTATATGGCATCCATTTTCATGTTCCAGGCTAATGCCACCAACCGCATGCGAAGTGCTGCGGTTGTTTGCCATCTACGGTGCATTCGTCTCAAACGAGCGACGACCTAAGATTTTCTATGATATGTATGAGTTGAATCCGACGATGGTGTAGTACTATTGTGATTTTGATTTATATAACTTGAATTGGAATAATGGTATTTAAAATAAATGAATTGAGTGTGAATAGTTAATTAGTTAGTCCTAATCCTAAGCATCTACGGGAACTGATTGTGATTACTCTTGTAGTTGATTTATTATTACCAGCAAAGGTATGTTCAGTAATATCCTTGTGTCATTTTAAATAATTCATCTATATACAGGAAGAAACTATGGTACCCAGAGGATTTAAAATTATGTCATTCAATATGGCAGCAGTCACGCGAGCTTACGCCTCAACATAAATAGAAAGTGTCAAATGCTTCGCATACGTTCGTTGTGCTGAATAACTAACACTCCTGCTCATTGGACCTTCCTAATTATTTCTTGTTACATTTCAAAGGTAGCTTGCAATACTACATACATAGTTGCAATTGCTTCTGTAATACTTGAAACTCGTTGTGGAAAGCGCATCATCCATTTAAAGCCACCTTTATGATTTTCAAGGAAATCAAGATTTTTGGCTGGCTGTAACGGAATTTGGGGTAAGGTCAGACGCTTGTAACCGCAGCCGCGGAGATGTGAAATGTGATTGTCTTTGAACATTTCTGATATCAGTATGACTGCAATGAAGTTGTTAATGGAATATAAAAACAAGGCGATGGCGAGACAAGTTTTTTATTTTATCCGGTCTCGTATAAAGCAATTCAAGCGGTGTCATATAGGACGTGGAGCTAAATAAAATGATTTCCGTCGTGAAGGGTGATTCGATTGGACATTGGTGGTTTGGTGGTTCACGTTTGATTGCGCGAGACGAGGATACCGCTCATGCAGAACCGACTTCCATACTCAATGTTAACTTAGATGCAGTAATATAACCTAACCATTTTCTGTCTGCGTTCTAAAACATTGCTTTCAATGACAACGAAACCGCATACAGTAATTTCGTGAATTGACGCAATTTTCGTTGCAAGAAACACAACATTACCAATTGAACCTTATATTTGTTTTTGTGGTATTGGCTCAGCTATAACGTTTTCTTATTGTGCGTCTAATTTTACAATGCAAAAATGTTTGCGCTCGCGCTGCTTGCAAACAATAAAATGAAACTTTCAAGCAAAGAAGTGTGAATATATGTTGGTTTTAGCAGTTAGTTTTAAACACGTACTTTAGTGACTACACGCTTAAAAACATGTTATTGCTGAACATATGCTTGTCTAAAACAATCTGGTTCTACTCATTATTTGTCGGGCCTAATACCTACACTTGTATCACAGAACGTAGCCAGCGATTGTTATGCTCATGTACGGTTACTGTTTGCTTTTAGTGCATATCGGTCGATGTTTACATAAGCGAACCAACAATACGGTTCAGGGAACAAATTGACGTTGTGACTTCTGCGAACCGCTGTCATGTAAAATTCACCTAACTATGCATATTGAGTTCGATACCACATTAAAATTCTATGCTTAATCATCATTTCTTGTTTAGCATATCGTTGAAAATTATGCTTGTTATTAGTAGTTATGCTTATATTTTGTAGTAGTTTTACAAGTTTTAGTATTGATTTATGCATTAGCTTCATGGACTAAACTGAATATAAGTATTAATGCTTCGTCTGTAGTAAAATCCAATAGTGTCAAAATTTGTAAGTTGAATGCAGTTTTGCAGATAATTTGGCTTTTGACCGTTAACGCCGTTATGCCCGGTATATATCTTTGTTCTTTAACATCTCTACCGAATTCCATACCGATCACAGTAACTTTGGTTTTAATTTCATCGCTCGTTTCTAGAATGTATTCAATGTTATTGTCGCAGTCAATTAGCTTAATCAGCCGTTTAATTGGTAGCCTGGCCTTTTCATTTATATGCGCCGATTTTTCAACGGCCTAAGTGACATCTTTTGTTCAGTATCTTTTAATGACTTGCTCATGTCACTTAAGTCGCTGATTAAATGGCGCAGTTCAATGAAAAGGCTAGGCTTTGAATGAAAAGGCTGATTAGGCTAGTTAGTTGCGACATTATCTTCGTCACTGTTGGGCTAAAGAGATTGTTAACAATATTGGCTATTTCATATCTTGTATTGTTTGTTATTGATTGACGGCGTTGTATCAAGAAGTGCAATGCAACAATGATGCAAAAGTTTTATTATTTAGTTATATTTTATTGTCGTAGTAACTACGACAATATTGACATCACGTAATTCACAAATCGTAAAACGCGAATGAGTTACATTTAGTTATTGCTATAAATTTCGATCCATTGCATCACGACGACAATAATATATTTTGATGGTATTATTAAAATAATAACCGTAAATGTAACATTGTACCTACCGTTACATAAAGTGAAGTATAATAGAATCGCCGTGATGTAAGCATTTCCCATATTTTGCAACCTTAAATGAAACTATGCCATATTAATTACTGGTCATAAGCGTTTTATCTGCTCACTGTTTTGGTATTTTGTTTTTGAGATTTTCTGCTGTTGTAATATTAATTAAATTTTATAGATTACGTTAGATAAGCTTGCTAGATGGTAGTGATATAGCAATTTCATAATTATTTAAATATTGGACTGGTTCATTACCTTTTCAATTACTCGTATAATTATTACCTACTTAAATTAATGTCAACAAGTGAAACTTCAATGTGGAAATCCTTTGCTTGGAAAGTATTGGTTTAGTACCTTGAAAGTTTCTTCATGAAGTCGTAAAGGCAAGAGAGAAGCAGGGTATTTTGTCATAGGTATAACAGTTAAAATGAGAAAACTAATGAGTTTTAATGTCTAACGACCAAGTAAAAATAACAGACTACATCTGCCATGAAGGCTTTATTAGCTTTTAAAATGTAATCCAATTGTTGCTACCTGGGATTGAATTACAGATAACAGACCACAAATTTAACTTGGCTCTCATTAATAACGATCAAAAGCACCTACCATAGCAGCAAAACGCCAACTTATATTGAAGCATAAAAGGACGTTGATATACAGGTCGCGTAGCGATGAGTTCCGCAGATATACACGATCTGCTATAAAAGTTAAACCTTCTGTATTAAACCACAACGCTCAATGCTGACATTTCTACAAACAGAACAATAAGCCCTATAGAGTTCCAGCGATTAATTAGAATTGACATTAGCACTTGTGACTCCCACGGCTCCACCCGCGTGCAAATTGTTGACTCAGCTAGTGTCGCCACATCGGGTACCTAAAACTTATATGAAAGGATGGAAGAACGCAGGCGGATCATGTTCCAATGAGTTGCACAACATGTTCTACAGTCTACATTCGATTTGTTGAACGTACTGAATTAAAACAACAATGCAGATAAACTAGACTTGTTAATGTTTAATTTCTATTCTTGTACCTACCGCTTTGCTCGTCTTTTGAAAAGGTTCTATAACCTTTAAAAGATAAAATGATATTTCAAATGTTACACTGTGAATACTAGGATTGGCCTCATTTTTGCGAGTCCTTATTTCGAGTCGAAATCGCTTGCTGAGCAAGTCTTCTGTATAAACGTAATTTAATATTTAATTATTAAATATACACTCATCATCATGTAGATACTGAACATTATTTGCACCAGGCAGCGATCTTCTTCAGGACATCCTTGACTATATACTATACTTATTAATTATAGCTTCCACCTAGGCTTAAGGCTGCTTGGTGTCAAGCAGCCTTAAGCCTAGGTGGAAGCTATAATTAATACGATGTTAACATGAAATACGTTATCTAGTAAGCTTACATAGTTTTATGCTTCAAGTTATTTAGCTTAATTACTGCCTTGGTGGGTAGACCATTAACAAAGTGACCAATAACTGTTATCCATTTACCCTCACAAGTATAAGAGCAGAGAAATAGCCGATCCGTGTTTCAATTTGTTTTTCTCTGACCACTATGGAAATACATCGATACTATGGCTTGTATTTGTGGACCCCTGGGGTCTTTATTTTCAATTCCCAGGACTGTTGTACATTGTACACCATATGGCACTTGGCATTACAGAATTCTAATGAATAAATTAAAGTACAGATTGCCTTCAAAGGCAATTTCCATTGAGTTCGAGTTTTTTTGCGCTGCTTTCGTATTTTGCGAAATGCAGTTTTGTGTTGAACCATCATCAGAAAGCTTAGGCAATCCATTTTGTTGCGGACGCGGTGCCATTTTTTTGGGACGGTTTAATTTAAATCTTTTGTTCCAATTTTATTTTTATAAGAGGCTTGTAATGAATTTCGTTTACCTAAATTGTTATGTAAATATTTACCTAATAATAATAATTGTTATTCTTCTTTACAGGTAAGCATGTTTAAATACTGCGTTAAAAAGCGTTTGTAAGTAATATGAATGGTTAACTTTATAACGTAAACAAAATAATTAACCTCCGTGCCGGCAATTATTTGCATCAGTTTATTTTTCTTTGAAACGATTAGCTGCACTTGGACTAAAAATAGTTGGTATCTTTATAATTTTACGAGCGAGATATGTAATCCTAACGACTGGGTTTCATAATCACGTCCTGCTTGTTTTTATGGGACTTTCACTTAAGTTTTAGGGCTCCGGCTATAAACATGGCTTAGAACGAGACGTAGTTTCTTCAATTTCTTTTCGCTTCTTCGATTATCTTTATGACCGTAGAATATATTCAATAAATGTATTCTAGTAACACCATGGCACCAGGCATCTTCTGGGCACGCTCGCTCCATCATATACCTCATCCATCGCTTTCCATCAGGCGTGATCGAGGTTAAGAGCTAGCACTTTCATCAATAATAAAAAACCACGTCCATAAACATATTAAAACTATTTTTCTTTTGCCGTAAGTATTTATTGTTACAAGAAGTAAGTTTTCCAAAAACACCAACCGCTCTTCTTCAAGAAGACTTTCCTTTCGTTGACATTCCAACCTTACCCATGCATTTCTTTATCATAAATAGCATTTCAATTATTATTATTTTGATCAGCCATTCCAAACTGGCATAAAAGGAATATAACACACCGATCATAGATCTGCCCTCACAATGAACTCACAAGAGTACGATTGAACGTTCAGTCGCGTCAGAGACGAGTGTAATTCAATTACCGGCACCTCATAAATGGGTTAGTGGCCCGGGTTCCCCGCTACACAGCAGTAACAGACGTCATGTCATTATCACATTACCAGTTATGTTGTTTTCTCATGCGACCTCAGGAACTGTTTCCTGATTAAAATGGAACATTTGAGTTATGATGACAGTTGTCTAGGGATCGATATCGCTGGGTATAGGCTTTTGTTTTATGTTATCATCATTTGAGGGGGTTTGTCTCAATGTTTTGCGGTGTCCTTGCTTACATTGTAAGCCCCTTCAGTCCTGCGTAGTAGTCTCACAAAATATTGTCCCATAAAACTAATCGTACAAGCACAATTTTTGCTCTTGAATGTGAGAAATCTCTAGTTAGTTACATATTTTTTGGTTCACTTGATTTATTCTGTGGACCATTTTGCTGGACAGATTAAGAATGAGGCCAGTGCGTTTTGCTGTAGTTTTACGCAAGCAGGATACACACACAGGTACACAACACATTCATAAGTCGCCAATCTTTTCCAAGGTTTATACGGTCAGCACTGTGTGAAAATATTAGGTACTATATAAATTGTTCTTATCGCAACGTTACTAACTTTAAATTGTAAATAATGTGAGACTTTTATATTCCTATAATAGCATGCCAGTCATATTAGCACCTTGAAATTTGCAAATAGGATATTTTCAATCGGCTGCGTGCGTCCAATTCAAATAAGTGACAAAGCGTGAGTAGTTCGAGCGAGAAGGAGGGATGGAGCTATATAGGGTGTTTAGCTCCATCCCTCCTTCTCGCTCGAACTACTCACGCTTTAACACGTCAGGGTAGGGCCGCTGTACCTACTCTAAAGTAGGAGTTCCTCAAGGAGCATCCTCAAAATTGTCAGCCACAAGATCGATCGGGATTGAATTGTGTTGAATCTTCCCTTTTTTATCTTCACCACTGCCATGAATTTCGCGTCGGTTGTTACACCAGTGCACGTCGGCTAAGAAAGGATTTTTGGAATCTCCCCTCGAAAAGGGGTGAAATAGGGGTCGGAAGTTTGTATGGAATAATCTTATTCCTTGGGCTTAAAAACTTGAAACTTGGCACGAATACTGCCCTAAATGAATAATAAATAATATCATAATTCATTTTTTTAAAATTACCCCCTATACCTATGGGTTTTAGCGGGTGTTAAAGTTTGTATGGAAGAATCTTAACGCTTGGTCCGATAAAGTTGAAACATGTTTATGGATTTTTCTAAAATCAACCACTGAAGGGGTGTTAAGGGCTGAAAGCCTGAAACGGATCTAACGTTTTCTCATATTCTTCTCATATTCAACCCGCAACGGAATGAAGGGCGCAATAGTTGCGCTGATTCAGATCATGTGGCATCAGCAGCAAAAAAGCCTGGGTAATTAATGAAAATCGTTGTGCTTAATTTCCAAAAACTACTACTTCTTTGCCCACTTTAAAAGGGTAGTAGAAGTTCGTGAAGTAAATTCGAAATCACGCGGACGAAGTCGCGGTCGAAGTGCTAGTTAATAATAATTATGACGAATTTAGTAGACCCATTCCTTATAAGATCTTTGTCAAATTGGTAGCAAAGAATCACTGTGAACCAACCAAGTTCTTGGTATTGAAAAAAGTTCTATTCCTGAAGATTTGATAGTCCCTAATATTCTTAGAATAAACTCTTAAAAGTATCGGATATTACTCAACATCAAGCAACAAAAATACGAAACGGAAGGGGGCAATGTCAACCAATTCGTTCGGCCATTCATCATATTAAGTGATATTTATTGTCAGCTCAAGGGTGTAAATCAACAGGGGAGCAGTTATGCTCCCCCCACAGCTATGATTTAATTTTATCCGAAACAAGTTTGAGTGCCTCCTATTACAAAAATATTCATACTACACGTTTGTTAATGGCCAAGTGGTAAGGAGTATTTTGTGCGTGTATCTAGTTCCAATACAGTAAAACTAAGATTGAACAGGCGGCATTTACAGGGTTATTTGTAAAACAATAACAACCTTTCAGTGAGTGAACGTACTCTTTTTATTATCATTACGCACGCGCTTGACCGCTGTCTCACGTGATGGTAAGTGATGATATGGTCGAAGATGGAGCACGCTTGCCTAGAAGTAACCTATTCACTCTTGACTTAAAGACTCCTAGTTTGTAGCTATCAGGAAACACAGACTCTGGCAGGGAATTCCACACCTTAGCTGTACGCACAATGAATGTATTCCCAAAACGCTTTGTGCGTGTGGATGGGATATTCTGTATACAGGCCCTAATACGATGGACCTAATGGCCTGAATATTTCTCGAAATCAGAAGATCTATGTTTCCTGATAGCTACAACTATCAGAAAACACAGACTGGCAAGGAATACCACTCATGATTACAAACAACTTTTGCTATGAGACCCACCCTGAAAAATCTAAAAAAAAACCTGCTGTTTCAAACATTTTCATCGGGTGAATATTGCATTTTGTATGAAACAGCTGATTTATTTTTTGATATTTCAGAGTTGGTGACATAGTAAAAGTTGCTTAGAATCATGAGTACTTGCACCCACTGAAAGGTTGTTAGAGTTTTACAAATAACCCTGTCTAAAGGGCGCCACTTCAATCTGCAAGTTCTACTTCGATTTGGTTTAATTCACTAGACTATAAATCTGATGTTATTGCCGTACTTAGCTCTCTTACAGGAAAAGGTTAATAGGCCTACGCCTAACTAACAGCTTTTTCCTGCCACAATCGAAAGTGGAAATCAAAGACAACACGACTGACATCTAATTTCTATTTAAGTGTACTATTACGTGCACAGATGGCATTTGGTATCGGTATGCTGTATGAAATAACAGCTCGCGTGGATCGACACATTCGGGAGGAGATATGGAACGCAGCGATTTGAATTCGATATAACGTGCGTTGGATGCCGATCTCAAACGAATAACTTTCTACTTTTTTTCTCCTTAGAAATCGCGACAAAGTATCTGTTTGTGCATAATTAGCTGAGTATAAATATGTTCAATTGGAATTTTGTGTCATCGGTCGCTGGATATCGGTAAAGGGTATTATTTAGTACCTACTTACTACTTTTTCATGTGTATAGAGCGCAACTTGTATAACGCCATTTTATTTGTGCTAAGGGAAGGTCATTTTATGCAGGCAATTCTATTAATTCTGATCACGCTATCTCTCACTATGCGGGCTGTGCAAGCGGGTTTTATTGTTTTAGGTACATACTCGGTAAGGAAAAAACTGTGTGAAACTCGTTGATGGACGATGTTTACTTAGGCCGACATAGAGATGATACTAGAATCCAAATTAAAGTTGACTTTGAGTTGCGAAATCTGTTGGCTTTATACTGACTACAAGTTCCGTAAGGAACTAAGTTAATCTGTGCTAGAAGTTTGATAAAATATTGAAGAGTGACGGCTCAGGTTACTACGTCGCTTTTCTTATTCATGTAGATTTTTCACAGACGTTGTAACTAGATTTTATCATTTTGATTCTGCCTTTTCAATGAATCTAAATTCTGTTATCAGTTCTACAGCGCTTGTTCCGATTTTTTCTATGATGTCTTATCTCACACACATACTTGAAAAGAAAATACCGCTAAAGGCCAAAAGTCATGGAAACACCCTTTGCGTCGGTTTATTTATTGTTGAACCGTTTGTCTAACGTCACGTCACGCCCAAACTATCAATCGTCGAGAACGTTCGTCAATACATTTTTTGTCGTAATTATATTTTTAAATCCGTTTTTACAATCACATAAAACAACGGATGACATCGGCGGACGTTACGGGACATAATTCCGGATGCAAAAAATTTGAATGTCTGTCTACTTTTTATAATTTATATTCCACCTTATTGACGAAAATTCGATACGTTTCAACTGATTTCAAAATATAATATTTATCTTTATCAAACCACTTTATTACAATACTAAGCAGCATTTTTTATATCTAGTATCAAAACTGTAATGGCCTTGAAATGTCACATGATACTGCTGTCATTTGATAAAGGAGAACTAAAAGGATCATGTATCGGATTTCGATCCAACATTTCAGCTTTATATTAAAACGGATTGTTATTTTATTCAGCCTTCTTTGTTTCAATTTTGGGGTAAGGTTTCGGTGTGTTTCCGTTGTCTTTATTGTTGCCCAATTGTCGCTATTCCAAATTGAAGGCATTGACTTGGCCCACTGAATTATTTTGTATCATTGTGTAGACAGCTATGATGGAGGAATGGGGGACGACACGTGTCTTCTTCTGCGTGGTCCTACACGGTGTTATGTCTCTTGCAATGTTGGATTTGCTTGAAACGAACTTGACCTTCCTCTCTTTCAATTAAATTTGGTGGCTATTGGACGAGTTTTTTCCTATTTGGTGTGTGCTTTAGTGGGTAAATCTAAGTAGGTACCTATAGTATAGGTATAATTCTTATTTTTAAAAAAAAAAACAAGACTACAGTGAAATGAATAATGTTGTTAATCAAATAAAACCTGTTTGGAATCTATTGTAACATCCAGCTGGGTCCCCGTCGATGACGTCACTTCATAGTGTGCGCGCGCGCCGTGGACCGTGACGCCGCTTCCGCCGCTGTTTCCGCCTTCCACCACAGAATTATGTGAACTGTTAAATCGGATTTAATTTCGTAATAAACTTTAAAACGGGTAATGTCTTTAATGACTACCCGCTAGAACGACCGCTCTGTCTTGTCGGATCCTAGTCCTACATTATGAAGAAGGTCAAGACAACTTAGCTTTGTTTGCTTCATATCATTGATGGTGCAAAAAACTCTTCATTATGTATTTGGAACACGAACGTGATCTGTGTCAAATATAGTTTTTATTAAACCATTGCATCGAGTTCGAAGCGAATCATTGCACTAGCCGTTAGATTAATTAAAACATGAATCATAGCTCGGGGAAGTCAACAGAAAGTCGATACTGGTATTACTTTATAAAACAAGACATTATTGAACCACAAGAAACCAAAGCCGGTCGGATCGGACGGCCGCGCCTCGCCTGATGTCGTTTCGAGTGACATATTGCCACATGATACCGCATTATCAGATTTCGACGTGCACTTTAATTAGCGCGTAGAGAAATGCCGGCTTGGGTCGTGATATCACTCCATCTAGCCATATTTCTGGTCTAAATATGAATGCGGATAGCTGTGAGGCCTCGTTTTGAGTATAACGGACGCGGAACGCGCCATTGTGCACTCTCATGTGCGCATACCTAATTATTTAAGGGAAGCCGCAGTTAGGAATGATATATTAGCCATGTAAGTTGAATTGTATATTTCACTACTGTAACTGGTCCGAATGAAAAAATCTGACACTAGTCTTGCCAAGAAGTACCGTGTTACCCAGTTAGTGGGTTGTAGAGGTCTGGTAGGCGGCCGCTCCACGTAAAATACTGTCAGTTGAATCCGGTTTGACTGGGAGCTGACCCGAATAAAGATGGGAAAAGGCTAGGCAGATGAAAATTGCTCCGAATGAAAATTAGTCATCTAGGTCGAGACGAATTGAACACCTACGCGAATCTAGGGTCCTCAAAGCAGAATAAACGCGAATTAAATATTACATAATACCTTCACCAATGTATATTCTTCCTTCCGTGTCAACAAGCCTAGTAATGGCAAACATGCACGTTGATGACTCATTCAAAAGCCGGTACTGTATTGTGTAAAGTTTTAGCATACAAGTTTACTGACCCTTTAAGCGATTAGCTGTACGGTTTACAAATCCATATAAAAGGCTTATACAGGACTAAACTGAAATAGAGTTAAATAATAAAAATGTAGGTTAACTCCGAACCCTTCCATATGCCGTCTAAATATACTGAGATTAAGCTAGACGGGTTCGATTAAAAATACACCATTCATCAAATCTCTCCATTCAACGCTTTAGAGCACACTGAGATCAAAACTCAGCTTATCTTATTCAGCAGTTGAATTCTTCTGTACCAGAATATATGAACCTTTACAATATTTTACCTTAAGAACCTATTTATTATAAACTTGACAGCTATATTTTTCGACTCAGTTTTATATTATCTAAGTCGTCGTTGTCATTCCCACTGAAGAAACCTCTTTATTTTCATAATTCTTCAGAAACAAAGTGATTTAGGTAACGCCGTTAATGGAGCGATTTAAAACAGACGAATTTATTATACCAAGAAACAAAACGGTAAGTTGTTACACGTAGGTCGTCGATTTCCTGGTTATGTAATGTTTTATTTTAGAGTTCACGGTTAATTATATTATATTGCATCACTCTCCATTATCTCTACTTATCAACACTGATAGTCCGATAAATTGACATTCTATGAGTCATGGATTAAACCCATCAAACACTTCGGCGATAGAAAGTGACTGACGATGTCATAGAGTTTCGTGTAACCTTTAACGAAACGCGTCGTGCATGTGAATTATTTATTGTGCAGCTCGGTTTTAATCCGCTCTACCGATACCGTAATGAATTACTTACATAGGATTTTGAATTAACAGGCGTGAGCCAGGGCTGAGGTGAAAGTGTCCCACTCACAGAACAATCGATTGTCGTTCTTTGAAGTGTCACTAAGATATATGATAGATATCTCAGACTTCCTAGAAGCTTATGTTGCAATATGTGCACACTTTCAACATATCAAGGTACCTAGATCACGTCGATCAGAGTCCGTCTCTACACAATTTACATTTAGTAGAAAAGAAAACAGATGTAATTACGTTGAATTTTACTGCATCTGATTAAATTCGTGCTGGAGTAAATAAACGTAAGGCGATTGTGGGAGGTGAAAGAATTATGGTAAAAAGTTTAAAGTCGACCCAGATTACCGACCATGGCGCCGGTCGCGGACGTTTCCTTGTTTATACGATAATGCCCTTCTACAACACTCGTTCGTTATGTTTATGGTCAGACAAATAAGAACTGTTAGATTTAATTGGAAAACGACCCCTTCGACGAATGATGAATAATCATGTTTGTGACTGTATCATTATTGTACCTATGTATATTTCTTTTACAACAAAACAGACTTGTTTAAAGATAATACATCTGAGGAATTCTTTATAGGATACTTTGTAGCTTGAGACAACTTAAGAAGTCATTATCTTCGTCTTACAAGCACATGGACGCGTCAGGTCGCAAGCTCATTAAAGTTTAACAGTCACTTCTCCGAGAGTTATTTTTAAGTTACAACCAAACACGGTGTTCCAAGTTTGTATACTTGGCTTCACCTGAAACATCTAGCGTGTCGAAATAGTTAAAGCGATGCAACAACGTCTATTTCTGTTTCGGGAGCACCGACCCATTGTCGAATACACTTCATTCACAGCTGTGATGATTCACGGCATTGTTCGCGCCCACACTTAAGCTCTCTAGACTCCCGGCCATGTGTTATCAAAGTTCTTACTTAGACAGTTCCGACACAAGCCGACCCACTTGAATGTGCCGAAAGCGATATCGTTTATCTTTTGTATTGCAAGAGAAACCCAGCCTGAGCTTTTTTGTCCGATACTTTTCTGCTGGTTTTTGTGGAGTACAAATTACTACAGGGTGTGAAAAAGGCTCCGTTAAGCCTCTTGAAGACACATCTAGTACAGGATCAGAGTGACACAAATAGCTGACGGCAAAGGCAGTGGCCTGTGTGACTGAGCGGCCGGTCTCATTAGTTCCGTTAAGGAGACTTAAGCGTGCCACTGCAACTGTACAGTTGACGCTAATGCACTAAATGTAGCAATTATACATTAAAATACCAGTTACATTGACTCATTGGGTGAGCAAATGAAGAATACAGTTGATTCTTGCAAACGATTTGTCTCTTAGAAAGCAAATAAATCAATGTGTTGTTGAAACAAAATAGGACATGTCATGCGCTCCCGATATCGAAGTAAAGCTCTTAAATTAATACGGAGGCAATTTATAAGGTTATCAATCATGTTAAATGGCTTTATCTTCATTTGAATAGGTGCTAAGACCATGGCTGGGCAGACGGCTAAGCCATTAGAGGCATCTCTTTGAGTAGAGCCATCATTTAATGATTCATATTCATACATATACAGTTGGGTGCATATACTGACGCGGCACTATGAGTCGTTCAACGACGTCTAACATCAATTACACCAATTGGTGTTATCTCGGCTGAGTGCATCTGTGAGCACTTTTCGTTCGTGCAATAAACCAATGTTTCACACTACACATAATACTGTACTGTGAACGCTCAGTATCTAGACGTTAAGTAACATGGGCTTACGTCTTAGTTTCCTCAATTCTTACTTTTCTTTGTTTGTACCTAATATTATGTTGGTCTGTATTGATTCAAGTTGGTCAGGTTTAGGTCAATATCCGTAATTTGCCCTGTTGCCCTGTTGGCCTTGTGCTGATTAGAACGTGTAAATGCGTTTTAGCTTTAAAGTGGAAATATTTCATTTTATCGTAGACCATTCAATGTTTGCTGTTATTGTTCCGTAAAGTGCATTTCAGTGGCATGACCAATGTTATTTATTCTGCGATGATTGACTAGGAAACATCTAGATTCAAGACTGATCGATGATAGGATGAAAGTGACAATATTCCTCAATATTCAGTATGTTTTTTCTTTCCGTAATTTACTGGTTCGATTATGTTTTATATGATACAGAAGATTGCAGAGAAACGGAAGTTACGTTTGGTTAGTTTTCCACATTCTATTCTAATATCGCACTATTTAAATGTCTATCACTCGCAGCTGTTGGATCTTCAAAGAAGTTATGAAAAATCCTTTGTATCTGATATCAGTAGATTTCAAATCAACTCGTCTATTGGAGCGATAAGATTCATATCAAACTCTTTTATCAGTATTATCGTGGTAGTGGAGATATTTACTAATGTCAATAATACTGTGAAGTAGTGAAATCTGTTGGCAGTTTGGAACTTTTGGCTTAAAAGGTACATACTTATAAGAAAATCCAAAAAAACAAGGTAGTTCCTGCCGTTGAGCTTTGCTTGACATGGGTAGACATACATAATCTTACTTGTGTCAAGCAATTCATTGTGTAGACAAAACTTTGGCATGTCTGCACATCGTCTTCAAACAATAGAAGTGCTGCTGGTGTGAGTTTCATCACAGCTTTTTCATTAATTATTTGGACTAAAGTGAAAATGTTAATGTTGTTTTAATCTTCTGTGTCTACGCTATTTCAATTACTTTCTCCTTAGATTTCCAGAGGTTTATGTACTTATAAAAAAAGGTTTCGCTTTTCTTTCTAACATTCGTTTTTGTTTGGGATTGTTTGAAAATAGTTTCGCGCGTTGAAAGAGTAACGAATTTACTGGCAGTTTGTATCAAAGTTTTGTGGTACACTAAAGTGTAGTTCATTAACTATTGCATAGTCCACATTTTTTCAAACATGTTAAAAATGCGAACGCTTACTCCAATACTGTTGTATTTAGCACATACAAATTCCATTCGTTGAATTTAAAGTATGTAACAAAATTAAGAATTTACGCAACATGTGAGAATATAAGCTGCATGTGGAATTGCTAATTATATAATAATACAAGTAATTAATTATGCTTGTATTACAAAGGTAAATCACTGCAAGTGCATTCAATGGTGTCTTATGTCTCGTTAAGTTAGCAGTAATATATGCAATTGTCATTATGAACAAATGGATATGAATAATACAATGGTTCAATTTGAATAATTTGTTGCTTTTTTGATAAACGACTCTCAATTTACATACATTGATAATATAGACAGCTAAGACAGCTAATGGTATTTCTTCAATAGTTATTCTAACCCGTTATAGTTATGACGTATATAAAAAGTTACCAATAACGAATGCTACCCGTTAAGTTTTGAAACATGTTTAATAACAATTATTGAATAACTCACGGACAGTAACCCTTTCATTTCATTTGCATACTTAGTTGCACGGAACACCAGTATGTAATCAATTGTGAACATCGTAATAATAAGTTAGCACAAATATACCACCTATATTTCGTGTAATTTTAGTAATTGATACGTTTCGTTTCGGGCCATTGTGAAAGATAATCAACGTGGTGAAACGTTCCAGCAATTATTCATCGTGTTTAATGGAATCTAGTTACAAAATGTCTAACGATCTCTTGTTTTGATGTGTCCTGTCATGTGGATCGGTATGGCATTAGTGGTTTTATTACGGACGGTATAATGTGCCTAATGAATGACGCACTAGGCCGCGTTGCGGCAGACAGTCAGCCGTAACTTGGGCACGCCCTATTCGTTGGCTAGCGCACCTGGCTGCTTATGCGTTATCTGCTCATGATTATTCTTTGGCTCGTGTTACGTGCTATAATTTGTAGACAGATATGCTGTTGGTATTGCTTTCGTAACCTTCATGCGTTTCTCATTGCATATCTTGTCCAGAATCAGAAAGGATTTCAATAATTTCGTTCCACATAATTTAACATTTCAGCAACGTACCCGCTCGTGACTGCAATTAGAAAATTTTATCCATGTTTACTTGATTGAAACGCATCCGTTCCACCGTACGAGATTAATTGGGATAAATACGTTTCGCACGTTGCAATTCATCAGCCATTCGGAATAGATGGTGGGTGCAACAATCATGCGCCCACGCTCGCTCTGAAACAATGCCTCGTGAATGAGCCGCTAAACACAGCCATGTATGGCACAACATCCTACGAGTCAATTCTACTAATTTATTGCTAGTAATATAAACAGAAACTATGTTCTTTTGTCATCAACATTGTGAAATGGAAAGTTTGAAATTGCAATTTTAGTCAAGTCAACATTGTATTATTCAGCCACGACACTACAGTTAAAGATTTGCGGTGAAACTTTTCAAGATGGAGTCATAGAGCGAAATGTGTTTCGTATTTTTGAAAAGACTCTTATTACAAAGGTTTTCAGCAGATCAATGGTCAAACATAAGTAACGATTGGCTGTTTCATCTCGTCACCCTGTCATCAACAAATTATGAGCAGGCAGCGTTAGCAGGCCCTTTCTTTCACCGATCACAGGTGGCGACAGTTACATTGTTCTTACAATTGACGGGGCAGCTGCACACCCCGACCTTTAAATGTCAATAAAGATGACAAGTCTGGAGTGAAGATTATCAAGATTATGAGCCTAATTAGATTGCACATAGTCTGTGGAGGCCGTATGTGTACGTGCACGTGCGTCGATATTTTGCCTATACGTGAGGGGTCGAGCGATCAATGATAGGCGATTAGTTTAGTAATAACATCGGGCTATTAGGAATACTTTAGTACTGGTATTGCTAGGGATGGTAGTTATATTTGAAAATGAGAAGGAAATATGTACTTCAAAAAGAGATAAAATTATCAATGGAATAATTAGAATAAGAATATGTCAATAGGGATGAATCCAATTCTCTTGAAGATAGCCAGACAGACTGTCGTCAGTGTGGCCATCACTTCCCGTGGGTGTCGTAAGAGGCGACTAAGGGAATCACCAGAGAATGGGCAGCAGCCTGTACATTGCAACAGCTACACTGCGATCGCCAACGCCAACCCGCCTGCCAAGCGTGGCGATTATGGCAAACCCCCCCTTTTGGGGGAGGCCTATGACAGATGAGCGAAGAAGAGATTTCTTTTCAAAGGAATGTTTCAAACAATAAAGTACCTATTATAGCTGCATTGTGTATTAACATAGACAGAAATGTCCACGAGGACTATAAGTTATTGTTAGAGTTCACAAAGGGTTGTTTGATATAATTAATTCAATGATGGAACGCAATGTTTGCAGCATTATGTGAACAGAATGGTATATTTTGCAAACTCTATCTATGTACCAATTGCATTGTTCGATTTATTATTGTCTTTGGGATTATTTGTAAAAACTAACCCAGCGTTTGTCTTGTCAACATTACTTGGTTTTCTTATCTCTGTTTCGAGTGTCGCTATTGTGTAGTCATTATCAATAGTCGAAGTTTAATTGGATTCGAGAAAAACTCACGAGGAACGATTTCGATATTGGCAATATTAAGTTGTCAGCTATGGGAATACTAGTTCTCTTTTTTATATTAAACTATGCATTCTACTTTATTTGCTATTGCTTCGTAATTAAGTTGAGTTACAGCGGTTTTTAGTTCGATACAATTATTGCCGCGCAATGATTTGATTAGATCCGTGAAGGAAATACGTTAAAATTGGTCCCTTAACATGCAATTGTGTTTTTTTTTCAATGGCCGCATGCACCGGTTTGGTTTCACGCATTGTGGGCGATTGGGCGGTGCTCAACCACGCTTGGCTGTTCACCGGCATGCGGGCCTTTTCCGTATGCGTGCACTAGTTTCCAACTAAAATACATACATGTATAAATTCAATACTTTGAGCTTACTTTATCGTTTTGTTATAAGCTTTTTGTATCATATTTTACAAGTCCATATTTCATGATACACCCTTTTATCAGGCCTGCGTTGGTTTGATATCCTTTGAAGTATACTTAATTGTAGGACAGAAATTAATTTTGGCCTTTTGTTATCATAAAACTTGTTAACAACCGAAAACGAACCAAGTGAAAATCATGATTCTATCTTAGAGAAATCCAAGTTCCTATATTCATTCTGTTTCAATCCCAGACAATTTGCGTAATGAGTTGCTATTGTTAGTCATTTTAATTAACGCCTATCAACACATGAACACGTAATGCTTATGCACTTTAGAAATAATTAAGTTTTTTTTCTCTTAATTTTTTTTTGACTCATCGAGGCATCGTCCATGTATTGCACTCTTTCATAGCATACTGCCATTTCAACAGTTTCCTTTCTGTCTATAATTATAAATTGCTGCCAGAAAGCTTGCTTTCAAAGTCAAAGGTGTGACTAATGTGTCTAATATGCAAAATATGAACTTGAAGTATGTTGATTTGTACTTTTGAATTAAACCCACTATCTTACTTATATTCATTCTCATTCTCAAGGATTTATGTTAAATGTTTCTTTATTTCTTCATTCGTTTGATAGATCGTCTCATTTCCTTTTACACAACGTTTCCTAATTAGCGTTAAAACAATAAAGATACTTCTCACTCTATATTCACTCTTCCTCCATTAACACTGTTACTCCGTCATGAAGAAAATCTGTTTCAAATTGCCAAAGTATAAAAATAATAGTCCGCGATCTTCTTACATTTTTTGTTGTTCCATAATCTGAGGAAACTTTTTGTCTGCCTCATGCTGTCGCAACAAAAACTTGATGAGGATCATGTACGAGAAGCTATCGATAGTGAAATCGATTGCAACGGATCTCGAGGTCTTATAATATCGAAAATTAACCCTAAAATGGAGCGAGCAAGCCAGAGAGTGAAAGCACGCAACGCTTGATTGGATCACGTTGCTCCTCGCTTGTTTTGTTTTATTTATTGGCAAGTGTCAACAGTTTGTCAACGTCTAATTCAGACACGGTTGCTATCGTCGATTCTTCTTGCGTATTTACCAAGTTACAAACTTTTGCTACAGCTTGAAACCGTAAACAAGGGTGCTATAACAACTAAGAATAATTTGGGATCGTTGATGATTGACATTGTTGAAGCATTTTCCTTTTACGGAATGAAATCTGACTATGAACACAGAGTTCAGGGTTTTTCATTGCAATTAAACCAACATCCCATATATTACCAGTCATAAAATAATGCAAAGCAATTAATAACACAGCTTAATTGCTATAATCTGCTGTTGCTAAAGGTATACAATCTACTGACTTTTCACAACAATTTATTTGTTTGTTCATCTCAGTTTTTTGTCCATTAATCAACACTTTTTTTTTCTGCAACCTGGAATCTATTCTGCTTATTTCGTTGTTTTTCTTATTATGACTTTAAACAGTTTTTATTTCTTGTTAGTTTCATTGCCTGTCTAACGAGTTTGCTCAAGTTAAAATGTGGTACCTAGTCACCATTCCTGGTGGCAAAAACTCTGTGGGTGCGTAAACTTGAGATGCAATGCGATCAAGTCGCTATAACAATTTTGACAAAGCGTATGTAAGTACCTTGTACTAATACCTAATTAACTGGATTTGTACTGTTTGGCATACCAAACAACATTTTTGTAACTTACCGTAAAAGGAAAAAAAATAATGTCGATGGTTCCAGAATAATTCTGATTCAACAAATAGTCATTTTAATTGTGTCACTAACACGCAGCCTAGTCTAGAGTTTTGGTGTCACAAGTAGGTAACTTCGATGAATAACTACCTGAAATAAATTATAGTAAGTTGAAATAGGCACCTATAGTTTCCCTGGGTAGGTTAGATATAGTACAACAGTGTTGGGGAATCAGAGCATTACTTCCCCGTGTATTATACTTAACTGGAATGTTTTTTATCTTTGCCAATTTGCCCTCTCTAAGCATAGCGTGTTGGGTAACTTTAAAAATAATGTTTTTGCGCAGGGTACTTCATTACATTTTTTGTATCTCTGTCCGTACACTTGGATATTATACGTTTGTCCTATTTTTTGTACTTGCCATTTGATGACTTACGCTTATTAATAATCGCGTGTTCTAACATAATTCATGTACACACGTCACGCAAAATATGGCATTGCAAATGATATGCTCGTTCCTTGATTACTAGTGTTTTCATAAAATTATTCAGCCTTTTTTCTGCCATTTGGGTACCTTGATCTTTCTTATTTAAATCATCTTATATTTTGTATTGTTAGACCACTTATAAATCCAATTTCCAAAGTCGAAGCCAACTTCGTTTATTAAAACCTCTTTGTAAACAATGAAGGACTTTTGTGGCTTCGCTTTTAGAAGCAACGATTATAATGCTTACAATATAATTTATTGTTTTGACATGTATTTCAAATCCAAATATGTGAATAAAAGTGAGAGCTATTGAAAATGAGCAAATGTTTCGTAGAAAATTCTTGCTGCAGTTTTCAGCGACAATAACATCGTTTGCTAAAAAATCGTTTCGTTACAGAACGAGAACACACAATTTAGATGTGTAGCGTAGCAATTTGCATAGGCGTGCACAAATGCGGTTTACATTTACCTCTCGAAATAGGACAATGAATACGATAGCGCACACGATTTCATTTTTTGCGAACAGCAAATTTTAATAATTCACCGGTTGTCTGACTAGAGCGGCCAGTGATGTGTCTAATTCGGACTGAGGTGACAATCAAAGCAAATATTGTCACGTCAGTCAGAAGTTACGAAAGTATCTACATCATTTTGTAAATATTATATCACACAGATCACAGTTCATATATTGTCCCTCCTATTTGCAGTGCCACATGTAATAATGGCTGCCAATTTCTGCTGTATTGTGTGTTTTGCAAACTATCTGTTGGTTCTGCTTGCGTTGCAATGTTTTCTCAGGTGCAAAATGCTTGTCACCGCTCCGCCTCGGGCAAACTTTTTCTGTTTCATGTATAAAGAGTTTGTTTTGTATTATCATGCAAATAGTGTCTCCTTTCTGTGCCGCGACTCGCGTTATTATGGCTTCCATAAAAGGCTTTCTATATTATAATAGTTGCCAACAACATGAATAGATTTCTTTTAATGCGACCTAAATACTGTCATTGTTTTAGAACCATTGGAATGCTCTGAATACAGATCGCTGATTTTAAGTTTTAATTGTGTTGAAGTATTAAAATTATTTCTATAACTACGCGGTTTAACAATACCTTCTGTAATATTATCGCTTTCTCCTTAAGCGTGTTTTATTGTAATAGTGTAAACTTGCTTACGTTATGAATTCCAAGAAAACACGTCAATATGTTATGGAATCTCCTTTATTTATAACAATCCGTACATATTTTACGTTTCTTTCCCTGTTTGTTATTATTGTCGATACCTACATTGACAAACGTCACGTGATATATGTAAATACTTTATGAAGTTGTTATCACACTCCTTCGTTAACACTTGCAGTTACCAGTTGTAGCTTTTGAGTTAACCTATTATGTCGCAAATGTTGCATTATATTAATTAATAAATATTAATTTATTTGCATAATTTTTTTCAACAAACAGAAAACTGTCTCATTAAGTCATTAAACATCACTAATGAAACGTCAAAATTAGCGTTTCTAACTTCGGCACTATATCAGTTGACGCTGCATTGTGCTCGCATACAAAAACAAATACGAAACAATAACTTATTCACTTACGTTATACTTACTGTTATGACCATTTTTATTGCCTACAGTTTTAGAAGAACACAACGTTTCTCAGTTTGTTGTAAAACGTCGACAAATCACGTAACATAGTGGTTATGTATTTGACAATTACGTGAAGAAGTCTGCAGGTTGTGTAAAAACGTGGGACAACGAATGCTCCTAATATCTCGTTTGTATGAAAAATGTTCTAGATACTCGATGAGTTTTTACGAACATTATATGTAGGGAGGAACGGTTGATATGGCTTCGAAGTCGTGATCATTCATAATCGATGTGAAGTGATACCTGATGCACGTATTAAATACAAAACGATTGTACATGCTCAGAAATATAATTATACATACTATAGATCGTCTGAGACTACCATCATGTTTTCTAGTAAAGCAATCTTGAGAATAGCGCCAAGAACTTATAAAATTAATGAGCAAAATGTGAATCACGAAAAAATGTTACAAATCCCTCGGGCATCTAGCCTTTCAGAACCTTCGAACAATGACTGCGAAAACTCAAGTAAAGACACCGGAAATTCAGGAAGTCGGTCATCTGTTCCTACGGGAAACGAAGTTTTCGCAGTTTGATCTTATCAGTTTTCAGTGTAGAAACTGCTTTCGTTACGCCTGATATTATCCCAAAAGCAAATATTACAACGCTCATGGAACCCAGGAAGAGATGAGATGACCTTATTCCTGAGAGAGACCACCCACAGCGGAGTGCTCAGAATGTATATCTAACATACCCATACTTCAAAAAACATGCTATGTTTCAGAACATACGAAACGACCTCTTCGACACACTGGCGAGTGTTTAACTGTTTACCTCCCATCAGCGTAATATCGTACAGAAATAAACGATGCACTGTCTACAAAACAAACGGGGCGTACGTTAATAAAATTAGAACTTAAAATTCCTCAACAGCACGTAGATTGCCCAAGAGTACCGTTGCTGTTAATCTTTCTAATTAAGCACCTCAGAATTTCTTTCGCCGCGGGCACAGTAAACGCACAGAGAATGTGAATAGCACTTGCTACAAGTAATGTCTTTTTCATACACAATTACACAACTTTAACTTTTATGAGTTTGTAATTATCTTAGTTTTCAAGAAGCTTTCTAAATTCAATTGCGGTAAGCTCAGACTTTTATTGAAAACCTTTATGGTTGATCGATTAATAATTTAGTAACCGTGGGTTTCGCTTGAACGATGTGAAGTGAAAATTAAGGCACACGGAGAGTTTTTACAGCAATGATGAAAAGGTAAACATCGATCATGTAGACATAATCGATTGGATATCTGATCGTGTTTACTTGATCGATTCGCTTCTCGTTTACAACACACTCACAGAACAGTCGCGATTCTGTGTTGCTACAATCGTGCTGCAGCATCTAAACAAATGTGATGTATCGCGAATATACCGTTGTTATTGTGCCTCTCATTATTGAAGGTCGGCACTTCGGTAGCCATCCTCTGCTAATTCTATTAGGTACACACTTACATAATCTTCAGTTCTCACCATTAAAAACGGTGTACGATTTAATACGAATAACATTAAAATTACCTTCGAGTACGTTCTCAATGATTTTCTATGACATAAAAACGCAGGAAACGCCTCACTCATTAAGCGATTACCTAATGAACCGACCGGATCTCTTATAATAATTTTCCGCCTCATTGTTTAGAATGCCATCCTTGTCCCTATTCACAGACGAAAATAATTTGTACTCGTAATAGTAACATTTATTTTAATCGATGCAGATTACTCGTCACGTTCGGCCGAGTACACAGATGTAATAAGTGGTTATAGAAATGATAATAAAAAATAAGTACCCGAGAATGTGGCTAACGCTAACGGTAAGATAATGCTGGTTGTTATTCATCGCGGCGCATGTAGAGCGGCCATCGAAACGAATTCGTCTCGTAAAACGTATGGACGTGGTGTATCACGTGCAGTGATTGGGCCATCAAGTGATAATGGAACACCTGATTGTCTTGCCAATACTCACAGTCACGAACATGGACAACTATTAAGAGCGTGTACGCCGTATGTCATTTCATACAAACTTTCAAGTCCTTATTCTTCAAAATGCATGAACCGATTTTAACGAAACTTGGTATGCATACGCTAGATATCCAGGTCTAAATAGTTATCAAAAAACATTTTTGAAAAAGAGTTCAGGGGGAAATATATAGTGATTTTTCACTTTCTATAGAAAACTTAAAATCGCTCTCTCGCGCCCTCTGAAATCTTTTTCAAAAATGTTTTCTCATAACTATTTAGACCTGGGTATCTAGCGTATGCATACCAAGTTTCGTTAAAATCGGTTCATTCATTTTGAAGAATAAGGATTTGAAAGTTTGTATGAAAAGCCGTACCGCGTAAACGCTCTTAACTGAAGCAAAAAGCTCTCACTCTAAAATTGAGTTTGAAAATACAATACTGATACGAATATCTTATATTCTCTATTGTCAAAGTTTGATTTATATAGCAGAGAATGGGCATTGAATTTATACAAACCTAAAAAAACGTTCAATATGACTCAGAGCATCTATACAAAAAATTGGTTCAAACTTTATCTTAATAACATCTATGGAAAATCTTCTATTGTGTTATTTTTTATCCGAATAATATCAGCCGTAGCCATAATCAACTCACCGACTGCGTACTTTAAAGGCGTTTGTCCTTGGACAGCACCTAGATTGCAAAATTAATCATAATCTAATAACTTACCCACAGCAACATTGTTTAAACCAATGACAATACAGTTTTAGAATATCTTGTCACGACACTTATAATGACTGTTGGTAATTGTAATAGAACTTTACACCTGTGGTTTGCCACGATTCTCAAAGAAACTAACATCAGAGGGCCTAGCACAAATGTTTTGACGTATGTGACGTTAGTGTCGTTAACGTAATAGAATTTTGTATATAAAAACTACAACCCCATAGTATTTTGGTTTAATTTTATGCGACAATTTGTATTATACAAAAACATGAATATAGAACCATTTCAAATAAATGTTATGTGCGAAACGAGTATTATAGTTAAATGGTAGTCGATAGATAAACTTGCAATAAAGTACATTGACTTTTCCCTAATATCCCTTCGTACTACTTCGTAGATACCCGAATAATAACATTACTATAGAACGTAAAGGATCACGGACAATTCAGGACAGCTTTATTTATTATTTCAAAATCAATAAATGTATGTGGGTTAATGACCGTTATTGCACATTTATTTGGTGTCTACCATAGTAAAATTTTGCGTTACGTTACTGTACGGCAAAAACATTCGTGAGGACCTTTTTTCGCATCTGTCACAATCTGTCAAAAATGTATGGAAATTGTGGCTTTTTTTGACAGATTACGACTAAGATGCGAATGCTTTGCGTTGCTTATTATAAATTAATAGAATTGGCATTCTGATAAGTGAAACCCCGCTAAGCCTTTTACTGGGGAATCGCCATTTCCCAGTATATAGTCCTGACCGATTTCGGCCATGGCGGCCAATCTCAACGGCTAGCCATCGGGTCGGGACATATTATAGTGCACAAGTGTGTGTGCAAGCACAGGTGCACTCCATCTTCCATTACCTTCATTTTCCGATGGGACAGCAAACCGACCGACACGATCGGAGAGAGATCTGGCGCAGGACCAACGGCTTAACGTGCTTCCCATCCCAGTATAGTAGGTACACTATAGTATTGGACTGCAGACGTCAGACAGCAGCCGGCCGTGAAAAATTTATCTCGCTATTTTCTATTTGGTTAGTCTGAAAGCTTATTAAACATAATCAAAATGGAAAGAGTCCTAGGCCCATATTCCAAAACGTAAACTCCAACTCAACTCGAACTCCAACTCCATCGAAGCTTGTCATAAATTGAAGTTTTTGAAATTGTAGTTTGCTCATCTCTCGAGTACGAAAACGTTAATTAGAAATTCACGGCATGTGGAAATACAACGTAGTACTGAAGCATTATGGCTTGTTAAACTCTATAAAATAACATTAGCTAAATTTGGGTGACAGAGTCACCTCGCTATATGGGTAAAAAATTTGGGTGACATTGACATTTTCGTGCTCATGTTGGAGTTGGACTTCGAGTTCAGTTGGAGTTTACGTTTTGGAATATGGGCCTTTAGAGTTCAAGACAGATGAGTACTTATTTCGTTTTACTCTTTATAGCAGCTCTTTACAGTATTCATCACAAACCTCTTGTAGTGACCAGTACATAACGTTTTTTGTCTTATTGTCCTCGGTCTCAGATCTACGTGATTTATCAATCTTTGTTTAAGTACTTCCATTTGACAATGAGGCGTATTAGTCGCACATTAGTTTGATTTGTTTCAAGTACTGTTACTGGACATTTAAAGACTTGATTTATTTCATGTTGAAGATGGAGAAATCTGCAGTTTCGATCGGCGGTGCCGCTGTGATTGTATAAACATTTAGACATCCAACACTCAGTGCAATCTAAATACTCATCATTACTCGCATTTATGAAAGTGTCATTATGTTATGTACATTTGCACGCGTCCATAATTTGCATATTGTTACGTCTCGCTGGGTGAAAATAAACAATCGACAGATCCGGCACTAAGATATAATCACGACGAGCTTAATGTCATAACACATTAGTGAATTGCTATTATAATATCAGTTATCATTATCAAGCAGCTGGTGTAGATGTAGACGCGGCCTTGCGCTGACGCAATTGTAAAGAAAGTGAAACTGAGAAACCGCCAAATAAAGTGTCATTGAAGAAAAGTCCGTCGATTGTTGTGCTCGTTTGTCAACAAGCGATTGCCCGCCATTACCGCCACCACGCGCTTTCTCGACACACCGACGACGTACCGCTATTGTAGATAACTAGTTTTCATTAATTGACTTGGAATTATTCAAAACCGTAAACCAATACGTTGAGCGGAAACGATCTGATACAATCCTGCGAGCTTTCCTTTTCTAGAGTCCAGCCAGTAACGCAAATTCATTGCGAATGTAAAAGAGAACGGGCTGCTATTTTCCAAATTTGGTGTCGAGCTCGAGGCACTTTAGTATTATTAACAGTTAAAGCATAGTAAGGCTAAGTTATTGTCCCAACCCAAATGACACCTTTGAGATAGTTCACTCGCCTTTCAACTTTATTCTCTGTAGAAACCAAACTTAGTTACTTAGGTACTTAGATAGTTTCACACAATCCCCGAGCTGACTCAAAGACTGATAACTTTATATGTGATTCATTTGTCTTCCCAGCTGGTTCCATTCTGTTTTCGGATGGAGATATATGCCGGTGTGCGTCATTCATTTATCTAAAATGAGTACTAAACTTAAAGACTTTATATTTTGGTGTATAATAAATAAATAAATATTAAAACCTTCAGAAAATATCTATGTATCTCTTACCCATGTTTGCAAATGAATAAATGATTATGATTCAGAACAGAATGTTCTACATTCAAAAACGGTTGCTAAAGGGCTTGCTGCATTATGATAGAGTCTGCGAAGTTTGAAAAGGTCTCCAGTCCAATATGTCAGTCAATGTATCCGTTCCAGATGATGTCCTTTTAGCAACTGACACAAAACGAGGAAAACAGTGGCTCGGACAGGCTGTCAATTATAATAACGACTGAATGTGGAACTGGTATTGTTTATCGTCATACGAATTCGATTCAACAACGTTATTTAACTTATTCACAAAAAAAAACTGCCAGCCTGTCTACCGAATCTACAGATGCACGTTTATTTTATCTCTAGAGATACAAATCTTTTCGTACCTCGATAACAATGGTATGTCGCAAACTCACAATGTAGTGTTGAAATTCAACACTGCTGCATTATCAGCACTTTGAAAACGACATCGACGTTCTGGTATGTAGCATAAGCACTCTTATCAAGCTGATAAAGGTTTAGTAAGTTATTTACAAAATTGTGTCAAAACCCCTAACTGAAACATTGACTTTTATGGAATTCTGCTTATGTAATAGATGCCTTCGATTATGATAATACTGATGTGGTAGTTTCAGTGAGCTTCGTAACACTAATTAATTACGAGTCATGTTTCAAATTGTGGTTAATTAACACTGGATTAATTTGCACCAAACAGGCCAGTAGACCAGTTCATTCGTTCGCCTATTTTATAATGTTCATGTTTTAAATCGCAAGTAAACCGAAAAGGTTAGTTTTTGGTACATTTTTTTGTACAAAGAAAACGGTAACCTGTGCTGATAGCCTGATCGTGGCCATACCTGATTGTAGCAAAGATTCCCAGTACCTGCGTTTGAAATGTCAAGCAGGCATTAACTGTTAGCGAGCGAGGTCTCAGAAGCATCGTAGAGCATCTAAGTACCGAGTTTTCGAAACATCTGATTACTTACTAATAAACTAGCTCTGGTGGCAGAAACTGATGGAAAATACCGATTGCATTGATGTATTCACCTCATTACTTTAATTATTTGTGCTAAAATGAGTCTAAACCACTACTCGCCTCGAAACCAGTGAACTTAAAGATCGAGTTTCCATAGACATTATAAGTGGTAAGAATAGTAACCAACAAAATCTCAATAGACATCGTTTATTAATCAGGTTATTTAAAATTAACCGAAAGACATAATGATTTGATATTCCAAAAAAGAACACGATAAACTGGTTGCAAACGGCGCTTTATTTAATCCGGTTCACGACGAGACACTATGGCCCTACCTTACTAACATTTGGAAGTAAGACCAATTCAAAGAGATTTAGCAATAGAGTTCTATAATGCCTCAGCACACAATGGTCGCGGAGGAAGAGAGTCGTGAATTGTGGACGCGATGTCCGGGGCGCACTCGACCATAACGCAATTTTACGCTGGGGCGCACGGCGACATACTTGTGTTCCTTTAAAAAAAACCTGCCTGCTAATGACTGTGTGATTTACTAAATTGCTACATTATTGTGTGTCTCGTTTTACCTGGTTTAAGGTATTATAATAATATAGTCCTTAGATAGTCATCTCTTAGCCGATGAGATCTTGCAACTTGACTCGCCATGTGGCTTGCCATTGTCGTCAGGTTACTTGTTCATTTCCAGTATTTCATCTAATACTGTTGTATGTAGTCTCGTTAAGAATCTAATGTAATTGAGTGTGAGTAATTCTGATAATTTTGTATGATTCTTTCCAGACGGGCGGTGCAGACAGCGCCAGCGGCGGGTCAGGTGGCTCGGGCATGGAGTGTCTGCAACTGCGCTCACCGCCCGGACCGTTTCACTATCTCATCTCGGAGCAGGCTAAGTCCCTCGTCGCTCTACAGGTTAGTCATATCACAATCTGATATCTTGTTTGCCAACGATTCAAACATCTTTACTTATGTGTGTGTTGGACATTTGGATGGAAGGATGTAAAGCAGAGATTGTAAAGATTAATTGACAATCACCATTGGTCCACAAATAGCAATCATAATAAATCCCAGAATCCATTTTTTTTAACATGATTGTGATAAGAGAGGTATGTTTTCTGATTATTATTTATAAGTATTTCCTTTAATTAGGAACTCCAGAATGAAGTCGGAGCTTTGCTTGAGTTTCGCGACCTCGTCATCGAGACATTCCCAAACCTGCGCTCCAAGATGGCGCCGTCGACGCCCGCGAGCGGCACACGTCGCGACTGGGAACCAGGCGTGCGCGTGCGCCGGAAGCTGGCGGCCGGCGCGGGAGACGCTACGCGAGCCAAGCCGCAGCCCTCCGTGCAGGACTCCGGCTTTAGCACCGAGACCTCTTGCGGGAAAGACGCGCACTCCTCGTCAGCGTCGGCCTCCGCATCCGCCACGCGCTCGCGCCCACTCGAAGACGAGCTGTGGGCCCTGCTCGACGTCATCCAGAGAAAAGGAGTGCGGCTACGAGACGAAGCAGAACAGCTACGCGGCGAGCTCGATGATCGGCACCCCGTTGACACCGTGGAGGAGTCGTTCACGCGCGCGCTCACACACGGCGAGTGCGGCGGCTGCGCCGACACGTCGCGGCTGCGCGCCGAGCGGGACGCGCTGCTGCTGCGTGCGGCGCAGCTGGAGGCGCTGGCGGCGGCCAGCCCGGCGGCGACAGCCCCGCGCACGCCTCTGGGCCGCCTGGACTGCGCGCTCGACACTCCCTCGCGCCCGCCGCGCGTCGCCACGCCTGACTCCAAGAAGTTCGCGGCGATTCTCCTCGAGAGCAATCCTGTCGAACTTCAGAGGCAGCTGCTCACCTCCACCGTTCAAAATCAGGTATACTTTTATTTGTTGACTGTATGATAATTATAATCTGAGATGAAGAGTGAGATCAAGAGACGATCGTCTGGGACATGATCTGGGTGGTTTCTGTTAGTTTCCTACTTAAATCAATCTTTTTGTGAACCTGTTTTATCTAATCATCAATCGTATTGTTTAGTGTGCCGCTTTGATCTCCTCAGTGCATGGAACTTGCGGTAAGGTGTCAATTTTAGGAAATTTCTCGTCTTTTGGGTCGTTAGAAATCTGTGTTGCATTAACAAAAAGATAAAAAAAAAACAGTTAAAGCTGTTAATTGCAGAACGAGTGAGGTAACGAAGTACGTGCTAGTCGTTCTTCAAAACTGTCGTTGCACTAACGAGCTGCCTGATGTTGTGACGCAATCTCAGAGATTTCAGCAGAATTACGCAGATCTGTGGAGCTAATGGAGTGTGTCCGCGGCCGGCAGACACCGCTATTACACTCCACAATCCCTGCTGCTTAGATTAAGTATTTTGTGTCGTGGACGTATCTATGTGTTTAGATATTATTATCGTCACAATGTTTAACGTACCAATAAACATTGCGCTTTTTTGTTTGCATCACCTTCACGTGCAAAGCCTATCGCAAACCACTTGAAAATAATACCATTATGCTATAGCAACGCATGCGTCATAGTCCTTGGCCTATTCCAAATGATTGATAGCAATTGGACCGGTGACTAGTGCGTTTCCTTTTTATGATTTGCTATTTCTTTATGGCCTATCTTGTTCCATTTAAATATCACCTCAATCAGAAGAAAGTTTACTTATTATAATAATTACATTCATGTAAATAAATCATCCCAGTGTAAGTAATACTAATTAGTCATACTGGAGGCTAATTTTATTACAGTGCTTGATAACGCATTACCTACCCACTAGTGCTTCATATTTATAGAATCATGTTTATTACATAAATTTTACCTACATTTATGGAGAGAATCATTTAGTGGCTCCCTGAACGTAAATCGTATTACTTTAAGAAAAACTGGCGTCCTTTACCGCTGTACTGACTAGAAGGAAGTGTTAGTATTTCTATAAAAAAAAACCAGGAACTTGAGCACTACCGCAAAATAAAAGGACTTTGTTTACCTAATTTTTAAACAAAATAAATGTTTTGCTCAAGTTGGAAATAATGTTCAGCATTGATCAGCATCAGCAATTTGGCACCTAAGATACCATGCAAGTTTTAATATTTGGTGATGGAAACTAAATACATGTAAAATTGTACAATAACGTTTGGTTTTCGTGAAATTGTGATAACTCTTTATTAAGCGAATAACACGACTCTTGCATTATTATTATCTTTTCGTGGAATATGTAATAAAAAGGATAACATTCAATCGCGGGTTGAGAGACTCATCGTGAATATTTAGTTTTACTTTTGATAAAGGCAGCGTCATCGAACGCCATTAGATAAATTGCGTTAGATTAATTATTGCTTCGTTTCTTTGTAAAAAGTACATCCAACATGTCTATTTTAAAAATCTACGTTTTTCAAAAACCGTGCATTTTCTTGTCAAACTTTTGATATATATAAAAACTGCTGGCTCTCATCTTAATTTGAATAGGTACCTAAATGAGTTTTGATTTTTCAGCTGTCGGCTATGTTTTACGACTCAAATTCTGTATTCCCTGTTATTATTCAGTACTTATTAGTTAAATGTGCATTCCAGGTATTGAGCGATCGCCTGAGACGTGCGGCCGCGCAGCGCACATTGCTGTTAGAAAGACTAGAGCGTGCGCGAGACTTCAACGAAGACCTCAAATTTAGAGTGAGTACAAAATCGTTTTTGCGACAATTAGGGCAGTAAATACACCATTATCTGGGCTTTTAAGTCCAGCGGGGGTCAACGTCAATACACATTCCGTGAAATACAGTCGTTGTAAACTTGGGTTGCCAGCTCCTAAAACCGAAAAGCCGACAGATCAGTGTAGCCGGATATTTGAGCCAAAAGGTCGGACGGGTCCAATAAGTACTTGAGTGTCTTCAAATGACAGTAATTATTGTATGGAAATCAGCTTTTTGGACATTATTATATGTCTAAATATATTATGCTTTATCATTGGTACTCATGACTAATAATAAGTTATGAGTTAATTTTAATAAAATGCCTGAAAAATACTGGACACCTTATTTGGCCAGAAACATACCCAAAACCCTGACGACATCCCTACCTACGGAGTATGCTGCATAAACTGTAAAGTTGAAAGCACAGAACTTATACCTACAGCCCTACCTTTAAATTAAGTAAAAATTAAAACATTATCTTCAATTTAAATCAAGTTACCTCTAAGTTAACACGAGTGTATAACATATTGCTTGCTCGTGCAGGTAATAACTTATGCAACTTTTCCTTATCTTCAGGGTTAACGGAATTGTCAAGTTTATCAGGTCTCGACTCGGATTCGTTACGTGATTGCGGCTCAGTCGTAAAGTTTTATTACTTATTAATGAAACGGAAATCCACAGAATGATATTTGCTTCGACGAAGGATATGAAATTAGTGTGTCGTTGACTCATGAAGTCGTGATGGGCTTCCTGTACAGTTCTCGCAATTACATTTGCGTCTTTTTACTATACCAAACCAATTACAACGGTAATTCATTTTAAAGATTAGTCAGTTGTTTGTCAAGTTCATACCGAAATTCCTAATAACTGTAGTTTATGATACCGTCACATAAAAAAGGTTATTCAAATATATCAGTGTACCAGGCATGTTTTAACACCTTATTCTGCGCAGTTTCATACACTACTTTATCTAATCTTATCAAAATCACAAATTTAAAACATCGCAAATATGGTGGCCAATTCCGACATTCCTCCGCGAGATTCCGGGGACCGATCAGCTATTGATGATGATGATGTGCAGTCAATTTACATACGGTGCGCTGCACATAGATATATGTAGTGCGCTGCCTCAGTTAATATAGGAACGGAACTTGTCTGAGTCTATTGGACATTATTCATAAATTTTGGCTTGGACTTTCAAAAAATATCCTTTTAGTGTTGGAAACATTTTATTCTTATCTGTTTATTTTATTTACAATTTTTTATTTCTCATAAGTTGCGTAGGTAATGTAATTTTTTTTTCGTCAAATATTAGGTAGGTAGGTAGGTACGCGAGCGCCTTTAGCGTCGAAATTTAGAAGTTGCCTAAGAACGACACTTGCAGCGTTGCCAGCACCAATTTGTCAAATTCCCGGAAAATATTATGGAGGTATGCGAAACATGTAAAGTCCCGAAACCTCCATAGAAAAGAGAGATCCTCCGACCGCACGGTAGTTGTCCGGTGGGCAACTGCCCGATAGTAGATATTCGGACTGTTCAAATCGCACGGAAAACTTTGATACCACGATGCAGGATTTCGTTCAATTATTCGCAGCTGGCGGGATAGATGGCGTCGCGGTTCTTTTTGTTGCGATGTAGATGTTGCTACTTTGTTTTTTTTGTGACGGCAATGATGCCGCTAGAATATAAAGTTCCTTATTTTGGGGACAAAAATCTACTGATTCCTCACAAAATCTCCTCTGACCGACATAGCAAATGACAGAATTTTGTGGAAAAGGGTGAGGTAGACCTTTACACAGCAGTGGTACAAAATAGGATAGATAGATATTTTCGAACGCATCGGTCGAGCGATATAAATCAATTTAGAAAAAGGTCCATGTAACCTAACAAAAATATTAAACAAAGTATTTCGATTTCTCAAGTGTTCTGACTTGGTCCGGACTTTCGATATTCAAAATCCCCGCATAATGTCAATCCCCAATCAACTTGAGATTCCTCGCAGTATGGGGAATGTGGAAAAAAGTGTCGTTCTTAGAAAGCTTCACAATTTGACACTAAAGGCGCTAGTTAGAATCTTTGCATCGCCAATAATTTGAAAACTACTTGCATAATGTTTATGGTCCAGCTGTACCTAAGCAAGCAGTCTTTTGCGGCATTAATTTGTTAATCTATTAAGTAAGTTTTGATTTAATAATCGAGATCGAGACTGCGATATGAGAGAGCAAATAAAGTTCATTTTCAATTATAACTATTTTTAATGTGTTCACAGCTGGAGGAGAAAAGCATCGAGTTAGAGGGGGCACGCGCTCTGGTGCGACAGCTGGAGGGCAAGCGCCGCTCTCCGCGCTCCGCCTCGCCCGCGCACGCGCACTCCTCCATGCGCGACATGGAGCCGCTGCACATGCCCGACGAGCGCGACGAGCCCGAGCTGCCCGACGAGCCCGACGACGACGAGGCGCGCATCGCCGACACGCCGCGCCGCCGGCCCTCGCGCATCCCGCTGCACACGCGGCCCGGCCCCGGGGGCCCCGGGGGCCCCGTGGGGGTCCCGGGCCCCCGCGCGCCCCCGCGGCCTCCGTCGGCGCACTCGGTGCGCTCGGCGCGCTCGGCGGCCAGCACGCGCTCGGGCTCGGGGGCGCGCAAGGAGTCCACGAAGTCGTCGGTGCCGGTGCGGCGCTCTCCCAACGCGCCCGACCCCAAGGTGCGCGCGCGCTCGTTCTGGAACGCGTGGTTCTTTAAAGATTCCGGCTCGTAGCCGCGATGCCCGCGCGCGCCGGACTGACGTTCTCGTAGTATCTCGTGTGGGGCCGCGTCTCGCATGCCATTATGTCGATCGTAAGTTTTGTTCCCGTCGTTTCGTTTCGCTTCGGTTCCTTTACCGCCGGGGCCCGCCCCGATTCTAGTTTGGTTTAGTTTTACGTAGAGCGAGTCGGTCCGTAGTGTAGGCGAGCATGTGCTAACGATTGTGTGTCCTCGTCACTAACTATAGCGACGGTTCGGGTGGCGTTTACATCTTTCCTAAAGTACTGAAATATGTGCATTTCTTATTTCAACATTTTAATCTTAGCTCAATCATTATTTTGATTACGGCAGTATTTGGATCGATTTTCATGTCACCAGCCCACATATTCATGTTTAATATCAATTGACACATTTTGTTTGTAAAAGTTGTCGTACTCCGAACCTGTGAGCCGTTTTAATTTCAAAGATATTTTATTTTATACCTCACAATTCCTTCGTGCGACATCTTTCAACGGCGTGGGATTTTACATACCAACAAAATCAAACTATAAACCTTACTTATAAAAAACCATTATTAAACTGAAACATTTTACAAGTGTTATTTATTCAGTGCACATTTTAACATTTTTGTGACTTCTGGACATTAATGAAGACTGTGGTATGGTAAGTGCAAGATAAAAATACATATGTTTTAATTGTATAATTATTTTCGCCACTACTCACTATACGACACATTACATGTTAGTTTTGAGTGTGTTAATTTTGTTATTTATGAGTTTTGTATTTTTATTTGTTGTATTGACATAGTGGCATAATGGCACTGAATAATTGGCTAATAACAAAGCATTACCGATGCTCTCACATGGCCTTACACTGATGGTAGTTGGTTTGGTAACTAATAGAGTAATAATAAGATAAGCACAGATGTTGTACTCATAAAATAATCCCCTTTAGTCCATGTTTATTGACACGGTGGAGTTGTAGCAGTAGATATCACGAAAAATTGCAGTATCCATGTATCTTTAATTCGAATCACGAAGTCGTCAGTAGTCATCCTCACAAGTATGATTCGGTTCTCACTATGAAATTAACTAAGTTAACATTTTATTTTCTTAATAAGCTTCCTCTTCGAATAAACTTCGTCATTCAGTTGTATTCGTGCAGTTTATCCGCTCGAGGATGACTAGTGGCGGCTCGCGGGCACTTCGCGGACTCGGACACTCATTAAAGGTCAGCGAACACCAGCTCGCCGCTCGGCCGCAGGGACGCACCGCGACGTTTAACGAGCGTCCGGCGTCCGTAACAACGGTTGGGCCTTTCGACAGAGAGCCGAAGATGAGTCGGAGCGCTGGCGCGTGGCCACCCTGGCGGCCGAGTACGTCGCGCGCGCAGACCGCCTGGCGCCGCTGTTCCCGCGCGTGCGCCCGCTGCCGGCCGGCCTGTTCGCGCCCTACCCGCACAGCCCGCACAGCCCGCACAGCCCGCACAGCCCACACAACCTGGCGCTGGAGCTGGAGCGCTCGGTGCTGTACGAGCGCGCCGACTCCGTGGACGCCGCGCTGCGCTCGCTGACGCCGCCGCAGCCGCCCGAGCGCGAGGACGACTCGCTGTGGAACGGTAAGCCGCAGCAGTACTTTGAGAGCATGAACTACGGCGAGCGCGTTCCTTCTGACGACGAGGCTCCCAAAGAGTACGACAGCGACTCGCTGGCGCCCTGAGCCGCTCTGCTTGTCGATACTGCGCGCTTCTAACTCCTCTATTGAGTATCATTCCACTTTTCAAAGGCTCTATAGAATGTCTCGAGTGATCTGTGATATGTCACCGTTTTAAATATTAACTACCATTTTTGGAATCCTTTGTTCATATTACATGGCCTCTCGTTGGGTGAATGAGATTTTATTTTTCATTTTATAAAAACCTGTTTTAAATCTAATGTCTAAGTGTTATGCATGATATGAAATTAGAGTTAATTTTCTGCACTATTAATAATAATTTATATCCATGGATTTAATGTTGTGGAACCGAATAAGTAAATGTTTTTTAATTCATGAAATGATAAATTAAAATATTTACTCACTATAATTATTTGGGTTGATTTTATAAGAATTTTTTTTATAATTCGTTCCATTTGTCTTGAAAGTATTAAATGAAATATAAATCTACAAAATAATGGTAGCTACTCTTAACCTAAGTATTGTCATTCCTAAACCTATAAGGACAGACTGTAATTATTTAATATAAATTGAGTGAGAGCTTGGAACGACTGTTAGCAAGGCTGTGAAACACTGAAGTGTGCTTGAAGTTGTTTCTGATGTAATCAATAAATCAGAAGTATAGTGCTTAGTTAACGTGTGTTGCGGTTCAAGACATACTATTGTTGTTTAAGGGGGATCCCTAAAGAGACCTCGCCATACATTTTTCAGGAGCTGTAATCTCCGTAAATAAACAGTTTCTGCAGAATAAAGCAAGTATAATGAGATTTTATAATGTATTGTGATCGCCTATCGCCCAAATTTTAGAAAAAAAACAGTCTTTCTATGAGAATTAGACCCAATAAAAACGAAAAATCTTTACATGTGTGAGTGACCTGAATCGCGCCATCTGACAGAAATTTATAGAACCACCGAGAAAAAGTTCATTGCTGTTGTGTTACGAGTTTACGTGCGGTGAACATTTTAAGTAGATGGCGCTGTTCGAAAATTCGAACAAGCGCCAAGGTTATCGAGTGACGGACGCGGCGATGCGACGTTGCCATTCAAGACGCAATTTGGCAACAACGCGTGTTGCCAAATTGTTCCAGTCCATGCGTGATTGTGTGTCAAAATTGTGTTTCTAGCAAGTTAGCGCCGGCGCGCGGGTTTGCCCGCGGATTTTATATTTTATGATTGATGAAATGTTTTTTTTTAGGGAATGAGAAATAATGCTAGAAAGTGAAAACAATTATCTGCGATCTGCCTTTGGTTCACACAGATACAATACTAATGTTATTATTGTATTACTTATCTACTTTAAATAAATTGTGCCTACCTACCTAAAGATTTAAAAATCTTTCCACTGTATGTAAGTAGGTACTGATAAAACATTTTCTGACACGGTTAAGTACTAATTCATTGGTTTGGGTTGAATCAAATCAGAGAAAAGAAGTTCATGTAGGTATACTTAGGGTACCTATACCTAAATCAGGCGATCAGCGTAGGCAAACTTACCTATTTTTTTCCTAGCTACAACTTACCTATTTTTTTCAGGACAGACAGACATACGGACCGACAGACGGACGACCATTGCGTAGGCAATGGTCGTCCGTCTGTCGGTCCGTATGTCTGTCTGTCCGTCTCTGTCTGTCACCAGACTGTATTTCACGGACCGTGATAGCTACACAGTTGACATTTTCACAGATGATGTATTTTTTTGCATTTGTATCGCATGATTGTAATATTATAAGTCGCGTAAGATTGTATATTTACAAGTACCTACTTACTTATAATTTCTTCTAGATAAGACAAGTATTGTAAACTATTGAATTTGGGTGTGATACAGTGTATTCGAAATTATTTCTTCTCAACACATCATCTGCCTAGCCCTTTCCCAACTATACCTACTGGGGTTGGCGTCCAGTCAAACCGGATTCAGCTGAATACCAGTATTTTACGTGGTGCGGCTGCCTACCAGACCTCCACAATCCATTATCTGTTCTCAACATAATCATAGATTATAGTCTAAAACATAAACAACATTTATTACAATCTTACGATGTTTGGAATTATCCGGTGACACATACGAGTACTTACATAGGTAGGTACCTACTCTAACCAACTAATACCAAGATATTCTAAGCTGATAACAACCCTTTGCTTTGCCATCTAAAACCATTCCACCAAAGAACGCCAGTAATCACACTAATCACTGAATGTTACGACTGTATCACCTAAAGAAAACATTCTTAGATCGCGACGAATAATTGCATAAATAATCTTTTATTTATTTAGTACCTACACGTCACAATTTGTTTACACGTTAGGTACTATTTAGGTTCAGTCACATTACAACAACCTGTGTAGGTACAATATACCTTTATTACCATTAGATACGGGACTTAGTCACAGCAAGCGGTCCTACTCAACATTGTAGTCTTTGTACTCAACCCAGTATACTATTGTAGTCTTTGTACTCAACTAAGTGATTGCCCGTAGTTGGCATTCAGTCGCGCACGGAAAATCATTGATGTGACCTTCAGAATGATTGGCCAAAATGACCGATCAGCTTAAAAATATTACTAAGATCTAATACCTATTTGCTACTATTTGATACCTTTGTTTAAATAATTGGTACCTAATTAATAACTGAGAAAATGAATTTAAAAAATGGGCAGTCATTCTGATGTCAGGATGGACTGCCGACATTTAGGATCTCCACGTAAAGGCTCAAAAATTTCAATTCGCCTTTACAAAAATTTAGTACCTATTTGATACCTAAACATACCTATATTTTTTCTAGATTTTTAAGGTAAAGAATTTTATTAGAGATTTTTTGTTTAGGTAGGTACTATGAATAAATATACTTACCTAGTTCTACCCACATGTTAGCATTTATCAGTATCTCGGAAATTGTTATTAATTAGTAGTACTTATTACTAATTATCGTGTAAATTGAACTACCTTCACTGCATAGACTTGAAAAAAAATTGACTTCACTTGACTTTCTGTATCAAGTAGTACCTACCTAAACATAGGAAACCAAAAATCTGTAATAAAATCTTTCATCTTTGCAGCTCAACAGTGTTTTAATAATACTAGGAATAAAATTAAGACACACCACTCGTAAATACAGCCAAAAATGTTAATTTGTTGAAAATAACAAAAATATTTTATCGTTTGCTTCGCCATGTTTGTGAGAGCGAGATAGATATTAAAAACATGCGTGAGAGACACGATACGCACAATTCGCGAGTTGTTGAGAGATTTTTAAACAACGCGCGCGACGACTAGTACCAGACCGAGGTTGCGTAAGGTTAGCAACACAAATTTCTTCAAACATATTAATAGTTTTTTATTATTATTGTTTTACCAACCATGATTATTTAAATTCAAGTCAATTTTATTAATAATTGATAACAGTTATGTTTTACGCAACAGGTACTTGTTTAAAAAAAAATGTTTTATAAGACAAAGTCTAGTTTTTAGTACCTAATTGTTAGTGCAGAATCACTACTTCACTATATTTAGTTATCTTTATTACGCGACTGTGGCAAAGCAAACGGTTATGATTTCAAGGCTTCCTCGTAACTCCCAAACTGCACGTCATGTGCAGCCATATTCTTTATTTATTTATACATAAATGCATAATGGTGATACTTAAGGCTCTTTTTTATTCAGGTTTCCTAAAGATGAATTAAGGAGACAAAAGTGGCTTGGTATTGTCCGAAAACAAAGGCAGAAGTAAAGCTTTAGTAACCTTGCGCGATCGAGCGAACAATATTTCTTTTTTTAAGTACCTCAAAATAATTAATGTTTTTTATTTTATTTGCTAACGCTACCACATGCCATGTCATTCATAATCGTAAACATTCGTCAACATTCGGCAGCTAACGCGATTTCGCTCGCACGACAGCGCCGTCTCCTATCTCTATCCTTGTCTATCGGTAACAGTAGGTTGCGACTGTGATGACACTGATCACAGATGTGTGAGTTTCGGTGCATAGTCGTACGCCGAGCCCATGTTTACTGATTACGATGTTAGAGCGTAACATGCAATGTTTATTACCCAAAATAATTTATCTGAATAATTTGTTATGGTGAAAAGGGATACCTTTTCACCACCAAATCCGATAGGATATCGAGCCTAGAAACAAAAATATGCATAGACCAATAATTATATTATTATTAATATTTGAAAATATTAGGTTTGGTAAGGATAAAGAAAGATAAAAAATAATTCAAAAATAAATACAACTATTGACATTTGAACCCACACCAAGCCTAATGAAAGGCAGTCTCTAAACCGACAGTCTATTTGTACGGTTGATAATTGTTTCAAATAGCCGACCTTATTTATGTCAAGGTTTTTAGCTGCTCAGCTTCCCGAAAGTATAGCGTGATGATAATCATTGCTAAGGTTATATTAATAAGAAATAGATTGGAATATAACAATTTGGTCCTCTGGACATTTTAATTTCCAACCATTTTTGAATAAAACGACATCTAGTAGGGTCGAAAGTTACTACTATTTACTTTGCATGTGTGTGTAAAGAGTAAATTCATGCGGCTAAATCTTTATTCTGCTGTAATCTTTGTATGGTAGCAGTTAACAAGCATAGTGATTATCTAAAAAAATCAAGTTAATGCCCTAGGTGTCGCCTATAATAAAGTTGTCTATTAAAACTTTCTATGTTAGGTGTAAAAATTGAAAATGTTCGAAATTGTGGATGTGTCGCCATCTAGCGACAAAATGGCAGTGAGAGCATTCATCCATTCACCTTAACATATTCCAATCGTCCAGTGGTGTACGTCCTACGAGACAACGCGTGACTGCCTTGAGTTATTATAAGATTAATAAGTGAATTCCTTTTACTAGTGTACATTTCATACGGCGGACTTAACAAATAGTAGGAGACTGATTTTGTATAAATAAAAATTAGAAATGCTTTACCAATGTAGGGAACCTCCATATAAATGACCGTAATTTAGTATTTTCCTTCTCTGTTTTAAGAATAATGTGTAAAATTCTACTACCAATTAAGCTCTTAAAGATTTAATACTAAGAATAATATACCAATTCTATAATGTAAATGGCTGTCTTTTATGTTATTAAGAATAAATGTCTAGATTAGTTATTTACGTCGACTGTTAATGTACAGCATTCGATTATACTATTAGAATTTGTAAATTATTAAGCCATTACCTACCTACTATTAAGATACTCATAAATCTATCTAGTTAGCTTGAATCTAGTTGATGACTTATTATGTAAAGTGTACAGAAATCATATCATATATACAGATCGTAAATAAAATTGTTCATATCAATGTTTTCTTTCATTTAAAAACAAACTTCAACATTTAGTCTCATACTTTTATTAAAATCAAATTAACATCTCGTATAAAAACATGGGGTTAAATATATTGACTACCAAAATAAACAACTATCTAGCATATGAAAGTGGTTAGTTGACCATACAAAAACAGCAATTTCTGACAGGTTATTTATAATAACTATTTTATATTTAGCCATAAACTGAATCTAAAGTTCATTCAAGCTTGTCAACTTTGGCCCTAAAGTTACATCTATTATTGCCAGTGTCTCGCTATTTTTCGTTACATTGATGAATCCATGTTGCTTTAATTCTGAAAAGAGTATGTTTCAGTGATCAATAAAGATACCAATAAATAAAAAAAGTATTCGAACTATGTTGATTTTTTGTGAGAATTTGCTATAAAAAAATCCTAATATATTTGGTTTTAATGGAATTTTGAGCTGTCTTGTAGATCATTGTGTATATGGTTCCAAAACAAGATTCCTTCATGTTAAGAAGAATACTTTTCCATTAAAACTTACTAAGTAATGACGTAAAGCAACGCGCGGCAATGATGCGCCTGTACCCGGATATGACGGGCCCTTTCTCAAGGAGGCTGGCCACAGTCACGGGCTGAACACCAGCTTTGATGTGCTTCAGGATTTTTACCATTGTTCCTTCCGTTCCCCACTGATCACTGTAACAAACATCACACATCATTAGAACTGTAAAGGAGACCAATTGTGTTATGTAAATGGGAGTTAGTGGTTTTCTATTATATAAGCCCAATAACGAAACAAGGACTATTTCTCCTGCCAGGGTTGCGGATTTTGTTCGAAAGAGTTACCGCGGCCTTGGAAAGTCAAGGGCACTAGGAGGAAGAAAGCAAAAGGATGGGTTTTAGTCAGTAAGAGTTAGACTCCCTTCTGCTCCGCCCGGAGCGGGAGGAGTAATTTGATGATTTCCCATCCTTAAAAAAAGGACGAAATAGTCCTTTTTTTTGTTAAGTAGGTAAAGGTATTTTTCATCGCCGTAGCCTCAGTTTTTTTAGCCAGCAAAATAAACTTATACGTACCGTATAAACCTCTTCGAGTCAGTAGTCTGTTCCGAATCACCGAGCGACACCTTCGTCCTATCCAGACTGCCTAAAGGAGTTTCAGATCGATCGCTCCCAGTTTTTCGCGTCGTCGGAGGTCGCTGTGTTTGTGAGTGAGCTTCTACCTCTGGAATCAATGGCTGTATAATATCTGCTAGACCAGCCTCTTGCAGTTTTGATGAGAGTATCAACTCCGCGTCTTGAGGCTGTTGTAAATTTGCCGGTACGTTTTCTTTGTCTGCCTCTACATCTGAAAGAGTTGAAATTGCAGGAATGCCGCCGTGGTTTAGTTTACAAGCGCAACTGCACAGCATACATAGGGTCATTGATTTAATCTCCGGGACACGCAAAACTTTACTGTCTTTTCCACTATTCTTTTAAGGGGATAGTTTAAGCCCTTATATTGAACGGAACTTATGACTGTCTAAAACTACACTTCTGGACCCCATCAGATATAAGCTTGATGATATTACGAAATTAAATGTAATTTATTGCACCTTACTATCTTACCTAGGTTATTATGTTTGTTACCTGTGATAAACACGGAGCACGGTGCGGGTGGCGCTTGCTGTGACTGCTCTTTAGCCAGCTGACTCTCCCGAAACGACACATATCCTATAGAGCGTTGTCGCTTTGGCTGAAAAGTGCAAACATAATAATTATTTTAATAATAATGGATGTTGAAATGCAGCAATATTTGAAAATTGACATTGGAGACAGCATGTTACATTTTTTTTTGTATCAGTTCAGACAGACGACGGTCTTTTGCTGTTGGGGATCTTGGCTCAATAATTCATAACTTACACTTTCAACTGTTTCGTGTTCCGCCGTCCGTTTGCGAGCTTGCGACAAAGTCTCCACCTTCTGAGTGAGCACATCCGCTATATCCAGATCCATGGGAACACTGACGCGTGGCGGCGGTTCAGACACGTTCAGTTCATTCACGGTCACGTTCGCTTCGGGAATGGGCAGTTCAACTTGAACCTCGGGTCTGTCTTGAACGTGAACGATAGGTGCCTCCTGCTCCTCTTCTATATTCTCGAGCATCGATCTTTGGAATGTACGGGGGGACTTTTGTCTTATGGCTTCTGCGATTTTCTGTAAGAAATTGTTAAGGATGAATGGGAAATTTAGTATTTACATGGAAACTACTAAAGATGGTGATGATCATTTGAGGAATCTGTTTTTCCGATAGAATATCGCATTATAAGAATGATTTTAATTAAATGAGCCGGTATTTTTTTAACAAAGCTTACCCTTCTTTCTAAATAAATCTCGATTTAAAACTCATTTAAACCAAAATTCATGAATAAGCAAACTTATTTAAAAAGAAGAACGGGTCAGATATGCTGTGTGCATGTTCTGTAAATAAGTACTCTCACCTCCTCTTCTCTATCTGCTAAGGGCTGTGCCGAAATCACTCCAAGATTCCGGGAGAAAAGCCTCGAAATAGGGAATCCGAAGTTAGATGCAATTTTTTCACCGCCGTGACACGGTCGCCGAAAATATATCTCCGGAGGCACACGAATGAAGATGATGTCGTCTGAACTGTCCTTTGTAAAGAAAATGCGGGTAGTTTAAAATCGGAATGGAAATTGATAGAACCTTTTGACAACCAAAGATAACAATTTTTTTTTTGAAAAAAGAATCTAAATATCCAGTTGGTAAGTACAAGCATGATTTCTTTTTAAATTATATCAATGTTACCTCGCATCGTAATTCCACCAAAGGATTTTCAATCCTAGCTCGAAAGTAATTTGGATTTATCTTCGTCTTCTTGTCGATTATCAGTTTATTTCTGAACTTACGCCTTTTCGCTTGTGGTGCAACTTCTTCCAATTCCTAATCCGAACAAATGCTAAATGTTATTGCTTTTGAAGAAATAAAAAAATACTAATTTTCTAGTGAGCTACTGCAAAATAATGGAAATCTAGCAATGACCAGAAACTCGTTATAGTGGGGGAAAAGACTGAGGCGTCTAATCGATTTTAATTTATTCCGTTTGTTCCCGTTCAGTCACACCATGTCGTGTTACACTGTTGTTAACCATTGAAAGAAAATATCCCGACAAGTCGGGAACAAAAATCTACTGACATATATCTCTGGCCCGACATAGCAAATGACAGAGTCGTGTGGAAAAGGTGGTCTTTGCCCAGAAGTGGGACAAAATAGGCTAGATAGATATACCGGGTGAATTTTTAAAGTGCGCGTGGATGGTCAAATCCGAAGCTATGAGGAATATCGAAAACCGCTGAAAGGAGTCTCGAGCCCTATTTTAATGAAAACTAAATCTGCATCATTGGATTTTTGAAAAATCAGTGTCCCTAGCCGGGAATCGAACCGACTGTTCAAACACCCTGTATTATTACATCATCCGAAAGTGTCGCTAATAAATAAGGAAATTATGATGTTAAGACAAGTATTTTGATTCCTTGAAAGTGTATTGGCTTGGCTCGGACTATCGATTATCAAAATCCCCGCATAATGCTAATCCCCACTCAACTTGAGATTCCCCACATTCTGGAGGCGCTATTTAAAATCTTTGCATGGTCAATACCTACCTCTAATTTAATTTCCATGGGCTCCTGTACTTTTGGTGGCTCTATTTCGACCACATGGACTGGAGATTCCGGCTTTTGTTGAGGCCTAGATAAAGTAAAGCTTTTAACAAGAACGATTGATGCGAACGAATTGGTTTTGTGCCTTTGCACCATAAAAGCCTTGCAGAATAAAAGGCTCTGGGTTTAATACCAAGGATAGACAGATGCCATTTTTGATGAACTCAGGAGCTTATTCTTTGTCTCATATTATGTTACGTATTCTTTGTATCTGCCTTCAAGGAATACAGGCGTGATTATTATGGCTCTACATTTTTAGTCATGGAAGAATTGTACAATCACACTCAATTTCTGTACCTATATACATCCTACATATTTAAAAAATAAACACTAACTTATCTGGTTCAGGAACAGGCAATTCGGGAGGCGGGATTTCAGGTATTTCGGGAATGTCTGTAGGAATGCTAAGGTTGAAGTATCAAGGGATATGAAAAAAGAAAAAAAGGATGGGTATGAAATTAATTAATGGTTTGAAGGATGGATATTATTGGATTGCAGGATGTATGGTGTATGAACCTAAATCTGGTCTCTGTGTACAATTTTGCTATAGTCTCTACCATGGATAGGTAAATGCCAGTGTAGAAAACAAAAATTACCTTTCTCAAATTCAGGCATCAATTCCTCTCCAGTAACTAAAACAAAAAGCTTTTACATAATTACAAAATTCATTTACAGGTAGGTAAATAAGTTTACACACTCAGTTCTATTAAGATATAATTTCCCAAACATAAGAAAGCAGTACATTTTCTGAACAGCGTGACGTCATGTTCTGATATCCTCTCCATTTGCGCGGGCTCATGCACAAGTCGCGACTTGTCGGTGACGTCGAGTGCGGCGCCGGCGTCCAGCGCGGTGAGCGCGGTGAGCCCGCTGAGCGCGCTGTGCGCCGTCGACACGTCGCCCTGCACCAACATCTGCTCCAGCGTGCGGTCTTGAAGGAACTGCAGAGCTTGCTCTGGATTCTCTTCGCCGAAACCGTCCTTGAAAGCGGGAGGAGAACATACAGAATGGTAGAGCTTCCCACTACTAGTTATGGCCTGATAACCAGCAGTAGGAAGCTCTACCATTCTCTTTCGGTGAGAGGATGGTCCGTGATACACGCGGGCCCTGTGCGGGTTAGTATCCTGAGATTTGAGTACCTACCTACCTAATAATAATAGGTAGGTAGTTATTATTTATGCAATTGTTGTTTATGAAGGGGTCTTAGTATCACATGTGTTTTGATAGGTACCTAATTATGTACCTATCTATAGTTGCATACAAGACTTATTTACACCCATGATGAATCCTCTAAAAAAGGTTTTTCGTAACCAACAAAGTAATAGGTACAGTTTACCTACATTTTTGCAATACTAATATCGGACAAAAATGGAGGATGGATACCTACGACGTGAATCCGAACCGAATAACCAATAAGTTTTTTTTTTTAATTAAGAGGGCGCCGACCAAACGTCGACCGCGCAGTGGCGCCCTCATCGTTTGTTTGGTTATTTCTTTTATTTTAGAATGAAAATGCAGAAAATATGACATTTAAGTTGTGCTCCACAAGATTATACGTTAATATTATTATAAACGGTAGTTTTAAATTGTTCAGTTTTATTATAATCACTAAAACGGATATTTCCGTTTTAGTGATTATAATAAAACTGAATTCTCATTTCTCATTCTAAAATTCTGTTTTTCATTCTAAAATAAAAGAAATAACCAAACAAACGATGAGGGCGCCACTGCGCGGTCGACGTTTGGTCGGCGCCCTCTTAAGGCGCTGCGGTAGTGAAACGAGGGTGCATGACAATGTTCTTTTTTGAAATTCATTGTTAGAATGTTTGGTGATTCCTTGCATTTTCGATACCATAATCAAAAAAACCCTACCGCTAAAAAATGATTTTTAGTCGTTTTTAGCGATTGGGTTTTTTGACAAAGTCAATTTTTTTCCCATTTTATTGAGTTACATTTTTGGAATCGTCTGCTCGTGCCTTTTATTTTGATACCCCATTTGATAGATTGAGCAAAAACAACAAACCTACCCCCCCCCTCCTTTTGAAAATTTATGTAGCCTATGTCACTGTCGCAGCCAATTAGCTTAACCAGCCGTTTAATTGGTTGCCTAGCCTTTTCATTTAAATATGCCGATTTTTCAGCGACCTAAGTGACATGTTTTGTTCAATATCGTTTAATGACTTGCCCATGTCTCTTATGTAGCTGATTAAACGGCACAGTTCAATGAAAAGGCTAGACTTTTAATATATTATGGTTACTATGACACTGGTTGTTTTAAAGTTGGCAATAAGCTGTTTCAGAAACTTTTATAGAGGATTTATAGCATGGAAGTAGATAAACAAATTTAGACTACCTAGTAGGTAGTAATTTACGGGGCTTGCGAGAAATCGTGAGTTCTCAATGACATGAAATCCTAGAGCACTAAATACATTACTATACATTATTTACCTATATTTGAATTATTTACCTATTCTTTTTTAATCTTGAGGAATCGAGGCGAGGGCACACGATCTCGCATTTTTCTAAAATACGACGAACGATTGGAGCAGGAAAGAAACGAAAGACAAAAAATTACAAAACCATCATCACCACCTCATTTCAACTCCCCTTTTTGTATCAAAGTAGTTCGCTTTCCCCAAAATTATAGAGATAAAGAGGCAGTTCGAGTAGCTTCTGGTAATGCCTGTACCTAGTTTCTTACCTACCTACATATCTGATTACCCAAATTACAGTAGGTATGGCTTGATGTTTGTGTGTCTTCATATTCTTTCTTTACTTTACAGCACACCCTATTTGCCTTTCTGATGAATATGATTGAAGATAGAATATAATTACTATGAAGAAAAATTTAAGACAAGAGAAAACTTACATTTGGTGGCAGTAGCACTTCAACAATAGTGGCTTCTTTGAGTGTTATATCTGCAATGTTTGAGACTACATTGCCACTTCGCTGTAAGCAAACATATTGTTAAATTAGAAGAGAAGCTATCTAGATACCTATACAAACCATAAGAGTTTTAAACAAAACTGTCAAAACTTAATTTATGGGTGAAATATTGTGTTAAGTTTTACAAATAATTGAAGTACATTATACTTTCTTTACATGCTGTTTGACTAACAAACAATCCCTTCATATAGTTCTACAACGCTTTAAAAAGTATTCAAACGTTATAGATAACTAATAATGCATTGTTCTCCTAAAAAAAGCTTAATCAATAAAAAACCTGTATTATATCCTCAATCCTCTGTTCATTTTCAGGTGGTTCTTCAATTATCTCTTGAATCTCCAACTGCTGAAGCTGAGGCCGCCTCTGTTCTTCGTCTTCCAAATCCTCAACGTCATGGATATTCCATCTAAGAAAACATGCCATTTGTAAATGTGTCCAATAAAATGTTAAATTCAATTGTTTGTGATACTAAAATAGGATTGTTTATTTAAATTCCTATGTTAGTAACTACCTAATTGTTAAGTTTAATTATTGTTGATTAGCTATTTATAATAAATTAATATATTTAAGCATAAGTATATTTAATATATTTCAAGTAGGTACTCATGGATTCAATAAAGGAATATTTCTACTTACTTCTTTTTAGAATGTTTCATTACATTTGCGTTGATCATGCATAGTTCACCTGCAACAGAACATTGTAAAACAGTTTGTGATTGTTACTATAGGAACTCTGCAGAAAATACCAATTCATTTTCTACAGAGGCTTACCTAAGAGAACGGTAACCTTTCTTTGGTATAGTCTGACTAATCCCCGAAGTAGTTGAGAGCTTAGACGAAGAGAAAATCTGTTGGCGGGACGCCCGGACTCGTTCGTCATAACTTCTAATAAATCGTCACTAAAAGGGAAAAATAAACGTTTTGTTACCAATGGCGAATAAATAGCTTTAAAAATACAACATTGCAAGTTATTGCCTTACCATATTTTTCGTATATCATGAGACCAAAGCTGTCTGTGAGTAATAGTAGCAAAACGCAAAGGCCATGAATCTGCGACCCAGCACAAATAAAATCTGCCGCCTCTTTTCAACGAATCTACTGGATAAAACATTTTTCCAAGAAAATCTGATTTTAGAATTAATTTTGCAACTTTTCGTGGGCAGCTACCAAACTGGCAAGGGCGCGGGCATGAAAAGAAAGAAAAATAAGAAAATTGCAAATGTTCGCTCGAAGTGACGCTTACTTTCCCCGAGTTTCCCTCGCGGAAGTTCCCGCCAAAATTGTTGGTCGACTGGTCGTTTCGACTCGTTCAGAAATAAGATCACAGCAGAATACATAAATTAATTAGATGAGATTTAATTTATACTGCGGATGAACAGATTTTCACATACAATCAACATTTTTACGAAAATAATTTGGAGAAAAGCAGAATAGTAGGTATTTTACAAGTTCACCAAGTAGTGAATTACATACAGCGAAACGCTGCCGATACAAGTCGCTGCGCTTGAATCTAACAACGCAAGTTACACACGCGTCAACTCACTGGGGAAGTGGCATAATTATGATTTTGAGATGGCTATCGAGTCGCCAAAACATAGCGATAATATGCTCTTTGCTAGCAATCATTAAAAGCCGTTTCGCATGTACCCAGCAAAGTTGAGTACTCAATCAAGGCCGCGACTTTACCCGGGGCGACGCGCAAGCAATGTCAAAAAGTCAGCCTTAGTCGGCGTATGGATAAGGTTGCCAACCATACTGTTAAAAACAGTATCGTACTGTTTTTCACTTTAATATATGTACTTTTTACTGTCGGACAAAAGAACAGTATAAAAATACTGTTTTTAACATCACTAGTTTAGTTATAGGCACGCCATACCACACAGTCGCGCAATGCAATGCAGTGCATGCAGTGCACAGAGTACAGTTTTCGTCAAATAACTTTGCCCCTCTGAAGTTAGCCATTTGCAAAAATCGCGCAGGTGCAGTCACGTACACGGGAGCAAGCGGGACGCAAGCATGCATCGAACGTAAACGTAAGACTGAGACATAAAATCGCGCCCCGCCCCCATGTCTCCTACGCATGCGCAGTTGCAGTGTGTTCGTAATTTTGACTACTACGCAGCCACTCGACACAACTTCAGAGGGGCAAAGCTGTTTTTTTTTTTTTAGGTGTGACCACTAGCAAGTTAACACACTTGGGATATCAACTGCTTAACCGGACTAACCTGTGGTGGCCCCAGCCAAGGCAACAAAACTAGCTACAAGCTAAAAACTACTGACCGCTCGCTAAGGGCATTCCCTGTGGAATACGACCTCGGCTTAGCGGCGTCAGTTAGGGACAGCAAGGGACAATCAGGCTGGGTCGTTTCATTAATTAGGGGGGGGGGGGTTCGGTTAGGGGGGCTCGTTTGCAAAAGTCGGGGAACAAAGCTATTTGACGAGAACTGTACTTTTATATGCAGCGCAGGCCTGCCTCCCTCGTTTCAGAATGAAAACGCAACTTACGCAACTGTCAAATTGTCAATGTCAAATGTCAAAATTGATCATTTGAATGGATGGTTTGGTAAAGTTTGGTATATTCGAAATTAGCAAAGTTCAAAGTAATTTATGAAAGAGTATCAACCAGAAGACAAACATTTTTTTCAAATGAGTGCTGACGAAAAGTAGAAACATTTGTTATTAAACACTTCAGAAGAATCTATTTTCTGTTCCCGCCTCGGCATTTACAGAAATAGATTTTTCTGTCATGAATGCAAAGAAATACCTAGATCTTCTTGAATAAAAAATGAGCTCCTCATTTACTTTAACTTTGATGGCGTATGTGTCAACAACATCAGCTATGCAGATGACATGGTGCTGCTCAGTGCCTCAGTCTGTGGCCTGAGGAAGCTGGTTAGTGTGTGTGAGAGATACGCCAGTGCTCATGGCCTGAAGTACAATGTACAAAAGAGTGTCGTTATGGTGTTTGGGGCTGGTGGGAAATGTCCAGAAACGGTACCTCCAATAAAAATAAATGGTGTACCGTTGTCGAGAGTGCACTCGTTCAAGTACCTTGGACATATCTTGACCTCTACCCTTAGAGACGATGACGACATTGAGAGAGAGTGGAGGGCGCTATCGGTCAGAGCGAATATGATTGCCTGCAGGTTTAAGCGTGCTTCTACCGAGGTTAAAAGAACACTTTTTAGAACCTTCTGTTCCTCATTTTACACCTATAGCCTGTGGGTACATTTTACGCAGAGATCGTACAGTGCCCTTCGCGTTCAGTATAATAATGCTTTCAGGGTGCTGATGGGGCTGCCTCGTTTCTGTAGCGCAACAGGGATGTTTGCGGAAATGCGTATTGATTGCTTTTATGCATTGATGCCTAAAAGATGTGCCTCCTTGGTGAGCAGGGTGCGAGCCAGTTCCAAAAGCATCCTGGGCATGATCGCTGACAGGCTTGACTGTTGTGTCGTTAATCGTTGCTCCAGTATCTCAGCTGGAATGCTGAAGCAATGATTGTTTTGTTGTATGTGTTGTTGTATTGTTTCACTAACATAGTTTTAAGTTTATGTTTGTTACTAACACTATTTGAGTCTTATTGGTACTCGCAATAAATAAATTATTATTATTATTTTGGGTATCTAGTCTTTGACTTGAATGTACCCTGGCGATTGGGGATGTCATGCTCACTCAAAAGTCTAGCTGATGGTGGCGCATGCATTGGATCATTTGGCTACCTTCAAAATGGTTGAGCCGAATGGTGCTAGCGTATGCGTCATATCATATTCCTTTATATTATGTTCGTGAACGGGGGCTATCAGCCGAGACTGGTCATTTCTCAGCTGCCATGGTTTATTTTAATTATTTCTTTTTACATTGTTCTCATATATACCTAATATATCTAATATCTTTTTGACTGACTGACCTTGACAATTCAATTGTGCCTGGTCTAATTGAAATAAATGAATGATGCTACTGAAGATAACAGAAACCTTCAGTAGCGCCATCAGGATGGAATTTGGTCTGACCAAATGTGCGGTCATGCATGTGAAGCGAGGTGAGGTTATGGAATGTGGGAACCCAACTCTCGGATTCCATACATATTAGATCCCTCAGCATTTGGGTATGTCGGAAGCGTTGACCCTCCGATATCTGCGTCGTTGGACCTCCAAAACGCCTCTGGTCCGTCTCCTGCTGGTGTTGACTTCAGTTACGAATACCCTCTGTGTTATCTTTTTATAGAATTGGCATAGTTTAAATCCTAATTCTGACACCATAAACACTTCGCACTCACAGTTGAAGATCGCTTGCATCGCAAATCCAATACTGAGTCGGTCGCGGACGATGCAGGCCTTATATGGGGTGTCAGTTAATTTCCAGAACGTTCCATGGTGAAAAGTTCGCGTAGATACCGGTCGCGACTGACCAGTTATCGTGAACTCTAGAATGTTCTAGTATAGCATGTAATACAAGTATATGTTGATTTGACAAGAAATATAAGTTCAGCCACATAGGTATCTACGTGGCTGAACTTAAATTTAAGTACGTTATTGGACGTCGACCGTCGATTTAAACCGTTCCTTGATTCGACGCCCTCTCTAATTCATAATATGAAAAAAAAAAAAACAAACTGATATTTTGAAGTAACAATCACAAACCTGACAAATCAGTTGTGTGTGAACAAATGGATCTGCTTTTGTTAAAAATCAAACTTGAAAGTATTTACTAATAATTTATTAATAACTAAAATTAACTACTACTGATGCAATTCTCAGGTCACATCCATAATTTTAATGTCCTGTAGTTAGAGAATAGTAACCTACATTCTTTACAATATGGCGACAATAAACAAGACAGCTTAAAAACATAATTCTGATATCTTAGTAGTAGCGAAACATGCTATGGAAACTAAATAGTAACAACATTATAATAACAAAGTACTTATAGTGGATAGTATAGTGTACAATATTCTACAAATACAATACTTTTACGAAGATGAACGCTGATATTGAAATGCGAAGCAAGGTGACTTATTACTATTTGGAATCAGAAGGAGAACTTGAACACACTTCCAGATTCTTCTACTGCAGACTTCAGTCTTGTTAGAGTACTTTTGTTCAAGTGTTCTGGCTTTAGGCCTAATTTTAGCGCCGTGGACAAAGCTTCTTCAGCAACTTGCAACTTATTTTCACTCATGTAGAAATTAATAAGTCGCGAGTACGCATTTCCCAACGACGCCAATGATAGTCCTTTGTTTGTTTTCAATAAGGCAATAAGTTTTTTAATGATTTCTGGGTCTTTTCTAGTATGACTCTCTTGCAATAATCTTCTGAATACGATTACGGATGCATTGCTCAGCCATTTTGTCCAAATTATTTCGGCTTCCTTGTCTTGTCCAGCTAGCACAAGTTCCATCCATACCAGATTGGCTGGCAAGAATTTTCCTTTCTTTGCGGCAATTTCGGCTATTTCGGTACCTATAATAAAGATATTAATTATTAGAGGTATGGAAAGGCAAGGAGCTTCACGGACGCTTCTATCGGGCTCTTTATGGGTCCGATGTAGATTTCCTAGCGTCCGTAGCCTGGCTACGTTTCGGTGATCTCTTCGGAGAATCTGAAGGTTTTGTTTGTGCAATTATGGACGAAGTTATATTGACGAACAACTACCGGAGGCATCTTATGAAGGACGGGACGGTTGACGTGTGTCACCGTCCGGGTGAGTCCATCAGACATATTATCTCTGGTTGTTCTCGTCTGGCTAACGGCGAGTACTCGCACAGGCATAACCAAGTGGCTAGGATTATTCACCAGCAACTTGCTTTGAAATACCAACTTGTTGATTCTGAGGTACCGTATTACAAGTATGTGCCCGACCCAGTTCTCGAAAATGACCATGTCACGGTGTACTGGGATCGGTCTATCATCACTGATAGGACTATCGTCGCTAATAAGCCCGATATAGTGGTGATAGACCGATTAGCGCGCCGCACAATGATAATCGATGTTATCATTCCACATGATGAGAACCTCGTGAAAACTGAGAAAGAAAAACAAATCAAGTATCTTGACTTAGCGCACGAGGTTGTCGACATGTGGAATGTGGACTCGGCTGTCATTGTGGCGATGGTCGTTACGGCCAATGGCCTGATGGCCAAAAGCTTCGACGAACATCTGTCGAAGCTGGCGTTGCGCAGTTGGATAAAGGGCCTGATAAAGAAGGCAGTACTCCTCGATACGGCTCGTATTGTGAGGAAGTTCCTGTCTCTGAAGCCCTAACCACCGGTAGCTTGGACCTCGCTCCCGACACCGGCGGACTACTGTTTTTTATATTTTTTAATGTTTTTTTTTTATTGTTTTTATAGAAATATTAAAAATGTAAAATATATGTGTTTCAATGAATAAAGAGAATATTAATTAAATAATTAAAACTTTAGAATTTTGCAGTTGTAAGGGATTTTGGGTGAGATGTTAGTGTGCAACTCAATAATGCAATGCAATAACCTTAATATTTTTAGAAGAATTAATTCGGCAGAAAATATTCTACTTCAATACTTACATTTGGTAACAAGTTCGCTATCCTGGATAGCAGTTGAGAGCGCGTTACTCCTCGGGAACTTTTTCAGTAAACTTTCTAATTCCTCTTCTGATTTAGCTGATTTGACTGACTCCAGTAAATTGTCAATATGTTGTGCGCCAGCGCCTCTAGTGAATACTGCCAAAGTTAACTTATCATCGTATGTAATACGGCGTTTCAGTGAATCGTTTATATATTTGCCCAATTGTTGTATTTTCTCCACATTTCCAGCTTCAGCCAATGATTTCAGTAAGTATTTCAGGACACTGATTTTCGGGATTACTCCGTGTTCGATTGATTTCATAGCGATATCCATGGCTTGTGAGAGTTGTCCGTCTTTAGTCATTGTTTCGATATGAACGGATACATCATTTTTAGTCGGTTTTGATGCTTCTCTGCGCGTCACGATCTTTTCTACAACGTCACCTTGTTGTTTTTTATCCATCTGTTTGTTTTTTTCCTCTGGTATTACAAATGGTACTTCTCTGTTCTGCGATTTCAAATGCTTACCGAGATATGAAAGGAATTGCGCGCTGGGGATTTCGCCCTCTTCTTGTAGGAGAGTCCAAAGGCCGAGTGCCTTGTCAGTTTCATTAACTTTGCAGTAGGTGATGAGCAGGTGGTAGAAGATGTTGGAGCGGTCAATGTGTGACAACTCCTTCGTAGCTTCGAGTAGACCTTCGAGATATTCTGATTTTCCTTCCTGTAATAAAATTAAAGTGACGATTATAGTTATACGCGCTTAGACGGGAAGTTTCGGAAATCAGCCTGATTTACCCAATTTACTCACATACAAGTGACGTGGACTAGACTAATAAATGTATGATAAAGCTGAAGAGCTTGTTTGTTTATTTGAACGAGCTAATCTCTGGAACCACCAGTTGGATTATGAAACTACTACTTATTGTATATTATGATAGCCACATTAATGAGGAAGGCTACGATTTACGGGAACGGAAAAAAGGGATATTAGTTTTTAATCATTTGAATCGAAAGTACGGTTTTCAAGAAAATAAATAACTACATGGACTCTTAAGGTGTGTCAAATGATATGGCTAGAAATGAGGGCTATTAGATATACGGAAGCAGATAAGATATAAGGGCAGGTTAAATTCAAATAATTTATTTGTAAAACATAGGTACAATATAATGCTGTTTTATGAGGCATAACGTGAATTTTGTACCGGTGACGTTTACTAGTCAGGGTTTCAAATGTGTTTTTTAACAAACATCGCTACTTCGAATGCGTATAGAGATGGAAAAGTAATTATTTTTAGCTCAATAAAGTGTGGTCTACAACTATCAGTAGCTTTTATTTGACACACTGCTCTAAAACAGTTTTTTTGAGCCTTAAACACTAGCTCTCTATCTGTTGAATTTCCCCAGAACATTATGCCATAACGTAATGTAGAAGACACGTCTGCATGATATGCAGTTAGAACGGTTTCGCTGCTTGCTATTTTACTGAGATTATGTAGAACGTACTGGAACTGATTTAGTTTTTTTAGTATTTGTTCAATATGTTTACCTACTCCATTTCATTTTTTTTTTTATGAGATCATGTAGCTAAGTACATAAGCAGAGTATTACCTCAACATATCTCTGGCAGGCGTCCTCCAGGCGCCGGTGCCGGGTCTGCAGGCCAGGGGTCTCCAGGATGCGGCGCGCCTGTCGCAGACGCCCGCACTCCACGAACGCGAGGACCAGGTCGTGGAGAATGTTCACTTCGCCGTGCACCTCAAATTATATTAACAAATACAGATAAAGCATGAAATGACTTATAATGAGAATGTACTTCTGAATTTTGAATGTGTTCTTTCTTTCAGTGACATGGGCAAGTCATCAAACGATTTTGAACAAACGCTCGCTGAAAAATCGGCGCATTTAAATGAACAGGCTAGGCCACCAATTAAATTGGCTGCGATATATAGACTACATCAACATTTTGCTTAAAGTCAAATGTAATCCGCCTTGTGTCCTTTTTGCAGCATGAAGTTTTGTAAATGTTAGGAGACGAAACTGCTGCTAGTTTCAACCAAAATTCAAATACCTAATTTTTTTAATAATTCTATGTCCAACCAGCGGTCAGATCGGGTATCTTGTGACCACTAGACAAATAAGATAGACTCAAAGTATTTACTCAAATAAGCTAATTTTCTTTCAATATACCTGTGTACTAAGATCCGCTAACCACTGCAGTTTGGTAGCATCCTCCTTCATGATAAGTGCCTTCATCAGTTCTCCCTTCCATGGAGTACTCCTATATTGTTTACAGCTGTTTTCGAATTCTTTCAGGGCACCGTCTATGTTATCGTTTAGTAAGTGCACTTTGATTGAAGGCCCCAGGATGACATTCGAAGGCTCAATGTATTTGTAGTCAATAAGGGTTTTTGTCATTACTTTTACCTGAAATTCAAATAGGTTTTTTTACTCATATATTTTATATTTTTTAAGAATAATCTTTAATAATTAGTCAATTACTTGTTTATATAAGTACATCAACAGTGCAGTGGTGGGAAAGTCGTGTATGAGTTTTGTTAGTTGTAAGTAAAAAATTGAAAGAGAAAACTTACATGAGCATCATTTTTCTGTTCCGCCAATGTGTTCAAGATCTGCCAGCACTTTGAATTTATCATGAAGCCTGCACCTTCATCCACTTTTTTGTTATCCTTCAAATACGCTATAGCTTCATCGAATTTGCCGGCTCTAATAAAAGCAAACGCCATCTGCACTAATTTATATTTGTTTAAAACAAAATCTGGCTCCTTTTTGGCGAGCTGTGCTTTACACGCTTCAGCCCTTTCAATTTCGTCGTTTTCACAGTAAAACTCAAATAACTGTGCCAGTGTCGCCGTTGTCAGTTCGAAGTCCGATGCCTTCAACTCTTCTACGAAACTGTTCACCTTGCTTACATTGTTCTCCTTTATGTAAGCTACCAGTAATTGCTTCTGCACGCGCGTGAGGTTGGAGGCGCCCTTGGCCTGCAGCTGCGCCAGCTGCGCGGCCATCTGCGCCGAGCTGCGCGCGCCGCCCGACCGTCGCTGGCTCTCGATGGGAACGGGCTCCATTTCAGACGTCGACAGTTTGGTTAATAACTGCGACAAATTCGTTGTCATGCCTTCTCCGAGAAACTGTTCTATAGCTTCTGCTGTGTCAGTGGTTATCCTTAGGCCCTTAGAGTAAATAGCTTGCAAAAGTTTTTCTGCCAACTCAGGTCTAGCCAAACCTTTGACTGATGACCTAACGATGCGGCTCACTTCTTGAAGATCATTATTTTCTGCAGCTTGACCTTCGTCTTGGGCGGAGTCTTCTTCAGCCTGCGCCTGCGTTGCTGTTCTACTGCTAATAACGTGAAGTACTGTTGCAAAAGAATCAATATCTCTTGTCTTGGTCACTGAATGGATGAGGGACCTGGCAACAAGAGAGTAGTTGCCCCATGGACGATACGACACAGCAATATCAGCAGCTTGTTTCAGGTGTCCCTCATCTAAAAGCTCCACCATCATGTTTCTTGCTCCATGTATAGCTGGTACGTTCGCGATTTGTAGTTTAGTTAATACATTCTGTGGGGTATCTTTTTTGATCAAGAAAGGAATTATGTAATCTCTTAAAGCTTCGCCTGTAACAGTAATGCCATCACTGGACATCTCTTTTACAATTTGAAGCAGACCCTCTTCATCATTTTCCTTTCCTTTGGCCACTAACAATGGCCAGTAGTAATGTTGTCTGATTTCTAGACCTTCTTTTTTTAGTTCTTTGAACAGTTTCTGTGATAACTCTGCTTGGCCGTGTTGAAGAGCTCCTTCAGTTGCAATGAAAAAAGCATTTGGAACCAGACCTTCATTCTGCAATTCCCTGCAAGTTTCAATCACTTCATCAGCAGGTTTATTAAGTCGAAGCAGTTGCTTCACAAAGAAAGCGCCCTTGAATGGGGTATCTTCTATGGTAGTAGATTTCGGCATTGTCTTCATGATTTTCTTGGCAGTTTGTTCTTGTCCCTTATTGAGTAGTCTCAGTATGACATTGCACACATCTTGGTTGTAACCTATACCTTTTTGCAAGCGAGGGATCAGTTCTTCCACTTTGTCGCCATGGCCACTGATGGCTAGATGTTCAATGATTTCTAGAACATCCTAAAATCGAAAAATGTTGAATGTTATGAAAATTATAAATAAAATATATTGTTAATAAAAATACAGATCACATCACTACATGGCTTGTTACAAAAAACAACCTTACCCTGTCTGTTAATAAAGCTTCTTGTTCATGTGCAGTTTTGATTGTTGCGTGAATGCCTTCTATGTCACCCTTCTTGGCGTATCCACAAGCCAGCAGTGTGTATGTGCGATTTGAAGGTTCAAGACCAGCTCCAGCCATTGTCTGAAGAACAGCTTTAGCCCCATCGGTGTCTCCATGGAATGCATGGCCCATTACCAGGGCATTAAGCACAGGTTCGGAGACAGGCATGCTGAGTTCACGCATCTTTTCTAACACCCTTGTTGCGCCTTCTACATCTCCCTCTTGGCAATAACGCCACATCAGTCTTTGGTATGTAACCCTAAACAAAAAAAAAAATAGGTTTCATTCATAATTAAAACTAATTTTAATAAGGAATATTGTGCAATCTGGAGATGATGATACGAAAATTAATGCAAACTCTAGGAATGACATAAATAAAACACAACAAAAAAAAAGCTAAAAAATCCAAAATAAGGCACTTTTCAAGCAGTCTGCTATCACTTAATGTTTTATTGATTATGAAATTCAGTTAATACCTGTTAGGCTGTAATCCTTTCCTCTCCAACTCTTCAAGGAACTGGGCAGGAGAGAACTGGTGCTCATTTTCAATGTATACCCTCAGCAGAGCATTGTAGTGTGAGATGTCCATAGGAATCCCTCTTTCGGTGAGGACACTCCATATCTTTTGTACCAGAAGTGTTCTCTGTTCTGGTAACTCTTCTGGTACCAGCTCACCTGTCAAAAAACAAAGACAATTTCTTTTATGATGCATCAAACCACTTTTTCACATTTGTGGTATCACACCAAAGAGTTCTAATTACAATTTTGAAGTTCTATCATGTGGTTTGGGTGGGCATTCAAGACCATTCAGTATTCTACTAAGATTGTCATCATCATCTGGCTAGCCTTTTCCCAGCTATATTGGGGTCGGCTCCCATCCCTATTTTGCCTGGAGTGGCTGCCTACCAGACCTCCACAAGCCATTCAGTGGGTAAAACGGTAGTTCTAGATTTACTGGCTTCTGGCAATCCTGAACAACCTGTCAAAGGATATTATCTAATTATAAATAAATAAAAAATAGTTTTCTTACCACAACACCTAATGACCAACAGGGACTGTGAGCTAGTGATATCATTTTTGGATTTGATTTCATCCAGAACTTCATCAATGTCCTTCTTAGTGATTCTTCCAAATCTCCGAACTTCAGAATCTAGTTTTTGTAACAGCGGTTCTAAGTTTTCCTTTTTCTTTGTTGCATAGTCTCTCATTAACACACTGAAAATTTAAAATAGTTTTTAGTGCAATGGGAAAGAAATAACTTTTTAGAAGTAAGCAATTGTTATGCTTTTATTTTTATAACAATAAATCATGCCTGTATTCCCCAATGGATTGGATTGAGCTACCTATAGCATGCTCATATTTGGCAAAGTTTAGGTTTTGATTAATTTTTGTTCCAGAACATAACCTTTAATAATTTATTAAAAAGGTAAACAAAACTAAAATTTACAGTCTTAGCCAGTCATAGGTAAAAAAACCAACGAAGAAAAAGCTAAATCAACGTTATCTCATAGTTTTTTTTATCATTGAACACAAAAAAACTACACCTGAATATTATTTGAATTTTTCTAGAATATTAGGTGTATCAACCTTGTATTGAACTTAGTAAAACCATTTTATTTGCATTTAATTTTGTATTTTACTCACTTGTTCGCGGCACTTATAGCTTTAGGATTGATTAAAGAACTCGCTTCTGCGGTCTTGGCTGTGTTCAGGATAAGCGTTCGAGCCGCACCAGTGAAGTACCGCACAAATTTCGTAGACCTTAAAAGCGACGACATTTTGTTGCTGCAAAGCTTTAAAACATTAAAAATCTAAGTAATTCCGCTTCAATGAACGGAAGAATCACTAAACTTTTGATTGAAAACCTATCAAGGCAGCTAGAACTACCTAAAAAGAACTTTGAGGTTATAGTTATGTCACTTGGCATTACAAGCTGGTGTTGCCAACTTATTTAAAAGCAAGGTAGAGAAAACTCGAAAGCGAAACTAAAACATTTTTTTTGTTATCTATGGTAAAGATCATTGTACCCTGTGTTCACAAAATAAATGAATTTTGAATTTTTGAATAAAGCACTTACAAATCATTTACAACATACGAGCAGTCAAGGAACTTAAATTACAACCTGGAATGTGCACAGGCTGTCGATACGCAGTCCGAGCGAGATAGCTTCGCGAGAGCCCTCTGTCCCTTTCATTAGGTTGACCAACCAATATAATGTAGGTAGAGACTAATATAATAAGATATAATATATTAACCAATAATTTGATTTCATAAGTTAAAAATAATTATGTTTTAAGGATGGATTAAAGTAAAACGCATTAAACTATGTTTTATTATATCCTGGGGCCTGAAAAAAAGACTGCAAATAACGGAATAATTTTTGATATTTGAATGACTTGGAATGACATCAAGCCATTTTTTCCTCCCTGATTCTTCTCCAGGCAGTCTGAAATTATATTTTATAAATTTATTTAAAATATACGAAGTGACACACCTAAATCAGCGATTAATATGGGAAGTTGAAACTTTTATGACATTTCCCTACAATGTTCCTCGGGAAATGCGAAATTTCATGATCACGTCTTTTAAGTATTTGGTACACCATTCCATATAAAGTTTTATTATGCTTACGTTGAAGACTACCTCCAATTTATATGCTGCATTGTGTAAATAATCTTACAATTTCGTTAATTATGGGCACCCTACTTCAAGAATTGAAATATACTTACTTGAAGAAAGAAACACCGCGTCCTGCATAGGATTCGTTTTTACAACCTTGAATCGCACACTTTTTAACCATCTTTATTACATCCGAATAAAGAAATTGATTGTTTTACAACAAATAAATATGGCTGGTGGGTTACCAGTCTAACTTATATAATTATATATTCTACTAATAATCTTTTCTTTTTTAATTACATTTCAATACAGTCTCTAAATTATTGCTAAAAAAATGTTGTCATTCTAACAGATAATTTAAAAATATTAGAAATATATCAGAACGAAAGAATTAATAAGACACGTAAATATTACTTTTTCCTACCATTCCTACTAAATTCGGGAATAATCCTCCTGGCAACCCTATAGAAAGGGACACGGCTCTCCAAGCGCTTTCCCTCTCGGACCGGATTTCTCGTTGACCAAGTGATTGTCTGTAATAGAACTTAAGTTCATAAACATAAGGTTTATTTTTATATTGGTGTCAAATTGACAGTGCACATTCCAGGTTGTAATAAAAGTTCCTTGCGAGCAGTACAATAAAATCATCTGTCAGATCAGAAATGACATTGTCAAAGTGTTCAGTTTAAAGATGGGTTAATACCGATATTTATCAGTATTAGCTAATATGAATATATGAGTCTAGAAACATTATCTTAACCAATATTTGAGGATTAGTGATATTTGACTAATAATACGTATCACTTCACAAATGTCGAGTGATTGAGTGAATCCGATCCCGCCGATCTGTGCCAAGTGAATGGATCCCAGATTATGTTAAAGATTATTGTATCATGTTAGTAATCTGTGGATTATGTGAATCGGCGGAAACTGGTCATCGCTCAGCTGCCATGACTGTCCGGAGTAAAAACAGTAAAAAAATAATAATATAAACCTTATTATTTTTTTACTGTTTTTACTCCGGACGCTTTTATTCTGCACGTCTTTTACATTGTTATCACAATTATGTATAATTTCAACATGAATGATATAACCATAATATTGTAACAATATATTATTTTTAAAAGAGTATCCTTTGGAACGTGCAAATGTCGACGGACCGACGCCGTCATACTATTGTAGTCTTTGGACGCCGTTTACAATTCAAAAGTGCCTGTAAATGGTCTAATTGAAATAAATGCTTTGACTTTGACTTTGATTATTAGTATAATATTACACAAAAAAAAATAGTATAAGTATAAGTACCTACTAATTACTTACTAACATATTATACACCATCTTGGCCTCTCTAGAGGTTGGTTTCGATAATAAACTTGGAAAATTACCTACATCTAACTTATTCATTTTAAGAGTATCATATAAAGTATCTCTCTGAGATTGGTTTCTACGCATTCAACCAAAAGGTGTTGCACATCCTCTCTTTTTTGGCATGCGTCACAATTAGGAGAATCTACTTTTTTCATGAGATATGCAAAAACCTTTAGAGGCATGTGGCTGGATCGAACTCTATAAGCTGTAACCAATAGTTTACGGTTAAAGGTTTGGTTAGCAAACCACGGTATACGAGGAGGTTCTTCTTGCAATATTTTGTACCATATACCTTTGGATTTAGACTTATTGTTAAAATATTCAATCCAATCATCGTGGCAGCGATTTTTATAGTGCATCATAACTTCAGAGTAGGTAGGAAGAATATAGATTTCTGTTCCATTGACTGACCCTATGTCCATACTTGCAGCACCCTAAGCGTGTACGCGTAGCAAGTATGGACATAGCGTTACAGGACACGCGTAACCGATTACGCGTACCAATGTACGCGCTATCCGTACACACCTTGACGATGAAGTCAGTCCGTTCTGAGCGTGCTCGTGCAAGCAGAACATTAATAATATAATAATATCTTGGGACAATCAACACACCGCCATCTGATCCCAAACTAGGCAGAGCCTGTACTATGGCAACCAGACAACTGATAAACATATTTATATATTTCTAAATACATACATATTATAGATAAATTACACACCCAGATATAGAACAAATAATCGTACTCATCGCACAAAGATTTTGTCCTGTGTGGGAATCGAACCCACGACCTCCGTCCTAGCAGTCAGGGTCACTAACCACTAGACCAACAGGCCACCAAATTGTGTGCTTATCGCATTTTATTTAATTTTTACTAGTTTTTTGTGGTTCTCGGTGGTATTCTTATATTTGTTTTTAATAGCTTGATTGTGTATTTGGCATAAATTCTGGCAGAAAAACGTAGTTTAACAAGTGGGTCCCGCCACGCGGACATAGTGACCGTTTTTTTCCACATCGTATGATTATTAAATATGGCTAATGTTTATCAAAGTGGCGTTTTCTACAATTCTACGCTGTTGCATTACATTTATTTAAGGAATACCCTCAGTTTACTGTCGCACGGTTAAGTGAGTTTCACACCCCCGGGCCGGATGACAGTATTTCGAAATAAATATAATGTTGTTTTTAAATAGGTATGAGTGACAGACAGTCATAATACCAATAAACAAAGAAAATAAACTTGTTTTATTTTTATTCCACCATTGTTGTTCTTAATAATAGAAGAACTTGGTTTTCAGTTTTTCACTAGGGTTCGTATACCTACCAAAAGCTATAGACTAGTATAAAATATGCGAAAGCGCAAACGTTATCTAATTCTATGCAGAAAAAAAAAACTTGAAATTATTATTATTATCAGAAAACCGTGATATCTAGTGAGACTCGTAATACTATTATGTAGTACTAGTATCGATATGCGTTGTAGTAACACTATGTTTTCTGACTGACACAACCCTAGTATTGGCAGCCATTTTTAGAGATTTTGAGACAAAAACCAAACCGGCACTCTTTTTTTGTAGGTGTTTCCAGTCCATATCTACTATTTATATGTATATGGAAAGTAGCGGTTCAGAGGTTAATGATGGTCACCCGGTTCCTTACACATGCCAACATTCAAGGCTATCAAATCTTGACTTGTGGTGGCCGGCGAGCGGATAAATGTGCTGGTTATTATCCCATGCATATAGCGCAGCCGAATAGTGTAGTCACTGTCACTGTCAGCTCAAGCTATCAACTGTCAGCTGTTTTGTCAATTCCAGTCACCGGGCTTGTACACGACACTAGTTCTTCACACGACGCAATTTTACCTGGCGCGGGATTCGGCACAGTAGTTCTCGAACATAAGGTTCAGCCGGTTGATATTAGAAGAAATAAAAATCTCCTAGAGTTAAAGAAATAAACAATCTACTACTAAAACATAAAAATGGTGAGTTTTACAAATTGCTGACTTCCTTTGACTTTGGTTTGACCTTTCATGTTGTTGCGGTGATTCTTTATCATAATTATGTTAGATTGTTACCTACGTCTTTAGATGGAATGATATGTACCTAATAAAAGAAAAGATAGGTATTCAAATTTCTCACACAGGCTACCTCTATTTTAATTTGGCTTAGCCTATAAATAACAGGTTTTGATGTAAAACAGTTATCCATGGCTAAGCTACTTATTGTTAATTTAGAATTTTTATAACCAAAAATATAAAATAATTTCAATCAGAAGTACTTCATCAGTAACTTTTAAAAAGTAGGTAGTTAATTAAATTACCCTTAGTAACCATGGATACCTGTCTAACAGCTCTTTGGCAGTGTTCTTGTTTTGTACCTCTTACAAAAGCTCTTACATAATAATAACATTGGCACAAACATGAATGCTGAAGGAGTTAATATTTTCGTTGGAAACAGCTCAAGTTTCTAAATGTAGACAATTTTTTGTATTTATTTTGTGAATATGTGGGTAGTGGATGCTAATAAATTCTATGATCTGTAGGAAGTTAAGGATTTTGTTTTCTAACTCCAATGACATAAGATATTCTACAAAGTGATATTATTATTTAGTATCCATGAAGCTGTTCATACCACTCTGGTATCAACTTCCACTCAAAATATTGACACAAAAGACTTGAATGTATGGTTAGTTGTTTAATGCTACAACAATAATACTAGAAATATGAAGCTACATTGTAGTTTTCGCTCATTTTCAGGCTGAACCTGTCAAAGTTGTGGTCACTGGTGCTGCAGGCCAGATCGCCTACTCCCTGATCTACCAGATTGCATCTGGTGCCGTGTTTGGCCCCAGCCAGCCTGTGTACCTGCACCTTCTTGATATCGCCCCCATGATGGGAGTCCTTGAGGGTGTGGTAATGGAACTGGCTGACTGCGCTCTTCCCCTGCTGGCTGGTGTATTGCCAACTTTCAAGCCTGAGGAAGCATTTAAAGATGTTGTTGCTGCATTCCTAGTTGGTGCCATGCCCAGGAAAGAGGGCATGGAAAGGAAAGATCTCCTCGCCGCCAATGTTCGCATTTTCAAAGAGCAAGGTCAAGCCATGGACAAAGTTGCCCGCAAGGATGTGAAAGTCCTTGTTGTTGGCAATCCAGCCAACACAAATGCTCTCATTTGCTCCAAGTATGCTCCCTCCATTCCTAAAGAGAATTTCACAGCAATGACTCGTCTCGACCAGAACCGTGCTCAGTCTCAGTTGGCAGCTAAAATTGGTGTCCCAGTGCAGAATGTTAAGAATGTCGTTATTTGGGGTAACCACTCATCCACTCAGTTCCCAGATGCGTCAAATGCTGTTGTAACTGTTGGTGGTGCCCAGAAGCCTGTGCCTGCTGCTATTAATGATGATGCCTACTTGAAGACTACCTTCGTCACAACTGTGCAGAAGCGTGGTGCTGCCGTCATCGCCGCTAGAAAGATGTCCTCAGCTCTCTCTGCAGCGAAAGCCGCTTCTGATCACATGAGAGATTGGTTCTTGGGAAGTGGAGACCGCTGGGTGAGCATGGGTGTTGTCTCCGACGGATCATACGGAACTCCCCGTGACGTCGTGTTCTCATTCCCTGTCACAACTGCCGATGGCAAGTGGAAGATCGTTCAGGGTCTGACCATTTCGGACTTCGCGCGCCAAATGCTTGACGCTACGGGCAAGGAGCTTTCTGAGGAAAAACAGGAGGCCTTGGATGTCTGCAAGGATTGACCTAGCATGTAAATGAAACTATAAGCAATATAATAGCATTAGATTATTATACATATTTACGATCTGTAGCCGCTACAATATTATGTTTTATCATAGAAAACGGCTTATGTAATAGTGGTCACACACTTTAAAAGGTCAGAATTTAAAAAAAATCTGTCTGAATTGTCATATCATCAGACTCACAAAAACTGCTTTATTGATTAGGCATTTCTTTATTATGGTTTTGAAACTGTTTTTTTATTTTCATATTTAAAAAAAGCATTTAATATTATATAAAAAATACGTCATATTTTTGAGACTTTTATTTTACTTTATTGCATTATTATTGTATGTTACTTACGTCATAATAAAATATTGTCTATTCTGTTATCATGTTTTCTGTTAGTTATAAATTGATAACACACATTGCTTAATGAAGGTCACTGTAAATAAAGATTATTGTTACTAAACATGTCTATACATGATTTAAGTGTATGTGAGGTCCTATATCATATCTGCATCGGCTCCACGACCCACCACGGCCGCTTGGCCGCGGATCGTGACTTGAAGCTCAAGTCCCCACAATGCGAGTAGATTTACTCGCATGGTGTCCCCAGTTCCCCACCACGCGACTTTACTTCAGTCTGTAGGTATCGAACCATTGGTTGGATCGCCCACTGCGACCTACCTGATTGACAGCCAATCAACACACGAAACAAAAGCTGGCCTTAGCTGGGAAACAAAACCGTGGCAAATCTCTCCGTGCATGCTCGCTCACACAGCAACAAAAGCAGTTAGGTGGGCTTGAAACAGAATGGACCTTGGGAACCTTGACCTTACATGTATATTCACTACTTGGAAAAACAAACTTACCTACCTACTTTTAAAATTGTAATTTGTCAGTAGGTACATTTATAAGTTTATATCTATGATCTAGATTCATTATTGTATTTGACGCGTGTGTAACCTATCAAGTTGATAAATTAGCGTAAAGATAAGTAAAATGGATGATAGTATAAAATAAAATCGTGATCGAGTTTTAAATGGAATGTTGAAACCAAATCTTAATATTTAGATAACACCATAGTAACAGTTTGGGCAAAGAGAATTGATTCTTTTTGAGATAAGACTAAACAATGCAAACACCAATCTATTTTTGTATCTAAGCAATTTTTCCGCATGGGCGGTCATTGGAACGGTATAAAACCAGGCATTACATTCTATTATTAGCAAGAATAAAATAATAGGTACCTACCTAAGGACTTACCTTGTTGATAGCAACTGCATTTTATTTTCTTTTCATGGAAATTGAGGTCGAGACTTGAGATTTTAGATTGAGCTTAGTAGGCAGGCACATTTTCTAATATATTTTGAGGATCTATCAACCAGTAATTTTAGGTTCCTAAACCCTGCCGGCCAATGATGCTATAATTATGTCTACACGAGAATGCTGATAGGTCATGATAATGTCACCGGATAATTGCAAACTTTTTTTTTTCGATATAATGTGAGCATATCATTTCGAATAGGTACCTACAACAAATCCCATCCAAATTTAATAGTTTCATATAATCGTAGTGAGAGAAATGAGTTTATAATTTCACGCGGGTATTTTACAATCTTACGGCGTATTACAATTTCCCGGTGACAATAACACTGCAACTTAGAAGATAGCTGCTTAGACCACCGAATAGTAGCAGGTGATAGCTACATACATACCTAGTATTCCTTTTCAAAATTCACGGAGTCAATTAGGTAGCTACTAATTGGTACCTATTAACTCCGTGAATTTTGAAATGACGTTGCAGTGTAAGCAAGGTTATATAATCTATGTGTGTAAGCAACAATTGATGTGCCTTTCACCAACAATGTTGGAGTCACCTTCCAGTCTAACTGAATACAGCCGAATATAAGTATTTCAGAAAGAACGTCTACCAATCCCCACATCTCCACAACTCACAAACTGACTTAAACACCGAAATCCCATCAAAAACTGATTCTGATGTAACATCTGTCAAAAGTACAAATGAAAGCTGGGACCAATTAACGTGCTTTCCTGGGCACGGTGAGGTCCGTGTCCCGAAACTGTCAAATTTTACCAATCAACCTTGAACCTAATGCTGTAGCGATAAAGTGGAAAATCTATTAAATTTGGACATTTGCTGGCGACTACATAATTATGCAGCATGGGTGACCAGTGTGACCATACACTGGTCACCATCAAATGTAAGTATTAGCCAGCTAAACTATACCTACCTAGGAAAAGTCTAGGTCTAGGGCCTAGGGTCACGAGACCGACCTGAGTCAGTTGTGAGTTATCGTGATCATATTGACATTTTGATCTTGTTTATTAGTACCTAAAGACAAGGATGAATAGGGATTTTGCTATTGTCTTGGTGAGATTAAGCACGCGATTCTTAACCTCACAGTTTGTTCTGTGTTCAAAATCTGTTTTTGGTGATTGTGTCTATTGTTTTGTGTTGTCTGGTGTAGGAACCTAGTTATAAGGTTAGTATTTTAAGCTTCCTTGGCACTCATTTCCTAGGAAATGAGTGCCGAAGAACCCCCTGACGGGGGTGGAGGAACACCTCCAGATATAGAGATTTTGGAGTGCTCGCAATTCTCTGATGATGGTCGTGTAAGGTCTGACATAAGAAAGCGCCCCGGAGGAAGTGAGATTTTTGTAGATGCGAAAAGGAACAAGCCGCCGTCTGATTCAATTCAATCAGTTTACACTAGACCTGGATTTGAGAGCGACTCCAAAGTACTCTACAGTGAGTGCGACAGAGCACCCTTCTCTGTTTTTGTTTCCAGGATGGAAACTGACCCTAAGCAAGGCCTTACCTTAAACTCCTTGAGGTTTGCTCAGTTTATTCACAATAAAGGGTTTAGGGGTGTTGTTCAGGGCAGTGTCAAGTCAATGGGCCGTAACAGGATGTCTGTTGATTTTATTACATTTAACGATGCCAATCAATTTGTCAACAACCCTATTTTATTAGACAACAAATATGTGGCGACTATACCACGTTTCCATGTCACACGAATGGGAGTTGTTAGGGATATACCCACAGACTGGACACTGGAGGAGCTAGTGTTAGGCATAGAGACACCACGTAACTGCGGGGAAGTTATTAGGGCTAGGAGGCTTAATTTTAAAAATAGAAAAGAGGGTTCAGTTTCTTGGTCTCCTTCAACAACAGTAGTGCTGACTTTCTCCGGCCAAATGCTCCCAGAAAAAGTATTTTGTTATAATGCTTCGCTGCCTGTTTCTGTGTATCATCTTCCCACTATTCAATGTCGTAACTGTCTTCGTTTTGGCCATATTAGCTCTCAGTGCAGATCCAAACCTCGTTGCTACCGATGTGCTCAACCACACCCAGGTGATAGCTGCAATGTCCTGGATTCACAAGTCACATGTCTGTTGTGTGATGGTGGAAGCCATAAGGCTACTGATGACAAATGCCCCGAACACTCAAGACAAAAGTCAATTAAAATGGTAATGTCTCAAGAAAACCTAAGCTACCGGGAGGCTTCAGTTAGGTTTCCCCGCCCTAAAGTATTATACTCAAATGTAACTGCTGGTCCCACCATATTCAAATCATCTCAACCTCTTCCTTCTGATCCCCTTCTTCTCTCTGCCCCTTTTAATAGTCCTACTTCCTCAGCATACTCAACCCCTATGAAGTCTTCTTACACCAAAACTGTCTATCGAGCCCCAAGACCTAGACCGGAGTTGGGCAAATCTTATGATACCCAAGCCCATAGGTCAATGGTTTATACCCCTACTTCTTCTCAGCCTAATGGCTGTGCTTTTAATTCCCCTTATGTTGAAACCACTCCCCTACCCACCCCTAATGACAACTTGATAGAACTCCTGGCATGCTCTCTCATTAACATGCTTTCTAAATTTAGTGACGCTATACCGGACAATGTCGTAATCTTAGTTCAAAAACTCCTCGAATCCTGGACTCGCCAAAATGGAAAAGATCCTTCAGTGGAACTGTAGATCAATTCGCAGGAAAAAACACGAATTGATTTATCTTATTAATCGTTTCACCCCCGTCGTCTTTGCCGTGTCGGAGACGTGGCTCAAGCCTGGAACTCCCTTTAGGATTCCTGGTTTTTCATGTCTTCGGGACGATAGAGATGATGGATGGGCGGGCTGCGCCCTATTAGTTAGCAGATCTATCACTTTTTCCGAGATTCCTCTTCCCCGTCATGATAATGGCCTAAATGTTATAGCTATTAGAGCCATGGGCATATCCTATGTATCTGCCTACATCCCTCACCCCACTGCTAATCTTTTGTCTGAATTTAACTCTATCCTTTCTTCTATCCCATGCCCCTTGATTGTGCTAGGTGATTTTAATTGCCGGCACACCCTTTGGGGCTCTCACTGTAATGACCCCGCCTCTAGCTTTTTGTTAGATCTCTTGGATGACCGTAACCTTTGCATCCTTAATGATGGATCTGCTACTCGTAGGGTTTCGCCTACCCAAAACATCAGTGTCCCCGATCTTACTTTCTCTTCCCCTTCCTTAGTATCATCACTTTCCTGGTCGGTTCTTCCTAATTCTTACGGGAGCGATCATTTTCCTATACTGATTTCATTTCCAAGTACTCATCCTCGTATTCCTCCTATTCCACCCCTACAAAAATATCTCCTCTCACAAGCAGACTGGTCTCATTTTGCTTCCAAATTGGATTCAGAGCTTCAAAACTTTCCCTCAATAAACTCATCCAATTCCCTCTCCGTCTACAATGAATTTGTTGATTGTTTGTTGAGAGCGGCCGATTCCTCAATCCCCTTGAAGAACTCTGCCCGCCAACAAACTCCTTCCCCTCCTTGGTGGGATGCTGAGTGCTCTGATGGCGTTCGTAAACGTAAAGAGGCAGAAAACATTTTCGCGTCTAGTTTAAACATGCCCGATTACCTTAATTTTAAAAAGACTTCTGCAAGAGTGTGCAGGTTATTGGCAAAAAAGAAGAGATCTGGCTGGCTCAAGTTTTGTGAGTCACTGTCTCCACGCTCTCCACTTTCTCTTGTATGGAAAAAAATTAAATCCTATCGCAGAGCTTGTGATAATCAGACTGCCGTAACCACAACCAATGACCCTAGCTCTTGGTTGGAAGACTTTATTACTAAATTAGCCCCGCCTTTTGTTCCTAGTTTTGAATGCCTTCCAACTATAGATCCCCCTTCTCCCTCTCCCTCTGAAAGTTTCGATGACCTTTTTTCTTACTCAGAATTGACATGTGCCCTGGAACATCTTCGCGATTCTGCACCGGGTGTCGATGGAATTCCCTATTCCTTTATTTCCAAATCCTCTTCAAACTGTAAATTAGTCTTCCTCAACCTAATTAATTCCTTTTTCGCTTCTGGTCAAGTTCCAGAGTCCTGGAAATCCCAAATTATTATACCCATATTGAAGCCTGGGAAAGACCCAAAAGACTCTGCCTCTTATCGTCCTATCGCCCTATCCTCTGTATTGGCTAAAATCATGGAAAATCTCGTCAAGAACCGACTTGAATGGATCTTAGAAACCAAAGGCATCTTAGCCAGGTCTCAGTTCGGTTTTCGAAGAGGCATGGGCACTCTAGATAGCCTCAGTATTTTCTTATCTGATGTTCGTATTGCTTTTTCCAATAATGAAAGTGTTCTTGGTGTTTTTCTAGACATAGCCTCTGCCTATGATAATGTCCAACTTCCAATACTCAGGCAAAAGATGCTTCAGCTGAGTATCCCTGCGAGGATGGTCAATATCATTTGTAATCTTCTTATGTCCCGCTCTATTTCTGTCCGCCATCAAAACACCTTCTCTCCATCCCGTCTAGTGTGGAAGGGACTGCCTCAGGGGTCGGTCTTAAGCCCTATCCTGTATAATTTATATACATACGATTTGGAGTCATCAGTGAACTGTTTCTGCAAAATTTTACAATACGCCGACGACATTGCACTTTATTTTAGCTCAACATCCCTCTCCGATGCCACATTTCGCTTAAACTCTGCCCTTCAGTATTTAAATCAGTGGCTTGTTGATCATGGCCTAAACTTGTCTGTACCCAAGTGCAATGCAGTTGTCTTTTCTCGTAAACGTAACATTCCCCCCATAAACCTATTTGTTGAAAACGAACCTATATTGATCTGCGATAAGGTGAAATTTCTTGGCCTCATCCTTGACTCCAAATTATCTGGTCTTTTTCATTTGGATTATATTTCGAAGAAATGCGAAAAAGGCGTTAATGTACTACGTGCGCTCTCTGGAGTTCGCTGGGGAGCCCATCCCACTTCCCAGAAAATTCTGTACAATGCCATAGTTCGTAGCCACTTTGACTATGGAAGCTTTCTTCTAGAACCTTGCAGCAAGATAGCCCTTGCTAAACTGGAAAAGATTCAGTCCAAATGTTTGCGCATCATCACGGGTGCTATGAAATGCTCCCCCATTAACGCCCTTCAGGTGGAGTGTTTGGAGCCCCCCCTTCATTTACGTAGACAATATCTCTGTGATAGATTTTTTTATAAAGTCATCCAAAATAAATCACATCCCCTTCTTCCTCTTCTTCGTACTCTTTTTGAGTTAATCCCATCGTCCCGCTATTGGTCCCATAAAAATCCACCTCTCCTCGTTAATAGCTTCAGTAAATTTTATGATATGCACATTTCTTTAGTCCAATCAAGTATGAACTCCTTATTTGAAGTTAGTTTTGATTCTTTACTCTTTCAACCTAAAATTATCCTTAACTTTGGTATTTCGAAACATGACCCTGCTGCTAATGATCAATTCAAAAAAATTGTAGCAGAGGACTGGCATGACTGGCTTACGGTATTTACAGACGCGTCGAAGCTGTCAGATGATAGCAATGTCGGTTCTGCTGTGTGGATCCCAAAATTTAGAATAATCCTCAACTTTCGTAGTTCTTCATTTGGCTCCATTTATACTGGGGAAGCGATAGCTCTTTTGGAAGCGGTTTCCTATGTTGAATCTCATGGTCTCAACAAATCCATAATTTTCTCGGACTCTCTGAGCTGCCTTCAAGACTTAGTAAAATCTCCTTTTCGTTCTCGTCACAATTGTCCCCTTATCTTACGGATTAAACAACTCCTTTATAGATGTCACTGTTTAGGCATAGATATTGCAATGGCCTGGATACCTAGCCACTCTGGAATCGTTGGTAACGAGAATGCGGATTCGATTGCCAAATTGGCTACTCGGAATGGGATCGAATCTCATACATCCTGTTATGCTCGAGATTTGCGCTGTCTTGTCAAACCCAAGATGATGAATAGTTGGAACACACACTGGCAAAGAACTCAGTTACTGAAGGGGAAATTTTATGGCTCCATCCAACCACATGTCCCCCCTAAATGTTGGTTTAGCAAACTAAAATTTTCTAACAAACTGGCTACCTCTGTCATCATTCGACTCCGACTTGGTTTTGTCTGCACACCAGTTTTTTTAGCAAAAATCCGCGTGAGAGACAACTCTTTATGTGAATGCGGGCTAGACGAGGGTACTCTGGAGCACTTATTTTTTTCCTGTCCTCGTTTAACTATTCCCCTCTACGACTTACTCCCTTCTGATATTCCCCGCCCAATTAACATTCCTTTCCTTTTAACTTTAGCCCACACCCCCGCAGTTAAAATTCTTTATAAATTTATTAATATTAATAAAATCCAATTATAACTATTTTTTATTTTATTCTTTTATTTAGATAAATATAATATATATTTACTTTATGTTTTAACACTTATATGTGCCGTCTTATATGTATTAACCAAGAATGTTTTGTCCTTTTTAGTATGGTGAACAATGGATGACATCGCTACAAAAACTGACCAATAGCCGTTTAACAGTTACCGTAATCGACCATTATCCATCTCGTACCTTGACATTGGCAAAATCATCGAATGTTCGTCGATGGAGCCATAACCATAAAAAATTGAATTGAATTGAAGGATGAATAGCAAAAAAATAAAGAACCCTGATTGATTGATCCTAAATAAGTACCTACTTACATACATTTTTAATTAAGTTGATAAGTACTTAAATAGTATAATAACGTAGAATGACGTTTTGAGGTTTTAATTTAAATTTATAAATTTGATGAAAACAATTTAAACGCGTTTGCGTCACTGTTACCGTTGCGTTTATATTATTTTCATCGAAATCAAATTGTTTAATTAAAATTAAAATGTTAAATCTTAATTCAAGCCTGGTGCCAAGTTAACGGGTACGGGCATCATCATCATATCAGCTGAAAGACATCCACTGCTGGACATAGGCCACCCCCAATAATTGTTGCCATAATCGCCACGCTTTGCATTCGGGTTGGCGATCGTAGTGTAGCTGTAGCAATGTACCTACAGAGAATGCTGCTGCCCATTCTCTGGAGAGTCCCTTAGTCGCCTCTTACGACACCCACGGGAAGTGATGGGATGATGCTATTCTTTTACGTCCGGACACCGTACTGAACAAATAGGGTAACAAATAGGTTGATCCAATTTGCGGTCCCCGTTGCGAAGACGTTGAATTAAAATATTACTAAGTACTTACTTACCAAATTTTATAAAAAATAAAGGATCAATATTTACGTATGTTTTAATTTGTAATTTGTTTTATGTAGGCAAGTTTAAAATTAAAAAAAAAAACTTTTTTGTTTTATGGTTTTTACTACCTACTGCCCTGCAGATTTCGTTAGAGCAACCTGTATTATGGTGTAGGCACCAGCTTGCTTATTTAATTTTGTCAGGCGTTGGATTTACTCCTACTCTACATCTAGCGCAGGGTCGGACTGGGCCGGAAGGGCTCAGGTCCCCACAAGCCCTTTTGTTTTCTTTTTTTAGGGATGGGAAATCAAATGACTTTTGGTGGAGCGGGAGGGAGTGTCAGGCTCTTATTGACTAAACCCATCTGTGTTCCTTCTATTGCCCTTTGCGTTCCAGGGCCGCGGTGACTCTTTCGAACAAATTCCACAAGCCCTGGGCCCTGGGCGGTATAATGATAGATCCTGTGAAGTGAGGTCTGTTTCCTTATTTCTGGTTTTTATTGCCTGAGACGTTTTTGTTACATCTGATTACTGGTTTTTATTATGACATACTAAAGCATTATTAAAGCAAAAAAAATAATATAGATGGGATAATATCGGAAACGAATGCATTAAACAAATGATTACTAATTTATTGCCACTTTTTTAGAGGAAAAGAATTGCCTACATTATATTATAGTCTGTGTTTGCACCTCATCTCGAATACGTTTGTTTTTTTTTTCATAATATATATGTCGCAGCCAACTTTGGCAACATGGTTGGCGCAGTGGTTGAGCGATCGGCTGCTGCGCTGCGTGTCGTGGGTTCGATTCCCGCACGGAACAAATATTTGTATGGCCTAAAGATGGTTGTTCCGGGTCTGGCTGTTTGGGATACAGGAGAAATTCCTAGTGTGGGGCAACGTTTTTTTAAAAGACATGGGTTAGTCATTTAACCATCAGAATCAGAATCAGAATGCTTTTATTTCTCTAGTGGTAATATAACATGTCACTTATTTATTGAATCTAATTTTACAAAAAGTTACGATTTCATTTTGTCCGCAAAGTGGGAGCTTTTGAAACCTATCCTAGTCGTTCCTCGTATTGCTCTTGTTTATATAAATGTAGGTGGTGAGGATAACGATGAAGCAACGGGGATTAGCCCCAGCGGTTAGCCGCTTATTACTTAAGAGTGACGCTACGGTCATAGCCTACGCTGACGGAAGGGGGCCAGTCGTTTGAAGAGCGGCTTGTCCCTATCTTTTTGATTAATGTAATGAATTTCACATACTCTTGTAGCATTTAACGATATTGAACAAAAGATGTCACTATGTCGCTGAAAAATCGGCACATTTAAATGAAAAGGTTAGGCAACTACTTCAGTGGCTGATTAAGCTCATCACGAATGAGCTGTCAATCCATGCTATCAAGATGGAATGACAATGGTGGATTCTGCCAGTCTATTCTGTCGACATCTCACCGTGTACACTTAGGTGGAGTTAAAACGACAAGTGAGCTGCCATTTCATCGTGTTTGTATGGTTTGACAGCTCACTTGTCGTTCACTTCGCCTAAGTTTTCACTTCGACATACATGTTTACAGAATCGCACTGCTGTAAACACGTCGAAGGGAAGGCTTATGTGAAGTTATCACGAAGTGAGGTTTCATTCCATCTTGAGTACATGGATTGATTTTCATACACATGACCTTGTGTCTTAATATAGGTAACTAAAGAAAGAACAAAAGAAAGAAACAAAATTATTTATTTGGCACACACAGCACACACAATGTTACATATATAGCGATACCACATTCGACACAATTATATTGTGTGCCTCACGGCTGCGCCAAATAGGTCCTGGGCCTAAACCACCAACTCTTAAAGCAGTATTACTTTAATGTTACTTCCAGTGAGAAAGAGACTGAGCTAAACGTCCTGTATAGCTCCGTCTCTTTCCCACTTGAAGTAATATTGAAGTAATACTGCTTTAAGAGTTGGTGGTTAGGCCCCTGTTCAGCAAAATGCCAGACAAACAAGGAGTTGCCTGGCGCTGGTTTTCAACTGAACCTTACATTGAAGTGTACGAATGTAAATCAGTTTTGTGAGGTGTTAAGTATATAGGTAAATAAATAAATGTTAATGTACAGTAAACGATAAATAACAAATAATACTAGAGATAGGTAAAGTTTGTATAAGTTATGAGAAAAATATTGTAACCATAAGCATAAATGTCGTCAGAAGAACTAACTGTCGTAGCCAACTAGTTTAATCAGCCTTTTCATTATAAACCTAGTCTTTTCATTGAACTGCGCCGTTTAATCAGTGACATAAGTGACATATTGGCAAGTCATGCAACGATATTGGACGAGACTTGCTCAATATCGTTACTGTCACTTAGGTCGCTAAAAAATCGGCGCAGTTATAAAAAAAGGCTAGGCCACCAATTAAACGGTTGATTAAGCTAGTTGGCTGCGACATAACTAGGTATATTATTTACTATGAAATAGCATCGTTCTAAAAATGTTTTTTTTCATTTAAACGTTCAAATGTAAGGTTTTTGAGCTCGGAGTGCGCGAGACCGGGTTGCCCTGCTTGCCACCCCCTAAGGCCGCCACTGATAGTCGATGCCTAATTGTCAGGAAAAGCCAAACACTGCTATGCTGACTTGTTGCCTAGTTCGACCTTCCAGCTCCATCGTCAGACCTTGACCTCTAGCTTCGGCTTTACGTGTGAACACAAACTAACAAGCACAAATAAGGAAAACAAGACGGATGAGACGCCCATTTTCGCGATATCAGCCGACCTAACCTAACACAATTAGTCATCACTACGATAAAGAGATTAAGATACTATTGAAATGAAACCGAAAATAATTCATATAAATAATATAATTATATTTTTAGAATACAAATAATAAGATGATTCATAAAATGAGGGAGACTGGGGCTGGATGTCTATGGCGGCAAGCAGACAAGAAGATGATACTAAAACTGAGAAAATGGGTGTAAATTCGCAAGAATGGCAGGAGTATCGTCACAGCGCAAATTTTACTCATTATTGGTTTTATCAACTGTTCTAGTATATTCGTGTATTAGTTTATTTATTTTGGTGTATATTATAGTATTGTATTGTGTGTATAGTTTATTATAATATTTATTTTTGCATATTTAAATATTAATCGTGTTTCGGTTTCCTACATTGCACCTACCACTATTATTCTCTGCATCACCCAAAGGTTGACTGGTAGAAAATGCCTAAGGCATTAAGTCCGCCTCTGTACATCTATGTGCGTAAAGTGTAAATAAATAAATAAATAAATAAATAAATAAATAAAATAAATTGTATTAATTCTAAAGTTTGTTTGTTAACTCTTCACGTCTTAACGGCTGAACGGATTTGGGTAAAACTTGACAATCGGGTAGACCATGGACTGGATAAAAAGTAGCCTTTGTCTCATGACAAAGGCTACTTTTTATCCCGGGTGCATGTTCCCTTTGGACTTTTGGAGACTTTCAAGCGGGCGGACCTGCGGGCGGCAGCTAGTTTGTTATAAAGTAAATATTTAACGTTCCAAATTTTTAGAAGAAGTTTCTTGATGCAAGTTGAAAGATTTGATTGTTTGATTAATTAATTACTCATCCCGGATAATGATTTCATCATCATATGCACAGCCTTTTCTGAACTATCTGTGTTGTTGACTTCCAGTCTAACCGGATCTGTTCAAATACTAAAACTTTCTAATGAGTAAAAATAAGATTGACTAAATAAAATGTAACTAGGTATATTAATATATGAACGTAAACAAATCAAAAGTAGGCATATATGAAGATCGTGGCAGGTGGCGTTATGTGGTAGCTTATTTTTTTTTTTGGATTACAAATCGTCAAATGACTATTTCCGCTCTGGGCGGAGCGGAAGGGAGTGTGAGACTCTTACTGACTAAAACCCACCCGTGTTCGTCCGAATGCCCTTTGCATTCCAGGGCCGTGGTAACTCTTCTTCGAACAATTTCGCAACCCTGACAGGCACTGGGCCTGTCCAGTTCCAATTTACTTTGTCCAGTGACGGTTTGTTCCAGTGAAGTTTGTGAGTGTTTATGAGTCCCACACACGGTAAGCCTGCGGTCAAGTAAAGATTGCTTTTTTTATAAATAATCAAACTTAGGAAATACTTATTTGTAAACCAGCCCCGTTCTCCCCTTTTGAAATCAGATAATTATCTGCCTTTAATCAATAATCAGGTGACTAAGACATTAAAAAATTGCGTATTATGACTGTTGTTATTCAAAGTTCAAAATTTGTTATTAATTAAAGATTCACGATTAGATTACCTACTACTAAAATTAAAAAAAAAAATTGGAGTCTGACTTGTGCTCCAAGGGTTCAGGTTCCAAGGGTACAGGTTGCGGATTATGTTCGAAAGAGTTACCGCGGTCCTGGAAAGCAAAGGGCACTAGGAGGAGCACGGATGGGTTTTAGTCAGTAAGAGTGACACTCCAGAGCGAAAGGGGTCATTTGATGATTTCCCATCCATAAAAAAGACCTACGTATTTGATATAATTTGAAATTGATACGAATGAAATAGGGTATTAAAAGACTGACAGACAGACAAACGGACGGACTTAAAACAAAGTGATCTTATAAGGCGTTGTACACATAGAAAAAACGTAAGACGAGGACGGGGCGCGGACATAATGTCTCTTCCGCGTCCTTTTCATACAAAATGTATAGAAGCGTCGCGACGCGAAACATATAGAAAGGACAAGGCGCGGACATGGCCCTTACTCGTCTGCGCCCTTTTGTACAACATAAAATAAAAAAAATAAAAATAAACAAAAAAGACGGGGCACGAAAACTAGGGAAGGGCGAGAACGGGGTGCGGGCGGTTCGGCGTCAAAAACGGACGGTTGAATGAAGTTGGTTGAAAACCGTCATTTCTCGCGGCACCCAGCGTCACGTCCGTGCCTCGTCTTTTCTATGTGTTTTAAAAATTCGCGACGGCGCCCCGTCTGTGCCCTGTCCGCGCCCTGTCCTCGTCTTACGTCTTTTCTGTGTGTCCAGCGCTTAAGGTGTCCGTTTTCCTTTATAAAGTAAAGAACCTGAAAAGTATACATACAACTCTTTTGAACACTCGAAAAGCCCCAATGCATAAGTAATAAAGGGTATTTTACTAGACAGAAAAATTATAATTCTATTTAGTCCGTCTCCGTAAGATTTTCTAAAAATATTGGACACGTAGTTTTTGCCATTTCAAATTAATAAAAAAATGATAAAAGTAAAGTCTTTATCATTTTTATCAATTTGAAATGGCAGCATCAAAGTTCAAGAGAGGTGGGCTGGTGACGTGATGTCGCTGGTAAAAATTGTACTACCGTAGTGACGTCACGCGAGTTTACAAAGCACTATATCGTCCTCATGCGGAGCGAGGAGGCACATGGGAATCCTTTACCTCCTTCTGCGAAGCAGTAATGCTAGTGAAGGAGGAGGCGGGTCGCGTGCGGGAAAGGCAAACCTTACGCCCGACGTAAGACTTCCCGGGCGTCGGGAGTCGCATTGGGATTCTCGGCCACCGTAGGCGCGGGCCTGCGGATGGCGAACGTTGGGTGACTCGCTGTCCGATCACAACCAGGTCCGGGTCGATGGCGCGTTGTGTTCCATGCGCGCCTCAAAGAGATGTCAGCAAAGTAGAAGGGTCCCGTTAGGGCCAGAGCCTGCCAGGGTTGCGTAATTTGTTCGAAAGAGTCACCGCGGCCCTGGAACGCAAAGGGCATAAGGAGGAACGGATGGGTTTTAGTCAGTAACAGTCTGACACTCCCTTCCTCTCCGCCCAGAGCGGAAGAAGCCATTTGATGATCATTTCCCATCCATAAAAAAAGAAAAGAAAAATCGTCTTCACCTTTTGATCACATGAAAAAAACAAAATACGTGTCAACATTTTTTTTTGGAAATCAGATTTTTTCAGTAAAATACTCCATTGTATAGACACCATTTACTTATCTCTTAGCTGCATGTTGCCGTTACTTGTAAAAGCTGCATATTTCGTTTATAATTGTCTACATAAAGTTACGCATCGTTCTACAATCATTGATAACAGAACTAGTAGTATCAGCTAGTGTTCCTGATCGTCTACTTCCAGATTATCTTCATTAATTTCGACGCATTAATTAGATAAGATTAGTTTAAATAAATAAAAATAAATATCTCTACACTTCCAATTGACATTCGATCGTTGGTTGTAGAACCTAGTGTACCAATTGGATTTGTTTTAAACTAAAATCTGTGATATTAAAATGTTTTCTGAATTAATTTTAAATTTAGTTTTAGTTAGTTTAGTTAAAGGACACATTAGTTTGCCGGTTCCAAACGAGGCGTTGGATAATAATCTCTACGAAGAAGTATTGGATACAGAACAATGTCTTGAACAGTTAGAAATTATACGCAACAACACGTTGCTCACCATGTTTTGTAAGTATTATTTATACATAAACACTTAGTTAAAAGGTTTGCCAAAAGTTGAGCCATTAGCCCGAGGAATAGCCAGGAGTATAAGACGATTGGACTCAGGAACGCCTGGAGGAATCAAACTGAACTTACTATCAAATACTCGGGTCTGCTACGCCTTAGAGCAGTGAAAAAAATAAACTTCTAAGTCAACACAATCTAAAGATGAGGCCGTTTTAGGCGCATATTTTGACGCTCGGGGAATCAAAACCTATAGGGTAGGTACTTCCCGTTGTCCTAAAGCCATGAGGCAAGAAGATAGATCTCGCAGTACAAGTACAGGAAAAAGTCTGAGAATTGAGAATTTGTAGTTTTATCATATAAATATCTTTTTTTTCCGATAACAAACTTATATTTTCGGTTGAAAATTTGACCGTGACGCACATTTATATCTGGGAGAACATTTTATCAACTACAAAGTTTTCCTGCTATGTTTTAATCAGAATAATGAGAGTGCTTTCATGGTTTATAAACTTCTGTAGGTAATGTACCTATACTCGGAAAAATCAAGACTCGATCGGAACCCCCGGTGCGTGAGTCTGACTCGCACTTTTCTGTTTTTTTTTTTATAAATCTATTCTTACTCTTGCCTTGATACTCTTCTTCCTTAATTCTCATTTAGTAGTATATCTCCATAACAAGTCTCTTCTCTCTCATTTTCTTTTTAAACTTATTGTTCTTTCAGTTCAGTTTCAGTTGACTGTTCCGAATTATTGACGAAGTACCGTATATAATACTTAAAGATCATATTTCTTCTATAGTCGCTGATGCTGGCATGAGGATACCAAGAGGTATTTTCGAAGGCAACACACTAGACATGGGCAACTATCACCAATGCATCGGTTTCAATCATCAAATTGCACCAAATAATGAAATTCAAGGAAAATACTGCATGATACAAGTTCCGGTGAACCAAAATTTTGATATTCCTGGGGATCTACCTGAAACTTCGAATTTCAATCCAAAACTATTGCGCTTGGATAGTGAGACAGTGAAGACTTTAGAAGAATTCCAGGCTTTGAGAACAGGGATGCAGGTGATGACAGGAGTTGTTGATGACAGGTAATTTTCTAGTTGAATGGAACCTGAAGTGACTATCATTGCATTGATGAATATTTTATAGTGCAGCAAGCATATCTGGTCCGGTGGCTTTAATTTACAAAAAAAATAGGTAATGAAGTTCTGTCGTTTTCTGTTCACTGACAGTGTCGCCGACATAGAGCCAGATGGTCTATTCTGTCAACATCCCACCGTGTTAACTTAGGTGGAGTGGTTCCATCTTGTTTGTATGGATTGAAAACACTTCATGTTCACTTCACCTAAGTTAACACGGTGAAATGTTTGCAGAATCGCAATGCAGATAGGCTTGCTGCACTGCCGGTCGATTCTGTCGACATCTCACGGTGTACATCTAGGCGGAGTGAACGACAATATATAGAGCTGTCATTCCATCTTATTTGTATGGTTTGACAACTCACCCGTCGTGCACCCCGCCCATGTGTTCATTTCGACATGTTTACAGAATCGCACTGCTGCCTGTACGCATGTAAATCCCTGCACGCAACATTGATGTGTGGGAACACAAATATTGATGTCATCTAATCATTTGTTTTATTTTTCAAGGACTATTATAGCAGACAACCCAGCCCTCGCCGCACTTACTTTCAGACTAGCCCTCTGCATTCCTAAGCCTTGCACTACTGAACAAGCCATAAATTCGTTGCAATTTAATCTTTCTTCAATAGGATTTGAATATACTGATAATTTCTGTCGTCTGGCTGATGATAAACCTTGGGTAACAGGAGATACTGTCGCCGTGTAAGTCTAACTATGATTTTTGATGAATTCATGTAATATTATTTATTTATTTGACTGTCGAGCAATTTTTTTTGTTAAAAATTGTAGTAATGTTAATTTATCATTATTAATTTATACATTGACTGTAGAAATAACTCGATATTGTGATATTTATAATTTTACTTGTCATGTTTAACTTTTTACTATCATCATTTAATTAATGTTGACATACTTATCAAAATAATTTGTGTTTACCTCTCGCATGATTAATATTGTTATTTTCTTTTTTCGCTCCTATTTCGTATGCAACCATATTTGTACGCTTCTTGGCATAACATAGCGACCTATGAACTTTAATTTAATAACTGTATTAACTACCTATGTTACACAAACAAAAAAATGATTCTATATGATATAATGATTATGCATAATTTGAATGAACCCCAAAATAATTGATTGTTTTTATTTTTGCAGGGTCGTCTTTTCTCTGATAGGATTACTCACTGTAGTGAGTACAACATTTGATGTTTGGCAAACAATCATTTTGAAGAAAGGTATGTCATGTTCTTTTCTTTTCATTTATATGTAGAGAATGATTATACATATATGTGGGTAATTCCTGTTCCTGTTTCCTGTAAGGAACTCTGGTAGGGATCCAGACTCCATGGCTGTCTGGTACTAAGATGCCAAAGTCGAGAGTACGACATTTGTGGTCACTTAATCGAGATTTATGCAGTCCAGTCGGTTTTTCACAATGTTCTTTAGTCCAAACCTTGTTATGTACATATTTATAAATCGTCTTTTTGGTTTTTATTTTATCTTCATGATCAAACACTTTTTCAATCATGAACACTTCTATTTCAGATCCCAAAACAGTAAGCGTAATCGGCACATCGTTCTCAGCATACACAAATGGGCGTCGTGTCATGAACTTCCAGTCGGGTCCTAACAGCATCGATTGTTTAGATGGCATCCGATCTTTAACCATGATGTGGGTTGTACTTGGCCATACGTTTTCATCAGTACAAAATTTTGCAAATCCTCTTGATGGCTTGACGGTAAGTGCGGCAATAAGTAAACCGAGAAATAAAGTCTCACTGATAAAAATAATTTACCTACTCGAGAACGAGTTCATGACTACAAAGTAAATCAAGCAGTATTTTACATAACATATTTGAATAAGAGCTGTTTACATGTTTCCAAAAATATAATAGACATAAACTTTTGTTCGTCATAATGATCTAGAAATTCTATATTTAAGATTACCACTGAATTTGGAGATTTTTTTATTGATTTTTTCTTATTTGTTTTTTTTATCTCCAGTGGATGACTTCTTGGAAATCCTTGTGGGTGTCTGCAGGCCCTATATCAGTGGATACATTTTTCACGTTGAGTGGTTTGCTCGTGGTTTATACTACGGTTGGAAAATTCAATTCAAGTAAGTAGCCTGGTCTTGAGTATGGCGAATAATCCGATTATTAAAAATCGATTGATAGGTCAAGTTAATGATTTTTATATCAACAAACATGCATACCTACATATAATATTATGTACACAAACAAACGTGGTAATCATAGATAGTATGATTGAAATGGGTGTGTAATGTTTGGTATATTTTTTAATATAACAACGACAATATTATGTCGTTTGATTATAATTTTCATTTCATTAGACGTCGGATTTTATGCATCTGCATATTTACTTATGCAAATCCACATAACTCTTTAATTACGGCGTTAATGCATATTTTAGCCTTTTTTTCCAATCGTGCCTATTTCGGTTAGTAGCGGGAGGTACGTATTGGGAGCGAGGTGACGATGACGAAAAAAGAAACGAAAGTTAGACACAGAGATCATGGTCTTTTTAAAACTGCCAACAAAAAAGCTAAATAGTCTTAAATATTATACAGAATCTAATACTCTCAATGAAATGTCTAAAGTACCTAGGTACTGTACGCATGCATCAGTCATCCTATTTTATTTATTTCATTTCTCTATTCTTATCTTTTATTTTGTGATTGTTACTGTTGTGCTGTGTCTGTGAAATAATGTTTTCTATTTCTATCTATTTATTTATTTCTATCAATAGCTGTACCATTTTCATGCCGAGACTTAATTCTTAGTAATATTTATTTTCATAATTCCAGAACAACTTCTCAAAAACATTCACTTGTTTTGGCTGAATCGACTCCTGCGCTTGTTTCCGCTGCTCGCCACCGCTGCACTTCTCGAAGCGACCTATCTCAATCGTGTGACGGATGGGCCCTTGTGGTCTGTAGTTGGGAATCAGGTTGAAAATTGCCGGACATACTGGTGGTCTACTTTACTGCATATACACAACTTTACCAATGCTTCGGTTAGTTCAAGAAACCTCTTTAGTCTTTCATTAGGCCTTTAAATACGATACTGACTTTTTCAGTTTCTGTAAAATTTAAAAATGGAATTTAATTAGCTAGGCTGATTTTTCAATGGTTAGAGTGCTAGTTTTACTATTTTTTAAGAAACAACGTTCACAGTCGCATGGCAGTTGCAATCTGTCAAAAATGTACAAAAATTAAGGCTTTTTTGACAGATTGCAACTGACATGCGGATGCGAACGTTGCTTAAAAATAAGTAGACTTGGCACTCTGATAACTGTTTCCTATGGAATAGACAGACATGTCATTTTTTCTAAACAAAAGCCGTCGAACGCCATTTTCCTGACTACAAAAAATCAGTCCTTATTTGTTAGATAAGATCGACTACTCGATTTTATTAGAAGCTCGTGAAAGTAGACGAATGCGGTCTTCCCTTTGCTACGAAAGTGTAGTGCCAAGTATTGACACTGCTTACGCTGTAGCCGCAGACATTTTCATAACTTTATTAGTCAAGATGGCATAAAGTCGAGTTGTCCATGAACCTTACACCATGAAATTTTAATGTAACGAAGTCAATTCAACGTCATGTAACGAAGTCTAAAACAGATCAACTGGGAAGAAAGGTTTCATAATGATGACCCAAATGCAATGACGAACATCTTCTTGAATACCATCAGGGACGTCCTATCGAATCACACACACACTGTCAAGCAGCCTAGGCGACAAATTATCATTAAGCCTTGGATCACACCAGGTCTATGCAGATGTATGAGGAATCGCGATCATCTTCACCAAAAACTAAGAAAGGACCCAGAAAACACAATCCTTAAGATAACTTACAAGCGCTACCGAAATAAATGTAATAATCTGCTAAAAAGCCTTAAAAACAAATATTTTAAATTAGAATTAGCTAAATCTACTTATAATATAAAAAAACAATGGGGATTGGTAAAGGAAATGTGTAATTTAAATAGCTATTCAAAAATGCCATCAGAGCTTCTTCCCATGAATTCCACACCTCAAGACGCATTAAATAATATAAATAGGTACTTTGTTCATGTCGGTAGAAATCTGGCAAACACTATCTTGTCCAGGACCCACACAAATGAGATAGATCTGAGCAAGCAATATAGACCAAAACCAAATAGCGGACCCCTAAACTCTTTTATGCTCCTCCCAACAGACCAATTAGAAATTAAAGAAATAATTGTCGACTTAAAAACTAAGAATTCGTCGGGATGGGACGGTATCTCCACGATTTTTATTAAGAGAGCAGTGGATTCCCTTATAGCACCACTAACACACATATGTAATGCTTGCTTTTCAAAGGGAGTCTTTCCAGATACGCTTAAAAAGTCCGTTACTGTTCCTATATACAAAGCAGGAGACAAAACTTTAGTGTCGAATTATAGACCAATCTCTCTACTTCCTAGTTTTTCAAAAATTATCGAAAAACTAATAAATAAGAGGCTAAAACACTGCCTAGAAACACATAAACTTCTCTCAGGAAATCAGTTTGGGTTCAGAGAAAAAATATCAACCGCCGACGCTCTTCACAAACTAACCTCGTATGTAGTCGAAAACATTGATAGGGGACAGAAGTGTCTAGGTATATTCCTGGATCTAGCAAAGGCTTTCGACACCGTCTCTATACCTATTCTCCTGAACAAACTCGAGAACTTAGGAATTCGAGGAATACCTCTCCAACTTTTCCAGGATTACTTGACAAATCGAAAACAGGTTATAAAAATTGATAACAGTGTAAGCCATGAGGAAAATGTCACTTTCGGGGTGCCTCAAGGCAGTGTAATGGGTCCTACGCTGTTTTTAATCTATATTAATAACCTCTGCAAATTGCCTTTACAAAATGGTCAAATAATAACATTTGCAGATGACACAGTATTATTGTTCAGCTCCGACACGTGGAAAGAAGTAACCGAAGCAGCAAATGAAGGTTTTGCTGCAGTAACCTCATGGCTGGACAATCATTTGTTAACACTTAATCTTGACAAAACTAAATACATTACATTTACAATAAACGCCAGAACTCAACCTTCTCCTAAATCAATAATCATACAAACTCACAATTGCAACAATCCAAGTTCCTGTCATTGTAACCCAATCACCAGAACTAATTCAATAAGATATCTCGGTGTGATAGTAGACCAAAACTTAAATTGGAAAGAACACATCATGAAGGTAAGTAATCGCGCAAGAAAGTTAATTTATATTTTTAAAACTATTAGAAACGCATGTGACAATGAGCTATTAATAAAAATCTATTTATCACTATGTCAGTCTATACTGATATACGGCTTGAATGTATGGGGAGGAGCTTCAAAAACCACCATGTTGTTTGTCGAAAGAGCCCAACGCATGGTACTTAAAGTTATTTTTCGCAAGAACTACAAGTATCCGACACACCTACTTTACTCAGAACTGGGAGTCCTCACGGTACGAAAATTATTTATTAAACTAGAAATCATGGCACAACATAAAATAAAACCACACTTTGCTAAACGGCGACGATTAGATATAGTTTACAGCATACCAAAATATAAAACATATTTTGCACACAAATTTCGCAATTTTCTCGGTCCTAGCCTCTACAACAAAGTAAGTAAAGATCTAAAATTGAAAAATCTTGATAGCCAAACATGCATGAAAACTATGGTTAAATATTTGAAAACACTAGACTACACCAACACTGAAAATCTACTGAAAAGATGCTATTAACAAGGCGCATAATTATAATTATAATTATAAGGCACACATAACTGTACATGCACAGAAACATAAATAAAACATATACATATATACATAATACATAATATTATATAACTCTAAATATACCCAAACACAATTCAACACTGATAATTTCAATAATGTAACTTAATTAATATACCTAATTGTACTATGATTTATAACCATACAGTAAGTAATCAATCTAGTTAAATGTGTGACTTGTAACTGGAATCGTGTACGTTACCCCAACAAGAAAGTGTCTCCTAGAGTTATATGAGTAGAACGTATTATTGGTGCCTTATCTGTTGTAAATGTGCCCCCACATAAAAAATGTGTGCCCCCTGTCGTTTTGGAAAAAAACGGAAAAAACGATTCTTGCTGGGGTAACGTTTTTCTAGCAGGAAAATTCTAAACGAATGATCGGAGAGAGAAAAATTGTGCATAGCCAGAGAGCTTATATGTGTGCCAAAATGTGCCCCCAAAAATAAAATCTGTGCCCCTTCAGGTTTTCGAGATATTGCATTTCCTGCTGGAGTAACGTTTTGATGAATCGTATATCTCTAAAACCATTGCATGTGCCCCTGTAGAATAAACATACACGAGTAGCTCTTAATGTGTGCCCCTTTGTGCCCCAATTAGATTTAAGGAAATATTTATAGTTTTCAAGTTATCGCGGTTTTATGAAAACCCGAAAAAACATCGCAGCGCCTAAATGAGATAAGGCATAACTTCGCTGAAAACTGTATTCGGTTCTTCTTGACGCTAATAATAACCATACAAAGTTTCAAAACTGTTCATGCATGCGTTTTTGAATAATCATGCTAAAAGTAAAAACGATGGTGTCATAACTTTGACGGCAAAATACAAGGAACTGGCACAATCACAGATGTGTAGGTGTAAACCAAAATCATGTGCCTTTAGTCAAAAATATATGGTGAAAATATTGAGCTTCAAATGTTACGCATTAAGTAAATATAAACAAAAAACCAAAATATGTAAACAACGGCTGGTTATCCGACCAAATCTGAATGACTACTAAAAAGCGACGGATTCATACATATCGATGACCTTCTTTACTTTACTCACTAACCGGTTCACACGTGTTGTGCCCGAGTACACTGAAGTAGAAAAGTAATATCTAATAAAATAAAGTTGTTATTGGATTACATTTTAATAGCTGTTTCTATGACCTTACACATGATTAAATACATTTATAAGAGCCATTTTCAAATAAAATGTACATGTGACTAACATGCTCAAAATCGTGACCAAACTGTTTTGTGACATACCTGTATTTTTATACTAATGTAAGTCACATTTATTGTAAAGCAGAGTTTTCATGTAACTATGTCCTCCTGCTCAAATTAAGCAGGGTCCGGCAGGGAGCTAAAATGCAGGTTTAATGATCAAATTCAGCATTTATTCCAAACCAACCTCCAAATAATTATTTTAAAAAATTACACTAAAACTCTTTTATATCTATTTTCCGTAAATGTCAGATTTATTTATTAGTGAAACGTTTTGTATGGAGATAACACCGGACGCCGCCGGCATATAATTTGTTAAAATTTTCAGCCGCAGTGTAAACATGTTTTAACTTTACACGTAGATGTGAGTTACGTCATATGAGTGACGAAATGTGACTCATATGTGTAGCATTTTCGTGAGAAACAACCTCAATTAGCCACAATATCAGAATAACTTGTAATATATAGATAAAGACGATACATACATGAATTGTATTAATAGGCTAATGCTATGAAAATAATACTCGCTTCTTTATTTGGAAATGCACTGTTATTCACACGTATTTTTTTTGTACAAATTGCAGCGACGTTTCGTGACAACAAATAAACTGACACTAAATATGTTCGTACTAAATAAAGGCGTAGGAAAAAAGAAAAAACAGAAAAACTCATTCCTACATCTTTATGAACTTAGAGCATTGTATTGATGATATTGATGATTATAATTTTGTATCTACATATGTCTTACAGCCGCGAATAATATTTTAATCAACCTACAACCAAGCACTGGCCTGCAAATTGCAAAAAAACTTAGGAAAATTCGAATTTCGCAGGCTGGTTGGAGCATTTACCTTAATAGAAGATTCCCTTTTTTCGCCTCCCCACACCGCTACATACATCTCTGGCCCCGCGGCGTCCGCTGACGTCGTCACGCAAGGAATCGCTTTGTCTAGCTTAGAGAAAGTGAGACAGCTAGTACGCGTACGGTGTTAGTGTGACAGAGACAGTTATGTGTAACGTCGCTCTATTATGAATAATGGGTACAAAGTGTTTATTGACTAGGAAGTGCGTTTAGATTATTACTTGGTATTGGTAAACAGTTGCAGTTATGTTATGACGCCAAGGACACTGTTACGTTGAGTCACGCAGTTGCACTGATACTGTTTGTTTACTTTTTTTTATGTTGGTTGAAAGTGGCGTATAAGCATTTTATAACAATTATGTGGTTGTAGGGGTGGTGAATTTTATGGCACGATCTGCGGTGGTAAGTATTTAATGGCATTGTTTTGACTTATTTAAAAATACTTGTACCTTATCAAGCACTTGGATTTTTTTTTTCATTACTTTACCTATTTATTTATTTTTTAACTAATATGTTCTAAATCATGTTTGTTTTGTTTTCATCTGAAAGGATATACATACTTTCCGATTGGTCCAATAGAAATTTCGTCAAAAGCGATTTAGTAATTTGTTTACTTTTTTTGTATAATACGTATTTAATTCTCTTTTTGTGCTAGGTTGATGACATATAATCCCTTAATAATTTCTAGTTACTATGTAAAAAAATAATTCATGACAAGAATTCATGTCTCCAAAACTAAGACTCGACCACAATCCGTCAACACTCAACATGTCACAGTCACAGGGCTGTATCTTTTTAGCCGAAATAACTAAATAATTGATTTGATTTTTACAGAATGTTCTATGGCAGCCATAACAACACATATAGTCACAAGGTGCATTTAATATATTTTTTAATTAGCCCTCAAAACTTTTGAACGCGACTGTACGGACAACAGCTTAGGTATAATACGTCCAATAAAGAAGGTCATCGATATGTATGAATCCGTCGCTTTTTAGTAGTCATTCAGATTTGGTCGGATAACCAGCCGTTGTTTACGTATTTTGGTTTTTTGTTTATATTTACTTAATGCGTAACATTTGAAGCTCAATATTTTCACCATATATTTTTGACTAAAGGCACAAGATTTTGGTTTACACCTACACATCTGGGATTGTGCCAGTTCCTTGTATTTTGCCGTCAAAGTTATGACACCATCGTTTTTACTTTTAGCATGATTATTCAAAAACGCATGCATGAACAGTTTTGAAACTTTGTATGGTTATTATTAGCGTCAAGAAGAACCGAATACAGTTTTCAGCGAAGTTATGCCTTATCTCATTTAGGCGCTGCGATGTTTTTTCGGGTTTTCATAAAACCGCGATAACTTGAAAACTATAAATATTTCCTTAAATCTAATTGGGGCACAAAGGGGCACACATTAAGAGCTACTCGTGTATGTTTATTCTACAGGGGCACATGCAATGGTTTTAGAGATATACGATTCATCAAAACGTTACTCCAGCAGGAAATGCAATATCTCGAAAACCTGAAGGGGCACAGATTTTATTTTTGGGGGCACATTTTGGCACACATATAAGCTCTCTGGCTATGCACAATTTTTCTCTCTCCGATCATTCGTTTAGAATTTTCCTGCTAGAAAAACGTTACCCCAGCAAGAATCGTTTTTTCCGTTTTTTTCCAAAACGACAGGGGGCACACATTTTTTATGTGGGGGCACATTTACAACAGATAAGGCACCAATAATACGTTCTACTCATATAACTCTAGGAGACACTTTCTTGTTGGGGTAACGTACACACTGGAATCTGTTGTTTCCTAGTGGGAATCTGTTGTTTCTAAGGTTGAGGAAGACTATCCGCTCGTGATACAGTTTTATACTAGTACGAGGGGATAGGGCGAATCAGTCTAAAGACAACCAAACCATCTTTATTATATTTATAAGTATAACATTTCACATTGTCCAACTGTATGACCTGCCTAAATTTTATTGTCAAAATTACTTATCACGAGTTTTGTCTAATAAGTGTTTTATTAAGTTGCTATGTATGGTTGTCTCATGTTCATGCAATAAAGATTATTATTATTATTATTATTATAATTCTATTTTCAGTGCGTTGGACCGACATGGTACTTAGCAATAGACGTCCAACTTCATATTCTGTCACCACTCCTTCTATTCTGGGTTCTTCTGGGTAAGAAGAGGATAGCATGGGCTGCGTTACTGACTGGACTGGTCGGCATCCTGACAGCTTCCACAATTTACAACTTCCTCTGGGAATTTCCGTCTACTATAATTTTAGCGTAAGTATTTACTAAGTTCTAAGTACTAAGTTCATTTATTTGTAAGTCAGACCGTCTGTATTCTGTGCTACACATTTTTTTTTTATTTCTTCTTAATATAATTAAGATTTAGTATATGATTTTTAGGGTTCCGTACCCTAAGTACGTACCCCTTCCGTACCCTACGTAAAACGGGACCCTATTACTAAGACTCCGCTGTACGTCCGTCTATCACCAGGCTGTATCTCATGAACCGTGATAGCTAGACAGTTGAAATTTTCACAGATGATGTATTTCTGTTGCCGCTATAACAAAAAATACTAAAAACAGAATAAAATAAATATTTAAGTAGGGCTCCCATTCAACAAAAGTGATTTTTTTGCCAATGGTACAGAACCCTCTTGGCCGGTTTTTTCAATACATCCGTAATAATTAGCTTAGTATGAAATCACCATCATTAACCACCAAAGATTTATCGGAATATTATGTAATAAACGGCGAAGAAATGGTCACGTTTAGCACTATGGCTGTATTCGAATCTGAAGTAAAGCTGACATCTTGCTTTTTCAAAACAGTTCTCATTGAGAAAATTTCACCTACTGTGTCACCTCAAAAATGTCTTTTAAGCGCCAAAGGATCTTAGCAGCACTGTATTTATTGACGGATTGATGACTCAGCTTGGATAAACAAGAGAGCGTCTCAGCCAAACGTCTCTAGTTGTTCTTCAGGACCTTGACAATACTCTTTACTTTCAGCCCTTATGACGACAGGTTGTTCAACTACTTGGATAACTATTACATGAACACATTAACTCGAGCCTCCCCGTTCTTTGTCGGCATGCTCTTCGGGTACATAGTTAAAACCCAGAAGCTGGTGATGTCAAAGGTACGTTTTTTTTTCTACTGGTCGTATTAGCTCGAACTGGGGGGGGGGGGGGGGGGGATAGGTCCGTAGAAATCCGCTGGATGTGGGAAGCACAGGAGCGGTGGAAGAGGTAACTCTTGGGGAAGGCTTTTGTCCAGGTGTGGACGTGGTTCGTGATTAGGGTAGGCGCCAGATAATTTGCAATAAAGTTCATTGCCCTTTCTTTAATTTCTCTGCGTAGGTACCCGAACAATAAATTATAAATCGTTTTTCATAATTAGTAAAAGTAAAGGATCACGAAAGATGTCGATTCAGCACAGCTTTAAGTAATAATTTATGTTTTCGGAATTAAGTATATCAATATAAAGTAGGTGGATTCAATGACCGTTATTGCAAATTTATCTGGTGTCGACCATAGTTTCGTTATGATTGATTGAACAATAAAAATGTAAGTATGAATGAATCATTGATTAAGTAAATAAAAAATAAAGGTTTTTTTTTGAATCATCAAAGATGTTTTAAAAACACAAGGGATAATCGTGGATAATACCACGATTATTATCTACACAGTCAAAGTGTGGAGTCCTCTGCCAGCATCTGAGTGTTACTACCACCAATGACCCTTCTGCCTTGAAAGCAGGAATCTTCTGGGCTAACTCGCTCCATCATCGACTCATATAACACTAACCATCAGGCGAGACGTAGGTAAAGAGAGAACTTGGCTTAAGAAAAAACTATAATCATGCAGTTCTGCAGCAGTTGAAGACAAGAGGAAGAGATACAAGCTTCTATTTTGTGGGAATCAGAATCACTGCTATCTAAGACATTCATTTCACGAAAACATTTTAAGAAAACCTTAATGTTTTTCCTCAGATAACGACAGCATGTTTCTGGATCGCAGTTCTTTCTCTATCAACGTTCCTCATGTACACAAACTATCCGATCATACAACCTGACTGGGACAACCAAGTGGCTGACAGTTTGTACAATTCCTTCATGAGACCTCTATGGGCACTATTCGTTGGATGTGTGGTGGTCGCATGCGTCAATGGTTATGGAGGTAAGTGGAAATCTGAAATCACATACTTAGTTTATTAAACACTTTCCAGGATAAAATACATTTAGAAGTAATGTGACTGATAGCGTGTGCTGATGGCACCTGGAAAGCTGTAACTCTATGGAACTGAGCAGGATACATCTGCCGCATTTAAGATTACCTATGGGCCAAACATGCAAACCAATAGGGGGTCCATTGGTTAGGGTCCAATGGACCCTATGGGTTATTTAAAACCCAGACATTGCGAAATTTTATTTAGCATTCGTGCGGAAAGTTCGCAAACCGAAAGAAAAAATCTGCGAGCCAATTTTCCACAATAACTTGTTACTACTCGTATTATGTTGAAAAGCAGATCCGAATGAAAAACATCTTCTGATACACTTGGGTGTTTAACATTGCTGTGTCTCGGCTCCATAAAGGTTTCACCTTTGACTCGGGCGTCACCATAGCTGCCAAGACAAATTTTTTGCATCAAAAGGTACTAACTGGGAAGGTGCCTTACATAATATTTAATTCTCGTCTTTCAGGTCCAATTAACTGGTTTCTATCACTGAAAGGATGGAAGCTCCAAGCCAGAATGTCATACGGGATATATTTGTTCCACTTCAGCCTTATGGCTGCGTTCAATGGTAGTGTTACCGCACCTGTATTCTTCTCTGTAAAATCACTAGTAAGTATAAGAAAATTTCAATCGTACGAAGCTAAAATCCAATTCCAGATAGGTGTGTAGATCTTAAAGCAAATACTGAGGTAAAAGGGTCGAGGTTACGAGTTTCATATCATAACAAACTTACACAAAAAAAGAAAAAGAAAGAACCACCGTTAGGCGTTGTCCTAATACAAAGCGATCATCGCGCGAATACGCAATCGTCACGTTCATTTGTACGGCAAATCTGATTGCGACGTCGCGCCTATAGAGAGCGCTATCCAGTTCTGCCAAACATTTTATCGCGACGATCGCGTAGTCGCGCGATGATCGCGTTGTGTTAGGACGACGCCTAAGACACTTAAAAAAAATCTTTAGTAGATTCATTCAACTGGACATCGATGCTAATACTTACACTACAAAAAGGCCTTTACTGCTACAACATAAAGCGCAGTGATGTGTCGTTCATTGTAAAAGTGGTGTAAGTCCATAAAGTTGCTTCATTTTTATAATGAAAGATTGACTATTATGTGATACCACTAAGCAAAAAAAATGTATTTAAATATTATGGAGTTACACCACTTTTACAATGAACGACACGAATATCAAATTCATATTTTGTTGTTTGTTGATGTCCGGTTGACTCATCATCATCAAACCCCCTACCCCTCCACCCCACCAACCATCTCACACTTCTGCTTTTATTCCAATTTATCTAGGGTAGTATGTTTTCTTCTCCCGTACATTTATATCGTCACCTCCTCTTTGACCATTATAACCTGTCACATAGTCCCTCCATCGTTTCTGTGCTCTTCCTCCATTCAGCCATCTAAACTCAAACTTTCCTCACGTCATGTTTCCCATTCCTCTGCATCATCTCCCAATAAGTAATATATTTCCACACTGCCTTCCGTCACTATATCATCATCATCATATCAGCCGAAAGACGTCCACTGTTGGACATAGCCCTCCCCAAAATGAGATTGCCCATAATCGCCACGCTTGGCAGGCGGGTTGGCGATCGCAGTGTAGCTGTAGCAATGTACCTACAGAGAATGCTGCTGCCCATTCTCTGCTGAGTCCCTTAGTACATCACTGTACCTAAATATTATGTATTTTTTTTACAGGTCTTTCAGTTTCTGGCATTCTATACGTTGTCGTTTATCGTGGCATTCGTTATGACATTGCTGATAGATGCCCCTTGCTCAACGTTAATCAAGCTTGCATTGGGAGGTGAGTTAGTTTTATTGTTTACTATAGTTTCTGCCAACGGCTTCGCCCACGTGAAGTTCGAATATCATCCCAAGGGAACATATAACTCGTGGAAAAAGGTATTTTATATCTTATTGCGGGACATGGTCTGCATCATCGTTTGTCGCCCCTTTAGGTAGAGTTTAATTTCAGAAAATGACGAAAAAGGTGTCTGAATAATTATATCTAAGAGCATTTAGATCCAGTTTCAAGTAAATCTGACTACAAACAAAAATGTTCCATACAAACTTTGTATCCTGTTTTCACCGTTTGGAAAATTGTAAATACAAACTTTCATCTCCTATTTCATCCCCGTAGGGGATGAACTTCCAAATCATACAGAAATGTATGGGACAGTCGATTTCTTTTCGCGATTTCAGTGTTGGTCCCATTGTCAAAGTTGTTCATAATGATGAGTACAATGAACCCTTAAGAAGCATTACGTTTATTCTGTTACACGTTGTATAGAGAAGATTTTGGGTACCAAAAGTCTCAGGCTCAGCTAAGAAATAGTTTGGAAGAATTATTTTAATATATTTTTCATGTAATAATTACATAAAGACACTAAAGCGATATATAGTACGTATCTACCCACATTATATAACTGTTATTCTTTGGATAATATTATGAAGGATATATCTTTATTATTGTAGGTTTTTTAATTTTGTAAAATAAACAAAAAATATTTGTCTCAGGTGCAAAGAAGCAAGTGAAAAAGGAAGAAGAGGAGGAACCAACGAAAGAAATTGAAAAAACAGTATAACATTAATTAGTTTATGTCTAGTTATTTTTACCTTAATTATTAAATATTTTTTTCATATTGAATCTTGTTTTTTGATGAAATCCCTTAACTGTTTTAGTGAAAAGATGAATTAAACAATTTAGGACGCGTACAAATGTACGCTCTTCTTTAGGGTTCCGTAGTAAGAACTCTTATACTGTCGTCACGTCCGTCCGTTCGTCCTTCGTTAGTTTTACTCAGAGACGCTACGAGGCTGTAATTTGAAACGTCAGGGACTTGATATAAAAAGCGGACAGGGCGCTGACAAGATGATGAAATGTATGGCGTCAAAGGAACGAAATATAGTTAGCGTCGCGGGCGCGCGGCCAAACTCTATTCATTTTCGTCGCCGCGTGCTCTTATCGATATTAGTCACGCCGACAAAGTTGGAAATTAAAATACTGGTTAAACGGCGCTGTTAAATGAAATGACTAGGCCGCTAATAAAACGGCTGATTAAGCTAGTTGGCTGCAACACTGTATAACGAAATTTAAGGGAAAACCATAACCATTAACAAGGCATTTACTAACATATTAATGAGTATTAATCGACCTTATAAAATGTAACTGGATAAGTAAAACTTTCGTAATAATGCCATAGAAAATTTCTTAAGACTAAGTGCGTGTGTAACATTGTAATCTTAGATTATGTCATGGTTTATGGGACGGGTATCTACGGAGCCCTTCACTGCGTGGTCCGACACGCACTTGGCCGGTTTTATGAAAGATGCAGCCGAATGTGATTTGTACGTAGGTAGCCTGAGCGTTTACGCCGTACGGCATTTCATATAAACTTTGAAGTCCTTATTTTTCAAAATGTATTAACCGATTTTACTGAAACTTGGTATGCATACGCCATCCAACCAGGTCTAAAAAGTTAGTTGAGAACATTTTCCAAAATGAGTTCAAGAGGAAAGATAGTGATTTTTCACTTTCTATAGAAAACTTAAAATCGCTCTCTCTGTCCCTCTAAACTCTTTTTCGAAAATGTTCACCAGGTCATCATTTCATCTTGTGGGAGGCCTTCCAACGCTGCGTCTTCTGTACGTGATATAACTTAAAACATGTATTTTTAACTTTCATATAAACTTCTACTCCATGACACAAACGTATCGGGAGTCCTAACAAAAATAACTTATAAGACTTGTACTATCTATGTAATATCTACCATGGCGTGTTGCGTCCATTGATTGCAACGTTGCGAGCAACTTGTTACAGCAGCGCCCCGAGCGCTATGCTAATCCACTTCGCCCAGTTAAACTTGCTCGACAAGATAAACTTATGCTGCACTTTTTTATTCTTCGTGTTTTATTTTGATTCTTGTTTGATTTATTTTTTATTTTCTAGCGGTAGGAATTTATTTAATATACGGCGTAAGAATTTATTGAAAATTATTGCTATTGTTTGCGTGAATAAATTAATAATTAAGAAATCGTTTTTGTGGTCTACATTTTTGTAATCATTGTATGTGTACAGTCCGGTCAGAATAGACATAAAAATAGTGTGCTAAAAAATAATGTCAAAAGTTGTACCAGTATAACTACCAATATTCACCTTTATGGCATATCTTGCAAGTTGAAATGTATATTTTGACCGGTAGAACATACATAGTTCAAAAGTCAATGGATGCTACGACATCGCTACGACCGCGTAGCGGGTTAGCTACGCCGTAGCAACGCAGCATGATTATGTGAACGTTTAAAATATGCTCACAAACCTTCATTTAATTGCATTTATTATGGTAGGTGCAGAAAGATTTGCAATAAAGAACATTGACATTTCCTTTGCTTCGTAGGTACCCGAAAATAAAGTATAAATTTAATTACTTGAAATTTAAAAGGTCACGATGGATGTCGATTTAGGACAGTTTTCTTCGTTTTTTTTAAATATAGATGAGTCAATGATCACTTTCGCAAAGATATCTGACACCTACTTATGATTTACCTACAAGTATACGAGTATACAATTACAGATTAAGTAAGCTAAGTGGCATTGGGAAGGCCATTTTAGTCATTGAATCGATGGTTACAAAAGATGGAGGTAGGCTAGTTCTCTAATGGAGATCGGCAAACTTTTGGTTTGGTTCTCAGGCTCTCAGGGTCAACGAACTTCGCACCATGCGAACATCTTACTGGATGAGAATTGTCGAGAATCTAAATGCGAATAGCGTGTAACTTGAGAGGCATATTTCGAGCAGTATAACGAATTGATGATGATGTTGATATGCGCAATTCTTCCTAAACTTAAACCCTAACCAAGCCTTAACGCATTACTATTGCGTATTACATTCATCATCATATCAGCCGAAAGACGTCCACTGTTGGACATAGGCCTCCCCCAAGAGGGGAGGGGGCCATAATCGCCACGCTTGGCAGGCGGGTTGGCGATCGCATGTACGCATTACATTAAACTTGTTAAAAAGAGTTCCAAAACTCATAACCAACTAAAGCCATATAGTCAAATAACTCCATAACACAAACAAATGATTGACATAACCAATAACCGCCAACATACGATTATGAAGCAACTTTCTGAGTTAAAGAATCATCCACATCGGTTGAGTGGCTCCTGGGATTATCTCCGAAAGTTTCTTCACTGATATTGTAAGTACTCCGCGTCGTGTCTTTAAGGTTTACAAGTTTATACTCACTTTGGTTAGTGTTATGTTTCTTTGGTTAAATAATACTAGGCTTTTCGTGCGCCTTTGGTGTTCCTATTGTCAAAGGAATGTGTGATCATCTAATCCAGCTGTACTCAACCTTTTTTCTCTCTGGGCCACATTGCGGTTCTACTATTGTCATGATGAGCCGCAATATCTATAGTAAAATAAAATTCTACATTTAATATTAACTACATTAATGGGACTTTTGAATTTGTGACGAAAGGACCGTTTTCATATGGCATAGGCCTACCTTTTCACATTCATGGTGGGTGAGGAATAGTAAAGGAGTGGATCAGTACAGTATAGATACATACACATTGATACACTGACTAAATATAGCATCGATAATGTGCTACGCTACAGGGCCACACGAAAAAGCTTGGCGGGATACATGCGACCCGCTGGCCGCAGGTTGAGTATAGCTGATTTAATTTAAAACTGGAACAAAGAGGTATAAATGTTTCTTTGTAGGTAGTTAGTTATAAATGTCGAAATGTACACTGCAGTAAGTTCTCGATTCTGCAAACATTTCGAATAAAACTTAGGCGAAGTGAACGACAAGAGAGCTGTCAAACCAATCATGATGGAATGACAGCTCACTTGTCGTTCACTCCACCTAAGTGAACACGGTAAGATGTCGACAGAATAGATCGGCTTATGTGCTGCGTGCCATAGGTCATTTTATTATCCTAAAACTCACCTATGTGTTAAGCCACGGAAGTAAAGCAGCAGTAATAGCTAGGTATAGAATATAATTAGATCCTATTAAGAGATCGACTATGTCTCAAAACAAAAATAAGTAATTTGCAAGACTAATAAAAAGACAATACCTAGTCCATTCAAAGACGAGGTAATTTAACTTTTCTGTGTCCCCACACATGTTAGGGACTTCTAAAAAGCTTAAAAAGCGTTAAAAATCCATGATTATACATGAAACACCGCAACACTGAAAAACCGCGCCAAAGCAATATAATATGCAAGAAAACGACACTCGTAAAACGTAAGTCTCCTCACAGGGGAAATTGCTCCAAGTGACGGAGCCACTAAAACAAGATATACGACACAAAATTTCAAAAATCTAAAAATCGTTCAGAAACTCCATATGAGCAGGTAAGCAATTTATTTTAGTACCAAACTCTGCAACTGTGTTTCAAATACACTCGCCTGAAACTTGGCCCACTAACAGTTTCCGATACCGCATGCGACTTTACTTTTGTGCCTTTATTTTTCAGACTTTATTTTTTCGACTTTTCTCCGTGCAATGGAACGATGTAAAGTGTTGTTTGAAAAGGAGCGAGTATACACGTTCCGTTTTACGCGCGACTCGTCTTATTTTCCTAATTTTCCGCTGTAATAAGCTGATATTACTCCGGTGGCTGCTTTTGAAGGAAGTAGCGTAATATTATTACAACCGCATCGGGTTACTCTGTTTAGTTTTCAGCGTAATTTCGGTGTTCAAATTTTCGGAATAATTAATAATACACTTATTCAGCCAATCCCGCTCCACCCAGAGCGGAAGGGGTCATTTGATGATTTCCCATCCATAAAAACAGGGGTATGATTCGTCCAGGGTTGCGGGATTTGTTCGAAAGAGACATCGCGGTCCTGGAACGCAAAGGGCTTGAGGAGGAAAATGGATGTGTTTTAGTCAGTAAGAGTTTAAGACTCCCTTCCGCGGAAGAAGTCATTTGATGATTTCCCATCTATAAAAAAGGGTATGCTTCGTAATGGTCATAAGGACCCAAAATACCAAAAAATACATAAAGCAAGCTTGGTCGCTTTGACAGTCTATAGAGCCAAGGCATTCTCCAATTTTATTGACATGATAATTGCGATGCCTGTTTCGCAATTCATAAAATTGATTTCTTTGGCTACCACATTCTCTTAACTACATGACTAATGACCTCGAAATTCAATATTGGACAGAACAAGAAACTACACAATAGAATGCTAGTCAAATTGCAGTTCTCGGAACTCCTGGTTTCCTAGTACAAATGTAGCGTTTGTAATGGAGTTTAGACAGATGGAACTGATGTACCCGACATAGCTTATACCCGACATAAATAAGGTACAGAACCTCCACTTACAAGTTACTTTACCGTGTTGTGTTGATGATGTTTCGCTAAATATCTTAATCTATCCTAGGTACTTTGACGGGGATTCAATATTGGACTAAACGAGAAACTAAACAATAGATGCTAGTCAAATTGTAGCTCTTGAAACTCCTAGTTCCCTAGTACAAATGTAGTGTTTGTAATGGAGTTTAGACAGATGTAACTTGTGTTGGCATCCGTACCCGACACAGATAGCTTAAACAAATACTGTTGCAATTTGGTGAATTGGAAAATAAGGTACAGAACTTCCACTAAAAACTGAGCGGGCCATATTGAGTTGATGATGTTTCGCTAGTAATTTGTCATATTCATTAGGGTCTAGTGTTCATTGATTAACGGAGCCACTGTCATCTTTATGACTAAGTTTAGAATACAGTCCATATCGATAACCATAATAGGTACCTACTAGACTATCTACAGTGACGGCATGACCGGCTGCACTGGATTAAAAATTATAATTCTTTCATCATCATCATCATCATATGAGCCGAAAGACGTCCACTGCTGAACATAGGTCTCCCCCAAGTGTCGCCACAACAACCAGTCGTGTGCGTCTCGCATCCATCGGCTACCCGCGACCCTCACCAGGTCATCGGTCCACCTTGTTTCAATTTCAATTTTCAATTTTATAAATCTTTGCTGGCATTAAATTTATAATTATTTACTGGCAGCTATTTACGTAATAATCATGTGACACAGTTGCACAGCTTTCGTATCTCCTTGAGTCTCAGTACTGCTTTCTTTGACTGACTCGTGCTGCTCCGAAACTGTTTAGTGGATCCATTTCAACTGGTCGAGTTCGAACTCACGACTTTCACTCACTCTGCACACGTTAATGCACCAATACCAACTCTTAGCTCGCAAAATTCAATAATTTTTTGTTTTATAATTTGAACTTGATTAATAGGAAATGAAATAACCTTTAATTACTAAAACACCTATTGTTATAATAATTAAAGGTTTATGCGTCACCTTCACCTCTCAATTAATATTTTTCACAATCGACAGGAAATCTAGATCCATTGTTACATATGTTTAAAAATTCGCCTGCTCGACTACAAAAGAATATGCGATCGATCACATGAATTGGCCGGTCACCACAATTGATAGCTATTTAGAGGTATATGTATAATCGTTAAAATCACGAACACAATAAATCCCTATTAAGGTTCTATATCCACTTCAAATTGCCTTTCTATTTGTCCGTGTGTGAGCCTTCTGAGCCCACTGTTTACCTACTCCAGTTCCGTCCGACTTAGACATTGGTCAGAGTTTTGGACTGCACATTCTGTTTTGTGGCACAGTTGAAGGACCGATCTTTGTGGGGCAGTTCGCTTAAACACGACCAGAGCTTGTCTAAAGTCAGATGAGTTTCGATGTCTGCTGTGTATTCAGAACGTAGATTAGATATACATTGAATCCCCGTTACTGCCCTTCGGTTTTGGAAATAAATTAGTTTGCGTAGTTTTTTTTTTACAAACTTTTGAAAGCGCTAATAAGTTGTTGCTGAGACACTATGCTGCTGGCTGGAGACAAATAAAACCATATTTTATTTTTCAATTATTACACGCTCTTTTGTTTTTATTGATAAGTTGAAATTAATAGGAACAATGTTAAAAAGAAACAATAATTATTATAAGCGTTTCAAAGCATTCATTTATTTAATTCTGGACACGCACTAATGTTCAGAGGCGGACTTAATGTTTATAACTAAGAATACAACTGAATTAAACCACTATTTTTACACAAACACGAAAAATTCATGAAATCCAGGCAATCTAGCTCTTCAATGTATTATGTTACTTTGAATACTTTTAAACACATTTAACGCCATATTACACTGCATTAGAACACATCGCCGATGATGAATATTCACTCGCTATCAACATAAACGAAGTTAAACCAATTCCTGCTTAATATGCCATGTGAGAGGCCAGCAGGGACCAAATATTACGACGTCGGAGCATAGAAACTATGGAGATAGGGTATTATTTATAGAAACATCCGATTAGAACTCTATCAATTCCTACGATAGGATGAACCACAGTCGTTGGGGACACGTCTAACAACAAATGTGGCCCACTTGTTGGAGTGCCCCAATTGCCCTTTCTTTTTTCTTTTTTTTATGGATGGGAAATCATCAAATAACTTCTTCGCGGAGCGGAAGAGTGTCAGACTCTTGCTGACTAAAACCCATTCGTGTTCCTTCTCTTCTTAATGACCTTTGCGTTCCAGGGGGTCTCTCTAAACCCGAACTAAGAATGAATGACGACACGATTTGGCAGTTGTTCTTAGTTCAGCGGGATAATCGTAAGTCCGTAAGTGATACGGAAAAGAAAACGCCCGGCACTAAGGCCGAAGCTACGGACTTCGGGCTTAGAGAGTAGACCCCCAGGGCCGCGTTGACTCTTTCGAACAAATTAAGCAACCCTGACAGGACTTCAAGTGCCCTTACACCTGCACCATTGAGGACCTAATAAATGCCGCTCATGCCACTAACAATGTGGTCACCTACTGGGCATGAAAATACGAGTAGAAGCCAATATCCTCCCTTCATTTCTCCCATTGGTGACACAAATCTATAATATCCACTTCTTTCCCGTGATGCATTAAGTGCCTTATTGTTTATTAAAGCAAGACTTGCATAGAACTTAATGAAATTGGAAAACATTAACGTTTTACATGTTGTAGCAAGTACTAGTAATATCTAATTAGTTCGCTTAACAAGAACAAAATTGTCGGCACAGTTGGCGGAGTGATTGAGCGATTCACTACTGCGCTGCGTGTCGTGGGTTCGATACCCGCACGGAACAAATATTTGTATGGCCTACTGATAGTTTTTCTGGGCTTGGCTGTTTGTGTATGTGAGTTTATATGTTTGTAAACACACTCACGATACAGGAGAAATTCCTTATCCGGCAACGTTAAAAAAAAATGAAATATTTTTTTAACAAAGTGTGCGTTCTTTAGCGTTAAGCCACGAAATAGCTTTAGCACATTTTGGTCATACCGACGCTACAAATAATATGGTTCCACTACCAGCAATAAAATCCAACAGTTACGCCACAGTGAGATAACTGGCGTGCACACTGCTTGCATGTTGATTTTAATATCTTAATTGAATTACTAATTTAGGTACCTATTTTTAATTAGAATGCTCTGCGTTCCGTTAAAATAGTTTTAGCTAATTCTCAAATATTTTGTAACAGAATTTATTGTTTTAATTTAGCTTCTGAAAATGTGCTGAAATATTTTACTAACACAGTTTAAATGTTACGTGTGCGGAATTAGTGGTTTTGATCGTGACTGAAATATAAAGAGCGTTGTTATGATTTAAAACAAGCCATCGGCCGATTAGAACGGGTTTTTTTCAGTAGTATTTTTATTTAAATCATTCGGATTTTTGAAAACTCGTCTTAAACAACTATGGTTCTGGATAGTCAGATAATCCTAAGGTTTTACCGTCTACGATGTCCCTCTCACACCGCTTTGGGTTTATCCGCTCCTCTTTATTTCTCCAAGCAATCTTCCTATGGAATGCGCTCCCTCAGACCATCAGGACGGCAACCAGTGGGTTGTCCTTTAAAATGAAGGCACGTGAGCGTATTCGCAAGAAGTTGGTAGAATCATCACACCGTTGATTCGTTGGATTCGTTTTTCTTAATACCTTTTATAAAATTATTTTTTGATTTGTAAAAGGTAATCTCTCGAAGACAATCTGCCCAGGTCTAACCGGATGCAGGTAGGTGTGGGTAGGCTGGGGACCTATTTGACCTCCACAGCCCAGTAATTGGGGAATACCAGAAACCTTAACAAGACTGGTGACAGATTTTCTGGCTTTTGACCAACTTTAAAGTTCAAATCAGCTGGGACCAACCGCTTAACGTGCTTTAAGAGGCTCGGAGAAATCTCTGTGTGTTAAGTTGGTCACCCATCTTCAGACAGACCACGGCAATCGCTGCTTAACCTTGAAGATCGATTGGTCTGCCCCAGTTTCTCGATCGGTGTCCAGCCGAACGCTTTCCACCCAGTCTCTCAAATTAAGATCCGATAACGATAATTCTTTCACTGATATTCGCTATATCGGTGTTTGCTATAGTTTCAGTCCAATAAGCAAAAAAATAGGTCAACCTCGGAATGAGAGATAATAAGCTGGAAACTTGTATAAACCTTCATTTAGGCGTCAAAAGTCTCATAAAATCTCTGTCTGCGTCGTAAGTTAAACGAAAAAAACGAATTCTCAAATATTTTCATGAAGAATTAAGATCACTTTCTGATACCAGTTTTCTTTTTATTTTCACCAATGAAGTGACTTTCATTTTTGAAAATCCTCGTATCGAGCTTTTTATTTTGATACTTCACATGACCAAGTCACAAAAAATCCGACTGCGATTTATCCACCATCTTGTTTTTTTTTTCAACATCTTTTTAGCCTGTATCACTCAGTGTACCACGGCGAATCCATCAAGTTGTTTAGGCTGCAGGGCTTGGCAAAGAAACCTACTAACTTCTATAAGCTTAAAAAACATATTAGCCACTACTTTTTTTACTGTGTAAGACGAGATATAAAACGTTTGCGCCGGAGCTGGGATAATTTGCCAGATATTTTGTTTTTAACGACATAGAGCCGCACTATCGCAAAATGTTACAGGCTTCTATTTATCGGATAGGTTTAGGTACGGCTTTTATGAGACAGACTAGCGAACAAAACCGCGGAAAAAACCTAGTCACTAGTAATGTTCCTGTGGCGTTATGGTGGTTGGGCCTAAGTTTAGACTGTTACGTGCATAGTCTGAATGGCCGAGCTGAAAATGATTTATAATATTGACCTTTTTTGTAATGGATGAAAAATCATCAAATGACTTCTTCCGCTCTGGGTGGAGCGGGAGGGAGTGTCAGACTCTTACTGACTAAAATCCATCCGTGTTCCTCCTTATGTCCTTTGCGTTCCAGGGTTGCGGTGACTCTTTCGAACAAATTCCGCAACCCGGTCGAGCCTATTGCGAGTACTATACTCACTGGCACACTGGGTTAGGTGATAGTACCGTTTCTATCAGTGGCCGCCGTACCGTGTCTAGGTGTTCTGTGAGGTGCATACAAACAGTTGCCGTTTGAAGTTGTTTTTTGTTGGTGGCACCGTAATGTTCGTTTCTAAATTGATATTGCTATAGGTATTTGAAGTTCCCGAGCCCAATTCATACAGAATTTACCTCACAGGAAGTACTAACAAGAGGTACCTACCCGCTCTTTTCTGCGCCTGCACTTTTGCGAGGTTCCTGCTTGAAGGTTATCATTGTTCAATCATGTGGTATTGTGGATTTCCTCTAACAAATACAGACGTCAGCGCATCAAGCTACCCGAATCTGTCAAATTATCCCAATCAACCTTGAACCTAATGCTTTAGTGATAAAGTTGAAAATATGTTAAAGAAATTTGACAGATTACTGCAGCTTGATGAGCTGCCGTACACACAACGCTGGCTTTTGAAAATAACAAAATATAATACTGCAAAGAATCAAAGAATCAGCATTGCCATTCAACGTGGCAATTGTTCTGGGCACTTTTCCCATTGACAGTGATCTTCACGAATTTTCCGATGCCCAGTTCTTTTCCTTCCCCTTTTTTGGTGGTAAATTTACACAAACAAATGATGTAATTTGTTTCATCATCATCATCATCATATCAGCCGAAAGACGTCCACTGCTGGACATAGGCCTCCCCCAAGTGTTGCCACAACAACCGGTCCTGTTCCTCCTTGTGTCCTGGTCGGTGTCTCAAGACGAAAGTCTATGACCAGTGCGTGTTGCCAGTGATGACCTATGGACTCGAAACGTGGTCGCTCACAATGGGCCTCGTCAGAAGGCTTAAAGTCACCCAAAGGGCAATGGAGAGGGCAATGCTCGGAGTTTCCTTGCGTGATCGAATCAGGAATGATGATATCCGCAAGAGAACCAAGGTTACCGACATAGCCCGAAGGATCGCCAAATTGAAGTGGCAGTGGGCAGGGCACATTGCTCGCAGAACAGATGGTCGATGGGGCCGAAAAGTTTTGGAGTGGCGACCGCGTACCGGAAGACGCAGCGTTGGAAGGCCTCCCACAAGGTGGACCGATGACCTGGTGAGGGTCGCGGGTAACCGATGGATGTAATTTGTTTGTGTAAACATAAATTACATTCTACGCAACATTGCCTGTCTGTAAGGATCTGAAAGATATTCTAGCAAAGCTACTGAAATATTATTTGACAAAAAGATTTACCTTATCTTGGGTCAAACAGGGTTTTAAGAAGCTTTCTTGGGTTCCTAAAATTATGCACATCCATTTTGTTTCAAGTAAAATTATTTTGGGGAAAGCACCCAATTTTTATCATCGGGTAAATCTGTTTTAATTTTTGTTTAACCTTCGTTCGGAGTTTCTTGTACTAACGTTAGGGAATGAGTACCTGGTATTCGGCGTATTTTAACATAGACAAAACAGGACGTACTCTGCTGATTTTCAACCCCAATTTCTAAAAGCCCAATTAATTTTTTGCTCAAATAAGAACCTAGTTTTTTCAGTGGCTACAGCCATATTATAGGAACCAAACATTTTTCAGGGATAATAAGTACTTTATGACCAATGGTCGGCGCATAGGTAGTTGTTTTCCCGGGATTTAGTGACTGTTATCTTAGCATGGATATGCCTTCTGAATCCCGGGACCAGTATGACAAACAACGCCATGCGGGACCAGCTTATACCGGAAATGAGTAGTTTGATTTTAATATTAATTTATAATACATCGGCATTTAGAAAAATATTCCCGGGAATCCCGGGGCATGTCCGTATTAACATTGTACAAAATATATCCAAAATAGGACGCCGATCACTACACACTATGACAATCAAGGATAGTGTAATTGGATAAATCCTTGTAGAGTTCCTCATATAAAAAAGATTTTTTTTTACAATATTTGTTTAAGATTGTTTTGTAAGTAGCTTCTTCCTTTCGAGTCGATGGTTAACTCCTTAGATTTTTTGGGCCCAGTAGGCCACGGCAATTGCAGCATCGGTGGCATTCATCAGATCCCCCAAAGTGGGGGACACCAAGGGGGCTCCAACACTTGGGGCACTCCAACGAGTGGCTCATGTTCTGTATAGGAGAGCTAGATTCATCATCTGCCTAGCCTTTTCCCAACTTTATTGGGGACAGCTTCCAGTCAAACCGGATTCAGCTGAATACCAGTATTTTACGTGGAGCGGCTGCTTACGAGATCTCCACAACCAGTTAACTGGGTAACACGGTAATTCTTGGCAAGACTGGAGTCAGATTTTCCGGCTTTTGACAATCCGTAATGACTGCCAAAGATCTACAAATGACAGCCGGGACCAACGGCTTAACGTATTTCCGAGGTACGGAAATACAGAGAGGAGAACTAGACTGATTGGTAATATTATTTATTTCACTAAAAATAATGTTAAATAGGAAATCTTACAGCAGCTTGATGCTAGTCTCAGTTTCGACATCCAAATGTTACGAAACTATAAATACTCGTAGATACTCTTTATTGTACAGAAAGCCATGAATAAAGTGAAACATTCAACCTTACAAAATTGCAAAGCATCTATTCATATGCAAATGTATTATTACACCATTATACACCCTTGGTATCATAAATCATAATGATGGTTATCATAAACGACAGACGTAGCCTACGCCTTCCTTGCACATAGATCGATTGTCATAGCAAGTTGGTAAAGTCAATAATGTTATGTTTCAGGTTTGATTCACTGTTCTGGTTAACTTCGTTTTTTATATTTAGGAGTAAGGTAAGTACATTATAAATTAGCAAGTAACTCAAAACGATTAGCTATTACAGATACGTAGGCGCAAACACGGTATTTTAATTCAAACCGAAACGGAAGATGAGTGTAGGTTAGGGCTGGCATACGTCTCGGTACCCCGACACATTTCCCGGATTGAAACATTGTGTCCCGATATTCCGGTCATTAAGCCAATTGCCCTGGTTTGGTACCTATATTATTAGTTGGAGTATTAGTTATGCATTCACGAGTCGTATGCGGCCGCTGCGATAGATCAGTGTCATATTATGTTTTTAAATGAAAACATTTTTTTTCCTACTCTGCAATACATAATTTAGTTTAAAAGAACCTACCAAATATGAAAATCATGAAGTTCCTAACCTAAATCCTGAGTTTGAGGTCATTAAAAAAATGTAAGTATTCTAATGTTCAAGTTTTTGAATTGTCCATGGTTTGATTCCAACGATCCAGTTCAGAGTATCAGCATTATGGCAGCCTTGAAGCAGGTACTCTGCTCATATTATGACTACAATTATATATTTTAGTATATTTTTTCTTCTTCAAAAACCGGGCATCAAACCAAAAGACCGACAAAAATGAAACGTCACGGGGGTTTTTATGGTTTCTGGGTCAAATATATTATTTACCTCGAGCCTGTCATAGGTAGGAATCTTCCGTATCATGCCAGTTGCTCTTTCTCACAGCCAGAGAGAGCTTCCCGTATATTTGAGACACGTTACTTACAACGTCGACTGAAAATCTAATATTTATGTGTGAATTTTCCACACGTTGTTTTTCGTTGTATAACTTGGTTGTTTTATGTGGAAGTTATTAAGCTGGCCTGAAATGTTTTCTTTCTAGGTTAATCCTGGTTAATAAAAACATAAATCATTCGTTGGGTGGATCACTATTGTTATTTTATTACTCTCTAATATGTCTGTATTTCTAGTACATAAAAGTTATTCGTTAGAGTTTGATAGAACAAAGTTTTTAGAAATGAGGGATTTGGTACGAGCTCAGAGAAGATGTGTGTGTCAGTGTGGTGAACGATTAGCTTATTTAATAGACTAGCGTAATTAAGCATTTGTTGCTCAAGCGTTTAGTAGGTAACTTGCTGACATTTTTCATAACATAAGCACTAAAAACATCGCTACAAAATTTTTTCCACAAATTAACGCAAACTCAAAAAAAGAAACGTAATTAAAACAACCCGCCGTCTCACTTCTAAACCATCTTTTACCTCAATATTACTTAATAACGTTTAGTCTAAAAGAGACGCGGACGTCCCCATTAAACTCGTACGGAAATGCATTTAAGATGGCGAGTTCCCCGCAGCTGATGTGAGGTTTAGCATTAAGCTGAGCTTAAAGCAAGCCGTGCCTTTTCTCTGTCGCGGTCAGACAAACGGACGGACGTTTGGACGTAGATCGGCTTGTTAAGGCACGAAGAGGATAACGGGCGAAGCTGTTTTCAGGACGCTTTTGGTTGTTCAAGTTTGGAATTTGGATACGTCTGTGTTTTGTTTTCGGAACAAAAGAAGCGAGGTAAAGTAGAGGGCTTTGGAATGTTTTGTTGGCGATGGATTACGGAAATATGATGCAATTGGTTTAACTGCATTGTTTTGAACTAGAAACTTTAAGGTACTTTCTGAATGTATTTCAGTCTATCATGATAATTTGAACCTGTGGTACATAATTTTCCATTGTCACTTGATTTCCATCATCGATAGTCTTCAGAAAGAAAACCTTTTAGAGGCATATTTTAAAAGAAATGGTGGTTCCATTAGTGAATTTTAAGGGCTCTTAAAATGAGAAAGAGAAGAAAAATCATGCAAATCTATTCAGTCTTAATGAGTTCCGACTTTTTGAGGTTTTTCATTTTTTATTAAGGAAAAATTCTTCATGTTGAAACGTCTAGTAAGAATTATTAACTTCTTAGTTAGTGAATTATTTTGCGGAAATAGGTAAATGTTTTTTGAGCACATTTTCCACGATAGTGGTCAGCCAGATTTGCGAGTAATATTAACCATACCAAATACATTAATGTGAAAATCATAATATTAAACACTAAAGCAGTTAATGTCAGAATCAGTATTAATTTTACAACTACTATTTAAAGGCAAACCAATGCCGATACAGCAAAATAATAATAAAATAAATTTTACTTTTATGTAGCTGCCATATTAAATTTGTAATGTTATTAACTTTATTGTTTTCTACTCTTCAAAAGCCCTTTCGTTTGATACTCATATCAAGAGGTTTGAAAAAAAAAATGTAATCTTGGAGCGGCGATCACTCATATTAAAATTATCACAATATTGAGTATTGCACACTGTGTTGTCACCAGAACGAAAGGTGTATGCAAAATTTCAGCTCAATCGGATACCAACAAATGGTCGAAAAATGGTTTGCAAATTTTGGGGGACAACTTACAAACATATGTGCATACGAACAGTGCAAGTAAAGTAAAAGCTTGTAATGATATTCGAAGTACAAAAACGATTCAATTAAAATCAATCCATTCTTAATTTAAATTCTCGTCTCATTTCGCAAAGTCATTAAGGCTAACCGGGGTCCGTTGCACCACCATTTGTGTAAGCTTAACCGTTCGTTTGCCCTCGACTACACACAGCACGTACTACAAAGGCTTGTTTCACTAATCGATTTGTGCAACTCTAATCAACGGTATTATCACTTAACCGGAGTTAATTTTCACTTCGTAGAATGTTGATTAGTGATTGTGCAATCCACTTTTGCGATTTGCAGTATCTGTCTGAATCTGTTTTTTCTACCGGATGTTCTAATAAGTATTTGAAAAAGTTCACTTCTGGTCATTACATTCGTGCAGCCTGTGGGCTAGGTGTACGCAAAGATCGTACAGTGTTCTCCGCATTCAGTATAATAAACCGTTTTTAGGATGCTGGTGGGGCTGCCCCGCTTCTGTAGTGCGTCGGGGATGTTCGCAGTACGCATGTGGATTGTTTTTACGAAACAATGCATAAAAGTTGCGCTTCCCTGGTGCGCAAGGTGTGGGGCAGCACCAACAGTATCCTAAGCATGATTGCAAGTCGCCTGGACTGTGTTTATGTGGGTCGCTGTTGTGCAATTACTCATGGGTTGTCGCAGCAGTGAACCACTTTATATTTGTCGTATTGTTTTGTTTGTATCAGTCCTTACTAACGTGGTTGTAAGTTTTACTAACAGTGTTTTTGAGCCTTGGATGCTCGATTAAAGAGAAATTCTATTCTATTCTAAAGACCTCAGACCAGTGCTTCTCGCATACATCAGACTCATCAGTCTACCCTTTGGGAGTACTACCGATGATGTGTCTTCCATTAAACGCCACTTCAGAACCGTAGGGCAACACGGGTCATTCGATCTGCGAAAAACCCACTGCCACTTAAGTTTGGCTAATCGTCAATTTGCCTAGCCTCTAAGGCTTGGTATAACCGTATGAAGTTCAGTACCAGTATTTAACATGGAGCGATTGCCTATCTGATCTCCACAACCCAGAAAACTGGATAAGACGGTACCCCTTGGCATGACAACGCCGGATAAATTTGCAATAACGGTCATTTATCCATCTACATTTACTGACATACTTAATTCCGAAAACAGGAATAAAGACACAAGACTGTCCTGGAATCGACATCTATCGTGATCCTTTACATTTTCTAGTGATGAAACACGATTCATAATATTGATCTTATTTTGGCAAATCATCAAATAACTCCTTCCGCTCTGGGTGGAACGGGATCGGACTCTTACTGACTAAAACCAATCCGTGCTCCTCGAAATGCCCTTTGCGTTCCAGGGCCGCGGTGACTCTTTCGAACAAATCCCGCAACTGACCAGGTACCTACGCAGAAAGGGCAATGACCATTATTGCAAATTTATCTGGCGTCGACCATGTAGCGAAATATCGATGACAACCTTTTGAAATGGCCACCCATCGATGAACCGGGCTCGATAGGCGTTGCGTGTGTCTGTTATCATTAAACCAAAAAGTCACAATATTTTTAATACCAAATTAAATAAACAAAGCATGAACCTTAAAAGGTGTCTTTATTTACAGAACAACCGTAACAAACGATATTCCACGGCCTTTTTCCTCAGTGTTTACGACTCGAACATCTGCTCACTAATCCAACATTTTGTCTATTTGTGTATAAGCATACGTAGGGCTGTTACAGCAATATGTTACTGCAGTAAAATCGGAAGCATTTACGATCTATTAGGGACGTACGATGTCACAAAGGAGGCTTGTCATCGAGTCTCACGCTTTATCCATTGGAGAAGGACAGACTCGATAATAAAAAAGACCGACTTCCAAAAAAAACACTACAAAGTACAAAATAACTTTAATTTCGGAAGTCGGTGTTTTTGGTTGCTTCTTCGTTATTTGACACCGACTTCCGAAATTAAAGTTATTTTGTACTTGTACAGACACCCGTAGTCTGTACTGAACTACATCGTGCTCATTAAAATCACAAATAAATTGGAGCTAAGTGCATACGAGCTCAGAGCAATCTGGGAAGGTATGCATTTTGCTCGCAACAAATTGGAGCAAAGTACATACGAGCTCAGAGCAATCTGAGAATGTATGCATTTTACTCCAATTAGTTGCGAGCGATTTGTTGCGGGACTTGGGGCACCCCGACTCGGACAGGTTAGGTTAGAAGGGGATGGCGGGGTCAAGTGAGCGAGCGAAGCGAGCGAACAGACCTCGACATCACCTTCGTGGTTATTTTTTTTAAACCACCCAGAAATATGGTTCTGTTATGGAAAGTATGGATGTCTGGACTTGTATGTATTTTCCTCTAGTATTTTAAAGCAAAATGTATATTGATTCAGACACTCTCTGAATAGGTAAACAGTTTGCTCTTCAACTACAAAGGCAAACTGCGATCGAACTCAGAGCAACCCCGGTCTGGGTCAGTATACAGTTTGGCAATACGCTTCCAGGGCCGCGGTGACTCTTTCGTACAAAATCCGCAACCCTGGCAGGGGCTTAACGTGCCTGCCAAAACATTGAAGATTTTCGGTACCTATGTAATAAATGGTCACCCATCCAAGCACCAACTCGGCAAGCGATGCTTAACCTCGAAGATCAACCCCGTGCACCTGTTGTAATAAGACAGAAAAAAAACCTGTAAATATTGCCTGCCACTAATTGTTTTAAGCGAAGCCCTACATCAGAACAAAATAAAGTCGCATTAATTTACTTTCCCTTGTAACTTGTGCAAACATCAAGCTGATGAATTTATTTCTCTCCCATTCCGAAATTAGCATGGAAATGAGTTCAAGATTTGTTTTTTGTCCCGATTCTAAAGAGCGAAGTGGTAAAAAATTCTACCAATTATTCTTTCAAGGGCTAGATCAAAGGCGACATTCCTACAAGTTCTTTTCGGAATGCCAGACTTTAAAGTATAAATAAAATGTATTCAGTCACGAGGTAACGAAAGTAACTTAACGTTAGATGGGTCGCGGATTTTGTTCGAAAGAGTTCCCGCGGCCCTGGAACGCAAAAGGCACTAGGAGGAGAATGGATGGGTTTTAGCCAGTAAAAGTCTGACACTCCCTCCCGCTCCACCCAGAGCGGAAGGGACCATTTGATGATTTCCCATTCTTAAGAAAAAAGGAGGGCACGTTAGATGACTGTTTTTGTCAACAATATCATCTCAGGTTTTTATGCCACTTCCTGGAATTCACCAGTTAGTCTTCATTTAGTGTGCTATGGTTTTAGAAGTTGAGTTAATAAAATGTTTTTAGATTACTTTAGTCATTCATCAACTCTTTATTCTCTTGTTCTTCGATAGGTAATTTGACTGCCTTTCGAATGAGACAATTCAACATTTTATGTAGGTGTGGTGTTGCTTATTTGTTACATGTGACATACAATTCGTGTCTCTGCGGTTGACTATTGAGGAGTTAGTTAATTTTGAGCCAATCCAAAATGAGGAATCAAGTCATTGTTTTCATTAAAATTAATTGTCATCAAGACTGAACCAACCTGATAAATTTCAGTTCTGTAGTATGAGAGTCATCATCATCATCATCATATCAGCCGAAAGACGTCCACTGTTGGTATAATCGCCACGCTTGGCAGGCGGGTTGGCGATCGCAGTGTAGTTGTAGCAATGTACCTACAGAGAATGCTGCTGCCCATTCTCTAGTGAGTCCCTTAGTCGCCTCTTACGTTACCCACGGGAAGTGATAGGATGCTGCTATACTTATATGTCCGACACCATACGGAGCAGATGAGTGGTGTGGCAGTAAGTGGTTCTAATTCAGCTTGCAAGATTTGATCAACAAACTAAAAAACATTGCAAGAATAAATAATATCAAAAGCTTGTGCCATTACTACTCAAAAGCCAGTACTAATGTCCTAAAGAAAAAGTTATCTCAGCTTAATTTTGAAGTAGAACACGAAAGAAGCTTAATCAAAATAAATTAACGTCGCAAACCCTGACCGGAATTAATTTTAGAAAATCAAAGGGTTGGTCCTATTTGAAGATTTTTGAATAACAAACTTTTATGATTTTTTTCTAAATTAAAATGGATTTGATCAGTTTGGCTTTGACTGTAGACGCTTAACGTCAAAACCAGAACTGATGAAAACTCTGGTTGCTTTTAAAATGAGTAATGAAGACCTATCAAAAACACTGATGACTTTTAAATATTGTCAAATATCACGACTCATTTAAAAATAGTAAAAGAAGACTTTTTTTTTCAGCTTAGGAGGAATGGTAGACTTAAAGGCAAAGGAGGATGAGATGAAAAAATAAACATTAAATATACAAAATAATTCGATTCCTCTATAATCACCATACCTACCAATCATATCGTAGTAGCACATTCATGCTATCATAATAATAATACGTGTTACGATAATAATCTAAAAATAGTATAATAATATACATAATTAAACCATGCCAAGCTTCAGCATCGGTCAATAATCCCTGAGTTACTAAAGCCTAATCACCTATATCATGTATATTATTACCTATACTCATGAATATTTTGATAATATACATGAAGAGTGCGCATGGACTTAAAGTCTTGGCAAATACGTTTCAGAAATCCTAACATGTTGGTTTCATTTTGGACGATATTTTCGTACGTGTGGTATAAAAGTGAGCTGATTGTCGAAGCAGATTCCCAGCACGTCGATTCTATAAAATTCAAACAACAACTCGCATTTCAAGTCGTTATTCACTCTCACTTCGCATAAGGTTCAAAATGACCTTGATTTTGCATTCTGTAAGCATCACCTAGGCACTTGCGAAGTGAAGTGAGCTCCAAAGCGACCAACACTGTACTAGTGACTACCACACTCAACAAAATCTAAGTCGGGATTTATCGGTTTTTCATTTTACCAGTTTTTGACACAGATTTTTAGCTATTACGATGTTTAAATTAAAATTTCTTATTTTAAGGAATTTAAGGCAGCTAATAAGTAAAAAAAAACAGAAAACTCTAAATTCGTGCCGTGAATATAATCTATGCTTACCTTACGAAAAGAAATGACTGACAGATAATATCATAAGTAATCTGTGGACAATATTTTCATTTATTGCCGTTGACGTTTAAAAGTTCGTTGCATTCACAGAGTACTTTTGGTTGCATTGTTTGTTTACGTTCTGTTTGTTTTTTGATCGATCAGTGCCGGTAATAATAGTGAAATAATCATGAAGTAAGTTTATATTTCTGGTTGTGAATTTCAAAAATAATATGAATTAAAGAAGTGTTTATTTTGTTTTCTAATCCATCAATAATGTTTCAGTCCAAATGAGACACGTTCTTTTCATCCATCGTCGGCTTAAGTAGGTAGGCACTTATTCACTTTATAACTTTAAAAACTTTATTTAAACACTATTTAACTATGATTTATTCTATTTTCACTCATAAAATAGATGCTTTTAATTTGACACTTTGAATCGCGTTCGAGTGCAAAGTGAACGTCGAAGTGACAGGGGAATTACCTTATAGAATGCCACTTTTTACGTCATCTCATACTTTATCTGTCAAAATCTCGAGGTAAATTTAGTTCAACTCGCAAACACGCTCGCAATAGTAGCGCTAGTGTAGATTCGAATTATCAACCGAGTTTTAGAATGCCAATCAAGAAACTCACAGCGGATTCAGATTCGAAGTTTAGAATGAAGTCTTACAGAACAGATCGTGAATTGTGTTAACCTTCTGCAGCGTTAGACCGTTCAGAGAATACGAAGATTTCAAGTATTAATAGACATCCTGTTGTGTGTACCTACTGTTACTAAATACTATTCAGTTATATATTGAGTTTAGATCTTCTTGCAGTAAAGATATATCTTTGGCTGAGTTTATTTGTTTGTAGAACTTGACATCATCTGCAAATAATGAACATCACTGTGCTTAATGCAATTGACGATATCGTTGTCGAATATTACGAACAATATCGGATCCATGTGCGAGCCTTGTGGAAGTCCAAAAGGTTAAATGTTTTATGGTACGCTGGATGTAGGTACTAAGAAATCGTTATTTCTCAATTTGCCAGTCCATTCAGTAAACTAAACACGCAGTAAGCAGTCTACTCGAAATCAGGTGTGACGCGAAAATGCGATATGCGACAATATCATTATCCCTCGAAAAATTATCTCGCGTTGTCGCACTGTCGCGTCGCATTAATCTGTAGGACCCTTTATCCCGTATATTCTTCAAACCATTGATATCGCAGCTGTACAATCATGCTACCATATTATGTTTTACGATAAAATCTAGAAATCAGCATCGGTCAACGACCCTGGAGTTACCCAATCACCTACATTTAATTATTATCTTCAATCATTTTGACGCAACAATAAGATTAGATTAACGGACATAATTATTATAAAAATAATGCTTCCAACATTTTCATATTACATCCGATTTTGATTGCTGTAGTAAATCATTACTTTTATCGAATATTAGAAAATCCATTTGAAAAAGATCTGTGATATAAAAACCCTGTACTAAAATGTTTCAAAGAGTGATTTTAAGTTTAGTTTTAGTGAATTTAGTATTTGTTGGTTTCGTCAAAGGGCATATTGATTTGCCGGTACCAAATGAAGCGCTAGATCAGAATCTTTATGAAGACGCATTGAATACAGAACAATGTCTTGAACAAATTCGCATTATAAGAAATAACACGTTCCTTGCCATGTTTTGTAAGTATTTTCTTTATTTATAAGAACTTCGGTAATTAGTTTATTTTGTACCATTAGACATAAAGTGGACTTAGGATCCAAATTTTTTTATTGAACTGTATGGTTATTTTTATTTGTGCATTGGTTAATGGATTTTTTTAATTTTTTTTTTTTAATTTTTCTGAAACAGTCGCTGATGCTGGCATGAGGATTCCAAGAGGCTTTTTGGAAGGTAACACGATAGACATGGGCAACTATCACCAATGCATCGGTTTCAACCAACCACTCGCACCAAATAATGAACTTCAGGGGAAATACTGCATGATACAAGTTCCGATGAACCAAAGCTTTGAAATTCCTTGGGATCAGGTACCCGAAACTTCAAATTTCAATCCCAATCTGTTACGTTTGAATGGTGAGACAGTGAAGACTTTAGAAGAATTTAAGGCTTTGAGGAAAGGGATGCATGCGATGGCAGGAGTTATTGATGACAGGTAATTTTATAATGGGCTCTTAAGTTACCAGGCCAGTCAATACAGCATTGACCCTTGCAAAAATTCCTAACTCTGATTTTTTTTCTTGAATCCTGTATTTGATCTTAGCTCTTCAAATAAAAAAAATAACATTTTCCATAACGGGGTCATTCTGAAAAAAAAAACAAATATATATAAAAAAAAAAAAAAAAAAGCTAGGAAAATTAAGTTCCCTAAGGTCAGCCATGGCCTATTAATTAAAATTAAACCCAATTTAGTTCAGTTACATTTTTGTTTGAATCACTATCGCAAAGAAACTGATGTTGAATGTTTAATTTTGTTGGTTAGCGAATTAAGATATTTAATTAAGTAATTTTATGTAAAGAAAGTAGTTAATTTTTAGCTTGAAGTTCTAAGTAAAATAATAAAATTCTTTAAGAAAACAAGGATTTAAAATGTTTAATTTACTGACCTACTTGTAAAACTCGATCTCTTCTAAAAAACATGCCAGGCTCCAAACAAACATGCCAGTTAATATTTTTTCCCATCGAGATAATATTTAAATAAAATGTTTTATAAAAAAAAAACGTATACACGGGGGTTTAACTTTTCGCGAGATACATTTTAACATACTTCTCTAACGGTCTACACGATAGCGGCAAAAAATCTGAGTTAAGAATTATTGCAAAGTTAGCACAAAGGGCTTTAAGTAGACACATTCCATAAAATCTTGGCTCAACCAAATGGCGATAATGCAAAGAGTCTGTTTTAGGTTCATGGCCCAGATATGACCAATATTTAGGGTACGATGGGACGAACATACGCATTGCGATTATAAATGTCCCAAATAGAGAAAAAAAGGGCTTTAGGCAAAGTTAAACTATCGCCGATAGCAATTGTCGAAAGTCATATATTTTTGGGATTGACCATGCGCCATTTCAGTGGCACATTTTGAACATTCGATAAATAGGTGAATATCACTTTGTCTGGAGGCTCTTGTCTGTAGTTTTTTTTTTAACAAAGGACACGCATGTTTAGTCTTGAGCTTGTCTGCTGCATGGTCACTTTTGATTTTAATAATTTGTTTTCTTTTTCTAGGACCATAGCAGACAACCCTCTAGCTGCATTTACTTTCAGACTAGCAGTCTGCATTCCTAAGCCTTGTACCACAGAACAAGCTATCAATTCCTTCCTTTTTAATATTTCTTCGATAGGTTTTCAATACACTGATGATTTCTGTCGTCTACCTGATGATAAACCTTGGGTACCAGGGGATACTGTCGCCGTGTAAGTAAATACATTTATGAATGGTTCGTGTGAATTAACCGCAAAGTTTATTTAATATATTGTATTTTGCAGTGTGGTCTTCTCTCTTATTGGATTATTAACTGTATTGAGTACAACATTTGATGTTTGGCAAACCCTCATTTTGAAAAAAGGTATGTCCTTTTATTTTCCTAACCTAAATTACCATCAATGTTGTTTATATGAAATATTTCGTAATCATCACCATACTTCTGTCCTTATCCTACATTATTTTCAGTCAACCGGCACGCCATCATTCACTTCATTTACTTTCATATCATTCCTCTAACAATCAATCAATATTTCCTTTTTAAACATTGTCGTCATAATCTAAATTTGTTTCATTTATACCGCCCATTTCCATTTCAGATCCCAAAAAAGTAAGCACAATAGGCAGAATGTTCTCAGTATACACAAATGGGCGTCGTGTCATGAACTTCCAGTCAAGTGCTAACAGCATAGAGTGTTTAGACGGTATCCGAGCTTTAGCCATGATGTGGGTGGTTCTTGGCCATTCGTTTTCATCAGAATCAAATTGGGCAAATCCTATTGATGGTTTTTTGGTAAGCCAAACATAAAAACATCTGATATTGAATGCATATCCGACTTCACTGTAATAATTATTGAGGAAGGCAAAGATTGGCAAAAGAGTTAAGGCAGTAGATAAATCTAAAACTCTTTTATCTAAAAAATTTTGCAATTTTTAAGATTGTGCAATCTTCTTAAGGACACGGTCAAAGTCAACCATTGCTTTTAATCAGGGTTCTTATCATAAAATCAGTTTGTAGAAAATTATGGTACATAAACTTATTAGGGATTCTAGGACTATTAACAAAATGATAATCCAAGAGCCGTTTTGACTGTCAAAATGTATTTGTTCAATCCCAGATTACGTATTAGATTTTTGACCATCTTTATAGCAGAAAAAATGTTTTGGCCCTCTGATAGGTTTTTTATTTTAAAGGTCACAATTTAATGATTATTCCAATCAACTTTAAGATCATTCGTACTGTTTATCTCTTAACGATTTATTTCTTTATTTCCAGTGGATGACTTCCTGGGAATCCTTGTGGGTGTTATCAGCAACTATAACGGTGGACACATTTTTCATGTTGAGCGGATTTCTTGTGGTTTATACTACCGTTGGAAAATTAAATTCAAGTAAATAAACAACCCTTCAACATTTTAATTAAAAAAAAAATAAAATAAAAGGGCCGACCAATTGAATAAAAAAGAAAAAATGCCATGAGCATGTAGTATGCTGGCGTTACTTTTGTAACATTTTATCTGCTGAAGAATGATAAACTATTTGGTTTTGTTGTAGCAGTTTGCCCAAACAAAGTTTACAGAATGCCTAAAGCTGTCTGATTATTTGTTATAGATTCATAATGGTAACAGGAAACCAGAATAGTCTAAGTCGTCACCTCGGGGCAAAAAAAATACGAAATACACAATCACTTTTCACAAAGATGGAAGTGATTGGGGAATTTCCGATAACAACAATTAAAATCTCACCTAATTACTATCGGGTGACATTTTATCGTTTTAAAAAAAGTATAATTCCTATGTTTTGCAAATCGTCAAATCAATTACCACCTGCGTTTATTTTTATCGTTGACTATATTCAATCATGATTTCTGTCAGACTTATTATTACGTAAATACTATTTAAATAAATGTCCATTATAAAGAAATGCAGGCCAGCAGGAACATTAAGTATTTCCGATGTTTATAGAATCCAAATTGCATGTAAGTTTTGTTATGTCTAGAAATATTTCTGTCCAGTCGTTTACAATACATGTTAGCCCTGGACGTTTTACTTTTAAAAGATTTTGCCTAGTGTTATACTAAATTAGTGTCACTAGGGAATTTTATCTAGAGAGCTAGCATGATTTTTGAAAGTAAACTTTTTGAAAGTAAGTTTTCCATCACGCGTCGAATAAATTCAAATCAATAAAAAAATATCTCCAATTTATTGACACTATTTAATATGATTTTAAAATTCCAGGACAACTGATCAAAAACATTCACTTGTTTTGGTTGAATCGACTTCTGCGCATGTTCCCCCTTTTGGCCGCAGCTGCTCTGCTTGAAGCGACATATCTCAACCGTATGACCGATGGGCCCATATGGACCATTGTGGAGGGCCATGTTCATAGGTGCAGAACCTCGTGGTGGTCCACCTTACTGCACATACAGAACTACATGAATCCAACGAATACGGTTTGTTTCTTTTGATTTATTTAGGTAACTTTCAATTATGTCATTAATTCCTTAGTTTTCCATTCTTCGGTTTGCAGATTTTATCTGCTGATTGAATGACTGGAATATATATATGAAAGTGGTGAAACAAGCCATTTTAATTCGACGTATGCGAGTATTCTGCAACGTATAAGAAGAAAGACTTAATTGAGTTTCAAATAAACCGTTCACTGTGAAAGTGTTGTTGCTTATGACGAAACCCTAGGAAATTTCATATTTTTGTTTGTAAAGAGTGCATCAAATCGATTTGTATCTTATTTCATTTGCATAAATAAAAAGTCCATGATTCATGAACAACAGTAGGGTTTCACCAAAGGGCGCTGTACAACGAACGTCGGTGTCACCCTCATAAAGAACATGTTACGCCTGGAAAGATTCACAAGATGCCATTTGAATCACTTGTCGATCTTTTGAAGGCGTTCGATTGCGTTAACCAAGAGAAGCTTCGCTGAAGCTGGAGCACTATGGGATTAAGAATATAGCCCTTGATTAATTTAGATCATACTTAAAATTCAGACATGTTTAACTACAGGTAAAGGTCCTAAACACATTAGTGTCTGAAATTACTGTGGGTTTTGCTCAAGGCTCAATATTGGGTCCATTCCCCTTTTAAGGCAAAATTGATTTGCCCCAATTACTTTAAAATTAACCAACGATGGTGTTATTTGCTGATGACATATCATTGCTATTTAAAATAGACCGACGATCACAAAATTTTAATGACTTGAATAATTCGATTCACCAAGACAGGTGCATCGTCCTCGCATGTAATTAATTAATATAAGTATACAAAATATTGTAAGAATTTCAATTTCACTTGAAAAGAGTAAGTATGGAGTTTCTTGTTCGTTCTTCTCATTAAGAATCTGACTTTGCGAATGGTCACTAGATTTTTTTAACCTTATAATTAGACCTTGACTTTGAGTACAGCACCTAAAAGCAAAACAGTTTTATACATTCTTTTCCTTTTTTACAGTGCGTCGGCCAGACTTGGTACTTAGCCATTGATGTCCAACTTCATATTCTGTCACCACTCTTTCTATTTTGGGTTCTTTTGGGTAACAAGAGGATTGCATGGGCAGCGTTACTGACTGGACTGGTCGGTATCTTGACGGCGTCCACCACTTACAACTTCATCATGGAATTTCCATCTACTATGATGGGGTACGTGTGTAACTATAATTTTCCGACATTTAACTGACTACAGTGTAACAGCATTGAAAATATTAGAAATAATTGCATACGGGGTTGCTTTGTTGGTAAATAGTAAAAGGACTTTTTCTTGCACAAAAAAATAAACTTTATTCTTCTTTTTCCTGCACTAAATCAATCCATCTGCCTCGCTGTTTCTCAATTATATTGGGGACGGCTTCCAGTCAAACGGGATGCATCTGAATACCAGTATTTTACATAGAGCGTCTACCTACCTGACGTCCATAACCCGACGGAAAAACAGTACCCCTTGGCAAGACTGATGCTGGTTTAACATGATTTCCGTGGTATGGAGGGGTCTCAGTATGTTATGCATGGGCAGCCATCCACGCACCAACCGTCGTTAAGCGTTGTTTAACCATCTCTTTATTTATTTGTTAACATAGGTAAAGAAATATAGGTAGATCTTATGTTTGAAGAAATATAGATGTTATGCCAGGAGGCGTACAAATATGGTGTGCAAATCTAGCTGAGGATTACAATTAATTAAAAATAACTAAACAATATTTGAAAATAATGCATAATTTAAAAATTATGGTATCTAATTAGGAAATAAATTGAACAATTACATATTATTGAATTCTCCAATTACGTTAGACCTAAATGAGTAGTTATTAAAATGTCACAAAAATCTTTGTCAAAGTAATTAAAATGTCAAAAAATCTATGTCAAAGTAATTAAAATGTCAAAATTATTTAAGATCGATTTGTGTGGCTGTTATTAGGTAACTATGGTAGAAACCAGATAAATGTGCAATAACGGTAATTGACCCATATACATTTATTGACTTTCTTATACTTATCAAAATAGAAATAAAGACATAAAGCTGTCCTGAATCGACTTTACCGAGATCTTTTACGTTCTCTAGTAATGAAAAACGGTTCATAATTTATTGTTCGGATATCTACGAAGGGATATTAGGGAAAGGTCAATGTACTTTATTGCAAGTTTATCTGGCGCCTACCATACGAACTTCTCCCATGCTTTCTTGCACAGCACTTTTAACATTTCTATTCTTATTTTCAGTCGTCCTGAAGATACGATGTACTACTCAGTCAACTATTACATGAACACTTTGACTCGAGCTTCCCCATTCTTTGTTGGCATGCTATTTGGATACATAGTCAAAACACAAAAGCTGGTTATGTCAAAGGTATTTTAATTAGTTGTAGAATGTTATTGTGATTTCAGGGTTTACATAGTGTATTCATCAACTAATCAAAAATTAACCTATATGATGCCTAAAACTACAACACACATTACTACAATTAACATATAGCATTCCAAAATGTCAAATTCACCCTTATTTTCATTGATATGTACTTTCAGTATCGTGTAAATGAGAATACCTTAATCAGTCTACCTTAGTACCAAGGAGTATAAATATATATATAGATCCTCGTAGCATAATATATTATTAAAAATAAAACATGGTTAAAAAGTTGAAGTGGGACCACACAAGCTGCACCAGAGTATCGAAGCTAACTCTTCAGAAAGACCTTCAGTCTCAAAATACGTCTAGAAATCCTGATAAGAAAACACGTGATCCTGCTTATGCCAATTATGATTGCTTAAATTGATGTCGATAGATTAGGTTAATAATAAAGAGTGATTTCTTTTAAATACTCCGTGACTTTTACAGCGATAATTTTAATCAATCATATGTTTTTGAGATAACTGCGAATGTTATTGATTGAATAACAAATTAGTTCTGACACTTATGTTATTAATGAATATGATGTCAATAAAATTTCTTTACAGATAAGATTATTTCATACTTTTGAACAACCAACTCTCGGCATTGAGTAGTTTAGAGCGGCAATAACGAAATCGTCATGGCGACAAGTGTATAGAAAAACGCGACAAGTGTATAGAAAAACCAGCCAAGTGCAAGTCGGACTCGCGCATGAAGGGTTCCGTAACATTATCTATAAAAAAACGGCAACAAAAATCGCGTTTGTTGTATGGGAGCTCCACTTAAATATTTATTTTATTCTGCTTTTAGTATTTTTTATTATAGCGGCTACAAAAATACATAATTTATGAAAATTTCAACTGTCTAGCTATGTACGGTTCATGAGATACAGCTTGGTGACAGACAGACAGACAAACAGACAGACAGACGGACAGCGGAGTCTTAGTTATAGCGTCCGTTGTATACCCTTTGGGTGCAGAACCCTAAAAATAACATTAAAAAACAAAAGGGAGAGAGACTCAGTCGCAACGAAAAGCCGCTGAAAATGGGAAAAAGCCCTCGATTAATGTTAATAAATATTAATTTGTTGATTTGATGATTCAAGATGGAGTCGCGGCGTTGGAGACACATCTGGAATAGAGAATCTGAATCACTTATAAATCCAAATAGAGTTCAAAGCATTTAATAATATCTCGAACTTCTTTACAGATAACAACAGCTTGTTACTGGATCGCAGCCTTTTCTCTATCAACGTTCATCGTGTACACCAACTATCCAATCGGACAACCTGACTGGGACAACCAACTGGTCGATAGTCTGTTTAATTCTTTCATCAGACCTCTATGGGCATTCTTCATTGGTTGCGTGGTGTTCGCGTGTGTCAATGGTTATGGTGGTAAGTGAAACTCACTCTTACCGAAAGGGGACAAGACTTCTGGTATTCAAACCATCCAAAGGGAGAGACCCTTTAGATGCTATAATAACCAACTTGGTATGGTGTCAGAATATGACAAATTATTTACGTGCCGTGTATTTATTTTTTTAGTAAAACACGTACCTACAAAGGTTGTATTAATGCCTTAGGCATTTTTACCACTCGACCTTAGGGTGGTGCAGAGGTAAAATGGCAGGTGCAACTTAACGTAAAAACAGTGTATCTTCTGCATTCTCAATAGAGCCTAATATCCTTAGAGCAGAGAAAAGCAAGCGTAGCGTGAGACGTTCACTGCTTGATAACCGACCATGTTAAAAAGGTATATGAGATAGACTGCATGTGGAAGGGGACCAAGTGAAGTGGTGAACCGGTGCCCAACTGTGGACCAGGTTCCGTTGGTTGATTGCTGTGATCTTAGTTGATCAACACAAAGACATGGACCCTTTATAAGATGTATACTGCATTGTTTTAAATTGAGATACTTCTATTTCAGGTCCTATTAACTGGTTCTTATCACTGAAGGTATGGAAGCTGCAATCCAGAATGTCATACGGCATATATTTGTTCCACTATGGTCTTATGAGTGCGGTCAATCATAGTGCTATCGCCCCTGCATTCTTTACTGTGAAGTCAGTCGTAAGTATTATGGAATACAATTAAGCTACCATTACATGCAATTTAGTTGTCAGAAAATCTTCAACCACAATTGTTTGTCATAACCACAGAGCAAGGCATCGTCCTAATACAAAGCGTTAATGTCGCGAAAATGTGAGTATAATATTTATTTCGCGTTAATTTGTTCGGCAAAGTAGTACGCCTAGTCGCGCCGACAGAGGGTGCCTACCAATTTTGTCGAACAAACGATCCCGTCGAATCCAAATTCTCGTGATAACCTTACCATAGGCACAGAGCACCATTACGTCACGACGGCGACTTCTAGAGAGAGCATTGTCAAAATTTTCTGTGCCAAAGCATGACAGTGCGTCACCGTTTTACTTAAAGAAATTGTAGCCCCCTGATAATTCTGACTATGTCCGTGACAGCACAAACTCAGCGAACCTTGCCATTAGTAGTAGAAAATCGCTTTAAGCTTTGGTGATTCTTTTCTGTGTGGATGTATACTAAACCGCCATCTTTGTTACAGTTATTCAAGTTCCTGGCACACTATACTCTGGCGTTTATCGTAACATTCGTCATGGTGTTAGTGATAGATGCTCCTTTCTCGACGTTCTTCAAGGTTCTTTTGGGAGGTAAGTCAACAGATAGCTTTAAGTATTAATTCTTACCTTTAAAATGAGTAGGTTACCTATAGCTGTCCCTGAGCTTCCTAATGATTTAAACCCATCTTACTATCCAATAGCTTTCCTGTTAGCTTCCTCACGTTACCTGTTCCACAGGATATGTGCATGTTTTCGGTATAAAAGTAGCCATTGTAGCTTTAAAATCACCTGCCTAGCCTTTTCCCAACGTAGCTGTGCCCACATGAATACAGCTACTCATACTAGTGGGCTACATAGATTTCTATCATCGAATTTTTTTTTTTCGTAAATCCGTACTTCCAGAGATTACGTAATGTAATATTTTTAGTACCTCTTTATAATTTCACTAAAGGTTTAAATGTTTGAATATTTATTTCTCAGATTCAAAGAAACCATTAAAGAAGGAAGAAGATGAAGAACCGAAGAAAGATATTGAAAAAACAGTATAATATTAATTGATTTCAAACGAGCTGCTTGTATTGGTACCTAAATTATTAAAAAATAAATTATTCTAATATTTAAGTTTATAAAGTGTTTTTTTTTTACATCTCTGCTATCAATTTTAGAGCTGCTTTAGGTTCTTACAAGAAGATAGGCTCTTTACTTTCGCATTATAATTAACATTAAAGTGTTCTATTTATATATCAACTCTGTACTTTGCAAGTCATTTCTATGTAATTTATTTTTAAAACGCTTTCTCTACCATATGAGGTATAAATAAAATCATAATTGTTTGTAGGCACGAAGACAAGAAGAAAAAGAACTCATATACTGATTCAAAAGCATAAAATCCACTCAGCCAGTAAAAACCAAGCTTAAAGTAATTGGAAAGCCATTTTTTTCTGACATGTATTTAAAGAAACAACGATACAAAACAGAGAAATTAAAAACTATGAAAACAACGAACGTAAAATAAATTCACAATGTGAAAAATAACGGTACAATGTGAAAAATGAATAAAACACATGGGTTTTAATTTAAAAGCAGTCCCTGTCGCTAATATGGCTTGCTATTGTTCCATATTTAAAATTTTCGTTGGCCAATTTCATGTTTACCTTATATAAAAGTATCGAATAAAAATGTGATTGCCTTTAACTGACAGCAATCTCCTCAGGCGTCACCAGACTGGAGATAATGATATTACACGCTTTTCCAATATTCAAGTAAATGACAATACAATTTAAAACTAACTAGCTACTTTTCAGTATCTATTTTAGGATAATTTTGTTGAGTGCTGCTTATTTAGCTCTGTGTCTGTATAAGAATATTTGCTCTATTTGATGAAATGACATAACGTTAATTTAATCTAACAACACTTTATTACATGTTCAGTTACAACATACGTTATAACAACACTTTCTCTAACGTTCGTTTAAACTTTCTTATTTAGTATAACATTATTTTGATTGAATTATCATTTTGTATAATTAACAAGGCCTATGTCCAACAGTGGACGTCTCTCGGCTGATATGATGATGACATTCGATTGAATTAATTATAGAGATAATTAGATCTGTGACGTTTCCAAACGTCACATCTTATACAAGACGACAACAAGATGTATTAACTAATTTCGTGCATGGTTTCTGGACAATAGACGATTATAACAAATGAAAATTATATCAAACGAAATTCTAACGGTCGTTGTTATATTAAAAATAGTTAGGTATACCTAACATTACACACCCGATTTTGTTCGCAGTTATGACTAAATTAGGCATTCAGGGTGGGAGTCAATAAAAGGCTTATTCGCGAGTAGATATAGGATTTATTACTATCCCAACTTTTACATAATAATATAATAACTAACACACGCTTATCCACTTGATAATTATCTTTCTGTCAATCCTATAAAAAAGCTGATATCAAAATCTGTACTAGTACACATATCTGGGTTATCACTGTTCTAAATATGTCGAACAGTAAAAATAAATTTATATTAAAGATTATTCACGTATGTGCTTTTAAAGAAAAAAAAAAACAGTTATTCCGCTCCAGCCCCGGCGACACACCGGTGTGTCGCGTATTTATCGCGAATTTAATGTTTATTTACTATTACGTAAGATTTATTTTTTATTTGGGAATTTTGACATGACAGGGCTGGAGCGGTTAACAGTTACATAAAACAATTCAGTGTAAAGTGTATAATAAAAGTGAGTTGCACACATGCTGGATTACAGGTAGGTATGAATAAATAGTTGTATTTTACAAGTTAGTTGTATTTTTTTGTGTTGACTCGTAGTTGATATCCTCAACTTTAGTACTAACAAAGTATTTTATCAATAACAAATTGAAAATTCGATGTAATCCGTTATAAATACTGGTGTACTACATATAGGACCGTAGGATAATGCAACACTTTTTCTTTACAGGCTGTTAGCTGGTCATTAAATTTTGGATGCTTTGGAAAATATTCCTGATGATGAAGGAGAGAAAGAGTACTTCATCATTATGTAGGTATTGTACCTCCTCCTGTTGATCCCGACTGATGAAGATTTGGCGAAAAAATAATGTGAATGTGACGCTGAACAATTTGCCACGAACGTAAAAAGTAGCCTATGTTCTTCTCCATATCACAGGCTATATCTTTGCCAAATTTCATGACGATCCGTTCAGCCGCTTTAGCGTCCAAGCGTAACGGATAGACAGACAGACTTACTTTCGCGTTTATAATATTAGTGGGACTAATAAGACTATCTCTTTTTCACGACGCATCTATTTTGGCAATGTAGAGAGCCCTGGTCAGCTTTTCTACAAGTCAATCGTATGAAGGGCTACGCCTTAATTTTCCACGAAATAAACAAATATATTTTATGAATACTTTGCGACATTGTTTATAGCCCATTACATTGGAGTGAGGGGCTATAAATTCTTTGTAACGTGTTATGGGCAATAATTTGCATTGTTACCTACAATTTCAGCTAAAATTACCGGGCTATTAGGTGCTTTAGTCTTAATTTAAGCGTTGAGCTGTAAAACTGATTGTGTTATAAACAATGTCTTGGTCTGTAAGGCTACAAGGTTTTGTAAAGTATCTGATCATCATCATCAGCTAATCGACGTCCATTACTGAACGTGAGCCTCCCCCAAAGAGCGCCAACCATCCCGATCTTGAGCAGTCCGCATCCATCCGCTGCTAGCCACCTTCTTCAAGTATCTGAAGTACTTGATATCAAACACCAGGTATTTATTAGCAGACTTTGGATAAATCTGTAGCAAGAAGCGCGCTATGATCATTATCATAATCCAGGATTCCTGCCAGGGTTGCGGATTTTGTTCCAAAGAGTTACCGCGGCCCTGGAAAGCAAAGGGCACTAGGAGGAGCACGTATGGGTTTTAGTCAGTAAGAGTCTGACACTCCCTTCTGCTCTGCCCAGAGCAGGAGCAGTCATTTGATGATTTTCCACCCATAAAAAAACCCGTCTTCATCCACTAGGCGGCGGCACAGGCTTCGCTTTTCTTGTACAAACTTCTAGCTTCTACCCGCGAGGGCAACAATATCATGGGCCTATTTCACTACCTTACGATAAAAAATCTTCTAATCCTTAGACACTACTCGGTAATTGCCATCGCATCTTGACAGGTGGCCAAATCCATGTCCATCTCCGTTTACAACTCTATATGACTTCTGATTATTTTTGCAATATCGAAGACCTTCGTGCGTTTTTGGATCTTGAAGTTTGGAACCCGGTTTATTCCTTATCCCAGACGAGTTACCTATGACATAATATTTTGCTCCAGTGACTAAAAAGAGAGAATGTAGTAAAAACTCAAACTGATATTTATTCAGCTACACAAAATATAGCAGCAAACGATACAAAAACAAAGCAATGTTAGTACAACAAAAATAAAACCGTTATGTAAAATAAAATAGAAACGCTTTCATGAAGGATCTGTCATCTGGTTATATCACTGCACATTTAAAAAGATAGTGGAAAAGTTTATCCTCACTATGAATTTGACATAAAAAGAAGATTTAAAATGGTATATTATGTGTTCTTGTACGAATTTCAGGAGCCATTTATTTTGTTATCTGCATTGTGTTTGCAAATGTTTTCATTTATTTTGTGCTTCAAGATTGTTACTAAAAGATAGCTAAATGTGTTTTTTTTGGATTCGTTTTACTTTTTTTTATCACGCTTATATTTATTTATTTATTAAAAACATTTGTAGACTTAACAGATCAACCCAAGACGTCTACAAACTAGTTATATAAATACTAAATATACGCGTACCTAAAGTTACAATTTTTTGTTAGTTAAGTGTTAACTATTTATTATAGCTATTGGATACTGTAATTACCAACTAACTTTTATTGAGTTTCAATCTTAATTTATTTTAATCTTATCTAATCTTAACCTTAATCATAGTCTTAACTCCATTTGTTCCGGTCTCAGAAAATAACGGCGAAATAAGGACAGTTATTGTATATTATGGTTGCAATTATTATTTTTTTTTTTAGATTTAAGTACATTTCAATATAAATGGTTAATACCTATATAACGGAGTTTATTATAATTATGTTTACATCGAAATAACGAAGGGCCGATGACCATTACTTGTCCAACCCTAAAACAAATGGAGTAATTACATTGTTATTATGACTTACGTACTTGTAGAACAGTGTGAGAGGTAGATATTAGCCGCAGATATTATTTTGTTCAGATATTCACCGAAAAGAAAAACAAATAGATTTGAGAAAAAAACAAAACAGTATCTGCATTATTAATGTCGTAGAAGTTTTTTAAACTTCTCTATATTTTTGCTGTTGCTAACAAAAAGTATAAAAATAATGATAAATGGTATTTATTTGGCAATTAGGTTAAACATAACTCGTTTTGTCAATGTTTTTGGTCATTTTAAGCTAGATGAGGCTAAATAAACTCCTGTGTTCATTATTTTATTTTCAAATATAAAAACACTTTTTTACTCGAAAATAGATAAAATATGCTTACTAAAAACCGAAATAAATATTAAAATAACAAAGAAAATCTTAATACAGCTATATTATAGCAATTTTATATGTTTATCACGTTGAGAATAAACTTGCTTATACTGACGTCAGCTATTTAAACATCGCTATTTATTCGTTGAACAAAATTTGCTGAGTTTCGTGTCATGAAAGGTTTTAATACAAATAAATAGATTCATGTGCAACCTTTGAGCCTTTATTTAGTTTATATATTGAGCATTAGCTTTTAAGTCATTTTTTAAAGATCAGATGTACTAAGGCCTGCCAATGCCAGCATAATTCCGGTGTGAAAAAGGCAAAATGTTATGCGTTTTGTATAGCTAAATATTCCTCCCACATCGGAATGAGATGATAGTTTTAAGATGCCATCGTAGGGCTAGTCTTGACACATATCAACAAATCGTTGGGGATAGTGTAGTATTAAATAACGCTTAAATTAATGTTGCCTGCTATTAAGAATTGCTATATAGTTATGCTCTACTGGACTATCCCTGACGATATCCACATCGACATGTAGGTAGTCGCTGAAGTTCTTACACGACGTATGTTAAAAATAACAACTGTACTGGAGATCATTTAACTTTGATACCATTACAATACCATTGTGATAATTTGTGTATAGTTCAAATTAGATCTATTAAATATAATATCATTATAATTCAAACAACAGGTCTTCCAATTCTCCAGCAAACAGCATCAATGTCAGTGCCACCTTAAGTCAAAAAAATTACTTAAGGTGGATACTGATCGGTGCTACAGGGCGTAATGTACAGGTTACAAAAGAGCATTCGCGCTGGAATGTGGAATCGAGCACGAAATCGCGAGCAACGAGTCGCTCGTTGCTCGTTTCGAGTGCTCCGCCCGCTGTCGGTTTTTTGGCGAATCCCTTTGAGTGTTACGCAGTTCAGTCAGTACGCCGCGACAAGTCAGACAGAAACGAACATGTGACACGGATATTAGGACACGGCGAAACGTAACATGCTCGCTGCGAATGGTACATTACGGCCTGTAACACCGAACAGTACCCATATTTACGTGATGTTATAACTTAAACGACTATAATCGACATCGTCGTTGTGTATTTACCCAATGGCTGATGATCATTGATCATCAGTATTGCAGCCGAAAGACGTCCATTGCTGAACATCCCCAAACCTCGCCATATGGACCGGCCCCGAGTAGATCTTCTCGTATTCAGCGGACTCCCGCGGCTCTCACCAGGTTATCGGTCAACCTTCTCAAAGGCCTCCCAACGCTATCTCTTCCGGTAAGCAGCTGATACTCATACGAGTACCATAAAGCTCTCTAAGCCGAACGGCCGACCGTTCTTTAATCTTAGCCCTGCTTATTGTCACTTTTTTAATAGAGGGTGACTGTTGGTACATACCCACTTCATAATTTTGCTTTAAAGGCTTTGAAGGCACATGCATGATTACTTTGGGTTATTTTTAGCTTACAAGTAACACGCGTACAAGTAAATTGCGTGTTTTTCTTGCAAGATATTAGTGTGAATAATTGTTGGTAGACCAGAAATAAAAATGGCGACAGACACAGTTCGGATCACTTAAAAATACTTACACCAGCAATCCAGTGTTTCCTCTCAACGAAAGTTTAATTTCAGATCTCTATTTTGCCACCTCAACTAATAAGAAATGTATCCCAATCATGTAGACCTTTGTCTAGAAGTGAGAGTTATTTCATATTGAATCTAGGAGCAATAAATCATTTCTGGCTAGTTATTGTTTTGGGCTGGTAAATAAAAGTCGATAGAGAAAAATGGTTTATTGACTGTGTTTCCAAGTTATTGCTTAATGAAGTGGGCTTGATCTCATTGCCAGAGATGAGATTATTGAAATGGAAAGACATGAAGAAAATCAATCAACTTGATATTAGTAAAAGTTAAATACCTTGTAACATGCTTGTTTAGAGGTAAGCGTTAATGATGCTAGTAATAACTGTGTTCCAATTGTGGTTTTTGTACACAAATGTGATTTATAATAATCTATACATATAATAAAACTGTAGAAGAGGTCAATTCTGTACATTGAATATATAAAAAAAAAATACTCCGGGGGTGCTCTATACAAACAGTAGAAGCCAAAAATATTTTTTTTTCTTTTTTTGTCTGTCTGTCTGTCTGTCTGTCTGTCTGTCTGTCTGTTGTTCGTCTTTCACGCAAAAACCACTGGATGGATTTTAATGAAACTTTTTTTGTTGTATAGCTATTAGTCCTCGCCAACATATAGGCTATAATTTATTTTGAAGATCTGAATACAAGACGTGGAACCTTAGCAGCCCGGCTAATCTATAAGAGATATTAATATATCGCTTAAGGAATAGTTGGTCAACATGATGAGTACTGTCTATCGACATAAAAAAAATGAAAGTCTAGAGCACCTGATGTGGAACCCTTTCAGGGAGCTAAGCTATCGGCTATTTTAATCAATTGTCAACAGATCTCATAGTCCGTTGGTTTAAAGCCTGCCTCTCGAAAGACTAGGTGTGGGTTCAAATCCCACAAATTTTGTAATTATTTTTGAATTATTTTTATTTTATTTATTTCCTTATTTTTTTATTCCTACCAAACCTAATATTTTCAAATATTAATAATATGTTATTGCTGTATTTTGCATATCTTTTTAGAAAGACAAGCAGAACCTATTTTCTGTTTATATGTATTCTGTTTCGTTTGCATCGCGATAAAAAATACAAAACTTATGTAGAAAACATTCACATAAACCTGATAGGATTATGGCAATCTAGAAGAAATCAACTTATTATCTACATGCATAGTAAGTAGGGGTAAGTACCTTTAATGACACTTGCAATGCCATCTGTTGAGCAAAACTGTACTTACCATCAACAGCACGAGAATTACACCAAAAAGTATATTTTAGTTAAAGATTATTTTGATACTTACCAGGCGTTACGCATTTGATGCAAAAAAAAAATTGCTCCACTGACTTTGTTTTCATTTTTTTTTACTTTTGATAGGAACGCGTTTGACCACTATCTCACCTGATGGCAAACGATGATGTGATCGAAGACGGAGCACGCTTGCCTATAAGTAACCTATTCACTCTTGATAAGACTCCCAGGCTGTAACTATCCGGAAACACGGACTCAGTCAGGGAATTCCACGCCATGTGTTTCCAAAACGTTTTGTTCATGTGGGTGTGAGGTCCACCGTGTACCGGTGGCGTACCGCCGTACGTCTTGTGGTCCGATGATGGAACGAGCTTGGCGGAATTAAACTATGCGATTCCGTCGCACACTCCCCAAAATGCAACCGATACAAAACCGACAGGCTAAAAACTCGGCTTCGATGCTCAAGACATTGGAGCTTCGAATCGGTGAGCCTTTCACCTCTTGAATTTCTTTCCCAGGATCTCCCTCATTCCTAATTATTTTCTGTTTATTTTTAAAACAAAACTGTTCAATTCCCAGTCAGCTGGTGATTCGTCGTGACCAGCCTAGGGCCAGAAATTACCAGTAGCGGGTTTCACACTCCAGAGCTTCAAGGGGAACTGTGGATCCCTGGGCAATGACGCCACAGAAGAACTCGCGAAGATAGGTTTCGAGATGGTAGTGCTGAACCCGTACCCGCTCCTCCTTCTTTCTTTTTTTCACACAGTTTCGAGCATGAATTTGCCAGAGAACAACTGAACTTCATGACAACAAATGGTGAAAAAAGTGAAAAATGGCAATGACAAGTCTATAAACGTGACTAACTAAATGACTTCTCAGCTTAAGTAAAAATTACCTCCGTAATAATAGGGATTATTATTACGGATCATTGCCCTTAATTTTTTTTAACTTATGCACCACAGACAGCCCAATTTGCGGAGGTTGTTTCGACGCCGAGGAATCAGTCGGCTACGTCATCCTGGCCATGACTTTCCGACGTGAAAAAATCCTCGGGACGGTGAGGTGCAAGTTTAAAATCAAATCGTTTATTGCAATCCATAATGTACACATACAGGTGGTAAATATAGGTTTGTGAGTGCTAAGTGATTGAGCTGACTTTTATCTCAGATTATCACTCCCTTGCGGCTTGAGTATTATCGGTCGTCTCTCCGTTCAACCTGTGAAGCACACTGGTGGCTTTTGTACATGGCTTGCAAACTTAGCCAGGACAACGGAGTCTCTACTCTACTCTATTCGTTGTGGGTTTTTTTATGGATGGGAAAACATCAAATGACTTCTTCTGCTCTGCGTGGAGCGAAAGAGAGTGTCAAACTCTTACTGACTAAAACACGTCCGTATTCCTCCTTATGCCTTTAACGTTCTAGGGCCGTGGTGACTTTTCGAACAAATTCCGCAACAGTGGTTAGTGTTCGGACAGTGAGCCAACCTACGCTCGCCATCTGCGGGCCCGCGCTTAGGGTGGCTGGGAATTGCCCTGCGACTCCCGACGCAACGCCCGGGTTGTCTTTTTCTGTTGCGGCGGCTGAGGGGGTCTACTCTCTTAAGCCCGAAGTCTGTAGTTTCGGCCTTAGTGTTTGGCGTTTTCTACTCCGTATCACCTACGGACTTACGATTGGTCCCGAACTAGGAATAACTATCAAATCGTGCTGTCATTCATTCTTATATTCTTCTCCGGACCATGGAGTAAACCAGGACGCCGCAGCCGATCGCCTCGACGAGGACACGGTGATGCTCCGCCCAAGCAGGGCAGACCTCCACCGTATACTCCACCATGTCCTCTGCGGAGACTTATCTTCTGATAGTTTCGGCATGACCATTAATCAAGCTCAGGGACAAACTATTAGTCGTGTTGGTGTGGATCTGCGGTAGTCCTGTATCTCGCACGGTCAGGCTGTATGTCGCTTTGTCGCAAGTAAGAAGCGCGCAAAGCCTGTTTATACGTACTGATGAATATCACATAACAAGTTATATTGTTTACGAAGAAATGTTTTAAGTGTTAATATTCGTTCGTTCTTCGTAATTTTGTAAGTCATGTCATAATCACGATGAGTACCTATATACATTTAGTGAGTTTGTGTACTTAATATCTTCCTAAATACGAAATGCACGCGCGAACGAAGTCGCGGGCACAGCTAGTCATAAATATAATCATAAATTAGTGAATGAAAAAATCGTCTTAGTCTCCCACTATTTTGTCCGTAAATGGATGAGCAATCTTTAAAGCGACCATTTTAACAACGAGGTCTATGAGTGCCCGTCGGTCCCAGTTGACACACGAACTTCTACGACTTTTGTAGTTCAAACTTTAGTTTTTTTTTATTTCATCCGCAGAACAAAGTACCTACTTGTATAACTAGGTTATTTTTTCTTTTCTCCTGCCAGGGTTGCGTAATTTGTTCGAAAGCGTCCCTGGAAAGCAAACGGCATGAGGTAGAACCCGGATTAGTTTTAGTCAGTAAGAGTCTGATACTCCCTCTCGCTTCACCCAGAGCGGAAGAAGTCATTTGATGATTTCCCATCCATATAAAAAGGCTACTTTTTTAGCCACTTGGTTTAATAGTTGTTTCATTTGAAAAGATAACAGCGTTCCACGAATTAGTAACATGTCAGTGATGCAGTCAGTCATCCAATAAAAAAACAAAATCATATTATCTACTCCCAATATAAAAACAACGTCCGTAATTCATCATAGTTTCGTCACTATAGTCCAGTAGGGATACAATATTTTTTCCACAAATCCTTCGATAATTCTAAAGTTTTTTTTTTTCGCGGAGTGAATAGGTTAAGTGAATACATTGCTATGTACAAAAATGCTAACAGTTTAGAGTTATGCAATAGGAGATAAGCAGGTATTTCTTATTATTTCGTGTTATAACAAAATTAGAATATTTAAATCAAAATACTATGTTGGTTCTTTGTAAGTACTATCTAAAGGATATATTAGTGAAAATGCTAACAGATAGGTACTGTGGAACAATAGAAATCTGAAAATGTCCCTTAATTCATTCAATAAAAAAATTAAGTTTTCAAATCATTTATTATACACATAAAAGGGATTAGTTATACCTTACAACAAAAGTTCTAACAACTAAGTATTAAGGATCACAAGTAATTGTATTTTTACTTTGCGATTAGCGAAATATTGAATTTAAGTTTATAATTTTGCGCCTACATATTCGTATTAATAAACTCTGCCACCATACAAAAGTTTCAACATATACATGCTATGCCTTTTGTTTAATAAATAAAATACAATTTGGATATTGGGGCGCAGTGTAGGTACGCGGCAATCCGTGCAGCACGGGCCACGGCGCGGTAACACTTCGAACCAAACTCACTGCAAACGTACCTATTGAATGACGCGCGAAATCATTTAATTATTGTCACATCTCACAAATTACTAGGTACGTACTTACTCTGTTCCAGTCCGTGACTTCGTCCACGTGTAATTATGAAAATCCCGTCACTGCTGTTTAAAAAATCTGTTTTGAAAATACGTTGTTGATAGTTTATTTCAATGAATTTAATACCTACCTACCAAGATCGCAATATGTTGACTATAGTTTTATTATTATTATGTATCTACTTGTTATATGGATAGAGGAACAGAGACAGAAAGTGGAGATTCCATTACAACATATTTTTCCGGGATAGCTGTCCCGGGTTTTGGGACATCACTTAAGTAGGTACAAAAATAATTATAACAAAGCAATAAAATAATTGGATTCAATAAGTAGGTACCTGTTTTTGTTTCATTATTAATTTAATGTACACTTAGTGATACCTATCCCGATACTCGAAACAATTTCCTGAAAAAAAAGTTGTCGCATGGAAGTCACTATTTGTCTCTGATACTATAACAAATGCTGTCTACCTATTCCGATCTGTCAAACAGATGGTGCTTTTAAATTTTCCCCATTCACATAATTAAGAGGCCGTGCATAAAATTCACTTGTTAGATTCGCTGCAAGGCTATGTTCGTGTGCATCGTTCATGCAGCTACACGCACACGCGCGCAAAATCGAGCTCAGTGAGCGCTCAAATAATGTTGATCCTTTAGAAGATATTATTTTAAGTTACAAAATTATATAGTAGTAAGGTTTATAAATAAAAATCTGTAACGTCTGTATATTTTATATTTATCACAATTCCCATTAAATTTATTCAATTTTGTGTTTGATGGATGTTGATACATTGAGACATTTAACAAAATGATAAATAAAAAAACGATACAATGCAATGATACTTGTTTTTTGTAAAATGGTTGTACAAAAAAACACTTTCCATACGGACATATTTACGAGAATTCTCTTTTATTCTGATATATTGTAATCTTGGTATAAACTAGTGTCTAAGATGTTTTTTTGAGGATGGAATCATGCATATTAGAGTAGACCTGTTCAGTCAGTGCAACCATTTGTGAAAAATTACTTTGACAAAACAATACAAAGTTGAGGTTGTCGTTAAAAAGGAAATAAAAAGACTTAAATATACAGGGTTATTTGTGAAACACTAGCAACCTCACCTACAATACTAGCTATTTGGCATTGCCGAGTGTCGCAAACATTATTGAAAACAAAACTGGTCAACTGTTATACATGACTATTAAAAATACGAATTGTGTCGTGTATGACCAAGCAAACTTCATATCGGATTTTCAACAAGCAAGGCGTCATAGTCAAAGGTTCAACTGGGAGGCAAAACGTGAAATCCGGCGAGTTGATAGCAGATGATGATGATGGCAAAGTCACGTATATAACGTTTAAAAAGATATTGGAAGCAGAAAATTAAAGTGAAAAGGCCCTTTACCTGCTACGACGGATAAATTCGAAATGGCAATCACCAATCATAAAAGGCTTTACTCGATCGGCAAATGAGTAATAAGGTTTCTAAAAGCGCAGTATTTGTCTCCTACCGAGCAGATTATAAAAAATAAGTATCTTAAACAGTCCGGTGCATATCTTTGGTTACCACCACGCTTGTAAGAACTATCACTATGCTAAAAATAGAAAAGTAGAAGTTAATATCCTTATAAAACTGCACGGCTCAATTATTATTCATTAAGTAACAACAGAACTAAGCAATTTAATCAATTGCGGCAAAATTAGTACGCGGAAATCGCATAATTATAAAGAAAAAAAATCGTATCCAGCACGCTGTTATATCACAGTTATTTCATTTAATTCTACACGACCTCAGTACGCCATATTTTAAAAAACGAAATTGAACAAGAGTCCAGGTATTCACCATCACTATATCAGGTTTATTGGCTACAATAGAACTGTCAGTGATGATGAGTAATAATAAATAATAAATAAATAAATAATAAACGTTTATTGGTTCAAATAAATTATTGTTAACATTATGAACACTGTCACTTAAACTAGGTTTAGGTACCTGTGCTATAAGCAACAGTAACAATTCGTGGTTGATCTATTTACTTAAGAAAAAATAGTTTTGTGCAACAATCCGTTATTATTATAAATAAATAAGTTTACTAAGTCTTACTACTTTACTAACTTTACAGTTAGACAAAAAATAAAAGCAATTAAAAGTAGAATGTTTGTATGACACGTGTGTGTGTGTGATGGTGTAAGGGTGTGTATTTGAGTGTGTGTATGGCTGTGTGTTTTAAAATGTATATAATATGTGTGTATGTAGGTAGATATACAGGTATGTGACATGTAGATGTAGAAGTTTCTCGTATTGTAGGTTACCCAGGAACACTTAAAAGCTTTTCAGTTTCTTGGTAATTTAACACAACTAACAAACTTTTAATTACTTTTTTAAATTTAAAATGGCGTATTTTCTTTAGGGACACATTTTTACTCATTTTATTGTAGATATAGGGAGCTACTATATAAGGGTATCTTTTTGCAAAAACTGTCTTGTATGGAATGGTTTTGAATACAATGTCGTTTCTTCTTCTATTATCTGTTTTGGAGCTGCTAGTCGGTAAATGGGTGTGTGCATAAATAAGATTGCGTAAAATAAATAATTGGCGAACAGTGAGGACATCAAATTCCTTGTAAAGTCTTGCAGTAGGGTACAACCTTGGTTTGTACATAAGGACTTTGATAGCCGCTCTTTGAGCTCTTTCAAGCTTAATAAGAAATGTCTTGTGAGACCCTCCCCAGACAGAAATGCCGTATCCCACCTTGATTTGTTTGATTTTGCACCAATTGACAAAGTGAGTAATAAATTATTTTCAGAACATTTAAATCGTCTAAATGGCGTACCTTTTTGAAAATGGGCATTAGTTTTCGAATTCTATCTGTCAAAAGTTCAATGTGGTGATGCCAGTTAAGGTTTTCATTAACCCAGACACCTAGATATTTAAGTCTATCAACTCGATCGAGCTCAGTACAGTGGCACAAAGTGCTGCTGTTACTATGGCAGGTGTGGGCTCTTATTTTTATTTTATCTATTGCTGGCGTTCCTGATTTTGTAATACAAAAGGTGAGATATTTAGTTTTACTAAGGTTAACAGTCAGCGTATTTTTATTGAGCCAGTATAAAATCTGTTTAATGCCACTTTCTGTGCTGTTAGCTACTTCATCCCAAGTTTTCCCGTGAAAGACTATTGCCGTGTCATCTGCAAAACTTACTATTTTAGCATTATGAAGATGAAAGTTGCACAGTTGATTTATGTACATCAAAAACATTGGGGGGCCAAGTACACTTCCCTGTGGGACTCCATATGTTATTTGAGCCTCTTCACTTACATATGAGCCAATTTTTACACGTTGGGTTCTTCCACATAAGTAACTAGTGAAAAAATCTAAGGCTATACCCCGTATTCCCATATTTTCCATCCTAGCAAGTAGTTTAGGAATAGAGACAGTATCAAATGCCTTCGCAAGGTCCAAGAATACTCCAATACATTTAGATTTATTGTCAAGTGATTTAACAATAGTTTCAGTCAAGGTTCTTAGAGCATCTTCTGCAGATTTACCAGGAATAAATCCAAATTGATTTTTTGACAACAGTTTAAAAGTTCTTAAGAAATTTGTTAATCTTTTGTTTAACTGCTTTTCGAGTATCTTGGACATCGCTGGAAGGATCGATATGGGTCGATAGTTGTTTACACTGTCTCTATTCCCCGACTTAAATATAGGATGTATGAGCGCTGTTTTGAAGAGCTTAGGGAATATTCCCAAGTGGAAACTCAGGTTACATATGTATGTAATAACAGGAGTCAGCACACTATTCGCAGCTTTTAATAACCTATTTGAGATACCATCTATTCCTACCGCGCAATCATCTTTCAGGTTCATTATTATAGACCGTACTTCTTCTTCGTCAGTGTCAAGCAAAACAAAGGAATTTGTTGTTTGTTCAGCTAGATCTTGCTTAGATATTTCACTAGTGTCTATGATGTCGATATTTTCAGCTAGTTTCTGTCCCACGGTTGCAAAGAATCTATTGACTACATTAACAGATTCATGGGGGCTTTTTTTTTTTTTTTTTTTTCTAGGATGGGAAATCATCAAATGACCCCTCCCGCTCTGGGTGGAGCGGCAGGGAGTGTCAGACTTTTACTGACTAAAACCCACCCTTTAGTCCTCCTAGTGGCTTTCTTCCCAGGGCCGCGGTAACTCTTTCGAACAAATCCGCAACCCTGGTAGGCTCTGGCCTTAACGGGCCCCGACCCATGCTGACGACTGCTGACTTGGCGCGCGTAGAACACAGCGCGCCGTCAACCCGGGCCTGTTCTGATCGGACCGCGAGCTACCCATTGCTCGCCGTCCACAGGCATCAGTCACTGCGCCATGCTCAGGAGCATCAGTTCCTGGGCAGCGCAGTGGCTGACGTTCAACAGGAGGGGGTGAAATGGGGCCATTACTGGCACTCCATTTCAGCCCCCTCCGGAGCCTGTTGTAGGGGCTCTACTGCGGCTGTTGCAGTAGCAGCAGCCGCAGTGGAACCGGCTTTGGCGGCGGAGGAAGCGGCGGCGGTGGCGGCGGTCGCGGCGGAGACGGCGGTGGCGGAGGGCTTTCTCCGATTTCCGGCTTTGGCGGGTGGGGCGCAGGCCCTACCCCCAGCTCAGTGGTCGGCCGGCTTGCCAGCTGCCGCACAGACCACGCAGTGCGGCGCGGCGACGCAAGAGCCGGCCCTGTGACCGGGCTGACCGCAGCGGAAACAAAGACCGCTGCGGTCCACCTCCGAGGTGCATTGAGCTCCCACATGGTGGCCCACTTGGCACCGGAAGCACCTCAGAGGTCGGGGTTCCAGCAGTTTGACCTGCGCGGGCGAGCCGAAGGCCCCCTACGATGCCTAGCTCACCAAGGTTCACCGTCTCCTTCGCCTTGGTGAGCACGTCCGCGTACGTCACGCCCCGCTTCGCCGCGTCCGGCTGTAGTGTTAGCACTACAGCCGCGGTTTTCGGGGGGCGGAGCGCAGCCGCGACGCTTCGCGCCTTCTGCCGCCGCTTCCTCTCCCGCCTCTTGGCCGCCCTGGCTGCCTTTCCCGCCTTCTTCTTCTCCCCGGCAACTTGCCATTCGGCTTGAGCCGGGGGAGGAGCTGAAGGCGAGGAAGCCGGGGGGAGCTGCTGCTCAGACGGCGCAGGAGCCTTCGCCGTCCGCGCAGCAACCCCACCCTTCCTCTTCCTATTCATGGGGGCTTGGGTCAATTTCTAATAGGGATTCATTTTTATCTTTCTGTTTATTTAAGGATGCTATTGTTTTTATGAATTTCTGCCTTTTTGAATTCTAGGTTTTCATATGCACATTTAACTTTTGCAAGAATGGTTTTGCAGAAATTTCTGTATCTGTTGTAAATAAGTTTAATTTCTAAGTTCTTTGGGAAGGGGAGTTGACTGTAGTACAATGTGATATTATCATTTTGGAGAACTAGATCGGGCAAATACCTATAATATGGCACTTCCAATTCCAAACGGCTGTATCTAGAGCAAATTACTGGTATTTAATCCTGGCTACAACGTTGTGTCTATGCAAGTAATCTCCGGTAGTTAGTTATCATCATAAGGTCATCCATAATCCATAGAGTACATCAAAACCAGTATGATCCTACGGACAAAGGCACATGGAGAACTAGATCGGGCACATACCTACAATATGGCACTTCCGATCCCACAAGGCTCTAATTTAGAGCAAATTGAGGGAAAATAGTCCTGGCTACAAGGTTGTGTCTATGCAAGTAATCTCCAGAAGTTAATCATCATCATTACTTCATCCCTAATCCAAAGAGTACCTAAACCAAAACCTAAAAAAATCTTAAAATGTTGTGTCCCTCAGTGGCATGGAGCGAGTTTTTCTCGGATCTACTATTTCTGGTAGAAGACAAGTATTGTGACGGACGAACGGACTCACACTACTTTTTTCCATAGCCATAGAAGCTTCTTCTTTACCGGCAGCTATCATACATGATTCAGCCGTAGTCTTCCACCAGTCACACAAGTTGTCGTGACATTTCTGGTAAGTCGATTTGCTAATAAGTGGCAAATTAATGGATGCTGCTAGCTCGTTCAAGTTGGCCCGACCACAACCGATACTAACAATACCCAAAACTACGCTATGGTTTACGTCCAATTCGTTTTCTTACTCTCACATGTGTTTATTTCGAATCGACTTCCATGAAAACGACACCCATGACGAAAATATTGATATAGAATACCTATTGCAGTCGCCATCTTGGATGTACTTATTGTTACCACTATCACTATTGCACTATCAGCTTAAAATACCCTCAAAACCGCCGCATTAATGATTTACAAGTAAGTACACGAATTCATTATGATCGATCACACGGACTTATACGTAATTCGATAACAATTAAATAACAATAACTAGAAATCATTCTTACCTTTCAATATCAGCAGAAAGTTTAAAATACGATAGCTCCGGTTTTGATGAAGCCGAGTTCAAACAGCCGTATAGGTACTACGCAATACTTTCCTGGCATTTTCAAAACGATCGCGGAGATAAAGTTAAACGTGACCACTCGTCTTGATGCGGCACTCGCTACTGCTAGTCCCGCGAAGTCACCTTAGGAGTCTCGTCGGTGTGCATGTTTGTGTGAGTTTGCCGTTTCGAGCGTTTGTAGGCAGTTTCCCTACTGTCCATATTTATATTGTGGTATGAGTAACCATAAAAAATGTCAACATTCTGTGGATGATAATATAGCTGCACTTAACCATTGTAGATGCCATTAGAGAAAGTTTTTTTTTTTTAATTTAGTAACAACTTGAATTAATTAATTATTTTTATGAATTTTATTTCATTAATTGTCAATTTTAGATTATTTTTATAATCCATATTCAATTTTTAAACTGATAATTTTATTTCATATAAGAGACTAGGACATATTTATAAACCTAACTATCATAGTATTAAGTGCTACTAACACCTACTGTGGACCAAAAGTTGTCTTGTTGATGAATAAAATAATAATAATAATAATAATTTTAATTTAATAGTAGTAGTAGAGTAATTCCGCAGATTTACTTTTACATACAAACATACAACCGTTACTTCTAATTATTATAAAGGTGAAAAAAATATAATCAGTCCTAATAAACAAACAAAATATAAAAAATAATACTTACTCAAAATGTGGTAGTCGGCGTACAATTTTGTAAATGTATTTACGTAAAACAATCGAGCGGCTGCGAAACAAAGTAGTACGTGCTGACGCTGGGAGAGCCCGATCGGTAGTGACGCGATCGAGTTTGCGCGCTCACTAATATAGCTCAATTTGCTTGTAATTTACGAAATGAAGTTATTGTTTATTTATAAAATAAATTTTAGATTCTATTAAAAGGTTAGCTTAAGATTATTGTGCAATTTTTAAATTTTCTTAAAAGTGTTTCTAAGGTATAGAAAAAAATATTTATTTGTATAGATGTTTTCCAAGAATTCCGTTTTTTCAACACTTTTTTTCTGCCATATTTTCTATTCAAGTCAATAATGTTTTCAACGCATCTGATTGTTGACAATACAATGATGGTAGTGATATTTTTTTAAATGTTATAAATCTGTCGTAGTTTTGTGTAAAACCTAACCAAACATCACTCGCTCGTTACTTTTGCGAAAAAAGGGTTTTGAATATGGGTAATTACCATTAATACATACATTATTTTTGAAAAATTCTCAAGCCATCTGAGAGAATAAGAACTTGACTTTTATCATCTAAAACAAGTAGGTTCAAATTCTCCTCATCTTTGTCACAAACGATGTTCAAAAATGTTCAAAATGATTTAATTTCATGCACGGCCTCTTAATACCCTCAACATAATTAATTTACAGAAAGTTTACTTTACTATGTTCGAGACGTTCTTGTGCGGTGATGTATCTACATCACTACATCAAATTCCTACTAACTGTACTCCATCTGGAGTGTACTCCAGATGGAGTACAGTTAGTAGGAATTTAACTACTAACTGTAGTTAGTAGGAATTTATAAATAGAACTAGAACTTAATCGTTGGCTCCAATCGTCGTTATGTATTTCTGCAGCCCTTAATATGGTCACTTGTGTATCTGATCTTCTAACTTGACAAACCGTAATTCTTTTGTCAGCGGAGTATTTTTGTTGCGAGTTAATAAACTCTTGATCCGCAGTTTCATTGCAAAAAATGCAGTTTCCAGGTACGTATGTTCTACTGGTGGGGTCATTTGGTTTTCTCTGTATCTGTTGCACCGCTTTACGCTTCTTGTGGGCTATGATACATTTTTCATTGATGTACATCATTCGGCACTTTCTATGTAATTGCAGTTCTTCTTTTCCTTGGAAAATAACATGCTTCCCGTCTTCTCGCTTATGGCTAGCGGTAATTAGTGTGTGTAGTGCCCGTAGCTTTACAGTCACTACGTCGGAATTTAGAAAAAGGTCACAAACCGCACATTTTTCACTCATTTTAAAGTAAATCGCTCGTGCTCAATGCTTTATAAACATTTATAAACCAACACAACACACAGAATGATTAAAAACAATATTCAAACGTGACGTGCAATGCATACGCCAGGGAGAAAACAAGAATGAACAAGAGCGGTCAGTATACGGAGCTAGGTACCTACATCCCCGATCGGAGCTGGAGTGTTGCGATCGCACGCGCCGTACCTACGCGGCTCGGCAGCGAAAATAGTTATTTGCAATTTAAACAAAAGCCATAATATGCATTTGTTGAAACTTTTGTATGGTAGTAGAGTTTATTATTACTAATATGTAGGCGCAAACTTATAAACTTAAATTCAATATTTCGCTAATCGCAAAGTAAAAATACATTTACTTGTGATCCATATTACTTAGTTGTTAGAACTTTTGTTGTAAGGTATAACTAATCCCTTTTATGTGTATAAGAAATGATTTGAAAACTTAAATTTTTTATTGAATGAGTTAAGGGACATTTTCAGATTTCCATTGTTCCACAGTACCTATCTGTTAGCATTTTCACTAATAAATCCTTTAGATAGTACTTACAAAGAACCAGCATAGAATTTTCATTTAAATATTCTAATATTGTTATAACACGAAATAATAGGAAATACCTGCTTATCTCCTATTGCATAACTCTAAACTGTTAGCATTTTTGTACAAAGCAATAAATTCACTAAACCTATCCACTCCGCGAAAATAAAAAACTTTGGAATTATCGAAGGGCATATTCTTCTGGCTACTGGACTACTAAGCCTTGACTAGCCATAAATCTGGCTCACAAACACAAAAAAAACTCACGTCCACTAACGAGATAGTTCCCCAGACAAATTATTGTTCCGTTTTTCGTTTCCCGTTGCCCGGTATAATAGGATTACTTACTAAAAGTCTCATTGCAGTCATCCAGTTATGTTTTTCCATAAGTACTATAAGGCCGTATTAAATTGTAAAGTATCGGCGATTCTTTACATATACAGTAAATATATGTAATGAATCGCCTTCAAAAAACACGAACTCAAAAGGTAGACAAAAATAGTATAACTTCAATTTCGGAAGTCGGAGTTGAAAAATCAAAGAAACCAAACCAGACACACCGACTTAGGTTATATTATTTTTCTCTTTTGAGTTCGTGCGTTTGACTTCACTAAAGAGCCGGCTGAAACCTGGCAACGTATTAATCTCATGTCCAAAAATCCGAAGGTATAAACTTCTATGATGTACGGAACACACCGACCCTTTCTCGGGTGGGCAAGCCCTGATTATCTTCAATCAACATATTCCATGGGGACTGGACCGCATTTTCGTCCTAAATTGATATTAATTTATGTGGCTAAGCCTCCATGAGTGCTGACCGCATTTTATTATTATTTTCTGCGCAATTTGTTTGGAACAAAATCAAAGGTTTGGGTAAGACTCGATAAACGAAGGTATGGCCATGAAGATTATGGTTATGAGAAGAAATATGCACTCGTGGAAAACTTGAGTTCGGTTACAATTTCTTCCTGTTTTTTCGTTTTCCGTTTTTATCAGAATTCTGCTTGAAACACTCTCTGATTTTTTTCAATGTTACATCAGTCTTTGCGATGTATACTACGCTCTGAGGTATATGCTGCTGGGTTTTATCCTAAACTTCTAACAACTAAAACTTCAAGTCAAACGATCGTCAATGCTCAGTCAAGAGACAAGTGCCGACTGATGATATATCAATGTGCTGTAAGTGGTCAAAAAACAAAATAAAAAGTCACTAATTGAATTGGGCTGGGCGCCAGCACTTTCTTCAGGTCAAAGTTGTACATAAAGACAGATCTCCTACACACCCGTTCGTCACCACAGCCTAAAATAGAAATATCAATACAAGTAGTAGATGTATAGGTACATATACACCGTGTAAGTCCTAAGTAGAGAGAACCAGTTAATGCGATCCTAAAAACGCCAGATTAAGACGTGTTCAGGACTCATCAATCTAGACCCTCGTCTGTATTTCGATCCCTCACTGGCGGGTAAATGTTTTCCTATTTAGGTTTTTCTTCTAGATATAAGGCGATATGGTTTCGAAGTGTTTTGTAAGGAGACGGCAACTTCTTGGATCTGATTTTGCTAAGATCTCTCACATCGTAAAGTACATTTAGTGATAATGTTTCTAGGACTTTAGTTTTATTGTAAGTTTTCTTGAGATATCCAATCAGAATTAGAATCAGAAAGCTTTTACTTCTCAAGCTGTAATATAACATGTCACTTGTTTATTGAACCTTATTTAGTTATTTTACAAAAACGAACGTTTTTAATTTTGTCGCAAAGTGGGAGCTTTTGAAACCTACCTAACCTTTTGACCGACCGACCTTGACAATTCAAAAGTGCCTGTAAATGGTCTAATTGAAATAAATGCTTTGACTTTGACTTTGACCTAATCTAGTCGTTCCTCGTACACTCTTGTGTATATAAATCTAGGTGAGGATAACGATAAATAACGGAGATTAGCCCCGGCGGTTAGCCGCTTATTACTTAGGAGTGACGCTGTGGTCATAGCCTATGCTATCGGAAGGGGGCCAGTCGTTTGAAGAGCGTCTTGTCCATCTTAGTTTATAATATTCTGAATTTCACCTACTCTAGTAGCAAAAAGAAAAAGTGAAGTGAAAAGTGATTGAGTGAAGTGGCGCGCATTCTTGCACGCGTGGCCAACGACCAACTAGAATCTGTGAACTTAAACCCCTTATAACTCAGCATCATTTTTGAGCTAAAATATGACGTACAGTATCTGTGGTGACACGTCAATCAGTCATAGCAATCTGTCAGGAATCAACGTTCCGCTTTCTGACCAGCACTTCAATGTCATATCTCATTCTGTTTATGGCCATTATAATGCACAATTTTTAGTCTATTCTCTGCCCCACCTTGAACTGTTTTAAAAATCGGCACAACTGTTTTGTTGAACTGAATGCAAGTCATAACTTTGACATGATAACTACAGAACCCATGCATCATGTGGAATAAAGTGACCCTCTTCAATGCGATTTAAACACCCCAGAAGGAAATAATAGTCACTTACCTACAGAGTAAGACACGGTCATAACTCCAGTCCCGAGGCGGCCGCTATTATTAGAATCCCCGGCTTATATCACTCACATTCCTCAACTAGGCATCTACCATTTATCTTCCGAAGCTAAGTTTCCTCCATATTCAGCCTAAAGACCAAAGGCCAAGCCATTTATTATGCCATTTGGATCGAAAACAATTCAGCATTGGGTGGCGCTTTCCAAAAACCAAAAAGTTAGCAACTTGATTTACCGCTCGGGGCCAAAGTGCAAAATTAAATCGTACCAAGAAATGTTGTGAAAACAAAAACAAAATAATTTATTAAGGTTTCATTAGGATTCTGGTCGCGTTCGCTGTTCAGTTGAAGCAAAAAAATATAATGTTGAGTAGTTGTTTACGAAAGGCTGCGTATAGCCGGTGTTTATTAATTTATTTTCAGGCACGCACGCCGCTCTGGGATGTGTTGATTTAATGCTAGCTATGACTTTCTTTGTTTTTTCAAGCCTTAAGACTAAAAGATATCTGGTGTGCGCTGCAACTGCAGAAATACATGCTGCATAGCATCAATTTTCGAAATGAATAGGATCGATCATTGATTGATATATATCATAGAATTTCATGCGATGACCGTTTTACATTTATTTGTTTGGTTTATGTGTAAGTATTTTGAATAATGGCATGTATTTTAAAACTTCAAAATAATTGCGAGAGAATGGGTAGGTAAATAGCTGAAACGATACACGTTGAACATCGTTTATTTTTTTAAAGTTTAAAATATAATATAATATAAATTATAAAATTTATTCAATAAAATTTTGAACAATGGTTGGCCAAAATATAAAACTATGCTATTGTTTGGCATGCAATATCACTCAATATTTACCAAAAAACAAAACGAGATAATCGCTGCAGAAAATTCTCAATCATAATATTATCTACATAGAATTAAGCTTTCATATGCAAAATAATAATATTGTACACAAACTGAATTTTGTAGCTGGCTCCACTATTTATTCAAATTAGCGTCAAGCAGTAACTGTATTGAAACAGTTACACGAAAAACAACCGACCGACTCCAATTTATTTACTCTCGCTGCTTTAAAACGTTTATCCACATTTATCCATTACATTTTATTCGAAACGTCAACCGTTGAAAACGTTTTTTAACCCATTCATTGGCGTTTAAAAAACCTTTTCACAGACGACCAGCTAATCGGAGAAATAAAAAATAATTGCTACGGTTCGAACCTTTTATTGCGACAATCATCGTGTAGGTAGGTCACGTTACAGAGATATGAGCATTTTTTTCGAATGTGACCACAAACGGGGACTCTACATTAAACGTTATCAGAACACTTTAATGGGAGCATAAAGTTTAAATTACATTCCATCATCTGCCTAGCCTTTTCCCAATTGTATTCGGGTCGAGTAACAGTCAAATCGGATTCAGCTTAATACTAGTATTTTACGTGGAGCGGCTGCATACCAGACCTCCTCAACCCATTAACTGGGTAACACGGTGCTACTTGGTTAGATTAGTGTCAAATTTTGTCTTTTGAAAATTTGTAACGACTGCAAAAGATCTCCAAATGACAGCCCTCCTAAAGTAAAGTTCACATTACATTCAAGCCCACACTTAACTAAAGGAGCTAAATGCTCCTTTAGTTAAGGGTCAAACGGGTTGTTAGGGAGTGCCACCTAGGTTAATAATGTGGACAGTTTTCATTAAGCCTTCGCATATTTTATTTGGACCTGCCGACGGTTCGCAAATTACTCTCATAAGGGCCTAAAACCTCGTTTGTCTTGTACAAGATAATTTATGAGGAAATAATTTTGCCAGAAAGACTAATTAAACCTGAATTAATTGACTAGGTAAATATAAACAAGACAGTATTTAAAATAGGGCTATGTGTTTAATTAGCATTCCTGATTATTGTATAAGCTTTTGTTTTGATCAACTGAGAGGATGAGGAATTCCCGAACTCGCTGTTAATATTAGATGAAGGAGGTCGACTGGAATCGAATTGTAGCGTAAATCTATACATATAATAAAACTGTAGAAGACGTCAATTCTGTACATTGAATATAAACTAAAAAAAAATACTCCGGGGGTGCTTTATAAAAAACAGTAGGAGCCAAAAATATTTTTTTTTCTTTTTTTGTCTGTCTGTCTGTTGTTCGTCTTTCACGCAAAAACCACTGGACGGATTTTAATGAAACTTTTTTTGTTGTATAGCTATTAGTCCTCGCCAACATATAGGCTATAATTTATTTTGAAGATCTGAATACAAGACGTGGAACCTTAGCAGCCCGGCTAATCTATAAAAGATATTAATATACCGCTTTAGAAATAGTTGGTCAATATGATGAGTACTGTCTGTCGACATAAAAAAAATGAAGGTCTAGAGCACCTGATGTGGAACCCTTTCAGGGAGCTAAGCTATCGGCTATTTTAATCAATAATCAACAGATCTCATAGTCCGTTGGTTTAAAGCCTGCCTCTCGAAAGACTAGGTGTGGGTTCGAATCCCACAAAATTTGAAATTATTTTTGTATTATTTTTATATCTTATTTATTTCCTTATTTTTTTATTCCTACCAAACCTAATATTTTCAAATATTAATAATATGTTATTGCTGTATTTTGCATATCTTTTTAGCAAGACAAGCACAACCTATTTTCTGTTTATATGTATTCTGTATTTGTTTGCATCGCGTTAACAGATACAAAAATAATGTAGATAACATTCACATAAACCTGATAGGATTTTGGCAATCTAGAAGAAATCAACTTATTATCTACATGCATAGTAAGTAGGGGTAAGTATCTTTAATGAAACTTGCAATGCCATCTGTTGAGCGAAACTGTACTTACCATCAACAGCACGAGAATTACACCAAAAAGTATTTTTTAGTTAAAGATTCTTTTGATACTTACCAGGCGTCACGCATTTGATGCAAAAAAAAAAATTGCTCCACTGACTTTGTTTTCATTTTTTTTTACTTTTGATAGGAACGCGTTTGACCACTATCTCACCTGATGGCAAACGATGATGTGATCGAAGATAGAGCACGCTTGCCTATAAGTAACCTACTCACTCTTGATAAGACTCCCAGGCTGTAACTATCAGGAAACACGGACTCAGTCAGGGAATTCCACGCCATGTGTTCCAAAACGTTTTGTTCATGTGGGTGTGAGGTCCACCGTCTACCGATGGCGTACCGCCGGCGCCGTACGTCTTGTGGTCCGATGATGGAACGAGCTTGGCGGAATTAAACTATGCAATTCCGTCGCACACTCCCCAAAATGCAACCGATACAAAACCGACAGGCTAAAAACTCGGCTTCGATGCTCAAAACTTTGGAGCTTCGACTCGGTGAGCCTTTCACCTCTTGGATTTCTTTCCCAGGATCTCCCTCATTCCTAATTATTTTCTGTTTACTTTGAAACAAATTATTTGTTCAATTCCCAGTCAGCTCGTGATTCGTGGTGACCAGCCTAGGGCCAGATATTACCAGTAGCGGGTTTCACACTCCAGAGCTTCAAGGGGAACTGTGGATCCCGAGGCAATGACGCCACAGAACTCGCGAAGATAGGTTTCGAGATGGTAGTGCTGGACCCGTACCCGCTCCTCCTTCTTTCTTTCTTTCTCACAGTTTCGTGCATGAATTTGCCAGAGAACAACTGAACTTCATGACAACAAATGGTGAAAAAAGTGAAAAATGGCAATGACAAGTCTATAAACGTGACTAACTAAATGACTTCTCAGCTTAAGTAAAAATTACCTCCGTAATAATAGGGATTATTATTACGGATCATTGCTCTTAATTTTTTTTAACTTATGCACCACAGACAGCCCAATTTGCGGAGGTTGTTTCGACGACGAGGAATCAGTGGGCTACGTCATCCTGGCCATGACTTTCCGACGTGAAAAAATCCTTGGAACGGTGAGGTGCAGGTTTCAAATCAAATCGTTTATTGCAATCCATAATGTACATACATATACAGGTGGTAAATATAGGTTTGTGAGTGCTAAGTGATTGTGCTGACTTTTATCTCAGATTATCACTCCCTTGCGGCTTGAGTATTGTCGGTCGTCTCTCCGCTCAACCTGTGAAGCACACTGGTGGCTTTTGTACATTTGGGCGGAGCTAGGCTTGCAAACTTAGCCAGGACAACGGAGTCTCTACTCTACTCTATCCGTTGTGGGTTTTTTTATGGATGGGAAAACATCAAATGACTTCTTCTGCTCTGGGTGGAGCGGAAGAGAGTGTCAAACTCTTACTGACTAAAACCACATCCGTATTCCTCCTTATGCCTTTTACATTCCAGGGCCGTGGTGACTTTTCGAACAAATTCCGCAACAGTAGTTAGTGTTTGGACAGTGAGCCAACCTACGCTCGCCATCTGCGGGCCCGCGCTTAGGGTGGCTGGGAATAGCCCTGCGACACCCGACGCAACGCCCGGGTTGTGTTTTTCTGTTGCGGCGGCTGAGGGGGTCTACTCTCTTAAGCCCGAAGTCTGTAGTTTCGGCCTTAGTCCGCCCCGATCGCGGCCGATTAGCCCCGAACTAGGAATAACTGTCAAATCGTGCTGTCATTCATCTTATATTCTTCTCCGGATCATGGAGTAAACCAGGACGCCGCAGCCGATCGCCTCGACGAGGACACGGTGATGCTCCGCCCAAGCAGGGCAGACCTCCACCGTATACTCCACCATGTCCTCTGCGCAGACTTATCTTCTGATAAGGTTAAGGTTTCGGCATGACCATTAATCATGCTCAGAGACAAACTATTAGTCGTGTTGGTGTGGATCTGCGGTAGTCCTGTATCTCGCACGGTCAGGCTGTATGTCGCTTTGTCGCAAGTAAGCAGCGCGCAAAGCCTGTTTATACGTACTGATGAATATCACATAACAAGTAATATTGTTTACGAAGAAATTTTTTAAGTGTTAAAATTCGTTCGTTCTTCGTAATTTTGTAAGTCATGTCATAATCATGATGAGTACCTACATACATTTAGTGAGTTTGTGTACTTAATATCTTCCTAAATACGAAATGCACGCGCGAACGAAGTCGCGGGCACAGCTAGTTCAATATAAATTGCTGATTCTGAGTGTTCTTTAAAAATTAAGAAATCTTGTTGTTTATTTTCTTTATTATTCGCATGGGAAAACTATCAATTAGTGGTACGAATACAATCCCTGGTTTAAAAAACCTGGGAGTTTTGTGTCCTGTGATTTGGATGAGATTTCTATTAAGACCAACAGTAATAAATTCAAAATTTTAAATATTTTATTTCGCATAAACGTACATAGGCAAATGTTAAAAGCACAGTTCCAATTCGTTGTTTCCTATAGTGAAAAACCGTCAAGTAAGTCCACTAAACAAATTAATAGTTGTTTTACAATGTTCCCATCATCATGTGCCTAGCCTTTTTCCCAACTAAATTGGGGTCGACTCCCAGTCAAACCGGATTCAGCTGAATACCAGTATTTTACGTGGAGCGACTGACAACCAGATCTCCACAACCCATTAACTGGGTAACACGGTACTTTTGGCAATACAATGTTCCCATGTTACGGTGTTAATAGGGACGAAGTAATGAAATAGCAGCGTAGAGCTACTAACAACGTACAAAGACACCGGTTATAATGGATCATTTTACGTTTTTTTCAAGTCTTCTACCAACCGATCTTATACCCAAGTTGATTGATTTACCAAGCGCATGTTTTGCATATAACAAGAGACTCACAAAATCCGCCTTTTCCTTGCAAGAAAAATAAGGAACCCGATGAAAGGTTTAAGGTGCTCGGCAAACAAAGACATTACCATAACATAAATAAATCTCAAGGCGAGCTTTTGTCAGTTAAAATCTGCTTCACAACGGCCTTGCATCGAAATCCCTTGATAATATTGAGTTCAACAATTAGTGAACAGGTTGAAAATCTTCAGATCCATCACAGGAAATTGTGCCCTGGTTACTATGATTCAGTGTTCGTATGAGTACGCCCGGTCTTTGGATTTCGGTAGTTGACCCAAAGTCCGGTAGATGTCGTAGACCGCTAGATGTTGAGCGTATCCAATACAATAATATTTTGTGATGCTGTTGAAACTAAAAAAAACAGAATAAAATAAATATTTATGTGGGGCTCCCATACAACAAACATGATTTTTTTGCCGTTTTTTTATAGATGAACCCTTCGAGCGCGAGTCCGACTCGCACTTGGCCCGTTATTATATTCAAAAAACACTTACGTTAACGATACCATAAGTACGTCAAAACATTCGTACTAGGCCCTCAGCCGGTCGATTTTGTCGACATCTCACGGTGTTCACCAAGGCGGAGTGAACGACAATAGAGCTGTCATTCCATCTTATTTGTATGGTTTGACAACTCACCCGTCGTGCGCCCTGCCCGGGTGTTCACTTCGTTGTTGTTTACAGAATCGCACTGCTGTTCATGTTGGATCATCGTCCAAGAAAACAGGCGTACTACCCGTACGCGTTAACTTGGACCCTGGCTCGACAGTTTTTGAATGACGTTTTGAGGTTATAATTTAAATTGAACAATTACCATTGTTCATTGTCTGACTACTCAACTTGCTGCCTAAAGTGCTGTTAAATTTATTTAATTTACCGGCTGTTATTGGTCTTGATTGTATCTGCACTCTTTGTAATGGTATGGTAGACTCAAAAGTTACCGTTAGCCCACTGTGATCAGAAAGGATACAATTTACAATAGCTTTTTTTAAATAGTTGCAGCAACAAAAAACATTATCAATGCATGTAGCAGTCGTTGCCGTTGATCGGGTTGGTTCTATGAACACATTTGATAAGTTGAAAGACTTAAAGAGATTTAAAAAGCGACTGCTATCTGAATTACTTTCTAAAATGGCGGACTAAAATAAAGCTATCTCTCTGTTCTTGGAAAATAACATCAAGTTATTTATTAAATTTGACACGGATGTATTGGAAACTATTGAATTTGGATGGGGTACCTACACAAAATGAATTTTTCTTAATATATTGAGAAATTATTATCGTTTCAAGATTATTAGATAAAGTGTCAACGGTCAAGTCGTTTTTATTTGCATTTTTCTTGTGATTTTGTGAAAGTATGTTGTGCAAGCAAATAAAATTATAAAACGTGTGTAGTTCCCGACATCGCCATTTTTCAAACCAAACAACTCAAACACCCCTTTTGCTTTGGATGCCAAAAATAAATTCAATATAAAAGTACTCTGTGAATAAATTGATCGTCAAAGGTGGCCTATACTCGACGTCTGCAGCCCACCGAGAAGGTTGTACTACATGCGCGCGGCGCCCCAGGCCCCCATACCAGGGCGACTGCGCTAAGGTAGTCAATAATTGACAGTGTCATGTTTTAATTGAAAATGTAAAAAGTGAACAATATTTTTATTTTTAGTGTTAAACTCTTTAAACTGTGTTAAATGTAAAGTTTTTTGTATATTATTATTTCATAGTGATTTTAGTTTTACTTTATCTGGTAAGTCTAATCTAGTAACCTACATGTTAAATGCCGGCGGTCGCGATGCCGGAACCTGTGCGAGTCAACCTGCCACATCCCTCGACACCCAGCTGGTGAGATGCCCCCATTGCTCCCAGGCATGCTTTTTTAAAGGCGAACGGGGATTGAGGATACACTATGGCAAGATTCACAAGCCTCATAGTGTACCTTTATGCCCCCCAGCCACATCTCAAACATCAATTAATTTGGAACCACTTTGGACAACGCTATCAAAATTAAAAAATTCAACACCTCTTATAAAGAGAGTTCCTCGGGGTGCAAGACGGTCTGTTGCGCTGAGTTTAGCGCGATGCGTCCGTCTTGCGACACAGGAGAACACGCAAAGTGCCTGGGAGGAATTACTCACCTTCCCTTATAGGATTCTACATGTCCAAAAAAGTTTGACTACAAAAAAAACATTAACGACCCAAATAAAAGACAACTGTAATAATTCGACCTACACTTTAGATCCAAAATTACCAGTTTTTAGTAATGTTCCCCAAAAAGGCGTGTGTTCACATGTGGAATCCAAATTAAGTGAAGGTGACATTAGTGGTGCGGCCAGGCTGTTATTCAGTAGTGATGTGGTGGCGCCTTACTCTCCAGATACTATTTCAGCTCTGGAGAGTAAACACCCAGCGCCTGCGGATGGCCTCAACTTCCCAGATCCCCCCGACACCACCAATCCGGGTTCTTCTTTCTGCAAAATTTCAGCCTCCCAGTTGATGGCAGCCGTGAGCTCCTTCAGAAGTGGATCCACCGGCGGCCTCGACGGCCTGACTCCTCAGCACTTGAAGGACCTTTTAAGTTCAGGCGCCGGGGAAGCTGGTGAGTCGCTTTTGAAGGAGCTTTCGTCCCTCGTTACCCTAATGCTCTGCGGCGGTGTGAACGAAGCTGTCGTCGATGTCTTGTACGGGGCAAACCTATGTGCCCTGCGCAAGAAAGACGGCGGCATTCGTCCCATTGCCGTCGGGTGCACCTACAGGCGTATGGCAGCCAAAATTTGCTGTAAATTATACAGTGAAGTATTATCCAAAAAATTTCAGCCCCTACAGCTTGGCTTTGGATCCAGAGGGGGCTGTGAGGCTGCCGTACATGCCCTTTCAACTTTTTTAAATTCCGGTAAGAGTGAGGTTATCCTCAAGGTTGACGTTAAAAACGCCTTCAACTCCTTTAACAGGGACACTTTGTTGGCTGAAGTAAAAAAAGAATTACCAGAGATTTACGGCTTTTTATGGCAGTGCTACAGGTACCCTTCAAAATTATTGTATAAAGATATCGTTTTAGAATCAGCAGTAGGATGCCAACAAGGTGACCCTCTCGGGCCAGTCATTTTCAGCTTGGCTATCCATCCAATCATACAAAAACTAAATTCAAAATTTAACGTCTGGTATTTAGATGATGGAACACTAGGAGGTGACGTAGACACCGTTTTAAAAGATTTCCAATTTCTGAAGCAGCAGTTCCAATCCATCGGCCTTGACCTCAATCACTCCAAATGTGAAATTTTTATTTGTGACAAGACCGACAGACAAATGACTCTTCAGAAATTCAATGCAATAGCCCCAGATATCAAAATTTTAGAAAAGAGTTCTCTGCACCTCCTAGGTTCACCAATATTGGAAGACAGTTTTTCTTCATTCATTGACGTCAAAATTAAACATTTTAACGATATTTCGGAAAGACTGTCCAAAATCAATTTACATTCGGCTTTCACCCTCATGAGATATTGCTGTTTTGGCCCAAATTTTATGTATTTCCTCCGCACTTCCCCTTTATGGAAGCAGTCACATCTTTTGGACAAAATTGATCAAATCATTCAATGCACACTAACATCTATTTTAAATGTGGCTTTGGATGACCGAGCGTGGCTGCAAGCCACACTGCCCGTTCGTTTTGGTGGGCTCGGCATCCGCAAAATTTCTAGTGTTAGCCTACCGGCGTTCCTGTCTTCGGTCCACAGCACTGAAAAGTTGACCAAAAGAATTTTAAATTCATCATTGGTTAACTGTGAAGTGCCGTGCTTGACCGATGCAGTGAGCGCCTGGAAAGTGGCTTGCCCGAACACGGCGTTGCCCGATAACCCATTTTCCCAAAGACAATGGGACGAGCCGCTCTGCAGGTTGGTACGGAATAACCTCATAAATACGTCCACCAATACTGCGGAGCATGCCCGCCTGCTGGCTGTGGGTGAATGGGAGTCGGGTCTTTGGCTACAGGCCCTACCGTCACCCAACATAGGTACCATGCTGAGTGACGGTACTTTCCGGATCGCTACGTGTCTGCGTCTGGGTGCTCCTAGCGGAGCTCCACATCGTTGTCAATGCGGTGAAGCAGTCGACCGCCTCGGACACCATGGCCTGTCCTGCAGTAGGAGCGCTGGTCGGTTAGCGCGGCACGCCAGCATTAATGACATCATCCGTCAGGCTCTTGTCACCGCCGGGGTGCCAGCTGTTTTAGAACCTAATGGCTTGGCACGTGACGATGGGAAGAGGCCAGATGGGATGACAATAATGCCTTGGAAGGTGGGTAGGCCTTTGGTGTGGGATGCAACATGTGTCGACACCCTTGCGCCATCCCATCTTCTTAGCACGGCGGGCTGCGTTGGGGCGGCTGCTGCAGGTGCAGAAAATCTCAAACGGCGCAAATATAACAACCTTATTGGGAGTTACATATTTGAGCCGTTTGGGGTTGAAACACTAGGCCCATGGGGTCCGAGTGCTCACCGAGTCTTTCGGGACATCAGCAAACGACTTGTCGACGTGTTGTCTGTTCACGTGACCAGAGGGCTGGGCTTTTCTTTGGCCAAAGAATCAGCATTGCCATTCAACGTGGCAATGCTGCCAGTGTTCTGGGCACTTTTGTCATTGACAGCGATGTGGATGAGTTTTTTGATGCCCAATGATCAATTTGTTTTTTACACTTTTTGTATATAATTCGCAATTTTTAGTCTAGTTTGTATATAGTTAGGTTTAGTAGATAGAAAGTGTCTTTGTAATTTGTTATACTATTATCTAATGTAATAAACAAGTCATTACAACTTTCAAAAAAAAAAATTGAACAATTCGATTTTGATGAAAACAGTATAAATGTTTTAGCATCACTATTAGACTGGTAGAACCTACATTCAGTCTCCGCCAAACTTTTATCATAGTCAAACTATGGTCAAGGTACTCCAGAATTCAAACGAAAGCCGAAAGGAAAAAGAAAGGCTTACCATAGAGGAGAGAGAAGAGGGTAAAATAATCGGGAAGTTAGGCTAATAGATCGATCTATAGGTCAATGTACCAAACTAATAGCTATTAAGCCAAGTGCCCTCTCTCACCTTCAATCTATACGGAACCTAATACTGTTATCAACAAACATTATTTTCACGATAATAGGTTCACCTTTCCCTTTAAAGGCATTCTGTTCTGCCTTTTTTCTTAACCTAGTCAAAGAATTTCCTTTGTCTCGATTTAACTAGATGCCTACTTAAAAGGAAAATGCTTTGCTTATCCTAAAACTAACAAAGACTTTGAAATTGTTGATTCTCGTTTATTTTCGTTTAGGAAACAAAGAATAATATTGAGATTATCCACTTAAAAATAAATAACATGATTTGGGTTGAAATAGCTGACTTCCTTTAATTTAAGCCTTTTTAGTTTATATCGCAAATCAAATGGGTTATTGGATTATTTCTACACAAAAATGACATAGGTTATGCTTTATAACACAATGTGGAGACGACGAGGAATATTTTGCAACTATCAAAAAACCCTAACATTTCGAAAGCATTAAAAATCATTTAAATTATTAATAATTTTGCCAAAATCTGTGATTGAACCAAAATAAAAGCCATCAACTGCGTCAGACTGCTTGAAAAGTGATTTGTTTGGAACTTTTGAGTCATTTTGCAAGTCGGAGATAGATCATATGGACCCTGTCGTGACTACGTCTATTTACTTGAGGATTTGGTTGGTTGGTGAATGCTTTTACGTACGTATTTATTTTTCCCTTTCACACGAAGACATTTCTATAGAAAAAAACATGACCTTTGTACCTATTTTTTAGATTCCGGACTAAGTAATTCCAGGTGGAGAAACTCAATGACACTTCGACTTACGTGTAAAAACTTTCATATAGATTTTAAAGGTATAAGGGCAAAGGTATTTGCAAGTATTACACATACGTAGAAGTTACTAAGTGATATTTTGACACGTTTTCAACTTTTTTTACAGTAGATATTTATTTTGCAAATAGCTTGATGTTTTAATATAGTTCTAAGCCGAAATAAAATACTAGGTAGGTAGGTACTTTGTATGAGAAATTCATATTCGCGGAAACTTGCAACTCATGACAAATGAGATCTTTCATTATTATGACGCTAACGTTCATGTCTCGCTGAAGCTTCACTCTAAATTGAAGAATATGTTCTTGCTATGAATGTCCAAATATATTTACTATACGAGTCTTGTAAACTAGATGTAATGTCTAGTACAAAAGCTCACTAGATTGGCTATAAAATACATCTAGGGGTTAAAGGTTGGCAAAAATCAATATAAGTAGGTAATATAATTCCTCTAAAGTCAAATCGTATTATGATTCGACTTTTCTCATATTTCCTTTCAATGTGTGGCAAAAATGTTTAGATATTATTTTACTTTTCAATGCAACGATTTATTTTTGAGCTTATTTCAAGATGAAATCAAACTAAAAACGAGTCAAGTTTTCAAAAATCATGAATACAGCACAAAAAATAATCGAAAATATATTTTTTCAGTTTTGATTCAAAATCGAAAGCTCTGCATTTTGTACTCTTTTTCCTTTGTCCGTGTCTAGACGGATCTCCGCGGAATCTTTGAAAAATAAACCGTTCGATAACACTGGCTATCCACAATCTCCGTATATACGAGAGGATTCCCTGATATCAGTTCACTTTCCCGTTGGTAATGTCCTTGAATCGGTTTCGATTTGTCTTAATATAGTTTCGCCTTGGAGGTATGAATTTGGAGAGCTGTTAGATCGAATAGGGGCTTTATGGCTACTATTTAGAAATGTTGTAATATAGCGTTATTGCTAAGCTTTCTTGTGGTGTAGATGTTGTCTGAATCTTCTTTGATAAAGTTACTTTTTTCAGCTGCTCTACTTTGTTTAAATTACTTTTGCAGCTGCATTTTTTCGATCATCTGGTTTTTCAGCTGCTGCAATGATAAAATAAGCAATAACCTGTAAACATATAAAGCCTCTTAATGGATGGGAAATCATCAAATGACTTCTTCCTCTCTGGGCGGAGCGGAAGGGAGTGTCAGACTCTTACTGACCAAAACCCATCGGTGTTCCTACTAATGCCCTTTGCGTTCCAGGGCCGTATTGACTCTTTGGGACAAATTCCGCATCCTTGGCTAGTACGTGTGTGTTTAGGGCTTAACATATTGTACAATCATTTAAAATAAGTGAAAGATCACACTTTCTTCTTTGTAGGTCAAGCAAAGAATTTTGCCTATTTGACTGAATAAAAGAAAATATTGTACCTACTCAATGTTTATCCAGATTATTGGAGAAAATAATATCATAAGTCTGATTAATGAAATAGTGTTTATCACTACAGCAATGGAGTGAGAATAAAGTGTTGAGAGTGACTGTGCATTTTCTTTGAGTGTTGTGTTGCTAAAATGTTTTCAACACATAATCTATAAATTGCTGTGCTACAGACCTTCGAATCAATAGTACAAAACATGGCTTAGAACTTGATTTAGATTCAAAATTCATTCTATTTTAGTGAATTTATCTGCCGTAGGAAATGAGTGAGGTGTTGGAAGCGATGAACCAATTTTAACTCCGAGTCCACGAAATTAAATTCTTCCTTCCCCAATCGGCCCAGATAAACAACTCCCCTTATCGAAATATTAAGATGCTCTCCCACGGCTGTATTTCAAATCATAAACCGTTTTAATTAAGGCAGGAGGCGCCGTGATTCGCCATTCATTTGCCCGTCACGTCTGTCGTGGCTTCGCTACTTTTTTGTCATGTCACCTCAAACTAATTCATGCAAATGATCCTCGGTGTCGTCTAAAATGGGTCTAATCTTATCGTCTGTATAATTGGCCAACGCAAATAGGAGCTTATTTTTTTGTCATCATTTAATTTGGCCAGTCGCCAATTCAGTCTACCCCCTTTTAGCAGAAGTTTTTAATGAGTTTGTGTCCCGACACCCTGAGTTGGGAGGATTTCATTTTTGACGCCGCTTGTTTTGCAAAAATGTTGAATGGTTTTTGCTGTTCCGGGTAGATAGGTACCTACCTAATTTATAAGTAAATGAGGAAAGCATAAGAGCATATCAAAGTTACACGGTTGACTGGGGCATATTATGTGTCCATGAAATGTATAAGGATTTCTTTTACGTAAAAAGCGCTCGACATGTCAAAATTCACAATTATATTATATATCTTGCATTATAGTAATAGAGTTTTAAAACGCACTCGACATGTCAAAATTCAAAATTATATATCTTGCGTTATAGTAATAATAGAGTTTTAAAACGCGTAAATCAGGCGACACACCGGTGTGACAGCGGAGTTTGAGCGGTTGGGTTACAATAATCTCATTACCCTTTACCCAGTTGATTTTCATACACGAATTGCTATTATAACACATGATTTTATGTAAGTTTACTGTATTATATACTCAAACCCAAAAGCATTTACTTCAACTAAACTATTTACAAGAACTTTTGGAATTGTCAGTTGGTCAGTTAGTCAGAAAGTCGAAACTATTTGCATCTTCCAAAACTTTTAGAGGGTCTTGTTAGAAATTATGGACATGGATTGGTTAGGTATGGCGGGTTATTGTTTCCTGTTATATTGAAGGGCTAGTGCGAATTTTCACACTTACTCGATCGCGTTATCGTATGCGTTCATTATGTCAAATCTTATTGATTAATTGTGTTAATTTTATTGTCCCCAAACGCTTTTCCAGTTTCAATACATAAAATCGAGTGGCGATCGAGTAGTACAAACTCTCGCACTAACTTCATCGGTTTCTTGACCGATTTCAGCCATAGCGGCTAATCTCAACGGAGACTCGGATCAGGAATAATCGGTTCGGGAGATATTACAGTGCACAAGTGTGCGTCATCAGTCACTTCTGCTGAGCATCACTCTCATAGTAAGATGAGACGGGTTGGCCGGAGAGAATTGGCGCAGGACTAGTGGCTTAATGGCACACTTTTTTATGGATTCCCATCCATAAAAGAAAATGTCAATCATCAAGTAACTTCCACCGCTCTGGGTGGAGCGGAAGGGAGTGTCAGACTCTTACTGACTAAAACCCATCCGTGTTTCTCCTTATGCTCGTTGCGTTCCAGAGCCACGGTGACTCTTTCGAAAAAAATCCGCAACACGTGTCAGACCTACATCCGTAATGGAAAAACCCAATAACACATATTGTTCAACTTGGGAATCGAACCAGGGACAGGTACTCTGCAGTCGCTCTTGCGACCGCGAAATCGCAGGATTCTTACTATCAAAGTGTTGCGTACCTACTGACACTCTAAATAGAGAAAGTAAATCGCTTCCTAAACTTGTGTATCCGGTAAAGGAAAAAAATAACCATCTCGTTACAGGTGTCTCTCCAGTGCACGTGCACTTGTAACGAGTTAGATAATATATCTCTCTCGGCACAGTTCCACGTGGCTTTGAGCTCTGCTGACCTACTTTATGGTAAGCTGCTTGGAATTCTGGTAGGAACTTGATTGTTGAGCGTGTAGGGGGAAGGTGTAGCGTTTACGTACTAATACAGCGTGGCAAAACCCGATGTGTACAACTTTTAATTGCGATATTTATGAAAATAGTGTAGTTGACGGAGCCCCGCGCAACTACACTTTATAAGCAAGATATTATTTAGAGTTTGCGGTTATGTGTGGAAAATAATATCTGCTGAAAATAAAATCTTCACCTTTCACAGCCTAAAAAATTGATACGATTTGGTCTTGTTTTTATAAATTTTCGCAATATTTTTAGGTAGGTACTTATTCTATAAACATAATAATAAATATTCTGCTTTTGTAGTAAGGGTGTATAAACACCACAATACGTGCCTTTAGATAAGTCCATGGAAAAAATCAGGACTGCTGAATTTGGAGGTCAATTAACTAGGTATTTAGATTAATTGTCTAGAAAAAGTTCGTCCCACACTTCCACTTGTGTATGTCTTGATATATAGCTTGTGGTGCCATCTCATTAGTACCAGAAGTTTTCTTAGCTATGCAAATTAATTAGATGAAGTCAAAAATGGAATTCTTTAAATAGTAGTGATCAACAGCCATAGTAACAGCAGCACTTGCCATGTGGGCTCTATATAGAAGAAGAATGAAATTACTCCACCTAATTAGTCGGTCAAAGTGGATTATGAGCTCTTACGTGGATCAGTAAAGGATGCTCTTCATTCCAACAGTGTTTTTTTTTTAAGAAAATCTCACTTTTATCACCGAAATAGGACACGAAGCACGATTTTTTTTTTCCAGTAAAGTTTGGTCGTTCTACAATCTGGGGCCTAACCACCAACTCTTAAAGCAGTATTACTTTAATATTACTTCCAGTGGGAAAGAGACGGAGTAATACAGGACGTATAGCTCCGTCTCTTTCACACTGGAAGTAATATTAAAGTAATACTGCTTTGAGAGTTGGTGGTTTAGGCCCAGAGGACCAATTCTACTAATATTTAACACACGCAGCAGCAATCGCACAGTCCAAACTGTCAAAAATCTAAGGAAATTGAGGCTTTTTTGACATATTGCTACTGAGATGCCAATGCAAACGTTGCAGAATTGGCCCTCTGCTTATGATCATGGCTTGGATACTTTCATCCCGATAGTAAGTTACTGAGATAATTTTGGTCTTTCACGCTAGTAAAGCCGCTCGAAAAGCTAATATTCCTACAGTCTTTGATGGTTTCCTGAAGCGGAAGTTCACACCCAAAACCCACTCAGCAGTGTGAGAAGCCAGTAAACATAAGGTTTTATAGAAGGCTAGAAGCTATATTATGTTAATGAACCTGAAGAATGGAAAAATAAAGAAAAAAAAACGAATGACAGCGAAATTATTCACATTATTATTTTCGTTAACGACACACGCGTCGTTAATTCTAAACATAATTAATTTCATAATAAACTCCGTGTCATTAACACAGGATTGACCTTTCATCCTAATGAGTCCTTTAAACATACTATATATAAACAAAAATAAAGCTGAAGAGTTTGTTTGTTTAAACGCGCCAATCTCTGGAACTACCAGTCGGATTTGGAAACGTAATTTTTCTATATGATATCCACATTCAGAAAGCTATAGGCTATACGGGAACTGGAAATTCCTACGGGGACGAAAAAAAACGAGATTTGCGCGTACGAAGTCGCGGGGAGAAGCAAGTTATTTATAAATTCTCTAAAATTACTCAGTTGAATGAGTAATATTCAACGAACGAGATATTTTACTTGAAATGATTGAACACTTTGAATTGTTATGAAAACTACTTGAAAATATTAAACAGTAAACTTATAGATTTACTCAATTTAAAGCTAGTTAAATATTTTACTAGCCTTCAATTAAAATCAAGTAGCGTAGACTTAGTAGTAAACCCTACTACTAAGTCTACGCAGAAACATAAATGGCCTTTGAAAAGAATGTCTTAAAGATTCCAAACGGAGTCAAGTGTACATTAATGCTAGATCAAATTATATATCGCGAACAGGTGCTTATTGCCCTCATCGACTTTAGCAAAGCTTTCGATACTCTGCAGTATAAAACATTATTTAGTAGACTTGAACAAAGTGGTATACGGGGTCCTCTCTTAAAATGGTTTAAAAACTACCATAAAAATCGTCATACTGTAGTTCGCTTAGGTACTTGCCATAGTGATAAAATACCTACTAAAATGGGCACGGCCCAAGGTTCAATAATTGGCCCAACAGAGTATTTATTATATGTTAATGACATGTGTAATATTATTCCGGAGGACTCTGTATATCAGTTTGCCGATGACACGTGTTTGGTAACCCACCATAAAAACATAATTGAGGCTCAAACAGAAATGCAACGTTTATTTGATGACCTGTGTAAATGGGCACACGATGCGGGTCTGATAATCAACGCCAGCAAAACAAAGATTATCCATATACACTCCCCTTATATGAAGATTAGATATGTACCTACGGTAACTGCGCATGACCACCAGTGCCTGCATCGTGGGCCCTCAGCATGCATGTGTGCGTGTCCTACGCTAGAGGCTGTCGACCAGCACACCTACCTCGGCCTCATAATAGACAAGCATTTCAATTGGGGACCACACATTGAGAGTTTAAGTAACAAACTTAGGTCTATTAACGCCAAGTTGGCTATCCTCAAATACAAACTTCCCTTCCACACGTTACGCATGCTGTATCTCGCTCTGGCGGATTCAGTCATAAGCTATGGGCTTACTAGTTACGGACGTTCTTACAAAACCTATGTAGAAAAAATATATAGACTACAACTGAGTATGCTTAAAACTATTGTGCCAAAAAGGATTAAACTTAAATATAAAGATAACGAGTTCGGATTATTTAAATACTGCAAAATTATGTCAGTCTTTGATAAATTCAGGTCGGCAATTATCTTAGACAAGTTTATTTATATTAATTCATTAACTTTAAACAGTAGACCAAAACGGTTACGTGATCTTAGTTACCTGCCAACATATAAACTACCTACAACTGTAAATGTGTATGGTATGAGAACGTGGGAATATATATTACCTGATACTTTAAATAAAATACCTAAAAATGTGCAGTCTAATATTGTCACTAGCTCCTATACAAAATGTAAATTGATGTTGAAGAAACATTATATTGAAGGTCACCTTTAATGTAATGTTTTTTCAATATTAATATTAATATTAATATCACATTGGTATAAGTTTTAATAACTTATGCCTATTATATTATATATTTTAAGTAACATAACCTGTGATCGAGTTTGCTTCCTCCACTGTGTCACATAAACCTTTAAAGGTTTTAGACTAGTGGTATATGTCTTCATTATTATGTAGTGTATTATGTTGGAAAAATAAAAAAAAAAAAAAAAAAAAAAAAAATGGGATATTTTACTAGGTATGAAAAGTCCTCTTCGTAATTTGTTTACGTGAAAAAAGAAAAAATACGTGTGCAGTATTTTTTTGAAACCTGTCTGACGTAATTACTAATAAGATATTTCAAACATATCATGAAACAGGCAAGTGATTCCACATTAGGTCCCTCTTGAAAGTAGAGGAAAAACGATTAATGCAACCCCCCCCCCCGTCTGGGGGTGGCCCATGTCTAGCAATGGACGTCTTTCGGCTGATATGATGATGTGATGATGAAGCTTTACTAATTTGTCTGAGTACAGCGAGCTCCTACAATATACCCTCTGGCTTGTAGCTATAAAACATACTTAAAAGTATGCAGACCAAAGAAATAATCATATAAATAACTGTGATTACAATAAAGTAAATTAAAAATGCCAACAACAAGGAGTTTATTTTTGTAAATCAAAGAAGGATATCATACACGCGCATAATAAAGAAAACTAACGAAGAATAAAAATCAGCACGTGCTCGCGAAACATTTAATTAAAAAACTAATTAGAAATCTGCAATCTTCATAAGAAATTACAGTTGTTTACTGAAATAAATTCTGACTAACTTGGTACGATCGTAAAGTAAGTGCAGTTTTGTAGTATGTAAACATACACACGCACACAGATATAGTACCGTAAACTTTATAAGTAGATTAAGCAAATTGGAACTTGGTTACTGCTATCATGGTAAACCTAATTTGTGAATTGCGAACTATTCAATATTTTTAAATCAGGACTTCCTATTCAAATTACTCTTGGGAACATTACCAGCTGACAGCGGCGTTGAAGACGAATTTTTTGATGCTGTATTTTAGTTTGTTACAAGTTTTGTGTATTTTTTAGTTTTCAATATTTTAAAATCAGGATTTCCTAATAAAATTACTCTTGGGAACATTACCAGCTGACAGCGTTGAGGACGGATTTTTTGATGCTGTGTTTTAGTTTGTAATAAGTTTTGTGTATTTTTTCGTTTAAGTTATTATTATAGTTAAATAAAATTATTTAGAAAAACTACAGTTTCAACAACTTCCTAGCTTATTTACCAACTAGTTGGGTCGGCTTACTGGAAGCAGCTGAATACCAGTATTTTACATGGATCGACTGAACATTTGATCTCTACAACCCGGTAACTGGGCAACAGACCAACAGTAATGACAGTAATGACAGCCGAGATCAACTGCTTAACGTGCTTTCCGAGGCCCGGAGAAGTTTCGGTACGTCATGAATGCAAGAAGGGTGTAGAACGACAAGCGTTGTTAAACTATGGTAGGAGCTAGATAAACTTGCAATAAAGTACATTGACCTTTCCCTAATATCCCTTCGTAGATACCCGAACTATAAATTATGAACCACTTTTCATTACTAAAGAACGTAAAGGATCACGATAGAAGTCGAGTCTGGACAACTTTGTCGTCATTTCTGGTTTTGATATTAATAATGTCAATAAATGTCAATGACCGTTAATGCACATTTATCTGGTGTCTACCATATCTATTTCTTAGATCGACTTTCGAATCTAAAGTGTACCAAACCCTTAATTTATTGGCAATTGCCTATTGCTACCCGGGGTACTGATTATCATTCCCATCATAAACACGTTGTGAAAAAGGGAAAGTAATACTCGTCCTGTAAAGCTCCGTCTCCCTCACAGCGCAATCATGATGGCATTGGCACGTTATAGCAGGAGGGCTGAACACAAACCTATTAAGTTTTGCTTGAAACCTGCTAGAAAGCCAAAATATTTAAGGCGAAGACAAGCGTAACTTAAATTATGTACTGTACCTTCACTTTGGCTACACACGCTGTGCAAAACTTAACACTTAGTCCAACTAAAACTTAGCCGTTCCGTTGACACCACTTTTAACTATAAGCTAGTGCTGTTAATCAAATCTCTTGAAAAACAAAATGGTAAAACAACTCTTTAGAAACTGTGCAATTAATAAAGTTAATTTACACAATATTATTCCTTACTCGACGCGTTATTTGTCTCAAATATATTTTGACTACTCCACTTTGCTTTATCGATATAATTTTGATCTTTCTCAGAAACATGTAAGGCCTGAATTATATACAGAAAAGGCGTGGTGAAGACTCGGCGTAGACGGGTGCAGGCAAGGCGTAAGGCACGATGCCATGCCGCCGCTTCAAAATCGAAACGGCGCGACGCAGGCACGCCGCAGGCACGCCGCTCGCCTGCGCCGCGTCGTTTGTGTATAATTCACGACGTGTCGCCTACCTATATTTTGTATTAAAACTTATTTAAGCGGCATCGTGCCTTATGCCTCGCCTGCGCCGCGTCTTCACCACGCCTTTTCTGTATAATTCGGTCCTAAGGGCCTCGACCAAGTGCGAGTCGGACTCACGACACGAAGGGTTCCGTATCATAAACCGAACAATTTTCAATTTAAGTTGGTTATTCTTGTTATAGCGGCAATAAACATACACTCTTCTGGAAATACAACCCGCTGACAGACAGACGGCCAGACGGAGCGGAGACCTTAGTAATAGGATTCCGTTGGTTACCTTTCGGGTACGGAACCCTAGAAAAGAGACCGTAACAGTTACAGGAATTAGTTTAGATTAAAAAAATAATAATTTGGAGTATACCGTTTGTAAACTTCTGTCTTAACTTACGGGTAGGTAACTACATAAAAAGGCGACAATTACTGTATACAGTGGTGGACTACACAAAGAGAATAGATATTGTATAGAAAAATAAACTCTATTGTACCCACAATTCTATTGCAAAACTGTTTAGATTGTTTTCATTAGCAAAGTGGCTTTTAGAAAAAGAGGACGCCATGTTAACTGAACGACCCGTCGTTATAAGTAGAACACTTTATCTTAATCAAACGTTTTATTTAATTTTTAGCCTAGTAGTAAAATTTTTTGGCGTTTTAAAGCGAGATATTAATCTGGTTCTGCTCTGAAACTTCTGGAAAAGGCTTCAGCAATTTGACCGTTCAAAGGTTAAACACCCGAACTCAAACCATTTATTTCAATTAAAACAATTACAGGCACTTTTGAATTGTCAAGGCAGGTCAGTCAAAAGTGCCAGGGTGGCGGATTGTCAGGGTTGCGGATTGCCAGGGTTGCGGATTGCCAGGGTGGTGGATTGCCAGGGTTGCGGATTTCCAGGGTTGCGGATTGCCAGAGTTGCGGATTTCCAGGGTGGCGGATTGCCAGGGTTGCGGATTGCCAGGGTTGCGGATTTCCAGAGTTGCGGATTGCCACGGTTGCGGATTTCCAGGGTTACGGATTTCCAGGGTTGCGGATTGCCAGGGTTGCGGATTGCCAGGGTTGCGGATTTCCAGGGTAGCGGATTTTGTTCGAAAGAGTTACCGTGGCCCTGGAAAGCAAAGGTCCCTAGGAGGAGCACGGATGGGTTTTAGTCAGTAAGAGTCTGACACTCCCTCTCGCTCCACCCAGAGTGGCAGGAATCATTTAATGATTTCTCATCCATAAAAAAAGGTCAGTCAAAAGAGATGAAGCTATTTGCACGTTCCAAAGTGCAGATATCTATGGAGAAGCACGTGCAAGAAACTTCACGGACACTCTTTTAAATCAATACATTTTTCCAATGATGGTAAACAAATTCGTAACAAATTCGAATAGCACCCCGTTAAGAAAATACGAGTCGTACATGCTGAAAGTGAAATGCATGTGCAGTCTAAAGGCTCTGGGTGATGGTGTGGTGATTATTCAAATGAGGAACATAACATTTACGATACTATACCTAAGCTTCATGAACATGCCTCTGATAGCTATAATATCCTCTAAAGCGGATTATGTTCCCCACCAACCGTGTCTCCACGTTGCCGTCGTGGTGGGGCTTGCGTGTCTCAGTGATCTTGGGGGCTTTGCCGGTAGAGCCACTCATGCCGGAAGGTCCCAAGTGAGAGACCAGACCAAGAGAGACACAAGAGGGGCACACCGTTCGGAGACTTGAGCAGTGTTCGGGTCCTCGGACGGTGTGCGTCTCATTGGCTTGCTCGCTGCTCTCTGGTACGCGTCTGATCATCAGACGTGACTGTGAGGGCAGCGAGCAAGCAGTGAGAGAGAGGGAGAGAGGAGGGGAGATAGGGACCGCACCCTTTAAAAGGACAACAATGGACAGTTCTGCTAAACAGATACTACCCCAGGGCGGTACGGACTGCACAGCGGTCCGAGAATCCGCCACGCCTCGTGCGTCAAGCCCCTCGTATTCTGGGGGGGGCAACAGGGCTGTCCACCAACCGTTTGCCGATGGCAACAAGGGCCGAGGAGGCCCCCGATCCGAACCATCCGAGGAGGACCCGATCGGTATTAGTTTTGGCTCGCCCGACAGAGTGTCGGTCGGGCGGAGCGCGGCAAGAGGCGCGCTATATTGGAGGAGGGGCTCGCCTGAGCGTCACCTGGGTGCAGAGTCGGAGTCCGAGTTGGACTCCGACGACCTGGTGACTATTAGCTCGGCGAGCTCTGGACCCGAGGGGGCGGGGGCTGCTGCGGAGGACTCCAGGTCCTTCCGCAAGCGGCCCAGAACAGAGGAAGACCGGGGGTCGTCCGGCAGCGAGGAGATTGCCTCGGCTCGCAAGATCCCCACCAGCAGGCGGGGCAAGGGCCGAGAGGGAGGCAAGGGGAGATTGCCCGCCTCCAAGGTGGCTGGTCAGCGAGCCGGGGAGCTCGTCGCTGACGGACGACCCCCCGTAGAGGGCGGTCGCAGGGCTCCTGGTTCGGAGTCCTCCGGCGGTGAGCCGGATGACTCCGGACAGGAGCGGGTCCGGAGGGCCGGGTTTGCGGAGGTAGTGGAGGCCGCGCTTCGCGATGTGGCCTTGAAGAGGAAATTGTCCTCTAAGAACAAGGCCATAAGCGAGGCGATGGCCTCCATTCTGGCGGCAGCGGAGGCTACCAAAGGTGGGCCTCCGCCGGACGAGATGTCCGAGCTGCGGGCGGAGGTCGCCCGCTTGGCTGCCGCCACGGAGCGTCTCCGTAAGGAGAACGAGGGGCTCCGCGCAGACCTGGCCAGGCTCCGGGGAGCCGGCCCACAGGGGGCGCCGCAAGGGGGGCGCAGGGAGGACGGCCGGCCCGTGCCGCAGGAGGGCCAGGTGCTGGACCTGGTGCGGCAGGAGTTGGCTGCCTTCCAGGCGCGGTTCTCCGTCCTGGAGGGCATCGTCCTGCGCCCCCCGCTAGCGAGTGCGGCGAGCGGGAAGGCCCCCCCAGGCCAGAAAAAGGCGACGTCCTATGCGGCCGCCGCGGCTGCCACACCGGGGTCGTCCGGCCTGGACAAAGGGTCCGGGCCGGCACCCGCGAAGTCGGTGCCGGGGAAACCGGACCCGGCCCCGGGAAAGAAGAGGAGGGGTGGGGTTGCTGCGCGGACGGCGAAGGCTCCTGCGCCGTCTGAGCAGCAGCTCCCCCCGGCTTCCTCGCCTTCAGCTCCTCCCCCGGCTCAAGCCGAATGGCAAGTGGCCGGGGAGAAGAAGAAGGCGGGAAAGGCAGCCAGGGCGGCCAAGAGGCGGGAGAGGAAGCGGCGGCAGAAGGCGCGAAGCGTCGCGGCTGCGCTCCGCCCCCCGAAAACAGCGGCTGTAGTACTTACACTACAGCCGGACGCGGCGAAGAGGGGCGTGACGTACGCGGACGTGCTCACCAAGGCGAAGGAGGCGATAAACCTTGGTGAGCTAGGCATCGTGGGGGGCCTTCGGCTCCGGGTCACCATGACTGGGGCCCGGATGCTGGAGATCCCCGGGGCAGCCAGCGGCCCAACCGCGGACGCTCTAGCCGAAAGGCTTAGGGCGTCCCTAAGCGCGGACGATGCCCGAGTGTCCAGGCCCACCAAGCGCATCGACATGCGCATCTTGGGCCTGGACGACTCCGTCACGGAGACGGAGGTGGTGGCCGCCGTCGTTAGGACGGGGGGGTGCTCAGCAGAGGAGGTGAAGGCGGGCACCCTACGTCCTGACAACACGGGCATGCGCACCATTGTGGTGAGCTGTCCCGTGTCGGCGGCCAAGACCATCTCGGAGGGCCGTAGGTTTTTGGTGGGTTGGGTTTCCGCGCAGGTCAAACTGCTGGAACCCCGACCTCTGAGGTGCTTCCGGTGCCAGGTGGGCCACCATGTAGGAGCTCAATGCACCTCGGAGGTGGACCGCAGCGGTCTATGTTTCCGCTGCGGTCAGCCCGGTCACAGGGCCGGCTCCTGCGACGCCGCGCCGCACTGCGCAGTCTGTGCGGCAGCTGGCAAGCCGGCCGACCACTGGGCTGGGGGTAGGGCCTGCGCCCCACCCACCAAAGCCGGAAACCGGAGAAAGCCCTCCGCCACCGCCGTCTCTGCCGCGACCGCCGCCACCGCCGCCGCTTCCTCCGCCGCCAAAGCCGGTTCCACTGCGGCTGCTGCTACTGCAACAGCCGCAGTAGAGCCCCTACAACGGGCTCCGGAGGGGGCTGAAATGGAGTGCCAGTAATGGCCCCATTTCACCCCCTCCTGTTGAACGTCAGCCACTGCGCCGCCCAGGAACTGATGCTCCTGAGCATGGCGCAGTGACTGATGCCTGTGGACGGCGAGCAATGGGTAGCTCGCCGTCCGATCAGAGCAGGCCCGGGTTGACGGCGCGCTGTGTTCTACGCGCGCCAAGCCAGCAGTCGTCAGCATGGGTCGGGGCCCGTTAAGGCCAGAGCCTACCAGGGTTGCGGATTTGTTCGAAAGAGTTACCGTGGCCCTGGAACGTAAAGGCACTGAGAGGAGCATGGGTGGGTTTTAGTCAGTAGAAGTCTGACACTCCCTGCCGCTCCACCCAGAGCGGGAGGGGTCATTTGATGATTTCCCATCCAATAAAAAAAAAAAAAAAAAGCGGATTATGTTCCACCACTAAAATATTAGGTGCCGATATTTTGTAATACCTACTTGAACTAATATAATATTATAATTCATATTGGTATAACGTAATATTTCTATATATATAACAGCAGTTTAGTCAAATATTGATTTCCAAATACTTTCATAGCTGCCCTGTTGGTCTGTGTTCGTAATAGAAAATTAGTGACTGACGAAAAGTTGTTTTCAAAAAAAAACTTTTTCATAAAAAATTGTTTTTTTTTTCAAATCGGTTCATAAATGACGGAGATATGAGGTAACAAACATAAAAAAATACAGTAGAATTGAGAACCTCCTCCTTTTTTGAAGTCCGTTAAAAATATAACCAATTTGAAAAATAAATATAATTTCTTATTCATTATAATTTATTATTTAATGGCGTCCTATCTCAAGATTTACTACAACACTCGGTTTCCTCAAACCAGCGAACACCGCAATGGTTTGCTACATACAAACGACCCGCCGCCATGACGGAGGCGTCCCCATAGATTTCCATAACAAACGACCTCGACGTCTGTAAACAACGGCCCCTCACTAGGTCGACTGTCCAGCTAATGTAACGCCATCCACACTCGCATCCTCCTGACATTGCTCACTCCGCCCTGGCATTTACAACACCTACCTAACAAATAGATTCTGTCGTAAATATGGCATGTCAATTTATAGAAAAACTAGCTTCTGTTTAACGGTAATGTACTTCCGAGATTAAAGTATCAAATGTCCTAATCCAGGACATAGTCGAATCAAGTTTCTACCAAATTTGTTCAGCCGTGAAGACGTGAAAAAACTTAATTACTTTCGAATTTTTAATTTGATTGATTTTTTTGTATTTACTTTTGCAGCGGCTTCGTGCCCATCAAGAACGATCCTATAAGAACGTACTTCTGAGATTAATGGCCCTATTTATAAAAAAATATCATGGCCTTCCTTTTTGCTTCGCCGTAGTCGGGTAAAAAACTAACCATGTGATATGTTTAAACGTTGCTGAGCAGGCTCTTAATTGTTTATTTAGAATCAGCTAATCAGTATTTAAATAAAATAAGCATGTGGTCTGCGAGTTTTTATAAATAAGACTTTCAAATAATATCGTGCTTCCAAATTCACAATTTCTCAAGCTCGATATGTCATATCTACACCCCCTTTAAATACGGGACTCGGTAAATCCCTCCCATTGTTTAACAGAAAGTTCTGATTGCGTCACATTTCGTTGTCTAAATAATCTTTTGAACATAACAAAAGGGGGAACTTTGGTCCAAATATAAAGTTAGCCCATTAAACGTGTGATTGGATACCCAATGATATTTCTCCAAGTTAACCAATTGTTACGAATTGAGTGTTAGTTTTGTACCCTTCTCGCGATTGTTTGCTACCGATAAATGGTTTATTTAACACGCTGTTCGCACATTTTTTTTATCACTTAAGATAAAAGTTGTAACTGTGCTTAATCATTTAAGGAGGTTCCTTTTTCTGTTTTTGTTCATGCCAATTCTCTTACAACTGATGGTGATATAATATAATAGAGTCATTTTCGATTGTCTTAATTTTAAGAATACACAGTTTAGAATTTGGATATGGGAGTAAACAACAAACGAAGGCTTATCTTTAACATTCAGGAAATTTAGTTTTAGGTTTATAATTTTGTATGCATGTCAGTTCTGCGACGGTAAATACTTTTTCTCTCTTTCTTTTTTAAGGCATCATCATCATTTTGTAGTCATTCGCTTTCTAAAGCCAAAAATGATTAAAAGTCAAGTAAAGACCTTTATAGTCAAAGTGACATCCAATCAACGATAAAGATTTTTTTCTCATCTGCTAGCCTTTTCCTAACTAAGTATATTGGGGTCGGCTTCCAGTCAAACCGGATTCAGCTGAATACCTACCAGTATTTTACGTGGAGACCTACCAGACCTCCACAACCCATCAATTGGGTAACAAGGTACTTCTTGGCAAGACTGTAGTCAGATTTTTCTGCCTTCTTACGACCTTTACGATTGCCAAAATTCTAAAAATGACAGCCGGGAAAAACGGCTGAACGAGCTTTCAGAGGCATGTAGGAGTCTCAGCATGTTAAGAAACTCACTCATCCACAGACCAACCTGTGCAAGTGTTGCTTAACCTTGAAGATCGACCCATGCAGCTGTAATGATTAGTGAAAAGTTTAAAATATGGGATTTGATTCGAGATCGCATAAGCTATCGATATGCCCAATGAACTAAATGACTATTGAAATAATTTCTTTATTTCAATAGTCATAAATCGCTGACTGCAGTTTGTCTAGAGTTGGCACTGGGCACACACTTTAACTGGGTAACATGGAATTTCTTGGCAAGAATGCTGTCAGATTGTTTGGGTATCTACGAAGGGATATTAGGTAAGGTAAATGTACTTTATTGTAAGTTTGTCTGACGCCTACCATAGAGCCTCTGATAGCTTTAACATGGCTTCAACAAGATTATCTACATAGTCCGTTAGAATAACAAAATCTCTGCCACATCCAGCTTTTACCATATAACCAACTTACATCACTGTACCCGCTTCACGCTTGCAGCTACAATCTGTCATAAAGTTAGTTCTCGGAAAATTCTGTGCAAATGTAAATCAAAGACGATGTCGCTTCCTTTACTAATTCAGTTAGTCGCTTCGCATAATTATGAACAAAGTGGAGGAGACTGGATTATAAAGTACAAAGTCTGTGAAGTAACCGCTTGTAATCTTCTGGATGGTATGAGAAAATTAACAAGTGTAGCGCCACTCTAAAAGTTTCAGTTTAAAATGGATTTTTGAGACTTCGGAAAGTATGCGTCGCGACTTCGGTACCTACTCTAGCTCCAGGGTTGCGGAATTTGTTCGAAAGAGTCACCGCGGCCCTGGAACGCTATGGGCATAAGGAGGAACACGGATGGGTTTTAGTCAGTAAGAGTCTTACACTCCCTCCTGCTCCACCCAGAGCGGGAGAAGTCATTTGATGATTTCCCATCCAAAAAAAACCTACTCTAGCTAGTCGCTAAGCGAGTGTTTGATAGATGTGATGTTTGCTCTCACTTTTGCACGTAATGATCATCTGTAGTGTAGTCTCGCTCTGTCGTTTCGAATACATTGTTTTGAAGTGTCGTCGCTAAAGATTCAACTGTCTTTTGATTCGATTTTTAAGCGGTAAGTTATTTTATGTAACTGTCATTTTATGCAATTAAAAGAAATAAGGCAGGTGCCAGATAAACTAGCAATAAAGTACATTGACCTTTCCCTAATATCTCTTCATAGATACCCGAACAATAAATTATGAACCGCTTTCCATTACTAGAGAACGAAAAGGATCACGATGGAAGTGGATTCAGGACAGCTTTATGTTTTTATTTCTGTTTTTGATATGTAGAAAGTCAATTAACGTATGTGGATCAATGACTGTTATTGCACATTTATCTGGCGCCTACCATATATTCTATGAAACTGATTTTATAAAGATGGCTCTTGTAAGCGAAATGGCCCCCACTTCACCTCGATTTAAAATTCAGACCCTTCTGTGAAAGCCACCATTAACCAATTATATTTAAAGCGTCAACCTCTTATCTAACACACTTAGTCAAAGTACTAAAACGTCTAAACGTGTGAAGTTTACATCATATGAAACTTAATTAATAGCATGTAATCAAATAACGAAGAAACATTACTCGTTTGATGTGCTAAGTGTCCATTATAACTTGGCACGCGGCGAACGTTGGAACTAATAACAATTTATAATGAATCTCACTATATTTTGACGTTAGTCTTGACAACTAGCGCTACTCTAAAGTTTCTATTTATGTTGGTTACCTTGTATAATCTTGAGCATTTAATTAGAATCAGATATCACAGCAAAGTTGCTACGATATAGGGTTTCCGGTAATTCAAAGACGATATTCGTTATTGTGTTTCGGTTAAGTAATTCTTCATGTTTATTTTAGGTACCTACGTAGAGTATTTAAGGATTGGTTGGACATATTTCTCCTAGAGTTGGCAGAGGATTATTAGCCAGCCCACATAGCGCGGCATGCGCCGGCGTCCCGGCCGTCCCGTTTTACGTGAGGAAATCGCAACAAAGCCGGCGGCCATTTTGTCGGCGAGGCAGCGCGGCATCGGGGGAACAGTTCGTTCACGGCTTTCAATGAGAGCTGCACTTGCCGGATTTGTCGGCAGCTTTCAAGTCAAGTCGCCGGCAGTGCTGCCGGTCTGTGTGGATTCACCATAAGACGAGTCACTGTCCAAGCAAGCTTCTTACCAATCCAGATTTTAAGCTGGTATACTGAGAAGTACTTATTATGTGGGAAAAAGCTATCAATGATACTTTGCCTGGTCCAGGTAACACCACTAGACAGCTGAGGCAGTACGATTTTTTTGTATAGATGGGAAATCATCAAATGACCCCATCCGCTCTAGGTGGAGCGGGAGGGAGTGTCAGACTCTTACAGACTAAAACCCATCCGTGCTCCTCTTAGTGCCCTTTGCGTTCCAGGGCCGCGGTGACTCTTTCGAACAAAATCCGCAACCCTGGGATCAGTACGATAAGCGAGTTGAGTCAAACAACGAGGTAAATAATGTTATATATTATATACAAATTGTACTTATTTACCTGTAGAGGTAAGCGATACTATGATAAACGACGCTTTCACGCTTCAGGCACATGACACGAGGTGTCGTGAAATTCTGTAGTGCATGTAATATAGTTACGGTATACAGGGAAGAGGAATAGCGTGTATTTTATTTGACATAATAGTTAAGTGTTTTGTAATATGAGTTTCAGTACAAGGTGCTTATACATGTCAAGTTTTCAGGGAGATTATTTGTTGTTGGAACAGCGATTTAGTGCAATTTCGGTGTTGTTGAGTCAGTGAATGTATGTAGTTATGTATGAGTTGAAAGTTGCATTGAAAATGTTGGAACTTCCGACCAGACAGACGGTTGACGTGTTCGGTGGGCCGACGGTTGTGGTCGGGCTGTTGTATACCTGTGTAAGCACAGGTATACAACAGCCCGACCGCAAAAGCGGTTAACTCTGCTGCAGGATGTAGAACCGAAATTTTATACAACGTGTTACAAAATAAACGCAATGCCTTATAGGGGATCATTGTGTTCCTTATAATGAACTTTTAACCTTTTTACTGAAATCGCGAAAAAAAAATCGACTGCTTTTTCATCAATTGCTTCCTTCCTTTACGAAGTGTTCAACGTGACTACAGAGTCAGACCCCCCAGTTTTGATGTGACTCGGCCTTAATAGACCGCTTTGTATGCCACTTGAAAGTCATTCAGGATAAAACGCAGTAAATGAAATTCCTTTTAAAAATATACTTAATTTTAAAAACTAAAGCACCCAGCCCCACAGCATCCCTATTTGGGAGGATAAACAAATTCTTCAAAACAAATCAAACATGGCTGCTGACACGGTCTAGCGGTCACGAATTCAAGAGTCTCTACCAAACGCCTAACAAGTCACTGGCCGTCGACAAAGAAGGCGGAACAAGCAGTCTGCACCGAATTGCTTCCTTCCTTTACGAAGTGTGCAACGTGACTACAGAGTCAGACACCCCCGTTTAGATGTGACTCGGCCTTAATATACCGCTTTGTATGCCACTTGAAAGTCATTCAGGACAAAACGTTGGTTTATAAAACGTTTCTTTTGTATAAATATTCACGTTTATTGTTGTTTCACGGATTTTAGGTCGGAAACTGAGTGCTAGGGGTGTTGGGGTGCGTGCTTCAATTAAGATGTTTATCACTTTATGCATCATATTAAATTGGATAATATTCTAAATATTATCCAATTTAATGTCAAGTGACTCACATCAAGTGAGTCCATCGTTTAACCAGCCATACTATTCATAATACAAGTACAATGATACATGCAAACAGGGTCCAATTATATCTTAACTTATTGTCTTAATTGGACCCAAGACTAATAAAGCCGATGATTCAATGAATCGTGGACTTAACAATGAACAAATAGCTACTGAAATCGATTTAATGATCGTAACCTTGCTAAGAATGAATGAGCACATTCGCAAGAAGTTGGTAGAATCATAACATCATTAATTTGTTGTATTCGTTTGTTCTTAATTAGTAACTTTGTGTGTATATGTACCGCATAGTGAGGTGAGGCACCCCGTTTCTATATTTATTGTATAATTTTTCTGTCCTTTAAGTTGCACCTGCCATGTTGTCTCTGCACCACCCTAAGGTCGACTGGTAGAAAATGCCTATAGCATTAAGTCCTCCTTTGTATAGTGTTTTACTAGTGCATAAAGTTTTAATAAATAAATAAATGATTGGGTTTGTATTACCAAAGCAATGTGAATGGCTTTTCAAATCCAATGTCTATAGAAATTTTCCGTTCCGCTAGGCAAATGGGGACAGAAGTACCTAAGCGTTCAATATTGTTTTTGAATAATCCTGAGTGAAATTCAGAAATACACTTTTTTAAATATTTAATTTCACATAAACCTAAATGTTAGGTGCATGGTTTCAATTGGTTTCGGTAGCGGTTTTAAGAGGACTGCTTGTTCCTCGATATAAAATAATTGGCTCTTACAATATCTTATTTTTTTCCATAATGAAAACCAATATAGGTACCTACTATTAATGTAGACCGTACCAACCAATATAAAAATTAAACCAAAAATGCACAAATGAGAAATTTCCCCAAAAATTCAAGACCTAAATAAATTCGCAGCAAAAGTTCTAACTTATTCAAATCTGACTGAAAATAAGGCGGAGCGAATATTCAAGCAATGAAGAAGAAGCAACACTTGCTGGTAATGCGGCACTCATTCAAACTGAGCACCACTAAATCAAATTAAAATCACAATAAGGAGCTCTGCGCCATTTCTAACGGCTTTAAGTAATGTTATCCAACTTTTGTCTTTATCATTTTGTTTTAAAACATGAAATAACTGGTTTCACAGGTTCAAAGTCTTGAGCCCCCAACTATGATCATCATTTACTTCTGCAACTTTGGGCATTTCTCTCTTCTTGGTGTCAATGATATCTGATCGGCAACAATAGGGTAGATGACTAAAAAAACCTAATTAGTCAGTCAGATATATTTCCAAAAAATATTGTACACAATCATATTTTTCTTTTTTCATGAAAACAAAAAACGAAAATGATACAGTGCGATGAAAACTCGTGTGACGTCACGGCATTGTACATTTTATACATAGAAGTGACGTGACAAGCCCCCACTCCTGATCTTTGATGCGTTTTATCTTCATCAATTTGTATTGATTTTATATAGCAAATAATGCGTGTCCAATATTTTCGATAATCTAACTGACGAACTAAATATAATCATATATTTTATTTACTAAGCAACCATCCCTATTATTAAATCCATGTCTTTCCAGTGGTAGCTTTTTCCTAGTACATGTAGTTAACGTAAATCATCGTGTATCATACATAGATCACTTTTTATCAGGGAAGTTGTGAGGATACCGTACTAAAAAGAGTTTTTCAATAATTTTCAGGATTAATGTCAAGTTTTTCACGTCACGTCAGCCACATGTACAATGGACCACAAGCCATGAGTCTCCTGGTGGAAGGCGACATCGAGACTGGCTGAAAAAATGTTGGCGAGATGATTAAAGGCCCGTATTCCAAAACGTAAACTCCAACTCCATCGGAGCTTGTCATCAGTTTTCGTGCTCATGAGATGAATTTTAGAAATCGCGTTTACGCATTTGCTTGCTCATCTCTTGAGTACGAAAACGTCAATTAGACAAGCTTTCATTGACATTTTCGTGTTCGAGTGGAGTTGGAGTTTACGTTCTGGAATATGGGACTACTTAGAGTGCTTGTTCGAGATGGCTTAACGCAGGAGAAGTTCTCGAAAGGATTCATTGGAAGACTTTGCTCAGCAGTGGGACTACAATGGTAAGATAGCAAAGGTATTTCATATTTTTTAATTCATAGTTGAGTTAACTGTTTTATTAATTTTCAAATGGTCTCAACACCCTGAAATATCACAGACAAGTCCAGGCTAACTTCGATCGTGAAACCAATGTGAACACACAAAACTAAAAGAGCGAACTACTCGAAATTGCGAACTAAATTCAACATTCCTTGCAAACTAAAATGTTGAAGACTAACCTAACATTTCCGATATTCGATATTCCGTCGGCCACCGATAGTATTTGTAATATTCATGAGAATTTCTCGTAATCGTCTGTTCGGAAAGCAATCATAAAATTCGTTTTATTTGATTGCACTAGGAACTTGTTAAGTACTATAATGTTATTATTTCCACGATGATAATACGTTTGAAATAAAACTTTAAGTTATTCCTTTAATCAGTAAAATTTTACTGTTTACCTCTATTACTAGTTTGTTACCTATAATACTTGGGTAATATATGGTAACGATTTATTAAAGGCCAATTTTATCAATGAAACTGAACGCGATCAGCGAATAAACCACGATTATGAGTTGTCAGTGTTATTATTTTTCTATGGAATATTTGCAGTGACAGCTCTTGAACGCAGTTTATATGTACTGCAAAGCGATTCTGTAAACATGTCGAAGTGAACACCCGGGCGGGGCGCACGACGGGTGAGTTGTCAAATCATACAAATAAGATGGAATGACAGCTCTATTGTCGTTCACTCCGCCTAGGTGAACACCGTGAGATGTCGACAGAATCGGCCGGCTGATCGCGTTCAGCAGTGCGATTCCGTAAACATGTCGAAGTGAACACTTAGGCGGGTTGCACGACGAGTGAGTTGTCAAACCATACAAATAAGATGGAATGACAGCTCTATTATCGTTCACTCCGCCTAGGTGTACACCGTGAGATGTCGACAGAATCGACCGGCAGTTTCATTGGTGGCTCTTAGACGTGATGCACACAGGAAAAAAGGTGGAATTATCTATAAGACTTCAGTCTACTAAGGGGTGTTGAAGAGATAAAGTAGCAGGTGCATTGTTCAATCCCTCCAGATAGAATAAAGAATAATGGAAAGATACATATTTAGGTACATAACAGGTATTTTTTTATAAATTTTATAGAAATAAACCATTTTGTTACAGAGATATTTAAAAGAATAGGGAATGTCTGTGACCTGTGTGCATTTGAGATCAGGGGGCCTACCACAACCTCTTAAAACAATATTACTTTAATATTACTTTGCGTTCCGCTCTGTTGGATTTTCAACGCTCGGATCAGAGCCGAGAGTTGAAAATGCAACAACAGAAATTACAAAGTAATATTAAAATAATATTGTTTTAAGAGGTTGTGGTAGGCCTCCTGTGTGCTTTATTTGGACAAAAATTCGCAGCGACCCAAGCTCGAAATTAAATGTAATTTTATAACACTTGCAGCAACAGTTTGTCACGAAAATGAAAACACACATAGTTTATTACCGAAAAAAATGTTTCGGAGTAAAATTTTACTAAAATAAATAGTTTGGAACGCCTCCCTGATCATTACCGACACAAATTGTTTTCCGTCTGACCTGTTTTTCTTTTAGACGAAAAATAAATCAGATTATTGTGCGCGTGACCTTTTCCGAACGAATCAATGGCGGATTAGAAGCAATCCGTTATCCCAGTAATCAGAAACACGATACTAATATTTGTAGAGGCATTAGCTAGCTATTTCTTTGCTCAAGGACTTTTTTGCTTGCTTGTTTACTTGCGAGATAGTTGATCGTGAATTGTATCGGTTGGTATGTACTGTAAGAGCCTCTTTGCGCAGCATCTGGCTGTTCATATCTACTTTGGAAGTGGCTGGTAAGAATAAGAATATTTGAATTCAGAAATATTATTAGAACGGGTTTTGTTTTAAAGAGCGGCAGAGGTTATTCGAATCTCCGAGCCATGGCCATATAACCATAATTCGTGTTTAATTTATAATATTTGCTAAGTAGACCCCAGGCCATAGCCCTGTGGTCTACAGTACCTACCTACTTTGCCTATGTAGGTACTATCGGCACAATCGATTTCTGACTCGTCTTAAGTGTATTTTCACAACATAAATATATTGTAATGCCATTAGGCTTGGTCATTGTGATTTTATTGATTGCGATGTACTTTTCCCGAATTTCACTTAGCCACCTCCTCCACTTTGCTTTACCGCTCGTTCTAGGATATTGTAAAAATGGCGCCCAGGTCCTCTCCGACTACGACTACGACGACTGTAAGATGAAATCAATATATAATATAATAATAAAAATCACGTCAGTCTTTTCGCCTGACCGACGCGATTTTTTTTTACTGATGAATTGACATGCTCTATAGTCTACCTTCATGAAGAAATGTATTTCTTTCTTCGTTGGCTCAACGACCCAAAATTCTTCTACAACTAAACCGGGATTCAAGATTCACAATTTTTTCCTTTAAAAGAGCAAACACAAAAACTCCCCATAAATCAAAATCCCATTGAGAAAACCCTCTTATTAGGGTTGCAAAAAGGTGATTTTTTGAATACCTTTGGTTACGACAATATGGAGTTTGGTCAAATACTTTAATGGTTCCCCTTTATAATTCTATAGTAAATCTGATCCCAAAGTAAGGACCATTGACCTACATATAAATGTAGTTTGGTACTAAACTCTTCAGAAGGCTCCACAGAAAACCATTAAATACTAATTGCTCATTAAAATACTTTTAAGATGCCATATTAGTCCTAAAAGTTTTTATATTTTTAAGTACTTACTGACATTTTCACGTAAATAGATAACTTAAATTGAAAAAACAAAGTAGAACTACAGTTTGCTCCTGAAACCACTTAATTCGCTACTTTCAAAGCATTTCAGCAAAATGAAGACACTTGGAATAGTAAGAACTTTTGCGGCTGTCACAATCAACATAACTCGTCTTGCTTCAAGTCTCTATCAGGAAAATGCAGCAAAAACGGAAGCTTTGTATCATGGCATAAGAAAAGATAAAGTACTGTCTAAAAAGCTATTTGAGATGTAGTTATAACTCACAATAACTTTCGAACAATTTTGAATTTATTTTTATTTCAATTTTATATACGGTGGTACATAGGCGGAAATGCCATAAAGCATTGAATGGTGTTACCGTTTTGAATACTGGGCCAAAGATATTTTTTTTTTGCCATCGACACCCTAAGAAGAAGAAGAAGACCATGACTAGTACTGGTCAACCATTGGGTTAAAAAGACTATACTGTGGTATGTGTACAAAAAATAATTCTCACTAATATTATAATTTGAAAGTGAGTTTGTCTGTTCATTTATTTGTTTGTAACCTCTTCACGGCTTAACGTATAACGTCTATCTACATTTACGCGAGCGTAAATGTAGATAGACGACAAGACATTGTGACAATTCTAAGTTATGTAAACTTTAAACATACAAAGGCGGGACAGCCTGTAAAGCTGGACAGGTGTATACCAAATAGCTTGTTTGACTGTATATGAAACATTAGCTAGCGTCGAAGGCTAGCGTTGAACGTCTGTCTAAGCTTACACTGTGACCTACAAAGATAGCTAAGTAGGTAGATATGCAGCAAACATTACCAGCCACATGGATACATCAACCGCCAGGCATTAGGGGACACATTAACTCAAGGCTACCCCCATTAATTACCCCTACACACCCCGCTTCGGATGTAACCGTGATGATATCTACCTCAAAGACTTCTGGTTCACATAAATTCAGCGTACATTATCTGGAGATTCGAATATCTTTTTTAAAATCATTCGTTTTAATATTGTACAAAATGGCAAAATTCAGAGACAAAAATTTTGATCTCCGTTCCAAATTTTTCACAGGTTTCGAATTCCATTTTAATATTACATTTCCGCAAAACTAAACAATTTCACTTTTCTCAGGATCGGAGGTCGAGGAAATATTAATAAACATATTTTGAACTGAAAATGTCGCTATTAAGTTTTACTCAAATCCTCATTGAAAGCAATTCAAATACTTAATAATTTCCTTCATTATTAAAATTAATTTAATACGAAATGATAGCAAAATGTGAGCAATTTCGGCAAAAGCATGCGATTGTCCCAAATGCGATTTGCGGGGTCAATTTACATAAAGTCAATGGGAAATAACTGCCGTATGTGAAATTTGATAGAATTGCAATGCACTTTATAGGTGGCATTTTAAACCCGTTTTTTGTCGCTGTGAACTGTCACAGACAGTAATAACGCGACTGTTTTAAAACGTGCTGTTGCATCGTTTCTGCTGAGCCATAAAAGGTGGTCGGAAATTCAATGACTTGGCCAACCTTACCGGACGGTCTTCCACGCATACTTTAATATCCACCGAGTCCAGGGGGCTTAGACAAAAACTTTTCTGTAGCGTTAAACGCGCGATTATCATTAGGTGTGGAAAGGTAAAGTCATCACCATACATTTTGTCGTCAGCGTCAGCGACATAAAAATGTATGGGAATGACATTAGGTCTGGAAAGGAAACGTCATCACCTTATGTCATTCCCATACATTTTGTCGTCAGCTTCAGCGTTTAACGCTATAGAAAAGTTTTTTTGCCCCCAGGTGCGTTTTGATATATTTTTGCAGCTCCTTAAACCATTTTGACATTATCTACCTCACCACAGCTATTTTAATATCTCGCTCGGTTCTCGTTTCTCATCTGTTACTCTCAATGAAGATATTACTCGGACCGTAATAATTTATTTGACATTCAGAAGTGTCGTGATAGCGTCCCGAAATGAATAAATGATTTCAAATTATACATTTTCTCGGAAGCACGTAAGTTTGATTGAGGAATTAAAGTAGTTTTCTAGTTATTTTGTTATTGTTATTTTATTAGATGGTTTAATATTCTGAATTGTTTGTTGTGGTAGTTCGGTATTTATTTCAATCCTGAAAAAATCTTCATGGCTTATCGAAACATCATGTTATCGTGAGTTTTAGTAAACGAGTCTGGATTTATTATCACAAACTTCAAATCGTTTGTAGTGCGGGTTCCAACGCATCAGCTCGAGATGTTCCTCAAAGCAGAGTTTTGGCCGAAGGGTGTCGTGTATCGACGTTTCCGCGGCCAGCTGCGCGACACCAGTCAGCGAAACACGACGCCGTCATTTCGTGTGCAGTAGTTTATAGTTTAAATTTATTGTAATATATATATTATTTTGTTTATAGTTATTGTTTTATGTACATGTATATTATTTTATGGGCCCTAGATGCCTGAAATAAAAGAATAAATAAAAAAATATATTATATAATTTTTCGTGAAAATATTAATTTTATTTGTGTGCTAGATACCGATTGTGTTTGCGGTTGGTACGAGTAGCTCTCGTTTCTCAGGAAACTTGATAAACTCTGAAGTATTTGGTTTAAGCATATCTACCTGTGTATATAAATTATATACACAAGTAGATAAGGAGGTATGTAAGGAGTTTCTTGCACGTTGTTATCCATACAGATCTACGCTTTGGAACGTGCAAATAGCTTCATCTTTTTGTGCGACCGATCTTGACAATTCAAAAGTGCATGTAAATGGTCTAATTGAAATAAATGCTTTGAGTTTGTTGAGTTTTGAATAGCTACCAGAATATGGTTAGACTAATAAATAATATACCAAAAATTCAACCATTTACACATGTGTTTTTTTTACATGTTTGTATGTAAATATAGCATACTGTAGCAATCCTTATTACAGCATGCGGGCTGTCAGCGTAGTAGTCGGAGCCCGCTGGGACTAGAGCCTGCCAGGGTTGCGGAATTTGTTCGGAAGAGTCACCGCTGCCCTGGAACGCAAAGGGCATTTGCAGGAACACGGATGGGTTTTAGTCAGTAAGAGCCTGACACTCCTCTCCGCCCCGCTCAGAGCGGAGGGTATCATTTGATGAATTCACATCGTTAAAAAAATAGCATGCGGGCTGCCAGTAAATTCCGTCTGCTTTTGCCAGCATCAGGTGGAATTAGAATTAGTTTTAAAAACAAAAGTAAAATAAAGGTCAAGTAGCTAACAAATACTAGGCACGTGTGAAAAATAATTTAAAAGTTACTCAATAACTAATCCTTACTTCCTTACCTATCCTTACTAATATTATAAACGCAAAAGTTTGTATGTATGCATATATGGATATTTGTTACTCTTTCACGCAAAAACTACTGAATGGTTTTTGACATGAAATTTTGTACAGAGGACTTATAGATACTGAATACTAACTAGTAGAAAATATAAAAGCGGAGTAAAAAGGGGGAGGGGAAGAACTCATAGGGCATCAAAAAATTCGCCAACAGAGGTAGATTATAATCTGGAATAACAAGTAGAATTCTTTTTATCCCGAGAGTATGCTCCCTTGGGATAATTTTCGACATTTGACGACACGGTGTGCACACATTTGTGACGACACGGTTGGCGCAGTGGTTGAGCGGTCGACTGCTGCGCTGCGTGTCACGGGTTCGATTCCCGCACGGAACAAATATTTGTATGGCCTACAGATAGTTGTTCCGGGTCTGGCTGTTTGTGTATGTGAGTTTACATGTTTGTGAACGCACCCACGATACAGGAGAAATTCCTAGTGTGGCAACGTTTTTTTTTTTTTTTTTTTTTTTTTTTTTTTTTTTTTTTTTAAATTACGCGGGCGGAGCCGTGGGCGGCTGCTAGTAGAAAATAAATGTTATTAGATAGTTTAATCCCGACCTTATGGTATCCACCAAAGGCGTGCGAGAGGTAGCAAATAAATATAACTGTTCAGGCAACACAACATCCTTTTACCAAACCTAAAATTTTAAAGGTGAATTAGTACCTGCGTCTTCACCGAAGAACTACTTACAAACATATATATCCACAACACGAGCCTACTTTAAACCCATTTAAACTCTGACCTCACTTTAAAAAGGGATTTTAAAACGTTTTAATGGTACTTTGGAGTTCAAAAGTAACTCAATTGTAGCCGTAAAAGGTCGGTAACATGTGTGATGATCGCGTTACAAACTGTGTGAGGCGATAACAGAGATGTGAGTCGTTAAGAGTTGCCTCCTGTTCTGAATAATTTGTGAATTATTCAGTTACTGTTGACTTTGAGAGTTGTTCTTTGAATGGAGCGGACTGCGGTAAAAGGAACTCTTAGTACGCATAATAATTATGTACTTTTTAGATTCACGAACTTTTGTGATCAGAAAATGATCCATTATTACGAACGCCGCGGCCGGTTGTAAAATTTTGACTTTATGCTGATTAAGGCTGAAAGGTACGGAGTTTCAGTAGAATAATTTGTACTGGTTTCTATCAACTGGTGTGTGGTCTGCTGTACCTACAGATTCATAGTGATTGTTCATCATAATTATCATCTGATGACTAAACTGATATATGCAGGGTGAATTTAAAGAGTGCGTGACGACCAAATTCGAAACTATAAGGAATATTGAAAAACACTGAAAGGAGTCTCGAGCCCAATTTTAATGAAAATTAAAACTGCAACATTGAATTTTTCGAAAGATCGGTATCCTATCAGGAATCAAACCGTTCGATTTTGAAAAAAAAACACAACCTGTATTATTACATCATCCGCAAAGTGTCGCTAATAAGTAATAAATTCTGGAAAATAATAACATATTGCAAACTAAAGGAAAGAGCTCATTTTCAACAGAAGTAGAAGGTGTAGAAGGCTCATCCCTATGGATGAGCACATTGATCTTTCTGCATGTCTATTATGATAATATCATAATTTCTCTACTTTATTATATCCCCCTCTATGTTCTATGTTATCCCCATATCAGATGCGTGACATGCAATCCTGTATATAAAAATACATTAAATTTATATTGGTTAAATGTCGCAGCCAATTAGCTTAATCAGCCGTTGAATTGGTTGCCTAGCCTTTTCATTTAAATGTGCCGATTTTTCAGCAACCTAAGTGACATTTTTTGTTCAATATCGTTTAATGACTTGCCCATGTCACTGGAGTCGCTGATTAAACGGCACAGTTCAATGAAAAAGCTAGACTTACAATGAAACGGCGGATTCAGCTAGTTGGCTACGACATATATACTTAGGTGTATCGTCAGTGAAATAAAATATCCAAGTTATTTTCCACGTTTTCATTTTCTCGGTACATACACACTACCAAAGAACACACACATAAAATAGGTGTTTATGCTCAATATCACAGGTATACCTATTACAAAACTCGTGTTCAACTAAGTGTATCATTGAGTACAGAAAATCAGACCTTTTATGCTTTTTACGCGGACAATATGACGTCACATTTCCATCTTAATTTAGAAGTGTCGCGTGGGTGTTCAGAGTTTCTGGGTTTTCATACATATTAGCCTTTGTTTCGTTTAACATATTTATATGTCCAAACATACGGAATGACGCGTATCCCCGGGTTGTCGTAAACCCTGGTTTGGATCTAACGAGTATGTTTTTTTCTGATCTGAAGCTCGTGACCCTAAAAAATGTGATTTTATTGTGTGTTTGATTATGAAAACATGACGTTCTGAAATATTATGTTCTGTTCAGCTTTTATTGCTTTCGTGATATGCTAAATCAAATGACCAAATGCGGAGTAAAGAGGTGAAATGGTCTGTTTGTTTGCGGGACTTTACTCTCTGTACCGCAAACCTCTATAGAATCAGCAAAGGAAGCAAAGCTGTAGGATAAGCTAGAGTGGTGTGATATTTTTAGGATTTCGTACCCAAAGGGTAAAAACGGGACCCTATTACTAAGACTACGCTGTCCGTCTGTCTGTTTGTTCCTCTGTCTGTCTATCTGTCTATCACTAGACTGTATCTCATGAACCGTGATAGCTAGACAGTTGAAATTTTTACAGATGATGTATTTCTGTTGCCGCTATAACAACAAATACAAAACAGAATTAAATAAATATTTAAGTGGGGGCTCCCATACAACAAACGTGATTTTTTTGCATTTTTATAGACCCTTTGGAATCGTTCAGACTTCAGTCTTCGCAGACAAAAGTCTGTATGAATTGTACGGTCTATTATATAACCAGAAATTAACACCCCCACCCTAAAACTGTATCATCTACTTAACACTGAAACATTACACCCTCACTATATGTTTTCACTTAACAAATTGTCCCGGAACTTACACAGTATGTGCTACCAAGTTTCTTAATTGCCGTACATAAATACTGGTGTATGTAAACATGGGCGGAATAAGATGGCACTTTGTTGCGTCTACTTAGCTGAAATATGACCATGATAAGCTTTCATCTTCAGTATAATTTTCATCTGGTTTTCGTCGGGTGTGTTGATGTGGAATTTTGTTTTCGTAGAGATATTATTGTTTTAGAAGTTAGTGGTAGAATTTGGGGAGACCTTTGCTAAGCAGTAGAACAGTATGTTTTATGAAGACCTGCCTTTTTTATGGATGGGAAATCATTAAGGCCAGGTTATCCGGAAAAACGTTGTTTTGCATTGTGTAAAATTGTGTTTTATTCGTAAACAACACGGATTTAAATTTTGAAAAAAATATATTACATATTTCACACTTCGATCTAGATATTTCGGCCGTGCGATACACGATTACTTGCACTTTACTGCATCCAATTAAATCGCAAAGACAAGTCAAAATCAAGATGTAATTATCATTTCATTTGAGTTATATAAGGTTTTGAGTAATAAAACTTATACCACAATAAAGGTCGTAAAAAATGTGATATAAATCGGCCGTCATAATGTGAAATATGAAAATACGTATCCCACTAATTCCAAAATCAAGTGATTTTGTCTTTTCATGAGCGCGCCCCGTGTCATTTAGTCCCGAGCGGAACGTGTTGGAGGTCGGTGTGCCAATTTTTGCGATCCCGCCACCCCCGCTAAGTTCTGTTACTGGCTAAGCCTAAATTGATTACCGCTCTAGCACTGCCGGCACACCAGTGTGCCGCAAATTTAATGTTTATGTTTATTTACGTAAGATTTATTTTTTATTTTGGAATTTTCACGTGTCGAGTGGTTAAATAATAATACTTGTATACAATTTAGTGTTCAAACAGTTGTAATATAGTTAGTTTTTATTAGATGTAGCTATAATTTTGTAAAAAAAAATGGGGGAAAAAAAAGTTGTCATCAACGGCTCTTCGTTGCAGCGGTGACTAGGTACTTTTTTTTATAAAATTTGGCTGAATAAACAAAAAGGTATATAGGTATATACATAATTTACTTTACTAACTAGGTAAGTACCGACACGGAACAGATAAATTTACACACCGCGAACATGTGTGTAAACAGTTTAATTTAAACCTTATTTCAATACGCATAAAGACGTGCGCTTTAGTGGTTTAGTTTTCGCGCGTAATAGATTTACCAACCGCATCAAGTATGTAAAACAATTGAATTTGAACCCTATTTCAGAGTGCATAAAGCCACCTCGCGCGCACATGATACAATGATTTACTGTTTTCAAATGTCAAATAGGTAGTTCACCCCGCTACGTTAGTCTTGATGGTTTCGGAGAGTTTGTATAAGTCTTATAATATTTGTTATTTATTAGAAATGTCCGTTTTCACTTATCTTACTCCTAAACAAATGCAAAAATAATAGCTCGTATTTCCTACATGAGAGTTGAATATCGGTGCAATAATGTTGTGGTGTTCATGTAGAGAAGAAATATAAGTGTAGTTATACGCTAGGTGGGTACCTACTCACAGCCACCACAACACAACAAATAATAATATTTATGGTGTCTGCAACGTTTGTGTAGGTCTCGTCTATGCCAAACAATACGCGCAGCGCACTCGTGAGTCGCGTGCCATAGTGTAAAAGTGTTACAGTATGACCATTTCCTATGAAAATATTATAATAACATACTTTTGGTAACGTTTAGGCTACCGGACCAGCTCATTTATGCGCTGTACACTAGAGTCCATCCTCTTACTAATTACTAACAATGTATCAAGTTATGACAAGACATACAAAAAACTATGTGGTCAGTTTGGATAGTTTTTCCAATCCAATGCGTTACTTTATCGGTGTTTATTGGCAAGAAGAAAAACTGTTTTTAATTGACTATTGTATTGTATATTATTAACCGACTTCCAAAAAAGAAGAGGTTCTCAAATCGACTGTTTTTTTTTGTTGTATGTTTGCTCAGCGATATTTTCGCCAATTGTCAATCGATTTTGATGATTCTATTTTTTTTGGAAGTGTATCTTCCCGGACTGATCCAATTTCAATTTGGTGAAGATCTGATGAAGAACTTCGGAGACAGGTAATGGAACTCTTCATTCCCGTAGGAATTCCCGTTCCCGTATAGCCGTACAGCCTTCCCCATGAATGTAACTATCATAAATTCATAATCATAATACAAAAAAAAATTTCTTGCACCGCGTCGCACGCAGTCACGCAGGCTCGACGCGTCCTCGTTTGGTGGCCGCGTCTCGCGCACCGCCCGTTCGATTTAATAATATTGTTGAATTATTTTAATTTTACATTATCTCCTAAACGGTGAGTTCAAATAACATGCTGTAAAAGACAAAGTTTATCTTCATAAAATTATCTTGATGATGAAGTAACTTTCGCTAGTAAGGATTAATATGCCTGCCTAATATTAATGCTGAAAAACCACCTTTAATTTTTAAATAAATTATTTGACATAAAATGCCTTAGTGTGGCATATTTATAAGAGATAGATATAGGTGTAACGTCGCGGACTTTTTTTTAGATCGAATGAAAAACAATATCTTTGTAGTACATGGTACTTACGTATAATTAGCTATTACCACAGCGCACTTAGCGCACTTCCACTTTATAATATTATTTAGTATAGATTTGAATAAAGTAGTATCTCATTATCATTATTGTAACACCATAAAATACATAAAGAAATTAAACACACACCATATTACAATTCTATCCTATTTATTTATAACGGTTTGCTATCTATGTTTCTGTGTATGTGCGTCTGTGTGCCTGTGTATCTGTCTTTGGCACTGTAGCTCCGTTATCTTTATTGAACAGGGATATTTTGTAAGTTTTTAAAATTTTACTTGTTAATTACCAACAAATCAAAATCAAAATTTGCGTTACAGGGCAATAGAGCATGCGGAAGAGCGTGACTTGTCTCCAAAATAATACTCATTTATTGGGGTTACCCCCGACGGTATAGTTGGGAACGACACCATTGTTGAAATTAAATGTCCAATAACGGCATTTAGAAAAGGGAAATGCTGCTATTGAAGAAAGTAAAATACATATATTTAAATTCGATAGAATAAAACATACCAGGGTTATAAACAAAAAAAGTAATTGGTATTACCAAGTGCAGGGTCAACTTCATGTAACAGAAAGGAACCAATGCATTTTTGGAATATGGTTCGGTGAAAACTAGTAGTAGAAAATATTTCAAGAGATGACGAATTTTGGCGGGTGCATATGGAGAAAAAAATTATAGATTTTTATTTGAAATGTATATTGCCAGAGATTGTGGATCCGCGCCAAAATCGCGGTATGCCAATACGAGACATAATATTGAAAGAAAACAAAGAAAATGTTAATGATAAGCCTGTGCAGCCAGGTCCAAGCAAATCCAAGGACCATATTCCGTGTCAATCTACTCAGCTAGGTCCATGCAAACCGAGACAGCTACAGTTCAACGAATTTTAGCCAGTTGCATTGGTAACTTTTATTATGTTAACTATTTGATAAAAAAATATAAAAACGTTTTTGTTTTTTTTTAAATAGCATCTAGGCAAATTCCAAACCATTTATACTTCTAAGCTTTCTTGAATACCTACTACTTGATTTTTACGAAGGTATCGCACCAAAGCCAAATAGCGCGCGACGCGTATTTTTGTCGCGTGTGTGCGTTTGTGTTCGTACTCGTATTCATAATTTTCGTGTCAGTCAGATTTTAAATCCACCATATACTTTAAAATAAATAAGTATTATTACTGATTTTTAATGATTAGTAATTGGATTCAAGTTTGTACAATACGTACTTTATCCATCTATAACCTTAAAAAATACTTAATAGAAAAATAAAACAAAATAAACTTATACTAATCAATTCAAGTTGATCTACTGCATTACTTTATCCTGTGACGGAACTTAGTATCTACCCGAGTCCGTGAACTCATGAGCGAGCGGTGCGCTTGGTGCGCGCGTCTCCCGCGCATCGTAACTTATTACGTATTGCTACTCCTTGCGGGGCCTGGGGTTAGCGTTAGATGCCTACGCGCTCAAGTCAGGCTCGCCTTAAATGACGCTTCAGCTCTAGGTGGAGTGGAATTGAGTGTCAGACTCTTACTGACTAAAACTCATCCGTGCGCCTCCTAGTGCTCTTTACTTTCCAGGGCCGCGGTAACTCTTTCGAACAAAATCCGTTTGGGTCGGCTTCCAGTTTACCCAGATGCTGCTGTATACCAGCAGTACGATTCTGTAAACATGTCGAAGTGAAAACTTAGGGGAAGTGAACGACAAGTGACCTGTCAAACCATACAAAAAAGATGGAATCACAGCTCACTTGTCGTTCACTCCACCTGAGTGTACACGGAGAGATGTCGACAGAATAGACCGACAATATTTTATTATATCTATCTGACGTCCACAACATTAGTTTTCAGAATGTTGGAATTATATGGAACCACCGCATCGACGTGCTTTCTTAAACATGGAAGGCCTTGACGGTCATGACGGCTATGTGAACAGAAATTGACAAGCGTAGCGTAAACCTTCGATCGAAGGTTGTCAATCTGTCAAGCCTTTTCCCAACTATTCAGCTGAATTCACTCAAACTGGATTCAGCTGCGCTACGTGGAGCGGCTGCCTAGCAGACCTCCAAAACCCATTAACTGGGTAACACGGTACGACTTCTTGGCAAGACAGCAGTGCGATTCTGTAAACATGTCGAAGTGAACACTTGGGCGGGGTGTATGACGGGTGAGTTGTAAAACCATACAAATAAGATAGAATGACAGCTCTATTGTCGTTCACTCCGCCTAGGTGAACACCGTGACATGTCGGCAGAATCGACCGGCTGGTGTCAGATTTTCTGGCTCTTGACAATCCGTAACCACTGCCAAAGATCTACAAATGCCAGCCGGGACCAACGACTTAACGTGCTTTCCGAGGCACGGAGGAGTCTCGGTATGTTAAGATGGTCACCCATCTACAGACTGACCTTGGCAATCGTTGCTTAACCTTGAATATCGACCCGTGAGGCTGTTATTCTTTAGCCACGAGCTCCTCGATCAAACTAAATCATTATTGCCTACTAATTAAGACCGAAAAATTGCATTTCTGAACTGAATTTGCGACATAATTGGCCAATAAATAATAATGTTAACCTTTGTCTTCGGTTCCTCGTGTAAACTCTATTATTCTCAGTACACTTCAGCGACACGAATGCATTGTTATCTAATACAAAGCGTCTGTAGCATTTAAAAACGATTCAAGCACGACCGATACTACTGACCACACCATTAGCACACTAGGGAGGTGGTGACGAGCTAATGTGTCACCCTATTATTCTCAGTGCACTGCAGAGACACAAATGCATTGTTACATTACACAAATCGTCTCTAATAGCATTTAAAGCCAATCCAGACACCAGACACGACCAATACTACTGACCACACCATTAACACCTGATACCTGGAAATTGGCCGCCCGGCCCAAGCTTACAGGTTTGCGTATGTTAAAAAGTACATACCTACTAACACTCCTGTATCCTACACATTTTGTAAGTGAGAAAATAAGTAGGTAAGGTCTGGCAGCTCTGGTTTCTTAGTCCCTATATGGTATTGGCAAGAGCTGGCAAAATGCCACGTCGTCACGTGATTAATGCCTTACATTTCGGCGAATAAACAATCTCCATATCTAATAGAGCCTCTAGAATAGATTTTTGCACGGAAAGTACCTAGGGATCTGGATGAAGTTACATTGGATAAGCGTCTGTCAAAAAAAGAGGCCCTAGACAATCTGCCATTCAATTAGCAAATGCGACTGTCGAAATGGCAAAAAAAAAATGTAGGAATTTGATCACGTGACATTTCGATAGCATCTGTCAATCCCATACATTTTTGACGTATTGGCAATCGCCTTCGCCACGCTACCGCTGACATAATGTCACTTGTCTCGAGCCCAAGAGAAGTTTTGGGGTTGATAAGCGCTATCGAAATGTCACGTAGTAAAACGTAGTCACCGCAGTGTTGTCGTTGAAAAAATCTCACTTTTTGTCTGGGAGCCTCCTACCTATTATGTGTTTTAGTATTTTTTCATAATCGTACTCATTTATTTACATAAAATGTGGTAGGTACAGATGTTACATAATAAATTTTGTGCATGACATGCAAATACTCAGTAAAAATCTTTTGCTATTGCTGCTATTGCACCAAGTTTTGTTGGCGTGTTACGGTTTTGGGGAGCATGGTTGACGTTATTACTAGGCAGATCAGGCACATGTGACCTGAGTGCCAATTCTACTATTAATTTATATGCAACGTTTGCATTCGTATTTTCACAATCTGCCAAAAATGTATGGAAATTGAATTAGTAGAACATAACCTTAGGGACTTTATATACAAAGCGCCGCGCGCCCTGTCGGCAAGGCCACTGACAAGATAAATGTATGGCGTCAAAGGAACGAAATATACTTAGGGCCAATTTCACCATGAAACTGAACGCGATCAGCGAATAAACGACGTTTATCTACACTCACAACGTAATGTTCCAAATATGAGTTCAAAAACGAATGCATAAATACATACGTTTTTTTCGTGGATAGGTAAAATTTAAAAAAAAACCATTACAGTTCAACATTTTCCTTCGATTTTTAAACAACTGCATCATAAAATAACTTTTTAATTTTTATAGCACACTTTTTCTTTTTAATTTTTGGCGCGGGCTCATTGACTTAAGTCAATGAGCCAGCTTTTATCTTTGTCTATGTTTGAGCGCGCTGCGCAGTCATTCGAATACGCAATGAGAATATCCGCCATATTGGAATTAACTATTTTTCCACTTATTTTATTTCAACTGTATGAGTGAAGATAAAATAGTGTATGCAACGGCATATAATTAGGTATTAAAACACTCGTGTTTTAATAACCCTTTTTATATGGTCGTTGCATAAACTACTATTATGAGCTGTCAGTGTCATTATTTTTCTATGGAATATTTACACTGACAGCTCTTGAACGCAGTTTAGATGTACTGATCGCGTTCAGTTTCATTGGTGAAATCTGCTCTTAGTGTCGCGGGCGCGTGGCCGGACACCATACATTTTCGTCACAGCGCCCTGGCCGCGAGCGCGCTGCGCGCCCGGAGCGCTTTGTATATCAATTCCCTTATTGCTCTCTCTCGGACTTATGACCTCGTAGGTATGTGTCGGTCGAATAAGTCAAATTTATTTAACTCAAAATTAAATGTTAATTCTGTATTACAGTAGACCTGAATCTAGGAATCTAAAAAATTCCAGTTGGATCTCATTCCAGAATATTTAATATAATTTTTTTTTGCAAACTAGAAATTAGATTGAAACTCAGTATTTATCCTTTCAGAGCAATCATTTGTGAAAACTCACTTCATTTAATTTTAATTTATAAATAAAGTTCAAAATAAATTATTTACAGTATACTTTTATTAATCTAATCCATTACGCCTGGTATTCAGCTGGATCCGGTTTGACTGGGAGCCGACCCCAATATAGCAGTTGGGGAAAGGCTAGGCAGATGATGATGATTACGCTTGAGTGGATAATTTCGTTGCACTATTACAATTTTCTGAAAACCAAAAACAAAATTGTGAATTTGAGTCATAACTATAGAAGAGGAATCAAACAGAAAAAAAATGACAACTCTTGTCTACACTTGCCCAAAACCGGCAGGAAAGGAAAGAAAAAACTGAGACAACTAAAGTTTAACATGAATAAATAAAAAGCTTGAGAAATTAAAAATAGGAAGCGACTAAGTAGTCGTATATCTATGGAATTCAATACCGTAAGATGTCTACCTATCTTACAATAAGACAAAAGATACTAACTCAAAACAAAGAATCTCCACATCACTAAATTCCCTGTATCGTCTATTGTCTAATACTCGTATAGACATTAGAAATAGAACACTGCAACTGCAATTCATTTTATTGCTTGCCCACATTCCCGATATCGTTTCGGAAATCCCACTATGCATTCTCCCAGATGCTACCAAATCGTTACAAAGGATAATTTAAGGTTAAGGGGGAGGCGTCACTAGCCTTGCAACAGTTGTGCATAATAATTTAAATCACAACATTGCATAAATTAATTAATAGAGCGGAAGGGAGTCAGACTTTAACTAAAACCCCTCCGTGTTCCTCCAAATGCCCTTTGCGTTCCAGGGCCGCGGTGACTCTTTCGAACAAATTCCGCAACTCTGGCAGGCAACATGTGTGTGCTGTGGTGGGTTGCAAATTGTAAAACACTGAGGAAAATGTGAGTTTCTTGGGTTAGCAGTTTCGCCTTAACTTGCAAAATCAGAAAATATTTTATGTGCCTCCTATCCGATACAAAGCACGTACCTTCTATAGAAAATTTACGATACGAAAGTCAGGTTTTACAATACATTAGGTAATTGTGAGTTTCTGTACGATTTGCTCAACATTGGGAATAATAAATATTTTAAATATGACAAGTTTTCTCATTTGGTTGCGACTTTTAAACGGTTATTCGAAGTTGAACGGTATTTCGAATTATCGGTTGGGTCGAGGGGACGGGAATCTGAAAGTTTCATTCAGTTGGATGAAGAATAGTGTAGTTGGGTTATGTCATTTAAAATCATAACTGAGAGGGTATTGTGCTTACGGACACATTATGGACTTCCCATTAGTAATGGCTCTTACAGAAAAAAAATGGTATTTTCGGAGTAAACACAATTGGTCCGACCGGTAGACAGATTCAACACATGAGGTCGCAAAAAATTGCACTGTACTGATTTTTTGGTATGCTGTTAAGATAGAACATTAGGACAGACCATGGGAAACATTAAGATAGAACATGAGAAACATTAAGATAGAACATGTGAAACCAAATTTGTAGTTTCGAAAGATGCTGAAATGTGCTAACTGCGTGGTGCTCGGAAAACCTCGATTTTTTCTGTCATTTTCCTAGCTGGGTCTAGCACGAATGTTTTTGACGTAACGTAAAGTACAATTTCACTATAAATATAATACTCCTTTCGCACACAATATTTATTTGAGTTGGATATTCATATTTTTGTGTGATACAAATTGTGTAAGTCGCATAAAATTAAACCAAAATACGATGGGGTTGTAGTCTTTTATATTCAAAATTCACTTACGTTAACGATACTGCACTGCGATTCTGCCGGTCGATTCTGTCGACATCTCACGGTGTTCACCGAGGCGAAGTGAACGACAATAGAGCTGTCATTCCATCTTATTTGTATGGTTTGACAACTCACCTGTCGTGCGCCCCGCCCGGGTGTTCACTTCGACATGTTAACAGAATCGCACTGCTGTTAACATGTCGAAGTAAACACTTGGGCGGGGAGCACGACGGGTGAGTTGTCAAACCATACAAATAAGATGGAATGACAGCTCAGTTGTCGTTCACTCCGCCTAAGTGAACACCGTTAGATGTCGATAGAATCGATCGGCTGTATCGTTTCTATACTTACGTCAAAACATTCGTGCTAGGCCCTATGTTACAAATCAGTAAGATATTTTATATTACAAGCTTGAAAGGTAGTTTTGAGCGAATTAAATCGTAAATTTCACAATAACTCCCAAATTGAAAGTCGATGATTCGATCATGATTGGTGAACCATAATAATACAGTAATAATTATGAATAAGTAATAATAATAATTATGCACGTTATGGCGGCGGAGGGTTATTTAATTTAATGTTACATAATTATGACACAGAAATTATTTAATTTCGTCCCGTACGCAAACTCATAATTGTATAAACATTAATTTATGGCGCGTTATGAAAAGGTCTTCCTCGAAGTTAATTTCAGATGTAAGGGTAAAGTATTCTAACATTTTGAATAAACAGTGATAATATGTGAGATTTAATAAAGCCTCTTATGTCATCTTATTTGAAAACTTTCCCTGACGTTTGATCTGCATTTATAACTTGTTTCTGTAAAGCATTCGTAATGCTTATATAAACTTCGTATGAGTAATGAACAATTAATAGTTTTATCAGAAAGGCAACAGCGGTTGTACTTCTACGTAAATAAAATCTCTTTACTATCGATTTGCTCTCATGTATATTCAGCGATAGCCACTAAACGCTACTAGAATCCTGAAATTTACGTGATACAACCACTAGCAATCAACAATCAACGCTTATTTTTTTTCCAAGCCGTAAAACAATTAGATACACACTGATTACTGAAGCCCCAAAACATCACATTATATCACACCACCCTCTAATTCCTCCATCATATATAATCCACTCGCACATAAGTAATTTATCAGAAACAAAAAAGTTTGAACATGATTTACGGTCCTAATTCCCGACACGATTACGGCTGAACTGCCGAACCCGACTCGCGAACTTACCGATATAAATATCAAGAACAACATTTACATGGGTCCTTAGTATTCTCGGTGTGTCTTCAACTTTAGTAACATTTCATCCCGTAAGACACTTTGCCGTGACTAAATCATACGCGGCTGCGTGATCGAGAATTTTGGGTTGTAGTGTAGCGTGAGCTAGGCTAGGGGTATTATAGCTTATGCGTAGAAATGTGTTCGTCATTTTTTGCTGAAGCATTTGCGGTCACGATAAGCAAAACTATGAAAAGAGTTTTTGCTGTGGTGAGGGCCCAATACTCCAATCAGTAAGTAAGAGTAAATACACGAGGGCCTTACTGTGACGCCTTAATGCTACCATGATTTCAATGTGTAAAAGAGAATGCAATTCATCCTGTATAGCTCCTTCTACAACTTCAAAATACTAACTCGACGAAGCTTTTTCTTTTACACCGATAAGTCAAGCGGGTAATCTAATTGCGTTAAAACTTTAGTCTTCGAAGAACCCCGCAAAGAGTTGCACCTCGTTCTTTGAAACTGGAATATACAACTTCCTTGAGGGTGTTTTATTAAAAAAGATGGAACGGTAACGGGACACAGAAATAAATGGGTTACAGTTGGAAAGCAAGCTAAGCTAGGTAATAACTGAATTAATATAATACTGCTTAGCGTGGCAAATTTGGAGAGGTTGATTGTTGCAGATTATGACTGTGGCAACTGCAAATGTAGAAAAAATTCAGAATTGCTGAGCATATTTAAACCCCGAGGCGCGACGTGTCATATTAACGTCGAAGTTCTGTGTCATTATGGATAGCGGTATACTTTGTTTGTACAATTTTGACTAACAGTCAGAGTTTAAATACAAAACACCTACAAGGTTTCAGAAATGAATCAGAAGTGTCGCATAAATCTCAATTTATTTTACAAACACCGAATAAAAATATTTAAATCACTTCCCTCCTTTCAATTCAAGAGCGAAGCGAAATAAAGCTTGTGATAAATATTCGCCGATCTTTCAGTATAACGTAGCCACAATACCTGAGTGCTGACCATAGCTCGCCACGCACCCTGAGGCACATAAACTATGAATAAGTCATGCCCACCGAATACGTAATGTATACGGTCCAACTAAGGATTTACTTCGGTGAATTTTTGAATTCTGGTTTCGCACTTCGTTGGCTATAGTGTGAAAATTCAAAACGGGATATATTAAGGAATCATATAAATAACCTTGTTCAGGGAAAATGTTTATTTTTGGGTTTCATGAAATTAAACATAACAATGGTCAATTTTAAAATTGAACATGGTTATGTTTAATGCACAGTTACTCTGTATTGTAGTTAACATCATCTGCTAAAACACTGATTAAAAAAAAAAAGATTTTTGGCATAAATGTGACAAAAGGAATTGTATATGTGAACCAATAGGTATTGATTCTCTATTTAATATTATCAATTTCATGTATCACATTGATCTACTAAGAACTTAAATAAACTTTTCAATTTTAAAGAAATTAAACTTCTAGGAAAGTTTGTCCTTTTTATCATTCGTTTCATTACAGCTGTAGAAGTGCACGAACATAAGTAAGAACCACATTTTCAAAGAGCTTTATTTTATACTGGCTTCTGCTCGCGACTTCGTACGCGCATATCCCGTTTTTCTCGTTCCCGTAACATTTTTGGGAAATCCTCTCTTAGTGCTCCCCGAAACTCCCCAGCCTAGGTACATGTCAAGTTTCAGCCCTCTACGACCTACTAGTTTCGGCTTTGCGTTGTCTGACAGTCACTCACTCAATAGCTGAAGAGTTTTATAAATAGAGTTTTGAAATACAAGTATAATTAAATTACTAAACATCGGACAATGACTTATCATAACCTGGTTTACAGTGTTATTGTTTTATTACTGGCCGTTTATTATTTCTTTAAAAAGTTCGTTAAAATGATACAAAACACACGCAAGCTTTAATAACACTTCCCGTGCCCATAGGCATAAAAACCCATTAACATAACATAAAATTAACATACATATTAGGTAACAAAGTTCCTATAATAGGCTTCTACGCTTTCGCGGCGGAGTTTGTCCGTCCTAGGTAAAGTTAGACCAGTCATTCTTAAAGTTCCTCTCCAGAACCGCCAGGGGTCTATTATTACAAAGGAAAATCAAATTGGGATGAACAAGAAGGTAAATAGGCATGATGGACGCCATGAGACACGATGCACCGCCTGTTAATGCTAGGTATATGTCGCAGCCAACTAGCTTAATCAGCCGTTTAATTGGTGGCCTAGCCTTTTCATTTAAATTGATTTTTCAGCGACCTAAGAGACATCTTTCGTTGAATATCGTTGAATAACTTGCCCATGTCTTTTATGTCGCTGATTAAACGGCGCAGTTCAATGAAAAAGCTAGGCTGTTAATGAACCAGCTGATTAAGCTAGTTGGCTGTGACATATACAAAGCGTTCCGGGCGCGCGTCGGCGAAAATGTATGGAGTTTAACGGTATGTATTCTTATAAATGAAGGTCTAAACACTCGAACAAGAGAGATCTACCAAAACAGAAAATTCGCCACGGGGTTTACGAGACCAAAAAGTTCGGGGAGCTATGAGTCAGTCCAATAGAATCCTCTCATGAAACTTCGCAAGTACTACGATGTTAAAATATTTAGTCCCATTTATGGCTCCATGCGATTTGAAATTGTTTGCAGACATATTGCCTTGTTGCTCGCAGACTAATTCCGCAAGAATTGGAATTCATACGTTGCATTTTAAAATGGCGAAGCTTACACTGTTGACGGAAAAGCAGTTTTGGGAAATACGAATGTTATGTGTAAGTACTAGAAAATAAATAATTCTACTTCCTTGAAGGGATACTATAAAGTGAAGTTTCATTGAGACAGACTTTGACAAGAAGGTATTCAGTTTACGTCGGAGAGAGGACACTTATTAAATGATAAGAAGATAGGAAAATCATTTAGGTACATAAAAATTAACATGCATCACCGATCATTCATTCTCATGGTTTCTCGGAGAATGTTCCATTTCATAGTCTTTAGGGATACTCATGAACCTATGGAGGTTGTGGAACGGAGTAAAGTCCCGCATACCTCCGTTGAAAAAGGAGGATGCTCCGACCAGACGGTTGTTGTGTCCGGTGGGCAACTGCCCCATAGTTGATATTCGAGCTGTTGTATCTGTTCAAAAAAACTCTGATATCGCGATTCAGGATTTCGTTATGTTAGTTCGCAGCTGTTGTGATAGATGGCGTTGCGGGTCTTATTGTTGCGATGTAGATTCTGCTACGTTGATTTTTGTGGCGGCATTGATGCCTGCTACAAACCTCTAGATTGTTAAGTTTTAATATTAAGAATAAGTATCAACTAAGCCTATAACGCCTCAAACGAAACATCATTTCATCATAACGAATGTAATTATTAAACTACCATGCAATACACTTAAACACTTCTTTTACTTATTAATATTTTTTCTGTTTCGATTTTTGCTTTAAATAATAAACAAAACTAAAGTAATTTACCTTCAAATAGACCAACAGAATTGAAGATGGACACATGATGAATTCAAAGTCACGGCTGGACATTACGGAGGCCTCTGTCGAGAGACACGTTGAATTACGGGACATTCGATAATTATACCAAAATCTCATTAATTAATCTATATTATTATGTAACCTAGCTTCCGCCAGTGCGAAGCAACTACCCGTGCGAAAGTAGAAATTGATCCCAAGGGAACATATTCTTGGAATGAAAAGTATTCTATATTTTATTCCAGAACATTGTCTTCGCATGTGCAAAGTTTCATCGAAATACGTTTAGCCGTCAAGATGTGAAGAGGTTACATACAAACTTACTTTCGTATTTAGAATTTCAGTTAGGATTTAGTAGTTCAGAATAAATGGCTTTATTTTTATTTATTCTGCTGCAGCTTTTCAAACTACTGAATAGCTAAGCTAACTAGGCCAAAAGATTACTGTTGCCACACAAGTAAATACCTAAGCAATGGTCTGGCACTCTGCCAATACAAAGTGCAGTTATATCAACTATTTATGCCAAGTGTGGTTTTGAATAGAGGCTCCGTACTAATCTTGGTCTTATAGATGTGGAATAGGATGCCCTTATATGTTCGTTATTTATTTAAACTGTTTGCTTTATAAGGGTACAAAGGTGGACTTAATGCTGTTGACCAAGGTGGGACAGAGATAATAAGGCATGACTTGTGTTTTATTTGAGCACATAGGAATATACTAGTAACTATGTAGTACTTATAAGATGCAAGTTACCAAGTTCCATTCAAACGTGATCTACCGTTTTAGCTTCATTGAGTAATTGATAACTTATATAACTTAACTTTTACTTATTTTAACTTTTCATTTATTTAAAATCTGTATTTGCCATCGATACGCTAAGAAGTAGATGTAGAACGAAGATCTATGGTAGGCGCCACATAAATGTGCAATAACAGTCATTGACCCACTATATTTATTGCTTTTCTTAATAAATTATGAAAAACTGAAATATATACACAAAGCTGTCCTGAATCGACTTCTATCGTGATCCTTTACGTTCTCTAGTAATAAAAAACAGTTCATGATTAATTGTTCGGGTATCTACGAAGGGATATTAATGTAAGAGGCCCTAGACATTGTGCCATTCAATTGGCGAATGCGACTGTCGAAATGCCAAAATGTAGGAATTTGATCACATGACATTTCAATAGCATCTGTCAATCCCATACATTTTTGATATATTGACAATCGCCTGCGCCACCCTATCGTTGACAGAATATCACTTGTCTAGAGCCCAAGGTCAACGTACTTTATTGCAAGTTTATCTGGCGTCCACTTGAGATTAAAGTCAAACAAACATTTATTTCTGTGCAATCAAATCAACTAATAAAGCTATACTATAAAATAACGCCAGTTTTTCCAAAGTATATACACTCTTTCACGCCATTTCGTTCCGTTCCAGTCCCATGGGAGAAGTGGCCATCTATTATTTTGGCATCTAATAGTTCGTAGTTATTTGACAAACTGTAGTATACTAACTTTGACGTCATAGAAGGCCGCCTCTATCAAAGTAGGTTAAAAATTCATGTTCCATTAGTAGCAGTGAACAATATTTCAAAAAACCCGGTTTGAACCAGTTCATGCTTTGAGGAGGGAATTTCAAAGGCGGAATGTTTGAAAGACGCGAGCAAGCGCATTGTTTTCCAAAGATTCTCATTTTGCAGCGGTAAAAATAAAAGTAGCTTCATGTTATACAGCTTTTTAACTTTTAGATGGCGTTGGACACTTCTGGAATATTCTGAAGTGTCTTAACTGTTCTTTGGAATTAATTTTATTGTTTCCCACTTCTGATGAGACGGTCGGTTTGCATCTTTTGTAACTTTTATAGTCGGTATAAAAATACTTTAAATAACTCATAATAAGTGAAGGAATAATCATGGAATGCTTATTGGATCATCAGTCTGAGCTCATGTCTCTAAATATCCTATTCATTATTTCTTTCATATCTTTATGGGCTCCTTGTACACCAAAGCAGTTAATAAGATACACACATCCATTCTCAGAAGTGTGGAAATAAACACATAGGTATGTGTATTAATATGTGTGGGGATTTCATCAATTATTATTTTTCCTTTGAGTGTTTCTAGATCATTCATATGTTAGAACTAAATGAGACAAAATATCTTATATTAAACGCACACTATGCAGGCAAGCATATTATAAGTTAGGGGAGTTTATTGAAGATAAAAATGCTTGGCTCAATGCTGGTCCTGCTCCACAGCCACTAGGGCGCACAAAGTAATCTGTTAGCATTTGGAAATATTGTTGGACCGGATGAAGATTGTAAGAATGCAATATTTTTCATTGTATAGACTCAATTTATTTAGCATTGTATAATTTCATGCATTAACGGCACATGTGTGAGTACTATGTACCTCAAATTTAAGCTTTAATGATCATTTTGGGTAGGTCTTTGACTTGAATGTACCCTGGCGATTGGGGATGTCATGCTCACTCAAAAGTCTGTCTGATGGTAGCGCATGCGTTGGATCATTTGGCTCCCTTAAAAATGGTTGAGCCGAATGGTGCTAGCGTATGCGTCATGTTCGTGAACGGGCGCCGTCAGCTGAGGTTGGTCATCTCTCGGCTGCCATGGTTTATTTTAATTATTTCTTTGAATTAATTCTTTTTTTACTCCGGACTCTTTTATCCTGCACGTCTTTTATATCGTTCTCACATATATGTATAATTTCAATATGAATGATGCAACCATAATTTTGTAACAAAATATTATTTTTGAAAGAGTGTCCGTGGAGTTTCTTGCACGTTCTTCTCCATAGAGATCTACGCTTTGGAACGTGCAAATAGCTTCATCTTTTTTTTTTGATCGACCGACCTTGACAATTCAAAAGTGCATGTAAATGGTCTAATTGAAATAAATGCTTTGACTTTTTTTTTGACTTTTTGATTCATGTTCGCAGTATGAAAGTATTTGAGTTGAGCAGACAGGCACAACCGTACAACTCGTCTACGCGACCATCATTTTCATCGAAATCCTTAGACATTTTTTTTTATGAAAACGTCTTGTCGCATCGTTATCTCAGTGTCGCCTGATGCCTGTCTGTAGGAGCCATAAACTTGAAATATTTCACCAAAAAAATAAACACCAGAATACACTAAAAGCATGAATATAAACCAGACGATAAAAACAAATAAGTAAGTTTTCTGACAAGTTTTTGATAAGGAGCTCCCGAGAGTGTGACCCTCGGACGTTCGGGCCGTTATGACGGAGCGATAATTTACTAGATTCGCTCCATTTTCCTCAAAACTCACATACGTATGTACAGTCACGGCTATTTCACTCCGAATGGTGGCACATAAAAGTTGGGTCCGTAGTCTCTTTCGATAGTTGTGTGATATGAAAGTATGTCATTTTTCCGATTTTGTGATCGCGATTGTACCTATTATATGAGAGAGGTAAAGTTATGAGCAGTTAGTATGTTAAACAGTTTTTATTTAGAGGGTGAGCGTTAATTTCTGAGACGGTAATTTTTAGGTCCGCATTGCAGAACTTTAACCAAGGGTCGCGGGTAGCCGATGGATGCGAGATGCACAGGACCGGTTGTTGTGGCGACACTTGGGGGAGGCCTATGTCTAGCAGTGGATGTCTTTCGGCTGATATGATGATGATGATGAACCAAGACTCAAGCATCAATCAGAACCTGTTCAAAGCCATTTTGTTTGCTTGAAACTTGGATGTTTTATGTTACGCATAATGAGGAAGTCTTGGGTAATGCGGGTCTTAGACCATCTAACCTGGTACTTCTACAAATATGTATCTGTTTTCTTGGAAAACTACTTATATAGATTTAGTATTAAGTTAAATTCAGTCTTATTGCATGATCAATACCGGCTGCTTTATCGATAAACCTATATAGTCAACTTGGTTTTGAAAAACTGTCAGTTTGTATCAATTTTAACATAAGTCAGCAAAAAGGGATTATTGGAGAATTCGGAAAGAGCCCTTATGTTGGCCACGACATATCTAATAATATGTAAAAGCAACCTTTTGCGCTATATCACGCCGGAGGGCAAAAACCCAGTTGAGTCCAAAGTGTAAAGTACCCATAGCCCGTATAATATATTATGTTGTCCTCCCTTGCCTTTCAAAGTACCGGAACGGTTCAAAGTCCTCGATACTTCGTGTAGATATAGACCTTGTTTAATATGTAGGTATCTCAGGTCAGAGTATGAATAAGATGAGCTATAAGATGGGTTTTGTCGTAGGATAGGGTCATTATCATCATATGAGCCGAAAGACATCTACTGCTGGACATGGCGATCACAGTGTAGCTGGCTACAGCTAATGAATCAATAATTAATAATATGAGAATGCTGCTGCCCATTCTCTAGTGAGTCCCGTAGTCGCCTCTTACGTCACCCACGGGAAGTGATTGGAGATGGAATGGGAGGATAGCGGTGCCGCAGCATAATAGGGTGTTATCCGATTTTGGCTGTTTGGTTATCAATTATAAACGATCAAAAACAAGGATTTAAGTTTTTTCTTCAATAAAAAAAAAATCTCTTTTAACTCATTTTGGCGAACTAAAAACTTAATAGCAAAGAACAAGGGACTCACCCCGCTCTCCTTGGATACTGAAAACAGGCGCAAACCAGTAGTGCTTGATACTAATGATCGCAGGGAGGTGTGGCAGAGTAAGGGACTTCATGGACGCTTATTCCGGACCCCATATGGCCCCAAAGTGCATCAATCAGGGGCCGTAGCCTGGCTGCATTTCGGTGACCTCTTTCTCATCGGGCAGCTGGATCGAGAGCTTGATTTAGGAAACGGTACTTCTGGACACGGCTCGCATTGTTTGGAGGTTCCTTTTCTCTGGAGTCCTGACCACCATCGGTAACTTGGGCCCCGTTCTCGATACCGGTGGGCTATTATTATTATAATTATTTACTGAAATTTTAACAAATGAAGTATATGAGTATTTTTAATTGAATAAAGGACATAATCAATGAATAAATATAACGAGTATAAATACATAGAGCGCGAATTTTGTGAGTTTGTGTGATGTGAATATGTTGATTGTTGAGGGTAATCTCCGAAATCCGAACGATGTGTGAATGTTAAAAAAAAATTCAAACAAAAAAAACCTTTTTAAATAGGTACACCTGTATAAAAAATGATTTCAGAAAGAATTGTCTAAAAGAAAAACAGGTCATTTGATCAACTGCAAATATTTTATACAGTGCCGTGGTCATCGGACTGACATCGTATAACATTGTCGTGTTTAACATGAGGGGTCGCCGGCGGAGTTAGTGTTTTTATATGACAACAGGCCCGAATAACACCTTAACAAAAAAATGTGGCTCTTTGTTAACATAATGATGAAACGATAATTAAAAGAACTGCGAGAACGATCGAAATAAATTCGAAAATTGTAGCATAACATTGTCGACCTAAGCAGAAAATTAAAGAAAACATTTAATTCAAGAGCTAGCAAAGTGCGCTCGAAAATTTCAACACCTCTTCTCGGATATGATGTTTTTTTTAAAACAAAAGTAGGTTAGTAGTGCGTGAGGGCCGGTTTGGGCTACCCCAGGCCTCAGCCCTCCTGGCCTTTGGGTAAATACACTACGCGCTAAGGTGGGAAAGGTTACAAGCTTTTTATTTCTTTGCATAAAAAAACAAAATTTGTCATGCTGGCAGACCAATTTGATCAGTAAAACCTCTTGAAATCTATTTGTTATACTATACCAAGGTATATTTTTTTAGTCATGGAATTTGTTATTTCCTTCTATAAAACCTAACATCAAAATATTCCAGCTCTCTTTTTCAAGCCATATAATATTTTACACATTTATCATCTGCCTAGCCTTTTCCCAACTATATTGGGGTCGGCTTCCAGACAAACCGAATTCAGCTGACTACCAGTATTTTACGTGGAGCGGCCCACCACCAACCCATTAACTGGGTCTTGGCAAGACTGTAGTCTGATTTTCTAAAACCTACCGATATTGGTCGTAAATGGAAAGATAGGTTCACTGCTTGTCTTATTCATTCTCAAAGTCCAAAACACTCCATGGATTGATCAGTTACTTCCTTGGACTTGTTACAATCGTTTCGTAAAGTACCTATACCCTGAATCTCAGAGTCCATATGTACTGGTACCTCAGTTCGAAATGTCTATAAGCACCCATACGTACATCTAAAGGGGTCAGTAGTAGTCCTCTAACAAACGCCGAGCGCCGGTCCGGTCTGGTCCGGTCCAGTGTTCCGGCTTGCTTCCGGCAAGGCTCAACTTTGCTCTAATTTGAACTTATCCTTTTGCGAAAAGAGATATGAATGGATCTGTTGTGTATAGAGAAAGTACGTGAACGGAAATATTTGGTGACACTGTCGTGTTGTGTACATATTCTATTGACTAAATATTGATGAAAATAGATTAAAATCTTTCTTAGAGAAAAGCTATTATAATAGTAAATAATAATTTTTGGATGACAAGACAAATTAAAATAAAGCACCAAAAATTAAAATAAAGCACCTTATGCAACTGTTTTGATTTTTTTATACATAATGCCAAATAATAGTATGGAGCTAAGATTTTGATTAATTATCTTATTCTTTGTTTTTCTGTAATGAAAAGTTAAGTGCGAAATAACGTTATTTTTGGTAGTCGATTACAAAAAACGAAGATCGACCGTTCCTGTACGTCTCGCATACCAGCGACATCGGCTACCAGCGACCCTCGCCAGGTCAAAGTCAAAGTCAAAGCATTTATTTCAAATAAACCATTTACAGGTACTTTTGAATTGTCAGAGTCAGTCAGTCAAAAACATGAAGCTATTTGCACGTTCCAAAGCGTAGATCTCTATGGAGAAGAACGTGCAAGAAACTCCACGGACACTCTTTTAAACCATTTTATGATTTACAATAATCCTGGTTACATTATCTTTGTTGCTTCTATATGTGAAAACAATGTAAAGGAAGAGAAAAAAAAAAGAATTCTAAGTATCAAATAAGCCAGCGACAGCTAAGAGATGACCAGTCTCCACTGATGGCGCCCGTTCACGAACATGACGCGTGCATCAGCACCATTCAGCTCAACCATTTTGAAGGGAACCGAATGATCCGATACACGCGCCACCATCAGCGAGACTTTTTTTTTTTTTTTTTTTTTTTTTTTAAAAAACGTTGCCCCACACTAGGAATTTCTCCTGTATCGTGGGTGCGTTTACAAACATACAAAGTCACATACACAAACAGCCAGACCCGGAACAACTATTTGTAGGCCATACAAATATTTGTTCCGTGCGGGAATCGAACCCGCGACACGCAGCGCAGCAGCCGATTGCTCAACCACTGCGCCAACCGTGTCGACATTCGAGTGAGCATGACAAACCCTCAACTGCCCCTGCTCATTCATGTCAAACAAGGAAACCATCTATTAACATAAAAGGCTCCATGGTCCTCACATTTACAGGATTCCAAAATACAAAATGCTTCTACTTTATATAAAACTATAAATATCAATTGGTAAGAACAGAAAAGTAAAAGTGTATTCCAAACATTATAGAAATGTGGAATATTATTATTAAACGTAAAAAGTAAAATAAAAAAGGGTGAGCATCTCCTCCATATATAAAATCCTAACTAGTGGAAACAAGCGGCTGCGGCTGTGGAGCAGGACCGGCATTTAGCCAAGCATTTTTATCAAGGATATAATCTTCCAGTTTATAATACACTTCTGGACACATCTATTGGCCCACCTTAGAGTTTAGGTTTCGATGACCCCTACCGAAATATGATTGCTAGATTGAACAAAAACTGTTGATGCAGTTTTAAACCTGATACATTTTACCATCTTTTTCGATCGTATTGTTTTAAATTTGAATTCAGAATACCATACGACATGGAGCTACGCCTAACAAGTCGGATATGCGCCTTGTTAAAGGCAATTGATTTTTGAATAAAAAACATGTTTTATCAAATAAAGGTTTAATTTAATAACGCGTGTTGCCTCCATGGGCATCTACCACAGCTCTCATACGATTAGGCATAGAGTTTATCAACCGCTCTATGAAATTTTGAGGGATCATCTCCCATTCCTCTTCTATGGCAGTTTTCAACTCCTGCATCGTCTGGGCAACTGGCTGACGAGCCCTAACACGTCTTTTTAGCTCGTCCCACATGTGCTCAATGGGGTTCATGTCTGGGCTTCTGGCTGGCCATTCCATAACTGTGATGTTCACATCCCGAAGATATTCCCTGACGATGCCGGCCGCATGGGCTCTTGCATTATCATGCATAAAAAGGAAATTTGGGCCCACATAGTCCGCGTATGGTATCACGTGAGGTTCTAAGCACTCAAGAATGTACCTTTCAGCATTTAATGTTGGCAGCCGTGGTCCTGTAACAACCTCAAGTTGAGTTTTGCCGCTCGCGGATATACCGCCCCAGACAGTCCATGAGCCACCGCCATAAGCAACCCTCTCTTCAAAGCAGCATTGTGCGAAACGCTCTCCCTTACGTCGGTAGACCTTCTTCCTTCCATCATTGCCATGTAACACAATTTTAGACTCATCAGAAAAGAGTACACGGCTCCAATCTTGCTGTGTCCAATTTAAATGACTGCGTGCGAAATGAAGGCGCGCTGTTCGGTGGGCTCGCGTTAGTTTGGGTCCATTAGCTGGCTTGTGTGGTACCATATCGCGTTCTTTTAACCTTCTCCGAACAGTTCGAGCGCTCACAGATACTCCGTGGAAGTCGCGAAGTTGGTTTTGTATCTCAATGGAGGTAAGGTGACGATTTCTCAAGCTGGTCGTCACGATGAATCGATCCTGCCTTTCAGTTGTGACCCGAGATCGTGGCCTTCCTTGGCGACGAACAAAGCCGCCAGTCTCTAGGTACCTCCGATAAACATTTCGGACCGCAGATCGACTTAAATTAAGTTGAGCACTCACGTTTCTATGGCTGTGTCCGGCCTGAATAAGTGCCACAGCTTGGGCGGCGACTACAGGTGAAGTATCCATAGATTATTGATAGAACCTCACCTTAATGTTAAGAATAAGTAATGTTTGTTGCAAAACCAAAGATATCAATCACTTTTTCAAGAATTAAATCCAAGTAAACCAATAAAACCAAGTTTTCTTAGTATTCGATTGTTTGATATCAACAAACAGGCTCCAAATTGTCTTTTGTTTCTTTAAATTCTGTGTTCGAAATTCAAAAAAAGACTATTGAATGAAATTGTGAATTTGCCAGGTTCAAAACTGTATAAAAACTTTTTGCTCGACCTAATATAAAATTTTAGCTAGGACCAAACGAAACTGAAAATACAAGGTGGGCCAATAGATGTGTCCAGAAGTGTATGCCTGTCTACATAGTGTGCGTTTAATGCATGTTTTAAATTTTCTCTCATTCAGTCCGAGAATATCAAATGGTATTTTATTATAAAATTTAACACAGTACCCCATAAAAGAAGTGTGTACTTTAGCCAATCTGAATCGGGGTTGATCTAATTTGTTCTTATTTCTAGTATTAAAATTATGCCTTTCACTAATCTTACTAAAAAGATGGAAATTTTTCCGAACATACATTATATTTTCGTATATGTATTGACAAGGTACCGTCATGATGTTAATATCTTTAAACAGTTCCCTTAGGGAATCGCGCCGACCCAGATTATATATGGCTCTGATGGCTCTTTTCTGCAGAATAAATATAGATTCGATGTCTGCAGCACGTCCCCATAATAAGATACCGTAAGACATGATACTATGAAAGTAACTAAAATAGACCAGCCTCGCGGTATCTATATCAGTAAATTGACGGATTTTTCTGACAGCATATGCTGCTGAACTTAGCCGTCCCGCAAGAGATGTTAAATGAGGACCCCATTGTAGCCTTGAGTCAAGCGTGATCCCCAGGAAAACCGCGTTGTCGACGAATTCAAGTTTCTCTTTGTTCAATACAATATCGCAATTATTACTTTTGACATTCGGTAAAGCAAATCTAATACACTTAGTTTTTTCTCATTTAATACTAAATTATTAGCAGTAAACCAATTTTGGACCTGCTGTAGGGCTTTATTTACATCGTCAAGATTTGTAGAACGTCTATCTATCTTAAAAATTAAGGACGTATCATCAGCAAATAATACCATTTGTGGTTGATTTTTTAAAAGATGGAGTAGATCATTAATATATACTAAAAAGAGGAAAGGACCCAATAATTGAGCCTTGTGGTACCCCCATTTTGACTTCTAAACCCCTTGAATTAACACCGTTTATTTGAACTTGCTGCTGTCTGTCATTTAAATAAGACTTCACTAAGCTGAGTGCAAGTTTACCTAGACCGTAATGTTCTAGTTTTAGGAGCAAGGTTTCGTGATTTACACAGTCAAATGCCTTGGAGAGGTCACAAAAGATTCCTATGGCATCTTGCGCCTCTTCCCACGCTGTATATATGTGTTTTAATAACGTGACACCAGCATCAGTCGTACAACGACCTTTGGTAAAACCATACTGTTGATCGTGTAAGATTTTATTGATGTTAAAATGAATGAGCATTTGATTGAGCATTACTTTTTCAAACACTTTGCTGAAAACCGGCAATACGGATACAGGTCTATAATTATTGGTGTCTGTGCTGTCGCCGGACTTAAAAAGTGGTATAACCTTACTGTATTTCATTATATCCGGAAAGACTCCTTGGTCCACACATAAATTAAATATTAAAGCCAAGTATGGTGCTATGGTCTCAATTATGGACGTGCACACTTTGATAGACATTCCCCATATGTCTTCGGTCAATTTGATTTTAATTTGCCGGAAAGCTTTTATAACTGTCATAGGGTTGATATGTTTGAATTGGAATTCAACCGTACAACCTGGAACGTTTGCTCTTAATAAACTAAATGAGACCTCTGGTGAAGAATTTAAAGGTTCAGTAGTTTTTGATGGTATTTCGGAGAAAAAATTTACAAATTCTTGAGCTACTTCTAGATTAGAGCTTATGGCACCATGTGCAGTCTCCAGTAAAAAATCAGTGTTTCGTACTTTATTCTTACATGTTTCATTATTAATAACTTTCCAAACTGTCTTTATTTTGTTATCTGCCGATTTGATCTTGTTGCTAATATACAGAGCTTTTGCTACCTTGCAGGTATTTCTGAAAACTTTAGAATATTTGTTTACATATTTATTGAAGGATTCCGTATTAATGAAAGGCTTAAGGCCATATAACTCATATAGTCTTTCCCTACTTATCCTAATACCTTTAGTCGCCCAGTCACTAAATATATACTTAGGGAAAGTATTTTTAGACTTCTTTTCAAAAGTTGTGTTGAATTCTTTTAGAACTACAGAAAAAAAATTATTCGCATCCTCAATATTATGGCCCAAAAGATTTAACTTATTTTGTAAGGAACCATTGAATCTAACTAGTTTGCCTGTTGTTATTGGCCTATATTGTATTTGAATTTTTTGCAAGGCTGCTTTAAACTTAAATGTTACCAATTGATCGCTATGATCCGATGGAAGGTAATTAACTACGGCTTTATCTAAATAATCACAATCGCAGAATACATTATCAATACAGGTTGAAGAAGTAGTTGTTATCCTAGTAGGTTCCGTAAAAACATTAGACAAATTGAACGATTTAAAAAGGCTTAAAAATCTACTGCTATTTGAATTAATTTCTAAAATATTAATATTAAAATCTCCACAAATAATCGCGGATTTATTACCTGCTGCAAGTTTTGCAAGGATATCTTCCATTGTTGATTCAAATAAAGTAAAGTTTTGAGGGTTTGGGGGTCTGTACACGCACACTATAACATGCTTATCCAGCTCAACACAGGACAGTTCAATGCAATGTTCCACTGACAAGCTGACAATGTCATGACGTTGCTTAAATTTTAAGCACTTTTTTACCAAGATGAGGGAACCACCACGCAACATAGATTTGCGGTTAAAACAACTGCCCACATTATAATTTTCATAACTAATTAGCATCTGGTAATCCTTCAACCAATGTTCACTAAAACATACAATGTCAATCATTGTTTTTTCTAAAAACATTTCAATTTCTAATATTTTGGAAGAGATCATCGGTCATCGGTCCATTACTCGTATGTGGGAGACCTTCCAACGCTGCGTCTTCCGGTACGCGGTCGCCACTCCAGAACTTTTCGGCTCCATCGACCGTCTGTTTGCGAGCAATGTGCCCTGCCCACTGCCACTTCAGTTTGGCGATCCTTCAGGCTATGTCGGTTATCTTGGTTCTCTTGCGGATATCATCACCCTGTTTATGACGGAGTTATGGCCAAACGTTTATATTTTTTTTTTTTATATAAACATCAATTGATAACCTCCTCCTTATATGAAGTCGGTTAAAAACCATCGTTAATTAATTGAAAGAAGATATTATTCTTCGGCCAACAGGTGAAACGATATCATATTATCAACTGCCAAATAACAACCTTTATTTAACTTTACTGTTGGTTCCATTTAATTGTTAAATAATTAAAATTAAAATAATAATAGGTATACTAATTGGCCATATTTTTAAAGCATGTTTTTGAACAGCTGGTCTTAAAAACCACCTGTTCTTAAAACTATACCAATTTTGTAAATGTAACTTATTGACACACTTAAAACATATTGCCACACCTTCTTTTCAGATCCAACCTCAAATATTTATTTTGTAAATGGGTGTTTTCAATTCATTTACGTCATGAAAACTGTTCAGTCACTATGCCAACTGGCTTTAGTGTTTCCAAGCCCCAACCATTTTGTGGAAAAACTGTGAAGTAATCTCAAGGTATTCTGATCGTTAGTGCCAATTCGATGGTACTGGTGAAAAGTCGATAAGGCATTATGAACATCACGTTTAAAAAAAACGTATATTTACTTAGACACAAGTACTTCTTTGAAATATAAGGCTATTTGGTTTTTAATATTAATAATAAGATCAGTGCCGTGCAAAAAAAAATCTGCCAGCCTTCTCACGATCGATCTAACTCGCTTAGGAGTGGCTTCCAGATGAACACCAGTACGGAGCGACTGGACTGCGTGTCTAATCAAATCGTACATCGTGTTTTTTATGATAGGGTTGTGTTTGATCACCATCTGACCTGATGGTAAGCCATGATTTGGTCGACGCCGACGTGTTGGAGCACACTTGTCCATAAGTTACAGTGAGTGTACCTATTCACTTTAGGCTTACTAGGTGGCTATTAGGAGAACGTTACGGATTATGTTCGAAAGAGTTACCGCGGCTCTGGAAAGCAAAGGGCACTACGAGGAGCACGGATGGGTTTTAGTCAGTAAGAGTCTGACTCTCCGTTTCGCTCCACACAGAGCGGGAGGAGTCATTTGATGAAACAGAGAATCGGCACGGAAGTCCACTCTATTTAATTATTTTATTGTTTGGAATCAGAAAGCTGGTACTCTCAACACAAATAATACGAAACATCATACGCCATTCCAGCCACCCCAAGCACGAATAAGGGGTGTCTAAAACGCCGTATGCTGATATCTACGCCTCACCAAAATGTCATTACAGACTTATCAGCAGCTCGAATCTAAACCGACTTGAAACATCCCAAATGTTATTATCAACCGTATTATTTTGCAAAGACACTGTTATTACACTTGGCTATAACGGTTATTGCTCAACCCTGAATGAAAAGGCACTTATTTCTTGTAATTAAGTAGTAATTGAGCTCGACTTCGGTAACAAGTGCGATTGGGACTAGGATGGTGTAATTAGGGGTTACATTGGGTTTTCTAGGATTAGTTATGGGAGAAATTCCTAGATGTGGAAATTGTTATAGGGGTTCTGTTGAAATTGTGGAAGTGTGAGCATTAGTATGTATAGAGGGAGACCGAAAGCTGATTCTCGTACTTAAACAGCGTTCTTAGCCAAGTCGTTTCCTGCTGCACTCGTATCTCGGTGACAATCGGGGTCAAAAATTTGGAGAAATTGAAGGTGTTTTTGACAATATGCGACTGAGAAGCGAATACTAAACTTCTGTGAAAATGCGAGAATTAGTACCCTCATGATGATGGTGAGTATGAGTGAAAAATGAACCATGGACAAAGAAAGGTGAAAAGTGAAAAATAAAAGAACAAAAGCTAATTATAGTTATTGACATCTTGTTGTTTTGTTTTGCAACACATTAAGATTTCTACAAGACTACTAGCTCATGGATAGAAACAAAAATAAATGCCCAATGTTAGCAAACGTTTTGCTAAACTTGGCTCGTATGCATCTTGATCGGCAATGGCTTGGCTCGGAATCTACAGTTTGTCGGCCATCTTGATTGTCGTTTGTTACTCATTGTTAGCTACAAAGTCACGGAAACAATGTGATTAAAAGGAGGAACGAATAATTTCTGGTAGTTAGCTTTCGAATTGATGGAATAAATTAAGTATTTAAAGTAGACAAATAATAATTACTCGTCATAATTATATAAGGTGGCCAAATAGAATTAATAAAAATGGAATTAATAAAATTAATTTAACCAGAGAAACTGAAGGAGACTTTCAATCTTAAATTAGCTTTTTTGTTTTAGTATTGACGATGTTTAGACATTCACAGTGCAGGTCGTGCTTGAATAGCACTTATTAATTCTTCAACATTTAACTGTGACGACGCCATTACAAAAACGCGCGGTTAGCTCGAACTAGTTTTCTCAAAAAACACTTCAGAAAAGGTTCGTTTTATTCGTAGGCAAACCAGTTTTGGCAATATTTGTTTATCGGTTTGAGCATAGCCAGTTACAAGATAACACTCAGAGATACCGTTGAACCCAACAAATACCAGTTTCCGAACGAAATCGACCTTTAAAGCTCTTTTTCAAAATACATAGGATTTTACGCTCCGTTCTGAAACGCTTAGGGATAAAAATGGATTTTGTTTTTTATGCGTCCGTTTCGATCGTTGACAAAATAAATACTGGTTGATGACGCCATAAAGTTTTATTTTTAAGAGATTTGTCTGTTACTTGAAATTGAGGATTGTCTTTGACCTTTTAACCTAGAACAACTAGTAGATTCTGTGGGGATCCAACTTAGTTTCAGCGCTGTAAGAGGAATTTATAACTACCTATTACTTAATTATAACAATCAATTTGACAATAGGTACAGGTGTGAAAAATTTTCCTATTACATGTAGATGTCGCAGCCAATTAGCTTAATCAGCCGTTTAATTAGTGGCCTAGCCTTTGCATTTCAACGCGCTGATTTTTCAGCGACTTAGGTGACATCTTTTGTTCAGTATCGTTTAATGACTTACCCATGTCACTTATGCCGTTGGTTAAACGACGCAGTTCAATGAAAAGGCTAGGCTTTTAATGAAACGGCTGATTAAGCTAGTTGGCTGCGACATATACATATACACGAAATTAAAAAGCACGAATCTATCTCTTCATAAGCCTATAAATATCCGTAGAGTTCAATACGTTGGAGTTGAGCGATAACAATTCTACACAGCGAGAATTTTGAAATTACGCCGTTTTATGATAGTTCAGTGAGTTATAGCAATTAGCTGACCCGACTCACATTTGCATGGAATACGAAACGAAAGGATTTTATAATAATTTTTTATATTTTATTTATTTGAGCAAAGCAAATTAAATATAAAAGAATTATAAAAACCTTTTTCACAAAAAAACCGACTTAAAAAAAAACACTACAAAGGACAAAGTTAAAGTTATTTTGTACTTTGTAGTGTTTTTTTTGAAGTCTGTTTTTTTTTGTGATAAAGTTTTTTATTTTTCTTTTTTTAGAGGTACCCCACACCTAACAACACCACTGGAAAGTCACAGGAAAGCAAAAATACGCAATCTCGTATACATGGATAATTATTCCACATATTTTTTCCAGCTATTTGGATTTAAAAACCAAATTGCTTAACCGATTTTGATGAAATTTAATTGGGACCAATCGAGAAGTACATCCTTTCACATAAAACAAGAATTTTTCAAATCGGTTCATAAATGACGGAGATATGAGGTAACAAACACACAAAAAAAAATACAATCGAATTGAGAACCTCCTCCTTTTTTGGAAGTCGGTTAAAAATTCTATCGATTCTTCGAGTATTCTAACAAATCTTAACCATTTATGCAAAGGTGGGTCAGTTAACTTCTATTAATTCACTGGACCTACTAGCTTCTTCGTCTACGTAAAAGTCGAACTTATTCTAAAGGAACTCACTTCAGGTCCTATGTTCCACTCCAAGGTCCTGTCTGTCACTAAACCAAAATTCTTAAAAAGTTCAGCAGTTTCGGCTTGAAAACATAAAAATAAACCAACAGACACTCACTTTTGCATTCATACTTAGTTTGTATTTGACAAGACGTGTTGTCATTCCATATTAACTGGATCAAACTACCTTCTCAAAATTTTAAACTACACCTGCTCCTGTTTCAGTACATTTTCGTGTCAAAATCGTAATTCCGGCACCGTATCGCTCCGGCCTGAAGCCACGATCTAGCCTCGGCGCGTGAAGCCTGCATGGCGCTGAATAGAAAATGAGCAGGTGGCTACATATCCCATACAAATGCCTATATGCTTGCTGCAAGCGGTCTTGTGAATGTGGCCTGAAGGGATATATTTTGTAGTAGGTAAAAAAGAAAATGAGTACGAACTCTTTATTTTACGAGTGTACAACCCATATAGCATTAAGAGTAGATTTCACGATTTTTTAGGGTTAAATATCCAACAATTGGCTGACTGTACTGTTCTAGAAGACTTATTATTAGTTACTTTAATTAAAACGGAAAATATGTAAAAGCGGGATAAAAAGGGGAGGGGAAGAACTCATTTGGCATAGAAAAAATCGTCTCCATGGCTGTCAAAGTCCAAAACACTGAGGGTACTACCACTTGCCACGTTGGATGACCATGGTGATTTTTTGACCATAAAAAAAATCCTCTAATCACGTGGAGAGTCGATTAACTACTTCCTATAAGATTGACATGATAACTTTCACTAAATAAAAGATAGCAAGACAAAGACTACAAAGTTTAAAATTAAGGTAAGCTCGCTCCATCGTAGACTTTGTCTCTGTCATATCTGACATTGACTAGAGTCAAGAGCAAACCCACCACTAAGAAAAAAAAAAAAAAAATTGCGTTGAAGTTGCAAACTATACTATTACTTCATTGTGTTATTCACGAGTTTTGGAGTGGCGACCGCGTACCGGAAGACGCAGCGTTGGAAGGCCTCCCACAAGGTGGACCGATGACCTGGTGAGGGTCGCGGGTAACCGATGGATGCGAGACGCACAGGACCGGTTGTTGTGGCGACACTTGGGGGAGGCCTATGTCCAGCAGTGGACGTCTTTCGGCTGGATGATCATGATGATGATGAGTTGAAAAGATGCGTCACGATCAGGGCAAGTTTTTAATGCAATGGTTACCAGTTGTGGGTAAACTTAAAAATACATTTTTCGAACAATTATTAACAAATTGTTTTCTATTTGGCCATTAGACAAGCGAGCAATTGATTGAAAAACACATTTTGACGAAATTTTGCCTATTGGTTGAGCCTACGCCTAATTTTGCCTACGGGTCAAAAAATTTTCACTAAGTAGCAAAATGTCTAACTATCGAAATACGAGTATCTGTAAGGCAGAACGCCTAATTGGCATATCGTATAATTCTCATAATGGCTGGACACTTGGGCAACAAAATCATTAGATTAATTTGCTTCTGGGACTAAGTAAAATGAAAATAGGTTCTTTAGCATAGGCACTTGTAAATAAAAAATGCAATGATACTTAAATTGTGATAGTTGATTGTCAGTCTCACAATGGGCCTCATAAGAAGGCTTAAAGTCACCCAAAGGGCAATGGAGAGGTAGTTTTCTTGCGTGAATGATGATATCCGTAAGAGAACCGAGGTTACCGACATAGCCCGAAGGATCACAAAACTAAAGGCAGTGTGCAGGGCACATTGCTCGCAGAACAAATGGTCGATGGGGCCGAAACGTTCTGGAGTGGCGACCGCTTACCGGAAGATGCAGCAATGGTGGACCGATGACCCTGGTGAGTAGCAGATGGATGCAAGACGCACAGGACTGGTTGTGGTGGCAACACTTGGGGGAGGCCTACGTCCAGCAGTGAACGTCTTTCGGCTGATGATGATGATTGTCAGTATATCGTATCGCCAAACAAAGTGGTTTCGCAACAGAAAATATCTGTAAATGGATCAAAATCCAGAAATAGTTGTTAAAAAAAGAAAATGTTGTGTGATACTCACTTTCTTTCCCGTTTTGTTTTTTTGTTTTTTGAAACCGAATTTGAAATAAAAGTTATTGTATGCTTTGTCTTTGTAGCGTTTTTATTTGGAAGTCAATTCTATAATTTTTCAAAAGTTTTTCTTTTTTCGTAATTCGTAATAACCACTGGAACCACTCCTAGCAGTTAACCATCATGGCACTCAAGAGCATAACCTAACGTATGTAATTAATTATTGTAATACACGATCTATGGCTGCTGGCAGACTCAATGTACCCAGAGTGACCAATTACTTTGGTGATAGAACTTTAAAAAAACGAATACCATATCTGTTGAATAGTCTGCCGGCAGACATAAGGGGTGAGAAAAAAAAACAAATTTAAAAGGAAATTAAGAAGACACTATTTAGAAATTTTAATGTATTAAAGTGCTACCTGCTGTATGTTTATGTAAGAATAGTTGTATTAAGAGTCACCAGTTCCCACAGTCAAACCATTACAACGGTTTTGTGGGGCTTAGTTCATAAGTTGTTGCATAAATTGTTAATTAATAATAAATAAAATAAATAAGTAACAGGAAAGCAAAGTACGCTATTTCGGTTACTTGGATGTCTTATTTTTTCGAACTATTTTGATATAAAAACCAACTACTGAACCGATTTTGATAAAATTTCTAAGGGACCAATCGGAAAGTATATTTTTTCACAAAAAAAGTTTTTTTTTAATTGGTTCATAAATGACGGAGTAATGAGGTATCAAACATAAAAAAATACCAACGAATTGAGAAAGAAAGAAAGAAAAAAGCAAAACTGTTTATTTACGTGAAAGTACCTCCTCCTTTTTTAAAGTCCGCTAAAAAGCACAGTTACTGAAATCATAAGACCAAAAAAAAAGCTAGAAATATGGCACATTTATGCAGTCTACGATATAAGTGCCAAACTAACTAACCTACCTGCTTAAAAATTACAACCGAATTGAGAATCTCCTCCTTTTTTGAAGTCGGTTAAAAGAGATTTAAACATGGAACACCCAACATACGGGGTGAGAGTAAACAATAATTTTCTCGCAATCTGGGTTGATGACTCATTTAATGTATCTTTGTCTCTACCTACAGGTACGTCGTCCCGCGAAAGATTATATTTCTTTCTAACCCTTCAGACAGCGAATTGACTGCCAAAACCTTTAGAGTTTAAACAGAAACGCGAAACTAATTCCGGTCCCGCTGTGAAACTCTAAACTGTGTGTATGGTTCAAATCAAAGGCGGAGGGCGATTTAAAATCACTGCAGTAAACATAAGAGGTTCATACCAGGTAGTATTAAAAATTTAGTCTTTCCACTCAGAATAAACATAGTGATCTCAGTAACATGTATGTAGACTCCGCATGCGAAAAGTATAACCTAAAACTGCTTTTCAATGTAGATATGTCACCAGATCCTAATCCGGTCTAGATTTATTATAAAATCTCCATATTTATTTATTCATTCTCATCCAAAGACGATTGTTTACAATATGTAAGTGTCATATCGAAAAGAAAGAATTTACAATAAAATTTTAGACGAGTTTTTTAACATGAAAGATGAAATGTACAATGTATATGTCGCTTAATCAGACGCTTCATTGAAAGTCTAGCCTTTTCATTTAACTGCGGCGTTTAATCAGCGACGTAAGTGACGTGGGCAAGTCATTAAACGATATTGAAACAAGAATGTCACGTAAGTCACTGAAAAATTTTCAGTTAAATGAAAAGGCTAGGATTTTAATGAAAACGCTGATTAAGCTAGTTGGCTGCAACATATACATCGTTCATGCCCATCCGAGAAAGGCGATCACTCAAACGCCTTCAGCTTATAACTTGTCCACGTTGTAAGAGACAACGAAACCCAACTAAATTGAGAGAACAAAGTTCCGAATCAGTTTATCTTGCAGCCTTCGGAAGTCCAATAACGACTGCAGGACTCAATTTGACGACTATTACTATTATTTTTCTGTGAATACTGCTTTAAATACTCACAGAAGTATACGAATTATCTGAAGGGTTAGACAGAGATGGTACCTTAAAATATGTTCACAAATCACCGGACAAGCATGATATTGCTATCAACTAATCTCGATTACTTATCCGATAAGTTAGTTAGTTTAAAGTCTAACCGGTTTCAGCTGAATACCAGTATTTTACTTGAAGCGGCTGCCTAACAGACCAAGCGTTGCTTAACTTTGAAGATCGGCCCATGCGGTTGTTACAATTTAGCCACGAACTCCTCAACCAGACTCCGGACTGCTACTGAGATTTTACTGTTGAAACCCTTTCCTAGATTATCAGGTCACCTATTACTTCATGATGATGCTTACCATCAGTCGTGTTTGCAACCGCACAATATACATACAGCAACAAAAGTCGATAAACAACAAAAAATCGGGACAGAGGGCTTTTTTTTGCTTGCCGGATTTGTCGGCAGCTTTCAAGTCAAGTCGCCGGCAGTGCTGCCGGTCTGTGTGGATTCACCATAAGACAAGTCACTGTCCAAGCAAGCTTCTGACCAATCCAGATTTTAAGCTGGTATACTGAGAAGTACTTATTATGTGGGAAAAAACTATCAATGATACTTTGCCTGGTCCAGGTAACACCACTAGACAGCTGAGGCAGTACGATTTTTTTGTATGGATGGGAAATCATCAAATGACCCCTTCCGCTCTGGGTGGAACGGGAGGGAGTGACAGACTTTTACTGACTAAAACCCATCCATGCTCCTCCTAGTGCCTCCTAGTGCCAAATGTAGTATTCATAACATTTGGCATCAATTCTAACTGAAGGAGTTGAATTGATGATTTTAATGATTATAATTCTATAAATACATACTTGCTACGGCCGCGAATCATATTTTGACCAAGATACAACCTGACATTGACCTGCAAATTGCAAAAAACGTCATAAAATTTAAATTTCGCGGGCTACCCTGGCGCTTCCACCTTATCTTATTTATTTGTAACGTCACCCATCCATACTTATTAAAGCATATAATTATTAATTACAATTAATTAATTAATTTTTACTCATAAATAAAGGCCATAGTCATTCGATTCGTTTGTTTTATTACCTCTTCTCGTTTTTTACAGCAACTGGTAGATCATGTACTGGAAAAGGATTTTTTTTTATGTATCATCAAATGACTCCTTCCGCTCTGGGCGAAGCGGAAGGGAGTGTCGGAGTCTTGCTGACTAAAACCCATTCATGTTCCAGGGCCGCGGAGACTCTTTCGAACAAATTCCGCAACTCTAGCAGACTCAGGCCCTAACGGGCCCTGACTACTACGCTGACATCTCTATGAGGTGCGCGTGGCACACAACGCGCCGTCGACCTGGGAAGTCTGACACCTATCTGTGATACTAAGTACCTAAGTACATTATTTTTAACTGCAATAGTCATTACAGCCAATCCTTTCGATTGTTACGACGACGTGATAAAGACATAACCTCAACTCTCATATCGAAACAATGGGATTAATTTATCAAGTCATCACAGTAATAAAAATAGAAATAACGTCTCTAATTACAATAGTCTAATTTTATTGAAAGCCACTATTGTAACTGAACTGTCTTGTATTTGACTAATGAAAGTACTCCATTAGTTTATTGAATGGCAGTTACCTATCACCTTTTTCAGTTTTGTTCTGTCATGTGGAAGAAAGACACGAAATGGAAAACTTAATTTTCTTTGGTCGAAAATGTTTTTCTTTCATGTTTTTTTTTTCATCATTGATTGACACGCGTTTGACTAATATCTCACCTGAAGATGGAGCACGCTTGCCTAGAAGTAATCTTTTCACTCTTGACTTAAAGAATCTTCATGTTTGACTAAGAGATCATGTTTTCAAAGTAAGACAAATTTTTATCTTATGCAAAAAACTTAAAACAAATCGTTGTATAAGAAACTACTAGTAATAACTAGTAGTTTCTTATACATAATATTATTGATTATATTAACTAATATTATAATCAATCGAATCATTACTCGGCGATGTTTCAATTAATTGGTACCTAGTTCTAAATTATGAACACAACGTGTAACAGAATAAACGCAATACCTCTTAAGGAGTCATTATATTCATCATTGTGAACAACTTTTACTTTGGGAACAACACTGAAATCGCGAAAAAAAAATTGACTGCCCCATACATTTCTGGGCGCATAACTCGACAAAATGTACGGAACAGATTTTTTTTTTCACAATTTTACGGTTTTCCCCATATATACCTTCAGGGTTATAACATATAACAACCTTTCAGTGGGTGAAAGTACTCATGATTATAAACAACTTTTGTTATGAGACCAACCCTGAAAAATCGAAAAAAAATATCTATTGTTTCATACATTTTCATCGGGTGAATATTAAATTTTTTGTGAAAATGCCGATTTATTTTTTGATATTTCAGAGTTGGTCCCATAGTAAAAGTTGTTTATAATCATGAGTACTTTCACCCACTGAAAGGTTGTTGGTGTTTTACAAATAACTCTGTATATGAAGTGCTACACAATGCTATGTTCCTTTGAGTTAACGAATAAGGGCCAAAGTGACCCCACAGGGCCAAATTAACCCGACTTTACTAAAAAAAAAAATGCTATTCCAATACCAACTAGGATTGGTCCCAGCTTCATCCCAGAAATGAAATTTTATTCTTGAAACAGAAATAGGACCATCTCTAAACCAGACGTTCGCAGGAATGGGCGATTATTGAGTTTTAAATTACGTTTTCCTCAAATAGTGGGCTTAAACGAAATTGTATTTTAAAAACTTGTAACTAAACATAGATTGCTATGTGAAAATCTTCGTAATGAAAGGGAGATAATTTAACTACCTAGTCGGATTTCTAAAATCAGATGCCGAAACGAAGTAAAGAGCGAACATTTAATTGATCTTTAATCAGTCAATCTCAATAAAACTTGGAACGTCATAATTATTATTAATTTTCTTCCGACACATCCCCATTTGCCGTCATGTCACCTTCAATAGTCACCTCACATACCTTTTTGAGACCATGGCCCATATTCCAGAACATAAACTCCAACTCAACTCAAACTCCAACTCCATCGGAGCTTGTCATAAATTGAAGTTTTTGCATTTGTTTGCTTATCTTTCAAGTTCGAGAACGTCAATTAGAAATTCACGGCATGTGAAAACATTACGTAGGATTAAATCAATATGGCTTAAACTCTTTAAAACAACTTTAGCTAAATTTGAGTTACAAAAGTCACCTTGTGCGCTTTATGGGTAAAATAATTGGGTGCTATTGAAATTTTCGTGTTCATGTCGGAGTTGCAGTTTACGTTTTGGAATATGGGCCTTAATATAGCCCATCAATTTTAGACCAAGAGACTGGTGAAAATCAGCCATAATCACTAACTCAGCTGGTTTTCCTTCAGATTTGCGTCAAGTTGAAAAAGGAAAATTATACTGAAAACTGCCATTTTTTTTGGGGAAAATGCGTTTTCAACTCCGTGTTGACATGAATCGCAATAGATGACGGGGAAAACTAGATAAGTTATATGTTGAATCTTGTGTATTATGAGACTTTTACAAGCCATTCAATCTGACCGGAGAAATCTTTGAACAGTCCACATGGCATCACAGAAAACAATAGGCCAGACCTGAATAGTGCATGGAAATAGTAAGTGTGACATTTGGAAACGGCTTTTAGTGCAGTCGTTATTAAGGAACTTGATAAACAAAGCGATCAGGGCGCGCGGCCAGGGCGCTGCAGCTGTGACGAAAATGTATGGCGTCTGGACGCGCGCATAAGTATATTTCGTTCCTTTGACGCCATTCATTTTATCTTGTCAGCGCCCTGGCTGCTTTGTATATTAAGTCCCTAACAATACGAACTTTATTCGGCTTCGCAACCCGGTTGTTGACGCCGAAGGCCAAACACGCTAAACAGAACTTAATCTAAACTTCCCAGTTCTCACCGAAACTCACCAAAAATGGTTCCGTAACTATTCGGTGAATATTTTATGAGGTTGAAATGTTATGGCCAGGTAGCAGACGTCCCTTGGGCTTCTGAGTTGTAATCCAATTCCTAAACTAGAAACGAGTTAGCTTATCTTTGAATGTGTTAAAATTTGATAATGCTAAATATTCAACGCTTCGAAACAATTCGTGTCAAACAAATAGATGAGGATTGTTGATTGAGTTTGCTATGTAAATTTGTCAGGTTTCAGACGAGAAATAAGATGTTATGTTTTTGTCTAATTGGTTCTATGCATATACGCTATTATTATCCACAAAAACAAAAAACACTCATATTTTTCTTCAAACACCAGTAAAGGCAAAAACGTAAGGGAATTAGTAATACTCGTAGGTAAAGTTTGTAAGCATTGTCGTTCAAAATAGAAATGTGGCCTGGTTTTCTATTTGAAAAATATAGAGGTTTATATAGTGATAGAATACTGACTGGATCGTAAGTAATGATTTATTTTTCTGTCACCGACTACAATACCTCTTTTTACGCACAGGTGCTTTTCATAACGTGTTCTATAAATATCTTCTTATTATACATACATTGGAGATTACAATGTTGATTTCGAAATTCAATAAAAGTGTGAATCGGTTTTTCTCGTTTGTAAGCTTTAATATCGTACTTAATCAACAATTTAATCAGACTCTTTTCATTAATCATCCTGCGAACGTCTATATCTTAAGGGTTCTCATTATCCTTCCACGATGAATCTATTATTCCTCCACCACCATTAAAAACAACTCCAAAGAAAGATTTCGGTGTATTAATTCAACGCTTGCAAAGCCACTGGCGAGCCACTAGAACCGTATAAATTAAAACTTCAAGTATTCCAAACACTGCGCTCACAGATGAATTGCAAATTACAAGAATTGAAACAATCTCGTAAAAGGGGTCTGTTCCAGCGTTAAAACTCCTTTCATTCATTGAAGATTGATTAAAACACCCAACGATTATAACAAAAAATAGGTCAGAGAGACCGTTGTTATTGAAAATGCTCAAAGAACGTTCCGTGGTTTGCAACACAGGCTAATTTTGGCTTTGTTGCGGCGCGGTCCGTCGGACCGCGGAAAACATTTGAGAGGAAAGTTTTGTGTCGAAACTGCGAAAGCATTTCGTGGTTAGCCTGTTTTAAGTTTCATAGAATTTATTGAGATAACTATCCAGCTTGGCTTCCCGTTTCCAAAAGCGTGGGATTCTTAAAGGTGTTGGGATACAAAATGTCTTATAGAATTAACTTTTTCCTTATTCATGTCTGAGTTGGGTTGGCAAAAAGTCTCGTGCGTCCCATACCTAAATAGATTGCAATTTCGAGAGTAAGGGAATGCTTCAGTGGTACATAAGGGTTGCTCTGATATGATTACGCATTCAGCTACGGGATTGTTCATATAAAAATATGTTTTGCACTTGGGTCACAGTTCATTCATGAGAAATTCTATATACAAGGACAGCATGTTAAAGTAGGCATTGTTTTGCTACTGTACAATATTTTTAAACAAAAGAAGAACCCTTGAGGCTTGAAATGCTTTCTATGATTAGCTGTGATTTAAAAAAACGGAACAAGATAAAAAGGTCTTCTGCGTTCAATGTATTGCACTTGGGGACCAAAGAGGCCATTTTGTAGGAACGTCTGTATTCACAATACGGCGTTTCTAAGGCGTCGTCTTAACTGTTACCGTTAACGATGCGTATTCGTCGTGCGATGAAAACGATCCTGTGCTCACGCGATGATTTTCATTAAGCTTTAGTAAGGACACTCCACCTAAAGAAATCTATGTTTTTAATCTCGTCGTGTGACAAAATCGCATCGGTAACTCGGTAATCGGTAACGATCGTACGGTATAATAATAATAATAATCATTTATTTGACAGAATATGGTCGGTATGTATATTACATGGTCTTATATTTATATATATTGTCTCATCACATTCTACCACATGGGCGTACAAATGTCAAGTAGGTTCATATTGATGCTGATGATATAAAATAATATTAACAATAATTGAATTAAATTAATATGTCAGTGTCATTTAAGTAGTCATTCAAATTATAGTAGCATTTATTACAAAAAAATTCTTTAAATTGCTTCTTAAAACCAGCCAAATCTAACTCCCTTATTGATTTATTGATTTTATTATAAATTTGCGGGGCTCTGCAGAATATACTTTTCCGCATGAGCGCTGTCTTTGCTCTGCGCCCGCGGAGCATGTCATTTCTCCTGTTACGTTGTACAGTATCAGATAAGTAAGGAAACAAATTCGGATTTAATCTCACAAATAAGGCAGTCTCATATATGTACAAAGCTGGCAGTGTGAGAATTTTATGCTTTCTGAAATAAGGCACACAACTGTCCGTCACCTGAAGCCCAAACATAGATCTAATGCAGCGCTTTTGCGCTTTAAACGCGATTTCCCTATTTGTAGAGTTACCCCAAAATATGATGCCGTATCTTAACACAGATGCAACAAGACCATGATAGGCTGTGAGTAGTGCATCCGTGTTAACAGTTGGAGCAAGTTTATAAAGGGCATAGGATGAGCAACTTATTTTCTTACATAATGTTTCGATATGATTCTTCCAGTTAAGCTGACTATCTATAGTAAGACCTAGGAATTTAGCACTGTCCACGTCATTAATTACATTATTTTGGAATTTTACGTCCATTCTTGTACTAGATTTTCTATGGCCAAAGTGCATTATTTGAGTTTTACCTAGATTTATTTTTAAGTTGTTATTGTTAAGCCAAGAGATTATCGAGATTAACGCATCATTTACATCAGCTTCGTAATGGTCAGGATTGGTACCAGCTACGGTTACCGTGCTATCATCAGCAAATAGGGTTATAGGACAATTTATGGCTTTGGGCAGGTCATTAATGTAAATTAAGAAAAGTAAGGGACCCAAAACACTGCCCTGTGGTACGCCAAAAAAAACAGTACGTTCTTTGGATAGGTACGTTACTTCTTCTTTCGTCTTTAAATTTAAGTCTGTTATAGCAGTTTTTTGTTTTCTATCTGAGAGATAAGTGATTAATAAATCCAGAATATTACCTCTTATACCATAGGAGTAAAGTTTGTTTCTTAAGATATTGTGGTCAACATAGTCAAAAGCTTGTGTCATGTCACAGTACAGAGCACAAACAGGTGTCTTTTTATCTATATTAGTCATAATTGTGTTTAAAAAGTCATAAATTGCCATATTTATTGTTTTATTTTTCCGAAAACCTTTTTGCTCATTGCAGAGAATCATGTGTTTTTCTAAATATGCATACAGCTCGTTATAAATATACTTCTCAAATATTTTTGAAAAAATTGGCAAAAGCGCGATAGGTCTATAGTTTTCCATTTGCTGTTTATTTTGGTATGTATTGGTATGTATTGGTGGTTTTATTGGTATGTAAGCCAATTAGGACGACTTGTAAGCCAATTAGGACGACGCCTAATTCCTCTTACATTTATTCAAGTTTTGACATTTGACAATATCATCTCGGCGACTGTATCGCCGAGATGTTAATCCGACTTGAAGCGAAGGTTTTTTTAAGTACGAGAATTGCCTTTAAAGTCGACAAAACCAGGATCGGCTTATAACATCCAATATTTATTTTCTTCGTTTCCTAAAGCCAGTTCACAACTACACAATAACTTACTACGCAAGTTTTTCCTCCAGCAGTCTAAAAGATTTATTCGAAGGCAGGACATGAATTCATAAGGCTATATCCATATCAATTCATTGGTATCTCTTTGGTCAAAACTCACGAGGACGTGCCTTGAAAAGTTATTTGATTTATGCGCCGCCTTCGCGTCTATGGGTAGGTTAAGATCTTGCCTAAAGGATTTATATAATTTCGTATTGATAAACAGCTGACGCTGAAGACGTTACGTGTCGTAGCTAACTTTGAGATGGTTATTTGCGAATTATTAAATGAAGAAGGATGTGTTGAAGTTGGTACGTAGTTTGTTGATCCGTTGGTGTACATAGTGAAAAAAACGGATGCCGCTGTAAGGTAAATTATCTACAACTAAACTTTATTTGAGTCAAGAAAGCTGATTTCAGTATTTTTAATGTACTCTCCTCCATCTTGTATTTTCTGAAGAAACGGATAGCAGGAGTTATGTCCATCTTTAATCAATATTGTAAGCAAAATCTACTTTTTGTTTTAACACAAATGTCTTCAACTTTTATTACTTCGTGGTCTTTAAAATTCAGTTGAAATTATTTATTTCCCCATTTGAAAAAGGCGTGAGTTTTTTATGTGTATGATTGAATATTTTTATATTGTAACGATATAAATGTTTAAAATCCCTTTTTTCTCAGACTTTCCGTGTCAGCTACCTTTATCCATCAACTGTCTGAGTTACAAATACGTACCTTTAACATTTGTAACACGATATCCGTACTTCCAAACTGTCAAGGGCAATACGCCAACGGCTTTGAAGCGTACACTGTGTGGAATTGAAACGGACGCAGCTTTCAAGTAGTTCTTCCACAGTTTCTGTACCGTCACTATAAATCTAAAGGTTAGCTAGGTATAACATTTTTTGTAAGTTGGGCAAGATTGCTAAAGGAGGTAGGTATTATTGATTCAAGAATCGTTAATTCGTGTTATTTCGCCATTTTTGTGATATGTCACAGAAGAAGTCATACTAGTAGTGAATCTTCTTACGTTTTCCACTTCGACTTACCTTGAGCGTAAATTCCAACCGCAACGGGCCGCAGCGCAATGCATTAACAGCACACAAAAGTGCGGTTCGGCCAGCCTTTAGTATACGATGCTTCATTCCAAATGCACTAAGGAGTAAAGTGACTAAGAAGACTTTCGTCGACTTTTATAAAGACGGAAGATCTTTCCATTTCGTAATACTTAGAACCATGTTCTTCCTCAATCATAATTAAAACGCTGATCGTGACAAGAGGACGTAATTTCTAACAAACTTCGGCAGTTAAAAATAATAACGTCCCATCCTAATTATACCTTGTTTACTTAAACTGGGACGCGGACAAATAATAATTCATTAGAAGAACATTCTGAGAGAGTAAAGAAACACAAAGGTGCAGGTGGCTAGCTTGGGTGTATTAGTTTTTTTCGCAGATTTGGTGCCAGATATTGGAGTTATTTGATATCCATTATTCAGTGAGAACTTCGCTAATTCGTTAAGGACAGTCCATAAGACTATCACCGCAATACGACTTAAGAATTAAGAGCATTTGCACCGTACGGCATTTCATACAAACTTTCAAGTCCTTATTTTTCAAAATGAACAAACCGATTTTAATGAATATGTATGTATTTTTACGCTAGTTATCCAGGTCTAAATAGTTAGTAGAGAATATTTTCGAAAAAGAGTTTGAGAGTCGAGGGAGAAAGATACGAGTGATTTTTCACTTTCTATAGAAAACTTAAAATCGCTCTCTCTCTCATTCATTTTGAAAAAATAAGGACTTGACAGTTTGTATGAAATGCCGTACGGCGTAAACGCTCTAAAGGTTGAACTAGTCGCGGGCTCGAACTCGCTGGTAAGCGTGGCCAAAAAGCACACTGTCTCACCGGGCATCGTGCCCGACAGATACAATATCAGTGATGAACATTTAGATGCTAGTCTAAACGCACAATGTCTAGTTTCCACGCTCAAAACACCGTTCCGAACGAAAACAACGTTAGACGATGCACGAAAAGTCTATTGGAAGGTTGAGTTTTATGAAAAAACCACTGAATAAATCCATTACAAATAAAGTTTATTGAACTTTTCTACAATTGAGGTTCGTCGGTGCCGACTTTGTTTTTGAGATTTTACACTTCTTTTATTACTTATTTACGCCCGAAGTTGCGTTAAAATTGGCAAAAAAAACGAATCTTTGTTGGCTTATAACTTTTTAATGGCTTTTTATTTTACTATTCTGTTTCCGTACAGACAAAATGAATAATGAGATAAAACGATATCATGCTTAACTTGGAATGTATAATGTCAAACAGAGGAGTAATACACCCCCGAAATTTGTACGGACAAAATATCGAAGAGTGTAACCTTAAGTAATTGAATCGAGTTTTAACGGATTCAAAAACCATTCGATTTTACAACAAATAATTCAGAATCCGGTGGTGGACCATTACCAATACCATTTTGACCAAAGCAGATTTGCAACTCGTTAAGAACTTATTTCAGCAGGCTATGTCAAGAGACTTGTCATGGTCAATCTTTGATTCACTCTAAGCAGAAGATCTTTCTTCATCGGGTACCTACGCGTAGGTAGGTACGGTCAACTACAAAAGTCCATTAACAATGTTACTTTTTATATCATTTAAACAGACACTAAAAACACATAATGTACTAGGTTTCCGAATTTCAGGCAATAGCTAAGGGTTTATTATATTTTAATTTTATAATCATTGCGTTTTACTTTTAAAATTGTACTTAATAATTAGGATTTAAAAATTATAAATGTTAATCGACTTTTGTTGCTGACTGTACCTGTTGCGGATTTTATTCGAAAGATTAACCGCGGCCCTGGAACGCAAAGGGCACTAGGAGGGGCACGGACGGGTTTTAGTCAGTAAGAGTCTGACACTCCCTCCCGCTCCACCCAGAGCGGAAGGGGTGATTTTGATGATTTCCCACCCATAAAAAAAAGTTAGGTAGGTACCTACATGCGTAGTTGTCGTATTTCATATATGATGAAAAAAACTATGAAAAGCGAACGTATTTTATTGTAGTTGTAATGTTTTCTCAGCTGATGTTATTTATCACACAAAATTGCAAATCCTGAATTATCATATTAATAGAATTATCATTTTCGTTTGTAATAAATATAAACATCTTCATAAAGAGTTGGCTACATCTAAGTAGAAAATTCTATATAACGATGACAGTCTCTTGATTTACCGTGACGAAGGGCAGAGTTGCGCTGGAACAAGGCACCAACAACTGTGTGAGTGATTGACTGAATGAACTTGGAAACAAGCGAGTGTGTAACTTAGTTGAATGCGGTAAAGTCAGGTTTAAATTGTTTCTTACTTCGACTGTTATTATTTTGGGAGAATGTTAACGAGGAAAATTATTGGAGATGTCTGTGTAGATGTTATTATGTATGTTTAACAAATAATGCAATTATTTTTTTATTTCATCTGTCACTGCGAGTAGCGGGAAGTAGGCTTTCATGTATTTTATTGTGAGCCAACAAATTGGAATAATCACAGTTAAGATGTGTGACACGGCGAGATGAGCAGACGATATTTAATGGCGTTATGACAAATAGTGTTAACGGACAGATGAACTAGCGATAAAAACCTAAGAAACTGGGCATAAGTCCGGCTGTAGAAAATACTGATAAAATATGTGACAAATTTCAACAAATGGTATATCGGCGCGAAGGCTTAATCAAGCGTCGAATAAATCAATATGAATGCCGGCGGAAAGGCGTAATCGAGCGTCAGTTTGATTATTCTAAGTTCAAATACTGTGTGATTGCTTATTTGAAGTTGGTAAAAGTCACTCAAACGATTATTTAATTAACTTTATTAGTTGATTACTAGAAATTATTAAACTAATTAATTTGTACTTCTAAATTCATTTTATGATTTGTAAAATTAAATCAAGAATTTAAAAACGAACCATAAAGAAAACATGAGTCGATAGATTTGTAACGACTCTAACCGAAGGGTATAAATACGAACGCCCGACCGTTCACAATTCATCCCCCCCCCCATGGACTTTGAGTCCGAGACGGAGTCCGACTCGGACTCCAACGTCTCCACCTCGGCCTCCTCCTCCTCTGACAACTTCACTGTTGTCCAGGGGAAGAGGAAAAAGAAGAGGATGGGGTCTGCCACTCAGGCAGCCCCGAAGAAGAGGGTTGCCAAGAGGGCCTCTCCAGGCCCTGGTTCAACATCTCCACCATATGTGGTCTTTCTGGGATTCGCACAGAGAATCCCAACAAGAGTGGTGCAGTGGGGCAGTGCCATCGCTGCCAATTATATGGCCACTCCCAGCGGAATTGCTACGGCAAGCCCCGCTGCGTGAAGTGCCTGGGTGACCATGGCACTGCTGACTGCACTCGTCCCAAAGATAGGACACTCTGCGTCGACCCACCCAGCTGTGTGCTGTGTGGCGAGACTGGGCACCCGGCGAACTACCGGGGTTGCCCAAAGGCCCCCAAATCCTCCTCGCCCCTTCTGGCTAAGCGATCGAACGTTCGCCAGAATAGGGAAAGCCCCTCCCCCGCTAACAATGCCCCCGCGGCGACCCAGCAACGCTCCAACCCCTGGAGTGCAGCGAACCACAGGGCCCACTTCCCGGCCCTGAGGACCACTGGCTCCCAGGCCTCTCAGGCCCCTCTGGCCTCCCCCAACGCTTCGCCCGCTAGGGCAATCACCCCTCTCATGGATGTAGCGATACCTCCATTCTCCCCGCCAACGGCTTCTCGCGCGGCTCTCGCAAAAACGAGGCCCCCCGCACGCCTATCACCACCCTCCCCTCCCCCACCAAAGGCTACTCCCACAGCCGAACCAGCCGAATTAGTCGAGACAGTCGAAACTGTTGAGGAGAATCTGTCTCTCATAACTTTCATGGCCTTTTACTCAGAAAGAGCCCTCGCCTTAACCGCGGCACTCAAATCTGGCGGAGGCAACCATGCCTCCATTTACAAAAAGTTCAGTGATGTAACTCACTATATTTCCAAATTCCACTCCATAGTTAATGGATAAGTCCGTTAACCGTAGGCTCAAACCGAAAGCCCTCCGGATAGGGCTTTTCAACACCAATGGCCTTCTGAGCCAACGTGATGAGATCGCCACTTTCCTCCGCGACCATCACATAGACGTCCTTCTGGTCCAAGAGACCTTTCTCAAGCCCCAACACCGAGACCCTAAAGTTGCCAACTACCGAATGGTTCGCAACGATAGGACTCGGTGTCATAAGGGTGGTACCCTCATATATTATAAAAATTCCCTCTATTGCATTCCTGTGGATCCACCCACACTCAAGCAAATAGAGGTCTCAGTCTGTCGGCTGGGCATGACGGGCCATCAGCCCATCACTGTCATCTCAGCATATATCCCTCCTCCTAGTGCCAGTAACACGGCAATCAACACCTCCGAAGTCAAAGATGACCTCTCAATACTTCTTGGCTTGAGCGACTCCGTCTTACTGGCGGGGGACCTTAATGCCAAACACCCATCATGGAACAGCCTCACTACCAACCCTAGAGGCAGAGTCATCTTTGAACTCTCCAGTCCCTTTAACTTTGATGTCATCGCTCCGATGCATCCTACCCACTTCCCCCATGACCTCAATTGTCGCCCCGATGTACTCGACATCGCTCTCATTAAGAATGTCAGCCTTCGGCTACATTCAATGGAAACAGTGGACGAGCTTAACTCGGACCACCGTCCCGTGATTCTGGAACTAGCTCCCAGATCGGGACCAATGGACCCCTCTCAACCCCCTCCTTCCCGAGTGATCACAGACTGGAGAAAAGTAAGCGAAAAGCTGAAAATCACCACGTCTCCTCACTTGGATAAGATTCCAGATCTCATAGAGACTGCCGCCGACACGGCGGCTGCGGTTGACTCGTTCACGGATCACATACAAGCCGTCCTGAGCGAATGCTCCACAGAGGTTCCAGCGATGAGCGATCACCGCTGGAAACTCCCGGACGAGGTGCGTGCTCTGTTGACCGAGAAGAACGCGGCCGTTCGTGCCTATTCATCCTTTCCCTGCCACAGTAACAAAGTTCACTTGCGCTACTTACAGCGTAAAGTAAGTCGCGCCATCGCTGAACTGCGTAACAGTCGCTGGGATAAGATGCTTGGCAACCTCGAACCCAATCACCAGGCCTTCTGGGAACTCCAGAGGAAGTTACGCGCCTCTGAGGTTACAACCATGCCTCCTCTCACCCGCCCTGATAACACCATCGCCTTTGATGACGATGAAAAGGCAGAGTGCCTGGCCGACAGCCTAGAGACTCAATGCTCCCCTAGTACCTACCCGGTTGACCCGGTTCACCTCGCCAAGGTGGACGCTGAGGTCGAGCGTAGGACTTCTCTCCCCCCCGTTGAGGACCCCGAGGACCCCCTCCCCCCCATCACTCCAGATGAGGTGAAGGATATAATCGGGAAACTCAAACCCAGGAAAGCCCCTGGGTCAGACGGTATCACCAACAAGGTGTTCCGTTTTCTCCCAGCTTCCCTTATCATGTTGATGACTGCCATTTTCAACGGCGCTCTGTCCAACAACATGTTCCCACAATCGTGGAAAGAGGCTACCGTTATCGGTATTCCTAAACCGGGAAAGCCAAAGTCCTCCCCCACCAGTTACCGGCCCATCAGTCTGCTCAAGGTCCTAGGTAAAATCTATGAGCGACTTATATATAAGAGACTCAGAGGTTATGCCGAGGCAAAGGGCCTCCTACCTAACGAACAGTTTGGCTTTCGAGCTAATCACTCATGTGTCCAACAGGTTTACCGTATCGTTGAACATATCAGCGGCCGCACTCAACGCGGTTTAAAAACGGGAGCCGTGTTCTTTGATATAGCGAAAGCTTTCGACAAAGTCTGGCACAATGGCTTAATTTATAAGCTATATAAACTTGGCGTGCCAGATCGTCTCGTGCTCATCATACGAGACTATTTGTCGAACCGCACTTTTCGGTATCGTATCGAAGGTGCGCTTTCCTCCCCCCACCCTATACGAGCCGGCGTCCCTCAAGGCGGCGTGCTCTCCCCTTTATTTTTCACGCTGTTCACTAGCGACATCCCTAAGAATAATAAGACGCAGCTAGCTCTATTTGCCGATGATACGGCCATCTATTGCTCCGGCAATAGCGAAAACTCAATAGCCAAAAATCTCCAAAAGGCGGCCAGCGACCTAGGCGCTTGGTTCCGTCTCTGGAGATTTGAGGTTAATCCCGAAAAAAGTCAGGCGGTTTTGTTCTACAAACCGCGGGCGAAATTCATTCCCAATCCACCGAGTCCGATCACTATGTTTGGTAAGCAGATCCCTTGGGAAACGCGAGCCAAATATCTAGGTGTGATATTAGACCATAGACTCACCTTTGCTGCATTTGCTCTGGGTAGACTTCACTCCATGCTGAATGCACGCAGCAAGCTATCACTTAAATGTAAACTGCGCATCTACACTACGTGCATACGACCGATTATGACTTATGCGTGTGCTGTATTCGCACACACAAAGCCGAAGCAAATCCACAGGATGCAAGTAATCCAAAACAGATTTCTCCGAAAAGCCACGGGCGCCCCGTGGTATGTACGGAACGAACGACTTCATGTCGACCTCAAAATCCCGACCCTAAAACAGTTTATGAAACGCCTTACAAAGCGTTTCTTCGAATCCGCTAAAAAGCACCAAAACCCTTTGATTTCAAAGGCAACCCAGTACACTCCCTCTCGCATTAGTAAGATTCGCCGTCCTCGGCATACACTCGTCGAATCCGACGACGAGATCACAAAGATACAGGAAAGCTGTAGGGAAACCAGCACCCTTAGAATAAACAGATACAGACCGCGTTCCGTATACCGACCTCGCCGCCGAGGTCCGTCGCGACGACCCACTCAAAACCCTCCCCGACTTTTGCAAACGAGCCAGCCCGCGCCGCTGAGCCTTTAGCTTTAATAACCCCTAAATAATAAAACGACCCAGCCTGATTGTCCCTTGCTGTCCCAAACTGACGCCGCTAAGCCGAGGTCGTATTCCACAGGGAATGCCCTTAGTGAGCGGTCAGTAGTGTTTTTAGCTTGTAGCTAGTTTTGTTGCCTTGGCTGGGGGCTTTAAATTCATTTGAGGCCACCACAGGTTAGTCCGGTTAAGCAGTTAATATCCCACGTGTGTTAACTTGCTAGTGGTCATACCTAAAAAAAAAAGTTCACAATTCATTCTAAGTCGAGCCGTCGGACGGTGCGAAGCTCCGTAATATCGTGAGTCATTCTTTGTTGTTGACGAATATTTACTGTGTGCCATTGTGTGCTATCCACCAGCGAGAATATAAGTTGATACTGAAAACAAGTATTTCATTTCCGAAATGAGTAACCACCACCAGCACCATGATGATATGGAAATAGTGATTGTTGACTGTTTTTAAAAATAACAAGGGGGCCCGTCCGTGTAAAAGTCTTTTGTTAATTTTTCACATCACGATAAAACTTGGTGCACGGGTAGACCATGACCTGACATAGAAGATTCCGGTAGTATCTATGTTCTTTTTGGTTTATACACTTTCCACGTCAAGCAGAACTCTTTCTAATTATATACTTTGAAGCTTGAAATTGAAAATATTACATAAGTGTTTTCTAAAGCTAATATTAAGTCCATCCAAAGGTTGTCTGTAAGAGATTGCCTTGTGCGATAAGACCGCCCATTGTACACTTATTTTTATAAATGTTTGTCCTGTTCTTGTAATGAGGTGTACAATAAAGTATAAAATAAATAAATAAGTATTTCATCATGTATATAAAAAAAATTGCATGCATATTCCCTATTAACATCAGATTTGCTATTGCGCATAAAATAAAATCTCCGGATTATACCTTGCGGCACTCCAATAGATCGGACAAACGCAAATAAAACAATTTTCAATATCGCAGTTGAATTGAAAATCGATGTGCTAATCGTCTCGAACTCCTTTAAGGCACCAATTAATGGGAGCAAACTTTCTCAACTTAATTAGCGAATTCGTTAAGGAGAACTTCTAATTTAGTCACTGGGTTTCAGAACTGAAGTTTGTACTTATTATTGTGTCTTCTTTCGGATTAGTCGAGCGGTAAATAAATGAAATGAGAGCGAAGTTACCTTTTGTTGTTGTTGGGTAAGCTCTGTCTTGAGGTAGTTCTTGTATTGACAGTTTGTATGTAGTTGCAGTGAAGTGTGAGGGAAGATTAGGACAGTCTGTGTCTTATTGTTTTTTTTTAGCTTAGACGTTGGTTATGAAACATTTTTTTCTATGTAAAATTTAAACATGCTGACTTGCTGCTTCATGTACTAGGTATTTTTTTTTTTTTTTAAGTATGGGAAATCATCAAATGCCTCCTCACTCCCCCCTCACTCCCTTCCGCTCTGGGTGGAGCGGCAGGGAGTGTCAGACTTTTACTGACTAAAACCCACCCATGCTCCTCCTAGTGCCTTTTGCGTTCCAGGGCCGCGGTAACTCTTTCGAACTAACTCCGCAAACGTACTAGGTATAAGTAAACCACTATGTTATCTCAGGGGATCGGAATTGTTTCTTCTAAACACAGGTTACCTCGTAACCTGTCTAGAAGAACAGCACTGCACCCACTAAATAGATCTAAAAACTTTAAACCAGTGTAAAGTAAGTAGTAAGTCTACCTTGCAATATAATCTAGTCCTAAGTTACTCAATTTTATATATTATTATTTATAATATTCTGCGTCGATTAATCTAAGCCTCAAGCTTCAACGGCTTCGCTCGCATTGAAGTCGGAAATTTCTTGAGGAAATTTCCGACTTCAATGCGATATTTACTCCCGTGAAAAGTAACTTATTTCTTAATATTGTGTGCAAATTTTTTACCAATTCAGTGACTTCAATCGTTTTCACGTTTTTCTTACAAACCTTTCAATCTATCTTTCGCGATCAACCAAAATCTGCTCCATCAGAGATGTATTCTTGCTTTTTCAGCAATTTTGCTCTGTATTTTCATTTGCTATCAAAACACGAGCTTCATCATCATTCATCTTCAATTATAATTTCCTTTCAATTTCACATTAAAACGAGGTAAAATCAACTTGCGTAATTTAGTATTTCATTGTTCAATTTTCAATACCTAATTGACATTGACAACACTGAAGCCCCGATAAATTCAATAATAAAATATTTTCTGGCTGAATACTCACGATCCATTTTCTTATACTTCGTTATTTGCTTACATAAATGGATTATATTATATTTAGTAAACATAATTTCTAACTTGGTAAATGTTATGTAAGTTTCAAGACAATAAACGGGTTGTGTGCCTGTTTTAATTACGTAAACGCTTTGGCAGTTTAAATTATTTATTATTAGTTTAAGTATAGTGTTACTACATCAACTTAAGAGGAGTAGGTACCCCTTAATATTATAATTTCACCTTTGATGAAACGATAGCACGTTTTTTTTTGCAGTAAAATCTTAACATTTAATGCTATAAGCAATACCCAGATTTAATTTGGTAAATCATAACAAACATAGTACTTGACGACTGATTAAGAATAAAACTGGTCAAGAGCGAGTTGGAACTCGCGCACCGAAGGTTCCGTACCATCATGATGATTTCTGAAAAAGTGTGCTATTTAGAAACATCGATTTATTTTTCCCGTAATCTTTACATAAACTTCTATCACATAGAAACATTTCAGATTTTCTCTGCAAACTTCGGAGAAATGAGAGATGGGGAAAGGTATTTTTTTTTAATTTTTCGTCAAAAGTCGAAAAAAGAAAATACATTTGAAAATGTGCAAATAGCGCTCTTTGTTATACCTCACATGCCCTAGTAGCCCTACTTTGAATTTTTTAGACCCCCTTTCAGTCTCTTTTGCATAAACGGAGATAGATAACGTATTTCTTGCAGACTTGAAAATTCCCGACCGGGAATCGAGTTCGGAGGGAGAGCCATTACCGTAAATAACTGTATTTGAAAAGCACCTTTTCTTTTACCTCTTACAATCACCCGATCCCACACATTCTACAATCTCTAACGCCCAACAATACACTACGGTCAACAACCCCACATAAAGGACGGACAACTTTTTCACAGAGCGTAAAAGCAAATGCAAACAAGGCACCGTTTATGCTTTCAGATGTCAACCCACAAAGGGTAATGCATTCCCCTCTTGTATAAGAATGGGGAGAAAAGGAATCGTAATGCATGCGATCTCGGTATCTGCAACAGCCAAGGTATATTTTAAATGTATTTGGTTCAAGCACAATACGAGTGGAGGGAATTTATTATAAAGACAAGAGTGGTTTGTTTGCAGAGAAAGTATTGTCCTGAATAGGATGAGCTTGTATGTTTTAATGTTTTAGTTCACGATATTATGTTGATCTAGTTTTCTTTTCCTAAAGTTCTGTGCGGGCTGGTGGAATTGAATTAACTTGTTAAAAGAGGGAACATGTTGAAAAGCATTATGGTGTATCCCAGGAAAAAAATGAGATTAATGGCCACAAATAGAAAGTTCAACAAAAACAAATAATAAAATGGGTAGAATGTTTGAAAGATGCCAAATATGTACGTTAATTAGAATTTATTAGAAAGAGTTGAGGAGGGTACAGCCCTGCTGGACCTAAGCACAGCAATATTCTAGCGTATGCTGCGCCAGGTCCTCGGGGCAGTCGAAGCAGGGATGAAAAGTGAGCTTCCACTCCCGACTTTTTTTTTACTTATTTATTTCCAAAATACTTAATCTACTCGTACTCGTATTACAATGGCTTTTGCCATACAACGGAAACCCATCTTATTAACTTGAATGTGTATGAAATGAGTTTTATAGGAGTAACAAAAAAACAAAACTTATAGGTTTGTATTTATTACATACTTTTTTTTGGTTTAATACTACTTATTTTTAAAAATAAAATTTGATTATCTTATAATATCATACACTTAGCTATTCTATATTACCATTCTACGAAACTACAAATAAATTACATTTCAGAGATTTCTTAGTACGTCAACTCTACAGTTTCAGCTATTTAATTAATTCAGGTACGCTTTTAGAACTAATATTTACACCACTGTCACTAATAACCACAATCTTATCATCATCATTAGAATCGTTATGATCATCAACCATTTCTAAGACCTCATTAGAACTAATATTTTCTTTTAAATCCTCTGTTTTATTTTCATCAGTAGCATCAATATCTTTCTTGTTTTTGTCATCATCGATGGCTTTACCACTTTTGTTGAAATTATCCGCTTTCGTGACGTCGCTACCTTTCACGACTGGTTTTGTTTTCTTTGCTGTAACAGAAAAAAATATTCTATAAACCTCTGAAAGGAGACGATTCATGGTTCCTAGAAATTCAACCCAGCTCCAGCGCAAACGTTTTACATCTCATAATATTATAGGGTAAAATTATATACCATCATCATTACTCTAGGGGCTAACATGATTGCTTTGCTTACAGAAGTTTGTAGTTAGGTTTGCTTTGCCAAACCCTGCATCCTCAAAGACTTGATGGATTGATGGACACAGGCTATAAGAATTTTGAAAAAAAAACCAGATGGCGAATAAAGCGTCTTTGTATTTTTTGTGATTTGGAAGAATCGAGAATTAGAGGTATTCATTTTGCAATAAATCTTCAGATACATATAAATCAATTAATGTTTAATGTTCCGTACGGTGTCGAACGTGAAAGAATAGCACCATCCCATCACTTCTCGCGGGTGTCGTAAGAGGCGACCAAGGGACTCACCAGAGAACGGGCAGCAGCATTCTCTGTAGGTACATTGCAACAGCTACACTGCGATCGCCAACCCGCCAGTCAAGCTTGGCAATTATGGAAAACTCCCACATTTGGGGGAGGCTTATGTCCAGCAGTGAAGTCTTTCGGCTGATATGATGATGATGATGAATGTTAAATATTTGAAGTACCTGAGTCCATTAGTTGTTTGAACAGAACTGTCACTGGAGAGTCAATCAGAAGAGTGAAGATGAAGGAATATACCAGAGCCAACACCAAATAAGATAGGAACTTAAAAGTCTGAAAGAAGAATACAAATAATATTAAAATTTTACTCTCAGCAGGGAGAGGGATGCCCTTGCCCAGTGGGAAATAACGGGCTAGAATAGATCACATTAAATTCAGTAGATAGAAAAGTTATATCACATAATTATAGCTGGTACATTATTGGATAACAACGATAAGAATAAACGTATATAGTAGGCGATTAAATTATATATAAACATAGATTATTGCTGGTAAATTGATTACTGTCGAACAGTGATTTGAAATCCATCAACATACATTTCAAAATTTTCAAAAACAATGTGATACTTACAAAACTGCCAACTGAAAAGTAGATGGGAGCTACCATTCCAGCGTTGAGAGAAAACATGAGAGGGTAGTGAAACAAGAACATTCCGTACGAGAGGCGAGCAGGTAATCGCCACGCGTCGAGAGATAGGAACCAATTGATAGGACCTGCAAATATAAACTTAATTAGGGAAACAATTGACAAATTAATTTCAAAAATGAAATAATTTAAATCTTACCAGAATAACCGTGCTGGCAAGCAATTATTAACCAGCATATAGCACACGCATAAGTAGGTCTCATAAAAGAATTCATCAAATTGTCCATCAAATCGTTATCCCATTCGAACTGCTTGATGCTGTATTTGAAGTAAAAGATTCCTCCTAGTATACCAGCGGAACAGGCCCAGAAGAAAATGGCAAGTATCTGGAAATAGAAGATGTTTATGTATAGTAATTGGTATTAGCCATTGTGGATTTTTAATCAAAAAATGTAGTTAAAACCAATAGAGAGGCTCGTAGAAGGCTTGTGGTGGCGGATGGCTGTTCCGGACGTCCATGTTACTCATTTATCAATGTTAAAAGTGTCAGACAGAATTATCAGTTTTACTTTACTATAACTAGGTTTTGTGACAGTCTGTAGTTTGTCTTTTAATTGCTTTCTCTTTTTGAAAATATTCAATAAACTCACCCATGGTATTTGAATTCTACTCTTGCGGTAAAGGTGTAGAATGTAACCAAATAGCAGCCCGACAAAAAACGGAGAAGCTCGTCCCAGAGTATTGAAGTAATATTTATGCATATAATCCCACCCTTCCATGAAACGACTGCAAAAGACAAAAATGTGTGTAATCTGCTACTTGATAAAATCGATTACAAAATTATTGTAAAATAACATACTCATTTCTCACAAGAATTGAAAGATTGTATTTGAAATATAATTTCTTCTAAAGTAACAAAACTCTGTATTTATAAATGGTTGGGGATCACCAATGTTAGTTGGGTAAATAGTAAAAACTATAATTGTATACTTACGCTGGCACAAGGGTTCCAGCTGGCAGATTTAAGTTGAAACAATATATAGTGGACGCTATCAACACAGCTGCTAGACCACCTACCACTCCCATCCAAGCTAGATACTTCTTCCCTGTCAGCACCCAAACAAGAACTATCGGTGACAACACGTACAGCTGGAAGTCTATGGCGACGTACCAGGAGTGGCTGAGACACTGAAATTTGAAGAAATTTCTCATTTTGAAATACATTCTTCATTATTATACAATTTGAAAGACCAAAAGGAAAGGTTGGCAGATAGACTAATTTATACAATCTTCAAAAAATTTTATTTCACTAGGTTTACCCGGGTTCCTCCAGGGTAAAATATTTGATCCTATGTGGCAATTTGTGTTTCAAAAATAACTGTAACTGATTTGTGTTTTAATTTCATTTTAATAATATTATAACTCTTAGAGAACATATTTGAATTCATAAAACACTTCAATATGTTGTTATGCAATATGCTTAAATACCATTAAAGAGCGTTTACGCCGTACAGCATTTCATACAAACTTTCAAGTGCTTATTTTTCGAAATGAATGAACCGATTTTAATGAAACTTGATATGCACACGCCATCCAACCAGGTCGAAAAAGTTAATTGAGACATTTCGAAAAAGAGTTTAGAGGGACAGAGAGAGCGATTTTAAATTTTCTATAGAAAGTGAAAAATCACTCTATCTTTCCTCTTATGAAAAGCCGTGCGGCGTCGTTTACGCCGCGCGGCTCTTAATAAGAACAACCGCTACTGTACAGAGTTATCTATTTTCATTTCATAACAAATTATAATCGTTTTGAATCGGCATGGTCTAATCACCGTATATTGTGGTATTATTTAAAAAGTTCAATAATATTTCAAAATTATTTTTGTTAACAACAAAGACAACAAAATAACCTACCATTTCCTCTACATGAACTAAATTTTGAACATGCAGCAAGGCAGACCACCAGTTCTCCCGACATCTTGTCGTATGGTTGATTACCGTCACCCAATGGGGTCCATCGGTGATGCGGTTGAAGTAAGAAGTTTGAAGGAGTACAGCAACCGCCAGCAGTGGGGTCACACGCATGAAACGATTCAAATAAAACCAGTGGAGGTTCTTGAGAAACGTTACTGTAAAGAAAAATGTAACATGGAATTAATAATTAAAAAAAAAAACACTTACATTCTGCTTATCAAAGTATTAAATAAAAATAATGAGAATCAAGATATAATTTTTATTGACGTCACGCTGAAGGAATTCCGAATCCATCAATTAGTATATCTTTGATATTGCTTCTCGTGTGTTGTGACTATGATAATGAATCTGGGATCTAAGTGATAATGTCTTCAGTTTTTAAAAATGTTACCTAAACCGTCACCATTTTGATTGATTAGCGCGATAACAACGTTTAAAATTTTAAAGCAACGTTGTTTTAGATCAAGACTTTATTCAGGCGAGTTAAAACGCCGCGCCCTCGTAGCGGGGACCGGTGACCTCTCGCTTCTGGCTCTGGTTCAGCTTATGTTCCGGAGCGAGAGGGCATGGGACGCAGTCCCCTCCTTCTACGAAGCAGAAATGCAAGCGAAGGAGGAAGGTTGACGCGTGAGGGATAGGCAAACCTCACGCTCCAGCCACCCGCTTTTTTAAATCTTTTGCTGTGGTTGCCCTGGCACCCACAGCACTACTACTACTACTACTACTACTATCACTCTATTAATTATAGCTTCTCTATTAATAATACCTATGAATGTCCATTGTCAAACAAAAGCTTGACAAGGTCTCTTGGCAAAGAGTTCCTGGCACAAATAAAAAAATAAACCTCTCCACGGAGCTACTCAAAACTAACTACTCAAACTTCAAAAAAGAAGTGCAGATTGACAACAGCTGTTCAACAAAAACCAGCCCAAAAATAAAGTCCGTAGAGGAGAATAATATCAAACTGTAACACTAGGTGAACAAGTACACAAGACTAAACTATGGCGAAAATTGCAACTGGACCGGACAGACTAACTTGAGGGTGGATAATTCTGATGATGGGAGAGTATTTGCTGAAATACCTCCTGGAACACAAAATGAAGACAGAAAATCTGATTGGTTATTTGCTAATTGTGGAGTGTTGTTGTTAATATAATATGAAAAAAAGAACTTTGAGGCCATATACATAGATGACATGACGAAAAGTTCTACAAGTCACCTTTATTTATAACAAATGTTCAAAATCATTACAGATATGGAATGTCACTTTAACGCAGTGACATTCCATATCTGTAATGATTTTGAAGTATCTTAATGATTTTATGAATATTGAGATAGTGCAAATTAATCGGTATCGCGTGTTTAATATTGTGTAACCTCGTGATTGTCTTTTCATAGCTGTCTCAATAAAATTCCGCAATCATTCTTTCCGATATTTGCTTTATTCTACGATAAGGGATCTATTGAAATTAGATTATTTTTTGGATGGGCAAAAGTGACTTACGGAAGAATTACATACGTGTATGCTGCCTTGATATACCGGATTAAGGTTATTTTAGCGGAAGAAATCCAAAGAGAAATTTTCTCAGCCTCTAATAGTTTTAAACAATGCCATGTTTGCCCACCATAATGAGGCAATCCTGTATAGTACGCCTTATACTCCATTACGATGGTAAATAAAAAATGGCGTTTCAAAACACGTTACAGAAAAAAGAATATTTAAATTTCAACTTACTGTGATTCGTCTTTCCAGCGATCGTGTAGACCAGGAGCACTCCTGCTATTGTGAAGAACGTGTCCACCGTCATTGTGGCCCCGGTTATCCAAAGAGCTTTGGCCGAAAACATCCACTAAAAGACATAAAAGCATTTTGTATTACAAATGTTCAATTTGAAACTTGATAGCGCAGCAGCTGTAGTCAATCAATCAATCAGCTCAGCCTATCGCAATCTACTGCCGGACATAAGATTAGATTACGACAAGCTGAATTAATTTATGATAAGTTTAATCCTGAATCTTTTTTATCATGATTTCAATTGATAAGAAAGTTAAGCATTTAGAGAATCCTCATTTAGGTAATTATGGGCGATTTTACATTCTCATATCTTATATGCTGTAAGTCGCAGTCGCCATCCGACGTGGCGATGCTGCCTGTGTTTTGGGACAGCGATGTGGAAGAATTTTTCGATGCCAATGAGTTCTTCCCTTTGCCCTTTTTATCTCGCTTATACATCTATTTGCGATTTTACTTACCACATGTGAATCAAAAGGGTTCGCTAGAAATGGTTCTGTACTGAACGAATGGCCAACAATAACCCAGATCATAGCGAGGGTCCTGATTCCATCAAGACATTGTAAGTTCCCGCCACCAGAACTAAATGTTGTGAGTCGTTGTCCGTTTGTGTAAACAGAGAACGATCGACAAAGTATACTCATTTGCTTTGCATCTGTAAAAAATAATAAAGGTTTATATTAACTATGGAATATAGTCATATTTATATAAAATAAAAGAATAACGATGCAAATACAGTAAATAATAAGACTACCATTGACGAAAATGCGCATAATCATTTTGTGAATGACGAATAAATATTGACTGCAGTTCAAAACATAGTAGATAAACTTTTCACTCACCTTTTTTAAATAGGAATCGATAGCACAGATCGTAACTTGTACTGACTAAAGTCACAAATCCGATTACTGAGAATATCGCTCTGGAATAAAATATAATGTATTATTAAATAAAGACATAAAAACTCAAACGAGTTGGGTTATTGTCGACCACACACACACACGTAATTTTAAAGTCTTTTCTCTACATTTCCGATTAACGAATAAGATTTTAAACAGATTATTTAAATTATCAACAAACAACAATTCGAATACGATTAAAATAATCAGATAATTCGGAAATATTCCATTTGATTAAATATTAATAGCTACTTACACTGCGGTATAATCTGCGGGAGCCCACGGTTTATCTCCAGTAAGACGGCAATAGTCTTCTCTATATTGAAAACCTACTGCAGAAACGTTGAAGAAAAATGAAGCGATTGCTTGTTGAGTGGTGCACGGCTTTGGTACGCAAACTCCCAGTCTGAATACCATACTTGTTAGAGGATTACTTGGAACAGACCTGTAAGGATGAATGGATTAAGAGGGTTGGCTTAAAATCTATAAGTAGTCTGACCTTGCATTTCCTATGCCATATTATGTTTATGTTTAAAAAAAAACACAGTTCGTATTTTCTATTACCACACACTGATGATTTGACCGTACTGTTGTACAAAACAGGTTCGTCATATTCTTTGTACGTATAATACGTATGACCTAAATGTGTTTGTAAGTACTAGGGAAAACATTCCTGCCAGGGTTGCGGATTTTGTTCGAAAGAGTTACCGCGGCCCTGAAAAGCAAAGGGCACTAGGAGGAGCACGGATGGGTTTTAGTCAGTAAGAGTATGACACCTCACCCAGAGTGAAAGGGGTCATTTGATGATTTCCCATCTATTCAAAAAAAACGGGAAAACATTCGACATGGATTTTGTTTTGAAAATAACTTACCGGGTATCATCTTTAAAACCATCAAAGTTTCCACTCAAAGCCAATAATTCTGAACGTATTTGATGGTATTCTGCTATTCTGCTAATAGTTTCGTTTTCTAAACTCAAAGTGCTTGGATCGAACTGCATTCCTTGCATATCTTGAGGCCGCGGGAGATGGAAAGTCTGGTTGAATGGCACAATGATGGAGCAGTATTTGCCTTCGATGTGCATATCTTCCAATTGATGATTGATACCTAGACATTGGTGATAATTTCCTAGGTCTACTGTGTTGCCGGTCAGTATACCTCTGGGTGTTCTTAAACCGGAATCCGTAACTGTAAATAGAATTTTGTTTTATTTGAAATATATACTACGTGTAACAGAATAAACGCAATACTTCTTAAGGTGTCCTTGAACTCACCTTTATGAACAACTTTTAATATGGGACCAACACTGAAATTGCGAAAAAAAATCGACTGCTCCATACATTTATGTGCGCATAACTCAACAAAATGTACTGAATAGCTGATTTTTTTTATTGGGTTGGTCCCTTGTTTATAATGATGAGTACAATCCCCTTAAGCGGTATTGCGTTTATTATGTTACACGTTGTATAATATACTTAGGTAAATAGTCGAATGCACACACAAAAATAGCTCACAATTTAGGACCCATTATTATTAGTGTTAATTTACAATTCGTGGTGCTTGGCAACTGGGCTTAACCCAGTTTTATATGTCCATTGGTTAAGTAAGGAGGGAAGTGGAAATTAAATATTTTTTCCTACTCCTCCGCTGTTATTTTCTGATTGATTTCGTCGCGGACCCCGCGACAGTTAAATCATTTCTCCGGGACTTGTCGAGCTTCATTGACTCGGCGTTTTTTCTGGTGCTCGCCACTGTTGATTCTGACTTTCAGGAGTTGCAGTGGTTTGGGAATGTGGTGTGGCGGGCTTGTCCCAAAAAAAAATACTCGAATGCATTCTTTGAAAGGAATGTCTATGTAGATATAAAATGCCCCCACGTTTTGCTCGTTTAGTGATAAGTTCTTCTTATTTCCCCTTGGTAATTCTACTTAATCACAGACTTAAATCAGAATTTGCTGATTAAATAAAGTGATTAGTTTCCTGATTTATTTTAAATTAATATCTTACGTTCCGATTAGATAAATATTTAGGTAGTTATAATACCTGGGTAAATTTAATTTAATTTAAATTAAGTTCTAATTTAATTGTGGTATTTAAATAAAAAGTAAATGTTTCTTTTTTTCTTTATTTAAAAAATAAATATATCGACAAAATCGAATCGATTGATTTTGATTGATCGTTTAATCTGAAATTATTTTTATGTACATATTTTTTTCAATTATGTTCAATGGATTAGTTTGTTAATTGTCAATTTATATTTTTTTTAGTAGATTTAATTCAATAAAACAGTCATAATGATAATGTTAGAAACAGTAACCAAAACAGCAATCAAACGATTTTGATTAATTAATTTGCATGAATTCTACAAATAGTTTTTTTTACAAGGTTTTTGGCTTTTTTTTTAAAAAAGCCTCTTGAAATACAGAGGCTTTTTTATAATTTTATTTGATGTAATAGGTACAAAAAGCTTTTAAGAGAGGCTATTTTAAGAGGGCTGTTGGAAGCAGTGTGTATCGAAAAGTCCATACTGCGGAGGACCTCATAACCTGTAGAAACATCGGTTCTCTCAGTGGTAGGATTGCGACCACATAGACCGCAATCCTACCACTGAGGGAAAGATAAAGAAGGAAAGAGGAGGCTTTAAGTGGGAGAAAACCTGTATAAGGTGACCTCGCATTCAAATGAAATTCGATACTACACTGCAAGGTACAAGTCATCTTCTGCCAGAGTTGCAGATTTTTTTCGAAATGGTCACCGCGGCCCTGGAACGCAAAGGGCATTTGGAGGAACAAGGATGGGTTTAAGTGAGTAAAATCTGACTCTCCTTTCCACTCCACCTAGAACCGAAGGAGTCATTTGATGATTTCCCATCCAAAAAAAAGGTACATGGCAAGTGTACCACCTAATTCAATGGCGATAAAAAATATTCTGACCACTGTTTTAAAAAAATCTAAACTTATACTCTAAGTTCCCAATGAATCATATTTTTCTCTTAATACCTTCAGTTCGATTGGTAGAAAATGCTTATGGCATTAAGTCCGCCTTTGTACAGAGTTTTTACTAGTGGATAAAGTTTTAATAAATATATATATTTTTTAAACATGTTGTTTATAGATAGACTTCTTATGAGCCTTCCTGTAATTTATAAGTAAATAACTATTTTTTTTCAAAATTTTATAGAGACCGTAGTTTCGGAGGTAAGAGGAAGGGGCAAGGTAAATTTTCAAAATTTTTTTGACTAACATACCTAAATATTAATTTTAAAATTATGAAATAATATGTTTGAGACCAAGAAGCTCTTAATTTAGTCTAAAGTCACACGGCCCAGTATGAATTTTATTTTTTTGTGCCTCCAAAAGTAACCCCGTACTGGAAATTTATTTATTTACGTTGAATCGGTTGAGTGGATCCGTAGTAATTAAGTAATTAATTGTCTGTGACAAACAGACACACAAGTCAACGTGGACATTAGTGTTTAGCCTTTAATACGGACGGGTTTGGGTTCTAAACAGAGTCAAGCAACGTTCGCAGTTGTTCAGTCCCAAAAATCAATAGGAAATTTGAGGTGCTTTTGACAAATTTGGACTCTGAAATGCAAATGCGAACATTGCTTAAAAATGAGTGGAATTGGCACTCAGACTTTTACTCACATTGAAGCAGTAGCATAGCGTTTCTTCTAATAAATCTTATTTGTCGCTGACACTCTTGCGCATCTAACGCATCATCCAACATGCTTGTGTCCACAGGTTCATGTCTTCTTCCGAATTCATTGGAACTACACACTAAACTAAAAATGCTTATAAATATAATTAAAAACACTTTGTGGGCCATTATTAAATTTTAATCATTTAGCACTTTCAGATCTCTAAACAAAATACGAGAATGTGCCACAACGGCATCTGCTGCGCGGAGCAGTCAAGTGGCAGAATAAGAGGATTTCAGATTTTAATATTAATTTTGTATAATCACTATCTAATCATATAGCTTTGTTAATTAGCATGTTCAATCAAGTAACAGACTATCCAGTATAGGTATCTATCAAGATTATTGATAAAACTGCGGAATGAGATTGTTACTTACGCACAAAGTTAAATCTGTTGATAAAAATACATGTGTTTCTATGTTGACAATCAGTCGTTCTCTAGGCGGTTTTTGACCGGGTCTCTATTCTTTTTGGACCACGTTTTTCTTTGGACAATCCTCCTGCTCGGCTTAATGACCGATCGCTCGAAAGTTCTAGATTCATAACGCACCAAGCTTAGTTTTCAGTTTCCTTTTTCGATTAGATAATAATATAACATATATACATACATATATTGTAGACATAACTGTTCCGCATGGCGAGAACCTCGTGAAAGCCGAGAAAAGTAAGCAAATCAAATATCTTGACTTGGCTCGCGAGGTTGTCGACATGTAGGATGTGAATTCGGCAATCATTGTACCGATAGTCGTGTCAGCTCACGGCTATTAAGCCTCGACCAATACCTTAGGAGGGTCTCGTTATGCAGCTGGATCAAGGGCTTGATTCAGAAAGTGGTACCTACTTCTGGACACGACCCGCATTGTAAGGAGATTCCTCTCTCTGGAGCCCTGACCGGCGCCGGTAGCTTGGACCCTGTTCCCGATACCAGTGGGCTACTATTTTTTAATTTTAATGTTTTTTTTATGCTGTATTTAAAAAAAAATAACAAATAAATAAGAAAAAATTATAAAAGAGTTAATAATATCACTCCACGGCCAGTCCAAAAGATTTTCTTTTTTTCATTTGCCCAAAGCCAAATTACTTTTTTTAAATATACCACTAAAGACAAACACTTTCTGATGATATCGGAGAGTGGTTATCTTAAATACCAAGAAAGTATGCACGTGTAAGATTAGGTGATGAGGATGGGTTTTATTTTCTTTGTTTTATCTGTCAAGTATTTTTAACGACGTCTGGCAGTTTGAGTACTTTTGCCGCCTACCCGTATATGTCCTTTGTTTGGCATTGTTCGTCGAGCCGTTGAGCTCCTTATTGTTTGGCATCCAAAGGCTTGCACTGACAGGTCCACTCAAATATGTGTGGTACTTTCCTCAAAAGACTATTTCAGACACTGAGCTGCATGGTTCTCATAGAACGTGTATAATAATATAGGGGACCAAGTAGATCACCATATTCGGGTTTTATTTCATGTAAGTCTGGCAGTTTGAGTTATTATATGCGACCTACCCAAATGTCCTTATTTTGGTATTGTTCGTCAAATCGTTGACCTCCTTAAAGTTCTAAGTTTGAGCTACACGATAACTGACAAATGCTTGCACTGTCTGGATAGGTCAACTGAAATCTGTAAAGCACATTCCTCTAAAGGGTACCTCAGACATTAACCTACATAGTTCAGATTTGACCAGTACGGATTGTATGGACCTGAAAAGAGACTTTGACCTCTGAGTTTGTTTCGGTGTTTCTTCTCAAGGCAGCTAGGAAACATCGGCCTCATCTAGCTTAAAATGACCCATTGTAATTAGTTATTGTGGTACGTAATCTAGATTTAATACGCTTTACGCTGAAATTAAACATTAACTTAATTAACATTTACTATCAATATTGATTCTATGGGTAAGTAGGTGTTGGAAAGTGACCCTCAATTTGTTACTACATACCGCTGAAGAGCCAGATTATCTCGTCAACATTAACCATACAAATGCCAAGGATATTCATGCCATATTCTTGCTCATGGAGAAGCAAGGCTAAATGGAGAATAACTTAACAAAAGCGTTCGATTCTGTAACACTTAAAATTCGATTATGTAACCATAATGACCATGCGACAAAAACCATGCGTGAGTATTTGCATCATTTTTGCATGAATATATTAAATTGTGAACTTAGCACCTGAATTAAAAAAAAGTATGTAATCTGTATTTTTTTGTACTTACGACTCATAATCTCTACGATGTATATTCGGCGTGCTACAGGAAAGTTTCATAAGCCCAATTCTGCGGACTTCACGTTTAAATTCGTGATATTCACCCTATTTCCGGAATCCATGATAGTGTAATCGTGTTATTGCTTCTCATATGTAAGTACCTACTTATCTTAATAAATAATTAAATATTATCAAAAGTAAAATCCGATAAATTATCTTTTCTGTCAAGATTTATTACTTTAGTTAGGTAATCGTATTGGTGGTTCTCGATAAGTTTTTTTTGCAATAATTTAGCTACTTTAAATACTTAATTAGTGAAAGTGGCGCTTGTGATTTAAAGTACATAATTATAACGAATAAAATAGATATAAGGAATAGATGAAGACAGATATGGAAGAAAGCAAAAGCGGACAAATTTTGTAAGGCAATGTAAAAATTAGAGAATGGCAGAACAAAACGTATTGCACTGGGGCCTAACCACCAACTCTTAAAGCAGTATTACTACAATATTACTTTCAGTGGGAAAGAGACGGAGCTATACAGAACGTATAACTCCGTCTCTTTCCCACTGGAAGTAATATTAAAGTAATACTGCTTTAAGAATTGGTGGTTTAGGCCCTGATCCCATATACAAGGGCAAGAAAATGATAACTAGTATTTTTTTTTAGGGTCCCGTAACCAAAGGGTAAAAACGGGACCGTATTACTAAGACTCCGCTGTCCGTCTGTCTGTCACCAGGCTGGATCTCACGAACCGTGATAGCTAGACAGTTGAAATTTTCACAAATATGTATTTCTGTTGCCGCTATAACAAGAAATACTAAGAACAGAATAAAATAAATGTTTTAGTGGAGCTCCCATAAAACATTTTTTTTGCCGTTTTTAAAGATATAGATAATAGTAAGGAACCCTTCATGCGCGAGTCCGACTCGCATTTGGCCGGTTTTTGATATTTTAATTTATTAGGCCATAATAACAAAATAGGGTCGGGTAGAGTCATGGCTTTATTAAACCTTAGAAAAACTTATTTTATATTCGTTGTCAATCACTCGATATTAAATTGAATGTTGCCTACTTATCTAATCAAACCACTTGACAAATGTGATTAGTTTTATGTTAATGAATGGCGTTAGAAAATCACACCACTTGCCAAGAGATTTGACAGCACTGATAACCCAGGGGTTTTCCATACAAAAATCAAGTGGCGTTTCCTAACTACATGATAACAGTTTAATAAGCTTCCAATATAATCAGATATAGCTCAGTACCACTATTTAACATGAGACGGCTGCCTAACAGACATCCACAACCTAAAATACCCTAAAGATCCACAATTTTTTTTGTATTTTTAGGGTCATCATCTGCCTAGCCTTTTCCCAACTCTATTGGGGTCGGCTTCCAGTCAAACCGAATTCAGCTGATTTTTTAGGGTATTATCATTTAATGATAATAAGAAACAACAGCTGAACGTGCTTTCTGAGGCTCAAAGAGGTATTGGTTTGACATGAATACCATAATCACCCATTCACGAACTGACCTTAGCAAGGTTTGCATAACCTTGAAGATTGACTCTTGCGGCTGTTTTATATTATATAACCACGAGCTTTCGAGCCTCTCAAGGGTTTCCGCACAAAGAAGCCTACCACGTATTTTAATACTAACAAAAAAATGATTGACAAAAACTAAAATGTTTCAATAATCATGATGTCAGTGAGTCAGTAGTGTTTTTAGAGAGTAGCAAGTGGGTGTTATTTACAATTATTTCACAAACATGTTTTCGTTCTCAATTAGAACTAAATGCACCTTTCAAATTAACGGGCTGGTTCATTTAGTGGAAAGGCAAATAGGGATGTATACTGTTTACTATGGTAGGTACAGCCGCGTGCTTATTTTGGGATTTTTGTTTTTGCTAATATACCTATTGTTTTTTGGGTTCAAGCGGTTTCGTTTTTATCGATTACTAGCTCTTGTCCGCGGCTAACCGACATCCAAGCGAACGGTCGCTTGGATGTCGGTTATCGCGTAAAAAAGCCTATGTCATTCTCCTTATCCTAGGCTATACATCTGCCAAATTTCACGACGATCCGTTCAGCCGTTCTAGCGTGAAAGCGAAAGAGACAGAAAGACAGACAGACAGAGTTACTTTAGCATTTATAATATTAGACGGGAAGAATAGGGATAGGGATTTTACTTCTAATTTAAATACGACAGTTTGCATGGGTGGATGAATGGATGGATGAAAAACAGAGAGTAAAGTCCCACATACCTCCGTTGAAAAGGGAGGATCCTCCGACCAGACGGTTGTTTGTGTCTGGTGGGCAACTGCCCGAGAGTTGATATTCGGGCTTTGCTTGTGTTCTAATCGCACGGTAAACTTTGATATCGCGATTTAGGATTTTGTAGTTAGTTCGCAGCTTGTCGAGATAGATGGCGCTGCGAGTCTCATTTGTTGTGATGTTGATTCTGCTACGTTGATTTTTGTGGCGGCATGAATGCCGCTACAGATGGATGGATGTTTATTACCCAATCACGCCAGAACGGCTGAACGGATCTGACTGAATTTGGCACAGAGACAGATTATAGTCTGGAACAGCACATATAGGTTATCCCGGGAGTCTCTGGTATAATTTCCGAAACAATGCGGGTGAACAGCTGGTAGGAGCCAGTAAACCTATAACTTATCATCATAATAACTATGCAAACAAGGCTGGATCTGGATTCCTAATAGTCGTTAGCTTAGGTCTCATCTCCACGTTGAGGGTGGAGGAGTATCTGCAGGGTGTTCCAGAAGTAGGCGGTCATATTGCGCGCGCGCTAAAATGGAGTCGCGCTTGAACGTTTGGAATAACGAAATTGAAATGCTCTTTTTAGAGCATTACCATTCTGAAAATGAACGTCTAAATACTCGTAGTGATATGTTGCCACAGCAAGCAAAGTTATTGCAGCAGCAGCTTCTACGTCCATTTCGCGGTGGGTTTCACGAACGATTGTGAGCATCCCGTGAATGTGGAGGGCACTAATTGTGCTGTGAATTTATGGCGTGAATTCACGGCACTAATGTAGAGCCGCCTTTACATATAACCACGCACTTCTGGAACAAAAAATATATCCCCATATAGAATACGGAAACAAAAACAGAACATTCAATCGATGCTTAATTATAATACCTACTTGTACCGAGTTTGAACAGTATCAAGATTAGAATATTCCATAACAATGACAAGTTTGTTATAATTATTAATTAGCAATAACCTAATCAGCATGCAAATTAATCTAGTTAGTACAATTAAACTAGTGGAATACGCATTATGATCATCATTAGTAGTAGCGCAATTTTTGGTTAACTTACCTAGTAAAAGAGTTATCCTGTATTTTTGGAACGAAGTTCCTTATCGCACGGTACGAACTTGGCGGATGGGGGTGAGAAAAAGTGTAAGGTATTTCCATCACAAATTTCCGTCATGACCCTTTTTTAGTGTAGACGGTTATCCATAGGGTGACACGATTTTTCATTCCCGGACCAAATATCTCCAACAAAATATCCCCGAACTTCGTTCCAACAGAGTGTCACTGATAAGTGACAACGTGTGTCGTAAGTTCAAAATGCATAGTATCTAATATACGGATTGAGCACTTGAGATCCCGTTGACATTTCATACTTTAGGACAAAGATTATCGCTGATACAATATCACTAAGTACCTATCTCATTCTAGCTCAAACGATCTAATCAAATAAAAACCAACGTCACAACATACGATCCTTAAAAGTTATCCAGTTACGTTTCTTTTATTATTCTTTAAAACCGTATCTAAAATCCCTAACAAACAAAATTTTCTTATTTACAAAACCCAATGTAAACAAGAATTCTTAATGGCAAACAAAAGTACGTCTAAATTGAACGAAAATATTTAACAACCATCCCTAAATTGTGATTTAGAACGAAAGACTTTCGTTCGCGAGCGTACTTGCGTGTTTTTACTTTCCTTTCCGTTAATTGAAAATAGGGCAACAGTACTGGCAAATTAATTATTGTAATGGACATTTTTCTCAGTAACTTCACGTAACTGAAAACGTGTCAGGTTGATTTCCTTAAGCAAGTTAATGGAGCAAATCAGAAAAATACGAGTTTAAATTAGAAATGTAAATGGGTTTTCCATGTTTGCTTTTTCAGGACTTCTTTTGTTTATTGGAAAATGCTTTGTGTTGCTGAGGACTGGGGGAAGTAGGCCGCCTGCATAGCGATACAAGCTTATCAATAGCAATAGATATATAACTCGAGTCGAGGTTGAAAAACCTCGATTCGTGTGAGTTTTGGGTTTGTTTCTTCTCAGGGTAGACAGCTGGGGCCCAGGATACACCGGTCTCGATAAATTTAATTTGACAAATATTATTGACTTGGTGTAAAAAATATTTATAACGTACGTGTAGGATTAGTCATGAACCTAGTGTGCCTATCGCAATCACATTCATTCTTTGAGAAACTCGTGTGGAGTCATCCTTGTTATTGTACGTTTTTTTAATTTCTTAAAATAAGATGTTTTTGGGTTCCGTACTCAAATGGAAAGGAAAAAGGGACCAATAGGGTGCACCTCAATCTAACTGTCCATCTGTCGTTTTTTTTGCAACAGGGACTGAAAGGGGGTCTTAAAAATTCGAAGTGGGGCACTAGGGCATGTGGGGTGAAAGAGAGCTATTTGCAAACTCAAAAAATTTTGTTTCATTAAATACTTACCGTTCCCGAAAAAATCTGAAATTATTCTATGTTATAGAAATGTATGTAAACTTTTACAGGAAAAATAAAACGATGTCTCTAAATAGCACACTTTTTGAGAAATCATCATGATGGTACGGAACCCTCCGTGCGTGAGTCCGACTCGCTCTTGACTGGTTTTTCTTTTTTATAAAATGGTTGGTTGGTGATTCGTAAAGACAAATCTTCGATGACAGAAAGAAAGAGAAAGAAAACTAGTTTATTTGGCACATACCAATACACACAATGTAGGTACAAATAAAAGGAAACATAATTTTAAAATAGTAACACTGTGTGCGTGGGGCACACAGTGTTACTGTTTTAAAATTGCTGCGCCAATTACGTCCAGTTCAGCAAAATGCCAGGCAACAAGGATTTGCCTGACGCTGGTTTTCAAATGGACTTTACGTTACGATAAGTAAAACAGAAATATATCATTTAAAGATAAATTGAAATTAATCACTCCAGCGTGCGACATGTAACGTATGTTAATTGACGTTTAATATTCATTGGATTACTGAGTAAATATCCATCAGAATTTCGTGAAAGCGATTGCAATTACATGTTAAATATTACCTATTTGCATTGATGAGAATTAAGAGGGTGACTGTATACATAAGGATATTATGACTAATGTAGGATAAATAGGTCATCATCATCACATCATCATAACAACCAAAAGACGTCCACTGTTGGACATAGGTCTCCCCTAAGTGTCGCCACAACAACCGGTCCTGTGCGTCTCGCATCCATCGGCTACCAGCGACCCTCACCAGGTCATTGGTCCATCTTGTGAGAGGCCTTCCTTTGGGATAAATAGGTACCAATGGAAGAAGAATACGTGTTGTACTTATCTTAATTAGAATAAGGGCCGGAGGAACAGAATCATCATAATTTCAGCCGAAAGACATCCATTGCTGGACGTAGTAGACATAGGCCTCCCCCTCTAGTAACAACAGGGTGAACCGCTCGTTTTTCGCAGGCCAAAAACTGGCCCATGTCAAGAGGCGACAATTCATCACGCGGTCGGCCTTCTTCGGGGGCGGTCAAACCCGCCACATATTCCCAACCACTGCAACTCCTGACAGCCAGAATCAACAATCCTTCAGTTCTTCGGGGTGGTCGTTTGCTAAAAACATTAAAAATGTAATGTTTCTGATTTAGTGAATGCGTTTAGGTAAATTTTGGCTTTATATTTAAAATGCTTCCCCATTGCGTCACTTTCTTAACAGTTCCTGTGATTCTCGCATCCAGTAGTCTACTATACACGAGGATAATGATGAAAAGTTTATAGTTCCAACAGACTTTTATAGAAAGAATTGCTTTGTAAGACTATAATTAATTCTATTTTTTTAGGTAGGACCTCATCAAATTACTTCTCTCGGTCTGGTCGGAGCGGGAGTGTCAGACTCTTACTGACTGACTTCTACTACTGACTGGCATTTGGAGGAACACGGGTGGGCCATGCTCCTCCAAATGCCTTTATTTGCGTTCCAGGGGCGCTTTAACTCTTTCAAACAATTTTACAGACTAATCAAAGTTAACTGAAATATTTTGGTCTTACTTCTCTGTCACAAATTACAGAGCCTCGAGGTACCCAGGATAATATCTGAGTGTCAATTCCACTAAAAGCGACATTCGCATTCCAGTGTCAGTCGCAAACTGTCAAAAGGGTCGCTACCTAACATTGCAATTCCGAACCACCATTACTTGCACCTATACTATTAATATTTTTAGTTTATTTTTAGGCACTATAATTGTATGGAAAATATTATTACTGTTGACTTAATATTTTTTGTGAACGTTTATATTTGAATAAATTATTATTCTCTTTATTAATCTTTTTACATACTTTTTATATTTTTAAATATTTCAATAACAAAAAAAAAAAAAAACAATAAAAAAACATTTAAAAATATAAAAATAGTAGTCCGCCGGTGTCGGGAGCTGGGTCCAAGCTACCGGTGGTTAGGGCTCCAGAGAAAGGAACCTCCTCACAATACGAGCCGTATCGAGGAGTACTGCCTTCTGTATCAGGCCCTTTACCCAACTGCGTAACGCCAGCTTCGACAGGTGGTCGTCGAAGCTTTTGGCTATCAAGCCATTGGCCGTAACGACTATCGGCACAATGACAGCCGAGTCCACATTCCACATGTCGACAACCTCGTGTGCTAAGTCAAGATACTTGATTTGTTTCTCTTTTTCAGCTTTCACGAGGTTCTCGTCATGCGGAATGGTAACATCGATTATCATTGTGCGGCGCGCTAATCGGTCTATCACCACTATATCGGGCTTGTTAGCTATGATAGTCCTATCAGTGATGATAGACCGATCCCAGTACAACGTGACATGGTCATTTTCGAGAACTGGGTCGGGCACATACTTGTAATACGGTACCTCAGAATCCACAAGTTTGTATTTCAAAGCAAGTTGCTGGTGAATAATCCTAGCCACTTGGTTATGCCGGTGCAAGTACTCGCCGTTAGCCAAACGAGAACAACCAGAGATAATATGTCTGATGGACTCACCCGGACGGTGACATGCCCGACACACGTCAACCGTCCCGTCCTTCATAATATGCCTCCGGTAGTTGTTCGTCAAGATAACTTCGTCCATAATTGCACAAACAAAACCTTCAGTTTCTCCGAAGAGATCACCGAAACGTAGCCAGGCCACGGACGCTGAGAAATCTACATCGGACCCATAGAGAGCCCGATAGAAGCGCCCGTGAAGCTCCTATTAAATTATTATTATTATTATTATTATTATTATAAAAGTGTATGGGGATTGAGGCTTTTTTGACAGATTGCTACTGACATGCGCAGGTGAACGTTGCTTAATAACACTGACATCTTTGCCGACACTTTTTACCAATTCCGTAAAAATCGTATGATCCCCAAACATACATAACATTTTGATTACGTTTATTGCAGTCGTATTACGATGTTGTATTTTTCCTATAGATTGTCTTCATGATATTATGGTTCGTAACTCTTATTCATCAAATAATTGTTACAAAAACTGATTTGATTACAAAAAAGATCTATTTTGAGGTGGATAAACCAAACTAAACTATGGTTTGGTTTATCCACTTTAAAATGGATCTCAAAATTTGAGTATACTTTTTTTATTTAATAATAATAATAATAATTTATTTAATTCAGACCATTGATCCATATAGTGTTAGTAAAATCTTAACCTATTGTTAGTACATAAAAAGCTTAAATTAATTGGCGACATGTATGCCATTACGCACATGCCTAGCTGCCCAGTGCCTAATGAAAGGCCCATCAATTTTGTCCGCCAGTGTAGCCAGTATGTTGTTGGGGCTACCCCTGAATCGCTTCAGCATACTCGCACATCGCTTGCGCATAACGGCATAAAAATCATCTAATCTCGCTTCAGCGAACATGCCAGACGCGCTACAAAACCGAGGTAGCCCCAACAACATCCTCAACGCATTGTTATACTGAACGCGCAGAGCGTTGTAAGCCTTCTGCGTATACCTTACCCACAGGCTGCACGTGTAAAACGATTGACAAAACGCTCGAAAAAGAGTCAGTTTTACCTCCTTAGTACAACGTGCAAACCTGCGAGCCAGCATATTGCATCTGGCTGCCAACGCTCTGCGCTCCCTATCTAAATCTTGGTCATCCATGAGAAAGTCCGTGACAACATGACCTAGGTATTTAAACTGCGTAACGAACTCCAACGGAGTTCCTCGTAAGTTAATAGATGGAATATTAACAGGTGTATTGTTGCGCACTCTAAAAACAATTACCTTGCTCTTGGAGGCATTATACCTCAAGCCATGAGCCTCCGCGTACCTCTCACAGATGGCCAACAATTTCCTCAGACCACAGATTGATGGACTGAGCAGCACCATATCATCAGCGTAACTTATGTTGTTGATCATAGTTCCATCAACAGAGCATCCGATCTTGGTGCCGCTCAGCTCACCAATCAGCCGATCCATATACACATTAAAAAGACTCGGTGAAGTCAATCCCCCCTGCCTTACCCCACAGTCTAATCCATATGACTCAGATTGAGCATCCGCCCACCTAACATAATTATTCTGATGCTTATACCAATATTTAAATAAATCTATGAATTCAGTAGGTAGTTCAGTATCATCCGACAGTTTTTGCCACAAAACATCATAATCTACTAGGTCAAAAGCTTTTGACAGGTCAAGGAAACATCCATACACTGGTGTTCTCCTGTCTGTGTAGTACTGCACAGTCTGCTTGAGACACAGGATTGCACTTTCAGTGGACAAACCGGCTCTAAAGCCAAACTGCGCATCGTGCAATTTAATGTGTTTATTCAACCGCCTCTCAAGCAGGCTGTCCAACACCTTGCCAATGACTGTTGCTAATGATATAGGTCTATAATTAGATTTGTCGGATGAGTCACCTGTCTTACTTTTAATTATGGGAACTACAACTGTTTTTACCAGATTCTCAGGCAGGTAGGAATGACTCACACAAAAATTAAACATCATATTCATCATTTAAGTATGGTTAAGCTGTGTACTTCTTTAAGTGACTAATTCACCATAATAACAGATAATATGTGTATTCTTTTATGTAATATGTTTTTAGTGAATAAGTCGTTGGAGTACCTTATATAAATAAATAAAATAAATAAGTAGAATTGGCGCTCTGGCAAAACAGTAGGTTCAAACACTATCGTGTAGCTATTTACATTTATTTTAGTATATTAAAGCCGTATTTGGAGCAAACAACTTAGTACAAATTGACATCAAGGTTAGAAGTATTTGCATAATAAATACATTAATTCATTTACATAATTAAACGATTCTACAAGTGTTGCTATTCGTGGTCGAAGATTTGTGTAAAGGATGTTTCAGACGTTCGCGGTCAATCTTGAGGATGATGTTTTTTATTTGATGTACATAATTAGTCTTGTCAGACAAAAACTGTAGGTCATGCAATTGCAACCAACTGCAAACAGTTGGTGGCATCAAACCTATGATTAGACTAAAAACAACTGTATAAATAATTAAGAATTAAGAAAGACACGACCAGCAGAAACGCGTTTAACTCAATGTTATTCAAGTAAGTTTTCAACAGGAACGCTCCCGTAGACAGGCGCAATGCGACAATGTGGCAACCTATATTTCATATTAAGTAAAGATTAAGTTTTACGTAAATGGTCATAGCGTTGCGCCAGTGTGTTAGAAGAAGCTTTGAGTTGTGCTGGGGACAAATTTTTGAAAGATTAAGAAAAACACAAATGTTTAGGATCTTCTCAAACGGTTCATTAAAAATGTTTGCAGGTACTTTTTACAAGCTTCTTATAAAGCTTGCTTCGTTCGGTTCGAATTTGTTCCTGTACTTAAACAGTTTTATCAGCATTTGGTTTTTAGGATTACGACCCTTTTATGAAAACTTAATTCATTTTACGCTCAACACTTTCAGAAAAAATGAGCCTTCAAGTTCTAAGAAAAAAACCAGGGTCCTAACCACCAACTCTTAAAGCAGTATTACTTCAATATTACTTCCATTGAGAAAGAGACGGAGCTATACAGGACATATACATAGCTCCGTCTCTTTCTGACTGGAAGTAATATTAAAGTAATACTGCTTTAAGAGTTGGTGGTTTAGGCCCTGGTCTTATTTCTTTAAGTAAGTTTTCCTTACGAAAATATGGAAAGAGGCTGAAAGGGGATTGAAAATTTCTTACCATGCAGCTAAAAGATACACTCTTTTTTCAATAGATAAGCATTTCAGTCAGTACCTTTTCCAAATTGACCGAATAGGCGCAACCAGATAAAATAATAAATGGTATACCCTATTCCTGTGAAATTATCTGCTGTATACATTTAATTGTGATTCAGTTAGGTACACGTTTTATATTTTACTGCTTAGCAAAAACATGAAAAGCCACATTACGATTCACTATTCAAAATTCCACATTTTTCTTTTCTTAAAAAAGTTTTGCCCCAAACTAGGAATTTCTCCTGTATCGTGGGTGCGTTTACAAACAGCCAGACCCAGAAAACTATCTGTAGTTCATACAAATATTTGTTCCGCGGTACCGTACCCGCGACACGGAGCGCAGAAGTCAATCGCTCAACCACTGTGCCATGCGCCAACCGTGTCGACAAAAAAATCAATTTAATTTCAATTTTGTGTGCCACAAAATTATTAAGTTAACATTGCGCAGTACATACTTTCGAACCTTTACTTCGGGAGCTCTCTCGCTAGCAACCCTACACGTAGGGATCAGGGTTGCCCCGAGCACGTCCCGTCGTCCTGTAGGGCTGTACAAGTAATTACGACGGCCCGACCTGACTGATGATGATGGTACTCGGAACACTCCGCTGCCTCAGATAAACAACTGTGTGTAGTGAACTGTAGTCCTTTTTTGCACGAAAAAATATGCTGAGTTTCATTTAGTTTGCGCTCGGAATTTTACGAAAGGTTTTAGAATTTAGCGAGTGATGACCCTGCGGTAAGCGCTAGGGATGGGAATTTTTGTTATCGTACCTAATTTCCGATGCTTGATATTTTACAACGTGATTTTTATTATTCAATACTACGAGTGGGTATTTCTAATCTGAATTCTAAGTCAGTGGTTGTAAAGTTGGTATTTCAATGTAGATGTGTAATAAACTGGGATGTAACTGTGAAACATAATTATATTTAGTAATTAAAGTCTGGATGAGCGTATCTTACTCTCGCACGTTATTAAACCTCTATATTGTGATTTGGGTCACACCTGTGACGTATTAATAAAGTACAAGCGGCGCATGCACGTCACGGCATTGCTTGCCCAACCGCCGGCCGGTGCGGACGTGTATGCGCTCCTTGGTGAAACGAGTGTTTGGCTTTGATTTACGAACCCAGCAGCAAACGAGGACACCACAGTGGCGACGAGCCTCAAGTAAGTGGTAAATTATGCTGCTATATGAAAAAGGAGGGAGATGAACTCACGTGCACGAAAAAAAAAAACATAAATAAAAAAAAAAAATGAAACACTAATAACAACCTCACGGTTTTACGGTGCTATCGATTAAGTGGTATATGTATCTATCTGTCCAAGTACTATTAAAACAAATGACTAGACATTACAAATAACAAATACAGTGTTATTTGTCTGATCGATCAATGATAGGTTATTATTATCATTGTCATGAAAAAAAGCAATGAATACTTTTCTAAAAATAATTTCTATCATAATTATTGTTATATTCTTGCCGTGGATATAAGTAAAATAAGTTAAAATTAAAATTTTAAAATAAGTACCTACTCGGTGGTAACAGTCTTCTTATATCTTGTGACGATAATTTCGACGTAGGTACCTATTAGTAGAAATTGTAATAAGAAATACCGTGTAAGTCCGCGTTAATGTAATTTATCCAGTTACATTATTTATTTAAATACCTACGTAGGTAATAAGAATTTTCAGTGCAAAATTATAATTCCTCACTATTCATCGCGTTCTCTTAAGTTAAATGATGTTTTAAGGTTGAGGTACCTAAAGCAAATGTCGTTAGTAATATTAAAGCAGATAAGTCAAATGCATGCAATCAATCAGCGCAATAGGTACATGTACTACTTATTGATATAGGTAGGTAATACAATATTATGCTATCATAACAAATGTACCAAAGTGTATTAGTGTATGTTGCCAAGGTGCAATAAGGTGCCAAGGAGCACAAAGTAGTATTTTTCCAAGGTGAATCAAGGTGCCAAGGAGCATTAAGGTGTAATTTTGCCAAGGGCATATATATCCATAAAAAATGCAAATTACATGGATCAATTGATTGATTCCTTTGTCGTTTTGAAGTTTTAGCAACATTAAATATCACTAAACCTAATGTAATAAATGTCACCGGCATAACCCATATCTACTTCGCGTAATAAAGATTTATATCACTCCAGTGGCGTAGCGTAGTAGGGGCGAGGGGCGACCCACCCCGGGCGGCCCCTTTAAAACTTAAACAAGGGGGCGGCTGACACCCATGCTAAGCTACTGTAATACTCATTCTATTATTGTCCATTTACGCCGCATCTAGCTAAAAAAAATAAAAAAAAAGTAACAATAAAATACAATTCAGGGACATAATAATGTGTAAATTAGACATATATTGTAGTTTATTCGTTATACAGTCATCGTGGTAAAATATATCTAAGACTTATCTAGGATTTTGCAGTGTGAGAACATGGTATACACATTCAGATAGTAATTTTGGAAAAAAAAGAAAAAAAAAAAAAAAAAAAATCGAGTGAACAGGCTCCTTCTGGGTAAGCTCGCTCCATCGTAGACTTTGTCTCTGTCATATCTGACATTGACTAGAGTTAAGAGCAAACCCATCACAAACTCAAAAAGATTGGGTTACAGATTGCTAATAACAATATTATGAGGAAATTTAGAACCAGTAATCTGTATTTTACTGAAAGCATAAATAAAATACGAAACACCTTATCCAATGGCGCCAAGGGTGCAATACAAAGGCAAATTGACATTGTTTCAGGTCGCTCAAAATGTCCAATTTACCACCGGCAGAACCCTTGCAATGCGAAGGTTGTTCCAAGAAAGAAAGAAAATGAGTTTATACACATATAAAACTCATAGTTTTATCTTAGTCTACTTATACATTGGCATAATGTCGAGTAGCGTATTTACAGCCCATTAAAAATATATCATACCTACCCAAATTTAAAAAAAAAAAAAAAAAAAAATGTTTTTACTTGGTACCCACATTTACAATTATTTACGTTTTTTAACAATTCAATTGGGTTTGGACAAGGTATGAAAGATGTATTATTTTCATGGTTACTTTTATTATATTACTAACGACAATTACATCACAATATTGAAATTAAAATCAAAATCAAAAGTCATTTATTCAAATTAGCCTGAGAGCCAGCACTTTTTGAACGTCAAATTTTACATACATAAAGACAGTGCCCCAAAACGCCCACCCGTCACCACTTCCTAGTGTTTTAGCTGGGAAAAAGAAGTGGCGCAACAAACTCCCCAGCAACACATCTGTCTGTTACGTTTTAAGAACTTGAATTAAACAATAGTACGCAAAGTATTTTAAGACACAGGAACAAAAATAAATATGTATCCAATAACATGGAAATCATAAACTTAAATAGTATTTACAACATGTTAGCTAGCACACTCCATTATACGAGTACCATTAAAAAAAACGGGCAATGGTAAGATTTAGCGATTAGGTACTTGTCTAATAGTATACTAGCACAATTTATATTGAGAGAATCCTAAAGGAGCAAGGAGCTCGTGGCTAAATTATAACAGCCGCACGGGCCAATCTTCAAGGTAAAGCAACGCTTGTCGAGGTTGGTCTGTGGATCTTAACGTACCGAGACTACTCCGTGCCTCGGAAAGCACGTTAAGCCATGGGGCGCGGCTGTCATTTGTAGACCTTTGGCAGTTACGTTACGAATTCTTGGAGGCCGGAAGGTCTGACACCGGTCTTGCCATGAAGTACCGTATTACCTAGCCAGTTAATGAGTTGTGGAGGTCTGGTGGGCAGCCGCTCCACGTAGAATGCTGGTATTCGGCTGAATCCGGTTTGGCTGGGAGCCGACCCCAATGTAGTTGGGAATAGGAGTGTAACGAACATATTGGTATTAGTTAAGAGATTAGTAATATTCCATGGATTCACGTGTCAGTAATCCGACGAACTAATATATGCTAATATTTAATATTCACATATTCCACAGATTACTAACATGTACAATAATCTTTATCATAATCTGGGATTCCATTCACTTGACACGGATCGGTGGGATTAGACTCACTCAATCATTCTGACATTCGTGAAGTGATACGTATTAATAAGTATTAGTTAAATATTACTGATATAGGGTAAATAACTCACAGAGGGCCACGCAAAGAGTAAATAACTCACAAAGGGCCACGCAAAGAGTAAATAACTCACAAAAGACCACGCAAAGAGTAAATAACTCACAAAGGGCCACGCAAAGAGTAAATAACAAACAAAGGGCCACGCAAAGAGTAAATAACTCACAAAGGGCCAAGCAAAGAGTAAATAACTCACAAAGGGCTACGCAAAGAGTAAATAACTCACAAAGGGCCACGCAAAGAGTAAATAACACACAAAGGGCCACGCAAAGAGTAAATAATACACAAAGGGCCACGTAAAGAGTACTTGCATCTTTATATTAGGGCTACGCAGTTGTGTGTTTCTGTTAATGATTTTCAGTAAAAAGCCACGCAAACGTAAGAGTCAATTTTATTAAAATCTAAAATGACTCATGCGTCATCCACACTTCCAAACTTCCTGATTGCGAAGATGATCAGACATAATTATCGACACTCGCAGGGAGAAATGGAAGAGGGCTCTTGAATTTAACACATTGCCTGTCATCATCGACAATCCTGCTAAGAAACGAGCTACTCTCTACTACGTTGGGGGAATAGCACTACAAACAAGAAGTTGACTATAATCTTCCGGGTAGATTATAGTCAACGTTCATGCTGAAGAAGGGGAAGGTGTCGATGTCTTTGCATTAGCTCTAAAGAAATGAGACAGTTCCTTAAGTTCGAAACAAAGTCGGATTAACGAAATTTATATTTTCTAACAGAAAAAGAAAACAGGAGGAAGTAGAAACATTTCAACGATTTTATTAAGCTTGAGAAATCATGCCGGAAAAGGTCAATTTCATAATAAAGAGGAGTATATTATCGACCAAAACACTGAAAAGCGTCAAATGTAAAGTCGAATGTAGAATCGAATGTAGTCTAATGTAAAATCACGTACAATTTTACACGTAGAGTCAGAGGTTTTTATTTTCTTTGTTCAAATTAATGTGATTTCGATGACTATTATTGGTGCTTGGACTTGGTAATCATGAATACTAGCTAATCGCGGATCAAACCTAAAACATTTGTTTCAATGAAACCATTTACAGCCACTGTCGGTCTGTCAAAGGTTTACCGACTGAACGACCTTATAGTGACATGGAAAAGCTCTGTAACATGAAAAGTTTTTAGACAATTACCGTAGAGATTAACGATAGCAAATCGTAACAAGACGCAATAGGTGCAATATATTGCGTAAAAGGCGGTATCTGTAGAAATTGCGAGACGGTTATTATTGATGTTTAGTGATGTAGATACTAAAGTCGATTAGATGAGGTCCGTGAGATTTCATTAGAGAGTTTTAAGCGCTGTGTGGTATAAGGTAAAGCTCAATTAGATTGCAAAGAAGGTAAAAAAAAAAAACGATAACGATTTATTAGTAAACTAAGAGTGAAACTGGATTAATTAAAATCCTAAATTCAAAGGTTCATTTAAGAATTATCAAGGAGATGGACCTGGGTATACCTCGAATAAGGGCGCTTGACTCTAAGCGAATGTATAAATACCTTCATGATCGTGTGAGAAAGACCCCCGATCACTGCTTCGAGACTTAGATGACATAGTTGATGACAGTGATAATGAAACCAAGTCTGATGGCTTGTTTACTAAACTCTTGACCGCACCTCATGAATAACATGAGGCGATGGGTCTCCAAGGAATCGTTGGTACAAATTCTGTCTGTGCACCAAGTACACAGCGCTTAATATGTTGTTGCACATATCGTGCTAGATATTTTCAAATTGTTGTTGCGATTCTGGTCTGTGTTGGTGCACAGATTATAACGGAATTTTCATGAGTGAGTATGCATTTCAGAATTTTTTTTTGTTAGATCGGATATCTTTCCGTTGAGTAATGTTGTGCGGGGAGCGCTGTGTACAAAGCCCCCATGACTGGATATTGTACTACACCCGAGGATGGGTGCTAGTCACGGATGGCAGTGTCGTGGAATCATGGCGCTACGGTATAAATGACTACGCCATTGGCTGCTGCATAGAACAACCAAGGGTGTAGTGTAGACAAAATCAAACTGGTCAATTTATGTATTAACCTTATAGATGTACTCTTTCTTTTTTTGAGTTTTTATTTTTCTATTAACTCACACACTGTTTTATTAATGGATCCAATATTTGTAAATATGTGAGTACCATGTACTTATTAAGAAAATGAAAAATTTACCTCTGCTGGTATTACTTTTATTTCTATAAGCAGTATACTCTAGGTGCATCAACCTCACATATACCTATCAAAGTTAATGTGTGTATTCAAAATATTGTAAAACATTTATTTGAAAAGAGTAACTATGGAGTTTCTTGTCCGTTCTTCTCCATAAGAATCTACCTTTGCGAACGGACAGTAGAGTCACCTTATTTTGTATACATAGTATTTGGATGTAAATGATGACGTTCAAAAGAGCCGTTTGATGGCCTTATTGAAATTAACGTTTTGACTTAGACTTTTATGAAACACAGTTTGGAAAGCAAGTGAAGGAAAAAGGGAAAAGTATGGTATATACCTGGAAATAGGGGAAAAATTATTATCAAACAGATGATTCAGAGGATAAAAGTGATTCGATAGAAGCAAAAGAATAGATAAATAACTCTGTTAAATTGTATAATAAGTATTCAGTGGAAGATAAATTTTACCTTGTTAGAAATTATAGAATGTGTAGAATTAATTAACTATTTGATAATTAAGTTAAAATAATTAATCAGTTATTATATTTGTTTGTTTAAATTCTTATGTAAAGGAAGAGGTGTGACGTATTAATAAAGTACAAGCGGCGCATGCACGTCACGGCATTGCTTGCCCAACCGCCGGCCGGTGCGGACGTGTATGCGCTCCTTGGTGAAACGAGTGTTTGGCTTTGATTTACGAACCCAGCAGCAAACGAGGACACCACAACACCTATAAATGCAAAGCGTATGTGAGAAACGTCACGTGGAAAATTACTTTTTTCATGTAGGTACTAATACAGTTTTAATGCACTACAGAAATAAGTTATTTGATTATATACTGAGAAGTCTTTCTGCCTAGCTTTTTTCCGATTATTTTGCTTTCAGTCTTACCAGGATTTATCAAAATGGCGTGGCGTCTGCCTGTCTGACCTCCACAATCCAGTAACTAACGTGAAATCTGCAACAGTCTTCCCAACGAGTATCGAGTTACCACTCGATACTCGTTGGGAAAAGAAGAAGAAAAATCTTTGACTGTTAATAGAGATTATATTATGTATCCGTTTATTCATTTTTGTACATAGTATATTTTTAAATATTTCTTAAAAAATCCAAAAAAAAAACATTTATGTAATAATTGATATTAGTTTTTTATTTATTTTTTTATTATAAAAAAGGTGCAGACTGGACTACGGCTTAACATCTTTCCAATTCATGGAGAGTTTCGGTATGGACACACATCCAGGAATGGACTATAAAAAGCTTTGTTTAATCTATCCGTGCGTTTATTATTTAGGAATATTTTTTTTAATTTTAATAGAATCGATCAATAGAACCAATACAACCTAATTCTGAAAACTCTGACTGGAAACCTACATATCGCCGTCACTTGAAAAAGACTTAAAAAAATAACAAAATATTATTATGTCTATCGAAAACAATGTTTCGAGTTTTTCGTCAACTGAAGTATTAATTATATTTTCGTTACTCAATTAAGTGGTAACAGCTGTGCAGATTTAAAACGTTTAACAAAATTCTTAATACGAATTTATTTTCAATCCACTTCCTTTTATGGCACACCGTTTTTGTTTTTTTTTACATTTTGTTGCGAAAACAATTTGCGTTTATTGGGAGCGTTGATAGGCACATGTCCTATACCTTAAAACTAATTAGATCATTGTGAGTGATTTCTACACTAAAGGTGAATGTTTTTACCAGTCGTATACGGCACAGAGCGTGTCGGTAACGATGCGACGATCATTTTGTCCCAGTAGTATCGTTGTCACATTCTCGTGTTGAGCCTGTCTGTGGTAGCCTTTACGGGTAGCAATTGCCACAATGACGGTAGACACGTTTCTCATGACAACCGTTACTTCTGCATTCAACAATGTTGATTCTGGAAAACTAACATTATTATTATTACGTACTGCCGAGAAAATGGATCGGGCTTTTAGAACCCGAATCATTCACGCCAATGAAACTGTGGATATATGTAGTAAGTGTTATGTAATATTATGTTCGTTTTCCTTATGAAATGAGCGCCCCGCAGGGTTCCGTGCACAGTCCATTGACTACTCAGCATGGCTCAAGATCGAATTAAGTATATTGTTTTTTTTTGCCTGAATAAATGAAGAAAAACTGTTTTCTATTGTTTGTGTCAAGAGGAGATAAACTGATGTTCTGTTTATAGGGTTCCGTACTCGAGATAATCAATAGAATCCTTTGTGTGCGAGTCTGAATCGAAGTTGGCCGGTTTGTTAAAATTGTCAGTTAGATCTTACAATTTGTATATCCACAGTCCACACACTGAATCTCACTAATATCACTGACTCCCAGGAAGACTATATGACCTAGATTCGAAAGAACATGCTATAACCTACATAATAATTTATTTATGGTAATTAATCAAGTACATAATCTTCGTAACAAAAAGGAATCCATTGTCGAACACAACATGTTAAAACCATTCACTCAATCCATTTAATCCCACCCTTACAATGAAAATAGCTTAATTCCTGAATGAGAATTAAACCTTTGAATCATTAATCGGCAAATGAAAACCGGATGAGCGGAGCGGAAGAAAAAACGGGAAAAAGTCGTGATAATGGTTTGTTACCGGATTGTGTTAGTAGTAGGGATGGGCCGACTGTGGACTCAGCCTACTGGACGACTAGTACTCACTCTAATGGCCGACTAGTTAACTTAGTAACTACCTACCAACTATAAATGTCCCACTCACCGTACGGACTTTATTCACTCTTCTTTCTTCGTTCAGTCTATTTCTCTGTGGAATGCACTCCCTCAGGAAATCAGGATGGCTACCAACCGATTGTGCTTCAAATTTAAAGTTCGCGTACATATTCGTAAGAAATTGGCAGTAGTATCATCACAGCGCTAATTTTGTCCAATTACCTTATGTTCTAGTAGGTACTAGTGGTTTAAGTATTTCGTGTACATATGTATTTTGTGTATGGGTGTGTGTGTGTGTATATTTATCCTGATAATTTGAGTATATAATGTATACCTATTTATATTGTATGGATAGTTTAGATATGTATATTATTTATTTAAATGTTTAAATTGTAATTTTTATTTTTATTGCACCTACCACTATTCTCTGCATCACCCAAAGGTTGACTGGTAGAGAATGCCTATGGCATTAAGTCCGCCTCTGTACATTTATGTGCTAAAAGTGTTAAGCAAATAAATATATAAATAAATTCCTCTTTGCCGACAGTTCGGTGACTAGTCGGTCCCTTCATTATAATCAATCATCAATCACTATAAATAATGTATTCAAGAAAACATAAAGTTTTCTTGAATAAATTAATTACAATTTCATAGTATGCCTTGTTCTTGTAGGACTGATTTAAATCTCAAAAATGTGAATCAAGCAGCGATTTATTTCCTGTTTTCCTGTAGTTTATTGCCTGCAGTATCTTTACCCGACTAAAAGTAAGATCGAATAGTCGGCTTCCCTTTCTACTAGTCGGTTCATCTCTCTCTTAGAAGTCATTAATTGAATCGTTTGACGTGGCTACTTGCGTTACGTGAATGGATTTTTATAGCTTCTCTCTATCAGACTGACAGTAAAATTTCGGCTTGAAATAGACTACAGACTTAGCAATTTTGCATTATCCTGGTTGGGATCTGGGTTAAAATACGGATTGCGGCTTCAGCATTGAGAGTGTTGAGAAACATAGTTGGGTTAGGTTAGGTTAGTTAATCTATGAGACGACTTCTTGTAAAATATGGTAAGTAATAAAAGTTAGGTTTTTTGTAAATTCTTGCCTAAATTATAACAAATTATACAAAAAAATATTGTTTCAGTTGTAATTCAACTTACCTACAGGAAAACTAGATGTAAATCTAAAAAGTAGAAATATCATTTAAAACAAAAGCGAAACAGCTAGAATTCCAGAGAAAAGGCCTTATTGAAAGATTTATTCTTTTATTTAATTCAAACGAATTTATAATCAGCCAGTATTTGGAATGCTATGACTTTAATTCAAATTCAGAATTCCCTAGCTTTCGTAACTTTTCAAATACTTATCACAAGTGGTCACCAAAGACAAAATGGGACACTCAATATGTCAAGCTCGATACGTTTTTATTCACTGCCACAATATACCACCTACAAAGATACAAGCAACGACGAAATAGTGAACGTGACTTATCGCAATCAGAGGGCTCTCAATATGAACGCCATAACTTCTCAGAGGTTTCAATACGTCATGCAAGCTTTCACGCCGGCAAAGGAAAATGAAACTGTTATAAGAGTCGTTGAACCTTATTCAGATTGCTTCTTTATGTGAACAAGACTTTTTCTAAGAAGTTAAGAGCAGTTTTGAATTGGTTGTTTCAGTTTTTTGAGAAACTTTGAATTTGACAGTTAACCACCATTTTTTGCCGCATAGTTATGTTCTAAAAGTTTACGTTTATCCAGTTAGATTGAAAGAAAGAAGAAGATAAAAGAAAACATGTTTTTGTCGCATATGATTACCTAAACACTAGTTAGGTAAAAATATAAGAAAACATAGTTCTAAAACAATGACATGGTTTGCCTCACGGCTGCGTTAGACAACTCCAGTTCAACGATATGACAGACAGCTGGGGCCGTACCATGACGTGTTAAAGCGTCAGTCGTTCGAGCGAGAAAGAGGGATGGAGCTATACACCCTATATAGCTCCATCCCTCTTTCTCGCTCGAACGACTGACGTTTTAACACGTCATGGTGGGGCCGCAGGGTTGCAAGCTAGGTAGCTAAGTGCTAATCTTATTAAGCTTATTTTAGTTATTATTATGAGAAAACTAGCCTCTGCCAGCGAATTCACCTGCGTACATAAAAAAAAATATGATATGATGAGATAATGTGCTATTTCAGATTATAAACTATCTTGGTGTAAAAGTTAATTCAGATCCGTTCAGCCGTTCTGGCGTTGTTAAGTAATAAACATCCATTTCGCATTTATAATAGTGCATTGATAGTAAGAAGCAGAACAGATGGTCGATGGGGCCGAAAAGTTCTGGAGTGGCGATCGCGTACCGGAAGACGCAGCGTTAGAAGACAAGGTGGACCGATCATCTGGTGAGGGTCGTGGTTAGCCGATGGATGCGAGACGCACAGGATCGATTGTTGTGGCGACACTTTGGGGAGACTTATGTACAGCAGTGAACGCCTTTCGGCTGATATGTTGATAGTAAGATAAAAGATTTTAAATCTTACTTGTTTCAGGTAGACACAAAACATACAGTGGAAATAAAAAAACTTGAGAGGTGTCAAGGGACACCCGGATGGAACGAAGTTCCTTTCCAATAAAATTTATACACTACACATTCTTATTAATAAAAAGCAACTCGTCTAAAAGTTTCTGTAGCAGTCACTGAAGTGCACCTCAGGTCAAGAGGCAAGATTCATTAGGATTAAAATTCACTATCGGCGACCTCGAAAACCATTAAAATGACATCCATGACGAAAAGTTATCTAAACTCGTGGGCGCCATCTTGGATTTCGATTTTGACCCGGTAATCGTTATTAGCGACCCCGAAAACCATGAAAATGACACCCATGATGAAAAGTTGTCAAATCTCATGGGCGCCATCTTGGATTTCGATTTTGACCCGGTAATCGTTATTAGCGACCCCGAAAACCATGAAAATGACACCCATGATGGAAAGTTGTGAGAACTCGTGGGCGCCATCTTGTATTTCGATTTTGACCCGGTAATCGTTATTAGCGACCCTGAAAACTATGAAAATGACACCCATGATGAAAAGTTGTCAAATCTCATGGGCGCCATTTTGGATTTCGATTTTGACCCGGTAATCGTTATTAGCGACCCCGAAAACCATGAAAATGACACCCATGATGAAAAGTTGTCAAATCTCGTGGGCGCCATCTTGGATTTCGATTTTGACCCGGTAATCGTTATTAGCGACCCTGAAAACTATGAAAATGACACCCATGATGAAAAGTTGTTGTTGTTGTTGTTGTGTGTTGTGTTGTTGTTGTTGTTGTTGTTGTTGTTTTATTATTAACAAATATCTTGCTTTCTATAAGAGAGAGAGAGACAGACAGAGAAACATGCGACGCCGCACAGCTTACAATAGCTTACTATAGCAAAAAGTGTCGTGACAACTTTTCGTAAGAATTTTTTCCGTCTAGCTAATTTTTCCCTTTCACAACGCGCGATAAGGAACTTCGTTCCAAAAAGATGTGCAACTCCACCCAATCCCATATGGAGCGACGCACCAGTGCGATCCATTTCATGTGTTAAGGATCGACCCTCGTTATGGTAATGCTGGTTAAAGTTGAGCATGACTGCGGTTTATATTTCTTAACCATTTACTAAATTCCATAGTGTTATTTAAGACAAGCTTCTGTCCGCGGGAAAATAAGTTTTAGTTTTTTTACACGGAACAATAATCTTTTTCTGAAATATGACCTCTCCGTGCCTCGGAAAGCACGTAAAACCGTTTGTAGTGCTCATGTGGTCGTGTGTGTGTTTGGAGTGTTTGTAGTTGGTCCCGGCTGTCAGTTGGAGATCTTTGGCATTCGTTACGGATTGACAGAATTCAGAAATCTGCGACCAGTCTTGCCAAGAACTCGTGTCGTGTTACCCAGTTAATGGGTTTTGGTGGTCTGCTAGGCAGCCGCTCCACGTAAAATACTGGTATTCAGCTGAATCCGGTTTGACTGGAAGCCAACCCCAACCCTCCGAGCGGGGATCCTGCGGGCCAAAGATCTGGCTCGCAAGGAGATGCTGGAGTCTCTGAACGGGGGACCCATGGGGACGCCCTTGCAAAATGCGCATTGCGCCCTGAACGACTCATAATATCGCAGTTACAGACGACTAGATGTACAGTTTGTAAAGGAAAGGGTAGGTCATAGGTGCTCTAACAATAGCGAAAGTGTTTTCATTCTCATCATCTGTAATTTCTATTGCAACATTCAGCTCAGATGGAACTTCACATTGAGGCATCTTTCTAAGGCGATCGTGAGCATACTTATAGGTTCTGTTACCGGTTAATGGTATAATAATTTCAAAGTGTAACGATCGCCTTCTAGTACATCAGTTATTTGTAATGGACCTTTATATTTCGGATCTAATTTTGTTTGGTTTCGCTCTTCATTTTGAATAAGAACCATGTCACCGATATTAAATTTGGCTAATTTAGCTTTGTTACTGTCAAAACGACACTTCGTAATGGGAGCTTCGTTCAATATTGTGGGCTGCGTGCTCTCTCGTTTCAGAAATATCTACTTCAACTTCAATATCGTCAGCAGTTAAAAGATTTAGTGGTCTTGCTACGCGACCGATCATAAGTTCGAGGGGGCTCGCCTTTGTCACTCTATTTACAGTGCAATTTAACGCCAGCTGTACCTCGTCAAGAGCTTCCTGCCACGACCTATGCGATGTTTCCACTGCAGTTAGCATACTCTTTAGTGTGCTCATCACACGTTCTACTTGACCGTTTGCTCGGCTAGAACCTGTCGCGATTAGATGTAGGTGAATGCTATGCGAACTACAGTATTCTTTAAATTCTTTACTAGCAAAGCAACGACCTTGGTCTGCTATTACGCGTGAGGGTGTACCAAAGATAGCTATACTAGATTTAAGTGCCTTAACGACACTAATGGTGTCGATACGGATCGTATGATAAAGAAGCACAAATTTTGTGAATGCGTCTATCAAAACTATCACGTATTCTTTTTGATCGTTTTTACCACTTAATTTACCTAAATTAGGTACTCAAACTGCCCGTCCGGTGTCGCAAACGCCGTTCGCTCAATGCTTTCAGGGTCTAGAATAGGAATTTGATTAAATCCACTAGCACAATCTAAGCAAGTAAAATAGTTAGCGCCATTCAGCCTAGCTATTTGATCGTCTATACGCGGTAGTGGGAATCTATCTGGTACCGTATTCGAATTTAATTCTCTATAATCTATTACCATACGCTGTGAACCATCACGCTTTTCAACAAGAAGAATCGGGCTAGCAAACGGCGAACTACTCGGTCGGATTATGTTTGCATTCAACAACTCATTTACTTTGGTACGCACTACTTCTCGTTCGCGGGGACTAAGTCGGTATGGGCGGCGATACACAGTACGGGTTGGATCTTTTAAACGAATTTTCATTTCGCCTGTCCAACCATAAATAAACCATCAATAAACGCAAACGAAAATTCACTCAACGTACGCGCAAGAGTTACTCTAAAAGCGGGTGGAACGCCGGTTTTAATTGTACTCAAATTAATTTCCGTTACCGCGGCAATACAAGAAACCGGTTTTGTTATCACTAGATGCTCTCTCGATAAGGTTACACTCAAATCATAATTCAAAATATCGGCCTCTAACATTATTTCATACGGCATAGATTCATCGGGAACGATAAGGAATGACAAACGTTAACAATGTCCGTCAATAACTAGCTGACATAAAATTTGTTCGGTACAGTAAACATGAGCGTTACCAACGCCTGTTTATCGTACGTTAGCAATGGAACGCTCTCCTAAGAATTTATCCGCGATACTTTGATTTACAAGAGAAAACTCAGCACCACTATCGAAATAAAAAATGTACGACCTACCAGATTGTGTCAGCTCTCCACGTACACCTTGAACTTGGGAGTAGTTGACTCTTCATTCCAGGGCTGCGCCGCTGTCGCCGCTGGAGTCACCGCTGGCTGCTGCGTTGCTTGTCTTCGGACAGCGAGGCGCGATGTGCCCTCGTTCTCCACAGCGGAAGCAGGTGACGTTCTTCTTCTGAACCGATGACGTTGCCGTAGGGGTAGAAGTTGTCCTTTGTGTAGTGTTCGCCTGATGGCCACGTAACGCCTACCAATGTTCATTATGATTTACGATTCCTTTTGAAACTTATACTCCTCTACAAACCCATAACGGCGAAAATCCTTTGTACAAACCAGATTGGGGTAACAAGTCGCAGGCGGCCAGCCGGACCTAATCTGTAAGACTAAAAATCACACAAGTGGAATCGACCAAACGTCATGTTACATACGTCATTCATGACCCTGAGTGCCGAAGGGTAGGCTGATGTGCACTTTGGTACGCGGTCAAAATTACAAACTGGCGTTCTGTTACATACAATTTTCTAACAGGGAATTTAGGTGGAATTGCAATGGGATTATGATCGACATATTTATGTTTTCACTGCCTTGCTGAAATAATTTGACTGAAAAGTGAATTTATGACGTAGGTACAGCTTCTGCTTGCGACTTTGCCCTTGCAATAATGTAGCTTTTTTTCTTTTTATGTTTTTTTTTTGTAATCGAAATAACACTAACACAGATTTCCGTTCACAGATTAATATAAAAAAATTGAAATAATAAAGAATTAATCATAAAATATTTTATAATTATAAATGCGAAAGTAACTCTATCTATTGTTTGTTAGATTCTCACGTCGTAACGCACACGAATAGACTAAGTTCTGGATTAGGCCTTCACTACTAACCGACCACCTGAACAAATTTCTATGAAACTAGCCACATGTGTAGACCATATCCTGGATTACAGGACATAATAATAATTTTCTATATCGAGGTACGTTTTCTTGGAATAATTTTCGATTTTCACGGGGGCGAAGTCCCTAGTCTTCGCTAGTTAGTTTATCTGGTCATGTGGTGTGTTTAAACTTGCTCGCTAATTTATTTGCTTGACCAAAGCTCTGAAAGAGAAACCACTCGAAAAACCTTTGATGAATATTGTTAACTCGCTTGGCAGCACTTACTGGACTGTCCATCCGATTGATATCGTTCCTAACCAGTCCTTTCGTAGTTAAGTATTCAAACGTAGGCCCGGGTTACAGCTATCCCTATACAATGATAAAGTTGCAACTGACCGATGTCTATACATAAGAGATGTTTAAGAAAACTTAATATGAGGGGTCTTTACAACAGCAATAGAACCCAAAACAATTATTTGTTATAGTTTTTACCCGTGTATGTGTATGTAGGTTTGTACGCTCATCACGCAAAAACACACATAAAGGTCTAACTTAAAATCTGGTAAATGTTTCAATTATGTGAAACATTTACCAAACCATAATACGGGCTATATCATTCTGAGTGAAAAATGTTACATTTCTTTCACTCAAAGAAATTCGACGCCAACAACGTTTCCTGTATAGTTAATAAGGTTTATTAATATGTATTAGTTTATTTTTCTGATAATTTTGTGTATTTTATCTATGGGCTTCAGTTGTCTGATAATAAAATGATTATTATTATTTTCGACACACGCGGGCGACGCTGCTGGCAAAAGTTAGTTTTTTTATAAAATAACTTCCTTTCACTGTTTACTTCCGAGTCACCGTTTAGCAGCACATCGCTAATTTCCTTGGAGGCCGCGCTATTGGTCCTTCGAGGCCGGATAAAGGAAGGTCCTTTTGTAGTACTTCCCGACTAACGTTTTATAGAAACTCGTAAAAACGTATCTTTATAAACCATTATTGTAATCTGAGACACATTATTATTTATAATTTTGCTAAGCGACAGTGATAAGGATTTCAATGTGATAGCTATCATTATTTTTTATTTATTTCGGAAACAATATTTTATTTTACGACCAATTATTGAGTAGCGATGTCGTTGACCGTGGCTGGCAGTATGTAGGTTCTATGATTTCGATCGAGAAATGAAGAAGTCTATTAGTCTTTTATCAACGTTGTTAGAACGCGGTGCGTCGCATAAAGCTAAGCCGTATTTTTTTACAATCTAGCTGTTGTTGTCCCGCTCCCGGGCAAAGGTCTTACACACATTTGTTATCTTGCTGCTTCGTTCTGGACTGTCGGTCGTTATTAGCGCTTTCTGGCCTAAAGAACCTATTTAGACGCTAAGCCAGTGGTCATCGTGTAAGCGGCTGGCGTGACCTGCTCAATTCAATTTGTTGCTACCGGCCTTTTTGCCATCGTCCGTTTTGCTTGTTTTGTTATAACATGAAAAGTACCTGGGAAAAAAAAGTTTAAAGTTCTTGCCTCTTACATAGTACCTATATTGACTATTGCAAAAAGTGTTTGGCTTTACCTGCTTGGCAACTATGAGTCCATGACCGATTAATTTCTTATAACGGCCGTTGTTAATGAGACAAAACCTGTTTATAATAATTTATGCTAGACTAAGCCTAGACTAATGAGCATAGACTTAGACCACAGTATAAATATCTACACCGTGCTTATACGATGCGAACATGTCTTGGATTTATTGGTCGACTACAATTTCGACAAGGATGCGACCATTTTTCACATAAATAAATTGTTCTATGGCAAAATATGGTCGTCGTGTTGTCAAACTGGGAACCTCATAGTATTGCACGTATGATATCCGCATCACGGATTGGAATCGATGCAGCATCTTCCACTGTTTTCTTCACTCGTTGGTCCTTTAATCCACCGTTGCTAAATATATAGAAAATTTTGTATTACATCGGCAGACTTCGAGACTAAATCCGATTAGCTCACATAGTCTTTAGTACACCAAGTTAAGTCTTTAATTCGCCTCCACGCAGTAGTTATACCACTTACGGCTAAAGTTTAGTACATGAAATCCACTAATTTCCTAAGAGGATGCAGCTTATTGGTCCCTGGGGCACTGATAAAGAATGGTTCGTTAGGACCGCGACAAACCTCTGATACGTACGCTCGTAAAAGTTTATTCGTTTCAAGGCTATCAGTTTTATGGGTGTGAACGGCCTTATGTGTTGGATTGATGTTGTTGTTGGGTTGGTATTCTGATTGTTCATTTTGTAAATATAGGTTTTGAGCGCCTCAGGGACTGTTGATACTGCGGCAGCGCGGGGTTTTAATGGTTATCGCCTTCATAAGTGGTTATCATCGCTGCGCCGTAGCTCCGAATACTATCCATAGGCCCCTGTTGGTCTTGTGGTTGTGAGCGGCACTGCACAGAATGGGATCTTGGGTACGATTCGCAGGTCGGGCTAAAAGTGTGTAATTTGATTTTTTCATTAAGAATTTCTCAGTAGCAGTCCGTAGTTTGAAAGTTGCTAGTGTGACACCGTAGTGCCTTGATGGAAAACCACGTAAAGACGTTGGTAATACGCATGATTTCTATCCGGTCATATCGGATTGCTACCTCATCGGACTATAAGAGTAGAATAACAGAGAGTTCATTTGTCTTTGCGAACACACTTTGTACACGAAATTCGGTCGTAAATTTCATAACATTTGGAAGTCTAAATTCTTTCTTTCGACTTGTTACAAATTGATTCTAAGAAAGCAACGCTTTAAGAATCTAAATTACATTTCTGTGTAACACAAATTCTCGGAAGAGATCAGAATGTATTCTTTTTCAAAGCGTATTTTTATTGAGTCGATCCAGGACCAAGCTACAAATACGTTTTTGTATAGCTCAATCGTAATACTTAGATGTAACTTGAGCATTATTTAAAAATATTCTCAAAAGCACTCCAAAATGCCCACATTTTACAAAAGATAAAAGTATAAACGATACACGTATACCCGTGATATCCTCCGATATTTTCTCGGAACGATATTCGGCTGGCACTCCATTTAAGACCACGTTTTTGCGGCTGCTCCAGGCAGGAGTCTGTTTCAAATTACATAATTTATCATGTCGACCCCTTCCTTATATGCGTTGAATACCATTTTCTTTGGTCTCGATGAAAAAATCGTTCAATTTCTCGCGATGGATGTTTTGGAGTGTTTCAATATGAATTTATTGAGGGTTGCTTTTGCTTATGTTTGGGACTAGCAGTAAAAAGTGTTTTGAGATTTTTTTTTATGTGACACTTTTTTTGAGTTTGAGAGAGGGTTGATAGTATGCATTAAATGAAAAGTATGTAATATAATATTTATTAGTTTATTGTTTTAGCATATAAATGTATTTAATAAGTTTTATATTTATTCATATTTTATTCCTTTCGAAACTAAATTCTATTTATTTATTTTTTTGTTTTACATGTAGGTGTGTAGTTTTTTTAATCCTAAGGTTGACTGCTAGATAATGCCTTGTTGTATTAAGTCCGCCCATTTACCACTATAATTGTACACAAAATTTAAATAAATATAAAAACAATTAAAAGTAAATAGTAAGTAAGTAGGTACCTATGTAATTTTATTACTTTTTTTCAAATCAGGTATATTCTTGGTATAATTGATAGTTAAAAAAGGCAACGTTTTTGAGGGGTCTAGTTTTATAATAATACTTTTTAAAAAATTGGTAGGTACCAATTAAATAATAATTGAATTTTACCAAAAAGTTATTCTTTTGATACTGTCCTGTTTATTTAGCACGTTTTCCGTTTTTGCCGATCTTAAAAATAAGTACACAGGTGTTTTAAAGTTATGCAAATTAGCAATAAAACAAATAATTTGTAATTAATTTTATTAATTTGATGTTTCCGTACGAAAATTTGCGAAGAGCTACACTCACATAAAATTCAGATTTTCTGTATGTTTGTCTGGCAGAGACATTGTTGTTTATGTTTGAGTTTGTTTGGGTTTTGCAATAAGTACCCATAGTCTATGTACCTTCAATAATCTGTGGTTGATGCGTTGGCAGCATTTTAGGGACATGGGTACATAACAATCTGGCTGTTTTATTATATCTGCTGACTTTGAAATCATACTCATGAATATTAAACAACTTTTACTACAGGACCAACACTGATAATTTTAAGGATATTCAAAAATCGATGTATTTCCTGAGGTAAGTAAGTAATTGACATAAAGTACACAGTGAGGCCGCCAAGGGAAGTGTCAAATTCCTAATTATTGTGTTTATAATAAAAAAGGATGGCGCTATACGTTCTGCATTTTTGTCTCTTTCCAGTATCACGATTTCAACTTTTGACTAGTTTTTATTTAGTCATGCGGACAAAGCCACAAAAAATCATAAGTCTCGCAAAAAATTATAATGTTGGAAGGTAGGTATATAAATTCTATATGAAAAGGAAGTTGGACATACGCTCTTGGAACTGTGTATATATTTGATATTGTCACAGTTGATAAAACAAGTTTAATTAATGAGAAATTATGACGAGGTGTTAATAAACGAAAGTATATAAACGGCACTCCTGCTTTTTGAATACTGTAGTCTGTGAAGATGAATACATTCACAAGGTTATTTGTGCTTTTGGCCTATGTGACTCTGGTATTAGGTCTGACAGCAAAGGAGGTTCTTTCACCAGAATTTTTAGATGGCTTAAGTGAAAAATGGTGGGGTCCTTTGGGTGAAGAAGAAAATGCCAGCACTGATGTCAGACCTTTCAAAATTAAATTCACTGATGAGGTAAGAGTTTTTATATTAAATAATACTGCTAATGCTAATGTCTGATTTCCATGGCGAGAACTCGAGAAGACATTATATGTAATAATAAGACATACTGTACGGTCAATCGCGTCTGGCTTCCTTGGATAGTCGGTCTTTACAATTGACATGCAAATAAGAGCAATTTTTGTAGAGCAAGTGCCTTCACTTTATGATATTACTTATATGATTTTTTTACTAAAACCCCATCTTTTGGTCGAGATTGATCGCTTTCTGGGGGTCTACTCTCTAAACCTGAAGTCCGTAGTTTCGGCCTTAGTGTCGGGCGTTTTCTACTCCGTATCACCTAAGGACTTACGATAAGTCCCGAACCCGAACTAAGAATGAATGTCAACCGAATTTGACAGTTGTTCTTAGTTCGGGTTCGGGACTAATCGTAAGTCCGTAGGTGATACTGAGTAGAAAACGCCCGACACTAAGGCCGAAACTACGGCTTTGGGCTTAGAGAGTAAACCCCCTGAAGCGGTTAATGATCTTGCTCACTGGTAGCATATTATTTAATTCATGATACTCTTGCCCTTGAGATAGCCTGATGGAAAGCAGTGCTATAGTTAGAGATATGTGGAACGGGTTGTAAAGTCCCGTAACCTCCATTGAAAAGGGAGTAATCTCCGACGCAAAGGTTGTTGTGTCTGGTGGGTTGTCGTATATTCGGTCAAGCTCCGACGTCACACCGGTGTGTCGCTCGTTTTACGCGTTTTAAAACTCTATTATAACGTCAAGAAGGTAGTTTATATATATTTTAAAAAATGCGGGCGGGGCTTGACTGTTGCTCTGTGTTTCGCGAGCGCGATGCCTGACCGGTTAAATTAAAATTACGCGGATAACTTTGATAGGGCGATTCACAATTTGTGTGACATCAGTTATTTTAGTAGTTCATACATGGCTGCTTTTTAACGTGGTTTTTACTTAGGTTTGCATAAAATAACGAGGCTTTTTTATTTTATTTATATGGCAAAATTATGTAGGTGCCGCTTCAATGCTTTTGAAATGAAACTTTAAAATATACTTTGAAATTTTATATAATTTTTTTGAAAACTTTTCAGATGGTAACAGACCTCATAGATCGTATCAACAACCGTCGTAAACTCACTCCTCCTCTGGAAGGCATAGGATTTGAATATGGTTTCAACACTGACAACATGGAGTATTGGATGGATTTCTGGGCGAATAAATATAACTTTACTGAACGTGAGTCTTACCTGAATCAGTTCCCACAATTCAAGACAAATATTCAAGGACTTGATATACACTTCATAAGAGTGAAACCTCAGGTGAGTTTAATATAATAATAATATTTATTCATGAAGACAACTTTTGGTTTTAGAGTATGTGTAAGTAGCACTTATTACAACGTTAGTAAATCCTATAAAATATGATGTACCTACAATCCCTTTTAATGTCTGTTTATCTTTAATTATTATTTTTACTGAACAGTGATGAGTAAACGGGATTTAAACGAATACTTACAAGTTAGTTGTCAAAACATGAAAGGCCCGCTTTGACAGCAGGATACAACATTACTTTACTAGTCATGAAATGACATGAAATAGATCTCTTTGTTGTATCCAGGAGGCCTACCACAACCTCTTAAAACAATATTATTTTAATATTACTTTGTAATTTCTGTTGTTGCATTTTCAACTCTCGGCGCTGATCCGAGCGTTGAAAATCCAACAGAGCGGAACGCAAAGTAATATTAAAGTAATATTGTTTTAAGAGGTTGTGGTAGGCCCCCTGCTGTCAAAACGGGCTTTTTATTTTTTGACAACTGTAGTATTCAATATAAACAAACATATAATAAATAAACATTTTAGAAGTACGAAAATTTTAATAATCCCATCAATGCTAAGCAATACATCATTTCTTCATTATTTATCCTGCTTCAACCCACTCTGCCCCAGGTCTGCTAGCAAAAAAAAACTAAAATTAGCTGTCTCTTAAGACTCCCTATTCAAAGATTTATAATTCTATTGTACCAATTTGAATTTTGATTAAAGATTTATATTATATTATATATTCCTTTCGTCATCCATCGTTGTATGTTGTGTGTACACGGAATAGAATATCATTTATTTGCATAAAATATGGTACATTAATAGTCTTAGGTAAAATAGTTTAACATATTTTGCTTACTACACCTTAGCATGCAAAAAAATAATTAATTATTAAGATTAAAACAAACAAACTAGGTACTGAGATCATCTTAAAACAAACAACACAACATGGTGACAAAAACAAAGGAAAATATAAAACAAAAATTACTTTTAGAAATTATTTTTTTATATTTTAATACTAAATATTTAATAAATTAAGTAATATAAGTAGTTAAATAAATATGTCTTCAAGAAACTTGATCGAAAACTGGCTCGTGTATTCTCGATCAAGCACATTAGACTCCGGAATTACTCGGAACCTGTTTAAAGTATGACTTCAAAAATAGTGTTTTGCTTCAGGTACCTGAAGACGTTTTGGTCCTACCTCTCCTGATGTTGCACGGCTGGCCTGGATCCGTTCGGGAATTCTACGAAGTTATTCCTATTATCACCGAATATTGTGAAGACAGAGGTTTCGCTGTTGAGGTCATAGTTCCCAGCTTACCAGGATTTGGATTTTCTGATGTAAGTATTGTTTTGTGGTTGGAAATAACGAGACATGACAATAGAGATGTAGATAAATAAATAAAATAAGGTACAGTAAATAAATAAATAAATGAAGGTGCTTTCCAAAATGTAATGTTTCTACTAAAATGTGTTTTAAGACTTAAAAAAAAAATCAAAATTATTACTAAGTAATGAAATGCCGGTTGGTTAAATGATACTCAGAGCATAAACTGGTGCAAAATTAAGTAAATACGTAAAGGAATGGCCAAAAGCTAAATAAAAGTCCGAAGTGTTTCTGAATTGTATCGCATTTACAAAAAGTTTACACCAAAATCGGGTCAAATCGGGTCCGAGACTCCTTTGAATATTTTTCGATATTTCTCATAGTTTCGGATTTTGCCATCCACGTCCGCTTGAAAAATTAATCCTGCGTAGTCCTAATAGAGAATATTTTGTTAGTATTTGTGTTGTATTTTTTTAGGGAACGACCCGCCCAGGTTTGGGAGAAATAGAAATAGCAGCAGTGTTTAGAAACCTTATGCACAGACTTGGGTTCAAGAAATTCTACGTGCAAGGAGGAGACTTCGGTGCTTTAATAGCTAACAATATGGTTACTTTCTATCCTGAGGTAAGGATTGTTTTCATCGTAGTATTTTTATTTTTGTTATTAGTGATAGGCATTATCTCACCTGATGGTAAGCGATGATGTGGTCGAAGATGGAGCACGCTTGCTTATAAGTAACCTATTCACTCTTGACTTAAAGACTCCCGGGTTGTAACTCAGGAAACACAGACTCTGGCAGGGAATTCCACTCCTTAGCTGTAGGCAGGCATAGTAAGCTCATATCGAACTTTCGAAGAAGTCTGTCCGTTTGACAGAAATAAGAATGTATAATATTTTCTCATACCAATGCGTCTTTATGCTGAAAAATAAGTTAAAATACTAATAACCGACACCGAAAAAATCGCGCTCTAAAAAGTATCAAAATATTCTTGTCTGTGATTTTGAACTATATAATACAAACAAACTATTCAGTATGTTCGCCTGATAAGAAGACAACTAACATATATGTTAATTTATCTACACTCACAACGTAATGTTCCAAATATGAGTTCAAAAACGAATGCATAAATACATACTTTTTTTTTCGTGGATAGGTAAAATTTAAAAAAAAAACCATTACAGTTCAACATTTTCCTTCGATTTTTAAACAACTGCATCATAAAATAACTTTTTAATTTTTATAGCATACTTTTTCTTTTTAATTTTTGGCGCGGGCTCATTGACTTAAGTCAATGAGCCAGCTTTTATCTTTGTCTATGTTTGAGCGCGCTGCGCAGTCATTCGAATACGCAATGAGAATATCCGCCATATTGGAATTAACTATTTTTCCACTTATTTTATTTCAACTGTATGAGTGAAGATAAAATAGTGTATGCAACGGCATATAATTAGGTATTAAAACACTCGTGTGATGCTATTATCACACTCGGCTACGCCTCGTGTGATAAACCCACACTCGTGTTTTAATAACCCTTTTTATATGGTCGTTGCATAAACTACTATTAATACATAGACAGAATAATGTTTAGAGGATAGCCGTGGTCGTATGCCATTTTATCCCTTTCTCTTGTCGGGTAAAGAACAGACAGCTCACTCTTTTAAGTATCTTATTATCTTCGTAACTTTTCGATTAATAGGAAAATAATTGAGGCTGAGCTCAGTGGAGGATCGCTTTCTTTTTTCAGGAAATCCTTGGCTACCACACGAACTTCCCGCTTGCTCTAGCTCCAGGTTCATTAATAACCTATGTGGCTGGTTCCATCAACCCAATACTCCAATCATTGGTCGTCGACCCTGCTCTGGCTGAGAGGATGTACCCAATCCTAACCGTTGTATTGGGACTGACCGAAGAATCTGGTTATTTGCATGTGCAAGCTACTAAACCAGATACACTTGGTACGTGTCCTTCCATTCTAATGTGGTAAAGATCATCATCAGCAGTCGCTGTACGGAAACAATAGTAAAAACTTAAAATAATTGATTTATTTCATAAACATTACAAGAATTTTACAGTAAGACAAATTAAAATAAAACAGGCCAAGCACCGAGGGTTCCGTACAAACTCGGATGTATATAGTTTGTGTCTTGATTTTTTCCGGGTTTAGATTACCTACTGAAGTTTGTCAATTTATATAAAACTCTTCTGTTATTGGTGACTGGCCAAGCACTAAGAGAGGAGGCAAAAGCCAATAAACTATAAACACTCTCATTACTCTGAAGAAATGATTAGTACGATTGAAGGACAAACATAAAGTAGTAGAAAAAAAATTCTCCCATAAATCTAAGTACGTCACGGTCATTTCTTCGATTGCAAATATATGTGACAAAACTACACATTACCATTTTTTCAGACTTTTTCCATTACTTGTGCTGTCAGACCTTGCTCTATGCCAAATCTCATGGTTCTCAGTCAATGATAAGTACCCCATAGGTTTTGATTTCCTTGCGAGTACCAAAATATGCCGCAAAATGATGCATACATAGCCGTATCTTTTTATTGCGTTGACTTAGAAGCTTGATATTTTTAGAGCTTCAAGGTACCTACCTATTTTAAATCAATTTCAACTTGATACCTTAACGAGTTCCTGAGAAAAAGAGTCGTGATACTCCGACAGACGGACTACAAAAGTGATCATATTTGGGTTCCGTTTCTTCCTTTTGAGGTACGGAACTCTAAAAATATGTTTATTGTCACAAACGCAAAAAAAACACAACACAACACACAAAGTTTTCAGGACAAATGACTGAAACAAAAATGTAATAGTAAAAAAAAGGTTATTACAAATTTAATATAAGAGTTCCAGTTCAGCATAAATTAGAGTATTAGTTCCTTACGCTTTCAACCGAAGCTGAGGTTGTGAGGAGTAGGTCACTAAGGGTTGCTTTTTCTTTGGTTACTCCACAACCACGACAATACTGGTATTCAGCTGAATCCGGTTTGACTGGGAGCCGACCCTAATATACTTGGGAAAAAGCTAAGCAGATGATGACTCCTACAACCACGACACAGGCGTTTAGAGTAGTAGAATTTGTTCAAAAGTGTCACCGCGGCCCTGGAACGCAAAGGGCATTAGGAGGAACAGGGATGGGTTTTAGTCAGTAAGAGTCTGATACTCCCTTCCGCTTTGCCGAGAGCGGAGCGGAGTTATATGATTACTTTCCCTAAAAAAAAAAAATAAAAAAATTAGGTGTTTGGAGAAACACCGAGTCATTTTAGTAAATAAAATAAAATTATAAAAAACCTTTAATAATCAAAATAACAATGGCCTAAATTACCTACCACGATGAATAAATATGTGTTCCTAAAAGCCATATAAAAAAATTCTGACAGATTCTTAGGTAACCACAACACCGCCATTGTACCCATAGATATGGCAACGTTGTAAAAGAGTTCCGTCAGAATTATGGTGTACAATAAAGTGTATGATTATCTTAATTTCAGGTATCGCCATGTCCGACTCCCCCATGGCACTATTCGCTTGGCTGACGCAGGCAGTATCCGGTGGAAGTCGCAGATCTAACAAGTTCAGAGCTGATGGAGGTCTACACGATCTATACACTCCCGAGTCCCTCATTGATGATGTCATGTTCTACTGGACGGAGAACAAATTCACTACGGCTGTCAGAGTTTATGCTGATTCTATTAATAAACGGACCTTGGGAATGGGAATCGGATCGTAAGTACAATAAGCTTGTATTGGATATTTTAGGAAATTTTAGCTTGGCTACCATCGTTCTCCGAGAAGACGTGAGCAATAAAATTTCAAATTGTTTATTGCAATCCATATTGTGCACATATAAGTGGTAAATGTCGGGCACATCAGCGTTGCATCTTGCGGTGGTAGGGCTAAAGCCCGCCTGGTTCGCAACCACACTTCCACCGGAGTCCAGCAGGCTGCTGTGTTTCGTCGACGCGTGGGAGTACCAGTGCCTTAAGGAATCTTCGGGGCACGCTCGCTCCATCATAGACCTCATCAAAAAAAATAAAAACAATAACAAATTTTAAATTAAATAGAGGAAGGAAGAGCGCTTTAATAATGTATTTTAAATACCCATTAATTAACTCATCAGCTGTCACAATAGTAAAACAATGGCGTCACATCTCCTGGAGATGGAGTAACTGGCAAGTGTTTAATTTAAACTACCAATGTAATATATGCAAGGCGGGAATCGATCACTTTTCAGATTTTTTTTGTTCGAATTTCATTATACCGAAAACTGTTGACCGACGTCTTCCTCACTATACCTATGCATTATTTTACATATTTTTAGATCATCAAAGTATCATGTGCCGTAGGTATTATTTTACCGAACTATATTCCGCCAATTTATAAAACAACTTTTTGCTATTGGCCGAAGCCTCTTTTGAACTTTTTTCATTTGCCATATTTTCACCACACCGAAACAACATTTTACGGAATATTATTTGGTCACAAATATGTATAGCCGGTTACTTGGTAGCATTTTCAATATTAAATAAAAATAGTGTTATAAAAAGTCAATATTTTGTGCTACAAAATTTAGTGACAGGAACGAATCGCTGCAAAACCGACTTCACGCAGTCTTGTCTGCCCTACCCCTAGAGTGTAATTTAGGCCCACGTAGGCGTGGAAGGATGGGGCAGCCCGCGAGCTGAGGAGTAGGTGGTGAGCGTTAAAACTATCTGCGACGATAAGCTCGCGTAGGGCCGCCCAAAACCTGCAGCACCGGAGCCGTGACAGAAACAATACTTACTGCATGTTGGATGCCTGCTTGCATGTTGCATGCCTGCTTGCATGCTGCATGCCTGCTTACATGCTCCATGCTATAAGCAAGCATTCTTGTTAGCATGCTTCTTTCTGGTACATACCACCGCCAACACACTGACCGCCCATCCTAAGGTTGTCTGTAAGAGATTGCCCTGTGCGATAAGATCGCCCATTGTACACTTGTTTTTATAAACTTTTTCCTGTGATTGATATGAGGTGTATAATAAAGTATATCATAAATAAATTAAAAAAAATACCACTTAAAAATGTTCGAAAACATAATACTTCTAACAAATGTTACTTCGGATAAGTGTAACTTCGGTAAAAAGTTTTTCGACCAAATAACACGTCGGAGTAACGAAAAAAATCGAGTTGTTATTAGGTCAACTGATACAGTTGCAGACGTGACTTCGATAAAGAAAAAAAAAAAACGAAACGATAATACACAAGTTGAAAAGTTTTAGGTGAAATGAAATTCGGTCAAATATTTTTGGAACTTATGATACGTAACCATGCAAGGCGGATTATTAATTTATTATTTAGATTAGAATATATTTAGTATTGCATAATAAAATGTGAACTCGCTTAGACACTTTTTATTATTATTAGTGTAATATAATTATTATTATAATTTTATATTTAAGTAAGTACTCAATATATTACTTTTTTTTGTTATTTCAATGAAGTAACTGTTATTTATGTATTTATGATTGAATAATAAAATTATGCTATTGTTATAATTATAATATTATTAATCAGCTCCTTATATTGTCTTAAAGAGATATGCTGAGAAAAGAAAGTTGCCCTTGCTAAACTGTTTTCATTGTAACTGTAATTAAACACGCCCTACCTCGTCTTACGTCTTGTCTGTGCGTCCAGCGCCTTACGGAACAGCACTGCTGGATTGAGTGCAACCAATAACACGTGTATTTAAAATCTACATTTTCATCTTTTCAGAATCCCCACTCAAGTACCAACATGCACCGTCCATGCCAAAGATGAGATCATTTACATGTCACCAGCTATGCTCAAGTTCAAATTCCCGAATCTACTTTGTTCCATACCTCTTGACAACCATGGTCACTTCTTCGCACTAGAGGCCCCTGACGTATTTTCTAAAGTCGTCCTGAACGCGCTGGTTGAATTTAGAGCTTATCATGCAAAGAATAAGAACAATAGTCGTGTTGAATTGTAACCGGTTTAGCGGTAGAAAGACTTGAAAACCTCGGTAATTGCATATGATCTGAAATGTATTTTAATGCATTGAAATAAAATTGAGAATTAAATTTACTTATCATAACAGTGTTGTTTTTCTTCTTGCTTACTGAAACTCCTGGTAAACTAGGTGTGACTACCAGTATTTAACGTGGTGAGGAGACAAACAAAAAAATTGTTCCGAATGAATATTTTTTTAACATGTTACTTTAAACCATAGACTTTTTATAGGTTTTTCTGTTATCGATGCACGCGTTCTTCGAAGTTAAGAACTGTTATTTTCACAAATTAGAAAAAAAAACTGTCAAGTTCAAAAGTGAACTAATATTATTTTTTTATGTCACGCGTCTTTGTTTGAATCACAGAACACATGTGAACCAAATTTCAACAGATTCGATTCAGTATAATCTGATTAAATTGCTTGCCACACACGGACAGACAGACACACGAGTGATCCTATTAAGGTCCTGTTTTTCCATACGGACGTTCGGAATCCTAAAAATCATCAATCCCCAATCGCTGACGTAAAACCACTCCTCTATTGGTACATTCTGCGAAGCGATCTTGTGTTCTAAAGTTTAGAACATAAGATCGCTTCGCAGAATGACAAACATGTTTATATGGTTTAGAATCTAAACCGTATAAACATGTTTCATAGCACAAACCGTGGACGTTGAAAGTTGGAATATATTCCTCTAAATTGCTTTTATTTTATAGACTGCAGTATTAGCAATAAACATTGATGGGTTAGGTTTATTAGGCCTTGAGCAGTATGGCTAGATATATATACTGTAATAGAAATGCGTTCTAAATTTAGATTTTATAGTGTTTTGTACGATATCAAAGTTTTCGTGCTTACAAAATGCAACCGACTTCTAAATAAAAAAAACACTTCTTTTTATCGTATGGGCAGTAAGGTCTAACGACCCCACACACCCTAGTGTCAGAGTTTCTAAACCACCTCAAGGACCTAAAAAACATATACAACCGAATTGAGAACCTCGTCCTTTTTTGTTGAAATCGGTTAAAAGCATTCAAATTTAACTCGCACTACCGTCTTGGACGATCAATGTGTTTTTGACAGTTTGCGACAGCTATGCGAAAGCCTATTATTACGAGAATTGCCCCTCTGAGAACCGACTTATTTTAGTACGTGATACATTTTTTGCTGAACTACTACTAAACGAAATAAGACTAATAATGTACACCATGCTCAATATTTAATTTAATTGTTTTCTGTAGTTGCTTTGAGGCTCTCTAGTGCTGCATGTTATTGTTATTTCAAATGATAATGTGTATTTCTATGTAAAGGGGCACACTAAACAATGCCAAAGGGCATTGTTCAGGAATGAGTCAGTTTTTCTCATGTTGCATCACATCAGCTAAAAAAACTTCCACTGCTGAACATAGGCCTCCCTCAAATGGGGGGGCCCATTTGAGGGAGGCCATGTGAAAATATGTCCAGAAGTGAAAGTTTGCCATAATCGTCACACTTGGCAGGCGTGCAATGTACTACAGACACACTGCCCATTCTTTGGTGAGTCCCGTAGTCGCCTCTGACGACACCCACGGAAAGTGATGGGATGGTGCTATTCTTTTACGTCCGACACCATACGGAACCATGCATGTCTGCCAGAAATTAAGATAATTCAGTTTATGGTATTGATATATTGTCTAAAAAGTCAAGTCAATTGTCAAGTCATGTCTTCTCACTTGACTCAATAATTGTCAATTTGATGATACGAGGTGGAGTCGAAATTCAAATTGATAGATATAGTTTGTTATTTATTGTCATTAATCAAGGGATTTTCCCGTTGTCATGGCTACTACTCAGTCGCTATGATAACGGCCATGCCTCCTTAAAAGTGACTAAATTGAAATAGCTGATAGATAGAACATCAACAATAGGTAGGACCTACTCTCAAAGTTATGTCATCTAAATAATTATAGTTGGATCGAATCTGATTTATTGACACTCAATGCAACCATTTTTTTTAAGTACGACGTAACACAGTCATTCGTCAAACAAAAAATATAGGCCCCCAGTTATTCTCTTTTACTTCGGCAAGTAGCTAAATAATTGTTATTTATGTCTGTCGTAAAAACATGCAGAGCCTGCGTACGAACTTGTCTTGTGTAAGAATTTAAAAATAATGCTATAAAAAGAGAACTTAACGAAAGATTATTTGTGATCGCAATAAATTTTTCAAAGCCTCACGGAGTTCGCTTGAACCGTGTTCCTGGATCCCCTTTAAATTGCCTTTTTGCTTTTACGGACAATTAAATCAAAAGCATTTTTTTAACTGGATAGAATGTTGGCGTATTTGCTTACATTAAAAGTGGAATATATGGGCCGTGTCGGCCATTATTGTAACAAACGCGGTTCGTTAGCGCTGGATCTGTAGTCTGGATTGTGTACGTTCAAATTAGTTCGGATTAGCCCATCAACAAATGCATTTTATTGTCTGGTTACTTATTAAAATAATGGCTTTTTGGGAAATTCATGACAGAGATTAGCATAATTTTTATGAGTGATGACGCCGTTGGTATCAGATTTTAAACCCTAAGTTATGCTTAGGTCATATTTTAGAACAATAAAATTTGGCTCTACCTATAAAATAATATAATCTGTGTATGTTATGTTATTGTTCTCTCTTTTTAACATGTGTTTGTTGTTGTTGTGTTGTGTATGTATCGAATAAATGTTTTGTTGTATATGTAGTAAGGTCGACTCAAATGTGATGGATTTGATTAGGTATAGACATTCCGTGAGATTCGAACACAAATCAATGTTTGAACACCGTTTCCACCCTATAAGGTTTATATTATGGCAAAAAATCGATAATATCGTATTCGCCGTTATTATAATTATTTATTAATATTCTGTATATTTCAAAACATTTTGTGGATTTAGATATTGGATTAGATATTTTGAATATATAAAAAAAACTAATATTTAATCAAAATTCACTTACGATAACGATACTGTAACTTTACTATACGTCAAAACATTCGTGCTAGGATCGCCCGGAGGATACTCTGGAGCATACGGTGGAGGGCTGCCCTGCTTCGGCGGAGCACCGCCGTGTCCTCGTCGAGGTAATCAGCGGCGGCGGCCACTCACTCCCGACCCTGGTTCACTCCATGGTCCGGAGTGGAAAGAGTCATTTGATGACTTCCCATTCTTAAAAATCCTCAACGCCCTCTGTTTAGAATGCCCACGTCCAAATTTTCAATTGTTTCATCAGCTTGATCTACGCCGATATACCATATGACTCTTAAAATTGGCAATGGCCAGTCGAGACCTCACGAAGATATTAGCAAGTAACTTTCACTGCATACTAATGTAGACATATTACCCTGCCATTGGGCAAGTTGCCATGAACAATACGAGGCGTTGGACGAAGCATCCATCGCTATTATAATAATTATTATTACGTATGTAAGTTCTTGTGTGGACTGTTTTATAGCCACATGGCCTGTTAACCTTATTAATGGCCTTAATTGACTTTTATTACTTGTTCGCTTTTGGTAAGATTGGAAGTCAAGATTGGTCGGTGTACGGCCATTTAAATGTCTACTACAAAGGGCCATTAGGTAAATTAATAAAGATACATAATTTTATTAGCATAAAAATTAAATAAAAAGCTCAGAGTCTTCGGTACGTCTGAGTGGCGGACGGAGCTCCGGCAAGATACCATGGTGGTATGGAGTCAGCGACTGTTGCAACCCAGTGCTGGGCACGCCACAATAGCGGCGATAATGCCCCTCTTTGAGGAGTGGTTGGAGAGGCGCCACGGCGTCCTCATCTTCAGCCTGACGCAGGTACTCACCGGACACGGTTGTTTCGGGAGGTACCTAGGGTTAGGGTCCTCAGGGGTCCCCAGGTCGGGCCCAGGTCGAAATAAGTGTAATTGGGTTTTTCTTTATGTAACTTTACAACTGCCTGAAATCAGAATTTATGTCCGTTACGTGCTGGTAATAGGTTCGCCGCAATAACAGACTTTTGTATTATTGATAGTCTATGCTCGTGTTTGACCACTATCTCACCTGATGGTAAGTGATCAAGTGGTCGACGATGGAGTCCACTTGCCTAGCAGTAACCTATTCGATTTTTTTGGGTAGGCAGGTACTCGTATCTCTCTTTTACTTCCACGATAAATACGGGCGTAATATTATGTTTGTTCATTACAAACGCGACTAGGTATAGTTCAAACAAAAACAAAGCTGCCAACGCGAAAGTTGTATACGTAAATTAGTTTAGGAGACTTCACAAATAGAGTCAGTGGCGCACGCAACAATGTAGCATAAATTAATTAAACGACCGAGCGTCCAAATAAAAATAATACGAAGTAAAACCTCGGGTGCGGTCCCAACAATACCTAATGCAAAAGTACTTTACAAAAGTATTTTAATTTTCAATACAGTTCATTTTCTATTCGCAACTTTATGTGGGTCAGAGCCATAGAGAATTAAAAAGGCAGAAATGTCTCTGCACCCATTTCATTTTTATTACTACAATATAAAGTGTAATGCATGATACTTAAATAAAATAAAACAATTTTTTTTTATTTTGGTTTGTCTGTCTTTTTGTCTGTTTGTTTAGGTTATCTCTGAAACGGCTGGACCCTGGACCTGGACCGATTTTGATGGGATTTCACTAACGGATAGCTTATATTATAATGAGTACCTAACGTAGGCTACTTTTGTTTTAGAAAATGGATTAGGGTTCCGTGCAAAAATAACCCATGATAATACTTTTCATAAGATGAAGCCGCGGGCAGATGCTTAATTGTGATTAATGTCCATGTCATTGAATTCACAACTTAATTTTATCACATTAGTTTGCATATCAAGGGAGACATGTGTTTTTTTGGTCACTAAGTTGTTTTCTTAGTGGCCATAATTTTTGAGCCTCCTCTGTTCATTTAAAAAGCTCTGTGGCCAGTACAAAACGAGCTAACGATTTGAATTTGGAGCGTATGTTTCGAGGAAAATGGTATTCTGAAAAGAACCAGTGGATCGGACATTTATTTATGTGTTAAACTACGGGACCCCAGTTTGGCAGAATATTATGTATGAGTGCCTATTGGGCAGAAAGTTTCTTACAGATATTCAGCCAATTTTCTTTGTTCACGCCATGTCGGTGGATTTTTTAGTCAACAATGACCAGAGATGTAATTTCTATGTATTAATAAGCCGGTATTTTCAGCCTTCCTTAGTCAAAAAGCGTTTGCGTAACAACAATCCGAATCAATACACTGAAGCGACGAAAACACGTTAAACATCCAATATTGGTTGTTCTAAATGAATTAATATCTTACTTAAATATACAATCGAAGTAAGGACAAACTGCGGTTGTACAAATGTTTGTTTCGAAAAGCGAGCAACCTTGAGCATTAAATGGCGAACAGTTTGTAAATCATTTCATAGTTATCTATAAACTTTGAACCATAGACGAAGCTAATGAAAAAGCAGGATAAGCTCAAGAGTTCAAACAATCGATTCTAATCGTCTGTCGGACCGTTAACAGGGCAATCATCTATTTTTGGGAACAAAACAACTCGATTCAAAAGAGAATAGCCACTTCCATTTCGAGCTCTTGGAAAATATATTTCGAGGTAAAGAGGATGCCTCCGGTCATTGTAACTCACGTGGAAATACTCGTTTTCGTATTCAATACCGAAAATCGCATTTCCGTAGAAGCGTTTACTATGAAAGTACGGACATGACCACAGGAAAGACGCTTACAGAAGACTAACTCGTACGTACTTTGTTATTCTGGAAGGTAGAAACATTTATAGGTACCTATATTATTTCGTCGGTTAAAGAAAAGGCAATTCATGTTTCACTAGAAACATAATATGTACATAGGTAGGTACCTATATTATTTCAGGCACAGAATGTTTTTGTTCTGTTGAAAATTATATACATACATAAACATCCGAACTGATAACCTCCTCTTTTTTTTTAAGTCGGTTAAAGAAAAGGCAATTCATGTTTCACCATGAATCTTCTGCCTCAATTTTCATGTGCGATTACGGTCCAGCGATTAGTTGCGGCGATAAATCCGTCGTTGGAGTGTTGCGAATTGTGATTCAGTTGCCTCTAACTAACTGCCGAAACGGTTGTTGTGGTCATAGATGGACACAAGTCTAATGAGTACACTGGGATTTTAGGTTTGGTGCCTACACTGTGGTCGCTCGCTTATTAATGATGGGCCTCGTGCGATCGTCTTTTATTTCGATGTGTCGTTTGTTGTGGTCTGTTTTGCGGTTCCTCACTACTAACTGAAATATTGGTTGGCTTTAAAATTGGATTAACTATTCTGACTATCGAGTCGTTTTGTGGTGTTTAACAAGTTTTGTTTGATTTGAGGGAATTGGGTGATAAAATAAAGACTTAATCAAATGTCTTGTTTCTAAACCATATAAACAGGGCCTAAAAATTGTGCCAATCCAAAACATGACTTGAACGGCAAGAATGTTTTGTAACTGTCCAACTAAACGGTAGTTGTGGTCATAGATGAACACAAGTCTAATGAGTACACTGGGATTATAGGTTTCGTGCCTACACTGTGGTCGCGCGCTTATTAAGGGCTCGTACGATCGTCTTTTATCCGACTTCTAAAAAAGGAGGAGGTTTGTATTTTTTTTGTTATGTTTGATCGCGCATAACTCCGTCGCTTGCCAACCGATTTGAAAAATTTTTTTTTGGAAAGGGTATACGTATTTTGGTAAGGGTATACTTCCCAAATGGTCCCATTTAAATTGTATCAACATCGGTTCAGTAGTTTGGTTTTTAAATCAAAATAGCTGTAAAAAATATGTAGAAAAATCATCCATGTATACGAAATTGCGTATTTTTGCATTCCTGTGACTTTTCAGTGGTGTTGTTAGGTATGGGGTACCACTAAAAAGTGAAAAATAAAAAAACTTTTTCACAAAAAAAAGAAACCGACTTCCAAAAAACACTACAAAGTTCAAAATAACTTTAATTTCGGTAGTCGGTGTTTTTGGTTGCTTCTTCGTTATTTGACACCGACTTCCGAAATTATTCCGGTTTCTTTTTTTTAATCCGATGAGTCGTTTTTTGTGGTCCGTTTTGCGATCCTTCACTACCAACTGAAATGTTGGATGACTTTAAAATTGGATTAACTATTCTAAGTCAGAAATTAAGAGTGTTTCTCTTAATCTTAAATTCAGTTTTTCAAACTCTTAACACATGTGTTGTGGGATGATCTAGCAAGCAAGAGCAACGCAACCACGCAATCAGTTATGGGTTGAGCGGAAAATAATGTTACAATCCACAAGATAGGCACGCTAATAATTCTAACGATTCAAGCAAGTCATCCCGAAATGAATTTCACCTCCTCACAATAATCATAGCTGTAATCCGTCACCACATTCTATCAACCTTACCTACAAAACGACCCTTAGGCAATTCAAGAAGAAAATAAATCACCTTTGCTCCTAGCCTGACTAGTTTATTCCCCCCAACCGTTGTCCCCGAAAAGGGAAGCCCAATTTATCTCCTCGCCAGTACAAATTACTAACGGGAACAGCTAGGTACTGTTCACAGAGTACTGAGGCGCCTCAGTGGTCACTGTCTCGCCTTTTTGAACGCGCCAAATTTTGTGACATATACTCGCGCATGGTCTCAGAGACCGAAAGTTTGGAACGTAATTTAAGCATATAAACACAAACAAATAGGAAATAACAATAAGGAAATTTACATAAACAAAATATTTTAGTATCATAAATTATAACCATATAAAAATATACTAACAGTGAAAACAGAAAGAAAACAATTTATACAAATAGCTATATCTGTCTCTCTCGTCGTTTTCGATGGCAGCTGTATAGGCGTCATGAACTTTGACGTCAGAATTCTCTTTCTAATATATTAAAAACCTAGAAATTTTATAACTTCGTCGCTAAAAAAAAAATTATTTCATGATTGTCTTTCTAATAAGTATTTTAAACATCATATAAAACAAATACAACTCTGCTGCTAATCACTATCTTCATGAATATAATTAACTATAGCGTCTCTAGCCCTTGCCACAGCCGCGTTCCGTGTTCTATGGCTGTATACGGAGCGGGTTGAAACAGTTTGAGAAATGTTGTCATACGGACGTTTTGTGAAGCCGCCAGTTGACAAGGCGCTTCTTCTTTCTTGTATGGAGACGGTACGTCCGTTTTTTGGTTAAAGAATGTAGTGTTAGTTAAGGTTTTATGTTAGAACTTGCATTTTGCCTAGCCTGGTTTGGGCTGTCTTTTATTGAATATAAGAAGTTATGGTTGCTAATAGTTATTATAACTTGTAAGCAGGTACAATAACTGACTAATAAATTAGTGAAATTTTGAAATATGTATCTGTCACCGGATAATTGCCGACTCCGTATATTATGAAAAACTTGTTTTGTATAGGTACTATAAATCCCAACCAAATTCAATAGTTTCTAATATATCCGTGTCATATTTAGAAAAAAATATTTATAATTTCCCGCAATAGTTTACAATATTACGGCGTTTGTCATTTTCCGGTGACATATCTATTAGGTACCTCATAAATAACTTGCCTGATTTTGAATGAGAGTAAAAAACATCCATCAGCAATATTAAATTATATTCTCTAGCCAATGATATTCTAGTATACAGGTATGTTATAAGCGCTTGCTAGTGAAATCTCGAATACATCCTAATTGGGTCGTATAGTGTCACGCATGGCGACGAGTGATAAGAGGCTCTGTTGCGACAAAAACAAAATTGAAATAAATGCCATCGTGTGTTTTTATCAAGTCATCTCTTTTGCACCATTTCTACGTGTAGTGAAATGTAAAATGAATGAAAAATGTGTATGTGTCTGCCGCTGTTGCGCGGAACAGTTTTACGGTTGTTTTGTGCGTGTATAACGTATCTTTTTATTATTTCACCTATAATTTTATATCTCATTGTCTCTAGCTAACTATCTAAGTAAGACATCAGTGTGACTTGTGAATCTCTTCCTTGTTTTTGTGGGTTAGAAAAACGAAGACCAATTAAAAGCTCCATTGCTTGACTTCTATTGACCTTTGGTCAAACAGTGCACTTCAAAACTCTTCTGTTACTGAGTGACTGACAGACAACGCACAGCCGAAAATACTTAATTTCAGCTTTTGGCATGTAGCTTTCTTGCGGAGTGTAGAGGAGCACTAAGCGAGGATTTCCCGAAATTTGCTGGGCTCTCTTCACAAAACTTATTTTGGTTCAAAATATTCATAAGTTATGTTAACTCAATACATACAAGCTTATTACATGAAGTTAAACGCAATTTAAAGTTGCTTTATAATAAATTAAAAAATAAATACTTACTATTTTTTTTTATTAAGAATTAAGATCACTTTTGAATTACAGTTTTTATATTTTTTTTTCATCAAAAAAACGAGGAGTCGATTACGCTTGCCAAAGTCAGTTTACAACAACAATTCAATCTTAACATACCGAGATTCTTCCGTGCCTCGGAAAGCACGTTAAGCCGTTGGTCCCGGCTGTCATTTGTTGATCTTTGGCAGTCGTTACGCATTGTTAGAAGCCAGAAAATCTGACACCAGTCTTGCCAAGAAGTACCGTGTTTATGGGTTATGGAGGTCTGGAAGGCAGCCGCTCCACGTAAAATACTTTTATTCAGCTGAATCCGGTTCGACTGGAAGCCGACCCCAATATTGTTGGGAAAAGGCTAGGCAGATGATGATTTTCACCTCACATGACCAAGTCACAAAAAAAACGACGACTCTTTATCCGCCATGTTGTTCTTTTTTCAAAATCCTTATAGCCTGTGTCACTGAATGTGTCACGGTAAATTTAGTGATTCTTCATTTATTAAAATTCATCGAGTCCAACAGGCTGCAGGGCTTGGTAAAGAAACCCTACCTCCCAACTTTTTAAGCATAAAAATCATGCTAGCCATTGAATAGAGCGATGGTGACGGTATATTATTTTACAACTCTTTTTACTCTATAATATGAGGTATAAAACTTTTGCACCGGAGCTGGGAATTTGTAAGAATCATCTCCTTTAAATTTAGAACCTCAATTACTTTGATTGCCGGTCAAGTGTTGCCAGAATTGGGAGAGAAAATTAAAGCACAACAATTTCTATTTTATTCGAATGAATCTTTCAAATTGATGGAGGTTGAACTTGATTGGTGAAGTATAAATTAAACTTAATTGATAACTTTGTGTTCTACAAACTTTCTGTTGAAAACTGCTACTAAATATTTTCTACGTTTAATCAAACACATGACGCAAAAAAAATTGTAATAAATAGGTGAGAGTTGACGCAAGGAATATTTTCACAGCTTCCTAAGCGATTGAATGAAAAGCATTTCGTTTCCGACATTTTTTCCTAAGCTGTGTCCTTGAGTACGAACGAGTAGGAAAAACCTTTCTGCACTTAATCCGTAAGGAAGATAATACGCTTTCCAATATCTCCCATCGCAAACATTCGTATTTACAGTTACTCTGCTCACGGTATTGTCTTCCTTATTGCTATTTAAACAAAAAGCTCTATTGTTACAATATGCCCTTTCCAGATTACATCCCAGTTGTTCTTGCCGACCAAAATACCGTCGAAACAGAGAAGAGATCGATATAGCCGTGCTTGAAAAGTTACTAATAGCTATTATCGTGTAAAAGAGATTTAAACTTCACTTAGGGCGCAAAGTAAAGTAAAGTTATACTTTATTAAACGTGACTGTACCGAAATTGCTTCCTAAGTTCCAGAGTTTCATGTTATAAGGGTAGCCTGTGTATCGTGTGCGGTAGATGACCGCAACTCAGCGACTGTTCTGATTGCTGATTTCCATGAAAATTACGGGCACTCGGTTTGAGTTTGTATCTGGCCAGTACTTATCTACTTTGGTCCAGTGTTTGGAATTTAGAATCATCGTTTGAAATTCATGTTGGAGTTTGGAATTAGTAGCATAGACGATGGTTTGACGGATTTGGTGAGAGTCACTTTGGGTACCTGTATAATTACTGAGATTTGGATAGTAGTACCTACTACATTTTGTGCAATGGATGTATTATTAATTTTCGCCACTTCAAAATAGTAGGTTATTTTTTTTAATTGAGATGGGTTTGCTGTTGATTCTAGTTTAGGTCAGAGACGACAGAGACAAAGTCGACGATGTCTCTTGAAAGTTAAAGTTAACAGGCTTCTTCTGGGTAAGCTGAGCGAGCTTACCCAGAAGAAGCCTGTTAACTTTAACTTTGAAGAGATTAGGGTTGTATGCATTCGGAAACACAGACGCAAGCACTTCACTCCTTTGCTGTGCGCATTACAAAAGAGGTTTGAAAACGCCTAGTGCGAATTGGTGGAATAGTAACAAGGTAGGGATGGTAACTTGCAGTGCGTCTAGTTTTCCGATGGTAGAAGGGGGCGGTGGGACGAGGTCGTGGAGTTCTTGGGCACACTCACCGAAGTACAATCTATAGAAGACTGACAAGCAGGCAACCCTGCAGCGGTGAGCCTTAGTTGTGAAGCTAGGCCTCCACCAGTTTTACGCCAATGAGCGTCTTAGCTCTACGTTTCATAGAGTCAAGCGCGGCAAGTTGTTATTTAGCTGAGCCATCCCAAAAGTGGCTGCAGGTACATCTATACTTATGTTATAGGTTCATGTTATAGTACTGTAACTTCGATTTCAAAATTTAAGTCTTGATTGTTCAAAGAACATAATGGGGTTTTTGACCTATATCAAGAATCTAAAATATAACGTTTTGTGAAAAAACCTTAAATTGGTGGAAAAAATGTAGAGAAATTTCACGCTTCTGAATTTATTTTTCTATTCTTGACGGCAAAAAATCACTATGGCGTGCGTGACACACAACTACTGCAGTATCTGTTTACAACAGGTCTTAAAACGCTGACATTTCCGTTTTGTTTTAGATTTAGTAATAAAATAACCTATTCAAACAAAACTGTAACATTTGAAAACAACATCTTTTCAGCAAGCTGTTCTAAAAACCTTCTCTAAAGCTATTTACAGAATCAACGTATCTTTCTTCAAAATAAAGAAGTCGCTGAACTTTCTCGTGTGTAATATATTTTTCGCGTGTTCTGATGAAAATAGTGCCATAACCCGGTCGTTGATTCGAAAATAATATCAATGTATTTTATGTTACCCTTGAATTCTTTGGTCTTATTTCTTTACAATGTCTTTGCAGTCACTCCTGGCTGGGGGCCTTAAATTCATTTGAGGCCACCACAGGATAGTCCGGTTAAGCAGTTGATAGCCCTAGCGTGTTATAGTTGTTTTATCTCACGAGTGCGGGCGAGCCATAGTTCTGTAGGTAAATGTACGTGCACATTGTCTTAGTGTGCGTAAGCTTGAGAGCGACTGACACAAGCTCACGCACACTAAGACAATGTGCACGTACATTTACCTACACAACTATGGCTCGCCCGCACTCGTGAGATAAAACTATAACTTGCTAGTGGTCATAGCTAAAAAAAAACATTTATAATTTCTTCTACTCGAGTTGCTTTCAGACATTTTCTCATTTCATTCACAAAACGACTTCTAAGATCCTTTTTCTTCTTGAACTTCTATAATTGTAGTGAGTACCTAGAGGCTATTTCAGCAAGCAAAATCAAAAAACACGCCAGGCACACTTCTCCGTTTGAATGTACTCTTTCCCATACCTTATATGATCCATTGTTGAAGATAATAGGTTGCCGAGTAAGCTATTAGAAACGTCCACAAAGTCATTTATAAAATCTTTATGACCGTCTTGTGCTCGAAAGTCAGTTTTGCTTTAGTCCAATTCTTCCGCCTGATTATTTTTTTTTATAACATTTTAAGGCTTTTATCAATAAGATCTATATCCCATAGATGTTGGTAAAAAAAAAATTATGAAACGGTAGTAAGTAAAAAGTGACTGTCAGTTATAGCAATTAGCTGATAGAATTTTATAATTATTTTAAGTATATGTTTTTGTTTACTTTGCTCAAAATGAAATGGAAAAATATAAAAGAATTATAAAATTCTATTGATTCTTATTTTTAAAAATCTAAACCATGTAGGTATGCAAAGGTGGGTCAGCTAATTGGTTTTACTGACTGTACATATTATAGATGGCCGCTGACATTGCTCAATGCTATGTTATTAACGCTATATTTAGGTTACCTAAAACATTGTCAAGAGACAAACTCGTTAGCGTGGGAGGTATTGGTACGCATCTATAAGGGTGTTTATTGATTGACTTTGACAAATACTCAGACTGGTGTCAAAGGTTTCGGTCTAGCTAAAGTGGAAAGTTGTCAATATAAGGCTTACTTTGTTTACTTGATAACATAATGTCTATATTTGCTTTGAACATGGTATGAATGTGCAGATTTGATATAATGTTCACAGAATACTCCAAACTAGCTAAGTACTGTGTTGTGTGGAAAAGAGAGAGGAAGGCCTGTGCCCAGCAGTGGGACCAAATAAGCTAGGTATATAGATTTAGCTACATATAAAGCTCTTAAAAAATGAGAAAGCTTTTTCTTGACTCTTGTCTAGGTCAGAGATGACAGAGACAAAGTCGACGATGAAGTGAGTTTACCCAGAAGAAGCCTATTCACTCTTACTTTGAAGAGATTAAGGTTGAATATCGTAATAAAATCACGCTTCTTCACATCAAACTTGTAATCTCCAAAGGAGAGGTAAACCTATAGTAACTAGGTACATATTTATTTCGCCAGTTATGCTTAAGTCCTGTGATAAAAGGGATATACCTAGTGCCGTAAACGGGGTATTAATCCAAACTTCGGGCTGAGCTGAGAAATTCCAAATCGATCACAAGACAATATTATATTTGTAAATCAATCCTGAAAAAAGGCTGGCATGAACTGTGTTCAAAAGCCCCTTAAAAAATATTAAAAAAAAATAGAGTGATTGACAGAAAACGCACAGCAAAAACTACTAAAATACTGAAATTTGACATGTAGGTTCCTTGTAGAGGAGCACTAAGAGAGGATTTCCCGAAATTCCTACGGGAACAGGAAGAAGCGGGCAAAAAGTAGTCACACAATATTGTTACTTTACCAAAAGTTTAAAATATTTTATTGTAGTAAAATAAATACATAAAGGAACTCTCAAGCAATAAAACATACAACTGGCAGCCTTATCTCATTACACGATTTCTTCCAGGCAACCAGGAATGGAAAGAGATAGCCAATATTTTCACTAGCCACCACAGCAAAACCAAACCCTTCTCTCAAATAAAAAACCACATCGGCCAGCACGCCTCCCCTACAATTGGACACCCATAAATCCTTATTAGCTCAGTGATAGTTAGTAGATAGATTCACTCCAATGATTTTCAGGGTCCATCGCGTAATCCTGGCGTGGAACAGCGATTAAATCCGGCTGGCCGGTCGTGTTGTGAAGTGGCTGAAATTACCCCACTCTCCCCTTTGTATGAACGATTAGGTAGTGGGGGTAGTGTTTAGTAAATAGTGGGAACATTGATTGAGATTTGTAGCGTGTTTGTAGAGTGAGCTGGGGTTTAGTGATCGTGGTTGGCCTTATAATATATTCGTTGGAATGACTTTGTCTTGCTTGTAATTTATTGATAACAGTAACTGTTACTGAAACGAATGACTACAGTTGGTTGCTGTTAGCATTATACCAAGTCAAAGCCTAAGTGGAAATTTGCGTTTAAGATTGATAGTTAAAATAATAAACAATAATAATGGTATTATTGCCTTCAGCGAACTTCATGGTTATTCTACATTCTACAAGAAAACTGTATTAGACTTATTACTAAATTAATTGAGATGATTCAGTTTCTTTAGTAGAAATAAGACAACATAACATTAAATAGCAGTGACAATTTATCTAATTTCCATTCATCAACTGAGTAAATGCCAAAATTCTAACAATTATTCTGTAGATAAAGCACATCGTTAGTTAGCTGAAAGGTTTACTCAAATGAATTTGAAACTCTGTAAAAAATGAAGATCTAACTACGATACACACAAACCAAACATTGGAACTACCACTATATCAAGACCCGATATTGATCTAACACAAAACTAAGCACATCACTCATTCACACAATCATCCGTAGATAAAGCACAGAGCTAGTAAGTCGATAGAATTAATCAAGGAATACGGGCTCTGTCAAAAGTAAACTTATAAAAACGAACTCTTAAATAAAATTGTACACACGAACCAAATAGTGATAACCACTTTGTCAAGACCCGAAAATGACCTAAGACAACTAGGTACCTAAGTAGATTAGTCACTCGCACAATTAACCATAGATAAAGTGGAGCGCTAGTTGGGTGAGAGATTTAATCAAATTGACTTCACACTTAAAAAAAAACCCTCAAAAACGACCTATTTAATGAAAAACATACTCAACGAACCAAACAATGATATCCACTATATGAAGACCCGAAAATGACCTAAGACAACTACTTTAGCACATCACTCAGCCGCAGATAAAGTACAGCGCTAGTTAGCCGATAGATCTACTCAAATGGATTTCAGGCTCTGCCGCGTAATCCTGTGGAGGGCGCGCCGATTATCTACGGTCGGCTGCCCCCGTACGGAAGTGACAGTCGCGGTGAATTACCCCAAACTTCCGGCGTATAAACAACTGACGTTTTTTCTCTTTTTCAGTCGGGGTTTTAATATTTTGAGGTGCAAAGGTGAGTGCTAAATAAATGTTTTATTTCTTTCTTCCACTTTAAGTGAGTATATGGATATCAAAACTCACATTTTATTATTAAAGATGTAGTTAGGTATAAGTTGAAATGCCCCGTATCTGGCGTTTGACCACTGTCTCACGTGATGTTAAGCAATGTTGTGCCAGGGTTGCGGAAATTATTTGAAAGAAACTAGAGTCAAGAGCAAACCCATCACTACTAAAAAAAAAAAAAAAGAGTCACTGTGGCCCTGGAACGCAAAAGGCATAATATGGAGGAACACGGATGGGTTTTAATCAGAAAGAGAAGTTATGTTTTGGGTAACGTTGGAGCTGGCTAGAAGTAACCTATTCAGTCTTAATTTAAAGATCCCCAAGAAAGTACAGCAAGGAAGTTCACTCCAAATTTTCTAATTCGTTCAAAGTTTTGGACGTATAATTATTTGTTTCTTAATAAGCATGTATGTATGTCAGTTCTGTGATACTAAACACTTTTCTTTCTTTTCTAAATATTATGATTTTGTGTATAGACACTTAAAATATTCATCTCCTATTTTATCTCTTCAGATAGTGAACAGGCTTCTTCTGGGTAAGCTCACTCCATCGTCAACTTTGTCCCTGTTGCCTTTGATCTAGACTAGAGTCAAGTTAAACCCGTCTCAAATAAAAAAAAACACATACTTTACTGAAATTCTTTTAACGATATTGAGATTTCTTTAACCTTCTAAGCTGATCAATGAGAGTTAGTACCAGTCTTGAAGTGTCAAAAGTCAACCGTTTAAGCTCGGGTAGCGATCACCAAACAGAAATGACATTAGCGGCGGATTACCCCGGATTCCCCATCGTGTAAACAACACAGTTCATCAGTGTGCCACCGGCCGTTTTTTGTTTATCTCGTTAAGCCATGACAGGTGTAAGCTTTTAATTAACGAGTACTGTAATACAGAGGTCCGTATTTAGATAAATGTCATGTCTGAAAATATATTCATTACTGGCTTCTACCAGTGCCGCAGCTTCGCTTGCGTATATTTCGGAAATTATCGCAAAGGAACATACTTCGGGATAGAAAGCGTAGCATATGTGTTATTCCAGACGACAATCTATCTCATTGTCATCACCCAGATTCGTTCAGTTTGTTCTGGCGTTATTGAGTAACAAACATCCATACATTCATCCAAACTTTCGCATTTATAATAGTTAGTATACATAGTAAGACTAGCTGGCCTAGCGGTTTCGCTCACGTGCTTGCTTACTTAGCTTTTTTTTTTTTTTTTTTTATTGGTGATGGGTTTGCTCTTGACTCTGAGCTTACCCAGAAGGAGCCTATTCACTCTAACTTTGAAGAGATTAGGGCTGTAAGCTTTTGGAAATACAGACGCAGGCAGAGAGTTCCACTCCTTTGCTGTGCGCATTATAAAAGACGTTTGGAAACGCTTAGTGCGAATTGGTGGAGTAGCTTCTAGCGCCCGTATTATGGTTTGGTAAATGTTTTCACATAATTGAAACATTTACCAGATTTTAAGTTAGACCTTTATCAATACAACTGAGAAAATCGCATCTTATTTCCTTCAGTAGTTTTTGCGTGATGAGCGTACAAACCTACATACACATACACGGGTAAAAACTGTTACAAATAATTGTTTTGGGTTCTATTGCTGTTACAAAGACCCCTCATATTAAGTTTTCTTAAACATCTCTTATGTATAGACATCGGTCAGTTGCAACTTTATCATTGTATATGGATAGCTGTAACCCGGGCCTACGTTTGAATACTTAATTACGAAAGGACTGGTTAGGAACGATATCAATCGGATGAACAGTCCAGTGAGTGCTGCCAAGCGAGTTAACAATATTCATCAAAGGTTTTTCGAGTGGTTTCTCTTTCAGACCTTCTGTCAAGCAAATAAATTAGCGAGCGATTTTAAACACACTACATGACCAGATAAACTAACTAGCGAAGACTAGGGACTTCGCCCCCGTGAAAATCGAAAATAATTCCAAGGAAACGTACCTCGATATAAAAATTCATTATTATGTCCTGTAATCCAGGATATGGTCTACTCATGTGTCTAGTTTCATTGAAATTTGTTCAGCTGGTCGGTTAGTAGTGAAGGCTTAATCCAGAACTTAGTCTATTCGTGTGCGTTACGACGTGAGAATGGAATGTAACAAACAATAGATAGAGTTACTTTCGCATTTATAATTATAAAACATTTTATGATTAATTCTTTATTATTTCTATTTTTTTATATTAATCTGTGAACGGAAATCTGTGTTAGTGTTATTTCGATTACAAAAAAAAACATAAAAAGAAAAAAAGCTACATTATTGCAAGGGCAAAGTCGCAAGCAGAAGCTTTACCTACGTCATAAATTCACTTTTCAGTCAAATTATTTAAGCAAGGCAGTGAAAACATAAATATGTTGATCATACTCCCATTGCAAATCCACCTAAATTCCCTGTTAGAAAATTGTATGTAACAGAACGCCAGTTTGTAATTTTGGCCGCGTACCAAAGTGCACATCAGCCTACCCTTCGGCTCTCAGGGTCATGAATGACGTATGTAACATGACGTTTGGTCGATTCCACTTGAGTGATTTTTAGTCTTACAGATTAGGTCCGGCTGGCCGCCTGCGACTTGTTACCCCAATCTGGTTTGTACAAAGGATTTTCGCCGTTATGGGTTTGTAGAGGAGTATAAGTTTGAAAAGGAATCGTAAATCATAATGAACATTGGTAGGCGTTACGTGGTGAATGATATATGTAAGTTGCTAAAAGTTTGACCTATGGTTGTGATTGTGTCTATGTAAAATACGATTCGCAAGGTCAACAAAGTTTTTTTTTAAAAGTCGATTTTGTAGTTCGGGTTTTTTAAAACAGTCAAAATTTTTTTATTTTGATATTGTTTCATAAATCTACAGCAGTTACAGAACACAACCCTTAAATATGACAACGCACTTTTGGAACACCCTGTCATCATCATCAGCATCATATCAGCCGAAAGAAGTCCACTGCTGGACATAGGCCTTTCTCAAATGGGGGGGGCACGCTTGGCAGGCGGGTTGGCGATCGCAGTATATCTGTAGCAATGTTCCTACAGATAATGCTGCTGCCCATTCTCTGGTGAGTCCCCTAGTCGCCTCTTACGACGAGTAGGATGAGGATAGGCCATCACGGAAGTGATGGCACTCTGTATACTAATAATAATAAATGCGAAAGTTTACATGAATGGATGTTTGTTACAGAACGGCTGAATGGATCTGGATGAAATTGGCACAGAAGTAGATTATACATAGACATAGAGTCTGGAATAACATATAGGATACTTTTTATCCCGGGAGAATTTTCCCTTGGGATCATTTTCGACATTCACGCGGACGGAGCCACGGGCGGCAGTAATATGTATTAAATAATAATAACAATAATTTTGGAAAAATGAAGCCCAATTCAATTCAAACTTTTTGTACAATCAGTTTTGTGAATAAACGTTAGAGAATAAACGTTAAATTTTGTGAATGTACGTTGGAATTGATTTTTACTGTGTAAAATAATAAATAATGTTTTTATTAAAGGCGAGAACAACAATGGTTTGATTTGTTAGTGAATAAACGGCAATATTTCTGTGAATTGAAAATAATTTTATTAGGCTTCATTCGAAAACGATATAAAATTTCAGTCTTTGTCCTGTTGTAAATGTTGTAATTGGAATGCAAACAAAAGAATGTTTAAAAACAGTATTTGCGATTTAAGTAAAAAATACAGAATTTTTATTCACAGTACAAATTGAAAAGCATTTTTTATTGCAATGATTCCATTACCTGACTCGCTATTAAAATTGTGAAATTATTTTTAATTTTTGTTTTTGTTTTCGTTTAACTACATTCCTTCTTCACATACAAATAACTTTAATTAACATTCAAAGTAAGAAGGCTACCAGTTGTTTATGTACAGTGACGGAAACAAAAGGCTCAACAATTTTGAAACAGATCTTCATCATTGCAATTTTTTAGGAAAATAAGTAGATAACTTTTAGGACTAAAAGTGCTTAACTTTATCTTTTTTTGATTGTACCTACATAACTAGTTGAAAAAAACATTATCACATCATTAACAATCCCTTTCCCAAAGTCCTGGTGGCACACTGCTTAACGTTGCGATGGTTTATGCTTTTTTTTTTTTTTTTAAACCTTGCCCCACACTAGGAATTTCTCCTGTATCGAGGGTGCGTTCACAAACATATAAACTCACATACACAAACAGCCAGACCCGGTACAACTATCTGTAGGCCATAGAAATATTTGTTCCGTGCGGGAATCGAACCCGTGACACGCAGCGCAGCAGTCGACCGCTCAACCACTGCGCCAACCGTGTCGCTTTGTCTTAACTTGCTAATAATGTTTTTGCAGATTGCTCCCGTAGCATGGCCAAGTGCGAGTCGGACTCCCGCACGAAGGGTTCCGTACCATTATCTATAAAAACGGCAAAACAAGAAAAACAGTAATTTTTTTTGAGATTTTTTTGTTCAGGATTAGTAATTTATCATTTATAAACCTACTTACAGTGGGCGCACTGATCCGGACACTAAACAACCATATTAATTAACAAAAAAACGATTTTACATATTCAGTTTAGATATCAAAACCACAACCACAAATAATCCTAGAAATCTCTTTGAACCTCAAAACCTCATACAGCTTTATAGTAACCTAGCTTATGATGTTTAACTTCTGATTGTCATAATTTACAAAAAAGCTTTCAAAGTTCCTCAAACTTAACCAAGCAGAAATTAGATCGTTAAGTGCTTCCCAAATAGCTAATAACTCTATTGTATTGAACTTCTTTGTTCTACAGAAGGAACATTCGTGGTCAGGATTAAGAAGCTTTGGAGGATTGAGGGGTATCTCAGAAAAGTCCCATTTGCTTGTGTTCCGTACCTATCATCATCTACCTATGACTTTTAATCTAACCGGGTGTAGGTAAATACCAGTATTTTCCATGGATCGAATGCCTGACTGACGTCCACAACCCACTTATTGAGTAAAAATACATACAACGTGAAACAGAATAAACGAAATACTCACTGTACTCAATATTATGAACAACTTTTGCATTGGGACCAACACTGAAATCGACTACTCCATACATTTCTGTGCGCATAATATAATAACATACATTCAGTCGAAGTTAATGAATCAGAAGTATTCAATCTACTTAAAGGAGTTGACTTATCTAAATCTGCAGGACCTGACAATATTCCGCCAGTTTTTATAGTCAACTGTGCCAAAAGTCTGACTCTTCCTCTTTCACTTCTGTTCGGGCGGTCCCTAAATTTAGGTGAGGTACTATTAATTTGGAAGTCGGCGTTAATCACTCCGATCCACAAAAAAGGGCCTCGAGACCTCGTGGAAAACTACAGGCCCATATCTAAATTATGCATTTTCACTAAAATCCTCGAAAAAATAATACACAAGCAGCTCTATGCTTGTCTTAAGGTAAGCATCAGCGATCGCCAACATGGTTTCTTACGAGGTCGGTCCACTACCACCAATCTCATTCTTTGCGGTGACTACTTGACTGAAGGTATGGCTCATCGCACACAAGTAGATGTTATCTACACAGACTACAGCAAGTGTTTTGATCGCTTGGATCATGCTATACTTCTGCGTAAGCTATTGGCTATGGGTATTAGTGGTAATCTCTTTAGGTGGTTCTCATCTTATGTGGCCAACAGGTGTCAAACTGTTGTTCTTAATGGATATACATCGAGAACTATGACTATTCCCTCAGGGATTCCACAAGGATCGCTTTTGGGACCCTTGTTATTCAACATCTTCATCAATGACGTCTCTTCATGTTTCTCCAACTCTAAAGTTCTTTTGTTTGCGGACGACATGAAGATTCTGAGTGAAATCAGAACTTATGAAGATGCTGAACGTCTTCAACATGATCTGGACAGATTCCAAGAGTACTGTGTGGCCAACCGCTTGGATCTAAACGTCTCGAAATGTTATACATGTACCTTCACTCGTAAACCTAACCCTATTCTTTACGATTACAAACTAGACAACACTTCAATAGCCAAAGTTAATACGATTAGAGACTTGGGCGTCACTTTTGACTCGAAGCTTCTTTTTGACACACACATCGATAATATCATTAAAAAAGCTTCTAAGGCACTAGGTTTCATTTTGAGGATATCAGCAGATTTTAAAAATATCAAAACACTCAAAATTCTCTATTGTGCTTTTGTGCGCAGTCATCTCGAATACTGTTCACCCGTATGGAATCCTATTTATAACACTTACGTCAATCGCATCGAAAGTATCCAAAAGAAGTTCTTGAGGTACATTCAATTTAGATCCAGAACCTATTTACCTAGTTACTATAGCCGCTGCAGGAAGTTTCACATCCTTCCACTAATTGAGCGGAGAAAAATTGCTGACATGGTATTTTTATTCAATTTGGCAAATGGTTCAATCGACTGTTCTGAACTGATGAGCGAGATTGGGCTGCGTGTTCCATCCTTCACCTTTAGGAATCATCGACCTCTGTATGTTCCCTCTGTGCGGTGCATATATCGACAAAACTCTTATATAATAAGAGCTAGCAGGGCATTCAACTCGATGTGTCAGAGTGTTGATGATCTTGACTTGTTCTCCACCAGTGTTCCTAAACTAAAAAAAATACTGTGCAAAAACTTTTTTGAATATCACTAAAACCTTGTTTTAATTCTCTCCGAGTGCTTACTAATTCTTACTTTCTCTTGCCTGTCTACTGTTTCTTGTGCTAGCTTAATTTTGTCAGTGAAAACTTGGCCTTAATTGGCCTTCTCTCACTAACTATCAACTATCTGTATCCTAGCTGTAAGTTTTCTTAAGAAAAAAATAAAATAAAATAAAAATAACTTGACAGAATGTTGGGTGAGTACCATAGTAAAATTTGTTAATAATAATGAGTACAATGACCACATAAGATATATTGCGATTATGCTGTTACACGTTGTAGATAGGGTCCAGGTACGGCGCGTTGTGTTCCACGCGCGCCTCAAAGAGATGTCAACATAGTAGACGGGGCCCGTTAGGGCCAGAGCCTGACTGGGTTGCGGATTTTGTTCGAAAGAGTCACCGCGGCCTTGGAACGCAAAGGCCACAAGGAGGAGCACGGATGGGTTTTATAGACGTAAGATTAATAACATAGTAAGAGTCTGACACTCCCTCCCGCTCCACACAGAACGGGAGAAGTCATTTAGTGATTTCCCATCCATAAAAAAAAGATAGAGTCTAGGTCGCTAAAAGACTTCTGATTATAAGTAGCAACTGTCAAAGATTTACAAAAAATACTGTCGGGAACAACTTAATGTGCTTTCCAAGGCACAACGGGTCTCTTTAAAATGAATGGACACCAACCACAGACTGATCTCGGCTAGCTTAACCCTCGATCTATCCTGTTGTTCTGATTTTGGTATGTTGAGGGTAAATAACTTTGGAGGAAATTATCTAATTTATGTATTTATTTAACACTTTACGCACACACATGTACAGAGGCGGACTTAATGCCATAGGCATTATATACCAGTCAACCTTAAATAAATAAATTAATAAGTAAATTAGGTAGGTAGGTGAAAAAAAAAGAAAAAGCTTCTATAAATCACCGTTTAATTTTTCGATTTTTTTTTTGCCATTTTGGGGGTATGAGATACCAAATAATTTGGGAAAATAAACGTATGGATCGTCACAAAAGTTACCCTTTATTCTTTTAATACTAAGAGTTATTTAATGTTTAAAACTTATTTAATGCTAGGAAGTATGACTCAATAAAAAATTATGGTTTAAAATAAACTTCACCTATAGGAATTCTGTTAGCACTTTCATGTTTTTCTTTAAGATTTTATCTTCACACTTAAGTTCATTAAAAAGAAATTCAGTTCATTTTAATAAAGCTCTTAGAATTTTTTATATGTCAGGGTTAGCTGACTTTATTATTTGATGAGTGGTTTCTTTTTACCTTTTAAAATATTGGTTTTTATCTCTCTGAACTAACAAGCTTTCAAAGCGATTCATTCTACCTTTCGAACTAAAATACATAATGAAAACACGGGTATCGAGTAGCGAAAGTTATTTCCACGATAGCTACTAAACTCCTCGTTTTATTTTCAGGAAACTGGTTCACCAACTTCCTTAAAACATCAGCAGTAGCTTTGGGAAAATAGAGGTTATTAGCTCCAAGCCTTTCATTTGGTCTTAAGATAATATTATTACACGGACTCCTATTTAGAACCCTGCCAAAATTCTGTGTTTGGTAACATCTAAGCATTACCATTCTATTCTCGTTTCTTTAGGTCGTGTGCCAAAAATCTAATGGTCTAGGAATAGATCGCGACATACAATTGGGCTGTAGAGTCATCCTACTTCGGATAATTGAATAACGAGTCAACAAAAGGCATCACCCAAGGGTTGACTGGTAGAAAATGCCTAAGGCATTAAGTCCACCTCAGGGGGCCTACCACAACCTCTTAAAACAATATTACTTTAATATTACTTTGCGTTCCGCTCTGTTGGATTTTCAACGCTCGGATCAGCGCCGAGAGTTGAAAATGCAACAACAGAAATTACAAAGTAATATTAAAATAATATTGTTTTAAGAGGTTGTGGTAGGCCTCCTGTACATCTGTGTGCGTAAAGTGTAAATAAATAAATAAGGCATCAATATGGGTGAGTTTCAGGGTCACATTTAAAATTAATTTTACAAAACTTTCCTCCATCTTCAGCACGTTGTTGTTAAGTTCCTGAATCGGCTTTTATTTCACTAATTACGAAACTCTAAAATGAAAACAAGGCATTTCATTTTCCCTTCGAAAATTTTGACTTAACGTGACTGCAAATGTTGATAAGGTTTTAATTAAAGGGGGAATCGTCTAGAGAGAAATATTCATTTTCGTGTGACATTCAGAGATGCTTGTTATTCTGATGTGGACATGTTTGTTCATGGTATAACATATAAAGAACAACTAATAAGCGAGGAGACGAAAGCAGAATATTTAATGAAGCGGAATGAGCTTGTTACTGCTGCTATTGCGGATAAAAAACTCAAGTATTATAAACGAGGGATACGAACGTCACTGTTTGTTGTATATTTTGCATTAAAGTCAGAATAAGGAATATTATTTGTTTTGTAAGACTCGTGGCTAAATTATAACAGCCGCACGGGGCGATCTTCAAGGTTAAGCAACGCTTGCCAAAGTTGGTCAGTGGATGGGCGACCATTAACATACCGAGACTCCTCCTTGCGTCGGAAAAACGGTAAGCCGTTGGTCTCGGTTGTCATTTGGAGATCTTTGGTAATCATTACGGATGGTCAGAAGCCAGAAAATCTGACATCAGTCAAGCCAAGACATACCGTGTGAAGGTCTGGTAGGCAACCGCTCTACGTAAAATACTGGTATTCAGCTGAATCCGGTTTGACTGGAAGCCGACCCCAATATAGTTGGGAAAAGGCTAGGCAGATGATGAGGAGGTTCAAAACCAATAAGACTTAAAACAAAACTAATAGGATTGCTAATCTATCATTTATAATTGACGCTATATCTGAACTAGCACCTCATAATTCCTATCCAATGACGAGGAAGGTTCAATACAGTAATTCAGTGGTTTCTGGCATTCAGACAATTTCCATGGAACGCAAAGCTAATAGAGATATCACTCAACCGTATGAAACAATTGGCAGAATGGCAGCTCATCGCGTGCTGCTTAGTGCATAGCTTAATAGATTCATTCCACATGGAATCGCATAGGTAGGTACGCCAACATTTTGCTGTTACAAGTTACAACCAGACCAGCGGATTGGTTAACTTCCACAGTTAAGTTTTAACGAGATTTTTGAGGCCAACGTGCGGGCACGGTGGAAGACGTGAAATTTGGCTCGTAAATTGACTCAGCAAAAGTTACTTCAGCCTGTCTTGTCCCAGGTTAATCTGCTTCAAGACTACAATTTACTCTTTGTCACGAAGAGCGCCAAGTGGCAAATCTGAATAATGATAGTAGGATTACTTTCATCGTCTCTGTTTATACTGTATTCATCATTGAGCAAGTAAAAGTATTCAGCTTTTGATTTAATACCGCCACTTTCAATTATATTAAATATTTCCTACAAAACTGTGGTTTCATAAAACTTATTATCATGAATATTTATTTAGCCAACCACAACTCTTTTAATATTACCGACACAGAATTTTATTATAAAACTTTCTCATTTCGTATTTATTTAACACAGCCGTTTGTATTTTAAAAGTTTCTGGTTTATTTATTATTCCATCAAAAACATACTTTTTCTAATGTTTTCACTGTATCTACAGTTACACTTAAATTATTCTCATAGCTCGAATAAAAAACTTTTATCTTTTACCAAATCGAAATTAAGTCCGTCTGGGTTTCGATTACGTGAATTAATTTCTGCTGACCAAGAAAAAACTTGTTAGGGATTCCGAGCCGACGTGACCATGGACTTAAATGAACCTGCTCGCAGAAACGGGAAAAAATAATTATTCGTTCTCTCTCCCCTTCGTTATTGCGAATATCTTGCGCAATGTAGTGCTCCTTATTTGAACAAGTTAATTTTCACAGTAATCCCTCGGGGATCTTTTTGTCCATATATACTGCTACACTTTTATTCTTACTCAGAGAAAATTCGGTGTTCTCAAACAAAAGTACAATAGCGAACTTTCTAAACCAAAGCTTCCATTCAATCGATAGGTTTTAGTAAATTCAAGCGGAGGTGTTTTACTTTCCGGCACTCAATTTGGACTAAATTCAATTAAGTCCTCCCAATTAGCTGGCACAATCTATAATATTGCTCTACCGAATCACAGAGAACTTTCAAAGTTCGTCTGAACTCAAAGATTCGAGAATATAATTAAATTGTAAAGGTTCCAGGACAAATTGCAGCAGTCGCAGTAGAACTGCTGATAGCATTAATTTGAGTCAGGTTTTTAGTACAATTAATGTGGAGCTCCTGAACTTTTGAAAGGGTTTATTACAGGTCTCAATGAATCGGCTATCGGTACTGTCGTTACTTTTCATTGCTTTCGCTTCGTTCAATTTATTTCGCGTCTTAAGATTTAATTTAATTTTTATTGAGTGTTTATTGATGTTCATTGTGGTTAGAAAATTAATTGCAATAGAAATAAAGCTAGTCACTAAAACCAGCAAGGTCTTTAAAATGTTTGACGAGTTTTAATCTGCTTTTAAGTATAATGGAGATCAGCGCGTGGTAGAACTTGCTAAAATAATGATACTTAAAATATTAAAAGTTCTAGGTGTCTCGGATTTTTTAATAAAAATCTTTTAGGCATTCACAGTTTATATTTTGTTTAAATCGTAAAGAGCGGAGAACATTTATCTTGTCTTTTCATTTCCTTTATTTTTATTTAATATCAAACCCTAGAGACGGTTTTATGTCTGTATAAATCAGACTTTTTAGACTTTTTGCTGATTTATGTACTGAAAAAATGACTTTTCGGATATTAGACGTACTAACTTAAAATACTAATAATATAGCTCTAGGCACTACTAAAGTTAGCGTTAATGTAGCTTTTCTTTTGTAAATTATCCCTACTTTAATAATATTATAAATGCAAAAGTAACTCTGTCTATTTATGTGTCTGTCTGTTACGCTTTCACGTTAAAATGGCTGAAGGGATCGCCATGAAATTTGGCAGATATTTTACGCGATAACCGACTACCATGCGGGGGAAGCCGCGGGCAAAAAGTCGCTACGCCAGTGTGGCTCGGCCCGCTTCGGTTAGTAATACAATATTTACCTGCGAATTGGATGACTATTGGGATAACGGCAAAAAGGTACACTCATCATCATCATCATTATATCAGCCGAAAGACGTCCACTGCTGGACATAGGCCTCCTTCAAATGGGGGGTTTGCCATAGTCGCCACGCTTGGCAGGCGGGTTGGCGATCGCAGTGTAGCTGTAGCAATGTACCTATAGAGAATGCTGCTGCCCATTCTCTGGCGAGTCCCTTAGTCACCTCTTACGACACCCACGGGAAGTGATGGGATGGTGCTATTCTTTTACGTCCGGACACTACACGGAAAAGGTATACTACTGTAAATAAATTGAAACAATGAGGTAAATCAGTTGTACACTTATTTTTATAAATGTTATAAATGTTTGTCCTGTTCTTGTAATGAGGTGTACAATAAAGTATAAAATAAATAAATAATAATAAATATACATCATTTTCTGCCCTTATGGGCGTGAACCTATCACATCCGTCTCCATATTTCATCAAACATCCACATAGATACAATTTATATCCCTCCACATTTGTCATCAGTCCGGCAGAACATCTACTGAACGCGATGCGAACTACAGTGCATGTTGGCCGCTGTAAACATATTCTGGCGATTAAATTAAAAAGTAAATAATGTAAAACTGCATGGCAGAGTGAGTCTGTCATACTCACGTAAAAGCACTGCCGATGGTGGCGCTGCGCGTCCGGTCGTTGAGTTCCCTAAAAAATGGTTGAGCTGAGCGGCGCGGGCGTGCGGGTCATGTCTGTGAACGGATGCCGTCGGTCGGTGCCGGTCGGCTCACATTGCCATGCAGTTATCATAATTATACCTAAACGTTAAACCGTCCCTAAAAAAGTGTAATATTAGTTTAAAATCTATAGTAGTAAAAACAAAAAATACATATAAAAAGTGATGGACTCACGTAGTTCTAAGTTATTATATTAATTTTTAGTATAATCAGTCTGATGTAAGAGCATGATGTAATTTTAAGAAATAAAAACAGCAAACAATAAACCAAAATTAAAACAAGGCGCGGACCACCATGTCCGCGGTAGTAAACTCATTTAAAAAAAAAAAGAACATATTCTGGCAAAATGGTGTATTCCACCACCCATCTCAAACGCAGACCCAGTATGGAGCCCCACCACGTCACCTTCTTAGTTGCCCGTCATACACAGCCACTTGCACCTTCCAGGATTTAAACTAAATACTGGTATGGATTGCTATAATTGGTATGACAAAAAACTTTTTCACAAAAAAAAACCGACTTCCTAAACGAACACTACAAAGTACAAAATAACAATTTCAGAAGTCGGTGTTTTTTACCAATTATAGGCATATATCACAACTAGTGTGTCCTCAGCCAGGAAGTGCTTAAGCCGAAACTTTTTTATGTAAGTTGCCTTGAAAATGATTGTTATACAGTGCGAGCAACATTTTACTATAAGTATTAGTTAGGTACTCAATAGCTTGGTGTGAATGTCCATAGATCTTATTTCTTATTTCTGTATTTTATAAGTGGAGACTTGTAATTGGCTGACAGTCTTATTTACTGATCTTGACCTGTTTGTTTTAGCTGTAAGTCTTCCATATTGCTTAAATAAATAAATAAATAAATAAATATCATTCTATCTAATCTAGTGGTACCCCACCCCTAACACTCAACCTGATTAAAACTTAACGGTTAATAGCGCGTTGAACAAATCTCAGGCCATGGCATGCTAAGACAGACCCCAGGGGTCTAATTGTGTGCCTTGTTTAAGAATAATAAAAACATTGTATTTATGAATAAAAAAAAAAAAAAAAAACAACACCACGAATGCATATGAAATTGCGTATTCTGTTGTCCTGTTGTTAGTTTATTTGGATTTAAAAACCAAACCGCTGAACCGATTTTGATAAATTTCAATGGGACCAATCGAGAAGTATCCTTTCACATGAAACCAGAATTTTTCAAATGGGATCATAAATGACGGAGATATGAGGTAACAAACACAAAAAAAAATACAACCAAATTGAGAAACTTTTCCTTTTTTGAAGTCGACACGAATAGAAGAAGACTAGGTATTATAGCTGCACCTATGAATCCTTATTTTCGACAATTTCCTAGTAGGTAATGTCCTAGTATAATTCCTATCTCCTAGATTATAATTAAACATCCAAGTAAGTCCAGACGCGTCGAGTAATTAACTAAAATAAATCAAACTTTACTAATCCAACTTGATTCGTGCCGACTTCCAAACGCTCCTTGTTTTTATTCTACTTCCCCACTTTCTTAGCGTTTACGTCACACTTTTTTAGGGTTCCTTTTCTTTTATTTTGATGGACCTTTTTAATTTCATTACGGAGTAAATTGTTAAGTTCTGTTTCCATGAGATTATAATTAATCGGACACACCAGCAAGACCCAAATCTTCATATATTTTAATTATAATTGATAGGTTCGCGTTTGGGCACTATCTCACCTGATGGTAACCTATCCCAGTATTCACTCTTGAAATAAAGACAGACTCCGGAAACTCATAGCATTTGAATGATGAAATGGCCTATCTCTATGCTGCCATTACTAGTAAAATACAAGTTATATCCTAATTCTTAACTACAGTTTGTCTGTTTATGTAGTTAAATAAAGGTAAACAATCTTGACGTGTCTTTTTGATCGTTTCAATTTAAACAATCACTTTAAAAATAAAATGCAGCTGTAAACGAATTTAATAAATACAACAAAAACGATTAGTTAGTATTAGAGTAGCTTATTTAATCAATAAGCGTTTATGTAAAAAGTCACATCAAGATTGTTTACATTTTAACTACCTAAACACACTGACTATAGGTGATATCAAGCTATATACAACGTGTAACAGAATAAACGTAATACACAACGTGTAACAGAATAAACGCAATACCTTTTAAGGGCTCATTGCACTCATCATTGTGAACAACTTTTACTATGGGACTAACACTGAAATCGCGAAAAAAAATCGTCTGCCCCATACATTTCTGGGCACATAACTCGAATAAATGTACTGAACAGCTGATTTATACAACAAGCTACCCGTAGAATAAAAACTTATAAAAATAGTGCAAACATATTCAAAACCAAATTCAAGTCATACTTATTGAGGAAGGCCTATTACAGTGTTGACGAGTTTCTAGAGGACAAAGGGCAATAATGTTATCGGAATGTGGATTAATTTCATTTTCATTATTATTTAATTTATTTTTGACATTGATTTTTAAATTTCTTTTTTTTTTCGTATGTTTTTTATTTACTTTTTGAAAGTGACATTATTGACCTTTTTATACTTTTATACTTTGTTACTTATTGAATTTTATTTTTTTTATTCTTCTGGATTGATTTTTTAAAATGGATTTTGGATTATTATTGCTTTGTTATTATGTGACATTATTGACTTGCTTGAATTATTACTTATTGAATTTTTATTTTTGTCATTTTTTTCTAAATTGTTCTTTGTTACTGCATACCTACGTGACATTATTGTTTTTTTATTATTATTATTTATTACTAAAAAAAATATACTTGATATTATATTTTGATTTGATATTGTATTTGTCTCTATTTTCAACTATTAATTTCGACACAATGTACATTGTTAAGAAATAAACGACTTATGACTTTTGACTTTATTTTTCGTGATTTCGCGGTTGGTCCCGTAGTATAAGTCGTTCATTATGATGTGTACAATGACCCCTTAAGAGGTATTGCGTTTATTCTGTTACACGTTGTATATACTACCACAGAACTTAATTATGAACTTTTTAGCTAAACTAATGCAACATGAATAGATCATAGTATAATCAACATACTCGCTAAACTAAATGGCTGGAGCCTGGAGCAACTTACACTGAAGTTCCCATGACATAGTAATTCGAAGTGGGTGCACATTTGAATGTTCATACCAAGATACGGTGCCCATAAGTTGTATATAAAGTTACCAGATGTTGCATGTTGCAGCTAGCATGTCCTAACATTTGCATGGGGTGAAAATCACTTGCTTCGCATATGTACATATGTATGACGGCGCGCAGCTAAATTAAAAGTAAATCCAAGATTTAAGATGAGAGACTGATTGTGTTATTTGGTTGAATAGTAATTATTGTTAAATTCAAAATTAAAATTGTGATTTGTTTCAATTGGTCGAATATAAATGGCGATTTATAAAATATGAGCGGGTAACCCCGAATAGGGTAGCAAGTTTGCGTCTACGCCGTGACAGCTGGCATTCTTTTGACAGACAGCGTACGAAGTGCACGCGTGCTAACCTATTGGCTCGTAATCTAGTTTCATCTTGTGTTTGCCCGTATATTTTGTTTACAAATGTAATCGAATGAAACGAGGGACTGTTAAGAATCACAAACGTGCTATTATTTCAACGTTTCTTCTACAACACGCCCATGATGGATGACTATCACAAAGATCGCTCCGCTGTCCATTCTGATATTCCGTTATCAGGCGTGGGATGTAACCCACATGGCCCACAAGGAAATTCGTGACAATACTAGTGAAATACGAGGCGTTACGTTTTGAAATGCAAAACACATAGTGACAGAGATAGTGAAAATTGCGGTTCTTTTTGAAACGCGTACGCTAATCCAGACGTTAAAAACTCAATGTGTGCCGTGAAGTGCCCTGAAATTTGATCCGTTAAACCCAAGTTTGACGCCCGATCATAGTGCGGTATCACGGTGGTATGTTGCGTCGAGGATGCAGTATTGTGCAGTGCAGCTTATTTTTGACCATTAGTAAGGCGCTGAAAAGCTTCGTGCCTTCATGCCTGTCGTAGATAACCTATCTGGGTTCAACGTAGGAAAAATTCAAGGAAAATTACGAGGTCAAGATTTCTTTTTTTCGAGTTTTATGCGACTACCCTCATCAACCTGAACAATGGAAAACCAGTCTAAAACGGAGGCAAGCAACTTCACAGCAACTGGCCAGGTCAAGGAGAAGTGTGTGGGGATATTCACGACAATCTGGTGAGCCATTTTCGTTTAGTTATTGCTGTGGAGGTGAGGTGATAGTTAGTTAACATTTTTCTGTTTGTTTACGGGTGAACATTTTTATGCTGTGGAGACTGACTCACAGAGGGTTACGGTCTCATGATTGACGACTATCGATATTTGACAGTTGACTTGTCGTTTTATTGCTCTACGCTAAAGTGAGGTTGTTATTGTCGTGTTGGCTATCGCTTTAGTGTAGTAGTAGTTTAAGCGCTATAGCTTTGACGTTGACTGGTTAAGCGATGCTCTATATAATGCTCATGAAGCGATATTATTTTGCTATCGCTATTTGAGTAATAGACTTGATTGTTTAGTGTTATTGTTGTTGGGAATATAGTGGCGTAAATACCTCCATGGGACAATAAAGCGCTATAGTCTCAATACCGTACCCACCTAACGCTTTTTCTGAAAACTGTGTTATTCGCAATAGCCATGTTTTGATTTACCATTACCTTCCATTGCCCGGGCTTTGCCCACTGCTGGGCGTGGGCCTCTTTTCTTGTGCCAATGTTTTGTTTAGTTTTCGATTTATTGACTTTATTTATTGACTTCTACTACTACCTGAAAGCTCTATTTTCAGCCACAGCTTTGATAGAACTTGTACTCTCGTAGTGTTTCTCAGTTTTCAGATATCGTATTACGGTGGATGAAGTTAGCAAGAGGCTAGCGGTCCGCATGCTGCTATAACTGCTGAGCAGCTGCAACTTCTGAGCAGTTCTGAGCGTGACAAACCAAAGGTCAACAACCAGTTTGCAGACTGCAGTAGCCGAGCATCTTGTCAACATCTGTGGGGTGTAAAAACGTTCAAAGCTGTCTGGAACTGGGTGAGTCGCTCCCATTTTATTTGTATTGTGAGTTTAAAAGTTTCCAAATTCTTCATATGTATTCAGTGGTTGGTTTGATAGTGCAAGGTTATTTTGACATACTTAATACAAAGCGAGTCCTTAGTTTTCCCATTGGCGGTAATAGTTTCAACATTTTGTTCAGTGCGAAACTTTAGAATGAGATAGTGCATGGCAAGGTTGCCATAAGGTCATGTTCCGACTTAGACGTTTTTGGTGAAAAATTGGACCCAGGCTTATGTACTAACGTGTCGGCGACAGTTTTCCTTACATACGTTTACATTGACGTACGTTTTCCAACAGTTAGTTATTTCGATAGTAAGTAAACCATCATGAACAGCAACTTGATTTTAATGACAATGATTAAAGGTTTACAGGCATAGAGAAATCATGCTATTAAAATTTCTAAATAGATTTTTCCATTCTCACTACTGGTTTGCCTACCCGGTATGTGAGTTAATACGGGTGAGATTAAAATAAGATTTATTAATTCAAATTGAACAGTGCAGTTATGACCGTGATGTTCGTAGATTAACGTAGAGTAATTCGTGAACGTAGCTCCTTCACATGAACGTTTAACGCAAACATTGTATCTTTTTGGAAGCTCCAATGTGCATAGCTTATCGGTCGGCATGTTTTAAAATCTCTTTATGGAGAAGAAGACACCCGAGGCAAAGTACCAATAGATGTTGTGAAGTAGATGACGAGTTAGTGGCAATTTAGTTTATGTGAACAGGTTCTGAGTTCTGTGTGTCAGTGACTGTACTAGAGTATCGTAGCAGTATCCCAGAGTGATACAGACGAAGGAATCTGTAACAGGGTTGCGGTAGTTCTTTGTCGTACAAAATAAAACTTACTTGATATTATTCCCATAGGGAAGAGCGAGTGTAGTAATTGTGTTGTGTTGAGCTATGATATGATAGCTGTTGACTGTGATGAGATACCTGGTCTTTGATTTTTTTTATTCAAATTCTTGTGAGTTTGGTGACTTTTACCGGTTTTTGGACTTGGTAATCACGAATCTTGAATCAAACCGCATTTGTTTCAATTAGGTCATATACAGCCGCTCTTGAACTCTCAAACGGCTAACTGACTGACCAACACTAGTTTGTAGACAATTACCGTAGAATTCAACGACAGCAAATAATGCGTCAAAAATGTTAGCCTTCATCTGTAGAGCGTTTGATTTAAGAAACTGCGAGACCCATAATTGATGTTTGGTTATGTAGGTACTGGAGTCGATTATATGAGGTCCCTGAGATTTCATAACAGGGTTTAAAACGACGCGTGGTATAAGGTAAAGCTCAATTTGATTGTACATAAGCAGCTAAAGATTTAGTTTTCTGTTAACGATTTCATGTTATTTGAAGATTATGCGTGAAACCAGATTAGGTACGTAAAATCTTGAATTAAACGGTCCATTTAAGGATCATCGAAGGATCATCGAAGGGTTATTTACCTAGATAGATACCGACTAAAGGCGCTTAACTCTTCATGATATGCAAGATTGAGGAAGATTCCCGATCACCAAGTATTCTCGTGTATTAGATGTCTTAGTCGAAGACAATGATGATAAAACGAAATCTTGTTAAGAATAGCTTGTCTACTCATACTCGAAGCTCTTGAACGCACCTCAGGTGGTGCCAATGGGTCTGACCGCACCCTATGAGTAACAAACACGTGGCGATAGGCATTTACTGAAGGCTCTAATAATAGAGTAGAACCTATAAGTATGCACATGGTCGAATACGACCTATGCCAGATTGCTACGTTCCATTGGAGTTGAACGTACATAGGTTTGAAGGCCTACTAATAGTGTAGAGTCAGAATGTGCCGATAACGGCGTAGGTGAGTTGTGCAGCTGGATTTACTTGTTTACTGTGAAGGCCTTTGCTAATATTAACCATTGGTCACAATAGCCTGTGTGGCAATAGCCTGTGTGGCAATAGCCTGTGTGGCAAGAGCCTGTGTGGCAAGAGCCTGTGTGGCAAGAGCCTGTGTGGCAAGAGCCTGTGTGGCAAGAGCCTGTGTGGCAAGAGCCTGTGTGGCAATAGCCTGTGTGGCACCAGCCTGTGTGGCGATAGCCTGTGTGGCAATAGCCTGTGTGGCACCAGCCTGTGTGGCAATAGCCTGTGTGGCACCAGCCTGTGTGGCAATAGCCTGTGTGGCAATAGCCTGTGTGGCAATAGCCTGTGTGGCAATAGCCTGTGTGGCAATAGCCTGTGTGGCAATAGCCTGTGTGGCAAGAGCCTGTGTGGCAAGAGCCTGTGTGGCAAGAGCCTGTGTGGCAAGAGCCTGTGTGGCAAGAGCCTGTGTGGCAATAGCCTGTGTGGCACCAGCCTGTGTGGCGATAGCCTGTGTGGCAATAGCCTGTGTGGCACTAGCCTGTGTGGCACTAGCCTGTGTGGCACTAGCCTGTGTGGCACAAGCCTGTGTGGCAATAGCCTGTGTGGCATCAGCCTGTGTGGCAATAGCCTGTGTGGCAATAGCCTGTGTGGCGCAAGCCTGTGTGGCACCAGTTTGTTTGGTACTAGCCTGTGTGGCACCAGCCTGTGTGGCATTAGCCTGTGTGGTACCAGCCTGTGTGGCAATAGCCTTTGTGGCATTAGCCTGTGTGGCACCAGTCTGTGTGGAACCAGCCTGTGTGGCAATAGCCTATGTGGCAATAGCCTATGTGGCTCCAGCCTGTGTGGCAATAGCCAGTGTGGCGTTGACTGGCCTGTGTGGCGTTGACTAGCCTGTGTGGCATTGACTAGTCTGAGTAGCATTGACTGACCTGTGTGGCATTGACTAGTCTGAGTAGCATTGGCTGACCTGTGTGGCATTGACTAGACTGTGTGGCATTGATTCGCTTGTGTGGCATTGACTAGCCTGTGTGGCATTGACTAGCCTGTGTGGCACTGACTAGCCTGTGTGGTATTGACGAGCCTGTGTGGCGCCAACCAAACTGTATGACATCGAACAGCTTGGTTGGCACTAACTTGCAGTGGTGGCACTGAGATGTGTTATCTGAGATATTTGGTTATCACTAGTATTGAAAATGATAAATAATCAGATTTAGGTGCCTTATAAGTATTGCTTTAAATATGAGTCAGGGTGACCGAGTGGAGAATAATGTTAATCATTGTGTCTTTCTGTTTGACCGTCGATAGTGAAGATGAGAGCAATACACACGAGGACGTGTGAAGATGCAGGACGGCCGTGACGGCGCGCAGCTAAATTAAAAGTAAATCCAAGATTTAAGATGAGAGACTGATTGTGTTATTTGGTTGAATAGTAATTATTGTTAAATTCAAAATTAAAATTGTGATTTGTTTCAATTGGTCGAATATAAATGGCGATTTATAAAATATGAGCGGGTAACCCCGAATAGGGTAGCAAGTTTGCGTCTACGCCGTGACAGCTGGCATTCTTTTGACAGACAGCGTACGAAGTGCACGCGTGCTAACCTATTGGCTCGTAATCTAGTTTCATCTTGTGTTTGCCCGTATATTTTGTTTACAAATGTAATCGAATGAAACGAGGGACTGTTAAGAATCACAAACGTGCTATTATTTCAACGTTTCTTCTACAACACGCCCATGATGGATGACTATCACAAAGATCGCTCCGCTGCCCATTCTGATATTCCGTTATGTATTAGAGTTCTGAAACTAGGCATTTCAATGAGGAACTGTCTATGTCAACGTGGCTAAATTATAAGAGACAGACGGGTCTATATGCAAGGTTAAGCAACGCTGGCCGAGGTCAGTTCGTGGATTTGTGACCATCTTAACATACCGAGATAAACACATACCGAATTACCGAGACATACCGATTTTTATCCAGTGCTTTATCATGACGTCATCTCATACGTTACCATCGCTTCCCTAAATTCTTAAGCAGCAAGTCTGTACCCACGGCTCCTACGGGTATTCTGACCAGCGTGCAGCGGACGCGCATTCGTCCACATCAGCGACTTTGACACACCATACTAAACCTTCGACCCGTCACAAGAAGAGTTTTGAAGATCCTTTTCTGATCAACCCCGTCAGTCAAGTCACTACGTCGCTCAGGACTGCTCTGACCTAACACCATCTAAAGTGTGTGCGCAGACTCCGCACACTCTCTCTTACTCTCTTTTACCTACTCTAATACTCGAACAGGAATGCTCGCTTTATAACATGTTACAATACGCCCCGTAACACCGATCAGTACACTGGTTTCAGAGAGTCTATAATCGTCATAAATTGCTGAACTTCCCGTGATTGGTTAACTGAAATAACGAGAACCAATCAAATCATTGAACATCAATTAAATTTTGGAACGTTCTTGATTAGCCTTTTATAAAACGGGTGTAAATCTTCCAAAATTCTAATTCTGATTACGTCAGTTTCCTTACTTACCCTAACTTGCAAAACATAAAAGCATGCCAAACAATTTACAGGGCTTTATATAAATGTACAGACATAATTAATTACACCTATTTTCAGCCTCCAACGTCCGTTAATGAGGCAGAATAATTTATTTTATAAAACAATTTATTTGTATTGCATACCGTCTTTACGGAGAATAGATGTAAATTACAGTTGTTAAATTATTCGGAAATTTTTGGAATAGTAGCTTCGAGAATTACGATCTGATAACAAGGCAGAATTACGGTTATTGTTTTAGGTTTTAATAAACATTCTGGGTAGAGGCTGTGATAATTTTACGCTCTGAAAACGTGATAAAGTATTATGTAATCTGAAGGCTAATTAGATTAATTCTCGTACTTAAAAAGCGTTCAAATTCAAGTTGCAATATCATCTCAGCGTCAATCATTGTTAGTCAATGATGTCAAAAACTTGTCGAAACATAGGTAAAAGGGACCATTGATATTTGATGTTTTTGTTTTTTTAGTGCGCGATGAAACCTATAGGTATTAGGGGTAGAGAACAGCTCTACCCAAATATAAGTTTCATCGCGCACTGCGATTTTGATCTTTTTCGTATATTTGGGTGGAGAACAGTAAAAAACAAAAAATATAAACATCGTGTCCTAAAGTGTCACGCTGCCTGGTGAGATATTTGGTAAAGTTGTCATGTGACAACAATGACTAATATCAAAATGAATTAATTACGTGCATGCACTAAATTAAATTCAAACAATAGTTCCCAGCTCAGTTTAACCATTTATTGGAAGAAATTTAATATAAGAACACGTAGAACCACTGTATTAAGAATTTCGCAAAATAAATAGTGTTTAATTGATTTATATGATCAAATCAAGCCGAGAACTATTATTAGAATACAATCTACTGCATGTAAGTACGTGATTAGTTCATTTTTATCTTTTTTTATTGTTCTCACTTGGCGACTGTACCTCCAAATATAGGTTTCATCGTGTACCGCAATTTTGATAAAAAAAAAACAAAATGGCGGCCGTGTATCTAGGTATGCCACAAAGGTTCTATCCCTTCCCCTATGATTCTCCCATACAAAAATGTTCGAACCCTTTACAGGTATTTTTTAGCTAACATGCAAACGCTCCGAAAAAATAGGAAAATAGAACTCTGATGTATTTGTACTTAAATATAAGTATGTACAGTTCTCGTCAAATAACTTTGCCCCTCTGAAGTTAGCCATTTGCAAAGATCGCGCAGGTGCAGTCACGTAGACGGGAGCAAGCGGGACCCAAGCATGCATCGAACGTAAACGAGCGACTGAGACATAAAATCACGCCGACATAATCCCCGCCCCCATGTCTCTTGCGCATGCGCAGTTGCAGTTTGTTCGTAATTTTGACTACTACGCAGCCACTCGTAGCCAACTTCAGAGGGGCAAAGTTGTTTGACGAGAACTGTAAGTTTCTTTCGGCCAGAGTCAGTATTGACATTCAACGTGACAATACTGGCAGCCTTTTTTTTTTTTTGAGGGTGGGAAATCATCAAATGACCCCTCCCGCTCTGGGTGGTGCGGCAGGGAGTGTCAGACTTTTACTGACTAAAACCCACCCATGCTCCTCCTAGTGCCTTTTGCGTTCCAGGGTCGCGGTAACTCTTTCGAACAAAATCCGCGACCCAGTGCTGGCAGCCTTGTGGACACTTTTTTAGATGCCCTGTGAGCACTGTCCATCTTTTTTCTTTAGTTACTTGTATATTTTACTAGTTTCTTTTCCCTATAGTGTGATAGTCTTTAATGTTTTATTTACATGCACCAAACTTAAAATTATCAACTAACTATAACTATGTATACACATAAATAACTCTTAAGAGGGCCCTTCCCGACCCGTCTATCGCCAACGCGAGCATGGTTGAAAAGCTTGTTGTTTCATCCAGCGCAATGTTGTTGACTATCTAGCAAGTGAGAACGCGATAACATTTGACGAGAATTAGTGTTCGAAAATTTCATAAAATTTGATCCAGGAAATACGTGTTTTTGAATAAGCCTAATAAGTTTTTGAAATAAATATTATTTATTTAGAATCTCCATTACATGTGCAAGGTTTCTATCAAGATGTTTTCTTTACTTTTGTAATTTATGAGTGCGTTATGTACGGCCTAAGTTCAGGTAAAATATGTACAAAACAGCAGATTTTTGGAGGCTTATACTGAATTTGATTCTCCAAATTTAAACTTTTTACTTGCATTGAAACCTAGATATAGTGCATAAGATACTTTTTAGTTCAAAAAAATCAAAGATAGATGTGTTACAACGGCATAATCACGTACGAGCGTATGTATGAAAAGTATGACGGGTTGGCCGCTCTTAACCCACTAAAACTAAGATACTTTAATATTTAAAGATTTCATCTTTTTAATAAAAAAAAAAAATGTGTTAGGTACTTACCTACTAACTCATACTACTCTACTATGTCCTGCTCACATCATTATCGAGTGCCTGTCAATGATGAACCTTGTATTGAATTACGATATACTTTGGACATTAGACATAAAAACATGTTATCAGTGATTACGCTAGTCGAAAGTCCAAAATGATTAGGATAACCACGTGAACCAGTAGCGAATCGCAATGATTTTTTGGACTATGTGGCATTAGTTATCGTTCCTAGAATTTTACTTTGCGTAGTTAAAAAAAACCTGATAAACCTTGTACCTTTTAACCTTTTTTTTTTAAGGATGGGAAATCATCAAATGACCCCGTCCGCTCTGGGTGGAGCGGGAGGGAGTGTCAGACTTTTACTGACTAAAATCCATCCATGCTCCTCCTAGTGCCTTTTACGTTCCAGGGCCGCAGTAACTCTTTCGAACAAAATCCGCAACCCTGGCAGGCACCGGGTACCTTGTAACCTCTGTACATTATGGATTGCAATAAACGATTTGAGATTTGTATTGTATTGAATTAAAATGCATCTCGGTCATTAGACACAGAACATGTTATTAGTGATTACGCCAGTCGCAAGTCCACAATGATTACCTAGTATGATCACGTGACATTTCACTACGGAATCCCAGTTTTAAACTTTTTGGACTATGTGGCATTAGCTTTATCGTCCCAAGAATCTCACTTTGTGTAGTTTCTCATACCTATTTCAATATGTATGCAATTATAAGTTCATATTATGCATTATTTAAATAGCAATCGATCGTTATTCTGCCGGCGTATCCTCCCGAGGATTGCTTCAAAGGATGGATGAAAACTAGATAAAGGAGACGGAAACTAATGGGCCCAAATGTAAAGAGTTGAGATACGGTTTAAAAAAATAGCTATTATTTTCTATTTCAAAATACAAAAAAATGCACAATTCACAGTCTAGAAGACGAGTTATCTAAAAAAACAGTTTTAGTCACGAATAACCTGCAACAATGTTGATTTCGTAGCAGTTTAATGACGTATTCTTTAGAACAGTTGATTGTTTTTATGTCAAACAGCAATTTGGTTGACAGAATTCATTATACATCTAGGCCCAAGATTATATGAAAGCGGTTCCGTCTCCTTTACTCGTATTCTAATCTTACCTGTGAAAGATATTTACAAATTTTAGACGAAGTTATTTCTTTTATTGCGATATCGCAACTGTTGCTATCTTATTGATAATACTCAACAGAAACTAACTAGTAGTAACTTATTGTCAAATTAAGAAACACAAAACATTTTTTCTTAAATTAGACCAGATAGAAAACCCATGGGCAAACCCCTTTTAAAATTTTATAAGTACTGTATGTTTCATTTCAGCTGACTAAAAAACCATGAACTTTATCAATCCTATTTCTATATTTTCTTCAGGTTTTATACCAAACAGTTCTCAGAGCTTTCAAGTTTTAATTCTGAATAGTTCTTTTTAATACTAAAAGCGGAGGCTATGTAACGAGTTTAGTATTTTTTAGTTTTTCAGTAAAGTTCAACGCGTGACCACTAAGCTGTTTTTAGCTGGGGGCCTACCACAACCTCTTAAAACAATATTACTTTAATATTACTTTGCGTTCCGCTCTGTTGGATTTTCAACGCTCGGATCAGCGCCGAGAGTTGAAAATGCAACAACAGAAATTACAAAGTAATATTAAAATAATATTGTTTTAAGAGGTTGTGGTAGGCCTCCTGTAGTCTCTTTAATCTCTTCGTACACTCGGGTTTTGATAAAGACTAGGTAACCATCCCTCTAGGTTCGCTCACGTGAAGTTATTATCACTTCAATTTAGAAGGAGAACGTAGTGTGAATAAATATCCAGGAATAAAGCTCACGTATCCTAAATGGATGACAAGTTATAAGTACACAAACCTACAAACAGTCAGGAAGACAACGCATTTTCAAAAAAACCTGTCTTTTTTTTCCACTCTATTTTCGCAGGTGTGCTGGAAGAGATGTCATTAAATAATAATATCGCCTTTGTTTCTATTTTTCTGTTCCTTCTTCATAACTGTTTATAATAGTTTGTACATACACGAATTGTTAAATAAATAAATAAATAAAAGAAGATGTGCAGGTATTTCGTAAACCTGTAACCTTATTTCGTGTTTCTAAGCTAAAAGGCTAACCATAAAATTAAGTTTGAGCAAAGAAAACCTATTCCACAAGGTGTTTCATGCAATTTATGAACGGATACATTTGTATAAATCAGTCTTATCACATTGCCGGTCGTGTCGCCAAGCAAAACATTTTGGCTGGCCGGGAGAATTTGCCATTCCTTTGAAATTCTAGCAGCTAGAACAATATCGCTTCCGTACATAGCCATGTTTTTGTGAAGTGCCTTTTGGTGTGCAAAATATAATAAAATATTTGTTTCTTCACTATGGATTCCGTTACGGGTGAAAGGGTGTATCGCCTACAAAAAATCTCGGGCTCTTTACAAAGTGATATTCTATCAATGCTGCCGAAATGTCACGTGGTCAACCTACGAAATTTTGGTCTTTTCGACGACAGTTGCTGTTGGTGATGAATATAATGTCAATTTGTCTAGGGTCTGTTATGTTCAGAAATCTTTACATAAATTAGTAAGACCATCACTTAAAGTGCTATAGGGATCCGGATCTGTTTCAGCATTCCTCATCTCATTCAACATAACATCTCACTCAGCAGGTCAGCTAAACAGTGTTCGTAATTTCCATAATTTGGTGGGCACAATCAAATTGGTATCACCGGAGTTGGAAAAAGTACTCACGAAAATAAGTAAATTTTACTATAGGATCTATTATGAAATAAAAAAATAACAAAATCAGTGGGGTGTTAGGGTGCTACCACACTAATTGATCGATCGCCGATCGATGCCATCGATCGATGGTAGAGTGAGTTAGTCGATGTCGATCAATAGTTTTTACTTCTTTTTTCTATCAGCCTAAGGTACCACACCAATCGATCAACGTCGATCGATCGATTGGTGTAGTAACACCCTTAGGGAACAGCTATTTATTTTCAAACTTCAAAGGTAAAAAAACCTTCGCCGGATACGAATCTATTACGACATAATATTTTTCTGAGAACAAGTTCCATCTATTTCTTAGAAATAGGGGCTTAACCACCAACTCTTAAAGCAGTATTACTTCAATATTACTTCCAGTGGGAAAGAGACGGAGCTATACAGGACGTATAACTCCGTCTCTTTCCCACTGGAAGTAACATTAAAGTAATACTGCTTTAAGAGTTGGTGGTTTAGGCGCAGTTCAAAGTACTAGTTAAAGTTTATATGAAGAAGAAGTGCAGAACGCTAATAATTTTAATAATAATACTTAAAAAATATTACACACTAACATGCGTTTGACACAAATATATGCTCTTTACTTAAAATTTTAATGAATTATGTCTAATTTAAACCACTAGTATTTATAATTGCTTCAAAAAATTCTACTCGTATGTATTTAATAAATACTACTTTTAATGTGAAATAAACAATCTTGATGCAAAATTTATAAGTTGTTATGGTGGTGTACAAGATAAGATATAAGTTTAGAAATAATGTTGTGTCCACTTGCAAGTCATTTTTCAAAACTTTCAAACACAAGGAAACAAAAGACCAACATTTGTAATAGCAAAGTAAGAATATTACTTAAATTAAAAATGTTTCATGTCGTAACAAGGCTTTTCTATTTATTTCCCGAACCGCAACAGTTTTCTTTATTACTTACTGCTATTACTTATAAGAAAACGGCGTATTTCTTGAGAATTCACACGGGAAAGTCGATTCGAGTGAGAGTGTTGGCGAAAGTGATAGGCTGAAGCGGGTGCTAACGTGGACGCTTTCTAGGCAGGTACATCAAACCGTATACTTACGCGGGGATAAACTAGTAATGAAAATGCGTGTAGCATTCATCACATCATATTATTGTAGTAGTATAGTCGCGGTTTATCTTACAAAAATAGTGGATTTTTTTTTCGGTATAAAAAAGCCTTCATCATTTTGTGATTCTTTTATGGAAATAAAAGATAAGATATAAACTCATTAACATCAGATATGATGATATAGAACTGGTCATAGACCTCCCCCAAGGGTTGCCACAACAACCGGTCCTGTGCGTGCATCCATCGGCTACCCGCGAGCCGTTCGTACCAGTAATACAAACCTGGAACCAGGTATATAAAATATCACTAAGCATAAGTCACATCGACATCTTACACTTTTACTGCGATGAAGTAATAAGACAAACGAATAAAACACATTTGTTTTACCGTGACGAAACACGTCTCCGCTTCTGCTTGTGAAGTTGCGCTTGTAACCGCCTCCGCTCGCACCCTGAACACGGTCTTATCCGGTCAAGCTGCTCCCAATGTGCTGAGGTAACTTCAATTATTGTGTAGCTTATTGTTCGAAGGGTTTACGATTGGTACTGAAAGTTTTATTGTAAGTACGCTTGTTATGAAATAAAAAGCCTTTCACTTTAATAAAACAAAGTATTTTTTTTAATTAAAATGAGTTTACTTAGTTTCAGAGTTGTAGATGTATTTTTGTTGGCAACAAAATTCAAGGTGGCACCATCATCATCTGCCTAGCCTTTTCCCAATTATACAACGTGTAACAGAATAAACCCGATACTTGAAAATAGGTTATTGTACTAATTATTATAAACAACTTTTACTATGGGATCTAATCCCGAAATCGGGAAATGAAATCAGCTGTCCAGTACATTTTGTTGTGAGATGCGTACAGAAATGTATGGGACTGTCGATTGCGTTTATTTTATCACACTTTGTATTGAGGTAGGCTTCCATTCAAACCGGATTCAACGAAACACCAGTATTTTACGTGGAGTGACTGTCAAATGCCTATCTGAGAGTAACTCCAGAACCCAGTAATACGTTCTTCTCTAGCTTATCTTATCGGTTTGTTAACATGGTCACCCATCCACCGACAAACCTCGGCAACATTGCTTAACCGTTAAGGCGCTGTGAGCAGCAAAACCTAAAAAATTGCTGGTTTTTTTAGCCAAATCTGATTAGTTTCAAGCTGCAGAAAAAATATATGTTGAATTTAACTATATTTCCAAGAACCCTATTGTTTCCGTTACATGTTTAAAAATAAAATCCTCGATAGAAATGATCGTCAAAGTTATCTCTAACTTTGAACTTTGAAAAAAAAACCTTCATTTCTAGCCTAATTATACCGGTAAAATTTATAACAAATAATGAATCGAATCTTAATGCAAAACTTTGTTTTTTTTGATTTTTAATAGATCAACTTAGTTTTGAGGAAATCGATAAAATGCTTCATATTTGGCAATAAATTGCAAGCATTTAGTCGTCGCGCTTTTCTTTCTTTTCTATACAGTCCGAGAGTGACCGAGCTTTTGCTGTTGTCAGCGTCTTAAGATCGACTCTTGCGGCTGTTATCTATTATTTAGCCACAAACTTCTTATTCGAGGCGTGCGACCATGGTTTTGCATTTCTGAGAAAATTTAGGGAAACTAGCTTCGCTCTTGTGGCGTATCCAACCAGAACTGTGTATTGCAGTCAGTGAATGAATAAGTGAGTGAATTTTCATAATCGGATCAATACCTCAAGCGATTACTTCTTTTTGGGTTCCGTACCCAAAGGGTAAAAACGGGACCCTATTACTAAGACTCCGCTGTCCGTCTGTCTGTTTGTATCTCATGAACCGTGATAGCTAAACAGTTGAAATTTTCACAGATGATGTATTTCTGTTGCCGCTATAACAACAAATACTAAAAACAGAATAAAATAAATATTTAGGGGGGGCTCAAATGTAAGAAACGTGATTTTTTTGCCGTTTTTATAGATAATGGTACGGAACCCTTCGTGCGCGAGTCCGACTCGTACTTGGCCGGTTTTTTATGGATGGGAAATCATCAAATGACTTCTTCAGCTCTGGGTGGAGCGGAAGGGAGTGCCAGACTCTTTCTGACTAAAACCCATCCGTGTTCTTCCTTATGCCCTTTGCGATCCAGGCCGTGGTTACTCTTTCGAACAAATTCCGAAACCCTGGCAGGTTCTGACCCTAACGGGCTCTGACTACAATGCTGACATCTCTTTGAGGCGCGCGTGGAACACAATGCACCGTCGCGTCGACCCGGGATGTCTAACAACCCTATCCTACCTATGTGATACCTCTTCAAACAAACAAAATTCTGTTTCATTAAAATAGTTTACATAGACAGAAGCAAATAGACACTAATTGAATTTGTTCTTCAGTTTTGTTACCTACTTATAAATGGTTAGACACAGACTTAGCTAGCTTCCATATTTTAATAAATTTCATAAGCAAAAATTAAAAGCATAAATGAAACTGGACTTTATCTTAAACATTAATACAACCTATTATTCAAATGTTAGCCGTTAAAGCGACAAAGATTAAAGTACTAAAGATATTTTCGTAGCCTGTTCTCTATTTATATTGAAATCTAGGCCGAGTAAATAAATTGTAGACGACGATAGAATTTTAAATGAATTGCTTTCTACAATGGAAGCTGTCGCTTTTTCTGAAAAATATAAAGAATTTTTCTGTTATTAAGAATAGTTAGCATTCTTGACTGAAGATGTCTCATGAAGAACGTCTTTTATCATGATATTACTTAGAGACTTGTAGTTTTTTCAGCGGCTTTGCTTCCGTGAAACATCTAACAGAAACATATTTTTCTTCGGGAAAATAGTATACTACAGAGTGGCTTACCATTAGTAAAATAGTTTTCGAAATAGGATTAGTATTTCCAGATTTTACGTTATAAATATTGGTTAAGATACAATATTGGTCATTGTGTATTATGTCCTTTGTGAATAAATATATTTCTTTTCTATTCTTCTTTTTCGAATATTTTCGTTCAGTTCTATTTTCGAATTTCACTGCTATACTTACCTCGATTGGTACTGGAAACCCCCGAGACGATACTCACAAAGGTGGCCTACTGGGGAATCACAAGATTTGTTTGTATTGATCCTTCAGTTCAGAGAAAGGAATCTGTTTTTAACTCTATATAGAAAAGTAATAAAACACGGTCTCAATAAAACACGAATGATAATTTATAACAAATTTTATTTCGTTGACGTTCATTATTCATATATTCCGTATCTATTTATTTAAAATTGGACAATAATTTAGGTTCAATTATTTACAGACAATTTACATTAATTTATTCGCAGCCCAATTCGACGCCATCTAATTAACTGTCAAGGTAATTGTGTTAAGTGACGAGAAGTATCTTACATAAATGGCTTGGCCTGTTTCACATTTTGGACAAAATTTAGTGTGTCATTAATATTCAAGTCGTTGCGTAATGGCCGACACGTTTCCTTATTTATTCGTCGTTATAGTTTATTTTTGATATTTTGTATTGCTTGATGGCAATTCTTTTGCGATACTTCCTTGACTGTACTCCATATATAGTTTTGTCCTTAATTTTGTTCTAAAGTTTTTATTGAGAGAGAATAGTAGTTGTGTTATCAAACTCTCTAGTTGCGAGGCTCGAAAAAATCAGACCGTCGAGCAGCTTATATAGGCGGGTGTCTATTTTGTTTTTAATTATATTCAAGTCAAAGAATATTATTATAAAACGTCTAATCACGTTTCTTACCCAAATCTGTTTAAGGAAGAGCTTCAACCTCATATTTAAGAAAACCCTAACACTTTCTTGTTATTATTTCAGAGACCACCATTTTCGCCCCAATCCGCGCCTATGTCTTCCAAAAGTGTGCAATATAGTCTCTGAAAACGCCGTAAGCATCTGCGACCGCCATTAAAGCTGACAATGACCAAGGTCTATGATGGCTATCCACTTTCAAACCCCCTTGTGTTCCCTTATGCGTCTTATCTGTATGTAAAAATCTTATATCCATGAAAACTTCATTTGCGAACACATAGTACATAATTGTTAGTTTTAACTCGTCAATTAAATTCTCTAAAGCTAAACCTTAGTTACAATTAGAAGGGTTCCGCTGTCTGCCTGTAATAATAAATTATTATATAACCTTACATAACTGTTAATGAGTTTATACAATACCTTTTCGAGAAACAACAGTTTCACCTTTCCTTCATTATGTTAACATAACGACGTGGACAGACAGCGACAGGATATAATATTGTATTTATAATACATTAAAGTATGTACAAAGCTGTGATAGAAATATTTACATTACAAAATCAACGGAATTTTACTCTCTAATGAATTTGAATAACGTACATCTTCGTTTACCAAAACATTTTCTCCAGAAACTGTTGTTTGATGATCCTATTCTGAATGTTTAACGACCCAAACAAAATCACTTTTGCAAAGTAACTTGACAAAAGCAAATAATGAGATATTAAAGATTGTGAAAGCCGAAAAGTTGTCTGGCTGTCGTGGCTTTTTAACAAAGTATTTTTAGGCACCATAAAGTACACATTATCCCTCATCCCTTTACCCAATCAAACCACGCTTGTTTTACTTTGAAGTAATAATATTACAATACGAATTATTCTTATGGTTCAGGTGGCTTAGAACATTCAAGTGCCAAACTGTAGGTTGCTAAACGAAGGTTTTCTTAATACGTAGAGTGTTAACAAACAACATAGAATGGAGGCTGTTTTATCTAGTGTTGATTTTGCACATCCTTGTTGCATCGCTGCAGGGTGTTCACCTAGGAACAGAAAATATTTGAAATTAGAAACCTACAATAAAAATAATATAGGAGAAACAAGTCTCCCAAAACGAAGATATATCTTAAAAAATTGAGTGAAGCATTTGACACAGTTAACCATCGAAGTTGTTAAAACTTTTGCTCAATATTGACAAAAAAATATTGAAATCATTGTTATTTATCTATTTAAAACTTGATACTTCGGGTGCCATCTTCAAATTCTATAGCTACTTACCAGATAAGACGTGGACCCTAGTTGCTGCTGAGGGAGCATTGTTAGGGCCACAAGTGTATACTCCTGCATCGGAACCAGTAGCCCGCTGTACCAAGAGACGGCTGGTACTCTTCAGGCCCTTTTCTGTGACCAGTGATATTCCACCTCGTGCTGAATCAAAGTTGATCACCTGAAAAAAAATCAGCTTAAAACATTGTTTTTTTTTTCAATTCTTTATTTTGCTAGTGTATAATTTAGTATTGTCCGTGGCTATTTTATTTAATGAAGCTCTATGTTGAAATTCATTAAAATCCATTCTAGACTATCATTTGAAATAAAATTGTACAAACATGGCGTGTTGAAATAAAATTAGTTTCGTGGATCAATATTTTTTTATACCCTATCTAATGCAAATTTTAAATCAGCAACAAATACCAACATTTGCTTTTAATAAGCTAACTTTTACTGTATTGACACTATTAAATTTCAATTAAAATTTAATGCAGTAGACTAACTCTGCTGACGCAATTACGAAATGAATTTGTTCAACAGGCAATTCATTACGTAATCACTTTTAAACCATGAAATCGATTGACTCAGGATTGAGTCCCCAATTCCGTATACATCGGGAATTTAATGCTCTTAATCCGGCTGGCGGGGATTTGTCGACAAATTTTGTTATTAGCTGAATTTGCGAAGTTATTCAATGAATTTTTTGGGGTACAGGCTTTGGTTTATAACAAAATTGCCTAATTGAAAAAACGTACTGTTGTGGTGGTTGAACAGAAGTTGTAATTTTTTCATTGATATAGCCATAAAATTATAGCTACTACAATTTTTACTTAGATCGTTTTCATACCCATAAGACAGGTCGCCGATTCGCCATCAAGGCTATGTGCATTATAATGAGAGAACTCTGCCCTGTAGTGGGAAAATAACAGGCTGATATAAACACAGTTCTAAATGTCATTGCATAACTCGAGCCAATGGGGACCCAGACCTATAGAAAGTATACGACTTACTGAAGCCAACTTGCAGGGGCGCATTAAGTTTGATCGCGGATTGTTCGTATTTAAGGTCAGATGTAGAACATTGACAGAAAGGAGAAGCCACAATCTTGAAGGAAAATAATTTACTCAAGTTGCCATGACCTGTGAGAAATCAGTGATCCACCTCCAGCCACGACCTATACAGCCGCTCACGAACGGATAGAAAGAACTGGTAGAGGTTACGGGCTTTGATGAAATTTTCTCACCAACCATTCGGAGAAAAGTTTTTAACTAACGTCTGGGATTTAAGTAATCGTCGCGAATAAGTGAATGTCGCTTAACAGCTTAACCAAAAACCTTGGCTCAATACAAACAAATCCAGCATAATAAACCCGATATGTTGCTGCTATAATAGCGACAAACCACAGATAGTGTCCTAGAGCGTGCACTATATTGTGGTCAGCAGTGGGTAATGTGTGACCACACAGAAACTGTGCGTAATTAGATCCGCGTGGCTCGTGGCTTCTCGTCCGTTATTACGATATAACATTTAACTGGGTTTGTTTCTAAAGCTGAATAATATTGATGTCACTGTGCTTTGGTGTAATTGAAATTGCTGCCGCAGTATACAAAAATTGATACTACGTATTTTTATGCACTATACTAATATTATAAATTACGAATTTGCTCGATTTCGATAGAGATCATGATTACTGTTATAGATAAAGCTGCATTTATTATTATTTATGTTAGGCTTAACATAAATAATAAATTGATAAAAAACTAGATATAGATGTAAAATGGACCTATTTATGCACAAAATAGCAGCCATGTCTAGAAAAGTACAAAAGAGATATGAGCATTTTCTGTCGATTTTTGTCCATGCCCTTCGATTGTTTATTAATTATTTTATGTTTGAGAAATATTGGTATTATTATCACATAGGTACCTATTAAAAATAAAATGTATTTTTTTTGTCTCGGACGTTTCGTATCTCCGTGATTAATAAAGATATCGACATTTGTGTCTTCGCAAAAATCCGCAATGTCAAAATTTATATAGCTCCATTAATACTTATTCATTTTTGAAAAAAGTGCGAGATGACTGCTCTCTACATAACTATGTCCAAATACGCTATTAAAAATGTGTTTAAGAGTTATGATTGTGTATCAATACGTACTTTTTTTTCTTAGATAGGTAAAATTAAGGAAAAAAACCATTACAGTTCAACATTTTCCTTCAATTTTCAAACAACTGCATCATAAAGCAACTTTTAAATTTTTATAACACACTTTTACTTTTTAATTTTTTGCGCGTATGCGCTTTTTGACTTAATTTTGAGAAATAGTATCATTGTCTATGGATGCGCAGTCATACGCAATGAGAATACCTGCCATACCACCATTTTTTTCCGTGGCTGTGAGTTTGGAATAAAACATTTTTCAATTTTTGTTTTATTTCAACTGTATGAGTGAAGATAAACTAGTGTATGCAACGGCATATAATTAAGTATTAAAGCACTCGTGTGATAAACCCACACTCATGTTAGAATAACACCTTTTATATGACCGTTGCATAAACTACTAATATTACTCAAAATTGCGCATCATTAAAATCTAAGGAGTTTCGGTCAACAAAGCCGACTATTTATAGGAAAACTACGGGGTTATACATAATAATAATAAAAGAAAACGTACATTTGAAATTACCTGTTCTCCATGCGTCCAGGTGATGGAGCTGGGTGGCTCAGGAGTGTGACGCACTGTGCAAGTCAGGTTGATGGTGGAGCCGGCTTGAATGAACAGCTCTGGTCCACTGGATATTATCGTTTCTGGTTCTAGAGAAAATAAATAAAACACTTATGCTTTTTGCAAAATTTTGACAAGAAATTATAAAAATTGGTCTGACCAAATGAACAAAAAATGAACCTCTTTAAACATAAAAAGCTGTTGCTTTAAGTAAGAGGTCACACAATTCTTCTGCTTGAATAAGCAGAAGGTCTTGCTGACCATGGTGTGATCGGACCCTCAGCATTGAGGAAATTACGTAGAGAAGATGATATTGTTTGGCCTATACGTCTTCTCATACGAAGAAGGAACAAGCATCACCACTAAGCAGCTATCGCATGTTGGCAAATTAGTGGTAAATTCCTTCTTGAACACAGTACAATAATAGAAACAATATAAAATGTCTTCTATTAATAGTCACTGATGCGAGACCGTGGGGCAATCTTCCACGTTTAGAACCTTAATTTTAATTCCAACCATTTTCAGTTTACGTCTTTTTATAAGTACCTACTGGGATGGAGACAGACTAAGCCCGCTTGACAACCGATGTTTTTCTAAGAGACAACGAATCGTAGTTAGAAAAAAAAACAATTAAAAAAATAAATGTACTGTATGAATTGTATATTTTTACTGTTTTGTGTCTGAATTAATAAATTCTGACACAAAACAGTAAAAATATACAATTGTAAATATTTCATGTTTCATAGATATCTTGTTTGTAAGGAAAGAGAGAAAGTATTTATTTCCAACAGAAACACTCATTAGTAACAGAAGAGACGATTCCAAAAAAGAAATACAAACAACGAAATGTAACTCAGTTAATGAGAATTAGAAGGCATCATCTTGATGACACAGATTAAATTCTTGCAACTTACTTACTTACATAATATCAATTCATCGTACTGCAATGCAAGCTTCATATACCAGTAACATGCACGATAATATTGTACACAAATCTGCTGAACAAAGACCTGTCCCAAGTTGTGGCACAATAGTCGGTATTCCGCTTTCCACACAGCTTCTAAATCCACTGAGTTAGAACACATGATGTATACAACGAATGTATTATGGATGAGTTTTTGTATTGAGATTTGCATAGTAGTTATCCCAATACCTGTGATACAAAGATTTGATATTTAAAATCTAGCCAGAGCTTTTCTTTGGGGTTAACTGAAGATAGAAAACTGATATGTGATCGATCGCAGAAGACGCAGCGTTAGAAGACATCTCACAAGGTGGATCAATGAGGCCGCAGGAGTCCATTGAATGCGAGAAACACAGAATCGGTCGTCATGGTGATGTTTGGCCAGGCTATGTCCAACAGTCTATGATCTTTGACTGAAATGATTTGATATTTTAACGGATTGGCAAGTTAGTTGAACTTTATAATGCGAGCGAAGTCATGGAAAACAGCTCGCTCCCATATTATCATAATTACAATTTATAATTTTCACGTGCCTGTACATGCGTTATGAACAAGTACTGAGAGAACAAGCTATTGCGGCCTTGTTGGTTTAGGTAACGGAGGACGAGACGTCGCAATCTCCGAGGAATCAACAAATACCTGTGTTCCAATTGTTTAGGTCCCCTACGTAAATACTACATTTATACCTGAGGAATTTGTGATGTTTCTAAATGTTTGCGTAATGGATACCTATATGAAATAGGGTTTGTTTGTCTACTAAATTATGATGAAGCATGAACTGTTGTAAGAAGAGAAAATGTGAGACCTATGATGACTACTAAAAAGGTGTTAAAGTCACCAAAAGTAAACGCTCAGATGTCGAGTTATGGATAACTCCCGTATATTTGGTTCTCGTGCTGGCCAGCCGGCTGGCCCACTCCTTGGCGCGGCTTGTTCAGCGTCTCGTAGTTACTCATACATGTACTAACCTACAATGTTAAGGAAGACAGCATGTCCAATAGGCGGCGTGGTGGATATCTGGCACTCGTACTGGCCGGAGTCGCGGCGCTGCGGGCTGCGGATGCGCAGTGCCCACTCCTCGGAGCGCGGCTTGTGCTGCGCCTCGAAGCGCTGGTCCGACGTATACGTGTAGCGCCCCACCGTCAGCAGGTGGATGTCGCGGTGTCGAACCCACGATACCTGGGGGACAAATTCTGAATTGTAGTATCAAGCTCGCTCCATCATAGACCTCATCTACCGCTTTCTATCAGGCGTGATCGAGGTCAAGAGCAAGCCCATTCCACAACAAAAATATAAAAAAATCTTGTTACCAAAATAGAAGTTATTTTTTAGAATAGCTCATCAAAAAGAAATAGAGTTTCATTAATAAAAATAAAGCAAGTACTAATATTTATTAGTAAAAATAGAAATCAGGAAAGTTTGTCTGTTTGAGAGATATTTTTCCCGGAACCGAAAAATGGCAGTATTGTGCATTAAAGGAAAGTAGCATCTTTTGTAACGTCAAAACTAAACATCACTTTCCTATCCCTAAATCAAGCGAGAAATGATAACAAATAAACACAACCCGAGAATTAAAGGAACATGCACATAAAAAAGCCTTTTTATTTCTATCTTTATACCTTTTTCATTCCAACGGAAACGCTAGATGACACACATAGATACGATTCAAAGGGTTTCCCTAAATCGAACACATAAAATTCACGTATAAAACCAAACATTTTGTTTTATCTTTAGAAATGGTGAAAATGTATTTGATAACAGAAGAGTAAAAAATATACGGGCAAGTGTAATTTCTTTTGGAAAACATGACAATGATTGTTTCTTAGACAAAATGGAGACTTACACCATCCCACTTCATCGTCAAGATACCCAAGATGCATAAGTGAATGGTCAATATATGTGATTGTGATTGATCTTAGAGTTCATTGTACACAAGTCTTTATGCTTTGTTACAATTGCTGAGAATTACTTCTTAGATCTTAATATTCTGAGCAAAGAAAGCTCCGCTTATTAGCATCAAATCTGCATTTGCATTCTTGAAATTTCTCTAAACGTCAGCAATTTTTGTGTGCTTTAGTAAAACTTCCTTCACTAACTATTAAAACGACTGTCAGCTTCATGCTAATGGCAATTCCATAGTGATCTATGGTAATCCCATAATACATAAAGTTACTGAAGGGACAAAAGCAGGGGAAGATGTTGAAACATAAATAAACGAACTTAACATTTCAAAGGACGACCCTCCCTTTACAGAATACACTGTTTTCTCAGTATTCAAAGACTAAATTATTAATGAAGGTATTGATTTCAGAGGTTCAAAAGACAAATTGATACCTACCTGTCTCCTAATGGATGAAACTGTTGAACTATTTCATGTCTTTGAAAGGAAAGCTGTGAGTAATGATGATACTTTTGACAGTCAAAATGTCGCAAAATACATTCCAGAGATAATGATTGTGAGTTATTTTGGAATGACATTTGACCTACATTTAATTATTAATGAGTGTCAGTTCAAGTATTATTGCTTACGTGAAATTATTTAAGGAGAGAATCGAATTAAAAAATATCTCGATTAAGTTTTTGATGCACCACGCAACATATTTCCAACCATTCCAATTGAAGTACCAACATGAATAAGAGATTGCACTAAAGCACACTTTAGTAAACTCTTAGTACTTAAAACCGACACAATGTAAATTTCAATCTTCGACAGCACTTCCTACAAAACTCGTTTCAGCGTGAGTTAAACGACAGCATCTATTAAAAAGTTTCAAGTGCCAACCTGTCGTACTTTATAACTTGCTATAAAAATATTTTAATGTTGTTTACAAACAGCTATTTCGTGAATGTGACGTAGAGTCACTTAAAGGCCGAGGAAGAGAGCCAAGACGGGCTTTGGCATAAAGAAAAAATATACCGGTTCAATTTACCCTTAGAATTTTTTAAAGAATTCCTTGTAATGGATCGGCCTTAAGCGTTTACTGGAGGAGTTATCAATGGCAGTAAAGTGCGCACTTCCGAGGGAAAACGGTCGATACCTGAAGTTAAGCGTAAATATAAAACTGCCTCCTGTACTTAAGAATTTTATGATTCAGTACACGAGAGAGGATCTATTGCTATTTTTGTCGGGATGATGGTATTAATTTAGAAGGCGGTTTAACGTTTTATCTGCGGTTTTTTTTTAGCCATGTTCCTGAGAAAACTTACACGTGCTTCTCAATTAAATGCTTGAAATGGGACCGTCTCCTTATTGAAATGCCCATGTGGGATGTTACACTGCCTCGGGCTCTTCGTATACCTGTCAGCACCCGTCGTACGGCCTTTTTATGCCACGCAGATCGTTTCATTACTGCCTGCTGATGAACCTTTTGTGTGTTATCTCGATAGGAGCTGACAATACTGACGAACGTATCAGGCGCTTTTATTAAATATATATTCCAATATACCAGATAATGTCAGACATTTCATTATGCTTATTCGTTAATTTTTTTCCGTAAAATGAGAATATTGTTTATTATTTCTGTGACAGTTATGGAAGGATTAAAACGTGAATTTTAAAATTGATGACAAGTGAATATTCGTTGTAGTGGGTTTACGGCGCAGCAGTAAATTTTGAGTTCAACGTGGACGAAACTGGTTATAAAAGCCCGTACTGTGGAATATAAAAGATTTTTTTACGATGATAAATCGCGAGATTTTGAAGTAGTTTCAGTTTCCATAAAACATTTCGTGGTTTCAGATTACATTTGGGTCAAAAAAATAGAAGAATTCGTTACGTTTTTTACGTGTAAATAATTCTGTAGAAAATTATGAAATCATACATTATATAAAACGACCCCGCATTTTCTGATACAAAATTCTCGGTAGCTCCCCTGGCTGCTCCGGAGAATTCAGGAAAATTCAGGATTGTGTCTGTTAAATGAAAATGGATTTCTCTGTAACGTGAAAGCCGGGGTCCTCTTATTCCGTGAATTCAAACACCGTTATTGACCCATGAGTCAATTGGAGGCTTTTCAACGTGACAGAATGATTAATATTTGTGTACAGGTCTGCCCCTTCATGAAAACGGATGGGATGTGATTATACCAGTATGTTCCCACTGATGGGATAAAAGCCAAAGCTCCCTGAACCCAACACGTGGATGGAATTGGGAGTTATCTCATCTTAGTTTTGTTTAAAAAAATGCATTAAATTCCACATAACGTTTTCTTTCACTTTTTTGAGAGTTTTATGCAAAGCAAAGTGGCCCAAGCAGAGTTCGAACCCACGCTACGACCAAAAACTTATAAGAGCCGTTTTCACTGAACTAATAGTTCAAATAACTTACCGTCCTATTCTGCAAGTTCTTGACTCTGCAAAGCAGTCGAACTGGATGACCAACCAGGCCCGTTATGTTTCTTGGCGTACTAGGGTCGAAGTAAGGAGCGTCGGGAGAACCCTGCCACTCTTGAAGGAACTCGGCTCTGAAGTGCCGCGAAGATATGTCCATAGTTGTGTGGTCTTGAGGCGATTCAGTGCCGGAATCAGCTGATGACAAAGCAAAGAACATGTTTAATATAGGGTTACATCATTTTATTTCAAAGACATTGAAAAAAAATATCAGTACGAAAATCTGGAGAGATTTTTACTAAATTAAGGATCGGTAAATAATAATACCTACCACGTTCCTGCAAGAGAACTGATTGCTATGGAATTTGGCATTAGCTTTCTTGGGAATTGGTAACTTTTTAAATTCTACAAATCCAGCAAGGTAAGTAACTAGAAACTATGTAACTAGAAAGTCGTATCCAAAATTGTGCAGATGAAAAATATAACCCTAAATATGTATGTAAGTTTCCATTTCCGAAAGCTCTGGGGTTACTCCGACAGTGTGCCATTTGAATCTTCAACTTTAAGAGTCCATTCGCGATCAAAAGTGCTGCAGAGCCGTCGTAACGTTGAAAACGTATTAAAGTTAAATATACCGTGAAATAATCTATAAACCTTGTTCCATTTCAGTTAATATTGACTGAAAACAGTTCACGTTTTATTATTAAATATGGACACAACATACTGAATTATTGAACGGTTATCCATTTTCTATTTGATTGCATTGATGAAAGTATTATTGGACTGGATTATGGCAAAAACAGTGTGGAGAAATAGAGGCTTTCCATTAGAAATTATTCGTAGACAGCTCGTTTGGATTTGTGCTTGATTAATGGATGTTTGTTTTGGGGGAGGCCTATGTCCAGCAGTGGACATCTTTCGGCTAATATGAGGATGATGATGATTATGATGATGATGATTATGATGATGATGATGATGATGACTGATATTGGTCATCCCATTTTACATAAAATCTAAATCTAAATGGATATGTGGTACCACCATTTTAATATTAGTATTCAGCTGCATTCAATTAAACTGGAAACTGAACCCGACGCAGTTGGGAAGCTCGATAGATGATAATAATTATTCACCTTTGCTCATCCCTACAAAGAATACAGGACACGATGGTATTATGCCAATAAAAAAACTAAAAAAAGATTCTAACTTCAGTTCACAATCTTTTTCAATGAGCGGTATATTTTCGCTCAGATTTCTAAATCCTTGCTGGCTTTGCCCTACGTAAGTAGCTTAGCGATGTTTGCAGATTGTTTTCAGCTAAATTTACCAGCAAGTTAAAGCTGTTCTGTGGAGGCAATCTAGCTGAATATATTTTAGTACTGGCGATGGCGGGACGATTATAAATTAGCTATTCGTGCTGGGTTTCACTATATCAAAAATAGGGTTGTAATGGACTGACTAGGTTGGTGCTGACTAGTTTTAGTTCACTATAATATAGATAAATATGTGGTTTCCTATTTGGCGATGCACTCTGCAATGAAATAACATAAAAAATTACAACCTAATATTTTTATCCTGTAATTGGGTAGTAAGTCCCTTTATTTATTTATTTTATTTTATCCTTTATTTCAGGCAACTAAGAAGGCCCATTAAACACAATACATATATAGGTATAAAAACAAAAACTAATATAAAATTGGTACATTCCAAAAAAGAGAAGTTTTCAGACCATCAACAACCTAAATACCAACTTCAAATATCAAGCCTGTATTCGAAGGAAGTAGAGACATTTATGCTAGCCAGTTTTATTGTTTCCAGAAATAAAAACTGTTTGCAAGCAATCACAACTTGCATCACAACATGATCCAGAGTGGCTGCTGGTAACTGTTGAAAAATAACTAATGAAAAACCCACAAAATCTTTGTCTGACCTTAGAATCCAACCCAGGATCTTGACCTTGCGGCCATTATACCATGAATCTCAATGCTCATTATTAACATTTGCCTTGCAAAAATATGAACCTGTATCTACATAAACAAAGAAGGAACTTAGCATTACATCATGACCTCATGAATTTATGTGACCTTATTACTTGAAATTATATTTATATGGTCATTAAACTCTACGTGTGAAGTTTATAGTACAATTTCGTTAATTAGGTGAGTAAGCAGTTACATGTAATTAAAGGCTTATTTATTGTTAGTATGTTTTGTAAATTTTCTTAATGGGAAATTAATATTGTTATTTTTAAAGTAATTTACAACCAGTTGAAAATTTTCGGAATCTGCTGTTAATAACTGTTTATGTTTTAAGGGTTCACAGATAATTAACAATAACTATAACTACTTATAACGCTAATAAAGACACCCACATTTCCATAATACAATTCGTTTTCGTTTTTAACTTCATAAAGCACCCTACTGTAAATTTTGTGTCAAATTGTAATTTATTATTTAAGTTTGCCCGTAGTCCAGATATTTTTTTTTGTTTTTATTATAATGAGTTCAGTTTCAATCAAATAACAATACAATTGAAAATAGAGGCACTAGCCCTTAAGATCCTAATTTCAAATATTACTGTCACAAAAAAAACTTTAATGTGAACTTTATTATTTTGTTAGCCAAGTACAAGTTGTATTCGTTAAAACGAAACTATATTCTTGGTACCTAATTGGGTTGTCCTAACTTTTCAATTTTGATGATACATTTTTATTTTTTGCTCTAAATTGGCTCAAACTTTCAGATTTAACTAGCTAACTTTTGTTAGGTATACCTTCACGTGAGCCAAGGGCTGGCTTTTACCTTGGAAAAAGGTTAAGCATTGCCATACAACGTAGTAATGCTGCCAGCCTTTTGGGCACATTTACCAGTTGCCAGCGATGTGGAGGAATTTTTCGACGCCATTTTAAGTTTATTTTTAGTTTTAGATAGTTGGGAGTTTTTATTTAAGTGTATATACAGTTATGTACTTGTTAATATAAAATAAGGTATACCTTGTGTTTCAATTATTTTTAATTTGAAAACTGCACTAATGGAATTAAAAAGGTAACCTTTACATGTGTCAAACAACAACGTTAAAAATAATATAGCCGAGACATTGTCATAGAAAGTCTTAATACTATTTTAAATTATAGATTCAACACCGGCTTATTTGTTAAAGCAATGTCTATGAGAGTCTTTACGAAGGATTAAATTATAATCTGCCCCTATCCCAATTTATTTAGAATTGGCAAAGCATTTATTTTTTACCATACTTCTCCTTTAGTCGTCATCTCAGTTGTCACCCCTTTCTAGCCATATTATTATCTTTCACACAATCGCACTGCCATCGTGGCTTTGATCCTCCCCATCCACATACATACTAAAAACTTCGTCTCTTTTGCCCGCTTATATATTTTTTCCCGTTCCCGTAAGAATTTCGGGAAATCCTCTCATGGTGCTTCCCTACACTACCCAAGGAACCTACAAATCAAATTTCAGCTTTCTTCGGCTGTGCGTTGTCTGTCAAACACTCAGTAACGGAAGAATTTTATTATTAGGATTTCTCATTATATCTATAAGCGTAACAACACACAACCCATTCAACATTTTCGTCTCAGTGGCATGCAAATGCAATTCGTTCATCCCTTTTCTGGCCCACCATTCTGATTTATATGAGAATGTAGGTCTAACCAAAGAATTAAAATATTGTGATAAATTTATGTGACACAAACATAGTCTGTCTTAAATACTACTTCCGTCCCCATAATGATAATGTCCATACTATGTAACTCCATACTATAATTTGTTTTAACAGTATTAGTCGAGTGGTGAAACTTTAAATTAGTTTCATGGGGGGTGTGAAAACCACCCCTGTTGTCATATTCCCTGCAGTCAGAGCCGTTATGCTTGGCATTCATAGTTGGAACCAGTTAACGAATTTAATTCTGAAGTTCGTGTCCAATTTAAATTTAGTTTTGTTTTTATTTTATTTTTATTGCTTTATGGTTTGGTAAACAACGTCATGCAATTTTTCATCGTGATTATGCAGCGGAATATCGTGATTCAAAAGTTGTTTGCTCAAATTGAAAGAATAACTCGAAAGCAAAGAAGGGCATAATCCTGAAATGTAAACATAATGAAAACTGGCCGGTCTTTGGATACAAACCATACATACCTTACGATTAACCTATTTTACAGCTTTATTTTTGTGTATTTATGTCTAAAGTGTTGCAGAAGTGAGGTATTTGCAATTTAAGAGCTCAAAAACGGTTTTTATGTGGGGTAATTTAATACTAAAATGTCGTTCTTTGCGGTATTTGAATTCGATAAAATGATTTCTAACTATAATACAAAATTTTAGAAGTGAAATCGAAGTAGTTTACAATCCGATCATTTATTTCCACGAAGTGATATCATAATAACTTAGTTCATACTCCAAAAACTACGTGCAAAAATAGAAGTGACTACGGGGAGACAGTTTTAACAAAACTGTAGTGTAGGCACAAAGGTAACATGAAGGTAAATTTTTGAATTTTTAAATACAACTCTCGAAAAATCAATTCACATTTTGAGGACATGCTCAAAACGATGCACGTTTCACGAATTTGAAAGAAGAAAAACTGAGAGGATCAAGCCTAGCTTGGGAAAAGTTGACACAGATATTAGGATTGAAACTTTTCTATTTTTCATGCCATGATGAAAGTAACCAATCAGCGAGAGTAAAGGTACCTCGTACATAGTCCTCTATTAATCTACTAATGCTGTCTTTTATGTAGATACCGTAAATTTTGTTATGATACCAAAATGACCTATTTACAAATTGAACACCAAAACTGACAATAGAGAACAAACACAAACACGACCTCATAATATCGTCTCCATCCATACATATCTTAGACAGAACTGCAAGAACATATCTCTATAACATTCAGTTCCCATTCAGAGGCAGCCAAGCGAAAGGGAATAAATACGCGAGGCTCACAAAAGAGGCGCTCAAAAGAGGCTCTATGATTTACGAGCAGATATCATTCATTCAGTTGTATCAGTGGGTATTTGGCAACGACATCGGTCTTTATTGCTCGCTGTTAATAGTTAATAATCCTTGTTTTTTTATTGTCCGTTTCGCGGAAGATGGGGTTCTGACCCGAATATGATATTTATGTTTGTTTTTTTTTGATCTTGGTGTAAACTTTAGGGTGCGAATGAAAAGGAGTGTACTACGTGAGCTCGACAAATGGATGTGCGATTAACGCTTATGCGACAAAACTGTACTGCGACTCACCATAGTTCGAATGCACGCTTGTGCGACACACTGAAGATCGACATCACGCTAGTACGACATGAAGACACATTTGTATTCATAATCATATATATTATATGATGACCTTGATGGCTTAGTTAGTTACAAACTCTTGGTAATGTTCCCGGATTCGATTACGGGTTATCCGCTCCGGCCCCGGCGACACATCGGTGTGTCGCGAATTAATCGCGAATTTAATGTTTATTTACCTATTACATAAGATTTATTAGATTATATGTTGTAGAACTTTCCTTGATCTTATAAGTAATGCAAAACACGTGTTGCATATTTGACCTTTGCGATTTTGCTGCTCACTGATGAATGTAAACTCAGTAATCGGTTTTGATCTCGTTTGATTGCCTGTCTTTATTGCTGAGTCAGTGGTTTTAGATTGGAAATACAAATTGGAACTGGAAATAATCAGTATGTTTGGTATTTTCATTAAACAGAGCAGAATGCGACAAATCAAATCTCGCACAAACTCGTTTCCTAAGCCATTCCTCGTAAAACGTCTGTACGTATCGCTCATTTCATTCCTTACGTAATTCCAGCTTTATAGTACCATCAACGCAATGTACTATCTGAGGGGTGTTTAGACTGACTATATCGGTATTCTATCTCAAACTATATAGGCAACAAGTGATCGTCTGGAAGCCTACAATTATGAAAAAAAAAATAAAAACACTTGGCCCTTGTGAGATCAGATTAGTAGTTTAACCTGTCCGGCCCCGGCGACACACCGGTGTGTCGCGAATTAATCGCGAATTTAATGTTTATTTACATATACATAAGATTTACTTTATATTAGGGAATTTTCACATGTTGGGCCGGAGTGGACTAAATATCCCTACTAATATTATAAATGCGAAAGTAACTCTGTCTGTCTGTTACGCTTTCACGATAGAACGGCTGAACGAATCGTCATAAAATTCAGCAGATATATTACCTGAGATATAAAAAAGAACATATGCTACTTTTTACGCGATAATCGCTATCCACGCGGGTGGAGCCGCATAAATGTGATTCTTCAGGTGCAGTAAAAAGACACTGCGTGTGTCGTATTACGGGGTGGCTATCGCTGCTTTAAGAATTTTCATTCCTAATTATTATATTCTATGAAATCCGTTCAGAAAGTCTGTTCATTTTTTACACCTTCGAGCCCAAATTTCTGAACCGATTTTGACGAATTTTGGTTCGGAGTTGGATGGGACCCTGGAGCAGGTCATAGGCTTTTGCGAATAGCTATATTAACGATGGCAAAAGCTAGTGAATTTATAAACGGTTTTTTGAGCACCCCTGTTTGTAACATCCACGTTATGTTCAACATTTCAGTTCTAAATGTACTGGAACCATTTTGGTACCTTAAGACGCTGGACACACAGAAAAGACGTAAGTAGAGGACGGGGCGCGGACATATCTCTTCCGCGTCCTTTCCATAAAAATGTATAGAAACGTCGCGATGCAAAACATATAAGCAGGACAGGGCACGGACACGACGCTTACTTGTCTGCGCTCTATTGTAAAACATACAGAAAGGACGGGGCACGGGCGCGAGCGGACGAGGGACGGGCGAGAACGGGGATGCGGTCCCAGCACTCGAGCGTAGCTGTCACACACAATTACACCACCACAATTAACCACGTCACGTCCGTACCTTGTCTGTGTCTCATCTTTTTTTATGTTTTAAAAAGTCGCGACGTCGCCGTCGCCCCGTGTGTGCCCTGTCCGCGCCCCGTCCTCGTCTTACGTCTTGTCTGTGTGTCCAGTGACTAAGAGTGATCGATCACAGCTCACCGTTCTCAGTGACCCAATACTTTTAGTTTATCTTTAGACCTGGGATAAGAAGTATGAAAGATGGGTTCTTATTTTTATACTCACTTTTAGGGCTCCATAAAAATCGAACCCGTATCAATTCGTACTGTCCATCTCTCCGTGCGTATACTGCGAATTTTAGAGCCATCGCTACTCACAGGTGTAATAATTTACAGTATTATTTTATTGTTAACAACAAAATAATTAACGTAAAAGTATCCTTGGATTCATTGGATAAGCTGGTTCAGCATCTGCCTTGCCTTTTTCCTACTATATTGTGGTCGACTCCCAGTCAAACCGGATTCAGTTGAATACCAGTATTTTACGTAGAGCGGCTGCCTACCAGACCTCCACAACCCACTAATTGGGTAACATGTAACGAGTAGGTACTTCTTGGCAAGACTGGTGTCAGATTTTCGGAATTCTGACAATCCGTAACGACAGTAAAAGATCTATAAATGACAGCCGGGGCAGAATCTCGATATGTTAAGATGGTCACCCATCCACAGACCAACCTCGGCAAGCGTTGCGGTTGTTATAATTTAGCCACGGGCTCCGACATTGAAAAAGATGGTTATTTATTATTAATAGGCTTGCGTTTAGTTAAACTCAAAGCATTTTTTTTAATTTACAGGCAGTTTTGATTGTCAAGGTTCATTCATTAACATTTCAGCCGAAAGACGTCCACTGCTGGACACAAGTCTCCTTCAAATATTACCTCATCGACCGCTCCTGGACGTTTCGCATCCAGCGGAAACCACAGTTTGGTGTACTATGTTATTAATGTTTGTATACAAAAAATGGAGACTGTAATATCCGTAAAACCATCGGATTAAGACGCTCACGATAAAATAGCAAAAAAGATTTTTAAACACCACTGGAAACCTAAAAATAGTCCGTCAGCAGGAAAAGGTTAAATAAGAAGGATGGAAATAGCATCAGGTGTGAGGTCGAGGTAAGCCTAACGATTAACATAATCCTGCCGTGTGGTTTTGTCTGAAAATGGACTACACACTCTCGCCGTGATTGTCGTTATAGAGGAACGGGGATTATGACAAGAGTTTGGGATATAAATATCTATGTGTATTTTTAATAACTATCTAGTTTAATAATTTATTAAAATCAACCCATTAGCTCATGGGGTGATTTAGTTTATTAAACTCAATAATTATTATGAATTGCTGGGAAACTTATGAATGGTGTGAAAATTAGTTTACGGTTCTTTTTTTTTAATTCATTTTATTAATTTATGACCATTTTATGACTCTTTCAATACGTATTTGGATAGAAACACAATAACTTGTTATTATTTTACTTGGAGGAGTAAGAAAAAAATACTGGTATTCAACTGAATCCGGTTTAACTGTGAGCCGACCTCAATGGAGTTGGTAAAAGGCTAGGCAGATAACTTTACTTAGAGAAGTCTATGTAGTTACTCTCATTGGTTAGACTAGGTTTAGTTAAAGGGATAGAACTATTCGTCCTACAAAGCTCCGCCTCTCTCTCACAGCGTAATCATGATCACATTGGTCTTTTTTTTTTAATATCGTTGTAACCACACTAGGAATTTCTCCTGTATAGTGGGTGCATTTAAAAACATATAAACTCACATACACAACCAGCAAGACCCGAAACAACTATCTGTAGGCTATACATATATTTGTTCCGTGCGGGAAACGAACCCGCGACATGCAGCGCAGCAGTCAATCGGTTACCCACTGCGCCACCCGTGCCGTCATAGGCAGCGATCGTTCTTATCTCAGAAAACAACGGGTGAGAACGCTTCGAATAAAAATAAACTCTAAAAGATTCATCACGTGACGAACATTTTCGAAAATGGGATAATGGCTACGAATGATGTTCTGATGTGGTTTGAATTTATATATTTATCACTTAGTTTTTTCTAAACCCTCGAGCTCTGCAAAGCGGGGTTCCGACATCGCCTTAAAGTGTTTTGAAGTTAGGTTACAACTAGTTGTAGCCGGGATGCACCTAGTTGTAGCCGGGTTCCACCTAGTTGTAGCCGGCTAAAACTAGATGTAGCCGCACTTCGGCTATTAGACGTAACATAAATATAAAAATCTATCTCTTGGTCACGCCATAGCTTGAGAACGACTTTACCGATTTCATTAATATTTTTTTTAAGTTTTCTAATACTTTTGTAGAAAGAAAAAACGGATATGCGCGTACGAAGTCCTCCTGCTCCTGTTAGTACCATGTTTTCGGAACAGAAGACAGAACAGAAGAGACTTCTGATGTATCATTGATGAGAATGATTTTTTGAGTGATTTAGAGTACTATTTATCCCAGAAAAATGTGTGGCGTCTGTTGTCTAGGAAAAGGAAACGAAGCCGCGGGAAAAACGTAGTCGTTTTACAAAAGCAGTTAAGTAACACTAAACACATTATAAGTACTTAATATTTACCTGGAAATTTGCGGTTATTAATTTAAATTAAATTTGAACCGTTTGAAGCAAAATTTTATCAGCAAACATTAAATAATCTGATTGTGTTAAATCGAGTTGAGTTGAGGAAATCACGGAAAAACAGCAGTTTAATGTCGATCAGCTTAATTATACGTAATAAATAATCTTTTACCTACATTTCAACAGCTTCTGATTGTTGCTGAGACTGAATTATTACTTGAAAAATATCACGCAATCAAACAGCTCAATATTAAATATATTTTTTTATTTTTATTGTTTTGATAGGCACGCGCTTGACCACTATCTCACCTGATGGTAAGCGATGGTGTGGTCGATGGACCACGCTTGCCAAGAAATGACCTATTCACTCTTGACTTAAAGACTCTCAGGTTGAAAACCGACACGTTTCATTGCGATGACGGTCTAAACAAATAAATTATTTTCTTTCAAAGCACCACTCTTTTAAATCAGACCGAAGTATTTCCTGCCAGCTTGACGAGAAAGTTTGTATCCCATGCAACCATACATCACAGGAGGTATTTTTCAGAGGGCCAAGCACAAACGTTTTTGACGTACGGTAACATAAAATTCTACTACAACCATAAAACTCGTTTCGCAACATGATATTAATTGAACTGGATCATATCATATTTTTGTATGATACAATGTGTACCTATTTGCATAAAATTAAATCAAAATACTATGGGGTTGTAGTTTTTTTTATGTTCAAAATTCACATGCGTTAACGATACTCTAACATTACTGTATGTCAAAAAATTCGGCCCTGGAAAACAAAGGTCACTACGAGGAGCACGGATGAGTTTTAGTCAGTAAGAGTCTGACGCTCCCTCCCGTTCCACCCAGAGCGGTAAGAGACATTTGATGATTTCCCATCCATAAAAAAGTTCCTCTGTGGTCAGAATTTACTTTAAACATTAAACTTTTTTATGTGTCACGAAAAAATATCAACTGTTCAGAACATTTTGTCGAGTTATGTGCACAAAAATGTACGGGGCAGTCGATTTTTTTCACGTTTTCAGTGTTGGTCCTGTTGTAAAATTTGTTCAGAATGATGAGTATAATCAACCCTTTTCAGGTACCTATTGTGTTTATTCTGTTACTACTAATAATTAATCTATATTTGATGTGTGTCATACAACCGAGATGCGAATTATGCGCGTATTCGCTGTTCGCGCTTATACGTTCCAATACAGCAAATATAGACGAATAAATAAAAATAAGAAAGAAAGAATACAATTTATTTAGCACATACATGAAACACGTATGGTACCAAAACAGAAACAAAAAAAAAAATTAGTATGACAAAACCTAGTTTCTCACGACTCAAGGCTGCACTAAAAAGGTCCATTTCAGCGATATGTCAGTATGACTAATGCTGTCTGACGCTGGTTTTCAAATGAACCTTTCAAAGGACGAGTACGAAACGACTTCGCCGTATACAGGCAAATATGTTGCATACTGGTTCCGCCACTAAATAACAGTCTTCAAATACTTCTGTATACACGACTTCGTAACCTCCGACAGCCTCAATACCATTCATTCTCTTCAGTCTGTCTGTTACGTTTCGGCTGAACGGATTTGGATGAAACGGACTTAGGATTCTTTTCATCTCGCGAGTATTTTCCCTCGAGATCGAACACGTGGGCGAAATCGTGAACAGAAGCTAGAATTCAATAATATCAGAACAAAACCCATCCTACCGTGATGCTTCAAATAAAACAACCACATGCCATTAGCAAACGACAGGCGCTTTTAAAAAGAGAGTAATATTTCTAAAACAATCCATGTTTCACGTACATAACGCGCTACACAACGCCGGGGTACTTACCGATGAGGAAGAGGAAGCCATGTAGAAGAGATAGGCATAAAGCGGATTTTACTCCGCGCGCTGGGTGCCCCATTACAGCCAAGTCACCGAGGAGCGCTGTAACAAATGGGAACTGTTAGTGATTATGATTATGGATTTGTTTTGTGTCCTAATATTGTGGATATTTTAAGCTTTTTTTATTGAGGAATGGGCTTGCTCTTGACCTCGATCTCGCCTGATGGAAAGCGATTGATGAGGTCTATGATGGAGCGAGCGTGCCCAGAAGATAACTGTTCACTTACTTAACTTAATGCAGTAGTAAAAACACTAGTAGTGTAGTGCAAAGGCGGACTTAACGTCTTAGGCATTTTCTACCTAACAGTCTTTTTTTTGTAAAGTTTGCATTTGCATCTCAGTCGTAATTTGTTAAAAAACCCTTAATTTCCATTAATTTTCACGACCTGTCCCTGATGTGAACGTTGCGCTTGGCTCTCTGATTGATTGTTTTGTTTAAAACATAAATGAATACTGCAATTTTGATTTTCAAACATCTTTATTGCAAATGCATCAATCTCTACTCTGTGTCTCGTTTGCTTTATCAAACTGCAAATATTGAGAAACTGGCAGTTAATTGTCTTTTTTATTAAGTTTTATTATTAGTCTTGGACTTTTAACTACAAATTCTATAGACCATAGAAATTTACAAAGGATTGCCCTTGTATACAATTTCGAGATTTTCGGAGATTATCGGTCATGTGACTTTTCTTCGACGGCGTTTGTCCTATACATTTTTAAAGTTTTGGAATTCGCTTTCCCTACGCTAACGCTTACAGAAGTCACTTGTCTAGTCTATTCTCGCTCTAACCGAAGATTTTTGACTAATTTGAAATACGGTACTTAAGCTTTTTTAAAATTATAATATTATAACCTCGTAGCTAAATTATAACAGTCGCACGGACCGATCATCAAGGTTAAGCAACGCTTGCCGAGGTCTGTCTGTGGATGGGTGACCATCTTAACTTAACTCCTTCGTGCCTCGGAAAGCACGTTAAGCCGTTGGTCCCGGCTGTCAGTTGTTACGGATTGTCAGAAGCCAGAAAATCTGAGACCAGTCTTGCAACGAAATACCGTGTTACCACAAAAACAGCGGCTGCCTACCAAGGCTGCCGCTTCACGTTTCCGCTGAATCCGATTAAACTGGGAGCCGACCCCAATATAGTTGGGAATATTATACCTTGCGTTTGATCAGTATCTTATCTGATGGAAAACAATATTGTTGCTTCTCTAGAAGTAATCTCATCACTCTTGATTTAAAGAAGAATATGATATTTACTCAATAACATTCCTTCAAAAATCGCCAGTATATCCAAAGCATCGCCTGATAAAAAGTATTCAGCAAAGTTTAACATTCGCGTCCTTATGGCGGTAGTTATCTACGTTAGGAATACGCGTGGGTATGTGAGCGATAAAAACACATTCTTTTATGTTAGCCGTAAACAATACAGCCGTGTAATGTTTCAGTAACATGATTCGACGAAACGCGGCTTCTGCGGACTATGAATAACATGAAATATAAGGATAAGCTTTGTTTGTTGATGTTTCTGTGTTAAATTAAGTTTGTTAATTAAATTAATGATATGTTTTTTTAGAACCAGAAACTCTTTCATTGGTCCTCATTCTCCTTCGTTTATCTCAATTTACTTAGTGTCGGCGTAATATGTCTTCTTTTGCCATAATTCTCTAATTCCCTATTAAATCCTTTTCTTTCCGTATCATCACTCAGTCCATTCATCGTATCTTTTGGTCTTGCCATACTCTTACAACCTCAAATTCATTCGCACCACAACCAACATTATAAATATAAATACTTAAATAGTGAAGCTTCCCAAATCGAATTTCCAGTAAAATTCTTGAGAGCTGTTATTAAATATTAACAAACAAGCTGTAGCCGTGAGCGGAAACTTTGTGAGGCAAACTTATTGTTCAGTACCTAATAAAATGTAAAACATTTATTCGACACAGACACAGTAAAAAAGAGAAGAATAATATTACACTGCAACGATACAGTAAAAATGGCGCTAAGCGTGCCTATACCGAAAGAGTAACCATCTCAGCGATTGCTGGGCGTCTGACACCCAGCGGTGGTTTAGCATGATATACCAACATAATGTTATCTTCTAAGGCTGCTGTTTATTTGAGCGGAGCGTGGAGGTAATGATTGTCTAAAATTCACAATCAGAGCCAAAAAGATTGACCGTATGAAATTTCACACAGTAGGTACATTTTGACAATAGAAATCTCTGAATAAATGTAATTTGGTCCAGAATGTCTTGTCCATTATGTAAAAGTGTGAACTCAGCGCTTTTTGGCTTCGCTCCATTCGTCGGTATTTTTAAAAGGAAAAACAAGAAAAAATTCAAATGTAAGTTTTCTTGTTCTTCTTATGTTGTGGAATGTGACTAACGTACATTTCATGCACATAAATGTACGTTAGACATATTCCACAAATACAGGTAACATTATACAGGATGAGTGGTAATTGAGTGCTTTCCTCGAATTGGATAGAGAATGGTGTAGAACTAATTTGCAAAGATTTTGACTCCGCAAACTTGGGGTTCAAATTGGAACTCCAAAAAATAACTGTTAAAAATGTAAAAATGAAAATTTGCTGTTGGTCACTACCAACAGCAAATTTGAGCTATTAGAAAAATATATTTTAGTGTCCCATATTTTAGTTGTCCAGAGTAAAGTGAATTTTTCACATTTTGCAGGTCGTGAAACAGAAATTTTTCAAAAAAAAAAAAATGGTAACTAAAAACAACCCATTTGGACGACCAGTTTTGGGGGTCAAGACTGGTGCAAATTAGCTCTAGTCCAACGCTTTTAAAGAACGCACTCAGTTACCAGTTACCTTGTACAGTAAAATATATGCTGTCCAACAACTCAGCATTCTATGAATGTTCAACACTGTCATAAGTAAACAGAAGCCTCAATTCTCATAAAGGACGATACACTAACTACCAACAGTTAGTTTAATTCACGGCAATTAATGGTCATGCTACTATACAAATAATACTTCAAACACAGTTCCGAGAACATTAGTTGTAATTTCCAGCAATGATAATGTTTCTAGGTAAATGTTTCGCAATCATCAATTTAAAGGTATTTCCAATTACAGGTGCAAACTGGGAGTGTAATGTTAGGTTTAACTATTTTTAATATAACAATGAACGATATAATATTATGGTCAATTTGCTGTCTCGAATAAAATGTGGCATTTGGAAACACCACAGATTTAATAATGTAATCGTATAAAATAATGTAATTTTATCGAATATACTAATATACTTCCCTTGGTCACGACCGTAATTTAAATTCGACTTAAATTACGGTCGTGACCAAGGGAAGTTGACGGAGCCCCGTTGTGCGGGGCTTCTATTTTTGCTTCACGGGAGCAAAGTTCGCTCGCTCACTGTAGCTCCCACCATCCCATTCAAACCTAACCTATCTGTGTCGTGGTGTCCTGAGTTCACGAGCTGGCGCGGTCGCTCTTTATTCAGCGGTTAGATCAAATGTTAATTATTCTTAATTAGTACCTACCTATAACGTTGTTTACTAAACAAACGTTAGAGGAAGAGTTGTTATATCATAATATGTTGTTACATTATACTGAACGTTGTATTACATTAAAATTGTGTAAAGTGTTGTTAGATTAAGCAAACGTTACTTCATTTGAAAATAGAGCAAATGTTCTTATACTAAATGAGCAGCACCCGTGCGAACTATCCTTCTTTCTTTTAATAAATGAATGAATGAATATTTGAGAGGATTAGTTTTTAAACGATATAGTATTGGATTAGTTTTTAAACGATATATACTGCTCGTTCAGTCCAAGAAAAATACACACAACGTGTGGTAGAATAAACGCAAAACTGGCAGAGGTCACTGCACTCATTATTATGAACAACGTTTACACCGGGACCAATTCTGAATTCGCGAAAAGAAAAAAATTAAATAAGCTGTTCAGTGCATTTTGTCATTTTGTGATTATACGTTGTATAGACCCTGCCTTGATGCGCTAAATATTTGCAAATGCCACTGCTGATTATGAGGTCCGAATTCAGGAAAGGCAAAGTGTAATTGGGTTTTACCATCTGGAATTTCTCAGTAGTAGTCGGGAGTTTAGTTACGTGCCCAGTGATGGCAATTAGCTGGCCTTCTATTTCTTGGAACTTGATTCGAAATTGCGAAATGTGAGTGCACCAAAAGCAGACCTCTGTTTAATACTTCCAGGAATACAGGTGCTATGTATTGTGTTGCTAACTTCATTTTAGAAGGAACTAAAAATACCGTTTTCTTTAATATTTTCATGCAAAAAAGTAAAAGTCTACAGTACAGTACAGTACTTTTGCCAAAAAGCAATTTTATAAAAAAATCTTTCACCGCCAACTCAAACTCGTATAAAATATATTTAAAAAAGAAATTGCGATTTTTTACAAAATGGGTACCTACCCAGCAGTTCTAATGATCTTCGTTTGTTAGTTCGGAATGATAAATTTATATTTATTTTGTAAATAAGTTAAAAATAACACTTTCACAGGTCTCTTTGTTACCTAAATGAGGATGGTATTTCCTAGCTGACTATTCTGAGAAGAATCACCGAAACAAACTCACTAGTTGAAGCCTTGTTGAAGTACATACCTACTATTCTACTATTGGCGATGCAAGAATACGCGCGTGCCGCTAGAGAAAGAATGTAGAAGTTGCCTAAGAACGACACTTGCAGTGCTGCCAACACCAATTTATTAAATTCCCCGAAAATCTAAGTCAAAATCCCTAACTTGAGATTCCCTGCAGTTTGGAAATCTCCGACAAGTTGGCAACTCTGCGAAAGTTGTCAAAGTGTCGTTCTTAGACAGCTTCACAATTTTGACACTAGTGGCGCTAGTTAAAATCTTTGCATCACCAATAACATTTAATGTAATCATCAGACCATATGGAGGAACATGGAAGTTAATGTCTCAAGTGGTCTTTTGAAGAAAGCTCCGCACACAATTGAGTGGATCTGTCCAGATAGTGCCAGCATTTGTTAGTTATACTGAAGACATATTTACTATCATAGCATTGAAATATTTGTGACACCAAACTGAAGTTTCTGTGAGGCTTCCACTTCCACGTGTATCTACAAAGCTTTTAACAACTAAATACGTACCTGTGTTTAAGTTACCCCTTTTCCCATACAATCGTGAGCGCCCTAACAATGTTTGCGTACGTTGATGAACACAGGGAGTAAGTTTGTCAGTATTTACGTACAATCTGTGTTATTGTTCTCTACGTATTGTCCGTTCTATACAGTTCCACTTTGAGTTGGAAACGGAAGGCATTGTAATTTAGAATAGAATAGAATTTATTTCCAACGTAAGCGTTACATTGTACACACAACTTAAGACTAAGTATTAATCAATATAAGTACTTACAATAAGTTTACAATACATAAATTCTTAAAGGTCAAGTTATCATATCGTACGCTAAACTGATGCGTTATTGTTTGAACCATAGTATAAGCGACGAGTGAAATGTAATAAGGTCTTCTATTTGTTTGTATATTGTCACAAGAAATTAGGTAGTTCAGGGTGTTTCAAAGATGTTGGATCTATTTCATAAAGACAAAAGTAAATGTCTAAAATATTTGAATATTGATACTGAAATATTTTTGGTCGTAGGTATGTCGCAGCCAACTAGCTTAATATGCCGTTAAATTGGCGGCCTAGCCTTTTCATTGAACGGCGCCGTTTAATCAGCGGTTTTAGTGTCATCCCGGCATTTAATTGACAGCTAGGAAAATTAATTGGTTCGAAATCGTTTAATGACATGCCTAGCCAAGTAGCGGAACGGGCACAGGGCCCTTAGGACGTCCGACATCGATAGGATAGGGCTCGAATGAGCTAGAGTGAGCGAGCGAAGCGAGCGAACCTATCTCCCGTCATGCCATTCATATTAGGTTCCTTTAAACCCTGCTGACAGAAATAGACGGCTAGAACATGATATTTTTATCTTACCAACTGCGTCCGCGCAGATATGTAGCCGTTTCAAACCGTTATGAAATAACGAAATGGGAAAGAAAAGCTTAACATGGCCTTGTCAAGAGTAAAAAATGTAATACCAAAGATAAAATTATAATATTTTCGTCAAACGGTTACCCTATTCTATGAACGGCCTAAGCATCATGCCAGCCCGTTAATTAAATATTGTAATAGACGCATTGGCTAAATGTCATTTAGGTCACTGATTAAACGGCGCCGATAAACGAAAAGGCTAGGCAGCGAATTAAACGGCTGAATAAGCTAGATGGCTGCGACAGATACATGGTTCTTTATGTAACATTTTATCAGCAACAACGACTGTCAAAAATCCAAATTATTTGATATTGACGTGACATTTCCTTTACGGTCAGGACCAAATAAGGTTCATATTAGGACCTAAGGTGCCCTACTTTATTAAAACATGTTTAAATAGGTACTATTTGTTTAATTAATATACCTGATCAATTTCTCTTGAAAGCACTTCACACTGCCAGTACTGAGTAAGCAAACTATTTGCTTTTAGCCAAGCATTCTAGGCAAATGGATATTCAATGTGTGTAGGTGTACATTAATATTACATCACAGGACTAACATCTCAAACACTGGCATTCTCTAACCACTACTAATCTTAGTCTGTATTGTACTATACAGACCGCACTGCAAACTCAAATAAATATTTACTCCTAATAATTGTAGATTATTTAGTCTAGAATTCAAGATGTAGACACTGAAGGCTTAGATACTTATTTACGATAGTCTAGGCCTGTCTAGGGATTGATTTGATTGATTTTTCAAGGTCTTTATTAGTTACATGGTTAAAATACAGTTTACAAACGATCTTATTCTATTTGTACACAAATCAGGATTTAAGCTGTTACACAGGCTATCGCCTTTACAAACATTAAAACATATTGTTATTTACTATTTTTGTACATTGTTTTACCTAACTTTAGTAATAGATACTTACTGTTAAAATAGGGGTTATGTGCAAGTCTTAGTATGGACCCACATAGATTTAAAAATGATTAGGTTACAAAGTTTACGCTTTTATTACAATCCGTTAATAATTATTAATAAAATGTTAGAAGTTAGTAGCGGGTAGTTCGCAAAAAGATCACACATTCTCCGGCCGAACGAGCGGCGTCGTCCAGTAAGCTGTCTAGGGATTGCCTGTTTGATATTCGTAACCAGATAGTTATAACTACGTGCGAAAATTTCGTATGTGCGATTTACAACTAAACCGATGATTGGGCCTTTTTTTTTTTTTTTTTTTTTTATAGGATGGGAAATCATCAAATGACCCCTCCCGCTCTGGGTGGAGCGGCAGGGAGTGTCAGACTTTTACTGACTAAAACCCACCCTTAGTCCTCCTAGTGCCTTTCTTCCCAGGGCCGCGGTAACTCTTTCGAACAATTCCGCAACCCTGGCAGGCTCTGGCCCTGGCGGGCCCCGTCTCCGTTGCTGACTGCTCTTTCCGGCGCGTTCGGAGTGAAACGCGCCGACTCTAGCCTGACCTGATCGGACAGCGAGCTACCCATTGCTCGCTGTCCGCAGGCGTCAGTCACTGCGCCTTGCTCAGGAGCGTCAGTTCCTGAGAGGCGCAGCGACTAATGTTCGTCTGGAGGAGGCGAAATGGGGCCATTACTGGCACTCCATTTCGGCCCCCTCCCGAGCAGTGGCAGCGGCGGCGACGGTGGCGGCGGCTGCGGCGGAAGCGACGGCGGCGGCGGCGGCGGTGGAGGAGGGTTTTCTCCTCGACCCGGCCCTGGCGGGTGGACCGCAGGCTTTGCCCCCAGCCCAGTGATCGGCCGGCTTGCCAGCTGCCGCACATGCGAAGCAGTGCGGCGCGGCGTCGCACGAGCCGGCCCTGTGACCGGGCTGACCACAGCGGGAGCAGTGGTCACTGCGGTCCACCTCCGAGGTGCAGCGTGCTCCCACGTGGTTGCCAACTTGGCAACGGAAGCACCTCAGAGGTCTGGGCTCCAGCAGTTTTACCTGCGCGGAGACCCAGCCCACCAAAAGCCTTCGGCCCTCCGAGACTTTCTTGGCCGCCGACACGGGGCAGCTCACCACTACGGTTCGCATGCCCGTGTTGTCAGGACGGATGGTGCCCGCCTTCACCTCCTCTGCAGAGCACCCCCCCGTCCTGACGACGGCGGCCAACACCTCCTCCTCCGTGACGGAGTCGTCCAGGCCCAAGATGCGCATATCTATGCACTTCGTGGGCCTGGACACTCGGACGTCATCCGCGCCCAAGGACGCCCTAAGCCTTTCGGCTAGAGCGTCTGCGGCCGGACCGCTGCCTGCTCCAGGGATCTCGAGCATCCTGGCCCCGGTCATGGTGACCCTGAGCCGGAGACCCCCGACGATGCCAAGCTCACCGAGGTTGATGGCCTCCTTGGCCTTGGTGAGCGTGTTGGCATACGTCACGCCCCTCTTGACCGCGTCCGGCTGCAGCGTTAAGACTACAGCCGCGGTCTTCGGGGCGCGGAGCGCAGCCGCGACGCCTCGCGCTCGCTGCCGCCGCCTTCTCTCCCGCCTCTTTACCGCCCTGGCTGCCTTTCCCGCCTTCTTCTTCTCCCCGGCCACTTGCCATTCGGCTTGAGCCGGGGGAGGTTCAGAAGGCGAGGAAGCCGGGGGGAGCTGCTGCACGGCTGGCGCAGGAGCCTTCGCCGTCCGCGCAGCCGCCCCACCCTTCCTCTTCCTTCCCGGGGCCGGGTCCGGTTTTCCCGACACCGGCTTCGCGGGTGCCGGCCCGGACCCTTTGTCCTGGCCGGACGACCCCGGTGTGGCAGCCACGGCGGCCGCGTAAGACGCCGCCTTTTTTCGGCCTGGAGCCTTCTCACTCGCCGCTAACGGGGGGCGCAGGACGATGCCCTCCAGGACGGAGAACCGCGCCTGGAAGGCAGCCATCTCCTGCCGCACAAGGTCCAGCACCTGGCTCTCCTGCGGCACGGGCTGGCTTTCCTCCTTGCGCCCCCCCTTAGGCGCCCCCTGTGGGCCGGCTCCCTGGAGCCTGGCCAGGTCTGCTCGGAGCCCCGCGTTCTCCCTCTGGAGACGCTCGGTGGCGGCAGCCAAGCGGGCGACCTCCGCCCGCAGGTTGGACATCTCGTCCACCGGAGGCCCACCTCGATTAGCCTCCGCTGCCGCCAGGATGGAAGCCAGCGCCGCACTTATGGCCTTGTTTTTAGAGGAGAGTTTCCTCTTCAAGGCCACATCGCGAAGCGCGGCCTCCACCACCTCCGGTAACCCGGCCCTCCGAACCCGCTCCTGTCCGGAGTCATCCGGCTCACCGCCGGAGGACTCCGAACCAGGAGCCCCACGACCGCCATCTTCGGGGGGTCGTCCAACATCCTTGGAGGCAAGGACTCTGCCCTTGCCTCCCTCTCGGCCCGTACCCCGCCTGCTGGTGGGGATCTTACGGGCCGAGGCCACCCCTTCGGTGCCGGACGACCCCTGGTCCTCCTCTGATCTGGGCCGCTTGCGGAGGGACCTGGAGTCCTCCGCAGCAGCCCCCACCCCCTCGGGTACAGGGCTCGCCGAGCTAACGGTCGCCAGGTCGTCGGAGTCCAACTCGGAATCCGACTCTGCACCCGCGCGACGCTCAAGCGAGCCCTCCTCCCAATACAGCGCGCCACCGCCCGCGCTCTGCCCGGCCGACTCTTCGTCGGGCGAGCTAAAATCGAACCCGATCATGTCCTCAAAGGACGGCTTGGATCGGGGGCCTCCTCGGCCACTGTTGCTCTTGGCAAGCGGATGGTGGATAGCAACGTTGCCCCCCCCAGAATACGAGGGGCTTGACGCATACAGCGTGGCGGATTCCCGGACTGCTGTGCAGTCCGAACCGCCCTGGGGTAATCTCTCTTTTTTGTTGCTATCCATTATTGTCCTTTTAAAGGGTGCGGTCCCTATCTCCCCTCCTCTCTCCCTCTGTCTCACTGCCTGCTCGCTGCTCTCACAGTCATGTCTGATGATCAGACGCGTACCAGAGAGCAGCGAGCAAGCCAATGAGACGCACACCGTCCGAGGACCCGAACACTGCTCAAGTCTCCGAACGGTGTGCCCCTCTTGTGTCTCTCTTGGTCTGGTCTCTCACTTGGGACCTTCCGGCATGAGTGGCTCTACCGGCAAAGCCCACAAGATCATTGAGACACGCAAGCCCCACCACGACGACAACGTGGAGACACGGTTGGTGGGGATGATTGGGCCTTTGCGTTCGTTTTGTTGATTGTACTACGTAGTTCAATTAGGTTTCGCTAGATGGCGGGATTATCAAAATTGTTAACTGTGTATTGTTGACAGGAAGAATTTTATTAAAGGGTAATTTTAATGTAAAATTGTTGTTACAGGTATTTAGTAAATCTTAGCTTTTCTTGTGCTTTGTTAGCACAAATGTATTTCATGTTTTCATGTATTATTTATTACTGACGTGTATGTGAAGTACAAAATGATCACGGCTACCTAAACTGAATGGATCATGTAAACTGCTTTTCACTTATTTTAATAAGTGAAAAGCAGTTTACATGATCCATTCAGTTTTATATTCATACATGATTTCAGATGAAGTCTATAGTAATTAGTAACGAAGAAAATTAATTAGGTGTTGTAGATACAGAGTATTGGTGAAAAGGGTGGCGATTTTATTTATTGAAAGGTTGCTCGGGACTGATCCGTTCACCAATTAATCACTTCGGACTCAATTGAACGGGATTGGTCGGGATAACTATCGAGAGGAGATTAGTATTTCAACCGTAAACCGTTTCATTATTGAACTAAGCAATTACAAATTCATTCATTTTTTGAAAGTTTAACTAGACTTCTTATTTTTTTTTCATTGAGGAATGGGCTAGCTTTTGACCTCGATCACGTCTGATGGAAAGCGATGGATGAGATCTATGATGGAGCGAGCGTGCCCAGAAGACGTCTTAAGGCACTGGCACTCTCCCCACCAACCGTGTCTCGACGTTGCCGTCGTGGTGGGGCTTGCGTGTCTCAATGATCTTGGGGGCTTTGCCGGTAGAGCCACTCATGCCGGAAGGTCCCAAGTGAGAGACCAGACCAAGAGAGACACAAGAGGGGCACACCGTTCGGAGACTTGAGCAGTGTTCGGGTCCTCGGACGGTGTGCGTCTCATTGGCTTGCTCGCTGCTCTCTGGTACGCGTCTGATCATCAGACGTGACTGTGAGGGCAGCGAGCAAGCAGTGAGAGAGAGGGAGAGAGGAGGGGAGATAGGGACCACACCCTCACAAAGGAAACTATGGACAGTTCTAAAAGAGAAGGTATACCCCAGGGCGGTCCGGACTGCACAGCAGTCCGGGAATCCGCCACGCCTAGTGCGTCAAGCCCCTCGTATTCTGGGGGGGGCAATAGGGCTGTCCACACTCCAATTGCCAAGTGCAACAGTGGCCGAGGAGGCCCCCGATCCAAGCCGTCCTTTGAGGACTTGATCGGGTTTGGTTTTAACTCGCCCGACAAAGCGTCGGTCGGGCAGAGCGCGAGAAGAGGCGCGTCATTTTGGAGAGAGGGCTTGCCTGAGCGTCACGCGGGTGCAGAGTCGGAGTCCGAGTTGGACTCCGACGACCTGGTGACCGTGAGCTCGGCAAGCTCTGGACCCGAGGGGGCGGGGACAGGTGCAGAGGACTCTAGGTCCTTCCGCAAGCGGCCTAGACCGGAGGAAGACCGGGGGTCGTCTGGCAGCGAGGAGGTTGCCTCGGCTCGCAAGATCCCCACCAGCAGGCGGGGCAAGGGCCGAGAGGGAGGCAAGGGGAGATTGCCCGCCTCCAAGGTGGCTGGTCAGCGAGCCGAGGAGCTCGTCGCTGACGGACGACCCCCCGTAGAGGGCGGTCGCAGGGCTCCTGGTTCGGAGTCCTCCGGCGGTGAGCCGGATGACTCCGGACAGGAGCGGGTTCGGAGGGCCGGGTTTGCGGAGGTGGTGGAGGCCGCGCTTCGCGATGTGGCCTTGAAGAGGAAGTTGTCCTCTAAGAACAAGGCCATAAGCGAGGCGATGGCCTCCATTCTGGCGGCAGCGGAGGCTAACAAAGGTGGGCCTCCGCCGGACGAGATGTCCGAGCTGCGGGCGGAGGTCGCCCGCTTGGCTGCCGCCACGGAGCGTCTCCGAAAGGAGAACGAGGGGCTCCGCGCAGACCTGGCCAGGCTCCGGGGAGCCGGCCCACAGGGAGCGCCGCAAGGGGGACGCAAGAAGGACAGCCAGCCCGTGCCGCAGGAGAGCCAGGTGCTGGACCTCGTGCGGCGGGAGATGGCTGCCTTCCAGGCGCGGTTCTCCGTCCTGGAGGGCATCGTCCTGCGCCCCCCGCTAGCGGCCAGTGGGAAGGCCCCATCAGGCCAGAAAAAGGCGTCATAAGCGGCCGCCGTGGCTGCCACACCGGGGTCGTCCGGCCAGGACAAAGGGTCCGGGCCGGCACCCGCAAAGCCGGTGCCGGGAATACCGGACCCGGCCCCGGGAAGGAAGAGGAGGGGTGGGGTTGCTGCGCGGACGGCGAAGGCTCCTGCGCTGTCTGAGCAGCAGCTCCCCCCGGCTTCCTCGCCTTCAGCTCCTCCCCCGGCTCAAGCCGAATGGCAAGTGGCCGGGGAGAAGAGGAAGGCGGGAAAGGCAGCCAGGGCGGCCAATAGGCGGGAGAGGAAGCGGCGGCAGAAGGCGCGAAGCGTCGCGGCTGCGCTGCGCCCCCCGAAAACCGCGGCTGTAGTTCTTACGCTGCAGCCGGACGCGGCGAAGAGGGGCGTGACGTACGCGGACGTGCTCACCAAGGCGAAGGAGGCAGTAAACCTTGGTGAGCTAGGCATCGTGGGGGGCCTTCGGCTCCGGGTCACCATGACTGGGGCCCGGATGCTGGAGATCCCCGGGGCAGCCAGCGGCCCAACCGCGGACGCTCTAGCCGAAAGGCTCAGGGCGTCCCTAAGCGCGGACGATGCCCGAGTGTCCAGGCCCACCAAGCGCATCGACATGCGCATCTTGGGCCTGGTCGACTCCGTCACGGAGGCGGAAGTGGTGGCCGCCGTCGTTAGGACGGGGGGGTGCTCAGCAGAGGAGGTGAAGGCGGGCACCCTACGTCCTGACAACAGGGGCACGCGTACCATTGTGGTGAGCTGCCCCGTGTCGGCGGCCAAAACCATCTCGGAGGGCCGAAGGTTTTTGGTGGGTTGGGTTTCCGCGCAGGTCAAACTGCTGGAACCCCGACCTCTGAGGTGCTTCCGGTGCCAAGTGGGCCACCATGTGGGAGCACAATGCACCTCGGAGGTGGACCGCAGCGGTCTTTGTTTCCGCTGCGGTCAGCCCGGTCACAGGGCCGGCTCTTGCGTCGCCGCGCCGCACTGCGTAGTCTGTGTGGCAGCTGGCAAGCCGGCCGACCACTGGGCTGGGGGTAGGGCCTGCGCCCCACCCACCAAAGCCGGAAACCGGAGGAAGCCCTCCGCCACCGCCGTCTCTGCCGCGACCGCCGCCGCTGCCGCCGCTTCTTCTGCCGCCATTGCCGGTTCCACTGCGGCTGCTGCTACTGCAGCGGCCGCAGTAGAGCCCCTACAAAGGGCTCCGGAGGGGGCTGAAATGGAGTGCCAGTAATGGCCCCATTTCACCCCCTCCTGTTGAACGTCAGCCACTGCGCCGCCCAGAAACTGATGCTCCTGAGCGTGGCGCAGTGACTGATGCCTGTGGACGGCGAGCAATGGGTAGCTCGCCGTCCGATCAGAACAGGCCCGGGATGACGGCGCGCTGTATTCTACGCGCGCCGAGCCAGCGGACGTCAGCATGGGTCGGGGCCCGTTAGGGCCAGAGCCTACCAGGGTTGCGGATTTGTTCGAAAGAGTTACCGCGGCCCTGGGAAGAAAGGCACTAGGAGGACTAAAGGGTGGGTTTTAGTCAGTAGAAGTCTGACACTCCCTGCCGCTCCACCCAGAGCGGGAGGGGTCATTTGATGATTTACCATCCTCGAAAAAAAAAAAAAAAAAAAAAAAAAAAAGGCACTGGCACTCCAACGCGTTGACGAAAAACAGCAGGCTGCTCGACGCCGGACTCCGGTGGAAGGGTGGTAGCAAACCAGGCGGGCGTTAGCCCTACCACAAGCGAAGGATTGGCCAGTCATTTCGGCATTATGTTGAGACTGTCCACGATGGGCCGAGCACTCGGTTCAGTTGAGTGCCTGATGGAACATATTGCGCTACACGAGAAGGCTCCTACATGCATCCCAAAAAGACTCCATTCGCAAATGATGTTTAATTTGAACAATATATGTTTATGCCTCGATGAACAAGTAGTTGGTCTAGATTCAATAATACATTGTGTCACAAAAATAAACACACATTTTATATCTTAGATAGATTAATAGTTTGCGAAAATTTGCTGTAAGTAATAGAAATTCACGCGGGTCAATTATAGTGAACTCTCACAAAATATTATTTTGTTATTAGACAGTGAGAATAGTTATTATCTTCGGCCAAGATTAAGATAACAATAAAAAAAAACATTCATATCATAAAATTCGTTTAGGTACTCACCAAAATTAAAAATATAAAAAGCTTTACTATTGTCTCATGTAGCTCGATTGTCATAAAATAAAAACATTCAATATAACAAGACCTAACTTTTATGTTCGGTATTAACTTGAAATGACAGCTTAATTTTATTTAAGTTATTGCTTTGTGTCCTTGGTTCTTTTCAGGGTAATGCCATGTCGAATTATAACAAAAATAAATCATGCTTTTATAGAAAATATATAACGTGTAACAGAATAAACGTAATACCTCTTAAGGGTTCATTGTACTCATCATTATGAACAACTTAAACTATGGGACCAACACTGAAATCGTGAAAAAAAAACAACTGCCCCATAATATCTATGCGCACAATTCGACAAAATGTACTGAACTGATTTTTTTTTTTTCGCCATCCGTGGTGGTTGGCCCCATAGTAAAAGTTGTTCATAATTATGAGTACAATGAGCCCTATGATGTGTAGGGTAGGTTTAGGGTAGGTGTAAGGTAGGTGTAGGGTAGGTGTAGGGCAGGTGTAGGGCAGGTGTAGGGTAGGTGTAGGGTAGGTGTAGGGTAGGTGTAGGGTAGGTAGGTAGCCAGTTAACGGAAGTGAAGCCGCGGGGAACAGCTAGTTATTATATAACAATATGATATATACATATGTATCGTCTTACACAAATATGGACACTATGTTACTAACATAACCTCAAACTGACGACACAAGTCATAACTCTCAACAATAATTACTGTACAGATGCTACACGATTATTGGCAGAACTTGTTTATATATATCTAATTATTATCTGTGGCCAGTTAATTGCCAATTACATATGTAATGTACAGTATGCCACAGTAAGGTCCCTTGCGGTTATAGCTTCAATTTGAATAGTTATAAAGTATATGATGACAACTGGAATGTATGGCGCAGCGTGGTAATTAAGTTCTGGATGTAGGTCGTGAGTTGGATTGGCGCAACAGAATACCTACATAAAGCATTATGTCTGTATTATGTTAGCAGAGATGTATTATGAATGGAAAAAAAACTTACCAGAATCATCAAGTTGAGGTCATCAGTTAGTAATAGCTTCTGTTAGCGACTTCACCCGCGTGAATGTTGAAAATCAAGGGAGCATACTCCCGGGATAAAAGGATGGTCTACCTGAGTGCCAAGTTTCATTAAAATCCTTGCCGCCGTTAAGACGTGACGAGGTTTCAAAAAGGCAGGCAGAGTTACGTTCGTATTTATAATATTAGTACGGAAAACGAGTTGCAAACACACCTAAAAAAAAACACCGAATAATTTCGATAAACACTATGCGGAGGTGTAGCGATTCGCATTCGCATCCGTAGTACTGCTACGGCGTAGCTCGCGCTACGAACGAAATCAATGGCGCTACGCTGCACGTCGCAGAGTAGCGCCACGTGATATAAATAAATAAATAAATAAATAAATATCTTGGGACAACTCACACACGGCCATCTGATCCCAAGCTAAGCAGAGCTTGTGTTATGGTAACCAGACAACTGATATACATACTTATATAATTTATAAATACATACATATTATAAATAAATTACACCCAGACACAGAACAAACAATTGTGCTCATCACACAAAGTTTGTCCTGGGTGGGAATCGAACCCACGACCTCCGGCTTTGCAGTCAGGGTCACTAACCACTAGACCAACAGGCCTGTCACGATATCTGATATCGTTAAGTAGCGTTTACACAGGCAACTTTTTGAGCAATTATTGGTCGGCTCACTTTCCGATCAGAACAGTCTGATCCATACGAATTAATCTGGAACAATTAATGGAGCAAAAAGTAGCATCTTCAATGAAATGTGGCAATTGTTTCGGAAATATTGTTTCTAATTGCTCATACCATCAGGTGAGATAGTGGTCAAGCGCGTGCCTATTAATTATAAATAAAAATATATATCCCATATTGCTGTCTCTGTGTGTTTTTCTCAGAGTTTCTCCATATCGCTCAATATTGCCATTGCAAATTATTACGTAATGGTGCATTTACACATGCAGTTTTTTTGAGCAATCATTGAGCAGCAACTTCAATAAAATGCGGCAATTGTTTCGAAACTATTGTTTCTAATTGCATCTCTCTGTGTTTTGTTTTTTTTTAACATATTTATGTATTTCTAAGTTTCTTGCAGTTGCTCCATATCGCTAAACGTTGTTTCAAAACATATCATCACAATTAACGCAAGCTGCTGTTGCCGTAAATTGCTTGGTATCTTGTCGTCACAATCGACCGGAATTGCTTAAGATTGATCAATTTTCACTGCTTTAAATTGTCGCTTGGTGGTGTGGCCGTAAATTGCTTGATATTTTGTGACGTCAACGTCGACTAGTATTGCTTTAAGTAATATAAATTTTCATTGCCCGTGTAAACGCACCATTACAATCACTCTCCATTTAGAACAACAGTTAGTATAACGAACGAGCGTAAGAACTACTATCTTAGCTAAGAACTAGTATATTTAGGGAAAATGAACCTCGTTAGCAGGCTGGGCAAAATACCAGGACAGAGAAAATTCCCCTTCACCCATGTTACAGTAATTTACAACTTCGCAAACTTTCTTAAAATCCCAATCTAAGTATTTCAGCGAAGAGCCTAAGCACCAGAACTTAACTTGAAGTTTAAGATGTTTCGTCTCTTGCGTATGAAATGTGTACTATGTAGGTAAACATGAGAAACGGCCTAAGTTTTATCATACTGGGTACAACTACATAGATTTGCCATGTGGATGTGTTCAGAACTTAGATGGTATACCATCTCGAGGGAGTTATGTACTGAGAATTCTATTTTGTTCTTCGAAATTTTTATATCTAAAGTTCTTGGTACCTATATTGTCGCGTTATTAAGTTGTCGATTCAACGTCTTGTAGCCGTGACGTAAAATTTTATTGAAACCTTCTAAGAAAAGCTTGGGAACTATAAAAGTGTCATCAAAATGGTTTCTTTATATAGTGCGAACAGATTTTCCTAGTCTTATGAGACACGTACTGCGATAACGTGGCTATTGAGAAGTGCTACTTATTTGATATTAGACGAGGAAGTTATCTAAGGGAAAGGAGTCTTTTAGGGGGAGCAGGGTGCGAGGCGTGAGTTCATGTACGTATGTATGAGTCATTCTGACGTTTCGTTGTGTGTAAGTGTTTTTATTCGACTTTTTTTTAGTAGGTGTCATGCTTGGCGCATAAAAAACTCTTTAATATTTCGTTATGCTTTCTTCTCTTGGCAATATCTAAACCAATATGAATGCAAACTAATTTCATATTGTATTAAAGCTTAGGTACTATTTTGAAATAAAAATACAGCTACACTGTTACAGACGGTAAGTAGATTAATCCCAGAAAAGAAAAACATACAGACATTATCTTTACATTACTTGGTACCTAAATTACTTCTATAACTAGACAAACATATTTCTGGCTCTTCTCCCCCAGAGATTACCAAACCACTGAGTAAAAATAAATAATACAAGACACAAGTTGAGGACTACTTTGAGCCGAAACCTAATACATATAAATCTAATATATCTCCAACCTTTGTATGGAAGTAAAGAACTCCAGAGACAAAAATGAAAAGAGGGGAACTGTCTAGATTTCACAAGATAACTCCTCATGATTTATGGTATACTTTATTGTCCAATGTTTGTCACGGCGGATGAAAGATGGCCTGCACAAGACTTATGATTGAATGCCTGTTAAAGTAACAGATTTTCCTTTTATTTATCTTTAGAGAACTGCCTTAGTGCGAGTTTATAACGTACTCGATCACGTCAACGTTAATTTGTACTAAAACTGAATAAGCGTCGTCTGGTGACAATAATATATGAAATGTCCATTAAATTATAAAAAAGAAGACACACATACAAAAGAAGAGAAACATAACTTATTAAAAAAAATAACTTAGACAATTTTTGCTAAATAAAAGCTACTACACAGTAAACAAATATCTAAGTGATACACATATAAAGTCATTAACATAACTTAAGTGCTTACTCGAGACTAAAGTCAAATCAAATCAAATTAAAAAAAAAAAAAAAAAAAGAATATAATAGTAGTTTGCTAAGTAATGTTATATTGTAATGTTGTGTTGTGTGTGGTTGTTGTTGTATTGCCTTGTAGTGTTGTTGTATTGTTGTGTGTATTGTTGTTATGTTATATAATTAAAAAATGCTCCTCTCTCCTAACTAACTTATTTGCTGTGGCCTACAAGGTCCGTATGATCTTATTATAAGTTTACCACCTAAGAATACCTACATGTGGATTGCAGTAAAAGTATTGATTACTGAGTGTTAAGTATAATGGTTTTTTTTGGTTATTTTTAGATAGTTTTTTTTTTCTTGAAAGGAGAAAACGGAAAACTTATGAAATCTCTTTAGTGTCCATCTATTTGTACGTCTGTCTGTCTGTCTGTCATTGATGATTCATCTTTTAAACACAGTGCCTAAGCTAAAAGGTTTTTACGCTGTAATAAAATTATTGATGTATTGTATCTTTCTTTTACGTACATACACGCATGCCTTTACTTTATATAAGGTGGGGCGCGGCGCGGTGTTCCAGTTAAGTGAATTTATTAAGGCTAGGGTCTACATTCGATGAACCTTTGGTTTAAATAGGGTTAGAACGTTAGGGTTTGCTAGACTTGTAGTCTACAATAAATATTGGCTGTATGTGTACAAGATAATGAAGCATCTTTTATCTTGTTCTTCTGAACTACATATTGTGTCGTGGTAATATCCAGTCAGTTAAATGAGCAGATGACACAGTAGCCATCGCTGGTGAATCTTGAAGAGTTGACACAGATTTATGGAGATTGGTACAACAAAAAAGAGGCGAAACCTTAAACCCAAGCCGCTGCAGCAGAAGAAGACTCCCCGGGCGTCAGGCTAAGGACCCAGGACTTAACAACTTTTAAAAGGAGGATGTGATGCGAGAGGGTATGTCCTGCAGTGGGACAGAACATGCTGAAATAGATTATCAATCGGATATGGTTTAAATTGATCGATAGTTTAATGTGTATACAACGTGATGTAACAGAATAAACGCAATACCTCTTAAGGGGTCATTGTACTCATCATTATGAACAACTTTCACTATGAGACCAACAATGAAATCGCGAAAAAAAATCGACTGCTCCATACATTTCTGTGCGCATAACTCGACAAAATGTACTGAACAGCATATTTTTTTTTCGCGATTTCTTGTAATATTGGATAGATATTCTGTGTACGTTGTATGTGCCATTATTGTATAAAGCTAAACAAGAGTGAAAAGGCCTTGTTTCTTAAAAAAAAAAACAGCTCGGTAATCGCACCATGGAGAGGAGAAGTGACAGATTATTTACTCGACGGGTTGGTTGATACCAAGAGTGACGAGGCGGTAAGCTACGACCCGACGATATTAACTAGAATATTATAAAACGAGACACAGATATGATCTTCATTACCCCAGTCATACAGAACATAATTCAAACCCATATAAAAATAATGTGAACAGTAAAATTCCATATTTTTATACTATCTGACATTAGTATTTGATAACCTGAAGTGGGTACCATGAAGAAATAAATTTGACATTACATTCAACGAGGCACACATTTTTTTACTATTTCACTGCTGTATGATTGGATTGTATATTAATTTGCCAATTAATGTCTAGGTTACTAGGTTATATAGAAAAACTGAATATTTGGGGCTGAAAGATTCTGAAGTGGTGACCGCTTACCGGAAGACTCAGCATTGGAAAACCTCCCACAAAGTGGACTGATGACCTGGTGAATGCCGCGAGAATTCGGGCTAGCGAGACGCTCATGATAGACCAATGTGCGACACTTGGAAGTCTTTGTCCAGCAGTAGACGTTTTGCAATTGACATGATGATGTCAATAAATCAACCGTATTATAGCTACGATAAAGTTCAAAGTATCTAACATAATTTTCGATTTTTGCCTAAAGATCTACTCGAAATATTCAGGCCATTAGGTCCATCCTATTAGGGGCTGTATGTAGAACATCTAAGAAAAAATCTGAATCGTTACGTAAATTAATCGTTACGTACGTTCACGATATTTTCTAGTGTTTCTAACACAAAAATAATTTTGTTGTTGTTTAAAAAGCTTTTGTTTTTTCCCCAGAATATGCAGACCTTAATGACTGCTACAAATTAGTAGAGTTGTCTTTCAAAAAACAACCATTGTCAAATAAAACCTTCAATCCGATTCTACTCATAGTAAAAACATACCACATAAAACACAGGTTAATCAAGTTAATTAAGTACACGTTCCTGACAATCATTCTCAGCTAATTTCAGTGGCGCATGTAGTGGGTAGGGTAGGATAGATTGCGCCTGTCATGCTGTGTGTGAATTAGCTGGCGTATCGCGTACACACATTGGGCCACGCGGCCACTGGGACAGACAGTTGATTATGTCGCTTCGTGCCTCAAAGAGAGGTGTTCATTTGTTCGATTCTAATTGATCTGTCGCAGTTTATCGAGGAGAGTGAAAGGTGTTGATTAGCTGCTCAATTTAGAGACAACATTTATGCCCACATACGGACGTACCTAGTCGAGAAAATTATTGTAGGTTGCTTCGTTCGCAAGAAAAATTTTATCCCTGTATGACCTATTTTGGGAAGGAATTTATGAAAATCCTTTCTTAGCGAATGCCTTTGTCTTCACAAGAAAATTGCTAAAAATTACATTGTGTATTTTGTCGTCTGTTTTTTTTTGTAACGAGCAATTCACTTAGCTATAATATTCGACCTTTGTATTTGTGAAATGTGTGTGTATTTTTGTGAAAATGTTTAGGCTTTCCTAAAGGTTAGACTCCTAATAATTCTAACCAAACACCACCTGTTTTTTTCTCTAGGCCAACATAAGTTCATGTTTTATATTCAACAGAAAAGGCGCACGCAACAAAAACATTTATGTAAATTCGTTCAACCTGAATCTGATAGTAACACAACTACCACCAAATAGTTATTTCAATCACAGCTACAAAATGTAACATCAAGCGCCACAAAGCAAAAATCGCGCTATAAAGCCATCTCCAGCGACCGCTTTATCAATTTCACAAAACGCGGAAACGGTACAAAAACCCCCGTGGTTGGGCGAGCTCATTTTTATTCAAACCGATTCTCATGCAGCGTTTATGGGTCCAACTTTCGCAAACCCTGCGTCTACACCGGCTGGCAATAATTGCCTGTTGTAACTTTTTTGTTTAGTAGTCTCGTATCTTGCGCCGTTTTGGGTAACCGGTGTTCCCTTAAATTGAAATGTTATGTTTCTGTGATATGAATTTTTTGTGGTATAAACTTGTGTTGCTTTTTGTTTTCAAATTTTATTTTTAGAATTTATTTTTGTTACCTGCCTTGGGCAAATGGAAACATGTGTCCATTGAAAAATATAGATATACAATACCCGACCGAGAAATGTGAGAATATTAATATTTACGAAAAATCCATTTTCGTTTTTACAAGAGAACGAGGTCAAAATCGTACCTAAAATTTAATTGGGCTGGCAAATGAGACTGTTTGTGTGTCTATGTTAGTAACTACTTGTATATGTGTAGTACATACAACTTTAATATAGAACCTTGAAACGGTATTTACCCCGTTTTGTAGAAAACGACAAAAGATTAGGCGAACCTTTATTAAACGGAGAGCTCTGTTCAGCACCAAATGTTTTAAATAATAATATATTAAAACCCTTAACACCCACTTACGAGATTGTCAACCTTTTTAATTTTTAAACTTAATCCTCAAACCATTGCTTAAAACGTGTACCACACATTTGTGAATTATTCAGGATAAAAGAAAAAGATCTCCATTTGAGCTAAAGAATTTTACCCTTTTGTTGGTAGGATGTAATTTTTTGTTTTCAATTCAATCAGAATAGGTTACGTAAAGATTTGAAGCCCGACCTCAAAACATAAAGTTTCGAATAACGTATAAAATAACATCACTTTTCAAGAAGTCCATGGTGGTAGATTCATTGTTCAACCTCAGATTAATTGCCACCATCGCGATGGGGCATGGTATATTGTCATTAGAACTTAAAAACATTACCGTCCTTGCAGTCGGGTAAATTATTGGATTTTAGAAATAGTTAGTAACAGACAAGATTGATTGTTCAAGACAATAACTGGTAAAAATAGGGATGTTTTAAAAAAAAATCTAATTAGTCCGTCAGATAGATTTCCAAAAAATGTTGGACACGTTTTTTTCTTTTTTTACGTAAACATATAATGAAAACAGTATGCAGTGCGTTGAAAACTCGTGTGACGTCACAGACCGATACAATTTTTACTGGAAAGTGACGTCACAAGCCCCCACTCCTGATCTTTGATGCGTTTTATTTTCGTCAACAATTATTGATTTGATATAGGAAAAAAAAACGTATCCAATATTTTTTTATCGATAATCTAACTGACGGACTAAATAGAATCATAGTTTTTTACTAGGGAAACATCCATATAGGAAGGGTATATTGCAGTAGATATAAAAAAAGCTTTTTCACAAAAAAAAGAAACCGACTTCCAAAAAACACTAAAAAGTTTAAAATAACTTTAATTTCGGTAGTCGGTGTCAAATAACGAAGAAGCAACCAAAAACACCGACTACCGAAATTTTTTGGAAGTCGGTTTACCGTTTTTTGGAAGTCGGTTTCTTTTTTTTGTGAAAAAGCTTTTTATTTTTCACTTTTTAGTGGTAAACCCACACATAACAACACCACTGGAAAGTCACAAGAAAGCAAAAATACGCAATTTCATACACATGGATAATTTTTCCACATATTTTTTCCAGCTATTTGGATTTAAAAACCAAACTACAGAACCGATTTGGATAAAATTTCAATGGGACCATTTGAAAAGTACACCCTATCCAACAAAAACTTCAAAATCAAAAGAATTTTCAAATCGGTTGGCAAGCGACGGAGTTATGCGCGAACAAACATAAAAAAAAAAACATACAAACATCTGAATTGAGAACCTCCTCCTTTTTTAGAAGTCGGTTAAAAAGCAAAGCAAATCACAAAAAGTTGCTTACAACATGAAACACGTCGAATAATCAAATAACTAATCTTATGAAACCAGACAGTTTCGCTCCTTGAAATATTATAAGACTTTAAGAAGATTCTTATGAGCCAAAAATTCTTCTGTGATTTATAACTATCATTAATCTTGAATACAAATTAGATCGCGACCTTGCTGTTCGTACAGACGCTTGTCGATCTCAATATTTTATCGAAAAGGATGAATATAAGGGTTTTTGCACACTGGCAACACTTATTTTTACCGGAAAGTTGGCTATTCCTAGTTGGTGTATAACAGTAGTTGAAATTAATAAAATGAAGAAGTCCAAACCGAAATTTATCAAGAAAAACGAAACATGGTTTATTAATCGGGTCCCTATGAAGAGATAGGGATAGGCCAAGCTAAAAGCAATCAACTATACCGCGAATGCGTGCAGGAAAACCGCGGCAGCTACTTTAAATTGTCTTGTGGCATCCCCGAAATAAGTATGGTTGCGATGAAGTTGTACCAACACGAATTTCACCAACGAGCTGTACCAAGTTTATTGTTGCTTGCGTTTGTGGTTGCGATGTTGGCCAAAAGTTTGCGACTGCTGTCGAATGCGACTGTAATTTGTCGTACGTGTGTGTAAACTAAGAAGGTTCAAGTTTTACTCGCTACGCTTATCTTCGCACGTTGTTGAATGAGAGCCTGGTCGAAAAATGTGAAGAATTTGACCATCACGACACTATTGAACTTCGTAAGAAGTAGGTAGTAAATTTACATGTAATTAAGACAGTTTTCTGTTCACGACGCCTTGTACACAGATTCTAGAGCTTCTTTTTTGGAAAGGTAATCATCAATTGACTTCTTCCGCTCTGTGTGGAGAATCTTACTGACTAAAACCCAATCGTGTTCCTCTTTATGCCCGTTGCGTTCCAGGGCCACGGTGACTCTTTCGAACAAATTCCGCAACCCTGGCGGGCTCTGGCCCTAATGGGTCCCATCTACTTTGCTGACATCTCTTTGAGGCATGCGTGGAACACAACGTGCCGTCGACCCGGGCCTGGTTGCAACGCAAGCCCGCGTAATTCTGGCACTTGCCTTACAAAAAGTACGAAGCTAGCATAAATTTAAGATGGTTTGCAATAATGTAGTACATCTACCTCTTTTTTGTGCTTTTTCATTTTTGTGCTCGGCCACATTTTGCTGCGTTTGGTTGTGGTCGGTTTGAATAGGCCCTAACTTACTTTCATTCATCCTTTTTAGAAAGGTTGAGTACAAACCCCACTCGAGTGGGAAACTGAGTTAATTAGATCCTTTTCTTCACCTCATTCAAATTGAATTATGTGGGTTTTTGAAGGGAAAAGTATGTCGGTGTGTACCGTGCCTAATGGTTAGTAAAAATATTTGGATGGTGCTTCACGTTGAGTATTTGGCATTCAACTGGCCAAGTATTCTATAACTTTGTTGAATTTTAATAACATACTTGGTTTTGCCGGCAGTTTCGCCTGCGTGGAAGTTGAAAATCATCCCTGGGGTAGGTTGGTACGGAGAAAAAAATCCTACAACTACGTCTTAATTTAGGCCATGGTTGAGTTCCAAATACGTTCAGCCTTCAAAGCCGACTGATATAAAAAAAATAATATAATTGCTTGCCTGTCGGTCTTCTACAGATTGTTGCGCAGGAACTTCACGACCTGATCCCACCATCGCCTTTTTAGTCGTACTCAGCGCTTCTCCTCCACATTTATTATGCGCACAGCCAAAGTGTCCACAAATAGCCCGTCTGCCTTCAAAGCAAAAGTGAACAGGCATCTTATGGGCACGCTCGCTCCATCATAGACCTCATCTGTCGCTTTCCATCAGGCGGGATCGAGGTCAAGAGCAAGACTATTCCTCAATAACAAAAAAAAAACAAACTTTCTCATTTATAAAGCAGGATATTCGCAAGGATAGCATAGAAGAGTAGGGCAAACAATTACAAAAGGTGCTCGAAAAAATGTAGACATTTTGTCCCTCTGAGTTACGATTATGGATGTTCATAATGCACAATAATCTACTTCAAAACACATCAATCAAATACCTTTCAGAATTTTTATACAAAAGACCAATAATGATTCATTGGGCATCTTGCTCCCACCCCGTGCTTTGCATTTTTACTGAAAAATAGAACACATAATTATTTTACGAGTACCCACTCGGTAAAATAATTATGTGTTCTATTTTTAAATAGATTTTAATACTAGCCTTGTTTCTTCAAAGATTCACTCTTATGTTTTCTTAAAGAACTCAAGCGACCTTAACTCAAAATATACAAAGAAAACTGGAACATAAAAAAGCCAAGAATGATCAAAATTTAACCTGGCAATTTTTTTCGTTTAATTACGTAATACTTAACCTAACAAATACCTTTCGTTTACTTACGTATACCAGCGTATACCGTACAATGGGGGGTCGAACCGTTGTTCAAGTCCGTATCGTTTCATAGCAAGCACAATAGATTGTAAACGGAGCTGCGCGCGGAAGCAGCGTGTATCAATAATGTATAAGAGTAATTTACATTTAATGTACAGGTTTAAAATCTACTGAGAGGTAAGTTGGTACATAGCTTTCTATAGAATTGAACGTGCTGCGAATTTATTTATGTAGGAACTTGGATTTTTCATGCTGTGGGAGTGTTGAAAAGCTTTGCAGGGACAGTTGCTTTTAAGAAACTGACATACGAGTACGGTATTCATTGAGAACAGTACCATCTTCTGAACTTTTGTTGATTCTATACACCTGACTGCCAATTATACAAATTTTTAAGAGGGCGCCGAGCGCACAGTGGCGCCCTCATCGTTTGTTTGGTTATTTCTTTTATTTTGGAATGAAAATGCAGAAAATAAGCACGTTAAGTTGTGCTCCACAAGATTATACGTTAATATTATTATAAACGGTAGTTATCAGCCGAAAGACGGCCACTACTGGACAAAGCATAATCACCACGCTTGGCAGGCGGGTTGGCGATCTCAGTGTAGCTGTTGCAATGTACCTACAGAGAATGCTGCTGCCCATTCTCTGGTCAGTCCCTTAGTCACCTCTTACGATACCCACGGGAAGTGATGGGAAGGTGCTATTTTTTACGTCCGATACCATACGGAACAAATATTCTTTGCAAATATGCTTTGTTCATAATTGTTTACCAACGTAATCGCCAATGAAATGCCACTTGGTCTGGGTGTTTAAGAATTCGTAAAACCACAATAAAGGAATGGCAGTAGCTAGCGACAGTGAATCCATAATTTTATATAATGTAGAATTGACAAGTAAAGTTATTACCAGCAGTATCGCATTAAACTTCACCGATAACAGAGTTGGGATTACTTATTTAAAACCTTTGCTGAATTTAATGATGATATACGCAATTTTACCGCAAAAGTATGAGTTGCGTAGATGTAATCATATAATCTGAATTTAAATGATCGCGACAGTGATTTATAGTAATTTGGTATTTTTATTAGCTATACATAATATAATTCTTTTTAACTAACGGCTGAACCAAGCATTGAGTTGGAATACATATTTTTGTCATGTATTGTTTTGATGACATATAGGTAGAGATTTTGAAGACAATTTTGAAAGATTCGAATCTCCCGAGACCTATTCTGTAATAACTACACTACAAGGCTACTTTTTATCTCAGAATGGTGAATTAAGGCCGATTCACACATTCAGTTGAGTCACAGTACCAGCACTGTACCGGAACCGTGATAATTATTATTTCATACAATCTCTATAAACGCGTCCACACCTGTCAGTGTCCGCAACGACACAGTGCTCTCACTGACAGGTGTGAACGCGTTCATACTGTGTTGGTACTGTGACTTCACTGATATGTGAATCGGCCTTTTTAAAGCTTATTGAAATCGTGTTTTTTTCAGAATGAAAACTAAGTAAGTAATTCACGCCACTCATGAATAGAGCAGATATCTTTCAGTGAAAGAATTTTCGTAATCGGATTAATATTTCCAATTCCAAAGATAACTTATCAACAAACAACCAATTTCAAGTCTTTTTAATATTAAGCTTAGAGAAATTTCAACCATAATGAACTGCAGCCATGCCTGTTTACAAAGTTATCAGTGAAGTGAAACCCAACAAATACTTCATCTTTCTTGAAGAGCGGAGTCTCCTAACACAGGCATCAACAAGCTTAAAAGGAGGCTCCTATCATAAACTAATTTAAACTAGTTGGTACAGAAATAAACATTGTTGTATTTGTGTTTTGTATTGCTAACATACATAACAGGTACATGAATGTATGTAGTTAAGTACCTTCTAGTACCTACCTATCAACGATGCCTGATATTGTTAGATAAGACGCGCAGACTTCGACAACAGCTTAGCGTGTTCTCTGAGGTGTTCAGATAAATTGATTTAGCGGTAGCAATTTATTGCTCGTGTGTTGTAAGAAGAAGTTGCTCCTAGGGAATTGGAACTACTGACGTTATTTTCGAACTTAGTAACTAGTTTCAATAACAGATTAGGATTTCGATAAGTTTAAGTTTTTGGCTGGGCAAAAAAATATTATTATTATTTATTATTATTTATTAATGATCAAAAAGGTACATTTTAGGCTTTATAACGTACATAATGTCCAACAAAACTATTACACATAGTTTGTCTGTTGGATCAAAATTATTACTATTTACTGTAGCTCTGTAGTATCAAAATTATTATGATTTAGCGTAGGTAATAATTTAGTATCTCATCATCATCATCATCATTATATCAGCCGAAAGACGTCCACTGCTGGACAAAGCACCCCCCAAGGAGGGGGAATTGTTGCCATAATCGCCACGCTTGGCAGGCGGGTTGGCGATCGCAGTGTAGCTGTAGCAATGTACCTACAGAGAATGCTGCTGCCCATTCTGTGGCGAGGCCCTTAGTCACCTCTTACGACACCCACGCGAAGTGATGGGGTAGTACTATTCTTTTACGTCCGACACCATACGGAATATCTAGTATCTACTTGGGGTTTACTCAAATTTAAAGCTATTATTTCCATAAAATCATTATCTTTAGGCACTTTTAAAGTGTCATAGAGTCAGCCGGTCAGAAAGTTGGAGGTACACAAAGTCAAGAAGGGTAGACATCTTAAACCATGATTGAAAGTATCTATTTATTATTTAATCTAACAATTTTATGAATAATTAATGTACATACAAATAACAAACAGACAAGAAGAAGGATGAATATTTATACTGGGTAATTTTTTTTCCAGTGCGCAAACTTTAAGAACCACTTCTGCCCATGTAAATGAACAACTTTCCCCAAGAAAGCCATAGTCAATTCCAAAAAAAAAAATTGAGTCTCCCATACAAATTGTGGTCAGTTGATGACAATTTTGTATGGGAAGTTCAAATTTTTCAAGAAATCAGCTTAGCCATTTTTGCGCAAAAAAGCGATAAACCTCATCTCGAACTTTCGATCAAGGATTTTTAAACGTAAAAGATATCAGCAAGGATTTTTAGTTCATCGTTTCAAGACATTTTAACAAGCCAAATTGCTAGCCTCAGACGTCTAATAAGAAATAATGTTGTGGACACAAAGCGGACAATGAGCCACTTTATATATTTTCTTTTTACCACTAACAGAGACACAAAAATGTTACGACATTTTAAACTTTTGTTGAAGCTGAAAGCATTATTCTTATTCATTGTGTACTTTTAAAGAAAATGGAAAGGTTTTTTTTTAAAGTCCGAATTCGAAACGTTTTTTTATTTAGCTTTACGTATATGGCAACTCCAGAAAAAAACAAATGATTTATTGAATCGGGTTTAAACAGGTCTGTACCTGTTTAAACCCGATTCAATAAATCATTTCAACCTTTCCACTGTTGGAAAGGTGGTCTATATACCACCAGTGTAAACCTAATAGCAGGATTTTACTATGCATAAGCTAAATTAAAAACCAATTTCTGCCAAATGTGAGTCGATCTTGTACACGAAGATTTCCATAACAAAATAGACGTATCGTGATTGAGCAAACTATGTCCGCTCCTCCTGTCTTGTCTTCTACTACGGTTGATGAGATATAGTCCGTTGACAGACATACAGACAAATAGCAGAGACTTTGTTGTAGGGTGTCGTTGCTTAGTCTTTACACACGGGACCCGACAACAGAAGTAGTAGGTACACACAAAGGAAAATATGAATGCTACACACCAACTATACATTATCTAAAAAATAAATTTAATTTAATCAATAAGAATAGGTACCGAAAACTATCACTATGACATAGTTTAACTCCATCGGTTAATGAATAAAGAGATAAAATAGAAAATATCAAATAATACCTATGCCTAAACCTAATAGTTATCATTGAATCACAATATTACGATTAGTAACTTAGAACTCTACATTAAAATAAAAAGGTCGTTAATCAAAAGTTCTAATAATAAGACCTTCCTTTATTTACATAAGAAAAGTATTAAAAGCGTGGGTAGGAACATTTCTTGACATACGCCTACTCCAAGTAACGCCGTCCCTTAGGACTTGTTCGAAAGTCTACTTCAATAAAGAATGGAAAGATGAAGCCATTTTATAATAAAACTTTAGTGTTTTTAATATGCAAAATATATCACGAGTTTTTCTTTATTTTTATTAAGATGAAAACGGGGTATTCCTAGAAAAGACTAACTACGCAGACCAATTTAAAGAGTTTGGAAATTGTGAAACACAATGGAAAGTTAGGAATCAAAAATATTCCCATCTCTTTATTGCAACCTCGACTAAAAGAGACATTAATATTACATAAAAACTCAAAGAAAAAATGGATTACTAATTTTAAATCGGACACATATACGAAAACGGTTGTAAAAAGGTGTAGCCATTTATTAATAACTTATTAAACTAAAATGTAAACAAAGGAAAATTGGTAACTAATTATACGTACCTACTCATTAATTAAAATATTGGAGCGAGCTAATAACAACGAATGATAACCGACGACCTATAGGAATTATTGTGTTGCAGCTGTTGTTTATCGAACCAGCTAATTAGGAATTAAAACAATCGCTGTGGACAGTTTTTATTATTTAAATGCTTGCGTCTGAAAACAATCTTACCTGATGGAAAGCGACGATGGAGCACGCTTGCCTAGAAGTAGGTAACCTGCAGTGCGATTCTGTAAACATGTCGAAGTGAATGCTTGGGTGAAGTGATCACAAAGTGAGCTGTCAATCTATGTAATCCAGATGAAATGACAGCTCACTTCGTGATCACTTCACCTGTGTTTCCACGGTAAGAGGTTGACTGATATACTGGCTGTTCACTCTTGACTTACAAGAAGATATGAAATATGAATAGAAGTTTATGTGGGGAAAATGGAGTCCCTACTCTACAACATTTTGATGTTCTGAATATTGGATCCATAATGGTCGTGCCCACAGACATAATATGCCTGATTGACAAAGAAGGTGAAGCCGCTGGAAAAAAAACCAAAACCTAATTAATAAATCATGTTATTCTATATTGGGAACCATTACGGCCGTGCCAACAAAACAAAATTTTAACCAGTGCAAAATAATTTCTACAGACTACCCGAGTTTCTTCAAAAGGGTTGGAAAATACATTGAAAGGATAATCTTGTTGGCGAGGCGAGCAAATCATGCTATACATCATCTATCTGTAGTTTGTTTTTCGCCTCCGCTCTTTCTTAAGACGATGAAAACTGCTTGTCATATCGAAAGAGAATTTAACACCTTTTTTTAACAGGTTTATAATTTTAAATGATGCTCCTTATCGCACGTAACAGACATTTTGCAACAGAGGGCTGGCCAGAAAATAGTGTCAATCATGACATGTATTGAAACCGCTATTTGAACCACTCATCTGCACTCATCAACGTGGTTATAGACTGGCAGTTTCTTTGTAAGTTGGAAAAAAAAATACAAGATCTGAAATAGGGGATTTCAGATCTTGTATTTTTTTTTCCAATTGTAAATCTAAACCAAACAGGAATGGGGGAATTTTTGTCTGTTTGTACGGGACAAACATACAAAAATGTCATCAAAATCTGTCCAGTATTTGAGGTGGAGTTCATATATAGCGAATGGTACTTCGTTTTAACCCGTTGTCGTTGTCTTGTGTTGTTGTTTTCTAAAAAAATATGGATTATTTAGGTGTACCTACATTCACTGTGTCTTCACCACACAAACTCTTCATCGAATACCATTTGAGTTCAAACAAAAAATCATGTCACAGAAAAATAAAACACTTATTTATTGACCTCGCTCCCCTTTCCAGATAAATCTTTTATCTCAGTAAGTGCTAACGCTCACAAAAAGTACCAAATTGACCTTTAGACTCCACATTCACCTGTGATCCAACACAAATCACCTCATTCAAGTACAACCGAGTCTATTGTCAGTCATTTGTGAGACGATCTCGGGTTAACAACGAATGTCCGTGTGTCCGCCTTTTATTCAATTTAGTACACGGAACGTAATGATACGAGGGGACAAAGAACTGTTCTTTGTGAACTGATAAAAGGAACTGTGATATGTATTTTGGACATCATTATTATGTCTTTGCTACGTGGCGTGATTGGGTACATTTTTTAGACTTTAGTTACGTCATTCGGCAAACTTAATGAGGATTTTTTCAATGGTTATTTGTCTACTACCTATCAAATATGTACAGTACAACAGACTCGGCAATCATCGTATTTCCGAATACAAACGAATGCTAATTTCAATGTCTATCAATTTTAATTTGAATTCAGAACTAAGTACTTTATTATTATAAAGTTAACACGCGATGATTGCCGAGGGACAAAAAGAAAATAGTTGTACTATACGAGTAGGTATATGAATGAAAAAAAACCCTCTTTGAAATTGTTATTAACAAAATTGAATTAATAAAAAAAAATATGGCTTTTGAAATTATTATTCCGTGTCACGCTAAACTTCTTTGGTACCGAATGGTGCGAGAACACTCATGGCGTTACTTGCATGATTATAACGTCAGGCGCTTGTTGCGTTGTCTCTGTTGATCACAGATCGTAAGATTTTTACCTTGTCTTATGTCTCGAGGTAACGAGAAATCTCATCCTAAATCTAGCAAACCCTGAGACTTACCTACAGTCTAAACAAAATGGCAAAATTTTGCAAATTATCTTCTGTCACTTGCGATTTGACCTCTACAACCCAATTACTACATAACACCAATATTCCAGGGTTAAACCAGCTGTCAAATAGGGCTTTTGACGTTCCTAACGACGGTGACTCACAAAGGTCAGAAGGGTCATTACGCTGTGATGCTAAATATTCCAGCCAGGGATGATTATCGGCTAAAATGGTGCTGGTAAATCAATTTATTTTTGTTGATAACGGATCAGCTTTTCAACGTGCTTTCTGTAAAAGAGTTCTTTTTACTGGGACAAGCCCGCTACACATTCCCGACCACTACAACTCCTGAAAGTCTAGAATCAACAGTGGTAACCACCAGAAAAACACCAAGTCAATGAAGCCTGACAGGCCCCGGAAAAACGATTCAACAACAAAAGCGAGCGAAGAGTAGGAAAAAATAAAAGAAGCTCTTATTAAACAGAATGGCACGCATCTAAAATACTGATAATTCGAAATGCAGCTTAATTTACATCGGTGAACCGGCTTTTATGTTTCCCATGTAGGTACAATAAGTACTAACCCTCTAAAAGAAAGACCATGTTACGCAAGACGTCGAAATGTTCTTGTGGAATTTTTGTTTCGTGGATCGATACCCCGTTTCGACACAAATGTAGCAAATATTGTAACCGATGTAAGGAAAGCATTATGTTAACCCTCTGTCTGGGCCCGAATTTAGATGTAGGCTTGCCTGTCAATATTGTAGGCTGGTTAGAGACTATTTATCATGAATGCTAATGCGTATTAGACCTTAGATAAGAATAGTAATCCCTGGGAGTGTCGTAAAAAGGTAATAAAGCCTATCTGATGGATTATTTTTATCCTACTGGTTAGAAAGGATAAAATAAAGCTTAAGGTGAGAACCAATCTGAAGGTACTAACTTAGTGAACCTGTAAAAAAAACATTGCTAAATAAACTACCTTTACTTATATTTTTATAGCTGAAAGCAATTCCAATACGATTCAAATCGCTGCATAGTAGTACATTATTTCACTTAGTAACCAAATAAGGTAACTAAGTGAAATAAAGCTTTGGCATTTTAAATGACATTTTCATCACATTTTGTTAATAGATATTTCCCTCCCTATATTTTAACAGACAAACTAAGAAGCCTAACTTAAGTGGTAGTGGACAAATTGCTCACAGAACAGAAAGTAGTAGCGGCATTCAAGCCGCCACAGTCTAACCCTAAATCTATTACTATGCAGTCCAAAACGAAGTCGCATTTGGGTTTGGAACTTAATTACTGGGCTGTCATTATGTAAGTACCTACGATTTCATTGCCTTCGAGATTATAATTTATAGTCTGTCTCAGATTCTTGACGGCGTTAATGATCGAAGCCATTTGCGATTTAGCCTTCATTAGGGCTAGATGTATTGATTACTGAGATTGAGGATTTAAGGTTTTATTTAGTGTTATTTTGGGTTTGAGTTGTAAGTTGAGTCTATACAATGAAAAAGATTTGCATTCTTAATAATTTTTGCATTCATATTTATTTGCATTCATAATTGCTAAAATAGTTAGTCCGCGGGAGCATTGGAATGCTGGTTGACCTATAAAGGCGATGGCGATGACGCTATTAAATTAAATTCAATAGTTTACGTACCTATGGGTTAATAAATAATTTGAAATGGTTTGATGTTTTTATAAAACGTGGATTTTAAAAGATTTAAGCCTGCTTAGTACTTTTCAACCTCAAAATTGAAATTTCCAAGTAAATAAACATGATAAAATAAATCACTAATAATGCTAAATACGTTACCCTTCACCCGCGCATTATTAAAAACTTTCTTCGTAAAAATAGTAAAAAGTTTTCTAAATCAATCAACTCAAATTCTAAAAGAACTTCGAGGACCTAAAATGAAAATGTTTTCAGAATTAAACTTTAATTTCTTAATAATTACTCAACATTGTTAGCCCACTGATCGGTTTGTTCAAGAAATTGAGAGAGCTTTTGTTTGTATTTGAATTACCTAGATGAAATTGGGACGAAAGTTTTGCTGAGAATCTTTGTCAAAGTCTAGTATTTGGCACTAAACGAAGACCTATACAAATAAAAGTCGGCTAATAAAGAGGTCGGTTAACCTCGTTGGCAAATACATTATCAATGATTACTTTTTGTTAGTGTCATAGACAAAAACGACTAGGCTGTTACATTGTTGTGTCAATAATTTTAGGTTGAAAATGAAATAATGTTTGGTCTACTAACGAATTTGTCATTCTGTGGCCCAATTCTTTTATTTTTTAAGCAAAGTTCACATTCGCGTCTTCTGAGATGCGAAATACCAAATCTTTAAAAAAAGTGAGAAAAATTAGTTTTTTTACTGATTGCGACTAAAATGCGAATGTGAACATAGTTTAAAATAGTAGAATTGGCACTAGATGCAGTGAAAATTATTACGCCCTTATGCTACAGTTTTAAAGCATATAATACGAAATTGATGAAACGATGCATATGTTATCTGTTACCACCCTTTGACGACTGTTAGAGAATGCCTAAGGCCTTAAGTCCACCTTTGTCCCTTTGAGCAAGTATAAATAATTCATTACACCCAGTTTTGATCCCATGTAAATGAGAGAATAAAAAAACAAACTGACATTCTATCAGCAACACAGACAGTTAAAAGTTCAAATTGTTTTGGGATGTGTGACGTGATATTTCAGTATGTCAATCATAATTATATTTTTGACATTTAGAAACTCGTTCTCTCTTGTCACTTTCTTGAGGTCTTCTGGGTCCCAAATCTGTAAATCTGTATTTTTGGATTGGTTGGTACGTTTATTTCGTTCCTATATTTTTAACCGAATTTACCTCATATCTTCGGCATATAAGAACCGATTTGATATAATATAGTTTTATGTGAAAGCATATACTTTTCGATTGGTATATTGGAAATTTTATCAAAATCGGTTCCGTAGTTTGGTTTTTAAATCCAAATAGCTGGAAAAGATATATTATCCAAGTAAACAAAATTACGTTTTTTGTTTTCCTGTGATTTTCCAGTGGTGTTGTAAGGTATGGGGTAGGTACCACTAAAAAGTGAAAAATAAAAAACTAAAAAAAACCGACATATTTTTCACTTCATGTCGACTCGATTGAACACAGCGTCTCTTTGTAGAAAGATAATATCTTTGTGCATATTATGTAGTCACATGTCCCAATAATAAGTTAATAATTCCTCGGCTATATTTGGTAATGAATACTGTCACGTGAGTGAAGCTGTGAACAAATTAATTAAGTCAATTATGAGCCGCAGGGAACGAAATAATATTCTCGTATCGTCAAGAATATTATGTAGCGTTTAATGAAAAGGAAATATTTCGGTTTTACTGCAGCAGCAAAATAAAGCATAAGTTCAGACTTATGTTTTATTTTGCTACTTATTGAGACTAACTTTAGAAATCATCCCTCGATAAAAACTACGAACTGTTGCACATTCTTATAACCATCAATTTTATGTCCAGATTTTACAAAAATGTACTAAGTACCTGCTAAAAAATCAATGAGAAGAGAGACTGTATTATGTCATATTAAACAAAATCATTTTGCTATGCCTGAGGTTACGAAATAGCAAGGTCCAGCCAAACACTAAAAAGGATGGAACTACTTAAATTCTCAGTACGGTCGACTACAGGTCAGTGTTCACGGTTTTCCTAGTTTGAACTGAGAAATCATTGTTGAAATTTATAGAGCTGTCAAGTTCAAATTTGTTACTGTGGTTGTGTGGCTGATTGTACAAGTGGACGGATGAAGTACAATGTCTAACAGAATAAAGGCGTAATTGCACTCATCAAATTGTGAACAACAAATAATTTACTGCGCACACATTTATGTGAGCATAACTCGACAAAATGTGCTGAACAGCTGATATTTTTTTCGCGGTTTCGGTGTTACTCCCACTGTAAAAGTTATTCATAATGATGAGAACAATCACCAGGTATTGTTTATTTTGCTACACGTTGTATTTTATAATTCAATATGTATTTTGAGATCATTTCAATCCACTGCCACCATTTCAAGTATATATGTCGCAGTAAGATAGATAAAGCCGTAATATAGTTATATCACTAGGGATATAATTATATACCGTAACATAGTTATACGAAAGCGATTCTTTACTATCTCACTAGGAATATAGTTATAAAACCGTCGAAGTTTAGTGACATACTTATATTACTAGATTAAGTTCAGTGTTATAAATATATTAGGGTTTGTCTCAAAAAAGTCATACGAGTATTGTATCATATTGTCATCATATTGTAGTATATTAAAGCTTTTTTGAAAAATTGAAAAAATTTCAAAAGTGTGCCACTTTTTTGAGACAGACTCATTACTTGATTAAGCTTAGTGAAATAGAAATCTACCTATATTTTAGGTCGATTTTTAAATGATTTAAAATTTTATTAAAAAATGTGCTAAACGTATTTGAATATATGATATAGAGTTATTGTTCCAGAATTTGATAATCATCTCGAATTCAAATTCAAATATAGTAAGACGTGGATCCTCCTTACTCAAGCATAATGTAACTTAGGATCCTCACTCATAATGCGATCACCTCACATAGGTACTTGGCTACCTCGAGTGCATACCTACCGACTGGTCAAGAATTGTTCAGGAATTCCCTTATGCAGGGAATATATTGAGGGGATCAACTTGGGTCGCCTTCAAATAGATTTCGTCTGGTCAGGATTTGGTATTTGACAAAAATGTTGAGTAAAGAAGCGGCGAGGAAAAAGGTCGAATGCTTCAGATATTTTAGAACCTTTTTTAGTTTATTTTTGTACGATTTCAGTAACTTGTACATTAATTTATGAAAGTAACTACTGGCTAGAGGTGACAACGTAACCATTGATGTCTGTGAAGACAATGTATGCCAAGCTATGGGGCAGCATAGGTAAATCAGAAAGATAAAAATAACTCTGTGACGGAAAAACAAAAACTGATCCCTTAAAAATTTGATTTCCTTTAAAAAGACAAGTACCTATTCGTCAAAATTTTGCATGAATTAGTGTATAACCCTCAGAATACAGTGGCCTTAGTGCGAGTTTTAACGTTCTGGATCGCGTTAGCGTAAACGTCAATTTGTACTGAAACTGAATAAGCACTGTCTGGTGACACTCACGGATAACCTGTTTTTTTCTATACAATTTGACATAAGCGAACGTTTACGTTAACGCAATCGAGTACGTGAAAAAACTCACACTAAGCCCTCAGAAAAAACCAGAAACTGTCAATGCGCTCAAATGTGAAGCAGTAAAAACCACGCCGGAATGGCGTGATTCTTTAAATTGTCAATGAGTAAATGGCTGACGTGCAAGTCATAGTCAAGTGTGCCCCCCTCTGCCAGCTAAATAGTTGTTATAATTTTACCCTAAAAGAGGTAATGTCATGAAGCGTGGTGGTTACACTACGCGAATGGGTAAGGCACGGGTGGGGAGTTATTTTGGACACAATGAGCTGCGTACAAATGTGATTGAATACTCTTTCTGCTTTGTTCTGTAATCTGAGGTAAGACCCTTTTTAATTTTTAATTTTGCTACCGACCTTGTTGGTCAATCTATATTTAGTTCTTGTTAGTTCTACGAAATAATTCAATTCACGAGTGAATCTTATCACATTACAAACCTACGTATCAATAACATAGAACTAAAGTGATTCCTCCCACGATGCCAGAGTACTCAACTGATATATTTAATTATTCGCAGACGGTATTGTATTTACCTTATAAGTGACTTTTAGTAGATATAAATAATAATCATGTTGCTTACTTAGAGTATGCACAAAAATAATCAATTTATCTAGTTACACTAGACTAACTAACTACCTACCTACCTACTGACTGACTAACTTAATTCAATAAGTTAGTTAGTCTAGGCTAACTAGAAAAAATATATTAAAACTAGTCTGTCAATCAATATTGACAGACTAGTTTTAATATATTTTTTTTTAAATTTCATCTTTTATTTCGTTAGCCCGGGTTAACTGGTTAGTCCCGAAGACACGCCACGCCATAAACAGACTAACGATGGTAACTGGCCGTTACATAGAATCTGTGTGTGAAGTGCCAAATACTTGATTTATAGGAGATACCTATTAATAAAATCAATTGTACGTTACAAATGAACCTACTTACAGGAAAATTGTACACAACTTATTATATATTCTGCTGCATTAGCTGTAAGTCTTCCATGTACTAAATAAATAAAAATAATGACATCGGCCCAAGCTACAGGTATGCGTCCATAAATACTAAACATAAATACTAACATAAATACTAACATAACTCTATACCACACATTAAGTTACTGAGAAAATACGTAAGGACTGGGGGCTCTGGGATCTTTGACCATTAGAAGACATGTCAATTTGACATAATTGTTTTTGAAAGGCTAGTAAAATAAATTAAACTATAAATTTGTAACGTTACCCTTCGACTAGACCTTTAGCCCAGTACTAAGCGAAGCAGCGCTAGTAGGCACTAGTAGGGCTGAACTTGAACATCTATTCATGGAATACAATATTCCTCTGTCCCCTAGATTCCAAGGCATGTTTTCCAACTCGACTCCTCCTCGAATCACTTAATTAATTGGTATCTAAGCTTGTTATTTGTTCCGTCTTCCGTTGTCATGGATAAAGGTAGAAGGAGCCGAGTAAAAGTCCTTCAAAACTGACTTGGAATCTCTTAGATCTTGGATTCAATCATCTCTAATTTTCCAGTCATTTTAGTCTTCATACAAAGGAAGTTTATATCTAAGCAAGATAGAAAACTCTTTATTGATAAAACAACGTTCTTAGAACTGGGGCGACGAGTTTATCCCAATATTAGTCGAACAAACATTTGATCGAATGATTAGAAAAATCGAGTTTGAAAGGTTTTAGCGAGGAGTCGCGCTGTTTTATCGATATTGGTCTGAGCTTGCCTACTAATAAAAACGGAACATCCTTAGGCTATATTAATAATATGTTTTAGTTAAGTAAGTATAGTTAAATATCCTGCTCTGTCTATTTATACACTGATTCGACTGCTATCCTACCCTTCTGTCGCATGTGCTACTAGATATTTATTTTGAAATTATAAGTAGTGTCTTTGTTTTCTTTTATTTTTATGTAATCTTTTTAAAAAAGTGTATTCCGTACATAAATAAAAAAAAAACTAAACTGCTAGTTATTTTTGCAGTTTTCCTTCGGAAATATAATTTGCAGCTCATTTAGACTGACAATCTAATACAGTTGAGAAAACCTTTATTTGTCTATGTTAGAAATTAAAAAAAAAACTATCGAAAACTATAAAAATTCCTGGCCCCCATAATAAATCTATACGTAACCGTTTTGAGTCCGGACGAGAGCAATTTTTCGGCCAACGTTGAATCTTTGGCCTTTTTATCGTTTGAGCCGAGGACGACGTTCAGATACTTTTGTTATTTTCCGACAGAGATCGTTGGCAAGAGTTATGCATTTGTTTTTTGCGTAGAATTCGCTGGAACTTTTTCACTTGGATGTTTCTGTTCGGCCTAATTCCTGGCAGTTTCGGGAATTATTTTCTGTGTTTCTATTGGAAAATGTTATACCTACCTATAGAACAGAATGAGCGGAGTAACTAAAATATCAAAGGCAATCGTGTTTATTTTTCCTTTGAACTGATGTAGCAAAAATATTGTCGTAAATAAGGCGGTTGACCTTTTCACAAGCGAGACCTTTTATTGACTTTTGCTTAAAACAACTACGTAAACCCACCCTTTTATTCAAATAAACGCTGTCCTCAGGCCGTTCGCGTTCCCCTAAAGAAACACGGAAGCCGAATACGAATCCCGATTAATCGGCCCTTCACTAGTAGGTAACAACATTAAACGGTATACCTTGTTGAAATTCCCCACTGACGTCTGCGGGACGTATGTATTGGACGTGAAACGAATTTATTAATATAGTTGCCACGTATTTTTTATTTTAATATATTTTTTCGGTGGCAAACTTTTTCGTTTATCCCCCAGGGGTGACGGAGGAAGAATATTAATACATTCATCTCCAAAGAAGTGGATCAGTAGTGATGTGACTTAACGTGGTATTCGGCGACATTTTTATTTTGTTTTATTGTTTTCGTTTCGTTATAAGGAATCCGGTAAACGTGATAAGGGATCTAATCTTTTTGTTCAACCGTAATTATTCTAGACCTATCGTGTAGAGAGGTGCTGTTGAACGTAACTTATGGATCACTTTAGAAAGGTTCTGGGCTTGCATCCAAGGGTTTCGTTGACCCTTGTCACAGCCAAAACCTCTAGAAAGCTGTCACTTGTTAAGTTTTCTGGCGCGTAGTCGCTTCTCCTTTATTTTCCATTTTCGCTTACCTACATCAAAATAAAATTAGCATCTTAATCTTGCCTCTTGGGTTTGATACTTTAAAGAGGGAATAATCTAATATTATTTATGCGATCTGGAACGTTTGATGTCGAAGTTCAATTGGTTGGTAAATTACATAATCGAGAAGCCATTTTGAGCATCAAGCTGCTAATTGCTGTGCAGAGTCCCCCAATAATTGTTAGGCATGTAATTAGCAAATTGTTGGCGTCAGAAATTCTTCGCAAAAATTGGGTTGTTGTTAACACTCTCTATCTTTGTGAGTGTAACGCTATTAAGTCATTATAAGCCAATTTAGGGCGTGTTGTTGTATCAGAGTTATTAACATTATTGTGTGCGTGTGGTATTTTATTTGTTAGTTATTGGATATGCTGTAGTCATTGAGCTCTTGGCACAAGCTGAATTATTATTTAATAGCAATCATATGATATAAAGGATCATCGATTAGAAGTGCGGAGAAAAAGGTGTATTTTTTTTTTTAGACCTTTTTCTCCGAAATGAAATAGAAATTATAAAAAAAATTTACTTACTCGATACAAGATGTAACAGAAATAAACCATGTGGTTTTTAATGCACCTTTTCGGGTTTTGGGATCAACTTTAATTTGAGAAAAACATCCCCTTTTCAGGTTTTGCATTATTTCTATTACAACCTGTAGAGCTGCTGAGTCTACCGTTTACGACAGAATGGCCGTGGTGACACTATTATGAACGTCAAAACTACGGAACCCTGAAAACAGATCGATAACACCGATAAAACCATCCCTATTGCCGCTACCTCTATTACACAACCCCCTTCAATTACACAGCTATTTTGTCCAGTAGGTATCTATTACCTATAATCAGCTGACTATTGTCCGAAGCACCCGGTCTATCACAATCAGTCTACCAACGAAGCGTGCTTCTCCCTTATCAACGAGATCATTACTAGGGAATAAGGGGGTATTGTGTTACTGATAAGGATCGGTCCGTATCCCTGGATATGATTGCAGAAATGATTTGATAAATAATTTTGTGTTGGGCTGTGTTTATCAATATTTTTTTCATTTGTGGTGTCTTGAAGGGTTATGGTAAAGGAGGTAAGGTTTGATCTACATAGTAACTGACAAATGCTGGCCCTGCAAACAACTCAGCCACTCAACTCAGGTTCCAGAGGTCAATGTTTTTACACGTTAAGCCGCTGGTCCCGGCTGTCATTTGTAGATGGCAGTCGTTACAGATTGTCAGAAGCCAGGAAATCTGATTCCAGGTTTGCTAAGAACTACCGTTAATGGGTTGCGGAGGTCAGGCCACTCCTCGTAAAATACTGGTATTCAGCTGAATCCACTCCCAACATAGTTGAGAAAAAGCCAGGCAGAAGATGATTTTTTTTTTGTAAAATTAGGCCAGTGTGTCCAAGTTGATTAACTCCTTTTTTATGGATGAGAAATCATCAAACGACTCCTCCCGCTCTGGGCGGAGCGGAAGAGATCGAGTGTCAGACTCTTACTGAATAAAACCCATCCGTGCTCGTCCTAGTGCCCTTTGCTTTGCAGGGCCGCGGTAACTCTTTCGAACAGAATCCGCAAAAGAAACACCGAAACAAACTTAGATTAGGCTGTGCTTTGTTGTGTCTACCTCTAATATTCTCTGAAGTCTCGTAAATCAACAGTAATGATTCAAATACGATTACTTCTCATGGCAAGCCCCCTAGGATCTGACAACATGTGTACGGCCTACAGAACAGAGTTGTTCTGGATCTAGGAGTTACTGAATGTGAAGTTTCAGTGACCAAACACCTAAAAAATTCTACAGCAGTTTTAGTTGAGAAGATTGTTGGATTGCATTTACCTACTCGTACATGTTTGTCTACATAGCATAGTTACGTCGCTAGCGCGAATGATAAGACTGTGGTTTTGGGCCAAAAAAAATCCGATGATGCAGTTTTACGTTTCATACACACAGTTTTGGACATGGCCAACCACGCCCACCTAAAAATTCAAAATTCCTGTATATCTCCCCTCTCTTTCTGGGTTGCTAGTATTCGTGGACATGGGCAGCTATGATGAAAATTTGGTCAGTTGAACCAAATTAATTTATACACTCGTTCTCTTCGCATAAAATATTACCCTTAGAAGGAAATATTTCAGTTACCAAGACACGGGAAGTTGATTGATGTTTCTATCTATGTATAAGGATGTTTAGGAAAAAGTTGTGCAACGGTGAGTGGTACAAGACGAATCGATTATCTCAGTCGAGTGAGCGATTAGGTTAACAGGCTTGTAAGAGTATTTTCACCGCATTTGGTTGACGGCAGGGAAAAATGTCAGGGTGCTATTATAGTAAATAGATAGGAAAATTGTTTGTGGTGCCGGTAGGTACATATGATAGATATACATAGGTGCAAAGGCGGATTTAATGCTTTAGGCATTCTCTACTAGAGGCATTAAATGTTATATTAGAATTTGACTTTTCTTCTTACAAAATTCATAGACGTGTATAAATCTGTAGTATCTACTTACGAATAAATTGGGAATCGCCCTCTAGGGGATATACTATTTTATTTAAACTTTTTTTTTGTTATTTTTTTTTTAATTCAAAATTATAGTTTGTTGACCCATAAACCGGATGCGCCATGGCCGTGTCATGTTATGGGCATGGCATACTTGTTAGAGCATGATAATTTAGCTCGTTCATATTTTATTGTACTTTCTATATTGCTGTTGTGTTTTCTAACGTTAGTTGTGAAGTTACGAATATTTAGATTTTCACAATATTGAATTTGATTCTTACATAATTCCATCTAATGAATTCAATTCTAGAAAATTTCGTTTATTAGATGTTAATTATCGTATTATTTTACCAATAAATAATCAAATTCGAATTATAGTTACAGCTACATAACACCTTTTGGGCCTGAGTTGCCACGAATAAACAAATTTTTATTATTATTATTGTGGGGAAAGATTGTCTGTTTGTATAAGGTAACCTCTGAAACTAGTGGTAGGATTACGGAAGTTCTATCCATGATACAACGTCACCATCGCTGAGTTTAATATTCTATTTTTATCCCGGAAAATTCACGGGTACATGTGGGATAATCCATGTGAGCGAAGCTGCGGAAAAAGCTAGTCTTATTTATACTGATAGCTTCAACCTATTTCAGTGATATACCTAAGGCTGCGTTTCCACCAGAGATGTGTGATGATGCGTTGCGAGGGATGTGTTTTTATGCACCAATAGAATCGCTTGCGCTGAGCGAGACTAGGTAAATGAAGCGATGCTATTGGTTCATAACAAACATATCCCTCGCTACGCATCCTCGCACATCTCTGGTGGAAACGCAGCCTTATGTTGAAACTACATTGCAGCCTACTCAAATGCATCTGTAACTCATGTTTGGCAATAGCTTTGCCGAATGCTGAAGCAAGGAACATCAAACATCAATTTGGCAGGTGCAGGTCTGAGCTGAGTTGAATATGTAATAGAGTATTTTCTACACTACAAGCAATACGTATTTGGTGATGAAACCGTATTTCAAAATTCTAAGAAACGAAGACTTAAGAAATTCGATGAAAATACCTGCAAACAAGAAATTAACCTAAAAACTTGTAGAAAAGAAATTCTTGAAAAACAATTCTTGTAAATATTTGATAAGGCGTCCGGTGATACTACTCTTATGATTAAGTACTCTGTTATAGAAGAAAATCCCGTTTGTTTAGCTTACACGTGCCTGTCTACGATTAGAACAATACTAGGTAAGGGTATAACGTAACAACCTCCTGGTAATTATGCGTAGAACAAAGAGATATTTTAGATTACATAATTATAAAAGAAACTCTTTTTTTTTTTTAATAAAGCTGCTAGTTCCACCTCCACAGTATAGTACGACCGTTTAACAATTGAAAATGACATCCAAAAAGCTATTTGTCGTACCAAATTCGTAATTTTCCTGTACAGTTGGCGGATCCTCTGGCTTCTGGCCAGGACTACGGAATGCACTGGAACATATTTTTGAGATTTTCTTCGAATACTAAAATACGATTTTTAAACTGGATAAGACACAGCTATAAAGTTCAGAGGTGTACGGAGGATGAAGGCGTGTTCGGAAACGGGTTGATAAAAGATTTCTTAAAGCATTTTTATTTAATAACATTGCTTTACGCCTGCATTTTTTGATAGGGCCGACCGGAGGCCCTAGACAATGTGCCATTCAATTAGCAAATGCGACTGTCGAAATGCCAAAATGTAGGAATTTGATCACGTGACATTTCGATAGCATCTGTCAATCCCATACATTTTTGACGTATTGACAATCGCCTTCGCCACGCTACCGCTGACAGAATGTCACTTGTCTAGAGCCCCGGGTGGTATTAAATTTCGCTAGATATTTTTAAGAAGATACATGTTGTTGAAGGGAAGTTAGTTATCAATATCATGGAAGAACTTCAGACTACGGACTGCTACTGAAGCTTTCCTTATAGAAAAACAACATCGCTTTGACCGACTCAGGAATCGACCTCACGACAGCTAATCATGATTTCTCGCGTCGCGTTTTCGACCACTTGACCAATGACGCAGTATTTTATAGCACTTTTCTACCTAACAACTGGAATTAGATATGAAGCAGAACCAGCGTATAGTTTTATTTTACCTTCTATACAGCATTCCTCGTAATGGATTCATCCATCTTTTTTTCATGAAAATATTTCAGCACTTAGCAATTCAGCAACCGAGCCAGTTCTATCATTCATCGTATTTTTGTCTTTATTTTTGGCTAAGTGCTCGTATTCAATCACCGAAAAATTTGGAGCAGCCATACCTTTAGTTTTATGGAAAAAAATATAGTTCAGCGTAATAGAATATTGCACTCTCCAGTAAAATGATTGAAATAATTGCTAGATGTCATGTTGTGTTGCCTCACCTAAATCTATACTTATATTATAAAGAGGAAAGATTTGTATTTTTAACCGACTTCTAAAAAGGAGGATATTCTCAATTCGGATGTTTGTATTTTTTTTTATGTTTGTTCGCGCATAACTCCGTCGCTTGCCAACCGATTTGAAAAATTCTTTTTTCGTTGGAAAAATCAAACCAATGCAATGGGACCATTTGGGAAGTATACTTCCCAAATGTCCCATTGATTTGATTTTATCAAAATCGGTTCGTGTGTGTGTTTGTTTGTAATGAATAAACTCAAAAACTACTGTGCCCATTTCAAAAATTATTTTCTTTAACTATTCTCACCAATAGAAAGGTACATTATTAGGGATTAATATAGGCTATACTTTATCCACGTATTCCCACGGGAACGGGAATGACGCGGGTGAAACTGCGGCGTGCTGCTAGTATTTTATTATATTCGTTGCTCAGTGGCAGAACCGGTTCAGAATTGGCTCTACTCGCCTGCACAGAACTATAATTTTTTCAACATTATTTTGTGCTATAATAATCCTTGGGACATGTTTGAGCTATTTTGGGAAAAAAATCTTCTGCAAACCATATCCACCCAATGCTGAGTGTATTGCATGCCAATCTACCTGGTCTTGGGCCATCGTTATCTAGCTCTTGTCAAGGTCTTCACTTCACGTCATTACTTTGGCAAGATCATTGGCTCGTCTGATTCGAGGCCTACCTAGGGATCTATAGTAGATATACAAGACTTAGTTTTATTACGGTATGTTCCGATATCACTATACAAAAAACTTGGGTTTTTAACACACCCATAAATAAAGTAATAGAATTTTCCTATAACATAATATTGTGCCAAAATTATACAAAGATTAGCCGGAATGTTCAAGCTACCCTCCATTACCCAAATTAAACTTAATAAATAATATTAGCCGTTTGGGAGCGACACGGTAATTAAATTTAGCGCTTATGCTTTCATTAATAAAGTCCATATTTACGTGTTAATTAGGTTTAATTTACATACTTTTACGTAATTTTTACCGCCACACCCTTCGGCTATATTAATTTTAATTGATAAAATTTTTGGTCCGTTTCTGTATTTGGGTTCGTAACTTTGTTGCATAATTATTTTTCTTAATATTTTAATTTCATGTAGACTTTAGAATCAAATCATGTACTACGTAAAGCAGATAACACTTTAGTTATTTTTAACCATTTCATTGGGTCCTGTTTGCAATTGCTTTTTTCTGCAGTAAAATCGCTTTCTAAAACATCAAGCAATTCGAACTACTGCAGCGCCCCCTAGTGAGTTAAGAACCCTCACTAATCAACCACAAACCCATTACTGGAAATTGCATCAAAATCTGACTAGTAGTCAAAACTACTAGTCAGATTTTGATGCAATTTTGTTTGTGCAAAACCAAAGTTTTGCACAAACAAATGTTTACTGCAGCGCCCCCTGGTAAGTTGTTACCATAACACCTATCTAAGAACATGCACCAATCAATCCCGAACCCATCTCTGAAAACCGCATCCAAATCAAAGTAGCAGTTTTGTAGATAAATGACAACTTTGGTTTGCACAAACATCCTCTCACCCCAAAGACATATAGGTACCATCTCCCTACGGTCGTGGGTAAAAAAACCTAATCATGTCATTAGTTTTAACACTAGTCAAACTTATTAATTATCTACACTAATATTATAAAGAGGAAAGATTTGTTTGTTTGTTTGTTTGTTTGTTTGTTTGAAATGAATAGGCTCCGAAACTACTGGACCGATTTGAAAAATTCTTTCACCAGTAGAATCCTACATTATCGGTGATGGTCATAGGCTATAGAATATTTTCAAAAAAGTTAGGGATACGTATGAAAACTTCGATAATGTGACCCAAGGTGTGAGAAAAAATCCTTATATCGCGTACGCTGCGGAATCTATTGACAATAGAGCAAAGTGATGTACTACAGTTTTATAGAGGTCATCAATATCTACAAAAAAGTCCGCGATACCATATGTCTAACTATTATGGATAAGTCACTATGACCGCTTTTTGTTCATATTATTCAAGCAAATCCCATGGTGAAATAAAAAATGGTGATTTTAGTATCATGATATTAATCCTTATCCATTTAAATGGTTTGATAATTAAGGTTGATTATGTCCGTGTAAACTACACTTTAAATTATTCAAATCGGACCTTTCATTCAAAAGTTACGACGGTAATAAACATGCTCGGAGTAAGAAAAATGTCGCGGCTTGAGCGAACTGGGGAGAATCGTATCAATGTATGGGGGTATAGGGGGCGTTGAAGTTTGTGGAGTACCTACTAAATCCACGCGGACGAAGTCGCGGGCGATGTGCTAGTTTTATATAAACTAGTCATTATTTTTTTATGAATGAACCTGTAGATGTTAGTTGATCAGTCACATTGCAACGGCTAAACCGATTTGGGTAAAATTTGGAACACGAGTAAGCCGTGGCCTAAGGTTACTGTAAATGATACTTTTTATCCCGGTCAAATTTTTTATTTGTTTTTAATTTCACACAGTTTAAATAAATCTTTTATCTACACTCACAACGTAATGTTCCAAATATGAGTTCAAAAACGAATGCAAAAATACATACTTTTTTTTCGTGGATAGGTAAAATTTAAAAAAATAGTAGTTTATGCAACGACCATATAAAAAGGGTTATTAAAACACGAGTGTGGGTTTATCACACGAGGCGTAGCCGAGTGTGATAATAGCATCACACGAGTGTTTTAATACCTAATTATATGCCGTTGCATACACTATTTTATCTTCACTCATACAGTTGAAATAAAATAAGTGGAAAAATAGCTAATTCCAATATGGCGGATATTCTCATTGCGTATTCGAATGACTGCGCAGCACGCTCAAACATAGACAAAGATAAAAGCTGGCTCATTGACTCAAGTCAATGAGCCCGCGCCAAAAATTAAAAAGAAAAAGTGTGCTATAAAAATTAAAAAGTTATTTTATGATGTAGTTGTTTAAAAATCGAAGGAAAATGTTGAACTGTAATGGTTTTTTTTTTAAATTTTACCTATCCACGAAAAAAAAGTATGTATTTATGCATTCGTTTTTGAACTCATATTTGGAACATTACGTTGTGAGTGTAGATAAAAATCATTACAGTTCAACATTTTCCTTCGATTTTTAAACAACTGCATCATAAAATAACTTTTTAATTTTTATAGCACACTTTTTCTTTTTAATTTTTGGCGCGGGCTCATTGACTTAAGTCAATGAGCCAGCTTTTATCTTTGTCTATGTTGCTGCGCAGTCATTCGAATACGCAATGAGAATATCCGCCATATTGGAATTAACTATTTTTCCACTTATTTTATTTCAACTGTATGAGTGAAGATAAAATAGTGTATGCAACGGCATATAATTAGGTATTAAAACACTCGTGTGATGAACCCACACTCGTGTTTTAATAACCCTTTTTATATGGTCGTTGCATAAACTACTATTATAGGTTTATCCGCGTTTGTTAAGCTTACACGTGCCTGTCTATAAATAAACAGACTAGTTAAATATCGCTATCGAAGGTTGTCCTTAATTAATGATTCTCAATTGTTATGTGGAATGTGATGAGGATTTTCAAGCAATGAACTTACAATGTTCATATTAGGTAAGTGTTTTGATATTGACATGGTCCTAGTCCAAAGTCCAGGCTATCATCATTCTTTTGTACAAAGTAACTGTCTATCAGCGATAACCCCTTATAACCTTTCTTGCGTATGTTATTTCAATCCATTCAAAGGTTATCTGGTAGATATGGCTGCCAGCGATAAGACCGCAATTGTATCCAAGGATTTTTTTTTCAACAGTGTTGTGTAACTATTTTGGTGTGCAACAGTTATCCTTATATCTAACTATAACTATTGTTAACATTAAGAAAAATATTGGGATTCGCCACGTGACAATGCCGCTGGCGTTTTATAATCTCATACATTTTCAGAACATTTGAAACCCCACACCACCTACCACAGTGTAGTCTTTTTAACTCAAAGTTTGACTGGAAGGGAATGCCTTATTGCATTAAGTATACACTATTGCACATAAAGTTTAAATCAATAAATAAAATTATGATAAAAAATAATGAAGAAGCCATAGAGTGAAGAATTTCACTATATGGCTTCTTTTACACTTCTCAGTATTCACCTCTTTTCTAGATATACTTAGGTGCAGGTACAACAGTATCAATATCGGGTCCATAAAACCTTCACGAGTGGCGATTCTTAAATGTCCAAAGCACCCGAGATAAGTCAGCCGAGCTACTGCATTCCTGATTGGATAATATTTTTACCACGTCATGTGCTATTCTTAGGTTGCTTCAATACGAGAGAAGACGAAGAGAAGAATAGTAGTTCCATTCTATTAAAATCTCAACGTGAAAAACTTGAAGGTGAAGTGAATATGAAGTGAGCTGTCAAATCATGCAAACACGACGATCTAGTTAGAGTTTACTTTAAGCTCACTCTATTTAAGTTTTCACGGGTGAGAGGTAGGCCGGCAGTAAAACTATACAATGTGGAGACATCGATACGACAATAAATGAAAACACGGGCAATACTGGTTCATAGAAATATTTTGAAACTATTATAAATCCTGTCCCCGAAATTAAAATTAAACTTTCCAATTACATAAAACGTCAAAAAAACTCAAACTAGTCAAGGATATTGACTCTGTTCTGGCGTAATATGCCAAGCAATCTGTTGCAGTTAGTGACATCAAATCTATGATAAAATACAACATATTCGTATGAACTAGTATTGCCAGTGTTTTGATTTATCGGCCCATATTCCGAAACGTAAACTCCAACTTAACTCGAACACCAATTCCAACATGAGCACGAAAATGTCAATGAAAGTTGGTAGCCGATGGATGCGAGAAGCACAGGACCGGTTGTTGTGGCGACACTTGGGAGGCCTATGTCCAGCAGTGGACGTCTTTCGGCTGATAATGATGATGATGAAAGTTTTAGTAAATATACATATAAAACATACTTATCCAATTGAGTAGCTGGTACTCATTCTCCACTAGCGTATTTCAAATTATAAGTTATAACTAACCATTGAAATCAAACGAACGCTTTCTTAGAAACAGGTGCGTGCTTTGTAGCTTCATTTACATTATGAAAGTAACAAGCCTGAGTGATAGAGCACCACTTTGAATTGTATAAAAACCGAGAAACGTCGAATGAAAAATGTTTTCTTATTGTGACTGAACATAGGTCTGGTAATTCTTTCTAAGACAAGACAAGACAAGACAAGGCAAGACAAGACATTTATTTGTAGAAATATGAGTACCTATACATAAAAGGAATGCAGGTTGTTCATAAATAAAAAGAGATCCGTCATGTTCGACCTTGTCTAAAATTGAGTTGAAGGAAATTGGCATTTACCTCATAACAGTAATTTGTGTCTTCTAAACATAAATAACTGTTATGAGGCAAATACAAATCAAATTCAAGATTACTAGACTAACGGGAAAATTGACTTCGGATTTTTACTGGCGCATATTTAAATAAAGCGAATATTTTTGTTTGCAATAGACGTTACCACAATTTTTTTAACATAATATCACGTCACTGTAAGTCCAAGTAATCGTTTATTCATAGTACGTAAGTTTACGTATTTTATATTTTAATGTAAATTTTATGCTTAATTCATTTACTGTAGACTACCCCCTTTATTTTAAGTTGTCTCAGTCCATAAAGGTTGTCCAGTAGGTATTGCCGTGAGCGACAAGACCGCCACAGTACCCATAAAATTAAGTTTTTGTACAAAAAATGTGTTACTGTTACAAAAATAGCAACACAAAACTTTGAACAATAAAGTATATTCTATCAAACTATCTAATACCTATCATAATTTGCAGTTGCAAATTATGTGCTTAGCTGAAAACCAGTATAAAATAATGGAAACAAAATTACTAAAAATATAAGCAAATAACGAGAAAAATATCTCCCCATTCCCAAAAGCGGGAAAGAAGAAATAGGAAGTGTCTTAATGAGAACGTTGATTGCTCAATTAGCTCTAACAAAAGTTCCACAGTGAGCCAAGTGACGAGCTTTGAATAATCTGTGTTATTTTATTGTAAACTAGCTGCCATTCGTCGCTTCACCTGTAAAGAATTAGTGCTGCCCCCTTTACAGATGATAATCAATGCGTTATTCTGACGTAAAGCTATATTACTGTAAAGTTTCATAAAAATCCGTTTAGTGGTTTTTGCGTACTAGAAATAACAAATATTCATCCATACACCCATCTTTACTAACTTTCGCGTTCATAGTAGGTTGTAGAGATTTTTTATTTCGGTCAATTCGTATCTATTTATTTTATAATGATAATTATGTAGTTTAATCATACAATTAAATCACATAACTATATAGATTTATATAAGTGTGTTTGGCTTGAGTAGAATCTAAAAAGTTGCAAACAAAGTAAAAATTACAGAGCAGAGAAGAAAAGAAACAATATCGTTCCTTTCATTATAATTTAAAAACGGACAGTACAACGTTAAATATTCAGAAAAGAAGGTAAAAAGTCGCCGCGGACGGTAGCATTAGTTATTTTATATTAAAATTCACGCCGTAACGAAGTCTCCCAGTGAACTCGCTATATTATGTAAAGACGAAATATCTGATTAGTTATTCATTTATTCATACAAATTGTGTTGGTGACGTGATAATAAATGATGCAGACTTTTAAAAATTCACGTTATATTTGTGTCTGTTTTGTGCGAGAAAATCCATTAGCTCATTTTTTGTCACCGTGAGTCAGCGTGATACACAAACTTAACACAAAGAGCTATATTTACCATCATTCATCCAGTGTCATTTTACCATGACATATTGCTGCTCCTCCGGCGCCAACATTAAATAAAACATGAAAATAAATAACTTTGACGAGTTAAACACACTTTAAAGTCATAACTTTGAGATGTCCATTAAAAAAAGTTCACGGCACTGTGGATTGCGTCACACATAAAGTTGTTGTAAGTTCGCTTACTAATGTTTGGGGGTATAAATCAATTAGTTAGTTTGACGTGCAGGGGGGGTGCGCGGGAGCGCGGGATTTGGAGAGCGTGGAGAAGCGTGACAGCGTAAACTGACCGCGCCGCGCCGCGCCGCCGACTGCGGGGCTGCCGTGCCGCGGCCGCCGCGCGCGATTTGCCGCGCGCAAGCGCCTCGCGACCTCCGCCGCAAATTTTTCTCATCGCCCGTTCCAACTAAATTGCAAAACCGCCGACCGCCCGTTGAAGGTACGAGAAACGCGCCGAGGGATTCTCCCGCAATGTAATCACCCGAAGAACAACAAGGCGGGATAACGAGCCCGCCTTTTTCTTATAAGGAACGACAGTAATTCACACTCAACTTAATCTTATAATCGGCCGAAGAATTAGCATAACTTACGCACGCCGTAATTAAATTTCGGTCCGGTTCGTGCTAATTAATGTACTTTGTATTGTTTTTGTTTAAATGAAGCGATGAGGGTCTTATCTAAAATGTGGTTGTCTTTTGAAGTATAAAAGTAAAGATGAGATTGTCGGCTTGCTGTTTTTGTTTTTTCTCGTCTCTGTTTTTTGTTTGTTACTCGAAAACATCAAAGCTAACAAGATTTTCTCAATAAATCTGCACAAGCTCACGTTTCCAATTAATCCTTGCCTACCTCCGTGAGCTTTATAGTAACTCTTGATGGTTTCCGAAAATTTCGTTGAGCCTTTTATCTAGATTAAAATTCTACAGTTGCAAGCCGAGCTAACCTTTTGCCACAAAGTTTACCTAGACTGTTTTAATATTCGTCTGAATTTGGTAATGAGTTTTTTGTAGTGCGTTCACCCTTGAATGGAGCTGTAATTGAGTTATTGTGGTCTTAGCATCAAGTTAGACTGTTACCTTCTGTTTACTTTTGTAAAGGTTCGTTGAAGAAAGAGTCATTAAAGGTCAGGGCTTACGATCTATTTTAAGATGTTGGTTAGTAGTAAAAAAAAGGTTTACGTCCAATGTTTTGTTTCTTTAACAACGGTGCAATTGACAGCGCTGTTTAACCGTTCGTTGTTCCCAGCCATTACGATGCGCACGGACTAAGAATGAATGAGTTGTGTTCGCAGCATGGCCAAGAGGTTACGGGTTTTGTTCGTTCATTCAGTTTTCCATTGGTCTCGTTTCACATACTATCGTCTATCATTGAATGGTTTTAAATCAAATCTTTCCCGATCGGTTCTTGTTTTATCTATTCAAAAAAAAAAGTAAGGTTTGGTTTCACCGTTATTTATTTATATAAAGCTGTGCACTGGCTTGGCTTCCAGTGCCTTTAGTAAACTTTTTTAAAAAGCTTTTCTTTACTATTCATTTACAAAATGTATCTATCTATACCTACATTGCTCCGGCAAACAACAGCACAAAATCAAGTCTGTGTTATAGTTCATGTAACTATTGCAAGTTTAGTGTGTGCACTGTCTAAGTTTTTATTATAATTATGTATGCCTATATTCTTGACGTAATCTCTGCCAAATTCACAGGAAGCACTGGTTTCGTCGATGCATAGCCTAAAGCGTAATCATCCGCCAAAATACCTCCGGTTAAACATAACTATTCAATATTAAGCTAATATCTTGGTATTGGAATAGTTGCCTGATGGATATTGAACAACGTTGTGCGCGTTATCACATATAACATCGTTTCAGGATCAAATGACGTCACAATTCACGTCCGGACCACAAGCTAAACTTGTCAGAAGTTAGAATATACGATTTCCGGCTTTCAATGTCGGGCTCTCTCGGCTGTACTCGGGAAATCTTTCCTCATAGATACTATGGTCCATTCGCTATAGTTAAATGGAAAAGTAAATTGACCTTGTCGATAGTTGGGCAAAATAAAGCTGAGAAGTCTACGTAGGTAATAATATTTAAATGAGAACAACCCTTGATATTACTGTTGGGCCTAGAATAACTGGGAAGGACAAGTTTTTTGCCCTTTAACCTTGAGGTCAAAGGACCCAAATTTTGTAACGTAAATTTGAATGACACACGAGTAATATGGCCTAAAATAATAGTGATACCAAAGATGTCATTTTGTTGGTCAAAGGTAGTTTGGTGTAGGTTAGCGATAGCCTTTGGCGATACTTGAAGGATCAGAGTAACAACTCTCCTAATTTTCAAGCAACGATCGCATTCGCATCTCAATCGCCAACTGTCAAAAATGTACGAAAATAAAGACGTTTTTGACAGTTTGCGACTGACATGCTACTAATGCAAACGTTGTTTAAAAAATAGTAGAATTGCCCTCTGGTGTTTATATGAAAAGGACATGTGGGTATTTTATTAATGAAAAGAATATTTATGTTTTCATTTTAAATTCCTGTTACGTTTTACTTTTTCCTGGCTGAGGAAAAAAATAAAAATATTTCTATAATTTAATTTTGTATATCATCAATTACCGATGTCTGTCTGTCTTATCACACTATGATTCTAACATTAAGTTATAAATATGACGATATTACAAGAAAAAACAAACCCAAAGAAACACATGGATAACGTGTGCAGCTTCTTAAAACAATTATTTCATTGGCTCTTACGAATCAAATTTTAAAATGAGAACTATTTTTCTAAAAAAAAACTGATAGGTACTTACTACTTAACTAGGTTGACATCAATATTGTGTTCCTCGGATAAACAAAAAAGACGTTAGGAACTTCAGCCCTTTTGATCGAATGTTTGAGTTGGGAGGGAGACATAGGAACTGAAAATGATTTTAATGTGATAGAAAATGGTTGTACCTAGAGACCTCTTTTCAAAAGTGTAGGTCCTACAATCCAATTATTATCAGCCCGGGTATGACTTGTAATTTCCGTTCATAATACACCCACTGCCTGAAACCTTTACATTTTATAGCCAAAGCCTCAGAATTAGGTTCAATGAGCACCATTGAACTTCGTGCGAGCTCTAATTGAGGTCAAATAGGGTCATATCGTAATGAATGGTATGTTCCACGAAATGGAGGATTAGAACTTCGTGATTTTACTGTTTGTAGTTTATGAAATCCGAGTTTGACAACATTTTTGGTCCTTATTTATGTGCTGCCAGTGTTGTTGCTTCACAGAGTTTATTTGAAGAAACCACTGATAATTTTGGTCTCTATGGACACCTTTACTTTCTTTAAAGAAAATAGCGAGACAGTAATTGGTGGTATTTTCTTCAAAGGAACTGTTTATATTTACCACGGAGAATAAGTGCTTTTCTGCCACCTGTTTGTCTATGTCCAGTTCGGACAATGGTGTATTATGTATTATGTATCCAGGCTCCAAGAATCTGTTGTTTGTAAGAGGCACAGGACCAGTCAATTAGCGATATTCCGGGGAGGGAGGGAGGCCTCAAAAGTGGACGTCTTCCGGCCTAATACAATATAATAGAATACTTTTACTTATTATGTACACCATATAAGTTACAAACAATATTGATAAAGAAAACATTACATAGGGTGACACAATGGGTCGCTTTATCGCTAAAAGCGATCTTTTCAAGGCAACCTTTGTATGGATTCTGACGAAAAAAGGAAAGGCAGTACTGTAGGTAGTCTTAGGTGTACTATTTAAATATACAATAAATACATAATAGAAAAATATATATAATAATAATAATGGAACAAAAGTATAGAACCCAAGTAAAAACGATTAAAGAGAAAGGTAGTGATTTTTGACCATCGTTTTAAAAATAATGTTCATTTCAACGCTTGTTTATCATATTGATAAAAATTTATCATACTACATTCTACATTCTGCCTTCCTATTTGGGGAAGGATGAACAAAATTTGAAGGTTCGAACACCTCCTTCTCATAATCTAAAATCTTCTGATATATCTTTCTAGTTTCCGTAAAGTCTGTCTACGAGTAATTCATCCAAAACCCACTATTTATGGGCTTACGAAATCTTTTTTTTATTAAGAAATGGGCTTGCTCTAAATCTCGATCATGCCTGATGGAAAGCGATACTTTCTGTACTATACATTAATTCTGCGTCCCACTTGGGTATAACTAGTGGGATCCTTTGTTACTGGTTTGGTTGTGGAGGTCACACAAGCACTACCCCCCTTGTACAACGCTGGTACACGGCATTCTTTTTTTTTTCAAGGATGGCAAATCATCAAATGACTCCTTCCGCTCTGGGCGGAGCTGAGGCGCGCGTGGAAGGTGGAGATATATTATTATTATTATATTTGTACAGCCCAAACAACATATTTTGTTGAGCTTAAACAACGCCTTATAATCTAAGACTCGTAAAGACAACAACCTACTCCAGTAACATCATCTGCCTGCCTTTTCCCAACTATATTAAGGTCACCTTCCAGTCAAACCGGATTCAGCTGAATATCAGTATTTTTCGTGAGGCGGCTGCCTACCAGAGCTCCACAACCCATTAACTGGGTAACACGGTACCTACTTCTTGGCAAGACTGGTCACCTTGAAGATCGACCCATGCGGCTATTTTTATTTAAGTAACCTACTCCAGTAACTAACATTAAAAAAAAATGACGTGTGATAAAGAAGGTCGAATAGCACAAATTTTAATACTCAGGCGATGAATAGTACAAATATTTTAGGAGCGAAAGCTCGTCACGTAGGAGCGCCCAGGAGGTTCGGCAAAATGCCGACGCGTCCCCGACTCGATATGAAATGCTTGATACACAGACTTAGAGTGTAATGGAAGTGGCTTATTTTTCTTCTGGCCCTAAAGTTACAGGTCATATTAAAAGAGGCCTCCAAAAGCAACAGTAATTATGATAATATCATATATATTATAGGTATCATCATTACTGCAGTATCAGCTGGTCAGCGTAGAGTAGTAGCTACTCTTTTTATGCTGACCCGTTTTTTTTCACAATACAGCAGATATCTTAACAATGTATTGTTCGCGGTTCGCAGCAGGCTCAGATTGTCCATGTTGCCTGGGTAATACTTCTTCTCTCTTGTCGATTTCGTGACTATATCGTGGAATTGGCCAATTTTTAGATTTGAGGGCACTTATGGCATCTCATTCATGTTAAGTTCCTTTAAACCTTGCGGACAGAAATATTAAGCTTTAAAAACAGTTAGTTTTGCGGTGGTCATTTCATAAAATAGCAGGGCTCTCCGTGAATTGGCCAATTTTACGATATGACTACAACATCGAGACACATCAAACACATGGTTTCTGAATCACATAAAACTAAACCTATTCATACAGCTATCGATATTTTTATCAGTCGTGATTATAAATAGTTTTTCAAATGTTTACTCTAACTTTCAATTTGACCTTAAAATGCTTTTAAGCGACGTTGCTATGAATTTGAAATATTTCTATTGATTTATTTACAATTTTAATGAACAATACAGTTTTTTGTTCGATAACCACGCGAAAGGTCGTTACGTGGGTCTATAAAGAGCAAAAGAGAGGTATTTTTATCATGTTTTCTAAATCATTTTCGTCCTTTTTTGGCAGTAATATGTCATGGGTCGCGGTCTCTATCTACTACATGCGTTATGCTTCAAAAAACCATAAAAAAACAGAACCAAAAAGATTACTTGTTATTTTTATTCATTATGGTATTATTATCCAGGGCCACACTACCTTTGGTCAGTTTATTTTTGCAAGTAGGTAACTTCAGGAAAAGGGTAAGGCAGAAGATGATTATTTTCATTAACATTTACTATTGAAGTGTATCAGCCATTGTTTACTAGTGAAGACGAGAAATAGTTCTATAACCGCTTTAATTATTTTTACACTCTCAATATTGTCCTACCGCTTCCAGAAACTCTAGATCCGCTATCATACAGGTAGGTATTACCTCTCGGTGTCACGAAATACATCCAGCGTGCGATTTTAACGGCGGCTCTGATCGTTCTGACGGCTGCGAGCATCCGTGGCAACGATCGAAATAAACATTATAATATTTGGACGGACTGGCTGAATATTATTTAAAAAGTGAAGCTTTTTGACTGACTGGAATTTTAATGGCTGTTGTTTTAAAAAGATTGTCGTGATGTAGAGGTTTATTGGCTTCAGTAAAACAAACGTGTTATCTAATTATGTACTGTCCAATATTGGGAAAATCTTGGTCAGTGTTTTTCCTTTATTTAATTGAAAATCGATGTTTGCTCCGTATTAGATTTGTAGTTTTCAATTCAAAATTTTCAGAGATTAACCTTTTAAAAACATACAAAAAAACACTTTTTCTCTTTAAAATTAATTCATATTATTTTAAATAAAAATGATGTTACCTTTAATGTCTGTTTAGTGACCGTGTTCTTAAATGCAACGTTTAGTTTCTTGCCAAGAAAATCTTTACGTTTCGATTTCTTCACACTCCGGGCGAACGTTGCGATATTTTACCCAAAGGTATTCATAAAAAGGGAATTGTATATTACCACTGACGTCATGTCAGTCCTAAGGCTTAAAGCTATCTGTCACGACTTTCATAAATATTCACAGGACTCTTGGGACGGCTTGTCATACCAACTATGGTACCAAGTACGGACCTCAAAGTGAAGACAGAATCTAAGATATGTTCGTGAGTACCTAAAGTCGTTCAAATCGGTCAATGACCGAAGACATAGTTCATAGATAATTTAAGGTACTTTAATTAAATTATTTAACATGCAAAAATGCAGTTAATGGGTTGTGGAGGTCTGGTAGGCTCCACGTAAAATACTGGTATCCAGCTGAAACCAGTTTGACTGGGAGCTGACCCTTATATAGTTCGGAAAAGGCTAGGCAGATGATGAGAATGCAGAAATTATTTTCAATTTGGAAGTTATAAATAATTTATTTGATGCCACGTTGTCAACATAAACTGGGTGAGTTTCTGTTTATGAGTTATTAAACAAAGGGCATTCATTTTTAATTACTCCCGTCACAAATGTTACGGTAGTAAATAAACATAAATTTATAATTTTCTTGCTTTAATCGGCTATGATTATTAATTTCGTTTGTAAGTGACTATGGGTACGATAAAATTTAGGTAGGTACTATGCACTTCTGCAAATTGATGAGAGCACATAGATTAAAAAACCCCGTTTTTTATGACAATCAAGGATATAACTGACAGTCATAGTTGTCATGGTTTCACAATCGAATAGACCTTTGCCTTTTTTTGCAACTACTGAAACTTCTAGGATCTGGAATAAACAATGGCGACCAGTCAAATAAAAAACGATGAGTCAATCAAGCTTAACAAATTCTGGAGAAACAAAGATTCAACTGTCTTAGATCCCAGACTGAAATGAATCAGGAGAGAACCGGAGAGGAGTAAGAAACACATTATTTTCAGTTCCTTCCTTATCATGCAGAAGACACAACAGAGCTATGCCGATAGTCAATTAGGGACATTTACACCTGGGATAAGACAGTTTTCAAGCACCACTGATTAAAACTAAAATTATAATAAGTAAAGCAAAAACGACGACTTTTAGACAGTGAAGTGTGCCGCTCTTCCTTCCTCTCTCACTATATCACACACAAGCACCACCCGAAAATGCTATAAGCAAATATTAACACGGAAATTTAACCTGAAATGGGTATATTCAAAGCGTGTTTCAATTTCCCCTGTGTTAGTTTATGAGTCCGTTCTTTATTTTATTATGAGGTAGTTTACTATTTACATTTCTACAAAACTAGCGAAACGTCAACTGGGTGAAGTGGGTTATTGTAGGATTTGTAGATGTTGTTGGTCCGCTGATCAGGACACGAATAAATTCCCTTCATTAAAAAACTGTCAGGTAAAATCTTTGTGGCTGTGGGGATCACTCGGTTAAATTGGTTTTAGTTCTAAGAAATGTAGGATTTTGTCGTAAGTAATATTCCTTACCCTGAGTATTCATTTATGAATACTTATAGTTTTCCACGAACATTAACTCGGTTTTATTTGTTTCATTATTTATATTCATACAGTAACCGTATCTAATACACAACAGAATATTTATTGGGAAAGAGCGACAGAGAACCAATTCTACTAATTTTCAAGCAACATTCGCAATCGCATGTCAATCGCAATCTGTCAAAAACGTACCTACGGAGATTTATAGGCTTTTTGGACAGATTGCGACTTTGATGAGAATGCGCAAGTTACTTAAAACTAGTAGAATTGGCTCACTGCTTATACAAAACAAAAAAATAACAAAATTATTACTATTCTAATTTTGAATTACACATAGTTTTTATTCACTCCTTCAGAAAACAGTAGTCCACCGATAGTAAACCATAGAATACCACGTGCTACGATCCTTACAAACTCTTTTTGCTTCATTCGTAAATCTCAGGGGAAGTTTTCGTATTTTTACGGAATAAACTCAACACAGTCGCAAACTGTCAAAACGCATTTAATTTACTAGATTTGACAAAATTTTGACATTATAAGTGGCTTAAAAAATTAGTGAAGGTGTAAAAAAAGGAAAAAGCAAGATCGAAAATCATTTAATAACGTCGTCACAGCATTATTCTTCATAACAACGTCGATAGTTTTCTCTATTACAACATCCAGGTGCTTGAACGTGAGAAAAGCATCAATGTGGCGAGTTTGTCCCAAAAAAAGTAATACTCGTATGCATTATTGTGTTTTATGAATACGTTACATTTTGAAGGATGAGCTGAAAAGGATTATTTAATAATTTCATAATTTGTAATGATTTTATAGATGTCGTAGCCAACTAGCTTAATCAGCCGTTTCATTAAAAGCCTAGCCTATTCATTGAACTGCGACGTTTAATGAGCGATATAAGTGACATGGGCAAGTCATCAAACGATTTTGAACCAAAAATGTCACTAAGGTAGCTGAAAATCGGCGCATTTAAATGAAAAGGCTAGGCCACCAATTAAACGGCTGATTAAGCTAATTTGCTGCGATATAGACACTAGTTACTAAGCAAGTCTTCATAAACACAGACTCTGGTCTGCAAAACACAGGACAGGACAGGCAACACAGGAATTAAACCCCCGATCCGTAAAACAGTAGCGAGCGAATCACTACTCCACAACGCTATTCTTCGTACAAGTACCCGTAAGTAACAGTACGGACATATGACCCACGTGACCCAAAGCTCTCTCCATTACAACTGCAATACTCGCAAGTCACGTTCACGTGCTTGGACGTGACCGACGTGTCATTGCATTCTACCCGTCAAGCAAAAACAACGAAAGCATCATGTGCCTGTAATTTCACCAGCACTTCAATCCGGAATACAATGTTGCTAGGTGACCGCAATAGGCACGGTCGTACATTGTTTTGTTTATTTGGCAGATGAATTCTTTCCCAAATAAGTTGATCACGTGAAAGGTAAAATTACTTAATTTTTCTTTAAGTTACATTCTCATCATCATCATCATCATATCAGCCGAAAAACGTCCACTGCTGGACATAGGCCTCCCCCAAGTGTCGCCACACCAACCGGTCCTGTGCGTCTCGCATCCATCGGTTTCCCGCGACCCTCACCAGGTCATCGGTCCACCTTGTGGGAGGCCTTCCAAAGCTGCGTCTTACGGTACGCGGTCGCCACTCCAAAACTTTTCGGCCCCATCGACCATCTGTTCTGTTAGATGCTAATGATAGTTTTTCCGATCCACAAATCGGATCCTAAGCCTCATGCCCACTAGTAGCTCTTGCAGCCACTAGACCAGAGCCTGCCAGGGTTGCGGATTTTGTTCGAAAAAGTTACCGCGGCCCTGGAAAGCAAAAGGCACTACGAGGAGCACGGATGGGTTTTAGTCAGTAAGAGTCTGATACTCCTTCCCGCGGCATTGAATGGTTTCCCATCCATAAAAAAATAAAAAAAGACCCGCTAAACACGAATCCTGCTAACTCTAGATTCAATCAACAGTGCGACACATGGAGCTAAAATTCAAAATCCGCAGTCAACCTGCATGCACCTTATTAATTGGGTTCAATAATTAATTATTAATTTAATTATTTAATTAGGGATTTAACATTTTTAACGACAAATTGTCGTTTAATTACTGTAGCCTAGATTGCTGTCCCTTTATTAAAATTTTCAATATGTACATTAAAACTCCTAGGTAAGTGTATCGATTTGAGTTCAATTTTTTTTTTATTATTATTTTAAGGGGGCTTTTGAACACAGCTCACGCCAGCCCGTTAAAAATTATAAGATAATACAACAACATCGGTACCCACTAAACAGTAGGGTCTTATTTATGAAGGCCAAACTCCAATAAAATGACCGCAATCTGTAAATACTTCGTGACACATTTTAATAGGCAAATATTTTGTGATATAAACGTTTTGTGTACGTTACACTGTGTGGTTTGTACGAGTAGTTGTGATTGTGTAAATATGTAGATTATAATTGTTTAAATTTGTGATCATCGAATAAAATACAGGTCATTATTGTTTACAAACCACCGATATTCTGCCTAATAAAACAGTTTTACGCTATAAAACGTGATTGAAAAACCGCATAAAAGATAAACACGGGAAAAATATCGTTGTGCCGTAAATCAAGTGATGTGACTAGTTTTTTTTTTTTTGTTTTTTTTTATTTATTTTTTTTTATTCACTTAAGAAATCTTAAAACTAAGTACATTGCCCCACAAAACTGCTTACGCAGTTTAACTGTTTAATGTCATCTAAATAATCACAGCAACTAATGTGCGTTTGAAATGAATTGTCGCCTTTTGCGATAACAAAAGCTGGGCCTTAGATCCATGAAGTTCGATGCAGATCCAAGAATTACATTCGGCACTTACGGCTCCAGACTAAAAACTTTTCAGCCGAAGTCTCGAACAGAACTAGTAAATAAAACATAACCCTGCAACAGTTTCTCTCGTGTGTGGAAGTAGTGAGGGGTGTAAACTTTAAACCGGGATACAGTGGGTTCCCACTGCCGAGCACATACACTGTGATTTTTAAACCAACACCAGCCTGTATATGGATCGAACGCTGTGTAGCCGGAGTTAGTTTGCCAACCGTAGAAATTGTTTGGTGTTTTTTATTGGATTAACTTTGACTATCAAAAAGTCCTTGAAGCTGTGTTCATGTCATATGGAGATCATTCGTGTAAAACACGGAACCGATCTTAGTTTGAAATGATCCATATTGCAGTTTAAGCTCCATTATCAATGTAATAATTTGATGATCAACAGTTATGTATGGCCTTTTATAATCTTAGTAAAAAAAAATTTGAAACTTATACTCAATATATCTTCTTATTTAGAACGACAATTCTTTCATTTTCAATTTAATAATAAAACACCTCAGCGATTTTCATCGTTCATCGCAACTTCCATTTCAGCGGAACGGCAAGGTCTAGATTTACTTTTCCAATTCCGTTCTTTTCAATCAAGAGTAGGTACAGCAGTAATTTACTTAAGTCAATCCTACAATAACCGAAACTTTCCGAAATGGATGTTATTTTTCGGAGACAAGTTGATAAAACTTTGATTCTCCTCGGAATTCTGTCACCGTAAACTTTCCATTAACTTGTTAATGTTTAATTGAATGAAAGTAATTTCTTGGAGTTCTTTTCCGTATAAGTTTTGATTGATCTCATTATACTTTTTTGGGGAAAAGGATAATTAAGTTGAAGTTTGACATCTGGTTTGATTTTTTAAGTCAATTTTGTTGATAAAAAAATGGTTAGTTAATTTATAACCGACCATCACCTCGCATACCTTAGCATTGATAACATCATCAAACAATAATCGATGAAGATTATCGAGAGAACGTTAAAAATTTAAGTAATTAAATTTAAAACTGACTTGTTAAAAGCCTTTTGTTGTCATTAAGTAATAGTCGTATTTATTCGTAGGGTGCTAAAACAAACACGAAGTCGACCACACAGTGTCGAAATAGTGTGTCTTCAAGCGGTAGGTAAAGTGCTATACTTTGAAAGTCGACGCGCTAGATAAATTAGCAATTACGGTCATTGACCCACCCACATTTATTGACATACTTAATTCCGAAAACAGAAATAAAAACATAAAGCTGTCCTGAATCGACATTTTCTAGGAATGAAATACGATTCATAAATTTATTGTCCAGGTATCTACGAAGAGATATTAAGGAAAGGGCAATGACCGGTATTGCAAATTTATCTGGCGTCGACCATAGTGAAAATACAAAATACAAGGGATTGATAACGTGAAATTTTGACAGCGTTTGTCGGTTTTTACAATCACCTTTGTCTCGCTTCAGAAGACAGAATGTCACATGTCTCTAGAGCCCCTGAGTGCCAAGTCTACTTTACAAGCAACTTTGACATTTGCATCTAAGTCGCAATCTGACAAAAACACCTCATATTTGATACATTTTTGACAAATTGCGACTGCAATCAATACGAATGCAGTACAGTGCAATGCAATCGTAAAGCAGAAAATTTCAAAAAAATCTTCACGTAAACTCGAAAACACCCAAAATGGAATACAAATCGTTGCAAATCAGATTTAGTATAACCCATTTCAAGTTCTGTAAAGAAGTGAAAAATCACTCTATTTTTTCCCCTAACTCTACTAACTAATTTTGAAAAATAAGGACTTGAAAGTTTGTATGAAATGCCGTATCGCGTAAACGCTCATAAGTAACATGTGCTCTTTCCAACGGTGTGGGAAGACTCCTAGATGGTTATAATCCAGAAACATTGACTATGGCTAATCTTAATATACGTTACCTGTTTTATATTACACTTTAATTAATTAAGTTGCAAAGCCGTTGCGGTAGGATGCAAGACTAATTAGGTCAGAAGCTAAGGAAAATAAGTTTTGTACGCACAAAGATTGCAATGTTAGAAGATGTTCAGAAGGCACGTCGGCAATTAGATGTTTTAGTGTAGACTTTTCTATTATAATTGTATTATGGAAATTAATCATTTATCTCTCCGTAGGCTTTTTTATCGATGGGAAATCATCAAATCACTCCTTCCGCTCTGGACGGACCAGGAAGTGAGTGTCAGACTCTTACTGACTAAAACCCATTGTGCCCTTTGAGAAATCAGGGCCGCGGTGACTAGTAGTGTTAAATGTGCTACTGAGTTCGTAATTCTGAGTTTGGTATCTCGATTTGCCCCATACTGTTATTGGGTTTCTTCATAAGAAAAAGAAATCTCTACTGATTGAAAACACGGTGTCGTTAACTGTGCTATGGTTCCTAACAAAAATGGTCGCCACCTTTACTAATTTATAACTTTTTACCGTTATAGTTGTTATTTTACAAATAAACCAAAACACACAAACCACCACTACTAAACCTTACTGCAAGTTTAATTTTACAATCACTAAAACACACCGTCCAATATCGAATCTCAATACCAATGTCAACAATACACAAAACTCAGTTATGGCTGTATTATCAAATCAGGATTAAGTTGTGGTCTCCAAACTATAGCACTGGGACAATATTAACATTCACAATATGTTAATACTAGGGATGTGATGGAGGCCATCTTAAAATACGCGGAGAAAAACAAATGAAAGTAACAAACACGTATTTATTTTTCACCGAAGACGCGCGTACAAATGAATGACTTACGAATTGTCATCAATTTTAATTTTACGGCGTAAATTCGTGTATTAAAAAAGTTTTCCTGATTCGTCACCATTAACAGTTGCTCACTTGGTGCTGAGTTTAGATTTTGAACATTATCTATTAATTTTTTAATTTTTAACCTACCACATTTGAGTACTTTTAACCCAAAGGATGACTGGTAGAGAGTACTTTGCTGCATATATTTGCTTATGTTCCACTATTGATAGATGAAATGTATTGCTGGGGAGTTTGTTGCGCCACTTCTTCTTCCCAGATAAAACACTAGAAAGTGGTGACGGGCGAGGCATTTTTGGAGGACTGTCTTTTTGTAAACGTTGACGTTCAAAAAGTGCTGGCATTCAGCCTAATTTTAATAATTGATTTTTGACTTTTACTGCTTAGAAAGTTTGAATAAATCAACTTCGAGTCTCAGTTCTTTTTGTGGTAGAGAAGCTACAACAAAACAAGCCTTCGCTTATTCAATTTTCATTTATTAGACATCCGTTCAAACCGCGTGAAAAACTTGCGGAGTCGAATGCGGATGTTTCTTGCAGAAGTTCCGTATTTGCGGAGACGCAAGTTGCATCCCTAGTTAATACCCGTAGCTTCCAGATCATGGTAACGGTATCCCATAAACCTTGAGGTTTATGCATAACTCAACGCCCGGGCGCTCAAACTATGCATAGTGCTAGGGTTAATTTTATGGTGCTACAATATTGACCAATATTGTTGTGATTTGAGAGTAATGTTGTTATATGTTGCGGTATTTTTAAACTGTGGGATTTTTGTTGATCTAGCGGTTGTAAGTGTGAATATTAGCATAGTTAATGTGTAGCTTAGGGTTCTGGGTTTGGTACTCGGGTTATTAGTTCTTTTTTTTCATAAACATTGTCATAAGCAATTTGTCTCTTTCCTTCTCTCAATTCGGGTCTTTTTCACAATTCGACATAGTTTTGGGTGTGGACACTGAGAAAGATGATTTAAATTAACTTTATTCAGACTAACAGTTTACACAGGAAACAGTAACGTGCGTGGTTGAGCATTCAGCCAAGAGTGCTCGAGCGCTAGAGTGACCTCCCCTTAGCCCCGGCGGTAATACATTTCTGAAAACGCACATGACTAAACAGACATTGTCGTTGGCCGTAGTAATCAAATAGGAGTCCGTAAGTGGAAACGATGAATTAATTGAATGATTTATTGAAAACCCTGTAGGTTTTCAGAAACTTCTTAGGTGCTACCTAAGAAGTTTCTACCTGGACCTTCCAGGTAGGCCTAATTGATATTTTAGTAAGATTTTTTTTTGTTTTTCTTCTTTTTTGTTCATCTTCTTCATTTTGCGTCGATGGTGAGGGTAACCCTTAAAAATTTTGTACCCCTGCCCAGTAGATGAACGTTTAATACTGCATGTGGCATTAAGTCCTCAAGAGTTGTCAAGTTTTTTTTTTTAAACGTTGCCCCACTTTAGGAATTTCTCCTGTACCGTGGGTGCATTTACAAAAATACAAACTCATCTACACAAACAGCCCGATTGATTGCTTTACTTTCTTGTAAGTATAATTTTTCAAAGGTATTATTATTTTTTTTTTAAAAACGTTGGACACTAGGAATTACTCCTGTATCGTGGGTACGTATACAAACATACAAACTCACATAAACAATCAGCCAGACCCGGAACAACTATCTGTAGGCCATACAAATATTTGTTCCGTGCGGGAATCGAACCCGCGACACGCAGCGCAGCAGCCGATCGCTCAACCACCGCGCCACCCGTGTCGTCAATGAAATAATTTTGCTTCATCTCTAAGATGTAAGTTAGCTAGTACGTCTTTAAAGGAATTAATACTACTAAGTTTATCAGCAGCGCGTAGCTCCGTAATGTGTTGAATTTGTTCAACTTAATCAAAGTTTGTTCCACAGAGCTCAAGAAAAAAGCCATCAGCTGCTCCGTTTCGTGCTAATTGTAAACTTCTTAGAGGAAATAAGCAAGAAATAGACCACTTTTTGCTTTTTGTATCTTACGGTCACACTCGTGTTGAAGAAGTATGTAGTGTAGAGATCCTTTCTAATTAGAATGTCTTTAGAGGTTTAGAAATCGAATGGTACTTTATAAATATTAGAAACTAGCTTCTACCAGCGGCTTCGCCCGCGTGAAAATCGGAAATAGAGGTTTTTTGACATGTATTGTAACTACACCTACCCTACACCTACCTACACCTACACCTACCCTACACCTACCCTACACCTACACAACACCTACCCTACACCTACCCTACACCTACCCTACACCTACCCTACACCTACCGTACACCTACCCTATACCTACCCTATACCTACCCTACACTTACCCTAACCAGCCCAAAAAATACTATGACATATTTCTGGTCTCCTGGTACTTGATGTTTCTGGTCTCCTGGTACTTGTGAATCTGAAGTACTAAGGCAGCAGCGGCTCTGAGTTGCCACTTCCTCCTTAGTCTCCATTAATCCATGATACTTACCGGGATAAAAAGTAGCCTATTTTTTATTCCAGGTTATGAACTACATGTGTACCAAATTTCATCCAAATCCCTTCAGCCGTTTTTGCCTGATTGTTACACAAACATACAAACATACAAACATACAAACATACAAACTTTCACCTTTATAATATTAGTAGGATATAATCATCAAAATCGAATTTTAGATTAAGGTGACCAGGAAAACAGAAAGAGAATGGTCAGGTGGCCGATAGGCGACCTTGAAAATTTAAAGTTACGAGAATTACCCTCTCACTAACATTGCAATCATAAATCCGTTGTGAAAAATGGATAGTGCTGTTGTCTTGTATAGCTCCGTTTCCATATCACACTGGAATCATGATGGTATATCTCATCTTTAGTTCGTATGTAGCGACATAGATATTGCCACAATTACAGAGAGAAACTCTCGAATGTCGAAAATTAGTAGTGACGTACTGTAAAATCTCTACAAAGTTAACCTTTTTATTCCACGTAACCCAGTTTATATATCCTATTTTCATAACTTTCAAAGTAGTACAAAAACTTTAGCTTTAAATTCAGAATGAACGTAGGTAGTGGCTACACGTGCCTCACTGTATTCAAGGCCACAAAGTATGTCTACAGCAGCCAAATTAAATAGGAAAGTTTTGTACTAAATTTATTTTGAGTTCTCCTCAGGTATTTATAAACACAGTAAACTCTAGGAAAGTGACAGTTTTCGGCACTACGGTTGCTCGTAGCCATGTCGTAGCGCTACGTGCTACGCCGTAGCAATGACAGCTTGTATCGACGATCAACTGAACTATTGGATTGTGTTTGTCGAGTGACTGTTGTTTTTAGATACGGGGTCGGTTTAGTGAACCGTGTTTTGTTTATCAAAACCTTTACTTGCGAATTTTGGTTTTCCTAAAAGTTTTGCGTCTAACTAGGTCATAGATACTAGAATATATCCTTTTTCATCGTTAATTCACTATTGTGATACCTCAATGGCATTGAGCAGTGAAGCAACAAAATAATGAGTGTTAAATTTAAAGTTCAATAGCTGTAAAGGTGGGTACTGGCCGGAGTTACCATTTCGAGCGAGCTTGTAACTTTACGCCGCGCCGTGTCCTAAAATCCATGTAACATGCTCGTTTCAAGTTCTTTGCTAGTCCGTGTGCAAGATTTTTCAGTCAAGATGTCTGACGACAATATTGTGTTGGGATCTTGGATTCTACTAATCTTTTGGTTAATCCAAATGTAATTTTAATCAATTACAGGGTTTTTCTATTGAGACTTGATTAGTTGATGTCAATTGGCTCGCTATCTATTACACGCCTCTAAACAGGACTGTTGAAATCTGGATAAGGAATACCTATATCTAGTCTTTCGGGTAATACAGTCGTGATAATATTATGTTGTGTCATTTAAAATCTACTGCACCAAAACAGAATAGCATAGCATCAGAAGCAATTCCAGTTGTTAAAGCTAAACAAACTTGATATCTCTCAATAGAAATTCTATCTATTGCACCCGGAAGGTAGATAGTCCATCGTAAAATATTTACGCCGCATCGCATCGACATTCGTACATAGGAAGATTCCATTCTACAAGCCCCAGTAATACTTTATGAGCTATCTGACAAAAGACGAAAGTTTTATTGAAATATGCAGTAAGCACGTTGTGATTTTGGGTAAGAGAATAATGGAGGATTTTGTTTATGAATTTTGAAATGTTTATGTTTGTTTTGAAGTAGGAATTTATGTGAGCTGGGAAAATGTTTATGCTATTGTGATAGGTTGGGTCCTGACGCAGCGTTGGAACTCCCACAATTGATTATTTAAGACACACAGAACCGGTTGATGTGGCGACACTTGAGGGAGGCCTATGTCCAGCAGTGGACGTGCTTTGGCTGAAATGATATTGATGGTTTGATATGGGGTACATAATAGCGTAAACATAATCAATTCAGAATGCTTCCACTGCTGGGAGATCGGCTTACTCTCTATATTTATTTATTTCCCGAAATAAATAAATAAATATATGTCAGAGTGGGCCGAAATCCAAACACAGGCCTAGTGCGGATAGGTTAACATCTGAATTCCAAAAGTTAAACCCTATTTTCAATTTATAAAGCAACCTCATCAACTCCTTTTAATATAAGATTATCGTGCAACAATGAAGAAAAAAACAAAAGGAAACTGGAAAATAAATAAAAAGAAAAGCCACCGCAAAATTATCTATTTCAATACTTACGCTGCGGCACGCCTACACCCCTTAATATAAATATCTTGTTGTTAGCCGAGTAAAAAATAAAAAAGAAAGGCGAAGGAACTTCATTTCTTATTTCCTCGTGGCTTATTCAAACGATTCATTTATAGCTGAAGAATAAACATGCAATTTTCAGGGAAGAATATAATGAATGTCTTTATAATGGCGTACAATAGCTTTTGAAAATTTTGAGGAAACATTTCATCTTCCAAATGCAACATTTGACTCGAGGCCAAGGAAAACAGGCATTGGACGACAGAGCCTGCCTGTTTTATTGTCTGTCTGACCTTAATCCGACATTTTTTGCTACTCGCTTGCAGCGTCAGGTGACATACGGGTAAGTTTTAGATGTGCGCTGCCGCTGTGAGATTCATCCGGAGGTGTATACTTTAGTAAGGGAAGATGAAGAATGGCAGTTCTTGCAGTATGTTGTGACAAAAGGTGGACAAACAGAAACGTATTTGAGTTTTCTTCTTACAATTTCAATGTTTTTAGCGCTATTCGGTTTCAGATATGTCACGCTCGCACAGATGCAATGACGGCCGTCCGTGCGAGCGTGACGCATTATATAATATCTACGTGGGAGTGAAGGAGACAGGTAATAAGAGGTCATTGTACGAATTTCTTCCTGCTCCGCGACCGGACTTTAGACGAACTTGCCCACTGATCCTCGCTCCTATATGTCTGCCTGTGTGCCTGTCTGTCGTCAGTCACACATTCAGCAGACATGACACCGGACTTACGACTTTTTTGTATCACTCAGCGGGTCATCTCACTGCATCACTCCGTATATTTCTATTGTGTAGTACGTGACAATAGCGCGCCACAGCTCCGTCTGACACCTGACGTGTTGCGTGCCGTCACAGATTATTGGCGCGCTAAATCAACCAGATTGGATACGCTCACTCACCAATATATCACTTTCAAACGAAACTATATAATGTGCTAGCCTCTTTTTAGGGGACATTGTAGCTGTTGCTCGCCAATTTTTTGTACAATGACCCGAGTCTTGAAAGAAATACGTCCTTCGGGAGTTGTTGAGTGTACTGTATAAAGTACAAACTTTTGCCATTGGCTTCGTCAGCGTCAAAGTCGAAAATTATCCCAAGGGAATCCTACATCGCTTGTTGTCCATTAGAAAGTACCTACTGACAGACAACAAGCGTCCTAGTCTTGCACCTGATTATAGTGTATGCCATAGGTCCCATAAACCGAATTTGATTCGAATCAGTTCGGCTTTTGAGGTGTGTTTTTTATGCTATGGAGTGGTAAACAAGCAGGCGGTTTTCCTGATGTTAATTGGTTACAGTCAGCTATGGACATCAGCATACCAGGAATATCACGGTGCCCTTCAAGTCCTTTCAATTAATTGATTCACAAACGTCCAATGTACAGACTGGCATTATAATGTTAGTAGGATAATGTGTGGGAACACTCAATGTGTTCGATATCAGTTTTCTAAAACATTTGTTATTTAGAGCGTTCACCCGAGGCGTGTCGTTAAGGTTTGATCCAAGTTTAATGTTTGTTTTTTGAATTCGAAAATGTTCAAAGGGAGTTTTAGAACATTCAGTGACGAAGACTTGAGTTATGTTTTTATTTACTATAGCCTGAAGGAACGTATTAAATGTCACTTTAAAATCCATTTAATGTTTAAACAACAAGCAAACTGGATCAAGAAAAAATTGAATTTTCATCAAAGCATTTACCGACTTTAAGGCCAGGTTTTCCGGAAAAACGTTGTTTTGCATTGTGTAAAATTGTGTTTTATTCGTAAACAACACGGATTTAAATTTTGAAAAAAATATATTACATATTTCACACTTCGGTCTTGCGATTTCGGCCGTGCGATACACGATTACTTGCACTTTACTGCATCCAATTAAATCGCAAAGACAAGTCAAAATCAAGATGTAATTATCATTTCATTTGAGTTATATAAGGTTTTGAGTAATAAAACTTATACCACAATAAAGGTCGTAAAAAATGTGATATAAATCGGCCGTCATAATGTGAAATATGAAAATACGTATCCCACTAATTCCAAAATCAAGTGATTTTGTCGTTTCATGAGCGCGCCCCGTGTCATTTAGTCCCGAGCGGAACGTGTTGGAGGTCGGACGTGTGCCAAATTTTTGCGATCCCGCCACCCCCGCTAAGTTCTGTTACTGGCTAAGCCTAAATTGATTACCGCTCGAGCACTGCCGGCACACCAGTGTGCCGCGAATTTAATGTTTATGTTTATTTACGTAAGATTTATTTTTTATTTTGGAATTTTCACGTGTCGAGTGGTTAAATAATAATACTTGTATACAATTTAGTGTTCAAACAGTTGTAATATAGTTAGTTTTTATTAGATGTAGCTATAATTTTGTAAAAAAAAATGGGGGAAAAAAAGTTGTCACGGCTCTTCGTTGCAGCGGTGACTACTTTGTTTTATAAACTTTGGCTGAATAAACAAAAAGGTATATAGGTATATACATAATTTACTTTACTAACTAGGTAAGTACCGACACGAAACAAATAAATTTCCACACCGCAAACATGTGTGTTAACAGTTTAATTTAAACTTTATTTCAGTACGCATAAAGACGTGCGCTTTAGTGGTTTAGTTTTCGCGCGGAATAGATTTACCAACCGCATCGAGTATGTAAAACAATTGAATTTGAACCCTATTTCAGAGTGCATAAAGCCACCTCGCGCGCACATGATACAGTGATTTACTGTTTTCAAATGTCTGTTTTGTCTGTTTTCAAAATTTATTAGAAATGTCCGTTTTCACTTATCTTACTCCTAAACAAATGCAAAAATAATAGCTCGTATTTCCTACATGAGAGTTGAATATCGGTGCAATAATGTTGTGGTGTTCATGTAGAGAAGAAATATAAGTGTAGTTATACGCTAGGTGGGTACCTACTCACAGCCACCACAACACAACAAATAATAATATTTATGGTGTCCGCAACGTTTGTGTAGGTCTCGTCTATGCCAAACAATACGCGCAGCGCACTCGTGAGTCGCGTGCCATAGTGTAAAAGTGTTACAGTATGACCATTTCCTATGAAAATATTATAATAACATACTTTTGGTAACGTTTAGGCTACCGGACCAGCTCATTTATGCGCTGTACACTAGAGTCCATCCTCTTACTAATTACTAACAATGTATCAAGTTATGACAAGACATACAAAAAACTATGTGGTCAGTTTGGATAGTTTTTCCAATCCAATGCGTTACTTTATCGGTGTTTATTGGCAAGAGGAAAAATGTATAGAAATTATAAATTACATACACTAAACTGTTTTTAATTGACTATTGTATTGTATATTATTAACCGACTTCCAAAAAAGAAGAGGTTCTCAAATCGACTGTTTTTTTTTGTTGTATGTTTGCTCAGCGATATTTTCGCCAATTGTCAATCGATTTTGATGATTCTATTTTTTTTGGAAGTGTATCTTCCCGGACTGATCCCATTTCAATTTGGTGAAGATCTGATGAAGAACTTCGGAGACAGGTAACGGAACTCTTCATTCCCGTAGGAATTCCCGTTCCCGTATAGCCGTACAGCCTTCCCCATGAATGTAACTATCATAAATTCATAATCATAATACAAAAAAGAATTTCTTGCACCGCGTCGCACGCAGTCACGCAGGCTCGACGCGTTCTCGTTTGGTGGCCGCGTCTCGCGCACCGCCCGTTCGATTTAGTAATATTGTTGAATTATTTTAATTTTACATTATCTCCTAAACGGTGAGTTCAAATAACATGCTGTAAAAGACAAAGTTTATCTTCATAAAATTATCTTGATGATGAAGTAACTTTCGCTAGTAAGGATTAATATGCCTGCCTAATATTAATGTTGAAAAACCACCTTTAATTTTTAAATAAATTATTTGACATAAAATGCCTTAGTGTGGCATATTTATAAGAGATAGATATAGGTGTAACGTCACGGACTTTTTTTTAGATCGAATGAAAAACAATATCTTTGTTGTACATGGTACTTACGTATAATTAGCTATTACCACAGCGCACTTACCGCACTTCCACTTTATAATATTATTTAGTATAGATTTGAATAAAGTAGTATCTCATTATCATTATTGTAACACCATAAAATACATAAAGAAATTAAACACACACCATATTACAATTCTATCCTATTTATTTATAACGGTTTGCTATCTATGTTTCTGTGTACGTGCGTCTGTGTGCCTGTGTATCTGTCTTTGGCACTGTAGCTCCGTTATCTTTATTGAACAGGGATATTTTGTAAGTTTTTAAAATTTTACTTGTTAATTACCAACAAATCAAAATCAAAATTTGCGTTACAGGGCAATAGAGCATGCGGAAGGGCGTGACTTGTCTCCAAAATAATACTCATTTATTGGGGTTACCCCCGACGGTATAGTTGGGAACGACACCAATTGTTGAAATTAAATGTCCAATAACGGCATTTAGAAAAGGGAAATGCTGCTATTGAAGAAAGTAAAATACATATATTTAAATTCGATAGAATAAAACATACCAGGGTTATAAACAGAAAAAGTAATTGGTATTACCAAGTGCAGGGTCAACTTCATGTAACAGAAAGGAACCAATGCATTTTTGGAATATGGTTCGGTGAAAACTAGTAGTAGAAAATATTTCAAGAGATGACGAATTTTGGCGGGTGCATATGGAGAAAAAAATTATAGATTTTTATTTGAAATGTATATTGCCAGAGATTGTGGATCCGCGCCAAAATCGCGGTATGCCAATACGAGACATAATATTGAAAGAAAACAAAGAAAATGTTAATGATAAGCCTGTGCAGCCAGGTCCAAGCAAATCCAAGGACCATATTCCGTGTCAATCTACTCAGCTAGGTCCATGCAAACCGAGACAGCTACAGTTCAACGAATTTTAGCCAGTTGCATTGGTAACTTTTATTATGTTAACTATTTGATTAAAAAATATAAAAACGTTTTTGTTTTTTTTTTAAATAGCATCTAGGCAAATTCCAAACCATTTATACTTCTAAGCTTTCTTGAATTATAATATTCAAGAATTGTAACATAATTTTCCTAAAGTAAGTGTGCCTACCTACTACTTGATTTTTACGAAGGTATCGCACCAAAGCCAAATAGCGCGCGACGCGTATTTTTGTATCGTACTCGTATTCATAATTTTCGTGTCAGTCAGATTTTAAATCCACCATATACTCTAAAATAAATAAGTATTATTACTGATTTTTAATGATTAGTAATTGGATTCAAGTTTGTACAACACGTACTTAATCCATCTATAACCTTAAAAAATACTTAATAGAAAAATAAAACAAAATAAACTTATACTAATCAATTCAAGTTGATCTACTGCATTACTTTATCCTGTGACGGAACTTAGTACCTACCCGAGTCCGTGAACTCATGAGCGAGCGGTGCGCTTGGTGCGCGCGTCTCCCGCGCATCGTAACTTATTACGTATTGCTACTCCTTGCGGGGCCTGGGGTAAGCGTTAGATGCCTACGCGCTCAAGTAAGGCTCGCCTTAAATTAAAATTATTATTAGAAATTTCATCATCTTATCCTATCATAAATGCGAAAATGAGTTTGTGTTTTTGTTTGTTACGTTTTACGCTAAAACGGCTGAAAGGATGGTCATGACATTTGGCAGATATAGCCTGGGATATGGAAAATGACATAGGCTACTTTTTTACACGATGACCGACATTCACGCGGGCGGAGCCGTGGGCAAAGCTAGTCATCAATATTAATTATTATTAACTACATTTGTTCCGATTTGATCCCTGAAGCAAAAATTCTTTTGTTAATAGAAGTTTAAAGAAACTCCTTGAACGAGCTTTATCTGAAGAAGCTGTTATGGTATAACTAACATCAAACCTTCAATTTTTATTCCCGAAATAGTTGTCGGTTCGGAAATACTTCAGGAGCGAAACCTCGGGAAAAGCAATTATTAAAATAGGTTTGGACCAGGTGACACCGTACATTTTGTATTTTTCCCCTTATTGTCCAGGGATTGACGTTAAAATTGGCTTATCCGATGTAAAAGCTAACACTATCATCAAGCCTATTGTTTAGTTTGTCACAGAGTAACGAAGTCCGAGCCACCGGCCTTTAATCCGACTACGTCACAATGAAAAAGTATTTCACTTTATGCTGTCGATACGTAGTTTTGACTTTGAAAGAGTAACATATTGTTCGTTTAAGCATTATAAATGACTATCTTTTGCCCGCGGCTCCACTCGTGTGGCTGTCGGTTATCGCGCATAAAAGTAGCCTATGTCCCATATACCCGGCAATATTAGCGTGAAAGCATAACAGACAGACAGTTACTTTCGAATTTATAATAATAGTAGGGATGAGCATGATGTGCAACTTTAATTAAATAATGGTCTTCTTTTTAGCCATTGTTTTTCACAAAAAAAGCAAAGATTGAAAAAACCGGGAAAAAGTATTTCACCCTAGTTTCAACTTCGAATTAACAATATACTTATACTAGGCAAAACTGAACTTACCTATTATAATGTATTAGCTTAACTTATAATAATATTTTTATTCGCAAAATACAATTTTGACACAATCATGACTTACATTACACTGCATTGTCACTAGGAGACAGAAAAGTAAACATCAGTTCGTAAGTGTGCAACTTAACTTATAAGGAGACAAAATGTATTCAGGTGGTTTCCTTAAGAGTGAGGAGTGTCTTTATCTGAACACAATCATCTGCCTGGCCTTTACCCAACTATCTATGGTTGGACTTAGGTGTAAAAGAATGTATTACTCATACCAACTTAAAAAATAACATTAGTTATTCTGGGGTGTTGGAGACATTATATTAGCATGATCTGATTTTCAGTCTGTAAGGATACAGCTGACTAATAGACGACGGTAACTCCGTATCTCCGTATTCATGCACGATACGGAGTTACACCTTTGGTAATACTGGCTGTCAGCCTTTTCTAGGAATGACCACTGGCAGTTTAACACGCAGGGGTTATTATCTGCTTAACCGAACTATATCGGACCTCTGATTATATATACGTAACGACTATCATAGACCTGCAAATGGCAGCCAGGACCAACGGCTTGACGTACATTCCGATACACGGAGGGGTCGCGGTATGTTATGTATGGTCACACATCGACGGACCTTCATTTGCAAGCGTTCCTTAACTTTGAGCATAGAACCGTGCGGCTGTTATGTAGCCACAAAAACACACAAAAAAAGTGTAATAGAATAAACGCGATATCCTCTTAAGGCATCATTGTACTTATTATTATGAACAACTTTTATTATGGGACCTAAATCGCGTAAAAAAACAGCTGCACAGTACATTTTGTCGAGTAATGCTTACATATTTTTTTTTCGCGTTTTCAGTGTTGATATTTCTGAAACCCTTTTTGCAAATAGTATTTTTACACCATAACCGTTATTCGTTTTGTGTTTTGGTAACCGGTTTTGATTTCCTTTGATATTTTTTTAGCGTTTGCTCATAGAAAGGATGACCGATGTTGCCGTTATGAGTGGCGTAGACCGGTGACCTGGTGGGGGCCGCAGTAGGTACTCCATTTGAAAAGCACAGGACCGGTCGATGTGGTGCCGTTTGGGGGAAGACATGTCCAGCAGTGAACTTCTTTCGGCTAAAATAATATTTGCTGCTGCAACTTACTAAAAACATAATTATATGACCCAGTTTAAATCATTTTCATGATTTCCACTTCTCGAAGTTTTAGATAAAATGATTATCTGCTTTTAAAAAAATCTATAAAATAAAAACTTAATACAGGTAGTAAATAGTTAATTAAATAAAGAGGAGACAGTAACAGAAAATATTTACACTCAGACTACATTGGTCACGGCTATAATTAAAACGTTTTTCCACTAAAGAGTGAGTGAAACTCGTGGAACTCAATTGAGAAATAACATTGAACAAGTTGTCGAGCCCAGCAATAACCCTCCTTTCAGCTGTCGGTAACAAATTGTAGTGAGCGTGAACGAAATAAAGAAAACAATGTAAAGTATTTCTTTTATTTTGTTCCTATTTCTAGGTGAAGTGTGGAAGTTGTTGACATTAAATCTGTGATTGAACTAAATGCAACCGACTGTTATAAACTGATTGAAAAGTCATTTATTCGGAACTTCTGAGTCGTTTTATGAGGTCAAATTAAAAAAAAAGATTCACAATTTATAATCAAAAATCACAATCATAGTTTTGCTATTTTTTCCTTAATGTATATATCAGTTACCCAATATCATCCTTAAATATTATCATGGACTTCTGGAACATGTTATACGCTTGTTTATTAAACACGGTTTACAACTCAACTCCAGAATGGATTTTGATGAAAATGAACAGACCATGACCTAGATTAAGCTACAGATTATTTAATCTTGTAATACTCGAAGTTTCCTTGGACTAATATCCTATTTCACGTGGGTGTAACCACTAGTAAAATTTAGTAGTTTCACAAAACTAACAATCCTAAGAAAACAATATAACAGCTTCATGATAAGGGCCGTTAGGTTAGCTATTGAAATTAATTACAGCAGTTCCTCATAAAGCTAGGAAACGGCCCACGGCTTTGCCGCCTATGAGGAGGAACAGCGAAGGCGTTTATTATTATTCAGATAGGTGGGTAGGTAAGTAGGTACTAATAGTGGAGGTCAGAGTCCAGTGCTGTGAAAATCAGTTTCCATTACTAAGAAGCTAGTTTTAGACAAATCGTTAGCGAAATAACGAATGAATGAACGAATGAATGAATGAAAAATTAAAATGTGTTAAACTGGATTTGGTTTTGGCTTGGTATCATCATGGCTTGCCTTCACTGTCCTGCTGTTAATTTTAATTTTTTTCAAAAGATATAATTCTCGCTATTGACAGAGCGTTTGTGGTCACATTGAGGTGTCCATGTCGATAGGAGAGGCAGACATAGCTCTCCACCCGATCTCCCACCATCCCTCCCTAAATCAGATACGGGGCTTCCTGGCACGGATTTAACTTGATCAGTTCAGCACATAGGTGACCTGTCACGCAATCTAGTTCCCTCTTTTTTTCGCTAAACGACCAACTGCTCTGTGAAATCTGTTGAACTCTCGAGCCTTCTCAATGATTTGTCAAACTATGAGAATTTTTTCATGGATTTCTTTTACTTTCATAAATCCAGCTTGTTCTGGCGCAATTTCTCTTGATAAATATGCTGATAAATATAGCTAGTGATACAAGGTTTATATTAGAACGAATTAGTCATAATTTTGACTTAATATTTGTCTATTTACCGTCGGTTCCTCTTCCTGCCAAACACTTAGCTTCACCACTTGCCAAAAGAAAGTAAAATAAAACCCATTGACACTCTTTCAGTTACCAATCTTCACATCTGACATTGACCCATCAAAGTTACAACCAAACTCATAAGGAAAAACCTTGAAGAAAAGTAATAATGTCCATCGACCCATCTAGAACCTTCGAACCTAATTTACTGAGTACTTTAGGGTCAGCTCACACGGAAACTCGATGCGATGCGAAGTGAAGAAGCCAATAATTTCGAACTGAGCTGCGCGCCGTGAAAGACTTAAGAGAAGATTAAAATTTTAATAGGTAATGTAAAGTGATTGAGATTATGTATAAGGTTTATGTCAATCCCAAAACAAAGTAGATATTGAACTTTGAGTTCGACTGAACTTAGACTGCAAAAGCATACAACAACTCTTAACGGCAAACAACGTGATTAAATGATTAAACAAAAAAAAAAACTGTCAATACCGAATGTACTTTACTATAGAATTTGCTTAGATTTAATCTAGATTTAGCTGTGGGTTTTTTATGGACGGAAAATCATCAAATGCCTTCTTCCGGTCCGGGTGAAGTGAAAGGGAGTGTCAGACTCTTACTGACTAAAACTCATCCGTGTTCCTCCTTGTGCCCTTTGCGTTCCAGAACTGCGGTGACTCTTTTGAACAAATTGTGCTACCTAGCTGTGTGCTATACCACCACTAAAAGGTGAGACTTTTGTTTTTAACAAAACAACAGTATTTCGGAAGTCGGTGTGTTAGCATTGCTTCGGAAACTAATCTTAAACTACCGACTTCTTATAAACTTTTTAGTGTTTTTTATTAGGAATTCTGTTGTAATATTTTGGAGGTAAATTCGGGTTGCGTCTCTATGTGAGCTAACCCTTGCTTAAAGGTGTCATCACTTTCCCGAATTACAAAGGACTGATGTAATCAATTCAGGACTTTTCTTTCATATCTCCGGTCAATAGGATCAAAGGACCAATCCTTTTGTCCCAGTTATTAAAGGAATGTATTGCGTGATAATTATATGAGAATTCTTTCACCCCTTTCAGATGTGATCCTTCATTAATGAGATGGGTTTATTGATATTGCACTGAGTTGTTTTATTTTGTCGTCTATTTCATATTGAAATTTTCATCAACCGTTTTAGGCAAATCAGTGATGGTAGTGTTTCTCAGACCAGTTATGTTTTACAATTTCATTAGAGTGACTTATTTTAAGTATCTATAATAAAACCACCGTATTATTCTGGCTAATTAAGCAGAAACTGTGCTTATTGTCATGACCAAATTAAATCTTAATTTCTAATATTTTTAATTTACTGTCTTTACCTATCTACCTATTTTGTTTTGCATTTCAATTGCATTACAACCACAAACAAAACGTAAACAACAGTTTGCCACATTTTAATGTTCTAAAAACATCAAAAAACAAAGCCAAACAAACCTTAACTTTTTGTCCATCGTACTGACTACACACGTTAATTTGCATTGTTACTTTTGTTGACCGTACCCGTGTTGCGGTGCGGTAAGGATTACGTCCGTGATGATTGAAACGCGCCATTTTGTTACAGAGTACTTAAATACAGAAGGTTGACTCAATACAATGAGCGAAAAGCAGACCCACGTATAAGACTGTCAAATTATAAAACTATCAGCAGGGCCATGTTGGAATGTTTTAATGTGGTGTGGTGTCTATTGTATTGATGTGGTCGGTTTAGTTTCCAACCATTAAATATTACTTAAGCTTAAATCCTTCTGAAGTAGCAAAATTATTATATTTGTACTTGTACTTTAACAAATGGATTCCTTTTTTTTTTGAAGTATTTGTCAAAGTACGACGGGATTTACATTGACAGCATAATGTGTACAAAAATCCTAAATCTCAACAAAAAATATTCACTTTCCCTAATTTCTAACAAATGTCAGTAGCGAGTTCGCTGTACGAGAAGCGTGTCTATGCGTGCATGTGATTTAACCCGTTGCGCGGAACTGAACTTCTGATCCACTCTATTTTGCGATTTAAGCGTTAGTGAACATAATCCTCAACTAATGAAGCGTGTCATTTCTTACGCCGTTGATATATTGCTGTGATAATCACGTAGGGATGTGTGGTATTAGCGTTGTATCGATGGGTGAGGTAACTTTTCGCCCAGAATACCTGAGATTAATGATCCCATCATTACGTAATCCGTTCGTATAGCGTGATGTTACTTAATTAATGGATTCTCTCATATTACCCTTTCTCTGTCCCGTGTATACCTTGATACTCATTCAAGGTGATTGTTTAACCAGTATGTCTACTGCTGACGAATAGAGAAACAATAACAGTCATTTTCATAAAAACTTTAGAACCATTATTTAGCTAAAATACTGATAAGCAGAATCTTTTCTTAAAATTTTGAATGGAAAATTTGAATGATTTTATGAAATTTGAAAAGAATGTTTTATTAAATTTGAAAATTTGATCTCTTAAACAGTATTTTATTTAACTAAGTTATGGTCAAAAAGTTTTATGAATAATGGTTGATTCACACATAGCCGGGCCGTGGCCGGGCAGTATCAGGGCCGTGGCCGTGCATCCGTATCTGCACGTCCGTGCGCCTGCCCGGACACGGACGTGTGTGAACGAGTTCATACAAAATGTATGCACCTAAATTTTTTTGAGCTCCGGACGGACCACGGCCCGGCTATGTGTGAATCAACCTTTAGGGCCTTAGTAAATATGTAAGTGAACATCGAAATATGATTACGGAATTGATTCTTCTTGATATATAATATTAATAGTCAATGGATGAGCTTATAATTTAAAAAAATATGTTAATACTATGCTATTATTATATCTAGCCTATCGTTGCCATTTCAGGAATTACTTTTCTTGATTTATGCCTAAAGATTTATTCAAGAAGACTTATGCCTGAAGACTTATGCCTGAAGACTTATGCCTGAAGACTTATTCCTGAAGACTTATTCCTGACGTCTTATTCTTGATGACTTATGGCTGAAGATTTATGCCTGAAGATTTATTCCTGAAAACTTATTCATGACGTCTTATTCTTAATGAGTTGTGGCTGAAGACTTATGCTTAACGACTTATTCCTGAAGACTTATTGAAGTCTTATTCCTGCAGACTTATTCAAAGAAGATCAATGTGCCTAAACAAGACTTTCAACTCAACCACACAAGCTGGATCTAAACCAATTAACGTCATAAATATTTCAATCCACATAGATAAAACATCTCAATCAAATCACAGCCTTAATAGTCTAGGTAAATAGTTAGTTTAGATAACATTCCCACCCCTATTACTATATCGTACACCTAGGTCGAAAGGGGAGCTAACTCAAAAATTGAGATTATTGAGTTATTATGTTTATTGATTTATTTATTTGCTTGCTTCGGACAACAAATCCATTTTGTTCGTAAATTATCTTATACCTAGTGTTAGTAGTACAGATAAAAACACACAATGAAGTAGGTGTGTGAGGCAGGATGTGCAGAGAACGATAAAGCAAGGAATAAAGTACCTACTCAGGTTTATTTTTTTTTAAATTTACTATACTATACTACTATTAGGTACTTTATTCCTTGCTTTATCGTTCTCTGCACATATTTATTATTATTATTTTGAAAGATTTGTCAGCCATTCTCTCCAAATAGTGCCTCAGAATAGCCACCACTATTTTCAGGATGCTATATCACTGACCCGCGTTCTACGCATCACTGATGCTGTTTTGTTTCGTATCACTGCGTGGAAGTCAGTTCGGTTTTGTTCAAACATCTCCGATGCGCTAAAAGAACGGGTCAGTTTCAACAGTAACATTGTTGTATTAAAAAAAAAGTCGTCAAAAAAGTCCATGGGACAAGGCAAGGTTGTTAATAACACGAATTATATTACAACTAATGTTAGTAGTTGATTGGTTGGTTGGTTGTTGGTTATTGGTAGTTGGTAATGTGGTATTGGACGCGCAATACATCTAGCGATCTTTTGGTGTACCTACTTGTCCCATAGAAACCCTGATGCTGTACAGCCTGAGGTTACGGTGGTCCCGTCCCAGGCAGAGAATTTGTCTCAAGGCTGTATCATTGAACAAGATAAAATTGATTTTGGACAGGATTCAGTTCAAGTTGAACAGCCTGAAATTGGTGGTTCTTCGTCTGTGAATAGTGGTTATCATTCAGTTATGTTTTCAGACAGTTTTGGAAGAGGTTTAGGTAAATTAGTTAGTAACAACCTGAGTTATTCTACACAGAATTATTGTATGCCAGGCTCAAATTACAAACATATTATGGCGGCATTATTAACAAACAATAATTATAATTCTAATACCAACATTACTGTTTGTATGGGTAATAGTTTAAAAGTAAAACAATCAGATATCACAGACAATGTAACTGAGATGTTACAGTTAAAATGTAATAAAATAATATTGTGTGCATTCCCATATTTTGATAACTTGTCAATTAGACAAAATAATTATATTCATATGCTAAATAAACACATGTATTTCTTAGCAGGTCATTATAGTGACAAGTTTATGTTTTTTGACACAAATAGTTTTGTGGAACACTTAAAATCGACTAGGAATACTGTGTATTTACCAATTAGTTTTAGACATACAATAGCAAGGCTATTAGCTTATTATATTAACTCAGACATAAGTAGTATGTCGAAGTCTTGTGTAATTAAATCCACATTGTTTAGTAATAATACTAAGAATCAGGTGGCGAGCCTAAATAACTGTAGCACTATTGCTATAAATTCTTATACAAATTGTACGAAGGAGGTTCCATGTATCACTATGGAAGATTCATTTACTTATGTGGGGTCTACAAGTAGTTGTAACTCACTGCCAAGTGATGATATTGAAGTCTTGGGCCAAACTCTGGATAATAATTTAAACTAGTACGTAAGACAACAGAGGATACCTACCGGTAACAGAATAGTTATGTCTACCAATAACAAAGTATCTTCTTGCTCTCTAGTAACTAGATGTCAAAAAGGGGGTCAGCAGCAAACCTTGAAATTATTTCATCAAAATATTCAAGGTATCTCTTCCAAAATATTAGAAATTGAAATGTTTTTAGAAAAAACAATGTTTGACATTGTTTGTTTTAGTGAATATTGGTTGAAAGATTACCAGATGCTAATTAATTATGAAAATTATAGTGTGGGCAGTTGTTTTAACCGCAAATCTATGTTGCGCGGTGGTTCCCTCATCCTTGTTAAGAAATGCTTAAAATTTAAGCAACGTAATGACATTGTCAGCTTGTCAGCGGAGCATTGCATTGAACTGTCCTGTGTTGAGCTGGATAAGCATGTAATAGTGTGCGTGTACAGACCCCCAAACCCTCAAAACTTTGCTTTATTTGAATCAACAATGGAGGATATCCTTGCGAAACTTGCAGGAGGTAACAAATCCGCGATTATTTGTGGAGATTTTAATATTAATATTTTAGAAAGCAATTCGAACAGCAGCAGATTTTTAAGCCTTTTTTAATCATTTTATTTGTCTAATGTTTTTACTGAACCTACTAGGGTAACACCAACTTCTTCAACCTGTATCGATAATGTATTCTGCGATTGTGATTATTTAGATAAAGCCATAGTTAATTACCTCCCGTCGGATCATAGTGGACAATTGGTAACATTTGAGTTTAAAGCTGCATTGCAAAAAATTCAAATACAATATAGGCCAATTACAACAGGCAAACTAGCTAGATTCAATAGTACCTTACAAAATAAGTTAAATGTTCTAGACCATAATATTGAGGATGCAAATAAATTTTATAATAATTTCTTTTCAGTAGTACTACAGGAATTTAACACAACTTTTGAAAAGAAGTCTAAAGAAACTTTCCCTAAGTTTATATTTAGTGACTGGGCGACTAAAGGTATTAGGATAAGTAGGGAAAGGCTATATGAGTTATATGGCCTTAAGCCTTTCATTAACACCGAATCCTTTAATAAGTATGTAAACAGATATTCTAAAGTTTTCAGAAATACTTGCAAGGTAGCAAAAGCCCTCTACATTAGCAACAAGATCAAATCGGCAGATAATAAAATAAAGACAGTTTGGAAAGTTATCAATAATGAAACGAGTAGGAATAAAGTACGAAATGCTGATTTTTTACTGGAGACTGCACATGGTGCCATAAGCTCTAATTTAGAAGTAGCTCAAGAATTTGTAAATTTTTTCTCCGAAATACCATCAAAAACTACTGAAGCTTTAAATTCTTCACCCGAGGTCTCACTTAATTTATTAAAAGCAAACGTTTCAGGTTGTACGGTTGAATTCCAATTCAAACATATCAACCCTATGGCAGTTATCAAAGCTTTCCGGCAAATCAAAATCAAATTGACCGAAGACTTATGGGGAATGTCTATGAAAGTGTGCACGTCCATAATTGAGACCATAGCACCATACTTGGCTTTAATATTCAATTTATGTGTGGACCAAGGTGTCTTTCCAGATGTAATGAAATACAGTAAGGTTATACCACTTTTTAAATCCGGTGACAGTATAGACACCAATAATTATAGACCTGTTTCCGTGTTACCGGTTTTCAGCAAGGTTTTTGAAAAAGTAATGCTCAATCAAATGCTCATTCATTTTAACATCAATAACATCTTACACGATCAACAGTATGGTTTCACCAAAGGTCGCTGTACGACTGACGCTGGTGTCACGTTGTTGAAACACATTTATACAACGTGGGAAGAGGTGCAAGATGCCATAGGAATCTTTTGTGACCTCTCCAAGGCATTTGACTGCGTAAATCACGAAACCTTGCTCCTAAAGCTAGAACATTACGGACTAGGTAAACTTGCACTCAGCTTACTGAAGTCTTATTTAAATGACAGACAGCAGCAAGTTCAAATAAACGGTGTTAAATCAAGGGGTTTAAAAGTCAAAATGGGGGTTCCACAAGGCTCAATATTGGGTCCTTTCCTCTTTTTAGTATACATAAATGATCTTCTCCATCTTTTAAAAATCAACCACAAATGGTGTTATTTGCTGACGATACATCTTTAATTTTTAAGATAGATAGACGTTCTACAAATCTGGACGACGTAAATAACGCCCTACAGCAGGTCCAAAATTGGTTCACTGCTAATAATTTAGTATTAAATGAAAAGAAAACTAAGTGTATCAGATTTGCTTTACCGAATGTCAAAAGTAATAATTGCGACATAGTATTGAACAAAGAGAAACTTGAATTCGTCGAAAACACAGTTTTTCTGGGCATCACACTGGACTCAAGGCTACAATGGGGTCCTCATTTAACATCTCTTGCGGGACGGCTAAGTTCAGCAGCATATGCTGTCAGAAAAATCCGTCAATTTACTGATATAGATACCGTGAGGCTGGTCTATTTTAGTTACTTTCATAGTATCATGTCTTACGGTATCTTATTATGGGGACGAGCTGCAGATATTGAGTCTATATTTATTCTGCAGAAAGAGCCATCAGAGCCATATATAATCTGGGTCGGTGCGATTCCCTAAGAGAACTGTTTAAAGATATTAACATCATGACGGTACCTTGCCAATACATATACGAAAACATAATGTATGTTCGGAAAAATCTTCATCTTTTTAGTAAGATTAGTGATAGGCATAATTTTAATACTAGAAATAGGAACAAATTAGATCAACCCCGATTCAGATTGGCAAAAGTACACACTTCTTTTATGGGGTACTGTGTTAAATTTTATAACAAAATACCTCTTGAAATTCTAGAACTGAATGAGAGAAAATTTAAAACATGCATAAAACGCACACTATGTAAACAAGCATATTATAAACTTGAAGATTATATACTTGATAAAAATGCTTGGCTAAATGCTGGTCCTGCTCCACAGTCTCAGCCGCTTGGTTCCTCTAGTTAAGATATTTGGAAGAGATGCTCACCCTTCTTTGTGTAGACTAATAAAAATTTTCACTTTTCTTATGTTATGTTTTAAATACTACTTTTCTTTTTCGTTTTTGAAAATTGATATACATAGTTTTATATAAAGTAGAAGCATTTTTTATTTTAAAATCCTGTAAATGTGAGGACCATGGAGCCTATACTGTTAATAATATAGATGGTTTCCTTGTTTGACATGAGTGAGCAGGGGCAGTTGAGGGTGTGTCATGCTCGCTAGAATGTCTCGCTGATGGTGGCGCGTGTATTTGATCATTCGGTTCCCTTCAAAATGGTTGAGCTGAATGGTGCTAATGCACGCGTCATGTTCGTGAACGGGCGCCGTCAGTGGAGACTGGTCATATCTTAGCTGTCACTGGCTTATTTCTATATTTAATACTTATTGGATACTTAGAATACTTTTATTTTTTTCCTTTCTTTGCATTGTTCTCACATATAGATGCAACAAGTAATGATGTAACCAGGATTTTTGTAAAACATAAAATGGTTTAAAAGAGTGTCCATGGAGTTTCTTGTACGTTCTTCTCCATAGAGATCTACGCTTTGGAACGTGCAAATAGCTTCATGTTTTTGACTGACTGACTTTGACAATTCAAAAGTACCTGTGAATGGTTTATTTGAAATAAATGCTTTGACTTTGACTTTGACTTTGACTTTGACTTTGACTTTGAAACCCCGCTTTCAGACCTTAACGAAACTCCTCGGACCGCCAGTGCCCTACATTCCCTTTCAATGTCTACATTATCATATCATCATTAAATTCGTTGATAAGTATGTGTTACGCACAACATCGAATTCCGTATGTCTCTCTACCTTAAAATATCTCTACAACTCGACGTTAGATAGAGAAATATACATACATTATTTAGCAATAAGGAAATAAGTACAGAAATCTATTTTAGCAGTAGTTTTCTTATACTGTTATGCTGTTCTTATGTTGTTTATTTTATGTTATAGTGTAGATTAGAGTAGGCTTTTATATTTCAAATATTTTGTATTTTGTATGTATAATGAACCTAGGGTAGAAGTAATGATTAGATTGATTTAAGTTTTTATTTTATTTTATTAAATTGCAATGTATTTAAAAGTTAATTTTAAGACCGCGCTATCGCTTTAGGTATACACCTGGAGGCCTACCACAACCTCTTAAAACAATATTATTTTAATATTACTTTGTAATTTCTGTTGTTGCATTTTCAACTCTCGGCGCTGATCCGAGCGTTGAAAATCCAACTGAGCGGAACGCAAAGTAATATTAAAGTAATATTGTTTTAAGAGGTTGTGGTAGGCCCCCAGTAATGATAGTTGTAGGGAGATTTTAATAAATAAATAAAATAAATAAATAAAAAATACTATTCTGTAGCACAGGGACACAATAATATTTTTTTCGCATTTTCTGAAAAAAGTGCGTGTTTTAGTTAATGCCTGTTTAGATGTAGGTGTACCTACCCACCTCATCGAGAATGTGTCCTAAATAATTTAAGATGTTCTACGTAGGTGTCGAGACTATTTACTCACTAATTTATGCCTAGATTAACAAGCTGAATATTAATCAGGCTTTAGCGGACTATGTTAGTGTATTTTATGTCTTTAATGCGTGGGAGACGTTGGAGAACTTAATTTATTGACATAATGTTACCTTGCCTACTTAGAAGTGGGAAAACTGAGTTTGTGTATAATTTTTATAGAACTAGGAACAAACTTTAGAACATGATAATAATAATCGGGTACCTGCTATGATTGGGGTTGGGGGCCAACTAAACTTCTGGAAGTCGTAGAATACAAAATAATGAACACTAGACACAATATTAACTTAAGAGCGTTTACGCGGTACGGCTTTTAATACAAACTTTCAAATTCTTATTTTTCGAAATGAATGAACCGATTTTAATAAAACTTGGTATGCATACGCCAGATATCTAGGTCTAAATAGTTATCTATGGCACATGAATGGGTATCTACTATTTTATGTTGAACGATTTCAACAATATACATAAACTATCCGCTGCGGCCCCGACATGTGAAAATTCCCGAAAAAAAATAAATCTTATGTAATAGGTAAATATAAAATAAACATTAAATTCGCGATTAATTCGCGACACACCGGTGTGTCGCCGGGGCCGGAGCGGCTATGGCGATCTTTCGGGCTATGTGGGTAACTTGGGTTCTTTTGCGGATATCATCATTCCTGATTCGATCATGCAAGGAAACTCCGAGCAACACCGTCTCCTTTGCCATTTGGGTGATTTTCAGCCTTCTGATGAGGCCCATTGTTAGCGACCACGTTTCGGTTCCATAAGTAATCACTCGGAAAACGCACTAGTCATAGACTTTCGCAGCGTTGGAAGGCCTCCCACAATGTGTACCGATGACCTGGTGAGGGTCGCGGATAGCCGATGAATGCGAGACGAACAGGACCGGTTGTTGTGGTGACACTTGGGGGAGGCCTATGTCTAGCAGTGGACGTCTTTCGGCTGATATGATGATGATATAAATCAGGAAGTCAATCGCATGATAGGAAATTTATGTAGAAAACAAATATTATTATCCTGGAATTCACTCTACATTTTTGAACCTCAATTTTAATTTAAAATACAAGCGGATCGGCAGGAAAAACGAATAACACATAAATCAAGGAAGTTCGGTAGAATTAATCTTTGCATCATCGTGATAAGATTACTTGCTTACGGACTGATTGCTAGATCAAGTCGGAATTAGAAAGATTAACTAGCAAGGTAAGGATAGATGAGAAGATGACTTACCGCAATAGATTGACACAGATATACAGCAGTGCGATTCTGTAACGGTGCACTCCGCCTAGGTGTACACCGTGAGATGTCGACAGAATCGACCGGCAGATCTTACGCTAGTAAGTTAGTGGAAATATATGTATTTGTTTGTTTTTTCCCAAATATATAAATAAATGAGGAACTCGTGGCTCAATAATATAATAATGGCTTCCCGAGGCCGTTTCATGGATTGATAACTATCCATTTCATACCGAGACTCCTCCGTCTCGGAAAGTATGTTAAACCGGTCCCCTTGCGGAATTTATTGGAAATAGTCACCGTGGCCCTGGAACGCAAAGGGCACTAGAAGGAACACGTACGGATTTTAGTCAGTAAGAGTCTGATACTCCCTTCCGCTCCGCATAGAGCGGAAGGAATAATTTGATGGTTTCCTTTGCTTGCAAAAAAAAAGCCGTTGGTCCCGTCTCGTCATATAAATATCTTCGACAGTCGTTACTGGTAGTCAGGAGCCAGAAGATCTGACATCAGTCTTTCCATATCCGACAAAGCCAACTCCAAGATAGTTGTGAAAAGGCTGAGCTGATTGATTGAAAAGTAATCAGGGATTTGATATAGAAAGCGGTCAGGGCGTGCGGCCAGGGCGCTGACAAGATAAAATGTATGGCGTCAAAGGAACAAAATATATTTAGCGTTGCGGGCGCGCGGCCAGACGCCATACATTTTCGTCTCAGCGTTTTGTGTATCAAGTCCCTAAATAATATTTATTTTGTAAGTAGGTTTCACTTTAACACGTCAATATTTTTTTGAAGAAAGACAAATTCAGAGGTCAAGGTCGCTTCTCTGGTAAAATCATATGAGGACCGTGCAGATCAGTCTGAAATGGACAGAAGGAAACAGGAGAAATTTCTAGTGTGAGGCAACTTTAAAAAAAAAAAAAGAAAAAAGAAAGTAGTCGAGTAGCTCAACTAAGAACTAACAAGGAGCTCAACGACTCGATAAATGAAAAAAAAAAATCTGCTGCAGATTGTCTTGAGACATGACGTCTTGTAATGTGACATGAAGCTTCTTAGGTTCGGTAGTTGAGCTCCATAGAGAGTCCGATGATGGAAAAAATAAAAAAGTAATGTTAAGTGAGAATTTCCCGAAAAACAATGTGAAAAACATCGAGTACGCAAACTGCAAATAATAAAATAGATCGCTGGTTAAACATGCGGTGTTTCGGTAAACACGTAAGTACTTATTTTAAACTTCGTTTTAAATAGTTCATTCTGCAATATTTTCAAGTTCTACCAACATCGTAAATAACGCAATTAATTTCTAATTGCGTTATTCACGATGTTGGTGGATGAATGTATTCAAAATGTTGACCTCAAAACAAGAAAGCACACATATTGCCAATCCTATCCACCGCTTAAGTACTATTGTTTTAGCTGCAAAGCATAGTTCCATTAGACTACACTCAAATCAGGGGCAAGTAAACATCCAAGAATACTAGAACAGCACGAATTCTCTCCATTGAGGGTTCCGTACAGTATTATTTAACGTAACGCAAACGTTTATGCACTTTGTTTGCAATGGTGTTTGTCGAAAGTCGTTTTCGAAAGCTTTCACGATATCACCCGAAGTCTGAACTTTACTTTTGAAGTCTCAAAGAGACTGCACTATTTACAGATGTTAGGGGAACGTGTATTTTAAATAACAGTATTTGTGTTACTATTTTGCTAGCTGTCTCAAATTGAAGGAAAGGGAAGTTGATGCTGTTAGGTTTCGAAAGCTCTATCGTATGTTCTGAGAAATAAGACTCATTTTCGCAAGATTTTTCAGTCTGTATTCTTTCATATTCTATAAATTTTTGGGGACTGAATGGAATAAGTGGACCAATTATACGCATTTTTAAATAACGTTCGCATTCGCATGACTGTAAACAAACTGTCAAAAAAAGCCTCATTTTGCCTACATTTTTGACAGATTGCGACTTAAAAGAATTGGCACTCTGGATTCTAACTCATATATAAAGTTCAATTCTGAGTTTGCAGAGAGGACTTAAGTATTGATTTGTAAAATGTCGCCGTATCGTAGAATTTGGCCATTTCATGAAACGACTGGCTACTTCATGAAATAGCCACCTCTGTCTCTACAGATTGTTAAAAATTACCCATTGAAAACCAAAAACTATTTATTTATTAATAAAGTTAACTAGCTTTTGCCCGCTACTTCGTTCGTGCATATTCCTTTTTTTCCCGTTTCCATATACAGCCTTTCTCGTAAATGTGGCTGTCATATACAACAATAATTTTCCAAATCCGATTGGACGTTCCAGAGAAACGCGTTCAAACAAACAAACGAACTCTCAGCTTTGTTATATTTATAAGTAAGACAATACTTAGTATACTTAGATCAGTATAGATTATAGTAGGTATAGATATTTTGACCTCTAAGTTTAGTTATTTGGTCTGAAAGTTTAGTTAAATGTGTTTCTTTCTTTTGCTTGTCTGCTAAACAATTCAATTTGTCTTCATTCATTAGACTGGCTTTCACTTAAAACACTCAAACGAACTCGAATGTGTAATAAATTAATTACTAATCACTTTAAACAGCTAAGCCCGCTCCTATTGGCTGTCTGCCATTGTTTCTCTTTTTGTATTGTTATCTACAAAAAGGAAAATACAAGACAAATGTTAGCTCCATTACACCCGTCTTAATCCGTAAGAGTAGAAGTAACGTTGTTTACCCACATTTGGACTGATAACGAAGCCGGGCTGGGTTTTTTTGCGTCATTAGCAACTTGTGTAGAAGAAATTATCTCGCTTCCTAATTCATTGGGCCATTGGTGTTTATTCACATTGTGGGTACGTGACTTAGTAAACACAGCTAAACCTGTCGATTTTTCAGGTTAAGCTACGCTTTGAGGTCGCTACGTGGATCGGTGGCCATCCATTACTTCCCAAGACCTTAAAAAACCCGTCGAAAAACATGCCAAGCCGTTGGTTCTTACTGTCTTTTGTAGATACTGCCTGTTACCTAGGCAAACACAGCTAAACGTGTCGATTTTTCAGATTAAGCTACGCTTTGAGGTTGCTACGTGGATCGGTGGCCATCCATTACTTCCCAAGACCTTAAAAAACCCGTCGAAAAACATGCCAAGCCGTTGGTTCTTACTGTCTTTTGTAGATACTGCCTGTTATCTAGGCACAAGCCTGAAAGTCTGACGACCAGGCTGACCAGAGGGTATCGTGTTACCCAGTGATTGGTAAGATGGGCAGTCATTTCGAGTACCAGTACCTATGTTATGGTATATCAAGTTCCATCCGGTGAGACTAACATAGTTGCGAAAAGGCGATTAGTAGATTCTGCTATTTACTATATTAGTTTAACGACGGGCGGATGCCAATTTATATTTTAAGGAAAGTTTATAAATCGCAATTTTATTGCTAAAACATTTTGATAATATTTTTTTCTAGTGTTAGTCGATTGGTGTTCGAATAATCGTAGGTATCGTAAATTTAATGTAAGAGTGGGTAACACCACATGGACTTGTATCTACACTGGCGGGCAAACGTCATAAATTAATGTCATATTTTTGACAGCGGTCGCACGAGGAGATCACGCACAAACACATTGGCCGAATTCGTTTCTACAGGAATCTTCGCTCCCTCTATTAATCAGTAAACTAATGCACACTTGCTTCTCCAATCTACTTTGGACATTGGCAGAATAGTCGACATCGGCTTTGCTTGCCATATATAAAAATAGAATAGAATAGAAACCAATTGGCCCTTTATCTTACTTTTAGTATATATACATGCGAAAGTTTGAATGGAAGAATGGGTGAATGTTGGCTTCTCAATCACGCCGGGACGGCTAAACGCATCTGGATAAAATTTGCACATAGATAGATAATCTATGTATGTGTCTAATTCTGGTAGCAGGTAGTAGTAGTAGTAGTAGTAGTAGTAGTAGTAGTCTGGTGGCAGGCAAAGTCTGGAACAGAACGTAAGCTATCCCAGGAGCGTGTTCAATTGGGATAATTATGACATTCACGCGAACAAAACCCCTGGCAGAAACTAGTTGTTATCTCTATGGATTAAGGATCCGAAGTCTTTAAATTATCGTCAACAATTTGTGCAACAAAATTTCCAATCGAAAATGGTTGATCCCAAAAGCAAACAGTTTACAATTTGAACCGTTTTTTACCACGTTTCGTTCAATATTTATTTGCGTAACTTTCCCGGTAAACGTTTACAAACAATTTGAAAAGGCTTTTTTTGGGAACACGGGGTGTTTTGATACTTGCAAAATGGATTTTGTTCGGAAATATTTTGTGAAGTGATGTTTACTCGATTGATAATTATGATCCTGACTAATTTAAAATGAAATACAATACATACCTATAGTGCAATAGAATTATAAATTACATAGACAATGTTAGGGGTTTCGAACATTTGAACTATAGCCGCAAATGTAATGCATACTAAACAAAATTTATGTTTTATATGGAATTAAGTATGACCACGTTTCTGAATTTCGTACTAAGCTCAAATGGCTTACTATTCCCCTTCACCGGAACGCACATATACTTTTTTACTTCATAATGTACTCTTTAATCCTTCTACTCCTTTTATCTTAAAAAACGCTTTCAGTTCCTCTGTGACACGCATTCTAGGTCCTTGAGATCATCCGGAAATATAAAATTCAGTATTCGTTTCTAGTTAACTTCCTTCTTTGATAAATCTTTTAGTATAAAAGCAGCTCGTTTATGGAATGCGTTACCCACAGAAGTGAGACGTGCTCAAACGCTACCAGCGTTTAGAAAAATGGTTAATAATAATAATAATAAACATTTAAGGGGGGGGGGGGGGTTAAGGGGCATTACTTTTCACTCTAATTTTACCATTTAGTATTATTTAGAACGTTTGTACACTGACAACCCTAAATCTATCTCCTTTCGTTCAGTCCATCCAACGGTTGTCTGTAAGAGATTGCCTTGTGCGATAAGACTGCCCATTGTACACTTATTTATATAAATGCTTGTCCTGATAAATCAATAATAAATGCAATCGTACTACTTGTTTATTTCCTATATACAGTAGCCAATATTCATTCTGATTATAGTGTTGTGGAGGTCACATGTAAAACCCACCATGTAAAATACCTACTGGTATTCAAATTCATCTAGTTCCAATGAAAAACAACCCCAAAATAAATTTAGGTAGCGAAAAGTCGTGACAGATTAATTAATTAATTGTGATACTAATGTGGATGAAATATAGAATTTATATCAAATGAAATAAAATTGAACTAGAGTTTTCTGCCGTGATAAGAAAAAAGGACGGTTGTAAACAAAACGAAGTTATCGATTTCCGACATAACACCAAAAAAAAAAAATATTGCGCCACTGAAACAAATGACTGCCACATATCTTACATTCTGAAACGCAAGCTAGCCGTTTCTTTTATTCCAATCTAGATTTGTAAGTACATAGAAGTATTAATAAGTATTAAGCCCGGTTTGCGATATTGCTAGTCTAGGCTTAAATAGCGGATACGTCATTGTGACGTACCCTCAAGTGTAATATATTCTGACTTGATAACATTTTGGAGCTTTGCCTAAAGCCGAGAGCAAAAGGCGTCTGTTAGGTATGAACAGATTAATGTAGATGAGGATGGTGTTATCGTTGAGTTAGTGCCAGATTTTTGGTGTTTTGTGTCGCATTTTAGAATAGTGAAGATTAATTTTATGTTTAGATCTGACTGCAATCAGTTTATTTTTTACTAATGATAGGGACGCCTTAGCCCTCTATCTCACCTGCCTGATGGTAAGCGATGATGTGGTCGACGATGGAGCACGCTTGCCTAGAAGTAACCTATTCACACTTGACCTAAAAGACTCCCTGTAGGTATCAGGAAACACAGACTTTGGCAAGGAATTCCATTCCTTATCTCCTCCTCTCGTGTTCTCCTTAGTATCGTGTTTTTGTAACTAAAAATTGCGCAGGTTCTGGTTCAGGCGCTGCATCACCGCCACCTGGCCGGCCGCGAAGTCCAGCTGCTCCAAACCCGCCTCGTATCTGGAGAGGTGAATTTATTTGTTATGAATTCAGAAATCTTTCATAAGCTCGTAATTGAACATTGAGATCCTATTGAGTCACAGAGGACCAAAAACAAAATCTCAAAACTTCAACAGATCCAAATTAGGTATTTTGTCAATTTACTTTAATTTTTTTTTGAACATGATTGAATGGTAATCTGTGGAAGATGAAACCTTTCACAAGCTTAAATTTAAAGGTTATTGTAAGGTATCCGGCTCGTAGGACCGAGGAGTACGAGGTTATCTCATCATTAAAATCCGGCTCAAAGGACCAGAAACTGAAGCACTAAATCTTAGAGCTAGAATACTCCTAAGCAATAAACTCTCAGAATTGGCCTGGTCATGCTACATCGCGTGTCATCAGCCCTCAGACCGATATTGTCGTCGGGTAATAATATATCGTAATCCTCAAATCACGACGGCCGGGCGGCCCCGCTATTCGGTGCAGCCCGCCATTTGTTACTGGCGACATTATCATTGTCCACCACTGACCTCATATTCGGACGTCATTTGTCAGCCCGTATGGCCGGCCGTTGACTATTTCACATGTACTTATGAGTGGACATACGGATGTGGCGTGTGGGATGCCTGTTTGCTGTTTGAGATTAGAATCTATGTGGTTAACAGTTTTACATGAACTTGAACTGGATTCGATTTGCGATATCTACAATTTTATTTAGTGCTAAAGGCCTTGCTAGCGCCTGGTTATTGGAAATAAATGACTTATCGGCGCGGAACAAATAAACGAATGTCAAGAATTCAACCAAGCTAACGCGCCTTCGACCATTATTGATCACACTAATTTCAAATCTTCCTTCTAGATATAGGGATTAAAAGCGTAAGTAGTTTTTGTAATGGTGGTAAGTACCTACCCCTGGATCGTTTTATTTTAAAGTTCATCTTTTATTATTTTAATGTTAAAAATCTCAGTCAGCAAAAGAATACTCACTAAATATTGACTTGAAGCAAGAATTTAGTGGGCCATATTTTTTGTGAGTTACTATTCTGAGCACACTTATTTTATTCAAGATCTTAGTTTCAACATTTACAAGAGTCCTCAGCATCAAATATTTATTTAACTCCAATAGTTATTCGAATAAATCTAAGGGTTTTGAGTGTAGGTGGTTAACTACAAAAGCCTTTGAAAATTTTGAAGGCGAGATTCCAATATCGTGAGATAATTTTAATACAGGCGGTATTTTGATTTTTCCCTTATTTAAACCATTTTGAATACTTAGTTTGAAATCGAAATTAAACTTTGAATCCTTCAGCATTCCTAACAATTCTTGACGTAACTGGCTTTGTAGGATATTTCGTTAGTCTGTAGATTGTTTTATTGTGTTATGATTTCGGAGAAATCTACTTTAAATTTTAACGATTTAGGTATTCTGTTTACTGATAAATTATTTTATTATACTTCGTCAAACAGTTTTGGAAAGGATTAAGATTCGCCACCGTTTTTGATCTATCAGCAACAGATATTTTGCGAGATACAACTAGGTTACAGAAAAGATACCTATTCGTCTCAATATTTCAAATATGCATCTGTTATCAGCTTCTACCCGCCCTTATCTTATATTATTTATTCACATCTGCATTCATATTCGAAACTTTTCTCACGACATTCTGATTCCACTTAAATTAAAAAATCTTTATGAATTCTCTTTCCACCACGCCTGTGTGTCAAACACTGTGTTTGATATGCCCCTACAATACATACAACACACATTTATCACATGATGAAACACAGTTATGGATGTGGAAATGCGAGCCAATACAATTATTGGCTTGGTGTTCCAATGTCAATAGTTAGTGAACGCGAACTATAAATTAACATATTGATGCATTTAATTCATTGTGAGCTGTTTAGCTCATTGTCATTATCATATTATGTAATTACGTGGAATTTGTTACCTATAGTTGCAAAGCGTCTTGACAGATCTTTAATCAGATTATGAGCACTCGGAGCCCACGAACCGAAAGTTTAAACCCCAAACGGCTCGAAAATATAACTACCAACGAGTATTATGATATTTCCGCCGCTTGAAGTTCTCCGCAACCGCAGCGGTCAAGCCAGCACAGCACGAAGAGCTAGGAAGATGGGATGGCGCAAGAGTATCAACACAAGTAACGTCGAGACACGAGTGTCGTTATTTCCATGGAAGGTGGGTAGGCCATTAGTGTGGGAACACTATAGTAGGCGCCAGATAAATGAAGAATAATGGTCATTGACCTTTCCTTAATCTCTTCGTAGGTACCCCCGGACAGTAAATTATGAATCGTTTTTCATTACTAGAACAGTAAGGATCACAATACATACATGTCGATTCATGTCATTATTTCTGTTTTTGAAATTAAGTCGAGCCAAAAGGAGGCTAAAGCGCTGTCCTTCCGAGCACAACCTGAGTTCTTACAGAGAGCTGCGTAATCGCTGCAGTCATATGTGTAGAGATGCAAAAAGACGCTACATTCATAATTCTCTTGACAACCGGAACTCCTCTGAAGTCTGGAAGTTTCTGAAAACTGACGGTATTGGCAAGACACCTGCCGTTTCTAGCACAGACACTGACGTGTGTGCTCTAAACCAATATTTCTCTCTTCCTCCTGTTAATTTAGATCCACACATCAAGTCAGAAACTCTTAATAAGCTTTCCTGTTTGCCATTGCCGCAGTGTCCTTCTTTCGATTTCAGTCCTGTGACTGAAAATTATGTCAAAAAATCTATTTGTGCTATCTCCTCTTCCGCTGTTGGCAAAGATAATCTATGCTCAAGAATGATCTCTCCTATTCTCCCTGCTATACTTCCTGTTTTGACCCACATTTTTAACTTCTCCTTGTTTTCTTGCACAGTTCCTGATGCTTGGAAATAAGCCCATATCATCCCGTTACCTAAAATCCCTAACCCGGTCTCTCTGACCGATTTCAGACCAATTTCCATCCTTCCTTATCTCTCCAAAGTTCTTGAGCACATTGTCCATCGGCAACTTTCTCTATTTCTTACTAGCAATAATCTACTTAGTCCTTTCCAATCCGGCTTTCGGCCTGGTCACAACACTGTCACAGCTCTTTTAAAGGTTACTGATGACATCCGCTGGGCTATGGACCACAAATCTCTGACACTACTTGTACTTCTGGATTTCAGCAGCGCCTTCAACTCTGTTGACTTCGATATCCTTCTTGGGATCCTTAAATCTTTCAATTTCTCTTCTTCTCTTATTAGATGGTTCGACTCCTATCTTCGAGGCCGCTCGCAGCGGGTGCGTATTGATGAATCTTCTTCGGATTGGTGCTCCCTTGCTGCGGGTGTGCCTCAGGGTGGCGTACTCTCTCCTCTTCTCTTTTCTATTTTTATTAACTTTGTCACTAAAGTTATTTCTTCTAACTTCCATCTCTATGCCGACGACCTGCAGCTTTACCATCATTTTCTGAGTCAGGATGCGGAAGTCGCTGTGTCCGCCGTGAACCGTGACCTGATGTCGATTGAAGAGTGGTCGCGGTCCTTTGGGCTGCAAATCAACCCTAAGAAGTCTCAGGCCTTGGTTATCGGCGGCAGGTTTATGCGGAACAGGCTGGATATTGCGACGCTGTCTCCACTCTACTTGAATGGAGTTCAGATAGAATACGCAAAGTCGGCTAAAAATCTTGGGGTTATCATGGACTCTTATTTATCGTAGACTAACCATATCGCTGAAGTCAGTCGGAAGGTGCACTACACGTTACACTCGCTGAAATGCCTCCAGAGCTTTTTGCCCTTGAAAACCAAAATTTCCCTAGCCCAAACTCTAATTCAGCCCATCATAGACTACGCTGATGCCTGTTATTTGGATGCCACCGAGGAGCTTTTAAATTAACTTGAGCGTTTGCAAAATATTTGTATTCGTTTTGTGTTCAACCTTAAAAAATACGATCATGTTTCAGAATTTCGCAAGATACTCAAGTGGCTCCCGATTCGACTTCGCAGGAACTCTCAGATATTGTGTTTGCTATAAAACATTCTTCACAACCCTAAAACGCCTTCCTACCTGCGAGAACGCTTTTCCTACTCCCGTCCTTCTGATGCGCCTTGCAGGTCGCATCTTAGAAATCTCCTTAAATCCCCTCCCCACTCTACCATTTTTTACTCCCACTCATTTACTGCGCACGCGGTACGGTTGTGGAATGCACTGCCGCCTGACATTAGGGACTGCAAAACGCTTCCAGTTTTTAAAAGAAGAGTGAAGGAACACTACCTTTCCCTACCGTCATAGTCGCATAGACTCGTATGTATGTATTATTATTTATCTTATTATATTATTTAATATGTATTAGTATCATAATATATTTTTCTATTTGTTATATTTAAAGTTTATTGTGTATTACTTTATAACTTTTACCTACACACGGTGTCTACATCTCTTTTATTCGACTTTCCTTTCGCAGGTATGCTGAAAGAGATTTCATTAGAAATAAGCATAACCTTTGTACCTATTTTCAGTCTCCTTATTCTTACCTATCTATTATGTTAAATGTGTGTACAAAAACTGTTAAATAAATAAAATAAATAAGTGTGTCAATAAATGTAGGTGGGTCAATGACCGTTATTCTTCATTTATCTTGCGCATACTATAATGGCCTACCCACCTTCCAAAGAAATAACGACAAGCCGTCATTTTAATAATTAGATGATTGTGGCTTGTGCGTATTGGTCTAGTGTTCGTAAGATTGCTGAGCGTGAACGAAGTTAAACAGGCAAACTTTGCTACAAGCAAAAGGTATGTCTGTACATCCCTTCATAGAACACACGCCTGATGTTAGGTATCCGTTTAGTTACGTTTATATGATAAGAGCAATCGAAAGCTTTTATTAATATCCCGAAGTGTATTTCAACCGTTAGGAATTATGTATATAGGTTTCCGATTCTATTGCGGAATTTGTTCCTGCCCTGGAACGCAAGGGCATTTAGTGGAACACCGCTCCGCCCACAGCGGAAAGAGTCATTTGATAATTTCTTATCCGTAAAAAAAAGGTTTCTGATACTAATTTCCGATTGATCTCTACGTTTGTTCTAACATCATTATGTAACTCATGACCTCATTATGACAGCTCTCCGTAAATAACCTTATTAGCTGAGAAAATAGTTGTACTGTAACTACATGAATGTATTTTGGAAATTAAAATAGCATTGACAAGTCAGAAGCTGGCATTTCCGCCTATGAAGAAACTTTTCCATGAACACTAGCAAAGCTGAGGTTTATATGTTGGTATTTTGAGCATCTATTTCAAATGCAAAAGCGTAGCGGTCATTAAGGAGCTTATTTTCCATTATCATTATAAGAGGATCATGAGATTATAACTCGAATGCGCTGACAAAGTTCCAACCTGTAATTGGTATTGCAAAAATTACGATATTATTTTTTAAACGGAGATTCCGGAGGTAAATGACGTGTAATAGACTTTGTCTCTGTCATCTCTGACATTGACTAGAGTCAAGAGCAAACCCATCTCTAATAAAAAATAAAAAAAAATCACTTAAGGGGTCATTGTACTCATCATTGCGAATAACTTTTACCGTTGGACCAACCCCGAAATCGCGAAAAAATAGTTTTTTTTTTATTATTGATAAGTACGCGTTTGACCACTATCTTAACTAACTGATGGTAAGCGATTATGTTGTCGAAGATGGAGCACGCTTGCCTAAAAGTAACCTATTCACTCTTGACTTAAAAACCCTCAGGTTGTAGCTACATTTTGTCAAGTTATGCGCACAGAAATGTATGGAGGAATCGGACTTATTTTGTCCCGTAGTAAAAGTTGTTCTTAAGGATGAGTACAATAACCCCTTTAGAGGTATTACATTTATTCTGTTTCACGTTGTATTTGTTCTTTATTCAACAACGAAAGAATGATCATAATATTTTTAGATACTAGTAGCCCGCCCCGGCTTCGCTCGGATGTATTTTTTTTTCAAAATTTTCTGTCATTCAAACTTCGCCCTGACGAACACAACAAAAGAAGAAATATTTAAATCATTCAAGTCGTTCTCAAGTTATGCCGTGACCAAGAGAAACAGGGATTCATTTTTATATTTATATATGTACCTATATAATATATATAGATAGTTATGATACCAATCTGTTTTATATATCTGTTAGTTTTAAATAAGACCAACCAAAACCAAATTTTATGTTGATCACTAGGTCTCCAATCCAAAAAAAAATAAAGTTAAATCAAATCGTTTAAAAAGAAATACGATAAAAATCTCAGAAAGTCTTAATTCACTTTATAAATAATGCATTAAATCTTTCGAGGAGCGGGTAACCGATTGATTTACTGATCTCGAACCATCTCGGACCCCCATTCGATTCGAGCAATTAATTCCTCTCGCTAGAGATAAACGCATTTCGATGGATAAGTCACTTGCATTCTGAAGCAATAGAAATAGGATTTATCTTGGATTTCAAGAAATAAATACTATAAGTCAGTCGTTCATCTTGACATACACGTATACATTTGTACCTAATATGCATGTATAATTTCAACATATTTATTAATGTGACCCTATATATATGGAATACCTATTGATTTAAATCTCTTAGAATAGAACCTGCATGAAACTCTACGTACTGGATACTCTTTTCATATTCAGTCCGTGGAGTTTTATGCAGGTTCTTTTCCAAGAAATGGTTTTGAACGGGCAACTAGCGCCATCTTTTTTACTGACCGACCTTTTTTTTATGGATCAAAAATCATCAAATAACTCCCCGCTCTGGACGGAACAGAAGGGAGTGTCAGACTCGTACTGACTGAAACCCATCCGTGCCCCTCCTAGTGCCCTTTGCTTTCCAGAGCCGCGGTAACTCTTTCGAACAAAATTCGCAACCCTGGCAGGCTCTGGCCCTTATGGGCCCCGTCTACTATGCTCTTTGAGGCGCGCGAGGAACTCAAAGCGCCGTCCGTCGACCCAAGCCTGGTTTTGATCGGCCGGAGAGCCAGACTGACCGACCTTGACAATTCAAAATTGCTTGTAAACGGTTAAAATAAGCAAAAGTTAAATAACTACTTTGGCTACCAAATGGGATTGGTTTATCCGGTTGATTTTTGTTATCAGCAGGATTCTCAGACTACAGTTTTAAAATAATCATTGCATTATGGTTTCATAACTGCTATTCAAGGCCAAATTGCTAACTTCGTTTTACTTCTTACTACCATTTATTATGGTGTCTGTACCTAACCCTTTGTCAACTGTCAGGGCTTATATGGGATGACAAGTTACGTATATTATTTTACTTTCACCATGAAATGAAAAAGTATAGGTACGTAGAAGATTCCGGAAAATAAAAATACCTATCTAAATAAAAAAATAAATATAAATTATATAAGTATGTATATCAGTTGTCTGGTTACCATAACACAAGCTCTGCTTAGCTTGGGATCAGATGGCCGTGTGTGAGTTGTCCCAAGATTTATTTATTTATTTATTTATTTTATTTTAATGAAATATTTATTTATTTTCTTTTCGCTCATTTAGAAAAACGTTTAATATTACATATTCCTTGAACTACAAAACATCGCACGAAATTAAAAATTACGTTCACTTGAATCCTTAGGGTGAGTTGCACCAAAAGCTACGTTATTGTTTCCGTCAAAGTTAATTTTAACGGTAACAATAATATTCACCCTAGAATTTAACTACTGACGGTTGCATCATCATGTAAAACGTCAATGTTAAAGTTAAAAGGGTGACAAGTGACAAAACGTCATATCACCCCAAAATTTATGTGGGTAATATTTTTTTCAATGACAATACTTCGAGCTGGCTGTCATCACGCTGTCAAATATCTATGACAATCAAGTTCAGTTGCCAATAGATTAAACATTGTCGGCGGGATTTTTACAATTATTTACAATTTTAAATAACACAAATGTTTCTAGTTACAAGGTAGATAAGAAATCTTAGAATACGTAGAGTAGGTAGGTACTTATTTCATGGTTCTTGTTTTCAGCAAAGGCCCTAAGTTAGAAGCCAGCGCCCTAGTCAAGGTCTTAGAAACCCGAAATCTGTCCACAAATTCATTCTCATCCCATTTTTGAAGTCGATCAATCCGAGGGCGATAAACGTTTTGCTTCCTAACTCGCAAATCGAATTCACTATTATTAGTGTCACTATCATCGCTAGAAGAGCTAGATTCCCACAGTATGTCACGGAGTAAAGACGTAATCATTAGTTTTTCACGTAAAATAGAATTAAATTTATCAACACAATATTTTATAGGTTAGAACAAAGCAGTTGACACACACATAATGGCACTAACCGTAACTATAGCCCTTAACCGCCCAAAGTTGAGCGGTTAATGTTATCGTTATTTGTGACGTCATTTTAACCATTGTTACAATGGTGCAACCCGTATTTCGCTTAACCGGAGATTTGACGGCTGGTTACGCATTGGTTATCGTTATAGTAACTTGGTGCAACTCACCCTTAGTGTCACAAAAATGTGCGGAACATTTTTAAGAAAGTTAAGCGTCTCACATTATGGAAAGATAACTTAAGTCTTAAAAGAGTATTATTTCTTGGCGTTCAAGCACCTACGTTAAGTTTCCGGGCCATTAGGTGACTAACTCTGTAACCGATTTTACATTAAAAGTTCTGTAGTGGAAGTAGTGATGCGAGGAGTGCGTAGAAATCAGTTTAACCAGTCAGCGAGTTTTCCTGAAATTATGCGCTGTTAATGTTGTCTGCGTTATTGTGTAATGAGTTTTTAATGTAGACTTTTGTCGTTGGTTGGAAGATGAATCTGATTACAAATGAAGTGGAGAAGTAATGGGACGGAGCTGTGGAGATCTTTCTTTGTAAATCAAGCTTGGATGACGGATGTAGTTATGATCGCAAAGCGATATCATGCCAAGATGGAACAAAGTTGTAAAGTGGAGGAGAAAGAAGGGAAGGCCATAGCTGTATACTTGTACACTCTTTACAAGGAAAACTATTCTTATGGTCGAGGACACACACTCAGGTCGCAAATTTGGAACGTTGCGGCGGCGCGTGCATCGGAGCGTTGTTTTGAGCTTGCACGCTCGAGTACTGAACGTATGGACTTCCTTCTTGATGTATTCGTAGCAGCGTTTTTAGCGTGAAGTTAAGCGGCGTGATAAATGTTCGGCGTTTTAAGAGAGAAAGAGATTCTATAGGAGAATTTGCCACAATTACAACACACGTCGTGTCTCGTAATCTCGTTTCTTTGACGTGATGACACTTGCTCTTGAATGGCGGCTTCCGATTGGAGATCGCACTTGGACGCCCCGCTCTCAGGCACGCTTTAGCGAAAACTAGTTGCGTGCACGTTGAACGCGACGCTGCACGCGACAATACACGCTAGAACGCTCCGCTGCACACGCCGCCGTTCCTTTACGGCCTTAGAATTATGGCAAATTCAAACCTGACAAATGCATTCGATCTAATTTAAAAGGTTAGGATTTCTAGCTAGTTTTAATTAAACAACTGTAATAGGGTAGATGACTAAACAAATCTAATTAAACCGTCAGAAATATTTTCAAAAAATATTAAACACGTATTTTACATGTAAACAAAAAATTAAAACGACACAGTGCGTTTGAAAACTCATGTGACGTCACTTGTAAGTACACTTTTTACTTACACACGAGCAACCCTCTCCTGATCTTTTATGCGTTTTATCTTCGTCATTTTTTATTGATTTGATAAAGCAAAAAATACTTGTCTTTTTTGATAATCTAACTGACGCACTAAATAGAATCATATATTTTTAATCAGCAAACATACCTATTGGATGCATTTTTAGTCTTCACCAATATTATGAATGCGTGTTTGCTGATTTGTTTGTTTGTCTCTTCACATATTAATGGCTGAAGGGATTTGAATTAAGCAAACAGGTTAACCATAATTATCCTAAATTAGGTGAGGTACTTAGAATACTTTTTATTCCGGGAGTATGTACGCGGATGAAGACTCGTTCTAGTAAAATCTGCCAAGCATTTACCCAACTATATTGGGGTAGGCTCCCAGTCAAACCGGATTCAGCTGAATACCAGTATTTTACGTGGAGCGGCTGCCTACCAGACCTCCACAACCCATTAACTGGGTAACACGGTACCTTCTGGCAAGACTCGAGTCAGATTTACTGGTTTCTGACAATCAATAACGACTGCCAAAGATCTACAAATGACAGCCTAGTAGTAGATATCGGTCTAGTATTCAATAAATAATTCCACCATTGTCTTTGAGTATAGTTAGATGTCGGTAAACGAAATATTATATAATAAAATATTAAATCAACCCGAACGATGTCAAATGTAGTATTGAACCTGTCTCCTAAAGTTGTCCATAATTCAAACTCCCGATAGATCGTAACTTCTACAAATTCAATAATTTTAAACTATCGACAAAGTTAGATGTTACAACTGTTAAAGAAAATTAAATTGGAACGAAATCAATCTTAAGAGGTGAAGTGGGTCGAACGGGTCAAAAGAGGGTCACTTTTGACCCGTTCCCTGTTAAAGAGAATATATTATGGCTTTTATCAGGCAATATTGGTTAGTGGTATTAATTATTGATATATGCAAGTGTTCTGAAACTTAATTTAAGTCATTTAGAACGTTGTGCTGGTTATGAAGACGATTGTTATTAATTATTGAGTACCGTAAATATCGAGATTCAATATGGTATACCTAGTAAGGTGTTTAATATTTCAGTATGATAAGTCTTCAGTCGAAATTGTAACCAATTGTAGCGGCTGTTGCCAGTGATGACCTATGGACTTGAAACGTGGTCGCTCACAATGGGCCTCATCAGAAGGCTTAAAGTCACTCAACGGGCAATGGAGAGGGAAATGCTCGGAGTTTCCTTGCGTGATCGAATCAAGAATGACGATGTCCGCAAGAGAACCAAGGTTACCGACATAACCAGAAGGATCGCCAAATTGAAGTGACAGTGGGCAGGGCACATTGCTCGCAGAACAGATGGTCGATGGGGCTGAAAAGTTTTGGAGTGGCGACCGTGTACCGGAAGACGCACCGTTGGAAGGCCTCCCAAAAGGTGGACCGATGACCTGGTGAGGGTTGCAGGTAACCGATGGATGCGAGACGCACAGGACCGGTTGTTGTGGCGACACTTGGGGGAGGCCTATGTCCAGCAGTGGATGTCTTTCGGCTGATATGATAATGATGATGTAGCGGCTGATGTGCCCTTGGTCAAAGATGTCATTGCTAGGACGAGTCAAAAGTTATTGAGTTCTCTCTATCCACACTTACTAATACAAGGTGTCCCAGAAAGGTGTGATCATATTTAAGGGTGATGTTTGGTGGCTGATTATATTAAGGAAAAAATAGCAAACCAAAAAAAAATGTGACGTTTTAAAAATAAAATCCTTAAGAGGGCGCCGACCAAACGTCGACCGCGCAGTGGCGCCCTCATCGTTTGTTTGGTTATTTCTTTTATTTTAGAATGAAAATGCAGAAAATATGCAATTTAAGTTGTGCTCCACAAGATTATACGTTAATATTATTATAAACGGTAGTTTTAAATTGTTCAGTTTTATTATAATCACTAAAACAGAAAATAGTGGCCACTATTATCCGTTTTAGTGATTATAATAAAATTGAAAATTAAAATAATATGACCATGCACTTCTAGAACACCTAGTATACTTACTAATATAGTAATGTTAAAGTTACACTGTCTCTGTCTGTTTGTCACGTTTTAACGGCTGAACAGATTTGCATGAAACTTGACACACACATAGACCATGTCCTGAAGTATGCCATGCAATAACATTATTATCCCAAAAGTATGTTATTTTAGAATAATTTCAATTTTGACACAGGCCAAGCCAAGAAGCTAGTTTTGTAATTCCTGCAATGATTATGTTGTTACCTACTATTTTGATCACCAAACAGTTGCCAAAGTAAACAATACAGATATATCCAGAGTCAAGTACTAAATAATTGATTGTACACAGTCATGTCATCCACTTGTCCCATTGTTGAAAGATTAATTGATTACGCGTCGAAATACTGCGTTATGCAATCACCGGGCTCCAACAATCGAAATAATACTTTCCTCCAAAAGTTTATTGTGTAAATGTAAATGAATTAATGGATGCGAACATTTTTCGCACACTGTATTGTCACATTTTTGAAAATACAATTTCAAAAGAGGGACAAAATATAGTGGCACACGAAAATCATAATTGTAATTATAAGCTAACTGCCGACATTAAATAGTTTCCGATAAATTCCTCTAAATAAAAACCTTTTATTATAAAACGCAGTCACATTCACAGAATTTTTATCAAAAATGATCCTTGCAGACGAATTTCATTCCCAAAGGACCAGTTCCCATTTTGAACAAAATTTTTCTTTATCATTCACATCATAGACGTCGCTTATTATTCCAAGAAGGTAAGGTTAAAAAATCTGTCATTGCTCAGGCAGGCACGTAATGGTTGCTTCGTCGTTTATCAAGCTTACCTATCAGCATTGGTCTTAGAGTATCAAGTCATCTTTCTAGCCAGTGACACGTTTGGCTTCCATGGTCCTTTCATATCGTTAGCTTGTGGCGATGAAAAATTGCATCCGAATTTATCTTGCTAGTGACACTCTATGGGTGTAATAGACTAGGTTTCACTTAGGTCTTGTGCTTATGTCATGGTTGATTGATAACGTTGTCGTCTTTGTGAAATTGAGGGAGCTCAAAAGCACCTACTAAGGAAGAAAAAGTTATCTCTACTTTATTTGTGTGTTATAACGATCCGAAGATACGATTTTTTTGTGATTATTGCACAGTGACCTCTGGGCAATAGCTTCCACAAAGTGGGTGCCTGAGAATGGGCCGTGCCGCCGAGGTCGACCCAGAAAGAGGTGGCGAGACGACCTAGACGCCTACTGCCAGGGTTGATCCGAGGTGGACCAAGACAAAAATATCTGGAAGGAGTTTGGGGAGGCCTTTGCCCACCAATGGGACAAAAAAGGCTAAAATAAAAAAATAAAAAAACTCAACCATAAAACCATGTTATACCATAATACCGTTCCCAATCATCAGAATAACGATGAATTTATCTGCAATATCCCTCCACGTGTAGCACAGCCGAATAGCCTTTCCAACTAGGTACTTGTTACCGGCTTTCAGGTTAACCAAATGCGGTTGAATATCAATATTTTACACGAACTGACCACTATCTTACCTTCCTCTGCAACTCAGTTAATATTTCACATTGTCCCAGAATTAACCACCTAAAAGCTACCAAGAGTCAATCCCGAAGGAAGAACCGTTCAAAATCAATGTGAAATCTTTTCTTTGCGCCAATTTGTCAAAAACTTGTCAAAAATGTAGGGGAATCAGAATAATTATTTTTGACATTTTAAGAATAAGTTATAAACGCAAAGTTTTTTAAGCTACGGGAATAGCCTCTCAATAATAACTTCCATAACATGTCGTCACATTTTTCATTAAAAGCGATCAATTATAACTTCTCATAGTAATGGTTTAAAACTTCATCAAATTTCTTCGCTTTCTTACAAAGAGCTACTCAACCTAAGCCAAAGTTAGCACAAAGTTATTTAATCTCTCAACACGTAAGCAACGTAATTCTCAATTTCCAGAACGGTTTAATGAATAAGAAATATTAAAGTGTTGCTATCACGAAAATAAGCGAACTAAGCGCAAACACTGGCAACACCAAAGCAAACATGGGGAGATTAATTGCGAATTCTCTGTGTATTCATAGCTCTGAGAAATAAGCAGCAGTATGTATAGTACGGTTGCGAAGGGATCTTGGATAATGAAAATTGTAGGATAAGTAATTTCGGTTTTCTCGAAATTAATACATAATTAAAAGACTAAAACGTCTTATAACAAAAACATCCAGTAACAACAAAACAGCAAATACATAAACTTTTAAAAACTGGTTTCCAATGTAGATTTTTTACTGAAGTTTTCTTTGTAGCTATTTCAATTTCAGAAATCGGCTTTCGATTTTAATCATTAAGAACTTAAATGCAATGCTTGATGATCAAGAGCCCGCCCCTTTTTAAAATATGAACTCCAAAGATCATACACATAATATACACTCAGTCGTTTCATTTCCTGCCCTTCACAATTCTAAGCGCAAGAACAGAGAAAAGCAAATGGAAGTAAATTTGACACAGTCTAATGTTTACTTTGGGAACAGAGTTCAAGACACAAACACTCGTACATGTAGGTGTTCATTACAGCTAAAATATTTTATACTAGCTTCTTTTCGTGACTTTGTCTGCACAAAACTCGATAGTTATCACACAAAAACGTACCTAAGATAAAAACGTCGCACCATATTCAGGCAGGGGCAGGGCAGGGGTTAATTTAGATATTTACAATTGAGATGAACACATTATAGTTGGATACTAGTCGTCAATAATTTAGCAACAGATGGCCGATCTTCACTTAATAAACCTAACTTAAGAAAAACCAAATTAACATAAATCGCCAGTACGTAAAGAAGACATCGGTCATAAAAAAAAACAAAAATTATAAACAGAATCGTTCAATACAGATCGATCGAATAGTTGGAAAAGCCAACAACAACATTATAGTCAGCCTAGTTGTACACAACCATATCTGGCCCAACTCAAATCGGACATACAGACTTTCGTATTTACAATATTGGTAGGGAGACGAACCCTCAACATGTTTGAAGACGTTCCAATGTTGAAAGCGTCAAAATCATATTTTCTTATTAAGGCCATAAAAGTACGTGAGAGATTTTATTCGCGATGATATTATCAACACTCTCGATATCGATTGCCTTAAATGGCTGAGCCCCTATTTCCTCAAGTTCTATTTCGTTCGAGATGGATTTTTTATGTTGATTTTAATGTGAAAATGAACTGTCAAGCCTGTTGATTTACACAGGGTTTGGGAGTTACTTAATGGGGTATTTGAAGAACACGTTGAGCTCTCTTTCGCTATGTTTTAAAACATCATGTCAACCGCATCACATACGCATTCTGCAGCACCGACATCGCCACATCAAATAGTCCTGTGCTATAACTCTAAGCTAAAGCTATCCAGCGGATGCCCGCAGCTCTCACCAGGTCACAAGTCAATCGTGTGGCAGAGGTCTTCAATATGTCGAGGCCATTAATAGGCGAAGTCATCATCATCGGCCTAGCCTTTTCCCAACTATATTGGGGTTGGCTCCCAGTCAAATCGTATCCAGCTGAATACCAGTATTTTACTTTAATAAGCGAAGTGTAAACAAGAAAAACATATTCTTCAGTGTGAAAGTTCCGGTGAAACCATAGTCAGTCAATAAAAAAGATAATCAAAAGAAGTTTATTAAGTAGGAATCACGATCGCTTGCTTTGAAAACACTAATATTACACAAGAAAAAAAACATTTCCTGATGCCTGAAAAGTCATAAGCACTCATTTCAGCACCTTATAGAATTACGTAACTGAGGCCCATGTTTTGACAAGAAAATTATCGCAAAATTAATGTGTCATGTAACAATAAAAGGCGTGTTAACTGCTGTGATTGGTTGATTGAACTTTCTATACCTACTTAGTTAAAAAAACAGATGTGTTTTTCAAGTTAAGACTAAGTAACGTTCAATTTGTGACGCGTCGTAAATAATTATTTACAGGAATCGGGTATAACTATTTCACCATCTTAGTTGATGGTTACTTATGTATGAACGAACCAAGTCCCAAGTTTGTAAACCATGGGCGAAGTGTCAAAGTAACTTTTAATTGTTTTGGTCCTAACTGCTTGACACAAGACTTCCTAGAAGACATCGTAGTTAACAAATAATGCTGATTTATATTTAGTTATGCTGAGAGTAGTAATGAGACAAGCCTTGTCGTAGTCCTACATAGAAACAGCGCAGAACTTTCTAAAGAATAAATTGTTTAAATATTAGAAAAATGCATTACTTGTTTGACTATGACAGATTGACTTACTAACAGCTTGACCTCGAGGCCTATTGTTCAACAGCCAATACTGGTTTTGTTACCATTGAAAAATACCACGAACACTATAATCAATTTACTATAATCTCCACAACTCCCCACTAAAGAGTTTCCACCAGATCAAAGTACTTATATATATATCTGTTTCAAATTCTTTCAATAATATTTTTCTGTGCTTGGATACCTCGCCTTATTCATACTCCTAAAATGAAACTATGCCCAATTTACCCCACATCGAAGCTTGGTCCTTGGGGTCACTAATAATCTATTCAATTATCTTCACAGAACAGACTTCGCGTATGTTTGTATGTGTGTGTGTTCCAATGGGATTCGTTTCTAGGATAATGCTCAGGAATGACAAAAGCGCCACTATTAGGTTAAATTTATTGGAACGTAGTGGAGTTAATTCCATTAGGGGTTAGTTTGGTCCTTTTTCGTTTTTTATGTAATGATGTTGGTTAAGGTTTTATTTTGCGGTATTTTCTTCTTCTTTTCCCCATGAATGGAAGTCCACAGTAATCTGTAGACCTTTCCCGTTTGGACATATTTCCAAATAAGAATTGTATACAATCCAGAAAAAAACATTAAAATACACTTAGTCGTCGAAGTATTAGGTACTTAATATCGCTGTCACCTAGAAACATCTATTGATATTGTTTGAAATATTTGGAAGTTCTCAAAACTAGTCTGTTTTCTAGACAAAATTAAAAGGTATTATTCCTGTAGGTACCTTTTCCAACTCTACTTAATTCCTATCTTAAAACATTTTCACAGCCAGCAAAGCATTCGCAAAAAGCTCGGCCATTTCAATTCGTTGAAAGACCGCCATTACTGTCTTCAACCAACTAATCCTTCTCATTGTATTTTCATTTCGCCAACCAAAAAGATTTTAAGAGAATTATTATGAATTTATTCCCCTCATCTACATAATATCTCAAGCTAGGAACACACCTGCGAACTGTGACGTGTCTAGCATGAATTTATTTAGCGCATTAGCATCGCTACTGGTGTGACATGTGTGAACACGGGTGCACTTTGCATTTGAATGTTCAAAATGAGACGGTATTAATAATCGTGGAATCCTGCCTTTATGACCTTCGTTTGTTCTTGGTTCAAAACTCGAAAGGAATACGTGATTTGTGGTGGTAAGCAGGAGCAGTGTCTGAATGTTTTATTGACGTCTGCTGGTTTATGGTCATCTAAATAAATGAAAGCAGACTTTAAAATGACTGGTGCTAGTGAAAAACTAAAAAATTAAAGAACGTTGGTTTGAGCACAAATAACATTATGGTTTACGGTTGGCAGCACTGAAGTTTTAAATAAAGAACACAATTGACTAGACCTCAGATAAAATGTAAAAGTAAGATGTATCTTAGTCGTAGTAACATTGCATTGGCGTTATAGCTGTAAAGGGTTATTTACGAAATTTTAAATAAATAAATGTTTCAGCAGCATTTGTTTTTATTTGTAGTCTGGCCAGTTGTCAAATTGTGTTCTATATTTATTTACATTTCTGTGTAGCAAACCCAAAAAGGGCAATGGAGAGGGCAATGCTCGGAGTTTCCTTGCGTGATCGAATCAGGAATGATGATTTCCTGTTTTATGTATTATTCTCTGCCTCGGAACAGTGAGTAATTGTATTTAGTTTGTGCTTAGTGTACATTGCATAGGCATTATTTTGTTTATTGTTCTGAGGCAGTGACACTCCGGCTCACGCTGAAAACCAGCGCCATGGATTCGTGTCTTCGTGCACGGGCCTCGGCATTATGCTGAGCGTTGGCCGTTTTGCGCGGTGGTGACGCATTACATTATAGTTCGATGTATAGGTTTACACCTGATTTTGTTTTTTTTTTTTTTTTTTTTTATTATTATTTTTTTTATTTAGGCCTAATGTTAACTGTTTTGTGTATCTGCGTCACCTTCACGTAAATAAACAGTTTTTCTTTCTTTTCTTTCTTTCTTTCTTTCATTTCCGCAAGAGAACCAAGGTTACCGACATAGCCCGAAGGATCGCCAAATTGAAGTGGCAGTGGGCAGGGCACATTGCTCGCAGAACAGAATATGGTCGATGGGGCCGAAAAGTTTTGGAGTGGCGACCGCGTACCGGAAGACGCAGCGTTGGAAGGCCTCCCACAAGGTGGACCGATGACCTGGTGAGGGTCGCGGGTAACCGATGGATGCGAGACGCACAGGACCAGTTGCTGTGGTGACACTTGGGGGAGGCCTATGTCCAGCAGGGGACGTCTTGCGGCTGATATGATGATGATGATGATGAAACCGAAAAGCGTTTTGAAGCAAGTAAAATAAGAAGAAGAGTTACTTTATGTAATATAGAACGAAGAACAAATCACTAATTTCTTCACAAAAGTTACCTAAGAACTAATAACTTTCCTAACAATGTTATAACCTGCACTGAGCTTACCAACACAAGCAACTATATAAATACTTACCTTGCACAAACTACTTAGAATACTTTAAGCTCTCTTTGGTTCGTAGACAAAACTTTGAAAGTCTTTGAAGCGAGATCGAGTGTGCACACAGTTTTCCCAAAAGATTTCAAAGATGAACTTTGAAAGAGAGAACAAAATTGCGAGTTTGGTTCTTTTATATCGGAATAAAACGCTTATTTCAAGAGACAAGGTTAGAATGGTGTTCTTTAGAGTTTTTCGATACTGGCTCGAAGTGATTTCATCTTATTTGAACCAACTGGGAAAAAGTAATTAAATAAAAGCCTCTTTGTGATGTTGGAATTCCTTGACACACTTTATTTTAATTCAACTAAGTAGATTTTTTACACAAAAGGTGAAGTTGATAGATAACTCGCAATGTGTTTTCGTCTAAACAAGAGTTTGCCGAAAGCTGGCGATTTTTGAGAAGTAATTTTAATCTACGTGCCACAAATTATATGTAAGTTTTGAAATTCTTTCAAAGAACGATTTGCGGTAATTTTTGTTGCAGACACTACACGCTCAATTTCATTTCTGACGGACTTTATTTACAGTGTTTCTGGGATACTGTTTTTAAAGTTACTTCAATAATAAACCTCAGCTTCAGTCGGCTCGCAGATAAGAGCTCAAATTGCATTTTAAATATTGCAACCTGCTCTTATTTCCATGTTAAACATAATTAAATTACCGCTGAATAAACCAACCAGCTGTTTAACGGGCTCGCAAATTGATGCGAAGTTGTTTTTGTGTGTTTGTGGCACTCCACTACTATATAATTGGATAGGATTTAAGTTTAACACTGATTATTATTATTATAGTCAAATTATAATAAATGGAAAATTGTTATAAAAAATAAGAAATTATTTTGAATTTTTGTTGTTAACAGACGTTGATGTTTGTTGCAACGGGTTGTTGGTGATTTTGTATTTTTATTACTATAGTTGTTTCATCCCACGAGTGCGGGCCAGCCATAGTTGTGTAGGTTTAAATAAAGTGAGTTCTCATGTTAACAATTTGTGCATATTTTTCGGACTGTAAAGGAATGGCTTGTATTTTTTATGATACTTTACGATATAACTTAAGTTAGTCACGTGGGATAATTTTTTCAAAAAAACTGACATTACTACAACTTACAAACCTATGGCCAAACTAGCTTTCATAAATCACAGAAGACGACCGCCTCGAGGTTCGTCAATCGACAAGTGAAAGATAGCCCGCATTAAAGAAGCAAATTACACCCCAACTTGTCCGTATAAGTAGCAATACATCTCCATATTTCACAGTCTAACATAATAGCGTTGATGATCAAACGCCAAAACGCTTATGTAACAGAGGAAGCAGTCCATTTGGGACCTATATACGTATACTGTGGCAAAAACCGAACGTATATGATAGCTTACTCGTCATTAATCATATCTGCAGATCGCAACCGAGACCGCTGTACGCCAGATATATCCGGATATAATATCCAGAATACCGCTTAACAATATGGTGTCCTATTTTTTGTGTAATAAAATTGGAATAATGGCAAATAAAAGGTTTGGTTGTTATTTTTGATGGGGTTAACAGCCAATTGTGTCAATGGCGGGTTTGAAGCCGATTTTGGTGAAAAAATGTTCTTACATTGTTTTTTTTGGGCCGAGTTTTCATCGTTTAACGTTGTTGCTATGCCTACGTGACTTCATATTTTTATTTCATTTCTGAAATGTTTTTGCAATTTTATATGCGGTGTTTGATTCTCATTGGTGTTTTATTCTCATTTCTTTTTTTTTAATACAAATTTCTTGGTTGCAATTTTAGTTTAAAAATAAATGTCCTTTAAATAAACTTGTTATTTTCTTTAACAAGCTAGAAGCTACGTTGCGGAATAATCCTTAATCTTTTCTGGTACTAACGCGACGTGTTATATGAGACACTATGTATAATGTTCCACTTTAGCAGCGTGCCATACATTGCCACGATTTTGTAGTTTAAAACGTGGTGCTTAAAACAAATGGTAGTTCCTGAAATTAGTTTTCATTATACGTTCAAAGGATAGCACATACACGAGACGCATTTAAAGAGGACATAGAATCCTCTTACCTGAATCTTTTTGAATTTCAACTAATTTTTCATGAAGAAAATCTGCAACTAAAAAGCTGTTTTATTGAATGCATCAACAAAACGAAGTACCATTCCAAGCAAAAAATAACCCGTACATAAACGAACTACAAAAAAGGGTAGAAAAAATATTGAAAATGACAAGATAAAAATAGCGGCAGTAAATCTCAATAATATAGCAAGGAAATCACTAAACTAACTACAAATCAAAATATATAGCACAACTACAGAATTATAAAGAAGGTCCATACAACGATAGAAAACGCATGCACGAATTGTGTACCTACGCATAAAATCTCCAGTGACAAAAAAAATTAAGAGGGCGCCACTGATCGCTCGGCGCCCTCTTAATTTAACGTGCTTATTTTCTGCATTTTCATTCTAAAATAAAAGAAATAACCAAACAAACGATGAGGGCGCCACTGCGCGCTCGGCACCTTCTTAAGGTTTAGAGATATGAAATAGTCAAGGAAGGAGTAGGAGGAGTCGGCACAGCACGTTGTTACGCTATGTCAAAATGTGTTTTGCTGACCTCAAATATCATTAAGCAAGGGCAAGAAGATGATGGCGATGACTTACAGCGATCGTAAGAGCATTCGACCGAGATTACAATCAATAGCGTCTATATAAGCGTGCGACTGTTTTGTCTCGTTGTATAGAGCCAACCTTCTGCATCTACATATCTAGTTCACGGTTCACACAACCCTATCTATCGCCATATACATGAATGACGTGTCGCCATCTACCGGATCGTATGCGCATTCCGATCACGTGCGAATCATCACTTATGTGTTTGTAAGGGTGCGTTGTACTTGGTTGGAATTTCGCAATTTTCAAGTGACTTTTTGAAGAAAATTGGTATCTTGTTGTTGTGTTGTGTGGAGGAAAGTAAATAGATAAATATATGTATGTCATATACTTCACAAAATGCACTTGTTACTAGTAGAACTGTTTCCATTGTTACGGCTGAGAATAACAATGTTTATTACACCATAATCATAACATGATGGATATCCTAACCATACGAACAAAATGTTTAAAGAACACTTTCAATGTGCATACAACTAAGTAACCGCAACTTTTTAACAATTTATTGATTTAAAAGAGTGTCCGTGGAGTTTCTTGCACGTTCTTCTCCATAGAGATCTACGCTTTGGAACGTGCAAATAACTTCACATCTTTGACTGACCGACCTTGAAAATTCATAAGTGCCTGTAAATGATTTAATTGTAATATGTTTACTGCTTTGAATTTTTAAGAAGCGGAATTCCTTGTCGGAGTCTGTGTTCCCTAATAGCTTAAACTGGGTAGTTTTTAAGTCGAGTGTGAATAGGTTACTTCTAGGCCCAGACAGTGCTCCATCGTCGATCACATCATCACTTTCCAAGGTGTGATTGTGGTCAAATGCGTACTTAGCAATAATAAAAATATTAAAAAATAACCAATGCCGGCTGTCGCTGAAAACCAGCGCTGTGGCTCTGTCTCGCACACGAGTTCCAGCATTATGCTGAGCGATGGCCGTTTTGCGCCGATGTGACGCATATCTTCCTCACAATCCCGTTTACATTTATATATACCTACATATTTTTATGGTGTGCGTGATGCTTGTCGCAAATAAACTCTTTTTCTTTCTTTCTTTCTTTCAATGTATACCAAGTTTAAATAAAACGAGTTAAATGGTGATTTAGACCAAATAATGTAGCAATCCAATTTACTTTTTATTTTAAAATTTAATGCGAATTTTGTACACAACCGTATAATTGAAAACACGATAATGTAATTAGTTTGGGAACGGATTTCGAAAACAGAATCCATCCTAGATTTCATTTCCCAGCCAGACATTATTATATTAATCGGTTGTTACTGTGTAATTTAATAATACACACGCCAGGATTAAACGGAAATTAATACGCCTGTGAGAAATTTCTAAGTTTAATGAGGTCTTAATCTAGCTTAAACCAAATATTATTATAATCTTAGATGTTTGAACTTTGAAGTGTTCTGGGTAACATCAATTTGAATTAACTTTATACACACTCAGTTCTTAGAATACCAAGACTTGTATTAGATATCAGATATTACACGAATTAATTCTAGTACCAAGTTAACAAGAAAATAATCTTGTCTTTGATGATTATGAATAAAGAAGCACGTAACACGACTATTCAAACCTATTCGCTGAATTTAAATCTTAATTGCTTTAATTTTTTAGATATTATCAACATGAATGAGGCCTTGCAACTATAACTTTTCCATAGTTCCACTTAAGCAATCCTATGGAATATAAAGAACACATTACGACTATAATTAAACCTTTAAACTAGCTTCCAATAACCTCTCAATCGCGGACATGTGAAAATTCCAAATTGTACAGGGTTATTAAATTTGTAAAACACCAAAAACCTTTCAGTGGGTGAAAGTACTCATGATTATGAAAAAACTTTTAATAAGGGACCAACTCTGCAATATCAAAAAACACATCGGCTGTTTCATACAATATTCACCCGATGAAAATGTATGAAACAGTAGATTTTTTTTTTGATTTTTCATGGTTGGTCTCATAACAAAAGTTGCTTATAATCATGAGTACTTTCACCCACTGAAAGGTTGTTGGTGTTTTACAAATAACCCTGTATGATATGTCTTGCGTAAGAGTAATTATAAAGATTAAAAACGCGAAAAGCAGGGCTTGAGCGATTGCCACACGTTTTCTTATTGTTTTTGGTTTTGTTTCTTCGTTGTATGACACCGACTTCCGAAATTAAATTCGTTATTTTATACTTTGTACTATTTTTATTTGGAAGTTGGTTGTATTTTTTTGTAAAAAAAAAATTATATTTTTCACATTTTAGTGATGATACTCCACAACTAAATTGATACTGCACCCCTAATGGGTCATTCCACACATTTGCGTTATTTGCCGTTAAGGAGTTACTTTATGTGCCTTCGCAGTACAAGTCCAGACCAGCTCTTAATTAAATATCTACTTTGTTTTGGGATTGATATAAATCTAACAATATCTCACTTTAGATTTCATTGATATTAATTAGAGGAGGTCACTGGTGCATATTCGAAGTTTGTCTTCCAATGCAAATGCACTATAGCTAATATTAAACCCAATGCAAAAAAATATCAATGAGATCGGTTAAAAACAATAAAGTTATGAATTGATAACCCCAAAAACATGTAGGTACACATCTGCGTACCCTTATTTACTTATGTTATGAACTGGTGTAAACAATAAATGGACATGTCGTGGTCTCAGGTCATTTGCTATCATTTACTGAAGAGCTCCGTTGCCTATCTCCGCAGTCCTTCATCAGAGCTTCATCAAATTAAAAGGGGACCATTTTAATAAAATAATCTTCTAAACGAAAAAAAAACATCAAAATCCGTGGATAGTTGGGCAAGATATCGCTCAACTAACATTAAAAAAAAACGAAAAATTAATCATTCTGTTGAATTGATAACCTCCTCCTTTTTTTGAAGTCGGTTAGAAAAGGAAGATTGTGCCTCTAAAATATTCTATTTTAAACGTACCCTAAGCTGCAAGGGTAGGCGTGCAACGAGTAAGAGCCTTTTGTATGTAACGCTACACCTTTGTCTCGCACAGCGCACTGCCTCCGGAGGTATTCCTCAAGGAAACATTTTTGGGCCGTTATTATCACAAGGATTCTTGTTTTTTTAAACACGATGAACTCACGTTTATTGTTTGGGAAAATTGAAAGAATTTCAAGGGAATGACTAAAATTCAACGCATTATTAAATTTCGTCATGTTCTAAAATTAGACAAGTTGTGAAATAATTGAATTTTGTGTGTTAAGATGAAACATAAAATAACACAGTTCTCAATAAGTAAGTAAACAAACAATATTACTATACAGAAATTTCTTATTACACCTCTACATAAACATACATTATTGCTGACAAACATTTCAATCTCGTTCAAATCGAAGCTATCACAGCATCTACAGATTCTACAAAACCACCAATGTTTATCAATGAAATGAATGAGTAACCTTATATTTTCTTTCCAAATTGCTTGTACGGGGACACCTAATCAAACAGGGAAATGTATACGCCGCGTAATAAGTTCCAACGTACAAGACAGTTATTAGGGAAAAACACAGAGCAGGGAGATGCCTGGGTGGTCGCTTCTAGAAATGATACTGTCTATACTTTAACCTTCAGCATGCTTGGTGGCAAAGTGTTACGCGGTACGGAATTTGTTCGAAAGTCGCGGTGAGGCCCTGGAACGCAAAGGGCAATAGAAGCAACACGGATGGGTTTTAGTGTAAGAGTCTGACACTCCTTTCTGCTATACGTAGAGTCAGAGGAAGAAGTCATTTGACGATTTCCCATTAAAAAAAAAATGCCTAGTGGGTTCGGTCAGACCCGAATTTAAGATTACTATTTCTCGTACTAGTTGTGGTAATTGGTGTATCTAATAGTAGTTTATGCAACGACCATATAAAAGGGGTTATTAAAACACGAGTGTGGGTTTATCACACGAGGCGTAGCCGAGTGTGATAATAGCATCACACGAGTGTTTTAATGCCTAATTATATGCCGTTGCATACACTATTTTATCTTCACTCATACATTGGAAATAAAATAAGTGGAAAAATATTTTATTCCAATATGGCGGATATTCTCATTGCGTATTCGAATGACAGCACAGCGCGCGCATCCATAGATAAAGATAAAATCTGGCTCATTGACTTAAGTCAATGAGCCCGCGCCAAAAATTAAAAAGAAAAAGTGTGCTATAAAAATTAAAAAGTTATTTTATGATGCAGTTGTTTAAAAATCGAAGGAAAATGTTGAACTGTAATGGTTTTTTTTTTAATTTTACCTATCCACGAAAAAAAAGTACCAACGTGTTTATGCATTCGTTTTTGAACTCATATTTGGAACAATAGCTGTGCCCGCGACTTCGTTCGCGCGTGCATTTCGTATTTAGGAAGATATTAAGTACACAAACTCACTAAATGTATATAGGTACTCATCGTGATTATGACATGACTTACAAAATTACGAAGAACGAACGAATATTAACATTTAAAACATTTCATCGTAAACAATATTACTTGTTATGTGATATTCATCAGTACGTATAAACAGGCTTTGCGCGCTGCTTACTTGCGACAAAGCGACATACAACCTGACCGTGCGAGATACAGGACTACCGCAGATCCACACCAACACGACTAATAGTTTGTCCCTGAGCTTGATTAATGGTCATGCCGAAACTATCAGAAGATAAGTCTCCGCAGAGGACATGGTGGAGTATACGGTGGAGGTCTGCCCTGCTTGGGCGGAGCATCACCGTGTCCTCGTCGAGGCGATCGGCTGCGGCGTCCTGGTTTACTCCATGGTCCGGAGAAGAATATAAGAATGAATGACAGCACGATTTGATAGTTATTCCTAGTTCGGGACCAATCGTAAGTCCGTAGGTGATACGGAGTAGAAAACGCCCAACACTAAGGCCGAAACGACACTACTTACTACTACTACTTCGGGCTTAAGAGAGTAGACCCCCTCAGCCGCCGCAACAGAAAAAGACAACCCGGGCATTGCGTCGGGAGTCGCAGGGCAATTCCCAGCCACCCTAAGCGCGGGCCCGCAGATGGCGAGCGTAGGTTGGCTCACTGTCCGAACACTGACTACTGTTGCGGAATTTGTTCGAAAAGTCACCACGGCCCTGGAACGTTAAAGGCATAAGGAAGAATACGGACGTGTTTTAGTCAGTAAGAGTTTGACACTCTCTTCCGCTCCACGCAGAGCAGAAGAAGTCATTTGATGTTTTCCCATCCATAAAAAAACCCACAACGGATAGAGTAGAGAAGAGACTCCGTTGTCCTGGCTAAGTTTGCAAGCCTAGCTCCGCCCAAATGTACAAAAGCCATCAGTGTGCTTCACAGGTTGAGCGGAGAGACGACCGATAATACTCAAGCCCGAGGGAGTGATAATCTAAGATAAAAGTCAGCTCAATCACTTAGCACTCACAAACCTATATTTACCACCTGTATGTGTACATTATGGAATGCAATAAACGATTTGATTTGAAACATGCACCTCACCGTCCCGAGGATTTTTTCACGACGGAAAGTCATGGCCAGGATGACGTAGCCGGCGTCGAAACAATCTCCGCAAATTCGGCTGTCTGTAGTGCATAAGTTAAAAAAAATTAAGGGCAATGATCCGTAATAATAATCCCTATTATTACGGAGGTAATTTTTACTTGAGCTGAGAAGTCATTTAGTTAGTCACGTTTATAGACTTGTCATTGCCATTTTTCACTTTTTTCACCATTTGTTGTCATGAAGTTCAGTTGTTCTCTGGCAAATTCATGCACGAAACTGTGTGAAAGAAAGAAAGAAGGAGGAGCGGGTACGGGTTCAGCACTCGAAACCTATCTTCGCGAGTTCTTCTGTGGTGTCATTGCCCAGGGATCCACAGTTCCCCTTGAAGCTCTGGAGTGTGAAACCCGCTACTGGTAATTTCTGGCCCTAGGCTGGTCACGACGAATCACCAGCTGACTGGGAATTGAACAGTTTTGTTTCAAAATAAACAAAAAATAATTAGGAATGAGGGAGATCCTGGGAAAGAAATTCAAGAGGTGAAAGGCTCACCGATTCGAAGCTCCAATGTCTTGAGCATCGAAGCCGAGTTTTTAGCCTGTCGGTTTTGTATCGGTTGCATTTTGGGGAGTGTGCGACGGAATTGCATAGTTTAATTCCGCCAAGCTCGTTCCATCATCGGACCACAAGACGTACGGCGGTACGCCACCGGTACACGGTGGACCTCACACCCACATGAACAAAACGTTTTGGAAACACATGGCGTGGAATTCCCTGACTGAGTCCGTGTTTCCGGATAGTTACAGCCTGGGAGTCTTATCAAGAGTGAATAGGTTACTTATAGGCAAGCGTGCTCCATCTTAGATCACGTCATCGTTTGCCATCAGGTGAGATAGTGGTCAAACGCGTTCCTATCAAAAGTAAAAAAAAATGAAAACAAAGTCAGTGGAGCAATTTTTTTTTTTGCATCAAATGCGTAACGCCTGGTATGTATCAAAAGAATCTTTAACTAAAATATACTTTTTGGTGTAATTCTCGTGCTGTTGATGGTAAGTACAGTTTCGCTCAACAGATGGCATTGTAAGTGTCATTAAAGGTGTAGATAATAAGTTGATTTCTTCTAGATTGCCATAATCCTATCAGGTTTATGTGAATGTTTTCTACATTAGTTTTGTATTTTTTATCGCGATGCAAACGAAACAGAATACATATAAACAGAAAATAGGTTCTGCTTGTCTTTCTAAAAAGAAATGCAAAATACAGCAATAACATATTATTAATATTTGAAAATATTAGGTTTGGTAGGAATAAAAATAAGGAATTAAATAAAATAAAAATAATTCAAAAGTAATTACAAAATTTGTGGGATTTGAACCCACACCTAGTCTTTCGAGAAGCAGGCTTTAAACCAACGGACTATGAGATCTGTTGACAATTGATTAAAATAGCCGATAGCTTAGCTCCCTGAAAGGGTTCCACATCAGGTGCTCTAGACCTTCATTTTATTTATGTCGACAGACAGTACTCATCATGTTGACCAACTATTCCTTAAGCGGTATATTAATATCTCTTATAGATTAGCCGGGCTGCTAAGGTTCCACGTCTTGTATTCAGATCTTCAAAATAAATTATAGCCTATATGTTGGCGAGGACTAATAGCTATACAACAAAAAAAGTTTCATTAAAATCCGTCCAGTGGTTTTTGCGTGAAAGACGAACAACAGACAGACAGACAGACAGACAGACAAAAAAAGAAAAAAAAATATTTTTGGCTTCTGCTGTTTGTATAAAGCACCCCTGGAGTATTTTTTTTAGTTTATATTCAATGTACAGAATTGACCTCTTCTACAGTTTTATTATATGTATAGATTACGTTGTGAGTGTAGATAAACATACTTATAGCTATACTAAGGATATATTGTAGAGGTAGAAAAAATAAGAATTCACCATATTCACTAAATAAAAATTGTGTGTTATGTTTTTAGCAAAAAAACCAGGCCTTTTTTACACTTACGTGAAAACAAAAGGAAACTCAACTAAACTTCAGGAAATAGGAGACCTGTGATAAAGACTATGAAAAATAATAAAACAATAAGTCCTTGCCACAACCACCTACGAGTGTAGGCAGAGGTATAAGGTATAACCGTTGAATGTGACACCGGCGCTCGGGATTTTTTGTGTGTTTTTACTATCTCAGCTGACTCTGGACTCCGGACTGAAGTAGTGGCCATAAGACTTCGATCATCAGGTGGGTCTGAAAGACCCTACCAGGCATGGCGAAGATTAAAAACAAAACAAGCGAATGGTTTTACTCGTGGAGACAAACGGCCAGTAAAATTAATTAAACAGCCAAATTGGGCACGAATATTATTAATGCTTGCAGAACAGATAGGATGGCGACCGCGTACTGGAAGACGTTGGATGGGAAGCCTTCCAGCGTCTTCCGGTAAGCGGTCCGATTCCGTCACCAGTCCAAGGTGGACCGATGAACTGGTGAAGGGCACAGGAACCCGCTGGATGCGAGACGCTCAGGACTGATCTATGTGGTGACTCTTGGATGAGGCCCATCCAGCAGTGGTCCTCTTTCGGCTAATATGATGAATGATGATGATTATTAGTTCTGGTGCAATGACCTCTCAAGTCACTTCCAGCGCAGTACATCTATTCCGTGCACTGTGGACGAAAAGGATTTCATTCGCGCAAAAGCCTGAAGACAAAATGAACCAGTTGTGTATGTATATAAAGAGGGATGAAGCAAGGAGTCTTGTTGGTTATTTTAGCTTGTACTTGTTGGTTCTTTAATTAAAACTGTGTTATTTACTAGTCAAAGGAAGGAGTGTTTTAATGTTGCATGTTATTTATGTAAGTAATACTTTAGGTCAAGGTATCAACAACAATGTTTTTATAAACTACGTTTTTAAATCAACTTATCGTTACAACGTGAATTGATTTAACTTAACATGTTAATTCATGCAAAATTATTACTGTAGTGTATTTTAATGAATTAAAGGTATAAAATTATGTAATAACTGGAGTTGGAATTAAATTAACACTTCACGATAACTCACATAAACACCATTTAATCCTACACTATGGCGCATCAAAATAATGTACTCTTTACCACTTAAAGAGGCTAATTTATTATAATAGCTCTTAATTATTGGTTGGAGTAGCAGCGTACGTTATGAATACTTCAGCACACCGTCAGGTCACTGTATAATAATGGCAAATAGCATGCAAAGAATTTCTTTAAGGTTTGTCCATAGTAGAGTGGATCAGCTGGTTACCCATTTAATGGGAGGAGGAGGTCTGATAGGCAGCCGCTCTATGTAAAATACTGGTATTCAGCTGAATTCGGTTTGACTGGAAGCCGACCCCAATATAGTTGGGAAAAGGCCAGGCAGATGTTGATTCATTATCTTCACAAACCATAATTGGTAGAGTTTCCTGGAAAAAAAATAATAGCTTGTAATAGCAGTACAAGCCACAATATCAATTTACTTCTCACTTTAATTTCGAAAGTTTTAAGTAATCGGCTGAAAAGATAATAATATTCAGTATCCTAGGTTTATCTTTAAAAGTTTTAACTTTTGAAATCCTGGAACGTGACCTGAAAGGATAAGGTTGATTAAATATTGTTTATTCATTAAATGTAAAAAGAAAGGGACATAATGTTGATATTTTGTCATTAGAATTAGTTTTATCTCCTCCCGAGAGAGGGCACTACCTTGTTATAGACGTTAAACACCTAGGAACTCAACTGAATTTAGAAGTTAATAACGATTTAACATTAAATGTAAATTGTTGATATCAACATTGATTTTTGTCTTGTATTTTGATTAATTTATTTCTATCTATTTTTTTTTCATTGTTGAGCATTATTTTCATATTCCAAAGCTAAGAAAGCTGAAAGTCATCATACCGGATTAATCAATTTAAAATTGCACGTAATATGCACGTACCCTTGCAAACAAAAAAAAATACTCAAGCTATTTTAATAAAAAATAGCCTGATGAAAGTGCAGTTCAGTAATAACAAGTTTATGATATAGTGTTTTCGTTTTTTTTTGTCACATGCCATTTTGTACATGCGATTAAAGTAGCCAGGTATCTTGGCTTTATTCAGACATGGCGGATTATCACTTTTATTAAGGATAAAGTATTATTTAAACTAGGGACATAAACAATTGTATTGTGTTCCCCATAATATTACGTTTGACTGTGTCTATACAATTCTTGTACATTGTACTATTATTTTATTCCCTCGTAAGTATAAAACTATGTGTCCCTTCGGTCATGAAACAATAGAAAAATCTCGCTTTATCCCCTGATTTCTGAATGAAGTATTTGAGGTATAGTATTGTAGCACAACAGGGCTCCACCCTTGGCGCTACTTATACATATTATTATTATTAATGAATCACTATTTGAAATTAAACTGAATACTTAATTACGCCATCAGGCCTAAAAGCTAGCTACAACACGACTCGGTATAAAACAAACACATTCTTTTTCTATTCCTAATTTAAAATACTATTAATTATATTTCAGCTGGACGCTTGCAAAGTTCCAATGACGCCTAAGCATGTAAATCTGTTGAAATTTATCGAAGAAAAAGGCTTTAGCTTGGTGAAGACATGCAAGGTTTCAGTAATTCGCACAGAGCTGAAAATTTGTACGAATGTTCATTGAAGTAGTCGACGGAAAACCTAAAACAGGCACGGCAGATGACTAAACGTAAACTATTTTTCCAAATTGAGAAATAACATAGACTATGGTTTTTTCAGACAACCATTTTAACTGAAATGTAAAAATCCCTAGCGATACGACATTTGCAAACGAAATATATCAAGTTCAAAGTTCGTAAATATTGTTTTTTCAGCCAAATGGTAAATTTTATCATAAAAGTAAACCAGACTAAAATTGTAGATCAGGCAATTGTCTATAAAATAGTTTGTGAACTTTTTCTCCTAAGAGTTTCTGAGTTATAATGATTCAAAACATTTTCAGCAGTTTGGGAGTTATTGTAACCCAATTAAATTAGCTTACTTGACCGGACTATTGGCGCTTTCTTGAATACTTAAACATACCACAAAAAGGAATTTAGCTCACATTAAGTTGGGCGGTATATTTTAGGAATCTGGGCTTTCTGCTTTTTCTTAATCTTTTTTTTCTTTTTTCCGGATTGTATAATTTTCTGTTAATGTCCGTATTTTATTATTTTAATTTTGGAGACCCTGTTGCTACTCACCCATTCTTAACGTTTATGAAAACGTTATAAGTTCGGCAGTGAATGGTAGCGCCATCTGTTTTGTAAACGGTGTTCTATTAGCGGCGGTACTGCGCCAGTTTGTTGGTTACAGTTACTCTACGAGTACGAACATCGTTTATTATTTGGTAGTTTGACTGATTCTTGGTTTCTCCGTACTTACTCGTAGTATACTTAACAGTTAAAGTTTAGTATAATAAATTTCTATGGGTTCGTTGTCAATAGAAATCTAGATTGTACTCAGAATCTGATCGATTTAACTATAACGGTGATACTTAGTACCTATTTAATTTTTCATAGAAATCATCATTGGATAATATATCCGTTGAAAAAACATCATCAAAAATAGTCGTCGCATAATTGCCGTACTGTCGCGTCAAACGTATCTATGGGAGACTTCAGTTTTTCAGTTTAATGTTTTCAGTTTATTTTATCGTAAACAATATTTATTGTTTACGATATAAATAAACACTGTCTCCTTGATTTTTTTCTAAACAACAAAACAATAACAACGAATGAATTCTACTTCACTCACGAGTACTCACGACTAAAGTGACATCGTCTCATTAAAGAAATACAAACACAAGCATTAAAAAGGCGATTTTCCGTTTAACATAATTAAACAACAGACACGTTTTTCGCCATTTTATTCTCGCAAAACGTGATTTCAAAAGCTCTTCCGACTAATTACCCCTTAGTAGGTAAATATCAAATTAGTTCAAAATTAATGAGGCATTCTTGTCAACATTCCTTTGTTTTCCCTGACGGTTCTTTCAACGTAATTTAATTACATTTCGAGATACTTATTTGGAATTTTGTACCTTTTTCCCTTGCAAAATAAATTCTCTCTCTCGAAGAAGCAGAATAATTTATTACTTAAGTAATATGAGGAGACAGAAAAGGCGATAAAAACATTCTGATTATTCATAATTTTGACACTCAGAAGTATTAATTTTAATGTAAACGTACGGTGTAAACATAACTTATTCCCCCTTTTTTTTTTTTTTTTTTTTTTTTTATAGGATGGGAAATCATCAAATGACCCCTCCCGCTCTGGGTGGAGCGGCAGGGAGTGTCAGACTTTTACTGACTAAAACCCACCCTTTAGTCCTCCTAGTGCCTTTCTTCCCAGGGCCGCGGTAACTCTTTCGAACAATTCCGCAACCCTGGCAGGCTCTGGCCCTGGCGGGCCCCGTCTCCGCTGCTGACTGCTCGTTGCTGACGGCGCGTTTGGAGGGAACGCGCCGTCGACTCTGGCCTGACCTGATCGGACAGCGAGCTACCCATTGCTCGCTGTCCGCAGGCGTCAGTCACTGCGCCTTGCTCAGGAGCGTCAGTTCCTGAGAGGCGCAGCGACTAACGTTCGTCTGGAGGAGGCGAAATGGGGCCATTACTGGCACTCCATTTCGGCCCCCTCCCGAGCAGTGGCAGCGGCGGCGACGGTGGCGGCGGCTGCGGCGGAAGCGACGGCGGCGGCGGCGGCGGTGGAGGAGGGTTTTCTCCTCGACCTGGCCCTGGCGGGTGGACCGCAGGCTTTGCCCCCAGCCCAGTGATCGGCCGGCTTGCCAGCTGCCGCACATGCGAAGCAGTGCGGCGCGGCGTCGCACGAGCCGGCCCTGTGACCGGGCTGACCACAGCGGAAGCAGTGGTCACTGCGGTCCACCTCCGAGGTGCAGCGTGCTCCAACGTGGTTGCCAACTTGGCAACGGAAGCACCTCAGAGGTCTGGGCTCCAGCAGTTTTACCTGCGCGGAGACCCAGCCCACCAAAAGCCTTCGGCCCTCCGAGACTTTCTTGGCCGCCGACACGGGGCAGCTCACCACTACGGTTCGCATGCCCGTGTTGTCAGGACGGATGGTGCCCGCCTTCACCTCCTCTGCAGAGCACCCCCCCGTCCTGACGACGGCGGCCAACACCTCCTCCTCCGTGACGGAGTCGTCCAGGCCCAAGATGCGCATATCTATGCACTTCGTGGGCCTGGACACTCGGACGTCATCCGCGCCCAAGGACGCCCTAAGCCTTTCGGCTAGAGCGTCCGCGGCCGGACCGCTGCCTGCTCCAGGGATCTCGAGCATCCTGGCCCCGGTCATGGTGACCCTGAGCCGGAGACCTCCGACGATGCCAAGCTCACCGAGGTTGATGGCCTCCTTGGCCTTGGTGAGCATGTTGGCATACGTCACGCCCCTCTTGACCGCGTCCGGCTGCAGTGTTAAGACTACAGCCGCGGTCTTCGGGGCGCGGAGCGCAGCCGCGACGCCTCGCGCTCGCTGCCGCCGCCTTCTCTCCCGCCTCTTTGCCGCCCTGGCTGCCTTTCCCGCCTTCTTCTTCTCCCCGGCCACTTGCCATTCGGCTTGAGCCGGGGGAGGTTCAGAAGGCGAGGAAGCCGGGGGGAGCTGCTGCACGGCTGGTGCAGGAGCCTTCGCCGTCCGCGCAGCCGCCCCACCCTTCCTCTTCCTTCCCGGGGCCGGGTCCGGTTTTCCCGACACCGGCTTCGCGGGTGCCGGCCCGGACCCTTTGTCCTGGCCGGACGACCCCGGTGTGGCAGCCACGGCGGCCGCGTACGACGCCGCCTTTTTTTGGGCTGGAGCCTTCCCACTCGCCGCTAACGGGGGGCGCAAGACGATGCCCTCCAGGACGGAAAACCGTGCCTGGAAGGCTGCCATCTCCTGCCGCACCAGGTCCAGCACCACCTGGCCCTCCTGCGGCACGGGCTGGCTGTTCTCCCTGCGCCCCCCTTCAGGCGCCCCCTGTGGGCCGGCTCCCTGTAGCCTGGCCAGGTCTGCTCGGAGCCCCGTATTCTCCCTCTGGAGGCGCTCCGTGGCGGCAGCCAAGCGGGCGACCTCCGCCCGCAGGTTGGACATCTCGTCCACCGGAGGCCCACCTCGGTTAGCCTCCGCTGCCGCCAGGATGGAGGTCAGCGCTTCTCTTATGGCCCTGTTTTTAGAGGAGAGTTTCCTCTTCAGGGCCACATCGCGAAGCGCGGCCTCCACCACCTCCGAAAACCCGGCCCTCCGAAGCTTCTGTCCGGAGTCATCCGGCTCACCGCCGGAGGACTCCGAACCAGGAGCCCTGCGACCGCCCTCTCCGGGGGGTCGTCCGTCAGCGACGAGCCCCTCGGCTCGCTGGTCAGCCACCTTGGAGGCAGGCAATCTCCCCTTGCCTCCCTCTCGGCCCTTACCCCGCCTACTGGTGGGGATCTTGCGAGCCGAGGCTACTTCCTCGCTGCCAGACGACCCCCGGTCTTCCTCCGTTCTGGGCCGCTTGCGGAAGGACCCAGGGTCCTCCGCAGCAGCCCCCGCTCTCACGGGTTCAGAGCTCGCCGAGCTTAAGGTCGCTAGGTCGTCGGAGTCCAACTCGGACTCCGACTCTTCACCCGTGCGACACTCAAGCGAGCCCTCCTCCCAATATAGAGCGCCGCTTCCCGCGCTCTCCCCGACCGACACTTTGTCGGGTGAGCTAAAATTTAACCCGATTATTTCCTCAAAGGACGTTTCGAATCGGGGGCCTCCTCGGCCACTGTTGCCCTTGGCAATCGGAGTGCGGACAGCCCTGTTGCCCCCCCCAGAATACGAGGGGCTTGACGCACTAGGCGTGGCGGATTCCCGGACTGCTGAGCAGTCCGAACCGCCCTGGGGTAATATCTTTTTAGCAGGCCTGTCCATGATTTCCTTTTAAAGGGTGCGGTCCCTATCTCCCCTCCTCTCCCCCTCTCTCTCAGTGCTTGCTCGCTGCCCTCACAGTCACGTCTGATGATCAGACGCGTACCAGAGAGCAGCGAGCAAGCCAATGAGACGCACACCGTCCGAGGACCCGAACACTGCTCAAGACTCCGAACGGTGTGCCCCTCTTGTGTCTCCCTTGGTCTGGTCTCTCACTTGGGACCTTCCGGCATGAGTGGCTCTACCGGCAAAGCCCCCAAGATCACTGAGACACGCAAGCCCCACCACGACGGCAACGTGGAGACACGGTTGGTGGGGCTTATTCCCCCTTCGATCGTGATAAGATGCAGAGAGTCATCTGTTAATAGGTTAACATTGCAGTCGACAGCAGGGAAAGGGGAATGACGATGAAAATCATTCATTGATAATCTTAATGATGCCTTTTTAAAAACACGTATTCAAATTTGATTTAAGTACCTACGACAGAATGCCTAAGGAGTTAGTCTGCCTTTGTGGTTTCGTTTTGCATGAAGTTTAAATTAGGAACGCAAAAATGACTTCATATATTTGCTTAAACTTTACACACGTTATAGTTTACAACCTGAGTTTAACACATATACTTTGTTTTACTTTGTATCCCGGTAAATGGCTTACTAAATTGTATGGACAAAGCAGAAGCACAGACACTGGATGAAATCAAGAGAGGTAGACTAACAAACTTTCCGGAGACCAGAATCATTAAGAAGTTAAAGGGGTTCGAACATTTTATATGGGAGCTGGTATGGCCCCCTGCCGCCATTTTGTTTTTTTTTTTCAAAGTTGCGGCGCACGATCTAACATGCATTTATGGGTAGAGGACACTCGTTGCCGAGATAGTTAAAGGTAAAGTCGCCTTGTGAGAAAAATGAACTTACTACGTGCTTATAATGCAGTAGATTGTATTTTAATAATAATTCTCAGCCTGATTTAAGCATGTATATAAATAAAACACTACTATTTTGCGAAGTTCCTAATAAAGTGGTTTTCACGTGTTTTTATTTTTACTTTGCGACGGCGGGGTGGCTAAATGCACAAAGGTTCTATCCCCTTTACCTCACAACATACCTTTCGGAGCTCACAACTACTTAGGTATGTACAATATACAAATTAAATATTACCATCAGGATTATTTTTTGTTTCACTTTGAATGTAATTTTGAAGTCTACCCAGATCAAGTCGAGGTCCAAAGCTTAAAAATAAGTAGATCCTAAATTCTATCCTAGGACTATTGAAAACATCTTGAGAAGATCTTGAAAAAATATTTGACCACAAAATAGGGCATTTACAACCGACCTATTATGGTTAACTAGGACGTTGTATGACTAATAACTGCAGTTTTTAGTCGCCACCGAGTCACCGACGACGCGGGGACGGTCATAGTGACAAATAGTAACACCGCACGAATAGACTGTCTCATTTGTTTCAGGTTTCAGTGAAATTATTCCGTCCTTATTTTATCGTAACGCTAAAAAATTGGCAAACAGCCAGATTCATAAAACTATACAACCATTACTTAGGTAAATACTGATAAGCTGATTCTTTATTCAAAATTTTCTGTGGACAGTTTGAACTTAGAATCTCTGAAACAGTATTTTAACTTTAAGTAATGATTATAAAGTTTTTATCTACTTCCATGCTATAAATAATTATCGTCCAGTTGAATAAAAAATACAGTTTTGTTAACCAAAAGGTGGTGAATTTTAAAAAAACCAATCAGCCTAACCAGTTTCCCGACCATTTTGGATGGTTTCACATAGAGCGACTGCCATTCTGACTTCAGTGACCGTTACTCAGAACTGTCAGACGCAGTAGTTGGGTAACACGGATACCCCTTGGCGACTGGTTGTTCGAAAATATTTACGTCATATTGTTAAGAGCGTATTATTTTTCGAAATGAACTAACCGATTTTAATGAAACTTCTTACGCATATAAGCAGGATACATAGGTATTTCTGTTACTGCTGTATAAACAAAAATAAATATTTAGTTAAGTAGGGCTCCCATACAACAAACGTGATTTTTTGCCGTTTTTTATAGAATAGTACGGAACCCTTCGTGCGCGAGTCCGACTCGGACTTGGCGGGTTATTTTAACAACAAATTTCAAAATAAGGACTATACATAATAAGGACTTAGAACTTTGTATGAAATGCCGTACGGCGTAAACGCTCTTAATTTAAATATCAATTTGTCCTTTTCTTGATTTTGACTATTAGTTAATAACTACGGCTCAAATCTTGCAACTGAATATTTAGTTAAGTTTAAGAGTTAACGACCCATTGCAATACTTTTGCGTACACGCTTGGATTTAAGTGACATTCTAAATCCAATATGGCGGACTTACAATGTAGGCTGATCAATTATTTAATTTTGATTGATCAAAAGTAAGCAACATAATCTCTGCATATCCATATTTTGACCTGACTTCAAAAAAGAAGGTAGGTAATCAATTATCGATATACGACCCCTATTTATGTGATATTGTCAGAATTGCAGTTTTTGTATAATTAAGTTAGTCTCTATCAGCAAACACCTTTGACATGATTGTGGCAAGAGATATTGGCATGGGATTAATAAAAAGCATAGCCAACACTCTTGGCAAATGTGGGCCAGCAAATCGGAGATGCTCAATGCTGAGCCCGTCATGACCACAGATTTTCCTCGACGCGTTTATTCTGTTCAAGAGCACTTTAGCAGTAATTTTATCTCCTAGGTCTTTCCGTTGCTCAACATTGAGCGGCGTTTAAGTTTTCAAACACTTAAATAAATTAGTTTTGAAGTTGGTTTATTTTTTTTTAATTACTTTTATAGCAACCCTCAAACCGTGCCAGCCAATCAGAGCCTCTCGCGGTCGTTTTCCGCCGCGATACATAGAGTGAGACAACAATTTTGGTCTCACTCTCGCACGGCCGTTACTTAACCGCGGCGTGGCGCGACAATCCGCGACACACACGCTTACCGCGCAGACCTGTGCGCCAGTCGTCGCGCCGTTGCCACGTGCCCGTGTGTAATAATCGTGCTATTGTTACCGAACATCAATATTTTTAGGGTTCTGAAACCCCCTGTGATTTACCTATTAAACTTTACCGTATACAAACTGTGGTTTCCCTGAGACCCCTCTCTCATATGTGGCGCCCAACGTGGGGCCTATTTTTCTGTAGACTCAATAGTAGGTACATATGATTTGGTATATTTTCTTTAAAATTGTAGGTATCTCTCTGAAAGGAAAGAGCGAATGGTTATGTGATAGTAAAAAATTCCGTCGCCCTTCTTAGAAAGTCAATAAAGTTCTACGAAAATATTAAGTCATTTTTACACGTCTATACATTTTACTTAGCTTCAGAAAACCGTCTGGGTATATAACAAAAAAATATTATTAATGAAAACGCCGTACCTTGCAGCAGTGCTGGTATATTGTCGTTGCAGTCACCAGCAAGCGGTTGTACGGTGACAAATTGTCGCGCAGCATGAGATGACAGTGTTGTATTCGCCTTTTATGGGCTCCTGGTACGAAAAAATGGAGCTAGAACTTTGAGTTAACATTAGAAATTGATTTTTTAAGGACTTTTTTGCTTTTTCGTGTCAAATTGTGATGTTGGGATGATTTTCACAAAATAAATTCATTGTTGGATGGAAATTTTCGAATTTTGAAATGTTTATTTGACGAAGGCATTTAAGGATTTTTAGCATATGCCAAAATACAATTGTCAAAAAAAATAAGGTACAGATAGAATACTCTTATCATACACCAAAATAGTTACAAGTCTATTTCACATATTTTTTTATTGTAAGGGTCACTAAGCGTCGTATCACTGACGACGATATTTACTATAATATTTAAAAAACTTCTATCTTAGTCTTCAAGATAAAAATAATTCCTTTACAAAAGAGAAACAAAGACACTGAGTACAATGAGTCTGCAATAGTTATTTTCTTGTAAAAGATATAATTTATATTGAAGGAAAGCATCTGCATACTTTGCAATTTCATCATAGAAAATCTTCGTGGTACCCATCTGGAAAGCAACGTCATCTTTTAAAATAGTGTTGTTATCTTGAAGTTAATTAAATATTTTAAACATTCATTATTCGGGCAGTATTATAAAATTTTCCCATTTGGAATTTTCCAGTAGTTGACCTGAATATAAATGCGTTTTCAGTTACTAGCCATACAAAATAATGCTCATCACCTTCTACATAATTTTATGGGCTTTAAATAACCAGGCTTATGTATTCCATAGGCCCCTGCCTAAATTATTCATTTATTTTATTTCATCTTCCAACAGATTAAACAATGTACATGCCATGATATTTCTCCATAACCATGGGTTAACTGGTAGAAAATGCCTAAGTCTAAATTAATAAATAAATGTTCACAAAAGTGGTGATGAAAAATTTTTAATCTACGGAAAAGTTGTACCTGTACCTGTACCTGTACTAGGTACATTTCATAAAGCTTCAACTTAGTCAAACGTACCTCATTATTATCTTCACATACAAGTAAATAATGTGCAGACAAGGCGGAAATTTCAGACGTTGTCAACATGATTGACACCATAACGCTTTTGTGTGCGCTCATTCGTGCTGCTAACAGCTTGTGACGTCACGGTGAGAATTTTGAGTGAAACCTTCGCGAGGTATTATCGATATTTTGTACTTTATTGTAGGTACTATTGTGGCTGGAATTGTAAGATTTTTCAAGGAAATTAAGAATCATAATCAGCGAATTAATTTAGTTTCAAGAAAAATTTGGTTATTAATCTGAATGGATGAAGTAATTTTATATTTACTTCAGGGCCTAAACCACCAACTCTTAATACTTAATACTTCCAGTGGGAAAGAAACGGAGCTATACAGGACGTATAGCTCCGTCTCTTTCCCACTGGAAGTAATATTGAAGTAATACTGCTTTAAGAGTTGGTGGTTAGGCCCCTGTTTGTCTTTTCAATCTTCTACCTTCTGATATCGCGTTCCAGGAAAAGTGCCAATTAAAATTCAAACACTGAACTAGAACAACACGTCAGGACACACCACAACAGAACATACCGGAAGATACCTACCGGCAGTTTCAGAATAATCTTTCAAACATTTTCATTTGTATTATGCACCAAACTGACTTATTACTTGTATTTGTATTTATTTAATAATCTTGTCAGGTTAATCAGGTTTTATAGAAAAACCATCAATCTGTAAACTGTAAATAATGCATTATTTATTGGTGCTTATAGTGCTTGAATATTGTGCAAAATAGGTCATCTCGCTGACAAGTTTGTAATCCTCGAATAACAGACCCGAGTTTCACGGAAATGATAAATTAGGTCCTCCGTTATGAAACGGAATAAGTCCATCGCTGTTTATAGGACACACCTAATTTCAAACTATTCCAGCGAATTTTCAATCTTGAGCCTAAATATTGTTTTGTTTGAAAACTAGGATATGAAAACTTCTATAGCTGGCCAAATATTAGAAGCGATCAGAGTCATTACTTCGATGTGCGCGTGAGCAGCCGAGTCGGACGCACGCGTTTGGAACGTCGGACTGTAATATTACTATCGCGCGGCTTGTTTTCTAAGTCTACCCACTTAATGATAATGTTAATTTCAAATGGATGAAATACGTGATAATGTGAGTTTGTGTGACTCAAGTGATCATGAATCGATGGAGCAGGACATAGTTATAGAAAGTGAACAACCAGTTAATGCTACCTTAGTGGAGAAGATGACGGAGAGAGAAGAATGTAATCAACGAGTTTTAGCGAAGAGAGTGCGGCAGGATGACGAAGAAATTGTGGAGGAAGATGATTTTGTAACAGTAATTAGGGGACATAAAAAACCAAACAGGAAAAACTCGATAATCAATAGTTTGGTGCCAGAAGGTGATAAGAATGAAGAGGAGAAGCATATTATATGTATGACTGGAAAAGAGACGCTGCCAAAACAATTTGGAATGGCAAAATTGTTAAGATCATATAATATCCCGAATATAAATAAAATGGTGTATAAAAGCGCATTCAGGGTTTTAATTCATTTCCAAAACAGAGAAAGTGCTAGTAAGTTGATGAATTGTGAAGATATTGCCAAGTTAGGCTACAGAATACAGATGACTGATGAAGTTTGTCTATGCTATGGGACTCTGAGGCAAGTAGATTTGGAAACAGATGAGAAAGAAATTCTTGAAAATGTTAGTTGTGAGAACGAAATTGTATCAGTTAAAAGACTTAAAAAACTATCAGAGAATGGAGAATGGATTGATTCGGAAACAGTTAGAATTTGTTTTAAAGGTGCCACTTTACCACCGTACGTATACGGCTACGGTTGTAGGTTTAAAGTGGAACCTTACACGTTTCCAGTGTCGCAGTGTTCCAGATGTTGGAAATTCGGTCACCTATCGAGATCATGCCCTACTAATAAAACAATTTGCCCCAAATGTGGCAATCAACATCCTAACTGTGAAACAAATGAATATGTATGTGTTAATTGTAAAGGACCACACATGGCCATGTACAAGAAATGTCCTAACTTTTTAAAAGAGAAAAGAATTAGAGATATTATGACTAAAGAAAATTGTACCTACAGAAAGGGATTGGAATTATATCTAAAAGAGAACGGCACTCGACAAATTAACACTACAACTACAAACTTAGAGAGAAATATGAATCTTGAAAGCTTAGAAAATGAAAATGCAAACTATACACAAAGAAAAACATACAAGGACGCGGTAACAGCAAATACAAATATTCAAAGTTCGAGTTTTGCATCGAATAGTACGACAGAAATACACAATTTAAGAAAGAAAACTAACCAACAAAGATATGTACCGAGGAACAAACATATTGAGACTAGTCTTATGAGTAGTAATAGAGAAAAAGAAAATTACAATACCCAACCGGCAACTACAGACAAACAATCGGAAAAAGAAGGACTTTCAGAGACAGTAAATACAAGCTCTAAACTAGATTTTTTTAGTATTTATCAAAAAGTTAAAGATATATGTTTTTCAGATAATAGTTGGCTCGTGAAACTACAGGAATTAGGCAAAATTATGTTTGATTTATGTAGTAAATTATTCTTTAATGTGTTTAGAAGTGATGATGTGTGGAAAAAAATAATGTTTATGTTCAATAATGGCTAACAATAATAATAGAAATATGTTATCTCTTCATATTGTACAGTGGAATGCACGTAGTTTGTTGCCTAAACGTAACGAATTCGAACTTTTACTTGCACAGGAAAAAGTACATATAGCACTAATAACTGAAACTTGGTTGGAAACGGATACACACTTAAATGTAAGCACATACAATATTTTTAGAAAGGATAGGTCGGATGGTTATGGTGGGCTAGCTATTTTAATACATAAATCTATAAAAGTGCAACAGTGTAACACTATTATTAATAATCCTGGAATAGAAATTATGAGCGTCAAACTTTTAAATTGCAATGAAATTAAAAATATAGTGTTAATATATTGCCCTTCTTCGGTTCGTACTTGTCTTTCTGACTGGGAACAAATATTTTCTTTTTTTTCAAGCAAATGTATTGTTGCCGGAGACTTTAATGGACACCATGCAACTTGGTCTTCCAAAACTGACGCACGAGGAATTCAATTGTATGACTCTGCTTTAGACTCGGGGTTTATTGCCCTTAATGATGGTAGTATGACGAGAGTGACCTTGGTTGATGGAGTTGCACAGAATACATCTCCTGATGTAACATTTGTATCTACTGATTTATCAGTTTTGCTGGAATGGAAGATTATAAACGAAAATTTAGGAAGTGATCATTTGTTTATAAAAATCTCGTACAAGTATAATAGCAACTTAAATTCGTTTGATATAGTTAAAAAGCGGAACTTCAAACTAGCGAAATGGTCTGAGTACAGCGAAATCCTAGGAAACTACTTAATGCAAACTGTTGTTTCAAGCAATGTACAATCACTGTATGACAACTTTGTAGAACAAGTAAATAAGGCCGCCGATGAATGTATTCCTTTCATCAAAATTTGTAATAATCCGACAAATGGCTTTCGGCCAAAGTCGTATTGGAATCCCACGTTATCCCATTCGGTAGCACAACGTAGATTGGCCTTGAAAAGTTTTAGGAAAAAACCCACACCGAATAACCTAAGTGTACTGGATCTAAAAACAAAAGCTGCTAAAAAAGCTATTAGTCAAGAGAAACTAAAAGATTGGCAAAATTATTGCAGCAGTGTTAATGAACAAACATCTAGTTCTGAAATGTGGAAACGTATGGGATGGATTAAGGGACGTGCATCGCCAAGGTCGTCTGTTTCAAATGAACACAAGGTTGATCTCCTGCGTAGTCTTGCTCCTGATTACGTCTACCCAAAACACCAGCAGTTTACATCAAATAATACAGTACTAGAGGACGAATTTACTTTACAAGAAATGTTAAACTGCTTTAAACGAAAAGACACAGCTCCTGGTGCTGATGGGATTACATATTCTTTGATATTTCATTTATCTTCTGATAGTAGAGAATATTTACTAAATCTATACAATCTTATTTTTAGGACTGGGATTATTCCTAAACAATGGCGGGATATATTGGTCACACCAATACCAAAATTCTCACCAGATAATACTAGCATTAAATTAAGACCAATTTCTTTAATATCCTGTATTTGCAAAATTTTCCATTCAATGCTGACAAAGCGGCTTGAGTGGTATATTGAAAAAAACAAGTTGCTATCTCAGTATACCTCTGGGTTTAGGAGGGGACAATCTTGCCAGGACTGTTTAGTTAAATTAGTTGCTCAAATCTACACAGGGTTTTCACATAAAACTCCAACAGTAGCCTGTTTTGTTGACATTACTAATGCATATAATAATGTGTTAATAGATGTGCTGGTAAATATTCTAGATGAGATAGGAATTGGAAAAACGTTTTGCCAATATTTATGGAATTTTTTGAGCGAGAGACATCTTATGATTAGAGATGAAACAGATAAAGGTAAACTCTTTATAAGATATACAGATAGAGGATTGGCACAGGGAGACCCAATTTCACCCCTACTTTTCAACATAGTCACAATTAAGTGCTTTCGAGAAATTCAAAACGTTACTATGTGTCAATACGCAGATGATTTTGTCTTATACCGAACGTCTATTAATTTAAAAGAAACCCAACGCGCACTACAAACAGCGCTGGATAGAGTGTGCTATGTGCTAGACGAGTTAGGATTAGAATTATCGGCCGCAAAATCTAAAGTGTGTATTTTTAGCAGAGGTTTTAGAAGGTCAAAAGTTGAACTCAAAATAAATAGTCGCAATTTAGATACAGTTGATAGTTACAAATACTTAGGTGTGTGGCTCGATAGATGCTTGCGCTGGAGTAAGCATATTAACTCTACTGTAGAAAAAGTCCAAAGAAACCTTAGTTTACTTAAAGTTTTGGCGGGTAGGTCCTGGGGATTGCACCCTCAACATTTGAGACATATTTATATAGCTCTAATTAGAAGTCGGATAGATTATAGTTGCTACATATATGATGCTAGTGCGAAGTGTCACTTAGATAAGTTGAATAAGTTACAAAACCAAGCTTTACGGGTTATAGGAGGTTTTATCAAATCCACTCCGATACACGTTATGGAGAGTGAGCTTTGTGTGGTTCCACTGTACATACGAAGAAAGTATCTAGCTTATAAGTTTTGTCTTAAAGCCAAATCCATAGAAAATAATGTAACAAATGCCCTATTAGATGAATTCTATGCTCTTCGACAAAATAGTTACTGGCGAAATAAGGTTATTCCCATAATAGCTGCAGCATTTAACGAGGTTAAAGATATTGAGGTAGCATCTTCTTACCCTTTATTTATGTTCACCTTAAGAACATGGGTCACGAACATTAATGTGAACGAAATAATTCGCTGCAATTTGGAATCAGTCAAGTTACCGAAGGGGAATTATGATTACAGTTTACTAAAACACGAAGTGACTAAAGAACTATACACAAAATATAATGGTTGGTTTACTATATTCACAGATGGGTCAAAGAGTGTAGAAGGTCGCGGAGCGGCTTACTATATTCCCTGTAAAGATGTAGATAACCTAAATAATAACTGTTTTAAAATAAGTAAACCAGCATCCATTATGACGTTGGAGCTCATTGCGATCTCAGAAGCATTGACATTTGTCATAAATTGTCAAAACAGAAATACTGTTATTTGTACTGACAGTAAAAGTTCTCTACAGCATATAGCTCGATGCGCCTCTGGCCTCAGAGGTGCTTCGATAGCTTATGTCATTCTAGATAAGATAGACGAACTCATTCAAAAAGGTGTTCAGCTGAGATTGCAATGGGTCCCATCGCATATTGGAATACGGGGTAACGAGCAGGCTGATATGTTGGCCAAATATGCAGCCAAACACGGAAAACAAACCAATATTACTCTTGAATATTCCGAAATATTACCAAAATTTAAAAATGTTTGTTATGATCTGTGGAAGGAATACTTTGACAGAACTTCATTAGAAAAAGGAATTTGGTATAAAACCATACAGTGTCAGCCTGCTCGTATACCTTGGTTTGTAAATATTAACCTAAGTAGAAAACTAGTGGTTACAGCTCACAGACTCAGATCGGGACATTTTCCATGTAACAAATTCGCTTTCTTGATGAAAAAGGTAACCTCTCCCAACTGTGAGGTGTGTGGAGTTTTAGAAGATATGCATCACTTGCTAATGGAATGTGGTCAGTATGAGGCTGATAGAAGTAAGTTGTTCAGGGTCTTGAAGTTGAACAAGAACAATATAGGTACGTTCCATCAAATATTAAGTAAGCCGACTTCCGATGATGCAAGAAAGTTGTTCGAATTCATGACCCTGATCCATTGATCTCGTTCGTTTTTTAATAATTGTCTTAGGGTACGATGGGACTGACATACGCTGTGCGTTATAAAAGTCCCTAAAATTTAGAAGAAATAAAAAAAAAAAAAAAAAAAAGAGTCATTACTTTTGTTGTTAAAAGTCAAGTCATTTATTCAAATTAGGCTGAGAGCCAGCACTTTTTGAACGTTAAATTATGTAAAAACAAAAATACAATATTGTGCCAAAAGGGCCTCAGCTCAGCATAATGTCAGGTAGCAACACTAGGTATTACCACCTAACGCTGATTTTCAGCTGCAGCCCACAATATGCATGACATACAGTTAACACTGTATGTCATGGGTAATGCTTATAGATGGAGTCAGAGAGGAAGGATGGATCTGCCTAGCTTTTACTTAATTATACAGGGGTTTTAAGTCCAGCATTGCCAGATGCAGTCTTCTGAATACCAGTATTTATAATGGTCGACGGCCTATCTTCATTCCACAGCCCAGTAACTGAGACACGATATCCCTAGGCAAGAGATTATAAGGCTTCTAATTAACCGTAACGATTGTCAAAGATCTTCAAATGACATCCGGGATTTGTCGCGGCTGTCATTTTGAAGATCTTTCACAATCAAAAGCTTAACGTGCTTTTCGAGGCAGTTTTTATTGCATCATTCTATCAAAAATGTACTTATAAGGATATGGTCAAGTCGTGGCAAAAAAATTGTTAGTGGCAAAGGGGTTCGCAAATTTTGGTATGAGAGCTGGCATAGCCACCCACCACCATTTTGATTTTTGAAGTGATAGAGGGTAACCGCTTTGTAACGTAACGCGTTACGGCACCAGTCTGTCTGGCTACCCTTTCTCTCCCGCCTACGGCAGCGGTAGGCAGGCTCCTTCTCTCTCACTCTAACCCACGCCGCTAAGTTTAAGTTATCACTTCTTTCGAGCATCCCGAGACGCACACGTTTTTTTTTTAAGTCGCGACGCATAATGTTACATATATTTATGGCTAGAAGATACTTAAACAAACAAAAAATGTTTGCAATATGGTGTCCTAAAGTGCCACGTCACGTTGCCGAAATATTTCACAAAAGTTCACAAAGGTTCCATCCCCTTAAAACACTATGAATTTAATATGTGGATGATATGAGCAGAAACTTAATATGCACAGTACACACGATTTCTGTACTGTTCTCCTGGAAAATGACTATTAACTATAATCTCCGCATCTAACTCGGAAATGCAATAAGCGTAAACAAACTCTCAAAGCACATGTTCTGGAAGCCACCCGAGCTCAGTGCCACGTGAATCGCCGCTCATAAAAAGTATCATAAAATAGATGCACTGAGTTTAAACGTGTACTTCAGTAGCAAATAAAGTTGTGATAGGTGTTACGTTTTTATTATAATTACGGCACATATACTAGAAACTAGTGTTAAGTCTCTAAAACTCTTGTCTAGTCTTTTATGACACCCAAAAGAAAATATCATTGAGAATGATATTTTCTTTTGGGTGTGTTGTGACTCTTTGCTGTTGCTGTTAATTTAAATGTGACACTAATAATTTGAGGTTTTTATATATTAGAAAAAAAACTTAAAAAGAAACGGAATCGTTAATTGTCGCGAACGCGTGAATGTCGGAAATCATCCAAAGGAAATACTCGTGTACTTCCAGGATAAAAAGTAGCGTATATCCTATTGCAGACTATAATTTATATCTCCGCAAAATTTCATCCAGCTCCGTAAAGCCGTTCTGACGTGTTTGAGTAACATATACATACATAAATCTCCATTCAAACTTCCACATTTATGGAAGTAGTAAGATGAAATCGTTTTCATTTATTTTTAACCGACTTCAAAAAAAGGAGAGGTTCTAAATTCGATAGTTTTTTTTTGTGTTTGTACCTCATATCTCCGTCAGCTATGAACCGATTTGAAAAATTCTTGTTTTTTGAGAAAGGATATACTTTTCGATTGGTCCCATTCAAATTTTATCAAAATCGGTTTAGTAGTTTGGTTTTTAAATCCAAATAGCTTGAAAAAATAAATGGAAAAATACATCCATGTATACGAAATTATGTATTTTTGCTTTTCTGTGACCTTCCAGTGGTGTTGTTAGATGTGGGGTTACTAGAAAGTGAAAAATAAAAAACTTTTTCATAAAAAACCGACTCCCAAAAAAACACTACAAGGTCCAAAATTACTTTGATTTCGGAAGACGGTATGAAATAACGAAGAAGCAACCAAAAACGCCGACTACCGAAATTAAAGTTATTTTGGACTTTATAGTGTTTTGTGGAAGTTGGTTTTTTTACGGTTCCGAACCTCTACAAGTATGGAAAAACGGAATCCTTATGGAATCTCGGTTGTCTGTCTGTCCTGTCTGAATATATATTTTTTATTAATTTAAAATAATAGGAGTTGAAGTTATTCAAGAAATTAGATGCAAAATGACCATTCCGACCACACTTATCCCTGAAACTACTGAGACTAAAATTTTGAATTAAATACAGATAATAGTTATTTGCCTATTGATTGATTACAGGAAAATCTGTAAGAAGTTTATGGTTTAAAAGTAAAAATGATATTCATTGGGAACCCTTTGTATGCAAGACCTACTCGTACTATGCCGTTTTTTTTTGTGATCATCATTATTAAGGAGCATTTACCCAAAATGCCAAAATATACCTTACTGTAATTAACTTATTTACCAATAATGCAGGAATGTCCCTTACGGTAGTTGATACTTCTTTCATCGATAACCTAATTTATTTGATGTCGACGCAATATATAATCTTTTTTCACTCTTCGACATTAAATTTAATTTCATTCCCGCTCTTTTTTCATCTTTGGGTCATTTAAATCACTCATAAACTTTTTACGGTATTTGAAACACTGAAGCACAATGTCAGCGCCATCTGTTGCGCGGACTTCGAACTTATCGCAATAGAGATGAAAATATGATTCCCAAACATTATCTTCCAGCTCAATTCATTCATTCACTGATAGCTATCGCTCAACCTTGAGTCCTATACTATTGAAATAAGAAACATGTTTGTACAAAAGTTTACTATGTAAAGAAAGCGACACGAACGGAGAAAGTTTAAAAAAATGCATCATCTATAATGGTTACAATAAAAGGGATGTACGTTTATACGAAAAATTTGTCGATTGTCGATAAGAAAACCTATCGGGCACATTAATCACAAAGATTGGCAGTCGATGAAGTATATATTCTGTTAGGTAAACCTCACTAAAGGTAAATGTAATGTTGGTGGCAAAGATTTGAATAAGGTTGATCTAAACTCTTTTGCAAAAAAAACGGGAACTTTAGATTTTTTTCTCTACTTCAATGAAGAAGAACAAGAAATAGGTTTTGTTAATTTGACGATGTATTGGCATGTTTTTTGAAGCATCCTGGCATGATTCTTTACGTTCCAAATTTAAAATTTGAAAAGAAAAATAATGATTATTGTGGATTATTCTAAAATTGCTTTACTAATGGCGCGAATTGCTGAAACGATTTTTAACTGATTAAGATATTTTAAAACTTTTTGGATATTTTCTGCAAATTAAACAATTTAATCTTTCTTTTTACATTAAATACCACTTTTTGATATGAGTGATAAAGCGAAAAGGACCGGTAAAATTATAGCCCTACTTGAAGAAGGTTGTTCGCAAACTTACGTGTCTCAGCGGCTAAATGTGAGTCGTTCAACTGTCCAGAGGACTTGGCAACGGTATCTAGAGACTGGTTCGGTCAAAAGAAGACCCGGTTCGGGAAGAAAACGATGCACAGAACCAAGAGATGACCGCTTTTTGGTGAGTCAGGCGTTGCGTAATCGTAAGGCGTCAAGTGTGGACCTGAAGAAGAGCCTTGAAGAAGTAAGAGGAGTAGAAGTTAGCTTGTGGACGGTCAGGAGGAGGCTTTTGGCTGCCAATATCAAGAGTTACCGCCCAGCTCGGGGCCCTAAATTACTCCGTGAGCACCGTGTTGCTCGACTTCAGTTTTCTCGGAACTGCGCTTCATGGACTCTGGAGGACTGGAATAAAGTATTGTTTTCTGATGAAGCTAGAATCTCTTTGTGTGGAGAGGACCGACGCCGGCGAGTGCTGCGAAGACCACGGGAACGCTATGCGGAAGTGTGTTTCGAAGAAATCACTCCTTATGGCGGAGGCTCCGTTATGGTTTGGGCAGCAATTAATTCGACGGAGCGTTCGGAGTTAATTTTCATAGAAAATGGAACATTAAATGCACACCGGTACATAATGGAAGTCCTAATTCCATATGCACAACCCACATTGACTGCACTTGGGGAAGATTCCATTTTTATGGACGATAATTCTCGCCCGCACCGTTCTGGCGACGTGGAAGCGTACATGCAAGAAGTTGGGATCCGTCGTTTAGATTGGCCAGCTCGAAGTCCTGACCTCAATCCAATTGAGCATGTGTGGGATGTTCTAAAAAGACGGGTAAGATCAGTGCAACCTGCTCCACAAAACATCAGGGAGCTAAAAAGAGTCATTGCAGAAGAGTGGGAACGTATTCCTCAAAACGTTATTAAAAACATCGTGGAAAGCATGCCCAGAAGGATTCAAACTGTGATTTTGGCAAGAGGAGGTCACACTCGTTATTAGGTTTTTACATTTGTAACTTTATTTAATTAAAAAAAGTAAAAAAAAAACTTGTCTTTATTGCCGACCACTTCTTATTGTTTGGGCGTGTACGTCGATTTTAAAGAATCCATCGTTTTTTTTTCTTTTAATTGCTCGAATTCACTTCACGCGCATTAATTTACACGATTATAAGTATACAGACTACGTCAAAGAAATAAATTTCATTTAATTAACTAAAATCGACCTTAGAACGTAAATTTCCTTAGGTGCCCGTTTTTTTTGCAAAAGAGAGTATTTTAAATTCTGAACATTCAACATTATTGTAACTACATATTTTTTTGCCGTAGAATTATAACAAAGTTTTGAAAGATAACGTTTTATAGCAATCATACTTACTATAGCAAAATATTGTGATTTTATAATTGAGTTTAGGTTGTTTTCCAGAACTGATTGATTTATTTTTTTGAATATTGGTTCGTGACGTTAATAATATGATTATTTGTATAATAATTATCAGTAATACTTATTCTTGTTGTTAATGCAAGAAATTCGGAAGGAATAGAAAGTAATATAAAGAAAGCAGTGGTCTATAAACTCATACCCATTCCAAAATTTCTAAGAAAAGTCACTAAACCTTTTGACATTAAACTCACGTATGTCTCAAATAAGATTAAAGGCCCAGTTTCAATAAAAACATAACGAGATTCAGTGTGTAAAATGAAAGATTTATCTGTTGGCTTAAGGCGGGTCCGCAATACATAAATATATTCATACACTCCATTGAAAGTCGAGTCCCAAACCGGCTTTGAGTGTTTTTAAAAGAAACCTCTTTGATATTCCCGATGTAAGACATGTCAAATGCGACAAAGTGAAAGTACTTTATGTTTGTCCAAATGGAGCCTATGGAAGTCAAGGTTTATTTAGTCAGAAAGGCTGTTGGCTGATATTGCCTTATTTCCCTTTACGCAAATATTTTTTTTATTCCTAGAATGTGTTAATAAGATCAGCAGTAAGAGTAACATTTAGATGTTACTTTGCTTTTTATTTTAAAACTGCTTTTTCTGTGATATTTTGTTCCTAGAATTTATTTGAATACGTCTTCAGGATTCATAAAACCTTTTCAGTTGAAAACTAACCCCTTTATTTATAACTTTCTTAGGATTGACAAAGTGTTTAAGTTGTTCATAATGATGAGTACAATGACCCCTTAAGAGGACGGTATGTAAATATGTTATATACAGGGTGAATTTTTAAAGTGTGCGTGGATGGCGAATTCCGAAACTATGAGGATAATCAAAAAACACTGAAACGAGTCTCGAGCCCGATTTGATTAAAACTAAAAATTATGGCAAACTAAAGGAAATCGTTCATTTTTTAAAAAATAAAAAAAAGTAATGGCCTCAAAAAAAATGTTTTATGACTTTATTTTACCACTTTGTCGGCATAGTAATATGTATACCAACCCCCATAACAAATTCCAACTTTTTAGCGCTAAGCGTCTCTTAGATAAACCGTGGACAGACAGACGGACAAGGCGGACTGACGGACATGGCGAACCAACAAGGGTTCCTTGTTGACTACGGAACCCTGAAAAGATTAGCCGTCATCTGCAAATATTTCTACATTTTCTTTCAGTTTCCCGTTAGATTGTTTCCCATTTGAGCTCAACGCAATCCTTGCCATGGTTAAAAGAGCACGTAAATTCATGGATATTGGTTATGAAACGGTATGTCTTGTTGTTGTGTGCAGTATATTTTCCATAAAAGAAACTGGCATGAAGGAATTTTAATATAAAAAATGTGAAACAAAGCTGTTTTTTAGGGTTCCGTCCCCATAGGGTAAAAACAGGACCCTATTACTAAGACTCCGCTGTCCGTCTGTCTATCATCAGGCTGTATCTCATGAACCGTGATAGCTAGACTGTTCAAATGTTCACAGATGATGTATTTCTGCTACCGCTATAACAAAAATTACTAATAAGTGTAATATTTACCTGTAAATTAAAAACCTCCTTAAAATTCTTACTTAAAATACTTGCAAAGGTCTTCAATCGCTCTGGGCAATTTTTGGCCAGACCTTAATTTGGGCATGCTCACTACGTTCTATACATGGGTCGCCCACTTGAATTAGGTACTTTTGCTAATGACTCAGATTTCTGCTAAATTGCTCATAGCAGTTCGGTATCAATTACGTTTCAATTCTTGAAACTGAGGGCATTATTATAACGTCAAGTGCACGCAATCCTTTTCGTTCCACTAATCGTTCAGTCCATTGGAATTTGAAACTATACCTAGGTTTAGATGTAGATTATGCCTACTTGTAAGTGGCACAAGCCCACCTTTACACAGTATTTGATTTTTTTTTGTAACGTCATGCAACACAAAATACATAGATAGATCCCTTTTTTTCCCTTAGGTATTCTTTATTACCAATCAACTAAGGGTTTAGGAAAGAAAACATGGCAGGCGCATAGTGGTAGATATTTTTATACTTCTTCATAAAGTTTATTAAATAGTGTATTAACCAATTTTAAATTTAGAGATTGGTAAGCCAGTTCGTATTTGTTAAAATTAAATAACATCTTTAATTACTTTTCGCAGATCTCTATGTTTTTCAATACTTCTAACGATGATGGTAATGGTGAATTCTAAAGAGGGGCAATGTTTAAAAAATAAAATGGATGCACAGAGCTTCCTCTAACAGAATTTTTTGTTTGACAAAGTTTACTTGGTTTAAATTGATGTTTTTCAACACGCAGCGCTGTAGCGCTTTACAGGATCCGTTCAACAAAGGGATTTTTATTGGTTTTATTCAAGAATTTGTTTGCTTGCGCTGCAGCGGCTTGTTTTAAACACTAGCAAGCAACAAAAGTTGTACAAAGCGTGGGGATGCACAAAGAACCGGGATGATTATCAAGTTATGTAATAAGCCTTTGGGAGCCAATTAGTGTTTATAATACGCACGCTAATTAGCTATACAAACAAAGATAATATGAAATGTCAAAACACTATAATTATACATTGTGTGACATGCAAACAAACACACCAGCTAAAGAAGGAGACGTAAATAATTCTAGTTGCGCCTACTACTAGGGCAGGTCTATAATAACGTCTATTACAATGTGAATAAAATTATTAAGTTATACTTGACACAATTTCGGGTTGCGTTATACGAGATAGTGAAATGGCAGTTGTTGAATACAAAACCACTTTTTTATGTAGACTTACTATGTTTGGTTGTAGACTCATATATAATGCCTTTTTTATGGATAGGAAATCGTCAAATGACTTCTTCTGCTCTGGGTGTAGCGGAATTGAGTGTCAGATTCTTACTGACTAAAACCAATCCGTTTTCCTTCTTATGCCCTTTTTGTTCCAGGGCCGCGGTGACTCTTTCGAACAAAACCGGGCTCTGGCCCTAACGGGCCTGGTTGTGATCTGACAGAGTCCCACCCAATGCTCGCCGTCTGCAGGCCCGCACCTACGTGGGCCGAGAATCGCCCTGTGACTCCCTGCAACCGGGGCGTCTTCTTCTGTTGCGGCGGCAGAGGGGTGAGGTTTGCATTTATAATGCCTTGCTGATCGATCAACTGGGACACTTGAAAATGTATCGTCAAATGGTAATAATAACTCTTAAATCAAATAATTGCTCCTAAATCAAAAGCAGATTAAGGGGTTTTATGGTTCTGTATGTTCGAATATAAATCGAAACACTTATAAGATCACATGTGTGTCTGTCTGACCGTCTGTCTGTCTGTCTTCCTGTCACAGCCTTTTTTGATGTTTTATAAGTTTGCAACTTTGTTAACTATTATAACCAAACTACTCTTAATGGTTTAGTTATGTGGTTTGGAACAGCTGCTTCTCATATCATAACATATGAATGATCTAAAACTTCTAAAATAGAAACACAATGGCACAAGAATAGAAATAAATGAAAAAAAAAATTGAAGTTTTTCTGACTTTATGAAATGAAAAAGTAAATACCTACTAACTTTGTCTTGAAGTAACAAGAAAAGGTAACTAGCTTAATCTAATATCTCTTCTATAATGTTAATAATTTTATTCGTAAGCTGTCATGAAATAGTTTCCCTCATTGTCTAATTTTAGTTGTTCCTTATTATTATTATTATTTCCTTTATTCACGTTTACTCATATATTTTACATTTTTAAATATCTCTATTAAAACAATTAAAAAAAACATTTAAAAATATAAAAAATAGTAGTCCGCCGGTGTCGGGAGCTGGGTCCAAGCTACCGGTGGTTAGGGCTCCAGAGAAAGGAACCTCCTCACAATACGAGCCGTATCGAGGAGAACTGCCTTCTGTATCAGGCCCTTTACCCAACTGCGTAACGCCAGCTTCGACAGGTGGTCGTCGAAGCTTTTGGCTATCAAGCCATTGGCCGTAACGACTATCGGCACAATGACAGCCGAGTCCACATTCCACATGTCGACAACCTCGTGTGCTAAGTCAAGATACTTGATTTGTTTCTCTTTCTCAGCTTTCACGAGGTTCTCGTCATGTGGAATGGTAATATCGATTATCATTGTGCGGCGCGCTAATCGGTCTATCACCACTATATCGGGCTTATTAGCGACGATAGTCCTATCAGTGATGATAGACCGATCCCAGTACAACGTGACATGGTCATTTTCGAGAACTGGGTCGGGCACATACTTGTAATACGGTACCTCAGAATCCACAAGTTTGTATTTCAAAGCAAGTTGCTGGTGAATAATCCTGGCCACTTGGTTATGCCTGTGCAAGTACTCGCCGTTAGCCAGACGAGAACAACCAGAGATAATATGTCTGATGGACTCACCCGGACGGTGGCATGCCCGACACACGTCAACCGTCCCGTCCTTCATAATATGCCTCCGGTAGTTGTTCGTCAAGATAACTTCGTCCATAATTGCACAAACAAAACCTTCAGTTTCTCCGAAGAGATCACCGAAACGTAGCCAGGCCACGGACGCCGGGAAATCTACGTCGGACCCATAAAGAGCCCGATAGAAGCGCCCGTGAAGCTCCTTGCCTTTCCATACCTCCTTGCGGTCATCTGTAGTAAGTATTACAGGTTTGCGCCAGTTCTCTTTCGCCATGGACAACGGGGTGAGTCCCTTGTCCACTGCGACCACATCTCGGTGCATACCCACATCGGCTTTGAGAAAATATTCTCTGAGACTGCACATCTCGCGGTTGTGGAGAGTCTTAGCATTTAAAAAGCCTCGACCTCCACACTTCCGCGGAATGTACAGTCTCATCACCGACGATCGTGGGTGATGCATCCGATTTGCGGTCAGCAGTGTACGGACCCTTCTATCCAGGGCGTCGAGTTCGGTTTGAGTCCATTTGAGTACGCCGAAAGAGTACATTAATACCGGCATGACCCAACCGTTGAAGGCACGCACCTTATTTCCGCCCGACAAAAGGCTGTTTAAAACCTTTTTCAGGCGGCTAAAGAAGCGCTCCCTCAGCGATTGCTTCATGTCAGTACCGTTAATGCCCAACGCTTCCGACATACCCAAATACTTGTAGGTTTCGGTTGAGCTAAGGGATCTAACCTGTATGGAATCCGAGAGTTGAATTCCCTCAGATTCCATAATCTCCCCTTTCTTTACATGCATGACTGCACATTTGTCCACACCAAATTCCATCCTGATGGCACTACTGAAGTTTTCAGTTACCTTCAGTAGCTCCATCAGTCGCAAATTGTTGGGGGCAAAGAGTTTCAGATCATCCATGTAAAGGAGGTGAGATATGGCTTGACCACCTCTTCTCAACCGATAGCCTAGGCCTGAATCCTCCAGCAGTGTGCTAAGAGGATTCAGAGCTAAGCAAAACCAAAGTGGACTCAAACTGTCGCCCTGGAATATTCCCCGTTTAATCCATACAGGCTCATCATTCCCTTGAATCGGTCGACATCCTGGATATCGAAGGACCGTTTTCCATTGCCTCATACATGACTCAAGGAAGGCGCGTAGAGTTGCATCTATTTTGTACAACTCCAGCACCCTCATGAGCCATGTATGTGGCACAGAGTCATAGGCCTTCTTGTAATCTATCCAACATGTCGACAGATCCTTGCGGGATCGACAAACCTGTTGGCTTATGGCCATGTCTATGAGGAGTAGCTCCTTAGTGCCGCGGGACTCCTTCCTACATCCATTCTGAGAGGCGGACATAATTGAATTAGTCTCAATGTGATCATTAATTTTTTAATTATTATTATTATTATTATGAGCCTGTACTGTCCCACTGCAGGGCAAAGGCCTCCCTTCCTTGCTTCCACTGTTCTCTGTCTTTTGCCACATCTGGCCAATCCTTTCGGTAGGAGTCTAGATAGATTGTTCCTTAATAGATGTTAATGTATAAGTATAGGCGACTAATTTTGTCGCGTCCGAAACTGTTGACATTTACGTCATACTTTGATTAACCAGCTTATTACAGGCTAGACTAAAAATAATCTGTGGCTAGATGTGACCCATACATACAAACTTACTTATTAACTTTGTAACTGTTTTTTATATTAAATTAAACTCACACACTGATCCATTGTTGTTAATTATATAAATCATAATGATAATTATATAATCATGTGTGAGTACTATGTCCCTTACTAACAAACTTATTAATTCTACCTCTGCTGGTATTACTTTGTAGTTGTTTGTAGTGTTATTTTGGGTGCGTCCTCATATGTAATCAACTAGCTTCTACCAGCGGCTTCGCCCGCGTGAAAATCGGAAATAAGGAGGTTTCTTGATTTGTATTGTAACTACACCTACTCTACACCTACCTACACCTACTCTACACTTACCCTACACCTACCCTATACCTACCCTACACCTATCCTACACCTACCCTACACCTACCCTACACCTACCCTACACCTACGCTACACCTACACTACACCTACCTTACACCTACCCTACACCTACCCTACACCTATCCTAACCAGCCCAAAAAATACTATGACATGTTTCTTGTTTCCTGGTACTTGATGTTTTTGGTCTCCTGGTACTTGTAAAGCTGTAGTACTAAGGCAGCAGCGGCTCTGAATTTCCACTTCCTCCTCAGTCTTCATTGATCCATGCCACTTACCAGGATAAAAAGTAGCATATGTCTCATTCCAGGATATGAACTACATGTGTGCCAAATTTCATCCAAATCCCTTCAGCCGTTTTTGCCTGATTGAAACACAAACATACAAACATACAAACATACAAACATACAAACATACAAACATACAAACATACAAACATACAAACATACAAACATACAAACATACAAACATACAAACATACAAACATTCACATATAATATTAGTAGGATTGGTAAATGCTTACACAATATTGTAAAACATTTATTTGAAAAGAGTATCTATGGAGTGTCTAGTCCATTCTTCTCCATAAGAATCTACATTTTGCGAATGGACAATTAGGGTCACTATAGTTGTCAAAAAATAAAAGGCCCGTTTTGACAGGAGGATACAACAAAGAGATTTATTTCATGTCTCTTTCATACTTACTAGTAAAGTAATGTAGTATCCTGCTGTCAAAACGGTCCTTTTATTTTTTGACAACTACCTGTATAATATTTTATTTTCAAACTAAAAATTTGACGTTCAAAAGTGCCTTTTAATGGTCTAGATGAAATAAATTACTCGACTTGACTTGACTAACAAGGCAAGGTAAATAAAGCTTGCAAAAATCAAACCCCTAAAACAATAACAATTAAATCTCTGCACAATAACTCCACAGTACATGCTTAATAGTTATCTCCTCGAAAAGTTACCCAAGTCCGATTAATCCCTCGAACGTCGCCCCAGTATTACACTGTCACAGTTCTTAGTATCATTCTGCGTGACAAACGGACCTGTGACGTGGGGCGCGTGAGCCCGAGATAACGTCCGGGGGACGAATGAGCGACGTCCTGAATACACTACGCCGATAATCGCGTGAAAACGAGCGTACACGGAGCGATAACTTGTACAAAGACGCCGTCATTTTAGAATACAGAAAAATATGTCTGCTGTCTTTTGTTTCAATCCAAGAATATGATGCAATCATTTGTTTATTTTATAATTTCATGCAGTTTTGAGTCTCATTCTCATTCCGTAACTTTGCTTTTTTTTATTGAGCACAGCGCCATTTGCTTTTGCAATTACATTCTGGTTGTTACGCAAATGCATCTGCTAACCACATTGCTTTTCTAAAAATAATAATTGTTAAAAAAACATTAATAAACAACAATATACTATATTGCTGTTTATTAATGCTTTTTCTAACAATTATTATTTTACGCAAATGTAAAAATTCAACTCAATGGCATCTTCTATAGGGTTGCGGATTTGTTCGAAAGAGTTACCGTGGCCCTGGAACGTAAAGGCACTAAGAGGAGCATGGGTGGGTTTTAGTCAGTAGAAGTCTGACACTCCCTGCCGCTCCACCCAGAGCGGGAGGGGTCATTTGATGATTTCCCATCCAGAAAAAAAAAAAAAAAAAAAAAAAAAAAAAAAAAAAAAAAAAAAAAAATGGCATCTTCTATTCCTAGCTATCGCTAGCTACGTCTACCTACCCTATCCTAAAATAATCAAAAATAATCGTGCAATACCCGTATTTTAAGGAACGCACTGCTGTCGCAAACTGTCAAAAACACCCCCAACTTCCCCACATTTTGACGTGTTTCTGACTTTGATTTTCACTCAGATGATATTGCAACTTGAATTTCAATGTTTTCCTAGTACGAGAATTAGCCTTCAAGTCATTTCAATCGTAAAAGTTTTATTTGTGGTGGGCAATATTTTTGTACAGAACAAAAAATATTATTTCTCATTTGTAAATCAGACTGCACCTGTAAAAACTTGATTGTCTTTAATCGAGTCATGAGATATACAGTCAAACAAAAAATAAAATATTTGTTAAACTCTGACGCAACAACTGAAGCGCACACATTCCAGCTCCGTATATTTCCACAATTCACAGACTGTGAGTCAAGTTCGTTCGCGCGGAAAGCTCTACAAAATTATACAGTAACGTCATAATGAAAACCGTTCCTAGAAGGAAGAAAAAAATGCCGAGATTATTGAAAATTGGAAATTGGAGGGCTTTGATCAGAATATTACATACTTATGTATGAGAGAGGAGATCAGAGGCAGATTAATATTGAGCATACTTGAAAAAATCAAAGACTTTTCCTGTGAGAAGCTGATATAGGAAATTGGGAGTATCAAGAAATATTATGCCTAAAACGTCTAAACCAGTATTAGGTATGCTACTAAGTTAGGTACCATATAACTTGTCCTAAAAATCAGCTCAAAATCGTTTTCTGGTAAACTATCGTCTTAGGACCCATTAAAGATCTTTGTTTGCGTTGATGTATTTTGGTAAGTAGGTAGGTACCTAATAGAATGCCCTTTTTTACCTCAATACTCTTATCCATAAACCTAGGCACCTATTACGGTATCTCAATTTCAACTTTGCTTTTTAGTCTAATATTTTTCCCTAAAACATTATCATTAAGTACAAAAGGATGGGTTGAATTATGGTACTCATTTTATTAACAAATTGGGAAAGGGCGGGCTACAAAGTTCTTTGTTCTAATCTAAGTCGGCCTTCCCGTTCACTATTTGGCCTCCACGGGATAGAAAAGAGGTCATCAGTTATAGGCTTTAAGGCTGGCTGGAATTTTAGAATAACGTGGAAAGAAAAAAAATATGAAACTTGTTGTACCCTCAACTCAATTGCGTGATAAGTTTTAGTTATAAGCTTTTCTGAGATCTAAAATATGTCCAGCAGTACGATTCTGTAAACATGTCGAAGTGAACACTTAGGCGGGGTGCACGACGGGTGAGTTGTCAAACCATATAAATAAGATGGAATGACAACTCACTTGTCGTTCACCCCGCCTAGGTGTACACCGTGAGATGTTGACAGAATCGACCGGCTGGTCTTGTGGCAACCTGTACTTTTGCTAGTTCCGAACTATGGAGATAAATAAATAAATATTAAAAAAATAATACATAAATTATTATATGTTAAATTAGCAAAATCTTTGTGTATGAAATGTCTATTTTTTTAAATTTCGCTGTGTATTTCTGGTTCAATACTCTATGAAATTTGAAATAAAATAGGCATTTCATATATGAAAGTAAAGTTCATGCAAGGACCAATCTGTTTCTCCGTGACGTGTGATTTCATTACCCGTCAATCACTCAATTAACTGGACAGCGAAAGGCCTGGTTTTTGGAAAATGTCTGAGTGTTTTAATAACGTCAGTAACATTATATTGAAGCAAAACAACGGCTCTATTTTATTTTTAACTAACAAAACCAGTAAAATTATTATTAATATTTCACAGACTGACTTATTGATAATCTAAAAGTGACTGAAATGTCAGAGGCTTCAAAGTTTGACTTTGAGAATGTTAGATTTTGACTTCGAAACTTCACAAAATAACATTCTCTCAGCAATAACGAGAATTATGTGCTAACGAAATGCCCGAATGCCCTTACATTTTGGCATTTTAACAATAGGGTAGATGACCTAAAAATCTAATTAGTCCTTCAGATGGATTTCTAAAAAATATTAGGTAACTTTTTTTTTTCTTTTTTCACGTAAACAAAAAATGAAAACGATACAGAGCGTTGAAAACTCGTATGACGTCACTTGTAAGTACACTTTTTACGTAAACGTGACGTCGCAACCCCCACTCTTGATCTTTGATAAATAAATATAAATAAATATCTTGGGACAACTCACACACGGCCATCTGATCCCAAGCTAAGCAGAGCTTGTGTTACGGTAACCAGACAACTGATATACATACTTATATAATTTATAAATACATACATATTATAGATAAATTACACCCAGACACAGAACAAACAATTATGCTCATCACACAAAGTTTGTCCTGAGTGGGAATCGAACCCACAACCTCCGGCTTTGCAGTCAGGGTCACTAACCACTAGACCAACAGGCCTGTCAATGATGCGTTTTATCTTTGTCTTTTTTGTTGATTCGTGTCCAATATTTTTCGATAATCTAACTGACGGACTAAATAGAATCATATATTTTTTGACCAGGAATCATTCCTATTGCTATTGCTGATAGAATGCCGCCTTGGTCTTCCTGGTTTGATGTAATGGTTGGTAAATAATAAAAAGGTTCTACCAACTTTGAGCCTTAACTTCAATTTTCATCATCATCATTTCCACCGAACGTCGTCCACTGCTCAATAGAGGCCTCCTTGAGTCTTGTGTATCTATCGCAGCCTTCTAGTTTAATCAGCCGTTTCATTAAAAGCCTAGCCTTTAATCGAAGTGCGCCTTCAATCAGCGACATAAGTGATATGGGCAAGTTATTAAACGTTAAAGAACAAAAAATGTCACTTAGGTCAAAAAACTGGTGCTTTAAATGAAACTGAAATTATACACTTGATTAAGCCAATCGGCTGCGACATATCTAGCATCCAGTCGATTACCGCGGTAATCCGCGGCCTTCAACAGGTCATCGTCCACCTTGAAAGAGAACTTCCAACGCTGCGTCTTCCAGTACGCGGTCGCCACTCCAAATCCTTTCGACCCCATCGACTGTCTGTTCTGCGAGCAAGTACACGCAGCCACTTTAGTTTGTCGATCTCCAATATTAAATTCATTATTATTAAACGCACCAGACTGAACCTATCTTGTTGAACTAACTGCATCTGTCTAACGCATTGTCCAAGGCGAGACAGATTAAGTATGTACTGAACCCACTGCGGGACGAACATTGATTAATTGATGCCTTGTCAGTTTACCTGGGTACGAGAAGATACACATGACTGAGTAGTTTCGAGATTCTAGTGCAAATAGGTATTCTGGGGTTATTCACCTCGAGAGTGACTAGTATAAACCTAGACGGCTTTAGAAATGATGTGTAGGTAATAACAGTTTCGGATAAATGAATCAGGTTCATTTTTTAGGGTCAGGAGTAATACAGCTACTGTATGTTTTTGATAATTTCGGTTCGTTGACTGACAGTAGTAAATTTTACTGAATTTTATTATTACATAATCATATTATTCTAATATTTAAACACAAAACAAATACGCTAAAAATCAATCCGTTAGTTAAATATTATACTTTTGATTTTATCACACTATCTCCGTTCTCCAACTAACAAACAAACGTTCAAATATCAAGACTGTTTCATCCAACACGTTTGCCTGTGACACCGCTCGGTGTAAAAGGAAAACTAAAAGCTCTTTATAGACACGACATTCGAAACTGAAGGAATTTGCAGCAGCTTTGAAACGTGCTCCCCCGATGTCCTACAGTCCTGGTACCTGTGAATGATAGACTATAGATATAAAGTGTGTAGTGACGGTAGTTTATTGAGAACGGATCTATGCGTTTTTGTTTGTTTGAACAACATAGTAATATTATTAAAGGGATATTTGCAGTAGCTTTGATACGAGCTCGGGTGTCATGTACGCCTGGTACCTGCAAATGATGGATTATAGATTTATAGTGTATAAAGACGGTGGTTAATTGAGCAAGTTTAAGGAATTCAAGGATGCGTTTTTGTTTGTTATTAAAATATACAAGATTATTTGTAGAACACCAACAGCACTTCATTCAGTAGTTGAAAGTACTCATGATAAAAAAACAACTTTTACTATAGGACCTACTCTGAAATATCAAAAAATAAATCGGCTGTTTGTACAAAATGCTATTTTCAACCGATGAAAATGTATGAAATAGTAGACTTTTTTTTTCGATTTTTCAGAGTTGGTCTCAGAACAAAAGTTGTTTATATTTCACACACTGAAAGGTTGTTGGTATTTACAAATAACCCTAAATACATATTAATAAAGTGATATTTGCAGCAACTTTGAAATGAGCTCCCTAGGTGTTCTGTACTCCTGGGTTTCTAAAAGTATTTAGATTTATTTTTGCAACTTAAGTTCTAATCAAAAGGTACCAAGCACGGACGTGTCGGACGATGCAAAGCGGAGCCGCTGCTGCGCTCCCGGCTCCCGCGCCGTGACTCGCCGCTCATTGACGACACCGCCGTAGTGTGTTCGTTGGGTTTGGATGTGTTTGTGAACAAGCGTGAACAAGTAATTCACTTAGAAATTAAATAATTAAAAATAAACTGAAATTAAAATCTTTACATCTACATAACATTATAAACGCCAATTTAAGGATCAACAAGACATTTACGATCGCTCAAGGCAGCATCTTGTGATTCCCAGGAAATGGGGTCTCCTACAAAGTTTATCTCAACAATTTCGCGACAAAAGCTCGAGATGTTCTTGGTATAAACAAGCTCTTCAAGCTCTTTAGTTCGTCTTAATGTATTTCCTTTGTGTCTAGAATCTAGCGGGGAGAGACGTCGTCCAGTGATTGATTTAAACGTTTTAGTTTTCAGGGCTGTTTACTCGAGAATTTCAGTTTTAGGTGCTAATTTTTTTTAAGTGGTTTGTTTTCTCAAAGAATTGCTATTATATATTTTATTGTTATTGTATTCACTCAAAACGTATGTCTTTTACAGTTTAGGGTATTTCTTAGATTTGCGTTTAATTTTGTTAATTCAAACAATATAATAATTGCTGAATTTACGTTAACGTAGCAGCTATTGCTATTAGTTTCACCAAAATCTTTATTAATAATTAGGGTACAGAAAAGTCGATTAAATACTCGAAACGAGAAGAATAAATCACTTGTTTCCTGCAATTTGGTAGTTGCTGTTTCAGAATATTGCACAATCAATATATCATAAAAATTTGAAGATATCATGTTGACGTTAAAATCCAGTTCTTATTATTATTCTTATTATAAGAACTGTCAGAAACTTTCAGAGACTAAGGTAAGCATAGACAATAGGAACAAAAGGAAAATGCATTTTCTACAAAATGTGTCGTAAAATATTTTGAAAGGCAAATTGAATTTTGTATCGCAACGAAACAATGTACAGGATTTGGACTCGATTTTATTTTTGCGTCCATTGTATTTAATAGAATATTCTACCTGTAAAAGTATTCAATATTATTTTTGTCGGTTTACCGTTAACAGTGGATTAGAACCCTTTACTTTGTACATTACTTTTGTACCATTAGCTTTAGTGCCACTTGAAGTGTTTGTTTGTTTGTTTTTTTAAAAACGTTGCTCCACTCTAGGAATTTCTCCTGTATCGTGGGTGCGTTTACAAACGTAGAATCTCACATACACAAACAGCCAGACTCGAAACAATTATCTGTAGGCCAGCAGTCACTCGCTCAACCACTGATGCAATCCAAAAGATATAGATTTTTTATCGATGTGTTTTTATCGGGCTTTTAACAGTTCGGTTTGTCAAAAAAAAAAATGTAAAATATACTTCAGTTGCAGTGTTTGTAGTAAAATCTTGATTATCACCATATTTTTATTCAAGGTACGTACTTATATAACCTATAAGGTATTAATAAAATATATGAGCAAAAATTAACTCATATAAAATCAGCTGTTTAGTACATTTTTACTTGGCTCTAAAATGTACAGTAGCTGCAAAAAAACAGCATTTTATTTCTTTATGGAAAGTTGATTTTTACCCGACTGCGACTACAGGAGGGTAATGTTTTTCAAACAAACGGATTTCGACGTATAACGTGTCGTTGAATTCGTCAGAATTGTGGTAGTGACATAGGCTATCAAAAAACACTAAAATGTAGGAAATAAAAAAAATACTGTCAGAAAACCCGACCGCTAGATACGACTAAAAAGTTCCAAACAAGTCGCTTTTCAAGCAGTCTGATCCGGTTCAATCACATATCTGTGGCCACAAACTGCATCAGACGACTTGAAAAGCGACTTGTTTGGAACTTTTTAGTCGTTTATAGCGGTCGGGGTTTTGGCAAAGTATTTTTTTTCTCATTTCAGTTGATTGCTCATGGTTTTCTGAAAGATTTTGATCAACTCCGGACGTGCCGAATTATAAAAGATCTTACTAACATACAAACACAAAATGATTTTTGTTGTTTAAAATAACCTTAATAAAAAGGGGAAATCACTTCAAAAGGACCTGCATATTACAATCATGATAATATGATGTAAAGGCAAGATAAATAGGCCTCTGTAAAGATAATGAAAAGTGGAATACCCAAAATTACTCAATCAAAATTCAAAGACAGATTTAATTTTCTTCAAATTCAAGTGAAATGGATGAATAAGATCCCTGAAGATACTATCGAGGGATACAAAGCATGGCGACGTTGATAGATCGGTCTATTCGATAATGTAGCGATCGCTCGATATCAATCGCCTGTGCTGCAGTTGAAATGATTAGAAATGTCGAATTTAAATAGAGAAGAAAAATCGAGAGGGTCAATTTTTCGAAATTCAAATAAAAAGAGCATGTACTTAATAAGGTCGAATGATTCTGGAGTAGCGACTGAGTACCAGAAAACGCAGCGACCTGCCTGAGCCTGGTGAAAGACTCGGGATTCCACTGCATTCAAGACACACAGTACCGGGCAATGTGACGACACTTGGGGAGGTATGTTCAGCAGTGGACGTCTTTCGGCTGAAATGATGAAGATGAAAAGAGCATTTAAAATGATAATTATAGTTTTTTTATGCGTAGTGGCAAACAGGCACGCGGCCTACCGGATGGTAGTTCACCGCTGCCTATGGATATCAGCAATAGTAGAATTGCCAGTCCTTTTTGCAAAATAACTCTCTTCAAACTAAAGAGTGAAATAATAATAATCTCTTCGTTTGAAATCCATTTTCTGGTATATAATCAAACATTGCAACAGCTACACTGCGATCGCCAACCCGCCTGCCAAGCGTGGCGATTATGGCAAACATTTGAGGGAGGCCTAAGTCCAGTAGTGGACGTCTTTTGGCTGATATTATGATGATGATGATGAATCAAACATAATAATATAATTTTAATCCTGTTCCCTTATTCTGATATTTTTTTACATTTAATTAGCAATGATATTTGTCTGATCTTTTAACAGTGACTTACAATTTCAGGTACTTATTTACCTAGTATTGTTTTCCAAAACTAACCATTACCAGCAGGCGCCATCGTTATTCAAGGCAATTATTCAGTATCACTGAATAGCAAGTTAATCGAGCAGTCAAGAGCTGCACTAAAACAAGGGTAATAACGTCCTCAATGGTTTCAGAGGATTACAATTACGTAGTTGTCACGTCACGGACTGGTGGTCACTCTAATAGACTGACGCTAGCCGATGTGACACGGGCATGAAATTGTGTGATCTACAGCGTGTTGTCTTTGTCTTAAATGGAGTTTGTAAATGCCTGACCAGTTCCGTTTTAATTTTAGTTTTAATGAAGGAACTTGCTTGCCAATAAAAAATCCTAGAGCAATTACTGATGGACTGAAAAAAATACAAAATGGTTACTTATATGTATAAACTGTTACTATTTTTCCACTTTTAAGTAATAAGGCACTTTTAATATTTAATTAATTGAAATACATTCTATTTGCAAAAATACTGCATCAAATTAATTTATTACTATTTTTGCTTCGTAAAATTCCCTTACATTATACAAGTCCATAAAATAAAATACCTGTTCAGACGCCTCCGTTGCTGCGAGGGTTAAAATAAGCCAAACTATGTTACAAAACTGTACCAGGTAGGAGGAGAAAATTTTACACAAGTTACATAACATGAACTATGAAGTCTTAGAGCGCACTTCCTTAATTTAGAAGTTTCTAGAATTTGCAGTTATGAGCTTCTAAATTTTGCATAATGTTCTTAATCGCCTCCATGTTTCTGTTCTTAATTTTATTTATGCACAAAGAAACTGTATCCACTAACTTTTTTTTATTGATAACTGCACAATATTTCAATCTTCACAAGCACGAAATGAAATGCGTCCAGTCTTTCCTTGGCTATCCAAACAAATAATTTCGAAGAAATCGAATTTGTGCAAGAAAACTTAGAATTACTCGGAAATAAGTAGAGACTTATTATTACATTTAATTAAGTATTTAAAGTAAAAATGTTATGTAGAATATACATAACATTTTTACTTCACACTACATCGTCACTGTTGAAAATATTGACTTCTATATTTTGGATGCATGATTCGACTCTCTTTATTTAGTAATGAATGCCTGTATATTTGTGGGGTTCGTTCTAAGAGTAGAACGAACCCCACATGCTGGCATCATCATCCAGGCATGCTTTCCACTTACTACCTTATTAAATACAGAGAGTCATGCATCCAAAATATTTAAATCAATATTTTCAACGGTGACGAAAAAATATACGAAGCATTTTTACTTTTCAATAAAATTATTACACTGAATGCAGAATATTTTTTGCAGTTAAATTGGTTTAAAAAGTATTGGATGAGTGCTCCGGAATGACACTTCAAATATTTTTTACGGCTTTGAGTGCGTGCAATGCAAAAACTATTTTTTCAGGGCATGAGTGATCATTTTCAGTGAAATAAAAAGCTTTTTCAAATATATTTCATTTGGTGTTATCACATAAATTACGTCGCAAATAGATTGCTAAATCATCAATACTTTAAAAGTTGTATTTTATCGTAAAATTTGCTTTTAGACCATTTGGGTGTACCTAAATAAAAAAAGAGTTTTGTTGTAAATTAAAAAAAGCGTGTCTTAAAAAGTCTGAAAGATAATTAATCATTCATAAAGCTAGTTATCCTAGAAAATCCGGAAAAATAAATAGATAGAAAATCCGCTATACAAATTCTGAAGTATATTTCCATACTGTATAATCATTCCATGAGAGAAGAATATTTCCACACGCCTATCGTGAAAATAAAAACAACATTCTGTATAACAACCGTAACGCCTGTCCAAGCCGAAGACACAAGTTCGTTAGCGATTCCATAGACATAGTTACATGTACCTACATATGGCTGTCATCATCATTCTCTTGCCCTGGTCCCAATTTATTTGGGCTTTTTCACCTATACTCCTTCCTTATTCTTCGTCAGTTCAATAGTCAACCTATCCTTTTTTTCGTAGATGGAAATTTGCAGCGGCAGCAATGCTGCCACAAGAAAAAAACTAAAGAAGCGAAATTCGTACCGAAGCAAAAAGAAACGCAGCGCCATCTATCCCGCCAGCAGCGAACTGCTGCACGACATTCTGCATTGCGTTAAGAGATTTCCGTGCGATTTATTTATACCACAGCCTGGATAACAACTATAGGGTAGTTGCCCACCGGATAAAACAACGGTCTGGTCGGAGGATCCTCCCTTTTCCATTTTTCCATGGAGGGTTGTGGCTGATTGCTAGTAAGTAGTAGTAAGTACCTACATTTAACGTCAGCGCAGCGTTCGGGCAGCTACTTCATCGTGACGATTTCAACACTTCTCATTGTGATCTCAAGTTCTTGAGCAGCGAGTCATACAGACAGCCAGTACCTACGGCATCATAATGTGTTTCCTGCTCTGGCTACCCGCTCTGGGCGGAGCGGGAGGGAATTTGAAACACTTTCTGACTCTTTTCCTCTTTCTTTTTTCCTTCACATTTGAAGGAACCCTTTGCATTTTTTAAATAATTTATTCAACAATTCTGGCAGTGTCACTATCAATAGCCATATCGTTACATATTCCACACATTGTTTCTTAGTGATATGTACATTTAACGATATTGTTGCTAACCACGCAACAATAAATTCACCATTCTGATGAACGTATACAATTTTATCGTCACTGCGATATTAATTTGAAACTCTCATACCTGCAATAGATGAGATTAAACTGCGGAAAACTGCAGTGAAATGTGTCATAATATTTTTTGTCGATTTTTATTTATTTCATTTGTGTCGGTGATCCTGTTGCTGTTGACTGCTCTCTCCCGACTCGGAGGCCAACTTCCTCGCGGTGGCAGTAAGGGATCTAGATACAATTTTAATGACGTTTTATTTATGTGACGCAGAACTTTTCTCGTCTCGGCTTTAATCTCGCTTGATAGTATGCGATTGATCGAGCTTGTCCAGAAGATCACACTTCAGTTAAACGCATGAATAAATGCGGTTGGAGAAAGACTTTTGAGTTGTAGTCCAGGATCTGAAGTAAAGCTCCACGCTTACCAGTTTGGGTTGTTCCTCTAAATACAAAAGGTGTCAACTTCAAGTACCAGGGGCTGTAAGACTCTGTCAATGTGTACCTACGCAAAGTTTCATCCAAATTAGTTTAGCAGTTTCTGCAAAAGTCAGTCACAAACGGCTTCACGTATACTTTCCCATTTCATTTTATTAGAAGTAGGATAAGTAGGGATCAGAAGTTTATTTTATTTTATCTCTACAGTTTGATTTTCCTCATTTATTTCTCGAGTGTCATTAGGAATGAAAGCAGAAGCGTGTTTTTCTTTCGGCTTTGCGGCTTACCTGTCGATGTGTTCATTTTCGATTGAGGTTAAATTTTCTTTGTTTAATACAGTCTAAGTTTAAAATAAATATTTTGAGTTACTTTGTGTGTCTCCTTTGTATGTGGCCAATAATTAGATGTCTTTTCTTTTATTTAAAGCATTAACGAGTATTATACGTCTTTCTTTTTTCATAAATGACTTTTGTTAAGCTTTTGTAATTAAATAATGTTATTTATTATATACTAGATTAGTCTAGAGTTCTAGACGTTTATTAAAAATAACGTTTGTGAGATAGGTAATTAATTAAGTAGACCTTTATCTTACGATTAAATATGAAAATAACCTTGACCTCGGGTTTTTGGAAAATCTTTTAATGCCCCGAACTGAAGCTAACGTAGGTACTCTAATCGAATCATTGAAAATGTTCAAGTTACAGATTTTTGTGATAAGAAAGTATATTGTTTAGCTGTCAAAATAATGAATGACCATTGCTATTGATGGGGTGCTACGTTATTACCCTGGAAGCCAAGTGATCCCAATTTAATAGATTCACAATAATCTACGACACGTGCCAACGATACAGTCAAAGCCTATCTACGACTATGACGCATGAACACATAAATAATCCGATATCATTAGCCGTATCAATGACGTCATAAATTCTGGTCACAAAATTAAAACGAGCTTCGGATTCCATTGCGAACTGGCCAGGTAGGAATTGGGACGTGTACTTTGGTTCCGCATCCCACAAACGTCGCTTTGCTAAATATGTAGAAATTCCCCTTGAATATGTAATTTTTGTGGTATTTGGATAGGGTCTTACGGTCATGCCATGCATTTAATTTTTGAATTGTAGAGGTCATATAGGCAGTTGTTCCATGTTAGGTTAGTATTCAACAACATTTGATTGGTCTGAATGTCCACCCCAACATATGTGTAGTAGGGAAAAGGCAGATTGATCGATAGACCGATTAGACGGCGGACTTTCGTTGGCTCAGTTTGAACACGGATCCCAAAAACCATTTTAAAAATGTCTCCTATCCAGGAATATTTTCCCAGCAACTTTATTTTTTCACCGTACAGCTTGCAAATTACCTTGGGAGGTGAACAGCCGAATTTTACTCATTCACCCGACGGTAATAATTCATAATCGTGTTAGGACGTCGACAGCGAAGCGTTGGGGTGGGGACTGAGTGGAGGAAATTAATATTTTCTTTGTTTATTTTGTGTGGAAGCTTGTTAGTGTTGCATGATCATTAAGGAGTTTTTTTGTGGGTGTCGAAAATTCTGAAGCTGAATTTATATTGGTGGACTATTATTGAAAATGTTTTTCGCCTACGTATTTACTTAGATGCATATGTATTTAATACTGGATGCATTAAAAGTGCTGCCACACATGAAGAGTTTTGGGGCATAAAGCTCATTTTGTGAATCTGGTCAGTCATGCTGGTTGGGTGTTTATAGTAATTTCAAATATCATCTGTCATTTAACTCAATAATTTAATACGTAGGTACTAAATAAACGTTTGAATTGCATACTGAAAGGTATTCATATTTTATAGTGTTTATTCAATTCAGCCCTGAGAATCTAATCTAATATTCAGAAGTGATAAAATGGTTTTTTTCATAAAAGGTCACCTCTGGATGTATTGATTTGATTACAAAAATTCTCAGTTATGGAAGTTGCACCATTGTTAATCATGTTATGTTGGATAATCAGTAATTTATCCCGAAATAATGCACAATTCTTGTGAATAGGCTGTGGGAGTGAAGCCACGAGAAAAACAGTCTTCCTTCAAACATCATTCATTTCAATAGTGGTAACTGTAATTAAATACTCTATCCGCTAATCGCTCCTTTCATACAAGACTTCACCTCACAAACTTGCACCACGTAAAGTATCGATCAGCGTTTGAGAGGTTTCCCGCTGAATGTGGTTCGTTAGGTCTGTTAGTGTTCTGTGTGAGGAGCTCGAGCCACTTGTTTCTTCACCGCACACCCTTTGCCACTGAGGTAATATTGGATCAAATAATATTTGATTAGGGGCCCAGGTGTTCCCGTGTTAGTGTTTTGTTTTGCCTTCGAAAAGTACTTGTATCTTTGTGTTTGTTACGTGGTTTCTTAGTTCTGGTTAATTTGAGTTTTTTTTTTGTTGCTTCCTTCATTGGAGTTTTACTAATGGTAGAATAGTCTAAGCAATTTATTGGGTTGGCTCTAAATTTAACCTTTCTGCGCATTTTTTTCGGCCCATGTACATCAATAGGTTGCAACACTGAATTGATTCATAGATTTTTTATTTGTACTTCAATAAATAAATCGACTGCAAAATTTTAAATGGTCGTATATTTTTTATTTGTTAGCTAGCTTTTTAAAGTGTTTTTTTTATATATCGCTTTCCAATTTTGACCACTAGAACCTACCTCGCAACTAGCAAAAAATCAGTCAAATTGGTTCGCCTTTTCAAAAGTTACGCCTCGATAAACGTTTTGAATCGTTTTTAACGAAACTTCTGAAATATTCAGTACAGTACTCACTACACACAGTTTTGTGGCTCCAACAAATTGCTGTTAAAATGGTTTTGTTCATTTCAATTTGTTCTAGTTGCGTGACATAGTTTTATATGTGCTAACAGAATTCCATTTAAATTATATTGTGATTGTGGTTGATTTTATCGATTTTACGTAATCCGAGCCAATAACATTAATTTCTTTTTCATAAAATTCACATTTGATTTTTATTTGATATTGTTCTAGATTATGAAGAAAAGCAAACTTAATTCTGGGACAGCTAAGAAAAAGACTATTATAGTAGAAGAAATAGAAACATCAGAGAATACTGAAAACGTTGCAGTGAAAGTTGATTCTTTGGATGATGAAGAACAAGGCTTCGGCGGATGGTTAAGGTAATAATGACAAAAGCAAAGGCAATAATAAAAAAGAAACTATCCAAATAGTAACTTATTACAAAATTCGGTTAGTTAACATACCATAATCCCAAATATGTACAACATTTACCCATAAGTATATACATACAATTTCATATTCAAAATATCTTTAAGTGCATGGGAACTCTTCTTCCAATATCCTGTATTCCATAAAAAATACTTCGAAGCTGTCATACCTTTAATATACATACTCTTGATGTTCGAAAAATTAAAGAAATCACCCTATCAGATCCAAACGAGCCTTTAATGTCCCGGCACTTGGAGTAACTCGAAACTCATCCACGCGAATGCTAATGCTTTTGAACGAACGCGTTCGGCTGTGATCGTTTAAAATCGGTTATGGCAGAGAAGTTATTTGCTACGATTGGGTATAAGCACGTTCGAAATAAAAATGCAATAACGTTTGAAATAAGGACATTCAAAATGCTTATATTTGTAAGGAAATAGGATATCTCTGTTATTTGTCAGTTTTATGAATGTTTGTTTCATCTTACGTTTTCTGCTATTTACAGCTTTTCTGATAATACTGTGAATAATTTCAATTCCAAAATTGTATTTTAACATCAAAATAATAACAGCCAGTTATTAATAAATGAATTCCTTTATACAAAATTCAGTAATAATTTAAATGTAATCATTGCTAAAATATTTGAAATCTTTGAAATGGAAGAGAAAATAATTAGGTAAAATTGTTTGAATAAATTTACAAATCAAAAATGGTCTCAATCATAATAACGATTTCCGAGAAATTGAAGCTGTAAGGTCCGAAAAATGATCCTAAAGATTCGCTTTTGTGGTAAAAACCCTAAGAAAGCTGAACAATATCACGAAAGACCCAATATCGTATCTATCAACCCAGTCCTCAATCAGATCAAGAATCCGCTTTCTCCAAATTACTCAATAAAGGGTCCATACAAAAGTTTTTATTCGCTATTGAAGATTCTAACGGTACTTTTACGATTGACTTGCCATTTTCAGATCATCAGACGGCTTGGAGACTATGAAACTGTTTGTGATAGCAAATAGCATTGTGATGCTTACGACTATCGTGTACCCGCACGCTCATGCAGTCTTCGAGATCATTTCCGACATGATTTATGGCAGCAACATTATGTACGACGATTGAATTGATTACGTAAACACGAATCCTCGAGGGATCTGTCTGTGGGTCTATATCATCGGGTCTGCGTATTCTTTAGTATTCAGAATTTTTGTATTTATGGAATATATTTGAATGAATAGTAAGCTCTGTTCGAATATTTTGTTGATTGTAATATTTTTTTATATTTATGTTGACTTTAATCTAACCACTATCTGCACTGGTGAGCCTACGGTTTAGTTAATATTTCAGTACGTCTCTGCTAAGTTTAAATTAACTTTTTAGTACTCAGATTTAAATTTCACACAGAAAAGTGGAGTGTAGAATACATTAAACGCTGTTACAACTGCAATTTTCACAGTACCTTAGTATCTTAAACATTTAGCTACTTTTAGCACATTGCAAAAACTTTTGTCTAATAACTTGAATTTCTTTGTGCGCTCGCTACTTTCTTTTCTCTTGCGCTTAAGCTTAAGTGGGCGATAAGTTCTCGGTTAAAACGTTTAGGTGAGGGAAGTTTGTAATTATATTATAAAATATAATTCTAGTTCGTTCGAGTGAAAATAGGGTGACATCGTCCATATAAGAAAGTCAAGTAGCACTATGTCTTTCGGTAACTGGTCCATAATGTAACTTTTTTTTCGAGTGAATAATCTACATAATATCAAATGTGTGATATTTAGATATATTTTGTGTGTAACCTGGAAATGAAGGATTTTTAGATAAATTGATTACACAAAAGGATTTGCTAATAACCAATAGTTATGTCAAGATGTATACAATGTTAATGTTTGCTTAAGAACTGTCACTGACATACTAATTATATATTATTTAAGTACATAATTGTACTGAAACATATTTGTGAAAATGCTTGGTCTTCTATTTCGTTTAATATTTTCACTAAGCGTAGTTGTATGGTATTCAGTAAATGTATGGAACATGATTTCAGATTATTTTAACAAAGAATTCCATAGATTATTGAACGAGAATGAAACTATTGTGAATGATCTGATAGAAATTGACCAATATGATCATGAAGAATTATGATTTGTATTTTATCACTTGAAATGTAGTTTATTGTGAAAATAGAAAATCAATTTCTTAAACTTCTTAGTTTTCTTATTTCCTTTTTTATCCAACTTTTTCGTTCTTAAATATGTACCAATCTTCAAGGTTAAGCAACGCTTGCCGAGGTTGGTCTGTGGATGGGTGACCATAATAACATACTGAGACTCCTCCGTGCCTCGGAAAGCACATTAAGCCGTTGGTTCCGGCTGTCATTTGCAGATCTTTGGCAGTCGTTACGGATTGTCAGAAGCCAGAAAATCTGTCACCAGACTTGCCAAGAAGTACCGTGTTACCCAGTTAAGGGGTTGTGGAGGTGTGGTAGGCAGCCGCTCCACGTAAAATACTGGTATTCAGCTGAATCCGGTTTACTGGGAGCCGACCCCAATTTGGTTGAGAAAAGGCTGGGCAGATTTTGTTCTTAAATATTTTTCAACCGTGATAAAAATGTTTACACAATGTTGGATTACACTTAAAAAAATACTTGAAAATGGTTTTTGCTGTTGTTTAGCTTAAAATAATTTCGGTACGTACAATACTGTGATTTTAACTCCAGTTTACGTACCTGGCGTATTTCAAATTATTAATATGAAACTATACAATTTAAAAAACGCAAAGTTTACGTAGTAAATCAAACATATGTCTTGCGTGATAATACTAGATCATGCTTATTTTCATTATTTCTAAAAACAAAATGTAAATAAAACATAAATAACGATTATCAGGAAAACTCCCGTATCTAAAACTGATTTATGACTTTTGGTCATGCGAAATTACAATTTTAAGCACGAAATGATGGTTTTGTAATGTATGTGGAATAACGCTGAATAATTTATTCTTCTTGCTGTAATTGTGGAATGTATTCGGCATTTTTATTATTATTTCTCCTCGGGAACTAGGGAGTGGAAAATCTATACTAAAATTATGCATTAGCTACCTCGCGTTCGGGGTTGATAAACTCACTTACCTCTTTTCGTGTATTTGTCTGAGAATATATAAACATGATCTTATAGCAGTCACTCAGTGTATCATCTATCTATGTATGTATATTACTGAAAATCAATGTTGCTGTATGCGGTTTTGTGATTTTTTTCCTTGTGCCATTACGACAAAAATAATCATGAAAACCTTTTGTATGATTATTTTTTAACGAAAATAAGTAGGATAATAGATAGCTACCGTTAATTAATTTTGCAGCTGTACAAAGCTTGAACGGGTCGCTAGTAAATAAATTCAATATGCCTATGTATTTAGCAAAAGTGCAATCCAAAAGTCAGTCATGAAACATTTCGTAAAAGAACAAAACTTCTGGAAGTGCCTACAAACTTAACCGTTATTCCAATTCGCTTTGTATTGTATCTGCGAACAAAAACGAGCGTGCGAATACACTTAACCTAATTTAAAGTGGAGTAGCATTAATTAATCTCAGCTCGCTATTCGATAAAGACCTAAGTTCTAGTAATTAAGTGCGTAATAATTACCTGCAGATTCTATGGCGGAAGGAGTTTGGTCGTTAAGACCTTAGTTTAATTAAAAAAACGCCTTTAACGACGCCACTAAGTCAGGTGCTCATCTCATTCGTTTAAAAGTTTTTATGGTAACATCTTGAGTTCGTAATATTTAGAAAGAGCTTTAGTTTCAAATTGGGTATTCCTCTAGATAGCCCGGGAAGTGTTTTTGAAGACGTTTTCAAAGTAACTTTTCGATTTAGAATTTAAACTGTTTTTGTTTGACTTCTTTCTTCTGAAGTTCTTTTCTTTCTTTTGTTTGCAGTAGCTGTTTCAATACAATTGTGCTATTCATGCGTATTTTTTCGTATGGTGTCGGACGTAAAATAATAGCACCATCACTTCCCGTGGATGTCGTAAGAGGCGACTAAGGGACTCATCAGAGAATGGGCAGCAGCATTCTCTGTAGATACATTGCTGCAGCTACACTGCGATCGCCAACCCGCCTGCCAAGCGTGGCGATTATGGCAAACCCATTTGAGGGAGGCCTATGTTCAGCCGTGGACGTTTTTTGGCTGATATGATAATGATGATGATGATATAACTTTGCTGATCACTTAAAATCTGGTAAACAAATCTACATTTTCATCAACTTTGATTTGATTCCGAAATTAGATGTAATTTGTGTAATTAATTTTGTGATCATGGTAATTAGCTGCTGCAATTATGTACTCGTAAGTTAAGAAGCATTTGTGACAAACAAAACTAAATCTTCCACTTCGGAAGTAAACACCATCGTGAACCTGTAATCACTCTGAAATCCGGTAACTACATTTCACATATTGTATATGACATTGACTCGGAACAATAAATAACACAAATTGTTTATGCTTGCCAAATGCTCAAGCCTTTACGTGAAAGAGGTTTACACTACATAATAGTACAGAAGTTCGGTTTCATACAAAGCGAAAAACCGCACGCACACATAGACACGGTTCACATACAGTGATTGTAAGTGAGTTTGCGGCTGCCATTTGTTTGAGATCTCCGTACGTGTGTGTCTATGTGTGAGTGGGCTGGTTTTCGCTCGATGTATGTAGTTAACCTTCTGTATCTTCTATTATATGTTTGCGCTACCAAATCCATACATATACAGTTTTCTTACTAGCTCTGGCTAGTCGCCAAATGCAGTTGCATTTCGTACAAACTCTGCCTTGCCTCGGCGACCATTTATTAAAGTTTTGGCTGTAAACTGTTAAGTCATTATTTCACTAAAGGCAGCAATTACATTGTGTTGAGTCCTAATGTTTGCGATGGAATTACATCGGGTGTCAAGCGCACTTGGACTTGGGAATTTAATGAAAACTTATGTTAGCATTTAATTCTATAAAATTGGTCTGAAGTTTCATCATAATGTTGGTTCTTAAGTTGTAAATTAATGTAAACACTTATGTCACAAATGCTGTTTTAGTTAACAATATACAGGGTGTTAGGGACATCGTAACGCAAACTTCACGAAAAGGCTGCACTTATTGCCATTAACCAAATTGTAGAAGTCATTAATCTCGCTAATGATCGGTTTACAAACCACACATGAAAAATGTCTTCTCTAGACGGTATGTTAGACGCTACACACACATGGGTTAGTTAGTGTTTTGCTATAAGACAGGATGCGTTGACCTTTTGCAACAAAACAGCTAAGCAGATGTCTAATTCTAGTTTTATTTACATTGCTTTTTTTTGGTGAAAGTAGTGATTTAACTATTTTCTATAAAAATCACATTGGGTTGAGTAAGAATACGATTATGAACAGTCTAAAGTAAAAAAAACGCCTGAAAAAAATGAAAAAATGAGGAAAAAGCCGACGAAAAATTTCAACGCGGGGGAGTCTAGAATCATGTCCTGGATCCATGGTATTCGTTTGTGCGTCGATGTCCCTTGCACGCTGTATTAATGAGACAGAAATCAAAGGTTTCATCTAAATAAACAAGATGAAAAAAGACACAGATGAAAAATTAATTAATTACTACTACAGCGATTGACGTTGACAACGGTCGACTGAAGAATGCCGTTTAAAAATTCAAGCCATCGCTTTGTTTTAACTTTGCGATTAATGTCTAACAAATCACATATTTTAACATTTACTGGCAAAAACAATTAAACCAATAGAACTGCCTCCACGTCGTACTTACAAAACGTCACAACAACAAACAGAATCAATAGTCCACTAAACTTGCATGTGCTGGCGATACGCCAGAACTATCTGTTTTCCATCAGCAAACACTGAGAAATACGTGTCCTATATTGCATTAAGGTCCTTTACTAGGATATGCAGTGTGCGTACACGGTGCATCATCGTGTGTTTAATCGAAACACAGGTGTACAATGCCGCCTGTCACCGCTGCTGCCTTGGTAATATGCAAATCCGGCCAAGTTGGACGTGTGGCATAATTGCCACTACACTATACTGGCCAATTACTTTGACACGTTGTTATATTGTGAATCGTGATGCCGAAGCCACAAGGCATTGCTAATGTGTTGCAGCAAAGCTTAATGTAACGGGATGTGTATTTGAGTATCTATTTGAAATTAAATTTTGATTTGGAATTGTCCAACGTAGAAGACTTTGCAGCTCTCTAGTATTGACGGCCGGATTCTGAATTGACTGTTTCGAGTTAAGAACTAAAACAATACTTTATTGCCAAAAATTTACAGCTTTTCTTAGAGTTTAACAAATACTCAAAACATCGCACTTGTTTTCCCCGAACGTTTAATAGGTAAAGGTGTACCTATAATAGCAAAGCCATTTTACCAAATATTTTGAAGTTCCACTAATGAGCCTATTGTCTTCAACTGCTCCCAAGTCCAGACCTTGGACTTGGGCCCAGCTCAAGGAAATTTCAGTAGAAAAATCACAATAAAAGTCCACTCGTCCCGGGAATCGAAACCAGGACCTCATGCTCAGCAGTAAACTTTGTAACCAATAGACCAACGAGGCAGATAAATAAATTGTTTGTTACTAAGAGTTAATTAACAGCTATTCCCTGAACTACCTGTATTGCTTATAAAAGACAACTCTGCAAATATCGTGTGTAAATAAACACTGATATTATCGAAGCTCGTATTTGCAAAACCGTTTCATACTTCAGTTTTACCGAACAACATTTTAACATTTCTATTTTACATAACATTCTATATTATTTGATCGCTTCTGAAAGGTATTTTGTTATTTGAATTTAGAGACAGTTTTTTAATATCCGTTTGACCTAAGTTAGGATGGAAACTAAGCAAATAATATTGTGTTAAAATAAAAGGGTGTTTCGTATAACAAAAAGCTGAGTTATGGACAAGAACATTTTAAAATATTTTGCTTGACCTATTTTTTTTATTGTTTTGAGTAAGTATTGTCCACTTGCTGGTGGCTCGGCCCTTGTGAACGTTAACTAGCGGACAATTTATAGTTTATGAATTAAGAACTTTGTTTCTCAAAAGAATAACATTCACTTATATGAGAAAAAACTTATTTCTAATTAGGATATACATTAGGCGACGCGACAGTTACACAACCAAAAAAAAACAAAGAACCTAGATTAGTAGGTACAGTACCAGAGGATAACTTAATATTTAGACGCTTCTAATGACACCTCATTTGTCAAATTATGATAAATGGTTTAGAAGTTATGAGCTCTCCGTTTTGCTTCGCCGTAGTCGGGTAAAAATGATCTCACAAGTCTATCGCTATTTCAAATTACGTGACAAATGATACTTATTTTGTAAATCCTGTAAAGAGCGCAGCATTCTGGGGTTGAAAATAATAGATAGTCCGGAACACCACGCTGAGTTCCAAAACAGGAATAATAGACGTGGGCAAAAGGCTGACAGGGTCTAATGAGATTGGGCGGGTCACGTTGGCCGCATGCATGATAACCGGTGGGCACCACACAATGGGTGCCAGGGAATGGATGGCGTCGCCAAGGCCCAGAAAGCTGTGGCAGAATGACCTGGACGCGCACCACGAGGGCTGGTTCGAGACGGTGCAGGAGAACAGTGTCTGGAAGGATATAGGGGAGGCCTGTGCCCTGCAGCGGGAGACTACAGGCTAAAAAAACAATTACTTTTTTCTTTTTAATTAAAAAAAAAACAATACTTCACGAGGGAGCAAAACTTTATAACTCACTACCAAAAGACATAAAAACCACACAATCGCTATCACTATTTAAAAAACTACTCAAATGTCACATCTTAAAAGGTCATAAAAAATAATTAATTAACTTATATAATTTATTTGCCTCTAGTGTGTACGAGTCCTTATATTTCAAACACAAAAACAAGATAACGAGACACCGCACGTCGACCGCGTTAACGCGTCGCACGGCGGTAGTCAATACGGAGTTCTTGGAAATTACCCTCTTCATTTAATTTAAAAAAATAATTTTTTTTAAGTATTTTAAATTTTCGTAATGTTAACACTAAACCTCTCGATACTCCTGGACAGCAAAAATGTTTACCTAAATCTGGATAAATTAAGTATTTATTTCTGTACAAGTGATTTGTAATCTTTAGAAATAAATGAATTCAAACCGTAATTAATTAATTTTGGTCAGTTTAAATTAGATGATGCTGGTATTTTCTACTCGTAGCTGACTACTATGAAAAATGTCGTTATTTATTAACAAACATCCAACCTAAATAAATAAAATAAAATAGATAAAGTAATATCGGAGCAACATAGGAAAATTTTTTTTTTCGTTGTCCTTTATTTATTCGATTTATTTACAGAAGAGGTAGGTGTCTGTTTACAATAAATAATAAATGTAGGGCTTCTCAGAAAGTATATCGTTTTGTCATTTAGGTAATGAGATGTGGGTGATCTTGCCAAAAGACCCCCACTCTTGGCAAATACTTGTAGGTTGGTGTTTGCTGTATAGTTTTATTGAACACAGGTGGGTGCTGCGATATCATAGACGTTTTTATTGAAAATATAAATTTATATCGTAACTTAAAAACCTCTTAAAATTCATGACACCAGATAAATCGTCGTGTACTACGAATAGGGGCGTAACTGCAAAATAGCTACTTTTCAGGAGACACTTTTTTGTGTTTAATTAAATTGAATATGAACAAATATGTACCTATTGGTGGTTTCAAACATTGTGTATGGGTATCTTATGGTTCGGCTGAGATTGTTTTCAATAAATTTTCTCTATATTTAATACCCATTTTGTTCCTTAAATCCTTATTCCCCGTTGTGTTTAGGCAAAGTAAGGCTGGACTTGAGCGATAAGTAACATTATGCTTTTTATCTCCGGAAATGTTGAGGCCACAACCGCCTTAACGTTTTTTTTATATTATTCTGATGCTTGTATTTATTTTTATGTCATAGGAATTTTTGTTTAATAACTATTTTACCATTACTGAAAGACCATTTGAATGTAATAAAAGAAAATAATTATAGAATTATAATATTTAATTCGAAACAAAATCTGAATTCTATTAACCAAAGTATTTGCTCTTGTGCACACAGTACACAAAATAAAGTTTTTTCAAGCATATAAAAATATCTATAGGATTGCATTGTATTTTTAACCTATGAAAAATTTCAAAAAATCAAGATAAGTAATTATAAAAATAGTTCGTATAAGTCTACAAACCAAAAAATTGTATTTTCATAAAAGATTCGGTTATTTTAATATTTCGAAACAAAAGAATATCTCTATGCAATCAGAGCTTAATTTTAAATTACACATAATCATCATAATCAGTCCTTAAAATCAAATTAAACATAATAAAAATCAGTCTTTAAAACTAAATTGCATTATAATCAAAATCTGTTCATAAAATCAAAATGCACGTTATCAAAACATAATATTATTTTCTTGGATTCAAAATTCTAACTCTTTTTCACAACCTCGTGGCACGGATGAGATGACGCGATCCTTTCATCATTGCAACTTTCAAAAGTCATCATCATCTTCCTGTCCTTATCGCATGATACTTGGGACGGCCCAACACGGTTTTTTCTTCCTTTCTGTCCTATCAGCCGTCACACTATCACTAACTCCCTTTTCTTTCATATCGCTCCTCACACAATCCATCCATCATTTCTTTGGCCGACCTCTTCCTCTCTACCCATTCACATTTATATTCATAACCCTTTTAGTTACATACGTTTCATCCCTCCTCTTCACAAGACCATACCAGGACAAGCGGTTACCTTTCCACTTTTCCATCACTGGCGCCACTTTTAAACTACCTCTAATGTACTCATTTCTCACTTTATCCATTCTCGTTACTCCACAAATCCATCGTAACATTCTCATCTCCGCAACATGCAAATTATTTTGATCCGTCTTTTTCACAGTCCACCATTCTGATCCATACAGTACGACAGGTCTTATCACGGATTTATGGATTTTCACTTCAACTTGAGGGGCATCCGTGGGTCGCAAGTTGTTCCAGTGACCTGTCGCCATTTCATCCATCTTGAGATGATTCGTCACGTCTCGGTCTATATTGCCATCCCCCTGGATAAGCGACCCGAGGTACTGAAAGTCGGAGCAGATTTGTATAGACGTTCCGGTGAAAGCTATAGGCATAGGACTGGAGAGACCGCCGAAATTGCAGAACAGGTATTAATTCTGTTTTGGTTCTGCTCAATTTCTGGCCAACACTCTCTAGCCTCTGCCACCACGTCTCCAATCTGCTCTGGACCTCGAGGCCGTTTTCGGAAACTAGCACAATGTCATCAGCAAACAGCATACACCGGGGAGCCTCTTCCTGGATGTCCAACGTTAGAGCGTCCATTATCATCAGGAAGAGGTAAGGGCTAAGGGCCAACCCTTGGTGCAAACCGACTGCCACATTGAAGCTCAGTGGTGCCCACTGCAGACCGGACTTGGGTACTGCATCGACTGTACATACTTCCTAGGCACACCTTTCTCCTTATGGGCCCACCACAAAACCTCACGAAGCCTATGCCTAGGTCCACGTACACGATGTGCAAGTTTTTATAAAGCTCTGTATTTCTTGCACAGCTGACGGATAGAGAAAATGGCATCCATTGTACCCCGACCAGGCATAAAACCGAACTGGTTCTGTGAGATTTCAATCTCATCCCTCAACCGCCTTTCAATAAATTTTTCCCAAGCTTTCATACTATGTGACATTACTTTTATTCATCTATAGATGTTGCACTCTAGCACGTCACCTTTGTTCTTGAAGATTGAATTGACAGGTGCTAACTGTTGCACCACTCATTATGTATGGCTTCTTCCAGCAGCAAATTATTGAATCCATCAACCCGTAATGACTTTCATACTTCAATTGTAAACAACTTTCAAAAGTATTGGCTGAAAAAAAATTAAAATCGTAGCCAACCCCTGTAATATGAAATAGATTGAACAAATTTGCATGTATTCTTACTAACATTGCATAGCCATAACATATAAAATATAATTTTTCCAAAACGTTGTGAAAAAGGTTAAATAAAGTAATAAATGTATTGTCATCTTCGTGTAGGATGTTAAGAATGCGGCCACAAATGCTTTTATATACATTTTCAAGCAATAGAAAAAAAACCTAAGTGCAATTAGGCCCCATCCCAGAAAAAGCATTACATATTATGTATTCAGTGGTTAAATTTGTACAGAAGGGTTAAAATTGTGTAAGCGTAAAAAATATTGTATTTTAAATAACAATGTGGATTTTTACATGCATCAAAGAAAGAATAAAAGACAAAAACATATTTTGAACGTAGAAGAAAGACACAAACGTAATTAGGGCTTCGTCTCTTCTATACATACGCAATTTAGCCATTCCATAAAACACGGCCACAATCACCATGAGGGTTTTGTTTTACGTACCCAATATTGAAAATTGAATAAGTAATTAAAATGACTTAATTTAGTACAAAATCGTTGATATTAAGTGTTTTGAACTTATGAAATACAGTACAATTTAACAAAACATTATTTCATTTCCTTAAAATCCCTTGAACTATAAAATATTTTGATTTACTTACTTGATATAATCTTCGTTTGTTTTCTTTCATTTACCCGTTCCAATCAATTACACCTACTGTCGTCCTCGGCGTTTATTATCTATACATATAATAAAACAGTAACGAAAGAAAAACTGTACATTGAGAATTTTCAAGAAAAAATAAGTGGCTTTTGTTACAAAAACGTAACTGATGACAAAAAGTGACTTTTTAGAATTTTTGTCTGTTTGTCTGTTTGTATGTGTGTATGGTAGGGCTTCACGCCAAAACTACTGGATAGATTGAATTGAAATTCAGCAAAAATGTTTTTTGTAAATCAAGGAATACTTTAGGCTACATATTATCACGCCGTATGTTATGGGAGGTAAGCAATATTGATTTTAAAAGGTTTTTGTTCGTAATTGAATGCACAAAATAATTGAATGCACAAAATGACATGTTAGTTAGTTGCAAAACCATTTAGATAATTTTTACACATAAATCTGATAGGAATTGTAGCAATCTAGAAGAAATCAACTTATTATCTGCATAATTCAGATACCCGTAATGCCATCTGTTGACTGAAAAAAGTACTAGCTATCAAAAGCATGACAATTACACCAAAATATATTTTTAGTTACAAATGGTACTTTTAAAACGTCATAAACAGTGATTCTTTTGATCCAAAAGTTACCGTTATACATTTGATGTATAAGATAAAAAAAGATTTGGTCTGATTGCTCCACTGACGTTATTTTAATTATTTTTTGAACGGTTAATTCTCTCCACTCAACCTGTAAAGCACCCTGGTTGCTTCTGTACACTTGGACGAAGCTAGGCCGGCAAACTAAGCCAGGACACCTACGCACAACGGAGTCCATACTCTACTCTATTTGTTGCGGGTTTTTTTTATGGATGGGAAATCATCAAAATGACTTCTTCTGCTCTAGGTAGACTGGAAGGGATTGTCAGACTCTTACTGACTAAAACTCATCTGTGTTTCTCCGTATGATCTTTGCGTTCCAGGGTCACGGTTACTCTTTCGAACAAATTCCGCAATCCTAGCAGGCTCTGGCCCTAACGGGCCTCGCCTACTTGGCTGACATCTCTTGGAGGTGCGTATGGAACACAACCCTTCGTCGACCCGGACCAGTGGCGCTATATAGCTCCATCCCTCCTTCTCGCTCGAACGACTCACGCTTTAACACGTCATGGTAGGGCCGCTGGTTGTTATCGGGCCGCGAACCACAACGCTCGCCGTCCGCGTCCCGTGCCTACGGTGGCCGAGAATCGCCCTGCGACTCCTAACGCCCGGGGCGTCTTCTTCTGTTTCGACGGCTAAGGCGTGACGTTTGCCTCTCCTTCACGCGGCCCGCCCCTTCCTTTACTAGCATTACTGTTTCGCAAAAGGAGGTGACGGCTTCCCACACCTCCGCGCTCTGGACCATGGAGTGAACAAGAGCCGGTAGCGAGAGGTCGCCGTCGCTGATCGCCTCGATGAGGCCACGGCAGTGCTCCGCCCAAGCAGAGCAGACCTTCACCGTATGCTCTGCCGTGTCCTCTGCGGGGGTTGACTTCTCTTCTGGTTGGTTTTCCCATGGACAACTTTATGTAGCTCTATCGCGTGTTAACAAACTTAGCAAATCATTATTCACAGTCCAACTTCGCTCACTGCTGCGCATAGGCCTCTCTTTTCGTGTGCCAATCCCCACGTTCCTGTGCCAGCCTCATACAGGTTCTACCCACGATGGCAACAATATCGTCCGCCCATCTCGCCGCCGGTCGACCAACTTACTTTTTCTTCCAGTCCTCGGACGCCACTCAGTCACTGCCTTACCTATCATCACTTGGGTTCTAATCCAACAAGCGATCTGTTTGCGGATGAATGAACGAAGATTTTATGGGCATGTCAGAAGTACTGTGAGAGGGATGCATGAAAGAGTTGTTAACCTTTTTATTTTTATTCTTCTCTGTTTTGATTTTATCTGAGTTTGTTTGTGTTTTTCTTAGTTTTTGTCCTTTTTCTTAATAATATTTTTGTAGTTACTGTAATTGGTTTTTAACCGTTGTAATTAAATAAATAAATAAATCACCGCGCCTTGCCAAGTGTCCTGCCCAGCTCCACTTTAGTTCTACAATTCGTTTTCCGATGTTGAAAACCTTCGTACGTCCTCGGATCTCGACGACGTACCTCTACCAAGCATGGAACGCTTCATGGCTCTCTGTGCAACTATCAGTCTGTAAACAGCCTCCTGCGTGAGCGTCCATGTAAGTAAGTAAGTCATGGTGGGAAAAGCACACTGGTTATAAAGGCGGGAATTCAGACATTGCGGAATTTTGGCAGGCTTCAGAATGTCGTCCATTTTGATAAAAGCGGCCCATCCAAGGTGTGTTCCTCTCGATACCTCCGTTTGTTGATTTTCTTTGCCAATTGAAAGGATATGGCCAAGATAAACATATCGGATAATCATCTCCAACAATTCATTTCCAGATTTGAATCGCTGAAGGTGTTTGCCATAACCTTCGTCTTGGTTATATTCATCCCAAGACCACAAAGTCAAACCACAAAGTCATCTGCAAATCTTAAGTGAGACAGTTGGGCAGAAAATTGACGAACCGGCAACACACCGGTGTGCGCCGAATTAATCGCGGATTTAATGTTTATTACCAATTACATAAGGTTTAATTTTTTTTTGGGAATTTTCACATGTCGGGGCTGGAGCGGTTAATACCGCTATAGTCCCAATCTATACCCACATTTTTAACGACATCTTCTAGGACTGCTGTAAATAGTTTCGATGAAATGAAAGAAGCATTATCATTACAACGTTTCTCACGAAAAATTATTTGAACAGAAGAGGTGATACTCGACGGCGCGTTGTGTTCCACGCGCGTTACAAAAAGATGTCAGCATAAAGACGAGGCCCGCTAGGGCCAGTGCCTGCCAGGGTTGCGGTATTTGTTCGAAAGAGTCACCGCGGCCCTGGAACGCAAAGGGCATTAGGAGGAACACAGATGGGTTTTAGTCAGTAAGAGTATGACACTCCCTTCCATTCCGCCCTGAGCGAAAGGAGTCATTTGATGTTTTCCCATACATAAAAAAAGAGGCAAGCAATGATAGACATTGACTGTTCGTGTTAGATATACGAACACATTGATCTTACCTAGCCACATCATTTTACAATACATACACGCGAACGAAGTCGCAGGCAACAGCTAGTTTATAATAAAATGTAACGGTAAATTTGATGAATAATAATATAACTAAAGTTTAGTAGTATATGCAAAACTGTTATTTATTTAGAAATCAGATTATGTTCGCCGCAGTTAACAATCTTCGCGTTCCGCCGAATAGTGGCCGAACGGCGCTAGCGCGCTCCCTCCACGCCCGTGCACCGCCACTACTCGCAAAGAAAGAGGGCGTGACGGCGATTGTGACTTTATTTTTCGTTGAAAATGTAGTGCTTCAAATTGTGGCTTTTTAGAAAACCTGATTATTTGATAGCCTGTACCGTTTTTAATTGTTTTGTTGCATTGTTGCTATGTGGTATGATGAGCAGAATTTAATTATGCAATAAAAGATAAAAGCCCTTATGTTCGTTAGGGCAGTATTCGTAGGATACGACGAAATGTGCAGTAACGGTCATTGATCCACATAGATTTTTTGACGTTCTTAATATCAAAAACAGAAATAAAAATAAAAAAACTGACTTGAATCGACTTCTATCGCAACTTTTACAGTCTCTAGGTAGTAATGAAAAACGGTTAATAATTTATTGTTCGGGTCTCTAGGGAAAGGTCAATGTACTTTATTGCAAGTTTATCTGGCGCCTACCATAGTAAGTGATTGATGACAATAACAAGCGTTAAAAGTTTAATAACAGAGCCACTGAAAAAGAAACTGAAGTCATTGACCTCTTGCCCTAAAATTATTTCTGTATAACAAGAATGTTTTCCATTCAGAATTGTATTCAGTCCGCTGAAACATTCAAGATGCAACGCATTTATTGTAACGCTGTCGTACCTACAGCTACTGATATGTACACAAGAATCCACTTTCCAACTCCGTACGAAACATTTCTCGAGATATTTCATTTACTTATTCCGTAATTTCTCTGCAATTTATGCAAATGTGCAAGTAGTTGTTTATGAAACTAGGTACTTGTTGCAAATTAATTTGATGTAAGTAGCTGTGTATGTGAAACTATAGTGAGCTTGTTACAGCTAAGTTTATCGTGTCATGGTTAAAAAAAAAACATTGGTTTGCGATCCGGGAGTGCCGGCAGAAGTGAAATCTTGAACATTAACGTTGTGCATTTTTGAACATTTTGGAATGGTTATTGAATAATTTCGCACAAATTGCTTTATTTATCTGTATAAAAGTACTATCATTTATGTGGTTAAATACAATATTCATTTATTGCGCTATCGTACACAAACATGACGATTTATGTTACATAAATATTAGGTACATTATCCGTCTTACGAATTTTCGATCAGGTCACGTGCCCTGACGCAAGTTTAACATTTTTACCCATCCCAAAAAGTGCACAACGCCGCTAAAGAAGTTTTCACTTCAGAATTAAATGTGCCGCCACAAGAAAAACTAACGATGCGAAATTTGTACGCCAACTAAAAAGAACCGCAACGCCATCTATCCCGCACGCAGCGAACTACTACTGAACTCCTGCAAAGCGGTATCAGAGTTTTCTGTGCGATTTGGAACATATACAGCAGTCCGAATATGAACCATCGGCAGTTGCCCGCTGATACAACAACCGTCCGGTTGGAGGATCCTCCCTTTTGAATGGAGGTTTGCGGGACTTTATACTCTATACTGTGTACTAGTCTACTCTAGTCTTCAATCTCGTAGCCTATCCCCAGTAGTATAAAGAATTGTTTACGGCAGTCAAGGATATTATAGCTTTAGGTCCGCGATAGAATTTTCGTAAGTGCATTCCACAACTTTTGCAACATAACACGGACTAGTGAATGGAGCATTCACCATTTTCATCGGTCGTCGGTCGGTCGTGCTTCTACAACGACTGACTAACTCTTTGTAATAATTTATTGTTTTAAAAATCTACAAGTACTCAAAGGGCTATGGAAAATCATAGAAAAAAAACCTACTAATCACTACTACACGCGACTCGACCCAATGTCGTGTCATATTTTCAAAAGGGAGCTATTGCTGGATCTGCGATTGCTTGCAACAATAACATACCAACTATATTATTCTTATAGCATCGAATGATTTTTTTAATCACTATTGTGTGAAATAACTAAAAAAAAAGATTTATTTCATTTGACACAATCATAAATTCATGAATGCGTTTTGGTTGTTCCATGGCGAATAAGATTATTAAAAATACTGTGGAAATCAATTTTAGTAAACAGCTTCTTTATCAACGTCATTTAACGCGAATGAACTCATAGGCTTAATAAAACAACAGCAAACAAAAAAATTCAGTTCAAACATTTTTTAATGTTAATATTTTATTTTACCTTTACCTTTCGAGGGTCACTGTACCCACAATATCGGGCTAATCCAGAGTGGAGCGTCAAGCGACATGAATAATAGATGTATCTTTCATAAACAAACTGTGCTTAATAAGCGTTTTAATCTCAGCTTTTAAAGCTTTGCCACTTACAAAGGCAGATTGGAAAAGTTTTTTCTTGTGAGAGTCCAATTAAAGTTGTTAAAAGCAATTTCCTGCGGTTCTATGTGTGCACGGACGCAACGGAGCGCGTGTGCCCCTAATCCCGCTTAATTGTTATTTTTGGATACTTTCCCGATATTTTCTTTAGGGGTTAGAGGCTTCTTTTAATCTTCTTTGTTCACCCTGAGTTTGAAAGCTCAAAGTTCATCCGTCAGAGTTTTAATTAGATATGCGTAAATATTTACATTTTACATAAAGGCTAAAACTCACGCCTTTTTACTATGGGGTTAGGCAGAAACTGCAGGAACCAGGCGACAACTGGCGGTCGTGAAAAAATGTCAAAGGCTCTTGAGGCGGTTTAGAAACTTTGGAGGTAGCGGAACAAAGAGTAAAGTCCCGCGTACCTCCATTGAAAAGGGAGGATCCTAGCTCCGATTAGACGGTTCTTAAAGTCCGGTGGGCATCTGCCCCAACTGCCCGTCAGTTGATATTCGGGCTTTGCAAATGTTCTAATCGCACGGTAAACTCTGATATCGCGATTTTGGATTTTGTCCAGTTAGTTCGCAGCTGTCGAGATAGATGGAGCTGCGAGTCTCATTTGTTGATTCTGCTACGTTAATTTTTTGTGACGGTATTAATGTCGCCTACAAAACTCTGACACTAGGGTTTGTGGGGTTGTTAGACCTTACTACCCACACGAAGAGGAAGGCCTGTTTTTTATTTTTTTAAGGATGGGAAATCATCAAATGACACCTTCCACTCTGAGTGGAGCGTAAGGGAGTGTCAGACTCTTATTGACTAAAACTCATCCGTTTTTCACCTAATACCATTTACGTTCCAGGGCCGCGGGTCACCGCGGCCCTGGAATGTACAAATTCTGCCTTCCGTCTTTCGTACAAATTCCGCAGTAGGAACCACTTGCTATAATCCTTTCGTATCCCTTTTAATCTTTGCTTTTCGCTTCGTTTAAATTTATAAATTTGGTTTTGCATGCTTTTCAATAGTCCGAAAACTTTTACTTCAGATCATATAAAATAAAATAAAATGGTGTTTGACAGCCTCTGTACAGAAAATATTTTTTCTTCAGACAACCTCCCCATGACCAGTGATTTTTTTAAAAAGGTGGTCATACAAGTTCTTCACAAATAATCATGTCAAAGAAATCGTATTGATTGTTATGCCGAATTTTTTTTTATTTATTTATTAAAATCTCCCTTACAACTATCATTACCCAATGCGATAGCGCGGTCTTAAAATTTACTTTTAAATACATTGCAATTTAATAAAATAAAATAAAAACTTAAATCAATCTAATCATTACTTCTACCCTAGGTTATACATACAAAAACAAAATATTTGAAATATAAAAGCCTACTCTTATCTACACTATAACATAAAATAAACAGCAGTATTTTTGCGAATTCACTCAAATTACATGTAAATACATCGATCTTTATGTGAAGGTCGTAAATAAACAAAGTCATAGGTCAATTACCTTTCCAAGGTAGATAGAGGTTCCGTCAAGTGATAGTGCTATGTAGACACCTAATTTAGCACCGCTTAGCGCTGAATCAGCAAACCGCAGTAGTGCGCTCGAGGTGACAGATTGCCAGCTCATTAGCTTTGAGCACTTCTGATTACGTACAACATTACACATGGTACCATTACTCTTGAAAAATTTTTAAAAAGTTGTTTCAGAAGAGCGATTTGTTTGGAACTTCTTTGCGATTGGATTATTTGGTTCAAGTCAAGGTTTTAATTTTTCCAATTGTTTCTTTACTGAATATAAATATCAGGTACAGAACATCAGCCACGATATGACAACGCACTTCTGAAATAGGTACCCTGAGTGCGTGCTGGTGATGTAAAAATATTCCTTATGTTGTTAAGATTATTCAATATGGGCATTCTAAAAATTAAATGAGTTTTGATTATTACGTGGCAGTAATTTAGTAATTTAGCCTAATTTGTTTCCTAACAAGTATGTTCGTCCAGTCTCTTGGATTCACTTGTTGCCTTTGGGTATACAGCCGGGAAAAGAATGGAACCTCTGGCATTAGCTTTTATACGTACTTGATCGCGTTAACGTATACTTCAATTTGTATAGAAACTGTATAAGAGCCGTGTGGTGACAACGATGAAAAACCTTTTTCATACCCATAAATCATTTAGGCATAATCATCAAAGCTAATAGGTATATTTCACAAACGCACATAAGTATGCCTCGATAATTATTCATAACCATGCAATTTTAACCTAAAAATAACTTTTCATTAAGTAAACCACTTACATAGTTGCCCAATCAAAGGAAACCCACTTTAGATAAAACGTAAACAAAGACCCAACAAAAAACTGTAAGCAACACCAGGTAACAGGAAACAAACTCGCGTGTTACGTCCAAACTCCTATTTTCACCTCCTTTACCCAAAAACATAATAGCTAATTTAGACGTTCTTCGCTTCGCCTGAAATTCGTTATTTCAGTGGCTCATTACGTCAAACATTGAGCACGCAAAACCCCGATTCATAAAATTGAGTGACTACGTCGGCAGCTTGAGATATGAAGATGAATTCCAGTTGAGTAATTGAGTTATACGCTTATTGTCGACCCCGGGTCTTGCATGCCTTTAGAATTTTTAATTTTGGGCCGTTTTCTCGGACGGAATTTAATGGAGCATTTTGGTGATTTTGATGTGGAGGTTTCGAATTTTAGGAAGGTAGTTAATGAGATGTTTTGGGTTCATGACAGCAAGATGCTACCGGGATCTTGTTAAGTTGTGAAGGTAGAGATTCAGGGATATGCTGTATATCAGTCACCGAATGTAAAATAACAAGTGAAATCGAAAACTATTTTTTCTAAATAAGACACGAATGTATTGGAAACTATTGAATTTGGATGGGCATTTATTGCATATGTCGCAGTTAATTAGCTTAATCAGCTGTTTAATTGGTTACCTTACCTTTTCATTTAAATGTGACGATTTTTCAGCGACATACCTAAGTGAAATCGAAATAAAAAGGCTAGACTTTCAATGAAATGGCAGATTCAGCTAGTTGGCAGCGACGTAAACAAAATGATTTATTACAATATATCGAGAAATTATAATCTAATCAAGAGATAAATAACAATATTACGGATTTTGCAATTTTACGGTAACATAATTATCTATTTGGATATTAGTAATCCAGATCTTATGAAAGGGGTCCGGTAAGTTGTGTAAAAGTGAAAGTCGAAAAGAAAGTATCATATATACTTGCCAAGTTCCATTTAACGTTTATCTATTAAAACGGGAAGAAATAACAGACATAATTTTACGTTCGCATTAAAAATATTATCATGGATTACACCACTGTCAGTACAATACGACTTTTCCTTATCCAAGTTATTGGTTAAGATCCAACACAACTGAAAACCTTTATTAAAACCAGCCATTGCAATATCAGAATGTGCCGTGCAATATTTTTCCGAACGATTTTCTCTGCGACACGAACGAACACGGCTGGTTAATAGCAGACAGCGTAAGATCAAGTGATCGTGAAGCTGCCGTCCTGCGCTCGCCCCGCCAACGTCCCGCGCTCGCCCCGCCACCGTCCCGCGTCCGTGTCGCCACCGTCTTACACCCGTCCCGCCGGAGTGCAGAGCGTGGAACAGAAATGCGATATCATGAAGTTCGTACGTTGTACGCTGCATATCTTAGATGGAGCTTTAAGAATTTATTCGCAGGTGAATTGGTGCAGTGTCATAGATTAAGGAGCATTGCATAAGGTTCATAATCTTGCAGATAAGATATTTAAGTTCCTACGTTTAAAATGATGTTCAAAAGATGAGTGAAGATTGTCTAGTCTATTTAGTTTTTTAAAGCTTTTGAGTGCTTTCTTGTTATTTGTCCGGTCCACTTGCACAAATACAAATCCGAATGTCAATTCTACTAAGTTTTTAAACAACATTCGCAATAGCGTGTCTGTCGCAATCCGTCAAAAATGTATGGAAATTAAGGCTGTTTTGACAGATTGCGAATGAGAAGCGAATGTGAACGTAGTTTAAAAATTGTAGAATTGGCTCTCAGGGGGTCGATTCTGCTATTGCAATCGTGTCTCAATGACCGGTCAGTGATCGATTTTTGACGTATAACGTCAAACTTTTGACACATTTCCCATACAAAAACTGTCAAAGTTGTCAAATATTCGATCACTGACCGGTCATTGAGACACGATTGCAATAGCAGAATCAAGCCCCTGATGTTATGATTATTTTTTCACTCCGATTTAGTTCTAACAGAGGGTCATCATGTACGGAATATTTTTATTCAAACTCGTGTTCTAACTCTGTTTGTGTACGTGGGTCTATGGGGACTATGGCAATTTTAAGATTAGATTTTACAAGACTGAGTACCACATTTTTAGCAATAAACACATAAACATTTAAAAACGAATGCGATGATCAATAATTAACAGATGATTTCAGTAAGTTTCGATGGCAGAAAGTAACTAAAATTGTCTATGAATTGTAGGACGATATCTTTTATGACACAGATTCCAGAATAATTATACTTGGACCTAATAACGGGCAGTTGCTTGTGTAAGTTAGCTCCGACGACGACCTCCTTGTACAGAATAGCTTGTTAATCTCAAATCCCTCGGGCCGTATTTGTGTTGATGATGTTACTATGTAACAATACATTTGGGGCCTGATTAATTTTAGTACTATTATGCGTTGTTTGCTAAACATTTCCCAACTCCTCATAGCTTTTTGGTTGGCCTTGAGACTGAAGAGAGCTTTAACCATATTTTTTTAATATTTTTAAAAACTGTGAAACATTCTGTCAAGAATTTTGTTCAGCCACTAGTAGAAAATTATCCAAGTAATTAAAAGAATCACGAATAATTCCGGTAGGTACATTTTTAAAAACTGTGAAACATTCTGTCAAGAATTTTGTTCAGCCACTAGTAGAAAATTATCCAAGTAATTAAAAGAATCACGAATAATTCCGGTAGGTACATTTCATAATCGTTTCAGGGGGTCTACTTTCTAAGCCCGAAGTCTGTAGTCCCGAACTCGAACTACAAACCAAATTCAGTAAGTATGCTCCATACTCAATGGTGACACAACCAGCCGCCACCATACTCACTTGCTGTAGCACGATTATGAATGTGTCAACACTTAGCTGAGCCATACTGTAAGAATGAATGACAACATGATTTGACAGTTGTTCTTAGTACGGGTTCGGGACTAATCGTAAGTCCGAAGGTGATACGAAGTAGAAAACGCCCGACACCAAGGCCGAAACTACAGCAAAGGCTTAGGGTGAGTTGCACCAAGAGCTACGTTATTGTTTCCGTCAAAGTTAATTTTAACGGTAACAATAACATTGACCATAGAATTTAACTACTGACGGTTGCACCATCATTTAAAACGTCAATGTTAAAGTTAAAAGGGTGACAAGTGACAAAACGTCTTGTTACCCTAAAATTTATGTGGGTAATATTTTTTCAATGGCAATACTTCGAGCTTTTAGCAATTATTCGACACACACTGGATTTATGAACGCTTTTCAAAGACGCATCACCAATACATCTTTGAAAAGAGCCACATACATAGAACTCTAGAGCCATTAGTACTTGCTGTTCTGGTGTTACAGCGTTATTTCTGCCAAAAAATGAATACAAATGAATAATAAGGAATATTCTTACTTACTGAATATTATGGGACATATAGATATAATTACATATCAATTGGTTATTTATGAGGTAAGTAGGTACATTAGGTAGTTACGTATCTTTCTTCTTTGTAAGATGTTATAAGTATATTATTTTAAATATATGTAATTAATATTCATGGCACAACTAAAATGTGAGGCTCAGCAGTGGGTATTAAAATAAGTACTAAGGGCATGATGATGACGTGGTGTGATGAGCATATCTTTCTAGTTACAAGGTAGATAAGAAATCATAGAATACGTAGAATAGGTACTTACTTCAGGGTTCTTATTTTTAGCAAAGGCCCGAAGTTAGAAGCCAGCGCCCTAGCCAAGGTCTTAGAAACCCGAAATCTGACCAAAAATTCATTCTCATCCCATTTTTGAAATCGATCAATCCGAGGGCGATAAACTTTTTGCTTCCTAACTTGTAAATCGAATTCACTATTATTAGTGTCACTGTCATCGCTAGAAGAGCTAGATTCCCACAGTATGTCGCTGAGTAAAGACATAATCATTCGTTTTTCACGTAAAATAGAATTAAATTTATCAACACAATATTTTATAGGTTAGAACAAAGCAATTGACACATACATAACTATACTACACTAACCGTAACTATAGCCCTTAACCGCCCGAAGTTGAGCGGTTAATGTTATTGTTATTTGTGACGTCATTTTAAAATTTCTTACAATGGTGCAACCCGTATTTCGCTTAACCGGAGATTTGACGGCTGGTTACGCATTAGTTATCGTTATAGTAACTTGGTGCAACTCACCCTTAGAGAGTAGACCCCCTGTTACGAGTAAAACTGTTATTTCAAAGATTAGTAATTAAATAACAGTTGTCATTTACACCATACTTCCATTAAAACGAGTTATCTTTATCCATAACTTTGTAAATTTAGTATATTATTACCTACTCCGTATTTATAGAAATATTGACTTAAATAAAATTTTTGTAAATTCCGAGTTGAATGGCACTCGATAAATTCTACTAGATAGGTTCTCAACGAATTCACAGGCTGGCAGTTCGTTTTAATGGCCAGTATTTTTTGAGCCTTGACAAACTTTTTTTATTTGCGATATTATTTTTTTAGTATGTTGTGGGTACTAACTTAATTTCTGAGTACAGGGATCATTTTATAAGAAATGTAGGTAGGCTATAATATTTTTATAATAAATAAATAGCTCTTGAAAAAGTTAGGTACTTAATGAAACTATAGTTAAGCATCACATTTGTCATTGTAAAAATAAACTGAGACCCTTGAAAAAATTAAAAAATATAAAAAAAATAATATAAATTAAAAGGATATTGGCATTAAGATTTTCACTTATAAAGTATGATATTCTTAAAACCTATATAATTATTGCAATGCAACACGTCCATTTTTGATCCGACGCCCGCTGAAAAAAAGCAATTCCCTTCAGATACATAGCATACGTTGTTCTGTCCATTTGGAGCCTGTAATGGCATATGTAGTGTCAAGTATGCTTCGGTAGTCTGTCCACGCGTTGGCTACAATTACGAACAGTTAGGGTTAGAGCTGACAGGATAGTAAAATGCTCTGACATGTTATCAACAGGAAATGATACACGCCGTATTGTAAAATAGATTTATTTGTTTTTTAAATCATGTTTATATAGCCCTCTTCACCGTATCTGGCAGCAGCGACCCAGCAGTGCGATTCTGTAAACATGTCGAAGTGAACACCCGGGCGGGGCGCATGACGGGTGAGTTGTCAAACCATACAAATAAGATGGAATGACGGCTCTATTGTCGTTCACTCCGCCTAGGTGAACACCGTGAGATGTCGACAGAATCGACCGGCAGACTAGTTCTCATTATTTTCGTGAGCTCTCTGATGACTGGCAAAGCCAAATTTGGTCTTAAAAACCCGGTCACACCGTGTACACAAGAGCTGATTAGCGTCGTTGTATGTGTAGTTGTATGAAGGCTTTGGGTGATTTTTGCGTATTTAGCGTTTCTTGTCCAGTTTTTCAAGACGATTGGTTTCAAAGCATTCAGTTGCTTTGTGAACTGAAGTGCACCATCTTTCTCGGTTTCCGGCATACTCCTGCCACCTATCAACGGGTATGCCACAAGTCGTAAGGTGACGTTTGAGAACGTCTTTGTAGCGCAGGTATTGCCCACCCTATGCACGTTTTCCTAAGGCAAGCTCTGAGTAGAAAACGGTTTTAGGTAGTCTGTTGGTATCCATGCGTTGTATATGACCACACCATCTCAGTTGGATCTTTATCAAAAGCGCCTCCATGCCCATCATTCCAGTGCGTAAAAAAATCATGTTAAATCATGTTTAACGTGTTATTCAGGGCACAGAAGAATCTTGGTGTGTTAAGATGATCACCCACCCACGGACCAACTTTAGCAACAGTTACTTAACCTTGTGGATCGACCCGTGTGATTGATATTATTTAGCTACGACCTCCTCAACATCACGAGTATTACTTTGATTTATTAGGTACTCGATCGTTACCTACACAGACAGACTTAGCAGCAAAACGCTATTTTATTGACACATTGAGTATCAATAAAGTAGTCATTTTGCTGCTAAGTCTGTTTTAACCCTTAGTCATAGTGTTCCGTAAGCTACTCTATAGTGTGTGCTACTGACATGCCTATTTGAGATGCAGAGACGATAAAATATGGCCAGAGAATTGAATTTAATTGGAACACTTAAACGCACACAGCCTTAAGGACTGAACACGAGAAGTGTAATCTCATAGTTGCTGTGTTAAAATGAAATGTAGGTATAGGATTCACGCCTGCGGACAGCGAGCAATGGGTAGCTCGCTGTCCGATCAGGTCAGGCCAGAGTCGACGGCGCGTTTCACTCCAAACGCGCCGTCAGCAACGAGCAGTCAGCAACGGAGACGGAGCCCGCCAGGGCCAGAGCCTGCCGGGGTTGCGGAATATGTTCGAAAGAGTTACCGCGGCCCTGGGAAGAAAGGCACTAGGAGGACTAAGGGTGGGTTTTAGTCAGTAAAAGTCTGACACTCCCTGCCGCTCCACCCAGAGCGGGAGGGGTCATTTGATGATTTCCCATCCAGAGAAAAAAAAAAAAAAAAAAAAAAAGGTATAGGATTCACCATTATCATTTCAGCTAAAAGACGTACCTATACTGCTGTACATACCCCTTACAATAAGTTGCCTCAACGACCGGTCCTGTGATGTGCATGGAATAGTAACCAATTCCATGCACATCACACGAGAATCAAGTTATTATAGCTAATTAACCCAGATGTTACTGAAACTATTTTTAGCCTCCGATAACCGTGATTTTTGGATATGTTTCTTTATATGACTCATTATAACTAGGAAAAATAATGAAAAAAATTCAACTTTTCGGGAAAAGCCAGAAAAAGGTGGCCTTTTAAAAGGCCCGTCGTAATATGGGGGTCGTATACATGTATGGCGGTCTAGTATTGAAACAAAATATTGTAGAATCAGTATTTAATCAATTTAGATAGTAAATAAACACAAAATTACGGTTGTATTATAACAATAGAAATACACACACACACCCATGCAAATGCCCTCGTTACTGAGTTTGACTGTGATATACCATAAAACAGTTCTTGGGGTGTAAATGAATTTTACACTTTTGATAAATAAAAAAGCTTTTTGATTTGCTAAGTGATCAACCCCATGATATCGAGATAATTCCTGATGAGACCTAGCTGTAGGACAGGCTCCTCTCTTATCGCTCTTTTTGTAGGTTTCGAGCAAACCCTTTGCCAGCGATCTGCGAAAAGTATGGTGATCATATTCTCCGCCGTCCCGCTTATATAGTTGCCATGCATTATGTACAGCCATATCTAGGCTATGACAGAAAAAAAAAGTACCATTTCTTGCCACGAATAGAAGTTCGATACAAACCTATGTTCTGGATCCGACCGATCTACCCCTCCCATATTTTCATTATATTTTTTATAACAAAGGGTTGATCAATATGCACATATTTCTTGTTCTTGTGAAAATCTTTTGACTTTATTCAAAGGCTCTACAGTCTCAGCATTTGATCCAACAGTAACAACACTGTTGTCATTCCACTTGGAAACTAGAATGTGCTCAGGTAAACTAGATTTGTACTCATATGACCCTCTATCTGTCTTTTTGAAGTCTCTGTTGGTTGTAAGAGGACACTTAGACGTTCTATTTTCTTTGAAACTTCGCTATCTTCACCGATCGTGTCAATTGTGTGTCTTCTCTTACGCAAGCTCGACAAAGGCACGTCGTCTTCCTCGTCAGAACTCTGAGAGAACGTTACCTCAGCAGGAGCTCTTAGCTGAGAGCCTGCAAGAAAATAATATACATATTGTTATAATACAAAGCACGTAACACACCTACTCGTCGGTTTACTGACATGTAAATGAAATAAATTCATAATTACTTTACCTACCTGGAAGATTTTGTAATGTTACGAACTCTTCATCTCCTGAGTCTTCGTCAGTAACATCCGCGTTGGCATTCTCAGGTGGGAATATGGTTATTTGGTTCGGCAACAAAGTGTCTTTGACATCTCGCTCTAACTCATCAACAATTTCGATAAGATTGAGCACTTTTACTAATCTCGTGCTAAAACAGAAATTATCATATAATAAACCCCTGTGTTACGACGGGGCTTTTGAAAGGCCATCAATTTCAAACGTAAAAAAAGAACATTTATTTTGAGTTTCGACCCAAACAAATGAAGTTATATTTTGATGAAATAACTAACATATAAATATCAAAGCGAATTCCATCAGATTCTGCATATAAATAACATAAACGCTTACCTTTGTGCAGCCATTGTATAAAAAAACTCCAAGTTCTTCAAAAACACTCAATATACATGAAAATGTGTGTCCAGTTGTGAACGTAACTGCATCAAATAAAAGGTGAACAGGTACTAAGTAAGCTAATAATAGGAATATGTATGTCAAGTAATTGAAAAATAATGAAAAATGCAGATAGATTTAGTTATTTTTTTGGGCCTTTTAAAAGTCCCGTCGCAGTATCTGGGTTAATAGAGCCATTAATGTTTGTACGAAAGCTACTGAATCTGATCTCAGAAATCTATTGATCCGAGACAATTTGGTGAGAAATCTCTGATAAGTAGAATTAGATTCAGAGGCAGTACATCAAAGTCCACATATAATTATGCGGAGCTGTGAACCTGTACCTGGTTCGGAGAGTTTGGTCTCGGCATTCAAATGGGACACAGTGCTAACAGTCGTCTGTAATTCAAAGCAAATGGATCACGATTCCGCCGCTCTTCGTAAAATACTAGTATTCAGCTGAATCCGGTTTGACTGGGAGCCGACCCCAATATAGTAGGGAAAAGGCTAGGCAGATGATGATGATAGATATATGATATTATGTAAGTGCTCAGTCTTTTATATTATTAATCATAAAAATTTAGAATGAAATCCACCACCCGCGAGTTTCTTTTAACTTTCCATTGCAAAAACTGCTGTATAAAATTATATAGTAATATCTAAATATTTCTTAGGTTTTTTTACCTGTTGCAAAACTTACAAGTAGTATTACAAATTTCTAGAAATTCAGAAACAGTTGTTGCAACATGAAACTGCATAGTTATTACTATATCCTAGCAAGAGCGAGATAGGTTAGGTAGTAAAACGAACAAGACAGAGATAGTCACATATGAGTTTACAGAACTATGCACTAAGTTGTGCATCCCTTCCTCTCGTAATAAAACGATAACACTTACAGTTAATATGGTCACAGATGTTCGCAAGTGCCTTCAGTATTACTAGAATTTTTCAAATAGAAGCATAACATTGCTGAAAAAACTTCATAGAATTTATAGTCCTTTGTCGGTGTTGCATAAAAGATTTTGTTGGTCCTAGTCGTTGGTAACGCGATAATTAATCTTTATTGCAGACCACACGAGGTCCATATTCACATTAAAAGAGTGCAAACTAATATAGGTTCAATAGCATAATGCACAAAGTTTTAAAAACAGATCAACAAATTTGTATAAAATTATAATAATGATAAAAATACAAAATACAATTTCTTAAAATTAAAAAATCAATAAGTTGAAAAAATAGACTAATTAAGTTAAAAAATTACTGTCAAAAAACCGGACCGATAAAAACGACTAAAAAGTTCCAAACAAGTCGGTTTGTGTCCTCAGATTTGTGATGATGCAGTGTGTGTCGTTTTTAGCGGTCGGTTTGACAAAGTAATTTTTTTATTTATAGTCAAAATTCATTTACGATAACGACACTGCAATGTTTCATCAAAACATTTCCCGCAGACAAACCGTGTGGGTTTTGTTGGGCATAGTTATAAGAAAGTTTTTTGTGAAACTTATGATGAATAAAATAAATAATAATTATTTGTGCTAGGCCCTCTGAATAGACTTCGATCGTGACTCTTTACATTTCTAGATATGTAATTTATTCATGATTTATTCTTCGGGTTGGTACTTATGAAAAGGCGCCAGGAAAAGGTCATTGTACTTTATAGCTAACTTAAATAGTGCGGTGAATCAAGTTAAACTTAAGTAACCTCATCTTCTTATCTTGGTTTATCTACTTTGTTAGTTTTAAGTACCCACGCATAGTTCAATGAACATGTTATTTTTATGTGGGATACTTTGAAGTTTGATTGAACCCTTTTGCAAATTGAAGGGTTCAAGGACAGGACAAGATGTGGTACTCAACAGTTAACTACATAGTGTACCAGATTAAACACAAACCTAGAAAGGGGTCATTGTACTCATGAATATGCACAACTTTTATTAAGGGACCAACCCCAAAATCGTTAAAAGAAAAAAATGAAGATTCCTATTGTCTTAAAGAAAACGCGGGTAACGCGGTGTCAAGTTACACACGTATAAATTTTGCTCCTGGAGATAAATTCGTTTACGACGGAAAAATATTGAGAAACATTGTGAATAGTGTTTAACCGAATAACGAAGTGTCTTGTGGTCAATACTACTAAAATAAATACTTTAATTCAGTGGTATAGAACCATTAAAATCAGTGTAAAACTTAAAATTAACGCGAGTGAAAATCATACTACCCACTGTCATAATTAACAAAACTCTGACCTATGTCAATGTTGTATTGAGAGCAGCGACAAGGGCGGCACTAGTTTGGATTCGTGGATTTTAACCAAGCTACAGAGGCGGCCATAAACTGGAGTTGTGGTTTATATCGCTAACTTAACAAAACAATTGTGAACGTTGTACTGAGAGCAGCGACAAGGGCGGCACTAGTTTGGATTCGTGGATTTTAACCGAGCTACAGAGGCGGCCATAAACTGGAGTTTTGATTTATATCGCTAACTTAACAAAACAATTGTGAATGTTGTACTGAGAGCAGTGACAAGGGCGGCACTAGTTTGGATTCGTGGATTTTAACCGAGCTACAGAGGCGGCCATAAACTGGAGTTGTGATTTATATCGCTAACATTGTAATTTAATACTGCACTGCCTATTTGGACGTGAATTATTGTTGTCAAAAATTGAATATGAGTCTGATGCGATCACCTTCTGCAGCTGGCAGTAGTATCGATGCAAAAGGCGGTTCACTGCCGGACTTACCAAAGACTTATGATGCTGGCCAACACTACGTAACGCAACGTAGCAATAAAAGAAGACAGCCGAGTTCCCTCGAGCTCCCCTCTGAATATTGCAAATCGCAGAATGAGATAATGGCGATGCTGAAAGAGTTTACTACGACCCAAAAAGAAACTACAGAAAAAATATTTCAAGAAATATCGTGCATTAAGGAACAAATTACTGAAATTAAAACTACAAATGAATATTTAGTGCTACAGCAAGCCGAAATGTGGTCGGAAATTGCTTTTTTAAAGGACTCAAATAATACGAATGACAACAAAATAAAATTATTGGAGACGGAGTTACAACAACTAAAAACTACTGTAAACCATACCGCTGATACAACACCAATGAATTCTATGTATGAAAATATTGTAACTGAAATCCAAGAACGGCGAATAAGAGAAAAAAACATAATAATTGTTGGTATCCCCGAGCTACAAACGTCAAACTCTGATGAAAGACGTAATCACGACATAAACGAGGTGACAAAAGTAGTAAACACGCTTTCAGAAGATTGCCCTGGACCTATCAAAACAATAAGATTAGGAAAATACGTTTCAAATAAAAATCGCCCGATAAAAGCTTACTTTTCATCAGAAAGTGCAACTAAAACCTTGCTACGAAACAAAGCTAAACTAGAAACAACCGAAATAAAAATCTACTCAGATCAGACCGTGCAACAACAAAACTATATGAAAAGCCTCAAGGAAGAACTACAAACCCGTGTAACGAACGGCGAATCTGATTTAAGCATAAAATATATTAAAGGGATTCCGAAGATAATGAAAACTCAATCAAAAAACTCTCAACAATAAACCATTCCCGCCATGGCGATACAATTGAGACATGTGGCAATATTACGTACCAAATTACAGACAATTACAATAACTTATTCTCAAGCACAAAATCACTGAAATTTATCTATGCAAATGTCCGCAGCTTAATAAAGCCTGGAAAACTAGATGAGCTAAAATGTGTCATCGAATCCCTGCAACATACAGTACATATAATCATTCTCACAGAAACATGGATCAAGTCAAATGATGAAGCACTAAGAGTACAACTACCGAATTACTCTCATTATTACAGCTACAGGTCTAAGTCCAGAGGTGGGGGCGTTTCTATATTTGTCCACAATAATCTAAAGCACAACTTTATTGAAGAAAGTGTGATGACGACAACCATTTTGTCTGGGTCTATGTGAAAAAATTTTCCTTGAATATAGGAGCCATATATAAGCCAGAAAGATCGAACATTACCAAATTTCTTGAAGACTACTCTTCCTACCTACGAAATAAAAAACGTTGTATAACTTTTGGTGACTTTAATTTCAATGTCTTAAAAAGAGATAAGAATACAAAGGAGTACTTAAATGTATTAAAAGAAGAAGGCTATAGTATTTTGAATAAAATCCACGAAAAATATTGTACTCGAGAAGCAATTACTAGCAAAAAAATACTGGATCATGTATCTACAAATGTGAAGGACAAAACAAATGATTTCCGGCTGGCCATTGTAGAATCTGCAATGTCAGACCACAAACAAATTGTATTTGAAATAAAAAGATGCGAGCCCGAGCCTCCAAAGCAAATTCAGTACAAAGCAGTCAACTATACACAATTATATAAAACTTTAGAAGAAGCAAACTATGAAAATGAAAACAATGACTACACTACATTTGAGAAATATTTAGAATCGAATATAAACAAAAATAAAACAACTAAAACTAAAATTTTAAATGCAAAAAAACAGACTGGATTAATAAAGATCTACTACTGGATATAAACAAAAGAAATGAACAATGGAAAAAGATGAAAGAAAATCCTAAGGATGATAAAATTAAAGAATCTTTTATTCGTATTCGAAACAAAGTGTCCGAGAAAATTCAAACTACTAAGAAAAAATTTTACCTAAAAGAGTTTAGTAACTGTTCTAAAAATCCCCTAAAAATGTGGGAACTTATAAATAACCTCACCTGTAATAAAACAAAGGTTAGCTGTGCTCCGGAAATACTTGATGGCCTTGCAATGAACAAAATACAAGTATGTGAACATTTCAACACTTACTTTTCGACAATAGGCTCTAAATTGGCAAATGATATCCCCAGTAAATATCATAATAATTTAACTAACACACTCCCTCAGAATCAGAGTCATAGTCAATTAGTAGAACTTACACCGACTACCGACAGTGAAGTAGAAAAAATTATAGATGATCTTGAAGTCAACACCAGTAGTGGTTTAGACGGACTTAATGCAAAGACGATAAAATGTGTTAAAAACCTTATTAAGAATAATTTAAGTAAATGCATAAATTCTTGTTTACTGAATGGAACTTTTCCTAATAGTCTGAAAATTGCAAAAGTTACACCGATACACAAAAGTGGCAGTAAATCAAATGTTGAAAACTATCGTCCTATTTCTGTACTCCCTATTATCTCGAAAGTCTTTGAAAAAGTTTTATATATCCGATTACATAAATACTTAGCCTCTATAAATTTCCTTACCGACAAACAGTATGGTTTTCGACCAAAATCGAACACCTTATCAGCTACAGTCGATCTCGTCACCAAAATTAAAACTAGCATGGATCGGAAACAACTGGCCTTGGGTCTGTTTATAGATCTAAAAAAAGCCTTCGACACAGTAAGTCATGAACTGCTTCTAAAAAAACTGAACGCCATTGGTGTTACTGCATACAAAATTTTTAAATCATACCTTATGGAGAGATATCAAGTGGTAAAAATTGATGATTATCAAAGTAGCCCCCAACTGATCACATGTGGAGTTCCCCAAGGCTCTATTCTGGGTCCATTGCTGTTCTTAATATATATAAATAATATTACAGATATAGGACGACGAGGTGATGTGTCCCTCTATGCTGATGACACGAGTTTGTTCTATTTTGGTAATAGAATTGATATTCTTATGGAACAGGCACAAGATGACTTACATCGATTATTTAATTGGTTCCAGTGCAATCTGCTGACAGTTAATACAAATAAAACTAAGTACACAATATTTGCTGCTAAAAATAAAAAAATACAAACACAACACACTCTTAACATAAATGGTAAAATTCTAGAAAAATCTAAAGCAGAAAAATATCTGGGACTTATTTTGGACAGCAACTTATCGTGGAAAGCACATATCGAGAAAATAAAAAATAAGCTCTCTGCCTTAACTGGTGCACTGCGGAGCATTGTTCGTTGTCTTCCGCCACAAGTTTGCTATATGATTTATACTTCCATGGTGAAACCTCATTTGGACTACCTAATTGAAGTGTATGGCTGTACTTATAAATCAAACCTGCAAATCTTGCAAACAGCTCAAAATAAAATTATTAAAGTTCTTTTTAAATTCAACTACCGAACACCTACAATAAAAGTCTACAATGACACAAAGCTTATGAATATTTTACAGATATATAGGTATAATACTTGTATACTTGTATTTAAAATCCTAAACAAAAACATACACACACAAATAACTCTTACAAAACAATCACAAATAAAAAACAGATACAGAACCAGACAGGCTAATGACATAGCGTTACGGGCGCCTAGAACAAACTACGGCAGGAGTACTATTCTGTATGAGGAAGCACAGCTTTACAACAAATTGCCTCGTAATGTAAAAGATCAAAAATCCATATACACTTTTAAAAAATATCTTAAGAAACACATTTTAGGGGATTTAAAAATTTAAGTTATCTTCGGGTACTGTACCCACTGATCTGGCTTATTTGTTGTTTTTTTTTTTTGGTTGTGTAACTGTCACGTCGCCTAATGTATACCAATTAGAAATAAGTTTTTTCTCATATAAGTGAATGTAATTCTTTTTGAGAAATAAAGTTCTTAAACCATAAAGAAAGGTCATGATTTGTTTTTTTAGTGACTTAAAGTTATTTACAAATATTATTAAAGGAACCATCTATCTATCACACGGTGGACCGTGGATGACCTGGTGAGGGTCGCAGGTAGCCGATGGATGCGAGACGCACAGGACCGATTTTTGTGGCGACACTTCGGGGAGGCCTATGTCGTATGAAGTAGTAGCCGAAAGCGGCTGATATGATGATGATGAACCATCTGTAGCTGAACTGAATTTTAGCATGCTGTTCTACTTATTGGGAACTTATCGTGCTATTGTTCATATAAATGAGGAAAATGATTGTTTTCAAGTTTCGGGTTTAATGTTGCAAAAATATCAGGGGCCGCGACCGTGCTACAATTCGCTGCGCCATTTGAAAATATTAATAAACGCAAGTCCAGTGAGACAATATTGACTGTTTGTAAAGTCATTCAACCAATCACAGCAGCTGATGTGTCCTTGACAATTACCTTACATTAAATTTTCGTTCCAAAAAGTGTGCCGAAAGTCATGAAAAAAAAATCCTCAAATCACTCGAGATAACTCGACAGATAAGCCTCCCTGTGTGATTACCTGTCTAAGAAAATGGACGAACAATCACTATTACATTGTTAACCACCCTAACAGTACTGTCGTTAACTTTTATGTGCAGAAGCCCATGTTCTGAGGATGCCTTGCGTTTGGAGGTACTTTAGCGCCATCTAGTAAGGTTGTGTGGAAGCTGTTTTAGCGTGAGCTCCTTTGTTTTTTTTACTTTTGATTACGTGAGTAATGAATACTTCGTATGTCTTGTAGTCCAAAACTGTTTCTTGCTGTTAAATAAATAAATGCAGTCGTCTTTATTTATTGATTTAATTTCAATTACTATTTGCACTTACAGTAAGTACCTACCAACGCGTACACAGAGTCAAAAATATTACTAGGTATAAATTATTAATATATAACATTTACTGAATGTTATTAAATTTCTATTGAGATTATCAATTAAATTATAGCAAAATTTACATTATACAAAAATTAAACAGAACAAAAATATTAAAAATTAATCAATACAGACATAACAAATTATTTATATCACAATGAATAAAATCAAATATTTAAGTACCTAATAAAAATAATAAAAAACAATAATACCTAATCATATATAAAAATAACCAAAAACAAAAATTTATTAAATTTATAAATCATAAAAAATATATAAACACTAAAATAATCCTTGCATATTTTTAGGAATAGACACACATGACGCACAACATGGCATGGCACGGTTTACATGACGATAATGCAGACAAATTTGCGATTGCCGTGGGAATCTGCTGGATACGAGACGCACAGGATTGTTGGATGTAGCGACATTGAAGGAGGCCTATGTCCAGCAGTGGACGTGTTATAGGCTTTCCCCAAGTGTCACCAAATCAACTGGTCCTGTGCGTCTCGCATCCTATAGATTCCAGCTGGCTTCACCAGGCCATCGGCTCACGTTGTGGGTCGGTCTTCTAAAGCTGAGAAGAAAGAAAGAGAAACAGTTTCTTCCGCTAGAAAAGAGGCTCAAAATTATGTTTAAATCATTATTATGTTATATATGTCGCAGACAACTAGCTGAATCCGCCGTTTCATTAAAAGCCTTTTCATTGAACTGTGCCGTTTAATCAGGAACATAAGTGACACGGTCAAGTCATTAAACGATATTGAACAAAAGATGTCACTTAGGTCGCTGAAAAATCAGCACATTTAAATGAAAAGGCTAGGCAACCAATTAAACGGCTGACTTAGCGAATTGGCTGCGACATATATTATAGTAAATAAAAACTATAACACGGTTAAGCCATGTCAGGGACGCACATAGCGCATTCCGCGGTAGCCAATCCAAGTCGACTATCTTCCAACCCAATCGACTAAATTAATGACAATTCTACTAATATTTAAGCAACATTCACATTCGGATCTCAGTCGCAATCTGTCAAAAATGTATGGAAATTGAAGCTTTTTGACAGATTGCGACCGAGATGCGAATGTGATTCAACGTTAAAAGAATCATATCTTATGTTTTCCAACTAAAACTACGCCCCTTTCACAGTTAACGCATTCTATTCACCTGACAAAGTCAATAGTTCCAACCCTCAACTAAGGGCAGTGGCACATTGTTAACATGTCAAACGCAGCAGGAAATCCGTGTGTTTTAATCACACTGAGCGGTGAACACTGTGCTTTGAGTTTTATCTCCACGAATTGAAAGTAAATAGGTGCGTTGCGTGTTTGATTTGGGAGTTTTGTTTATTTTATGGTGCCGAACGGCCGTTTGGAAAAATAGCTTTTATCTGACAAACTGTATACCTTTCCGTATGTCCATTTATCACAGGTAATTGGCTCCAAATCTACAGGATCAATGCAGTTGAAATTTGGTACACCTAAGATTGCAAACCCAAACACGGACGCGTGACGTAAATCCATTTTTTTGTTGATTGAATTTCGGTTTATTTTGGGAGGACTAATCAGAAGGCAAGAGAGCATGAGGCCGGTCGCCAACACGGTGGTCTGACTAAGTAAAAGAAGTTACATCCTCAAGCAAACAGCAGGTGGTGATGGCAACTTTGGACCGGAATCTATGGAGACATTTTGTCCGCTTAAAGGGGTCCTCAGTAATGAGGGACCGACTGAAGAAGAAGAATCAGAAATTTAAAACGAAAAAAAAAAAATTGTTAATTTAAAATTAATGTTCAATGATGACTTTTGAGATTGAAAGTTTTCAACCCCTGCGAACTTGTATGTCCGTGGTTCATTTCATCGGACGTAGGTTCCTACATAATCAATCAATAGACGTAACTTCGTAAGCCTACTTAGACAGTGGCACCTAATTTGTATCATGCCTGAAGTCTCTCCCATCATCGTTATAAAAAGGTGGTTAGGTAATGACCTAACCACCTCTTTTTTTAGAAGTTTCAATGTTGCACTAATGAGTGCAACATTGAAACTTTTAAAGCGATTAAAAGTGCTCGAAGTTGGAAATTTTCCTAAACAATACAAATTGAAAACAAATAGGAGTATAGCGTGCTTTGTATTTTTGTGGTCAGATTGTGGGTGTGTACAATTTATGTCTACCACATAAATTGTTATAAATTGACAATGCAACAAAAATGGAGACTGTAAATGTGTGTAGAATGAGTTTGTATACTGTGAGCCACGCTTTAGTACTGTAAGAGCTACGGCACAGCAGTCTTTGCTACGCCGTAGCAAACTGCGACAGACAAGGTTACGACAGACAAAAAAGCTGACGAGTAGTGGATTGTCTTAGTATGACCATGAAGAGCATGTGACCAACATTTTGAAATAAGTACCTATAGGAATGTTTTTTTTAAATGGTTTTTTCTAAGATGCAAAGATGGATTAATTGTGTGCATGTAAATAGATACATACATACATTATGGCTAAGAAGGAAGCGGCTAAGAAACATAACTAAAGTAAAGGGAAAAAAACCGACTTCCACAAGTAACACTACGAAGCACAAAATAACTTTAATTTCAGAAGTCGGTGTTTTTGGTTGTTTCTTCGTCATTTAACACCGACTTCCGAAATAATAGTTATTTTGTACATTGTACGAGTAGTGTATTTTTTTTGTGAAATACATGAATGACATATTTTTCCAGCAATTTTGATTAACAAAACCAAACAACCGAACCGATTTTAATGAAATTTCTATGGAACCAATCGGGAAGTATATCCTTTCACATAAAATTAGAATTTTTCAAATCGGTTCAAAATTACTGAGATATGTGGTAACAAACATGAAAAAGTACCACCGAATTGAGAACCTCCTCCTTTTTTTGAAGTTGGTTAAAAAAAGAGATCGGGATTCAAAAATAAATAGGGGATAAGTTGCCATTCAAAGGTATTGACTTAGTTCACTTCAAATCTATACAGTTACGTAACAAATTTACCAAGCATTATTTATGTTGCGGATATAAAATGTCAATTATATGTATTAACACGCATGATGAATAATAAATGTGGTTCGTGAAAACGTTTTCAGTGGTTTTGCAAAAATTGGTTTTAATTAAATGTTATACCGGAATTGTATTATTAATACGTTTGTTACTGAAGCCAATTATGTGTTAACGGCAATAAACAAAGCGATATTGTTTTTTTTTTACTTTAGAGCCTTTTTCTAAAAAGCTCTTTGTGGTAATCAAGAAACTTGTTGCAACTTCATCGACTATTGTAGGATTCAGTTTGCTGATTTATACAAAAATGGAAACATATTTATGAATTCCGAAAATTTATCAAATAAATGTGAACGAAAACACGAGTTCAGTACCAACTTAAAATAGTTATTTATGATATTAGTGCGGTAAGTTGGTTTTTACAAACGAGTAGACGAATGTAAGCACGAGACGAAGTCGAGGGCTTACCATAGTCACGAGTTTGTAAAAACCAAATCCGCACGTGTGTCATACAACGTTTTTCGACACATTTGCGAGAAAACATTACAATAAGTAATGAAACAAACTTTTTGTCTCTAGAAATCAGTCGGAAAGTCGCAAAAATCTTTGACGTTTCTAATATGAAAATGGCGCGAATTTGCAAAGGGCGCCACATGCGCGTGGTGAAAATTAAAACCACATACTTTATTTTTTTATTTATCTTCTCTCATTTTCTCTATAATATTAAAATGAGACAAACGTATACAGCAAAAGCGCTTCCAAGGAGGTTCGATTATTTAGCTTATTTATTCTCGTGATGTGAAACTCCTTGGTGGAATTCTTATTATTTTTTATAGAAATTAAAAAAAAACCGTAAAGAATACGCACGGCGCTATACAACGGAGTTTGCGGTAAAATATGTACTTAGGTGAGAGTACCTACTTTGCCGCACGCTCCATTGTGTGGTGCATAATTTTTAACTTTCGAACAATGCATACAGGCTTCGTAAATGCATTTTTTGAGCAAATGTGTTGAAAAATATATTACGATTCGATTGTGATGTTGTCAAAGAGATAACACTCTGCGACACAATTTTTGTAACACGAAGTAGTAACAACTGTTTATTTATTATTCCTAATACTCAATAAAGTTAAGGCCACTAGAAGTAGTATCTATACCGCACCCAACTAGCTTAATCAGCCGTTTTATAAAAAGCCTAGCCCTTTCATTTAACTGCGCCGGTTTTTCAGTGACCTAAGTGATATATTTGTTTCAATATCGTTTCAAGACTTGACCATGGGCTCTAGACAAGTGACATTCTGTCAGCGGTAGCGTGGCGAAGGCGATTGTCAATACGTCAAAAATGTATGGGATTGACGGATGCTATCGAAATGTCACGTGATCAAATTCCTACATTTTGGCATTTCGACAGTCGCATTCGCTAATCGAATAGCACATTGTCTAGGGCCTCATGTCACTTATTTCGCTGTTTAAACGGCACAGATATATAAAAAGACTAGGCTTTTAATTAAACGGCTGATTAAGCTGGTTGGCTGCGACATCTACAAGATAATTTAATTTTAGTTATTATTTGAAATCAACTGTGTAAAACAGTGATCCTGTTATTGATCTTTTAAGTACACGTATAAATTGTGGGTTAAGAAAAAACAATTAAACATATTTTTAATTAAAATTTGGTTACGACTAAGGAAAAAAAAGGAAGCAGAAGTCTATTTCAACGTCGTGTTTTCGTTTTTGTTTATTGTCGTAGTATCTGGACAGATGTCGCTACCGGTCTTGTGTTATAAAAATTACAAGGAACACTCTAAGCCCTCGTTTATGGAAACGTGTCTCGCGACGTGTCGAACATAATTAGTTAAAAATTGTCTTGTTGCACACAAAGTGTTTTTTTGTTGACCAGTGTAATTTTATCTCACTAAATGTGCGGTTATATTAAAAGTTCACACAATTATGTTAAAAACATAATTAAGTATCATATAACTAAGTTTAGAATTTTTGAGACACGAACTGTCTTCCTGTATTAAATTAATGATTTTGAAGCTTTGAGGCAAATACTGAAATTTTCAGGTGGTTCTAGTCACATTTTATTTTAAACTTATGGTTTAAGCCGTTTGGAGTTGAAACACTAGGGCCATGGGGTCCGAGTGCTCATCGAGTTTTTCGTGAAATCAGCAAGCAGTTAGTCGACTCTTCACGTGACCAGAGGGCTGACCTTTTCTTTGGCCAACAAATCAGTATTGCCATTCAACGTGGCAATGCGGCCAGTGTTCTGGGCACATGTTTTCTACTATTTTGTATTCAGTATCTATAAGTTTTATGTAAGTGGTAACTAGTTTTAAAATTGATAAATAAAATATGGTGCAAAATTTCTTTTTTACTTTTAAAAATAATTTCACCATAAATGTAAAGAAATTTTTCAGAATCATTTGAACACTTTTTCCACATTATTTAAGAATAACAAAAGACAGTGAACTGAAAAAACCGCTACTTTATTGAAAAATAATAAAATCTAATAAACAAGGTAAAGGGAAAATTATTGTAGCTGTAACATAAAAATAAAAGCTTTTAACAACTAGACCTGATCAAAAAAAAATAAATATGGTTTTGTAACCCTTATTACAAAACCATACTTATTTATTTTAGGTAAGTAATTCAAAATTAGTAAGCACATTTATTTTATTTTTGCTTATAATTTTCATGTATGCTGTTGTTTTATTTTAACTTTAAAGTACTTACCTATTTCACTATGTAATAATATTGTGTTATAGAAGTAATTTTTAATTTATTATAATATTTTCCGTAATTCATGTGAATATTTAATTAATTTACAACTTCACTATGTATTTATTATGTTTACATATGCCTACACTTCTTTTCTTCTCTTTTTAATATGTCTACTGCGCGTACGAGCGTATGGCACCCGTGGGCTGCTGCTGAAAATCAGCGTTAGGTGGTAATACCAGGTAGCAACACTTTGCTACCTGACATTATGCTGCGCCGAGGCCCTTTTGGCACAATATTGTATTTTTTTACATAATTTATGTCTTGTATTTGTAAGGTGTTTTTTATTGTGCCAATAAATGCAATTTTCTTTCTTTTCTTTCTTTCTTTCACATTCCTTGTTGCAAAACCTTGTTGGCTAGTGTCATGTTAGGTTACAAATATACACCTGCTGCAATCTATTCACTATAAAATATCAAAGAACTGCAAAACTAACATATTTCATAACATCCAAAGAGTTCAATTCTGAATGCGAAGTACCTTTTACATAAGTTGGAGTACGTGTTATTACTTAAACGTCTCTTCGAATTGACTTCCAAGTTTGTCGACAGGTAAACTTGGTTTGATCGCAATGTAGATAGATAGAGAAGGTCCGCTTCATTCAACTAGCAAAAACTGGTGCACGCACTTGTTCATCTTCATAACCTTGACCCACGTTACTTGGGTTCGGCGAAACACATTTTCTTCATCATTTTTCATTAATGTTTCACCCCCTTTTTCATCATATTGTCCTTTCATAATACATACATATTTTCTTTGGCCTCTTTCTCACTCTACACCAAACCATATTTATAATTATCGATCTATTCATTACCCATTTTATCACTCCTCAACGCTTTCCCACAAACGTTTCCGTCTCAACTTTTCTATCACTGGTGCCTCTTACAAAACTGCGCTTATGATTTTACTTTATTTATTCTAGTTCTATTATCTCAGCTATAACATACAATCATCTTTGAGTAGTTTTTCTTCAAGGCCCCTTGTATATGCGTACGTACAGAGATCTCATGCAAAATGACAGTCACGAGTACTCTTGAACTTGCGTTAAGAGAAACGTGATTATGTGTTTTTTCACTCGTTGACTTGAGTTAACCTTATGTATTTCTCTATTTTGTGGTATGATTTGAGAAATTATGTAAGCGTGAAGGTTAAGTTAAATTGTGAGTTTAAACATTGTTTATTGGATATTGTCTTGAAGGTGGGATGATATTGTTATTGTTTTTGGTAAGAATATTTGAAATAGCTCCCTCGTGTCTGCAAATTGCCTACACTAAATTTATGTCCTTAGACATAAATTTAGTGTAGGCAATTGGCAAACACGACGACGACCTGACACCTTTCAGGTCGTCTAAGGACAAAATTTTAACCCCTCTACCATATTTTTGACCCCTGATGCAAAAAAGGGGAATTATAAGCTTGACCGCTATGTGTGCGAGTCTGTCTGTCTGTGGCACCGTAGGTCTTAAATGGGTGAACCGATTTGAATGCGGTTTTTTATTTCAATGCAGGTTTTCTAGCAGTGGTTATTTTAATAAACAGATTTTAGGTAGATAAGTACTCTTGCCCTGATGCTGCAGCTTGACCTCTCTGGAGAATATACAACTCCTCAATTACCTATAGCAAAAGTGTCGTGTTTGGGCTCATTTAAATGGTATTAATGAATAGGTTATATATATAATAGTTACAGATTTTGATCAGGGTCTGATGTATAATAAGTAGATACATAATGTATGACAAGCATGAAAACCCGACAAAAATCTCTAAAAATGAAAAAGTAACATTTATTTTTATTTTTTTAGGAACTTTAACAAAATTTAACACCAGTTCCATCGTAACCTTACCCAAAGACATTACAATTACAAAATGACTAATGAATAAACTAATTTAAAGTAAGATGTATTGATCCTTTTAGTTTAATAAAGGTACCTACTAATTAAGTATAGCATACATAATATACTACTTATATAACACAAAATTGGCGGTCTCCCGAGGCGACGACGTTTGGGCCATATTATTGGTGTGGAAATAATATTTTTTTTAAAATATATTAACTAAAAATATTATTTGATACTTTTTAGAGATTTTTGTCGGGGTTTTTTTAATTTAATTTTCGAGTGATTGTGATATTTTCACCAATAACCAAGTCATTATTTAGGATTTATTTATTTAAAAAAATGGCACAACATGGGCTTAAATAAACAAACAACAAAATGCTTGCGTTTCTCCTTTCAGCAACAGGCAATCAATTGAGCATTCCTTTGAATGAAGGTAAATACACATAAAAAACCTTCCTACAACCACAAGTCAGCTACAGGTACATAAAACTTATCTATATTCACAAGAAATGCCTCATAATGAACATCTTTCCTCTCGTTTCGAGGCCCCACACTTTATCTCCTGAACGACCGCCATGTGATCTGATTTTTATATCTCGCCAGTTTTCCTTATTCTGTTACATAAATATTTTCATAACAATATTGTAGGTATAGAAGGGAAAATGTATTCAACGTATTGTTTGTGGCGAAAAATGTTTTTGTTTATATTTTTTACGAGGTTTACAAACTTACTAAGGTATACATAATTCGAGTCGTTTCAAGCACGTTCTCTGCTATAAGCATACCGAACGAGATATTCCGTCCTCTAAGGGGCTCGACGCTGAGTCGCAGTGTGCAGTCCTGGAGCCAAGAGTAAAGTTCTCAGCAGCGGATATAGCCAAAACTATAAATTGCATGACTAGGGGTAAGTCTCCAGGCCATGACGGGCTCAGCATCGAGCACCTTCAACATGCAGGTCCCCATCTGCCGCGTATTTTGGCTATGCTTTTTACGTTTTTTCTTCGGCATTCGTACTTGCCTGACGAGCTGATGAGAGTGGTCGTAGTTCCGATTGTAAAGAATAAAACAGGTGACATATCCGATAAAAACAACTACAGACCGATCTCATTAGCAACAGTCATCGCAAAGGTATTTGACAGCATGCTTAATTCTCTCAGTTTGGTTTCAGGCCCCAGCTATCCACAGACAGTGCAATACTGAGTTTAAAGCATGCTGTCAGATACTATACGGATCGCAGCACACCTGTCTACGCCTGTTTTCTGGATTTATCCAGGGCATTTGACCTGGTTTCGTACAAAGTGCTATGGAAAAAGCTGATTGACAGAAAAGTTTCTCCAGAAATAGTTAAGATCTTCCAGCATTGGTACGGGAACCAGGTCAACAATGTCAAATGGTCGGGTGCTCTGTCGGACTCGTACAGGTTGGAATGTGGGGTGAGACAGGGGGGGTTGAGTTCACCAACGCTCTTCAATCTGTACATCGATGATCTTGTTGCCGAGCTCAGCAACCGCCATGTCGGATGCCATGTTGATGATGTTTGTTTCAACAACATCAGCTACGCTGATGACATGGTGTTGCTGATCGCGTCGATAGGGGGACTCAGGGAGCTCATAAGCATTTGCGAAGCGTACGCCCATACTCATGGCTTAAAATATAACGTTAAAAAGAGCGAGCTTATGGTCTTCACAGCTGGTTCCAAGTGTCCGATGGAGATTCCACCGGTTAGGCTGTGCGGAGTGTCCTTGGAGCGGGTACCAAGCTTTAAATGTCTTGGCCATATTGTGACGTCTGACCTGAAGGATGACGCTGATATTGAACGAGAAAGGAGGGCGCTGTCGGTGAGGGCGAATATGATTGCCCGCAGGTTTGCTTTGCTCGTTGCTCCAAGGAAGTCAAAAGCATCTTGTTTCGAGCTTATTGCACATCTTTTTACACGAGCGGCTTGTGGGTTTCATATTCGCAGAAATCCTACAGCGCTCTCCGCGTTCAATATAATAACGCGCTGAGGGCGCTGCTGCGGCTGCCTCGCTTCTGCAGCGCGTTGGGAATGTTCGCGGATGTGCGCATTGATTGTTTTTACGCCAGCATGCGCAAGAGGGCGACGTCGATAGTGGGCAGAGTGCGGGGCAGCGGTAACAGTCTCCTGGCCGTCGTTGCCAACAGGTTGGACGGGCCCTTTATGCAGCACTGGCTAGTCTTGCATGCTCCCATGAATAAATCATGGGGCAAGTAACGTTTTGGGAGGATAATGTCTAAGTTTTATTTTGTTTTAAATTTTATTTTATTTGATGTAATAATAGTTTTTAAATATTTTTATCTTAGTTGTTGACATTTTTAAATTTATCCATTTTAATTTTATTCTTTGACATTTTATTTTAACTTTAATTAATTAATTATTTTTAACAATTTTATTTTGTTAATTGTCAATTTTAAATTATTTCAATTTTTAATCCATATTTAATTTATTTCGTATAAGAGACTATCATATTTATAAACGTAACTAACATAATATTAAGTGCTACTAACACCTACTGTGGACCAAACGTTGTCTTGTTCATGAAAAAAATAATAATAATAATTGTACACATACTATATACAACATATTCTTAGTTGTAATTGTCAATCAATACTAAAATTTGATAATACCCAAATAAAATGGGTATGGCTGAGCCATATGGCATCTCTATTCTCATACCAAACACCACGCTTCTGAATCTGCGTCACAGGACATTCGTCACCTCCTAAGTCGCCCGTCGTGCACAAACACCTGCACCATCTAAGATCTAAACGAGGCCAAAGATAGAGCTGTACAGGTTGTTCAATGCTGGTCAGACATAAAAATACGAGTCAATCGACATGAAAAGAAGAAGACCACGGTTCAGTTGCAGCAGAGACAAGTGAGATTCTGTCAACGGTAGCGTGGCGAAGGAGATTGTCAATACGTCAAAAATGTATGGGATTGACAGATGCTATCGAAATGTCACGTGATCAAATCTCTACATTTTGGCATTTCGACATTCGCATTCGCTAATTGAATGCCACATTACCTTGGGCCTGTTGTCTAAGTTCAACCTGCGATGGCAACAATGTTATCTAACAATCTCGTCGCCGGACGACCACCACTTCCTTCAGACCTTGGTCGCTACTCGGTCACTACAATCCTCGCCTTGCCAAATGTCTTGATCAACTCCAATTGAGTTTTAATATTGGTTTTGTTGATCTCAAAGATCTTCGTGTGGAACTTGCTATTTGTCCATAGTCAATGACCAAAACGGGTTGTCTCTATGTCATTCGTTTAGGAATTTTATTTGCCAAAATATATACTACTAGTTTTGAGAATTGTATGAATTCTCATTGAAATATCCAGCTCGTACAAATAATTCCAAAATTGTATTAGGTACTTGTTCTACGTGTACCATTTTCAATTCAAAACTAGATTACCTATTCGCTTGAAACTCGTGTACCATTTGTCGAAATGCTGTAGGCAGGTAATAAAACTAGCCAACAGAGGATATAATCCCTATTACGTATTCAGTAGACAACAATAACATTTATTGTGCCTAATGTGAAACACATGTGACCTGTCTGGGCATTACACGTTATGTCCAATTTATCGCAACCTACGAGAAACATGGACATAACATATTATTGGTCGGTGTTACTAGATTATGTTCATAACTAACTATTTATTACCACATTCATCCCATTCCAAACCCTAAAGTTTCAAGCATAAAGTTGAAAATTACTTGCTTAATTAAATTTTGAAGAACTATACGTACACTTGGTGGCATATAAATGGTACCACGTGATACGATAGTGTCTGTCACTTGGCTGACTTTGCATATCGGTTCTTATCTTTGTCAAAATTCAGCTGAAAGCCGTATTGTTCGTATGTAATTATAATAGTGAGGTTTAGATAAGGGAAGGGGTGTAGCAACGTCTTAATTTGATCATTATAGCCGAGGGTGTTTGGAAAGGTTACTTTGAGTTTGGTATCTTGCCGTTGAAAAGCTTGAACAAAATGAACTAAAATAAAACTAAAATAAATATTATACTGGGTGACTTTTAAATCATGGACAATATTTATAAAAAAATTAATTATACCTATTCATTAAATACCTGAACGATTATATCAGTGATTTAAATGTAATTGAAAAGTTTTTTTTGCATAAATACCTAATGCAATAGCTCGAGTTCGAGGTGGCTCGAGAAAAGAATACTCGGAAAGATTTGGAAGACTTCTTCCTAAGCAGAGGCATAGTACAGGCTAAAAACAAAAAAAAAATTACTTTGTTTAGGTACTAAAAGGTATACTGGCGTAAACTTCTTAGTTATAGATTCGTGTTTTAAATTTAAGATTTCATTCGTGCAGTTAACTGTATAATGCTAAAGTTTTTCACTCAGCTGCGATTTAAGACAAGCGCAATTCATCTGCAGCCAACGAACGGTTAACCACTGCATGGAAAATAATTTTATACTTGTACACTCTAATTTCATTGAAACTACTAAACCACCAACGTAAAATTAATAATGAGATTTTTGTTTATTCACTCGTGAATTTTAAATAGTAATTTACAGTGTTAGTTAGTTTCAAAACATGTTTGCAACCATATTGCGTAAATAATTTCATTGGCATTGACAGTATAATGTGGCTAATTAACCAAATATATAATTATTTCATACGTTTACTTACAGTTGATTAAAGTTTAATATTAATTCTATCTGTTGAATATCTAAAAAAATAGTTTTAGTTCCGCAATTAATGTTATAAAATCAGTCATCTGCCCAGCTACTCATTTGCTTCTGGCAATGATCGTTTCCAAAACCAAAACTCGAACTTTTCTCTTGTCAAAAATATTTTTTTTTTCATCATCATCATCTCGCCACAACAACCGGTCCTGTGTGTCTCGCATCCATCGGCTACCAGCGACCCTCACCATCGGTCCATCTTGTGGTAAGCCTTCCGTCTTCTGGTACGCGGTCGCCACTCTCCAGAACTTTTCAGCCCCATCGACCATCTGTTCTGCAAGTAATGTGCCCTGCCCACTGCCACTTCAGTTTGGCGATCCTTCGGGCTATGTCGGTAACCTTGGTTCTCTTGAGGATATCATCAATGAGATTTTTATTAAACGACTCTAAACTCTGTTTTATAGACTGTAAAGTCCTTATAAACGCCTTTTCTTGTCCCAGTCTAACGGGATGCAGTTGCCTATCCAGTCTGCCTATCTGACTTTCACAAACCAGGTCAGATTTTCCATGGACACACAGTTTTACTTAAAATATTAATCATTCAATTTTTTTTTTTAGCTTTGAAGCATGTTACAAATATTTTATTCGACGATCCATTTTACATTGTATAACACTAAAATAAAATAGTACTCCTATTCCAACGAAACTGAGAATCAGCAGTATTTGTCCTGTGTCATATTTTAGCTGTTAAAAAAAAATGGCACTACTAACTCCCATGAAATCTGTAAAGTTAGAAGAAAACATCATACTCGACTTATTGGAGGTCATCAAGGACTATCTATTACCCTAATTACAAAGCCTGGTATACACCAAAAAGTGCTTGCTACTCGACAAAACAAGACAGTATCTATCGTCCCATTAATTTGGCACGGCATCATTATCAACCGGAAGACTGCTTGAAACAGTCCCATAAACTGCACTGAACAACTTTGTCCTTGCATTCAACGACTCCTTGCTTCCAAGCAAAACCTTTTTGAATAGAAACCGTTTTTAACCGACTTCTAAAAAAGGAGGAGGTTCTCAATTCGGATGTTTGTATTTTTTTTTATGTTTGTTCGCGCATAACTCCGTCGCTTGCCAACCGATTTGAAAAATTCTTTTTTTGTTGGGAAGGGTATACTTTCCAACAATTATGGCATTGAAATTTTATCAAAATCGGTTTAGGAGTTTGGTTTTTAAATCCGAATAGCTGGGAAAAATATGTGGAAAAATCATCCATGCATACGAAATTGCGTATTTTTGCTTTGCTGTGACTTTCCAGTGGTGTTGTTAGGTGTGGGGTACCACTAAAAAGTGAAAAATAAAAAACTTTTTCACAAAAAAAAAACCGACTTTCGAAAGCACTACAAAGTTCAAAATAACTTTAATTTCGGATGTCGATGTCAAATAACGAAGAAGCAACCAAAAACACTGACTACCGAAATTAAAGTTATTTTGAACTTTGTAGTGTTTTTTTTTAGAAACTAGTTTCTGTCGGGCTTGCCCGTGTGACAGTGGAAGTTATCCCTAGGGAAAGTATGTGAATATGTTCTATTGGTGTGCCAAGTTTCATTGAAATCTGTCTTCTAGTCATTGAGGCGTGATTGATAAACAAACATCTTTTTTTTTACGGATGGGAAATCAAATTACTCCTTCCGATATGGCGGAGCGGGAGGGAGTGTCAGACTCTTACTGACTAAAACCCATCCCTGTTCCTCCTAATGCCCTTTGCGTTCCAGGGTTGAGGTGACTCTTTCGAACAAACTCCGCTAACCTGGCAGGCACTGGTCCTAGCTCTTCTAATAAACATCTACATCTCTAAGTAATCAGCATTTCACACGTTATCCAAATCTAGCTACTACTATTAGGTATGTACGCGATAATATGTTTTTGAGGATGTATGTATTGAAGGATTTTTGTTACTCTTTCACGCAAAAACTTATGAAAAAACATGAAACCTTACCAAAATAAGTGTAGTTTATTCATCACAATAACACATAATATGCATACTAATTCCTCAAGGGTGGAGTCGCGGGCCGCGTTTAGTTTTATAATATTGGTAGGAAGGCACAATATTTTTCTTACTTACTAACTTGAAACTTGACTCTGTGGTTCCGTTCGTGAAAATTTCGAGTGATCGTCTAACATAGAAATAACGTTTCATTTCATGGACATGTGGTTCCCCTGGGTTGCCGTTGGACTAAAAAGTACGATAAATTCTGGATTTTATGGCAGTACAGTCGTTTTGTAACGTTACGAAATATATTTATCAGTTGGCTTGTATTCGAGATCTTTTTTGGGAGTGTTTGCATTTTCATTTTATTATTTTTCAAGATACTTTCTTCTCATTTGGTAGTAAAAGTAATCGTATCATGAATTAGATTCAAAATTGAGTATTTTAAAGGGCAGAGTAGACCGAAGACCTTGCCAGGTCAGATGAGCAATGTTTGACTAGAATAATATGTAAAATGTGATTTCTGGTGTAGAACACCGTTAAATAAGAATATTTATCTACACTCACAACGTTCCAAATATGAGTTCTAAAACGAATGCATAAATGCATACTTTTTTTTCGTTGATAGGTAAAATTTAAAAAAAAACCATTACAGTTCAACATTTTCCTTCGATTTTTAAACAACTGCATCATAAAATAACTTTTTAATTTTTGGCGCGGGCTCATTGACTTAAGTCAATGAGCCAGCTTTTATCTTTGTCTATGTTTGAGCGCGCTGCGCAGTCATTCGAATACGCAATGAGAATATCCGCCATATTGGAATTAACTATTTTTCCACTTATTTTATTTCAACTGTATGAGTGAAGATAAAATAGTGTATGCAACGGCATATAATTAGGTATTAAAACACTCGTGTGATGCTATTATCACACTCGGCTACGCCTCGTGTGATAAACCCACACTCGTGTTTTAATAACCCTTTTTATATGGTCGTTGCATAAACTACTATTACCGAAAACATTTCATCAATAATAATGTCAACGAACTTTCTTTCCACTAGAAGTCTTCCGGATACTTTAACATATTCGTAACAATACAATCGCGGTACTTCTTTAGGTAAAAAACTCAGTTTACTAAACAAAGTACCGCGATAATCCATAGATTGTAGCAACATTATTCATAAGCATATTCACCCATACAATAGAAAAACTTATTTCATTTTTTTCTGGCGAATGACCAATCCAAGAAAAGATTTTAATATTCACCAGCAAGAAGTATTTACTAAAGTTTCAACAGTTGGCACGCTACGGATTGGCAAATAAATTGAAACTTGAAAATGTGACTTAAAGTTTCTCGGACGAAAATTATGTTTGGTTAATCCATTATAATTTGTCTTTTCGTAATTGTAGTATTGTTAACAGTAGTAAAACGTGTTCTGGGTCTAAACGATTCGTCTTTTGTTAATCCTCAATTGATAGACTTGAATTGAATTCTGAATGATGTTTTATTTTCAATGGTTACGTTGATTTTGTGGTAGCTAAAAATAGATTGACTTCTGAATAAAACGATTATCTAGATAATCGTGGAAATCTGTTCACAAAATATTACCTACATATTTATTGAATACTCACTTGCCTGCGGGTTGCTCGCGTTCATATCAATTTTCGCAAAAGGAAGCCTATAACTGTCTTCAGGGTATCACTATCTTTGTACTAAAATTCATCAAAATCGGTTTAGCATTTCAGGCGTGTAAGCGTAACAAACAAACAGATTACATTTTGCATTTTTGTTATAAACCGTTGTCGCTTATCGCGTAAAAAAGTTGCCTATGTCCTTTTCCATATCCTAGGCTATATATTTGTCAAATTTCATGAAGATCCGTTCAGCCGTTAAAGCGCGAATGGGTGACAAACAAACTTATTTTCGCATTTATAATAGGTAATGATTCGAACGCACAACCTTTCGATCAGCAGCTGCATTTTATACTTCGGCAATTAATACAGTACAAATATTTTTTTTAATGTGGACATTAAAACATTCAAAACTGTCCAAATTGTCAGGACAGTTTTTTCACAATTCATAAATCCCAAAACCAGAATATGAAATTAACTCTAACACTAAATACTGGACCAGATAAACTGAAACTGAAACTTTCAGCCATTTAGCCTACATCGCATAAATACCCGAAAGGTTCGAAAATTCAATTTCTGTAACCCTATTAGCTAACATTAAAACATTCAAAACTGTCCAAATTGTCAGGACAGTTTTTTTTACAATTCATAAATCCCAAAACCAGAATATGAAATTAACTCTAACACTAAATACTGGACCAGATAAACTGAAACTGAAACTTTCAGCCATTTAGCCTACATCGCATAAATACTCGAAAGGTTCGAAAATTCAATTTCTGTAACCCTATTAGCTAAGTCTGGCTAACAGCTAGCCGGGCCAAGTTTCACCTAATCACTATATCGAGTGGCCAATCTAGCAGAAGCTTGAAGGACTTAATTCACATTCTGAAGTTTGCATTTTAACAATTCCACAAGGCAATTCGGATTTAAAGTTTCAGCTGAAATTAGATTTTGATTTAGAATCCTTATTAGACCAAATTGAATGAAAAGGAATTTATCTTTTGTGATTAATGGGATTGCTTAATTTTAGATTGTACCTAATCTTTAGTGTTATTCTAATTGGCAATAGTTTATTTCACATAATCCTACTAGCCGTCATGAAACGTGACAAGCTAGAGCTCAACTATTTCATGATTCGAACAGAGACGATGTTTCATATTTAAACTTCTCCCCACTGAATTATTGTCTCTGGTTAAACCTCATTCTATTCTCATCAATCAACATTATTATTCTTGTTGATATGTTACAAATCAGAAATTCATCATAGTATTCAAGATAGTCAACAATCAATCAAATATTCAATTTTATTTGAAGAACGCCATAAAATCATGCAAATAAAATTCAATATAAAACTTTCAAGATGTCTCAAGTGTCCATTTTGATTCATTCTAATTGCTATTCATAGTTGAACTAATAGAATTGTACAAATTGATAAATTCAGTTCATTACTCGATGAAGACAATGTTCCAACTGCGTCTGAAGAAGTGGTTGAAAAACTTTCCGAAGTTCTCAAAGTATTTCGCAAAGTCAAGAAAGACTTAAAAAGATAACAACATGAGAAAGTAGAGCGACAAAAAATATACGGAAATTTTATTTATTTGCCATCAAACAATAATGTTTTAGGCTCTGAAAATAAGAAAGTTGGTTTATAAGTTCATTTCAGAAGCGAGATTCTTCTTAGAAAAAGTTTTATTGACTCCTACGGGCTCCCTGAAGAATCGGTTAGATAAAGAAAATGTTGGATTACTTTGACAACTTTTGTGGGCAGATGATAGGTGTTATAGGTATTTGGTGGTTTGGTGGTTGTGGGTATTTGGTGTGTGGTAGGTATTTGTGTATTTGAGGTGGCACCTGTGAACAAGGTGGAGAACGACAATTTTAATTTGGTGTGTGATGTGAAATCCCGATGACGATCAAAAATACCCAGTTAATGAGTTGTGGAGGTCTGGTAGGCCGCCTCTATACGTAAAATACTGGTATTCAGCTGAATCCGGTTTGACTGGAAACAGACCCAAATAAAGTTGGGAAAAGGCTAGGCAGATGATGAGACAGCAAAACACAATAATAATATTTTCCAAAAGCAGGTTAGTCGTACACTGTACGCCCACATCAAAGACAAATGACCACTATAGCCATACCTTGGTTGTAACTTAACACAGACGCATTCCAGTAGAAGTTTCCACTGCTTTGTCTACAATTTAGGACTAACTTTAATAGAACTCAGTGTTGGTTCTCCTACACAGTCCTACTCCAACATACCTAGTGATTGTTTAATATTTCTTAATCTACGTAAACTTAGTAATATCAATTGTTTATTTGTTTGCAGGAGCTAATCTGGTTCCAGTGAAACCGCAGGAAAATGCTTTCATTTTTATTTATTTTATTGAGGAATGGGCTTCCTCTTGACCTCGATCACGCCTGACGAAAGCGATAGATGAGGTCTATGATGCAGCGAGCGTGCCCAGACGATGCCTGTTCACTCTTGCTGTGAAGGCAGACGTTTTATATGTGAAAGGGAACACCAGGGAACACAGACGCTGGCAGAAAGTTCCACACTTTCATTTTAAATCTTAATGTTCTAAACAGTCGTTACACCTAGTTTTTTCACCACTGTTCGTGATATCCACTTTTGCTGCTGTTCAATTATTCTATGTCATTGCTTTTATCTAGGCTCAGGCCAGAGTGAGGAGCTTGTGTGGGACAAGAGGCGGGCGCAGAATATAAAATATATATAACCGCCGCGCGCCGTTCGGGTTCATACTGAAGTGATTATTGGGTCTGGGTCCGATTTCCAGGTACGGCAAATATCCATTTCAGTCTTCACAGGAAAATTTGTGTCTAAAATATGTTAACAATTATGTTGTTTCTTAGAAGGTAGACGTGTGCCTAATAATTCACCATTGGACACTTTTTTGTACCTGTTTTAGTTTCCATGAATGAATTCAATTATTTACCTGCAATAGATTATAGAATTTTAAAAATAAAAGTGACCAACATGCGAAACCTGAAAATATTATTATCTGATCTTATCGAAATTTGCCATACATTATATTTTATTTCACTTAAACTCAGGGGAACACCAAAGTCTGCATTTTTTTTTTCATATAAAATGAAAGACCCTAGAGTACAATACGTCTGCGCACGCACTTGTGCAGTATATCTCCTGCATACTTGCCTAATCTCTGTTAAGATTGACCACCTTGATCAAAGTTCGGTCGGGAGTTATTAATATTATTGTTTTACGCTTAACGGCCGCTTTCTATAATATATCTCAATCCCAATCCTGATCCCGATCCTTGTCTGTAACCAATCAAAGGTGAGGATTGTGTGGTGAAGGACACAAACTCGGCCGTTGATTGGTTACAGACAAGGATCGGGATCAAGATTGGGATTGAGATATGTTATAGAAAGCGGCCGTAAAACACACATCTAGCCTCTACCACCTCTTCCACCTCTACCACAACAGCCGCTCCCGCTACCGGCACTGTAACCGTCCTAGTCACCAAGAGTTCAGCGTTCTAGTCATCAAGGCAAATGCATTTAGGCTTTGGTTCGCTAGCCAAGGCCTAACTGCATTTGCCTTGATGTGGCCAAAATCCACGATGAGGCTATTACAAATTATTTTGCTGGCCGTACCAGTTCTGACGCATGACAAGTTAATTATGTAAATAACCTGACAGTGCATTCAAACAATGTGAGGTTTAAAGTACTAGAAATATAGCTTCTGGGCGTATTAATAAAAGCGTTGGCGTGGCATGCGAAATAAAATATATCTAATGTACAGTAGGTTCTTTCATGCAGTAGAAAGACTTCAACATAGCGTCTGCAGTCACTTACTTACTTGTGTTTTAATCCATCTACTAAAATAAAATTTGCCTTGATACCTTTGGATAGTTGAATTGCGGCAATGTCGACGTTCCTCACACCCATTGAAATTACGTCACAAAGAAAGGTTTAAAAGAATAAGCTTCGATAAAGAAAAGCCTGTGCCCAAGGGGACACAAAACAGACCCTTATTATTTTATTCAAACCAATTTATAACAAATCTAACCAAACTTGTCAAAAATCAAAGAAAATAACTTGTTCAAAAGAAACAATGAAGAAACGTTCCGGAATCAATTGTTCAACAGGCAGAATATTTTTCTTCCTCAAACCTTATCTTAAACAAAAACTTATGTCACAAAATGGCGCAAAGTTGATATTTTGTTATGAGAAAATGGTTGATCTTTCTGGGCCTGCATTTTTAAAGATGATTATGAAATCATGGAAAATGGGAAATGCTATAGCTGATGTTTTACCCAAGTTGTGAGCTAAATAAGTTTTTTAACCGACTTCGAAAAAAGGAGAAGGTTCTCAATTCGAATACGTTTTTTCTTTTGTGTTTGTTACCTCATATCTCCGTCATTTTTAAATCGATTTGAAAAATGCTTGTTTGTGAAAAGTTTTTTTAATAGAAGTAAAGTGCATAATAGGAGCAGGAGGACCGGGTGTTGTGGTGCAATGTGTGATCTGCAGTGGACTGCGATAGGCTACATTGAAGGAGTAAAGAACTGTCAAGTAGGACATAAATTAAGCTTTCAGTGCTGCAATAGCAATAGCACTCCGGTCATTAGTTTTAGGTACTTAATTTCCTACTTTATATCTAACTAGCCTGCTATGCTATGCTAGGGAAAGGTATCTCTCTCCCTTTTTCACATCAAGCTGCCGACAAACTGTACCGCAGTTTTGCAAAACATTTGTGAATTATCCATTTATGTGCACTTTTTGTATAAATCATAAAAAAAACTGGCATATACCGGTAATACGGGGCTACTTTGACTTTAAGGATAACTTTGACAGTGTTTGGGGCTCATTATAATAAAGCCGCAAAATTCGGTTTACACTTGTTAGAGGCAAGTCCGCATGGCTGAAAGATGCAGAAACTAAAAGTAATCAAGAAAGTAGAGTAGGTAGTTAAAAAAAGGAACGTGTCAAAGTTACTTCTAAAGTCAAAGTTACCCCGTCTTATGGTAAATCATAAAAACGACGGCCAAAGATTTACATATGACAGCCGGGTTGGTCCTGGCTATAATATATAAATCTTTTATTTTGATTGTCAGCAGCTAAAGATCTGACACCAGTCTTGCCAAGAAGTAACGTGTTACCCACTTAATGGGTTGTGGAGGTCTGGTAAACAGCCGCTCCACGTAAAATACGGGTATTCAGCTGAATCCGGTTTGACTGGGAGCTGACCCCAAATGGCATCAATTCTAACTGAGAGAGTTGTATTGATAATTTTAATGATTACAGTTCTGTAAATACGTACTTGCCACGGCCCGCGAATCATATTTTGACCAACATACAACCTGATACTGACCTGCAAATTGCAAAAACGTGAGAAAATTTGAAATTCGCGGGCTACCCTGGCGCTTTCACCTTAAGTGGTTCTTTTACCCCTCAGCTCATCTGTCATGCGGCAGATAAACTCTTCATTGACTTAGTCAATAATTTTGGCCACCGAAAAAAAAAATTCGAAGACACAAAATAAATTTTTCACTAATTCGATCACAAAATTATAACTTGCTCTCAAAGCCACTAATTTTCATTATGATAAAATTTTAGTAAAGTAAAAACTTTCAAACAGTACTTTATAAAAGTTAAATCAATTTTAATGAACTCATAATTTTATTAGACCCATTATTTTTATGAAATTGGCAGAAAATATAGGTTATGTTTTGACTTATCTAGAAAAAAAACGTATAATGTTTAATTATGGTACGGCCTTAGATGTGTGTAAAATTGACCGGTATATGGAAACTGGAACTGTTACTACACAGGACCAGCTTTCATCATCATCATCATATCAGCCGAAAGACGTCCACTGTTGGACAACGGCCTCCCCAGATGGGGCGGGGGTTTGCTATAATCACCACGCTTGGCAGGCGGGTTGGCGATCGCAGTGTAGCTGTTGCAATTTACCTACAGAGAATGGTGCGGCCCATTCTTTGGTGAGTCCCTTAGTCGACTCTTACGACTCCTCCGGGAAGTGATAGGATGGTGTTATTCTTTTACGTCCGACACCATACGGAACATCCGACACCGGACCAGCTTTAAGTCAAAGTGTTTACTACCAACGTTTACAATAGCCGTTACCTACTGTTGATATATTTAGCATTAGAAAATCAGCTTTTTTTTTTATGGATGGGATATCATCAAATGACTTCTCCCGCTCTGGGCAGAGCGGAAGGGAGTGTCAGACTCTTACTGACTAAAACCCATCCGTGCTCCTCCTAGTGCCCTTGTTTTCCAGGGCCGCGGTAACTCTTTCGAACATAGTCCGCAACTCTGGCAGGCTCTGGCCCTAACGGGCCCCGACTTCTATGCTGACATCTCTTTGAGGCGCGCGTGGAACACAACGCGCCGTCGACCCGGGCCTGGCTTTGATCGGATGGCAAGCCACCCAACACTCGCCGTCCGCAGACCCGCGCCTACGGTGGCCGGGAATCGCCCTGCGACTCCCGACGCCCGGGTCTCCCTATGTTGCGGCGGTTGGAGCGTGAGGGTTGTCTCTTCCTCACGCGGCCCGCCTCCTCCTTCACTAGTATTACTGCTTCGCAGAAGGAGGTGACGGCTTCTAGAAAATCAGCTTAGTGATCTTATTTCGTTTCAATCATTTGTTAAACCCCAGAAAAAAATATTGCAAATGTCATAGAAAAGGGTTGGAAACCGAACGTGGTTACACCAGTTCGAAGTTCTTTTATCTACAAACCAGTTCTTCCAGTATTAACTTCAGTAATTTAATGTACACTATACAGTCTTTTTAATTAAAATTGTTTACTGAACTAAGTGTAAAGAAAAAACCGAATAGCTTCTACTTTGCTCTTGAGAAGCAAATAAATCAGAGCGCTTGAAAAAGTTACAGATTTACAGCACTTTCAACGGCTAAAAAAGTCAGTTGGTACTTATTTCTTTGAATCTTTAATTGTAACTGGATTTGGATGTATATTTAACTATAGATTTAGTTCCAGAAATATAAGCTAATACTTTGTTGTAGATTCGTCATTTAAAAAAAAGTTACTTTCAAAATTTCAAAATCCAGACTGCATGAAAAATAAACCAAATAGTGACCAACAACGATGTCTATCAACACGCTTAAGTCATGACGTAACTCATGATTAAGCGGCGATCTCACTCCTATCATCTGTTCAAAACAGTATACCATCTTTACTGTCGCGCAGTCGGGTAAAAAAAAGCGCACATTCAACGCTTCCACTAATCGCGGCAGTGTGGGCGAGTCTGCCAGAAGTAATACTAAAGGCACCCTTTAGCGCTACTTTTGCGCTGTTCTACAACGTGTAATATAATATACGCAATTGGTACCTCGGGTCATTGTACTCATCATTATGAAAGTTATTATGAAAGTTGGTCATAATGATAAGTACTACGGGAAAAACACTGAAATCGCGAAGAAAAATCGACTGCCCTATGCATTTATGTACGCATAACTCGACAAAATGTACTGATGAGCTGAATTCGGGGTTGGTCCCATACTAAAACTTTGTTCATAATGATGAGTACAATGATCCCTTCGGAGGTTTTGCGTTTATTCTGTTACACGTTGTATGCTAACATTAAATTTCTAAAATATTTAATCAAACACACAGGCCTAGTGAAAACTACCAACCCCCAATTATCACAAAAAGAAACTAACCTACAAAGCTGTTTACAGCTTCCAACAAATTCTTTCTATTTCAGCAACCTAGCCAGGATATGGTCTAAAATATCGGCCACGTATCGGCTATATAAAAGGGTCTAATCATCGGACCGCAGACATCTAAGAGTCTATAAAGCGAAACGATGAGTCTTGGGCTCTTTACAATATAGAAAAGAAAAAAAAGATTCCAATATAACGAGTAGGAACAAACGGGGCGTGAAGACTGCTCCTGATTTGTCTATTCGACCATGAGTTTGGGTCCCGTACTAATAATATTTTGTCATTCATCTGTCACGGTATAGTGGCTATCTGGTTTAATGAACGGTTCTTACTCCTTCCTTATAGAGTAAGATCCCAGCGCCCCCAAGCATTTTATTCTCTGTGGAACAAAATGTGTGGGAGTGAGCAGTGTGTAGCCGACGTCGCGTCGTCGGCTTAAGCTAACAGAAGAGCTAGCTCAAATTCAATTAGCGAATGCGATTGTCCAAATTCCAAAATCTAGAAATTTGATTACGTGACATTTCGATGGCATCTGTCGATTCCATAAATTTTTAACGTATTGACAATCGCCTTCACCACGCTACCGTTTACAGAATCTCATTCAATTCTCGAGCCCCAGGCATGCGTACGTGTACATACGAGAACTAACACTTTTTTATCCTATACGTTTTATGACTCTGAAAATAAGTAACGTCTGAGAGCTCTTAGATCTTGGACTATTATTTTGTTAAGAAAACAGTGTGTTTTGTGATACGCCATATCTCAACAACACACTGTTCGCTGTGTCTACGTGCCTTAACCGTTATTAACGATTAGAGAAGTCTTTTTCGTTGTCTGTGATTCATCACCATAAATCATAACGTGGTCGCGAGCCAGAGGAGTTAGTCATTTATTTTATTGCTTTCTCTGATCAATTTGGAAGGGAAATTATTTTTTATGAGAACTGATATAAATAAATCACAATCATAATCATCATCATCATCATATCAGCCGAAAGTCATCCACTGCTGGACATAGGCCTCTCCCAAGTTTCGCCACAACAACCGGTCCTGTGCGTCTCGCATCCATCGGCTACCAGCGACCCTCACCAGGTCATCGGTCCATCTTCCGTTTTCTGGTACGCGGTCGCCACTCTCCAGAACTTTTCGTCCCCATCGACCATCTGTACTGCGAGCAATGTGCCCTGCCCATTGCCATTTCAGTTTGGCGATACTTCGGGCTATGTCGGTTACCTTGGTTCTTTTGCGGATGTCATCATTCCTGATTCGATCACGCAAGGAACCTCCGAGCATTGCCCTCTCCATTGCCCTTTGATGATGATGACTTTAAGCCTTCTGATGAGGTCCATTGTAAAAATCGTATTAATATCAATTAATTTATCACAAACTCTAAAAGATACAAATTTTAATGCTAAATGCTTGTGAGCTTGAGATGATTCTTAAGTGAAAAAAGTCGAAGTTGATGAATTACTGGTATGCCAATCAATTAGTTTAGCTTTTTTCCTCGGGTCGGCTTCCAGTAGAATTAATTAGATGTATCTGAAGACCAGTATTTTAGATAGAACGATTGTTCATTTTCGATTTCGAAAAAAACAAAAATGTTTATAACGTGTAATAACGAAATAAACATTTTTGATTTTATTTTTTTATTTGATTTGATTGTTGATCGATGTAGGAGAATGACAACGTGTCATTGGTTATTGGAATGTGGGTCACATCGTCGTTCGCATGAAATACCGCGAATCTTGCAGTTTTTTTGTAACTGAACTAAATTCACCATCATACATAAATTCTAATGCTTTTCCTTGTCTCAAGGTATCGTATCTGTAGATAATATAGTTGCCGAGTTAGACACGTACCTACACGAACAACCATAACTCAAAATGAAATCGCAAAGTTCTGAAACCAAAACCGATATTGCCCTGAACAATTTGCTTGATACTAGTTACGCCTGTTGGTCATGCAATCATCATAAAATAAACATGGTTTAACTTAGGTGAGTATTCATAGTCGAAAACCTCAAAGTCTAGACTAGACCTGATCCAACATAGCTCGTTACTGAAACTTTCATAGTCGTACATGAGAGGCTATACATGAGAGGCTTTGAATATATTTTACACTTATTTTCAACACTATACATAGTTACAACTATGCTACTATTAGTCAGCCTGTTGAATAGTAGTCATATAAGTAACTAGCTTTTACCCGCGACTTCGTACGCGTATATCCCGTTTTTTCTCGTTCTCGTTGGAATTTCCTATTCCTGCGTAACCTTCCATGAGGAAGGCTATTGGTTCTACGGAACCGATTTTGAAAATTCTTTTTGTATTATGATAGCCACGCCACATTCACGAGAATGTGGCTATCATAATATGGAAAAAGAGTTTTTAAAATCGGTTCAGTGGATCCAGAGATACTCAACCCCTACAACCTCATAAAATTTACAAAAGATAAATATACTTTGATAAAGATAAGAAAAAGAACGAGTACAATAAAAAATAATTAAATTCAACAGGCTTCACATGAATGAACTTGATCCTGAAACACCATACTAAGGGTTGTTTTTATTTCGTCTAATTATTCTCGAAGAACGTGTTTTTCTTCTATACTGAGGGCCTAGAACGAATGTTTTTGACGTACTTATATAAACGTAACGTAATATTTTACTATAACTATAAGGCATGTAATTAAGGGGGATCCCTAAAGAGACCTCGCCATACATTTTTCAGGAGCTGTAATCTCCGTAAATAAACAGTTTCTGCAGAATAAAGCAAGTATAATGAGATTTTATAATGTATTGTGATCGCCTATCGCCCAAATTTTAGAAAAAAAACAGTCTTTCTATGAGAATTAGACCCAATAAAAAACGAAAAATCTTTACATGTGTGAGTGACCTGAATCGCGCCATCTGACAGAAATTTATAGAACCACCGAGAAAAAGTTCATTGCTGTTATGTTACGAGTTTACGTGCGGTGAACATTTTAAGTAGATGGCGCTGTCCGAAAATTCGAACAAGCGCCAAGGTTATCGAGTGACGGACGCGGCGATGCGACGTTGCCATTCAAGACGCAATTTGGCAACAACGCGTGTTGCCAAATTCCAGTCCATGCGTGATTGTGTGTCAAAATTGTGTTTCTAGCAAGTTAGCGCCGGCGCGCGGGTTTGCCCGCGGATTTTATATTTTATGATTGATGAAATGTTTTTTTTTAGGGAATGAGAAATAATGCTAGAAAGTGAAAACAATTATCTGCGATCTGCCTTTGGTTCACACAGATACAATACTAATGTTATTATTGTATTACTTATCTACTTTAAATAAATAGTGCCTACCTACCTAAAGATTAAAAAATCTTTCCACTGTATGTAAGTAGGTACTGATAAAACATTTTCTGACACGGTTAAGTACTAATTCATTGGTTTGGGTTGAATCAAATCAGAGAAAAGAAGTTCATGTAGGTATACTTAGGGTACCTATACCTAAATCAGGCGATCAGCGTAGGCAAACTTACCTATTTTTTTCCTAGCTACCTACGCAATGGTCGTCCGTCTGTCGGTCCGTATGTCTGTCTGTCCGTCTCTGTCTGTCACCAGACTGTATTTCACGGACCGTGATAGCTACACAGTTGACATTTTCACAGATGATGTATTTTTTTACATTTGTATCGCATGATTGTAATATTATAAGTCGCGTAAGATTGTATATTTACAAGTACCTACTTACTTATAATTTCTTCTAGATAAGACAAGTATTGAAACTATTGAATTTGGGTGTGATTCAGTGTATTCGAAATTATTTCTTCTCAACACATCATCTGCCTAGCCCTTTCCCAACTATACCTACTGGGATTGGCTTCCAGTCAAACCGGATTCAGCTGAATACCAGTATTTTACGTGGTGCGGCTGCCTACCAGACCTCCACAATCCATTATCTGTTCTCAACATAATCATAGATTATAGTCTAAAACATAAACAACATTTATTACAATCTTACGATGTTTGGAATTATCCGGTGACACATACGAGTACTTACATAGGTAGGTACCTACTCTAACCAACTAATACCAAGATATTCTAAGCTGATAACAACCCTTTGCTTTGCCATCTAAAACCATTCCACCAAAGAACGCCAGTAATCACACTAATCACTGAATGTTACGACTGTATCACCTAAAGAAAACATTCTTAGATCGCGACGAATAATTGCATAAATAATCTTTTATTTATTTAGTACCTACACGTCACAATTTATTTACACGTTAGGTACTATTTAGGTTCAGTCACATTACAACAACCTGTGTAGGTACAATATACCTTTATTACCATTAGATACGGGACTTAGTCACAGCAAGCGGTCCTACTCAGTTGGCACTCAGTCGCGCACGGAAAATCATTGATGTGACCTTCAGAATGATTGGCCAAAATGACCGATCAGCTTAAAAATATTACTAAGATCTAATACCTATTTGCTACTATTTGATATCTTTGTTTAAATAATTGGTACCTAATTAATAACTGAGAAAATGAATTTAAAAAATGGGCAGTCATTCTGATGTCAGGATGGACTGCCGACATTTAGGATCTCCACGTAAAGGCTCAAAAATTTCAATTCGCCTTCACAAAAATTTAGTACCTATTTGATACCTAAACATACCTATATTTTTTCTAGATTTTTAAGGCAAAGAATTTTATTAGAGATTTTTTGTTTAGGTAGGTACTATGAATAAATATACTTACCTAGTTCTACCCACATGTTAGCTTTTATCAGTATCTCGGAAATTGTTATTAATTAGTAGTACTTATTGCTAATTATCGTGTAAATTGAACTACCTTCACTCCATAGACTTGAAAAAAAATTGACTTCACTTGACATTCTGTATCAAGTAGTACCTACCTAAACATAGGAAACCAAAAATCTGTAATAAAATCTTTAATCTTTGCAGCTCAACAGTGTTTTAATAATACTAGGAATAAAAATAAGACACACCACTCGTAAATACAGCCAAAAATGTTAATTTGTTGAAAATAACAAAAATATTTTATCGTTTGCTTCGCCATGTTTGTGAGAGCGAGATAGATATTAAAAACATGCGTGAGAGACACGATACGCACAATTCGCGAGTTGTTGAGAGATTTTGTAAACAACGCGCGACGACTAGTACCAGACCGAGGTTGCGTAAGGTTAGCAACACAAATTTCTTCAAACATATTAATAGTTTTTTATTATTATTGTTTTACCAACCATGATTATTTAAATTCAAGTCAATTTTATTAATAATTGATAACAGTTATGTTTTACGCAACAGGTACTTATTTAAAAATAAATGTTTTATAAGACAAAGTCTAGTTTTTAGTACCTAATTGTTGGTGCAGAATCACTACTTCACTATATTTAGTTATCTTTATTACGCGACTGTGGCAAAGCAAACGGTTATGATTTCAAGGCTTCCTCGTAACTCCCAAACTGCACGTCATGTGCAGCCATATTCTTTATTTATTTATACATAAATGCATAATGGTGATACTTAAGGCTCTTTTTTATTCAGGTTTCCTAAAGATGAATTAAGGAGACAAAAGTGGCTTGTTATTGTCCGAAAACAAAGGCAGAAGTAAAGCTTTAGTAACCTTGCGCGATCGAGCGAACAATATTAATTTCTTTTTTAACTACCTCAAAATAATTAATGTTTTTTATTTTATTTGCTAACGCTACCACATGCCATGTCATTCATAATCGTAAACATTCGTCAACATTCGGCAGCTAACGCGATTTCGCTCGCACGACAGCGCCGTCTCCTATCTCTATCCTTGTCTATCGGTAACAGTAGGTTGCGACTGTGATGACACTGATCACAGATGTGTGAGTTTCGGTGCATAGTCGTACGCCGAGCCCATGTTTACTGATTGCGATGTTAGAGCGTAACATGCAATGTTTATTACCCAAAATAATTTATCTGAATAATTTGTTATGGTGAAAAGGGATACCTTTTTACCACCAAATCCGATAGGATATCGAGCCTAGAAACAAAAATATGCATAGACCAATAATTATATTATTATTAATATTTGAAAATATTAGGTTTGGTAAGGATAAAGAAAGATAAAAAATAATTCAAAAATAAATACAACTATTGAGATTTGAACCCACACCAAGCCTAATGAAAGGCAGTCTCTAAACCGACAGTCTATTTGTACGGTTGATAATTGTTTCAAATAGCCGACCTTATTTATGTCAAGGTTTTTAGCTGCTCAGCTTCCCGAAAGTATAGCGTGATGATAATCATTGCTAAGGTTATATTAATAAGAAATAGATTGGAATATAACAATTTGGTCCTCTGGACATTTTAATTTCCAACCATTTTTGAATAAAACGACATCTAGTAGGGTCGAAAGTTACTACTATTTACTTTGCATGTGTGTGTAAAGAGTAAATTCATGCGGCTAAATCTTTATTCTGCTGTAATCTTTGTATGGTAGCAGTTAACAAGCATAGTGATTATCTAAAAAAATCAAGTTAATGCCCTAGGTATAGCCTATAATAAAGTTGTCTATTAAAACTTTCTATGTTAAGTGTAAAAATTGAAAATGTTCGAAATTGTGGATGTGTCGCCATCTAGCGACAAAATGGCAGTGAGAGCATTCATCCATTCACCTTAAATCGATATCTGTATTTTCCCTTTTTTCGAACAAAATATTTCAAAGTTAAATCAAAAATACTGACTTGCACACAAATTATGCACACTAAATAAATCATATTAGATATACTGTTTAATGGTATTTGCAGAACTGTTTTACTGAACGAATATTTGGCTAATGATATTTCTGGGTGGTTTAAAAAAAAATAACCACGAAGGGGATGGCGGGGTCTGTTCGCTCGCTTCGCTCGCTCACTTGACCCCGCCATCCCCTTCTAACCTAACCTGTCCGAGTCGGGGTGCCCAATGACCGGCTACTATTGTAACCATGATAACCACCTGCTATTTCAGGGAAGTGCAATTTAGAGTGCAAGTTAGTATTTTTGATAAACAATTCGTATTTTTGTTTTATAAATCATAAATCCGATGTATGAACCACATTTTTGGTGTGAATTCGATAAAAAGGTCATCTCGTTTTGGATGATTTTTTTAGTTTTTTTTGTAAGACATGTTTTCTAATCAATTGGGATTTTTTGCACAGCATTATTTTTTTCTGGTATGCATTAAAATTATACAGATGTGCATTTAAAAATATCCCTAACTATAATAGTCGTTTCGCACATAATATACATATTTGAATTGAATATTCAAATTTTTGTATGATACAAATTTTGAATGTCGCATGAAATAAAACCAAAATACGATGGGGTTGTAGTTTTTATACTCAAAATTCACATTCCATAAACGATACGTTAACGTAACGTTACTATATGTCAAAACATTCATGCTAGTGCCTGCCAGGGTTGCAGATTTTGTTCGAAAGAGTCACCGCGGCCCTGGAACGTAAAAGGCACTAGGAGGGGCATGGATGGGTTTTAGTCAGTAAAAGTCTGACACTGCCTGCCGCTCCACCCAGAGCGGAAGGACTCATTTGATGATTTCCCATCCTTAAAAAAAAGGGCCCTCTGATCACAAAAGAAGAAAAGTGAGTTAGAATGTTTAGGATGTTACCAATCGTGTGTTCTCATCACTTAAAAAGAAAATAAGGTAAAGGTCCCAGTTTTTGTTAGGAAAACCTCACTTATTTTTTCACTTAAATAAAAGGTTAAATAGAGATAAAACGGGGACAACAACCCTGAAATGTTATCATTATTTAAAACATATCATATTATACAAAACAAAAAAAAAACAGCTGTTTAGGAATTTTTGTCTAGTTATGCGTACATACTCGTAAATGTATGGGCGATCGATTTTTTTTCGCGACTTATTGTTGGTCCTATAGTGAAATTTGTTCATAATGATGAGTACAATGACTCCTTCTGGGGTATTGCGTTTATTCTGTTACAGGTTGTATGTATTAACTTTCAAATAATAATATTGTTCAATTATATTTTCTGGGTTCTGATTTTCGAATAGCCAATTTTAAAGCAAAACTATAATAAACTACTATAATATTTTTCTTAGACATTTTCTCATAACAATGTTGAATGTAATTTTACGCTCACATGAGAATGAATGAACGAGAGAGTGAGTTACGCTGTAGAGGTCACAAAAGGGATATTACGGAGTCCTCTAAAATTAGTTTTGATTAATGTTTGCGAAGCTTTAAAAGGGCGTAAGTGGGTTTGAAACAGGTAAATTAAATTATTTTAACAGCATTTGAAGTGCATTTTGGTGTATCAATCCAAATTATATTATTCTTGTAAATGAGTCGTCAACCTTATAAAGTTCACATTTCTATAATTATACTGACTAACCTTTTTGTAAGTGGATGCCATTTATATTCAACGGCATGGTGATGGTTGTCAGGAAAAATGTAGGCGATTGTCGATCTTTGATCTGCTGTATATTCTGATGACATCTCACCACACTATACTTAGGTGAAGTGAAAGACAAGTGAGCTGTCATCCTATCTTGTTTGTGTGGTTTGACAGTTCACTTGTCGTTCAAAATTCAATATTTTCACTTTGACATGTTTTCAGAATCGAAATACTGGACGTACATGCTAAATAATGCTCTCTTTAAATGGAAAAATAAAGAAAACTTTTTTACAAAAAAATTAAAACCGATTTCGAAGTTTTTGGTTGTTTCTTCGTTTTTTGACACCGACTTCCGAAATTATAGTAATTTTATACTTTGTAGTGTTTTTTGTTTATTTGGCGAAAATGCTGCTGAACATACATATAATACAAAAAACAAATTCAGTCGAATTTAGAATCTCCTCCTGTTTTTGAAGTCGGTTAATCAGTAAACAAGATAACGTTGTAAAGGGGAACTCAACACCGCTTTTCACTGTAACGACCTATCTTGGAAAAATGCATTAGGTTAACACCTGTGTCGCAAGTTTTTAAAAGGGGGTTCTTTAGCTCCTATAAAAATGTTTTTGGTCCCATGTGACACTCCCTTTCACTTTATCATCAGAGCCAGATACTTTCTCCACCAAAATTCAAACACGTTCACCCTCAACTAAAGGGGCTTGTATCAAGATCAAAATATATCATTCACAGCTGCGCTACTAGGGTAGATAAGTGTAAATAAAAATGCAGGCTGGTTTTCTATGATGAAAGTAGAGCACAGTGATAATGAAGGGTGAAATAGGCGATATTGAGGATTATACCGCTTTTTTATTTAGAAATGGGCTAGCTCTAGATTTCCATCACGCCTGATAGAAAACGATGCATGAGGTCTACGAAGAAGATGTCTTGAGGCACTGGCAACAAACTTCATCGACGTGTGGGAGTACCACACGTCGATGAAACACAGTAAGCTGCTTGACGCCGGACTCCAGTGGGAGGGTGGTCGCGAACTAGACGGGCGTTAGTCCCACCACCGCAAGGGAAAGATTGGCCAGTCTTATAAGGTGTTAGGTGAGACTGTGCAGGATGCGTCGCAGTTGAATGTCTGATGGAACAATTTACACGGGGAGGGTCCTTTATGCATCCCTCGTCACCGCTTGTCTATTCTTTCTGTGGTCGATTTCTTCTTTACTCAGAGCAATTCGGACTATTGCTGGTATTATACTGAAACGATACAGTTTTGTGAGGAATGGCATAATCTCTCGCTTTTTTCCATAGGGGGGCACATTCACGTTCGCTAGTGGTGAGTAATACGCCCCTGATCTTTTTAAAGAACATTATCAGAAATGGTCGTGTCCTTCTTGGGCGTGAGACCAGAAAAGAAAGAGAAAACCCACAGCACAGAGCTGATTTCAGTGGTCGCCTAAAATATGACGTTAAGGAACAAAGCCTGATGAATACTTTTAAAAGCTAAACTGTAGTTAATACACTTAACACATAGTACTTGTTACAAGCTCACCCGAGCCTGCATTTGACCACTTTCTCAATTGATGTTATGGAATAATGCGGTCGATATTTATGTCTTTATCACATAATTCCTTTGAGAAATTATATCGTTAATCAACCAATTTTGTGTATTATTAACAATGTAGTACATTGTGTTCAAAGTGACAGTTAAATAAGGGTTTATGGGCGTTTCAAATAATTCGATTTGGTAATTATTACTCTGGTTACATAAGTTAAGATGTATAAATTATTATGTATTTGCTTCATTGCCTTACTTTAAGGTCCAGTGATGCGTGAATATTTGTAATCATGATTGGTATTCAATCTATTTTACGGTGCCAAGCTTTAATTAATTCAACTTAACGCATGTATCAAATTATATGTATGCCTTTATTGTTTTATAGGCTATTTGTGTCGTCTCAATACCAATTAACTGACACGTCTAAACTTGTTGTAATGGTCTTGCTTTTTATAAATCGTTTATGGTTTAGTTTGACAAATATGCTAAGCTGTAGCTGTAGCTGTTGGTTCAAACAGGTAACTTGTTACAGATTACATCTATAGTCGGCGCCAGATAAACTTGTAATAAAGTACATTGACCTTTCCCTCATATCCCTTCGTAGATACCCGAACAGTAAATTATGAACTGTTTTTCATTGTAAGAGAACGTAATGGATCACGATAGAAGTCGATTCAGGACACCTTTATGTCATTATTTCTGTTTTTGATATTAAGAAATTCAATAAATGTATGGGGGTCAATGGCCGTTATTGCACATTTCTCTGGAACATAGTATAGTACCTAAGTAATAGTGAAAATAGTCTACATTTATAGCTGTAGATACTCGTATGTAGAGCACGACATGTCCACATGACAATAATTTGTAGTAAGCTGTGTGTACATAACACGGCAGGTACAGAATTTATTAAAACTATACGGGAAATACTTCTCTTGTAAATATTTGCGTGAAATAAGAGTGTATAGCGGCATCAATGCGGCCACAATAACCAACTTAGCAAAATCTACATACATCGCAACTAAAAGAACTGCGACGCCATCTATCCCGCCAGCTGCGAACTAAGTGAACGAAATTCTGCATCGCGCTATCAGAGTTTTCCCTTCGAATTGAACATGTACAACAGCCCGATTATCAACTATCGGGCAGTTGCCCACCGGACACAACAACCGTCCGGTCGGAGGATCCTCCCTTTTCAATGTGCGACTTTGCTCTCTGTACCGTTTACCTTCACAAGTGCTTAAAATGCACAAGTATACATAAATCACGTTTAGGGCAAGAGCCTGCCAGGATTGCGAAATTTGTCCGGAAGAGTTACACGGATAGATTTAGTCAGTAAAAGTCTGACACTCTCTTCCGCTCCACCCAGAGCGGAAGAAGCCATTTGATTATTTCCCATCCATAAAAAAGAAAACATAAATCACGTTATTGGCATTCGCCGACAGAATGTCACTAGTCGAGAGTCACAGGTAATTAAAACCAGTAGTATTCACTAATTAAACGCGCCACTGATTAAACGTTCAATTAAAAGGCTAGGCCGTTAATTAAACGGCTGATTAATCAATAGGCTACGACAAATACAATTAATTTATTATTTGTCTGCAATCTAGGCCTAAACAGTAAACACTTAAATCACTTTATCAAACAAACCGTAAAGCACAAGGCACACAACTTACCAGAAAACCGCTTCATTTTCCACGAAACGCAATTCACTCGAGAAAAATGAATCACTTAAGTGGTAAAGCCGTTGGCCTAACCATCCCCGTCTAATGGGCAACGGTTAATGTGTTCCGTAGTCTCGAAGAATATGAGGTATAGCTTTAAAAAATAAAACGAGAGAAGGAAATAAATGCAGTGAGATTGGTGAAGTGTAAGTCATTTGTACCAACACGAATCGAGTCTATTTTACGCAATTGCGTATTTACGATTTAAAATTATTTTGCAAACTTCAACCTATATATAATCATGAATAAGGTTTGTTAGGGGTCATCAATTCATTAAATGTAACCAGCAGGATATTTAACTCAGTGTCATTATTGTCAGTTCATTCAATCTTTTAACTATATTTTTGAGTAAACATTATTGTAACGCCTGTTAAACCACATTTACCTCTTAATTATTTTGCCTGAAAATTAAAAAAAAAATCAACCGATCTGAGAACCTGCCCCTTTTTTTGAAGTCGGTTAATAAAAAAACTGTTAAACTACCTAAATTCCTAAGAAACATCTTCATTTTCTTGTCCTTAGACCAATTTATTTAATTGAGGCACGACTTGCTATATTACTACTACTTCTTTTAATATTAGTTTACATATTATGTAGTTCCCGAAGTTGTCGACGTGGAATATTAAAAAAAAAAAAAAATGTTAAGCGTCTTTATTTTTTCGAAATTAGTAATTATTAATTTGTTTCTTTGGTTTTTCTTTTTTCTGCAGTAACGCCACGTATGTATAAACGTTTTCGTATCTAAACTGAGGAAATTCGTGATATTTTCAAATGTAGAAACTACATTTGCCGTTTGAACTGCATTCAAATGACAATATCAATGAAATATAGGAACATAACACTGCTCATAAAGTTTAAAAATTCAAGTTGAAACTTTATAAGCGCCTTGAAGGTTTGAATTCAAAATTCCAAGACCAGCCGAAGTTGAAAGAGGCCCCACAAAATACGACAATTTTATAAGTAAAGAGAGGCAAGACCCAATACTAGGTAATTACGTATTAGTAGTACTAGGTGATTATTAGTCGTTATCTGAGAACCTAGCACCATTTTAGCAATATCATCTTCTGTTAATATTCTCTAATGACATAGTCAACAACAGACCACTTTTATATCCAAACCCTGAGAAACCAGACCTTAAAACATTAAATTTGTTTAGTTCCTCATCTGAACGATAAAAACATACTTTTATTCAACATACCGTATACCAATACCATCACAATACAACCAATCAAGAACGTTTATAACGTCACCATCGTAAACTATTGCTATTCGGTCGAATAGTTTCTGGACCGCACTCGGTATATAAATCTTTCGATGCATTGCTACAAGATCCTGCTATTTATTGGTTACAAATTGAGGGTATTTATCAGTTTATTAAATATTGTCAATGTTGACACATTTATTTTTTAGATTAAAACAAGTTTTGAAATAGGCATCTAAGAGCGGATTTCACCAATGAATCTGAACGCGATCAGTACATCTAAATTGCATTCAAGAGCTGTCAGTGTAACTGTTCCAAAGAAAAATAATGACATTGACAGCTCATAAACTTGGTTTAATCGCTGATCGCGTTCAGTTTCATTGGTAAAATTGGCCCTAAGCATAATAATATCCAGGGTTGCGGAATATGTTCGAAAGAGTTACCGCGGCCCTGGAACGCAAGGGCAATGGAAGGAACACGGATGGGTTTTAGTCAGTGAGAGTCTGAAACTTCCTTCCGCTCCAGCCCAAGCGAAAGAAGTCATTTGATGATTTCTCATCCTTAAAAAAAAAGCATAATAATATAACCAGCCTTTTAACATTTCCACTGTTTAGGACACAGGCTCCTCAGTGTTGATCGACCACGCAGTCGGACCCACTGCTATTTGGTGGATTTCACATAATATTGTCTTTGGCTTAAGCATTTTGTTTATTTTATTACTAGCCTTTTTACTACTGTTTCACTGCTAGCCATAGACTTCCCTCCTTTTTTTCCAACGGTTATGATTTTGCGCATCTTTCATCGAATTCTTAAGGAAGACATCCGTTCGTCCTGCTATCTCCTTCGTGGTCTAACGCGGCATTGTGTTGTTAATAAGCGTAATAACAACACTAAAATCTTTTTTTTTACATTACTACTACAAATTTCGTTATTCTGCAACTATTCGACTCCAATAAAGTAGTAAAATAAATGCCGGATATTTTTTGCATCTTTATTAGTTACAGAGTTTTCCGCATAACGATACCTACCTTTCACATATTCGCGATAGTCTATCATCACTCCAATATCGTGCTAACAGTTTAAACTTGCCACCCACAAGGTACTACTAGGTGTAATTGAGTACAGTGCGGGGATTAATTGAAGCAGAAATGTATCAGGAGTGCAGAGCCGGTGCGCAAAGCTACGCAGGCGCGTTGCGTACCCCACATCGCAGTGGCAGCCCTACTGACGCCGCGAACACTCGTAGTCGCGTACCACTCACAACCTTCGCGATACGAACACGTTAAAAAGTGCCCGTTGAGTTACAACCCTATTTTAAAAAGTTCGTGTGTGGAAGTGATTCTTTTTAAATAGAAACCAGTGTTCGAATTTTAAAGTGCTGTCAAATTAGTGACTAGAATTGAGTGAAACTTTTTTTTTTGTTGAAAACTTTGTGACAGTTTTGTTTTTAAATTCTTATGCCAGCACTGTTTAGTTCACAAGTTTTTTTTTAAGCCCGAGGAGTTTGGACGTCTACTTAATTGGGTGAGACTTTCTTCTTTTGTGTACATAGTAGTTCCTTTTGTCGCAATAGCTTGATTCTTATCGATATAATTCGTATTGCGATTGAATCGCGGACTGAAAGGGATTGTTGATTTTATTTCGAATCAAATTGCTCGCCCTAGAAGGTTTATCGTTTTTCCAATAATGACATCAAATCGTAAAGTCGTTTTAGGCTAATATAGACGATATCGGTAGTTTATTGATATCGTTAACTTTACCTTAAATGTGAGTTTGTTCAGTTTTATGTGCAGGCAATAATGGCTGTTGTTCTAGAAGTGCAATTTTGTTAACTTTTATGTTGTAGAAACTAAAAGAAGACTTTGTGTTATGAGACGTCCAACATTGAAAGCTTTACAATACAAGTGAATTCCTTTTCTTTTAAATAAAAATTAAATAAAATACTTAACCCTTCATTTTTTATGACATTTCAATAAAATAATAATAATTTAATGTAAGGTTTCCTTATAAAATACTTTTATTATTTAATAAAAAGTACTAAATAAAACAGTTGAGATACCGATTTTTTTGGAATACGAAGCTAATATTATTCATTTTACAAACCTAATATAAAAATAACTTCCCACCAGTATTCTTCGTAATAAAAAGCCGATGAAAAAAAGTGCCTTCACATCTTGATCTCCCCTGTGGTCCAAAATGATTTATGGCAATTCACAAAGGACGCACATCACTCTGGTTACACTGTGTGACAAATTGACTTTTGGCGTACACATAGTGTGTACTTTTTATGCTCGTACGTGTAATTTATAAGGCAGTGTAGGTAATGTATTGTGTGTAATATTTTACGAGAGTGCACATAAAAGGCGTAATGAAAAATTCGTTTATTTAACGCTTTGTGAACACTCTGCAGTGGAGGGTTTGGACTAGGGTTGTTCATTTTATAGTGATGTCATTCACTTAGGTTTTTGAGTTTGTTCTGGAAGTCGTTCTGTGTGGTCACTTTTTATTCTACAAAATTTGAAAAATTAAGGAAAGATACAAGACTTCCTAAGAATAATTTTGATTATTTTTATAATAAATAGAAAAGACTTTCACTTAGTGACAGTTACGAGAAAACTGATGTTACCTATGCATACATTGTGTTTTGTTGGTAAAAAAAGAATGTTCGAATAAAATGATAATTAAACTTTGTTACTGTAAACTACAGTCAATAAGTCAAATTTTGGTTGATCTATATAAATTTGATTCAGTATAATATGATAATTTATCGGAAAATTATCAAGAATCACCATTCAACAATTACATTAGGATCTTAAAAATAGAAGGCTGTGTGGTCTTATCCCTAATCTTGTAGTTAGAGTTTGTATAATCTTGATAATAATATCATCATCATCTGCCTAGCCTTTTCCCAACTATATTGGGGTCGGCTCCCAGTCAAACCGGATTCAGCTGAATACGAGTATTTTACGTGGAGCGGCTGCCCACCAGACCTCCACAACCCATTAACTGGGTAACACGGTACTTCTTGGCAAAACTGGTGTCAGATTTTCTGGCTTCTGACAATCCGTAACGACTGCCAAAGATCTCCAAATGACAGCCGAGACCAACGGCTTAACGTGCTTTCCGAGGCACGGAGGAGTTTCGGTATGTTAAGATGGATGGATCCACAGATCAACCTTGGCAAGCGTTGCTTAACCTTGAAGATTGGTCCGTGCGGCTGTTATAATTTAGCCACGAGCTCCTCTTGATAATAATATCAAACTCTGACTAAAAAGTTTTTTTATTAAAAAAATCGAATCAATAAGAATGAAAAAATGTATCAATGAATGTGTGGTTATACAGTTATACACGTTTACATTTTACGTTTATTTCGAGAACAATCCCGTTAAATGTTTCGAAGTAACGTGATCTTCACACGAACATATCAATGTTATTTCTCTCGGCTTTCAATTGAATAATTTTACGTCTCTCTGTTTGATAAACAGTTTTCATTTTTATTTATAGAGGCTATGTCTCAAGTAGGTATACCGTTTATTCATACTGTTATTCTATAAGCTATTGGAATAAAAGTATCTCACAATTTTAGTAGGTAGACGCGTTTAGTGGTTATCTCTATATTATACAAAGGATATACCAACACATTATGGTTCATACAATCAGAATTTACGTATTTTTTTCATGATAATATACCCTGTAAGTTACTTTATTATAATATACTATGAGATCGAAAAATCTAGACAACCAAACACTGGATGGCTGAATGAGTACCTAATGGCTACAGTTCGATTTTTTATATTTATTTCTGTTTTCATTTTTAAAAACTTTGAAAATACCTATATTCATATAATAATTCTAAGTTCATAGTCACAGAAAGGAAGTGTGTGTCTTCTGAGCCCAGCTTTTGGAGTAGATACAATTAATGAAACAAATTGTTAAACTGGTAATCTGTGAACTGTTAATTTTAAACAGCCAATCGCATCATTTGACTGGCTTTTAATATGTGTCGTATTATTTTACTCACTGTACACTTTTTTTGAAATCAATGTTTAAATCAAATCAATGAATTGAATTTGAAAATTGTAAGCTAAATATGCTATGCGTATGTTAAATGTTTAAATTGAATAGAAGAAGAGCTGTTATATACAACTCGTAATGCTATTTTATTATCACTTTGCTGACATTGGAATAAATACTGAACTCATTCTGCGTAATGCATATCATTTACGTGAAGAACACGGAATAATCGCCATTCGCGTTGGAAATAAGCCAATAACTTACAATGAGCTGGGCTGTTCTGTGGCTCAGCATAATATTAATCTCAATTCACACTTCACTGTGGATATTATACTGCATGATATCGAAATATTTTTTAGATGATAAAATTATCGCAAAAAGTGGTTAATGATATAATTAAAAAAAGTACCTATTTAATATTTCCTGGACTTAAACATTTGAAGACAAGTGACATAAATTATACCAAATCTTCTTGGGCCCGAGTGGTAGATTACGGCCCAATCCCTGTCACATAGGGGAAGCCTGTTTCCCAGCAGTGGGAACATTAAAAATCGATTATATGCGTTAATTATGAACAATCTGCTTTTCCAAACTATATTTAAGTCCACTTTCAGTCAAGACAAATGTATTGCCGCAATAAGAAAAAAAACCTATGCACACAAAACGAAGAAACCGATTTCAGACATTAAGAAAATAACTTTAGGTCGGAAATCGTTACTTCGATTTATGTAAATACGTCCTTTTTTCTTATGACGGCAGTATAGTTGAGTAGCAGTATTGTATATGGACTGACTTCCTATCTGACCGTCACAACCCAGTAACACGGTAATAGGGTAGGTACCTCTTGACAACGCTGGTCAGATTTTTCTGGCTTCTGACAGTCAATAACGACTGTCAAAGATCAGAGTGCCAATTCTACTAGTACTAGTAAAAGGGAATATCACTATCTCTCAGCAATATTACGAGTGTTAGCAAACTACGCTTGGAGACATATACGTTATATATTCGTATATATCCTGTGGTCCATCTTCTAAACAGAATCCTTCTTTTGTCTTTTATGATACCAACAGACATAGAGATAAAATGACCAGCCTTTTATTTTCTACAGCATGACTTTTACAAAAATGGTAACCTTATCCACAAACTTTGAGTCCGTATAGCCACATCGTCTTCGAGATTAAAATAAATTCAGGACCATGAAGATATGAGCTAGAAAGGTACTATTAAATATTGAAGTGTAAGGTGCTGACAAGAAATCTCATATTTTATGAATGGTTAAAATTTTACAACTTCAGTGAATATTAGATGTGATATTTTCTAACAAAACATTTTTTGGCATGTATATAGAAATGTATATTTTTAGAAGAGTGTCAATGTTTTTAAATGTCTTGTTCTTCTTTTTTTTTAGCCGGTCCATCATGGAACATCAATTTATTTTTAAATAAAATAAAATATTGAGTTAACATTTGTCGTTTCAAGGCTGTTATCATTTTTAACTAAAGAATAAAGATGGCAGTTTTACACGTATTTTCTATACAAAATCTGTCAAAACGCCAAAAGGCGTTTTCACGTTTTTCAATTGAACTTTAACCTCAAGAAAACTCAGGTTAAATTTCAATTGATAAATCGGGCCTTAGTTACTTATCTCTCATCAGTATAGAATTATTTTATAAAGACGCATGAAAAAAACACTGAACACTTTCACTTGTCTAGCAACCAGTCACCTAACAATACTGGAAAATTCCAATACTTTATGAAACTATCAGTGAAGGCGAAGCACGAATCTTCTTTTTAATGGCGACCTATTTAGCTATTTACTTCCTAGCCCATCTTACTCGGAGTAATTGCTTGGCCGTTCATCAGCAATCCCTTAGGGAAACTAGGTTATTGCAGAGTAATGAAATCACTGGACCCATTGCTAGTGACTGTAGTGACCACAGGGGTATAGGCAGCCTGTAAGAAAAAACAAAAAATGTTGTGTGTTGTCGTGTTTGAAATTTTCTGAAACGGTCACATAGATGAGATTTTTTATTAGCACGTCGGTACATACTATGGAATTAAATAGACTATAAGTATAAATAAATTTAAAAAAAATGGCAAAGACGGAACTCGGCAATGTAAAACGTTGATCTTATTGTTGGAGTAACGCCCAGTTGTGGAAAAAATTTTGAAAAATTAATATAATAAATAATTGTCAAACGCGCGCTGGCTCTTATGGTTGCATATAATTTGTAATTCCAATCTACACATAAAACGGGGGTTAGTATTTATCGCACTTTCGAAATGATAACTTCTAAGCAGGTAAATATTTTTGTGGTTCGTAGGTATCCCTTGAATAAAAATTTCATAGGAATAAGTTTTGTATGAATAGACACTAAAATATATATTATACTATAATTATTATTATACCATATTTTATAGGACGGTAAATATTCACTGATAAGCTGAACGTGTTCTACGATAATTTACTCGCATAAACCTCTGTTTTATCTTCTGGGGACTAAGGTTAAAAGTGGCAAGAATAAAATAGATTTGCAGAACAAAAGTTTCACCGCAAAACACTCTGTACTGAGATTTTCAATTACTTTTCTCTTCGACTGTCACTGCAATGAACGGACTCTCACGTTCACACTCTGCGCTTTTATTTTCTACAGAAAAAGCAGCGAAATGGTAGATACACCTACACATCGGATGTATGCCACTTTAATGAATCAAAGTGAATGAGACGAATTTGTACCGTAAAGTACACTAGAGGGACACTATTCAAATTCACTACACGAATGCAAAGAATATTTGATGCAAAAATGCGAAAAAAGATTCCGTCCGTTGTCACGTTTCTATAGTTCGTTAACGTTTGATTCAATCGGTTGGTGCTGAATCGAGTGTTTGGTAAAAAGGTAGAATCAATGACTAACGCCTGACGCGTTATGTGCTTCATTTCTTTTATTTTGACGTTTGAATTTCGAAATCGTGACCTTTTTTGTGCGCTAAACTGTTTAGGGTTGTGATATTTTTGTGGGATTTTTGTAACAGTAACATTATTTGTATTAGGAAATCTATTTTTGGATAACTGGCTTTTGTTTTATGCCAGTATTGCTAAGTCATTTGTTTCATTAAGTTATATGAAAAAAGTCTCTAAAACGTGCCTATCATGCATGACACATTGAACCTTGTGTGATGTTTTACGAAAAAATGCGTAGGTACGTTCGAAACATACTATTAATTTCCAAGTATCTAAGAATAAGAAAAAATTAATCTAAGATTTTCATCTTCTAATTTATTAAACATCTCCAGTGACTTTTTCTTGAAAGAAAATCCTACGATATCCTGTTTCTTTCTGATCAGCATACCGACTAACTTCTCTATGACTTCCTAAAGAGACTTATATAATTACTTAGTTCAAAAAGTTTCGGTGTCCCGATCAGAGGCACCGTTGTTAAGGAGAACTTTATCAGTTTTCTAGAACGAGGTGTTAGATTCCAGTTTTATAAGCTACTGCTTCGCTTAGCTCTTAAGTGTTCGAGTGATTCTTTATGTAGTTTGATAGTTGGGTTGTTTCGTGATGGTATCTATTAAATATCGACTTTTCGTTGTGTATTTTGAGTTGATTTTTAAGTGACAATTTGTGTTAACAAGCCTTAAAAAAGTATGGGTTGCAATGGATTACGAACTTTGTAATGTCACACATGCAGTTTGTTGTTCCAAAATATTATTATCTCGGATTCTGAATTCAAATTGGTTAAAATATTGGTGGATTGTGTGTTTGACTTACGGCAGAAGTTTCGACTCAAGATGCCTGTTAACACGGAATGTTAGCCTGGTACCTCTTATTAAAAAAAAGTCTAAAAAAGAATGGGTTGCAATGTATCAAGAACTATGTTTAAACTTGCATAGAGTTTGTAATTCCAAAATTTGACTGTCAGCTCGATTTTTGAATTCATGTGTAGGATGGTGGTTTGTGTGTGTTTGATTTACGGTGGGAGTTTCACCTTAGGATGCCTGTTTACACGTCATGATAGCCTAGTATCTCTTAGGTAATGAGTTAGTTAGTTAGTTCTTAGTTTTCATGTAAGTAAGTGTTTAGTCAATATAATAAATAATAGGTATCTTGATAACTATAGCCTCGGAAGTCACATTAAGCCATTGGTTCCGGCTGTGCTTTGAAATTGTTATATTATATCGTCGTGAGTCTCAATCACTGCAGGGATCGTTGTAAAGGAGAATTTTATCAGTTTTATAGAACGAGGTGTTAGATTCTAGTTTTATAAGTTACTACTTCGCTTAGGTCCTATGTGTTAGAATAATTCTATAATTTTGTAGATTGATAATTGGGTTAGTGTTCCGAGATGACATATATCAAGTCCAGTGTCCGACTTTAGTACTGTTTATTTTGAGTTGATTTTTAAGTGATCGCTTATATAAAAAAATCTCTGAAACAATTATGGGTTGCAATGGATTAAGGACTTTGTTTTATCTGGCATAGAGTTTGTAGTTCCATAATTTGCTATTTCGAATTCTGAATTCTAACATGGATTGATGGGTTGTCTTTTGATTTATGGTAGGAGTTTCAACTTAGGATGCCTGTTTACACGTCATGTTAGCCTAGTAACTCTTATGTAGTGACTTACTTAACATTAACTTAATTTTTATCTAAGCAGTTGGTTAAGTCACTAAAATTAATAAACCGAACGAAAATTACTAATCGATTAGATTCTACAACGTGTATCAAAATAAACGCAATACCTTAAAAGGGATTATTGTACTCATCATTATGAACCACTTTTCCTATAGGACTAAACATAAAACACAGTTTCAGTCCATTTTGTCGAATTATGCGTATAAAAAGAAGACTTACACACACAAATCACATTCACAAAAAACATACAAGTACAAAAACGTATTCTGAGGCGCGCACAAGACTTACACATACCTAAAACTAGAACTAACTATGGGAAAAAAACAATACTTCACGAGGGAGCAAAACTTTATAACTCACTACCAAAAGACATAAAAACCACACAATCGCTATCACTATTTAAAAAACTACTCAAATGTCACATCTTGAAGGGTCATAAAATATGTATGTTTATTTTCTCCTGACCTTTCAGTCAATATTTTGACTTTAATTGGTTTTTATGTGTGTTGTATTTTTTTTTTCTTTAACGAGGCAGTCAGCAATCAGAGTGAATGTTTTAATTAGGCTCGTTATTGTAGTTAATTAATAACATTATCGCGTACCTGATTATCTTGATAACCGCTCCAACACAAACACGCCTGCATTAGCTACACATGCGTATATCTTCTGTGTTGACTTCATCTATTCACAAACACAAGACAGACAGCAATATGTCGACGTCCCGATACGTCATTCCACGGTGTTATCTCGACGACACGCTCCCTCGCCTTCAACGTGTCGATGTCGGGCCGCAGTTACACGGCTAAGCTTTGCTGTTAGCGGGACAAATGTGTGGGTCGTCAGGGGACGGTGGGCTTGGAGACCTCGTTAACAGGGTTACGTTATGGCGATTTGTTCAAAAAGCGTTGGCTGGGATGTTATTTCTGGGTATGAATATTTTGCTTTATTTTAATAATAATGTGGTTTTTTGATTCACTTCTTCATAAGAGGCCCTCTAGACAATGTGCCACTTAATTAGCGAATGCGACTGTCGAAATGCCAAAAAGTAGGAATATGATCACGTGACATTTTAGTCGTATTGACAGTCGCCTTCGCCACACTACCGCTGACAGAATGTCACTTGTCTAGAGCCTAAGCTTGAAATTGCACTGACGCGTGACGGGCTGTATATCATGTCATTCTGAGCCTCCAGACAAAGTGTCATTATACTGGATAACTTTTTTTCCAGTGCGCAAACTTTGAGAACCACTTCTGCCCATGTAAATGAACAACTTTCCCCAAGAAAGCCACAGTCAATTCCTAAAAAAAAAATTGAGTCTCCCATACAAATTGTGGTCAGTTGATGACAATTTTGTATGGGAAGTTCAAATTTTTTTTCTCCCTAATCCCGAGCTCGCATTACTCGCTCTTGCGCACCAAATAACATATTTGGTGCGCAAGAGCGAGTGATGCGAGCAAAATGTTAAAACCTCAATTGGAAAAATCGTCTCTATCTTAATATTGAAGTTGCCCTTTCTGTATTTCTAGTCGCTCACTTAGTAATTTAGTCGCACGGGTAGAATTTTAATATCTGAAATGGATTAATCACAACCCACTTTTTGTAAGCTCGTTCTGGATTTTATTATTAATCAATATTCGTCGTTAGTTTAGTTAATTTTTCGCTTACTCAAATTCATACCGCTCAAGTTATTAAAACAGTATCTCATCATCAGTCGCTAGGTTATTATTTTATTCGATCGTTTTATAATTTCCCTATGAGAAATAGATCACGTGATATTTCGACAATACCAAAATTTTTGACAATCACCTTCGCCACGCTACTGCTGACAAAATGTCACTTGCCTGGCCTAAGGACGAGAAGAGAAGTAAAGACAAACGAACGATCTAAAATGTTCGTATCTAACCGCATAACGCACTTTCGCCAGACGCGCAATGTATTTTCTGCCTTAGACGCCCATTGATGCTTATAAACATTTAACTGCTGGATATGAGTTTATCACGGGCCTCCTATAAGTTGGCAAGTGACCAAATAAGAAGAAATCTGTCGTATTTGTCTATTGAGGCTGTGCTCAACTTATAAAGATTTATTGAGCTCTTGTATCTTAAGCTGGCACCTTAAGTGAACTGGGACTAGAATAGTGAAGCATTATCGCAGCTTATCAAGAAGAGATCTTCAAGGTTAACCAACGCTTGCCAAGGTGACCAGGTGGATGGGTGACCATATTTACATTCTAGACTCCTCCGTGCCTCGGAGAGCACGTTAAGCCGTTGGTCCCGGCTGTCACTTGTAGATACTTGGCAGTCGTTACGGATTTTTAGAATCCAGAAAATCTGACAACAGTATTGCCAAGAAGTAGGTACCTACCGCGTAACTCAGTTAATGGGTTGTTGTGGAGGTCTGGTAGGCAGCCGCTCTACGTATAATCAAGTTTCACTGGGAGCCAACCCCAATATACTTGGGAAAAGGTTAGGCATATGATCACTAGAAGACCTCGTGGCTTAACGATACATGACGTAAAATCGAAATGTGTGGTTTTCACACGGGTCGATTTTTCAGGTTAAGCAACACGTGCTGAAGTCGGCCTGCATATGGTTGACCATTCATTATACCGGGGGTTCAAGTGCGCGGTCATATTTAAGGACGGTGTTCTGTATCTGCTAAACAATTAGGAAAAAATATCAAAGTAAAAAATAATGAAAATTCAGATCAGCTTTATGCCTTTATTTTTGTTTTTTAATTAAGAAAGTAAATAAAAAAGATGTGGATCAATAACCGTTATTGAAAATTTATCTGGTGTCTACCATAGTCTTGCCAAGAGGTGTCATGTTATTTAATTACTGAGTTGTTGAGGTCAGATAAGCAGTCAATCTCAGCTGCATCCCATTGGACTGGAAGCTGACCCTAACATAATCGGGAAAAATCTAGGAATATTGATTAGTCGGATATACAACGTGTAACAGAATAAACGCAATACCTCTTAAGGGGTCATTGAAGGCGAGCAATGGGTAGCTCGCCGTCCGATCAGAACAGGCCCGGGTTGACGGCGCGCTGTGTTCTACGCGCGCCAAACCAGCAGCAGTCAGCATGGGTCGGAGCCCGTTAGGGCCAGAGCCTGCCAGGGTTGCGGAATATGTTCGAAAGAGTTACCGCGGCCCTGGAAAGAAAGGCTCTAGGAGGTGGGTTTCAGTCAGTAAAAGTCTGACACTCCCTGCCGCTCCACCCAGAGCGGGAGGGGTCATAATTTGATGATTTCCCATCCTCAAAAAAAAAAAAAGGTGTCATTGAACTCATCATCATGAACAACTTTTACTATGCTACGAACACCGAAATCGCAAATAACAAAAACATCTGTTATATACCAGTCAGCTATAAGAAGACGTTTCCAAGCATTGAACGAATCCAAAAGGCAGATATTCGTTTTTACACATCATAAATACCTACTAAAATGTAGATACGTTAGCAAAATCTAATAACCCGAGTATTTGTACAGCGTCAAGTAATTCGTTTAATTTTCCGAATGGATTTTGTGTGTAGGTACATAATTTTTCCGTTACCACATCCATTAGGATATTGAGGTGAAAGTTATGTAACTTCAAGTAATCACTTATGTGGTTACCGTATGAGGCAGACGTGTTTTGTTGGGTAACCCTGGTAAAGTAAGGCTACTGCTTATGGGGTTGTTCAATCTATACAGGTTATTATGAGCGTTTACGACCTATGGAATTTCATACAAACTTTCAAGTCCTTATTTTTCGAAATGAAAAAACCGATTTGCATGAAACTTGGTATGCATATTATTATGCTATTTATCCAGGATTAAATAGTTAGACCAACATTCTTAAACGTCGTGGACAGGTTATAAGACTGTAATGGGTTCCATCTCATATTGGGTTAACTGGCAACGAAGAGGCTGATAGGTTGGCTAAATTAGCAATAACGGATGGTGATCATAATAGTTTAAAACTGTTCTATACGGAATATCTTAGTGTAGTTAAAAATAAATGCTATACCTCATTTAAAGAATATGTAATTTGATGAGAGAAGTAAAGAGAAAGGTATTTGGTTTAGAACGATACAGTGTCAGCCTCCTCGAATACCATGGTTTATGAATTATAAAGTAAGCAGAAATATTATAACTACAGCAAATAGGTTACGTTCAGGACACTATCCATCTAAGAAATTTGCATATTTAATGAAAAAAGTCGATTCCCCTAATTGTGATGTATGTGGGGTACACTTGATGATGTTCATCATTTATTATTAGATTGTAATAAATATAAAAATGACAGGGAATCATTGGTGCGTGAATTTAAATTAAATATGATGGATGTTGGTAGTTTTTTAGTTATATTAGCAAATCCCCTTTCGTCTGCTGCTATGAATCTATTTAAAATGTTCACGCGTCAGTGAAATCCTGTCTTATGATCTAGAATAGTATTGATTAAGATTGATTGTTTAGTTGTATTGTTTATTTATGTCTCAACGGGGCTGGCATGTTCTTTGAATAAAAGTCCCTAAAATAAAATATTTAAAAAAAAAAATTGTTAGTCGAAAACCTTTTCAAAAAAGGGGAAAGATAGAGTGATTTCTACTCTCTATAGAAAACAGAAAATCGCTCTTTCTGTCTTTCTGTCTCTGGTTTACCATTATTATAACAAAAATATCCAGGCCCTAAATGACTTACCACTGCTACCTAGATACCATTATTCTCGATAAGTGGCGGTTTATCGTCTCAAACTTTTAATAAACCTTGAACTTTTCCAGCTTCTACATTGTTTGTATAAATTTAAATCTAAACGCAAAGGCTATTTTTAATTTAATTCTGTCAGGACCAAAATAGTAAGCCTGGGCACGTTCCAAAGAATCCAATTACGTCTGTAAAAGATTTAAGTCTTTAAAATAAGCTTAACAATAGCCATTACTTATACCAAAACCCAGTCTATTGATGTTTTTCTTGTTATTATTTCTGCTTTAAAAGCTAGGATGAAATCCAGGTGGAAATTCCACCACATTTTTGTAAGGCTAATCCTCCACATATTTTACCGTACAGGGGTAATAAATTTCCAAAGTGCCGTCTACAAGTACGTCGGGTATATTTATAGTTCAAACCTAGTTTCGACTAGACTAGACGAATATATCAAAAACTATTTACTTTCACGACGAGTGCAACTCTAACGTACACGTTGGGGTATGAAGTTTATTTATCTAACTATATTTTACCCGCGACTTCGTACGCGCTTAACCCGCTTCTTCCCGTCTCGTAAGAATTTCCCAATCTCGTATAGTCTATAACCTTCCTCATGAATGTAGCAGGCTATTATATACATAAAGAATTTTCCAAATCCGACTGGTAATGCCAGATAATATTAGAGCGTTCAAACAAACAGACAAACTCTTCAGCTTTATTATATTACTATTTAGATTTTTAGTGCTGCGTTGTGTGATTATAAGGCTCTCTCTGACGGGCGTGACGCGACAATGAGAAAAAAACCGATGCTTGTGCATAGATATTACTTAGAAAAAGCATTCTCGTGTCATGTTTGCCTGTGAGAGCCCAAAGTAGGAAAATATTCTTACGTAAATAGGCCACAGTGGCAGTGGGCAGGGCACATTGCTCGCTGAACAGATGATCGATGGGGCCGAAAAGTTCTGGAGTGGTAACCGCGTACCGGAAGACGCAGCGTTGGAAGGCATAAGCTGGACCGATAACCTGGTGAGGGTTGCTGGTAGCCGATGGATGCGAGACGCACAGGATCGGTTGTTGTGGCAACACTTTGAGGAGGCTTAAGTATGTCCAGCATTGGACGTCTTTCGGCTGATATGATGATGGTGATGATGATGAAATAGGCCACTTCCTAGCATTATGCGCATCATAATATAAATGCATGCGTCTCCTTTTATGTAGCATTTGGGTTGTCATGTCAAAAAACTCGTGAATTATACTTATCCAACCCTTTGCACTGTTATCAAACGAACACCAGCGGACTTGCCTATGTTTACCTGAAATTCACTAATTTGAAAAATGCAAATGCATAATGTCTTAAAGTTATCCAGTTACTAATATAATTACCGTATCTTGCTTAGAGCGGCGGTGAAAGTAGGTGACCACATAATTTCCATAGCTTTTTCCTAAAACAATTTGTTACTAACCGGGAAATACCCAATGATTTTCAGGTATAAACAACATGAAAACCATAGATATTTCCGGTTATCATCATTTAATTTTTGTAATTTTCCTATTTCGCTTCTCAAAGTAATCCTACCAATATCCACTCAAGCTAGTTCCTTGAACCGGCTTTGTTTACGTTCTGTTATGAATATGCTTGCTTGATACAGCTTTGCCATGATCTGAATACAATGTTCTAGCTTATGGATATTCATAGTTCTAAAGCTAACAAAATGGTTTTTGGATTAAAAGCAAACATTGTGTTGAATGCAAGTCTTGCTATACTCAGCGTAAATTCAAAATGCATAGACGTATGAACCTTTTATGCAAGTCCTCGTTTGAATTTCCTCTTTCATTGTAACTTCTTGAATCTACAAGATTATTTTCCTATGCAGATAGCCATGGAGAGTTCCATTCTAAGCATACGGCTTATAGACCGGGTTCCAAACGTCGTGATCCAAAGAATCATCACATTCGTTTTTAATTAATTATATTTTTTTCGATCCACGTACATCTTTAACATTTTGATATGATAATCAGGGGATTTTTCCCTACACATTAGTATATTTTTCATCAACTGCGGTCCAATTTGATACCCATTCTCTGGTGAGTTCCTGTCGCCTCTTACGACACCCACGGGAAGTGATGGGATGGTGCTATTCTTTTAAGTCCGACAACATGGGGAACAATTTGATATAACACATAACTACCTATTATGTTTATTTACCTACGTTGGATTCTCGAGGAAAACCCTTTGAGCTCGTTATATATTTTAATGAAATGTTTCAGTTAGAAAAGGATTATGAAATAAACGACAAGTAAAACAAATTTTTCCGAGGAAAATATAAAAATAAAATTTCGCTCTCGTTTTATGAAACCAAAAAACGCTAATATCCATGGAAGACAAATTTAACACGAATCTGTCGCTTCTAAGTATTCAAATAAAGTGTCAGTCAGATGACATTTAGAGTCTTTTTTTATTAGAAAACTAGATTTTCCATGATGATAGGTATAGCTAAGGCTTCTCCCCCTTCTATAAGTTTAATTAAACGCATTTTTATCAGTAGTCACTATCATTATTATGCGATTTACTTTTTTACACTAGTAGACAAAAAAAAACTATGATCACTCATAGCTTTGCTGGGAGAGCTCGCCTTTTGAGCTTCTTCACTAGAGGGAGGTCATGAAAGAGGGTAGGATACTGATGATTGCTGTTTATCTTTAATTACCTTGAGAGGGACTGTAGAACGGGAAAGGGGGTTCATAAATTGTCACTATACCAACAAAAGTCTGAGATGTGTTTTTAGTGGCCGTGCTTTTAGCGTTTACATGCTATACTTTCTGTCTTTAAATAAGAATCCATAGTTTAATTATTTTGGTCTGCTAGTTTAAGCTAAGTTTACCTTTTATTTAAGACAATTCTGTATTAGTAGGTCAGTTCAAACTCAATGTCAACTCCACCTCCACCGACAAGTCGTTGACTATATCTGTCCACTTATGTATATTATTAATCAGTTCATGTAACAATAACATTTCCTGAACTCCATTCAAATCACAGAAGAGCTTGAACAATATTTCTCCTACTATCAAAAGACCCCTAGTTTACTACTTCGGTCATCACAGCATAGTTCGAATTCTTGGCATCTTTAAATGCTCCGCTGCCAGCTATTTTGGGAAAAGTTCCAAAACTCTTTAATGTGTTTGGTCCTGTTTTTACATTGGTGAATTCTGCGAATAGTGTTATAATGGTTGTCTTTTTGGAAATTATGATGAGGTATTGTCAATCACAATACGTCTAATAGGGAATTAATCTAGATGTTCTTATGTATAGTATACAGGATGTTCTAAAATAGCGTGTTCGCCGATACAATTGAAATGTGGAAAAAATAACCCAAACTCGTAAATTAAACAAATAAACTTTGAACATGTTGCCACTTTTAGAAGAAAATAATTATTAACTTTTATAAGAACACCTTTAAGAAAACTATACAAGTAAAAGTAAGGCAGTAAACATTTTCATCCGGTTGACTTAAGCTAGAATCTTTTCATCATTCATCATCATATCAGCCAAAAGACGTCCACTGCTGGACATAGGCCTCCCCCAAGTGTCGCCACAACAACCGATCCTGTGCGTCTCGCATCCATCGGTTACCCGCGACCCTCACCAGGACATCGGTCCACCTTTTGGGAGGCCTACCAACGCTGTGTCTTCCGGTATGCGGTCGACACTCCTGAATGTTGTGCTTATCACAACATTCAGAAAAAAAATCATTAAAATTTCCTTTTCATTACAGCTCTTCAAAAAATTCATCAGCTGTCTCCACTCTCCACTTAGCCCTTCTCAAAAGCTCTTGTAGAACCCTTGATTCAATTTTCTTACATTGTAATCAAAAACAGGGGTTACTACTTACGAGTCTAATCCCGTAGTCTCGCACAATGTGTGACCCTGTCACTTTAGCGCCAAGTTGTGATGCGTCATCTGGCAACCCTCTCTCGTGGTCAGGGGTACAATAGACCCGGCCTCTGTTAATTTTCTATGACCCATTATTTTATTATTTATTATGAGATGATAGCCCATTTTTTTGTTGGTGATATTAATTTAGTGAGTGAGAGGGTAATTTAGTGGTCACGCAATAATTTCTTAGGTAGGTATTATTATTTTGTGGTTGAAAGCGTTTTGTTATATATTGCAAATGAATATGATGGCGTTTTAAGTCTTACATTAGATATACTACTACGCTTTCGACCGTGTAATTAATTTCATCTTTCGCATTGACTCTTTGACAGTTAAAATCATAAGATAATGTGATGTTTAATGGTTTAATTGAAATAAGATTTAGATTGTCATTTGCGATTAGACCGTCCCATCGTACACTAGGTTAGACCGTTAATTTTAGTTGCCTTTGGTTGTGCGTAACAATAGAAAAATAATTATTTCAGCTGTAAAAATCAATCCACGTCAAATTATCAAGTCTGGGGTTGGTACTAAAGTTAAATTCTTAGATTTTTTTTAAATCAAGAATACGACAACGACCGATCGACGATCGAATCGTTTGCTAAATGAAAATCAATCATAATGGGTATGATCATAAATTCGATAATTGAACCTCCTGAAACACTGTGATTGGAACTTAGAAGGAATGTTTTTTGTTGGCTTTTCTTTAGAGTCTAGGTCTACGTCCTATGATATTTTCCACTTGAATGATTTAAAATACCAAGGTAAATAAAATGATTTCATCAAACTCACCATTTCGAGTAATAACATAAAAAAAATACTATTTTATTTAATGTTCATTATATTTTAAGTAATTTTAAATGAATAAAAATACAGTTGATTTCAAGTAATAATGAGTTTCTGTAATCAGCTCTACATTTGCCTTTTTTTTTTCAAATCTTAAACTTCGGTAGAGGGCTAACAGTATGTTCCAATATTTTTATTGTTATTTTTGTTCTGTGTTTCTTATAACCAATTACTTTTTACAAATATTTCAAATAGGTTTGATTTTTTCTAAATCTTCATACATTGACGCTCCAGCCTATTCTGTACACATGTTTTTATTAACCTTTTTCTTGTGATGTACGTATGTTACGACATAAACAATAAAGTACATAATAATTATGTAATAATTACATGCTTTTAAAAAGAGTTTTAATGATCTTATATAAATCATGAACCAACGATGTGGTGAATGTGAATAATAGGTAAGTTAAGAAACCAACCAGAATTTAATTGGTTCACAAATTGGTAAGCATTTTTATTTTAATGAAAAGTTCGATAGCAAGTCATTCGTATTTTGTGACTACACAAGTTATTAAAAAGTAAAATACATAGTTTATAAATAAATAAGTACATACAAGTGAGATTCAATTTTCAGCTTTATGCCTCTTAAGATAACTCTCACATAATATATCAAATCACGAATTACTTAACAAATTGCGTTGTTAGCAAAAACTTTATTGTGCTGTGTTGTTACAATCCGGAAATAATAAGCGTTCCCGGAAAGATCAAACAGAAAAGAGAGGTTACGAAAATTAATTATACTTTACAAACCTTCGACTTGGTGTAACTTTGTAATTGATTGTAATTAACAACATTATGTCACAACACAGCAGTTTCGTCATGCGTGTATAATATTAATTGCTTAATTAATTACTTTGTTCGTCTTTGAGCCTTCAACGTATCCTTTATTTGGGGCAAAAATTTGAAGTAACCTTGACATGGGCGCAATTAGTTTGTTTGACTTTTGGTGCCTAAAATGACTGAATACGTACCTATTTTCGGATAGCCTCGTTATAAATCTGTGTAAATTAAGCGAACATATACGACGTATATTCTTCTGCAATGTGGACCGCTTAATACTCGATACCTACACGCTGCCTCCAACAGCCATCTTTGTCTTGTCTGACCATCTTCCGGTTCTACCTTGAAATCACATCTAATCCTTATTAATTTTACAAACGCGAAAGTTTGTATGTATGGTTGTTTGTTACTCTTCCACGCAAAAACTACTGAAAAGATCTTGATGAAATTTGGCACAAAGGTGGAGTCTTTAATAGTGGTACATGGGCGGACTGTAACAAGGCATTCTCTACCAGTCAGCTTTTGGGTTAAAAAAGACTACACTGTTTTATTATAGTCTGGAATAACACATAGAATACTTTCCATCACGGGAGTATGTTCCCTTGGAATAATTTTCGACACTCAGAGCCTCGGAGCCGCGGGCCGCAGCTAGTAGAACACAAAATAAAGTTTTAATTTGTAGAATTCCTCATAACTCATTATTTTGTTTGTGCCGAAAAAGTGACAACTACACACATTCACATCATAAAGCATAACAAAAGAAACTGAATAAAACATTTCTTCAAGTTATGCTGTGAATTGATCATGAGTTTAGGATCTGAACAAACTAAAAAACAACTAACAAGTGAAATAGAAAACTTTTCACAACTTTCAAAAAACATTATTCGAATCAAGTCTTACGAGATGGAAAACTCCAAGTTCAAGAACACAATACACACGCAGCTGTTTCACGAATTTGAAAACTGTGAGCAGAATAATGAAGGAATAACCAAATATAAATTAAGATTATAATTCTGGGGATTCAAGAAAAATAAATCCTTCGAGTTATTCTTGTTACAATTTGCCCTCAACTCGCGGCGGAGGGTTAACGCAATTACAAATCTCTGGTCATAATATTTCAAAGACATAAAACGAGTTCGTTTACCCACGAATGAACGTTCTGATTTCAAACAATAAAATTCAAAAGCTCACAATTGGTTTAAAATCGTACATATTGCTTTCGTTCCATATTTGTATTTTGAAAAAGGGCAAATCTCCGTAACATGTACCGTAATTGGCTCATAAAAGGGCTTATTCAAATATAAGGTCCGGGTTTGAATGGGGACGAACATGAATAGTATATTTGGGTACATTAACGGAATGAAAGAACGAATTGCCGGCCACTAAATGAGACAGTAACGCTGAATTATGAGGAAGCGGTGTACCTTTGTGTTTTTATTGGTATCGTTTGCCCTTGTGGGTGGAAGAGTAGTGCCCAGGTACAAGATAAAAAATTATCTACAGCATTTTTGATAATCTCTTATTAAGTTTTTAAAGAACAAGTAACAGTCGGAAACACGCCAACAGTGATAAAACTAGTTCAGTACTAGTGAAAGTAAACTAGTTCAGTCTTACTGACTAAAACCCATCCGTGCTCTTCCTGGTGCCCTTTGCTTTCCAGTGCCGCGGTAACTCTTTCGAACAAAATTCGCAACCCTGGCAGGCTCTGGCCCTGACGGGCCTCGTCTACTATGCTGACATCTCTTTGAGGCGCGCGTGGAACACATCGCGTCATCGACACGGGCCTGGCTTTGATCGACGGCGAGCCACCCGCAGATCCGCGCCTACGGTGGCCGGGAATCGCCCTGCTCAGTACTAGTGCTAGTGTAGTGATTCTGGTGTGGGACGATAAGACGCATTTTTCACAACGGAATCATGAAGACTTTGGCACGTCATACTGGTCTCATATTCAAATAAACAGGCTAGCTTTAGGTCCAAATGTTACCACTAATGTACAGTCGAAAAAAGGAATTTGTGTGTTTAAAATGCCAAGAGTTTGATTATTTACTATTTAGACAGACGATTTGTTTTATGTATTGTCAATGGTGTGTGACTAAAGAAAATATTAAGTTTTAAAATGTATAGATGCATTTTATTTTAAGCGTAATAGACATTTCACTTACAGTCTCTGCGGTCTCTATATAAAGAAGAACCGACCTTATTTGGGATACACTATAAATTTCTTGGTGGCCATCTTTATCAGATGCGTTGTAGCTTTGGGAATGCTTTTAAATTGCACCAGTATAGTTATTGCAACTGCTTGCAGTTGTTTTTAAAAATATTAGAAATACCTTATTCATGGATAGATATTTTCTTTGTATGTAGGTATCTGAAAAGTGCAAGTAAAAACCTATACCTTTTTATGTATGGGAAATCATCAATTTGTGACTCTTAAGCTCTGGGTGGAGCGGAAGGGAGTGTCAGACTCTTACTGACTAAAACCCATCCGTGTGTCTCTTCATGCCCTTTGCGTTCCAAGGCCGCAGTGTCTCTTTCGAACAAATTCTGCAAAAGAAACCTACACCTACAATTTTATTTTATTTCTTATGACAGTTTCAAGACTCAAAACAAAAAAAAATTGTCTTGGCGCCTTTTTTCTGCTTTGGTTAATCGTGATAGTGCTCCTCTCAAGTAGAGAGGAACACTTCTTCAAAGCCCTCCACACTTCCTGGCGTTATGCCTTCTCCGGCTTTTCTCCTGTAAACGCCTCTAAGTATTCATGGTAGCATTTTCTAGGTCCCCTCGGCGTTGATGTCTCCCTCGTCTTCTGGATCCTACTCCCTGATAAGACCTTGACCATTAACTGTCATTTTGCATTTAAGGCTCAACCAATCTCACTTATCCAGCAGACTTATTGCCAACATTGGTGCTCGATTTGGCAGGCTTAACCACCATAAAATGTTGCATGCAAAAGTAAATAATTTATTCACCTTTGTATTAAAAGTCATTCATTCTAAGCTTACTTAGGCCCAAATGGTCGGTAAACGATTCAATTGCCCATGTTCAAGTCACGCATTAAACATTATAATAGTATACGATTTGTCGCCTTCGAACATTAATATTACCCTTACCGGTTTCTCTGACTTGTATGGCAAATAAAGCACACAATTTATTGCCGTATTTGTATACACTAGGAACACGCCCCGGCGTCGCTTGGCTGGCGGAAATATTGCGTTTCAAACCACAAGGTACGGGTTGAAATAGTAAACAGAATGTCATGAGCAAAGGCGTTGTGTGCTCTCTGCTTTACGTTCACAAACTTTTGTGAATTTTAGAACAAACTTCTCTGTGCTTTTGGGATTAAAGTTTTTCAATAAATTGAAAAGAACCTGTTTTTCTTGCATAGAATAGACTATATCCCTGAGTTATGTATAGGGCAACGAAATGCGACGAAGATGAGTTTTTGCGTCCTTTTGTTTGCTGAAAACACCAGTCTGTATGCCAACGAGAGTGATTAAGACTTATGATTTTTTTTGGTGGACAGGAAAGCTACGTTTACTACTGAAATTTTCTGAACAATATTATGATAAGGCCTTCTGCGAAATAAGGTCTATTCTTGTTTAAACTCTCAACGTTTATGAACTTAAAATATCATTCAAATAAAACTTTAAATCGACTATGGTTTTTTATTCTGTTTCAAATATAAAACGAAATTATTCAGTTGGATGAGTCAAATAATTGAAAAGTTAAAAGAATTTGTGGTTTCATTTCACTAGATTGCCGTTTAGTAGTTTTGAAGCTATTTTCATTTTATTATTCACGTTTCAAGATTAACAGATTTTTATGTTTTAGGTTGAAGTTTCTATGAAGGCTTGAAGTTTATTGTACTATTATTTTAATGTTCATTGGTGTTTGCTTTTATTTTTAAAGCTCTAGATAAAATAACTAAATACTTAGGCAGTCTAGAACAATTTTCTAAGTGTGATTGGAGTCAAGCTCAAAATATTATTTAATGGAACATAAACCAGTGTAGTGTAAAGACATGCGTTTTTGGCTATATCAGATTTTTAGAATTTGTTAATTAATAATATGTACCTATTGGTGTTTTCTGCGGTCTCGTACCCGGAAGCTTATCCATCGGAAACCCATACCTAATTTTATTTCTAAGATGAATTATGAATTTGCACTCGGCATAAATATACCATTGTTTTTATGAATGCAGAGTGCCAATTCTACTCATTTTTAAGCTACGTTTGCATCTCATTCACAATCTGTCAAAAATGTATGGAATAAATTTCCATACATTTTTGACATTTTTTTTTTTTTTTTTTTTTTTTTATAGGATGGGAAATCATCAAATGACCCCTCCCGCTCTGGGTGGAGCGGCAGGGAGTGTCAGACTTTTACTGACTAAAACCCACCCTTAGTCCTCCTAGTGCCTTTCTTCCCAGGGCCGCGGTAACTCTTTCGAACAATTCCGCAACCCTGGCAGGCTCTGGCCCTGGCGGGCCCCGTCTCCGTTGCTGACTGCTCGTTGCTGACGGCGCGTTTGGAGTGAACGCGCCGTCGACTCTGGCCTGACCTGATCGGACAGCGAGCTACCCATTGCTCGCTGTCCGCAGGCGTCAGTCACTGCGCCTTGCCCAGGAGCGTCAGTTCCTGAGAGGCGCAGCGACTGACGTACGTCTGGAGGAGGCGAAATGGGGCCATTACTGGCACTCCATTCTCGCCCCCTCCCGAGCAGTTGCAGCGGCGGCGACGGTGGCGGCGGCTGCGGCGGAAGCGACGGCGGCGGCGGCGGCGGTGGAGGAGGGTTTCTTCCTCGTCCCGGCCCTGGCGGGTGGACCGCAGGCTTTGCCCCCAGCCCAGTGATTGGCCGGCTTGCCAGCTGCCGCACATGCGAAGCAGTGCGGCGCGGCGTCACACGAGCCGGCCCTGTGACCGGGCTGACCACAGCGGAAGCAGTGGTCACTGCGGTCCACCTCCGAGGTGTAGAGTGCTCCGACATGGTTGCCAACTTGGCAACGGAAGCACCTCAGAGGTCTGGGCTCCAGCAGTTTTACCTGCGCGGAGACCCAGCCCACCAAGAGCCTTCGGCCCTCTGAGATTTTCTTGGCCGCCGACACGGGGCAGCTCACCACTACGGTTCGCATGCCCGTGTTGTCAGGACGGATGGTGCCCGCCTTCACCTCCTCTGCAGAGCACCCCCCCGTCCTGACGACGGCGGCCAACACCTCCTCCTCCGTGACGGAGTCGTCCAGGCCCAAGATGCGCATATCTATGCACTTCGTGGGTCTGGACACTCGGACGTCATCCGCGCCCAGGGACGCCCTAAGCCTTTCGGCTAGAGCGTCCGCGGCCGGACCGCTGCCTGCTCCAGGGATCTCGAGCATCCTGGCCCCGGTCATGGTGACCCTGAGCCGGAGACCCCCGACGATGCCAAGCTCACCGAGGTTGATGGCCTCCTTGGCCTTGGTGAGCGTGTTGGCATACGTCACGCCCCTCTTGACCGCGTCCGGCTGCAGCGTTAAAACTACAGCCGCGGTCTTCGGGGCGCGGAGCGCAGCCGCGACGCCTCGCGCTCGCTGCCGCCGCCTTCTCTCCTGCCTCTTTGCCGCCCTGGCTGCCTTGCCCGCCTTCTTCTTCTCCCCGGCCACTTGCCATTCGGCTTGAGCCGGGGGAGGAGCTGAAGGCGAGGAAGCCGGGGGGAGCTGCTGCTCAGACGGCGTAGGAGCCTTCGCCGTCCGCGCAGCAACCCCACCCTTCCTCTTCCTTCCCGGGGCCGGGTCCGGTTTTCCCGGCACCGGCTTCGCGGGTGCCGGCCCGGACCCTTTGTCCTGGCCGGACGACCCCGGTATGGCAGCCACGGCGGCCGCGTACGACGCCGCCTTCCGGCCTGGAGCCTTCCCACTCGCCGCTAACGGGGGGCGCAGGACGATGCCCTCCAGGACGGAAAACCGAGCCTGGAAGGCAGCCATCTCCTGCCGCACCAGGTCCAGCACCTGGCTCTCCTGCGGCACGGGCTGGCCGTCCTTCTTGCGCCCCCCTTGCGGCGCCCCCTGTGGGCCGGCTCCCCGGAGCCTGGCCAGGTCTGCGCGGAGCCCCTCGTTCTCCTTTCGGAGACGCTCCGTGGCGGCAGCTAAGCGGGCGACCTCCGCCCGCAGCTCGGACATCTCGTCCGGCGGAGGCCCACCCCTGGTAACCTCCGCTGCCGCCAGAATGGAGGCCATCGCCTCGCTTATGGCCTTGTTCTTAGAGGAAAGCTTCCTCTTCAAGGCCACATCGCGAAGCGCGGCCTCCACCACCTCCGCAAACCCGGCCCTCCGGTCATCCGGCTCGCCGCCGGAGGACTCCGAGCCATGAGCCCCACGACCGCCATCTTCGGGGGGTCGTCCAGCATCCTTGGAGGCAAGGACTCTGCCCTTGCCTCCCTCTCGGCCCTTACCCCGCCTGCTGGTGGGGATCTTACGGGCCGAGGCCACCTCTTCGCTACAAGACGACCCCCGGTCGTCTTGCGGCCTAGGCCGCTTGCGGAAGGACCTCGAGTCCTCCGCTGCAGTCCCTGCCCCCTCGGGTTCAGAGCTCGCCGAGCTAACTGTCACCAGGTCGTCGGAGTCCAACTCGGACTCCGACTCTGCACCCGGGTGACGCTCAGGCGAGCCCCTCCTCCAATACAACGCGCCTCTTGCCGCGCTTCGCCCGACCGACGCTTTGTCGGGCGATTCAAAGTCGAACCCGATCATGTCCTCGAAGGACGGCTTGGATCGGGGGCCTCCTCGGCCACTGATGCCCTTGGCATGCGGAATGTGGACAGCACTGTTGCCCCCCCCAGAATACGAGGGGCTTGACGCACGAGGCGTGGCGGATTCCCGGACTGCTGTGCAGTCCGAACCGCCCTGGGGTACAGAATCTCTTGCAGTACTGTCCATTAGTTTCCTTTTAAAGGGTGCGGTCCCTAACTCCCCTCCTCTCTCCCTCTCTCTCACTGCTTGCTCGCTGCCCTCACAGTCACGTCTGATGATCAGACGCGTACCAGAGAGCAGCGAGCAAGCCAATGAGACGCACACCGTCCGAGGACCCGAACACTGCTCAAGTCTCCGAACGGTGTGCCCCTCTTGTGTCTCTCTTGGTCTGGTCTCTCACTTGGGACCTTCCGGCATGAGTGGCTCTACCGGCAAAGCCCCCAAGATCATTGAGACACGCAAGCCCCACCACGACGGCAACGTGGAGACACGGTTGGTGGGGACATTTTTGACATTTTGATTGGCTTTTATGAAAGATTTCGAATTAAATGCAAAAGCGAACGTTTCTTAAAAGTTAGTAGAATGGCCCTCAGGTTTCAGGTTTCTAGATCAACTGGTTTAGAGAGTGCACTATTTGTCAGTGAATGACGTTTAGTAACTAAATTTAAATGATGGCTGATATTAGAATTAGGTAAGTGATATGAAGTGAGTTATGGCTATAGCTGCAAATAAATCGTTGAATCCATATCTCCCAAAGGTTTTTCTGAAGATTTTGCCATGTGCGTGAAGACTACCTTTGGACACTTGTTTTTTACCGACTTCAAAAAAGGTGGATTTTCTCAATTCGGTTGTATTTTTTATGTTTGACAATTAACTCCGACAATTATATCTAATACGATTTGAAAAATAAAAAAGACAAAAAAGGTACTAGAAAAGATACTTTCCGATTGGTCCCATTGGAATTTCATCAAAATCGTCAAATGATGAAGCTTTCTCATACTAAAAACAAAATAAATTGTTGCAGTACCTAATAATATTATTATGAAAGAGGACAACAAACGAATTAACCTTTCCCAACATAATAATTCCCTTTCCGTCCAATTTGGCAAAAATATTCCCATATAATTGATAATAATAGTTAAGCTCCTCTAAGGGGGAGATCGGGCAAAACGGACCACAAGTATGATGTATTGCTCAGACGCCATCGTTCTTGTTTAGACAAGTGGCGCTGCGGACGACAAATTGTTTCATTTTCCGTACTCCACTACCTACGTATATTGACTAGTTTGCTGAGGTACGATAAAATGAAAAGTAATTATCACAAGTAGTCTAGCCTTTGCTGTTTTTCAAAAAAATAACAATGAATACAACCGAACAAATTAAACCATTAAACATAATTTAAACCATAATATATTTGTTAGTAATTATTAAAACACCTATTCTACAACTTTGAATAAACTAGGTACCTATTTTTCCTTCCTCATAATTCCTAATGTTAGTAGTAGATATCCTACTAATATTAGTAAGACTTGAAAGCTTTTGAAGATGGATGGATATTCGTAACAAATCTAAACTGTTTTTATAAAACTCAACAGTAATAAACATAAGAGTAACACGTAAACGGTTATTTTATTTAAAAAATACCCCCTAAATCTATGCCCCCCGCACATAAAAGGAGGCAATATTAGCGCGGGTGGAGCCGCGAGCGGCACCTATATGCAACTCGTATTAAATGACTCCTTCCGCTCTGGGTGGAGCGGAAAGGATTGTCAGACTCTTACTGACTAAAACCCAGCCGTGTTCCTTCTAATGCCCTTTGTGTTCCAGGGCCGCGGTGACTATGAGTTAAGCTCCTTACGAACCACAAGTACCCATAACATATTACATACTTCAAACACCATCGCTCTTGTTTACTGAAGAAGCGTTGCGAACGCAGAGCTCGGAATGCCGCAGTGGCTAGAGATGGCATCGTCAAAATATTCGTGGTTTGAGCTCAAGGGCATCTGCACTGAGCACAAGTTTCGAATTTCTTAGGGCTTGTTTTTGAAATGATGGTTTGGAGTTAAAGCGTGTTAGATCCTTGTTCAATAGAACTGAATATTCTTTATAATGCACATTATACAACGTGTAACAAATTAAACGCAATATATCTTAAGGGGCCATTGTACTCATCATTATGAACAACTTTTACAATGGGACCAACCCCAAAATGGCAGTAAAAATCAGCTGTTCAGCGGCCCTACCATGACGTATTAAAGCGTGAGTCTTTCGAGCGAGGAGGGATGGCGCTAGTACATCATTGTACTCATCATTATGAACAACTTTCACTTGCCCTTGAGAGGTATTGCGTATATTCTGTTACACGTGACACAATGGGCGGCCTTATCGCTAAAAGCAATAAGCTTCCAAATTGTATGTTTTTTTCGGGTTAAAGTTAATAAAGTCAGAATTAAGGAAGCCAGAATAGGAATGATTCCTGAGTAAAAAATATTATGATTCTATTTAGTCCGTCAGTTAGATTATTGAAAAATATTGTATACCTACGTATTTTTTTATTATGTCAACTCAATAAAAAATTACGAAGATAAAACGCATCAAAGATCATTGGGGCCTGTGACACCACTTCGAATGAAAGCGCGTGAACTATCTTTATCGAATGGCTTCAATATGTCAAAACTTCACCGACGATCGATAGGTTTTGACAATAATTCCGTCGCTATCAATGTCTGCTGAGTCGTTTCGGTACTCTGTGGTCACGAACGACAAATTATTTCATTTCCCTTCCACCGCTGACGTAATGGTGCTATTGTTTGACACCCGAACGTGTAGGCATGGCCTTATTTTTTCGGCCAACTTTCTTCGGTGTTCGGGCCATCTGTTGTTATCTCGAATATGTTTTGGTATTAGGTTTCTGAAGCGCTTTTAGTGCTCGAGGGTCATGTTACTGAAAGAAAAAACAGCTGGATTTATGGTTGTAGGATGTTGTGGGGCTTTTTCATTAAGTGTTTGTCCGTTTACAGTTATTATAGATTTGTAAAACAACCTAGATATTTTTTTTTGTTTACTGTGTTAATAAATAAACGTTATTGTTTAACACAAAACAAAGTACCATTCCTAAATCAAATAACGCTTATTTCTTCAAGGGTAAATCAATTAACTATACAATATTCTATGTTTAATAAGGATTGAACAATCAACAAGTAAAAGTAAGGCAGTAAACATTTTCATCCGGTTGACTTAAGCTAGAATCTTTTCATCATTCATCATCATATCAGCCGAAAGACGTCCACTGCTGGACATAGGCCTCCCCAAAGTGTCGCCACAACAACCGATCCTGTGCGTCTCGCATCCATCGGTTACCCGCGACCCTCACCAGGTCATCGGTCCACCTTGTGGGAGGCCTTCCAACACTGCGTCTTCCGGTACGCGGTCGCCACTCTAAAACTTTTCGGCCCCATCGACCATCTGTTCTGCGAGCAATGTGCCCTGCCCACTGCTACTTCAATTTGGCGATCCTTCGGGCTATGTCGGTAACCTTGGTTCTCTTGCGGATATCATCATTCCTGATTCGATCACGCAAGGAAACTCCGAGCATTGCCCTCTTCATTGCCCTTTGGGTGACTTTAAGCCTTCTGATGAGGCCCATTGTGAGCGACCACGTTTCGAGTCCATAGGTCATCACTGGCAACACGCACTGGTCATAGACTTTCGTCTTGAGACACTGTGTGTGACACTGTCTGTGTGTGTGTAGTCCACAAACGCTAAGCAGAGGAACAGATTATACTCTTCGGTCTTCTGTATAACCTGCCACAGCGTGTGTATATGGTCTACGGTGCTGAAGCCTTTTCGGAATCCTGCTTGTTCGGGAGGCTGGAAGTCGTCAAACCTGCGTGCGAGACGGTTTGTGATGACTCTGGAAAACAGCTTGTAGACATGGCTCAGAAGTGAGACGGGCCTGTAATTCTTAAGCAGGGCATTGTCGCCCTTTTTAAAGAAGAGTACCACCACACCTCTGCTCCACGCTTGTGGCGTTTTCCCCTCGAGTATGACGGAATCGAACAGTTTCTGAAGGGCCTTAAGGACTGGTTTTCCACCCGCCTTCAGGAGTTCAGCCGTTATTCCGTCCTCCCCCGACGCCTTGTTGTTTTTAAGCTGCTTTAGAGCCATCCTAATCTCATACAGGCTGACGTCCGGGCTGTCTTCGGTATAATGCCGGGTCAATCTAGCTCTTGGGACATTCGCTATATTTACTGCGGGTATGGTCATTGACGTGTAATACCTGTCCATAGAATATCTCGATCTCCCTCAGAAGCTCCGATTTGGCGGATATGGTTCTGCCATCGTCGGTCTTCAGTTTTGTGAGCTGGCTCTGCCCAATAGACAAATCTCTTGCAAAGACCTTGGAGCCCTTATTCCGCTCTATCGCGTCTTTAATTTCAGTATTAAAGCGGCGGAGGTCGCTGTTCAAGGACTTGGAGATCCGTCTATTGAGCTGCCGGTATTTGCACGCATCGTCTGAAAACTGCAGAATCATCTCCCGCCTCTCCTTCATGAGCTTGAGAGTAGGATCAGAGAGCCTCTTGGTCTTATCTGTACGGCGAGTCTTCTTGAAGAACTTAGACCCGACCGTATGAACAGTTTCCACGAACCCATCGTTGTATTCGTCCACGGAGCTCCCTAGGCACTCGAAACGATTTTGAACGATTTTTCGATTTTTCATCATTATTATTCCATCAAAATCATCTTACATGTATTGTTATTCTTATAATATCATTATAATACGTATCTACTTATTATATTTATTCCTAAATCCCAATACGACAGTAATTGGCGAACGTTGCCAAAAGAAATTGTGTTACCGTTTGCCAATAATAACAATATCGTTGATAGGACATCTCATGCCTTCCGGATATAACAGATTTGCTACACATCAATAAATTTTATGTTCCAACGCGCACATTCCGACTTCCGATATCAAAGAAAATTTGGGACAAGGAGTGGAGCCTATACAGCCAATATAACACAAAGCCTTGACAATAAAGTCTTGAAGCCTACCCCATGCCAATGTTAAAGCTTTCATCAGAAAGCAACGAACCAGTTCGTTTTAAGCTTATTGCTTTAGATTTGAAATTGGAACAATATGGCGCTCAAAAGTTTGTTAAGAAATTTTGAAGGGCTTCGGACGGGATATTGATTTTGTACCAGTTTTGTAATCAAAAATCTGTAATTAAATGGCAGGAAATTTTGAGGCTTTTGTTGCTGTGTTTGTGTGTAATTTCATTTTCTTGATGGAGATCTTAGATTTGAGTTTGTGAGATCAGAAGCTGTCTGGACGAAGATCTTGTTAAAATCACTATTTTAACATGACTATAAATAAACATACAGTTCTTGAGAATCTAATAGTGACATTTCACGATAAGGTTCTCAAAAATTATACATAATTTGAAAATTAGAAGAATTAGAAAAAGTTATTTGAGAATTTTCTAGAATGTGTGCATTATAAATAAATAATCATAATGTAGGCATTAAAAAAACAGCTCAAACTTGTAATTGATGATTACGGAACTAACGAGATTGCAAATGATTTCTACTGTATTAGGCTTAATATAATGAGTTCTGTTTTTTACGTCAACGTAAACATTTTCAAACCCACGGCCACGTAACCTGCAAAAGATGCAACTTGTTAGTAAATATTATCGCGGAGCTGCATAGTTTGTGTGGACGTTTGTGTTCTAATAATTTGTCTAATTTCAAATGGACTTAGGCAGCCATGTTTTCTGGACATTTTTTAGGTTCAATGCAAACAAAAATATTTACGGGGTTAGTTTTAATTAATTGATTAATATTTCAAGGGCTGTAATTTAATTTTCGAATCAAGTCTAAAATTGTATACAAAATCAGAGGGCCAATTCCACTAGTTTTAAGCAACATTCGCATCCACATGGCTGTCTGTCAAGAAAGCCTTAATTTTCATACATTTTTGACTGATTGCGACTGAAATGCGAATGTGAACGTTGCTTGAAAATGAGTAGAATTGGCACTCAATTGTTTGCTAGATCAACATTTTACAATAGTGTCAATCAGCCTGGCATTTTTCCAATTATGTATATTAGCTTTGGTTTCCAACCTAACTGAATGCAGCTGTGACTGCATATCTGACCTCTTAAATCCCAAACAGGAACTGGGTAACACGTCATCCTTTGTCAAGACTGGTGTCAGATTTTCTCGGTAACAACTGTGAAAGATCTTCAAATTATAGCCATAACCATCGGATTACCGTGCTTTCTAATCTTCGTTATTTAATGGATGGTGGCCCCTCCAGGATTTAACCTTAGTATGCATTTTTTACTTAACATAATCATCATCATCATATCAGCTGAAAGACATGCACTGTTGGACATAGGCCCCCCATTTGAGGGTTAGCGATCGCAGTGTAGCTGTAGCAATGTACCTACAGATAATGCTGCTGCCCATTTTCTGGTGAGTCCCTTAGTCGGCTCTTACGACACCCACGGGCAGTGATGGGATGGTGCTATTCTTTTACGTCCGACCCATACGGAACGGAATATAGGCTCAGGCGGTAGTTATTATAAAGCTACGAGCTTTCCTATTTATAATGGCTTAACGCGAAAAAGTGAAGAGAGTTGATGTTTTTATTTTCCAGAATTTTGGTTGGGTCCCATAGTACAAGTTGTTATACTATAGAGGTAATAATGACGACGTAATTTTAACCCCTCAAAATTTCCAATGAATTAATAATCAACCTAAATAGAGCACCTATACATTTTTCAATATATAGGTGCTCTATTATTTATGGGTCATTACTTTTCCTAATAACCCTTCTCGGGGATACGAACTTCTACGTATTATTTTCCCTCAGTAAAAATGTCGAGGATCATGTTAAATGTCTAGTTTAGCCGGCTTTATGCCTTTACCTTCTTTATTGAAAGTAAAAATGTCAATAAATGTGGGCGGGTCAGTGAACGCCTATTACAAAATTCAAAATGAAGAGGGTCTAGGGGATAGGTAATCATTAAGTCATTAACATTATCGTGTCTCAAAATCTGAAGTACCTAACGAACATAAAGAGTCTTTGAACAGCTTCATGAAATCTTGGCTAAGATATATCACGTTATCTCATAGTCCAAGCATCCATTCTTTGTTCTATTGTCTCAAAAGCTAGTGAAACGCCTGGCTAACAAAGGGATGCTGAGTGAGATAGACTAACTATCTAAGCATTCTGATTCGTATGGGTATTGTTCTAAGATAAATTTGGAGTAGTAATTTTGTCTAATAGTTTGCTGATCCGAATCATGAACGCCTAAAGACATATTTGTAAGGAGGTTCACTTTAAAATTGAACTCAATTTGTGCTTTGCTTTGACCTTTATTTTAAAATTCTTTTATTATGCGCACAGCAAAGGAGTGGAACTCTCTGCCTGCGTCTGTGTTTCCAAAAGCTTACAGCCCTAATCTCTTCAAAGTTAGAGTGACCAGGCTCTTTCTGGGTAAGCTCGCTCCATCGTAGACTTTGTCTCTGTCATATCTGACATTGACTAGAGTCAAGAACAAACCCATCACTAATAAAAAAAAAAATATTATCGATGCTTCGGACCACAATTTCACCTGATGGAAAGCGGAGGTGTGGTCGACGATGGAGCACGCTTACTTTTAAGACTCCCAGGTTGTATCAACCGGGAAACACAAAACCGCAAGGAACTTCACTTCTGGCCTGCTTAGATTCTGTGCACGACGCCCTGAGGTAACCTCGGTAGTAGGCGCAAGTAGCGACGTGGGCAATCTAATGATAATTTCTTATAAACAAATCAGATCATAGGAGTCTTATAAGAATGTGTGTGTAATTGATGTAAATTGTTATTATTTTATGTAAAACACTAATTTAGAGTTAGAAAATGGTTAATTATTGTATAAGATAAAGTTTTAAGTTGTTAAAAGCATTAATTAGAGTCATATGTTAGTTATAGCAACTAAAATAGCAATAATTGTGTGTTAAATACTTGATACTCACTCAAATTATGTAAATGAACTTACTAAACTTATGTAAGAATGTAAAATGAGAAAATAAAGGTATATACCACTGTGTATTTTAATAATCCTGCCTCTACGACGTCCACAACAAGAATAAACAAGTTTGGGGCGCCACATGTCGTTTTTATAGTAGTGAAGCGGGGGACGGGGGAATATAAATATGCCCGTAACTTTGACCTCGCGCCATAGCGTGATGGGACGTCGTAGAGGTAAGGTCAATAGGTCATAAGATAGGTTTTAAGGTTCTCTATTAGAAAAATAGAGACGCGCCAGCTCAGGGTGCCTGTAAATAAAAGTATAGTAAATAAATGCTATCGGGGGTGAGGAAAAGGGATCGCTGGCCAGCAAAATGGATCGCTGGCCAGCTCAAAACGGTTTTGTATAAAAGGAGCTGCGTGTTTTAGCAGCTCCGTAGTTCGATTCAACAAGCTCAGTGAGAGAAACCTCTGTCCGTCAAGTCAGCCAGCTTCCCATTAAGTCCTCGCCGCCGTTTGCCTCTGAACAATTATCTTTGTGTTTCATTTCAACAGAGTTCAGGCGATCCCGAACAGATTCACACAAAAGAGCCATAACCCCGTTTGACAAGTTTCATCAAAACCCGTACAGCCGCTAAGGCATGATTGATTCACAATTTAAAATATATAATATATGCTCTTTATAAATATTAATTTGAAGGAGACGCATTATCTGCTTCGCAGGATCTTCGCAAAACATCTAGACATTTGCAAAAACATATAATATCTGGGCCGTTTATGCCATTTAATAAGGGTTGAGCCTGTTTCTATCAACCGGGCACAAATTATTCAGACTTTGTACTACTACTGAGTCAGATGGTAAACAAATAACACTTTGCCCGACCTGGGAATCGAACACAGGACCTCATGTTCAACAATAGCGCTTGCGACCATTCTGTAAATAATGGTGCAAATCACGTCAGTCTGTTTCGCATTCAAGAAGAAACAACGCGACCCCATAGACCGACACAAAAACAACTTACTTTATGAATATGATTATAGATTCCCCATTTCAGAACCAAACATGCTACAAACAAAAAACGCAATCATAAATATTTTATAGAAGACCCTTTTTTATTCATAAAACAGACATCGTTTGACTTTATTAACCTTTCATGGCAGGACCTGGCATATTGTAATATTTTCCGCTGAATGAATATCAAATGAACCGTATAATTACAGTATGAAAACTGGACAAATGATTTGACCTGTACGGAAAAAGCTTAATTTGTTGACCTTTGACCTTTGTCTACCAATTTGGTATGATGTGACAAAGTAAGGTCATGGAATGATAAGAAGAAAATGCGTACGTTTTTTTTATAAGAAGGTTAAAATAAACGTCTGTATTTAAAGAACATGAATTATAAAACCCACCAAGTTTTTATAACAATTCTAAAAGTTAGCTAACTAACTAAAAAATAACTTTTTACATTGAAGAAAGTAGTAACAGGCAGCGAGATTATTTTGAAATCACCATAAGGATGCGTGTCACTTTCATTGAATGAAAAGTCTCATATTTTTCCATGTGACAGTTAGTAAGTTATTAGCTGTCACATGCTCGATGCTTATAACAAGGAACATACGCATTTTCTTCTTGTCATTCCATGACGTTACTATGTCATCTTTTTTCACATCATACCAAATTGGTAGACAAAGGTCAAAGGTCAACTAATTAAGCTTTTTCCGTACAGGTCAAATCATTTGTTCTGGCTGATTTTCATAGAAGTTGACGTTTCAAAAAAATAAAATTACTCATTAAAATACTGGTTGCTTGGCCGTATTTTTAATAAAGATAATTCGTATTTGTTGACATCCTTCCAACTGTTAGATCCAGGCAGAGTTTAATGTAGGCAAAAAAATTCATGGCAAATAACTGAGCCACTATTTAGACCTTAAACTTTTATGATCAGTATATGTCTGGCTTATGATATTATTAAGTTGACGTCCTGAAAATTCAAATTTGGGATATAGCTGTGTTTGAATTAGGGCTGTTACGTAAGTCATCTTAGTTGAGTTATTTGGCAACATTTTAAAATAAACAAATTGACATAGTTTTTTTTTGTATGAATGGGGTAATCATCAAATGACTCTTTCCGCTCACTTCCGTTTACACCTTCTACGCGTAAACGGTATTTTTTTTGTGACCGGCTCCACCAAGTGGCTCACTTGGTAATAAATCTGGAAACAGTATTAAAATGTGAGTGAAAATATGCATGTTCGAGTTTTAGTTTGTGTAAAAGAAATGTGTGACTATTTTTGACAAAAATATATTTTATTTTTCTGGCTATATCTGCCGATTGCATTTATCAGCCCTCCTTTAGAACTCCGCTAAAAACTAAGTTTAAGTTCCGCATTTACGAAGGTTGATGTGAGGTTCCGTGACAACCCTGGTTATAATACCTCGTGTATTATAACTACAAGGATAAAACCCATTTTACTGGAATAAAAAAGGGCTAAAATTGGACTGGAGTTTTACTTTTGATATTTTTTTAGGGCCCTGTAGGCTGTTGAAGTTTTTTAGGGTATCTTCTCTTATTTATCTCTTCCTTTGAGATAAATACGTATCTACGTCCAAAATTCTTCCATCATCTGCCTAGCCTTTTCCCAACTGACAAACTAACATGACGACACAGTTGGCGCAGTGGTTGAGCGATTGGCTGCTGCGCTGCGTGTCGCGGGTTCGATTCCCGCACGGGACAAATATTTGTACCTATGGCCTACAGATAGTTATTTCGGGTTTGGCTGTTTGTGTATGTTAGTTTGTATGTAACATACCCGCGATACAGGATAAATTCCTGGTGTGGGACGTTTTTTTTTTTTAAAAAAAACTATTATGCTCGGCTTCCAGTCTAACCTGATTCAGCTAAATTTAAGTATTTTACGTGGAGCGACTGCCTATCTGACCACCACAACCCAGTAACTGGGTAACATATTATGGTACTTCTGGGCAAGACTGGTGCCAGATTTGGGTATCCGAAGACCTAACGACTGCCAAAGATACAATTGACAGTTGGGATCAACGGCTTAACGTGCTTTCCGAGGCACGGAAGAGTCACGATAATTATGTTAAGATGCTCACCCATCCGCTGACCGACCTCGGTAAGCATTGCTTAAACTTCCTTAAGTTCGATCCGTGTGGCTGGTATTGTTTAGCCACAAGCTCCTCAACGTTTAAATTCTGTAAGTCCTTTCAAATAAATTATTGGAAAATCAAAATTCTAGTAAATGCAATAAAATATAATGAATCATTTATTAAAAAAAAATATATAATAAAGTTTAAAAGAAACCTCTTGACTTTGACCCACGGCTATACACTAAATCTCAGTTGGAAAGATCAGATGAGAACCATGTAAATTAGTGGTAAATTAACGAAATAACCACACACGTGAGTTTGGGTAGGTACCTTTATATAAAATAATTCGTATCCTTTGGCTCGCAAAATCTGTAACATCAATATTATCATCTTCATTTTCAGACAATGTTACATAACATCACCAAGAGTGTAATGTGTAGTGTTCTTTCACACTATTACGGTTGGCACCAAATAAACTTGCAATAGCGGCCATTGACCCACCTATGTTTATTTAACATTCTTTTTTCCAAAATCGAAAAAATTACATAATTTTAGAGCTCTCCTGAATCTTCATCTATTGAGATCCTTTACATTTTCTAGTAATAAACAACCATTTATAATTTAATAACTTTTGCCCGCTTAAAAAATTGCCTATATTCCTACTTTCCATATCCCAGGCTATATATCTGCCAAATATTATGACGATCCGTTCAGTCGTTTTAGCGTTAAAGCGGAAAAACAGACACCGGGTAGATATCTATGAAGAGATATAAGGAAAATATTATACATCGCCTTTGTACATGAACTTTTCAAAGTCAAAGTCAAAGTCAAAGTCAAAGCATTTATTTCAAATAAACCATTTACAGGTACTTTTGAATTGTCAGAGTCAGTCAGTCAAAAACATGAAGCTATTTACACGTTCCAAAGCGTAGATCTCTATGGAGAAGAACGTGCAAGAAACTCCACGGACACTCTTTTAAACCATTTTATGATTTACAATAATCCTGGTTACATTATCTTTGTTGCTTCTATATGTGAGAACAATGTAAAGGAAGAGAAAAAAAAAAAGAATTCTAAGTATCAAATAAACTATTGAAATAAGCCAGCGACAGCTAAGAGATGACCAGTCTCCACTGATGGCGCCCGTTCACGAACATGACGCGTGCATCAGCACCATTCAGCTCAACCATTTTGAAGGGAACCGAATGATCCGATACACGCGCCACCATCAGCGAGACATTCGAGTGAGCATGATTTTTGAGTTTCATCACTGTATAGTATAAGATGTTAGAGTGTACAATAAAGAATTAAGAAAGGTCAATGTCTTTTATTGCAAATTTATCTGGCGTCAGCCACAGTACTTAAGGCTGTGTTAGGTTAAGGCCGTTTTCTTTGTCGCGATGTTAGATTAGGTTACACAAAGATTCCATTAGTGAACACTTACATACTGTGTGTATATTGGCTTTCGGTAATTGTTCGTTCATTAGTGATGTTCTGTAATTAATGGTTGATGAGATTCTTGTAAATATTCTTCAGGGTTTTACCGCAACGGAGGGGGCATCAAGCAACAAATAAATTAAAAATCATATAACTTCACACTTATATTTCTTCACAAGTTTGGCAGAAATGTTCCTACTGATATAATAATACACTCAGATTTCACCTGTTTTGTCCCATGTTGCAATAATAGTTATAATAGTGGACTGTTATTGAAAAATTCCGTATGGAAAACCAAATAACAACCTAACCCAACCTAGAATAGAAGCCAGGGTGTAGCAGTAGGGCTTACGACCACTACAGCAAAGAGGCAGTTGGAGGATCAGTAAAAAAAATGACAATCTGTCAAGTAAAAAGTCGTAACTTAGCTATAGAGAGCAGATTGAAACTTACATGTTCATCTAGCGTAAATGACCAACCTTCACGGTGTTTGGAAGGGTGTTATGTTTAAGAGCATTTTTTTTCTCGCGTGGTAGGTATTTTATATACATTTTCAAATTATCCGCAGGCCCGCGCCTACGGTGGCCAGAAACCGCCACGACGACCTGCGACTCCCAACGCCCGGGGTGTCTTCTTTTGTTGCGGCGGCAGGGCCATGAGAATTTTCTCTACCTCACGCGGCTCGCCTCCTCCTTCAGTAGCATTACTGCTTCGCCGTAGTAGATAACGGCTTCCCATGCCTCCTCGCTCCGGACCATGGATTGAACCAGGCTCGAGAGGGAGAGGTCACCACTGCCGATTGCCTTGAAAACTTATTACGCAGAACAATACTTAGGTCTAAAAAGTTAGTTAAGAATTTTTTCGGATAAAGTTTGGACGGCACACAAAAAAGTGATGTTTATTAAAATTGCTCTTTTCGTTTCCTAGAATAAGGACGTAATCATTTATTAAATGCTTGGTGGTATGTTCTTAATGATTCGAACACTAATAAGATAAAATTAATGTCATTTCAGCTTTACTCGATAAGGTTGCAAAAGAAGGAGACATAAATATCTTCTCCTGTCAGTGTCCAATTAAAGTAAAGGCACAAAACGAAAGGCAACAAAAAACATAAGGCCCGTAGTACTAACCCAGCGAGTAATAAAAACGGCAACAGAACAATATAAAACACACAGTAAGAGAGCCTACTCAAGAAAATTGACGCCCTTACAAACCCTACCGTTTTCACAGAGCATCCAAATGCCACGTCCTATTTTACATACATACCAACTAAAGCTGTGTGTACACTGCACACTAGATGTCACATATTGACACATATTGAAATAAATATCTTTTCGATTACAAGAAAGTCAGTTCAATGACAATACGTATTGTCAGTTCGATGAAATAATGAAAGAAATATCAGGTTTAAAAAAAAGTACACATCAACACCAAGTTGCCGACCAGAGGGCCCATCTACATTTTTTGAAGCATCATTCGCATGCGCATTTCAATCGCAATCTGACAAAAATGTAAGAAAAAAAATGGCTTTTTTTGACAGTTTGCCACTGACACGCGAATGCAAACGTTTTTTTTTAATTAGTAGAATAAGGAAGAAGCATGCAGTTTTTTTTACAAAATAAAATACCTATTTATTAGCTTTAGAAAGTACTTATGAAATAATTTTTAAAATAACTTCATCGGTGATGAAGTTATAAGCTTTGAAGTTTATAATTAGAAAGAGAAGTCTGATATGGACTTTGACGTCAAAGTCCATGATGCCTAACAGCTGCCATACAAAACAGCGTTTTCGCGAGAGGGACAGAAATGTTTGTTTATAAAATAGTTATATCTAGTTGGTTTTTCGATCAAATTTGATTCAATTTTCACTATTAGTATCATATTTTTGTATATTTCGAGATAAACTGTGTAGATAACAAATATTTTTTTTCATGCATATTCCCTATTGGTCCTCTGTCCGTTTTGTATCGGTTACATTTCAGTTCGTTCTATCATCGGACTACAAGACGAATGGCGTTGCGCCACCAGTACATAGTAGACTTCCCACCAATACTCACAAATCTTTTTGGTAATTCTTTAATTACGCGTACAGCTAAGGAATGGAATTCCCTGAATGTGTGTTTCCTGATAGCTAAAACCTAGGTATCTTTAAGTCAAGAGTGAGCAGGTTACATCTAGGCAAGCGTGCTCCATCGTCGACCACATCATCACTCACCATAAGGTGAGATTGTAGTCAAACACGTACCTATCAATTATAATAAAAATATATCTCTTTCCCGCGGCTTTGCAACTGTAGACTGTCCCAGAAGAATCGTGCAATAAACGGGATTAAAAAGGTTCTTCATCACGTAAAATGTAATGGAAAGTGTAACATAATATTGTTATATTGTGTGTATAATAAATTATTCTTGTAGTTAGCCTTAAAATGTTCCACTGCTAGGCAATGGCCTCCCTCCACTCCTTCCATTATTTCTGATTTTGTGCCACATCCTGCCAATTCCTAACGAACACATCCAAGTCGTCTCGTCATCTCCTACGTGGTCTGCGGCAGCCTCGTCTCACGATTTCAATGCACCAATTTTGTATTTTGTATTAGTATTTGTACTTTCTGTTATTAAAGATTATTCGTAATCGGATAAGAACTTTTCACAAACCAACAAGTTAAGATTAAATAAGTATTTTGCGACCGTCTCATTTCTCAGCAATATGAAGAAAGGGGCAAGCTCGAAGTAACTTTAACCTAAAAATATGAAACGAGGTCAATTTATAGATTACCGTTCGCGTTCCGAACAAATCAATAACTTCTACTACAAGATGGTACGTAAGTTAATCTTTCGCCTGCGGATTTTGCGTAATAGAATAATTATGATATTTGTATTGGTGAAACTTATTAGTAAGGTAAAACTTAAAGCACTGAATCAACATACTTATACCTGTTATATCACATGATATTTCCACAAGCTTTGGTTTACGGGTAGAGAATGTCTAAGGTATTAACTTAAATAAGTAAACATGTCTGAGAAATTGCATTCAACCTTCTATGTAGGAATAAGACTCAAGTCTCCTCACGGTGAAAGTAAGTGGTCCGTAGTCGACCACTGACACCTTACGTAGTTTAATACGGAGATTAACGCCCCTAATTTAAAATATATAAATATCTTAAATTACGGACGTACGAACGGAATAGACTTTTTTTCCTTATAGTAAAAATCAGACGATATAAAATATGTTTATACACTATACAATTTCAAGATTTTATCACAACACTCATCATCATCTGCCTAGCCTTATCCCAACTATATTGGGGTTGGCCCCCAGTCAAACCGGATTCAGCTGAATATTTTTATTTTTTTTTATTAATGATGGGTTTGCTCTTGACTACCAATCTAGCAGTATTTTACGTGGAGCAGCTGCCTACAAGACCTCCAGAACCCATTAACTGGGTAACACGGTAGTTCTTGGCCAGACTGGTGTCTGATTTTCTGACTCCGTTCCCTATATATAGTCGAGTCCTTTACGATCCGATGCAACGCGAGCCGTTTGGTGAAAATCATCCTTTATGAGAACAAAATGTAGTGAACAACAGTTTTTTTTCTTTTCGTCGTAATTGGTTTATATCGGTATAAATTTTATCTATCTTTAATTTTTTGCTGAGGTACCTATAATAAATTTCAAGTCGGTAAATCGAACGCAATTGTTTTGTCTATAATTCGTAGATTGCAAAAAAAACTTGAGCTTCTGTAGAAGTTCCTACATTTTTTGTTTTTGACATACCGTCGTACAATTATTCTCTTTTCTTTCTTACTCTCGCATTCACAACGGCAAGTGTACACTCAGCCTAACACCAAGGGTTACAGAGGTTATTAGCGCATTCTTTTGTTTCCAGGAGCGATGACCCCTCACCCCGGGGGGGCCTGAAAGATGGCGCGAGCGGCTGCCGTATGCCTGTTCACAGCTCATTTCCTGGGCTGCATTATTGGTAAGCGTTTTGTGATGTTACCTTGAGTGCGTGGGAGGTTTTATTTTTGATTTTCAGTTCGTATAATGGATCTATATGTATGTTTGGAGCTTTAAGATGTTTGTGTTATCAAAGATGAGTTTAAATGAGGGAATGGAGAGAATTCTTATTTGTATTTCGTATGTTTTACAGTATGTACACTGTAAGCTTAAATAAATAGTTAAAAATCATTTGCTACGCTCGTCTTGTAATATAAATAGAGACTGTTACGTTTACGGTATAAATATATAAGTGAAATCATTAAAATGCAACTTTATATTTAAATAATTATATAAATGCGTTTGTTATTCGTTGTAGGCGAATGTTATCTAAGAGATTTTTAGAGTTTTTTGCATGATGAAGGAAAGTAAGCAAAATTTGTGAAACCATGCCATAAATTTATGCAAAATAAGGAAATACATATTCATATGCCTTTGTACACATGCGGTCCTTGTGATGTTTTAACAATGTATTTGTAATCGCCCTGTACAATAAAGATAAAAAAATGTTGTGTTGAAAAGAAAGTCGGCTAGAGTAATTTGCATACCACAAGTTTTATCACTTCAATAAATCTCCTTCTAAGTACTAATTTTTATAATAATAATTATGAAGGATGATTAATGTTCCAAACTCACGCTTTAGTACAACAAGCTTTGTTACGAAACTTATCAAGTACGTAAGTACGGTGAACAAAAAAAAATGTGGAAGTTTCAGAAAAAACCTTCTAACGTTACAAGAGTAACGTGCAGTTGAAATCCTAATTCATTTTTTAAAAAATCTAAAAATTAACGGGTCAGAACTTTTTCTCGTACCTTATAATGAATACTTTGTAAGCACAAAGCTAGGTACTTCAACTCACCCTGTATATAAGCCCAAATGATTTAACTCTCGGAATCCTCAAACGTAACTTAATTTTAAGACCTTCCTAACAATGTTACTGTCGTTACAATTCTTCTTATAAAGAAACTTGCTTTTTCCCGCGACTTCGTACATGCAATTCCCATTTTTTCCGGTTTCCCTAAAAATTACCAAGGAACCTCCCGGTCGTGGAAGGCTGAACCGAATTTCAGCCTTCTACGACCGAGAGTTTTGGCTGTGCGCTGTCTGTCAGCCACTCAGTCACTCAGTAACGAAAGAGTTTCATATATACAGGGTTATTTGTAAAAGACCAACAACCTTTCAGTGGGTGAAAGTACTCATGATTATAAACAACTTTTGTTATGAGACCAACCCTGAAAAATCTAAAAAAAATCTACTGTTTCATACGTTTTAATCGGGTGAATATTGCATTTTGTATGCCGATTTATTTCTTGATATTTCAGAGTTGGTCCCATAGTCAAAGTTGTTTATAATCATGAGTACTTTCACCCACTGAAAGGTTGTTGGTGTTTTACAAATAACCCTGTATATATTTATTGATGATTGCGTGAGACTTATTAATCAGTTTGAACTTGTACCTGTAAGGCCAACAAAGTTCTTTTCAGTTTTTGCGCGATAAACTATTTGAAAAAATAACAAAAAATACAAGACTCATCAAGTCTAAAAATTGTTGTATAACTTAATACTGACTTTGCGTTCCTCAGGCACCTTTATTTGAGAATTTTTTATTGTTTACATTTTAGTATTCCGCTAGCCGTTGAACTGTCTCCAGATTTTTTCATTCGAAGTTTAGTATTTGTCAAACCATACTTTATCCTGAAAACCTGTCATAATTTTTCATTACAATAGGGTTTCACAAGTTCTTGACTTAAAATACTGAAATAAAACCCGCCGTATTCTATAAATCCAAATTAATGATAAACTAACAAAAATAAAATTCAAAAACAGAAGCGACAGGGCTCATTTCCTACTTCCATCAGACAAATGACGTGCCGGTTACATGGTCAATTGAATCGGCCGCAATTACTGTCACTCAAGATTTTATCATTTCAGTTTGAAACAGCCACAAAAACACGCAATGCAGGTGCGATTTATCTACTTGCGACAGACGTGGGCATACATTTTTCATGTGCGTAATAAAATGGGTAAGGGGGCGGACAGGCGATTGTATGTAAAGGTCCAAACCACTAATAAAACTTAAAAAAATAGACATGATACATAAACGATACTTGAGATCGACCCAAAAAGTAAGATCATTCGGCTTTCAGTAAAGGTCATTCGGTAAATACCATCGCTCTATGGTAGAATGGATTAGTCAACGTCAATCGATAGTTTCTACTTCTTTCTTCGATCAGCCAAACTTACGATACCAATCGATCTACATACGTCGATCGATAGCATCGATCGGTGGTCGATCAATTGTTTATCGCCCGGTATCCGTGAATCAGATAAAGCTACCACACTAATCGATCAATGTCGATCGATATCAATCGATGGCATCGATCCACGATCGATCGATTGGTGTAGTAACACCCTAATACTCATTTAAAATTAGCTTCTGCCAGCGGCTTCGCTCTCGTGAAAGTCAGCAAGGAACATGGTCCTGGAATAAAAAGTATCCTGCCACAAGTTTTATCCAAAGAGATAGAAATAATCACTGTAACTTATAAATATTAGTATGCATATAATGCATAATCAGAGTTCTTTTTTAGCGTGACACTCTTGACAGAACGCCCGTTATTACCACGTAGCAGACTTCTGTATATGATTTCAACCTCACGATATTTAGCTAGGTTTTACGGCTGTCCTGCACAATCAGGATTAAGCTGTGGCAAAATAAAGGATCATAATAAGACATCATCATATCAGCCGAAAGACTGGCTGGAATTTTCCATAATCGTCACGCTTGGCAGGCGGGTTGGCAATCGCAGTGTAGCTGTTGCAATCTACAGAGAATGCTGCTGCCCATTCTCTGGTGAGTCCCTTAGTCGCCTCTTACGACACCCAAGGAGATGATGGGATAGTGCTATTCTTTTACGTCTGACACCATACAGAACAATACATAAAAAATCTAAATTGGTTAGACACTTGAAATTCCAGTGCCCCTGTTCAGAACATGAGCCACACTTAGGAATGCCCCAAGAGGGGGGATTTCATGAATTTCATCGATGTGCTGAAATTAACGTAGCCACTTACTATGCCCAAATAATCTTAGAAGTTGACCATTCACTCGTAAAGAAGTCACTTGATATGAATTTGTGGAAAAGTAGTTACCGACCGTTAGCAACCATTCGGCGTTATTTTGTCGGACCCAAATCGGTCATCTGCACCCACCCTAAGAGATTCTACAAGTCCGTTGCGTAACCAACTCTCTACAGTAATAAACCGACAGTTATAAATTCGCCAACAAAGCTGAGGGATCATAATTTAAAATTTAGCACTTAATCAAGCTTCAGCTGACAATCACGATTTACGTCTCCTCTGTGAACGTTTCATTTTCTACTCAATTACTTTCCTCTGGTCTTTAAGAGATAATGTGATTAATTTTTAATCTGATCTGAGGGTATCATTAATCTGATGGGGATCGTGGCAGTACGAAATAAATTAATGAAGTTATTTTTTGTTTATTTTAGCTACATAATACAACATGTAAAAGAATAACGATAATAGGGAATCGAACTGACTGATATACAACGTGTAACAGAATAAATGCAATATCTTAAAAGGGGTCATTGTATTCATCATTATGAAACACTTTAACAAAAGGAACAACACTGATCTCGCGAAAAAAAATCGACTGCCCCATACATTTCTGAGCGCGCATAACTCGACAAAATGTACTTCCTTGTGTTACAGCAGATTTTTTTCTCGATTTCGGGGTTGATCCCATTGTAAAAATTGTTTATAATGTTAAGTAAAATTACTCCTTTTCAGAAATTATGTTTATTCTGTTACACGTTGTATAACAACCGAAATAACTGGGACTTGGAACATGAAGTTTTGCGCAAGGGTTCCTTTTATTATGTAGATGAGCACTAAGGTATTTTTGGAAATTGAACCTTTAAGGAAGGTAAGAGGGACTACATCATTTCTCTGCACAGACGAAGTCGCGGGCGAAGTGCTAGTGTACAATGATTATTCCTGATTTACTGCTGAGACCTAAAATTATGTTTTCGAGAGCGAGTCTTGTTTTGAAGTTTTTATTTTACGAACGTGTTTTGTTTACTTGTTTGATGAGCTGGTTGTGAAATGAATTATTTATTATTTTGTTTCAACAATATTATTTCAAACTTACTCCGCGTTCGCGTGAACTGACCTTTATTTCTAAATAAAAAATGTTTTGTTTTTATTTACGTATTTGTTTATAGTACCGATATAACTAAAACATTGTCATATTATTATGCTAGTAATTTCATGACAGTTTAATCATAGGTGTCGTAGGTTGACAGAATAATGTGTTTCGCGTGATAAAATGTATTTATGTAATATTTAAAATGTATGGTATACATAATTGGTACCAGTCAACCTTTGGGTTAAAAAAACTACACCTGGTTAGGTGTACAACAATTAAATACATACTTACAACATTTAAAATACAAAGCTGTTTCTGCAAATTTTTTTGAAATAATTATTTCAACACGTTTGCATGCAATGCCTTGGACAGATTATTCTGCATTATTACGTAGCAGAGCAATGTTCTGCTACGGTTGCGTAGCTAACATGACGTCAGCGTCTACGAGCCGTAGCCCGTAGAGATTGCGTAGGCAACTACCTTATCGATGCATGGTGGAAACGTTGCACTGTCGGATTTTCAACTGTCGGTCTTGAGTGGACTGTTAAAAATACAATAGGGCAATGCTCGCTCGCTTATGATATTTAAAACTTTCAACATTGATTTATGTTATTGTACTTACATACCGACCGCCGACGATATAGTCGTCATGGCTGAGACCACGGAGGACCTCAGTACAATGCTCGATGACCTCAGTAGAGCTTCCGAAAGAGTGGGCAAAACCAAGGTCATGGTAAATACCCATGTAGCACCCACTCCTATCAAGATTGGAGGCTCTGCACTCGAAGTTGTTGATGAGTACGTCTACCTGGGACAAACGATCCAGCTGGGTAGGGCTAACTTCGAGAAGGAGGTCAACCATCGAATCCGACTCGGCTGGGCGGCGTTCGGGAAGTTGCGCGGTATCTTCTCGTCTCACATACCACAGTGTCTCAAGACGAAAGTCTATGACCAGTGCGTGTTGCCAGTGATGACCTATGGACTCGAAACGTGGTCGCTCACAATGGGCCTCATCAGAAAGCTTAAAGTCACCCAAAGGGCAATGGAGAGGGCAATCCTCGGAGTTTCCTTGCGTGATCGAATCAGGAATTATGGTATCCGCGAGAGAACCAAGGTTACCGACATAGCCCGAAGGATCGCCAAATTGAAGTGGCAGTGGGCAGGGCACATTGCTCGCAGAACAGATGGTCGATGGGGCCGAAAAGTTTTGGAGTGGCGACCGCGTACCGGAAGACGCAGCGTTGGAAGGCCTCCCACAAGGTGGACCGATGACCTGGTGAGGGTCGCGGGTAACCGATGGATGCGAGACGCACAGGACCGGTTATTGTGGCGACACTTGGGGGAGGCCTATGTCCAGCAGTGGACGTCTTTCGGCTGATATGATGATGATGATGATGATGATGACTTACATATTATACGTAAAGACGCTTTCCGCGGTACAAATATTTGTATGGCCTACAGATAGTTGTTCCGGGTCTGGCTGTTTGTGTATGTGAGTTTGTATGTTTGTAAACGCACCCACAATACAGGAGTAATTCCTAGAGTAGGGCAACGTTTTTAAAAATAAAAAAAAATAAAGAATTTGTTTTGAATTGTTTACCTGTGAGGTATACTTTAATATAACATAAACAGATTATTAAAATCTCGGTGTTTTTGGTCAATTAGTAAAAAACTGTGCGAAACAAAACAAGACTAACAACGTGACCCGCGTTGCTAGTCTTAAAAAAAACCTCTTGTTGGTATCTTTGATCTAAAGTGTACCCTAAACAGCCTGACCCATTAAATCTTAAGCTGATAATTTTCGTATTCTCGAATATTTATCGTTATTTCCATATAAAAAGATAAACAAAAAATTACAGTCGTTCGTTTATGGGTATTTTTTCCGCTGAATTAATCGTAGCTCAATATTCTGAAATATACTGAAAAAGCTGTTAAAATACACATGGAAAAATTCAGCTTTTTTCAGTAAAAACAGTCTAGTTCATTACATTTTGTTTACCCGGCAAAATAATGAAAAAAAACAGCAAAAAACCTTTTGTGCTGCGAAAATTAACATTAAAATGAAGTTCTTAATTTTTACGATTCCATTTGGGGTTGAGAAATGTTCTCAAAACTTTAATTAATCAAGGAAGATCTTTAATCTAATTTAAAAAGTTGGGATTCGTGGTCAAAATAAGAAGGAAAATTCTTTATTTTGGATGACATTTCTTTCTATATCTATCTTCTATTTCTTTCTATACCTTCAGCGGCTAGCATTGAATTTGTTGTTTTACCAGAAAAGTTACATAGAAATGAGGATTAAGCTCACCTACATACATCTCACTTAAATTTCGGTAAAGTGCTATGTGATTATGATTTATTAAATTAAAGAAAAAAGCAGATATATAGTCCAAAAACAATGTTTACTTTTCGTTTATACAATTTGAAAGAAACAATTAAGTTGAAGAAAAATAAAAAAAACGATGGCTGTGCTTTTTTATACATTTTTTAAGTATGGTTCAAGAATCATCAAATGACTCCTTCTGCTCTGGATGGAGCGGAAAGGAGTATCTAGTGTCAGGCTCTTACTGACTACAACCCATCCGTGTTCCTTATTATGGCCCTTTGCGTGCCAGGGCCGCGGTAACTCTTTCGAACAAATTCCTGAACCCTGGCAGGCTCTGGCCCCAACGGTTATGTTGACATCTCTTTGAAGTGCGCGTGGAACACTGCGCGACCTCCACCCGGGCCTGGTTCTGATCGGACAACAAGCTACACAACGCTCGCCGTATGAGCTTACGTTGGCTGGGAATCGCCATGCGACCCCCGACGCCCGGGGCGTCTTCTTCTGTTGCTTCTTTTGCAACGTCACAGCGGCTGGGGCGTGAGGTTTGTCTCTGCCTCACGCGATCTGTCTACTCCTTCACTAGCATTACTGCTTCGCAGAAAGAGGTGACGTTCCCATGCCTCGTCGCTCCGGACCATGGATTGAACCAGGGTCGGAAGCGAGAGGTCGCCGCCACCGATCGCCTCGACACGGACTTGGTGGTACTCCACCCAAGCAAGGCAGACCTCCACCGTATGCTCCACCGTGTCCTTCGGGCGATCCTCACAGTCTGACTAACCCTTAACGACTGTCAAAGCTTATCTACAAATGACAGCTATGACAAACAGCTTAACTTGTTTTCTGAGACACAGAAGAATCAAGGTATGTTAAGATGGTCACCCATCAACAGACCGACCTTAACAAGCATTACTTAACCGTGTAGATTGACTCGAAATGTATTTCAAAACTACTTAATTTTTTGCGTTTTAAGATTGAAAAAAAGTAACCTAACCGTTTTAAAATAGTTCGCCTTGAGTTCCTACAATTATTAATAGAGCCATTCAAAAAACTTTCATTTCAATATCGTTCCGATCAAATACCCGTTCATTCCTTGTTCATTCTTTCGATTGATTTCTTTCGATGAAGTGATTGCTGTTTGACCTCTACAGAGCGTTAAGAAACCATAATTGTACTCGTAGCAAGAAACCGTTCGTCTGGAATGATCTTTCGCTTAGAAATCGAATAAATGGATTTTTGTAGCGCTTTGGTAACGTTTTTATGATACTTGTTTACTTAGTACTACACCAAAGGTTGTTAGTTTTTTTTGATTGACTCGATTTAGTAGGTACTATGACATATATAAGGTCTCCATAATTTATGTCTTTCGATAGAAAATAAATACATATTGAAAACAATAAACCACATAAATTTAGACTAAAAACATTAAGTCCGAAGCCATCTGCTACAATAAAATTAACTAGATTCTTTTTGCAGCTTTACTCTCACACACACACTTCACATTATCTCAAGGGAACGTAAAACCAGAAAAAATGGTTAATTGAATTTTCGTCTAAATTCGATTAACCAGTAGGACATCATTGATTTTTAAAAATCCAAATTCATCATACATACAAACTTTCGAATAAGGTGTATGAATCCTTCAAAAATTATAACTTAAATGAAATAAATAATAAAACATAGGCATTAATAGTAATTTTGTCTACAGTATGTCGTCAAGACAGCGGTAGCAACAAGCCTCGAGACCAGAGCACAGTGTCGGAATCTTCCAGAAGGTTCCGGACAGAGTTCCTTGAAGACTGGCCACAAACACCCGGAGCTCCATACTTTGACCCAAGCACACCGGACAATGTAACCGGCCTTGTGGGACACCCGGTCTTGCTGCTATGCAAAGTGAAGAATTTGCAGAATAGAACTGTAAGTAGTTTTTTGTCTTGACCAATGAGCCTTATATGTAGATACTGATAAAATTGAATGCCAGTTGGTGATCACGTTTACTGATACCATACACTTGAGAGTAGTTGTTCGTGTTTCAAGATAAATATCAAAACATTTTATTTTAATGTTGTTACGCCCAAAGATCGAAACGCTCAATAAACGAAAACAACATTCAAAACGCGTTGAGAAAAATAAAAAATACTTTTTCAACACATTTGCTCAAAAAATGCATTTACGAAGCCTGTATGCATTGTTCGAAAGTTAAAAATTATGCACCACACAATGGAGCGTGCGGCAAAGTAGGTACTCTCACCTAAGTACATATTTTACCGCATACTCCGTTGTATAGCGCCGTGCGTATTCTTTACGGTTTTTTTTTAATTTTCATAAAAAATAATATGAATTCCACCAAGGAGTTTCACATCACGAGAATAAATAAGCTGAATGATCGAACCTCCTTGGAAGCGCTTTTGCTTTATACGTTTGTCTCATTTTAATATTATAGAGAAAATGAGAGAAGATAAATAAAAAAAATAAAGTATGTGGTGTTAATTTTCACCACGCGCATGTGGCGCCCTTTGCAAATTCGCGCCATTTTCATATTAGAAACGTCAAAGATTGTTGCGACTTTCCGACTGATTTCTAGAGACAAAAAGTTTGTTTCATTACTTATTGTAATGTTTTCTCGCAAATGTGTCGAAAAACGTTGTATGACACACGTGCGGATTTGGTTTTTACAAACTCGTGACTATGGTAAGCCCTCGACTTCGTCTCGTGCTTACATTCGTCTACTCGTTTGTAAAAACCAACTTACCGCACTAATATCATAAATAACTATATCTGCACTCACAACGTAATGTTCCAAATATGAGTTCAAAAACGAAAACGAATGCATAAACACGTACTTTTTTTTCGTGGATAGGTAATATTTAAAAAAAAATCCATTACAGCTCAACATTTCCCTTCAATTTTTAAACAACTACATCATAAAATAACTTTTTAATTTTTATAGCACACTTTTACTTTTTAATTTATTGGCGCGGGCTCAGTCAGCTTTTATCTTTGTCTATGCGCGCTGCGCAGTCATTCGAATACGCTATGAGAATATCCGCCATATTGGAATAAACACTCGTGTGATGCTATTATCACACTCGGCTACGCCTAGTGTGATAATCCCACACTCGTGTTTTAATAACCCCTTTTATACGGTCGTTGCATAAACTACTATTATCGCATTCTGAGCCCTAACTGATATAATCAAATCACAAAAAAAGCTTAGATTAAAGGGACTTTGGGGTACCCAGACTCGGATAGGTCAGGTTCGAATAGGATGGTGTGAGTGAGTGAGCGAAGCGAGCGAACTTTGCTCCCGTCATACCATTCATGTTAGGTTTATTTAAAACCTGCAGCCAGAAATTGGAGCCTGATATATAGACCGATAATTTCAGACCCATGTCTAAATAGCATCCCACGTCATACAAATTTCGTGATGTGGTTGCATCAGTTAAATTCATAAAAATAATCACAGCAAAATACGACGATAAATTCTATGAAGTCGTCATAAGTAATCATAGTCTATGTAGTCAGTTATCACACAACATTACACAAAAGAATAGCAAATCCAAGTACAACACAGATACTAATTACGATGCTCTATTTCCGATTTAGTAAACGCTAAAACTGAATGGAGACCGCTGGCTAGAGCTTCAAAGCCCTATTTCAATCACAGTTTCCGTTGGTACTTCTAGATGAATAGTGTCGCACTGAGATCCGTACTAAACTCTAGTATTACAGTTATTGGCAGATTTAAAAATGATTGGTCTATGAATTTAGTTGAAGTTAAATTTAAAGCCATTGCACTTTGGCATGGCAGTAGTGGATATTAATCTATTATTATTATAATTATGAGCCTGTACTGTCCTACTGCAGGGCAAAGGCCTCCCTTCCTTGCTTCCACTGTTCTCTGTCTTTTGCCACATCTGGCCAATCCTTTCGGTAGGAGTCTAACTCATCACGCCATCTCCTCTTGGGCCTACCGCGTCGCCGGTTCCTGTTTGGAACCCAATCAGTGGCCACTTTTTCGCAGTTCTGTTGCGACTTGCGGCAGATTTGGCCAGCCCAGTTCCATTTTAGATTGGCGGCTGAGTTGCCTACGTCTGCGATTTGTATTTTGGAACGAAGTATACTGTTTTTGATGCGGTCTTTGATTTTGACTCCAAGAATACTTCGTTCCATTGCTCGCTGACAGACCCCGAGTGCGGACTTTTGACATTTTGTTAATGACCACGTTTGCGCTCCGTAGGTTCAATTTTAATTGTAACCCTTTTTTATTTATTTTTTTGGGAAAAATAAAATTTATTGTACGACATAAACAGTTACAGAGAAACTTAATTCGTTGGGTACAATGGCACGCTTATCGCTGACTGCTATATCTACTAGACATCCTTTGGATGAAATAAATTAACTTAAAAAGGGGGGAAAACATTTGTAAAAAAAAAGCAGAATAGTCGTACCAACTTCTACGGCCATAAAAATGATTAGTTAGCAATTTAATAAAATGTTTAGAACTACCAAGCATACTAAAAATTCACTACTAAATTTCCAAATCCTAATTCCTGTAATTCAAACAAACTGCACCAGAACAGTTTGGGTTAACAAAATTTGTAAAGTTTACAAAGTTATGATAAAGTTCTATTCCAAAACAGGTGTCGTGAGATTGTTTGCTTGTATAGAAACTCTAATATCAAGCTTGGATATAGGTCCGAGACTTCGAACACAGTTTTCCTCGACTTTACAATAGGCAATTTCCGATTCGTGTAGAACTCATTTCTGCAACGGAGCCCAAAGCGCTTTGGGAACTTGAAAGGCACTCTTGAAATTACCCAACTAAGGTCCTTGTTACCTATTGGGAAGTAGTGGGATCGACTAAAGATATAGACTTTGTAAATGGCTTGGTAAATGTTATCATCGACATAAGAACCCTGTTTCTTGCTTTCTTTGTAGGTGTGTGCTTTTTTTGATGAAATATTGTCTTTTGTCAAATGATCACAGTTCTATCGCTAAATTCTACCATTGCCCGTTTTTAATGGTAGGTACTCGTATAATGAAGTGTGCTAGCTAATGTAAATAATATTTAATTTTATGATTTCCATGTTGTTGGATACATATTTATTTTTGTTCCTGTGTCTTAAAATACTTTGCGTACTATTGTTTAATTGAAGTTCTTAAAACGTAACAGATAGATGTGTTGCTGGGGAGTTTGTTCGCCACTTCTTCTTCCCAGCTAAAACACTAGGAAGTGGTGACGAGTGGGCGTTTTGGGGGACTGTCTTTATGAAAAATTTGACGTTCAAAAAGTGCTGGTTCTCAGCCTAATTTGAATAAATGACTTTTGATTTTTGATTTTGATCCCAAAAAAGAAAATTTTATTTTAAAGTTTTTTTTTAATTTCCTGGTTCAGTCTATAAATTTAGGCATTTTCCTAGCAGTGGCATTTTGATGACTGACGTGATCTCGTATTAAAATATATGTAATAAGTACTGTTTTTTGAGCAACCAAATACAAGAAATTCATGACCAAAGAAAGCCATCATTATTTATGTTGGCGTGGACCCATATTGTGTCTAACTTTTAAGCGATTTGTTTTTCCTACAGTAATTCATCGAATTAAGATTAAAAGTGTCATTAAAATCTATTGTAGCTTTATATTTAGAAGTGTCTTCTGCGGTGTTATCTTAACTTGCTCTATGCCTTTCGATTCCATTGTCATCATTACAAGTTTAGTTATACCTACGAATAGTTATTTTCTTGTTATCGTTGTTCGACCCATCTCAAATAAGTTAGACAGGGCAATCCACTGGATTAGTTATCGCGATGCCATTTTGATTAACATAACGGTATTTCTAAGGTTATACGGTAAGTTTCATGTACTTTAGTTTCTAATGTATGTTTGGATGATAAAGTTTAGCATAACAGTGTTTGAGTTAGTTTTTTTAGAATTGAGATTCAGTTAACTATCAATATATCTCCAATGATTTTGGACTTGAACGTAAGTTTATTTAAGTAACACTTAGATCGTCCGCTGTTACCCTATACATCATCTGCCTCGCCTCATTTTGTTTGTTTCTCATACTGATATGTTGAGATGTAAAAATTCTATTTGGGTCAGATAAGATGGAGAGGTAAATTTGCTCAAGTCCCTCTTCAATCAAAACAACGACGAATTTTTTTTTCTTATTTTGATTATTCATGTTATTTTTATTATCCAGGTATCGTGGGTCCGTCACCGCGACATCCACCTGCTGACGGTGGGGCGCTACACGTACACGTCGGACCAGCGCTTCGAGGCGCAGCACAAGCCGCGCTCCGAGGAGTGGGCACTGCGCATCCGCAGCCCGCAACGTCGCGACTCCGGCCAGTACGAGTGCCAGATATCCACCACGCCGCCTATTGGACATGCTGTCTTCCTTAACATTGTAGGTTAGTACATGTATGAGTAACTCCTCGGTGCGCGGTTTGTGCCAACAAACCGCGCACCGAGGAGTGGGCGCTACACATCCGCAGCCCGCAGCGCCACGTGTCCGACCAGTACGCGTGCCATATGGCGCATCCACACATGCCCGGCGGCACGGCCGGCGGCCAACCCGGCGGCATGGCCGGCGGCACATGCATCTTTTACCTTTTACATTTTTAATTCAGCGGCAAGGTGGTCTGAAAGCCGGCGGCAAACCCGGCGGCATAAGCCGGCGGCATGTGTGGATATGCCTATATATCCACCACGCCGCCTATAGGATATGATGTCTTCCTTAACATTGTAGGTGAGCATATAAGAGTAACTTCTAGGACTCTGGAATCAGTACAAGTCTTAGATGTTGTAAAACATAGTATCACAACGATTTTGACCAATTTTTTACACAAAACTTTATTGGCACAAGGTTCAATCTCAAGAATTCCAATGTTTGCTAGTTTTGTGAGCATCTAATGTCTTGTTTTCGTCCACTAAAACGTAATCACGACCATGAATAACTAGAGCACTAATTCCCACTTCAAAAGTACTTCCAAAATACTTACCCGCATGCATTCCTATTTGGATACGTTCCAATTACATTGAATGAGGTCCATTCAGAACTTGGATTCGGCCGCCAAATTCAGGGCCGTTCGAAACTGTCCAACGATTGTAACAAGCTACGTTACTGTTCCATATTTTACACAAGGCCGAGAAAATATTTTGCAGCCAATAAACGTCTCTGAATTGGAGGAATTCTTGGCACTAAACTTGAATTCGACATAAATAGCTTGACGTCACGGTAGATCACAGAGGAAGAAAGAATAGAGCGTGTATGTGAGGTTAAGAGTAGGTATCTGGTGGTAGTAGAAACCAGAATGATTTTTCTTTATTGGGCAAAATTTTTCTTCATTAATCATAAAACATTTGAATATCAACAAGCAAAGATGCTTTTCAGTTGTAATCTAAAGATTTCGAAATAATAGGTAGGTACCACTTCTTCCCTTTCTCAAACTTTCCATTTTTCTTAAAACTAACCTTAAAATTTGAAGCTACATAAATGATATATCAACACTATAGATGCGTTACCCGCGTTCACAAATGGCAACGTAATAAATTTTACTTTCAAAACAAGCTTTTATGTAGTGGCCATATTGAATTTAGTGTGATGTTACTAACTTTATCGTTTTCTACTCTTCAAGACCTTTCATTTGATACCCATACCCAGTGCTCTTCCTCCTCTCTCCTACTTGATCTATGCTGTGCCCGACAGGGTCCATAATTGTGACTAAGATAATTATTTTTCTACCAACTGTATACATTATGGTACGCAATAAAGACTTGAGAATATTTTTTCGCCAAGAAGCGGCGGCCATATTGAAGTTATTAAAATATTTAGTATCGCACATTGTATTGTCATCAGAACTAAGGGTGTATGCAAAATTTCAGCTCAATCGGTTACCAACATCATCATCTGCCTTTTCCCAACTATATTCTGGTCGGCTACCAGTCAAACCGGATTCAGCTGAATACCAGTATTTTACGTGGAGCGGCTGCCTACCAGACCTCCACAACCCATTAACTGGGTAACACGATACTTCTTGGCAAGACTGGTGTCAGATTTTTGGGCTTCTGACAATCCGTAACGACTGCCAAAGATGTCCAAATGACAGCCGGGATCAACGGCTTAACGTGCTTTCCGAGGCACGGAGGAGTCTCGGTATGTTAAGATGGTCACCCATCCACATTTTTGCAAAAAAGGTAACGAGAAATATTGTTTCTCAGCAATCCCAAGATTGATTCTGACTTTGAACTCAATGATAGTATTGTAAACGACATGTTTTCGGCAATCACCAAACATGGCGAGAGCAATTTGTGTACCTACTTAACATCCGATTCTTGTGGAGTTGTGTGGTGTGGTGAGTTGGTTTCCCGTCTGCACAGATCCAAAGAACATAATATACCGTATGTTGACTTTGTCCGTTTGTTGGTCTATTATTATTTCATTCGATATTAAAGTTAGTACATTGTTTGTTAGCTCTTAGTTAGAAAATAGTGAGTCGATATTGTTTTAGGCTATCGAAAGTTTATTTAGTGTAAGGGTTCAGGGTGATATTTTGTGTTTTCTGTTGATTTTAGAAAGATTAAACTTTAAACGCGAAATAGTTACAGGGAAAGTTACAATAGTTCTTAACTAATATTGACTTTCATAAAATTAAAATAAATACAAAATAGTTTAATTTCGGTTGAACTGATTTTACAAAATGTTACATACATGCGTTACATTTTGTAAAATAATTTCGACCTAAATTTTAAGTGTCTAAGTTTTATTTTGTACTCTTTGTTTTCTTGTGTTTTAAATTAAAACTCAAACTCTTTATTGTATTTATGTGTACATTTTAGTTGTTACAAATATGTGTAAAGTTATGTTGTTGTCACTAAGGGCCCACATGGACCATAAACTACTTGATGCATTTATAACAATAAAACGTTTTTAAATCATGGGTCTATCTCTGCCATCTTCTAAGAATGACACAATTAGAACGATGATTTAAATTTGATTACCGATAAAGTCAGAAAAGTTATTTGGATAACCTTTTGGTGATTTGTAATGCATGAGAGTCTCACAGTAAGTAATGGCTTTAATTTTTATTGCTTTGAATCTGCCCAAATCTCTTATGTACTCTGAAAAAAAACTCGCTCTTTCTTATAAAATATAGCTCAAATAGGACAACCATAACACACTACAATGAATACCATTCAAGCCTCTCTAATTCTTTCAAAGGATAAAGAATAAAAAAGGAATAGAGAATAAAAAGTAGCTAGAAAAATGTCCTTTCGCCTTTCTACCCGAAGTGTAATGGAACCTTTATGTTAAGGAACAGCTGTCTCTCAGAAAATGTCAAAGTTGCCTTCGGAGTAATGAAGCAAAATTTCATGGCAACTATTTTTTGCTAAAGGCTATACATTATTGCGCCTTCGCATTATTGCGTTCTTGTGAGTGACGGTTATGTATTGAGCTGTTAGGATACGTGTTTCAATATGCGATGTGTTTATTTTTTGGCCCTCTGAGAATTTATGTTGAAAAGTTTGTTGCTCCTTTTTGACTCGTTGAATGACGTAATGTCCTGTTTTTAAGTCAAAACGCAGACTAAAAAATAACAATGTATCATTTATTACTTATTTTATTCATGAATTAAATATATTTATAAGAAGATCAAGGACTGTAACCTGCATTAGATTGTATTAAGAGTATTAGAAAAATATTTATTAATTTATTTTACAATTTAAATATTATGTGACCGGAAAATTGCAAACACTGTAAGATTGTAATTGTAATATTTTTTTATTACATTATAATTTCTCGATATACTATGAAAAAAATGTTTTGTCTGAGTACAGTTAATCCCATCCAAATTCAACAGGTTTTAATTATCCGTGTCTTACAAAAAAAAAATAGTTTTCAATTTCATGCGACATTTTACAATCCTACGCGTTTACAATTTTCTGATGACATTTACATAGAGAAAAGTAGCAGATCATAAACAACATTATAATAATTGTTGGTACAAAGTTACCTACTGCTTATTTCTAAAGAAATGGTTCAAAAAAATACAAAAATAATGTTAAAATTTATGTATAAAGATAGTTAGTTAGTTATATGACTCTGTGATGTGTAACTTTCCACAAGTAAATATTCTTTAAAATCTGATAGGTATATCCAGTCTACCTTTTACAATCATATGAATAAAAAAAACAAAGAGTTTTACATTTTTATAATACAAGCTATTGCCCACAACTTCGTACGCACATATCGCGTTACATCCCGTTCCCGTAGGAATTTTCTGTCCCCGTATAGCCAACAGCCTTCCTCATGAATGTGGTTATCATATACAAAAATATTTTTTAAAATCGGTTCAGTAGATCCAGAGATTACCCTCACCCCTCCCTCACCATCATCACCCTCTCATTCTCCTTTCACCCTTTTCTTATGGATGGGAATTCATCAAATTACTCCTGCCGCTCTGGGTGGAGCGGGAGGGAAGTGTCAGACTCTTACTCACTAAATCCCATCCGTGCTCCTCGTAGTACCTTTTGCTTTCCAGGGCCGCGGTAACTCTTTCGAAATCTGACAGGTAGTTCTAGAGATAAGCGCGTTCAAATAAACAATCCAATAAAATCTTTAGCTTTAATAAATTAGTTTAGCTTGAAAAGACATAAAAAATAAAAGTAACATTTTGTTGAATTTAATGTTTGCTACATAATAACATATTTTCACAGCACGTGTGATGTTTTAAACCTATCATTGTGTCATCAAGTGTAAACTTTGGAAGAAGTTTTCACCCGCACGTGTGTTCTTGAGCAGAATTTATTTATTTACAAACTTAGTACAGTTTGCACTTTGCAGTTTGAAAATAGTTCTAGTTTTATTTGTTTAGGGAATAAGACAACTACAGTTCAGAGATCTTAAAGATATTTCAGCAGTTTAGAAACCACAGGTAACAGAGGGGACCAAGTGTGAAAAGTTCTTGGTTTTATTTTTAACCGTTTTCAAACAAAGGTGGTTAAAGTCAAAGTCAAAGTCAAAGTTAAAACGTTTATTTCAATTAGGCCATTAAACGGCACTTTTGAACGTCATCATTTAAGAAGAAGAAGAACGGACAAGAAACTCCAAAGTTACTCTTTTCAAATCAATGTTTTACAATATTTTGAGTACAAAAATTAATTTTAATATGTGTGAGGTCGATGCACCTAGAGTATTTCATTTCATCTCATTTCAATCTTTATTGCGAAACACAGTACATAATTATACATTCCAGCTGTTAGGTGAATGCGCAGTTCTTTTTTTTTTTATTAATGAATGGGCTTGCTCTTGACCTCGATCACGCCTGATGGAAAGCGATGGATGTTTACTGTATTTTACCAATTTATGCATGCAAAATTATTATTTAAATTATAAATGACACTAATTTTAAAAAAAATTATAGGTACCTTAGTATACTACTTATAGGATCAAAGTATTCCCAGCAGAGATAAACATTTCCATTTTCTTAATAAGTAAATGGTACTCACATATTTACAAATCTTGAACCATTAATAAAACAGTGTGTTAACAGAAAAATAAAAACTCTTTTACTCGTTTGATTGACTCGTTATCAATTCAACCCGTGTAAGTAATACTGTCGGAATTACACAGTTTTTGTACATGTTCGTCTATACTAGCTTCTAAACATATGTACCAAATTGCATTGTTTGTATGTTTGTCCTCGCATATCTCCAAAATTATGAGTTGTATTTCAATTATAATTTTTTAGTTGGACTAATTAGTCTGATTTAGGGAAGAGTGCACGTTTTACTAAAATTGGTTTAGTAGTTTTTGAGATACAGAGTTCATTGTGTATCAGTCACTAGGAAAACGTGTAGTTAGCTGATATTATTATGTTGCTTCAATTTTGCATGCAGTTAGGCTCTAGCTAAATAATCTCGATGAATATTTGAAAAAATGTCTTAGCTAAATAAATAGTAATCGTGCAATCTTTTGATAAAAGTGGCTGAAAGCTAAAAGCTCGTGGAAGCTAGCTAGTTAATATAAAATTTTTGCCACCTTGTAGGTAGAGACATGATCCCAATCCTATAGAAATTTTGGGACTTCTGATCAAAATACCGCGACAAGTAGTTTTGGCAGTCCTGTTATTGCCTTAATATGACGTCTTAACACCATCATAATTTTGCCATTAAACCATTGAACTAAATAAAATATCACTAATGCATCAGACTGCTTAAGAAGTGACTTCTTTGGACCTTTTTTAGACGTTTTATGCCGTTAAGTTGTATAGTAGACTCAATTACTTGCAATCATACAAGACATTAATGAACCATCAAATCGGTCTCAAACATTGTACCTACATCAACTACACGCACTCTCAAAGTACCTTCAATTATCCCAAACTAATTACCCATAAATGTCTAACAATGTACTCACATGTGCCCCTTGTTCACAGAACCCGAGACAGAGATCATGGGAGGCCCAGACTTGTTCATTTACGCGGGATCTACGATAAACCTGACTTGTATTGTAAGACATACACCAGAGCCGCCCAATACTATTAATTGGACGCATAGAGGGAAGGTAAGAATGTATTTTAATTACTTATAATGTACGGGCTTTGTAAACATGCTGATTTTAGGGTTCAGTGCCAAAATGGCGACTCAGTGTGTCTGTCCGTCTGTCACAGCTGGATATCCTACGAACTACTAATGTTATAAACTGGAAATTTGGAATAGTTTTATATGACGTTTGCACAACTATTATGCATTTATGAAAGAAATAAAAATATTGATATTATATTTTTTGCAACGGAGACTGAGAGGGGGTCTTAAAAATTTTTAAGTGGGGCTACTAAGGCATGTGGGGTATCATATGAAGGAACGCTATTTGCACAGTCTCAATTTTTTTTTAATCTGCGTAAGTTTCGTCTTTTGAGAAAATGTAAAAAATACCGTAGATTTTTCTGTATGCAAACTTCGGAGATAAGGGGGGGCCTTATCTCCGAAGTTTGCATAGAGAAAAATCTGAAATTATTCCATGTGATAGACGTTTATGTAAAGATTACAGGAAAAATAAAGCGATGTCTCTACATAGCACACTTTTTCAGAAATCATCATGATGGTATGGAACCCTCGGTGCGCGATGTCGACTCGCTTTTGACCGTTTTTTTTAGTGTGATCAGTGCAACTAGTACTTTAGTGTACGTGTACGTAGTGGTGATAATTACTGTACATGAAGTTTAATCAAATAAATAATATTATTTGCTTTTTCAATACTTACTTGATACAGGGAAAGACACAATTTATATTGGTACGCCATTAAATATTTTAGAATAAGAATGGTATTTAAATAAGTTGACAAATATTATGTTCTACCTGGTAACAAGAAGTTGCATAATCATCAATCACCGACTTGATAAATTGCGTTAAAGAAAAGAGTTAGCGCTCTCTCACAATAGAATTATCATGAAATTAGCAATTCATAGTAGATATGGGCCGAATTTACTTGTATCATGTCCTTTCGAAAGACTGTCAATTTGACACAAAATGTCTTATTAACGTGGGCCACTAAATTTGTTAACTTTGTAACATTCCGAGTTAATTTTGCAAAATAAATAACTTAGGTGGGCTTACAGTATCTATTATAGCGGGCAATTAACTTTTTATTATTTGAAAGGCAAACGATGGCTAAAGACTTGCAAAGAAGAAAACGACCTTCTGGATATCAAAAGTGGTTTTTGATTTTAAAATTAAAAACTACTTAAAACCACTTCTATTTATTTTCTCTATTACTTTAACGTCACAACTGCGAGTTAAATGCATTTCTCTTTGAAATGCTCAGAAATATGACATCGCAATAGAAATAATGTAAGGTTAGAAATAAAATTCTGAAATGTGATAAAAAGAAAATTGTTTTCGTTGCAAAATACGAATGAAAATATGAAAATTGCTTAGGTGCTAGTTTCATGTTCAACAGTATTAGATTTTCTAGAGTATTTCTATGTGGAATATACACACAAAGAGTTTCATTAAATAAGGTACTCAATCCATCTTACTGTGGGTAGTAATGCCCCACCTGAGGGGTAATGGCAGTACTTTCAAAAGCCCAGGATGCGCCTGTATTTCTAGGACTGAAGGTGCGTTTCCAACTTAAGAGGATATTATTTGATGAATGATGAAAATATAGATCTAACTAATTTTTTCCAATGGATTCGTCCTATTGGTAACTTGTAGTATGTACGTATATACAGACGCCAGCACATCAAGGTAGGGGCTAGTACATTCGTGTGGGATAAGAAGTTTCCTAAGACCTAATTCAGAACATAGAAAACATGAAAAACACTGTCGTTCTGCCAGAACGGCGAAGGTGAATGTCAAAACTGGCAAAAATGTATGGGATTGACAAACGCTGTGCAAATGTCACGTGATTGATCATTTATATTTTGTTATTAAAATTTGGATAATTTCCATCGTTATTAGACTGGTACTTTCTCACCGTGTTTCGTCCCTAAATTAATCAGCTGTTAAGGAATGACTCAATAAATAAAAAAGAAAAAACCTAGTACATTAGAGATGGATTTATAAACAGAGAACTGGCAGGAGCTAGAGTTAAATAAACAACTTCTTTTCGAATTACAAAGTTTTTTAAAAAAAAGAAAGTGATCAAAGCCCAACAAAAACTCAATAAAAAGTTGTATTATTATCATGAAAGTTGTTTCTTCACAAGTAAATAATCCACAAACGAGATTCCCAGAAATCGGAATCGAGATGTTTCATTCATGATTTATGTTTGGGTTCCTATTAAACATGAATTATACATTAAAAAGGAATGAGATAACAACACGTGGGTTTTATTTTGCTTTGTATTTGTTCACAATGTTTTATTTAATTATTTTCGTCTTTTTAAAATCAATTGTAAAGTGCCTGGTCTGAGGAGCTCGTGTCTAAATAGTAACAGCCACACGGTTCGTTCAAGTTAATCGAGAGTTAAAAGTCGTTAAGCAACGCTAATCGAGGTCAGTCTGTGGAGTCCTTAATAATTGGGAAAAGGCAGATGATGATGTAAAGTATGCTCTGGGAAAGTAGTGTTTGCCATTTTTTTTTAAAAAGTAATAAGTATCCTATGTGTTAACATAGGATACTTATTACTTTTTATCCCGGGAGTATGTTCCCTTGGGATAATTTTCGACATTCACGCGGGCGGAGCGACAGCCAGTCATAAAATAATCAAATTACTTTGTCCAGGAATTCTACACATTACGAGTATTACCAACATTTCTCTAACTGTAGAATAAACCAATTTTAATTCGTAAAACAATAACCGTAAACCATAGTTTTAAGCTAACATAAAACGTCACCCTGCAAGCTAAATCCGTCGTTAGTTCGAGAGCTAAGTCCATGAATTCAGTTCTAATTCCATCTAGATTCTAGTGCTTCTAACCGGTCTATTATATGCCATGGGAGCGGAATGCTATTCCCAAAATCGCAATTAGACGTAAACTCGACGCATCCACATGTGAATACCGCTGGGAATATTAGGATTAAGTTGATTTCACACTGGCCTGTTAACACCAAATTGGGTCGGGAATAATAGCATTGCCTTGGGCTTTAATCTTGACTATTACGAGTTTGCAGTGTTTAGTTCGAAGCTGATTAAGTTAAGGCAACTTTGTATTACTTACTTCCTACTTATATAGAAAATGTGATAGCCTGTAGATAGGTTTGTTTTGAATCTTTTTTGATTTAAATGCTTTTTTTTTGTTGAGGAATGGGCTAGCTCTTGACCTCGATCACGCCTGATGGAAAGCGATGTATGAGGTCTATGATGGAGCGAGCGTGCCCAGAAGATGCCTTGAGGCACTGGTACTCTCACGCGTCAACGAACACACGACGACACAGTAGGCTTGACGCCGGACTCCGGTGGGAGGGTGGTCGATAACCAGGAGGAGGTTATCCCTATCATTACAAGGGAAGGAGTAGCCAGTCTTTTATGGTGTTAGTTGAGACTGTGTCTGTCTGTGTTGACCAATGTACCAAATAACCGCTTAATATTTTAAATAATATTATCAACTAACTATATAACTATAAGAACACCTATAAAAAACTCTTAACTAACTAAAACTTAATATAATCTAAAATACGGCGTTGAAAAATTCCTCCGCATCGCTGGCCAATGGTAATGTGCCTAAAATTCTGGCAGCATTGTCACGTTGTATGGTTAGTGTGGGACGACGTATGTCGATAATCTTGCGCCATCTTAACTCTTCGATGCTGTGCTGGTGCTCCTGCTGCGCCTGCGGACAACCTCAAATGGCGGAAATGTAATAACCACGTTGGTAGTTATATTTTCGAGCCGTTTGTGGCTGAAACTCTCGGGTCGTGGGGTCCGAGTGCTCATAACTTGTTTAAAGACATTTCAAGATGCTTAGTTGACACTTCGCGTGATTCAAACTGGCATGTACCAAATCAGTAAAACTGTTGAGGTGAACAGGAAATGGTCTACCTGAGTGGTAGACCAGCAGGCTGTTCTTGGATCAGACCAAATTATACTTAAGAGCGTTTACGCGGAACGGCTTTTCATACAAACTTTCAAATCGTTATTTTTCGAAATTAATGAACCGATTTTAATAAAACTTGGTATGCGTACGCTAGATATCTAGGCCTAAATAGTTATCAGAAAAAAAAAATCGAAAAAGAGTTCAGGGGGAAGGATGTAGTGATTTTCCACTTTCTATAGAAAACTTAAAATCGCTCTCTCTCTCCCTCTAAAATCTTTTTCAAAAATGTTTTCTGATAACTATTTAGACCTGGATATCTAGCGTATGCATACCAAGTTTCGTTAAAATCGGTTCATTTATTTGAAGAATATGGACAAAGTTTGTATGAAATGACAAACGGCGTACACGCTCTTAATGTTCTTATAGAAGCTGTTTTTTTACAAATGTGAACAAGAGTACTTACTCTTTCGCAAAAAAACGTATAGGTATTTCTAAGTAATCAGCAATGTAAAATAACATATTAAAAATGTAGTTTCTTTTGTATTAAGTATGTTAACCGCGTGTGAGATATCGACCACATCGCAGCCACGTCGTACCCACAACGCAACCACCAGCGAGACCGCGAACTAGCGGCCGGCCACATCGCAAACACATCCACATTTTGTAGGTAATCACAACGCAACCGCAAAAAACTGTAGTGACACTATTCACACGTACAATACGTCAAAAATGTATGGGATTGACAGATGCTATCGAAATGTCACGTGACCAAATCCCTATTTTTTTTTCATTTCGACCTTCGTATTCGCTAATGGAATGGCACATTGTCTAGGGCCTCTTGACCACCTTATGGTCTTGACCATAAGGTGGTCAACTTGTCGTGACGGTGTGATGTGGTTGTGGTACATGTGAAATAAGTCATACTCATAATAATAAAACTTGTTCAGTCTTCACATTAAAAGATTAGTCTTTATTTCTCTCCCAGGAGATGCAAAAAGTTTATATATTAATAATGTTTTGCCTTGCACTAGCTCTCAACCACTCAGCATAAGTTTTCTTGCACCGCTTAATCTCGAAGTTGTTTGCCAAGTCAGCACTTCTAATTTCATACTTGGCGTAGCGAGAACTATGAAGTAACAGTTAATATCTTCTATTGTAAAACAGATTGTTACTGTCTTAGTTTTGAATTTTATTTCTTGGAATTTGTTAAAGTTTTTCATTGAGAGATCAGTTTGATAAAGATCTAGGTTGAACATTTTTTTTATTTTTAAAAATTATGTTGTCATATCGTTAGTAGGAATGCTTTTTCATTCGGCTACAAGTATCTACGATTTTTCGTGATTGCCAAAAAAAACAAAGGCAAACTATTTGTGTTACTGACTATGAAAATAAACTTTTTATTGTTTGATTTAAAACGAAAAAAAATGTCTGACATTTAAAACCCATGCAAAAAATTTAGAAAATTTTAACTCTGAAGCATAAAATTGGAGAAGTAGAGGTATATTTTTTAATTTTTATTCATATTTCTTACTTTTTTATTTACATAAAACGCTTTTTTTATGGGTGGGAATTCATAAAATGTCTCTTACTGACTAAAACCTATCCTTGTTCCTCCTATTGCCCTTTGCTTTCCATGGCCGCGGTGACTCTTTCGAATAAATTCCGCAGCCCTGGCAAGCTACCTACTTAAATATATTCTCTATGACATTCAACCCTCCCACGGTGACTACGTTCAGATTGGCGTATCTCGAAGTGCAGGCGAGTCGTCGAAACAATTATAGAGTTACAGTACTCTTGGACATTATTCTTTATGTGAATTTCTCTGCTACCAATTTGACGTTTAACTTGGAACCAGTATTCAAGATTAACACGGTAGAATATTTAATATTTACATGCACATGGAAAGAGGATAAATGATATTTTCGTACGATATTTTGCCATCTGCTCTTTTTTTGTATAGCTCTATCTCTCTCTCACAGCGGAATCATGATGGTATTGCCACAACATAATAGGGGTAGCTAATAAATGAAAGAAAACAGTGTATCCTACACCTAGTAATTAAAGTTTATTTTTTCCTACAATAAGTGGGTCCAATTTTTGATGTACTTAATAATTAAGTAAATGTTTTACAAACATTAAATAATAATAATAATTTAAGAGCTCGTGGCTAAATAATAATAGACGCACGGGTCGATCTTAAGGATTAAGCAACGCTTGCTAAGGTCGGTCTGTGGATGGGTGACCATTTTAACATACTGAGACTTCTCCGTGCCTTGGAAACAAAGCACGTTAAGCAGTTGGTCCCGGCTGTCATTTGTAGATCTTTGGCAGTAGTTACGGATTGTCAGAAGCCAGAAAATCGGACTCCAGTCTTGCCAAGAAGTACCTACCATGATACTCAGTTAATGGGTTGTGGAGGTCTGGAAGGCAGCCGCTCCACGTATATTATTACAGCTGAATCCGTTTCGGAAGCCGACCCCAATATAGTTGGGAAAAAGCTGGTCGATCATGATGTTTTCATCATCATCATCATATCAGCCGAAAGACGTCCACTCCTGGACATAGGCCTCCCCCAAGTGTCGCCACAACAACCGGTCCTGTGCGTCTCGCATCCATCGGTTACCCGCGACCATCACCAGGTCATCGGTCCACCTTGTGGGAGGCCTTCCAACGCTGCGTCTTCCGGTACGCGGTCGCCACTCCAAAACTTTTCGGCCCCATCGACCATCTGTTCTGCGAGCAATGTGCCCTGCCCACTGCCACTTCAATTTGGCGATCCTTCGGGCTATGTCGGTAACCTTGGTTCTCTTGCGGATATCGTCATTCCTGATTCTATCACGCAAGGAAACTCCGAGTATTGCCCTCTCCATTTGATTACCCTTTGCCCATTATCCATTGCCATGATGTTTTATAAACATTAAATGTTTTTTTTGACTCAACGCCACTAAAATAACTGACCAAGACGAGACACTATTGATAGAAAAAAACGCATCTTTCATTTACACAGTCGCAAATACTGCAAGATCTCTCAAGTAAAGTTTGAACGAACAATGTAAACATCATTCAACTTTGACTCGCAGTTTCTTACTCTGATTAAAGTCTTTACTGCGTCAGAAAATAATATTATTCTCTCAAGTTCTTCTAGCAGTACTAAAATAAAGGTGCTAACCTTTATTTTAGTGGTTTGAGAAATATGCTAAACGTAATTGAAAGCTCGATTATTAAAGCGTCAAAAACTTCTTCTTCTTGACGGGCAGCGCAATCGCAGCTCTTCTTCTTGACGGGCAATCGTCTTTGTGCTCAGTTTCCTAGTGGCAAATTCCTAAGATTTTATCGGTAATAAATTTATGTAACTTGTGAATAGTGCTCAAGTATTGTTAAGCTTTAAAAAAATTTAATTATCATGCTTGCTTGTGCGATGCAATTGAAATAATTACCGATAATTATTTTGATCTAACTTCATGTAGAAATTTACAGAAAACAAAAAAACATCTAAGATCTACGGCGTTTTCTCCTAAATTAAAAAGTTTCAATGAATAAAATAAACATATTTTCATTGTAGAGAACCATGAAATGTTATAACTGTTAGTTAATATTATACTACAGTACTTGGTACTCATACAAAATGCTCAGGTATTAGATTTGAGATTAATTTCTTAGTAGGTAATCGATTGTTAGAGATCACAGCATTATTTGAGTACAGTTTAAAGAAAATAAATATGCTATCGGTAAATAAATAAACTTAAAATTAAATTGAGTAAACTTTTACTCAAATATTGATACTTTATAAATTTCATAACAGTTTCATGGAAAATTAGCAACGTTTTTTTATTTATCCGTAATTTACTTTATTGTACATTTCTTATTGAGCACAGGACAATAATTTATACAAACAAGCTTACAATAGTCGGGTCAGGTTTGCATTGGTCTTATGTTTCAAATACTTATTTATTACCAATATAAAATCACAGTAAAAGTAGCTCTCTCTCTTTTCACTGCAAACATATTCAATCCATCTGTAACTTTAGTCATTCAACAAGATTTTAAATTCATTCCCAGCAGAAATTCAAATTCGAAATAATTTCGACCTAATCACACAGAAATGCTAAAGCTGCCAGCATTTCAACATGCAAATAGGTTTTTACGCGTTTAACGTTTGCCAGCCTGATTAAAATGTCCTTCCGCAGTAGTATTGGCGAATTGGTGGTTTATTACGTTACAGTAAAAGCTTCTAAGTTTTAGTAAAAGCATGACAAGTCTTGAAGTAATGATCTTATTTATTGCTAGGTGCATACGTTCCCCGTTTAAAAAGTGTAGCGTTTGTGTTATTCTGTGTAAGTTTCAATACATCAATCCTCAAAAAATTTTAAGTTTAGGATTCGAAGTAATATGAATTAAAACATATATTTAAGGTTTCTAAAAAAAATACATACATATATACATACATAAATTCACAGCTTTTTCCATGCCTATCCAGCTGAAACTAAAGAACACCAACTGTTACGATACTGTACTTACATTCATGTCATTTTATTAGAGAGAGTAAATTACTGTACTTCTGTAATCTTGAAATCGATTGCTTAGAGCGGATTTCACCAACGAAACTGAACTGGATCAGGACATCTAAACTGCGTTCAAGAGCTGTAAGTGTAAATATTCCATTAATGACACTGACAGCTCATTAACGTGGTTTGTTCGCTGATCGCGTTCAGTATCATTGGTGCAATTGGCCCTTAGTCTCTTAGTACTTAGATATTCTCTCGATTGATGTAATTCTTATCAAGAATAAATTTACTCTCAGGTTTCTGAAGGAATCAAGCGTCTACATCTTTCTTGCGTCTACAGTTTTTTTTTTAGTTTTCAGATACCAGAGAGAGGGAGTTAAATCGCAGGTATACAATGTTGTGTACTGAATATAATGTTTATTTATTATACACTTTATTGTACACCTCATAAGAAGGAACCTCACAATAACAAACATTTATAAAAAAAATCGGCCGAGTCGGACTCGCGCACGAAGGATTCCGTACCATTATTTATAAAAAAAACACGGTTTTTGTATGGGCTCCCATACAAAAAACGTGTTTTTTTCCTTTAAATATTTATTTTATCCTGTTTTTAGTATTCGATGTTATAGCGGCAACAGAAATATATCATTTGTGATAATTTCAACTGTCTAACTATCACAGTTCATGAGGTACAGTCTTATGACAGACGGACGGACGGACGGACAGCGGAGTCTTAGTAATAGGGTCCCGTTTTACCCTTTGGGTACGGAACCCTAACAAGTGTACAATGGGCGTTCTTATCGCACAAGGCAATCTCTTATAGACAACCTTTGGCTGGACTGAACGAAAGGAGAAAGAATATGTAGTGCTGTCTGTCATGCAGCGTATCGCACGATTCGTAGTGATATATACTTCTAGGTTCTGTTAGCGATTTCAATCGGGTGCAAATCGGAATTATTCCAAGGAAACGTGCTTCCGGAAAAGACCTATCGTAGATCTTACGTGTTTTCACAAGTTCCAGTCTATCTCTATATGTACAGAAACTTATCATTTATTGATTTACAAAATTTAGGCGTGTTAGTGGAACAAACAGCCAGATCTATCTGGCTTTGTTTTTTTAAAAAACGTTACCCCACACTAGGAATTTCTCCTGTATCGTGGTTGCGTTTACAAACATACAAAATCACATACACAAACAGCCGGATTATTTACTATTTACTAGTAACTTTCGTTTTATAATAAGTATAGATTTTAGTGCGCAAATAGACGTTAACCACAGTGCGGAAAAGACTTGCAGGTTTCATAAAATGTACAGATTTTTAACAGGTTTCCTTTGGAGGCACCGCCATCGTAACACATACTATACGTGACAGATATTTTGCGAGTCAATTTATAAAGACGGCAACTTAGCCGCTCGGGTGTCTCCGCTAGGCGCGTTCGACTGTCACCTGTCACTTGTTTCCCGCTCTATCCCCTTGACTTTTAATCAATGACTTATTCTATAAAGAAAAACCGGTAACAAGTACGTGTACGCGCGCGGGGTACCTATACGATGGGGACGCATCTATAGTTTATACAATAATGTAAAATAATAAACGCAATACCTCTATACGGGTCATTGTACTCATCATTATGAACAACTTTTACTGTGGGATCAACCCCGAAATCGCGAAAAATAAACAGCTGTTCTGTACATTTTGTTCAGTTATGCGCACATAAATGTATGGGTGAAGTCGATTTTGTTTTCGCGATTCCAGTGTTGGTCCCAACTGAAAGTTGTTCATAATGATGAGTACAATTATTATTACCCCCTAAGAGGTATTGCGTTTATTCTGTTACACGTTGTATAAAATTGCTTTTAACGCATTTTCTTCTTCAACAGACAATAAACTTCGACTCGACGCGGGGCGGCATATCCTTAGTAACCGAGAAGGGTATACACAGTAGCAGTAGACTGTTAGTGCAGTCGGCGAGGACGTCAGATGCTGGCACGTATCAATGTGCGCCGGATAACGCGCAGTCAGCGACTGCGAGGGTGCATGTGCTCACTGGTAAGTTCTGAGAGCTTCTACCATTGATTGTAACGTAATGTCCATTTTAACTTACACTAGTTTTTCAGGAATTGGCTTGTTGTAAAAATCTAAAAGTGCAATAATATTTAGGCACCCAGTATCAGTAAAACGGGCATAAGAACACAAGTAAATGTGTTTTTTGAAGCGTCGACACAACACTAGTTGCGTTTGGATCACAAGCGCGTCGCCCAGAGGGGCCATTATTAAATACTCTTATAATAATTATGATAGAAAGGCTGATAGCCGCAAAGAACTAATATTTATTTGGCAGTCTTGTCTGATTCTGTGACCATGTCTGTTCTTGTTATTAAAATAAACCACTAAATGTCCCCTTTTTATTACAATTTAATCTTAAAACAGAGCCACAAATAAACGAAAACCTAATAAGAACATTGTTCCCAAAATATATTTATTCTGTAGCCTGGAAAGCACTCTTCTACATAAAACAAAAGCAAAATAAAGGCGTGACTTAACCTACGCTCTCGTATCTGTATAAAGATAGCGATAGCGATAAATCAGCGCCGTCTTCCTAATTAAGGGCGTCTTGGAGCGACTAGTAGTTCTAATTAGTTAGACAATCGTCAGGCGTTGTCGCTGGATGGAATTGGTGTGGATTTAATCAGCTGAGATAAACGACGATTAGTTTAATTGTTTGCAAGCATTTGCTTGTTTTTGTGTTTCTATTTTCGAAAGTGTTCTTTCTGTTTTTATTTATTTTTGTTTTTTTTTCTTTGCTTTGCCATTTGTTTTAGTTTGTCTGTTTAGGTATAGTGCTGCAAGCTTATCTGACCCAGTGATGGCGGCGTTATTGTTGAAAAAAGATGATTGATTATGTCAGTTCTCATAGTGATTCCGGTAGTTTAAATTAAAGCCAGATAAGCCAGCTGCACTATAAGTTTACTTGTCTCTGAGTCGACATCAAGTGTCAATCGAGTTGGCTATCAAAAGTCGTCTGCCAGGTAAAGCCAGCAATCAGCAAGTTTTAGAAAGTTATGATTTGAGATCAATCAATTAAACTTATGACTTGTAGTTTCTAATGTAATTTTGTGTCCTCTCCTTGTTTTCCTCTCTCGTTACACTACTTTTCAAGAAGAAAATTAATGAGCTTTTTGGGTAAACTATGATATTTTCGTAATTTTTTAAAATACTTTGAACTATGATAACTTTGGTGTGAAATTGTGTCATATGTAACTTTATATTTTATTTTTTTTTAATTGAGGAATGTGCTTGCTCTTGACTTCGATCACGTCTGAGCCATAAAAACATATCATGCCAAGCTATTTAAGCCTTGTAATTCGTTTTAACAGTCATTCACAGATTTTTTAAAACGCTTTTCTAAATCTACTGTGCGATAAAAAAAATGTCTTGGGTGTTTGTTTATTCTTTTTGGAAAATTGTTTAATTTACGTTAATGTTTAGTATGATTAAATCGGTAAAGACCTCATATTAACGTCACCCAAAATGGCAGTAGTGGTCAATAAAAAGTTCTTTTCTAAAGTTAGTAACTAACTCTTGACCACTAGTCTTCCAGTTATAATTAGTTGTCCGTGTTTGAAAGGCAACAATCATCAGATGCTACAAGATTTTACCGACGGAGTTTTAATTGGCTAATAGAGTTGTGGCACCCAAGTCGTTAAAGTTTTCTTTACTTTATATAACTCGTCTTTTTTTTATTTACACCTAATTAACCAATATTGCATGCAACATTGTGCATGCTATGTTTTATCGCTTAGGTAAATATGCTTATGTCTTCTTATATAATAAAGTGCTGTGTATGTCAGTAAAACTAACTCATTTTAAATTTAAAAATGGCGTAAAATAATAAAATTAATAAATTTATTTATATTTTAAATTATTATTTCACTTTAAACCAGACATAACTTTTACATTAATGCAAAATTATTTCAAAATTGGCGCAGAATTGAAATACTTAATTATAAAGATATTTAGATAAACTATAGCTTATCCATAAATATTTGTTATTGTATGTTTGTAATTTTAATCATCATGGGCGTGGTTTTTGTAATATATTTAAAAAGCTACGCCATGAGGATTTTAACAAAAATTAGGACACTATAATAGGAATATTAAATTATGCTATTTTGGAACATGAATTGAAGCTACTTTTCATTCCAGATATTACTCAAACATGTCACAGGTTTACTATAGTTAAAGCTTGTTGCAAGTTCCACAAAATCAACCAAGCAAACACATGAAGTGGATTAGTACCTTGCGCCGCGTGCCATGTGGGGGTGTGGATTTAAGCCGTACCTAGTTGTATATATCAGTCTTAAGCCCCTTTTAATTAGTCCATTAAAGGTGAAAAGCATTTAGTGCAGTACCAAAGCAAAGAGCATTTTGACAGTTTGCACTATTAAGCTTTAAGGTTAGTTCACACTAGTCAAACTCTATAATCAAACCTTGTCGAAAATATAATCATTAAAATAAAGTATCGTAAGATTTTTTAGTTCCAGTTTCTGAATGTATAAAGCCATGAACAGAACAATATTGCTTTTCTAAAAGTTAATAAGGTTTTATACAGGTTTGCGCGTGCATTCTTAAAATTATTCTTGTCGGACCAGACAGCCGTCTAAAGATACTGGATGGAGGTAGCTATAGGGTCACGTATATAAACAGTTTTCCAGGAACTTAAGTACCTGCTAATAACACTTATATAGCATTATAAGCGCAATCTGTTACTAACTCATTACTAACAACTTATGGGCTAAGTCTGAAATAAAGATATTTTTTGTTGTTGTTACAAAAATCTCTTATTTCTCTACATTTTGAAATTGTTTGTCGATGAGATCACGACTTGAATTTTAACTTATTTTAAGTTCGAGAATTTGATTTTTCTAGATCTACGCATAGCTTCAAATCAGTGCACACTCTAAGAGTCCAAATATTTTTCAAATTGTCATGTGCCTGTTAGATAAAATGCTTTATCGATCTATCCTATATATACTAGCCTTTTTCCAACTGTATTGGGGTCAGCTTCCAGTCAAACCGGATTGAGCTAAATACCAGTATTTTATGTGGAGTGGCTGATCTCCACAACCCACTAACCGGGCAACACGGTACTTCTTGGCAAGACTGGAGTCAGACTTTCTGGCTTCTGACATTTCGTAACGACTGCCAAAGATCTACAAATGACAGCCGGGACTAACGGCTTAATGTGCTTTCTTTCCAAGGCACGGAGGTGTCTCAGTATGTTAAGATGTATGTCATCCATCCGCAGACCAACCTCGGCATGCGTTACTTAACCTTGAAGATCGATTATGATCGATTATGATCGATCTATTATCTGTTTTTAGCCACAAACTCCTCATCAGCGATAAAAATTCAAATTTCAAAATGTCACGCTGGTACTGAATCCAATATAATTATTTCACCAAGATCAAAACAGATAATTATAGGTACGTATGTAAGAGACAGAACAATGACGTCAGTCTAAAATAAAACAGTTCTTAGAACGACAGTCACTTTACAATCTTGACTCGGTCTGTACACAGCCTAAAATGGACTGTGACGTTAGACTAATGTATTCATTACTTGGTGCCGGCAATGTGCTCCAAATTACAGCATTAGTCCTTCCTCTAACCCTCCTGTGGTGTGGCATAGAACGGGTTTGGACAAATCTATTGTAATATTTTACTTCAGACTGCTATGTAGGTCTTGTGGTTGAAAATGCTACTGGTTAGTGTTGGGTCTTGAGTTCTAGGGCAGGAAAAGTGTTGAAAACTATGTGGCCTAATGCCAGGGTTGCGGAATTTGTTCGAAAGAGTCACTGCAGCCCTGGAACGCAAAGGCCATAAGGAGGAACACGGATGAGTTTTAGTCAGTAAGAGTCTGTCACTCTCACTCTACCCAGAGCGGAAGAAGTCATTTGATGATTTCCCATCCATAAAATAAAGAAAAAAAATACCCGTAGTTGGTATTAATGCTTGATTGCTGGAAATAATCTCGCTACCTACTTTGGATTTCAATAACTGGCCCGTTGTTGGTCCAAACTCCTGAGCATGCGTTGTTCGGTTCAGGTGGTCTACTCTCTAAGCCCGAAGTTCGTAGTTTCAGCCTCAGTTACGGGCGTTTTCTACTCCGTTTCACCTACGGACTTACGATTAGTCCCGAACTCGAACTAAGAACAACTTTCAAACCGTGTTGTCATTCATTATTATTTTTAAAACGTTGCCCCACACCAGGAATTTCTCCTATATCGTGGATGCGTTTACAAACATATAAACTCACATACACAAACAGCCGGACCCGGAACAACTATCTGTAGGCCAAACATATATTTGTTCGTGCGGGAATCGAACCCAAGACACGCAGCGCAGAAGCCAATTGCTCAACCACTGCGTCAATTGTGCTGTCTATTTTTTATTATTTGGATCTAAGCAATACTATAACAATAAAATGCTACCTAATTACCGCTTTGGGGAATGTAGACATGATTTTATAGTTAATTTACCTTACCTTATACTTTAAATAGGTACTTTACAAAGAAGCTATATTATATTGACATCTGTAGTCATAAAATTAAGTCCTACGATTAAATTAACATCTAGAACAAAATGTTGTAAGCACTTAATTACGTTTATATCTTTCTAGAGCAGACTCTTTCACATAATTACTGTTACATTTTGTTTGTTTCGTCCAAAAACAAATGTAATTAGATTTGTAATTAATTACAGTGCTTACGAGTATGATTGTCTCACTAAAAGTAAAAACCTTTTTATCAAATGTAGAGACAACCAAAAGATGAAACTGTAGGTATTATAACCTTCCATTTATTTGTTTCATATTTTAATCATCCATTTAAAACAAGTTATGTGCATAATGGGATTTGAGGAGCTCGTGACTAAATAATAACAGCCACACGGGTCGATCTTCTAGGTTAAGCAACGCTTGCCGGGGTCGATCTGTGGATGGGTGACCATCTTAACATACCAAAACTCCTGCATGCGTTGAAAAGTACGTTAAGCCGTTGGTCCCAGCTGTCATTTGTAGATCTTTGGCAGTCGTTACAGATTGTCAGAAGCCAGAAAATCTGACTCCAGTCTTGCCTAGAACTACCGTGTTACCTACTCAGTTAATGGGTTGTAGCGGTCTGGTAGGCAGCCGCTTTGAGTAAAATACATAAGTATTCAGATGAATCTGGCTTGACTGGAAGCCGACACCAACAAAGTAGGGAAAAGGCTAGGCAGATGATAATGTGCATGATGGGATTTCACATGGGTAAAAATTAACCAACCTTTTCCATGTACAAAACACCCATATAAATTTGTTCGGTTCCCCCCTATAGGGGTTCATTTTCAGGGCTTTTTACCTGATGGGTCACCGACGGAACCCTGTTACAAAGCCTCCGCAGTCCGGCCACCAATCTGTCTGTTAGCAGGATGTATCTCATGAACCGTAAACTACTACCGCGACAACAAAACAAAAATTAATTATAAACAATTTTTTCCTCCATATAATTATGTTAATAATATTTTTTACCGTTTACGGAACCCTTAATGTGCTAGTTTGATTTACAAGTAGCTGATTATTTCTAAAAATAATGTACTCACTTTCAATACTAAAGAAGTCTTGTGGGAAATTTCATAGATATAACTAGAGGACAACCGCTGGTTATCCCTGTCGCAAAGTAGGCGACAAAAACGTATATTTGACTGTGGCAAGCGTAGCTAGAATTAATCATAAGATGAGTGTTGGGTCTTGCAAAGTATCAGCACTAAAAATAATCTACTAACTTACTCAATTTAGTAATAATCCACACTTGCTTCACTCTCAATAACAATTCCCTATTACCATGAAACTTTCAGCAATCTAAAAGGAACTCAGAAAGCAATACATATAGTTTCGTATTCATTGCCTGCCTAATGTACGAAGCCAAGAGTACAAATAACAGCATTAGTTCACTTGACTGCCATTGGCTTTATGTTCTAGTAATAACGTTACAACGAGGCATAATGCATACTAAAGTGTGGTTGGTACCTTAGTTTTCATAGGTGATGATTAAGTAGAGAAATGGGTTGTGCCAAGACTTTTGTAGCCAAGTTAAAGTAAAATGTTAATGTTTTAATGGTTGATTTAAGAGTTAGTCATATAAATTTTATCTATATTTGTTTTCACAATACAATATATACCAGCGTTAATTTAATGAAAATCTTATTTGTAATCAGGACAAATAATGGGTTGTGGAGGTCTGTTAGCCAGCCGCTTCAGGTAAAATACTGGTATTCAGCTGAATCCGGTTTGACTGGAAGCCGAACCCAATATAGTTGGGAAAAGGCTTCAATTATTTATTACAACCAACTTAAATTTACAGAATGATAAAACCACACAAACAAGTTATTGGTCTGTAAAAATATTTTATAAATTTTAATCATATTAAAAAAAAGACAAAGGACAAATTATGAATTGAATTACAAAAAACAAAATTATTAACGCGTTATTCGGCTCTCTAATTTGTTTAAAATTTTAAAGCGATATAAATGACTGGGGCTAGTATTTACACGAATATCGGAAACGATCTCCATTAACTTCATAGTCATAAAATTCCAAAACAAAGAATATCGTGTCACCAAATTATTGGAACTACTCGAATAACCCACAAATCAATTACCGTTGATCCAACTGTGAACATTTCGAAATTAATTCTTTAGACCTGTCAATCCGTTCGGAGGGCGTTAATTCAAAAATTCGTTTGACATCGGTACATACGTTTTTTAATTTGAAAAATTCGATGCTGTCATTCATTTCCCAGTTTGATCGTTATGATGTTTGTTTTATTACTGTGGGTTTTATATTTTGTCGTTTGCAAGATTTTTATGGTTTGTCACAAATTGATTAAGACGCTTAATAGTAAGTACGTGCGGTACTTAATGTAAATTAAACACTGTAACATTTTCGTCGTCTAACAAAGGTAATTTGGGATTGACAAGCGCTATTGCAAAGTCACGCATGGTCAATTATAAAAAATTTAGACTTTCTAGAAAATTACTAGAGATATCTGGACTAAGAGTCCCTATAGCTTTTGCTATCACATGACCGCATTATGCAGCTCCTGCCTGCGACTCCGTCTGCATGGAGTTCAGAATTAAAATATATCATAAGGTTAATCCATCCAAGTTGTATTCTGGTGGTTTTTTGTTTGTGCCATTTTTCTCTTCATAAGAACCTTCCTCGAACTTCAAAGAATATTTAATAAAAAATTGCTGCATTGGTCCAGCTGTTCGCGAGTTTTACGCTGTGCAACACATTTACCTGATTAAAAAAAAAAAAACCTATTTATGGTTTTAATATTTTCTGTCCATCCATGCATTTCTTGCTGCTTATCCGAACTATCCTTTTTATTGCCTATAGATCCTTCTGTTATCTTTCCATCGGCATGCCACACCCTTTTTTATTGTTTTGGATGGGAAATCATCAAACTCCTTCTGCTCTAGGTGGACCAGAAGGGAATGTCAGACTCTTACTGACTAAAACCCACCCATGTCCTCCAAACACCCTTTGCGTTCCAGGGCCGCGGTAACTCTTTCGAAGAAATTCCGTAACATGTTACAACCTAGTTCTTCTTTTCGAGTCGATGGTTAACTCCTTAGATTTTTGGGGACCAGTAAGTAGTAGCACCGACGCTGCAATAAACGTACCCAACGTTATTGCAGCGTCGGTGGCATTAAATAAATCCCCGAAAGTGGAGGCCCCATAGTGCACTTCGGGTACTCCAACGTGTGACATTGAGTCTCCGACGGGTCTATGATATCCCATTTCACCAGGTTGTGTTTGTAGTGGCCTACCTGGGTGCGCAATTGACTCAGTGCCTTCCATAATGGCAAATGATCCTAGGGTTGCAAGTAATCAGGTGGTGGTTCCGCAGTTTGGTTCTTGCATTAGGTGGACGGTCTTGGATGACTTCTGTCCGACAAAGAAAACTCTTTCGGCTCTTAAGCCTACCCGGGACTGTTGTGTGATCGTAAAGAGGATGTCAGGAATCGGATTATTGGTCCTATTTTTCAAGCGCGTATGCGAAATTCCTATGTAATGGTGGTGAAATACCAACCAACGGGTAGAGTTTATTGAACAGAGTTGGTACAGTGATGCATCAGGTATTATGTAATTTGTTTATTACACATGGCAAGGCATGAAAGTTTAAATGGGGACTAAAAAAACGCCATGACAACAACTCATCCCTTTTTTTGTCTTTCTACTAATTTATAGAATTCAAAGTTAGAATCAATACAACTACAACACAGTTTACAAACACAGACAACGCTTAACATCACATACAATTACTTGCAGGAAAATCACAAACGTGCTAAACGTACCAGTAGTTTCGTGCTTCGTTTAGCATGCAACAGCCATTGTACTCTCTCGCTATTTAGCAAGTCGTGCATTTGTTGAATTTTACTTGCGATCAGAACTAGCACGTTTCCGTTCCGTCTCACGCAGTTGAATCATGGACTCCGTAGTTTGTGTACTGGCTTAGCCAGTAACTGGAGCTTTTAATTGTTGGAAATAATTGGTTTTCTTAGTCAGCTTGTTGTTTAGTGTCTTATTTATGTTATTTGATGCTGCCTGGAGTGAAAAATTGGGCTTAAGTTGTACTTTTTGGATAAACTAGTTTAAATTTTATTGTAGGTCGCAATTTTTGGGTTTATTTTGATACTGTTGAAGATTTTTGGTTGCTGCAGAATATATTCGCTCACAATCGTAAACCTGGCGTTTTGCTCTAAAATAAGATAGAAATTATAAAGTAAGTAGTAGGTACTAAATAAGCGAGTCATAAAAATATCTAAAGAGGAAAAGGAAAATTAAAAAACTACGGAAAACCTTGAAACTTATGTTCATAAACGCAAAACTATATCACGCGAGTTACAGGAAGCCTTTTGACGTTTAGATACTATGGTGTTTTATGGAGTACCGACGAAGTTACAAAAATGGGAAGGCTCTATACACCCTGTGGTTGGTTGGCAAAAAATGTACAAAACTCTCTTCATTTTTTTTAATTTTTATTGAGACTAGACCTCGATCACGCCTGATGGAAAGCGATGGATGAGGTTTATGATGGAGCGAGCGTGCCCAGAAGATGCCTTAAGGCACTGGTACTCCCATGCGTCGACGAAACACAGCAGCCTGCTTGCCTCCGGTGGGAACCAGGCGAGCGTTAGCCTACCACCGCAAAGGAAGGATTGGCCAGTCTTATATGATGTTAGGTGAGACTGTCTAGGATGCGCCAAGCACTCGGTTCAGTTGAGTGCCTGATGGAACAAATTGCGCTACACAAGGAGGCTCCTTCATGCATCCCAGCAAATATTTCATGAAGGCTGTTATTTGGCTGAAAACATGTAACCCTTTTTACTTACTGATTGCCATATTCAACGTTATAAATAATCACGCCTAAATTCTCCGAGGGTTTTTTCAAACTCAAACCTTTTATTTCAAATTAGTCATTTAAATATACTTTTGAATTGTCAAGGTCGGTCGGTCAAAAAACATTAAGCTAGTTGCACGTTCCAAAGCGTAGATCTCTATGGAGAAGAACGTGCAAGACACTAGGTAAAAGAGAGTCCAGTGAAACGAATTAGTACATCAGACAGATTTCAGATATAATATACCTTTACATTAAGTAATTATAGCTATATAAATCGTGATTCTGTTTTTTTTCTTTTCCACATTGCACCTACCACTATTTGTCTCTGCATCATCCAAAGGTTGACTGGTAGAAAATGCCTAAGGCATTAAGTCCGCCTCTGTACATTTGTGTGCATGAAGTTTTAAATAAATATATTTCCAAAAAATTTCGCACACGCAGTTTTTCATTTTTCAGGTAAACAAAAAATTTCGAATATGCAGTGCATTGAAAACTCGCGTGACAACACTACACGATAGTACACTTTTACTAGCGACAACGTGACGCCACCAGCCCCCTCCCTTGAACTTTGATGCGCCTTAACTTTATCATATTTTAGCGATATGAAATTGCAAAAAATACGTGTCCAATATTTTATGAAATCTAACGGACGGACTATATAGAATATTTTTTTTTTCAACCTATTAAAATACCCTATTCACCAGTTATGTTTAAGTCCCGTGTAAATACAGACCTTGGACTATAATAATGGGCTTGATGAACGCTGTCGAAATACCACGTGATCAGTCCCTCATATTTTGGCATTTTGACAGTCATATTCACTGATAAAATGGCACTTTATTAAGAGCCTCAAATCGTCAAGTTCTAGCAATTGCTAGTAGCTAAATACATACAAAGAGAGCATAAGGGTGCAAAATAAAAACTAAAAGGTTCTAGTCACATCAATTTAGTTTTGATCTCTGTAAAAAAATATATAAAGCACGTACAGCGCTTTTGTCACAATTACGAAGCGTGCTATTTTGAAAAATAAATGTTACTCGAATCCTGGTTGAACATGCTCCGGATTCCAAGCAGGACGTGCTCCATATGATAATGTAAAACAATGGATTTATTTATTGTTTTTTCAGTATAATTTTTATACCTAAAGAGAGCGAGGCACACCGAAAAAGTCATGAATCAAAGCTTTCGGTAATCAGTGCGTGGATCGCTACAGTGAAATTTAAATTAAATACTTGTTTGAAAGTTTAACAGTTCCTAATTTCGTGTGTAACCTATAATTAATAATTATCACTTTCAAAGATTTATGACAAATCAGAGTTTCAAATACTTCCTGTAACCTAAATTATATGATGGCTTAATCATGGTATAAATCAACGCGGTTGATATCACACCTATTTCTTTAATAAATTAGTGTAATTATTTAGTTAATTCACCTAATTTAATTTTACCTCCGGAAACAAAAAGCCGTTCACTCACTAAGCTTGTTGTGGTGAATTGCCGCTGGCAACCTTACCGTTTTTGATTGCCTGACATTAGGTATAGACCATGGACATGCAATCGAGTTACTATCCAAAATGAATGGCAAAGGTAGTAACAGAAACATACAAAACTACTTTGATTTGTGAGTATAAAGATTTTTTAAGGTTCCGTACCTCAAAAGGTAAAAATGGAACTCGTTTAATCGTAGTCCGTCTGTCGGTCTGTCACGAGCCATTTTCAGGAGCTCGTGGAGGTATCATGTTGAAATTAATATCAAATACAAAGGTCGGTAAAACCTTGAAGCTCTAAAAAAAATAACTTGAATTTATACAATGGTACCTTTAGTTAAATATTTTAAGATACTCAACACTAGAAATATACATTAAATTAAATGACACATATTTTGCCAACATTTAAAATGAATAGCCAATCAATTATTATATTTTAAATTATTTTTTCCATGTAAATGTCATTTAAAAATACGAATTAAAAAGGTACATATTAAAACAAATAAAATGTTATTGATTTTTGCAACTTTAATTTCAATCACAGGAACTTTTTAACACTTAAATTGAACTCAAAACTTCTGCACTGTTTGGAATTGTGTGTAACTAAGTTACTCAACATATCGTCGGCTAGTGTATGCGACTTTATAATTTCGAGAATCGTGACAATAGCCCATAAAATAAAATAATTATTATTGCCATATCGCGCGATAATTATGTTTATTTTAATAATTATATTCTCTTTTTTTACCATTATCACAGCGGTTGAGCTATTGTTATTACCTTTTTAGTAGCTGGGAACTCGATATTTATTTTTAAAAGTGTTTTATCACGAATTTTCGTTACAGTTGCTTATTTTATGAATCTCTGTTGGCATTTATGACCAGTTGATCTTATTCCTAGAAGCTTTTTTATTTTATGGCTGACATCTCAGAAAAACACTGTGACATGTGTCATTTTTCTACCTTTTACGATAGTAAACATAAATGGCATCGTTGTTTCGATGAAAAAGTAGGTTTTAAAAAGAGGTCACATTCAACCGAGTGAATAAAATAAAAAATATGTTAAAAGGCAATGTTTTAACTTACAGATAAAAAAAAAGATTTTTTCCAACTCCTAACATTTTTCCAGCCAAATCAACTTCGCTGTAACTAAAATTTTTATCAAGTTATATCAACAAAGGTTGATAATAACATCTACCGTTCGACCCTACCTAATCAAGAGGAAAACAGACCACAAAAAATGATCTTCCTCTTACAATTCTAGTTGGTATACCTTCGAACAATCGTATTTTCCTTATGGGAAAAACATTAAGGAGAATTTCTTTGTGCTGAGTACCACTATCATGAATAGTTCGTGCGACAAGTGATTGAGTGATAGTATAATTTATTCTTACTTATCAAGCGTTTCTTAGATTTATTAGTAGTATCTTTGCGGGGTTGCAGCAGAAGCCTCTGAGGAAATGATTATCCTAGGTGTATTTTCACAGTACAAAATAAATGGTAAGACTATTTTCAACATTTTAAAATGTCTCATGATTCCAAAATATGTTGTGCGTTTGATGAAACTCGACTGACAAAACTTTGTTAGGGCCTGATGGACTCAAAATCTTAGGACGCTGCAAATCCCGTTTACCATTTACTTGATGAATCATCATCTGCCTAGCCTTTTCCCAACCACAGGTTGTTCTGGAAGTGCGATGTCATATTTAAGTGTGGCAGCAACTGTATGAAACTGCTTGAAAAGTGTTGTTTTTTTATTTTTGTCAAAAATTCTTTTTTTTTTTCGTTTCGATAATAGTATTTCTTTACTGTATAGCAGCTTCAGAACTTCGTCTTTAAATATGACCGCGCATTTCTGCAACACCCTGTATATTGGGGTCGGCTTCTAGTCATCAACAGCTTTACTTGGTGAATGAGGAATTAAACATGAAACCTTACTGTGCGTTTTTTTTTATAATTGACTTGCACCTACAATTTAAGGGCCTTTTACCTCGACCACACTATAAAACCTCTGTTTATCTGTATATCTTTCTAATTCTTAGTATTAATCCTTTGAAATTAGAAATGCTAAGTAGTCTTGAGGCCGCCAGCCGACTTGCACAAACTAGAGTTATCTTACTTTGAGTTAAGCTCCAAGTTATATCAACCCGGAGCCATTTTTTTTTTTTACGGATGGGAAATCATCAAATGACCCCTTCCGCTCTGGGTGGAGCGGAAGAGAGTGTCAGACTTTTACTGACTAAAACCCATCCGTGCTCCTCCTAGTGCCTTTTACGTTCCAGGGCCGCAGTATTTCTTTCGAACAAAATCCGCGACCCGGAGCCATTATGTTCAAAATATTTGTTATCTTTATCAATATTGTAAAGTTTGTGAATTTGTGAGATTGTAGGGGGTAATCTCTGGATCTACGGAACCGATTTTGTAAATTCTTTTTGTATATATCATAGCCACATTCATGAGGAAGATTATAGGCTATACTGGAACGGGAAATTCCAACGGGAACGGGTAACAGCGGGATATACGCGTACGAAGTCGCGGGTAAAAGCAAGTTCTTAATATTTTTGAACGTAACCTGTATTAGTACACATTTTTGACACAGAGGGCTTTACTTTCTCTCGCGCGCTCCCTTTTGTCAGTATGGAACTTGTAACTGAAATTTATTTTGCAAATTACTTTTTATTCAACAAGTCCTCTGTTTCATAATAAAATTGCACCACAAATAATTCCTTATCCTCTTGTTAGCAACTTACTTTGAGTTCCAAGTCATATCTGATTTGCACAGGGCCTAAGTGAGTTAGGATTTCAGCTACCTTTTATAAAATTTTTACTAAAGATTATCATGACCGAATATATGAAAAACCTTTGATTGGTGAACAATCGCAATACACAAGCACCTTCCCTGCCATGAGAAAATTATAGAGTGAATTGTTATTACTGAAACACATAAACGTAAAAGCGGCTGTTTAATTCATCATCTGAATTGTAACATTAAATATTATAAAATACTTAAAACATGAGTTTTATGGGGAAACGGAACAAGCATCGTAAACAAGTATACAACCGTATAACAATGCCGGATTAGCGATCAAGAATTATTTATTAGGTAAAATTATTATGGTTAAAACTGAAAATATTGTATATGTCGCAGTCAACTAGTTTAATTAGCCGTTCAATTAAAAGCCTAGCCTTTTCATTTAACTGCGCCGTTTAATCAGTGGCATAATTGACATATTATGGGGAAGTCATTAAACAATATTGAAATAAAGATGTCGTTTAGGTCGCTGAAAATCGGCGCAGTTAAATGAAAAGGCTAGGCTTTTAATGAAACGACTGATTAAGCTAGTTGGATGCATCCTATATAAATCAAATTACTTTTCGTGGAAATATTAAAAAAAAAACATAAAGTCGAATATAGAACCTTTTTTAAATCTGAATTGAACGAATCTTCAAAGAAAATTTTTTTCTTTGACATGAAAAAGTAGGTACAGCCTTTACAAATCACATGAACTTTTATAACCATTGACAGACCAAAATATCACATAATAGACCGTCATATAACATGTTTTATTATAATAAATAACGTCCTGATTTTCCTCGTACATTCAGGGAACTGTCAAGTTTGTTCGACAATAATATTCTAACATGTGATTTCTTCTATAGCTTTTTATTGAAATAATTATTATGCTTTCATTTGATGTAAGACCTCATTTAGGCGCTTTGTAGTGCTGGCCTATTTTTTTTTTACTATACATAAAGGCACGAGTTTGACCTCTTTTTTACCTGTTGGTAACAGATGATAGGGTTGACGATGAAGCTTATTAGGCTAATTTACTGAAAAAAACTGATTAGTCGGTCACATAGATTTCTTAATATTGGACACGTATTTTTACTTTTTTCTAGTAAACAAAATTTGAAGACGATACAGTGCGTTAAAACACGCGTAACGTCACGTCACTGGTAAAATAAGTACCATCGTAGTGACGTCATGCGTGTTTTCAACGCACTGTATCGTCTACATTTTTATTTACGAGAAAAAAGAAAAAATACGTGTCCAATATTTGTAAGAAATCTATCTGATGAACCTATTAGATTTCTTCAGTAAAATGTATTGCCAGGAAATCATTATTTTCATTACGTCCTATTAACATAAAGAACCCTACACTTTTAGGATAGAACTCGTCAGTCAACTTCAGTACAAAAACAAAAGCAGTGTCACAATTTGATAAGTACTTGCATGCTTTAGAAAGACATCAGTACTGTCTGGTCCACTCTTTTGCTTGATTTTTTCTTAGTATTCCCTTTTTTTTTGGGTTTTGACGATAAAAGTCTCGGAACAATAAATCTTGATAAAAATAACCATCAAAAGAAAGTATGTATTACACCGCCTACTCCTTGTAGGTACTGAATCTTTATGTGGCAGTCTCATACAATGGATGTAACATCGACCTTTTCCAAGTCACTTTACACCATGTGAGGTCGTTATTAATTATACCACTTTCATTACAAAACCCACTTACAAGGTCCTTTCGAAGTAAAAACTTCTTCTGTTTTTTTGTTATATTAATGAATCTGTAGACAAAAATCGGTTCATAAATGACGGAGATATCAAACATGAAAAAAATACAACCGAACTGACCAACTCTTTTTTTTTTGAAGTCGTCTGAAAATGTAGTTGAACACTAAACTTGTTCAAACAAAAAAACATTAGGTAAGGTAAAGCTAGTCAAATTAGTTTTGAACCTTACAAAAATTCTTAACTCATCTTTTTTTCTTAAATCATGTAATTTTGATCTTAGCTCTTGTATTACTTAGTATAAAAAATAAACATTTTCCATTACCGGATTATTGTGAAAATAAAACAAAAACGCGTTTATTTCAATAAAAGAATCAAGTTATCTCAATTTTTGTTACAATGTGTAAAGAATAGGTAAAACTAATTTATTTGGTCAGAATTAAATATTTTCACACTAACTTTTTTCGTCCGGGGGATCCAATATTATGAAAATAAAAATATATGAAAATAAACAAATAATTTTGTTTAATAAACTTGTTAAATTTTTTATACTTAAGTCTGACTTGGTTGGTATTCAGCTGAATCCGCTTTGACTAAGAGCAGATCCCAATAAAGTTGGGATAAAGGCTGGGCAGATAATGATGTTCCATAAATTAATATTGAACCCAATTTAATTCAGTTTAATTTTTTCCTGAATCGCTAAAAACTAATATAAATAACTTGCACTAACAGAAAATGTTCAATTTCGTTGGTTGACAAATTAATGTATTTAACTAAGTAATTTTATGAAAATTACTAATTTTATCTCGAAGTAAACCATCAAAAACAACGTTCTATAATAAAATAGGATAGTTGCACGGAATAAAAATGTTTAATTTACTGACCTACTTCTAAAACTTGGTCTCTTCTACAAATGCTCCAAAAAAATATGCTGGTTAATATTTTTTCTTATAGAGTTAATTGAAATTTTACCTTGAACCTAACGCTGTAGCGAAAGAGTTGAGAATCTATTAAAGAAATTTGACACATTGGTGTAGGTTGATGTGCTGGCGACTGTACATACAGCAGATAAGAAAAAAAAAAACAAAAAAATTACACGAACCCATAAGGAATCCCCAAATTACTGAAAACTTTATCTTCAGTAATTCCTAATCATCATGATTTTGGACTTAATCTAAATAGTCTTAGTATCCATATTTCAATACATTACGGTTTTAACAGTTTTCTTTTTTTTCGCAGGTGAGACTCCAGCAGCAATGCAGGGAAGCGCACAGTGGGCTAGCAGTTTTGACTTACACACGTTAATAGGCATCGCTAGTGTTATATATTTATTAATTATGTAAATAAAGAAGGACATTTAAAGGACTGAATTCAAAAACACTTTAAAAATCAGCTTGAAAAGTGAATTCGAAATATAAAAGTGTTTGAAGGAAGATGTTTGATTGATCGATCAAAAATTCGAAAGAAGAACTACAGTTGGGTTTTAAAAAGGACTGGTGTAAATATGTTTGTAAAAAATAAAATAGTGTTGTACAGAATGTTTGAAAAAAATCCCAAGAACACGATCCTGATTGTCACTTGTCAAACTCCGGACGTCAATGTTTTAGTAAAACTGGGGTTATGTTGCTGAAACGAATTTTTACGTTCCACTATTTTTTAGGTAAGAATTTTATTTCGTGTTTATTTTTCTGTGTTGAATTTTGGAGAAGCTGTATCGTAAGCGCTATTTTTGTTGTATAAGTTACATTTTTCAATTTATTTCGGCTATGTATCATCACAAATCTGTATTCGAACATTTATTTACCCGTAACAATGTATTTTTTATTTAGTAAGTTTTATATTTAACAATAAGAGCTTTTCTGTAATAAGTTAACCTAAGGCTGATGCCTGCAATTCTGTAAACATTTCAACGTGAACATTTTTGAGAAGTAAGCTGCCAATAGCCCTTTATTTTGATGTCAAAAACAACCATTTTTTATAAAAAAAATAGTTCATGTCGTTAATGCGCTCTAGAGGGCGCCACATCCAATTTATTGTAATATAGCCTATAAACCACAGGACAATTTAGACGCTTTCAATGACACTTAATTTGTCAAATTATGATAAATGGTTTAGAAGTTATGAGGGATCAGATGAACATACATACTTACATACAAAACATACAGGCATACATACCGTTCAAATTCATAACCCTCCTTTTTGCTTCGCCGTAGTCGGGTAAATTTTTTATTATAGTTCACTTCACTCTCTCTTCTCCTAACTTTAGCACGATGAGATGTTTAAAAAACAGCGAAAATTTTGGTGCATTGAGTGACAACTCAATGTACCAAAATTTTCAATTCACGTTGTAATTTCTACAGAATAGACCGGCTCAATATTAAGCTTTTTATTACGTAGTGACAATATAAATCAGGATCAAAACAAGCCTGAAAGGGAGTATCTGTGCCAACGTCACGCGTCGCATAGAAAATATCCTAAGCATCAGGGTAATGTTAATAATACTAAAATAATACTACATTTCAACAAACTCACGTTTCTAATGTTTAAATTCATAACTTTAATATTAACGCCCAGATGATTGTCAATCCAGCGATTGAAACTGATTGATAATATTATACGATAGATTGATTGAGTGATGATTGAAAGCAATGTCAATCGCGATTGGTAATCAGTTGGTCATCTAAGATCGAACGATGTAAAAATAGTAGTTAATAATATTATAAATAGTCATAGATAATATTGTTTTTGAGATTTAAAGGTTGATTTAAATAAAATACCATTTTTTAAAGTATTTGCCGTTTTTTCTTTCTGCGTTTTTCTACACAGAACACAGGCGTAAAAATGTTAATATACGTTCATTTCACTTGTGAAATGAACTTGAACTGGGGCAGCAAATTTTCACACTTAAATATCCACCCTGGAAAATATAATCAATTTTGTTGGACCACAAGCTGCGGAATACGCTATCTTATCTCTCTTATCTTATCTTATCTATACATAGCCTGTCTTCGCCTACTTTGCAAACGTATCATACATAAAAACAAAAAAAAGTAAGCAATAACAAAAAAAAAACAATCAGCCTATGTTAACACCAGTGTTTCATAAAATAGACGCTGAGTCTGTCACTCATTCCCAAAATGTGTGAAATTACAAGTTTACGAATAACCTGTTTGAGGAGCAAGAACCTTAATTTTAGCCAGGACAACATGGAGGAGTACCTAAATAAGTTTCCTTAATCACATTTCTTATATAACAGGACTATAAGTGGTGAAGTAGCGTTACCAACTTCAGTAGAAGGTAAACTAAGACGAGCTGTAAATAAAACTTGTACCTAACACTATTATTTTAAACATCCTTGTTTTACTAGTCTTTGTTTAATATCAACGTCGTAAGTAAATAATCTTCTAGTAGGACCTACTAAACATGCAGAATACAATAAAACCATTTGAATCGGTCGAATTTTATTTGAACGATTTATTCAGAAGAGAAAAGATCTTTCAAGAAAGACACTGGAACTGGAGCACAACGTAATTAGTGTAAATTTTAATATTTAGTATAAATAAGTATACCTACTTAACTGGACTAGGAATACCCCATCTTACTCTGCCTATGTATGGGGCAAAATGGAGTGTTTTTTTTCTAGAATAGTGTAGAATAGAATAGTTCTTTATTTGCTCAGAAAGTAGGTACAAGTTACAGATGCTGAGTTTAAAAAGCGTTTTTTGATTTAATTATGCGACGTACATAAGTAAGTAGCTACCCAATAAAACTTTACAAAAGAGTGATAGTAATAATTAAATATGATTACGAAAATAAAACAGATCTAAATAAACAGTCGTTATTAACGAACCTGCCTACATTTAATTCAAGGAGGGTTACTGAAAAGTAATTCAATCACATTTCAGCCGTTCACAGTACTCAAACTAGAACGCTTTTTTTTATCAAATTCTCCCAACCCACTGATTACAAAACCCTCAGTAATTTCTACACTCAATGCTTTGATAACACGAAACATAATTCAGTACCACGCTCAGTTTGGCACCATTCAAAGTTCTGGAAAACGACTTCCATACATAACACACGTGTTTTCTTTCCCGCCTTTTCATACAAGTTCTTGAGAGCACGCTCACGTCAGCCTGTCTATTCAGAGGTAGACTCATTCGGGTTTTATTTAAACCTTTTCATTTAGACGAATGTAGTTGACGGGGTACAAAAGTCTGTGAGTGCCTTAGGCGCGAACGCTTCACGGGGAATGAAGCAGATCGAAACCTAGTGTGTTGGAAAAGTATTTAGCAGCGGTTCGTGGTTCCGTTTTAGTCGTTGTGTTTTTTAGATAAAATTAAAAGGGGTAACATAAGTCGCTGGACAAACAGACAAGACGTAAGATGAGGACGGGGCTTGGACAGGGCATGGACGGGGTGCCGTCGCGACTTTTTAAAACATATAGAAAAGACGAGGCACGGACGTAACGTGGTTAATTGTGGTGGTGTAATTGTGTGACAGCGATGCGCAAGTCCCGCACCCGCGCCCACACCCCGTTCTCATCCGTGCCCCGTCCTTTCTGTATGTTTTACAATAGGGCGCAGACGCGTAAACGTCGCGTCCGCGCCCTGTCTTTCCTATATGTTTGGCATCGCGACGCTTGTATACATTTTGTATGAAAGGGACGCGGAAGAGACATTATATGACCGCGCCCCGTCCTCATCTCACGTCTTTTTTGTATGTCCAGCGCCTAAGGTACGCATAATTTTATTGTATCCAACTCCAACGGTAAAGTTATTAAAGATGTTTTAACAATTCACGTCATTCGTAAACCTTAAAAAAAAGAACACAAGTCAAGTTTAAAAAAAAAACAATAATTTATCCAAGAACCTTACTAGTTATATATTTTATGAGCTAGTTTACTACATACTTGTAAAATACGAGCCTACATCTCGTTATGAGTAAACTGGCTAAGTTGATATCTTGAAAGTTAACCAGTTGATTAATTTTAAGTTTTAAAATCAAATTCAAGATTACACTATTATTTCAAAAAGTGGTCAACTTTTTTCATTATTTTTCTAAGCCTATCGATGACAAATATATTCATCCCCATATAAGTAAAATGATTTGTAGTAAAAGTATTCTCGCATTGGTAGAATGGTAGTTAAGTATCATCGTAGCAGAAAACGCCAATTGGTCAAAGTTGAGTGTCGTCTCGAGCTATGTAGTACTTAATCCTTCTAAGAACTAACTACTCGTACTTAGTAATGATTAGTCGTGTGTAAGCCGATATTTGAGCGAACGAATTAGCTGTCGTACTGCTCAAGATCGATCAATGTAGTCTCCTTAAATTAACAGCTAGGCTGGGGTAAAACGAAACTGGTATTTATTTGGTTGGAAGGCAATCAATTTCCAACGACAGCCTGTTACCACTAGTGCAATGCAATTTCTGTGCTTCAATGCGGAGGTACGTAGTTAAATTGACACAGTAATTATCATTCAAAACAATCTATGTATTTAATTTAAAGCGGCATTTTGCAGCAAATTGGGAAGCAGTTGACATGAGGATAAGTATTCACTACCAATTGACATCTGAAAGCGTCTCAGGTCGCAGCGAGAACATCTTATGTATCCTAAATATTTTATGTTATGAAAATCAGAACATTATAGCATTGCTTGGCAACAAGAATAAGTATTGTGATAGCTTACCTGGAAGAACTCTTTCACAAGAAATCTACCTACCTTAATACTAATAAAAGTTCTTCACAATAAAATAAAATGCATACACAAGACCTAAAAATAAATCATCACGTGCTCCATTTTGGTTTACGATCCAAAACAGCCAAGTTTTACTTACTAAGCAAAACTACTATATGTCCTAATAATTTGATTTATTTACTCGAGTTCAGCCTTAAAACCATAAATTTAAGTCAAAAGTTAACCTATGAGTTATCGATAGATTGAATTCTGAGCAAAATGAATGAAACTATTGAAACCTTTGATACACCTTAGAGATGCGCTGGATTTCGGTTTATGATTGAATTAGATTACATCTTAATATGTTTCGTCTGCAAATCATACATTATTAATAATGGTAAAAAGATCTGTCTTTTATGCCGCATGCATTATTTCTGTCCGACTTATGCTGGCTAAAGTGGGATTTAGTTTGGGAGCTTTTCAACCTATCGCTACATTTTTTTATAAATATTTTTATATGTAAAGGGGATATAACCTTTATGGCATAGCTCCCGGCTGTCAATTTGTTTTTTTTTTTTAATCGCGGTGTACGATAAAACATGATTGTATTATAACATGCTTTATCGTGCACCGCGATTTTGAAAAAGATCAAAATGGCGGCTAGTTACTAAGCCAGCTCTCATTCAAAAATGTTCGAACCCCTTTACAACGTATCTTAAAACGGGTCTCTTTAAGTAAAATTACTATTTAAATTTTTAAGAATAAGCTATTAGGGCTCTAGACAATAAGTTCTATCTGCGATATTTTTTTTTTGGGTTAGCCCGCCATACTGTTCACAACCATTACCACTCCTGAAAGCCAGATTCAACAGTGGCGACCACCAGAAAAACGGCGAGCTCGAGACCCGGAGAAGCAATTTAACCGTCTTGAATCTCGCAAAGAAATTAAACTGAAAAGAAGCGCGGAGGAGTAAGCGTATGCAATGTGAGAAGACCAAAATGATCGGGCCACGTGACATTTCGCCAATTCATGTCAATCCCATTATAGACTTTTGACAATCTTATCGTCATACAATATTACGCCTCTCTTTGGGATGAAGAACGAATAACATTCCCAAGAGCTTATTTGTAATTTATTACCCGAAATCCCAAAAGGGTTGTCAGGGCTGAAATAACGAAAATATCCAAGATAATTATGGTGTAATTAATAAGTATTGGGGAACCCAACAACCTTAAACATTGATTCTCTGATTTTCATTCAGTGGAAATTAATATTCGAGCATAAAAACCGAACCGTTTAAAAATGAGATAACGGTTTAAGTACGATTCAACGGATTCCATTATTAAAGTCCTGTTTTTATTCAACCAGCTTTTATTCCGATGAGCGTTTTATTAATCATTGATAATCTATAAGCATTAAATTTCAGGAAGTGGATTGAAAGAAAAATATCTTAATGTTTCTTCGAAATTTGGATTTGTAAATTAATCTTCTTCGGTTTATTTTAACGGGTGAAATTGATTGTTTGTTTATTTTATTTTATTTAATTTATTAGGGAAAATAAACAGTAACACATTACATTTTGTAGAAAAATAGAAAAAAAAATGATCAAATGTGTGACCAGCAACATTTTCCACGGAATAAAGGGTTAAGGGGTAGATTATTTAGTGTAGAGCATTATCGATCAGAGAGCCAATTCTACTAATTTTAAAGCAACGTTCGCATTGGCTGTCCGTCGCAATTTGTCGAAAAATGAATGGAAATTGAGGCTCCTTTGACAGATTGCTTAATTAGTAGAATTGGCCCTCAGATTACAAAACTTAAAGAAATTCTAAAAGAAAGCTTTAGCCACATAAATTCAATTGTATTTTTTTATTGATTGGTTCGCACTACATCATTATCTTTACCGATGGTAAGTAGTGATGTGCTCAACGATGGAGAACAACTCTTGGTTTACAGTCCGAGGTTGTAGCTGTCATGAAACACAGAGTCCGGCATGGAATTCCATTAATTAGCTGTACGGACAATGAAAGAATTCCCAACACATTTTGTGCATTTGGGTTGTATGTCCACCATGTACCACCAGTGCCGCATCGCCGTACATTTTGTAACCCGATGATGGAACAGGTTTCCAAACCACAAAAAAAAACAATGTATCCGTATATTTGAATATAAAATGTATCCTTATTACTTAAGAATGGGTCATAATGTCTTGTATAAAGTATTTTTTCTCACTTTCTGGCTCGCAATTCGCTCCGTCGTGAATCTTGAAAACTAACAGTTTTCAATTATTTTCGCATACTCACCATTTCAATATTTATTAATTCACCTATTGTTAAAGCCTTAACACTAAAAATAGGTACTTGAAAAAAAGTATGTTCTTTCTTATTCCCAAGCCGTAAATAATGTAGTCCCAAATGATCAGGTAAGTCAAAAATATCACGAAAAAAATTAATCAAATGAAATTGTATTCATGAAACCTAGAATAAGCCCGACCGTAGCTACCGAGTATTATAACTGTAGACCATTTTTTATAGTACTGTTTAAATTATGAACATTCAGGTCTGACATTCAAAAATCCTTTAAGCTAGCTCTTTGGAAACCACTTAACCGCTAAAGATACACTGCCATTGTATTTTAATTCGAGTAAGAAGATTAGGGTCTTGCCCTTTCTATTAAAGTGAAGCATACAAAAATGGCAGCTAAGATTTCATTACCAAAGTAGGTAATTAAATAACTCTTAGGTCTTGAACTAACGTGTGATTGATGGTCGTTTTATGATAGAGATAAAAAAAAATATCGTTTTCATTTTTCAAATAAAAACCATGGTGTTTATTTTTGTAAAATAAGTTTTTTTTTTAATATTTCGGAAATAACCATTGATTTTTTTGGTGTATATTTTATGTTATGCTGACGAATTAAGTTTTCTTTGAAAAATTCGTTAAGCCCGATTATTCTCCGGTCATTATCATAGCAATCAGTATAATTATCATTATAATATATTATTCTGATGAAATTCCAAAAATAACTTTCCAGCTAACTTTTTCACAGTCCCAAAAAATTACACTGAAAATTAAATAAAATGTGCCCATGAAAATTAACTTATTGGAGGCAGTTAAAGGCATTAAAAGGCGTCAGTCTTATTAAGACCGAAAATTTATTCGGTCAACCATCTTATATTGCATTTAAAATTCAATTTAAAGACAAAACAAACAATATAAAATGGCCACGAACTGTTGCGTGAGCAAATGTATAATTAAAGTGATTCCGAAAATGTTTAAATAGGCGTTAATTTATTGGGAGTATGGTTGCGTTGAAAAGTGTTTTTCTGAGTAGGCGTACGAAATTGTTTGTATAATTAGATAGTGCGGTTTTTAAAGGAGAGACTTCGCGACTTTTGTGTTGCTGAGGTTTTTTGCCAAGACTTGTTACTAATTAACTGTTTATTTATTAAGATATCTGCAGTATAAACAATGAACCTTTAAAAATACAGCTAAGTTAATGCTATCTCAGTGTTTTCTTATAGAACCGCAAACATGGCAGCTATTTATGTAAAAAAAGCATACAGTTGACAAAGTACCTGGGTATATTACAATGTAGTGTACCTACAGTACATTGTAGTACCACCAAGACGACCATTTAGCACATGGTTCGAAACTAGAACAATAGGTAGTTAAAAAATAAAAAATACTAATAACTAGCTTCCACTATACTTGTGGCTGCTTTATTTAAATTCTCACTGTTGAGCCGTAAATAATTCCTCTTTAAACTCAACAAAAACCTCATTTTTAATCGCTGAAAACTCTGGTCCAGTTTACTCGACACAAAACCCGCCTTTAAAAGCTTAAGGAAATTTTATGCTGCATTTTATTTTATAGCTTTAGGTTTAAAGGTCATGAAGCCCAAGCTGCATCGACCCCGATATCTTCAAGCGCCTTTGTGCTGCTGTAGCTTCGTGCAACCCTAACGAAGCAAAAACAGCTCAAAGTAAGCGTCGCTTAAGCCTTTGCTGTTGAAATTGCATTTAATTTTGTAATATTATTATTTAATTCGCTCCGAGATTGAATTGAAACAAGACCGTATCCTCTGGTGTTATTTTAAGATATAAAATAAACTTTGAATAAGAGAGCTGTTAGAATAATGCTTCTTGGAAGTGGTCATGGTTTTATATTCAGTGAGTCATTTAGTTCAGTAAATTCAGATTCCTCCGAGTCGGAATGCTTGCTTCATTTTTCCGTAGTTTTAAAGAGAAAAATGGTATTCTTGCTTTCAATAACAAATTGCGCCAATGTGTTTATTTATTCTAATGAAACTTACCAAAGTTTTGATTTTTTAACTGTAAATTATATTTTTTTTAAGATACATAATTATGCAAAATGTTAACCAAAAGAAAAATGCATACCCTATACACAAAGAACAGTAGAATGTACTCAAAAGCTACTAATTGCCAGGAGCACAATACTAACTCATTCCGTGCTGTGAATAATTACAACTTGCACGAAGAGAAAAATAAGTTATTTTCCTTCAAAGAGTTTATTAAAATACCGTAAACTTCATAATTATATTTAATAACTTAGCAAGAATGTTCGTATAAACATAGGATTGCTCTTAAAATGGTTTGATGATCATAGTATTATAAATTGCACGCTCAATTACTGCGCCCCCGATTTTAATCGAAGATTTATGACTTGGAAAAGACATTTAGCACCCTATCCGCACCCTTTGCCTTCGCTTAGGGAATTCAGTATTTCACTTGTCCAATAATGTCGATCCCACTTCCTTGGCAAATACTTGGAACTCGAAATTTCAAATGCTTGATTGATGCAGATTTTTTTTTGTTAAGCATTTTGTCATGGACTGTACTTTTTGTAATTTATTTTGTATTCGGAATATATTCTTGCTTTTTCATTTTGTTGACTGTTTGTTTCTCGTTGAAATTAAGTCACAATTAATATTCTTCGATGAATTTAAAACCATTAACTGAACGGTTTAATTTGTCCACACCGACTAAAGGTGTGGACAAAATAGTTCACATGAAGAATCATGACCTGAAAAATGTGATTATTATTTGGGATTATTCAACTAAACATTTAAGCAGAATCATTAGCCCAATAATAAACTTAATTGACATTTCAGTTACAACATTAAAGGTCCATTTTCATTCGCCCATCTCACTGTATCTCCCAAGTATTAAATTACTTAAGGACTAAAAGCCGAAATTGGGGATCACATCATTAAATTTAATCTATATTCTAAACCATTTAGACTTGCCAGGGTGCGTTTGTTCTTGGATTATCCCGGATTATAACTAAGTGGCGGTAATTTGGTTGTATCCACTCTTTTGGCCTGACGTTGACGTTTTGAATATTGTAGTTATAAACTTTAGGTTGTAGGCTGAAGTCTGTCTTTTTATATACATTAGGTACTTAGAACCCTGAACCCTTTGTGCTCAAAATATCTGGCATTCTTTCTTATATTTCTTTTTCAAAAAATTGATTTCTTAATAAATATTCTTGCGGGCAAAGAAATATTAAAATGAAACCGAATTAGCAAAAGTTAACTGTGCAAAAATATTAAAACAATATTGTTTTATTAATTTTTCGGACTGCGAATATTAACATAATTCAATTGTTTTTATATTTGTGTAATATCAAGCAAGTGACTTTAACTTTGGTCGCGGAAATCCGCTCGATCTGAGTCGCACAAGACTGGTCGATGCGGAAAATCTTGGGGATGTCCATTATTGGACATTTTATGACTAAAATCATAATGTTGAATCATTATTATAAGTACACCGTTGTCTTTAATGATTTTAGAGTAGTATGTAGGTATAGGAATAATACTCTAGATAACAAATACTGTGTTAAAATTGAATTTAATTTACATAGTGAATCAAAATAACTGAAAATAAATAACAATTCTTCATTATAAATTCAAGGATTAATCTGAAAAAATAAAGTAATTTGTAATGCTATCGAAGGCATTATATTTCATCCAAAGTGATTGAAGGTGCAAAATCTCAATCTGATTTAAAATTTGCAACCTCATATTTGTAAATGGGTCTCGATGATAAGGGACTTCTTAAAAGATTGCCGTAACAATTGACTAGTAAAATATTATTAAATTTGAATGAAAAATGTTGGACAGGTTGTAATAAAACATTTCTTTGCTATAATATGGTACCTAATTATTTATGTATTTTATTTATGTTTTGTTGTTAGAGGAGCTCGTGGCTAAAGAATAACAGTCGCATGGAACGATTTCCAGGGTTAAGCAACGCTTGCCAAGGTTGATCTGTGGATGGGTGACCATCTTAACATACCGAGTTTCCTCCGTGCCTCGGAAAGCACGTTGTCCGTTGGTCCCGGCTGTCATTTTTAGATCTTTGGCAGTCGCTACGGATCGTCAGAAGCTAGTAAATCTTACTTCAGTATCGCCACCCAGTTAATGAGTTGTGGAGGTCTGGTAGGCAGCCGCTAAACGTAAAATACTGGTATTCAACTAAATCGGGTTTAACTGGAAGCTGACACATACAATAGGGAAAAGGCTAGGCAGATGATGATTAGTAATGTATGGTAAATACGTAAATCACTCTGAATTTTCTGTCAAATCCATCCAAAGATTTTCTTAGCCTGGTATAGAAACCTAGAATGAAATATACAAAGACTCCAGTCAATGATGTTCCTAACCGGACTTCATTTAAAAATAAAAACAACCAATACACCATTAAATAAAAATACATAATTATGTTGAAATGAATAGTTTTAAAACCGAACGATACTTTATTTGGGAATGTTAGTTATATTTTCAAATTTTTTTAAAATCATGTTGACTGATAATACAGAGGGTTGAAAATATAACAATTTGTTATCAAATTTTAACTGCACGTGACTTTTAAATAGTCTTACTCTCGCATCCATTGAATTATCTTAAATATAAAATGAAAATAAATATTATAAATTTGGATTTATTCGTTCATGAGCTTTCAGAAAATATCAGTCTATTACTCAGACAGGATTTCTCACTATTAGCAATTTTTCACCGTAATATAGAAAAAAAAACATAAAACTTATGAAAAACAATAGTAGGTATTTTGTAATTTGCGTTCTAAAAACAATGAAATAAAAAATAAAACAATTATCGGAACAAAATCTTTGCTAATTATTTCCAGAACATCCCATTTAGAGGAACGCACTTAATTTGCATTCACTCTGTATAACTCTTCATCAAAAATATCGATATCGCCTTTTAGCCGACCCCAAAGAAAACGAAGATTCTGTACTAAACAATGCATAATGAATTCCGGTTAAAATGTCCGAATAAAAATACTTTTAGCAGAAAGTAAACTCTTATTATTTTATTCTAAAGCTGATTTGCGAAAGAAACTGGAAATCCTAGCTTCTTATCATCCTACACAAGAAAAGGGTATCGTCTGAGGAAAATACGGTTTTATTGTGCTTAACATTTTATTTTTACTTGTAATAATATTATTTGCGGTACTTTTATTTTATTAGAGGCGTATTTCAAATTGTACTGCTTACGAGTGACGATAGCATAATGACGTACTTTGTGATAATTGTTGAAACCTTAAAACAAAAGTGTTTGTGGCTTCAAATTCTTAGTACTAGTTCATAAAGGGATTTTGATCTTAATGAGAAGAAATCATTCACAACAAGGCTAATCTAATGAGATCTTATGATCACTTTTCCATCATAGTAAAAAACGATCGTTTTTCATGAAGACTAAATAAAATAAAGGCTTGCATAAAAAATATATGAAAAATGCACCTCTACACGGTGTTCCAGAAAGCTGGGTTAGGCAGCTGATATATATTAAGGAAAAAATGTTAAAACATTAAAAATTAGAAATTATTCAAAAAAAAAACGACAAAAAAGTTAAGAAGACATGATTTTTCAAGCAATTTGTTGTAACAAATTGCTTGAAAAATCATTTCTTCTTAATTATTTCTTTTTAAGCAAACGCCACTAACTGTAGTGAGTGGCGTTTGCTTTAGTTCAATCAGTTTGATGTCACCAACTGCATTAGACTGCTTGAAAAGTCATTTCTTCGGAAATTATTTAGAAAAAAAATCTAAAGTTGTCGATGATAAGGAAAATTCTAAAAATACCCAGTTAAAATGTAGGTTTTCTTATCATTCTCAATACCGGACAACGATTCTGAAAATGTGGAGCCATTTTGGCATAATCCAATACCTACCCTGTTTAATCTATGGGGAATAAGGTTTCCGAGATAGCCATATCTACATGTTTGAGCAACCCAAAATTATCTGAAACATATTCCTAACCAAACTCCCATGTGTCTAACAATGAATATTTAACTTGGATCCCTTAAGGGGATGCTCGTTTTATTTCCTTCTAACAAATTAAGGATGACCCTTTTTATATTACGTTGAGATATTGTAAAATAAATTGCAAAAGACACGAATATTTTCTTTCATGAAAAAAAAAAACATCAACTTAATTATTTTGAACAATATCCGGAATCTAAAGCTTGTTTAGTTATTGGCTTGCATTAGTACCAATTACTGAAATATTAAAACATATTTCAGGAATCCATTCATGCATTCCCATCGTACTAACATAAATTGAATGACCGTGAAAATGTAGATGCAAAAAAAACATGTACAGACAAAGAAATTTATTAAAGTATTATGACGTTGTCAAGCGACAAATAACCTAAAAATAAAATAGATTGGAACATTATTTCAGGAATCGATCTTTCCTGGTAATCCATTATATAATTTCACACTAACAAAACTTTATATGAACTGATATACTCGTACTGAAACATCCCTTAAGGGATCGCCAATTGATTGGATACGAAACCGGAAGGTCTGATATGTAAGACAATTGTCAGGTTGTTACTACCAAGCCCCAAGGACTGATGTTGCATACGTAATCAAGAAGGGAAGTCCGGATGTGTTACTGGTAGTGTATTGACACGTCAACAGGATTTTTATTGGTTCATAGATGTTGTTGGTATCGTGATAAGGTGGAATAAAACGCAAGAATATCCATTGTTTTACTGAATTTGTTTTAGAGCACTGAATTTGTTTTTGTTTTTTGTGTTTGTTTGCGGAATGTGATCAGAAGTGAAAAATATAGCATTATAAGTAGGAAATGCTGATTTTTTTTGGAATTATTAGTTGAACGGAATTAATATATTTGACAAGGTTAAGGATAAGATTAAAACACATATTAATATTCTAGAAAAGTTGAAACAAAGCTTTCGTAAATTTGGAACAAATAATGGAACCAGAAATAAACTACAAAAATAGTTTTCAGATTTCAACGACGAAAAAAATATTATCTCAAAATAAAAGCCGTTGTCTTACTATCTACCTGTGTAAAAAGTATATTATTAAACTCGTTTTTAGGAGATAAAAATGTAAGTTTACCAAAGTAAGATAAAATTTGTGAAATATGAACACTAAAAATTCTAGGTTACAAAAAAATATTTTGCTATTGTGAAACGTTCTCACTCTAAAATTGTGACTGAAATCCATAAGTTTCTTATCTTGCTTTTACATATCTTTTAAAATAAGAAAAAAATATTATCTTTTTGCAAGTAGGTGCTGTGTCTTGAAATTATTTTCTGTAAAATAATGTGACAAGCATTTAATCATCTTTCGCTTTTAAGATTACCTTATATTTCTCGGAACCTTTTAACAAAGAAAGAAATAAGTAAAGTGATTAATTTGATGTTTAGGGTTCCATAGTCAACAAAGAACCCTAATAGTTTCGCCATGTCCATCTGTCTGTCTGAAAATACTGGCGAGTTATGGGATACATGTATAATTTAACAAAATGTGAACCCCCATTTTACTTTACTTTTTACTTTCCTCATATAAATTAACAAAACATCGCAAATACAACGCAAGTCTAACAAGACTTGCGTTGTATTTGCGATGTTTTCAACAGTGTTAACAAACACTGTTGAAAATTCATCGAAAAATTCGGATAGGTATTTCCCGAGCCCACGTAATTTTCTATTTAAATTGCGTAATCAAATCGATAGATAACACAAGTTTACTATCACCAAAGTGCCCAAAAACAACGCACCCTCACCCTGATCAATTCGAATCTCTCTATTAAGGCGCTTGGTAACGTGACGAGTAAATCTCAAATACTCCGGAAGGAGTTTCGGGGCTTCTACCTCTTAAAATTGACATAAAAATAAGTTTTATATGATGGAGAGGCCGCATTATTAGCATCATCATCCGACATAGTGGGCGTATAAAATGGGTAATCGAGCAATGAAACAACGAATTACACAACAAGATTTAATACACTGAACACAAATCACAAATTAAATCACACCGTACAACGAAACGTGAGGAACAGTTCCTAGCTTTGTGGAGAACTTGTCTCCAAGACGACCCAATGGAATCTCCGTCTTGGTCCGACACCCCTCTACTAAGTAGGCTCTGTTGTAGCACGAAGTTAGTTGTAAGACGGCGACGGTGGTGCCATCTACCGGAACTCGTGCTTCGTGTCGTTATCGGTCGGTGTTAATATCCGTCTCCGACATATATAAACGACACAATGCTTGAAACATAATTTAGTAAAAAAAAAAATACTACATAATAATTTGATACTAATTGGAATGTTAAATTCATGAGAAAAAACTGGCCAAGTGCGTGTCGGGCCACGGGCATTGTAGGGTTCCGTAGTTGCACGTCACAATTTCAGACTTGGAATCGGGTTTTGCTAGTAAAGGAATTATTATTATTATGGCTGTTATGATTTTATTTTTACATAATTTCACATGGTTTGTAAATTTATATTTAGTACCTTTTTACGTAACTAACAACTGCATCTAACTAATTTTGTATTTAACTAATAATGGAATTTGAACAAAATTTTCCTTCTCCATTAACATTTTATAGGTTAGTCGACGATTGCTCGTTTACTTCCAAAACCTACTTAGATGTATTAGTTTTATTTTTAAATTCGTTATACGAGTATATGCTACTAAAATACCATGATTTTTTTCACGTCTCCAAAAACAATCGTTTATCTGACAGAGGGACACTTGACTCTAACAAAAAAAAAACTTTGAAGCTTACACGGACAGACAGACAGAAAGACGGACACGGCAAAAATATGAGGGTTTCTTGTTGACTACGAAAGCCTAAAAACGATTCCGAAAATAATAATTTTTTGATGATAAGTCGACCAAAACCAATCGAAATCCACAGCACTGAGTGTATTCTGAACTAAAAATTTCTTAATATTTAGTATTTTCAATGATTGAAGAGAAAAACGGACAGCAAAATCGCATTGTGGGGACCGAGTGCCTTAAAAACCAAAATCGAAAAAGTTTTAAATTAATTCCTCCTGAAAACGAAGTTGCGTGAGAAATTATTAGCCTTATCAACCACGAAGGGAACTTTATGTCTGCAAAAGAATGTTTGGAAACTATTAAACTGTTGCGGGAATGATTACTTAGTAAGGACGGATCGTAAACCTGAGTTTGTAAAAGTATGGTTGATGAAATCAACTAAACTGTGATGACGATGGAGCCTAATGATGAAGAGGAGACAGAAGTATAAGTTTGAAATATATTCATACAGATCCTCATATAAAGTACAGGCGTGCTGAACAGGGGCACGGCTCTCACATTGGGTTCACAACAAATACTAGAGACAAATGATGGAAATGAAAGATTAATTGAAAATAGTAATTAACAGAGACTGGTTGGTCATCATCTGCCTAGCCTTTTGCCAACTTTATTGGGGTCGGCTTCCAGTCAAACTGGATTCAGCTGAATTGACAGAAACTAGTATTGCAATTTTATTTAATTGTTACCTATTTATTCAGTTTTCTATTTTGTGTACTGTGATTAACGTTCATGTATATGGAGGTTTATCAAAATATAAACAACTACAAAAAAAGTGAGCCTAAATTTTAAGTTTCTTCTAAGAAAATTCCGCCACTCCAATCCACTCATGCGCCATGACAACAAAAAACAATACCCCTCAATTGACGTCAATAAAAAACAAACCATCACAGGAAGCCATTTGATTGAATTGAGTAGAGCAAAAAAATTTTAAACATATGGGAAAGGAGGAGGAGTAAAAGTCCAGTCAAGATACTTAGGTACCTTTACTATTCTCCACAGATATTTAACGCGTAGTTAACCAAGTCTACGATTACACTCTGCGTGAATAACCATAGCTCCTTAATACAGATTAAACTAATAAAGACCAATTTGTATGTAATCCTTACGAAGGCTTCCGTTACCTATTGCTTTTAATTTTAATCCTGAAGAAATTCCAGTCACAAATGTAGTTAAGTGAAGTGGTTGCGATAAGCCTTGTTCGAGCGCGGCAGACGTTTGAAATAAGTAGTTGAATTAGCATAAGTGGGAACCACTCAGGTTTTGCTAAAACTGTTGGGTATTTGTCGCAGCCATCCAACTATGTCTTTATCACCTACACGGCTTAGGAGAATTTGTAGCGTTGTTTACGTAAAACTAAGAAAAAAAGGCTGTTCGCAATATGAATAGTCGAAGGTTCTGGACCGAACTCCGCACTGATGAGGGTCGCAGGAGTTTACTTGATGCTAGAAGCTCAAAAACGGTTGATGAAGCGACGCTTAAGGTACGTCTTGTCTGAAGTGATGATGATTATCTGACATAAATATACAGGTTTATTGGGAAACTAGCTTTTGTCCGCGGCTTCGTTCGTTTTTTCTTTCCGTAGGAATTTCCCGTTACGACAACGGGACAAATTTCCCGCTGTCGTAAGCCAAAGTAAAAATTTCCAATTTTTGAAGTCTTGACAGGGAAAAAGGCGACAGTGCACAATAATTATATCGGTTATCGGCTACGGCAGCGCAGCTTATGGCGTAGCCTTGTAGCGGTGAAGGCTACACGACAGCTACGAGCTACGAAGCGTGACAGCTACGCCGTAGCAACAAGCTATGTCTTTGTTTGCTTCAGAACATCGCTGCATCGCAATTGGCTGTCTTACCTAAAGTGCTATGACAAAAGATTAATAATAACTTGGCCAAATCAAACCACACGTTTGTAGTGTTTATACTGAATTAGAAATTGTAAAGTCGCACTTTAATGTAAAGCAACGCTTACCGAGGTCGGTATGTGGATGGGTTACAATCTTATTTAGCGAGATTCCTGCTTTAGGAGCACGTTAATTTGTTGATCGGTTCATCATTGGTTCGTCTTTGACAGAGGTTACGTATAGTCAGAAGCTAAAAAATCTGACATCAGTCTTGCCAAGGGTTGGCTAATTCGTCAATATTTCTTCCGAATTGGAGACTCACGGATGACGGAGAGAAATCGGATGACGTAAGTTGGATCTAATGCGTAAACTACCAGTTATTAGTTTGGGGAGGTCAGATACACAGTCACTCCTTAAAAAATACTGATACTTAGATGCTTTGGGTTAAACTAGAATTTAGTTAGGGAAAGGCTGGGCAGATTAACCATAATTGTATTTGTATTTTTACCCGACTACATATACATATGTATGTATGTAGGTATGTATGTATGTATGTCCATTTCGTTGGCACGCCTTACAGAAACGGCTGGACGGATGTTGACATATGGGGTGTCGTTGAATTCATCAGAATTGTGATAGTGACATAGGCTGTGCAAATTTTAAATCTCACTAAAATGTAGGAAATAAAAAAAGCAGTCTGATGCAGTTTATGGCCTCAGATCTGCATCAGACTGCTAGAAAAGCGACTTGTTTGGACCTTTTTAGTCGTTTTTAGCGGTTGGGTTTTATGACAAAGTCATTTTTTTTTTTCATTTTGCGAATACCTATTTGACCTCCACAGCTCAGTAACTGGGTAACACTGGTCTCGGATAACTTGACTTCTGGATGGAAAATAAACGCTTTGAACTACTAGGCTTACCTGTATAACGGTTTTATTAACATCATAAACGGTTACTATGACATTCAGCAGTAAAGTCATTGCGATTCAAACCTACATGAACGTGTTTATATTGTTTTTATGAACCTTCAGGAAGTTTTCAGGTAAATTTCAGGTTAGCGATTAAAGTTTTAATGCACTGGCTTAAATAGGGTGCTTTGAGGTAGTAAAATTTAAACTGAGGTAGTAAACCTTGCAGTAGTACTAGAACATACGTTTTTTTATTAGTGTTACCAGACGTAAGTGTTGTTTAGCAAAAAAGATGGGTTACGATAGTTTATAAGTGGCAATAAATAAACGAACTTGTTTGTTACATATTAGATGAGCTGTGGATTAGAAGGACCACATACAGGGGTTCTATTGGGCCTGGGGACGGCGAGCGTTGGGCGGCTCGGCCTATAAGAACCAGGCCCGCGTCGACGGCGCGTTGTGTTACGCGCGCCTTTAAGACATGTCCGCTTTGTAAACGGGGTCCGCTAGAGTTAGTGCCAGCCAGGGTTGCGGAATTTGTTCGAAAGAGTTACCGTTGGCTTGGAACGCAAAGGGCATGTGGAGGAACACTTCTTCCGCTCCACCCAGAGCGAATGAAGTCATTTGAAGATTTTCCATCCTTAAAAAAAAATAGGGTCCCATTACATGCTTGGCGACATTGTAGCAGAATTCGTACTGCTACAATGTCGCCAAGCAATGAAGAAAAGATAAACTTAACGCTTACCGAAAGGACGTCTGACCCACTTTGGCAGAAGACAGAAGTGTGTAAAAAAGGAGATGAAGGTTTTAGCCCAACAGTGGAACATAAAGGACTAATTAGATACCGGTATTCTTAAGCCCAGTTTCTAATTAAAAAAGATTGGAAAATTGACAAATGCGCGTAGGCTGCTGTGAATGGTTGAATAAATTTTCAACAACCAATCGTATCTTTTGCTTTTAATTTTTGACGCAACTGTGATTTCTTTCCAGACACCGGGTGAGAATAATAATTGTAACTAACTGCCATCCGTACTAATATTATAAATGTGATAGTAGCTCTTTCTGTCATCTCAGGATTAGCGTGAGTATACATAATTATGTTCCCTTGGCATAATTTTCGAGAGCAAAGCCGCTGACAGAAGCAAGAAAAAAAAAAGTTTAAGTACCTACTCTGTAATTTAAACGTGTATAATTTGATGTATCCTATTTTAAAATTTCATTTTCGTCATCCTCACACTACATTCTCATCAACCGACCGAAAAATGTAGACACAAAATTCCTCGTTGTAGTAAAAAAAGTTGAACACGTGTTTGCCATTTGACGTTTAGGTGTTCTACAAACCTACATTTTTTTCCTCAAGGTACAATTTTCTCTTGCAAAGACGAAACCGGATTTGCCACGGTAATTTTAGACAGTGTCAGAAGGCTCTGGGTTTCACTGGGCAATACAACTAATCCTCCAGAGAGACCTGACCAAATACTTTCAAATTAAACCTTTCTGTAGGCGTCAGTAAATACGTGGGTTGGGTCTATATACTTCTGTAAATAGGGAGGTATGAAACCTTTTGACCTATTTGAAGCGCAAAGTACTAAGTATATGCGAAGTAGGGAACTTCGTGAGAAACTTGGCAGTTAAGTTTGTAGTGGCCCACGCCTAATATTATTTGCAAAATGAAATTTCATCTTGAGTTTAGTTTACACAGATGTATAGAATATGGCTTCTTTCGAGCAGTTGTTCAATGAGTAAAATTAGTAGCGAGGCTTACGGCCCATTGAATTTGGCCAGATGTGTATCGTCCATCGTCAAAAGTCATTGATGCCAAATGTCTTCTTGGGTATATTACAGGATGCATGAGGGCCAGGAGTCATCAAGGGGTGGATACCTAAAGACGGACGTCGTAACCGAAGCAGGCCTAAAACACTGCGGCGTGATGATTCGAACTCTTTCCTGACAGATAAGAAGGAGAAGGTAGAGGATTAATTAAGCTGGAAAAATATTGCGAAGGCCTTTGCGCAGCAGTGGTACAACATAGGCTAATTTAAATGAGAATGTACTAAGGAGGTATAAAGTACTTTTCAAGAGCAACCAATGAACTCAAGTTACAGGCCCCAAGCTACTTCTCGAATACACAAAGATACTTGAAATGACCTAGGTACCCTTTAAAAGCATTCTCTTGTACACTAGATCACGTGAGGACCCCAACCACAGTACGTGATATTCAAAAAATATAGGATAACACACGAAATACTTTAAAATTCTGTTTACATTTTAGTACATGGAACTTGAATTTATTGCTGGACGATAAATTTTATAGAGCCGTAACATCATGGATGATGGACTTTGTTCGTATCTGGTATCTACGTTCAAGTCATGAAAGTTTCACCTTTAAACCTTCTCTGCATTGCATGCAGCATTTTTTTCTGCGTACTATGACGACTTAATATTTCTAGAATTATTTCTAAAGGCTGATTTTTCAGTAGCCAAATAAACTTTATCTGAGGAATAAAAATGGAGGTTTGGCAGATTTTGTTAAAAAAAAATCAAAAAGATTAATAAAATTCTTCAGTTATTTCTTTTCTTTTTTTTTGAATTCTAAATCTGTGCCAAATTACATCAAGATCCATTTAGTAGTTTTTGGTGAAAGAGTAACAAACATTCATACATACAAACTACATATTAGTAAGGAAGTAAGGATTTATTTTCGTTGTGTACGTACACGACATGACCAATTCAATGAAAAAGACCAACAAATCAAACTATGAAAAGAGGTTTAAGGCGCTTCCCTGATCAAATGACCTTGAGCATTCGTTCCCTCTTTGCCGCACCCCACCTCTACAATACTTCGTTAAACACTACTAGCGCCATCTGGTGAACAATTTACGAATACAAGTAAAAGTCACAGACCTTAGAATTCACAGACACGGCGAAGCAAAAAGGAGGGTTATGAATTTGACCGGTGTGTATGTGTATGTTCATCTGTTCACTCACAACTTCTAAAACATCAACCATTCGATAGATGATGATCGTGATGGGTCGTGATCGATATCTGAATGAATGAATGTGGCGAATTTGGTCAAAATGAAAATCCAAGATTGCGGCTGCAAAAACTTTCATAATTTTTCGTCATGGGTGTCGTTTTCATGGTTTTTGAGGCTGTTAAAGCTGATAGTGAAGTAAAAATGAAAATTCAAAATGGCGGCTGCGAAAGTATTGTTTTTTATTTAATTCATCGTGGAAGAAGGAACTTCGTTTCTGACATTTCTAGTTTACCTACATATCCCCAAAATCTAAATAACGGGTCGTACATGTAAGTGTGTTTACGTCCGAAGGTTCGTTAACTACACTTCTATCTATAACTGCTGTGAACTCAATCTCTTTATTTAATTGAGGTTTATTTTCTTTATTTTTTTTCTTACTCCTCATTGCCTTTTCGATGAATGAAGAATTTCTTATATTCATACCTCGAGGGTACCGGGGGTCGAGTAATTCTGGCAACAAACAATCTACATAAAATGATGAAAGCTTTTCTTTCATATTCTTCTTCCAGAATTTATCGTCTCTATCGATGTATTCCGTTTTTAGCGGAAGGTTCTCATTTGACCAAACTGCAAATAAGCACTTTGATCGTTTAGTAACGTATAGTTGCCCCTGCACTTGATAGTTCAAGTGCAGGGGCAACTACAAGGGCTAAAAATCAATAAAAACCACCAATGGTACTAACGATAGGTGGTTTTTATTGATTTCCGGTCCTTTTTTGTGATTTTCCAAAAGCTCACTTTTCTTTTTTTATGGCTTCTTCTAAACCCATTTTGAATGCCGTTATCGGGCATTTTATTTCAACAATAGTGTCGTCGCTACATAAGCCATCTGGAGTGGTACCTAAAAATGGCAACTCTTCGTCAATAAATAGACCACAAGGTTTAATTTTAATATTTTCTTGCCTTTGTAATTGCTTGATAGTAATGTTTTCATTGTCTTTGCCATGTTTAATTGACGACACATGGTCAATGTTGGTTTTGTACAATAAGTCTCTTACAAAGTTATGACAACGTGTATCATTTCGCCGTTTGACAACTTTTCCAAAGTTGGAAGCGGTTAATAGCGACCTACGCAACTCTGGCCAGTCGCTGCATTCACATTGTAAAACGGTTGTCCGTTTGATTAAACTTCTTTCCTCATCAGTTTTCTTTAAATTTTCCATAACATTTTCTTTAATTTTATTGAAAACATCGATTGGCATGTCAGGTTTTGTGCAGTCTTGATCATAATTGTGATCCTGTTTCGATTTTTCTAAGAACAAGGCACGCTTTTTTGGTTTCCTATTTAGCTTCATTTTCGCATTTTTGTTTATTCTTTTACTTTCTAGCCGTTATATTTTGCCTTGAGGGTTGTTTCCTTTATTAATAGATTTATATAGGAGGGAAATTTAAAAATTTAGTTACAAAGGTAGGCATTTAGCGGAATAAAAGTAGGTAAACTTTGCATAATGCATCAAATTACTTACAGAATGTCATTCATCTAGAGCTGTAGCTTACTTGATAATAAAATGCTTCTTATGACAATAACACAATCGTAGCGTCTTTTCGCAGTAAAAAACAACGGTTGATAAGTAGGTACATATACTCTATGGTAGGTACTCATTTAATATTAAACATTTTTGAAAACAAAACACGGAGGGAAGACGACGAGAGCGACACGGCCTCCTCGTACGAAAGCGCGCAGCACACTGCCGCCCGCACCCCGCACATGCCTTTTTATCATAGAATTCACACAATTATCTTAATAAAAAAAGAAAAGCGATCTTTTGAAATTAAATGAAACGTGAATAATTTAGATTTTTAAATTACCTATCCATTAGTCTAATCCTGAAATGATTAGAACGTTGCCTTTAGCAACAGATACAAGAAATCAATAATTTTAGTCATTTTTTAAAAGTCTATTTTAAATGTATTTATAACACATGAAAACAAATTAAAACGTGGAATGTGATGATAGGATATCAAAAATTAATAATGTGCTTTTAGATGTAGTTTATTTCTCTTATCTAATGAGTTAATAGCCTCTGAATAACGAAGAAAAACGCACTAGCGCAAGGTTTTGGTCGGGGTAAAGCCTTAATGTTCCTTTGCTGGCTCTAACAATAGTATCTAATGATACAAAGTAGTAGTGACCTATTTGTATCTATCATAAATGATACAGAAGACATCAAATATTCCTAGTATGTATTGAATCGGCTAAATATAAAAATAAATACGTGATGACGCTTTAATTAATTCCTGAATTCACAAAAACAGCTTATTTATAGTCCCAAAAGGCTTCTCATTAAGCTTATTCTAATTAATTATTCATCTTCATAAAAACCTAATTACTGAGATAAATCGTGTCATCTCTGCTCAAGGGGATAGAAGCAAAAAATATTTTATTTTCTTTTTTTAATTAAAGTAGGTACGCACTTCAAATAAAAACGTGCTTTTTGTCGGGCACCTAATAATAAAATATTTTTTTAAAGTATTAACGTAATAAAACGATGAGAAAAAAATACTGGAGTGTCGTAACGCCATCTTCAAATTAGCATTTCTCGAAGCGGTGGCGAAGGAAGTTATCAATGTCGATGTGGGTAGCCACGTGGCTAGAAAATGTAGGATAAAGTTTTTAAGTTATACGATTCAGTTTAATTAGTATACGCTATTTATTTTTATTTTTAAAATATGTAGAAAGAAAAGAAATAAATAATCCTTAGTCAACTTAGTCAGTCTTAGCCAAGATCCTGGTCAAGAGTACTTGACCAGGGTCTTGACTAAGGATTATTTATTTTAGTTTTTTATTTATTGTACTTTATTTCTGCATGGGCAGTAAGTAATAAGCATAAGTACACTTGAACCTTGCATGAAATATTACAATGTCATGTACCCGTACTGCTGAAAAGAAAAATTTCAGGAATCAAACTAGATTCTTGTATTTTACGTGGAGAGACTAGTATTTTACGTGGAGCGGCTGCCTACCAGAGAGTCAGATTATCTTTTAAGTCATTGTTGATTAAAATTTATTGAACCGATTTTAGTGAAACTTGGTACGCATACGCAACATAACTAGGTCAAAAAGGTACATAAAAACTTTTTAGAATATTAAGATGAACAATAATTTAACATGTCTAGAGATTATAGTGAAAAATCTCTTTCTCTTACCATGTAAACTTATTTTCGAAAAAGTTCTAAACAATTTTTTAGATTATCATAGAAAATCGGGTCATTACATATGTAACTGTATACTCCACGCATTTACCTACATAATATGTCAATCCGCAATTATAATTTTATTTATATCCGAATTTGTACTCAAATATTATGTTACAACGATAATAATTTCCCAAAATCAACGTTTGGTTATTTTAAGAGTTCTTTGAAATCTAGAATCAATTTGTACGTTCCGAAAACTCTTATGTTGGCTGTGGTATTTTCCTGAAACAACAAAACAATTATTTGGGTCTAGTATTCCGATCGTGTCCCTCATTAAACGTAACGAAAATACCCCTAGTAGATACTATTTCTAGTAAAACAACCTTAGCCAATTGATTCTAGCCTACAGGAATGGTTCGAAATACAAGTGCGGAATACTGAACAATCTGACGAGCTTTTTCAACAACTGGTATACTCTTTCAGTACCCTGGGTCGACGGCGCGTTGTGTTCCACGTACGCCTCAAATACATGTTAACACCCCGTCTACTAAGACGGGGCCCGTTTGCGGATTTTTTTCGAAAGAGTTACTGTGGCCCTGGAAAGCAAGCTAAAAAGAACGAACGGTATAAATATGAGGTATATATTATTATATAAATATGGTGGTATATGATATGTGTCGTACACATATCATTATGTCACCATAACATAAGGTTATAAGTTCATAGGTACGTCAACGTAACATTACCCAGTCCTTTCATTTCCTGTCCTCATTTTCCCAAATAGCATGGTTACCCTACCGGAGCCGAACGAACGTTGACGCCTTTATACTCAACAGATATTAGGTTTTCAGAAGTTCCGAATTTATTGATCGAATACATAGGCAAAGTCATCAGCATTCTTGTAGGGTACATATTGAAAGATGTCCTAACTTTGATTTTTATCACGAAGTTTTTTGTTCGCGTGTCTACTGAGTTTTTTTTTTGCTTTGAAATTGAGCTTGAGTGAATTATATGTAGTAGAAAAGGCGCTTTTGCTAGAACTTGTGTACCGACTTACTTGATTTAAAAGACATGAATGACGCAATGGATAAGGTAATGGTCGTGAGTTCGATTCCCACATGAAAATTTTTGCAAGCATAATTATTATATTTTTTTTTGTTTGATAGGACATAAAATTTGTCCTATCGGGATTGTTGGTCCTTGTACTTGTTACATCCACACTCGATTTAGTGTTTTTCATTTTCTGTGATGATTTTTGTCCACTATTTATGTCTTATTTATCTTCCCAATCCAAGAAATATCGTTGCATGGCATCTGTGACCTGCCAAGCCGTTTTCCGAAGTCCATTTCAGCTTCAACTCTGACCAGATGCGGCTGAATATCAATATTTTACACAGAGCGACCTCCGTGACCCAGGAAAATAAGAAGTTAAGATAACTCTTCTCGGCGTAACGGGACCTATGAGGGTTGGGATACTTGACCTACATCTAGGTAGGAAGTGATAATATTTTAGTTGAAAACTTGCCAGATGTTTACAATTTTCAACTTTCAAGCGGAAATTTGTAATGGACTAGTAGGAAATTTAAAAGGCAAAATACGTAAAAAACATTTCGGCTTCTTCGACATCTTTTTTGTGAAATATTTGAATTTATAAAATACTTAATGGAGATCCGGCAAAAATTTATGGAGCCACCCTATATTATAACCAATTACGTTAAGCAATAGGACGTTGGAAAGGATTCGATTTGGGCTGTAGTAGTTAAAGTATTAGAATTAAAAAAAAAACTACTAAACTATCCAACGACATATCGCTTAACGTTATTGGTCATATGGGCTGAATTTTCGATCTTCCTTTATTTTACTGGTTTAAATACATATCAATAATACAGAAAAGTTTACACCGAACCACCTTATGAACACGCACTTTTCGCTACACTGAACTTCCAAAAAATGCTACAAAGAATTTATTAGTTCTTCTGTTTCAAACATTTTCAAAAATGATAACTTTAAAGATAAAAGGAGTGCAAAATATCAAAAGTTTCATAAACTTAAACAATAAAAGAAAGAATTTACCTCTTTCTATGTTAGAAAGGGGGTCTTTCATCACAACCAATTTAACTCTCGATAACTGAACTGACCGCAATATGGACATTTCGACCGAGTACGTAGATGTGTGTATTTAGTTGTCTCTGCTTAAAACTTTCCAGTTTTGCGATTAAACCTAAACACAGATGCTTTTTGCCACCAAACCAAACAAACACAGCTTGCTTTTAAACTTACTTTTTGTACCAAGCAACGCGGACTAAAGCTAAGGACTATAATAAATTATAACAAAATCCAGAAATAATGTCGCAAACCACGGCAAAACAGTTCCAACCTCTGATAAACAACCCTGTTGCATTTGTTGCAGGAATATAAGCTTTATTGCTTAGAGACACGCATTGTAGCATTGCTATCTCATGCCATAAGCAAATTAGAGATTGTGTCACCTGATAGGGATGTTGAGAGAAGATTCGTTTGTGCTTTCAAAAGGAGGAAAAGCTTTTTCGTGATGGTTTTGACGAGGTAAAGGAAAATAAACCTAATAATCTTTTGTCGTAATATTTAAATTTGGTGTGTGGGAATTGTGTTATTCGATTTTGATAAGTGAACCGACCTTTTTCTCTGATGTCACAAGATAGTAAATTAAATGAACAAATAGTGATATTGTATTGATCAGAAAGAGATAGGGAAATACCGTAAAAATGAAAAAAATACAAAATCATTCACTTATTAGTTATTACAATATAACTTTAGTATAAGTAGGTACCTACGTATTTCATATAATTATAATTTCAATAGCCATGCATAAAACACAAACTTTTTAGAGATTTCGACTTGGTACATTCGAAAAGGTTGCATAACATAATCGTCTTTCTTATGAGTGAGCTAGCGACCACTAAAATAGTAAAATATTATTATCATGATATTACTTACCAGACAAAATAACATAGAAAAATAACACAGGCATTCTACAGAATCATTTAGAACGTAACGGAACTGGGCTTGGCCTATATTAAATTTACCTTAATTTCAGCAAGCACTAAAAGTGTGTCCTAGAAAATATGCGAGGCACCTGTGACCGTACTAACATAATGGCCTGCTCAACCTCTTTCTAGCTACCTCCATTGCTTTCCTCTTCCCTACCTCCATTTCTCTATTTAGAAAATATTCTCTAAATTATAGTTGTAGAGGAAAATAATAGAGAAAATTACACGAAGTATTTTGTAAGGACCTTTAGTTATATTCCTAGTAATTTGATTGTTATAGACTCATAAAAATGTTTTAACCTGGAACCTACTGGTATTTGACTATTAGTGTTTAACGTGTTAATTGCGAATAAGTCTTCAGATTTTACAGCATTAATCCTTAATAAATCATTTTTAACATTTAAAATGACTAGAGATGTATCCCTAGAGCACAAAATCGGTGTTTAATTTTTCATCTTACCGTAATTTATGAGTTCTTTTTTTGAAAACTAACAAATATTTAAGAGCTATAATAGGAAGATACATGCATTAATTACTACTTTATATGATAAAATTCTGCCTACATTTTCCAAATGCAGGGCTGAGGCTTCCCCTAAATCCTTCTAGGAATTCTTTACCTGAGACACCTCGCACTGCTGTTGTTACGTGCTATTTTTTCCAATAGCACGACTTCAACAAAAAGCATTACCTACTTACCCTTCTAAGCATTACAAAAAAACAATTTGCCATCTACCTCCTTGTCATGACAAAAAACAGTTGCCATCCACATTCCTCCGGCTTGTTATCCTAAACTAGGTCTACTGCAAGCTTTTTTGCGACATACCCGGTCCACAGAGCACCAAGACGTCCCGACCGCCACAGCTACAGCCGGCAATGTCAAAACTTTCCATAGAAACCTAGCCTGTCAGTGAGTATCAAGTCGAATCGTATATATTTGACTGATTTTGTATTACATTTTTCAAAACAAAAAAAGGCCCCGACCAAAACTCAAAAAAAAAACACGCGAATTCTAGGCTAATTACGAGTGACGTTACACACAAGTCACGCTATTTGCATTCTGAATTTCCGCCATCCCGTACAAAATTTGTACGTTAATGACGTTTTGCGTGACAAGGACATCGATTCCATTTTTACCCGACTTCAAAAAAGGAGGAGGATCTCAATTTGGTTGTATTTATTTATATTTTTTTTATTATATTTTCAACCTTATTATTCGTCTTTCCGATTGGTCCCATTGAAATTTCATGAAAATCGGTTAAGTAGCTTGGTTTTTAAATCATAATAGCTGGAAAAAATATGTCATCCAAGTAAACGAAATGCGTATTTTGCTTTCCTATTACTTTCCATTGGTGTTGTTAGGTGTACGTCAAAGTTTATTATTTTGAAAGTGGGTTTTTTTTCTGATTTTTCGTATTTTAACACCAATTTTCGAAATTAAAGTTATTTTATACTTTGTAGTGTTTTTATTTGGAAGTCTTTTTTGTAAAAAGTTTTTATTTATACAGAATGACGTCTCCAGTTCCATCACGACACGTTTGTTCCGTGTTCTGTGGCCCGGTCCCAAGACTCGTTTTACAGATTACCTCCACTGACGGCCTTACTCCCGGTCTAGCAAATTTGCTAGATTATTATCTGGCTAAATTATGCGTGCTAGGGACTCATTGTGGTTACCCCTGTTAGATTAGGTATTGAGCATTCAAACATAAGATTGGTGTTGTTTTTTAGTGTAGGCAATTTGGTTCCTGAAATGGGTAAGATAATTAGTTAGAGCTGTTGTGTAATTGTAGCTAAAGTTAGTTTATCTACACTAATATTATAAAGAGGAAAGATTTGTTTGTTTGTTTGTTTGAAATGAATAGGCTCCGAAACTACTTGACCGATTTGAAAAATTCTTTCACCAGTAGAATCCTACATTATCAGAGATGGACATAGGCTATAGAATATTTTCAAAAAATTTAGGGATCCGTATGAAAACTTAAGTAATGTGACCCAAGGTGTGAGAAAAAATCCTTATATCGCGTACGCTGCGGAATCTATTGACAATAGAGCAAAGTGATGTACTACAGTTTTATAGAGGTCATCAATATCTACAAAAAAGTCCGCGATACCATATGTCTAACTATTATGGATAAGTCACCATGACCGCTTTTTGTTAATATTAGTCAAGCAAATCCCATGGTGAAATAAAAAATGGTGATTATAGTACCATGATATTAATCCTTATCCATTTAAATGGTTTGATAATTAAGGTTGATTATGTCCGTGTAAATTACACTTTAAATCATTCAAATCGGACCTTTCGTTCAAAAGTTACGACGGTAATAAACATGCTCGGAGTAAGAAAAATGTCGCGGCTTGAGCGAACTGGGGGGAATCGTATCAATGCTTGGTCCGATGAAGTTGAAACACCACGGCATTTAAATGTTTTCGATAAAACAATAAGAATATCAAATGTTTGGATTTTTCGAAAATCAACTAGGTACATACATAATAAGGGGTGAAGCAGGGGTGAATAAGTTTTTAGGGGAGGAAATTATAGCTTGCTTCAATTTACGTCAGAATTCTATGAATAAACTAAAAGTGGGATAATTGAAACAGATCATGTACCTAACAATTTTTGCATAATCAACCCCTGACGGGCTGAACGGGGTGAACAGTTGCGCTGAACCAATAATGAGAATCGTTGTGCTTAATTTTCCAAAACTAACCTTTATATGGGGATATGTATAGGGGCGTTGCAGTTTGTGGAGTACCTACTATCCCCACGCGGACGAAGTCGCGGGCGAAGTGCTAGTTTTAAATATAGTGATATTTTTTAGGCAAAGCTGTGAGAATAGTTGAATACTATTTATGATTGAAAATATGATAAACACACTCAATAACTAAAACCTATTTTGAATGGATACAGTTATTTCTTAGTTTGAAGAAGAAAATCTTTAGAAGTACTGATACAATAAAGATTACTGAATTTATTTCCTGATAGAAGGATACTACTGATGAGTATTACAGGACAATCAATCATCCTCAATCAATCAATATAATGTAAAACTCTTCCGTTACTGAGTGACTGACAGACAACGCACAGCCAAAACTACTTGTCGTAGAAAGTTGAAAATTGAGTTGATTTCTAGAAATTCCTACAGGAACGGCAAAAAAACGGGATATGAGTTTACGAAGTCAAGCAAAAACTAGTGTTGTATAATGTTATATAGCTGAAAACATTTTAAAAATACATTTCTGCAAGTAAATTGTTTGCGTAATGTTTAGCATTTTCCTTCCGAACAATATCATTAATAAAGCTAATATTTATACCTTTTGTTATGAAGCTAATAAAGATAAAATGATACCGTTAGTGATACGCAATAGGCCCAAAACGATTCATTATGACAGTCTTTAGGACGGCTTGTGTTCCATAATGGACATCTTCCTGCTGACATAACAATAATGAATATTCTGATACAATATTTACTTTCTTACATAAAATCTCTTTGTTATTATATCACTATATCACCACATATTTTCTACTACTATTTATAAAACAAAGTCCTTCCGCTGCGTCTGTCTGCCTGTAAATGATAAACTCGAAAATTATTAAACACTTCACGGTTTTCATCAATAGATGGAGTGATTCAAAATATGACGATTGTCACCTGCCAACCGCGGCAGTGACCAGCTACTGAGATTACAGGGATTACCATGACGGACGGAGCTATACACCCAATATAGCTCCATCCCTCCTTCTCCCTCGGACAACTCACGCTTTAACACGTTATGGTAGGGCCATAGGAATTGATAAATGGTGCGTTAATGTAGAAGAAGAAGTGTTGGTCGTCCAGCGAGAGCTGATATGGGCTGACGACATTGCTGGCGTCGCGTGTAGAACTTGGACAAAGTTGGCACCGGAAAAGAAAGGCTATATTCAGCAGTAAGCGAAGTCAGGCTATGGGTGATGATGATGAAGTTTATGTAATATGACACAGACAAGGCCCTTCTTCGCATCTCAACAATGAAAACCAACTTTGACAATCATGCAACAGTTAAGTTTAGAAAAAGACATTAAGAGTGTTTACACGGTACGGCTTTTCATACAAACTTTCCCTTACAAACCTTATTTTTCGAAATTAATGAACCGATTTTAATAAAACTTGGTATGCGTACGCTAGATACCTAGGTCTAAATAGTAATCAGAAAAAAAAATCGAAAGAGTTCAGGGGGAAGGGATATAGCGATTTTTCACTTTCTATAGAAAACTTAAAGTCGCTCTCTCTCTCCCTCTGAAATCTTTTTCAAAAATGTTTTCTGACAACTATTTATATCTGGATATCTAGCGTATGCATACCAAGTTTCGTTAAAATCGGTTTATGCATATTGAAGAATAAGGACTTGAAAGTTTGTATGAAATGACATACGGCGTACACGCTCTTAAGTGTTTTTTTTTTCTAAACTTGGCTATTGTTGCCAACATTTTCAGTCACACACAACTGTAATACGTAGATTTTTTTCAAATTACTTCTAAACAAAATGTTAGCATAAAATTGGAGCTTTGTTGGAATTTTCCTGTTAAGTTTTGCTTGTAATAATTCGCAAGTAATGTAAGGGCTTCAGTTAAGTGTGATGCCGTATAATTTAAGGCCAAGGGCGTAAATTATGAAAAGCGTGGGTGGCCTAAATGTTTTGTGTTCGGATTGTTATTTTTAACTTATTATAGGCAATAGGCGAAAAAAATATACAAGTAAAAATGTACCTTGAGATGTTAATTTATTTAAGGCCCATTTATATTTTACATCGTAGGTCGAATACAATGGGTGGTTTCTTTGAAAATTGTCTTCAAACAATTGTACATAGTTAAATGGATTTGCAAGAATCAAGAAGAAAAAAGATTACTTTCGCCAAGTACAAAGCACAAGTTCGATCCTGCATGGAGTATTGTAGCCACCTATGGGATGGCTCAGCTAAGTATCAGCTTGCCGCGCTTGACTCGGTGGAACGCAGAGCTAAGAGGCTCATCGGTGACGCAAAACTGGTGGATGCCAAGCTACATAGCTTGGCTCATCGCCGTAAGGTTGCCTGCTTATCGGTCTTCTACAGATTGTACATCGGTGAGTGTGCCCAAGAACTCCACGACCTCATCCCACCGGCCCCCTTCTACCATCAGACAACGTACTGCATCTTACCATCCTTACCTTGTAGCTATTCCACCAATTCGCACTAAGCGTTTCCGAACGTCTTTTCCACTCCTTTGCTGTGCGCGTTATGCGCACAGCAAAGGAGTGGTACTCTCTGCCTGCGTCTGTGTTTCCAAAAGCTTACAACCCTAATCTCTTCAAAGTTAGAGTGAACAGGCTCCTTCTAGGTAAGCTCGCTCCTTCATAGACTTTGTCTCTGTCATCTCTGACTTTGACTAGAGTCAAGAGCAAACCCATCACTAATAAAAAAAATAAAAAAAGTAAGATACTATAACAAGAAAAAAATAAACTTAAACAAGTTTGGAAAATATGCGTTACATTCGCGCAGAATAACCATGGCTCAGCATAATGCTTGGAGTCGTATGTTATTTGGAACACGCTCTTTCTAAGTTTATCTCGGACTGAGAAAACATATTGAGGAAACTTGGACTGCATAATCAGGTGATTATGCAGGCCAAGATAAAAAAAAAAGATTTGTCTTTTGTGAATGTTATTTGTACGAAATTAAATGTTACACGGACATTTATAATTTACCATAAAGAAAAGCAACAGCTGCTTAGTTTGTGTGTCAAAGTTACTTTTACTACTTACTATATTTTATGTTTTAAAAATGTTCTCATTTATGTGAAATGTTTTGTAATTTATTATTGAGAAATAAATCTCTTTCACCATAATTATGTTTCCTCGCATTCTGGTGATCAATGTTCTCACTTTGTATTGGTATGGGAAAAGACTTTTGCCCTGCAGTGGACCAATTCATGAAAACAATAAAACAAAATATATTCTTACTTTGAACCCAAAATTAACGTCAAAATTCCATTTCAAAAGGGTACAAAAAATCCAGCAAACAGCTTTAACTACCCAATCAGTCAGCCAGAAAATAAAAATGCTTGAACAAAATGCACTTACACATATTCACTATTAATCCTTTATTATTTCGCTGGAATGTTATTATAGCACGATTTAGAATTTCATTTCCTGCGCTCTGGGCGTCATATGCAGTTCACTGCGTCTCGTTTTGCCGTCGTCTGGTAGCATTTCTTTTTTATATAAAATGGTAAAGTAGACTGCTATTTTTGTAAATATGAACTGAGATTAGTAAGACTATTGACAAGACGTTTCCATTGTGTATCGTTTTGCATGTAAAATACATGTAAAACGACGTTATACTGTGTGTTAACGAGTCTAATAAATGTAAAGCTCAGTTTGACCGTGTCACGTAGACACATACATACACACATCTTTACAAAAGAACTCGAATTTAATAAAGTTTGTCAAAAGGTAACTCAGAAAGGGACTGAAAGGAAAAGGGCCAAGGTGACTTTGACCCCGACAGCTAAACTTTTCAAGTGGACAAAATTTTACTTGGAAATGTATATTTGTCGCAGCCAACTAGCTTGGTCAGCCGTTACTTTAAAAGCCTAACTTCATGTAACTGCGCCGATTTTTCCATTTACCGACGCAGGTGACATTGTTTAATCAGCGACTTCATTATGTCATGGGCAAGTTACTAAACGATGTTGAAACAAAGATGTGTGATGAAAAGGCTAGGCTTTTAATGAAAGGGCTGACTTAGCTAGTTGGCTGTGCCTTTGGACTGCGCAGCGATATAAGTAAGATGGCAAGTCATTTAACAAAATTTAACCAAAGATGTGATTTTGGTCGCTGAAATTAACAAAGTTTAAAAAAGACATAAATCCTAGTATCCAGGACATTATAGTATTTTATTTGTCGTTTTTATTGTTTTGGTGTTTTTTGTGTGTTCTCACATGAATTTGTTTAAAATTATTTGTTCGGTTTTTTTTTATTATTATTTTGTGTTTTTTAAGTAATTGTTTTGTATTCATCCCATTTTGTTTTCCCTTTAATTTTTGTAATGTATTTTTGTTTATGTACCTACTTTATGTACTTACTTAATATCTAGATATTAAGTGAATGATGTGGTCGCCTATAATTGGAAGCGCACTCTTGTATTTGTCCCTGTCTGTATTATAATGCATGTGATTGTGTAGCCTCTGTTGGCGATCCTATAAATAAATAAATAAATAATCATAAGAACGTTTATGGAAAGTGTTACAGCAAAATTAAATGGTCAAAAATATGTAATGATCATAGGAAATATTTAAGCCCGTACGGATTTATTTGTAACTTAATAATAGCTTAATATAGCTCTTTGGTGTCAGGAATTCCAAGTGGCTCATCTTAAGCCGTTGATAGACTTAAATATTCCCTTAAAATAATGAGCATTTCAGCGAATATTCTTTTGTTTTTGCGGAGCCTTCATCATTGGTGTTTGACATCTTCGTGAAGAATACATTTTTAACGAGCATTTACTAGAGCGTTCGCAAGAATGATCGTGAAAATGTTCGTAACGATGTTTGGCTCAACGCTTGGTTCTGTTCGTTGTACAGTTCGACAAATTTAAAAACGGCGAATGCTCGATATTTTGTTACAAGTGAATGCTCAAGTCTATCAGCACCTTTAGTTAATCCTTTGAAGAACATTGCAGATCAGATATTGCTGAGAATGTCAATATTAATTTACCCGAACAATTGTATTAGGTACCCTGTTTGTAATGTAAGAGGAACAATCATGCCATATTGCACAGTATAGTTAATTTCAGATCGTACTTTGTGTCAAAGACTAGAAATTGCTTTGATGTTGTAATAATAAATCGCTTTGACAGTGGAGTAAATACATATTTCGATTGTAACTGTGTCAATAGAGAGATTTTCATGGCAGATGGTTTATGGGACTAGGTGGTCCCATAAACCATGTGGCTTATGGGATTAAGATTGGACCCAATGGTAGTCAGGGCTGGTCAAATTTGTGGCAATACATAAAAAGATAGAATAGATGGGAGATATTTTCTGATCCTGTGCTCGGAAAGTAGATTAAGCCTTGGGTCATCCCCAGCTGAAATGATGATGATTATGATTGTTACCAACCTTTAACATTTTAAAATAACCCGATTCTTGCAAGTTTCTCCTGCTTTTAAGTTTTTTTTTTTTTTTATTATTATTGATAGGCACGCGCTTGACCACTATCTCACATGATGGTAAGCGACGATGTGGTCGAAAATGGAGCACGCTTGCCTAGAAGTAACCTATTCACTCTTGACTTAAAGACTCCCAGGTTGTTGAAGTTGTGTAAAATCTTATTGTTTGCTATAAAATCGCATGAAATCTTCATCACATTAACACAAATATCTATGTTATGAATCAAACCAATCAAAGTTGATTTTAACTGCAATAATATAAGTTAATTTTATGATTTTATCAAGGGGATTGCTTATCTGAGCAATTTATCAGTTGTTCGGCAGTAAAACATGCCTTTAGGGTATGCAAATAACAACTGTATCAGCTTGTTTGGATAATCGCCGGTGGTGGTCGGTAGTTCTGAATAATATTTACCTACATAAATTGTGAACAAAGTAGAAAATCAGATATTCAAAAACTTGATTGTCTGCGAAGTTGAACAGCATGTATTAGTTGGAGGTTGTAAGGGATAATAGGTGGTAAATGAATTGGCATTAACAAAATATTGAGTACTAGGTTTTGCCCGCGGCTCCGCCAGCGTGGATGTTGGTTATCGCGTAAAAAGTAGCCTATGTTCGTCTCCATATCCCAGGCTATATTTCTACCAAATTTCATGACAATAAAATTTGGTAGATAAATTCAGCCGTTTTTGCATGAAAGCATACCATACAGACAGAGTTACTTTCGCATTTATAATATTAAAGTAGGGTTTATAGTATTAGAATCGATAGCTAAGATACGTAGTGTACCGCGAAAGGATAAAATAAGAACGTGTAGAGGTAGAGGTAGTCTAAAAGTTTCACCAATGGTGTAAATACAATTCTACTTACATTGTTAGTGTAGTCCTAAAAAAAAAAAAGGAAATCCCTTAAAATTGTGTATTACTTACCAAATTCCCGTTCTTCTATCACTACATTAAGCGCTTAACACACATACACACACGCATTCCACAACACACAGTTACACATACAATTAACTTTTTAATGGCTAGAATTTCCAATCGAGCCAATAATCTTATCATAATGTTCATTTCTTTGTTTTTTCATCTTTTAAGTTGTCAATGTACAAGTACATAATAACAAAATAAAATGTATCATTTTGTAAAAAGGTGGAGACCTGGTGTCCTGAAATACAGGCCTAGAGCTTAGTTTAGGCACCAGTCTCCCACAATGTTAAAAATGTTGTCTGACTCTGATACCATGTAATATGTATATTGTAATATTGTGGTGAGAAAATAAACGTTTTTTTTATTAATGGCTGAAAAGTTCTGTGGCAATTATTTTTCATGTCATCATCGATTGCAGTATAGCTGTTCCATTCATTGGTGAGCTGGTGAGTTCCCTTAGTCGCCTCTTACGACACCAACGGGAAATGATGGAATGGTGCTATTCTTCTACATCCGACACCATTATTATTATTATTAATAATTATGAGCCTGTACTGTCCCACTGTAGGGCAAAGGCCCCCCTTCCTTTCTTCCACTGTGCTCTGTCCTTTGCTACATCTAGCCAATCCTTTCGGTAGGAGTCTAATTCATCACGCCATCTCCTCCTGGGCCTACCGCGTCGCCGGTTCCTGTTTGGAACCCAATCAGTGGTCACTTTTGCCCAGTTCTGTTGCGACATGCGGCAAATGTGGCCAGTCCAGTTCCATTTTAGATTGGCGGCTGAGTTGCCTACGTCTGCGATTTGTGTTTTGGAACGAAGTATGCTGTTTCTGACGCGGTCTTTGATTTTGACTCCAAGAATACTTCGTTCAATTGCTCGCTGGCAGACCCCGAGTGCGGACTTTTGACATTTTGTTAATGACCATACGACACCATACGGAGCATTTTTCATATGATGTTGAAGAGCTCTTTAAACATTTCTTCTCAGCAAAAACACTAGGAAATGGTGACGAGTTAGCGTTTTGCGGGAAGGTGTTCATATATTTTATTGTCGTTTAAAAGTACTGCCAGCATAGTTGAAGTAAATGACCTTTGATTTTTTCGTGACGCAAGTATTAGGTGTGAATGTGTAGTGGATAAGATAAGGCGAAGACCAAATACGGACTTTTAAATATGATGTCTTTTTCGCAGCCAACAGGCTTAATCAGCCGTTCAATTACCGGCCTAGCCTGAACGGGGCGAGGCTTCTATTGACATGGCGTCTAATAGAGCAGTATGAAGCTTAGACAACTCGATCTACTCAGAAAATACTAGATTGTTTCTCTATCCTACCTGAGAAGTTGCACAGCACTTTCGGATATAGACAGGGTGATTTGTCTAGAGTAGACTACTTTAGCCAAGGGAAAAAAAAAATGCAGACCGAGGTCCATACTGCTAGTTGATACATATGAATCTTGTTAGTACACACACAATGAATAAAAAAAACAAACTCACCTAAGTATGACCTGTGTGTGCAGTCCCACTCATCGGCCGAGCACTGAACAGTCCCATTGGTTACTCAATGCCCTCAGCATGCTGTGGGAGCTGTCACCACATCAACATAACATTGTGACGTTTTAATCGCTTTTCCTGTAACCCAAGTATTTTAAATACCCATTGACATGAAGCTTTTCGAGATTAAATCCATCTCATCTGAAATGCAGACAAAGCCAGAGGAAAATCCATTACATCATAAAACGGAATCGTTTTAATTTATAATTTCATCAGCGCGTTTCGACCACTATATTGTGCAATGTTCCTACGCGGGTTTAATTAACTTTTTAATAGCTTAATGAAAGAAACGTTAATGAAGTTTTTGCCTACATAACGACAGTATCTTTTGGTGTTCTTTGTCATTTTAATTGATGTTGTTTGTGTTGCCGGAGTAATTGGACACTAGTTTTGTTACCCAGAATTGGAGAAGGCTTTTAAAGACGGCTAAGAAAATAAATACTTACAATTATTTAGAAGTTCTAGTCCAGCCGTACTCAACCTTTTTTCTCTCTGGGCCACATTGCGCTTCTACTATAGTCATGATGGGCCGTAATAACCAACAGTAAAATAAAATTCAACATATTTTAATAGTATTTACATGAATAGGACTTTTGAAGATGTGACAAAAAAGTTGGTCAAAGTTGGCCAATTTTATTATCACGTGGATATTGGGTGAATAATAGTGTCAGCACATCGTCAAGGAGTGCGTGACATTAATACACTGACTAAATATAGCATCAATAATGTGCTACGCTACAGGGCCATACGAAAAAGCTTGGCGGGTCACATGTGGCTCGCGGGCCGCAGGTTGAGTATTATAGCTATTGTAACCTATAGATTTGTTTAATAAACTAAACATCAGTTTTGTAGATCATTAAGTTTAGTATAATTTATTCACTTGGAAAACCAAGCTAAACCTATTTTCTGTAAATTGATTTAGTTTATTCTAATAATGTTTACGATTTTTTTAACTAATTTCAAGAGTTTGACCGACTAGTTTCGACCTCAAAATTTCTACTTATTCGAAACGCACTTCTATGTAACCAAAACTAATTCAATACAACACCAGTACATGGAATAAGTAAGTACTATATCACCGGTAGCTCTATCACCAGCCAGTACAATTCTAGTTTTATTCAACGAAACTTTCCTTCACTCGCTACAATGTTGCAACTCAAAATGACCGCCAGTAATTTAAGGTCCTTTTGTTAGTAGCACACTAAAATATATGTTAGTTATATACTTGTATGTATGTATATCACGCAAAGAGGAACAGATGTGGGTGAGGACCGCTTTGTGCATTTTATTGTTTACTTTTTTCTGTTTTTAGCGTACTTGTAAAAGTTTAAAATTGTAGTAGGTATTAAGAGTAGCTGCTAGCATCAGAATTTTAGTAATAGGTAAAGTGAACTCTTGTATTAAATAGGTACTAATCATTTTGATTGCTGTCTGAGAGAGATTCTCTTTCACAGAGGAAGCATGTTTCCCAGCAGTGGAAGCACTTATTTTGATTGCATATTAACAGATCAAGAGTGGAACTCCTGTTATATTAAGGTCAAATGTGTGTATCTGTTTACCGATAGCGACAACCTGGACGCCTTTAAGTCCAGAGCGAATAGATTACTTCTAGGCAAGTGTTCTCCATCGTCGACCGCATCATCGCTTTCCGTCAGGTGAGATTGTGCTGAACATGAACTTGAACCTATCAATAAAAAAACATTACAAATAATAATAATTTTATTACATTAAATTTACTTCATCTTTCGCTTTCCATCTCGCGTGATCGAGGTCAAGAGCAAGCCCATTCGATAGTAAAAAAAAAAAAAAATTAACTGTCGCCAAAACCAAAACATACCCGTGCAAAAACTGCCCAATTTGGTACTTACTTAAAATATCATGTTTATCTCCTAAAAGTAAACTTGACAGACTTGGCACATCATTCACATTTGACATTATCATTCACCTTTAATTTAATCTCATTTAGAGCAGCTAACCACACGAACTCGACAGAATAATATATGAGAGCTAATGAGTTATTAGAGCTCTTTTAAATGATGTTCTAACTTTTTTTTCATTTGGTTTTCCACTTAGCCGCGGATGGCTTTCAGTAGCTCACTGAACCATAATGTGATGAAACGGGGAATGAGGCTAGATTCATTAGTGTTTTATTTTCGTATTTTATACATGTAATGGTGGCACATGAGTACTTTTTAATTCATTTGAATCCGAAACTAGTTCGTAGATTTCGAAATATTTCACATAAATGTTGACAGTTGCTAAGTCTATCGATAACATTAGAATGTAGATAGTGCACTTCACGAAGATGCGCACCCCACTCTCTTCCTCCTCTTTTTTTGTAGTTATGTGTTTATACACTAATTATTTGGGAGTACAAACCCACACTACCACAAATTGGTCAATCAAGCAATCAATTTACGCGATTAGGAGGCGTTTATGAGGATACGCCGGGGCGAAACTCTGCTGCCGCGGCATATTGCTGCGCGGCGGACGGAGCTCCGGCAAGATACCATGGCGGTATGGAATCAGCGACTGTCGCATCCCAGTGCAGGGCACGCCACAATTGTGGCGATAGTGCCCCTCTTTGAGGAGTGGCTGGAGAGGCGCCACAGCGTCCTCACCTTCCGCCTGACGCAGGTACTCACCGGACATGGTTGTTTCGGTAGGTACCTGTTTCGGATTCGGCGGGAGGAAACGCCCGGGTGTTTTCACTGCGAGGATCGCCCGGAGGACACGGTGGAGCATACGGTGGAGGCCTGCCCCGCATGGGCGGAGCAGCGCCGTGTCCTCGTCGAGGCGATCGGCGGCGGCGACCTCTCGCATCCGGCCCTGGTTCAATCCATGGTCCGGAGCGAGGAGGCATGGGAAGCCGTCACCTCCTTCTGCGAAGCAGTAATGCTAGTGAAGGAGGAGGCGGGCCGCGTGAGGGAGAGACAACCCTCACGCCCCAGCCGCCGCGGCATAGGGAGACGCACCGGGCGTCGGGAGTCGCTGGGCGATTCCCGGCCACCGTAGGTGCGGGTCTGCGGACGGCGAGCGTTGGGTGGCTCGCTGTCCGATTAAGGCCAGACCCAAGCCGACGGCGCGTTGTGTTTCACGCGCGCCTCAAAGAGATGTCAGCATAGGAGTAGGGGCCCGTTAGGGCCAGTGCCTACCAGGGTTGCGGATTTGTTCGAAAGAGTTACCGCGGCCCTGGAACGTAAATCGCACTAAGAGGAGCATGGGTGGGTTTTAGTCAGTAGAAGTCTGACACTCCCTGCCGCTCAACCCAGAGCGGGAGGGGTCATTTGATGATTTCCCATCCAAAAAAAAAAAAAGGCGTTTATGAGGATCACCTACTCTAATCGCCGATGCTATGACACTATCTGCAACGTTCAGTACATTTTGTCGACTTATGCGCACATTTGGTTTTTGGTGTTGGTCTCATAGTAAAAGTTAGTCATAATGTCATCATTATGACCAACTTTCTTTATGATAATCCCTTTAGAAATATTGCGTTTATTCTGGTACACGTTGTTTATCTACAACAAAAACAATGCCACCTTGAACTTTTTTAAATTTAACGAAATATTCAAAAAATACTTTACTGTCCCAAATGTATAATGGTTCCTAACTCATCTGCGGATTAGTAACTTTAAATTAATTCTGAAAACGAGAAATTCTCACATGTTAACTAAGATATTCTTTTGTTTGTTGTTTAAAACTTTGATCAAAGTTCAACTTGATTCATAAAAAATAACTTTTAACTTTTATATTGTCTTTCCTTGTGGCAAGAGACTGAGAATTATCCTCATTGGGATCATATGTATTTCTTGTATTTAATCATTTATGATCGAGACATATAACAAGAAGGTGATTTATAAAAAAAAAAACCGATAATTCCGAAATAAAATGTTGAGTGAGAATGTCGAAAACAAACGCATTAGGTAGCTCAACACTTTTAAAGGAACTGATTTTTACGTCCCACTCACCTACATCCCAGAAAAAATCGTTGAAATAAATAAAAAAGCAATCCGCGGAAAAACAGTTATGCAAATATTCACTCGTTATAGATGACGTTCCAAGGTTTGTTATGCATAGCTCCCATCCAATCAGGATTCCGTATTATTTATGAGATAAAAACCCATGCAGCGTACAATGGTCTGTCGGACAATGAATGGGCATAATCATCGCCGAACAAATGAAGATCGCGTTGGACCCTGCGGCAGTAAAATCTCATGCAAAAATATGGAACTGTGCACACTGGCGTTTCCAGTTATAATCTAGGTCGTTTGAATTTTTGTAAAAAACTTACTTATGTGATTATTTTGTAGGTTATTTGGGCAGTTTTGAGTTTGTTATATAAAGTACAATATTATTGTTATATTTTATGAAATTAATGTCAATATTCGATGTTACGATACTTATTGAGTGAGTATGGTTAATAACTTTCTAGAACTGACAGTTTAGAAATTTTTAAGCACAACAACAATTTTTCACAGGAGAGAGTTTGTCAAATGTGATAATTGAATAAACCAAGTTCATTAGTTCAGTAAGTCTTAAATAATATAAAATAATAAAACTAAGCCACAGAGGACCAACATATCGGTCAACTGTCCAATTCAAGCCCAGAACCAACACGAAAAACTTATCACCTAATAATTCAACCTAACCTTTAAATTAGTAAAAAAAATCCGCGTTATTTTCACCGAAAAATTGTGGTATTTTTATTAAATTTGCAAGTGAAATCGCACGCACTATAGAAATAATAGATCCGTTTATTTCGTGAGGCACGCAATATTTGGTCACGTGAGTTTGTCCCATTTAGATTGTTCCCTGTTTGTCTGTTACTGAGTAATGAAGTTGTACCTGTACTTTTGTGTATGAGTTAACATTGTTGTAGCTTTGTTATCTAGAGAACGATGCTGTTGATTTATTTAAGTTTGTTAGAGGAAAAGTCCTGTCTATCTGCCTCTCCTTTTTCTAACTACATTGGGACAGGTAGTAGTTTAACTGGAGGCAGTTGAATACCTGCAGTCGATTGCTTATTTGATCTCCTCAACCTGTTACTAGTAACCGCGTGTCACGATATCTAACCCTTGGCAAGACAGGTTACAGATTTTCCAACCGTAAGAACAACAACCATAACCTTGGCACACAAAACGGTAAAGAAAAACCTCGTGGCTTAAAAAAACCTAACCAAAAACTCGACGACATGTGACATTCACACTTCCGCACTGGGCCATGTTGCATCCTGGTGTATAATGAACCAGAACGTCCCAGTGGAAATTACGTTAAAGGATGATTATGTTATGAACTAAGGCACATCTTTCAAGCAATACAATGATAGAATACATCAATGAATATGACAATAACAACAGCATTTAAAAGTTACAAACTTTGAGGACAATCGATGTTGGAACTGAATAAAGTATAAATAATAGTGTGTACTCGTACACACAATTATTACCGAATTATTGTAAATTAAACTTGCGAGATTACAAAGTCTAGACAATTTGTGAAAAGAACATTTTTCATTTACAATAAAATAAAATAAACTAAACCATAAATAAAGTAAAATATAGCATCAAAAGATTCATGCTCGATGCTGTCAACTGTTAATATGAGTAAGAGACGGGCGGCATCGTCACGTTGCAATTTTAGCCTTTGTCAAAGTAAAAGTCAGATCTAAACCTCATCAAAATAATAATAATAATAATAATAATTTATTCAAATATAAACGTTCACAAAAAATATTAAGTCAACAGTAATAATATTTTCCATACAATTATAGTACCTAAAAATAAACTAAAAATATTAATAGTATAGGTGCAAGTAATGGTGGTTCGGAATTGCAATGTTAGGTAGCGACCCGCCCGATCTAGGTTAATAAAAACCTGTGTTTCGGGCCATCACTTTACAAACCAATAAACAAGGGACAAAAGATAAACTATAACTTTATACAAAACAATAAAATTATCTATTTTAAACAACTACGAGAAAAAGCTTAATAGTACATTAATACCTAAATCTAAGCCTATGTAATAATACTAAAGTAAACACGAGGGGATCAAATATCTTCATGCCAAAATTTCTAGAAGTTTTTCCGTGTCTGCGTAATTGAGTGTTGCTAAATATTCTGACAACATTTTGCTACATTTTTTATACCTTACACTATAGAAGCTTAGCTCCTTGTTAAGCCTATTATATAGAAAAGGTCCTAAGAATACATAAAAACGACTGGCAAACACATGTTTAGTTTGGGGCTTTATGCAAACCAAGTCCTTTCTTCTCCTGTCAAAAGGTACAGGGTCAAAAGGAAGTGCAGTGTGCTGGTGTAGTACTGTGCTTAAAATAAATAATTGCCGCACAGTAAGCACACTACATGCTATGTAGAGTTGTTGCGTAGGAAATCTAAAAGGGCGAAAGGTAGCAACCTTTAGAATAGCTCTTTGAGCACGCTCTAAGGGGAGTAAAATAGTTTTTGCCGCACCACCCCAAGAAGTTATGCAATATGTAAGAATGGATTGACACAAAGCCAAATAGACCTGTTTAATTAATTTATAGTCGGCTATGTTCCGTAAATTCTTAAAAACATATATTAATTTGCGCACTCTTGTACAGAGTAATTCGATATGTTTACGGAAATTTAGATTTGAGTCAATGGTGACACCTAGATATTTTAAATGGTCAGCTTTAGCTAAAGTGGGGCAAGAACATGCAGTGTCAGCGTACGTGCAATAATTATGTGCGTGAATGTTTAGGTTAGTAAGCGGTATCTTAATATTTCTCATTGTAAATAAAATGTATTTTGTTTTATCTGCATTTAATGTTAGGAGATTATTACGGAGCCAATTAGACACAATGTTAAAACCATTTTGAGCATTTTTATAGACCTCAACTCTTGTTTTAGCTGAAAACAATAGGGCGGTGTCATCCGCATACGACATTATAACACCATTTTGGAGTGACAGGCTGCATAGTCCATTTATATAGATTAAAAATAAGGTAGGGCCCAAAATGCTACCTTGTGGAATACCAAAACAACTATTTTTAAGTTCAGAGCTTGTAAACTGACCCATTTTTAGACATTGATGACGATCGTTGAGATAGTCAGAAAATAGAAGAAGTTGTTTTCCTCTTATTCCAAGTGTTTCAAGCTTGTGCAAAAGCAAAGAACAAGAAATAGTGTCGAAGGCCTTGGCAAGGTCTAGAAAGATCCCAATTGTGTGCATACCATTATCAAGGTTGGTGGTAACATAATTAGTCAATTCGTGGACTGCTTGATTAGTTGATTTTTTGGCCCTAAAACCAAACTGACTATCTGATAGTAGTCGGTTATCTTCTAGATATTTTATTAATCTACTGTTAATGATTTTTTCTAAAATTTTTGAGAGGCCTGTTAACACTGAAATGGGTCTGTAATTATTTACACAGTTCTTGTCTCCAGATTTGAATACAGGTGTGACCACAGCCTTTTTAAGCAATTTAGGGAATATTCCTTTAGATAAGCATAGTTGGAAAATGTGGGTTAGAGGAGGGGCAAGCTGGTATTTAAATCTTTTAAGAATATTATTAGGTATATCATCCCACCCAGTGGCACAAACATCCTTTAACCCGTTTATTATTCTGACTATTTCGTTAACGTCGGTATCTAATAAAACAAAAGAATTTAGTGTGGAGGATGTCCTGGTCGGGATTTGTTGGGAAATAATACTTGAGTTTAACGATTTTTCAGCCAGGTTTTTACCAACGTTAACAAAGAAGTTGTTTGCTTTATTGATTGCTTCGGATGGGTTTATTCCTGTAGATAGTATATCAAGCGGAGGTTCGGGGTTTTTTGATCTAAATGTATGAGTTTTTATAAATTTCCACACAAGCTTACTATTTGTCCCCGCCTTTTGTAATTCATTTTTATCATACTGGTTTTTTAGTTTTTTCAAAAGATTATTACAGAAGTTCCGATACCTTTTATAAGTTACAGAAAGTATTTCGTTATCAGGAGCGAGTTTCAATTTTAGGTGAAGTTTGTCTCTATGCCGTATACATCGAACGAGACCGGGTGTGATCCAGGGTTTAATACAACTATACTTTCTCGGCATTGTCTTAGTGAACGTGTTTTTCCTAATTGCAGATTGTAGCGAATTTATAAAATACTTTAAAGAACTATATGCATCGTCTGAATTATAAACAGGGTCAAAATTAATACCGCGTATGTCTTTTTCAAGGTTTGTCATATTGACTTTAGTGTAGCTACGCATGCAGTTTTTTCTAGGTGAACTTATTTGTAATGTTAGTAGAACAGCTTGATGATCGGTAATTGTAGAATTAGTAACCAATGTTTTGGATGAGTATTTTGATTTTAGAATGATATGATCCAAGCATGAGCCGCTCTGATGCGTAGGGTGATAGTGAGCTGGAAGAAGTCCATGAAATGAACAAATATTTAGATAATTATGTACATGGGTATCTGTTTTCCCGGAAGCAATGTTAATGTTAAAATCGCCCAAAAGTACATATTATGTTTTTAAAAGATGTTATGTTTTTTAAGTTTGTGTCGAGTGAGTCTAAAAATCTGTCTATATTTTGAGATGGAGGCCTATAAATAGCCACGACTACCGTGTCTGGAATAATTTTAATTATTAAACAATTACTATCCAGGGATACAGGTTCTTCTTTTACAGTTCTTAAGTTATTTTTGATATAAACTACTAATCCATCGTTCTGGTTTATGTTTCTTTCAGTTCTGTAGGAATAGTAACCGTCAACAGATGGTAAGTTGACTGTCTGTTTTGATAACCAACATTCTGTTAAAACAATAATATCACAGCTTATGTCAAGATCCTGTAATAACACTTCAAAACCGTTCATGTTTCGATTTATGCTGCGAATATTCTGTGTAAGCAGGGTTAACGTTTTGTCACCAGAAGGAAGAAGGTATTTACAATCCTCAACATTACATACTTTAGACTCAGACACCGAAAAACTATCTAGATCGCAAATTAGCTGATTTGTCATGATGACAGTTACAAAAGAAGAAAAAAATACAAGCTACCTGTTTATCTGCTAACTAAATAAAGGGTTAGGTGGCGCTCTTAGGCGCCTTCATAGTCAATTGAGTTGATGTAGTTCAATTCTGCATGTTTGCGGGCCGGGCAACCTACATCACCAGTTGGATGGTCACATTTCCTCTTGAAGCGCTTACACGTTGCGCATTGAGAGGGAGAAGATTTGCTGCTGCATTCCTTGAAGGAGTGTCCACTCTCTCCACAGTGGTTGCAAGTAGGAGTAGTTTCCCGGCAAAACTTGGCAGCGTGTCCGAACTGCTGGCAATTGAAGCACCTGGTGACTATCGTGAAATCTCTCACAGGGCATGATGTCCAATTTATGAAAATTCGGCTTTGGTTAATTATAATTTTTCTTATGCTAGCGGGTAGTTCTAAGATGTAGTTACAAGTAGTTAGGTCTTTCTTACCCGATTTATGGCTTAATTTGATGCACTCAAGGAAGGACTCACGAGTCATATTCGGCAATTTGTCTGATAGGTTCTGCTCGTAAATACAGTCAAATACCTCCTTTTCAGTAAGGGCTACTGGCACACCAATGACAGCGACCCTAGGGCGGCGCTTAGAAGTTTCTTCTATTGTAAGGCCCGATGATACCAGTTTTTCCGAATTCTTGAGTTTATCAATATCGCCTTTATTTTCGGTGCTTATCAGAACGCCACCATTTTTCACTTTTTTCAGTCCACGAACATGAAGTTTAAGTTGTTCCGGGGAGATGATCTTTTGGACAAGTGTCTTGGTATCGTCACTTGTTTGGGTCTTATCGCTAGGATAGATGGCAACTGATCTCAAGTTTGCAGGACGGACGAAGTTGTCGGTACCTTTCTTCACCATGCTAGCATAAGAAGTATTTTCCGATGGATTTAACTTCGTCTCTACGACCTCTCTGAACTGCTGGAGGGAGTGCACAATGTTCTGGTGAACCTGAAGGTGCTGGATTGTGGTATGGGCCTGGATCGTTTTTGCCTTCAATGATTGGTATAAAACCGCCATCTGAGCAGTCCCACTTGAGACCTTCCGGCACAGAGTAGAGACACGAAGCTTTTGGTCCGAGTTCATTTTCCCATCACCGACAATAGTGCAAACTTCGTTCAGTATGGCATCTATAGATCCTATCCACTTTTGGATCTCCGGCGTACTGATGACTTCCATCGGCAATTCATTCTCCGCAGGTGCTGGTGGGTTTGGGTCGCTCGGGGTTAATGGTTCGGTGGGCGTCGGGGGAGGACTTCGCCGTAGTAGTTGGCTACGACCAAAGGGGCTCGATCCTAGGTTGGACATTCTACCCGAAACACAATATTTATTGTTTATAAAAACGTATTTAGTTCATCTTGCTTATGAAAAATCGGTAAAAACCTACAAGACACACGCGACACACTTTAATTTTATACTGACGGAGCACTATTTACATTTATTTTTGTAATTGTTTTTTTCATTATAATCAAATACAGAACACACGTCCGCTTAGTCTCGCGTCTCGTAAAGCGGTCAAAATGTGACAGTTTATAATCTATCCGTGTCTTTACGATACCCGGTGTATGTAATAACGTGTCGTGTCGGAGTATGTGTTGTGACGTTGTCACTATTACAAACTCCGACGTAGCTGAAGTTCTAATAAAACTGCGAAGAATTCTGTTCGATTCATTACCTTCAATAATTCACCGCCATGAATATTATTGTAATCAGTATAAACAGCTTACGCGATAAGACTACATAAATTTACATTAAAATCAGCTGAAATAACTTTCTGTTGCTTCTCTTTGTTGTTAGGTAAAATTTATTTCATTGTTTACTGGTTTTCTCCTATATTGTTTTTATAATGTTCAATATAGTTTTGTGTGGTTTTGGTTTATATTTCATATTTTTTGTGAAGTTTTTTGTTTTTAGTATTATAGGATTCATTATTTTGTTTTCTACTATAGGCCTCGCCCGCATGAATGTAGCAAATTGTCCCAAGGGACAAAGTATCTTATGTCCGTTTCAAGGACATGTTCTATCGGTGTCTTAAGTGTCACACGTTCAGCCGTTAAGAAATGAAGGCTACTTTAGAACAAAGCTCATTTTTAATCATATATTAGGCTTTGATTAATTTTGTCGAAAGTTTGCGCCCGCTCTTTTAATTACCGCTATGTATGTAAAATGCAAAATGCATTTTGATGAATAAGAACAGATCAAAAGTTGACAGGCGAGAAATTCCGCGACTATTTCGAAAGAGAGAGAATTTTAGTAACATTTATATGCTGTTTCCAGTGTTCGTGAGGTATCGCCGGTAGTGGCTATCCGTTATTTGTGCAGGTCGAAGATTTTGTACGATTTCCATTTACAGGAGTTATGGAAGTGCAGGTTTTTATGGTTCTTCTATTCTAGGTATATCAAAAAGATATGTATTTTCGTTCACATTATGAAACAAATCTTTTACATTTGCAAAGACCCACAATTTACTAGTAGTTAACATTCAGGAAAATTAATTTAAGTCAACCAAATTGTAGTCGAGGTTAATGAAGTTATTATTTAAATTATACGATCTAAAGGAAATTAATACATTTAAACAAACGATGAAAATGAAGAAATTGAATTATTCTGTACTAATATTATAAAGAGGAAAGATTTGTTTGTTTGTTTGTTTGAAATGAATAGACTCCGAAACTACTGGACCGATTTGAAAAATTCTTTCACCAATAGAATCGTACATTATCGATGATGGACATAGGCTATAGAATATTTTCAAAAAAGTTAGGGATCCGTATGAAAACTTCGATTATGTAACCCAAGGTGTGAGAAAAAATCCTTATATCGCGTACGCTGCGGAATCTATTGACAATACAGCAAAGTTATGTACTACAGTTTTATAGAGGTTATCAATGTCTACAAAAAAGTCCGCAATACCATATGTCTAACTATTATGGTTCAGTCACCATGATCGCTTTTTGTTCAAATTATTCAAGCAAATCCTTGGTGATATGAAAAAATGGTGATTTCGGTATCATGATATAAATCTTAATCCATTTAAATGGTTTGATAATTAAGGTTGATTATGTCCGTGTATATTACACTTTAAATTATTCAAATCGGACCTTTCGTTCAAAAGTTACGACGGTAATAAACATGCTCGGAGTAAGAAAAATGTCGCGGCTTGAGCGAACTGGGAAGAATCATAACAATGCTTGGTCCGATGAAGTTGAAAACGATTTCGATAAAACAATAAGAATAACAAATGTTTGGATTTTTCGCAAATAAACTACATACATAATAAGGGGTGAAGCAGGGGTTGCAGCAAGTTTTTAGGGGAGGACATTATTGCTTGCTTTAATTTACGTCGGAATGCTATGAACGAACTAAAAATGGGATTATTGAAACAGATGTAGGTACCTAACAATTTTTGCATAATCAACTCCTGACGGGGTGAACGGGGTGAACAGTTGTGCTGAACCTGAGACCATAGAATACAACGTTGTGCTTAATTTTCCAAAACTAACCATTATAAGGGGGTCTAAGGGGCGTTGAAGTTTGTGGAGTACCTACTAAATCCGCGCGGACGAAGTCGCGGGCGAAGAGCTAGTATTCAATAAAGTTAATGAAAATCTACCAGAAATTTTCTAAAATGTGAAACATTATTTCATGCATTAGCTTGATCCACTTACTAAACCGCCTCCACAAAATTGATTACAGTTTTAAATTTGATTCAGGCAACATGAAGCCCTTTTAACTTAGTTTTAATTAATTCAAAACTAGAGGTTGTAACACTCGTAACTGGCGGAACTGTAGCAACAAAGTAAATTAGTACGAACATCCGAATGGTACACAAATCTTAAGAATCTGGAACTTGTAAACCGGAATTAATGACGTTCCGGAACCGTTTCACGTGCTGTTATGGGATTAAACTTAGATAACTGTTAAGGGCCTACTCAGACAACAGACTTTTTGTGCGATTGAGTCTGTCGCGAAGTCTGTAAGTTTTGCATATTCGTTGACACTGTTGTCCTCTTTAATGGATTGACAGACCTAAAGTGCGTCTTTCTGTCGTCTGGCATTCATGATATGATAAGCATAGTTTGGTAGCACATTTGATAGTAGCAGAATTGATCGCATTTTGTACGTGATAACTTTAACAAACTTTACAAAATGGAACACACATCCTACTTTCTTTTCTTCCATATTTTTATTTAGAACTTAGAATTAATCTGCTTTCATAGTCAAACAATTTTTTTTTTTTAAATATTTTTGTTATATCTATCGGGGAAATTAAGGCTTTTTAACAGATTGTAACTAACATGCAAATGCGAAGGTAGCTTAAAAATTAGTAGAATTGGCCCTCAGGAAATCGTTAGTAAACTTTGTTATGACACAACACTATTTTCAATGATACAGTAACTAATATATCACAATTTCTTACACAACACCGTTGGCAAAAGCATTGCGTTTGGCTATAAGCTAAAATATTACATTTACGGCGTCGAAAATCACTACAAATTGGGCTAGTTATCCCAAGTAGACGAGAGCCAAACTACAGTGAAACCCGTTTGAATGTCTGCCAAAAATTTGATTAGCTATTACGTTTCATTGAATCATAAGAAACGTCTACTAAAAACGTTGGGACAGTTTCAATAGATGATAGTTTTGATTACAAGTACCTACTCGTAACTAACGCATTTCTTTTTTTTTAAGAAAAAGGTCTCTTCCTCAAGCAACGAAGTTGTCTTCTGCTTATCCTGACTTCTATGAATAATATATATGTATGTTTGCCTTAGATAAATTAAAACATTGTAGGTAATCTAAGCGACTGTACGTAGCTTGGTGTCGACATTTATGTTTTATCTCAATCATTATAATAATTAGAATTTTTATTTATTCATAATTTTACAAAACGGTAAGAAGTAAAATATGACGTCGAGTGAATTGTCTAACACAAAAATAAAACTTTAAACACTTGGCAGATATGGGTAGGTACTACAAAAGGTTGTCTGCTGGAAGGAACCTTACTATGAAGTTATGCAGAACAATATTTCTGGCTGGATTTAAACACTCATGCAAAATAATTTGAAAAAACTGTGTCGATTGTTTTATATTCTGATTTATTAAGTTACTATTGCATTATTTTATTTGATCAACCTATGATCCAGCCCTGTACGCTGTCTCCCCTAGTACCATAAGTTCAAATTACATGTATGCGTCTTGTTAAAAACTGGCTCTTAATGCCTCTTAATTTTCCCTTTTACTGTGAAACTCCTTCCGACAAGGCTCCCAGACATTTCGGTTCAAAGTAAAATTGGACTGATTAGTCCACTGCGTCCCGCCATTTCCTTCGTGGTTTCCCACAGCTCTGGCTGTCTGTGGCGAAGTCATGGTGCGGTCTTACCTACATTCCATGATTAATTTCGTGGTTTACTCCAAACTTAGATCAGTATTTCGTATTACGGAATAGTAATTTAACAGGTGACATTAAATAAGACAGTTAATACACGAGGCATCAATTGCTTGTTTTGCGATCATTTAGTCAAACCTAAAAGAAAACCGCTATACAAGTAATCGGAAACTTACCTTTTGCTTTGGACTTTGAAAATGTTATCAGTATTACTTGTCCAACGTATGTTACGCGTCGGTTAAATTAATAAGATGAACGACGAATTAAATTTTAATGCAGAACTTGATTGTTTTTCATCCTAATCCAAACTAATAAGATTAATAAAATAATAAATAAGATTTGCCTTACCAAATGTAAAAAGCAGTGATTGTGACAGAGTGTTGAATAAGAAGAAACTGGAATTTGTCGATAGAACGACTTTCTGTTGCGCCTGACTTAAGGCTAAAATGGGGTCCTCATTTAGAAATAAAGAAGAAGACTTTATTTGCACCAAGCATGACGCATACCAAAAATAAACAAAATAACAAAAGTGATGCCAGTTTGGGAAGATATGCGTCACATTCGCGCAAAACGGCCATCGCTCAGAATAATACTGGAAATCATGTGCAAGACAGAGCCACAGCGCTGGTTCTCAGCGACAGCCGGCGCTGACAGAATGACGTCGATCGGAGCAGTATAAAAAGTAGCATCTCTTGCTTAATCTCAGCAGCCTAAGCTGATAGGAAAATCCACCAATTTACGGTTGTTGATACCACGAGACTAGAATAGAAGGAACAGAATAGAATAGAATACACCATACAAGTTATTTACACCATAGAAGTTACAAAACAATACAGATAAAAAAAACATTACACAGGGTGACACAATAGGCGGCTTTATCGCTAAAAGCAATCTAGTCTATTTTTGTTACTGTCATAGTAACATGTTTTACGGTATCTTACTATATGGTCGGACTACAGACATCGAGTCAATTTTGTTCTGCAGAAAAAGCCATAATTTTCCATTCAATACGATTGAATTATTTTTTATACCGCTCCGATCAACGACATCCTAATCAACGCCGGTTGTCACTGGAAATCAGCGCTGTGTGTAACTCTGTCTTGCGCACGAGTCCCAGCATTATGCTGAACGATGGCTATTTGCCGTGATGTTGACGCATATCTTTCCAACTTGCATAACTTTTAAAGTTTGTTTTTTTATTGGTAGGTATGCGTCGTGCTTGGTACAAATAACATCTTTTCTTTCTTTCATAAGAGCCTTATACGACCTTGTTCATGTCACAGCGGTAAAAACTAGTTCTTTATCGGCCAATTTTAGACTAAATCGATAAAACGCTTCAATTTTTGCAATAAATTGCGTGCAATGAATTGACACGCATCTCTTTTTTCGTGTATCCAGTCGTACAGTGACCATGCTTTACGTTTTGTCAGGACCTTAATTTCATGGCTTTTTCAAAACTTAGGTTATTAGATCGTATTACGGAATAGTAATTAAACAGTTGGCATTAACTTGGACGTTTTAAACGTGAACAGTTAAAACAGATACAAACTCTTCAAGTCGTTAGGTTTTCAATCTAAATTCTTAGTCGTAAAGATAGCCATTACCAGGTAGGTAATAAAAATTTAAGGGTTATGTTTTGATAGGATTTGGCTGGCTAACGTTATTGCTCATTTTATTATTCTATTAGTCTTTATAGTTTAGGTTGTCTTAAGAGTTGCTTGGCTTTTCTTGAAGTATACGTATATTATGTATTTTTAGGGTTCCGTATCCAAAGGGGAAAAACGGGGCCCTATTACTAAAACTCCGCTGTCCGTCTGTATCTCATGAACTGTGATAGCTAGACAGTTGAAATTTTCACACATGATATATTTCTGTTGCCGCTATAACAAAAAATATTGAAAACAGAATAAAATAAAAATTTAAGTAGGGCTACAAAAAACGTGATATTTTGCCGTTTTTTTATAGATAATATAAATAAAATAAATAAATATCTTGGGACAAGTCACACACGGCCATCTGATCCCAAGCTAAGCAGAGCTTGTGTTATGGTAACCAGACAACTGATATACATACTTATATAATTTGTAAATACATACATATTATAGATAAATTACACCCAGACACAGAACAAACAATTATGCTCATCACACAAAGTTTGTCCTGGGTGGGAATCGAACCCACGACCTCCGGCTTTGAAGTCAGGGTCACTAACCACTAAACCAACAGGCCTGTCAACCAACAGGTCTGCATAATGGTACGGAAACTTTCGTGCGCGAGTCCAAATTGCACTTAGCTGGCTTTTTTTAATAATATAGTTTGTTGTAGATTATGCCCAAAGCCGTTCCGTGCATTTCACATCATCTTCTTCACTACAGTCTGTTAACTTAGTCAATCAATTCTTCGCTGAAATCGGGAAAAAATTAGCTGAAAATATAGTTAATAGGTCTAGTAATCATCATACGCACACCGCCAATTATACAAACTCGCAATCCATGGCATTCTTACCAACGGATGAACAGGAGGTTTCTAAGCTGATAATGTCACTGCGCAATGAGTGTGCTGTAGGATGGGACAGAATATCGAGTGGTCTCCTAAAGAAACACATTGATATATTTGTGCCACCTCTCACACACATATGTAACCTCGCTCTTACCTCAGGTCAGTTTCCTAATGCTTTTAAAAAATCTATAATACATCCCATCTTCAAGAGTGGGGACAGAAGCCGTGTCACGAACTATAGACCCATAGCTGTACTTCCTGCTCTATCCAAGGTTCTTGAGAGGATCATGAACAATCGGCTCGTGGACTATCTAGAAAAAAACAAAATGTTAGCACCCACGCAATATGGATTTAGGTCAGGTAAATCCACGTCCGATGCAGTTCATGATCTGACAAACTATATTGTGACAAATTTGGATGGCGGGCAGAAAGTCCTGGGCATCTTCCTAGATCTTGCCAAAGCCTTCGATACGGTTTCTGTTCCTATTCTTATCAGGAAGATGGAAAAATTAGGAATCAGAGATGTTCCACTGAAGCTCTTTGAGAATTACTTGAGTGACCGTGTCCAGTGCGTTAAGATTGATGAAGTCACCAGCGAAGAGACTTCCGTCACTTATGGCGTGCCTCAGGGCAGCGTTCTCGGCCCGACCCTCTTTCTTGTCTACATTAACGACTTGTGTTTGCTCTCTCTCTCTAAAGGTAAAATAATAAGCTTTGCGGATGACACTGCCCTTTTATTCAGTGCAAATTCATGGCAAGAAGCATATACCCTTGCTCAGTCAGGTTTTAACACTGTGACGGACTGGTTGCATAGTAATGTTCTCACGCTAAACGCGGACAAAACGGTGTACGTTACATTTTCAATAAAAAACAACATGCAAGTCACATCAACGTTCTCCTCGTACTCTATAGTGGCACATTCCTGTTCTGCTCAAAATCAGCCTACATGCACCTGCACCCGCCTCCAGAGGACAAATAGTGTTAAATACTTAGGTACAATAATTGATAGAGCCTTAAATTTCAAAGACCATATCAACACCTTGAGCAATCGGTTGCGTAAATTAATATATGTCTTTAAGGCAATGAGACATGTGGCAGACATTAAGCTAAAAAGACTTATTTACCTAGCGCTGGCTCAGTCTTTATTGATGTACTGCATCTCGTCATGGGGTGGTGCACCTAAATACACATTGCTAGAATTAGAGCGAACGCAGAGGTCAATACTAAAGGTTTTGCACTGCCTGCCATACCGATATCCCACAGTACTTTTATTTCAAGAGACCAAAATGCTAACTGTACGTCAGCTGTTCATACTCGAAATTGTCGTTAAACAACATGGACTTCTTGTATATGACCCGGCTTTATCCCGAGGGAAAAGACGATTTAATCCCGTTGACCCTCACCGCAACCGGCTGTCTACAATGTTTTCAAAGCGTTTCTTTTGCCGCCTTGGTGGCTTTCTCTACAATAAAATAAATAGAACACTATCAATTTATCATCTCACTAAAGTAAAGTGTAAAATGAAGGTACGTTGCTGGCTCCGGGACCTTAACTATTATGACACGGAGAAATTACTGGCTGCTTCAGTATAACCTGCTTCTTTTGAATCGAATAAACTCATATCCACTAATGACTTACTACACAAAAATAAAGATAGGGGATATATCATGATTATATTATATGTACATTCTTTAACACACATGTGCTCACACACACGCACACACCATCACACCATCACACACACACACACCAACACAACTCTAATATGTGTTCAAGTAGCTTTTCTCTTAAATTAAATTAAATTATTACTAACCTTACTTATATATTATATCTAGAATCTAAAATTAATCTTACCACACTCTGTTATTGAGCGAACACATAACTGTTATAAATGATGTTTCCGATGGGTGGAGACCTGGTGTCCTGAAATACAGGCCTTGCGGTCTAGTTTAGGCACCAGTCTCTCCCGCAGTATAAATTTCGACGTTATGTATTTCTATGCCATATTTTATGTACCTTTCTTTATATTGTGGAGAGAAAATAAATCATTATTATTATTATTATTATTATTTGCCCTCAAAAGTCTTGCTACAATAGATTTTGTTAAAATATTAGACTAATATGATAAAATGTATTGTAATCAAACTATTCCCTGAGATAGTAGAACATCATCCTAGGGGAACATACTACCAGGATATGTGTATCCTAGGTCCCTATATAGGAGGTCCTGCCAGGGTTGCGGATTTTGTTCGAAAGAGTCACCGCGGTCCTGGAAAGCAAAGGGCACTAGGAGGAACACGGATGGGTTTTAGTTAGTAAGAGTCTGACACTCCCTCCCGGTCCACCCAGAGTGGCAGGAGTCATTTGATAATATCCCATCCACACAAAAAAAAAGTTTCCTTTATAGGACATAATCTGCCCGTGTCCCACGTTCTACCTCAATCAGTTCAGCCATTATGAAGTAAAGGTAACAAAAAGATAGAAAGAGTCACTTCTGAATTTGAAAATTGGAAGAGCTCGTGGCTTAATAATTTCAGTTGCACGGGTCGATCTTCAAGGTTCAGCAACGCTTGCCGGGGTCTGGGGATGGGTGACCATCTTAACACATCGAGTTTCCTCCGTGTCTCGGAAAGCACGTTAAGCCGTTGGTCCCGGCTGTCATTTGTAGATCTTTGGCAGTCGTTACGGATTGTCAGAAGCCAGAAAATCTGACATCAGTCTCGCCAAGGAGTACCGTGTGGGAGACCTCCACAACCCATTAACTGAGTACAGTTAATGGGTTGTGGAGGTCTGGTAGGCAGGCGCTCCACGCAAAATACTGGTATTCAGCTGAATTCGGTTTGACTGGAAGCCGACCCCAATAAAGTTGGGAAAAGGCTAGGCAGATGAGTCACTTCCGAATTTATAATATTGGTATAGATTTTAAATCGCACAATAATAAAAGCTAAACTATTCATATTTTATAAAGAGCCTATTCTATCTTACTCAGCTCAACTATAGCTACATGCAATAAAAACAAAAACATTGAAATAAAACCTCACAGCTAAAACTCCATTAATCATTTTAAATACGACCAAACATTTCACTAAAGAAAACCATAAACATTTTCCTCAACGGTGCACTAAATAAAAATATTTCAAAAACTTGAAACAATACAACGCCATTATTTTCACAGTGGAAGCTACCAGAAGTTTTGGTTTAAAAAAAGAACGGGTATATCAACACGTCCGGTATTGTGTGTCTTTACAATTTTCTTGCTATACCAACGAAATGTGACGTTTAGCGTTTGGATGTAGAATTTCAAGAAGTGATTTGAATAAAATTATATGTGAATATTGTTAACGTGAAAATCTGTATGGTTGAATTAGAGTAATATGGCCGAATTAAGACAATGTATAGTTTTTGCCCCAGACAAAAAAGAAAGTAAAACATTTATTTGACGACAGTCCATCAGGTAATTCACATTAAATGGAATAATAATGATAGAGAAAACAAACCAAAAAAAACATACTGTGTGCCAATCATCAGTAATTTTCCACTTAAATTGAATATTTAATAAAAATATTTTATTTTACACAAATCTACGGTTCAGATATGAGCACTTCTAAAACGTCAATAGCATGTGTAATGCATTTCTCGGTAGTATGTACCAAATTTCCATCTTTCACGAAGGAGAAGCAGCTAAAAAAAGCTATTATAGTACCAAATAATTAAAAAATACAACCGAATAGAGAACTACCTGCTTTTTTTGAATTCGGTTAAAATGTGGGCAACATGTTCTATGTTGCCCACATTTTAACCGAATTCAAGGCGGCTTGCAAGGGGGTAAATCTTCAGATCAAGTACTTCCATCAGCAGCTTCAATGAAGTACAATTGATGGAAGGGTTTCCAATAGATAATCTAAATTATTGATCCAATGAATGAATTGATCGAGTGCCAAAATTCTACTAATTTTAGCAACGTATGAAAATTTAGGCTTTTTTGAAGAATTGCAGCTGAGATACGAATGTAAACGTTGCTTAAAAATAGAATTGGACCTCTGGTTTCAGGAAATAAATTAAGCGACTCGGTACAAACACTCAAACGTTTACTGGGAGAAAACTCAACTTTCTTTTTTGTAAACATTGCCCCACACTAGGAATTTCTCCTGTATCGTGGGTGCGTGTGGAAAAAACTGACAAACTGATCTGTCAGCTACAAATAAAACCACCGTTGCTACTGGATGCTAGTTTATTACTGGCTAACGACACAACATAATGGTGCAGGCACGCTTACATACATATACATACATCTCACTCCTTCGACACTATTTTCAAAAGTAAGTAAAGACTACACATTAAGTAGTCAGGTACAATAATAATTTTACTTACAACTACAAACAACAAAAGTGGCCGACACTCGGCTGCACTGGTCGCACACTACGCACCCTAATGACTACGCTTTATCGCGTTCCGTTTTAAATGTGTTTCTTGACATACTGAATCTATATATATATACATCTCACATACACAAAAAGGCACTTACGAATACTCAACCTTGCACATTGCCTTTGCACATTTATTTAACTAATAACTATATATTGAGTTCTGTTTATTTAATGTATGTCATGTTTGACGTACATTAATTAAATTACGAGTAAGTTACGCAATGCTATGTGCCGGATCAAATCCTTTTGTCATTTTCTTCTTCGACTGAGCGCCATAAATCCAGCATTCTTAAACCCAGTATTTTTCTTTCGATCACAAAACTAAGTACTGATTTAACACCAATCCTAACGGAGAGATTAACAAAATCCCACTTTCAATTCTTGACTTTTCGCTTCAACAATTAATAAATCGTCCGAGCCGAACCCGACAAATCCTGAATAAATCCTTTATAAAATGTTAAATTCACATCTAGTAGCACTAAGTCTGTGTTCGTTCACCCTTTTGTCGGAGTCGAGTCACGTAATTCTACCTATTTGAACTAGTACAAAGTAGGTACCTATAGCTTACAATGTTCTTCGCCTAAAGGGGTTTATTTCGGCTTAGAGAACAAGGTGTATAGTCCCGATAGATGTTTATTTTATGCTAGGAATGCGACTTTTTTATGAATGGCTTAGTTTTATAAACTTTGTTTTGAAAGAATTTATTTATTTATTTACACATACAATTATTTTTAAAGGCAGAACCCAAGGTAAAAGAAGCAGTCATACAATGCGAAACCTAGAGACGCCCCTCAAAAATTGATCACACTAATTGATCACACTAATTGTATATGGGAAAAAAATAAGTCATCGGCAGTAGGTACTAATCTACACTTACCTGCTTATCTTTTGTTTTTTTTGAGATTTTTTATTATTATTATTATAAGCCTGCTTTTGTAATAAATAAATTAATAAAGTACGTTATATCTTTACATAAAACGTTTCACCAATAGAGCGAAAATAAAAACGTTTTGGTACGTAATAAAAAATAAAGAGTACCTAGATAAAACGAGCGAGGATTACCTACATGTTAGCATCTAGATTTTTTTGTAAAAGGGGTGAGAGCTTGTAGACTAAAAAACGAAAAGTACGACATGGTTGAAACGACGCCATCTTGGAAAAACATAACTTACACAAACACGTCGTTTCACGCGCGATTACGTAAAGTCTTTACTTAAAATCCAGCCTTTGTTTTACGTATGAAATACAGGTGTAACACAACATAGCAAAAAGAAAAAATATTAGCTTTTGAATAATAATAGTACTACCCGTACGCGTTAACTTGGCACCTGGCTCACGGCAGGCAGACGAACGCATGCGTGATGAATGCGATCTTTGAAAAATATATTCTTGTTTTGAGGTGTTGAACACTTAATTATCTCAATATAAAATATTTTATTTTAGGATTGTTGATAATTTTCTTATGTGAACAATGAATTATCTCACCTTATGGACAGCAATAATATGGTCGGCGATGGAGTATACTTATCTGGAAGTAACCTCACTTTAAAATAAGTGGGTAATTTTGTCAGCTTATTTTATTTATTTGTGTTTTTCTGCATCGGTAGAAACTATGTCTGACAAATATGATCTTTTCCATCAAATATGGTCGACGCAAGATAAATTTTCAATAACGGTCATTGGCCCAGCCAACATTCATTGACATACTTTATTTCTAAAATAGGAATAAAGACATAAAGCTGTCCTGAATCGACATTTATCGTGATCCACATTATCTAGTAACGAAAAAAGATTTTTAATTATTTATTGTTCAGGTACTTACGAAGAGATTTTAAGGAAAGGTCAATGACCGTATTGAAAATTTATCTGGCTTCGACCATATCCTATTCGTACATTATTTGAATTTCCGCATTCAAATACCCATATCGGAATATTCTGACACGTTTTGTGATATATCGACTGACCAAAATGGTAAGCAGGAAGTTCACTGTCGTATTATATCTATTTGACCTGCAATTTATCGCACCTTTTCGATTCTTCATTATGCCATTGATATAAATGTTATAATGATTTATTGTAATCGATCATAAAGGAGGAAATAAACTCGGTTTTTATAAGTTGTCTTGCGACTGCGTTACTAAGATTTCATAGATTTCATTGAACGAATATCATCGACAAATTGTCAAAGTATTAGTTGCTGTGAGTTTGATTTCCGATGAATCTGAGACGCGTCGATCATTGCTTTCCAAGAACTGGGAACGAGTTACCAAATCTTGTTAAAGATTCAATTGTTCTATACGAGATTCATTATTGTATAGCCCTTTCAATTTCACTGATAGAAAATGATCTTCGAGATATTTGCTTGACAGATACTCAGGTTCTTACTGCCCGTAAACTAGTTAATTAAAATGAAAAATAAAAACCCAACAATTCCTCAAAAATTATTAGAAAAAAAAATCCAAGATAACGGTACGCAGCTGCTGGATGAGCTATGTGGGAAATAATATTTTTATCAAAAGTAAGCTGTAATTGAAGAAAACCGAACATTATATAAGAATGTTCTGAATAATGTGAATAGCTCAAAACTTTTGTCATACAATTAAAAGTTTTTGAAAATAGGGACCTTATTTAATGACTTCAGAAGATAAATCTAGCGTGAAGTATTGAAATAATAATGTACGAGTAATTTGATTTGAGTTCGTTGTATTTATGTGCATCGTTTAAAGTTTCCAGAAGATCCACACGTTTTATTTATCTCTTAAGTTTAAGATGAATTCTATGAATCATGGATTTTTGCAAATTTGATATACATGACGTAGTGGAGGTAGCCAAATTTGGTATTACTAAGCTGCATCGTAACAGAAATATTTGGCGGGTTGACGTTGACGCCTATCGAAAGGATTGGTCCATACTTCCCTAAAACCGGGGAACTGGAAAGAAAAAAGGAAGGTATTTGACCTGCAGTGGGACAGAATATGAAGGAATTCTCAAAATTAGAGTAGTACTTCTTGTCAAAAAAAAAATTAAGATTCGTGACAGTTTGTGACTATGCTACGCATTTTTAATTACTTAACGGAAACATTCAAACTATGGTTGTGTTTATGACATTAAAATTCCAGGATAAGAGATATATTCCAGGATAGGATTCCAGGATAGTTTTAGTAATCTGTGAATCGAAAATGGCTGTTAATATCGATTGTATTTTGCTACCTACAGTTTAATTATTCAAGCACAATCAAGAGAAACCTTTACAACTTAGTTGTTCAGCAAACACACTAATAAAATCAATGAAGCTTTAATGTTGAATGGAGTTTCTAAGTGAAAAGAACTCAATTACGTTCTTAATTAACTTAATTAAATCAATCTGCCTAACCACTTCAAGTCAAACTGGATGCAGCTGAATACCAGTATTTATAATACTTGGCCTTTATAATCCAGTAGCTAGTTGAACGACGACGGTTTTATACGTAAAATGTCTGTCAATCGCTGTTGTTTCAATAAGACACAACAGCGATTTACAAACATTTTTCATCATTTCGAGGCAGGTAGGAGGACTTAGTTAGAGAAAAAAAAATAAAGCTATTAAAATCTTCACTTCAGTTAGAGTTAGAAGATGGTCAACCATCTACTGACCGACCTCGAAAAGCGATGCTTAACCTTGAGGCTTGACGCACGGTTTTTATTCTGTAGCCTCGAACCTCGATTGGTTTAATATTGAGGATAGACAAGTCTCCAAGTTTGGGATGAGTATTGATTGGGAAAAGTTAGTACATTAATTCATTAGGTTATTCTCGATATATTGAAATTGAGGGCTTAGAAATTAAGGTGCTTTGTGTGGGAAGGCATGGCTTGATAATAAATGAGGTATTGTTTCGAAATAGTATTGTAGACTTTCTGATTACAAGTATTTTACGAAATTGAGAATTAAAGTAATGCCTGCTTTAATTCTACTTTTCCTAAAAACTGTATTGATATCTTTTTTGTTAGTTTTATTACTAACTGTTGCTGATGAAATTTTACAGATGCAAAAGTGATTCTACTCTCATTACGAGGGCGCCGACCAAACGCCGACCTCGCAGTGGCGCCCTCATCGTTTGTTCGGTTATTTCTTTTATTTAAGAATGAAAATGCAGAAAACAAGAACGGTAGTTTTAAATTGTTAGTTTTATTATAATCACTGAAACGGATAATAGTGGCCACTATTTTAATTGTGGAGCACAACTTAACGTGCTTATTTTCTGCATTTGCATTCTAAAATAAAAGAAATAACCAAACAAACGATGAGGGCGCCACTGCGCGGTCAGCGTTTGGTCGGCGCCCTCTTAACAAGTAACGTAAAAACAATAATTGAATACCTATTGAATAATTGATAATTCTCGTACTTTTAGAAGTGATCGAAATCGTTAACTGTCAAAAACCACTAAATTATCTAACTTAAATTCGAAGGTTTTTAAGCCCTCTGAAGGCCAATTCTACTAATTTTCAAGCAACGTTAGCATTCGCCAATGCGAATGCTAACGTTGCTTGCAATCTTTCAAAAACACATCTAATTTTTGACGGAATGAGACTGCAATCAGTCTCATTCCGTCAAAAATTAGATGTGTTTTTGAAAGATTGCTACTAACATGCGCTCTGTTCACTGTCAAGAAAGAAGAAGAAGGTTTTCCCGAAAAAAATATGTTACATTAAAACAATCTATAACACGGACAAAAAATAGTCCAGACCATTTTTAGCTAGTACTAAAGGACTTCTTTACATCAAAGAATTTACTAGCGTTCGAAAATATGGCCGTCCGTGTCGCTGCTCTTCTACTAAAGCAAGGGTAGCACGTGACATTTTTATATAACACTCGACTCATATTATTATCTTGCTTTTGGGAATAACGTACATAGGTTTGGAATACTGCTATTTCCGAAAGATAGTTCGCAAAATATCATGGTAGTTGCAAAAGTTACGTCGTAAATAGGTACAAATTTTACAAGTGAGCTAATAAAATTCTTGGGTTCTGCAGTAGTATTTCTGAAAGGTAGAATTTTATGCATGTGTTACAAATTTTACCGATAAACTATGCCTTGGTCAAAAACTGGACTGGAAATCTGCAAACCGATAGCGGGCTCAAGTAGGTCGCTGTATATCCTATTAGCCAGGTGGGGAATCATCAAGCCATCTTCTGTGTGAATGTAGAACCGTTACTAGACCACTACAAACACACATAATCTTCCACCTATTCGAGGTACCAAAAATACCTATACTCTCGAAGACTTGAACCATAAAGGTGCCCGACAGCTGCCGAAAATACATCATGGAATGGATACGAAATATCTGCCATCGAAACGGGGAAAAGAAAAACATCGAACCTCGATTTCGAATTATACTACGGTTATATTAGGTATGAACCTCAAGAGGTTCATACCTATATAACCGTAGTAGTATGTGTGAATCAACCTCAAGAGGTTGATTCACACATAGCCGGGCCGTGTCCGGGGCTTGGCCGGGCCCTGCTCCGTCCGCTCAAAAAAAAAATACTTGCATACATTTTGTATAAACTCGTTCACACACGTCCGTGTCCGGGCAGGCGCCGGAGCTTTCATGCCCGGACCGACACACGGACGTGCTGATACGGATGTACGGTCTCTGCACGGCCACGGCCCTGACACTGCCTAGCTATGTGTAAATCAACCATTATACGGACATATGAATTATATTATTGTACATCTATAGTGAAAATCATGTTGCCTTCTTAAAAGATATTAAATTGATAGAATTTTCTTCATACTTACTACTTCTCCGTTGAGATTACACGGCATAATTTATCGTCTCCCCAAACAAAGTAGGAAATAATTATTCCATCCACCCCACCAAATAATTTAAAAACAAAACATTGAATTTGTATCCATTCCGTCTCTTGAATAATAATTAATCGAAAGTCACTCCTGAAAATTTACTTTGAGCTTTATTGTTGCAAAAATAGAGTTTATTTTAAAGACAATATTACAACTTTGCACATCATTGTAAGTAAATTTTAATGTTCTCCTAATATTTCGGTGACTTGACAAAATTTCCTTGCTATTAGTATATCATGTTTGGGTCATGACATAAACTTTTTGTTCCTTGCTTCATAAAATATTGCCTAAATAACTATCGGTTTAGAACTACTGAAAACTGGTTTCATGTTTTTGTTGAATGTTGAAGTCATTTGTCAGCCCTTGACACAAAACAGAGAGGGCCAAAGTTTAATGCGTGTGATATAAAAAGGCCAGAAACTAAAATATAATGCTTGTACCCAACGTTAATCATTTCAGTGTATTTTTTTCTAAATAGTAGATAGTCACGAATCCGATCTTTTCTTATTGTTAAATTGGTACCTCTTACGTATTTTTTCATTGGTGAGGGCAGCGCTAATCCGCAGAATGCGAGGCTTATGTGGTAGAATCGGTTAAAATTATGATGAAATTACACTTTTAATACAACTAAACATGAAAACGCCTACATACAATACACGAAGCAAAACCAAGTTTCAGCTAATGACTACACGTGCACGGACAAATTACCACAATATTGGCTGGGGGAGTACAACTATTCAATTATTTACTACCTATAAACATATTTAAAGAGAAACTCAAGAAACATGTATGTACCCTGTAACGTCGCCAACACGCTAAGGCAAATATAATAATTATCTTATGTTATAGTTCGAGAATAAAAATTCTTTAAACCTATATTTTATGCTAAAAACTTACCCTAGTTATTAAAATTAAATCAGTACGAAGTATAAAATTACTTTAATATCGGAAGTCGGTGTTTTTGGTTGTTTCTTCGTTTTTTGACACAAACTTTCTGAAATAAAGAAAAACTCAGTTGTATTTTTTTGCAAAAAGTATTTTTTTTTATTTTGCGCTTTTTAGTACTTTATATTTAATCGATGTTTGTTTCGAATACCACACGAGAGAAGCAGCTGGCAGAAGCTAGTGAATAAATAAAATAAGGTTAACTATAATCTGCGTAAGATATCTCTAACTATGAGGTCGTGTTGCTTGTTAAAAAGAGAGCAGAGTTAAGATTAAAAGGATTGTTAAAACTAACTTTCCCGCTTTCTGCTTGGTACATCGAAACACTCTCAACTCAAATCCCGTCAAACTAAGATCGTTTCCTCCCATTTTACACGAAAGCTACTGCGTCTCTATTCAAAATTGTAGAAATCCTGTGCAATACCATAGTAAATGAATATCTAGAAGAAGAAAGAAATTAAGTTTATAATAGTTATGCAAATTGGGATTCTGCCTATCGTTTTACTCGTGCACCCTGTGGGTCAGCTGTATACAGAGGGCACTTAATGCCCTTCGTGTAGGTACAATATAATAATGTTCTTAGGATGCTGTTGGGGCTTCCGAGATACTGCAGTGCATCGGGCATGTTCTTGGAAGCTCGGATTGATGGTTTTCAAGCCATCATGAGAAAGAGGGCGGCTTCATTGTTGCACCGCATACGAGCGAGCTCCAACAGCATTCTAAAAGTAATAGCGGACAGGCCAGATGGTCCGTTTGTTAAACACTGGGTTGCACTCCACGTGTCAATCTGAGTGCGTTTTGGATTGTTTATATGTTTTTTTTTTTTTACTAACATAGTTATTAAGTACTTACTAACAGAATTATGGATCTGTATCTTTTTTTTTTGATAATGGTCTGAAATAAAGTTCTTAATAATAATAATAACACGCAAAACGGCCATCGCTCAGCATAATGTTGGGACCTGTGTGGGCGGCAGAGCCACAGCGCTTGTTTTCAGCGACAGTCGGCGTTGACAGAATGGCGACGATTGGAGTAGCAACAAAAGTAATTTAAACAAAATAAAATTAACAAAAAATACATTTATAATTTAAGGGTGGAAATATAATAAATGAGACGTTTTGAAGATGGCAACAGAGTGTTGCGCAGACGATGGAACGATGGCCATGGAACTCTAAACAGAAATTATGTTATCTGTGCGCACAAAAAAACTAAATTCCATGCGCACACAATGGCTGCTGATTAACGAGGAAATGTGTCTTGATATTAATTACACATTGCGCAATCCACGTTTATTACGTGGATTGCGCATTGTGATTTTGTTAATTATATGTTGTTGGATTGAAAAAAAAAATAATTATGTCATTATTCAAAAAGAAAACTTGACTGATGGTTGTGATGACTATTGGTCATCATCTTCCTGGCTTCCTCCTCGTTTCTTAGTCCTCACACAATCTATTCGTAGTTTTTGTATACTTATCCAGTTTTATACCAAAAAATAAACTTAAAATAAACTATAAACTTATGAAATGTTTCAGAAGTTATTCATAATTATCATAAATAATCCTGGCAAAAGCCCCACACCATGTCTAAAGGAGTCAACCTCACTACCAATTTGTTTGCTACCAACCCCAGTTCCTGGAAGCGCTTTAAGAAGTTCTCAAACAAAATCTGCAGGATATCATTTCAGCGGTTTTTGTCTAAATTGTTTATTTTTCGTGTTTTGAGCAGCTTAAAGACTGGATTAGCTAAATCTTCGTTGGATAATTTTTTATTTATCTTGTTTGTTTTTTTTTTTCGGTATTAAAAACTTCCATTTTGTTTATCCTTTGAGATAAATTGTTTTATGCCTACAAACTTACTGATATAATGAAACAGCTGCATGCTGTTTTTTTATCAAAACTCATCTATAACCAGCTTCTGCCCGCGACTTAGTACGCGCATATCCCGTTATTCTCGTTCGTGTAAGAATTTCAGGAAATCCTCTTACCGGTCTCCTACACATCCCCAAGGAACCTATATATCAAATTTCAGCATTCCACAACCAGTAGTTTCAGCTGTGCGTTGTCTGTCAGTCACTCAACCACTCAGTAACGGAAGAGTTTAACTTATACAACGTTTAACAGAATAAACACAATACCTATTATAGGGTCATCATGAACAACTTTAATATAGGACCAAACGCAAAATCGCCAAAAAATATCAGCTGTACAGCACATTTGTTGAGTTACGCGCACAGAAATATATGAAGCAGTCAATTTTTTCGCGATTTCAGTGTTGGTCTTATAGTAAAAATTGTACATAATTTTGAGTACTATATATAATCCCTAAGAGGTATTGTGTTTATTCTGTCATACGTTGTATTTATTTTAATTAAATTTAACGTGTGTTTATTTAAATGGTACATCATATCTGGATGTAAGTGAGGTACTAATCCGATTCCGAAAATAGTTCCACTCATACACTAGCGCTTAACATTTAATATGACTGAGTATCATAGGCTATTTTTTACATTCTGGAAAAAATGCAAAGCTGCGTGAAGAATCATTATCCCAACTTTACTAAAAAAGGTTTTTCAATAGAGCCTACGTACCTACCTTCAACAGCTGATGACAGTCATATATTAGAATAGGTGCTGCCCGCGGCTACGCCCGCGTGAATGTCGAAATTACCCCAAGGGAACATACTCCTGAGATATAAAGTATCATATGTGTTATTTCGGACTATAATCTACCTCTGTGCCAAATTTAATCCATTCAGTAGTTTTTGCATGAAAGAGTAACAAACAGCCATGCATACAAACTTTCGCGTTTATAATATTAGTAAGGATTGTCTTTAAATACAAATTATTGACAGATGAGTCACCAAATGATCGGCAATTATCAAGATGAGTCGCTATACAGTTGAACAGCGCGTTGAAATGATTAAAGTGATCAGAACAGCAGTTTCGGATGTTACTTATTTGACACTTATGGTCAACATCGTCGTCCTAAGGAGGCCACTGTCCAGGGACAAGACATGGCCTCCAAGAGTTTCACTTGGGTTTACGAGTAAACTGGTGCACGCGAACTAAAAGAAAAAAATAAAAACTGACGAAGACAAAGAGTAACATCACACGCGGCATCAATGTGATAAGTAGTGGTGCCATTACGTTAAAAAGTGTTGGAAAATTGGACTTCTCGTATTCACACTACATTTAAAAGAGTACGAAGTGGTTAATTAAATAATATACACACAATGCCAAAAAGAAGACTTTCAAGGAAAGAAAATATATATTATTTTAGTATAAACAATCAACGTGTTTTTATTCCGATTCAATTGTTGAAAATCCCTTTATTATAAATTGTTTATTTGTTACGCTTTCACAGCTCACAGAACCAATTTTGGTGGATAGATTTAAAAAACGCAAAAATCTAAAAGCGACCGAAGCCACGGACGAATGTTAGTTTCATTAATATTGTTTTTGAGTAACTTATTAGATTCTTTCATCGCATATTTTGTTCTTTGATGTCTATACATGTTATAATAATGACAAAATAATTTTCCAATATTATTATCATCAAATACAAAACTGCAAATCTGGTTATAAGCGACAGTCTTTTAGTGAATGTAACGAGAAATGGTTGTCATTCTCGGAATAGACAAGTTAGGAAGCGCTGAGATCGGGCTGCGGTGATAACTTTTAAAAATGATGTCTTTGTTGAAACGTCTTGTTATGGTGAATAATGGCTCAGGGTATCGAGTTTGCATCTAGAATGTTGTGGCATGTTAGCAGTATATCAACTCGAATACAATTTTTTAGCATTCTGTGGGATTATGTACGGAAAAAACCCTCGATTAATGTCAATAATAATTTGTTTTGCCGTTTTACAATTTCACACGCCGCCATGCCGTTTTACGTTTTACAGGTTCTTTCACTAGAACTAAACGTTGTGTTCCACGCGCGCCTCAAAGAGACGTCAGCATAGTAGTCGGGGTACGGGCTACGGGCCAGAACCTACCAGGGCTTCGGAATTTGTTCGAAAGAGTCACCACGGCCCTGGAACACAAAAGGTATTCGGAGGAACACGGATTAGTTTTCGTCAGTAAAAGACACTTCCTTTCGCTCCGCCCAGAGAAGAAGGAGTTGATGTTAAAAAAAACTGCTGAATGTGCAAATTGTTCTGCAATGAATACTGCCATTCACACGCAACACTTTCTTCTCCAACGGAATACAACACCAACAATAACTCTATCTTTGTTCCTTTGCGCATGAAGTTGATAGAAATAAGGATGAAATATTATGTAAATGGATTCATTTATTTTTTTAACAAGTAAGTTCTTTTCTATTAGGTTGGGGAAAAGTCTTTTCGCATTATAGTATGTATGAACTTGTAATAAAATCTCTGTGGCTATACTATTTGTATCTGGCTGGTTTTGGTATCATTGAAAGTTTAAATCTTAAAGAACATGATTCCAAATTCAAATTAGGAAAATGTGTGATTTTCATTTGTTTTTTGTCAAGATGAGTGAATCTAATGAAGAAATTCGATGGTACATTTTAAAATTTTACTACAAAAAAGGTAAAAATGCAACGCAAGCAGCGAAAAAAATTTGCGATGTTTATGGACCCAGTGCAGTGTCTGTGAGAGTAGAACAAATTTGGTTTAAGCGTTTTCAATCCGGAAATTTTGATGTCAAAGATGCACGTCGCTCTGGTCGCCCTATTACAGATAAAATGGATGCCATTTTTGAAAAAGTGGAGCAAGATAATATCAGTAGTTACGACGTAGCTGAAGAACTGGAAATTGACTTCAAAACAGTTTTGGCGCATTTGAAAATAACTGGGTACACAAAAAAGCTCGATATTTGGGTACCTCACGAGCTCACTGAAAGAAACCTAATGAACCGTGTAGGTACTCATTTGTGATTCTTTATTACGACGAAATGAAACCGAACCATTTTTGAAGAAGCTGATAACTGGTGATGAAAAGTGGATCACGTACGACAAGAACGTGCGAAAAAGGTCGTGGTCAAAGGCCGGTCAGGCTTCACAGACTGTGGCGAAACCCGGGTTAACTCGCAACAAGGTGATGCTGTGTGTGTGGTGGGATTTGGAAGGGCATTATTCATTATGAGCTGTTACCACCAGGCAGGACCATCGATTCTGAACTCTACCGCGAACAACTGATGAGATTAAAGCAAGAAATGGAGAGAAAGCGGCCGGAATTAATCAACAGAAGGGGAGTGGTTTTTCATCATGATAACGCTAGACCTTACACATCTTTAGCCACTTAGCAAAAATTAAGAGAGTTTGGCTGGGAGGTGTTAATGCATCCGCCGTATAGTCCTGACCTTGCACCTTCAGATTACCACCTGTTTCGGTCTCTTCAGAATTCTTTAGGCTGTGTCAGGTTAACATCACAAGAGGACTGCCAAAACCACTTGCCGCGGTATTTTGATCAGAAGTCCCAAAATTTCTATAGCAATGGGATAGTGTCCCTACTTACAAGATGGCAAAAAGTTATTGAACAATATAATACCTACATACTTTAGTTAAATGTAAATAAACTATATTAAAAAATGTTTTGAATTTTCCTAAAAAATGCGAAGAAACTTTTTCCCCAACCTATTATAATGTGAGTGTAACAACATTGTAGACTTCCCTAGAGTTCTAGATTCTTTGATTTGTTGATTTATTTCTATTCAATTTTATTTTAATTTTTGTTAAATTACGTCCTCTTATAGCTCACACTTGAACATGGAAACATTGAAAAAGACACAATTTATTTTTAATAGAAAAACCTTGTCTTTTCTTGTCAATTCTTCTGAATAGGAAATGACCATTTCAAACGAAAGTGCCCATATCTAAAATCACAACATGAACACCTTCTTCAATACTCAATACTTTATTTGCATACCACAATGTGTACTTAGGTGGTAAGTTAAAAAAAAATGTGATCATTATGGACCCTGTCGGGCACAGCAAAAGAATTAAAAATATAGTAGGAGAGAGGAAGCTTTAATCAGCCAAATTTATATCTGAACTAGATCCACTACTGTCATTTTCAGTATGGATTAATTACCTACACACAGCTTCAAAAAGCGCTTGCAACACCAAGCCTCCATTTCCGTTTAAAAAACCACATCGCTTAACAAAATTATATTCTGCTGCGGTTCAATTCTCGTCGATACCTCTCCCAAAGAGGCGCAGTAAACATAAATTAAAACCAGACTTTCAATTTTAATTTGCGAGTAATTATTTTCTCATTACTGTTACTAACTGAGGTTTGAGAGTTCAAATTGTTGTCAAAATTTCCACGCACATCCCACCGCTTTGAATAGGCTAATTTAAATTTTGTTTTGGTTCTGCATAATTTAGGGAACAGGCACAATTATTTAGCAGTTATTTATCAATGTTTAGGCTCTGAAATATTAAGTCATATGACATCATGTCTGTTTAACCCGAAGGTTTCAGCAAAGGTGTACCTACCTGTAATACACCCACCCATATTTTGCTGGTAGTTTTTTCACACAAATCCAGACCCCAGGCTGCTGCTGAAATATTCCAGATTTAAAAACCCAAAAACGTTTGCTCGACCCGGGAGTCAATACCAGGACATCAAATTCAGGAGTAGCGTTAGGAGTACTAGACCATCGGAGCAGTTGATGTCAAGTATTCTGATTGTATGCACTATTGCCTGAGTTTTACTGAATGCTAATTAAGACAAGTCCAGAGGCTCTCGACTTATTGACATTTAGTACAGGGATAACGACTGTCAAGAATACAAAAACTAAGTGACTGACCACGTGATATTTCTAAAGCGCGTTACCATTCGCTTCATATTATATGTACTTACATACATTTTTTTGAACATTGCTTAATTAAAAAAGGTGGATATGTATCTGATTATTCATTCTGTTGGTGACAATATTAGTAAGTACGATTCTAAACAGCTCTTTGAAGCGCCAAGTATCACATGATAACCTCCCATCCATTCAACCGCAAACGACGTACATCTTCAGAAAGTCTTGTTTAGAAACTTGTTGAAAAAAAGATGGCTGTAATCCCCAGTATCCAAGAGTGTTAAAAATATACTAAGTTACTTATATTGCCTCTAGCGTTAGTTGGTCTATGACAGATTATAATACTGAAAATATATCGCTCCGAGTCATCTATATTTTACTAGTTTCACTTCTACAAACTTGAACACAACATTTGTCCCGAACTCGTCAGGCCCAATTTCCTGGACAGCAAAAATTCACAGTAAGTACGCGAACCCAAGCACAAAACTTCAACTAAAGGAATTATATTAAGTTAGAAGTTCATTAAACATTTCCTCGATACGCTTCGGCTTTAGAAACTTTTCGTAGTACCCTCGTAATAGGGTAGTATCGGGGTAGTAGGAAATGTTAAATTTCTATGGGACTTTTAACGCGGGGGGAATATGAAGAGGATGACTGGCCTGGTTTTTATTCAAAACTTAGTGTAAGTATTTTATTTTTTTATCTGTTTGTGACACTTCACTCAAATCCGGACAAGATTATTCAAATTAAAAAAAAAAAAAATGGTGTAACAATTATCGATTGTCTACATAAAGTGTCAGCTTTAACTTCTACTCCTATAGTTTGAGGGAGCTAAACGACCAACGAGTGGATAGATCGACTTGTTTTCGTTCTATGAGGGCTAAAAAACACGTGTCAACTAGTAAAAACAAGAAAAACTGCAGACCGTAGGTACCTGTTACTAACCGCAATTGGTTTTAAGCCAGGTCAATGACCGAGATCTTCAGAAATTGTAGTATCAAAGCAACTGCACGCACAAAGAATTCACGCAAGTTACTAATTTCTTTTGCAATCAATGATAAAACTACTCTGAGTCCTACAACTGTTGACAGATTACATTATTATTATCTTTGAGTTCACAAATGAGCTCAATCTTTTTAAAGATGGCGACTATTAAAGCGACTTCAAAGATAAAATGTTTTAACGCTGAAAACGTTTACGCGACGTTCTGCAGTGGGAATAAAAGAAAAAGTATGATTTTATTAGTGGCTTGGGTAACCAAGTGGAGGGACTTTAAAGTTTATAGTCACGGCTGTGTTATTTTGTTTTTATTTTATATGTAAGAGGCCATGGCTAAAGCTTCTAGTGACTAGAGAAGTATTTCGTATAAAAACATGCGGCTTATGTGGCTTTATTTTTTATTGCGTTGGCATAGAAGTTTGATGTTTCGGAGCTTCAGTTGACCGTTTATAGCTTACTATACTAGCTTTTGCCCGCGACTTCGTACGCGCATAGCCCGTTTTCTGTTCCCGTAGGAATTTCCCATTCCCGTACAGCCTTATACAAAAATATTTTTCCAAATCCGACTGGTAGTTCCAAAAATTAGCGCGTTGAAACAAACAATCAAACTCTTCAGCTTTATTATATTAGTTTAGTATAGATTTGTTTTTTATCAATTTCAGACCATCATCCATTTTTCAGGAAAAGGTTCGTGACAGACAGACAGAGGGGACCACGAAGTGATCCTATATGAGTTATTTTTTTTTTCTCTTGAGGTACAGAACCTTAACAAAGCAAGGAAATATGTTTCATAACATGGAAAGGTTTTAAGAGACTTGAGGAGTTGTATTGTATTGTGTTGTGTTGTGTTGTGTTGTGTTGTGTAGTTGATTAATCTATATTACACTGTAGCAATGCAGGTAAATCAGTAGCTTCGACAAACTCTAAGTGACATAGAAACCAAGACATTCTCAGCATACAAAAATCACGAATATCAAAAGAAAATTCCAGAATAAAGCCATAAGTGTAAAGCTTTTCTTATTTTCTATTCATGAACCCTGTGGCTATTTCGTAAAAATGCACCAACTTTCTCTTATAGTTTTCATAGAAGTGTTAGAAATGCCGCCTTTTTATATGGAATAAGATGTTGTGGACTGAGATAAGATTTTTATTATAATTTTGTTGGTTTGTGAATTGAGTTTAGAAAACTATGAATGAGAATGGAAATTTTGTTTTTATTTTAGATAAGTATATCAGGTTATAAGGAAAAGTCAGGAAGGCAGATTAATGTGTTAAATTAACTATACCTCAATTTCTGAAACGAAATAGAATGTGACATATTTTGAAACGTGACTGAAATCCTGTGAATTTTGGGGGCTTGCATTTAATTGGTGATGCATCTATCATTTATTTAAGGAAAACAAGTGTAAGAACTCAATTTAGCGATAGGAAATCTTATCTAATGACTGAAAATCCAAACTTCATGATCATCAACATCACATAAGCCGACAGATGTCCACTGTTGGACATAGGCCTCCCCAAAATCGGGGGGTTTGCCATAATCACCACGCTTGGCAAGCGGGTTGGCGATTGCAGTGTAGCTGTAGCAATTATCTATAGAGAATGCTGCTTCCCATTCTCTGGTGAGTCCCTTAGTCACCTCTAATCCAAACTTACTTACAAAAAAAAATCACAGCAAATTCAAAACATAATTTTGTAACCTCCATAGGTAAACCAGACAATGTTTGTTTAAGCTGATCTTATGCCGCACAGAGGCTAAGCGCGTGCCTCCACATTAAGCCGACTCCAGCCAAACCCTAAGCATGTGCGGAACGAGTTTTGGCTCCGAACCAAAATGCACGTACCGTGTAATTAAATGGACCACCGTTCACCAACTTCAGTACAATATTTTAAAAATTGTACAGATTTATTTGGTTGGAAGTTTTCGTGTAGTGATTTAAAGGGGAGCGGGTTTTTTATGTCTATTTTTCACGCCCGTTTTTCACTTCGCTGCATGAGTGAATTTTGGGAGTTAGACGCAAATTGGATGGTGAAAGAGTTGAAGTTAGATTGATGAAAGTGGTGAATAGAGTTTATGTGTGAACGTGCAATAAACAAAAAATATTTGTAATTAAATGATAGAATAAAACAAATTTCCTTACATAGTTAATGCGTGTTGACAATACTCTATTAAAAAACAGCCAGGAAACTATTTAAACAACCGACACTGGCGGGTGATACTCCGATAGTAATTTTGTTATTTAATTAAGTTTTTGGTTTTTATTGCGATAATTAAGAATATGTATGAAATATTAAACACAATTAATTTTACCACATGAAACGACATAATTTCATCAATTTTGTTGATAAGCACGTCATGTGCAAGCTATGTTTAAAAAGCAGTTCTGAAAATAGCCGGTTAGATAGCGGGTTAGAATAACCCATAACAGCAAAATTTATAAAACAATACAAATCATATTTACCTTTTAAAAATAAAGTGTTATAATTACATTTTATTTTATAACATCTAAATAGAAAAAATAATATTGAATTTTAAATGGGCCGAAACTTACATCTTAATAAATAACCCCCTTTTTATTCTTAACCAGTACTTTTCATGAATAAATAGACTTCGAAAGCGGACTGTAACAGGCTTAATACCGGATTGGAATTAGCAATGGTTTTTCTTGAAAGGTTAAAGAGGGATTGCGTTCCTCTTTGCCGCATTCTCTCTCATTTCTCGTTCCATTACTAATTACTGCAAATAAGCACAGGCATCTAGACGTTGCAATCTTTTACTACCCTACTACAATATTATAAACACGAAAGTAACTCCGTCTGTCTGTCTGTCTACGCTTTCACGCTAAAACGGCTCCAAAGATCGTCATGAAATTTGGTAGATATATAGCCTGGGTTTTGGAGAAGGACACAAGCCACTTTTTTACGCGATAAATGACATCAAAGCGGGCGGAGACGCGGGAAAAGCTAGGGTTTAGGATAATTTGTTGTTGCAGCGTCATTACAAAAACTGTTTATTACACTGTTTGTACTTATGTGTTTTTCCTTTTTGAGAGTGAGCAAAATTTTATACTGAATTGGCAAGGTTCATCCAGAACCCTTCAGCTGTCGAGTCGTGATAATTATGTCATAAAACTCGTGATATCTGATTACATCCAAATAGGCCAGTCAAATTAGCTTTAAACCTTGAAAAAATAGTAGTTTATGCAACGACCATATAAAAAGGGTTACGAGGCGTAGTCGAGTGTGATAATAGCATCGCACGAGTGTTTTAATACCTAATTATATGCCGTTGCATACACTATTTTATCTTCACTCATACAGTTGAAATAAAATAAGTGGAAAAATAGTTAATTCCAATATGGCGGATATTCTCATTGCGTATTCGAATGACTGCGCAGCGCGCTCAATCATAGACAAAGATAAAAGCTGGCTCATTGACTTAAGTCAATGAGCCCGCGCCAAAAATTAAAAAGAAAAAGTGTGCTATAAAAATTAAAAAGTTATTTTATGATGCAGTTGTTTAAAAATCGAAGGAAAATGTTGAATCGTAATGGTTTTTTTTTTAAATTTTACCTATCCACGAAAAAAAAGTATGTATTTATGCATTCGTTTTTGAACTCATATTTGGAACATTACGTTGTGAGTGTAGATATTTTTTTTTTTATGTTCTTAAATCGTAGATTTGACTATAATATAAAATTCTCTATTGTAATAATATTTATAAAAAATAAAACATTTTCCATAACGAAATCATTCTGAAAAATAAACAGTTATTTTGAAAAATTGACTAGCTGGGTTTAATTTTATTACAACTAGTGGTTGAAATTCGATTGTATTTTTTTAATTTACTTAATGTATTTTTTAAGAATGATTAATAAAAAAATATTAGCTCTCTGCACTCTATCTCCATTATAATATTTGTTTTTAATCTTATACTGGGTATCGGAGTATCTCTATAGAGTTAAGAATTATTGCAAAGTTAGGTAATTTTCGGTGAAATTTGTTTGGAATACAAGCATACAAAATAAATAGTATAATTGTATCAGAAGTATCAGAAGTCGCTGTATATTTAATTATATATACGCTGAGTGCAGCACAAATACTAAAATCATTCAAGATGTGCAATTTTCTCATCGAAACTGTTCGAGACACAGAACTGGTTCGAAGATTACTACGCTATTAGACACTTCAAACCTAAGCTCCAGTCGACCTCTGATTGACCAATTAAGTCAGATTGTCTTGAGACATTCAGACAAAAGGCCCTGAACGGGTACGATTGGAACATTTGGTTGCATAGTGTCACTACCAAAGGCTAAGGTATCTATGGGATAATACATCTTGCTAGATCTTGCCAGCGCGGCTTGGCCGCATGAAAGTCAAAACTAATCATAGAGAAACTTACTACCGGGATAAAAAAAACATTACATGTTCTAGAAATTCCAGGACAACTCATCAGCCATTAGGATGTGAAGAAGAAACAGACAGGTATGTTTCAATGACGCAAAAGCGGTTGGACGGACTTCCATATTTTGCACACAGTTAGTTTATTACCTAAATTAACACAAGGTTTATTTTTAATCCCGATAAATGGCCTAACAGAGACTGAGAAAAATGCAGAAGCTCTGAGATGGCCTGAAATCAGGAAGGATACAGACTCCTGAACAACCACGAGACAAGAATCACAAAGAAGTGTTACGGGGCTTCAATCATGAGCGGTACACATTTGCAAAGTACCAGGAGATCAGAATCACGAATAAGTTTTTAGTAAGATCCCATAAAGATCACCGGGATTTATTTTTATGGAATCATCATCATCATCACATAGTACTAATGTATCACAGCGTACTAACTCCCAAGTTGATTCCATCATGCTATTGGATGTTGATCCTAATGAAATAGATAAAATTATTCTCAATCTCCGCAACAATTGTGCAACAGGCTACGATGACATCCCAACCACACTTTTGAAATCCTCCCGAGCCATATTCGTACCTTTACTAACACACATCTGCAATATATCGCTAGCTCAAGGAGTATTTCCGGGCGCTTTCAAAAAGGAAATAGTTCACCCGATCCATAAAAGCGGAGCCAGCGATATGGTAAATAATTACCGCCCGATCTCAGTACTTCCCACAATGTCGAAAATCCTAGAAAAAGTCCTAAATAACCGATTAGTCAACTAACTCGAATCTAAAAATCTTATCGCAAACAATCAGTACGGTTTTCGCCGAGGATTATCAACCGAAGATGCCGTTTCCGCCCTTGTCGATCATACAATAGCGCACCTGGATGGAGGTGACTCATGCATGGGAATCTTTCTCGATATCTCCAAGGCATTCGATACAGTTTCCCCTGAGATACTTCTATCCAAGCTTGAAGCTCTTGGTATTAGAGGTATCGCCTTAAAAATTTTCACCGATTACTTGTGTAGACGTACCCAAGCTGTCAAGATAGGCGAATACGTCAGCAAAAGTGCGGATCTTGTTGTAGGTGTACCTCAAGGTAGTATCCTTGCGCCGACGCTTTTCACGATTTATATAAATGACTTGTGCCAATTGGAACTACCTAACTGCAGAATTTTCACCTACGCAGACGACACGGCTCTTATTATACATGGGCACAATTGGGACAATGTACGCCTGAATGCGGAATCAGCTTTTACACGTATAATGAACTGGTTATCATCAAACTTACTCACACTAAATCTATCAAAGACTCTTTTCGTTCCTTTTGCTGCCAGATCCACCTCTTTACCTCAAACCGACTCGTTCCTTATCAAAGCCCACAGGTGCCAGACACCAATTCCAAACTGCACCTGTCCTCAAATAATGAGGGCAACCCATGTTAGATATCTAGGGCTGCTTATAGATCAGCATTTTAGATGGGATCAACATATAAATACCCTATCATCTCGAATCAGGAAACTTATATTTTGTTTCAAAAACTTGAGGCAAGCAGCTGATATCAAAACAATGAAGATGGTATATTCCTCTCTGTGCGAGTCATTGCTTACCTACTGCAACACGGCTTGGGGTGGCACGTCAAAGACGCACCTGTTGAGATTAGAAAGGTCTCAACGAGCTGTGCTTAAAGTATTGGCTAAAAAACCCTTCCGATACCCCACAGCTCAACTTTACAAAGACTTGTCACTCCTCAGTGTAAGACAATTGTTTATTCGAAACATTGTTTTAAGAACCCACTCCAAAGTAAAGTACGACCCTACGATATACACTCGGAAACGAAGATTTGATAGGGTGTGCATTGTTAAGCGTTGCAGAACAACCCTGGCCAAGAAACACGCTCATTGTCCTGGGTAGCTACCTATATAATAAAGCCAATAGTAATAAAAATATATACCGTTTAACTAAAACTGAGGCAAAGAAGCAACTCTTTAAATGGCTGCATCCCTTAAACTATGAGGCCACAGAAACCCTTCTCACCCACTAGCTTCAGGACTCCACTATGCTTTCACCCATTCTATGCTTTCACCCCACTCGCCCTCACTGAACCACACACTTACAACAAAACTCACTCTACTACTCACACTCACAAGCCACCATAACAAAATAATCACCTCATCTACACCACTCCCACACTACAATTAAGTAGATAAACTTCAAATTCATATTTATTTTTTCATATCTTTTTATGCTTCTTCTTAGTTCTACTCTATTTGTAATTTATGTTAAGTTCTTCTGTACTTGGCTAATGTGGCTTAATTATGAATAATTATGATGATGTAAAGAGGGAGCTTGGAGCTCTAAGATACAGGTCTAGGCTTAGTTTAGACTCCAAATCTCTCACAAATTACACTTAGTTTTTTTTTCGCCTATTCATGTACTTTATTTATTACTAGCACTTCGCCCGCAACTTCGTCCGCGTGGGGATAGTAGGTACTCCACAAACTGCAACGCCCCTATACATATCCCCTTATAAAGGTTAGTTTTGGAAAATTAAGCACAACGATTCTCATTATTGGTTCAGCGCAACTGTTCACCCCGTTCAGCCCGTCAGGGGTTGATTATGCAAAAATTGTTAGGTACATGATCTGTTTCAATTATCCCACTTTTAGTTTGTTCATAGAATTCCGACGTAAATTGAAGCAAGCTATAATTTCCTCCCCTAAAAACTTATTCACCCCTGCTTCACCCCTTATTATGTATGTACCTAGTTGATTTTCGAAAAATCCTAACATTGTTATTCTTATTGTTTTATCGAAATCATTTAAATGCCGTGGTGTGTCAACTTCATCGGACCAAGCATTGATACGATTCTCCCCAGTTCGCTCAAACCGCGACATTTTTCTTACTCCGAGCATGTTTATTACCGTCGTAACTTTTGAACGAAAGGTCCGATTTGAATGATTTAAAGTGTAATTCACACGGACATAATCAAACTTAATTATCAAACCATTTAAATGGATAAGGATTAACATTATGGTACTATAATCACCATTTTTTATTTCACCATGGGATTTGCTTGACTAATATTAACAAAAAGCGGTCATGGTGACTTATCCATAATAGTTAGACATATGGTATTGCGGACTTTTTTGTAGATATTGATGACCTCTATAAAACTGTAGTACATCACTTTGCTCTATTGTCAATATATTCCGCAGCGTACGCGATATTAGGATTTTTTCTCACACCTTGGGTCACATTATCGAAGTTTCCATACGGATCCCTAACTTTTTTGAAAATATTCTATAGCCTATGACCATTACCGATAATGTAGGATTCTACTGGTGAAAGAATTTTTCAAATCGGTCCAGTAGTTTCGGAGCCTATTCATTTCAAACAAACAAACAAACAAACAAATCTTTCCTCTTTATAATGTTAGTGTAGATTAACCAAGTAAGCCTGTAATTTGTGAAGATAAATAAATGCATTATTTATTTTATTTTTATTTATCACATCAGCCGAAAGACGTCCACTGCTGGGCATAAGCCTCCCCCAAGTGTCGCCACAACAACCGGTCCTGTACGTCTCGCATCCATCGGCTACCCGCGACCTTCACCAGGTCATCGGTCCAACTTGTGGGAAGGGAGGCCTTCCAACGCTGCGTCTTCCGGTACGCGGTCGCCACTCCAAAACTTTTCGGCCCCATTTTATAGAATCATGAAAAAATATTATAATTAAATACTTACGTAGGTACTATTCATACTTATTAGTATGGATTTATACAAATACGGCTGTACGTTTGTTAGTTTGCTAGTTATTAGGCTAGAGAGTGACTTACCTTACAGTCTAATTTATTTTCTTTACTCTACTCAACCTAAACTCCTCGGAATTAATCGTGAGTTTTTTTCTCTTTCAGTAGAGTGGAGCAAATTTCCAACAAAAGGATCCAGAATAGACTTATGCCAATTCTGTCTTTATTTATTTATTATACACTTTATTGTACACCAAAACGTAAACAACAAAAGGAAACTTAAAACTAAAACACATACAATGGGCGGCCTTATCGCATTCTGCGATCTCTTCCAGACAACCTGGGATGGACAGTATTTGCCTGGACATGAAATTGGGGCTGTCATAGGCTTTTCTTTGGGTTTTGATGGGAATTTCAAGGCAGCGAAGACCTGAGAAATAGCAAGTCAAAATATTGAAATGGTGAACAAATTGAAAACTGTTACAATCTTCGCTTTGCTAAGCAACGATCAAGATTGTAATGAAAACGCACGAATATTTTCGATAAACAAAAAAAAAATCAACAAAATTTTACAACAACCAGTTAAGTTCAGTCAAAACCCCCTTGGAGGAACGAAGGACGATCACAGTGTCAAAAATTAATTACATGAAAATGGCAACAAGAAAATGCCTTTGTATTAAGGAAAATGCCATTTTCGTCTCTATGGCCACATAATACCGAGCCATACAATATTGTGTTGCTAGTATTATCTCTTTCAGGGGCTATGAATAATGTAGTAGAAAAATAATGAGCTCCAACAGACATCATTCTGTCGTGATATAAATGGGTTAATGGTCACACAATGACGTTGTATGTTGTATGGTCTTAATTAGACCCTTGAGAGTTGAGGTGTTGTGTTGTGAGGTTTCTTGTTTACGATGTTATATGTTATTGGGACTATCGAAACATAAAGAAGGAATTGACAACAATGTTGCTATAAAAAGCATTTCTTCGAATGTTACTTAAGTCTACAGGTATCTGGGGGCACAGTAGTGCCCCCGCCAAGACGATCCAGGCGAAGCGCAAGGGCCCTCATAGAGTTGGTTTCCGATGTACCAGATAGTTCATATTCTCAGAATATGATGTCAATAATAGACTAATTAAACGTACAAAGTCTCAATTGAATAGCTCTAATACTTTAGATTTTATTGATATCTAAAATACACCGATATCGTCACTGACACACTGACACTGATGATCATCAAAATGTTTCGCTACTTCCTGAAGTGCTAGAAAGCTGAAATTTGGTATGTAATCTAAGTACTAAACTACATACATTTTTACTGATATGTAGAATTTGTGAAGATAGGGTCGGTAGAGTTAGATTCAGAAGTTTGGCTATACATGAGATCTGATATCTTTTTCACAGGGCAAACCTTATGTGGTCGTCTTGGCAACATTTAACATGAAATGTTTTTGGTGGGATTCTTTTTTTTAATCATCAAATACGGGAAAGTATTAGAAATTCCAAGAAGGAAGATACTTTTATCCATCCTTATCAAAATATTCATGTAGGTGTTTTTCTGTTTTGCTATAAAAGGAAACTCGTCAGTAGAAACGTGGAAATTGCCTGGTTTCTGAATTGAGAGAATTTTTGAAAAGAGCGTCTCAAACCGTACTTTAATGCCAAAATTGGACACAGTTTCAGGCTTTAGCATATTTTCAGGCCAAAGTATATAAATCTGGGGTATGCCTGTTTCAAGTCTACATTGCGATACAAGTTTTGGATTTAAGTAAAAAGTGGTCAAATAAAGAAAAAACTAGTCTCACTACCAGCCATACGAGTAAGTAGCTATAAAACGGTATCATTATAACAAAAGCTCCACTTCATTAGTAATAATTTTCCCCGACTTTTCCTCAACCCCTAATTTTTCTCACTTATTCCTCATTTCCGGCTAATTCCATAAATCGTACATAAACTAAGAAGAAATAAGCATAATGCGTAGATATCAATTTGCGATAAGCCACGCTCGGAACGTATTAGACAGTGATTACGGAACGAACCCAAAATGTGGGAAATTGAAACGTCCTTATATAGGCTAAGTAGGTTTTACACACAGCTTTATTCGAGTAGCTGGAAAAAGGGAGATGGAAGGAGTGAAGAGTAATTGAAATCAATTGGCCTGGATTCTTTGCTGTAAAAGTTTCGCATGCGATCAATTTACTTAAATATTTTACAGTATTAGAAAATGCTTCAGCCCGACTCTGAATAGGTTCCAACAATCGTAAAAATACGTATCAAGGGTAGGTAAGACGTCATTTTAAAACGTTTGCAGTATGATAAGAAAAAAAATTGATTTCAGTTGCGTGCAATATTGATTTGATTGAACTTTGCAGTAGGCAGTTCTATGTAGGTTGATAAACATAAATAATTATGCAACGTGTAACAGAATACATAAACGCAAAACCAGAAAAGGGGTCATTGTGTTCATCGTTATGAACATATTATGTACATTTTATCAAGTTTTGCACACATTAAAGTTCATTTTTTTTCGCGATTTCGGGGTTTGTTCCTGCGTAAAAGTTGTTCACAGGGATGAGGCAATTATCCCATTTCAGTTTTTGCTATTATTCTAATAATCGTAGTAAAGTACGTGGCGTAAAGTAGAATATTATTTTTGTTTTATTTTATTACGTACAGATCTCATGGCTGGAAAATAAACATTGTATTTCGTTACGCTTTTCGAAAAATTCCCGAATACAGTTCTCAAAAGAGACGTTAGAGATAAATTCTTTTGTTATTGTATCATTTTTAACAACTGGGTCGAGTTTCAAGTCTGGCGGTTTAGTGTATGAACATGGCGAGTCTCCAGGGATGTCCCGTTTATTTAACGTCATATAACACTGCTGTGTGTTGGCATAATAAAAACTGCTTATTTTTTAAATTATGCAGTTTCTCTGTTTTTTGCCTACAGATCTTTGTCAAATAGAAAAAAAAACCTTTGTTGGGAAACTCGAAACTGAAACAATTTACATTATATTCCACTTGTCAGAATGATATACCTATTCGAATTTCCAAGGATTCATTATCTTCATTTTTTATGCAATCATCATCTGCCTAGCCTTTTTCCCAACTATATTGGGGTCGGCTACCAGTCGAACCGGATTCAGCTGAATACCAGTATTTTACGTGGAGCGGCTGCCTACCAGACCATTTTTGATGCAATAATCCAATGAATTATCATAATTAATATTCGGATGGTTCTAGTCAATCATGTGTCAACGAGCAAACGGTCTTTAATATCGTTTTAAGACTTCAAAAAAGGAGGAGGTTCTCAATTCGGTTGTATTTTTAAAAAAATTTTTTGTTCATCTATCGCTTTCCATCAGGCGTGATCGAGGTCAAGAGCAAACCCGTTACTCAATAAAAAAAACACGCGTAGACCATTGCCAGGAGTAGGTACCTACGTAGTTCGTTCCCGTTGAATATATTTTAATTTACGTGTGAGATGCCGCTCATAGAATAATAATAAAAGTTTATCGAAAGATGGGTACAAACCGGTGTTACGGGACGTAATGTTACGTGTTACAAAGCGAGCATTCGTGCAGTCATTACGCGGAAATGAGCACGAACATGCGCATGATACCAAGTTTTCCCATTGCCTTTCATTTCCACACCTTCAAATTTTTTAGGTACGTGCCTGTGCCTTAATTTCGCAAGAATATGTTACGGATAGCACAGAACATTCTGTATATGAGCCCCACTCGCACTTGACCAATATTTTATTGTGGCTACCAATACGGAATCAACAAATCAGCATAGCCATTCATCGTGGCAATGCGGCCAGTGTTCTGGGCACTTTTCCCGTTGACAGCGATGTGCACGAATTTTTCGATGCCCTAGGAGTTCTTTCCCTCCCCCTTTTTACTCCGCTTGTATATTTTCTACTAGTTTGTATTTAGAATTTATAAATTTTATGAATTTCTAAATATGTGTAACAGAATAAATTTATTAAGATATTTACTTTTTAACGAATCTGCAGTTGATCTGTTCGTTTTGAAAGTTTAAACTGTCCACAATCGTTACAAAAACTATCAGCTCGAAATTAAAACTGTCTACTCGACCTTTTAATTACAGTCAAAACAAGCTATGTATTGCTAGAGAGGAAAGAATGAACATCAAACTACAGTCACCACGTTGGGAAGTTGACAAAGAAATGAACCATAGAAAAATGATGGATTTTAGGACACGGCGTAACATGATATTTTATGCTCGCTGCGAATGATACATTACGTTCTGTAACACTGGTCAGTACTCAGCTGAAGTCAACGTTCTGTTTCAGGAAAACTTGAAGTATTTTTTAAATATTAAAAATAATAAAACATTTCCACGATGTAACTAGCATGTTTTATTAATTCTTTGACAATCAATTAATCATTCGTAGCGTGACTACTAATTCCATGTACTGCCTACTGATTTGTAAATTTTCATTTTTATTACTCGTAAACCTGTTAACAGGACCTAGTAATTAATGGAACAATTTGATTGCTAGTAAAATTTAATGTTCAGTTTGTTTACGAGCACGACCGCGACATGAGGAATTTGACGCGTACATCGATACTTTGACGTTAAGCCAATGTCGTTGTATTTGACATACTGATATAATGTTGTCACAGAGGAAAATTTATGTCGATAAAATCATAGGTAATTTAAAATAAGCCATGCTTAATTTATTTTGTTCAAAAGTTTAAACGCTATGTCTGGTAGTGTCATGTGACAGGCAAAGTGATGTTTAAAAGACACGGTTTGTGTAATTATTGCGTTTAAGAGTACACATGCCGCCCGATCGAACTCAACGGTGGGCGTGGCCTAAACGCTTGCTATTTCGTCAAGCGGGGCGCGAGAAAGGGAAATGCACAATCATTTTTAAAAAAATGATGAGTAGGCTTCTAGAATTAGTGTTCTTATGACAAAATAACAGAATTTTTTGATTCGAAGTAAAGTTATATAAATTCTTGAATAAATAAACTACTCTTGTACGCATTTAGTTTTAGAGATTTCATACTCGTGCTGTTATTTAATTACGTCCAAAGTTGCGTTAAATTACGGGTTAAAATATGGAAATTTTGAGGCTGATAACTTTAAAATGACTGAATATTTTTAAATTCTGTTTTGGTACAGGCATAGATCACAACAAGACAAAACAGTACTGTGCCCGTCTTGGAACAAAAAATGTCAAACAATGGAGTAATCATCCTAAAAAAATTGTATGGAGAAATGCGTGGCTTGTGCAGCCTTAAGCATGGCAATACAGGGCCTAAACCACTAACTCTTAAAGCAGTATTAATTTAATGTTACTTCGAGTGGGAAAGAGACGGAGCTATACGTCCTGTATGTCACCACAGCAATCCGTAACTGGGTAGCACGATACCCTTGGCAAGACTGTTGTCAGATTTCTTGGTATGCTGAAAACCCGTCACGACTGTCAAAGATCAACAAGATAGCCGGGACTAGCAGCTACGGTACGTTAACATGGTCACCCATTGATGGAACAACCTCGGCAACTTGCTTGACCTTGACGAGCGACCTGTGCGGCTTTTATTGTTTAGCCAAGAGGTTCTGAATAGATTGTTATGGTAGCAAAACTAATCACTGTCATAATGGCTCTGCGTTTTGTCTATAATGAATGTTAATTAATTCTACTACGTCCATCTTAAAAATCAAAGTCAAAGCATTTATTTTCAAATAAACCATTTACAGGTACTTTTGTATTGTCAGAGTCAGTCAGTCAAAAACATGAAGCTATTCGCACGTTCCAAAGAGTAGATCTCTATAGAGAAGAACGTGCAAGAAACTCTACGGACACTCTTTTAAAGCATTTTATGATTTACAAAAATCCTGGTTACATTATTCTTGTTGCTTCTACATGTGAGAACAATGTAAAGAAAAAATAGTAATTATAAGTACCTATCAGTATTAAGTATTGAAATAAGCCAGTGACAGCTAAGAGATGACCAGTCTCTACTGATGGCGCGTTCTCGAACATGACTCGTGCACCAGCACCAGTCAGCTAAACGATTTTGGAGGAAACTGAATGATCCGATACACGCGCCACCATCAGTGAGACATTCGAGTGAGCATGACACACACTCAGCTGCCCCTGCTCATTCATGTCAAACAAGGAAACCATCTATTAACATAAAAGGCTCCATGGTCCTCAAATTTACTGGATATGAAAATAAAAAAATGCTTTTAAAAGTACCGCTTACCACCACGACTACTTAACTAACAAAAAACTACCAGCCACAACCCATCAGATACTTACCAACAAAAGGGATTTATTTCAGGCCACAGATGAGTTGTAAAGCGTTAGATTTTTGCCACCATTTGATCTTGCGTAGTCAACTTCTGAACTGTGGTTCCCTAGAGTGCCCTTAGCCCACTCGGCCTGAGGCCATTTACTGAAGTATGCTTTGAAAAAAATCAACGCGGAATTAAACCTTTTTTGACGTTACTTTTTCTGTTATGTAATACTTAACGTTATGTTGTTCAACGCCTGCCAGTCACAATTATCTGCTTGTTGTTCTGACTCTTTGTGTTAATAGAGTAGTTCTTTTATTGCGCCTGACCAAAATCTCACCTAAAGTGGTAAACGATGATGTGGTTGACGATGGAGTACGCTTGCCTAGAAGTAACCTATTCACTTTTGACTTAGAGACCCTCACGTAAAAGTTATCAGGAGACACGGACTCCAGCCGTGTTCCGTATGATGTCGGATGTAAAAGAATAGCATCATCCCATAACTTTCCGTGGGTGTCGTAAGAGGCGACTAAGGGACTTATCAGAGAATGGGCAGCAGCATTATCTGTAGGTAAACTACAACAGCTACACTGCGATCGCCAACCCGCCTGCCAAGCGTGGCGATTTTGGCAAACCCCCCCATTCGGGGAGACCTTTGTCCAGCAGTGGACGTCTTTCGGCTGATATGATGACGGACTCCAGCAGAAAATTTCATAACTTAGCGCGTACGCACTGTAAAATTTCCTTTCAATCGAGTTTTAACTAAGGATGTTGATGATGTTGTGCTAAGATGCCGCTTACGAGATGTGGCCCGCAGAGGCGGGCCGGCACCAGCCGGGGATTACGGAAGTCGCATACGTTCCCGCGATCCCCGGCGTAGGTGGAAGATGGAACACCGGGGTGGTTTTAGTCAGTAAGAGTCTGACAGACCCCTCCGCCGCCCCAGGGCGGAGGACATCCATGAGGATTTCCCCCCGTAAAAAAAAAAAAAAAAAAAAGATGTCACTGTGAAGCCCTCTTACAGGGCAAGCTTTAACTTCGTTTCTGGCTATTGTGCACAGCCATCTGTGTATTCCAGGATTTAATGACTTGGCACGACTAGTGTTCGATATTCTGGCTTCTGGCTGTCCGCAACGATTTTCACAGCAAAAATGACAGCCGGGACCAACGGCTTTACCTTCCACACTTCTAAATTGGTAACCAAAAATAACTTACTTCATAAAACCAAAGTACCTACAACACAGCTAAGTATTCTAAAACAGGAAAATAAAATCATTATTTTCTCGAAAAAAATATCAAACATTTTCCATTTCTGTTTGTGGCAACAAAATGTTTACCCGGCGGTACCAATATTTCTTTCGAAAAAAAAGTAACATCATATTAATCTCGTATTCAAACTCCTCTCTTCATAACGAAGTCCCGACATCCCTCCCTAGGGAGAGCGTTACCGTCTCACAGAAGGATTTCCTCGCAAAAGCTCTTGTCAACCAGACGCTTTGGATTTTAAACGTTATCGCGCATTTCTTTGGCCCTACAAAAGATAAGCATACTTTTATTTCGATGACGTATCAAAAAAAAAGATCAAGATTGTAATTAGTACTAAGGTAATATTATATCCGTTATGTTTCAGCTATCTGTCAGTATACTTATTTTTGTAGATTTCTCTTTTGAATCAAAACTAGTTTTCGCCAGCGGCTTCAGCCACTTGACTTTGGGATATTATCCCAGTAGCAAATACTACTGTGATGGTTACGGTTACTGTTAAAGGTATCCTATGTTCTTATCCAGATCAACACTCGAGTGCAAAGTTAAACAAACCCATTAAGATGAAGACGCTTTATTGATTAACATACATCTTAACTTTCACATTTATCATAGGTAATTATTTGGACAAGAAGACTAATCACTTACCTATTTAAATATCTAATAATTATAAAGACCCATAAAATGTTTTATTTCAATTGCTTGTATTCTGTCAAGAGGCCCTAGCTAGACAATGTGCCATTCAATTAGTGAATGCGACTTACGAAATGCCAAAATATAGGGGTTTGATCACGTGACATTTCGATAGCATCTGTCAATCCCATAAATTTATGACGTGTTGACCTTTGCTTTCGCCATGCTACCGTTGACATAATTTACAGGCACTCTTAAATTGTCAGTCACTTGTCTCGAGCCCAAGGCCGTTTATTGAGACAATTAAAAAAAAAGGATCGACTAGTAATACGTTTTATTGTACAACATGTCAAATTACAATTGGGCCTTTTAAAATAGAAGGGTGTCACAATGGGCGGCCTGGGCTTGACTTTTGAATTTTCGACACTCGTTAACGCTGACAAGAGATCTTTTACAGACAAGAGTAAAATAAACATCTAAAAGATATTTTAAACTAAAACTATATATAGAATTAAGAAATACAAACCATCAAGGCATAAGTAACTAAATATAGACACGACGCTTGAAAAGATCCCTCGTCCAATTAATTCTATCTTACAATTGTCCCAGAAATCAACCTATTTCAGTCTTAAGCTTAAGCTTAAAACAAATCTCTGAGAAATCCATGATATTTCATTTGTACTCACAAAATATAGAAACATCAGAACAAATATGACAGCTTTAATCTCTCTTGACCATTGGGTACTTTATTAGGATTTATTTCTACTCAATAATATAATCTATTCTGGTAGTAACCATAGTGCCATCAATCTTTCGAGGGTAGTTTTAAATGTAAGCTTTATCTGATCAACTGTCACTCCTACCTGGTTCCTTTTTACATTTCTCTTCTTGGCTCGGGTAAATCCTGAAGAGTTAAATTAGGTTTGGATTTATAATTAGTTAAAAATTTTTTAAAGGAACGAATTTCTAAAATTCCAGCTATAGGGTGAAGTTTCCTTTAATCTTTTCGAGATGTAATTTATTTAAAAAAATCACTTTCCCACATTTTTTCTATAGTTGTCTATTCCACAGAAACCGTACATTTTTCAAAGATAAAAAGCCTAAGGATGTTAGTCAGTTTATATTCTAGCTTCTTATCAGTGAAATATATTTTTATTATCGGATCAGTATTTTCATAACATGCACCAGGTTATCTGCCAGCCTTTCCCAATTTTATTGGGGTCGGCTTCCAGTCAAACTAGATTTTGCTGAATACCAGTATTTTACGTGGAGTGGCTGACTACCCGGTTGATGGGTTGTGTGTGGAGGCAACCCATAATCTGGGTAACACAGTACTTCTTGGCAATACTAGTGTCAGATTTTTTGGCTTCTGACAATCCGTAACGACTGCCAAATATCTACATGACAGCCTGCTCTGATGACAGTCGGAACCTGTTATGTACTTCGAAGCCTTGACCTAAGTAGGTACTAATACAAGTATTTCGTACAAAAACCTAGAACTTTTACAATATATAAGCTACATACATTCATTAACCTTTTCACGAATCATCGAAATTAATGATCACTAACCTTGGGCAATGATAAATCACTACAGTGTACCAACCTGTGGAGCGGTAATCCGCTGAATATTTAAACAATCACATTTCATCACACCCTCACTGGGTTTGCTTTGTTTATGAAAAACATTATTTTGTTTGTTGTTCTCTGATTTTTTGTGCAGTAAAATAGTAGTGATTCGGTTCATTATTTCGCTGCTAATTGATAAATTGAGCAATTTTTTCAAAATCTAGACATCCATGACTCTGTTTTAGTTTTCATAAAAATCAGGCCCAACATTTTTAGAGTATTGTACGCTAATCCTTATAGTTTCGGAACTCCATTTCAAAAACCAGTATACGCATACGCGTACATAAATAGTTTGATTAAAATCAGTTCATTCATTTCTAACACCGTGAGGAGTAAAAATGCTTTTAAGCAAGGCTTGCCGAAATGGGTCCATGGAGACCACGCCTGGAAACGCACATATAAACGCATTTTTTTTTTAAAACGTTGCCCCCCACTACCACACACCTATTTCTCCTGTATCGAGGGTGGGTTAACAAACATATAAACTCACAAACACAAACAGTCAGACTCGAAACAACTATCTGTAGGCCATACAAATGTTTGTTCCGTGAGGGAATCGAACCCGCGATACGCAGCGCAGCAGTCAATCGCTCAGCCACTGCGCCAACCGTGTCGTTGGTACACATGTACTCACGTCGTAGTCGTCACGGGCAGTCTTAAGCCGGACATTCTGTCAACCAGTTTTACCAAAAGATAAGTAGTGTTTTGAAGGTCATTTGAGCAGTTGATCCATGTAAAATTCTGATTTTCAGTTGAATCCAATTACACAGGAAACTGTTCCTTACATACTTGGTAAAAGGCTAGGTAGACGATTGTTCCCAAAGTTCATTTGCTCAGCCCATCAGTGATAAATGATAACGATACACGATTTTTGTTTTGTAGATAGGTTAGACATAACGTAGGCACGGTTGGCGCGGTGGTTGCGCGATTGACTACTACGCTGCGTGTCACGGGTTCGATTCCCGCACGGAACAAATATTTGTATGGCCTACAGATAGTTGTTCCGGCTCTGGCTGTTTGTGTATGTGAGTTTTTATGTTTATAAACGCTCCCACGATACAGGAGAAATTCTTAGTTTGGGGCAACGTTTTATAAAAGAAACAACACTTTTACACGTCAATGTTTGATGACGTGTCAATGCTATCATGACTAAGTTGTGAGAAAGGTATAGTGTTTTGTTTCGTATAGCTTCCGCCGTCTCTCTCTCACAATAGAATCATGAAATCATCGACATGTCAGAGTAGGCAGTTATAAAATGGATTTGGTAAACAAACAAATTGTAACAGGAAGCGTTAATTAGAAAAATAATACGGTATACTACCTTAACGTTTGAATATGTAAAATCATCATTACATTCATATTTCATACACCAGCAATAATAACACATATTAACTTATGCGTCAACGTTTTAAACGATATCAACATACAAAGTAATTATGAAGCTATTTAAGTACATGAAATGAAAAGCAAATTAACCTTTCATTTAAATTTAAAGCATTTTCCCTTTTCCAGGGGTTAAAATTAAACTGTGTGAGGGCAGAACACGAATTACACAATTTTTTGACGTCATGAAAAGTCCAATAATTATTAGGGTAGCTGATGGTTAGCTGAGGTCAGATACTTGGTTGTACCGCTATTATTGTTGAGGTATTTTTTAGCTTAGATAATGATAGATGACGATATTGTACGCCTAAGCCTTTCTTTAGTTTTTGTTACATGACATTTCAATTGCTAGTCACATTAGCAAGGCAACTCTGTGGAGTTGCGTTGCCAATTTAGGTACGAGACTAAGTCAGTCTGAAGATTTACGCAGCTCTCATGACCTTTTACCAGTCCTTCATTTTTGAAGGCGGTGACTCTTACCGCTTGAAATGAAACTAATTAGTAAACAGATGTGGTTAATGTAGAAATGAAAGCACACGCCTTATGATTCTCGGCTAAAAATAAGCCTATCTTTGATCCTCAGTGTCGTTGGGGTTATCTAATGTGATAACGGTTGAGTAAACATCGACATTCAAACAAACAAGGGTGGTTTACTGAACCAGAGAGATGTGCGAGAATGCGTAGCGAGAAATGTATTATCATGATATCATCAAATGACTCCTTCCACTCTGAGCGGAGCGGAAGGCAGTGTCAGACTCTTACTGACTAAAAACCCATCCGTATTCTTCCAAATGCTCTTTGCGTGATCCAGGGCCGCGGTGACTCTTTCGAACAAATTTCGCAACCCTGGCAGGCTCTGGACCTAGCGGGCTTCGTTTACTATGCTGACATCAAAATCAAAAAATCAAAATCAAAAGTCATTTATTCAAATTAGGCTGAGAGCCAGCACTTTTTGAACGTCAAATTTTACATAAAGACAGTCCCCCAAAACGCCCACCCGTCACCACTTCCTAGTGTTTTAGCTGGGAAGAAGAAGTGGCGCAACAAACTCCCCAGCAACACATCTGTCTGTTACGTTTTAAGAACTTCAATTAAACAATAGTACGCAAAGTATTTTAAGACACGAACAAAAAAATAAATATGTATCCAACAACATGGAAATCATAAAATTAAATATTATTTACAACATGTTAGCTAGCACACTCCATTATACGAGTACCATTAAATCTCTTTGAGGAACGCGTGGAATACAATGCGCCGTCGACCCTCCTAGAGGTCGTATTGGCAGGTCATATATCCCATATAGGCTACCAATAGGACTATTACAAGTTTAGCACTTTTATTTTGCTGTTTTGTAAAAATGTCACCGTGTTAATGTTATGAAGTAAGCTATCAATTATATAGCTTCAGAAAAAATTATCTACAGCTTACTTCAAGTTCACCAGACCCACCCCCAACAGCATCCTGAAAACTGTTTAGTGGATAGCCCCCTACTGGGACATTTGATAAATCGGATATGCCTACCACTTCACGGAGATAAAGTTCATAGAATAGACCAGCTGGTGAAAAAGGTACTAGCAGAGGCGGGAACATTTCTCGAGTTATTTGTTGTATTTGCAAACATATGAAACAAGTTAAAGGAAAAGTGTATGCGAGGACATTGTGCGAGGAATGCGTGTTGCCTATTTCGATTCGTTTGTTTCACAAATTTCTGTTGTACAAGGGCTAAGCACCCAGCTCTCTCGTACAGCTTGAGTGCAAAACTCGCACAGCTCCGCTACCTCTGTTTGAACTATTAAGTTTGCTCGCAAAATTTTACTGGAAACGTTCCCTTTCAGTAGTACCTACGTAGGTGTGTAAAATGATGAAAGGACCCTTCATTTATGCTATAAATATCCATACTGTAGGTACTTTCTAGTTTCCACATTAGTATTTGCCGTTTCCTTTGTGTTTCAAAATATCATGTTCGATTCATTAAAACTTCAAATAATCTTTTCATTATTCTCACCATTAACTGTTTAGCTATATCTGTCAGCCAAATTTAGTACCTGAAACTGATTTTCTTCTCGATCCCTGCGATGGCATATGGATTTCAACACTGAATTTGTGGTAGAAGAGTTATTTTTTATTTATTTATTTAACAATTTATGTACACACATTAAACAAAAAAAAAGTAAATAAGAAGAAGGAAACAGAAAAATAGGTACAAAGGTGATGTTATGTTTGTTTATAATAATAATAAATAATAATAATAATATCTTGGGACAATCAACACACCGCCATCTGATCCCAAACTAGGCAGAGCCTGTACTATGGGAACCAGACAACTGATAAACATACTTATATATTTCTAAATACATACATATTATAGATAAATTATACACCCAGATACAGATTCATAATGTGTTAGTGTTATGTACGGACTGAATGTCGTAAGTATACATACAAATAATCATAATTATCGACCAGTAGTAATTCCTGCAACCATTAGACAAGAGAGTCTGCCAACAAATAAAGCATGTTCAATTGAAGTACACGGAACATTCTAGTTGAAAACGCTTTACATCTTCGTTCTATCATAATATCATTAACAAGATTGGTTATTACTACAAAACTAGTTGGCTTAACTTTAAAACTATTTAGAAACAAGATCGCATCGCAACTTAAGCCTAAACTTACCAAGCTGTCGCCTAACAAATGACTGTGTGTGCCATAGATTATTTAATAAAGCCACGTAGACATGAGCTTTGTATCATTTTTTAAAACACGAACTTTTCTTTCTATCAAGTCCAACCACCTCCTGCTTTCTGGATCTGAATGTGCCAAGTGATAGAGCTGTCAAGGTCGGACAGTATTTAAGTAGTTGATTATTCGCTTCGTTTCTTATATGGACAAATGAATCCCCTATTTCTCCCATACCCGGCGCAAAAAGCTTAAAATATTCACACACTCACATTAATGCACACAAAGCGATGCCTGTGTCGGTGTCATATTGCTGTGTGGTTTTAACTTTCAGGAAAACATCGAAACCTAAGCGGCCAGAAATTTGTCTTCATAAAAGGAACAGATCTTTCTGGTTTCTGAAAAGGAACACGTGCCACAAAAGTCTTGAAAAAGGCTTCGCTACGTTCAGAGGTGTCTTTACTGTTCATGACTTACACAAATCAAGAAGTGGGTATGTATTCGACACGATGCTTGTCGTATGTGACCCCCCGAGGGCTAGCACCCAATGTTTAAGATCAAATCGGTCTGTTCACTCTCTAGCGTCTTAATGGAAATTCATTAGTTAGGTAAGACTTTGTAGTCCAGTGAGCTGCTGCTGCTAGCAAAATTTAGCAAATCAGGGTATGGAAGGAACTCCACCGCGCTTCCCGGAACCTTACCACGCCCCTGTCTCTCCTTACTTCGCCTATGGGCTAGGTGTGTCTGGTCACCAACCAATCTCCATCTTTTCCGCATATTACCATCCGCCCTTGGCTTCGTTTCCCATGACAGACAGTCCCATGACTCTGTTATATGAGCGGGCGATCTCAATGCCAAACAGTCCGCATGGAACGAACAATGCCAGAGGCAGGGTCGTATATAACCTGTGTGCAAACCTAAACTCTGACATCGTGGCTCCGATGTGTCCTGCTGACTTAAGGGAAGTCGTTAGACCTTACTATCGTCACGAAGAAGAAGAAGATCGTTTAAGCTGGAAAGTGAATTTTGAACATATACTTACCATAGTATTTTGTTTTAATTTTATGCGTTATACACGATTGTATCATACAAAAACGTGAATATAGTATCCAATTCAAATAAATGTTATGTGCCAAATGAGTAATAGAATTATAATAAAACTATACGTTACGTCATACGTAAAAAACATTCGTGCTAAGCCCTCTGTTCTTTCTTACTCTATGTATAGCCAGCCGGCGTATTATTTATGACGTCACATCCGCATTACGCTATCGTTATTGAGATACGCCAGTTAATAAACAGAAGCGTTTATTAGTGACATCTGTTGTATGATTATTGTGGAACTAGTTTATGAGGTAAACTAGCAGTTTGGGTACCTATTTGCTTGATATTAAATTGACAAATTTTGATTACTACACTATTATTTCACTGTTGTTTAGACTTACTATGTAATTGCATACTTCAATGTCATGTGCCACTTCGGTATCTCATGTGAAAACCATCAACAATCTTATCGTTTTACAAAGAATAACATATATAACGCATATCCTGAAAGGAGTCGTTGTATTCACTGTTTTTTACAACCCTGAAATCCTTGAAATAAAATCAGCAGCCGAGATTTGCAAAAATAAAATGTGTGCACTTAATTTTTTCTCGATTTTATCTTTAGTGCAATAGTAAAAGTTATTCATATTTTATTATGAGTACCATGATACCTTTTTTAGGTTTTGCGGTAATGCTGCTAAATGGTGTACAACATAGAGTTATGAATTACAATGGAAAATGTGCTATATTATCTGGGTCTTAAGTTCAGTTAGCCTCGGTATGTGCTGGTAGGACAATATTGAGCCATCGACACGAGAATAAGAATTCATAACTTACAGTTGCTATGAAACCCTAGTTATAATTTTTCATAGTAATTGGTTGCAAGTAAGATTGTCAAATGTTGAAGCATTTGACAAACTTACTTTGTAACCAAGCAAAGTTCAGCATTTCTTGAAGCATATGCTGACACTTCACTTGGCGTATTTGACCAATATTCACGTCACATAAGCAATAAAAAATAACCAGTATTTCGAAAGTTCTAAGGTTCAACTCCAATTCCATCGGAGCTTGTCATATATTTTGTATTTTGTTTGCTCATCTCTCGAGAACGAAAACGTCAATTAGGCAAGCTTTCATTGACATTTTTGTGTTCATGTTGGAGTTGCCCAAGTAGCAAAATAATGTCATATAAATAGTACAGTAACGTTTTGTATATAACTTTCAGCCATATGAAAATGGTTTTATAATAGTTTTTTTTACGTAAATATAACGCGGGTTTGGGCGCAGATTATATAACATTTAAATCGTGTTAGGGTCGTTTTTCAGTCGCTCCAGCAACAATAAAGTTGAGTAAAAATCACGTAAATGTTGAAAGTTTAACTAGAAAGGTTTGTAATAGTTTCAGTAATACTCTTACAAAACTAAATCATCGCATAGATGTTTTGTTATGCCGGTGGTTGGTCAGTGGTGCAAGCTAGATCACTTGTGTGACAACAATTTATTGTGTTGTGGTAAAATTTATAAAAAGGTTAAGTCAAATGTTTTAATAATCATTATTATTTATTAATTTAATGTTAAGAAAGTTGACTGTGGTGGAAGATAAAGAGCGGTGACTTATACTTGGGAATTTAAAATTTTCGATGATATGTTTGGTTATTTCTTTAATATTTTAATGGGCCTTCATAATGTTAGTGTTTCAATATTGTTTATAAAAATAAAATACATTAATTGGTATTCATCGTTTCCGCCATATTGCCAATAGACATTGGGCGACTGCATTTAGACCTTTTTATAACTATTGATCATATACATGTTTTTGTACGACTTATGGCGTCCTCCATGATGGTTGCAATTAGAGTTATGTTGGAAAATAGAAAAACCTTTGTATGTATTCATGAGAATACTTCTGTATTTCTTACAGGGACATCATGGTGATATATTATGACATCAATGATAAGTTTTTGACCAAAAAAGACTTCAAGTTGCTAAAGCAAATCAAATGGCCATGGAATAACACACATTTTCAGTTATCACAGAAGTGCTATGTAATAAAATAAATAATGGATGTAAAAAAAAATGTAATACTTAAAAGATATTTTTTATTGTATCATGACTCATGAGGAACATTACAACTGATTGCCCATTTTTTAAAATCTTGCCAGAATTGACCATCTTTATCAAGTTCTTCATAACTTTCGTCACTCATTTCCATGGAGTTGTCTTCTTTAAAGAAATCGGAATTATTTAATTCGTCTACAAAAAAAAAAAAGATTTGGGTAATATAAACTTACGAATGAATCTAATAAAGGAGCTTTTTATACAAAAACTTACTTTCGCTATCTTATGTGCCTTCTGGTAAAAGAACATGAGCGGAACAAAAATTTGTAGAACACCTGTCCTGACTGGATCCAGCATTTACCGCATTAAACGTTGAAACATGTACGGAACCACTTTCATTTTTACCGATTTCTGCTTGGCTGGGCACAGTTTCTTCCAGATGAAATGTAGGTATCGTTGCTGTATTCAACAATAATAATTGATAATTTTTATTTACTTTTCTTCTAAAACCACGACTTCGTTTAATTCTTTTCCACTTTTTGAAATCCTTATCTAAAATTAAGATACAATGAAAACCGCGAGGGAACGAATGCGAAGGCGAACGAGTTATATAAAAGATTCTAATTACTGCTTAAATAATCAATTGACTTATATTAGTCATATAAGAATAACGCTTCAACCTTAAAGTTACTTAAAGGTGGAATTATAAGCCCCAGTATGACGATTTTATAATAGTTAACTATAAAATCATTACATAACTGTTTGTTTTTTAAGTGTTGAATTAAAGGTTCTTAATTTACAAAACATGGCGACTCATCACTATTTTATGACTGAAACATTTACTCGACTTAACGTTGTATGACCGTCATATAAAATGATTGAGATGACGTTTAACAGACACATTAATACGATTTAGATTATTTATAACTAATACGTCGAACTGAATACTACTTTACAACTGTTTAGTTGCTGCAAAACTGTTAAAAAGCCCTTACATGTCTGTTAGTTGTATAGTTCTAATATTATACAACGTTTTTGCTACTTGGGTGGGGTACGAGTTGAGTAGGAGTTTACGTTTTGGAATATGGGCCTTTTTATGGATGGGAAATCATCAAATGACTCCTGCCGCTCTGGGTGGAGCGGGAGGGAGTGTCTGACTCTTACTGACTAAAACCTAACCGTGCTCCTCATAGTGCCTTTTGCTTTCCAGGGCCGCGGTAACTCTTTCGAACAAAATCCGCAACCTTGGCAGGCTCTGGCCCTGACGGGCCCCTACTCCTATGCTGACATCTCTTTGAGGTGCGCGTGGAACAGAACGTGCCGTCAACCCGGGCCTGGTTTTGGTTGGACGGCGAGCCGCCCAACGCTCGCCGTCCGCAGACCCGCACCTACGGTGGCCGGAGATCGCCCAGCGACTCCCGACGCCCGGTGCGTCTCCCTATGTTGCGGCGGCTGGGGCGTGAGGGTTGTCTCTCCCTCACGCAGCCCACCTTTTCCTTCACTAGCATTACTGCTTCGCAGAAGGAGATGACGGCTTTCCATGTCTCCTCGCTCCGGACCATGGATTGAACCAGGGGGTTCTACTCTCTAAGCCCGAAGTCCGTAGTTTCGGCCTTAGTCCGTAGATGTTATGGAGTAGAAAACGCCTGACACTAAGGCCGAAACTATGGACTTCGGGCTTAGAGAGAAGACCCCCAGGGCCGGACGCGAGAGGTCGCCGACGCCAATCGCCTTGACGAGGACACGGAGGTGCTCCGCCTAAGCAGGGCAGACCTCCACCGTATGCTCCACCGTGTCCTCCGGGCGTAGTCTTCAGTTCAGTTTAACCTTCCAGCGATTTTTTTTAAACTTAATTTTATTTATATTTTTGTCTCGAAGAATGAAGGGCATTAAAGCGTTGTGCACATAGAGCAATTTCCGCCTTCTCAAAAGTTTCCTTTTACGGTTGCCAGTTTTAGTAACAAAAATGACTAGTTTACGACTGCTGCAATTGACGTTGAGTAAGGCTGGCGTTAAGCGCTGCAGGGGAGGTGTGAGTCGGTGAGTAAAATCGCTGGACCAGTGGTCGTTGCTGGTAGCGGTAACCAGAAACTTAGCACAAGAGTAGTGGTAAAATAAAATCAGTTGCTACTTGCGGCAATTGGGAATTGATTTTATCCCCACTTGCAGCAACCAAAACTTGCAACTAAGTTGCTGAATCTGCGTAGTTTCTTCGAAATAAACGAATATTTTTATAAACAGTGTCAATTAATTCTGCTAATTTTTAAGCAACGCAACGGTCCAAATTTGCATGTCATTCAAATCAAGTCAAAGTCAAAAATGGAGGCATTTTTGACAGATTGCGACTGAGATGCGAATGCGAACGTTGCTTAAAAGTTAGTAAAATTGGCCCTCCTGGTACAATTACCAGTAAGATTACCTAAGAGTTTTGGCAATTGGCAACCGGCAAATACCAATGTATTTGCGGGTTGCCAATTGCCAAAACTCTGAGATTAAAGTTACCCCGTCTGCGGAGAGCCCAACGGCTATTTTTATTAAAGAATCTCAAGTATTTGTTAAGGGTGGCTGAATCCCATTTAGGTTTAACCTTTCAATAATACGTGATACTCCTACTTACCGTTTTTGAGTGGGTAGATTTATGTGGTTGGTATTATTTTTTACGATCTGGATGAGGCGTACACGTGTTTGATCTATGTATATTTATATTTTTATACTAATATAAAAAGGTTACGACATGTTTAACGTGACTTGTGACATTAAAGTGATCAAGAAAAAAAAAACATTTGAATAAGCGAAGACCTCTTCAAAGCTCGTTGGATTGCATTTTTAAAGTTTTAAATTGCTAAGTATTTTAGTTGATTTCACTGTTCCTTCTTGCTACAAAATAAATACAAATAGAAAGCTTCAGTAAGAAAACAAGATGGCGACCGTCGTTACGTAATTATGTGAAGCCGTAATTAGCAAAACCATTTTGAGGAGGCGATTCTAAAAAATTAACTTAGTGCGATTCTGTAAACATGTCGAAGTAAAGACTTAGGTGAAGTGATCACGAAGTGAGCTGTCAATCCATGTAATCAAGATGGAAAGACAGACGGTCGATTCTGTAGACATCTCACGGTGTACACCTCGGCAGAGTGATCGAATAGTGTGCTGTCATTCCATCTTATTTTTATGGTTTGACAACTCACCTGTCATGCACCTCGCCCAAGTGTTCACTTCGACATAAACATGTCGAAGTGAACAACAGAATCGACCGGCTGATAAGAAAAAATATGCTTTAAAATCTGTTATTGAACTAAAACAAATGTTGTCCAATTACATCGAACTGTAAGTCGTTTTCCGCGGTCGGTTTTTTTTACGAATAGCGTATTTAATAAAATGTTTTCTCTCGTGTCTGATTTTCATACTGTATAACACAAAACTTTTCTTAAACAAACCTGACATACATTGTGTTAGTACTTGAAAAATCAAATTTAAACAAAGAAACTTACCTGAATATCTCAAGAGAACATAGCCACAGCAAGTAAATAAAATGTAAAAATAAAGAATTTCATCTTATCTCTGCACGTCGTCTCAGAAATCCTTGTAGTAAAGACAAGAAAACGCGGAAAGGAATAAAAAACAATCCAGTTGAGTCCTTTAAATGACTTAAACTACTACAGATTATTTACTGCTACAGATAATGTTTAAATTTGAAACATTCACTGAGCTTTGCTTACGCAGAAAAAATATGTAAGTCGTGGAAATATCGATATCGTTTAGTAAGAAATTCCGATTTCACTATTGTAGTACTTTGGTAGTGGTCAACGCTGTGACGTCAGTTGTCAGTTATTGTAATGGCGGCACGTGGACAGAGTCGTGTTGGAGAGTAGGGACTTTGCTGGGCTCACTTTGGCTCGAGACACCAGACACACCTCCAAAATGAAACCGTCGGTTTACCTATTTTAATTGTATTTTATGATCACAGTTAATAAAGCAAGGTTAGAACTACATTCAATATTATTATTCTACAATGAACCGTGTACCATCGAACCCAAACGATGACGGCGCTATCGCTCACCCATCGCTGACGCCATTAAATAAAAAAAAAAAATATTTCGGACAACCGTGATCCATATTTCGTTAGTATTTTAAACAGCTTATATTTTGGTGTTAGTAACATTGACTTAAGTTAATATAAATAGAATTCATTACAAACGTCTTTTATTTGCGACACTATTCGTAACTTATGTATTTATTCAACAATTTATGTAGGTACACAACTAAACAGAAAATAGATACCTACAAAGGTGGTGCTTATTTCTATAGAAATCTCTTCCTTAGCTGCTAAGGAAGAGTCGAGTAAAAAGAAATGTAGACATACATTTTAAATATAACATATAAAATTAAAAAAAAAACCCACTTAAAATAATATTATAAGATAAATAACAATACACACTTCTATGCAACTATAACGGGAAGGAAAGATAATCTGATCTTTCGCTCTTCTTTTAAAAACTGCAAGAGTTTGGCAGTCCGTAATATTCAAAATTACTCTGAAATTGCGAGTTGCCCGTGCTTTGCTAGGATACGGTTACTGACATGGTAATAACACACCTCACTCTCTAAGTCAAGTGAATGTGCAGTGCAAACACACAAATCTTCCAGAATAAATGCTTAATGCAGGTGATAACTGGATCAAATTCCATAGTGTGGCAAAATGACTTTGTGTCAGACATTTCGTCTTAACAGTATTTTAGATTTCCAATTTTGCAGTAACGTGGCACTGCAGTGTTCCAGTTGCAGAACATGAATGCCAGTAAAATTATGAGTCAAGAGTATTTATAACAGAGGTCTTCAGGCCGTCTAAAATATTTTGGAGGCAGCGGAACAGCGGGTAAAGTCCAGCATACCTCCATTGAAAAGGGAGGATCCTCCGACCAGACGGGTGTAGTGTCTGGTGGGCAACTGCCCGACAGTTGGTATTCGGGCTTTGCATACTACGTTGATTTTTTTGTGGCGGTATTAATGTCGCCTACGATATTAACGAATCAACGGATTGCTTCGGTATAAAGTGTGTAGCTACTTTGTGTTGAACGAACTCCAGAAGCCAAAATAAACTAACCTACACAAAATACGAATCTTCTTCAACACTATTCATCTGCCTCAAAACACTACAAACAATTAATTGCATACAAAACAAAATCTTCACACTCACCCTCAAAAGTATCCATGTTAGTATCATTAAAATTAATGCAAAAGCAGAATGAATTGCCTTTGATACGACGAGATGTCGACACCAAACTAATGATGGAGCCACACCACATAAAAAATAACTGCATGGAAACTTGAGGGGCCCTTTCAAAATTAATTAAGTATACTTATACACGACTCCATGGTTCTCGTGGACCGTACGCACAATAAAAATGGAGTCGCCTGTTGAAAATTTTTGTTCAGTTTGTTTTTAGAGAAAATTAAATGTGTTATAGGGCTTTCCACGTTTTGAATTTTAATTAAACATCCTTTTCATGTCAGTTGAGTTTTATTTGATGGGATGAAGTAATTACTTTTTGTTATGAAATCACGAAAGATTAAATGTTTGGAGTACTTACCCTTTTCGGTATGCTTATACAAAAAAATAGTTCTAATCAATAATTAATATAAAATTCTTCCGTTACTATTGACGGACTGAGTGACAACGCACAGCCGAAACTACTAGAAAAGCTAGTATTAAAATAATATTAAAGAACTTCAAAATTAAATCCGGGGATCATAATAAGTACGATCCCTAGATTTCATATTAAAGTTCTTTCTAGGTTTTCAAATTAGTTTTAATTGTTAACAGCACATCACAATCAGTATCTTTCAAATATGAACAGGGGCCTAACCACCAACTCTTAAAGCAGTATTACTTCAATATTACTTCCAGTGGGAAAGAGACGGAGCTATACGTCCTGTATAGCTCCGTCTCTTTCCCAATGGAAGTAATATTGAAGTAATACTGCTTTAAGAGTTGGTGGTTTAGGCCCTGGTGTGTTGAGGGCATTATGTATCTACTATGCCTTTTACTTGTGGATAACTCTGGGTCTGAAAACTATCAATAATATTATGATGATCACACAATTTAAACAGACAGATTCTTAGTTTCCTTTACCAATAACATGTAAAGATGGATTTTTTAATAGATTTCAATCAAAAGTGAGAAAACCACAAAGGAATAAAAACTTCTAAAAACTGGTACCGACGACCGTAGGGCCACGAATTCAGTTAATCAATATTTTGCTACCATAGGCACCTGCTTAGCAACAAACATACAACACCATAGCGCAAACTGGTCAAATTATTCTAATCAAGCGTCAACACTAAATTCTATTTGTATTTTAGAAACCGACAATTCTGAAGTCCAACGAATTTTAACCAATCTAAAATCAGATTCAGCAATAGGTATCGACGGTATTTCGACCAAAATCTTGAAATTAGCGCACGGGACACTGGTCCCGTACATCACTCATATTTGCAATCTTGCAATATCCACGGGTATTTTCCTGACGCTTTCAAGATAGCTCTAGTTCACCCAATTTATAAAGGCGGGGACAAACACAGTGTTAGCAATTACAGACCCATCTCAGTCTTACCAACCCTGTCCAAAATTCTGGAAAAGATATTAAATAACCGTTTGCTTGCCTATCTACGAGCCAATAACCTTTTGTCGGAAAATCAATACGGTTTTAGAGCCGGTATTTCGACGGAGGATGCGGTTATAGCTTTCTCTGAAAGGGTTGCAAGGCAAATGGATAAAAAAGAGAAATGTCTCGGTATCTTCCTAGATATATCCAAAGCTTTTGACACTGTGTCTGTCCCAATACTCTTATCGAAACTTGAGCGCATCGGTATACGAGGCATTGCTCTGGATATTTTCACTAGCTATCTTGAAAACAGATATCAGCATGTTAAAATCGGCGATGTCCTGAGTGATAGGGCTAAAATTGAATACGGCGTTCCTCAAGGTAGCATTTTGGGCCCGACACTTTTTCTGGTCTATATTAATGACTTGTGTTCACTTCCCCTCACAAACTGCTCCTTGTTTACCTATGCTGATGATACAGCCTTACTAATATATGGCGAAGATTGGAAAGAAGCTGAACGAAATGCTCAAATAGCACTGGACGAGGTTATGGATTGGCTTGCGAGAAATTTATTAACACTCAACGCAAATAAAACAAAAATATTGTCCTTCTCGATTAGCAACCAATCTCAACCAAAAATCCGTCTTAGTGTAAAAGCCCATAACTGTCCAAGGCGCCCTGACAATAGTTCATGCATATGTCCGCCGCTAACACTCACACCTACCATAAGATACTTAGGCGTGTTGATCGACAAGCATCTAAATTGGTACAACCATATAGACAACCTGGTGTCCAGAACGCGGAAACTCATATATATCTTTAAGAAACTACGGCACTCGGCTGACTCGGATACTATTATGACAGTGTACTTTTCGCTTTGTCAATCACTGCTTACATACTGTCTGCCAGTGTGGGGCGGCACCTACAAGACCTACTTTCTTAAATTGGAAAGAGCACAAAGAGCCGTTCTTAAAGTTATGTCTTGCAAGCCTTACAGACACCCCACAGCGGAGCTCTACAGGGAATGCCAAGTGTTGTCAGTGAGAAGACTTTTTGTACTTCAGTGTATTCTTAGGAAACATAGATTCCCAATACAAAAGTTACACAAACGCCGGGCTGATATAGTTTTCCCATCAATTCAGCACCATACTACCTTTATCAGACACCAGTTTGTCTACCTCAGTGGAAATTTATATAATAGAGTTAACAGATTGCTCAAAATACACAGGCTTAACCTACACCAGTGCAGAAATAAATTGAAAGCTTGGTTGATGGAACAAAGTTATGAAGAAATAGAAAAACTACTTGTGACCCCAACTTAGCAAGACAGGTACATCTACATTACCACACACATCATCACACAACTGCACACCATAACTCACCATCAAACGCACACACACACACACACACACCATACACACCATCACAGCAACGCATACGCATTCCCACGTTGTTATGATTGCAACCATAATGATATGTAGTCAAATTCTAAACATACTTATGTTCAATGCGTATTACTGGAGGAACTGACTCCCAAGTCACAGGCAATAAACCTAGTTTGGGAGCCAGGGAACCTGTTACTGTGTCTATGTATGTTATAAATAAAGTTATTATTATTATTATTATTATTATTATTAATATTGCAATCTTTTTCGGATTTTACTGCAAACTACCGTCAAAATATTTAATGAGACGTCCCCAAGTTGTTAGGACTCCGACTCAAGATTCAAGAGTTATGAATAAAACAAAAGAAATCTCTCAACGCTCGAAAAGGACTCGAAACACTGTAATGTACCACGTGTTATGTAGAAATATTATACGGTTACGGCCAATAAAATGGCGGAATAGTAGTAATATTGAAATGAGGGTAGGAAACTTTTAGTTTAAGTTTTACAGTATTCAGTATTTGAATACTGGGCTGAAGTATCACGATTTTGAAGTAGACAATTTTTTACGAAATCTGTTAGGCAGCAAGACGTGGGTAAGAGTAAGAGAGATCATTTCGATTCATGTGGCGATGACAGGAGAAGGCAGTCAGCCAGCAGTCGACTTCTTTCGGCTGGAATAATGATGATACGACCTTAGTCATTAACGGCCGCTTTCTATAATATATCTCAATCCCAATCTTGATCCCGATCCTCGTCTGTAACCAATCAACGGCCGAGTTTGTGTCCTTCACCACACAATCCTCACCTTTGATTGGTTACAGACAAGGATCGGGATCAAGATTGGGATTGAGATATATTATAGAAAGCGGCCGTTAGTCAGCGTTGATCCAGGGTTAACAGATCGAACTGCTAAAGTGTCATTTCATAATGTTCTTAATAATTTTAGTCAAAAATCCAAAGCTAGTTTTCCCCTAGTTTAATCACTAGTGACAAATAATGTTGGACCAGAAACTACACTCGGGTCGAGTCCCTAGAACGAAAATTATAGCAAAATTAATTTGCCAAATCATCAAACGCGCGTTAGCTACTGTGATTGTTTGAATAAATTTTCAATAGGTAGGTAGCTATTTTACTGAAAAATGAAGACTGCTTTGCTGGTAATAATTGTACCAACATAATATAATTGTCGTCACGCGTGTTTTCAACGCACTGTATCGTCTTAATCTTTTGTTACGTGAAAAAAGAAAAAATACGTGTCCAATATTTTTGGAAACCTATCTGACGAACTAATTAGATTTTTTTTTCAGTGTAGTACTTGCATCACTTGTATCACATTTAATATGACACACGTTGATAGTCTCTCTCTAGAAACCAACATCGTCGTACTCTGGCAGTAAAAACTGAAAAGATTCCTATTGAATTCCTGAATAGTCCGTTTTAGGTTTCCTGTAAACAGCCTCACCCATCCCACATAAACAGTCCCTGAAGTTTCTCAGAAAGTAATTAAGTTGCAAGCACTAACTAATGTCAGTAGTGTGACGTTACTTTGTGCATTAGGAGCCAACTTTAGGCACCAGGAAACTGACACAAAGTAGTTTGGCAACAGCTGGTAATCAATAAAGATAAGTGTAGCTGTAATGGCTTTGAAGACTCTTAGGAGTAACAAACAGGATGGGAGGGAGCTGTGAATCTAGATTGGAAACTAGATTGTTTTTGGGGTAAATAATGGAGTAAAGAAAAGTGTTGTAAGCAAAAGATGGACATTTAGAGATCCTACTATAATTTCATCTATAGAGCCTTTTTATTACTGGATTGGATGGTAAATTATCAAATGACATTTTTCGCTCTGGATGGAGCGGGAGGGAGTGACAGACTCTAAGGTTGGACTCATACATTCTGAATCCCACTCTGATTTCAGAGTCGGAAATCATATTATTAATTAAGAAAGCCCAGAAATGCATACACATTCTGATTTTTTCAGATTATGATTTTTTCAGATCGATAGTGAAATTGTATGCATTTCCGGGCTTTCATAAATTAATAATATGAATTCCCACTCTGAATTCAGAGAGGGATTCAGAATGTATGAGTCCTGCCTTATTGACTAAAAACCCATCCGTGCTCCACCTAGTGCCCTTTACTTTCCAGGCCCGCGGTAACTCTTTCGAACAAAATCCGCAACATCTACAGAGCCTTAATGTACACCACTATTTTTTAATTAGTACAAAAAATGGGCTCAATCCGACAACTGATCATATATTATTATTTGTGTAATCAAAAGTGAAAAAAACCATTGCAACAACCGTGTCGTCTATTTATAACAATAGTAAGATCGTCGTTTGGGCCACACTTTACAGAACTTTATCAAAGTAAACAACTTCTCAGAAACCGAACCGTTTAATGGACTCACCCATCTGACCCTTCATTGCTTTATTAAGTAAAGGTATAAAATATGTAATGTTCGTTAAATATTTAATAATAGTTTTAGTTTATAAAAGCCCACTGAAGCCAAGGCCAAGTTTTAATAAATATGCTAGCTTTTTCCTGCTACTTAGAATAGAATAGAAAAGACAAAAAAAAACAACACAACAGCAATAAACAGATGTAAAAAAACCGGCCGAGTGCGAGTACGACTCGCGCACGAAGGGTTCCGTATCTATGAAAAACGGCGAAAAAATCCGAAATGTTGTATGGGAGCGCCCCTTAAATATTTTATTTTATTTTAATTTAATTTTTAACTATTTATTTTATAAATTGAATATATAGGTAACCAAATATTCTGTGAATATTTCAAGCGTCTACCTGTTGCCGTTATCAATATCGAGCAAAAACAAGCAAAAAAATCACGTTTGTTGCATATTTGTTTTACTCTGTTTTTTAGTATTTGTTGTTATAGCGGCAACAGAAATACATCATCAGTGAAAATTTCAACTGTCTAACTATCACGGTTTATGAGATACAGCCTGGTGACAGACGGACGGACAGACGGACGGACAGCGGAGTCTTAGTAATAGGGTCCCGTTTTACCCTTTGGGTACGGAACCCTAAAAAAGAGAACAATAACATAATATACACAGTAAAATGGTGCCGAGTGACGTGCCCATACAGAAAGGGTTGCAATCTCAGCATTTGCTGGGCGTTAGACACCCAGTACTGGTTTTTAGTTGGCACCCCGCAGTGACACACGGACGTGGGTAGGACTTCGTATGCGCATGTCCCGTTTTTCTCATTTTCATAGGAATTTCGGGAAATTCCTTTCTTAGTGCTACAACACGGAACCTATGAGCCAAATTTCAGCTTTCTACGACCAGTCGTTTCGGCTGTGCGTTTTCTGTCAGTCACTGAGTCACTCATTCACTCAATTACTCAGTCATACAGTAAGAGTTTTAAATATATTGATAACTAGGTTTTGCCCGCAACTTCGTCTGCGTGAAATTCAGAACAGGCTCTAGAGGGATAATAAAAATGTGTAATCCTACTTATATTATAAATGTAAAGTTAAAATACTTCTCAGTAGTACCCCAAGGTTTTTCGGAAATCATGATTCTGGTATCCTGATAGTTGGTAAATCTTTATCGCTCACAATTCCCCCCAATTTCATGTCCAGGCAAATACTGTCCATCCCAGGTTGTCTGGAAGAGATGGCGGAATGCGATAAGACTGCCCATTGTATGTGTTTTAGTTTTAAGTTTATTTACGTTTTGGTGTACAATAAAGTGTTTAATGAACATTAATTAAATAAATAATGCTAGCTAGGGAAGTACTTCCACATGTTTTTTCTGTAGGTCTCGTGGTAGGTACTTGTGAATCTGTAGGTACCGCTCACATTTCCAGCCTCGGATATACTTCCACATGTTTTTAGCATAAACGCACAGAAAGTTACAGATTTATTATATGTATAGAAGAAGATCACACAGTCACTCAATCACTCAATTGCTCAGTAACGCAAGAGTTAATAATAATACTAATTAGTAGATATTAAAAATACTATCTTGAAAATAAACCTATCTCGAAAATGAAAGTGCTAAGCAAAATTTCAGTAGCGCCTACATTTGTTAGCATTGAATATAATAAAGAACAACAAATAAAGCCCCTTTTAACCCCTTTACTTCTTTAGCAAATAATGTTGAAGTAAGGGTAAGAAAGCGGTCGGATAATTTCGTAAATCCACATTTTCATGGGTTAATTTTCACTCTTAACACTTTCTGCCTGACTGTACGGTCAATACTAATGTGGGGCCATGAAAAAACTAGATTTCACAGTAATTACTGTTTGTCAAAGATTAGCGAGAAGACAGGCATTGGATCATAGAATTAACGATTGTAAAAATACATACATACTTATATGTTAATTGTGCACCGAGAATAACATGAAAAAAACTACAAACTAAAACACATATATAATGGGCGGCCTTATCGCATTCCACGATCTCTTCCAGGCAACCAGGAATGGACAGTTCATATACTATTGTAGTCTTTAGGACAGTTATTTGGACATAAAATGGGGCTGTCATCGGTGCGACATTCAAATTTTTCTATGTGCTACTGTTACAACTACCTACAGTCAACCATACATACATACACTTAAGAAATTTGAAAAACATGTTTAGAAGCTGGTAAGTATAGACTATTATAACACATACTAAAACGGTACAATTCCGACAAAATTACATATTACATACTGGTCGACTTGATAACCTCCATTTTTGACCTACGTTGGTGTACAAAAAAGTACATTTTTTCTTTCTATTCTGAATAACATTTTCCGATTCTTGTGAAATTTCACTCGGTCCTGTGGTACAGTCAAACCAAAATGATCTAAAATGCTAATACGCGTTTTTCCATAATGCAACCATAGTGATTGGGAGATGCTAAAAACTTGAATGAGTACCTAATCTCGGTTTAATATAATTTAAAATTAAGGGAAATGTGAATATTCTCCGAAAACCACGATCAAAGCTTGAAAATGCAGTAATAAGGTGGAACTATGCAACCCTAAATTCTTGCCCCAACTTCATGCAAAACCTCAGTACACGTAACAGTCTAATAAAACAGTGCATGTTCCACATTGTTCTGCATGTTGTTCATTCCTTTGTAAAACAGAAAGCCACATTTTCCCCACAAACTTACTCAGCCGCTCATTTCGTGGCCCCAACCTAAGTGGTGGATTCGCAAGAGCGTCGAGTGGTTTTCTAAGTGAAAACAAATGCTTGCCACCATCCGCGAAGCGAGCAATTTATTCAAATAAAACAAAATAGCGCCCACTTCAACCCACAGACTTGAAACGGAATTTTCAGGAATTTTGACTTTTCCTCCCACACATGTGGTGTAAAATTGCCTGGTCTGGGTAGATTTGTTATGAAAAGTGGTTGGTGTTCTAGGAACTACCTACTTTTATTTATTTAACACTGCGTACACAAGTATACAGAGGAGTGGGTTTAGAATTGGGATGCTTGTCACGTTAGTTCCAGAAATATGACTCTCGTACTTAAAAACGTTCTAATTCAAGTCAAGTTACAAAAAAAATAAAAATAAGAATGCTTATTTTCATTAAAAAATACACCTTTGCCTTATTTAAAAAAAAAAATAATACAGCAACTATTTAGATTGGATTAAGATTTACTCAATGCGCACGATTCACACATGTTGTTCACGACTAAAATTTTGTAAAGCTTCCATTATTCCATTAGAAATCGCTATGGTTTCGTTACATCGGTTAGTACTTAAGCAAACAGTTCTGACGTGAGATCAGTGTTAGTCCGGTTAAGCAGTTGATATCCCATGTGTGTTAACTTGCTAGTGGTCATTCATAAAAAATAAATTAAAAAATACTCGAAATCAGATATCAACCCGGTATTTAACGCATGTCTATAGCTGAAACCGTAATACTTATAACACCCTTTGTGCCATTGCTAATTTTCATTATTATACATTATCTTATATTCACTTTCAAAGAAAATGGAAGGAACCCCGGATTGTTTGTTGTCAGACAGTAAAAATATTGAACTCCATAAATTTTGCACCATTTTTGACACGACCTTAACGAACATTGGATTTATCGGGTATCAACCATTCAAGATGATTGACATAATTTTAATATCTTCCACTCCCAGCGGATACCAGAAAGACTTGAAGAGCAATATTTTCTTTTTCAAAGAAAAATTCTATCAAAATACCAACGAAGGTTTCTTTTTCGGATAATTAATCTAGGTATCGATACTTATCTGTTATTAGATCGGATATTAGTGTGGATATCAAAATATTGTCACAACACTAGCCACGATCAAATAGGAACCTGGATAAAATACTCATATAAAATAAAAGTTTATTCGATAACGAGATGTTTCATACTAAGGGGAAAAAATAAGTACTTAGTAGTTCACTTTCCGATCAAAATAGTTGAAGTAGATATTTTATTATTATTTATGAGAGGACAAGAACTAGTACTCTCGTCCAACATACTAGATTTTATATTCTATGGGTGGTTTTTATAGCAACGGAAAACGGTTTAATCTCAAGCACCACAAAACCGGCCAAGCGCCAATCGGAATCACGCGCAAAGGTTTACGAATTAGACCTTTTTCACGTTATTTAAAACTAGTCTTCTTATAGGCTTTCCTGTCATAAATAAGTAAGTACTTGCAAGTACGTATACGTATAAATAACAAAGAACGATTCACGATTGGTTCTAAAAAGTTTCCATTTTTTCATACTGACGACGCCGACCGACGTTAGAAACTCTAAAAGAATTCTATATTTACGCTGAAGGATACTTAAATATATATTATAGGCGACGGGAGAAATAAAAGATAAGAATTATTTTTTAAGTTCTGACAAAGGTTTGCGACACGTGGGGGGTTTATTTGACTTTGACTTTGAAGATTTAAGCATTCTTAATGTTCATTACCGAATGTTCATGGTCTGATAGGCTTTCTATAATCTTGTATGAAAACTTACAAACCTTAAAAAAAAATCAAGAAAAAACGTTATTACATTTTAATTTACACAACTGAATATCCATTGTATCAGATACAGCTGTGTCCAGGAAAGAAAAAATAATATAAAAGAAATATGCGTTTATTTTCAATCAATCCATAGTCTGTGAAATTCGGCAACGGACATTATAATCAAACGAAAGCAATTACTGTTGACTTTAATAAATTTCAATTACAGATAATACTGACTCAGCAATTTGACGTTCTTGAACGATTACGTATAATGATAAGAATTTCAACATTTTTGTAAACGTTTTCATACAGTTTTCATAATAACATTTTAGGCAGCTGCTAGAAATAGGCCTCCCCAAGCCATATCGACGAGTCCTGTCTTCCTGTTATGTTGTTAACTTATGCCACCCTCACCAGGACATCTATCTGTGCTAAGGGATCCTTCAATGCTTCGTTCTATGGTCTTACTTAAGTTAAAATGCGCTGCTAATAATTACGGTCAATAGTAAATGCAAGTACTTTTTTCGCAAATAAATTTATTTTTACTGTTATATTTTTGTTTGTTATATTTTTAAATAATTAAAAAAAAAGTAGGTGGTTCTCAATCCGAATGTTTTTTTTTTTAGATAAACTATTTTGATACTAAATAACATATGTTTGAATGCTGCCCTATTGGTCACCCTAATCTTTCACTGACATTATATTGAAGGAGGACTAAGGGTTGCTATAACATAGACTGAATCGATTTTTAAGCCAAGGTCGGAACCAGAGGGCCTGGATACATAGTCGCATTTTATCAATTCGATAAGCTAAATAAAATAACTATCGACGTCTCGTGTCAATGTCAAACATTTTGGATTTTTGTTAATCGGAAACCTTCCTTGAATGCCATTTTCTTGAGGCTTTCTACAAGTCATTAATTACCTCTGTCTACTGCGACAACTTGCGACAAATAAACGAGTTTTGACGCAACGACGACACATTGTCTGAGCGGCTGTAAACTGTGAAAAAAATTCTGACGTAAGACGGAAACGCGTCATAAAAATGTCACTTGTTCGTGATAACTTTTATGACTAAGCCGCGCTTGTTGTGGACATAAATTTTCACAAAAAACAACTGGATTTTTTTGAGCGTGAAAAAGGTGAGTTTCAAGTTAGTTTAAGAGGTACCTGTAACTTCGAAGTAATTACTGTGTAGGTAAGTATCTATAAAAAACAATGTATGTATATAAAACTCTTCCATTACTGAGTGACTGACAGACAACGCACATCCGAAACTACTGGTAGTAGAAAGCGTAGGATTTCCCAAAATTCACACGGATAACGGAAAAAAACGAGATATGCGCGTACGAAGTCGCGGGCAAAGCAAGTATTGTATACTTTAAAGTAAAGGGAATGGGATCTGTATACAGTAATTTACTAGCGTAACTGAAATAACACTTCGTCAGCTCAAAGCAGAATCACGCTGTAGCCAAAATGTAGGGATTTTGGATACAGAGCGTGATCACTGATAAAATGTCACTTTATATATTCTTTAGAACCTCTTTTCAGCCCAATTTGAAAGGATCGAGATCCAGACGTGACACGGATGACGCACAGTGAAGCACGAATTGTACACTGTATATTGTGCTTTGTTCCGCTACTGTCCCGAAGAGGTCATTAGAAGATCGGCGTCATACAATATCTGTGTTGTATTAGTGCTGATTTAACACTTTTGGCGCAGCCAGTGTATTTTTTGTGATTCGTGTCTCAGAAATATCTTGGTATTATTTCTTTCTTTTATTTTTCATGTCTTGGACGTGAGACGGCATGTGTCCGGAACTCCGGAACGGTCTGAGAGGATTTATGAAACTAATGATAGTAGTTGATACCTTTCTACAGATGCGTCAACAGCACGTTGTTGATAATATTTTGACTGAAATTTGGCGTTGGATATGGTAGGCGCCAGATAAATTTGCAATAAATTACATTGTCCTTTCCCTAATATATCTTTGTAGGTACCAAAAATAAATGATGAATCGTTTTTCATGATTGGAGAATGTGGAGGATCACAATGGATTCAAGGCAGAGTTATATCTTTATTTCCATTTTTAAAATTAAGAAGGTCAATAAATGCAGGTGGGTCAATGACCGTTATTGCAAATTTACCTGGCGCCTACCATAGTTACAAAAAATAGATTATAAAGCCAGTTTTTACTTTTTTTAATTACTGACGTGCGACCAACTGTACGAAGTGTATGTCTAACTAAATATAGCAACGTGAGGAGAGAGAAAAATGTTATACCATCACAAACATATACCGTGTACATACTATAGGTATATTTTAGTACTTATATTTTATACTTAGTAGTTTTATTGATATATCCCTAGGATACCAATATATCGTTGGTAAAATTGGAATATTTCAAGGACTCTAAGATATCTTACGTACGTTATCACAGGTAAAGGTACTCATAAATAATAAGAAATTGAAGACAAATAAGATGCCTAAGTGTATAGGTATATTTCCATTCAATTGTGAAGCACCTTAAGAAAATCACTGAGCAAATCTTTTACAAGTACTTTCAAGACAATATTAAATTACAGCAAACTAACTTTGAATTTCAATACAACATAGAACATTATAATAAATTAATTCTGCTGAATTTAGCGGCTTTCAATAAATCATTTCAGCTATGAATATTGTTGTATTGAATCAGTATTTTATTGCGTTGCTATGCCTTTCAACACTATTCATATTGCTGCCATAATAGTTACTAAACAGCAATTTAATGCTTTCATGTATTATGTTTTCAATAGTGGGTTGTATCAATAATCGTGATTTCGATGGTAACGTCGAAAAGTAACATTTCATTCATCAGTTTATCATCAGTATCCACAATCCCTCAAAACCAGTCTATAACCAGTGCTTCCTACCCGTAATGACTTATGGAGACTAACGTAGACACCATAGGCCTGGTTCACAAATTCTGGTTGCTCAGCGTGCAATGGAGAGAGCAATGCTCGAGGTTTCTCTGGTGGATAGAATTCATAACGAAATCATTCGCCAGAGAACTAAAGTCACCAACATTGCGCGTAGAATCAGCATGCTGAAGTGGAAGTGGGCCGGCCATGTCTGTAGACGGGCAGACGGTCGATGGAGCAGACATGTGTTAGAGAGGAGACCACGTGTGGGCAAACGAAGTGAGGGACACCCTGCGTCACGATGGATCGATTTCGAATTTCATGATTTGAAAAAGGTGGATGGATGCAGACTGCTCAGGATCGGGATGGTTGGCGCTCTTTGAGGGGAGGCTTACGTTCAGCAGTTGACAGCAATTGGCTGATATGAGAAGCATTATCTCTGGTTCTGAACTCTGCTATCCCTACACTCGGCAGGTCATGCGACGGTCAACCTTTTAGAGGTTTTCTAATGCTGCGTCATTCGGAACGCAGTTGCCTCTCCAATCATACCCCACTTCAGTTTGGTCATTCTTCGGGTTCAGTAACCTTGGTCCTCCTAATTCAGAAATAATAAGAAGACCCTTCTTATTATTTCTGAATGAACTAATTTTATTAAAAAATCCACCTCCAATTATCAAAGACTAGCACTTCGCCCGCGACTTCGTCCGCGTGGGGATAGTAGGTACTCCACAAACTGCGACGCCTCTATACATATCCCCTTATAAAGGTTAGTTTTGGAAAATTAAGCACAACGATTCTCATTATTGGTTCAGCACAACTGTTCACCCCCCCGTTCAGCCCGTCAGGGGTTGATTATGCAAAAATTGTTAGGTACATGATGTTTCAATTATCCCACTTTTAGTTTGTTCATAGAATTCCGACGTAAATTGAAGTTACATTGAATTGAAGCTACATATAATTTCCTCCCCTAAAAACTAATTCACCCCCGCTTCACCCCATGTATGTACCTAGTTGATTTTCGAAAAATCCAAACATTTGTTATTCTTATTGTTTTATCGAAAACATTTAAATGCCGTGGTGTTTCAACTTCATCGGACCAAGCATTGATACGATTCTCCTCAGTTCGCTCAAGCCGCGACATTTTTCTTACTCCGAGCATGTTTATTACCGTCGTAACTTTTGAACGAAAGGTCCGATTTGAATGATTTAAAGTGTAATTTACATAATCAACCTTAATTATCAAACCATTTAAATGGATAAGGATTAATATCATGGTACTATAATCACCATTTTTTATTTCACCATGGGATTTGCTTGACTAATATTAACAAAAAGCGGTCATGGTGACTTATCTATAATAGTTAGACATATGGTATCGCGGACTTTTTTGTAGATATTGATGATTTCTATAAAACTGTAGTACATCACTTTGCTCTACTGTCAATAGATTCCGCAGCGTACGCGATATAAGGATTTTTTCTCACACCTTGGGTCACATTATCGAAGTTTTCATACGGATCCCTAACTTTTTTGAAAATATTCTATAGCCTATGACCATCGCCCATAATGTAGGATTCTACTGGTGAAAGAATTTTTCAAATCGGTCCAGTAGTTTCGGAGCCTATTCATTTCAAACAAACAAACAAACAAACAAACAAACAAACAAACAAACAAACAAATCTTTCCTCTTTATAATATTAGTGTAGATAGGAAGTCTTGTACTGCCGGGTCGTAATCACCACGTTTAGTACATGGATCTTTTTTTTTTAAGGATGTTATCAAAAGACTCCTTCCGCTCTGGGTGGAGTGGACGGGAGTGTCAGACTCTCACTGGCTAAAACTCATCCAGTGCTCATTGCGTTCCAGGACCGTGGTGACTCTTTCAAACAAACTCCGGAGTCCTGGCAGGCTTTAGCCCTAGCGGGCCTTATGCTGACATCTCTTTGAGGCGCGTGTGGAATACAACGTGTTGTCGACCCGGGCCCGGGTTCTTATCGAACAACAAGCCACCCAACGTTCGCCGTACGTAGGCCCGCACCTACGTTAGCCGGGAATCGCCCTGCGACTCCCAATGCCCGGGGCGTCTTCTTCTGTTCTTGCGGCTGCGGCGTGAGGTTTGCGTCTTTCGCCTTCACTAGAGTTACTGCTTCAGTATATAGATTCTAGTTGTTATTATTAGTTCAATAATGTCGTAGTCGCAATTATGCAACATATTTTTTTTAAATGCTAATGGTTCGTAAACAATACATTTTTCTTTCAGAAGGATAACAATAAATCCTTCAACTCCACAATTATAGCAAACACACAATTAAAGTACCGACACTACTAAAAGGCAGAAAAACGATTTCCCGATCCCAAAAGTTTCTCAACCAATTGCTAAGGTCCGACTTGGAAAACATTGTGTTCATTAGCACTAATGAACACATAGTTTCTAAGTCCTCCCAAATTACTGTCTAGACTCGAAAAATAGTACCTATTAATCCACAAAAAACCTAAATACATATTTATGTAACGTGAACAACCAAATTAAAAGACAAAAGGGCGCGAAAATTACGTCTTTATAGATTGCGTCAGTAATCAACAGTCTTTTGTTTTAGTTTTCAGATAAAGTTCTTTGTCTGATAAGTCTTTAATTAGGACTATCGGATCATTATTATGTGTTAATTATACCTATTTTCTTACGTTCAAGGTAAGCTTTTTAATTACCTTATGACTTTAGATAACTTCTGTTTTTCTGTCTGGCGTTGGTACCTAACAATAAAATATTTATGTGTCTTAGGTAATGAAAGTACCTACTGCTGTTAATTTTGCCAGCAAAATGCTTGCGAAAAGCTCTATTTTATGTCTCAGCATAAGTTTATTCCTTAAGAATATTACAATGTTATAGAGGTCAAATTGAATAGAAGAAATATAATTACCGCTCTTTCCATCATAGCAGATCAATATCTGATATATATATCTGTTTTATAACTAATGCAGCTATTTACGTACGCAATGAATTTGTAAAATGTGTTTTGGTTCCAATAAAGAATATAATTAATACATAATCTATCACAATATTATCGATACAGATATTAAATTACATACTACAGTTAATACATAACCGTTATATATCGCCATAAACGGATCGCGTCAAGTCAATTGCGATTTATATAAGATAAATAGGGGCCAGATATGGTAATGTGAACATCAATCATTATTACGCCCCACGCTACCTTTGAAAGCTGATATTTGAACTAGTTTAATTTAAAGGCGGAAGCGACAAAATCAGGCGAAATATTTTTACTAATCGATACTAGAAGACTGATGAATACAAGAACAAGAGCTTTATTTCAACTTAAATACAGCCAATCATATTAATGGCATCTTTGAACAATTTTGGAAATACTATAGGTAACGATAGTTACGTCAAGCTTTTTTAAGAATGGGAAATCATCAAATGACTCTTTCCACCCTGGGCGGAGTGGAAGGGAGTGTCAGACTTTTACTGAGTAAAACCCAGCCGTGTTCCTTCAAATGCCCTTTGCGTTCCAGGGCTGTGGTGAGTCTTTCTATTAAATTCCGTGTCCTGGCAGACTCTGGCCCTAGCGGGCTCCGTCCTCTATGCTGACACCTCTTTTAGGCAAGGCTGCAACTAACGTCACTGTTTAGAGAAGGACTTTGTCTTTCATCGAACTAAACAGGTATCTTTACAGCTAATCAACTAACCATAAACTTTTATAAACTATCAAATTGTCACGTGAATAGTTTTAGCCATTTTCACAAGTTTAACTACTACCTAAAAAAGAAAGCATATCACAAAGGCCAAGGATTTTTCTTTGATTTGTGGATATTTAATTAAAGTCAAAGTCAAAAGTCATTAATTCAAATAAGGCTGACTGCCAGCACTTTTTGAACATCAACGTTTACAAAAAGACAGTCCCCCAAAAACGCCCCACCCGTCACCACTTCCCAGTATTTCAGCTTCCAGCTGAAAATCAACTTTAGAAACTGTGCATGGCTCAAACAACTATTTATTCTAAAACTCGGCACCTCCTCTACCTCACACCACACCCTAAAAGCATAATATATGGCTCATAGGCAATCGTAAATAGTTGATAATGTATGTTTGCACTAAACTTAGCCGGGTTATACAATAAGCTGTACATTTATCTCTTTATGTCATATATCCACACCGCACTATGTCTCGTGTATATTAATTAGTAAGTAAAGCTACAGTTTTGGGATGCGCAGTGTTCTAAGGAGAATTGTTGTCAACAGAAGTGTCTTCCTCAATAGAAGAGAGGAAGGTCATCCAGTATTAAAGCCGCAATTCCACCTGCAAGCACGTTGAATTATACTGCGCGCCACGATCGCAATGAAATGCAACTTTCATACGAGCTGGTTGTAGGTGAAAACGTACCCTAAGCCATGCTAGGCTGTGGAGTAATACCCCAGGCGTCAGAAGTCGCAGTACAAAAGCGGTCACCGTAGGCGTGGGCCTGTGGACGGCGAGCGTTGGGTGGCTCGCCGTCCGATCAAAGCCAGGCTCGGGTCGACGGCGCGTTGTGGTCCACGCGCTTCTCAAAGATATGTCAGTATAGTAGACGGAGCCAGAGCCTACCAGGGTTGCGGATTTTGTTCAAAAGAGTCACCGCGGCCCTAGAATGCAAAGGGCATAAGAGTCTGACACTCCCTCCCACTCCACTCAGAGCGGAAGGAGTCATTTAAGGATTTCCCGACCATAAAAAAAGGCTGTGCAGTAATTCACCTTACCAAACCCGTATCCATTTGCGGATTATTTTAGAAAATAATCATTTCACCAACAACATTCTAATGAAAGCTACTATTCCTAATTGAATTCCGTGCTCAATTAAATTTAAATTATCCCCCATCAAACTCAAGGCGAAGCTTCTATTAAATCAAAATTTCACGAGACCAAAATAATTTTATTTAACTCTAATTACACAGTTGCTTTTGAACATAACAGAACAAAGCATTTAAAACGTAAGGCATTGTGAAACATAGTACATCTAATTACCACTGCATGTCGACAAAAGGAGCGTCCCCAAAGAATAAACGAGGAAACAATCGCTTTGTTCCAAAGGCTCTAGAATGTACTCTAGATTTGTTATGTCGTGTCATTCTGTTTGAGGAACAAAAAGTTGGCCTCAAGCGAATAGATGCGGGAGTTAAAAGCTCTGGGCTAGGAGTTTAGAATGAAAGGATTCAGAGTTCGCAGTAGAGAAACAAAGGATTGGATTTTTAGATTTAATAACCGCGATTTTCTGGGCAATTGTTGGTGGTTTTCCACTTTATGGTGAGATTTGCGTGTGACGAAAGATTAAAAAAAATCGTATATTAATTTTGAAAAATTTATGCAGGGCTAACGTGGTTTAATATTTGAAAATGATGAGGATATTTTAAGAAGCATTGTGACTACTCTTTGCTTTGTTATAATATTTTATGTAGTACCTACTACTGCCACTAGAGAATATAGAAAGCTCCTTTCTGACTATTGTGGTGCAACTTTGAAGCTAGCTCCATCTCAACACTCATTAAAAAAGGTAATGATCATTGCTTATGAATGAGATTTTTTTACCATAGATTTACAGTAAGTTGATTAACCTACTTTTTAAAGGCTTATGACGGCAACTTTAACGCATTACTGAATGCTTAAATCATGTGTCAGTCATCAGTCATGGTGGAAACACCATAGTCATGTGATCTTTACCATAGACCATTGACCTACAAAGTCTCTCTTGGGTGTTACAAACTTGCGATTTTCATCGACAATTTTCTGAGCTATGTAGTATTATTAATTATGAGCAAAATGACATGTTTATAAAGATTATATTATATTTTTATGAATCCAAAACAAACCAAATTGACGTTTGTTTTGTACGGTGAAATATTTCGCTTCGTTTTTGCCCACTGTTCGAATTTTTATGACGATTTTTCAAACGTTACTTTGAATATAAATGGTGATTGTTAGTGCTTCGCGTCTGAATTCGGAATTTAGAATACATGGAATAATTGCAGTTCTCGTCTGTCCCGGGCTTGACTTTTTTTTCGTTTTTTTTTTCAATAAATGTTCCTATTTGAAACATGGAATGACAGTGAATGTCGCATTCATGACGAACTGCATAAATCAAGTGAACTTTAATTCTATTATATATTTGCACAAATTCGGTAATTGATTATGTACTTACCTATAACATATCGACAGACAACAGCTTTTCCTACCGGTAGTAGCTAGAACTTGCAGCCACATGAACTTATTAGCGAACTAGCTGTCCCCCGCGGCTTCGCCCCCGTCAACTGGCTACCTACCTACCTACCCTACACCTACCCTACACCTACCCTACACCTACCCTACACCTACCCTACACCTACCCTACACCTACCCTACACCTACCCTACACCTACCCTACACCTACCCTACACCTACCCTACACCTACCCTACACCTACCCTACACCTACCCTACACCTACCCTACACCTACCCTACACCTACCCTACACCTACCCTACACCTACCCTACACCTACCCTACACCTACCCTACACCTACCCTACACCTACCCTACACCTACCCTACACCTACCCTACACCTACCCTACACCTACCCTACACCTACCCTACACCTACCCTACACCTACCCTACACCTACCCTACACCTACCCTACACCTACCCTACACCTACCCTACACCTACCCTACACCTACCCTACACCTACCCTACACCTACCCTACACCTACCCTACACCTACCCTACATGCATGCAAATAATTCTATTTTATTGAGGTATTTCTTTCCGACTTGCTAGACTAAAGTTGTGATAGCTCGGTTAATATACATGTTATAAAAATAATTTATAGCCTATAGCACTCAGGAATAGTGTAGCTTTCTACCAGTGAAAAAATTTTTAGAATTGGATCATTAGTTTTAGAGATTACCCCCTACATACAAATTTTACCTCTTTATAATATTAGTATAGATTACAGTAATTAGGTAAAATTCATGAGTAAGTTTCAAAAAGCAGGGCAATTACTAGAGGGCCTATTGCTTTATTAACGAAGTCTATTATGTAAGGGTTGCGGATATTGTTCTAAAGAGTTACCGCAGCCCTGCAACGCAAAGGGCATTTGGAGATTGGTGGGGTTTCGTCAATAAGAGTTTGACACTCCTTTCCGCTCCGCCCAGAGAAGAAGGAGTCATTTGAGGAAATCATCAAAGTGTCATTTAAAAAAATGAATAAACGTATTTACGTTAACGCGATGGAGTCCGATCAACAAACGTACGTACATACCTTTTATTTCTATACGATGTTACATTTGTTTTGTGGTTTTCCGATTTTAACGTTTATTTACGTTTGCATTAACGTGATCGAGTACGCTGAAAAATGTCCCGTGATAACTAAATACCTACAGGCTTTTGCTTATACAGGGTTATTTGTAAAACACCAACAACCTTACAGTGGGTAAAAGTACTCATGATTGTAAACAACTTTTGATAGGAGACCAACCCTGAAAACTCTAAAAAAAAATCTACTGTTTCATAAATTTTCATCGGCTGAATATTGTATTTTGTATGAAACAGCCGATTTGTTTTTTGATATTTCAGATTGGTCCCATAGTAAAAGTTGCTTATAATCATGAGTACATTCGCCCACTGAAAGGTTGTTGGTGTTTTACAAATAACCCTGTAAAAATGGTGATCGCTTCTATACAGATCACTTGACTATGTGGATGTCATCATCATTATATCAGCCGAAAGACGTCCACTGCTGGACATAGGCTTCCACCAATAGGTGGATGTGGCGACTATTAATAGAGCTTTATGTCCAGTCTGTCGTCTTTTGGTTGACAATATGATGATGATGACGTCGCACTTGTAGTCGTATTTAAACTATCAACATGGTAAACGACCAAAACCACAAACATAGGTACTTAGAATAAAAGAAAGGCCTATCAAATGTATTTCAACTATCAAAAACAAAACACAATTGGACCAACAACAATTGGAGCTTAGAAAAAACTTCTCGGCTTCATAAAACCATTTTTTTTTTCACCAAAGCGAGTATTTTTCGTTTGTAGTAGCAAATCAAACACAGTCACAGGTGTGGAATACGGCGCACAAAACAAGCTCAGTTACTGGCTGTAACGAAGTTTGTGCCGAAGTGACGAAGAAAATGACTTATTGTGCAACAGCGTAAAAGTTGGCTGTTTTGACAAGTTTCGGAATTAAAGGTCGTTGTTGAGAATTAAAGAAAAGAGAAAAAAATGTCTATTGAGACTCGCACAGGACTTTCAACAAAATTAAATTAAGTTATTATCACAAAATAACAATTTATAAAAAGACTGGAAACTGGTAAACAAACTATGTGCTAGATATTTTGATGGTATTAATTTTGATTTTTTTTTATTTATGGCTAATTATCAAATGACTCCTCCCGCTCTGAGTGGAGCGGAAGGGAGTGTCAGACTCTTACTGACTAAAACCCGTCCATGTTTCTCCTAAAGCTTCTTGCGTTCCAGGGCCGCGGTGATTCTTTCGAACAAAATCCGCATTTATTTTGACTCGGGGTGTTTGTTTATGTGAAAATCGCATCAAATGTAGACAAAATTCCTGCACCTACCTAGGTGATATATTATGACGATGAGATTTAGAAAGAAGAAAAAATGCCTACCAGTAGGAAATAGTTTCTTACTACTTCTTTAAATAGGATAATCATTATAAAAATTAAAGCAATATGTAACTCGGTCTCTGGAATGAAAATTAGAACATTTACGTTATAAATTGTCAAGCACACTTACACTGATATTATTGGCTGTTGCTGATTCAATTAACCAATAACAGCAGACAAATATATTAAGCACATTAATTTAGAGATCATCTCATTTGCAAAACACAGCAATTAATATGGGGATTCTAAGTTACCTTCAGCAAAAAGAAGCCTAAACTGCACCAAAGTAATCTGGACCCATAACCTAAAAACACTTATTTTGACGTATAAGTTTTCTAAAGACAACGTCGGGGAAATATAGTCTTGTAAACACTTTTTGGGAGCAAGGCCAGCCATATATTTACCCCTTAGGGAATGCTAGAAGCCAGACTAGTGGTCAATAAAAAGACCAACCAATAGCGTTTGATGTGCCCGAAAGGAATTTACGTGGTTCGGAGCCCACATCGGAATTAATCAGGGGAAAAAAGAAACTGCTGAATATTTTACAGGACCAGTAAAACGTTTTAACAACAAACGAATCAATTACGGATGGGGATAGTCGGGCGTAATAAAATAAAATCGTTCACTAAACATTTTACGAGAATTGCATAATAGATGCCATGAATGTTTTCAATTCGTGACAAAACATTTGTAGTTTTTCAAAGATTGTTGTTGTTGGTTGCATAAGCATGTTAAATTATTTTGTAAGTAGATGTGAGGAATAGAAAATGTGCATGAAAAAAAATTATTACTACACAGTTTATCTCAAAATATATAAAAATATAATACTAGCAGTGAAAATAGAATCAATATTGGTCGAGAAACCAACGAGATATAACTATTTTAGACAAATATATCTGTTCCTCTCGCAAAAACGCCGTTTTCTATGGCAGATGTAAAGGTGTCATGGTATTTGACGTCAGAGTTCGCATCGGAATTCTCTCTCTAATTGTCAACTTTGAACTTCACCGCTGGTGAAGGTATTTTAAAAATTATTTCATAAATGTTCACAAGACTAGTATTTCATTTTAGAAACAAAATGTTACATGCATATTTATTGTCATTTATTATCTTTAAGGGGCGTTTACATGCGCATCGCACTAGCGAACTATCAAAATATTAAAATTAAAATAAAAAAAACCCGAATTGGATGACCTATTATTTCTAGATTTTTTTATTTAAAAACCAAACTAACGAACGTTTTGACGAAATTTCTACGGGAACAATCGAAAAGTATAACATTTCATTTAAAAATTATTTTCAAATCGGTTTATAAAAGACGGAGTAATAAGGCAGCGAAACTACTCCTTTTTTTAAAATCGGTTAAAATCTATCTACAAGCAATCGGTGGAACTTACAACTGGAGAAACATGGCCTGGTTCCCACTTTCTGAAATCTAAAAAGTTTTAAGTCTAAAATAAACTGAAAGGCGTCATATTTCATCCCAGTTAGTGTCCCAAGACTTTGTCTTAACCTAGAAACTTTCATGTCTAGTTTCGGAGCTGACACGAATGTTTGTCCTGTGAAGTTTAGTGTAGACCAACTGACATAAACTTATATCATTTAGTTTTAATTAATGAGCAAGACTGGATAGTATCTTAACTAAATAAATAACATAGATAGAATTCTCCTTGTTATGTACACCATGATAATACAGAATACAGATTATGAAGGTCATTTGAAATCATCCACAAATTATAATTACACTTGAAAAAGTTTTATTACACAGAGTTTTGATAACATTATCTACACTTATATTATAAAGAGGAATGATTTGTTTGTTTGTTTGTTTGAAATGAACAGGCTCCGAAACTACTGGACCGATTTAAAAAAATCTCCTAAAAAATCTTCACCAATAGAATCCTACATTATTCGTAATGGTCGTGGCTATAGAATATTTTCAAAAAAGTTAGGGATCCGTATGAAAACTTAGATAATGTAACCCAAGGTGTGAAAAAATCCTTATATCGCGTACGCTGCGGAATCTATTGACAAAAGAGCAAAGTGATGTACTACAGTTTTATAGAGGCTATCAATGTCTATAAAAAAGTCGGCAATACTATATGTCTAACTATTATGGTTAAGTCACCATGACCGCTTTTTGTTCCAATTATTCAAGCAAATCCCTGGTGATATGAAAAAATGGTGATTTCGGTATCATTATATTAATCCTTATCCATTTAAATGGGTTGATTATTAAGTTGATTATGTCCGTGTAAATTACACTTTCATTCAAATCGGACCTTTCGTTCAAAAGTTACGTCGGTATAAACATGCTCGAAGTAAGAAAAATGTCCCAGCTTGAGCGAACTGGGGAGAATCGTATCAATGCTTGGTCCGATGAAGTTGAAAATGATTTCGATAAAACAATAAGAATAACAAATGTATGGATTTTTCGAAAATAAACTAGGTACACACATAATAGTGGGTGAAGCAGGGGTGATTAAGTTTTTAGGGGAGGACATTATTGCTAGCTTCATTTACGTCGGAATTCTATGAACAAACTGAAAGTGGGATAATTGAAACAGATGTACCAACCTAACAATTTTTTGCATAAACAACCCCTGACGGGATGAACGGGTTGAACAGTTGTGCTGAACCTGGGCTCGAGACAAGTGAGATTCTGTCAACTGTGGCGTGGCGTAGGCGATCGTCAATACGTCAAAAATGTATGGGATTAACAGATGCTATCAAAATGTCACGTGATCAAATTCCTACATTTTGGCATTTCGACAGTCGCATTCGCTAATTACCTAAATGGAACATTGTCTAGGGCCTCGTATAAGTAGAAATGACTAAGTAAGTAATGAAAATCGTTGTGTTTAATTTTCCAAAACTCGACTCGACTCCAAAACGACGAAGTCGCGGGCGAAGTGCTAGTTATTTATATTAAGGCTTCGTTCTAGTCTTTATTGTTATATTATATATCGTGTTTTTCGTTCCAGTAACTTTTATTTTAGTAAGACTGACAGACAGACAAGAATAATATAAAATCATACATAATATTGAAAGTAAAAAGCCTATATCAGACACCTAAAAAAACTCAAGCAAGCAACTTGTTTAAAAAATCACAAATAGGTAACAATTTTTACATGCAAAAACCGTCTCGGGGTATTGTAAAAGTAGTCAAATCCCCCAACTCAAACGAGACGATACAGCCAGGGATCGAGTAAATACGACATGTTTGCCAAAAGCCTCGAGAAATAGGATTATTCAGACAGCCTGCCTTCAGGTGTTAGATGGTGTCAATACTGAAAAATTGAAAAGAATTTCAGGGGCATGTTTGTATATTTCTTTTATTTTATTTAAAATATATCAGAGTATTCTTGTACAAAGTGTCTATGTCAGTGAGAAATGGTGCAATTTGAGCTTATCTATACTCGCCATGAAATGTTAGTTTGTCGCATTTCTTGGGCATGGAAACTACTGTGTAGGGAAGGTAAGGAAAATTGTGACTTGAAATGTAAGAAACATTAGAGAACTTATGACTTGCTATCGTTGTATCCAGTGCATACAAAGTCTTGCGAACTTTTTTGTATTTGGCTAAACATTGTTATCTTTACTTGGCTTGCAAGGTTGCTGACATCAGCAATGATGACATGGCGGAATCGTAACAGTCACGGGCTTAGGAGCCACAAGGGTCGATCAACACTTGGGGAAACTTTCAATAGGCAGCTTGATTCAGAAAATGGTAGTTCTGGACTTCTGGAATATCTATTTCTTAATAATAATTAGGTACAATGCGCGTTATGTATTTAGAGGTATTGCTAAGCATTTGTTGCCTACTCCAGGGCACTTAGATATTCCAAGCATGATTTATTACAGTAAGCAGATGCTGACATTATCCTTGATAACGAGCAACGAAATAGGGTAGCGTGGGCATTTTTATCTCATTGCCAGCAGTTAGGAAAAAAAAGTTCGAGTTATTATCATACCAATTTGTCATCAAAATAAACTTGAATACGAAATGCGGATTGTTATCCCAATTACTGGGACGTTCAAATTAAATCGAATATTAACATTTTCTATTACTTATTTTTGCATTATAATCTTGTCTTCTAAGCTGATTATTGCATTAGCTCTGAAATTTTCGTCAAAATCAATTGAAAAAAGTAAAAGTATTGTCTTGCAAGAAAAATAAGTCTCTTTTTGTGCTCCATTGCAGTTGCGTAAAACACTTAAAGCAATTTATTTTCAAACTTATTAGTTTGTTTTGACGAACCTAAGCCCTCAAAAAACTGGGCACTAGGGCGCAATTTTCATGACGAAAATTGCTGTTTCTAAAATCCTTACATAGCAAAAGTCTATCTCCAAAAGCTGGTTTCATTTTTGCAATCTTTTCGTACGTTTGCCTCGGGGTGAAAATTTTCTCGTAAAAACCTAAAAGCATTCTGGTAGAAGCGCGAATACGCAGTAACAGATGAACTAACGGGCAGCCATGACAGAATATTCTCGGATTCTTCCGTTGCCATGGGAACAATAACAACTACTGGCAAACTTGGAAATATTTTATGACATTCCTTGCCCTGTGTTGGGGTAAATGAAAAAGAAGAGTGTATATAGGTTAAGTTGCTCATAGACCTGGAAAATTGGGGTGATGGAGTTTGAGTTTAGGTAATGTTTATTAATTAGGTTACATTTGCACATATCATGTAAGTTCACATGGAACGATTAGGGAATTCGTTGCTTGTTACTTTTGTATTGAACATCACTTCCACATTATAATTCGACTTAGACATTTGTCTACTCTATGCGATAGATAGTTTCAACATGAGTGAGTGTTTCAATTTAAACCTGTTATCAAAAGTGGAACGATACATTTGCTTGATTTTACAACAATATTTCTGCATATTTTTTAAGGATTCCTTGGGCTCGAAACAAGTGAGATTCTGTCAGCGGTAGCGTGGTGAAGGTGATTGTCACTACGTCAAAAATTTATGGGATTGACAGATGCTGTCGAAATGTCACGTGATCAAGTTCCTACATTTTGGCATTTCGACAGTCGCATTTGCTAATTTCTTATCTATCAGTCGCCATCGCTGCTGTCTAACTGCTGTCGCTATAAACGTACAGTGCAATTCACGTGCATATAAAAAGTATCAGTTTTAAAAGTTTTGGTTTTAGTCGAAAAATCAAACTTACAAACTTGTTATTCTATTCCCGAACATGGTTTACCCATGTGCCTAGTTTCATCCAACTCTGTTGAACCGTTTAGACGTTTCAAGAAAAAAATCATCATATCAGCCGAAAGACATCCCCTGCTGGACATAGGCCTCTTCCAAGTGTCGCCACAACAACTGGTCCTGTGCGTCTCGCATCCATCGACTACCAGCGAACCTCACCAGGTTATCAGTCATTAGTATTATGTATTCATAATAATAACACAACTGTATATTTGTCTTTCAAATCTACAAACTAAGCATAAATAAATTCCAACATTCAGAATCTGTTTGAACATCAAATCCTTGCAAACAAACAAATTATTTTTGTACACAACACACGGTGGATTTGTAACGAAATAGCTCTACTCGGTTACGTAGAATGTTGCCATTTATTTTGTAAAAGCCTTCGCTCTTTTTAGAAGCCAATTCCTAGGCACTTTAGTTACTGTTGTGACGTGGAAAGAACGGATTGATGAATTGTTGGAATGTACCTACTTTTGTAAAAGTTTAAATCTAGAAAAAGCATAGTTTATCGATTTGATTGAGATCGTACATGTTGTTATAACAGCAGCACGGACCAATTTTCAAGGTTAAGCAACGCTTGCCGAGGTTGGTCTGTGGATGGGTGACCATATTAACATACCGAGACTACTCCATGCCTCGGAAAGCACGTTAAGCCGTTGGTCCCGGCTGTCATTTGTAGATCTTTGGCAGTCGTTACAGATTGTCAGAAGCCAGAAAATTTGACACCAGTCTTGCCAAGAAGTACCGTGTTACCCAGGTTGTGGAGGTCTGGTAGGCAGCCGCTCCTCGTAAAATACTGGTATTCAGCTGAATCCAGTTTGACTGGGAGCCGACCCCAATATAGTTGGGAGAAGGCTAGGCAGATGATGATGTTAGGACGTTGGAAATGCTTTTTTTGCTTAAGGATTATAAACCATCAAATGACTCCATCCGCTCTTGGCAGAGGAATGGAGTATCAGACTCTTACAGACTGACTAACACCCATCAAAGTTCCTCCAAATACCTTTTGCGTTCCAGGACCACGGTGACTCTTTCGAACAAATTCCGCAACCCTGGCAGGCTCTGGCCCTAACGGACTGTGACTTCTATGCTGACATTTCTTTGAGGCGCGCAATACCTTAACAACGCACCGTCGATTTTTGTCATCAGTACTTTGCTTTGATGGTCAAGCAGCTTTACCTTTGTAAAGGTGTTCATTGCAGACGTAGTTATGTTACAGACGTTTCGTCATTATTAAATTACAGTTTCTTTATCAGTTTTAAGTTGCTGTTAAATCCTCACTTGTTTACATCAAACTATTTTAAAGTTTAGAAAACCAAAATGCACTGTTATATTTTATGAGTAATTTTTAAAAATAATAATTAATAATTATTTATTTATTAGCACACACACAAGTTAATTCACGTTACCAATTCACACATGAGGAATAAAATTAAACCAGTATCAGATACAACAGAGGTGGCCACGGGCCCCAAACTAGGCACAGCCTGTATCTTGGTGGCCCAGGATTACCGAACAGACATATTAAACTATTATTGTGAAAACCAGGATTTTTATATAGATGTGATCATGAATTCAATGACTTTTATCTCTACAACCAATTTGAGTGGGTCTACCGTTGAACTACATACCTATATTATAATGTGACAATAAGACTCCTTTGACAATTTGAACCACTACAAGGTAAAAGAACGTCAGTGGTAATATGTCAAAAATGTATGTAAACTGAGGTTTTTTTAACTGATTGCGACTAAGATGCAAATGCAAACATAGCTTGAAAATCTTAATTGTTTAGCAAAGATTTTAAAATTAACATAATAAACGTAGGTTTGTTGAATCATTATTACCTGTTTTCATTGTATTATCCTCTGAAACGAAATAATAATCAGAACAAATCCGTTGAGTAGCCTATTTGTCTGTTTCAAAACATTCAAACTATGTTCATAGTAACGGTTTGCGGTTTCACAGTAACAAATCAACTGCTGCTGCTATATATCATTTGTAACATTACTGTTTGACAGAATCGGGTTTTGGAACTGGTAAAGCGAAGATGTGATTAGGGACAATATTCTAGGTAGGATAAAATGTCCCTTATGTTTACCGTCATAAGGAACTTTTTGGCGATTTGGGTAAATGTCCTTTACGATAATTGACACTTCTTTTTCTTCTTCTACTTCTTCTTTAGTTTGTTTGTAATATAATAATTGTTTCACCTTTTTTACCAGTGCACACAAATAAACGTATTTGATTTGATTTAGTTAAAATTAAAGACAAAAATATTTGTATATTTTAAAGTAAGCGTTTGTTAAACAAACCGTTTACATCTTTTATCTGGAATAAAGGAACGCATATCAGTCTAAGTGTTCATCTTTTTTTTTTGGGACAAGCCTGCCACACCACTTTCCTAAACCACTGCAACTCCTGAAAACCAGAATCAACAGTGGCGAGCACCAGAAAAAACGCCGCCGAGTCAATGAAGCTCGACGAGTCCCAAAGAAATGATTCAACTGTCTTGGATCCCGCAACGAAATTAATCCGGAAAGAACAGCGGAGGAGTAGGAATAAAAGTGTAATTTCCACTTAGTGTCCATCTATTTAAGACAAGCTGCCGCCTACGTGAAAGTCGAAAATTAATACAATAAAAAGTTACAAACGTCGGCCCGCGTGCCAAGTTTTATCCTAATCTACTCAGCCGATAAGACTTGTGAAGAGGTAACAAACAAAAAAACCCCACTTTTGCATTTTTTATTAAGTTAGGATTAGTAGTAGTTAGGTTAGTAGCTGCTACGCCGTAACAACCGTGTAGCATTTTATTCATTGTACACTTCATACCGAAATAATTGACCCCTCTTCAATACTCACTTACTTACGCTATTCGAAATGATACTCAATAAATTCCTTCGAAATACTCTTCAAAGATCCTTAGTTCAGGCTCGAAATATTGCTCAATACGCCGACAAATTTTCATTATACGCCCTTCCATTCGCGAGATTCTCATTCCATCCTCAATAGACCGAAATCTCAAGAGTTTTGAAGTGTCTGGCGAGAATCGTAGGTGTGCAAACACCGTGGGCCCTTGACTCACTCGTTGACGCTGAATATACATTGAAACCTATAAATAAATTCAACAAAAGTGGGTCAAGTTTGCCATGGTTAACCGAGTTTGAACAGGGTGAATGTCATGATGGTGATGGATTAATAATGTGTGTCAATATTTTGAATAAAGGATTCCCGGCGAAATATGGGGTACATTTGAAGTTTTTCACCCATGTATTGCCTGTAGGCTAGATGTATGCAAAAATCGTACAGTGCTCTCCACGTTCAGTGTAACAAGGCACTTAAGCAAACATTTAGGATACTGGTGAGCCTGTCCCGCTACTAAAGTGCATGGGGAATGATTGTATGTAGATGCACATGTGGACTGTATTTATACAATAATGCGCGGAAGGAGCGCTTCCCTGTTGCGCAGGATGTGGGAGAACACCAAAAGTATCGAAAGTATGATTGCGAATTGCTTGGACTTTGTATGCATACGTAAGTCACTGCTGTCCACTGTTATTTGTTGTGTTTTTTTTGTATAATTTCTGTGCTGTTAATAAGCACAAGCATAGTATTAATACACTAATAATAACGGTAAAAGTGTTGTTTAAAGATTCTACCTATATAAAATTAAGTTACATTAGGAAATTGGCCGTATTATCTTCCAAGATGCTGCATCACGATACTAAGGTAATAAATTCATTCGCCAAAAATTCAGGAATTTTGCATTTTATACCATGAAAGAACGTTTACTCTAGCATTTTATGTTTAATAGTAGACTATATTACTTATAGATGTTTGACATTACATCAACAAAAATGAAATAAACCTAGTTTCTGGAACATAACTTTTTAAAGAATATAAAACGCATATTCTTTTAGGTCTTACGATTTACTAAAAAATATAGGTACTAACATTTAAAAAGTTTGAATTTTACGCAAGCTATAAACCATGATGTAAGTCGTAAATATTTTATTTACCAACGCAAAGAAATGATGATCCGTTACTAGTCTAGAGTTATAAAGTATAAAATGAGGTTTTAAAATCGGGCTCGTAAAATACTTTGAAGATATCTCTGTCAAGAACTTACATGACTTAACTCACTGGATGTATTTTGAAAATTATATTATTAGATACCAGAGGTAGAGATAAATAAAAAAAAAACAATAATCACTTAGATTTTACTAACTTTCTTAACATAAATTATTTCAAATAATCATAACAAAATCACATTAGCAAACAACCGTTAATTTCTAATAACCAAATACAAATCATATACAAATTCAAACAGATAAAGACAAATAGCAAATAGTGTCGATTACCAGACAACCTTTCCGTATGAGAGCTGATGGAGAAATGACCGAGCTACTCGCAGAACGGTCCTTTTATAGTGTGGCTGTCAGATGACGACACAAAATGCCATCTGTCATGGCGTCTATCCTAATAATATACATACGCGGAATAATTTTAAAGGTGTCTACAATATCTCTGAATATAAAAAGTATGAAATAAATTATAAGTTATAAAAATTAATGGCACAATTCACCTGTAAAAAATCGAAAACAAAAAGAAATCTTGTAATATTCGTGAACGTAGCATTATTTCAGAAAAAAAAATATCAAATAACCTTCATTCAAACAATTCTCACGCACCATATTTTCCCAGAGATTACATTTAAACAATCACGTACACCATTAACTGATCGGGCACGTTCAAAAAACCTCCCTATACCACCACCACTACATACATACTGTCACCATCTGCCGACATAAACTATTTGGTGCCAACACTCTCCTACGCAATCTGTGTAATGTATTGCAATAAAAGCCTCGTGATCTGTGTTTATTCGGCCATTTAACTCTTATCTCCCCGCTGTTAGGTAATGTCACGCAAAAATAATAGTCTATTTCCCTTTGAAAGTGTAAAATTATCTAGCGAGGGACTTTGAAAAAGATTTGGTCAATTTTAGTGGCCGGATTTGTAATTTTGGCTGTTTGTTTAATATTTTTATCGTGATTGTTTCAGTCAAATGTAATGAAAAGTTTCTATTTTTAGAAGTTTCAGGCTAAATAATTACAGTCGCATGGGTTTTCAAGGTTAAGCAACGCTTGCCGGGATCGATCTGTGGATGGGTGACCATCTTAACATAATTATCGAGTTTTCTCCGTGCCTCGGAAATCACGTTAAGCCGTTCGTCCCGGCTGTCATTTGTAGATCTTTGGCAGTCGTTACGGATTGTCAGAAGCCAGAGAAGTACCCAGTTAATGGGTTGTGGAGGTCTGGTAGGCAGCCGCTCCACGTTAAATACTGGTATTCAGCTGAATCCGGTTTGACTGGAAGCCGACCCCAACAAAGTTGGGGAAAAGCTAGGCAGATGATGATTTTTATAAGTTTCAGAGTCAATAGTCTCACTAGGTCACAATAAGTTAAACACTAACTTATTTTTTTAGGGTAGCGTTACCATTCTGAGACGACAGTGTTTAAATTTATTTTGACCCAGTTTTATTCGCACGCCTACAAAATGTTCCAAACTTTATCAACTTAGTGCATAAATTCATTTACTTTTGAATTAAATGAAACATTAAAAAGGGTGAACAAAAAGTAAGTATTTTTTGTTGATTTAAATACTACCTTTCTGCGAAGCGGTTGCGTTAAAATGGCTAAAAATAGCTGCCGCATTAAAAAAGGGTTCTTTACTAGTCAAATTATGATATTCACACCTTTCTATAACTACACATTTTTAATATTCTATAAAATATAATGCATTAAATTACTGGTGCCTACATAAAAAAAATATATTTAAATATTTTTCTGTCTTTTCTAGAAAGTCATGTCAGCGATTAGTGCAAATTATCAGTACTACACTATACGTACACTAACAACCTGTGCTTTGTATTTATTGTATTTATTAAGGAAAAAATGTTAAGTTTAAGTAAAACCCAATAAACTTATTTTGTATTTTCCTTACAGAACCCCAAAGCGAGTTGTGCTCAACGACTTTTTTGATGAAAAAATAAAAGTTTTGAGTTTCAAACATGGCATTTGGGGACCCATTAACAGCACTGAAAAGGTGCACATTATTTTGCCAGCACATTATCTCACTTACTGCTACAAGATAATGTTTCTAACTTGAATTTAAGTTCCTGTAGTGTCTTGTGGAACGGTGGTAGTATTTTAAAAGGACAAACAAAAGAACAGGAACGGTTTAATTGGCGCTTGGGACAGGCAGCAAGGTGGTCAGAGTCCCACCGACATGAATCATGACAAGACACAATATGCGCCATTTGTGCAGTTACAAAGATTTACTAATTTCTTTATAAGTGTTTCAGCATTAAGGTGCCTAGAGACCAAGAGTAAGTCCAGTGCTATGTTGGACTTCACAGCCACTTTTTTGTTACTGTAAATCTTTAAGTTCATTACCTTTTAAAGGTCTAATTAAACTGTGTTTTTTTAATAAGGTTTGTCACTTTTTATATAATTTGTATGTCCTCTGATGGACTGCTGCCAAATACATGTTTGTTCTTTTTAATTTTTTTTTCAGTCAGCTTTAAATATGGGACAGAATCTAATAACATTTCTTTCAAGATGAAAATACTCCCTATTAAAAATAGCTTCACACCACAGAAACGAATTACAAGCATGGCCGTTTCTCGTTAACTATTCCGTCATCACATTTTTAACCACAAACTTCTATTACACGGTTTGACCTACTTACTACTAAACGTTGAGGAAGTGTAATGCTGCGGTGTCGGGAACTCACTTGAGTCATGTTTCTAGTTAAGTATAGAACCACCCTATCGTTTTCCGGTGGTTCCCTTGGAGACTTCCTGTACCACGAAAAGGGAAAAATTTGAAACAGTGCAACAATGCGTGGTAAGGACAATGCCATTTAGACTGGGCAAATTTTATTTATTTGTATCTGTTGCCCGCGATTTTTTCTGCCTAGACTTTTGAATTAGAGGTAAAGTGAAATGTAAAATCATGTGTCATCCCCTATTATTTTTAGAAATGCAAATAGTTTATTCTAATAGTTCTTACCAGAGAACTTTATTACGTTGTGATTCTTTACTCTTGGTATTTAAACGCCTTTGCCTTGCTGTTTAAATATAGTTTGGGGGAAATGTTGCAAGGGTGCAGTGCAATGCATTGCTACACTGCACCCTTGCAACATTGTTCCTCTAGTCTAGATATAGAGCAACACCCCCACTATAGCGTAAGTCATAACCACGCTGCAGGTCTATAAACATTTACAACATTGTCAAACCAAGCTTACATTACGACTATGACGCTATGGGTCATCAAATTTACACTACCACTCTGAATGTATTTGACCACCTATAAAAAGCTATTTCGGAAACCTTTGATTAAAATTTGAAGGCTTCTTAGTAATTTTTATTATTTACTAGCTTCTACCAGCTGCGGCTTCGCCCGCGTTAATATCGGAAATGGAAAGGTTTCCTGATTTGTATTGTACATTTTTAACTCAGGAAACACCCACCCTACACCTACCTTACACCAACTCTACACCTACCTTACACCTACCCTACACCTACCTTACACCTACCCTACACCTACCTTACACCTACCTTACACCTACCCTACACCTACCTAACACCTACCCTACGCCTACCCTACACCTACCCTTCACCTACCCTACCTACATAATTTACTATGACATGTTTCTGGTCTCCTGGTACTTGATGGTTCTTGTCTCCTGGTACTTGTGAATCTGAAGTACTAAGGCAGCAGCGGCTCTGAGTTTCAACTTCCTCCTCAGTCTTCATTAATCCACGCCACTTACCGGGATAAAAAGTAGCCTATTTTTTATTCCAGGTTATGAACTACATGTGTGCCAAATTTCATCCAAATCCCTTCAGCCGTTTTTGCCTGATTGTTACACAAACATACAAACATACAAACATACAAACATACAAACATACAAACATACAAACATTCACATTTATAATATTAGTAGGATTATTTTTTTTGGCATAACAATACGATCTTAAATTTTTCGAATTATCTATAGAATGACAGCAGCCATGGTGCACACCAACAACTACTAACTACGAAAACCGAACTCCTATAGATAAATAGAAGCTTTAGCCTCACAGAGTGCAGGTGGTTAAATACTTTTGAACGCTAGTGTATCTATCGATGTTGAAGCCATCTCGTTGGTTGACATCTTATCTACCGCATAACGTAGCGTATCCTGCGTAGTGTAACGCAGCGCAGCTCAGCGTAGCGTAACGTAGCGTAACGCAGCGCAGCGTAGCACAGTGCGGCGTAACACAGCGTTGGTATCGTATCTACGTAACTAATCAATCTCCCATATCTAACGATAACAAAACACCTATCGGACAGGCAATTAGGAAATTAGTACATTTATTTGAATTGCCCTGTTGATTGTGAACGTTTACATTCTGTCCGTGTGTTAAAATATTCAAACGTGGAAATGTAAACACAGGACACACATTTCGTATTCACTTTATACTCGTATGAATAGAAGTTTTGCATACAGAATGGATACATGAAAAGTTTACTTAAAAGTATCTTCAATCATTGGTGGACACAGTCCACATGGTAGATTAAATAATTACATGACCTCAGTAATGTTTTAACTTTCCGGGGCGAAAAATACGTTTTATTTTTCGGAATGGCATCGTTTAAATGATAGTTGCTACGCAACTGCCGAAAAGATTAAATTCGTTTCTTAGTTCATTTGTGGACCGCCGCGCGACGCTTTGAGACAGATAAAATAAATACTCCACTTTGCAATCAATTTAGTAGTTAGAGTACCTACCTAATTATATAAAACTACCTTCAATGAGATAGTAGGTAAGTTCGGTGCATGACCACACTTCCTTGATAAATCAGCTCCACTGTCACATTCAATTTTGATTAGCAAACCTCTTTCAGGATATCCATGACCTATTTATTAACCAATTTGTGGCACAAAATAGAGGATGATACCATACCAACACTTCAAGAAACAAATCAATTATTATCAAATACAAAAAAAAGGTACAGTCGCCAAAAAAGTAGTATCAACCCTCACTAAACGGGCACAATTATATTCCAGTGTAACTTTTACAAAACTCCAAGAGCCCAGTGCGTCTATCTGTACGTCGGTATTCTTTGTAACAAAGGCGCGACCCTTTGAAGATATGAAGACACTTACTAAGTTCCGTCTCGGGCAAAATAAGAAACTGTGGCAGAATGAAGTGATTGAATAACTGAATGGAAAGATGAAACTTGAGTCAAAGGAAGGACAGAAATAAAGAATGGATTTTTATGCTGTTGGTTTTGAGATTTTGATAAATAGATAATTATGCTTTTGCTGTGTTCTGTAAGTTCTGTTTTGTCTATGGCGTGATCAGAGACTCGTGGTAGTTTAATGTTTTTACTTAGTTTTTTTTTTTGTGCGTAATTTCTGGCAGAATAAACGAATTTTCTTTCTTTCTTCTATTCAATTCTGACCATTAGTGATACAAAACCTTCGTCTTTTCCATAATTTTATACTACAGTATAGTATAATTAATTAAAAAGAATGGTCGAAAAGAAGAAGGGTGAATTAAATAATTCATAATTCTAAATTATGTTGTTTTAACATTAAATTCTGTGACTATAACAAAAGTTTAAAATATATTAAAAAGTCTTTGGCATCAAAAATATTTTTCCAACAAGCCTACAACTCATATCACACAAAATCCAATAAAAACCAGCCAGCATACCGACTTTTAATTTGAATTAAACCGTCGTTTATAACTGTATCCGAACGCTAACACGCCGTTAGGCAAAGCGTAGGCCCAATTTGTTTGCGGTTAGGCCAGGTGCACACGGTCCTGGGCCTAATTGTACTAACTGCATTAACTTCCACAGCTAGTGCACTAATGAACCTACCGATAGTACATTTCCAGTCGACGTAGACCTACCTTTTTGTTGTTTTTTTTTTTAGCTATCGACAAACTGGATACCAATTAGTGTGAGTCTCGTTCTACGTTTTTGCGTTAACTATTGTTAACAGTTTTGAACGTGGCTGTAATTGCGTGTTGTGTCACTTACGTGTTCGGAAATTAAGAAAAAGTGGAAAATAAAACATAGTATTTGCAACAGCTGCATTATTACAAAAAATCCGCATAAATTAATTATGGTCAGCAGCTGCAGCAGATTATTTAAATTGAAGTGTTCATAATCTTACCAGGTTTCCCGGTGTGTACTAATCTACAAAAAACCGTGACGCATTTTTTTTTTATTAAAGCCTATGACATTCAGTGAGAGTGCAGCCTTTTGTCAATTTAAGGGTTTTTTTGTAATCAGATTACTACTCCCAGAGATTACAAAACAAACATACGTGCTCACAAATCCTGAAATACTCATAATTACTATCGCAATATAGTTGGAAAGCTACTGAACCATCCGACTTACTCGTTTCCCACAGAGCTAGAAATGCGAACGTTGCCTAAAACATGCTCCCACGAATCTAAAATTTTGAGGGCATGTTCTTTCAATTGTTCAAAAAGAATATATAAACAGCCAGAATATTCTAGCGGTTGCCTGCGCAAGCGCAAGATGCCTGCCAGAACGGTACTTTCTTAATTGATCGAGACTAAAATACATTTTTTTTTTAAATCTAGCTTTTGTGGAAAACGGGTTAGTCGGATGGTTCGGGACCTCTTAGACCAATAGGTATTTTCGTATTTCCTTTTTTTAACCATATACATTTCTATAGTCAATCAGCAATAAGAAAATTCACTAACACCATTATCAAACGCCATCACGATAGTCGAATCGTACCCAAACTATCTAACTTCCTGAATTTTGTTAAGAGTTTACGACTGACGATAAACTATAAACACGTTTGAGATAAACATAAAACATGGCTTAGGTAGTAAAATGAATCGTATGGGGTTAAGGAGACATCTTGTTTATCTAGCAAGATAAAGTTTTTAAGCTGCTAAACTCAACCTGCCAGTTCTTAGTCTGAACTGTTTATGAAACTTTTAGCAGCTGGGATTTGGGGCGTCATCATTGCTATGAATCGTATGTTCACCAATAAAAGAAACGCGGTATCTTCGCATTTGAAACTAGCTCTTAGAACAAAGTTCTAAGAGTCAATACTTCGCGCCCACACAGCTGCGAGGTTAAAATGGAACTGGAGATATCAGCCGCATGTCGGAGGAGCAATGGGTAAAGATTACCACGCAGTGGATCCCAAACGGAAACGACATCGCGGCAGGACCAGAAAGAGATGGCGAGATGAGCTGGACTCCTTCTCAAAGGACTGGCCCAAAAAGGCCAGAGAAACTAGAAGGAGGGAAGGGAGGCCTTTGGCCTGTACAGGCTCATAAATATAATAAAAATAAAATATGTTTTTTAATGTGTGAACAGAATTTTTTTTTGACGGCTTTAGGATTGTTCATAGAAAAGTTGTTCAAAAGAATGAATGACATCCGTTGCCTTCCCAGTGCACCACAGAATCAATTACTTCACCCACAAGATCTTTTCGACATTTTCAATGCTGTAAATATACACGGTAAACGACACGGAAATAGAAACATGTACTGTTAGTAAAAGAGTTAGGTTTGCATGTAAAAAAAAAACAAGGCTCGTAACGACTACGACTGTCAAGTATTTACAAATGACAGTTAAACACACTGAGGCACGAAGGAATCTCGATAAGTAATGAATCGTCACAAGTCTTTAGACCGACCATGGCAAGCAATGCTAAACGTCAAAGATAAAACCGTGCGGCTGCTTTCTTTAGCTAAGAACTCCAGAAACCTAATGTTTTTTTTTTATATAAAACCGAGCTAACCAAACATTCAACTAAAATAGTCAATGATAAAAAGCACTACCTACTCGAACATATCTCGTGATGCCAACGTACTATCAATCAATCAATCAATCATATCAGCCGAAAGACGTCCACTGCTGGACATAGGCCTCCCCCAAGTGTCGCCACAACAACCGCTCCTGTGCGTGCACCTTGTGGGAGGCCTTCCAACGCTGCGTCTTCCGGTACGCGGTCGCCACTCTTTTCGGCCCCATTGACCATCTGTTCTGCAAGCAATGTGCCCTGCCCACTGCCACTTCAATCTGGCGATCCTTCGGGCTATGTCGGCAACGTACATTTTAAGTAAATTATGATGTATTGATGTGTGTGCAGTGCAAATCGCGTTTGCGATTTAAATGTTATGTATTTATGGCAAAGTTATGAATTTGGTTGCCCGAGTTTGATACCGATTGTAGTCACCAGAGTACTAATTCTACTAATTTTCAAGCAACATTCACAGTCGGTCGATGTCAAAAATGTATGGAAATTTAGGCATTTTTGACAGATTGCGAACTTTGCTTATGAATTAGATTTGGCCCTCTGATAAATGTGCAGTCATGAGTACTTTTATTGACTTCCTTAATATCCAAAACAAAAATAAAGACAAAACTGTTCTGAATTGATTTCTATCGTGACCCTTACGTTCTGTAGTAATGAAAAACGGTTCATAATTGTTCGGGTATCTACGAAGGGATATTAAGGAAAGGTCAATGAACTTTATTGCAAGTTTATCTGGCGCCTACCATAGCCTGAATAACATACACTTAGCATTATTAAGTTCGATTGGGTTTCCTTTTTGCCCAGCCTTGAGGCAAGCAATGTTGTTGTTTTAAAATGAAGTTTTCTTATTTTTGTGTGTGCCAACTTCCACATAAAATTATCGAAGTGAATTTCATTTTACAAAATCAGCCTTATGTAATATTGTACTCTCTGCTGGGATACAGTTCTCCGATCTATGAGAGGGACTAGTCGACACAAACGTCGTCGAATTTTTGGTTCTGGGACATGCCGATTTCTAAACGATTTTTCCTTCGCCTTCAATATCGTAAAGCACCTGCATAGGTTTGAACGCAGGTTTCGTCAGTTGGGTTCGTAACTACTGGATCTCCACTGCCTCAAATTTCTGTAGGCTTAAAAGTAGGTATATTATGCGTGTTTCTTAGCTTAATTCAAAACAAAAAGTGTGTTTTTGACTTTTCTGTAATTACAGCTTATTGCAGACCAAACAGTTGGCTGCAGTCTGGTGAATTGCACGTTAATCCTGAACTTATTGGTCTCTTAAGTAACATTGAGTTAAGTTATTGCCCAGTAAATCGCCTACTCTATCGATGCTTTGTGTCCAGAAGGCATTGGATCTATTTCTTTTTGAGTAGTTTATTTTAATAATGAGATTAGTGCGAGTTTTTGAGGCGATCGGGTCGTTAATTATATAGGTTTGCAATTTGATGTCGTCGTCTGGTAATAATAAATCCTTGCTAATATTACAACAGGGAATATGCATGCAATTTTTTTTTTAAGTATGAAGTACATACTAGCTGTAATAAAAAAATATGATAATTATAATATTTTAAAGTTTGAGTGGTGATGTTATAAAGCTGCGAACTCTGACATCAAATACAATTAGCTGCCATAGAAAACGGTGTTTTTGCGAGAGGGACAGATATATTATTTTGTTTAAAATAGTTATATAATATCTCGTTGGTTTCTCGATCAATTTGAATTTTGTTTTCACTGTTAGTATTTTGATATAACCTTTTTAGATAATAAATATTTTCATGCATATTCCGTCCTGTGTAGAAGAGGATTGTCCTAGTTGGTCATGTGATGTAGAGGAATGAGATAGCTGTTTTGAGGAAAGTTATAAGTATGAATGTAGCCGGCTATAAAAGAAAGGGAAGACCAAAGGAACGAAGGATGAAAGCGTGAATCAACTGTGTGAAAGATGATGTGTCTAAATATTAAGATTTTATCATTCTTTTCTAATTTACTGTGAAGTGTAAAAAGTAGTAAAAAAATTAAAAGCTGACTTTGTTACATTAAATTACATTAATAAATGGTTAGCAACATTATGTAAAAACCTGGTTGAAGTCTGACCTTCCACCTTGCTTGAATAATACAGTAATTGTGTACTTCTGTAGTTACATAAGTACCTATCGAGTTTGAAGGAATAATCAACAGTAATAATCCCAAGCCAATCAAATTGTCATTACGTCTACCCCATTTTTTATGCTCATTCAACAAAATGAATGAGCATTCCACTGACTCCTGGATTGATACATTTTTCATGTTCAAGCGATTCGCAAAATTGAAACAGATAACAGTTAATCTGTGAATTTATGATGAAATTATGAAACGACACTAAACGAAATTATACCTTCAGTGAGTGCAAACAGAGATATATAAGTTAATCATTTGATTAAAACTTTGATTCGCCATTTTTATTTTTTTCTGCATCAAATAATTAAATATGAGAACGAAACATTAACGCTTCGTAATTTAAATTATTATTTGAAAGTATTTAATGGAATCGTGTTAAGTAGGAGTTAATTATGGTTATGCTACAAATGGTCAAGAAGAACGTATTGATATCGTTACATTACAGAAAGCACTTACAATGATAATGCTTTTCTGAGCATGAGATGATAGCCTTTGTCAGTAAGTGGTCACGTGTTTGGAAAAGGTAATCTGTTGAAGAATCTGTACTTTTTTATATGAACTAGTTCAATTACAAGAACTCCTTCACTATAGTACCACTATTAAGCACTATTAAGAGTGTCATGAGCTTCTTTTTATTTCGTGAAAATGTACAGGTCCGGTAAATCCGCGAAAAGCTTATTTTATCAGGTCAGTTCTTCATTCAATAATAATTGATAATTCCAATCCCAAATAGCTTGGAAAGTGAGTATCATAAAGTATGTTTATAGCCCGTAATAAAACCTGTCGTTTTTATTTAGTTTTTCAAAATATTTTTTTTATACCCTACCGCACCAAATAACTAAAATAATCAAAAGTACATAGAATAGTTATAATACGAAATCACAAAACACTATTTAAATTCAAATTCCTTGTAGGTTTCAAAGTATATTTTGGAATTTATTGCACAAGATTCTAATTATAATGTTTAAAGCACTTAGGAAATACGTGCACTGTTTTTCTTAACAAACTTTGCTGTCGCCGACTGTTGTCTAAGACTAAAGTTTTACTGCAGTTACATTAAACTATTCGAAGACAACTTAATTTATTTGTGACAGAAGGTTTGAGCTATTTGGCAGATTTTTTTTCTAAAATATTTTATTCAGTTTCTGACTGGAGTCTGGAAGTTTGCCCGGTTGATGGCAATATAATCGCTCACTGTTACATTAAATAAAATAAACATAGACTTTGTTTTTTATTACGATTTGATTTTCGAGTCATAAATAACCATAGTTAACCATAGTAATAAAACCATAATATATAATATACTATAAGTAAGGACTTAAAAAAGAGGAGGTTCTCAATGGGATCTTTTTAAGTTTGTTACCTCATAACTCCGTCGTTTATAAACTTATTAGAAAATATCTTTTTTTATGTGAAAGAATATACTTTCCGATTGGTTTCATAAAAATTTCATCAAAATCGATTTAGTAGTTTGGTTTTAAAATCAAAATAGTTGAAAAAACTATGTCATCCAAGAAAACGAAATAACGTATTTTGCTTACCTGTGACTTTACAGTGGTGTTTACGTATTTAAAAAAATATAAAGTACCTACTAATACCACCACCCACCCATGTATGACCCACTATTGTACATAAAGTTTAAATAAATAAATAAATAAATGAAAGAGAAGTTCCTCTGTGTCAAAAACGAAGAAACAACCAATAACACCGACCTTAAAATTAAAGTTATTTTATACAATTTTTTGGAAGTCGGTTGTATTTTTTTTTTAAATAGTGTATTGATGAACGATGCCTAGTAAAGATCCTAGACATGGTTCACCAATTCAAATTTACTTCAGACTGACGACAAACAAAACTAATAAAATAACGAAAACAATAAAAATCCAGACAAAAACATTTAAAGACTTTCGACGTCTGAATCAAAAGAGCGTTTCACAATAAGCGCTCATTCCGTCTGGCGACTGAACTTATGTTTGTTGGAACGAGGCACCCGTCTTCAATTACTAAGTGCTTTGCTGCTAATAGAGCTATTATGAAGATAGTATTGAGATACTGACAATGTTGAATCGTTTTTGCTGTTTATTTTTTAAAGTTTAAAGTTATTAGTGGGACTAAGCGAGTGACTTATAGGACATATCAAGATAGCGAATTGACTTGATACGATTTCATATTATTTCAACAAGAACTAAAAAAAAAAATTAAACCACCGAAAAAACTGAAAAGCAAAAAATAATAAACCTTTTTATTTAATCTCAATAACTAAGTTCTAATTTAAATGTAAGTATTCCTAAGTAATTTTGAGTTGGGGTAAAACGTTTAATTTATCATTTTATGAATTTCGGGAAATCCTCCCTTAGTCCTCCTACCCTGTACTCCCTGTACACAAGGAACCTACATGCCGAATTTCAGCTTTCTACGACCAGAAGTAATAATAATAAATTACACATCGCCTTAACCTAATTCTAAAAACTAATCTTAACTCTAGAAACACCGTTAAAATCAACACATTCGAAATACCCATCCTCACATACTCTTTCGGAATTATACCTTGGTCAAAAATCGATCTAAAAAAACTGCAGCGTACTATCAATACTCTTCTAACCAAACATCGAAAACACCACCCAAAATCATGCGTACAACGTCTCACGCTACCACGCCAAGAAGGAGGAAGAGGTTTGATAGATATACACAATTTACACAACAAACAGATACTTTCACTCTGATCTTAATTTCATAAAAAATCAGAACATTCACCATTACACAAAAATGTAACAAAAACCGATATAAAACTTACACCACTCAACTTACAGAACAAAAACACTCAAATTAATGAAAATCTCATAAGCACACAACAAAAAATTGCAAGACACCGAGCTACCCTGAGCCAGCCACACGTCGATAAACCAAAGTCGAACGAATGGCTCAAACGAGGCGAACTGTTTCCTGAAACTAAAGGCTTTATGCTTGCGATCCAGGACCAAATAATAGCAACACGTAATTACAGAAAATATATAATGAAAGACTAATCAGCCGACTGACACATGCAGACATTGCAACAGTGCCTCTGAGACCATCCAGCATATAACTGGGGCCTGTAAATTTCGAAGAGAAGAGAAAAGAAGAGAAGAGAAGAGAAGAGAAGAGGAGAGGAGAGGAGAGAAGAGGAGAGGAGAGGAGAGGAGAGGAGAGGAGAGGAGAGGAGAGGGGAGGAGAGGAGAGGAGAGGAGAGGAGAGGAGAGGAGAGGAGAGGAGAGGAGGGAAGGGAAGGGAAGGGAAGGGAAGGGAAGGGAAGGGAAGGGAAGGGAAGGGAAGGGAAGGGAAGGGAAGGGAAGGGAAGGGAAGGGAAGGGAAGGCAAGGGAAGGCAAGGGAAGGCAAGGGAAGGCAAGGGAAGGCAAGGGAAGGCAAGGGAAGGCAAGGCAAGGCAACGCAAGGCAAGGCAAGGCAAGGCAAGGCAAGGCAAGGCAAGGCAAGGCAGGGCAAGGCAAGGCAAGGCAAGGCAAGGCAAGGCAAGGCAAGACAAGTCAAAGTCAAAGCATTTATTTCAATTAAACCATTTACAGGCACTTTTGAATTGTCAAGGTCGGTCGGTCAAAAAGATGAAGCTATTTGCATGTTCCAAGGCGTAGATCTCTATGGAGAAGAACGTGCAAGAAACTCCACGGACACTCTTTTAAAAAATAATGTTTTGTTACAAAATTATGGTTACATCATTCATATTCAAATAATACATATGTGGGAACAATGTAAAAGACGTGCAGGATAAAAGAGTCCGGACTAAAAAGAAACAGTTCAAAGAAATAATTAAAATAAACCATGGCAGCCAAGGGATGACCAGTCTCAGCTGACGGCGCCCGTTCACGAACATGACGCATACGCTAGCACCATTCGGCTCAACCATTTTTAAGGGAGCCAAATGATCCAACGCACGCGCCACCATCAGACAGACTTTTGAGTGAGCATGACATTCCCAATCGCCAGGGTACATTCAAGTCAAGGACCTACTCAAAATGGTCATTATAGTTTAAATTTAAGGTACATAGTACTCACAAATGTGCCGTTAATGCATGAAATTATACAATGCTAAATAAATTGAGTCTATACAATGAAAAATATTGCATTCCTACAATCTTCATCGGTCCAACAATATTTCCAAATGCTAACAGATTACTTTGTGTGCCCTAGTGGCTGTGGAGCAGGACCAGCACCAGCAAGACAAGAGAAGAGAAGAGAAGAGAAGAGAAGAGAAGAGAAGAGAAGAGAAGAGAAGAGAAGAGAAGAGAAGAGAAGAGAAGAGAAGAGAAGAGAAGAGAAGAGAAGAGAAGAGAAGAGAAGAGAAGAGAAGAGATTTTTATTGTAATTTTTTTTTATTGTTTTTTTTCATCGTAATACTCCTTAAAAAAGAAGACAATGTACAGATTACGTTTTATACATTTGAGATTCAAATTGTAAAAATCAATGATCCCTTATGAGGAATTGCGTCTATTCTGTTACATGTTGTATAAGGATTGGGGGCAGTTTTACTTCCAGACACAGGCCAGTTTCAGTGTAGTATAAAGTATTTTATCTACACTCACAACGTAATGTTCCAAATATGAGTTCAAAAACGAATGCATAAATACATACTTTTTTTTCGTGGATAGGTAAAATTTAAAAAAAAAACCATTACAGTTCAACATTTTCCTTCGATTTTTAAACAGCTGCATCATAAAATAACTTTTTAATTTTTATAGCACACTTTTTCTTTTGAATTTTTGGCGCGGGCTCATTGACTTAAGTCAATGAGCCAGCTTTTATCTTTGTCTATGTTTGAGCGCGCTGCGCAGTCATTCGAATACGCAATGAGAATATCCGCCATATTGAAATTAACTATTTTTCCTATTTTATTTCAACTGTATGAGTGAAGATAAAATAGTGTATGCAACGGCATATAATTAGGTATTAAAACACTCGTGTGATGCTATTATCACACTCGGCTACGCCTCGTGTGATAAACCCACACTCGTGTTTTAATAACCCTTTTTATATGGTCGTTGCATAAACTACTATTCTTTTTTACATTGAAGTTGACAAAAACAGTTCATTGAGTCCGTCATATAGATTTAAAAAAATATTAGACATGTAGTTTTTCTTTTTTTACGATAAACAAAAAATGAAAACGAAACAGTGCCTTGAAAACTCGTGTGACGGTACTTGTAAGTACACTTTTTAGATACACGTGACGTCACGAGCCCCAACTCCTGATCTTTGACGCGTTTCATCTTCGTCATTTTTTTATTGATTTGTTGAAGCAAAAAATACGTGTCCAATATTTTTCGATAATCTAACTGACGGACCAAATAGAATCATTTACTTTTTAACCAGGAATCACACTATTCACAGGTTAGGTTGGCGTCCAGGCGTTGGAGTAGCATCGTATCCGTATAAATATGACAGCACTCACAACTGCCGGCAGATGTCACCCAGTTTAGCGATTCAATGCCGGGTAAAACCCGTTTGAGGAATGAAAATCAAATACATGTCAAAATTAAATGCTTGGCTGTTGAAAATTCAGACAGTAAATCACAGCTGTTGAGTCAACTGCGTTTAAAAACTTATTTTGCTAATACTTGCGTTAATTATTTTTCAGGAACCAGAGCTAAGAAATTACTATCCAACCACATGCATAAAATGCATTTGGAACAATTGAACTGTGCAACTCGAACTTCAACTATGGACACTCGAAGTTGTTGACGAGTACGTCTACCTGGGACAAACGATCCAGTTAGGTAGGGCTTACTTTGAGCAAGCACATTACTTTATAAAAAAAAATTCAAAAAAGAGGTCAACCGTCGAATCCGACTCGGCTAGGCGGCGTTCGGGAAGTTGCGCGGTATCTTCTCGTCTCACATATCACAGTGTCTCAAGACGAAAGTCTATGACCAGTGCGTGTTGCCAGTGATGACCTATGGACTTGAAACGTCCCATCCACACGCACAAAACGTTTTGGGAACACATTCATTGTGCGTAGAGCTAAGGCGTGGAATTCCCTGACAGAGTCTGTTTCCTGATAGCTACAACCCGGAAGGGAGTCTTTAAGTCAAGAGTGAATAGGTTACTTCTGGGCAAGCGTGCTCCATCTTCGACCACATCATCACTTACCACTAGGTGAGATAGTGGTCAAGCGTGTGCTTATCAATAATAAAAAAAACGAGTTGCATTCCGGGAGTGCTGGCAGAAGTGAAAACTTGAACATTAACTATGTGCATTTTTCAATATTTTGGAATGGTTAGGGAATAATTTCGCACGAATTGTTTTATTTATCAGTATAAAAGTACTATCATTTGTTGTTAAGTATAATATTCATTTATTGCGCTATCGTATACTACCATGACAATTTATATTAGGTACGTTATCCGTCTTACGAATTTTTGATCAGGTCACATGTCCTGACGCGAGTTTAAAATTTTTTACCCATCCCAAAAAGTGCACAACGCCCCTAAAGAAGTTTTTACTTCAAAAATTACTGTAAAATTCTTTGGGTATGTCTAGTAATAAAGGCAATAACACTTTGTTCTTGTAACAATGCATTTTTATTATTATTATCCGGCTTATAAGGAAGGTCTTGATAGAAAGTATCTCATGGGGCTCTCAGTGTCACGTAATTCATACGGCGAGCCAAAGATTTCCATCCAACGTCAACTCCATCACTCTCTTGTGTATACTTTTGCTTTCCACTTCAATTTCCTAGGTTTGTGTTGCTACTTATTTCTTTGCACGCTATTATTCACAAATGTCTGTAGTTTTCAATTTGCTTTCAAAAGTGGCCACCTTCTTGTATAAACATATGATGCCTCACAATAAAATTTACCATGGCAGCAAAAAAGGTGAAGCGTCCTTAAGTGATGTCTTTATGTTTCATGACATGTGTAAGCCATAAAACCAACTCAGACACGTGCCGGAAATGTTTCGCATTTTTAATGACAAGGCCAGAATGTAAAATTTCAATCAGCCTTGAATATGACAAAGGCATCACAAAATTGTTGCCACGCTTTTAGGGAGCTTCCAAACTGTCAGGAGCAGTGTAGTGAAACTCTTTGGGGATTTACGGAACATTTATGGTTATGGCACATGATGGTGGCAGGTATATTGCCGACATCGTTTTTATATATCGTCGGTATTCTGTTATGTTTTTCGTAACGGTATTAAGACTGTTGGGAGCTATATCCGGCAGTTTGGTAACGTGGCGACAATTTTTGGGAATAGCTCTGTTTAAGAAAAGTAGAATGCATTTTGCATCAATCTTAAAGTTGAATAGCAGTATATTTTTATGTCACAGCAATTTTCTGTTCTTTGAAAACAAATTAAAAGGCCTACTCAGGCAGAAATTACTTTCATGAAAATTTAAACTATTTTGCACACGTGCTTTCATAATTCGTGGAAATTCGTCACAAAATACATCGTTTATCACATTATAGCATTTCCAAAGGCATGGAAATCAGACTACCTAATATTATTAACGGCTGTCACAATGCATCATCGGTCTTTCGTTGAGTATTACTTATTTACTTGTCGTGCATATGTTCATATGCACGAATTATGACACAAAACCCAAATTAAGTAGAGTACCTATTACTTATTTCTCAGAGTCCTACAAAATGCACCTGCACATTCCAGGACCTAAACGTGGTAGACATTAAACCTGTCCAGGTACTGGTGGTATAAAATTACCACGAAGAGAAAAATAATATAATCCATTGCTGCAGGTCACTGAACACGATAAAGATCAAAATTTGGATCAAATAAGTTCGAAATTTTCATCGATGGCGGTTACGTTACATACCTACTTCGATCTAAAAATGTGATTTCAAATATCAATTGTAGGCATTTTAGGAGGAAGGTAGAACGATGGTCGCGCACCAGGCGGGCGTTAGCCCTACCACCGCAAAGGAAGGATAGCTAATACCTCGCTGATGCACTTCCTCGCAAAAACTGGTGTGAAAATCTCTTTAATTTATGTCTGCATCTCAGTACCATCATCACTTTCCATAAAAAAGCACTATAAAACTACAAGCTATATAGTTAAGCTCACTGTAGGTATCTTAAGGCTCATATTTCGCTAGCAAGCCAGTAGTAAACTTTAAACTTTTAAGTGGACTGTCGCCCAACGTTCTACCGTATGCCGCCTTGCCAACTGCATGAGATTACCAATCGTTATTATTCAAAAGAATCGCTTTGAAACTGGAATATTACTTGGGTACTGAAATTGAAATTGTAAGTCGTATTTTTGTGTGGAAAGATCTTTACGTATTATGTAAGGAACATGGATGGGTTTTGGTCAGTAAAAGTCTGACACTCCCTCCCGCTCCACCCAGAGTGGAAAAAAAAACAAGTGGTACAATTCTTTCTCTTTGTTAGTATGTTTGTTTGTTAATAATGTTTGTTGAAGGAAGTCTCTGGAAAAAAAATTTCGATTACGAAAATTCTTCCACTGTTAACGGCACGTTACGGTACGTTTTGTCCCGAAAAAAACGTACCTAGAACTTGTTCCAATATATAAACCATCCTGATTTTTGCATTTTCAATTATGTAAACCAAACAGGGTGGGTAACTATTCAAACAAATTATTTTTAAATTGAAAAACTTGTTAACAAGTCACTTTAAAAAAAACAGTGAAAAAATGTGCCAACAATATCACTCACACCAGTTATCGGTACCAAAATTCATATATCGGTACCAAAAAATTCATTTTGGTACCGCAACGACGGGACATAAATTTAAAATCTAGGCTTTGAATCCGAAAGAGTTATCACTCGAGTCTTTGTTGCTAATGTGTTCCATCTATCATGCGAATTCTGACGTTATTGGATTTCCCTCTAGGATATGAAAGCCTGGTATAATTTTTGGTTAGGAGTAAGAATTATGGTGGTGTGAAGTGAATTGTCAAGATCAATATTTAATTAAACCGGATAAAATTCTGGTATTCAACTATTGAAATCAGAACTATCCAATATACGAGTAAGTCTCAACAATATAAAATGCTTACTGGCACTTTAAAGAGCGTTCAATAGCGTTCTCGGCTGTTTACCCCAGAGGAAGTAACCACTGTGACTGGTCACGGCTTTCTAAGTACCGATAGCGCTTAGTAAAAACGGTCTCGTCTAGACTGCAGATCACAAAACAGAAACCGTATTTGTGGGAAAGAGAGCCCCAGGTTTTAGTGGGATTTTTTTCACATACATACCCGTTTGTTTCTCCATGCTCTTAATTCATCATTTTACACCGGTAAATTATTACTCTACCGCATCAAATCCAATAAGGGTAAACCGATCCTAATACTAATCCTACTAATATTACAAAGGTGAAAGTTTGTATGTTTGTATGTTTATATGTTTGTATGTTTGTATGTTGGTATGTTTGTATGTTTGTATGTTTGTGTAACAATCAGGCAAAAACGGCTAAAGGGATTTGGATGAAATTTGGCACACAGTAGTTTTTGCGTGAAAGAGTAAGAAAAATCCAAACTTTCGCGTTTATAATATTAGTAATGAAAATCTCGTACAATCTAAAAATTGAGTAATAGGAAAAGAATCGCATTACCAAAAATTTAACCTTTAACCTCGATATTATGCCATTCAAACACAAATTTATTTTAGCACATCTTGATATCTTTTGGAAATTAAATAAACCACGCTAAAGCTATCAATCACCGTTAAGACTTACCCGAAAAGTCAGTAACTCTGTAATCAACTCACGATACGTTACTTTGCCAGAAAATTATCCAAGGCTAGACAAGCGACGACAGCTTAATTACAACTGATAGCATTCACGCTCCACGCCGACTAGTGGATCACAGAGCTATTTCTATGCTAATACCCAAGCGGCCAAGTCCGTTGTAATACGTAATACGTACCCTGGATTGCACGAGGGAAATTGTTTAGAAGATAGCATATCTTTGGAGTTACCGATATGCAATTAGGGCCTGTTAAAGGGTTTGTTTTTTTGAATATGTATTTTTTTAAGAGAACGTTGCCCCACACTAAGAATTTCGCCCGTATCGTGGGTGCATTTACAAACATACAAACTCACATACACAAACAGCCAGAACCGGAACAACTATCTCGAATCGAATCCACGACACGCAGCGCAACAGACGATCGCTCATCCACTGCGCCAACCGTGTCGTCAAATTGAGTTTCGGGTTTATTTGGTTAATATCTGGGCAATGGCCACTGCCTACTCTTTCCACTTTCCACTCATGGCAGTTTTCTGTTGTGGCCTAATCTCTTTTAGAGCTATCTAGTTTGTCTCCCCATTTTCGCCACTGTTTCGCTTTTTATCGCTAACTATTAAAATATCCAGGATATGCAGCGATAATATTCGACATGTGTTGCCTGCCGAACGAACGTTTACGTCTACGAAAATTTGCTTCGACGTAGGTAGTATAATGTTTCTCATGGTGCACGATGAGAATTTGCATTGACGAACGCAGTACTGTTTCTCATAGGTGTCACTGACAGACTGCGTTATTTAGTGTGTCCAGCTTTTATAAATTAAGTAAAAAAAAAATCAAACAACTCCGTAGATTCTAAAAATAAAACTCTTTTACTTGTAGATTTACATTTAAAAAGTCAATAAATATTAATACAGTTGTTGGATTTGCCTAAAAGAATCGTCAAGACGAAAGCAATATTAGTTCAAGACTACCAAAATTCATGCATAATCGATCAAGTAAGAGTTTCTTGGGAAATTCTAGGCGAGAGCAATTGTGCGTGAAATTAATGAAAAGTACTTTATATTAAAAAGTTTTTATGAAGAAAAAATATGCGATGACAGCCTATTTTTTTTTCATAAAAACTTTTTGTATAAAATAATAGTTTCCTTCGCGCATCAAGAACTTGTTTTTATGTCAGTCCACGCTGTCTTACTGTAGTCAAAGGTTCTTCCTGCAATTTTTCACTTTTTTCTTTGTTGCGGCTGTAAGGTGTAGTTAGTTGTTAATTATGGACTCTTGAATAAAGACTCAGCAAAACTGGTGCGATAAAACCAGAGCTTTTGCTTCGTAGGTATTTTAATTTACGTGGAGTGGAGTATTTTTACCACTTTATTTCTGGACACACCGTAAAATATCGATTTAGAATTAATCAAAAAACAAACATTACAGACAAATGCATTTTCAGAGTGGATACTAAAACAGGCCACAGAAGCATCAAGAAATATAACTTGCAAACATTTTGGTCGCATTACTGGAAAGTCAAAGTCGATATTATAAAGTTCCATAATACCTACTATTATGTAACATCTTTATGGAAAAACGAAAGATAGGCTCTTCGACATCCAACAACCCATCCGATATTAATGCTCCAAAGTGAAGATCTGCCATAAAAATCCATAGGTTTATGGGTCGTAACTTTTACCGCTGTTACCTATTGATTTACACCGCTATTTTAGTTATGCCTGTTAAACTGGGGCCATACTAAATTTTTTAGACAATTTTATGAGAAAATCCTACGTCACAGATAAAATAAATCGAACTATTTGCTTGTGGATAGTTCAGACAGGTGGCTAATTGACATCAGAGGACATCAGAGGGCCAATTATACTATTTTTGGAGTTAACTCCTTTAGAAACGATTTTCATATTTAGCCCGCAGTATGTGAAATAATTTGTTATATATTTCATTGGAATGATGTAAATAATGGGAGGAGCTCGTAGCTAAATTATAACAGCCGCACGGACCAATCTTCAAGGTTAAGCAACGCTTGCCGAGGTTGGTCTGTGGGTGACCATATTAACATATCGAGACTCCTCCGTGCCTCGGAAAGCACGTTAAGCCGTTGGTCCCGGCTGTCATTTGTAGATCTTTGGCAGTCGTTACGGATTGTCAGAAGCCAGTAAATCTGACACTAATCTTGCCAAGAAGTACCGTGTTACCCTGTTAATGGGTTGTGGAGGTCTGGTAGGCAGTCGCTCCACGTAAAATACTAGTATTCAGCTGAATCCGGTTTGACTGGGAGCCGACCCCAATATAGTTGGGAAAAGGCTAGGCAGATGATGGAATGATGTAAATAACATAAATAAATATTTATATAGTCTTTGATCATTTTTAAAGATGCTTTCATTTACCCTCTTTTTAAATAATCTATACAATGATAGTTCTTAAGGAGTAAACTCCAGTCGTGGGTCGAAGCTGACACACACACTTTTTTTTGTAGATATGGCTTCTAAATTTTTGTTTATTATCTTATATAATATATCTTAGTTTAATTTTGTAGGTACCGCTTTACTGGGATTTCAAATAGGTCATTACGTTGTCTATCTTTTTGAAACTACTTACCCGTGCGTCGGAGCTGACACACACACTTTTATAAAGAAGGTTTGCATTCACATCACAGTAACAGTCTATCAAAAAGGTAGTTTCCTACCTGTAACTTTGATGTGAACGTTGCGTGCTTAAAAAACTAGCAGAATTGGCCGTTAGAAAAAAAAGAAGAAAGAAAGAAACGTTCGTAAGAGCCAAGCATGACGCATACCTTAAAAAAACGATTGCAATTAGATTTACGCAGAACAAGGAAAATGTGAAAAACAAAAAATGAATTTCTGTAGTATTTCAGATGGTGTGTTAATATTCATCTCATCGTTCGATGTGTCAACCACGCATAACACTAATTCGAAAAAAACATTGCGAGTTTCATTTATAATAAAAGGCATAACAATATGCATTAATGGTCGATTGGCGACAGAATTTTCAAAGGAGACATAAGTGCATCTGTAAAACCGAAATCGAGATAAATTCAGTGGCGGTTACTCGGCGTTTCAGATAAATTAATTCTACGTTGCCCGAGTAAAACAGCCTATGAATGATGATGACATCGTTGTTGACGCTCCGACAATCATCGCAAGTACACAAACAACACACGATCGCATTTGCGTCGTGTTTACGTGAAATAAACATGACGAAACACAGTAACATTTCCATCAGATGAAGTATGCAGGGCTAAAGGAAAAACATTCCTCACTTACTTCACACGACTCCGCTCACAATGAATGAAAAATTCATCATAAATTTCACTTTCAAGAAACTCGCAAACGTTGTCGAGATACTCTCGAATTCACACATGGAGCCAAGACGTAGTTGAAAATGCTTCCAGAGGTAATATTGACATTAATGAATGTGCCAGGCAAATACCTGAGAGTCAAACGGAATCGTGAACGAAGGGTATCTCGAGTGCCTAGGAAATTTGAGGATTGTGGCTGAATTAAATTGAATGTATTTTGCGTTGAAGTGCCTTGCCTGTGTGGAATATTCACTCTGCGAGTGAAAATTTGATTGACGTCAAAGATTATTTTGAGTTAAATTGAGTGTGACGGCGTTTATCATTCACGTTACGGGTTGATGAAGGTTTCACAACTTCAATGCCTTTTTTGGAAACCTTCGTCATTTATAGTTTAAGTTGAAAAAAAGCTAAGCTATTTTCTTTTCTTTTATGAAGGAAATTACAGAATACTGCGTACTGAATATTAAAGAACCGGCCACGTGCGAGTCGGACTCGCGCACAAAGGGTTCCGTACCATTCATTATCTATAAAAAAAACTGCAAATAAATTGTATCCACATAAATATTTATTTTATTTTGTTTTTAGTTTTTGTTGTTATAGCGGCAACAGAAATACATCATCTGTGAAAATTTCAACTGTCTAGCTATTGCGGTTGATGATATATAGTCTGGTGGCAGACAGACACACGGACAGACAGACGGGCAGCGGAGTCTTAGTAATAGGGTCCCGTTTTTACCCTTTGGGTACGGAAACCTAAAAAGGACAAGAGCAAATCAGACTTGCAAGCAAATAATATTTCCAAACGAATAATATTTTATATAACCACTAGCTTATGCCCGCAGCTCCGCCCGCCTGGATGTCAGTTATTGCGTAAAAAAGTAGCATGTAAGCGTAACAGACAGACAGACCGAGAGAGTTACTTTCGCATTTTTATTAATATTTTAAGTAGGGATCAAATTACTCAAGATAGATTGAGGTGGAAAGAGGTAAGGGAGGCCTTTGCCCTGCAGTGGGACACTACGTGCTTATAATTTCTATCAATAATACCAATAATACTAAATATTGATTACTTGATTTTATTTTTAAAAGGCTTAGTAGTTTCGAATATAATAATATGGTAGTTTACTGAAATAACTACATTTTTGTTTAATTTTTCCCCTAAAAGTGACCCCATACTCAAACTTTATTTAATTTACGCGTCCGTATTTCGAACACTGCAGAATTACTATGGATATTATAACTTTCAACTGGATCAGTCCAGGAGATTAGGACAAAATTTGCTGTGACAGACTACACACGAGTAATCTACTCAAAGGACTCCGTATTTTAATACGGACTTTCAAAATCTTCAGAATTCCTACCAGTAGTAATTAAATTTTTATCCAACAAAAACTGAAATTTATTCAAAGCCATAATTCCTTACTATACTCGACACCCATTCTCCCATTTCATTCCCGTACATTAATTCTATGCACAAAAGCTTGTAATTTTGAAGGCATCGATACAATACCTTTTTATCTAATAAATCTTCTAACGCGGAAACTCGCCCGATTTGCTTTGAAGCCTCATCACACACAATACAAGTGGTATCGACCGATCCCATCGACTTGAGGCACTCGGCGAAAGTAATTCTGTTTATTAGCTTCAACTTCAGGGAAATCAACGATTTCTTTTGTTTGAAGACGATTGTAGGCGTTATTAAATGTAGTAAGAGTATCGAGAATAATAATAGATTTCTTCTTTCTAGCACCAGAGAGCGTTTTGAGTACTGACAGGTGGGATTTCAAATTTAAATCACATTATTGACCGGCGGGTTATAATGAAATCCAGTAGAACATTATTGCGCGGCTGTGCCCCAGGCCAATAATGACTCACTTTAGGTTAGGTTTAAAATAAATAAATAAATAAAAATCTTTATTTCAAACATGAATACAAACACATACGACGACACAAAAAAATAATAATAACAATTTGACGTCTTTGATCAGGTGGTGTGATAATGGATATTATTAGTCCGTTGGCAACTGGCCGGTATTAAGTTTAAATCACTGAGATTTTTAGAAAATAGTCTTTTGGTATACTCATGAAAATGTATCTGAGGCTCTTGAAAAAGTTACATTCATCAGCGATAAAGATCAAAACTCCAGAAAATTGTCCACGTCACTTTTCGGTTGCACAATACGCATGTCAAAAAGTTATTGACTACGAGATTTTGAATTCGCCGCTAGAGGCGCTAGTGTAAAAAAAGTAACTTTATTGCTATGCTTATTGCTATGTGAACACGAAAACGGTAGCCCCCATTGTATGCATTGAAAGAGTCACTTTGTGAGGCCCATTTTAATATTCAACCTATCCATAATATTTTCGAACGCAAAAGACAAAAGAAATCGTTGTTTTTTAAATCCATTAAAAAAGGAACAACTTGGCTGTTATATTTTTACCTACGTATGCAGAAAAAACGTTACGTTAATTTATTTTTTTCTGGCATGCCTCTGCTAATGAAGAAACAGAAAGATAAGCATTAATTGTAAAATACCGCTAGCGTACAGGAGACAACAGTGATTATAAAATTAAGCATGCCTCGGCCCTGGAACGTACGCCGATGGCTGGCATGTTGCGTGACTACGGCGCGTGACGGTGAAATAGATGGACACAAAAGACCCATTTGGATGCAACCAAATAAAAATCATTATAAAAATTTTACAGCAATGAATCCGGAAGCAGCGTTCCAGACAAATTGTTTCTACGTTAGAACAGCTTTTTAAAAGTGACACAAAAATGTATTTAAGTTCACGGTTATAAATGTAGTACTAGCGATATTATCGAAAAATAAAAAGCTTTGCTCTGAATTTTGAATGAAGAATAACATGCCTTAAACAATTTGTTATTCTCAAGTTATATAATTATAAAGTTTATTATTATGTAACATGAGAATTACAATTCAAACTGACGATGCCAGTTCAAAGTGACCCGTTTAACGTAACGGCGATGTCATAGATAGGCTAGTAATGACCGATATGTGCTACAAAAGGCATGAATAATGTCGATTAAATTTTATAATAAACTAAATTATATAAAAAAAGAAGAGAAACCTAACTTATTAATAAAAAACTTAGACAATTTCTCCTAAATCTAAATGATAGACATATAAAGTCATAACTTAAGTAAGATTAATCAATAAATTATAAAATAGTTGTTTTTTAAGTAATGTTATAAAATTAACATTAATGCTCCTCTCTCCTAACTCACTTATTTTCTGTGCCTGGTAAACTTATAGTTAGATCTTAAGGACCCTTCATATGATCTAACTATAAGTGTACCACCTAAGAATACCTACATGTGGAATGCAATAAAAGTATTAAGTATTGAATTTACGAGTATTCTATTCTACTTTTGCTACTTCTAAAATCCATTGCGCCTTCTGTATATTTTTACATAGTGGCATGACCCCACCCGTATTCTCAGCACGATCTCCTCATCAGTTTCGACCGCACAAAGCTTGTCCTGCACATTTAAATAATAAACTTTAAGTAAAAAACGAAGCTTTGTAGCATACTTCTTTTTCCTTCTAAAGTTAGTTCGTAAGATTTGGGAATGTGACATAAATTGAGAATATAAATAACTTGCAAGTTTTAATTTAGTTTCCCTACTCCTCGTTGCGAGGAATTCTCGCAGCAAGAGAATTGTGAACTATTTAGTATAGAATCTACGTGTTATACGTGCGTTATTCTATAAAATATTATCTACACAAAAAATAAAATTGAAGTATTTTTTTATAATATCTAAATAACAGCAGCAGATTGATGACTAGATCAGATTGATTGATGTCCCATGTACTAAACAGCTGTTTTTTCTGAGATTATGGTTTTGGCTTCATAGTCTAAGTTGTTCCTAAAAAGGAGTCGTTGTACTCATCATTAAATGAGTACAACGACTTTTATTTAGGTTCAAATTGTGTCTGTATGTCTGTTTGTTCCGTCTTATTTTGTTTTGGTATTGGTTTTAAATTTATATTATTACCTATAATTTCCAGAACAACAAGTCCGATTTTGACGGGATTTTCACTGGCAGATGGCTGATATTTTACGGAGTAACACATTTTTGAAAAAGAACTTGCGTTATAAAAAGGATTAGGGTTCCGTGCAAAAAATGACTAGGTACCCAAAAAAACCCGTTGCACGTAGGCGAAGCCGCGAGCAGTATCAAGTTTATTAATAAGAAGTTAATCCATATTAACCCGTACCCACCTAACAGGCTTGCTTGAAGTACTTTTCATTACAAACTTACAAAACTATACGAATTCAAACTGCTACAGATCTTAGAAACTGCCAGCTTGAGCAAGATAAACACAGTTTTTTTTAGTATAAAACCTTTTTGTACCTTTCAATAGACCTTTCAAAATAAAGTCATCTTACCTTTTGCTCACAGAAAGCCCATATTAAATTATCAACGACTCTTCCAACATCGATTTCGAATCAGGACATCGTAAATTCTGGAGCCTTACCTTATAATATTACTGAGTTTTCAGTAATAATCGAATTATACTAATATCATTTAGCTCACCTTAGGATCATTCAGAGAGATGACGACATATCCTCATTTCCTGGCACAGAATTTTACGACATCATTCCCTTATCACAACGGAGCAGGCTGGAAATTCTAAATTTTTATTAAATATTCCACCATTTGTAAGCCAAGTCGAGGTATATTAATGTATTTAAGTAAGATGAGAATAGTATTTTTTTCACGATATTTTCCGCCGATGAAGAATAATATTGAAGTTCTGTGCGGTTGGTTTAATTCGATTAAATTCCACTGATTTATTCAAAACATAATTTCATGTGCTAACTTTTTAGTTCTTATAAGGGAGGTGAAGTGCTTATTCCTATGACTAAACCAGTATACTATTGTAGTCTTTGGACTAAACATTGTTTAAGATATAGACATCATGTTTGAAGGTAATCAAATCATATAAATGTACATTATTTTAATGTTACCCAAGAGTTGGTAACATTCAAATAAATAAATAAAAAGCTTTATTTTCTAGACGGTATCTAGTGAAAATCTATCTCCTTTCGTTCAGTCCATCCAAAGGATGTCTGTAAGAGATTGCCCTGTGCGATAAGACTGTCCTTTTTACACTTGGTTTTATAAAATAAATATTAATATTTGTCCTGTTCTTATTATGAAGTGTACAATAAAGTAGATCATTATAGAGATTTAATGAATGAATAAATGAAATTAAATATGTTAATAAATTATTATGTTTAAGAAGGTCAAAAGACAAGAATAAAAAAAAAAAAATGAAATATTTTTACAACTACCTACCTACATAAGTTACCTACGTCATTACCATGTCAGTGCGATCGCGTGCTTTTTCTATCCGGTAGTTCTTTCATAGTCCACAATAGATAAATGCTGGATATTTACAGTGCTAAAATATCAATTTACTCAATAATTACATGAAATTGTACCATTTCGTGAGCAATCAAATCATTAACTTTAAACCTCTTCTATTCAATTTTCATATTTTCACAGATTTGATAGCTCAAAATTGTCGAATTTAAATCTGTAATGCTTCCGAGTTAAAATTATTTCAAGGCTGTTATGGTGAGGTTTTTTGCAAAAAAAACTGCAATGATGTATGATATTCAATGTAGTTTTCAAAAAATAGAAAAATGTATATAGTAACTGTTAAAAAAGGAATTGGACTGACAATAATGAGGTCAAATAATAGTTGCATTGAACTAATGTAACTCCTCATACTAGCCTCACCTATAGATAAGGCTAGTTTGAGGATTCCCAGAGAAATGCTATCTGAAAAAATATGAGGGCGACATTTGTCTGGCAGTGAGGCATTTTATGCTAATAAAAAATATTTAAGTATTTTCAAAAACTCCACTTAAAGGAATAACATAAAAAATTTAGTCGATCAAGCATTATTTTACTCGATTTAATGTGTTGACATAGTTTTAAAAAGTTTATTCCATTAGCTATTCTTCAAGTTTATTTCTAGCTCGCTTCTTTGCAATGATAAGCATTTTTGCGTTTTTGATTAAGATCATACTTGTAAACACAGAGACGATAAGTTCAAAATTTTTAACGCGTTACCACGTTCTTTGTAGCTAAACGTTCAACAATTTTCTGGTAGTTAGACAGCGCTGTCAATAATTGTATGGATTTATGCAAGTACAATATATATGCTCATGATTACATTTTTCATTGTCAGTGTCAACATTTGAATCAACATGTATCGTTTTGTAATTTTGAGCTTCGTCATAGGCACAGCATTGGTAAGACGATTTGGATTAGCTAAAAATAATATTTAGTAAATTTTCTACGGCATGGAAGGCCTTTGCCCAGGAGTGGGACAATTCAGGCTGACGGAAAATATGGGATAAAGTAAATCTGAAAACATGAGTGATAAATTTAATACACGTGATACAAATGATCAGTATTTACATAACTTGAAAAAATATAGGAAAGAGCTGTTTTTTTTTCACGATCCTTATGTTGATCACTTTAAAGTCGTTCATGTAACCACCCTAAATATTGGCAATGAATTAAAATTTCAACCTCTGTGCTATACTTTACAGGCTGAGCGTTTGGACAAGAAACAATGCGGGAGAGTTTTTCGCCCAGTAAGTATTCACACCATCATTCTTTACATACGGTTCAACGTACATTCCCAAGATTGAGAAGTCTTTATGCGGTTTTTAGCAGGCTTCTGAATTTGGGTGTGAGTCATTGTGGTAAAAGGATTAGTCAGCTAGACTCTACGTTACCGAGTGCTAGCTGTCCAGGGTGCGCCAGACGTTTAGAATTTATTGTGCCCTGGCTGTTGGGAGTGTCATGCTCACTCAAGTCTCTCTAATGGTGCAGTTTGTGTTTCATTCATCATTTGGCTCCGTCAGCTGGGACTGGTCATGTCTCAACTGCCACGGTTTGTTTTAATTTGTTAGTATTTTGAATTGTTCCTTTTTTGCTTTTGTCGTGCACGTCTTTTTACATCGTTCTCACATGTCTATGAATCATTTCAACAAGAACAATGTAACCACAACTTTGTAATAATTAATTGATTCAAAAGAGTGTCCATGGAGTTTCTTGTACGTTCTTCTCCACAGAGATCTACGCTTTGGAACGTGCAAATAGCTTCACCTCTTTGACGGACCGACCTTGACAATTCAAAAGAAACAAAAGTGCCTGTAAATGGTTTAATTGAAATAAATGTTGACTTTGACTTTGACTTTGAATCGCAATACGATATTTTTAACGCCGATCGTGAGGCTCCTTCCATACACCACGATGACAACACCAAAACAGGACAGCCAGGACAGACAGGTTGTTCAATACTGGTCAGACAAAATCTAATACGAGTCAATCGATACGAAAAAAAGAAGAAGCAGGTTTCTAGAAATAAATAGACGACGTGACAAAAAATAAAATCAAGTCAAGTGATGCAATTGGCTGTTAAATAATCAGCCAACTAATTACGACAGCTAAACACGTCCGGTCAATTTATCACATTAATATTTTGCGAAAATTTTCATTACAGAAACTGGATCTTAGTCAATCATTCCTACACTTCGAAAGAATCTCTAAAGAATAATCTCTTTAACGGCCGCTTTCTATAATATATCTCAATCCCAATCTTGATCCCGATCCTTGTCTGTAACCAATCAAAGGTGAGGATTGTGTAGTGAATCACACAAACTCGGCCGTTGATTGGTTACAGACAAGGATCGGGATCAAGATTGGGATTGAGATATATTATAGAAAGCGGCCGTAAGAGACGAATTCGATACCTAACATAATCTTATTTTTCTGAGGACCATCATAATGTAGGTGTTTTTAAATTTGTGATTATTTTGTTTCAGAATGCAATGCTCTGTTGCCAGAAGAATTCTGACACTATTTACAAGCTCATCATGTCAGATGACATAAGCAACTGTTTTCAACTTTCAAAAGACCCTGTTACAGTCAGTATATCAATGTTATTTACAAGTACTTTTATCAACGGCTTTTATCATTCGAATTCGTTCTGCTGGAGAAGCGTTAATATTATTATAATGAACAAGCATATATTATCTTGCATATTTTTATAAAATATTATGTTTGTGCAAGACACGCAGAAAAAGCCCTTAACTCAAATTGTAAAAGGACCATAATTATCTTGTACCTTGCTACATTTAATTTTATTTTTCAGTGTGAACGTGAAATATGTATCGCTCAAAAGAAGGGTTTTGCTACGGATGATAAGAAAATAGACAAGACAAAACTAGAAGAACTTATGAACAAAGACTTAGGGTCCGATCCTGAGCTACTGGCTGATGTGAAATCGAAATGTCTCAATGGAGATTTCGAAAAGTATGCACCACCGGAGTTTTGTAACTTTATGAAGATGAGGCACTGTGTTTCTATACAAATGCTTAATGTAAGTAATTATTCTTCGAAGCAACAGTTGTATTGTTTTTTTATTTTAATCCCAGTAATCATCATAAATTATTTTAGCTTAGATTCCTCCGTTGCTGTTGTTGTATGTCTCCCCTTTTTCTGCCATGCCTAGCATAGCCCTTCCATTGTAATTTGGGTGACTTAAAGCCTTCTGACGATTTTTTATCCCAGTAGTCATCATCATCATCATCATATCAGCCGAAAGACGTCCACTGCTGGACATAGGCCTCCCCCAAGTGTCGCCACAACAACCGGTCCTATGCGTCTCGCATCCATCGGTTACCCGCGACCCTCACCAGGTCATCGGTCCACCTTGTGGGAGGCCTTCCAACGCTGCGTCTTCCGGTACGCGGTCGCCACTCCAAAACCAGTAGTAATCCAGAAATTTTCTCGAATATCCTTTCTTTTATGTCAATATTCTCGTTTGAAATATCATAATCTCCGTTTTACTGTCATCATTTTATTTCATTTCCTCATTCCTCAGTCGTTATTCTGGCACTAATTTTATTTTTTGATCGCAGCACTGCCTAGAATGGAATGGCAACGCCGAATGCCAGGAAATTAAGAGATTAGTAGCAGAATGTGTGAAAATTATTTCGTGAACATTGTATTTGACGGAAAAAAGCTAAGAATGGATTGGAAGCGATGGAAATCACTGATTAAATTAAACTGGAGGAATTCGATTTTGTTTTATTTTTGAGTCTTCTCATAATGTTAAGTAAGATTAATGTTGATAAAAACGCCACCCGGCTGAAAATTAATGCCAAAATGTTCGAATAAGAGTTAAACATCTCTTAGATTATTTATTACCTGTGTAAAAAATGTGTAACGACCGTATTTTATAAAATACAATGTCAAATGTTAATGACCGGCCGGGTACTCGTTGTTTAAATGTTTAAACAACGAGTACCCGGCTAATCATTGTGCAACATTTCATGATTCATCTATTCATAGATGAATCATGGAATGGTGCACAATGTATTTAAATCATGCGACGCAATGTGATCTAAGAGATGGAATCGGTGCACCACCGCCACGCCTATGATGTTATATATTACATAGGGACTAGCTTTTCCCCAGGCTTCACTCGCGTGACTTGTCATACATGGACATTTTTCCGAGAATGAATAGCTTATGACACCCAGCAATTGTCTTGCTTTCTATCAATGAAATATTTTACCTTGTTAAAGTATTAATTTAGATTAACTCACTATTTTTGAATTTAAAATTGAGGAGCTCGTGACAGCCACATGGGTCGAGCTTCAAGGTTAAGCAACGTTTGCTAAGGTCGGTCTGTGGATGGGTGACCATCTTGAAATACTGAGACTCCTCCATGCCTCGGATAGCACGTTAAGCCGTTAGTCCCAGCTGTCATTTGCAAATCTTTGGCAATTTTTACGGATTGCCAGAAGCCAGAAAATCTGACTCCAGTCTTGCTAAGAAGTACCGTCTTACCCCATTAATGGGTTGTGGAGGTCTGGTAGGCAGCCACTCCACGTAAAATAATGGTATTCAGCTGAATCTTTTAACTGGAAGACGATCCCAATATGTTTAGGAAAAGGCTAGGCAGACGACTTAAATTTAGAATCCGAGATGATTATCAAATTGTGAAACGACAAACTCTATGTGATACGCATCAAAGTTCAAATTCCGTTGCAACCCGTAGTTCTAGTGTCCTTTAAAAACAAATGGTCATTTAAAATTATTTGAATGATATTTGAGTTGTGGAGGATTATAAGTCATAATACTGCTTTTATAAAGAGTAGTTTGGACTGTAAGCAGGACCCACGATGCTAATAATAAAACGCTCATTGTTATTGTGACCTTACAGACAACTAAACTCACATTATTTTCAATAGAAAGACATAATAATTTATTATTACAATAACTCAATGCAGTGTAACTATTTTCTGGTATTTAGGTAGCGCTGAAAATAAATAAAATTATGAATTTGCCGTATATATGCTGGAGATTTTATCGCTCAGTATCAGTATTAAAACTATTTACGGTGCAATATGTATCGTCTTCTGATTTTGAGCATTGTTACAATCACAGCCGCTTTGGTAAGATGTTATATTTACATACACAAGTCACCTTTAGATTTAACCCTAACCAAATTTACACATCAATATTTCCATTAGTTTGATTCTGGCAAAGAGATTAAAAAAGTGGCTAAATAATAACTGCCGTACTGTTCGATTTTTGAAGTTAATCAACGCTAATCTCGAGAAGTTTGGATCTGGCTGTTTGTGTATATGAGTTTATATGTTTGTTAACGCACCCATAATACAGGAGAAATTCCTAGTGTGGGGCAACGTTTTTATATAAAAAAAAAATCTCGGGAAGTACGGTAGTGGTTGCGGCTGTCATTTGTAAATCTATGACTGTTCCCACGAGTTAACCAGTCTTGCCGTGATGCCAAGCAACTGCTTTGTGATGGTCAAACTGGTCGCTCCAGCTTAAATACTGGTCCAATCATAGGCACGAATCTTGAGGGCTGACCTTCATCTGCGCAGAAGTGAATTATTGGGTCTTTTTAGTGGTATGAGGTGAGGCGCGGGAGCGGTTGAATCATATTGTCGTACAGTGATTGGCCAGTCGTGCGTAGCCTCATTGTTTCCAGTGTAGGATGCGCAAAGCGATCCCCACTCTACCGCCGAGCGCTCAAGATCCGAACCTTACTCAGCTGCATACGATTAGACAAGAGATCAATCCCAATATGGAAGGGATTGCGTGGGAGTTTAATTGTTTGATTATGACATTGACTGAATGATTTTTTCTTAATGGTAGATATACATTAGAGAAAACAAATAAAAAGAAAAACTTAAGTTTTTTTTTTGTAAATATGACCTCATAAAACGACTAAAAACTTCCGAAGAAATTTCTTTTCAAGCAAAATGCAAAATGCAAAATTGCAAAATTAAGATTTTTTTTTTTAAATCTTAATTTTAAGTTTTGAAATTTTTTCCCTAATGTAGGTATATCATAAGTTGTCAAAAAAACATCCTGGTAAAGTAGTAAAATTTGAAATTTTCTCTTTCCAGGCTGATGTAGACAAGAGAGAATGTGAAAAAATATTTGACGATGTAAGTACACACTTAATAATAATTAATTTCTTTTGTTTTAATTTTTAATACGTGCACAAATAACAAATCAATTTATAACGATTTTATTTTTATTCAAATATCTTGCATAATGTTGTAGCGTGCAACTCGTTGTTGTAAGAAAACTTCAGAGCTTCTGGATAAATTCATGAAGTCTGAGGACTTAAAGGAATGCTTTCAAGTTATCATGGACCCAGCTTTAGTAAGTACTAGCTTTACTAGCGCGGCTTTGCTCGCGTTAAATCCTATAACCGTTTATACATTCGGTTTAGTAGTGTAGGCGTGAAAACATAACAAACAAACAAAGTCACTTCCTGTCCTGCCTGCCTAACTGCATCAATGGATTTTTGAAAAATCGAATTCCTGGGTAGGAATACCCAGGAATTGAACCAGTTTATTTAAGGAAAAAAAATACACCAATTATTAGCTCTTTCCTTTAGTTTGCCATGTGTTATTACTTCTCAGAATTTGATCCTTATTAGCGACACTTTCGGATGGTGTAATAATACAGGATGTTTTTTTTAAATCGGTTTTTCAAAAATCCAATGATGCAGTTTTAGTTTTCATCAAAATTGGACTCGAGACTTCTTTCAGTATTTTTCAAAATTTCGCATAGTTTTGGATTCGCCACCACAGCGCTTTGCTTCACAGATAGAAGAATTATGCTACTAAGCGACAATGACCATTTTTTTGTCAGCAAACTATAGCAGAAGCCAGAAAACCTGACAACAATCTTGCCAGAGGCATCGCGTAACCCAGCTATTGGGTTGAGGAGGCCTGATATTATGATGTCGCTGCGTGGAGCTGAATTTTTAGTACAACTTAATTTTTCATGATGTTTTCCAGTGTGAGCACGACCTTTGTGTAGCCAAAAAGAGGGGCTATGCAACTGATGACAAAAAATTAGACAAGAAAAAGTTGGAAGAAATTCTTACAAAGGACTTTGGATCCGATGCAAATCTTATGAAAGATTTAAAATCAAATTGTTTTAATGGTGACCTCGATAACTACGGACCACCGGAGTTTTGTGACTTTTTCAAAATGAGAATTTGTTTTTCTGTACAAATGTTGAAAGTAAGTATAGACAGTTTGTTCAATTTTTTTTTTTTTTAAGGATGAGAAATCACCAAATGACTCCTTCCGCTTTGGGTGGAGTGGCAGGGAGTGTCAGACTCTTACGGACTAAAACCCACCCCTACTTCTCCTAGTGCCTTTTGCGTTCCAGGGCCGCGGTAACTCTTTCGAACAAAATCCGCGACCCTGCCTAACGGGCCCCTACTCCTATGCTGACATCTCTTTGAGGCGCGTGTGGAACACAACGCGCCGTCGGCTCAGGCCTGGCTTTGATCGGACGGCGAGCCACCCAACGCTCGCCGTCCGCAGACCCGCACCTACGGTGGCCGGGAATCGCCCAGCGACTCCCGATGCCCGGTGCTTCTCCCTATGACAGTTTGTTCTCTAGGACGTAAAAGAATACCACTATCCCATCACTTCCCGTAGGTGGCGTAAGAGGCGACTAACGTCAGAAAATGGGCAGCAGCAGTCTCTGCTGCCTGCCAAGCGTAGCCATTATGGCAAACCCCCCCGATTTAGGGATGGCCTGTAGTTTTTCCAACTCGTTAACAATTTTTTTTTTTTTACAGCACTGTCCCGAATGGAACATCAATGATGTTTGCAACGAAATCAGGGGATTAGTACAACAATGTGGAAAAACTATGATGTAATAGATTCCCTGAATGTACATGGAGTGCTTAGGATTATATTGAACTGGATCACTTTTATTCTTGTTTGTAATCCTAAGCCTTTTCAGAAAATATTAAAATTGCTAATTATACCTGTTATGTTAAATTCAAAATAAATAATAGAATCATTACAAACTGCATTTATGCGTGATAAATTATTTTAACATTTTGTAAATAAATAAGTGGCATTATTAGCCTATAATATTCTCAATGCTGGAAAGCAGGCCTCCTCTCCAAGTTCCGTCCCAAACATTCAATAAACTGGATTTCTTATCACTCAACGTTATGTCCGATTTCAGTATCCTGTTTACTGTATTCAAAACAAAGCAGACTACGATGAAAAGCCTATCTGACAGTACCTATAATATATTTGAATTCGGAGTTCAAGAAAATTTTTCAAATATTGGAACGACAAATTCTATGTCATACCTAGACATATATTTCGTAAAAATCTGATGAAAAGCATTCGAGGTAGACGATTAAATTGATACGGACTGGTTAGAATGTTTGGGGGTACTAACAATAAAAAGTGAAAACTTAAAAAGTCAATAGGTACTTGAGTCGGTGGCGAGTGCGGTGGATTCAAATTAACTCAAATTTTAAATACAATTCGTGTATACATTAGCAAAAGTAAAGAGATGATAGCTGCTGCTTAAGTTTTAACCGATCTGAATAGCAGAAATGCACATGGCAACAACGATGTGCGACGTGACAACAGCAAACAACATGTGTAACAATTTTAGTTAGGTATGTCTTTTATCTTCGCGAGTGTAGTGATCAGTCAGATCAGTGAGTGTTTGAGTTACAATAGGTAATTCTTGCACTAAACGTCACCTGGCCTGAAAAATATTATGGTAGGGGAATCCCTAAAACCATGTGTGAAACATGCATCTATCAATGACGCTCTATGGTAGTGTGTATTTAAAAACATGCAATGCAACGTTCGTTAGATCGAATCTGTGCACAGCTGTCGATATTATTGTTTAATTCATCATCAAAATTAACTTATTGGTACTCACGACTTTGCTCACGTGATGGTGATTGAATTGATATTATTATTAATCTTATTTTTTTTAATTCTCACGTAAATTATTACGTGTAGATGTGCAGTACTTATTGCACTTCTACACTAGTATTTTAATATTGTATAACATGCTTGTTTTTTTTTTATTTGGTAAACAGTCAAACTGATGCCCGGCCAAAGCTGATTTTAATTTCTGCTTTTGAAATGTACTTATAAAAAATATTTTTGTGAAATAGATAATTTTAAAACTAATAATAAATATGTAAGTACATATCATATTTGGGCAAGAGTTGTGTGGAAAAGGGAGAGGGAGGCCTTTGCCCAGCAGTGGAACAAAATAGGCTAGGTAGATAGATGTCTTATTTTAAATACTTAACTCACGATACGAGTGTACACTTAAAATAAAAACTCCTAACTAAGTAAACCCATAACCTAATAATGAATTAATTCGGAAACCCAAAGAAAATTGCAAGACTAGATTATTAGAAACAGGAAACGAATTTGGGACCACCTGGGAAGTTTATTTGTTGACGTATGTGTGCCTCGGCTTCGCCTCGGCCCACATTTACACGTTCGTCCATCAATGCCTCTTTTGCTGGCCGCTGCAATAATAATTTTTCCCGCGTTAAAGTGTTCATTTGTTTTTTTTTTCAATAAAAAGCTTTCTATTTGCAAGCCAGCTCGAAATTTTAAAAAAAAAACCATTGATTAATTACTTCCTTGGTTGTCATTTTTTGGAGTAAATGATCATTCCATTTTTTAATTACACGACACATATATGAGTTTACTATGTAATTTATTTGGCCGCTAAAACACGAGAGATTTGGATTTTCATACAACTTTTGCCAGCTGCTGCACGCATGTATTTGGCCAGTACAGCAATTTCGATTTATCTCGAAGAAACATATTAAACGTTCTCACAGTTTGGTCTCTAAAACCACCTCCCATTTATCCTCTACCGTACCTATAACTGTCGTTAATTGACTCATTTCAAAGCTATTGTTCATCATCGCTAATCGGCAGTGGTCTGACAACCACCTAATTTGAATGCGAGGTGCCAATCAAAAGCACGTTAACCATTGATTGTTATAAAACGTGGCAAATCTAAAATGAAATCTTATGTACTTGGTTTAGGATTCGGATTTGCTTGGATTAAGTTCTTGTTATCAGTCTAACAGTATGCAAAAAATCCTTCAAGTCGACGATGGAATGGACTTAATTCTACTACTAACCTTTGTCATTTCCAAATATAAAAGTTGGACCAACTTGGAAATAAATCTGATGTTTCACATATCGTTTGAAATATCTCAATCAGTCGAGCCATCTTCGAGTAATGGGTGAACACCAAAAAATACGCAACGAATTGAGAATTGCTCATCTATCCCTATTTATTAAGAGGTATTTGCTTTTCCGTGATATAAATTGAATGGGATAAATAAAACAATTTTCTATTTATAAAAAAAAACGTTTTTATTATTCAATGACAAAAACTCACGGTTCTCATAAACACACAGACGGAATAATTCACACTTTTTTTTAACACAGAAACGTGACAATAATAGTTGTTATTACTCAATAGAATGCTACAATTTTCTGGTAGTTAGGCAGGACGGGCAATAAATTATAGATTTATTCAAGTATAAATATATGCTCATGATTACATTTTTCAGTGTCAGTGTTAAGCGTTTGGTTCGACATGTATCGTCTTGTGATTTTGAGTGTCGTAGCAGTTACAGCTGTGGTAAGACTTTTGTTTAATATGGACCGTAAAACACCCAAAATAATGATGTTTTCTAATTGTATTGCTAATTACTAATATCGCACTCAACATGTTAAAAACTTTAAGTTAACGAATAGCTGAAAGTGAAAAATCAGCAGTGAGTAATTGAGTACAGAGTAACAAATATTTCGTAAAGATAACTTAAGAGCGTTTACGCCTTACGGCATTTCATACAAACTTTCAAGTCCATAGTTTTCGAAATGAATGAACCGATTTTAACGAAACTTTCTACGCATAAGCAGGATCATAGGTCTAAAAAGTTATCACAGAACAGTTTTGAAATGTCTTATTGAAAAAAAGGAAACGTTAAAATCAATCGAATTTAGTTGTAACACTATTTATTGAAAATTTATGAAATGCCGTACGTCGTAAACGCTCTTAAGTATATTAATTTATTATCCAACGTAAACTCATTTCATTCAATTCCCATTTATTATACATACCTACCATCTTATATCATGACAATGAGTTTCGCTGCTCGTTTAAAATGAATTTCAGCCTAAAAATGAAACCGTTGTTTTTTTTAACGTAAGCGTTATCCTATATTAAACCATTATTTTACAGGCTGCCGACATGGAGAAGAAAGATTGTGCACGAATGTTTCACCCTGTAAGTAGTCACCTTTTTCCTAAGGAGAGAGTGTCAGACTCTTACTGGTTAAAACCCATCCGTGTTCCTCCAAATAACCCTTTGCGTTCCAGGGCCCCGATGACTCTTTCGAACAAATTCCGCAACCTTTTTTTCATAGATGGAAAATCATCAAATGACTTCTCGCGCTCTGGTCTGAGCGGCAGACTCTTACTGACTAAAACCCATCCGTGCCCATCCGTGCTCCTCCTAGTGCCCTTTGCTTTTCAGGGCCGCGGTAACTCTTTCGAACATAATCCACAACTCTGGCAGGCTCTGACCCTAACGGGCCCCGTCTACTATGCTGACATCTCTTTGAGGCGCGCATGGAACACAACGCGCCGTCGACCCGACCGACCCAACGCTCGCCGTCCGCAGACCCGTGCCTACGGTGGCCGGGAATCGCCCTGCGACTCCCGACGCCCGGCGCCCGGGGCGTCTCCCTATGTTGCGGCGGCTGAGGCTGGCAGGAATTAGACACCTACATTTGTAAAAATGTCCAAGCATTTTATTGCTTTCAGAATAACTTCTACATCATTTTAATACTTAACTATCCTTAGAAAAATTGGATTTAAATAAGTGTTATTTCCCAAATATTTAATAGATATTACAGTCCATTTTGGCATTGACAGTGTTTTAATTATTTATTTTGCTTCAAGAGCTCTCACTCCTCTTGATATTTCATATAAACTAGCTATTCCTGATCCCTGGAAATAGATTGTTGGATTATAATAAAAAAAAATTAAAGAACTTTTTTGAAAAAAAAAAAGAAAGATAATGATTTTAATATCTTTTAAATTAAACATAAAATATCGTTCTCACTGTCGTTCTAAACTTTCTAAAATAGTTTAATTCATTTCTGTAAATAGGGAATTTATATAAAGTACCGTGAGGAATAACACTCGTAAGGAATTTTCTGCAGTGTAATGATGCAAGAAGCATTTTACTGAACAGCCGTTGACTGCAAATGCAACTTTTAGTCTTCTATTTATGAAATTCTTTTTTTTCTAGCATTCAGTTCGTTGTTGCAAGAAAAGTTCTGAAATTAAGGAAAAAATCATGATGGCTGAGGACTTGAAGGAATGCTTTCAACTACCTAAGGACCCAGTCAAAGTAAGTACCATTGCTAAAACGGGCTTAGCTCACTACCAAATGTTCTTTCTCTTTGAAGCGAAAAAGTGAAAAATTGAAGCAGGATTTTATTTGCTTAAAAAAGTATGTACTCGTATTGTAATATTCTTTATTGTTTTTTTCAGTGCGAACACGAAGTTTGTATAGCTAAGAAGAGAGGTTTCGCTACAGATGACGGCAAATTAGATTTGACAAAATTAGAAGAACTGATGACCAAAGATATTGATGACAAGGACCTATTGGCAGATATGAAAACTAATTGCTTCAATGGAGACCTTGAGAAATATGGGCCTCCTGATTTCTGTGACTTTATGAAAATGAAGCACTGCGCTTCCATGCAAATTTTGAACGTAAGTAAAAATTCATACACTTTTAACTTTTTCTTATCATGTGGGCAGTAAGGTCTAACGAATCCACATACCCTAGTGTCAGAGTTTCTAAACCGCCTCAAGGGTCAACTATATATACGGTTGAGTGTGAATGGTTTTAGACCAAAAAAAGAAAAATCAAATAATTTGAAAATGTTGATAAAATATTGGGGAGACAAAGAAAAGAGTAGAAACTCTTTCACTTTTCGTTCAAAAACAACAGGTACAGCAGGAATCGAGGAAGCATTCGCAAGTTAAGTCTAAGCCGATTACTGCATCAATTTGTGTGTAGCCAGATGCAAAATGATATGGTTTAAAGAACTACCTTAGAAGAGACCAAAGATTTGTTGAGGATTTCGGGAATTCACTAGATGAGTCGATCACAGGGTCGATGGATATAGGCCAAACTTTGGAAAAGCCTATTTTCACCAGTCGACGTCTTTAGATTTTTTTTTAATTATCTTTGATAGGCACGCGCTTGACCACTATCTCACCTGATGGTATGCGATGATGTGGTCGAAGATGGAGCACGCTTGCCTAGAAATAACCTATTCACTCATCATGACCCAGGTTGTAGCTATCAGGAAACACAGACTCGTGCAGGGAATTTCACTCCTTAGCTGTACGCACAATGAATGTGTTCACAAAACGATTTGTGCGTGTGGGTTCACCGTGTTCAACAACAAGAATGACACGAAAATGATGAAGAAAACAACCAATGACGTCACTAATTTTGTATTTCTGTTTCCAGCATTGCCCTGAATGGAACGACTTCGGTGACTGCAATCAACTTAAAGGAGTAGTCGCAGAGTGTGTAAAATTATTTGCATAAATATTTTCTGTTGGAAAAGACGCCATGAAAATACAAGAACTAATGATTATTTTTATGGAGTACAATAAAATTACACTAAATGGTGCACTTTATTTCTATTTATTTCTCAACAGTTAATTCTTGTTAATAAATTGTTTTTATTGTTGAATTTAAAAAAAATCCAGTTAGATACACATATCTCCGGCTGAAAGTACTTACTACATTTAGAAAGAGCTAATAAAATATAAATTAAATAAAACCTTCGTGAGTCAAATTTTGAAAATAACCTGCTCACACACAACACTATAGTTCCTTCAAAATGGTTCACTCTTTAAAATTAAATCACGCTCAAGCCCCATTTTTCCAAGTAAGTCTCCATATCAAATTCTCCTCCAATTAAAAAGATTCAATACTTAATTTCAATATTTCTAATACTTAATTACAAAAATAGTTATAGTTATAGCAGAAACGTCAATTTGAAAGCAAGAACTGAACAATTGGCGTTACACATTGGGGATACACATCATGTGCGAAAACTGTCCATTGCTGCAACCAGTTAATTTTGGCCTCAAACGAGGCCAGTTCGTTAATTTACCTTTACGCTACTATTTCTTTAGTTTTAGGGTGAGGTGCTGCTTGTTCTATTCGTGTCGATTGACTCATATTTAATTTTGTCCGACCAGTATTAAACAACCTATAATATATATAGCCTATAGCTCTATAATTAGCCACGTTTAGTGTGTGGACGACGGACAGTTAAGGAGGTGTCACCTGTAGTGTGAAGGGGCAGCGGGAAGAGGGGCCACACTAGAACTACGACTGTCATGGGTGAAGAATGCCCTTTTAGGCCAGATTACTGTTACAGTGACCAATCTGGGGGTGCAGTCAGCTAAGAGAGTTCCAGATTGACCTCTGCAGTTTGTGTTTAGGGGGTAAATGTTCTGCCGGGGTGATGAAGTATGGAAGGGTAGGGTGTTTGACTCCAAAGTCACTCACTGTGCTCTAAAGAGGCCTTACATCTCTTTAAGCTTTAACGACTCTTCAGACGTGCAGGTATTTGATGGTGCCCATGCAGATAGTGACGGCCATCTCCTTCATGTTTGCCTTTCTCAGAGAACATTTGGTGGAGCTATCTATGCCTCCACCATATTATGTTCTCCACCATAATAATATAATACGACATCGTGAGAGGGGTAGGCAAACGGTCACGATGCGACAGGTATCTGGAATGGTCCTGATATCTGGAACCTGGAAACCAAGGGGGTTTCCAGGTTCCTGTAGATATCAGGGACCTATCCAAAGTAATGCTCAGGTAGCGAGGTTCAGAACAGTTGTGTACGTCAACGCCATGCCACGAGCTACTTAAAGCCCAATGGCTGACTGTTGCCAAGGAGGAAAACACAGGAGTGGATTTTGGAAGAGTTTGGCCGCTGTGTATTTTTGCTGTAGAACTTTCCAAGTTTAAATGTTTCCTGATCTTCCATCAGTTCTTTGGCCTGTTCAAAAGTAGGTATCTGAGCGGCTAAAGCAAGGTCGTCTTTGCGTTTTTGACTAGGCAGGTCATTCGTGTAGATTTTAAACAGGACTGGGGCATGCTACCTTGGTGTAATCCGTTTTTTGACAGCGCCACCAACTTTTCTATTGCCAAGATGAACCAGAAAGCGACGGTCATTCAGAATAGCGCCCAGAATATGCACGAGACTTATAGCCTTTGTGAGTTTGACTCTTGTTCCGAATTTTGGCAGAAGACGTTCGATGTTGACTGTGTCATAGGCTGCTGAAAGGTCAACGAATACAACATAGGTGACACAGTTCGTCTCGAAACTGTGATAGACAAATTGAGTCAGTTTGAGGGTCTGGTTGGTACAGGACTTTCCTGGCCTGAAGCCAGTTGCCAAGCTGACCTGAGGTGTTACTAAAGAAAGTATTGAAACTTATGTTGTTTCTTGTCTCGGTAATCCGACAGTATCGAGAATAAAGGCTAAGTTAAAAGTTAGGACGCTATCTTTGTAACGCTTATTTATATTTGACCCGAAATTGAACAGTTTTTGAAACAATCATCCAGAAAAATAGGAAATAGAGTCATTTTAGGTACCTTTAAAAATGTTTACCATTTGATCTAACATTCTGGCATTTTTGAACAAACAGAGTTAACGAGTGTGGCGAACATTATTTTATTTATGGCAAATAAAATAATAATAACAGCCCGATATTATCGGCAGTATGTATTCAAATTGCGCGAATAACTTTACTTCTGTGATGTCAGATCTTTTTTCATACATACGAGTAGTATGTGGCGTTAACGATGTCACGATATTACTATCACACCTCTCCGAAGACCAGAGGTCAGGTTGCTTGCATCTTAAGATGCTTGCTGGATCAGTGAAAGATGATGGTGATGCTTCAAGTAAGTCGGAACTGGCAGCCACAGAGTTCATGGTGATGTCTCAGTGAGTCGATGATGATGTCCTTATGAATCAGGAGGAAGCTGCAGAAGTAGAAGTCTTGAGTGGGTACTGGGTGTTTGTGTGACTCACTGCTGGGGAGCTTGAGGAGATCGCGATGACTACACACTGAAATAGCTGCACAAAAACTACGCTGACATTATAATCATGGATCAGTAGTAGAGATACACGTAACGAGGATAGAAAATCCCACAACCTCTGTCAAGCTGATGATAAATTCAAATAGCACCAATGTATTTCATAACGTGACGTAAGATTTCTGTGTTACATCCGTACCACACCAATTATATTCAATTTCCATGTTTTTGGGGTTATCTATTTGGGCATAACTTTATTGTTTTTATGAATCGATCTTGATTATTATTTTTGCATTTTTTTTGTTTTTTTTTTTATAAAGATGGAAAACAAACTATGAGCTGGTCTAGACTTGGACTGCGGAGGTACATAAAGCAGTTACTATGTGTGCCTTCGCAGTCTAAGTCCATTAATGACAAAGAGCGCAACCACGCATTATGGCATTAGATGGAGTAGGTACCCAACTAAATTGTATTATATTAAATCTTTTTAGTGGGGTAACCACTTAAAACTACTTTCAATAGTTTTTACGAAAAAACAACCGACTTCCAAATAGAAAACACTTCAAAATAGGTATAAAATAACTTAACTTCTGGAAGTTGGTGTCGAAAAATGAAGGAACAACTACTTTTTTATATTCTTTTATTCCATAAATAATTCCAATTACCCGATTATTTTTAATAAAAAAAAATTAACTAATAATTATTTATCCCTTAAATAAAATAAAAATGATAAGTAATTAAGTCAAAGAACTTTAATTTCAGAAACCGGTGACAAAAAACGAAAAATCTACCTAAATCACCAACTTCTGAAATTTTAGTTATTCTATATTTTATAGTGTTTTTTTTTTGGAAGTCGGTTATATTTTTTGTGAAAAAGTTTTTGATTATAGTTTGTATGTAGCGGTAGAGATGCTGCTAAAGTATCGTTCATCCTAAGGTGACAATAAAAACACAAGATATGTAATTATTTATAAATTAATTCGAAAAAGCCGTAAATCCCACTGTTAAAATTACGAACCAACTGTATTTGCATTCCAAACTCTGAATTGTATTGAAATGAGTTTTATTTCCTGCAACGACGTGGCACGACCACTAATCAGTGAGTAAGCACGATAAATACTCATCTATCTTTATTTGTCCAGAGGCCTTTCCGTGGGACAATATATTTTTTTTTTCACCATATTAGGTTTTTCATTATTCACTGACAAAAACTCACGGAACAGTCCAAAAACACATAAATGTGACATCAATGAATTTGCTATTAGTCAACAATTTTCTGGTAGTTAGGCAGCAGGCATTATTCATTGATTTACCCAAGTATAAATATATGCTCGCGATCACACTTTTTAGTGTTAGTATTAAACATTTAGTTCAACATGTTTCGTGTTGTGATTTTGAGTGTCGTGGCCGTTACAGCTTTGGTAAGAGTTTTTGTGATATGCGTTTCGGAATATACCTGAAAACGGATGAAAACTTAGTTGTGTTTACTCTCTTTATTACTAAATCAAAAATGTTGGTCTAGCAAAAATTAAGTAGGTACCTAAATAATTTAATCGGCAGTAAATATAGACTAACAAAATAAATATGTTAGTCTGTATTTACTACAACTAAATCTATATTTAGTAAATACAGACTAACATAATTATTATTTTAGTCTGTACTAACACAATAATTATGTTAGTCTGTATTTACTACCGATTAAACTATTTACTTATTTATTTTTGCAACAAGATGTTTGAGACATATATTATATTTCAAAAATTTTCCTGCAGTCAACATGATTGAAAATTATGTGAAAAACTTCACCTTCACCACTCGTAAAAAACAGTGTAGCTGCTATATTTTTTTTATTTTACAGGCTGCGGACTTGAACAAGAGAGATTGTGGACGAATGTTTCAACCTGTAAGTAAACATTGTCTACATTTGAAATCCTTTTTTTATTTACTAAAACTTTATACAAAATTTAAAAACATTACATCGAAAATAGCAGAAGATATTTTATTTATTTGTTTATTTGGTTTCTAGGATTCTATGCATTGTTGCAAGAAACATACTGAAATTAAGGACAAAGTAATGATAGCTGATGAGATGAAGGAATGCTTGCAAGTACCCGTGGACCCAGTAACAGTAAGTAGATTTATTCTCCCTTTGAAACATCAGAATTCTTAGAAAGTATATTATTTCGATACTTAGTACTTTTATTGTATGTTTTAGTGCGAGCACGAACTATGTATAGCCAAAAAAAGAGGTTTCGCCACAGACGATGGCAAATTAGACTTGACGAAATTAGAAGATGTGATGACTACGGATATTGAGGACAAAGACCTATTGGCGGATTTAAAAACTAATTGCATCCATGGAAATATCGATAATTATGGACCTCCACAGTTTTGTGACTTTATGAAAATGAGACACTGCGCCTCCATGCAAATGATGAACGTAAGTATGAAATCTTTCTATTTACAAATTGATTATTTTCTTGAAATTTTACTACTATTATAAATGTCTTAGTTTAGATGGAGTGCTGAACGGATCTAGATGAAATTTGACGCAGAAATACAGTATAGTCTGGATAAGCGCATACGTTACTTTTCATCCCGATAGCCTATTCAATTGGAACAATTTTCGACATTCACACGAACGAAGCCGCTAGCAGAAATTAGTTGTAGTACTTATATTTTAGTGCATCCCAACAAAATAATGCTCTTTATCGGTTTTTGCAAAGCCAGTTAGTCATCATCATCATATTTGCCGGAAGACGTACACTGTTGGACATAGGCCTCCCCCAAATGGGGGGGAGGTATGCCATAATCGCCACGCTTGGCAGGCGGGTTGGCGGTCGCAGTGTAGTTATAATGTACCTACAGAGAATGCTGCTGCCCATTCTCTGGTGAGTCCCTTAGTCGCCTCTTACGACATCCACGGGAAGTGATGAGATGGTACTATTATTTCACGTCCGACACGATACGGAACAATAATAAGCCGGTTAGTAGAAGGTAGTAAAGTGGGGCTAGAAGACCATTTTCATGTTTGTTAGGCCCCCCTAAAGGTAAATCGATGACGCTGGGTCACGATTTATAGAATCGACTATATGCAAGAACCACAGGACAGCTTGATGTGGCAATGCTTGTGGTTTTGAACCTACATGGTGAGTGACGTCATTTATTCTATTTTTCTGATTGCAGCATTGTTCTGAATGGAACGACTTCGATAACTGCAGTGAACTTAAAGGGTTAGTCGCAGATTGCGTGAAATTATTTGCGTCATAATATTTTCTGTTGGAAGAGAGGACGTAAAAAGACAGATAGGGATTTTTGATTGAATAAAATGAATTGGTGCACCTGAATTCTGTTTTATTTTCGACAGTCTGTTAGTTTTAGATTTAAAGTTTGGTGAGGTTATGTTTAAGTTACCTAGTGTAGTGATAGAGCTGTCAAGGCCCGTTTTGATAGCAGAATACAACAAAAAGATTTATTTCATGTCTCTTTGGTTACTAGTAAAGTAATTTTGTATCCTGCTGTCAAAACGGGCCTTATATTTTTTAACAACTTTACATTAAAAAAATACACTCAAACTTCAACACTACAACTCAATTTAAATTGTTTATCAACTCCTAGGCAACCGCCTTTTTTGTTTTGTCTTCTGAAATAAAACCCATACACCAAACCAAAACATCTCAAAATCCATTTCGATCTCTACCGTACAAAACCTCAAATTACTAAGATTCAGTACTTAGCTACACAAAATAGCTACCAGAATCGTTAATTTGAAGGGAAGAAGTGAACAATTGAGGTAACAACACACGTCATGCGAAAACTTTCACCGTTGTGACCGGATCGCCTCAAACGAGGCAAGTTCGTTCAACGGTACATTTACTCAACTACTTCTGCAGTTTTAGGGTATGGTGCTACTGAAACAAGTATTTAAACTTACAATGTTGTTTCTTATCTCGGTTTTGCAGTAGACAATAAAGACTAGGTTAGAAATCATGACGCCATCTTTGTAACGCATAGAAAACTAAAGTTACTAACCTAACATTTTAAGGCTTTTGAGGGTTTTCAAAAGACAAACTACAATCCTTTATTAAACTGTTCTATATTACTGACACTGGTGTTTTTTCAGCAAGATGTGGCTTTGAAGAACTCGTCACATTCAATTTGTGGATATAAAGAAATAAATAATCTAGGTTGCACGCAATTTGATGATGACAACGTCAGCGAATGTTGATGTTTCATTTATTAATTGGCCTATCTACAATCTTTATACTTATAACAAACTAAGTGTAATATTGTGATACACATAGCATGTAATAACATTAGCAGCAATAACATTATAAGGTATCTTAATAATTAATAAATAAGTTGGGGGTAGTTGCAGTTGGTAACTATACAAAATATTTATTCAGTTATTTTTGGAGGATTTTTCATTTTTATTTTTGACCGAAAGACGTCCACTGCTCCGCACCTCAAAGGGGAGGGTTGCCATAATCGCCACGCTTGGCAGGCGCTTGGTGATCGCAGTGTAGCTGTTGCAATGTACAGATAATGCTGCTGCCGATTCTCTGGTGATTCCCTTAGTCGCCTCTTAAGACACCCACGGGAAGTAATGGGATGGTGTTATTCTTTTACGTCTGACACCATACGGAATTATGTGTTATCAATACTTATCCCTTCATTGCCCCACACAGTCTACCAAGAGTCATAGATATGAAATCTGAAAGAATAAAATGAAACAAATAGTGGCCAAAGCCATCCCCTCGTCAGCTCTAGCGCCCCACCCTTTGCGTTTATTAAGAGTAGGTGAGCTTTCATTAATGCATTAAGGGTTTTGTCTTGACACGACACTTTAACTTAGATGATTATGTTCGAGACCCTCCGGTATAAAATAGAGATTAACTCCCAACTCAGGTAGGGAGATTTAATTTTAGTGTTATTCAAAATAAAGTTTTAAACTTTAGTATTCAGTAATTAAGTGCCTAATTCAATTAAGCAGTTCTCATTTTTTATGGAGCATTTGCATCACAGCCGCAAACTGTCTGAAACTCCTTTAATTTCCTTACGTGTTGACAAATTTTTGACTTTGTCGCTGAGATGACATTGCGAAATGAATGTCCGAGAATGTAAGAGAATTTGAGAGCATTTACGATGATAATAAAATCAGTAGTAGGCACTCAGTTTTAGTACGAGAATCGGCCTTAAGATTGTGATAAATTGAGTCGCTTTTCTACTATTGTTTTTTTAGTTAAGTACATTTGAAAGAGGCTTTTAAGTGAACAAGTATGAGTACTGCCTAAATATTTATGAATATTCATGAGTCTTCTATCTTTTAGACTGGTCTGTTTAAAAGGCAATTAGTGACAGCTTAGGGACCTGTTATTTCCTAAAAGCTGTTTTACGTATGTATATTGTATTGTGTCGTAGGTACGCAATTAGTTCAATTTCTAGGTTGGGTAAAGTACCTATTTTTGAGTCATCAGCTCTGATTCGAATTGAATGTAACTAGTAAATGAAAAAGTTTTTCTTCTCGTGGCCTCATCGAAAGGCTTAAAGTCGCACTCTAATGCGTGTCAAAGGTCATGGCCACAATTCCGCAATAAATCAAATACTCTCGAGCAGAAATCCAATTTATCAATAATTTACACCACCAAAATCCGCATTTAAGTGAACAAAGTTAGCCATAATCCGGCTAACGGGGAAACTATTTAGCCTCGCATGAAAAACTGCACTGGCAAATTCAATTATAATGCAAATTTTGCTAAATTGTGTTCGTGGGGACAAAATGATAGTGGACCATTGTTGCCTGATAGCTCTAGGCCATTCCCTAATGAAAAACTTCATGCTTTGTTCACTTAATCACCCTACTAACACAATAGAGGGCGCTGTACTCAACTTATTGTTCGAATAACGGTTAATTTAAACGGGTTAGTTTATTTTAGAGCATATTTTAGAAACTGTTTCGGTGGAGATTTATAACAAAAGCTGTGTTTTTGACAGTTTACGAAATAACATTTTCAGTGTAATTATTAAAGTGCTTTAAACGTTTTGGTAAATTAGTAAGGAACTATGATCTGATTTGTTCTTTGAGTTGCTAGTCTAAAACTAAACCTATTAAGTTAAGTTCATAAAGTTACATTTGATTGTTCTATTGAAATTTACTTAGTTTTACCGTTGGCCGTTTTGGCGGTTTTCTGGGGGCCTATAATACATACTTTTAAAATACATGCCATGTGCAAGGCAGTTCACCACAGCATTTTAACCTGACAAGTTTTGTTTTTGCTACCATGAACGAGCGTTGAAATACTTGAGTGGTTTTACGTTTTTTATACAAATGAAATATGTTTTATTATGATAACAGTCATAATAAAAAAGAGTGATAAAGGAATATTTTTTCTGTGTCAAAAAAAGAATAAGACATAAATTATGACAACGAACGCCCTTCCATCAAAACAAAACAAAACATGTCATTTAAAACCTACTTTAAATGATGGCGGCAGGGCAGTTCAAATTTTGAATTTAAATGTCAAAAAGACTTGCTGGTAAGGATAAGTTGCAGGCATAAGACCGCCTGCTGAACTGCTGTCACGTAGAGTCCGTCCAACGAATTGAATTGACCTGCTATAAGAGTTGCCCCTTTTTTTTTGTTTTTTTTTGAGGATGGGGAATCATCAAATGACCCCTCCCGCTCTGGGTGGAGCGGCAGGGAGTGTCAGACTTTTACTGACTAAAACTCACCCTTTGTCCTCCTAGTGCTTTTCTTTCCAGGGCCGCGGTAACTCTTTCGAACTTTTCCCTGTTTGTAGAAGATTTTCTATTTGTTATTTTTGTATGGAATGTGTCTTATATACCTGAAGCAACTAAAAATATTTGCTTTACTTCTTTTTTCTATAAAAACATCTTTATAATCCTGGTTTCAGATTACAAAAACGTTTGATGCGTCATAAATTAGAATCAAATCAATATTTTCTTACAATAATCTCCACTCAAAGAGTGGACAGACCTGTAAGGCATTTTTTTTTATTTAAAACAAGCAAACTGTGTCAAACTGGGCTTCTGAAGAAATGCAATGCAATGCATTTTCATTTGACTACCTAAATCTTTGAGTCCAAAGCTAGGCTTCGAAACCAAAAGAAACATCCACTGCAATAAATCCTTAATCTAAAACTTTCGTCCTCATCTTTCAGTACCACTACATAACAATGTTCAGCAAATTCTCTCCTCAAAAATATAGAGATTAAGGTGCTATAATAGAATTATATGGGGCGTTTAGATGAAATTCCTGTCATACTTCGGATTCTGAATGTATGAGGCTTTGTATGATCTCAGTATACGCGTTGAATCCTTATTGTGCGAGTGCCCTTAAATTTAAATATTTGTGTTCGTTAATGTGGAGATTTTGGTTGGAGTTGGGCTGGTCATTTTATTTTGGATGTAAGAAGATAAAGGTGTGTTTTGAAAAATCTTTTTTCCCTACCTAGTATACCACGTTACCACCCTGATTGTGTCGCAAACAAACTGAATTCCTATTACAACAGTCCTAGTACAACATATTTTAAGCAGAAAATAAATTTAAATTATAGCTTCAGGTAATAGATAAGTAGACTTGAATTTACGTCATTAACCCAACAGTGATTCATTAGTCTCGAAAAAGAGATGAAAAAGCTTTCTATTTTAAATAACACAGCTTCTGTCACGTTACGTAATTCAGGAAACTTGTTGGTACCAAACGGTCGTGGTAAGTACCAAGCTCCACTGACTTAATTACGTAAAAAAGCAATAGCGATCGGGTGAATGTTTAATTAAATTAGTTTAAATATTTCTCTTAGATACTGCTTTAAAGTTAAATGAAAATTAAACAGTCTCGAGTGAAGTTAAGCTTGCAATAAAATAAAGTGTGTCACGCTGACTGGGTGTAAAAGGAAGTGCGAAGTGTAATTAATTGCTTTGATGTTTTGATCAGAAGGGCAATTCTCCTATTTTAAAACAGCTTTTGCATTCACACCGCGGTCGCAAATTGATAAAAGACATATTTTCCCAATTTTTTTCGAGAATTTAGCCTTCCGAGAGCCAATTTAAAAAAAATGCATTTTCAACTCAGTTGCAATCTGCCAAAAAAGGTTTTTATTTCCTAAAAATTTTTGACAGATTGCGACTGAGATGTTTTTGCAACCCAGACTTAGAGCTCATGCAGCCATTGATAGGGTCGTTTGATAATATCGATTTCTCATCCACATGAGGAAGATGAGGTCCATTTTGCCAGCAAGCTTGGATCGCTAATCTTTTTGTTAACTGTTGTGACGAACCCCTTGGCAAAGTTTATACTCTTGAATAAAGACCGTGAGCGACTGTTCTTTCTATATAGGATATTTTTGACTGTTTTTTCCCTTTCGAACAAAATTCCGCAATTCAGTAGTGGCTTGGAGTCAGAATTTATGCCTGTGGATATGCTAGCCCGAGCTCGTGGCTAAATTAAATAACCGCACGGGCCGTTCTTCAAGGTTAAGTACGCTTGCCGAGGTTGGTCTGTGGATGGGTGACCATCTTAACATACCGAGACTATCGTACCTTGGAAAGCACGTTAAGCTGTTGGTCCCTGCTGTCATTTGGAGATCTTTAGCAGTCGTTACGGATTGTCAGAAGCCAGAAAATCTGATACCAGGCCTTGCAAAGAAGTACCTTGTTACCCAGCTAATGGGTTGTCGAGGTCTGGTAGGCAGCCGCTCCACGTAATACTGGTATTTAGCTGAATCCGGTTTGACTAGGAGCCCACCCCAATATATGTAGATGGACAAAGACTCGGCAGATGATGAGATATGCTATTCACTCATTACCTCCATGAGACTTGAACGTAACTGGCAAAATACTCGTATGTATCACAATACAAAAAAACCATTGCCTAACCTTTCGACTAACACAGACGTGATTTTGTGTTTAAGTAACATAAACAAATCAATTCCTATTTAAAAACACGTATTCAATAATATGATAAATAAAACTCACAACCGGCTAAAGGAATTTTTAATATCCGTCAGGTGCTTCAGATCGCACATATTTGCCTTTCAAGATTGCAATAACATACTACCAGGTTTATTAGCATAAGCGAAATAACCCCGCGCATAATTTCCAGTATTCGTTTGTTCGTCCAAAGTGCACTGGAGGATATTGAATTAGTTTTTCAATAGTGTTAACATAGAGTGGGTTGGTTTTGTTTACTGGTTTGGAACAGAATATTTTGTATAATCATCATTATCTTTTCAGTCGGAAGACGTTCACTGCTGGATGTAGGCCTCCCTTTTATATAAATCAATGGTTGTACTATTTGTAAATATGTGAGTACTATGTCTATACCTATTATGTTTGACTACATAGCAGGTATATTTACGATTCACAGATAGATGTTTCGTAATTCTATATTGTGCATGTGTAAAATAATTACAGTACCTACCTGACCTAATTATAAGGCAATGTCATTAAATGGCGTGCAGTTTTATGTGGCAAGATTTTAAACAGGTTTCAATAGAAACATTTTTTCTTTTAACATTTAAAGGTCAGAACTGTGGACAGAAGAAAAACATTGTATCAATTTAATTGCTTCTTTTTTTATTAAGGAATGGGCTTGCTCTTGACCTCGATCACGCCTGATGGAAAGCGATGGATGAGGTCTATGATGGAGCGAGCGTGCCCAGAAAATGCCTTAAGGCACTGGTACTCCCACGCGTCGACGAAACACAGCAGGCTGCTTGACGTCGGACTCCGGTGGGACGGTGGTCGCGAACCAGGCGGGCCTTAGCCCTACCACCGCAAGGGAAGGATTGGCCAGTCTTATAAGGTGTTAGGTGAGACTGTCCAGGATGCGCCGAGCGCCTGTTTTGCTTTCACACATGGTATATGCCAACTTGCTCGTAATACGTAACATCATCCTATGATGATGTTACGTATTACGAGCAAGTTGGCACGCAACGACTGGATCAAGACATGTTTCGTGGCACATAATGGCGACATGTTGAGGCCAGGTCAACTTGTTCTGCAATACCTATGCATACTAGACGTGAATTTACAATGTTGACATGACGATGGTAAGGCTTGTTTTGTTTCTGTTGAAGTATTCAAAGGCCTGGTTGTGACACGCACATACCAGGAAAGCATGAAAAAAAGGACTAACTCAGCAGTTGTTGAAAAAGGGCTGCTTCTGATGTCATTAACTTGCTAACTACCCTTGTCTCTCTCTTTCTCTCACAGTGGAGTCAATAGTGCTATCCTTTTTCATAGCGGATTTAGCAAGGCCGTAACATGTCATAGTAGGAGAGCTGCACATTGAATAATGTCATCATAGTCAAATGCACGTCCTACGTATCTTTAGCATTCAATACCGGACTCTTTAGGACCAATTTGACAGTTTGCGACTGGCATGCGAATGCCGTGCTCCGTGTCGTGAAAAAAAAACTGTGTATTATAAGTATCGACATCGCCCGGACATTTTAACATTAATTTTAACATTATTAATTTACATCAGAACGTAATATAAACGAGTCCAGTTTCTCTTTCAAGAAATTTCTATAAATAGAAAATTTAAGGCTAGTCGCACACTAAGAAGTTTCAGTACACCAAGTTACGCGATGCGGTTAGTCGTTGTAATCTTGTTGTAGTCTACATAAATATCTGCCGTGACCATTTGGCTTTGTGTGTATTTAGGTAGTGTGCCAAGGGATCTAGTGGTTTCGGATAAGTCATGGACTTGGACGTTTTCTGCAAACGCTTGTAGGTAATTAAAATTGAATAGTACGAGTAGGTCGTTATCTTACAGGTTCATTTCATGATTGTCTGGCAGTTTGGGTACATAATACGGCCTACCCAAATGTCATTACTTTGGTGTTGTTCGTTGGAACGTTGAGCTTCTCAAAGTTTGGAGTAGAGCTGCATGATGACTGATGAATGCGTAAACATTTACTGATTGAAAAGAGTGTCCATGGAGTTTCCTGCACATTCTTCTCCATAGAGATCTACGCTTTGGAACGTGCAACTAGCTTAATGTTTTTGACTGACCGACCTTGGCAATTCAAAAGTGCCTTTAAATGGTTTATTTGAAATAAAATCATTGATTGATTGATTGAATAGCTTGTTTGGGAGTCGACTGTAATAGTGTTTTTCGTATTTTTAACCGACTTCCGAAAAAGGAGAAGGTTATGATCAATTCAATTGCATTTTTTGTTTTTTATGTTTGTTACCTCGTATCTACGTCATTTCTGAAACGATTTAAAAAAAAATTGTATTATATTACAGGATATACTTCTTGATTGGTCCCATTTAAATTTTATCAAAATCGGTTCAGCAGTTTGCTTTTAAATCCTAATAGCTGGAAAAAATATGTAGGAAAATCATCCATGTTTGTGTCAAATATGTACGAAATTGCGTATTTTTGCTTTCCTGTGACTTTCCTGTGGTGTTGTTAGGTGTGTATTACTAACAAGTGAAAAATAAAAAACTTTTTCACATAAAAAACCGATTTCCAAAAAAACACTACAAAGTACAAAATAACTTTAATTTCGGAAGTCGGTGTTTGGTTGCTTCTTTGTTATTTGACACCGACTTCCGATAATTTCGGAAGTCGGTGTCAAGTTATTTTTATAGTTTTTTTTTTGGAAGTCAGTTTTTTTTGTGACATAGTTTTATATTGTCTAGATGACCTAATAAACTTGTAATCACGTTCGTTCTTCGTTCTGGGTATTCGATATCTTTCGGCAATACTGGTGTCAGATTTAACGGTTTCTGATAACTCGAAACTGTGTCAGATCTACACTTTCCGACGCATGGAGGAATCATCTCGGTAAGACGGTCACCCATCCACAGAGCGACCTGTGTTACTGTTATCATTAAGCCACAAGCTCATCAACATACTTACAATGTTACGTGCACTGTAGCACAACAAAAGTACAGAATACCCACCACTAATGCAAAGCAGAAATTACAAAAAAAATATCCGTAATGTTTTTGCAGCCACTGACTTCTGGCAAATTAATGAATTCGCCAAAACATGATTAGCGCTACTAATTAATGATTCCGGAAGTCGTTAATCATTCTCATCGTACGTTTTCATTGCATTGTAAAGAAACTATTCCTATATTTACATTTATAAGTAAATATGGGAATAGTTACTACCCTACCCTACCCTATTATTAAGGATATGGAGAAGAAAAAGGCTACTTTTAAACCGACTTCCAAAAAAAGAGGTGGTTCTCAATACGATTGTATTTTATTTTTACGCGATAACCGGCATCTACACGAACTGTGGGCTAAAATCTATACAATAATATATAACATCTCGTGTCACGGTGTTTGTGGTCGCACTCCTCCGAAACAGCTCGACTGATTTATCTGAATTTTTTTAAATATATGACGGCGCGCAGCTAAATTAAAAGTTAATCCAAGATTTAAGATGAGAGACTGATTGTGTTATTTTGTTGAACAGTAATTTTTGTTAAATTCAAAATTAAAATGGTAACCCCAAATAGGGTAGCAAGTTTGCGTCTACGCCGTGACAGCTGGCATTTCTTTTGACAGACAGCGTATGAGGTGCACGAGTGCTAACCTATTGGCTCGTAATCCAGTTTCACCTTGTGTAAAATACATATATATATATATATATATATATTATATATTTGGTTTACAAATGTAATCGAATAAAACGAGTGACTGTTATGAATCACAAACGTGCTATTATTTCAACGTTTTTTCTGTAACACGCCCATGATGGATGACTATCACAAAGACCGCTCCGCTGCCCATTCTGATATTCCGTTATATACATTTCGTAGGTATGACAATAGGTCGTAAAGTATATTTCATACTATATATTATGCGCGTATGAAGTCGTGAGAAAAAGCTAGTTTCTGCTAAAAGGTTTTTAAAATCAATATTCTCAGAAATACCATAACGACTACTCTGACATCAATAAACTGATACTAAAACGTTTTTAGGGTAGTTACTATGGCAACAGTTATTTAAGTAGGTACGTCTGGTCCTTAGCGCCGTAAGTCGGCTTCCAGTCAAACCGGATTCTGCTGAATACCTACCAGTATTTTACGTGGAGCGGCTGCCTACCAGACCTCCACAACCCATTAACTGGGTAACACAGTATTTCTTGACAAGATTGAGTCAGATTTTTTGGCTTCTGACAATCCGTAGCGACTGCCAAAGATCTACAAATGGCAGCCGGTGACTTACATTACGGGTAAAATAAAGTGTAAATTTCTGATCACCCATAGGTTGATTAGAAGAAAATGCTTAAGGCTGTTTCTGGTTTGCTTTTGTACAGCCTAAGTAGTGTATTGATTAATTAATGAAAGTTAAAAACTAAAATCCAATACGACTTTTAGACGATATATCCGTCATAGTAATATTTGTCTTATAAAATTTGCTGACCAGATTGTATGTAACAACGGATCGACTGATTAACTCATTCATAGAAATCGGCACGATAGTTTATGTCTACAGTGCGGTAAAACATAGAAATGCATAGGTAGCTCGTCATTTTTGCCGAAGGATGTCCACTGTTGGACTGTAATCGCTACGCTTGGCAGGTGGGTTGGCGATCGCAGTAGCTGTAGCAATGTACCTACAGAGAATGCTGCTGCCCATTCTGTGGTGAGTCCCTTAGTCGCCTCTTACGACACCCACGGAAAGTGATGGGATGGTGTTATTCTTTTACGTCCGACACCATACGGAATCTGCGTACTTATGTACATACAAACATGGGCTTTTATCGTCGTCCGGTAACACAATTTACCCGCTTTTAAAAACAATGTTTGGGTCGGCTTCCTTGCTTGAGTATTACTAATAAGTATTTTATATGGAGTAATTGCCTGGACAACCTAACTACTTATAAAATACTAGCTGTTGCCTGCGGCTTCGCACGTGTTGACGTTGGTTATCGCGTAAAAAAATAGCCAATAATAATATCCTTCTTTATATCCCAGGCTATATGCTATATATCTGCCAAATTTCATGACGATCCGGTCAGCCATTCTAGCGTGAAAGCGTAACAGACGACAGACAGACAGAGTTACTTTTGCATTTGTATATTAGTAGGAAGTTAGGATTGAAAAGTTTTTTTTTTTTTAATATGAAAATCTCAATTTAACAATGTGCGTATGCCTATAACATACAAGTTATATGCATGCACACATCCTAAAATGAGGTGTAAACTGTTCCTTTAGGTTGGTCATGATTAAATAGGTACTAAATAAATATTATGGTGCAAATGAAAATGCACTTTGTAATTTTAATTCGAAGAATTATTATACCCTAGAAATAAAGCCGTCTACAGTGCACTTCACAAATAAACCCAATAAAACAATTCTGTTTAATTAGCATTATTTCTAATACATACACTTTGCGACAAGGGTTCTTTGTGTACTGTGTCTAATAAACTTGCAAATTAATGGGCGTGAGTAATGTGTCTGCTTGTTGAAATGGCTATCATGCATTTCATTGTTTCAGGTCGAGGACCTATGATGGACCATTAGTTGTGGTAATTAGTTCTTAACAGCTGACTTCCATTGCTAAGGGATGTCTACACTTAAAATTATAAATAAATATACTTACTAAGGCGTGTTTTTATCTAGGCACCGAATTGTAAAAGGTGATTTATTTGTTCATTTATAACGAACGTTCAAGTTTAAGTTGAATTATTTTTAGTAAGTTATACAACGTGTAATAGAATAAACGCAACACCACTTAAGGGGTCATTGTACTCATAATTATGAACAACTTTCACTATGGGACCAACACTAAAATAGCGAAAAAAAAGTCGGCTGTCCCATACATTTATGTGCGCATAACTCGACAAAATGTACTGAACAGCTGATTTTTTTTTCGCGATTTCGTGGTTGGTGCCATAGTAAAAGTTGTTCATAAAAATGAGTACAATGACCCTTTAAGAGGTATTGCGTTTATGTATTCTGTTACACACTGTATATACATAGGTATGTTTTTTAATTTTTATTTTATGTTTACGCTGAAAGCCCTAAATGTCTTTCGATCTGGGGGCCTACCACAACCTCTTAAAACAATATTATTTTAATATTACTTTGTAATTTCTGTTGTTGCATTTTCAACTCTCGGCGCTGATCCGAGCGTTGAAATTGCAACAACAGAAATTACAAAGTAATATTAAAATAATATTGTTTTAAGAGGTTGTGGTAGGCCTCCAGGCCTTCCAAAAGTTGTCAGTAAGAGATTGTCTTGTACGATAAGTCTGCTTTTTATAAACTTTTTTTTTTAATTAATGTTTGTTCTGTGCTTAATGAGGTGCACAATCAAGTATATTATAAACATAGTAAATAAATATATAGAATATAAATTTTCCCTTGGTCCTTAGATCTATATTGGATAAAGGTTGGGTCACTCTATATCCTGCTTAAATATTTTCATGACGGAAAATACCTAACAAAACTATTTCAAATACTTTTCAACAACAACTCCTTTCAACAACTTTTCTTATTTGCACAAAAAAAGAATAAAAGCATTTCACCAAAGCACAATTTATTTATTAACTCCGCAACAAGTATTTAAACTAAATATATTAGGTTACCCACAGTATGGTAAACTCGTCAACCGACGTACGTGGAAGGGTGACACGTTTTCTAAACCAAAATTAATTACATTCCATCTAATTGATTTATTACGGTTAATTAAGCGTCTTAACTTGATGTGAGCGATAGCTTATTTAACTAAGTTTCTGAGGTGCGGAAAAGGCACAAGTGTGAAAAATAAACAAATTATTTTCCTATTTGAACAAGATGCCAAAAGTATTTGATGGTTTTTTTTTGGACGGGAATTCATCAAGTGACTCCTTCGGCTCTGGGCGGAGCGAGTGGAGTGTGTGTCAGACTCTTTACTGACTGACTATGACCGCCTCGTTGGTCTAGTAGTCATATACGTAACTACTTAGCCTGAAGTCTTTTTTTTATGAATGGGAAATCATCAAATGACTCCTGCCGCTCTGGGTGGAGCGAGAGAGAGTGTCAGACTCTTACTGACTAAAACCCATCCGTGCTCCTCGTAGTGCTCCTTGTTAACAAGCGCCGCGGTTACTCTTTCGAACAAAAACCGCAACTCTGGCAGGCTCTATCCCTAACGGGCCCCGTCTACTATGCTGACATCTCTTTGAGGTGCGCGTGAAACAAAACACGCCGTCGACCCGGACCTGGCTTTTATAGGCCGGGCATTGCCCTGCGACTCCCGACTCCCGACGCTAGCTTGAAGTATTGGGTTCGTTTCCCGGGTCGGATGAAGTATTGTTAAGTTTTTCACGGCATTTCTCAGTAACAGCTTGTAGTCTGAATATGTGCATGGGTGATGGCAATAGGCTCATTTGTAGCCGGCAATCTATAGCGCCACACACGTGCTACAAAAATAGACCTGACGTCACACAATTCCTACAACGCGCTATCAAAGTGCTTCACGTAATTTGAACGTAAAACTCGTCGACAACACCTACCGGGCAGTTGAATACCAGATACATCACCTGTCTGGCTGGAAGATTCCTGATCCGTTTTAAGAAAGAAAGAAAGAAAATCTGTTTATTCACGTAAAAGTGACGCACATAACATTTTGATATTTTTTTCATCCATAGGTACGCTCCTTAATACATTGTATGAAACTTAAATATAACTGGCATAATGTAGGAGTGATAACACACCTCTTCCTGACCCTTTGGCGATTAGTCTGATTTTGGGCAAGAAGAAAGTTAGGTAGGTAACCCTTTTTACCCGTAAAATCAAACAAATGTTTTTGGTCCCGCGTGATAGGATTTAAGCCTATGGTTAATCACTGGGCTTAAATTCAAAGTTCTGCCTGTAACCTTTTTCATTACAAAAAATACAGCTCTCACTACAAAGGTTATCCAAGTAAAACCCACTACCAAAAATTAAAACTAAGTAAGTATGTACTAATACGGATAAAACGATGAAATATAATTCTTAACCTTTTACGAAGAAAACAACTCAATATTTATGAAATAAAGGAATATTTTGTGAACAACACCAATCTATTACAATTTTGTCTCATGAATTTAAAATTGGTGCTGTGAATTATATGGGCTTTTGCCCCAGAATGTACAGCTATACAATCGATATCATTTAATACTACTAGTCTTCTATAAACAAAGTCTAAAAGGCGCATATTGCTCAGCAGTAGTGGACAAAAGTTATGAAGGTTTAAAAAAAGTTGATTTTTGACACTACGAGTAAGGTATTTTATATCGATTCATGTGTAAAAGGCGTTTAATATATTATTATTTGGTCTAAGATTAGAACACGACGTGAAAATCATCATCTGTGATCAAGAGTGACTGCCTGTCTGACCTCCATGACCCAGTTTCTGGGTAGTATAATGCGCCTTGGTGAGACTGGTTGTCAGACTTTCCGACGACGTGAGAAAATGGAGTAAATAATACCTGTCGTGAAATATTAGGAGGTACTTATTTAAACTAGAACTTACCTCAAAAGTTAACCATTCTGATAAAATAACAGTTACATCAGGGGGTAATGATGATATTACAAGCCGTCTGATGCGTTCTCTAATTGTGATACTACCACAGTTAACACACGCTTGTTGAAAGGTCCATTTTCCATAAGTATCTATTACATAGTTAACAATTAATTATTAGAGGAGCAGTCGCGTGGGGGGCTACGACACTATAAAATATAAACGTGCAAAACATAAACACAATTCAAATCAAACGAATACCCTCCAAATACCAAAAGAAAACCGGTGCAAACGTCAATTCAATTCAATTTTTATGGTTATGGCTCCATCGACGAACATTCGATGATTTTGCCAATGTCAAGGTACGAGATGGATAATGGTCGATTATTGTAACTGTTAAACGGCTATTGGTCAGTTTTTGTAGCGGCGCAAACGTCGAAGAGGGAATATAGTATTGACAATTGACAATTATCGGCGGTATTGCCAGTAGTAACTTGAAATAATCCTACCCGTCACTGCATTAAAATCTATAAGATGATTTGATTTATAGACTAAAATAATTAGGTATACGATTAATTTAAGAATATATTTTAGGACGCTCAAAAAAACGAAACTCATCACTGCGTTTTATTTTTAGCTATTATGTTTACCTGTTTTGATCTTTGTTAATATTATATGGCAACATTAATAGTTAAAAAAAATTTAATAGGTAAAATTCAACAGAAAAACTTTTAAGTAAGATTATTTTTCCACTTCTGCTATTGGGCATAAAAAGCTATTCAAAATTCTTTATTTTTTTTATTCAAATGAACTGCAATTAATGCATGTTTGTACTCCATGGGGCAAATTTTGTCCATCTCTTTTGACGAACTGAAAGTACTATTCAGAAAAGCATAATATCCTTACCCGATAAAACTATTATTATTAATACTATTATTATTAGTATTAAAACTACTTGTCTCGATTGGTTTCTTAGCAGTTTTCTGGTTTCGAAACTGGTGAATGGGTAATAGTTTTACAGTGACTTTGTCTCTGTTGAGGTTAGAGATCATTTTATTCTAATAAGAATCACAATATTTACTTATTTTTATGAGAATATTTAAAACTAAACATAATATCACAAAAATAAACTAAATGTTGAACGTAATACCAAAAACTAGGCATCGATTAATATTATCTTGAGCGTAGGTTACAGATATGAACATGTTTTAGTTCGATACACGGGCTCATCGAAAACCTAAACAAGTTTCCGTACAATACAGATGAGCGATAGCTGGATGTGGCTCGTCACTATTGTAAGGAAAATGAGTAATGTTAATAAATTTAAATACACAGTTCACTAAAATACTATAAAGAAATTACTAACAGTACTTACATCCAGTTAACAAAACAAAACGAGGAAAAAACACAACCGCTGTCCAGAAAAAAATTACACACGTAAGAAGATAACGAAGTTAATTAAAATGTAGCTATCTACCCATCCGGAAAACAATTACACACGACATGACAGTACAAATTTGAACGAGTCACAATAGGCAACGCCTTTTTCCTTTGATTCAGTCCCTCAGAGGTCACTTTCTTTGATCGTTTCACGGACAATATTGACATTGTCCGTGTGACACGGAGTTCGGGTTTTTTTGTGTCTCATTTTCATCTTTTAGGGGAATTGAAGGTGTTGGGAAAATGTGTTTTTGTAGGTTATGGTCGAATTTCGATAAATATTGTGACCTTTCAACCACTAGCCCTTAATGTTTCATGAATTAATTTTGCGGCAGATTCACTCGCATTTATATAGATTTTTGTATTTTTGAAAAAAAAATGTACCTATCATAAGTATAATGTACCCATATATCATAAAGCTGTCCTGAATCGACTTCATAATTTATACTGTTCGGGTATTAACGGAGGGATATTAGGGAAAGGTCAATGTACAAAATTTCAAGATTATCTAGCGCCTACCATAGTCCATAACCGCCTCGTCGAATTTTGGTTTAAAATTCATCAAACCTTTTCAGTGATTGAGGCTTGAAAGCATAACAAAACCAACAAACAAACTGAATTTCGCATTTATAACATTGACTAAAATACCGTCGATGAATAAAAAAATCATATCTTCTTGAGTGAGTGGGTACAATTTGGGAGTCTGAAAATATTAAAAGGAAAACATAAATAACGTTCAAAACTTTTTTTTCGTATAACTTCGAATAATATTTGCGTATATTATAATCCGACTCATAAAGTTTATTTTTACCTTTCAGATAATAAAGAGAACTTTCATGACGCGTCACAATACCTCGGAATATAAATTCGCTCATTACCACACATACTCATCATTAATGAATCTTCTAAGCGTCGAATAAGTTATGAAGCGGCTATAAACATAACACGTGATTTAAGGGCTTTTACAGATGGGGCAACAATAGAGATACTAGTAGTTGTTGAAAAAATTTCCCTTATATATCATTAAATCCATAATAGTAGTTAATGCAACGACCATATAAAACGGGTTATTAAAACACGAGTGTGGGTTTGATAATAGCATCACACGTGTGTTTTGTGTATGCCATTGCATAAACTTTTTATCTTCACTCATACAATTGAAATAAAATAAGTGGAAAAATAGTTTATTCCAATATGACGGATATCCATAGACAAAGATAAAAGCTGGCTCATTGACTGAAGTCAATGAACCTGCGCCAATAAATTAAAATATAAAAGTGTGCTATAAAAATTAAAAAGTTATTGTATGATGCAGTTGTTTAAAAATCGAAGGAAAATGTTGAACTGTAGTGGTTTTTTTTTTTAATTTTACCTATCCACGAAAAATAAGTACGTGTTTATGCATTCGTTTTTGAACTCATATTTGGAACATTACGTTGTGAGTGTAGATAAAAAAACAATAAGTAACAACAACAAAAATATTTTGAATTGAAAAAAGGTAAAAAAAATAGCAGTTTGGTGTGTTCACCAAGCTCCTATTTTTTATCTTTTTTCTGATCCTGATAGTTTATATTAAATTTTCTAGACTTAGGTACCTTTAGTTAAGCCTTAGATCTAAAATAACTTTAGACGTATTCATTCATTGCAGGATTGAAACACATTCATTAGGTTAATAACCGTTAATGTAATCATTTCTGAATGGTTAAAAAAAACACACGTCTACAACAGCTGGGTAAAGACATCTCTCAAGCGTTGACACATTTGACCTGTTCTTTTCGCATTCAGCGGACTCCAAAACAACAATACGTTCTGAGAATCACAACCTCGCAACAAAACCATTCCAGACGATTAACACTGCCCACTTAACTTAATCAGTGCATAAACATGTCAGAACCACCAACCACTAATGTCAGCCACTAATAGTCACCTGCAGTTGCCAAGTCAGTGAGAGCGCTTACAAAAGGTAGGTAATTAAGTGACCGCTATATCCCACACAAAATAATGAAGGTTCGTTCGTAAAAGGAATTTACTAAAAGCAGCTTATAGTGCTATAAGTCTATTCATGTTTCATATTTCAATACGCTGTTAGCGTTTTCAGGCTTTAGAATTATGTATTTCAGATTTATAATGAAGGTTGTGTGTAGTTTGCCGGTACCTTACATATGTAGCTTCTTAATTAGTTTCGCAAAATAACTTATTTGGTTAAATTGCCTTGGTTAGAGATTTACAATCATCCACGTAAATACCTTTTCAAAAGATCTTATGATAAGCATAACCTACTCTTTATTAGTCAGCCTAATCTTATATTGTTATTTTGTACTAGGTTTTGCCCGCAGCTGCGCCCGCGTGGGTGGCGGCTATCGCGTAAAAAAATAGCCAATGTCTTTTTCCATATCCCAGGCTATTTATCTGCAAAATTACATGAGCAGTTTTAGCGTGCACGCGTAATAGACAGACAGAGTTTCGCATGTATAATATCAGTAGGGAACTAGGGATTGGACTTGGTGCGAAGCTGTTCCTATTAAGAAGAACCCATTTCCTACTCGGATCCAAAAATTTGAAAACAGCAACGGTAAAACGATTTTCTATCAATGTAGAATGATGATCTACACACGTTAAGATTTGAATGCTTTCAGAGACATGTGGTAAGAGTTGATCAAAAATGAAGACAAAAAGAAATTATTAATAAATTAAAATTAAAGCGTGACAAACACAACCTCTCTCTTTTTAAATTGTTAGTTTTAATCACTTAATTTCCCCAATTAACAGTATATTTTTACTTGCTTTCTTCCTATTTTAGTAAATATTCGACACTTACGACTTGAAGGAAACTTCGAAAAGAAAACTTAACAGACCTGAGGCCCTAGACAATGTGCTATTCGATTAGCGAATGCGACTGTCGAAATGCCAAAATGTAGGAATTTGATCACGTGACATTTCGATAGCATCCGTCAATCCCATACATTTTTGACGTATTGACAATCGCCTTCGCCACGCTACCGCTGACAGAATGTCACTTGTCTAGAGCCCCTGTTAAGTTTTCTTGTCGAAGTTTCCAAAGCAAAAAAGTGCCCACTGTGCCGTCTAATAATACATGTATCATTAGACGGCACAGTTGGCGCAGTGGTTGAGCGATCGTCTGCTGACTGCATGGCGCGGGCTTGATTCCCGCAATGATTTTTTTTATTTTTTTATTATTATTCTCAAAGACAGTTACAGTTATCTTTACAATTTTACTCGCCAAATTTATAAGTTTGATGGCAAGATGCGCCTGTTAATATAAAGAAATAGGTACCTTTATGAACACCAACCTTAAAACTACCAACTATGCATTAACTCTCAAGGATCAGTCACACCGGCACGAGCAGATCGCAGACGAGCCGCGGACACGGGACACCAACAGATTCTAAGTATACACGGCCACACACCAAGCAAAGCACACATGTTATGTTTTTAAACGTACCCACGATACAAGAGAAATTCCTAGTGTGGGGAAACTGGTTAAGTTTAGATATCATGCCATTTTGCAACTTCAACCAAAACGTTGTCAAAAAGGTCACCCGTAGCAACCCTACCTTTGTCAGTCAATATTTCCCCTCGCATATCCGTCATAACTACCCCGAAAATGCATGAAGTTCCCAAAGCTACGTATGCAGCCGCAAAGTCTCGGGATTTGATTAGCATAAGGTTACTAAATCCCTCGGTTTGGCCTGCACATTTTATTTGCATAACTACCGGGAATGCACGCCGCTTGAAACTGTTAGCATTAATATCGTTTTAAATAATTTTGTGAGGGTTGTCCATTTTAAATGGGTTTTGTGGATTTATTTTGGAGTTCCGGTTAATCCTATGGATTTTATTTATAAAAAATCAAAACGCAAAATATTTTTGTCTAAAACATAGACTAGGCCATTTATCCATAAATTAAAACAAAAAATATTCATATTAATATTCGTTTAATTGCGTTCCACAAGGTAAAACAAGATATTAACAAAAGGCTTAGAGCCATGAACCGTTGTAGACGGGTTGTCAGGGCACAGCAAAAGTTATTGTGAAAACATAGATACTTCATCATCATCAACATAACAGCCGAAAGACGTCCAAATAGAGGGGGGGGGTTGCCCTAATCGCCACGCTTGGCAGGCTGGTTGGCGATCGCAGTGTAGCTGTAGCAATGTACCTATAGAGAATGCTGCTGTCCATTCTCTGGTGAGTCCCTTAGTCGCCTTTTACGACACCCACGGGAAGTGATGGGATGGTGCTATTCTTTTGCTTCCGACACCATACAGATACCACCGACACCTATATACTTATCTATACTTAAAATTAACAATCTAAATCGTAGAAACTACATTTAGTGTAAGGCATTAGAGAAATACCACATATCATGATGATTCTGTTATTTATAACATTGATTCCTGACTGACTGTTGTTTCTGTTTGATCATAAGCAAATCGTTACTAACATTGATTGCTGATTGACGTCATCAATCAATAATCTCGCCATTTGAGTGCAATTGGCACTCAAATGGTGAGATTAAATCAAATGGTGGAATTAATTTTCCAATAATTTTCGAGCAACTTTCGCATTTGCAAACTGTCAAAAAAAGCACAAATTTTTATGCCTTTTCGACAGTTTAGTAGAATTGGTCCTCTTGTTTAAAACACCCAATTTATTTGTTATTTATATAAGTACATGCACATTATTACAGACAAAGACATCTAAGGCATTGTACAGTGCAAATAAATATCTTAAAAGTAACTTTTATAAATAAAAAGATGTTTAAAAATTAGTGAAACTAAACAAATGTAAAAACACATTTAAATTAAAATAAAAATAAATGTAAACATAGATTGAAATGAAAAGTAAAAATAAACTCACATTAGAATAAAAACAATCAAACATATAAAAAAAATTTTCACAAAAAAAAGAAACCGACTTCCAAAAAACACTATAAAGTTCAAAATAACTTTAATTTCGTGAGTCAGTGTTTTTGGTTGCTTCTTCGTTATTTGACACCGACTTCCGAAATTAAAGTTTTGAACTTTATTGTGTTTTTTGGAAGTCGGTTTCTTTTTTTTGTGAAAAAGTTTTTTATTTTTCACTTTTCAGTGGTACCTCACCCCTAACAACACCACTGAAAAGTCACAGGAAAGCAAAAATACGCAATTTCGTATACATGGACGATTTTTCCACATATTTTTTCCAGCTATTTGGATTTAATAACCAAACTACTGAACCGATTTTGATAAAATTTCAAGGGGATCATTTGGGAAGTATACCCTATCCAACAAAAAAAAAAATTTTCAAATCGGTTGGCAAGGGACGGAGTAATGCCCGAAGAAACATAAAAAAAAAAAAAAAACAAACATCCGAATTGAGAACCTCCTCCTTTTTTAGAAGTCGGTTAAAAAACAAATAATATTTAAAGATTTAATCAGGTGAATCGAAATAACTTCTCATTTCTCATCCATCTTCTCACAAAATCTTAAACATTCACGACACACATCTATCCATCTCCCAGCAAACAAGTCACACTCCGGTGTTGATGCCAGAAAAGCATTGAGCAAAGAAAGCGCACGAACTAGTGGCGAGTTAGATCGAGACACTGTGCGTGAGGAAGGAACAGCTAGCAGTATGTGTGTTGTTCAGGCACAAGAGGAACAAACAGCCTGACCAGCTGAGCTACCAATTTAGGGCAATCAGATTCACCCCGAAGACACCGACAAGCGAACATTCTCATTTGTTTTTTTAAGCTGGTTAAACATTTTCACGCTATTTAAACACGAGGTACTTACGAGTACATAGATTCATATCACTCATATGAGCACCGGGCTTAAAATCACAACCGTTATTTCAAATAGTGTAGACGCAGACTTATTTAATTAGTAAGAAATTAAACTACAGATGTACAGTTTACAAACTAATGTATACTGGTAGCTCTTTCCAGGGTTGCGGAATTGGTAAAACGAATTACTGTGGTCGTGGAACGCAGAGGGTATTTGGAGGAATGTATGTGAGTTTTAGTCAGTATGAGTCTGCCACTCCCTTCAGTTCCACCCAGACCGGGAGGTGTAGTAGGTACTTGATGGTTATCCGAAGCTCTTGAAGAGCTAGTGGCAAAAAAATAATTGTCGAAAGCGTTCACAGATTTAGGCCGGGACTCCACCAAAGTGGAGAGGAGAGGAGATGTGTTGAATAAACCAATCCGGTAGGCTAAGCGGAGAAGAGATGTGGAAATAACGAAATCGGATTGGTTAATTCAATACATCTCCTCTCCTCTCCGCTTTGGTGGAGTCCCGGCCTAAATCTGTGAACGCTTTTGGCAATTTTTTTTTTTTCCCGGTCTTATTGCGCGACTTTGTACGCGCAGATCCAGTTTTTTCCCCTTCTCGTAGGAACTTCTCGCTCACGCCTAGGTGTAGCCTTCTTCATTAATGTGGCTATCACATACAAAAACTACTATCTTTTATTATCTAAAGTGCACTTATTAATTCGTAAAATTACCTAATTCTCTTTAATTATAACTTGAATTTATGATCTTAATTCACTTTAAGTATATTTAGTACCTACCTAAACATATTTTTTTATCCTTGCCCTAATAAATTTCAGCGTACCGTTTACTGTTTCTGTCTAGGTACTCGCTAAAGTAAATTACGTGTAAAATACTTGCACCAGATGGTAATGGAACGAAAACTTATTCATTTATCATTTTTTATCCAATAAAACTAAATATTGTTCCACAACAAATTTAGTAACTTTTAATATTTTTCTTTTAATACCCCAGTCTCTAGGGTAATACAATCAGACCACCTAAAATAATCGAATATCATTTTTTTTTGGTTTTCATACAATATATTTTGATAATACTGCGACTGTCCATTAAAAGCACGTTTACCTGAAAAACGCATATTTCAGTAAAAAAAATGATGAATGAATTTACTTATCAAATAAAGGGAATTCGTGATATTTGAAGGTAAAATCGCCATAATGAGAACAATGCTCAACCACTGCGCCAACCGGGACGACACGGTTGGCGCAGTGGTTGAGCGATCGGCTGCTGCGCTGCGTGTCGCGGGTTCGATTCCCGCACGGAACAAATGTTTGTATGGCCTACAGATAGTTGTCCCGGGTCTGGCTGTTTGTGTATGTGACTTGTATGTTTGTAAACGCACCCACGATACAGGAGAAATTCCTAGTGTGGGGCAACGTTATTTAAAAAAAAAAAGATTGTATTAAAATAACAGTTCCCGGCATGTGTTACTCACTTAGTGGAAAAAAAGTAAAAAAAACAACACGTAAAAATCACTTCAAGTACTTGCCTACTAACTCGCGTCGCAATCGTAAAATAATTGTGTATTATAATTTATATAAATTGTTTAATTACTCCGGGTACTATTATTTGATTTTATCCTAATGCAATATGCAAAGTTCATCAGTATTTAACTAAGTACTACATCAACAACAACAACCTTAGTGCTAATTCTACTAATTTTTAAGCAACGAAAAAAAGCCTTAATTCCCATACATTTTTGACAGAATGCAACTGACATGCGAATGTGAACGATGCTTGAAAATAAGTAAAATTGCCCCCGTTATTTATAAAAACTATCAATTCGTTCCTATGTAATAAATAGCTTAAACATAAATTACAAAGTATGTTTCAACTTATTATGGTTAAAAAGTCTGTAAAGTATGTTTGTGTGTTGTAGTGGTAAGTGTGTATTTATATGTTTATAAATAAAGCCCTTATGTAGGTTATACTGTTGTTTATTACAATCCTAATTACAAAAATTAAATTATGGGCTCTACCAAAACAACATGTCTCTGAGAAATGGTGATAAGATCGTTCTGTAAAATGGTCTTCTTAGTAATAAATGATTAAGACTTTTGTCATGATAATCAGCACGTTAAAGAAAATCTACAGAAAATACGTAATGTTCTCAAAAAATACCCAAAAAAACATCTTCACATTTTTATGTAAAAACTTCCATCCAATGAATATTTGAGTGCCCCAAAAGATTCATATAAAAAGCGACTCTTCGATTAAAAACGTAGCGATACTAAGCAAAAGCTTTCAAAAGACCATCCCTAACAAAGGATACTCTTTTAAAAACGACCCATTCTATTTTCCCGACATTTTATTAAAACTAAACGCTGTGGAACTGCGTAAATATAAAGAAAAAGAATAAATGCTAAGCTTTAAATTCTTAGAGGCTTATAAATGGCCAGTTTTCCATTATTTCTAAGCAATAAAGGAGCACTGTTTCATTTTTAAAATTGCTAATATAGTGGGTACTGCGAAACTTTTTATTTATGGCCATTGTTATTGTGACGTATTAATAAAGTACAAGCGGCGCATGCACGTCACGGCATTGCTTGCCCAACCGCCGGCCGGTGCGGACGTGTATGCGCTCCTTGGTGAAACGAGTGTGTGGCTTTGATTTACGAACCCAGCAGCAAACGAGGACACCACAGTGGCGACGAGCCTCAAGTAAGTGGTAAATTATGCTGCTATATGAAAAACGAGGGAGATGAACTCACGTGCACGAAAAAAAAAAAATTAAAAAAAAATGAAACACTAATAACAACCTCACGGTTTTATGGTGCTATCGATTAAGTGGTATATGTATCTATCTGTCCAAGTACTATTAAAACAAATGACTAAACATTACAAATAACAAATACAGTGTTATTTGTCTGATCGATCAATGATAGGTTATTATTATCATTGTCATGAAAAAAAGCAATGAATACTTTTCTAAAAATAATTTCTATCATAATTATTGTTATATTCTTGACTATAGCCGTGGATATTTCTAAAATAAGTTAAAATTAAAATTTTAAAATAAGGTGGTAACAGTCTTCTTATATCTTGTGACGATAATTTCGACGTAGGTACCTATTAGTAGAAATTGTAATAAGAAATACCGTGTAAGTCCGCGTTAATGTAATTTATCCAGTGACATTATTTATTTAAATACCTACGTAGGTAATAAGAATTTTCAGTGCAAAATTATAATTCCTCACTATTCATCGCGTTCTCTTAAGTTAAATGATGTTTTAAGGTTGAGGTACCTAAAGCAAATGTCGTTAGTAATATAAAAGCAGATAAGTCAAATGCACGCAATCAATCAGCGCAATAGGTACATGTACTACTTATTGATATAGGTAGGTAATACAATATGCTATCATAACAAATGTACCAAAGTGTATTAGTGTATGTTGCCAAGGTGCAATAAGGTGCCAAGGAGCACAAAGTAGTATTTTTCCAAGGTGAATCAAGGTGCCAAGGAGCATTAAGGTGTAATTTTGCCAAGGGCATATATATCCATAAAAAATGCAAATTACATGGATCAATTGATTGATTCCTTTGTCGTTTTGAAGTTTTAGCAACATTAAATATCACTAAACCTAATGTAATAAATGTCACCGGCCTAACCCATATCTACTTCGCGTAATAAAGATTTATATCACTCCAGTGGCGTAGCGTAGTGGGAGCGAGGGGTGACCCGCCCCGGGCGGCCCCTTTAAAACCTAAACAAGGGGGCGGCTGACACCCATGCTAAGCCACTGTAATACTCATTCTATTATTGCCCATTTACGCCGCATCTAGCTAAAAAAATTTAAAAAAGGAAATAACAATAAAATTCAATTCAGGGACATAATAATGTGTAAATTAGACATATATTGTAGTTTATTCGTTATACAGTCATCGTGGTAAAATATATCTAGGACTTATCTGGGATTTTGCAGTGTGAGAACATGGTATACACATTTCAGATAATAATTTTGGAAAAAAAAAAAAAAAAAGTTCGAGTGAACAGGCTCCTTCTGGGTAAGCTCGCTCCATCGTAGACTTTGTCTCTGTCATATCTGACATTGACTAGAGTCAAGAGCAAACCCATAACAAATACAAAAAAAAAAAAAAAGATTGGGTTACAGATTGCTAATAACAATATTATGAGGAAATTTAGGACCAGTAATCTATATTTTACTGAAAGCATAAATAAAATACGAAACACCTTATCCAATGGCGCCAAGGGTGCAATACAAAGGCAAATCAATGGCGCCAAGGGTGCAATACAAAGGCAAATTGACATTGTTTCAGGTCGCTCAAAATGTCCAATTTACCACCGGCAGAACCCTTGCAATGCGAAGGTTGTTCCAAGAAAGAAAGAAAATGAGTTTATTTGGCACACACATATAAAACTCATAGTTTTATCTTAGTCTACTTATACATTGACATAATGTCGAGTAGCGTACTTACAGCCCATTAAAAATATATCATACCTACCCACATTAAAAAAAAAAAAAAAAAAAAATGTTTTTACTTGTTACCCACATTTACAATTATTTACGTTTTTTAACAATTCAATTGGGTTTGGACAAGGTATGAAAGATGTATTATTTTCATGGTTACTTTTATTATATTATTAACGACAACGACGACGACGACGTGTTTTAGCTGGGAAAAAGAAGTGGGGCAACAAACTCCCCAGCAACACATCTGTCTGTTACGTTTTAAGAACTTGAATTAAACAATAGTACGCAAAGTATTTTAAGACACAGGAACAAAAATAAATATGTATCCAATAACATGGAAATCATAAACTTAAATAGTATTTACAACATGTTAGCTAGCACACTCCATTATACGTGTACCATTAAAAAAACGGGCAATGGTAAGATTTAGCGATTAGGTACTTGTCTAATAGTATACTAGCACAATTTATATTGAGAGAATCATAGTTTTATTAAAGGTTTACCTAAAGGAGCAAGGAGCTCGTGGCTAAATTATAACAGCCGCACGGGCCAATCTTCAAGGTAAAGCAACGCTTGTCGAGGTTGGTCTGTGGATCTTAACATACCGAGACTACTCCGTGCCTCGGAAAGCACGTTAAGCCATTGGGCCCGGCTGTCATTTGTAGACCTTTGGCAGTTACGTTACGAATTGTTGGAGGCCGGAAGGTCTGACACCGGTCTTGCCATGAAGTACCGTATTTCCTAGCCAGTTAATGAGTTGTGGAGGTCTGGTGAGCAGCCGCTCCACGTAGAATGCTGGTATTCGGCTGAATCCGGTTTGGCTGGGAGCCGACCCCAATGTAGTTGGGAATAGGAGTGTAACGAACATATTGGTATTGGGTTAAGAGATTAGTAATATTCCATGAATTCACGTATCAGTAATCCGACGAACTAATATATGCTAATATTTAATACTCACATAATCCACAGATTACTAACATGTACAATAATCTTTATCATAATCTGGGATTCCATTCACTTGACACGGATCGGTAGGATTAGACTCACTCAATCATTCTGACATTCGTGAAGTGATACGTATTAATAAGTATTAGTTAAATATTACTGATATAAATGTTAGTTAAAATATTATAATATTTCTAGACTAATATAGTCTTATTGGCCAATACTGATAAATATCGGTATTAACCCATCTTTAGTTGGGAAAGGGCTAAACCAGTGATGACTTAAAAAGCCACGCAAGGGGTAAATAACTCACAGAGGGCCACGCAAAGAGTAAATAACTCACAAAGGGCCACGCAAAGAGTAAATAACTCACAAAAGGCCACGCAAAGAGTAAATAACTCACAAAGGGCCACGCAAAGAGTAAATAACTCACGAAGGGCTACGCAAAGAGTAAATAACACACAAAGGGCCACGCAAAGAGTAAATAACTCACAAAGGGCCATGCAAAGAGTAAATAACTCACAAAGGGCTACGTAAAGAGTAAATAACTCACAAAGGGCCACGCCAAGAGTAAATAACACACAAAGGGCCACGTAAAGAGTACTTGCATCTTTATATTAGGGCTACGCAGTTGTGTGTTTCTGTTAATGATTTTCAGTAAAAAACCACGCAAAAGTAAGAGTCAATTTTATTAAAACCCAAAATGACTCATGCGTCATCCACACTTCCAAACTTCCTGATTGCGAAGATGATCAGACATAATTATCGACACTCGCAGGGAGAAATGGAAGAGGGCTCTTGAATTGAACACATTGCCTGTCATCATCGACAATCCTGCTAAGAAACGAGCTACTCTCTACTACGTTGGGGGAATAGCACTACAAACAAGAAGTTGACTATAATCTTCCGGGTAGATTATAGTCAACGTTCATGCTGAAGAAGGGGAAGGTGTCGATGTCTATGCATTAGCTCTAAAGAAATGAGACAGTTCCTTAAGTTCGAAACAAAGTCGGATTAACGAAATTTATATTTTCTAACAGAAAAAGAAAACAGGAGGAAGTAGAAACATTTTAACGATTTTATTAAGCTTGAGAAATCATGCCGGAAAAGGTCAATTTCATAATAAAGAGGAGTACATTATCGACCAAAACACTGAAAAGCGTCAAATGTAAAGTCGAATGTAGAATCGAATGTAAAGTCTAATGTAAAATCACGTACAATTTTACACGTAGAGTCAGAGGTTTTTATTTTCTTTGTTCAAATTAATGTGATTTCGATGACTTTTATTGGTGCTTGGACTTGGTAATCATGAATACTAGCTTATCGCGGATCAAACCTAAAAAAAATTGTTTCAATGAAACCATTTACAGCCACAGTCGGTCTGTCAAATGTGACATTAGAGTGACATGGAATAGCTCTGTAACATGAAAAGTTTTTAGACAATTACCGTAGAGATTAACGATAGCAAATCGTAACAAGACGCAATAGGTGCAATATATTGCGTAAAAGGGCCATCTGTAGAAATTGCGAGACCGTTATTATTGATGTTTAGTGAAGTAGATACTAAAGTCGATTAGATGAGGTCCGTGAGATTTTATTAGAGAGTTTTAAGCGCTGTGTGGTATAAGGTAAAGCTCAATTAGATTGCACAGAAGTTAAAAAAAAAAAAAAAAAAATCCGTGAACGATTTCGTGTTATTAGTAAACTAAGAGTGAAACTGGATTAATTAAAATCCTAAATTCAAAGGTTCATTTAAGAATTATCAAGGAGATGGACCTGGGTATACCCCGAATAAGGGCGCTTGACTCTAAGCGAATGTATAAATACCTCCATGATTGTGTGAGAAAGACCCCCGATCACTGCCTCGAGACTTAGATGACATAGTTGATGACAGTGATAATGAAACCAAGTCTGATGGCTTGTTTACTAAACTCTTGACCGCACCTCATGAATAACATGAGGCGATGGGTCTCCAAGGAATCGTTGGTACAAATTCTGTCTGTGCACCAAGTACATAGCGCTTAATATGTTGTTGCACATATCGTGCTAGATATTTTCAAATTGTTGGTCTGTGTTGGTGCACAGATTATAACGGAATTTTCATGAGTGAGTATGCATTTCAGAAATTTATTTTGTTTGATCGGATATCTTTCCGTTGAGTAATGTTGTGCGGGGAGCGCTGTGCACAAAGCCCCCATGACTGGATATTGTACTACACCCGAGGATGGGTGCTAGTCACGGATGGCAGTGTCGTGGAATCATGGCGCTACGGTATAAATGACTACGCCATTGGCTGCTGCATAGAACAACCAAGGGTGTAGTGTAAACAAAATCAATTTATGTATTAACTTTATAGATGTACTCTTTCTTTTTTTTGAGTTTTTATTTTTCTATTAACTCACACACTGTTTTATTAATGGATCCAATATTTGTAAATATGTGAGTACCATGTACTTATTAAGAAAATGAAAAAGTTTACCTCTGCTGGTAATACTTTGATTTCTATAAGCAGTATACTCTAGGTGCATCAACCTCACATATATCAAAGTTAATGTGTGTATTCAAAATATTGTAAAACATTTATTTGAAAAGAGTAACTATGGAGTTTCTTGTCCGTTCTTCTCCATAAGAATCTACCTTTGCGAACGGACAGTAGAGTCACCTTATTTTGTATACATAGTATTTGGATGTAAATGATGACGTTCAAAAGAGCCGTTTGATGGCCTTATTGAAATGAACGTTTTGACTTAGACTTTTATAAAACACAGTTTGGAAAGCAAGTGAAGGAAAAAGGGAAAAGTATGGTATATACCTGGAAATAGGGGAAAAATTATTATCAAACAGATGATTCAGAGGATAAAAGTGATTCGATAGAAGCAAAAGAATAGATAAATAACTCTGTTAAATTGTATAATAAGTATTCAGTGGAAGATACATTTTACCTTGTTAGAAATTATAGAATGTGGAGAATTAATTAACTATTTGATAATTAAGTTAAAATAATTAATCAGTTATTATATTTGTTTGTTTAAATTATTATGTAAAGGAAGAGGTGTGACGTATTAATAAAGTACAAGCGGCGCATGCACGTCACGGCATTGCTTGCCCAACCGCCGGCCGGTGCGGACGTGTATGCGCTCCTTGGTGAAACGAGTGTGTGGCTTTGATTTACGAACCCAGCAGCAAACGAGGACACCACAGTTATCTTATTTAAAAAAAGAAGAGTGACAGTCAAGATCATTTCAAATTGATTTTGGAACGCTTCTAATGGAAAATATACCTAACCGCCATCCTGACCGAATCTCCGTAGTGGCGGCCAAACTCAGAAGAGACGAGTAATTGACCATGATCAATTTTCAGCCGATAAACGTCCACTGCTGGACATAAGCTTCCCCCAAGTGTCGCCACAACAACCGGTCCTGTGCGTTTTGCATCCACCGAGCCTCACTAGGTCATCGGTCCATCTTGTGGGAGGCCTTCCAACGCTGCGTCTTCTGGTACGTAAGACATTGGTGCGAAAGATATTACAGTGCACAAATGTGTGCGCAAACGCAAGGTAGTGCACTTTCTCTTTCCTCTGATGGCATGTTAATTCGTCAACACTGAAAAGAGTGAACAATTGTACACGTGCAAACACAGGACAAAAATTTGTAAAAATAAGTGTACAAAGAGTGGTCTTATCTTACAGGGCATCCTCTTACAGACAACCGTTTTATAGTTTCTGGGAAATGATTTCACTTTTATCTTTGGAGTAAAACCACCAGATAGTGAAAAACCAGCGCACCGCAGAAAACTAATTACGCACATTGTCACAACGATAGCGTACTGCACACTGGGCTTTAAAACTAAAACACTGACAAAAAACTATTACACCTTTTTCATCAATCTAGAAATTGGATTGATACGTTTAGATAGGTCGTGTCAGCATAGGTCACAATTCCTTAGGTATAGTCTGTCCTGCCAGGGTTGTGGAATTTATTCGATAGAGTCACCGTAGCCCTGGAACGCAAAGGGCATTTGGAGGAACACGGATGGGTTTTAGTCCGCCCAGAACGAAATGAGTCATTTGATAACTAAAAGGATTTTTTTAAGGATTCTCGTCCTAAAAATATACATTATATTGAATAACTTTCCACCTTCTCAATAATATTGGTTACCTATGTCACTCAAAGGATGACAGCAATGAACACGAGTAGTAGGCAAAGTGAGCGAAACGTTTAATAACTACAAAATCTACGTCATGTTCTAGTATAAAGATGAACGAACCAAATTCTGACATGTCCCTCTCTCTGCCTAGCTTTTTCCCAACTGTATTTAGGTCGACATCAATTTTTAATGGATTCAGCTGACCAGCGTTTTATATAGCGCAACTGTTTCGGGGTATCCTACTAACCAGATGGGTTGAGGAGGTCAGCATCCGCAAACCAGCTGGGTAGCACGATACCATTTCTGTTTCCGATACCCTTTTTGTCAGGGTAGGGGTGGTCTTTTGTAAGCTTTCGCTAAGTATCGTTATGTGGCTAACACAGCGGTGTATTATAATGCATTTGGTACCAAAATAGATTATGTCATTTAGTTTTCACCGTCATACGAGATATAATAACCATTTCTTCCTGCAATGACATCCAGTGTACCACAGTATGCAGAAAAATGAAAACGTAAACTATACAAATCACACGACGATACGGTTGGGACAGTGGTTGAGCAACTGGCTACTGCTCTGCGTGTTGCTGGTTGGATTTCCGCGCGGAACAAATATTTGTATGGCCTACAGTTAGTTGTTCCGGATCTGGCTGTTTGTGGAAGTGAGTTTGTATGTTTGTAAACGCACCCATGATGCAGGATAAATTTCTGGTGTGTGGCAACTTTTAAATAAAAAAATGAAACAAACAAATAAGTAATAGACCCTTCATTTTTATTTTACGCTCATATTACGGTAAAACTTTCCGTATCGCTGCACAGGAGCTAAAATATTATCATCGAACACACGACGATCCTAAATCAAAACAATTTTCACTTCCAATTTATGTAAACGAGCCAAGTTCGTGTTAAGCACACAATTACACGTAATATGTAGTCCTAAGAACAGTAATAGGTGCTAAGAAAGAGATAAATAGACACGTATCCTTGATTTAGAATACAGGGGTAATTTCTCTTGTTAACATTGGGGTAAATTAACCCACCTGTGAAATGTTCGGGGGAATTAGGAGGAAAAAGTGTTTGTGTAAAGCGATGTTCGGAAGAGTACTTGCTTTAGCACTTATTTTCTTGAACCTACATATGGAATGTTCCGTATGGTGTCGGACGTAAAAGAATAGCACCATCCTATCACTTCCCGTGGGTGCCGTAAGAGGCGCCTAAAGGACTCACCAGAGAATGGGCAGCAGCACTCTCTGTAGATACATTGCTACAGCTACACTGCTATCGCCAACCCGCCTGCCAAGCGTGGCGATTATAACAACCCCCCCCTTCTTATTTGGAGGAGGCCTATGTCCAACGGTGGACGTCTTTGTGTTAGTGGATGATGATTACTTATTGAATGCAGAAGTAAATTTTGTTTTAGATAGTTTTGCTGCTCTTGGGAACAATTTTTGTGCTAGTCAGTTATCAATCCTCATAGGTTAATTTCAGTTCAAAACTGATAAGTTTGTAAAAATACATTCGTTTCTTACGAATTTTTAACTAAAATTTAAATCATACTGGTTTTAAATGAGCAACTCTTTATCGTTATCGTCCACTCAGCCGAAAGTTGTCCATTGCTGGACGAGTTGCTGCCTCCTCAATTGTCCACATCGACCGGTCCTGAGAGTCGTATCCTGCAGCCTTTATTACCTGATGAACGTAATGCGTGTTTACAGTCCACTCTCTCCACTCCAGAAACTTTCAACTATTTGTTTTAAACAACACTCGTTATAAAAATCTTTTAAAAACACCAATTGATGCCTTTATTGACATTACAGAAGCTAAAACCACAAGCATTCACGTAAAATTAAAAAAAAGCAAAGACAACAGAATAGACACCCGTTCAATATCAACCCTCAAACAGTCACGACATAGTTTCAGTATTACTAATTATGTAAATAATCATTGCGAAGCGACGACGGTGCTTGTATAAACGTATGCTAATGTAACCAAAGCCACGGCCATCGTATACCAGTTAGTTGCTGCCTATTCCATTGCTAAAAGGATATATGACCCCGCATAATAGGTTGGCGACGCTGTTAAAGAGGTATAGCGAGGCTAGGGTTAAAAGCCGTTTATATGAAGGTGCGGGACTTAATATGGGTCTAAGTTTCGGTACGTACATTGCGTACTCTTCGAGGGGATATTAAGAAGTCTAAACAAGTGTCATTGTTGTCGGCAACATGTTAGTATACTCACGCTCTGGTGAATTAATAATATCACCCAGTGTTGAGGTTGTATGAAACTGTATTGGCGTTAAAGTGGAGGAGGAAAATTTGTGTAGCTATTTATGTTCGTGACATTGATTTACTAACTGATTTGTATGGCTAGTGAGTAATTAAATAGATACTTTATCTCCAGAGGCAAAAAAATTAAATAAAAAAGCCCCAGACAATGTGCCATTCAAGTAGCGAATTCGACTTTCGAAATGCCAAAATGTAGGAATTTGATCATGTGACAGCATCTGTCAATCCCATACATTTTTGATGTATGGATGATGATGTCTCGAGCTCAAAGTGTTGTGTGTGATAGTTGAAACGCCAAAATAAGGTTCATCACGTGACATGTCGACGAAGTTTGTCAATCCCATACATTTTTGACGTTTTGATAACCACCTTCGCCACGCTACCGTTGACAGAATGTTATTGACTAGAGCAGCAGTTTCTGGAATAATAACGACGCGTCATAAATTAAATGCACATCAAGAGATGTGATGAGCTATTCTAAATCCATTCAACAACTTACTCGTGTTTGATAATGTGTGGCATTAAATTTGCTATAAATGCCTAGGTCGTTCCGTGGATGGGTGACCAGTAATTACATATCAACGTCGGTCCCGACTGTCATTTTTGTCTTTGACAGTGGTTACTGAGAGTCAGAGGCCAGAAAGTCTGTCACCAGTACCAAGGGCTACTGTTATATTACCAAGTTACTAGGTAGTATAAGTCAGATAGGTAGGTAAGCGCTCCACGAAAATAATGGTACCTGCTCAACTGAAAAAAAGAAAGAAAAAAAAGAATTAAATTTCTACTAAGTACTTTTTTTTCTTAATTTTTCTTTTTTTTAACTGCTTCTGGTTAAACTAGGAGACCCCAATATGCAGATTAATTGATATCATTCCTGAAACTGGGCATCAGTCTGCTACATAATATATATTTATTTACATTGTATTTCATTAATTTAATGTCAGAGATAAAAATTTGTACTTCCTCTTCCTTATTGCCAATCCGTAATAAATCAAAATCAATTCCGACGAACCCACAAAACAGTCCCACCCATCTTTTTGCAAAAGAAAAAATCTAGCGAAACATTTCAACTGCTCTTTGAAAACGTTAAGAAATTGAAACAAAGCGACACTCGGAGAACGCGACAGTTTCTTTTTTTCCGCTACATGCGACGATTTTCCATTTATATTTGCAATAAAAATTACTTCCACAACTATTTTCAGCTGCGGAACTTCGGAAAATACATTTTTCATTCAGCTGAAGTTATCTTTACGCTCAATGTCTTCTTCGAGCGAATGTTATTTCACGCTATTAAAAAGGGTTGTCTCTAAATGTTTTGCTCTTCTTGTAACTGTCATAAATTTAGTCGTTATTAACAATATTGACTGCCACATTTAGGTGCAATGTTTTTTTGATTCACTTTTTGTCTATGCCATAAGGTATCGTGCATGTTGCTCTCGTTGATCGGCCGCGAAAAGTATCAAATACTTTTGAATAAGAGGCAGATCATCAGATGATGAAGGGATTATTCATAACGCAAACCACAATAATATGAATTTTATTACTTACTACTATTATAAATGCTAATGTTTCGATGAATGGACGTTTGTTACTCATCATCATCATCTCAGCCAAAAGACGTTCACTGCTCGACGTAGGCCTCCCCAAGTGTCGCCACAACAACCGGTCCTGTGCGTCTCGCATCCATCGGCTACCAGCGACCCTAACCAGGTCACCGGTCCATCTTGTGGGAGGCCTTCCAACGCTGCGTCTTCCGGTACGCGGTCGCCACTCCAGAACTTTTTGGCCCCATCGACCATCTGTTCGGCGAGCAATGTGCCCTGCCCACTGCAACTTCAGCTTGGCGATCCTTTGGGCTACTCAATCACACCATAACGGCTGATCGGATCTGCATGAAAAACACAGAAATAGATTATAGTCTGTTCCCTTGAGATAATTTCCGTCATTTACGCGGGCGAGGCCACAAGCAGAACTTAGTCAAAAATGAATCAAGCTACGAAGTCAAATGTGACCATAAACATTTGTTTCATAAAATATTTAGCGAGTTAAGTAGTGCATGAGCCTGGATTAGCACGAAAAGTTAAAACAATGTAACATCAAATTATATTGCCAACATTCCACATGAGATAACACATGATTAGTAAATAGGCTAAGTTTTTGTGTGTATTGGGGCAGAATTTATAGCGAAAAGGGTAACTACCCTTACCCGCCGAGTTACCCAAATTAGTTTTCCAATATTAATTCTGGTTCGAGACTCGATTCATTACTTTTAGTGTTAAAATTTCAGTTCCACTTGTGCGCCTCCATTTAGATTAGAAATAAGCAAATTAAGTCGTGTAGGCACATTAATTTGAGCCTTAATATTTATTTGTTTCGAGACTCTGAATCCACAATTGTAAATAAATTAATATGTTAGTATGGTTACTTTCTTGCTTTTGGAATGGCTTAAATTAATTAATTGACATACAGATCTCGTAGAGGAGCTCGTGGCTGAATTTTATCCGCACGGGCTGATCTTCAAGGTTAAGCAACGCTTGCCGAGAGCGGTCTGTTGATGGGTGACCATCTTAACATACCGAGACTTTTCCGTGCCTCGGAAAGCACGTTAAGCCGTTGGTCCCGGCTGTCATTTGTAGGTCTTTGGCAGTCGTTACGGATTATCAGAAGCCAGTAAATTTGACATCAGTCAGGCCAAGAAGTACAGTTAATGGGTTGTGGAGGGCTAGTAGGCAGTCGTTCCACGTAAAATACTGGTATTCAGCTGAATCCGGTTTGACTGGGAGCCGACCCCAATATAGTTAGGAAAAGGCTAGGCAGATGGTTATGATGAGGCACTGTACAATGGTTGACTTAATACCTTAAACATTTTCTACCAGTCAACCTTAAGATGATGCAGATATAATATGTACAACTTGGCAGATGCAATTTTAGAGACTGATAAATAAAAAACAACTGGACATGTGCGAGTCTGACTCGCGCACTGAGGGTTTCGTACAAACTTGTATCTAGATAAAGTTTCTCTACTACGGCAATCGTGTCTCGATTTTTTCCGAGTAAATTACCTACCGATTTTTTACAAACTATGAAAACACTCATTACTCTGACGAAAAGATAAATACGATTGAAGGACAAACTGAACTGTGTAGTTGAAAAACTATTAATTCATCGATGTTGGTCACAGTCATTTCTTCAACTAGCTAGCTAGGTTTTGGTGCAGGAACCACATACGTCATGTGTGTTGTTTTTGTGGCAATTAAATACTTTTTCTTTCTTTTTTTCTTTCTAAAATATAAGTTTCCAACCGCTAAAAATGTTTTTATTAACGTGATAAAACTAAAAATTATCCGTTTTCATACTTTTTCCATAACTTTGCTGTAAGACCTCACTTCATGCCAAATTTCATGAATCTAGGTCACCAGACAGACCATCAAACGGACAGACGAAACAACAGATCAACAGACGGACAGCGAAGTGATCCCAAAAGGATTCCGTTTTTTCTTGTTAAGGTACGGAACCCTAAAAAACAGAAAATACATTATATGTACCTACATTTTTTATATTTTTAAATATTTTTAAAGTGTTATTTATATTTAAAATTGCAATAAAATAAGTAAACGAAACATGCCATAGTAGGGTACAAATAAAAGCTAAAAGAAGTGTTAATGACAAAACGAATTCAAAAATTCAACACTGTGATGATTGCTCCAATTTCTTTCCATGTGTTCATTTACCTTGAACTTGAAGAAAAACTGAATGTTACCATCCTGACGTAAAAAATCGAGCATCAAAAAGATAAACACGAAAATAACCTACAAATCAGCGACCCACATCAATGTTATGACCACATCACCTCATCAGTTACTCAACATTCAAAGGTTCGAATAACAACATGAATTACAATTCGAAAATTTTGAATTATTCATATCCTATTTTGCCGATTCCGAGGGAACGTATTCTGATAATTCGATTCGTAATTCTGTGATGTTGTTACTTTGAAACAAAGCTCAAAGTCCGTGGCGTTTACCAGCCTTTTTCGAAGTATTATGGAACGTCCACTGTAATTAGATTCTTTTCTCGGTACTGGGTTTACGGGAATTGCAGCGTGCTGTAAAAGATTACTTTTGGCAATCGACCATGGTGTTCGCTTTGGAATTCATCCACTCACAACTACATGCGTCAATATAATCTTTTTGTTTTAATACGTATACACATGTATATTACTAGATTTCAAGATTTGACGGTTTTTAATTGTTTAGTAATATCTTTTTATAAATACTAGGTTTCGTCAGTGCCTTCACTTACGTTAACATAAATTTTCGCAAAACGAAGTAGCTTTAACCGTCTTCAGGGTACCAACAATCTTCGTACAAAAATGCATTGAAATCAATTCAGGCTTGAAAGCACAGTAAACTAACAACCTCCCTATCGAATTTACTATGTTAGTTATTAAGATAGTCATAAACCTATAAGGAGTATTAAAAGTATAATCACACCCAAGATTCATATTCGTTGGCAAACGAAGACAAATTTACCGTTTGCGAGAAATACCAGAATAAGCTTCCAACTGAATCTAACCAGCTTATGAATTACACGCGTATCGATACGTCGGAATGACTAATCGTTATGTCCAGACATCTCCATCCATCAGTAAGAACGTGATGTGTCATACTCGACCATGGAATCGGAATCCGTGATGAAGAGTTTATGAATCCTTGATATTTTTGGTGCCTCGTAGTATAAAATTTAATAAGGATGTGATAGAAAAGAGAAATGCCCGGTTTCGATGAATTCAAATGCTTACAATTTTGGGGTGTTAGAAATGTAGTGCACTTTATTGCACTATATTATAGATTGACGTTGGATCTATAAACTTTGACTGTATTTACTAAAATCTACCAGTCCAATTCGATTCAGGCGATTGATCGACAATAATAAAAAGTGAAAATGCAATATTTTTTATTGTATAGACTCAATTTATATAGGGTCCGATTAAAATAGGTGGACAAATTTTACCACAGCGCTCAGTAGGTCTAACCAAAGATATCCAAGCAAAAAAAAACACTGATTAAAATGATTTTATTTTGACCTAAAATAATAAATACCTGGCACTCTAGAATAAACACATCCATCCAATAGGGGTAGGTATGCGGTGACGTGGTCACGAGCGCCTGCACATTTGTAGTATCAAGGGATATGTTTATGCATTGGGTAACCAACATTTATAAGTGTATTTTTGTTCGCTGATTATTTTAATTGTAGGTATCTAATGCGATTTTCTTATATTTTTTTTTTTACCATTGTCCTTATTTTGGTGGTCTGAATGATTCCTAAAAGTTTGTCCACCTATTTTAATGGGACCTTATATATCTACACTAATATTATAATTAGGAAAGATTTGTTTGTTTGAAATGAATAGGCTCCGAAACTACCGGACCGATTTGGTATAAACAACTTTTAATATGGGACCAACTCTAAAATATCAAAAAATAAGTCGGCTGTTTCATACAAAAAAAAGGAAAATGAAAAACTTTTTCACAAAAAAAAATGTCGGTGTTTGGTTGCTTCCTAGTTATTCGACACCGACTTCCGAAATTAAAGTTATTTTGTTATGTTTTTTTTTTGGAAATTGTTTTTTTTTTTTGTGAAAAAGTTTTTTATTTTTCACTTTTTAGTGGTAGGTACCCCACCCCTAACAACACCACAGGAAAGTCACAAGAAAGCAAAAATACGCAATTTCGTAAACATGGATGATTTTTCACATATTGTTTCCAGCTATTTGGTTTTAAAAACCAAACTGCTTAACCGATTTTGATAAAATTTAAATGGGACCAATCGAGAAGTATATCCTTTCACATAATACAAGAATTTTTCAAAACGGTTTGTAAATAAAAAAAAAAACAATCGAATTGATAACCTCCTCCTTTTTTGGAAGTCGGTTAAAAATGCACTATTCACCCGATGAAAATGTATGAAACCGTATATTTTTCAGGGTTGGTCTTATAACAGAAGTTGTTTATAATCATGAGTACTTTCACCCACTGAAAGGTTGTTGGTGTTTTACAAATAATACTGTATAGCATTCCTTATTCTATGTCTTACCTATTGGTTCGGGGAATTCAAGGAGTTTATTGAATATGTTGGTTCAAGATTTCCATATTTATTGGGAAATGCGTGAATAGTGTGTTGTTTGCTTGAATAGCAATGAGGGTTAGCAATTAATATTTAATTTTGTGGTGAGGCTGAAATCTTACATCTGCACTAGTGATTGCATAGTGATTATTTTAAAAATGCGTTTGCTGTTACAATTTGAACGTAAGGTTTTTCTAAGAAAATAAGTATAATTTAGTGTCCATATTTTTTTTTCTTACTTGCTTTTATGCAATCACCAGGTTTGCTCAATGCTTCTTGGCAATTTGACTCATGTAAGTATGGTTATTAGATACAAACGTAAAATACTGGTATTCGGTTGAATCCGGCCCCAATATAGTTGGGAAAAGGCTAGGCCGATGATACATATTAGTTACAAGCTTTTGCCTGTGGTTTCACCCGCGTGTGAGTGAAGTGCTTTATAGTCTCGGTCGGGAACTACCAGGATGAAACGCATCGTATGTCCTAATATATATATCGAACGAGACACATGGGTGAGCCTCATGTACCTCGTTTATATGAATCCCTCTTAGCGGAACGAACGACATTATAAAGTTACTTTCGTTTCTATGATAATATTAAATAGTATTGAGTGGAGAATAACTGTACTGAAAATGTAGCGCTAAAATGAAGACAAATACCTATTGAACGAAAAAATCTTTAAACCCAATCATCATTGGGTTGAAATTGGTCATTAACTCACAGTAACGATGTCATTGTGGCTGACATGTTTTTCAAAAACTTTAAAAAAATATGAACCTCTAACTCATTCTCCCCCTAACAACATAAATCTGAAAATATCATTACACGAACACACACGCACATCTTATGCAAATCGGGGTCCTCACCGTGCGGTTATTAAAAACATGAATTTTACAAGCTTAATATTACGTGACACGTACGGCCGCCATAATCCCTGGAGTACCAGTACTTCGGATGTCGGATTTAAATATGATTACTTTATATTACCGGATTTCGAGGGAAAATGTTGACAATCTGGCATTTTGTGAAAAGGGTTTAAGTTTTCAGAATAAGATTTTCGGGGAAATAATTTGATGAATTTGTTGGAGGTAGACAGTAGTTCCCGCAAGTAGTCTTGGGTCTCCTCGGAATAGTTTACAATTGGCAGCAAATCAAAGCCAGAACTTCATCAACATTGTCAGTCTCAATTTTACAGTAATAAAGAGATATATAGATAGAATTACTAGACATATAGATACAATTATTGCAGCTGCACGAGCCGATCTTCAAAGTCAAGCAACGCTTGCCAAAGGCGGTCTGTGGATGGGTGACCATCTTAACATACCGAGACTCCTCCGAGCCTCAGAAAGCACGTTAAGTCTCAGGTCTCGGCTGTCATTTAAAGATCTTTGACGGATTGTCTGAACCCAAAAATCTGACTCTAGTCTTGCCAAGAAGTACAGTGTTACCCAGTTTCTGGATTGTGGAGGTCTGGTAGGCAGCCGCTTCACGTTAAATACCTACTGGTATTCAGGAATCCTGTTTAACTGGAAGCCCCCAATAAAGTTAACAACTAACAACTTTATTGGGGGCTAGAGTTGAGAGTAGAGTATAGAGTCTATTTAGAATCATTCATCATCTGAATGATTCTAAATAGACTCCGCACTCAGGTCAGTCGCACTAAAGATAGCCTCCTCAGGTGGGGGTTCTCGGATGGCTCCGATCTTCAGTGTTTGTATGGCGTCGCTCCGCAGTCCATGGCCCACCTTTTGTCTTGAGCTCATGCACCGTCATTTCTACCTAAATGTGAGGACCTTACTTATGACTGCCTCTTAATGAATGGGATAAACGTAAAATTTAATCAATCTAGGTATTACATATTTGCCATGGACACGCTAAGAAGAAAAACACTTCTAAAGAAAGCAGATTCCTTTTTATTTCCTAAAGTAATTTTAATTCTAAAATTACTTAATCTTTGTTTTCATTAAATACGTTGAATTCAGATAAGGAATTTAATGTGGTCGTAGTCAACGTAAGATTTCATATATACCTCTACAAGTGTGCGTTCCATTTCTTCCGTTTCCACGCGCTGCATCTGTCTTATCATTCTTTTCTAAAACATTATTTCAATATGTCCGACCCGTTGGAGCGTGTTATTTCGCAGTCAGTTCAAAGATTGCAATTATGCACAGGAAGCGCCATGCTGTTACTGATATTGTGTTGTTGACAAAAGAGGTAGTACTTTGAGAAAATTAAAAAAAGAGGAGGATAGGAAACACTAATGTTTATCAGTCTAGTGAAAGAGCAAAATTAAATGGGTTCTTCTTTCATTTGTAAAATGTAAAGATTATTGAATAACTTTGTAATACAAAACACTTAATTTATTGCAATTGTAATTTATATTATACTTTGGCTAAAATACATGTTTAGCATAAAATAAAAAAAGTTTTCTTTCAAAATTAAGTGTTTTCTTTTTAGTAAAATGTTTGGCACCCCATTCTTGCAAAAGAAGCACAGTATTTTTTTCTTTTAATTTAACACAGAAAGCCTATCTTGGAATTCCTGTTTTTTTTAAATTTAGAAAAACATTCTTCTAATTGGAAACTACGTATCCAAAGCGTACGTTTCCTCTTACTTCCTTATTAATAACGAGTTTTACAAGAACGTTTATGAGACAAAGGAGACAGCATTCGTTTATCGTGAACTGATCATAATCAAAATATTCTCAAATGACTGCCAAGAATATGGCCTGTATGCCGTAGAAAATAATAGTCTGTCATAAAAACTTTGATAATCAAATTGTGAACTTGACACGCTAGTTATTCGTGACTTTGTTTGTTGTTTGTTGGCCAAATATGCCACCAATCTTTATGCATATCTTCCGGTGTTTTATTGATAAAACTTTGAGGAGGATCCAACGTGCTACTCGTACATTCAACGCACGGTATGACTTGTTAGGGTTACGAAAAAGGATTGTTGGCGGTTTTTAACCGACTTCAAAAAAAGGAGGAGGTTCTCAATTCAACTGCTTTTTTTTTTGTTCAGCAATATTTTCGCTTTTGCTGATATTTTTTTTGTTTGGAAGAGCATTTTCCCGGACTGGTCCCATTTCGATTTGGTGAAGATCTGATGAAGAACTTTGAAGATAGGTAAGGGAACTCTTCAATGAATGATAGGAAACCGTCCGGGATTGCTGAAATCACATCTGTTTATTATTAATATGAACAGACGTGATTTCTATATTGTTTACACCAGTTCATAACATAATATTACGCCGGTATGCTGTGAAGGGGTACGCAGATGTGTACAAACCAACCGCGGTTTTGGGGATAACTATTCGGGCATAACTTTATTGTTAATGAACCGATTTTGGTGATTCTTTTTGCGTTGGGTTCAGTTAAAGCTAACCTAGCTGAAACTGAAAACTAACTGAACCATAAAATAACTTTTTTTTCTCTTTTTTATAATGTTTACACTGGTTCATAACAAAACATCACGCCGGGACGCTGTGGAGGGGTACGCAGAATGATGTGTACCTACAAGTCATCCATAGTTTTGGGGTTATCCATCTAGTATCTAAAAATTAATGTACATTAACCAATTTGACTTTATTTTGAATTTAGTTTGCTCTTACATTACCTGTAAAAGTTACATTTTCTATTAACTTCCATGGTTTTGGAGTTATCCATTCGGGCATAACTTTATTGTTTATGAACCGATATTATTCCAACGCATTCAAGTAATTTACAAAATAGGTTTAAATTTTTTTTATTATAATTACGATAAATAAGAAAATAAATAAATAAATAAACACTAGTCAGTTACTGCATCTCCAGGAGATGTGACGCCATTGTTTTACTATTGTGACAGCTGATGAGATAATTAATCATTTTACAGTCCGAATATTTTTTAATATAACGCTGATGGAACATTAATATTTTAGCTTAACAGGAACGTTTATCCAAAATGGCGCACTATCTCAATACGCTGGAAACTCAGAAACGAGAAAGAATTCATTTAAGTCAAAGAATCCTCAAATTGCGTAGACAAATAAACTTCTCAGAAGCATCTAGATACAGCATCGGTCGCAAACAACAGTAAAAAATATCTAGGGTCTCATCTATCCGCCAATACATCTTCGTAACCCGCTAAAAGCGGCGCCGTTCGTTTGAGCTCAAACATTTCGCTGTGCAATTTCTTTCAGCCGACCATCCAAAACTTAATACAATTCCGAAATCAAAAATCTGATTCCATCCACCAAAGTGAGGGAATCGTTTCACAGATTTGATTTTCATTTGACTGAAGTAAACTAGAAATGAAAATTTTGAGTCTAGGGCCTGACGGGGTCTGACCCCTCACGATATTGCTCTTGACATCGACGTAGCCTTTTTGCTCCAATCTTTTAATCAAAGTAGTTAATTGCTTTCAATTTTACGCGGGACGCGTTGGGTCGCATGACAGATGGTCCTTTTGACGTGACGTACTTTTATGTCCTTCGTTAGGTTCCATTGTTTTAATTTGTTGGCAGAGGTTGTATGTACTGTGACGTACATGCTGATTACATAAATCTGATGGATCTAATAAGGTACCGGCTGCGTGGATAATGAAGTGAGCGCAGTTTGTTTGTTTATGTTATAATTTGAATGACGCAAGTCACGAGATAATTTATTATTGCTAACTTATTTTAACCATGATAATATAGGTATTAAAATTTAATATCATTTGGATCTGATGCACTTTATCATCATCATCATCACAATTTTTTTTTTTTACTAATATTCAGCAACAATCAAACAACACTCCATTTCAAGCTAAGATTATCACGTATACGTCACTAGCTCCTGCCAGTGGCTTCGCCCACGTGAATACTGAAAATTATCCAATGAAAAGGGAAATCATCAAATGACTCTTTCCGCTCTGGGTTTAGCGGGAGGGAGTCTCAGACTCTTACTGACTAAAACTCATCCGTGCTCCTCATAGTGCCCTTTGGGTTCCAGGACCGCGGTGACTCTTTCGAACAAAATCCGCAACCCTGGCAGGTTGGGAACATACCTACACTGAATAAGTACAACCTACATAATGTGCCAATCTATGATAATCTATATCTGTGCCAAATTTCATCCAGATCCGCTTTGCTGTTCTGACTATAAATATTAACTCATTATCTTACCAAATCCTTAGTAACTACTCACATGCCAAAAATACCTGATTTCAAGGCCCAACACCCAGGGTAGTAAAACCTAAAACTTGTTACCGTGGAAAGTTAATAAACAGTATAATTTGCATGCACCGACGAGTTATGATTTCCTAAAAGTCGCATGAAATTTAAATTTTGCTACCGCGAGCAAGTATCTCACAGTGTCACGTAAGTGAAATTGTCTTAAACTGGTTGATTATGCATAAACTTTTTGAGTTACTCATTTGTTTTTGAGATGCAGTGTTCCAACGCTTCATGAAATAGTTTTTCCGTTTTTAAAGAACGAGGTTCTGAGGAAATGAATGAAAAAAAAAACGGCAAAAAAATCACGTTTGTTGTATGGGAGCCTCACTTAAATATTTATTTTATTCTATTTTAAGTATTTGTTGTTATAGCGGCTACAGAAATACATCATTTGTGAAAATTTCAACTGTCTAGCTATCACGGTTCATAAGATACAGCCTTGTGACAGACAAACAGACAGACAGACAGACAGACGGACAGCGGGATCTTCGTAATAGGGTCCCGTTTTTACCCTTTGGGTAGGTACGACACCCTAAAAAGAGATCACGGACACAGTGGATGAACAAATATTTTGCAGAATGGTATAAACTTCTACCAGCGAAATTTTTACGTAACACAATTGACTAGCAAAAAAGGAAAATATAAAACCATTTAAAGCATATCGTAAAAAGTTTTGAATTGATTCTGTATTGCCTTTTTTATGGATAGGAAATCATCACATGACTCCACCCAGAGCTGCAGCTCTGGGTGGAGCGGGAGGGAGTGTCAGACTCTTACTGACTAAAATCCATCCGTGCTCCTTGTAGTGCCTTTTGCTTTCCAGAGCCGCGGTAACTCTTTCGAACAAAATCCGCAAATTCTATAGCCGGTAAATGAGGTCCTGAATCATATTTTATAAACGGACCATACGGTATTGGACATAAGTACTAGTCTCGGGAAACTCACAGCAAATCAATTCTGTCTAGTGAGTGTCTAGTTTATTTCTGGTACCTTCTCTACAGTCTTCGATAGATCTTGCTTTAAATGCCAAAAATAGATCAACATCCCTGTCTGATACAAGCTGGACGGCTTGAAATAAATGTATACTACTATATCCCGGAAGAACGTTTCCTTCAGATAATATTCGTCTTTCACGTGGGCGAAACCACTGGCAGAATCTAGTGAATAATAAAAAAAGACAGCTGCTGTGAAGACCGTATCACCCACTTTTCTGGATACACTGACACTGTTACAACCCAGTATCTACTATAATGAACCAATTCACAAAACGATGGAAACCTCAATACCCCCAATTTACCGCAACGACAGTATTTCACACCAAAACTGATAGTAGTTAATGAGGACAATTCTATTTGGAATGTAATGGCCGTTTCCAAAACTAAATAGCGGTCGCCTAACTAATTGCCCTGGCCCGGTAATCTGGCCGAGGGCCTTATTAATTGCTTTATCAATCGATTGGAGGGATATGGGAGGTATAAAGGTCCGTAATGTTACGGTATGGCAAAGGGGTAGAATGTGACATATCTTTATTGCCTCGACCTTTCTTGAGCGGATTGACAAAGATCAATCGTCGATGGTCATTTGTACCTAATTGATTTTGATTTATCGTTCACTCGTTTCAGATGACAGTTAGTGGAGTCATTCAATAGGCTCTTATCACTTTGCAGAGGGTCTAGACTAAGATCATGTTCGTGAAGGGCGCCGACAACAGAGACTTGTCATCTCTCAGCTGCCATGGTTTATTTTTATTATTTTTTTGAATTGTTTTTGTTTTTTTTTTACTCCGGACGCTTTCATCCTGCACGTCAATAACATCGTTCTCACATTATATGCGTTCAATATGTATAATTTTAACATGAATGATGTAACCATAACATTGTATCAATATACTATTTTTAAAAGAGTGTCCGTGGAGTTTCTTGCACGTTCTTCTGCATAGAGATCTACGCTTTGGAACGTGCAAATAGCTTAATCTTTTTGACCGACCGACCTTGTCAATTCAAAAGTGCTTGTAAGTGGTCTAATTTAAATAATTGCTTTGAATTTGAATTTGTTGCTATCCAACTCCGATTATTTTAGACTTTTGAAAAGTTATCTGTGATAGATTGCTACTATGTTTGCTCTAGACGTGTATTGCGGTGAAATTCAGACTCTGGTCACACTTTCAAATAGGGCCCAAGACCAAAAACTCGGCTGCCATAACTATAGTTATAAAAAGGGAGTATTTAAATGGCAATTAGCTTTATTGTTAATCTGGGTTGGACCTTATTAATTGCTCTATCAATGGAAAGGGTTATGGGGTTTAATATGAAATGGTTAACCAAATAACCTAATAACTTTAAAAGGGAAAATTAGTGAACCGTGTTAAAAGTGCCTTTAGAACTATTTACAACAAATGGAAGTAATTTGAAATTAAGAGACATTATAAATAAAACAGACAAGCTTTCTTCTTTCTTTAACAGATCATGGTAAAATATAATTGGTCCGCCAAAATATTTTACGTGTAGCAGCTACTACCTCTACAAGCAGCATTGACTGGGTAACACGAAACCTCTTGGAGAGACTATAGTAGATTCCAGATAAATGTGCAATAACGGTCATTGACCCACATACATTTATTGACTTTCTTAAAATCAAAAACAGAAATAAAGACTTAGAGCAGTCCTGAATCTACTTCTATCGTGATCCTTTATGTTCTCTAGTAATGTAAAATGGTTCATTATGTATTGTTCGGGTATCTACGAAGGGATATTAGGGAAAGATCAATGTACTTTATTGCAAGTTTATCTGGCACAAAGTCTAGTGTCAGGTTTTCTGGCTTCTGACAATCCGAAACGACTGCCAAAAATCTACAAATGACAGCCGGGACCAACGGCTTAACGTGCTTTCCAAGGCACGGAGGAGTCTCAGTATGATAAGACGGTCATCCATCCACAGACCGACCTTGGCAAGCGTTGCTTAACCTTGAAGATCGATTCTTGCGGCTGTTATTATTTAGCCACGACCTCCTCACAGACACACTAACAACCAAGACAATTACAATAAAAAGCTATTTAAAATCTAATATCTTACAAATAGACAAGATAAGATAACAGTTGTTTCATAATAACAGAATTTTATCCCAAACACAATACAATCCACCGTTATACAGACAAGAGAGCCACTCTAAAAAGATACCGGTTTCAAAAGGGGCAGAAAGACATTAAAAGATATCTTTTCAGGTCATGAAAGATAAGAGTGAATGTGAGCATGCAACGGAACTGTGTGCTCGAGTACAGTTTTCTTATTCACAGAGAAGAATTTCCTAGTTTTGACTTTGTATATTTCCGGAGACAGAATGGATGCTCTTTTATATTTTTGTGGTTTACATTTTTGTTGTTATGTTTTCTTGGAATAGATAAAATAACTTTCAGTATAAAAGTGGCAGACCTGCTCTTTCATTTTATATGTAGGTATGTGATATTTTGTTTTGTTAGTACATATTAGTTTTTCAGGACGACTTGAAAATGTCATAAACTTTTATCATTTTACTTAGACGTCTAAGATTTCCTAATAAATCACATTAATGTATTTTCAACCAGCTGTAAGGAATGCCATAATATACAACAGGTTTTTAAATTTACAATATTGGCACTTTCTGTGTGTAGGTAATTATTAAAATGTCAAAAATTTATTTCAGAAGAAACTGAAACCTAATTTAAAATCCTTGTACCGATATTTCAACATTATCTACCGACTCTTTCAGCAAAATTTCAATACAAAAAGCAATCTCAAAGTCATTTACGTCTTTCTTTTCGAAGAAATACTTTCCTGAGCAAATCAAACTGAAATTCTTTCAAGAAATGTATCTGTGCCTGTTTTTTTTCTCCAGCTATTAGTGAAATCGAAAGGAAAGGGTTTAATAATACCTTGGATTCATTTTCAAGTAAAACAGGATGATTAAACCTTCAAATCGTCGTTCTTTGTGGCTTTGTTAATCCGTTGTTCAGGTAGATTTTTTTCGCTTTATTTATACACTTTTTTTTCAAGAATGTTCCGAGCAATCATGTCTTTTTCGTTTGTTAGTGGTAAATTAAACTTCGGGTTAGGTATTTTTTTATTTATGTTTAATTTTTGGGGAGTGAAATTATGGCTGTTTTATCGTCCTTTCTCAAAAGGATATCGAGCCTTTCAATAAGTGATTACAGAAATAAAAGCCGTGTGGCAAGATTTAACACATGCATGTCTTGGATTAGGGCAAAGGACAGTTGTCACTTTTACACATCTTCGTGGGACAACTTACGGCTTGCATGGGGGATATTGAAGGAAATATAATAATCAAGGTCTAGTAGGTACCGTCTTCTGCCAGGGTTGCGGAACTCTGCCATAGATGCGGAATTTGTTCGAAAGAGTCACCGCGGCCCTGGAACACAGGAACGCGGATGTGTTTTAGTCAGTAAGAGTCTAACACTCCCTAGAACAAGAAGTATGCCTAGACCGAAATTGAATTTACACTTCGCAAAAAAAGAAATTGTTTACATTATGAACAACAATTTTATTGCAGTCGTCGCAGGTAATCACTTTCCACAGCTGATTAAAAATTCTTTTAACTCATAAATTTTCAGGTAGATTTTCCCGGCGTAAATGATTGCCAAACCGGTGTATTTACGAGGCGTCAACTCGTATCGGACTTGACAGATGATGGTATTGATTGCATTCGATCGGAAACAATAAAATTTACACACACAACCAAATTGACCACAGCTCACGGCTGCGCCAAATATGTCCAGTTCAGCACTTCAGCAAAATGAAAAGTAGGATTCACTATCTAACCTAACCGATAAGCTGTGTTGTATGGATGTTTAGCTGCAAGTGTACCAAACAGCATGCCACATAAAATGGTTTACCTTTTACAACAGTCAATATATAGCACACACATGACACAGTCGTTTGAAGCTGCACTACCCCGTATGGACATAGATTCAAAGACAAATCCCAGTGGAGGCAATACCTTTCAATGAAATTACCTCTACGTCTTAGGTGTACTCCTCTACAAGCTATCCTAAAGGCCAAGCACAATTTCCTTTAAAGACATTCATCCATGACACCGTAACATGTTAGAATCAAATTGGCACACAATGTAGAAAAAAAATCTCAACAATCTAATAGATTGTTGCATCGTCGATCAACACATGCTACTAAGATGTTCGTCATTTGTTTTCCCAATTTAATTGTTCGTAGCAGGGACTAGAGGTAATCTGCATGAAAATAATATTTATTATCCAACCAGCATATCAAATATATATATATATACAAAACAATAATACAAACAGTGAAAATGAAAAGAAATATCAATCAACTAACAAGATTTTAATGAATGTTCTTGGCACTCGTTGCTCTTGACGTCAGAGGCGACGTCGGACTTCCCTTTTAAAGCATTTTATTTAGATAATTTATAAATATTATCCAGCAACATTTATACGACATAATGGGCAGTCACCTTAACAAGAAAGAGATAAACGTGCACTAGGTAAAGTGCATTCAACACAATATAACTGAAGTGTAAATCACTTTAAGAGCTTGAGCTTTTAAAATAAAACAGTATGAAGGAAAAAACAGATTCATGAACAGTGCCCTGGGTTCCGCGGAAATAAATATAAACCTAAAATGTTGGTGAAATCATGTGTTTAGAAAATAAGGGCATAAAATTAAGTTATGTTTTCCAGGACATAGCCCACTGTTGGAGCCTCAAGTTCCCTAAAACCAGCACCTTTGAAGACCTAATAAATGCCACTGATGGCCCTATAAATGTGACCACCTACCTACTGGGCTCAAACTATACCTGACTTGACTAGACTATACAAAAAGTAACCCTAACTGGAACACACGCTCACTATTTCTATCCAAGCGTTGCTGTATTAAGTGTAGCCAAAGCTTAATAAATAATCTGCGGATCCCAACGATTCCAAATGAGGTCACGGGTCATGAATCCAATCTTAGTTTACGCTTTATTTTCTTCACTTATTAAAGTGGTTAATTGTCGCTTGCTGTTCATAATCACGCAGTTCTTTTTGATTGATCTCAAAATCGCAATTTTTGTTTTGTTTCAGTCATCATCATCATATCAGCCGAAACACGTCCACTGCTGGACATAGGCTCTCTCCCAAGTGTCGCCACAACAACCGGTCCTGTGCGTCTTGCATCCATCGGATACCAGCGACCCTCACTAGATCTCGGTCCACCTTGTAGGAGGCCTTCCAACGCTACGTCTTCTGGTACGCGGTCGCCACTACAGAACTTTTCAGCCCCATCAATCATCTGTTCTGCGAGCAACGTGCCCTGCCCACTGCCACTTTAGTTTGGCGATCCTTCGGTCTATTTGATACCTTGGTTCTCTTGCGGATTTCAACATTCCTGATTCGATCACGCAAGGAAACTCCGAGCATTGCCTTCTCCATTGGCTCATTGTGAGTCATTTAGTAGATTTAATCTAAATCCCAATCTCAAACTTAATATTATGGCAATACATAATTATCTTCCTTACATACACATAAATAAAATTCAAGTCTGTCTATCTGTCTCTTTGTCCTGGTTATTTTTCGAAATGGCTGCTCTAATTTTGATGGGACTTTAATTGACAGCTAGCTGATATTATAAGTACTAACTTACAAAAATAATAAAGCCCATGAAAAGATTTTCTTGCGGGGGAGGCGGCTAGCTAAAGCTAGGTCGCTATGTACACTTCCACGCGACCCAAGTTAACAGAATCAGAAGCTAGTACGATAATAAAATAATTAAATGTGGAAGTATTACTCTCAATTAAGAAAGGCCTAAGTCCACGATTCAAAACACAATTAGGCCTACCTAATTGATAGAAAAACCATACTCCCTTTGGTCTTAAATATACATAAAATTAATACTCCTAACACAATAATCATAACTTGCTGAACCTCTGTAACGATTCTAACCTTTCTCTAATTGTTACTGTCATGATAACGGTTACAGCGTATTTGCATGTCAATTTTCATTGAAAAGGGATAGTTCTGTTAAGCCTCAGTTGTCTAGTGGGTTAGGAACTTAGGAATATTTACGATTATATTTAGGGATTAACGATATTGAGGGTTATTAAGAGCTCGTGGATAAATAAAATCAGCCACACGGATCGATTTTTAAGGTTAAGCAACGCTTACCGAGGCTGTTCTATGGATGGGTGACAAGACTTAATATATCAAGGTTCCTCCGTTCCTTGGAAAGCACGCTAAGCCGTTGGTCTTGGCTGTCGTTATATTATATTATCTTTGGCAGCCGTTACGGATTGTCAGAAGCCAAAAGAATCTGACACCAGCCAAGAAGTACCTACTCGTACCGTGTTACCCAGTTGTTGTGGTTGTGGAGGTCTGGTAGGCAGCCGCTCCACGTAAAATACTGGTATTCAGCTGAATCTGGTTTGCCTGGGAGCCGACCTCAATAGGTATAGTCGGAAAAAGGCTAGGCAGATGATGAGGGTAATTTGGTCAATAGGTACCAGCTTAAAATTACTTCATGAAACTGCAGTATTTGGCTGTTGTTTGGTGAAAGTCGTCAAAAGAGCTTAGATAAAATAATTTTCTATCAGCAATAAGGATAGTTCAAAAAGTATGATTGACCTGACAGTCATGCTTTATGAAAATTTCACGTGTTCACTTTTTCTGCCTACATGCTGTAAGGAACTACCACAGAGAAGAGATTCATGAGATTATAGTTCTTAAAAAAAAAAACAGAAAATTTCTATTATGTTGTCAAATTGAGTGTTCTTAAAATTAAAATCACAACATTATATTACAAGTCACTTTGACAAATGAGGTGTTGCATTATTTTTCAACAAAAAAAAAGGCTTTATTGTTCGAAAATAAAGTAAGAAAATTTTCTCAAAAAATATCTGGGAAAGCCATAATAAATAAAACAGCTCACCAAATTGATCAAAATCTTCTGTTTTTGGTTGGCAATTTGACAACCACAGCCTAAACTATCTTGGTCGTAAACTACAGGATTAAGGACGACCCTTACGTGATTTATTATGTTATCAAGGCTATAGTGTTATTGTCCTATTGGTCATATTCTGCTTAATGTTCAAGTTTGTTTGTAAGTTATTAAAAATGTCCCATTTTCAAACTCCCTGAATTATTATTATTTGCAGCATTTTTTTTTTCCAGCTGACATTATATATTTTTGGCATTCGATCCTTCCTTCAGTTAAAACTTTGTCAATTTTAAGGGTAGTATTATCTACCAACGCTTTTCCAAACTATTAATTTTGAATACCAATTAGTCTGCGCGGATTGATTGTTTTAGCAGAAAAGTGGGTATTATCATTATAACTATAGTTTATTTTGACGTTTTGTTGCAATATTGCGTTAAGAACAGAAAAGTTGTTCAAATTATAGTTATTTATGATTTCAGTGTGTGGTGTGTAAATTTTAACTTTCGAACATTGTAAACAGGCTTCGTAAATGCATTTTTTGAGCAAATGTGTTGAAAAAAGTTTATTGGTGCTTCCAGGAAACTTTCAATACATCCTTTGGAAAGTAGACGTAGAAACAAAATGTTTTTACATAATCCGTTAACGCTTTGAAACACATACACTGACCTAGGGCTCCAGACAAGTGACATTCTGTCAGCGATAGCGTGGCGAAGGCGATTGTCAATACGTCAAAAATGTATGGGATTGACAGATGCTATCGAAATGTCACGTGATCTAATTCCTACATTTTGGCATTTCGACAGTCGCATTCGCTAATTGAATGGCACATTGTCTAGGGCCTCTTACTGAATAATGTTATTTAGAAAGGTGTAAGAGCGTGTGTGACGAAAGAGGAATTAATGGTCGAAGTTGGTGTTGCGGAGTTTTTTCAGAGTTACGGCAGCCCTGGAACACAAAGGGCATTTGGAGGAACACGGATGGGTTTTAGTCAGCAAGAGTATGACACTCCCTTCCGCTCCGCCTAGGAAAGGAGTCATTTGATGATTTCCTATCCTAAAATAAAGATGGTCGTAGCCGGAAGCGGTAATTTTCTAACTACCCCCAATACAAATAAAACGTACGCCCACCCATTTTTTTTTCACTCACCACTAAGTTGCAATCAATTGCAATTTCAATCAGTTTGTCCTCCAAACTGCAATCACTTCAATCTTAAACGAGTACGGCCAATTACACTTTGATAAAAGAAAAGCATTCATGCATTTTGATTGGTTTAAATTTGAAGTACTATTCTACAAGGGTCATTCTAGAATCTTTAAGAGGAGTTCAAGGCGAAGTTTTCACTCAAGGTTGTCTGCGGCTAAAGAAGTTTACGGTGAGTGTAGGATGAACAGTACCTATGTTGGTTTTCTTTAATGTATAGTTTGAATGCTTAAGGGAACATGTTCTAATTTATTGTGTGGCTTAAATTAATTAATGCTGCCTTTTTTACGATGGGAAGTCATAAAATGACTCCTTCCGCACTGGGCGGAGTAGAAGGGTGTGTTAGACTATTACTGACTAAAACCCATCCGTGTTCCACCAAATGCCTTTTGCGGCCCAGAGCCGCGATGACTCTTTCGAACAATATATTGTTTACTCTCGTCCGTGTGCCGCCGTGGAATCCCAACTGGCAACCAGCGCTGGGGGCCCAATATATAGCAAACGCTGAGACGGTAGAACCCTTTTGGTATAGGCTCAGTTTAATTTAAGTGTATCGTTATGTATTAGACTACAGGGCTATGGCCTGGGTGCTAATATTATAAATGCGAAAGTTAGTGACGCTGGATGGATGTATGTTTGTTACTCTTTCACGCAAAAACTAATACATGAATCTTGATGAAATTTGGCACAGAGGTAGATTATGTCTGGAATAACACATAGGATACATTTTATCCCGCGAGTATGTTCCCTTGGGATAATTATCAACATTCACGCGGGCGGAGCCACGGTCGGCAGGTAGTTAATAAATAAAACTCAGATTGAACTTTAAAGAGACTTGTGTTGGAGCCCTGCGGCTCGACATTATATCTGTCAATATAATGTCCGTTCTAACAATATTTCTTAGTTTAAAAATTAACTTATTCTTCTACCGGACACTTGCAAAGTAGTATGTTTAACTTGGCTGTAAGAGGTCGCAGCTAAGGAGGTTACAGTTTTATTCTCCTCTCTCAATAAGACACATTTGTCTATATCGAAAATGTTTTTTATTATATTCTAAATTCAAATTTGAGGCAAGTGAAATTCAGTAGGACCTTCATACTTCCTGAACGGTTGCTCATGAATTAAAAGTGTTTACATATAGACATCTGCAACTACCTTAGACCTTATTCTAAAAGTTATAAATAGAACGTATGAATTATTGAAAACCAATACGATATAAAAACTACGTATTGGAATATCATAAACCCAAATATTCATCGAGTTGTCTGGACGTAAACGGCTCTGCTTACCATTTAATGCTAACGCTTACATAATTCAGAATGTTAAAAAACTAGATCTGGGGCTATATCTGTCTCTTTCCCACTGGAAGTAATATTGAAGTAATACTGCTTTAAGAGCGTTTACGCGGTACGGTTTTTCATACAAACTTTCAAATCCTTATTCTTTAAAATGAATGAACCGATTTTAACGAAATTTGGTAGCATACGCGAGATATCCAGGTCTAAATAGTTATCAGAAAACATTTTTGAAAAAGATTATAGAGGGAGAGAGAGAGCGATTTTAAGTTTTCTATAGAAAGTGAAAAATCATTATATCCTTCCCCCTGAACTCTTTTTCAAAAATGTTTTCTGATAACTATTTAGACCAGGATATCTAGCGTATGCATACCAAGTTTCGTTAAAATCGGTTCATTCATTTTGAAGAATAAGGACTTGAAAGTTTGTATGAAATAATATACGGCGTACACGCTCTTAAGAGTTGGTGGTTAGGCTCCTGGTCCATTCATCCGACAGAATATTAACTTTGATTTAGAAATTTCAGTACCAGTAGAATTAAATCATCTATCTTTAGACTTGGAATAATTTACTTTTTAAGTACAGACACACAAAATAATAATCAAACCAGACTGCACACTGAAGAATAGACTTTTTAGAAGTCTGAATCTGAGACTTACCCCTAGTCGTTAGGATTAGACCAGACGGCCAATATTGTACTAATTTTTAAGCAACGTTTGCATTCGTATCTCAGTCTGTCAAAAAAACTTGCGACAGATTTTTTGACAGACTGAGATACGAATGCAAACGCAAATTTTTCGACAGATTGCGACTGATTTAGCGAATACGAATGTTGTTTAAGAATAAGTGCACTCTGGTTTTCTCACGAAAGTCAGATTCATCGACATCGGTGTAGGAAAACATTTTTTTATACCGATGTCGGTGTAGAAAAACACGAATCTGATTTGAGGGTTAATTTTTCTATAAATTTATCCACCACTACTTTTAGTCCACGGCTCCACAAGCGTGGATGTCGGTTATTGCGTAGTAAAGTAGCTTAATGTCCTTCTCCATATCCCTGGCTATATATTTTCCAAATTACATGACGATCCGTTTTGGTAGTTTTGGAGTGGCGACCGCGTACCGGAAGACGCAGCGTTGGAAGGCCTCCCACAAGGTGGACCGATGACCTGGTGAGGGTCGCGGGTAACCGATGGATGCGAGACGCACAGGACCGGTTGTTGTGGCGACGCTTGGGGGAGGCCTATGTCCAGCAGTGGACGTCTTTCGGCTGATATGATGATGATGATGATGATGACGATCCGTTCAGCCGTTTTAGCGTGAAAGTGTCACAGGCAGACAGACAGATTTATTATGATTTTATCAGGTCACTGTGCTATTTGTCAGGCAGAAGAACGACCTTTAATCCTTTTCATCAGACCTCCAAAAATTTCCTTCCTCGTAACAAAAAATCCTGGTCAACCACACAATATCACAGAACATCACACAATTTCATAAAAAGAAGATAACAGTGCATCCGCGATACGTCATAAAGTTGACAACAACTAGGTATAAAATTATCTATTGCTTAATAAATTCTTCAATAGCCCCAATATGGCGTGATGTTATTGGCGTCAGACAGGCGTCTATTTTACACATAGGCTTAGAGAACTGGACTGAGCGTTCCCTGTCAGGCTATCAAGTGATTACGGTCAAAAAAGTGTGAGTGTAATAATGCGATGGTGTTTGTGTACTTTTTGATTTTCACTTGTTCGTTCTCCACCATGACCACAAAACCAACAAGACGAGTCACATTCAAGTGACGCTATTCTCTTCGCACCAACTAGGACTGCGGGTGACGCGTATTTGTGGCTCCGGGTCTAGAGTAAAATTACCAAAAATCTTGTTTTCCAAAATAATAATTTATGCCTCGTGGTGCCTTTTCGTGGCTCCGCTGCGCCGTCATGTACTGTGACTGTTTGATCTGCTGAACATCCCGATTGCTTGCGAACCGGACGATAGCACATTTATGCGTAATTGTAAAACTATTATGACTACATTACGTTTTATAGTTTATGAATTTTACATTCTTGAATAACATTACAAAGAGTATTTCTTTGGTGCAAAGTGTATGTTTAGTAAGCAATTGTTTATAATTGCCCGTTCATTATTTTTATCTCCTTCTACAGATAAGTCAAAGTTATGGCGATTCTCAGTCCAGTTCTCTATTTCTAACATTTTACGCTTATCTTGACGGACGTCAAGGGTTTCGTTTGTGGGAAATCGATTTGCAGGGATGAATTATGTTTGAGCTCGGTTGAGGCAATTATTAGTTGGTTATGGCCGCTCGGAACAAATATTTGCATGACCGATAGTTGTTCCGGATTGCTGCTTGTGTTATGTGAGATTTGTGTTCGTCTAGCACGACACAAGAAATTATGTACTGCATTTTGTTCCATGTTCATTTTAGGATTACTGTCTGCCTGTATAATCCCAATACTGAGCAAGGACTCCCTCAATTACTATCAGCTTTTTGGGACAAGAATGCCGCACTATTTTCAACCACGGTGCAGGTTCTGACAGCCAGAATCAACAGTGGCGACCACAAAAGAAATCACATTAGTAGTTCACTCAATACGAATTCCCTTTAAAAAGTCGACCTAGATAACTCCGGATATGCTTGAGGAAATATTTTTAATTTCCCCGGACACTAAACTAGTTCATAATCCTTTTTTGAGTTTTAACCAACATCGCTGATAGTTTTAATGGTATAAACTAACCATCTCTCGAATTCTGCATTAAGAATTTGAAGTAGAGTATCTATCAAACTCTTATTTCACCCCGAAATCTGTATTAAAGTAGGTTTTGAAACGTTTTTAATTTTAAATTCTCAATTCAAAAACTGGTTGCTGTGTTGTATTTTCTTTGTTTAAGTTGTTCTTATTCTTATTCTTTATTGTACACCATAGTAATTTGAAAAAAGAATATTAAACCCACATTCGGCAAATAATGCAAAATAACTGGGAACATTATTCAACCGACCGTTGGTTGCTGGGATTGGGTGAGTAAATTGTTACCCGCCAATCGCATCACTTGACACGCATTTTATTTATGAAGGTCGATAATTTTTCTAGAAACCGAGGTGCAGACACGGAATTATTTCATAAAGACAGTAATATTTTATTGCACAATTTCTTGTTCAATATGAACATCTTAACTTTAAAGTTTCTCATATCTCACTTCAATGCCTACAATATAAAACTAATATTCCTATCTACTAAAAATTCATCCGAAGCGAAACGAAATCTCCTTCAAACATCGAAAGAATTTAAAATTCTCGGATACAAAATCCTACCATATTTCAAATTCGATATAATGTACGGAGTTTCTACCAACGATACTCAGACATGCCAAAAGTGAGTTTCCCTGTTCCCCGAATGGCAATATGTTCATATTATAATAGAAATTTTCCTATTTCTATGATCCCTTGTTCTATTATACGATGGAATAGTGTATGTACATAATATTATTGTACGGCATACATTTGGAATGTACTATTCAATACGCTTGGGTTATTTGCGAAGGAGAAATGTGGAGATTTAATGTTATTTGCCACGGAGGTATATCTACAAGAAAACATAGCGCATAATAGTGCTTTGATATTCCTATTTAAAGCTTGGGATAGTAGCTGAAAAACTTGTAAAAAGATTGTCAGTTTCAAGAAAAGTATTTCTACAGTGGGTGTCAGTGTGCAATAAAGTACATTGACCTTTTCCTGATATCTCTCCGCACGTACCTACCTGGTTTATATCTCTATTTCCATTTAAAAAAAATAAGAATGACAATAAATGCTCGTGGATCGATGACCGCTTTTGCAAATTTATTTAGCGCCTATCATAGCAAAAAATAAAAATAAAAAAATAAAGTTATTATTATTATTATAGCGTCAAGAAACACTGCTACAAAGATGAGAACTAGAAAAATACGGACACGTAAAAGAACTGACATTCTCCAGTGAACTCATTTAATTATTTGAACTTTATGCGCAAACGTACAAAGGCGAACTTAATGCATTTGGCATTGTGTACCAGTCAACCAAGAGTGGTGGAGACATGGCAGGTGCATTGTTGAATCCACGGGACACATTCATACCAAAGAAAACTTCACATTTTAGAACGCTCGATTAAATTATTTGTTGTAAATATCCTAGGCGGGAAGTCTCGACATATTTTTTTTCATTCCATCTCGCACGCGATCAACGATTAAAATCAATGACCTGATCCGTGGATTGCGATCAAGATTGACTGTGTACGGGCGGCCTTAGGACTTGTCGACCGAATTCGTTCGGTAGGCGATCGCTAACTATGTCAAGACTTCCCACCCTGCCAAAAAAAGGCATCTATTCCTTAATTAAATTACCAAGTCCTAAATTTGACCTGGTTTTAAAATTGCTACCTACCTTTGTTAACGAAGAGTCCAAACTAGTACAAAATCTACCAATAAAGTGCACCCAATGCTAACACGATTTGCACTCCAGTCGCCTCAAAGCTGAAGAAACAATAAAACACGTTAATTAGTTTACTCCAAACACCTTCACAAGCTCTCTCGTCCAGGAAAAGTGCTACGAATTTCAGTTATTTACTGTTAAGGTTCGGTACAGACTTGCGACAATCATAACGATAACGCAGAGATAAACATAATCGAAAATTATATTGTCCGATTTTGTAGTTTAATTTGGAATGATAATATTAGCACAAATATATAAACTGTAAAAGAAGGAACGCAAACCCTGAAAAGGCGTTTTTGTACATAGGTAAAATGACAGTTGTTCATAATAATGACATTATGAACAACTGTGACTATGGAACCAACCCCGAAATCGCAAAAAAAACATCGACTTCCCCATACTTTTATGTGTATTCCTCAACTAAATGTTTTAAACAGCTGTTTTCTTCAAAGAGTTGTAATACCTAGAAATGTTTTACCTTCTACTGCCCGGTTACTTTTTAGTCGCTGTGGTGTGGTTGAGCTTGTGGTACGTCTGCACACATCCTTATGAGAGAAAACCAGTACGCCATCGGTACTTCGATGTTCACAGAACACTCTCTTCGTTTTGTAAAGCAAGTTTTCACCTGTTCTATTCCTGAAACTCAATTTAGTCAGGGTCTGTTTTCTATTCTATAAGAGAATCAATGGAAAATTTTACTATGAAATTTTTTGTATTGGGTGAAAAATATTTTACCCATACAAATATTTTAAATGTGAAAGTCACTATGGTAGGCGGCAGATAAATGTGCATTAACGGTCATTAACCCACAAACATTTATTGACTTTCTTAATATCAAAAATAGAAATAAAGATATAATGCTGTCCTAAATCGATTTCTATCATTATCCTTAAAGTTCTCTAGCAATGAAAAATGGTTCATAATTTATTGTTCTGGTATCTACGAAGGAATATTAGGGACGGATGGTTTTACAATGTCTGGATTGTGGAGGTCGCTGCGTGTGAAATACTGGTATTTGGCTTCTTTATTTAAGTTGTTCTTATTCTTGATTGTATACCATAGTAATTTGAAAAAAAATAAAAATAACTGGGAACATTCTTCAAACGAACGTTGGTTGCTGGGATTGTTACCAGCCAATTGTTTTCACTGTAAGTCAACCCCAATATAGTTGAACAAGTGCAAGAAGTTATATAAAAAAAACTTAAAAAAAAACAACCGAAATTTAAAATAAAAACCACTACAAAGTACAAAATAATTTTGAAAGTCTGTTTTTCTCGTCTGGTTTCTTCGTTTTTTGAAACCGAATTCCAAATTTTAAGTTATTTTGTAGGTACTTTTGAACTGGTTTACTGGTGTAATTTTCACTAGGGGATAAACACCGAATTTGCAAAAAAAACTCGACAAAATGTATAGAACAGCGTTTTTTTTTCGCGTTTTCGGGTTTGATTCCATAGTATAAGTTGTTCATAAAGATGAGAACAATGACCCCTTGAAGAGGTATTGCAATTATATTGTTACACGTTGTATATACTAACCGAATTGAGAACCACCTCCTTTTTTTGAAGTCGGTTAAAAATTAAAATGGTTTCATAATTTTCCTATTCATCAAGTTTCACCATTTCCACAAAAATTAAAATCATTCGTATCACACCAACCGTTTACATTTTCATTAATTACACATTAATCTTTTATAATGAAAACACAGCAAAGCAGAAAATTACCCGTTGAATATTTAATGATTTAATAACTGCAACCGTGTCATTCGTCGCTTTTCTGAATTTTCACTCGCGTAGACAAAATTTCATTGCTTTACTCAATCATTTATTAAATTAATTTTCGCTGTGTGTTTTAATCTCGTTTACCGACGGAACCACTTTGAAGGAAACAGTTTTTAATCAAGAATGATTCACCTATAAGTTTTTATGATTGAAACCTTCTTGGATTTCAGGTGGACCAGATTTCACTCGGAGATTTCACCGCGACCACGGATTTAATTTCCAAATTTCGAAAAGTTTATTGCCTACGCAGACTGTTCTTGTTAAACTTGTTCATTTTGGATATCCACCGCAAAATAAAGTTGGTGAGGAAATATTGTATACTGTTGGAAGAGAGGTTGTCTGCCGACTTAGATCGAGTTGAGACCAGTATTTTTATTCATCGGGGATGTCCTTCGGTATGTTTCGACAGTTTTGAAATAAGGGCCTTGTACACTTGTTATCCGATTTTCCTCATGGGATATTATCATTTTGCATACAAGTGTTGTTACCTTGTTTTTTGATAAAAATGTCGTTTTATGTAAACCTTTTCTTTTACATCTAAAATTTTACATTTGCTCTATAAACAAGGGTGGAAATTTACGGTTCAACAAAATAGGCTGTTTCAAAGTCAACGTAATAAAATCGTCAACACAGAACTAAGATAATATGAAATCTAAACACGAATAACAAATCTAGACGTACTGAAACCACATTTCAAACAAATCTGGAATTCTGAATCTATTCAGTGGCGTGAAATTAATTCCTGAAGACGTGACACATAATGAAGACACTCGAAGTGAAGCAATTCTTAGTAAAACCACTAGTGTATTAAGTACAGAAGTGATAGTAATTAGGCGGTGAACGCATAGTTGGTTCTACATTAGAGAAGTATACAACTAGGTAAATCTATACTAGATTTTTCCACCAGGGAATCGCCCTACTTGAATGTCGAAAACTATACCACGGAGACTTTTCACAAAAATATAATGAAAAATAACATTATGTAAAAAAAAACACAGAATAGTATTTAGAGATTTGCAGAATACATATGTAAGTATTTTGATTTTTTTTCGAAAAGTACTAAACAAAGCAGATGCCATGTTTATGAATATGACTAAATCAAATAATACCTAATTTACGCTTAGTTGACACTTTGCGTGACCCCAAGGGTAGGCTTTTACTTCTGAATAAGTTGCTGGATACACAGAAAAGACGTAAGACGAGGACGGGGCGCAGACAGGACACAGACGGGACGCCGTCGCGACTTTTTAAAACATAGAAAAAACAAGAAACAGAAGTGACGTTGGGTGCCGAAGATGAAGATGGTTAATTGTGGGGGTGTTATTATGTGTGACAGCGACGGCACAGCACCCCCGTTCTCGCCCGTCCCTCGTCTGCTCGCGCCCGTGCCTCGTCCTTTCTGTATGATTTACAATAGGGCGCAGACGAGTAAGCGTCGTGTCTGCGCCCTGTCCTACCTATATGTTTGGTATCGCGACGCTTCTATACATTTAATATGAAAGGGACGCGGAAGAGACATATATAATATGTCCACGCCCTGTCCTCGTCTACGTCCTGTCTGTGTGTCCAGCGCCTAAGGATAAGCATTGCCATACAAAGTAGCAATGCTGACTGCCTTTTGGGCACATCACTAGTGGCCAGCGATGTGGAGGAATTTTTCGACGTCATATTTTAGATTCGTTTTACTTAGGAAAAACTGAGTTTTTTATTTAAATGTATTGTGTAACGGAATAGTTAGTTATATTTACCAAGTAATTTAGTTCTATTAACAATATACACAAAAGGCATCCTTACTAAATTCGCAGAACAAGATACAGACACGAACTCCAGGAATACGTAAATGAATATTGTATGGAATCTCACGTACACGGTATAGGTCTTGCATAAGGCTCTCAAGACGGTATTCAGACGAACCCACTCATTTATAAAGGATCATACTTCAATGAATATACACACTGTGTATATCAGAGTATTACACAGTTAGTATGGACATTTGTAAGATGCTGTACTTTGAGAGAAACGACTTGATTAAGTTAGTAGCAGAACTCCATCAGAACCGGGAAGTATTATTTTCACATTTCTGGGTAGCATTGCTCTGTTTAATTTGTAGGAAAGTTATGAATGAAGTAACAGGCACTTGTGATTTGTTCAATTTTGTCTTTGAGGTTAGCAAAATTGAACGCTACCAAAAGGGTTTACAGATGCTGATCTGTAAACCCTTTTGGATAGCGTAGTCGAAACAAGAGCTTCCTTTTAGTAAGTAATAATTTATTCATTAGATAGTTTAGTTTTACTAACACACTGAAATAGTCTTAAAGAAAAATGCAGAGATTTGTTATGGGATTAAATATAATGACCACCATAAAATGCTTTGATACCCTTAGTTCTTTTACCAAAAATATATATTTGACACCAGAAAAATGAAGTCTAAAATTACAATAGTACTAGCTATTTTAGTCACGACTGCACCTCAAATTGTATTCGAACACCAAATGTAGTAAATGATCACCAAATCTTAGCGAGCAAATTAATGCGCTATTTTTGCCTAAATAAACTACTGTGATTGCCATAAAATGTAGGCTTGGGGTTACAAACTGGATAAAATAGGTTAGGTTAGGTTAGAATTGTGACCAACCGCGCGCGAGCCGAGCGAGCGAAGCGAGCGGTGCTTCGAGCGCTACTTCTCGAATATTTTTTTGGAAAAAGTTATTTATTTCACACTTTTTTAACTCCAAACATCAAACAATAGCTGCCAATAAAAATGAAAGAAAGCTTATAAATTAAAATAAAGCTTTATAGGTATTTACTTAAAAGTTTTGGATTAACAATGATTTGTTTGACATTAGTTTGCTTAAACAGGATAGCAAGATGTAAAAACTTTGATTTTAATTTTACATTAAAATGCTGGTATGATGTTGGTGATCATTTACTACTTTTGGGTTAACAATGATTTATTTGGAGTCATTTTGCTTAAATAGGATAGCGAGACGTTAAAATTTTGGTTATAATTTTAAATTAAAATGCGTGTTTAATTTTGGTGATCATTTACTATTTTTGTCTCCTAAATGTTACTATATCTGGTGGTAAGTTAAACATAAGCCATTTGTTATTCATCCGCTAGACGTACGTGCAGAGCCTTAGTAGCTTCCCAACCACTGTCAAAAGGAATGTTCTGGGCCTAAAATCAAAAATAAATTCCAAGTTTTATGATACCACTCTTTTCTGCTCCGCCCACAGCTGAAGTAGTAATTTAATGACTTCTCAGCGAAAAATAAGAAGCTTGAACCGCTCCTGCCTCGGCAGCACACTGGTGTGCCAGCTGATTTTCGTTATTTTAATCTTAATATTACTATTACGCAAGATGTTATATGATATAATTTGGAATTTTCTGGAATTTGCTGGAGCGGTAAAGCAAGCTACCCATTTTTTTCGGTATACTTACAGCAATGTGACTTGTAACCTTGCTGCAAGTATAACAAACTGCTGCAGTGCGATTCTGAAAACATTCCACGTGAAGTGAAGTGAACATGAAGTAGGCTGTCAGTTCATACAAACGAGATAGAGCGACAGTTCACTTCGAGGTCACTTTACCTTAGTTTTCACGGTGAGGTTTTCATGGAATAGACCAGCTGTGTATTGTATAACTTGTGTAATAAAACACGTCAGTCAGTCAACATCATACATCAAACAATTAACGTAAACAGATCAATAACTACCGATTACAGATAATGTGATTGGATGCGAAGCAATTGGATCACATATATGTTAATAGGCAGGTTAGTAATGCATTACATGCGCTACATCAATTTCAATTTCGTATAACATGCTAAGCGATGTTGTTAGTTATACAAGTGTACATTTAAGGTATACCTATAAATTGTGGCGATTTCGCCTGGTGCATGACACAGAGTAGCAAAAAAAACACTTTTATGAAAAAATAAAACAAAGTTGTGAAACCAGCCATTGCCTTCACGAATCCGTTGTTCAAAAGGATAGTAGTATTAAATACTTACTTAATAGCTCTAGAAAGCAGTTATGAAATAATTCTTAAAATACTTTCATCGCTGATGAAGTTATATTAGAAAGCTTCGAAGTTGTCAATAAGAAAGAGACGTCCGATACAAACGCTGTCGTCAAATACCATATAGAAAACTGCGTTTTCGCGAGAGGGACAGATATATTTGTAATAATTATATCTCGTTTGTTTGTCGATCAATTTTGATTCTATTTTCACTGTTACGAGTAGTATTCAATTTTTGTAGATAAACAGTGTAGATAAAAAAAAAACATTATCCCTATTGTGTTTGTTGTTTATTCTGGAAAATTAAACGTGGTCAGTTCCAAAACATTTATAAAGCGGGTAAAATGTCACTTTGTCTAAAATTTATGAAAACCTTGAAGTTATTCTACTGGACTGTTCATCTGCCACTGAGCTGTTCCCGAATTTTCAATCAAATAGTGATGTTCAAAAACCAACACACCATACAACAGTATCATAATTATTTTTTTATACTTTACGCACACAGATGTACAGAGGCGCACTTAATGCTCTAGGCATTTTCTACCAGTCAAACTTTGATGCAGAGAATAAAGTGGTAAGTGCAATGTGAGAAAATAACAGAAACGCGATTTTAGTGTTTGTATCTATATAATAGATATAATACATTGTCTCACGTACGCAAGTGGAGGGGGTAGCGTCGACCGGTCAGTCTAGTGGAAAACGCAGTGACGGTCGGACGTGCGCCTGCGCTCGGAGCTGTGTGTAGTGATGAGCCAGTGTAACACGTAACGTTACTACAGCGATTAATATTTAATTAATACAAAGATTTTTATTTTCACAAACAACTATTACTATATTAAACACTTAAAAAATAAACTCTTATATAACTATAAAACTAGAAACAATCTAAAACATGGCGTCGAAAAATTCCTCCGCATCGCAAGCCACTGGTAATGTACCCAAAAAACTGGCAGCATTGTCAAGTTGTATGGCAATGCTTATCCAAAGATAAATACATATAAATAAACTGTACTTAAAATACAATACTATAATTATAATATATACCCAAATTTATAAACTAGTTCCACGCCCACCAACCATTTTAAAGGCTTAAAAACAAAACCTATTCTGTTCACCGTACCTATAAGCCGGAACAAGTACGTAACACAAAGTTTGAAAGCTTTATCTCAAATCGTTGACAACATTCCAACTCGTTTTGTGAACAATGCGATTTTAGGAGTTTGCCAAGCTTGTTTATTTGCTTTGTGATAGACTTGCGACAACTGTCGATAGGAAAAGAATGCGAAAAAGGTAGGGATAGAATGGCTGTGGATTTTGTTGTTTTTTTATTTTTTTTTGTTTGTATGGTGAAGTTGCAAGTGAGTGTACTTCAATGGTTTTTCTTCGATCGTTTTTGACATCTAAACGTCAATAAATTGCATTTTTATTGAGGCACTTCCGAAATTTTGTATTCCTGTGACTTAATTATATTAAATTAGCTTTTCCTGCGCCTTCGCTTGCGTTATTATAGACATTTGTAAAAAAAAAATAAGCTTATACCTAACCGTCTCCACTTCTCTAGGTTCCCCTCTATTTCTTCATCAATTTCAGTTTAGCAGATTTTGGGGTGAAAGCGTAACAAACAAAACACTTTCGCGTGTATAGTAATTATAGTGTGTTTTAATGTGTTTTTTGTTAATGGTAAGCGCCAGATAAACTTGCAATAAAGTACATTGAACTTACCCTAATAGCCTTTTGTAGATACCCGAGCAATTTATTATGAACCGTTTTTCATTACTAGAGTATGTAAAGGATCACGATAGAAGTTGATTCAGGACAGTTTTATGTCTTTATTTCTGTTTTTGAAGTTAAGAAATTCAACAAATGTATGTGGGTCAATGACCATTCTGGTGCCGACCATAATTGACTGTCTGTCTCTCTTCTCAACTTGAAAATTGTAATGATTCTTTTAAAACTGCACAATGTAGAATCCGATCCACATGATAAAAATCGAATTAATTGGCCAGTATTATCAAAAGACAATACCGAATCTTCAGAAGTTCCACCACACAAATATGAAAAGTTCCATATCAAAGGAAGTATAAGTTGTTGAACAGATCTCTTTAAGCCAACTCAGCATATGTGGCTCGAAAACTTATCCAACTGCTTTGAAAATCTATCGCACTTCAAGTCCTACTTTGAGGTTCATTTGAATCTTTCTTCGTTTGAAATAAGATCGTTTTGAACTAGCAGTGACGTTCCACAACTTTCAACTTTTGAATTTTAAATCATATTGGATTTGAAGTTGATTTTAGTTCAAACTGATGTCTGACATAAGGATGGAACGCGGCGGTGGAGTTAAGGTTCTAAATATGTTTTTTTTTCTATTATTTGGTGTTTGAACTTAGAACTACCGGTTTTTGAGGTTTTTATCGGTCGTTTATCTGTCCGTTAACCGCATACCAACCAATGGCGGTATGACAAATAGCGTTAACGGACAGATAAACGACCGATAAAAACCTCCTAAACCAGACATAGAACGTGACTTAAACGAGTTGACAGGTAACTGTGGTTTGTACCAATTAGATTGTGACCTAAACAGGTTTTTAGGTAAGTGGCAGTTTTTTATGAATAGGAAATCATTAAACGACTCCTTCTGCTCTGGGCTGGGGAGGAAGTGTCAGACTCTTACTTACTTAAAACCCATCCGTGTTCCTCCTAATGCCCTTTGCATTCCAGGGCCGGGGTGACTCTTTCGAACGAATTCTAACAGGCACTGGCCCTTGCTTGTGGGCCCCGTTTTCTATGCTGACATGTCTTTGAGGTGCGCGTGGAACACAACGCACCGTCGCCGTCGACCCGGGTCTGGTTCTTATTGGACGGCGAGCCACCCAACGCTCACCGTCTGCATGCCCGCGCCTTCGGTGGCCGGTAATCGCCCTGCGACTCCCGAGGCCCGGGGCGTCTTCTTCTGTTGCGGCTGTGGCGTGAGGTTTGTCTCTCCCTAACGTGGCCTGCCTCCTCCTTCACTAGCATTACTCTCTTACTCCTGCTTCCCAGAAGGAGGTGATTGCTTTCCATGCCTCCTCGCTCCGGACCATGGATTGAACTAGGGCCGGACGCAAGAGGAATAAGACTAAAAAATATTATATGAAGTGCTTAGTCCTCGATAATTTAATATTTACTATGTAGTCCCACTATTTTCCATTGTGTTCACGCGAATATTTAGAGGGTAACATCCTGCAAAAAAATATTATACTGGCAACTCTCTCCAGCTTATGTCATTCACTATTTTTCGCGTCGTGTTGCGCGCACGCCATTTTATTAAAAATAAAATTTTACAGTTATTGTTTCGATAATATCTTTATACAATGCCTAAAGATAAAGATAAGTTGTGGCGAAAGTTAAAAAAGTTGGAGAAAAAGTTGAAAAAACGGCGTCGACGAGTCAGTTTGTCGTCATCGTCGGAGGAACAAGATCAGGAAATGATTTCTGATGTACCCGAGACACCCGAGGCACCCGAGATTATAATCGAGGAGAAAAACACAGGTATGTATTTGTTATGTGTGATACCGGAAATTTCAGATTATTGGAAAAAATTTATTACTACCTACATACTATCCGCCATCTTGACAATGAAGTTCATTGCAAAAAATTCTCAAGTTGAGGTACAAAGCCCATTATAATGTATATCTAGAAGTTCTATGATATGCACGTGTAGTATACACGAATTCATATTCGCTAGACTAAGTTAGTCTAATGAGTATTGTATGCCTTTTAGATTCTCAAGAGCTCAAATACTTGGATGAATCAATATTGACTGCACTAGGAAACCCTTCTAGTTCGGATAAGAAATATGCGGAAGATATCCACCCAGAAATCATTAAACGCGTGGAAAACATTTTAGTAAATGGTATTGACAAGGAGGTGGTGGACGAGTTATATAAAAAGTACCTAATTCCAAAGAATTTGCTGCTATTGGAGGCACCAAAACTAAATATAGAGCTGGTAGGCCTATTGAGTGATGCAATCAAAGAAAGAGACAAAAGAGTGGAAGACCGACAACAGCAATTGGGAATTGCCACAGGAGCAGTATTAATGGTTATAGATAATCTCATAAAGGACCATCACAATATGAAAAATATTGAAATTCTGACCGATGTGTCAAGACTATTAAGTGATTTACATTACAATGACACTACTACCCGTAGAAAATTGATTGCAATTAATTTGGAAAAAGACATTATAAAAACAACTGATACTGCTAAACGGGACAGTTTCCTGTTTGGAGAAAAGTTTAATGAAAATGTCAAGTCTGCTAATGCTATCAAGAAGGCAGCCCCTTCTATACTAAAGAAAACAAATACTCCTCGTAAAACTGCACATTTAAAACAGTCCACATACTATAATGATTTTAAAAATAAGGAAAACTTCAATGCCCCTCTTCACAAGAGTCGAGCCAAACAAGGGAGGGGGGGCAGGTATCAATCGAGGCCAACTGGGAGACAACACCAGCCAAAGAACTCTTCGGGCAAAGCATATCACAAGTCTATGCGTCAAACATAGAGGTTTTACATTAGCATGTCGCCTGAAATATTTTTATTCTTGTTGGGAAAAGATCACACAAGATAAAGTTATCTTGTCATGGATAAAAGGCTATAAGATTCCATTTAAGGAAATTCCCACCCAAAATATACTTCCAAGTAACTGTACATTTTCAGAGTCTGAAAATACAACAATTTCAAAAGAGATTGATAGATTATTAGAATTGGGGGTTATTAGAAAGTGTTCACCTGTCAGTGGACAGTTTTTATCAAAAATTTTTGCTGTACCCAAGCCAAATGGTGGTACCAGACTTATATTAAATTTAAAGTGTTTGAATAAATTTATTCATTCAGAACATTTTAAAATGGAAGATATAAGGACTTTATGTAAACTTATATCTAGAAATGATTACATGTGTACAATTGATTTGAAAGATGCATATACATCACTTAATACTTATAGGTCTGCATTATCATTAATCATAAGTTCTGATGTTGGGACAGATGCTCAAATAAAGAGGTTCTTTAAAGGCATTTTTAAAATACGACCAAGTCGCCCTAAATATAATGATACCTGGGATCCATCAATTGTGCTCAATTTTATAGAAAGATGGTACCCATTACAAGAATTGTCACTTGAGAACTTAACCAAAAAGCTGGTTATGCTTTTAGCACTTACAAGTGCACAAAGAATACAAACCTTATCTGTAATTAGATTAGATAACATAGAATTTATTGATTCAGGAGTAACCATAAAAATTACTGATTTGCTAAAAACATCTGTGCCAGGAAAAGCACAAACTTGTATTAAGTTACCACGTTTTCATCAAAAACCTGAAAGTTGTCCTGTGATTACATTACAGTATTATATAAATTATACAGAAAAATTTAGAAAACTTGAGTTGGATAATACAGAAAAATTATTAATTAGTTTTAAAAAACCTCATAATTATGCTAGTAAGCAGACAATTAGCCGTTGGATCAAACAAACAATGATGGCCAGTGGTATAGATGTTAAAAAATTCACTCCTCATTCAACGCGTCATGCATCCACATCAAGGGCCAGTCGAGAAGGGGTGACGTTAGATACTATTTTTAAAACAGCTGGTTGGTCTGTGGGATCAACAGTATTTGCAAATCATTATAATAGACCTTTGTCTGGAGAAAATGATAATTATCTTTTTGCAAAGATTGTTTGTAATTCTAATACTAATTAATGTGTTAATTAGAATAATAAAAGGATGATTTCATGTTATTTGAATTTTTATTTTCAGTATGAGTTGTAATTTCCAACTTCATCTCTCTAAACATCTACATAGTAAATATTAAATTATCGAGGACTAAGCACTTCATATAATTACTAAATTAAACGAACTTACCTGAAGTGAAGTTCTATTGTAATTATAGGAAGTGCTTAGTCCTCGATAGTAGGTACCCTCCCTAGCCCTAAACAAGACCAAAGTTTGTTTTTCCCTAGGATTGAAGTTGAGAAATTACTGTCTTTTAATTTCATTGCAGATTGCTCTAAATAGAATGACATAAGCTGGAGAGAGTTGCCAGTATAATATTTTTTTGCAGGATGTTACCCTCTAAATATTCGCGTGAACACAATGGAAAATAGTGGGACTACATAGTAAATATTAAATTATCGAGGACTAAGCACTTCCTATAATTACAATAGAACTTCACTTCAGGTAAGTTCGTTTAATTTAGTAATTATCAAAAATTACATTAATTAAACAAAAACAAAAGCATCATGGTCAGCTGGAGAATTACAATTCGGAGCATAAGGTAAATAAATTATGGTCACAACAAAAAAATCAGCCCAAAACCTTCCTGCTCGAATATAACCCCAACTTAAGCGAAATACACTCCTACACACTAACACGAAACTGTTGTAAACATACTAAAATCGAAAACTTAAACACGGCCAATTTCCCCTCAGACAAGTTAAACTGTGCCCGATATTTACTCCGTACCTACCTCACGCTGAGAAAAATAGCAAGGAACGAGTATCAAAGCGGGTGGATAGGTAGGTGCTCAGTGAGGGCATAGAATAAGATTTACTAGAAGCGACACTCGAAGATGACCTTTTCTCTCTTGCTTTGAAAGCTGAGTGGAGGGTAAGCGCTGATTTCTGGTGATTATACCCTGTAACCCGTTTGTAACTTTGGCACTTAATTATTTTTTCGTTTTTATTCAAGTTTTTTTTTTATTCATCTCGGTCCCGAAATTCATCAAAATCGGGTCAGTGGATTAGATGTGAAAGCGTAGTGAACACATTTCTTTCGCATTTATATCATTAGATAGGATTAGGAATCATTCGAACCTTTATTTTACTAGAAACATGTACATTTTAAAAACTTATCGAACTAAATACACTAAAAAAAAATCCTACTATCTAAAATATGGCGTCAAAAAATTGATCCGCATCGCTGTCGACTGAAAGTGAGCCCAAAAATCTGGTGGCATTGACACGTTGTATGCTTAACCGTCCAAGGTAAAAGCCAGTCCTTGGGTCACGTGAAGTGTCAACTAAGCGTTTAGCAAGTTCTTTCATTAATATTGCATGAGCGGTCGGACCCCATGGTCCAAAAGTTATACCACCAAACGGCTCGAAAATATAATTGCCAACTAGGTTAATGTATTTCCGCCTTTTGAGGTTCTCAGCAGCCGCAGCGGCAGCACCAACAAAGTACGATGAGCTAGGTCCATGAGATGGGGCAAGAGTATCGACACAAGTAGGATTTGGGTTTTCGAGTTGTATGACCTGGGCCTAAACCACCAACTCTTAAAGCAGTATTACTTTTATATTACTTCCAGTGGGAAAAAGACGGAGCTATACGTCCTGTATAGCTCCGTCTCTTTCCCACTGGTCCCACCATCTACGTTTCTTTCACCCCTGAAACTATAGGTATTTACAATGTGTTCGAAGGGTTTCTCTTCTATTCAGTTTTATTCTATGGTAAAGGCTAGCACGTAAATAAAAGATTTTATCTCGTCCGCAACGCTTCTGCATTACAGAAGTTAAGCGGTTATTTGTCAGACGTGGAATATCAATACCGATACCGTTTAGAGTGAATTTTGAATTTTATGTATGCATTTAAGATTTATCTGATTATTAGAACGTTGATGCGAGCAAGAGAGCGTGTTACGACTCTATCCGTGTGTGGACGTGTGTTGTCGTGAATTAGTTGAAACGAATCACCCAACCGGTTTTGCCAAGGAATGATCACGTCTGAAACAAGATCCTCTCCGCATAAATCTGAGCAAAGGTTGCGCCTGATCCAAATTAGGTCGGTTCTTCCACCGATCCAAATACCAGCCCAAACCATTATTATTCCCTCCCTCTCCATATGAATGAATTTCCTGACAATATTTCAAACGTCCTTGATGCCCAGAGGTCCTCCAAACTCGAGTACGTCTTGTATCCGGGCCTCATACCGAAGCGAGGTTCATTGGAAAAGCAAACACAGCGCCAGTCTTCTTCCTCCCAATTTCTGTGTTCGCGGCCCTACGATTGCGGGGTGCTATAGGTGGAACTCTCAGCGGCGTTTGGGAACGCAGACCCCCTTCACCAACGATTTAGGATGGTATGGTCGCTTATCAGCAAGCCTGAAGAGCTGTGGAGCATCGTAGCTAACATCATGGCAGTCAGGGAACGATTCCGTCGAGCAGTATTTTGTATGTACTGGTCCTGTCGCCGAGTAGTGATGCGAGATCGCCCTCCATGTTGCTTAGCCACGCTGCCCGTGATGTGATACGATAGCGTGTCCAGAGGAAAGAGAGAAAGAAATAAAGAAAGCAGAACAAGAAAGCGTTTATTCCGCCAGAAAAGACGCACAAAAATAACTTAAAATAGGTAATTAAAAGAAAGTTAGCTAAAACAAAACCCGTATCACTGCCAGGCTATGTCAGGACCGGACATTAACTTCCACGAGTCTTTGGTCATGCCATAGACAAAACAGAACATCGTTCTAGCGTTGTCCATGGCATGACGTCCGGCACTAGAGGCGGCTTATGACGCTCTATGTAGTGTCAAGAGTGACAACCACAGTACGTATCTCTTCTCGTGTCAAATGATGTCGTCGCTTCATATCGATGTATTTTTTTTCAGTTCAATTGTAATGGTTTTGTAAAAACGCTTTTACACAATTTTATTGGAATCCTGATTGACAGTTAATTTACTATTTTTAATCAAAATAGAAAAATTTTTATTCAAATAATGAAATTCACTGAAAAGAATCATTAACATTCCAAAAAAGTTAATAGTTATTTATGATATTAGTGCGGTAAGTTGGTTTTTACAAACTAGTAGACGAATGTAAGCCCGAGACGAAGTCGAGGGCTAACCATAGTTACGAGTTTGTGAAAACCAATTTCTGCACGTATATCATACAACGTTTTTCAATACATTTGCGAGAAAACAGTACAATAGATAATGAAACAAACTTTTTGTTTTTAGATATCAGTCGGAAAGTCGCAACAATCTTTGACATTTCTAATATGAAAATGGCGCGAATTTGCAAACGGCGCCACAATCGCGTGGCGAAAATAAGAACTACATCTTTCATTTATTTATTTTATTATTCTTTTCTCATTTTCTCTTTAGTATTAAAGTGAGACAAACGTATTGAGCAAATGCGCTTCCAAGGAGGTTCGATTATTCAGCTTATTTATTCTAGGATTGTGAAACTCCTTGGTGATATTCTTATTTATTTTTTTATGGAAATTAAAAGACAAAACCGTAAAGAATACCTAAGTACATATTTCACCGCACGGCGCCATACAATATCACAGTGCGGTAATATATGTACTTAGGTGAGAGTACCTATTTTACCGCACATTCCATGGTGTGGTGTGTAAAATTTAACTTTCGAACAATGTGTACAGGCTTCGTAAATGCATTTTTTGAGCAAATGTGTTGAAAAATAATAATCCTCAATTGTGGCGATACTCTAAAACGTATTTGATCCCTAGACACTTTTGATGTTATAATAATACATAATATCAAACATAATATAATATTTTGTATGATTATTTCCAAAGTTAAATCAACGAATTCATAAATAAACATTCCAACTGACTAATGAAATTGCATTAACATTCTATAATTAAAATTTTAATAATGTCAACTCAATACAGATTAACAGATTAACTCTTTAATGCAGATGTTATGGACCGATGCATAACTGCAAATAACAATTATACTTATTTACTACGCCTAGTGGGACATGTATAATTTAGTAGGTATTTCATACGTACGTAATATCCTGTTTAAATATTTAAAAGGTTCGCAAGAGATAAACTGGTTTATCTAAAGTAGGTTCTCAATTCTACCAAGGTTCGATTTTTCAAGGAGTGGGTAACATTTGCACTCGGGGAGGTTACCTTTGATCATCTTAATACTTTATCTATGTGATTTTCCTGTTTTGTGGGCGTATGAAAATAGGATAATGCCTAACACACCTACGCTCTTGGTCTTCGTCTATAGACTATTCAAATATTTCCGCAGAATTTTGCACAAGAGGTTTTGTTTCTCCCGTCCAATTGGACAAGAAATATTTACAACCATTTTTTTTATATTTGAAGTCCAAAATAAAATCTGGAAAATTCCCCAATTTAGTTTCAAACATAGCTCGCAAAATAATATATCCTAGACAGCTGCATTTGAGAAATCTAAGCACATATTCTCGTTTCATCAAAATGCATTCAGCTGTTTATATGCCAAGTGAAAATAAATTCATCATGAAAGCGGGGCATGCTGTATATCTTTGTGAAAAATTATATCCTTCTTCCAGGAAAATGGAAAAACTTGGAAAAATAACGTCTTACTCTTCTTACTTTATTTTAGTTTTTTAATTGAATAAGCTGAGTTTAAGTTTGTTTTCTCAAGAACCGAGGAATACTTAAGCTTCGCGATATGATTCTGGCACAGAAAATAAAATTGCCACAATGCCCACTAAAGATGCTATTACTAAACGTACGGATCGTGAAATCTTGTCAAGATCCGTAGGTAAGTTTAGTACTTAATAATTTTTTATGAAACGCTCGGTTGTTTTAAAAAATGTTGGCAATACCGTCGGTAGCAGAGGCCGCTGAGGCGCATACATGCTCTACGGAGTAAGCAGCTGTTATTTCTTAGGATGACGTTTCAAAAAAACTGTTACTTTTAATTACGCATTAATTTACTAGTACCCGGTACATGTAACTTTTAAATAATATGTATGACACCACTCAAGTAAAATGTAACAAATTATGTTACAAACAAACCGTGAAAAAAATCATCGTACCGTATCGTAGAGAATAAATTCGATCTATTCTCAATCAAAGGAGTAAAAGGCTATTTTTTTTCTGAATCGGAATATAATCCCGACATGATATCCATGGTACCCATTCATCAATCTTCTAACTCAAGAGCCTCAGGTCGTAAATGCAAGCAAAATGTAAATTATATTATACTGCATCCATCAATATCTGCCCTTAGATGTCCATTACGGGACGCGGACCATCTCACTACGAGTACAATGGATGATCCTGGAGATATATTTACATAATGTACGCTTTTCATATAGCATGACGAATTATGATGGCTGAGTAATGATGCTGAAGTTTACAGGTGAATGATGAATTAGCGAAGAAGGTCGGGATCATTTTAAGGGAAATAGATTGTGGAGAAGGTCAGCTTCAAATACCACGACATAATGTTCAAAAACTAGCCAAGTGTGAATCAGACGCTAAGGTTTCCTTATTATTAATCAGAAAATCTTGTTTTGGTTTTATCTGTAATATTGCGTATTAGTTCGGATCGCAACACTAAGGCTGCCCGCCCACGTCCGATAATCGGTGACCGATTTTTTGTAGGAGAAAAATAGAACGTACTTATGGCAATAGTGCAACGCACACGTCCTACAAAAGTCGGTCAGAAATAAAATCGGTGCATCCCGATCGATCCAATTATCAGTGAAAAATGGAACGTTCGGTCACAAAATCGGTCATAAGAATCGGAGGAAAAATCGGCCCGATTATCGGTGATACAAAAAGTCTGACGTGGGCCGGCAGCCTAAACAAATAAAAGCTGGACGCAAAGCGTGTTCATAAGGCACTAGACACACAGAAAAGATGTAAGACGACGACGGGGCGCGGACATATACGTCTCTTTCGCGTCCTTTTCATACAAAATGTATAGAAGCATATAGAAAGGACAAGGCGCAGTCACGACGCTTACTCGTCTGTGCACTATTGTAAAAACCTACAGAAAAGACGCAACGAAGTGATCCGACAGAGAACTAAAGTTGTCGACATGAAGTGGGTCGGCTATTATATTACCCGTAGAACTGATGATCGTTGGAGTAGAGTTCTTGAGTGGAGACAGCGAATCGACAAACGTAAGGTTGACTGCCTCAGGCTACGTGGAGCGACGATGTTCGCAGGGTGGCTGGTAGATGAGATTGGCCGGAAATCGAGTTGAATTGCGTGCACTAGTCCAGCAGTGGACCTGCTATCAGCTGAAAATGATTATGTCAGCGTCGATACTGCATTAACCTAAAATATTTCCGTTTTTTAGACATGCTCAATAAAAAGCTTCTAACGCACCGCTTTTTGGTTTTGCAGTGACATATTTTTCAAGGTCAGTGCGTGTCAAATGTGTTGAAAAACGATTGTTGTAATTGCATTGCAATAGTACCTATAGTATTTATTATTTTTATTTCTTAATTTATGTACACACAGAATAACAGTTGCAGAAACAACATAAAAATTAATAGTACAAAGGTACTAAGGTGCTTATTTCTTAAGAAATTTCTTCCAGCAGATCTGAGAAAGGAGAAATATAAACAATAGTGTGTAAGAAAATACACACTTATTGTAGTGTTGTACTATTTTCTGACTAAATAATGTGCGGATGTGTTTCATTAAAATAGTATTTAATTTTAAAAGTTAAAATCAATTAGCCACCGGTATACTATTTCCATTTAAGCCATTTACATAAAATTCTAATTATTGAATCCAATAAATAAATAAACATTCCTAGTATCGAAATCATAAACCGTTTTGCTAAAACAGTAACACAGTTATTCAAACCAAAATACATTTGGAAGTAAATTCTAAACTGCTTACAAACACACATTTACTTTTGAAGTAAACAGTAACATTCGGTTTGCTTGGAGTTTGTTAGTATTTGTGGAATGTTCGGTTTCAGTTCGAAACAGAACCGCACCTGACTTGAGGTTTAGCTAGCTACGAGACTCGTGTCTTAAAAGGGTAATAATAATATTTTTAGAAGAATTGCAATAGATCAAAAGTATTATTTTTGATTAACAAAATATCGAAGACAATGACTCTACTCTACGAAAATTAATCCAGATGAGAGCATCTGGATTAATTTTCAATTAACAATCGAAAAAAAAATTATACTATATACGTAACGTTATGTTATAACAGCCCTACTGCTGAAAACGTGTGAGTGATGTTTCAGGAGAAAGACTCTTTAAAAAAAAATCCGCAGCCCATGGGGGGGGGGTTGTTGCCATAATCGCCACGCTTGGCAGAGGCGTGTTGGCGATCGCAGTGTAGTGTAGCAATGTACCTACAAAGAATGCTGCAGCCCATTCTCTGGTGAATCCCTTAGTCGCCTCTTACAACACCCACGGCAAATGATGGGATGGTGATATTCTTTCACGTCCAACACCATACGGAACGATAGATATTTATACTGTCACCAAACCCAGGCGAGCGGCCCAGCCCCTAGCAATATGGGCCCGGAACCGTCAACTCACGTCCAAACTGTGTTCAAAAAAACCCTGTCCCGGCTAAGAAGAAACACGTTCTACAGATTACATAACGGATTGTTTTATTATTGACAAAAACCGACCTTCAGGTAGTAGTTACACGTGCTTGGTATTAATATTATATATGCGGGTTAATACTGAATGAACTATGATAGTATATTTGCTCTGCTCTCTTTACATCTTTAACAGGAAAATTAATTGTACTGGAGTTTAAAGCATGATTTTATAAAATATCACAAAGATTGTCATATTTTATAAAATCATGCCTTAAGCTCAACGTGGGTATGATATCAAATAAATTTAATACAAGAATTATAAGACTATTTTAAAATGAGGAACTATATTCGACTCACTATTTTTAACCACTGCTACTAAGGAAAGCTAGGATCAACGGTGACAACCACCGAGGCACCGAGGGAAGGTTTTGATGTGACCCAATTGAGCCAGGATCATAAATAGACCAAACAAATTAAATCTAACTCCTCTCCCTACCTACCTACTTATCCTTGAATAGCCAAGTAGTTTATAAATAGAAGATGGTTCTTTACAAATTGGACCAATCTTTACATAGACTTATCAAAGGAGTTACCCAGACATTTCAGACGATGATTATATACGTCCCAATTTCATGATTATATTTTTTTGGCCTACTTTCAGTTCCTATGTTGTATAAAAAATTTCCCCGAAAACATCGTTGAAGTGATTGTGAAGTCAGCTATTATTCTACCTGATCAGCATCATTATCATTCCAGCCGAAAGATATCCACTGCAGGCCTATCCTAAGTGTCGCCAGATTGACTGGTCTTGTGCATCTTGCATCCAGTGGATTTGCGTGGCCTTCACCAGGTAGTCGGTTCACCTTGTGGGAGGCCCTCCAACGCTGTATTTTCTGGTATGGGGTCGCTACTCTGGAAACTTTCGATCCTATTGACTATCTGTGTTTCAGGCAATAAAAAAAAGAGTTGGGATTATAAGGCCCGCCATACACGGACTGCTCGAGCAGTTACCGGTGATCAAGATACACGGACCGCTCTTGCAGTCAAGAGTCAACAGCTTGAGGCTACCATTGATAACTGCTCGAGCAGTTGGCTATTTCAAATCAGTAGCATCATGGATTTTGAGGAGGAAGCACTTCTGCTGCTTTTGCTCGTACGACGACGACGGCGGCGTAAAAATATAAAATTGTGGGTTTATCCAATATTAGAAACACGAAATTATAATGGAGAATTTAATCAAGTAACTGCGCCAGAGCAGTCGACAGCTCGAGTAGTCAATGCATGCCTGGAGACTGCTTGATCGCATGGTGAAATTTCACCGTGCTGCCAACCGCCCGAAGCAGTTGCAACTGCTTGAGCGGTTTGTGTATGTACGTACGAAGAAGTCTGTAGTTCACTATGCAGCCATACACGGGCAGCTTGAAGCAGTCAAGATCGACTGCTTCAAGCTGCCCGTGTATGGCCGGCTCTATAGCTCACTTCACCAACTTCACAAGCTGACATTTTCCAGAATAGTACTACAGGACTGGCAAAAAACCTCTCATTGTATTACCAAATTCATCTTACAGTAAAATAAATGTAACCAAGACATATATTACCATAAATCTCTATGATTACACCGTGTAATTTTTTTCATCTGGCCCCAAAGGACCAGGATTAATAGCCGAACCTTAGGACCATTATTAAAAGCATATTTTAGTACCTAGCTAAACATTTTTATGACCTTCCGAGAATGTTCCAAAATACATGCCTTTTAGAGGGAAAGTGTGTTAAGTGTCTGCAATTTATAGGACCTATAAATATAGAGGGTGTGATATTAAAACACACGTCGCCACTGAAACTGAATGAAGTTATATTTTTGTAGGTAAATGTGGTGGGATTTTCATGGTCACAGTGAAGGAGTTTTTTTAAGGGTTTTGTTAATATTAATAAAATTATATGGAGTATTGTTAATGATCAGGAATGATGATATCTGCAAGAGAACTAAGATTACTGACATAGCTAGAAGGATCGCCAAACTGAAGTGGCAGTGGGCAGGGCATATTGCTCACAGAACAGATGGTAGATGGGGCCAAATCGTACTGGAGTGGCGGTCGCGTACCGGAAGACGCAGCGTCGGAAGATCTCCTACAAGGTGGACCGATGACCTGGTGAGATGAATCGCTGGTAGCCGATGGATGCGAGACGCACAGGACCAGTAGTTATGGCGACACTTGGGGAAGACATATGTCCAGCAGTAGAGGTCTTACGGCTGATATGATGATGATGATGATGATTGTTAATGTTTTACTGAGTTTTAGAGGTCAGATATTCAGTCGCTGTATGTAAATACTGGTATTCAGCTTCATTCGGTTAGACATTAAACCGACGCCGACGCTTACGTAAGCAGTTTGACTAGGCTAGTTTCCGTTTTATATTCAGCTGTTCCGTATGGTGTTGGTCGTAAAAGAATAGCACCATCCCATCACTTGCCGTGGGTGTCGAAAGAGGTGACTATAGGATTCACCAGAGAATGGGCAGCATCATTCTCTTTAAGTACATTGCTACTACAACACTGCAAATACCAACCCCCATTTGGGGGACGCCTATGTCCAATAGTAGACGTCTTTTGGCTGATATTATGATTCAGCTGAAAGAATAGGTAACAGCATTCTCCAGCTGTACATTGCAACAGCTACACTGCGATCGCCAACCCGCCTGCCAACCTTTGGTGAAGGCCTATGTCTAGCAGTGGACGTCTTTCAACTGTTTGATATTAATACTAAATATTCTATTCTATATTGATTTAAGAGGATTCGAAATCTTATCCTCTTTTTGATTTCACTTCTACTAATACTAAAATTTAACTTCAAATAGAAAAACCGTATAATACAACACATCTCTTTTATAACGGTTAATTCCCAGCATTTATTTATGAAGGAACATTACAGTATTATGGTTATTACTTCTGCTTGTTGTATGGAGGAGAATTTTTATTCTTAAGTTCAAGGGCATAAGGTTTTATTGATATTGGCTCGACGCCTCCGAAAATGATTTGCAGTTTTCTGTTGTTTTGAATCACGTTGTATCTAAGTAATAATAATGTTATCGTCGTTCACTCTTTCAGTTAAATTAACATTTTTATGGTTTGCACTTTGCAAACAGGCCATTGCCAAAATTTAAATGTCTTATTTACTCATTTTCATCTTTGTAGCCTCTGATAACTATATTTGGGTCGGTTTGTACAGATGCAGCTTATTATGAATATTTTACATGAAGCCATTACCCATCTGAATTTCACAAACCATTGACTTGGTAACATGATACCCCTTGATTAGATATTCACACACACAATATCAGAACAAAATTAAGTAGCATTAATAATAGTGTACTTCACGGCTGCACTTCAAATTTCTAAATTTTGACATTTCAACAGTCGCATTCGCTAATGAAATGGTACATTGTCTAGGGCCTCAGTACAGCAAGTTTTATCACTTAATAAAAGAAGCCACCCACCCTTCAAGGCGGTCGACTATATAGCACTGTTTTTATAATACCTGTTAAATTAAAAAGCCATGCTAGAGAAGAGCTCGTGGTAAATTATAACAGCTACACGGGCCAATCTTCAAGGTTAAGCAATGCTTGCCGAGGTTGGTCTGTGGATGGGTGACCGACCATTTTAACATACCGAGACTCCTCCGGCCTTGGATAGCATGTTAAGCCGATGGTCCCGGCAGTCATTTGGAGTTTTTTGGCAGTGGTTACGGATTGCCAGTAGCCGGAAAATCTGACACCAGGCTTGCCAAGAAGTACCGTGTTACCCAGTTAATGGGTTGTGGAAGTCTGGTAGGCCACTCTACGTAAAATACTGGTATTTAGCTGAAATCGGTTTCACTGGGAGCCGACCCAAACATATTTGGGAAAACGCTAGGCAGATGATGTTACTCAGTATCTGAGGTCTTATTATCTAGAAAACATTTAAGAACAAGTATAGACATAGTGTTAACAAAATGGAGAGAAAGAATCTTAAAAGCATTTTTTTCATTCACCGAGAACTGTAGGATTAGTTATTTTTTTTTGTTACAGACAGGTAGGAACAGAGTTCGACTAGGTAGAATCTGAATACTTTTTACTATCAGAGGAAAATATCTAGACATGAATTACTCCCCAAGCGGGGTTGTATCGTTTGAAGAATACATTTTCTCTTTGATAATAAAAATAGACCACACTAACTGTTCTGTGTGGTGTTCTTGAATCTTTTGCGATTTACTGGAAACTTGTAATGGCAGACATTTTCAATGGCATACCGACATTGAAGAAGCTCTGGTTGTACTGGCCATAATATATTTATTTATTTATTTTAACATAGGCATACGAACGACTAGTTGACAGAACAATGTTTTATATTTGAATCATCGTAGCATACAGCTGTTTTGAAGTCAGAGGGTCTGAGGGTTATAAAATCTTCTGCCAGGGTTGTGGATTTTGTTCGAAAGAGTTACCGCGGCCCTGGAAAGCAAAGGGCACTACGGGGAGCACGGGTGGGTTTTAGTCAGTTAGATTCTGATACTCCCTCCCGCTCCACCAAGAACGGCAGGAGTCATTTGATGATTTCCCAACCAGAAAAAAAAAACAAAAAAAAGGGTAATGAAATCTTAATTGGTATCATTTGGAACTAAAATGCATTTAGTGTATTTTGAAATTAATAAAAAGGTCACATAATTTGAAGGAAAATATTATTTTGGTCCTCAAATTCCAGTTTCCCTCCAACTGACTGGCACAACGCGGCAATAGGGTATTTGACAACTATCAAAAATCGATATGAATGAATACTGTGTATTTGTGAAAAAAAAATGATAGCAAAATAGAGGAGTTACAAGCTTTTGAAGTTATTTTTCCATCCTTGTCATGCAAAATGTCGTTTGTACTGGATGGTGGTAATTTACTTGGGCGATGCTAGTGAGTGACGTCACATGCAATTAGTTCTGTCTTTGTTTCTTACAGATTTTAAAACAGTCACAACTCTGACATTTTTTTTAAATACTTTTTTATTTCCTGCGTCTGAAAATTTCTCTTAGGATTTGACAAATTTAACTAAATAAATGCAATCGAATACCGTATTCAACAACCACTTTTTGTCAAATTGATCTACAAATTAAGACAGTTCATTTGAGAAAGTGATGTCGCATTGCCGCGACGCGCCAGTCTGCGGTTGTTTTAATTAATATTAAACCAAGAAACTTCAAACAACACACACACTCTACTTCACCCACAGACCGTCTTTAATAAATCAAGCTTCTCCTTCATATAGATAACATTGTAAGGACAATGGGATGTTTCACCATGGTTAATGGTGCCTACACAATGGCCATGGATAATCCCGTACGGTTAATAAAGGAGCCTTCCGCTGGAGGAAACTTTATCACTTTAGCGGAACTATTTTGATATTTTACCATATGGAGTAGTGTCTTTATTCATTTCTACATAACAGGTATAATAATACTAAACAAATGGCAGTTAGTTATTTAATGGCTATAAGTTTGTAACGATAAAGTTCACGAGGTAAAAGTTGAGAAATTAATTATCTATTATCTTCCATGTTGCCCCGCAGATCGATCAATCTACCTGGTTTTTTTACACAACGGGTGGCTGGCAACGGGTTTTCAGATTTGGCCATCCACGCACACGTCAAAAATTAATTTACTTCCATCAAACGATATAGGCATTCTTGGTCCTGTTCCTCTTAGTAAAGTTATTGATAAATGTCCTGCAATTATATGTGCAGTTTATCGTCCAGCTAAAGTTCCTGAACAAATAAAATTTCTCATTGTTTTAATGAAAACTATAAAATGAATGGTATTAAAATAGATGGAAACCTTATCACTCGATTTACTTTTGACAGATTAGTAAAGTGGCATTTGCAATGAAAGTAGTAAGTAATAGAAGCGATCTTAATAAGTTTCTCGTTTTTGTGATTAGGATTTTTTCATAATAAAAAAGTACAATAATCATGAAAGTGTTTGTTTCAATTAACCCATTTTCATACAATTTCTTCTGTGTATTAAAGTGACCCACGTAATGTATGTACATAAGTTCCCCGTTGGTGGGGCAGAATGATTCAAAAGTTATTTTTTACAAAACACCAAGGTGTCCCATTTTTTTTTCAAAACTAAAACTATTTCTATCTGTGACATTATAACTCTAATATTTTATCATTAAAAAAACCTACAGATTTATGATCTCAGGAGTCAGAACAACTATAATTACTAAATTCAACAAATACTGAAACGTATTTAGTTTAGTCCTCATGCCATTTATCTAAAATAGACTCTTCAAGCCTCTGAAACTGTCTTCAACATACTATTTGATATTGGCTGTATCAAAAGACACATTTACTAACAATATCAATAACAAAGATATCCAATTCTCGCGTATAACTGCTAAGTGGATATTGTTCCCTCTTGCCACCAGATGTCGCTAGCGTAAACAAAGCATTTTACAGCCAATGAGCTTCGGTTTGAAACTACCAATCTAATATAACGGGTACCTAGTGTTATTAAAATTTTGAATTAATTATTGAGGCTTAGATTAACTTAGGCCTGAGAGATGTTGGTGATTAATAATAATAATAATAATCTTTATTTATACAAAAACCTTCAACATTGCTTAAAGACTAGGTCACATGAATTGCAGTGAATTAAAGGTAATACAGATAGAGTAACCCTGACTCCCAAACTAGGAGATCCTGTGACTTAGGAGCCAGTGTTCTGCTGTCACTATGATACAAAAACCTTTTACTAAAAAGTGTGTTAACAAAATCTTGGCAAAAAAAACAGATTTGAAAATACAACTAAATTATTTTAACAAAGATTTAAACTTAGAGTGAAGGAATTTATTAGACGGAGTAGTATTATGAATGTGCATGTGTAGTTAATTGTGTGTGGATGTGTGGGTCTGTTTGTGAGGGTGAATGTGTGTATTAGGGGATGTAAGTTTGCGTAAGGGTGTGTATGTGATTATGTATATATATGCGTGGATATGTGTTGTAGTGTTAGTATATTAGTGTTTGTATCTTGCTGAAAGGGTTGGGATTGTAATATAAGAAGTATGGTACGACTACTGCCGGAGGTGAAGTAATTCTTCTGTCCGGAGGTAGTCCTGATCCTGAAGCCAATTTTGTACCTTAACCTTGACTTCATGGTGACTTAGCCCAGTTAAATGAGTAGTTTTAGCAATGTTTCTGTATATGAAAGAGCTAACAACGTAGAACTGGCGCCTGGCGAATGCGGTCTTGTGGCTTATAGTTGGGATTATCATTTTTGCTCTGCGCATAGTGTTATCTGGTGGGGGAATTAGTTTATGCTTCCTAAGTGTAGCTCGGAGGACAAAGAGCTGTCTCACCGTAAGAAGCTTACATTCCGCGTATAGTTTAATAGTGGGAAATCTATATGGTTTACCAAGCATAACCTTGAGCACAGCTCTCTGGGCCCTTTCCACTTCGATAAACTTGGTTTTAGCAGCCCCTCCCCAAACCGGGATGCAGTAGGTGATAACGGACTGACAAAGTGCTAGGTAAACCATTTTCAGAACATGTTTATCTGCGCAGAGTCTCAGAGATTTGAAAATATAAATAAGTCTTCTGACTTTTGAAGTAATATTGTCTATTTGGTTGTACCATTTCAGTCCGTCATCAATCACTACACCCAGGTACTTCGTTTGGCTGACGCAAGTAAGCGTTTCGCATGAGCAGCGGCTGCGATCAAGACATGTATGTGCTATAATCTCAAAATCCGGAGGTGCTTTGCTTTTATAATTTATAAAAAACGGAATGAAGTTTGTTTTTGCCACGTTGAGTGTGAGAAGGTTTTGTCGCAGCCACCCCCCAACAGTCCTCAAGGACTGTTCCGCAGTACTCTTGACATCGCTCCACGTATTACCATAAACGACAATCGCAGTGTCATCGGCGTATGTAAAAATCCGCGATTTATGCAAAGACAGCGTGCATAGGTCATTTATGTAGATTTGGAAAAGTGTTGGTCCCAGCACGCTGCCCTGCGGGACGCCGTATGTCATAGTTTCTTCGTCACTTTGACATGAGTCGATTTTAACAATCATTCCTCTGTTTTGTAGGTAATCTCTGAAGAGGTCGAGAGGTTTACCACGAATACATATACACTCCAATTTGTAAAGAAGGGTGGGAACAGAGACTGTGTCAAAGGCCTTCCTCAAATCTAGGAAAATACTAGTGCATTTTTGGTGTTCATCTAGTTTTTGTGCTACAAATTGGGTGAGATCGATAACTGCATCCTCAGTGGAGACACCTTTTTTGAACCCGTATTGGTTGGATGCTACAATGTTGTACTTGTTCAGGTAGTTTACAAGGCGACTGTTTATCAACTTCTCCATTACTTTGGAGAAAGCCGAGAGTACCGAAATTGGTCTATAATTGCTGACACAGTCTCTGGTCCCGCTCTTATGAATCGGGTGGACTAGTGCCCTCTTGAAGGGTTGTGGAAATACTCCTTTTGCTATAGACGTGTTAATAATGTGGGTTAGTAGAGGCACAAGAGTTTTCCGACAAACCCTGAGAAGGTTAGTCGGTATTCCATCCCAACCTGTAGCACTATCGTGCCTCAGACCCATGATGGTGGACTCCACCTCAGATTCGGCCACCTCAAGAAATACAAATGAATTTACAGAGGTAATTGGTATAGCGGGTAGTTGTGAAGTTGCAGGAATTTTCGTGGCTAGGTCGGCGCCAATCGTGGCAAAGAAGTTACACACTCTGTTAATTGCTGCTTTTGGATCAGGTTTGGTGTTCAGCAGTTCTGTAGGTGATGGACATTTCTTTTTTGTGTTAGTGATGTCTTTTATTTTATTCCAGAGTGATTTGGGATTATGTTTTGCTTTTTCTAGTTCGTATTTGTCATGTAATGTTTTAAGTTTTCTAAGTAGGCTGTTACAGTGGTTTCGATACCGTTTATACGTGAGTTGTAGGATTGGATTATCAGGTGACTTTCGTGCTTTGTTATGTAATCTGTCGCGGTGGCGAATACATCTTAATAGACCGGGGGTAATCCACGGTTTTAGGTTTCTGTTTTTCTTAGTTACTTGAATTACTTTTGTGTTTACATTAAGAATATCTTTAATAATGGTTATTAGTGCGGTTGATGCTAAGTTTGGGTCGTCTGTACTTATAATTTGGGAAAAAACCTGTCGTTCCATATCTGTTTTGACACTGGGGTAGTCTATCCTAGGAATTCTATATGCAGGTACTGTTAACTTTATTGGGTTTGTGTCATCAATTTTTACAAGCAACGGAAGGTGGTCGGTGATGTGAGAATCTAGGATAAGTACAGTAGTAGTTTTTTTACTTTTTAGTATAACGTGGTCAATACAGGAGTTTATTCTAGTTGGAATAGAATGGGCAGGTAGCAGGCAGTGAGTAGCGTTGAGGGTTAAATAGTCGGCTGCACGTTCAGTTATATTTGAAGGCATGATGTCTATATTGGTGTCACCAATGAGACAAATATTTTTGGTGTTGCCGAAGGAGGTTAACACGTTATCCAGACTATGTAGGAACTGCTCAAACTCCAATTTTGTTTTGTACGAGGGAGATCGATAGACAGCAACTATTGCTAGTTCGTTGTTAATTTGGCAGGTGAGACAGTTACCATTTATGAAATTTGGTTCATTAATCGTGTGTTGAATTTTACTTTTAATGTATATAACTACGCCGTCATTCTGGTTTTTAGTTTTTTTTGTGTAGTAAGTGTTGTAGCCATCCAACACAGGCAAGTCTCTTATTTTGCTCAGCCAGCATTCAGTTAGTATAAGGACATCACAGTCAACTTTAATTAGACACAGTAGAGTTAACAGTTCCTCAAAATTTCTCTTAATGCTACGTATATTGATATGGAGAATGGTAGTAGAAGCGCATAAACCATTAAGATATTTGTTGCACTCATTCGGAGTACATGTATAAGCCTTTGCGACTTCGATATTGTCTAAGTCAGTGATAATATTTTCAACTAGATTAGCCATTTGTAGAATAAATAATAACCAGTAGTGTGAAATACGATAAAACTAAGATATGTGTATCCCGACGAATAGGTGAGATTTTTACCATAATATGGTTAGAAGGGATGATGCGTGTAAGTGTGATGGTGTGTGTGAGTGTTACGATGCTGGTGTAATATAAAAGTGTGTGTGTATGGGGGGGTAGAACAAAATATGTTTGTGTGTGTATTGTGTGTATAGTGTTTGGAATATTCCTATGTGATACAAGAAAGAAAATTAAATCAGTCAGTACAAAAATAAAAGTGGAAAAAAGAGTATTACAAGATATTGGTTCAAAACAACATGAGAAAACTAGCGTTACCAACTCGAGCATTAGTCATATTTTATTCTGGAGCTCCTGCAGGGTAGTTTCCGATGTAATAAGAATTTGCTTATGTCCTAGTTGCTTGCGCAGGAAGATGTTGCCATTATTACACCAACAGAATTTATACTCATGCTGCTTCGCGAATTGTCTTGCCAGATAAAATAGTTTCTTTGCAGAATGACACAGATGCTCGTCCAAATACACGGGTTGTTTTTGTCCAGGGAGTCCTATTAGATGTGTATTCATTTTATTATCTTTATTTGGCTGTTTATTGTTGAATCCTCGTATACGAGTGATCAATTCTGATTAATGGGTGTAATAAAGATTTAGAAGTGGGCATTGAGGCGATTAAAAATTTATCTGAATTCATTTCATATTTATTTGGCTGAGTTAAAGAAGCAGTCCAGCCTATGGAGCCGTAAGGTTCTGGAGTGGCTACCGAGTACTGAAGATGCAGCATTGGAATGTCACTAACAAGGTGGACCTATAACTTTGTTACGAAGATGGCAGGAGTCTGCGTGATGTCAGAAGCACAGAAACGGTCAATGTAGTGACGACGTTTTGGCCTATGTCCATTGTCCAGCAATGGACGTCTTTCGAGTAAAATGTTGGAAATGTTGATATTAAAAAGATCAGACCGGCTTGAGTTCTTACCATGCATGATAGTTGAAAAGGGTAAAGGTGCACAATCTGGTAATTCTAGACGATCTACTATTTCATCTAATTGCAAGCCATGATGTGTTTGACGGAGTCCGTTTACCTTAACCCTTTTTTTTTTTGTTTTTGTTTGCGCTGGGAAAAAATGCATTACGCATACCCTCCCATTGGGGGAATGGGGAGCTATGTGGGACTTCCCGGGCTAACCCACCCACTAAAACAACCCAGCGGCATTCCCGCATCGTCTGAATGAAGAGGGACTGGGAGATCGGCTTAGCCTTTGCATCCAGTCCTCCTCCGACGTCCGCCCGCCTACACGGGGGCAGGGCCGGGAATGACCGGCGGAGGTGGTGTAGAGTGCAATGCGGGTGGAGGCGCCCCCGCGCCTGTCGCCCGCCTATCCCGTTTACCTTAACCCTAACCTATTCACTCAACCCATTGACCCCCATGATGTAGCTATCAGGAAACACAGTCTCCGGTAGGGTATACCACTCCTTAGGAACAGTGAAAGTATACCCAAGTGCCTATACAATGCAACGTGTAAAATAATAAACGCATGGTCTCTTAACGGGTCATTGTACTCATCATTATGAATTACTTTTACTGTGGGACCAAACCAGAAATTGCGAAAAAAAACAGCTGTTCAGTACGGTAAACGGCAGTCGAGTTTTTATTCGCGATTTCAGTGTGGGTCCCATAGTGAAAGTTGGTCAAAATGATGAGTACATTGACCCCTTAAAAGGTATTGCGCTTATTATTTTACATGTTGTATAAACTTCTTCTCACAGTGTCCGTTTTTCTTCTCGTTGAAAAAGAACACTACAGTATTACTTGCTTAATTCTCAAAGTTTCTTTTCCATTACTTACTGTTACGATAAGGAGACAATCCATTATTCAATCCATTTATTTCCCGAAAGTTTATTCTGGCTTTCCATTTTATATTTTTTTTTTGGTGTAATTTAGCGGAGTATTCTCTAAAGTCTCGGTTGTCTATAGTTCACTGGCTCCACATGATAAAACCGTTTTATTTACGATTCCAGCAGATGGCGCAAGCTATTTCGTTTGTCTGGTGCCCTAGTAACTGGGGTGTTTATAGTCTTACGTATTTTTATACTGGCAGCGCAGAATTTGTAGTAATTATAAGTATTTGGGTGTCATAAATATTTTTTTATGGTCATCTGTGGTTGTATGGAATAAGTTATTTTTTTCTGTACTTTACTTTTTTTCCGTAACATAATAGGGCTGCAAAATGATACGTACCTATAATGCCCCACACAGTCAACGACTGCCTACAATGAATTTCTTGTGCCAAATTATTTATTTTTCTAGGTGACCCCACGTCCTCTACACTGAACAATATAAAAATAATTTAAAACTATCACTGAAAACAAACATAGTCAATATTATATAAATTCGTGGTATTCTTTTATTAGACGATATTGATTTGAATAATTGTAATAAATCTTAAAGAGTAATGTCAGTAAGTGGATGGATGATGTTGGCTCATGTTCCACCTACTTCGTTGAAGTTTTTACTTAATTTTCCATTACTTAATATAATGAGTTAATTTGTGGTCGTCCATAAAGACGCAGGTCATTTGTTTGGATTTCCTCGCCAGCAAAGATACGCACTATGGCCTTTTTTTATTTGCTTATATCATTATAGTCGTATGTCAATAGCTGTTTCAGACACCCAAGTTTGTTCACCGGTAAGCAATCCTATTTCTAGCTTTCAACTTTATGTAAATGTGTAGGCGTACGTATCTCTAGGGAAATCTGTAAAAAACCTTTATATTATCTTGGAACATCGATGTTTTATATACAAATGAAGGCATTCTGGATGAAAATGTCTACACCAATAAAACCATTGTGTATTCGTTTTTTTTAGTTGTTTGTTTTTTCATTAGTTAGATCGTAGGAATCTGAAATTGAAAACGACATTAGCTAAATAAATTGATTATTTTAATAAAAAAGAGTTTTTATAAACAAAGCCGCATAATATAATTAAAAAAAACCAAACCACTGCTAATACTATAAAGTGGTAAATTAATTGTTTGCTTGCCCGTGGCGTACCTGATGGAAGATCCGATGACAAAAAAAATCTTAAGCCTTGTGACCTAGGCTACTTACTACTTAGTGTCACGGAAAAGTGTTATATTTCTGTAGTTTAGGCCATGTGGGCGAAGCCACGGGAAAAATATTAGTCGCCTAAGATGTTTTTGGCTACAGAGTATACTTTCTTCCTAGCGTATCGATGGCAAAATAAACTAATCCTCATTTTTTATTGGTCCCATTGAAATTTCATCAAAATCCGTTTAGTAGTTTGATTTTTAATTGAAAGGAAAAAATATGTCATTTATGTAAACGAAAATGCATATTTAGCTGTCCTGTAACTTTCTAGTGGTGTTGTTAAGTGTCCACTAAAAAACTATTTTAAAAAATACAACCGACTTTCAAGTGGATGAATGGACAAGGCTAGGCGACATCGCGGTAGATCAAGGCAAAGGTGGAGAGACGAACTCGACTCTTACCGGAAGGACTGGCCCGCAATGGCAGAGGACAGATGTGTGTGGAAAAGGAAAAGGGAGTTCTTTGCCCAGCAGTGGGACGTAACGGGCTAAAATAGATAGATAGATAGACAACCGACTTTCAAACAAAATGAAAAACACTATCAAATTATAAAATTAATTTCGGAAGTCGGTGTAAAAATTCGAAGAAGTTATTTTATACTTTGTACCTAGTGTTTTTTTTTATTCTATTTCGAAGTCGGTTGTATTTTTATGAATAGAAATTCATCAAATAGCTCCTCCCACTTTGAACCGAGTCTCATGGTAAAATATAATTCCTTATGCTTAAACCATTACAAGGGAATGTTCACCTATTTGTATTTCCACAAACAATAACATAACATAATTATCAGATTGAACGGATATAACTTCAAATGATTATCTACAAGTTAGAACATCCATGGGGATGAACCCTCATGGGATCACTAACAAATAACTGTGTTTGTATAGGATCGTCCGCGAGGGACAATCAAACCAGAGTTTTGTGTATAACCATACCTAACGTAACTTTATAATACAACAGACACGAAATTATACGTACTATTGTGTTTAAGTAAATACGTCATGTTTAGTGTGTTATTTACTACGACTATAGACGTCGTCGTCGAGGTCGACCGCGGCGAAGGTGGTGTTACGATCTCATCATGTTTGCGGGGAAAGCTTGGCCAGAGATCGCCCAAGACAGAGAGGTTTGGAAGGAGAAGGGGGAGCCCTTTGCCCAGCAGTGGGACACAAAAGTAGGCTAGCAAAAAAAAAAAATATAATTACAGTCCTCCTGACCAATATCGGCCGCGGCGGCCAAGCTCAACGGAGACTAGCCATCGGTTTGGGACAATTGCACTAGTGTGTGCGCAAACACAGTTGCACTCCGTCTTCCATCACTCTCTTATTCCGATCGCAACCTAACACGATCAGAGAGAGAGATCTGGGGCCTAACCACCAACTCTTAAATCAGTATTACTTCAATATTACTTCCAGTGGGAAAGAGACGTAGCTATGTAGGACGTATAGCTCTGTCTCTTTCCCACTGGAAGTAATATTGAAGTAATACTGCTTTATGAGTTGGTGGTTTAGGCCCAGGGGCTCTAGACAAGTGACATTCTGTAAGCGGTAGCGTGGCGAAAGCGATTGTCAATACGTCAAAAATGTATGGGATTGACAGATGCCATCGAAATGTCACGTGGTCAAATTCCTACATTTTGGCATATCGACAGTCGCATTCGCGAATTGAATGGCACGTTGTCTAGGGCCTCAGATGAAGGTCAATGACTTAATTTCTTTCCAAGGCAGTGTCACACCACCAACTTCCAAACTCTGGGCTGTCAATAAGAAATTCCTAATGGAAAAACCTTATAACTCTTTTTGCCCGACCTAGGAATCAAACCCAGGACTCCAGACGTATCTGTATAGAATTAGTTAGTCAAGTATAGATTTGAGTGACATAAAAAAATCCAAATAATTTTTTTAACGCATATGAATTGCATCGCGGTGGTGTTTTGAACAGATTGTAAATGCAATGCAACTGCGAACGTTGCTTAGAAATTAGTAAAATTTATTGAAAAACTATAAGTAGAAGAAAATATTTAAATTATTTTAATAATAGAATTCATAATCTCTACAATTATATTTTTCAAATAAGATGTTGGTTTATTGATCTCTGTCTGGTACTATTAATAATTCCACATAGTATCAAGTATGGAAAACGTTTATTTAACACTTCCATATAAGTACTTAATCTAAGGCTGCCATCAGACGGACTGCACCGCAGCAACTGCACGTACCTAGTCGATATAAAAAAAGGAAAATCACAATCCGTAACCGATCAAGCTTCATCAAATATTAGTAACAAAACTGGAAATATCACCGTTAGAAGCAAACGCCAGCGCATGGATAACTCCCCAAATAGCCCGATGAGCCCGACCGAGCAATCTTCGTGCGCCTGTGAAGAGTTAAAAGCTGAGCTCCTAAAGATGATGTCGTCATGGAGAGCAGACCAAGGCGAGCTTTTATCAGCCTGGAAAGCCGAACAGGGCGCCTTGTTGTCAACATTGGTTGAGGAAGTGTCAGAACTTAAAAAAAAAATTTTTGAGATCAATAATAAAAACATTGAGTTAGACAAAGGCATGTCCTTTATCAGTGAAAATTATGAAGAGATAAGAGGCCGCATACAGGAACTGGACAGCCGAGGAAAGGAAAACGAAGAATCCTTTAGCCGCTATGAAAAACAAATTCAGGATTTATCCCTGCAGACACGATCGGCTTCTGTCGAAATACGCAACGTCCCACTCAAAGAGAATGAAAGTGTTGTTGATTTGGTTTCCATTATGACTGATATTGGAAAGGCAGTGAATTTTGAGATAGGTGAACCGAACCTTCGGGATGTATATCGTCTGCCGGGAAAACCGGGTAAGTCCAGACCAATAGTGGCAGAGTTCACCTCTGTCTCCCGCAGAAATGGCCTCTTATCAAACATCAAGAGTTTCAACAAAGATCGTCAAGTAAGTGATAAGCTCAACTCACAACTAATCGGATTGCCTGGTGAAAAATCTCCTGTATATGTGGCAGAGTACCAGACCCCGTCAGTAAGGAAATTCTTCTATGAATGTCGTCAATTTGCAAAATCTCACAAGATATCCTGCTGGTATTTGAATGGTAAAATATTTATGCGAAAAAATCCGGATGATAAACCAATTCAAATTAAGTCGGAACGCTGTCTGTCTGAGTTAGTGAATAACAAATGACTCATATTTTTTCCATGCTCATTATTAGATTTTATAAATATGCATGCATTAATTACACTTACCTTTAGCTGTAAAAATTATTCTGATCATACTTTGAACCTCAGTTTTGTGGCACAAATTTTGCTTATAATTCATTTACAGGACTATGGCTAGGAAGCGTAAAGGAAATAACCTAAGGCTAGGTTTACTCAATGTAAGATCGCTTAATACCGGCCAGGATGACCTTCAAGCTTCAATACAAAGCCTGCAGCCAGATATTTTGGCCTTGAATGAGACCTGGCTCCCGGAAGGTGCTGAAAGGCATGCCCCTGCTTTGTCCGGGTACTACCTGAAACACAAGGCCCGCCCGGGTAATAGGACGGGGGGCGGAGTGGGCTTTTACGTCAGAAGAGGTATCCGTGTCCATGTGCGCCCACACCCAGACTCGGCGCTTGAGCAGTTGTGGCTGGAGGTATCCCTGCCCGGCTATAAAGTAGCGGTTGGTACTGCATACAGATCCGAATCTGTTATTTCGGTGGGTAAAGCAATAGATGCATTAGCTGAATCCATACAATCCTTTGCTCATTGTAAACACATAGTTTTACTAACGGACTTTAATGTTAATGTGCTGGAACCACAAAATAATTTTACTAAAGAGTTAAATACATTCCTCACTCAATATGATCTCGAGCAAATGGTCAAAGAACCCACCAGAATCACAGATATATCCCAATCGCTCCTGGACCTTGTTATTACAGACACGCCCACTCGATGTTTGAATGTAAGTGTGCATCACAACCCAAACATAAGTGACCACGCTATGGTTATTGCAAACTTCGACATAAAAAAACCTAAACCAGTGCCTCGTTTCAAAACAATTCGTGCATTTAAAATGATAGACCTTACCAGTTTTAATCGTGACCTAAACAATATTCCTTGGGAAAATATTTCGAAACTGAATAATGTTGATGAGATGGTGTATATGTTTGATACACAAATAAACAGCCTTTTTGATGTCCATGCACCTTTCAAGCGAATTAAATTATCTAAAGCTTCTACCCCTTGGATTACAGATGTTATAAAAATTATGATGATGCACCGAGATGAGGCCCTGGCTAGGGCTCATGCAACCAAGTTACAGACACATATGGACTACTACAGGCAACTAAAAAACCTTGTCATATCAAGCATAAGAAACGAAAAAAGGGCTTACTTTACTCACTACGTTAACAAAAACGCAAAAAAGCCTAAAGACATGTGGGGACACCTTAAAAGTACATCTACATTCAGTGACCCCTGTGAACCATCAATCCCAGATAATCTTAGCAATCCGGATGACATAAATAACTTCTTTTTAGATATACCGGGGAACACAGAACCTGATCTAGAACTTTTAAACTATTTTAAAAATACGGTTATTAGCACAAATCAATTTGAACTAAAAAAAACGACAGATAAAGAAGTTATTGGAATTTTAAATAGTATAAAAACAAACGCTTACGGACATGACCTCATCAATATTGATATGATCCAGCTTACCCTTCCTAATACACTCCACACAATTACTGATATTATTAATAAATCCATAGAAACGAAAAAATTTCCTGACTCATGGAAAATAGCATTAGTAAAACCCATTCCAAAAACTAAAAACATTAACGAACTTAAAGACTTGCGACCAATAAGTATCCTCCCTGTTCTTTCAAAGGTTATTGAGAGAGTAGTTGAAAAGCAACTTAAAGTGTACCTAGAGGCCAATTCCATTCTGCCCCAACACCAATCGGGTTTCCGTTCAGGTCATGGCACGGCAACGACTTTGGCTCATGTTACCGATGATATACTGTCTGAGTCAGATGCTGGAAATTGCTCAATGCTTGTTTTATTAGATTTTTCGAGGGCGTTTGATTGTTTGAATCGAGAACTACTACTTGCCAAACTTATCCATTACGGAATTTCGATAGAGAGCTGCAAATGGTTTAGATCTTTCCTTTCGAATCGACACCAGCAAGTCGTTACAGATGATGACAAAGGAAATATCATTAAGTCAAAAAGGATGCTTGTTGAAAGAGGTGTTCCACAGGGCTCTATTTTAAGTCCCATTTTATTTATTATTTTTACAGCTGATCTACCGCGTATTCTCAGACACTGTAAGGTACACCTGTATGCGGACGACACCCAAATTTATAAATCCTTTAAGCCAATTGAAACTAGTCAGGCCATGGACGATATATCAAAGGACATTGAACAAATCCTTGACTGGTCTCAAAAAAATACGCTAGTGCTTAATGCATCTAAAACAAAATGCATGATATTGGGTACCAGATACCAGATTAAAACTGCTGATGATCGGTACGAGCCAATGACTGTAAATGGAGAGCTATTAGAAAGGGTAAAAGTCGCAAAAAATTTGGGGCTGGTTATGGACGATGAGCTGAGATTTGTAGACCACATTAATAGCCGGATCCGGAATGCCTTTTATAGGTTAAAGGTTCTCTATGGAATCCGTGAGTACCTCTCCGAAGACATTAGAAAACTACTTTCGGATCTGCTTGTACTGTCACCATTTAACTATTGTGATGTGGTTTATGGACCCAGACTCTTGCAAAAAACCAAAAATTGTATACAGAGAGTGCAGAATGCATGCATACGGTTCTGTTATAGAGTTCCAAGAAGATGGCACATCTCCCCTATCATAACGGAGAAGGGACAACTAAACATGGAATCGCGACGCAATCAACATTTGTTGTGTTTCACACACAGGGTTATTGCAAGTAAAAGTCCCTCATACCTGTATAACAAATTATTTTGGTGTAAGGACGCCCACAGCCTATATACGAGATCAAAAGTAAATGAAACGCTAATAATACCGAGACACAAAACAAAAGGGTATAAGGGCAGCTTCAAATATGCAGCATCCAAAATTTGGAACAATATACCACCTCCCTTTCGAATTATCAAAAATAAAATTATTTTCAAAAAAAAAACTAAAATATTTGTCTTTAACTGTCAAAAAAATGGCACCAAGTTATTATAAAAGATGCCTCTCATCGTGCAGTAGGGGTTTGTGTCTGGGTATGTGTACTTATAATTAATTTAAAAAAAAAAAATCCTTTCCTCGAAATGGCCAGTTCGTGTCCACAAACTTATTATTCCTTTTTTTTTTTTAATTAAATTGCGTTAATGTATGATCATTTTATAATTATCATTTAATCTGATGTTGCTAAATGTACCTACTGTTTTTTTTTTTTCTCTTAATTTTTATTGTAAACAGGAGTCAAGGGTTTAAGCTGAAAACCAGCGCTTAGCAACCCACTAGGGGACCTAAGCATAATGCTGACGCTTGAACCTTTTGCTTCCGGTATTATAGTTTTGTGTATAGTTCCAATACTACTAGCTGTAATACTGGAGACAATAAACGTTTATTCTATTCTATTCTATTCTATATATTCAACTGCATGCAGTTGCAGTCCATCTGATAGCGTGGCAGCCTAACGTTCTTTAACGACTCTATGTACTCGGAATAGGATTCACTATTCAACTTAAACTATCGACGGAACCGACACGCGTTCTGTTCCTTGACTAACTTCGGTTAGCGATGGACAGTGTGCGTCGACACTACACGACTGTAGCCGACCGCGTCAAGTAGAAGCCATGACTTTATGCAGTTAATATCGACTCTACACGACTGCAGCCGACCGCGTGAAGTTGATATCACGACTGTACGAAGTCGAACGTACAACTGCATGCAGTTGAGTATATCGACTACGTGCAGTTGCTGCGGTGCAGTCCGTCTGATGGCAGCCTAAGTTGTCCTGATACAATCCGTCAGTATAGACGCAGGATATACAGAGTTGAGACTCTGTATATCTTGCGTCTACACTGACGGATTTTCATGAATGTTTTTATACATGTTTTTATGATTAAGCGTTTTTTTACCGGTTACGATGTTAGATGGGGAGTATATTTTTACCCAATGAAAGATGTTATTTTTTATTTTGGTAGCTTTGATTTACAAAACTATCACCAGGTACAAAAAAAAAATTGTCAACAAAATATATTTTGAAATTGATTCTTCTCGATTGAAAGATTAGTCGAGAAGAATCTTGTTAATGTTTGAGTTAGTACAATAAAATATATCGAAACATTTATCATTTACTTGCTTTTTACCACCACCAGCTTTCTACATGAATGCGGCTATCAAAAAAAGAATTTTCCAAATACGGCTGGTAGCTTCAGAGATTAGCGCGTTCAAACAAAAAAAAAACTCAGTATAGCTTAATATTAGTAAAATAGTGAAGAAGATATATATTATATATTTATATTTAAAGTATATAGCTATCAAACATCCATTCAAATTTTTTTTTTAAAGTTTGACATCAAACAAAGCCATATAGTTTAACAAGAAAATACCAAGACACATTTTCACCGATGAGAAAATTAATTTCCATCTACCCGCAGCTTGGTCGCTTTTATTTTGCCTTCACTTTGCCTCCACGAGACCAACCTTAGGAACTGCCTACCTAATTTAAAAACCATTGCGCTATCTAATTAAAATGTAGCAGTCAAAAGTTCCTTTGTATACACATTGTGATGCTTTCAGCTTTTGTACTTCGTGTAATTTTGAAAATAATTCAATTAAAAGCGATAATGTTTCTGTCTTAGGTCCTGAATATATATAATCCTGAATATTCTGGGTGCAGTGTGAAGTTTTAGTATATTCTTTGTAAGTTACTGCCATTATGAACATTAACAACTAGTGATGTGGTGATTATCCGTTTGGAAATAGAGTTAAAATCTTACTAAAAACACAAAAACTAAATTTCAGATTTTGCTTCAGCCAAATTATCCTCGTAATTAAAAGCATTCATATCACATTATCTGTCATCTCGGCGACATTAAATGACTAAAAAACTAGGAAAATATGACGTTTTTAAACCCCGACCAAAAACAGGGTTTTTATAAGTTTGACTGATAATATGTGTCTGTGGATGTCAGAAAGAATCATGACCATCAACGGTACTGGTTTTTCTCATGCATCAAGATAAAAATTATATTACAATTATTTTCTTTATTTTTGAAGTCATTCTGCAATTAGAATGCCAATTTTGTATAGGGGTTTATTTTGTAAACTTAATAAGTTATGAAATTCTTTTGATAAAATGAATTACCTACTGCCGGCTATTCTTACGTTAAAGTGTTGCCATAATCAAAATAAGTAAATATATTGACAACTCTAATCGATTTTTTTCGTGTACGATTACAAATTAATATAAATGTAAAGTCATTGGAAAGGTAAATCGCGGGGTTTTTGAGAGATGGAGATGATACTACTGTGGTGTGAAATAATTAGTATTTCACACACACACTCACTCACTGCACTTTGTTGGCTAACGATACATATGAGTGATTGCAAAGATTTTTTTTTAATTATCTTGCTTCGGTTTGATATAAAATCGAACCTTTTTAATAAATTAATGATTATAGAACTAAATCAGTCATTTGAAATAATTGTGTCGAGTGTATTTATTCGATTAATCAATTTTCATTTAAAATCTAAAGTGGCAACATTGGTGTTGGTGTCTCAAATTGAATTGTCATTGTCAAAAAGTCCAATGTCAATTGCGCGTGGTGCATGCTAAGTTTGTTCATGTTCATATATCACACACTTGCTTTACCAATCCACTTTAGACATTGGCAGAATAGTCGACATCGGCTTTGCTTGCCATATTAAAATATAGAATAGAATAGAAGTTTGTTCATAGCGATTTAAATATTACAGTTTTTTTTTGTGTTGATCGAGTCCTACTCTCCACAGTAATTGTGATATTCATTGTAACTATTTGTTTATTTCTTGTTTTCAATCACTATCGCTTACTTTAATGTGAAATTGTGAATCTTACGCCAGGAAGTTTTCACTTTGTTTGAAGTTGTGTGTGATTCGTATTTTGTTGTACTGTTTTAACAGGAAATATAAAGGCAAGGTACTGATTTATTTAAGTCTCTATCCCATCAGATAATTATGCTAAATAATCTGCTCTCCAAACTACGACCTATAAACTTACCTATATACACAACGGATATTTCTATTTTGAGGTTAAGTTACGTTTTCTAAAAAAACTTGGAAATGCGAGTTCTGATTCCAAAATGGGAATTGTAGATGGTTATTTGGTTTATTTATAAACCATCTAAAACAACTTTGGAATTGACGCAACTCTGTACCGTGGTCCATATTGTCGTGGTCATTCTCCTTTGGTATTATGTTACTTCAATAGTGCTTCAATAGAATTACAAGGACATCATCAGCAGAGGTATCATATTTAGGCTAACTGGAGTGGTTGCAATGAATAGGTTATAGGAAGATTAGTAACCTTGATCTGATGCTGCAGCATGACCTGGAATCTGCAGGATACCGTACTTACGTATAGATGAGTGAATACATTGGAGAAAAATGCTGAGCTATTTCGTTCAGTCGATAAGGTATTTTGGTATACGGTGAAGTGCCGTTTAAGTGACATAGTAGGGTTTTTAGTAGTAGCTTATAGGTAAATAAAACATAAAAACTAAGTATAAAATGAAAAATTATATTAATTATATTATTGTTCTCGAGGCGACGACGCTTGGGCCAAAATATGCGTAGGATAGTAAAGTAAATGGATCAAAACTATTATTATTATTTTTATTTAAAGTTTTTTGTCGGGGTTTGTTGATAGATTGCGACTGCGTTGCTAATGCGATCGCTCCTTTAAAAGATACGAGACTTGCCAGTTAGGTTGTTTATACATCATTAATATTTGGGATTGACAATATGAAATCAAATGAACGATCTTTGGTAAACCTAAACTACGTTCTACAAATGGGTCTATCATTCGCTCACTGCAACGCACATCGCTTATTTATGGGGCTTGTGTAAGTCAGTTCGACTGAGGGACAGGCAAACTGCGTTTACCAATCACAGGTTTCAATCTATGCTATTTGAGTCTGAAGCTAACTCAATCAGTGTTGCCATGGAAGTTTAATAAATGAGCTAAGCTAATAACATCATATAGGAGATATATGTGTTGACACCCCAGAAAACAGCTGTAAAAGCCTGTAATTACTAGCAGCAACATACATTTAGTTAATGGGGTTGTTCCCTTATTAAAAGTTTTTCATAATGTTGAGTATAATGACCCCTTTTCAGGTACTGCGTTTGTTCTGTTACACATTGTATGTAACACCAAAGATGTTTTGATATGTCTTAGGTGTTACAGATTTTCTTATGAGTCCTCCTAAACCTTGCTCTGAGGGTATTGTGCTACTGTGTAGAGTGTATTTCATCGTTCTTTTCTTAGAACTGGTAAATAGCTAGTCTAAAGGGAAATTACTTCATTGTCAGTATGAAATGCTTACACAGGGGTCACCAAATGTTGGACCGCGGTCTGGATCCAGATCGCCAACCTATTTTGTGCGGATCTAAAGAAAACAGTTTAAAAGGTATATACAGGCTGTTTTAAAAGTGCGTGGTTATATTGAAAGGTAATGCTGTTTTGCAATTTTAAAAACACAAAAACAAAAAAAAAGTCATTTTTAAAAAAATCGACTACAAGTAACGTTCAAAAAAGTCTGAAAAATTACTTTTCAAGCAGTTTGTTACAGTTGGTGGCATTAACTTAAGTTCAATCACAGATTTAATGGCACCAATTGCATCAGACTGCTTATTAAATAGTTTTAATTTTTTTGTCGTTTTATGTGATCAATTTGTTTTAAAGAAAAAAATAGCAAAGCAAAACAAAGTTGGTGGCACTTCCATTAGTTCAACCACAGATTTGATGTCACCAACTGCAGCAGACTGCTTGAAAAGTCATTTCTTCGGCACTTTTTATTCGTTTTTTGTGGTCGTTTTTTTTAACCCTTTGACAAGCATTATTAAAGTCACATTTTTATGCTTTGAAATTTTCCATAGCGTATATCAGCTACTCAACATCACCTTTATATATTACCAAGCAATTCTGGAACACCCTGTATTTGTGAATAAAAAAAAAATCACCGAGTAAAATATTTCCTGTAGACTTCTCTGTTTCGCAGGCACAATATTCCTACAAACTTCAGGCCCAAAGATACTCAATAATATCAGTAACCTTCAACTAAAGTCAAAATCAATGTCTACAACATAGGTACCTTTTAGCAAACCTAACAGCCCTGACTAAACCACTGCTCCAGTATTAATAGACAGTTACAAGTTTAAATTTAATTTAGGAAACAACGTATTGAACCCGGGTAGTAGATTAGTAACCAGTTTCAGACCAATTTGGTGGTCCGTATGCCTATTCTAGACATAACTTGATCAGGCCTATTAGGCCTTTCTAGGTAATGGAATAATAAATTTCACAAAAGGTTTTGTGTTGTTAAGTGTAATGGTGGAGGAAGAGTGCTTTTGGGAAACTTATTTGGGTTTATAAGTAAACATTATTATGAGGGTTAATCTGTATCAGGCTTAGTTTAGGATAAAACTGTTTATTACCTCTTCAAAAATGTTGATGTAATATGTTACATTATAGTTTTAGCGCAGTTTTGATGTAAATTATCATTACTACCACTCTACTAATTGGCTGTTTTCTAATATCCACGGCATCAGTGATTCTAGAAATGTACTTTGTGCCACAATAGTTTAGAACGAGTATATGACACGTTACTATGTACCTGTAATAATATTTTTTTTTTTTTTGCACGTTTGAACTTTTATTTAATATACTTGCCTGCTAATGTAATTTAATATTAATGTTTGTATGCCACCTACTGTGGCAGGACACAGAGACCCATTACTCTGTTTGTTCCACCTTTTTTACCTGTATACACAAATAAACGTATTTGATTTGATTGAAACAATCCTTGTCATTACTAAAGAAAACAGGAGAAATTATTGCGCTTGGCAGACAGAGGTACCTTGATTTATGTTTAATGTTATAAACATACAAGAAGACAAATAAAAATGTAGTTTTTTAAAACTCATCCAATTTATTTATTCACATAAAATCTACCGCTTCCTAGTTTCAAAGCTATTAATAATTAGCTATAAAACCACGTTATAATAAATTATGAATTTCAGCATTTTGAATAAAGTTCGGAACTAGTTAATTTGTGGTTAGCGCTAATGTTAGCAAGCCAAAGTTAATACGGCACTCGATATTATGTGAGAGTTTCATTGGAAAATACTTCTAATAGGTACCTAAATTCAACATCACTAAACCGTTGTTCCGTTTACAGTAAATGCCTGCATCATTATTGAGTTTAATTAGCTAATTATGAAAATCAAAACCGACAGATTTTGTTACTAGATTCCCTGATTAGTGAATCTGTTGATAAATCTCTTTTTCAAGCGTTTACTCTGTTTATGTGCCCTCGAATAGAACAAGATGCAATTACTCCTCACTGTTTTTCATGCAATTTACGCAATTTTTTATTGCAATTATATATGGCCTCCAATCTCACTAGGACACCATGCATGGTGGCGGCCACCGGTCGCGCCATCAACAAAATGTATGCTAAATATATAAAGGGTACCTCACCTGGTATGTGTAGCCGGCAACCAAATCACCCGCTGGTGGCAACACTGCATTAATTTTGTTGGTCGTGCGACCGGATAGGGCCCTTATCCTCACAATTAAATTGACTGATTAAAATGACATTAATTAAATACCTACGCAAGTTTCCGGGCTTTAAAAAGTTAGTTGAAAACTTTTTCGAAGGGGACAGTTTTAAGATTTTTTTGGAAGCTGAAACAATTTAGAAGTAGCAAGATTAAGAAGTGTTTAACCTCGTAATAGTTCAATGCTACAGTAGAAGCATAACGGTACATTAAAGCAGATTAAACACTGAACATGAGTTTTGCTTCAACAATAACTTGCGAATAGAGTTGTCTTACCACGATTTTGCATGAATCTTTTTAGCAGGCGTTCTTAAATTTACTATCATTCTAATAAAAATAAGACTAAGCCATATCTCCGTGTTGTCAGCAGCATCTACTATCGATTCACTTGGCACCATAGAGTATATAACCATAATCTTGGCTTGGCACTGTGGCTTCGACGCACACGAGTCCCAGCATTCTGCTGAGCGATGGCCGTTTTGCGCGGATGTGACGCATGTTTTCCCAATTTGTAGATGTTACCTATTAATTTTTGTTTTAACTAGTTTTTCTTGTGGGATGCGTTATACTTGGCTATCCTTCTATCCTTAATGTTTAGGAGAGTATAATGATGCAGTTGAGGTTGTCACTTTGAGACCCACCTGTAGTGGCGGATGTTATGACTGCAGAATAAATAATACTGAATGAATTTATTTAATTATAAATCTATGGAACTCCTAGAAAAATATCCAGAACCATCCTTTAAGGGCTTGCCAGTAAATAAAATAAACAACTCAATTTTTTTTTTTACTGACTTTAATTTCTTTGACTTTTCAAGTACTTAAATACTAAGTTAAGATTTTAATTTTGTTGTACTTCACAATTACCGACAATCTCACATTGCGTTTTAATAAGTTCCAAATCTAGAATTGTACGTCACTGTAATAAATTTTAATGTCTTATTTAAAGGCCAAAGAAACAGATGGCTTTATTTTCCTACATAACCAGGAAATACTTAAGCATGCTACTATTATGCAACATTTATTGACACATATTTAAGTTTCCTCTATCTTATTTACTAATGTTTTTACACTTAGTACTATGAACGACCTTCTTTTATAATTTAACCGTTGAAAATCGTACTTTTAGGCATGTGTCCCACCGCCGCCACTGACGGGAGCGACTTGTAAGTTGTCGAATATTGTTCCATGTCAGCAAAAAAGATCGATTGAGGAGTTCCTGGCTAAGTAATAACTGATACTACTACTTATTACTTACCCAGGAACTCCTCCATCGATCTTAATTCTTATCGAGATCGTTCCGTTCGTGAACCATCTAAACATAGCGAGACTCCTCCGTGCCTCGAAAAGCTCATCAAGCTGTCAGTCTCGGCTGTCAATTGTAGATCTCTGACAGTTTTTACGAGCAGTAAACCAGTCTTGCTTTGCTAGTTACTATGTTGTGGAGATCAGATAGAGAGTTGCTCCATGTTTAAAATACTGTTATGCAGCTGCATCAAAATAGACTGGAAGCTGACCCCAAACATAGTTGGGAAAACGCTAGGTAGCTCGAATGGATTTTTGCCAGTTTTTACTGCATCTGATTTTTCATGTGATGCACAGATCCAGCAATATGAACTGCCTCCGTGGTCGAATGGTTTAGGCGTTTGCCTTGTGACCCGGTGGTCGTTCGATTCCCACGGGAAGCATACTTTGTAAAGTTGTTTCCAATTTGAATAGGCCATTGTAGGCTTGAATCACCTGATTGTCTGATAAAAAGATATTTCCGTGCTTCGGAAGGCTGGGGCCGGTGGTCCCAGTCGTAAAATATACCATGTCAGAAGCCCTTGGGCTCTAGACAAGTGACATTCAATCAACGGTAGCGTGCCGAAGGCGATTGCCAATACGTCAAAAATGTATGGGATTGACAGATGCTATCGAAATGTCACGTGATCATTTCCCTACATTTTGGCATTTCGACAGTCGCATTCGCTAATTGAATGGCGCATTGTCTAGGGCCTCTTGAGGCGTTTTAGAAACTTTGACACTAGGGTGTGTGGGGTCGTTAGATCTTACTACCCATACGACTAGAAGAAGAATTTGAGTTATTAGTTGATCGCTGATTCCTCTGCTGAACTGCTGCATGCCGGTGAGAAGTTTTCCTCTCCACTAGTACTTCACAGTGACAAAAAGCAATGACAATAAAACTCTGAAAACTCTGTCGCCCAGATAAAAAGCAGCAGTGTGATTCTGTAAGACTTCATTCTAAACTTCGAATCTGAATCCGCTGTGAGTTTCTTGATTGGCATTCTAAAACTCGGTTGATAATTCGAATCTACACTAGCGCTACTATTGCGAGCGTGTTTGCGAGTTGAACTAAATTTACCTCGAGATTTTGACAGATAAAGTATGAGATGACGTAAAAAGTGGCATTCTATAAGGTAATTCCCCTGTCACTTCGACGTTCACTTTGCACTCGAACGCGATTCAAAGTGTCAAATTAAAAGCATCTATTTTATGAGTGAAAATAGAATAAATCATAGTTAAATAGTGTTTAAATAAAGTTTTTAAAGTTATAAAGTGAATAAGAGCCTACCTACTTAAGCCGACGATGGATGAGAAGAACGTGTCTCATTTGGACTGAAACATTATTGATGGATTAGAAAACAAAATAAACACTTCTTTAATTAATATTATTTTTGAAATTTACAACCAGAAATATAAACTTACTTCATGATTATTTCACTATTATTATCGGCACTGATCGATCAAAAAACAAACAGAACGTAAACAAAACAATGCAACCAAAAGTACTCTGTGAATGCAACGAACTTTTAAACGTCAACGGCAATAAATGAAAATATTGTCCACAGATTACTTATGATATTATCTGTCAGTCATTTCTTTTCGTAAGGTAAGCATAGATTATATTCACGGCACGAATTTAGAGTTTTCTGTTTTTTTTTTACTTATTAGCTGCCTTAAATTCCTTAAAATAAGAAATTTTAATTTAAACATCGTAATAGCTAAAAATCTGTGTCAAAAACTGGTAAAATGAAAAACCGATAAATCCCGACTTAGATTTTGTTGAGTGTGGTAGTCACTAGTACAGTGTTGGTCGCTTTGGAGCTCACTTCACTTCGCAAGTGCCTAGGTGATGCTTACAGAATGCAAAATCAAGGTCATTTTGAACCTTATGCGAAGTGAGAGCGAATAACGACTTGAAATGCGAGTTGTTGTTTAAATTTTACAGAATCGACGTGCAGATATGGCGCGAATAGGCGATCGTCGCATTCATTTGTGCGGCAAACCAAAGTGCCAATTCTACTACAGAATGCAACTGATACGCGAATGCGACAGTTGCTTAAAAATGAGTAGAATTGGCAATCTGATCGCGTCGCGCAAATAGAGGGTTGAACGCATTTCTTTGTTGTCATTGCTGTACACGCAAGGAAACTCCGAGCATTGCCCTCTCCATTGCCCTTCGGTTGACTTTAAGCCTTCTGATGAGGCCCATTGTTAGCGACCACGTTTCGAGTCCATAGGTCATCACTGGCAACACGCACTGGTCATAGACTTTCGTCTTGAGACATCGAATCAGGAATGATGATATCCGCAAGAGAACCAAGGTTACCGACATAGCCCGAAGGATCGCCAAATTGAAGTGGCAGTGGGCAGGGCACATTGCTCGCAGAACAGATGGTCGATGGGGCCGAAAAGTCTTGGAGTGGCGACCGCGTACCGGAAGACGCAGCATTGGAAGGCCTCCCACAAGGTGAACCGATGACCTGGTGAGGGTCGCAGGTAACCGATGGATGCGAGACACACAGGACCGGTTGTTGTGGCGACACTTGGGGGAGGCCTATGTCCAGCAGTGGACGTCTTTCGGCTGATATGATGATGATGATGATTGCTGTACAAATTAAACGACGATCGCTATGTATTAGGATGACGCCTCTGTACCAAAATCTGTGTCCGGTTTTATTCGCTTCTCGCTTATCGCCGGCAGTGGCACAGGTACTAAAAATACGAAATCCTTGGAGACGAAAGTTTACCGTACCTTCCTAGTTTCTATAATGTTGTTTACATGCTTTTAAAGTAGATGTAAATCAAAATTGTTTTTGAGATAAAAGTGATTTATGGAAGTGCTACTGCAGTTATATTCAGTGCTTATTTGAATCGAAAACATAATAATGTATGGAAATGTAGGTTCGAAAATTGGGTCAATGTTATTTTATGATAGACAAACACTCTCTGACAACTTTATAAACCCACTAGTGACCTGCCCTGGATTGGTATTGGTGCAATTGTATATATATACCTTCTTCGTTTATCGCACTTTCTATTTGAGAAAACTATTTCAAAATTTGCTGGGGATTTTAGAAGTAGACGGAGAAACGGATAAAGGCAACGGCTTTGTACATTACATAACGTGTTTAACGGAATCAACGCAATACCTCTTAAGGTGAATGGATGAATGCTCTCACTGCCATTTTGTCGCTAGATGGCGACACATCTACAATTTCGAACATTTTCAATTTTTACACCTAACATAGAAAGTTTTAATAGACAACTTTATTATAGGCGACACCTAGGGCATTACCTTGATTTTTTTTAGATAATCACTATGCTTGTTAACTGCTACCATACAAAGATTACAGCAGAATAAAGATTTAGCCGCATGAATTTACTCTTAACACACACATGCAAAGTAAATAGTAGTAACTTTCGACCCTACTAGATGTCGTTTTATTCAAAAATGGTTGGAAATTAAAATGTCCAGAGGACCAAATTGTTATATTCCAATCTATTTCTTATTAATATAACCTTAGCAATGATTATCATCACGCTATACTTTCGGGAAGCTGAGCAGCTAAAAACCTTGACATAAATAAGGTCGGCTATTTGAAACATTTATCAACCGTACAAATAGACTGTCGGTTTAGAGACTGCCTTTCATTAGGCTTGGTGTGGGTTCAAATCTCAATAGTTGTATTTATTTTTGAATTATTTTTCATCTTTCTTTATCCTTACCAAACCTAATATTTTCAAATATTAATAATAATATAATTATTGGTCTATGCATATTTTTGTTTCTAGGCTCGATATCCTATCGGATTTGGTGGTGAAAAGGTATCCCTTTTCACCATAACAAATTAGGTATTCAGATAAATTATTTTGGGTAATAAACATTGCATGTTACGCTCTAACATCGCAATCAGTAAACATGGGCTCGGCGTACGACTATGCACCGAAACTCACACATCTGTGATCAGTGTCATCACAGTCGCAACCTACTGTTACCGATAGACAAGGATAGAGATAGGAGACGGCGCTGTCGTGCGAGCGAAATCGCGTTAGCTGCCGAATGTTGACGAATGTTTACGATTATGAATGACATGGCATGTGGTAGCGTTAGCAAATAAAATAAAAAACATTAATTATTTTGAGGTACTTAAAAAAAGAAATATTGTTCGCTCGATCGCGCAAGGTTACTAAAGCTTTACTTCTGCCTTTGTTTTCGGACAATAACAAGCCACTTTTGTCTCCTTAATTCATCTTTAGGAAACCTGAATAAAAAAGAGCCTTAAGTATCACCATTATGCATTTATGTATAAATAAATAAAGAATATGGCTGCACATGACGTGCAGTTTGGGAGTTACGAGGAAGCCTTGAAATCATAACCGTTTGCTTTGCCACAGTCGCGTAATAAAGATAACTAAATATAGTGAAGTAGTGATTCTGCACTAACAATTAGGTACTAAAAACTAGACTTTGTCTTATAAAATATTTTTTTTTAAATAAGTACCTGTTGCGTAAAACATAACTGTTATCAATTATTAATAAAATTGACTTGAATTTAAATAATCATGGTTGGTAAAACAATAATAATAAAAAACTATTAATATGTTTGAAGAAATTTGTGTTGCTAACCTTACGTAACCTCGTTCTGATACTAGTCGTCGCGCGCGTTGTTTACAAAATCTCTCAACAACTCGCGAATTGTGCGTATCGTGTCTCTCACGCATGTTTTTAATATCTATCTCGCTCTCACAAACATGGCGAAGCAAACGATAAAATATTTTTGTTATTTTCAACAAATTAACATTTTTGGCTGTATTTACGAGTGGTGTGTCTTATTTTTATTCCTAGTATTATTAAAACACTGTTGAGCTGCAAAGATTAAAGATTTTATTAGGTACAGATTTTTGGTTTCCTATGTTTAGGTAGGTACTACTTGATACAGAAAGTCAAGTGAAGTCAATTTTTTTTCAAGTCTATGCAGTGAAGGTAGTTCAATTTACACGATAATTAGTAATAAGTACTACTAATTAATAACAATTTCCGAGATACTGATAAAAGCTAACATGTGGGTAGAACTAGGTAAGTATATTTATTCATAGTACCTACCTAAACAAAAAATCTCTAATAAAATTCTTTGCCTTAAAAATCTAGAAAAAATATAGGTATGTTTAGGTATCAAATAGGTACTAAATTTTTGTAAAGGCGAATTGAAATTTTTGAGCCTTTACGTGGAGATCCTAAATGTCGGCAGTCCATCCTGACATCAGAATGACTGCCCATTTTTTAAATTCATTTTCTCAGTTATTAATTAGGTACCAATTATTTAAACAAAGGTATCAAATAGTAGCAAATAGGTATTAGATCTTAGTAATATTTTTAAGCTGATCAGTCATTTTGGCCAATCATTCTGAAGGTCACATCAATGATTTTCCGTGCGCGACTGAGTGCCAATTACGGGCAATCACTTAGTTGAGTAGGACCGCTTGCTGTGACTAAGTCCCGTATCTAATGGTAATAAAGGTATATTGTACCTACACAGGTTGTTGTAATGTGACTGAACCTAAATAGTACCTAACGTGTAAATAAATTGTGACGTGTAGGTACTAAATAAATAAAAGATTATTTATGCAATTATTCGTCGCGATCTAAGAATGTTTTCTTTAGGTGATACAGTCGTAACATTCAGTGATTAGTGTAATTACTGGCGTTCTTTGGTGGAATGGTTTTAGATGGCAAAGCAAAGGGTTGTTATCAGCTTAGAATATCTTGGTATTAGTTGGTTAGAGTAGGTACCTACCTATGTAAGTACTCGTATGTGTCACCGGATAATTCCAAACATCGTAAGATTGTAATAAATGTTGTTTATGTTTTAGACTATAATCTATGATTATGTTGAGAACAGATAATGGATTGTGGAGGTCTGGTAGGCAGCCGCACCACGTAAAATACTGGTATTCAGCTGAATCCGGTTTGACTGGAAGCCAACCCCAGTAGGTATAGTTGGGAAAGGGCTAGGCAGATGATGTGTTGAGAAGAAATAATTTCGAATACACTGAATCACACCCAAATTCAATAGTTGAGGAGCTGGGGAACAAAAGCGGACTTGTCCAATTAATCAAATTTTACACTAGAGCAAAAAAACTGAAATAGGTATATGCATATGGGCTGTAATTTTGTGCATTTCAGTATAATTAGTATTTAATACAACATAACTAATAGCCTGCTTGTTGGTCATAAAACTATGCGTTTTCAATTTTTTTTTATTTTTTTGTAATGGACAAGTCCGGTTTTGATTACAAAAGGTGGACAACTCCGGTTATGATTGAAAGAGTTATGGACATGTCCGGTTATGAAAGAAAACTAGATTCTATTATTGTATTTTTTTATTTAAAAATTATATGAACTCTCCCACATCTGGTTCGCAACAGTCACAATCGTCACTGTGGTCGTCGTCTTCGTCATTTATTTGACTTGTTTCAGCAATTGCCACTGGTGAGGTATGGAATATATTGTTTTTAAACCAATCAAGCTCTTGATTATCCATCCAATTATCTCCGAATTGTTTCTTTAAGAGTGTTTCAACATCTTTTTTCTTGTTTGGTTTTAGTTCATTAACCATTGAAAATCTTTGTAGTAAACTCGGATGGTTTTTTGTCATTTTTAACAATGATACAGCATTTTCTGATGATTCATCTCCATAATAGGTGTTTAAGACTTTCACACCAAAGTTTACGTGATTTAAACGTGCAGTAGGATCTCTTCGTATGTTTGCAGTGCCTCGGCCACGTGCTCTGCCACGACTACGGCCCTGACTTCTTCGTGTTGATTGTTGAGATTGACTAGGAGTTTCTGTTTGGATGATGGTTGACTTTCTTTCTATTATTATTCTCTTTGCATCACGAATACTTTCCACTTTCTTGTAATAGTCTTCAAGGTTTTTGACGTTGTAAAGGTTCCAGTTTTCAGCTAAAATATGAACTTTGCCATGCTTTGCGTAACTATTTATATACTATTTAGGGATATCATAACAAAAAAACAATGATTTTTTTTAGACTTGTCCGGTTTTGTTTGACATTTTTCGTACTAACGGCAATTCTCCTTACGTTTTTGTCCGGTTTTGATTGGAGAAAAAATCCCTTAGAATTTTAATAAATTTCTAACAGGACAAGTCCGCTTTTGAACGAAATCATCATTTTTAACAATTTTTTTCTCTAAGATCGGACCGCTTTTGATACACAATACTCCGGGGTTCGATAGATATGAGCTTAAAGAGTGCAAAAAAATAAAAATAAAAAATTCGAGTACAGTGGACAAGTCCGCTTTTGTTCCCCAGCTCCTCAGTTTACAATACTTGTCTTATCTAGAAGAAATTATAAGTAAGTAGGTACTTGTAAATATACAATCTTACGCGACTTATAATATTACAATCATGCGATACAAATGCAAAAAAATACATCATCTGTGAAAATGTCAACTGTGTAGCTATCACGGTCCGTGAAATACAGTCTGGTGACAGACAGAGACGGACAGACAGACATACGGACCGACAGACGGACGACCATTGCGTAGGTAGCTAGGAAAAAAATAGGTAAGTTTGCCTACGCTGATCGCCTGATTTAGGTATAGGTACCCTAAGTATACCTACATGAACTTCTTTTCTCTGATTTGATTCAACCCAAATTAACCAATGAATTAGTACTTAACCGTGTCAGAAAATGTTTTATCAGTACCTACTTACATACAGTGGAAAGATTTTTAAATCTTTAGGTAGGTAGGCACTATTTATTTAAAGTAGATAAGTAATACAATAATAACATTAGTATTGTATCTGTGTGAACCAAAGGCAGATCGCAGATAATTGTTTTCACTTTCTAGCATTATTTCTCATTCCCTAAAAAAAACATTTCATCAATCATAAAATATAAAATCCGCGGGCAAACCCGCGCGCCGGCGCTAACTTGCTAGAAACACAATTTTGACACACAATCACGCATGGACTGGAACAATTTGGCAACACGCGTTGTTGCCAAATTGCGTCTTGAATGGCAACGTCGCATCGCCGCGTCCGTCACTCGATAACCTTGGCGCTTGTTCGAATTTTCGAACAGCGCCATCTACTTAAAATGTTCACCGCACGTAAACTCGTAACACAACAGCAATGAACTTTTTCTCGGTGGTTCTATAAATTTCTGTCAGATGGCGCGATTCAGGTCACTCACACATGTAAAGATTTTTCGTTTTTTATTGGGTCTAATTCTCATAGAAAGACTGTTTTTTTTCTAAAATTTGGGCGATAGGCGATCACAATACATTATAAAATCTCATTATACTTGCTTTATTCTGCAGAAACTGTTTATTTACGGAGATTACAGCTACTGAAAAATGTATGGCGAGGTCTCTTTAGGGATCCCCCTTAAGGGTACTTTTTACTCATCCTCACCAGAAATAACAAAAAAAAAAAATACTGTTCAGTATTTTTTTGTCATTGTATTCGCACAGAAATGTATGGGGCCGTCGATTTTTTTTTCCGTGATTTCTGTGTTGGCGCCATAGTGACCCCAAATTCACAATGATGAGTACAATGACCCCTTAAGAGATATTGTGTTTATTCTGTTACACGTTGTTTATAAATAGTATAGCAACATAATGCTTAGTTTTATTGTAAGAATTATCATCTGCCTAGCCTTTTCTATGTTGGGGTCGGCGCCCAGTCAATCCGGATTCAGCTGAATACCTATTTTTTACCCGAAGCGGCTGCCTACCAGACCTCCACAACCCATTAACTGGGTAACATGGTATACAATATACATTTATTGAATATAATGTTGCCACATAGCACGAAACCACATCCATTTTTCAGCATCATGTGATCGGATACCTAAATACAATAATCCTTAATACAACAGTCTTAACATAAACCTAACAAAACGTACACAAGTATCACCCACACGTTTATTTCCCAAGAGCACCCCCAGTCATTTACATAAACTGTCTAATACCATTATCGGGCATAACATAAACTCAGGCTTTTTACGACAGTAATACAGATTGTGAGAAAAAAACTCGAATTTTCACAATGTTTTTGTTTTGATAATAAGTCTGAACGACAGAAGTAGGTCATAGTGAATAGGTTTTCAGTAGGGTAATTTACATCCCCGCGGATATTTTTAGCATCCCACTGGTGCGAAGCGACGTTGCGTTCGAATGAGCTCAACTCAGCGTGTAGAAAATGGTTTTGCAAAACCTATTACAGTATCTTATTTTAATTAGATACAGTAATATCCTTCTGTGACATAATAACTATTATTTCACAGAAAGATGATAGCTATATAAGTTAGAATTTAATTGTTATTGTTTCACTGGAATCAACTAACATTCACATATATACGCGAATTAGCATTAGGGTTCGCTCACACCGAGACGCGACGCGGCGACGTGGCAAGATCTGCCGGTCTATTCTGTCGACATCTCACTCTGTACACTTAGGTGGAGTAAATGACAAGTGAGCTGTCATTCCATCTTACTTGTATGGTTTGACAGCTCACTTGTCGTTCCAATCGCCTAAGTTTTCACTTCGACATGTCAGAATCGCACTGCAGCAGCAGATCTTCGGATCAGTGAATGTCAATTTTAAAATTTTAATTAAGTGATATATTTTGAATGGCATTTAATTAAAGTTATTTTAAGTCAATGTTAAATAAGAAGTAGGTTTAAAGTGCAATTATTGGAACAGAGTTTTAGTGCATAATATTATTTTTCACAGTTTGAATTGGCGATTAATTTTTAGGTTTTAGATTTTGCAAGTCCATTAATGCATAATGAACGTGTTTAATTCAATAATAATGATGAGGTCTCCAATATTATCGAGATACTTATCGGTTGAGTGTAGGTAGGTACTTAATTTTTTTTATTGCGAATGAAGACGAAAAACGTCATGCACGTTTATGAGAAAGATTTTATCAATTTTGAAAACCTGCATTGAGTGCATTCACCTGATTTTACTGCTACAAAAAAAAAAAAAATACTTAAGATTTAATTAAATACTTCAGCAAGTAAGCTTTTATACAAACATATTATTTTTGATGACCAACAATCAGGAAACCTCTGTTTATCTCGTGGGTATAGTAAAAGGCGGCGAAAGTGGGTTTACCAGGGATCTTTTTGTCTCTATTCTTTTGTCCCTTTTATCTACAATATCCCTATTAACGGTCATAGTGACGAAGGAACTGCGATTTTAAAGCGATCTAGTAAGGCTACGCGGTACAATGCTATACCAATGTATTGTAAAAGCTCATTATCGTACGCGTACTTCCAACTGTACGAGTATGTTTAAATAATTTGTAAAGAATCAAGTCTCAAACACTGACCGGATTTAATTGTTGGGAACACGGGTATACCACGCAATTCATGGTCTCATGCACATCAGTGCCGAAGTGACATAGGCTGTGTGAATTTTATAGAAATAAAAAAAAAAGATTCCGACAAATTGAGAACTTCCACATTTTTTAAAGTTAATTTAGAATAAACAAGATGGCCGTGCCGTAAGGTAAGTGAAGTCGTATTTTTTAACCGACTTCTAAAAAAGGAGGAGGTTCTCAATTCGGATGTTTGTATTTTTTTTTTATGTTTGTTCGCGCATAACTCCGTCGCTTCCAAACCGATTTGAAAAATTCTTGTTTCATGTGAATGGATATACTTCTCCATTGGTCTCATTGAAATTTTATCAAAATCGGTTCAGTGTTTTGGCTTTTAAATCCAACTGGAAAAAACATGTGGAAAATCATCCATGTATACGAAATTGCGTATTTTTTATTTCCTGTGACTTTCCAGTGGTGTTGTTAGATGTGGGGTACCACTAAAAAGTGAAAAATAAAAAACTTTTTCACAAAAAAACCGACTTCCAAAAAACACTACTAAGTCCAAAATAACTTTAATTTCGGAAGTCGGTGTCAAATAACGAAGAAACAACCAAAAATACTCGTAGTTGAATAGTACCGAAACAATTTTCAATTTCGACGGCGTCAAAGCTGAGGCATCGCAAAAGCTAGTAAATCTTTAAGATACTAAATAGGCGTTTATAAGCTATGGACTTACCTTAGAACCAAAGACTACAATAGCATACTGGCTACTTAGAACTACATAATTGAATTTGAATTCAATCAGACCCCACCGTCGTCGTATGATCAGCATCAGTAAAAAAAATTAATCAAAACAAAAGACGACGCAGTTCTTATTTCAAAACCTTTGTTTTTGCCCCTTACTACAGTTTCAGATTAAAACCACTGTTTATTGCCAACAGCACTTAGTAATCAACACTAGTATTACAAACTATGCAAACGGGTGAACTCAAATTATAGTTTCTGTGTACAAATTTAATAATGCGGCGTAATAGTAATTTAGATCTTAGTGAACCAGTGGCTTGGGAGTAAGTGACCGCTTTCGAACTGTTTCTGTGTTATGTAATCCTTGTTTGTTTTGACTACTAGTTTTGTGCGGATATGCTTGTAGCGGCTGGTGTTAAAAGTTGCTCATTTCATACGTTTTTTGGGTAGAACGAAGTAAATATCAGGCATGTGAATTCGTGTACCTAGCGTGGAATTTGTTACTTACCGTCGTAATACTTCGATTTAAATAAAGCTTATATACGAATCTTGCTTTAATTCGAAATCACTTCTCTCGTTTATTTTTTTATTTTAAACATTTCCTCGAGCTGCGGCGCCTATCGCAACGTTTTTGGTACGCAATGCATTTCTTTCTCTATTTTCAAACTAGTGCTGTGGCTAGCCTTTCAACTTATTTAAAATATCATACTAGACTAACTTTTGCCTGCAACTTCATTCGCGCATATTCCGTTTTTCCCGTTCCCCTGGGAATTTCTGGAAATACTACATGCTCCCCTACACTCCCCAAGGAACTTACATGACAAATTTTAGCTTTCTACGACCAGTATTTCGGCTGTGCTGCGGCTGTGTTTGTCTGTCAGTCACTCAGACAGTTACTCAGTCAGACACTCATTCAGTCACTCAGTCAGTTACTCAGTCAGTCACTCAGTCAGTTTGTTACCCTGTTGACCTTTCCCTAACATCCACTTGAACAATTAATTATGAACCATATTTTCATTACTAGAGAACGATAAAGCACGATAAAATTCGATTGTGTGTTGAAAAAAGTCGTTGGTAATACTAGGGTACAAGAGGTACAATCAAAATAGACTAGTTAATCCTCGCACCTAAAAGCTTTGTCACGTTTTAATCTCATATTTAATAACAAATTTCCCACTATAGCCAAGTTTTGTTTAGCTTAAATTATTTTGAAATGTTTTAAATTTTTAGTCTATACTATAACAGTATCCCAAGAAGTACCATGTTACCAAATAATGGGTTGTGGAGGTTTTGGTAAGCAGCCGCTCCACGTAAAATACTTTCTAGCAAAAAAAAAATGTTAAACCAACTAATCCGAACATCCACGTATAGTTTCTAACGTACAAATATGGCGTTTGTATTCTCATCACTTCATCAACTACTGGTTTTACAAATTAAAATTTATAGTAAATTATTTTTGTTCATTTTATTGTATAAACAAATATTTCATCAACAGGCTTCAAAGTCAAATGTGATTATAAGAAGAGCGGGACATTGTACCAAAATAGAGATGTCCTTGTCATAGGTCCTGATGCCCATTTGATCAGCGCAGAACCTTTGAAGCTGACTCACAGGCGATTGGATTACTATACAGTATGGGTATTGGATGAATATTTCAGGTTTTAGTGTACATAAAGGAATTAAAAATGTTTTTTTTTAAATCTAGACCATACCCAATTCATGCTACTGTAGCGACATTAATAAACAAGAAACCAAAAACGGATTAGGATAAATAGGCACACGGAAAGACCATAATATCCTGGTTTTTATGTATTTTTTAACTATGGAAAATCATTAAATGACTCTGGACGGAGCGGAAGGGAGTGTCAGACTCTCATTGACTAGAACCCATCCGTGTTCCTCCAAATGCATTTTGCGTTTCAGGGCCGCGGTGACTCTTTCGAACCAATTAGGCAACCCTGGCTGGATTTTATGCTAGGAGTAATGATCCTGTGGGATTTTATTTGACTTCATAGTATTATAATTATAGTCTTTGTTAATATACACATAGCAAGGTGGATTAATTATAATAAGAGAATTTTAATTAACAATCTATTTCAGTGACAAAAAGTAAATAATTATCTAATATATAAAACGTTAATTGCTGTAAACCTTATGACAAACGATAATCTCGAACAAAACAAAACTACTCGTAGGTGACGGCTCTCAGTTTTTTCTCCAACGTCGAAGTACAAAGAAATATAATAGGTCAACTGACTAAGTTAGCACTAACTTATTTTCCATACCTATCAGTCTTCTCTCCTCTTTCGTTAAAATCGTAAGAGTAACTCGTTTACGGATGGAAATAAACAGTAACTGTGTTCTATTCTTTATAATATCATACCAACCATTTTGTTACCTGAAAATCCATAACTGCTTATCATGAAAAATCCTCACAACCTTGAAAGAAGTCCCATTTCAGTTTTACAACGCAACGCGCCACGTAACGTTACGGTCTGTCAGTCATAAAACGTGTCTTTGTACGTTTGCAATAAAAAAGTTAAGTGGTTGTCCAGTTTATAGGTAACGGTATTGTACACTCCGGCTGAAGAAAGAAATTAAGTAGGACGAGTTTATTTTATTTAAGGGAAAAGAGAGTTGAGTAGTTTAAAGACTGCAGTGCTTGCGTTTACTGCATGTTTTTGAGGTACTTTATGTGTCTAAATCTGAACCGTTTTTCGTGAATCACAATTACTACACTCAAGACAAATTTGAGGTACTTTGTGTGTCGAAATCTGGACCGTTTCTCGTGAATCACAACTACACTCAAGAGAACATACCCTAAAGATTTTATGTAACTTTTAATATAATAGCGATTTGAAAATTACAATATGTATGTGATTGACCACGTCACATAAAAGACTTTCAAAGTAAATCGTTTATTTATTTATTTAACACTTTTAGCACTTTAATTTAAACAAATTTTAAGGTCGACTTCCAGTCAAACCGGATTTAGCTGAATTCCATTATTTAACGTGGAGCGGCCTACCAGACCTCCACAACCCATTATCTGGGTAACACGGTAGTTCTTGGAAAGACTGGAGTCAGATTTACTGGCTTAGTTAGATGATGATGGAAAGCGATTGATGTTATTTAAACACAGACATTTAAATAAATAATATACAATTATTACATACATATTAGCAAATCATTTTAATCTTTTTGACAATCATCATTGCTGATAACCTTGTATCTGTTTTTAATTATAGCTTTTGGCAAGATGTGCCTAATTTAATATTCAATCGACTGGTTTTTAATAAGGTGTCGGAAATTATAACGCCGTGCCTAAAATTTTACCTTGTTGTTAGGCGCAAATTTTAAATTGCTGCAACATTTCCTCCCTAGAATTTCCTCCACAATAATCTTAAAACATTCCCAGTGATACTTAAAAGCTGTTGTTCCTTTTGCCCGCTCATTTCTCTCCCTAAGGACCATTTACCACAATCCTGAATGCAGGACTCACGAGTGGAAAAACATCGACTAAGGCTGCGATCACACTAAAGCGTACAGTCGGACTGATTGTGTACGTACTGTATTCTCTTAAATATGCATTAGGCTCGTTTGTACGTGGATAGGTGTAAAAATATTTCTTATGTCACTACAAAATCTATGAAAGCCGGCGGCCGTGGCAACAAACTCAAAGTTTTAAAACTCAAACAATGATAATATCGTTTGAAAATAAAATTAATGGTGTGAATATTCAATAAAAAATGTATTTGAGTTCTTTTGAATGGTATGGAATAAATGTATATAAAAATCAGATGCCAAGACGAAAGTATTTTTTTACAGTCTTTGCAGAGTATTGGAAATCTAGTACTAAGGCAAAGATGACAGGACAACCTTGATTTATATCGAACGGACTGGTTCGCACCAAAAAATGACAGAGTTGTGTGGAAAAAGGAGAAATAAGTCTCTGCCCTACCGTGACATAAGAGGGCTTATTGTATTAGTTCATAATGTATGAAAAAATAATTAGGCACTGGACACACAGAAAAGACTTATGACGAGGACGGGGCGCGGACATATGTCTCTTCCACGTCCCTTTCATACAAAATGTATAGAAGCGTCGCGATGCAAAACATAATTAAGAAGGACAGGGTGGGCGTGGGTGCCGGGACTCGCGCGTCGCTGTCACACACACTTAACTATGTCACGTTTGTGTCCTGCCCGCGCCCCGTCCTCGTCTTACGTCTTTTCTGTGTGTCCAGCGACTTAAGCTCCTTGTAACCGTCACCTGCATTTCACAAATTTGCACAGTCACGAATCGGCAGTGTGAACATGGCCTAAAGTCACACGATTTTCTTTGCTAAATGTATTTTTTTCTACAGTCTTTGATTTGATAATTTACGATGTTTCCCTTTTGTTCCGGTACTAAATCAGGACGTTTTTTCTTCAAGATTTTATTTCCACCCCTTTTTCATGTTTTCGTATGGTAAGTGCTAAAGTAATTGCGATTTTAACGCGAACAGGTTTTTCAAGTAGAATATTTCAATAAATTGATGGTTGTCGTGTGTGTGTTTTGGTTTTAAGTTTCTGGAACATTGAAATCAATAAAAAAAAATATAAAAAACTTGTTAGTCTGTTTATATAAATTATCTCTAGAATTTTTTTTTTATTTATCCAAAGTACATAGACACAGATTAAACATAATAGTAGTGGTAGAGTAACTAATAAGTATGGTTTTATCAATTTGTTCATGAATCCAACTTTTTTTTTAGGTGACAATAAATCTAAATAACCAAAAATTATAAACCCTGTCTCTTAAATTAGACGACCGAAATACCTACTGATTCAATAACGAAAATTCTTTCAAACTGTCAAACTGTAGTGCTATACCGATATAATGCGACTGTATTTCCCGAAAGGTTAGGCGTTAGGCTGAGGCTACAGTAGGGAGCGATTTGCGATGCGACTGGAAGAGCGAAACGAGAAAAACATGGTATGGCTACATTACAAGCGAAATTCCGGCGTATATTCGGCGATGACATGGCTACAGTACACATGCTCAACAACGAATTAGCAAGAGCGATTCATGCGGCTACACTATAAAAAGAGAAAAACAGCGATTGCGCTGAGAATTCGCTAGTTCATCGCATTTTAATGATCTTAAAACATTCACGGCGACTCCGTGTCAAGATGGCTACATAGAGGGAGCACACACAGGCGACACATGCGACGCGCGCGGGGCGCGAGGGGAGGTTGTTTAGTTCGCGGCATTCACACAGTCGAAAGGTTGCTGTAGCTTTGTGTAAACGTAACGTGTACCTATTATTTTCAATGGCTTTGTCAAAACCAAACCTTGTATTTTTGCTTGAAAGCTCTTACCTCAAGTACGAACTATTTTTGAAAAAGAGATTGTGTTGGATTCACGAAATAATTAAAGAGCGCAGTAAATATGGAGAATTTCATCATTTGTATGAAAAACTACGTCAGTTTCCAGAAAGATTCTTTGAATATACCTACAAGAATGAAAGTTGAGACGTTTGATTATATTTTGGCAAAGATTAGAATCCATATCACAAAGAGTGATACGAGTTTTAATAACTACTTTATTTTTGTGTGCTCCATGTTTAGACATCCATATTGCAGGACGTGCTTGAATTTCGGATACAAACAACCCAACGTCCATCGTAGATTCATAGACAAACCTCTTTAGATGAGCGATGAAAACAAACTGGTTTGAACGTGTCGCACTGTCATGAGCGAGCGCCGAGTGCACTAGGGATGGGTCGTCGACGTATTTGGCGTCAACGAAACTAGACTGTCCAATTTCGTTCATCGACTAGTCGATCAACTAGTTGAATTCGTCGACTAGTTTACGCGTTAACTTGGTAAACTTTACGACGAAATCTACGGCGTCGACGGCGACGTAGGCGGTTGACTTTAGACTAGTCTCCCGCGTGCTTTATGTACCTATTAATTTGAACTTCCCTTCATACTTTTCCAGGCTTAGGACTGGCTGAATACTGAGTAGAGTTAATTACTTATAAAGTTTTATTCACTATTCTGGCGTATTTAGAAGATCAACTGATTTTATATACTTTTAATTAATTTTTATTTACACGTTCCTGGATTGTTTTGGATTTGTAACCCCGTGTAACAGGACGACGTAGAGGCTGTGATTTTGATACAATTTGACAAAATAAATAAAAGGAAATACACAAAACTAAATTATTTGACGTTTCATGATTACAGTGAAGTCAATGAATTTTAAAAATCAAAACAAGATGAACAACGTAAATAATAACAAACAAGTAAAAACTGGTTTGTCTCGCATAGTTCGACCAGTCCATCGCCTTTCTCTTTCGCACTCGCGAAACTACCATACATCCATCAATAGGCATCCTTTTCTTCACATAGCACAACAATAATTTCATTCGACCCGCACAACAAACAAATATCAACTCCCTAGTAATAGATTTAGAGTTCAAATTTGTTTGCAACTTTCAACAAATTTCAACGGACGATTGAATTTGTATGTACCAGTCTACGATCTCGTTCTCGTCTCGCCCGTCTCGCCGTCGCGTCGCGTCGCGCAAGCGAGTTGCGAGTTTCAATTTAACCGTCTGAGGCGTCTACGGATTCGACTAGTCCATCGTTTATCGGTGAACCGTCGATTCGTTCACAGTACGTCGACGGTCGAATTAACTAGTTCGTTCATTCAACGACCATCGCTAGAGTGCACTAGTATTGCCCCCGTCTCCCGCACCTCGTCCGATGTCCGTAGCGTGATTATGTAGCCACTTGACAGCGGACCCACTAAAACAGTAACTTTGAACTTCTCGCAAAATTAATCGCTCATTCATTTAAATTCGCTCAAATAATGTAGCCATTTAGTATAACTGACGAGCATTTGTTTTTTACGCTCTGAAGTACAGTTGTAATGTAGCCGCTATCATAACAATGACTCATTTGAATCGGTCGTTTTCTTAGAATGCGATCAAATCATCCATCGCCGTTTACTATACGCATAATGTAGCCACACGCATATTCAGCAGCACTATTGAACTAGTCGTGCAAGTGAGAAATTTTCTAATAAATTCGCTTCAATTTCGCTCATATTTTAATGTAGCCGATGCCGTGATTTCAGTAATGTTGTTCCTATCGCATAAAGAAATCAAAGATCGCTAGTAATATTTGATGTACGGTGTAGCCATATACATGAGCATTAATTTACTTGTTTTAATCGCTCATGTGTCGCAGGTCGCGTCGCGGCCTAATGTAGCCTCAGCCTTAGTGTTTGTACACCCAGATTTTGCCAGATTTATTTAAGTCCAAATTCTATCCGGAATATTGTACTGTTATAATACTGTTTTTTTTTATTATTCAATTTGTTTATGTTTATTAATGCAATGGGAAAGGTCAACCTAATAGTTTATTAATTCCTAAATTATTTCGTTTTAAAAGAAAAAAAGTTATATCATAGTTAAAAATAGAATATGGTTATGACCTTCACATAAACCTTCACAGGGGTCAAAATATACCATACCGGAAAAATTCAAATACATTTTTATTCATACCTTAATAATCCTTTATAACCTTTTTAGAGGTCACGGTAAAACAAACTTGTTATAGAATCTTGTATTGACAGATATTGTTATTATTTAAAAACCCAACCCAAAAGACTTACAATCAGTGTTAGAAAGGGACTTTATATTGTACAGTAACTTGGTAACTTAGTTGTGGAGTTCACTTAAGCAGTCACTCCATTCAGATGTATCCTTTAATTAATTGTTGCACGAGCTACTGTTTTATCCTAGTCATTAAGTCAGAAATGTATGTAGTGTAAACAATTGTTGGTTAACCTAAATAAATAAATCCGTTGATGCTGATCCCAGCACAGTGCAATGTTGCGGAATTTGTTCGAAAGAGACACCGCTGCCCTGGAACGCAAAGGGCACGCATATGTGGAGGATAACGGATGAGTTTTAATCAGTAAAAGTCTGACACTCCCGCTCCGCCCAGAGCAGAAGGAGACATTTGATTTCCATCCTAAAAAAATCACAGTGCGATAGAGCCTAGGCAGATTTTAATGAGCCTTCAGTTTCTTGCTGCCTGCAGCGAAAAAAAGCCTTTTAAATATTGCCATGTGATACCAGGCTTTTCAGTTCGAGTTCAGTTCAATCTACCGCTTCAATTAGACCTACCACGAAGTCTGTCCATCTGTTTTTGTTGTTCAAGAACTTGAACCCGGCAACTAAATTACCGATTTTTGTATAATCGTGACAAAAAGCTAATAAGAACTTTTTTTTAATACCTTTTCCGAGTCCTTAATCTATACTAATATTATAAAGAGGAAAGATTTGTTTGTTTGTTTGAAATGCGGCGCCGAAACTACTGAAACGATTTGAAAAATTCTTTCACCAGTAGAATTCTACATTATCCCTGATGGACAAAGGCTCTAGAATATTTTCAAAAAAGTTAGTGATCCGTATGAAAATCGATAATAAAAAAATCCTTATATCGCGTACGCTGCGGAATCTATTGACAATAGAGCAAGTGATTTACTACAGTTTTATACAGGGTTATTTGTAAAATACCAACAACCTTTCAGGGGGTGAAAGTACTCGTCATTATAAGCAACTTTTGCTACGAGACCAACTCTGAAATATCAAAAATTCAATCAGCTGTTTCATACAAAATGCAATAGTCACCCGATGAAAATGTATGAAATAGCAGATATTTTTTTTGATTTTTCAGGGTTGGTCTCATAGTAAAAGTTGTTTATAATGGTGAGTACTTTCACCCCCTGAAAGGTTGTTGGTGTTTTACAAATAACCCTGTATAAGTCATCCATTTCTACAAAAAAGTCCGGTTAACTCCGGTCCATCTATTATGGTTAAGTCACCATGATCGCTTTTTGTTCAAATTATTCAAAGTAAAGCAAATCCCAGGAGGAATAAAAAAAGGGTTATTTAAATGGTTTGGTAATTAAGCTAGATTATTTCCGTGTAAATTACACTTTAAATTGTTCAAATCGGACCTTTCGTTCAAAAGTTACGACGATTATAAACATGCTCTAATTAAGAAAAATGTTGCGGCTTGAGCGAACTGGGGAGAATCTTATCAATGCTTGGTCCGATGAAGTTGGAACATGGCATTTAAATGATTCCGATAAAAAAAATAAGAATAACAAATGTTTGGACTTTTCGAAAATAAACTACATACACAGTAAGTGGTGAAGCAGGGGTGATAAAGTTTTGAGAGGAGGACATTATTGCTTGCTTCAATTTACGTCGGAATTCTATAAATAAACTAAAAGTGGGATAATTGAAATAGATGTAGGTAGGTACCTAACAATTTTTGCAAAATCAACCCCTGACAGGGTGAACAGTTGCGCTGATCCTGGGCTCGAGACTCGTGATATTTGGTCAACGGTAGCGTGTCGAAGGCGATTATCAATACATCAAAAATGTATGGGATTGACAGATGCTATCGAAATGTCACGTGATCAAATTCTATTCATTCTAATTGAATGTCACATTGTCTAGGGCCTCCGGAGACCACAGAATAAGCAAAAATGGCTAGGTAATAAATGACAATCTTTGTGCTTAATTTTCCAAAACTAACCTTTAAAAGGGGGTAAAGGGGGCATTGAAGTTTGTGGAGTACCTACTAAATCCGCGCGGACGAAGTCGCGGGCGAAGTGCTAGTCAATATTTACTACTTTTTGGTTACTGGTGACTGACTGAGTGACGCACAGGCAAAACTATTGGTCGTAGAAAGCTGAAAATTACTATGTAGGTTCCTTAGGGGAGTGTAGGGAGAGCAATAAGAGAGATTTTCCTGAAATTCTTACGGGAACGGAAAAACGGGATATGCGCGTACGAAGTCGCTGGCAACAGCTAGGTACTTATTAATAAAACTATGGAAAAAAGAGGGCACGGTAAATAATTGTATCTAGTGTTTCAAGGAAAACTAGTTACTTTATCATAGTGTCAGTTTCCTTCAATATACAAGTCTTAATGGATTTACGGTGTTTTTATAATGATTATAATATATTATGTATATTTTAATGCTCGCATTTATATGGAGGTATTGTGTTGGCTATTTATCTGTTTATATAATAGAATCATAAATAATACGAGTAGGTATATCGCCATCTGTCATTTGGTTATTTCTTTGACTGTGTGACTGATGTAGTTATTAAAATTAGTTATGCTCGCGATCGTAGGAGACTAAAGGATTAGAGATAGAGGGGGGTGGTGCTTTTGCCCAGCTGTGGGAGATAGAGAGTTTGATAGAACTTCTTTAAACAAAGTATTTGTAAAAAAGGGGAAATTATCAATAGGATCAAGACACACTCAGTAGTTTAATGTCCATTCTTCTTTATTGCTCGATCCTGTGTTTTTAGGTAATCTTTAATTAAAGGTTAAATTGGTTAGGTAAACGTGCTCCATCGATTAAATCATCGCTTGCCATCAGATAAGATACTGGCTAAACGCGATCCAGGAAACAATTAAAAAAAATAGACCTTTGCCCTGCCATGGCTCACCCGTATTTTAGATTTCATCTATTGACATTTGACTAAATATCCACTGATATGGAGGTCGAAGACCTTTGTTAGCTAAGTCATAAAATTCATTTTTTTAAATTAAGATGACAAATATGATAATTAATGTTCTTTTTTGTGTTGAATACGGGTCTTTCCTAAAAAAAAAAAAATTTTTTTTTTAGTTGTAGGTCTATTAATTTAAACTTTTTTTTTAAGGCATAATTTATATGAAATTCCCTGGCTTCTGAGCTAGTTTTAAACTGCATTACAGGAGCCAGTGCATTCCTCATAGTGAATACAATTCCGGCACATTCATAAATAAAAAAAATAGTAAATGGTAGATAAAAAAATAAAAATAAAATAAAATAAAATACTTAATAAAGGAACAAAAGTTATTATAAAAAATTAACAACCATATCAAAATTAAAAAGAAATTAGTAGCAGGTATAAATTAAAAAGTCGATTAGCAAAATTACAAGGTGTGCTTTTAAAATAAAATTAAATTAAAATTAGCATGCACGTTAGAGCTTGTGGAGAGTGATGTGTCAGAGTATCTGTGTGTCCACTGTGATAATGTTTATTTGCGTGAAAAAAATTCTCTGGCTTTGTAGTCAAGATTTTTAAGCCACTCAAGGAGAGCCTTTTCCAGTTCGTGTTAAACGTAAGGTTTACGTGTCATCATACGCGCTCGATACAATCAATTAATTAATGGGGCATGATATCGGAATTGATACGTCGTTATGTTTGCCATAACTAGATGAGTCTTAGCCGATTCCCAACTTATAATTAATTATCTTTAATTACATTTTCATTAACATAAAAGTCTCACTCTTTCAACACTGATTAAAGTTTTAGATTCTTTTGTTTTATATGTTTTTACATCATAAAGCTAAACTTCCCATCTTGCCCCCTCTTCCCCTAAATGAGCGGCAGCAGACGTTTTTCGGTCAAAATTATAATTAAGTAATCTACTATGATGTCATTTGTTTCACCATAATGTTAATAAACAATTTTAATAACTTCCTAATTAGCGGCGAATGTAACATAACACAAAGGCATCGTGTTTCCTGTTTGCACCAAACACAATAAAATACAGAAATTAACGTTTGACAAACATATCTTAATCAGAAAAACAATGGATTTTCCGATGGAAGTATGCATTACGTTACTGCCTTGTCTAGGCTTTAATGTCATATGGTAGGCGCCAGATAAACTTGCAATAAAATACATTGACCTTTCTTTAATGTCCCTTCGTAGATACCCGAAAGGGTTACGGATTTTGCTTGAAAGAGTCACCGCAGCCCTGGAACGCAAAGGGCACTACAAGGAAAACGGATGGGTTTTAGTCAGTAAAGTCTTCACTCCCTCCCGCTCCACTCAGAGCGAAAGTAAACATTGTTTTGATGATTTTCCATCCATAAAAAAAGATTCCCGAACAATAAGTTAACATAATGTAAATAAATAAATATAAATAAATTATAAAACATTTTTCATTACTTACTAATTGACTTTTATCGTGATCCTTAACCGTTCTCTTCGTTTAACGATCACAAAAGAAGTCAATTCAGGACAACTTTATGTCAATATATTCTGTTTTTGATTTAAGAAAGTCAATAAATGTATGTGGGTCAGTGACCGTTATTGCACATTTATCTGGCGCCTACCATAGTTACTATTGTTCTGTTCCTATTATGAGGTGTACAATAAAATAATATATAATAAATAAAATAATAAATATTATTACTTATCTATTATTGTTATTACAGAATCAGAAGATCGTATGAGATGGATCAGATAAAATGATTTGGTCCAGAGTTCCTGACAAACTCCAAGAAACAATAGCCGTATTGTTGAGAGATGATTGCATTATTACTTCAGTTTTATCCTGTGAGCATTTATAGTTAATGTTATTTTTTTTATTGAACCATTTTTAATCTTGTATCATATTATTTATATTGTAACATTCGTTCTATGAAAGTTGGGAATGCTGTACCTAAGTGATTTATTTACATAGAACCCTCGATATCACAACTAATAATATTACTTTTGTTAATAAGCTTTTATGACAAGTTTTTGTCATTGTTTGTCACTGAGATAATATTGCAATTAGACTAAAAGAAAATGAAATACGAAAATAGACCAATTGATTTTACGTTAATCTTTGTAGGAATCTACAAGAGGTTAGATTATTTTACAGCAAACTAAGGCACTTATATCCATCATCTGCCTAGCTAACCTTTTCCCAACTATATTGGGGTCGGCTCTCAGTAAAACCGGATTCAACTAAATACCAGTATATTACGAGAAGCCTACCAGACCTCCACAACCCATTGACAGGGTAACACGGTACTTCATGGAAAGACTGGTGTCACATTTTCTAGCTTCTGACAATCCGTAACGACTGCCAAATATCTCCAACTAACAGCTGGGACCAACGGCTTGACGTGCTTTTCGAGGCACGGAGCAGTCTAGGTATGTTAAAAGTCACCCATCCACAGATCAACATTGGCAGCGTTGCTTAACCTTGAAGATCGACCCGTGCGGCTGTTATAATTTATCCGCGAGCTCCTCCCGACTGTGACACTAATATCCAACTTAGTATAAAGGTAAGTGACCTTAAGGTCAATACTCTTGTGCTAGTGACACTACAATCAAGTATTTTTGATCGGAATGTGATGTGCAGGTAGATTCATTGTGCGTACAGCTACGGAGTGGAATTCCCTGTTATAGTCTGTGTTTCCTTATAGCTATAACCTGGGAGTCTTTAACGGCCGCTTTCTATAATATATCTCAATCCCAATCTTGATCCCGATCCTTGTCTGTAACCAATCAACGGACGAGTTTGTGTCCTTCACCACACAATCCTCACCTTTGATTGGTTACAGACAAGGATCGGGATCAAGATTGGGATTCTTCTTCTTCTTTTCGTGTCGATTGACTCATTTCAAATTTTGTCTGACCAGTATTGAGCAACTTGTACAGCTCTATCATTGGCTTCGTTCAAATCTTGGATGGTGCAGGTGGTTGTGCACGAAGAAGGTGATGCATGTCCTGTGAAGGGGCTCCACACAGGCACTGCGTTTGGGATGGGTGAAGAATGCCCCATTTGGCCAGATTATTTTTACAGCGGCCAACCTGGGACCGCAGTCGGTTAAGAGATTTCCAGATTGGCCATTGCAGTTCGCGTCCAGGTGGTAGATGTTCTGCCGGGGTGATGAAATGTGGAGGGGGACGGTGCTTGTGTCTTCATAGTGTATTTCTCTCGTCTGCTGCACTGTCCTATCTTGAGTTTTGACTCAAACTCAAGATTGGGATTGAGATATATTATAGAAAGCGGCCGTAAGTCAAGAATGAATAGTTTGCTTTTAGGCAAGCGTGCTCTATCTTCAACTACATCATTGCTTACCAACCAACATAACAGATAGTGTTCAAACGCAAAGTCTATAGTAAAAAACAAAAGATGTTAGTTTTATTCAGTTCTTCCAACGTTCACTGATTTAGTGCATCCAACACAAATCCTTATTAATAATAAGTAAAAAAATTATAATTATTCAAATATATTAGCAAAGAGAAAGTTTCGTACCTACTTGTCTACAATAAAAATTAAAATTTTAGAAAAAAAAATGTTTATTCATGAAATATAAAACAAATCCCAAAAATAAAGTGTAGATTCAAGTTTCTTAAATCAGTTATCGTACAGATGTAAACTCTTTTGCAATTTATAAAAAAGTATTTATTTACGTAAAAAAAGTATTACGCAATAAAGTGAACGCAAAGTATGTTCACTGCCGACAAACTGTACAGCAGTTTGGCAGAAGACATGTGTGAAGACTTTTATGTAATTTTTTCCTTGAACAAATAAATAAAAAAAAAATAAAAAACTTTCTTTCAGTTTAAACCAGACAGTATATTTTTATTGTGTGTGGCACCTACTTAAGTTTAAAAATAAACTTGATACAATAAACTAAAATGCTTAAATAATATTTCTTTATTTTAAAAACAGATTTGTAATCCCCTCTACTTACTTTCTCTTTGCCGTAGGCGATGTAAAAGGCAAATAACGGATAAGGTACATAAAGATGGTGTAATATAAAGTGCATGCAATGAATATTTGAATTTAAATTTATGCATGGTCAGGATCAAGAAGGGAAACCAATGAAATCCTATTACTTCACCTCCGCTGTCCGTTCGTTGTCCAGTTGTTCACAGGGTGTGTATTTCTATGTCTACAAATAAACATAAAATTAAATTAAATATTAAATTCAAACAAAGAACTTAATTTTTTTATTTACTTATGGTACGGACCCCTTCATAATTGAGTCCAACTCGCATTTTTTGGTTTTTTAGAGACTGATGAGGATCAATCTCTAAAAAACCAAAAAATGCGAGTTGCGAGGTACGATGAGGATCTTTATTTGCATTAAAATAGCCTGTTTTTAGGTACGTGCTGACCTAAAGTAATGATGATAATCTTCATAAAATTATATGAGTACCTACTGCTGACAGAAAACACCAAAGCCGGTTTTTTTTTAAGAACTAACACAAAAAATGACAAGTTTGAACTTGAAGAACTTGTTTTTCAAAAAGAAAGGATGTTGGTAAGATGGATGCAAAATGTCTTAGTTTTTGGTTTATAATCCAAAAGATTTGGCATCCAAACAAGATAATTATTTAGTCATCAAATTGAAGGAACTATGTAACTGCTCTACACGAAATTGTCAATATTCGAAACTTCAAATAAAACTAACAATCAGTTACTGCAAATTAAGGGTTTAATAAAAGCTACTCGCTCGAATATGAAACTATGGCACTCAACGGAGGTTTGGAGGTATTCTTTGGAAGAACCATTTCCCTGAATGAAGGACTGAAACCTAGAATATACTCAGCTAGAGTGCCTTTTTTATTCAGCCTATACAGTGCCACTGCTGTGCAAAGGCATCTCCTAGTAAAAAAAAAAAAAATCTAATCTAAAATCGAAATCTTCCAGGTATTATTTTACCGTTTCCGCGGGTCTGCGAACGACGAACGATGGCTAGCACACCATCCAATAAGGAGGCCCTAGACAATGTGCCATTCAATTAGCGAATGCGACTGTAGAAATTCCAAAATGTAGGAATTTGAACACGTGACATTTCGATAGCATCTGTTAATCCCATACATTTTTGACGTAAATACGCTACCGTTGACAGAATCTCACTTGTATCGAGCCCCAGGACTAGGTCAAAGGCGCGTTATGTTCCACGCTCGCCCGAAGAGATGTTGTCAGCGTAATAGACGTGGTGGCTCCCTTCCGCTCCACCCAGAGCAGGAGTAGTCATTTGATGATTTCTATTTAAAAAAAAAAAAAAAAAATCCCATTCTTGGGCTTCTCCCGCCACGGCCGTCCTCCCTCAGACATCCACTATGTGCAGACTATTGCCCAGTGCAATCTCCGTTTTAGAGCGCAGCGTGTGTGCCATAGGTAACTTTTTATTCCGACTAAATGTACGTTGCGCTAGACCACGGGTGCCAAGCAGGAGGAAAATACTAAAAAAGGGCTTACTTTAAGCATAAACATTTGTAATGTTTTTATTTCCCTGTATATTGATAAATTATTACGCTAACTTATATGCAACTTACGTATTAATGACGCTATGTCTAAGTATAAGGAACAAAAATTAAGGTAAATATTATAAGCACTAGTTATAGGGAAGATTCCTTTTAAGTAAAGTATATAGAATTTATCAGATTTTTTTTAAATATTTAGCAAAATCAAGTACACTTTATAGTCCGTCACTTTTCGGACAATTTGAAATCGGTAACCAGGGTGACCTTGGACTGCTGAGAGCAGTTTTACTTTAGCAACTGTGTTAGCCGATGACTTTATGTTTTATAAGACTTGGTACTTTTTACTAAAAAAATATTTTGAAAGGTTGACCCTCTTAGTGTTACTCAAAACATCAAATTTTCAGTTATAAATAGCACTTATTTATTTCATCGTAGATGCATAACATTTAAGGCGAAGCCCAAGACGTACAGTAGCTACCATGAAAATAATATTCATAAAAAATAAAACGAATGATAAAGGTATTATAAATTGAACATAACTAGTTAGTAAACGTACTAATTTATGTAAGTTCAAGGAAGAATAAAGTACTAGTAAAATGATGTGCCTACCTCCTCTTAACTTTTCAACAAAATCTCTACATCTCTTTTATTCGACTCTCCCTTCGCAGGTATGCTGGAAGAGATTTCTTTAGAAATAAGCATAACCTTTGTACCTATTTTTCTGTTTCCTTCTTACTTTATCTATTTTTTGAATGTATGTTAGTACATAAACTGTTAAACGATTCTTACGAGTCTTATTACGATGATTATTACCATTTGAAAGATAAATAAAAAAAGTGTATGGATACGTCCTATAATCCAGATCATAAAATCTAGATGGGCCCTAATCTCAAATCAATAGGTTTAAAGGTAACAGGAAAAACTAATCCAAAAATATTGGAGACGATTAATTAATAATTAATCTCAATCGATAGGTTACGCTCATCACTTTGTCATTAAGTTAAATTGCATCGGCATAATCTCTAAAGCCGATTCCTTAATGATCAGTAGTGCTGCGCCACTGCTGAACTGCGCACGCGCGAACCGTATCGCGACTCCTGCGCAGCGGTGCACGAAGTTCGAAGTTTAAATTGAGAATCGAAGAAATTATTTTATTTGCGGAATTGCTTAATAATTTTATAAGTAGCTCCACATTTTTTATTGTATTTCAGTATTTTGAGTTTGTTTTTTGCATATTTTATGTGAGAGTTATTCTGAAATCATTTCTTTTTCAATATTTTTTCGGTTTTTCTTAAAGTGAGTTTATATTAAAACGTGGCAAACTACATGACATAATAGTGCAACATCTTTTAAAAAATGGCAGCAGTACCATTAGTACGTAAAGCCATTGTGGGGGCCGCGTTGGCTCATGCCGCCCCATCGTCCCATCCCAACCCTGTACAGTATGAGGAGAGTCAGGAAAGTCACTGGACCCCGGCTGCTTTGGAAAGGGCCGGATCCACTTTGAAGGCTCTGAATCGCATGGCTAAGCGACCGCCGGTGCATATCGTTTTTGAGGATGTCAATTACACTGTCAGCTCACATAAAGGTAAGTTTTATTTTATTTTAATTGAGGGTTTATGTAGAATTTCTATTTATCTGGATTTTATTTTTAAAGTCTTGGAGTGTTTTGTTTTTCGAAGTTCAAGTTGAGAAATATATAATATAAATTAGATAAAAAGGCTTAGGTCTCGTATTTACTTCGGATGTTCACAACACCACGTTCAAACGTAAATTTTATGTATTGCTTGAGATTGATAAAATTTTTATGACGGGTAAAAAATTAATTGTAGTGTCAAACTCAAATGGCAAATTTTTTTATAGATTTTTTCCAAAGTTATAAACTGAAAAATGTGTAAAAACGTAAGCGTGTGTACTGTTATCTTGTATCGTCATCCTACTGGAACAAAGGCCAGTTAGGTACTATGACTTTCAGGCTTTTTACAAGCGACCGGCCTGCAACCGAAATCAGAACTTATCTGGATGAAAAACTACTAGCTAAAAATAAATAATTAAAAAACCCGACTGCAAAAAAGTAAATTTTTATGCAATGCACTAAAAAGACCGAAACAAGATCCTTACTAATATTATAAACCCGAAAGTTTGTATGTATGGATGTTTGTTACTCTTTCACGCAAAAACTACTGAATGGATCTTGATGAAATTTGGCACAGAGGTAGATTAAAGTCTGGAATTTATTTATTTATTTGGTTCACCAACAATTTTGGACACTTTTGAGCTTAATAATAAAAATATTGATTAAAAACTTTTTACAGTGTAACAACTACTTAAAGGTAAACACCACATGAGCTATTTTAAATTAAATCGATTGTAAGCTTAGGTACATTTACAGTTTACACGCCTACTAAAAGCTAAATAGAAGATAATAATATTATGACTGTTTATATAAGGACTTTGTAAACATATCTAAAACTAACACATAGGATACTTTTTATCCCGGGAGTATGTTTCCTTGGAATAACTTTCGACATTCACGCGGGCGGAGCCACGGGCGGAACCGCGGGCGGCAGCTAGTAGAAAATAAAATTGAAATAAAGTAAAAACAACTTCCGTTAAACAGACAATAACAATAATAATTATAAGAAATAATTAAAATAATTATTATAAACTGAAAGCCTACATTTACATTACATTACATTAAGTTTGATAGCAAGAGGGCCTCATTAATTTTGTTTCGGTTTATGGTTTGCAGATGGGTCCCGCCTGCTATATACATTGCAATAAAGGACATTGACCTTACCCTTCTATCTCTTCATGGGTACCCAAAAAATAAAAATGATGAATGGTTCTTGATAGATGTAGCTTTAAAACAGCTTTATGTGTTTTTTTTTCGATTTTGGGATTAATAATGTCAAAAAATGTTGGTAGGTTATTGGCCGCTATTTCAAGTTTAAGATGTTTATGATTTTTTTGTTTCTAATAATTTTGAAATAAGGAAAATTTAATTCATTCATCTAGGGGACGTAAAGTTCAATTTCCTTAAGTCTCAATCAAAAACAATACACATGCCTATTTGTAAGAATATTATTGTACACATTATTCATCTTAAATTGTAAGAACAATAAAATTCGTATCGAGTTCGTGTCAATATTGTCAATGAAGATTCGTTTGTTATGATAATAAATTGTTTCATCTTAACACAATCGGTATGCATAAACAAAGTTTCAATATCAGTATTTTCACAATATCAGTAAAATTTACCTTCTGTATAGAGCTTCTGTCACCAGAGATGGTCCTCTGGTTAGAGGGTTGCTTGGGGCTATTAAGGGTGAATTTTTCAATCATCATAGATGGCCAAATCCAAAACGATGAGGAATAGCGAGAGAGCTTCGATTTTGACAAAAACTAAAACTGCATGATTGTATTTAAAAAAAAACAATATTCCTGTGTGGAACAGGATACAAACCCGTTGATTTAAAAAAAAACACTATTTTATAACACTACCCGATTGTGTCGCTAATAAAGATCTAATTCGGGGAAGTAATACTACTTAACAAATTAAAGGAAAAAGCAAATTTTTCACAAAATACAATAGCGAACTTAACTCAAAACAGAGATTTCTTCCAGCAAACCTTCGAGTTTGAGTTCGACATCACAAAGTATAATGTACTCTGTGCAATAGATTATAGAATCCAGTTTTTAATTTAAGTATAACGTAACATCATTCAAGTATAATTACTTCACTAGCAGGAAAACTCATCTACTAGTAGGAAAATTCTCTAATAATACTACTTATGCACGAAAGGCTCCTTTTTATTTCGAAATGATAGAGATGTCGCAGCCAATTAGCTTAGTCAGCCGTTAAATTGGTTGCCTAGCCTTTTCATTTAAATGTGCCGATTTTTCAGTGACCTAAGTGACATCTTTTGTTTAATATCGTTTAATGACTAGACTGTGTCACTTATGTCGCAGATTAAACGGCATAGTTCAATGAAAAGGCTAGACCTTTAATGAAACGGCGGATTCAGCTAGTTGGCTGCGACAGAGATATAAACTGCTATAATCTTCTACTAAGGCTCGGTGTGGATTTGTTTCTATCTTAAATATTTATTTTAGCATTTTAACAGTTGTTTGGCTAAAATAAAATAATAGGTAAGACAATATTTAGAGGCTTTTTAAAATATCTCTTGAGAATGTATCCTTGTGCAAAATTTTTACTTTGCTTTATTATATTACAGAATTTTTTACAAAAATAAGAATATAATTAAACAATTTCTGTTTGTGTAGGTGATTTTTTAATAATTTGAATTTAGATTATACAGGTAAAGTAAACCACGGCCTGGACTTAGGATCCTTTTTTCTACGTTCTAAGATAGGTACTACTTTCTCTTGTGACAATTTCCGACTTTCGCTCAGGCGAAGGCACAAGCAAAATGTAGTGATTTTAATAGAACCAAGTGATTGATATCAAGTTACGTATTTGCGTCATATTTGACGTCATTCTAAGCTCTATTAGATGCCAAAAGTTACTACATATTATCACGTTTTCCGGGACATGGAATCCTTGGGCAGAACCAGTCCTAAAACTGAGTAACTCTTAATTATACCTCTCAACTGTTTACAACACCCGAAAAAGTTTTTTTAATTTTATAGGGATGAATGTCAAAATAATAACGACTAAGTAGATGTTCTTAAATTTCATGTATTTATTTTCAAAATTTTATATACACAAAAGCGCAGAGACGGACTTAATGCCTTATTATTTTCTACCTTAACTTTATTTTTGTAATAGTTTACATTAATAGGATGAATAAAAAAAAATTTTGAAATAAGGAATATCTATGGAGGCTTAAAAGTGTTTTTTTCTTTTTTTTTTACATGCAAAAATTAAGTATCATATTCACTTCGTTTTTAAATAATATACGCTGAGAACATTTGATTCTGAAAATAGTACAGAATAAAAAACTTCCTGCAGGCAATAAAAAAATTTTTGAAATAAGGAATATCTATGGAGGCTTAAAAGTGTTTTTTTCTTTTTTTTTTACATGCAAAAATTAAGTATCATATTCACTTCGTTTTTAAATAATATACGCTGAGAACATTTGATTCTGAAAATAGTACAGAATAAAAAACTTCCTGCAGGCAAAAATGACATTTTATAATATAAAACCGGCCAAGCGCGAGTCGGAGTCACGTGTAAAGGGTTCCAAACAAATATTTTTTGAACATGTTTCTCTTAAACCTCTTAAAATAAACTTCATAGAGTATTTCTGTAATTCTGTAGTAAAAATATTATCTGCATTTTTCCAAAATTTTAGGCTCAGTAGTTTTGGAGAAAAGGGAGGGGGGAATGAATTTTTTTCATCTGTTTTCTTTTATAACTTTGGAATATATTAAAATTATGAAAAAAATACTTTTGAGGTTTCTTTGATGAGCCTATTTATTTGAAGTATAATACAAAATAAAACTTTATTCTGAATTTTCCTGTTTTGCCCTCAAAACGTGGCCCTATTTTCAATATTTATGTATTTTCGTTACGCGTCCGGGTCTGGGACACAAAACGGACGGACGTTCAGACAACCGAGTGATCTCATGTGGGTTCCGTTTTTCCATATAGAGGTTCGGAACCCGATAAAACAGTGGCAGTTATAAATACAATTATAATCTTATGCGTTTGTTTAGTCAAATGTCATCGTATTATTTTATAATAAAAACGGACCACGAGTGTCGTCGGGGTCATCAAGTTGTAAAGTGAATCTAGTTTAGCAATAGAATTAAATAATTTTACATAAATCGATTGCGTTATTGATTGTGTTCTTGTTTCTATCATTTTTCATTTGTTTTCATACTTATTGTTTTTTTTTTCAATTGAATTCTAAAATAAATTATATTATGGTACGTTCTAAAATATAGTTTTTATCACAAGCTAATTCAATTCAACTGTTCAATTCGATCAATACAACGTGTAACAGAGAAAACTGAAAAGAGGCGATTTCGGGGTTCGTCTCATAGTGAAAGTTGTTCATAATGATGAGTACAATGACCCCTTTTCAGGGATTGCGTTTATTATTTTACACGTTGTATACAAGCTTCATAAATGCAGCAATAAAAAAAAAGAAAGTTAAAACTTTGTGGCGTTACTTCAACGGATTACTCATAATATAAACTAATTTCAAAGGGGGTAAAGGTAGTTTGTATTTTTTTTTGTAGAAGGTTTTGACTGAAAATACTGAACTCAAGATGAAAATTTTCTCTCCGGTAGTAACTATATCATCGCCGAGTGGCTTAAGCTTTTCCTGTACGATAGGCCACAAAAGCGAAGCTCCGCGTGAAAGCTAGTTGGTAATATTTCTAATCTTGGCTTGGAGACAAAGAAACTGTTGGCTTTGTTTTAATAATAATTATGTAGAAAGATACTACGTTACTGCTACTCCCGCTCAAGCTCCGCCAATACATCGGAGTGTCGCCTGATTTACGCGTTTTATAACTCTACTATTACTATATCGCCAGTTATATTACATTATTTTGAATTTTGAAATGTCGTGCGCTTGAGAGGTCAAATAGTAACACTGATTGCATAATGTGGAAAATGCTGTTGGTTCCACATTTGTCTCACTCGTTTACTCAAATTTTATGTAATTTGTGTAACTTAACTTAATGTGGAACCGTTTATTTTCCCGAATAAATAAAATAAAATAATCTTTTACAATCAATGAAATTTAATCCGTTATTGTTTATAAAAATTATTTTAACTTAATAACTAAAAAAGCTGAACTTAAAAACGCATTGAATAAACTAATTAATTAAAAATCGAAACTGATTTCAGCTGGCTAGAGCTTTAGTATTAGAATACTAAATTGACCTAGAACTAATATTCACATGTTACTAATCAGGTTTTTAGTATTAATTACATTCAAATCGCCTGATTTGTTATTCAAAGGTGACGTTGTTGTTAATATCACGTGTCCGGGAAATGCGGGTATTACCTGTTTACAATGCTTTACTTATAAAACTTGCCCCAATTGATATTTTTTTATTTTGTCCGCTTTTGGTTACCAATGAAATGTGTGTGTGCACATATGACACGTGTAATACGATAACGTATTATAATAAATCTTGTATGTCCGTCTGTTAGTTTTCTTTCATGCTCCAGGCCAGATCCAGACCGCTGACAAAGTCAAAGTCAATTTATTTCAATTACCTAGTCTATTAAAAAGACACTTTTGAACGCCATAATTTGTGGTAAAAAAAAAAAACAAATAATGTAGTGACTCTAGTTGTCCATTCGCAAACTCTTGTAAAGAAGAATGGACAAGAAACTCCATAATAAAGGTAGTTTTTCCTTTCAAATTAAAGTTTTATTTTATTGAAAAAAAACATAAATTAATTAATTGTATTGTATGTGAGGACGGGACGATGCATCCAGAAAAACACTACTATACCACGAATAGGTGCAAAGTAATACCAGAGGTAATTTTATAAAGCTAATAAGGGACATGGTACGCACATACTCACAAATATTGCAACCATTGATTAAAATTATTATTAACAACTAGCTGCCACCTGTGACTCCGCTCGCTTGAATGTCGATATTTATCCCAAGGGAACATACTCCTGGGATAAAAAGTATCCTATGTGTCATTCCAGACTATAATCTACCTCTGTGCCAAATTTTATCAAGATCCATTCAGTAGTTTTAGCGTGAAACAGTGACAAACTGCAGCATTAGTAGGAAGGATATTAGCAGGATAGTAGGAAATATTAGTGGGATAGGATAGATCAGTGTGTGAGGTAATTTAATAAAAAATAAAGTAATTAAACTAACTGCAGTACATTGGGGTTTTGAGTCAGACGGTATACTTTTTTACCGGGAATAGTTCCTTTGGGATATTTTTTAATAAAACTGGGGCAAACCCACAGCCAGAAGTAGACAATAAAAATCAAGTTATTTTATAAAACTTTATAAAGTAGTCTTAACAAATTACGTATACGTCGATTTAATTCAATTACAAATGTATTTTTTTTTTATGCAAGTCTACGCTTCTAATATTATTATGCTCTGCAAATTTATTTCTGCTATTCAAATAAACTGATACCACAGTGATAGAACTAGTATTTTTTTTATGTTTTACTAATATGTAAATAAGCAATATCTGGCCTAGACTTGTTTGAGTAGAATTCGAGTTCCTTATCATAAAACCGTGCAAATCACGTTTCTTAAATGGATTACATTCTTTTATATTTTTTTTTTATTATAGCGGAAAAAGTCGAGCTTGTGGCTCAAGAATAACAGCAGCATGGTTATGCAAAGTCTGTGGATGGGTGACCATTTTAACATACCGAGTTTCTTCCGTGCCTCCACGTTAAGCCGTTCGCGTGGTTTCTGGCTGACATTTGTAGATCTTTGGCAGTCGCTAGACTCCTGTCTTGCCAAGAGCTATCGTGTTACTCAGTTAAATGGTATAATGGTTGTGGTCTGGTAGGCAATCGCCGCTCCACGTAAAATACTGGCATTCAGCTGAATCTGGTTTGACTGGGATCCTAACCCAATCTAGTTAGGAAAAGGCTAGGCAGATCATGATAGCGGATAAAGAAAACAATCTGTAAAATATCAAATGCCTAACTATTTCGGTTTATGAGATACAGCTCGCTGACAGACAGACAGCGGAGGCTTTACTAGCCTAAAAGTAACCTATTCACACTTGACTTAAAGTCCATTTATAAGTGTGTAATCAGGAAACACAGACTCCGACAGACAATTCCTACGCCAATAGTTATAAACATCTTCAAATTCTCAAAATGAAGCACGACCAACATACCTTCATACTAAATGTACTTGATTAAAAATTAACATGCCATAATGGAGCGGACAGTGGTCGCAACCGCAACGTGCAGTATGTGACCAACGGCCATTGGTCGCATGGTCGCCCGCTCGTACGGCGAACCGAGCCTAGAATTAAGTACGTTTTAGCATTGAGTACGGGGTTCTACTGGATTAATGAGCATTAGATGTAGTTTTCGTAAGCAATAACATAGAAAACTTCTTTTTGGAATCAAATGAAGCCGAGACATTCATTGTTTATGTAGTTTTCTATAAATAAAATATTTTTTGGAAATAATCTGAACTTTAAAATATTACTTTTATAAACAAACTCATAATTTTACTTCTTTATTGTACAACGTGTAACAGAATAAACGCAATAGTATATCATAATCATCATCATATCAGCCGAAAGACGTGCACTGCTGGACATAGGCCTCCCCCAAGTGTCGCCACAACAACCGGTCCTGTGCGTCTCGCATCCATCGGTTACCCGCGACCCTCACCAGGTCATCGGTCCACCTTGTGGGAGGCCTTCCAACGCTGCGTCTTCCGGTACGCGGTCGCCACTCCAAAACTTTTCGGCCCCATCGACCATCTATTCTGCGAGCAATGTGCCCTGCCCACTGCCACTTCAATTTGGCGATCCTGATTCTTCGGGCTATGTCGGTAACCTTGGTTCTCTTGCGGATATCATCATTCCTGATTCGATCACGCAAGGAAACTCCGAGCATTGCCCTCTCCATTGCCCTTTGGGTGACTTTAAGCCTTCGGATGAGGCCCATTGTGAGCGACCACGTTTCGAGTCCATAGGTCATCACTGGCAACACGCACTGGTCATAGACTTTCGTCTTGAGACACTGTGGTATGTGAGACGAGAAGATACCGCGCAACCTCTCGGACGCCGCCCATTCGAATCGAATTCGACGGTTGACTTCCTTCTCGCAGTTAGCCCTACCTAGCTGGATCGTTTGTCCCAGGTAGACGTACTCATCAACAACTTCGAGTGCAGAGCCTCCAATCTTGATAGGAGTGGGTGCTACATGGGTATTTACCATGACCTTGGTTTTTTCCATGTTCATTTTAAGACCCACTCTTTCGGAAGCTCTACTAAGGTCATCGAGCATTGTACTGAGGTCCTCCGTGGTCTCAGCCATGACGACTATATCGTCGGCAAATCGAAGATGAGTGATGGACTCGCCATTGACATTAATGCCTAGCCTTTTCCAGTCCAAAACCTTGAAGACGTCCTCCATTGCGGCCGTGAACAGTTTCGGAGAAATTACGTCTCCCTGCCTCACACCCCGCTGCAGGAGGATAGGTTCTGATGTCTGATCCTGAAGTCGGACTGACATGGTGGCGTTTTCATACAAACACTTCAGCACCTCGATGTACCGATAGTCGATCTGTCGATCTGGCACCATTGGAGAGACTGCAGCACAGCCCAAGTCTCGATCGAATCGAAGGCTTTCTCGTAGTCCACAAACGCTAAGCAGCGGGGCAGATTATACTCTTCGGTCTTCTGTATAACCTGCCGCAGCGTGTGTATGTGGTCTACGGTGCTGAAGCTTTTTCGGAATCCGGCTTGCTCGGGAGGCTGGAAGTCGTCAAACCTGCGTGCGAGACGGTTTGTGATGACTCTGGAAAACAGCTTGTAGACATGGCTCAGAAGTGAGATGGGCCTGTAATTCTTAAGCAGGGCATTGTCGCCCTTTTTAAAGAAGAGTACCACCACACCTCTGCTCCACGCTTGTGGCTTTTTCCCCTCGAGTATGACGGAATCGAACAGTTTCTGAAGGGCCTTAAGGACTGGTTTTCCACCCGCCTTCAGGAGTTCGGCCGTAATTCTGTCCTCACCCGACGCCTTGTTGTTTTTAAGCTGCTTCAGAGCCATCCTAATCTCATACAGGCTGACGTCCGGGATGTCTTCGGTATAATGCCTGGTCAATCTAGCTCTTGGGTCGTTCGCTAGATTTGCTGCGGGTTTGGTCATTGACGTGTATAACTGTTCATAGAATGTCTCGATCTCCCTCAGAAGCTCCGATTTGGCGGATATGGTTCTGCCATCGTCGGTCTTCAGTTTTGTGAGCTGGCTCTGCCCAATAGACAAATCTCTTGCAAAGACCTTGGAGCCCTTATTCCGCTCTATCGCGTCTTTAATCTTTTCAGTATTAAAGCGGCGGAGGTCGCTTTTCAAGGACTTGGAGATCCGTCTATTGAGCTGCCGGTATTTGCACGCATCGTCTGAAGACTGCAGAATCATCTTCCCCGCCTCTCCTTCATGAGCTTGAGAGTCGAATCAGAGAGCCTCTTGGTCTTATCTGTACGGCGAGTCTTGAAGAACTTAGACCCGACCGTATGAACAGTTTCCACGAACCCATCGTTGTATTCGATCAATAGTATATAATGCAATATATATACTATTGCGTTTATTCTATAGTATAATAGTAACGCATTGTACTCATCGTTATGAACAACTTTTACTATGGCCCCGAAATCTCGAAAAAAAATCAGCTGTTCAGTATACAGTTTTGGTGAGTTGTGCACATATTTTACAGGGCAGTTAATTATTTTTTTCACGATTTCGTAGTTGTTGTAAGTGTTGCTAATATATTTTGAATTTTTAATATTTTTCTTTAATTTGTGCGCTGTGTTTTTGAAAAAAAAAAACAAAATGGCGGCTGGGTAGCTATGCCACAAAAGTATATCCCCTTTAAATCTGTCAAATTAAAGGAAGTGGTTCTAAATCAAGTTGCAAAATTTGATCAAAACAAATAACACATATTGCAAAAACCGTTAATGTTGTGTGAACTTTTCATGAAAAATCAATAGGAAAAATAGCTAAATAAATCTAAGCAACTAGAAAACATCCAGATGTTTTTTACATTACTTAACAAATTAATCTGCAAACAAAAAAAAATGTTTTTGTGATTAATGTTCTTGCTGATTCAGGCTAATACTGCGACTTTTTTTTTGACTAAATTGTCGAATATTAATTTATTATTGATGATAAAGACCGATCACAAGGACTCAAATGACGCACGAATTTTTTCAACCTCTTTCACCGGTTTGGATTATTTATCACCGGAGTAAATTGAGACACAATAACTAAAAATAACACACCTAATGTTTCTAATAAATGTTTCTGATTTGTGGAATTTTCAAAACTATTGTAATTTTATGATCTTGAACTATGTTTTTTAGAAACTTACAAAAATTTATTATAATAATTTAAGCATTGTTTTTTTTTATATATTTCAATTTGCCTTAAAACTAATGACCAAACCAAATTACTTGAAGAATATAGCTGTAAAGTACGGCTTTGGTGATCAACCCCAACTGTTGGGGCGTAACTCCCAACAGTGAAAATGTTATGTTGATGTTGTGTATCGGGATGTTATGTTGAATGTTATGTTGAATGAGTAGGCAACCGATTTGTGCAAAGATTTTATTGCTACTAAAAATAGGTAATAATGTACAATTAATGTTGGATTATACAAACAGCAACGTTTCACATTAAGTAGGACGAGTTAGTTAGGGTCAATGTACATCGTAGCTCGTATGCCAACATAAATAAAAACCTTAACTAATATACAACGTGTAACAGAATAAACGTAATACTCTTAAGGGGTCATTGTACTCATCATTAAGAACAACTTTTACTAGGGGACCAACTACGAAATCGCAAAAAAAAATTGACTGCCCCTAGTATTTATGTGCGCATAACTCAACAAAATGTACTGAACAGCTGATTTTTGTTCATGATTTCGGGGTTGGTCCTATAATATTTAATGATATTAGCATGTATTAATCTTTTTCTGTTCAATTATATAAAAAATCAGTTTTCTGCATAAATCTTCTAGGTATCCAGGGTAGTCAATAGATACCGATTCACCCATACAAAACTTTGCAAACAAATTATAAAAATTCCTTGGAAAGAAGGGACGGTCACGTCGCCACAATAAAGCGACAGAAACTATTTCTGACTCCACCTACCTTTGATTGCACCCTTGTGTGAGATTCATAGGAAAACTTTGAACCGTTTCCAGTGGAAACTTTTTTCATAGTAATCTTTACTTAAATTTATTGTGAAGGGAATTTATGTGTGTTTTTCGTTGTTCTCAGAACTAAATTCGTAGATTTTCGGAATATGTTACCTAAATAATTGTAAAAAAATATTAACTTAAAAATAACTTAATCGCAGAGAATGACTAAGAAAAAAACAGTTTTCAAACTTTTTGATGCAGTTAGTGTTGTTTATTTTGGTTTAAAACATCGTCGTTTACACTTAGTCGTTTTTTGCAGTTGCGTTTTTTGAAAAAATACTATATTTTTTTCTCTTTAGCAGCTACATAACACCACCCTTATATAACCAAGCACTTCTGGAACACCATATAAAAAATTAATAAACTTAATAAGTATTAAGTACTTCGTATTACTCACTATTATCGGGCGAAGAACCTCCCAGTTCTTCACTGATATGATGATGCTGAATGAATTATTTACGGGCAATTATTAAGTATTTTTAGCTAAGCCTACGTCACAACAAAGAAGTACATTGTTGCTGTATAAATTGCATTGGCAACTTCATGTAAATAGTAATTATGGAAAAAGCCATGACTACTATATAGCCTATACTTTTTGTAGTGCAGTGCAAAGGCTCTGCATTGAAGATATGTATTTAATTTGTCTATGAATATATATAATTTGTGTGTAACATTGTATACGACATAGCACGCAAGTGGTTCAGGTACATTGTAAGTATTAATTCATATGCCGTATATTAATGGTATAAAGCTGAAGAGTTTGTATGTTTCTTTGTTTGGTTGAACACGCTAATTTCAGAAATCGAATAAAAAAATTGTTTTAGTGTAGCATGGCCCATTTATTAGATAGTCAATTTATTTATTTGTTAAACATTACAGATAAAGACATTGTACTGTGAAATGCAAATAAAAAACTTTAAAAGATATTTCATAATAAAAAATACACTACGATGATCATGAGCGCAGCATTAGTGAAAAATGTGACGCAGTTATGCAAATGTCAGCAGAAAAGTTAAAAAAAAAAAAGTTTACTGTAGAAAGCGAAAAATAACTCTCTTTTTAACCGACTTCAAAAAGGAGGAGATTTTTAATTAAGATATATATTTTTTATGTATGTTTGGGCATAACTCCGTAATCTATTGTTTGCAAAAGTATTTTTTATTTGAAAGAGGTTTATTCCGTACCTAATGATCCCATTTATATTTCGGAGATGAGGAAGTAGAATTTCGGAGATATATTCAGTTCAATAGATGTAGAGTGATGGGATCTTTCGGGGAATAGCACTAAAAAGTGGAAAATAAACAACTTAAAAAAAAATATAACCGACCTCCAAATAAGAACCACTTCAAAGTACAACATAACTTTAATTTTGGAAGTCGCTGTCAAAAAACAATCAAAACACACCAGAAACACTACTACATTTTCTTTCTAAACTCTTTTCCGATAAAAAACTCTAAATAAAACATTTTCAAGCCTCGGTTCTACGTTGTACAACTTTATGATTCTTAATTTGTGTTAATAATTAAATCTGGGGCCTAACCACCAACTCTTAAAGCAGTATTACTTCAATATTACTTCCAGTGGCAAAGAGACAGAGCTATGCAGGATGTATAGCTCCGTCTCTTTGCCACTGGAAGTTATATTAGGTTCATGCATATGATGCTAAATATCTACCCACTCAAAAACCTTCCATTTCCATTCACTTCAAATGGAACGGAAACAATTAGGCTCATTAAATTACTAGTTTTGTTCATCGCAGCCAGCGATGCGTTAACTTAGATGTCATAAACAATTTTCAAAGCGTAATCATACACGCATTAGGTCATGTGATTGCATTGGCTTGCAATAAATTGATTTGGCCAAAAAAATCATTTTTTTTATCTGCCTATTTTGTCCCACTGATAGGCAAAACTTCTTCCAGATCCTTTTTGTGCCAAGCCACCTAAGATGTGATTATGTTGGGATGTGTATGGTCAAGATTTATTTCAATTACTTTCATCCTACTAATAAAGAAGTATGAATTTATCTATACATATAATAAAACAGTAACGAAAGAAAAACTGTACATTGAGAATTTTCGAGAAAAAATAAGTGGCTTTTGTTAGAAAAACGTAACTGATGACAAAAAGTGACTTTTTAGAATTTTTGTCTGTTTGTATGTGTGTATGGTACGGCTTCACGCCAAAACTACTGGATAGATTGAATTGAAATTCAGCAAAAATGTTCTTTGTAAACCAAGGAAGACTTTAGGCTACATATTATCACGCCGTATGTTACGGGAGGTAAGCAATATTGATTTTAAAAGGTTTTTGTTCGTAATTGAATGCACAAAATGACACGTTAGTTAGTTACAAAACCATTTAGATAATTTTTACACATAAACCTGATAGGAATTGTAGCAATCTAGAAGAAATCAACTTATTATCTACATAATTCAGATACCCGTAATGCCATCTGTTGACCGAAAAAAGTACTAACTATGAAAAGCATGAGAATTACACCAAAACATATGTTTTAGTTACTAATGGTACTTTTAAAACGTCATAAACAGTGATTCTTTTGATACAAAACTTACCGTTATGCATTTGATGCATAACATAAAAAGAAGATTAGGTCTGATTGCTCCACTGACGTTATTTTAATGGTTTTTTGAACTCAACCTGTAAAGCACTTTGGTTGCTTCTGTACACTTGGACGGAGCTAAGCCGGCAAACTTAGCCAGGACACCTACACACAACGGAGTCCATACTCTACTCTATCCGTTGCGGGTTTTTTTATGGATGGGAAATCATCAAAATGACTTCTTCCGCTCTGGGTAGACTGGAAAGGAGTGTGAGACTCTTACTGACTAAAACCCATCTGTGTTTCTCCTTATGATCTTTGCGTTCCAGGGTCACGGTGACTCTTTCGAACAAATTCCGCAACTCTAGCAAGTTCTGGCCCTAACGGGCCCCGTCTACTTAGCTGACATCTCTTGGAGGCGCGCATGGAACACAACGCTTCGTCGACCCGGACCAGTGGCGTTATATAGGGTGTAAAGCTCCATCTCTCCTTCTCGCTCGAACGACTCACGCTTTAACACGTCATGGTAGGGCCGCTGGTTGTTATCGGGCCGCGAGCCACCCAACGCTCGCCGTCCGCAGGCCCGTGCCTACGGTAGCCGAGAATCGCCCTGCGACTCCTAACGCCCGGGGCGTCTTCTTCTGTTTCGGCGGCTAAGGCGTGACGTTTGCCTCTCCTTCACGCGGCCCGGCCCTTCCTTTACTAGCATTACTGTTTCACAAAAGGAGGTAACGGCTTCCCACGCCTCCGCGCTCTGGACCATGGAGTGAACCAGAGCCGGTAGCGAGAGGTCGCCGTCGCTGATCGCCTCGACGAGGACGCGGCGGTGCTCCGCCCAAGCAGGGCAGACCTTCACCGTATGCTCCGCCGTATCCTCTGCGGGGGTTGACTTCTCTTCTGGTTGGTTTTCCCATGGACAAGTTTATGTAGCTCTATCGCGTTTTAACAAACTTAGCAAATCATAATCCACAGGCCAATTTCGCTCACTGCTGAGCATAGGCCTCTCTTTTCGTGTGCCCATCCCCACGTTCCTGTGCCAGCCTCATCCAAGTTATACCCACGATGGTAACAATATAGTCCGCCCATCTCGCCGCCGGCCGACCAATACTTTTTCTTCCAGTCCTCGGACGCCACTCAGTCACTGCCTCACTCCACCTATCATCACCGCGCCTTGCCAAGTGTCCTGCCCAGCTCCACTTTAGTTCTACTATTCGTTTTCCGATGTTGAAAACCTTTGTACGTCTTCGGATCTCGACGACGTACCTCTACCAAGCATGGAACGCTCCATGGCTCTCTGTGCAACTATCAGTCTGTAAACAGCCTCCCGCGTGAGCGTCCATGTAAGTAAGTAAGTCATGGTGGGAAAAGCACACCGGTTCTAAAGTCGGGAATTCAGACATTGCGGAATTCAGAATGTCGTCTATTTTGATAAAAGTGGCCCATCCAAGGTGTTCCTCTGGATACCTCCGTCTGTTGAATTTCTTTGGCAATTGAAAGGATATCGCCAAGATAAACATATCGGTTAATCATCTCCAACAATTCATTTCCAGATTTGAATCGCGGAAGGTGTCTGCCATAACCTTCGTCTTGGTCATATATATCCCAAGACCCAACTTAAAAGAAGCATCTTAAAGATTTTGAAGCATTTTCTGGGGGTCATCGAAGTTCTCAGTGAAAACCACAAAGTCATCTGCAAATCTTAAGTGAGACAGTTGGGCAGAAAATTGACGAACCGGCAACACACCGGTGTGCGCCGAATTAATCGCGAATTTAATGTTTATTACCAATACCCACATTTTTAACGACATATTCTAGGACTGCTGTGAATAGTTTCGATGAAATGAAAGAAGCATTTTCATTTCAACGTTTCTCACGAAAAATTATTTCAACAGAAGAGGTGATACTCGACGGCGCGTTGTATTCCACGCGCGTCACAAAAAGATGTCAGCATAAAGACGACGCCCGCTAAGGCCAGTGCCTGCCAGGGTTGTGGAATTTATTCGAAAGAGTCACCGCGGCCCTGGAACGCAAAGGGCATTAGGAGGAACACAGATGGGTTTTAGTCAGAAAAAGTCTGACACTCCCTTCCATTCCGCCCAGAGCGAAAGGAGTCATTTGATGTTTTCCCATACATAAAAAAAGAGGCAAGCAATGATAGGTATTGACTGTTCGTATTAGATATATGAACACATTGATCTTACCTAGCCACATCATTTTACAATACATACACGCGAACGAAGTCGCGGGCAACAGCTAGTTGCAATTAAAACTACATAAAATATCCTACTCTTTATTATGACGCAGTTTGTGCAATTATCTTTTCTATACTTAAGTCATATAAATCCATATTGATATTTAATTTACGAAAGTATGTAACTCTGTCCGTCTGTTTTACGCTTAGACGGCTAAACCACTTTTTATTGATATTGGATATATAGATAGATTAGATCTTGTAAAAGACCATGCGATATTTTTATCCCGACAATACGTTCCCTTGAGATAATATCCGATACTCAGGCTAAGCCGCTGTAAGAAGCTAGTGCTATACAAAATTTCCAGTTGAACCTTATCATAACGGCATAATATGTAGCAGCTTTTTTGCGATTTCTAAAATGTGCTTAATAAATTGTTATGACGTCGTGGGGTTGCGGAATTTGTACGAAAGAGTCACCGTGGCCCTGGAACGCAAAGGGCATTAGGAGGAACACGGATGGGTTTTAGTCAGTAGGTAAGAGTCTGACACTTCCTTCCGCTCCACCTAGAGTGGAAGAGTAATTTGATGATTTCCCATCCTTAAAAAAATAGGTTACGTGGGGAAACCGCTATGTCCTAGAACAACACCCCAAGACATGTGACATCCACTAACCCTCTCAGGCGGTCCGTGGGGTGTATTACAGACCAGTCCCTATCACAGAGGAGGCCTATGTCCGAACAGTGGGAAAATTATATTTTGCTTATGCCACATATGCTATGCGAATTTCGTGATTGAATTCGATTCGATTTGTACCTACTACCTATCTACGTACGAAAGATAAAGGATCTATTTTCTAATAATATTTAAAAAAATTGTATACCTAAGTAATTTTTTTTTCGTTGCCCCACACTAGGAATTTCTACTATATCATGGGTGGGTTTACAACCATACAAACTCACAGACACAAACGGCCAGGCCCGGAACAACTATCTGTAGGCCATTCAAATATTTGTTCCGTGCGGGAATCAAACCCGCGACACGCAGCGCAGCAGCCGATCGCTCAAGCATTGCGCCAACCGTGTCGTCAAAACTTTGCAATAGGTATTGTTTTGTACCTTATTTTAATTGTTGGGATTATGTGGTCAAGTTTTATTTCAATTACATCTTATTGTAGAAGTATTCATTTATTGCAATTAAAACAACATAAAATACCCTACTCTATAATATGATTATGACGCAGTTTGTGCAATTATCTTGTCTATGCTTAAATATCATCACGTGTTAAAGTCGTGAATATAAAACCATTAAACCAATCATAATCACGGTCCTGACCTTAATTTATGCATGAGTTTTTTACAATTACGTGAAACATTACCCACAGAAAATAATGTGTCATCAGTCATCATCATCATCATCATAATAACAGCCGAAAGACGTCCACTGCTGGACATAGGCCTCCCCCTAAAGGCCATAATCGCCACGCTTTGCAGGCGGGCTGGCGATCGCAGGGGTACTATTTTTTTTACGCCCGACATCATTCGGAACTGTGACCCTGTGAATCAGGAATGATGATATCCGCAAGAGAACCAAGGTTACCGACATAGCTCGAAGGATCGCCAAATTGAAGTGGCAGTGGGCAGGGCACATTGCTCGCAGAACAGATGGTCGATGGGGCCGAAAAGTTTTGGAGTGGCGACCGCGTACCGGAAGACGCAGCGTTGGAAGGCCTCCCACAAGGTGGACCGATGACCTGGTGAGGGTCGCGGCTAACCGATGGATGCGAGACGCACAGGACCGGTTGTTGTGGTGCGACACTTGGGGGAGGCCTATGTCCAGCAGTGGACGTCTTTCGGCTGATAAAATGATGATGATGATGACCATTCGGAACAACCCATGTGTATCACTAGCTAATTCCTGTAGTTTCGCCCACGTGAAAGTATTTTATTACTCCAAGGAAACATAATAATATCTTACGTCAACATCTCCCCGTGTAAGCTTAGGCGAAGGTAACATGAATGAGCTGTCAATTCAAACAAATAAGGTCAAATGACAATTCTCTTCATACTCCTAAATAGACTTGGTGAGATGTTGACAGAGCAGACCGACTGTACTTATCCATGATCCACCCATGTGCCGTGTATTATACAAACTTTTTAAGGCGTGAAAAGGAAACAAACAAACAGACAGAGTTGCTGTCCAGTAATACCATAAGCATGGATATTATGATACCTACCAAATAACATAAATGAATAAATAACAAAAAAGAACTCCGAGCAAGAATTACAAACCAAACCAATAAAATGTTTTTTAAGTTGCTGCATTAATTTCGACCTAATGACATTGAAATAAGTCGTTTTCTTACTACCTGCTTCAATAGTTTAGGAATTAATAACACGTCATCTTTTTAAACCTTCCGTTTAGTAGATAGATGTATATAAACAAATAAATAAAAAACAATGTCAAGGTTTGTCATTAAGGGCAATAGCCCTGAGTTCTTGTGGTTGACTGGTTATCAATCCGCAATTGTGAGATCACTCTGCGATTAAAAACTAAAGTAAACAAGTGAGAATGGTACATAACCTTTCGTGCGCGATGACGTGTTATTAATTCCTAAACTATTGAAGCAGGTAGTAAGAAAACGACTTATTTCAATGTCATTAGGTCGAAATTAATGCAGCAACTTAAAAAACATTTTATTGGTTTGGTTTGTAATTCTTGCTCGGAGTTCTTTTTTGTTATTTATTCATTTATGTTATTTGGTAGGTATCATAATATCCATGCTTATGGTATTACTGGACAGCAACTCTGTCTGTTTGTTTGTTTCCTTTTCACGCCTTAAAAAGTTTGTATAATACACGGCACATGGGTGGATCATGGATAAGTACAGTCGGTCTGCTCTGTCAACATCTCACCAAGTCTATTTAGGAGTATGAAGAGAATTGTCATTTGACCTTATTTGTTTGAATTGACAGCTCATTCATGTTACCTTCGCCTAAGCTTACACGGGGAGATGTTGACGTAAGATATTATTATGTTTCCTTGGAGTAATAAAATACTTTCACGTGGGCGAAACTACAGGAATTAGCTAGTGATACACATGGGTTGTTCCGAATGGTCATCATCATCATCATTTTATCAGCCGAAAGACGTCCACTGCTGGACATAGGCCTCCCCCAAGTGTCGCACCACAACAACCGGTCCTGTGCGTCTCGCATCCATCGGTTAGCCGCGACCCTCACCAGGTCATCGGTCCACCTTGTGGGAGGCCTTCCAACGCTGCGTCTTCCGGTACGCGGTCGCCACTCCAAAACTTTTCGGCCCCATCGACCATCTGTTCTGCGAGCAATGTGCCCTGCCCACTGCCACTTCAATTTGGCGATCCTTCGAGCTATGTCGGTAACCTTGGTTCTCTTGCGGATATCATCATTCCTGATTCACAGGGTCACAGTTCCGAATGATGTCGGGCGTAAAAAAAATAGTACCCCTGCGATCGCCAGCCCGCCTGCAAAGCGTGGCGATTATGGCCTTTAGGGGGAGGCCTATGTCCAGCAGTGGACGTCTTTCGGCTGTTATTATGATGATGATGATGATGACTGATGACACATTATTTTCTGTGGGTAATGTTTCACGTAATTGTAAAAAACTCATGCATAAATTAAGGTCAGGACCGTGATTATGATTGGTTTAATGGTTTTATATTCACGACTTTAACACGTGATGATATTTAAGCATAGACAAGATAATTGCACAAACTGCGTCATAATCATATTATAGAGTAGGGTATTTTATGTTGTTCGGTATTCGGTAGTTTGGTTTTCGGCTTTCGGCCTCTCGGTTATTCGGCAATTCTGTACCACTGAACTGAACTAGTGATATTGTGTGAACGGATTCGATTGTCTTAATATTGGAAACCGTTTTCTTGACATTTTAGTAGTCAATCTCGTTACATCTTTTAAATGTATCCTTTTTTTCCCACGGCTTCGTTCCCGAGGCTCAATCTCTCAGAACGCTTCATTTTTCTGGACTAAATGTTAAATAAGGCATTCAGAGATAGTAAAGATTTTTATCAGTGACCCTGTGCCCGCGACTTCGTTCGCGTGGTTGTCGGAAAAAAATGATGTTGGCTAAAAATGTGGGCACAACACAATTTTTTTCAATTCGAATCAGTTGTTCCTGATTTAATTAAGTTCAACCAAACAAGCAAAAACAAACTCTTCAGCTTTATAATATTGGTATAGATGTAAACAGAAGTGGCAGTGGGCAGGGCACATTGCTCGCAGAAAGTTCCAGAGTGGTGACTGCGTACCAGAAAACGCAACGTTGGAAGGCCTCCTACAAGGTGGATCGATGACGAGGGCCAATTCTACTCATTTTTAAGCTACGTCCGCATTCGTATTTCAATCGCAATATGTCAAAAAGCCTTAATTTCCGTACATTTTTGACAAAAAGCCACTGACATGCGAATGCGATGCGTTGCTTAAAACTTAGTAGAATTGGCACTCTGGTGAGGGTCGCGGGTAGCCGATGGATGCGAGACGCACAGGACCGGTTGTTATGGCGACTCTTGGGGGGGGTCCAGCAGTAAACGTCTTTCGGCTGATATGATGATGATGATGAGACGAGCAAATCTGTACCTACTAATATTATAAACGCGTTTGGGTGTTTGAATGCATGGATGTTAGTTACTCAATCACGTCACAACAGCTGCGACGAGTAACAAGTGGCTAAACGGATCTTGATGCAATCTGGCACAGAGGTAGATTATAGTCTCTCGTTATAGTTAGTAATATACTACAAATGACGGCCGCCATGGCTCACGTACAATGTTCCACAGCAGGACTAAGTGCGGAAACCATACCCAATAGATAAATAGAATATACAGTTAGTAGGAGGACTTCTTATAAATGAAACATTTGTACCAATTACCCATGTTTGCAAATGAATAAATGATAAAGAAAGATTATGATTAGAGAGTACATAAAAAAGAAACAACGAAATTAGGGCTATAAAAAATAGTAGTTTATGCAACGACCATATAAAAGGGGTTATTAAAACACGAGTGTGAGTATAATAGCATCACACGAGTGTTTTAGTACCTAATTATATGCCGTTGCATACACTATTTTATCTTCACTCATACAGTTGAAATAAAATAAGTGAAAAAATAGTTTATTCCAATATGGCGGATTTTCTCATTGCGTATTCAAATGACTGCGCAGCGCGCGCATCCATAGACAAAGATAAAAGCTGGCTCATTGACTTAAGTCAATGAGCCCGCGCTAATAAATTAAAAGGAAAAGTGTGCTACAAAAATTAAAAAGTTATTTTATGATGCAGTTGTTTAAAAATCGAAAATGTTGAACTTTTTTTTTTAATTTTTACCTATCCACGAAAAAAAAGTACGTGTTTATGCATTCGTTTTTGAACTCATATTTGGAACATTACGTTGTGAGTGTAGATAAATAAATAAATAAATTTAGGGAGCATTTGTCGAATTCAAAAAAAGGAGAAAGTGTGACAAGAAAGCTTATAGCTTTGATCCGTATTTCGATTTTGAGTTTTTGTTTGGATCCGTAAACCATTGTTTGAGTTATCTACTGAAAAATCTCGCCCCAACACGAAAAATAATTTGTTACTTTTATAATAATTGTGTAATTGATACGAAGGTTAGTAACCATGGCGATACGGAAGTAATTGTACCATTACATAATTATTACAGCGACATTTAACCCGTTCAAATGTCGCTTCTTATATTCTTTATGTTCTTTTTTCCTACACGAAAAGCCTCTGACCTGTAATATGTGTTTTCCGGTCAACCTTGAAATGTTAGTAAATTAACCTGTCATTTTATAAATGACATGGCAATGTGCTAAAAAATGATCATAGGGTAATTTTGTATAAAACCTTATCTAACCCTTTTTTTTAAGGATGGATATTGGATAATCATCAAATAACTTCTTACTGACTAAAACCCATCCGTGTTCCTCCATTACGCAATTTGGGCACCAGGGCCGCGGTGCTCTTTCGCAAACCTGACACTAATCCTAACCCTGCACGATGAAGTATGGAGATGGATAGTACTCGTAGATTGAAAGATGATAAACTTTTTTAAAATTCAATATTTTATCTAAAAAAAAACATTAAAGATTTTTTAATTTACTAGCAGTACCTACACCGCAGACTACCTCTATTGTAAATTGTTTCAGGCCATCCAAAGGTTGTTTGGTAGATATCTCTGTCTTTGAAACTGAAAAAACCGCCACTGTACCCACAGAATAGGAAAATTTCTTAAAAAAAAATGTTTATATTTAGTCCGTTAGTTAGATTATCGAAAAATATCACAGACGCATTTTTGGTTTTATCATATTAATAAAAAAATACGAAGATAAAATACATCAAAGACCAGAAGTGGGGGCTTGTGACGTCACTTTCCGGTAAAAAGTGTACTGAAATGTTCCGTTACATGGGTTTTCAACGCCCTCGTCTTAATATTTTGTTTACGTTAAAAAAAAGAAAAAGCACGTCGTTTTTTGGAAGTCTATCAAGATTTTTCAAAAAAATATTGGAATAATAATCTATAAATGACGGACTAATTCAATTCAAACTAAGAGCGGATTTCACCAATGAAACTGAACGCGATCAAGTACATCTAAACTGCGTTCAAGAGTTGTCAGCGTTAATATTCCATAGAAAAATAGTGACATTGACAGCTCATAATCGTGGTTTATACGCTGATCGCGATCGGTTTGGCTTGGTGAAAATGGCCCTAAGTCATCTACCCTAAACTTTGTGTAAAAGATTTGTTTTTTGGAGCTCATAAAGTATAAATTCTTATCTATCTATCTACAATGTGTTACAGAATAAACGCAAAACCTTTTAAGGAGTCATTGTTCTCATCATTATGAAGAACTTTCACTTTGGGACCAAGACTGAAGTCGCAAAAATAAAATCAGCTGTTCAGTACATTTTGTCAAGTTCCGCACATAAATGTATGGGGCAGTCAAATTTTTTGTCGCGATTTCAGTGTCACGGGTTGATTTCAGGGCCAATTTTATTCTACTAATTTTTAAACAACGTTAGCATTCGCGTGTCTATCGCAAACTGTCAAAATAGCCTTAATTTTCATACATTTTTGACAGTTTACGAGTGAGATGAGAATGCGATCGTTCCTTGAAAATTATCAGAATAGGCACTCAGGTATGCGTTGCGCAGTAACACTACTCTATCCCATACTTGTTTTAGTGAGAACTTATGTTACTTCTGGGGGCTCTTGGAATAATGGTCCAAAAGTATCCGATGTTCCTTACTTTTGAGCAACCAAATTGCCTTTCACAAGGTTTCATTAAGTTACAATTTGAAGTTGAGAACTTATACACTTCTGGACACATCTATTGGCCCACCTTGTATTTTCAGTTTCGTTTGGTCCTAGCTAAAATTTTATATTAGGTCGAGCAAAAAGTTTTTATGCAGTTTTGAACCTGGCACATTCACAATTTCATTCAATAGTCTTTTTTTGAATTTCGAACACAGAATTTAAAGAAACAAAAGACAATTTGGAGCCTGTTTGTTGATATCAAACAATCGAATACTAAGAAAACTTGGTTTTATTGGTTTACTTGGATTTAATTCTTGAAAAAGTGATTGATATCTTTGGTTTTAAAACAAACATTACTTATTCTTAACATTAAGGTGAGGTTCTATCAATAATCTATGGATACTTCACCTGAAGTCGCCGCCCAAGCTGTGGCACTTATTCAGGCCGGACAAAGCCAAAGAAACGTGAGTGCTCAACTTAATTTAAGTCGATCTGCGGTCCGAAATGTTTATCGGAGGTACCTAGAGACTGGCGGCTTTGTTCGTCGCCAAGGAAGGCCACGATCTCGGGTCACAACTGAAAGGCAGGATCGATTCATCGTGACGACCAGCTTGAGAAATCGTCACCTTACCTCCATTGAGATACAAAACCAACTTCGCGACTTCCACGGAGTATCTGTGAGCGCTCGAACTGTTCGGAGAAGGTTAAAAGAACGCGATATGGTACCACACAAGCCAGCTAATGGGCCCAAACTAACGCGAGCCCACCGAACAGCGCGCCTTCATTTCGCACGCAGTCATTTAAATTGGACACAGCAAGATTGGAGCCTTGTACTCTTTTCTGATGAGTCTAAAATTGTGTTACATGGCAATGATGGAAGGAAGCAGGTCTACCGACGTAAGGGAGAGCGTTTCGCACAATACTGCTTTGAAGAGAGGGTTGCTTATGGCGGTGGCTCATGGACTGTCTGGGGCGGTATATCCGCGAGCGGCAAAACTCAACTTGAGGTTGTTACAGGACCACGGCTGCCAACATTAAATGCTGAAAGGTACATTCGTGAGTGCTTAGAACCTCACGTGATACCATACGCGGACTATGTGGGCCCAAATTTCCTTTTTATGCATGATAATGCAAGAGCCCATGCGGCCGGCATCGTCAGGGAATATCTTCGGGATGTGAACATCACAGTTATGGACTGGCCAGCCAGAAGCCCAGACATGAACCCCATTGAGCACATGTGGGATGAGCTAAAAAGACGTGTTAGGGCTCGTCAGCCAGTTGCCCAGACGATGCAGGAGTTGAAAACTGCCATAGAAGAGGAATGGGAGATGATCCCTCAAAATTTCATAGAGCGGTTGATAAACTCTATGCCTAATCGTATGAGAGCTGTGGTAGATGCCCATGGAGGCAACACGCGTTATTAAATTAAACCTTTATTTGATAAAACATGTTTTTTATTCAAAAATCAATTGCCTTTAACAAGGCGCAAATCCGACTTGTTAGGCGTAGGTCCATGTCGTATGGTATTCTGAATTCAAATTTAAAACAATACGATCGAAAAAGATGGTAAAATGTATCAGGTTTAAAACTGCATCAACAGTTTTTGTTCAATCTAGCAATTATATTTCGGTAGGGGCCATCGAAACCTAAACTCTAAGGTGGGCCAATAGATGTGTCCAGAAGTGTAGTATTCAGGATTACTTAAAAGAGGATGTAAGGACATATTGTTGATGTGACTAGTGCACTTATTTAATTATTATTAACATTACTTTGACATTTATTTGCAAATAATATATCTTAACATTCTCATTTTTATGACATTTTGATGACATTTAATTTTAATTAATCTAGTGACTTTATTTATTTAATATAATATGCCATTTATTAAAATATACTGTTGTATTTATAAGTTCGTCAATAAACTTAACTATTTATATCTACCAAACCTAACTATATACAAACTAGACTAAAAATTACCAAATTATGTACAAACGTGTATAAAAACAAAATAAATCATTGGGCATCAAAAAATTCATCCACATCGCTGTCAATGACAAAAGTGCCCAGAACACTAGCAGCATTGCCGCGTTGAATGGCAATGCTGATTCTTTGGCCAAAGAAAAGCCCAGCCCTCTGGTCACGTGTACAGTCGACAAGTTGTTTGCTGATGTCCCGAAAGACTCGGTGAGCACTCGGACCCCATGGACCTAAAGTTTCAACCCCAAACGGCTCAAATATATAACTCCCAATAAGGTTGTTATATTTGCGCCGTTTGAGATTTTCTGCACCTGCAGCAGCCGCCCCAGCGCAGCCGGGCAGCGCAAGGGTGTTGACACATGTTGCATCCCACACCAAAGGCCTACCCACCTTCCAAGGCATTATTGTCATCCCATCTGGCCTCTTCCCATCGTCGCGTGCCAAGCCATTAGGTTCTAGAACAGCTGGCACCCCGGCGGTGATAAGAGCCCGACGGATGATATCATTAATGCTGGCGTGCCGCGCTAACCGACCAGCGCTCCTACTGCAGGACAGGCCATGGTGTCCGAGGCGGTCGACTGCTTCACCGCATTGACAACGATGTGGAGCTCCGCTAGGAGCACCCAGACGCAGACACGTAGCGATCCGGAAAGTACCGTCACTCAGCATGGTACCTATGTTGGGTGACGGTAGGGCCTGTAGCCAAAGACCCGACTCCCATTCACCCACAGCCAGCAGGCGGGCACGCTCCGCAGTATTGGTGGACGTATTTATGAGGTTATTCCGTACCAACCTGCAGAGCGGCTCGTCCCATTGTCTTTGGGAAAATGGGTTATCGGGCAAAGCCGTATTCGGGCAAGCCACTTTCCAGGCGCTCACTGCATCGGTCAAGCACGGCACTTCACAGGTAACCATGGATGAATTATTTAAAATTCGTTTGGTCAACTTTTCAGTGCTGTGGACCGAAGACAGAAACGCCGGTAGGCTAACACTAGAAATTTTGCGGATGCCGAGCCCACCAAAACGAATGGGCAGTGTGGCTTGCAGCCACGCTCGGTCATCCAAAGCCATATTTAAGATAGATGTTAGTGTGCATTGAATGATTTGATCAATTTTGTCCAAAAGATGTGACTGCTTCCATAAAGGGGAAGAGCGGAGAAAATACATAAAATTTGGCCCAAAACAGCAATATTTCATTAGGGTGAAAGCCGAATGTAAATTGATTTTGGACAGTCTTTCCGAAATTTCGTTAAAATGTTTAATTTTGACGTCAATGAATGAAGAAAAACTGTCTTCCAATATTGGTGAACCTAGGAGGTGCAGAGAACTCTTTTCTAAAATTTTGACATCAGGGGCTATTGCATTTAATTTCTGAAGAGTCATTTGTCTGTCGGTATTGTCACATATAAAAATTTCACATTTGGAATGATTGAGGTCAAGGCCGATGGATTGGAACTGCTGCTTCAGGAATTCGAAATCTTTAAAAACGGTGTCTACGTCACCTCCTAGTGTTCCATCATCTAAATACCAGACGTTAAATTTTGAATTTAGTTTTTGAATGATTGGATGGATAGCCAAGCTGAAAATGACTGGCCCGAGAGGGTCACCTTGTTGGCAACCTACTGCAGATTCTAAAACGATATCTTTGTACAATAATTTTGAAGGGTACCTGTAGCATTGCCATAAAAAGCCGTAAATTTCTGGTAATTCTTTTTTTATTTCAGCCAACAAAGTGTCCCTGTTAACGGAGTTGAAGGCGTTTTTAACGTCAACCTTGAGGATAACCTCACTCTTGCCGGAATTTAAAAAAGCCATATATGCCATTTGAATTTTAATTCTTCCAGTGACATTATTATTAGTTTTGTTTATTGAGTTTCATTGTTATTTTAATTGTGTTTTTAGACATAAATTATTTTGCAAGTAATTTCATAATAAAGCATGTGATTTGCATACCTCAAGGTGTAATATGGTTGGACTGTGCTATATTTTTAACAACTTTGTGTAATTACCCATATTAGCAAATAAATGATTATGATTATTATGATTATGATTACTTGTCAACTTTTGGGTTGTTTTTTTTTTATTGGTTGCTGCTTAATTAAAAGTCATAGAACTGTCAAAAAATAAGGGGCCCATTTTGACAGCAGGATACATTACTTTACTTGTATGAAAGAGACATGAAATAAATCTCTTTGTTGTATCCTGCTGCCAAAACGGGCCTTTTATTTTTTGACAACTATCGTAAACATAGTAGTGTAGATATTTCTAACTATCATTCAAACGAGCTTCTTGTAGGTAAATCGTGCAAACATGTTGTACAAACAGATAAAATCTAGAAGAAGAACGGCTTGTTGTAATCGTTTTATTTTACCTTATAAAAGATCTGGAATGTGCACTGAGGTAAACTTTGTCTGTTGCCAATTACTCGGCTTGTAGCTACCACTTTCTTGAGGTCATTGACTCACGCAGTTACTGACATTTCTCTTTTCTTTCACTTTTGTCGCTTGCACTGATGAACTAAGCTGCGCATTGTGAAATTTAAGTAGATTTTAGCTGTACATTATTTTCTGTTTATTCAAATTTTTTAACTTATTTTACACATTTTTAGGTAAATATTTCCTAAAAAATACAAAAAAAAAAACATTTATAAATATAAAAAAATAGTAGACCACCGGCCCACCGGTATCGGGAACAGGGTCCAAGCTACGCAGGGATCCAGAGAGAGGAACTTCCTAACAATGCGAGCCGTGTCCAGAAGTACTGCTTTCTGAATCAAGCCTTTGATCCAGCTGCCTAACGTTAGCCTCCCAAGGTTGTTGGTCGAGGCTCATGGCTATTAAGCCGTTGGCTGACACGACTATCGATACAATGATTGCCGAATCCACATCCCACATGTCGACAGCCTCGTGAGCCACGTCAAGTTATTTGATTTGTTTATTTTTCTCAGCTTCCACGATGTTCTCGTCAGTACATTATTTTATTATTAGCTTTATTATTATTTTGTTATTCTCCTCATTGCTGCCACTGTTGCGGCAAAGTTGTCAACAGCCTCGGACATCACGGCCTGTCATGTAGCCGTAGCGTGGGTCGCATAGCGCGGTACGTGAATATTAGCCGTTGGCGTTCCAGCTGTATTAGAACGAAGACGGCATGTGGATATTTACATGGACGATTGGTAGGCCATTAGTTTACGCTACTTGTGTCGATACTCTTGCGCTATCCCATCTTTTTAGCTCTTAATGCTGTCCTGGCGCGGTCGCTGCGGCTGCAGAGAACCTCAAGCGGCAATTGTATTTTTGAGCCGTTTGACCACAGTTTGGCGTTGAAACTCTCGGGTCGCGGTGGGGTCCGAGTCTACTCATAACTTGTGTAAAGATCCGTCAAGACGCTTAGTTGACACTTCGCATGACCTAAAGATTGGCTTATAACTTGGACGACGGTTAAGCATTGCCATACAACGTTGTAATTTAGCCAGCCTTCTGGGCACATTACCAGTGGCCAGCGATGCAGAAGAATTTCTCGACGCCATATTTCAGATCAGTTTTAGTTAGTTGCGAGATTTTATAATAAATTGTTTTGCTCTTGTATCAGATTGATTGGCTTGATATTTAAGGGTTGCTTACATATTTCTTATAATGTTAGCTATCTTACTTGAGAGTCCTGTACAAATTATAATTTGATATAAAACATTTATTTGAAAAAAAAGAGTGATTACAAAGCCACTGTGCTTCATAATCCATGTGAATTAACCGTTACTTAGTGTTTTACAATGACATGATGACTATGATGATCACAGATTATGTAGAAAAGCTTATATATATTATGCAGAAAAGCTATACACCCTGTTATATACCCTATTTTTATTTATTTTGATAGCAACATTTGGGAATACTCAACAAATATCGATGCTCATAAGCGAATAAATATTATTTCTTTAAACTTAAAACATACGCACATTTTCTTTACAGCATTTAAAACATAGAAATAATGTCAACATCATTACCTATTTTCCGAGTCATTAATGTCTTCATTGTATGATAATTTAACGCCAGAGTTCAGGCAATATGTTGATTAAGATTGCAGTAATTTTTAGGAAACTGATGAAAGGGAGTTTAATTCAGCATTGATTTTTGTGTAGGTATCAGCAAAAATATGTCTTGTATTTATATGTATCACCAGAAAAAGGCTTGAGCCCGGTATTAAGACTTTTGTTCTGGTACACTGCCGGCAGTCAGCCTTGCTACCTAAATGGCTCCTGAAGACTAGTATGAAGCGACAACGATTCGATAACGTTTTTTCACAGAAACAAATTCTCAAATTGCTCTGCAGCGGAATAATTTCTGAAAGAGGCACAATTGCATCGTTTTCGTAAAATATGTATGCGAGAGTCTTAAAAACATAAATTCCCGTATACCTAGTGTGGGACTACGGTTCATGAGATATTATGAAAAGCTTACCATAAAAATTACCTACCAACCAACGATACCAACGACGACGATGACGTTTACCAACGATGTTTTTCGTTACCGTAAAATATTACTGGCTCTAAAAACCTGTGACTTCATTCATCCGCCAGAATCAATTAAAACGCAATGATTAAACTTTACAGTACGAATATTAATAAGTGGAAAAGCCTATTATTTAACTTTAATTTCATATCGATATCTGAATAATTATTCAGATACCTCGGCTTGGTGGAATAAAAATTAATTTGTAGTATAAATCCGATGCGAGGCGCGTTCACTGTACAGTTTGCACCTCGTTACGTGTGAAAAAATTAATAAAACCTAGGTACCATTGCCAACGGTAGTCACATCCGAATGCGTTCAGCGGACATAGAGAAATTTCTACACTAGAAGCGGCAATCCAAAAAAAAAGAATAGCAGACGAAAAACTTGCACCTTGTGAAGCAATAACGATTGTCTAAAATAACAAAACAAAACAACATTTTGGAAACTTGTTCTACAAAAAAACATGTCACGTGTCCTTATAATATTTACATTTCGACAAGCGCAGTCAACCGGTTTGATTCTCTAGTCAAAGAGAATGGCATCCCGCAATGAAATGGCAAATTGCAATTTGGTATTTTGACAATCGCTGTATACTATAATTTGTTCATAATACCAACTTCCATTGATCTAAATCCTACTAATGAAATAGTAATAGGTATTTATTAAAAGGGTTTCAAACTATAGGTAATAATCATGTTGATTTGTTTTAAAAATTTGCTTTAAAATGTGATCGCTTGATGGAATTTCCTTCCTATTAAGTCAAGGGCATGAACTCAGTCATATCCGTATCGGTCCAAAAGTCTCTATGATTAAATTAACAAAATTTTATAATTTGAAAACTGGAAAATATAGGTTGTTTACAAAATTATGTACTTATTTAATGTTGAATCTAAAAGGGTCCCATTAAAGTAGTTCTGACTGCAAAACAAATGAAGATAACTACTTATGTCCGGTTAACAACGTGATATTATACGACTGCATAGAAGGCTTATCTATATGGGTACTTAGAATGATTAACCTATGTCATTAGAAAATGGAACAAAAATGTATAAAGTTACCGACTCCATATATTTTTGTTCCAATTTTTTATTTTTTCGCTGAGTTAAGGTATTATAAATTTATTATAGCCTATTTGAATGTTTTAGGTAATTATTCAATACCATTAAAATGGCCATCCCAAAAAGAAAAAGCTTACTTGAAAATGCATCACTTCCAGCCACCCTACATCTTTGCAGATAGTGTATCCATATCGATATGCAATTTGGCAGTTTCGCGGCAGTCGGAGAGGAATATGCGATATTCGGCAAAGCCATCGCTATTCTAGCCGATATATACCACGGACGTGACAGAGATTGTGTGTTCGCGCAGTGATTCACCTACCTACTCGTTTATTTTTTGATACCTATTGCTTTTTTGTGTGTTTGTAGATAAATCTAATACTGTTAAGTTGAAATTTTGTTGGTTTTATAAGCTGTTACAATTCAGTCAGGGGTGTTCTGTCAGGGTTGCAAAATTTGTTCGAAAGAGTCACCGCGGCCCTGGAACGCAAAGAATTTTTGGAGGAACAGGGTTGGATGGGTTTTAGACAGTCAAAGTCTGACACTCCCTTCCGCTCCACCCAGATTGGAATGAGTCATTTGACAATTTATTCAATAAAAAACAAAGGGTAGGTTTAGGATTTTGTTGATTTTGAGAAGGAAAAAATTGTACTTTAAATAAATATATAGTTTGTGAAGGTACCTTGTGGCGAAAACAGTGCTACTGTATACAATTTTTTTTGGGTATCTTCGGAGCACTTAGGTGTACCTACGTAAAGGCTGGTTTCTGTACTGATTAATTTAAATTAACAACGTGTCAAACACTACTTTAATGCAAAAAACATGTTTTTGGGCTTAAATAAAGTTTAAATCAATCAATAAAAAACTGGGGGTGTATCGTTTCCAGTTTGTCAAAAAAAATTTCATCCACCTTGACTATCATCAATAATCTTAGTTTTGGCCAGTTTGTTAAAATATTGCCTGTAACCGTTACTTGTCCAATAATGAAAAAAGTCAGTGTCTGTCAAATATAAATTGATTACCAGTCTTATAGGTATTACCTACGTTGAACGAACGGTTATTGACTCCTTGCGATCGTTGATCCTTGGAACATGTTTTGTTAGAAGAATCATTTTATCAAAAATAATAAGGGATATTTTTAAATGCACATCTGTATAATTTTAATGCATACCAGAAAAAATAATGCTGTGCAAAAAATCCCAATTGATTAGAAAACATGTCTTACAAAAAAAACTAAAAAAATCATCCAAAACGAGATGACCTTTTTATCGAATTCACACCAAAAATGTGGTTCATACATCGGATTTATGATTTATAAAACAAAAATACGAATTGTTTATCAAAAATACTAACTTGCACTCTAAATTGCACTTCCCTGAAATAGCAGGTGGTTATCATGGTTACAATAGTAGCCGGTCATTGGGCACCCCGACTCGGACAGGTTAGGTTAGAAGGGGATGGCGGGGTCAAGTGAGCGAGCGAAGCGAGCGAACAGACCCCGCCATCCCCTTCGTGGTTATTTTTTTTTAAACCACCCAGAAATATCATTAGCCAAATATTCGTTCAGTAAAACAGTTCTGCAAATACCATTAAACAGTATATCTAATATGATTTATTTAGTGTGCATAATTTGTGTGCAAGTCAGTATTTTTGATTTAACTTTGAAATATTTTGTTCGAAAAAAGGGAAAATACAGATATCGATTTAATTACATGCCAAATAATAATATAGGTATCATCATAGGGTATATCTATAATCCTCTAGGTACCATTTTTTATTATATGTATAGTTTCTATCCCAACAAGATGCAGAAACGATGCAGGAAAGCTGCAGTATTTTTATCCCATGTAAAATAGACCTTAAATAAATTAACAATTAAAATACTTGTAGCGCGAAAACGTACGATGAGTTACTTCTGTCTGACAGTGGTTATGAACAGTCATGCATGACTGAAAGATTAAAGTTCTTCTTTTCGCTGTCATAACAGCTGTGACGTCACTAGACGCTGATTTTTGTATTAAAATATTTCCCGTTTTACATTAATTTAATTCATTATTATTGTTAAAAATCAATATTCACTACTATAAAAACGTTGCAATGGCCCTTCTTTTAAATCCTTTTTTATTTTAATAACAAAATTTTCATAAATTCTGTATTTCCATCTTCCCTATTCTGCCCAAAAACATGCCATTCACATAATACTAAGTACTAGGTAGCCGGTTAAAAAACCGGTTACCCAAAATGTTTTGGAAAAGGCCTTACTTTTTCCAAAGTACGTTGGCGATCGACTGAAGATGATGGAAATATCCCGAACTTAATTCATAACTATTCATAAGAAACACTTTTGAATACAACACGAAACACTTCATTTTTATAATAGACCGTCTTGAAGATTTAATTACGTACTGATTGCGGGTTATTAGAAGATCGGAAGCTATGATAAGTATCATTTCACCTGTTGTATATGCAACTATGTTGCCTTCTCAATGTCGATGTAATTGCAGATTATTAATGCAACTATGACAGGTTATTGTAAGAAAACGATTACCGGCACTTGGTCAGTTAAAATGTGACGACATTTTGTTTCCATTTATAAGGCTACGTTTCCAATTAAAATCAGGCGCTTTAGACAGACAGTCGTTCCATCAGCGAAACTGTTGAAAAGTAAAATATTTTAGGTATGAATTTGATATGCGCTATCGAAATGTCGCTTGTTCACTTCTAAACACTTTTGCAATTCAATGATGATGCAAAAGAATGTAGTTTTACCTTTTTAGTAACCGCCTTCAAAAAAAGTAGTAGGTTCTTCGGTTGTATATATTTTTTAATGTTTTTTATCTCATAACTCCATCATTTATGTGCAACCCTCGTCACCATTTACTGGATTATTCAAACAGAGGGCCTATTCTACTAAGTTATAAGCTACGTTCGCATTTTTATCTCTGACGCTAATTTATCAAAATAGCTTCAATTTCCATACATTTTTGACAGGTATGTTTTCTACAAATCATTTTTTTAGCAACCCACAACATGGTCATCAAATAATAGGGTTTGCTGAGAGAAATACGAGACATGGAAAAGCTTGAAAAGCAAAGTTTTCTTTAATTCATATTTTTTTAAGTAATGATTTTGTTATCTTTTTTTGTTATATTGCCATAGTTCATTACACATTTGGCCTATAGTATTACTGTGTGATCTGAGCCTTACTTCATTTTATTTCCCTCTCTCCCCCATTCTTTCGTTATGGGGGAGGGATTTTATAGTAAGCTACCGCATGGACCCTGTGCAGATTGATAGAGATTTGTCTCCTAATTTTGATCCCATGGGGATTTTATTTACAGTTCATGTCGTATTAAAATAATAAAAATTATATATTAACCAATACAACAGGAATTTATCAATTAGTCTCAATCCACAGGGTAGGTCAGTAAATCGTAAATCTACGTAAAAGGTAGAGGTATTTTTTAAAAATATTTAATAAAATTAATTAATTTGATAAAATTAGTGACATAACATTAAAATTTAATATGGCCGCTTGATTTTCAAGTAAAAACTATTTTATTATGTTCATATTGTGTCCTCTTGCACGTGACCTGTCATGCCAAGGTCACTAGGAACTAGTTTGTCAATTAACTTTTTGTTTAGCAGTGAAACACTATTTAAGCATTAGCATAAAAGGAAGTAAAAAACACACATGGTAATACTAAGCTGACTAAGTTGCCATATAAAAGTGTACCAGCTATCTTAATGAGACTTAGCACAATATAAAGCAATCATTCAGTTTGTATTTAGTACGATAGTATTATTATTTGTGTTTCCTTTCGTGTTTTAGTACAAATGGATCGATCTCCTCGTTATAACTGATTTTGTCAGTCAAGTAATTATAGCAGCTACTTCTGGGACATAATTCCAAACCACAATATTCCTATGCATGCACCCCCTGCATGTGAACCAATTAACACCTGCATGCCTAAAGAGTCATAAAAGTTTTATGAGATGCACGACCTCATCAGTAGACAGTGCGCGGCAGAGGAGAGGTGTGCATTATGGAGGCACAAATACCCAAATCCTCCACACTTCATCACCCCGGCAGAACATCTACCTCATGGATGTGAACTCTAGTGGCCAATCTGGAAATCTCTTAACCGATTGCAGACCCGAGCTGGCCGCTGCAAAACTAATTTGGCCAAATGGGGCATTCTTCACCCATCCCGAACAAAGTGCCAGGACATCCGTCACCTCCTTAGTTGCCCGTCCTGCACAACCACCTACACCACCCAAGATCTAAACAAAGCCAATGGTGTACTGGTTGTCTCTTGTCTAATACGAGTCAATCGACACTAAAAGGAGAAGAATTATACTACCTATGGTTTTAGATTTGGACCATCTTCAATTACATAAGTGAAAGTTAAAGGCCCTTAAAGCTCCTTGACATCTTATGTGTTTTAAAGCTATATTATTGGTTAAAAAAAAATGAAAACGAGTTGTCACATTGTTCTGTCACGCCAGTCTGCGGGGAGCCTTAGCCTCATTTGCAGTGCAGCATAACTTGCGATAAAATCGTACACGTGGTACAATTAATATGTATTGATTCTAACTTCAACCATAGATAATGTAAGATTTATAAAAAATTTATTCAAGTGGCTGGTTGAATGAAAAAAAGTTTCTCACGTGTAGCCTTGGCTGAGCTAGCACTAAGCACAGTCACGTATTTTTATTATGACCACACTGTATCCGACGGCAATAACTTTATTCTAATCCGGTTATAAAAAAATGATCTAGGTACAAATCAAATTACTTTTGAATTTGAAATTTTACGTTCCAATAGTCGAAAAAAATGTATAGGATATGAATACCAGTTTAATGGACGATAGATAAGCATCCGCGTTGTTTATTAGAGTGCTAGCCAACCATGTCAATGTCGACGCCATTTGATTATTAACATGTCAAGGGAAATCAAGGAATTTTAATTGCAATCATTCTAAAAAAATACATTAAAACATCAAGACATCAAGTGTCAATGAGAACGAGTGATTACATAGTTTTTTTTGCCGCGTTGCTGAGCATGAGGCGTTTCTTTCGATTCCGGGGTCGGGCAAAGTTTAGGCATCTGAGGGTCAATTTTATTAATTTTCAGGCAACGTTCGCGTTCACATGTCAGTTGCAAACTGCCAGAAAAGCCTTAATTCTCATTGATTTTTGACACATTGCAATTGAAATGCGAATTCGTTTTTTTTTTTTTGTGACAGCCGGGCATCCGGTCTTAGCAATAGACATAAAATGTCAATGTACTATATGTAAACCTGTCAACTTAGTAGGAGCTAGGCTTAATAATACGAGGTATGTACAAGGTGAAGCAACGCCCTGTCGAGGTCAGTCCGTGGATGGTTGACCATCTTAACATACCGAGATTCCTCCGAGTCTTGAAGCAGGGTTGACAGAAGCCATGAAATCTGACAGTTATCCTGCTAAGGGACTTAATGTACAAAGCGCTCCGGGCGCGCAAATGTATGGCGTTTGGCCGCGCGCCCGCGATACTAAGTACCTATATTTCGGTCCTTTGACGCCATACATTTCATCTTATCAGCGCCCTGACCGCGCGCCCTGTCTGCTTTGTATATAAAGTCCATAAGGGATACCGTGTTTCCTACTCGTAGTTACGAGGTTGTGGAGTTCAGAAAGGCGGTCACTCCATGTCAGATGCTGGTACTTACTCTGACTGAAAGCTTTATGGATGTGATTTCATCAAATGACCATTCCGCTCTAGGTGGAGCGGGAGGGAGTGTCAGACTCTTACTGACTAAAACCCATCCGTGCTCCTCATAGTGCCCTTTGCTTCCAGGGCCGCGGTGACTCATTCGAACAAAATCCGCAACTCTGGCTGGTCGGTTACTTGGGAAAAAGCTAGGTTAAGAAACCTTTGCCAAAAAGCAGGCCTGTTGTTATATCACGTCAAAAATACAAAAAAAAAAATAACTGTTTCGTTTCCAAGTATTATAAAAACCATTCAAACATTAAAAACAAACTAAATAATACTTGCATAAAAGCTTTGTGAAAAAATCAAACTCAAATAATGCAATAAAACATTTCCGATGAAAGTGTAAATAATTCTCCATATCCAATAATCTATTGTTTTAGTATAAGCCGCTGGCAAAATAAAACATCTGGATATTATGAAACATACACTGGTTTATGCAATATTTATACAATATTACGTCCGCAGTTGTAGTTTTAGGATCATTTTGTGAGTTGAATTTGATACCGGGAAATATTTTACTACACACGCTAAATAATTTCAACTACTGACAAATGACAACAATGACGACCAAATGGTACGTTTTCAGTATCAAGCTTTTTTTTCAATTGGTTACATTTACTACATTTAGACTATAATATTATATCAACAAAAAGCCGGTTCTTCAGCCAAAATCACAAAAAAAAAAAAAATCACGCGATTCTAAAATGAATTAAATTTCTTTAAAACGTAAACATAAACGTGCCGATATCTAGCAATTTATCTAACGGGTTCTTCAACCTAACTGTAAATAATGTGAAGTCTCAATCATAAATAATTTGCAAGAAAAAGTATCCCGTTGTCAAAACCATGCATAAAAAGTCTAACGTTTAGTTAGTTTTTTATGTGGCAAAAAACAATAGATTCTGATACAGTCACGTCTCCAAAGGTGACTTCCATGCTGTTTTTGTAAATAAAAATTATAGAAGTTTAGTTTCAAAGCTTTTAACATTATTCAATTTTTGAGCAAAAAAGTTAGTTGAAAACTGTCAAAAAAGTCTCAATTTTCATTCATTTTTGACAGATTGCGATTGGAATGCGAATGCAAATATTGTTTGAAAATTATATAACCGCTTACGCGTCCCAGCCGCGCAAGCGATTCTCGCGCAACACGTCTACGCATTAAATTTCAGTGTTGTTTGGGGATTGTAGTCAACAAAAGACGTGTAAGGCAAGAATATTAGTGGGAAGTACAATCCCCGTATACGCTAAAGTGGTAGTTGGCAAAAAATAAAAGGCCCGATTTGACAGCAGGATACAACAAAGAGATTTATTGCATGTCTCTTTCATACTGTTACGCGCCAGAATTAATGCCGGGTACATAACGTTATAAGTTACTACTAGCGCCATCTAGTATCGAGTAGCAGAACTAGTAGAGTCAAGATCTTTCTAGACATTTCGATGCTAGAACATTCTAGAGTTTTCAATATGTGTTTAGTCGGGACCGGTATGTACTCGAACTTTCTAGATGTTTCTGTACTAGAAGGTTCTGGAATTATCTACCGACCTATAAAAGGCCCGCATAGCCTGCGACCGAGTCAGTATTGAATTTGCGATACAAGCGACAACTTCGAGAGCGAACTTCGACTGCGAATTAAAGTGATCAGTAGTGCAATTGTGATTTATAATTAGTGAGTTTGAGTTGTAATTAGTGTTGATTAATTAAAGTGTCATTTTGGTTATTTTATCGGCTGTTTTTATTGTCACGAACCCTAAGCTCGTAACAATACTTACTAGTACTATATTAGAACTATTATTGGCACTCTGGATTTTTTTTTTGTGGCAGCCGGGCTTCTGGTCTAAACAATGGACGTAAAATATCAATGTAAAGGTATTATTATGTAAACCTGTCAACTTAGTAGGAGCTAGGCTTAATAACACGAGGTGTCTACAAGGTGAAGCAACGCCTGCCGAGGTCAGTCCGTGGATGGTTGACCGACCATCTTAGCATACCGAGATCCCTCCGTGTCTTGAAGCAGTTGGTCGCGGAAGTTATTTGTAGATCTTTGACAGTCTTTACGGGTTGACAGAAGTCATGAAATCTGACAGCTATCCTGCTAAGGGACTTGATATCAGGGCTCGGAAACCGGTTAATTTTCCAAACCGGTTTTGGTCATTGACCTCGAACCAGAAACGATTGCGGTTTAGGTTTCGGTTACCGATATTTTAACCGGTTAATGGAAAAACCGTTTTTTCACAAATTCCGATTCTGTTGAGCGAAATTAACCGGTTAATTTGAGTTTCGACGGTATAAACAAGTTCTACCTACGACACCATCTCTCTTACACCTACAATATCAACGCTCTCGCTCTACGGCAACGAATACGCACTCAAAAACTTATTGTATTCGACCACGTTGCTGGCGGAGTACGTTCTGTGAGACGTGTGTGTAACAAAACACTTGAATTTCATGAATTGCGTTGTTATATAAGGTGTACATTGTGATTGACTTACGTAAAAAAAAAATATTATTATCAAATGAAATACTTATCGGATAGTCAACCATTTTTTACAGAAGCTGAAGAGGATACAATTTCTGATTCTAATGCAGAGAATGGTAGGTAAAAAAACAGTGCAAGTTAAACATAACATTTAATTCGTATTCGTACTATGAAATCAACTTTGTACAATCTACCTTGTGTTCTAGATAATGAAGATTCTCGGTCTTTGATATCATTAAAGAAGCGTTACAGAAATGTAGTTGATTCAGGTGCAGTAACAATAGACTGTACTGATTAACGAAGTTCAAAAAAGGAGGTCCTGTATTCGACCCGTACCTATGTGTGTACCTTGTTTGTCCGCGATTTTCTCGAACACTACTGATCCGAATTGGATGGGGTTTTCGTTATTCAAACGCATATTTTTCAAGGAAGGTTATCATTAGGATCTGATGAATATTTTCAGAGATAGACAGTGGAACTCTTCAATATTGTTTGGAGTTTGATACTACTACTGTATGTGTGCTGGGTTGGAGGACACTCACTTTGTGCAATAAAACTCTTGTTCACTTGAAACTATTCACTGACTTACATAATAACGTGATGATCTGCACTGAACTGAATGCTCAAAATGTTCTAGGTCTTTAATACAATCACATGGTTGGAAGTAGCAGCAAGGCAGCTACAACAAAGATTCACAATATTCAAACTTATAACTACAGGTTATTATTTACACTAATAATTGTTCATGATTGATCATTGCAATGATGATAGGGCTGTCCTGCACATTCCTCCCGCCGTTCAACGTCCGCCGCTGACGTCGCAATTTCAGAAGACGGTGCAGGATCGCCGCTCCCGATGGGTAGCACTACTATCTTCTTCACTGGACGTCGCAGTGTTCCTCCTTTCGTGCTCTCGTCCACCGTGCGCACAACTCCATCTGGGCCGGGGAAAGTAGCACAGATGCGTCCTCTGTTCCACATGTTCCATGAGAGGTTGCCGTCTACGATGAGTACTAGATGGCCGACATTGGTTATTGCCTTTGGTGTGCGGCTCTCTGCGGTTTTGTAGTTCTGGAAGGTGTTCTTTAAGCCATCTGGCTCAAAGTATATCGACGAGTCTCTGAGCCGCGCGCCAACTGGCTCGTAGATGCAGGTCGCTGTCATTGAATTCTCCTGGTGCCGCGATGTAACCTGGACCTCCCAAAATAAAGTGATTGGGTGTCAAGGCTTCAGGAACTTCAAGGTTCACAGACACGTGGAGTGGACGGCTGTTCACGGTGTGTTCGGCTTAGATGCTGTGGAGCACTTCTTCGCTCGGGAATCGCTCGTTCAAAGTGGTGGCGAGTGCTGTCTTCACGGATCTCACCATGGGTTCCCAGGCGCCTCCCATGAAAGGTGCACCTGGTGGGATGAATCACCAGTCGATCATCTTTCTCAAGGCTTCTGCTGTAACTGCGAAGCCATCTTCCGCCATCGGTTCGTAGCTCCTTCTCGGCGCCGTGAAAGTTTGTCCCGTTATCGCACCACAGTTGCACTGGGCATCCTCGGCGCGCTATCATACGTCGCAATGCCATATTTTTTTTTTTTTTTTTAGAGGATGGGAAATCATCAAATGACCCCACCCGCTCTGGGTGGAGCGGCAGGGAGTGTCAGACTTTTACTGACTAAAACCCACCCTTAGTCCTCCTAGTGCCTTTCTTCCCAGGGCCGCGGTAACTCTATTCCGCAACCCTGGCAGGCTCTGGCCCTGGCGGGCCCCGTCTCCGTTGCTGACTGCTCGTTGCTGACGGCGCGTTCGGAGTGAAACGCGCCGTCGACTCTGGCCTGACCTGATCGGACAGCGAGCTACCCATTGCTCGCTGTCCGCAGGCGTCAGTCACTGCGCCTTGCTCAGGAGCGTCAGTTCCTGAGAGGCGCAGCGACTAACGTTCGTCTGGAGGAGGCGAAATGGGGCCATTACTGGCACTCCATTTCGGCCCCCTCCCGAGCAGTGGCAGCGGTGGCGACGGTGGCGGCGGCTGCGGCGGAAGCGACGGCGGCGGCGGTGGAGGAGGGTTTTCTCCTCGACCCGGCCCTGGCGGGTGGACCGCAGGCTTTGCCCCCAGCCCAGTGATCGGCCGGCTTGCCAGCTGCCGCACATGCGAAGCAGTGCGGCGCGGCGTCGCACGAGCCGGCCCTGTGACCGGGCTGACCACAGCGGAAGCAGTGGTCACTGCGGTCCACCTCCGAGGTGCAGAGTGCTCCGACGTGGTTGCCAACCTGGCAGCGGAAGCACCTCAGAGGTCTAGGCTCCAGCAGTTTCACCTGCGCGGAGACCCAGCCCACCAAGAGCCTTCGGCCCTCCGAGACTTTCTTGGCCGCCGACACGGGGCAGCTCACCACTACGGTTCGCATGCCCGTGTTGTCAGGACGGATGGTGCCCACCTTCACCTCCTCTGTAGAGCACCCCCCCGTCCCGACGACGGCAGCCAACACCTCCCCCTCCGTGACGGAGTCGTCCAGGCCCAAAATGCGCATGTCTATGCACTTCGTGGGCCTAGACACTCGGACGTCATCCGCGCCCAAGGACGCCCTAAGCCTTTCGGCTAGAGCGTCCGCGGCCGGACCGCTGTCTGCTCCAGGGATCTCCAGCATCCTGGCCCCGGTCATGGTGACCCTGAGCCGGAGACCCCCGACGATGCCAAGCTCACCGAGGTTGATGGCCTCCTTGGCCTTGGTGAGCGTGTTGGCATACGTCACGCCCCTCTTCACCGCGTCCGGCTGCAGCGTTATTACTACAGCCGCGGTATTCGGGGTGCGGAGCGCAGCCGCGACGCCTCGCGCTCTCTGCCGCCGCCTTCTCTCCCGCCTCTTTGCCATTCGGCTTGAGCCGGGGGAGGTTCAGAAGGCGAGGAAGCCGGGGGGGGCTGCTGCAAGGCTGGCGCAGGAGCCTTCGCCGTCCGTGCAGCCACCCCACCCTTCCTCTTCCTTCCCGGGGCCGGGTCCGGTTTTCCCGACACCGGCTTCGCGGGTGCCGGCCCGGACCCTTTGTCCTGGCCGGACGACCCCGGTTTGGCAGCCACAGCGGCCGCGTATGAGTCCGCTTTATTGCGGCCTGGGGCCTTCGCCGCGCTCGCCGCCAGCGGGGGGCGCAGGGCAATGCCCTCCAGGACGGAGAACCGCGCCTGGAAGGCAGCCATCTCCTGCCGCACCAGGTCCAGCACTCGGCCCTCCTGCGGCACGGGCTGGCCATCCCCCCTGCGCCCCCCTTGTGGCGCCCCCTGTGAGCCGGCTCCCTGTAGCCTGGCCAGGTCTGCTCGGAGCCCCGCATTCTCCCTCTGGAGGCGCTCCGTGGCGGCAGCCAAGCGGGCGACCTCCGCCCGCAGATTGGACATCTCGTCCACCGGAGGGCCCACCTTTTTTTTTTTTTTTTTAAGGGGGGAAATCCTCATGGATGTCGGCGGAGGGGTCTGTCAGACTCTTACTGACTAAAACCTCCCCGGTGTTCCATCTTCCACCTACGCCGGGGATCGCGGGAACGTATGCGACTTCCGTAATCCCCGGCTGGTGCCGGCCCGCCTCTGCGGGCCACATCTCGTAAGCGGGGGGAGTGAGGTGTTTAACTCCCCCCGCGACGTCAGAGGGGCGCACGGGAACACCACGCGCCGCCACCTCGGGTCCGGATGAATGGGGGGCAACGGACATCCATCATCCAAGTCCGCCGCCCCTGGACCCAGTTAGGGGGGCAGAAGGAGGGCAGCGTATGCCCTCCTCCGACGCCCGGTGCGCCTGCTGCGGGCCGGGTGAGCACTCGACATCTCCCTCTCCCTTTCCGCAGCCTCCTTCTGCGCGATGACAGTTTCGCAGAAGGAGACCACCGCGTCCCAGGACTCCTCACCGCCGACCATAGAACGGACTACAGCCGGCAGCGAGAGGTCACTGCCTACCACAGAGACGAGGGCACGGCGCGGCTCCTCCCAGGCGGCACACTCTGCCAGCGTATGCCGCGCCGTGTCCTCCCGACAGTTGAATAAAAGTGCCGTGAATGCTTAAAATGTGGAACTTTAACCTTGAATAACTTATTAGCACACATAGGATTTATCGGGTTTGAAATTTATTGCAGTACCTAGTTGATCTGTCAGAATGTTTCTTAATTTAAATTTCATCTGACTGAATATGTAGAGATTTCTTCTAGGCATCGCGACAAGCTTTTATTATAATTTCAATTTTGTAAAGTCATAAATGAATGTGGTTAATGTGATTTATAATATTTTTTTGATCTTTTAGTAAAGAGAGTTACCTAACGATTCACACACTTTTGTTAGTGAGGCACACGGATGTCGCCGGTGGCTCGATCACTGTGTGGTTTCGAGCGCTGCGCTCACAACTATCGATCACGTGACTATATTATACGATACATACTGGTCTGATCACTATCCCTTGCAGTTAACTTGTAATTTGAATTTAATAAAACCTAAAATTATAATGAATAGTGTTGGTAAAAATAAAGTGGTCTGGGGAGATAGGCAGGCTTGTCAAATTGAAACATATTATCATTTTTGTCATACGAAGTTAAGGGATATTGACTTTCCAGCCGATTTTGCTACTTGTGCGGATAAAATGTGTAACTGTACATTTCATAAATCATTAATTAATGATATGTATAAAAGTATAGTGCAAATACTGGCTGAGGGCGCGAAATATTCATATAGTGCGGCTTCAAATTCCGGTAGGGGTAAACACATAATAGGCTGGAACAGACACGTTAGAGAGGCTCACGGTAAGGCGCGGCAATGTTATCAGAATTGGCTATTGTATGGGAAACCGAGCTCTGGACGGTTATACAATGAAATGGCAGAGTCTAGGCGATTATTTAAGGTAAAATTGAAATGGTGTCAAAATAATCAACAAAGGATTAAAATGGATATGATAGCACAGCACCATTCCAATCATAATTTTTCAAAATTTTGGAAATCAACGAATAAGTTGAATCTGAAGCCGAGCCGGCCCGTGAGCGTCGAGGGTGTACACGAGCCGGATGATATCGCGAGATTGTTTCAGCAGCATTTCAGGGTTGAACCGTTTTTGAGGCCTGCACAGTCGGACTTGTTGTCGGTGTCGAGTGCTGGGGCTACATCTGGTGATGTCAAGGTGAGGTTCACTGCAAAGGATATAGCTTTGGTCATAAAATCTATGAAGAGAGGAAAGTCTCCAGGACATGATAGCCTCAGCATTGAGCACTTGCGGCATGCTGGGATACACTTACCTAGGGTTCTAGCTTTGTTATTTAATCTGTGTGTCAGCCACTCCTACCTACCTGATGATCTCATGTTTACTGTTGTTGTCCCTATTGTAAAAAATAAAACCGGTGATGTCTCGGATAGGTTAAACTATAGGCCTATCTCGTTAGCTACGGTTATAGCGAAGGTGATGGACGGTCTGCTTGATGGCCATTTAACTAAACATATAAAACTGCACGACGGTCAGTTCGGTTTTCGGACTGGTCTCTCCACGGAAAGTGCGATCCTGGGCCTCAAGCAGACCGTGCACTACTACACCGCGCGTAAGACGCCAGTATACGCGTGTTTCCTAGACCTGTCCCGGGCTTTTGACATGGTCTCATACGACCAAATGTGGACCAAAATGCGTCAAGACACTAGTCTGCTCCCTGAGATTGTTTCGATATTTGAGTACTGGTATAATAATCAGAAAAATGCTGTTAGGTGGGCCGAAAGTAGATCGGACGAGTACAGGTTAGAGTGTGGGGTGAGGCAGGGGGGGTTGACCTCACCGAAACTTTTTAATTTGTATATGGACCGCCTGATTGGAGAGCTGAGCAGCACAGGAATCGGATGTCATATAGATGGAGTTTGCGTTAATAATATTAGCTACGCGGATGACATGGTGCTGCTCAGCCCTTCAATCGGCGCGTTGCGTAAGCTGCTTCGTATATGTGAAAGGTATGCGGAGGCCCATGGGCTCAGATACAATGTGAAGAAAAGTGAGGTTATGGTTTTTAGAGCACCCAAAAAAGATTTCTCAGACGTACCACCCGTCTCACTATATGGTACACCTTTAAACAGAGTCACTCATTTCAAGTATCTGGGCCACTGGGTCACCGACGACCTCAAAGACAACATGGATATGGAGAGAGAGCGTAGGGCGTTGTGTATCCGCTGTAATATGTTGGCTCGCAGATTCGCTCGTTGCACTGAACAAGTGAAGGTCACACTATTTAGGGCTTTCTGTCAAACCTTCTACACGTGCAGTTTGTGGGCTAAATACACGCAGGGGACGTACAATGCCCTGCGTGTACAGTATAATAACGCGTTCAGGGTGTTGATGGGGCTGCCGCGCTACTGTAGCGCGAGTGGCATGTTCGCAGAGGCGCACGTGGACGGCTTCCATGCCATCATGCGTAAGCGCTGTGCATCGATGATGGCGCGGGTGCGCGGCAGCCCCAGCGACATTCTGGCCGCGTGTGCCGGCCGCTGGGACTCGGAACTGATGGCACACTGGATAGGCCTACACGCGAGAGCAAGCGCCTAACCACAATAACTTTTTTGTACCTTAACTAACACTAGGCTAAGAACATTGTTACTAACTACTTTGGATTTGTATTTTTACTAACACTAGGTTAAGAACATTGTTACTAACAAATTTATGGACCAAGTCTGAATTAAATATTATTATTATTATTATTATTATTATTAGGGCACTTAAATAAAAGCTTTTTTAAAAGGTTTTTTTATCATTATTTTATTTTATATTTTTTAGTGTCAATCGATAGTTATCGATCAATACGAAAGTCCATCTATAAAACGGAGAGTCCTTCAACAGAAAAACTTAAGGAACGGGGAAAACTATTACCCCTGGATGTGGCATCTATTTCATGGTGGGCCTACCAACTGCCTATCATAAACGAATGCGTATACAAAATTTCAAGTCCCAGCAATTGAATATTGAGGAGTTCCATAGTTCGAAGACAACCCTGGACGTGGCATCTATTTCATGGTGGGCCTACCAACTGCCTATCATAAACGAATGCGTATTCAAAATTTTAAGTCCCAGCAGTTGAATATTGAGGAGTTCCATAGTTGCAGCATCATCAGGTCACGTTTATGATTAACATGCATTGTCATCGGTTCTGGACCAGCGTGCAAAATTTCAGCTCAATCGGATAACGAGAAGTGGGTCAAATTAAACTTGCAAGATTTGTAAACATACATACAAGTCAAGTTAAATAAAAGCTTAATAATTAATAAAAAATGCATTTACGAAGCCTGTATACATTGTTTGAAAGTTAAAATTTACACACTAAGCAATGGAATGTGCAGTAAAATATGTACTTAGGTATACTTTACAGCTTTTTAATTTCCATATAAAATAAATAATAATATCACCAAGGAGTTTCACAATCCTAGAATAAATAAGCTGAATGATCGAACCTCATTAGAAGCGCTTTTGCTCAATACGTTTGTCTCACTTTAATACTAAAGAAAAAATGAGAGAAGAATAATAAAAATAAATAAATTAAAGGTGTACTTCTAATTTTCACCACGCAATTGTTTGCAAATTCGCACCATTTTCATATTAAATTAGAAACGTCAAAGATTGTTGCGACTTTCCGACTGATATCTATAAAAAAGATGGTTTCATTACCTATTGTACTTTTCTCTCGCAAATGTATTGAAAAACGTTGTATGACAAACGTGCAGAAATTGGTTTTTACAAACTCGTGACTATGATAAACCCTTGACTTCGTCTCGGGCTTACATTCGTCTACTCGTTTGTTAAAACCAACTTACTGCACAAAATATCATAAATAACTATTATTCTTCTTCTTTCTTCCCATGGTTAATGTTAGTATAATGTCTATGTTATATAAAACACGAATTAAATAGCGGCCGCACGACATTTGTATCTGCGGCGATTCGGCAAACGACGAAAGAAAACAAACACGCACAAAAGTAAGCGCGCGAGAATGTGACAAACGGCAGCGGCAGGCTTGCGTCTGAGTAAAACCGGTTTATTCAGGTTACCGTGAGTTTTCAAATTCTATTCTCTGCATTAACCGGTAACCAAAATTATTAAGGTTGTGTTGAAACCGTTTTTGTAATTAACCGGTTAATCGATGAACGGAATTATAACGGTTTTTTGAACAATATTAACCGGTATTTCTAAACCGGTTCCGAGCCCTGCTTGATATACACACGAAGTGCTCCGGGCGCGCAAATGTATAGCGTTTAGCCGCGTGCCCGTGACGCTAAGTACCTATATTTCGGTCCTTTGACGCCATACATTTTATCTTATCAGCGCCCTGACCGCGCACTCTGTCTGCTTTGTTTGTATATCAAGTCTCTAAGGGGTAACGTGTTTCCTACTCGTAGTTACGAGGTTGTGGAGTTCAGAAAGGCAGTCGCTCCATGTCAAATGCTGGTAAACCTACTCAGCTGCATACGTTAAGACTGAAAGCCCGCCGACCTGGGGTCGGTTTTTTTTAATGGATGTGATTTCATCAAATAACCCTTCCGCTCTGGGTGGAGCAGGAGTGTCTGACTCTTATTAACTAAAACCCATCCGTACCCTTTGCGTTCCAGGGCTGCGGTGACTCTTTCGAACTAAATCCGCAACCCTGGCAGGCTCTGGCCCTAACGGGCCCCTACTCCTATGCTGACATATCTTAGAGGCGCGCGTGGAACACATCACGCCGTCGGCCTGGGCCTGGCTTTGATCGGACAGCGAGCCACCCAACGCTCGCCGTCCGCAGACCCGCACCTACGGTGGCCGGGAATCGCCCAGCGACTCCCGACGACGCCCAGTGCGTCTCCTTATGCCGGACGGCTGGGGTGTCTCTCCCTCACGCGGCCCGCCCCCTCCTAGCATTACTGCTTCGCAGAAGGAGGTGACGGCTTCCCATGCCTCCTCGCTCCGGACCATGAATTGAACCAGGGCCGGACGCGACAGGTCGCCGCCGCCGATCGCCTCGACAAGGACACGGTGGTGCTCCGCCCATGCGGGGCAGACCTCCACCGTATGCTTCACCGTGTCCTCCAGGCGATCCTCGCAGTAGTTTCGCAGCTTTGAAAATTATTCAATTTTGAAGCAAATAAAGAAAACATTAAAAGATCATGTCTATATGTCATTGCCCTCAAGACGAGTAACCAAAAATTATTGCCCTTGGACCTGAAGTGGAACGGTCCCTTCAAAGTTCAAGATACACAAAAATAAATATAAGTAAAGGGTAAAAAATAACATAAATATGCTAATCATAAACTTTCGGTTGCTATAAAATATTGTTAGACGGACGTTCTCTCGAAAATTCGACAGACTAATTTTAACGAAACGGATCCTAATTAAATCTACCCAATTCTTAACAAGTTGAGGTTTTCAAATTGGAATTTCTTGAATCAACGTGGAACAATTTAAAGTGGCAAGGTTTTAATTAGTTTCACAAAATATTGAAGGAACTTTTGGTACATTGGTGATGTTACAGTCACGGTTAAATATGGAAATAGAAGTGTGTAAAGTTGATGTGTATTTTGTTAATTAATCAATGTCTAGACCGATCTTTTGACGAGTTTCTCGCTAGATTCAATTTCAGTACAGCAAATGTATTTGATTAAAACTTATACATTACATTAACTTACACGCTATCTCCGACCCACGGCATCGCTTTTACAGTTTAGAACACAAAATCTTTGCATTTTTCTGAATAAATGTAGCCTATGACACTAAGCCCTTATAGTATTGCATTCCATCACTGAAATAATGTTTATTATCGGATCAGTATGTACCTCCAAAGGGTCGCTCCAAAGTCGCGAAAACATTAAAAAAATAATAAAGTATAGGTATACATCCAAATTGATAACCTCCTCCTTTTTAATGTCGATTCAAATTTTTCTACAAAGACTAGACCAAAAAACCCGATCAGACACCAATCATTTAAATCAAAATTAGTATAATACGAAGTGGCTACGTAATTAGGTATTTAATTGATCAATCGTCTAACTACATCTCCTAACTCGTTTTTGTGCACTAGGAAAAACGTGCAGCAATATTAGTCAGTACCTATTAAATTATAGATAACGGCACAATAAAAATAAAATAAACATTTCCGTTTAATACTAATTGAATTCACGTAGTTCCCCATCGCCTTTAGTCCACCCAAGGAAGGAAAACTTGGGGAAATAATTCGTGTAGCAAATTTTGGCATAATTGTAGGGAATGGTGTTTTAAAAAACATACTAAAAGTACTGAAGGGCGGGGGTGAAGCTATCGGGCCTCGTTGCTCGATGCCTCGTCAGGTTTTTTACCTATATATTTTTATGGTGTGCGTCATGCTTGGCGCAAATAAACTCTTTTTCTTTTCTTTTTTTTTCTTTGTTTGGAAAAAATGTGTTAACTTACCATTTCACCTTTATACTCAATTTTTTTATCAGCCTATTCTGTCCCACTGCTGGGAAAAGGCCTCCCCCCACTGCTTCTAGATCTTTTTGTCTCGAGCCACATCGGACCATAAAAAATATACGGAATATTATTTATTGATTTTTTCTACTAATTCCTTATTTTCAACTCAGAAACAAGAATGCGCTGGGAGTGAGTAATCAAAAGGCAATTTCTCAGGCTTAACAAGCATTATAATTTAAATATTATATTATCACAGCAACATTCAATTTCAAAATCCTGTCAAAATGTTTTGAAAATAGAACTGTTTTTGACAGCGATTTGAATGCGAACGCTTCTTAAAAATGCGAGAATTACCAGTCAATTCCAAAAGTTTTTGTTCAAAGTGCAAAATTGATGTGCTTACCAAAAATTTTTAAATATTTAAAAAAAAAAACAAAAATATTTCAACTTCAATATTTTCAATTGAAAAACATCTTTAGAGTAGTTTAAAAAAAGAATTTCGGGTTCAAGTACTCAAATGGTTGTGGTCGACAACGCTTGTCGTTGTAGAAGCCGATTTTACACTTGACTTAAATGAAAAAATACTTTAATTCAGACCTGGATCCATGTTCACTACTTAAAGACCACAAGGTTGTAAGTATCAGGAAACACAGACATCGGCAGGGAATTCCTATTCTTAGCTGTTTCTACGCACAATGATTGTATTTCCTAAACACGTTGTTTACACTTTTATTAAATAATTTTTAAACAGAGTGTTTTTGCGCTCCTGTTAGATAATGACTATGATTACCTACTGCAAATGAAGACATTAACACTTAAAAGTGTATTTAGTCACTAATGAGCTGCTTATGATGCCATCGCCTTGAAGTCTACCAATTAGCAACTGACACTATGAAACATAGCTTTTATATTTCAAATGCGAACATAATGCAGAGATTAAAACCTTGAATGAGCCTGAGGATATTTGATAAAACTGGTTTAGTTTAAAATTAGTATAGGCTGAGAACAGATCAAGTTAAATGATGTGTTTAATTTGATTTATTGCCACTTCCTGTCAAATAGATTTTTTATCTAAACAGGTTTAGGCTTTATAGCATTGAACTCACTGCTTTACGTCAGCCCGCCAACTTTAATTTGAGTTATAACTATAATATGATATTTTTGGATCGTAATGACCAATGTCAAAGCCGTCGAAGCAAAAAAAAATATGTAGGTAACTGCTATAGTAATTGGCCATGCTATAGTAACTGGCCACTCATAACAAAAGAGGTAGCAACAAGGTAATGCAAGCATGAATGTAAACGACAAAAAATATTCCTGTATCAGATAAAGGAATATTTTTTGAGCATTACCTTGATACCATGTCTGCCAATGAAAAAACACATTTACTAACAAGTTTTAAAAAATGAATACTCACCAACAAGATGGCGCAAATAGATAGTTCTTTTTGTGGAAGATTTTAAACGGACAGAGTTTTCTTCTTATTTAATTTTTTGTACGTACTTGTTTGTAGACGAGCCTTACTTCTCGCTTCAGCCAATTCATGCAGCTATGACAGGCGTCAGATAAGGCAATTAAGTACATTTGCCTTTCCTTAATTTCTCTGCTTATGTAGACAATAAATTATACATAATTTTTCATTGCTAGAAAAACGATAATGTCTACAATTCAAGACAGTTTTATGTCATTATTTCTGTTTTCGGAATTATCTACATACATTATGTCAATAAATGTAGGTGGGTCAATGACCGTTATTGCAAATTTATGAGATGGCTTAGTGTGAGTTTTTTAACGTACTCGATCGCGTTAACGTAAACGTTCGCTTATGTCAATTTGTATAGAAAAAAACAGGTTGTCCGTGAGTGACACCAGACGGCGCGGCGGCGCTTATTCAGTTTCAATACAAATTGACGTTTACGCTAACGCGATCTAGAACATTAAAAAAACTGGCACTAAGGTCATTGGTGTCGACCCCATCATATTACTTTGCCAGCCCTACATAATCTAAAACCATTCAAACTTATTCATATTCAAAACTTTCCTACCCAGAAAATTCATAAGCAGCTAAACGCACTCCGCAGCCAAATTTATTCCCCCATTCAACTTGATAAATAGATATGGTACACGCACATAAGTAACACGTCATCAATCGCCGCAAATGGCAAAACGAAGACGTAAGAAACGTAACAAAATGGAAATTGGTGTAATTTGTTCTGGCCACACCGTGAAACACCCGTTTCCTCTGGCCGACCCGCAATATCGGCGGTGTTGCCAACTTGCCAATATTTTTTACATAGACTTCCCTTGACATGAAACAAATCTTTTTCGGAGATGGTTTTGAGTAGTGAATGATGAAAATGGGATGAGTACTTTTAAGTTTGAATAAAAATAACTGATGAAAAATATGGTGACTTTAACCGATTTTTAAAGTCTTTTTATGCCTGATTCATTGGACCGAGCAACGGTTTTGGGTTGCCTAATTTCAGTTCTAGGGCAAAATAAACATCATCTGATTTTTTTATTCAACCTTTTTCCTGAGCGAGATATAGCCTGGGCCATCAAAAATGAAAATCTCCGCATTTAATTTTATTTCAGATCGCTCCTTATCTGGGTGACATCGTAAAGTTAAAATGAAACAACGAAGAATGTAATAACGCAGAGAGAATGTAAAGATCTAATAAAGAATAATAAAATACGTATCTTGGGCTCACTGATTGATTTGGGTTTGTTTTTTATTCTGATCGTACCGGATTTGACGAAATCGTGTCAGGCTCTCTCTGAGGTCAGTGCAAAGCCGATTTTTAGATAAAAACTGTATTGTATTGTATTCTAGATCTCGGAGATTGTCTGTAGTAGAAAAACACGTCTGACAATTATTGTTTTTGTCGTTTCGCTGATAGTAGCATAACTGTCACATACTCGTAACTATTGGTACGAGTACCACCCACATTGGGTTCCTTCACTGCCTCGTGGTTAGTGATCATTCGGTTGCCAACTAGAAAACTACAAACTAAAACACATAATTATGTCTCGTATCAATCCAGGAGTTCTACAATGATGGCTGGCATCCTCAAATTACTCGGAATAAATCTGTCTACCCATTCATTGAATATAGGCACGCTTTTTTACTTTGTCTAAGTATAAAAATGATAATAATATGTTATGTAACATAATAATATTAACAAGGTATACCACTTGAAACAAAATAAACGCAATACCTCCTATGGGGTCATTTTACTCATAATAATGATGAACAACTTTCACTATGAAATCATCCCAGAAATCGCGAAAAAAAATTCAGTTCAGTACATTTAGTCGAGTTATGCTCACATAAATGTATGAAGCAGTCGATTTTTTTTTCGCTATTTCAGTGTTGGTCCCATAGCATTTTTTTTTTTGTGTTTTATTAGTAAGAACAAAATTCTTAATAATTAATTATGATCTAGCCTGAAAGACTAATAAGCAATTTAACTCTAACTTAATATGTTACGTGATAGATTATTTTAACCGCTCCGGCCCCGGCGACACACCGGTGTGTCGCGAATTAATCGCGAATTTAATGTTTATTTACCTATTACATAAGATTTTTTTTTTTGGGAATTTTCACATGTCGGGGCCGCAGCGGTTAAAACTAAGAATACTGTCCGTTTGCACGTCTACACAAGTCCGTAGCACTTTCTTAGAGTCTGATAAATTTATAAAAACACTAAGTTCATGTGTTATATGTATAGCACATCATTGTTACTATTATTAATTCACTTTGTACACTACACTAATTCAAAAGGTACGTTCTTTTAACAAAGTCAGTGTTGTCTAGAAACTGAATTGCCTCAACATTCAAGTGTCGGTGAAGTCTGTGTTCGTGAGCTTCAGCAAATTTTTGAATAACGAATATTCTATTTTAAGGTCACGGTGAAAGTCGTCATTTCTTATGTACCAGGGAGCATTGACAGCATCCCTGAGTACTTTATTATGGAAATGTTGGATTATTTTGATGTTGCTTTGTTTAGTACAGCCCCAAAGTTGGATACCATACGTCCAAATTGGCATGAGAATATGCTTGTATAAGATTATTTTATTATATAGCAAAAGTTGTTCATAATGATGAGTACAATGACCCTTTAAGATGTATTGCGTTTATTCTGTTACGCGTCGTATACTTTATTTTAGGTAACCAGTATTATACTCGTAGGTACACATCCACCTTTACTATTTATATCTACTAAGCCTAACTAGTCAACTTGGGGGAGGCCTATGTCCAGCAGTGGACGTCTTTCGGCTGATATAATGATGATGATGAAACCTAACTATATACTTACATAAGTTTATACAAAAACAAAATACACTCAGACGTCGAAGTATTCCTCCGCATCGCTGTCATCCAGAAACATGCCTAGAAATCTGCCAGTATTGCCACGTTGAATGGCAATAATAAACATAATAACTAAGTAACAATTTCGTACACAGAACAGGAGTTGCAAACTTTTTCCGGTAGTTTTAGCGGAAAAAAAATGGTAGCTTATTTAGTTTGATTTAGGTAGAAAGTTGGGAGTGTGAGAAAAACCTTAGTTGGATTGTGAAAGCCGATATGAACGCCTGACTTTTTTTGCGGTCCACAGATGCAGATGACGATCTCTTTTAGAAAGAAGGTGTCTATAATTTTCTTCCATGGAAAATGGTAAACTGGTAAACGAGGTTTAATACCTCGTGAAATCAACACAGAGAATGAAAATACATGGCACGATTACTTCTTATAACAGAGGTACGCTGTAAGTCCAGAAACAGTAAATCATTTTTTATTTGACTGTAACAGAATACAAATCCTAACTTGATAATACTATAAATTGTGTTTGTTTGTTTGTATGATTGTTACGCTTTCACGTTTAAACCGTTGAACCGATCGTCATGAATTTTAGCAGATAAATGGCATGGGATATCTAGGCTACTTTTTTACGCGATATCCGACGTCCACGCGGGTGAAGCCGCGGGCAAAAGCTAGTACACAATAAATTAAAGTACTGGCAATACTATTTCAAACGAATGTGTTGAACGAGTCTAACAAATTATATCACCGAATTAAAACACAAAAATATCGGGTTCCAAAAAAACTCCTAAAAAGTACCAAACCAGTCACTTTTCAAGCAGTTTGATGCAGTTGTCGTCAGTAACGGTCGTTATCTCTACATTGTAAAAAACTTTAAATATTTATTCAGTATTTCCGGTAAATATACCTACTCTAGTAAATATCTCTATATACCATATATTTACTCCGATGAATGTTTTAAAATTCAATGCAACATACAACAACAAATAATTTAACGTTAAGGTTTTTATAGAACATCATTTTGTTTTTGTGACAATCCTAAATTCGTCGAAATTGGACTCCAAAACACAAAAAAAATAAAATTCCAAAATTTTGAAATTTAGTATTTCCGGAAACTTTTGTAAATACTCTAGTAAGTAGGTATTTATTCCGATGAATAGAATATAATTTTTATGGTAAATACTTAATGCAAACAAAATCATAAGTATCCGGTTTTTCTAGAACACGTAATAAGTATGTTTTACATGTAAATTGGTACAATGTTTTCGTCAAACCTGTACCATTTGCAGGATTAGCATTATGATAGGTCACAGTGTATCATATCAGTTCCGAAAAATTACATCATTTTTTAAATTTTATCTTTATTGACATTGTTACTTTATTTATTTATGTACACACAGTATTGTACTTAAAAAAAAAAATTGTATACAGAGGACAGAGCACAAAGGTACTCCTTATTGCAATAGTAATTTCTTCCAGCATACCTGCGATAGACGAGTGGGATAAGAAACGTAGACATAGTGTGTAAAGAAACAGAGAAGATTATGAGAGATAATTATTAAAATTAACAAAGGGGTTAAATTGTATGTTGACATTTTTGTAAAAGGTAAATTCTTGCAATGATAGAAAGTTACACTATCGCTAATTCTCATGGCCTAATTTTTGTCTCAAAGAAATGCATGGTTTATGTGAGATAGGCCACGAGAACGAAGCCGCGGTAAAAACGATAAAATAAAAAAAACAGATGTAACAACAAGTCAAGGTATAGTTCAGAACCCACCTATTTTTTTCTCAAAAAGTAATGAAAACAAAACGATCATCCCGTTCGGGGACCGCTGCAAAACGTTCCGAAGGTATCAGGAAGCCTGCTATACGTCTTATGGAGAGACACGACCGGTAATGTAGGTCGTATATCTCGGAGAATCTCGACGACTATTGCTGAAAATAATATGCTCTCTTTGAAAAATGCTTGTGCACAGCGCTGTGCTAAATTGCAGATACAGAAATAAACATAGCGTAACTGAGATAAAAATAAAACTGTTAAATAAAAAAAAGATTTAATTAAGTAAGAAAGTAAATAGTTTATTTTCTCGCCACAATCAAAATATTTTACACGTTGTACATCAATATAATTATTATGGATATTGTGGGAGACTGGTGCCTAAGCTAGGCTTATTGCCTGTGTTTCAGGACACCAGGCCTTCTGCTTAATGGGTTACAGTTTGTGCACAGGATTTCACATAAGGTTGTGGTCAGAAATTTTACTAAATATACAAAAGAAAGAAAAAATCTAAAATTAAAATCAAATGACATGGAAAGTATGAAAAAAAAAATTGACAATTAGCTAAGATTATGTGTGTGAGTGTGAGTGTGCGTGATTGTAAGTGTACGTGAAAAAGTGTGTGTAAGTGGTTGAGAGGGATACAGAGGCCTACACTATTACGGTAATTAGAATAAATTGTAAGCAATCCTAACTATGCTATCGTAAATTTGAAAATTAGTTTCTTTTTGTTTATTACGCTTTCATGTGTAAACCGTTGAACAAATTTTGATGAATTTTGGTTCAGAAATACATCGGACCCTGGAGACGGTTACAAGCAATTTTTTGCAAAAATCTATATTACCGCAAGCAAAAACTAAAGCTAGTTTCATGTTTGAAAGCTAACAAGATGCATGTGTCGCGTAAAAATGTTGTAAGTTTAAGGAAGCGGGAGTCAATTGCCCAGCAGTGGGACATTACGAGCTCCCGCTCCCTTTTTCCATATACGTTTGTCTTCTGCTATTGCAGGCCAGTCCTTCAAATAAGAGTCAAGTTTATTCAAGCTTAGCATTTTCAAAACCGAACAAGAACCAAAATTATTCAAAAATATTTCTTACTTCTATAAAGACGATGGTCTCTATAATTCTGCGGACAGACCAGTGATTAAGCTTTAAAAATAAAGATACTTACTTGGGGTCAGAAACAAATGAAAACCTTTTTGAAACGCGTCCACATAAATGAAATGTGAAACCCTCCTGTTAGGTTTATTTTTTCACCATAAAAATGCGACACAAAATGTTTACGCCAAGTGCATACATCAAAGCATTGCTATCACTCAAAGCATTTTTTGTTTTCACGCGGTTTTTAGGTAAAAGCCTTTCATTTTCATACGCATTGTGATAAAGTTTCTTTTTTTTTTCAATTGTAATTTACCAGTGAACAACACGACGCACAACGTATTGTTTTCATCTACTTATTATGGTGTAATTAATTTCCAATTTCTGGATCACAAGTAAACATTTGAAGTAAAGCATTTGTCAAACTTTGGCTTGAAAAACTGACAGAATTCGTCATTAATTTAGGGTTCGATGAACTCCAAATTGTCAATTTAGAAACCGGCCTAACCTAAGGTTAAAAAAAACAAAATTCAAAAATGTCAAATTTATATTTTTTCTTATTAGTCTGCAATAAACTTTTGTTTTTAATTATTTAGGCTGACAACTTCAGGCTTTAGAATTATTTTTTTCTGTGTTACCTACTTTACAGAGGCGAAACTTTACATCGGTATTGAATACATATTTTGTTGTGATAAACAAAAAACACATTTTTAATCAACTACATTTTAAAATACATAATATTATAGCTTTCCGAGGACATCTTACCTAACGTAGCTAGAAAATGATTGTTCTTACCTCCCAAGTTGCTTATGCTTAGGAAACCGTTTTCTGGGCGAGTTTTAACCGACCGATAAAACGAAATTTCCTGAAGTAAATGTTGGCGAAAATGCTTTGGTAGTAATTTATTAAAATTTGAGCTGCCCGTTCTTTTAATTAATCTTCGTGTTATTTAAATTCGCGTTATTTAATGTCGTCGGGAAATAATATTTCCTCAACGTGACAAGGATGGTCGTCGGGAAATAATATTTCCTCAACGTGACAACCATCTGTTTTTGGTTTTTGTTGATGTTGCAGTTATTTTGCATAGGTACCTATTTTGATTAATCAAAAAAATATACAGAATCCATTCATATTTTCAATACAAAACAATTATGATAATACCTAAATATTTGAATTGGTTTTAAAAGTTCACATGTCTAAGAAACAAAGTTTTTTGCCGCCATTTTTGTTTTTTAAAGCAAATTTATAGTGATGCAATTATGCAAAAATGATAAGAAATTGGTATTGGACCGGTATAACTCTTAAGTTTTGGATAATATCAGATGGGCTATGAATTGCAAAAAAATATAACTTAGCTGATCAGAATAGGTACCTACAACATTTTAATAAAACTTTAGTGTTACCGGTGCTATTCAGAAACTAGAAATTCGACACCAGTCTTGCCCAAGATGTATCATTTTACCCAGTTACTGGGTTTTGGAGGTATAAATAAGTATACAATAGTCGATCTTATCGCATAGAGCAATCTTAGAATGGACTAAACGATCGGAGATGGATCCAGGGCTGTCAGTATACGATCATCAAATGTAATGTCAGGAGTACTTAGATCTAATGTTGAAGTGGGTTTTATAGTTAACTTGAACCCATTGAAAATGAACCCTACTCTGCATCGTCACATAGAAAAATTGCTTTAGTTTTTCCGCAAGTTGCAGTTCTTCCATTACTTTTTTTAATTATTTATCTATGTCATCTTCAATTAAAAGGTTAATAATTCTTCATAATGTTAACCTCATTTTGAAATACCATTCGTACTGGATCTTAACTATCTAGCAATGCCTTAGGGCCATTGAATTTATCCTTAAAGGAATGCAGTTTTTCCTCAAAGATCTTGAGTTTTATTTCTAAACAATGACATTGTCATTGTTTTTTTTTATTTTGTAACATTGCATTTGTTTGCTTTGAAGATGTAATTACAATGTCGTAAAAAGCTGGTCAAGAATGTATCTTATCCTGTGCGATGAAAATTATATTCTGAAAAACGTTGTATTCTTTGGGTCTTTAAGAATACTACAACTTGATAATAGTCGTAATTATTTCAGGTTATCAAATACATTCAATGCTATTAGCATTACATTTAATGTTAAATTAAATCCGTTCAATCGTTTGAAGGTCATCCGCTCTTTGCTAGTTGATGATGGGATGTGACCAACTTCCACGTGTCTGATCAATGCGAATGCAAGACTATGGTAACTTTTTTTTTTTACTATGACTTTGACCAGAGGTCTGCAGAATACCTAACTCCTCACTTAGTTATAGCAGAAGTATCATGTTTGAGCTCACTGAAATGGTTTCAATGAAAAGATTGAAGGAAGGTTAGTAACCTTGACCTGATGCCGTAGAATGACCTGGGCTTAAACCACCAACTCATAAAGCAGTATTACTTCAATGTTACTTCCAGTGGGAAAGAGACGGAGCTATACGTCCTGTATAGCTCCGTCTCTTTCCCACTGAAAGTAACATTGAAGTAATACTGCTTTAAGAGTTGGTAGTTAGGCCCCTGGAATCTGCAGAATACCCTACTCCTCACTTACGTACAGCAGACGATCCGTGTTTGGGCTCATTTAAATGGTCTCCATGAATAGGTTATATCATGATATCGGTCAGGTAGATTGTGATCAGGGTCTGATGATGAAGCTGAAAAGAGAAATGAGTGAATACATTGGTGAGAGATGCTCAGCTCATGATATTTTGGTATACGTTGTTATGTAATTTAGGTGAGTGTAGATCGTAGCGTTTGCAGAAGTAGTAATAGGTACCTATATAATAATATTATAAAAAGCATAAAATAAATTCAAAAATTTTAACAACCTGATAAAAAATACTCTAAAAAGTATAAAATAATGTTTTGATCCGTTTAGATTAATGTAGGCTGGTACAAATATTTTGGCCTAAGCGTCTTCATGTCAAGAAACCGCTAATAAATAAAAGAATACTTAGTAAATACAAAAATTTGCGGTCTCCCGAGGCGAAGACGCTTGGCCCAAAATATTCATACCTGTAAACTAACGGATACATTGATGGTTACATATTATAAGCTTTATTAAAATTTTGTATTCTGATTCCTAATAAAATGTTGGCATCTCCATAAATACGTATAATATCATCCTGGTATGCTTTGTGCATGCAAGTTAAATAAAACAAAACAGAAATAATATACATAACTACTCTCAAAGTAACTGGAAGTGCATGAATTGACTTTAATCATGTTAAAGATTAAATACAAAATATAAACTAATAAAAAAACTGTCTTTTTATCGAATACAAACGATTGCTTTTTTCCAAGCCAACAATTTTTAGATTTTTTGTGTATAATAATTTGAATTCAGAACTAAGTACTTTATTGTTGTTTTATTTTGATTTCCGTGTGAACTATTTAACAATAAAAGTACTTAATTCTGAATTCGAATTATTATTATAATTTACACGATAAATCTAATATTGATGGACATGGAAATAAGCATTCGTTTGTATTTGGAAATGCAACGATTACCGAGGGACATTAAGAAAATAGTTGTACTGTAGTTTAAATTGCAATCTCCAATACCTAAATGCATTCACTCGAGTTACGCAGTAAGTGTAAAAGTGAGTGCAGCTTCACTTTCAATTCAAACTTGCAATACAACTTTCATATGTCGTTGACCGAGTCAAGGCGAGCAGAACCATTTCTTTTGTTTGCATTAACACCTTTATCTTTTTTATACGAAGAAATTTTTATTCATTTCCTATGTTTGAGGGAGGATAAAATTAAATATCCTCTTGAAGTGGTTTTTGAAGTGTGAAGTAAAGGTTTATTTTACTTATTCAATGGATAATTTCATTGTAGGTACCTATGCTTTGTGAGTTTCTTCGATCGATAACATGCTTTATTTTAAAACAGAATATTGATTAAAATTTAAAATATTATTAATTTTTATCGGTTTTTTTTCTCATAACTGTGAATTTCTAAGCAACTGCAGGTTACAGCAAGTTTAAATAGTAATGCTCTTAAAGTTGTAAAAAAATAAAAGGCCCGTTTTGACAGCAAGATACAGCATTACTTTACTAGTAAGTATGAAAGACATGAAATAAATCTCTTTGTTGCATCCTGCTGTCAAAACGGTCGTTTTATATAATATTTAAGAAATTTCTTCATAATTATCGTGTCTTACCAAGTGCAACTAGATTCCTTTCAATATTTTATTCCCAGTATTGAACATCTGACCTAGCATCCTAACAAAACGGAGATATCGGTATTCCTACGTGAGAGTAGTTGTTACAGATTTTTCAGACATGTGATAGTCTTGGAACATTGTCGTATAAAGATGACCCTCAATTCAAGATTTTTTTTTTTTAGGCAAACCAACTAAATACAAACAAAGACATTACACAATATTTTACAAGTAAAATAGCATTGCATGCACCTAAATTAAAGGTAAGCACAGCATTTTGTGTATATCTCAATTCAATGATAAATTCAAACAATGGTGGATATCAATGCAATTCGAAATAATAACAATAATGTCAATAATGTTTTACACTTGAAATTAAAATGAATTAAATTAATTAAGATTGATTAAGATTAAGATTGAATAAAATAAATTAAATTGAAAGAGTTTGAATCAAATTATGTAAGATTGAATTACATAAAACAAAATAACAACCACAATTAAACAAGCCAATCAATTGTACGCTACTGTGCATTTTAGGTGGAAGCCCTAAAATGCACAGAAGCGTACAATTGATTGGCTGGGAAGTAAAAATTTTCATTTCGGTACATTTATGGAGAAACTGTACCTATCTAAAATTATATTTATAGTTCAGAATCGTACCATTATCAACAATTCGGGCAAAAACATTTTAAGAATGCAAAGCATTCTATTTAATAAACATACTTTTGTGTTAAAAAAAATGTGATTTGACTACCCATTTGTAACAGCGTCCTTAAAATAAATTTAAATAAAAAACTTGTATGAAGAAAATATTTAATGACTATGCAATGACTTGCACTCCAGAAATCTATCCCAAACTGTGACTAAACGAAAACTTCAACGGTCTTAAAATATACAATCACTCAATCCGTTCATTATTAAAGAGGGTCCAGATGCGAGCTTATCAATAAGGAGTCGTAGAGGAGTGATTTACTCCACAACCCTTGCTTGTCTACCAAAGGCTTAATACCCAATTCTTTATTGCTTTCTACAATATAGGCTTAGGTGGTAAACATTTTTTTTTAAACAATCGTGGACCCTGCAAAGTAAGATTGGAGAGGACATATCATTTAAGTTTCTTAAAAACTAGCTTATTCTAAAATCATAGACATACTACTAAAAACATTATTTTTCAAGTTTCAATCATTTTTCATTTAAATATTCGTTGACACAGTAGTAAAATTTGCTCAATAATAATTTTTTTAACTTGTTTGTGAACAAAATCAGAAAAATTGGCCAAGCATAAAAATGGGAATGAATTTCCGTTGTAATAATTTACGACTATCACAAAGGCAAAGCCACAGGCAGAAACTAAATAACAACAATAATAAAACCATGTATGCTTCTATGTTCCGAAATTTGTTCGAAAGAGTCACCGCGGCCCTGGAACGCAAAGGGCAAATGGGGAACACGGATGGGTTTTAGTCAAAAATACTCTGACACTCCCTTCCGCTCCACCCAGAAAGGAAAGAGTTATTTGATGATTTCCCATTCTTTAAAAAAAAGTAGCTTCTGTGAGAAGAAGATACACAAAATAATAATTAAAAAATATTTTTTTCACGGAACCTTCTTTCTGTAAACAGAAACAAAGAAATCGCTCACAAATCTTTAATGAAATTGCAAATTAAAGTAGATAGCGTCAGAGTTGATGGAATGTCAATTTTAATATACCAATTGCGCTTTTAAGGGACTTCCTTGTCAAAAAACAAAAGATATTTTACCAACACGGTTGACGAATCACGATTTCATCACGTCGTGCCATTTAAGTTTTTATTATACCTTTTCGGAAAAATTCCCACGCACTTCCACGTGAAGTGTTTATAATTAATTAATTATTTAATTTTGCAAGATAACCTTTGACAAAAATAATAATAATAATTTAAAAAATGACTGATTTTGAAATAAGTCTGTTTCTTGCGAGAACTTGTAGTATTTGTTAGTGTAAGTTTATGTGAATTATAAACATTCTAAAAGTAAGCCTTATTTTATGACTTATTTCTAGCCTTATTGCTTACATAATAAGTAGGCATTTATTTGCATTAGGTATAATAATGCCACAAGTCACACAGCTTTTAAATTTGTCACTGATCAAGATGCAAATATCATTCAAATGTCATCGACAAAATTTATGTTTAGACTGAAATCCGCGATAACCTTTTAAAAGTCACGATTTTGATAGCTTTGTGAATACAGTAAATATGCAATGAAAGCAATCATTTTTAGGGTTCCTCTGCCAAAGTTTAATCAACGGCACCCTGTTACTAAACCTATGCTGTTTATCCGTCGCAACTTATACAATAAAAACAAAATAAAATACACAAAACACATTTAAAGTACAAAAAGCTAAGCACAGGTTATAACGATCTGGAGTCTGTTTTCTGCTTTTCTTTGCTCTATCTTTTGAGAACCCATTTAGTACCATAAGAACGCTGTTACAAATGGGTAGTCAAATCATTACTTTTTTACACAATCGTGTGTATACTAAATAAAATTTTTAAAATGATTTTTTTGCCAGAATTGTTGATAGATGTGCATGGTACGATTCTGAACTATAAACATAATGTTAGATAGGTACAGTTTGTCAATAAATGTACTGAAGTGAAAATTTTTACTTCAGTACATTTATTTAGACCTGGATATCTAGCGTTTGCATACTAAGATTCATTAAAATAGGTTCATTCATTTAGAAAAATAAGGACTTGGTATGAAAAGCCGTACCGCGAAAGTGTTCATAAAGCAAAACAGCAGTATTTGGGTAGTTAGGAAAGTTAGGATTTTATTGAATTTTTATTTAAATAGATATTATTATATACATGCTAATGTATAAAAAGGGTAGCTACTGTTTTTTCTGCCGTAGAAAATGTGGAAAAGTAACAATCTATAATAATGATGCCCAAATAAACTGTGGTCATATTCATGTGCCATCCAATTACTTTTCGAATACATCTGGTAAAAAAAAACTTCAACTAACATTTATCAGTTATCATAGACCTTCACCTATATTTAGACAAATATACCTAACCATTAACTACATAAGTAGGTACATCTACACCTCTCATGCAAAACAAATTACCTACTCAACCCGGGACTTAAATTATATTTATTATGGTAAGGCAATTTGCCGCTAATGCAAGCTGTATAATCAGAATTATCCATGGTGAAATGCTGCTTTGCCGGAATGCATTTGCAACATAACCCTTGTGAGGCGAGGCATGAATTTTCACGTTGAAAACATACTTGGCAGTATTTTGAAGAAGGACGTTTGAAATGCAGTCGAAGATGAACTGCTTGTTGAATAATATCATCACAGGTAAGTTGGAGGCAAAATTTGCCTTTAATAAAAGCTTTTAAAAAGACCCATGATGTTGAGTCTATCTAAGGAACTAGGTATATTTTGCTCACGTGTTTTAAAGATCAAGGCCCGAGAATATTGATCATGATCAATTTTCATCAAACTTTTGAAAAAGATAATTATGAATTTTAAGCCTCCCATAAAACCTTTCATGGTAGGTATGTCACATGGTAGTGTGATTTTTTTTAAGTTCTTTTTTTTAAATTGAGGAATGGTCTTGCTCTTGACCTCGAATGTTCCCAAAAAAGAACTCATTTTTTAATTTTTTTGATTTACATTACGCGTCCATGTCTGGATCACAGAAATTCCTTTAACGAAATCGGTCTGGCAAACAGCCAACCAGCCACCCAGCCAGACAGACAGAAAGAAACACAAGTGGTCTTCCGAGGGTTCCACTCCAAACCCTCAAAATTGAAATTATAAGCGAGAATTATGATTCGTGATTCTTAAAAAAATACACTTTTTTCTTTCCAAGACCAAAAGTGATGTAATCTTTGACGCAAACCATTTTATCGTTTGCACTTAGAAACGTGTTGCTCGCTCCTTTACCACTTCGTATATTTACATTATCTTTGCAATATCCGACCTGCTTTCCCATTTAGGTAATCTGATCCTACGTGCTTTTATATTTCGACAGTGTTCTAAGGAACTTTGCTGAACTTGGCATCATAAGGTGCTGGTAATGTTTGAATTTAGTCGGATAAAACAGCTTTAATTTGCTGTTGGTTTTCCTAATAAAATCTGACTAACATGTTCTATTAAAATAAATTGTAGAATTTCCTATGAGTGGAACAGAGAGTAAAGTCCCGCATACCTTCGTTGAAAAGGGAGGATCCTCCGACCAGACAGATGTTGTGTCTGGTGGGCAACTGCCCTTTGATTTGCATATGTTCTAATCGCACGGTTTACTCTGATATCGCGATTTAGGATTTTATCCAGTTAGTCGCAGCTGTCGAGATAGATGGCGCTGCAAGTCTCATTTGTTGATTCTGCTACGTTGATTTTTAGTGGCAATATTAATGTCGCCTACACCTACATCAATAATATATCATAAAAAAGAATAAAAAAGGTTTTTCAAACTTAACTTGTGAAAGTTATACAACGTATCCTGAAATTCAGCGATAAATAATATAATTATACAATATACCGAGGGTAGACTTGCTCATGACATAATCGAGAAAAAAAAAAGGGAAAAAATAATACCGATCTTTTTTTCATTAAAAAAATGAATTCGTTGAAAATTTACACCCCTTTTTTTTTTTTTTTTTTTTTTTCGAGGATGGGAAATCATCAAATGACCCCTCCCGCTCTGGGTGGAGCGGCAGGGAGTGTCAGACTTTTACTGACTAAAACCCACCCTTTAGTCCTCCTAGTGCCTTTCTTCCCAGGGCCGCGGTAACTCTTTCGAACAAATCCGCAACCCTGGTAGGCTCTGGCCCTAACGGGCCCCGACCCATGCTGACGTCCGCTGGCTCGGCGCGCGTAGAACACAGCGCGCCGTCAACTCGGGCCTGTTCTGATCGGACGGCGAGCTACCCATTGCTCGCCGTCCACAGGCATCAGTCACTGCGCCATGCTCAGGAGAATCAGTTCCTGGGCGGCGCAGTGGCTGACGTTCAACAGGAGGGGGTGAAATGGGGCCATTACTGGCACTCCATTTCGGCCCCCTCCGGAGCCCTTTGTAGGGGCTCCGGAGGAACCGCAGTGGAACCGGCAATGGCGGCAGAAGAAGCGGCGGCAGCGGCAGCGGTCGCGGCAGAGACGGCGGTGGCGGAGGTCTTCCTCCTGTTTCCGGCTTTGGTGGGTGGGACGCAGGCCCTACCCCCAGCCCAGTGGTCGGCCGGCTTGCCAGCTGCCGCACAGACTACGCAGTGCGGCGCGGCGACGCAAGAGCCGGCCCTGTGACCGGGCTGACCGCAGCGGAAACAAACACCGCTGCGGTCCACCTCCGAGGTGCATTGTGCTCCCACACGGTGTCCCACTTGGCACCGGAAGCACCTCAGAGGTCGGGGTTCCAGCAGTTTGACCTGCGCGGAAACCCAACCCACCAAAAACCTTCGGCCCTCCGTGATGGTTTTGGCCGCCGACACGGGGCAGCTCACCACAATGGTGCGCGTGCCCGTGTTGTCAGGACGTAGGGTGCCCGCCTTCACCTCCTCTGCTGAGCACCCCCCTGTCCTAACGACGGCGGCCACCACCTCCGCCTCCGTGACGGAGTCGTCCAGGCCCAAGATGCGCATGTCGATGCGCTTGGTGGGCCTGGACACTCGGGCATCGTTCGCGCTTAGGGACGCCCTGAGCCTTTCGGCTAGAGCGTCCGCGGTTGGGCCGCTGGCTGCCCCGGGGATCTCCAGCATACGGGCCCCAGTCATGGTGACCCGGAGCCGAAGGCCCCCCACGATGCCCAGCTCACCAAGGTTCACTGCCTCCTTCGCCTTGGTGAGCACGTCCGCGTACGTCACGCCCCTCTTCGCCGCGTCCGGCTGCAGCGTAAGAACTACAGCCGCGGTCTTCGGGGGGCGCAGCGCAGCCGCGACGCTTCGCGCCTTCTGCCGCCGCCTCCTCTCCCGCCTCTTGGCCGCCCTGGCTGCCTTTCCCGCCTTCCTCTTCTCCCCGGCCACTTGCCATTCGGCTTGAGCCGGGGGGAGCTGCTGCTCAGACGGCGCAGGAGCCTTCGCCGTCCGCGCAGCAACCCCACCCTTCCTCTTCCTTCCCGGGGCCGGGTCCGGTTTTCCCGGCACCGGCTTCGCGGGTGCCGGCCCGGACCCTTTGTCCTGGCCGGACGACCCCGGTGTGGCAGCCACGGCGGCCGCATATGACGCCTTTTTCTGGCCTGGGGGGGCCTCCCCACTGGCCGCTAACGGGGGGCGCAGGACGATGCCCTCCAGGACGGAGAACCGCGCCTGGAAGGCAGCCATCTCCTGCCGCACGAGGTCCAGCACCTGGCTCTCCTGCGGCACGGGCTGGCTGTCCTTCTTGCGCCCCCCTTGCGGCGCCCCCTGTGGGCCGGCTCCCCGGAGCCTGGCCAGGTCTGCGCGGAGCCCCTCGTTCTCCTTTCGGAGACGCTCCGTGGCGGCAGCCAAGCGGGCGACCTCCGCCCGCAGCTCGGACATCTCGTCCGGCGGAGGCCCACCTTTGGTAACCTCCGCTGCCGCCAGAATGGAGGCCACCGCCTCGCTTATGGCCTTGTTCTTCGAGGACAACTTCCTCTTCAAGGCCACATCGCGAAGCGCGGCCTCCACCACCTCCGCAAACCCGGCCCTCCGAACCCGCTCCTGTCCGGAGTCATCAGGCTCACCGCCGGAGTACTCCGAACCAGGAGCCCTGCGACCGCCCTCTACGGGGGGTCGTCCGTCAGCGACGAGCTCCCCGGCTCGCTGACCAGCCACCTTGGAGGCGGGCAATCTCCCCTTGCCTCCCTCTCGGCCCTTGCCCCGCCTGCTGGTGGGGATCTTGCGAGCCGAGGCAACCTCCTCGCTGCCGGACGACCCCCGGTCTTCCTCTGTTCTGGGCCGCTTGCGGAAGGACCTGGAGTCCTCCGCAGCAGCCCCCGCTCTCACGGGTTCAGAGCTCGCCGAGCTAAAGGTCGCTAGGTCGTCGGAGTCCAACTCGGACTCCGACTCTGCACCCGTGCGACGCTCAAGCGAGCCCCCCTCCCAATATAGAGCGCCACTTCCCGCGCTCTGCCCGACCGACACTTTGTCGGGTGAGCTAAAATTAAACCCGATTAATTCTTCGAAGTCGAATCGGGGGCCTCCTCGGCCACTGTTGCCCTTGGCAAGCGGAGTGCGGACAGCCCTGTTGCCCCCCCCAGAATACGAGGGGCTTGACGCACTAGGCGTGGCGGATTCCCGGACTGCTGTGCAGTCCGAACCGCCCTGGGGTAATGTCTCTTTGTCAGGCCTGTCCATAATTTCCTTTTTGAGGGTGCGGTCCCTTTCTCCCCTCCTCTCTCCCTCTCTCTCACTGCTTGCTCGCTGCCCTCACAGTCACGTCTGATGATCAGACGCGTACCAGAGAGCAGCGAGCAAGCTAATGAGACGCACACCGTCCGAGGACCCGAACACTGCTCAAGTCTCCGAACGGTGTGCCCCTCTTGTGTCTCTCTTGGTCTGGTCTCTCACTTGGGACCTTCCGGCATGAGTGGCTCTACCGGCAAAGCCCCCAAGATCACTGAGACACGCAAGCCCCACCACGACGGCAACGTGGAGACACGGTTGGTGGGGAAATTTACACCCCTTAAGATATGTTTAACTGGTCCCCCCGCTTATCGTTGAATTTTAGGAGACTTAAATAATAATAATTTTGAAATAAATCTTGGTTTTATTCGGTATTTTAGTTAATCTAAATAAGTTTATTAGGCAAACCTAAATAGCGCTCTTCATCGAAAAGAAGAAAGAAAAACTGTTTTGTTGTGCCAATTAGGACGCATCATCATCATCATCTTTTTTTGGGGTCGGCTCCCCGTCAAGCCAGATTCAGCTGAATAAAATACTGGTGTATTTTACGTGGAGCGGCAGCCTACCAGACCTCCACAACCCATTAACTGGGAAACACGGTACTTCTTGGCAAGACTCCGATTTTTTGGCTTCTGATATCCGTAACGACTGCCAAAGATCTACAAATGACAGCCGGCACCAACGCCTTAACATGCTTTCCGAGGCACGGAGGAATCTCGATATGTTAAGCTGGTCACATATCTAGAGACCAACCTCGGCTAGCGTGTCTTAACCTTGAAAATCGATCCGTGCGGCTGTTATTATAATATTTTGCTACGAGATCCTCATTCAGTATGACGCATAAAACAAATAAAAACAATAAACAAAATTAAGTCGTATAAAGGTTGGGAAAATATCGTCACATCCGCGCAAAACAGGTATCACTTCGGCATCTTACTGGGAGTCGGGTGTGAGATAGAGCCACAGAACTGATTATTGTACTGTTGAATAATATACACTAATGTACAGGCAAGGTACATAAATGTCTTTCTAAACATCCATTTACGCCATCTTCAGTGAACTTTCGAGTAGTGTAGAATGTTTGAAACGCATAAATAGTATGTAGAAACCGGATATTTCAACATAATCGTTAAATGTTTAATTAGTCTGATCAAAGGTCGCTATAAAAAGCGACTGCAACAACACAGTCGCTTTTTATTAAGACTTATCTAAATGTACAAATAAAATAGGTATGGTGAAATAAAGTGTCACGTACGTTTCACTTAAGCTGTTCTTAGGCCCTAAAAGTCTAGAAAAAGTGATATGCTACTTACTTGGGGAATTAATGTTGTCTGAATCACGTGATTTAAAAAAAACTAGTTATTTTGATCACGTGCATTTCAGGGATTAAAAGTAATCTAGGTATACCTAACCCTCACTTGAAGGATCTAAGTACAACTAGAGATTATACTCGTATTTTACAATACTTAACACATAAAAAAAATCCTTTAACTTTTTTTTTATGGATGGGAAACCATCAAATGACTCCTTCCGCTCTGGGTGGAGCGGGAGGGAGTGTCAGACTCTTACTGACTAAAAAGCCCATTCGTGCTCCTTCTAGTGCCCTAAGCGTTCTAGGGCCGTGGTGACTATTTCGAACAAAATCCGCAACCCTGGCAGGACGTGAATTAGTTCGGACGTCTAAAAATTATCTGTATTTTATTACGCTCGAAAAATACCTACATTCTATTTCAACAATGCAGGTATCATAAAACTATAAAAAATATAGGTGATAATGATTAATAAGTGGTGACGCAGACGATTAATCCATTGCATTTGTACATAATTTTCCATAAAAAGCTCATGAATAAATTAATCAAAAGGCTAATTTATAGTAACAACACAATTGTCTTGTCATAATTATTATAGGCAGACACACAATTTATTGTTTTTATTAACATTTATTTACATTTTTCGATAGAATAGTTATTCTGACACAATACCAGCAACATTTGCATGATTATCATCGATCAGTTTTTTTTGTTAAAACTTATTGTTCAGGATAAGCGAAATTGCATCGCAGTGATAATGAAATATTTTGATCGACCTGTGCATCAGAGAGAAAAAAGCATTGTAACTTAAATACAACGTGAAACAGAATAAAAGCAATACCTCTCAAGGGGTCATTGTACTCATCATTATGAACCACTTTTACTATGGGACCAAAACTGAAATCGCGAAAAAAAATCAACTGCTCCATACATTTACGTGCGCATAACTCGACAAAATATACTAAACAGCTGATTTACTTTTTGGGATTTTGAGATTGGTCCCATAGTAAAAGTTGTTCATAATTATGAGTACAGTCCCGGAGCTATTGCGTTTGTTCTGTTACACGTTGTATATTAAAAAAATATGAATGAAAATTAAAATCTTAATTTAGATGACACCTCATCAAGTTTATTTTGAAATCAACCCATTACAGCACTGCTAAGCATAGGTCTTTCCTATGGCTCACCATTTTTCTCTATGCGTTGCCTTCAACGGCCAGTCTCCTTACATCACTATAATCTAAAGAAGAAATCAATGCTTGTCATTGGATTTCTACAGACTTAACAAATGATCTCAATTGTTCCTAAAGGCCTTATTTAATTGATTTTATTAAATTGCTCTTTCTCGTTTTTCCAGGTGAACGCAAAATTCTCCACAATGTCTCTGGAGAGTTTCGTTCGGGAGAGTTGACCTGCATTCTTGGACCGTCTGGGGCTGGCAAGTCTACACTTTTGAACATACTGGCAGGATATAAGTAAGTTTCTAATCTTTTTGTACACAAAATTACTTCCTTACATAATATCTATGTTCTCATTTACGGGGTTTATGAATAGGGTCAGCGCAGTGCTCTCCCATTAAGATGAGTTCGAATGAACACCGTATTTTTGGATTTATTGTATTTGAAATTATCTGTTTACAATTTGAGGGTTTGATACATAATCAAGAATTATTACAATTTTTCGGTGTTTGCAATAATCAGGTGACCACAATACATAAAACACCACAATTATTATGTAAAGGCTATCTATAGCCTACTGAATTAATTAAAAAACTGGTGAAAAAGATGGCCCACTTGTTGGAGTGCCCCAAGTGGTCTTACACCTGCACTATTAAGGACCTAATGAGTGCCACAGATGCCGCTATATGCGTGACCGCCTTTTGGGCACAACATGTTTAAGGGCTGCCATCGACTCGAAAAGAAAAAGTTATGCTTGCAAGGAAAATCTCAAGGAAAATCAAATGATATTCGCAGCAGGTATCTATTATACCTGCTGCATCTTTTCGTATATGGTAACACACACAGGTACAGGGTACAGGTACAGTGACGACAAAACCCTATCCTATTCAGTGTTAAATCTATTATTACCTGTATCATCATCATCAGTATTAAAAACTGACAATTATTTATGATAGCTACAGATTATTTTAACGAGTTATGAAGAATCATGACTGTGTCACGTAGTTAGAACATCATAATTACTTTGTTTAATATTATTATATCTTTTATGACATACTGTAATTAAATCTAAGTGAGTGTTTAGGATAATTGGTTTTCGCGGTTATTGTTCTTTTAAAATAAATGGGGTTTTCCCTCGGGTTTCCTGTCGTGAGATTCTAGCTGTAATGGCCTTCTCTATGCGACTTCAAAAAAGGGAGGTTTTTAAAAATCGGTTCCTTACCTTTAATTATAAATGAAAATAGCTGAAAAAACAATGTAATCCATGTAAACAAAATTGCGTATTTTGTTTTCCTGTGTCTTTTCATTGGTGGTTACGTCTAAAAAAATTATAAAGTAGCTTACCATAAATTAAAAAAAAAATACATAAAACAACCGATTTCCAAATAAAAACACTACAAAGAACTTAATAACTTTCTTTTCGGAAGTCGGTGTCAAAAACGAAGAAAGAACCAAAAACACCGACTTCCGAAAGTTAAGTTACCTACTATATATTCTTTGTAGTGTTTGTTTTTCTGGAATATAAAAGAATAACACTCAACAATGCATATTTTTATTAGTGGCAAAATTTTTGGAATCGTTGCAGTCATTTGAGAGATAATCATATCGAGATAAACACATGTTTTTTTATATTTAGATTAGAAAAAACGGTTATACTTACTCGTACATAATGACATTAAAAGGCGAACAAAACGTAATATCCACACAATTGGACACAAATGACATTGATATTAGATAACAAAGCGTATGAAACTAATAAAAACAACTTATTACTTTACAATATTGGTTCAGACTTAATTTCAGGGAATCCTGAAAGGGTTACCTGAAATCTATTATTATTAGTTTTATTTTTGTTTGATATAAAAAAAACGAAACAACGAAACGAAACGTTGACAGAAAAATAGTATCCTGAAAATGACCTCATGGTCAATTTGAAATCATTTTCAAAATGTAATGAATCAGCAAAAAAAGAATTGAAAATAATGACCAGTTAGTTTGAATTAACACAATAAACCTTGGTTCGTAAAAAAATTTTTATTGTAGGTAATTGGTTGTATATTATACGAGTATGTTGAAGGAGGCCTAAGTCCAGCAATTGACGTCTTTTGACTAAAATTATGATGGTATTGATGTCAACAACCTAATAATAACCTTCAGTAATGTTATTAGACATTGTCGTTATGTTTTTTTGGGCGATGACGGGTTATGTACCATTGATAATTACCGACAGCAAAAAAATATGTCAGTACCTGACTATTAACTTTTAGGGTATCTAATTGGATATGTCACAGTCAACTAGCTAAATCAGCCGTTTCATTAAAAGCCTAGCCTTTTCATTGAACTGCACCGTTTAATCAGCGACATAAGTGACATGGGCAAGTCATTAAATGATAGTGAACAAAAGATGTCACTCAGATTGCTGAAGAAACGGCGCATTTAAATGAAAATAATTGACTGCGACAGAATTATCACGAGGTTGGTCTTGTTAATAGACATTTTCTATATTCTTTCCATTCTAAAGTAGACACAATCTAATCTGGGAAGTGAACATTTTTAGTTGCTTAGTTTCAATCAAACATTGTTAATATCGTAGGTGAAAAGTAAACCGTCTGATATCAACTTAACATAATATTTGTGTATGTGAGTTTATATGTTTGTAAAATGCATCCAAGATACAGGAGAAAATCCTAGTGGGGCAATGTTTAAAAAAAAACATTTTATAAACCGTACACAACTTCGTATGGAACCTCAAGATGCCAAATTTCAGCTTTCTACGACCAGTAGTTTCAGCTGTGCGTTATCTCTCAGACACTCAGTAATGAAAGAGTTATATATCTACATATCTATTGATTATTTTATCCACAGAGGAGCAAAAATGTACCTAAACTATTTTCAGTATGTACTAGAAAAACTATACCGAACCAAATAAATAAGAATACAGCACATACGGTCTTGGCAATTTATTTTTATTGCCTACTAAACATAAAATGGAATGGAATTTTACAGAAACAATAATTTATTGCTTATAATAGGACTAAATTACAAGGTTATCATAATAAAGTGTATAATATCGAAGTGTAATGATTTATACACGCCTTTTGGATGATTTTGAGGAAGCTTTAAAGTTAGCTATGCTTAATCAGCAAAAATACGATATGTCTAAAATGATTTAGTTCAGTATGAAACCTGAACGCGGCATCGACAGAGGGCGTCTTCCAGTTTTTTAGAACAAAAATTACTTCGACCCCATATCGAAATAATCAATTTCTATTAGTTGGACGCCTAAAGCTGACTACTAACCCATGTTACGGGGCGTAATGAAACATGTTACATAGCGAGCATTCATGCTGTCAGTACGTGGAAACGAGCACCAACACGCGTTGCATGTTACTCGGATTTTAGGACACTTCGTATCGTAACATGCTCGCTGCGAATAGTACATTACGGCCTGTAACACCAGTCACCGACATTTAGCCTACAGCACTACACATCTAGACATACGCCTCTCCTACCGCACACTATTAATGTCAGTCTCCATTCGGCTGCTACCAGCCTCCCTGCGAAGATCACTGCATAAATGTACAATACTTCCCCAGCGATGCAAAGGTCCGTACCCCACGGTGTGTCCTTAGCGTCTAGAAACTTATTTTTAAGTTTTGGTAGCCCTGACTGGTGAATTTAATTTTTATTAAGGCAAGTACTTATGGAAAGCAGACGACATCTTCATAGTTTGACCGTCGAGAGAGCACTCATAGAAAAACCGGACAAAATGTGAGTCAGACTCGTGCACCGAGGGTTCCGATCGAGTCTTGATTCTGAGTATACATTACCTTCGGAGCTATATAAACTATGGAAGCGTTCTCATTTTACTAACAAAAATATATCAGATAAAATTGAAGGACAAACTTAACTTTTTTGTTGAAAAAATGTTCTCCCAAACATCAATGAACGTTACGGTCAATTCTTTAACCGAAAATATAAGTTTGTAATAACAAAAAATAATATATAATTATATAATAATTATAAAAACTACTAATTCCCAGGTTTCAGATTTTTTCCTGTTCGTACTGTAACATTTATTTATTTGCTAAATTCCATGACCAGGTCAACGATTCCCTTGTGAGCGTCAAAACATATGACATAAATGGAGCATAAACAGCCTTATCATTCTTTAGATTGCGTTAACTTAGAAGTTTAAGTTTTTCACTGCTCCAAGGGTTAGCAGACCTGAGTATCTGATATGAATTTCAGCTTATTTCCTCCACGCTTTCGGAGAAAAAGGCACGGATGGGTACGTGAACATACCCAATTAGCGACACAAGGTACCTATCCGCTATGACGTGACATGTGTAGTCCAAATTAGTGTCTCGAAAAACTCGAGAGTAATACTTAATCGCTTTTTAATCATCGTTCATTTAAATAAATTAGTCGATGGATTAATTTGAGATTAAGATTCCATTTAAATTCCACAAAAAATAAGACATCGTCATATTATCCAAGAACTAACTAGGTTCGTGCTCAAAACCAATATTTTTTATGCTTGCTTTAACTAACAAAAACGGTCGTAAAAACAACTTAATCTAGTTTTTATGTTAAAAATACAAACGGTCCAAAATTTGAATTAGATGAATCAACTAAGTAGGCTCAACTAAGTATTATATCTACTCATTCAATTGATTCTAATAATATCAGGCCCAACATGTGAAAATTCCCTAAAATAAAATAAATCTTATGTAATAGGTAAATAAACATTAAATTCGCGATTAATTCGCGACACACCGGTGTGTCGCCGGGGCCGGACAGGTTAAACCATATTATTTCAACCATAACAAAACATTTACTACAATAAAAATATCAACCTGTCCGCGCATGACGCATTTTGGGTTATTTATGATTTTATATACAAAAATAACATTTTTACAATTACAAGATCTGTTTTAAAACCAGACGATTTATTTTGTTATTCACCTATTATTATTAATAATTGTGGTTTGTGATGATCAGTCATAATTTAATTTAGATGGTAATAGTGGAAAATTATGGTGATTAGATAACAAGGTTTTTTTTTATTAATACACAGTGGTATGGTTATAAACATTGATGAAGGCATTTAGGAAAATAGCACGTTTGTAGACCTGCTGAACTTCGTACCATTTATAATGGATATGACAGTAATAATTTTTTTTAAAACACCCCAGTATTGAGGCGAGCAAAACGAAAAAAAAATCGTGGCTACGTTTAAAAACATCGATTAGGTACCTACCTGTGCAATGTGCATATTAAAATTACTGTCGTATTGACGTTGTTCCTACTGGATATTCGTACAGCGAACGATACATTCTGACGATATCATCCAGCAATTAAATTAAACTGAACTATTTGGAAGATATGCTTGAATGATGATGACCAGTACTGCTTCGATACTGTGAAGTGAGGGGACGCATTTTCAGATGCAACAATTAACAATTTAAATTCCTTGAATTTTCTTCTGCCCTTAGTTTCTCGTACTTTGATTTTCTTTGTCTGTTAGGGACCTAAGGACTTAACTAAAAATTAATGGACTATAACTTAAAATAAATATAATCCAAATAAGTACAATAATTTCTATGTTGGTAAACGTATGGAGTGCGCGCGCGTGCCGTCGTCGGAGATCGGTAACCTCTCGCCGCCACCCACCCGATGCCCTCCGCTGTCTCACGAAAGCAACCGAAGATTGCCGAGTGGTCTGTCTAGCTTTTTCCCAAATTTCGTTTGGTCAGCTTCACTGTCGTACCAGATGCAGCTAAGCGACGGCGACGGTCCATCTGACTTCCAAAACCCAGTAAGTAGGTAACATGATACCAAGAGGTATCGTGTGTGTGTGTCGGGGCAAAAATGGTAGGTTTCAGATTTGGCTTTCTGACTTCTAACTATCCGTTTCGACTGCCAAAGATTCTTCAAATGACAGCTGAAACCGACGGATTGACGTGATAAAATTTAGTCAATGAGAAATATTGAGTTCAAACACCCACTGCAATAACCCTGCTCCTCTTAAAATCACAGGCAACAGGAACACCATTAAATTGGTTTACTAATTCATTTATTGTTTTCCTTTCACAGTACAAACGGCGTGAACGGCAGGATCACAGTGAACGGTCACTCCCGCGACATGAGGGTCTTCAAGAAGCTGAGCACCTACATCATGCAAGATGACCTTCTGCAGCCCAGGCTAACTGTTCAGGAGTCCATGATGATTGCCGCCAACTTGAAGCTTGGAAAGGAACTAGGAAAAGCTGAGAAGGAGCTTATTGTGAGTTTTGAAGTTTTATAAAGCGGTTCTGCTTCTATGGTATGGACCATAGAAGTTGATTGATAAAACTCACAGTAAACGTGAAGTTAATAGGGATACTAAGATTCTTTTGCCCTTTGCGTACCAGGGCCGCGGTGACTCTTTCGAACAAATTCCGCAATGAATTGCGCTGGACACACTGAAAAAAAGACGAGGACGAGGCGCGTACAGGGCGCAGACAAGGGGGGTTTCACTGTACTGTTTTTACCAGAGTGTCGTGAGAGAGAGTGGTCCCAGTCGCCGGTAGGAAAATATTAAAATTAGATGGATCCGGCAACTGGGACCGCAGTCCCGGTTAATTGCGGTCCAAGTCGCCGGAATCCTCAGATAATAAAAGATGGTCGCTCTTACTTACATAAAACAAATTAAACGGTCCCTGTCTCCAATACAATTCATAAATAAAGATAACTTGCTCATAATTAACACCAGGAAGTTCAGAAAAGGAGTAATGTTAAACGAAAAGGTATCTACGGAACCAATTTTGTTGATTGAAGCAGGAAAATTATTCGACTCACTTTGATGGATTGGATGTTTGAGTTTGGTTTTAGGTAAGTAGGGGCGGGTTCCCGAAATTAGTATTTTGAGTGAATGCCAAATTGTGAAAGGTTTAAATTATAGTCACCATCAAATGCGAGCGTTTACGCTGCATTTCATAAAAATCTTCAAGTCCTTATTTTTTGAATTAATGAACCGATTGTAAAGAAACTTGGTATGCATACGCTAAATATCCAGGGGCTCTAGACAAGTGAGATTCTGTCAACGGTAGCGTGGCGAAGGCGATTGTCAATACGTTAAAAATGTATGGGAATGACACATGCCATCGAAATGTCACGTGATCAAATTCCTACATTTTGGCATTTCGACAGTCGCATTCGCTATTCGAATGGCACATTGTCTAGGGCCTCCGGTCTAAATAGTTGGTAGAGAACATTTTCGAAAAGGAGTTTAGAGGGAGAGAGAAAGCGATTTTAAGTTTTCTATTGAATGTGAAAAATCACAATATTTCTCCCTAAACTATTTTTAGACAATGTTCTCTACTAACTATTTAGACCTGAACATCTAGCGTATGCATACCAAGTATCATTAAAATCGGTTCATTCATTTCGAAAAAGGACTTGAAAGTTTGTCTGAAACGCCTAAATGCTCTTAATAATTAATACTCAACTTCAAATGCTTAAGTCAGAAATCGGGGGTTAGCATATATAGCAATGGGATGACGACATTTTGGGAGCCTTTTGTCGGTTTCCGCTTGAGAACTTTATCATGCGAATATGGAACGGTTGTTTGAGGGAATTCCAGCAAAGATCTTCCGTTTCTTTAGCAAGGTACTTTAAAAGGACCGTATAAAGAGATAAAGGAGGATGAGCATTTGAATATTTTCTTGTGGTCTTATGACAAGCACATAATATTATTATTATGTAGTTGACGCAGGGTTTCTTATTTATTTTACAAAATTGTACACAAAGTATTACAAGGTTATTTTTAAGGGCCATGTAATAAGAGGCAAGCTTATCGTCATCAACCGGGACCTCGGGAAAGGAAACGGGACTCCAGTTGCGAGTTGTGATGAGCATAATTGTTTGTTCTGTGTCTGGTTGTAATTTATCTATAATATGTATGTATTTATAAATTATATAAGTATGTATATCAGTTGTCTGGTTACCATAACACAAGCTCTGCTTAGCTTGGGATCAGATGGCCGTGTGTGAGTTGTCCCAAGATATTTATTTTATTTGTCTGGCCCCGGAACTCATGTCCCAACTACTAAACCAACCAAATAGTAAACAATAATGAACAATGATGATAAGGAAAAGAATGCAAGTACGGATACAGTGTAAGAGCTCTCTTAATGCCATACCGAACGTCAGAAGAAATGATTAAGTAAGGGAAAATGATATAGGAAGAGCGAAATGCTATACATTCCTCTTGAAAACTACTGCCCTTTCAATATTGTAATCGATGAAATGTAATTTCGCTTACATTCTAGTAATTGTTATTTATGTATATTCTTTTTTGTTTTCCTTGTATAGGTACAACGTGTAACAGAATAAACCTCTTATGGGGTCATTGTACTCAGCATTAAGAACAAGTTTTACTAAGGGACCAACACAGATATCGTGAAAAAAATCAGCAGTTTAGTACATTAATTTGTCGAGTTGCAATTGGGGCAGTCTAATTTTTTTCGCGATTTCATTATTGGTCTCGTAGTGAAAGTTGTTCATAAATGACCCCTTTAGAGGTACTTACTGCTTTTATTTTTTTACACGTTATAGAATAATAAGGCGGAGTAGGAATCATTTATTTAATTTAAATATTACGTATATTTTAATTATTAAAAAAAAAATATTTTTGTTAAGTATTGTGTTGTACCAACGTTCTGTTTTCTAAATTAGATGGAAATTTTTTTTTCGCGTGCCTATAAATTTAAATGGTGCATCTCAGCAGTTAATCTTCCACCACTCTTTGTAAAATAGGTCAAAAAGAGCAAACCCATGCCGTTTTAACAAACTAATATTCCAACCTCCTTTTCTGCGTGAAAAACTGATTAGAGTCGAATAATAAGATGAAACAGATAACTAATTAAAGAAGCAGTAGGCATTGGTTCTTAGTCAAATAAGTTTTCTTTGAGGATCCTCTTAAATCAAATAAGATCACGTTTACCTTATATTGGACCATGAAAACTTTTAGATTGGCTACTTAAGTATCCACCTTGAGTGCCTATTTCTAGCTCAAATTTATGAAAAAAATAAATGATTGAAAGCAGTCTACACTAATACTTGATTACAGGAACAAAGTATAAAACTAAAAAAAGCAATACAGTTTTTTTCTTTGGTCTAGGGTGGTAGCAAGCGATACTCCTAGATTCCGAGCTTGGGAAAGTATTATTGGTATTGTTACGCGCCAGAATGAATGCCGGGTACATAACGTTAAAAGTTACTACTAGCGCCATCTAGTATCGAGTAGCAGAACTAGTAGAGTCAAGATCCTTCTAGACATTTCGATGCTAGAACTTTCTAGATGTTTCTATACTAGAAGGTTCTGGAATTATCTGCCGACTTATATAAGGCCCGCATAGCCTGTCACCGGGTCAGTATTGAATCTGCGATACAAGCGATAACTTCGAGAGCAGAACTTCGACTGCGAATTAAAGTAAAGTGAAGTTGTAATTGGTGTTGATTATTTAAAGTGTCATTTTGGTTATTTTATCGGCTGTTTTTACTGTCACGAACCCTAAGCTCGTAACAGTATTTTGCGTCTTAGTTTCAGCCAAGTTAACGGTAAATCGTCCCCTACAACATAGGACTTTTTATTCGATCTATAGGTATTGTCCCACTGCTGAGCAAAGGTCATGGGACCTTCCACTCTTCCTAGTTGTGTTGCCTAAACTTATCTATCAAAATATGGGTATTAGGTACAACTTTACCTAACCCATTAGAAAATGTAGGGGTTATGTTATGTTATCTTTAAAAAAGGACTAAAGAAACTTGAAATTAATCTGCTGTAAACTTCGTATTTCAGGTGGAAGAAATTCTTCAAACCCTTGGCTTATGGGATCACAGGAACACAATGACTGAAAAACTATCTGGTGGTCAACTGAAGCGTCTGTCTGTTGCTTTGGAGCTGGTAAACAACCCACCTGTCATCTTTCTGGATGAGCCTACAACGTGAGTTTGATTTTTTTATTTATTTAAAACGTTATTATTGACAAAAAAAAATAAAAATACTTGGATTGATGCTTTAGCTACCAATAAGTGCAGAGAAAAATAGTCGTAAGCTATACCTACAGAGGGCTTAGTGTGAGTTTTTAACGTACTCGATCGCGTTAACGTAAACGTTCGCTAATGTCAAATTGTATAGAAAAAAACTTGTTGTCCGTGAGTGTCACCAGACGGCGCTTATTCAGTTTGTCAAATTGACGTTTACACTAACGCGATCGACAACGTTAAAAAACTCACGCTAAGATCACTAATCGGTGTTACGAGCCACAATCTTTCACCATTCGCAGCGAGCATGATACAATACACCGTGTCCTAAAACCCGAGTGACATGTGCGTGTTCGTGCTCGTTTTCACGTAATATCTGCACGAATGCTCGCTTTGTAACATATCATATTACGCCCCATAGCACCGGTTAGTAGCCAGCTTTATTTGCAATTTTAAGAGAAAGCATAAGCGATTAATTTTTAATATTATTGAATATTTATAAACCTACTCAAATTGGACTGTCCTTTGTCTTTTATAAACAGCACGTTGAATGCTGCAAAATTTCACGATTTGCAATTCATGAAATTCTACAAAAATTTGTCAATCTTTGTACATTACACTATCAGATCAATCTAAGGGGCGTTGGAATCTAAGATTCCATTCTAAAGAGTAGAATTGGCGTCAAAGTGCGGTAGCGTTTAGTCTAAGTATCTAGAGGGAGAAAAAATTCCAGAATGCTGGCAGAATGCTCTATCGCTCCAGTTCCAAAACCTCTAAAAATGTGTTTAAAGAATACGTTTTATAAGTAATGATTTTAAGCTTGCCAGCGAGCCATGGAGCGTAGTATCCTAGGGGTCCATCTCTCTGATTGCGTAAAGAACACAACACTGCGCTCCAAAATCAAAATCTTGAAGTTCCCCAGAAGGCCACTAAGCTTAAGTGGGACTGGGCCGGACATGTCTGCCGCATGTCAGTCGAGAAATGGGCAAAAAGAACCACCGAATGGCTCCCATGAAACGCTAAAAGAAGTCGCGGCAGACCAAGGCGAAGATGGCAGGACGAGCTTGACTCCCACCGAAAAGACTGGCCGGACATAGCAAATGACAAAGTAGTTGTATGGAAAAGGGGAAAACAAAAAAGGCTAGAAAGATTGATTTTAAACTTGTGATTGCATTGGAAAATAACATACCGAGACTCCTCCTTGCCACGAAAAGCACGTTAAACCTTTGGTCGCGGCACTCACTTACAGATCTTTGACAGAAATTACGGATACTCAGAAAATCCGACACCAAGCTGGCCAAGAGGTAACATGTTACCCAGTATAGTGTTACACGTGGACAGTCTCGACTCGACGATTTAATAAAAAAATACAGGTCAGCTCAGTCAAAAACTCAGCTGCATGTGATCAGATTGGAAGCCAACTTCAATATAATTGAGAAAAAGTTTCTATAGTGTGTTCGCTAACTTTTTTATCTACAATCTAAAGTGCCATTTTTTTTTTGTCCTAATCATCATTTGTCCGAACTTAATGTCACATTATATCACATGCCATAAAATTAAAATCCCAAAATACAATATACATAATTATAAAATTTGTTTGTCATAAATATTACAATCAATACTTTAAAAAAGACTTAAAGTTTTGGGAGAAAAGAGAGATTACCTGGGAAAAAGCTAGGCGAATTCATTGAATTGGAAATATACAATTGTTCCAAACCAACCAGAAAAAATCAGAAGCTTTTTTTTAATTTTATGAAAAAAATTGACTAACACAATTAACCAACCCTTTCTTAAAAACAGAGGACCTTATGAATAAAAACACCTCAATTCATTAACAGTGTTAAGAACAAAAGGGGCCAAAAACATCCCCTGTTTTTCTACGACGATGACGTTTGTCTCATTATGAGGGGAGGGTTAAAAAAACAATTAGAAACAACCCTTATAATAAGAATATTCCGCACGTTTGAGGAAAAGAATAATCCACGGATTAAACATGAGTAATTGGTGTCATTATGGCCGACGATGTGTTCGTGTAATAACATTTTTCCGCTTTCTTTTGAGGAAGGAAAAAGGCGTTATTTAATTTAACCCTAATCTGGTAATGACGAAACCGTGTTTTCTTGCTCGTCATTTTGTAAAAGTAGAATAAAAAATGGGATTGTTTAGGATGCAATATGTGGTAGCCTGCGTGTTTGGAGGGCAAGGAGACCGCTTTTCTATTCCAGTAGTTTCGCAAAACCATTTTGTCATACGCATATCAAATAAATAAATTGTGCCTCGATAACATCATCATCCTACAGGTATATGTAATTGGAATTATAACGTTTTAATAAACTTTAAATAGGTAAATAACAAGTGTTTTTTGTTTTGAAGTCGGTTGTATTTTTTTTGTAAAAAAGTTAATTTATTTTTCACTTTATAGTGGTTAGCTTTAACTAAACCCAACGCAAAAAGAATCGTCAAGATCGGTTCACATACAATAAAGTTATTCCTGAATAGATAACCCCTAAACCATGGTTAAATTGTACACATCTGCGTACCCCTTCACAGCGCACCGGCGTGATGTACTGTTATAAACTGGTGTAAACAATAAACAGACATGCTATTAAAGCAATCCCGGGAGGTTTGTTATAATTTAGTGAAGAGGTCCCTTACCTATCTCCAAAGTTCTGTATCAGATCTTCACCAAATTGAAATGGGACCAGTCCGGAAAGATACTCTTCCAAAAAAAAAAATAATCATCAAGATCGGTTCTTAAACAATAAAGTTACGCCCGAATAGATAACCCCAAAACCGTGATTGAATTATACACATCTGCGTACCCCTTCAAAGCGTTCCGGCGTGATGATATGTTATGAACTGGTGTAAACAATAAACAGACATGCGATTTCAGCAATCCTAACAGGTTTGCTATCATTTATTGAAGAGTTCCGTTACCTATCTCCGAAGTTCTTCATCAAATCTTCACCAAATTGAAATGGGACTAGTCTGGGAAGATACTCTTCCAAACAAAAAAAGAATCATCAAAATCGGTTGACAATTGACGAAAATATCGTTGAACAAACATAGAAAAAAAAAAAACAAAAAAAAAAATCAGTCGAATTGAGAACTACCTCCTTTTTTGGAAGTCGGTTAAAAATCATCTTTTTCCCAAAAAACTTGATGTCGATTTCCAGTCCTTTCTGAATTTTACAACCAATTACTGGGTAAGACGATACCCCTCACAAGAATACCTACCCTAGAAAGTTTCAACTAAATGCTTTCAAATCAAAACTATTCAGCAACTAAATACAGTCCTTCTAATCAGTATTCTCTCCGAATTTGAGCTGAACAGCAATCTTTTGTAAACACGAAATCTTTGAAGCAATTCATTAATATCTATTGCCTAAAAGGTCCGTCCCAATCGGAAAGCTAAACAGAATTATATAAGTACAATGGGAGGTAATTGGCTTAATCACTAGGTCCTCCCCATAACCTTTTATTGTACGTTTAACCTGAAGCGTATTTACAAAATCACAGCATGTACCTACTTAATCCATTCAAAGAGGCTATTTTGACAAAAATTGCTCGTAGGACCCTGGATGCTGATTTGTGGGACCTTTTTGAAGTGATCCCTTATGTGTTGCATTGATTTGCTCTCGGTCCTTCGATACTGGTTTTGAAGTATGAATAAATTGACGCATATCAATTTACCTGTTTTTGTTGTTGCTTCAAGTTCAAGGTCAATTTACAGTTTACGTTGCGTAGTCTTTTTGCTTCACGTACTTGTAAAATACTGGTATTTAGTTGGATCCGGTTAGACTCGAAGCCGATGATAGTTGGGAATATGGGTTAATTGTTTGACTGCAGATTGCTTATTGTTAACAAGCGCTTCGCCCGCGACTTCGTACGCGCATATCCCGTTCCCGTAGGAATTTACCGTTCCCTAGCGTATAGCCTTCCTTAAGAATGTGGCTATCATTTACAAGAATTTTCAAAATCGATTCACTAGATCCAGAGATTGCCCCCTACAACCTCTCAAACTCACAAACTTTACCTCTTTGCTTTATTAGTGTAGATGATTTTCGATAAGGATTCTTTCTGGTCAAAGTGAAGTATTATTTAATTACACGGAAAAAGGCCTTGCCCAAGTTAATATTCTTAAACAAAATATTAGAGAAAAAATAAAGGTGATTGTATTTTGAGCGATTAGAGAACAGATGCGCTCTATAACGCCTCTTTAATACTCTAACGCCTTCATCTAAAATGCACTAATTTATTATTTATGTTGGTACCGCGTGGGATTTACGGTGTCCGATTTGATTGAGGATACGTTTGGCCAAGTTCAATAAAACAAAATGAAAGCAATTTTGCTTGCAATTATTTGCCATGTTCCATCCTTGATTTATTTTCTGATATGTTGTTGTCTCGTCTGAATGTCAATTATTTTACCGGAAGTTCTAGTATTGACATGCCTAAGTGTCGGGTTTACTTTATTATTATTAGTAGCCAGTACTGTCCCACAGCTGGGCAAAGGCTCCATTCCTTCCAATGACCACGAGGACATCCAAGTAGGCCCGTCATTACCTCCGCGGTCGGCGGCGGCCTCGTCTCGCTGTTTCAGGGCAGCAATCTTGTATTTGACGGGCTTACAGCTTGTCAGTGCGGCAGAAATGTACTGCTTAGTCCCATATAAGTTGGGCAGTTTTTTGAGCCACATCAACGATTTGCGTTTTGGTTTCTTTAGTCGACGCCAAAAATCTGAGTTAGGTTGTTAGAGATCTACCTTTTTCTCATACAACTGTCAGACTAATGTTGATACTTTAAAGCTGATACTTTATCTCTAAAAAATCGCACTGCTGTAAACATGTCGAAGTGAACACTTGGGCGAGGTGCACGACGGGTAAGTTGTCAAACCAAACAAATAAGATGGAATGACAGCTCACTTGTCGTTCAATCCACCTAGATACACCGTGAGATGTTGAAAGAATCGACCGGCTGTATGGCTGTTAATTTTTAGCCACGAGCTTCTCCAAACCGAATAGACAAAAACCAATTAAATTTAGTTTCAATTTATAACAAAAAGATTTACTTGCTCTTCATTGGACCATTTCGTAGGATTTTCGACAGAAGTATAATCTTCGAATCATAGTGACCTGTGCTCTGCGACTACAATAAATTACGTAACCTTTTGTTAGATCACGGTTGAAATAATTGCAGTTATGTGACCGAGATTAGCAAGCAATCTAATATGTGGTCTGGTCATACAATGTTATCCTTCAAAGTTAATTATACTTCTTGCGTGTGACCCGCTAATGAGTAATGATCCTTTGTAAACCGAGTTGGTACTTGGTAACTACACCGTGTAGGTAACTTAGGTTTTATTTCCATTGCCGTTTATTTATAACTAACTTTTATTGTCCTTACATAGTCATGTTTGTTACTCTTTCACGCAAAAAATACTGAATGGATTTTGATGAAATTTGGCACCGAGGTAGATTATAGTATGAAATAACACGTAGAATACTTCTTATCCAGGGAGTATGTTCTCCTGGGATAATTTTCGACATTCACGCGGGCGGAGCTGCGAGTGACAGCTAGTGTACATTTATTTTGTTTGAGCCGTTAAGGGTGCAACACTATGTCCATGGTCGAGTGCTCATCGCCTTTTTCATGACATGGAAGCAGTTCGACTACTTTTCCCATGACCGCTGGCTCTTTTTTCGGCCAAAGAAACAGCATTTACCTTTTAACGAAAGTTTGCTGATGCCACTGTTAAGGCACTTTGACAGCAATGTAGACAAAGTTTTTTTTTTGTGGAGTTTTTTCGCTTTCCCCCATTTTACACACATTGTGCTTTTTATGAACTTTATATATTTTTTTTTTGCTAGCCTGCTTTTGTATCCCACTGCTGGGCATCACACCACCTTCGCCGCGGTCGACCTCGACGACGACGTCCTTCTTCAGGCGTCCAGTGAGTGACGATCCTCGCCCACCTCTCCGGGTGCATTCGTGCAACATGACCAGCCCACTCCCATTTTAGCCTAGCTGTTTTTTCCCCAACATCTATAACTTTAGTTAGGGAGCGCAGGGTGGTGTTTCTAACGCGATCTGTTCGCTTAACACCTATAATGCTACGCTCCATAGCCCGTTGACAAATCTTGAGCCTGGACTTTTGTTGTTCAGTATGTGACCAACTTTGTGTACCGTAGGTTAGGACGGGCAGGATGCACATGTCAATGAGTTTTCTAATATTTATGTAAATTGGTGTATTTACGGGTTAATAAGTAATAGTAACGCTTGACTAGTAGGTAAGTTGCTACCTTAATAGCTCGGTCATTGACCTTGTTTAAATTATAAAATTTAATGTTTATGTGGATTTGCAAACTTTTTTTTTAGTATGTGAAATGATCAAATTACTCCTTCCACTCTGAGCGGAGTGTCAGACTCTTACTGACTAAAAACCATTCGTGTACTTCCAAATGTCCTTTGCGTTCCAGGGCCGCGATGACTATTTGGAATAAATTACGTAATTCTGGTTGACGCATATATACTGTTAAGGAAAACCATGCTCGCACTGTTTTCTGGATGGGTCAAGGATTAGGCCAGATTATTTAACTCTGAGAATAGATATAATGTAAGCCAATTGAAGGACACTTCTAAACGGTTTAGTATCAATTGGGTCAGATGATCTTCATTGATTTCGAAACCAAAAGTTTGATGTTAAGAGGATTATGTCCGGAACTGTTTCGTTTCGATTTCAAGAGCCACAGTTAGCAAGTTCCGGAAACTTGAGAGTTAGTATGTACATAATAGCTTTTGCCAGCGGAATGCCAACATTAAAATTATCTTATTTATTATTTTATACTTTATGTTCAGTATTACATAGGCGGTCTTAATACGACAAGGCATTCTCTACCACCCCAACTTTGGGTTATAAAACTGTACAACAAATAAATAATATTTTAAATGGATATTTAAAAAAAAACTTTAAGTAGGTACTTATGAGCTTGATCCACTAAGGCAGTGTAGCCTCCACCCGTTCGATTCCCACCAAGTAATTGGCGACTGAATAAAACACGGATGTGTACCTTTAGAAGCGTATAATTTATAAAAACCAAGCTGGTTAAGCCGGAAGCACACAAAAATTTGTAGGTCGTAGGTTACGGACGTCTGTTGCCACTTCTGCAGAGATGGGTACTCCCCTTTAGTTGCGGGTGATATCTCGCTGCTGGCCCGAGATGGAAGCTGGCCGAAGTTCAGTGCTGCACTGTACGGTGACGTCACTGGTAGCCAAAACGGCGCGGCCGTCCGACCTGCTGAGCTCACCAGCGGTGAAGCGTTGGTCTTCGGTTCGTAGCAAACGGGACGTGAAGCTGTTGCTGTTGAAAGCTTGTAGTATAAAATTGAACCACTAAGAATCAAGCCACTAAGAATTTTCTAAGAGCCATTTTCTGGTTTCTACAGAATTAAACCTTTTTAGGGTTTCGAAAATCCGTCAAAAACAGATGTCTGTCTGTCTGACTGTTGAAAAGGGTTTGAACATTTTTGTATGGGAGCTGGGTTCGTCATTTTTTTTTTTTAATCAAAAGTGTTTGCAAAATAATGCCCTAAACTATCATGTTGCTGAGAACCAACTTTACCTCCAAATAAGATATTTGGAGGTAAAGTCGTCACTATCATTAAAATTAATTAATTTCGTGCTTAGATGCATTAGATTATATTCAAGTAATAGTTACTAGCTTAATTCAAGCACGTATTGGAAGAAAGTAAAAGTCACGTAAAAACCACTTCACCAAGATGAGAGGCTACTAACTTGCATCGAAATCTCAAAAAATGTGTTTTATTTATATAAATGGTTAAATGAAGCCGGAAACTATTATTTCAACATAATCTACTGCATATGAATGAGCACATAATTAGTTTATTTTTAATGATTGCCATTGTTCTCACTTGGCGACTTTGTAAAACTGTTTTTTTTTGTTTAGGTGTCCTCTACCCATACCTATACCTGTTTTATCGCGCCCAGCAATTTAAAAAAAAAACAAAATTGCGACGGGGGTATACAGGGTGTCCCAAAACTCAACGTCAAGCCGAAACGGGGTGACAGGATTGATCATAACCATCACGAGAAAAATCTGAAAAAAAATCTATCCCATGCAGTTTAAAAATTATGGGCGTTTTAAGAAAAACCTAGAAATTTGATCAAACTGTACCATTTTTCGGTTATTGTGGTTATTATTTTTTATTTTTGTTCATTTGAACTTTGGAAACGTAATCCTAAATAACATTTCTAGAATCCCAATAAAAAATAATGACACAATTGCCTCAAGTTTCCGAGAATTGAGACTATTTGTTAAACTACGAATTTAAAATTTTCAAGATTCGTCGACTTTGACAGGCCCTCCTATAAAAAAAATGTACTAGAGTGCCTTGGCAAGTGGCATTAAAAGTTGGCGCATTTAATCAGAATTCTAAAATGGTACAATACTTGTTAGTTCCATACAATAGAAAAGAGTAAAAAAATTAAAACCTCAAGTAACCCGATTTTTGCTATCTCATTTTACTCAGTTAAAATGTTTTTAATTCACACAAGCTCTAGGTAGGTTCTTAATTTTAAGACAAAATGATGAGAGAGATGGATAATGGGTATGTTCGCCATGAGTGAGCGAGACAGATAGTGACGCCACTTTTACCAAAGTGAAAAAAAGTTAGTAAAATAAGTAAAATAATTAGGTTTGTTGGAATAAAAGTCAGATGATAGAGAAATACAACACAAAAGTCCAGAGAGAAGCCAAAGTTGCCGGTATGTTATCAACAAGTCCAATTCACAAAGATTCAAGTCCAAAAAGAGAAGCCAAAGTTGTCAGTACTAAATCAACACAAGCGAATACGAACGTGCGCAGTAAACGAATGAGCGAAACGTACTAACTGGTTGGTGTCGGACTGGTAGCGTAGCCATTTGCTTGGCTGAAACTAGTGCGAATGAAACAGATAGATGCCATAGCATCTATCTGTTTCATTCGCACTCGTTTAAACGACGCATCTCCGTCTCAATGCGTGGCGTCACTATCTGTCTCGCTCACTCATGGTAAACATACCCATTATCCATCTCTCTCATCATTTTGCCTTAAAATTAAGAACCTACCTAGAGCTTGTGCGAATTAAAAACATTTTAACTGAGTAAAATCTGATAGCAAAAATCGGGTTACTTGAGGTTTTAATTTTTTTACTCTTTTCTATTGTATGGAACTAACAAGTATTGTACCATTTTAGAATTCTGATTAAATGCGCCAACTTTTAATGCTACTTGCCAAGGCACTCTAGTACATTTTTTTTATAGGAGGGCCTGTCAAAGTCGACGAATCTTGAAAATTTTAAATTCGTAGTTTAACAAATAGTCTCAATTCTCGGGAACTTAAGGCAATTGTGTCATTATTTTTTATTGGGATTCTAGAAATGTTATTTAGGATTACGTTTCTAAAGTTCAAATGAACAAAAATAAAAAATAATAACCACAATAACCGAAAAATGGTACAGTTTGATCAAATTTCTAGGTTTTTCTTAAAATGCCCATAATTTTCAAACTGCATGGGATAGATTTTTTTTCAGATTTTTCTCGTGATGGTTATGATCAATCCTGTCACCCCGTTTCGGCTTGACGTTGAGTTTTGGGACACCCTGTATAGTAATACTCAAAGGGTTTGAGTTTGGGGGTCACATTTGGAGAAAAAACTAGAAGATTTCAAAAAAAGCTTTTCATAATGTACCGTACATATCAAATGTAAGCACTGTGGGGGTATAATTATTTTTTTAAATAATTTTAAAACAATGTAATTTGAAGTTATTTAAAAAATGAGATTAAAAATGACCATTATGTCTTCAAAACAAATTGAACCTAAAATTTTGAAAAAAAAAAGCGAATTATAATTCTTTATTTACATTACAGAAAGACCTGTATGAAACCTATAGTGTTAAAATAACATGTAATAAAAATGACAGTCGTTCGGAACCCTTTGTACGCGAGGCCGACTCGCCCTTGGCCAGTTTCTTATAGTAATTGATTACAAAATCGTTTATTTGTCGCGCTCCACGGAAACACTCGATTTACAGTCGTGAAACACTTTTATGTTTGCCTTTATTCATAGATTTTCACCATAAAATTCTAAACCGCCAAAAATTTGTTACCTCTCCCATTCTTGTTGTCATTTAATTTTGTAAAGGGCTTTAATTTTAACGGTATTTAACTTTATAGGGTCATAACTCAATTTTATTTGTTTAGGAGCGTCAACAAACCGTAACATTTATACATATTTTTAGGATATTATAACAATGGCCATTTATTAGTGTAAGGATCAGGGGCCTAACCACCAACTCTTAAAGTAGTATTACTTCAATAATACTTCCATTGGGAAAGAGACGGAGCTATACAGGACGTATAGCTCCGTCTCTTTCCCACTAGAAGTAATATTAAAGTAATACTGCTTTAAGAGTTGGTGGTTTAGGCCCTGCTATTCCCTAATTGTAGGGACATACTATTGGAGGTCGTAAGTTGATAACTCTTCTTCGGTCTTCATCATCCACATCCAGACTTCATCCACTGCTGAGCATAGGCCTCCAGTTTTTTGTGCGAATCCTTTTCAATCACTTTCCTGAACCAGCCTCATCCAGGTTTGCGGTATTAGTAAATGGGAAAAGATGAAAGACAATCGTTTTTTCTTCCTATGTGAAGAGTAGGGATGAAACGCATTTGAGTTAAATAAAAATATTGAAGAATTATTAAATAAAAGCATAATTAATAATTATGGACATAAACGTGAACGGACATACAGGGAAAGTAAAAAAAAGATGAATGTGGTGTGTCAGATTCGGCCGTCGGTCGTCGGGCCGAGCTGGCAGATATACGAGTACGTACCTATGTTAAAAGTACTTATAACACTACTCTATCACACACATTTGCTAATGAGAAGATAAGTAAGGTTTGAGGGCTCTGAGATCGTAGTCCATAACGTAAGCACATAATTCAGTAACGAGCAGAGGCCTAGCACGAATGTGCTGAAATCTTACTATAATTATAATTCTCGTTTCGCACATAATATTCATTTGAATTGGATACTATATTCATATTTTTGTATGAAACAAATTGTGTATTTCGCTTATAAGTAAACCAACATACAATGGGATTCTAGTTTTTTATGTTCAAAATTCTAACGATAATTGACGTCACAACATTCGTGTTGGACATAAAAAAAAATATTTTTCCCAATCTGTCTGTCACTATAAATATTTGTGTTCTTTTTTTCTTCATTCAAAGAATAATATTTGATACTTTTTTATCTAAATTGACAACGATAATATTTGCTTAAGATTTTAAATATACTGGAACTTATAATAATATATCGTACAATGTTTGACTGTTTTCATTTTTTACAGAGGCCTGGACGTCGTCTCCATTCGACAGCTGGTAGTTCTCCTTCGTCTCCTGTCTCGGCAAGGCAGGACCATTGTGTGCACGGTGCATCAACCATCAGCGTCACTATTCGCGCTCTTCGATAGAATATTCGTGATTGCTCGAGGAATGTGCTGTTATCAGGTATTGTACCTTTTTAATATCATTTATTTTATACTTATAATAACTCATATTCATTATAATTCTGTTGTCGTTAACCTTTTTATTAGGAGTCATCTTCCAGACCCTTAGATACTAGTGTTTATGGGTCTAACTTTTTATTATTGATTGGCACGCATTTATTTTATTTGTTTTCAAATATTTTCAAAACAAAAATTTGAACAGCCATTACCAAATTTAAAAAAAAAATTGCTGTAACGGACCAAAAGGTAGCTATGGGATTTCAAATATACTGTTTGACTTTCGGAATCCTAAAAATAATGATACGTATTATTTCGATCTGAAAATATCACATAAAATTAACTAGCTGGGTTAGTATTTCTATGATATCGGATTACCTGCACTAATTTTATAGTTAGCACCGAACTAAAAAAAACAGTTCTTATTCATTGATTTGAGTGCCATTTCTAATACTTAATAAAATTATAAAGCAGCGTTCTCATTCGCATGTCAGTCGCAATCTGTCAAAAATGTACGGAAATGGAGGTTACTGACTGAGCATGAACTTTTGCTAGGATTGATGTCTGGGTAGTCGGTATTATTCCATGACCAATATTTTTTGTAGTAGCCTGGAGTCCGATATGTGTCCAGTTAATAGACATTTAGGCTAAAATGTGGGATTTAAAATAACATAATTATAATGAAATGCGGCAGTACCATAACAGAGATCTATTGCGGATTTTGTTCCGCAATTTTGGAACGCAAAGGACACTAGGAGGAGCACGGATGGGTTTTAGTCAGTAATAGTCTGACACTCCCTCCCGCTCCACCCAGAGCGGAAGGAGTCATTTGATGATTTCCCATCCATAATAAAAACATACCTCTGCACCCTTTTTAAGGCAGAGGGGGGGAGGGGGTGGAGGGGGGGTGTTACCACCATATTTCACAGTTCCTAAATCGATGAAAACGTTACCATTAGGTATTAGATTTATATTTATGTTTTTAATAAAAATTAATTAAATTATTATTAAAAATATAAATGTATAAATTGTATTTATGTTCTATCCATAATGCCTCAGTAGGTATTATGGATAGAGTGACAATTGTGGCATATTTTTTCGATTTCAAGGTTTTTATTCCTGTTATAAAGTCGGATTTAAATGTCGTTATTTATCGCAAAATAAAAGTCCGGGCCTACTTTTATCACGCTTAAAAAATAGCTATAACACTAGCAAACTTAGATTGTCTCACAAACTAATTATCTAACTTTCTATCAGGAAAGATGTCAATCACTCCAAAGTTCCTTGAAACCCGAATCAAATGGTTTATTCATTAAAATCGCCGCGTTTTGATTTACGTCACAGATTTAATTGGTTTGTCTCCACTTTCAAACGGCTTAGATTTGAGTTTCATGAAGACTTGTTGAGTTTGTTGTACTTACTTGCTTTGTAAATGAAACCCTAATTGCATAAAATACTCGCAGCTGCAAAAGTGGTATTTAATTTGACGATTAAAAAATATTTTTATTCTAAATTACTTTTCTCAAACGACCACCTCAGAGTTTAACGTGCATAGTTCTCATGCAATTTGACTAGTACCAAATTGTATGGACTATAAAAAGGAATTTGACCTCTGAGTTTGTTTCGATGTTTCTTCTCAGGGATGTCAGCTAGGAAATACCAGCCTCACCTTCATCTAGCTAAAATTAATTAAAAGAGTAACGTGTAAGAGCAGCTTACAAAATAAATGTTATTGTATTAACGTCTTGTGTCAGTCGAGAAGCTCAGTGTTACGTTTAAGCAATTTAAAACATTGTTAAACTGTTGATCATTTGTTCATAATTAGTTTTATTAGTCAATAATTCTAATCACAAACGTTTCGATATGCTAATTTGGCTTCAAACCAATAAAGTACAATTTCTTTTTAAAGGCTATTTTAAACTGACATTATTATAAAAGAGCTTGTACTAAGATAATCTGAATATTTTTAGGCAAAAACTTTTAAATTAATTAAAATTTTCATTGTAGGTAATCATTAGAATTCACAGGAGAGCTTCGTGCACCTGATACCAGCCATTTTGTAAATTAGAAGCCCAATAGTTTTTTATTGGATTAATGTTTTTACTACTTTTAGTTTATAATCTCTTTGCTGATTCGCTTTATCTTTGGGCAGAGTATTACATCTTCGTCATTTTAATTTAGATAGTTTCCAAGTTTATGCGTTATTGGAATCTTATTTCTTGGGACTTACTACTAAAGACTGATTCACGTCATCTGTAAAGGAAGAATTTGAAATAATACACCTATATTAACAGGAATAAACAAAATATTTATTAGCACGCGTGGTATAACTGGTTTGAGGTCATCATGATCTCAGCTAACAGACTGTCTCTGATGAATGACAGCCGGGATCATAGTCTTACTACTGGCTATAGATACTGAGAAGTCTAAGTATTAAACGGATACCGGTATGATCACCCTTACACTATGCTTTTATATATGAGTATTTGTAAGGGATGAGTTTATGGCTTGACATCGTAACTTTAATCCTTATTCAAGGTCTAATCTATCTCTACACCAAATTTCATCCAAATCCGTTCCGCCGTTAAGACTTGAAGGGCAGACAGAGTGATAACATACCTATGTTGAAAATACAGCTACGTTTGCACAAAAACTATTTGCTATTTTTGACATATGATACAGATGTAAGTGTCGCCATGAACAAAGCAGACCAACAACAAATTTCTAAAACTTTTTAATAAAATAGCTACATGTATAAAAAATATCACAAAACCCTTCTTTTCAAACAAAATTGAAAGAAACTGAAAGCATTGACATATTTTTACCATAGATAAGGAAATAAAATGTGTATGAATATTACTCCACAAAAGTTAGGAGAGTTCGAGAGGATCTTTCTCCACTTGAAGAACTGATATTCACAACCGATATTTAAGAGGCAAAACTTTGTTAAACACTTATATTTTTCTCATAAAGTTTATAAGCTGTTTATGAGGTACTGATTTTGTATCGGCTTCGTTTTCAAAGTTATTTTCATGCGTGTTGTTATTTCTTTTATGCTATTTGAATATGTACGTTAGTACGAGATCTGGAACATGCCGTGCCCTATAGGATTTCCCAGGGGTAGATGTAACGAACTACCTACGTAATAAGTAGCTGCATCTGGATAGATGAATAAATTATACAGAGTGTTCCAAAAGTGCAAGGTTATTTAGGGGAGGAGTTCTCGTATGTAGCTGCTATACAGTAAAGACACAATATCGAAATAAAAATATATTTACGTTATTTAAAACCCGATCGCAGAAAACGACAAAAAGTAAAAAAAAACACTTCAAGCAGTCTGATGCAGTTGGTGGCACCGTATCTGTGATCGATTTTAAAAATGGCTTCTATTTAAAATTAATCACAATACACACTATCGAAAGACACATTTTCGAAATAAAAAATTTTGACTTTTTTCAACAAACTTGACTAAAAAGTAAGTCGCTGGACACAGAAAAGACGTAAGGCGAGGCACGGACGTTAATTGTGGTGGTGTAATTGTGTGTGACAGCGACGCGCGAGTCTCGGCACCCACGCCCACGCACCGTTCTCGCCCGTCACTCGTCCGCTCGCGCCCGTGCCTCGTCCTTTCTGTATGTTTTACAATAGGGTGCAGACGAGTAAATATCGTGTCCGCGCCCTGTCCTTCCTATATGTTATGCATCGCGACGGTTCTATACATTTTGTATGAAAGAAGGACGCGGAAGAGACCCCGTTCTCATCTTACGTCTGTTATGTGTCCAGCGCCTAAAAAAAAAAAAACTTTTCAAGCAATCTCATGTAGCATCGTATCAGTGATTGATTTTAAATAGACGCTATAGAGAACTCAATCACAGATGCGTTGCCACCAACTGCTCAAATGCTTGAATTGATAAATGAACAATCCAAATCCTAGCAAAACACATCAAATACTTAGCGTGCCTTTTCACTACACGATGTTCGATTTAAACATAAATCGTTTGACAAACTGCCTCTCCACGGACTGTGAATTTAATGATGGGATCAGGGCTGTAATTGACATCGCTCGGAGTTGGCACAAAAGGTTTTTAACTCAAAGGGTGGACGTTGTCAACAGATGTTGCGTTGAACTGATAGGTATTGTGTAAGTCAGTTAAACCTTATTATGTTTTTTAACCGACTTCAGAAACAATAGGTAACTGACAAACAAAAAAACAGGACAATTATCAATTCGATTGTTATTTTTAAATGTTTTTTCTGCGATATTTTCGCCAGTAATTGTCAACCGATTTTGTTGATTTTTTTTTGGAAGAGTATCTTCCCGAACTGGTCCCATTTCAATTTCGTGAAGATCTGATAAAGAACTTCGGAGATAGGTAACGGAACTCTTCAATAAATGATAGCAAACCAGCCGGGATAGCTGAAATCGCATGTCTGTTTATTGTTAACACCAGTTCTAACATAACAACACGCTAAGCTATGAAGGGGTACGCATATGTGTACAAGTCAACCATGATTTTGGGGTTATCTATTCGAGCGTAACTCGGAAGTCGGTGTTCGATCGGTCATAATCATAATTGATACAAATTAGTCAGCTTCAACAATAAAAATGAGAAACGAGCAGCACAATGTATTCAAGAACTATGCTAGACGTTGGACATAATTGCATTACAAGAAACGTGGTTGTTGCCCAGCGACATACAGTTTTTGAGTGGAATCGACGACTACTTTGGGTGAACCGGTACTTCTACAGCGGATTCACTTAAAAAAAAACAAATAAATAAAAACACACCCACCAAAAGTTCAAAATCCTATGCAAATCCTACGTTCATATTTACTTAGGTAACATAATGAGTTTTTGGTAAGGGTGGCGACGACATAAACTTTGTAGCTAAGATACGTGTTTAACCCTAAAATGATGTCTCGATAATAGTCTGTCATAACTTCGGAGTGTTTCACTTAACCCTCACGTGAGTAATGGCTCAGATATAAAACGCTTTTACGGCGATTACTTTAAACTCTATTTGATTTTGTCACACAAATTGAGATGAATGAGTCATATTTTGGAAAGTGTTCATTTTGAATATCGGCGAAGTATAACGTTGATAAAAGCAGGGGTGTATGACATGTTTTCAAATTGCTGGTCCTGGGTCATAGCCTAGCGCTGGGTCTACTTGGTAGATTATTGCCTCTCAAATAGAAGAGCCGTGTGACCGAGTAGTGGAAAATTTAAGGGGTGATTATCCTCAATGGTTTAATAGGAATGCAGGGGTGAATTGAAACAAAACCTTGAAGGGTATTTTCACGTTATTTAAATATTGTTGGCAGCATTTACGATCTCTAATTTTAATTAATTGTAATATAAAAAAAAGTTGCTTGGAAGACCAATAATAATTATATAACAGTGAAAACCCCTATCAAAGTTTTGTTTCGATTCGGATTGCCCTCCCATCGGTCTATGAGAAAAAAACGAAAAATGTATACGTATTTCGCTAATTGGTCGGTTGAGATTGTCCACCGTGAGCGAAATTTGTTCTGAATTAATGTTAGCAATTTATACTAAAACCTACAGTTTAGTATCCTAGTAGATAATTATGAGAGCTATCAAACAGGTTTTGTCTAAATTTCTAATTTATGCCCTTTAGTAACTTTACAGTAAGACTTTTACTTGAAGACTTTACACCGACATTGAAGGGTTAGACTCTAAGAGAGGATTTAAGTATTTAGTAATAATACGAGTATTAAATACCTTGATGCTTACGACTTAAGTTTGATATTGACATAAAACTTAAACTTAAGTTATACAAGGGCCAGATAAACTTGCAATGAAGTACATCAATGACCTTTCTCTAATATCCCTATGAAGGGATATTAGAGAAAGGTCATTGAAACGGTTCATATTTTTTTGTTCGGATATCTATGAAGATATCCGAACAAAAAAATATGAACCGTTTTTCATTACTAGAGAACGTAAATGATCACGATACAAGTCGATTCAGGACAGCTTTAGGTGGGTATGTCTTTATTTCTGTTTTTTAAATTAAGAAAGTTAGTAAATATATATGTGGGTCAATGACCGTTATTGGACATTCATCTGGTGTCTACCATATAAAGCTGTAATATTATTTGCTTGTTTATGTTATAGTAGAAAGTAATGGTTATTGTAATAAAAAACTTATTTCACCTAAACCTACTTACCCGAGTATCAGGTACTTTTGAAATCTGCGTAGCCTTCCGGATGCAGCTGATTACCAGCATTTTCAGGCTACTTTTCATTCCAGAAAGATAACCAAGTAAACGAAGTTGGGGGAAAATGTTAGTCCTAGCTTTTGCCCGCGACTTCGTAGGTGCGTATCCCATTTTTTCCCGTTCCCGTAGGAATTCCCCGTTTCGTATAGCATAATATGCTATATTATAGCTTTCCTCGTAAATGTGGCTATCATCTACAAAAATAATTTTTCATATCCGACAGGTAGTTCTAGAGATTGGCGCTTTCAAACAAACAAACTCTTCAGTTTTATAATATTAATATAGATATAGAAGTATAGATTATAAATGTTTAAGTGTGTTTGTTTGTTATCTCTTTACGTCTAAACGGCTGAACGATTTTAGATAAAACTGAGCTCAACGATAGACCATTTCCTGAAATAGGTCATAGGGTACTTTTTATCCCGAGAATATGTCCCATTGGGATAATAATCAGCTTTCACGCAGGTGAAGCCGCTGGCAGAAACTAGCTTAGTTATAAGTATGGAAGGTATAACTTTACAGGTAGAAGATTATGGACCCTTTTCACCGACGATGTCCCAAGGGGTCGTCCTCTGCTAAGCATGGGCCTAACGAACGGTCAAAAGGGCAAAATCTCAATGACCAAGATTGAAAGACTGGTTGGTGATCGCTGTTTGTTGTTTATAACCAAGCTGGCTAACTATACTGCCCATAATGTATGACGGTTAATTTTAGAGTTTTGACATGACACATTGGGAATAGAAACCAGTCTTGAACTTTAGTATTATGATCTTCTCCCTGTGTTTCTAAAAATAATAGCATGGAATATGTACTCATTTCGATACAAAACTTTGAAAGTATTCACACCTTGAAAATAAAAATATATTCGTATTTAGAAGAAGTTCAGAAGTTTTCACTGAAATGCGTATAATATAATTTTGTAAGTCATGTCATAATCATGATGAGTATCTACATACATTGGTGAGTTTGTTTACTTATGTATATTTAGGAAGAAATTTTGATATACTTAATATCAAAATTTCTTCCTAAATACGAAATGCACGCGCGAACGAAGTCGCGGGCACAGCTAGTTTATAATATTATCGTAAAAATACGTACCATTTTAATGACAACAGAATCTGCAGCCCAAATCTGTGCAATAGTGTGAGACGTTTTTGTGCGGGCTGTTGGGTTTCCCGGTTAAGCCTTAAAACCTTTTCTGTGAAGCTTTAGTTCGGATTAAAACAAATACATTTATAATTCTCGGCAACTATGTTGAAGTCATACCCATTTATCACGAGCATAAATTTTAATCTTTGCAGGGTGCACCTCAACTCTTAGTGCCATTTTTGGCTGAAGCTGGCCACATATGCCCCAAGACCCATAATCCTGCAGACTTTGTGCTGGAGACTCTTGTCACTGATTTAGAAACAGCTGCTCCTCTATCAGAGCTGTGTCAGAATGGAAAACTCTGCAGAAGAATGGACAGAATGATGGCTAGGGGTGGTCGGTTAGTAGCTATGTACTTCATATTTGGTATTTTGCTGTTATAAACATGCTTTAAAAATTAATGTGGTAACATTAATTTCTAAAGCATGTTTATAATTAAAAAAACTTGTAAACAGTTTCTTCCATTAATCGTAAATCAAACATAATCACAAAATAAAATAACATGAAAATGTTTGGCCGTAACCATTCTAATGAAAATAATCTATGCTTAACTAAAACTAATTATATGAATTAAAATAAACTATTAATATTTTCGTTACAGAAAACCCGTGCTACATTCCGACGACTCAATACAGAGGATATTCACAGAACACGTTGCAAAAGACCAGTCGTATAAAGTGGAGTTCCCCACAACATTCTGGTCTCAATTCCTTATACTGAGCAGCCGAATGTTCTTGCAAAATAGAAGAAATTCGGTAAGTCATCACAAAATCATACTACAATATTATGTTGCCACTTGAGAAGTTTAAATATATTATTAAAAGTTTACGAGCAGCTGACGTCACAAAAATCCTGAATCGTGTCCATCGGGCAGGTACACCAGACACCAATACTGGTCTCTTTGGAGGATTGTCTCTTTCAATAGTGGATGAAGAACTTTACAGTCTTGTCCTCAGATCCCTTCAGTTACATTTTTTCTGGACTAAAGGTGTATCTCTGGACTAAAGATCGAAAGCGCAATTTTATGAATCAGACGTAGCACATCTAGATTTTCATCCCGTATCATCTTGATGCAACGTATAAATATAATTTATCTAATTTATGAATTAGCTATCGCAAATAAATATTCATTATGGTGTCGGACGTAACAGAATAGCACCATCCCATCACTTCCCGTGGGTGTCGTAAGAGCCGACTAAGGGACTTACCATAGAATGGGCAGCAGCATTATCTGTAGGTACATTGCTACAGCTACACTGCGATCACCAACCCGCCTGCCAAGCGTGGCGATTATGGCAAACCTCCCCATTTGGGGGAGGCCTATGTCCAGCAGTGGACGTCTTTCGACTGATATGATGATGATGATGATGATCGTTAATAAAAATATGTATTTATTGTTTTAGACATCTCATTGGATCCAGTTGAGTCACCATTTAGTTTCTGCCGTGCTTCTGGGCAGCATATTCTTCAACGTTGGAAACAATGCTGCCATTCCTATTGTCAACTTTAAGTTCTGTCTGAGCGTTCTCGTGTTCTTCATGTATACGTATATTATGATACCTGTACTGATATGTAAGTATGGCTTAGCTAGGCCAACTGGTTAACTGATAGGATTACTGCGGAAGCTGTGGTTGGCCATTTGTCTGCTGATAGGCATCCAAATTCCTTCTGCACCGCGCAGAGATGCAACATGATTTTTTTATTATTATTGATACTCTCGTCTTTGTCCACTATTTCACCTGATGATAAGCAACGGTGTGGTTGACGATGAAACCTTATTTGCTTAGGTACTTCGTTTGCTTAAAAATAACCTATTTACTCTCTAAACACACCTGGTTGTAACTATCAGGAAATACAGGCACCAGCGGAGAATTCCACTCCTTAGCTGTACGCACACTGAAATTAATCCCACAACATAACGTGTATATTCCTTAGACATCGTAGGCTAATTCAAATGGGATTAAGCCTTTATCATGAAAGACTCATATTATAATTCAAAGCCTACTCACTGTTAGTGTTTCATAATGAAGGCTTAATCCGATGGTGAAAATTTGGCGGTGGTTTTGAACGTTTTCTGAATCCAGCTTTTTTGAATCAGCACATAATAGTACATTACGATATTAGTGCGTTAAGATGGTTATAACATGCGAGGCGGAATTTCAGCCCGAGCCGAAGGCGAGGGCGTAATTGAGCCGAGCATGTTATAACCAATACGCACGTATATCGTACGACGTTTTTTAACACATTTGCGAGGAAACAGAAAAAATAATCATTTTTCGGAAAATGACTTGGCATTTTTCATGTTTTTCTACTTCAAGAAATTTTCATACGTGGTTATGTATCTGTCCTTGGATATTGACGGCAGGAAGCTGTCGCATGCGGTTCGCGCTTCTGTTAGTATATCCGGTGGAGTTGAAGTAATATATTGCGCATCTTCATTATTGAAAGTTGTCATTTTTAGATATTCACAATACAAGTACAAAGAAAAGAAAATTTGAGAAAAATGGCGCGAGGATTATTTTCTGCCGTGGCTGCGTGAAAATGTTGGCAAAGACGCTAGAGCATGCAGCCAAGTTTTTAAATTACCGAATAAACTGTTTTTTTTTATTTTAAATAAAGTCAATCTGTGAATGCACACTGTTGCTTTCCCGCCATTTTAACAGCGCGCTGCCTACTGACTGACGCCGCGCGGCGATTAGTTCGAAATTTGAATAGCAACAGCGTGCTGCTCACTAGCTGGAGTCGTGCTGCGGCGATCAGTTCCATATTTGAAATGGCAAATAATACTGTTATGGAATTTGTATAGACTATAGCTTAACTATTTGCTTTGGTAACACACGCGTTTTTTATGACCCGCTTTACATGCTTAAAACCGGTGGAATTACATCAGCTTTACGAGCAAGGGTGTTAAAAAATTCATAACTCAATAATTTTTTGAAAATAACACAAATACCAACTTTAGAAGCTACTTATATATAGCAAAAAGGTCAATCCCAATCACAGAAAATTATGAGATCCAGGATTGAAATCGACTAATCGAGACCTCACTTATCTCATGTTTTTTTTCTTCATCCTTTTCCCATATTTATTGGGGTATCTTTAGATCACATGAGACTTTGTTATGAAGTAATTTGCGATGTTATTTCTCATTACAGTTCCCTTCCAAGTGCGTTTACTTCGGCGGGAATATTTTAATCGGTGGTATAGTTTGAAGGCCTACTATGCAGCCTTAACATTCTCCAGTTTACCTAGCATGGTAAGTACTTAAAATGTTTAAGAATGCCTTTCTAACGATACACCAACTTTAAAAGGTAGGGTCAAATCGGGACGTTGACCGTCTATATCATCTTTACGCATGATTTGTTTTTATTGATGGTTGTGTTTATGTTGAACATAAAAGTGATTCCAAGTTATAGAACCTGGACTGCTATAATTACCAAACAAGTTCAGATTTGTTTTACTATTATCGACACGCGCATGACACTCATTACTATACTAAGCTTGTCGTTACCATTACAACTGCAAAATATGCAATTTTTTTTTTGTTTTCTTTACCAAAATCATAATTTTGTTACAGTTTATACTTGGATTAACATTCATGGTAGTTGCGTACCTGATGTCTGGACAGATGTTGGAATGGGACCGATTCCTGTTGTTCGCGGTCAGCGGATTCCTAACAGCAATGTGTTCTGAAGGACTTGGATTAGCTGTAGGGTCAGCATTCAGTGTCACTGTAAGCATCCTCTTACTGATCTTCCAATGGTATCATCTGGATCGTTTTTAAATGTTCTGGTGTTTTAAAAAGCAACCATATTTTTGATTTTATTGTCCCTTTTCTGATACATTAAAATTTGTTGTTGGTGCATTATGTCTTCTCTGTGTTAATTATTAATCATCCTCTTTTTATATTTAGTTTTTTAAACTGAGTATTAATGACATTATTTTTATCTTTCTTTTAGAATGGCTCCATATTAGCTCCAGCAATTGCGGCACCGCTTCTCGCCCTTTCCTGCTACGGTATGGGCTTTGGACCCTACATCGAAGGATTCATGCGAGCCCTCATGTCAGCCTCTTTTCTCCGCTTTGGAGTCACAGGCTTCTCAATAGCGCTTTATCAAAACCGAAACCTGATGGAATGCAAAGAAGATTTCTGTCTTTACTCTGATCCGAAGTTAATTCTAAGAGATTTGGGCATGGAAAGTGATAGCTATGGTATTCAAATAGCCGGCCTTTTAGCTTTTACATTTCTTCACAGATTTTTAGCGTATCTAGCGTTAAGATATCGCTTGACTGCCGAATTTTCGAATAAGTTCATGTGTTATGTGAGTAAATTTTTGAAGCATAGATAGTTTCGGTCCTTGATTGTTTTATAGATAACGATAGTGTTTTGCTGAAATTGATTCAATGTATGTTACGTTCTACTTAGATTGTTGTAATCTTGCCAAAATATGTTTTATAATTCTATTCTATATTTTTATATGGCAAGCAAAGCCGATGTCGACTATTCTGCCAATGTCTAAAGTATATTGGAAAAGCAAGTGTTTAAAAGCTGGTAATGAACAGTAGGAATGTTTTATAATTAATTTGAAAGACGTATGAAAATAAAATAAATGTGGGTTAAGAAGGTATATTTAGTTGTAGTTGTACTTTTTCTACACAGTATTGTAGGTAGCAAGAATAACAGAAGGGCAATTCTATAAGTTTTTTTTTTTCTGTCAAAAATATATGGAAATTGAGCCTTTTTTGACAGATTGCAACTGAGAAGCGTATGCGAACGTTAAAATTGACACTCTGATGATAATTCATAAAGTAGTTTAGTGTCATTATGATGAATAATTAGTAGGTTACTGATTATATGTAGTAGGAAACATGACTGAGGTACCATACCATCATATTAGATTTCCACTCACAAATAATCTTAGTAGGAGAGATTATTTTAATGTGACAGTAACCTGAAAGTTTTGTTCACATCACTACTGTTACACATGATAATTATAATTATGTATAGTCTAAAGGGCTATTAGTAGTTTTTCAATCTTACAGAGGGTGAATCTGCTCATAAATAAAAACGCCTTTGGTAAATACAGTATGTGATAATTATTAAAAATACGCCCTGTATAAAGTAGCCCCTCTATGTATCACTCTAAGAAATTGTCTTAACTAGTAACTACCTATCATTATCCAACAACAATCTACGTAAGAATGACGTATTGAGGTATCTGTGATAGTTTGAAATAATCTTAATATTTTAGTTTTATAAAATTATCATCATTTCGGCTGAATGAAGAGAATGCATTTTTTCATTTTAAAGTTAGTTAAAATTTGATTCAACATTTAAATGTTTATGTCATTTTTGCTCAAATAGATTTAAGGCAAACGTTGTTAGCAAATTAGCCAATTAAGCAAAATAATTTTGCTTGTTGACTGCGTGTATGGAAACATGCAACAAAACTTAAAATCAACTGAATTATGTTATGAAATTTTATGAATAAGATAATTATAAATAGACAAATTTATTATAGTTGTGTTGGCTGGGGTAAGAATAATAAAGATTTCAGACAAAAAATATTTTATTTTAATTAATTTTTAATAAAAATAATATTAATAACTATGTACCTATTTATCAATAATAATATCTAAAACTAATTCTTATTTTAATATGTGAGAATAATATTGTTTCCACTTTAGCGAGAAATTGGCAGAGTGCGTCTGGAGTAGTATAAAGTGAAGAATTTTTGCCGTATTGTTTTTATAGATACTCTCTATGAGGATAATTTTTCATCAGACTTTACAATAAATAAACAGTTTTTCAGGGATCCCATTATACTACAGTAAATTACCTTTCTATAAAACACATACTTAAAGACGCTCCGTGGTACTACTGATGCCCCTGACTTGCTTGCTGTGCTGGTTTGCTTCTTTAGCCGGGACAATTACTGCCGGGGCAAAAAGCACAGATTGTTCGCTGTACCTCCGTGTCGCACCGTTGCGCGTGCTAAGTCCCCAATACCTCGCATTCTGGCTGCATGAAATGATCTCTTGGGTTCTAATCCAACAAGCGATCTGTTTGCGGATGAATGGACGAAGATTTCATTGGCATGTCAGAAGTACTGTGTGAGGGATGCATGAAAGAGTTGTTAACCTTTTTATTTTTATTCTTTTCTGTTTTGATTTTATCTGAGTTTGTTTGTATATTTGTGTTTTTCTTAGTTTTTATCCTTTTTCTTATTAATAATGTTTTTGTAGTTACTGTAATTGGTTTTTAAGTGTTGTAATTAAATAAATACTTGTTTTTAATTCTTATCTACAATTTCGTTTTCTTTTCTTCTGTGTGTTCTGGTTCCTCTATTTTTGGAAGTGGCCTCTTAGGTCCTGGAATTAAAATTGGGACATTTTAAAACTATGATATTTGCCCTTTGTAGATTTTCGCTACCCTAAATGTGTTGTATCTACCTATCTGAGCCTGCTTTAATTGACTCAACCTTTGCAACTTTCAAATACTTATAACTATTAGATTTGTATTGTATACCTATAGTGTCTATTTGGTAATACCCAGAAACGACGACTAAAAAAATTTCTATATACATGTGACACTAAATTAAAATTACACAAGTACTACAAAAAACTGTGTTTCTAGCTCTACAGGTATTTAAGAGCTATACAGAATACTGATTGAACAAAATTAAATTTATGATATGAAAAGAAGAATAAGATATACCGAAATTTAAAACTTACCTCCACCCATGAAGTGTTTGATGAGCACAGAACACGGTGCATCAACAATAATAGTTACTATGAAGGAAACTATTACTGCGAGTAAGAAGTCCGCTAGGAACTTGAACAGCTGAAAAAAAAAACAATATAAAAACGGAATTTTAAAACAGCGACATCTACAATAAACTGAGTGAACTAAGTGTGGTTTGAGCTCTTGGTTACGAGACCGTCGTAAAGAGTCTGTTAGATGAAGATCTGTTAGAGGGAGCTTTATGATATTGAGCATAGAATTATTTCTAAAAGCCTTTTCTCAATGTTAAAAGAAATTTGATAAGGTACTAATTTATAACACTTAACTAACTCATAAATAGAGCAGGAGCACATGGAAACTGGAAAAATTGCAGAAATCAGCAATCAACTTTAGTTTTACCCATTCCAAAATTAGTAGCTGCTGCTACCAATCTTATGTTGCATATTTCATACCTAAGCTGCGATTTTCTGGGGCTGATAATAAATTTATTGGTAAGTACTGAAAAGAAACATACCGAAAACCTCACGTCGAAGTAGATAGGCACTACTGGCATCGCATTGATGACAAACATGAGAGGGTAGTGTACTAGATACATAGCATACGACAGACGACTCAGAACCTTCCATGCTCGCAGCGATAGAATCCAGTTTACAGGACCTAAAAATTAAATAAAAGTAATGAATTTAATGTAGTAGGCTTTTTAGCTTAGTAGTCGTAAATTCTGCCTAATTATAGGGATACGTTTTTGTTCTTAAGGCGAGCCTGACTTGAGCGCGTAGGCATCTAACGCTTACCTCAGGCCCCGCAAGGAGTAGCAATACGTAATAAGTTACGATGCGGGAGACGCGCGCACCAAGCGCACCGCTCGCTCATGAGTTCACAGACTCGGGTAGGTACTAAGTTCCGTCACAGGATAAAGTAATGCAGTAGATCAACTTGAATTGATTAGTATAAGTTTATTTTGTTTTATTTTTCTATTAAGTATTTTTTAAGTTTATAGATGGATTAAGTACGTATTGTACAAACTTGAATCCAATTACTAATCATTAAAAATCAGTAAGAATACTTATTGATTTTAGAGTATATGGTGGATTTAAAATTGACTGACACGAAAATTATGAATACGAGTACGATACAAAACTACGCGTCGCGCGCTATTTGGCTTTGGTGCGATACCTTCGTAAAAATCAAGTAGTAGGTAGGCACACTTACTTTAGGAAAATTATGTTACAATTCTTGAATATTATAATTCAAGAAAGCTTAAAAGTATAAATGGTTTGGAATTTGCCTAGATGCTATTAAAAAAAAAACAAAAATGTTTTCATATTTTTTAATCAAATAGTTAACATAATAAAAGTTACCAATGCAACTGGCTAAAATTCGTTGAACTGTAGCTGTCTCGGTTTGCATGGACCTAGCTGAGTAGATTGACACGGAATATGGTCCTTGGATTTGCTTGGACCTGGCTGCACAGGCTTATCATTAACATTTTCTTTGTTTTCTTTCAATATTATGTCTCGTATTGGCATACCGCGATTTTGGCGCGGATCCAAAATCTCTGGTAATATACATTTCAAATAAAAATCTATAACTTTTTTCTCCATGTGCACCCGCCAAAATTCGTCATCTCTTGAAATATTTTCTACTACTAGTTTTCACCGGACCATATTCCAAAAATGCATTGGTTCCTTTCTGTTACGTGAAGTTGACCCTGCACTTGGTAATACCAATTACTTTTTTTGTTTATAACTCTGGTATGTTTTATTCTATCGAATTTAAATATATGTATTTTATTTTCTTCAATAGCAGCATTTCCCTTTTCTTAATGCCGTTATTGGACATTTAATTTCAACAATGGTGTCGTTCCCAACTATACCGTTTGGGGTAACCCCAATAAATGAGTATTATTTTGGAGACAAGTCACGCCCTTCCGTATGCTCTATTGACCTGTAACGCAAATTTTGATTTTGATTTGTTGGTAATTAACAAGTAAAATTTTAAAAACTTACAAAATATCCCTGTTCAATAAAGATAACGGAGCTACAGTGCCAAAGACAGATACACAGGCACACAGACGCACATACACAGAAACATAGATAGCAAACCGTTTTAAATAAATAGGATAGAATTGTAATACTTACGTAGGTATGTACTTATGTGGGGGTGTGTGTTTAATTTCTTTATGTATTTTTATGGTGTTATAATAATGATAATGAGATACTTACTATTTTATTCAAATCTTTACTAAATAATATTATAAAGTGGAAGTGCGCTAAGTGCGCTGTGGTAATAGCTAATTATACGTAAGTACCATGTACTACAAAGATATTGTTTTTCATTCGATCTAAAAAAAAGTCCGACGTTACACCTATATCTATCTCTTATAAATAAGCCACACTAAGGCATTTTATGTCAAATAATTTATTTAAAAATTAAAGGTGGTTTTTCAGCATTAATATTAGGCAGGCATATTAATCCTTACTAGCGAAAGTTACTTCATCATCAAGATAATTTTATGAAGATAAACTTTGTCTTTTACAGCATGTTATTTGAACTCACCGTTTAGGAGATAATGTAAAATTAAAATAATTCAACAATGTTATTAAATCGAACGGGCGGTGCACGAGACGCGGCCACCAAACGAGAACGCGTCGAGCGTGCGTGACTGCGTGCGACGCGGTGCGAGAAATTCTTTTTTGTATTATGATTATGAATTTATGATAGTTACATTCATGGGGAAGGCTGTACGGCTATACGGGAACGGGAATTCCTACGGGAATGAAGAGTTCCGTTACCTATCTCCGAATTTCTTCATCAGATCTTCACCAAATTGAAATGGGATCAGTCCGGGAAGATACAGTTCCAAAAAAAATAGAATCATCAAAATCGGTTGACAATTGGCGAAAATATCGCTGAGCAAACATACAACAACAAAAAAACAGTCGAATCGAGAACCTCTTCTTTTTTGGAAGTCAAAACAGTTTAGTGTATGTAATTTATAATTTCTATGCATTTTTCCTCTTGCCAATAAACACCGATAAAGTTACGCATTGGATTAAAAATTATCCAAACTGACCACATAGTTTTTTGTATGTCTTGTCATAACTTGATACATTGTTAGTAATTAGTAAGAGGATGGACTCTAGTGTACAGCGCATAAATGAGCTGGTCCGGTAGCCTAAACGTTACCAAAAGTATGTTATTATAATATTTTCATAGGAAATGGTCATACTGTAACACTTTTACACTATGGCACGCGACTCACGAGTGCGCTGCGCGTATTGGTTGGCATAGACGAGACCTACACAAACGTTGCAGACACCATTAATATTATTATTTGTTGTGTTGTAGTGGCTGTGAGTAGGTACCCACCTAGCGTATAACTACACTTATATTTCTTCTCTACATGAACACCAAAACATTATTGCACCGATATTCAACTCTCATGTAGGAAATACGAGCTATTATTTTGGCATTTGTTTAGGAGTAAGATAAGTGAAAACGGACATTTCTAATAAATAACAAATATTATAAGACTTATACAAACTCTCCGAAACCATCAAGACTAACGTAGCGGGGTGAACTACCTATTTGACATTTGAAAACAGTAAATCATTGTATCATGTGCGCGCGAGGTGGCTTTATGCACTCTGAAATAGGGTTCAAATTCAATTGTTTTACATACTTGATGCGGTTGGTAAATCTATTTCGCGCGAAAACTAAACCACTGAAGCGCACGTCTTTATGCGTATTGAAATAAGGTTTAAATTAAACTGTTTACATGTTCGCGGTGTGTAAATTTATCTGTTCCGTGTTGGTACTTACCTAGTTAGTAAAGTAAATTATGTATAATATACCTACATACCTTTTTGTTTATTCAGCCAAAGTTTATAAAAAAAAGTAGTCACCGCTGCAACGAAGAGCCGTTGATGACAACTTTTATTCCCCCATTTTTTTTTACAAAGTTATAGCTACATCAAATAAAAACTAACTATATTACAACTGTTTGAACACTAAATTGTATACAAGTATTATTATTTAACCACTCGACACGTGAAAATTCCAAAATAAAAAATAAATCTTACGTAAATAAACATAAACATTAAATTCGCGGCACACCGGTGTGCCGGCAGTGCTCGAGCGGTAATCAATTTAGGCTTAGCCAGTAACAGAACTTAGCGGGGGTGGCGGCATCGCAAAAATTGGCACACGTCCGACCTCCAACACGTTCCGCTCGGGACTAAATGACACGGGGCGCGCGCATGAAAAGACAAAATCACTTGATTTTGGAATTAGTGGGATACGTATTTTCATATTTCACATTATGACGGCCGATTTTAATCACATTTTTTACGACCTTTATTATGGTATAAGTTTTATTACTCAAAACCTTATATAACTCAAATGAAATGATAATTATATCTTGATTTTGACTTGTCTTTGCGATTTAATTGGATGCAGTAAAGTGCAAGTAATCGTGTATCGCACGGCCGAAATAGCTAGATCGAAGTGTGAAATATGTAATATATTTTTTTCAAAATTTAAATCCGTGTTCTTTACGAATAAAACACAATTTTACACAATGCAAAACAACGTTTTTCCGGATAACCTAGCCTTAACCATATCATATAATTGATATTAGGATTGATTCTAATCATCGGCATTATCAGCTTGAGCCGATCAACGAACTTTAAAAACGGCTTTTTTATTTATAGTATTATACTACTAGCTTTTGAACGCGAATTTGTACGCGCATATCCCGTTTTTTCCTCCCGTTCAGTAGGAATGCCCCGTTCCAGTACAGCCTTCGTCATGAATGTGGCTATCATATACAAAAATAATTATCCGAATCCGGCTGAAACTATTCAGCTTTACTATACTAGTATATAGCATAATATTATGTAGATAATATAGATTATCAGAAAACCCTGTCATTTCATAGGTACCCACATTATAGGGGTGAACTGTATTTGTCCATCATTTTTGGAAGTCGGCAATATTCGATTTTATAAGATTTTACATACTAGTTACATACATAATGCATGCTGCATTATCATTATCATCACCTAAAGTGTACGCAAAGATTCAGTGTAATCGGTTGAGGATAATTGTTTTATTAAAGCTCAACAATTAATGACTAAATAAGTAATAAGGCAAATAAAAACAGCGTGCTAAAAACATTCTATTACTATAACCTGACTTTTAATGAGACCTTCTTTAAAAATGCTACTAAACATGCAAAGAAAACATTCGCAATAAAACGTACCGCCATAACCATGCACGCAAGCAAATATCAGCCATCCGACAAACACAGCCCACGCTGGTCTCATAAACGAATTGATCATACTATCAGCGAATTGGTTATCCCAGTCTAACTGCATGATAGGATAAGATGAGTATATGACGAGGAGGGCGATAACTGTCGTGCAGATCCAAAGGAGTGATGACGTGATCTGAAAAATAAAAGAAAAACATTTTATTGTTTTTATTTTTTTAAGCTAGGTTTACAGTCTCGTAGTCTCGTCAGTGTCGTGACGCAAGATACAACAATCCAACGAATTTGTTTAGTCAGAAGGCGTCATGCACGACACAACACAATGATGAAAACGCAGCTTTAGAGCGGATTTCACCAATGAAACTGATCGCGATCAGAACATCTAAACTGCGTTCAAGAGCTGTCAGCGTCAATATTCCATAGAAAAATAGTGACACTGACAACTCATAAACGTGGTTTATATGCTGATCGCGATCAGTTTGGCTTGGTGAAAATGGCCCTAAGTCGTTAAAATCAATTTTGAATATCTGGCCTTGGAACGATGAGATAATCGATTTGAAAGGGTCGGTACATGAATGAAGAGACGAGGAATTTTGTGTTCAGGAACAAAAAATAAAAAAGGTCTTCAGATTTAAGCGCTGCAGTTCCATAAGATACAATGATTAACTTTGAGATTTGATCCGACATCAAACAATGCTTATTGCACCCTAAGTTGTTGCATAAATTTGTGTTTTGGTTGTCTGTAAGAGATTGCCCTGTGCGATAAGACCGCCCATTATACACTTGTTTTTATAAAATTTTTACTTGTGATTGATGTGAGGTGTACAATAAAGTATATAATAAATAAATAATAAATAAATAAATATAACGGGCGGATTTTTCAGGAGCGGTTACGCCCCACGGCATTTGAAACAAACTTTCAAGTCTTTATTTTTCGAAATTAATAAACCGATTTTAATAAAACTTAGTATGCATACGCAGGGGAAAATATAGAATGATATTTCACTTTCTATACAAAACTTAAAATCGGTCTCGCTCTCCCTCTAAAATCTTTTTTTTAAATGTTCTCTACTAACTATTTAGACCTGGACATCTAGCGTAAGCATACTAAGTCTCATTAAAGTCGGTTCATTCATTGCGAAAAATAAAGACTTGATTAGTAAAAAAAAAAAAAGTTTGAGTATAATTTCTTGAATTTAAGATAAGGTACTCACTAGATTTAGAGTAACTTCCTTCCCTCGGTTGAGATGTAACATGTAGCCAAATATTAACCCAACGAAGAAGGGTGAGGCTCTAGTCAACGTGTTCACATAGTAATTAGTTAAATATTCCGGCGAATCGTCAGGACGTCTGAAAAAAAAAACACATTCTAGTTAATGTAAATGTTGTATTATAATTTTGGGAATCGATTAAGGCCCATAGTCAAGGCGCATACCCCCATTGAAAAGGGAGGATCCTCTGACCGGACGGTTGATGTGTCCGGTGGGCAAATGGCCGATTTGATATTTGAGCTGTTGTATCTGTTCGCATCGCACGATAAACTCTGATATCGCGATTTAGAATTTCGTTGTTAGTTCGCAGCTGTCGAGATAGATGGCGCTGTGAATCTCGTTGTTGCGATGTAGATTCTGCTACGTTGATTTTTGTGGCGGTATTAATGCCGCTACAAACGTACGACGTTCTGCCGGTCTAATCTTGCCGTGTAAACTAAAGTGAAGTGAGCATGCAGTGATCTGTCATTTCATCTTGTTTGCATGGTTTGATAGCACGCTTCACGATCCCTTCACCTAAGTTTACACGATCATATGTTTATAGCCAGTCTACTCTGACAACGCTTACGTTTACCTTTGGCCATCTCAGAGTAAAGGACCACTTTTGGTAATCGATGTTCCTCCATGCGAAGGACGTGGCCACACCACCTGAGTTGACGCTGCATCAGTAGAGCCAAATACGTAAAGAGAGACCTAAGCCCTCCTTATGCTTTTAATTCCGCCGGTCGACTGTATTTTCTTAGCTGTCTTCTTCTTCTTCGTGTGGGCAGTAAGGTCTAACGACCTCACACACCCTAGTGTCAAAGTTTCTAAACCACCTCAAGGGCCTCTGACATGGTTTGACGACCGCCATTTGGCGGCTGGGACCACCGGCTTATATGTGCCTTCCGAAGCACGAAATCATCTTTTTATAAGACAATCAGGTGATTCAAGCCTGCAATGTCTTAGCAAAACCGGAAACAACTTTACAAAGTATGCTTCCCGTGGAAATTGAACCCACGACCAACGGGTCATAAAGCAAACGCCTAAACCACTAGACCATGGAGGCAGAGGCCTTAGCTGTGATCGGGTATATATAACCAAATTCGGTCTAGAGAGTCATATTTTTTTTTTTTTTTTTTTTATTGTATTTCACAAAACTGATGTACAATCAAAACAAACAACAGAAAAAACAACACAATGATAAACATATGATTGACACCTACTAGATGTGAAATCAACATGCACATTCAAAGTAAATCACCTAAAATTCAAAAACAGCTCACAAATAAAGAAAAAATACAAAAACGAAAACATATCTAGTTTAACGTAGTAGTAATAACAAGTGGTTTGAATACCACGAATTAACTTAAACACACAAAAAAGAAACAAATTAAAACAGACAAAATGTATGATAAAAAAAAAAAACAATAAAAACGGAGAAATTAAACGATTATGTCTCTGAGTTTCGTTTTAATTGAGGCTACAGAACCAGCAAAGACATCTATTTCGCCACGAAGGGAGTTGGCAATAGAGAGCATGCGGCCAATGGGTGAAAAATTACCAACGTTAGTTCGACTGTGAGGCAGGACGAAAGTTCTTCGGTTAATTAAGCGGCTACCACCACGAGGGATACTGATGTTCACTTTTTCTAATAGTTCAGGAGAATCTATTTGTCCATTTATTAATTTAAACAGAAACATGAAATCCAAAGATTTTCTGCGTGCGTTTAAAGATGACATTTTATAAAAGTTCAACCTAGAATTGTACGAGTTCAGGATACGACATCTGTTTTCCGAGTAACATAGGTGATACAAAAACCTTTTTTGAACGCGCTCTATCCGGCCTGAGTGTACTTGGTAAAACGGGTTCCATACCGTGCTACAATATTCCAGAATACTACGAATAATACTATTATAAATGGAAATAGTCAGCGTTGGTTCTCTGAAAATTTTCATCTCCCTGACAATGAAACCTGTCAATTTTGATGCCCGACTAATGATTTGGTCGTAATGACTTCTGAAATTGAAACTACTGTCTATCAAAACACCAAGGTCCCTAATGGTATTAACCTCTTGAAGCGGACTGTTATTAATAGAATAACAAATTCGACATGTTTTTTTTTTACTGCTGAATTTGATCCAGTAACATTTGTTTTCGTTTACAAACATATTGTTTTCAACACACCAATTGGATACATTATCTAGATCTTTCTGGAGCTGAACAATGTCAAGATCGTTGGAAATAGTGCGATATATTTTCAAATCATCAGCAAAAAGTTTATATTCAGAGTCAATTTTGCTGCCCAAATCATTTATGAAAACTAAGAAAAATAAAGGCCCCAAATGTGAACCTTGTGGCACCTCCGATGGTATGTAATACTGCTTTGATTTAAACCCCTTAAGGTGCACCAGTTCAGCCACTGCGCCGCCCAGGAACTGATGCTCCTGAGCATGGCGCAGTGGCTGATGCCTGTGGACGGCGAGCAATGGGTAGCTCGCCGTCCGATCAGAACAGGCCCGGGTTGACGGCGCGCTGTGTTCTACGCGCGCCAAGCCAGCAGTCGTCAGCATGGGTCGGGGCCCGTTAGGGCCAGAGCCTACCAGGGTTGCGGATTTGTTCGAAAGAGTTACCGCGGCCCTGGGAAGAAAGGCACTGGGAGGACTAAAGGGTGGGTTTTAGTCAGTAAAAGTCTGACACTCCCTGCCGCTCCACCCAGAGCGGGAGGGGTCATTTGATGATTTCCCATCCTAGAAAAAAAAAAAAAAAAAAAAAAGGTGCACCAGTTGTGAGCGGTTCCTTAAGTACGACTCGCACCAGCGCAGTAACGACCCATGAACCCCCATACTCTCCAATTTATTTATAAGTAAGTAGTGATCTACTAAATCGAAAGCCTTTTTAAAATCAGTGTATATTGCATGAACTTCATTTCCATCATCTAATGCAGATGATACATAAGAAACATACTCAACTAGATTGGACAATGTCGATTTCTTGGGACGAAAGCCGTGCTGGTTGTCATCGAGCACATTTTTAATGTGAGAAAACATTTTTTTCTGGACGAGCGATTCAACAACTTTACCACACGCAGAAAGAATCGACACTGGTCTGTAATTTGCAACATCTTCAACACAGATTTAAAGATTGGCGTGATATGCGCTATCTTCCAATGATCAGGGAAACAGCCCTGTGACAAGGAGAAATTAAACATGATCGATAGAGGCTCAGCTAGATTCGCTGCACACTTTCTAAGGAAGAGAGGCGGGATCGAATCAAGTCCTGGTCCTTTGTCACAGTTCAGGGAAGATAAGCACTCAAAAACTTCTTTTTCTTCCAGTTGGCAGTGGCTGAAAGTATTTATATTACTGGGAGTGGTATCAGGTGGCGATAAAGAGCGTATACTCTTATTTGTTCCGTAAATGGACTGAAAATTCTCAGAAAACAAATCACAAACTTCCTGGCCGCCCCTGGCAAACCTAGTATTATTAAGAGTCATTTTGTTGGGAATATAATTGTCACCTATCCGTTTATTTTTTAAGTAACTCCAGACATACTTAGGATTTTTGCGCAGATGTTCAGCTATATTTTTTTATAGTTTGTATAACAATCTTTTATCAGTTTGTCACATCGCGTTCTATGGCATTCAAACGTAATTTTATCCCTAGGGTTCCCGTATTTTTTATATAGCTTGTGATATTTAGCTTTCTCTTTAATGACTCTTAGTAAAGCTCGGGTATACCAAATTGGATAGCGTTCATCTCGTATGTATTAGTAGTATTCATCTCATATCTCTCATATTAGGGCACATGCTAGGAAATAGTGGCATGGGGTCGCCGTTGTCGAAATTGGCAAGGAGGTCTATTTATGTTCCGACAACGTATCACCGAGTAAGTTTCGGTGTAGTGAGCGTGAGGTGAACTGTCATTCCATCTTGTTTGTGTAGATTGACAGCTCATTTCATGTTTGTTTCGATGAGATAATAACAGCAGAATTGCACTGTTTTTGTAGTCATTAAATATCACAATTTCGTAAAAAGTATTCAAATTATTTCCATTTCAAGCATCATTACTTACGAAGGTATAACCGGACCTGACGGGAACTCTTTGATAAAGTTGTAAGTAGTCGCAGCTGCCAGAGCTGCAATCAAAGCGCCAACGAGAGCTGACCAAGCAAGTCTTCGTTTGCCAGTAAGCACCCACACTAGTACGAGAGGCGATAGGATGTGTAACTGGACATCTATAGCGAGGTACCAGGAGTGGGCAAGACACTGAAAGGCAATAAAGCACATGAATAAAATCAATGATTTCTTGAGGGTCTACATAAAAGAACGATAACGATTTCTTTAAAAAAAAGGTCAATAAATTATAGTAAATAAGAAGCGTACAAATTCTAGTCGCAATGTCATTTCAACGACAGTCAATTAGAAAAGCTTGTCAAAAAATATGGAAACTAGAAGTGTTTTTGATAGTTTGCGACTGCGATATGAACGCAAACGTTCCTTAACTTACAAGAATTGCTTCTCTTATAAAATCTAGAGCCCGTGGATTAATATATTGTTCCACGGGCTCTAGATTCAATCAGGAAAAATCAAGGCATATTTTCTAGTGATCTTAGTGCAATTAGTAAATGAATGAATGTTTGTGAAAGTATTGGTCAAACGCAGGCATATCAATAATAAAAAAAGTATCTAAGTTTACATTTATACCAAGAATTCCACCATCAAAATTGTTACTATTTTTATCTGGAGGTAAATAATGAAAAGGATATTTAACTTTATAATTTGCTTATTTTATCGATTGTTTTTTAACAAGATTGTTAATTATAGATATGCGCAATGGGATTAGCCAAACTAAATGTGGTTACAATTTAGTATATCAATATTAAGTGGGTACCCAGACTTTAATGTCTTGAAACTTACCATATGACTTGGGTTGACATAGTTTTGAATGTGCAACAGCGTTGACCACCAGTACACTCTGCATCTGTGCGTATGGGCCGTTATTACTGCCCAAAATGGGCCATCAGAAACGCGACTCAAAATCGAGATTTGAAGCAGGATCACAGCAGCAAGCACAGGGAACATTCGGAGAAGGCGATTGAGGTAGAACAGATGGAGACTCTTAACTAATTTCACTGGAAAAATATACACAAAATGTCATCATTATAGTGCTTCTTAAAGCGTTACTAGAGTACCTATCAAAGTGCAACTAGTTACAATGGCTGACAAAATTTGACTTGAACTTGTCGGCTATTATGCAGGAAATCAATCTTTTACCATAATAATTATTTAATTTTTAATCTGCCAGTTATATGAAGGAGAAAATATTCTTACTGCTTGTCAATTTTCCAGCTGTAGTATATACTAGCAGAAGACCACTCAGCATGAAGAAAGTGTCCACTGTGATTGGAGCTGCAGTTATCCATATAGACTGTAATGACGTCATCCACTAGGAAGAAATATATAATTTGTTAGTAACCCCGAACCGTCTCATAAGAAGTATAATTATGCAATTTAAGCTTAGCTTTTTTTTTGAGTCTCCACTCTAAATGTAAGAGCAGAAAGTAAAATGTTGAGGTAAATAAATTATGAATGCAGAAAAAAGAAGAAAAAGGAAAACAAACGACATACATACTTGATTATATTAAAACTTAAACGGTAGTTTTAGTAGTTCTTAAAATTATGTTCTCTTGGAAAACTTACAGAGGTTCCAGGAACTTAAAAGATGAAATTTTAAGGGAATCGTTTGCATTAGTTTAGGTATGTAATGAAGAACCGACGAAAACAGGCAAAACGAGTGGTGAATTTATATTTCGATGGATAGGATAAACATACAGTTTTTATGACATGAAAGAAAAGGATCGTAAAGGATGTTGAATGATAGCATGACAATTATTAACAGCAGCGAATGAACGAAGAAAACGGTTTTCAACCGACCTCAAGTAATATTTGACAAGTCAGGAAGATATTATGGTGCTGGTTGTTACCAAGATTCACTTTATTTACGCAAAGATTGTACAGTGCCCTTCGCGTTGACTATAATAATGCTTTCAGGGTGCTGATGGGGCTGCCTCGTTTCTGTAGCGCATTTTTTTTTTTTTTTTTTATAGGATGGGAAATCATCAAATGACCCCTCCCGCTCTGGGTGGAGCGGCAGGGAGTGTCAGACTTTTACTGACTAAAACCCACCCTTAGTCCTCCTAGTGCCTTTCTTCCCAGGGCCGCGGTAACTCTTTCGAACATATTCCGCAACCCTGGCAGGCTCTGGCCCTGGCGGGCCCCGTCTCCGTTGCTGACTGCTCGTTGCTGACGGCGCGTTTGGAGTGAAACGCGCCGTCGACTCTGGCCTGACCTGATCGGACAGCGAGCTACCCATTGCTCGCTGTCCGCAGGCGTCAGTCACTGCGCCTTGCTCAGGAGCGTCAGTTCCTGAGAGGCGCAGCGACTAACGTTCGTCTGGAGGAGGCGAAATGGGGCCATTACTGGCACTCCATTTCGGCCCCCTCCCGAGCAGTGGCAGCGGCGGCGACGGTGGCGGCGGCTGCGGCGGAAGCGATGGTGGCGGCGGCGGCGGTGGAGGAGGGTTTTCTCCTCGACCCGGCCCTGGCGGGTGGACCGCAGGCTTTGCCCCCAGCCCAGTGATCGGCCGGCTTGCCAGCTGCCACTGCACATGCGAAGCAGTGCGGCGCGGCGTCGCACGAGCCGGCCCTGTGACCGGGCTGACCACAGCGGAAGCAGTGGTCACTGCGGTCCACCTCCGAGGTGCAGCGTGCTCCCACGTGGTTGCCAACTTGGCAACGGAAGCACCTCAGAGGTCAGGGCTCCAGCAGTTTTACCTGCGCGGAGACCCAGCCCACCAAGAGCCTTCGGCCCTCCGAGACTTTCTTGGCCGCCGACACGGGGCAGCTCACCACTACGGTTCGCATGCCCGTGTTGTCAGGACGGATGGTGCCCGCCTTCACCTCCTCTGCAGAGCACCCCCCCGTCCTGACGACGGCGGCCAACACCTCCTCCTCCGTGACGGAGTCGTCCAGGCCCAAGATGCGCATATCTATGCACTTCGTGGGCCTGGACACTCGGACGTCATCCGCGCCCAAGGACGCCCTAAGCCTTTCGGCCAGAGCGTCCGCGGCCGGGCCGCTGCCTGCTCCAGGGATCTCGAGCATCCTGGCCCCGGTCATGGTGACCCTGAGCCGGAGACCCCCGACGATGCCAAGCTCACCGAGGTTGATGGCCTCCTTGGCCTTGGTGAGCGTGTTGGCATACGTCACGCCCCTCTTCACCGCGTCCGGCTGCAGCGTTAAAACTACAGCCGCGGTCTTCGGGGCGCGGAGCGCAGCCGCGACGCCTCGCGCTCGCTGCCGCCGCCTTCTCTCCCGCCTCTTTGCAGCCCTGGCTGCCTTTCCCGCCTTCTTCTTCTCCCCGGCCACTTGCCATTCGGCTTGAGCCGGGGGAGGTTCAGAAGGCGAGGAAGCCGGGGGGAGCTGCTGCACGGCTGGCGCAGGAGCCTTCGCCGTATGCGCAGCCGCCCCACCCTTCCTCTTCCTTCCCGGGGCCGGGTCCGGTTTTCCCGACACCGGCTTCGCGGGTGCCGGCCCGGACCCTTTGTCCTGGCCGGACGACCCCGGTGTGGCAGCCACGGCGGCCGCGTACGACGCCGCCTTCCGGCCTGGAGCCTTCCCACTCGCCGCTAACGGGGGGCGCAGGACGATGCCCTCCAGGACGGAGAACCGCGCCTGGAAGGCAGCCATCTCCCGCCGCACGAGGTCCAGCACCTGGCTCTCCTGCGGCACGGGCTGGCTGTCCTTCTTGCGCCCCCCTTGCGGTGCTCCCTGTGGGCCGGCTCCCCGGAGCCTGGCCAGGTCTGCACGGAGCCCCTCGTTCTCCTTCTGGAGACGCTCCGTGGCGGCTGCCAAGCGGGCGACCTCCGCCCGCAGCTTGGACATCTCGTCCCGCGGAGGCCCCCCTGGGTTAGCCTCCGCTGCCGCCAGAATGGAGGCCATCGCCTCGCTTATGGCCTTGTTCTTTGAGGAAAGTTTCCTCTTCAAGGCCACATCGCGAAGCGCGGCCTCCACCACCTCCGCAAACCCGGCCCTCCGAACCCGCTCCTGTCCGGAGTCATACGGCTCACCGCCGGAGGACTCCGAACCAGGAGCCCCGCGACCGTCTCCGGGGGGTCGTCCGTCAGCGACGAGCTCCTCGGCTCGCTGGCCAGCCACCTTGGAGGCGGGCAATCTCCCCTTGCCTCCCTCTCGGCCCTTACCCCGCCTACTGGTGGGGATTTTTCGGGCCGAGGCCACCTCCTCGCTGCAGGACGACCCCCGGTCGTCCTCCGGTCTGGGCCGCTTGCGGACCTGGAGTCCTCCGCAGCAGCCCCCGCCCCCTCGGGTCCAGAGCTTGCCGAGCTCACGGTCACCAGGTCGTCGGAGTCCAACTCGGACTCCGACTCTGCACCCGCGTGACGCTCAGGCAAGCCCTCTTTCCAAAATGGCGCGCCTCTTCTCGCGCTCTACCCGACCGACGCTTTGTCGGGCGAGTTTAAACCAAACCCGATCAAGTCCTCAAAGGACGGCTTGGATCGGGGGCCTCCTCGGCCACTGTTGCACTTGGCAATTGGAGTGTAGACAGCCCTATTGCCCCCCCCAGAATACGAGGGGCTTGACGCACTAGGCGTGGCGGATTCCCGGACTGCTGTGCAGTCCGGACCGCCCTGGGGTATATCTTCTCTTTTAGAACTGTCCATGTTTTTCCTTTTTAAGGGTGCGGTCCCTTTCTCCCCTTCTCTCTCAATGCCTGCTCGCTGCCCTCACAGTCACGTCTGATGATCAGACGCGTACCAGAGAGCAGCGAGCAAGCCAATGAGACGCACACCGTCCGAGGACCCGAACACTGCTCAAGTCTCCGAACGGTGTGCCCCTCTTGTGTCTCTCTTGGTCTGGTCTCTCACTTGGGACCTTCCGGCATGAGTGGCTCTACCGGCAAAGCCCCCAAGATCACTGAGACACGCAAGCCCCACCACGACGGCAACGTGGAGACACGGTTGGTGGGGTCTGTAGCGCATCAGGTACGTTTGCGGAAATGCGTTTTGATTGCTTTTATGCATTGATGCGTAAAAGATCTGCGTCCTTGGTGCGCAGGGTGCGAGCCAGTTCCAACAGCATCCTGGGCATGATTGCTGACAGGCTTGACTGTTGTGTCGTAAATCGTTGCTCCAGTACCTCAGCTGGAATGCTGAAGCAATGATTATCTTGTTGTGTGTTTTGATGTAATTGTTTCACTAAACATAGTTGTACGTTTATGTTTGTTACTAACACTATTTGAATCTCATTGTTACTCGTAATAAAAAAAATTATTATTATTATTTAAATACAAGGACGAATACTTACAGCCAAAGCATCTGCAGGATTAGCCATAATCTGACTTGAAGTCTGAGTAATGAACGTGTGGCCAATGATGACCCACATCATGGCGAATGACCTGATACCGTCTAGACATTCCAAGGCTCCAGGAACCGGAGTATATGTGACAAGACGACGAGTGTTCGTGTATGCGGAGAAGGCGATGAACAGCTTGTTGATTTTCTTCGGATCTGTTAAATTATACAAAACATTTTTAAGGTTAATGAATATGTATTTGGAAGGTAATAAATAAATCTTTACCTACTGTTACAGTGGTACAGCATAATAGATAGAAAATGTTAGCTGTAAATATGACTACAACAATTTGATTTACGTTTTATTTTGATGAGATGTTTATCATTTATATGGTATGGACATTGGATTCAATTATAATTATCATAATGAATTAAAACTATTCATAAATAGGATTTATTACTATGATAACTATAATAATCATCAAAAAATCATTGATAAAATGGGAAAAACAAATCACTATATTGATTGAATTACGATAAAGTTGTGAAAAATAGACTTAATTCACAGATAAGGCTTTTAATCGCAGTTACCTATAGTTACTAGTTGGTATTATTATGAAATGACAAAATTCTCCACTTCACGTAAATTTACGAAAAAATGCCACAAAGATATTTGTGAGGGTTCCGAACGTTTGAATGCAAAAATGGACTTCATCATCATCAAAGCAAGAGTGAACTGGTTTAGAGCAAGCCCATTCCTCAATGAAAAAAATATTAGTGTCGTGGAGCACTCGGTTAGAACGAAGTTCGGGGATATTTCGTCGGAGATAATTGTCCGGAGATGAAGAATCGTGTCACCCTATGGGTAACCGTCTACACTAAAGAAAAGGTCGTGATGAAAATTCGTGACGGAAAAATCTTAAACTTTTTTCGCCCCCATCCGCCAAGTTCCTACCGTGCAATAAGGAACTTTGTTCCAAAAACAAATAAAAAACATTTGTGTTTATCTGTCTGTTAAGTCTATCACACCTATTTACTCCGTCGAGTCTACTGGACTTATTAAAATAAATCTGTTAAAATTCGAAGCACTTATGAAATTCAACGACCCAAACAAGGAAAAAAATCCAACTGTGGTGATCATTAGAACTTTATTAAAAACACAACAACAGACAATTTGTTGAGAGCTCATTTTTTTTTGGCTTTAACTATGCTCCCACCTACTTTCCTGGTCTCTGTGCTCCAAAACCCAAAGAATTAGACACCCACCTATTTAGATGTTACCATCGAAACGTAAAAGAAGGATGTTATCGTTTTTCAAATGAAATACAATCAACGGCTTAGCAAAGCACGTGGGAAGATAGTGCAATACGGCTAGCAGGTGTTACTGATTGATTGTTTGAGGAATCCACAGACATGCAAAGATAAGCAATGGCAATGACAAAGTTCTAGTTGTTCCGTTATCTTTTATTTTTTTGCGTATTAAAATTTTACTTTTACGTTTTATCACAGAGAAGGGTGATATATAAGATAATGACTTGCTTTGCTATTAGTCATAGGTACGCATAGTAATTTTGTCGGCTTTTCACCTCTCAAGCGTCGGACATGTCAAAATTCCAAATTATGTAAAAAATCTTTCATAATAGTAATAATAATGATTAAAATCGCGTAAATAAGGTGACACACCGGTGTGTCGCCGGAGCTGAAGCGGTTCAGGCAAATAAATTATCTCATATTGCAACATTTCTATATATTGCTTTGAAAATTGAATACACTGGTGCGTGCGTAAACGTGCACACTTAATTTTCCAAAGCAATATGTAGGAATGCTGCTTTTGGTAGAAAGTGGTGGACGGACTTTAAAACAGCTTTAAACGATCGATACTATCAAAAACCGCGTGTGGCTGGAAATTTATGGCCTTTATTTTGGCTCGACTAGAAGTTTTTATCTGTTTATCCTTGAAGAATTCAAGAATAAAGATATAAAAACTTCTGAAATTCTAGGCACCAGTAGTAAACTGATACTGAGCCCATAGTGATTTTAAGGGAAGTAACTGGTAACTTATTTGGAAAAAGCTTCTTTTAAATAATGTGAATTTAAAATTAAATGCAGCTGAAAACCAGTGTTTTTTCCAAGAGCAACTGCGTGTCTGATCTCCACAACCCAATAACTGGGTAACACGGTACCCCTTTTTATGGAGGAGAAATCATCAAATGACTCCGCTCGGAGGAATAAAGTGTCAGACTCTTACTGACTAAAACTCATCCCTGAACCTCCTAATGCCCTTTACGTTCCAGGGCCGCGGTGACTTTTTCGAACAAATTGTCTGTCCTAGCAAGTACTAGCCTTAGCAGGCCTCGTGTTCTGTGCTGACATCTCTAACACGGTACCCCTAGGCCGAAACTGGCGTCAGATTTTCTTCCTTCCGACAATACCAACGGACCAACGGCGTTTCGTTCTTTTCGATACACGGAGGAGTCTCGGTATCTAATGGATGGTCCCATCTACAGACCGACCTCGGCAAGCAAGTCAGGTACCCCGAAGATCGACCCGTGCGGCTGTTATTATTTACCCGCGACTTACCGCTCCATTTAGGGGTACGCGCACGAAGTAGACTGTGCTATTATAGCGTTGCTTTGAAACTTAAATAAAATCAACTTGTCTATGACACGTCTGTGCTGCCACCTACAATTCCTGCACGTTCCCTTTATTTAAAGATCATTCAGACTTTTCTCACCTTTTTGTTGATAGACGGTGTAGCGAATGTCGTATCCTGTACTTAACACGACGAGTAGTATGAAGAACCCAAATATTGAACTGAAAAGAAACACAAGCCTTGTATTTTTCCACTTCTATATTATGTTCATTGAAAACTATGTTTGTGATGAAGCAGTCCAGCGGTGGACCTTTCTGCTTAACCATAATTTTCTCAGTATCATATACAGATCCATACTATAAATTTTATTAATAAAATAAAGCTGAAGAGTTTGTTTGTTTGAACGCGCTAATCTCTGGAACTACCAGTCAAGTTTTTTATGTATACGATAGCCACATTCATGAGGAAGGCTATGCGGGAACAGGAAATTCCTACGGAAACTCGCTTGCAAAAGCTGGTCTATGATTAGGGGAAAAATTTGTTTAAGACGAAAGGGGTCCCACCACTTAACAAACCATAAAATATACATTACCTGATTTTAACTGAATATAATTGTTGAACTATCACTATCAAATGTCAATCATTTCATGAATTAAAAATAAATGAGGTCGGTGTTCAAAGCTGACTTAGAACAATATACTGAATCAAACTCGGATTCAAACTATTTACTCGTCAATAACATACTTACAATGCAACATATTCTCCAGCCACCCAAAGTTTATCATTGGGCAGACGATAATAGGCTACCTCGAAATCAATTGTCGTGATCTCTGAGCTATTGAACAAAGCTTTCAATGCCGTGCGTGGAGTGCATGGTTTTGGAATACAAGTACCAAGACGGAAGGTGAGCGCAGCCAGAGGAGTGTCGGCGATTCTGGAAAATGTTGAAAGTTAAATTACTTTACAAATCGTATTATGATTAAGTACAGCAGTACATTTATTAGACTTATGTATGAAGTAGCACGTATTCCATAGCTAACAGAAACATTTTGTGACGATAGATTTGCTTGCTGTTCATCTTTATACTACGAGTATACTAATAATAAAGCTGAAGAGTATATTTGTTTGTTTGAAAGCGCTAATCTCTGGAACTATAAGTCGAATTTGGAAAATTCTTTTGTGTATGATAGGCCACATTCATGAGGAAGGCTATAGGCTATACATGAATGGGAAATTCTTACGGGAACAGGAAAAAACGGGATATGCGCATACAAAGCCGCGGGAAAAAGCTTGTACATAATAAGAATAGGCCTTTACAATGCAAGGAGACAAAACTGAAGCAAAGTCTTACATATAATAATCATAATAATAATAAAGCTTTATTAATCCATGTTTAAAGTTACAATATAAATGTGTTTAATTAAATTTAAAGTTTATATGGATCCCTTTTGGGTAAAAGCCTCCTCCATCCCGTGCCATTTTTCTCTATCCTGGGCAAGCTTCATCCAGTTGATACCGACAGTTTTTAACCGACTTCCCAAAAAGGAGGAGGTTCTCAATTCGACTGTATTTTTTTGATGATATCATCTGCCCACCGTTTCCGCGGTCTACCCTTTTTCCTTTTACCAGGTGGTCCCAGCCATTTTGCTGTTTCTAATGTCCACCTTCTCTCAGTATATCTTGAAAAATGTCCAGCCCATTTCCATTTAAGACGTAGGGCGTGTTGAAGGGCGTCTGTAAGTTTGGTTTTCTTCCTTATCTCTTCGTTCCTAATTTTCTGGATTCTTCTTAGCTTTAAAATGCTTCTTTCCATAGCATGTTGATATGTTGTAATTTTGTTCTTGTAGTCTTACATAAGTAAACCTAAAGTTTAATAGTTGATCTAAAATGCTGATATAAACTGTAAATAGGAGATATGGAACTACGTGAGTAGGTACGCACTCGAACATTAATCAAGAGATAGGAGTCATTGACTTTGTACTTAAGTAGAATAATTATAGTATCATCATAACGCAGGTGACTGTTCAAAATGATTCAACTTTCCCTATCTATTAAATTATTAAAAATAATAATAATGTTTATATAATGCTTTATTTGAATATCCGTGTGAACTTCTTTGTAAATCCGATACAGACAAGGATAAGTAAAATTAATGTGAATTAGTAGCTGAAGTGTAAGTAGGTATAGTAATTTACATAGTAATAAAAGGCAATAAGGGTGTCGTTCAAGAATTAGTAGAAGGAATATTGGTCGTCTGGAAGCGAGATGGGGTGATGACTTTGTCGCCATCGCAGAATGAACCTAAATAGGGTGGAGGCAATTTTCACTAGTAAAGTCTTTTGCTCAGCAGCGGGCGAAGTCGCACTGGATGATGATGATGATGAAGAGATATTCAAAGAAACAACAGATAAACTTTACCTTTTATCATTATTTATAGCCCCATTGAACGCTTCGAATCCAGCGGTAGCTAATTGATAGTCTCTTGAGCGCCTTACAGCGTCTTCTTTCACTCTAAACCTCCTTGGGTTTTGTCCAGGCCAAGTAATATCAGGCCATTCATCAGGCAACGTTATATCAGGCCACTCATCAGGCCAAGTTGGTGTTGATGGCAAACTTGGCCAGTTTTGGTCTAATGGCACGTCTATCATACAATACTTTCCTTCAACAACTGAGTTTGTTATTGGCTTGTGTATGCCCAAACATTGGTAGTAGTTTCCAAGATCTATCACATTTCCAGTCAGTACACCTCTTGGTGTTCGGATGCCAGCATCTAGAACTGTAAAAAAAGAATTTTATAAATCTCATGCACTAGCAATGGTTTGCGACTTCATTTGCTTAGATTACAAATTCTTCTTTAAAATTCAACATTCAGCAAAAGCAAAAAATTTACCACATTAAAAATCCTTTTATTACGTAATAGCTACTGGAACAAAAACGTGTTTGACCGGTGTTTTATCTGTGTTTTTAAATGCGTGCAGTTTTTTTTTATATGACTACTTACAGTTTGACACTCAGGGGTTATTAACTGCTTAACCGGATTAACTTGTCGTGACCTTAAATGAATTTAAAGCCCCCAGCCAAAACAACAAAGCTAGCTACAGTTATAAACAACTGACCGCTCGCTAAGGGCATCCCCTGTGGGATACGGACATCGGCTTAGCGGCGTCAGTTCGAGACAGCAAGGGACAACAGTCTGGGTCGTTTCATTATTTAGGGGGTTTAAAGCTAATGGCTCAGCGACGCGGGCTGGCTCGTTAGGCAAAAGACGGGGAGGGTTTTGGATGGGTCGTCGCGACGGGCCTCGGCGGCGAAGCCGGAATACGGAATGCGGTCTGTTTTTGTATGTTCTAAGCGTGCTGGTTTCCCTACAAATTTCTTGGTTCTTTGTGATCTTCTCGTCGGATTCGAAAATTTGAAATAAGAATTTGGCGAATATTTACTCACTGGTCTTATGTTCATATAAACTAACACAGTAGGTAAAGTAGATGATTGGGCAGTCATCTACTGTGTGAGTTTCAAAAATTCAACCAAGGTCAGATTGCGGTTATTCAGTGTAGATTTACGTCTATTAACTAACTGCAATCTGACCTTTACGACTCACACTTATACCGATATCAATGATTGTACCTTAATTGCTGAACCGCAATACAAATTGTGACTCTTGTGCTTTCCTAGGTACAGAAGGATTACAATGGGTAAAAATAGTGATCATGCTAAATGCATATTCTCTTTCTGAATCATCATGCTCAGCATTTAATAACTTATTTTACACCTAATTAACACACACAGCTTTTGTATGTTTATTAGTCTAATCTGATACTTACATTCAATCAAAAGTTCAGTTTCATTTTGCTGGATATATCTAATTTGTTCTTCACATAGTTCTTCGTCTAACACAGATTCATAGAGATTCAAATCAAAAACATTTTTATAATCAGGAACGACCATGTCAAAATGGCCATTGACGATATTCCCATAAATGGAAATTATAAGAAATAAATGTATCGACTTCATTTTGTTTTTTCTTTTTACATAATAATTTTAACTGTTACCGAAGACCTCGTGTACTTCACTGACCGGTTTTAATATTTCAATAGTTTATTTTATTGATTGTATCTACTTAGTAAAGAATATTGATTAGATTGCACTAATCAATTTCATTAGCCAAGTACTACGATATAACGATTAATACCTATAGTAGTCTTGGACATATTTATCACAAATGTCATTAACGATAATATTATTGCTTCGTAGTTTACAATAATTACTTAAACACAGATTTTCTCGATGTTTTGCTAAAATGGCTTTGCACTTTTTACATTTCTACTTTACCAGCCTCTAAATCTGTTCTACTGCCATGGTGTCATTATTCTCTGTCTATAAAACTTACCCATTTTTATTGTAATTCATATTTCTGTCATTGTTTTTAATTTTCTTTATTTTCTGTTCTTTTAAGGCTTTGATGATTAATAAATATAATTTTAAGTGTATTTAAGCATTCCCAATGCAACAACCTAAATTTAATCAAAAATAAAAACCGATTATTGTACGATACATGTTTGAACTAATCTTAATACATAGTCTTACTGTTTAAATTTCTGTTTTGCACGCCACTTTTATGGCGATAAGTCCCTTCTTTGAGGAGTGGCTGGAGAGGCGCCACAGTGTCCTCACCTTCCGCCTGACGCAGGTACTCACCGGACACGGTTGTTTCGGGAGGTACCTGTTTCAAATTCGGCGGCAGGACACGTCCGGGTGTTTTCAATGTGAGTATCGCCTGGAGGACACGGTGGAGCATACGGAGGAGGTCTGCCCTACTTGGGCGGAGCATCGCCGTGTCTTCGTCGAGGCGATCGGCGGCGGCGACCTCTCGCGTCCGGACCTGGTTCAATCTATGGTCCGGAGGGAGGAAGCATGGGAAGCCGTCACCTCCTTTTGCGAAGCAGTAATGCTAGTGAAGGAGGAGGTGGGCCACTTGAGGGAAAGACAACCCCCACGCCCCAGCCACCATAACAAAAGGAGACGCCCCGGGCATCGGGAGTCGTAGGGCGATTCCCGTTCACTGTAGGCGCGGGCTTGCGGATGGCGAGCGTTGGTTGGCTCGCCGTCCGATCACAGCCAGGGCCGGGTCGACGCGTGTTGTGTTCAACGCACGCTTCAAAGGGATATCAGCATGGTGCAAGGAGCCCGTTAGGGTCAGAGCCTGCCAGGGTTGCGGATTTTGATCGAGGGAGTCACCACGGCCCTAGAAAGCAAAGGGCATTAGGAGTAGCACGGATGGGTTTTAGTCAGTAAGAGTCTGACATTGCCTTCCGCTCCACCCAGAGCGTAAGGGGGTCATTTGATGATTTCCCATCCATATACCTACAGAAAAGGTTAGTATTACTGTCATTTCATATTAATAATGGTAACCGTTTATTGTTGTTTCTGTTTTTAATATTATGTCATGTAGCTGTTTGTTGTTTCCTTTTCAGTAAAATTAAATAAAATAATCATCATAATATATTTATTGTTTTTGTAATTTGTAATTAATATATTTTTTATTAATTTTTTATTCCATACAATCAATTTTTCGTAATCGCAAATTGATTGAACAGGACAATGGAAAAACTGAATGAAACAAGTAAAAAGATTAATAAAAAAAGCGACGTCAGACTGTAAGGGTTCCGTAAGCGAGAAACATCATAATATAACGCATGCACAATATTTTAGTAACTGAACTGTAAAAAACCCGACCGCTAGAAACGACTAAAAAAGTCCAAACAAGTCGCTTTTCAAGCAGTCTGATGCAGTTTGTGGCCTCAGATCTGTGATTGAACTTTTTAGTCGTTTTTAGCGATCGGGCTTTTTGACAGTCATTTTTTTTATATCCTACATTTTAGTGAGTTACATTTTTGGAATCTTCTGGTCGTGCCCTTTATTTCGATACCCTACTTGATAGGTTTGAGCAAACACAACAAACCTATCCCATTTTTTTTTTTAATTCAACGACACCTTATATGTCAAAATCCGTCCAGCCGTTTGGGCTGTAGGGCGTGCCAAAGAAATTGACATACATACCTACATTCATACATGCATACATATATACGCTCGAAAAACATTACCCTCCTTCTGACGCAGGTAAAAATAAGGTTGAATTTCACAAATAAACTTGTTATTAATGTGGTCGCAACTTTAGAAGAGCATATTTACAAAACTGAAAAAGTATCAAACGTTATACTTTTCTGAATTATGCTATACATAATGTTTTTTTATCATTTTGTATTCATTTTTGTCATGATTTCACTACAACATTATTCCCTTTATTGTCCCATTGTTGACCCTTCCAAATTTAATGGTTATAGTGGCAACAGTTACTAAGAATACCTAATGACGGATAGAACAACGTAATAAAAGGATTTTGCTACTTGACAGTGGAATCCCAAACTGATAATAAATAATGTCAATATTACTAGGTCATTCTAGGTGATATTGTGTATTTTTGCGTGATTCATTTTATTGTTATCAGATTACAATTTATTAATCGCATTGTAATGTGATGGTGTTTACTAAGTTATCTTTCTGACTTGTTTTGTTACGAAATCTTATACAATTCATAACTTGCCGGCAAAACCAGCCGGTCGATTCGGTCAACATCTTGTGGTGTTCACTTAGGCGGAGTGAACGACAACTGAGCTGTCATTCCATCTTATTTGTATGGTTTGACAACTTACCCGTCGTGCAACCCGCCCGAAGTGTTCACTTCGACATGTTTACAGAATCGCACTGCTGAACCGTTAATAGAATACACCCCGTGAGGATCCCTTATTAGAAAGATGCATGAAAACCATTTATGCGTTTTCAGTAATGCTAGTGAAGGAAGAGGTTGGCCGCGCGAGGGAAAGACAACCCTCACGCCCCAGCCGCCGTAACATAAGGAGACGCCCCGGGCATCAGTGGTTGTGGCGATCGCCAAAAACAAAATTGGTGATCTCGCCGATTGCAGTAACTGTAGGCTCATTTCCCTAGCTACTGTGATTTCTAAGGTTTTCGATAGCATGCCTAATGCACAATTGACTAAAGGAACAACCGTACATGACAATCAGTTCGGTTTCAGGGCTGGGTTGTTGTGATTTCCTACGATGTATTATGGACCAAATTAGAGCTGTTGAATTTACCCACAGAACTCATAAAAAATTTAAAGTTTTGGTATGGAACACTGTACGGTGGGCGCGGGCGTTGTCTCGTCCATATGGGTTGGAGTGTGGGGTGAGGCAGGGTTGAGTTGAGCTCACGAACCCTCTTCAACATTTATGTCAACGAATTGATTGCCGAGCTCAGTAGTACCAGGGTTGGATGTTACATTGACGGTAATTGCGTCAATAATATCAGTTACTCGGACGACATGGTGCTGCTGAGCGCATCAATCTTTGGTATAAGAAAGTTAGTGGCTCATTGTGAGGCGTATGCGAGAGTACATGGCTTGGCATATAACACTAAGAAGTCGGAGATCATGTTTTTTGAGGCTGGGGTAAAAGTCCTGATAAGGTTTAAAGGAGAATCCTGAAAGTCAAATTATTTTTTTCATATTGACACCCAACCTTAAAGACGATAATGACATTGAACGGGAGCGGAAGGCGTTGTAGGTTCGAGCGAACATGCTGCTCCGCAGTTTTGCACGGTGCTCACTTTCGGTTAAAATCATGCTCTATCGAGCCTACTGCACCTCTTTCTACACGTGTAGCCTGTGGGCTACATATACGTAAAGATCGTACAACGCTCTTCGCGTTCAGTTTAACAACGCATTTAGGATGCTGGTGGGGCTGCCTCGCTTCTGTAGTGCATCAGGAATCTTCGCTGATGCGCATTGCTTCTACGCAACCAAGCGTAAAAGGTGCTCATCCCTGATGCGCAGGGTGTGGTGTAGCTCCAACAGTATCCTTAGAATGATTTCAAGTCGCTTTGACTGTTATTACGTGGGTCGCTGTTGTGCCACTCTCACATCTCGCATGGGGTGGTACCCCATGCTGCGGTGATTAACTAATTTTTTATGTGTGTGTGTGTATTGTGTGTTTAGTATTGTTTGTTTTGTTTTGTAGTTTTTTGTTTAGTGTCAGTGTCTACTGAGTACTGACACAGTTATAAGTTATACTGACTGCTTTTGAGTCTCGCTACTTGATTTAAGATTATTCTATTCTATTCTATAATTTTTATGTCTTCTATTCAGAGCTAATTGTTGTAACTTTACATAATTATGTACAATGATTAAGCAATAATGTGTCCAATGTCTTATAAACATACGATTTCTTCTTACACATTAATCAGTCTAAAAGCTTTGGTATTGTTAATAGGTAAGCCTGAATTCAAGAATTTCAAATTAGGCATATTTAAACATTATTGGAGTTTAAATCTCCAAAATAAAAGTCATGTGTTAAGTTACATAACTTATAATTTTATTTATCACAACAAACATCATAATTCCAGTCTATAATTCAAAATACGTGCGCTATTACATTCACACTTGGCTTCTCATACAGGATATTATGTCATACGAGTACACACACAATGAATTATAACATAATATCGCACCTGTGATTCCCAAAGGGTAAATGAAGGAGGAACTAATTGATAAGGAAAGTATCTGCGTATCATCCAATGGTTACGGTAGTACTCTTTTGTAACAATCTCACCGTAACTACTAAAGCTTAGAGGTGTGCTGTTAATCCCTAGCATATTGGAATGAGAGCTCATTTCAGCTGGACTGCCACTGTGTTTTTTTTTCCCGAATCGATCGGCAGTTTCACCTTGACAGCGTTTATGTTCAAGCAGCAGTGTTCGTAGCGCAAGCGTTGTTACTGGACGGCTTGCAATTGATCATACCGAGCTGTCTTGTTAACATTTCTACAGGTCCTTTGTAATAAATGCCTGACTGTTACATCAGACGAAGGTAACATAATATTCTATTAATCGATAGATTCAGATAGTATTAGATTTATTTTCATGAAGGAACCTGTTGTGTTTGTACTACTGTTTGTCTTCATCCTTTTTTGCTCCTGTAACAAAAATATAAAAAAGGTTAGTTTCTTTTGGTGTCGTGGTTTTTGAAATCCAACGCCCTCGGCTATCAGGTTAACTGGTGCGGGACCGACATGTCAAACTTCAACATCCTATAATAAACTTTGCTATACTTAATAATAATAGAGTTTTAGACCGCGTGAATCGGGTGGCACACGGCGTTTTACCCGAAATGATTAATTTAAGTCGTACAACTGAAAAAACTTACCTCCGCCCATAAAATGCTTTATGATAACAGAACAAGGCGAGTCTATCAAAATAGTCACTAGGAACGCTACTAAGATTGCAAGGGACAAATCAGCTAGAAACTGGTATATCTGAAACAAAAAAAAATAAAATTAAATGATTATTGGTTGTAGCAAAACTTTAAATAATGACATCTGTTTTACAAGAGGCATACTATTCAAAAAGCAAAAGAGCGAGAGTGTGAAACAGCAGTGTCTTTGTTATGATAACTTGATGATAATCATTTAGGAAAGTCAAGCACGTGCCTAACAATAATAATTAAAAAAAAACTTGTGGCCTTCGTCGTTTCATGTGGGACTGATAGATGGCGCTGAATGATCATCCAAGTAAAAGCCTACCATGTTCAGTCAAAGAATAAAACGGCCAATAGACCAATTTCTAGCTTTACTATTCATAGAAAGAAACAGCGGTTAAAGTGGAACATCAGAATTTAACGTTTCGGCTTTAAAATTAAAATAGTTAATATTATGAATACTTACAGCGAATTGAAACGTAAAAAACTTAGCGGCAACTGGCATAGCATTGACAAGGAACATCATAGGATAGTGTACCAGGTACATCGCGTAAGATAGGCGACTTATAACTTTCCATAGTCGAAGAGATAACACCCAGTTGATAGGGCCTGGAAACAATCAGTCGTTACCAATTAACTACTAATAAAACAAATTTAATTAAAGCCTTCCGCTCAAGCACCGGCAACACACCGGTGTGCGCCGAATTAATCGCGAATTTAGTGTTTATTTACCAATTACATAAAATTTATTTTTTATTTGGGAATTTGCACATGTCGGGGCTGAAGTCGTTAAGGTCCCGTACATAAATGGTTAAAAGCTTTTGCTATCTGCCCGTCTAATTTTTCAGCGGGCTGAATATTATAAACCGTAATAGGTAGTCAATTTGAAATGTTCGCAGAATTTGCATTTATATTGTCTATTTCTAACAAAAATATAAAAAAAATAATATAAAAATTTCAAAATTCAAGAAGAAAAGTGTTTTTTCGGGTTATGTATGGTAAGAAACTCGTCATGTGCGAGTTTAGCTTGCACTTAACCAGGTTTTTAAATCAAATAACAGGAAAATTAATGCGATCATTAGAGGTAGGTATATCAGACAGATAAAAATCAATGTTCTTGCTAAACATGACACATACCGCCGTATCCATGCACGCAGGCGAATATAATCCATCCAACAAATGTAGCCCAGGTTGGCCTCATAAACGAATTGATTAGGCCATCGGCTACTTCATTGTCCCAATCCATTTGCTTGATCGGGTAGTTAGAGTATATGATAAGCGTGGACAAAGTGAATGCGCAGATCCATATTAGGGTCACTAGAATCTAAAAAAAATCATTAGAATAGACATTAGTTGAGTCACTGATGGACTGCTCGTCAAGTTGTAAGGGTTCTGTTAGTTTGACTTGATGTATTTTTTGATAAATATCTTCTCAGTAGCCTTTCAATCTCAAATCAGATACAGCCCATTTCATGGCAATAGACTCCATAGTCATTCACTTGTTTAATATCCGACTTTCAGCTGCCATGCTACAAGCTACGGTACTAGATAGTTGTGATATTCTAATGTAATCATCATCATCTGCTTAGCCTTATCCCAAATAGATGAGGTTAGCTTCCAGTAAAAACGGATTCAGCTAAACACCAGTATCTTTCGTGAAGCGACTATCTATCTTATATCCATAACCCAGTAATTGAATAACGATATTGTTTTGCAAGACTGGTGTCATATTTTCTGGCTTCTGATAATCCGTAACCGCCGCCAATGATCTACAAATGAAAGCCGGAACAAACGACTTAAATTGGAGTTTCGGTACGTTAAGATGGTCCATCCATAGACTGACCTCGGCCTGCGTTACTGAACCTCGAAGATCGACCCGTGTAACTGTTATAATTTCACCACGAGCTCCTGGTATTCTAATATAAAATGATCAAAATAAAGCTTACCCATGATATAACCACTTTTTTTCCACGGTTGAGATGTAGAATGTACCCAAATATTAATCCTACAAAGAACGGTGAGGCTCTAGTCAACGTGTTCACATAGTAATTTATTACGTAGTCAGCGGAATCTTCTTGTCGTCTGAAATGAAAACATAAAGATTTAAAATTAGTGAGAGTCGATCAAAACTCGGCCTTGTACGAGTAACATTGTAATAGCAAGGCTATTACAATGTTACTATTAAAAAAAATCTAATCACGTTTAACCATGTACAACAGTTATAATCCCTAAACGAAAAGTGAGGATCCTCCGACCAAACGGTTGTTGTGTTTGATGGGCCACTTCTCGATGGTTTTTGTCGGGCCATGGTGTAAAAGTGGGTACTGACCGGTATAACGGGGCGAAATGTAACATGTTACAAAGCAAGCATTTGCGCATTCAGTACATGGAAACGCGATTTCGGATTTGTGTGACGTGACGTCAGGTCCTACAAGTTCTACACCAGTAGCGACAATCTTTTATGGAACAAAATTTATACTTACGTTGGTATACTAGTTCCAGGAGGAAACTTCTTAATGAAATTGTACGTGGTAGATGCTGCAAGTACAGCAATCAGAGATCCGACAAGTGCCGACCAGGCCAGTCGTCGTTTGCCAGTCAGCACCCACACTAGAACGATAGGTGACAGGATGTGCAGTTGTACGTCTACGGCGAGGTACCAGGAATGGCCAAGGCACTGAAATAGAAAGGCAATACGTCAGTTATAAATTACTATGAATCATCACCATCATCTTATCTGCCGAAAGACGTGCACTGCTAGGCATAGGCCTCCCCCAAGTGTCGCCACAACAACCGGTCCTGTGCGGCAGCGACACCCACCAGGTTATCGGTCAACCTTGTGGGAGGCTTCCAACGCTGCGTCGTCCGATGCGTGGTTGCCACTCCAGAACTTTTCAGCCCCGTCAAACCATCTGTTTTTCGGGCAATGTGCCAACTGCCACTTCAGTTTGGTGATCCTTTGGGGTTTGTCAGTAACCTTTGTTCTCTTGTGGAAATTATCATTTCTAATTTGATCACGCAAGGAAACTCCGAGCACTGCCATCTCCATTGCCCGTTGAGTGATTTTAAGCCTTCTAACGAGAAGATATCTCTCAACTTCCTGAAGGCCGCGCTGCCAAGCCGAGCCGAGAGTAAGAGTCTGACCCTCCCTCCCGCTCCACCCAGAGCGGCAGGAGTCATTTGATGATTTCCCATCCATAAAATGGGGTGTGTAGTTTCAATTGGTGAAAAAACTTCTAAACAGATTTTGTTAAAACTTTGCATAAATAATCCTTAAAACTATACCGGTTAGGGTATATATTATCACGCTGTGTGCTTTAGTGGATAGGCAATATTCAAAAATGTCTATTTTGATCGACAATTGTCCGATTGTCATAGTTGAGCGCTTGAACTTAACTTTACAGTTTGTCTCTGAACAGGGCAATGCCAATCTGGTCAAGTTCAACGCTGCTAAAATCCAGGCGTGTCTTTTTTCTGCAAAATGGAGCCAATTCCACCCAGCTCCATTTTTCCGAGGTGTAGCCGTACCGATAACCGACACACTTGAGCTTCTTGGTGTTACTTTAACATCTAGACCCTCAATTTTGGTCCATTCATAGAGGCAAAGGCTCAAGTGGCTTCCAAAAAGTTGGGGATCCTAGCAAAGGTGCGACAGTACTTTACGCCAAACAGCTGCTCAATATGTATCAAGCGCAAGTTCGATCGTGTATGGAGTACTGCTTTCATCTTTGGGACGGATCTGCTTGATACCAGCTTGATGCCCATGAGTCAATTGAGAAATAAGGCAAGAGGATCATTGGCAATGATAGGCTCGTCATAGGTTCCAAAGTCTTGAGCATCGACGCCGAGTGGCTAGCTTGTTGATTTTTTATCGGCTGCATTTTTGGAAGTGTGCGAAAGGACCACAAGACGTACGGCGATGAGCCACTGGGACATGGTGGACATCCCACCCACACGCACTTAACGTTTTTGGAACATATTGATTGTGCGTACAGTTTAAAAGTAATTCCCTGCCAGAGTCTATGTTTCCTGATAGCTACAACCCGGAAGTCTTTAAGTCAAGAGTGAATAGGTTACTTCTAGGCAAGCGTGCTCCATCTTTCGCCACATCATCGCTTACCATCAGGTGAGATAGTAGTCAAGCGCGTGCCTATCAATAATAAAAAAAAACCATCAGGTGAGATAGCGGTCAAGCGCATGGCTATCAATAATAATAAACTTTAACGTTACTGAGTGACTGAGTGTCTGACAGACAACGCACAACTGAAACTACTGGTCGTAGAAAGCTAACATTTGGCATGTAGGTTGCTTGGAGAGTGTTGTGGAGCACTAAAACAGACGATTTCCCAAAACTCCTACGGGAATGGGAATAAACTTAATTTATTTTATACTCACCGAATGAGCGGGGTTGACATAATTCTGTATGTGCAACAGCGTGGACCACCAATAGACTCTACATCTATGCGTTTCAGTCACCACGGCGTTCCAAAGCGGTCCATCAGCGACTCGGTTCAGTATAGACACTTGTAGGAGAATCGTGGCGGCTAATACGGGAAACATTCGGAGGAGGCGGTTCAGGTAGTACAGATGGAGATTCTTAAGTAATTTAACTGAAAAATATCGAAGTTATTTTTTATTTATTTTGTCTTCACATTATTTGTCTATTTCAGTTCGTTGCTGAACAAAAGGCCCTCCAATTGTATGAAACTCGTTTTCGGGTACCTCAGGTAAACACGTTTCATTGGGTTTGCGGAAACTGTACTTATTAAATTGCCTGTCGACGAAGACAAGTGAGCTCCAAGTCGATTTTTGGTGTCCACTTAAGAACAACGCAAGTTGTTTTGGTAGGTATATACTTAAATAAAATAGTCAAAATACAAGCATTACAAAATGATGATGAATGAGAAATGGTGTATGGTGTACCGCCAGCGTATTGCCAAACTGTATACTGACCCAGACCGGGGTTGCTCTGAGTTCGATCGCAGTTTGCCTTTGTAGTTGAAGAGCAAACTGTATACCTATTCAGAGAGTGTCTGAATCAATATACATTTTGCTTTAAAATACTAGAGCAAAATACATACAAGTTCAGACATCCATACTTTCCTGTGTGTGGTGTAGTATATAATATGGCATCGATAAATTAGAGCAAAATGCATGCGAGTGCAACGATAGACGAGAGCAACCATATTTCTGGGAGGTTTAAAAAAAAATAACCACGAAGGTGATGTCGGGGTCTGTTCGCTCACTTCGCTCGCTCACTTGTCCCCGCCATACCCTTCTAACCTAACCTGTCCGAGTCGGGGTGCCCCAAGTCCCGCAACAAATCGCTCGCAACAAATTTGAGTAAAATGCATACATTCTCAGATTGCTCTGAGCTCGTATGTACTTTGCTCCATTTTATTTGTGATTTTAATGAGCAAGATGTAGTTCAGTACGGTACCGCCATCAGATGAAAAAAATAATGAGATCAAATCAAATTAATAGTACTCACTGCTAGTTAATTTTCCAGCGGTAGTATAAACTATTAAAAGGCCACTCAGCATGAAGAATGTGTCCACTGTGATTGGTGCAGCAGTAATCCATAGTGATTTCAATGAGCTCATCCACTGGAAACCCAGTTTTACTGGTGTTAGTTCTTATTTTTTAATATAAAGAAAGTATCCAAACCCGTAACGAAATTTAAAGCATTCTCAACCTTCTGAGAAACACAAAAAATTACGAATAATATGGTTAAGTTTTTCTATTGGACTAACACTTAATCATCATCATCATCATATCAGCCGAAAGACGTCCACTGCTGGACATAGGCCTCCCCCAATAACACTTAATAATTATAAATAAATATTTATACCTACATAGTGTAATTCCAAAATCGGGTTCTTCCCGCCATGTCACATTATCTATTCGTGTCGAATTACGTATTCTATGTCAAAAGTTTGAAAAACAAATAAACACAAGTGGCATTTCGTTAAGATTGTGATCTTCATATAACTACAAAAGTTACCTAAGTCCTTTTTGACGCTCTTTTTATCAACCGAATTTCCCAGAGGTACCCACCTCTGTTTTCTAGTGTATGTAAATTCCTATATTATTTGCGTTCATCATATCAGCTGAAAGACGTTCACTGCTACCCCAAATGGGGGGGGGTTTGCCATGATCGCCACGCTTGGCAGGCGGGTTGGCGATCGCAGTGTAGCTGTAGCAATGTACCTACAGAGAATGCTGCTGCCCATTCTCTGGCGAGTCCCTTAGTCGCCTCTTACGACACTCACGGGAAGTGATGGGATGGTGCTATTCTTTTACGTCCGACACCATACGGAACATACATAATATATTTCCAGAGCTGCGCTGTTTTAAAGATATCGAAATATTAGTCTTGACATTCTTATTGTGAGTGGGTGTTTAAGTGCTGGTTTCGGAAACAAGGTTGATCCAGACTTGGTTTACTCCATACCTACCTATTTTATTTTATTTTATTGTGAATTCAAGTCAGGCTTACTAGACAAGCTTGAAGGCTATTTTAGATCAGAATAAAAACTTCTGATGAAAAAGTTCATTCTTCGGAGTAATTGTAAAAGGTCTCACGAGTTTTGGTTTAAATATATGAATTAAACACGCCACTTGTCTTCATTTGTTTTTCTACTTTTGACGTGTTATCGAATCAGGAATGTGACTCATCGGGAAGTACCCAAAAAAACATTGAGGTGTCATTTTCACCTGAATGCCTCTGGCTTATGTTTTTATGAGACAAGATACTTCGACAATGAAGCCAGACGAATCAACAGTCTTAGAAATCGCAACAAAAAAAATCCAAAAATTCCAGCGGAGATAGAAGAAATAACAGAATTTCCATATTTAGGTGGCTTATTAAGTGCTACCGTACTACATCAAATAGTGAAAGTTCACGAGTTATACTTACTCTAAAAACGTCTATCATATTGCCGATATGCCCAGTGGCAGGTTGACTCCCAAAGGAATGTCCAAGAATGACCCACATCATGGCGAATGACCTGATGCCGTCCAGACACTCCAAGGCTCCAGGAACCGGAGTATATGTGACTAGACGACGAGTGTTGGTGTACGCGGAGAAGGATACGAGCAGCTTGTTGGCTGGTGTTAGCTTTTGAGGATCTGTGCCAAAAACATTAAGTTAATAAATTTTTAAAGTCTGGATAAAATGGTATTGAAACTGTTGATGGTATCGGAGTTGGCTTTAATTTCATTGACATGGAAACAATAATAGTGTTATGGATCCATTTTATTTCCGTACATCATTGCGTGTTTTTTTCAATCTTAATAGGGTCGACTTAAGGCCTAGTTTCCACGCAACTCAAATGCAAGCCATTGATAACATAAAACTCGGTAGCCTGCAATGTAATGAAACTTGAATGCAGGTGGAAACGTGACCAAAAACTTTACCACGTCTTCAGGTTACTTTCGGGTTGTATTAGTAAATTGAAGACTATCTTTCTATTTGTTTGTTTCTTACTTTATCATGTTTTGTTTATTTTTATTACTATATAGCATAATATATACAACTTTATTGTACTCCTCATAATACGGAATTGGACTCAGGACAAACATTTAAAAAAACAAGTGTACAATGGGCGGTCTTACCGCACAAGGCAATCTCTTTCGGACAAACTTTGGATGAACTGAACGAAAGGAGATTGATTTAGGACTGAAATGCACAAACGTTGTAAACAATACTAAATAGGCATAATAATATCATCATCTGCTTAGCCTTATCGGGTCGGGTCGGCTTCCAGTCAAACCAGATTCAGCTGTCTGCCAGACTTCCACAACCCCTTAACGGAAAGCAAGATACTTTTTGGCCTGACAGGTTTAGATTTCCTGGTATACGAGTAAGTCTAGTCCGAAAAGTATATAGGCTTATTATATTAAAATGGATGTTATTATCTACCCTTTTTATCTTTTAAACAGCGTAAAATCCTAATTTCAGTAGTGGCTTATAAAATAGTTTAGTAGTTGTAATCAACTCAATCTAATCGGCCCTAATAAATCTTTACATAATAATCATAACACATACAAAATAAACGTGATAATCACAACACATAACATCGGTATCACGAGATTTAATATATGAATATTTCAAGGACTAGTCGTAATCGCTTGCCCGGGGTTCCGTTCTTTGGAAAATTTGTTCGAAAGAGTCACCGCGGCCCTGGAACGCAAAGGGCATTTGGAGGAACACCGATGGGTTTTAGTCGGTAAGAGTCTGACACTCCCTTCCACTCCGCCTAGAGCGGGACAAGTCATTTGGTGAATTCCCATGCTTTAAAAAAAGGGGCTCCGTTGACTTTATCTTTAGTTTGGCTTGTTTTTACTACTGATTTAGTAGTAGGTACAATTAAAATTAACTTGAACTACTAAATTATTGTCAACCAATAGTTTTTTTTAGGCACGGATGTAACAGTTGACTGCATTCGAAAAAGTAATTGTTTTGCAAGAATGAATTGTTTTAAGCCTCACGATAAGCTTCTTGTTCTGACTGCCATCTTCAGCAGTTGACAGAAACCGAGAAGACAGAACTGGTTGTAAGGTTTCTAAAGGGTATTTTGCTTCCCGGTTATTTATTTGTGAATGTCAGCTATTAGCCTATCGCTTAGTCGCTTCAAGTAAAGCATGATAAAGATTATACCAAAAACTGGAAGTAGTACTATGATTGTTCTGAACAGTATTGACGCAAATAAATGTGAATCATTATGCTTTTAATGATAAGATAATAAATCAGCCAAAACATTACCTGTTTGTTTAAAAACATTGTGGTACAGGTCGTATGACGTACTCAACAAAACAAGAAGGCCGATGAACGAAAATATTGATCTGAAAAAATAAAAATACAAATTGAAATCCCAACACCTAGAAATATTTTCTTGAAGAGACTTACATTGAATATTAAAATTAAAGTTAATTCCCAAGATTGGAGGCTAGCTGCCTTTAATCGGTCATAGGTACTCCTGACCAAAAACACAATTACTACTTTACCCGTCCATGAAACATAAAATAGGAGCCCCTGATTTATTATAAAAGGGCTCCTGTTTCTGTCGGCAGGGTTTAAAGGGCCCTAAATTTCCCCAAACCAAATTCCAGTATTCTTTTGGCCCCCCACTCAGTATTTCTTTCGCCACCCACTCAGTATATTTTTCGCCGAATTCAGTATTTAATTAGGACTCTTCGAATTTTAGTAGCATTAAGTTTAGATTAACCACTTTACCCACTGCAAGTATTTTACGAACTTTAATTATTCACAATTAGCGCCAGTTAAGATAATTTTTTGCAAACATAATTGAACGCCGCTCGGTTTCGTATTAAAGTATCACATTAACAGTCAACCATATAAATTATTTATGCGCCCGATTAATAAAAAAATAGATAATTACACTGCAACATAGTCCCCAGCCACCCATGGCTTATCATCAGGTAGTCGGCAGAAGGTTTCCTCAAAGTTAACGACTGAACTTAACTCGGAACTGTTGAAGAAAGAGTTCAGTGCCGTATGTGTAGTGCATGTCTTGGGTATGCAAACGGCAAGATGAAGTATAGCGGAAGCGAGAGGACTGTCAGCGACCCTGGAAATAAAAGCATAGTTATTTCGCCAACCAGCCTTCAATTTTCTGACTTCTGTTTATTCTTTCTTAAATATCCCTAACTCTGTTTTTTTTCCTGAATCACGTTTTTGATCTTATTTCTCCTAGCTTCACTATTATGACTTTTAACTTTTTTTTAATACTTTGTACTTTGTTCTGAAAAGATCAAAAACGCGTACATTTCAATAAAAGCTGGGAAAATTAAATCGTATCAATTAGATCAATTAATATGATAATTTATTTACAATATGTGAAATAAAAGGTAAGACTGATTTATTTTGTCAGAATTAAATATTTTCGCCCTAAGAAAAAAAAATAAAACAACATGTTGAAAAATTGAAGTACATTTGTGTTTAAATAATTTAATAATTCCGATAAGTTAATATTAAACCAAATTTAATTAATTTCCGTTTTTGCCTGAATCGCTATCGCAAAAAAACGGAACTTGTACTTGCGCTAACAGATAATGTTCAATTTCTTTGCTTAGCGAATTAAGATAGTTAATAAGTAATATTATAATATGAAAGTTACTTTTAACCTTGAATTGCAAAATAAAAAACTAAAAATTCTAATTCATTTCTAATAAACATGCCGCATAATATTTGTTTCCATCGAGCCAATATTAAATAAATGTATATTAAAAAAGTAACACGCGAGGATTCGATAAACTTTTTGTGGGATACATTTAAACATAGTTTCCTGTTTATATTCTCCACATCACCGGCAAAAAATCAAAGTTATGACTGATTGCAAAGTTAAGCCTTATTTTAGCATATAATTTGCCTGGACTATAAATAAACCAACGGTCTGTTATTTCTTATAATAAATCACATAATTATGCAATTTGAGGAATATTTTTTTATCCCTTTTTTTTTAGTTTGACACAAGACGAATTAAGAAAAAGATATTATATTATTACCTACTGAGATTACTTCGTATTCCAATGAGGTCTTCGACTCCTGCTGCCCATAAGTCTGCCTGTTGAAGCTCCTTCACAACATCTTCTTTAAGTCTCAATTTTTTAGGATCAAAATCAGGCAAAGGAATGTTTGCATCCAAAGTGGGCAAAGTTGGCCAATCTTGGTTTAAAGGCAAGCTTATCATACAGTATTTTCCTTCAATTACCGAGTTTGGTGTTGGCTTGTTGATTCCCAAACATTGGTAGTAGTTTCCAAGGTGTAAAATGTTTCCAGTCAAAATACCAGTTGGAACACGGATGCCAGCATCAATAACTGAAATAAAGAAATTATTAAAAAATCTGAAATAATTTAAGAAAAATAAAACAAGAATCACTTGTGACAAAAATACGGATAATGTGAGTACCTTCTGTAAAAAATGTCAAATTTAAATTAATTTATTATTTGCGTATTCGTTTAATTCACATTTGAGTTTTAGGCTAATGGAAATAGAACTAGAAGAAAGTTGTACCGATGGATGCATTGTGTAAAAGATTATAATGATCATTGAGTTGAGCTTAAAGTTTATTAATAAGAAAAATAAAAGAAAAAGACAGTATGCAGTGGCGTCCAAGTACGCCACTGTACTGGATTGTTATTATTTTCGCGGTTGAAACAATGGACGTATATTGTTTTTATTCATTAATATTCTACTTACATTCAAGCAAGAGTTCTTGATCATTTTGCTGAATATATCGAATCTGTTCTTCACACAAATCTAGATCTAATACAGACTCATAGAGGTCCTGATCGAAAACTTGTTTTTCATTAGGCACTGTTATGCCAAAATGTGCACTAACTATATTTCTATGAGTAAATATGGCAATTAAAAATAACAAAAATAGTGACTTCATTACTTTATAATAACTTTAATGCTACATTAATGAGTTACTGTTTACAACTGAACAATAAAATAGTTTCAGTGATTTGATATTTTATTTTTATTGATATTATCAAATAACTTTCTGAGATTAGATTTTTATTAATCAATTTATTCACGATAAAAAGATTAAAGATTTTTAAGAAAAACTTATTGGTGATTTATGAACGATTACTTTACGATTATCTTGGAATTTTTATTGCCGTATTTTCAGATATTATAGCAACGTATTGTGACAAAATTATTTAAAGATTGTGTAGGCTTGACCATACAAATATTATGAATAGCTAATGTATTAGGATAATTTAGGTGTATTAGAATTATATGAAGCGTAAATAGTGCTTCAAAATAATTATTTTGTCCAGGTTAAATTCAGCCTGGACTATCAACTGAAACTGCTATCTTAAGTCTCAAGCATACTGTTCAATATTATACCGATCGCAAGACGCCTGTGTACGCCTGTTTCCTTGACCTCTCAAGGGCCTTCGATCTTGTCTCCTATGATGTGCTCTGGGATAAGTTGAGGGACAGGGGTAGCCCTGTTGAAATACTGAAAATTTTCCAGTACTGGTATTCAAATCAAAAGAACCAGGTAAAATGGTTTAACACTCTCTCATCGACATATAGATTGGAATGCGGTGTGAGACAAGGGGGTTTGACATCCCCTAGGCTGTTCAATCTGTATGTTGATGGCCTCATCACCGAGCTCAGCAGCATGAATGTTGGATGTCGAATAAACGGAGTGAGCGTCAATAACATTAGCTACGCGGACGACATGGTGCTGCTGGGCCCGACTGCTGGGGCAGTCAGGGAATTGCTCAAAGTCTGTGAGACTTATGCTGCCTCACACGGACTAACTTATAATGTCACCAAAAGTGAATATATGGTTTTTAGGGCCGCTGGTAGATGTCCAGACTCTGTTCCAGAGATTATAAAACTTAATGGACTGCATCTAAACAGAGTGTCCAAATTTTAATATCTTGGACATTATATCACCGACGACCTTAGGGATGATATAGACATTGAGAGGAAGCGTAGGGCACTGGCGGTCAGAGGTAACATGTTGGCGCGTAGATTTGCTCGGTGCTCTGACCTAGTGAAGATTACTCTTTTTAAGGCCTATTGTCAGAGCTTTTATACCAGCAATCTATGGGTCAACTACACTCAGCGATCGCTGGATGTCCTGCGCGTTCAGTATAATAATGCTTTCAGGATGTTGTTGCGACTGCCCCGTTTCTGCAGCGCCTCGGAAATGTTCGCTGAGACCCATACAGATGGCTTTCAAGCCATAATCCGCAAGAAAACTGCGTCGCTGCTGGGCAGAGTGCGGAGTAGTCGCAACTATATCCTGAGAGCTGTGGCGGAGAGCTATACTCCAAATGTCAGACATTTTGTGCGGAGACTGATTAGATAGGAAACATGTTCTCCTGCCTGGTCATCCTCTGCACGCAGTGTGTCTAATTTATACTTTTATCCCAATGTAACTAACACTAGAATATAAGCTATTTGTTATACTAACACAATATGGATCACTGTTGTCCGAATTAAATGAATTAAATTAATTAAATGACTTATCAACTTATTCACTAGATTAGGGTATCAATAAAATACATAAATAATAAAAAAAATATAATAAAAATCTTGAGTAATAGTAGTTACTGGAACTTCTATAATTCAGTACTACTTTTTTTAGTAATTAGAAAAAAAAAGAAAAACTAAAACGACTTTTTTCATGTCACTAGGGAAATTATTAAGATTATTTTGTGAAACATGTATGGATTGAATGTATTTTTGCTGTGGATTGATTCTCTTACTACCTACCTATGTAAGAGAGACGAATAATAATATATATATACGGCGGTCAAGCCGCGGTTGCGTTGTTTGAAATGACGACTTGGTGCTAGGGTTGCCAGATAGTCGGGATCTCCAGACTCCCGAAAAAACTCAAAATATCCAGACAAACAGAAATGATGCAAACGATGCTGACCAAGACGCTTATGTAACGATTACTGTTATTCTCGAGACCTAATTGAACACCTTCTTAATTACAAAAATGGGCCATTTTATTAATGTGAAAGGAGACGGAAACTAATAGGCCCAAATGTAAAGAGTTGATATGGTTTAAAAAAATAGTTATTATTTTCTATTTCAAAATTTAAAAAAATTGCACTATTCACAGTCTAGAATTAGATTTTTAAAGGTTGATTGTTTTAATGACAAACAGCAGTTTGGTTGACAGAATATTAATTGTTGTTGATGAACACATGATGAACACTGACAAATCATAATGACAGAACTTATTTATGACATGACATAATTATACCTCCAGACAAGGATATTTAAAAAAGATAGGTTGATGATATCGGCCAGTATATTTTTTTAGTAAAAACGTTTTTTCGGGCATTTTTCCATTTCATGTTGTAATGTTGGCGCAATATTATACTAAATCTCTTCTATCTCCGCTCTCAGATTGCCAAAATCCGCAGAATTTTCAGAGATTGGTTGATAATATATAATCTATTGATTGATACCACTCTCATCCTTATACATCTAGGCCCAAGATTATAATTATGAAAGCAATTCCGTCTCCTTTTAATAAAAAAAATGATTATCCTGTGTGGTATCAATTCCTGTAAGCAATGCTTACAGTGATGCTTAGGATGTTTAGTTTTCTTTATTATTTATATACGAAAGAAAGAAATAGAATGACGTTTTATTTAAACTGTAAATATTTTATTTACGTTTGATTTATAAGTAAATTGTATATTTTAAATACAGTGAAGTAATGGCACCGCGTCAGCTCCTTTTCTCAGCATGCGATGCTTAAAACAATTGGCATTAGTTGCTAGGACGATTAACGATGACTTTTACGTCGACGATCTTATTACAGGGAGCGATGACCTTGATTCGTTAATGCAGTTATGTAATAAAATCTCCGCGTTATTAAAAGGGGGTTTTATTTCTGTTACATAAGTGGACGTTTAGTCATGACGTTTCTCCGGAGAATTGTAAAGACCTAAACATTGGTGAAAATCACTTGTCTAAAACGTTAGGGTTAGGTTGACATACGGAAAGTGATAAGTTTTATTTTATAACAAATTCACACATAGTGACACAGTATTGACGAAACGTTACAATGTTATCAACCATCGCACCCTTTAGGTTCATAACGACAACTTCCCAAAACGTTCACCCTCCCAAAACGTCCACTTCCCAAAATGGTAATTCCCTAAATGTCTATTTCCCATTTCGTCCACTTTCCCAAAACGACCACAAATCTACAATTCTCAAAAAGTCCACTTCCCATAACGTCAACTCTCAGAACGTCCACTTTCTAAATAGGTTTTTTTTATTAAAATGTTACGGGCCTTTAGGTTCATAACGACAACTTACCAAAACGCTCACCCTCCCAAAACGTCCACTTCCCAAAATGGTAATTCCCTAAATGTTTATTTCCTATTTCGTCCACTTCCCAAAACGACCAGTTCCCAAATAGTCCGTTTCTCAAAACGACTACTTCCAAAACGTCTCGTTCACAAAATGTAACACTTGCCCTATATTTTCTTGAAAAATAAAAGCATAACATTATGTACAGTGATGGGGCCACTGTGACCTGCAAAACCGTTTGTTGCAGTTTGACCATGAAATAAAAGTTATTGTCATTGAATTATTATTAATACACAAAAATGTATCTAGATAATCACGCGTAGAAATATTTGTCGTGTCACGGGACTGAAACTCCTACAGACGCGGGTGACTCGGTCCCCAAAGACTACTTTTAATGGAATTGGCTCTTGAATTTTTGAAGGGTTGTGAATATGTATTGATTCATCGCAATTAAACCTGCAAATTCTGGGGATGGGGAGTTGGGTCCTGATAGAGTTTTACGGTATGGGAGACGTAATAGTTTGATAGGGTGACGTGGGTAATTGTAAGGTAGGTTAAAGTTAAAGTTACCTTAACACTAGGGGCAGTCTGTTTTACTCTGTAGTATTTTAAAAATAAAAACTAAATCTACATTATCTTTTCGTTTTTAGAGTGAAGTCATGTTAAATTTTTCAAGACGTTTTGCGTAACCCGGAACTTTTTTGGCTAATCTCGTAGAATAGGCAAGATGGTATAAAAATCTTTTCTTAATCCTCTCTAAACCTAAGACTGTTTTACATAGTGGAGACGCCTCACAACCGCTCAATATTTCAATACAGTACGAATGAGACAGTTAAAAAATAATTCGAAGTTTTGGATTGCGAAAACATTTTAGCATTACCTACATAATAAAAAAGCGAGTGTTTTTGATGCCTTTTTAATAATGTTGTCCGTGTAGGGAATATTATGTTAATTTACGATCAAGGAGGACTCCCTAATCCCTGATCACATCAACTTTAGAATAGAATAGAATACTCTTTATTATGTACACCATATAAGTTACAGAAAATATAGATGAAGAAAACATTACATAGGGTGACACAATGGACGGCCTTATCGCTAAAAACGATCTTTTAAAGACAACCTTTGGATAGATTTTGAAGAGAGAAGGAAAGACAGTACTGTAGGTAGTCTTAGGTGTACTATTAATGTATACAATAAATATATAAATAAATATATATATGACGGAATATCAGAATGGGCAGTGGAGCGATCTTTGTGATAGTCATCCATCATGGGCGTGTTGTAGAAGAAACGTTGAAATAATAGCACGTTTGTGATTCTTAACAGTCCCTCGTTTCATTCGATTACATTTGTAAACAAAATATACGAGCAAACACAAGATGAAACTAGATTACGAGCCAATAGGTTAGCACGCGTGCACTTCGTACGCTGTCTGTCAAAAGAATGCCAGCTGTCATGGCGTAGACGCAAACTTGCTACCCTATTCGGGGTTACCCGCTCATATTTTATAAATCGCCATTTATATTCGACCAATTGAAATAAATCACCATTTTAATTTTGAATTTAACAATAATTACTATTCAACCAAATAACACAATCAGTCTCTCATCTTAAATCTTGGATTTACTTTTAATTTAGCTGTGCGCCGTCACGGCCGTCCTGCATCTTCACACGTCCTCGTGTGTATTGCTCTCATCTTCACTATCGACGGTCAAACAGAAAGACACAATGATTAACATTATTCTCCACTCGGTCACCCTGACTCATATTTAAAGCAATACTTATAAGGCACCTAAATCTGATTATTTATCATTTTCAATACTAGTGATAACCAAATATCTCAGATAACACATCTCAGTGCCACCACAGCAAGTTAGTGCCAACCAAGCTGTTCGATGTCATACAGTTTGGTTGGCGCCACACAGGCTCGTCAATACCACACAGGCTAGTCAGTGCCACACAGGCTAGTCAATGCCACACAGGCTAGTCAATGCCACACAAGCGAATCAATGCCACACAGTCTAATCAATGCCACACAGGTCAGTCAATGCCACACAGGCTAGTCAATGCCACACAAGCGAATCAATGCCACACAGTCTAGTCAATGCCACACAGGTCAGCCAATGCTACTCAGACTAGTCAATGCCACACAGGTCAGTCAATGCTACTCAGACTAGTCAATGCCACACAGGCTAGTCAACGCCACACAGGCCAGTCAACGCCACACTGGCTATTGCCACACAGGCTGGAGCCACATAGGCTATTGCCACATAGGCTATTGCCACACAGGCTGGTGCCACACAGACTGGTGCCACACAGGCTAATGCCACAAAGGCTATTGCCACACAGGCTGGTACCACATAGGCTAATGCCACACAGGCTGGTGCCACACAGGCTAGTACCAAACAAACTGGTGCCACACAGGCTAGTGCCACACAGGCTTGCACCACACAGGCTATTGCCACACAGGCTATTGCCACACAGGCTGATGCCACACAGGCTATTGCCACACAGGCTGGTGCCACACAGGCTAGTGCCACACAGGCTAGTGCCACACAGGCTAGTGCCACACAGGCTATTGCCACACAGGCTATCGCCACACAGGCTGGTGCCACACAGGCTATTGCCACACAGGCTCTTGCCACACAGGCTCTTGCCACACAGGCTCTTGCCACACAGGCTCTTGCCACACAGGCTCTTGCCATACAGGCTCTTGCCACACAGGCTATTGCCACACAGGCTATTGCCACACAGGCTGGTGCCACACAGGCTATTGCCACACAGGCTGGTGCCACACAGGCTATTGCCACACAGGCTATCGCCACACAGGCTGGTGCCACACAGGCTATTGCCACACAGGCTCTTGCCACACAGGCTCTTGCCACACAGGCTCTTGCCACACAGGCTCTTGCCACACAGGCTCTTGCCACACAGGCTCTTGCCACACAGGCTCTTGCCACACAGGCTCTTGCCACACAGGCTCTTGCCACACAGGCTATTGCCACACAGGCTATTGCCACACAGGCTATTGCCACACAGGCTGGTGCCACACAGGCTATTGCCACACAGGCTGGTGCCACACAGGCTATTGCCACACAGGCTACCGCCACACAGGCTGGTGCCACACAGGCTATTGCCACACAGGCTCTTGCCACACAGGCTCTTGCCACACAGGCTCTTGCCACACAGGCTCTTGCCACACAGGCTCTTGCCACACAGGCTCTTGCCACACAGGCTCTTGCCACACAGGCTCTTGCCACACAGGCTCTTGCCACACAGGCTATTGCCACACAGGCTATTGCCACACAGGCTATTGTGACCAATGGTTAATATTAGCAAAGGCCTTCACAGTAAACAAGTAAATCCAGCTGCACAACTCACCTGCGCCGTTATCCGGACATTCTGACTCTACACTATTAGTAGGCCTTCAAACCTATGTACGTTCAACTCCAATGGAACGTAGCAATCTGGCATAGGTCGTATTCGATCATGTGCATACTTATAGGTTCTACTCTATTATTAGAGCCTTCAGTAAATGCCTATCGCCACGTGTTTGTTACTCATAGGGTGCGGTCAGACCCATTGGCACCACCTGAGGTGCGTTCAAGAGCTTCTAGTATGAGTAGACAAGCTATTCTTAACAAGATTCGTTTTATCATCATTATCTTCGACTAAGACATCTAATACACGAGAATACTTGGTGATCGGGAATCTTCCTCAATCTTGCACAATCATGAAGAGTTAAGCGCCTTTAGTCGGTATCTATCAAGGTAAATAACCCTTCGATGATCCTTAAATGGACCGTTTAATTCAAGATTTTACGTACCTAATCTGGTTTCACGCATAATCTTCTAATAACATGAAATCGTTAACAGAAAACTAAATCTTTAGCTGCTTATGTACAATCAAATTGAGCTTTACCTTATACCACGCGTCGTTTTAAACCCTGTTATGAAATCTCAGGGACCTCATCTAATCGACTCCAGTACCTACATAACCAAACATCAATTATGGGTCTCGCAGTTTCTTAAATCAAACGCTCTACAGATGAAGTCTAACATTTTTGACGCATTATTTGCTGTCGTTGAATTCTACGGCAATTGTCTACAAACTAGTGTTGGTCAGTCAGTTAGCCGTTTGAGAGTTCAAGAGCGGCTGTATATGACCTAATTGAAACAAATGCGGTTTGATTCAAGATTCGTGATTACCAAGTCCAAAAACCGGTAAAAGTCACCAAACTCACAATAATTTGAATAAAGAAAATCAAAGACCAGGTATCTCATCACAGTCAACAGCTATCATATCATAGCTCAACACAACATAATTACTACACTCGCTCTTCCCCATGGGAATAATATCAAGTAAGTTTTATTTTGTACGACAAAGAACTACCGCAACCCTGTTACAGACTCCTTCGTCTGTATCACTCTGGGATACTGCTACGATACTCTTGTACAGTCACTGACACACAGAACTCAGAACCTGTTCACATAAACTAAATTGCCACTAACTCGTCATCTACTTCACAACATCTATTGGTACTTTGCCTCGGGTGTCTTCTTCTCCATAAAGAGATTTTAAAACATGCCGACCGATAAGCTATGCACATTGGAGCTTCCAAAAAGATACAATGTTTGCGTTAAACGTTCATGTGAAGGAGCTACGTTCACGAATTACTCTACGTTAATCTACGAACATCACGGTCATAACTGCACTGTTCAATTTGAATTAATAAATCTTATTTTAATCTTACCCGTATTAACTCACATACCGGGTAGGCAAACCAGTAGTGAGAATGGAAAAATCTATTTAGAAATTTTAATAGCATGATTTCTCTATGCCTGTAAACCTTTAATCATTGTCATTAAAATCAAGTTGCTGTTCATGATGGTTTACTTACTATCGAAATAACTAACTGTTGGAAAACGTACGTAAATGTAAACGTATGTAAGGAAAACTGTCGCCGACACGTTAGTACATAAGCCTGGGTCCAATTTTTCACCAAAAACGTCTAAGTCGGAACATGACCTTATGGCAACCTTGCCATGCACTATCTCATTCTAAAGTTTCGCACTGAACAAAATGTTGAAACTATTACCGCCAATGGGAAAACTAAGTACTCGCTTTGTATTAAGTATGTCAAAATAACCTTACACTATCAAACCAACCACTGAATACATATGAAGAATTTGGAAACTTTTAAACTCACAATACAAATAAAATGGGAGCGACTCACCCAGTTCCAGACAGCTTTGAACGTTTTTACACCCCACAGATGTTGACAAGATGCTCGGCTACTGCAGTCTGCAAACTGGTTGTTGACCTTTGGTTTGTCACGCTCAGAACAGCTCAGAAGTTGCAGCTGCTCAGCAGTTATAGCAGCATGCGAACCGCTAGCCTCTTGCTAACTTCATCCACCGTAATACGATATCTGGAAACTGAGAAACACTACGAGAGTACAAGTTCTATCAAAGCTGTGGCTGAAAATAGAGCTTTCAGGTAGTAGTAGAAGTCAATAAATAAAGTCAATAAATCGAAAACTAAACAAAACATTGGCACAAGAAAAGAGGCCCACGCCCAGCAGTGGGCAAAGCCCGGGCAATGGAAGGTAATGATAAATCAAAACATGGCTTTTGCGAATAACACAGTTTTCAGAAAAAGCGTTAGGTGGGTACGGTATTGAGACTATAGCGCTTTATTGTCCCATGGAGGTATTTACGCCACTATATTCCCAACAACAATAACACTAAACAATCAAGTCTATTACTCAAATAGCGATAGCAAAATAATATCGCTTCATGAGCATTATATAGAGCATCGCTTAACCAGTCAACGTCAAAGCTATAGCGCTTAAACTACTACTACACTAAAGCGATAGCCAACACGACAATAACAACCTCGCTTTAGCGTAGAGCAATAAAACGACAAGTCAACTGTCAAATATCGATAGTCGTCAATCATGAGACCGTAACACTCTGTGAGTCAGTCTCCACAGCATAAAAATGTTCACCCGTAAACAAACAGAAAAATGTTAACTAACTAGCACCTCACCTCCACAGCAATAACTAAACGAAAATGGCTCACCAGATTGTCGTGAATATCCCCACACACTTCTCCTTGACCTGGCCAGTTGCTGTGAAGTTGCTTGCCTCCGTTTTAGACTGGTTTTCCATTGTTCAGGTTGATGAGGGTAGTCGAATAAAACTCGAAAAAAAGAAATCTTGACCTCGTAATTTTCCTTGAATTTTTCCTACGTTGAACCCAGATATGTTATCTACGACAGGCATGAAGGCACGAAGCTTTTCAGCGCCTTACTAATGGTCAAAAATAAGCTGCACTGCACAATACTGCATCCTCGACGCAACATACCACCGTGATACCGCACTATGATCGGGCGTCAAACTTGGGTTTAACGGATCAAATTTCAGGGCACTTCACGGCACACATTGAGTTTTTAACTTCTGGATTAGCGTACGCGATTCAAAAAGAACCGCAATTTTCACTATCACTGTCACTATGTGTTTTGCATTTCAAAACGTAACGCCTCGTATTTCACTAGTATTGTCACGAATTTCCTTGTGGGCCATGTGGGTTACATCCCACGCCTGATGACGGAATATCAGAATGGGCAGCGGAGCGATCTTTGTGATAGTCATCCATCATGGGCGTGTTGTAGAAGAAACGTTGAAATAATAGCACGTTTGTGATTCTTAACAGTCCCTCGTTTCATTCGATTACATTTGTAAACAAAATATACGAGCAAACACAAGATGAAACTAGATTACGAGCCAATAGGTTAGCACGCGTGCACTTCGTACGCTGTCTGTCAAAAGAATGCCAGCTGTCATGGCGTAGACGCAAACTTGCTACCCTATTCGGGGTTACCCGCTCATATTTTATAAATCGCCATTTATATTCGACCAATTGAAATAAATCACCATTTTAATTTTGAATTTAACAATAATTACTATTCAACCAAATAACACAATCAGTCTCTCATCTTAAATCTTGGATTTACTTTTAATTTAGCTGTGCGCCGTCATATACAATAACAATTATGAAGTAAACAGCAGAGAAACCAAGTAAAGACGCTTAAAGAGAGAGGTAGTGGTTTTTAACCATAGTTTTAAAAGTAGACAAAGATTGAGCACGCCGTACGGACACGGGCAAGGCATTCCATAACCGCACCGCTCGAATGGTAAAAGAATTATCGTAGAAGCTGGTGAAATGCATCGGCATCTCTAGTCTCAAGTTTTCCGACGACCTAAGATATCTATTATGTGTGTCATGAAGGAACTTGAAACGTTCTTTAAGATACGAGGGGGTTGTAGGATTGAACAGAATACTGTAGAGTAGAGATAAAATATGAGAATCCCGACGAAGTCGTATCGGAAGCCACTTGAGCTTTGTACGAAAATCGGAAATGTGATCATATTTGCGCAGGCCAAATATAAATCTAATGCAAAGGTTTTGGAGACGCTCAAGTTTATCTAGTACTTTACTGAGGTACGTACCATTCATGCTGTAATTAAAATCAATGAAGTTAGACTGGCGCGTGAACGTAATTTGGGAACATTTCTACGATAAGTTGCATATTATTTCTACATTGTTGAATCGGTAACGCGGACTATTTTCAAATCATCGGCGAATAGGAATGGAAAGAAGCAATAAGGAAGGTCGTTTACAAAAATAGTAAATATTTCGGGGTCCAGGTGGGAACCCTGCCTCTAAACAGTTATCAGAAAAAAAAATTGAAAAATATTTTAGAGGAAGAGAGCTATGATTTTAAGTTTTCTATAGAAAGTGAAAAATCACTATATCCTTGCCCCTGAACCCTTTTTCGAAAATTTTCTCTGATAACTATTTAGACCTAGATATCTAGCGTATGCATACCAAGTTTTATTAAAATCGGTTCATTGATTTCGAAAAATACGGATTAGAAAGTTTGAATGAAAAGCCGTATCGCGTAAAGGCTCTTAATACCGTTACAAAAAATCAACGTAGCAGAATCAACAAATGAGAGTCGTAGCGCCATCTATCTCACCATCTACGAACTATCTTGTCAAAATCCTAAATCGCGATATCAGAGTTTACCTTGCGATTAGAACATATGCAAAGCCCGAATATCAACTCTCGGGCAGTTGCCCACCAGACACTACACCCGTCTGGTCGGAGGATCTTCTCATTTCAACGGAGGTTTGTGGGACTATACTCTCTGTTCCGCTACCTCCAAAACACAAAATCCATCCGTTAAGTAAGAGTGCAGCCACTTAAGAAGAGAACCAGCAAAGCCGTACGCAGCAAGTTTTTGAATCAGCACTTCATGGGAAACTTTGTCAAAAGCCTTGCTAAAATCAGTGTAAATGTTGTTGACTTGCTGGTTCGAGTCAAGTGAAGCTGCAATATCCTCAACGAAAGCTACTAGATTACTGCAGGTGAATCTTGCAGCAGCAAAGCCATGCTGGTTGTCAGACAGATATTTTTTAGAATAGTTTTGAATATCTGGGTATACTTTTGCTTCAAAAACCTTGGCAAATGTCGGATGTATAGATATAGGACGATAGATTCCTACGAAATCATCAGCGCCTGATTTATAAATCGGTACCACTTCGGCCAGCTTCCACTTTTTAGGGAAAATACCAGCACTGAGAGATTTGTTAAAAAATAAGCAAAGGAAATATTCATGAAACGCATTACAAAGCGTTTCCTCGATTTTGCTGTCAAACACCGCAACCCAAGATTCGCCGACCAAGACACACTCTCATCACTTCCAATGACTCCACCATCGTCCTCCAAGAAAGCCGTAGAGAGACAAGCATTCGCCGCCGAGGCCCGTCACCACGTCCCCGCCAATGTCCGCCCCGACCTTTGCTCGAACAATCCGCGCCGCTGAGCCTGTAGTTTTAAATTCACCCCTAAATAATAATCTTAGTTCAATCCAGTCCGTTCCTAGCAGTCCTCCCCCAGCGACGCCTTAATTCGAGGTCCGTACCCCATCGGCGGTGTCCTTAGCGTGTAGTCCTTAGTTTGTAAGTTTTTAATAAGCACTGGCTGGAGGCTTTCATATTTATTTATTAAGGCCGCCACAAGCAACTTCGGTTAAGCAGATGACAACCTCCTAGGTTGACATGCGAAAGGCTACTCATAAAAAAGGCAATGCACTCTTTTTGCTTGGACGGCACTTGGAACGGCCATGCTACCTGATTATTATCATGTGCTTAGTTATTTTTAGGTTAAGTTTTTGTTTGTATTTTGATTATTCCTTTTGACTGTTGTAATTTTTATTTAAATAATATTTACAGTGTTTTCCTTTCTTTCTTCCTTTAAGTATTTATTTGCATAAAACATGGTGTACAAGCTAATGCTTCCTCTCTCCTAACTCACTTATTTGCTGTGCCCGACAGGGTCCATAGTGATCTAACTATAAGTTTACCACCTAAAAATACCTACATGTGGAATGCAATAAAAGTATTGAGTATTGAGTAGTATTTTTTTTTTTTTAAGTTTAATATAAATAAATTAAAGATAGTTTATTTTTTTTTAACATATTTCACTCCTGATTCCTAACATTATCCTATTAATCGATAGTTTCAGTAGATCTTCCTGTTTTGTCTGTATTACTGTTTGTCTTCAGCCTTTTTTGCTCCTGTAACAAAGACATAAAAATAAATTAGTTTCATTGAATGTCGTCCAATTCCTTCAAAACTTTCTGATCGTTCATTACTAACAGACGTGATTCAATATGAAATCCAAACCCTTCAGTTATCAGGTCAAAATGGTTAAATTACGTCATAAAACTGAGCTAAACTTACCTCCGCCCATAAAATGCTTTATGATAGTAGAACAAGGCGAGTCAATGAAAATAGTCACTAGGAACGCTACTAAGATTGCCAGTGACAAATCAGCTAGGAACTGGTATATCTGAAACAAAAAAGGTTAGTTGTAGCAAAACTTTAAAAAGTGACATCTGTAAGTTGGCGTTATATTCAAAGAGGAAGAGAGCGGGGGTGTGAAACAGAGCAGTATATCTTCGTTTTAATGATAACTTGTGGCTTTATTCGTTTCGTGTGGGACAGATAGATGACGCTGAATAAACATCCAAGTTTGTATAATCTAAAACGGTTTCTTAGAGACTAACACCCGTATTTATAAAGAAGTAATTACTTGTTGCTAAGTCATTACTTAAGGTTAGAATTCTTAATTAAGAACCTCATTCTATAGTCGAGTAACACCTGTTACTTACTTGAGCTAATGCCCAAGTAACACTCGACGCTTGGTGATTGTTTCTGTGTAGCTACCATTGGTAGCAACACTAGCAACACTTTGTGACTGCGTTTCGTTTCACGAAAAGGCAAACGCTTTGCTTTGAAGACCACATAGCACATAGTATTGATACAATTATAGTTTTATCGTTTATGAATAAAAAAATATTACTATATTATTATTTACCTAATGCAAGGATATCCTCCATCTGCAAGTAACGCCCCATCAATTTTATTATTGCATAACCTTATATTTAGTCGTGAGTTTCTAAAGATTCGGCTATCATGTGTATTGCCAGCCCAACGTACTACTAATATACTATACATATCATCAAATTAGGGCCACCAACTACTAGCACATTCAATGAAAAATACCCTATTCTATTTATTTATTTATTTATTAAAAACATTTGTAGATTTAACAGGTCAACCCAAGACGTCTACAAACTAGTTATACATATATATAATACGCGTACCTAAAGTTACAATTTTGTGTTAGTTAAGCGTTAACTATTTATTATAGCTATTGGATACTGTAATTACCAACTAACTTTAATTGAGTTTGGATTAGTTTTAATCTTAATTTATTTTAATCTTAATCTTAATCATAGTCTTAAGCTGAATCATAATCTTAACTCCATTTGTTCCGGTCTCAGAAAATAACGGCGAAATAAGGACAGTTATTGTATATTATGGTTGCAATTCCGGTACTGCTCTGAATGAAGAATACCTCTAGGTTTGGAGATTTTAATGTGGGTGCACTCGATTGCTCCTACAATACATTTTTTCAGTTCAAGTGCTCTGCCAATGCAAACAAACTTCTCGAAATCGTCCTTTGTATTCCTCGAATTTGCAGGAAACTTAATAAAATCTGGCATTAGCAATGCCAATGCTCGACTAACTCTCTTCACTAATTATAGTGAAGAGAGTATCATGCATATTATACAATCGACGCGGCGACGGTGTGTACTTACACAACGTCGATTGAGAAAATATGCATGATATTGTCTCCACATACAATTTGAATGCTGGCGGCATACAAACGTAAAGCAGTAAGCAACTGACACAGTGGAGTTATAGGAAGCCTTCTTTGTGTCTCTTTGTAAAGAGTCGGTAATTCTCGATTAAATCACATGTACTCTAATAGTTTTAGAGCAACGTAATCTCTTTTTTTAAAACAATCTTTCGAATAGTCATGAAATGGATCCACATCACGAAAGTAAATTTTTGGGATTTATAGGTTCAGTAACTACTAACTCCTCTAATATATTACCATTATTGTTAACAACAGCAAAAACCTCTTCGATGTTATTCAAAGATTCCAGTTTTTATCCAAAATAACGTCAAAGTAGTGCTTAAGTAAAGAAAATGGTGACTATTACCTACTTGGCTGAGAGTTCTAAATTTTGACAGTTCCAACTTCGAGCAATTATTTACCTATAGAATACAAATCGATTACTTAAGTAATTACTTTTACTTGTATATAAATACGGGTGTTACCAACTTCTAAATTTACTTCGGTTCTTATGGAGAAACACTAGTAATTAAAGAGTTAGTCGACAACAACATAGTCATATGTTGGTATTGACACTGTTGACTTCCACTTTATCTGGATGCAGCTCAGCATCAGTATTTAATATTAATGGCATCGTCCTATTTCACCTTATTTAAGTTTCACGATAAAAAGTTAATACTAATAATACTTACAGCGAATTGAAACGTGAAATATTTAGTGGCGACTGGCATAGAATTGACGAGGAACATCATAGGATAGTGTACCAGGTACATCGCGTAAGACAGGCGACTTATAACTTTCCATAGTCGAAGAGACAACACCCAGTTGATAGGGCCTGGAAACAATCAGTTGTTATCGATTAATTAATACGGTACGGGATACTCTGATATCGCGATTTAGGATTTTGTCCAGTTAGGTCGCAGCTGTCGAGATAAATGGCGCTACGAGTCTCATTTACTAATTCTGCTACGTTGATTTTTTGTGGCGGTATTAATGTCGCCTACAATATAAAGAATTCAATTCAAGCTTTTTTGGGTTCCGTACACTAAAGATTACGGGCCGATAGCCTTTGCTATCCGACCGTCTGATTTTTTCAGGGGCTGAATATTATAAGTCGTCATAGGTAGGCAGTTGAAATATTCACAGAATTTGCATTTCTATTGCCTGCATATGTTACAAAAATATTAAAATTGAAAGAAAAAGGGTCCCCTATACAAGAAAAGTGTTTTTTTTTGGATTGACAGGTTTTTAAATCAAATTACACAGAAATAAATGCGATAATTAGAGGTAAGTATATCAGATAGATATAAATCAATGTTCTTGCTAAACATGACACATACCGCCGTATCCATGCACGCAGGCGAATATAATCCATCCAACAAAAGCAGCCCAGGTTGGCCTCATGAACGAATTGATCAGGCCATCGGCTACTTCATTGTCCCAATCCATTTGCATAATAGGGTAGGTAGAGTACATGATAAGCGTGGACAAAGTGAATGCGCAGATCCATATTAGGGTCACTGGAATCTAAAAAATCGTTAGAAAAGACATTAGTTGAGGTACTCACGAACTTCCTTGTTGACGAGTTAAAACTGTTGAAAGGCGTCTACTAGTTTGACTTGGTGTTTCTGGATATTTAGATTAATATCTTTTGTGTAGCATTCCAAACACAGATATAGTTCCATTTAATGGCAAATCCGTCTTTTATTTGCCATGATTTAGTCTACTAGACAGTTGAGGTATTTTAATGTAAACATCATCAACTGCCTAGCCTTTTCCTTACTAGGTTGGAGTCAGCTTTCAGTCAAACCGGATTAAGCTCTGACATCTATAACCCAGTAATTGAGTAAAAATATTCTTTTTGGCAAGACTGGTGTCAGATTTCTTGGTATCTGACATTCCGTAACTACTGCCACTGATCTACAAGTGATAGCCGAGATAAACTACTTAACGTGAAGTCTCGGTACGATGGTCCATCCATAGACCGACCTCGGCCCGCGTTACTTAACCTTGAGGATCGACCCGTGTGACTGTTAATATTTCGCCACGAGCTCCTCCATCCTGGTATTCTAATATAATTTGATCAAAATATAGCTTACCCATGATAAAACAACTTTTTTCCCGCGGTTGAGATGTAAAATGTACCCAAATATCAATCCTACAAAGAATGGCGATGCTCTTGTCAACGTGTTTAAATAGTAATACAACATGTAGTCAGCGGTATCTTCTGCTCGTCTGAAATTAAAACATAAAGTTTTAAAATTAGTGAGAGTTTATCAAAGCTCGGCCATATATTACGAGTAACATTGTAATAGCCTTAAAAAAATGTAATCACTTTTAACCATGCACAACAAATAAGTCCCCACAAACCCCTGACGAAAAGTGAGGATCCTCCGACTTTACGGGTTTTGTGTTTGATGGGCATCTCAACGATGGTTGTTGTCGGGCTGTTGTATTTTAGTTCAAATCGCTCGGAGAACTTTGATGACTTGCATTAGGATTTATGTGACATCAGGTTTATTTCTACACACGTAGTCACAATCTTTTAAGAAACAAAACATATACTTACGTTGGTACATTAGTTCCAGCAGGAAACTTCTTAATGAAATTGTAAGTGGTAGATGCTGCAAGAACAGCGATCAAAGACCTACAAGTGCCGACCAGGCTAGTCGTCGTTTGCCAGTCAGCACCCATACTAGAACGATAGGTGATAGGATGTGCAGTTGTACGTCTATGGCGAGGTACCAGGTGTGGCCAAGGCACTGAAATCGAAAACAATACGTCTTATCATGCAGTTATTAATAACTAATGATCATCATCATCAACAACATATCTGCCGAAAGACGTCCATTAGGTACTGAACATGTCCTGTCCACTGTCACTTCAGTTTGGCGAGCCTTCGGGCTATGTCAGTAACCTTGGTTCTCTTGTGGATTTCATCATTTCCGAATCGATCGTCTTGAGACACTGTGGTATGTGAGACGAGAAGATAATTATCACGCAACTTCCCAAACGCCGCCCAGCCGAGTCAGATTCGACGGTTAACCAAGTGGCAATTAAGTGGTCTTGGCTTAACAATAAACAATGGTAATATTTTATACAATGCTTTTTTTTTATTGTGCAAACTAAGTTTTTATTTAGTAACTGGGCGACTAGCCTCCAGTACATGACCAGTAATTTTGGCTGTGCGTTGTGTGTTGTTGTCTGCGTTGTGGGTAAAATTTGGCATGTAGGTTCCTTGGAGAGCGTAGGGGAGCACTATGAGAGGAATTCCCGAAATTCTAACGGGTACTCCTCAACAAAAGCTAGTTATATAGATTCTACACTCACCGTATGATCGGGGTTGACATAATTCTGTACGTACAACAGCGTGGACCACCAGTAGACTCTACATCTATGTGTTTCAGTCACCACGAGGCTCCAAAGCGGTCCATCAGCGACTCGGTTCAGTATAGACACTTGTAGGAGAATTGTTGCAGCTAGTACGGGGAACATTCGGAGGAGGCGGTTCAGGTAGTACAGATGGAGATTCTTCAGTAATTTAACTGAAAAAATGAAGTTATTTTGTTATTTATTAAAAATTTTGTCGTCACAAAGTCAAAGTCAAAGTCAAAGTCAAAGCATTTATTTCAAATAAACCATTTACAGGTACTTTTGAATTGTCAGAGTCAGTCAGTCAAAAACATGAAGCTATTTACACGTTCCAAAGCGTAGATCTCTATGGAGAAGAACGTGCAAGAAACTCCACGGACACTCTTTTAAACCATTTTATGATTTACAATAATCCTGGTTACATTATCTTTGTTGCTTCTATATGTGAGAACAATGTAAAGGAAGAGAAAAAAAAAGAATTCTAAGTATCAAATAAACTATTGAAATAAGCCAGCGACAGCTAAGAGATGACCAGTCTCCACTGATGGCGCCCGTTCACGAACATGACGCGTGCATCAGCACCATTCAGCTCAACCATTTTGAAGGGAACCGAATGATCCGATACACGCGCCACCATCAGCGAGACATTCGAGTGAGCATGACAAACCCTCAACTGCCCCTGCTCATTCATGTCAAACAAGAAAACCATCTATTAACATAAAAAGGCTCCATGGTCCTCACATTTACAGGATTCCAAAATAAAAAATGCTTCTACTTTATGTAAAACTATAAATATCAATTGGTAAGAACAGAAAAGTAAAAGTGTATTCCAAACATTATAGAAATGTGGAATATTATTATTATTAAACGTAAAAAGTAAAATAAAAAAGGGTGAGCATCTCCTCCATATATAAAATCCTAACTAGTGGAACCAAGCGGCTGAGGCTGTGGAGCAGGACCGGCATTTAGCCAAGCATTTTTATCAAGGATATAATCTTCCAGTTTATAATATGCCTGTCTACATAGTGTGCGTTTAATGCATGTTTTAAATTTTCTCTCATTCAGTCCGAGAATATCATATGGTATTTTATTATAAAATTTAACACAGTACCCCATAAAAGAAGTGTGTACTTTAGCCAATCTGAATCGGGGTTGATCTAATTTGTTCTTATTTCTAGTATTAAAATTATGCCTGTCACTAATCTTACTAAAAAGATGGAGATTTTTCCGAACATACATTATATTTTCGTATATGTATTGACAAGGTACCGTCATGATGTTAATATCTTTAAACAGTTCCCTTAGGGAATCGCGCCGACCCAGATTATATATGGCTCTGATGGCTCTTTTCTGCAGAATAAATATAGATTCGATGTCTGCAGCACGTTCCCACAACAAGATACCGTAAGACATGATACTATGAAAGTAACTAAAATAGACCAGCCTCGCGGTATCTATATCAGTAAATTGACGGATTTTTCTGACAGCATATGCTGCTGAACTTAGCCGTCCCGCAAGAGATGTTAAATGAGGACCCCATTGCAGCCTTGAGTCAAGCGTGATCCCCAGGAAAACCGCGTTTTCGACGAATTCAAGTTTCTCTTTGTTCAATACAATATCGCAATTATTACTTTTGATATTCGGTAAAGCAAATCTAATACACTTAGTTTTTTTCCCATTTAATACTAAATTATTAGCAGTGAAAATTGCACATTAATTGACTATTTCATTTCGATGCTGGACAGAAGTCCATCCAATTGCATGATATAAAATACTCCAGGGGTTTTCGGCAAATTCACTAATGAAATTGCCTGTCCACAAAGATAAGTGAGCTCGAAGTTGGTTTTTGGTGTTCTCTTAAGAACTAGTCAACGCAAGTGGTATTTATTTATTTATTAATTTATGAATGGGCTAGCTCTTGACCTCGATCACGCCTGATGGAAAGCGATTGATGAGGTCCATGATGAAAGCGAGCGTGCCCAGAAGATGCTTTGAGGCACTGGTACTCCCACACACAGCAGACTGCATGACGCCGAACTCCGGTGGTTTACGCCATCAGATAAAAAAAATAATAAGATCAAATAAAAATAATAGTACTCACTGCTAGTTAATTTTCCAACGGTAGTATAAACTATTAGAAGGCCACTCAGCATGAAGAATGTGTCCACTGTGATTTGTGCACCAGTAATCCATACTGATGTCAATGCCGTCATCCACTGGAAACCCAGTCAAAGTCAAAGTAAAGTAAAACATTAGCAACCTTCTGGGAAGCACAAGTAATCACGAATATGGTTTAGTTTTGCGACTGGACCAACCCTTATTATAAATTAATATTTATACAGGCTTATTTGTAAAACACCACAGACCTTTCAGTGGGTGAAAGTACTCATGATTATAAAGAACTTATACTATGGGACCAACTCTGAAATATTTACAAAAAAAATCGGTTGTTTCATACAAAATGCAATATTCACCCGATGAAAATGTATGAAACAGTAGATTTTTTTTCGATTTTTCAGGGTTGGTGGTTCGCAATGAAATAAATAATAAAAATCCAGTGGAGATAGCAGAAAAAGCAGAAGTTCCATGTTTAGGTGGCTTATAAACTATATAAGTATTGATTGAGTGATTTAGGCGTTTGCCTTGTGACCGGTGGTCGTGGGTTCGATTCCCACGGGAATCATACTTTGTATAATTGTTTTTAGTTTAACTAGGACATTGCAGACTTGAATCACCTGATTGTCTGATACAAAGATGATTCCGTGCTTCGGAAGGCACGTATAAGCCGGTGGTCCCGGCCGCCAAATGGCGGTCGTCAAACCATGTCAGAGGCGGTTTTGAAACTCTGACACTAGGGTGTGTGGGGTCGTTAGACCTTACTACACACACGAAGAAGAAGACTACATAATACATCAAAAAATGAAAATGGAAGTTTACCAGTTACACTTACTCTAAAAACGTCTATCATATTGCCGATATGTCCAGTGGCAAGTTGACTCCCAAAAGAATGTCCAAGAATGACCCACATCATGGCGAATGACCTGATGCCGTCCACACACTCCAAGGCTCCAGGAACTGGAGTATATGTGACGAGACGACGAGTGTTGGTGTACGCGGAGAAGGATAGGAGCAGCTTGTTGGCTGGTGTTGGCTTTTGAGGATCTGTACCAAAACACTTAAGTTAATAAGAATATTTATCGTCTGGATAAAATGATACTGAAGCTAGTGATAGTATCGGAAATGGCTTTAACTTTACTGACATGGAAACAGTAATAGTAACTGTTCTCCACTTTAATTTTTTCTTTAATCTTGTTGGAGTCGACCTAAGGCCTCGTTTACACCTGCAAGCAACTCAAATGCAAGCCATAGATCACATATGACCCGGTAGCCCGGTATTATTCTCTGCATCACCCAAAGGTTGACTGGTAGAAAATGCCTAAGGCATTAAGTCCGCCTCTGCAAATCTGTGTGCGTAAAGTATTATAAATAAATAAATAATTGCTAAAACTAAGTTTATTGACCTTGAGCGGGGACAACGGTCTCTTATAAAATTAATGTATTTCAAAAACAGACGATTCCCAACACTAAGTCTTTACCAAACTAGCGACTTACTCTCTGTAAGAAAACTATATCGCTCACCTAGTAATATATTGGCACATCTACGTTTTTCACATTTTACAGAAACGAGGATCAAAGATTTTATAAATTGTAAAAATGGATTTATGGGTTTATTTTACATTTTTTTACCAAACCCATAAAATCAGTAAAAAAATGTAAAATAAACCCATAAATCCATTTTTACAATTTATAAAATCTTTGATCCTCGTTTCTGTAAAATGTGAAAAACGTAGATGTGCCAATATATTACTAGGTGAGCGATATATTATTAAAACTATAATTAAAAAACACAAATCCCTTCCTTATGACCCCAAACTAAATTTAAAAAGAAGAAAAGACTTAATAGCAGAAGTACCCCAAACTAAAACTAAATTTGCCAGCATGCAGTACAAAAAGCGCTCTGCTCAGCTTTACAACAGATGTAATAAAGAAATATACATTCACAATAAGAAACGGCATGAATGCAAAAAGATATTAACCGAATGGCTGAAATCACTTAGTTATGAAGACACGGAGGCCCTATTGCTTTAAATATATTATTAGACTTATGCTTAATCCCATCTACTCACTCCATTCTCACACACCCCTTACACATCCCTTACACATCCCTCACACATCCCTCGCACATACACATACACAATTCATACACTTACCCATGCACACACAATTCCAATCATGCATCCACACTTTGCTTAACCTTTAAATGTAACCATTATAGTTTAAAGTTTTATATTTTTGTATAAAAAAAAAAGGATTTTTGTAGAAGCAAACAAGTATTTTATAAATACTAATAATGTATGGAAGAACGGAGTCTCCTAATACAGGATTTATACGCTTACAAGGAGGCTTCAATCACCACTGATGTAAAAAAACTTGCCGATTCCAATAAAACTTTTTTCATTTTTCATTTTCATCAATTGCAGGTGTAAACGTGACCTAAAATTTTGCCAGTGCTGCAAACTACTTTCAGGGTGTATTAATTGAAGATATCATTCTCCTAGTCCTAAATAGCAACGTCTTTCTGCCTGTTTGTTTGTTATCTTTTCATGTCTTGTTTATTATTACATACTTTACGAGTATTGTACACCTCATATTAAGGACTTAGACGCAGGGCAAACATTTGTAAAAAAAAAATTACCAAGTGCGAGTCGGTCTCGCGCACGAAAGTTTCCGTACCATTATCTATAAAAAACGGCAAAAAATCACGTTTGTTGTATGGGAGCCCCACTTAAATATTTATTTTATTCTGTTTTTAGTATTTGTTGTTATAACGGCAACAAAAATCATCATCTGTGAAAATTTCAACTGTCTAGCTTTCACGGTTCATGAGATACAGCCTGGTGACAGACAGACAAACAGACAGACGGACCGACATACGGACAGTGGAGTCTTACTAATAGGGTCCCGTTTTTACCCTTCGGGTACGGAACCCTAAAAGCAAAAGTACAATATGTGGTCTAATCGCGCAAGGCAATCTCTTACAGACAACCTTCGGATGGACTGAACGAAAGGAGATTGATATTTAGGGCTGTCAGTGTACAAATATTAGACTTATAATATAAAAATTCACTTATGCAATCATCTGCCTAGCCTTTTCCCAACCATATTGCTGCCTATCTGACTTCCGCAACCCATTTATTGGGTAACACGATACTTCTTGACAAGACTGTTGTCAGATTTTCTGGCTTCTGACAATCCGTAACAACTGCCAAAGTTCTCCAAATAACAGCCGGGACCAACGGCTTAACGTCCTTTCCGAGACACAAAAGAGTCTCGGTATGTTAAGATGGTCACCCATCTGCTTGCCCTTGAAGAGGCCTGTCTGGCTGTTATAATTTAGCCGTTGTGAGCTCCTCAATGCCAATTAATAAACTAACAAGTAAAGTAACAAGTTTTTAATTGAAAAAAGATCGGAAAAATAATACTGAAAAGTAATAATAATATAATTCCTTCGCCATTCGTAATTATGATTTTAATACTTTAGCTCTGCTATAACTATTTACATTTTGTCCCGTAAGTTCAAACGCACGTCCGAAAAGTAGAAATCTCTATATCAATAACTAGCACTTCGCCCGCGACTTCGTCCGCACGGATTTAGTAGGTACTCCACAAACTTCAACTAATCACCCCGTTCAACCCGTCAGGGTTTGATTATGCAAAAATTGTTAGGTACATCTATTTCAATTATCCCGCTTTTAGTTTGTTCATAGCATTCCGACGTAAATTGAAGCAAGCAATTATGTCCTCCCCTAAAATCTTAATTACCCCTGCTTCACTCCTTATTATGTATGTAGATTTTCGAAAAATCCAAACATTTGTTATTCTTATTGTTTTATTGAAAACATTCAAATTCCGTGGTGTTTCAACTTCATCGGACCAAGCATTGATACGATTCTCCCCAGTTCGCTCAAGCCGCGACATTTTTCTTACTCCGAGCATGTTTTTGACCGTCGTAACTTTTGAACGAAAGGTCCGATTTGAATAATTTAAAGTATAATTTACACGGACATAATCAACCTTAATTATCAAATCATTTAAATGGATAAGGATTAATATCATGAAACTACAATAACCATTTTTAATTTCACCATGGGATTTACTTGAATAATACGAACAAAAAGCGTTATGGTGACTTATCCATAATAGTTAGACATATGGTACTGCGAACTTTTTTGTCGATATTAATAACCTCTATAAAACTGTAGTACATCACTTTGCTCTATTGTCAATATATTCCGCAGCGTACGCGATATAAGGATTTTTTCTCACACCTAGGGTTACATTATCAAAGTTTTCATACGGATCCCTAACTTTTTTGAAAATATTCTATAGCCTATGTCCATCACCGATAATGTAGGATTCTAATGGTGAAAGAATTTTCCAAATCGGTCAAGTAGTTTCGGCACCTATTCATTTCAAATAAACAAACAAACAAATCTTTCCTCTTTATAATATTAGTGTAGATAATTAAACAGCGTAACATCCTTATTGCAGCACTGGTTTGTAAAAGATAACAAAATAATAATGGTACAAAAATAGCAAAATAAGTATTGGAATCAACTTAATCTAATCGGCCCTGATAAATTTTAATATAATATCTATACAAAATAAACGTGATTATCATAACACAAAATATCAGTGACACTAGATTGAATACATAAATTGTTCAAGGACTAGTCGAAACCGCTTGCCAAGGGTTTCGTTCTTTTGCGGAATTTGTTCGAAAGAGTCACCGCGGCCCTGGAACGGAAAGGGCATTTGGAAGAACACGGATGGGTTTTAGTCAGTAACAGTCTGACACTCCCTACCGCTCCGTTCAAAACGGGAGAAGTCATTTGATGATTTCCCATGCTGAAAAAATGGGGCTCCGTTCTTGGTTTATCTTTAGTTTAGTTTACTTTTATAACTAATTTAGTGAAGTTAACTTGAAATAATAAATCATTGTAAACCAATAGCGTTTTTTAAGCAAGGATGTCTCAGTTGACTTTCTTCGAAAAAGTAATTGTTTTGCAAGAATTGTTTTAAGCCCTACGATAATCTTTTTGTTGTGACTGTCATCTTCAGCAGTCGAGAAGACAGAAGTGGTGGTACCGTATCTAAGTGGTATCTAGCTATCTAGTTAATGGGTTGTGAATGTCAGATAGTAGCCAATCGCCTAGTCGCTTCAAGTAATATATTATCAGTATCTTTAGCTGCTACAATTGAAAGATCTCAATAAAGATAGGAAAAGGCTAGATGATTATAATAAATATTCTAAAAACTGGTAGTACGTATAATTAATATGATTATCTTATAGTATTGACGCAAATAAAAAATCATGTGCGTATTAGTGACATGACTCAATAATGATTCATTTAGTCGTATCACTAATATATACACATTATTTACCTGTTTGTTTTAAAACATGTTGATACAGATCGTATGACGTACTCAACAAGACAAGAAGGCCGATGAACGAAAATATTGATCTGGAAAAGTAAAAATTCAAATTGAAATCTCAACACTTATCACTATTTTCTGGGATATATTTACATTGAATAATAAAGTTAAGTCTCAGGATTGGAGGCTAGCTGTCATTAATCGGACATAGAAACTGACTCCTGAACTTTCCTGACCATCCTGAACTCCTGCCAGTTCAGCTGGTTACATTTTGAAGTCATTTAAAAAACGTAAGTGAGATAATTTTTTTTTAAGAAACTACTATGGATTTTTAAGCAATCTTTGACAAGCTCTAGTGACATTGTTGTATCGCCGTCTCCATACTGTTTACTTAGTTAGGGGTAGTATATAAACGATCGAAAATAAATTAAAAAGAAGGCTGTCAAAGAAACTGATTAAGGCGTACTGAAATACTAAGTGGGCGTGAAATTGAGGGCGAAAACTAAATTGAAAACGGGTGCTTAAGAATACGAATACGTGTGATACGAGTTATTCGGAACGAGCAATAATTATTGAGTAATGAAATTATATTTGAGTAACAATTATGGAATGTCTGGCCACATCATGAAAAGAGAACTTTAATTTGATCTCATCAACGGAGCCCCAGAGCGCGGGGTTGCTTGTTGCAAGGTATAAACAAGCTATATGGAATCTAACATAAATGGTATGACGGGAGGTAAGTTTCGGGTACCCGAAATTCCCATCAAATCTAACCTCCACCCAGTCAGTATTTTTTTCGCCAAATTTAGTATTTAATTCGGACACTTTGAATTTTAGTTGCTAACTTAGATTAACCACTTTTCCCACAGCTAGTAGCTCATTTTGCGAATTTTAATCATTCATTTTAACGCCAAATGAGTTAAATTTTCGCAAACATAATTTAACGCCACTCGGTTTAGTATAAAAGTATCTCATTAACAGTCATCCATATTATTTATTAGCCTGGTTACAAATTCCCTTGTGTTTAGTACCTACTCTGTGAAACATTTAATTAATTATATTTGACCAGTATTAAAAAAAAAACTAAATACTTACACTGTAACATAGTCCCCAGCCACCCATGGCTTATCATCAGGTAGTCGGCAGAAGGTTTCCTCAAAGTTAACGACTGAACTTAACTCAGAACTGTTGAAGAAAGAGTTCAGTGCCGTATGTGTAGTGCATGTCTTAGGTATGCAAATAGCAAGATTAAGTACTGCAGAAGTGAGAGGACTGTCAGCGACCCTGGAAATAAAAGTATAGTTATTTTAATAAACTGGGTGGGAATAATGGGTAACGAACATATTATTGTTTTGCCCCTGCTCCTTGTTCAATGTTAGTTAACAAAAATTCGTTATTAACTAGGGTTGACACATTTATCACATAGTCACTTTGTATAATGTCAACTTGTAAATAAAATATCCGCTTTATTTTTATTGGCTCCAAGCTAGTGTGGATTTGAATCCTTCCGCTTTCTTTGATATGTTTATTCTTTCTTAAAACGTTTCGTTTATTCTAGAAAATAAGCCTGTCAAATTAGCTTCGAACCTTGCAAAAACTCCTAAGTCGGTTTTTTTCTTGAATCATGTATTTCTAATAAAAACTTTTTGGTAATATTTACAAGCTAGTAAAATAATGTATAAATGTACAAGCGGAGTTAAAAGAGGGAGGGGAAGAATTTACAGGTCATCGAAAAATTCGTCCACACAAACTTTTAAAATAGGTACTTGGTGCAAGGCAGTTTACCACAGCATTTTAACCTGGCAGGTTTAGTTTTTGTACCATGAGCATTTTCCGCGGACCTGCTACATAGTCTAAGCTTGCAGCACAGATCAAGAAAGGTGATTGAAAAAGGACGTTCTAAAATAGGTACTTTAGCGGTTTTACGGTTTTCATACAAATAAAATACTTACTGTCATTTTTATGATAACAGTTTAAAATAAAAAAGAGTTATGAGGGAACAAATTATTCTACGTCAAAAAAATAATTAGACATTAATTTGAGAACAAGCTCTACCATCCACTTAAAACACTTGAAACAAAAAAGTTAACAAATTTGTCACTTCACATTTATTTTCGAACGCATTAGTTTTTTTTTAATTTACATCTAAAAGAAGGCCGTAGTCTTCTGACCATACTGCCTAGTCTTACGTCCTTTTATATTTTTTTTGTTGTGCATTAGAAAGCGGGTGTGGATTTTAATGTTTTCTGGAGTATTTGGCAGCAAATATATTGAGTTAGTCTTCTCGGTAAGCTTCGCTGTGGTAGTCATACTAGGTACTATAAAATTCACAGCTCCACTTTATCGAGATTGCATCTGTTTTAATGATTTCACATATTGGCCAGTTGCGTTGACACTTGAGACATAAAACTACACAAATTTTACACCACAATATCTACTAGGAATCAATTTTTCTTTTTCATTTCTTAGGGCGTGGCATGAAGGCTTCTAGTTCATTACAAAACTCAAGTGCAAGCTCTTTAGTGAGCCGATATCGTTTCACGAAAGCTTTACAAATTGTTTAATAGTGTTTCTGTGACTAAAGAAAACTATCACGACAGGTTATTTTTCGTCTAAAATTGACCTGCTATAAAAGTTCATGGTAGGCGCCCAGAACACTGGCTGCATTGCCACATTTAATGGCAATGCTGATTTGTTGGCCCAAGAATCGTAAGTGGTTACGGATTAAAATTGTTTAATTTCAGCAATTTAACAATTTTAACTCGTCAAAAAAGATAACGTGTTTTACAAGAACGTCAGTACTTACTTGTAAAACTCTATCTTTTCTACAAATGCTTTAAACTAAGATGCCACATAACATTTACTTCCATCGAGTTAATATAGAAACAAGAAGTTTTAGTACAGACGATTAAATTGCAGGATACATTTTAATATACTTCCTTGTTTATACTACACGTTAACGGCAAAAAATGTAAAGTTAAGCCTAATTTTCGACGTAATTCGCGTAAACAAACAGTTGTTTGTATTAACGAATCACATTCATTCATTTTTTTTTATGTTTTCAGGAACATTTTGTTAATTCAGTTTTTTTAGTTTGACACAAGATGATTTAAGAAAAAAATATCTTATTACCTGCTGAGATTACTTCGTATTCTAATGAGGTCTTCAACTCCTGCTGCCCATAAGTCTGCCTGTTGAAGCTCCTTCACAACATCTTCTTTCAGCCTCAATTTTTTAGGATCAAAATCGGGCAAAGGAATGTTTGCATCCAATGTGGGTAAAGTTGGCCAATCTTGGTTTAAAGGCAAGCTTATCATACAGTATTTTCCTTCAATTACCGAGTTTGGTGTTGGCTTGTTGATTCCCAAACATTGGTAGTAGTTTCCAAGGTGTATCAGGTTTCCAGTCAAAAGACCAGTTGGGATACGGATGCCAGCATCAATAACTGAAATACAGAAATTATTAAATAAATCAGATAATAATTTTAGATATAAAAAAAACAAAAATCACTTCAATCACAAAACAAAATACTTATGGTAATTATGTCAGTACCGTCTGTAAAAAATGTCACCTTAAAATTTATTCAACTTTCAGACACATGGACATAGAAATAAAAGATGCATGTATTGAGATGATCATTGGGTTCAGCTGAAGGCTGAAAGAAATGCGCCCAGGACCAAGTATGCCTTATCAGCACGGAAATTTACACTGGATTATTATTATTTATATTATATTACACGGATAAAACAATGGACGTATATTCTTATTATTCTTTGTTATTCTACTTACATTCAAGCAAGAGTTCTAGATCATTTCGCTGAATATATCGAATCTGTTCTTCACACAAATCTGGATCTAATACAGACTCATAGAGATCCTGATCAAAAACTTGTTTTTCATTAGGCACTGTTATGCCAAAATGTGCACTCACTTTATTTTTATGAGTAAATATTATGACAATTAAAAATAACAAAACTATTGACTTCATTATTTTATTATATTTTAAAGTTACTTTAATGCTTCATTGATTAGTTACTGCTTACAACTGAACAATAAAAATTGTTTCAGTGATTTGATTTTTTATTTTCATTGATAATAACAATTACCTGAGATTAGATTTTTATTAATCAAAGCACGTGTTCATGATAAGAAGATTTTTTTTTAAACTTATTGGTGATTCAGGAACATTTTTACGATTATCTTGGAATTTTTGTTGCCGTATCAGATATTGTAACGTATTGTTACAAAATTATGTTATATAGTGTAGGCCTGCCCATACAAATATCATGAGTAGACATCGGTTTTTGTGCATCTGCATAATTGCCTATGCAAATGCATATAATTCTTTAATTATGGCGTTAATGCATACTTTAGCCTTTTTTCCCAATCGTGCCTATTTCGGCTAGTAGCGGGAGGTACGTATTGGGAGCGAGGTGACGATGAAGAAAGAAGCAACGAAAGTTAGACACAATTTTGCTTTAAAAAACTCGAGTCTTGAAGACATGAAGAACATCAATGCTTACATCAACGGCAATCCAATCCAAGACTCCAAAACAAGTCCAATGACATCAGTTGACGTAGAGAGGTTGTTTTTGGCGTACAAATGAATACTGGGTGACAAACGTTATAAAGCTCTCGAAAATTGGGAAAATACTTAATTGTATATCGTCATAAAAAAGTTGCATGATTTTAATAAAATTATTTGTTATTAAAAAAAAAATTAGAAATTAAATGGCTTTTTTTGATTTTGTATTGTGCATATTTTTGGAGCATGAAGAGTTTTTAGTAAATAATTGTTTCAGCCTTTTTAGTGCATAATTGCATGCAAATTTTGGCACTTTTTTAGTGCATATAATCCGATGTCTAATTATGAATAGCTAAGTAGTAAAACTATGATTAAGAGCCTTTACGCGGTACGGCTTTTCATACAAACTTTCAAATCCTTGTTTTTCGAAATGAATGAACTGATTTGAATGAAACTTGGTATGCATACGCTAGATATCCAGATCCAAATAGTTATCAGAAAACATTTTTGAAAAAGATTTCAGAGGGAGAGAGAGAGTGATTTTACGTTTTCCATAGAAAGTGAAAAATCACTATATCCTTCCCCCTGAACTCTTTTTCGATTTTTTTTTCTGGTAACTATTTAGACCTAGATATCTAGCGTACGCATACCAAATTATATTAAAATCGGTTCATTAATTTCGAAAAATAAGGATTTGAAAGTTTGTATGAAAAGCCGTACCGCGTAAAGGCTCTTAAGTGTATTAGGATTACATGAAGCGTAAATAGCGCTTCAAAATTATTTTGTCCAATTTACATTATGAATAAATCCTACAGTAGAGAAATGTACCAATGTATTTGTTCTTTACAATTTATTTATATTTATATTATATACAGGTAACATAAAGTTAGGTACTACAGAATACTTATGTTTATAAGTATTCTGTAGTACCTAACTTTATGTATATAAACAGACTAAGATAAGGTACTAATGCATATAAAAACAAAATAAATCATTAGCTATCAAAAAAATCATCCACATCGCTGTCAGTGGCAAAAGTTTCCAGAACACTGGCAGCATTGCCACGTTCAATGGCAATCCTAAAGTTATAATACCTATATGCATTGCAGCCCTTCCCCTACAATGACGTCTCATTGCCATCATAAATCCGTTGTGAAAAGGGGATAGTGCGTCATGTTAACAGCTACGTCTCTCTCACAGCGGAGTCATTGGTTCGGCTTAGGCATTGGATCTTTCGGGAGCTAGTAATGTGAAATATTTATATATAATAATATTATAAAGCTGAAGAGTTTGTTTGTTTGTTTAGTTGAACGCGCTAATCTTAGGAGCTCCTAAGATTAGCGTTGTTGTTGTTTTGTTGTTGTTTCAATTAAAAAAATAATTTAGTTTTGGCGGGCCTATTTATGGAGGAAGGCTATTTTTCATGAGTGCTCCGCTTATTTTAGTCATAGCGTGATGATAGACAGCCTATAATAGGCTGTCTATTCTTTTTTCTTCCCAAGTTCTTTCATGTTTTATGGATCCCAAGGCTAGTCCTTTTAACCACATCGGTACACAGTAGTAGGTACGTTAAATTACGAGTACAACCAATTTTAATGCAATGATAGACAGAGAGGTTCTGCTTGCGTCTTTACTCGCGTAAAACTATCTCAAGAGATCATTACTCTGGGGTAAAAAGTATTATGTTAACAAACAGAATCATAATCATTTTTTATTTGTGTTTCTTTTTTTTATTTCTTTTTTTTTACTCGTAATCTCTCATTAATTTATAGTATTACTATGGATAGTCAAAGGCCCTTGTAGCGGTTTAGAAACTCTGAAACTAGGGTGTGTAGGGTCGTTAGACCATACGAATAGAAGAAGTATGGATACGTGTAAAACTGTCTTTAGACAGTGTCTTATGTAGGCGTCGTAATACTCCTTTTTTTGGATAACAAGGTTTGTGCTACGAACACCACCAGCTGCTTGAACTTACAACAACAACTCGACAACTCATGATCAACTGCAGTCTACTTCGAGGTTCTGGTTGTGCCTAGTGAATATATGAACGCAATAATTTATTATTGATAGGACTACGGAATGTCAACTTTTAACTCATGATAAAGCTTTAACGAGGGTTTCCACGGTTCAATCCGGCGAGCCACCCAATGGTTTTAAAACTGCATTAATCGGTGAAGATTTTGAGGAACTCACATTAATCCTCGATAAATATTTAGTATTTATGATTTCTGGTAAGGCTGCAGATAGAGTTACCACAGGTTGTATGCATATCAGATTAAACAGTGAGGTGTTAACTTATCGTCCTTGCAAAATGTCCTACACTAAAAAGCTTAAAATTATTGAGATTATTCAGGATCTTATTAGTAAAGGCATAATTTGTGATTCGGAGTCACCAAATTCAAGACCCGTCTTGTAAAAAAAAGGACGGATCGGATCATTACATATTAATAGTTTTCCCATAGTATACGGTAATCAGTCCACTAAACCACCCAAACCCATAGCCTTTTATTTTTTGTTTCCATATTCTGCAATAGTCCAGCACCAACCGGATATTATCCTTAGGTATACATTTATAGTGCATACAGGTATAGTCGTCGGCTGGTGTTTCATTCCATGAAAAATGTCTATCGGGGCCTCTGCGAGTTGGCTTCGGCCCCTCCTCGTACGCCTACCAAAGGACCGGGATCTAATAACAAATATCAATGGGGAAAAAAATCACAGTTATAGGTAAATATCCTTTACCCCTCCTATATCCTATCCCTTTTTTATAGATGGTCATATTGATCGACTAGGGAAGTCAAAATTCTTCATGGTACTTGATATGGCTACCAGATTTTTACAAATTAAATTAGCGGAGTAATGAATACCCTAAACTGGCTTCGAGTCGCCCAAAGGGCATTTTTAATATTTGAAGATGCCGTAGGCGTTAGCCAACGCGCCCATAGTTTAACAACGTATTATTGCAAATATACACTGCGTGAATTCACTGAGGCTGGCAAAGCATTAGTTTATGTCAACGACTGTATGTTATGTCTTGTTCAATTGACCAGAGGCCATTCAATTAGCGAATGCAACTGTCGAAATGCCAAAATGTAGGATTTTGATCACGTGACATTTCGATGACCTCTATCAATTTCATACATTTTTGACGTATTGACAATCGCCTTCGCCACGCTACCGCTGACGGAATGTCACTTGTCTCGAGCCCCAGGGCTTACAATATTAAATGAAGTTTTAGCAGTTTTGAGTAAGGCCGGTTTCTCTGTGAATTTGCGCAGTGTTCATTTCTATGCCAAGAAATTGAATATTAAGACAGAATTAGGTATATCAAATGGTGGAACAAGCCGGCAAACAAGTAAGGTCCAGATAATTGTGAATGCACCGGTTCCTTAGAACGTCAACCAAGTGAGACAATTTTTAGGCCAGAAACACAGACAGATTTCAAAAAGTACTTAGCTTGTTACACCATAAAAACAGGCAAAATTTGTATCAATTGGGGACTGATAGCAGAAAAGCGTTCTCAAACAACCTATTAAGTGTCTTACTAGTGAGCCATATTAGCTAATTTTGACCCAGAGCTTCCCGCTGAGGTTCACACAGATGCGAGTAGTGCAGGTCATGGTGCAGTTTTCCAACAGGTTCATAAAGATGGGATGGATACGCTATGTTAAACGCAATAATATTTTGTGCCATCGCTTCACATAAATGTCGGTGAAGAGTCCAGTTTTACTTTTTAACATACCAAAACGACATCGTAAACACTTTTGGTTTCCTAGTCACAGAGCTTTTATTTCTAAGTATACATCTCACTGACTCATATGTGCACCATTATGACAAGCCGGTCCCTTAGGGAAAGCGAGCTAAATACTTGAGGGTCATCCTGGAAAGCCAACTCACGTTCGATGAGACATAATGCAGGACCGCTTGCGCGCCGCCATCGCTCATGGAAAGCTTCACTTTATAACACAAATTGTCACTCAGGTGCAAATTGCGACTTTTCACCGCGGCCATCCATCTCATCATGACGTACTCTTGCGCTGTCTTCGCACACGCAAAGACTTCATAAGATGTAGACGCTCTAAAACCGAATCCTCCGTTAAATTACGGGAGCCCCCTACTATCTCCGTTATGTGACTCTGTATGTCGATCTAAAATTACCCACCATACAGCAGTTATGAAATGCATTACAAAGCGTTTCCTCCATACTGCTGTCAAACACCGTGTTAATATTTACTGTGTTATCTTTTCTTTCTTCCTTTTGATATTTTTATGATTTTTGTAAAGTGCACTTAATTTAAAGACATTATTTTTTTTTTAGTTAATTTATTTTTTTAAATTATTCACTCCTGATTCCTAATAATAGCCTATTCATCACTAGTTTCAGATTGTATTCAATTTACTTTTATCATTTTGTTCTGTCTGTATTACTGTTTGTCTTCAGCCTTTTTTGCTCCTGTAACAAAGATATTGAAATCATTAAATGTCGTGCTATTGTTTCAAAATTTTCTGATCGTTCATTACTAACAGACGTTTTTCAATATGAAATCACCCTCAGTTATCAGGTCAAAATGGTTAACTTAAGTCATAGAACTGGGCTAAACTTACCTCCACCCATAAAATGCTTTACGATAGTGGAAAAAGGCGAGTCAATGAAAATAGTCACTAAGAACGCTACTAAGATTGCCAGTGACAAATCAGCTAGAAACTGGTATATCTGAAACAAAAAAAGTTAGCTGCAGCAAAAGTTTAAAAAGTGACATCTGTTGGCGTAATATTTAAGAAGCAAGAGACGGGGTGTGAAACAGAGCAGTATCTTCGTTTTAATGATAACTTGTGGCTTTAGTCGTTTCGTGTGGGACCGATAGATGGCGCTGAATAAACATCATAGTTGGTAAATTCCTACTATATTCAGTCAAAGAACAAAACGGTTTTCTAAAGACCAATTTATTTCTAGATTTACTTAGGTTCCTTTAATGAAACGGCGGGTGAAATGTAAGTTAAATTCACAACATAGTCGTATGTTGGTGTTGACTACTACTTTTTTAACGATGCAGCAGAACATCAGTATTTCATATTCCGGCGTCGTCCTATTCCACTTTTTTAAGTTAATTATGACAAAAATTAATTTTAAAAATACTTACAGCGAATTGAAACGTGAAAAACTTAGCGGCGACTGGCATAGAATTGACGAGGAACATCATAGGATATTGTACCAGGTACATCGCGTAAGATAGGCGACTTATAACTTTCCATAGCCGAAGAGATAACACCCAGTTGATAGGGCCTGAAAGCAATCAGTAGTTATCAATTAATTAATAATAAAACGAATTTAATTAAAACTTTTTAGGGTTCCATACATTAAAGAATTACTACTAGTCTCCGCTTATCTGTTTTTTAGGAGCTGAATAATATGAATCGTCTTATTATGTAGGCAGTTGAAATGTTTACACAATTTGCATTTCTATTGCCAATATTAAAAATGGCAACACCACTAGAAAGTCACAGGAAAGCAAAAATACGCAATTTCGTATACATGGATGATTTTTCTACATATTTTTTCCAGCTATTTGGATTTAATAACCAAACTACTGATCCGATTTTGATAAAATTTCAATGGGACTATTTGGGAAGTATACCCTTTCCAACGAAAAGAATTTTTCAAATCGGTTGGCAAGCGACGGAGTTATGCCCGAACAAACATAAAAAAAAAAAAAAAAAAAAAAAATACAAACATCCGAATTCAGAACTGAATGAAAGGGACATACAAGATAAGTGATTTTTTTCCGATTAGGTATGGTAAGAAACTCATTATGAGCGAGTCCGGCTCGCACTTGACCAGGTTTTTTAATCAAATTACACGGAAATTAATACGATAATTAGAGGTAAGTATATCAGATAGATATAAATCAATGTTCTTGCTACACATGACACATACCGCCGTATCCATGCACGCAGGCGAATATAATCCATCCAACAAATGCAGCCCAGGTTGGCCTCATGAACGAATTGATCAGGCCATCGGCTACTTCATTGTCCCAATCCATTTGCATAATTGGGTAGGTAGAGTACATGATAAGCGTGGACAAGGTGAATCCGCAGATCCATATTAGGGTCAGTGGAATCTAAAAAATTGTTAGATAAGACATTAGTTGAGGTACTGACGAACTGCCGTGGTGACGAGTTGAAAGGCTTCTACTAGTTTGTCTTGATGTATTTGGGATTTTTAGATTTATGTCTTTGCTTCCAGTCAAACTGGATTCAGCTAAATACCAGAATCTTACGTGGAGTTGACTGTCTGTCTAACAGCCACAATCCAGGAATTGGGTAACACTATTTTTCTTGCAAGACTGGTGATAGATTTTCTGGCTTCTGATAATCCGTAACCACTGCCAAAATTATACAAATGATGACTGAGACAAACGATTGAACGTCTTGGGACGTTAACATAGTCCATCCATAGACCGACCTCGGCCAGCGTTACTTAACCTTGAGGATCAACCCGTGTGACTGTTATTATTTCGCTACGAGCTCCTCCATTCTGGTATTCTAGTATAATGTGATCAAAATATAGCTTACCCACGATATAACAACTTTTTTCCCGCGGTTGATATGTAGAATGTACCCAAATATCAATCCTACAAAGAACGGCGAAGCTCTAGTCAACGTGTTTACATAGTAATTTAACATGTAGTCCGCGTAATCTTGTGTTCGTCTGAAATGAAAACATGAAATTTTAAATTCTTGTGTTTAAACGCTTACCAGAAATTGTGCTATTTTACTACAAATAAATTCGAAATAGCTACCAGAATGGATAAATGCTCACTTAATTTTGTGTAACCTAATCTCAAAACACTTTAGAGTTGCTTTAAAGGCGTAGTCGAAGCCCCGCTCCACGAGGTAGGTTTAAAAAAATAACCACAAAGGGAATGGCGGGGTCTGAGTTCGCTCGCTTCGCTTGCTCACTGAACCCCGCCATCTCCTTCTAACCTAGATTATATAAGGTGTTTAATAGCCGCAATGATTTAGTGGATATAAACCAGGACAGATTTAATAAAATTATTAAAGTAATTATGGCCATGCGTAGGCGTACGCGTAATACGTCATTAGTGCAGTTTTAAGGTCGGTGGTTTTTTTGATCTCGCGGAGGGCGTATGAAAATTTTGATAATTTTGCTCTTACTGTTTGAATATGGGACTTCCAATTTATTTGTGAATCAATATTTAGGCCTAGTAGTCTGAATTTATCTTCGACTTCTAATTTATTATTTTTATAGCTAAAGTTTATATTTATTGGTGTTTTTTGGCGGGGGTAAAATGAGATTATTTTAGTTTTTTTGAAGTTGATTTCCAGATTATGTTTAGTCATCCAATTTATTGTACCATTTAATATAGAATTTAATTTATCATTTAAATTGCTATTTTTTTCACATGATGTCAGTATAGATATGTCATCAGCAAACAGGACACATTGCTCATGTATATTATTAGGAAGGTCATTTATGTAGACTAGAAATAAGAAACATCCTATGACGCTTCCTTGCGGGATTGAGGCGGTGATTTGTTTGCTGTGAGATCTGATTAATTCTATTTCATTTTTGCTACTAGCTGTTGCCCGCGACTTCGTTCGCGTGTATGTATTGTAAAATGATGTGGCTAGGTAAGATCAATGTGTTCGTATATCTAACACGAACAGTCAATGTCTATCATTGCTTGCCTCTTTTTTTATGTATGGGAAAACATCAAATGACTCCTTTCGCTCTGGGCGGAATGGAAGGGAGTGTCATACTCTTACTGACTAAAACCCATCTGTGTTCCTCCTAATGCCCTTTGCGTTCCAGGGCCGCGGTGACTCTTTCGAACAAATACCGCAACCCTGGCAGGCACTGGCCCTAGCGGGCCTCGTCTTTATGCTGACATCTTTTTGTAACGCGCGTGGAACACAACGCGCCGACGAGTATCACCTCTTCTGTTCAAATAATTTTTCGTGAGAAACGTTGTAATGATAATGCTTCTTTCATTTCATCGAAACTATTTATGTAGTATGTATATCAGTTGTCTGGTTACCATAACACAAGCTCTGCTTAGCTTGGGATCAGATGGCCGTGTGTGAGTTGTCCCAAGATATTATTATTATTATTTATTATTATTATTATTATTATTATTTACAGCAGTCCTAGAAGATGTCGTTAAAAATGTGGGTATAGATTGGGACTATAGCGGTATTAACCGCTCCAGCCCCGACATGTGAAAATTCCCAAAAAAAAATTAAACCTTATGTAATTGGTAATAAACATTAAATCCGCGATTAATTCGGCGCACACCGGTGTGTTGCCGGTTCGTCAATTTTCTGCCCAACTGTCTCACTTAAGATTTGCAGATGACTTTGTGGTTTGACTTTGTGGTCTTGGGATGAATATAACCAAGACGAAGGTTATGGCAAACACCTTCAGCGATTCAAATCTGGAAATGAATTGTTGGAGATGATTATCCGATATGTTTATCTTGGCCATATCCTTTCAATTGGCAAAGAAAATCAACAAACGGAGGTATCGAGAGGAACACACCTTGGATGGGCCGCTTTTATCAAAATGGACGACATTCTGAAGCCTGCCAAAATTCCGCAATGTCTGAATTCCCGCCTTTATAACCAGTGTGCTTTTCCCACCATGACTTACTTACTTACATGGACGCTCACGCAGGAGGCTGTTTACAGACTGATAGTTGCACAGAGAGCCATGAAGCGTTCCATGCTTGGTAGAGGTACGTCGTCGAGATCCGAGGACGTACGAAGGTTTTCAACATCGGAAAACGAATTGTAGAACTAAAGTGGAGCTGGGCAGGACACTTGGCAAGGCGCGGTGATTTATTTATTTATTTAATTACAACGGTTAAAAACCAATTACAGTAACTACAAAAATATTATTAAGAAAAAGGACAAAAACTAAGAAAAACACAAACAAACTCAGATAAAATCAAAACAGAGAAGAATAAAAATAAAAAGGTTAACAACTCTTTCATGCATCCCTCTCACAGTACTTCTGACATGCCCATAAAATCTTCGTTCATTCATCCGCAAACAGATCGCTTGTTGGATTAGAACCCAAGTGATGATAGGTAAGGCAGTGACTGAGTGGCGTCCGAGGACTGGAAGAAAAAGTAAGTTGGTCGACCGGCGGCGAGATGGGCGGACGATATTGTTGCCATCGTGGGTAGAACCTGGATGAGGCTGGCACAGGAACGTGGGGATTGGCACACGAAAAGAGAGGCCTATGCGCAGAGGACACGGCAGAGCATACGGTGAAGGTCTGCCCTGCTTGGGCGGAGCACTGCCGTGGCCTCATCGAGGCGATCAGCGACGGCGACCTCTCGCTACCGGCTCTTGTTCACTCCATGGTCCAGAGCGCGGAGGTGTGGGAAGCCGTCACCTCCTTTTGCGAAACAGTAATGCTAGTAAAGGAAGGGGCGGGCCGCGTGAAGGAGAGGCAAACGTCACGCCTTAGCCGTCGAAACAGAAGAAGACGCCCCGGGCGTTAGGAGTCGCAGGGCGATTCTCGGCCACCGTAGGCACGGGACGCGGACGGCGAGCGTTGTGGTTCGCGGCCCGATAACAACCAGCGGCCCTACCATGACGTGTTAAAGCGTGAGTCGTTCGAGCGAGAAGGAGGGATGGAGCTATATAGCGCCACTGGTCCGGGTCGACGAAGCGTTGTGTTCCATACGCACCTCCAAGAGATGTCAGCCAAGTAGGCGAGGCCCGTTAGGGCCAGAGCCTGCTAGGATTGCGGAATTTGTTCGAAAGAGTAACCGTGACCCTGGAACGCAAAGATCATACGGAGAAACACAGATGGGTTTTAGTCAGTAAGAGTCTGACAATCCCTTCCAGTCTACCTAGAGCAGAAGAAGTCATTTTGATGATTTCCCATCCATAAAAAAACCCGCAACGAATAGAGTAGAGTATGGACTCCGTTGTGCGTAGGTGTCCTGGCTTAGTTTGCCGGCCTAGCTTCGTCCAAGTGTACAGAAGCAACCAGGGTGCTTTACAGGTTGAGTGGAGAGAATTAACCGTTCAAAAAATAATTTAAATAACGTCAGTCGAGCAATCAGACCAAATCTTTTTTTATGTTATACATCAAATGTATAACGGTAACTTTTGGATCAAAAGAATCACTGTTTATGACGTTTTAAAAGTACCATTCGTAACTAAAAATATATTTTGGTGTAATTGTCATGCTTTTGATAGCTAGTACTTTTTTCACAGTCAACAGATGGCATTACGGGTATCTGAATTATGCAGATAATAAGTTGATTTCTTCTAGATTGCTACAATTCCTATCAGATTTATGTGTAAAAATTATCTAAATGGTTTTGCAACTAACTAACATGTCATTTTGTGCATTCAATTATTTTGTGCATTCAATTACGAACAAAAACCTTTTAAAATCAATATTGCTTACCTCCCATAACATACGGCGTGATAATATGTAGCCTAAAGTATTCCTTGGTTTACAAAGAACATTTTTGATGAATTTCAATTCAATCTATCCAGTAGTTTTGGCGTGAAGCCCTACCATACACACATACAAACAGACAAACAGACAAACAGACAAAAATTCTAAAAAATCACTTTTTGTCATCAGTTACGTTTTTGTAACAAAAGCCACTTATTTTTTCTCGAAAATTCTCAATGTACAGTTTTTCTTTCGTTACTGTTTTATTATATGTATAGATTGTTATAATATTCAATTTCTACTATTTGTTCTCTATGCTTCAGATAAGATACTAATCAGTCATAGCATTTACCGCGAAGTCCTATACTATATAGTTTATTTAATAATATGTCAAATTGTACTTTATCACATGCTTTCGTCATATCCAGCAGGAGTCCAATCGCGTACTTTTTATTATTAATTATGTCAAGTGCTTTTTGGATATATTTGTAAACGGCCAAAGTAGTGGAGCGGTTTTTTCGGAACCCGTTTTGACAGTCATTAAATATATGATATTTCTCGCAAAATGCATAGACTCGATTACACATGGCTTTTTCAAATATTTTAGAAGCTGTCGGTAAGAGGGCAATGGGGCGGTAATTATTTGGGTCAGTTTTTGAGTTCTTTTTATGTATGGGTTTTATGAGAGATTTTTTTAAGAGATTGGGAAAAGCTCCTTCTTCAAATGATTGATTTAACAATATGTTATTTTCCTTTTAATAATTTATTTATTATTGCATTTTCATGTCAATTTTGTTTTGTCTTAATCCGAATTTTACAATTATCCTAATCTTAAGAATAAAACTAACCTAAATCCGTGTTAAAATAATTCATTTTTTATATTTGCCGTTTACTGTACATGCGGTGTTAGCTTATATGTGATGGTTACACTTGCAAATGTATATTTGTCAATCGCAATGTGCTTTTTGTGTGTAAACAATTGTTGGCTAACCTAATAAATAAATAAATAACCTAACCTGTCCGAGTCAGGGGTGCCCTAAGTCCAGAGCTCGCTTCGCTCGCTCTTGCATCCTAAGTTCTCCTCGTAACAGTAGTAACATTGCACAATATCATTTTTAACTGTTACTTTCGGTATTATGTTACTGTTTCAGTAAAACGATATTGGTGAGCATTTATCCATTTTGGTAAGCAAAAAGAATTTATATGAAGCTAATATGTCTTACTTGGCACTTAGTGCTAGGGTTCAAAAATTACTTTGGTGAGCATTTATATTGTACCCTTTTAAAATTAGTGAGAGTTGATCAAAGCTCGGCCATGTACGAGTAACATTATAATAGTCTTGAAAAAAAATATAATCACTTTTAACCATGCGCAACAAATAACTCCCCACAAACCCCTGATGAAAAGTGACGACTCTCCGACCAGACCAAGGAGGGTTTGTTTGATGGGGAACTCCTTGATGGTTGTTGTCGGGCTGTTTGTATTTTAGTTCAAATCACTTGGAGAACTTTGATGACGCGATTTAGGATTTATGAGACGTCAGGTCTATTTCTACACCAGTAGCCACAATCTTGTAATAAATAAAATATTTATTTACGTTGGTACAGTAGCTCCAGGAGGAAACTTCTTAATGAAATTGTAAGTGGTAGATGCTGCAAGTATAGCGATCAGAGCCCCGACTAGTGCCGACCAGGCTAGTCGACGTTTGCCACTTAACACCCATACTAGAATGATAGGTGATAGGATGTGCAGTTGTACGTCTATGGCGAGGTACCAGGTGTGGCCAAGGCACTGAAATAGAAAAACAAAACGTCAGTTATTAATAACTATGGATCATCATCATCAACAACATATCAACCGAAAGACGTCCACTGCTGACATAGGCCTCCCCCTAGTGTCGCCACAACAACCAGTCCTGTACGGCAGCGACCCTCACCAGGTTATCGGTCCACCTAGTGAAAGGCTTTCTAACACTGCGTCTTCCGGTACGCTATCGCCACTCCAGAACTCCGTCAACCCTCTGTTCTGCGAGCAATGTCCTGCCCACTGTCACTTCAGTTTGGCGAGTCTCGGGCTATGTTGGTAACATTGGTTCTCTTGCGGATTTAATCAGTTTTGATTCGATTACGCAAGGAAACTGTTAGATTGCCCTCTTCATTGCTCTTTGGGTGACTTTATGCTGAGGGCATAAAGTCCAGATGGGCCTCCATTGTGAGCCACTACACTTCGATGCACGTTACCGCAATAGATCTTCACTGCGATACTACTTGACTTCGATGCACGTTACCGCGAAAGACTTTGGAAAGCAATTATGAGACTTGGGGCACTTTGTGGCTTTTTTTTAAAAAACCACCCAGAAGTAGAAGCGGGGGCCAAGCGGGGCTTCGTCGAGCCTTTCTGGCGGCTGATTATGTATGTAGTATCGCAGTGAAAATCTTTCGCAGTAACATGCATCGCAATTTTGTAGCATCATATTAGCATTATCGATATTATGTGCGCAGAAATTCTGTATTCTACTCACTCTGGCTTAGACATTAGGTTTGGGAACAGAAACTGTGTCGGAGGCTTTCAACAGACAACCAGTCCTGTACGGCAGCGACCCTCACCAGGTTATCGGTCCACCTAGTGAAAGGCTTTCTAACACTGCGTCTTCCGGTACGCTATCGCCACTCCAGAACTCCGTCAACCCTCTGTTCTGCGAGCAATGTCCTGCCCACTGTCACTTCAGTTTGGCGAGTCTCGGGCTATGTTGGTAACATTGGTTCTCTTGCGGATTTAATCAGTTTTGATTCGATTACGCAAGGAAACTGTTAGATTGCCCTCTTCATTGCTCTTTGGGTGACTTTATGCTGAGGGCATAAAGTCCAGATGGGCCTCCATTGTGAGCCACTACACTTCGATGCACGTTACCGCAATAGATCTTCACTGCGATACTACTTGACTTCGATGCACGTTACCGCGAAAGACTTTGGAAAGCGATTATGAGACTTGGGGCACTTTGTGGCTTTTTTTTTAAAAACCACCCAGAAGTAGAAGCGGGGGCCAAGCGGGGCTTCGTCGAGCCTTTCTGGCGGCTGATTATGTATGTAGTATCGCAGTGAAAATCTTTCGCAGTAACATGCATCGCAATTTTGTAGCATCGTATTAGCATTATCGATATTATGTGCGTAGAAATTCTGTATTCTACTCACTCTGGCTTAGACATTAGGTTTGGGAACAGAAACTGTGTCGGAGGCTTTCAACAGACAACCAGTCCTGTACGGCAGCGACCCTCACCAGGTTATCGGTCCACCTAGTGAAAGGCTTTCTAACACTGCGTCTTCCGGTACGCTATCGCCACTCCAGAACTCCGTCAACCCTCTGTTCTGCGAGCAATGTCCTGCCCACTGTCACTTCAGTTTGGCGAGTCTCGGGCTATGTTGGTAACATTGGTTCTCTTGCGGATTTAATCAGTTTTGATTCGATTACGCAAGGAAACTGTTAGATTGCCCTCTTCATTGCTCTTTGGGTGACTTTATGCTGAGGGCATAAAGTCCAGATGGGCCTCCATTGTGAGCCACTACACTTCGATGCACGTTACCGCAATAGATCTTCACTGCGATACTACTTGACTTCGATGCACGTTACCGCGAAAGACTTTGGAAAGCAATTATGAGACTTGGGGCACTTTGTGGCTTTTTTTTAAAAAACCACCCAGAAGTAGAAGCGGGGGCCAAGCGGGGCTTCGTCGAGCCTTTCTGGCGGCTGATTATGTATGTAGTATCGCAGTGAAAATCTTTCGCAGTAACATGCATCGCAATTTTGTAGCATCGTATTAGCATTATCGATATTATGTGCGTAGAAATTCTGTATTCTACTCACTCTGGCTTAGATATTAGGTTTGGGAACAGAAACTGTGTCGGAGGCTTTCAACAGGTCCAGAATTATACCAAGGTACTCTGTATTGCTGTCCAGTGATTTAGCAATATATTGCATTAAATATATTGCTAAATCTTCAGTGGAGACTCCTGAGCGAAACCCGTACTGATTATCTGCTATAATTTTATACTTATTTAGAAAACGACAACACCGATATAGGTCTATAATTATCGACACAGTTTCTTTTCCCTACTTTATAAACTGAGTAGACTATGCCCTTTTTGACTCCTGTCTGTTTACATTAATATTGCATAGTAGTTTATGCAACGACCATATAAAAAGGGTTATTAAAACACGAGTGTGGGTTTATCACACGAGTGTTTTAATACCTAATTATATGCCGTTGCATACACTATTTTATCTTCACTCATACAGTTGAAATAAAGTAAGTGGAAAAATAGTTTATTCCAATATGGCGGATATTCTCATTGCGTATTCGAATGACTGCGCAGCGCGCTCAAACATAGACAAAGATAAAAGCTGGCACATTGACTTAAGTCAATGAGCCCGCGCCAAAAATTAAAAAGAAAAAGTGCACTATAAAAATTAAAAAGTTATTTTATGATGCAGTTGTTTAAAAATCGAAGGAAAATGTTGAACTGTAATGGTTTTTTTTTTTAATTTTACCTATCCACGAAAAAAAAGTATGTGTTTATGCATTCGGTTTTGAACTCATATTTGGAACATTACGTTGTGAGTGTAGATAAAATGTATTATGTTATCGGTGGTACCAAGATGTGACGACAGTCTTAAAGAGTGACTCTGATATTCCATCCTAACCTACGGCACAGTCATTACGTAACTGTATTATTTTATAGATTCTACGTCACTTTCCTCGACTTTTTGTATAACGAATGAATTGACAGGTGACTTCAATGTGTTATTTTCGCCAGCACAAGCCATGTTACGGCTGTTTTGTCGCATTTAGTATTTTTGCTGCCATGTTTCTACCTAGGTATATTACTGAAAAAAAAACAGACATTGTTTAAGGAAGACTAATGATTGTCGCATATTTCTATTGGTTCAACGGGGCTAGAGCATGCTTTACCAGTATTAGTTATTTCCTTGTTCTCCATAGTGCTTTAGGATTATTCTTTGACTTTTCTATCTCACTCTTTTCATAACTCTCTTAATTACTCAGACTCTTTAATTAACACAGAAGCGTATTGCAAAAACAGATTTTCGATGTCGCGTGTAGGTTACCTGTAGTACCTATAACATTGTCTGAAGATTTTTTGATTTTGTTTATAGTTTATCTCGGTGCTTTACACATTTTAGGAGGCCTGGGGTTATCCACGGTTTCAAAGTTCTTTGTTTTCTTGGGACGTTGATTTTTTTTGTATGTTTAGACATACATAATTGATGATAATAGTGTAATTAGTTTAGTCACAGTTATTTTGGCGTTTACAATGTCGTATATATTTGTAAAATCTGTGTTTTCTATTTCTGCCATAACGGCATCAAGATTGGGTCGAGATATAGTGATTTTTTTTGTTTCACGTCGCGTTTGTACTTGAAATCATAAGAACAAAGAGATACCTATTAATAATAAAACTCATCCGTTACTCAGTGATTGAGTACTCGAGTACCTACTACTCCTCCAGTACTTGACCAGTACTTTCGGCTGTGTGTTGTCTGTTAGTCACTCAGTAGTAACTTACAGGGCGTAGAAAGCTAAAAACGGCATGTAGGTTCCTTAGAAAGTGTAAGGGAGCACTATGAGAGGATTTCCTGAAATTCCTTTGGAAATTTCTCATCAAAAGTTAGTTGATTTTATATGAATGATTTTACACTCACCGTATGATCGGGGTTGACATAATTCTGTATGTGCAACAGCGTGGACCACCAGTAGACTCTACATCTATGCGTTTCAGTCACCATGGCGCTCCAAAGCGGTCCATCAGCGACTCGGTTCAGTATAGACACTTGTAGGAGAATTGTCGTAGCTAGTACGGGGAACATTCGGAGAAGGCGGTTCAGGTAGTACAGATGGAGATTCTTCAGTAACTTAACTGAAAAAATGAAGTTATTTTTATTTCTTCTGTCTTCACATTATTTTTCGTTTTCAGTTCGTTGCTGGACATAAGTTTATCCAGTTGCATGACACAACAATCCTGAGGTTTTCAGCAAATTCACAAAAGAATTTTGCCTGTCCACAGAGACAAGGTCGATTTTGGTGTCCACTTAAGAACTAGTGTCTACGCAAGTTGTTTAGATAGGTATATAATTAAATTAAATAGTCTAAAGACAAGCATAACAAAATAAGTAAGTCAGATACAGCTTTAACAGGTTTGATGGCACATTTAGCGTTAAGCATATTTAAATCATACTTTTGTCCATCTCCAGACGTTTGGCAGAAAATCAGAAATGCTTAGTGGTGCACCGACACCAGATAAAAAAATAATGACATCAAAACAAAATAATAGTACTCACTGCTAGTTAGCTTTCCAGCGGTAGTATAAACTATTAGAAGGCCACTCAGCATGAAGAATGTGTCTACTGAGATTGGTGAAGCAGTAACCCATACTGATTTCAATGAGGTCATCCACTGGAAACCCAGTTTCACTGGTGTTAGTTTTTATTCTTTAAAAATAAATTAAGTATCCAAACCCGTAATGAAATTTAAAGCATTGATTGAAGAAAAAGCAGAAGTTCTTTGGAGGTAGCAGAACAGAGAGTAAAGTCCCGCATACCTCCGTTGAAAAGGGAGGATCTTCCGACCGGACGGTTGTTGGTGTCCGGTGGGCTACTGCCCTGAAGTTGATATTCGGGCTTTGTAAATGCTCTAATCGCATGGTAAACTCTGATATCACGATTTAGGATTTTGTCAAGATAGTTCGCAGCTGTCGATATATAGATGGCGCTGCGAGTCTCATAATAATATGTTGTGATGTTGATTCTGCTACGTTGTTTTTTTTTATGGCAGCATAAATGTTTCCATAATTAGGTGTCTTATGATTTATATACTACATAATACATCAAGAAGTGGAGGTTCAGGAGTTACACTTACTCTAAAAACATCTATTAGATTGCCGATATGCCCAGTGGCAAGTTGACTCCCAAAAGAATGTCCGAGAATGACCCACATCATGGCAAATGACCTGATGCCGTCCAGACACTCCAAGGCTCCTGGAATCGGAGTATATGTGACAAGACGACGAGTGTTGGTGTACGCGGAGAAGGATAGGAGCAGCTTGTTGGCTGGTGTTGGCTTTTGAGGATCTGTGCCAAAACACTTTAGTTATTTAGAATCTTTAACGTCTGGATAAAATGGTGTTAAAGCTGTTGATGATATCGGAGTTGACTTTAATTTCACTGACATGGAAACAGTAAAAGAAGTGTCCTCCAATCTTTGCGTTTTTTTTTCAATCTTAATGGAGTCGACCTCAGGCTCCGTTTGCACCTGCAAGCAACTAGAATGCATGCCATTGATTACAAAAAACTTGGTAGCCTACAATGTAATTGCAACTTGCATGCGATTTGATAGCAGAAACGTGACCTAAAATTTTGCTACTGCTGCAGGCTACTTTCGGGGTACATTAATTGAAGATCTTTATATATGTCAACGTCTTTCTACCTATTTGTTTGTTTCTTTTGCATGTCTTGTTTGTAATAATTATTATTGTATACTTTATTGTACCCAAGTAAGGCCAGACTTTAAGCAAATGAGGTAGTTTTGTCGTTTAGGGCGCTTCTCCCTGTGGACAGCCCTTCCTTCGTTATTATATGGAACTCCTATCGTCGAAGAAATCTCGCCGCTTCATATGAACGCAAGTTTTTAAAATAGTGAGCTGCCTTACTACCTGTTTCAGGTGCTTTGACAATCTTGATTTATAGTTTGCTTCATGGTATTTCTTCTTTTATCATAGGCATTTTCAGAATTTCATAGACCTCTGTTGTTTCTACTCAAATATTTAATCTCTGAGAGTACAATAAACACATTAATTACCTTGTTGTTTTAAAACATGTTGATACAGGTCGTATGACGTACTCAACAAGACAAGAAGGCCGATGAACGAAAATATTGATCTGGAAAAATAAAAATACAAACTGAAATCTCAACACGTAGGTACTAATATTTTCCGGAATATATTTATATTGAATAATAAAATTAAAGTTAACTCCCAGGATTGGAGGCTAGCTGCCAATAGAAACTGACTCCTGACCTAAAACTCAATTACTACTTTTTGCGTTCATGAAATTAAACACAGAATTTGCCCCTAAAATCAGTAAATTAAAAAAATCTGCTAGTTAAAATTTTGAAATCATCTACAAAACCAAGACCCAAGGGCTGTCTTTTATCCGGTAGGTATCACCGGTTGCCGATCTACCTCCGTCACGCGGTTGAGGCCTATCTGACGGATAGGGCCATCATCTACCCTGGTCACGAGAGAGAGTGGATTCGGCGACAGATGTCGTGCGGTGTTCCACAGGGCTCGATTCTGGGACCGTAGCATCTGTGGGACATCGACTAAGACTGTGTGCTGCGCGCCGACCTCCCTAGCGGCGTCAACGTGATTTGCTACGCTAACGACACGCTCGTCTTGGCTCAGGGGGGGTTGCACCAGGCGGCGGTTGACCTAATGACACGCAGGATTGCGATAGTCATAGAGAAGACCCGGCAACGGGGTCTCTAGGTGGCCTTGCATAAGTCCGAGGCCATGTGCTTTCATGGTCTATGGAACAGGCCACCACCCAGGATCCTAAATAACGGTAGGTTTTTTTCCTTTTACAAGATGTTAAATGAAAGGTAAGACTAATTTATTTTATCAGAATTATATATTTCCGACCTAAGAAATATAACAAAATAACGCAAACTTTTGTAAAATTTATTAGATGTGTTTAAATTTAAACCCAATTTAATAAATTTACTTTTTTTCCTGAATCGCTATGGTTAAAAGCGGAACTTATACTTTCGCTAACAGATTATGTTAAATTGTTGGATAGCGAAATAAGATAGTTAATAAGTAATTTTATAAAAAGAAAGTGGGTATTTCATTCTTGAATTACAAAATAAAAAAACTGGCCAAGTGCGAGTCGGTATTTTTTGTGGAATACATTTTAACATACTTCCCTGTTTATACTCTCCACGTTAACGGCAAAAAATCAGAGTTAAGCATTATTGCTAAGTTAATTAAATCCAAATTTGAAGCCTAATTTTCAGCGTAATTTGCCTAGATAAATAAAAAGTTACTTCAATTAATAAATCACATAGTTATACAATTTCAGGTATATTTGTTTATTCAGTTTTTTTAGTTTGACACAACATGAATTAAGAAAAAAATATCTTATTACCTACTGAGATTACTTCGTATTCCAATGAGGTCTTCGACTCCTGCTGCCCATAAGTCTGCCTGTTGAAGCTCCTTCACAACATCTTCTTTCAGTCTCAATTTTTTAGGATCAAAATCAGGCAAAGGAATGTCTGCATCCAAAGTGGGCAAAGTTGGCCAATCTTGGTTTAAAGGCAAGCTTATCATACAGTATTTTCCTTCAATTATCGAGTTTGGCGTTGGCTTGTTGATTCCCAAACATTGGTAGTAGTTTCCAAGGTGTAACATGTTTCCAGTCAAAAGACCAGTTGGGACACGACTGCCAGCATCAATAACTGAAATACAGAAATTAATAAATAAATAAAAAAAATTGAAAAAAAAAACAAGAATCACTTGTTATAAAAAACGTGGAAATAAATTTAATTAATTAATTGCCTGAACGTATTATTCGCATTCAACATTCAGGCAAATGGAAATAGAAATCGAAGAAAGTTTTATCGATGGATGTGTATAAAAGATTATATTAGAATAGAATATTTATTGAATACAACTAAATTACATTATATTGTAGTATATAATTATGAGACAACATTTTTGTACGTTTATTATTATGTAAACTGAACTAGTTGAACACTGGCACCCAAAGTAAGATTGAACTTGTGTTTAAGGTACCAGAGCTCTCGCAATTTAACAGGACATACAACATAAGGCATTGTAATTAGGTCGTGTGAGCTACATAAAACAATTAATTATTTTGAAACATTCTTAGAGAAAAAAAAAAGAATAAGAAAAAAAGAAACCATAAATATAAAAAAAGAAAGAAACCATTAATATTATGATCATTGGGTTGAGATGAAGGGAGATGACTAAGAAAGATAAAAAAGAAAACAGTATGCAATGGACTATTATTATTTTCGCGGCCAAACAAATTGACGTACATTCTGCTGTTTCGTTATTATTCTACTTACATTCAAGCAAGAGTTCTTGATCATTTCGCTGAATATATCGAATCTGTTCTTCACACAAATCTGGATCTAATACAGACTCATAGAGATCCTGATCAAAAACTTGTTTTTCATTAGGCACTGTTATGCCAAAATGTGCACTAACTATATTTCTATGAGTAAATATGGCAATTAAAAATAACAAAAATATTGACTTCATTATTTAATTTTGTAATAACTTTAATGCTTCATTAATGAGTTACTGTTTACAACTGAACAATAAAAATAGTAGAGATGATTTGATATTTTATTTTTATATTTATTATCAATTAAATACCTGAGATTCGATATTTATTAATCAATGTATCATCGTATTCATGATAAGAAGATTAACGATTATCTTGGAATTTTATTGTTCTATTCTCAGTTACCCCTTAATTGTCGTAAGAGGTGACTAAGGAACCTTGCCAGAGAATGGGCAGCAGCATTCTCTGTAGGTACATTGCAACAGCTACACGTGATCGTCAATCCGCCTGCCAAGCGTGGCGATTATGGCAAACCCCCCCTTCCCCCATTTGGGGGAGACCCATGTCAAGCCGTGAACGTCTTTCGGCTGATATGATGATTTTCAGGTGTTGTAACGTACAGACCCGGGTCTGATGTGCTACCCGATTTAAATAATGGTATTATTTTATGAAACTAAATGTTTACATGAAACGAGGCAAATCTCTAGGACATGATGGGCTCAGCATTGAGCACTTGAGGCACGCGGGTGTCCATCTGCCGCGAGTTTTGTCTATGTTTTTCACAATGTGTATTAATCACGCGTATCTACGAGTATCTGCTAATCTTATGAAGACCATCGTAGTTCCCATTGTGAAGAATAGAACAGGTGACATCTTAGACAGAGGTAACTATCGTCCCATTTCTCTTGCGACTATAATAGCCAAGGTTTTGGACGGTATGCTTGATTCATATTTAAGTAATTACATACACCTTCATGATGCACATTTCGGGTTCCGCCCCGGACTATCAACTGAAAGTGCTATTTTAAGTCTCAAGCAAACCGTTCAATACTATAAAGATCGCGGTACGCCGGTGTACGCCTGTTTCCTTGATTTCTCCAAGGCGTTCGATCTTATCTCATACGATGTGCTCTGGAGAAAGATGGGAGACAGGGGTATACCTGCCGGAATATGTGGGCTGTTCAGGTATTGGTATGGTAACCAAGTCAATCGGGTGAAATGGGATGATACAGTTTCTGAGCCGTATAGGTTGGAGTGCGGGGTGAGACAAGGTGGTCTGACGTCTCCCAGACTCTTCATCCTGTACGTGGATGACCTGATAGTCGCCCTCAGCAGCATGCGTGTCGGATGCAGTGTTGATGGGGTTAGAATTAACAACATCAGCTATGCAGATGACATGGTGCTGCTGGGTCCGTCGGCGGGAGCAATCAGAGAGAGTGTAGGCCTACGCTGCCGCACATGGATTAAAATATAATGTTAAAAGTGTGAATATATGGTCTTTGAGGTCAGCGGAAAACGCCGTGGAGAAGGACCCGAGTTGCTTATGAACGGGTCACCAATTAATAGGGTGGCAACTTTTAAATACCTAGGGCATTGTCTTGCCGCTGACCTCAGGGACGATGTTGACATTGAGAGGGAGCGCAGGGCCCTAGCGGTCCGTAGCAATATGTTGTCCCGTAGATTTGCGCGGTGTACAGATCATAACACTTTTCAAGGCTTATTGCCAAAGTTTGTAAACGGGCAATCTATGGGTCAATTGAGCTAAGAGATCGCTGGATGTCCTGCGCGTCTAATATAACAATGCTTTCAGGATGTTGTTGAGGCTACCTCGTTACTGTAGCGCGTCGGAAATGTTTGCGCAAGCCCGTACCGACGGCTTCTATGCAATTATACGAAAAAAAACTGCGTCGCTATTGAGGAGAGTGAGGGACAGCATTTCAGAGCCGTTCTGTTGAGCGGATAATTGAAATAGCCTGTATTGAATTAGATCAGTTTATTATAGTAAGCCAATGTTCTGTTAAACAGAAAATATTTATACTGCTAAAGAAAAATAATAATAAAATTCTACTTCTAAATCCTTGAATATTTTGATGCTCCAGGTGAATAGTATTTAATTGTGTTAAAATAATATTTGAAAATAAAAACTGCTGTTTGAAACATTAGTGCCAGAGATTACCTCTGTTGTCTTAATTTCTAATTTAAATTATCGTTTAAGTTAATGTTTTTTGCAAAATTTTGTATGTCTAGGCATTGCTCAAAAGGAGCAACTTGTTAGGCCAAGTTCTTGGCTGTCATGCAAAAATAACATGATAGCAACACAGCTATTTGTATTCTATAATAATTATTAGCAAGATAGTACCTATCTACATGATATCATCTTTTGTCAAAACAAAACGATTACGAGTACCAATATGATTGTATGCATCATGAAATACCTTGCTGTTATATGTAAGATTATGCAATGTCTTATTTATATTAAATCTAAGGTAGTTTTCTTCCTTTGACAAACTTTTGCTATATGGAAATGTACAAAACTTGATATTGAAGTAATTCTCCTTTGTTCACACTTACTTTATTATCAACAAAATATATTAATAAAGTTCTATCCTGGTGAAAGTTGCAATTTTTTTTTTCCTAATTTCAAATAGAGAACAACCAAGCTTACAATAGTTGATAACTGAGTGTCCCGGATATTCATTTTTCAATATGTGGCCTAGATCTTTTTCAATCTCATCGCAAAATATTACTATTTACAATTGGTTAACATTGTTGTATGGGACTAATAGTAGGAATTGGAAAATCAACACAAGGCTGCGGTATGGTGTTATTGCATATTGCCAATGAATGGTCCAGCGTCTGTGCATTACTTGATTGAAAAATAGAGTTGAATGTCTTTCATAAGACAGTTAATGTCCTGGTAGTGACATAATACTTCTACAGTACCTACTATTTATGAAACATAGACTAATATAATACATGCTATGAATCACTCACAAAAAGCCGAACAATAAAACAACAAACTCCCAAGAAGCGCCAGCAAAAAATTAAACTCCTTACTATAAAACAATAGATTACAACTTATTTTAGTCACAGAATTGGTTGTGCAAATTGTTCGGCCTGGTAATTATCGATATTATTCTCAAAATCACATTTCATAACATCTTTAACTATCATTAGCAGCAGCACGCAACATGCTAGTTTGACATGTTTTTTGAAGAACTTCAGGATTAAATAAAATTTGAGGATGTTTCTGAGGTCAGGGTGGAGGCATTTTTGTTAAAAATTACTTACAAATTATAATATACAGTTGGAGTTGTATGTCTGTCATAAGACCCGTAATGTCCTTTAGTGGCTTTAATACCCCTACAGTACGGACAACCTGTGAATCAAATATCTGTTCACAGCACCTAAATACATACCATTACACACTTGTGCTCTACACAATCAAAAAGAAAAAAACAAACTTAAAAAGCGCCATCAATTAATACTATAAAACAAGAAGCTATAACTTAACTTGGCTGTGCAAATCGTCCGGCCTGGTAATTATCGGCAGCATTACTCGTGAATATAATGTCTCATTGTTAATTGTTAGCCGAGGTATATCTTTGGCGGATCTCTTTAGTCTTTGCTCCTGTCCACGTTATCTCTGTGAGAGGAGCCGCTTCTTGTAAGGCGGCCTATTCAGGTTTCGGATGGTTTGGCGTGGGTAGTTTAATTTTAAGGTTGGTCGTTTGGGTGATAGTGTGGAAGTGAATGGAAAGAATATTTAGGTCGCTTGTCTTCGTGCCATAGGGGGAATAATGTCAAAGGGTGATAAAAATGTTGGCTTTCATAGATTTACAATGTGTTGGCTACGTAAAAAGTAAAAATAGAAGTGAATTTTGAAAATATCGTTCATGTTGTTTATTGTTATATAAAAGTTTTATTGTACCCTACCAAAATTCAGAAGCAGCTTTCAAGGTTCATAGTTCTGTGAAAAATAAACAATTTTCTTTCTTTTTTAATAACTTTAATAACAAACAGTTTCCAGCTGGTGATCTGGATATAAAAATATTATGTTAAAACGCAATTACTAAAAGCATATGAAATTTATTATAACAAATATGTACAATATATAACTTCAAATTTTACCATAGACCCAAGTCACTGCCAATATTGTCCAAACGCTTTCTACACATTCATATTACATATATGGAAAATTAATGACCGATGCAATTTTATACGACCGAGTCGTCCTATGAATGGGCATCGTTATCTGTTCGTTTTGCTTGCAATTAGCACCCCATGTAGTAAGTGAATTTCTAAAGAATATCGGTATTATAAAAGGCTGATAAACGGCCAAGTTGGTGGCTTTAGTACGGGTAGCTATTGTGTTGGTAATTATGTAAAAAGGTTTATTAGCTTGCGACCATACAGGACCTTTGGATGTACTTCCTGTGATTCTTGATCGCCTGGTGCTTGGTACACTGCCATGGCACTAGATATGGTATACAGATGACTAATGACGTTAAAAATAATCTTTTCTCATAACTTCAAGTAACTATACTAGCAGCGTCTGATGAACTCGTAGTCAGCCTTCTGTGTGATTTGGTTTATCCTGTCTATATATTGATGACTTTGTAAGCGGGGTTTCACAAGCTAAATTTATTTCAGCCTATGTTAATAATTCTGTGATTGACTAAATTATGATTTCTGAACATACAACACCTTCTTTTAAAGGCGCCTGGAGTTTTGGGAAAAAGGATTATGGAATTTTTATCTCACTACACCAAGTAGGAATTGAAGTGAAATAGTGCTTTGAAAATTCTATGTAGAACTAACTGCATATGAAGAGTTGCGTTCAAACTCAAGCTGTTTCACGGTTGAATTGAAAATTTAACCCATTTAAAACAGTATAGTAGCTGAACAAGCATTATTGATAAGCATCAGTGTAGTTCTAGTTGAAAAATGTTTGTAAGAATATCTTAAGTTGCACCAAGACAAACACAGGACCAAACCAGTTCTACAGACACAATCGGTGCTATCCAATACAATAAATCTTAATAAATTGAACATTGAATAATTTAGATAATTGGAAGAAAATACATCCAAGTATTCATCAAGACCAAGACCACTTAAAGGAGATCGGCACAAAGGTTCCTCTACCGACAAATAGTCAAGAACCAATTATTATTATTAGATGAAGTTAGAATGGTTTGAGGAGTTCGACAATTTGTTAAGTTCGTGTACTTATTTTGAACTGCAGCATACCTACTTTTATACTTACTTAATTAGACACAGCAGGTGATAGAATTCTACACATTTGACTTCAAAATATTATGTAATAATAGTATGAGTAATCGTTAATTAGTGTATTATGACTAATCACTTTATGCCTTCTAATCGATTGGCAGAGAAAAAAGCAAAATTTTGTATGTACTCCACTTCCTTATACGTTGCCACTTCCTCATACGTTTTTTAATTGAGTTTTTTTTTTTAATTGTTCGGGATCGTTTGAACTCCGTAAATAAAACACGAGTAGGTACTTGTCTAAGCAAGGACCTACTCGGCGAGGACTAATAGGGAGCTGGCTAGCTTATCCGACAGAGGTTTCTCTTACTGAGTGTATTATCTCGAACTACGTGGTGGCATAAACCACTTGCTTTTTGAGCTAGCCAGTGATAGTCAGTGAAGGCAATGGCGCGAGGTCAAAGATAACGGGCATATTTATATTACCCCGTCCCCCACTTCACTACTACTTTTTTTTTTTTTTTTGAGTATGGGAAATCATCAAATGAAAGGGTCATTTTCCGGTTGCGCTGCGCCACAAATCGCTTTTATTCTCGTTGTGGACGTCGTAGAGGCAGGATTGAGTAAATACACAGTGTTATGTATGTTTATTTGCAAAAATTCACAAAAATCAACGTAGCAGAATCAACAAATGAGACTCGCCGTGACATCTATCTCGTCAGCTACGAACTAACTCGACAAAATCCTAAATCGCGATATCAGAGTTAACCGCGCGATTAGAACAACAGCCCGAATATCAACTGTCGGGCAGTTGCCCACCAGACATAACTACCGTCTGGTCGGAGAATCCTCCCTTTTTAACGGAGGTATGTGGGACTTTACTCTCTGTTCTGCTACCTGTAAAGTCCCATGCACACCCATCCAGTTTATTTGCAACTTATAACTATACAGTTATTACTGCTAAGGCGGTCACTTCTTATATATTTCTTGATTTGTACCTTATTCTAACAATACTTCATGATATTAATACTATAACATAATATATAAAACAACTTAAAACACTATAAAATATCTAAAAAACATGAAAAAAGACTAAAAAGCATAAGGTTCATGAATCAATAAATGGTAACAATAATCATTTTGGTGGGCTCCCCATGTCACTACTTGCGCCCACTACCGAGGTGAACTCAGACCGGTCGTGCACAGAAATATTTAACATTAATGGAGCATGCAATTCTTATATTTTAAGTACCGTTCGCATTCGCATCGCAGTCGCAAACTGTCAAAAAATGCCTGTGATTTCTCTACTTTTTGACATTGATTGTACCTAATGATAAGTCATTGCGGACCTATTTAAATGTCAAAGGTTTCCAGGCTGAAGTAGGTAGGGTTTGACGAAATCTTCAAACTATTAATTCACAAATCGGAAGTAAAATAGTCCAATGGATTACTTGGATGGTGCTTTGAGACAGGTTTGAGGTTTGAGATCTTTAAAGTAACGGGCGTTTTCACGTTATTTATATTTGTGACATGTTCAGTAAAATCTTAATGATCTAACTAAGCCAATAACCGTATGGAAATAGTTTGACATCAGCGCAATAAGCTGTGACATATAACATGTGAAGTTTTTTCATAACTCCCTGCTTGTAACGAATCAAAATTAATGGTCGAAATACGAGGTTTATTGTTCCTTATTTATAGGTTCGAAACTTTATTTATGCAATTTATCTAGGCACCGACAAGCAAGAACTGATTGATCAGTAAGTTTATGATTGCAAACAGATGAAAACAATGAATTTATGTTAGCTTAAAATTTGTATTTTGATTATACATTAACATAATCCATAAATACTTTCTGGTATTGCCTCCTGCTTACTGTTTCGTTTCACGCATATTAATTTATTTGCAACGCCCGATACTAAAACATTTCCTTTTTATCTTAAAAAAAGTTTGCATATCAAATTCATTCCTTTTTCAAATCTGATTGCCTATTACGAATAGAGGTGGCCACTTTCGATAACTACTCTATTTTAATTCAATTCGTTATGCCTAGTTTATGTCGATTTGTGTTTTTATAAATGACTACCAACTATCTATGTTAACCGTTTTAGGCTGTAGGTTAGTTGCAATAAAGCAATATTGGAAAGCATTTACCTACATATAGTAATTTTCATTGATGGGCATTATTTATGGCTTTTGTTTAAACAATATTTTTATAAGAAGTTCGTGTCTAATTGCAGTACCAACACTTAATGTTTCTGTAGTGTAACAGCCACTTATTCAATCTGAAATGCAAATTAAGGTAATCATTGTGGCAATACCCTGAAAAAAAATGCCTTAAATTCCGGCCATAATGTATTTTTTTAATTATAGTAATATAATGGCTTTAGTTGTCTCTACAGATCATCAAACTAGACTCATTTCTCGCAATAAAAATGAAAATGAGAACATCTCTTAAGAGGTAGGTTACGATACTTTAATGTTCAATTATAACGAGAAGACATTCCAATTTGACACTTGTCAAAATCTGTGTAGCAACAAAATCGATTTCTGGCGTCTCACGAATAGTTTCCACCTCTACTTCTTCTTTCAAATTCCATCGATTACGAATACGCACAACAGTAGTCATCATGGTATTGCTTCTAAATGATAGCTGCCATTCCCTAACCGTAGGCGGTATTCAAATTGCATACAAACTTAATATTCGTCTGGAAGAGCCAAATGGAATTCTGTAAACGTTCGAATGATAGCTCTCGTTTTAAACATTTGGGGATCGTTGAGAAATTGGGAATCCCAAGATTAGTGAAAATATGCAAGAATTTCATCGGTCAAAATTGATTAATGGAATACAAAATAGCTTTATGAGAATCATCAAGGAAGGCCTGACGACTTCTATTCGTATCTTTTAACGAAGGCTCCTCTTCCCTTTCAGTTGATGGTGACACTTAACCAGATTGTGCCCAGTAGGACGAAGTTTAAAATAAAAGCAAAAAAGACACAAAATTTTATCAAATAAACCGTCTGTCGCATACCGTGGACTGTAAGTAAATTAAAAAAAAAAAAAAAAAGTTCAGCCATGAAACTGGTATAATCGTCAGCACATCAAGCTACTCAAAACTGTTAAATTTTCCGGATCAACCTTGAACCTAATACTGCAGCGATGAAGTTGAAAATCAATTAAAGAAATTTAGCAAGCTAGCATATTCAATGTGAATTAAATATGCTAGCTAAAACAATCTGTGAATCACATTAGACGGAACAACTACTTTTTACAAAAAACAACACAAACCAATCAGGACCTAGCCTCTAGCACAAATATTTAGAATTCTGCCTCTGCCCTTCTGGGCTTAAAACGTTTTCGTCTGTTTCAAAGAAATATTAATTACAGGCTAAAATGTATCCTTTCCTTTGGCTACTGACCATTATGGGAGAATCGGAGATCTAATTTTATATTCGAGGATGTTAAGTTAAAATCATGTTAAGAGAGATAAGTTTTATTCGTTAGTCACGACTTAGACGATTGAAATATGGTATCCTATAATCTTTTATGGGTCTTTAAAAACATAAGGTAGGTAGCATAAAATCAGGACTCGATTAGAAACTACTCATGAGTTTGTCTTAAGTCAACGTCCAAAATAAAAATTCACGCTGCGCTCCAAAACGGGAATAACTTACGTGGCTAAGAAAGTTGCCAGGGTCAAATGGGATTGGGCTTGTATTATCACTGTGACCGATAGGCAAAAGTCTTTACACAGTGAGTGCCCAGGCTCTGAAGGTGATAGTGAGACGACCTGAATGCACACAGTGCCGTGTGCGTTCAGGTCGTAAGGGATGTACGAGGTGGTGCAAAAAATTAATGCCGAGAAGGATTTGGGGGAGGCCGTAGCGCAGCAGAAACACAGTGTGGGGTAACATAAATACGTATAACATTGAGGTGACCGAGATATTATAATTATTATAAAGAAACCTTAGTTCATTTAAGCCAAGTGCTTCGTTTCCGAGTCAAAGCCTTTATTATCGACCATCGCCTTTTTTGGGCAGTCCAATTCATAGCAAAGCTTCCTCACAAGTCATCGTCTATGACCACTACTAATCCACCATTTATAACCAACACCACCCATTCATTAAAGTAATACAAGAAACGCGTGCCAGTACACCATTCCTACAAATCTAATCACCACGTTCTATACGATTTTAATGAGCCTCCCCGTACACTATGGTTTGAAAAATAGGTACAAGTAGACCGACAATTACTTTAACAAGACTGCCTTAGGCGGCAGTTGCACAATTAATATCTTGTTAGAAATGTTCTAGCTACCGTAAGGTCGGTGACCTTTTGAACAACAAACAAATTGGTTGGTGTACGTAATGATAAATTAGGATATGGAGGCGTTAAATTTGTATTTTGGGTTATAAAACTTATTTAGTAAGAAAAGAAAGACAAAATAAATAAGATAGAAGAAAAGAAGAAGAAAAAAGATAGCCACTTGGCTTTGTTTCGACTGTTAGATGAATTGAGAATATTGAAGTCGGAGAAACAAGTATAGTAGAATCTTGAAAGTCGTTGAATTTTTTACTGTCGCAGAAAAAAACTTTTGTAATAACAAAAGAAATGCGTTATAAAATCAGCAGTTGCATTAGCATTGCTACATTGATTGTCAACTGGTGCTATACTGATATTAAATATTATAATATGGGATAGACCTTTTTTGCATACTACTGGCAGCCATGTCATCAGACGCCATTGGTGGTGGATTGGTCCTATGATCTTCAACATTATGGTCCGTAGTGGTATTCCAGTGTGGAATGTGACTATTTATAGAATATAATATAATGTTTAATACATTATCTGTACCTGACTATTACAAATGTTGTGAGTGCAAAAACAACAGTTCCGTTGGTGTGGATAAATCATGATAACAATCATTAGACGTGGTCACTCTATTATTACAAGCAGGTTCAAATTCAATTAAAAAAACAATCAAAAAAAAAACCAGCTTCTAAAATTTATTACACCTTAGACAAATTGCATATTATTTTGACAGTTTATTATTGAACCACTTTGACAATCGCCCACATACACCACAAACATAGTACACTCTTATACACCCACGCTTTTATAAATTAATCTGCCGTAGTATTTTCCCCATGACGGAGTTTCGGCTTTCAGTCTAACCAGTTCTGCAGCATCTGGTTTGCTAGTATAACATCAAGCGATTGCCTTTCCCGCAAGAGAACCATGGTTACGAACATAGCCCAAAGGATCGCACAAACTAAAGTGGCAGTGGGCAGGGCACATTGCTCACAGAACAGATGGTCAATGTTGCTGGAAGACGCAGCGTTAGGTTAGGTTAGGTGAGGGTCGCTGCATACGCTGTCAGAGTGTGCCGCTTGGGAGGAGCCGCGCCGTGCCCTCGTCTCTGTGGTAGGCAGTGACCTCTCGCTGCCGGCTGTAGTACGTTCTATGGTCGGCGGTGAGGAGTCCTGGGACGCGGTGGTCTCCTTCTGCGAAACTGTCATCGCGCAGAAAGAGGCTGCGGAAAGGGAGAGGGAGATGTGGAGTGCTCTCCCGGCCCGCAGCAGGTGCACCGGGCGTCGGAGGAGGGCATACGCTGCCCTCCTTCTGCCCCCCTAACTGGGTCCAGGGGCGGCGGACTTGGGGATGTCCGTTGCCCCCCATTCATCCGGACCCGAGGTGGCGGCGCGTGGTGTTCCCGTGCGCCCCTCTGACGTCGCGGGGGGAGCTAAACACCTCACTCCCCCCGCGTACGAGATGTGGTCCGCAGAGGCGGGCCGGCACCAGCCGGGGATTATGGAAGTCGCATATGTTCCCGCGATCCCCGGCGTAGGTGGAAGATGGAACACCGGGGTGGTTTTAGTCAGTAAGAGTCTGACAGACCCCTCCGCCCGCCCCAGGGCGGAGGACATCCATGAGGATTTCGCCCCGTAAAAAAAAAAAAAAGGTGAGGGTCGCTGGTAGCCGTTGGATGCGAGACGCACTGGATCGGTTGTTGTGGCGACACTTGGGGAGGCCCATGGCCAGCAGTGGACGTCTTTCGGCTGATATGATCATGATGATGACTGCCTGTCTGACCTACACAACCCAGTAACTGGGTAAAGATACCCTTTGGCACTTTGAGGTTTCTGCCTATACGCACCGACTGTCATAGATCCATAATAGATCTTAAGTGATATGATCATGATGATGACTGCCTGTCTGACCTACACAACCCAGTAACTGGGTAAAGATACCCTTTGGCACTTTGAGGTTTCTGCCTATACGCACCGACTGTCATAGATCCATAATAGATCTTAAGTGATAGCCGGGACCAACGGTTTAACGTACTTTTCATGACCCGGAGGAGTTACGGTATGTAACGGATGATCACCCATCTATAGACTGACCTCGACAAGCATTGCTTAACCTCAAAGATAGAATTTTACCTCTGTTATAATAAAGCCACAAGCTCCTCCACACCCACACCTTTATAAATGTAAGTAACTAACTACACGCTGCAGAGATGAAAAATCTCCATAGCCGCCGGTCCAAGCTCCCCATTAATGAATTTATAATTTGCGCCGACTGAACAATTAGACTCCTGCATCGCCTCGGGAACAAATTTAAATGTTAAATCCGCCGTCGTTCTTAAGAACAACCCACCGGCCGCTATGGGTTTTTTGTGAGACGACCATTTAGAATAATGCTGGTACATTGACGTTCTTAATGTCTGTTTCCCTTCCGGCAATTAAGTAGTTAGTAGACCGCGGTTTAGTTAGTCCTGTCAATTACTATTAGATGGTAAGGGGAATAGTTTAATTTTACATTAGAAGTAGTGTTTTGTCTATTTGGCTGTACTTAATGATGAATTTTATAAACTTAGAGCTAGAAGCTCAGTAATAATTTATTTTATTTCAAATATCCTCTGCACGAATAGTTATTACCAAGACGTGCAGAGAGACAATAATTTCAATGACAAATTATCATTTTTATATTAAAAATGAAATGTCAATCTGAATTAAAAACAAGATAATGAAACGAATAGCATTAGAATAATTATAACAGTTATTATAATAGCCGCATGGGTCGGTATTCTCCACCGTGCCTTGGAAAACACATTTTAAGCAGTTTTGGTCCCAAAAGTTATTTGGATGTCTTTGCCAGTCGCCAGATTAATTGGATTTAATTAAATATTGAGTCAAATATTTTGTGTGGAGCATAGATAGGTTCTGACGGCAACACTACAAATCGAACTCGATGTACTTATGGGTTTTAACACGACATTGAATTTTTTTATGCTCACTTTTGACCACAACCACACATGTTGAAAAGGAATGACGTGGTCGACAATGGCGCACGCTTGCCTAGAAGTTACCTATTTAGTCTTGACTTAAAAACTGTACGCTGTAGCTGTGGTAACTCAGACTCTGGAAGGGAATTCTCTAGCTTTCCCTAACTCTAGTATAGAAATGCTTCCAAACGTGTTGTGTGGGACATTGTCGACCATGTACCAGTGGTGCTGTGCCGTATGTCTTGTAGCCTGATGATGGAATGGTCTAGGTGCCATTTAATTGTGAAATTACGACGCACATTCCCCGAAGTATAATCGATAAAATACCAACAGGCCAGCTATTTAAAGTCGATTTTAAAATGCTTGTAGTTTTGACTTAACCATTGCATCATTGCAGATGAGGTTCTTGGATTGTTTCACAATCGACTCAAGAGTAAGTTGTTATCTAGCAGATACGAGAACAGAACTCCATACATGGTGAAACTTGCGTTAAATAAAGTTAAAACAGCTGTTTCTTGCTGTCTCACCTTTGTTAAGTATTGAATGACTGCAGTCTAAATTGTAAATCACAGTTGTAACTAAAAACTATAGTGGCGATAGGATACCTAGTCATTGCCACCACCCAAAAGGTCTAGAAAATTATAACTTTGCCAAAAACTGCACATGATACAAAAACTCCAACAGCTTGGCAGACAGTTAAATGCCTTTGCAAGGAGTCCGGCATGTGGGGCATTTCCCTTCACGCGCAATGTATTAGCCATATGGCGATACGAATTGCCCTGTTTGCATATATGTGTGCTAAGTGATGTCGACTGGTTTCAAGTCTTGGTACCGAAATAACCTGCCCTAAGATACCCTTCAATGTATACTTGAGCCTTTGCTGCTTGTCATCTACCATTTCCTTAATTCAATTGTTTATTTTTATAAGCCTATTGTCAAAATTGCTAGGGGCCTATTCAGCCGAACTTATTCTCACTTTAAGTAAAATAACATTTGTGACCACAACAACCTCTATAGGCATAAAGTGAGAAGCTTTGAGATCTGTAAACCGTGGCACCTGCTGAATAATCATAATATGAAAAGCAGAATTAAGTACCTACTAAGAAAACGCAGGATTAGGAAGGCTAAAAACATTGACAAGTATGAAGTTTTACTTGAACGTAAATAAGCATCGAACTCGCGTGGCATTCTTATCAAATGTTAACAATACTAATGTTTAATGATTCATGATTTGGTTCTATGAAAAATCTTTTAATTTTTTCGTGTCAATGTTCAATGAACCTAACAGTTCAAAAAACAAGAACCGTTTCTTTCTCAAAATCACAGTTCTGTTTTTTGACACGGTTATTTGCGTCCAATTCGAACATTATCTCCGATAAACCCTTTCGCTAACATTGATAAAAACATTTATAACCGACAATGATCTATCAACCATCCTCCCAAAAATTGCCTTTCAACCGCTAAACGTATAGCATAGCGTGAAGGAATGCGTCGAGACTACGCCTCGGGCCCGGAAGAAAACTCCAAATTAAGTGGGAGTCGATCGTTGCATGCAAATGTAGGTATGCGTAATGGCAGGAGCTGTCCCGTCGCTTTGTGTTCCCTTTCTTTTGTTGTGGTGTGGCTTCACGATAGAGTAGACATGTCTTGGGTAGGTTTTTACGTAAGGCTGTGGAAAGCATAGGTAGCAATTTTTCTGGATTTTCTACGTAATATCATCATTACCTACTTATTATATTTACACTTACTAAGCAAACCTTAAATATGGCGTCAAAAAATTCCTCGCTGGCCCAAAAAACTAGGAGCATTACCTCGTTGTATGGTCATGCGAAGTGTCAACTAGGCGTTTGGATACCCGTGCCTTAAAATAGTGTGTGGACATTCTGATTCCACGTGTCAAAACTTTTAATCCCAAATGGCTCGAAAATTAACATTACCATAGGCGGGACTACAGCTAAAAATATAAACTATATCCTACTTTCAATTTCACGAACAATACCTATTGCACCAAGTCAAGTAGAAATAGGTAATATCAGCCAATCCATCACTTAATCAACTACAAATTAATCCCACGACACAAGAACAAGACGTGAGCATTACCTACCAACGAAACACGATACCTGCGCTTGCGCATTACTCAAATTCAAATTATAACTAGGTTCTATTACCGACAGAACGTCAAATTGTAAACCACAGACAGCTCAGTGAATACGTCAAAAAATTAAGATATTTATCTTTTGATGTATTAAAAATGAAAATCGGAGCGACTCGGGGGTATTCGGGACATGTCGGCTTGTCACCGAACTTTTGAAACAGATTAGAGACAATCCGATTTCGGCGTGCCTTGTTTGGACTTTATGCTCTTTGATGTTTGTTTTTTTGGGGATTGCATGTCCTTAAATTATGTTGATGTATTTATTAAAATTAAATACCTTACATATTCTGTAACCGATGTACAGTTTTCAAACGTTTCATTTAAATATGTAGGTAATAAACTTTGTAATTAAACTAGTAAATATGTAGAACACCACAAGGTGTAGGGCACTTGGGTCGCGAGTTTGCAGGTATAACCATAACTGAACGCAAGAATACGACAGATAATGAATGAGGTTGAGAAACAGTGGGTTGAAGTACAAAATCGCAGCCACGACATGCAGTCTACGTGAAAACTCGACAACGATTTCACACAGCAAATCTACATCATTCAACACCGGGGTGGTTTTGATTAAAGTGGAATTTTAGGAATCTAATAGAAAGGCAGACAAGAGGGACCGATGACCTGCTGAGGGTCGCTGGTAGCTAATGGATGCGTGACGCACAGGACCGGTAGTTGTGGTGACACTTGGGGGAGGCCTATGTCCAGCAGTGGACGTCTTTCAGCTGATATGATGATGATGAATAGAAAAGAAAGGCTACGTACTATATTATGTGCCGGAAACAAATATTTACTATAATAATTTAAATTGATGGATTATTATTACTGAAAGCAGATTGTTATATAAAAAAAATAAATCGTAATTTTCAATTTAAATATTTCACTCACTTAACCCTCCAAAGCGGGTGGCTCGATCAAAAACATCCGTCAATTTTACCGACACAACTCTCCGATATTATAAAATAAATTCCTTTAAGCCGAATAAAGAGAAAAAAAACTCTATAATAACGTACAATACCGCATCGAAGGCGACGTGTTACACCAACTTATCTGCGTTTGGAACACAAATTGAGTTGAATTTAATGACAATTAAGCCACATGGACGCATGACGGGTTGAGCCCGCTTAGTGTCTGTCCGTTGTGGGATCATTGGTTTTGAAATATACGGGACGTGACTTTTGGCGCAGACGCTTGTCCACTGAAATATCTGTATTCCGTAACAATATCACCGTTACAACTAAATTACTTAGAAGATGGGAGTTTTAAATCCCCAGTATCAATAGGAATGACAGATTACTTCAATTTCACTTCACTAAAGTCATCACAGTGAGTTTTTTTTAGAATACACCGTCTGAACTTCAATAGGTAGGTAAGTATGGATAGGTGCGTCGGTAAGATTTTTTCTAACTGAGCCATAGCCAGTATACTATTGTAGTCTTTGCTGAGCCACTTCCACCACAACTAAAAGGGGTATTAAGAGGGACATTCAATCATATGGTTATAAAACCCTTTTAAAGATACCCGTTCAATAGATTAACAGAATAAAAGGGTTACCTACCTTTTCAAAGTGTCATTAGGTTAACCCTGACATGTTGCTAAATTACTGGTACAAGATGAACAAACGGTATGAAGCTTTGAATTACTTCAAAAAGTGGTTTGTAAGCGCCACTTGACTCCGCTTCACCGTTGTGAAATATCGAACAAGCTGCCGTGTATTTCCAAAAGACGTTTGACGGGTATTACAACAAAATGACGAATTAGTAAACTCTTCTTGTAAAATAATATGTGCCTAAAAATTATAAATAAAGTATCTAGCGATTAAATAATGCTTAATACAATAGGTATGCATCACATGTTTTTTTGGACCCATAACCTTTCATTTCATATTATGTTATGTCAAGTTCGTTTGACAAAATGAAGTCTTAAGCTAAATTAAATTCTATTTTTTTTTCGTAATTTGTAATTGTTGATAAAAGCTAAACTGATTGCTATGCACAAATCAAAATTTTCCAAGCTTTGTTCAAACAAAACACTTCCACACAACCCAATCACATCCAGTAGGCGTACCTAAGTACCTACAGCCGAAACGTCAAAAAGCTTCTAAAACAAACATAAATCCGACTGACAAATAAAAATCGTCGGTCTCGCTAACAATAGGTCTTGCGCACCGGTAACGCACAGCGCGAGGCGGGCCTTCAGACGCCACGCCCCAAACCCCGCCCCGCTGCGCACGCGCAACTTATTCGGATATTAAATTTTTTTATACGATTTTTGTGGGTACTAATTTTTACGCTAATTTAATTTGTTTTTGTGGTTTATGATTTTGTTTTTTGGTTCGGAGATTTAATTCACAGCATTTTTTTTATTTTCTATTTGTAAAAAAAACAATAAATAATGATTAATTATAACGTGTCGTATATCCTTTTTATTTGTAAGGCTATGCAATAATATTCTCATAGAAATGGTGCCAATTACATACCAGTTACCGTACGAAGGTAATTAAGTCACTCATTACATGAATTTATAAATAAATTCAGTTGGCATCAGAAATTAATTTGGTTCCTACCTAGTTTATTTTTTACCGAAATGTTTAGTTCTTTAGGTTATAATTAATTGGTGAAGACATAATCGAAACTATCTAAAAAAAGTATTTTTTATAAAAAAAGAAAAACATTTCTATGTTATCTTCATAATTTTGCATTTATTGGAAGAGTTTGACAGTACCTTTAGGTACTACTATATGAAAAAACTAACCTTTCACAACTAGTTCAACTTGCGTTGGTACCTACTCTATTCAAAACATTTACCTATACCTACATTGCCTTTTCTAAAAACAACCCTTATTACAAAAATGTCAAATGCCCAGGAGTCACGTTGCATGCTGGTAAGTAACACGTTTTTAAATTCCTATAACATACCTAATATAGTTCAAGTGGGATTGCGGTCGCCGGCAGGTGTGTTCAGGTCGTCGACATTTCGTATCATGTGTAGTTGTTACACAACAGCGAAAATAAACTCTGTAACTTCATTGCCTAGGTTGAAAATCCTTTGGTAGGGAGACAGTTTCAGTGTTAAACCTGCGGTCTTCCATGAGGAGGATCGGATATCATAACACCACGGTTGTGGGCAATATCGATCAATTTCATTTGATTAATTTCCGAAATACCACAGCGGTTTCGTCGATACAATTAAATGTAACTGACAGTTTTTTAATCTGATGTGTTGTCGGATGAGTCAGTGTTGCGCTATCCAAAAATACACAAGTCCAAGTATCAATATTTCAGTTGGTATTGATTGAGCTCAATAATGTCAAGTTCTCAATTCTTAGTGGGATTTATTGGCTCTAAGAACAGCAGTTTCAAATCCGCTAATACTTACTTTGAGGGTCAGACTAAATTCTGGTGCTCCTCAAACAAGCTAACTCTTTAACAGCTCTCCAAAAACAACCTTACGTAACAAAGCTTATAATTAATCCAATTTATTCAACTTTCAGTTGCCATAAAGATAAAACATTGATGTTTGCGTACATTTTTTCCGTACTATAATACACAATGAAGACATTTGAACTTGAAGACGATGCCGATGTTGAACAATGCCTTAGGTAAGCGTGCGAAAGACATAAAGCAGTAACTACTAGGTTTTTATTATATACACTGACTTGTCATTTAGAAAAGTCACGCAGAGTAACATGAATGCCGACGAATAAGTGTGTTTTATTCCGGGTTTCTGAATGATAGTAATTAGATCCGTCCAAAAAGATAAATGATTTCTTTAGAGGCAGTAAAGAAAAATGTTGCAATTAATAAGACTGTTTTCTAGATATACTTAGCTTAAAGGGTTATTAATACCTATGCCACAATCATAACTAATTTACTCAATACCTAATAAAATTAATTTATAGATAAAACGTTTGACTACACCACATTTTGAGTATGTTCTTTGAAGAGGCAAGAGCTATTCGCAACTTTTTTAATTTAAATTATTAGAAGGAAAAACAAAAGGATCTAATGACATTGTTCTTCATAATTTTAATTTACCACCATAATGTACATCACAAGCTTGCCAAGAAATTAAAAACCAAATTAAGTAAATAATTTTATTTGTTCAAAACTGTAAAATAAAATAAAGCAACTGATTGTATCAACGTGATCAGACTAATTGGTAATTATGCATGTAATTAAATGATTTAATATGTTCAACCAAATTTTAAATAATAAACCGAAAATTGCATTGCAGAAAAAGCTGCGCATACCCACTAAAATAATTCTAGTAAAATAAGAGAACTGGCGCATCTAACGCGGAGTTTTGTGGAGAAAAAAAAAATAGATTCCTAAAAAAGGTTTGTCTATAACATGCAGGTGGATCAGGTGCGCGCACACCGCACCGCGCTCTACGCGACTCTGACGGGCGGCGCACGGTCAAGCAGGTGACGCCTTTGGAGGGGAGCACCTTACTATACACCTCACAAACTTGCCTTTACATCCACATGTATCTTAATCTTCTGAAAATAAGGTTGAGATTAGCGCAGCTTGGCTAGAATATTTGTTGTAGGGCTCTACTCCTCTCCTTTTTACCGAACAAAAAATGAACTGTAAACGCGATCACGGCCGCGGCTAAGGTCAATGTTAGCGCTTCCTTCAGTGCACGTTCAGAGAAGAGCGCGTGCGCATCCTACCGCGCATGCGCCGTACACTACCCGCCCAGAGCCGTAATGTAATATTGTACCGAATTACCGGACTTACACCACAGATTCTTCGTTTCGTTCGCGCATTTTTTTCAACTTAGAACATTTTTTTTCTCGAGTGTGTGCTACACTATACAAACTCACGCGCAGTGATTAATACAAAACGACATTTCACCGGACGATCGATCACGCACCGCCGATATTTTGTTGGCGACATCGCCGACCGATAATCGAAGAGTCGTCCCGACATTTTTTTTCGTATACTAATTTATTTATCCTCATTAAGTGTGATGGACGAGACCGGTCACATTTTAAAATATAACTCATTTATGTGGTGACTGTGGGTGGAACATTTTAGAAAGACTGAAGTGTTTTGAAAATGGAGACTTTGGTGTTGATTCCGCAAGACTTGAGCCTGGCTTTGAGGCCTGGAGGAGCGAGGGGTCGCGAGGCTTCGGTCAGCGTGTGGACCTCGGCTGAGCTTCCTCGAGGGTCTCTGCTGTATCCATTTCAGGGTACAATAAGGATCGATAAGCTGCATGTTTACACATATGTTCCGGATCATGATGTAAGTAATCCTTTTCTATAGATTTCAAATAAATATTTTATTTAGAAGTTTCTTCAAACTACTTATTTACGTTTTATTGCATGTTATTGATTGGGCGCTAAAGTATATTATGCAAATTTCAACACTTTATAAACTTATTATTTGGTCAGTAGGTAAGTAAGGGGCTGATTGCATGTAAGGGGTTAACCTTACATGCGTTGATAAAAACAAGGGTTAACTGTATAATTGTTGTAAAGTGAATCACTTAGACAGTCATACTGTCTAATTACATACAATGACAATGAACTTTAATAAACAATGTTGTTCATAAATATGTAGTTCAATCGTGTCTTTAGATTAAGTGTATTCTTTTATTGTGTTTTTTAGGATGCCAGTATTTTGAAATATTGATTACTAAATAAGTATTATGTTATAAGGGTTTTGGTTTTGTACTTTTAGGATACGTAAATAAATTTGTAACGATCTATATTATATTGATAACAAAAAATTACTGATTGATATGGTATTTTTGAGAAAGAGAAAAAAATATTCTAGGAGCACAATAATATTTTTATGTCAGTAATTAATCATAACCATCTAGATACGATTGAATTTTATACGTTCATCATTTAATTGTGTTTTTAAATCAAAACCTATTTCTTCTAACTAATAATTTGTAGGCATTTAAATAATGAATCTAATTAAGTCAGATACACTTTAAATTAATATCAACAGAACAGGTGCTCAAAACTCGATATTTTTTTAGATAAGTCGTTTACCTATTTTATGGGTATTTAAATTAATTTAATCATTGAATTCTCCATTCATAGATTAAGTAAATGTCTTCAATCTCCATTTATTCTCATAGTAGCTGTTGAATATGAAATTGATGTAGAATACCTACATCAATTTCAAAATAAGGAACTTCTGTTGTTGAAACTTATGCAAATCAAATTGATGTTCACAAATAAATCCGTCACGGCAACTTGAATATTATTTATAACTATGATATTATGATAAAATATAAAACTTATGGGAAAATATATAATAGGTAGTTTATCAAACAAATAAAAATATTATAATAGATTACGATGACGTGTTCTCGTCTTATGAATATACGATATAAGTTTCAAGACCATTGTTATGATAATTTCACAGATTTTTTTATGCTGAGAAAAATCAGTGAGGTATGAATATAGCTCTGTACTGTGATTGGTGTTCCGTTTTCCTTTTAGTTGTGTAACTTATAATTGACGTAAGTACCTAAAAATTACCATCACGGCTGTTACTCCCCGAAGAGTACGGTAGAGGCAGTTTTCCAATACTAGCACCCACCTGCCAGGGTTGCGGAATTTGTTTGAAAGAGTCACCGTGGGGCCCTGGAACGCAAAGGGCATTTGAACACGAACGGGTTATAGTCAGTAAGAGTCTGACACTCCCTTCCGCTCCACCCAGAGCAGAAAAAGTCGTTTTATAATTTCCTATCCTTAAAAAAAATTACTAACTATTGGCTAGTTATGTTTATGAAAACTCATGTAATAGTGGGTCAACTGGGTATAAACCCTTATTCGTGATGCCGATGGAAAAAACCAAATACAAAATTAAGCAACTCCAAAATCATGGCTGATGTAAAAATACTCGTGTTAATTTTTAAAACAGTTTAGTGTGTTTTCCTAAAGTAAACAGGATTTTTATTAGAAATCTATTATTTCTTGTATAAGTTGTTAAGAACTATCGACATACCTCGTTTGGTAACATTATGGTTACCTTTTAAAACATTTATCCAAAATAGATGCAAATGATATTTTAATGTCACAAATTGCATCTGCAAGCGATTAAGTTCAATTACTATAAAAGCTTTGCATATTAAAATCTAGATAGCAGTCGGATCTCTATGGACTGTTAAGATTACCTCTAGTCAAACCCTTCAGTCTATACTATAATATTATTAATGTAATTTTATAAAAAAGGTAAAGTTTTCGAGTTTGTGAGGTTGTAGGGGGTAATCACAATCTCGAAAACTTTACCAAAAAAAAATTAAAATCGTTTCAGTAGATCCAGATCTACTGAAACGATTTTAATTTTTTTTTTGTAAATTATAGCCACAATTATGAGGAAGGTTATAGGCTATACGAGAACAAGAAACCACGGGATATGCGCGTACGAAGTTGCGAGCGAAATGTTAGTAGTTTATAGAGGCAAGGGACTTCTTAAATACTTTAATTTATATTTGAAGGATAAAACTATTGCCTGCCTGCTAATATTCTTGCAATTTGCGCTGCAGTGTTGAAATACGAATAATGGTAGATAGAACTTCTAATAACTGGATATTAAAGCATAATTATTATCGCCAATCATTTTCATGAAATGTACTGTATTCGGATTTATTTCGGTCGGCACGCTATGTTTTCATCTTTTAAAATATATTTCTACTAATTTGCACTCAAAGAGTAGGTAATGAAGTTATAGTAATAAATATTGCTGAATAAATTTCGGTCACGGTAGCGAATCTCAAGAGTGATTAGCCATGTAAGCTGGACATATTAGAGAGCACAAATGTGTTCGCAAATACAGGTGCATTCTCTGTGCCATTAATTTATTAGACCGGACAAATATTAGGCCCAGGACGAACACTTTTAAGTTAATTCCGAGGCACTGAAGTGTCACATCAAAAACTTGAAAGCTTTTGGGCTACTAAGTACTTAAAAATTCCTAAAGGAAGAATCCAGTAATACTTTATGCGCGATCTGAAAATCGAACCCTGGACGCCACGCTCGGCATTTGATTTTCCGACCATGAAAACAACACTGTTATAGTGTTTTAGTAATATTTCTACTCCCAATTAAGGAAAAAGCATAGTGACTATTATGTATTGTATCGAATTTTATATACAGGGTGTCTGACAAAGGGTGTCGCCAACTTAAGGGTATGGTACAGACCATCAAACTGAACAACTTTTTCCCGGGAACCAACATCGTAATCGTGAAAAAAAATCAGTCGTCCCATACAAACCTGCAATACCTTCTTGATCAAATGTATGGGACGACTGATTTTTTATTCACGATTACGATGTTGGTCCCCGGGTAAAAGTTGTTCAGTTTGATGGTCTGTACCACACCCTTAAGTTGGCGACACCGTTTCTCAGACACCCTGTATAGGGGTAATGGTATGAAGAGTAAGTAATCATGTTGTGTACCCATGGAAGCATAATCATGAAGATACTAATAATAATAGGTCACAGGGGGCTCTTGCTTCTTCATTCACAATGACAACTGAAGCAATTGAGTTGCCTACTTATTGCTTAGCAACTCAGCAATCTGGCGATCGCTTTCACAGTTCTTTCAACAGATGATCTTTAACCCATCACGATTATACTGAACGTCGTAAACGCACTTTGAATTGCTACTGTTGTCGTTTTCCTGGTGAGGAAAAAAATATTGTTACTAGGTGTTTTGAAGCTATAAACTTGATTAAATTATAGTTTATTTCAGGCAGTCTGGGAATTGACTGTTATATGATTTGTGTGGCACTTTTTTATTCTATTGCGCCTTATTATTCTGTCGGCTCTTTGTCGTTGTAACCAGTATAGTTTTCTAAAGTCATTGACGTCGTCGTCGAATGTCGTTTTAGTACAACACACGGGGAAGTCTGTTTCATTGATTTGTTGTGTGTTAATCACGCTTCAACAGCTGCACAGATTGTGTTGAAACGTCGCGGTGGTCCATAACTTGGTTTCAGACACAGCAGAAATTGTACTCTTTATTCCGATAAAACGTTTCTTTGCTAGTATTTTTTAACATTAACCGCTCCAGCCCTGACATGTGAAAATTCCCAAATAAAAAATAAATCGTATGTGATTGGTAAATAAACATTAAATTCGCGATTAATTCGGCGCACACCGGTGTGTTGCCGGTGCTTGAGCGGGAATATTACGACTATTTAGATTAGTCGGAAACTATAGGGAAATTTAGAACAATACTTCTGTGCTATGGTCTGATAGGTCATATCATGATGATATCATAATTGAAACCATCACTTACTTCCCATGATGACTAACAATCTAGTTTCCAACAGAAATTGATATAACTGTTATAAAATATCTGGGTTTCCATGATGAACGATACGGACAAAATCTTCTGGACATTATTGTACTGGATACTTATGTGTTTTTCCTAATCCCTTTATTACTTTAGCATTAATAATATAAGTAAGGAAATATACTTATATTATTAATGCTAAAGTAATTCTGCCTACCTACCTGTCTGCCTCTTTGTCACACCTAAACCGCTGAACGGATCGTCATGAAATTTGGCAGATATATAGCCTGGGATATGGAGAAGGTCATAGGTTACTTTTTACACGATAACCGACATCAACGCGGGTGGAGCCGCGGGCAAAACCTAGTTGTTAGCATTAAGGTATGTTTTAGCAAAACGTACATTATTAATTGGATGAACCAGGCAGAATGTTGAAAAATTGTTGCATATTACCTATATCAATATGTAACTATTCAAATTACAGGGAAAATCCTACAAAAACCCGTCTTTAGGCTACAAAATTATCACTGGGTAACCGAGCACCAAAACCGTCTTTTTAATTAAAAATGGGTGAATTTCAAGTCTTCACAAAAGCCCTTTTTCTGAGCTCTTCTCTTGTATTTATTTATTTATTTAAGCAATATGGAAGACTTACAGTAAAAACAAACAGGTCAAGATCAGAAAATAAGAATGTCAACCAATTACAAGTCTCCACTTATAAAATACAGAAATAAGTAAGATCTATCTTTTGAGCTCTTATAACTCAAAATATCTTCTAAGAAAAACAGAAGTCCAGCTAGTAATCACTCTGAAGGCCAGAGAACGCTTTGATTTTCAATCCATCAGAATACCTGAGGCCCTAGACAATGTGCTATTGAATTAGCGAATGCGATTTTCGAATTACCAAAATGTACGAATTTGATCACGTGACATTTCGGTAGCATCTGTCAATCCCATATATTTTTGATGTATTGACAATCGCCTTCGCCACGCTACCATTGACAGAATCTCACTAGTCTCGAAACGAAACGAAAGTCAAACAACTCACCAAAAAAAAATCCTGAACCTTAAACAAATACAAAAATAACTATATCATCTATAAATATAGTCACAAAACCACGAGGTGTCCAGTTAGAAGCAATACTGGACAGTCACGAACACCGTCGGTTACCTGATGATAGTTTTTATAAACAATCGTACAAAAACTGCATCATAATACAGACCGCATGATTGTACGCTTTCCCTATTGCAGGGCTGATACGTGATGAAGTTTTCGCTGTTATAAACAGTTGTGAGGTTTGGATTCTGAATTAGCTTGTTGAGTTCGTCATTGGATTGTTGCTAGTGCGGTCTGACCATATATAATCGAACAAGACACAGAAATTGTAAAATGACTTTCAGTCTGTTATTTAGTTGCAAAGTAAAAAGCCAACGAAATGTAGTGCAGTTTGGAAAACATTCCTCAAATATGATCTCATTTTGTAAATATACAACGTTAGCATTCCTGAAAGATTGGATTTCATTTTACATCTTAAGATATAGCCTGCTCTAAACACCAAAGCAAGATTCATCAACAGCACTTTGATAGTTACAAAACCTTATAACCTGAAATTCATATTATCATCATATCAGCCGAAAGACGTCCACTACTGGACATAAGATTCCCCTAAATGGAGGGGAGGGGGTTTGCTATACCTAATCGCCACGCTTGGCAGGCGGGTTGGCGATCGCAGTGTAGCTGTAGCAATGTAACTACAGAGAATGCTGTTGCCCATTCTCTGGAGAGTCGCCTCTTACGACACCCACGGGAAGTGATGGGACTACAAAATCTCACAATCTTAAATTTATAAATACTCTCAATTAAAACAAGACAACCTCACAAAACCGTCACACAGTGACCAAATTAATCACAATCCAATATCACTGTTATGAAGCAAGATACCGAAAACCTAAATACCAAATCCGGGAAGTTACCCAACCACGCCCTTCAAAGAAACTCAAAGCAAACTAGATCGATTAACTGCATAATTTATCGCATTACATTCGGCTATTCCGGCATTAAGTATCTACCTAATAGAAAATTATTTCATATCAGTAATTATATAGAAAAATACCTTGGGGCCTCGACCGGAAGCTTTCGCACTTGGTTCAGGTGTTAGAATGCACAAATATAACTTTCACTCTGAACTGGTTTGGCGTCGGGTCCGTGCTGAGTATTGTAAAAAAAGCAATTGCAGTGTTTGTTGTCTGCAAGCCGTTAATATGTGAGCTGTGTACTATAAAAACAGAGCTAGGTGTCTAAGAACATGCGCTAACTACATGACAGGAAAGCTTTCAAAGATTCAGAAAAAATATTTCTGTTAGCTATAAAAGTTTAAACGGAAAATCTTAAAGGGACCCAAACGGACTGAGCTTGTGGGTTTTTTGAACCAGCGTAATAGATGGCGTAAATATCGTATATTATTGAAAAGGTTAACAGAAATTGTTTAAGAGTAGTAACTTTGACCTGGACCTCGATATCGGGATCTACATTGAGAACAGAAATATTCCGCCAAATCAACTAAAGACGACATGGATGAAAAAATAACTAACGATTTGGTAAAAGTTCACAATATTCAACTAGCAGACCAAGATAAAGAAGTCGGAGTGGGTACAATACAAGTAGTAGAAGATATAATTAAAGCACAAGAACAATCTCTTTAAGGGAAGCAGGCGGCTGGGAAACGCAAGGAAGCATGTACTACTTAGAATATTAAGTATCCTCAATAGTAATAATATCGAGTTTAACTGTGGTAATGGCAGATGTTAGTTTTGATAACAGCATTGTGTTTATAATTAATTTAACTTCGTTAGCGTTCATTGAGCTCACTCGAAGAGAATATGGTTTAAACAAAGAGCGGGACAACTTAATTTGATTCAATATTTATCATGACCGTTTTCAAATCTTTGTTTTTTTTGGCAAGATAAGTAGGATCAATTACATACTGTATGACGTAAAATATTCTCATTTCTGTAAGTTTCTAACACTAAAACAGCCTACATATCATCCTCATTATTCTCATCTTCTTTCAATATTTAAATTTGGGCTTTCCTTAATTCTATCAGCTTCATTCGTCTCTGCTATAGACTCTCCGTGATTATGCACTTCTACGTACTAGTAACGATACACAACTTTGTTTTCGTCATAAAATAATAATATCGTCCGCTTCTAACTTGCACCACACGAACTAGTAGCTTTTTGTGTCTTTCAACGCACGCGCCTTTATAAACCATGCCACTTTTGTTCGTTACTAGAGCCTAATTACGACTGTTTCATATATTTTGACAACACCAATTTATAACAGCGTTTATCCCAAAGTTATTGGAGCGTGAAACTTCTAAATTATTCCAAATCGAGTTCTAATAAGTGTATAGTTAGGTAGTATGATTGCTTGTACGATGGAGTTCTTAATTGTGAAGTAGTTAACGGTATAATTAAAGCTGAAAGCTGGTTGCTGATTCATTTGGTTGAGGTTCGATATGGCCGGTAGATTATTGCAGAGTGCATTCTTTAGGGAAACAAATAGTAGAAACCTCAATAGTAAAATGTTCTTGTGGTCCGAAAAGGTGATGATAAAGTAACACAAACAAATGGAAGATATTATTTGTTAGAAATTGTTTATAATTTGTAAAATTGTATTAAAAACCTAAGAAATAACAACTAGCTGCCTGGTTCAAAATACTTTGAAAGATTTGAATTTTAAATTAACAACACTTTAAATTCCCAACAATGAAAAATCAACTTCAATCATAGCACACTCATAAGGAAATGAATTTGATTCGCTTCGTTATTGCAACAATGAAATAAGACAAAAGACGAGCGAACCGTGGGAACAACGTCTGTATTCAAGCAGTGACAAAAATGAAGCGATTACCTCTGAGGACGTTGACATTGCATGTTACCTTATGACTTGCGACCAAGGTAGTTGAGGTGAGTAAGTTGTTATAATGAATCCTTACATTGTTGCTTGATAGGTGCAAACCTGATTTTGACGAAAAGAGTGGTTTTGATTTTCAGGGTAATGAAACTTGGAGTAATTAACTTTTTATATATTTAATATATAAGCAAAGTTCGCATTCGCATGTGAGTTGCAATCTGTCAAAAAATGTATGGAAATTAGCCTTAATTTCCATACATTTTTTGACAGATTGCAACTGACTTGCGAACGTTGCATAAAAAATAGTAGAATTGAATAAAAATTTGTAGATCAATCATGGGAAATTAATAACCCAAAGCAGATACTGGCTGATTTGAAAAACGCTTCGCCATGTCAATTCTAAATTCAAAATAATAAAGCCCGAAAATAATCAACGCACAATGCTTAAAAGTTTGACAGCTGTCATAATGAGAGTTCCCTTACATTACCGTCAACACATTCATCAGTGCGATTAGAAAAAAAAAACTTCCGACAGATCACACAACAATGGCACGCGTGGCAATTTTTTCCATACACATAAGTTCAGTGTCCAAACAATCGGTGAAAAACCGTCGTGTGACGCAATAAGGTGAAACACCTAATTATCTCATAGCGAATGAATGAACTTTCGCTTTTGTGCTCGAACAATGAGCCCAACACTCTCTTCTAGTGTGGTAATGTTGTTTTTACCTCGTATTATGTGTATGAAGGTGTATGATAAAACATAGTTCGCAATAGGCAATTGTCTTTTCTTTAATTTCCGTGTTAGGTCAGCTAATAAGTTGTGAGTGATGATGAGAGTATGAATTTTTGATCACATGACTTTTGGTGGTCGGTATTATGAACAAGGTGACAAGAAAAAACTGTTTCCATCCAAACTTTGCTTGATTTGAAAAAAAATATGCCAAATAAATTCAGGTTGTCTTGAATTGACATGACAGAAGCTACTACTATTTGCTTATCAGAAGCACAGTTGCGTTAATTAGTGGGATTAAAACTGACCACATAGTTTATTCTGATGATGTCAAAGTTTTGTAAAAAAACTACAGACATAAAAATCCCATGCGAACGTTTGTTAAAAATTAGTAGAACCGGCACTATGGTTTAAATATTCATCTTAAAATAGTTTCGACATAATTAATTAAAAATGAATACTAAAACTGATTATGAAATAAATAAAGACGTTAAAACTAATAAACCACGTAAAAAAGTCCTTATCAGCCGTCAATCATGCTTAAATGATATATTATCCACACAGAATAAGTTTTACTAATACGAACATCATTCAACCATTCCCATTAGAAATTCATATTCATATTATAATTAAAAGTGCTCATAAACACAGCCATATAATTATTGACGTACTTCTAATTGATAGACCACGAAAAAGTGATATGTTTGAAATGTATGTGTGTATTTTTGATGGTCTAGAGCAGGGATACCAAACGTTTTTACCATTCCTTTCCATTTTACAAAGAAAACAGCAATCTAAATCGTTAATAGTTAGTAATCCTATATTTTTCTTAGCATATATTATTTATGGAAATATTATTTTAAGCATAAAATTCATATTGTAAAGTTTCAATGCATTTCTTCTTCTTCGTGTGGGGAGTAAGGTCTAACGACCCCACACACCCTAGTCTCAGTTTCTAAACCGCCTCAAAGCCTCTGACATGCATTTTGCATCACCATTAGTAAAATTTAGTAAAATTCCATAGCAAAAAAAAAGCCAATTTCGTTTTAACTCCTCCAGAATTTTACGCTACATGCTACCAGTTCTACACTTATAGTTTTAGGTTCTCTATCCCTGGTCAAAAGAACACCATACAAATAGAAGTTACTTCGTGCGTGGCTAAAGTCAATCAATTTTGATGTGTATGTGTAACTTATGAGGAGGTCGGTAGACATCACATTTGGCGATACGGTTTCTTTCGTTAATGGAGTGAGAGTCGAATCTTGTAGACTGATTATGGAAGTTTTAATTAACTGTGTGCTTAGTATGGTAAACTATATGGATGGTCTCATTAAGGACAGACCAAATAAAATCGAAGACTTGAAAATACTTACATGACTATCGAAGACTATGGAAGAAGTTTCAGGCACTCTGTATCGAAATCGCTATTTCATACTTCCTACATCTTTTTAAATCATCTTTTTACAATTCATTACTTCCATAAGTTACGTCAGTTTTTTTTTTATTATTCGGATAATCTTGTTCTTGTAACAAAGTCTTTTTCCTGCTCACTCTACTTTTACGTGTCACTGACGTTTCCAATACTTTATAAAACAACGAGTCATATCAATTTCTAGAAATACTCCTTCAAATTCATTAAAATAGTGATCACCTTTTAAATACAGCTCATTACAATTTCGCAAAAATAAAATGAAAAGTTTATCCAACTTCAGTCTATATACCAAGCTAGAATAATGCTTATAGCTATAAACATAAAGTGTACAGTTGTATGTTGAGTACTGACAGATGCCGGTCACCACTGCATCTTGTGACTAAGTCTTCAGCTTGCCCCATTGTCAAGCTATGACTGATTTATGCGAGGTACAAGATTCATTTCATTCACATTTATTTAAATGTCCCTTGACGATTTACGTTGTCTGGGTGAAATTTCAATATTACAATGAGACTACTCCTGACTACTAGACGTTTGTCCTTTTGAATATACATGTCTTCATGGTAGGTCTATAGTGTGATGAGCAGGTTCGTTAGATGTAGTTTTTATATAAATTTCACCGCCTACAAAAGATGCAATACATTTCTAATCGACTCTAAAAATATCTACGTTATATTCAACATCTATTCAACATAACGCTACCTTTTTAAATATTCAAAATTGGTTTCGATACCATGTTCTAAATTGTTAGGTGTGTTTTCCAATTTCAATCACAATAACGAACTACTGCATTTAAAAAGCAATAATAATTGTTAGTACGAACGTTCATTATTTGGTTCAATATTGATCCCAATTACGGAAAGCACTTACTGCGAAAAATATTACTAACCAATAAAACTTAGAGTTATTTTATAAGATTTCAAAGTTATTCAACGTTTTCAAGCTGCAGGCGACTATAAAATTTAATTAAAAAATCAACTACGAGTCTAGTATTTAAAATTGTAATGTTATATCGAAATCCATAAACTGCTATCTATAAACAAGTCGGTTTTGCATAATACAATAACACATCAAACGGAGTTTATGGTACAGGGTCTCAGAATGGAAAGCGTTATGCGAAAAGATGCCAGAAGCGATGCAAGTGTCCACTTCTTAGTATTCATGAGGATGGCGTTATGCTGAACATAACCATTCACATTTAGATCACGCGAGATGAATAAAATCTATATTAATACGGAAGCCTACATATTCATAGTTCGATAAAAAGCTATCGACGAAAGAAAATCGGATATGTTTATCGAATAGAATTTGGAATAATTCCATTATTAAACGTGGGAATTGTCGTTTAGATTGCAATTAACATGCTTGTTATGTCGTTAATCTTGTTAGTTTATTTGTGAATGTTAATTTATTCTAATAGATTCATAAGTCACGAGGGCGAGTGGTCCAAAGTTTATATGTTACGGAAGGCCGATCGGAAACCGCCTTCCCGGTAAACTGATGACATATCTGAGATATCAGATCAGTATGACGCAGGTGATATACTGTTAGATTTATCAGAATCCATTAATCGGCCGTGAAGAACTGATTAATAATAATTAAATCAATTTATGCAATCTAAAAAAGTGCATTCAAATACCTAACCTATAATTTGGTATAGTTTATAATTGATTTAAAAATCGCGCTGAGAATTACTTTCATAGACACCGAAAAAAAAATCTAAATATTACACTGATTCATTAACGGTCTGAATATTTGTTACTAATTTAAAATACAGCTCATTAAAAACTAACAGCTTTCCTTACCAAAATTCATATTCAATTATTAAAATTTATTATTGATTTGCTTAGGCATGAAGCAATTCTATCCCCGCAGGATATTCAAACATTTGAATAACCAATCGTCGCGTCGCGTCGTCTGGACCTGGTGATTAGATGTTTGCTGATAGGTGTCTTAGCTCATAACGCTGTTGTTATCACATATTTTATAGGCTCACATAATGACTACCTTGATGAAATACTGGAATAGTTTGCTTACACTGGTATTTTTGAAATGTGAATAAGTTTAAAATTTATTTTGATGATGTTCCATTTTATAGGCAATTTTTTTCTTGACTATTTTTATTACACATCCACTGTAATTTTCAAATGGAATGAGGTATCAAAAATGTTTATTTTAAAACTAGTACCTATATTTTTACGTTTAAATAAGGCATGGAAGAATGGAGATTTCTAAAACAGGCATTGTTTTGCTTACTTTGAGGCTTCATATAATTATCTGCTTACTATATTAATAAACTGTTGTAATTTACAGTTTGTTAAAATAATATTTATTTCCTGATTTACGGTTATATTCAAAATTTGTAAAATACATGTAAAGGAAATGAAAATAATATGCAACGCTATCGAAGATTGCCTTTAAAATATTAATAGTGATTGAAATATGCAATCCTTGGGGCTAATATTAATTGGCATACGAATAACAGAAGCTTTGCTTTGCTCTTGGTCATCTACATTTCTTGTTAACTATAATTACTATCTAGGTCTTCAAGAATTACTTTTACTTTCATGAATCATACTTATAAAGTCACTCACAGTGGGCACAACTATTTATTTAACGGGTCAAAAATGTTTCATTGATAATATTTTTTTAACCGTATTCCATCGTTTCCTAGACAAGTTTCACGATATGCCGTAGAGTAAGCATGTCCATCTACTTGTTCTATTCAACATTATCATTTTATGTTTACGATCCAATACGTTCGCTTGTTTATACCTGCGTTTTCATATTCAGTTTACTCGGTTGCCTGCATATCGTAGGTACGTAGATTAGATATTAGACTGCGGAATTGTGGATACATTTGCCAGTTGATTGCATAGATTGTGCAGGGCACATTAAAAGTACTTTTGCCAGATGTTTAAAATCGTTGATGTTATAATTAGGAATTGAAGATAAAAATTGAGTTATCGAACTGATTTAACAATTTTGGGTTAAAGCATGTCAAATCCTACTTGAAGTTTATTTAATATCAAGAGATTTCAAGCTAAAATAGAGTGAAATCGGGAGTTAGAATCTTTGTTTTAAAAAACACTAGTCTTTACCCTAACCTAAACTTCAGTTAAAGTTTTTAAAATCCGATGCGTACTACCTATGACTGAAACATTTTTAACGAGAGTTTAATAATGTAAGTGTTCATAAATGCAAATCAAGCGCCACAAACCCGACACTCAATTAATCCGTCGCTCAACAAATGACAGTTGCACAAAACCGTTTAATAATCGTCTACCCAGCCTTTACATTCAATTACAAAAACACTTAACGATTGACTTGCAGTGATCTCCTTTTATTCGTGCTTTAATTAATTGAAAACAGATGGTTCCTTGTTAGCCTGCGTATAATACAGTATCGATATCTTTAATTGAAAAGATAGTGAATCCATCGATAACCTGGCTTCGTCGAACAAATACAATGATCGCCCCGTGGTGCTCGCAGCTTTCTACAATGCCATAATCACCTATTGTTCGTAAAGTCACAAATAAGGACAATTAAAAACCTTGTAAGCATCATGTGTTAATATAAAGTTATAATTCGCTTTCGTAAGAATAATGAGTAGAAAGTAGAAAAAAAGTAGAAATTAAACAAAGATTTTAAGGGAAAAAGAAAATGTATGATCAGTACGAGTAAGTATCGCTTTTGATTTTTTAGTGATTGACTTCTGTCTCATCTGACATTCAAAGCTGAACTAAATCTTAGTATTAGGTAATTGATAATTGTATATTCACTTGTTCTAAATCCTTAAAACCATCCTAATACCCAAGTACCTAGTGAATTAAGCGGTGCACGTCATTGTGCTCTAATAAGCACAATGACTTGCACTCCTGGCATTTTCAGTTCACGAGTTCATTTTATGCATAACTTTAGTAGTGCAGATATTAGACCGGTGAAAAAAGTCTAAGCAGATGTCCACCTGTCATTAATCAATCACACATCATAACTGTTTGCGAAGACTTTATTAATCCAATTCCCACTGCTCAAACAAGCAAAAACGCTAGAAAAAAATACAAACCAGAATTAATGAAATCTGACATTTATTGATACTATTTCATATCCCCTTTAATTCAGGTGCCATAAAAAAATAAAAACAAAGCAATTTCGCGATAGACCCATCAAACATCGTAAATAAGCGAATGAAAGAGCCTAACTCTTTATAGCGTCCATTTTATATGAAAATTCATTGGAATCATATAAATTTTAGTCATTATGTCTCATTTTTCGAAGTTCTCAGAACGATTAGATCACGATTTGAATTTCATTACCAAAGATTACAGTGTTTTTTTATTGGTTTACTAATAATATGAGCTATTAGAGTCGGCGCATAGAGGCTTATAAAACGGAAAGATTTCTTGTGCGGTAGTCATGGATTGTTTACCAATGTTAGTTTAGATGATTTATTTGTGGTTTTTTATGTTTATAGATGTCTAAGATTTTGGTGTTGTTGACTTAGTAACTAAACAAAGATTTTTGATCTGTAAAATAGTATAATTATATTGATCTAACAAATAATGATATACCAACTACTGCTGTCCAATAGCACACCGATATAAAGGGTCTTTAAATTTGTTCGTAGGAGAACAGGAAATAGTTGTCAAATTAAATAATTACTAAGATTATTTTAAAGCCAAAATAAAAAAAAAACTGGATCACTAGTAACTGCTATTTCTTAATGAAATTCACAAAAAGGCGGGCTTAAAGACAGATGGCGACCGATGAAGTAAAATATCGTTCGAAAACACTAATAATAATGCTTTATGGCCATTTTTTCTATATATTGCAAATAACTTGTTTCTATTATTAATGAGAAAGCAGTAAAAATAACAGATTAAGACGCGTGGGAACATAATATAGTTAAACACGGATATTGGGCAACTAAAAAGTCGCTCGAAGCTAAACACAGTGCTCCATTATACCTTATTTATAGCCAAAACCTCGGAACGTTTTGTTGTATTGTAAATTAAATCCCGCTTAGCTTAGGCGCGGTTGGATTTAGAAATTATCACGTCATCAATCAGTAGATGTTAATATGTCTTCTACTTTATAATGGAGCAGTAAATGTAACCGTTTGATTTAATATTCGAACCAATGTTTTTCTAGTTGATTGCCTAAATAAGTTGTTTTGTCGTAAGTATTTATTTACGTAGCTTTTCAAATATTTTTTAGAACATGGTTACAAAGTAAGTACTCGTACCTACTTAAAACTATTGACTCAAATAAAAAAAATATATATACGAATACAAAGAAAACAGGCTTCATAATTATCTTTGTTAGCATAAAATTAAATTACAGCTTGGTCATTGCAATGAATACTTCATTAGTGATATAGTACTAGTCATATTAGCACATGACAAGCAAAACCTAGCCAATTTCTATGGTATAAAAAGATTTTGCATAATTTAATCATTAAATTAATTGATTTAGTATCTGTAAGAGCGACGATAGCTTCACTTTTTAACGTGGTTTGCGTTGAAAAGAATAGTTAGTGAAGAAATTTTCAAAGAAAGTCATTGCATACTCCATTCACTTTGCTACAATTAGTATTAATAATGTACGATTTCCAACAGCCGTATTCTTACAATTTCAACAGCTTGTTTATTATAAATTTAACAATAAACAAACACAAAGACATACCTCACACGTTCAGTTTACTTGCTAGACTAGTTAGTTAGTTCCGTAGAGTTATGTTCGCGCTGCTATCGCTAGAAATGTTTGCAATAAAATATAATTATTTGCTTGAAACCAATTTGTTCTTTGCACTATTGAAATTGTGATTTGTGGTCATCAGAAACGGCGTACCCGAGCACTGTTATAAATGTTTCATACTGAGAATTGAACAAACAAATGCAGATTTTACTTCATTGAGCTAAAGTTACTTTTTCAATAAACTTGAGATGAGTAGCTGAACAAAAATTAAATTAAGTAAGCAATCATTTATTAGGAATCACATTATCAATAATGCTCTTTTTTAATGTTCACAAAATAAGTTATTAAGTTTCATATCTTAATAGTATATTACAGCCATTTCACGTGCAAATATAATCGAAATATCTAATCGATTATAATTTTAAAAAGATCTATTCCATCGATTATCCTTGTAGCTTTTATAACATATGGAACCAAAAAAAAAAACATACTGAACAGGTTTTACAAAGGTGCCCGGAAGTGTACAATCAAACGCATCGTTAGTGGAATTGCGTTAAACCATAAAAAAGGTGCATTATGTGAAGGTGCAAATTTGAAAAAAGTTACCTCAAGAATTACCTGCTTAGTGGGCAAAAAATATATCAATGGCAAACGAATTGACATGCGGAGAAAAAAAAACCTTCCTAATGCGCGATATTGGGGTCGATGAATGGTTTTTTTTTGTCTAGAAAAAAAAAATCGGAACAATGTGCAGTCTTTTTATACAAGCCTTAAGAAAGGAAGAGTAATTAGTAGAAATTTATTCCTAATGTCTAGTTAATGATTGCTGTTTTTTGTGTTAAATTATCGTGCATAATTTTAGTAATAAAGAGCTTCTCTCTAATTAATCACGAAGTAGAGTAGCTGAGAGTTGCTTATAAATGAGCTATTTACTACACACGATACCCGTGAAATTTTAGCCGATTTCACCACGCTCCGTCCCGCGAGTGTGTGTAGGTGTGGGTAGTCGACTAGTTGCGGAATTGGTTCGAAAGAGTCGCCCACCGCGGCCCTGGAACGCAAAGGGTATGAGGAGGAATGATGGGGTTTAGTCAGTAAGATGTTGAAACTCCCTTCTGCTCCACACCGATTTCCGTTATTAAGATAATAACTTAAGGTCGGGAATCGGTTACTTCGTTTTGTGTCGATACGGTCTTTTTTCTTATGAGGGCAGTAAGCAATTTGAATAAAAACAGGACTTAAATAATAATCGGCCCACTATTTCGGTCAAGAACCGACACTATATCAGTATATCAAATACTCGTGTCAGAAGCTGTCAAAGTAATAACTTTACGAATGCTTTTCTCTTGCAGGGACAAATAAATAGAACTATGATAAACCAGTTATCTTCATTATTCCTATCCTCAAACCCATACAGCGTAAAAATATGCAGAGACAGTCGTGACCATTGACCCATATTTATTAAAATATCACAATTCGAAACGTATCACAATTCTTACAATTTCATTCACTCAGCAATATGATCCGTTCATCTGACTGTACGTATTGATACCCTTGATGGGAAAGCTATGGGAGGCTGACCGTGACGGCTTGAGTTACAATCTCGTGGCTATCAAGTCACATATCTGTAGTATGGGAGGACATCTATGAGAAAAAAATAACGTCTACGTTCAGATGTTTATGTATTCAAATTGTGTACCTTAGTTATATGGAAGAAAAGGGATGCAATGGTAGTTTGACGGTTGGCACAGCAGTTAATGGATAAGGGCAGAAATATTATGAATGGTACATTGCAAAATATAGTAAAAAGGAGTAACTTGAAATAGGTACATATTTTGAAAGTTGAACAAAGTTTTATAGTAGAACTTGCGAAGGAACGGCTGTTTGTTAATTCCATTTAATTTACTGTGTTACTACCATGCGGAATTTTGGACGACACCAGCGCAAGCGAGACGATTGGGTAAGCGAGTAAGCGTACCTCGAAATATAGTGAAAGAAATAGCACCAAAAGTGCTTTTTGACAAATTTTTGGCACCCATGACGTATATTCAAGAAAATATCTCAACGTTAAAAAATGTTGCAAGAGTCCACGATCTTTATAGTATCAATCATTTAAATCTGTTACAAATTCGTACGTGCGAATCCACTTCCATTATTTCATTTTTGTTTTCGAAATGCTTGATCATTGATGATTTATTATAAACCTGCTTGATTGTTTATGAATAACAATTTATTATTATGCGCACATTTAGCGTAATAAAAATGCAGTTACACAAATACTTTAGTTAACGATGCCAACTATAGTTATGAAACACAATATATTATCTACCTGATTTATTTAATGACGAAGTGTATTGATAAGTTTTTGATAAATGATCAAACCAATTTATTTTGACGCAGATGACACTTTATTATCAACATTTCTCAACCAACTGCCAATCTGCTTCTATGTTATGAAAATTAAATATTTATATCTCTAACTGCGATGCATCAAAAGATGTTTCAAAAAAGAAATGAGCATCCATTTTACTGCCGACGTCATTAAAGCCTGCTCCAAAATCTGAGCGGGTCTTTTCATATCCATCGAATCTTTTACTGATTTAATGATTTAACTAACTCAACATCTTGTCTATAATAGGCAACATCCAATATGCAAATATATTCATATAAATTATATATTTAGTAATTTATGCTAATATCCCTTGTGAACTAATAGAGGACGTCCGTTCCAATGATTCTGTATCAACTGGAGCCAAGTTTCTAACTGCTATGAGAAGATTTCGATGTGAATTTGGGCCCGTCTTTATCGAATCAAATCAAACTATTTAAAGGTATTTATTAGTGTAATTTTGCTTACGGTAGGCTTCCATCGGATGTAGTGTAATTTGAAAATAATAATTAATGGGTGATTTAAGTTTGGGAGTGAGAGCAAATATAGGGTGACTGGTAATTAGTGACCGATACTTAAACATATGATTATACTCATGATAGCAAACAACTTTTACTATGGGACCAAACCTGAAATCGCGAAAAAAATCAGATGTCCCATACATTCATGTTTGCATAACTCAACATGTAGGGAGCAGCTGATTTTTTTTTCGCGATTTAAGGTTTGGTCCCATAATAAAAGTTGTTTGTTATCATGAGTATAATCATGTGTTTAAGTATCGGTCACTAATTATCAGTCACCCTGTATATCTGCTTCTCTTTCGCACATATTAGATGAGACCATCGAAGGAGCTACTGTAATTCTCGAAAACAATGGTGTGGTGTCATTATTTCAACCAATGATGTTATATTATTTAGCTATAGAATAACCAACCATCCATAGTAATTGTAAAACCACATTCTAATAAAATATTTACAGCCATGCTTGGTACCAGACTAATGTGTAAAGCATTAGTATAGACGATTTTTCGTCTTCACTGAAACCCTGCAAAAAGAAACTAGTTAAGCAAGACATTATCTATAAATAAGCAGGTAATAGGTACTCAGTCTTTCTACGTAGGTATTCAATTAATAACATAAAATTCGGGCATAAAAAAGATATATTAAGTGTAGATCTTGAAAAAAGGTAATGATTTTAAAGTTAATTAAACGATAGACTTGCCAAATACGAATTTTATGATGTACATGATTTATGTTCCAACTACCATTCGTCAGCAGCTAGCAAAAATTAGGACACAGTTGCTTTCAGAAGATTCAAAACCATTAACTTTCATCTTTGATGCATCATCTTCAACACATCGCCCATTTATATTATTAGCACCATCATATATAAAAAAGCATTTTATAATCAATTTGATAATTAGATTTATGTTGTTACTATATAAAATTGACGCAAATATATTCAAATATAGCCTGTTAATTGTGAAACAACGAACGATTTTATAGACAGCTGCTTATACATCACAGGCGCCTCCACCACATATCAATCATGATAACGACTGTTCCTATAAAACTAGCAACCAATAGCGTGTCGTAACCGCTTGAGTCTTTCTCTGAGCAAACAAAAACGGTAATGGATGTTGTGTTGTAGAAGAATGTGTGTGTCAATTGATAGATAGCTGTTAATTCTAATACGATTTGTCGTGACTATCGGGTGATAGGTGATGGGAAAAGGTTCTAAGGTGATTTGTGGTTGAGCATTAGGAGTTCAAATGCTAACACGAGTACATGTGGGGTCAAATACATTAGCCACCTAGCGGGTATGAGTACATTTGTGTAAACCTTTATTAATCAATCTTATTGGTGTTTATTGGCCGACTTTTGGTAGCTTGAGAATTATTTTTGGTAGCAATTTTATTGAAGAGAGATTTAGCATCGGGTATAAATATTTTGACCGTAGATTTTAATACAATTTGTAAAGTGTAGTTCGTTTCGTTTGCTAACTAATAAGAGCCGCATGGTTCGATCTTCCTGGTTAAAACACTCTTACCGAGGTCGGTCTGTAGATGGATGACGATTCATCACACACCAAGAGTCCTTTAAACTTTGGAAAGCACGCTAAGTCGTTGGTCCCAGCTGTCATTGAAATATCTTTGACAGTCATTACGGATAGTCAGAAGCCAGAAAATCTGAATCCAGTCTTGCCAAGGGGTATGGTGTTGTTACCCATATACTGGGTTGTACCCATATACTGGGTTGTGATCAGATATGTAGTCGCTGTATGTAAAATACTAGTATTGGGCTGAATCCGGTTAGATTGGAAACTTACTTCAATATAATTGTGAAAAACCTATTCAGGTGGATTAATCACAGGTTTTATTTAAAAACTTTATTTATTTTATCATTTATTTAAAAATTAACAACATTTCATAAAAAAGCTTATTTTAGTAGAAATCTCTTCCAGCATACCTGCTAAAGGCGATTCGAAGAGAAAGAAATGTAGACGTCATCGTGTGTAAAAGTTGTAAGTAGGTAAAATTAAAACATACATTTTATACATAACTAATAAATACTAAATAAAATATGTTAAGATACATAATTTATATGCAACTATGACGGGAAGGAGAAGTAGTAATATTTCACTGTTCTTTTAAAAACTGCTTTACTACACTTCAGATTGATACAGTTGGAAAAGTTATTGTCACCAATTAATTAAACTTTTCAATTAAAATACTCTAAATTAGCGCCTTGCATACGTAAACAAGACATCAAAAAGCCAATTTTATATTTTAATAGTCCATAAAAATGCAATAGAGTCAGAACCAGAAAATATTTATCGACTTATCAAAACACAAAATTGGATGAAAACGTTACTTTGTCGCCATTAAAAAAGCCTAAAATATAACAAACTTTTACTTTTTATGTACCATTAAATTAATTACTTTCCTTATATTTTTCGTACGTCGGAAGCTGGAGTCTCGTTAAAAATTGATAAATGTGTGAATTTTAGCATTTTACCGTAATAGATAAGTGTTAAATGACAGCATGGGATCCCGTAAATTAATGGCCTCTGTTTCACATGTTATCGAACTGGTAAACATACTAATTAGTATGGGTTGTCAAATATACAAGATTTTGTTTTTCTACGAGAAAATTATAGCTGTGTTCGTTAATAAATTAGATTAATACATTGTAAGCTTCAACTTTGGTAGCTAATTATATGTAATAGAATTTTTCGGTGAATTTTAGTTTCCAGTTACAAGACTTTACTTGAAACAATTCGCCAAAAAAATCTACTCTTGGTTATTGGGCTCTTGGTTGCTATGCCAGTAAATCCAAAGCTTCTCAGTTATAATAGATGAATTTGCTTCAAGAGAAATGCGGTACAGAGAGTAAAGTCCCGCAAATCTACATAGAAAAATGAACATCGTCCGACCAGGCGGTTGTTGTGTCTGGTGAGCAACTGCCCGATAGTTGATATTCGGACTGTTGTATATGTTTAAATCGCACGATAAACTGATACTGCGATGCAGGACTTTGTTCAGTTAGTTCGCAGCTGTCGGGTTGCGGTTATTTTTGTTCCCATTTAGATTTTTGCTTTAGTTTTTTGTGGCGGCATTGGTGTCGATACATGCTGTCTTAGCTACAATTCCCGTCGAAAAATGTTTACATAAAAAGATATAGTCGTCTAATATTTTCCACATCATCATCATCATATCAGCCGATGGATGCGAGACGCACAGGACCAGTTGTTGTGGTGACACTTGGGGGAGGCATAGGCCTCCCCCAAGTGTCGCCACAACAACCGGTCCTGCAGTGGACGTCTTTCGGCTAATATTTTCCACATACCAGACCACTATTTAAGCCGAAATCAAAACTCAATCTATCGTTAAAGCCTAATCAGTCCACAATTTCTAATAATAAACAAGCAACGACCAAATAAAACCAGATCAAATTAAGAGCAAAAAGCACCTAACCCTACGAACGGAAGTCAACCGGACAACCATTACTGGCAGTACACAATCCAGTTCTGCTTTTATTGCCTACACACATCCTCACTTACGATCAACAGCGCCAATGGCATCGGAATTTATTGATAGACTCGTTGCGTACGCCGCACCTCCACCATTTGGTGCCAAAACGTTTGTTTTACGAGTAACGACTCGTTTTGGCAATTAAGAGAAATCTTACGAGTGGTAACAAGTTAACTGCGACCAATTAGTTGTTGGTAAGTCGTTTATGTATGGATGAATGGTTGGAGCAGATGGTTACTTGAATGAATGTTTATTGGTGATTAGATTTGTGCGTAAGTGGTTTGTGCTGTACAGTGCACATACCACTTACATACCAGTCTGTGTTTTTCTTGTTTGTTTTTTAGTCACCGATTTAATAAAGCACGATACAAGAGAGAGAAGTAAAACTACTTTTTTTTACATTGGTCAAAATCGTTTGTTGATCTTTGCAAAAATCTAACTTTCTGAGACTGTTCTCATTCTAAAGTCCTGGGGCTTGAGACAAGTGAGATTCTGTCAACGGTGGCATGGCGTAGGCAATTGTCAATACGTCAAAAATGTATGGGATTGACAGATACTATCGAAATGTCACATGTCAAATTCCTACATTTTGGCGTTTCGACATTCACATTCGCTAATTGAATGGCACATTGTCTAGGGCCTTTGGTTTCCACAATTAAGGCATGGAACCACATTCAGCCTCATTATTTCCTTATTTTTTGTATCGAATTAAGTAAAACACGATCTTATCCCCTTGGCTGCTCATCCTCGGTTGTAACCTTCTCGTTTTCATATCCCACCGCATGCATCACTCGAATTTCACCGCAGAACTATACTTATGACATACGAGAACCTTCGTAATCACTTGCGATGGACATCTGCTTTGTACGTGGACAATATTAATTTATTACTGAAGTTCTTTTATATATGATTGAATGAAATATGCAAATGGATTATGTTTATGAGATTGATAAAGATAGGTAAATTAGCAGGCTTGCTTTAGTTTTACTGAGATTTCCTGAGAGGTAACAAAGGAAATTTTCCTATCCCTTATGTCTCTTCATAGGTACACGAAAAATCAACTATAATTGGTTTTTAATAACTAGAAAATATAAACGATCTCGATTGATGTAGATTCAGGACAACTTTATGTCTTTTTTCCGATTTTGGAAATAAAAATGTCAAAAAACGCAAGTACGTCAATGGTCGTTTCTTCTTCTTTTCGTGTCGATAATAATAATATCTAATAATAACAATAATATCTTGGGACAACTCACACACGGCCATCTGATCCCAAGCTAAGCAGAGTTTGTGTTATGGTAACCAGACAACTGATATACATACTTATATAATTTATAAATACATACATATTATAAATAGTGGGCCCAGTAGGTGGCTTTTTTCTTCTTTTATTTTTTTTATGGGTGGGAAATCATCAAATGTCTTCTGCCGCTCTGGGCGACGCGGGAGGGATTGTCAGACTCTTACTGACTAAAACCCATCCGTGCTCCTCGTAGTGCCCTTTGCTTTCCAGGGCCACGGTAACTCTTTCGAACAAAATCCGCAACCCTGGTAGAGTAGGTGGCTATGTTAATTGCAGCGTCAGTGGCATTCATTAGATCTTCCAAAATACAGGTGATCTTTCAAATGGCCCTATTGCAAGTTTATTTGGCGCAAACCTTAATTTCCCTAATTTTCGTCATTATTTTACTATCGCTGGTATTGCAACTTAAATTTGAGCGCTTTTTAAGTACAAGAATCGGCCTTCTGCCGTTTGTTACATAAATAAAAACTACAACTTGCAAATTGATCGCCAGATTCATCAAGTCCAAACAGTTACTTTCAAGAAATTAAACTTTTTAATCCCCTGCACTTTGACGCCTCTAATTTCTTAAATTTTCGATCAAGCGTGATTAAAGTTCGAACTTATAATCGATCGTTGACTAAGACAATATTCGGTTATATTCAATAAAAATAAAAATGCAGTTTTTAGACACCGATTCATGTCCTTGAAACACTGTATAAATGCAGTTTATTCTAGCTGACCAGTTTTCTTGCGATTTATGATCATAATAAAGAAGATTTGGCAATATAAGGGATCCCTGAAAAAAATTTCAATAAAGGTTTGGTAACAAAAACTATTTCAGACAAAACCACAATAATAGCAAGTCTAATAATAGCATAATCTTCTATTATTGGAACACGTAACAAAAATAAGGAGTTCATCTGCCTGTCACTGTTTTTGTTCATCACTTAAACGGTTTCATAACAGCTTTTTTTTGTCTTAACTAAAAACTGTAAACACGGTATAAATTTGACAGCTGAAATCAATTTTGATAAGTAGCATGATCATTGTGTAATTTATTTGTGTTTTGATCTCGAAGAACGAGCCTCACGGCGCCTGTTCACGAATAGTTATCTGGTACAACTAGTTCTTTTTAGTCATGAACTTGTACTTTTTTTTTCACATATTTGTTTTACTTGTCCATTATAAAACAAGCTAGGTGGATGACTGTATCTGCTGAAGCTAGGTGGATGATGTAGGTATAATCATAGCTCGATAATCAGCGTTTGAAAATTTGTGACAATAATTTTTTTATAATATTTTCGCTCGAAACTGGGCCTCAGTTTAGGAGATGTTTTCTACATGAATAAATTACATATACAATGTTTCCAGTCACGAGTATAAATGTATAAATGTATAACTGGATATTCATCATCTGCCTAGCCTTTTCTCAACTACATTGGGGTCAACTTCCAGTCAAACCGGATGAACGGAATACCAGTATTTTACGTGGAATGACTGCCTACCAGACCTCCACAACCCATTAACTGGGTAACCCAGTACTTCTTAGCAAGAATGATGTCAATTTTTTCTGGCTGCTGACAATCCGTAACGACTGCCAAAGATCTTCAAATGACAGGGGACCAACGGCTTAACGTGCTTTCTGAGGTACGGAGGAGTTAAGATGGTCACCCATCCACAGACCATCCTCGGCAAGCGTTGTTTTACCTTGAAGCGGCCTGTGCGGCTGTTATAAATTAGCCACGTGCTTCTCGAGTTATATGTATAACTGGAAATTAAGCACCCGATAATGATTGGGTGTAACATAAGCACTTCTTACACTTTACATTGTACTACAACAAAATGCAAAACGCAACCCACAAACCGTTTAAAATAACCGCTAACTGAATATTGAACTGGCAATAAAATAGCTTTTAAAAACTAGTAATTTTCAATAGACGCTAGTCGTGACGTGTCTGCCCGTAAATATTGTGGCCAGTAATCGAACCTGGGCCCGAACGCATCTAACTACCGGTTAATGTAATACGCTCCGTGCCGCATTAGTTCTGATAAGAATTTCCAATGGAATCAAACACCTTTTTACTATTAATTGGTTTTGGTAAAAAAACAATGATGGTTAGGGTAACAACTATGAAACGTGCGTTTGTGTTATGGAAATCTACGATTTCGTCCTTAAAAAAAACTTGAACATTAACAGTGTGCATTTTTGAATATTTTGGAATGGTTCAAACGAATTGCTTTATGTATCAGTATAAAAGTACTATCATTTATGTGGTTAAATGCAATATTCATTTATTGCGCTATCGTACGCAAACATGACAATTTATTATTTATATTACATATTACATTATCCGTCTTACGAATTTTCGATCAGGTCACGTGTCCTGATGCGAGTTTAACATTTTTTACCCATCCCAAAAAGTGCACCACGCCGCTGATTATAGAAGTTTACAACAACAAGTAAACAATTTACACACACAATAACAGTACAGTTAATCAATTTTTTGTTTAACGTATTCATAATTTCAGTCGAAATAAGTGTTCGTAATGCACTTTACAAGGGAACTAACTCGTAAAGCCTACTACTACTTACTGTCAAAAAGCAAAATACTTGCTATCTGAATAGTACTATAAAAATGAATGAATACGTTTTTCATAAAGTACTATAGCATCACAAGGCTCCGTCCTTTGTATTACTTATAAATGTTATAAGTAAAACACTGTTTAAGATTAAACTCAATACTTATTTACGCCTCGGTATAAAACAAACACATTGTTTTTTTTATTCCTAATTCAAAATACTATATTTATATTTTTTTATTGATAGGCACGCGCTATTTTATTTCTATTTCTGCTGGACGCTTCCAAAGTTCCAACGACTTACTTTTCGTCTGCCAGTGGTTGCAGCCAAAGAGTTTACAGTCAGGTATTCAGAAGTACCTATCCAGATATTCAATCATGGCTGAAAAAAATGGGTAACACTTCATTAGGACGGGCAACGTTTAATAAAATAGCAACTTTTTTGGACAATCGAAGCAACTGCTTCAACAATAAATAATATTATCAGGAACATTAACACCATACTTACGTAACCTTCAAGCTATTATTAAATTATATTTAAACGTTTACTTCTACATCTATACATCTATACATTTAATAGTTTTCTGATTTCCCAATAATTATTTCAAAATAATCAACACCTTCTTTATGTTTTTAGCACCAAATATGCAGACACATTAATATTACATCGACACTTACTATATGGAACACCGATATTTCATTGGTTAACAGTAAAACGATTGTACAAACCAGCTTATATAAAACATATTATATCCAATTTGGCAATATAGCCATTTGGCGAAATAAATGTCGAACTCATAAATCTAGCCATAAATAAGCTGGAGACTTATATCAGCGGTGACATAAAAGAAATAGTCTAGTGTTCAAAAAGTGAGAGCTAGAAGTTAAGGTTAGTTACGCGTCCCAGCCGCGCAAGCGATGCTCGCGCAACACGTCTACGCATTAAATTTCAGTGTTGTTTGGGGATTGTAGTCAACAAAAGACGTGTAAGGCAAGAATATTAGTGGGAAGTACAATCCCCGTATACACTTAAGTGGTAGGTCTTTTCTTACAAAAACATGAACATCTTCGTTAATGCCCATCTGCGTATGTTAGGCTGATTGCAAGTCAACAATCAAATCTATTAAACAACACTTCTCGTTCTATATTTTATGGAACGAACGTTCCTTTCGTTCATTCGCATCTCAGTCGCAATCTGTCAAATGACCCTCATTTCCATATATTTTTGGCAGTTTGCGAGTGCGATGCGAATTGCTTAAAAATGCGAGAGATTTCCCCAATGAGTAGAATCGGCCTTGGGTTATTTTTTTATAAATTTGATTTTCTTTGAGATGATATTCCAACTTAAATTTTTTTAATCGTTTTTAAATGAGATAGACTCTCAGGTTATTTTGTAGAACCAATGAGTTTAAATGCTGTTTTTTTTCAAGTATTCTGCTATAGAAGCAACACCTAATACATTTAATTTAAGCAACACTTTTTTTTGTGATGGTATGATAAATTTAAGTGTACTGTTAGACGCAAAAGTGTACGACAGTAGGCGTACTCTTAAATCACACTTACCCTTTGATAATCAAAAGCCTGACAGCGTAGAGATAAACAGAAATATTCGGATAGTGTGGGACACCGAAAAAAAAGTAATATATTCAGAATTTATCACTTCTTCTCATAATTTAAAAGAGTTGACTTACTGCTTTATAATCTGTGTAGTGGGCGACTATGTAGATAAAATAATTTATCAATTTCCTCCGTGTTTTATCATAGTGTAAGTCGGTGGGTCTTAAGTTTTTATTAATTATTTTCTAGTTTAGATTCGGTGCTAGAAAAAGCTTTTGTGGATCAAAGAATTATTGACTCAGATTGTCTGTTTTAAGATTTATGATAATGAATCTGAATGGCGACGTTTTGTGTGAAAGGTGATTATTGAATATTATGTATTAGTTGGTTTTACAACTGTATAGATTTTAAATCAAAGATCGGTGTCTGGGAATTTCTGTTTTGTTATAATAAAGTTGTATTATTTTCTTAGTTATTATAGTTATCATAACCGCTATAAAATAAATATAGACTTGTGCCGGTTTTTGACATAGTTATGGTATTTTCTTTTGTGAGATAAGCGTTGTTTTACTAAAGTACTTCATTATTACCTCGTTAGTTATTCAATGAGAAGCCTAAGCTACTTGATTAGGCAATTAATTAGAATATTTGACTTAAAAGAAAATAAAGATAAAAGCCCTATCAAATTAGTGTTATCTATTATACAGGAAACATCTGTAAATTGGTCGCAAAACTAGATTTTTTATTCTTGTTTTATGCTTTCATTCATAAAATAATAAATATATTTGTGAGACCGAAAAGTTTTAATTAATCCTTCTCTCGTCTTAAAAAAATCTTAATTATTTGTAGGTGCATAGTTTTTACAAATTGTGTGTTTTATGTAGTATTTTAGTAATTAAAATAAACACTAATGTATGTTCTGGGTATTTTTGTTACATTCATTTTCAAACTAAACTGAATAATATTAAAACAAATTATAATAATTAAGAAACACGTCATCATAAACCGATTTATTATTATGATTCCATAGTTTCATGAAGGCGTGAGAAAGCATTATAACAGACGTCAACAGGCCATACCTCATAATAATATTATTTCAAGAAACAGGCTTCTGTTCACATACTAACTAACGAATGTATACTAATTTGATAGTTTAACTTTTAAGATTCAAATCTGTTAATTAGTTTCCTGATATTAATGGAAAACAGGCAAAATGTTGACCGAGACATTGGTATAAATTGATTCTGTTACTACGTCATCTCAGTTAGTAAAAAACAAAAAATAAATAAAGTGTCGTATCTAGCATAGAATTTAACTCCGCACCTATTTTAGTTGTCAATCATAAATTAACTCGAAGTTGTTTTCAGTCTTCATTATATTTATTGGCCGCTTCGATCAAGAATACACTAGATGTCCGATTAGCACTTGAAAAACGGCAGAGAAATAAGACCATAAATAAAAATTTGGTCTTATTTCAAATAAGGAACGTTCAATCGTAGCCAAGAATAAATACAAATGTATTGTAAACTAAATTAAATTAATGTTCTAGCATAAAGGTTTATAATAAATTTAGGTAGTTGATGTTTTTATCCTGTTTAGTATATTTCACAGTGTCAATTTGTGCAAACGTGGACATTTTCCCGACGTTTTGTTCATGATTCTTAGAGCGGATTTGACCAATAAAAAAGTAAATAGTTGTAACCTATCACGGCCAATCTTCGATCAAGAATTCACTAGATTCCATAGAAAAATGATGACACTGACAGCTCATAAACTTGGTTTATACGCTGATCGCGTTCAGTTTCTTTGGTGAAATTGGCCCTTAATGTAGTGAATCCTTGGTCGAAGCTTGACCGTGATAGGTTACAACTATTTTTTTTTTTAGTATCCAACTATTTACTTCAATGTCAGAACAATTTCTTTAAAAAATCCCTAAAACTACTTTGATACTCAGAAGAATGGTTCTTAATCTTGAACCCCGATACAATTTGATTTTAATTAAAAATTAAGAAACAAACATTCTTTAGAATATCTTGATCATCAATTATAGCCCTTCTTAAATCGTTACTGACAACTAGCGTGATTTTTCTCTCAAAGATAGTATCAAGTAATTCAAACAGTAGTTTTGGAATTTAACCATGAATTTGACCCAACAAAACGACCATTAACTAAATAATCTGATAAAATTGATTACTATTTTGACGGTATTCGGATTTCGTTTATCTTTTACCAACATCTAAGGAACCGCGTAACTGCATTAGCCTTAACAATTTATTGGTACAGTCGCCAACACAAGTAGACTTTCTTTTCATAAATCACTTTTTAGATTCAAAAACGAAATTGCGCAATTTCGGTCTAAATGTTACATTTTTACAATAAATTGGTTATTTGCAAACTGGATTGTGCCTGCGGCTGTATTTTATTGCTTTTTATAATTGTTTTTGATGGTTTGGAGTCCAAAACTGCGTAAAATAAAAACATTTCTTGATTAGAAATTTTAAGAATAGTGTTTGATTTGTTCTAAATTATTATGCAATAAATCGAAAGCAGAGCGAAGTGTGAACAAATTACGATAACCAGTTTTTTGGCTATTAATAACATACATTTACATTTCATAAAGGGTTGTGAATTTGTGTTAAAAAAACAATAACTTTGCGAAAACTGTTGTTTATTTTATTTGTCTTATGATTTCTTAAGTTTGATCCATGTACATAAACAATAAGTGTTAATCCAAAAGACGTTTTTGTGAATTTTCACACACATTTTTCACACATTACTTTTCCACCATTACAATTCTGTCGCCACCAGTAACACCGCTATCAGAGTTATTTGTTGTTCCACATTAACTCAACGTCACAAAGTCGTAACTGAATCAGTAGCTTAATCGTCTGTTAATTTGTTAGATCCGAGACTAAAAGTGCCGCTCTCCTATATTTATGACTTCATTCGAGTCACCATGTTTATTTAAAATTCTTATTTTTGTCTAAGAGACTATCATTTATGCTCCTTGGGTGAAGTTTTACTGATAAGGATGCAATTAAACTTGTTTTGTTTATCTTTTAGGTTACTTTATTGGTTTTATTTTCTGTTGGTGTGTGTGGGAGTTTTTTAGTGGATTTTAGATTAAGAATTTGTGAAAAAATTGCAGTCATTTGTCTGGGATGTGATTTGTTGGTATCTTTGTAAAATCTTTCAAATAAATGGGTATTTAAAAAATATTGCTTTTGGAAATATATAGTTTTTAAGCCATATTACGTTTATGGCATCTGCACTCTGCAGTGTAGCCAATAACGTCCTTAAATCTCTTACAAAAAATATCTTAAATGATTTTAAAGAAAGAAGTTACGAGCCTCGTACCCAGTCTTAAAAAAATGCAATTTGTAAAATCTTTTAAATCCTAGGTTAATTTATTTTAATAATAATCAAACTGGATTGAGACAGACTAACAAAGAGAAACTAATAATTATGAAAATCGATCGCGATTGATTTACATTCCGTGTTAATTATGAACGCATAAATAGACAACGTATTAAGGCGTGCACCACTTGTTTAGGCATGCGTCGGCTTGGAACAAGGTTACCACATTCAAGAAAATTTAATGCGCACTTCAACTGTTTGATGTAAGCTTAATCGCAACTGTTGTCCCAGCTTTTTTTCTCCCCAAATGTTGCCACATCGACATGTTTCTGGCATCCTTCAGTCTTCCATGGCCTTCACTAGGATATCGGTCCAATGTGTGGGAGGCGTACTCGTATCACTATTTAAAAAAAAGTGCGTCAGTTTCTCATTGACCCATTAGAATGCTAAGCATCATTTTTTTTTGTTGGAATGAGCTACCTTACCTAATCCATGGCCACAAGTGACAGCCCTACGTACAGATAAAGTTTGCCCGATGTACCGATCGGATTAGCATACATAATACCGTTATCCGTTACGAATTCTTTGTCGGTCTTATTAATAAGCAAATCTATGAAACTAGTCGTCGTACCTGCGCCTGCTTTTATCTCGTATGCCTTCTTTGAGTGTTGACGTAATAGGAGCAAGATGGGAAGCTGTGAATGAGATGAGAGATGAAAATGTTTTAGGTGAAATCGAATTGAGTAAGAAGCTACTCAACATTCTTTGAGTGTGAAATAAAGAGTTACAAAAGTATTTGGCCACTGCATTTTGTGAGACCAAAGCTTTGTGAGGTAGTCGTGAAAATCAACGGTAGACACAGATGAGTCTAAAATTTTAAAACTATATTGTTATTGTATTCTAATAAATTAATAAAATGACTATGAAGTCGTTTAATTTGCCACCATAAGAAGCGACTATGTAATATCTGTCTGTCTCAGCCAACATAATGCTATAATTTTTAATTTGTCCCAACCCAACCAACGCGGAATGACGGACTCCAAGTGTCTTGTGGACTAACACAAGACACTTGGAGTCCATCAATCAGCGTTTTGTTAGTTTTATCTTAATTTATTTTAGGTACATAATAGGCAGCATTTCCACTAAAGATGTACGAGGATGCGTAGCTAGGGATGTGTTTGCTAAGAACCAATAGAATCACTTCATTAACCTAGCCTCAGGAAAGTTATTCCTCGCCGAACATCCTCGCACATTTCTGGTGGAACCGCAGCCTTAATGGAGGTTTTTATTACAATCCTAATACCTACCTAATTTACACCAATTCAATTATCCACTCCTAATACCGACATACTGGATTCATTAAATCGATACGCGTAGGTATCTATTTTTTGTGTTATCATTCAACGTTAATTTTCGGTACGGTAGCACCAAATTATGATTTATTCTATCAAAGTTAAAATTTGTTTTAGACGGGTTTTTTACAAGGGTTGCTTCTATTGCTACTTCACTATGCTGGTAAATACAAATTATATTAATTGGGGCTGAGCTTAATACTAAAGCGATATTTTTTTTTGTAACCTGAATATAACACTTTTTGTTCTAAAAAAAACCTGTTTATTTCACACTTAATTATTAATGCGGAAATGTCTCTGACTGTCAAGTTTTAGTGTCGAAAGAGATTGAAGGAAGAAAAAATTGCACAAAAAAAAAGGAAATATAGAACTGAAATTCACGAGACACAAAGTCGAGAGCAAAGAGCTTGAATTTTGTTATTTATTTCCATAAAAAACAACAATGTATTAAACAAAATAAACCTCTTTACAAGACCTTCCATCGAAACAAAGGGATAAACCAATAAAATCCCGGTTTAATTGTGCGTGTACCAGATTTGGCCCGTGTTAACTGTCCTTTATGCAATGTAACGACTGGTCTTAGCACTACATGGATGTTTAGCGCTAAATTGATCGTAAATTCTTGTGTTTCGGAGATAAAATTTTTTCGATAAGGGCTGAATTGAAATCGTCCTATTTCTCTTTAAGGAAAGAAATAATCGAGGTATTTTTTTTCTAAGTACATTTAGGAGTCAACCTAATCATAAACTCTCTGAAAAGTTGGGGAATTGTGAATTGTACCTACTTAGTTGGGAGTGAAACTGTGGTTAGTAATTGGATAGAATTGGCACTTTGAGGCCCTGTTTAATATAATAGTAATTGGCAAAACGACAAATTTTACAAAAACTGATATAATTGTTAAAGCAGAGAATAACATGCAAAATTGTCGAATTGTCAGATTGTCGCTTGTCACCTGTCACTGGTCGGTTTTTATTAATTGACCCCTGCCAGTGTATTTTTATAAACCTATAAAATCTCTATGAATTAAATGAGCTTGAACGTTTGATTTTTTTTTTATTTTTAAAACATAGATCGTATAATAAGCGAAGAGCCAACGACGGCTTGCCATCCAACATGTAATTACTTCATGTAATGTCTATATTGTTTATTAAAAAACTAACGGCTCATAGACTAACTAGCGCACTTTTTATACGCTCACATGAATTTCTGATGGGCGAGAATGTTTTTAAAAATCGTTTCCTATTATACATATATCACGTTTAGCTTATTTTTTATACCATGTAGTAGTCGATTACATTTTATGAATTTGGTGTTATGCACAGTTACTTAAGGAGTGGATCTTTTTGAAGCAATTTTAGGCATGAAATTACTAAAAGGCCTCTCAATTATTCCTCGTACAATTTAGTCTTACAGCATAAAGCTACGTAAAACTTGAAAACTCACTAAGTTTAACTTCCTTTAGACCTTTTAATTTTCATATCAAAGCTTCCTAAAAGACCTTCAAAGGCCTTACACCGATCGATATTTTCGGTAGACCAAAATGCCCAACGGCAACTTCACATATATAGCACAATTAATTTGAAACAACATCCCTTAACGAAGCCGCGAACTCCAAACAGGTACCATAATCCAAAAAAAGGTCCACAATCATAAAGTTCCAGGTCCAAATCAGTAATATATGGTCCAATTTGATCTTATCTCAACTACTGGAAGCATTTCACCCAAAAAAGGGAACGCAGAAGCCGAACAATCAAGCTGTCACAATTTTAATCAGAGTCCCGGCGAATTCTATCGCTTTTTTCACTTTTGGATTCCCGCCCGACGTAATAATTGCGCGAAATCACTGGCTTGGGATGATGTTCGTGTGTGTAGGTTTATGTGGTACTGTCTATTATATTTGAATCGTCTTTTTGTTATAGGGGATACGTTGGTTTGTGTTTTGTAGATAGACCAATTGTGTGGGAAGATAACCCCTATCATAATGTTTAAGAGTATGTGGATAACAGCTGGAATAGTTTCTAGCCACAAAATTTATCTGTTACATAGTTTATCATTGTCAAGTCTTTTCATTGATGACCTATACCATAAACGATTAAACATAAAACCATTATGCAGCTAAAGTTAATCGGCCACATTACTTTGAGCAAAATACTACGAGTATCGAACTTTTATCAGAAAATAAAACAATTTCTAATCACAAACTTAATCAAACAACAACGATGAATGAACGCTTACACTACAGACCTTTCTTTCTGTCTTGTTACATGACTGTAAAGAATGTGAAATCGTTAAATATGCAACTACAAAAAGTATACAGCGGCCGAGTATTTTAATTCCAGCCGAAGCCGTAAGCTTTGTAATTATCCCGTAATTGGTGGGCTGGGCAGGCCGGTAGCAGATATATCACAGGATGAGCCTTAGAATTAAACTGGAGCATATTGTGAGCAGATTTAAAATGATCTATATTAAAACGTGTGGAAGGATTTTTTCCTGCTGCTTCGTGATTTATTTTTTCTGAAAAAAGAATAAAATGGCAACGCGTGGATTCTAGGAATAATAAATTATGAAATATTAATTTTGCTAGATTCGAAATTGTATATCCTTAACGACTTAAGAAACAGGAATTACTTTAATGGAAATAGGCCTCCACCATATTGTATCGCCACATTGACTGATCCCGTGTCTCGCGTCTAACGGATTGCCGCACCCTTGATCGAGACAAGTGAGATTCTATCAACGGTAGCGTGACGAAGGCGATTGTCAATATGTCAAAAATGTATGGGATTGACAGATGCTATCGAAACGTCACGTGATCAGATTTCTACATCTTGGCATTTCGACAGTCGCATTCGCTAATTGAATGGAACATTGTCTAGGGCCTCTGGTCATCGACCCATCTTATGAGAGGCCTTCATAAACTGCGTCTTCCGATACGCGGTCGCCACACACGAGCATGTTTATACGTAAAACTATAGCTCTACGACCAAATCACAGTTGCCTGTGTACTTGTGCCCTCACTCACTGGTGGGTACTCAATCTATACCAAATCAAAGACACTCCTAGCAACAATCGTAGATAACCAATAGCTAGAACCGTTTCAAATGACAGCTATATTTAATTAAATTCCAACAAAGTCTTTATATCGTTTTTGTGAATGCGCATTGGGCACCCAGACTGAATCACGACTCGATGGCGTCGAAACGTGAGACTACAAATAGATTTACTTGTTAAACAATTTTAACGGTCTTCAAGAGATAAAGTTTCCTGTAAACTGTAGAAGGTAGAAGATAAACTGATGTTTATTTCATAAATTTGTTATGTTTGATATTCCATAATAAAAAGTGTCTTTATTGTAATTAGTAGATGAATTACTAGGACCTTAACAGAACTGATAGGTGCACTGATGGTGCCAAACTTGCCGCTATACTTGTCTGGCAACTGTAATAAATTGCTCTCGAACATGAAGAAGAAGATGTGATGTAAATAAATACAGCGATTTAGGCATTATAACTTCTAAGTCAATACATACCAACAACACTTTTTTTATGGATGGGATATCATCAAAAGACTTCTTCCGCTCTGGGTGTAGCGAAAGGGCGTGTCAGACTAACTGAGTCACCCACCGGCCGAACCCATGCGTGTTCCTCCTTATGCCCTTTGCGTTCCAGGGCCACGGTGAATCTTTCGAACAAATTCTACAACCCTGGCAGGATACCAACAACACTACGACTACGACACTTCAAATCTCTGGATGTATTCAGTATATCGATGTAAATTTATTCTGACTGTAAACAAAATAATTAGTTTACGTTCACCACTTTATACATCAATCAAACTATCATTCCCCCTGCTTACCCGCAAACAGATTTATCGGTTAATTCAGTGTTTGTTAAATTAAAAGGTGTTGACAGGTTTGACATGGTCTGCTGCCTACCCCTCTACAATATCGCACGTGGTATACTCGACCGTGACATATGCCTGCTTTCGTCATGCTTCGCTATATTTTTCACTATTTAATTGTACTGTATACATATGTTATATGTATGTTATTATATGCATTCAAGAACTCTTAGTTCCATCATTTTTGCGGAATATTACCACCGACAGCTTCTGAACGCGGTTTAGGAGGATTCCATTATTTTAATTTATCCTAAGCCTGTTTCTCTTATTGATTCGATTAACAATGTGATTTTAGTATGTTAGTTCTCATAATTTGGTAGAAGTTCGTTCCAGATATGGCACTATGGGAAATTTCTAACTAGTACCTAGCACAATTAATAGAAGTCATACGCGCGATGTTTTCTTTCCTATTTTGCCTGTTTTTATCGCTAGCCTAATAAAGTTTATAGTTTCTATTGTTTAAGATTTGCCGAAAAATAATTCGAGTGTGCCAAACTTTTTCTAAGAAAAACATCGTCTTACAGTCAATTTGTTAATAAAATTCTAGATCGATCAACGGGGTGCTTTGACCTACCCTTTGAACGTCCTTTACCTTAACAGGTGTGCCACGGTCTGCTGCTTACCCCACAATGAGATAGCACGTGGTATACCGAAGCGTGGCATATGAGTGCCCCTCCGTCATGGCTTGGTATACCACACAATTTATATTGTGTAATTAGTGAATAAATAGCAGTTTATTTTCGTAATGGGTAACTGAGTAGTGTTACTAATTTTAATGTTTTATCTAAAGCCATATTATAGTTTTTTCTATAAGTTTAAAAAATTACTAGTATTTAAAAGTCATTGAATGATGCTGGACTGAACAGTCAATAGTGCAGCATCTAATTTATTAATATCAGTTTGAGCAGCATCTTTTTGCCAAGCAGGATTATTGGCCAGCCCAACTTGAATGCCAAAATTTACAGGTATTCAGGCTAAATTTGACCTCACTCAACTTCAATTTTTACAGCAAAAACCTTGTGTACATTTGATCCCGACCTATCTCGTCAAAGAAGGCTGCAAATGTAGGGAAGATTTGGGACAAAGGATCCAGTGTATATTCGACTGAAAATAGAAGACACAACCACATTTTTAATTTAATTTTAGTGATCAGAAAAGTCAAAATAATAAAAAGTAGAGGAAAACGACCACTGCCCTGTAAATCACCTCTAACTCCATCACCACACTAAATTCCCAATTAATTACAGAACAACACGCTAATCGGAAACGATGACAGCAATGACATGGTCTGCCGCCCACCCTGGCAGCATACCGCAACGATACCGCTCCGTCACGCGTGCGATACCCCTCCGTCACGCTCAGTACGGCACGCGATTACCGTGTAAACGCCGTAATGCGTGTTAACAAGCAAATTGCGTGTTTTATCGCCTCTTAATTGAATTATTGACTTTTATGATACGGTGTTTGGTTTTTTTGGTGTAAGGGAATTATATTTTTTATGCTTCTGTGTGGAAATAAATGTTGGTTTAATTGTATATAATCTAAAAAATTCTGGACTTACTTTCAGCTGTCTGATAGAAACAATTTTTCAATATGTATTGTACGATTTTATTGAAGTGGCGGGCTGTACGTTGTTTAAATACTCGGACGATATAAAACTTCTTTGATTCATATGCGAGTGGTTTTTATGAAAAATTCCTCTTATCACAAAAAGCAGAGTTCCCGCTACACTATCTTGTTGTGTGCTTTCAAATGTTGTGCCAATAAGCGTATCTAGTTATCTCATCTCTTAAAATATCGGAGCGAAATCTTTAAGCTACCTAACTTGAAGTAGGAGCCTCCTCGTGTAGCGCAATTTGTTCCATCAGGCACTCAACTGAACCGAGTGTCGGTACATCCTGGACATTCTTACCTAACATCTTATAAGACTGGCCAAATCCTTCCCTTGCGGTGGTAGGGCTAATGCCCGCTTTGTTCGCGACCATCCCACCGCAGCCCGGCGTCAAGCAGCCTGCTGTGTTTCGTCGTAGCGTGGGAGTATCAGTGCGTTAAGGCGTCTTCTGAGCACGCTCACTCCATAGACCTCATCCATCGCTTTCCATCAGGCGTGATCGAGGTCAAGAGCTAGCCCATTCCTTAATAAAAAAAGAAGAAAAAAAAAGTAGGTACCAAGCACCGTCTACTGCTATGCAAATGCATCTAATATAGCCATTATAACTCACAAATACACCAAACAGAGCCACTTACTAACCCTTTCATTACCCTTCGATATTACCAGAATCAAGGTGCAGATGATTATATTACTAAGAAGATTACACAGAACCACATAATCGCTACTATCAATCTTTAACTTGCATCCCTTTCTTGCATACCACTTTCCGCAAATAGTGGTATCATTCATAACAGAGACAGGTCATTTTAAAACTGTCGAAAGTGGTACAGACAAAGTGGCAAGCTCACAATCATTGCAACCGGTGGTACTGACGAAATGAGATGCAATTTGAGACCATGACTGTAACATTCGGGACCTCAGTGCTAGCCTTTAGGCTATGTGTGGAGCGAGTTGTGAACTGATGGCGAGTACAGAGATTTCAGGTCGATACCTGAAATCTCTGTACTCGCCATCAGTTCACAACTCACTCCACACATAGCCAACAAACAAAATGCAATGAACAAAGGAAATCAAGGAACATGGCGAAGTGAATTTTTACAAAAACTGTAGCTTAAGATTTGACTACCGCGGCCCTGGATCGCAACAGCAAAACAAAAAATTAGGAGAAACACGGATAGGTGTTAGTAAGTAAGAGTCGGACACTCCCTTCCGCTCCACCCAGAGTGAAGAAGTCATTTGATGATTTCACATTCATAAAAAGGTTCGACAAGACAACTCATTTGTGGCAAGTGGGTACTAATAGTTTCTGCAAATTTCAGTTGTGAATCTTCAATCGAAAGATGTCCTAAAATAAACTCTTATGAGTCTTTTAGGATAGCCAAACTGAATTGGCAGTGGGCCATGCACATTGCTCGCAAAACGGATGGTCGGTGGAGCTGAAAAGTTCTGAGTGGCGACCGCGCACCGGAAGACGCAGCGTTGGAAGGCCGGTCCGCAGGGTCGCGGGTAGCCGATGTATGCAAGACGCACAAGACCATTTGTTGTGGCAACACTTGGGGGAGGACTATGTCCAGCAGTGGACGTCTTTCATCTTATCGATGCGCTATCATACTCTAATTACCACTTCTTACATCTGTAGTCATTCATGTTGAAACTGTTTAAAATCATTTTTCATAAACCTACATTGACAAAATGATTGCTCATTCGCACGAAACATATACCTCTTCTAAGGTATCTATTCATTCAGAAGCTCAGTAATCAACCCAAATATAATAACAAGTCAACTCGAAATTAATACTTCCTATAATTTTCAAAGTAAACATTAGATTCGTACTCATTCCCGCTGCATCCATCGCCTATAACTTGGACCACACCCGGTCCCTATGTCCAGTTGCAGTAATACGATGTTATTACAGTGCACCCGCGGCCTTCACGAACTTGTACCATTTTCGCAAATTGTTTCCAGTGCTTATCTAGGCACGTGCTCTATCCGCTGTTAAATTGTAGTTTTCCTTGAATCTGTGCATTAGAATTGTTTGAACTTTGAATTTTTCCAAATAAGAGCGGTATCAATAGCTTTATCGTATCAAAACTGCACGTGCACATGAGTTTGGTGTTGGTACTATTTCTCAGAAACACTTAATTTTTTCCTTACATTGAGACCACGACATACCTGAAACACTTAAATAGTGTTTTCTAATACTAAACTGTGTACAAAAACTATGTATAGACACGTGCTAAGTGGCAGACAAAAGGCTATTTGGCTAAAGTCATAGTAAAAAACTGGATCTAAATAAAAGTCCTACTTCGCTATTAAGGAACAAAAGTTGATCTAAATTTCAATTCAGATAGCAAATTGTAGTTTTTGTTACATGTATTCAGAGATAGGTGTACAATGAATTGGCTTTTAGGTGTATAATAATACATAATAGGAACAGTTACTTGTGGTTTTTTAGCTATCCATATATGTATTAAAATATAATTAGGCTATAGAAGGAGGTACGTCTCTATTTAAATTAGGATGTATTTTTTTAACTAAGTGAACTAATAACTATCTCTTGACTTCTTACTTTTTTTTATTTGTGGTGGGTTTGTTCTTAGTCTAGGTCAGATTTCAACAATTATCATGACTAAATAGTAATATACAGGGTGAATTTTTAAAGTGTGCGTGGATGGCCAAATCCGAAACTATGATGAATATCGAAAAATACTGAAAGGAGTCTCGAGCACGATATTTATGAAAACTAAAACTGCATCATTTGATTTTTTTAAATAATTGGTATTCCTAGCCTAGACTTTGATCCTTATTAATGACACTTTCGGATGGTGTAATACAGGCTGTTTTTTTTTTAAATCAACTCGTTCGATTCCTGGCTAAGAAAACAGATTCTTAAATTATACTAATATGCATACAGGATAATAGTAAATGTAGTATTATATTTTATTGATTAATTTTTGTCTCTATTTCTTTCTTCCAAGGAAACCTAAACTCGGAGACAAAACCCACCAGAACCCTACCTACCTCGACGAAAAACGCGTGAACGCAATCCATTAACTTTAAAATTTTTGAAATTCAAATCATTTGATAGTCTAACGAGCTTTTTTATATGCTTTCTTTAGATATAATGACTTGCGCGCACGAACGCATTGGCGTGCAATTTGGTCGGCGTGCGGCAAATAATCGCTACAGGCGACCGCGCGTGCAATCATGCCTTTATTTAAGGTTGGTTCTTACTGACCGTGCGGGTAATAAATTTGGAATTTATGTCGGTATAATTTTAAAGAAAATATGGACTTCCGAATGCATTGAGCAGCTGGTAGGTACATGTCTGGAAATTATAAGCTACTGTTTAAAAACCACTTCGTTCATAATTTAATTGTGGACTTTTAGATCGAATTACTAATGAGCTGATGTCAGTGTCAAGTTTTGTAACAAAACGATGTTTCAGTAATATCAGGGCCTATGTTAGGGACGAACATATTATTATAAGCTTTTTCTGGCTTAAAAAAAAGCTTAAATTAAGAAAAAACGTAGTATTTCTAATTTTAATCAACCTATTAAAAGCTTTAGCCATCACGCTACCATTCTAAGCTAATAGGCAAAGACGCTCAGACAGTGGAACCCGACCCTATCCCCAAGTGCTCAACATGTGCTGTCAGAAATGCGCGCCCGAGGCACGGACGCGCGTTTTGGCTTCTGTTTAAGAACTCTTTTGAAATTAGTATATTATTTTTGATATATGCAGTTCATGCATATTTTTATATTGGAGTGGCTTACCAATAACAAAAAATGCCGTGAGCTACTCGAAGTAATTACTGATTGCTTGAAGGAAACTAAATGTCGAAATGATTTTATTCACGAAACACGAAGAGGACTAAATAATTTTGCATCTTTACTTATTTGCCTTAACTAAAAGGTAAAAAAGGAAACTAAAAGGAAAAAGTACAATATATTTTACAGAATTTCCAAGCATAAAATTTACAATAGATTAAAACTTATTGCAAAAAAACACGAAACTTGTAACAAGCTTAGTTAAACAGTACCGATCTGTTTTATATTTTATTTGACAGGTCATAAAATTCGACTCAAAACACTATTTAATTTCAAGAACTGCCGAAATGTAAGCTGCCAGTGATTCCATTTCTCAAACCTTCACAACCTACATTTACTTTTAATTTGTTTCTATTCTTTTTCCATATTCAAACAATAAAAAACAAACACCTATCGCATAGAAAGTCGTGATACTCATATGTACGAAACTACGAGGCAATTATTAGTTAAAAGGTTCACGGTTAGCAAAGCACTCTGAATTTAAAATTTAAAACAGTAGTAGTGAATGAGAGTCGTTACTAAGATAAGAATTCAGTGCAACCAGTCGGGATGGCTGACATTACTGACGGTACACATCTGTTATACTATTTATTTGTAAAGGGACTTGCAGAATGGCTTTTTTTTGTGTATTCTTGCAGTACAATTAAGTTGGTAGAACTGAGTCTTTTCTTGCTAAAAAAGTTTGAATTCGATAGGTTAGTGAAATAAGTTAAGTGATTATACAAAATTAATGCTTTCTGTGTATGAAAAAAAAATGTAGAATGTTTCACAAACCCCCAGTTTGTTGAAAGTTCCCAACTTCTAATTTTCAATTCAGAAATATAAGTTGGAAACCATTCAACTTCACATACCTGAGCATGAAAACCTACCACAATTTAGCATTAAAATAGAGTTGGATACGATCTTAACTTCAAGCAAACCTACTTCAAACTCATACAGAAGAAATGGTTGAAACTATGAAGGAATTTTTTCAATCAAAACCCAGCAGGTACTTTTGAGTAGGTATTTATTTTTTCTACCAAACAGGATCTCTAAACAATGACCAGCCAAATGCAACATTAAAACTAAACCTAATTTAGAAAGAATACCACAAAACCCATCAAATATAAAATTCATCCCACCCGATAAAATCGCAGCTACCGTCCGTTCAATGTGAAAGGTACGTCATACGGAGCGTGCGCAAAGCGAACGATTTGACGCCTCGGGCGCAGCCGCTTCTGTAGATCCGATCGTGATCGCTCGCGGTGCGCCGGCGCTGCCGAGTTTGAGGTGAGAATAGCACCGCGGTAATGTGACAGTGAAATTATGATATTGTTTATTGAGGATTGAGGATTAAGGTGGTTGGGTAGCAGTATGAGTATCAAAGAAGAACTTTAGTTCGTCCAGAAAATACCAGTCTACAATTAGGTAAAAATAGATTGAAAATCAATAGCCATGCACAATAAAAATATTTAGTAGATATCTATGCTTCTAGCAGAAGAAGTTTATCACTATTTGAGTTTTATTGTTTGTATTAAACCAGTTTTCAAGTTCAAGTCAAGTCGATATAATTACTATATTATTATTATTACATCAGTTCACGCTTTTCCACTGCTGTACAAAAGCTTTTTTCCCCTTCTCACTGCTGCTTTGATATTGTAGCCTAATCTTTAATAAAGTAGTCTAGTTCGTTTTGCCTTTTTCAGGGTCTTTAACGAAATTATTCGAAGTAAAAAACCCTAAATAAATTACGCAATCAAGACTGTCGCTAATCAGAAAATCCAAATCAATATAAAAAATTCAATACGAAATGTCACCAAGACATAATAATCGTTTCGGTAGGTACTTTCAATACTTTCCCAATGACCATTCCAGGCCGATCAATATACGAACGCTTTTTAACTCCCTCACGATTGACGTCAATTAAATTTGATAGAGACCATTTAGGAGATTGATTAAAAATCGATACAGAAATCGATGGCGGCAATCGGTAATGAATTCGGATCGACTGACGACGAGACGTACGGAATTTTAAGTTCTATAACGACTCGTAGGGTTTATTAATAAAGTTTATTTAATAGCCATAACGAAGGTTTATAAACCCAGTATTTATCATAATTCACAGGTTGAAAATAAATTTTTATTCTTCACTAATTGATATTGCAAAGAAATCGATTGAAATAGTAACCTTGTTTTCTTTTACGAGTTCGATATTTGTACCAAATACTTGAATTTGAGTGACTTAACGGTGATTTCTATTTCCATTCAAGCCCTTTTTACTTTAGAGAGTTGGATGTAATATTTCTTATTGATAAATGCATTGCGTTTGACTTTGATAAATATTCATACGATTTTTTACATAAATTAGTAAAGCAATTAACACATCTTCTTTGTAAGTAGCTACATACTTACAAGGTGATCAGAGATCAGTAATTTATTTATGCATCTTTCTCTTGTCAATCTTGTTCTCTTTCTTCGAATATCGAATGTTTTTTTATTCATGATAAACGGGTAATTATGAAGGTAAAAAATAGAAGCGATTTTTAATCTTTAGATTCAAAAATACGTGTATTTATATGTATATAGGTACGGGTCACGCTATTAGCATGCACAATAACCGCTGGGCAACACAGTTGGGTGTGTTCTCCACAAGTGGGTGACTGAGGATGGACAGTGCTGCCGAGACCGGCCTAGGAAGAAGTGGCATGACGACCTAGACGTCTACCTCAGAAGCTGGCTCGAATTAACTTGGAAAAACAATATCTGAAAGAATTTTGGGGAAGCCTTTGTCTAGCGGTGAAAAAGCACTGGCTGAATAAAAAAAAAAGATTTACATTGTCCTTTCATTCACAATCAACACGCCCAGTGAGTCAAACTGAAAAGAGTGTGGCCAAAAATCTCACTCTGTATTTATTGGGTTCCCAAAGCCAACGGTTAGGCGTGCATCATATGGACAAAAACACGACGTCACAAAGGATTGCAGACGGTTGCAATTTATTCTAAATAACGGGATCACAGATTTATGGGGACCACTATGCGAATCTGAGACAAAAACGCGGCCGATTGACGTTTTATTTTCGAACTGTATTCCGGTGCTTAATAAGTCGGTTTTTTTCATGAGCTGTGGCACTGAAATATTTTTTAAGTTTCTTTCTGTATTTATTAAACAGTAAAAGTCATCGATGACCGAGGGTGGAAAACTGAAGCTCAATTTTATTTTATCAATTAGTAAAGTTTTGAATTTTTCTTTTTTGTATATTTTTTTCATCTTTCTTAATGTATTTGAGCCGCTTCTGTATTTCAATTCAACGGAAACAAAGATTTGTAGTAGTACATGGGCTGGCAAGTAAATAGTGGTAATCCATCTTTTTTTTGTGGATGGGAAATCACCAAAACTCCCTCCCACCTACCGGGGTCACCCTTCCGCTCTAGGTGGAGCGGGAGGGAGTGTCACACTCTTACTGACTAAAACCCATCCGTGCTCCTCCTAGTGCGCTTTGCTTTCCAGGGACGCGGTAACTCTTTCGAACAAAATCCGCAACGTGATAATTCATTTTGTTTGAAGATAATTCGTTTTCGCAGTGGTTTCGCACTAATTGAAACAGTTGCTAACACCGTTAGGGATCATAAACACTTTTTATGTCCACTTTTATTCCCAGATCGGCAAAGAAATAATAAAACTCCAATAAATCGATTTATTATCATTTTTCCATAAAAAAGTCAACACCAATCAATTTTTTTGATAAACATTATTATAAACCAACAGTTGTCGTTCGTTTAGATGAGATTTATATACAAAATCATATATTAAAAATTAATAGACCAATCGGAGTACAATATCAGCATAAATTTACATATTTATTGTACTTTAGCATAATTATTTTGTGGCCATATCTAATTTAAGTACTACCTGTTGAATATTCATACTTATTAATGTCATAAAAGCTTATTACAGTTAAATAAATTGTGGCTAAATAAATATAAAACGATGTTGTTTACGTGTCGTTTATATTTTTACTATGTCGTTAGGGACAGTAAATAAAAGTCAGATTCGTTTAAAGTTGAATGGTGAAGTAGTTGGAAGTAGAAATTTCTTATAGACTGTTAGCATTTGTATAGCTACCCTTTGTAGCAAATCAAACATAGTACCTGAAAATGGCACATCTATAACTAGTTGATATTCAAATATGTTTGCAAAATATTACTAAAAAAAAAAAGACTTCAAACCACTGTTTTTTTTGTCTGACATTATTATAAAAGTCCTCCAATACAAAAATAGACGTCTCACAAAATACCTCTTCAATTAACTAATTTTGCGCAGCTAGCTGTACTTTATCTCATTGGCTGTATCAGGTCCGTTAATTGCAACATGGCGGATTGAATCTTGCGGCGCGGAGCATGCGCCGGCGTTCATATTTGTTGTAATTTTCACGTCATTACGCATAACGTAGCGTTGGCGGTTTGTTGAAAGCGAACACAGAACAAATGGAACAGATAGGACAGTGTGAAAGTAGTTGATGTCTGGACACGATTATCTCCGTGTTGATATTTGATTTAAGATTGTGTCTGCACGCATGTTTTGCGATGTTGGCAGAATTGTTTCCAAGTTGCGATGATAGTGGTCTAGTTAACGTTAAGCCGTAACGACGTCCAAGAATATTGTATTATTTAGTGAATTTAAAAGTAAAGAACTCAAAATAATTTTGGCAATGATAGAACAAAGATAAAATATTTGCACATTTAAAATGCATGCGGTGTTTACCTTTAAGTGATTGTTGCTCTGATGTATTATAATTTATTACATGATATTTTTGACATGAAACCAGTGTGAAAAATTGTGATGAACCAATAAATAAATAAATAAAATAAAAGTAACTTTAATCACTGACAGCAATACTTTGAACAAAACTTTTTTCAACAAAAATTTTAAACAGTCTTTTTTTGAGTTATACCTAATCAATTTGACACAGACGTTTAATTAAGTCACAGATTATAAACAACAATTTTAGGCCGCAAACTTAATTAAATTAGTCACGACTGAACTCATAATAATTTATCAAATGTTTGGATCAGTTATTAATCATATCTTTCTCTATATCTGATTATATCATTGCTTTGGACAGTAGGTATTTAAATCTGAGAAGACAAACTTGAAATGATAGACCAGTTTTATCTTAACATTTTTTTTCTGTCATTTTCATTGCATATGGGCCTAAAAAAATAGTAGCTTCTTTCTAAAGTTTACTTAAAAACACTGCAAACCAACCCAGAATTCATCGAATTTATTTTTCTATTATCAATCCGTAAAAGACATAAGAACCCCAACAGGTTTCGTTTTCCTATCCAGTCCGCCCACAAGGCTATACAGCTCCAAAGATAATACTTACAGTAATCTTAAACAGCCCCACATCAGGTCTTTAACTACTGTCCTATCTGCACGAACAAGTTTTAATCTTTGACACGTAGGATTAGAGAAATGCACGGGCAATTTTCATCGCTTTTATGATAATGTGGTTACGAGTATTGCGCTCTGAACATTTTACTACTAATGCCTTCTGATATGGATGACTGTTATCTTAAATTGAAATCCAGGCTAGATGCGAAGAAAGTTTAATTTAGTGTTCGAGCTTTTTTTGTTTATGGTACCCTGGTAGGATCGAGTTTGTGTTTCACGCTTGTTTGAGCTGCAGGTTGAATTGAAGTAGCATTTTTATTGGGTAATATTCTTAGTTTGGGTATTTTAAATTATAGCTATGTTATAAGATATATCTTGTTAATAAGAGGGGAGAATATACAAAGGAGTCACTAAAATGACTCCATCGTGAGTCATTTATTGCAGGGGTTCCAGGTGATAAAATTTGTGTACTTACTGTTATTTTAAGAACAAATGGCAAATTAAAAAACAGACGTTTCTACTACGTTTTATTGGCGTTGCATATGTGGTAACTGCCTCGTTGGTCTCGTCTCGCCCCGAGCAGGGATTCGATTCTCAGGTCGGGCTAAATTCGCTGCGTACGTACGTTATTTCTTGCGTACTTGACTTATCTCAGTTGAGATGGCTACCGAGATCAAAATTGAATATTAGTAATAAATAAAGTTCTCTTTTTGTCATCAGATCCGGCACCGTTTCGGGCTGTTCGATGAAGTATGCACGTCCGGTGGCGTTCAAGTCCGTCATTGCAACTGGGTTCGATTCCTGAGAGTATCTGATAACTATGGACCACAAGTAAGTGACCTTTCAAAACAAACTTAGGCCCAAATTAGAAACATGTCCCAGGATTTTTTCTTGTAACGTGGGTGCGTTTACAAACATATAAACTCACATACACAAACAACCAGACCTGGAGAACAACTATCTGTAGGCCATACAAAATTTGTTCCGTGCGTCAATCGAACCCACGACACGCAGCGCAGCAGTCAATCGCTCGATCACTGCACCAACCGTGCCGTTAGCTCTCGATCATCGCAAAACAAATGACACCCCATGATAATCTGAGGCTCTAGACAATTGAGATTCTGTCAACGGTAGCGTAGCGAAGGCGATTGTCAAAAGGCCAAAAATGTATGGGATTGACAGATGCTATCGAAATGTCACGTGATCAAATTCCTACATTTTGACATATCGACAGTCGCATTCGCTAACTGAATGGCACATTGTCTAGGGCCTCTGGACAATGGACATGGCTAGTTTTTATTAGCTCGTCATCAAAAAAAAAAATTTGCTTGTCGACTTTGGAGTGTTAGTGCTTCTTACTATTTCAACTAATTGCAAACACTGGTGACAACACCAATAACAATAATGCCACGACGTGTTATTATAGACTTTATTTTAATAGTGCTCTACACATTTCTATGAAAAAGCATTGCATTATAGCATTATCACAGCATGCAGCATGCGGGGGCCCTAAAGTCTTCTTTAAAACTGAAATAATTGACACCATATTTGTCTTACCAGGTAAACCTAGTCTGCACAAAGGTTAAGGGTGAACCAGTCTACGAAGCGGTAAAGCCAGTGTCTGCCCACACAGAGCTGGTGGTCTACTACCTTCCCGAAAGACCTGAGGAGATGTTCTTTGTGAAGATGAGGAACAACCTTTATAGACAAACGATGGACTCTATATTAGAAGGTAACTTCAAAACTTGGATTTGTCTGTGATGAAAAGTAATCAAGGTTTAAAATATCAACTATAGGATACTACTAGACTACTTGAAGGTTCGTGAAAAAGCCTTGTTTTGATTATAATTCATTTTAGCTTAATATGAAACAAAGGTATAATATGCATATTACTATAGTAGCTGAAATGTATGCCTCAAAGAGATGTCAGCATAGTAAACGGAACCCGTTAGGGCTAGAGCCTGCCAGGGTTACGGATTTGGTTTGAAAGAGTTACCGCGGCCCTGGAACGCAAAGGGCACAAGGAGGAGCACAGACGGGTTTTAGTCAGTAAGAGTCTGACCCTCTCTCCTGCTCCACTCAGAGGGGAAGCGGAAGGGGTCATTTGATGGTTTCCCATCTATAAAAAAAGCTGAAATGTATGTGGGAACCTTATTTTTGATCAGCAAAATATTTTATCAATCTCGATTAATCAGTTAGTTTGAAAGAAATCGAAAGTGAACTCGTGTGTGTGAGTCGTTCCACACATCATGGGAACCATAAATCATGGCGAGACAGTTATTATGACGCACGCTGTGTAAAAATATTAAATTAATACAATATTTTTTCTCACCGGTTGAGCGTGGTATGGTCAAACCGGTAAAACTGTGGAGGTTTCGCCAAAACAATGTCTCTTTCCTAAGTAACTTTGTAACAGAAAAAATACCTTTTTCATTATTTCAGGTTTTCTGTAAAAATGCTTAAAATTAAAAAGATTTTCAAAATAAATCTAACCAAATAATTATTTAATAACCACCTTTAGCACGCGGCTTTGCCCTCGCTACAGTAGGCCGTCTCCAAGGGTTCATTTATATCAGTACTAAAATTGGTTGGGCTATTTAAGCATAAGAAACGTTATTAACAAAATCACTTTCACATTAATAAAGTAACGATATAACAATATTGTCAGTATAGCAAATCGTCAAATGAACCACTATCTCATCTTTGAAATGTGAAAATTATCAACAATATCTACTAGATAGAATGCGTCTCGAATGCTCCGTTTCACTTATCAGACAGTCATTAAACCGCCCCTAGTTTAAATTTTTATCCCTTTTTTAATATAAACAACTACATTATCCAGATTAACCTTACTGGTAAGGCTACTAAGTTTATGTGATAATTATTATAGTTCACCATTAAACTCCTATAAAACCGAACTACCAATATAGATATGATGATGTTATCAAAACGATAAATAGTAAAACATAATTGCATTTCGTAATACGCATTTTATTATCTAGGACTCAATTTTGTACTTAGTCCGATGTTACAGTAGACGCACTCAGATTTAGCAGACTCGTTAATTTTATGTACGCTAACCATGATGTTGGGAAAATAACATTTAGGACGATAATTATTTCGTTCGTGCATTACTATAGTTTTAAAAATATTTATAACTAGGTTTTGCCTGCTGTTTTAACCGCGTGAAAGTTGAAAATTTTCCCAAGGAAATGTGCTCTCGGGATTAAAATATTCTGTGTTAGTAATCCAAGCTATGAACAAAATAATTATTTGCCAAAACTTAGTTTTATCGTGTTTGTGTGTGCTGAGTACCTATCTGAATGTTTTTCACTCTATTCTATTCACAAACTTTCATCCATCAATAACCACTACATTTAAATTTATAATGTTATTAGGAAAAGTAGGACTAGAACGATAGAATAACGGAAACACCTTTCATATAAATACTTCCATCATAATAGCCACTGAAAGCTGGCCACCCCATAAAATTCATTTCAACTATCCTTCAATAAAATCTAAAAACCTAGCTAACGTCTTTTTTTAAAACTCTATTTACTACAAATTACATATCAGCAATTTTATTCAGATTCAATATTAAAACGTATGATTATTGTATTTTATGAATAAAATTTTCATACTGCTCATAATTACTGATACTGAACTAGTTATTAATTACAGGAACTCGATGTAGAAATTAATTTGTTCGAACTGATATTGAATTTCTTGAACTTTAATATTCTCGGTTAGTTAAATGTTTTGAGACTTCTGGTGGTCTAATAATAATTTTAGAAGCTCTCTGTTTTGTACCGGTATTTTAGCACCATTGTTGTAAAAATAATTGTTGTAGTTGAATATGTTTCGTCTAGGCAAGCGTGCTTAATCTTTGGCCACATCACCGCTTGTCATCAGGTGAGATACTCGTCAAGCGCGTGCCTATCAATAAAAAAAAAACATTTGTCTGGAGAATTTTATTATTGAAGTCAATAATAATAACACGTTAATTTGTCATTGTAAATAGGTTTCAGGTTTTTTTAAATTTATGCTATTATCTTGTGTTTTCATTTTGGGCTCTTACTTTAGTACAGGTATCGTTATTTTGGAAACAGTGCTTTTCCTATTATTCATTGCAATTCGCCAATGAAAAAGCTATATAAATACTGATTTGTTACACTGATGTATTAATATAGTTTTTTTTTATTTTTATTTCGGCCACTCTCTCGTAGCTCGTGGCTAAATAATACCAGCCTCACGAGTCGATCTTCAATGTTTAGCAACGCTTGCTGGGGTCGGTCTGTGGATGGGTGACCATCTTAACATACCGAGATTCCTCCGTGTCTCGGAAAGCACGTTACGTCGTTGGTCCCGGCTGTCATTTACAGATCTTTAGCAGTCGTTACGGATTGCCAGAAGCCAGAAAATCTGCCTCCAGTCTTTCCAAGAAGTACCGTGTTCCCCAGTTAATGGGTTGTGGAGGTCTGGTAGGCAGCCAATCCATATAAAATACTGGTATTCAACTAAATTCGATTGGAAAAGGCTAGGCTGATGATGACTGTCTTGTAGCTTAGTTTACCGTAATTTTACAAACAGTGCGCTACCATTTATTGCAATTTGCCAAACCTGTTAGTATATACAAGTATATACCTGTATCTAATAATATGCTTCATAGATTCTTAGGTCGTCGCTCCACTGACGTTTCAACCGTGCGAACTATCAACCTAATAAATCAATATGCATACACTTTATATCTATCACCAATATTCACAGAAACACGTCAAAGTGAGATTCTCAGCTTTAACTTAATTAAAAAACAGTACTAAGTCATTTAAGTGGTTATTTTCACACGATTGTAAATTAACGCGTCTCGTTAGATTTTACGAATATATTTTATTTATGTTATAAAATTAGAGTTGTATCGATGAAGTGTTGAACACTTATTTTTAAATGTCACTTTAAGTGTGATTTCACGGATAAGTAATATATTTATAAGTTAAGCAGTTTGTATTCAATTAATTAAAATGTTGTTGTGGCACAAAAAACATGACAATGTATTTTTTTTAAATAGGATAGGTAATTATTTTATTTTTTTTAAATGGTTGTAAATTATAAGAACCTTAAAATCATATTTAAATAGCTATTTTATAAAAACAAGTTGCATCTTCTGAATAATTTTATTCTAAAGAATTCATACGTCATTGACAAAAATATTTCAATAATCACCACTTTAAATATACACACACAAACATCACCAACACGGCATTATACCAAAACTATTCCATAAAACACACACACACACAAGCAAGACATCGCGACATTATTCCAAAGCGCGATACAGTCGGCAGATCAAAGAGAATTCCTACTTGGATTGCGTCGCGGTTCGGTAGTCGGCACTCCTGATCGCTTTTTTATTGTTAAGCTGTGCACACTGTGCTGAAATAAGTTGCTTTCGCATAATAAAAGTTACCCGGCATTTGAGGGTTAATTTTCGTGGGCAATGTTAGAGTAATTGCGAACTTTACCTGTCGGTGAATATTAAAACACTATTTCCAAAATCAAAACTGATTTATTCAAATTTCGCCGAGTACAAACACTATTGAACGTCAACGTTTACATAAATTACAGTACCCCAACCCGCCCGTCACAACTTCCTAGTGTTTTAGTGATAAGTAATGAATGAGACTCGAAATCTTATTATCACAACATCTTTTGCATTGTTTATTACAGTCACTTATTGAACGTAAACGTTTACAAACAGACAGTTCCCCAAAACGTCCAAAAGTGGTTACATTACTAAGTGGTGACTTAGTAATGTTTTAGCAAAATAAAAATGTTTCAAGATGGCACTTGATATTTTGTATATGTTGCAGTCAAAACTCATAACCAGTCAAGAGTACTATTGACTAGCAAAATCAGTCAAAAGTACTTTTGACTGATTTTGCTAGTACAGTTAAAAACGTCATTATGGTTAACACCCCGACTCAGATTACCCTGACTTGGATAGGTTAGGTTAGAAGGCTAAGGTGGGATCGAAGCGGAGCGGAGCTCCCGCCGGAAGCGGGGCTCCGTCGATCTATCTTAGCACAGTTGTTAAGCAGTCAAAAGTACTTTTGACTGCAACATATATAGTATTCAAAACACCCTATGCCCCATTTTTTTTTATCCGATATTAAATCATGCATAGAAAAGTACTTTGCGAATTAATTTTTACCATGTCGCAAGCATGAAATGGATCTTCTTATTCCGTCTTTGTCCTTCCATTTAAACAGAAATTACAAAACAGAAAAACGAAAATATATTTTCCATGATTGGCTTATCTTCTTTCCAATAACTAAAAACATTATTGTTATCTACCATGGTTATTGCAGAGATACCTTTTACAATTTCATGAATATTTTCAATATAAACGCAGCTTTATACCAGTTAAGTTACACACAGTTTGATAACGCGGCGGCTTCGTTTGTCCCTATATTGATCAGATCGCACAAGACCGTATTATGAATACTGATCTAAATACAATCTTTGTTTTTTTTTTTTTTGTATATAAAGGGCATAATTTGGGTCATTTTGCTATCCTGTAATATTAATTTTCAAATTAGATTTACAACTAACGGTATACGAGGTACAACAAAAAAAAATAGTAATATTTTACTTAAAATTTATAATGATGCTCATAGTTTTACTTTTTTTTTTTGTGTAAGTAAAAATAATAATAGGCTCACAGTTACAAAATATTATCTCGGTTATTATATGACAATATTATCAATCTCATATTTTATTCAGAGTTTTAGGAGAAACACATTAATTTATTTAATACCAAGCAACACACCCCGCTTAACTTATATGCAAGTACAGAGATCTCGTTTTATATTATGAACCTTATCGTATTCTATAAAAAACCCACAATTTTCAATCGCAGACCGAGTAATTGAATAAATAAATTAAAATCCTATAAGGCTGTACATCACTACGCAAATAAAGTAGGCAAAACGAAGCGTAGACAGTCGACCAGCTAGAGATGTTATCGTCCCCCCATCTGTCCGGTCGCCGCTCCATATCTAGCGTTTTCTATCCTCCCATCTTGAAATACACCTACCCTTACAACGGATAAAGAAATAACCTATCCTTGATCTAGAACACAAACACGCCGCTAATTAATACTTGCCATTCGACGTCACTATCAAAGATTTATAGCAATCCATTATAATTCTGCGGAAACTTCAATGCGAACAACTGAAGATCAACCTTCAATAGTAAAAGTCGGAATTGGGGACGCCAATTAAATCGTATCAAAGAAATTTTAAGACGGCTCTCAATAAACATAAACTGTCCAAAGATCCATAGCGAAATTTACGGTTGTCAATTAAATTGGTTCATTAAAAATTTTTGCTTGATTGGAATTATATAAAAACATTTGATCTGAATTATAAAAACCGCCAACTGGCCGTCTAATCACCGTAAAATTCGTTCGGAATTTTATCGATGGTAGGTTTTCGAGAAACTAATATCAATAAAGAGAAAATATTCAATTTTGAAGAATGATAATTATGATGTTCTGTGTAGTCGGTGAAGAATTTATAAATTATGACTTGAAATGCCTCATGGAAGCCGAGTTTAGGAGATTTGTTGCTTGTTAGCTTAGAAATATATTTTAATATCTGATAATGAAGCCTGATTGAGTGATATCTATAAAATTGATTGTTGTTGACGTATCAACCTGTTTAATGCCTTCACCCTTCGTGAGAAAAATATAGCTCTATAAATAAAGCAGCGATCGTGTCTGTCTGTTCGTTGAAATAATTTTCAATATAACTAATGTGCTCGATAGTTTAAAGAAAGTATTGGTGCGTTATTCTTTTTATTGGAATATCTATTCCATTATATAGGCTTGAGCATCGACAGACGATTGAAAGATCGTGAGTTTAAATAGCTTTGCTCTCATTGAGCATAGTGTATCGTTTTAATATGATAGCCGATGTTTAAGAACCACACCACGTATGTTTTGACCATTAAGTTTTTGATTTCCATAATTTTCATTAACCAACTCTCATCTTTCACAGATTCACCGCTAGACCTATCCACGTCCCTCCTATCGAGGGTCCTTCTTCCAATTTCTCCTCCTTCAGGAGCAGAAGATGAACACAAATCTGTATCAGGAGACTCCCTCACGTCATCGTCAGCCGGTTCTTCAAACGAACTTCTGGATATGACTCCTAAAATCCAAAGAAGACCAGCAAAGTCTGAAAGAGCGCTGCTACCCTGTGAAGTCTGCGGGAAAGCCTTTGACAGACCGTCGCTGTTGAAACGCCACATGAGAACACATACTGGTTAGTATAATTTCAATTTCAATCAATCCTTCATCGACAATTTTTATTCAGAAGACAGTTAGATGACCTTAATTTTAAAAACAACATTTTTTAATTTTTTTTATAATATTAAATAATAATCACATAAACCTTTACTGGCACTTTTCATAAGTGCTCGTGACGGTTGCCATAAGAAAAGATTTGCCTTTCAGCAGTTGACTGTTAGATGTTGCATATTTTGCTTTGATTTCAATTCTTACTAATTAACAGCCGATAGTGAAATTAATAACTGAAAACCAATTTATTCAAATAATTTGTCATATCTTCTGCCCAATGAAGGTTTTTAATTTTAATCCCAAGCTCCAGTGGCTTTTCTTATCCTATCCTATATCATGTGCATTAGCTGCAATAACAAGTTATTCATTTATACTTTACAGCAGTTATTTATTCATATCACCGATTCTAAAACTGATTTTATTTGCTTCCAACCCAATTAGTTGTGTCCAAATCATAAATTAGAGCATTTTAATCAGATTGATTAACGTGCATAAATATTGTATCAATTATTTCAACTAATAGATTGTTTTTTATGTTTGTTTGTAAGTAAAATTCTGAGAAATGGAAAAATTTAATAAGTGGAGAATTTATATATTGCTGTATCAAGCATAACCCCAGACGAAAGCTAGTTTAAAATCTAATAAATTAATAATTTGCCCATAAATTGTTGCGATCCTTAATTAAAATAATCAAATCTGTATGGATTCATCGTAAATAAAATTTTAACGAACAAATCGACTACTGTAATATACTGGCATGTCGTACTGGTTACATAAACAACATCTAGATTTGTAGACTTTTATTACATCTACGTTTTATTTATAACTTCGTTTAGAGAGCTTGATATTTGCAACTTTATTGCTCTTTGAGAATTAACATCTACAATTTCTACATACTAATATGTCAATGATGTCGGCAGTATTTGGAATCAGTCAGTTTTCGTGAGTACCTAACTATTGAAAGCAATAAGAAAATCGTAGGGTAACTGGAAAATCATAATATATCTGGATACAGCATTCCAGACTATGTGTCTAAAATGCTGTATCCAGACATATTTAGTTACTCACGAAAACGGACTGATTACAAATGCTGACGACACCATTGACATATTAGGATGTAGAATTGTATACGTTATTTCTCAAAAAGCAATAAAGTTGCAAATATCATCCTAAACATTTCCTATAATTTTAGGTGAAAAGCCCCACGTGTGTATGGTCTGCAACAAAGGGTTCAGTACGTCTAGCAGCCTGAACACACACAGAAGAATCCATTCAGGAGAGAAGCCTCATCAGTGTCAGCATTGTGGGAAGAGATTTACCGCCAGCTCCAATCTTTACTACCATCGAATGACGCATATAAAGGTACGTTATCAACTTTTTATTTAAAAAAAAAAACAAAAAACATCAATTAATAATGAAAATGTTCCGAAATGATTATGCCGTTGAAAGTTGCAGTCGAAGCCGATCGCCACTTGCCCTAAATAAAAGTGGTATTTTTTAAACAGTTCTAACGCTTTGGTCGTTAAATAGACGACTATTTAGCAACCAAAGCCATAGACATATATTTATTAACGAAAAAAACTTAAGCCTAATATGAGATTTTTAGCAGCCATATTGATTTATATAACCAGAAGTCCAAACAACTGTTATTTTAGTTAGGTATGTTTAATTTCTTAATGCATCATTGAGTAGAATTTTGTTTGATAAACAGCTGTCAAATAGAATTTTAGTATCCTTTCATTGATTTCAGTCTTATGTCTGTGACTATAGTAACATCGTATCAGCGACAGCAAATATCAAACAGTCCAAATTCAGAAGTGCGAGGTCATATTTAAGAGGACGTTCTGAATCTGCTATAAGTACGGTAAAATAACAATAAGAGTATAAATATTGACGTGTTTCAAAAACCCTGAACTCGAAATACGTAGTAAAAAAAAAACAACGGAAAATTTTGGAATGGTTAGGGAGTAATTTCGCACGAGTTGCTTTATTTATCAGTATAAAAGTACTATCATTTATGTGGTTAAATACAATATTCATTTATTGCGCTATCGTACACAAACATGACAATTTATATTAAATTATACGTCTTACGAATTTTCGATCAGGTCACGTGTCCTGACGCGAATTAAACATTTTTTACCCATCCCAAAACGTGCACAACGTCGCTAAAAAAGTTTTCACTTCAAAAACACTTATCAAGCAGTCTTAGGGCGCTTTCAAATTTGCCGCAAAGTGACGCGCGGTGGCAGCGCGGCTTCAGCGCTGCCGCCGCGCTGCTTTGTTAATTCATATAAATAAAAAATTACACCCGCAAAAAATAAAAGTTTCGTCGTCAGAGTCCATCGTAAAACTAAATGTATAACACTATGATGCTCGAACCTAGCGGTTGCAGCGCGTCAGCTGCAGTCGCGCTGGCACCGCGCGGCTCTTTTCGGCTAATTTCAAGGCGCCCTAATGCAGTTGGTTGCATCGAAGTTTGTGATTGAACTAGAATAGACGCCACGTTTTTTGAAAAAGTAAATATTGTGTTATTTTGATATTGTGTCTGTACTGAGTAGCAGCTACAAAACAACACCCTTATTAATTTAATCTGACCATACACTTCTGGAACAGGGTGTTCCAGAAGTATACATAGTACTAATTTACAACGTGGCTAATAATTTATTTTTGAGTTTTTCACAATAGCTATAATAGCTGACAGAAAATCATTTTGTCTAGAGCATCTTCCAACAGAAACATACGGTATCACCATTGCTTCATTGACTCTCAGATATAATATTCCCAGATCAGTATACCTCATCCCTTTGTTATGGTCTCATGTTATATAGTTCACACACATCTTTTCTGTGCGTGTGCGCACCGGGCCGTAGAAGTCATGCCTACCGGACCATGCCCGTGGGAATAGGTCGGAGGTTGCGTTGATTCACATAAAAATCACTTCATTTTTTATATGATTGCACGTTCGATTTCGCTTAGGAATCAGTGCTAATTCATGGAGTTTACTCTATGAGTTTGTTCTTCGAGTATTTCTATTTTTGCGGCTGAATGCCGAAATTGGTTTGCACATTTTGAAATGGTCGTTTGATACCTAAGCATAAAACAAACGTTGTAAGTCTTAGCAAAAAGATTAGGGACATAAAAGGCACACTATAAATTATGTGTTACTTATTTTAAACTTAAAATTGTACGAAGTTAAAACTGACTGTTTCAACTGCTTTACACAAGTTACTTCTTCAAAGCGTTTTTTATAGTTTTTTTGAAATATTATGATATATAGATTAATTAACCGCTTGAGCACTGACATGTGAAAATTCCCAAATAAAAAATAGTAAATAAACATTAAATTCGCGATAATTTCGCGGCACACAGGTGTGTCGGCAGTGCTCGAGCGGAGCTGTCTTTGTTTATATTCTTTACAATATAATACTATAAGTATCCGATTCTTTAGTTTTATTATGTTTGTAAAATATCGCTTGGGGTAGTCATAAACTTACCTACCTTAATAAAATTTATATAAAAATACATTTGATTTGAATTTATTTTGTGATAACCAGTTAAGGAATGATATTATAATATTGTATTTAATCTTGCTATTACGTATAAATTTTGTTTAAGAATACTTTCATGGTTTTGCATTATTAAGATGATAGTTTATTATCATTTATATTTGATCCCAACAATGGAGCTGTTTATTTAAATTAACTTATTTTTTGTTCATTTTGACGTCAAATGGTATTGTTTGCCTCCAAGTCTGAATTGGACAGGTTTTCATTATTAAGAAGGACATACCTACACAGGAAAACCTAATAAAACTTATAACAACATCAACAATATTAACATCGATCGAAGTCTCTTACAAGCAAAAATTTATGTAGGTACCTATAGTTACAACGCGCAACGTCACGTATTCAGCCTAACATAATCTCCTCTTGATAGGGTATTTTACTGAAAAAATCTTTTAAGTCCGTCATTTTACATTTCCAAAAAATATTGGAGACGTATTTTTTCTTAATTCACGTAAACAAAAAATTAAAACGATACAGAGCGTTGAAAATACGCGTTACGTTACGTCGTCGTTAAAAATTGTACCATCATGGACGTCACGCGTATTTCCCTATTCACTACAGCGATAAACATAATCGTCAAAAAATTATTAGAATAAATGTTACAGGTATTGTTGACAGATTGAGAGAAAGGTCACATTTCCACCTGCAACCAGGTCGCATGCAAGTTGCATTACATTGCGGGCTACCGAAGTATGATGTGATCAATCGTTCGTTAGTGCCCCGCAATGTAATTAAACTGGCATGCGAGGACCTCGGTGCATGCAAGTTAAAACGCGTTCTGAGATTAGTATGAAACGTCGAATGTTTGTAAGAAACAAACATTCGACAATCGATAATATATCATTTTACTAATATAAAAAACTGAAGAGTTTGTTTGAATGCGCTAACTTCTGAAAATACCAGTAGGATTTGGAAAATTATTATTACCTATATGTGATAGCCAACTTCATGAGGAAGGCTATTGGCTATACGGGAATGTGATTGATTGACCCTTTTTTTTTTTTCCCCGCTCTGTGTGGAGCGGCAAAAAACAGGATATGCACGTACGAAATCGCAAGCAAAACGTAGTAATTTATAATTAAACACTGATGCTTGAAATAAATCAACAACCAAGCTACCATTATTACTGCAATTACGGAAACCTACATCGATTGCAGAGCATTTGCGAAATCCAATAAAAAAAATTGTTTTATCCTTGAAATCTAAACAATGAGGTCCATTACAGTTTTTCTAATGATAATTCACATGAACGCATCCTTTTTCATTACGTTGTAGCTTAGTGAGGGACTTAATTGCTAGTTTTTTTATGATACTGTGTAGCTTGCATGCAATAGGTATTGCTGTGCGTTTAACGTTACACAGGTCCGTGATGGTTAAATGGTGTAATGCACATTATGCACAATACGTTATTAATTGCTATTGTAAGGATGTTGCAAAGATTAGCTGGGTGATCTTGTTTGTATCCTACTTGGGAAATGACGCTCTGAAATTTCGTAGTTTCGTACTTGAAAGCAACAGTTTTTACTTAAAATAATGAAAGAAGTTAGCTACTTGCTACATACACATAAAATAAAATGAAAGAACACTAAAGAAAGAAAGAACTGATAGACAGATTTCATAGAGGTACTCATATTTACTTACTAAGCTTGTGAAACAATTTTAAGAACTTTGTAAAAAACAAAGTTCCTTTTTCTTATTGTGATTGGTGTTTAAGGCTAGTCCTCAACATAAAACATTGTTTCTTCAAATCTATAATAAAGCTGAAGAGTTTGTTCGTTTGTATGAACACACTCATCTCTGGAACTACCAGACGGATTAAGAAAATTATAGCCATATTCATGTAGAAGGCTAGGCAATACGCGAACGGAAAATTCGAACGCGGAACGAGAAAAACGGGATATGCGCGTACGAAGCAAAAGCTGATCTTGAATAAGAAGTCCAAAACAAAACATCGCAAAACTAATTAAGAACTCTAACAAGAACAAGAAAACATTCTTGATTCTTCAACGTAATTAAGTATGGCTCTAAGTGTTGATAATACACAAAGTGCTACACTACGGTTCGGTAAAGCCTTACATTATACTGTGGAGTTACTGTGCTCAGTTCCCATAACGCCCCACCTTAAGTTTTTACTTATTTAACTATGACCTCATGTGTCCGCGACTTAAGAAAATCACACAAGTGTATACGGTCAGTGGGCACAGGGCTGTCGCAAACAGGCGTGAGGGTTAAAAAAGTAGACGATTGTAGAGGAGCAATGAAAATTATTGGAAAGGTCTAGTGTCATTAAATAAATAAGGTGTATTTTGTGTTTGAAATTCTGAAAGAGAAATACGTTTTGTGATGATTGAAAAAAAATGGTAAAAAATCGTAACTTAAATTAAACTGAATCAAAACAATTGCTTAAGCGCTGATTTTACATAAAAAACATTTTTTTAATAAATAATAAATATGGCGCTTCGACATGATTTGCTACACAAAGATGCCAAACCACCAGGTAAATGTTATCTGAATATTGTAAACTTAGCTCTAAGTATAACGTTTTTATGTCTGGAATTCAATGAAGACATATTAACTCGCCAAGAAAAAAATACAACCAAATTGAAAACTCTTCCTTTTTTTGAAGTCTGTTAAAAATACAAACCAAAAAAACATTGCTAAAATCTGTTGCAAAGCTTAATTATCATCGATTATAATCAAGAAATACAAGAAACATATTTATACTTATAAAACCATACGTCACAATAAAACAAAAAACAAAAAAAAGAAATACTCCCGTGATCTACATCCCTTATTCCTTAAGACGCACCTGCGGTCACAGGTAGTTACAGTTAAGTAAGGGCCAATAAATTGCAGGTCAACGTGGGAACTGCTATAGTCATCGACTGTGACGCATACAGTGATGTATCGACGATATGAGACAATGCTGAAATCATTAAAGGCAATCGGATAAATTATGCTGAATGGCGTACTTTCTTACTTTGATTTGTTTTTGTTTTTGAATTTTTATTTTTGATATATTACTGTTTTTTTTATTTTAATCATAGGAGTCTTGTGAATTTGACTGGCTATTTGATGAATATACTCACTATTATATCAACACTGTAAATAAAATAAGCCCTGAAGTGTTTTTTCAATTTTATTTTCGCTTCGTTCGCAAAGGCATTTTATTTTGTATTTCCTTTATTTTATTTTTTTTTACCCTTTTGGTTTCCTGAAATGTTATTACCTTAATACCCGAAATTTTGTGAAAATAACACAGTAATTAATTTGATTCGAGATAAAAATCTCGTAATAAAATCATACGTGCGTTCATAAACAAAAGACTCGGGTAGTGTTCGGGCTTAAAACGCTGCGTGCCAAAAGAGCGTAAGTTCATTTGCTGGGTTTAGAAATACATGTAGCTACTTAAATTATATTTTAAAGACACAAATTATTTAAAGGCACAATGAGTCTTAGGTAGCGACAAAAATATAGGTACCATTTTTTTGCATAAATTAAATATGAATGAATAATCACGCTTTTATTTCCATACATCTATCTGAATTTTCACGCACTGACATACGTCCTTTTGACATGGTAGTGTGCTATAGGTTCACATACGATCGTGTGAACCATATGTCCACGGTCTGGTGCTCGTGGCGTCTTCGGCAACGTCTTTTGCTTACGATACGGTCCGTGAACTCATGGGAACTTGAATTTCGGATGTCTGTTAAAAAACGTTTTTCTACGACCCGAATAGGTATGGTTTTTAAATGAGTTAAACTTTTATATTTGTATGTGACAGCCCTGGCTAAAATTGCACCAGCATATAATTGAATAACAAAATATAAAAAAAGCAAAAATATAACGTATTTTCTTACGACTTATAAAGTCGTAAGAAAATACGTTATATTTTTGCTTTTTTGTGGATAATTACTGTTTACTATTGAACTTATAAAAAAAATAAATTATGCATCACAATTTAAAACAATTCTCATAAAAAAATCGCTAATTTGTCCATTTAAAAAGCTAATTCGCCTTAATCATTCCCAATATCAATAAACATATAATGACGGACCGATTAACATTAATTTATTTAATCGGTCCGAATAGAAATTAGATTCCTAGTCCATTTATTTGAATCAAAATCTAGATTAGCCGCGCATTTGAAGTAAAGAAAATTGATAGAGCATCCTTTATTCGTTCGTCTTTGATCGATCGGGCATTCTTCGTCGTAAAATGGATCTTTTCAGCTGTCACGGCCCTGAGCTGCAGAATTAAAGTGGACAGTATGGAAGGCTAGTTAAGTATAGGAAAGCTAAATAATAATGCAGCCTTCACAATAGCTTGATGGAATCGAGTGATACACAATAGCCAGGAGTTTGGTAGGTATATTTTATGGGCTAGTTATGGGATGTAATGTATGGGCCTTTCAGGATTTGGTTTATATTTTGCGCTATGAAATTGAAGTGCTAGGTTCTCTTGTTGGTGTATTATTAAAGGTGGATAATGTAACAGAAGCTTCTGTGTTCATGCCGCTTTCTAAAATTGTGTGAGTCGGACTGTAAATATGTATGTATATTTCTTTGGCATGCTCTGTAGCCTAAACGGCTGGAGGGATTTTAGCTTGAGAGGTGTCGTTAGATTTGTCTAGTTGTGAGAGTGACACTGGGTAAATAAAAATTAAAATTGCCGATTTTTGGAGCAATTTTATGTCTTCAAAAAAAAAACATCAAAACCTATCGAGTGGCGTATCAAAATAAAGGGCTTGAGGAGAGAATTCTAAAAATGTAAGTCTCTAAAATGTTAAAAAAAATACTATCCGACCGCTAAAAACGACTGAACAAACATCTTTCACTGATCCATACTCTTCAAGCTACGCTATTGCTAAAGTCATAGTCATAAAATATATTTAACCTGAAAAAATGCACACTTACTAACTAATGTTCAAAGTGAAAGAATGAACTAGTAATTAATGTTAAAAGAAGTTCCGTTCCAAGACGAAAGTTAAACGAAGAAACCCTCACATTAAATTATATTTCAAAGGTGTGTAATGTCGTCAGAATGTCGGCAACTCGTATCACCTGTCACGGCTGACACACGAATATCTCGCCGACCGACAAGCCATAATCGACATCACCTTTTTAACTAAAAAACTTTGAGATTGTCGCCTCATTGGTTTACAAGCTGTGATATACAGACTTCGAGGATTTAGAGACGATTTCTAAACACGTTTACCAAAAAAAAGAGGAGAAATTTAGAACTTTTTTCAAGTCGCCTAATTGACTAATCGGTGATCGGAATAGTATCATGTTTGTTGGCTAGACGAGAATAATGACCTTTGTTAGTAAAAAAGAAAACTAAAAATTATTTCTTAATACATTTGTTTTTTTTTTGTATTTGGAGATCACAAACAGACGAATCGTTATACCTATACTTTTCTTTTAATCTCTTGCAATACTCCGCAGACTCTATTCCTTTTCTCTGTAATGCACATTTCAGTATGTACCTACAAGGTTTTCAAAACAGCATTTCTTTTACCTACTTTACCAATTTCATACCCAACCTGGTCTTCACCACCGTTGGGTAAAATGGTACTTCCTTACAACCAGCGGTCATCTGCGCGTGCGCTTGACACTTTTCCACTCGTTAGAGGTTCGTTATTTGTTTGTTGTCAGTCTGTCTGTTCGTCTGTCACGGTGTTGCGTCCCTACAATTGGTTGCCGCACAAAGAGGCGAAATTGTGGTCCATTTGATGGTCGAAAAGCGAGCTAGTCTTAAGAGCAAATCCATTGTGTACTATTTAGCGAAAACTCAATTGACATACATTATTAACTCGAATTTTATTAAACGAGATCAGTATCATTAGGACTGATTACTCAAATCTTAGTAAAAATATTGCTTGCTGAGCTTGTGTTTCAACAATATCGTCATTTAATCCAAAAGACGTCTTCTGCTGGAAGCTAGCGTTCACAGTATCAACGTGTCAATTCTACCAAAAAAAAATCAAACTGTATAGTTTAGACCAAAGGACCAAATATTTGAGAAGCTACATCGGCCCTTCTTGCAAAGTTTTATAACTTAGACCACACAATTTGAGTAACAAGGAGCCAATAAGATTGGTAGTTGTCTCAAATCAGAATGTGATTTGCGTTTGTCAGCACCAGTACCGACTGACACTTGGTCAGCCATTGTGCACTTTGTTTTATAGGAATTGCGTTTAATTATATTTCCGTCACAATTTATTAAAGATATCGAATTTTGACCTTTAAGTAGATTATGGCTTAAAAACAATCCAAATCTAAATGTAATTAAAATAATTACAAGTACTTTGGTATATTTTTTACAAATAAATTTCATTTTAACAGAAACGCATGTTTTTAAAAAAAATAATAAATAGGTACTTGAACTATTTTCTTTTGATCGGAAAGGAGTTAGCAAGGGTGAGGAGCTAAATAATAACAGCCGCACGGGTCGATTTTCAAGGTTAAGCAATGCTTGTCAAGGCCGATCCGTAGATGGGTGACCATTTTTACACACCGAGAGTCCTCTGTGTCTCCTTGGGTAGTAAACCAAAGACTGTATTGCTATTAGAAAACCAAAACAAGCCAGTATCATAAAGTCGTAATCGCCAGAGAGAGAGAGAGACAGGTGGCAAATTCATTGCATGTTTCCTTTAGTCCTTAGATATTTACGACAGGTAATAGAAGCAGCTGATACTGATACGCCATCTTGGATTTTGTTCTTTCATTTACGATTGGCCGAGATTTATACTGTCACAAATTAGATACACCAATTTTTTTTTTCGTGAGAAAGTTTAATCCTACTGTGTGAATTTATTTCGAGAGATTTAATATAGATTAATTGAATGTAGTAAATTGAAAGAAAATCCAACTGTATACTTATAATAACTGCAATATGTCTTCAAACAATGGTAGAAACAGGTCTAAAAATTGAAGTAGATTAACGGCAGCTTTTTTAATCAATTTAGTTAATCAAATTAAATAATTAATAAGAATAAGGATTAAGATTAATATCTGTCATAAAAATGTTGCCAAATAAATCTGTTAATTTTTTAAGCCATTTTTTAACTACCAGGCATCCTGTATAAGTATTAATAAATTATTCTAACAATGAGACATAATGTATAAAGGTCGAATAAAATATATTTATCCGGATTAAATTGATACAAGCTTTTACGATCACATATTGCTTTTATAATCTCATTAAAAAACTTATTGGTGGCCGGTGCGTGTGCGCCTGACGTGTGCACCTGCCCTAATAAGGGGTCTAAAAATCGGTTAAAAACGGTCTTCTTTCGCATTTATGGGTTAGATAGTGAAAGACATTTCGATAGTAGTCATTTCTGTGTTAATTTAATGTTTCTGTGGTGCTTTGGGGTTGCTTTGATCGTAAGTTTTCGCGGGAGTTTGAGTTTTCTTGCAGTTTGACTATAGGGTGGTGGAGTCACGCACGTCAAGTGGTGTGATTGGCTACTGAAAACTTATTTAACTAATGCTAGATTACGCGCGTTTGACAATTTGTCACAATTATTATGTGATATTTTTCGTTCGAAAAACTGGGCTTTAGATGAGTACCTACAACAAAATCAGTAAATATTTATCACACGCGAGTATTCCTTACCTGTGACGAATTATTTTGATGTTATCACCTAAGTATTTTAAACATTATAATTATAACTTGTATAAAAATATCTTAGGCAATTTTACACAAATTCTTGTTCATTTATAAAAATATATAGATGAAGCATTACTTTTGAGAGATGACACTAAAAAAAACATAACTATTTAATCATAACCTGACACATCAAAGATCAAAATGAAACGGTAAAAAATATGATTTAGTTAATTGAAATGAAAACAAGCCGCATTAGTTTGGCGAGAGTTACATTCCAACCAACATAATTAGGTCCACATAACATAATACACAAGTATCAAAACCATAATTCCACTTGTTTTAACAGGAAGTCGGTTTAATGAATTTTTATTGGGTATCGGAGACTTTCGAATAATGAAATCTGGGCGTTATATGACGACTAGTTTATGTCTATATCTGTCGACTTTGACGTCTGCCGTCCATTTCGATTGAATATATTATAGTCCAAGACACAGGGGCGTCAGAAATTACGATGTTAAATATGTGATAAATGATTTTATTTAATAGGATTTTTAATACGATCAAACGGGGACTGTGTTAGTGAAATTAAATTCAAAAGGTAATTTTCGCCATCTTCACCACGCCTGCAAATTAGATAGTAATAGCTAGTATATAGTGCCGGGCTATTATGCCAAAAAGTAATATATGCTTATTAATCTATGTAACGGATTTCTCAATTAGTACTCAAATTAAATTGCTATTTTACAACGCAGCATCCATAAGCATTATACCTATTTCAACACTAAAACTGTATCTCATACTCCAAAGCACACACCTACTAATCTTTGACGGATTACATCGATAACACGTTTTTTCATCTACCTGTCTCCGAGCCTACGATCAAGTAATTAACAAGAGAGAAGTTGACAATTTAAACTGGTACAGTTTTTTTTTTATTATACTTCGGAATTGGGGTCCAATCACCAATCGTTTGTCTGTATGCATATAAAACAAGCTCCGGATCAAACCGTTAGAGTAAAACGTCTTAATAAATATTGTACTTGTGTTGTAATTCTATCGTATTGAAGATTTTTGTTGGGAAAAGTATCGATACGTAGTGGCTGTCGAGTTTTATCGATGACTTTTGACGAATTTGTATTTGACGTTTTTAAAAATGGTCTTACTTTGTAGGTACCTTGTATTCCTAATTAAGTATTGATATTACTGGATTTGATAAGGTATCCAGTGCAAATATTCGAAAAGCCTATAAATATAAGGCCTTTGTGCCTTATCTTTAGTATAAATTAAACCAAAATATCTGCAAAATACCTAAGCTAATCGAAACCTTCGCAGATTGTGAAACACGGTAACAAAAGTATTCATATCGATACTCGGGAACAGGTATCGTTATTAATACCGGTAGTCGTACTCGATTCTTGCGCATTTATATCGATGTTAATTTCAAATCCCTATTGATTCGTTGTCGGTATTATAGAAGTGTAGAAGAGTGTTTTTATTGACACACTTTTTTAGATCTTATTTGTGAAAACGATGTAAACCGACGGGTTTTATCGCTAATTGATTTTGATCTACATAGAAGTCGATGTGTATCTATCGATTGATCGGATTTATTAATTTAGTATTTGTCTTCTTAGAAATAATCAGTGTGTGAGTTTCACTAAATTGCGGCGTTAGTGGGAAAAAAATGAATAAAATAACTATTTAATTGTTATAAAGGCGTCGTGTATTTTGGTAAGAATTTTTGCGATTGTCTAGTATAAACATTGTTTTATTTCTTTGTTCATCAGTGAAAGTAATCGGTGGGACATGACTTCGGTGCATTTTAAACAGCTTTTTTACAGAAAGAAAATGCGTAGGTACCATAAGTATTAACAATCCCTTTTATACGATATGTATGTACTTCCATATCTCTGCTACAACATCCGTCCCAGTATTATCTTGTCAAAGATCATAAAAGTTATAGTTCAATTGTGAAATCGTTGTAATCACAGAATCACTAACTTTGTACATTTTAATATTTTACGAAATGAAAGGGGCCACATGTTTGTATGGGATTGTTTACGACTCGAAATCGAATGTATGAGAATAGACCTACTTTACGAGTTACCGGGTATTTGTAGCGATATTTATAGAATCGGCCCGTTTGATGTCATAGGAAAGTCGCATGTCTTTATGTATTACAAGGGTTTTATCGCGACTGCATGATCTCGGTACTTTTCTGTTTACGCACCGCTTAGAGTACCGTATAAATAAATGAGAGTTCCTTCTTGAGCGTTGAGCTAATGCTACTTGGGTAGCTGATTTTATATAATTTATTTTAATGTTTTAAATAGGTCGAATTGGTCGTAGAAAAGGAACCCTCCGTTTTTCTTTTCTTTTGGTATTGACTAACGACGGGGTCGTTACCAATAGTCAAAAACCAGAAAATCTGCCACCAGTCGTATTACCCAGTTGCTCAGTTGGTAATGTCAGATAGGTACTCCATGTAAAATGGTATTTTGCTGCATACAATAGGGATGATTTGTGGTAAAAAAATATATGATTCTATTTAGTCCGTTAGTTAGATTATGGAAAAATATTGGACACGTATTTATAGCTGTATCAAATCAATAAAGAAAGACGAAGATAAAACGCATCAAAGATCAGAAGTAGGTCTTGTGACGTCATGTGTAGATAAAAAGTTTACTTATATGTGACGTCACACCAGTTTTCAACGTACTGTATCGTTTTAATTTGTTGTTTACATGACAAAAAAAAATACATGTCTAATATTTTTTTGGAAATTTATCTGACGGACTTATTAGATTTTTTTAGTCATCTATACCCTTTCAGATTGGAGGCCGACTCAAACACATTTGGGAATAGGCTAGGCAGATTTTGGGTCGTAGGGAAAGATGGTTCACTTCTGATTTCCCAAACTGGACTAATGGTTTATTCATCATATCGTTGGATAATCATCATACGAGCCACTATCGGATATGAATTAGCAGTAGATTAATAAGTAGAGTACAGCAAAAACATAATCCAAATTATACACCTCCGTCGACATTAAAGTGGCACATGGCAAAATGCCTGGCAAAAAAGAAGAAACAAAAAAAAAAATCAAATAACAAATGATCAAACAATTTCACCTTACGATCGTCAGTAGCTCATTTCATTTACTTACATTATAATTGCACAAACGATCCGGGTGCATTTTTTCTGAACTACACTGTACACGTTAACCGCCGTACATCGCGTGACAATTGTCAGCTAGCAATACACTTGATTTACAAATAATTGACCCAATGTTGTAACGAACAATCATAATTCATTTTAATCAACCACAGACGCGTGCGCCATCTTGGATTTGTGTAAGTTTTTTATGTTGTAAAGAAATGCGTGCAGCTAATATTTTCCGCTTCAGTTGGCTGTAGTGTGTAAAAAACCTTTAGCAGATGTGTCAATTATGGTGATGATTTTCCTTGTAATGTCATTCAGTGATTATGGGCTATTGTTAAGGTTTTCTGTCACGGTAGATTGACATTACTTATGCAGTATGTACTTGGGTGGTATAATTGCTGCTGTATAATGTGGAATAAGTACATGATCAGTTAAGGTCACGTCATGATCTCAGTTGCAACCGGATCTGTATTAGTGATGACAAGTTGCTGGTCTGTTTGTTCGTTAGTTTCAGTTACTGGAACCATCATTACGAAATCTATTATAATGATGATGACAAATGGGTATTCAATCATAAAAATACGTATGACATGTATTTTTTTTAAATTCCTTTGCTAAACTGCAGTGGCAAGGTCTACAATTACTGCAAATTGATTTGCAAACAGTGTATGTTTTCTGAAAGCTTCATCTTATTTTGGTGATTTTTTTTCACTTCATCGAACTTCAAACAATTCATCTTATAAGCACGGTGTCTAAGATAAATCTTCTCATGTCACACAATAGTGCAGGGTCCAGTTAGGTCACTAATGACACCAAAACTATTAATAAAAAGCTAATAATTAATAATACCACGAGTAGTATGTCTCGCCTTCAGATAACACGTGACATCTCCGAAATGAATATTCAAGAACTTGTTAATACCTCTGGCTGCCATTCAATATGCCTAAAATGATTTATACAGCCCAACATGCCATTCAAGATCAAACTCTAACTCTTAAACTTGAAGGTTGCATTTAGCTTGAGAAAATTTAGTAAACAGCCCTTATCAGTCGCCCACGCAAGTATCGATCTTTTTTTTAATTTGATGTCGTAATTATGGAGTTGGTTTAATATTAATTTATTAGAAGGCGCAGTGTTTAAATTATTGTTGGGCTACTGTTGCATATCGTAAGTTGGATAAAAATACTATAACAATTTCTTCTCATCTTTCAGTACATCATCAATTTGAACTTCTGTCATTATTGGCACAACTCTGAAATTTTATAATAAAACAAAATGTGTTTTCCGAGTGTTTTGTGCACCTTTAAATTCGTATAACTCGACAAATGTTAAAAGTAACCCTGTATAAATAAATGACATCGACTTTTTCGTATATTCATAAATAACGACAGCAGTTTCTTACTTGAAGACCAATATCAGAAACAAAAATCAACACATATTTCTCAAACCAACTTCAGTAATTCAGAGATTACTAACATCCATACCTGTCAAAACCCTTTTGGTTTTACCGCTGATCGATCAAAACTAGTTCCACCTTCGTTTCTGCCTAACCCATGCGCCATACACGTACAGAAACAAGTCCATTCATTCCAGAGATTAAACGTTCATGTTTAAAAAGAAAAATAACGCGGGACCGGCACAGCGGCAGATTGCATCTGTGGACCGTCTACACTATCAATCATTCTTTATCGTCCTTTTGCTGCGGACTGTACTGATTAAATTATTCCACGGAGGTGACTTAATGAAATAGCCTGGTTAGGGAAGATTCACATTGAGGTGGTTCGGGCTTACTATCTTACGCAGGGTGCGATAAACTGCAATATAGGTATCTCTGCGCGATTATTTCTACTTTTTAAATAATAAAGCGGCGGTTTAGGGTCTAAAACGTAGCCGCACATAGTATCTGGCGTACTGTTCTATTTTGATTCCTATCATTATAATCTCCGACGTAAAGTTTCAATGATTTATACATAGAAAACGCTTAGTCTGAACTGAACTGGTAGTCAATGATAGTTGCCAGTTCTACATTATAAACAAACACGAACTAACTCACAAACTCACAATCCATGACCATTCATACACCTATTCATTCATAAACAGCTTAAATCCCCTTTTGTACAAAATCTAACAGTAAATTTAATAAACACTGATCATACTCTAGCCACAAATCATGGCCCGCAGTGTACCTTATTACGTCAAGTTATGAACACGCAAAGACACAATTGTGCACACTGCTAAATCGCACATCATGCTGGCTTGGCCAATAAATATGCATACATTGTCAATTAATAGCCTATATTAAATTAATGGACGCTTGCTATTTAGAAATGAAACGGTTAAAGGATTAAAGGGATAAAGGGTTCTGCACCTGTTGAAGATTGATAAGATTTTAAGTGAGGATTTGCGATAATATCTTTAGTGGGTTCTTTTTATAGGGAGAGCCGTTATCAATACGCACAGCCAGTATTTGTTTGCGATTCGTTTAACTCTGACAATTATAACGCAAAAAAATGTCTAAATAAACCAATTTTTGATGTTCAATTTTACACCGAGACTGATACAAGTTAAAATCACTAAACTAATGGAAAAATGTTCACGCTAAAATATTAAAAGTGTGTCTGTCAACGGACAGATTTTCACTTGTCAAGTTTTCTTTTATTAATTTTCTAGTCAAATCTAAGTTTTAAACACTTGCGGAACCCAAAACAGTCAGCAATAAACCAAGTAAGCCCGTTTCGAATCACGAATAAGGGAGTCATAATAACAGAGCCCTCTAAGATATACTATGTACCAATTAGTTAACTTCTTGTCTTGACAACGGATTGGCCGACACCACAATATTGATTAACTGAAGCCCCAGATAATTGGCTATGTGGTTATTAATTAGTTCCCCCTTTGAATATATTAATATTTATAAGTAATTTAGTGATAGTACTGAGATCATAACTCTGTTAGTTCATTTTTGAAACTGGTTTCGCTTTGGGTTATTCAATTAGGGAATTGATCGTCTAGTGGTAAATCATGCGAGACCGGTATAGCTTCTGTGCATCGGGTTGAAAATAAGTGAGATATATTGGCTGGGAGCGTCCATCTTTTTTATTAAATAAAATTATTAAAGATTGTCTATCTTAAATTGAGCCGGATGATCAGCCATTGCTACGCTTTGAGACGTTTGGATTATTGTGAAATTAATTTCTATAAGGGAAATAAAGTTGTCAAAGGCTTTTTTAAAGTATAGTTTACTTTAAAAAAGCCTTTGACAACTTTCATAGGTTGTGCAGTTTTTTCTACACCCACGCATATTCAGACTACCGAGAAACAAACGTTAACAAGATCAATACCGAAATACCTTCTCGTGTTATTTCGCAACAATTTATTTTGCTAAATTAACCGAAGCACATCGTATTTGCATTCGATTTCCATAACGTGGCACAGGCGTATCGAGAGGCCATACGTCACTGTAACCGCGAGATATAGCCCGTACGGCTGCAGTCTGCTTGATCGATTGTGCGATTCGGTCATCGAGAATTTTACGGTATTGAAACGTTGTTAATTTTATTTTGATACGGTCACGTCTAAATATGGAATGTAATTATGTTTGTTTTTAAAGATGATTGGAAACCATTTGTCTGTATATAGTAAAAGTTAAAACATAGTTTAATGGTTTTGCTATTAGAGACTTTCGTGTTATATCTTCATGAGAATGAGGGATGATTTGGTAACAGTAAACACTAAAGTACGTTTGTAACGAAAACAAATTCAGTTTTGTGTTCTCAGTTCAAATGCAATATCAATTGCAACAGGTATCTCTTTTTTCCAAGATGACAGTTTAATGTGACGTGTTATCAAACCTATGAAATAAACCTGAATCGTAAATATCGTCAAAACATATCCTTTTTCCCTACAACAGAATCATTTTACAATATCGTACCAATATCGTTTGTCATAAATAATCCCCGCTCCTTCATTATCGGAGTTCAGATGAGACAGCCGGTTTTTTGCCAACATCGTGATTTATCCAAAGGAAATTGTCAGACAACTAATGGCTCTTTGTTTATTGATTTATATGTTGCAATATTCGGTAGCGAGAAGGGTCGGTATAATATCGGTACTCGTTTTTTTTCCCGACTGATTGAGCTACTGCATAATCCGCCCACAAGAAGATGGCTATTTCGATCGCTCACAGCCCAACCCATCGTAGTCTTTTTAATTTGGACGCGTAATCAAAATTATAGGGTTCGTAGATTGGTGTGAATTAGCGAGTAAAAATTTAATGGGAACGCTTCTAGGATGTGTCTTTATTAAGTTTTTTTTTGAAGTTGGTGAACAGGAAATTATTTTAGAATTAATTAAAGTTTTTGATAAATTGTTTTGGAAAGACGATAATAAAGTTTGGAACAAAAATATTTGATAGCTTGGTTGTTTGGTAGCTGAGTTTTATGGCACATAATAGTCAAATGATTCACGGTTAGATTGAAATAATTTGCAGTGTTTAGGAATTAAGAAAAAATCAAGACTTGAAAGGTAATTAACACTTAAAGTGTTCAATTTCAAGTTTAGAATTTTTTATTTCCACAAAAGTCGAGGCTTACAAATTTTAGCGTAAGATGATTTTAAATAATTACCTTGTTTACCAAACAAATACATGTGTAAACAAACCTTTCATTTCACGACTTCTGACCAATCTAGAGTGATATTATTTAGTCACGATCATTTGAATGTCGTGCGAACATTGAATTTTATATCTAATTATTTATTTTCTGCAATAGTATAAAGTAATAAAGTTCCTATCATAAAGCAGTTTTAGATTTTTGAATTAATTGATTGCATTTTAAAAACAGTTACTTAAAATTTGGTGTTATATAAAATTGTGGGTACTGCTTTCTCTTTAAATGTCGTGACAAATGCTTTAATTATACATATATTACTAAATGTTGAGCAATTACTGAGAAAGATAACATGGATAATTAGGAAACAAGTAATTTAAGTTTTTTTAAAGCTTAATACCAATTCTGAAATCATGTGTAATTAATTATTTGATTCAGAAGTTAATAAGTCCAATAAAAACGGTATTGAATTAGTTATTCAAAATTTGAGGCCATTATTTGGACACTTGAGATAAGGCTAACTCATTTTCCGCAATCCTTGAAATCCTTTACTTTCGGTATCTGAATTCAGAATTCGAAATTGTCAAGAGGCTTGAGTATGATAACTTATCAAACTTTAACTACCGCAGTACTGTTTGACCACTTCTTATCTTACAATTCAGAAACCAAGGTACTTTTTTTACTATTGATTGGCACGCGTTTGATCACTATCTCACTGGTAAGCGATGATGTGGTCAAAGATGGAGCACGCCTTACTGCCGCTATTAGAAAAATAAAAAAAACCCGTTAATTTTAAAACCACACCGGATAAAATAAAATATTTCAGCCAATTTGCTACGCTGTTCCCGAATCCAACAGACGAAAGCATCAGCGTCCAACCACAAAATTGAAGCCATCCACAAATCCACGACTAAAAGTATTTTGAACGTTCAAATTGAATGTTTTGGTGACCACAAATTATTTTGACCGTTCCTGCAATAAAAACAAATGGTCATTTAGTAGCATGGGAAGCATGGAATGACGATATGGTATTCAATTTATTATTCACGCTCACTGTTTTACGGATCATCAGCAGTGTGATTTGGTTTGGAGTCTTTTTGTTCTGTTGCGGCTAAGTTGAAAGTGGTTATAGTTGTTTTAGTGCTTTCAGTACTTGGTAATTCAGTGTTGAATCTCTATGAATTGTTCAATTTAACAAATGAATGCAAGAAGTTTGCTTGACCTGTCAACCTGGACCCGTAACGTGTGGACTGGTACGATGTGGATCATGGAAGGACTTGGCCGAGGCATTTACCCACCAGTGGCATAGTAAATACAACTCTACCAGTCATTTGCCAAGACTCCAAGTGCCACAATTCATAAATTGATAAGGCTCGGGGAAGACTTAATTTTGAATCGGAAATTGAGAACTTGTCAAACTTTAGTATTACAGTAGAATTTGACTTCGACTTCGATTTGTATCTATTATATTATTTTCATTGTTACTGAGATTAAGTTTAGATTACTACAGTCCAAAACCATACCGAAGTAACCCTAGATATTCTAAGCATCCCAAAAAGAAGAACCCACATCTTCATTTCTTTTACAATGTCAGCCATGTGGCGACAATCGTGTCGCTCGTGCGCACATTACAACCGAGCCTAATGTCACGTAATGACTGCTTCGTAACGCGTGTTAGGCCGCGCGCATACTGGCGACTTGCGACTAATGCAGCCGCGGTTACTGACGGGCTCATTATGAGCGCGATAAAAAGTAGTAGCTTTATTGTGAGCTGAAGTTTTAGTAATGTTGCTGAGTATTCAGTAGTAGAATAGAATAGATAATATTTATGTGATACAAACCCGAAACGACGGAAATAAATTTAAGTAAAGCTTAGTTACAGGTGCCCTGAGTGCACTATGAATATAAATGTACGCTTCAATGACAGGCAAAGTGCCTTTTTGTAACTTTTGCGACAACCAGTAGATATTATTGAGATTTTCCATCTTGTAGTTTTCTTATCGTCTGAAAGAAAACATTTGACCCAAGAAGGTAGTTTGTTCTTGCCTGTACTTTTATTAACAAAATTCTACCGTTTTTTAAATTTTCGAATTTTTTACACAATGTCTGAATGTTATTCTTTTCTGTATCATTTTCTTTTTTTTCTGTTATTTTAATTGATTTTTATACCTCTCCTTTATCACAACCCAAGTTATTGCCTAATTATCAATTAATATCAAGACTCATTGAATCACATTGGCAGAACTCAACTGGTTTGAGCGAGCATCCTTCATTATACATTCATTTGCACTTCTTCAGATATTGATGTGATTAAAACTTCTTACTTTTTTCCATCTTCGACATTTTTACACAATTTGTGAATGTAATTTTTTTCTTTATTTCGGTTATTGTAATTGTTTTTATTATAAGTACCTCTCCTTTATCACAACTCAAGTTTATTGCCTGCCTGTCAAATATCGAGACTCATTGAACCACATTGGCTGAACCCAACAGGTTTGAGCGAGCATCCTTCATTATAAATTCATTTGCGCGCAATGTGCGATGTCATGACTTTGATTATTATCCGTGATGAGTATTATTAGGTCTTTTATTGTTTAAGAGTATTGTTTTCTTCTTTTTTATTGATCAGTATCATTGTGAGTCAGAGTCAGAAATAGAAGCATAGATTTGCAATCGATACAGTGTAAGCCATTCAAGACAGAGTTGATTTGTTAATGGACAAAGCTACTTGGACATCACTGTTCTGATGAATATTCACTTTGTTAACTAAAGTTTCACTGTTTTTGACTTTTATCTTTTGTTAATGCTGCACGGTGTTGCCACTCGTAAATTGCTCGGTGGTGATAAGATTATATTAAACACCACTGCGAAGTAACTGCATCTTTGATACTTACCTTTCGATTTCAGGAAAATATTATATTAATATCCGCCACAGATGCTGTGAATTGCGGCTCTTGTATATCCTTCAATTTTTACCTAGTGAATTTCATAAAACATTCCAAAACTGTCCAGATCATTTGAATATCCTTCTACATTAGTTGTTACGAATCCTTTCTGATATTACCTATGTCTATGACTTGCATTTCATCTAATGGCTTTCCTGGACGTATGAAGGATGTAGCCCTTTCTAAGACATGCATGTTTCTTAGCAGTCATTCCATATCGAATGGCGATGTTACGTGTATTGACTTATCTGCCTATCTTTGATGAATGTGTATCCTGAGTTTATTTTTAGTTACTCACGATGACATAAAACCAGGTTATAGATAAATTTTTCAGGATATTATTTACAATGTATTGAAAGTTAAGTTCTACCAGTTATCAAGTGTGACGTCATTTGTCGCTTATTTTCTTCGTCAATTTGGTCTTAAAAGTGTTGAAGTATCTTTGCACTATATTAAAAAAAAACAAGCAATCCTATCCTTACAATAACAACAACTACAGTGCCCAAAATCCGCCCCCTAATAGTGCATCCACACGACACAGTTATGTCTGCGTAGACTGAACTTTTAATAAAAAGTACGTGAGTGTCGTGGAACACTCGGTTGGAAAGAAGATGGGGACTTGAATATATTATTATAACAAAAGTTATTAATAACCGACAAAAGTGTTTACAAACAATTAGCAAAGAGGTTACGCAGCATGTGTTTTGTTAAACAAAAGGGTCGTGACGGAAACATCTTACACTTTTCTTCGCCTAGCCTACAAACTTGGCTGATGAGGATCCGCCAAGTTCGTACCGTGCGATAAGTAACTTCGTTCCAAAAATTCTATCACACCGCGCAGACATTTTTTGTTCAGAGTTCAAAGTCTGCGCAGACAAAAGTCGGTGTCGTGTGGATCCACTATAACCCTCTTCCCAAACCTTAGCACCAGTTCAAAATCTAACCGTATCTTTTCTTCCACAGGAAAAGCCCCATAAATGCAGCCTCTGCTCCAAGTCGTTCCCGACTCCTGGGGACCTCAAGTCGCACATGTACGTCCACAGCGGATCCTGGCCTTACAAGTGCCACATCTGCTCTCGAGGGTTCTCCAAGCACACCAACCTGAAGAACCATCTGTTCTTGCATACTGGTAAGTTTTGATTCTTTCTACATTCTCAACTAGAGGAATAAAAATGGAAATCATGTTCGGTCAGATTTCTTTGAAGTCGTATAAATATAAAGGGATGACATGTGAGGGCTGATGAGTATTATATTCTACGTTTCTTAAAAGATTGTATAGGATGATAATGATAAATAATGCACAGTGTAAGTGTGAGTGCAGTTACAGTGTAGTGTGTGTGTGTGCAATAGGTAACCATAAGATCAATATTGAATGTAAAACAGAAGGCCGACCCTCGCATAGAAATAAATCATCATTTAGTTTCTATCTAAAGTTAAAAAGTGTAGGGTATAGATTTGAGTGCGGGGTAGAAATAGTTCTGTATGGTATCGGATATAAAAGAATAGCAGCATTCCATCACTTCCCGTGGGTGTCGTAAGAGGCGATTAAGGGACGCATCAAATAATGGGCAGCAGCATTCTCTGTACATTGCAGCAGCTACACTGCGATCGCTAACCCGCCTGCCAAGCGCAGCGATTGTGGCAAGCCCCCCTTTTGGGGGAGGCCTATGTCCAGCAGTAGACGTCGTTCGGCTGATATGATGATGATGATGATAGATCTGAGCAGTTTAGCGTTCTGACTCTACAAACTACACATATTTATGACATTATTTTTAATATTAGTTTTCTTTTGTTACAGCTAAACATCAAAGGAACAGTGCGAGAGACGCCACCTGAATTGTAAAATAAAATTCATGATTACATCGACATGATGTATCGTTACATTATTTTTTTACATTTAAGACTTCCTTATGTCTTACAAAATATAAAAGTGTGATATTAGAATAATTAATTCTAAGTGTTATCTATTTAAGTTGTATTTATGATTTGCTTATTTTACTTAGGGTTTTATAAATTAGGGATTTACGAAAACTGAAGTTTTGGGAGCTTTCTTTAATTACTTAGAACTTTTTATACGTGTATATAAATTTGACTATGTTATACGGTTTTATGGACTTAATTTTGGGGTGTAAAGTATTTTAAATTAATCTATGTTATCTAACATTTTGGAGGAAATGAATAAGCAAAATCAATTTACAAAAGCGTTGTTAGAATAGCGGTTGTATCGATAGGATAAACTATAGCTATTTATATACAGAAAAATGTTTATAGTCAAAATTATTTATTTACTACCCTTTTTGATGTTGACTGTTTATGACTTGCTGACTAAACTATCGTTCCAATAAACTAGTTTCATTCCGCGGAAGAGAACAAAACAAAAAAGTTGTGACGGACGATAAATTAATGTTTGTTGATTGATATTATTACAATTTTTTATTGGAGCGATAATTTTACTGGCACGATAATAAATAGGATAAAGGGACGATCTTAATCCGTCCTAATATGATCACATTTTCTTTGGCAACTCAGTAGTTGACAAAGTACCGGAATTACTACATAGTTTTATGTAGAATTAGTTTTAATTGTAAATATTAATCTTAAGGGATAATGATATACCTACATTATGTATGTGTATTGTGATTTACGTCTCCGTCCAATTTTATTGTGAATATAGAATAAGGGTGCTTACACGCAACGAATTATTAAATTATGAATATTATTTATATCTTTAGATAAGTATTTCAATAAATAAATTACTATAAATTAACCTGAATTTTATTTCCTCACTAAGCCTGATAATCTGCCTAACCCAATAACCCTTTGGGAAAACTAACGAAACCTAATGTATAGCAGGTATTCTAGATTACCTGTGAATCATTTGGTTTGGTTGGTTTCTTCTGGTTATGTTTTAAATACCTGATAGGTATTTAGGCATATCAGGTATTTAAAAAAAAACAGTCCTTCATAACCAGCGTTATTGGCACTGGGTTAATAAATTGATAAGAGTAAAATAGGTATTAGCAGGTATATTCACCTTTAGTCCTATAGTATCATATAGATGATACTGATTCCAAAACATATAAAATCAGACACAAATATCTTTGCCACTTTGAAATCTATAGAATCTTACTTCCTGTCTTACGAACAGTGACATTTCAGAGCCTTCTTAGAACTTAAGAATACCTACCATTTTTATTTCTCTAATATTTATTAAATCACCTTCAGACGATCCAGTAATTATATTGTTTTATTCTAAAAATCAAAAAGCCTGCTTTAAAATAGAGCTAAAAGCTAGTTCACGCCAGTGTAACAAAAAATACAAAGCTGCAGAAATGGAAAACCAAAGTAAGTAATAAACCGAGAACCAGAACCTAGGATCAATAAACCAAAACTAAACTGCTGCTTCCACTAAATGACGTCTTTTCTATAGATTCCTTACAACACACATCGATAAACCTAGACAACTACACGCATTGGTCAACCGATGCATCGAAGAGGCGTAACAGGGTCCTATAAACGACAGGTAGCTTATCAATCCTTCTAGACAGGACAATAAACTGTCTCCATCGAACCTACGATCGAGCTTACGACATCCAATACACAGAACCTCATAAAATATGACTTAATAACGCCATCGTCCGTACATCATTACTTCAGCACTTGAGAAAACATATGGTAGAGGAGTCATGTCAACCAGCGTGAAACCGGCAAAACTAATCGCAATTTAAAACTATCTGCTTTATATTTAGAAGTTTCTCGAAGCGAGTAGGCGGTGTACACGCAAGCCCTCAACTGATTTGCATAAAACAACTCCAGTGGAGTGTATTAAGACTTAATTGTTGCTGCCGTGGAGTGTCCGTGCCTTGTGGGACGCTACATGAACCGTGGACTCGATAAAAGCCATACCAACATTTCATTGGCGAGGAAATTCAATGTTGTACGTTATTTATTGTTAGATTTTATTATTATTTCGATTTTATTTGGTTTGCGATTGTGTGATGTGATTCATGCTTTAGCGTTTGCGCATGCTGATGTGCGGATCGAGATTAGTAAAAGCGAAAATAAATTCTTGAGAGTTTAGAAGTTAACGCGAGATAATCTGAAAATGGATTAAAAAGGTAAATTAATGGCTAGAAATAGTTTTTTTAAGTTTGATTATCGAAAAGTTACAAATGATAATGATAAACTTTTGAAGTTCAAAATTGTCGAGCTTTTCGAGAATACATAATTATTTTCATGATACTGTACTATGTTTTCATGGTAATCTAATAAGGTTGACTGGTAGAGAATGCCTATGGCATTAAGTTCGTCTCTGTACATTTATGTACTAAAGTGTTAAATAAATCAATAAATAAATAAATTATCCACTCAGTAAGATTAGCAGCGTTGATGCATCGGCCAGAACAGAATGCTGTATTGTTTATAAGATGAGGCTAACATTCGATTTTGGAAATAAACTAACGTTACGTCACAAATTAAACAAAAGTCAAGTTATGCGAACGACCGCTTTTATTTTTTTTATGGATGGGAAATCATCAAATGACCCCTTCCGCTCTGGGTGGAGAGGGAGGGAGTATCAGACTCTTACTGACTAAAAGCCATCCGTGCTCCTTGTAATGCCTTTTGCTTTCCAAGGCCGCGGTAACTCTCTTGAACAAAATCTGCAACGCAAATGACTGAAATTTAATTCACCAAAACAGCAGCTAACGCTCATTTGACAATTTGTTTAACTAACTTTAAAACAAGGGCGGTTTATATCCCACAGTTTAATCCAGATCTTACATAGAAAACAAACAGTTATTCACAATAAACAGTTCATGCTATTCACGTTTATTGGCCAAGTCTGTGACATTACTAAAACTATCAACTTAATGACACCGCAGATTTCAGAAAATTAAGACATTTTCTAACAAGAAAATACTAATTACACAAGTAGCAGAATCTCAATTAATTATATAAATTGGATGGTAATATAAAATGTTTTACATAACTTGGTCTAGTAAATAGTGGCTGACATAATCATTTAACTTTCACTAAGTCAAAACTAATAAATTAAACTTATTGATTTATTTATAACGATTCTCTAATGACGATGATAAATGCTATTGACTTGAGCAGCAACGTTTTCGTGAATTTATACAGTGTGTTTCTTTTTGTTGACGAAATATTGAGTTTGGATTTATTTATAAATTTTTAAACAAAATGGTTGAACACAAGAGGTAGCAAGATTGATTTTGTAAATACTGCAGAAAACTAACGACTACTGGTTTATTGTTATCAGAGTTTGATTGTAAGTATACCTACAGGCTTACGATTAAACTGAATTCGTATTATCTTCTTTGTTTTTTTGGTTTTGTTTTTGTGCCAACCTATCATGTCCCATTCCTGGGTCTTTCACCACTCCTTCTATTTTTCCGCGAGCCCGCGTTTCCTTCTTCCAGTTCTGGTTAAATCTGTGTCTTCGTTCTGCCAACTCTTTTGATCTGCCGCAAACCCGTGTCACTGTTTCAGATAAGCTTAGTGCTACTTTGGCCCACAGTTGATCCAGTATGCGGCAGACATTGTGTTGTCCAGACCTATTTAAATTGCGCAGCCTTTCGAGACAAATCAGCTGATTTGGTTTTGATTCGTAAAAAACAGAAAAAAATTAAACATACTTTACAAGTATTTATGCAGTAGCCTAAATCCGATTAGAATACATAAAATAAAAATTGCATAATTTATTGGCTCATTCTCTGCTCCTTCTCCGTATCAACGTACATTCGCATCTCAATCATCATCATCATCATCATATCAGCCGAAAGACGTCCACTGCTGGACATAGGCCTCCCCCAAGTGTCGCCACAACAACCGGTCCTGTGCGTCTCGCATCCATTGCATCTCAATGCAGTTTGCCAAAAGGTTGAGAAATTGGAGGTTTTTTTGACAGATTGCGACTGCGATGCGAATGTTTAAACATGTAAACCGTTAGTATTTGCATCTCAACGCAATTTTTTTCACAATTGTTTTGAAACGCACAGTCGCAACTACTGGTCTTAAGAAGCTGAAATTTGGCATGTAGGTTTGCAGTGTAGGAGAGCACTAAAAGGATTTCCCGAAATTCTTACGGAAACAGAAAAAAACATGATATGCGCGTACGAAGTCGCTAGCAAAAGCTAGTTAATTTATAACTTCTGATTACTTTGTTGTTAGTAGGTTCGTGTGTATCAATAGTACCTTCTTCAGATAGGTAAAGTGCATACTAATGTGGGCATTATGAATGTGGAGGTAGTTTTGTACGCCCACCGTTCGATTGAATCAGCGAGTATTAGTTCTCAATGTGATAGTGGGCGAACCCATTGCCCATTTGAATTTGCAATCCTGTTCTATAAAAGTTTTTTTTAGAAAACCTTAATTGCCTGTTACGGATCTTGGGGATGATCTTAGTAATTGAAATTGGAAAAATTCTGGACTAAAATGGTTCAGTATTGGGATAAGAATTCTACTAATTGACTAGAGTCAAGAGCAAACCCATCACTAATAAAAAAAGAAAAAAAAGCAACGCAACGTTTACATTCGTATCTCAGTCGTAATATGTCAAAAATGTATGAAAATTGAGGTTTTTTTTGACAGATAGCGACTGAAATTCGAATGCGAACGTTGTTTTTTTTTTTTTGTTGTCAGTTGTAAAAAGAACTTTTTTTTAATATTTTTTTTCATGTAACCAGTACTTTCACATGACCAACTAAAAACATCGATGATTTTTCTACATATTTTTTCCAGCTATTTGGATTTAAAAATCAAACTGCTTAACCGATTTTGATAAAATTTAAATGGAACCAATCGAAAAGTATATCCTTTCACATAATACAAGAATTTCTCAAATCGGTTCATAAATGACGGAGATATGAGGTAACAAACACAAAAAAAAAATATACAGTCGAATCGATAACCTCCTCCTTTTTGGGAAGTCGGTTAAAAACAATAAATTTAAAGAGCATAACAAGTAAGCATTATGTAAATTCTAGCTTCAAAATCTAAATCATAAAATACTTGTAATATATGAATATTATTTAATTATATACATATTTGTTTTAAATAATATCAAGTTATTTTTAATTAGGTAACTTTATTGCAGCTACCACTACTCTCTGCATCACTCAAAAGTTGACTGGTAGAGAATTCCTATGGCATTAAGTCCGCCTGTACATTTATCTGCTAAAAGTAAATAAATCAATACTTGGAAAAACATTTACTGATCTTGAAAGGTTTTCTGCTTTCCGTATTTCCTAACTGTCATAATCGTATTAGAATCGGGTCTAAATTTTTACGTGCTCTCCCATAATTTCAAAATTAACCTTACTGACTACTTCTTGGTATAATTAAAAATCTAGTTTAGTTCTACATACCATATAACCGGCGATTGATACAACAAGACACGTCAATCAGTAACATTATAAATCTTGTATGATGATACAATTATTAACTTAGAAACAGCCGGGTGGTCCATTGCTATTGGTCCCATTAGACCACCAAAACGATTGGTGCCAGTAAACGATCACGATGTTATATTAAACTCTTTCTTATTAACTATAAGTACAATATAATTTGAAAGGTTTGCCTCATTTTGTGTGGGCTGTCTTATTTGTATGATGAAGTATAAGGTTGTGTATAGGTTCACAGGAAACTGAAATAAATAGCATCTTAGCTCCGTTTTCAGACCTTTATGACAACGAAAATAATTTCATTTTCTGAACTTCGTACTGGTTTTGTAAATTGATCATCGAATTATTTTATTATTTCTTTCATAAAATAATTAACAATACCTAATCAAAGGTCTTATTTACTTTATATTTGAAAATTTAAACTTTCGAAAACTACCGGATAGCTCCTGAATCACCAATTTTTTTTTATAATGTATAGTTTAAGTCGCTAACTTGTGCAAGCGGAGACATTTTTTTCCTCAAATTCCATTTCACTTTTTACTGAACTTAAGACGATCATTAGAAGTATTGCATTCACTATCCAAACGGTGATTACAAAAAGCTCGATTAAACTAACAATTGAGATAGGCGCGGCCGTACAATGCCATAGATCGCGCGACGGGAGTCGCTATACCCACTACTTCAACCACCAAGCGTTAAATGACCCGAGCTTGCGAACTGAATGTGAGCAATGTTGGTTCAGTAGATACTAGACGTTTACATAGTCCTATTGCCTGAACAAAAAATCTAATAAAGCTAAAGAAAAATAGAAGAGATGTTTGGATCAATATGGAGTGTTGTTCCGAACAAACTGCGTTGTCATAGACCATAATCGAGGTGAGACGGTGGCGGCTTTGTGCTCGGCCGTCATCGGCTTTTTGTAACGCTATCTGATGAGTATTGCTCCCATTTTGGTCGACAAAAAACTGATCGGTCGCCGCAACAATCGATGAGGTATATGCACCTACTATTTATAACTGGGTACCGATACAGTAGTGCGCTGTTGTGTGGTTTCGGGGTCTACAGAAAAACTTGTTCTCGTAAAAACATCCTGCATTAAAACAGTAAGAGAATCGAATCAGAAATTCAACATCCGCAGTTTTTGATGAAAAAGTGGTGCAGTATCTTTGGTTGAACCGGTGGTGTAGATTTTTTTTAAGAGTGATCAACAATGCCATGGCATTGATAGTCCTTTTTTTACTTTCTCTGGCTTATCTGTATTGAGATGCAGATAAGCCATTATATACCTAGTACAGAAAAATGCATTGAAAATATGGGTCAGTGTGAAACATGAGGCACATGAGACTCTCAACTTAGCCTTATTTTATAGCAACAATCCAACGATGCATCTCTAAACATTTAGGTCTCAACATTCTTTTTCATAAAGAATGAACCTGCGACAAAAAAGAACCCAATAGAAAACGGAAATTCAATAACAGAATCCATATTCAAATCTCCATAAAGCGATTAGTGGAGTGTTAATTGAGGAAGCTTTGCAGCCATCAGATGATTTAAGCGCCGTCGTTTTACTCACTCCAACCAACTCCTTAATAATCCCGATTAAACTTACGATCGCTGCTTGAATTAATCGATAATTGTTCATAAATCATCGATGTTCGATTTGCACAAAGCAGCATCAGGGTGCGAAGATATAAATTTATCGCTTGAGAATAATATGCTGGATAGCGTGCTTAAGGAACATAAGTTGGGAATGAGCTGCAATCTTTGTTTATGATGTTGGCGCGAGAACCGGGCTTGGTAGGCTATTGGGACCTAATTGTGTGACTTATTCATGCGTTGAGGCGTGCTAGTAGCTGAGCAGTATCTTCGTTAATGTTTTGTTGGAGTTGTCATGCTTAATGCTTAGTTTGGTGTAGGGGTAGGAGAAAAGTTGGACTTTGAAATTGAAAATATTTTATACATAAAAATATTTTCATATATCACCTACGGACTTACGATTAGTCCCGAACCCGAACTAAGAACAACTGTCAAATCGTGTTGTCATTCATAGTAGAGTAGACCCCCTGGAACGCAAAGAGCATTAGGAGGAGCACGGATGCGTTTAGCTAAAATGTTTAATGCTTAAAATTGTCACTAGTTCTCAAATTTATGTACCGTTAATGTATACTAGAAGAGCAGAACTACCTACCACAAGCATTTTTTTTCCTTAAAAGGTAGTTCCTAATATTGTATTGTTACTCACATAAGTTGACGAAATAAACATTTTTGATTTTGATTTGGTTTAGCGGAAAGAGTCATTTAGGTAATGATTTTCCATTCTTAAAAAAAAGCGCATCAGTCTTCAAGGTTAAGCAACGCTTGCCGAGGTTGGTCTGTGGATGGGTGACCATCTTAACATATCGATATTTCTCCGTGCCTAAAAAACCGTTTGGCCCGGCTGTCATTTGTCTCATGTGTCTTTGGCAGTCGTTATAGATTGTCAGAAGCCAGAAAATCTGTCACATGTCTTGCCAAGAAGTACCGTGTTACCCAGTTAATGGGTTGTAGAGGTCTGGTAGGAAGCCGCTCTACGTGAAATACTAGTATTCAGCTCAATCCTGTTTGCCTGGGAGCTGACCCCAATATAGTTGGGAAAAGGCTAGGCAGATGATGATCATCATCAGCAGTAATAAAAAAATGAACTTTAAGAGATGGATTTATAACACTAGCCATAATCTAGTTGCATAAAATCCATGTATTTAAAGTTATCCAGTCACAATCAGTAGTTTTGTCTCAGTTAGTATATTACTTTTTTTCATTCCTCTAGTTTGTTAACTTTATTATTTTTTGCCTTCAACTTTGTCTACTTTAACTGATAACATTTTCCCTACAAGATTACATTTCAAAGACAAATGTAATATTTGAACAACGCCCTTTACCACGTATTTTGTAGTATTATTTCACGGATAATTTATTTCCCTTATTACAAAGGTAAATAAGAAATCAATCTCAAAACGAAATTGCTTCCGATCCAAATATTAACACTGAACAAACAAAACCGAGAACAATACAAGGTATTATTGACAGAGAGATCAATATTATTTGAACCACAAGCAAATACGATAGAGGTGTAATTTCATCTAATGCTGAAACAAAAACTATTACGATTGACCATCGCCACATTGCCCCATAATTCCAGCACTATTGGGTTAGGGATGTAACCAATAAAAAGGGATTTTGGTTTAGTCTATTTCAACCTTTGAATGTAAAAAAAATTTGGGAATAGGAAAATTTTAGGTGTAAAGAATCTTAATTTCTCACAAGAACATGCAGTTCACTATGTATGAGATTTAAATTTAGCCAAAATTAAATTTTTGTCTAAAACCGAAGCAATGAAATGTAAAATAAGTAGAGTTGCAATAATAAAGTATGAAATCAATTAGAAACAAAGCAAAGGTGTAGCTTATGACAAAATCATCTGTCAATTAACTTATATGTATTGTCTATGTCTTAGCCAACTAACTTAATCAGCCATATCATTGAAAACCTAGCCTTTTCATTTAATTGCACCGTTTAATCAGCGACATAAATGACATGAGCAAGTCATTAAACGATACTGAACAAAAGATGTCACTTAGGTTGCTGAAAATTCAGCGCATTTAAATGAAAAGGCTAGGCCACTAATTACCTGCCAGAGTTGCGGACTATGTTCGAAAGAGTTACCGCGGCCCTGGAAAGCAAGGGCACTAGGAGGAGCACGGATGGGTTTTAGTCAGTAAGAGTCTGACACTCCCTTCCGCTCTGCCCAGAGCGGGAGAAGTCATTTGATGATTTCCCATCCATAAAAAAAAAAAAAAAGGGCCACTAATTAAACGGCTGATTAAGCTAATTGGCAGCGACATCTACACACTTTCTCATTTCTGCTGGGTGTAAGGAACTTCTAAATAACATAATAATCACATAGCAAATGCTGTATATATGTGTGAGAGAAGTCTAGCTTATTTTACCTAAAATTCAGAGCAATACAACAAAAGTCTTTGTCTTTAAAATTTGCCAGTCAGCAAAATCGGCACCTGGATCGACTGTCCAGAGGTTGCCGGAAGTACTTAAGTATCGTCACAGGCTTTTAATATACCCTCATTCGTAAAACTCAACGCAGCTTGATTAGCAACCTCTTAACCGTTAATAGCATCTGTTTCACTACCCATATTTCAGCAAGACTTCAATTTACATTTACCTACTATACACCTTAACATATTATATTGAAATATCCTTAATTTCACACCAATCAGAGCATTGACCAACTCGAAAAACGTGCGTAAACTACAGACAAAAGACACAAAAACTGACAGTCACGACATCACTATAAAATATCTCGATAACAAAGAAAGCACAGCCCTACGAACTGATCACCCTGAAGTAGGCTAGGCTAGGAGACGCGTGCCAGAGCAAAAACAATTTCGCTGGAGGTAAACACCACGATAACTTTACACATCCGTATTTCTTAAGCCAAGGTATCAAGGTCGAGTTTCCAGTTACAGCTTTTCAGACGGATTGTCTTGGAGATAGCTCACGTTCGAATCGTTGTTTGTAGTGCTGATTATTTTACAAGTGGTGTTTGTTGCTGTCTTTTATTTTCTTTGTGTAACTTCGATCATGTGTTCTGGTTTATGATGTAGGGATTCGAGGATACTGGCTATAGGTGTGTTTTGTTGATGCTTCCACATTTATTTGCCTCTTGGAGAATCTGTAAAAATATTTGCATTCACAACCTGAATTTATAGACTAGAGTCTATAATCGTATGTTTACAGAGCGATTAATAATTTATCAGGGACTCGACGAGTAGAAAAGCACTTTCAAAAACTTTGATAATGCAGGATTGTGACAGATGCATCAAAGTTTAGAGATATTACTGCATGTGAACGACCTTAAACGAGCTGTTGTGCAAAATATTCACTTATTAGAATACTTTCCTAACAATCAATTATCCTAATTACTTCAATTACCAAACAATAACTCATACACTCACACAAAAAAAAACTAAAATAGAAACACAATCGGAATTTACACTACCGTCCAATCAAGCAAAAAAAAGCATTCCCCCACTATTTAGCTATACAGATCCATAAGTCTAATCTACCCATCGTAATGTCAGTCGTATAAAGGAAGCGCCCGACCGTTGGCAGGTGCGTAGTCACCTGTTTCACCCCCCCTCCCCCTTGCGCCCGCGCCTCTACCTCACCCCCGAGACCGTTAAGTAATTCGGATACATTGACGTAAGGTCTCATTATCAATGAAAGGGTGACCGGAAAAGGTGGTAATGATTTTAGTTTAGGATGTTGGTAAAGTGAGGTGTTTTACGCATTGTTGCAGATGTCACGGTTTTTTTTTGACTTTGTAATCTGTACGTTTTTGTGGAAATACTTTAAGACTATGAGAATATTAAAAAAAAACTGGTAAAATTAAGACCAAAATAAGGTAAAGTATTTTATGTTCAATGATTTTCTATTGCTATCAGAGAACACGGTTTTGCAACAATAGCGTCAGCAGTCAGCAGCAGCAATACCTGAATCTTCCACAATGTGACCAATAACCTTTATTTTAATATGAAAAACGAGTATCCTATAATTATATTTTAATAAATAATGTTCTTTTTAACTTGCACCATTAATTTGTAAACAATGTATTTGCGTTGAACTCTTTTGTATGAGGCATTTGAATTCACGTCTGACACATCGGGCGTGAGATTTAAGAAGTGTTCTCGCCTTTCGGTATGGTAACTATACTATGGGGAGTCTTTAGAATGCTTTGTAGAACTTCTGCAATAGATTGGCAGGTTATTTCTTGATACAAATTAAATAGTAAGTAAAACAACAATGTTTTCCTGAAGTTCAAATAGGTTTCAGTTTTATTTTTCAGCTTGTGTTAAAATGAGTTATTTACATCTATGTATCTAATTCACATACTAGTTAAATAATGGTCCTGCAGGTACTAGAATACTATTGATATCGGGGGCTCTTTGTTTCCAAAATTCATAATTATCTCTCTTGACAGATGTTACTTGTGACTCGTTAAAACATTGACAATAAAAGAGGGAGGGGCCTATACTGAGTCACAGACCCCACCGTAATGACGATACACGATCTTTATTAACTTCGTGTCCAAGTATTAAAGTCCAACAAAAGGTTTTAGCAAAGCATTTAGTTACAATAGTCTTCAAAATGACCAAACAAAAAAAGGTTCTATTTCCAAAACAGAAGATACAGCTACCTTAAAATATCTATCACGACTTAGAGCTTTCTAACAACGCAAACTGTAAAATCAAATCAGTGTCCAACCATCTGGGTTTCTCTTTTAAATTGAATTTGATGCAATAAAAAACCAAATTTTAGGCTTTCAGACTCTCTGAAAGGCTCTTTTGGCCGGTCGAATCCATTCGACTTTGTAATCAATCAGAAAAATAGCCCCGTGAAATAACGGTTAAACTGTAAATTGGATTAAAAAAATTACGTTAGCTGAAAGTGTCAAAGGTCATTTTAATTTCAGTATTCAATACAGCATTTTGATCGAATATTTTTTTCGTCTTAGAAATTTCGTCTCTCCGTATTTTTGGATTCGTTTGAGCGTTATGAAAAACCCGGATGCAGTCAAATTGTCTTCTGTATTAAATATACAATTATTTATCTACTGTAAACTTGAATTGGTATTGTATAAGTATTTCATGCAGTTGCGATTTGTATTCGTTGCAAACGCGCGGATAACCTCTTTGTTGCCGCTTGCTGCTTTTTCTAGACTTCACCTTAAATTGGTAGGCTGTTCCGTTTCAAATCAAGGTATTCACTGAGCCTATTCTAGTCCATTGCTCAATATTTTACAAAATATACCTACTACATCCCTCGGTTTTCGTCCACCAGTTTCATTTTCAGGCTGTTTTGTATTGTAAAAGCATTATTTTTTATTTTTATGATTATTATTTATGGATTATGGACACTATCGGAAATAAACTATTTTTAAATTTTTCTTATGAATAATGCGTAGGTATATATAAAGCAAGCTGTTACCAGTCATAGCTTTTGTAGCTCATTATGAACTAGCAATTAAGAACAACCACAACAATGAATTCCTTAGGTACCTACATGTCTAAAAGGCTGCCACGGAAGCGGCCCCAGAACCGAGCCCTGTAGAACGCCACCTTATGTTAAAAGTACAAAGGAATACGTAAGCAAAATAAGATTATCCTCCTGATGCAAGTGACTTTTTTTGGTTTAATAATAGCATAGATATTGCAGGAATGGTCTTTCACGAAAATGTCTCTTGACTTTTAGTAAAACCAGAAGCACCCAACAAGGCATATACCAATTTCAACAAAAACTCAACTAGAAGCTTCAAATACGAATGTAATGAAACAACATAATGTTAACCACACGGGCTGGGGTCGCGGGACAGGTGCGGTGCGCACGCGCCGACCGTTAGCAGTAGAAAGTACGCGACCGCGCCGGCACGCGAATACTGTGGCTATGATGTTACAATTAAAATATAGATATTTTGTGCGATGCTCTTTTCGATAATGAAAGATGTTAATGGAGGAATTTGCTTTAGGAATTAATTTTGATTGTAGAATGTTTATTGGATATAATAGATTTTACCTATCTTGTAGTTAATATTTGTCTTGTGTCATGTGATCATGTCTTATGGTTTGTGTATACAGGAAAATTTTAAAGAGACAAATAGAACATAAAAAGAATTAACACATTAGCGCTAAAAAGAGAAGATGGAAAAGAGGAAAAAAAATCCTTTGACCTTGAGTGGGGTGGAACAAACTAAATATAAATATTAAAAAAAGGATTTAGCTAATTCGAATTTAGAATTAAATGAACTGAGCAAATCGCAGTCCACTACATAGTATAGGTCTGTCCTAAACAGCATATCAAAACGGTCACGGTCTTGGAATTTCATCTCAAAGGTCAAAGAAATATGCAGCATTCTTTGAAGTTTCTTTATATTTCTAGGTACTGGTTTATTAATTTACTACTGGTCGTGAAGCCAACCACCCATAACGTCCTTGTCAAGGAAGCTTGCCTTACTAAGGGTGGTGAAGGGGGTGAAGGGTTCTATTTTGGTCACGTGCTGATTCACTTGAGTTCCCACATGATTTAGTCTTTTGGGGTATGGTAAGTTCTAGAATTTGACTAGAAACATGATAATGATAAAATGTTAATTACTTTGTTTATAATAAACGTGTTAATTAAAATAATTTCAATGATATCATTATTTTCATAAAACGATTTTATTTTTGTTTTATGGGGACTTATCTATGGATGTAGCTGTAGTATTGATCCAATTATGAAAATTACTTCATTAAGTAGACTACCATCGAGTGTCATATTTATTCATCATAGTTTTGGAAGGATTAATTTATTCTTATTTATAAGACGTAGCTTTGAATGGTGTTCTAGTAGTAGTTTTTATATTCAAAATAGGAATTCCGAATTAACATCGATTGATGATGATGTGGTCGACGATGGAGCACGCTTGCACAGAAGTTATCTGTTCACTCTTGCCTTAATGACCCCCAAGTTGTAGCTATCAGGAAACAGAATCCCGTAGGGAATTCCACTCTTAAGATTTTCGCACAATGAAAATATTATGAGCAAAACGTTTTGTGCGTATTGATGGGATGTCTATCACGTACTAGTGGCGTATCGCCTTACGCCTTGTCCGATGATGGAATGGGTTAGGTTTAACTTTACAACGTGTAACAGAATAAACGCAATACCTCTTAAGGGGTCATTGCACACATCATTATGTACAATTTTCAATAGGACCAACACTGAAATCGCGAGAAACAAAATCTACTGCTCAATATACTCTGTGTCAAGTTATGCTCACATAGAGCATAACTTGACAAAATGGACTAAACAACTGATTATATTTTCACTACTTCGTTGTTGGTCCCATTATGAAAGTTGTTCATAATGATGAGTATATTGAACCTTTAAGATGCATCGCATTTATTCTGATAGACGTTGTATGCTTTTGTTTATTTATGTCAGTTAGGCCTCAAAAGCAAAGTCGCGGGAATAAAACTAGTTTAGGTTTTTATTATTATTTCTAGTAAATTTTTGGTGGGTTTCAAATAACTTCAAGTTATGCTAATTATAACACATTATTTAAAAATAATATTTTCCGTTATCTGAAGTGAGTCACAGACAATTTTGTCAGTGGTACTTTCTGGTCAAAACTTAGAATTACTAGAAAACATATTTAATCATTAATTTATTAAGTCTCATAAAACGTTAAACCATGGCCACAATACAGGCTTACCGAACTCACTAGTGTGATTAATGTCTGGAGGAAATTTGACGGGCACTGTTGTTTTATCTACTTAACTGCACGCCTTCGCGTTTTTTGTAACAGCCCAACGCAAATGTGGAGCAGTCGTTAATGCTACTAGCATTATGACGCTGGAGAGATTAAATTGGTAGTACTTGTAGAAGCGACACGTCTGGTCATTGACGAGAAGAATGTGACGTCAGGGATTAAGTCTTGGTAGCAAACAAGATTGATTCATTGACCGCAGTCTTCATCAGTTTTTGTTTTTTTTTTCTGATTTTCTTCAGTTGTATTTTGTTATTGTTCAATATGAGTAGATTATATGAATAGGTAACATGTACATTCATCTCTTGTCAGAAAGAGAGCCGACCGCCAGCAGATTTTTATTAGGATCATCTTCCATAATTATAAAGTAGTTATATATTATCTTGGGCAATTATTTCCTTGTCACTTTTGTGATCCTAACTGAGTAAAGGGTTTATAATGTGTTGGCTTTTAGATTTATTATATCTCCAAATCTCTGGAATGCTTAAGGTTTTGGTTACAGGTCTTTGGTCTAATTATGGCCCTTTTCATGGTACCTACTGACAGGATCGGCCAAAATGTCCACCGTAAGTTAGTTGCAATTTCTTAAAGATAACAGTAAAAATACTACTAGCCAATAGAGAATTGTTTCAATTGGTATCTAGCATCTCTGTACATTTTTATAATGACTGCTCCAGTTTCTAAACAGTCTGAATAGTGCAACGGAGTCTGAAATTAAAATGATATTTCGTATGCAAACATTCGCTACCTATATACTTAAACTACTATGTCATTATGAGTAAGTCTTAGATTCTTGTAATGGTTGCGTTTTCATGTTTTTATTTGTAATGGATGTACCTAAATTATCATTTGTACTAGTAGCTACATTCTCTTTGATTTGAGAATGCAGTCAGTTAATAATGTTTTATAAATGGATGAGACAACATTTTAAAGGGATAGTTAAAATTGTGATAGAGTGACCTCTTAATTTTTTATAAATGCTAAATTTGTAAAGAAACTAAACGCTCTTGTATAACACACAATTTGCAATCTATGCGTACTTTTTTAATAAATTTCTTCTTATTATTCAAAGGAAGGACGATGATGATAATTACATTTAGCAATACAGTTATACAGATGGTCCATCATTTATTATTGTTATTTATTTATTTAATAACAATTGCTTACTATACTTACAGTTTTCACCAAAGCAACCAACAACATAGAATAGACTTACAAACTAAATAATTTAATACATATTTTGATCATCGATCTATGTGTGCACGCAAATATGTCAACCTCCGCGCTCCGGTTCCTGAGCAATCAGGGCGTTCAGCAAACTGATCGCTTGGGACTTGGGACTTCAATTGCAGGTTAGGGTACCGCAAATATTACTAAAGACAGTATAATTACGCAATAACCACCGAAGAATGCTTGAGAACGTTATTAAAAGAAACAAACAGCTTTTTTTATTACTGAACATGTTTCACTCAGATTTTGTAGTGATATCAAAAGGCAAAATTTTACTAATTTTTAAGCAACTTTTCAACACAACAATCTGTCATAAACTAATTTCTATGCATTTTGATAGATTGCGAATGAGATGCGATTGAGAACGATTCTTAAAAATATGAGAATCACCCGTCGGGAATCAACTAGGTACTGTTTGAAACAAAAGCCATACGCGGTCAGAAACTAGCAAGAGTATTACAATGGGGTGGAACAAGTGGCACACTTAATAATTTATTAGAGGCAAGCTTCCTTTGCCTTTAGTAACGGATGCACCAACTGTCTAAAACTTCAAGCCTTATTTTGCTGACCCTCCTTTCTTTGATCGAGTATTTTGTTATATTTGCCTTGTTATATGTATATTATGCGATGTATATACAGAACTCACTTTTAACGTGCTATGCGAATGTTTTGAGCATTTTTCTTGTTGACAGTGCTATGGACGTATTTTTCTATGCCCTGTGAGTTGTTGCCTACCCCTCTTGTACAGGTATACATACATGACATGTTTATACAAATATAATAAGTTTGTATGTATATTGTTATTAAATATTGAGAGCATTTCAATATACTGTCTTGTATAGAGTTTCTGCGTTATTGTGGTCAGCTCATATTTTCAAAGCTTGTTATAGGTTTATTGGATAAAAAAAACAAAAAATGCACCATAATGTCGATACTATACCGAACCGATCGGATGTAGTCACTGTTTTTTCAGCCAAAGACCTACGACAAAGCGATGAATTCAACAAAAATCTAATTAAATCGTAACCACGATCTTTTTGGTGTTCAGAATACGGCGTAACGATTTTTTTCTGAGTCATTTACGGCGCTCGTGCCAGGACCACAAAATTTCCGTTCGTCACCGTTCAATGGGTGATCTTTAGTATTCCGTAAGCTTTGTGTGAAAGGACCAGTTTGAGCACATTTAACTTAACTACATTTTAGTAATATGACTTAACACGAAAATAACTCTGTTATGTATCTACTCTTCTAGTTTTGGACATTGATAAAAAATAAACGAAATGTCCGACTTAAGCATAGCTCAGTGATCTTTTTAACCAACTTCAAAAAAAGAGGATTTTTTTTTGTGAACGACTTCTTGCTAAATGGAAGAATGACGTCAAGAAAACAGTAAGTATGAATCGTATGGAAGTAGCGCAACGCTGCAAAGCTTTCTTTTCTTTCTTTCAAATGCTAAAAAGTGTCAGATTATTTAACAGCCACTGAAAAAGCGACAACCAGAGATAAAAAATAACCTAACTAATCTTTTCATCAGGCACTTTTTAACCAAGGGATTTCCTGTAAAGCCCAACAAATACCAATAAATCTACGGAACCCCTCCAAAAACCGACACTATTATCTATGCAACAAAAAACGCGAAACACAGCAAGGTGCGCTGCTGGCACGCGGCTGCGTGACGGACCACAACCGGGGTGCGCACGCTTCCAGCATCCAACCAACCATGGAGAAAAAAGTAAAGTACCAGAGAAGCTAAAATAGTTTTGTGGTTGTTGCAACGGATGATCGGAACATTGAACCAAATTTTATTGCTTATTGGAAGATTTGGTCTTTTGACCCGCAGGTCCTTCTTAGGCGTATTTCTGAAACAAGCATACTCGCAGATAGAAACTATTGTATTTGATAAGTACACCGCAAACTACCCTTTTTAATTTTAAGATCTGTTAAGCCCATTCAAAAATTGTTTTGTAGACATCGGTTTCTGCGACAAAACCGCCATTGTACCCTTAAAATTTCTTGTGAAACAGTTGTGTAATATTTTCGTGTACATACAAAAAATATAAAATAATCTCTAATGCCTTACTCTCCTCCGTAGATTGATAAGGAACTTAGAAAGTTGCCTAGTTGGCAAAACAAAGTTTTATGACTTGACAATAATGTCATTGCGTGAAACACATTGCAGGAAACCACAACCACATACAAGGTAGCCGATGACAGAAAATTGCCAATTCCTACGGTGTTATTAGAACATTAAAAAACTGACTTCACTACCTACGGATAAAATAAAAAAAACATGGTGTTACTCTTGACCTTACTCAAGATCGGCAGACTTTTAAACAAACATAACAAAAACATGCTACCTTCCAAACATTAAAGAATATCCAATAATTATTTATACCCAGCAAAAACTCGCCTACGATTTTTATCACGCGATGAATAAATAAAATATTCGTATCAATAGGACCTTATGGTCCATTGAACATGTGTCGTTGCATATGGCCTGTACCATAATGATACATACATATTCATAACTGCCTGGTAATTTCTACACTATAGCACCTTTTGTCCCGTTTTTTATTTCACCCCTTTATTCGGAATGGTAGCGAACAGTGGTTCAATTGGAACACTGGTCTAAATTGAACAGTGGTTCAATTAGACCCATTGTGAGGGAAGATGGATTAGATCGGCTTTTTTGTTGGGTGTTAGATATGAATGGTGTTTTGTAACCTGTCGATATGATGGACAAGTGTGTTCATAATTTGTGTGGTAATGTACGCATACTGTTCTCTTTATTATGAGTTATGGATATCGAAGTTAGCTTACAATTTACTGTAAAAACAAAATTAATTTTTATTTAGTTTGTACAAGTTTTCAGAGAAGTACAGAACATTGGCTAGGTTAAAGCTATGATACACCGATTGTAGGGCAGTTAATTGTGCTCTCGATGGGTTTTTTTTTTCTAAAAACATTACCTTCCTAATGGGGCAGTTATGTAAAAATAGTGTCGTTCTGTTAAAAATAAAGTAACTCATTAAAATATTTGGAATGCTTTTCTTTTCTTTGAGTCTTATGTAGAGTTTGAACACTATTGAAATTCCGTACTGTTAAAATTAATTCAATCCAAGAATATAAATAATCAGTAGTAGGTATTTTAATTGCAAAATAATAATTAAAAGCTATTGTCAGACAACATAAAAAATCGATATTGTACAAACGAATATAATTTACGATCCTTTTCTTTTCTTTGATTCCGACAGGAAATTGTTTCTTAGCAAAAAAATAAATCAGAACAACATTTGAGTGCTACCAACTCAAAATCTACCTAAAAACAATCGATACAAAACGACAGTTTTACATAATATATTTTTTTAATCCATTGCCGTTTTTGTGTACAATATCAAAAGGTGAAACTTTGTGATGCAGTGATGTATTTTGTAGCGATACCTGCAATCGTTTTTTCATTAATTCTGGAGATTACTTATTAGTTTTAAGAGTAACATAAATTGTACATTCGTGTGAACTGACCACGCCTGCCAAATGATACATACTTCAAGCGATCGATCGGTAGGTAGATGATAATTATTTTATTGGTATACAACACCTTTTCGCCTATTTCCCTGAAATGATTTACTGTTTATGTGTAATTAATATCTTTTAAATGTTGGTCGTTATTTTAGATTACACTTTTTTCGGTCTAGATTTTTTTAATTATGCCAATTTAATGAGCGTATTACAGATATTTGAAATTTAAGACAGTTATAAATCATTTGATGTAAACTGTATTTATGTTTAATCAATGATTTCAATTAGTAAATGGATCGCTGCGTCTTTGAATTTATGCGAATCTTAAATTATGAATTATCGAATGTCGAAGGTAAAAAATATTTACAAAACAAGTGTTTCTTGATTGTTTTCAAATTACGCAAAATGATCAAAAAATAGCAGTTGTATTGAATTGAATATCGTCATGTTAATATATTTTTTTATAAAACAATAACAATAATGCACGACGCAGCATATGACAGCCAGAAACCTGCAGATTAGACCACTTTTCTCTTCAAAAATTCTGTAACATTAAAACTAGTATTTTTTAATTTTATTAAGAAATAAATACAAATATCCACATATATAAACTGTGTTAATCTAATTTAAAAAAAAAAACAAAAAAGGGTATGTTATGGATTACTCGAAAATCTCAAGAGTGTCTCGCAACGAAACCTATTCTTTATCATATTCATTCCATTTACCAAATTAGTTAAAGTAGACCAGAGTCCCATCGGCAGGAGTCCACTGCAACACTGACCTGCACTTGCTTTCTATACCATCTATACATAAGACTAGCTTTTGCCCGCGACTTCGTATGCGCTTATACCGTTTTTTCCATTTCCCGTTCCTCTCCCCTACACTCTCCAAGAAATCTACATACCAAGTTACAGCTTTCTACGCCCACTAGTTTCAGCTGATCACTCAGTAACGAAAGAGTTTTATTGATGAAACAGACTCAAGGCATCTTTTGGGCACGCTCGCTCCATCATAGACCTCATCCATCGCTTTCCATCAGGCGTGATCGAGGTCAAGAGCTAGCCCATTCCTAAAAAAAAAAGAGGCAATCTTTGCTTCACCCACGTTCTACACAAGTACCTATGCAGCTAAATACACTTCCCAATCACCGTCAAAGAAATAACGATAAAAGTAAACACACAAAACAAGCTCTCGGCGTCACCGTGATCGATTTCATATAACGTTTTCCTTAATTACGGGCTGCCTACGCAAGACGCAACACAACCGGAATTTTACCGCCCCGATTATCTTACTAGAATTATTGATTTATTACTTTGCGTTAAAAGTTGTATAATAAAAACGTTAGTGACTAAGATACTTGTGTTTGTGTGCTTTCATTTATGTAGTTTCAGGAATCTGTTTTGATACGGACGTTGACTTTTAAATGATAGAGAGGCGACGATCTTAGCTATGGTACTGATTCCATTAAAACAAATGTTTTTTTCAAATAATTTTAAATTTTATTCTGATTATGGTATATCTATTGTGTGCTTACGTTTATGTTGTTTCAGGAATCTGTTTTGATACGGACGTTGACTTTTGAATGATAGGGAGGCGACGTTCTTGGCTCTGCTACTGATTCCATTAACACAAATGTTTTTTTGATTATGGTATTGTTAATAGCTCGTGGCTGAAGAATAATGACGCACGAGTCGATTTTTAAGCTTAAGCAAACTCTTGCCACTACCATCTTGACTACAGAGTTTCCTCCGTGCCTCAGAAAGCACGTTTAGCCGTTGGTTCCGGCTGTCATTTGTAGATCTTTGGCTGTTGTTACGGATTGTCAGAAGCCAGAAAATCTGACTACAGTCTTGTTAAGAAGTACCGTGCTACCCAGTTAATGGGTTGTGGAGATCTGGTACGCAGCCGCTCCACGTAAAATACTGGTATTCAACTGAATCCGGTTTGACTGGAAGCGGATCCCAATATAGATCCGAAAAGGCTAGGCAGATGATATGGTGTTGCCAATAACATTCGATAGGCTATGTATTATAACTTCACAACGTAATGTTGTAAAGCAAGACATTAGCAAGTGCAAAATAACTTTTGAAAATTATGGAAAAAAATTGTTCTACTTTTAGCTCGCTCAACCGGAGGACTACAAATTAACGAACTTGCTTGAAAAGATGTATAGTTCACTCTTGCTTTGAAATTGATGGGTTTCGGTAGGGAACACCGACTCATGTAAAAATTTGGAAATTTTGGCATTCCAAATTATGAATGCTTTTCAAAACCGATTGAAAATCTGTCGAGACGCTTAGTTGACACTTCGCGTGAGCCAAGAGCTGGCTTTTACCTTGGACAAAGGTTAAGCATTGCTATACAACGTGGCAATGCTGCCAGCCTTTAAGGTACATGCACATTACCAGTGGCCAGCCATGCGGAGGAATTTATCGACGCCATATTTAAGGATATTTTTAGTTATAATATGCGCCAGATAAACAAAGAATAACGGTCATTGACCCCCACCTACATTTATTGACACACTTAATTTAAAAAACAGAAATAATGACATAAAGCTGTCCTGAATCGACATCTATCGTGAGGTACCTACGAAGAGAGACTAAAGAAAGGTCAATGACCGTTATTCTTCATTTATCTGGCGCTTTACTTAAGTGTATCCACAATATTGTAGACGCAACTAATAAATGGGTAATGGGTACATAATACGAGATGCCTACGGTCAGTCTCCCGACATGTCAAACTTGAATATCATAAAATATACCTTGCGTTATAGTGATAATAGAGTTTTAAAACACGTAAATCGGGCGACACACCGGTGTGACTGCAGAGCTTGACCGGTAGCTTTACCAAATTCGGAATTACTTTGATGATTAAATCCTTCATAGGTGGCCACTAAATTACTGGGCAACGATGCTCAACCAAAAATTTCTGATCAATATGAATTTGAACATTTAAAACCGTTTCTATAAATAAACGAAAGTGGAATCTATTTTCATGTTACTCTCGTTTTAATTGCAACGATCAGTAATAATGATTTTACGCAAATTATTTTATTCAATTAATTGATTTCTAATGTCGATCATCAAAGATGAGCGCCGGCATTGAATCAATTAAAAGTTTTTTTGTTCAATTATTTGAATGTTTGGTCGTAACTTATAGGTCTATTAATTTATAAACAATTTGGGTTAAGTTTTATGATGGTATCATCTTGTTAATTCACAAGCGCCTCGTGCTGAAGACTTCATTATTATAATTACAGCGTCAGTACATAAAGGTATTGAACAATATATATTCTAGACCCTGCCTGCGGCTTCATATATGCGTAATACAAACAGTCATCATTATACTTAGAAGTATTAGGTAGTAGGTATAGCTTTTAATTTGTCTCGCATTTTTTGTCAAATTGGTACTTCCAAAGAATGTTTAAAACAAAACAATTTAACAATATTACTTTAGCTTTTAATGAAATAGATTTAAATAAACTACTAGTAAATAAAATAACCACTAAGTAGGTACACGATTTCATAACACAATTAGGTGCCCAAAGTTGTTCCGGGTCTGGTTGTTTGTGAATGTGAGTTTGTATGTTTGTAAACGCACCCACGATACAGGAGGAATTCCTAGTGTGGAGCAACGTTTAAAAAAAAAAGAAAGAAAGACTAGTTTAATTAAAAAGTGCCAATAAATGATTTACTTAAAATAAACGCTTTTATTTCGACTTTTTTGAGGGTAGATTTAAAAGAAACATGACAAAAATAAACATTATCAACTAACAAAGTCCGCGGCAACAGATAAGGTAAATTTTTGTAAGCTAGTGTTATAAATTGGTGCTTTGAGTCACAAAGTCGGACGAACATTAATTTTATATCAATCAACAAAAATGGTCATCATCACATATCATCAGTGCCCACATAAAAAAAATCTCATAAGGCACGTCGTCATTTGAAAGCCAATAAGGTTGAACTTCACGAAGGTGACTCATGCATTATACTCTAAATCCATACTAATACACTGGTGAAGTAACTTTGTCTGTCTGTTTGATACATCTCCACATCTTCGAGGTGTTCCGGTGGAGAAATGAATGAATAAATCTAAACGGCTGAACGGATTTGAATGAAACTTGACTAAAGCAACCACAATGCGGGTCCCAAAAAATGTCCGGCGGCATCGCGGCAGATCCAAGCAAAGATGGCGGGACGAGCTTGACGCCTAACGACAGTATGGGTCAACACTAGCCCAGAGTTGGGAAGAATGGAAGAAAGCAAGGCCTTCCCCTGTAGTGGGACGGAGTAGGCTAAAACTAAACTAAACTTGACTCACGGGTGGACAATGTCCTGGAATAGGTCTTAGGACTTTTATCCCGCAGGCCAAGCCGCTGGCTTAAGCTATTCGAAGACTTTTGAATTGTCAAGGTGTGGTTCAGTTAGCAAGTGAAAGCCAGTTGCATGTTTCAGAGCAACCGCATGGGTACTTTTCTAAAAATCATTATACTACAAAAAATGCCCATATAATAAAATTTAATGATACCTGAAGTATCAGTAAACGTAAAGGACATTTACCCAAAATGCCAAAATGAACCTTACAGCGATTACTTCAAGTGGCATTTATCAAAAATTCTGAAATGTAAAATATTTTTCAAACAAGCTTTATTAAACTATGGTTCGGTGTTATAATACTAATTGTCAATTCAATTCATATCCAAATAACCTTAATAAGTTACGTTATTTTGGTTGGTTGTGGAGTTCCAATAGCCACTTTCCAGCTGCATCATCAGAACAATTCCATAATACTATATTTTCGCATTGTCTTAAAAGTATCCCAAGTTTAAGCTAACTCGGTTGCAAGGGAATGCTTTAAATGTGATGACATAACTAATTTTAATCAGAAACACATAAGAACGAAGTAACTTAAAAAAAATCTTGTAAAAACAAAGAATGCATAAGGCACAGCGGCGCTTAAAAACCAATATGGCTGAGTTCATCAAAGCTGACTCATACATCAAACTCGTGAACGGATGCTGTCCGTCCCGACCGGGACTTATCAGCTCGAAACTGCAATGGCATGTTTATTTAAAAGTCAAATTCGTTATTGAAATTAAAGTAAGTAAGTAATTAATATTTTTAATGAGGTTCGTGTCTGATCAACATAATCGTGTTGTTATGAGCTCTTTATTAAGTTGGTAAGTGGAGTTTGTAATGTTAATGTTTATAGACTTAATTGTGTTTAAAAGTTGGTAATTAAACTGATAATTTAGAGTTACAAACTTGTCAAACCTTACTTTAAGGCCAAAGGACAGAGGGACAATTCTACAAATTTTTAAACAACGTTCGCAATGGCATGTCAGTCGAAAACTGTCAAAAAAAACTTCAATTACCCTACTTTTTTGACAGATTGCGATTAAGATGCGAATGCGACCGTTGCTTAAAAATGAGTAGAATTGGCTCACAATTCTATTTAGTTTTTTTTACTTACTTTTTATTACTTTCTTTTTATTTAGTTTGATATTACTTAACTGTAATTATTTAATTTTGAAGTCACAGCTTATGTCCCTATTAGCTTTTGCCCGCGATTTCGTACGCGCATATCCCGTTTATTCCCGTTCTCGTAAGAATTTACCTCTTAGTGATCCTCTACACTCTCCAAGGAACCTACATGCCAAACAGTTTTTCACGAGCAGTAGTTTCGGCTGTGCGTTGTCTGTCAGTCATTCAATCACTCAGTAACGGAAGAGTTATATACTCTGGCAAGACCTATGTTTCAGCCACCTGGCTGTGGATAATAATTACATCATCGTCATCTACAGCCCAACTTCGCCCACTGCAGAGCATAGAGCTCTCTTTTCTTCTACCAATATTTATGTTCCCGTGCCAGTCTCATCCAAGTTCTACCTAATATCGACTGCTAGAATATGTGTAGGTTCAAGCCAATACACGAAAGAAGAACTGATACGGAATCCCTCAGAAATGGATCCCTAATTTTTGTTAGTTTAGAAACAAACAGACATACGCTTTATAAATACATCTCCCATACCTATAAATCTGTTGACAGTGTGGGCATCGTAAACCGTAACTACCAATATTTTAGCCAACAACTACAAATTTATTCTTCCATATGGACGGGCGTGGTGGTTACTATAAGGTAGGATCTCACCTGCCATTTGGTTAACAAATGGTCCAAGGTATACAAGAAACGCGATTTCACTAAGCGGTCTTGAAAGCGGTTTCTAAAGTTTAATCCGTTATTTCTCGTCTGTGAACGAGCAATTAAAGAATATTAAGTCGAACCGTGGCAGCCAGTCATCAGTTTTGCTATTCGGATTATTGTCTTACCAGAATTTGAGAGATAGCTTTAGAGCCATTTCCGCCACAGAAGTCGTTTTGTCAAATCCCATCCTTACTAAATACCAAGAAAACTCGGCCTACTTTATATTCTTCCAACCGATTTTTTTGCTAGCCAAGTTCACAACTATGTGAGAAGGGTGTTGTTGTTGTTTGTTAAGGAATTCATTCGATAGAGTCACCGCGGCTCTGGATCGCAAAGGGCATAAGGAGGAACATGGAAGGATTTTTAGTCAATAAGAATCTGACACTCCTTTCCGCTTTCACATCCATAAAAAGGTGCACTCTTTGCTCCTTTACTCTCATGGCACGGGGATACCACACCACCGACTTTCAGAATCCAGGCTGCAATTTACTGCGTTGTGCAGCTATTTGGTGTTCAGATATCTATCTGAAGCGACTGCCTAGTCGCTCTATGTAATATGGTACTCAGCTGCATCCGATTAGACTGGAAACCGGAGTCGGTTTCCATTCGCATGGTAACACTTGGAAACCATGCGTAAACATAGTTGGAAAATGGCTAGGCAGATTGGTTGACGAATCTGAAGACATGCTACGGATTGAACAGATGCATATAAGGAGCATCTTAGGGCTTCATTCTTAACTCCACAAATTTCAAAATCTCATAACTTGTACCACACGAAAAGCCCGCAGGCCGACAACACCTGAGCTGATCTATAGCCGCAACGGTACTGCGGGCCAAATTGTTACTTGCAATAGTGTTTTAGTTTAAATAATACTTGTACTACCAACATTGTTTATATGCCATTCCTATTGACATTTTTTATTGTGTATTTCTACAGAAATGCGAGACTACGGGTTAGTCACGCAAGGTATGAGCGAATGGAGGATTGTTTTAATAAGTTAGGTGAAATTGTTGCAGTTGCAACAAATTGGAGATTATAAATCGAACATACTTTTGCAAGAATGTTTTAGCAAAATAGTTAATTGATATGTATTTTTTAGGGATCATTAGAAATCTTTAATGTAGATTATTGCTAAAAAATAACCTTCAACCGTCTCCAGGGTCCCAGTAATTTCTGTAGAAAAAATCATTGAAATTGGTTCAGCAATTTAGGCGTCAAACCGGTAGGTAACAAACGAACTCACTTACGCATTTATAATATTAGTGAAAATAGTGTTCAAATCCGGCAAACCGAGGAGATAACAGAATTAACAGGAGTCCTATATAATTACGTTGACATTTTTTAGCCTTTTCAGAAGGTTAAATATGACTAGCTTTAATTTCACATACGATACGGATTATCAGAAGCCAAAAAATCTGACACCAGTCTTGCCAAGAAGTATCGTTTTACCCGGTTGAGGAGGTCTGGTAGTAGGCAGTCACTCTTCATAAATTAATTGTATGCAGCTGAATCCGGCTTGACTGGAAGCCGACCCCTATATAGTTGGGAAAAAAGGCTAGGCGAATGATAAATTTCACTTACGAAACTTCCAAAAATCAAAACCACTCCTCACTTGCTCCCCAATACCGTACAACACATTAAAAACAAAAACGATAATTCTAAAGACCGTACGCGATAACATCTGGTGTGCGTACATTCCAAAATAATTCTAAGCCTTGGCGCGTGCGCAAGTATCGACTTTCATCTCTCAGTAATAACTACTCATTGTGCTTCATAAAAAAATCGTATCTCCACATTACTGCTTTACAGTAATAGCTGGAAGCTGATTTCGGCGTCTATTTATTAGTTTTCTTTTTTTTACTTAACTATAGGTTTGACCATATGGTCGTTTTCGATGTATGTAGGCGGATAAGTATTGGGCTTTTTGTCTTGAGAGTTTCATCCTGTCTGATAAGATTAAGATGATGGGATAAGGTAGACATGATTAATACTATGGTCACTATTGGTCTTCTGTAGTGTTATTCTGTAAAAAAATCATACTGAAACTAAGGGAAGTGAGCTGTCATCCCTAGTAACAGAGTAAAGTGACAGTGACGTTTCACGGAGAGCATTTTATAGACGAAACCAGCGCGTTGGTTTACAGCTCACTCTACGTAAATTTTAATGGTGATATTTCAATGAAAAAATCTAATTATTCCGTCAGATAGATTTCAAAAAAATATTGGACACATCTTTTTTTTTTTAAAGCATAAACAAGAAATGACGAAGATAAAGTGCGTTGAAAACTCGCGTGACGTCACCAGCCCCCTCTCTTGAACTTTGATGCACTTTATCTTTATAATTTCTTTAGCGATTTGAAATGGCAAAAAGTACGTGTCCAATATTTGTGAAAATCTAACGGACGGACGAAATTAATGAATTATATTTTTTCCTAATACCTAGATACTTTACTAAGACAACGATTGAAATAATACAGGATATCTAGAATCATCATCATCTGCCTAGCCTCTTCCCAACTATATTGGGGTCGGCTCCCAGTCAAACCGGATTCAGCTGAATACCAGGATATCTAGAATGGTCAAAGGTATAAAGTAGATTTGACAGAAGTAACACTACAAACATCTCATTATAAGACTTACTTGATATAAAAGTGAAAATATATGAGAAAATCCTTGCAATAAAGAACACACTAAACAACATTAGCTCTTTTCTTCATAATTATAGCAAAAAAAGTTAATAGTTCCTTTGATTACATAATGGAATTTATGGTTTAAGTTTCGCTTAAGCCATTATGACGTGTAGTTAGTTATTAGCACAAGTAAAACACTTACAAAATAATAATAGTAATAAGAAAATAATAAATTTTTCCTGTGATTTTAAAGTACCCATAGATTTATATAGCTTAATATTCCCAATGATAAAACATAGGCATCCTCTATGTAAAAAGATGGCTATATTTCATCACGTGGGCCCATTGCGTGTTGGTACAGGACCAACAAACGAACTGAAAAATGTAATTAGTCCGTCAGATAAATTTACGAAAAATATTGGACAGGATTTTTTTCTTTTGTCACGTAAACAAAAATGAAGACGATACAGTACGTTGAAGTAATGGCTAGTTTACACAGTCTGAGCCAGCGTGCAAGTCAACCTGCCGAGTAGCAGCAGTGCAGTAACTCGCATCGTATGGATGTATCTTAAGAGTTACTGGCACGTCCGAGTTGGATAGTAGCTCGCATCCGAGTAACATCAATTTTTTTTTGTTTTCACTCGCCTGCCTACCGACAGTAACTCGCACATGGCAGCCACTCGTACATCACTCGCATCGTTCGGACGCGTACGACAGTAGCTCGCTAGTGTCAGCTAGGCAGTGGCGAGTTGAATTTGTATTTTTTTACGACTTGCAAGAGACTGTCATCGTGAAGACACTTAAAGCGAGCCGAGCTTCCGACATATTTTACTTTTGTTTCTTACATGTAATGTGTGTACTGCATTTATCATTTATCGGTTGGAAATGGAAAAAATACGTGTCCAATATTTTTAAAAGATCTAATGGTCAGAATTAATAGAATTATTATTTTTCTATCAAGTGAATATTGATTTGGCTTATAGGTACAGCAAAACGTTACCCTAATAATTATACCGAAAACGAAAACGCAGGGCAACTGCTATAATCATAATGTTTATATTTTGTATAGACTATTAATCATCGATTTTCCGTTACAAAAAACCCGCCACATCTCAATACCATCATAACTCAGTAAAGAATGAAGACCGTAGTGATGCTTCCATGTACCTTTGTCTAATTTGTGCCATCAAAGCATCCATACGAACATTTATAAATTACTGCCTCTAGCAAAACTCGGTGACCGGATAAAGTGCCTTAAAACTCTGAACCAACTGAAAATGGACCTTCAACCTATCGTTTCAAGGTAGAAATTTGATTGAAACTACCAGTAGCATTTGCATTCACAAAATCATTGACCAAAATTAAGGCAGTTTCCGATTAATAAGAGCTATAATAATTTCGCCTCGAGCTTACTGCGTCTTGGTCATTATTAGATACTTCCTCTCTGTATTTTATTATATTTTTTTATAGCTAGACTGGCACACAGTATAACTGCATTAGCTGTTAAATGTTTTGACATCGTTAGACGCGAATTATTTATTCGCGTGATTAACTGGCCTTGGTCGATTGGATTTTTATTTCTTTAGTGTAATTGTATTGGTATGGAGGAATAATAAAATTGTCTATATAAATAATGTCTTATTTTATGTTACCTGATGCAAACTTAGTCTCCTGTACTTTTTTGTCCCTGTTAAGCCGTTATTGAGTTGAGGAGGTCAACCTTTTGCCACTCCGCTGAAGCGGCCAGCTCAATCTTTTCTGTAAAAGAATTGATTTTCAATAAGTTAAAATACGATATTAAATGTATGCTCTATCAACAGGGGTTGATTTTTTACTCATAAATTGAAGATATTTTAAGTCAGTTTTGGTACACCAATTTTAAGAACAACTACAGAAAGAAAAATATTGGTATCAGTAACCTAGTCACATACACCAATTACATTCCCTCACGTAGCAAACTAAAACAGAACAAAAACATTTTCAAAATAATCATTGCGTACTGCATTATCTCTATCATTGCCACAACAAACATTTCATTACAGTAACAGCCCACAGAAGCCGGAGGGATGTAATGACAGGATTCGTCAAATTTTATTGTTAATATCGACTGTATTGCCTCCGATCAAAGCCGAGAGTCATATGGTCTTCGGTTCCTATCTTATAAATTTAATGTTCCCAGCAAATTGCATACGATGATGAAATGAACCTCAGTGGCTGTCACGTAACGTCATAATGAATCCCTCCCAATAATTACACTCGGGTAATATCCTGTACAGAGATGGAGTGGGGATGGTGACTGATGATGATGATGTGGGTCTGTTTCGTGTTTCAGCGTTTATTTTAAGATCCAATAATGATGTTATTAGATTTTCAATTTGATATGTGATATTTAAAATAACCTTATAAGCTAAGTCTCAGCACTCTTTCAGTTTTTAGTGCATTGTTAAAAATGGTAGCAATTTTTTTTTGTACGTGTGTTTGCATAATCTTAATCTTTGACTTGTGATTTTAGTTTGTAATTTTTCAACACCAAGATTTAAAATAACACCCAAAAATTGCTTTGAAAATTCAATCGAGATGTCTTAAGTGATCTTGGATTTTTAATCAATATTTCCTGTACCTACTTTTAAAACCGGTTTGCTTAAAGATAAGTCTCAAGTAAAATGCACGTTAATTGACATTCAATGGAAATAGGTATTCTCAGATTCATCCCTGTCTTCTGAACGAGAACCTGTTCAGCCATATTGCTACTCATTCATATAAGACTGATAACGTTCTCGCTTATTGAAAAGGTTCTATCGATGAGATCTATTCATGATTGCCTTTTGTACGGGTAGTTTTAGATTTACACTTTTGGAGGATACGTAGTTAGCTATCTATATAAATTACTGTATTTAGAAACAGTAGCTTGCCACTCATCCCTATTCACTGTTGAAACTGCCTCGATGAAAAAAATTTAGCATAACATGAAAAGAACTCGCAACGATCGCAACTCTCCTGCTGCGGCTTCATTATCTGCCTAGGCTTTTCCCAACTATATTAGGGTCAGCTTCCAGTGGATTAAGCTGAATACCAATATTTTACGTGGAGCGGCTGCCTGCCAGACCACCACAACCCATTAACTGGGTAACACGGTACTTCTTGGCAAAACTGGAGTCAGATTTTCTGGCTTGTGAAAATGATCTAAAAATGAACAGCCGGAACCAACGGCTTAACGTACTTTCAGAGGCTAGGAGGAGTCTCAGTATGATAAGATGATCAGGCAAAGTGTAATTAGTGTTCCATTAAAATAATGAAATTTTAAGTTGCAGAATCTGGTCTAAAGAGCATGATAAACTAACAAAACAAAAAAAATATCTCTCGTATGTCACAGAATCAACTGTGTTGCTATGTTGTACGAATTCACCGGCCCGGAAGGACTGGTATACCTGGTTTGATTTCCGGAAGCACAAAATATTTTTTGGACGGTAATTGGTACTTGTCATGTTGATCAAAAATTTAAAAGCTTATTTTTATGTGTCAATTGCATCAACTTCGATATCATTGATCACTACTTTAGAGATTTAGTAAAGATTAATATTTTTGGCCGAAAGGGGTGTCATCCTGAATTTCGACAGTTAATTATTTCGACACGGTCCCAATTTCGAAAAACAGTAGTTCGACTACTCATTGCTTCGACAGAACATATATTCGACAAGCATTAGTCCGACAGAACATACTTCGACAACACACACGTTCGAAAAACACTACTTCGACAGAACCCTTCTTCGATATGCACTTGTTCGGCGGATCTTTATTTCGATGGAACATATCTTCGACATAATATCTACTGCTCTGAAATGACATGAGATCCGCTTCACCGCCTACCGCGGCGGTGCGCGGTGCCGTGTGTCAATCGCCTAATTGATTATTTTTTATGTTTTTATTCTGTACCTAAAACCATAAAGCGAAATTGAATTATTATTGACACATTTCAAGATATTATCAAGATATTATTATCAAGATATTTCAGAGCAGTAGATATTATGTCGAGGATATGTTCCATCGAAATAAAGATCCGCCGAACAAGTGCATATCGAAGAAGGGTTCTGTCGAAGTAGTGTTTTTCGAACGTGTGTGTTGTCGAAGTATGTTCTGTCGGACTAATGCTTGTCGAATATATGTTCTGTCGAAGCAATGAGTAGTCGAACTACTGTTTTTCGAAATTGGGACCGTGTCGAAATAATTAACTGTCGAAATTCAGGATGACACCCGCCGAAAGCTTTACTTTTTAAGGGTTCTTCCCTGCTATAGCATTACATATACCACCAATGCATTTTTACAAAAACTAATCGTGCGCAGAATTTTTAAACTATTAACTTAGGTTGTAACAAACTCATACATACAAATGGTCATATTATTCATACCATACATCCAAAATTCGGTTGCATTATGGTAATGACGTAATAATGCGCTGACGATTTACTATACCCTTGTCCAATGGTAAATTGGTCCTTTGGCCCATAAATTTGTACCAAAAATGCTTTAGGTTATGAAAAATTATGTTTTGGGACGAGTAAGGATCCTGTTTATGGGTGATTGATTCTACCAAAGTAATAATACATCGCTGAGTGCGGTGTTGAAGTTGAGTTAAGAGGTCTTTGCTCTCACAGTGGGTGTAAACTAATAAAGAATATAAATATAGCCTTCTGGGTTTTGGATCTACATTCAATCTCTGCTCGATTGTTTTCTGCGTAATAGCTTGCGATATTTTTCTAACTCTGCGGGCATCCAACCATATGCAGACATGAGATTTATAGCACCATAGATATGGAGAGAAAAAATTGCTCTCGTTTTTAGCTTGATCACTAATGCTGATTAAAATCCCTTTCAATTGCACCATCCACATCTCACTATCAATATAAAATAACTAACAAAAACAGAACCTCATCTGACTAATTGGCGTTCAAATTAATAATGATTGAGACAAAAAATGTTCTGAGAACTACATTTGAATCCCCAATTAGACCATAAAGGCCTTATCATGGACCCATTAACCGACAACGGACGCGTAGGGAGGTTTATGAGTTTTACTACACGATATCGTTGCCGACAATTTTCAACAATCCGAGTCGGATTTACAACCAATTAGCTAAGTAAATATATAAATGGCTTGATTGTGATGTGGGCGATATTAGGGCCAGGAAATTGTGTGTAAATTTACTTCCTACAATTACTTGGATTAGCTGCTTTATGGAGTACTGTACGAATGTTCAATCTAGACCTGTAGGATTGTATTTAATTCTAGCTTTGTGAATCCTGTGCTAAATGATGATAGTTGTTTTTTTTTGAGAAAATCGTTTCGTGACAAGTTAGCGGAAGGGAACTTGAAGTGCGCTGACAATTACCTATTACCTACTGTTTCCTACTGTTTGTAGAATAGCACCACTATGGTGCTATTCTACAAACAGTAGGAAACAATTCTGCAAATTTTACAATGAAAACTGAGGTGATGGTGGTGGTGGGTCTAGGGATTGACAATTCACTTCTAGCTTACAAGATTAGCATGATTTGATGGTGATTTTTTTACAGAATAGTACAAAACTACATATTATTGTGGTAGTGTTGACATTTCAAGTTGAAGTTAAAGGCTTTTGTCTTATAAAAAGGAATCAATGATTTAAAAAAAAAAAATTAGAGACAGTTTTTAATATTAATCTTTTGACAAGAGATTTGTATCCTGAAACCCGGCCAAATTCTACAAATTTTTAAGCAACGTTCGCCATTCTCATCTTAGTCGCAGTCTGTCAAAAGCTCTTTTTGTTTCCCTACAATTGATGAGCATGGTCGTGGTTGGTGCGTTGCAATAAAATTATTTTCATAATGTTATTATCATTATAGAATAATATTTTTTCAATAGTTATTAAAGCATTCTTTAAACAGAATTTTTTTGATTGTGAGCCTCCATAAAATAAATAAAATTCAGACAGAGTCACGGTTCAGAGCCAGTTTATTGAAAGCCCAATGATTGATGGTTGACAAACAGTAGCATTTTGACTTGTTCTATTAAAATTTAAAAAGCTTTTCGATTTTATGTTCCAATAATTTTAATTACTCTCAAGATAATCCTGAGATAGACCGCCTTTTAAGTTGAGCGACAATGTTGAATTGATTTTTTATTTTATGGGAATAACTGAATCTGATAGACTGCCTCATTAGTCTTGTAGGTGACATTGACCGCTTGCACTTTGAGGTCCTTGACTCAATATTTGTTGTAAATTAAATTGAAATAACGAATTTATTGGTATTTTAATTTTGTAGATATATACCATCAGACACAGTGTGCGACAGTCTTTAGCTGGTATTTTTTATAATTTTTAAAAAAGGGTAAAAACGGGACCCTAATACTCCGGTGTACGTCTGTCTGTCTGTCTGTCACCAGGCTGTATCTCATGAACCGTGATAGATAGACCGTTAAAATTTTCACAAATGATGTATTTCTGTTGCCGCTATAACAAAAAATAATAAAAACAGAATAAAATAAAAATTTAAGTAGGGCTCCCATACAATAAACGTCATTTTATTTTTTCGTTTTTATTTTATAGATAATGGTACGGAACGCTTCGTGAGTCCGACTCGCACTTGGCTGGTTTTTTTAATACGCTGTGGTCCCAGAACCGTGGAAGGCGCGCAAGAAGCCGAAGCAAACTCACTAAAGCCAACCCATGTATTATGATTTTGCACTGGGAGGATTTTGCCTTGCTAAGTGTAAAATCAGTGAAGTGCAGGATTATTGCTGGATATGGAAAAAACGGGTAACCGATGGATGCGAGACGCACAGGACCGGTTGTTGTGGCGACACTTGGGGGAGGCCTATGTCCAGCAGTGGACCTCTTTCGGCTGATATGATGATGATGATGGAAAAAAAGAGATAAGAAATGGCAGAGGACAGATGTACGTGGAAAAGGGAGAGGGAGGCTTTTGCTCAGCAGTGGGACATAACGGGCTAGATTAAATTAGATTAGATGGAAAAAAGATATTGCATTGCGGATGCATGAAGGAGCCTCTTCGTGTAGCGCAATTCGTTCCATCAGACACTCAACTGAATCGAGCGCTTGGCGCATCCTGGATAGTCTCACCGAACCCCTTATAAGACTGGCTAATCCTTCCCTTGCGCTAGTAGGGCTAACACCCGCCTGGTTCGCGACGACCCTCCCAACGGAGTTCGGCGTCAAGCAGCCTGCTGTGTTTCGTCGACGCATGGGAGTACCAGTGCCTCAAGGCATCTTCTGGGCACGCTCGCTTCGTCATGGACCTCATCTATCGCTTTCCATCAGGCGTGATCGAGGTCAAGAGCTAGCCCATTCATAAATACCTAAAAAAAAGCATGGGGTCGTGTGGCATAAGTATACTGGTTGCACTTAAACTGTATCATACACTAGACTAATTAATTGTCCTAGTTAATAGCGAACAGAAGTGTAGACTCGTTTTACAGAGTATTTCACATCGCTTAAATAGTACCTAAATGCCACAAATGGCACTACAATTAAATAAAAAGTAAAATATGTGTAACGGACTTACCATTTTCTAGATCAACAAGAACACAGCAAGCTTGCTAAATGACCCGAAATTTGTGGCATCTTATTAAAAACAGTTATTTTATACATTAAGCTACATAGCGCAAGAAGGTAAGTCATTACTAAAATGACTTTTATTCTAAAAAAACATATGAAATTGGAATATTCTTTCCCACCTTTGTGTCGCGCTAATAATTCTCGCGACAAAACATTTTGTTTCGAGTTAAAAACACGAATAGAACATTTCTTTCTTAATTATACATACGTGTATGGCGACGGTGCGATTTTGTGTCGGTGCTTTTAAACTAATGGTGCGGTTACATTCATAAGCGCTAGCGATTGTAGATAAACAACCAATATTTTAACCCATTCTTCAACCTTTCAAAATTTACTGGGCAATGTAAAGGCCATAAGATATAGGTAATTTGTGACCTTGGTTTTTAGCTTAAAGGACATTGTTTCAGCTACAGCGTATTGTAGTCCAAAGGTCAAATCCAAAGGTGGGTACTGACCAGTGCTAAGGGGCGTAATGTTACATGTTACAAAGCGAGCATTCGTGCAGTCAGTACGTGGAAACGAGCACGAATAAATGCATATGTGTTTTGTTTTACAAGGATTTTAGGACACGGCGTAATATAACATGCTCGCTGCGAATGTTACATTACGGTCAGTACTCAGCTTAAAGCGGTGAATGCCACGTGATGTTTCTGTAGCACATGTTAATCGCATACATATTGGACTTTTTGGCAATATTTTTGAAACTCTTAATTTTTCACTGTTTTTTATTGGATTTATTTCAATGTTATTTCAAAAATTCGGCAACAGCTCTTACAAAACGTGATTGCTTTTTTTTCAATTTGCCATTAAGAATATAAAGTCAAATCATAACACCTTAATAAAGATGTATAATGGATCGGGTGGTAATAAGACTTTACTATGGTCTTGGTAAAACAAAAACAACAAGTAGTTTATGGAGCAAAATTATTAATCATATTTGTATTGCACTGTAATCAAGGCATAAATTAATTATACCAGCTCAGTATCACACGACTAGTAACTTGAACCGCGGTGACTGACTTTAGAACATTTACCTACTCATACCTACATACCTAATTAAAGTCATGGAATGCAGAACGTTTAAGAATCTTTAGATTAATAATTTTGTCCATGATGATGAAACAAAACAGTGTTGGAAAGTTGTTCAAAATTGTTGCGCCTTGGCTGTAAATTCCCAGTGCAGCAAAACTTCTGACTAACTTGTAATCCCAGACGACAGCAAACGAGGACTCTTGATAGAAGTATGAGGCGACATAACTTTCAAACCAAATCTGACAGTAATTTTACAAATAAAAATCTATCAGATTTTCAAAAGATATAACTTACTGCGGAATGAAATAACATTTTCATGTATTATCGTTAAAAATGAACTTTAGCCACATGGCTCACGTCTTGAAGTCCCCCAATTGTCCATATTCCAGCACTTTAGGGATATTAAATGCCGCAGATGCGATGCTGTAATTAGCGTACCCACCAACTGGGCCCAAACAATCTAAGCCAATCATTGGCTCGAAGAGAAAAATATTGTAAAATGTCTTTCTTCGTTGGAATCGCTTATCCAACCCCACTATGGCCACAACTTTCCCGCATTGAAGTTAGTGATACTGAAACGTATGCGTGATGTTGATGGTCCAAATAGAACAGATGTTGATGAATGTCGGCGACAATTATTGTTTTGAAAAAACTACTATTACCTAGTGCCACTGTTTTGTTTGTGGCGGTTGGGTTCCGTAGTAGGAATGTAGAATTTTATGGAATACTATTTATTTTGTAGCCAGCGAACTATTTTCATACGTTGGACGGACCGGACCGTATTTTAAATTTCAAAAAAAGTTCCAAAGAACTTTGTCAGTACAAATCGTCTACTAGAGGACAAAGTTGAATGGACTGCACTTTGTATTTTTTTTTGCATAATCACATCAAATCAATAGGCTTATAATAGCTTTACTGGAGTGACTAATTTTAGTCAAAAATAATCTATTTCCTCTAGCCATGTTCAGAGATTAGCAAAAGCCGGTATACCTTTGCGCACGTTAACCAACCAATAACAATTTCCTACAGAATTTACTCCAAAGGTACCCTAAAAACCAGTGGCTTGCATTGGTACCAGCTGTGATTACCATAATTTCATCGCTCCACGTGTCTGAGGACTCCACAAAAACTGGTAATAATCACAGTACAGCGGCACAGGCGCGCACTAAAGTGTTATTGAGTCTAATAGAATTTAATAATATGCTCCAGTTTAGGCTTCGCTATTTGACGCGTCTCTTAATATGAATTTCGACTAGTTAAGAAGATTGAGGAAGGTGTGGACATTATTATAGTAACTGTTTTTGGATTCCGGTTATAAACATATTAAATGTTGAAAGCTTTATTGGCTTGTGGTAACGAGTACTGCTACAAAATATTAGCAATAAAAAGAGTTTTATAGCCTGTCAGAATAGATCACATACTGGAGCCTTATTTCAGCAAGTAACTAACTATTTATTAAAGCGACATAATATAATATGCATGAATGTGACTAGAAACGTCCCTTCTATTAGATCTTTCGAATCCTAGCAGTCATCAATCACGTAAGAGCCTTAAGCTCATTTACCGATCACTGAGTTGCATGCCACTCATTTGTTGTAAACCCAATACACTTCATAACCCTAGCATCGAAAACTGAAACACTTTTCTCCCCGCCTGTACGATACTGCAGTATTCTCCTCCTCAGGGCGAACGCAAGGGCTACTGTATGGAATAATAGCTTTTTTATTCTTATACAATGTCTTCAAATCGACTGTCATATTATTTTGTTACCAAGTAAACACAGGGCCAGAAGGGATTCTCGAATTTTTAGCTTCGTTGGGCGATGTGGGTAATCAGTTTTTGTTTCGAAACGAAATGGCAACCGAAATAATAATGTCGAAATTAGAAGAACTGAATTACTTCTACTATGTTTTTATTTTAATTTAAAACGTGTGTCAAACTTCACGTCACACAGGTCTTGGGGTCAAAGGCGAGGGCCCAAAGACTATTCGCACAGGCCCTGACAGAGGCTTTCCATAACATTACTTTTCATAATAGGCAGAGTTTATTTTTCCTCTCTCTTGTATACAACATGAAGCAAACCAATTGCAGACCTGTGCGAAAGGTTTGTCAATCAGGCAGCGTTGATAAACATGGATGCGCTTAGAGTTAGATATTTAAAGACTTGTCGAGTATTGCAAAATAGGAAACACGTATCATAGCACCAACATTATTCATGATCATAAACATTGATATCCAAACTTTCCTTTCTTTGTACCTGTACCTACCCAATGTTTAGTATCCTCCAGTGCCACTTCAACGGTTTCTTTGCATGCCACTTCCCTCGGTCTAGGGCCATCCGTACCTAATCGTGCCTGCTACTTTGAAAAGATCATCAGTCCACCAGGTTTTGAGTGTACCTCCGCACCTATGACCAGTTTTTGAACCCACTTCAACGCCCCCACAAAATCAAATTGATTATGATAAAATTTCTCACACCACTTCTTTTAAACGTTACACCAGACAATCTAATCACACTCGATCCACGTATGACAGGGATGACTAAAAGATCTCTTAAGTGTGAGCGATCTCCAGCCTGCTATTAAGTCAATGACTCGACTTAGTATCCATTTACTTACTTTAATATGGACACATTATGACGGTAGTGTGAAAACGAGCACGTAATGCATGTAACTCATTGCTTCAACATACGGAGTGTTGACTTCCTTACATTCTGTTGAGTTAGTGTCCTACGTGTCATTAAAAGTGTTGACAGAGGTAAATGTCTCCCTGAAATGAATTCAGTGTGAAGTATTAATGGAGTAGGAATTTCTGGTCCTGTCCTACTACTCCATGTTTTTCAAAATTATTTTTTCATCGTCAAAAACCTATAATAAGCATTGGGTAAAGGCTGGTAAGAACTGACCAACAATCTTTTTCCCGCTCTGGGCGGAGCTAAAAAGTGTCAGACTCGTACTGACTAAAACCACCCGTATTCATTCAAATGCCCTCAGTGTTCCAAGACCGCGGTCGGTAACACCGCAACCCGGATAGGGACTCCACATACTTAAAAGGTCCAAATTGGTTTGTCATCGTCACAGTCACCCAGTACTGATATTTATTAGAGAGCAAGCAACTTAGGCAACTTTCTTATCTAGCGCTTGTAGCAGAACAACAGGTAAACGACATTCTGGTAACCATCAAAACATCCCCGGAAAATAGGTACTTCAAGCTCTGCAGGTTAAGACACAACACTCCTCACTAACAAATACGAAGTTAGTATGTTGGTTGCGTGTAATGGCACGTCGCTTGCAGCATCGGATGCTACCGATAGCCAGTAGGCCCGGGGCGCGGCATTAGCGCAGCCGTATGACCATGGATTTGGGATCCTGTAGGATATGTACTGTGTCCTGTACTTTTATTAGCACTTTGGAGACAATTGGCCTTAGTGTGATTTTAAACGTACTTGATTGCATTAACGTAAACGTGAATTTTTACGTCTCGTCACAAAAGTGGAAATCTTTTTTACATTCGATTTGATATACCTAAGTGAACGTTTACGTTTACAGTCAGTCTTTGTCATTTAATTGGTTGAATTGAATACGTTGGCTAGTCACACTGTGCCTCTCTAGTCTGTTGAACTGATTATCATCGCTTGTTAAAAGATCTGTTGCCATTTTGTTGGGGTGATCTGCTTGTCAACTCAGTTTTAAAAAAATAAAAAATACCTGAGTAGTACACATGCAGACTTTCTAGTTTGCATGCCATTTTGGTGGGGTGATCTGCTGATCACAGGATTCGGTACAACGGACACTTACAGTCCAACGTTGTACAGAATTCTGGTCAACACAAGGAGCGTACATTATGATTATACCGGGAACCGAGCGTAAAAAATAAATGTTGTTTCTTTGATTACTTCACAACTCAGGCGCAGGATGATATTGTTAATTCCATTCGATATGTTCGTTAATCGCGATCCTCGTTTCTTTTAAAAGGTTTTTACGCGTAATGCAGGTGCATGGTATTTCCAAGCGGTACAGATGTTGTAGTGTGTTCAGTATCAATTCTTTTCTTTTAGATAAATTATTCTAACGTATAACATTTATGGTTGCCGAGCACCACAGTACAATTTGGTACATCAGAAGACGGAAAACATATATCAGATAATTATACAACGTGTAACAGAATTAACGCAATACCTCTTAAGGGGTCATTGTACTCGCCATTTAGAACAACTTTAACTATGGGACCAATACCGAAAACGTGAAGAAAAATCAGCTGCTCAGTATATTTTGTCGAGTTGCGTGCACAAAAATGTATGGGGCAGTCAATTTTTTTTTCTCGCGATTTCAATGTTGGTCCGATAGTAAAAGTTGTTGTATTGCGTTTATTCTGTTACACGTTGTATATTACTAATGTAAACCTACAATACGTAATTTAGCAACACAATTTATATTGAAAAAGCAAGATAAGGTAAGAGCTAAGATTTATGTCGAAATAACTTGATCTTCCTTACATTTGGCTCGAATTGATTAATCAAGGGAAGCAGACAAGCAATATCCCTAAAGATCTAATAAGCTTCTTTTTAAAAATCGTCAATTTTAAAATACCTTCAGAGAAGCCTGATTACTTGCGATAGGATAAAATATGTGGTAAGTATGTGGCCTTAAAGCAAGAGTTTAAATACGCTCTTGTCTGCCGCAGAGGAGACGCGTTTTTCAGCAATAGAATTGGAAAAGCTAATTTTTACAAAAAAAAAAAACTTTAATCATGGAAACCAATTTCCATGATTAAAGTCACAAACGAAAAAACCACACCAGAAACACCGACTTCCGAAATTAAAGTTATTTTGTACTTTATAGAGGTTTTTATTTGGAAGTTGGTCGTATTTTTTTGTAAAAAGTTTTGTACTTTTCACTTTTTAGAGCTACCCCCCAAAAAAAAATAAAACCAACTAGTTATTTTTTATCCAATTGTCTATCTCCAAAGTTATTCATCATACCTGTACAAAATTTAATATTTTTTATTTAAAGTTTTAGCATTTCAGAATAAATATCACTTAAATAAAAAATATATAGCAAATCCGTCTATTTATGACGAGTTATGCTTGAACATACCATACATAAAGATAGATATAAGTACAATCCGAATTAATAACCTCCTCCTTTTTGGACTCGGTTAAAAATATCATATCAATCAGGCTGCCTGCCTTTTTACCCGACTGTCTGTTCATTTTACATGGAGTGACTGCCTATTTGTCCTCCTCAACTCAATACCTTAGTCGGTAGGTAGCCCATTGGTGTCATGACATGACAGCTGGGACCAAACAGCTTAACGTGCTTTCCGAAGTACGGAGGAGTTTAAGCGCTTTCATATAATGGCATGTGATTCCAATCTTCTTTCATTTCACTACCTATATTCCGAGACTCAGCGTTGGAAGGCCTCCCACAAGATGGACCGATGACTTGGTGAGGGTCGCTGGTAGCCGATGGATGCAAGATGCACAGGACCGGTTGTTGTGGTGACACTTGGGGGAGGCCTATGTCCAGCAGTGGACGTCTTTCGGCTGATATGATAATGATGATTCCAAGTCGTCCCAGAAGAGATTTTGCAATACTGTGCAAAAAAAATATTTGATAGAAAATTAACAGATCATTCGGTTCAAGATTCAGTGGTCTGCCTTTAATATTTTCTATAGCCTCTAGCTAAGCATTGAGTGATAAAACCACCTTTGGCATATGCTATGAGGATAACCTTTGACGACACGGTTGGCGCAGTGGTTGAGCGATCTTTTGAGCTGCGTCGGTCGCAGCTGCGCGAGGTCCTGGTGGCGGAATGGCGGAACAGGCTTTCACGCCCTACCGCCGGCCTCGTCACTATCGAGGCCATCCAGTGCTCGACATGTGGCTCGGGAGAAGGCACGGCTCCCTGTCGTTTCGTGTGACACAGGTCCTCACGGGGCATGGTTGCTTCGGGAGGTTCCTGTGTCGCATAGGCAGAGAGCCGGACGCTCGGTGTCACCACTGCGTCGTCTGTCGGGAGGACACGGCGCGGCATACGCTGGCAGAGTGTGCCGCCTGGGAGGAGCCGCGCCGTGCCCTCGTCTCTGTGGTAGGCAGTGACCTCTCGCTGCCGGCTGTAGTCCGTTCTATGGTCGGCGGTGAGGAGTCCTGGGACGCAGTGGTCTCCTTCTGCGAAACTGTCATCTTGCAGAAGGAGGCTGCGGAAAGGGAGAGGGAGATGTCGAGTGCTCACCCGGCCCGCAGCAGGCGCACCGGGCGTCGGAGGAGGGCATACGCTGCCCTCCTTCTGCCCCTCTAACTGGGTCCAGGGGCGGCGGACTTGGGGATGTCCGTTGCCCCCATTCATCCAGACCCGAGGTGGAGGCGCGTGGTGTTCCCGTGCGCCCCTCTGACGTCGCGGGGGGAGTTAAACACCTCACTCCCCCCGCTTACGAGATGTGGCCCGCAGAGGCGGGCCGGCACCAGCCGGGGATTACGGAAGTCGTATACGTTCCCGCGATCCCCGGCGTAGGTGGAAGATGGAACACCGGGGTGGTTTTAGTCAGTAAGAGTCTGACAGACCCCTCCGCCCGCCCCAGGGCGGAGGACAGCCATGAGGATTTCCCCCCGTAAAAAAAAAAAAAAAAGTAATAAAAAAAAAAAAAAATAAAAAAAAAAAAAGCGATCGGCTGCTGCGCTGCGTGTCGCGGGTTCGATTCCCGCACGGAACAAATATTTGTATGGCCTACAGATAGTTGTTCCGGGTCTGGCTGTTTATTTATGTGACTTTGTATGTTTGTAAACGCACCCACGATACAGGAGAAATTCTTAGTGAGGGGCAACGTTTTTTTTTAAAAAAAAAACCTAAGATCAAATGATTTATTTCAATTAAACCATTTACAGGCTTTTACTTTTGAATTGTCAAGGTTGGTCAGTCAAAGAGATGAAGCACGTTCCTAAGAGTAGATCTCTATGAGGAGAACGTGCAAAAAACTAAATGAAATGAAATTATACATATCTATTATAATATATGGGAACGATTTAGAAATAAATGCACATAAAAGCGTCCGGGGTAAAAGTACAATGATTTATAAAACAAATCATTAAAAAAAACCGAAAGGAGGAACAACAAGGTTAGCATAAACTGACACTATAGCTGTATTAGAATTAACCCATGTCTCCAAGCAAAAGTAAAACACACACTATTATATTTTCAACCACTCACTTTATGGCCAAAAGCGTAATCTCATTCAGCTTGCTACAAAGTAATCAGGCGTCAGGTCTTTGGAAGTAGCTCCGCAGTATGATACGAGCATATCTTCAATTATCGTGCCATACTTAAACACTCCGCGAGCTTACTGGTTTTACATAGAGTATGTTGTTTGCAGAAGGTATAATCCTTTTCACGTGCCGAACAGTGGATAGGTAGATGTCAAAATTGATTGAAAAATGGGTAGATGTCGGCTGGCGTAAATAACAATGTGGAAATAAAATGTTGTTTAGATGACAATAATTATAACTTTGTTCTCCTAAATTGCCCCCCTCCTGGACGTTCCTAAACGTTCCCTTAAATGGCGGGCGACAAAACGGCATGGTTCTACGGATTTGGCGGTATGACTATGATGAAATGATCCTTAGCTGCCCAGCACAGAGATGAGGAAAGTAAAAAGGTATTTGTCTAACAGTTGTACATTACAAGCTAATGATAAATACAAGTATTATCCTCGAAGGCAATCGATTGGAAGTTCCTATGAATCAAAATGTTTTGGAAACGGAATATGTTATTAAGTATTTTATAGCATAAAATCACTCTATTAAATATAAAAAATATTCTAACTATATTTAGAGATCGTGTCGCATCTTTGTACCAAGCTCATAATCTCTGCAAAACTTTTTACGTGCGCTCAACCGTCAATGATCAACTGCTCACTAGATGTGATAGGCGATCGGTGATCGGCGATCGCTAATCACCGCTACACTGACGGCCTAAGAAGCCACTTCCTGTGTTACCGTCTAATTTAAAGATCACTTCGCCTTTATAAGCCAGACGTACGTATGGTTCAATTTTGATGAAATCATATAGCATTTGGTTTTATTGAATCTTGTAATTTATTTGTAAATGTTTTAGGAGTTGATTATTGGTTGGAGATTAGCTAAGAATTAATTTGTTCAGGAGTGTAATTAAACTTAAATGTTGAGCTTTGATTGATTTCAAACTAATTAGGTACCTAAGAAGAAGGGGTACAATTTATTTATTTATTTGCTTCTTTAGTCAGGCTTGTTAATCTTGTAGAAAAACGAACCTGCAGTGCGATTATATATGTATATACATGTCGAAGTGAAAACTTATGCAAAGTGAACGACAAATGAGCGGTCGAACCATACAAACAAGATGGAAAGACAGCTCATTTCGTGATCACTTCACTTCGACATGTTCACAGAATCGATAGGCTGTTCGACTGTGCGTCAGGATTGTGAAAGGATATTGCAATCCTCCTAAATAGATATTTAGGATAGAAAATTGCGTAGGTAAGTACCATGTTTAGTGAATGTCTACCAGTATGATTTCATGTATTCAAATAAGGCTGAGATTCAGCACTTTTTGAAAGCCAAAATCTTACACGAAGTCAGTCTCCGAAATCTCCCCAAATCCCTACTTCCCTACTAATATTATAAATGCGAAAGTAACTCTTTCTGCCTATCTGTCTGTCTGTCTGTTACGCTTTCACGCTTAACCGGGTGAACGGATCGTCATGAAAGGAAGATATATAGACTGGGATATGGAGAAGGACATAGGCTACTTTTTCACGCGAAAACCGACACCCACGCGGGCGGAGCCGTGAGGAGTAATTTAGTAATACATAAGTATTGTTTCAACTGGGAAAACGAAGTGGCGCATCTAACTCTCCTCTAGCCACCTCCTCCTGCCAATGTTATGTGTAGCTAGTCGTAGCATGAGCTCAACATTTTTTGGTACTTAATGTTTTAATTGTACTAAAGAGCGAAATCCCTCGCTGAAATCTGTGTTTCTTGATAGATACCTGTCGAAAGTAAATAGTTTACTTCCCAGGCAAGCGGGCTCCATCGTCAACCACATCATTACTTTCCGGTGGCCTAATAATTATGAGCCTTTTAATAATAATAAAAAATACTATTTTTATACACAGAAATTAGATGCACCATCAACATAACATAAAAGCTATACAACGTGTAACACAATTAACGCAATACTCCATAAGAGGTCATTGTAATCATCATTATGAACAACATTTACAATGGGACCACCACAGAAATCGTGAAATGACCCCTTATGAGCCTTTACGCGGTACGGCTTTTCATACAAACTGTCAAATCCTTATTTTTCGAAATGAATGAACTGATTTTAATGAAACTTGGTATGCATACGCTAGATATCCAGGTCTAAATAGTAATCAGAAAACATTTTTGAAAAAGATTTTAGAGGGAGAGAGAGAGAGCGATTTTAAGTTTTCTATAGAAAGTGAAAAATCACTATGACCTTCCCCCTGAACTCTTTTTCGAAAATTTTCTTTGATAACTATTTAGACCTAAATATATAGCGTATGCGTACCAAGTTTTATTAAAATCGTTTTATTAATTTCGAAAAATAAGGATTTGAAAGTTTGTATGTAAAGCCGTAGCGCGTAAACGCTCTTAAGAGGTATTGCGTTTATTCTGTTACACGTTGGCGTTGTATATAAAAGAACCAACCAACAAATAAGAAAATGTAATACAAAACGACTTCTGATACCGTTTAAGCCACACACGCTAGTAAATTGATATCTAAAACTGCAGTCCTGTACCTTTAGTGACAGGTTTAGCCCATGGCCTATTAGTAGCAGGCTGGAACCAGTTCTCCTTCAATTACCTCTTACGTGATGTTAAACGGGAAGAACTTCCTGATGCAACCTATATTTTTGTCTCACTTCTAGTCTAATGAAGGAATGTGCAATACGAGGCAAGTGTTAAATTTATAAGATCTTTAATCTGGTTTACTTTTTGATATAGAATTGAAAAAGTGTTGTTGTTGTGTTGAATTGATTTGGAAGGAATCATAAGAAAAACACATTCTGCAGAATGTTTTTTTCTTTTGATTCCTTCCAAATCAATTAATCAAAGTTTTTAAAGTATGGAAATTGAAAGAAATTCAAGATATCCCGGAGATCCAAATTCTCTTTAATCTTTTGCAAACAAAAAAAAATTGTTTTATTATTATTATAAAAATATTTTTCGTTTTACATGAATAAACTTAATTATAAAATAAAATAAACTGTATAACTAACCAAATGCTCGGAGGATTCAATTTTTATCTCACGATTCTAATTCATCAATACTTCAACATAAGTAAATAAATATTGTTTAATTAGTACTCTTAAGATGCAAACACGATGGTTGACATTATCCACTATAAATGAATAGCTTAATTCTCTAAACTAAGTATGATTCCTACCACTTACTCCTTAATAGAGCAATTAAAACAATATTTACTAACATTGGCTTATCATTAGGAACACAGAACTTGTTTCAGGAATGCGCCTAAGTAAGTACTTAATTTTTATCAAGTCTTTGCATTACAATATTATTTCGCTTTAGATAACACCGATGGCTTCTATCAAGGTAAATTATGTAGAACATTGTTGCAAATTCTGAAGATTCTTGAACAAAGTTGCTAACCTGTGTGTTGTAATCACCTACTTACATACATTGATTTATTAATCAAATTCTATAGTAATATACAACGTGTAACAGAATAAAAGCAGTACTTCTTAAGGCGTCATTATTCATCTTTATGAACAACTTTTACTATTGGGCCAACCCAGAAATCGCAAAAAATGATCGACTGCCCCATACATTTCTGTGCGCATAACTCGACAAAATGTAGTAAACAGCTGATTTTTTATTCGCGATTTCGGGGTTGGCCCCATAGTGAAAGTTGTACATAATGGTGAGTACAATGACCCCTTAAGATGTATTGCGTTTATTCTGTTACACCTTGTATAAAAATAATGTCGTCTAAATACACAAAAATTTTGTTAATTTTGCCTATTTTTTGGGATACTTCCCTTTCCTTAAGTCACGATTAAGACCAGGTTTCTTTTATATCAACATCTTTAAGGATAAATTATAAGCCTGTAAACCTTCCACTTGCATTATAACACTGAAAAAGATCATTAGAATTTAAGAATAAATAAGTTGTGAAAGTGGATCAAGATACGTAAACTAAAAAAAAAAGATCATTATGAATAGTTTGTAGTCTCTAAAGAATTAGTTTTAATTTTTACGTACTACCACGGTTTCCACCAAAAACTAAAGATTGATCTCACTAATGTAGTAAAGCTGAAGAGTTTCTTTGTTTGAACGCGCTAATCTCTGGAACTACCAGTCGGATTTGGAAAATTATTTTTGTATAAAATAGCTACGTTCATGAGGAAGGCTATATGGGAACGAAAAAACGGGATATGCGCGTACGAAGTCGCTAAGCTAGTATTGTAATAAAAGGTGAAGAGTATACAGTGAGCGTTATTTTCCATTATTTTTATTCGTCAATTTGAGATCGTTCATCAAGGCTTTCACTTGTTTTCCTCGCCCGCAATTTCCAAACAATATTGTCTTTTGTTACAAAGATACTGTAGATCCCATTTATTCTACTTTAATATAAATCTCATGATAAAAAGTACGAGTCAGACACAACAATAAAAAGTACAAGACATAATATATTTTTTTAATTATTTGTGAAAATTTCAACTGTCTACCTATTACGGATCATGAGATACAGCCCGCTGATAGACAGACGGACGGACAGAAGGACAGTGGAGGCTTATTTATAGGGTCCCTATGGCCTTTGGGTACGGAACCCTCAACACAATACCGCCAACTACCTACATCTAAAAGTTATTCCATGAACTCAATCTTTAATTAATACACAATCAAAGCCTCTGGCAATAACCATCGTAGAAGCACGTACTGAGTATTGGTGATCATTTTACATCGTATGAATACCGTACCCTAATAAAGTCGACTCCTGATAATCACATAGAGATGCTTTGCCTGACGCCAATAAAACGGTCAATCAATCAATTGCTGTCTGCGCATGGATCATTAATGTTGCTAGTACTTCGAGTATTGCTTGAGGCTAGGAAGTTGGCGGTGAAAGTGATGTGGATGATGTTGTTGTTCTGCCAGTGTTGCGAATTTTGTTCGAAAGAGACACCGCGATCTTGGAAAACAAAGGGCACTAGGAGGAGCACGGATGGGTTTTAGTCAGTAAGAGTCTGACACTCTCTCCCGCTTCACTTAGAGCGGAAGGAGTCATTTGATGATTTTCCATCCATAAAAAAAAGGTTTTTAGCGGATGATGATGTTGCATAAGCCCAGGGGGTCGAGTCTGCTATTGCAATCGTGTCTCAATGACCGGTCAATGATCGATTTTTGACGTATAACATCAAGCTTATGACACATTTCCCATACAAAAACTGTCAAAGTTGTCAAATATTCGATCACTGACCGGTCATTGAGACACGATTGCAATAGCAGACTCGAGCCCCTGGTTTTCTTTAATTTCTCATCCAGCTCAATAACACTAAACTGGCTGAAAAAACAATTTTTTTAATGGCAAAATGAAAACCTTTAAAGTAAAAAGACAAAATAAATAAATTATAATACAGGATTATGAGAACATCATAGACCACTGAAGCTGATAGCAAACATGGAAATGTTACAGTAAACATCATGCTCAACTTGCCCTTGAAAAATGTATAACAACCCTGTAATTTATTATGATGGTCACTTTATTCCACAGAAATTGCAAATTCAGAACCTATTTAGATTAGCTCTGTCATAGGGTATTTGTATCAGAAACAAAACAACTTATACAAAATCTCTTAAGCTTGCTTCAATCACTACATGCTGCTGCATCACCCGCTACTATTATAGCCACACCAATACCGATACCACCACCTACTCATTGTAATTACTACTCTAGTTACAAAAAGTTTACATATACCATCCGGCACGTTTTATTATAAAAATCTGAGCCTATCTAATGAAATCGATACCAACGCAATATCGAGCAAATGGCTACTCGGAACGTGGTAGAATTACTATAATCATGGATGCGACTCGATCCAGCTACCGTCTGCTTGCGTCCAATTTTGAGTTTACTAGTATAGCTGCCTGATTATATGGTTTTGTCACTTTATGATTTAGATTGGTCTGCTTTTGGAAGACAAAATGTTGGAGTAGATTTGTGCAGTTTTATTAAAAATAATGAGTATTTGCTCAGTCGTTGGTAATCAGTATCATTGGGATTTGGTTTAGTGTTTGCGCCACCGGTACATGGTGGACATCCCACCCACACGCACTAAACGTTTTGGGAACACATTCATTGTGCGTACAGCTAAGGAGTGGAATTCCCTGCCAGTCTGTGTTTCGTGATAGATACAACCCGGAAGTATTCAAGTCAAGAGTGAATAGGTTACTTCTAGGCAAGCGCTCCATCTTCGGCCTCATCATCGCTTACCATCAGGTGAGATAGTGGTCAAGTGGTGCCTATCAATAATAATAATTAAAAAAAAACTTAACTGTATTCAAATAAAGGTCAAGGGGTTCTAGACAAAGTGACGTTTCACAAGCAGTAACGATTGATGACTTTTTGACGATCGTTATCAATAACGATTGTTAATTGATAATAATTTCGATTGCCAAAATGAGGGGAATAGACCACGTGACATTTCAGTAGTTCTTGTCAATCTCATATGTTACAGTCTCTTTGATGATATTTACCGCTTATACAATCACTTTGAATGCATTCCAAGTCACAAAGGAAAAACAAAATTTTAATCTATTAAGTTGTAGAAGACCAAGCATTGTTACACAACGCTATAGAATTTTTGATGTAATTGAAGAAGCAATATCGAGACGCAAAAGCAATTTCAGATTTAGATCAAAAAACCATAAACTTGCTAGCGACGATGTGGTGCAGCTCTACAAGACTGAGGTTACATTGTAGTGATGGGCAAGTATTGTGGAACAGTAACTGTAGCTATGGAACCAATAGCTAAATATAAGCACTGTGATATTGTTTTGAATACCACGGGGATGATTGGACTGCTATCGTCATACAAAGCAAAGGAAACATTCACAAAAGAGACAGGAAAAATAGAAATGGAAAAATCTTATCTTGTAGTATTGGTGAAAGTGTTAAAGAACAAGAAGTACGTACAAGCCATTAATTATCAAATATAGATGACCAACGGAAACAAGAAGCTACAGCCGGAGATGAATTTAACCCTAAATTAACTAAAAATGTTAATTACTAAATTAACTGTGAACGTCAAAGGCAATTTTACGGCCGATACCTTATTGCATAGTCAGAACATATTTTAGAACTGTTAATTGAACATCAGTAACTCAATTTGCATAATTTAATAGGTGTAGTAGTCTGATAAAATAAAACTCTTTTCGGTAGATCACTGTTAGAGTCTGGTTAATTGAAAGAGGTAAGAACAACGTTGATTAGGGGGAGTGGCGTTACTAATATAACTGAACCAACGTTATAATTAGCAGCTATCAAAAATAACAGTGAAAAGTATCAGTTTTACAAGCAGTTCTTTCGTAACGTGTTCCTCAAGAGATTCAATTACGATACTATCCGTTTTATTTTACTCTCGCAGACGGGAGCCGATCATTACAATAATAATTGTATCACGAACGATTAATTTATTAACTTGAGTGCCCAACCCCATTCATACGTCTGATGGGCACTAGATTTATGGACAGACTATATTGGAAGTGACCAAATTGGGATGGTTTTAATAAGATTTTAACTATCAGGCTGAAATAGTTATTCAGTATTGACGTGGAGTATGCGTGGAGGTTAATTGGTTGTTTTAAGTTGCAAAAAAATATTGATTTATCTCGTGGTTGACAAATGTCTGACTTTTCATTGAATATAATGTAGTTTTACCTTGTACCTATACCTCGTCGAGTCAAGCTTAAGTTGACTTTAGTGCAGATAGTAGTAATAATATTGGATTAATGGGCTATTATAACAACTTTGAATCATCACCATGGCAAAAAAAATAGGATATCTTTGCATGTTGTTACTGCATCATATTTTCTGCTGCAAAGGAAATCAGTATTTTAAATTACGTTGCAGAAACAGAAAGATTCTCTTCAGATATTTTGTATATTGTTAGGTCTATCATATCATACACCAAAACAAGTAACGATTAGGAGAGTTTGGGTGTTACAAGGTTTCCCATGTTAAAGATATCTTAAATATGCTTAATATACAACAGCATATCACTGACACATGCACACTATATCTCCATACCACTACACTCCAGGTAGCCGGTATGAATAATAAACACCACCTCACCAACTTACACCTGACTTCTTAAATCTTTTTTTACGCCACATATCTCGTGCATATCACCTTGATAATGACGCACCGATGCGTGTGCGTCGCTAATATGGCCCAAATCTTGTGGCACGATAACTGTAGCGGCTCTTAAACAAAAAAAAAGTCGGCCCTTGGTCCCACAGTTATATTTGGCTGGTGGAAGAAATGTGTGTGTGTATGTATTTTTGGGGACATTTTTAATTGAAAAATAAATGGAGGTTTTTATTATCATTTGCCAACTCCTCTTTGGGAATAGTCTGTAAGTGGAATCTTAACAAAACGATTGCTCTAAAATCGTGGCAAGCAGCTGCCTGAAAAATATTCCAACTTTTTACAAACTCTGAACACAAAACCAACCTCGTTCATTTAAATAAAACACAAACAAATTAACATTATAATAACAACAATGTAACCAACAATAATTTCAATACGAACCAAGAAAAAATTAAACGAAAAACAATTCACCTATTCGATTATGCGAACAAAACCGGCTGGCAAGGCTAGTTATTGTAAAAAGATTCCAAATTCTTTTGTGGTCTGCCGCCCTGGCAAACAGTAGCAACATTGAATACAATACAACACTTATTTATAGTCAAAACTGTCTTCGCCATAGCGTCCCGGCGAAACCTGTTGAGAGGAGTGTACACTGGATCGGTAGGTACTGCTTAAAAAGAAAAGTTTTGGTCGCTTGTCGCCTGTCGGTGGTAAAAAGTTAGTGAATATTATTTGTTGTCAGATATAATGGTATGCAGGCTACTGATGGCGGATCAATACTTGAAAACTTGGGTGAGATTAGGATGGGCTAACCAGGAAAGTCATTAAACCAACTTTATGGTAAAAAATGCAGTGTGAACTTCTCCATCTGCAATTACTTGAAGTAAGCAGCTGAGGTCAAAAACTTCAATAGCCAAATAATTTTCTTGCATTAAAAAAATTAGATTGCTAGAAAAGAAAAGAATTCAACAGGTTAAAATAACACAAAACTTTAACTAAATAAACGCTTTACCTCAGTGTATTCGTTCCCTACAATGTTTATATCATTCGCTCCTTTTGCGTTTAAAAAGATCAGAGGAATAGCTGCGCCCCATGGTTTTGTGGCAAAAAAAAGGGATCAGTATAACGGTCCCAAAGACCGCAAGGTCAGATCCTAACAATTTTTGCATTTTTATTTGGTCCTTCGGCGTCGGCCGGTAATATAGTAATAAATATTTGGTCCTTTTGGATTATTTTGGAAGACATGTATTTGTAAGGTGTTCCGTTTGAGTATTTTTATTGGTAATTAATTATGATTGGGATTTAATGAGTATTGTACTCGTATCAACGTAAAAGTTTTTGATGTAATAAAAGTCAACAGTTATAAATTTAATAATTTAATTATTTTCTTAAAAGCTCTTGACTTAATAATAACTGTCGCATGGGCCGATGTTCAAGGTTAAGCAATGCTTGAAGATATTGGCCCGTGGATGGGTGACCATCCATTACATTCCGAGTCTTCTTAGTGCCTCAGAAAGCAAGTGAAGTGGTTTCTCCCGTCCGTCATTTGCAGGTTTTTACAATCGTTACTGGTAGTCAGAGAAAATCTATGAGATCGACAGTCACTCCAAGCAAAATGCCAGCTCAGCTCAATCCAGTTGAATTTTAAACCGACCCAAACTTGGTTAGAAAAGGTTGGGCAGATGCTCATGTTAGGCTTTTACGTACACATGTTACAATGTAACTAACACTAGGGCCATGGGGTACGAGTGCTCATCGAGTTTTTCGTGAAAGCAAGCAGTTAGTCGACTCTTCACGTGACCAAAAGGCTGGCCTTTTCTTTTTCCGACGAATCAGCATTGCCATTCAACGTAGTAATGCGGCCAGTGTTCTGGGCACTTTTCCCGTTGACAGCGATGTGGACGAATTTTTCGATGCCCTATGAGTTCTTCCCCTCCCCTTTTTACTCCGCTTTTATATTTTCTATTTGTTTGTATTCAGTATCTTTCAGTTTTATATTAGTGGTAACTAGTTTTAAAATTTATTGATTATTAATTGATATACTGTTATTTTCAAAATAATTAAAACTTAGACTTACCCTTTTCGAGTTGATTAATTAAAGGGCAAGTGAATCTTCATGATAAAGAAAACTGCAAGCACGCACCGGTAAATGTCAGTACACCTATCTGACTATTAAATTAATTTTAAGGCCAGGTTTTCCGGAAAAACGTTGTTTTGCATTGTGTAAAATTGTGTTTTATTCGTAAACAACACGGATTTAAATTTTGAAAAAAATATATTACATATTTCACACTTCGATCTTGCGATTTCGGCCGTGCGATACACGATTACTTGCACTTTACTGCATCCAATTAAATCGCAAAGACAAGTCAAAATCAAGATGTAATTATCATTTCATTTGAGTTATATAAGGTTTTGAGTAATAAAACTTATACCACAATAAAGGTCGTAAAAAATGTGATATAAATCGGCCGTCATAATGTGAAATATGAAAATACGTATCCCACTAATTCCAAAATCAAGTGATTTTGTCGTTTCATGAGCGCGCCCCGTGTCATTTAGTCCCGAGCGGAACGTGTTGGAGGTCGGACGTGTGCCAAATTTTTGCGATCCCGCCACCCCCGCTAAGTTCTGTTACTGGCTAAGCCTAAATTGATTACCGCTCTAGCACTGCCGGCACACCAGTGTGCCGCGAATTTAATGTTTATGTTTATTTACGTAAGATTTATTTTTTATTTTGGAATTTTCACGTATCGAGTGGTTAAATAATAATACTTGTATACAATTTAGTGTTCAAACAGTTGTAATATAGTTAGTTTTTATTAGATGTAGCTATAATTTTGTAAAAAAAAATGGGGGAAAAAAAAGTTGTCACGGCTCTTCGTTGCAGCGGTGACTACTTTTTTTTATAAACTTTGGCTGAATAAACAAAAAGGTATATAGGTATATACATAATTTACTTTACTAACTAGGTAAGTACCGACACGAAACAGATAAATTTCCACACCGCAAACATGTGTGTAAACAGTTTAATTTAAACCTTATTTCAGTACGCATAAAGACGTGCGCTTTAGTGGTTTAGTTTTCGCGCGGAATAGATTTACCAACCGCATCGAGTACAAACAATTGAATTTGAACCCTATTTCAGAGTGCATAAAGCCACCTCGCGCGCACATGATACAATGATTTACTGTTTTCAAATGTCAAATAGGTAGTTCACCCCGCTACGTTAGTCTTGATGGTTTCGGAGAGTTTATATAAGTCTTATAATATTTGTTATTTATTAGAAATGTCCGTTTTCACTTATCTTACTCCTAAACAAATGCAAAAATAATAGCTCGTATTTCCTACATGAGAGTTGAATATCGGTGCAATAATGTTGTGGTGTTCATGTAGAGAAGAAATATAAGTGTAGTTATACGCTAGGTGGGTACCTACTCACAGCCACCACAACACAACAAATAATAATATTTATGGTGTCCGCAACGTTTGTGTAGGTCTCGTCTATGCCAAACAATACGCGCAGCGCACTCGTGAGTCGCGTGCCATAGTGTAAAAGTGTTACAGTATGACCATTTCCTATGAAAATATTATAATAACATACTTTTGGTAACGTTTAGGCTACCGGACCAGCTCATTTATGCGCTGTACACTAGAGTCCATCCTCTTACTAATTACTAACAATGTATCAAGTTATGACAAGACATACAAAAAACTATGTGGTCAGTTTGGATAGTTTTTCCAATCCAATGCGTTACTTTATCGGTGTTTATTGGCAAGAGGAAAAATGTATAGAAATTATAAATTACATACACTAAACTGTTTTTAATTGACTATTGTATTGTATATTATTAACCGACTTCCAAAAAAGAAGAGGTTCTCAAATCGACTGTTTTTTTTTTGTTGTATGTTTGCTCAGCGATATTTTCGCCAATTGTCAATCGATTTTGATGATTCTATTTTTTTTGGAAGTGTATCTTCCCGGACTGATCCCTTTTCAATTTGGTGAAGATCTGATGAAGAACTTCGGAGACAGGTAACGGAACTCTTCATTCCCGTAGGAATTCCGTTCCCGTATAGCCGTACAGCCTTCCCCATGAATGTAACTATCATAAATTCATAATCATAATACAAAAAAGAATTTCTTGCACCGCGTCGCACGCAGTCACGCAGGCTCGACGCGTTCTCGTTTGGTGGCCGCGTCTCGCGCACCGCCCGTTCGATTTAATAATATTGTTGAATTATTTTAATTTTACATTATCTCCTAAACGGTGAGTTCAAATAACATGCTGTAAAAGACAAAGTTTATCTTCATAAAATTATCTTGATGATGAAGTAACTTTCGCTAGTAAGGATTAATATGCCTGCCTAATATTAATGCTGAAAAACCACCTTTAATTTTTAAATAAATTATTTGACATAAAATGCCTTAGTGTGGCATATTTATAAGAGATAGATATAGGTGTAACGTCGCGGACTTTTTTTTAGATCGAATGATAAACAATATCTTTGTTGTACATGGTACTTACGTATAATTAGCTATTACCACAGCGCAGTTAGCGCACTTCCACTTTATAATATTATTTAGTATAGATTTGAATAAAGTAGTATCTCATTATCATTATTGTAACACCATAAAATACATAAAGAAATTAAACACACCATATTACAATTATATCCTATTTATTTATAACGGTTTGCTATCTATGTTTCTGTGTACGTGCGTCTGTGTGCCTGTGTATCTGTCTTTGGCACTGTAGCTCCGTTATCTTTATTGAACAGGGATATTTTGTAAGTTTTTAAAATTTTACTTGTTAATTACCAACAAATCAAAATCAAAATTTGCGGTACAGGGCAATAGAGCATGCGGAAGGGCGTGACTTGTCTCCAAAATAATACTCATTTATTGGGGTTACCCCCGACGGTATAGTTGGGAACGACACCATTGTTGAAATTAAATGTCCAATAACGGCATTTAGAAAAGGGAAATGCTGCTATTGAAGAAAGTAAAATACATATATTTAAATTCGATAGAATAAAACATACCAGGGTTATAAACAAAAAAAGTAATTGGTATTACCAAGTGCAGGGTCAACTTCATGTAACAGAAAGGAACCAATGCATTTTTGGAATATGGTTCGGTGAAAACTAGTAGTAGAAAATATTTCAAGAGATGACGAATTTTGGCGGGTGCATATGGAGAAAAAAAATATAGATTTTTATTTGAAATGTATATTGCCAGAGATTGTGGATCCGCGCCAAAATCGCGGTATGCCAATACGAGACATAATATTGAAAGAAAACAAAGAAAATGTTAATGATAAGCCTGTGCAGCCAGGTCCAAGCAAATCCAAGGACCTCATAATTGAGGAATTCATAATTTTCGTGTCAGTCAGATTTTAAATCCACCATATACTCTAAAATAAATAAGTATTATTACTGATTTTTAATGATTAGTAATTGGATTCAAGTTTGTACAATACGTACTTAATCCATCTATAACCTTAAAAAATACTTAATAGAAAAATAAAACAAAATAAACTTATACTAATCAATTCAAGTTGATCTACTGCATTACTTTATCCTGTGACGGAACTTAGTACCTACCCGAGTCCGTGAACTCATGAGCGAGCGGTGCGCTTGGTGCGCGCGTCTCCCGCGCATCGTAACTTATTACGTATTGCTACTCCTTGCGGGGCCTGGGGTAAGCGTTAGATGCCTACGCGCTCAAGTCAGGCTCGCCTTAACACCACTTACAACTGTAAACGCAATCCCAAACACCTTCCATATAAGATCAAGTCTTCATTCAATCCCTACTACGCAAGCGCGGTGATCTCGTGCGCTTCGCCACACAGCTTAAGAAATTACTGGCGCCGTCAATCCAACGCTATCGCCTGTGACGTATCTATCGCATGTTCATTTGATCTCTTTTTATAACTAGTGCCCTGGTACCGCTTCATTGGTTTTGGTAACGTGATTTTGGGTCTTGTTGATTTGAATTTTTAAATGTCGTAATTTTTTGGGTTAGCTATAATATTCTTCCAGTTTAGGTTAGAACTTCATTTTTTTATTTTTTTTATTATAGATAGGCACGCGCTTGACCACAAAGCGATGATGTGGTCGAAGATGGAGCACGCTTGTCTAGAAGTAACCTATTCACTTTTGACTGAAAGACTGCTACACACTGCTATACACTACTTGTGTAGCCTTCTATCTTACGCTATGGCCTGTGACATATCTATCGCATGTTCATTTGATCTCTTTTTATAACTGGTACCCTGGTACTGCTTCATTAATGTTGGATCTTGTTGATTTGAATTTTTAGATGTCATAATTTTTTGGGTCAGCTATCTAATTCTTCTAGATTACGTTAGGATTTATTTTCAGGGATACACTGCAGCCCAATCTGACTCTATTGCCTGTGTCGCATCTATCGTATGTACATACATTTGATCTATTTATACAACTGGTGCCTTGCTACCGCTTCATTGATTTAATTTTCATTGTTAAAGTTTTTTAGGATCTTGTTTATTTGAATTTTTAGATGTCTTGATTTTTGGGGTTAGCTATATTCGCAGTTCTTAGTTAGTCAACTTTAAGTCTTGTTTTCAGGGAAATTACTAGAAACGTCAATCTAACGCTATCACTTATGACGTACACATCGCATGTTCATTTGATCTCTTTATATAACTGGTACTCTGGTACCGCTTCATTGATTTTGGTAAAGTGATTTTTTACCTTGTTGATATGAAATTTTATGGATGATGTTGATTGGTTCACTCTTGATAATGAAACCAGCTTCCCAAAAGCGAAACAATTCTTCTTTTTTGGAAAATTTGTCAATTCGACAACTTAAAAAAATAGTTTAACTTGCGGAATTGTCAATTGATTGTGTGATATGCATAACCTCGTAGTCTAAAGGCAAATCAATGGTTGCCTCTGAAGTGTTAACTGGCGCCATCAATATTATATTAAAATAATTATCTTGATGATAGTCCAAAAAGTTTTGTTCATCGGAAAACTGTCCAACAAAAAAATAATTCATGCGTGAAAATCCAAACCGTCTATTGTCAATCGATTATCATAATATTAGGATCATTGACCAGTCCAAAATCCTAGTCCTAGACATATAATTTGTACCACACTTAAACCCAAAAACAGCTAATATGAGCTTGTAAAAAACTCGTTACCTTTATTAAGGGTAATAAACAAGGGTATGGTCAGGTACCATAATGTTGTGGTCATTAGGGTAATGCGCAGGATCTCCGACATTGTGTCGCCTCATATTCTTGTTTTATTAATGATTTGAAAACTGTAATTTTGTTGAAGGAGCGATATGGCAAAAAAAATATGGTGGTATAATAAGGTTTAATAAGATGAAGTCAATTAAAAAAAAACTAAAGCTCAGCCAATTTTTTATCACCGTAACACGATGGTTTTATGCTTGAAGAGGACTATCATTCCAGGAGATTTCAAAGGTCGTTCATGGGATCCGAAACGAAGAACTATATGTATGTAACCAATATAATTTCCACCTAAAACTCATTTTTTTCTTACTGACTAGCTATAAACACACAGCCAAATCTACTGAGTCTAAAAAACTGGAATATAGATAAAGGTTTTTTTTACAACGTAAAAATCTACTTAGACCAGCCAGTTTTGCGGATTTTGTTCGAAAGAGACACCGCGGCCCTGGAACGCAAAGGGCACTATGAGGAGCACGGATGGGTTTTAGTCAATAAGAGTCTGACACTCCCTTCCGCTCCACCAAGAGTGAAAGGAAAGAAAGAAAGAAAAATATTTATTTGTACCTCTCACAGGACACAAAAAGTAAAAAAAATAATAAATAAAGGAGTCATTTGATGATTTTCCCATCCATAAAAAAAACATCAACTTAGAAAGAATTTTGGAAATTTCAACTTTTAGTGAGAAATAGGACGAGAAAACTTTTATATGAAGAATGTTTTTGAATTTTGATACGGATTTCACAATCAATTTTACTACAAAAGGTTTGTGTTTATTATTTGTACCTGTCAAAAGTCGGGTCGGGATAGCAGTATAGAATAAAATATATCATCATTTAATACAGAGGCATCAGGAAAAGCATCTTATAAAAGAAGTTCATGTTTTGATGCATCACGAAATTGCAAAAAAAATCCATTATGTACCACGTGCCATCAAAAACCCTTTGTGGTGGAACCTCTACGGCCGATTTAAAATCAATAATACACTCAAATAGATCACTTTCCCGAGCACAGTGAGAGATCGATCAGTGATCCATAGATCTTTTGTTGAATGGAATCGATCTCGATTTTTGATTACGTCGCAAATGAAACGGTCACCAGCACTATAGATGTGATTTTTTGTCGCTCTTGGGGTCACTGAGTGTCTGATTGGATTTTTTAAGCCTGTCTTTTTGGTATCCAGAGGTCCATCAAAGGATCCTATTATGTTTTTTTGAATTTTTGTCAATGTGTTTGAAACTTTGTTCCGATATAAACATGTAGCTCCCTGGGCTGATGATTGCGCTTGTATTGAAAGAAAGATTCGAAATGAATTATTATTTAGGTATGTGTGACATTTTGAAAATACACAATCAATAAGATTTTTTTTAAAAAGGAACTAAATCACAATCGAGTTCCTTTTTAAAAAATATGAAAAAAATATTTATTATTTACACAACATATCTAAAAATATAGAGAAATATAATATTAACAATGAAAATAGAACCAAAACTGATCGAAAACAAATAAAATATAGCTACATTATTAACAAAATATATCTGTCTCTCTCGCTTTTTGTATCGGACTTCTCTTTCTAATTATCAAATTTGAAGCTTTATAACTTCATTGCTAATAAAGGTATTTAACAAATTGCAGATTTTTTTCAAAAGAGTTACCACGGCCTCGGAACGTAAAGGGCACAAGGAGGAGCAAGGATGAGTTTAATTCAGTAAGAGTCTGAGACTCCCTCTCGTCCCACCCAGAGCGCAAGGGGTAATTTGATGATTTCTCATCCATAAAAAGGTATTTAACAAATTATTTCATAAGTGCTTTCTAGAGCCAATAAATATTTCATTTAGCAAATATAAAATTAGGTGCATGTTCCCTATTACACCTTTCTACCAAAGTTACGAAGTACATTCCTCACTTTTATCAAAAATCTCAAGCACTAGGCATAGGTAAATGTAAGCACAAAAATCCGAAGTGTTTCACGTACAGATAAAGCTCCCAACAATTAATAAGGTCTAACAATTAAAGTTGTCATAGAACATTTGTTTGATCATACAATGGAGTGAGTAATGATCGACCTTGCAAGCGTGGTTTATCAAGATTTGTGGTTGATGTCATTTCGAGTTAGGGTTGAGCTATTAATTATAAATAAGATTATAGTCATGTAAAATTATTTGTTGAATATTTGGTCCTTCCGTACAAAGTTGATGTCGCATCGTTGAATAGTTTTTGAATTCTTCTGTATTTTATGTTAAAAGCGTTTACGACGTAGGTATACATTTCAAACAAATAAAAAATATCAAATCCTTATTTTTTTAAATGAATAAACCGATTTTAATGAAACTTCCTACACATAAGAAAAATATATAGGTCTTAAAAGATATCCGAGACATTTTCACAAAATAGTGTTACAGCTGACTGATTTTAAATTTTCCATAGAAACATAATTATAACTTATCTTTTTTTTTAAATAAGAAATTTCGAAAATGTGGTGTGGGAACATTAGCATCCTCATTATCATTTCAGTCTAAATACATCCACTGCACAAACGAGGCGATTATGGCAAATCCCTCCATTTGGGGGAGGCCTATGTCCAACAGTGGACGTCTTTCGGCTGATATGATGATGACTTTCATTGCTCATCTACCGATCTCGTGGTTCTTATACTCGTATGCAGCGAATTCCCGCTGACTTAATCTGATCAGCAAAAGAGATAAACTACAATTAAAACTTAAAAAACTGTATGAGCTAAATTGTTTCATAAGTTTGAATTTATAGCATTGAAAATTAAATACTGCTCCATGTATCTTCTACATATTTTTTTGTAGAATATTATAGATTTCAGATAATTTCCGTGACAACCCTATAGGACGATGAATCATGCGCACGCGCATAGATCGGTGATAGAAGTGATAGATTAATATGACTAACTTTGTGACTGTTTTAATTTAGTTTTTAAAGTAAGAGACTCAGAATAACACAATAATCATTTACTGCTAACAATACAGATATACTTAATGTGTATTTTTAACAGACTTCAAAAAAGGAGGCCTTTTCTTTGTCCTTTTAACTCCGTCATTAAAATCGGTTCAGTAGTGGTTGTTTTAGATTTTAAGTCAAAAGCTGAAAAAATATGTCATCAAGGGTAAAATAAATTGCGTGTTTTGCTTTCCTGTAACTTACCAGCACTATTGTTAGGTGTGGGACCACTAAAAAGTAAAATAAAAACTTTTTTCCATGAAAAACACTACAAAATATAAAATGACTTTAATTTCGGAAGCCGGTGTCAAAAAACGAAAAAACAATCACAAATTAAAATTATTTTATAATTTGTAGTTTTTTTTAATTTTCAATTAGAAATAGAAGGTATCTCAGTAGATTTTATTTCGGTACCTTTGACCTCTTAGATTTCAGAACAACTCACTAGGTTGTTCTAAAGGCTCCGATTTAACTGAGCAACCACATGAAAAATTACCACTTACATAGAAATCTACTATCACCGCAAATTATCATAGATGATAAAGATATCGATATTAGATAGAAGTAATCTATAGATTAATATCTCCCATCCATATGACAGCCTTAGGGGACAGCCAAGTATTGCGTGCTACTCTATTTGTTGGTAGCATGTGATCTATTTTTAGATAGGAGGGTACTACATCTTCATTTAGAGGGATATAAATTGCATATGGCCGGCGCATTGGGACAGGACAGTTGCATACATACATTATGTGGCTACCTAAGAGTCGCAGAAACCTATTTGATGGTTTTAAGTCTTTACTTAATTAATGACAGCAGTAGCCTTCTGTGAAGTAATGATCATTTTCAGTCCTGGGATTTAAAAACCAGTTGGACTTGACCTCGCCAAAAAATGTGAATGTCGTATTGACATGGCTCCTGGCTCTTACGGCAGCGATGCCTCAACACAAACTCAATCGCATTCGTGTAAAGGTGGGTATTGACCGATGCTACGGCGCATAATGAAAAGGTTGATACTGACCGGTGTTACGGGGTGAAGCGTAATGTAACATGTTACAAAGCGAGCATTCGTGCAGTCAGTACGTGGAAACGAGCACGAACATGCGCATGTTAATTGCGTATGTGTTTTGTTTTACACGGTATTTTTTTGTCTCCAGCCGTCTCGTGATCTCGTCCAAGGCTTTTAGATCTCCTATCAGGAAGGATTCAATTTTGCAAAAGACATGCATTGCCATGATAACTTTTACCATGACCACCTTTGATTGACTGGTAGAGAAATAGGTCCACTGTTGTACCTTTGTTGATGAAGTTTTAAAAATATTAATAAATATAAGGCAATGCTAGTACATGCATAGTATTAAACCTTTTATGTCTCCTACCATTCTGGACGGAGCGAAAGGAAGTATCAGACTCTTACTGACTAAAACCCATCCGTGTTCCTCCAAATGCCTTTGCGTTCCAGGGCCGCGGTGACTCTTTCGAACAAATACCTACATTGTTAATTTAAGATTCATAATAACCTTTTGGAATTCTGAATAAAGATTTATTATTATAATTATTTATTCAATCGACACACACACACATCAACCCGTCTACTTAATTGTACTAACTGTCGGTCAACGGAACCAAGTACAGCTCCTTAGCCGTTAAAAAAATGCCGCTTCATTCCTACCTTTCTATTTATTGAAGCAATTTCGAATGAACAATTTTATGATCCCCTACATGACTAAAGGTTTCTCTGCATCTGTATGTATCCCTTGAGGCTAGAGGCGACAGATAGGTCCATATAGCAGTGTGTGCTGCTTTGCTCCTTAAGATTACTGATCAGTGTTGCTCCGAGCCTCGCGTATGGACCTGATTAATACGTCAGGGTAACCCGGTTTAAATAATGTGGCTTGAAGTTTAAACTACACGGACCATATTCTATCAGTTCTTTTCAACTTAATTGATTTACTTTTGTATAATATTTGAAAAGTAAATTGAATCATTTTGAAAAAAATAATAATGGTGGTGTTATACTGATTATTTAGAAATGGATAAAACCGTGCCAAGCAATTTTCTCAGCTCTTATAAATTAATTATGAGATCCAAGATGTCGTACAATATTTCATTCCAAATGCATTTTTCTTCAGGAACACATTGCTTAAAAGGACCATTATAGTTTTTACAGTCGTCTTAATTAACTACCAAACACATTAAAAGTGATTCATCCAACGAAGGACCTAGAAATGTATCTATACTTAACTGCAAGAGCTACAATCTCTGTACCGCGCCGTCCCCTTAGGGTGTCCCTACATTTTGTCTCAGATTAATATGTCCTACCTGTACCGTAGTAACTACTGTGTGGGACTGCACCATGAATAATGACTTTGTAGCTAGTACCTCAATGGGTATACATATTAACTTTTTAACTAAGTACTTGTGGTTTATTAACGATGCATCGGTTGTTAGCCTGTGATTTTCAAAATAAGTTTTATTTTGTTTGTGTTTAGGAGTATCTATGGATTGGTACATTTTTTTTATACTGAAATAGTAGAGGACAATGAATAATAACGTTGTGTAAGCGAAAGTGGGTAAATAAAACTATGGATGATGGCAAATTCCTTGCATATAAATTAAAAGTAAGGTAAAGGTAAAGAAAATTCTAGGTAAATATATTATTAAATTTATTTTATATGTAGATGTCAACGATAAGACCTAGGTACTGATTTGGTAATTTTATTTTAGAGTATCAAACCATACTTGTAGCGCCATCTAGTGAAAACTTTCTCAACCAGCTAGACAGCAAGCTTAAATACTTTATCGTCCACCAACGAAAGGTCCGCCTCAAGTTCACAAGTACGTCAAGATATGCATAGATGACGCTATTTTAAACCATGAATAAAACAGTTTAGACTCTAAAAGCTAGATGGCGTTAAAGCAAAGTATTGATTGAGTTATTAAAATTCTTCAAGCCAGTCATTCGGTGGTAACACAGTGTCTGTTTTATTCCATTGATTACTTTAAAGATAAGGAGTTTATTTGCGCCAAGCATGACGCATTCCAAAAGAAGAAATAAACAAAATTAAAAAAGTTATGTTGGGAAGATATGCGTCACATTCGCGAAAAATTATATTTGATTTGTAATGCATGTTTATTTAACTTCAATGTTGGCTCGTACCGAGCAAAGTAGGTAAGATTGATTGCTTAGTTGTACCTATTGTAAAAGGAAGTAAAAAACTGGAAGGAAGTAATGAAGGAAGAATTGAAGCTGGGTAATAATTTATTCGAAACAAAGTTAACTACCTAGTTGTTATGTAGGCATTGTAACCTACATTTCATGCGAGATCATACTTATAATAAAAAACCTACCTAGTATCTAATTGATAGGCAACAGTTTGCATTTATCGGTGTATAGATAAAATCTCAAAAAGTTAATGAAAGGAACCAAGATGATCTGCATAATTTATTCTACTTTGTGTTACACAACTAGTGTTTAGATACAATTAAGTAATTAGTAACTTTGATTTGGTAATCAAAAATATGTTCATAATCTTACTATGCTAGTACGACTAGATACGAATAGGTACAAACATCGAACCCATGACCCAACGCACCGAAGGCTCTAGCTCTGCGCAATTGCGCTGCTTTTATTAGCGAGACATAGTGAATATAGAACATTGAATAGCATTTGTTAGTAAACTGTAAGATGAAATTTATCTTACGAGGTAATTGGTTATGTTATTTATATTTGGCTTGGTACACGGCCAAATATAGATACCTCACCTACCCAAATACCTCACCAATTTAGAGCGAACTCTGCATATTGTAAGTAGAAACTTAATAAAAAACAGGTTTGTTGTTACTTAGTCATCATTACACGCAGAGGCAATTATTTACTTCTAGAACCTAGAACAATATTATAACAACTTATTAGAACAGTGCAAATACAGCAATTATTATAAAAGAACTTAACTGCCATAAAATACAAGTGCGTTTAATTACAGCATCACAATGTTAAGTTCAATGCCACGAAGATGAACGCAATGGCTCTTAGATCACTCATAGTACCGTAGGCGACCTACTTCGACAGACTCTTGCAACAAGTTTACAGTCTCCGACGATAGCTCACCGCGGCCGAACGCAACATGTTTTTCGAAAGTTTCCTCCTCAATCTCGCCATAATCATTGTACTTATAATCGCGCTAATCATCGACTATGTCACCAAGTTCTTCAGCTACTGGTACGTTAGACACGTACCCTACAAGCTATCCGTTCCCTTCTTCGGAGGCGACTACCACCGTGTCCTCGGAATCAGGAGCAGCACCGAAGATGTCAACACACTATACTCCAAATATCCCAAAGACAAGTATGTCGGCCGCGTGAAATGCAGGATTCCCGACCTAATAGTGAAAGATCCCGACACAGTAAAGAAGATGTTGTCAACGGATTTCGCGAATTTCCATAGCCGAGGTCTCTGCTTGGACAAATCTCAGGATGTTTGTTTACGAGACAATTTGTTTTACGCCGACGGAGAAAAGTGGACCTTGTTGCGCGAGGGTTACGAGTCTTTATTGAGCAAAATGGACTGTGAATTGGAGAGTTTGAGTGACTGTTTGCCGGGAACAAATGGTGATGCTAACGTTCAAGAGATTTTGTCGAAGGTATTGGACAAAGTCTTCGAGGATTTGCTTCTCGGTAGCGGTGAAGGGTCAGTTGTAAAGGAAGTGAGATCAGCAATACAAAAACGTTCATTGATAGAAAGATTTAAGAGTTACTTGAAGGATATTTTCCCTTCTTTGTATATTTTGTTTGGACTGGCTACTATTTTTGGAGAGCCCTCTGCAAAAACAAAGAGTGAAATCGAAAAGTCAAAACTTTTGGCACAGATCAAGAATTTGGGAAACGTCTATCAACTTGGAATTAAGGAAAAGAATAGAAAGCGTCATTCGGACGTCGAATTCACCTATTCAATAATATCGTCATTCATAACTGAGGGGTACATTCCTTGTCTGAATGCGTTAACAGCATTGATCTATGAACTAGCATTGAATCCAGAGGTGCAAGAGAAATCCAGGAATTCTGTTTCGATGCACAATAGGGATGAATATTTGGACGTGGCTATAAAAGAAGCATTGAGGCTGCATCCCCCATATTCAATCATTGCAAGACAATGCACGAAAACATATCATCCAGAAGGTGGATTATTGATTGACAGGAAAATAACAATCAATGTTCCTGTAATGGCTTTGCATAGGGATGAAGAACACTATGTGAAAGCTGAAACTTTTAATCCTGATAGATTTTTGGATGATGAAGGAGCTTCTAAACATTGTTATGCTTATTTACCATTTGGAGCTGGACCTCGGAAATGCATAGGTAAGATCTATGTTTTATTTACTGATTTAAACTTGAGACAATATCGTCAATGCATAAGTGGTAGTTCCTGCATATTATGTTCTAAGGTTAGATACAAGGCATTGTCATTATATTCACACGATCTTTTAACCCTGGTATATGCAGTTAGCAGACGTATGCAGGTACTAGTAGTACTTAACAAACGCCACAGCAACATACAAGTTAAATATTATGCTTGTTAGCATTCTAGGAATCCTCGGTTTATCCAATTTGTATCTCTTAAATTATATAATTATGTCACGCACGTCTAAGTGCTGCAGAAACAGTTTTTCCATAAGAATTTATCAATCATGATTTAAAATGCGACGCTGTTTGTATTCAATACTCAATACTCAATACTTTATTGCATTCCATTATCATCATTATTATTTTTTTTCATATTTTCTGCGTTATGCTCACATCCCTTCTATTAAACACCCACACCAGTAATCATCATTTTCGACTTGGTCTCATAGCAAAAGTTGTTTATAATCATGAGTACTTTCACCCACTGAAAGGTTGTTAGTGTTGTACAAGTAACCCTGTATAATGAACGCCTACCCATCTACGGATATACCTCGGCTAGCGTTGCTAAACTTGAAAATCGGCCCGAGCGGTTGTTGTTATTCTCATAATTTTGTTTCAAACTACGGTTTTAAAGCAACACAAAGAAAGGAGAATGGCTTGGTAACTAATGTAAGTGTGTTTGCGTACTGAGTAATATTTAGCAACGCATTCACTGCTGCATGGCTTTGAGTGCCAAAGTAATTAGTGTTAGTACCGTATGGGTAGCCAATAGTAGTAGAATATATACGGTAAAATAATACTGGAAAGGTATGGCCAGGGTCTTACCACCAACTAAAAAAAATTGATGATAAATTTAAGTACCCACTTGCTTACATTAAGATTATGTAGATAATTATTTGCAATTCATAGGAACACTTTTAAATTTACTGAACGACCGCAAGAAACTAGGACGCGCAGTGGCACCCTCATCGTTTTTTTTTTAAATTATTTTATTTTAGAATGAAAATGCAGAAAATAAGCACGTTAAGTTGTGCTCCACAAGATAATATATAACGTTAATAAAAACAGTTGCCACTATTTTCCGTTTTAGCGATTATAATAAAACTAAACAAAAACTATTGTTTATAATAATATTAACGTGTAATCTTGTGGAGCACAAAAAAGTGCTTATTTTCTGCATTTTTATTCTAAAATAAAAGAAATAACCAAACAAACGATGAGGGCGCCACTGCGCGGTCGGCGTTTGGTCGGCGCCCTCTTAAGATTATGTAGGTAGGTACTTATTTGCAATTCATAGGCAGACTTTTCAATTTACTGAACGACCGCAATAAACGATTAACGTACGGAGAAAAACTATTAGAATGCGAATTGTCTTTCTGGTAAGTACGTAGTCGCCTATTAAGTTAAGGTAAAACTAAACGGTTCCTGGATTAAGGATACTTAATAACGGTACCTAACTAACAAACACTTCTTGGCAAGACTGGAGTCAACATTTTCTGGATTCTGATTTAGGTCCTAATTTTTGGTTTGTTTGTTACCTCATCACGTCTCAAGGGCTGAACGCAGGTAGACCATGTCCAACAATGGGATTTAAGATACTTTTTATCCCGGAATAGGAAATATGCATAAATTTTTTTTTTCTTATCTACACAGTTTTTCTCAAAATATACAAAATATAAAAGTGGAAATAGAATCAAAATTGATTAAAAAACTAATAAAATATAACTATTTTAAACAAATATATCTGCCCCTCTCGCGAAAACGCTATTTTGTGTGGTAGCTGTACAGGCGTCATGGACTTTGACATCAAAGTCCATATAGGACTTCTCTTTCTAAGTGTCAACTTTGAAGCTTTCTAGCTTCAGCGCCGATAAAGCTATTTTAAAAAATATTTCTTATGTGATTTCTAAAGCTAATAGGTCAGTATTTCATTTTGTAAAAATCCATGCATATTCCCTTGAAATAATTTTCGACTTTCACGCGAGGAAGCCACACGCAGCACATAGTTATAAATACATTTTCGCGTTAGTATAAGGCTTTCTCCGCTTACATAGCCATCGAGGCCGCAGAAGTTATTATGATAAATAGCACAATGTGATTGCAAGTGTTTACTTCTCAACATCTCTTAGAGTTGTCAATGATTTAGAAAGTCTGTTGACTGTGGCCGGTAGGTGAAAATTGAATTGTGGTAGTTACACTTTCATTGGGATTAGGTTTAACGGTAACCTGTTTATGTTGGCCAATTCTACTAATTTTTAAGCAACTTCTACATTTGCGTGTTAGTTGCAATCTGTCAAAAATGTATGGAAATTAAGAGCCTTTACGCGGTACGGCTTTTCATACAAACTTTCAAATCCTTATTTTTAGAAATGAATGAATTAATTGTAATGAAACTTGGTATGCATACGCTAGAGATCCAGGTTTAAATAGTTATCAAAGAACATTTTTAAAAAAGATTTTAGAGGGAGAGAGAGAGCGATTTTAAGTTTTCTATATAAAGTGAAAAATCACTATATCCTTCCCCCTGAACTCTTTTTCGAAAATTTTCTCTGATAACTATTTAGACCTAAATATATAGCGTATGCGTACCCAGTTTCATTAAAATCGGTTTATTAATTTCGAAAAACAAGGATTTGAATGTTTGTATGAAAAGCCGTACCGCGTATAGCGTACACGCGGTACGGCTTTTCATACAAACTTTCAAATCCTTATTCTTAAGGCTTTTTTGACAGATTGCAACTGACGTGCGATTGCGAACATTGCTTAGAAATTAGTAAAATTGGCACTCCGGTATCTCAGCCATTTAATTGTTTCATGATGTCTATAGATATTAGAAAATTGTGGCTCAATAATAACATCCACACGCGTTCATTTTCAAGGTTATGCAACGCGTGCCGAAGTCGATCTATGGATGGGTGTACGAGGCTTCTCCGTTCCTCGGAAAACACGTTAACCCTTTTATGCCGGCTGTCATTTGTAGATCTTTGGTAGTCGTTACTTATGACCCTGGTTTTAGATAGAAACTAGAATGTCACCTGCCTACTATTTTTATCTAAAGCTCCTTTTGTAGGACTTATGACAGAAAAAAAACGACCATGTGAATGCCTTTGTTCTGAACGCACTCGTCATTTTTTGATTGAAAATTATTGTAATTAGCTAAGTACAATTTTTTTTTGTTTATTCTTGGGTTTAAAATTTTATTGGGCATTGTTGTTTACTAAATAATAATGTCGACAAGATAAGATGTACCTACTCCAAAAGAAGTACAGAAGTTAACAAAAGAAAAATACATAATAACATACTTATCAAGAAAAATAATTAAAGAATGTTGTATTGCACGTTTTTCCTTTAATATCATGTTTCTTATTATTCACTTTTAATGTACAAAAATCTGTCGCTATAACGCTTCGCAAAAGAATGTAGAAATATCAACAGTGGGCTAATATAATCCGTAGCAGCGAACAATGTATGGCCAAACGAACATTCAATGATTTATGTCTGTCACCGGAAAATTGCAAGCCGTAAGATTGTAAAACATCGCGTGAAATTGTAAACTATTTTTTCTTAATAAGACACGGATAAGTAGTTGTTGAAAACGATTGAATTTGGATGGGATTTGTAATAGACAAAACGATTTTTTCATAATATATCGAAAATTTATAACCCAATAGAGATTTAGTACAATCTTACGGAGTTTGTAATTTTCCGGTGGCATGTGCAGCCACTTTAAAGTTGAACTAGTCGCGGGCTCGAACTCGCTAGCTCGCTAAGCGTGGCCAAAAAGCACGCTGTCTCACCGGGCATTGTGTCTGACAGAGACAGTATCAGTGATGAGCATTTAGATGCTAGTCTAAACGCACAATGTCTAGTTTCCACGCTCAAAACACCGTTCCGAACGAAAACAACGTTAGACGATGCACGAAAAGTCTATTCGAAGGTTGAGTTTTATGAAAAAACCACTGCATAAATCCATTACAAATAAAGTTTATTGAACTCTTCTACAATTGAGGTTTGCCGGTGCCGACTTTCTTTTGAGATTTTACACTTCTTTTATTACTTAATTACGCCCGAAGTTGCGTTAAAATTGGCAAAAAAAACGAATCTTTGTTGGCTTGTAACTTTTTAATGGATTTTCATTTCACTATTTTGTTTCCGTACAGACAAAATTTATAATGAGATAAAACGATATCATGCTTAACTATGGATGTATAATGTCAAACAGTGGAGTAATACCCCCCCGAAACAAAATATCGAAGAGTGTAACCTTAAGACAAAACCAATTCAACGGTCTGGCTAAGACATCAACGCTAGATTGCACAATAGAACGAGAAACTTCATTAATAAACATAAAGACTGGATGGGTCAAACACATGTAAAAACTAGTTTGCTTTTACTTTTGTCGAAGTCATTCGCCATCATGTGCTATAGGTAGGTATATAAATAAATTATGTTAATAAAAGTTATATTTGTTTCTTTTTCATAACTTAGTCTTTATTTTTGGGATCACACGTTTTTGTGACGTAGATACTTATATGAGGAAAATGCCATGTGAAAAAGTTTTGAGTTTAAATGTGAATTATTCTTGAATTGTTTTCTAAGCAAGTCACCTCCTGCGATTTTATAGCCAAGTATTTTAATAACATTGGTCGGATAGGGGCCACAGTTCTTCCATTTTAGGTAATCAGTCCACTATAGTCTCCTGGGCATGGCGCAGTGACTGATGCCTGTGGACGGCGAGCAATGGGTAGCTCGCCGTCCGATCAGAACAGGCCCGGGTTGACGGCGCGCTGTGTTCTACGCGCGCCAAGCCAGCAGTCGTCAGCATGGGTCGGGGCCCGTCAAGGCCAGAGCCTACCAGGGTTGCGGATTTGTTCGAAAGAGTTACCGCGGCCCTGGGAAGAAAGGCACTAGGAGGACTAAAGGGTGGGTTTTAGTCAGTAAAAGTCTGACACTCCCTGCCGCTCCACCCAGAGCGGGAGGGGTCATTTGATGATTTCCCATCCTAGAAAAAAAAAAAAAAAAAAAAAAAAAAAAAAGGGGGTCTACTCTCTAAGTCCGAAGTCCGTAGTTATGGCCTTAGTGTCGGGCGTTTTCTACTCCGTATCACCTACGGACTTACGATTAGTCCTGAACCCGAACTAGGAATGAATGATAACACGATTCGACATTTAGTTCGGGTAGACTAGACCCCTGAACTAGCCACAAGTAGCGTTTGCTCTTGAATGTGCGTGAATAGTGCATACAGGTATAACTGAGGTTGGTGCCTCATAACATTAAAAGAATCGAACGAGGCCTCTACGAGTTGGCTTTAGCTCCTTCGACACCTTCCAAAGGACCTCACATTCCTGAGACATTTCAAAAACGTGGTGAATAATATAAATAAACGTTCAACTGAGAATCTTCATTTTTTGTTACAGGCGAACAGCTGGCTTTGAAAATAATAAGGAATGTAAGCAAGGCGTTATTGAAGAAGTACAAAATCGAACCATGTGCCAGAACCCCGTCAAAGTTGTCCATGGTGGACCATAACTTCGGAAGAGTGGTGGACCGGGATATTTGGGTCAGGTTTAAGCTCCGAGTTTAGGTAAACAGGGTGATTTATTTTTAATTAGTTTTTGCCAGCGGCAGGTCAGATTTTTTTTATGGCTCAGTTTGACCACAATCTCAATAGGGATGTTTCCTGAAAAGATATGATAAGTCTGCCAGATATCCAAGAAATATGGACTCATATGTTTTCTTTCTTCACGTTAAAAGAATGAAAACGATACAGTACGTTGAAAACTCTCGTGATTTTACAGACCGATGCACTTTTTAACGGTAAATGACGTCACAAGCTGCCACTCCTGATCTTTGATGCATTTTATATTAATTGACTTAATAAAACAAAAATTTCGTAGGCACCCAATATTTTTTGATACCTAATCTCAACTGATGGATTAAATATATTTTTTTACTCAGAAAACATCTCTATTGATGTAAAGCGATGTTGTGAACGATGATGGAGCATGCTTGCCAAGAAGAACCCATTCACACTTGACGCAAAGACCACCAGGTTGTAGCTATCAGGTATCAGGAAACGTCAGATGTAGTCGCTGACAAAAGCTAGTTTATAATATTGGTAAGAGATATTTTGAGAAAGTAGCATTAAAAATATAAGAAAAGTGCTCCTATGACAAAGGGGCTTACGTTGTAACGTACAAAATATATTTCCTTACAATGAATAGTTCGTATGTGGTTATAAGTACAGTGGTATACAATTAGTTTATTAACATTATAATATTGGCGACCATCTCAACACGATTTTTAGGGTTCCGTACCCGAACCAAAGGAAGCAAATTACTAAGCCTCCGCTGTCCGTGTGTCTGTCAAAGGGCTGTATCTCAAGAATTAAATTAAATTTATTAAAAAAAAAAAAAAAAGAAACGTGTTTTTTTTCAGTTTTTGGTACGGAACCCTTCGTGTGAGAGTCCGACTCGCAGTTGGCCGGTTTTTTTTAGATCATAGGTTAGTTTTCAAAATGGTTTTTCAATATTCGCTCAAGTAGTTTCTAGGTAGCGTTAAGACTATTTATTTATTAAATTTGTATTACCTGTGTAAAGTATCTATTTTTGTATTGAATTTTCTATGACTTATCTAGCAAAAATCTGCAGTTTGCATGATGATTAAAAACAGTATAAAAATAATGTGTGAATTTTATTTCCTGCTTTCTATAAAATTGCAAGCTTAAAAATCGCAATCTACATAATATTTAATTAAAATTATAAAAGAATACTCTAATGACATACAACACAAAGTTCGAATACCATTTCAACGCATACTTTTTTAGGGCAGGTGACAAATTGATCAACAATACAAAACACTCGAGTCGCTATAGTTAAGTTGATGTAGATGGATTCAAATTATCTCTTAACAGAGGTATGTATAGGTTGGTAGTGGAGCGCTGTAGAAGTGCGATACAGTTCAATACCTTTTTTTTCAATAATGGGACATCATCAAATGACTCCTTCCTCTCTGGGCGGAGCGGAAGGGAGTGTCAGACTCTTACTGACTAAAACCCACCCGTGTTCCTCCTAATGCCCTTTGCTTTTCAGAAGGACCGTGGTGACTCTTTCGAACGAATTCCGCAACAGTTCAATAACCTGCTACCGTTTGTAGTCTAAAACCCACAATTCCGGTAGAGATCCTTGAATACGGTAAGGCCGCTCATTATAATGTGTTTTAGTTTAAAGTTGCCTAATAATGTAAATATATTATGGTGTACCATAAAGTAGGTACCTGTAAAATAAATAAAAATATTCTTTCTCAATTCTCACAATTCCAAGCTAGCTAAAACATACCTACTCCAGCCTAAAAAGTAACTAAAACAACTTTTAAAAAATCATCAGTAAAAAAAACACACATATTTTGATACCTCCAGCTTTCACAGGCATACACAACACGATTCAATTTTCAGTAATTTTTAGGGTTCTGTACCCAACGGGAAAAACGGGACCCTATTACCACAGTATAATATGGACAGTAGTGAAACTAAGCCTAGTTGAGAACATAATTACCTACGCTCCATTGAAGCAATAGGGTTGTCACTTTTAATGTTTTTGATATTTTTTTTTTACATTTTTGTTCTGTAGTGATCAATCAATCGAATTTGAATAAACGAATCGAAATTTCAAACATAATTTAAATAGGTAATCTCATGGCGTCGGTTAACCTCAGCAAAAGACAATAGTTTAAACACGGTAAACTACTTGTAGAACTATAGATCTTTAACTTTGTCATTACGGCGGAACCTTTTACAAGTTTTAGCGGGAGCGTACGCGAGGCGCGGTTGGACGAAAAGGTTTCGGGCGCGCGGTAGACTCAGCAGCGCAGGTGGCGCGCGGGCTGGGCTCATGAGCGGCTACAAACCGTACCGCGTTTCAATCCGAAAATGCGTATGATATCTAGTAATTAAACTTTACATAAAAAAATACCTTTATAATTATCATTATTACAAATTATTTACAGAAAAATGTTTTCGTAAGCTGAGGGCCACTTTTACGACTCACAGAGAATGGCAACAATTTTAAAAAAAATACTGTCTTACTTTATTAACACTTTTTTTTCAAACGGCACCCATTACGAAAAAATTGATACCTTTTGCAGCCGCCATCTTGAATTTACATTTTGATAGGACTATCGGCTTCAACACCCTCCAAAACCATAAAAACGACACCCATGATGAAAAAATTGATACCAATTGCAGCCGCCATTTTGGATTCACATTTTGACAGCACTATCGGCTTCAACACCCTCGAAAACCATGAAAACGACACCCATGACGAAAAAATTGATACCTTTTGCAGCCGCCATCTTGGATTCACATTTTGACAGCACTATCGGCTTCAACACCCTCGAAAACCATGAAAACGACACCCATGACGAAAAAATTGATACCTATTGTAGCCGCCATCTTGAATTCACGTTTTGACAGGATTATCGGCTTTATCGCCCTCAAAAGCTATGAAAACGACACCCATGACAAAAAAATTGATACCTATTGCAGTCGCCATCTTGGATTTACTTATTGTTAACACTATCACTATTGCACTAACAGCTTTAAATACCCTCAAAACCGCCGCATTCATGATTTACACGGTTCACGAATTCATTATGATCGATCACACGGACTTATACGTAATTCGATAACGATTAAATAACAATAACTAGAAATCATTCTTACCTTTCAATATCAGCAGGAAGTATAATACGATAGCTCCGGTTTTGATGAAACCGAGTTCAAACAGCCGTATACTACGCAATACTTTCCTGCTATGCTATTCTCTAAGGATTCAGCCTTGCGTACAGCGCTGCCGCAGCGGTGAAACTCAGTTTGGTATTCACTAGGCTGCGTAAAGCTACACTAGCGCTCAAGGCTGTGACGTCTGTGAGTTAGAACTACTCAACGGCGGGCAAATTGACACTTTTGACAGTTTTTTGTACATTTTGGTATTCCCTAAGAAAAAAGAGCGACGAAGACGCCTACAGCCTCGCCCACAGCCTCGCTTCGAACTGTCAAATGCCAAAGCTACAATAATCGCGCATACGTCTAACATTTTTTCTTCATCTTCATACATATTATTTGATAAAATGGCAGCTCGGTTGATTATAAAGCTACATTTATTAGAAGAAACTAAGAAAAGTGACGATTTGAAAAACACACGCCAGGCGAAACAAATAAAAAAATTTGAAACAATATCCCGTGATAGAGTGTTTATCCATATATGTATACTTATAGGGTTTCTGAAGATCTAATTAATATATTATAAAGAATTCCTCGATAAAAGGGCTATCCAACATTATAATATTTTTTTACTTCGAATCAATAGTTCCTGAGATAAGCGCGTTCAAGCAAACACTCTACAGCTTTTTACTAGTATAGATTTAAAAAATATAATTGTCTTGTTTTGAGGCTTCGTTTCTTACATAAATCTGGAACAGGCACACGCTAGGAAATAATTTCAAATGGTTGTCGTTATCGAAATCGACTATAACAGACCAACGCGGCTGCAGCCTTTCGCGATGAGGATTTAGGTAGCTAGATACATCAGCGCTTAGGCTTTAAGTTTCATGTAGCAAAGGTTATCAGTAAGATCAAGATCACTTCAGAATTTGGAAACTATGTTTATAAGACAAGCCCCACTTACATCACTCCTAGCTTGTATTTGTTAATATTGTATCCTCTTGGGGATTTGATACGATCTCAGATTGCAATAATCTGAGATTTGAATAACACTTTTCTTCAAATTAAAAAAAAGACGTAATTCTGGTAAATAGTTTTATTAATAATAGTTTCATTAGAATCATCATAATAATTATGATAATACAGTATTCATAAATTGTGCAGAAGGCAGTCCAGAGTCCCCGGTCCTAAGTTTAATTAAATAAGCAGCTAATATAGTAAGGTTCAGAAACTGAGGCACTTCATTAAATAGGTAGCTGTCTGAATTGCTCAAACCAAACCAGTGTGCAGTGGTAAAAAGTATGGTATTACACAGACTCAACATTTCTACAATCCAATAAATTACAATCAGACTCTTTTAATGAAAACATATCTTGTTTTTGATTTGCACTTAATGTGTTGATATTATTATCACAAATTCATTCTCTTATAACTTCGTGCATAGGTACTGTGTTCTTGCGATGTACCAGTCCTAAGTTAATGGCAGCCAACTCTTCTCAGAAGAGAAAGTCCAGTGGATACACACTTGTTGGTGTCATATAGGTGTTTGTTCATTCCCTTCTGGTCTATTGTCATCAAGAGGCATTGGCATGAGTCCCCTTAGCAGACAAAGTAATTTTCATTTACCTGAAACAAACATTTATCATTAGACTATTAGGTCTAGCACTAGCATTTAGAAATAAACATGTGAGTGGCACATTTTGGTAAACATGTGAAACGTGCCTTAAGGCATCTTCTGGGCACACTCGCTCCATAAAAGACCTCATCCATCGCTTTCCATCAGGAGAGATCGAGGTCAAAAGCTAGCCCATTCTTCAATAAAAAACATAAGCGGACGCTGTTATTACATTTCCATTGCAGGGACACAGGCAACCATACATATTCAGTCTGGATTGGTGATGTAACATGTCTCGAAAATGAATTTGTTGCACATTCTGGTACCTACCATTTTATAAAATACAACTATCAACAGACAACTAAACATAAGCGATAACACTATTAGTTTGATTACATTAAATAATTACATAGTACAAAAATGTTACGATATAGAAATATCGGATACTAACCATTTGCGGCGCGACTCATTCCTGTACAATTGCAAGAATTAATTCATTTTCCAATCTTCGCCTTTCTATTGTTCTGCAGCGGTCCGTTGCTACTCCGCAATTAATGCACAGGCTCATGTCATGATGCATGATTTGTAAAAACAGCAAAGCAAACAAATCCGGTTATCCAGCAAAGGTCAGCAGGGGTGGAAAGTACGCTGTCCAATGTTCAAGCGATTAGCGGGGGTCAGTCAGAAGGCAATCAATTTCGGAGTCCAGTATTCGAGCAGAGGTCATATGAAATAATATCCCAAGAAAAACGGAAAAACATATTTATTTGCGCAAAAATACGAAACACAGACTAAAATGTAATACGAAAAGCGAATAATATTATTTTACATGACATGACTTGACAGCCGTTGACATTGACCACAGAATAAACAGAGCGCGCGAGATAAATCGCGGCACGTCATTGGTTACCCTTTAGTCTTGGGGTTGCCTCGCTACAAGGTATATTTATTTAATCTCTTGGTCACAGAAATAAGTTATGTTTCGAGCAATAGCTGCTGAATTGCTGATACAAACACTTGAATTTTCAAACTAAAAATACAAGTGGTTTTGTTAGCGTCGCGTCTGTTGTTGGTTATGGTTTTTGTAACCTATTTGGTCTGTGGTTTTTGTCTACGTTCGCTTTCATCGTCACGTCGCGTTGCTCGAACTAGGCAAAGGAATCGTCATTCAGTCTTAAAACGGAACAATAAATAAGCAATAAATTCGTATAATTATTAAATTTGTGTATATTTTACTCTATTTCATAAAATACTTATAGAAAGACCTTTATTTTAAATTTTAAACCCCTAAAATTCTCAGTCAAGATTGATCGATTATGATTAAAAGAATTTGTGTCAAGTTCTTAACTCGTCAACGAAACAGCGACGAGAGGCTACAGCTTACAGTTCGTCGACGAGCTCAGCCACGCTAGTGAATACCGTTTGGATTAGCGACACACGCTCGATCGATCTCAAGGCTGTCTCGTCGACGAGCTCGTCGCAGCTTACAGCCACAAAATTGTCATTTAGAGAATAGCACTGCTGGCATTTTCAAAACGATCGCGGAGATAAACTTAAACGTGACCACTCGTCTTGACGCGGTACTCGCTACTGCGAGTCCCGCGAAGTCAGCTTAGGAGTCTCGTCGGTGTGCATGTTTGTGTGAGTGTGCCGTGTCGAGCGTTAGTAGGCAGTTTCCCTACTGTCCATATTTATACTGTGCTATTACTAAGACTCAGCCGTCCGTCTGTCTGTCTGTCACCAGTCTGTATCTCATAAACCGTGATAGTCAGACAGTTGAAATTTTCACAGATTATGAATTTCTGTTGCCGCTATAACAACAAATACGAATAAACAGAATAAAATAATCATATAAGTGGGGCCCCCAAACAATAATACAACAAACGTGTTTTTTTACCATTTTTATTGGTACGGAACCCTTAGTGCACGAGTCCGACTCGCACTTGGCCGGTTTTTTTAATCTCTCAGAAGCGGCTTGTGAAAATCAATACAATTGACAATGACATAGGGGTGCCTAAAAACGGCCGCCGTCCAAAGGGGTGAAAGGGAAATATTTCCCGTAGGCCATGAATGGTGGGGTATTGCGGAATATTTTCAAGGGTTTTTCTGGTCTCTGTGTTTATTACAGAATGGACGATTTGATATCCTGCTATTTTATTTATTTTTTGAGTAGACTTCTGTCCTCTACGGGGAACATGCAACTCGAATTGCATGCTGAAAGCGTAGAATAACAAACTAAAGAAGAAATTAAAATCGTGTCTAGAAGTTGAAGAAATCAGAAGAGTATCAGAAAACGTCATGCTCGAAGAATAGTTTAAAAAAAAAAATGTTGATCAACTTTAATATTTTTATTGGCAGTTTTTGTTCAAACACTATGAATAGACAAATACTGTTACCGGAGTTTATAAATAGGTGTGAATCTGTGATTTTTCATACATAAGTGTTATTTTCGTATAAATAAAAGAAATGTTTCTTAATTGTTACAGAGAAAGGAGTCCACTGTCTGTTTTAACATTAGTCAGCTAAATTGATAGCTAAGATTAGTCGCTTTCTCTTGCATGGAGGTCAGAAAAAAGTTGGTCAAAATGTCGGATCTCGTCAGTGTCTATTGACATTTTCTTTTGATAGAATGTTGGCCAAGTATGGCTCGACCGGCATGTGTGTTGCTCATTATAGAGACATTACCATATTTCCGTTTGAGAATAGGCTTATCAGATGACCTTAAACTATGAAAAGTGTTCCTAAATATCTAATCTACATCAGTCGTTTTTATTTTGAACTAGCTTTTGTCTGCGGCTCCGCCCGCGTGGATGTCGGTTAGCGCGTAAAAAAGTACCTAGCCTATGTCCTTCTCCATATCCCAGGCTATACGGGGTTATTTTTTAATGACCAGCAAAATTTTCACTGGGTGTTCTACCCATGAACAATATGAACAACTTTCACTATGGGACCGACTCTGAAATCACGAAAACAAAATCAGCTGTTTCATACATTTTAGTCGAGTAGGTATTGAACTTTTGTATGAAACAGCTGATTTATTTTTCGTGATTTCAGAGTCGGTCCCAAAGTTAAGCGATGTACGTTGCGGAATTTTTTGAAAGAGTCACCACGGCCCTGGAACTCAAATGGCATGAGGAGAAACACGGATTTAGATAATAAGAGTCTGACACTACCTTCCACTCCACTCAGAGTGGGAGAAGTGATTTGATGATTTACCGTCCATAAAAAAAAAAACAAAAAAAAACCGTGACGGTTGACTGAAGCATAAAAATATCTGTATCAGGAATGGCTGATCCTCAAATATCGGGCTTAAGCAAAAAGGCTTAGAAAGTACTAACAATACAAGAGTTTGATAAACAAGCCCACACCCACCTTCCAGGGATTATAAACCTTCACGAAACATAATCATACATACAAATTAGAAAACAAGCCTTAAATATCCCATAAAAATCTGCAGCTGGGATTATCCTCAGTAATCTCATACTTTATGGGGTACGCATGCAAACATATCCTGATTTATGTCCTCCATGTTATATACCTCACTTTCTATATAACGCTATGGATCAATGAGTGATGGGGCCGATATCATCTTAGTGATTCCGTAGTTCAAATAAACAAACTATAAATAGTCTCATAGAAAATCGTCTCGGAAAGTTTTGTGTGAAATGGGGTAGAAATGCGCTATTTTTTTTTCTTTATATTTTAGACCAGAATCTTCTACACCCATCCCAAACGCAGTGCCAGTGTGGCTCCAACACAGGACATGCGTCACCTCCTTAATTGCCCGTCGTGCACAACCACCAACTAAGGTCCACCACCAATCACCACCGATGCTGATGGTGCACCAAGGTTGCTCAATACTGAACAGACAAAATCTAATACGAGTCAATTGACACGAAAGGAAAAAGTTAAATGAAGAAAAATAGAATTCAAAAATTTAATCCGATTCTGGATTCAATTTTTGCATTCTATTTTTACAGGTTTGAGGTAGGCCCCTGCTAAATATTAAATACAGGCCCCATGCAAGTGAAGTCCTGTTCATTATACACCAGTCTGCCTAGCCTTTTCACAATTATATTAGGATCGTCTTCAAATCTAACCAGATGTAGTATTTTAACCCAGTAACTGGGTAACGCGATATCTCTTGGCAAAACAGATGTTTGATTTTCCAACTTATTTAAAACGACTGGAAATAATATTTGCATCTCTGACTCGGACTTGAAACCATGGTCTGGAGCAAGGAGGTATGGCAAGCCGTCACCTCCTTCTGTGAAGCAGTAATGCTAGTGAAGAAGGAGGCCGGCCGCGTGAGAAGAGAACAGTCGTAGGGCGATTTCCGGCTACCGTAGGCGCGGGTCTGCGGACGGTGAGCGTTGGGTAGCTCGCCGTCTGATCAAAGCCAGGCCAGGGTCGACGGCGCGTTGTGTTCCACGCGCGCCTCAAAGAGATGTCAGCATAGGAGAAGGGGCCATTAGGGCCAGAGCCTGCCAAGGCTGCGGATTTTGTTCGAAAGAGTTACCGCGGCCCTGGAAAGCAAAGAGCACTACGAGGAGCACGGATGGGTTTTAGTCAGTATGAGTCTGAAACTTCCTTCCGCTCCGCCCAGAGCGAGAGGACTCATTTGATGATTTCCCATTCATAAAAAAAAATGGTTCAGCAAATGATTCCCATCGGTAGGCGCTGTTAAGGATCTGTAAAAAATACCTAAAGTTTTTATTGTACCAACTTTTCCAGACGAGACGGTGCTCTTGAAAATAGTCACAGTACAACAAAATTCGCAATACAACGTTTTTATGTGCAACTTTGTGGGTCAGTGATCTTACTACATCATCTCGTTGACAAAGGAACACGTGAACGAACGGTCAGACCGATCAGGGTCACCGTTCGAACAAAAACTGATTCTGAAGTGTTCGCTTCACAGTAAATTTGTATTTGCAATCTCTGTAATTTTAAAAGGAAATTCTAGTTTGGGTGCCTAGAAAAAGTCCTTGGGTGAATTAGTTACAGTGTGGCTACCTATCTAGGTAAATAAATGTGATTTTTTATCACTGGTGCACTGTTATCTGTTAGGTAAAAACATTACACTTCTTCTGGAGCAGTCGGGTAAAAAATATAAGATCTCCGATTTTTTCGAATCAGACATTTGTAGTTGAGTATTTTCAAATGCTACTTTTGCCTGAAAACCTCCTGGTTTACAAGTTCTGCAAATTTTTAAGGAAGATTCCCATTCGCATTTCAGTCGCAAACTATCAAAAATGTATGGAAATTGAGGCTTTTTTGATTAAAAATAGTAGTCGGCCCTCTGTTCTTTGACATTAATGGTTCATTATGTTCTTAACTCAAAATACTCAATTCAGAAACCCGCCACTCTTTATTACTAATCCTAACTTGCTAACTATCCCAGCTAATAATGTTTATCTATACATTTAATAAAACAGTAACGAAAGAAAAACTGTACATTGAGAATTTTCGAGAAAAAATAAGTGGCTTTTGTTAGAAAAACGTAACTGATGACAAAAAGTGACTTTTTAGAATTTTTGTCTGTTTGTCTGTATGTGTGTATGGTAGGGCTTCACGCCAAAACTACTGGATAGATTGAATTGAAATTCAGCAAAAATGTTCTTTGTAAACCAAGGAATACTTTAGGCTACATATTATCACGCCGTATGTTATGGGAGGTAAACAATATTGATTTTAAAAGGTTTTTGTTCGTAATTGAATGCACAAAATGACATGTTAGTTAGTTATAAAACCATTTAGATAATTTTTACACATAAACCTGATAGGAATTGTAGCAATCTAGAAGAAATCAACTTATTATCTGCATAATTCAGATACCCGTAATGCCATCTGTTGACTGAAAAAAGTACTAACTATCAAAAGCATGAGAATTACACCAAAATATATTTTTTAGTTACTAATGGTACTTTTAAAACGTAAAAAAAACGTAAAACGTGAAACAGTGATTCTTTTGATACAAAACTTACCGTTATGCATTTGATGCATAAAAAAAAAATTTGGTCTGATTGCTCCACTGACGTTATTTTAATTATTTTTTGAACGGTTAATTATCTACACTCAACCTGTAAAGCACCCTGGTTGCTTCTGTACACTTGGACGAAGCTAGGCCGGCAAACTTAGACAGGACAACTACGCACAACGGAGTCCATACTCTACTCTATTCGTTGCGGGTTTTTTTATGGGTGGGAAATCATCAAAATGACTTCTTCCGCTCTGGGTAGACTGGAAGGGAGTGTCAGACTCTTACTGACTAAAACCCATCTGTGTTTCTCCTTATGATCTTTGCGTTCCAGGGTCACGGTGACTCTTTCGAACAAATTCCGCAACCCTAGCAGGCTCTGGCCCTAACGGACCCCGTCTACTTATCTGACATCTCTTGGAGGCGCGCATAGAACACAACGCTTCGTCGACCCGGACAGTGGCGCTACATAGGGTGTATAGCTCCATCCCTCCTTCTCGCTCGAACGACTCACGCTTTAACACGTCATGGTAGGGCCGCTGGTTGTTATAGGGCCGCGAGCCACCCAACGCTCGCCGTCCGCAGGCCCTTGCTTACGGTGGCTGAGAATCGCACTGCGACTCCTAACGCCCGGGGAGTCTTCTTCTGTTTTGGCGGCTAAGGCGTGACGTTTGCATCTCCTTCACGCGGCCCGCCCCTTCCTTTACTAGCATTACTGTTTCGCAAAAGGAGGTGACGGCTTCCCACGCCTCCGCGCTGTGGACCATGGTGTGAACCAGAGCCGGTAGCGAGAGGTCGCCGTCGCTGATCGCCTCGACGAGGACACGGCAGTGCTCCGCCCAAGCCTCTGGGGGGGTTGACTTCTCTTCTGGTTGGTTTTCTCATGGACAACTTTATGTAGCTCTATCGCGTGTTAACAAACTTAGCAAATCATTATCCACAGTCCAACTTCGCTCACTGCTGAGCATAGGCTTCTCTTTTCGTGTGCCAATCCCCAAGTTCCTGTACCAGCCTCATCCAGGTTCTACCCATGATGGCAACAATATCGTCCGCCCATCTCGCCGCCGATTGACCAATACTTTTTCTTCGAGTCCTCGGACGCCACTCAGTCGCTGCCTCACTGAACCTATCATCACTTGGGTTCTAATCCAACAAGCGATCTGTTTGCGGATGACTGGACGAAGATTTTATTGGCATGTCAGAAGTACTGTGAGAGGGATGCATGAAAGAGTTGTTAACCTTTTTATTTTTATTCTTCTCTGTTTTGATTTTGTCTGAGTTTGTATGTATATGTATATTTGTGTTTTTCTTAGTTTTTGTCCTTTTTCTTATTAATAATATTTTTGTAGTTACTGTAATTGGTTTTTAACCGTTGTAATTAAATAAATAAATAAATCACCGCGCCTTGCCAAGTGTCCTGCCCAGCTCCACTTTAGTTCTACAATTCGTTTTCCGATGTTGAAAACCTTCGTACGTCTTCGGATCTCGACGACGCGCGACGTACCTCTACCAAGTATGGAACGTCATCTGCAAATCTTAAATGAGACAGATGGGCAGAAAATTGAAAAACCGGCAACACACCGGTGTGCGCCGAATTAATCGCGAATTTAATGTTTATTACCAATTAAATAAGGTTTAATTTTTTTTGGGAATTTTCACATGTCGGGGCTGGAGCGGTTAATAACGCTATAGACCCAATCTATACCCACATTTTTAACGACATCTTCTAGGACTGCTGTGAATAGTTTCGATGAAAGGAAAGAAGCATTATCATTACAACGTTTCTCACGAAAAATTATTTGAACAGAAGAGGTGATACTCGACGGCGCGTTGTGTTCCACGCGCGTCACAAAAAGATGTCAGCATAAAGACGAGGCCCGCTAGGGCCAGTGCCTGCCAGGGTTGCGGTATTTGTTCGAAAGAGTCACCGTGGCCCTGGAACGCAAAGGGCATTAGGAGGAACACAGATGGGTTTTAGTCAGGAAGAGTATGACACTCCCTTCCATTCCGCCCAGAGCGAAAGGAGGCATTTGATGTTTTCCCATACCTACATAAAAAAAGAGGCAAGCAATGATAGACATTGACTGTTCGTATTAGATATACGAACACATTGATCTTACCTAGCCACATCATTTTACAATACATACACGCGAACGAAGTCGCGGGCAACAGCTAGTTTAAAATAAAAGCGAAAGTGAGTTTGTTTGTTTGTTATGCTTTCATGCTTAAACGGCTGAACGGATCGTCGTAAAATTTGGGATATATATAGCCTGGGATGTGGAGAACGACATAGGCACGATAATTGTCATCCACGTGAGCGGAGCCGCGGGCAAAAGTATATATTACTCAATCACGTCAGAATGGCAGAACGGATCTTGATGAAATTTAGTACAGAGGTAGATTATAGTCTGAAATAACACATAGGATAATTTTTATACCGACAGTATGTTCCCTTGTGATAATTTTCGACATTCCCACGGTTCCAGGCGGTTAGAAAAGACAGGTAATGTGTTACTTAGTTATAGGGTGGTGGAGGTCAACTGGGCAATCGATCCATATGAATTACTCGATACAGATATCTTCGGTTAACCTGTATGGCGATCCCAATACAGTCGGGTAAAGGCAAAACCAATTGATTAGTAAGAAAACTATGAAGCTTGCGGATCCAGCCGGTCTATTCTGTCGACATCTAACAGTGTGTTCACTTAGATGAAGTGAACGACTAGTAAGCTGAGAGTGAGGCCCGGTTTTCACCAAAGCAGAGAGGAGAGGAGATGTGTTGAATAAACCAATCCGATAAACTAAGCAGCGGAGAAGAGATGTGGAAATAACGAAATCGGATTGGTTTATTCAACACATCTCCTCTCCTCTCTGCTTTAGTGGAAACCGACTGACGTTTGTCATGATATTTTTTAGCACTTTAAGTACCTACTTGAATTTCACTCTGAATGCTAACTTTAATAACTCATAGTTCTTTGTATCTGATAGTAAAATTACATTGTGTTGAATACACAATGTATTTTTTTTTATGAATGAAGAATACAATACAGCTGTCATTCCATCTTGTTTGTATGGTTTGACCGCTCACTTGTCGTTCACTTCGCCCAAGTGTTCACTTCGACATGTTTACAGAATCGCACGGCTGCTTTGTTTCCCATTTCATATATCAAAAGTTAAGTCAAGATTTAGAGTCATTTGATGTTGTATCTATGAAAAAAAAATGAGAAGTGTGAAGATTTTTGACATTCAAGATTTGAATGTTAAATTAATTTCATTATTGTCCAAGCGCTAATTGATTGGTTTGCATAGCTCAAGAAGGTTATCTATATCCAACAACTTAGTGACGTTCCCTGTGTGTTTCAAGGTACAAGCGTTATTTTGAATCATCCTTTGCTGACTTGAAAATCATGTTTTGTTTCGGCAATAAGTATGTAGGTACCTATTCATTAAGTATAAAAGCAACGTCAAAATATGGCCTAACGACCTGGTGAATCCGCTGCATGAGGTCCCGAAACAATGATTATGATGAATATTAATATAGCCCAGTATACTAAGAATTTAAGGTTGGTGACTCCCCAAAGTGTGCCCAGTGTACGAAGATACCTTTGTTTGTGGAAATTAATTGGAACTAATTTTATTTAACAAGCAGTGAATCCTCAGTAGCTTAATGATCTTTTCCCTATTTTTTTTGTTTCAAACACCTTGGAATTATGTACGACACACACTTCCGCAATAATAACCTACATTTTGGACTATAAAAAGTAAGTACGACAAGTAAGATCAAAAGGGTACTTCTCAAAATTAAAATCTCGACAAAACGCCATCGTCTAGCGGCGCTTGAATTATTTACATTTATTTCCTTAAACAAATTATGTACACAAATGAGCAATCGTTGTGAATAACGCTTGTGTATATATGTGCGGCGTAAGTCACAAGATATAAGTTACTAGCCCATTACTTTCTCCTATAAAAATTGAAGTTAGGCGGAGAGTTTTACATAAATACAGTCCCATAAGACCGGTCGCATACGTATGGTTTCGTAATTAGGTTTCTTGATTAGGAATTCAGATTTGGAGACACGAAAGTCAATTCTACTATTTTTTAAGCAACGTTTGCATTCGTATCTCAGTCGCAATCTGTCATAAATGCAGGGAAATTGAGGCTTTTTGACAGTTTGCGAAAGTTATGTAAAAAAAAAAATTAGTAGAATTGGCCCTCTGAATACTTGCCTTACATACAAAATGTTCAACTGGGCGCACACGTTTGTATATTTTCGGAATGGGAAAAACAGCAGACGTTCCTTTCGAAAACAAGCCGTGTGTTCAGGTCAGAAGAACGGAAAATCGACAGCATCTAAAACGCCCGTCAATCTCGACTTAGGGCCAGGCCACACGAGCAGTGCGGCGTCGCAATGTTCTTACGGCGCCGCTGCGGCACCGCAACAGGATTGGCTTGGCTTGCCCAGTTGACGACAGTCTACAATAAATAATGGATCGAACAACTGAGCAGCGCCGCTGCGGCACCACACTGCTTGCACACCTCTCCGCCTCGTCTGCCTCGCACCGTTGTCCGGTGCGTCTGCAGTGCGGCGCCGGAGCGGTGCCGGACGTACCGTATGGCATACCATACATTTATAAATGTAGGAAACCGTTGCGGCACCGCTCAGGCGCCGCACCGGAGTTGTACCGCACCGTGTGGTCTGGCCCTGATGCAAAACAATAAACAATGGTCTCTGATAGTTACCTCTACTACTAAAAAACAAGTTGTTCTTTTTGAGTCTTTTAAATAAATCATCCTTCCTTTTTCCTCCATCAATAAATTCGCTGCACTCTTACACTCTACACCACGTCCCACCTCTACGGCCGAAAAAATGGCGTCGATCATAAAAATATTTGATTAGCCCGCTCCCTACACTGGCAATCCGCTAGTCTGCAACATTTATCAGCCGTACGCTCATCTGCTGCATTATTTAGTGTAATGCAAACGTAATTTATGAAGTAGGTTGCTATGATGAGATGAAGAGTGGTGCAAAATTTTGTTTTAGTAGAAGGTGTAAACAAAGTACCTACGATGTTGCAAGGATCGGCAGTTTGGTTTTTGTTTCAGCCTGTAAGGAAAAATAAATGACCTGCCATCGAGTCTGCCATATTGGATTGGAGCTAACCAATCATTGTCATTCAAACGAAACGTGTATGCAAGATTTCAGCTGAATCGGTTGGGGTTAACTGTTTTAAAATTCATTTGCAAGATGTGACCCTTACAGTCTAAAAGGTTGGATAAATCATAAAATAAATGCGCATAAATTAAAGAAAAAACAATAAATAAGAAAATGTAATATCTACAATTCTGCCAAGAATCGACGGCATGCGATGCAGAAACCTAATGTCATGCAGTTGACTCTGTTGGCTGATGATGAACACCGAGTAATTTTAATTATTTTTTTACTCACTGACAGTCCATCAATGGATAACTACACACTACGGGTCAGTTGGTCGTTCTTCTGGCGTATTTACTGGAACACCTCGGCAATATGTCGAAGGATATCCTAAAGGCAAAACTGTCGCAATGTTGGGCCATTTTTTTCAATTGATATTCGGAAAATTTTCAAATTATTGGAAAAATATAGCACATCAAAAATCCTAATGGTAGCTAATAGAAAGAAAATTACCAATAACACAGGTAAACGATCAAACGAAATTGAATCCTTCAGAAAATATGTATTTTAAGGTGCGTGTAATAAAATTGCAAAATAAAATTTTGACCTTCGATTGCTCGTAATTCGTCAAATACGTCATAAAATTCTTGGTTGCTTATTTTTAACGATTCGAAAATATAGCAAGTTTTATCACATGGAATTTTACTGTTTTCAAGCTAATGTAAGATTCAGGAATCTAGAACATGTATGTAACGTCGCGGGTCGTAAAATTTGGATCATTCGAACTAAGATGTATTGCTTCTATCATTAATTAAATAAGATAGTTGTAAGTTAAATCTAATCAAAAGTTACTTCAGTGTAGACCTTTATGATGTTTGTGATAGGTAAAAGTGGTGATTTGATTTTAAAAACAATTTAATATAAAAAAAATTGTTACACACATGTCGTTTATTTAAGAGATTTCAGTTTCACATTATTTAAACTTTTCAATCAGAAGGTTGCGTGTTCATATCACGTCGGGGTCACCAGTTTGGAGGTAGTGGAACAGAGAGTAAAGTCCCGCATACCTCCATTGAAAAGGGAGGATCCTCCGACCAGACGGTTGTTTGTGTCTGGTGGGCAACTGCCCGAGAGTTGATATTCGGGCTTTTGCATATGTTCTAATCGCACGGTAAACTCTGATATCGCGATTTAGGATTTTGTCAATTAGTTCGCAGCTGTCGAGATAGATGGCGCTGCGAGTCTCATTTGTTGTGATGTTGATTCTGCTACGTTGATTTTTTGTGGCGATGGCGGCATGAATGCCGCTACACCTTCATTTATTTTGAAGCTGCGAAACATTACTTACAGTGCGATCACAGTTATTTTATCTCTGAAAGCAACCTTATGACTATGATAATAAAGGTTACAGTGAAACAAAATCAGAGATATAATAACTGTGAATAGACTGTACGTACGTTGTATTAGTTATTATTTAGTTTGTACTTTTTGCTTAGCGCCTTCGAAAATGCCTATACCTATGTGGGTCAAATGTGTGAGTCATGAAGTGAATGATGTAGCCCCATCTCTTAGTTAGTTAATGAACTATATTTGATGTGTATCTTGAGGCGATGAGAACATACGAAGGTTCCAACCGAATTATTTTTCTGAAATCTTTTTCCATGCTCGTTTTTAAAGTTCTACTTCTTTTCGAGACGTTGGTGACCCTTAAACAGATTGTATAGCTCAATAGGTGGCCACGTTTATAGCAGTATCATCATCGTGGCATTCATTAGTTCCTCAATATTTCGCAGCGAGCATATTATGTTAAGCCGTGTCCAAAAATTCGTGTAAAACAAAACACATACGCATGCAACAAGCGCATGTTCGTAGTCGTTTCCACGTAGGTACTGACTGCACGAACGCTCGCTTTGTAACATTTAACATTATGCCCCGTAACACCGGTCTGCACCCACCGTTAGAAGTGGGCCATATTTTAGATCTTTAATAATAATAGGTAAAGATAGAACAGCACATCACCAGAAAAAAATATAAGTATGTTTTTCCGTGCTATAAAAACATGTTTGTCAATTCGCATCACAGCATTTTCGCATAAAAATCCTCCCATCCCATGCAAACTAAAACGTATAGCCAAGTTAGATAGACAGGCTACTTAAACAATAACACAGACGATATCACCCGCATCACACCACAACAAACACGGCACGAAAAACAGAAGGTGCGAACGCATCGAATAAAACGAAAAAGTTTATATAAAGCTCAGCACACACACGCTGGGATAAAACGCGGCGTTGTGTACACGTGCGATATCCCTCGCTCTCTACAGGTGGCACGTATTCTGTAAAGTGCACTTTATTTCATTGATTACGTGTAAGCACGTATTTGACGAGGATTGGTGCCTGTGAGTTTTGGTGTTGGTCTTAGCACGGTATTCATTAGCATAAGTGTCTATTTTTTAAACTCTGTGATTTTTGTCGAAAATAATGCGTTCGGTCGGTTTAGTTAACCATCTGTGTCTGAACAATCGATTATAGATGACCAGGAATAGTTGAGCTCACGACAGTGATATGTTTTTATTTGATTGACGTGGGTTATATAAATGTCACGCGGTCAAAACCATACAATTTTAGCATTCCAAAAAAAAACTATCGTCATAGAAATCTCACTTTTCTTAGCCCTCTTGACCACAGCACAAGCTGTGTCGACTATAGTATCACGTATCTGTTTAGTTTCTGTTTTTTTTTAACCGTTATTCGAAATTTATTTTTATTACTGGTCAATATAACTCATGCGTGCATTTGATCGCATCCAAATCACCGAAAAAAAAACTATTAATAGCGATCTAAATTTGTTCGAAAATTCCAAATAATCTTTGCACGGCTCCGATCGTCAGTGTTGGTGTGGCGTCTCTGCGCAGTCCAAGGCCTACCTTCCTGTCATCTGTATTTGTGAGGACCTTAGGTATACTGCGTCAACTAATAGTATTATCGTATCCAAATACTGAAAGCTTAAAGTCACCCAAAAGGCAAAGGAGAGGGCAATGCTCGGAGTTACCATGCGTGATTGAATCAGGAATGATGATATCCGCAAGAGAACCAAAGTAATCGACATAGCCCGAAGGATTGCCAAACTGAAGTGGCAGTGGGCAGGGCACACTGCTCGCAGAACAGATGGTCGATGGGGCCGAAAAGTTCCAGAGTGGCGACCGCGTACTGGAAGACGCAGCGTTGGAAGGCCTCCCACAAGATGGACCGATGACCTCGTGAGGGTCGCTGGTAGCCGATGGATGCTAAACGCACAGGACCGGTTGTTGTGGCAACATTTGGGGGAGGCCTATTCAGCAGTGGACGTTTTTCGGCTGATGCTGATGATGATGATGATGATCCATCCATACTGAGCCAAATATCTTAAAACTTTATTTGCCATTGACACGCTAAGAAGATTCAAATCTTAAATCAAACACTATCAAAATTGACACCAACTATGTTTTCCCTGCATTATCACGCTTATACACGTATCCTGCTAATACCCTTCCCCACCAAATACACCTTTATCTTCCAAGTTACTTCCATTAAGTTATACAATGCCCTCGAGGTTTAAGTTTGGCAAACTTAGATGGTGCTCCTGCTCTTCGCATACCGGGCGATTTATGTCTACAGCTTGATGGCGCATTTTTGAGACTCACTCTTATGATTAGCGTTGTCATGGTAAGATCAGAATTTCAGAAGACGTGAGGTAGATAAAATGAAGGTGTCAATAAAAGTGGAAATGTATGACCGGTTAGTTCTTTAATGGAGTTTAACTAAGCGACAATTGCTTGATTGGAACTGCTTAGTTTTCTGTTAATAAAGGTAGAGCTTCCGAAAGAGTGGGTCTTAAAATGAACATGGACAATACCAAGGTCAGGGTAAATACCCATGTAGCCACTCCTATCAAGATCGGAGACTCTGCACTCGAAGTTGAAGACGAGTACGTCTACCTGGGACAAACGGTCCAGCTAGGTAGGGCATACTTTAAAAAAGATAAGTCAACCGTAGAATCCGATTTAGCTGGACGGCGTTTGGGAAGTTGCGTGGTATCTTCTCGTCTCACATACCAATGTTTCAAGACAAAAGACACAGACAAGTGTTGCCAGTGATAACTTATTGAATTGAATCGTGGTCAGTCTACAGTTTTCCAAATAAGTTAAACAACAAAAACCTGATGCATTACTTTAAATATGTTACACCAACCCTAAGTAACATGGAAAGAAAATTAAATGACGTCCAGCCATGAATAAAGTTTTAAATATCATTTTCATTTATGCAAGCCAAAGAAAATGAGGTTTAAAAAATTGTTACAAAAACATAGAAATGTTTTTATAATAATTAGGAATGTTTGTTTAACAATTTTCTAAACCACATTTTCTTTGGCTTCCAATTTAATAAAAAAAGACGTTTACACCATTGCTCAAAAGCCATTGACTCGTTACCTAACAACATGTAACAGTCAGTTTTAACACCTCACTTGTAACAAACCATTGAACGTTAACGATGAATTAAACGCCCTATTTCCAATGACCTTTAATACCTAAACGCAACAGTTCAAAATCATTGTTACTTGGCCACCGTTAACTGTGGTTTAACTGTGACTGACCACAGATAAACCACAAAACAACTGCGATTATTTGTAGTTAGGGCTGAATGTAACGTTTAAATTATGTTATTGTAATAGTAACTGTATGTGTTCTGGGCGTTGTAGAGGGTATAATGTTGTGTGTTTTGAACATTTACAAGTGTTGGGACTTGATTACAGAAGTATCAAAAAAATTTAACTAATTTTATGGGCTCTTGCAACACCAAAACACCATTTTATCCATACTTTGTCAACTGTTTTTTTATAGTAAACATTCATTTCATCAAAACTAAAAAGGTTGCCAGTCAACTGAAATAACTCTATTTCTGTTGACTGCCAACATTTTTAGTTTGAATGGTAGTACGTCTTCGTACAAGCCCGTTTACGAGGAGCTTTGCGAAGCGCAAAGGCTGATTTTTTTTTAACCGACTTCAAAACGGAAGAGGTTATCAATTCGGATGTTTATATTTTTGCAAGTTCCATCATTATGTAATTTATTTTTTAAATTGTTTTTTTGTTCAAAGAGGTTTATTCCGAAATGGTCCCTTTTAAATTTAGTCAAGATCTGATGAAGAAATTTGGAGATAGACAATTAAATTGAAATGGACTGGTTGGAATGTTTAGAATATTGGGGGTAACAGTCCTAAAAAGTGAAAAATATTTTTTTTTTTTTACAAAAAAAGTACTACTGGCTTCCAAATAAAAATCACTACAAAGTACGAAATAATTTTAATTTTGGAAGTCGTTGTCGAAAAACGAAGAAAACACACCTGAAAACCAAAGTAAATTATTTTTAACACACATATACCTAAGTTTTTCATGTAAAAAACCTTAAATCAGCCAAAAATAACTACCGATTACCAAAAGAACTTACCAAAACGATTACCGTTCGTTAAATAGTCCGTAGGAGACTACAAAATGTGCATACGACTTACAGTTTTATAACAAAAGCAATTTGTATTCCAACTCCCTGGCCTTACTGTAATACAACTATCTAGACATCGAAGTATTCTTATTGATGTTGCTTCATTTGATATAATTGTTGCACATACTAAAGATAGTAGTGATTTAAATTTGCGGAGCATGGGGAAAATGTCCCGGAAAGAGTTTTGAGTACGAATGAGGGTGGTTATAAAAAACCCACCAGAGTAGGGTAGATGGCTAAAAAAATCTAATTAGTCCGTCAGATAGATTTCCAAAAAATATTAGACATGTATTTTTTCTTTTTTCACGTAAACAAAAACGAAAACGATACAGTGCGTTGAAAATTCCTGTGACGTCACTTTGTAAGTACACTTTTGGCTTGCACATGACGTCACGAGCCCCCACTTCTGATCTTTGATGCGTTTTACTTCGTTATTTTTTATTGATTTGATAAAGCAAAAAAAATGTGTCGTATATTTTTAGATAATCTAACTGACGGACTAAATAGAATTATATTATATCCACCAATCATTATTATTTATTTCTACCAATTCGTACTATGCTTTTCCAAACGTCTTTTATAATGCTCACAGCAAACGGGGTGGAATCTTCTACGCATTCAACCCTAATCTCTTCAAAGTTAGAGTGAACAGGCTTCTTTTGGGTAAGCTCACTCCATCGGCGACTTTGTCTCTGTCACTTCGATCTACACTAGAGTCAAGAGTAAACCCATAAAAAATTAAAAACAACACACAATTTTTTTTTTAATTCGAGACCAAGCCAGTCCCGACCATAAGTTCACTTAAAGAAAAACTCAGTTTACAAAACTCATCAATAGCAAAAGCGATGTACTAAACGCGAAAACTGAAAAGTGTTTCGACTAATACACGAGAAACAGCAATAGGAACAAATATCGGAAAAGTAGTTAACTAGTGATGCAGTTCTGGCCACTTAACTCTATTGGTTTCAGACAACTGTCTGCAACTTATACCAATTTCATTAGTGTATTAATGTTTTTGTTCTACATAAAGGTACAGTTATTTGTTCTAAATATGGTATAATAATTTAAAAAGTTTATTTTTACATAGAAATCTTGATTTAAAATCTCCATTTTGATTAGTAGTTAATCTACTTATAACTCATCATCATCATATCAGCTGAAAAACGTCCCCTGCTGGACATAGGCCCCCTCAAGTGTCGCCACAACAACTGGTTCTGTGCGTCTCTCATCCATCGGCTACCAGCGACCCTCACCAGGTCATCGGTCTATCTTGTGGAAGGCCTTCCAACACTGCGTCTTTCGGTACGTAGTCGCCACTCCAGAACTTTTCGGCCCAATCAAACATCTGCTCTGCGAATAATGTGCCCTGCCCACTGCCACTTCAGTTTGACGATCCTTCGGGCTATGTCGGTTACCTTGATTCTCTACTTCTATACAAGGAATTCTAAGGATACTGCCTAAAGTAAAAATAACGCCAAGACAAGTTCATATTGCTTGCACTGTAAAAAAGTTTTCAGATCTTATGAACCTAAGGTGATTCTAGCCTACATTGCAGGCTAGAATCACCTGATTGTCTGATAAAAAGATGATTCCGTGCTTCGAAAGGCACGTATAAGCCGGTGGTCCCGGCCGCCAAATGGCGGTCGTCAAACCATTTCAGAGGCCCTTGAGACGGTTTAGGAACTCTGACACTAGGGTGTGTAGGGACGTTAGACCTTACTGCCCACGTGCCCATACGATAAAGAAGAAGAAGAAGATGAACCTAAGACTCTCTAACTCTCGTCATAACGTATAGCATTCGACGTGAATCCTGAGCTGTATAGTTGTTGCTCTCAAAATTTATCTTTCTATGACTTCAGGAAGTGCCCTCATTGAGTGAGTGATAATATCTGGGTATTTTGGATATTAATCATCTATAAAGAATAACAGCTATACATTTGTACTTATTAAACACTTGGCATTTTTTTTTAAACACTTGGCATCTTTAATAAGTACTCTATTGACATTATTATCCTGATAATTGGACCTTTCTAGCACTGTCCATATCGAATCTATAAGGGCACAAAAATACGACGAAATGATTCGAAAAAAGATAGGTAGTGCCCTGCGCTTCCGTTGTTTCGTCTTGGCGGGGCCACTATCATGCCTCCTCACAGTCAATTTTTTTTTTTTTTTATGAAATCTTGACCCAACCATGCGACAAGAATTGAACAACTCTCTGAAAAACCAAAGGCAAAACAAATATTTTCAGTACCATCCAACACAATATCCCACGTTCTAAAACATCATTCATCGAACACGGTGAATTTGTAGAAATTGTACCACATCACGTACATACATGTAGTGCAGCTGACATTAAAGTGACGTACCAATGAGCAAAGCGAACGCACTCAAAGGATACGCTTGAACGATGCTTCATGTTACTATGACACCGTGCGTACCATGGATCAGGCTCGGGATTACTGTTATACCACAGTATACAAGCGAGAAGCGATAAACGACAAAAAAACAATCTGATCATTTTCATACCCTTTTTTATGAATTGGAAATCATCAAATGACTTTTCCCGGTCTGGGCAGAGCGGAAGGGAGTGTCAGACTCTTACTGCCTAAAACCCATCCGTGCTAGTGCCCTTTGCTTTCCAGGGCCGCGGTAACTCTTTCAAACATAATCCGCAACTCTGGCAGGCTCTGTCTGTTACGGGCCCCTACTCTGCTGACATCTCTTTGAGGCGCGCGTGGAACACAACCCTCGCTCGTACCCTTGCTTTCAGGCCAGTGCATTTTTAGAGCTAAACTTATATGATTTTGAAATTGTTGAATACACCTGCCCAGTTGTCAAGACGACTTATTTTACTTGATATTACAAAACAGGCTTACACAAAACGCAAAATAATAATTTTAATTTGCAATTCAAAAATCAACATCATCTTCATTATCATCATATCAGCCGAAAGACGTCCACCTCTGGACAGACCTCTCCCAAGTGTCGCCACAACAACCGGTCCTGTGCGTCTCGCATCTATCGGCTACCAGCAACCCTCACCAGGTCATCGGTCTATCTTGTAGGAGGCCTTCCAACGCTGCGTCTTTCGGTACGCAGTCGCCACTCCAGAACTTTTCAGCCCCATCGACCATCTGTTCTGCGAGCAATGTGCCCTGTCCACTGCCACTTCAATTTGGCGACCCTTCGGGCAGTGTCTCAATACGAAACTCTATGACCAGTGCGTGTTGCCAGTGATGACCTATGGACTTGAAACGAGTTCGCTCACAAAGGGCCTCATCAGAAGGCTTAAAGTCTCTCACAGGGCAATGTAGAGGGCAATGCTCGGAGTTTCTTTGCGTGATCGAATCAGGAATGACGATATCCACAAGAAAACCAAGGTTGCCGACAATAATCATAATCTGCTTCTATTCTAACCGGTTATAGCTGAATACACACAAGGTGGACCGAAGACCTGGTGAAGCCCGCGGGAATCCGTTGAATGTGAGACGAATCCCAAGGTGGACCGATGATGTGGTGAAGGCGGGACTTCACCACATCATCGGTCCACCCTGTGGGAGGTCTTAGGAAAGGTCCTCGTCATCATTTCAGCCGAAAGTCGTCCACTGCCGAACATAAGCTGATTATAAATTTGCTCTCTTCCACTTATGGCTTACACCACGAAGCATGTAATGGGTTCGCGAGCCGAGTGTAATATGACAGTCTATCCTGATTTGCGAATGTCACAAGGAGTGCACTGTGTCCAATTGCAATCTATTAGACAGCGATTTATGTAACTTATTGATTCACTCATACCTACAGCTTGTTGGATTTATTACTATTTATAGTTTTGGTTCGTATGTATTTAAGCATTCTCTAGTAATTTGGTCAGTATTTATTTTTTTCTACTTTGGAAATCAACCACCTGCTGTAGACGGCTTACTGAAAAGACACTGAAAAATTCTGTGTTTATTAACTAACCAACTGTCATTCTGCGCAATCCTACATACTCTCAAAAATTGTCATGAGTTTCCATCAAATTATATCGTAACGCTTCTTCGTGTTTCGATGGTATTTCTCAACAGTATTTTTACGATACTGTTCAGGCCTAATAGAACGCATTTATTGCAAAGTCGGAGGCTTTATTTAGATCGTCGAGGGTGCAGGTGAAAGAGTGGATAATTGGGACACTTCAGTGAATAGGACAAAATCTATCTGATCGGGAGCACCACTATCGCTCTGGGTGTTGGATTCTCATTTTGTCAAATGTTGTTTGTATCGGCCTACTAATAATAGACGGAACCTGTTAGGGCCAGAGCCTGCCAGGGTCGCGGATTTTGTTCGAAAGAGTTACCACGGCCCTAGAAAGGGCCCTAAGAAGAGTACGGATGGGTTTTAGTCAGTTAGAGTCTGACACTCCCTCCCGCTCCACCCAGAGTGGAGGGGGTCATTTGATAGCCTACCAAGGTACTGTAGTCCACAAGATTATGGTATGGAGGCTACGTACACTTTTAATAAAATGTAGATGGAATTTTAAAGAGACTTTTATTGGAGCCCTACCGGCTCGTAGCTTTAAATGACTTCTGTCAATCTATCAAGCCAAACGTTCTGATCATATTTCATAATTTAAATAATAACTTATTTTTCTACCGGACAATTCCAAAGTAAGTGTGATTTGCTTGGCTGCCAGAGGTTGCAGCCAAGGAGGCTACAGTACGTAGTTGACTCAGTATTTTACATAGCAAACCTCCACTTCTTCATGCATGTGGTTCCACAAATAAACTTGAATAAATCAGCAACCTAATCCCAACCTTACAATCCAGATTTGTGCTGTGATTTCTGTACAATTAAATATACTTACAACATTGCTGAAGTTTGCACTTCGTCACTAGAGTTAGGGTCAAACATTAGCAGTTACTGCCAGCAAATGGGTGAACTTGGCGGCAGACTTCGCTATATTAGTTTGAAGGTAGGTTGCGAGTTGGAGCGGGGATTAATTTGAGAGAAATTGTACAGAAATTGGTGTGGAAGGTGAATTTATGTACTTAACAAATGATTTCATAGCTTATATTTACACTAGATTGAATCTTGTGTAAACATTTTTGCCTATAAATGCTCATAAATACTCAAGATCTAGTCATTGAGTTTAGTCGATTTTGTAATTTGTAGTGTTCTCTTTTTGTATGCTTACCTGCACCATAATAGTAGTTTATGCAACGACCATATAAAAAGGGTTATTAAAACACGAGTGTGGGTTTATCACGCGAGGCGTAGCCGAGTGTGATAATAGCATCACACGAGTGTTTTAATACCTAATTATATGCCGTTGCATACACTATTTTATCTTCACTCATACAGTTGAAATAAAATAAGTGGAAAAATAGTTAATTCCAATATGGCGGATATTCTCATTGCGTATTCGAATGACTGCGCAGCGCGCTCAAACATAGACAAAGATAAAAGCTGGCTCATTGACTTAAGTCAATCAGCCCGCGCCAAAAATTAAAAATAAAAAGTGTGCTTTAAAAATTAAAAAGTTATTTTATGATGCAGTTGTTTAAAAATCGAAGGAAAATGTTGAACTGTAATGGTTTTTTTTTTAAATTTTACCTATCCACGAAAAAAAAGTATGTATTTATGCATTCGGTTTTGAACTCATATTTGGAACATTACGTTGTGAGTGTAGATAAACAGTATTTATCCAATTAAAATTTGTTACTGATCAAATCAATCTTAACAGACCAAGTACTGGGGGCCTACCACAACCTCTTAAAACAATATTACTTTAATATTACTTTGCGTTCCGCTCTGTTGGATTTTCAACGCTCGGATCAGCGCCGAGAGTTGAAAATGCAACAACAGAAATTACAAAGTAATATTAAAATAATATTGTTTTAAGAGGTTGTGGTAGGCCTCCTGTGCTTTTAGAAATCCCGCGTCTGTTAAACATTTATAAAAAATCAGGTGACATTAAATCACTGCAGACCAATATGAAGAGTGAGAGATGAACCTGAACTTGGCCTGCAATGGCAGAGGACAGATGTGTGAGGAAGTAAGAGAGCAAAAAAGGGGGAGCTTTGCCCAGCAGTGGAACATAACGGCCTAATAAGATTAGAGTGACACTCATCTGCCTAGCCTTTTCCCAACTACATCGGGGTCGGCTCCCAGGCTAACCGGATTCACCTGAATATACGTATTTTACGTGGAGCGGCTGTCTACCAGACATCCACAACCCATTAATTGGGTAACATGGTACTTGACAAGACTGGTGTCAGACTTTCTGGCTTTTGTCAATCCGTAATGACTGCCAAGGATCTCCAAATGACAGCCAGGACCAACGGTTTAATGTGCTTTCCGAGGCACGGAGGAGTCTCGGTATGTTAATATGATTACCCATCCACAGACCAACCTCGGCAAGTGTCGCTTAACCTTGAAGCGGCCTCTGTGGCTGTTATAACTTAGCCACGAGCTAGATTAGAGTATAGTAGCTGAAATGAAATTGTAGCAATTATATCCACTCGTTGTAATTGGTACCACAACCCTAGTAGTCTAGAATAATCTAATATTTATTTAAACGTATTGTATTGTAATCTACGGCATGTCTGTAATGTTATTTTAGCTTAGAGCCCTTACTTGGGCCTCTGTCAATTTTGCTCCAATCTATTTTCTTAGGATCTTGTTGGTAGACATCGAGTAATTGGATAAAGAGCGAATTATTGGATCGAATCTTAAGGCAATTAGTTGCAAGTTACTTACAGAATATTGAGAGGAGGTAACAAAGCTATTAGATATTGATTATCTATTGCAAGATAGGGTACCAGTTGCTGAGTTATTAACAATTTTGTAATCTATTTCGAACTAGCTTTTGACCGCTGTTCCGCCCGCGTGGATCTCGGTTATGGCGTAAAAAAGTAACTTATGAATGTCCTTTTCCATATCCCACGCTACATAACTTCACGACGATCCGTTCTGCCGTTTTAGTGTGAAAGAGTAACAGACGGACAGACAGAGTAACTTTCGCATTTATAATATGTACGGATGATGAATAGAAAATGCAACTAACATAAATAAAACACGAAGCGTTGATGAAAAATGTGTGCTCGTTTCGTCGTCAACGACCATATTAAGAGTCATTTACAAGTGAATGTTATTGATTTATTATTGCAGTACGGAATAGCAATTAAACTTCTATTGTGTCACGTCGTGTGTGAGGCACGTAGCATCCCAAAGGATCAAAAGATTGAAAAGCCACTGATCATAATGAGATACTAAATGATTATAACATTATTTTAGTAGACAAGACTTCTAACAGTCCACTGATACACATTGCGTGTCTATTTCTGTGTCTACTCTGAACGAGCATAGTGACCTTTCTTTTCTTAATTTTTGACATTGCACCTCAAAAATGATTCCACATTCTGAGTGTTTGTCTTTGGTTTCATCCGCTTCTACGGCAGCCATACTCATCATCAGCTTGCAGTAGTTAACAGTTGGATACAGGCCTTTTCAATCTCATGCCATTCATCCAGTTATATGGCAACCCTCATCTAGCTACCACTAGCCACTCCGCTAGGATTTTCGATCCACCTAATCTGAGGGCATCCCACCTTACGACTGATGATGGTCATACTAGTCGTACCTAAGCAACAAAATAACAATAGTTCGAAATGCCTCAGAATTTAGTTACGACCCACTTCACCCGACAAATAAAAAGTCTTATCCCATAAAAATATCCCTAAATCCAGCTAAGCTTAAGACTGCCCGAGTGTCCATGGTACAAAGTCATCTATTACCCAGGATTTGAAATTAGCCACATACGAATTCCCCTTATTTATCCAAAGGGACAGGTGATCTTTTTGGCAAGATTGATTACGGTCAGCGTGTTAGGAACGTAATTATGTGGAGCCAGTTTAATTTTCATGCTAATTATGTTTTCATTTGCAATTTAGGTTTGTTTGGAATTTGTAAATACTAAAAAAATGGGTTTTTTTTAGAGTTGGTTGATATTGTGAAAACGTTTTAGACACGTAGACTGTAAGTAATTTCTGAATTGAATAGAAGGGGGGCACTTCAGAAGTTATTTAGTAACATGGTCTTGTCGGCTAATACAATTTAACAAAGTAAGTAATAATAAAAAAAAAATAATAATAAAGAAAATCAATAAAATAATGCCAAAACAATTTTATTCGCACTTTTTTGTAACAATGCTTATTCAATAATTTATAAAAAATCAACAGAAAGTCGTAACAAAAATATAAAACAATATCACAGTCTATTTTTAAGTTTTCAATGTTTTCCGTGGTGGAATCCCCAGTCTTTGTGGCCATCATGACCTCCCTTCTTTCCATGATCATGATGATGATGATGGTGTTCTTCATGGCCGTGATGACCCTTATGCCCATGATCGTCATGATCGTGGTGATGTCCGTGATGATGTCCATGCTTGCCGTGATGACCTTCGTGGTGACCATGTTCGTGATGACCGCCCTTCTTGTGGTGTCCTCCCTTATGTTCGTGATGTCCATGATGGTGCCCATGCTTGTGGTGCTTGCCTTCATTGTGGTCGCCATCGTAGAAGTGGTGGTCCTTGTGGAACTCGTCCTTATGGTACTTCTTGTGGTAGCCGTCGGTCTTCTCTCCCTTGTCGTGGTGTTCGTGGTGGCCGTGTTTGTCGCCCTTGTGGTGATGACCATGTTCGTGGTGATGTCCGTGGTGGTCGTGTTCATCCCAGTGCTTCTTGTGATGACCACCATGTTCGTGGTGGTGTTCTCCTTTGTGATGCTTGCCGTGGTCGCCGTGGTCGCCTTTGTGGTGGTGGTGATGGCCCTTGTGGCCTTTGTGTCCCTTGTGTCCGTGTTCGTGATGGTGGTCAGCGTGGTGATCATGACCACCACCTTCTTCATGTTTGCTGCCACCGCCTCCGCCACCTCCCTTACCTTTGTGGGAAGTAGCTGCTGCCACGAGATCTTTCTGCTCCTCACCCAACTCCCGAGCGTAGGCCACTGCCAGGCACAGGAGTGCCAATGCTACTATCAGTTTCATGATTGCAGGTTGACTGTGCTGATCTCCTACTGTAGAAGCTATTTATAGTTTTAATTTAGTGTAAATGATGAGGAAAGCGTTGTGTAAGCGTCGCGGCATTTCAGGGTCAAGAGTAAACGGCTTCCGCGCAGCGAAATGAAATTAGCAGTCTTCAGTATTTCGCGAGCTTTTCCGATTTGCTGATAATAATAGTGTTGAAAATGTAAAATAAATTGTTGAGAGTATGTAGTTATTTTTGTAGTGATAAAATTAGGATTCTGGATGCGTCGCCAACGGTGGAAGCCAAATTCATAGTGCAAATACACGTATGCACACGTTTGACTACGGCCATTTTTTGTGTAACTTTGTTTCTGTGCATTTTAATGTAAATTAAAGTTAATATACGTGATGCTTACAAATCTAATATTTTTGGGGTTTTAAAGTTTTTTCACGATAGCAAAGTAGAAAAAAAAAAGTATAGAAAAATCGTCTTATTACTTCGTTTTACCTCATATTTCATATTTGTAGCCAATTTATTACTTGGAAATAAGAGTAACGTAAGCATATTACGTATTACTCATCAAAATACTCTAGAGAGCTATATTAGTTGCATTTGGAAGTTTCTCAATGCCTACCTAATTTCCACTGATAAAGTCTAACTAACAGATCTTGTACATGGCCAGATTAATCAACGTAGCAGTTTACGTACCTATTGATAGTATTCCAAATTCAATAAAGACTTCACTTGGTTTTCACTATCAATGCGTAATCCGAAATAATTAACATTTATCACAATTTACTCAACTATCTACTTCAACGTTCTAGTATGTGTGTATGTAGCGGCATTAATACCGCCACAAGAATCTGCTACGTTGAATCAAAAAATGAGACTCGCAGCGCCATCTATCTCAACAGCTGCGAACTTACTTGACAAAATCGTGAATCGCGATATCAGAGTTTACCGTGCGATTCGAACAGAAACAACAGCCCGAATATCAACTTTCGGGCAGTTGCCCACCGGACACAACCGTCCGGTTGGAGGATTCTCCCTTTTCAAAGGAGGTATGCGGGACTTTACTCTCTGTTCCGCCTACATCCAAACTGGTGACCCTCGACATTGGACGTAAGCGTAGCCTGCGTGCAGCTACTTCATCATGACGTCATCGTCACTTCTCCTCATCGTGAACTCAAGCTCTCGAGCAGCGAGTCATACAGCCAGCCAGCCACGCCTTCTACGGGTATCCTGACCACCAGCATGCAGCGGACGCGCATTCCTGGTTAGCATCCACAGCTTCTATCATCAACCTCATCAGCGACCTTGGTAAGCACAACTGCAGCATCGGACAGACACATGAAGAGCCTTGAAGAACCTGTCCTGGTCGACCCCAGCAGATGTTTCAAAATTTAAAAATCTCAATATTTTTACTCAAATAAAAGATACAGCAGTGCGATTCTGTAAACACGTCGAAATGAACACTTGGGCCGGGTGCACGACGAGTGAGTTGACAAACCGTATAAGATTATAAGATGGAATGACAGCTCACTTGTCGTTCACTCCGCCTAGGTGTACACCGTGAGATGGTCGACAGAATCGACAGGCAGATGTTGCTACTCCGGTAATGCTGACTGGCAATGAACAGCAGACTAGCAGGATTAGCCAGAATTTAGCAGACTTTAGGCTCCAGCCGACGTCTTTCAGTTAACGCCAGCTGTTGCTGAAAACCAGCGTTGTGATGGTCGTTTTGCGCGGAAGTAATGTGACGCATATCTTTCTGACTTGCATAACTCATAAGTTAATTTTGTTATTTATTCGTTTTTTTTATGGTATACGTCATGCTTCGCTTTTTCTTTCTTTTATAAAATTAAATTTGGGTACATCTCGCCTGCTGGATGCTGCCATTTGGGGGTTTGTGACAACCCTAGTCTTGTGGTATAATAATAAACTATTCCTTAATAAGGACTAGGCCAGGTTGTATTGTACGCGGGCCTCAAAGAGATGTCAGCATAGTTGACGGGGCCGCTAGGGCCAGTGCCTTTTTTTTTTTTTTTTTTTCTGGATGGGAATTCATCAAATGACCCCTCCCGCTCTGGGTGGAGCGGCAGGGAGTGTCAGACTTTTACTGACTAAAACCCACCCTTTAGTCCTCCTAGTGCCTTTCTTCCCAGGGCCGCGGTAACTCTTTCGAACAAATCCGCAACCCTGGTAGGCTCTGGCCCTAACGGGCCCCGACCCATGCTGACGACTGCTGGTTTGGCGCGCGTAGAACACAGCGCGCCGTCAACCCAGGCCTGTTCTGATCGGACGGCGAGCTACCCATTGCTCGCCGTCCACAGGCATCAGTCACTGCGCCATGCTCAGGAGCATCAGTTCCTGGGCGGCGCAGTGGCTGACGTTCAACAGGAGGGGGTGAAATGGGGCCATTACTGGCACTCCATTTCAGCCCCCTCCGGAGCCCTTTGTAGGGGCTCTACTGCGGCTGTAGGGCCAGTGCCTGCAGAGGGCATTTGAAAAAAAAAAATCGTGAAGGTTCATGTGTGGGTGCAAATTATTTAATTGGTATATTATTATAAACCTTCCTAAAATAATAAGAGAAGTCTCGATGTTTTGTCGTACATGTGTAAATGTAATTGTCGACGCCGATGTAATAAATTGAAGCTGACGTTCATCTACTCGTACAATCAGGATCCGCTCATCACACTTGCGTCAGTGAACCTCACTAAGCCATGATAAGTATCTTATTTCATTCATTGCGACTTTTGTTTCTGCTCAGGTCTTCCTATATTTTATAGCCGTGGTATTATTGCATTCAGGTTGTAAGCCAATCGTTTCTTGACCTACTAGTCCCACTACATAACGCCCATGCCATGAATAACAACTTTTTCAGTCTCATTTGGTAGCCTGGCTTACTATTCAGATTTCATTTTGTTCAATAGTTTTTAAATCAACCACAGATTTAAAACACAATGACATGATTTGGCTTACTCTCGACTCTACATTGTAATTTTACAAAGTTTAACTGAATAAACGCAATACCTGAAAAGAGGTACTTGTCATTATGAAAACTTGAAATATTGAAAAAAAAATCAGCTATTTAGTTCATTTTGTCGAGTTATGCGCACAGAAATGTATGATGAGGCAGTCAACTTTTTTATCGTGATTTCAGTGTTGGTTCCACAGTAAAAATTGTTCATAATGATGAGCGCAATGACTTTTTTTCAGGTATTGCTTTTATTCTGTTACACGTTGTATGTACGTAGAGAATTTACATCATTATTATTTAATATCCTTAAATAACCCACTTGTGGGTAAAGTCCGGGAAAATACTTCCACGCTCCTTTCTGTTAAAGAAACGGAACCCAGGCACGATCATTTAAATTGCTTTTTTTTTTTTGTGATTATGCAAATCAGATCAAAATGTTGGAAGTTATATGTAATAATTATTATTTTACTAATAAAGACGCTATCGTAATTTTAATCTATATTTCTCTGATGTTTCTTTAAAACTACCCACCCTATCTTATGTTTTTGACATTATATATGGTAGATTTCTTAATGATTAATGAAAATCGATCAATCGATTAATGATGCCACTACGTGTAATTATTTGACGTGGATATCCTCTGGACTGAACTAATTTAGCTATGACGCCATTATTTTACGTGGTTTTACTATTGTGTCTGATGCGTTGACAGTTGACAATCTATTTAATATGTTTTGTATTTTATGTTCTTTAAGCAGTGCAAGAGGTTAAACTTCCTCCACTAATATGTCGCAGTGTGTAGGTGATAAAAACAAATGATTAAAATTTTAACAACTTTATTCGCACATTTTTGTAACGATGCTTATTCAATAATTTATAAAAAACTAACAAAAACCCGTAACAAAAATATAAAATAGTATCACAGCATATTTTTGGCAATTCAGTGCTTTCCATGATGGAATCCCCAATCCTTGTGGTCGTGATGACCTCCTTTCTTGCCATGATCATGATGATGATGATGGTGTTCTTCATGTCCGTGATGACCCTTGTGTCCTTTGTGGTCTTCATCGTGATGGTGCTTGTCATGGTGCCCGTGCTTGCCGTGATGATGCTCATGGTGTCCGTGTTCGTGATGACCGCCCTTCTTGTGGTGTCCTCCCTTGTCTTCATGATGTCCGTGGTGATGGCCATGCTTGTGGTGCTTGCCTTCTTTGTGGTGATCATCATAGAAGTGGTGGTCCTTGTGGAACTCGTCCTTGTGGTACTTCTTGTGGTAGCCGTCGGTCTTCTCACCCTTGTCGTGGTGCTTGTGGTGGCCGTGTTTGCCTCCTTTATGGTGGTGTCCGTGCTCGTGATGATGTCCATGATGATCATGTTCATCCCAGTGCTTCTTGTGATGGCCGCCATGTTCGTGATGGTGTCCTTCTTTGTGGTGTTTGCCATGGTGACCGTGATCACCCTTGTGGTGGTGGTGATGTCCTTTGTGGCCTTTGTGTCCTTTCTCGCCGTGTTCATGATGGTGATCGGCATGGTGCTCCTTGCCACCACCTTCCTCATGATGACTGCTCTTTCCACTCGCAGCTGCCACAAGGTCCTTTTCCTCTTCACCCAACTCCCGACTGTAAGCCGAAGCTAGGCACAGAAGCGCCAATGCTACTAACAACTTCATGTTTGTTGGTTGACTGTGCTGATCTGCTGTCGTCGAAGCTATTTATAGTTTATTCTAAGTTTGGATGATGAAGAAAGTGTTGGTTGGGCAAGCTCCGCAATACTTCAGGGACAAGATCGAGACAACCGGTGGAGCGTTACACCGATTGCTGGGACAGTACAAATTACATTTCATTGTGATTTGCTACAGTTGTGTACACTTATTGCAATTGTATTGGAAATTAGAATTAAGTTAACATATGGCGCTCGAACTGTTTGACATTGACTTTCACGTTTATATATTAACCAGTTTAAAGTTTAATGTTTTCATTTTTTTGTCTATATTAGATGTAAAAGAAATCGATGAACCGTTAAGGCGCTGTCGTGATTCTTTTTTTTTGTCATAGTTACGCTCAATTTAACTAAGTCTTATTTTAGATAGTGTGATGCATATATAAGAATAAGTGCCGTATCGTTGGGTTGCCACTAAAACTCACACATTTTTTTTTTAATTTTTTTTTTATTTTTCTTTTATTAGTGATGGGTTTGCTCTTGACTCTAGTCAAAGTCAGAGATGACAGAGACAAAGTCTACGATGGAGCGAGCTTAGCCAGAAGGAGCCTGTTCACTCTAACTTTGAAGAGATTAGGGTTGTAAGCTTTTGAAAACACAGACGCAGGCAGAGAGTTCCACTCCTTTGCTGTGCGCATTATCAAAGACGTTCGGAAACGCTTAGTGCGAATTGGTGGAATAGCTACAAGGTAGGGATGGTAAGATGTAGTGCGTCTGGATGTCCGATGGTAGAAGGGGGCCGGTGAGATGAGGTCGTGGAGTTCTTGGGCACACTCACCGAAGTACAATCTGTAGAAGACCGATAAGCAGGCAACCTTACGGCGATGAGCCAAGCTATGTAGCTTGGCATCCACCAGTTTTACGTCACCGATGAGCCTCTTAGCTCTGCGTTCCACCGAGTCAAGCGCGGCAAGCTGATACTTAGCTGAGCCATCCCATAGGTGGCTACAATACTCCATGCAGGATCGGACTTGTTCTTTGTAAAGGGTTAAAAGCTGTCCAGGGCCTAAACCACCAACTCTTAAAGCAGTATTACTTTAATATTACTTCCAGTGCGAAAGAGACGGAGCTTTACGTCCTGTATAGCTCCGTCTCTTTCCCACTGGAAGTAATATTGAAGTAATACTGCTTTAAGAGTTGGTGGTTAGGCCCCAGGCCTGAAGTATCGTTTCACCCTATTTAAGATGCCCAGCTTTTTGGCCGCAATTTGGGCTTTGTACTCGATTTTCATTTTTACGGTGCTGTAGTATTTGGTTGAAGAACTCGTGGCTAAATAAAACCAGCCGCACAGGCCGCTTCACTGAGGTTTGTTGGATGGGTGATCATCTAAACAGAACGAGACTCCTCCATGACTCGGAAAGCACGTTATGCCGTTGGTCCCGGCTGTCATTTGGAGATCTTTAGTAGTCGTTACAGATTGTCAGAAGCCAGAAAATCTGACACCAGTCTTGCCTAGAAGTGTCGTGTTACCCAATTAATGGGTTGTGGAGGTCTGGTAGGCAGCCGCTCTACGTAAAATATTCGACCCCAATATATTTGGGAAAAGGCTAGACATATGATGTTGTTGAGGTATTTTCCATTCTTTCTTTTTAACTGATAGTTAATTATGTTGATGCAGCGAATGGACCTACAACTTTCGTCCTAAACCTTAGCAAGATTAAGGCCCATAATGGCTTGTACAAGATTGATTTGAGCGTTAAATTCTTTGTTACACAGTTTAATGCACTGATACTTTCGAAAAATATGAATCTTTTTAACTGACTAGAATATTTTTGTATATCATTTAGACATGCTTCAGATAAGTCATTTAGCTGCAAATTGCGCTTTTCATTCTCGTTTGCACTCAATTTCCTCTATCATAGATCGTGACACATAAAAGCCCATACAGTCCTACAAAAACATAAAAGATTTGAAAGAGCTGACTGCATTCAATGATGCTCCCCCTAGTACAGTCAAAAAGGGGTTGTCAATAAAAATATTTCTAGCTCGGTCCAGTTCAATTTTTCCGGTGCTGCATAAAAGAACAATCTGCATTTCTCTGTCAAAATTTAATCAAAACAGCAATACGAATTGTCCGCAGTCGGTACCCGTTCTGAGGGTTATTCTGTAAACCAGATAGGTGAGTGAATTGGGCCTTTGGTACGAGAGGGTAGGTATATTTTTGGTTTAAAATACTTGTAAAATAAAAAATAATGGGTTGTAAAATTAGTAACTTGTATCTAAAATTGGTTATAAAGTAAGTTTAATATGATTTTTAATTTTTTTAAACAAATATTTAAATTAAAAAAATAATGTAAAGTGTGTCATGCGAGTATACTTTGACAGTATACTTGCAAGACACACCGAATACCGCGGTATGTTGTCTATGTGATGAGAGATCGATCCGCATTTACATATTTTTGACCCTGATCTACTAAACTCAATAAGTAAGTCATTTTTTAATTCCGAGAAGGAAAAAAAGTTTAAATGCTTGTTTGGTTTCTTCCGCCAGACTTGGTGTTTCAAGGTCAGCAGCGTTCTGAGTTAGTAGTTCAAATAGACCAGTTAGTAAATAGTGTTGTTGAACTATAGTTACGTCATGTCCGTTCTGTCTGTTGGCAGAATGTGTACCTTTTTTATGGATGGGAAATCATCAAATGACTTCTTCCGTTCTGGGTGGAGCAGAAGGGAGTATTAGACTCTAACTGACTAAAACCCATCCGTGTTCTTCCTCCAACCTTGTGCGTTCCAGGGCCGCGGTGACTGTTACGAACACATTTCGCAACCCTGGAGAATGTGTACCTGGAATTATATTTAATTTGACGAAGTCAAAAGTTCATAGTCACAATCTTTTCTCCCATAATCATCTTTCTTTTAACAAAAAGATATACCGCTCAGAATTCGGCCGCCTCTCAAAGAGGCTTTCGTCCAACGACCCTTTGGGGACCGGGGACACTGGCCCACCTACCGAACAAATATTTTTAGACTCTCACTGCCGTTTATATTCCTAACTAGAACCTACTACAAGTTACGTGAAGTGGCTCCTTTATTTTCTTTAATCGAATATCCGATTAGTAGGGGAAAGGATGAGTTGGTCGAGTATTTGGGTATGATCAGGAAAGGGGTTTATCTAAGTGTTTGAGTACCTACTTTTGTACTAATGTTTTTGCGTTGTGGACATTCGGCAGAACTTGCCGTAATATGCGATTAAGGTCTGAAGACTGGAAGAAAAAGACGTTTTTGTCGTTCGGTGGTGAAATAAGTAGATGATATGGTTGCCATCGCGGGCAGAACCTGGATGTGACTGGCAGAAGTATGTGAGGATTCACATAAGAAAGAAAGAAAAGAGAGGCCTATGCTCAGCGGGGCGTGAAGACAGGTTGTGGATGTGAAATCTTATTAATGTAACAACAACATAACGTACTAGACCACGGAGTAACTTTTTTCAAATAACTCCGTCCGCTCTGGTTGGAGCGGAAGGTAGTGTCAAAATCTTACTGACTGAAACCCTTTCCATGTTCTCCAAATGCCCTTTGTGTTGCTCCACGGCTGCGGTGACTCTTTCGAACAAATTCCGCAAATCTGTCATGCTCTGGCCATAACGGGCCCCGACTATTATGCTGACGCTTCGTCGACCCAGGCTTGGTTCTGATCGGACGGCGAGCGACCACGGAGTACCTAATATAGTAATATTACAAACAGAAATTCGTCTTGCAATAGAACCAACAGAACACAAGAATAGTCCAATTGATTGGTAAGATGACCACAAGCATGGCTCGATTATTAAAATAATGAACTCTTAGTTATTTTAGAAAATATAAGGGCTCGATTAGGTAATACAGTAATTACATTCGGTTAGGAGTATATACATATTTGGACAGTATAATTATAAGTTTTATACGTAGACTTTTAAACGTACATCTAAAAATGGAGGTAGTTCTATTTTTAAAGCCTATTGTAGGTAATAAAGTTTTGAATCAAAATTCACAACCCAATATTTTTATGGATCAAGAAAAAACCTGAAATTCGCAATGGTTAAGTTTGATTGCCTATAAAACGACCGTAAACCTGTCTGTTTCGATATATTGAAATAATAAAACCGTTAGCAGTACTATAAAGGTATAATTTTCGCTTTCTCCATAAACTATTGACAGATAGCCTGAAATATTGAATTTGAACTGCTAAGGTTGTAGGTTTTTTTTTGGTAAAATTTGCAGTTTTGAACATGCTCCTGGCCAACAGTTACTTACCATTTCTGTTCAGAAAAAGACGTCTCCTGAGTTCCTGTTGGTTCATTATTTTCTTACTTAACTTATATTTTGGATCAATGACCTGTTGACGTCCATGGAATCCTATTGGATGCAATAAGCACCGGAACAACGTGGACGTCTTTCGGCTGAATTAATGAAGTATTTTGAACTCATGTGCTTTTCACCTCAACACTTGACACCTCATAATAACTACAACCACAGAAAAAAATTGTCCGGTCGGAGGATCCTCCCGTTTCAATGGAGGTATGTGGGACTTTACTCTCTGTTCCACTACCTCCATACTTTTTAAATCGCCATACCACCTTTAGTAGGTACTCTAAAGACGGTCTTTTTCCATAGCCGACAATTTTACAGATGTCCCCGATCCCGTTTTATAAAAATCTCTTCTTTGGCAGTAAACAAAGTTCAAGTTATTTGATCAAACAGGCTGGTTCGAACTGTTTGATCAAATAGAAATACGAAATTTCTAATTTTTTTATGCCATTTAACGACTCAGTTTGGATCAAATTTTCCCACAGACATTTTGTGACAATTTGATAAAACTGTTTGAACCAGCCTGTTTGTTCAAATTACTTGAACGTGTATGAGCCGCATAACTTGATTGCGACTACGCGCCTTTATAGTGTGAAAAATAGCAGTACCTTATCAAAGTTTAAATATCAAGTGCACAAGTACAAGAATGTATGACAGCCACGTACAGTATGCTCTGGGATTTTCATTGCAGTTATTCTTTTAAAAAGTTCCAAACATACTGTACCTATTATAAGGTTACCCGGTGTAAATGTTGTGGAATTCAGAAGATGTTTTTCTAAATGTAGAATTATACTTAGGTATGTAAAAGCTACCTCGATTTTATGAAATGGGGAAACCGGTATGGTTTTCATAACAAAATACCTTGTTACTGGCACCAAAATTTTCAAAGGACATTAATATAACTACCAGCTTACACCTAACTCATCTAGAATGTCTCATGTTCATAAAGACGACTCTTTTTAGCGTTCAAAGGAAAACTATCACATCTAAGTAAGTCTAACACGAAAACGAGTAAAAACATTTCGTCATGGGTGTCGTTTTCATGGTTTTCGGCTACGCATAGACCGAGAATTTATTTCCGTGCTAACTTTAAAGTTAACAGTGCATGCCAATTTCTTGTCATGGTTATAATTTTTCATGATTTTGGGGACAACTTCCACCTCTATGGTTAGGTACTATCAAGTGCTGCATTGCGTGCTTAGTATTATGTAACAGTCTTTACAACGTTCATGGTAAGTTTTAGTTGCCCAATCATATCACACACTACCAACACAACTCCACAATTTGTGTACCGCGCAGCAGAATCCAGGAGGATAACATTTTGTCGATCCCGCTGTCGAGTTTAGAAATAAATTTAAAAGCGTGCACTAACTTCAAGCCACGTTTGTTTGAAGGAAACTCCGCCACTATAGACAAGACGTGCCTTTTTTGATAATTTTCACTAGTTCTGTAGGTAACAGTTTTGAAGAGGTAAAACTCAGATTTTAGGGGATTTTAATACCGTTACCGATTGTAATACCGTTGCCAAAGTATTTATTGTTTTGATATACCGGTGGTAATTTGTAAATCAAGGGTTATTTGTTCATGAGCTATCAGAAAGTATTGCTTTCAGGAGATGATGTCTAGAAATTTTCAGGTTTTTTTGCAAATTTGCTGTAGGTAATACAACCTACTTCAAGATATGCACCAGTCATAGAGTGACTAGTGTGTTTTTAGAAAATAAAAAAAAATGCGTGAGTGTTGTGGAACACTCTGTTGGAACGAAGATCCTATCCTATGGTTTTGGGAATCATTTGGCCATCGGTTTTGGATATCATTTTATTGAAGAATCGTGTCACCTTATGGATGCCTGCTAAAATTAAAGAAAGGAAAGTAACGGAAAAATCTTACACTTGTTTTCACCTACCCCCATCCGCCAAGTTCGTACCGTGCGATGTGAAACTTCGTTCCAAAATAATATTAAATTTAAATATTTGTAAAAATTCACTGTTTTAGATGTCTATTACATCCTTACCGCAATGGCCATTATTAAGTACCTTTTCTAAAGTTTCTATTAATTTCATAATTATAAATATTCAGTTCACAATAACAACTTACTAACAAAAGAACTTTTAGCACGAAGAACTATTACTATATTATAACAGGCTCATTCATAAAAACTATTTAATAATTACTTATTAAAAATACTGTTTATGAGATTCAAAATTCAAATTCTCCATAGAAAATTTTGAAGAAAGAATCTGCTCATCAATATTTTAGCTAAGAAATGGTTATAAAGTTTTTATGAATACGGCTGTAAGTCTTTTTCTTAAAAGTGGCTCAACAGTTCCCCGTTGCAATGTCACAAGGGCGCTTGCACCCCTATAGATAAAAAAACGAGGTAACAAACTTCGTAAAAGTTTTACACCCTGTATAATTGATCTCGGCCGGTCGTTCAACTTGGGAGGGTCCGCAAACAAAATGTTCGCGTAAAAAATATAAGTTGATGCAAAAACTTGGACGAACATTCTCGATAGGAACCCCTTTCTTCCAAACCATAAAACTTTTATATAGGAGGTGACGTCCCGATTGTGTAGTTTGTGCAAAGATGATAAGAAAGGGGGGTTTTAAAATAGACTGTGTGCAAATACGCTTTTTGTTTTGTTTGTTAAAAAGGGCGCACGGGAGGTTCCTGAGCTATTTTGTCAAGTTTTCCATTAAAAAAATCCGTTCCGTACTCAACAAGGAACCTTTATGATTTCGCCATGTCCGTCTGTCCGTCTGTCTGTCTGTCTGTCTGTCTGTCTGTTCGCGGTGTAGCTCCGAGTCACTTAGAATAAGAAAGTTGGAATTCGTTATGGATATACATATTAATCACACCGACAAAGTAGTAAAATAAGATATTCAAAATTTTTTTTTTAGCGTGGGTTAAGTGTAAAAAGTAAAATTCTTTGTCTATCCCATGGCGTGTATTGTCGTTAGATAGATCTTTTAAAAAAATTGCAGGTGTGCACATTCCATTTTCTCATCCAAGGATCCGTTTGCAAAGTATTAAGCTTTAAATTTAGAATCTCTTAAACAGTACTTTAACTGAATAATGGTTAAAAAGTTTTTATGAATTAGACTGTATCGTTAAGTTTTTAAATAAAAACTGAAAAACTCAAACCCATATAAAAACCATTGCCCTTTTATACCTTTTTATGAACAGCTGACTAGACAATGTTTGTATTAATAAAAATGTATAAAAATTGATAACGCTATCAAAATGTCATTCAATTTATTCATAGTATACAACAAAAAGAAGGGTCTTAAAACAAAAGTCTCTATTTATAATTCAGTGAAGTCTTGTCATAAAATGTTCATTGTCTCCGCGTCTCCTCGGCTTTATACGTAAATGTAAGTTTTATGATCTCACTCTTGAGAAATAATCATATAACAGAAAATAATCAGAAGTTCTGAGGGCCAATTCTACTAATTAAACAACGTTGGCATTCACACGTTAATCGCAAACTGTCAAAACAGTCAATTTCATAATTTTTCGACAATTTGCGATTGAGATGCGAATGAGAACGTACCTAGCTTGAAAATTAGTATATATATTAATATTACATAATTGGCAGTCTGGTCCAAACACGTAAAGCAAGTGCTTATCAGTTTGTTATTTCAGGGGCTTTCCACAAAACAAAGTGACATTCTGTCAGCGTCATTGATTGATGAAATGTCAAATTATTGACACTTCGTGGCATTTCCATAGTGCCTGTAAATCTCATACATGTTTGACTTTTTGACAGACAATTCCGGTGTGTGAGAGAGACGAAGCTATTCAGGATGAATAGCACTATCCTTTTTTCCTAAAGGAGTCATGAGTTAACGCTGCGTGTTGTGAGTTCGATTCCCGCACTGAACAAATATTTGTAAGGCCTACAGATAGTTGTTCCGGGTCTGGCTGTTTGTGTATGTGAGTTTGTATGTTTGTAAATGCACCCACGATACAGGAGAAATTTCTAGTGTGGGGAAACGTTTAAAAAAAAAAATGACCTCTCTCGCTTTGGTAAGAGCGGGACGTGCCTATTTCTTACTGACTCCTTCAAATGTTCCTCTTTTAAATAATTACGCAACAACTGAACCATGATGCCATTTACACTCAAACCTTAGCGTTTTTCTCACGTACCAGTAAGAACTTTATTAAAAAAGCTCATGCCACGGCCGTGATAAACTTATAAACCAATTAATAAGGTGGTTAGTAAGACCTTACTTCAGAGGATGTACCGTACCTACAATATATTTATTGAAAGTTGGAAAATATTTATGAATTATTCTCACACATTTTCACTAATTTTCCGACATTGCAATGTCTTTTAATTTTTTAATGTTGGGTAATCATTTTCAACTAGATTATGACACAGTTTTAAACGTCTTTAAAACACGTGTTTATTACCGAAATTGGTTTTTATGAACATCTTATTCTTATTTAAAACTGTTGTACTTTTTTGTTTCATGTTCTGAGGTGTCTGTATCTACCTTTTCATTTCGCGAAGTAATGAAAGTCACGTTTAAATACTATTGTAGGTTAGGTACTCCAAAACATTAACTTTAAATTCTTAGCATCTTCAGATTAATATTTAATATCCTTTACTTTCTGTTTTTTGTCTACCTTAACATTAATTTGCGTATAAAACCGGAATATGGGATTGATAATGACAGTTTCTATGTGATTTAAGTAATAATAATACTAGGGGCCAAATAGTTCTTCCATAGTATACGATTATCAATCCGAGAAATCACTCAAACCTATAGCCTAATAAATCTTTGTTTCCATAACCTACAAAGTCTTGAACCAACCGGGGGTTTATCCTTGGGTGCACAGGCATAGTACCTACATACTAGGACAATCGTCTGCTAGTGTTCCGTAACCTACGGTCTAATGTGCTTTCCGAGGCCCCGAGGAGTCTCGGTGTGTCGAGATGGTCACCCATCCACAGATCGACCTTGGCAAGCGTTGCTTAACCTTGAAGATCGACCCATGCAACTGTGAAGCCACGAGCTCCTCATAACTGTAGCCATAACAGACCTTAAATAAGCCTAATCAGATCACGTTTTCTAAACAACAAAAGCTTTTAGTAAATATGATTTTTTAATGAAAATGGCACAAGTCTTTGTGGTCACAGAACACCACTTTATTAGGTTAGGTTGGGTAAATGAAAATAAAAGCAACAGGCTACAGGCTACAGGCTACAGGGTTGCAGGACATCGTAGGAATGGCCTCCGAGAAACCCGCTGAGGATTTTATTAGTTTAAATAAGCTCTGGTTAGGGTGTGTGTACTTCTGAGGTTTTGTAGAGATTGTTGATGTAGTTTTGTTTGCGTCCTTGGCTTTATTTTCGGTTAAAGCGAAGTTAGGTTGAATGGTGATGTGTGTGATCGTTGGTAAGAATTAATTGTTATCTCTATGAATGGATGGATGTGTTTCTTGGTTAAAAGGTTTTGTAATGACTAAATGTCGTCTAGAATACTGTTTGAAGAATTTTATGAAACGATTTTATAACTCACTCTTTCTATTAATTCATTCAGTCTTTAATTTATATTTTTCTCGCAAAACCCTAACTATCAGCTATTTGCCAGTTAGTCTTATCAAAATCGGTCCGGCCGTTTCGGTGATTGTCATTTTTTCTGTCGTTTGTTTACTTGGAACAAACAGACATACCATTTTTTAAATTGTATCTTTTTGTATTAGTACCGTGTAACGCATTTAGATAAAAACGGTAATTTTGACATAACAAACAGAAACCTTAATTGTATTCATTTGTGTAGAAGATTATTTGCAGCGCTTAACACCTGATGAACTAGGTACATTATTCAGCAGAAATCCTAAATACGTATATCATTTTAACAACCTCACACTCAACACAACTCGTATTATCTGACAGCAGCCAAACAAAGGGGAATTTTTATCCGTCAAACAAAATCGTCCGGTTTACTCATACTTGACGTAATGGCCCATTTGCCAGTTAAAGTGCCGGTGGATTTGACGTAATGCGATAAAGGAGTGCCGTTTGTTTTTCACCTGTCGAGCTGTTGGCAGTTGGCACCCAATAGGATGTTTATTGAGTTCTGCGTTTTAGTGGGTGGTGTAAACAGGCTCTTAGATGAGGAATGTCGTGTGTTATTGAATTTTTGTAGGAGCTAAATCTAAGTTGTTGACAGCATACAAAACTTTTACATCCAGTTTTATTTCTACTTCGTATATCATCTTAAATAAAAATATATATGACGACAAATTTGATAAGGGAGTTAAATTAAATATGACAGACGCGAAAGATGTAACAATGGCTGAGCTTATAACACATTTATATCCATTTGTTTTAGTTGTACCTACTGCTTGCATTATTATGAAGATGTTTTCAAGACTTATGTCATCACAAAACTGTACGATAAATACAGTAAAATGAAAGTGTTAGTAATTCTATGAAGCATTTCTAGGCCCAAGAGATTTCACTTTATCTTTATACTTGGTGCATTGCATGAGGAATTCCCTTGGTACGCTGTTCAGGGTACTACCAGGACAGGGTAGACAGCAGAGCAGGGTAGGTGGGTGAAAGCCTATTTATTGACTGAAAAGAAAAAAAAACTCCAAATCAACCCACCACAACCTTAAAACTTCATAGTATATCTTAACGTTATAATTCGTGGCAAAAATACCAGATTCTCCGTCAAATCCTTTCAGACCTCCGCATAATATTTCAAGTGCGCAGGTGTCCAAACGTGGGACCCTTGTCAGGGCGATTACCTGGCCTTCAATGGCTTTGCACTTTTATACATCGCTTTGTCAACCTGCACGCGTTGGGGAGTTAAGGAAATAGCAGCAGGATATTGATTTTCGTTAGGTTTTATTGGGACTTTTAGGGGTGTCGTCATTTCCATAGGATTATGGGGGATGCGAAAGTAAGGTGAAGAAAAATGCAAGATTTTTTGGGCAATGTTTTTTTTATCATGTTTTGTACCCTTAAAAAAAAACTATCCTTATAAAAGTTCATATAAAAAAACTTTACTTTTGCTCTGTTTACATGTTAGTTAATTGACCAAATTAAAACCATAAACGTGACCTCGAAAATAGACAACTAGGAGTCCCTGTTTTGCTTCTAAAAAATAAGAATGAAAAAATCACAATTTTCAATGAAATATTTGAAGGTGTGCCAATATTACAGGCTTCACAAACTGCTCATAACTTTCAAGACGATCAAAGATGTTTTCCACTTAGTAGAAGCAATCGTGTCCAATCTCTCTAAACGAGAAAATATCTTAAGATAAGTACCTACAGTTTGCTCTAAAAAGATCAATTTTAAAAGATGAGACATAATATAATTATGTCAGCCCGTTTTTTAAATCTTCGTGACATGTGTTTAATAATCTAGTTTAAGGCCTTCGCGTCTGCACTTCGGTCGTTAAGACGCGAAGGTAACAAACAGACGGATAGAGTTACTTAGACATGGGAATATTATGGAAGTATGGGTGTTGAATAGAACAAGCCATTTCTGGTATCTCAGTACCAGAAATGGCTCCTATATCGTTCCTAAAGTGACGACGCATTGCATTTTCTTCGAAAAAAACCTTTCAGGCAGCGACTCTCATAGCGGCCACATTCTTTTTTGGAGCAAAACTGGTCCTTCGATACGCTGCCAATAAAAACCTCGATAAAAGAAATACGAGGATTATCTTCATCAATATTTCTGTATCCAGAGAAGTAACCGTTGGTATGAAATTCGCGGAACACTTAAAATGGAGGCTCAAAGCTTTCGACACTGCAGTGTGTCGACGTACCTACTTGAGTGCGCGACTTGCTCTAATATAATATGTATCACGTGTCTTGCGTTTAGGCCTCAAAGAACGCGAGGCTGAGGTGACGAAAGTGATGATATGGAAAGTAAACCCTGTTACTTTGCAATAGAGATGATTTTTGGTTAAAAAATATTATGATTCTGTTTAGTCCGTCAGTTAGATAATTTAAAAATAATGAAAATGTATTTTTTGCTTTCTCAAATCAATAAAAAATGACGAAGATAAAACGCATCAAAGATCAGGAGTGGGGGCTGGTGACGTCATGTGTACGTAAAAAGTGTACATACAAGTGACGTCACATGAGTTTTCAAAGTACTGTATCTTTTTCATTTTATGTTTACGTGATAAAAGAAAAAATACGTGTTTAATTTTATTGAAAATCTATGAGACGGACTAATTAGATTTTTTTTGTAGTCTAGATGACTAAAAAAATCTAATTAGTCCCTATTGTTTTCAAGAAACTTAGGTGTCATAATATCTAACGACACTAACGTCACTAGTATCACTAAGACATATTTATTAAAACTGTGTTTTTTGTTAATAAATTATAATTTTTTGTAAGAAAGCAGTAAAACGCCACATAAAAAAATAAAATAAAACGTATTACAAAGAGTTCTGCACGCATCGAGGTGGCGAGCCTATGGAGTGCCAGTAATGGCCCCATTTCACCCCCTCCTGTTGAACAGCCACTGCGCCGCCCAGGAACTGATGCTCCTGAGCATGGCGCAGTGACTGATGCCTGTGGACGGCGAGCAATGGGTAGCTCGCCGTCCGATCAGAACAGGCCCGGGTTGACGGCGCGCTGTGTTCTACGCGCGCCAAACCAGCAGTCGTCAGCATGGGTTGGGGCCCGTTAGGGCCAGAGCCTGCCAGGGTTACGGAATATGTTCGAAAGAGTTACCGCGGCCCTGGAAGGAAAGGCACTAGGAGAACAAAGGGTGGGTTTTAGTCAGTAAAAGTCTGACACTCCCTGCCGCTCCACCCAGAGCGGGAAGGGGTCATTTGATGATTTCCCATCCTCAAAAAAAAAAAAAAAAGGCTTAGCAGAAACATAAAACTATACTGTTATTTGTATAAAAGTAAGTTTAGAAAAACACTGATTAGAATTGATATTTTTTTAACGGCAAACAATTATTATTAATCATTTAGTCTCATCTCAAGGCATTACAACTATATAAAATCAGCTTTATCTGTAACCTTACTAACTCCGTTTGTCTTTGTTCTTTTAATTTCAATTAGTAACTTTACACTTCCAGAATCGCTAACCTAAAGGCCCCACTCAAACGTCTCGTCACCTAAGGTTTCGAGTTTCAGAATAATGTCAAAGTAAATTGCCATGAATTCTTAATAAGCAATACGGAATTAACACAACAAATGCATTAGGGAAGCGGTTGCTGTGAACCGTAGTAACTACGAATCGTAGTAGCTACGAATAGCTAGCCGAGTTGTGAGGGGTCATTTTGTGAGAGCCAAGAAAACGAACATCTATTTTGGATACTGTCCAAGAATAAGCGTTGAAGCGTTGGACTGTTTCAGAAAGATCCAGTATGCAGGTTTTACTGCGCCTGTATTTTTCTAGGAACAAAAATATAGGGCCCCCAACAGAATCAACAGTGGATAACTTGGGTGCTACGTAAATCTCATGGGGCATATATTTATATGTTTGTAAGAATACTAGATATGAAAAGAGATAAAGGTACTTGTTGCTACGAACGGTAGCTACATATGGCTGAGTTTCTGACAACCAAAAAACCGGCCAAGTGCGAGTTGGACTCGCGCACGAAGGGTTCCGACCCATTATCTATAAAACGGCAAAAAATCACGTTTGTTGTATGGGAGTTACTTAAATATTTGTTTTATTCTGCGTTTAGTATTTGTTGTTATAGCGGCAACAGAAATACATCATCTGTGAAAATTTCAACTGTCTAGCTATCACGGTTCATGAGATACAGCTTGGTGACAGACGGACGGACGGACGGACAGCAGAGTCTTAGTAATAGAGTCCCGTTTTACCCCTTGGGTAAGGAACCATAAAAAACGAACCGTCACTAACGGATCCTAAATAAGTTTCATCATGAAAAGCTAACTAAATTAAATGTTGGATAGGTTCAACCTGCAGATTCACTGCATTTAGGTTCTAGGTTTTCAGACTTAAGTGAGTCAGACTTTTACTGACTAAAACCCATCCGTGTTCCTTCCATTGCCCTTGCGTTCCAGGGCCGCGGTAACTCTTTCGAACACATTTCGCAACCCTGGCAGGCTCTGGCCCTAGCAGGCCTCGTCTCGTTTGCTGACTGCTCTTTCCGATGCGTGTGGAACGAAACGCGCCATCGACTCGGGCCTATTCTGATCGTACAGCGAGCTACCCATTGCTCGCTGTCCGCAGCCGTCAATCACTGTGCCATAATCAGGAGCATCAGTTCATGAGAGGCGCAGTGACTAACGTTCACCTGGAGGGGGCAAAATGGGGCCGTTAGTGGCACTCCATTTCAACCCCCTCCTGAGCAGTGGCAGCTGCGGCGACGGTGGCGGTGGCTGCGGCGCAAGCGGTGGCGGCGAAAGAGGCAGAGAAGGGTTTCCTCTTGGCCCCGGCCTTGGCGGGTGGAGCGCAGTTAAAAATTGTCTGAGGTAATTTTGAAAAATTTAAGATAAATTTCGCAGCCGAATCTATATACTCTACCAATTGTACGTTAAATATATAAACAGCAGAAAAGCCTCTTAGAAAAAGAAATTAACAATTCCTACATTTCCCTTGAATACCACAATGTAACAAGCCGTACTTATGGTCGTACTTAATTAATTGAAAAGCAGCATTTAATTGAATTATCTCTACTTCATTGGCCTCGCATAGTTCGCGAATATTAACTAATAAATGTTTGAGCAAATATTTTACTAAGTGTGGTATTGAATATTTCTACTCAACTAACATGGATCACTCAATTAGTAACTTGTACGCGTAGGTACATAGTTTTGTTTGTTCGTGGTTTCTGTCAAAAATTAATTAGGAGTGAAATTGTTTGTGAAAACATTCTAATTTGATCAAGCTTGTCGTGGAAAACTATGTTCTAGTTGTATAGTTGTTAGATTTAGAGAGTTTCGTTAGTTTTCTACAACGTGTAACAGAATAAACGCAATACCTCTTAGGGGGTCATTGTACGCTCATCATTATCAACAACTTTCACTATGGGACCAATACTAAAATCGCGAAAAGTGTGACTGTGTGTCTAGGAGTGAATTTCATATATTAACTCATAGTAAATATATGAAATTCACTCCTAGATACACACAAAAATTCACTCCATTTGATGAATTAACACCAACTGTAAAGTAACAGAAATGTCAAAGAAACCGCCAAATCTCTGACTCCTAAGATACAGATCTGCGTACCTAAACTAGGGAGCCCGGAAAGATGACAAGAATTGTAGATTTCGTTGTACAACCCACTGTTTCCATAAATATGCTATGAACTTACGGTGTTGTTGTTTTGCACTGTGTCAGTCATTACTGAGTTACTGTATAACTTCATGGGGTGGTGCTGGAAAAACACTACTATTACCCCTCGAACGAGCTCAGAGAGCGGTGCTCAAAGTTGCTACCTTTCGCCCTTTCCTCTTTCCCACGAACCTCCTCTATCAGTCTTGTAAAGTATTGACAGTTCGACAGCTCTTTATTATGAACATAGTATTAAAGCAGCATATATCCCTGCCCTATAACCCTGATTACATAAATAGAAGACGGAAAGTTTGCCCTCGAAACATTTTTACTAGACATATCTTTACATCCAAATTCTTTGTTTTTTTTGGACCACTACTATACAATAGACTCAATGCTCTAAGGGACATTTATGCGCTTAAGTACAGTCGTTGTCTCTCTCTTCTCTCTTCCTAATCGCTTTCTCACTGCTGAGAATCGTGACTCCGTTTCAAACTGTCAACGGCTTTTCTCCTCATCTGTTACGATCAGCAGCCTACAGACCAGTCACAAATACAGAACAGTCGTTGTAAAGAACTCATAAAGGGCGTCCTACAAATCATGGACTACGAAGAAACAGAGAAGCTATTGTTAGTTACTTATAAAGTAATTTTAAATCGAGTATTCTTCATTTACGACATTTATAACGTTATATTATTTATAGTTTATATGTAAAAGTAAACTTTTTGTACCTAGTGATAAGCATAGACTGTGTTAGTGATTATTTTAAGAATGTATACAATATTGAACTTATTCGCCTGAAACACAGGACCCTCCTAGTTCAGGCGACAGTGATATTATTACCTTTGGCTATTGTATGTACTACAGTGTAATTTAGAATTAAGAAGTTTAAATAAATGATTTGATTTGATTTGTTTTTATGTAGAAATAAACTAATTATTATTCCAGTGTTTTTTTTAACTGCGAACGTATCGTTGAAATTATTTGTTTAGTCTACTCAAGCTGTTCAATGTTATCATAAAAGAATTTGGTAGGAAAATGAATTGGAAGAATGGGTCTGAACTGTAAAGTTAGGCTGCGTTTCCACAAAAGATGTGCGAGGATGCGTAACGAGGGATGTGTTTGTAAAGAACCAATAGAACCGCTTGCGCTGAGCGAGGCTAGGTGAATGAAGCGATTCTATTGGTTTTTAATAAACACATCTCTCGCTACGCACCCTCGCACATCTCTGGTGGAAACGCAGCCTAATGTAGGGAATAACAAAAGTGATTCCTATGATTTAATTGAGAGGATCAGTCAAAGTTTTACCACCTTCTGCTTCCCTCACTAGTAAAAACAGCGTCAACCTACAGACAGACGTTCTTACCTCGCAAATAACTTGATTTTGACGTAGTTTTCCATTTCAAAGTTTCCTCTTAAGGCTTTAAACTTTATTTTCAGAGTGTTGAGTAGTAAACACGAAAGTGTCGCAAGTTAGAGGGCACTTCTTTGAAATGTTGTAAAAGATTAATGACTGAGATCTCGGTAGTAGTGGTGAGAGTTTTTGAAACCACAACTTTTGAGTTAGTTCGCCACAGTTCGTGGAGCTCAATCTAATCTATAAGTCGATAACGGTATCTTACTATGGTGACGGGCTGCAGATATCGAGTCAATTTTTATTCTGCAAAAAAGAGCCATAAGGGCCATATACAATCTCCGCCGGCGCGATTCTCTAAGGCAACTGTTCAAGAATATTAACATCATGACGGTACCTTGTCAATACATCTATGAAAACATTATGTACGTTAGAAAGAATGTTCATCTTTTTAATAAACGAGGCGACAGGCATAACTATGTCACTAGAAATAGGAATCAATTAGTTCAACCAGGCTTCAGACTTGCTAAAGTAGCCACATCTTTCATGGGGTACTGTTTAAAATGTTACAATAAAATACCTCCCCAGATATTAGAATTAAATGAAACAAAATTTAAATCTTGTGTTAAGCGCACACTATGCAGGCAAGCATATTATAAGTTGGGGGATTACATTGATGATAAAAATGCTTGGCTCAATGCTGGTCCTGCTCCACAGCCACTAGGGCGCACAAATTAGTTATTTAATTATTTTTTATTTTTATTTTTAGCAGTTGTGAGACCCGCTGAATATTGAAAGAACATGGATTTTTCATTGTATAGACTCGAACTAATTTTGCATTGTATAATTTCATGCATTAACGGCACATGTGTGAGTACTGTGTACCTTCAAGTCAAACTATAATTTTTGGGTAAGACTTTAATGTGCCCTGGCTGTTGGGAGTGTCATGCTCACTCAAGTCTCTCTGATGGTGCAGTTTGTGTTTCATTCATCATTTGGCTCCGTCAGCTAGGACTGGTCATCTCTCAACTGCCACGGTTTGTTTTAATTTGTTAGTATTTTGAATTGTTCCTTTTTTGCTTTTGTCGTGCACGTCTTTTTACATCGTTCTCACATGTCTATGAATAATTTCAACAAGAACAATGTAACCACAACTTTGTAATAATTAATTGATTTAAAAGAGTGTCCATGGAGTTTCTTGTACGTTCTTCTCCATAGAGATCTACGCTTTGGAACGTGCAAATAGCTTCACCTCTTTGACTGACCGACCTTGACAATTCAAAAGTGCCTGTAAATGGTTTAATTGAAATAAATGCTTTGACTTTGACTTGACTTTGACTTTGATAAATATTTAGACACTACATAGACTAAACTCATTTCTCGAGGATTTTCAAGAAAAGTGTAAATCAATGAGCCTTTTTTCAAACATGTTTCGGTCGAATTTTAGTTGAACACCTTATAGTACTGTTACGCGCCAGAATTAAAGCCGGGTACATAAAGATAAAAGTTACTACTAGCGCCATCTAGTATCGAGTAGCAGAACTAGTAGAGTCAAGATCCTTCTAGACTTTTCTATGCTAGAACATTCTTCTTTTCAATGTCTGGTTGGTCCGGACCGGTATGTACTCGAACTTTCTAGATGTTTCTATACTAGAAGGTTCTGGAATTATCTGCCGACCTATATAAGGCCTGCATAGCCTGTGATCGGGTCAGTATTGAATTTGCGATACAAGCGACAACTTCGAGAGCGAACTTCGACTGCGAATTAAAGTGATCAGTAGTGCAATTGTGATTTATAATTAGTGAGTTTAAAGTTGTAATTAGTGTTGATTAATTAAAGTGTCATTTTGGTTATTTAATCGGCTGTTTTTATTGTCACGAACCCTAAGCTCGTAACAGTACCTATTTTACATGGAGTGATTGCTTGTCTGATATCCACAACTCAGTAACTGGGCAGGTATATGGCACGGTTGCATAGCCTAGCCGCGGCTGGTGTCAGATTAACTGGATTCCGATATTCTATAACGACTGTCAGAATCTAGATCTTATTCAACATAATCACAGAGGAAAATAAATATTAAAAGAATAACAAATAAAATCATAATATTTTTTTTTTGTAAATTAATATCTTTTATTTAGGTATAAGAAATAGTTTGAGCTACAGCTCGTAAACCAAGTCTACAAAAATGTCAACCATCACCAACGGCTTAACCCTCCCAGTCCTCTCAAGTCCAAGTTCGGCAAGCGTTGCTTAACCTCGAAGATAGACCCGTGCGGATGTTACTATTTAGCCACGAACTCCTAAAAAAAGTATTGATGAATATTTAAGTGAAATAACGTACGTATTACATGAAAAATCAAATAATGTATTATTATAAAATAATAGTATTTATATAATACTGCTTCAAGAATACCGCGAAACGTGTACCTGTAAAAGTAACAAAGAGCATTAAAAACCAAAGGAACTTCAGTAGAAAGTGCTATTTCAAGCAAAATATTAACGGACATGTAGAAATGAGGTGTTTATGATCTAGAGTGGGTCAGTAGTAAATTAGCGATATAGTGGGTAAATTACCTCGTTTTCGTTCTTCACTTTTGACTAGACCAATTATTGGCATTATGATCGTCCAATCTACACTATTCTATTTCTATATGCAACTGTAATCTTATACATTTGCCATACCATAGTTATTATCCAGATTATAATAATACTATTATAGGCCTAGATTCATATTTATACTACTGAACCATATGTACACTTTTGTAACTTATTATTATTTCAATAAATGTTATTTCATGTGGATCAATGTTATTATGTGGTCGTGGATTATTGACATGCGCAATCTGCCAAAAAAGCCTCAATTTCTATACATTTTTGATAGGTTGAGACTGAGATGCGAATAGACTTTGCTAAAACATTGTAGAATTGGCACTCTGGTCAATGTCATGTGTTAGCAAAATTAGATATAATTGAATACCCAATCTTTCGGCCCTATCTAAAACAAATGACACTGGTCTAAAATCCCCGATGAATCATTTAAGGCAGTTAAAAGCATCACACATCACTCAACTTTACCAGCCTGCTGGAAAACCTTTTCTTGCCATCTAACACAATCTAATTCACTTACCCCACACAAGTATAACGTTACCAACCCTGTTGTTATTGCAAAATTAATTGGCGTATAATTGGCCCCGCCCGGCCGGGTTATGTCTGAAGGCGTCCTGCAATTGACTGCTAGTTAATTAGAGTCGAACGGCGGAACAAACGGTGCACCTAGCCGGAATAAACGGAACTAAGGTGGTAGCGAATGATTCTGGAGAATCACGGATTAATGGCTGATGATTTTGGGCTTTAGATAAAGATATTACAAACTTTACAAGCTTGTCCAATCCATGATTGAATGATTGTGGAAAATCATGAATTCATTGCTAATAACATTAGGCTTTTTAACCGACTTCAAAAAGGAAGAGTTTCCATGTAATTTTTTTTATAACGACTTTTCAAACTCAGTAATCTAAACGCTTATAAAGAAAAAAATCATGTCATGCTGTTTTTTGTCTATAATTTTTTTGCATATTTGTAATCGTTAATCAAGCAAATTATGTCGATCTTCATTGTCCATGAAGTTTAATAAATCATTTTCGCGAATGAATCTTGATCAGAAAACGATAAAAAAGCCACAAAACAATACTGGCCTTAAGATACAACCTTGGTGAATCCTTTGCTATAATTGCCTTGCAGTCATGTAACACAAAATTTGTTTTATTATTATGTACCTACTTTATGAAACATAAAAGTATTCAATTGACAGACTAAGTAATGGGTATTGAAAAGCGGAACAAACGATGCAACCAAGTAGAATAACGTGGTCGAGGCCGTATCGAATGTCTCTGGTACATCAACATTGTCCATGTAAATGTGTTTTGTCACTACTGCAATTATAACGTTATAAGAATAATTAAATTAAGTTTTCAATTAAATGGGTCAATAGCAATCCAATTAACATCATTAGGAATAACGGTATTTTTTATTCTGTCTCATCCTTAATTCTATCTTAAAATCTACTTGTTACTTAATTCAAAAAGGCCTACATTTAGAAAATTAGGACTTCCTAAATAAAATTAGCAAAAACATGTCACATCTAGAATCAATGAATTGTTAGTTCAATAATGTGCCCAAACAAATTCATCTAACAATGCATCCTTTTGCTCCAACGACCAATCTAATTAATTACCGTAAAAGAATAAGCTAATAACAATAAGATAATCAGCCTAATAGTTCAATTAGGACATTTCTCAATCATTTATGGCCCAGTGGAGCCAACTGTACCTACATGGTCCACTGTTCGCGTTACATTGCTGCTAATTAAGGCTGACATTAGGCCTATAGCTAGTATGGACGTAGCACTTAAGCTGATTACATTAATGGAGTATTTGGTAACTTGGTAATGTTGTTTTGATTTATTTTAGTGAAAATGGTTTGATTTAGAATTCATGTTTCGGGCAGACTGGTACTGGAGCTTTAATATTGAGCCTCATTGCCTTTTTGGGTAAATCTGATTTCATCATTAATATTAATAATTATTTTAGTAAATTAGATTTAAGATTAAATAAATTATTGACAGAACAACCTTAAAACTTTTTTCCTAAGAGCAATTAATCTACCGAGTCTCTTCCCAACAACTATGTAGACGCCTAGGCGGCGAGTCCAACCGCATGCATCTGTGTACCATAAATTTACAAAAAACGACTACTCTGACCTTCACAACCCAGTTGGTTACAGGACATCTTTTGTCAAGACTGGTGTCAGAGTTTAGGCTGCTGGTTATCCGTAACGACAGCCAGAGGTCTAAAAATGAGCATCGGGACCAATAGCTTTACGTGCTTTCCTAGGCATGGAGGAGTATGATACAAATATGCTTCCACCGACCACCTGACCTTGGCAAGCGTTATTTTGTCTCGAAGATTGACACGTGCAGCTGTTATCATTAAGCTCATTTTCTTCATGGCAATGTATTTAAAAAGCAGGTGTGTGCAAGTTGTAGCACATACAAAATCATCAGGCGCTATTAATTTCAACCAATTGACAGAATCACTTTTTTCTGAATTTCTCACATAGTAACTCTCAACCTCTAAAAGAAAATTTTCAGGCAGATTTTCAGTAAGCAAAAAACCAGAAGGCTTCACCTCGCACTTTCCCATTTAATGTAGGACCACTTATTAGCAATCTGCCCAGCCATAAAATAGAGCGAGCGTGAAGCTATCAGACATTACCGCTTACCCAATCTCCAAGAAAAAGGGTCTTGTTAGTGATCGCGGCTAACTGCGGAACCGGATCAGGTAAACGTATAGAATTAATCACACGGAGCCGTGTGATAGCGCTGTAGTCAGCGTTTGGTTATGTTGGGCTAGGAAAGCAGCGAGTGAAGTAACGGAGCGTTAGTGATTATGGTCAGATAATGAGACGCACAGGACTGGTTGTTGTGGCGACACTTGGGGGAGGCCTATGTCCAGCAGTGGACGTCTTTTGGCTGATATGGTGATGATGATGATCATTACGCATTTTTAATAGTTCTACATACCTGCTATATGTATCTGTTGTGCCAATGATATCACGATTCTTTTGCGAAAAACGGATAGTGCTGTTCATCTTAATAGCTCCATCTCCTTCTTACAGAAGAATTTTGATTGCTCATGGCGTTGACACGTCATAGAAGCCTTACTGAACTCAAACACTACTTATGTAGTACGTTTAGGTTTTCAGTACAGAAAAAAACTATTTCAACAAACTAAATACATTATACGCTACTTTCCAAGCCCCACCGCCACTCACTCGCTTCGGACCTTTTCTCAGTCAGAATAGATTCTCATTCAATTATCTAAATGAAATCCGGATAAAGCTTGTGATCTCGCGACGTTAACACAATTTGCGCCGTCCAACGCTGGAAGAGAATTAAGAATCAAAGTTTTGGACTTAGTAATCTAATAAATGAGCTGAAGCGTGATTCGTAGTTTTTTTTTTAATACCTACCACCGAGTACAGTGTACCTACTGATTTTTCATTTAAAGCTGTTGTTTTTAGTGGCTTCGATTTTTTGTTTATGGAACTATTTTATACTAGACAGGGAAATAAATTCCTTAGCTGTAGACCAGTAGGTCAACAGCTAAGGAATGGAATTCCCTGCCGGAGTTCGTGTTTCCTTGTGTGCGTGTTGAGTTACAATTAGTGGTCTTTAAATAAATGCCTAGGCAGATGATGACTTTATTTAGAGACATTATTTGCGGCTGCCCACCAGACCTCCACAACCCATTAATTGGGTAACACGGTACTTCTTGGCAAGTCTGGTGACAGATTTTCTGGCTTCTGACAATCCGTAATGACTGCCAAAGAACTCCATATGACAGCCGGGACCAAGGGCTTAACGTGCTTTCCGAGGCAAGGAGGAGTCTTGGTATGTTAAGATGGTCACCCATCCACAGACCAATCTCGGCAAGCGTGGTTTAACCTTGACGCGGCCTGTGTGGCTGTTATAAAATGCCTATAGGTTAAATACTAAAAGTGCATGTCATAAAAGTATAATACTTATCATAATAAATACTTTCTGCTGCTGATAAGTCTGTTGGTCACTACTGGTCAGTAACGTTACAAAAGCTTACTAGTTTTGTGAACTGGGCACTGGGCAAGAGGTTATAATAACCTATTATTTCGTGGTAAGCGTGCTCCATCGCCGACCACATCATCGCTTGCCAGTGTTCATCGATCTGATACTGAGATACGAGCTTATATAAATAACAAAAACTGCCAAGTGCGAGTCATACTCACCCACGAAGGATTCCGGACCGTAAACCAAAAAAAAATACACGTTTCTTATATGGGAGTCCCCTTTAGTTTTTAATTTTTTGAATTGTTATAGCGCCAATAAAATTTCTTACTCTGTGAAAATTTTAACAATCTACCTATTACGGTTCTTGATATAGGCTTGGTAGTAGGGTTCAGTTGGTTACCTTTTGAGTACGGAATCCTAAAAAACAACTCAGTGTTAATAAAGTACATTCGATACTAATTCCAATAAGATGAGTTACAATATTAGAAAGAAAGAAAGAAAGAAAAAGTATTTAATTGCCACAAAAAACAACACACATGACTTAAGTGGATCCTGCACCAAAACCCAAACGATAGTGTTAGTAGATCTTAAATTATGTTAGTTTAAAGACTAGTTAATAATTAAATAACAATAAAAAAACAAAAATGAAATTTAAAACAACTTTAAATAAAGCATGCATGTCGTGCTTGTGGCAAAAAGGCTTCCACTCAGCATATTGCTGTGCCGTGGGGGACCCTCAGCACGGCGACAACAACTATACGATGGCGATATTAGACTTTGTACTCATGACTAAATTGATATTCTACCGATGATAGCGATTGTCAAAATTCTAAATTGTTTCGGATTTTCTTCGTGAAATTTAGGTACCTATCGCGTGTGGATCTGATACATTTCAGGCTTTTCCGGAATCGCTATCAATGATACAACATGTAACTTAATAAACGCATTAAGTACCTCTTAAGGGGTCATTGTACTCATCTTTACGAACAACTTTTACTACGGGACCAACCCCAAAATCGCGAAAAAAAACCGCTATTCAGTATATTTTGTCGAGTTATGCGCACATAAATGTATGGGGCAGACGATTTTTTCACAATTTCGATGTTGGTCCTGAAAAATGAAAGTTGTTCATACTGATGAGTACAATGACCACTTAAGAGGTACTGTTGCACGTTGTATAGAGATATATATTTGACGACATGTTTGGCGCAGTGGTTGAGCGATCGACTGCTGCGCTGCAAGTCGCAGGTTCGATTCCCGCACGGAACAAATATTTGTACGTCCTTAACAGATAGTTGTTCCGGGTCTGGCTGTTTGTGTATGTGCGTTTCTTTGTTTGTAAAGACAAACGATACAGGAGACATTCCTAGTGTGGGGCGATGTTTATATTAAAAAAAAATAATTGAGATTATGTACCAACCAGCCAACAGAGTCTAAATATTAGTATTGATGCAACCGTATTCTTCCAAACTTTCTATAACACATCAATTTGAATGCGAAATATTTTGGGCCTTTCTATATACGAGTATTTTTTACTATTTACTTTTGAACATATTTTAATCACAATTATCACAGTATCTGATATAAATACTTGAATAGTTCAAAGTCGGACAGAACACAAGGCTGTAAATTTCACCAAAGTCTTTCCTATGGTAGGTGCCAGATAAACGTGGAATAAGGTACATTGACCTTTCCTTAACTTTTCGTGGGAAAAAGAAAGGCTATGTCTTTATTTCTGTTTTTGAACTAAAGTGAGTCAATAAATGTAGGTGGGTCACTGACTGTTATTCCACATTTATTTGGCGCCTACCATAGTTATCACAATGTATCAAAACGAAATTAAAAAATAGTACATTCCATCAAGTAAATACACAACCTCATAACGTAACCAAAACAATTTACCTCAACCAAAATGAGGTACCAAAAATAAATCCGACCTTTGCTGACGTCATCACGTCGCGCCTTAGCGCTTTACGCCGGAAGCGAAGCACACACGGCCGGAAGCTGCCGGTACACACCGGATATGATGTACAAATTCCTGATATCCGCCACACCAACAACGCTTATGTTTGTGTACAGGTTTTCTAAGTAGGAGCGAAGTTTTTCATTTGTAGTTAAATCAACCACTTAGTGATCAATAAAATTGTTAGTTAGCTAAAACAATAATATTTATTTGATTATAAGTCAGCCGAAAAACGCAATTTAACGTAATTTAGGGGTAGTTTTTTTCTACTGTTTAATTTTAATTAAACAATAGAAAAAAACTACCCCTTAATTAAAATTTGGTTATTTTTTTTTGTTTGTCTTGTGCGAGTCCCGAATAAATAATTTTCTTTCCTTTTCTTTTTCTTTATCAATGGTTAAAATCTGTGGGTTTTCGTTAAAATGCGTTTTCCCATTAATTGTTAGTAAAGTTATTAACTAATAGTTATTTATTTGTCCATTGTTCAAGCTAAACATTGATCGAATGTGCCCTTTGTCTTTAACCATTGGTTAACTACGATTAAAAAAACTGGCCCTAAGTTATAAGTTTAACTTAAGAAGGCTTTTAGCTGAGAAATTCAATTTTATAGATGTCACTAAGAATTATTCATGAATGTTTTTTCGCTATTTTTGATACACTTGTTTCAGCTTTGGAGAAGTAAAAAACAGTGTAATGTCGTTATTGAAGGTCAAACATATTAAGTAGATCAAATGTCTCTTTAGAAATAAGCTTATGAAAAATTTAGTCATAACAGCGTTATTATTTTGTTCGACAAAAAATAATCTTTGTGTTAGGACGGGGCAAAAATAACTCAGGATTGAATATAATAACAGATTATATTTGGCAAGTGACTATATTTTCAGTATAACACGTTTGACAATCCAGAAGAAAAGGGAAGGCATATAATAGGACTAAAAATAACGTGGTGGTATAGACAATAGCGCTAACTTAAACGTATTTCCTAAGCAATAAATAGCCAATATAAAGTGTTTAGTTTGTTCAATTCCAACACTTTGAAAAAAAAATACACGAATTAAAGGAGACTGCCAAAATTAAAGCACCAATAAAAAGGTGTTTATCAAAAGTAAAGTACAAAACAAAAAGGAGATTATCTAAAAATTACAGTACCTCATCTACTCCCCTCAAGTTCCCAAATTTCAACAGAATCGGTTCAGTAGGTTTGAAGAAAATTGGCTCTGACAGACGGACAGACAGACTACCGAGTGATCCCATATGGCAAGGATAGCGAACCTATAGCACGCGTGTCATTAGTGCCAGCGCGGCAAAAGCATTCTTGTACTCCAATGAAAGATTACCTATTTAGTTTCTAGGTAATTTGAAAAATTAAAGTTGCAAGATACACAAAGAAACTCATAACATAACGTTGATTTACGATTTTGTATTCTGGTTGCTGAAAAGAGTGTGATTTTCGTCCAAAAAAACACTAAATCAAGATGATTTGGTGGCAAAATATGGCCAACTTTTTTTTTATAATTAGCTATGGCACGGTTACCAATAAAGGTTCGCCATCCCTGATGGAAGGTTCCGTTTTTTACGGATGTTCAAAACCCTTAAAAGAAACGGACATAGCATAGAATTACGATGATAATGCGGCTACAAAACAAATAAAAGGCTAACACAAAAGTACATATAGCTACAACCTGCCACGTAATTTTAACCCTTCTTGCAAACGGAAAAATAAAACCGACGAGCAATAATTAAATCCTTTGAGCGTTTCTAAGAGGATATAAATGTGAAAAAAAGGAGAATATAACTGAACATCGTTAGACAAGAACGTTAATTACTGGAACTGTTCCCGGATTAGTACATCGATGTGACTAAGAGATCTGCGTTTAATAAAGGTGCCTTGGAACTGCGCATATTAAAATTTATGTGGTGGTACTTCTTGCTGGATTCCTATACCCTAGTGTTTTGTTGGATATTATAAAAGATGTTAAAAATGCGTTGGATCAGTAGGCTCCCTTAAAAATGGTTGAGCCGAATGGTGCTAGCGTATGCGTCATGTTCGTGAACGGGCGCCGTCAGCGGAGACAGGTCATCTCTCAGCTGCCATGGTTTATTTTAATTATTTTTTTAATTGTTTTTACTCCAGACGCTTTTATCCTGCACGTCTTTTACATCGTTCTCATATTGGATATGTATAATTTCAACATGTATGATGTAACCATAACATTGTAAAAATTTTTTGTTTTTAAAAGAGTGTCTGTGGCGATTCTTGCACGTTCTTCTTCATAGAGATCTACGCTTTGAAACGTGCAAATAGCTTCATATTTTTAACCGATCGACCTTGACAATTCAAAAGTGCCTGTAAATGGTTGAATTGAAATAAATGCTTTGACTTTTGACAACTACAAGAATTTTATATAGGTACGTATGCTCGGAATCATCAAAAGAAATTTATGATATTTTTTGTATCAGGTCTACAACCTTTGTTTTTTTTTTTTTCCCCACACTGGGAATTTCTCCTCTTGTATCGTGGGTGCGTTCACAAACATATAAACTCACATACACAAACAGCCAGACCCGGAACAACTATCTGTAGGCCATACAAATATTTGTTTCGTGCAGGAATCGAACCCGTGACACGCAGCGCAGCAGTCGATCGCTCAACCACTGCGCCAATCGTGTCGTCAAAGACTCACCGCAGGGCACAGGGCTGCAGGGATCTTAAGTTTTTTAATTGCTAACAAACAACGATTTACCGTTCATATCCTGCATTTCCTAACAATCTTCATCATTTACCAAAAAAAATGACAAAACATTTTTCTTTATCCTTCTTTCATTGATATTCTAGTTGAGGGGACCTGCAATTATTCTAAACCTATTTTCTATCGAACCAATTAGTGTTTGTAGCAATATAGTAATTCCGCTTCACAATTTTATAGCCACATTTACTTCATAAAGCTATTATTCAAAGCATATCGTTTCAAATAGTTTGTCTATGTCACACCTATGATAAATCGCTCAGAGGTAAATCATTCGCAGAGACTTATATTTTACGAATCCCTGTGTAATATTATTAAGTATATTGCTCAACTAATACGAAGATGAATTATAAGTGTTTCGTTTCGATGGAGTGGATGGATTTGTTACTATGGAGATGATTAAGATGGTATAATCTTTATTAGAAATAAAGGTTAATATTGTATACCATCTTATGGCTTTCGATCTTTTATACGAATAGATATTGAAGTATTAAGAAAACTTCTTCTTCTTCAACTTTTCGTGGCTTTTTTTTTTTTTTGGTATGACCACTAGCAAGTTAACACACTTGGGATATCAACTGCTTAACCGGACTAACCTGAAATGGCCTCAAATTAATTTAAGGCCCCCAGCCAAGGCAACAAAACGAGCTACAAGCTAAAAACTACTGACCGCTCGCTAAGGGCATTCCCTGTGGAATACGACCTCGGCTTAGCGGCGTCAGTTAGGGACAGCAAGGGACAATCAGGCTGGGTCGTTTCATTAATTAGGGGTTATTAAAGCTAAAGGCTCAGCGGCGCGGGCTGGCTCGTTGGCAAAAGTCGGGGGGGAGGGGCTTTTCGTGGCAATGGTTAACTCTTTTAAATATTGTTTGGACCCAGTAGGTGGCTACGTTAAGTGCTGCATCGGTGACATCCATTAGATCTTCCAAGTTACAGGTGAATGAGCACTTGGGGCACTCCAACGTGTGGCTTATGCTCTGAATAAGGGCACCGATCTCACATTGGGTAACCAACGGATCTATAAAGCCCTATTTTGCACAGTTGTTTTTGCAGCGGTTTACCAGGGTGCGCAAACGATTCAGCGCTTTCCAAATAGGCCATTGCAATTCACGACCCGGGGGCAACTGCTCTTTGGGTCTTATAAAGCCGTAAGGTGGTGGATACTTCCCACAGTCTGCTTCTGCCTTTAGGTGATTTATCCGGGATTGTCTGTGCAGATCGAAAGAAGCTCTTGCGACTTTTTAGTCTACTCGGGGTTGACCGTACAGGGGATTAAGAAAACTAATAAAATAAAAATACTTTAAGCTTGTTACATTCTTTTTGGATTTCAAAAAGTCTTTATAATAATTTTAATTGGAAAATAAAATAAATTAGTTGTGTTTATCCTAAATATGTCCTTAAAATAATTAACAGATTGCACGAATAACATAACTATTATTATTTAAGTAGTTCACAAATGTAATAATAACCTAATCACTTTTGCCAACCATTCCCAGTAAACTTAAACTTCACTGAGGTTGACATTTTCAATTTGTCACTACATGAGAAAAAAAAGTGTTTTTGTACCAAGTATGTACATGATTAACACTACAACATCCCATTTGCAACCAGGAAAACAAAACTCAGAACCACAAACTGTAAACCAGGTGCGGGCAAAAAAGTAACGCTACACAAATCCGACCTTTTCTAGCTAGTTTTTGTACCACACTGACCGCTCGCAGCATCATGAACTAAGCACCGAATACTCGTATAACAAAGTTAACGAACCACGAATGGGTGCAGGGGAATAACCCAAAATGTTGGATTGCAACAATCGCGCAAAACGCAGTAAATTTTGTCAAAGAGAACAAGTTGAGAACATAAGCGAGCGGCGATTTTTCAGTTCGCGTTTTTGTTTTTTTTTTGGAGCAGCCTTTGTTGACTGCTGAATTGGACTGACAATGTGGATTATAGGGTCAAAGGGGAATTTCGTACGTTTGGTTGATGGCAGTAGATGTTTTTGTTGCTGTGAGCAGACTGTGAGAGATGCTGATATATCTATACGACATCAGCATCCACCACTAACTTTTCTAGGCTAATTATCATTCGTTATGGCAACATAATTGCTCACAGAACTGATAGTCGATGGGGGTGAAAGCTTCCCACAATACCGGACGATGTGGCTGCTCTTGGGAGAGCCCTACTTCCAGCAGTCAGGATAGAGGCGATTTCAATACGTACCTCAATAAATAAAGACATACGTATTTCCGATCTGTGTCCAAATCAAAAGAAAAAAAATGTTGCGAAATTATAGAGCTTTCACGATTGACACTTGTACTTGTCAGTACCTTGCATGCTGGTTTGTTTAATAAAAAAAAAATACCGAATGCAGCAGTGCAATGGTCCAAAAACTATGACCACCACAACGTTCAGCAACCTTTCACCCATTTATTTCTCCTAACCCCCATTCTTCTCTGTTTTCTCCCAACATTAAAAGCGGAAAATTAGTTTCCTGGAGTGACTCTCCCAATTAATACCGTCACTTATAACTTGTTCCGTTTGTAATACGGCACCCACCGCGCCATTTGTATAAAGTTGTACGGAGGAACTTCGAACGAATTATTCATTGCCATAGCGGATAGAACGGGTCACGGTGCTGCGTTTAGACTCGCTTGATGATTTGACTTTTAATATTTATTAGTTATTCATTCTTTAGGAGTTCAGGAAGTAAGTCTCAACTGTGCGGATTTCAAAAGATGCTTTTAAATTCAATTTGGCTGTTTAATATGAGTTTTATATTTCTGTTTTTAGTAATACACAAGTTAAACTAGTTTTTCAAATATAACTTGAAAACATCTTCGTACTTTTTTAAAAGTGTTAATTAAAGATAGTTTGTTAAGGTCATTCCTTACTACGATTTTCGTGAAAAATATGACTAATGCCTGTCTATTAGTTTACCGACTCTTAGTTTAATCAAAACAGATTAGAGTTCAGTAAGGAAAGGAGGATTCTGCGTAATCCTCGATATAATCGTCTTATTGGCTCATAGTAGCAAGATTAATATTAACTAGTCCAGCCTTCAGATTCCTCTGATTCCCGATCGATAAGATATGTTTCGAACTACAATAAGAAAGCCTATCAGTATCTTGCTAATTAGGTACAGGTACTTGCTTTATTTGTTTACAAGAATTTGAACTAGTTAAATTTTTATTAAATAAAACATCCTGTCTCCACTTTTTTGGATAAAAATGAATTTATCAAAAGTAGCTGATTTATTCAAAAAGTTTAACGAAAAATACCTGGTTACAGATTTGTTCGAAAGAGTTACCGCGGCCCTGGAAAGCAAAGGGCACTACCAGGAGCACGGATGGGTTTCAGTCAGTAAGAGTCTGATACTCCCTTCCGATCCACCCAGAGCGGGAAGAGTTATTTTATGATTTCCCATCCAAAAAAATCCCTTCTTGTGATTAGCAATCAGGCGAAGCTATGACGTGCCAATAATTAATGCCATCACGATTCTGGGGGTCTTCTCACTAAGTCCGAAGTCCGTAGTTTCGGCCTTAGTGTCGGGCGTTTTCTACTCCGTATCACCTACGGACTTACGATTAGTCCCGAACCCGAACTAAGAACAACTGTCAATAGAAACGTATTTTTTATTTATTTTTTAAATTAAGCTGATACAGTGCGTTGAAAACTCGTGTGACGTCACGGCATTGTACATTTTAATAGTAGTTTATGCAACGACCATATAAAAAGGGTTATTAAAACACGAGTGTGGGTTTATCACACGAGGCGTAGCCGAGTGTGATAATAGCATCACACGAGTGTTTTAATACCTAATTATATGCCGTTGCATACACTATTTTATCTTCACTCATACTGTTGAAATAAAATAAGTGGAAAAATAGTTAATTCCAATATGGCGGATATTCTCATTGCGTATTCGAATGACTGCGCAGCGCGCTCAAACATAGACGAAGATAAAAGCTGGAAGCAGATAAAATTTTTGGCGCGGGCTCATTGACTTAAGTCAATGAGCCCGCGCCAAAAATTAAAAAGAAAAAGTGTGCTATAAAAATTAAAAAGTTATTTTATGATGCAGTTGTTTAAAAATCGACGGAAAATGTTGAACTATAATGGTTTTTTTTTTTAATTTTACCTATCTACGAAAAGAAAGTATGTATTTATGCATTCGTTTTTGAACTCATATTTGGAACATTACGTTGTGAGTGTAGATAAACATAAAAATGACGTCACAAGCCCCACTCCTGATCTTTGATGCGTTTAATCTTCGTAATTTTTTATTGATTTGATAAAGCAAAAAATACATGTCGCAGATGCAGAGGGATTTAAACCCAAAATATAATCGGTGTCCGCCATGTTGCACGTGGTTTTACAGAATCAGTGCGCACACCCGGCGCGGTCGAGGTCTGGATGTCAAAATGTCAAATGTGTCGTGTCGCTAACACACTAGTCTCACCTTGACATCTGACAGATGTCAAACGCCACACGCAACAGATCATTGACAACCCTGACTCGAACTACTGACTCAATGACAGCTGTTATCGATTTGATTAATCGACTAAGGTTTCTCAAACGCTACTAGATGGCGCTACTAGTACGTAAACAAGCCTTTACTTCACTATTCTGACATTCATATATTTTTCGAAAATCAACTGACGGACGCAAAAGAAGCAACTTTTTTTTTTACTCATGAATCATCCCTATTGCAGCATTTTTGGCAGTCTGAACTCGGTTTTGTTCCCAAAGCGTTGCATTACTTATGGGGATGGACTTACTACCAAAGCAACCACACACAAAGACCCACCCAAGAAACTTCACGTACTACCTACACCTAACATGGAGAATACAGAACTTAATACAAAACACCAACATCTAGTTATGTCCATAACACGGGTAAGTTGATAGTTACATAAATTACGCCCGTTGCCGGACCAACTTTAATAAGGAAGCCACCTGTCTGCCTAGCTCGGTTTCCCTCTTAATTGCTGTTCACCATTTTACCTGTAATATATAAGTTTGTGCGAACTTAGTTCTTAAGTTAAACGCTTTGCACTTTGATTAGGGAGTTAATTGCTTGGGCTCTCATTTTTCATTGCGTAGTTAATGTTGATTTTATGAGAACAGATCTTACAATATTTGGCTTCATTGTTGACACTTTCACGAAATCACGACTCTTTGTATCTATAATGTTTATAAAACCCTTATGGAAAAAGCTTTAGTGTCATCTTTATTGATTTAGAGGGTTTTAGAAACATCATACAAAGGACAGGACACGCAAAAGGACACTTGGTAACATTCTGATTTCTACTGTAGCTGTGTATCATTAGTTGGAGATCTCTGCCAGATTACAACAGTGGCCCATTCTAGCCAAATGATTGCCCTTATTTGTAAGTAGAGCAACCTGCAGAGTATTAAGACTTGGCGTTTGTATTACAAACACCATTTAACATTCCAACACAAAAGCAATAAGTCCATTGTCATTTCACTGTTTCCGCGACGTAATCTGATGTATGTATATAATTATTATGTATATATAGTATGTAATTTATCACAAAGTTCTTACACACATTTTACGTTAGTATGCCTATTTTTGCTAACATTTACCCGACTGCGTACAAAAAATGAGTGGGACCTTGTCTGATATGATAAAAACGAGCAAGAAAAGAGAGGTTGTAGGGAATTAATAGCGACTAATAATGACTTTATCTGGAGGAGCGGTAGGATGGCGCTTTTGATGTGACATACATACCTTATAGTCAGAGCTGAGGTTCCTAATAGTCTGGGTATTATTTTTTAATATTGTCTGAAAATATCGTCGAGCCAAATCGTGCCCACGGTTTGGACTGGTTTTTGAATCGAGTATTAGGCCTGAACGTTTCAAAGCATATTGCCAAATTTTGACAGGATACCAGACTAAAAACAGTTTGACCTATAATCAACAGACTCTAGGGTCAACATCGGAGGTTCAAAATCAGGATACAGTCATTGCGCCGGCAGCAGATACCACAATATATAGCTAAAAGATAAGAAAGTGTGCGGTTGTTTAAACGTTCGGTATGTAATACTGATGAACCAAAACTGCGGAATACTCAGTTTTCCATTTAAAAACGTACAAGCATCATGATTGGACTTTGAGTTTGTTTCGGTGTTTCTTTTCAGGGTAGTCAGTTAGGGAACACCGGCCTCATCTATTTTTAAAATGACCAAAACGATTGACGTGTAAAAAGTGTTATTTACAATCTACTTACAAAAAATAAATATAATTTATCATCATCAAGAGTGTGAGTACATTAAGAAGTAGCAACTAAGAATACCGTAACTTCTTCAAGACTTGAAACTTAATAAAACTCTAAAAATAGTCCACACAAAAGCGTATTTTTAGCTCCCCGACAATCAGATAGGTGGGTCACACGACAGCGACAAATGTGGCGGTAACTCACACAGCCTCCCGAGATTTCTTATACTCTGGTTATTACGAGAGCGTTACCTTCCTTCCACCGTGGCCCGGGTGGCCCGGCTTCCTTTTACATTTTTATCTGCGATATTAAAGTAATTATTTAGCGTGTGTTGTGGCTTCTGCTGTAAGGTTCTTTAATAAAGTTGCAAGGAAAAGTGATACCATTCATAAATTGTATTTTTGTTATGAGAGTGTGTTCAAAAAGTCATCATTCAGGAGTAGCATCCGACCTTATGTGATTTCTGTACAGTCAGTTTGAAGGCGGAAACCACTGTCTAAACGAATACTATAAGTGAAAAATTATTTGTTTGTTGGAAATAAACTAAAAATATCTGGAAATGCAGATCCAATAAAAAAATTGAGAATTGCAGAACACTAAATTATAGAGAACGTTAGGGGCAACTTTTATAAGGCAGAATATGCATAGTTTCTGTGGATTGGTGGGGAGTGAAGCTCAAGAAGAAAAAATAACAAAATTTAATCCTGGTTAATCTCTATCTATTTTGACGGTTTTTTATGGATGGGAAATCATCAAATGACTCCTGCCGCTCTAGGTGGAGCGGGAGGGAGTGTCAGACTCTTACTGACTAAACCCCATCCGTGCTCCTCGTAGTGCCTTTTGCTTTCCAGGGTCGCGGTAACTCTTTCGAACAAAATTCGCAAACCTGGCAGGCTCTGGCCCTAAATGTCAATTATCAATTAATATTTGGTCACCGTACCTGGTTACGTTTATCCCAAAAACAGAAGTCATACGTGGAGTACCTACATACAATTTACGTTTTCGCTCAACTATCTCTCATAATATTTTTAATCAATTTCAATCCAATAAAAGAATTTCCTTATTACAACAACTTATACCACACACTTTCCATATCGATTGTGCAAATCGATATTTCCAATTGAAAAGCCCGATGTAAGGAATAGCCCGGTCGTTATCTAAGGGCATCTATCTTGTTCGAGACGTTGGGAAGCGATTTTTCCCTATGCCTCCGACATGGAACAAATTATCATTCAATTTATATCAGTCGGTTCTTTTATCGGTCCTATTCCCGACGTTAATAAGAAAATTTTCTGGTGAATGTTTGATGCGGCGTTTTTTATTTGTTCTTTCTATTTTTGGGAGATAAAAATGGTGGTGACTGGTACATAATTAGTTAATGTAAAATATTGTTTTATTTTTTTTAAACTATCAGGATCATTCCTCGTTTAATTTTAAATTAACTTACTACTTTTATGTACTTTAACGCGTTTTTGCGGTTTTCAAATAAAATTTTGTCCGACCAGTATTTAACACCCTGTATGACTCTGTAATTGTCCTCGTTTAAATTCTGGAAGGTGTAAGTGGTTGCGCACGACAGGTAACTAAGGAGGTGACGCACGTCCTGTGAAGGGACTCCACACTAGAACTGCATTTTGGATGGGTCGATAATTCCTCATTTGGCGAAATTATTTAGAAGTGAAACAAAACAAAATAATGATCTTTATCGATTTCTACAAAGATATTTTCCTTTCATATATCAAGTTTGAGTATTTTCAAAGAATCGTGTCCTTTAACCTGTATAAAATAAACTATGAAGGCTACGCGATTTTATATTAGATTTTCTTTTTTTATGTCGAGTAGAAGGTAAATATTTTATATGGTTTCAGTAGGTGGCCACGTTTACAGCAGCAGCGGCATGCATTAGTCCTTATAGATGTAGAGGTGTATGGGTACCAGGTACAATCCAGCATATGGGTCATATTTTGAACAGGGACACTCATCAGATTTGATATTAGATGGGTCTATAAAATCCCATTTTTCCAAGTGATGTCTGCTAGTAACTGTTCTTTTCATATGGCTTCTTAATTAAAAGTACAAAACCAAATGATGTATCCATGACCGAGTTCCAAGTCAAGCAAAGTATCCAAGATACATTTCAACCCCGTCTGTCACAAAGCCATATAATTATTGTACCAATTTCCATTAGAAACTGTCCCAAAATGATGAGGAACATGATTAAGTAACCATAATTCGTCACCAGCTGCGCTCAAGTGCGGTTATCAAATAAATTCTCATTTACTGCGAGCAAGATATTGAAAAATTCAGGCATCTGGTAGCGCGACCCTTAATTTTATATTATCCGTTTAGGGGCTGGTTTTGTTAATGCGATAATTGGTAAGTGGCTTGTTATGAAGTTTGTAAATGTCGCAATAGATTGTGAAGTTGAGTGGTTGATGATTACAAAGTTTTTGACATTTTCGACATTCATCAGTGGAACTCTCATATGATTTTCAGTAAATGTTTTTGAGTGCTCAAATTAAAATGAATGCTGCTGATGCTTAGTGCCGAGAACATCACGTGAATTTTTTAAATTTCAAAAGTTAGTTTTTTGTACATGTTACATTAATGAACGTAACGTAAATATATTGCGTATTGAAAATGGAAAAAGAAAATCAGATACATTGGAAGTAACATGGACAACGGACAGGAGGATGATGATTACACTAATATTTATTGATACTCTTGCTTGCTCACTAAATGTGCACAAAGAACAGAAAGCAATCATGATCAAGAAAAAAGCCCCGGATGACAATATATTTGTCGCAGCAACATAGCGACGGAACCATACCTTAAAGCTACACCGTGATAAACTTTATTATTTTCATTAAGGGCAGGTGATTCAATTAAATTAGATCTCAAAACGATGCGCCACGCGTGCCTTATCATTAAAATTGCTAACTAAGGCGAGTGTACACTTGCCTTAATAATACAGGTATTTTTGTTGTTAGGTCACTTTCTTTTAGCTTATCTGAAGAAATAAATTAACTTAATGAGCGACACTTTTGTCGTTCTAGTTACATAATTATCAAATACTCGTATTAGTGAGACTAAGTGAGTGTCGCGAAGAAAAATGTCATGTAAAATTAGACATCCGTACATATAATCGATAGGCTTACATGTGGCTTAGAAATTACCTAGTTGACTTATTCGAACTTATGATGTTATAACGCTACAGTAAAAATAATTTCCACCAGATATATTAAAAGTTGTTCTTGTTATCTAACATTAAAACATATACCTATAGAACCGTAGTACACTCAAACCGAGGGGCACGATTCTCACAAGTAATACTTTTCATACTTTTTGTCCGAGATTTATGTTAAAAAGTTCGTTCATTTCTCATTTTCCCCCCCATACCCGTCTCTCACTGTGTGAACGATTATCATTCTCTTTTTTCTTAGCCTAAAAAAAAAGTTTCTTTTGTCAGTAAAGTTACACCCGCGTGGTTCTTTTCAAAATAAGGACAATGTAACGTTCTACATTTCGTCGTTATGTTTATTTAAATTCGTGTTCTAATTTCAAAATGCGTTTGATTTGTTTTTTTCTGCATATTATTTGCCTTTATTGTCTTTGTAGTCGGGTCTGCATTGTGTGGTCTTTGCCTAAGAATTGATCACCTCCTCCCCTTATTTTGTAGGAGAGTCTTAGTGGGTGCCTCCACCATCCTTAGGGACACCGTAATTTACTGGTACTATTTATAAAACTGTACAGGTGGATTCGCAGTTTTCTTAGTACACGTACAGCTTGGCAAAAAGAGTCTGGAAAAAATGAGGGCGCCACTATCTCACTTAACGCAAAGGGGAAATCAGTAAGAGAATTTTATCAAATCACTAAAAATGAATGTGGAACAATAAACGTTACTCAAAATCTAACACTTGTCGGCCAAGTAGTGTCGACATCATAGGTTTCCAAGTTTCCATTTAGTAAAATATTTAGTTCCACTTGTCACCACATCATACTCTTTTTTGCCAAGCTGTAAGTATCGCTTTTTATTGTTTAACTTAGTGAATCAGTACAATAGGATTTAGAAAATACAACAAAAAAATATTTTAAAATTTATTAAACATCGCTCCAAGTGCTCAATGCGGTTGCCATCACAACCTTCCCATACAATTATTTGTTCAAGTGTTCACATAATTTTAAATAAATAATTCGACTAGGTTACTTTCGTTGTACGTATTATAGACTGGTAGTTACTTCATTGCTCCTCAAATCTGGAACGTTAAGTGTAAAATGTCTGTTACAGCTACATTCTATGGGACCTCCTAATTTACCTTTGGCAATACAAATGTTTGGTGAGCGATATTTCTCATCTGTACTCTTTTTCTTACCTCTGGGTATTGTGTGAGTACCATATATCGATCTAATACCTCCGTATACATGATTATCATTATCTATAACTTCGTTTTTATTATAATTATTATAGGTCCTTTGGTACATATCGTTTCTATATAGTTCTTCATGGTATTTCTTGTCCATTTCTTTGTTAAACATTATGGTTGAATAGTTGTTTGGTTCGGAACTTGATTCGTTGTCAGTGCTTAGTGTTTCGTTGACGTATCGTTGTGACATCCATACGTATCTCGCCATTGGTTCTTCAGGACCCCATAATCGGGATGGGCGGAACGCTGATGCTAATTTCTGGAAATGAATAATGATTTTGTAAGTTTATGGATATTCTTCTTCATCTTCTTCGTGTCGCTGGCACGACAGTTGGTTACATTTGGGTAGCCTAAAGCCTTGCCACTAGCCAGTTTATGGATATTGGAAAATATATACTTAGTTCACACGAAGTAAAGTCAAAGCAATGTTCTAGTTTTTCAACATTCATAATGGCACAATAGGTAACCACAATAACCTTGCTTGACTCATTTTCTGAATTAGAAAGTTTAGCTTCTAAATCAGGAATAAACGAGTAATGCAAAACCTGAAAAGAAATCATAGTCTTATCTTTATGAACCCCTTATACTATAGGGTCAACTGCCTCAACGAAGTGATGCCACATCAATCAGTCCAATCCTACTTGCATCCAATTATCACCATAAATAACCTATTATTTAAAATGATACTCACTGTAACTAAATTAAACTGCTCCTCCTTAGCAACAGCCACTGCTGCCAGCATGACCATGACCACTAATATTACTACAAATACTGCCAACAAAGGCCAGAGCGTGAGACCGTGTCCCCAGGATGCCCTCAGTAGGGACCGGAGCCACCAGCCCGAGACTCCAATAAAGAGGGCAGGGGTCAGCCACCAGGTGGCCACCCAGAAGTATGGGAGTCTAACCCCTGTGAGGAATTCTATGTCTACTGTGAGGTAACACCAACCTGGAATGGGAGAACAATACAATAATTATTAGTATAATTGTTACGTAAGGATCGTTATAATATGATGGAGGATTTGTGATTCCATCGTCGTTATCCCTTCAAGGAGATTAAGTAATTCGACTATATAAATAGACGAAAAGTATCATCAATACTTGGGCATATACCACTAGGTCCTACAAAGAGTGAGACGATATGTAACCGTTGTGTTTGAGGACACTGTTAGACATTATTTATTCTAGATGTAACAGACTTTTTTTTTCCCATATGTTTAAGATAGTAATGTAAAATTTGGAAGTTATTTAATCAACACGACAACCCATGTCATATGTAACAGGTTAAACGCAAACGTAAAAGGTGTTCATAATCATGAGTACAATATGAGGGGTTTATTGTATTCATACAACTTTACCTTCAGGTTTTGATTTTATTATGTTACACGTTGTCTGTGATAATGATAACTGTTAGAGCAAATTTAAAGTAAGCCAAAAACGAAAGTATTACATAATTTGACTTACCATAAATAAACACAAATCCAACCACCTCAACTGCTGATGTAAACACTGCCAGTACTGGTACCACCAGTTCATCAAATATGGTGGCTACTTCCAACCCTCGGGCCAGTACAGCCACGGTGAGGGCAGTGCCAACTGCTGAGGTGGCGCAGGCGAATACCCGCCAGTGATCGCCGGTCGTTCGGTGGAGCTTGTCGTAGATCGGGTATAGGAGTATCAACTGGAACAAGAAAAAATAGTGGGGCTAAGGTTTGGAATTCACATATAAATAACTTCTATTGTATTCAGATGTGGGAAGGTAATACAAATTAAATATCGTGGGCTCTGTGCCATATGTTGCAAGTCTGTAACATAATACTAAAGGCATAATACAACTTTATATGACGGACTAGTTTTTGCCCGCGATTCCGCCCGCGTTGATATCAGTATCGCGTAAATAAGTAGCCTATGTATGACCTTCTACATATCTCAGGTTATATATCTGCCAATTTTCATGATGATCCGTTTAACCGTTTTAGCGTGAAAGCGTTACAGACAGACAGACAGACAGACAGTTACTTTCGCATTTATATAATAGTGTGATTATTAATGGCAGTTGTTTCACTCATTCAATGTTATTCTGCATAAAATCTGATTATTAATATTACTTTTCCAATTTGTTTAGAGATTTTGTTAAGAGCAGAATATAATAGTCATGTCAGCCTTATGGTTTTTCTAGTTCACAGCTTTGAGGGATCTTTGGTGAGATCTTGAGGAATCTCAAGATTGTCACTCATATTTTATAAGAGATATCATGATTACGACATATTTTTTTTTCAAACAGTTTGAGTGCTGCTGATTAAATACTATCATGATTGTAAGACCTTTACAGGTAAATTACTAAAATAATATAATACATACCACACTAATAATACCCGAAAAGAAAACAACTCCAAAGGCAAGCAGCGGCCATTCCTTATTCCTTCTCTCAGACACAGAAGATTGGTATATTAAGACTAGAATTGATATGAAACTGGTGTCTTTCCTGTTGTTCCCTCCAATGGACTCCCAGAGAAGCACCCATAACCAGCCAGCGAATATGCTTGTCATTATCACAAGGGCGGATGTCCTGAAACAGAAACGAAAATATAGGTTAGAAAGGGTTGTAATTATGTTTTCTTTTATAACATTTAAGGTTATGGCTGATTTGGTTTTGATACCACGGTGCAAAAAATTTAGAAAACAATCGTGAGAAAGAAAATCAAAAGCTTCAAGGATATGCAAATTTCTTCCTCAAAATGTTTCCAAAATTCCAAAAAATCAAATATAAAGAATATGTGACATCCACCACACCCTGGTGGTTCACGGCCTGCTACCTGACAAAAAGGAGGGCCCTGTGTCCCAGCAATGCTAGCATTCTATGATCATAGTGTTTGCATTATTTTTGTACTTTCAAGAGGTCAATGTATAAATCCAGTGTGGTCTTTCTGACTGCTTGTGCAAAAGTTCACCATTTTTTAAATAGTACTGTGTAAGCCTGATGCAACCTTCACTATTTTCATAAACTTAACTACGTAATACGATGTAAGCATGCCTTGGTGATAATAAATAAGGTAACTAACACCTACAAGTAAATAAAATATCTTACCATCGAACATCGGAATGTCTGTAAACAGATCCACCCGCACTGGTCAGGTATCCACTGACAATTTGCGTCGACATTAGCGCCTGTACCAACGTACTGTGCCAAATATAAGGCTGCTGTAGCGATGTCCATTGAATGCATGATTCGAACATCGAATCAAGAACTGCGGTCTTAGCCAGAAATGAAGTCAGAAAAATGGCGATAACTACGACGATTATGGTCAAGAAGGCAAGTGCCGTTTTCAAGGTTTTGTGAAGGCGGTATAAACTGAAAAAAAGAAAATATTTGTGTTTTAGTTAGTCCGTTGTCATATATATCTTTCAAAGAATAATACAATTAATTAAGTAAAGTTAGTTTAGAACTTAAAAATTGTAGTTTTGATAAAAAAGATGTTGTATGTTGTAACATCAAGAACTTGCAGGTACCATTTATTTGAACAACATAAAGTCAAATTAATGAATATATTTGTCAATTGGGTATGTGACAAAACTGGGTGGAAAATCTTTCATAGTTGATACTAGAGACGCTGGTGTCCAGCAAAAGAAGGGTTTCCATAGCTGGACTCAAGCATTTTAAAAATGTGCCTTGCAGCTTAACAATGTACCTAACGGGGTCACAATGTACCTAACGGCGTCACAATGTATCCCGTTGCTTCACAATGCGCCTCGCGGCTTCACAGTCTTCCTTTCAGTTACACCATGCGCCCCACGGATTCCCAATGTTCCGCGCGTTTTCACAATATGCTACGCGCTTTCACAATGTACCTAGTGGCTTTAGACATACGCCTCACGGCTTCTCATACGCCTCGCGGCATCGCATACGTATCGCGCAAAAATATGTAGTTATTTCAATCCCCATCCGTCTTTTATCTATTCTGTTAAAAGGTTTCACGTGCACATTGTTGAAGTCTACTTTGTCAGTAACGTTACCTGAAATGCGTGGATGTATGCACAATAGAGGTATTTCGACTAATCCTTCTTTGTTACGAGTACTGTATTCACATAGGATTCCTAAAACACGTCATGGAATTGATGGAGCTTCATTCCATTGCACGCGTAGACTGAAATGGGTTTCCAAGAAATCTGTTTGTAAAATTAAAAGCGTGGAAAATAGAGTTGGAATAAAATTAGGGTGGATAACGTTTTTTGTTTACTTTTACATTGAATAATCCAAGTTTTTGGACGTTAAAAAGGCTCAATTTTTATCAATTCGTATTTTCTGGTTTACTTGTTAAATACAGACATTTCTATCTATCTATTATATAAAAGCGAAAGGTTATTCATTCAGCCACTGATTAATTATGAAATCACAAAAACTGCTAGACTTATGAAGGTAAAATTTAGCACCTAGTTAGATTATGAGTAGGAGACAGAGAGAGAGAGACATAAAATGATACAGCTAAGAAACGATTTTACAAAGTCGTTGTAATCCTTGGGCCATTATGGTTGAAATTTGGTTCGAAAATACACCAAAAGGTTATTTTTTGGTGGTGAAGGGGTGTCAAAATTTGTATGGAAGAATCTTAACGCTTGGTAAGATTAAATTGAAACTCCGCATTAAAAATTTTGATAAAAATTTGTCAGGTTTTTTTTAAAAATCAACCCCAGATGGAGTCTAAAGGGGTGATGAAGTTTTGATGGGAGGACATTACTTGCTTGCTTTTATTTACTTGGAAATCGATACAAACCTAAAAATTTTCTTAATTTCATTATCAACCCCCAACGGGAAGAACAGTGGAACAGTTGCGCTGATCCTGTGGTCTCAGCAGCAAAGATGCTTGGCTTATTACGTGACGATTCCTGGAGTATCAACTAAATCCGCGCGGACGAAGACGCGATTAAAACCAACTTCATTTTGACGAAACAGGCTATTATATAGTCGTTCAAGGTGTACAACTGTACAAAATACCCAATTGACACCCGGAAAACTCGACCCAATTTATATAAATAGACACATTCTAAAAAAAACCGGCCAAGTGCGAGTCGGACTCGCGCACGAAGGGTTCCGTACCATTAGCTATAAAAAACGGCAAACAAATCACGTTTATTGTATGGGAGCCCCACTTAAATATTTATTTTATTCTGTTTTTATTATTTGTTGTTATAGCGGCAACAGAAATCATCATCTGTGAAAATTTCAACTGTCTAGCTATAACGGTTCATGAGATACAGCCTGGTGACAGACAGACGGACAGCGGAGTCTTAGTAATAGGGTCCCGTATTTACCCTTTGGGTACGGAACCCTAAAAAGACATACTTATTTGGCCAAATTTCAGCACGTTTAGTTTCTACAAATTATACTAATTGAGCTAAATTATTGTGAACTTGTCATTTCGTGATTGTTACAAAACAGAAAACAGACGACACCGTTTTGTTTTAAATATTGGATGTAATTGGACTGCTTTTAAAAATAATTACTAATGATTTATGTATACTAATTTGATGTAAACAAGAACAATTTGTCTGCTTTTTGAAGTAAACTGGAATTATGGCACTATTTTTAATTACTTTGTTTTGTAGAATTTGAAATTAAAATAATTATGAGACACGCTGTGAGATAATTTTTTCATTGATTTAATAGTACTATGTTTCAGTCTAGGTTCAAGATGTAAAAACTTAAAAGTTATTGTGCATTTTCATACAATTTTAAAATTGAAAACGGTCTGCAATACTGGGATTTTTATTTTTTTTCTTTTTGCTAAAGTAAATTAAATTATAAAGAAAATATTCTAAAGAGTTTAATTTAATATAATGAGCTCATAAAACTACTCAATTCAATTTAGATATTCTTTAAAAATACCAAATGTTCTTTCACAAAATTCTAACTTAAAAGCCTAAAGAATTTCTAACAAATGGCTTATTACAAACGAAGCAAGAAATATTACATGTAATAAGAGTATTATTACTCACAGAATGGGCACGAAGAACCATAGAAGAAATATTAAAATCGCCATTATGCCAAGATACTGAGGATATTCCGTGAATGGCGCCAAAAATGTTGAACTGAAAGTTATAAAATAATATCTGTTAGGTAAGATTATGGGCGTTAATCGTGTTTTTAATGAAGGAGTTTTAGGGCCCTTGAAAATTACAATAGTTGGTATTGTAGCAGCTGGTCTAATAGGAATTGCCAGGGAATTTATTCGATACAGTCACCACGGCCCTGGACCGCAAAGGGCATTTGGAGGAAAACGGATGGGTTTTAAGTCAGTAAGAGTCTGATACTCTCTACTGCTCCGCCCAGAGCGGAACGAGTCATTTGATGATTCCCATCCTTAAACAAAAGGTCTAATAGGAAATACATGCAAGACATGCCACTTATGCCTCAGGATGCCAACCCTCGTCTTGTTGGTCACCAATGTCACCAATATACAGGGTGCAACAGAAGTAACGCAAAACAAGAAAAGTAACATTGCAACAACTTTTATCATAGGACCAAATTGTAAAAAAAGTAATTGTTCAGTTATGTCTGCATATCTCGACAAAGTTTACTGAACTGCTGATTTTATTAGCAATTTCAGGTTTGCTCTCATACTAAAAGCAGTTACTAACGATGTGTACAGTTACTGATTTTTAAGTTGTGTAACACGTTGAATGTGATAAGTAAGTTTTATTTTTCCTTTTATATACTAGTTTATAAGTTATCATTTTTCACTATATGATAGTCCAGACTCGGGAAGAATGGAAGGAAGGAAAGGAGGCCTTTGCCCTGCAGTGGGACGGAAAAGGTTAAAAATAAATAAATAAAAATAAAAAATAACTACATGATAGTATTCTTTGTCTTGTACAAAGCTAATACTACTGATTTTGTTAACCTTTATGGTTAACCAAATCAATATTCAAAAACAAAGCAATATTCTGCAATAAAACTTAATTGAAAGAGTTATGTTTTACGATCAATTTATATACATACTTGAAACACTCGGTTGCGTTCATTTTGTTTTCATATCCGTTCTGAAACATAAATTATGTAAGTAATAAAATAGATATAATAAAATGTTTTCATATTTGTTTAGGGAGTTTATTCTAAATAAATATCTAAATCGCGTTGGAAAAAAAAAACTAAGATCATTTTTCTTCCAATGCGACTTAGACGGTGAAAATGTCAAAAAAACATTAATTTAATTATTATTTTTCCTATTCGAAGCAAATATTCATGATTAGTATACTTAACAAATATGAATATTTACTAAGAATAAGAAACAATAATTATAATTAAATAAATGTACCTTTGATGACTTTAACTATTGATGTGCAACATAGTTAAAGTCATCAAACGCACAGCTAACTCAGCAAAAATCTACAACGATGAGGCATTTTCGTCTGCTTTCTAAAAATAATCAACCTTAAAGTATACCTCATTTTACAGAGCAGTTGTAAACAAAGAGGCTTACCGGAGTTATGTGCAGTTTAGTGCAATCCTTCAAAGGGAAGGAGCCCTTGCCTATCCACACGAGATAAGCTGACGACAGAGCGACGTACATCATATAATACACGCAGCATACGTATGACGTCAGCACTTTTAAATGGCCGACACCTGGAAATGTACATAGATTATAATATTATGGATTTATGACCAAATTAAAACTGATTTATTTTATGTGGTTTGAGTGACAACTGTAAGTCATCGGAAGTTATGGACATCGTCAATTGTTTGAAACAATACGTTTGTTATAGCATGAAAATAGTGGCATATTTGTGGTTTTATTTTGACTTCATTCTTATAGATTTGAAGGCAGAATCCAGTCCCAGGCATTCTTCACTAGTCAACCAAAGGTGATGAGCTAACATGGCAGGTGCATTGTTTAATCAGTTAGAAGAAAAAATATAATAATCAACCATATCATGATTTAAAAAATCTAGTAACTTAAATAGGAGAAAATATTAAAAAACCAGCCAAGTGCGAGTCGGACTCGCGCACGAAGGGTTCAGTACCATTGACTATAAGAAATGGCAAACAAATCATATTTGTAGTATGGGAGCCCCACTTAAATATTTATTTAAGTCTGTTTTTAGTAATTTTTTATATCGGCCACAGAATCATCTGTGAAAATTTTGACTGTCTAGCTAACACGGTACATGAGATACAGCCTGATGACAGACAGACGGACAGCAGAGCCTTAGTAATAGGGTCCCGTTTTACCCTTTGGATACAGAACCCTAAAAATGACGCGAATGACACGACATCAAAAGATCCTATGCTCTCATATCCAGAGGATGTAATGATATTTAGGACGTGTTAGGTGTTCGCAACGATTATTTTGCTAAGGTTCAATTTACACAATAAGTATATTGTTTGTTAATGATAAAGTGGCTTGCGAAGCATTCCCAGTAACCGCATTTAAAAAGGTATCAAACTATAACCAGATAAAATATTGTTCTGGATTTCCTTTTGCGTTAAATACCAAGAATGAATCAGTGGTATATTATGTATTAGAACTCCAAGAGCTGAACACATAAGAAATACCACTGCAGCTATGTGAGCATTATAATCGGATTCAACGCTGTACACACAAGGTAGGGAGCTGAGTTTTATCTACCTGTTGGCTTAACTTGATACCAATGTATTATACTGTCTACATGTTTACATGGCATACATATTATAATGTCTTGTGATGTGTACGTAGACTGCGGTTTTAGTTTAGCCATCCTGAGTTAAGAAGGATAAATCAGTTTCTGATGATATAATAATGAATATGATGTTAATAGATTTCATCAAGGTTTGAAAAAAAATTTTTTTTGAAAATTTGTCCACAATTGGCGAAGAAATCGGTGATTGATCATACAAAAAAAAGTACATACAAGTACAGTCTCACTTATAACCTCCTCCTTTTTGAAGTCAGTTGAAAATCACCCAAAACCATAAACATAAACTTTTCTTTACGACTGAATCTTGTTGCTTGCAATTTGTGCTAGTAACAAGGACCTCCACGACCCATTAACTGGGTAACACGGTACTTCTTGGCAAAACTGGAGTCAGATATTCTGGCCATCATGACTGCCTTATATCTACAAATGACAGCCGGGACCATAGCCAGGACCAATGGCTTAACGTACTTTCCGAGGCACGGAGGAGTCTCGGTATGTTAAGATGGTCACCCATCCACAGACCGACCTTGTCAAGCGTTAACCGTAAAAATCTAACTGTGTGGCTGGTATTATTTAGCCACGAGCTCCATTTGATTTACTTTGATGTCAAGAATCACAGGAAAACGTTTCCCAGAACAATAGACTTATACGACAAGTGAATGTATATTATCAGAAAGTCTTTTGTCACAGTGGACTCTCACCTCTCAAAATGGGCACAGCCCTCCACACTCCCACAGGGTCCTGCTGGCTCAGTTGCCCCATGGCAAGCTGCAGCAGCGTCGTTGGCAGCCCCGCAGCCAGGAGCCAGAAAGAGTAGACCACCAGGTACGGAACTGCTCCATACCTGAAGGCCTCCTTCGGGAGACGGACTGAGTTGAACAGCGTCAGAGATATTGCTATGGTGCATAGCTGTGTTTTGATGAACTCGCATGTTGATTTCAGTGTCTGAAAAGGAAAAAGTTTACATAAATTTTCATTTTGCAAAAAATAAAGTTTTTTTTTATTGGCTAAGAGACAATATTCTAAGCGCATACCGCCTGAAAAAAGGCCTGACCTCCAACGACATATGCATTTTAGGAGCACCTAGGACTATCTATGTTAACGAACATATTATTATAACTCTCCAGAAGAAGCAGCTGTTACGTGAAACCCGTGAACTGGCGAAGAAGTATGAGTACAAATTCGTTTGGATAAAGCATGCTACCATTCTCGTAAAGCGGTCGGAAAATTCCTCTACTATAGCCATTAAATCCTCAAACGATTTATGTAAAATTAGACCACTCAATAATATTTAAATCAAAACATAACAATAATATATACTTTTTATCGTAATACTTTACATCGAAACTCACATAATGGCAAACATTGGGAATGATCTTAGTGTCTACTACCAAAATAGTAGAGGTCTGCGCTCAAAACTAAACACTGTTTACATGAATATTCTCTCTAATTGTTACAATATTATAGTTTTAACTGAGACATGGTTAATCCCTGCCATTAGTAATAGTGAATTTATTGATGATCGTTATGTTGTGTTTCGTTGTGATCGTAATAGATCTGCAACTAACAAATCAGATGGAGGAGGTGTGCTGGTTGCCGTGCTACGTGATTACAATCCTGTCTGTATTCCTTTACCTACGCAGAGTACATTTGACAATCATTATGAACATGTAGTTGTCGCAATTCCTAGTAGTAACAGGACTTCACTAAGTATCGTCAGCGCAGTTTACATACCTAATAATTCACCGCTTGGGGTCTACAAATTGCATTTCGAAAGCATGGATTATGTTATAAACTCGACAAATGTTGATGGTTTGCTGTTGCTAGGAGATTATAACATTCCTATGGCCCAGTGGTCAAAAACCGATCCCTGTCTGGAATTCTTAAGATGCCTGGGCACGTCTTCTGTATGTCAACGGTTAAGAGACTTTCAGACTGTTCACGACTTGAAGCAATATAATCACGTTACTAATTCAATTGGGCGCATACTTGACCTACTCCTCTCCAATAATGATTGCGGTGTTTACAAACCCAACCAAGACCTGCTTCAAGCAGATAATCATCATCCTCCATTTTTTGCCCTGCTCTCATTAAATATTAACGTCAACTCAATACCCAAACAACATACTAAAAGGTATAATTTTCGTAAGGCCGACTATCAGCTTATTAACCAGGATCTTGAGGAAATCGATTGGGACTCGGTTTTAGATGGCCAGTCTGCTGAATCGAGTGTGGATGTTTTCTACAACTACGTATACGGTATAATAAAAAATCGTGTTCCTCTATCTAAGCATAAAAACCCTAACTTCCCTGTTTGGTTCTCGAAATCTCTCATTCGTATATTCAATTATAAAAAGAAAGCCTGGTGTAAGTGGAAAACTTACGAAAACTTATCGGACTACGAAGTATTTTCTTCTTACAGAACTCGTTTTAAAGTCGAATGTAATAAGTGTTATGTTACTTACATGAAAAGTGTTGAGGACAGTATTCCGCTTAACGTTAAACATTTTTGGATATACATGGCTAATCGCCGAGGCAAGTCGAGTGTCCCAGGGCGTATGTTTTATAAAGGTGTTATTTCTAGTGACCCTAATAAAATATGCAACCTTTTTTCAGATTATTTTCAATCAGTTTATGAACCAATTAGTCTAACACCCGGCTGGTGCCCGTCACCTGCTCAATCTAACTCTAGCAACACCTCCCTTCATACCTTACATTTCTCCGACCCTTTGGTTCGCAAACAGTTACAGCTGTTGGACATTACTAAAGGCCCGGGACCTGATGGGATACCTCCATGCTTTTTGAAATGGACTTCAGATACCATTTTCTAAACCTGTAACGATTATCTTTAACAAATGTATTCAGGGTGGTATATTTCCTTCAGTCTGGAAAAAATGCAAATTTAGTTACTGTCTACAAAAGTGGCTCTAGGCAAAATGTCGAAAACTATAGACCTATTTCCCTTCTTTGTGCTTTAGCTAAACTTTTCGAAAAACTTGTGCATCTAAAAATTTACCCTTTCATTAGTCAACAATTGGTTCCTCAACAACACGGTTTTGTAAAAAATGAATCTACTGCTACTAACTTAATTATATTCACGAATCATCTTTTTAAAAATATGGATGCAAGAGCTCAAACGGACACCGTTTGTACAGACTTTAAAAAAGCTTTCGATAGAGTTGATCACGAAATTTTGCTGAACAAGATTGCATTCAATGGAATTAGAGGCAATTTGTTGCGTTGGTTTCAGTCATATATCAGTAATCGCAATCAAACTGTTGTGAGTAATGGATATCATTCTGACACCTTTCTTGCTACCTCCGGAGTCCCCCAGGGATCGATCCTTGGCCCCTTATTATTTTTGCTCTACATAAATGACATCGGCTACTGCTTTCGAAATAGTGACTTCTTGATGTATGCTGATGACCTCAAAATATTTAGAAAAATTCTAACGATCGATGATTGTTATCTCTTACAGGATGACCTCAATAGGTTTTCTGACTATTGTAAAATAAATAAGTTAAAATTAAGTATAGCTAAATAATTATAACTAACGATGTTTTTATTTTTAGTGAAATTCATGTACTTTACATGAATTTTACTAAAAATAAAAACATCGTTAGTTATAATTATTTTCTTTGCAATGAAATGCTTCTTAGAGAGACTCAGATCAGTGACCTGGGTATCTTATTGGACTGTAAACTACACCTTAATCTACACATTGATAAGATTATTGCCAAGGCATTTCAAATGCATCATCTTATAATGAGATCATCGCTAGACTTCAAGCGACCAGCCACTTTCCTGTATCTATTCAATTCTATAATCCGACCACAAATTGAGTATGCCTGTATGATATGGGACCCTTACTATGATAAATACAATCTCGCCTTGGAAAAAGTACAGCGCAAGTTTTTAAGATCAATGCAGTTTAGATGCCATATAGAACGTAGTTCATATATTGAGTCCTTGGATAAGTTTAATCTTCTCACGTTGGAATCAAGGCGCCTCTTGCTTCAAACAATGATGCTTCATGATCTGTTGCATAATAGAATTGATTGCTCTGATATAGTCAACAATTTATTTTATGTTGTGCCCAGAACAGTTATACGGCGAGAGTCGCGCGTCTACCCGCTCTTTGCTACGACACCTTGTCGTACACATGCGGGTGAAAGGGCGCCTCTCCATAGAATGGTCAAAACCTACAATGAACATTTTGTAAATATAGACATTTTTGCTTTGGACCGCCAAAAATTTAAAAAACTTTTAGTTGATAGTCTGCATTTGTGTAACTAGTAGTGTTTTTGTTGTCTAGTGTTTGTTTTGTTTATAGCATTAATTTGTTTTCTTGTCTCTTCCTTTCTTTGTTTTAAATTACTATTATGTTTGTCTTCCTATTCATGCTGTTGTAATTTTAAAATATTGTGTCTACACTGTATCATTAAGCTAAGTAATCCGTGGAAACGTCGTGGATTGTACATTAGCCTACTTTTAATTTGTAGTAATATTTACTGTAACAAATATTGTACAATTGTTTGTTTTCCCTAAATAAATAAATAAAGAAGTAGGTGTGCTAATCAGAGAGCCAATTCTACTATTATTTTTAAGCAACGTTCGGAGTCGAATTTAAGTCACAATCTATCAAAAAAGACTCAATTTCCATACAATTTTTGACAGATTTCAACTGACATGCGTCGTTTAAAAATTAATAGAATTAGCACCCAGGTTCTTGCAGTTTTTGTTTTAGATATTATTATCATCTGCCTAGCCTTTTCCCAACTTTAATGGGGTTGGCTTCCAGACAAACCGGATTCTGCTGAATACCAGTATTTTTCGCAGCGGCTGCTCACCAGACCTCCACAACCAATTAACTGGGGAACAAGGTATTTCTAATTGGCAAAACTAGAGTCAGATTTACTGGTTTCAGATATTATTATAAATAGCTAAAATTGATTGCATGTTTGCACAAAAAAAAATAACAATAAAAATAGCATAATCTACTTTACACCCTGGAAAAATACATGGTTTCAAAGGGATATATCGATTAGCTTTCTTTTTCCTAAGTAGAACATCTGTGTTTATAATATCAAGGTTCATATTACTCTAATTTCGTCCATAACAACAAAGCATTGATACAAGTTTTTTCTTCATTCAGAAAAACGCCTCATTTATTCCGGAACGTTTACACATTTATGTCAAGTTCTTAACATTGTGACTTGAACTTCCTACTTAGTAGCACAGGCCTCTAATTAGAGCGGAACAAATCTCTTTGACATCTCTAACAGGCATATCTTTTTAATTAGTCAAATGCCATTGTAATGGGGGGAACTCAGGTGCGCGGTTTTTAAATTATTTGCTTACACTTACTGCGATCCTTAGACATTTTTCTTTCAAATAATATAGAAAGCAACATGTATTTCACGGCTAAACATAGTTATGGTTCTAGAGACAACTTCATCATGGATAGTTTAAAGGACAGATCGTAAACTGAATCATTTTCTTACTATACGCTGTTGTTAAAACGTTGTAGAATGCCAGGGATGCGGAATTTGTTCAACAGAGTCACCGCGGCCCTGGAACGCAGAGGGCATGAGGAGGAGCACGGATGGGTTTTTTTCAGTAGGAGTCTGACACTCCCTTCCACTCCACCCAGAGGAAGAAGTCATTTGATGACTTCCCATCCATAAAAATCCATGAACCGAGTGTGTTTATGAAACACAGCGTCTTGGAAAAGTGAAAGCTGGAGTCGGTGGACAAATCCGTACCCGGTGGCCGGCCAAGATCTAAGGACCATTTTTACACGTATCGTTCTGTTCCCATTGGCATTTATGGTGGCGCGGTTGGTGTAGGTATGGTTATTATATCGCGCAGAAGGAGGCTGCGGAAAGGGAGAGATAGATGTCGAGTGTTCTCCTGGCCCGCTGCAGGCGCACTGGGCGTTAGAGGAGGGCATACACTGCCCTCCTTCGGCCGCCCTAATTGGGTCTAGGAGTGGCGGACTTGGGGACGTCCGTTGCCCCCCATTCAACCGGACCCGAGGTGGCGGCGCGTGGTGTTCCCGTGCGCCTCCCTGACGTCGCTGGGTGAGTCAAACACCTCACTCCCCCGCTGACGAGAGGTGGCCCGCATCAGCCATCTCGTTTCCCAACCTTTTTTTTTTGGATGGGAAATCATCAAATGACTCCTGTCACTTTGGGTGGAGTGGGAGGGAGTGTCAGACTCTTACTGACTAAAACCCATACGTGCTCCTCGTAGTGCCTTTTGCTTTCCAGGGCCGCGGTAACTTTTTCGAACAAAATCCGCAACTCGTTTCCTAACCTTCTGTACAACTCTTACATCACAGCTCCGGTTCTCCAGTCCAGTGGTTCAAATCTGTCTTTTTGCTACTTTGTAATGATCCTACCGTTTCGTCATAGTTTCGATGACAAGTGATTGATTACGTGAGATCAAACAAGTGGGTAGTTACATAATTAGAATGGTTTGGAGTTAAAGTTTAGTCTTCGTTAGTTCTTGGATGGGATAGTGAATTTTCAAGATTTTTGAAGTCTTGACCGATTCCTTATATGTGATATTTTTGAACTTGGAATCGCTCTTTATCAGCTTCAGTTTACTTTCGTCTTTTAGTAAAAGCACTCTCCTTTATCATCAGTCAATAGAGTTGATTTTAGCAATTGTTCTAAAAGTCACTGTCGACAATATTTTAAAACTGAGCTACAGGGGATTTTTTTCATATTAAAAATGACAAATAATCCCCTAGGTAGAAATAAACAATGAAGAAATGTTCCACAATAGGCTAATGCAACATGGTAATAGTTATTTATGATATTAGTGCGGTAAGTTGGTTTTTACAAACGTGTAGGAATGAAAGCACGAGACGAAGTCGAGGGCTTACCATTGTCACGAGTTTGTAAAAACCAAATCCGCACGTGTGTCATACAACATTTTTCGACACATTTGCGAGAAAACAGTACAATAAGTAATGAAACAAACTTTTTGTCTTTAGAAATCAATCGGAAAGTCGCAACAATCTTTGCCGTTTCTAATCTGAAAATGACGCGAATTTGCAAAGGGCGCCACATGCGCTTGGTGAAAATTAGAACTTCATCTTTCATTTACTTTTATTTATCTTCTCTCATTTCTCTTTAGTATTAAAATGAGACAAACCAAACGTATGCAGCAAAAGCGCTTCCAAGGAGGTTCGATCATTCGGCTTATTCATTCTCGTGATGAAACTCCTTGGTGGAATTCTTATTAATTTTTATGGAACTTAAAAAAAACCGTAAAAAATACGCACGAGACTATACAACGGAGTATGTGGTAAAATATGTACTTAGGTGAGAGTACCTATTTTACCGCACGTTTCATTGTGTGGCGCATAATTTTTAACTTTTGAACAATGCATACAGGTTTCGTAAATGCATTTTTTGAGCAAATGTGTTGAAAATGGTATTTATTTTAAGGTAATTTTGGTAGCTAGATGAGGCCAGTGTTTCCTAGCTGACTGACTCTGAGAAGAAACACCGAAACAAACTCAGAGGTTAAAGTCTCTTTTAAGGTCCATACAATCCGTACTGGTCAAATCGTATGAGTACCATGCAGGGTAATGTCTGAGGTGGCTTTTTGAGGAAAGTTCCACACAGATTTTAGTGAACCTGTTCAGACAGTGCAAGCATTTGATAATTATCGTGTAGCTCAAACTTAAGGAGTTCAACTAACTTAACACACTCACAACAAAGATAAAATATATAATTCGTATTATAATAAAATTATGCACAAGAATTTGTATGCAATGACTACATCCTGTCATTTGCTAACGGTATAGTCAGCAAAAAAACGCACAGCCGTTAGTTTACTGAAAAATACCAAAAATTGTTTCTGAATTAAGTAAAATTATTTCATTTAATTAATTAGTGCAGTGGCGTGTTTTTTGCCTATTAACCTTACTTAGAAAAAGTTATAGCTTTGTTTTATTTTAAAATGGATTTGCAGCATAATATTATTTCGTACTGACTTTAAAATATACTACCTTAAAATTTTTATACAGACTGAAAAAAATACTTAAGTTTCTACGACTTCGGTCTTGAAGGTTTAATCGTTACAGAGTTATTTTTCATTGACCGGCCAATTTTATTTCAGGCATCAGAGGGCAATTCTGCTAATTTTTAAGCAACGTTCGCATTATGCATTATTGCGAACGTTGCTTAAAATAGTAGAATTGGCACTGTGGTATCTATCAAAGACACTATTTATACCAAAAGACACTACTAAAATAAAAAGAAAAAAAACTGCAGTTCAGTACATTTGTGCTCGCCTAACTCGGAAAACTGTGTCCCTACAGTTTGCCGAGTAAGGCGAGCAAAAATGTTAAAACAGCTGTTTTTCTTCTTGGTTTAATTTTTCTTTTCTTTTCTTTTTGATCATAAATTGATTTTCATACCTATATAAAAAACCCTTTAATATTTTTACATCAACCAGAAGACATAATTGTAAGCTGTGTCTTTGTCAGTTTCTTATTGCAAAGCAAACTAGTCTAAGTGGACGTTTCACGCAAAATGGCCGTACCATACAGTTCAGAGGATAAACAGCAACCAAATGATTTTAAAACCTTATAAACCATAGGCCTCGTAAACTAACCACGGCCAGCCGACAGCGGCGGTTGCATTTGTGGTCGCGACAAGAGTTAATGAACTTTACCTACAGTAAATACATAATAGTTTACACCCACATTATTTACTTTTCCGTTAGTTCCACTGATTTATCGAATGGATACGTCGGACATACCTTACGGCTTACCGAGTCTGAAAAACAGGTAGGTATCTGCCCGGAACCGGAGTTCAACATCACGATATATTGTTTTTGTTCGCTATATTATAAGTATTTTTCCTTTTCTTCTTGGTATTTTTTAAATAATTTCTATGTGAGTCAGAAAAGTCGACGACCTTTATGTGATGTGCGGATGCGCCGTATAGAATTAATTCGTTTTAATTAATAGATAAAACCTTTATTTTGTTCAAGTTTTTAAACTGAATTTAAGGTATTTGTAACAGTCTATCTATGTATTACGTATGTCACCAATTTATTGTTTTTTTTTGTTTTTTTAACAGTCTGCTGAAAAGTGTTCTGAAAGTCATCATCTGCCTAGCCTTTTCCCAATTTTATTTGGGTCGGCTTCTTGTCAAACTGGATTCAGCTAAATACCAGTTTTTCACGTGGAGCAGCTGCCTGTCATACCTCCACAACCCATTAACTGGGTAACACGGTACTTCTTGGCAGAACTGGAGTCAGTTTTTTTTTTGGATTCTGACAATCCTTAACGACTGCCAAAGATCTACAAATGACAGCCGGGACCAACGGCTTAACGTTTCTTCTCGGTATGAAAAGATGGTCACCCATCCATCGACCCGCGTGGCTGTTATTATTTAGTCACGAGCTGAAAGTGTCTGCTGAAAAATACATAGGTGTTCAAAGTTTGTAAACATATAGCTATGAGAAGTCTTATTTCCAAACTATCAATCAGACAGTTACCGTAAGCGTTCAAAGTAACAGTTGGGCAACTTAAAAATAGTCTGCAATAACGAACATAGTGAGTGTCTATGACAATACTAATTATATAAAACATTCATCATAATATTGTATTAGAATGTTAGTGTTAAGACACAATAAACACAGATCATTGTTGAATGTTATTAGTTTAATATTATGAGGTCTAGCACGACTTGGCTTCAGCATTCCAGGGCATTTTGGAAAACGAATAGGTACATGTATATTTCTAAAAATGAATCTTTTTCGTATTCAAATGATATCAATACTTTTGGTTATGAATAGTCTATTATTTATTTATTTATATTTATTAATACATACTTTATTGTACACCAAAATATAGACACTTATATAGAAAGACAAAAAAAAAAAAATATACCTTGGTGGCCTTACACTAATATATGTTGCCTATGTTCCTTCAAAATGGATTTACATACTGACTACGTTTAATTTTAGAAGTTTTGATTTTGCAATAGTCTCTGTTGAAAATTTGACGGTGTACTAGCAGGCTTACTAAACTGAACAAAATAGTAATAAATTATATAATTATATTGCAAGATACGCGAACTAAGAACAACTGTCAAATCGTGTTGTCATTCATTCTTAGTTCAGCAGTGCGATTCTGTAAACATGTCGTAGTGAACACTTGGGCGCTGCGCACGACGGGTGACTTGTCAAACCATACAAATAAGATGGAATGACAGCGCTCTTGTCGTTCACTCCGCCTAGGTGAACACCGTGAGATGTCGACAGAATCGACCGGCGGGTTCGGAACTAATCTTAAGTCCGTAGGTGATACGGAGTAGAAAACGCCCGACACTAAGGCTGAAACTACGGACTTCGGGCTTAGAGAGTAAACCCCCTGATCCGTGGATCCCGATCGAATTTGACTGTGTAGGTATGGGCGGCTTTTGGTCTTGTCTACCGAATTAGGTCGGAAGGCGATCGAAACTTCCAGACCTGGCCAGTGACTCTTTCGAACAAACTCTATATATTGTGTAAGAACATTAGCTTCATGATTCTACAATCGACTGGAACTTGTGGATCAAATTGATACTGTAAACAAAGCTTAACAAAATCGCAGTATTCGTCGAATCGCTAGACGTTTTCATCGTTGTCATTCACAATTCTCAAGATTGCTGCTAAGGAGAATGTAAACAACAATATCTGTTCTGGTGGGATATCAACAATGTATTCTTTGAATTACTGCACTATTAACTTTCTTTTTAATTATTTTTTGTACACCTTATAAATTTATATTAATTACAGTGGTAAAAAAGTTCATGTACAAAGGCGAGCTTATTTCAAAGTTGAGTTTTCTCCCAGCAAACCTTTGATAGATAGAGAAAGATCACAATAGAGGTTAGGATCTAGTGCACTAATTTAAGCATACCTACTACATTCATAACTACGAATAATAAAGTCATATCGAAAGCAAATACTTGAAGACATCAAGAAGAAGAAGGCTGTCACATAGGAGAGAGTTCCAGAGACACACTGCAGTAACGGAGCCACCATAGTGCATAGAAGTGTGACGCGGAGTATGAAGGAGAATAAAAGTGGCAGCAGGACATGGTTTACCCCTCTGGTCGAGGTATTCAAAGCGTTCACGATGCTCCTCGTCTTTAGATGTTTCAGATCTTGTTCAGTTAAATACCGTAAGCAAGCAATAGGCTAGTATCCAAGTTTTCAGAATTCTACTGTAAGGTTAGATAGGTCTAACATCGCTAAAATAAATATGAGTTTTATCAATCATTGCACGATAACTATTTCTTAAGCAAAAAGTAGCCAAACGGAAAAAAATTCACACAACCAGAAAAAAAAGAAAATTAAATGTGTAGCATTGCCTGCATTAATTGTTATTTTTGCAATGAATTATTAATAGTTTTAAACGAAAAACATACCGAATAAGTAAGATTTCTAGCCAACTGGAAACAATTTAACACTCACACAAAATAAAGAAAATTAATGAAGAAAACATTCAGACGCAGATGCAATGCAATCATTTCAAAACTATGTTACATTATATTACATTAACAGCTATTTTCCTAGCTAATTAAGTGCATTACTTAGTCATTTGGAATAGTTAGGAAATAAAAAGTAATGGTCTAATGGTTAGAGAGTGAATTGACTGCGCACGCGATCTTCTTTCGACAATCACTCATTAGTAAGTATAGACTGTTGATGATTTATACTTTCTGTTGTAAGTAGGGTTGCCATCAATTAATTTGCGCAGCCTTTTTCTAACAATGTATATGTCGCAGCCAATTAGCTTAAACAGCCGTTTAATTGGTGGCCTAGCCTTCTCATTTAAATTCGCCGATTTTTCAGCGTCACAGGTGACATCTTTTGGTCCATATCGTTTAATGACTTACCCATGTCCCTTATGTCGATGATTAAACGGCGCAGTTTAATAAAAAGGCTAGGCTTTTAATGAAACGGCTGATTAAGCTAGTTGGCTGCGACATGTAAAGAATTTCTCCGCTCAAACAGCCAGACCCAGAAAAACTGTCTGTAGGCCATACAAATATTTGTTCCGTGTGGGAATCGAAGCCGCGACACGCAGCGCAGCAGTCAATCGCTCAACCACTGCGCCAACTGTGTCGTAATATTGGGATCGGCTTCTCACAGGATGCAACTGAGTAACATTATTGTAGAATAATGGGAAGGTGGAGCGACCGCCTATCTGACCTCAGCCCAGAAACTGGGTGATATGTACTGATGTAAAATTTTTTGGCTTATTACTATTCATAAGTTGATGGTTGTTGAAGGTCAAGCTGACCCGCGCAACTTGTCCGTCACATTTTAAACTAATACACCTCTCCTACTGGTCGCAGCGTGATGTTATATACCCTTTAGTCTTCCTCGATAAATGGACTATCTAACACTGAAATATTTTTTCAATTTGAACCAGTCATTCCTAAAATTAGCGCTTTCAACCAAACATCACAAACTTTTCAGCTTTATACTATTACGAGCTTTTGCCCGCGACTTTGTACGCGCATATTAGGTATGAAATATACTTTACGACCTATTTTCGTACCTACCAAATCTACATACAAAATTTAATTTAAATCAGTCGAGCTGTTTCGGAGGAGTGTGACCACAAACACCATGACACGAGATTTACAAGGAAGTCCGGATATTTCGTTTAGTGACCGTCATAATTTTCTTCCGATTTTCATAAGGAAAGTTTTATGTGCGTGTGAACTGAGGGACCACACTGGAAATTTGCGAAATGAAAATCCTATGATTTAGTAGTAGACTTAAAACAATTGTAGAATGAATCTGGGAATTTGTAAGCAAATGAATTAAAAACTACGACCCATAAAGTGTGGTCCCTCAGTTCTCACAGACGATCAGCCAGATCTCGGAAAGTATCATAAAAATAAGGTTTTGTGAATACAAACATTTAGTAAAGAATTTGTAAAGATATTTACTAAATAACAGACCACAAAGCATAAAAGATAAAAAAAAATATAACGACTGAACTGTGGTCCCTCAGTCCACATAACAAAGATAAATATTTTGGTGAGTTTGAATGTGATGATGATGATGTGGCTGTGCATTCGTGAAGGACGATAATTATGTCTAGAAGGAAGCTGCCTAATGAGATAACGACTAACAGAGAAGTTCACAGAAAATTGTGAAAGAAGTAGACAGGCTGACCCCAAATAAATATAGATTAGGACAAAATAATGATTCATTTTGATGATTACTTTGGATCTGGTAACCCTAGTTACAATTTACTGGTATTATTTTCACGCACATTTTCTTATGTAAGAAGATTAGTTGCAGCGTTACTGGTATGCGTAACGTCATTGTGGTTTTTATAATTATTTGCATAGTACTGCGAACAATGGTGGTTGGCACATACGTTTCGTGGCTAAGTATTAAGTGTCTTAATATTTGAGTGAAGGGTATGCTAAGCTGGCTGAGGTTGGTACTTGGATGGATGGCTAAATGACCATCTATTACATATAAATACTTTCTGCCAGTTCTGGAAAGGTGTTCCTGGATTGGGAACATCAGATAGGCAATCGCTTTTTGATTAAATACTGGTATGTCCAGCTACATCTGTTAGGATTGGAAGTCGGCCGCAACGTAGTTTGACAAAAGGCGGGGAAATGATGATGACTGTGACGTCATAACCTGTCCTTTTTTATAATGTTCAGAGAAGTGTGAAAAATGATAGTTGGCACATACATTTTCGCAAATTCCTAGTCTGTGACTAGATTATGCGATTCTGAGGAGGTGGTGAGGAGGTTTGCAATTTAGGCTTTGAAGCCTTTTTGCGAAGCACGCTGACGCGAAAAACTATTAAGGAGCACGATAGGTCTAGAAATCATTCGATCAAAAACGATGTGGGCTACATATATCGAGTGACGCTGTGGTCAAACATGGTTGAAAGCCCATAATAGTAGAACCATTTTTGAAGAATAGTGAAGAACAATATTGTTGAATTGTAAATTGAAAGGGAATGCAATGGTGAGGGTGTTAATCAATTCTACTGCTAAGCATATCACATGCTTCAATAATTGCCGTTTATAATTAGGTACTTAATTGCTATTTCCAGTGGTTGAAAGAAAAACAAATTACTGAGATGCTCACGTGTAATCTTTAAACACCTGACACCTGTGTTTCTTCATTCTCATTCATGAAATTTTTGTGCTCTATAGTCGCACTCGACTATGACACATATTACGTAAGCAATAAAGTATTTTATTTATTTATTTATTTATAGCTTTCGCACGCGACTTCGTACACCCATATCCTGTTTTTTCCCGTTCCTGTAGAAATTTTCCAGGCTATTCCTCATGAGTGTGGCTAATATTTACAAAAATAATTTTCCAAATGCGACTGCTATTTCTAGAGATAATCGTACGTAATATTATTACCATAATTAATATATTATTATTTTGCGAATAAACAATAGGTGTAAAACCAACTTCTAGGTACAGTCCCGGTCAGGAAATGTTTACCACCTTAAGGTTCACAATCGCCAACGTATAGAGCATAGACTTTTATTAACATTAAGATCGGTCGCATAAGGAGGTGACTTAAAGATAACCTTTTTTAAAAAGAAAACGAAGTTATTGTTTAGCATTATATTTAACAAGCAGGAAGCATAGGTTCATACCTATGCCTAGTCCGAATAAACTCATCATCATCATCTCGTCATGGTCAAACTTGTTACTAGAAATAATGAAAAGGAATCATTTTTCTTCTTTTAACAATTTATTATTTTGATGACTAGTGTAGCATCTATCAGCAGCTATGATGGCACGTAGTCTATTTTGCATAGATGCGTCTTGGCGCGAGCAAAAACCAGTCCTCCTGATATCATCACATACTCGAACACAATGTGATCTAAGAGCTTGAGGGTTTCTTTCATTCTGACAGTCCCAGCATTGAACCATTTTGTGGAATTTTTTTGAAAGAATTTTGAGGTAGCGGAATAGAGAGTAAAATCCCAAATACCTCCATTATAAAGGGGAGGATCCTCCGACCAAACAGATGTTGTGTCTGGTGGGCAACTGCCCGACAGTTGATATTCGGGCTGTTGTACATGTTCTACTCGCACGTTGAACTCTGATAGCGCGATTTAAGATTTTGTTAAGTTAGTTCGCAGCTGTCGAGATAGATGGCGCTGCTGATTCTACTACGTTGATTTTTGTGGCGGTATAAATGCCGCTACAAGAACTTCCGGAAACTCACTTGGAACACCTACATATTATTGTACAACCTATCTATACTACTTTTGGTCTACAATAAAGTTCATTCAGTTCTACATTTTTAAATCATTGAATTTGAAATGAATTTAAAAAAATGCTATCATGAGCATAATAATATGTGATCTTAAAGCTTTGTTACTTTCACGAAAACGTGCTATAATTGATTTACAGAAAAGTATTTGAAAAGCAAAGGTATCTGTTAATCTGAATTACACTTCCAAATGTTATGGAAGTATGTATGGGAAAATAATAATAAATTTGATTCCATTTTTAATCGTAAATAACTCAAAAATACTAGGTACCTACCTACTCATAAGAGGAAGTCCAGACCACGACTTTACATTAACACAAGGTCAAAATTAAGTACTTACCTACTCACTTACAGAAAAAAGACTTATTTTGTAATGAATTTTTGATGGCACAACACTGAAATGTTCAAGTAATCACTAAAAAACCTTGGCCTTACTCTTCAGACAAGTAAGAAGGGACCTTGGAGAATCCGGAATTGTAAGTCCTCGAGCATGAGACATGCTTTACAAAAAGGTCCTGTATAATAGTGCACTTAAGTATACTGCTAAGTTACTATTGTCTTCAAGGAACCACGAGAAACAAAGGTATCACTGAGATCATACAATCACATATAAACAAGCATTTTTTGTCCTATGAGGAGCTACAAGATTAAGCAACACTTGCCGTGGTCTTGTGTTTTTGGACAAGCCCACCACACATTCCCAACTCCGGAAAGCCAAAAAAACACTGAGTCAAAAAAGCTCGACGAGTCCCTTAGAAACGATTTAACTGTCTTGGCCCCCAAACGAAAATAATCAAAAAATACAGTGGAGTAAGAAAAAAAATAATTTCCACTTCCCTCCTTATCAAGCAGGAAACAGAAAAGAGCTAGGCCAAATAGGCACTAAAGGACATATTCAAAACCCAGTTGTCAAGCACCACGGATAATTTTATTATTATATTAACACTAATACTAACGGGTCCTAAATGGTGAGCTGCCGGGGTCTGTTCGCGGTTGGGCGACCATAATACCACATCAAGATTCCTCCGTACTCCAAAAAGCATGTTATATAGTACCGGCTATATTACCGGTTGTCAATTACAAAACTTTGACAGTCGTAACGGCTTTTCAGAAACCAGGAAATGTTACACCTGTCCTGCCAACGAGTATCGCTATACACAGTTACTGGGTTCTGATGGTCAGATAGGCAGCCGCTTTATGAAATACTGGTAAGTACTCACTTGCAACCGGTTGGACTGGAAGTCGACTCCAATAATGTTGAGATAAGGCTAAGCAGATTGATTTATAGATTCTGGGAAGACACTGCAGATCGTCACCTGTGACGATTCTTACTATACTTCTTTTGCTTTGTTTATGTTCATGGACATAGCGGTTGCAAGAACTATAAGGATCCAGCGGAATTCCAGAGTTAAGTATATTTGCCTGGCACATACTGAGCTGGACTCCCATTTCGTAAAATTTAAAAAAAAATGTGCGGTGCGTGTCTCCACCGCAAATTTTAGGACCCTAGTAGTAGTGGCCCTTCTACCATAGGTTGTCATAATCATAGTTTTGTTTTAGTCTTTTTCTTTTTTTATGTTTGTGTTCATTAGTTTTTGTTTTTATCTTAAAATTTCTGTAACTCTGCTTTTGTGTGCTGTGTTTTGTATACTTGCACCGAGTAAATATTTTATTTATTTATCTACTACTTACTGCATCTAACCTCTCTGAGAATATCACCAATGAGGTTTGTTTTGATGATCTAACCAAAGATTTTATCGTTCATAGGCTTGTCAAAGACCACTACAATGGTCTTAGAAAAATCAAGGCAGGCACATCATAGAACAATTGAATGTTCCACCGAATGATAGCATTACTAGGATTACAGAAAAAAACGCTCATAATTATACTTTTAACATAATGGAAAAGTGGGATATCAATGGCTGGAAATCAAATAGTATTATCAGTGTAGATATACCTGTTGTCTTGTCATGCCTTATGTGTAGGTATTTTATAGCAAATTTCTCTTTTAGGATCAACTTTAATGTCAGTCATTTTATGATGAGCATAAGGTCCTAGACTGAATTCTGGGGTCGGGTAAAGTGTGATTGTTTTTTTCCTTCTTTTTTTCAGTAGCAGCTCGAAAGCTGAATTTGTACCCGATTGTTGTTGTTGCTGGCAAAATAACTTTAACATAACTGCGGCATGCTGAGATAGGAGGAGCCTCGTGCTGGCCTTTATAAAGGCCTATTCAAACCTAAGCGGTATTCGCTGCCGGTTTTGGTATAGGTACATACCGCGCGGGTTTCGCTCAGGTATTTAGTATCAAGTTCCGTGGCTAGAGCAACCTAAGCGGTATTCGCTGCCGCTGTGGGTAGATGTACATACCGCACGGGTTTCGCTCAAGTATTTAGAATCAGTTAGAGCGGAAAAGCTGGTGCCATAGTACCGCATAGGTATTGTTTCGCTTACTGGGTGAAACTCGAACTCGGTATTCTACCCACAAGGATAACGAAATCCGCTTTGGTGTGAACAGTTATATTACCGAATACCCACTCGGTTTTCTATACCGCAGACCGTAGCGAATACCGCTTAGGTTTGAATAGGCCTTAACTCAAACATTAATTGTTTTTTTAAGGTTCCGCACCCGGAGGATAACCAAAGGAACCCAATAGGGTTCCTTTGGTTATCCTTCGGGTGCGGAACCTGCTGACAGACAGACGGACAGTGGTCCGGTGGTGTCTACCCATTACGGTTCTTGAGATACATCTCAAGAACCGTAATGGGTAGACAGTTGAAATTTTCACTGAGTGTGTATTTCTATTGCTGCTATAACAACAAATAAATTAAAAAAAAACAAATGAAAAATTAAAGTAGGCTACCATAAAAAAAATGTGATTTTTTCGGATTGTGGTACAGAACCCTTCATGTGAAAGTTTATTTTATTTATTTATTTAAACATTATTTCTTTCTTTCAACACAAGTATCATGTTTGTTTCTTCAGAATTTTAAAGTAAGTATATGTTTGTACCTAGTGAGTCGTTATCCGACGAAAAATAGTCTACCGGAAGTTAATAAAACCTCTTTGTGGTTAGCCAACATGTTGACTAATGGTATGTAATGACTACATACATTCTAAAAAAGTAATCTAGGCGCTTATGATACTTATAAGATCAGATAAATCATCACGTAATCGAGTCTGTAGCTATTTTTGGTGATCTGTCCATAATTGCTATGGAATGTTAAAATTACACATTTAATTTTGTGTATCATTAACACAAAACAGTGTTTAGAATTATTTTCAGTTTTCTGCCTTGATTTTTAAAAATCCTCGAGTCGGGTTTTATGTCCGAATAATGGCTGGAGGAGCTCGTTGCTAAATAATTACAGTCGCACGGGTCGATCTTCAAGGTTAAGCAACGCTTTCCGGGGTCGGTATGTGGATGGGTGACTATCTTAACATATTGAAACTCCTCCGTGCCTCGGAAAGCACGTTAAGCCGTTGGTGCCGGCTGTCATTTGTAGCCTAGATCTTTGGCAGTCGTTACGGATTGTCAGAAGCCAGAAAATCTGACTCCAGTCTAGCCAAGAAGCACCGTGTTACCCAGTTAATAATAATAATGGGTAATGTGGGTAATGGGTATTGTTAATGGGTTGAGGAGGTCTGGTAGGCAACTGCTCCACGTAAAATACTGGTATTCAGCTGAATCCGGTTGCATTGGAAGCCGGCCCCTAAATCCCTATAAAGTAGGGAAAAGGCTAGGCAGATTATGAGTAATTTTAGCTCCTTATGAAGAATAATTAAACATTTATGGAAGATGCAAATTAATTTGTTCATCAACAACTAATCAAGAATTTGAGTGTTTTTCGATTTTTCATAGTACCAATTTCTCAATTATAGCACCCAGGTCTAGATTTTTGCCCAATTGTTGGCAACAGGCTAGCCTCTAAATAACATAGAACTAGGAACTTAGTTAAGGGAAATATAGTATCAATACTCCTTCAGAGAGTACAAGAAAGATGTTATGAAAAAAAAAACCAGCCCGTAATGGTCCCATTCATAACACCCTTGTTTCTGAGTATTCATCAAGCAGTACAGGTTTCAATACCAACAATGTTTTCTTTCATGAGGATTCCGGGAATACCATGGAAAATACAGTGTTGAAAAAGTACTGCATTTGTAGGTACAAAAGAGCACTCGAGAGCGAGATCTCTTAAATCAGCCGGTCGATTCTGTCGTCATCTCACGGTGTTCACCTAGGCGGAGTGAACGACAATAGAGCTGTCATTCCAACTTATTTGTATGGTTTGACAACTCACCCGTCGTGCACCCCGCCCAAGTGTTCACTTCGACATGTTTACAGAATCGCACCGCTGGACTACTTTAGAGGTTATGAATTTTGATGGCGAATGTGTAAAAAAAAAAGACATAATTTCTAATTTGAACTTTATGACAGACTGAAGTAGCACGTCTGTCAAGCCATAGGTAGGTAGGTTTTAATATGTAGTGATGTGAAATTGTTTACATTTAATAAGAATACACGGAATAAAAATATGTTATATTTTTTAACTGTTGGATAATTAAGTTTGATCACGTTTTTCCTTGCTTCTATATAATTATAGAATAAAAAATGTAACGTTTCTTATCGACGAGGAAAATATAAAAAATAGTTCGTTATTATATTATAATGATTTCCTTTTCGATAAATCGTTAGGTAAGGAATATGGTGGATTGGACACGTAATGAATTGTGTACCTTAAGTAGGTATACAATTAATGAACTGATTATAATCATCAGAATTAAAAAAAACATTACTAAAATATCCAAAAAACAATAATGTCTATAAATGTAATTTAGCATCACGATTGTATAATATCCAGAAGGGTTAGGCAAGGGTCCTCCTATAATAAGTATTTTTAACACACATTTCACGCACTCACGTTGACGTTCATGTAATTAAATGAAAGCAATTAATTACCATCAATGGGATACAACTGTACAAGTCCAGACTCCAGACTTCTAATGAGAAAATTCAGCTTGAAAAATAAATTACACTTGGCCTAACTTGGGAACAGAAACCGGGACCTCACCCTCGGTAACAATTGGGACCGTTGGACCAAAATATGCTTTCAACCTTTTTTCAGGCCTAGCCTTTTCCAAACTATATTGGGTCGGCTTCCAGTCAAACAGATTTTTGCTGAACACCAGTATTTTACGTAGACCGGCTGCCTACCAGACCTCCTCAACCCATTAACTGGGTAATACGGTAGTTCTTGGTAAGACTGCAGTCAGATTTACTGGCTTCTGACAATCCGTAACGATTGCCAAAGATCTACAAATGACAGCCGGGACCAACAGCTTTACGTAAATAGTGGTACCTAAACAAATCTGGTAAGTACCTAATCTTACTTAGGATCATTTTCATAGTGACCGCACATGCAAGTAATAAATCTATTACACATTGGTTACTAGTTTTAACTTTCGTGTATCCGTTTTCATTGATGGACAACAACATTACGCACAGGTAGACACCAATAAACACAGCATTTACATCACTATGAAGGTACAGCAGAAACGTATAATCAGCTTGAATATAGCCAACGCGCTGTGACAAAGACCTCGTTCCACAAACGATGTTTTTCAAAGAAAAATGATCAATTCACTAATCACATTTTTTTTCAAGCATTTTTTCTTACTTTTCGTAAACCGTCTTCAATTACAGTATCACAGGTAAATATTAAACAAGGTCAATGGTAAAAATACTAAACATTACCCAGCCCGGTTTAGAAGTCCTTCCCATGCATGATTTGCTTCTAACACAACGGAATTCACCACACGGTCGGGTCACCACTGCCATATAAAAAATAATTTGTAAATTTAATTTAGAACACAATCGCGCGCATGCGCTTAGCACGTAACACTGAACTGAGTCGGAAAGTGCGCTCGAGTGATGGAGTGATGCGCGCTTGTATCGATATTATTTTTATAGTGACGAGGTGATTCGTGACTTGTATCGGCTTTTATTGTGCTGTTAATATTAATAGGTCACGGTTTGTTGCTAATAGTAAAATTGTATTACCCGGTAGTTTTTGTTGAATTGATTTTGAGTATATTTTCCTTCAGTTTATTCTTAAGTTTATCATTGTCTTCAACGGTTTTTTTTTTCCATATAAGCATTTTAGAAAATTTAAGACTTGTAAAATAAACTACGCATAAACACTTCATAAATTAGAAGATCAAAAAAACGTCTAACGATCTTCAATAATAAAAAAAATCCCAGCCATAAACAGAATAAAAGTCAACAAAGATACTAAAAAATGAATATCGACTATCCCCAACACTACGCGTCAGAGCATGCCACGGTACACCGCGCACAACACTACTCAGTTATGGAAATTAACATCGGACTGGTAAAAATAAAAACACGGAGTAATTACCATCGATATGGTCACTGAACATCACTATATCTTGAAAGGGTCTTCATATTGTTAAATTAGCAATGTTTAGAAACTTTCTGTCTACTTCCGCACTTTGAAAATCTAGACTATTGCCTTTTAGTTGGATTTCTTTTGAAATGCTTCGATTTAAATACTATTTAACATAATTAGGAGAAACCTCATGACGATGTGAATACAAAGACCTTTTTTTTCAACATAAACTTACTCTTTTCAGATAAATGGCAATTTTTAGATGAAATTTTAAACTATTCAAACTTTGTCCTTGACTTTTGTTACAAAACTTTACTATTTTAAATGCGGGTTTCATGTTTTATCAGCAAATTAATAAGGAAATACTGAACTCATTTCAGTAGTTGAAATGGGTCGATTTCATTAGGCTGAAAAAGGAGAATCTGATATTGTCCTGTGAATAAAAGTGGCTATTGAGGATTTTAGATATTAAAAATAATAGAAATAGGTAAATCATAAGTTACTAAAGAACATGTGAAAATAATAAGTAAAAAAATACAAAGAAATTGAACACTGTCTAACCGTTATTATTGAGTCATTAATTTAGGTGTCACAACGTGTTAGTAGAAATCTGCCTAGACTGGAAGCCGACACCAATATAGTTGGGAAAAGGCTAGGCAGATGATGAACGTGCTAGTAAAAACAGGCACACAGTCTTCTAGAACATGGGATTTAGTATGGGGAAATATAGATGAAGGCGCAGAAAAAGACTACCTACAGTAGCACAACTTGCCGACAGTAAATATAATTTACTTAGCAGATAGCTGCCAAGATTATCAAGCCTAGCTAACAGAAGTGATCACACTTCGGTGACCGTACCTAACCTTGTAAACACCGTTTAGCACTATAATCTTTTTGTTTTGAACTGACTTCATAAACTTCATTGTCTTGATGGTTACTGATGACCTCACGATTACGCGCGGGTACAGTTAGTTTTTTTTTATTTAATCGATCAATTTTAGCTATTCGGAATTTTTGAGCAATTTTAAAATACCATTTAATTGTTATATTTACGTTTTTGGATTGTTATGATGCAGTGGCGTGCACGATTGTAAAGTTAAATAATATTGAGAATTAAGGTATTAAGGAAACACGCGGATTGCATCAATATTTTAATATTGTTTTTTGCTAGATAAAGGTCAATGCTATAGGTAAACGAGCATGTTACGCTGCATACTAGGTGTGGCGACGTAATGCCTGCTGGTCTATTCTGCAGTGTGATTTTGTCAAAATCTCACTGTGTTAGCTTTGGTGAAGTAAGCATGACGTTAGCTGTCAATTCATACAAATAAGATGGAACAGCCGGTCGATTGTGCAAACCTCTCACCGTGAAAACACAGGTGGAGTGAGCGCGACGTAAACTGTCAATCCATCTTAATTACATGGATTGACAAGTCATTTCGTGATCATTTCACCCAAACCTTCACTTCGACATGTTTACAGCCGGTCGATTCTGTCGACATCTCACGGTGTACACCTTGGCGGAGTGAATGATAAGGGAGCTGTCATTTCTTCTTATTTGTATGGTTTGACAACTCAACCGCCGTGCACCCCGCCCAACTTCGTTCACTTTGACATGTTTACAGAATCGCACTACAGTTCACTTCATGTTCAAACCACCTAAGTTTACACAGTGAGATGTTGACAGAATAGACCGGCTGATAGCATGAAACCGTGTAATTGTTAGTCGAGTTATTTTATTTTATTCGTTCCCAAGTTCAAGGCTGGAGTTAATTAGATTATCTTTTTTTTTAATATTAACTAATTTTAATTATGTTTTTAAATTTTTTACTATCTCGTCAAATTAAATTTTGGCAATTCTGACCCTCAAGATACAGGCAATTGTCTAGTTTGGGGGTCACCGCCCATCCTCATCTGTGAAATATATGTGTGTATTAAATAAATAAATAAATTTTTTTTGCATGTATTGACAGCTTACTTCAAGTTCACTTCACTCAAACTTTCATGGTGAGAGTTTTACGTCGCCCTGCAGTGTCCGCACTGATGCTCGTTTGTCTAGTGGAGACAAACGCCACTGATGAAGGTCTTCGATTTGATCTCCGATTCGGGCAAAGCGGTATTAGGTATTTTCATCCAGAATTGCTTAATTTGGTTTTGTGCGCTGTTGATGGCTGACCTCCTATTAGGTACGTAGAATATAAACATAGCTGGTGGAGTATGCACGTAGGTACTAAAGGTACGATTTACTTCTTGCTTATGCATCGGGGAAACAGGAGTGATTTTATATAATATTAGCTACCGCACGCGACTTCGTACGCGCATATCATTATTCAGTTTCCGTTTCCGTAGGAATTTTGGAAAATTCTCTCTTAATGTTTTCTTACACTCTTCTAGGAACCTACATGCCAAATTTCAGCTAAACGACCAGTAGTATCGGCTCTGCGTTGTCTGTCAGTCACTCAATCACTCAGTCACTCAGCAACGCAAGAGTTTTATTAATATATTTATTGATTTCCACAATGATTGTTGTGTATGATGTTGGGTGGCTCGCCGTGCGATCAGAGCCAGGCCCGGGTCGACGGCGCGTTGTGTTACACACGCGCCTCAAAGAGATGCCAGCATTGTAGAAAGAGCCCGTTAGGGCTAGAGCCTGCTAGGGTCACGGATTTTGTTCGAAAGAGTCACCATGGAAAACAAAAAGGGCACTAGGAGGAGCACGGATGGGTTTTAGTCAGTAAGAGCCTGACACTCTCTACCGCTAGTCTTCTGGGGTCATTTGATGATTTCCCATTCATAAAAAAAATATAGAGAAGTTTCTCCACGCCAGTGTCCACAAGTAGCCATATGGCAGAGAAACCCGATTTCTCAAAGCAACGGAGACGACGACAACAAATGTCATCGCGGACGTACACACAGACCCCAGCCTGCTTCCTGAACTTGTGTTCCAGAGAGTAGCCCGGGTAGTTGAGGTACGCCACGTCCGACGGAGTTGTTATCTTTGTCTCCGTTAAGAAAAACAGGTGCGGCTTCTCGGTCTCAAGATGGTGATGGACCAGATCGAGATTGGAGTGCAACCCCCTGATGTTGGTGAGGTGCACTTTGAGTGGGAGGAAGTACAGCCGTTGTTTTACCTTATTCCTTTTTGCTTTGTTCATGACATGTTATTTTTGAGTGTTTGGGGAAAAAGTCGAACTGTCGAGGTGCTGCTCTAGTGTTCCACTTGGTTCACTGAAACCAAGTGGAAAACTAGAGCTAAACCAACCTATGGGGAACTCATTTGGAGACTGCGGGGACGCCCGAACCCCCCCAGATATGGCCACCGGGTCCTCCCATCCAGTCGCCAGCTGGCACGGTGGAGCATACCGGGATTTTTCGCTAGTTGGCGGGGTAGCCTTTCACACGTGGCTGGCGTGCTACTTGGGCCCCCTACTAACTGCGGTCGGCCAACGGCTGGCACTGTGCTTCGGATCCCGCTACCCTCCAAAACGAGTTACCCGGAAAGCCCAGCCCAGCGACCAAGACCGGTTCTGAGCAGAGCAACTGACAATCTCCTTCTCCCCCAATGGCACTGGCACTCCCGCACTCCGACGGAACACAGCAAGCTGCTTGGCGCCGGACTTCGGCGGGATGGTGGTCCCGAGCCAGGCGGCTCCTTGCGGAGCCTACCACCGCTTTAAGTGGGATCGTTCTGCCGTACCACAGGCAAGCCTGTGGTGCCGTTGCCCGGGGTGGACCGCGAGGAGGTAGATCCCAAACCATCCCAAAAATTCGATACCTTTTTGAAAAGTCTGTCTTAAATGTAGGAGTCCTTTTGATTTATAATATCTAGTCCTATAATACAATCAATTACTTAAATACGTGAGTATGTCGCAACATCCTGTTTCCAAGTGGCGGAAACCAGCCATTTGTGACGGGTTTTCCGCCATAGAGAGGTACTTAGACGCGGCTCTTCTACGTAGTCATTAGTCAAATATATAGTGTTGTAAATAGAATAATATGTTTTGCCCGCGTCTTTGTTTATGTTAATGTTAATTTTTGCAAAAAAAAAACTAACTTAAAACCGTCTCCAGGATCTGATGTGTCTGTCTGTACCAAAATACATCAAAATCGGTTCAGCTATTAGGCGTATAGAAACAAACAAACATACTACTTTTCTCATTAGTGAGGATATTTGATCTGTTATTTTGAATTCTATCCATTAGATGCAGTTGTATTTTCTGTGATGGTAACTAAAAACATACAATTGTATTAAAAATTCAAATGTCTGCAAAAAGTTTTTGTCTCTATAAAATTATTTAAACCAAAATAATAAAAAAAAAACATCAGAATGGTCAGTTAAATTATATTTAAAATCTTATTTACAGGTTTTGTCGACTTTTTCTTATATTTTTTGCTTAAAATTTTAACAGTGGTTGAAGTCGTCATTTTAATTTGTGGGAACATTGACCGTCGCAAAAACAAAGTCATCCTAATGAACGCTTTGAGAGGTAATTTAATTTCATACTTAATTAACATTATGAATGAACTTCAGAATTTTATAAGAATTCAGAATTATATTTTTTGAAACAAAAGATACCTATCTAGTTTTGCAAATGATTTGTAAATATAACTAGGTATATTTTTATTGTTGTTGTTTTACATGGAAAACTAGCCGGCACTTTGGTGGTTAGCATTGTCTATGGTCGATCTGAAAGCCATTTAGAGTCAAAACAGAAAAGGATCTTTTTTTTTCACCATGACGTCTTTCTGGATCAATCAAATTAAAATATTGTCTGTTGTCTGATTTATCTATTTTTTTATAAGATATGAAAATGAATCCTTAATCTAGAAATCAACGACGCTTACACGTAGTGACCAAATTTCATTGTTCTTATGTGAAAAGGCCTTTGACCTGCAGCAGGCCCATTACTGGCCGGTATTATTATTGTTATATTATGTGAAGACATTGACACTGTACTGTCTAAACTACCTCATTATTTTATAACAATTTTAGTACCGTCTTTTGTTCTAGATTTAGCTAATTATTACGAGTCTCAATCTTCAATCTTTTTGTATGACATTGATAATTTCGGGACCGTAGGGTAACCCGTTCCAGGGTTGCGGATTTTGTTCGAAAGAGTTACCGCGGTCCTGGAAAGCAAAAGGCACAACGTGGAGCATGGATGGGTTTTAGTCAGTAAGAGTCTGACACTCCCTCCCGCTCCAACCAGAGTGGCAGGAGTCATTTAATGATTACCCCTCCATAAAAAAGGGTAACCCGTTCCTTTGTTTGGCATATGAGGGGCCGAAGCCAAGTCGCATAGGCCCCGTTAGACATTACAAATAGAATGGGGCGACAACGGACGATTATCCCTGTATGTACTAAGAAGCTATACTCAAAGACAATCCCTGGTCGATGCAAGACTGTTACAGAATATGGAATTATTATTTAATGTGAAAACATTGACATTGTCTTGTCTAGACTCACTTATTATTCTGTCACAAGTTTAGTAACGTCTCAAACCATACTAATAACATGGAATGACAGCTCACTTATCGTTCACTCCGCCTAAGAGTACACCATGAGATGTCGACAGAATGTCGCATTAGTTTTCACTTCGATTATATGTTTACAGCCGGTCGATTCTGTCGATATTTGTATGGTTTGACAACTCACCCGTCGTGCGCCCCGCCCAAGTGTTCACTTCGACATGCTTACAGAATTGCACTGCAGAATCGCACTGCAGATACTTATGCCTGGTTTACATGAGGTTAACCGTTTAGTATGGTGTAATAAGTTTAAAATCATGATTTCTATGTGAAAAAGAGATAGTGTTTTTTCTCTTATCTACACCTATTGCTCCGTCTTTCTCTCACAACTGAGTCATGACGGCATTGGCACATTATAGTAGGGAACTGATGTCTATGTCCAGTGGGTTAAAGTGAGCAAAATACCTAGGTACCTAACAGGGCTGCGGAATATGTTCGAAAGAGTTACCGCGGCCCTGGAAAGAAAGGCACTAGGAGGACAAAGGGTGGGTTTTAGTCAGTAACGGTCTGACACTCCCTGCCGCTCCACCCAGAGCGGGAGGGGTCATTTGATGATTTCCCATCCTCAAACAAAAAAAAAGAAAGGTACCTAACATTGGCTATGGAACTCAACCAAAGCTGAAGAATGGGAACTCGACCATAGTTGAAGTATGGGAACGACCCCTTTAGCTCGAGACAAGTGAGATTGTGTCAATGGTAGCGTGGCGAAGGTGATTGTCAATACGTCAAAAATGTATGGGATTGACAGATGCTATCGAGGTCACGTGATAAAAACCCTACATTATGACATTTCGACAGTCGCATTCGCTAATTGAATTGCAGATTGTCTAGGGCCTCTTGTTCTAAGATGGTAAGTTGATTCATGAATTCACTCAGATTAGAGACCTTGATGTGTTTTCCTCGTAATCTCAATCTTCATCATTAAGATGACTAATCGCCAGATAAGATATAGCCAGTCTATCCTCATATTTACCGCCTGGGTGACGATACTGACGATGCACACACAATGTGTGACAATTAGTCTATTATACAACATGATATAATTATTTAAGTACTTTGTTTTCAAGACTATTATGTTTTCAATAGCACTGTCATCTTGCTATCGCTATTACTATATGATTAAATCATGTAGTCACCTCGGCGATCAGCTAGAGACGATTTTGCTGCAAGTGTCATCGTTTACTCATAGATATTGACGGCAGGAGAACCAAGACTACCGACATAGCCAGCGCCAAACTTACGTGGCAGTGGGCTGAGCATATTGATCTCAGAATAGATAGTCGATGGGGTCCAAAGGTTCTGGGTTATCGGAAGACGCAGCAGTTTAAGGCTTCCCTAACCAATGACCTGTTGAAGGCCGCGGGAATTACCTGGATGCAAAACGCACAGGACTGGTCCATGTAGTGAAATACGGGGAGGTCTGAGTCCAGCAGTGGGCGTTTCGGCCGAAATGATAATGATGAATGACGGCCTGTAGAAATTCTAGCAATGGTTAAGATAGTTGAAACATTTCTCAACGCATGATCTCTGCGCTGCTACCGAAGACACCGTGGATGAATTGAGATCTGCGCAAAGAAAATGTCATTGATTCATTTTCCGCTCTATTCAGGTAAAGAAATGAGTCCAAGAATGTTATTGATAGCAAATGAAACACTGAATTCCTAACATCCACTTCTAAACCATTTTGCAAAATATTCACATTGTGTACAACGTCACATTCTCCGTGCAAAACAAAGAAACAAACACAATAAATATTTACTGTCAGGATTTTCAGAACATAAACGCGCGCGTTTGCGTTTGAACATTTTTTTGTATGCGATGATAATACAATAGAATCTACAGACAGCTACTGCGTGAGTCACAAATAAAACATAACGTGGTGTGTAATGCTATGTTAATCATCTGTGCAAATATTTGTGTCGTAAAGTGTACTACTACTGCCTACTGTAAAGATTTTGTTCCTATAAAGCGATTACTTAAGTAAAACTTGTTGAGTTATGGTTCTTTAAATTAGAATATTTGTTATTAATCATCATACGTATTTATTAGTTTATTATTTTAACACACATACAATATATATGTTCCAGCCAATTAGCTTAATCAGCCGTTTATTTGGTTGCCTAGACTATTCATCTAAATGCACCAAATTTTTGGCGACCTAAGTGACATTTTTTGATCAGTATCGTTTAATGACTTGCCCATGTCACTTATGTCGCTGATTAATCGGCGCAGTTCTCTGAAAAGGACTTTTAATGAAACGACTGATTCAGCTAGTTGGCTGCGACATATACACGGTGTTACAGAATTTGTGGTCATATTTAAGGGTGATATTGTGTATCTGACATAAAGTAAAGAAACTGTAGCAAAACAAAAACTAAAATAAATGGCACCATTTTCAGAGCAGTAGTGGTTAAATTATGTACACTAATTAAAGTGCCTGCTATCTTAAAATCATCACCATCCACAGCCCGACTTCTACCGTTGAGCATAAACATCTATTTTCCTGTGCCGATCCTCACGCTCCTGTGTCACCCAGATCCAAGTTTTAACTACGATGGTAACGAAGTTGTCTGCCCATTTAACTGTCGGTTGACAAACATTCCTTCTACAGCCCTTGGACGCCACCCAGCCACTGCCTTGCTCCACCTGTCATGAAAACGCCTGTTTTATGGATGGGAAATCATCAAATGACTCCTGCCGCTCTGGGTGGAGCGGAAGGCAGTGTCAGACTCTTACTGACTAAAACCCATCCGTGCTCCTCCTAGTGCCCTTTGCTTTCCAGGGCCACGGTAACTCTTTCGAACATAATCCGCCTATTTGGCGCTGCCATGGGGCACACGGACAATCTGTTTTTTTCTATTAAATTTGACATAAGCGAACGTTTACGTTAACGCGATCGAATACGTTAAAAAACTCACACTAAGCCCTCTGTTATTTCTTTCTTTCCATGTGTCCTGCTCAACCCTATTAGCCAACCCACGACCTACTAATTACTTAGGTACTTGCTGCATCTTATAATTTAATGAAATACCCTATCTACACTAATATTATAAAGAGGAAAGATTTGTTTGTTTGTTTGTTTGTTTGTTTGTTTGTTTGTTTGTTTGTTTGTTTGAAATGAATAGGCTCCGAAACTACTGGACCGATTTGAAAAATTCTTTCACCAGTAGAATTGTACATTATCGATGATGGACATAGGCTATAGAATATTTTCAAAAAAGTTAGGGATCCGTATGAAAACTTCGATAATGTAACCCAAGGTGTGAGAAAAAATCCTTATATCGCGTACGCTGCGGAATCTATTGACAATAGAGCAAAGTGATGTACTACAGTTTTATAGAGGTCATCAATGTCTACAAAAAAGTCCGCGATACCATATGTCTAACTATTATGGTTAAGTCACCATGACCGCTTTTTGTTCAAATTTTTCAAGCAAATCCTTGGTGATTTGAAAAAATAGTGATTTCGGTATCATGATATCAATCCTTATCCATTTAAATGGTTTGATAATTAAGGTTGATTATTTCCGTGTAAATTACACTTTAAATTATTCAAATCGGACCTTTCGTTCAAAAGTTACGACGGTAATAAACATGCTCGGAGTAAGAAAAATGTCGCGGCTTGAGCGAACTGGGAAGAATCATATCAATGCTTGGTCCGATGAAGTTGAAAATGATTCCGATAAAACAATAAGAATAACAAATGTTTGAATTTTTCGCAAATAAACTACATACCTACATAATAAGGAGTGAAGCAGGGGTGATTAAGATTTTAGGGGAGGACATTATTGCTTGCTTTAATTTACGTCGGGATGCTATGAACAAACTAAAAATGGGATTATTGAAACAGATGTACCTAACAATTTTTGCATAATCAACTCCTGACGGGGTGAACGGGGTGAACAGTTACGCTGAACCTGAGACCATAGAATAAGTAGAAATGGCTATGTAATAAATGTAAATTAATGAAAATCGTTGTGCTTAATTTTCCAAAACTAACCTTTATATAGGGGGCGTTGAAGTTTGTGGAGTACCTACTCAATCCGCGCGGACGAAGTCGCGGGCGAAGTGCTAGTACTTAATAAAATAAAAATATGATCCATACAACGCAGCTGCCATATGCTATGTTTAACAATAACCAATATTAAGTAGACAATTTGTAAGTGTCATGATAGCATTTAGTTTTTCTTTGGCGTGTCGTTGACAATGGCATTGTAAACGTGATGTCTCTAATTGCAAATAAATTGTTGATGACGTACAAACTACTTACCTATAGTAATTCGTTTGTTATTTCCGCGTATCAGCTGGAATAATAACGAAAAGGTAGTAAGTATCTATTTGTTTTCTTTTGTAGCGTCTCACAGCAAGACAATGGCCGGATTTTTTTCTGGATTTCCGTTTTCCTCTGTCTATGGTAATCTGAACTCTATCCTTTAGGTAGAAGTCTTACTTGTCTAGTCATTACCTTCTGCCTTCTGAACTTTAATCATAGGTGTACAAATCTATTATTAAAAAATTAACACCTTTTCTTATCTTAAAAGTTTACACTGCTTTTGTTGTTTTAGTATTCGGTGAGACGGTGTCTTTTGTTTTTGCTACAGAGCTATACTTATATTGTATATATATTTATAATTGTATATATACTGGATAACCTTTTTTTCCAGTGCGCAAACTTTGAGAACCACTTCTGCCCATGTAAATAAACAACTTTCCCCAAGAAAGCCATAGTCAATTCCTAAAAAAAAAATTTAGTCTCCCATATAAATTGTGGTCAGTTGATGATAATTTTGTATGGGAAGTTCAAATTTTTTTTTAGGAATTGACTATGGCTTTCTTGGGGCAAGTTGTTCATTTACATGGGCAGAAGTGGTTCTCAAAGTTTGCGCACTGAAAAAAAAGGATACCTGTATATAAGGTGCTATAAAATTATCTGCCATCCTCTTGAGGGGTCATTGTACTCATTATTATGAACAACTTTTACTATAGGATCAAACCTGAAATCGCGAAAAAAAAATCAGCTGGTCCCTACATTTATTTTCGTCTAACTCGTCAAACTGTAGGGACCAGCTGATTTTTTTTTCGCGATTTCAGATTGGGTCCCATAGTAAAAGTTGTTCATAATTATGAGTATAATGACCCCTCAAGAGGATGGCAGATAATTTTATAGCACCTTATATATAAGACTATACGTAGTATATACATATACAATTAGAAACACCTCAGACTACCGGAGCCTCTTTAAAGCAAATCCGAATTAATTTTCCTTTACAATCTTTAATTATTTTCGGCAAAAAAATTACAGCTTATCAGATTTGCACAAAACCGTTTTACTAATATAAACTCCTTGGTTCTGAGGTATCCTGATGACATCAGTCGATGCAACAAGATTAGCGGCACAAGTGAACCAGGGTGAGCGACAAAGCAGAAAGTTTGCAGTCTATGTACTGTCTAGGCAGGTGGCGAGTTAATTCAGGCGTGGAGTGTGGAAAAAATACATTGTCTGGTGTGCAATAAAATATGGGTTACTGTCGTGATCTCTCGAGTGTTGACGTAATAATATTTTTCAGGTGTAAGAAATAAATGTCAGCTCAAAAAATATAAAAGCTAAAACAATAAAATAAGGTGCTTGTATCGAGTGTGCCAATAAGAAGTAGATGTTCAATCGAAATAATACCTATGAAGAATAGAAAGAGAGTTGAAACAAAGAAACAGGTGATTTGACTTGAAGAAGAAGGAGTGCAAATTTTATTGTAACTAAACAGTCATATTTTACAGTCTCAGTATCAGGTCCAAGATGCAGCATAACTTGCCTAGAATTAGACTATTTGAGCGTATGGGTGGAATGTCCACCATGTACCGGTGGTGCATTGCTGTTTTGTCGTCTGGTGATGGAATAAACTAGGTGGAATTGTGAAATTCACTTATTCTGTTGTAAAGTAATTTTATCTTTTACCTCCTCGGACAGAGGTAAGCATTGATATACAACGTGGCAATGCCGCCAGTCTTTTGGGCTCACTTCCAGTAGACAGCGATGCGGAAGAATTTTTCGACGCCATATTATTTTAGTTAGGAGATTTTATTTTAAGTGTATATAGTTAAATTAGTATAATATGAACGATAAGATTAATAAAATGAAAAGACGACCATTTTGGATTACGACTTTGGTAAATAAACAGTACCGATAAGCTAACTAAATCACAAGGTGGTCCAACAAAGGGTCCAGTTACTTTATTATACTTAGCACTTAATTTCTACCACCCAAAGCGTGTCAATACGTTATTTGCTCTTATAACCACAGCATAAAACACATAACCTTCTACAAATGCACTTCGATAAGAATAGAAATGGTTCAATCAAGCCCGTTCCCTTGCATGACACTTAGTTATAAAACTAAAAGTCCAGTCTAAGTACTAAGCATAAGAAGTTTAGTGCTTATTGTAACTTATTATCGACTTAGAGGCAATGTACACGCGATTCTTTTATTACATCGTGATAGTTCTGTATTTTTCTAATGTTGTTTGTAGAATTGAAATTGAGTTTCACATTTTTGCACAGCTAAAAAAATGAATGAAATCGTAAATAGCCTCTAATGTTGCCAATTAATGGGATACTGGCCTGGCCTCTGTGAAAGCGAGTGACTAATATCCTTCTAGCCAGCCCAAACTCCGCGTACCGGAAGACGCAGCGTTGGAAGGCCTCCCACAAGGTGGACCGATGACCTGGTGAGGGTCGCGGGTAACTGATGGATGCGAGACGCACAGGAGCGGTTGTTGTGGCGACACTTTGGGGAGGCCTATGTCCAGCAGTGGACGTCTTTCGGCTGATATGATGATGATGGTGATGAGCCCAAACTGGGTTGATGGATCTCTTTGAATTTTTGCTCCTTGGACACTATGTAATGGTTTCATTATTATGCTTTCTTTCATGATTTCGGGACCTGTGGTGATGAAAGATGATGAATTTATACAAAGTTAAGTGCCAGATTAGATTCGAATGCACGACCTACGTAAGTCGGGACCATTAACATTGCAAAAAACAAATGAACGGATAGAAAAAACTGGACAAGTGCGAGTCGGACTCCCACACGAAGGGTTCCGTACCAAAAACTGAAAAAAAACACGTTTCTTGTATGAAAGCCCCCCTTAATTTTTTTATTTGTTGTTATAGCGGCGATATAAATACACACTGTGTGAAATTTCAACTGTCTGTTACGGCTCTTGAGATACAGCTCTCAGACAGACAGACGGACGGACAGCGGAGGCTTAGTAATAGGGTTCCGTTGGTTACCTTTCGGGTACGGAAACTTAAGAAGAAAAAAAACGGATCAAAAACCTTCACCATTTTTTTTTTCAACCAAAAACAGTTTAAACAGGAACCGTGTAGTTTATAGTAGTCCTCTCCAAAATTTTCTGTGGTAACCCATCATCCTTAGAGACAAATTACACTGCACGAACACTAGTTTATGCCCGCGGCTCTGCCCGCGTGGATGTCGGTTATCGCGTAAAAAGTAGCCCATGTCCTTCTCCATATCCCAGGCTATATATCAGCCAAATTTCATAACGATCCGTTCAGCCGTTTTCGCGTGAAAGCGTAACAGACAGACAGACAAACGAACAGACAGAGTTACTTTCGCATTTATAGTATTGAAACCATCCATAAAAGCAAACGCTTGCTTTTCTCAAGAATCATACAAAAACTGTAGGTTCAGTCGTAAACACAAAACAAAAATCATCAAACCGCGTGACCTCGATGACCTCGTCACGGTCGAACACTGTTGTTTGACCTCGGAATCTCCCGTGACATTACGTGTGACCATTGAACCGGCTTCTCTTTCTGGATATTAGGTGTGTCTATAAGACATTTCACGCCTGTTTTTTGAAATATTCTGTGACAATTCGGCATAAAATTACTCGACGTTTTACTTGTTTTGACGCTCTGAAAACAGCAATTACTCTAAAAGTAGGCATCTGCCTAGCCTTTTCCCAAATATATTGGGGTCTGCTTCCAGTCAAACCAGATTTAACTGAATACCAGTATTTTACGTGGAGTGACTGCCTACCAGACCTCCACAACATTAACTGGGTAACACAATACTCCTTGGTAAGACTGGTGTCAAATTTTCTGGCTTCTGACTATCCGTAACGAGTGCCCAAGATCTACTAATGACAGCCACCCATCCACAGAACAACCTCGGCAAGCGTTGCTTAACCTTGAAGCCGTGTAGCTATAACATCAACTCATAAAACATTTTAGGAAGACTTTCATGACGCTAAGGAGTGGTTTCTCTGAAGGAGGTCTTTAAGTCATGAGTGAATAGGTTACTTGGCAAGCGTGCTCCATCGTAGACCACATCATCGTTTGCCATTACGTGGGATAGTGTTCAGACTCGAGCTTGTCAAATAAAATACCTATAACTCTAAATTAACTTTAACTTGGGGGAGGCCGATGTCCAGCAGTGGACGACTTTCGGCTGATATGATGATGATGATGAACTTTCACAAGGCTGATGTCACCCAAATTATTTGTTAAAAATTATATTCTACTAACACTTCGCCCGCGACTTCGTACGCGCGTCTCCCGTTTTTTTCCGTCCACGTAAGAATTTATTTACCTTGCTCATGGATGTGGCTATCATATTATACAAAAAGAATTTTCAAAATCGGTTCAGTAGATCCAGAGATACAATCTCACGAACTCACAAACTTTACCTCTTTGAAATATTATACTGTAGAATAGATTAGCATTCATGATGGGATTGTCTACGTGACATTTTGGTAGCGCGTGTCCATTCCATTTTGAACGTTTCGACCATAGTTATCGCAGATACAATACCACTTTGCCTAGGATAAGTGGTTAACTTATCCACATAGTGGTTAACCTAACGAGAAACAACAACGCTAAGTCTAGACTTCAGCTGAAGCAACACGTTTCTGTCTGCTGCCTTAGAGAGTTCAAACGAAATAGGACCGTAAACTTCAGTCAAACTTATATTCGACGGTTGAAAATCCTTTCATCGTCAGTCCGGGCTCAACTATTACGACTCATCGTTACTAAAGCTCAAGTTGCCTCAAATGGTAAAAAAAAGGCACCAATACCGCGACCAACCTGACTTGAATGAAAACAAACTCACACCCACACACATACCATCACAGTTTTTATTTATTTCTTAAATTTCTTAAACTTAAAAATCAATGCACCACCACCATTTCTTGACACCTTGTGCAGAGAGCGTAGGAAGAAAACTCATTCCCAATTCACAGCACACACCATAAATCCTTCATACGCCAATACTCACGAAACATAGCACTGCACAGTTTTAAAAAATCGCCCCAACTAACGTCCAGAGAAAGTGTACCACACCTGAATACAAATTTTATAACGTTGATTCACGACAACCTCCCAATCCAATCGGAAACTTTCCTTAGGGGGATAACCCTTGGATTTAATCCATTGGTAATACGAAAATTGATGTAAAAGCCTTAGCCGCACCGTTCCTGAACACGACAACCTCCGATCCATACAAAGTGTACAGCACAGAAAGATTTTCAGATTTTCTTGGAGAATCACTGCGTCGACACGGCTCGTGCCAAAATGTGGCGTGTTACGAACCCAAAAAGGTTTCAATTCAATTGGTTTACGAGATTATTGGAAGCAATTCCGTTCAGAAAGAAGTATGGGACGTGACCGGAATGCTGGGGGCTGGGGGCAAACGTGGACGCTGGAGGGCTCCTATCGACAGTTTATTTACCTTTTTTATAAAAATCTACGGCTAGAGTGGAGTTTAATTATTCATAAACGGTTTCTAGTTTCGGGAGTCTTTACTTAGTAGTTAGGTCAGGGTAATCAAATTGTTTGTAATTACTTTCGGACTTGCCTTCTGAAGAATACCAATTACCAAGCAAAACTCAACCTGTAAGGTACTCCAAGGTCCTGGTAGCCGGTACTGGTTATTTCTAGGATGCAAGCATCATCATTTTAAGCAAAAGACGTCTACAACATAATTTTTAGTACTAGACTAATAAAACTAAAATTCCTTAAAAAATGGTTAAGGAATTTTACGCTGGGTTTCATTTCTAAAAAGCAAATATGGCCAACAGTGCCCGGCAGCCCGTCTACCCTTGACTCCAACCGATGACCTGGTGAGAGTCGCGGGGAGCCGATGGATGCAAAACGCACGGGACCGGTTGTTGTGGCGACACTTGGGAGAGGCCTATGTGCAGCAGTGGAAGTCTTTCAACTGAAATGATGATGGTGATATGATGTCAGTTCTATGACACAAAATACTTTTCCTTTCTATCTGTCACCACTGGAAATATGCCTCCCTAAGCATCGCCACATGAAACGTTAGTGTTTGTGAAGGAAGATGTTCCCGCAGCCCTCACCAGACCATCGGTCCACCTTTTTCCATCAAAATGGTAACTACCTACGGCTGCTTTCCTTCTTTCAAGGGTATAAACACAGCACCAGAATTACAAAACCTCATTTACAAACCAACCACACAGGAAACACTATTTATGTTAAATGAATAAAGCTCTCCGGATTTTAGTTTCAACCGGACGTCCGGTTTCCGGTAGTTCGGCCAAAATGTCTGTTGCATCTCTAATTAATATTTTAAAACAATAATTAAATGTAAATGTTTATCGTAGGTTGAAACTCATGTTTCAGGGAATTAAGAGCTTTTATGATAATGCAATCATATTATGAAGAAAGGAAAGAAAGAAGAAAATATTTTGTTCCATACAAACTTTAATTGTTTATTTTGTGATTTGCGTACAAAATAAACTCATGACAGACATTTATAAGGAAACTAGCTTTTACATGCGACTTTGTACGCGCATATCCCGTTTTTTCCCCTTCCCGTATAGCCTTCCTCATGAATGTGGCTCTCATAATACAAAAAATAATTTTTCAAATTCGACTGGTGGTCCCAGGAATTAGCGCATTCAAATAAACAAACAAAGTCTTCAGCTATGTTAGAATAGATGGTACATACTATTTTTACAAAAAAAAAACTGGTTAACACCGATTGATGGGCCCGATGCCACGCCAGGTTTTTACAGTGCTCGTTGGAGGTAATCATAGACCATATTTTGGTCTTAACAAACTTATCGGCAATGTCAATATGCAAGTAAATCTAACTCTTACTGCTTTACCCAAAAAGGAAAAACATGAAAGTTTTCTATAACTTGACTTTCCCCTAGTGAGTTTTTCAAACGATTAGGGTGAGCAGGAGCTTTTATTTCATCTACATAAATTTGGAACGTGTGCAGACACCCTACGCTTAGGGACATTATTAATGTTAATGTCACGTTTTAGCTTCTTCAAAGCAGAACGCTATATCGATTAAAATGATATTCCACGAAAAAGGCCCTAGGGATTTTTTATCTCAAAACTCATAATTTATTCAAATATTTCAAATAAATCATTTCAAATAATTCAACTATACAGTTCAGGATATTCTGTGACCCCCAAACTACACTGTTGTCTATATCTTGGGGGTCAGTAATTATTCTGGCATTATTACAAGTAACGATTATGATAACATTTTTCACATTCAACCAAGCAGTAGCAGTACCAGAACTTTTTAATTGGGAAAATTGGAAAAATAAATTCGACAGGTGAAGTTACAGGTATCTCTAGTTCAGCACACATGTCCTAAAGAAACCAACCTCGGCGTTCCGTTTAATTAAACCCCTTCATATAGAAAATGAAGTTCAAAACCAGCCCGCAAATCCCACCTACGACTACACTCGGAGCCAAACCGAAGGTAATTCGAAGAACGCCGGGGCAATTCCGATTTGATTTATCATTGTTCTTGGCCGATAAATCAGGGGTACAATAGGGCTCCAGGCTCGGGCTGAACGTGGAAACTTCTATTAATTCTCCTTAGAACAATCTCCAAGTTACCGCACAATGGAGTTTTAGACAATACGTCTCAAACGTGAGATGCTATCATGTGATAGCACGCAGTTTGTTTTGGGATCGATAATTGATAATGCTTGTTGATAGTTTCGTAGTGCGTGGGTGATTGTTTTTGTTTTTATTTATGTTTTTTTTTTTTTTGCATATCAGACGGTATATTCTGTTAATAATAATAAGTGGAGTGAGCGTAAAGTGAACTGTCATTCCATCTTGTTTGTGTAGATTGACAGCTCACTTCATTTTCACTTCATCTAGTTTTTTTGTCGACAGTTACTTCTATTTTCCTTAGAACAATCTCCAAGTTACCGCACAATGGAGTTTTAGACAATACGTCTCAAACGTGAGATGCTATCATGTGATAGCACGCAGTTTGTTTTGAGATCGATAATTGATAATGCTCGTTGATAGTTTCGTAGTTCGTGGGCGATTGTTTTTATTTATGATTTTTGCAGATCAGACGGTCTATTCTGTCAATGTCTCACCGCGTAAACTTAAGTGAAGTGAGCATGTGAACTGTCATTCCATCTTGTTTGTGTGAATTGAGAGCACACTTCGTTTTCACTTCACCTTGTTTTTTGGTCGACAGTTACTTCTACAGTTTGTTTTGGGATCGATAGTTGATAATGCTTGTTGATAGTTTCGTAGTTCGTCGGCGATTGGTTTTGTTTTATTTTTAGGTTTCTCGCAGGTCAGTTGTATCAGACGTAGTAAGAGGTAGGCCATTTTTTACCTGACAAAAAGTCCGTTTAAGAGTCGACAGTACTCGTAATTTTATGGTGACGCATATAATGAACAAAAATTAGTAAGTAGTCGAGGATAATTACGCCATTACTAGAAGACAATTCCTATTGCTTTTTTTAAGTTTTTAAGTCATAAATAAGGTTACGTCATTGAATGGCGACCCAAATACGAGTATTATCAATTAACAGTAAACAGTCGAAATACAAGTTTTATTGGTTTTATTTGAAGTTTTATTCTGTAATTAACATAGTCTAAGGTCTGAATTTGTCAATATCCAGTAAAAAAAGAGTGTTTATAAATTCGTAACGTACAATTTTCCAAACAATAGGAGTGTTTTGAAAGAAAATAATAAAAGCAACTGCAAAGAATACATCTGTTTTTAAAATGATATTTTCAAAATTATTTTACCAATGAATTCCACCACCCCGGGGTAATCCCTACGCTTCGAAACCATACGGCTCCAACCTGTCATTATCAGCTTAACCGTTCAAAAAACAATGCATTCACTCATTCACTCAATAAATCACCAGGTCTCGGTCAATACTGAACATTGATTGATGTACTTCGGGATCCAATTTGCTAATAGCTCCGACCCCGATCAAATGGAGACAGGGGAAATTCTTCTACTCACGTTACCCTTAATAATGGAGTTTCAACTTTTGAGGTCTGTAGTTCCATATTGTTTTGTTTTTGATGATTCATTTATTTTTATTACTTACCATTCTGCTGCGCAAAGGGAAACAAACTAAAAGAAAGTTTGAAGGAAATATTTTTTACTTTGGAATATTTTCATAAATGATTACACTGCTCCTCAGTATTTTGACCTGGGTTCACAGAAAAGAGTTTGTTTAGTTTACTATCTCTTTGCTTAATTTCTTGGTCTGGTCTTTTGAGACGAATGTTTTGTTTTATACTAGTATAGTTTTGAAGACCATGTTTCTATATTTGCAATAACATGAAAAATACTTCTCCAACCCTAAGGCCCATATTCCAAAACGTAAACTCCAACTCAACTCGAACTCCAACTTCATCGGAGTTTGTCATAAATTGCATTTGTCAAATTCACGGCATTTGAAAATACTACGTAGTACTAAGGCAATGTGACTTAAACTTTTTAAAATAATATTTGCCAAATTTGGGTGACAAAAGTCACCTTGTGCGCTTTACGGGTGACATTGATATTTTCGTGCTCATGTTGGAGTTGGAGTTCGAGTTGAGTTGGAGTTTACGTTTTGGAATATGGGCCTAAGAATTTCATAACCCTAAGAAGTTCATGACATGGGAAACACGCGTGAAACAACATTAAAGAGGTGCATTAAAATACCTCCATGTCTTCGTGAAGCGAGAAGAAGCATAAAACTGGAGAGCATTCACGACGTGGACGGTCTCTGCCCTATTATAGGATATGAGTTTAATTCAAATCATTAAAATACCCCCACAATTAAGTAGATCTGATGTATGGTTAGCAGAACCATTGCAGATGACAACCAAATCATAACTCAAACTATGGAAGAAGAGTCAAAATTATTAAAAGATGACCATTTACAACACGGCCTGAACCACTGCCCTAAATCTGTCACCACATTCGACGTAACGTACAGTTAATTCTGATTGATCGCCTTGCTCGAGAGTGATGACGTCATCAATGTCGTATGTACACACGCGCCATATTGTCACGTTATTATGTCCTGGCATTGTTGTGGCTGGTCTAGTTCTAATTAGTTTCAATGCTGTAGATGTATTGTCGACAGATTTGCGAGTTGTAGGTATGTAATTATGCGAATTGTGTGGATAGTTGCAGTTGTCGGGGTGGTAATTAATCTGTTTGGTATATATTCTGATCTACTCTCATTACAAGATGTATCATCAACTTTTTAAGTACATAATAATTACCTAGTATGTTTTGTCATGAATTATGTAACTATGATAACGAAAAAAAAGAAAATTAAATATTACCGTCACGTATCTATCTGCCTGAGAGGAGCTCGTGACTAAATTATAACAGCTGCACGGGCCGATCTTCAAAGTTAAGCAACGCTTGCCGAGGTTGGTCATACAACATACCGAGACTCCTCGGTAACTCGGAAAGCACGATAAGCCGTTGGTCCTGGCTCTCATTTGGAGATATTTGGCAGTCGTTACGGATTGTGAGAAGCCAGAAATTCGGACACCAGCCTTGCCAAGGGCCGACGGCGTTGTGTTCCACGTGCGCCTCAAAGAGATGTCAGCATAGGAGTAGGGGCCCGTTAGGGCCAGAGCCTGCCAGAGTTGCGGATTAAGTTCGAAAGAGTTACCGCGGCCCTGGCCGGTTTTAGTCAGTAAGAGTCTGACACTCCCTTTCGCTCCGCCCAGAGTGGGAGTAGTCATTTGATGATTTCCCATCCATAAAAAAAAGGCTTGCCAAGGGCTACTTGGGGGGGCAAATCTATAAAAAGTTTCCAAACTACACCTTGAGACATAGCTATCAAACGATATGAGTGTATTCTGAAGGCATAATTTGTTTTTTCGTTTTTTTAATAAACTCTGTTTCTATCTTCGAAACTACTTAGTTTTAAATATTGAAACACACAAAAAGTTATTTTATTTTGAAATCGCATAATAAAAAATTAATTCATTCGGAATCCTTTGCGTGCGAGTCTGATTCGTTATCAAAGCTATTTCAAAACAAAAAAAATCAAGACAACTTAGCTAAAGATAGTCATTACATTAATGTTAGTACAATTTACCCACTAAGGTACACTGAATCACTATTGTAAGTAAATGGAACACGCTATCTCCTCACAAAGGCAACTTAAGTGAAATGAAGCAGGAAACTTAACACGAACTTTAGAACTAACGAATTCTCATTATTTAAACATGGATCCATACGAACTTGAGCTAATCTCACAAAAGCTAACAATTTAATACAAAGGTTCACACGTTAAGACTGGCATTATGAGACAAAAAGCAGTCGCGTGTGGGTCTTATCTTACGTGAACATTCGCACTTTGCTATTATAGCGTACCCCAGTACTGGAAGAGGCATTTAAAAAAATCAAGCGCAGTAAAGTTCCCTTGTCAATCTTGTAGTGGGTTTAGAGCGTGAGACTTTGGACTTGATTGTCATGTCACAGTAATGTGGAGTCCCGTTAAAAACTTCTTAGTAATGATTCGGTCGAGAATGATTGGGTTTTGAACTATTAATTACTTAATTGTCCAATAAGTTCTTAGCAATGTACAAATGACGAATGATGATAGCTATTCTTAACAGTAAGGCGTACAAGCTGGCGGGATATGTTTCAAGATTTACTAAATGAGAGGGAGAAGTCATTAAATTACCAAAAGACGATCCAACCAACTTCCGTAGAATAGCTTAAAGGGGCCAACAAACATAAGAGCTACCACTCACACGTTAAGCATAAGGCGGCTAACTGTTCATGTTGCCCTAAATTCCTATTGATGAGATCTTTACTGCTTAGTATATATTGACATTTAAAAGCGCCTTTTGTGGTCTAATTGAAATAAATGATTTCAATTGAACTGTTTCTTCAGGCAGTCATCATCTGCCTAGCCTTTTTCCTAACTGTATTGGTGTCGGCTCCCAGTCATACCGGATTCAGCTGAATATCAGTATTTTACGTAGAGCGGCTGCCTCCACAACCAATGTTAACACGGTACTTCTTGGCAAGACTGGTGTTAGATTTTTCTGGCAGTCTGGCAGTATGGAGAAATAATGAAAAATAATGGTAAATAAATGGAATCTATTAAAAATGAGACTATTTGGGGCAGCCGTGAAGCACGGCACAAACTGTTTTTAAATATTGACTTTACCGTTTTTGTTAACCTGATAACCTATTTATCAAACCATAGTTTATCTATGTACGGTACATCAAGTTCTGTCTTGCGCCAGTTAAGCAACAGTAAAAACAATTAATTAAATCTTTTACTTTTGTTTTGCTTCAATTCATGCCACTTCCATTTCCCCTACAACAACGTCAATCGTTTTTAGTCGAAGGGGTAAATTTCGGCTAATTAATCTAGGCTTAAATACGGCACTTTATAACGCATGAACTTTCAAGTGGGGTGCAAAGTTTCTAATTACTCCGTGTGTACAAGATAAATATTTTACTAAAGCTGTATTAGAAACTTCTGACTTATATTTGAGTTTTATAGGTAAAACATGATGTATTTATATTAAGCTTCTTTGATTTTAATATTCGTATATTAATTTTAAGATTCAAGTTTCGAAGCTTCAGATTTATGAAGCATAACACAATCATCAACATTCTGAAAGACGTCCACTGCTGGACATGGGTCTCCCATAAGAGTCTCCCATCGACCGGTCTTGTACATCTCTCATCCAGAGAATTTCCACGGCCTTCGCCAGACCATCGGTCAACCGATTGGAGGACCTTCTGGGGGAGTATTTCAGTACGTGCCAACATTAATAATAGAAGCATTATCCATTTGCAGGTCAAACATCTCTTGTTGCGGAATTTGTTCGAAAGAGCCACCGCTGCCCTGGAACGCAAAGAATACTAGTAGGAACATGGTGGTCAGTAAGAGTTTGACACTCACTCCCGCTATACTTAGAGCTGAAGGAGTCAATAAAATTGATGATTTCCCATCCTTAAAAAAAAAGGTCAAATATCTCTTCTCATACCTCAGAAAAGGCGGGAGCATTGATAGTCACACTTACTCAAAAAGGATGGATGAGTTCTAATTTTCTCCCAAATACCTATTAAACCAGTAAAACATAACAAAACAACATAATAAAACATAATCTTTGCAAAAAGTCATCGACACAGTGTTGAACATAGTTTCTCAAGCTGAAAGGTACCATACTCAAAATCACCGTCATGTTCTAACTGACTACTTAATATTATGTATTATATCTATCCCCTCTTAAACATAGACAACCCTAATCCAGTATCGCAGGTGTGAATACGTCACTCAATAATTAACAGCTGATAACCTCAGACAGGGATCACTATTCTATAATCTACCTGTCAGTCTTGTGATAACGACAAGTTATGATGTGCTTAAATTATGGAACACACCTCAATAAATCTGACTAGAATTTTACAAATTATGGAGCAGCTCGTGGCTAAATTATAACAGCCGCACGGACCAATCTTCAAGGTTAAGCAAGGCTTGCCGAGGTTGGTCTGTGGATGGGTGACCATATTAGAGACTCCTCCGTGCCTCGGAAAGTACATTAATCCGTTGGTCCCGGCTGTCATTTGTATATCTCTGGCAGTCGTTACGGATTGTCAGAAGCCAGAAAATCTGACACCAGTCTTGCCAAGAAGTACCGTGTTACCCAGTTAATGGGTTGTGGAGGTCTGGTAGGCAGCCGCTCCACGTAAAATACTGGTATTCAGCTGAATCCGGTTTAACTAGGAGCCGGCCCCAATATAATTGAGAAAAGGCTAGGCAGAATGATGATGAAGTATTGCGGTTGGTTTTTAGTCTTATCGAATATAGCTGTGCTGTGTGCCGCATATCTTATCCGACCTTCACTGTTCCAGTAATCGGGTAAGGTCATACCCCTTGACTAGAGTAGTGTCAGATTTTCTGGTTTTTGATTCATTGATGGACGAACTTTCACAAGTTTAACTTGATACGGAGATTCAACCAAGATACTTATTAACTCGACTATTCCACAAAATTCCGCCAAATCACATTATCCTCTCAATAATAATATATATCTCAATAGGTGGTTAGTAACCACCAGGACTAAAAGATTTAAATTGAAACATCGCTTATAATATTACAAATAGGTACTTAACCATAAAATAATTCTCGTTATGTCCAAACTAAACAAACAAACATCCCCCTCTACCTACTTAAACATCCGACAGATTTTCAATATTCCACCCCTAATTGCAACGGGTTCGATATAAGCCTCTTATTTATTGATTATAAAACTACCCTCTAAAAGGGGTGATGTAATGATGAGCAGGGGAAGTCATTCAGGGATTCGAGAGCACTCCTATTTTCGGTATCCTCACTAATTAATGGGAATCCTTAGAAATAATTTTCGGTTTGTACCTATTTGTATTTTATTAAATGGTAAATAGTGAGTCTATGCTAACAGTGTTGTGTTTTGTTTATTTGAGCTTAGTTTTATATACTTTAATGTTATTTAAACTTAGAATTTAGTTATTTTAAAAGTAGTCAAGTATTTTTATTTGGTTTTAATAAAAACAAATACAATCAATGTAACTAGATAGACAAGGTTCAAATACCAATAATATATCGTAGTCTATCACAAATGTTCTGGTATTTTGGCAATAGTTCACTTTTTATAATAGTTCACAATTTTGGCAATAATCACTGACAAAATGTCTCTTGTTCTACTTTTCACTAACAAAACAAAGAAAAAAAATCATAAACAACTCTTATAAACACCTCTGCCACGAACAATAAAATTAATCAAAATCTCACACAAGATGCGACCTGCCTATACCCCCCTAAACAACCAGTGTTAATATCAGAAGCGGTGAATTCATATAATTTCTACTCAGTGTTTGTTAGAAACCTTGTTAAGAGAGCGCCACAAGCTAGAGGGTGTAAATTTCACCAACTACCCTATGCTGTGGGGCCATGAAATTAGTGCTTGGAATTTTATTTCATTTTTTGCAAGGGGGTTTTTTATTTGCTTGCCGTTGAGAAAGGAAATTGAAATTAAGAAGACAAATGCCATCACAAAAAAAATAATCATTCCGTTCAAATCAGCTCATCAGTTGCATATTTTGAGGAAAAAATAGCAATCTCAGTTGATCACCGTACAATAAACTATTGAAAGATAAATGTCATAATCTCCAGAAATATCATGATCGCAGTTGTTGGATCGATGCGAACAAAAGAAGTATTATTCTTAAAGAAGAAACAAAACCCATAATAAAATCAATGCTTGAGTATTCTTGACTTCCCAAAAAGCGTTTAGTCCTAAACGTGTTTCATACAATTTTTCAGTCCACGACCTAAACCTAGGTATCTTGCGCGTCCGTACCAAAATGAAAGTTTGTAATGAGGAATACCCCCATATCACTTTTAATAATTTACTAGCTTTTTCCCGTGTAGGCCCATATCCTGCTTTTACCCATTCCTATAGGAATTTCGGGAAATCCTGTTTTAGTGCTCCTCTACACTCCCAAAGGAACCCACATGCCAGTAGTTTCGGCTGTGCGTGTCAGACACTAAGTCACACAGTAACGGAAGAAATAGCCACAAAATATTGATTTTGCTTTCAGATCGCTACCTCCTCCATCTCCGCTGTTTCGAAGGCCCAACTGTCCTTAAGCGCTGTCTAATAAATTAGCCTGACGCTATTGTGTGGGCTCACTTACTGGCAGACTTATTTACCTGACTGTTGTGCCAGCCAGTATTCAGACGACATCATTCTACTCGGCATCAGTCCAACAACTAGATAGGCTTCCGTTTTCTACCTAGATTTTAAGACTCAAGTAATAAATAGGGATGCTTTGTATGTTAATATTGGTTCTTAGTTGTACCTTTGGTTGAGAGCGGAAATGTTTGTTTTATCTCATCATCCGTTCATATTGAATACCATCCCTTTCTTCTAAGAAAGGCATGGTATTCAATATGAACGTGACGGAAAGGGAACAGGAACGTTATCTTCAGGCAAGCCTTCCTCCTCGTACATCTTCAGGAAACAGGAAATAACACGACGAGCAGATAGTGCTGATATTCTTTAATTATTTCACAAACTTTGATAATCAAAATAATCACAAACTTCCGCGATGGAAATGGATGGAGGTTGTGAGGTTATCCGCTCACGCGCACGTTCTCCGGCCGAATGCCCGGCACCACGTCAACCCTACTCTCACTTGTCAAACAATGACACCTCGTCATCAAATGACATTACCTGACACCGACAGTGACAGCTGACAGACAGAGACAGATGGAATGACAACACTACCGCCATCTGACACTGACAGTGACAACTGACAGACAGTGACAGATCGAATAACCTCACTACCGCCATCTTGTAATAATTGCTAGAAGTAGGCCTCTCAATATCTCTTCCTGCGACACGGCCGTCCTGCGCTTCACACGTCCTCGTGTGGCTCATCTGAAATAGAATAGTTCTGTGTACATTATATTGTTCGGCCATGCCTGACCAAGATAGGTCAGCTTAACCAGGACATCGCTTAACCAGCGGCATCGCTTAACCAGCGGCATCACTTAACCAGCGGCATCACTTAACCAGCGGCATCGCTTAACCAGCGGCATCGCTTAACCAGCGGCATCACTTAACCAGCGGCATCGCTTAACCAGCGGCATCACTTAACCAGCGGCATCGCTTAACCAGCGGCATCACTTAACCAGCGGCATATCCATAACGAATCACATGGCAAATCAATTACACTTTGCTATTATTATTATTATTTTTTTTTTATTATTCACAAATTACCTTAATGACATCAAATCAAATTAAATCAGTCTTAGCCATCAGGTTCACAATTATCGTCAGATAAATCCTCAGGGATTTCAGTACTAGGCATTTTACGCAGCCTGTCATGAGCGTATTTGTACGTCCTGTTACTATTGAGTGCTTTGAGCACATATCTGTCACCATCTAAGACCTCAATAACGCGGAAAGGTCCTTTGAATTTAGGGTCCAGCTTGCACTGATTGCGTTCTTCATTTTGCAGAAGAACGAAGTCGCCTACAGTATAGTTTTTGACTTTTGCCTTTGTGCTGTTAAATCTGACTTTATCGTATAGAGAGTTTTTGTCCATGTTAGTAATAGCTTGTTCACGCACCGTTTCAATGTCCACTTCGGGCTCGTAATCGTTGGCGCAAATGAGTTCTAGAGGCCTAGCTACTTTCCCAATGAGTAGTTCAAGAGGACTCGACTTAGTGACCCTATTAATGGTGCAGTTGAGAGCTAGTTGAACTTCCGGGAGAGCATCTTGCCACGACTTTTCTCCACTAGCCTCAACTGCAGTGAGCATGTTTTTGAGCGTACTCATAACCCGCTCGACTTGACCGTTAGCACGGGAACTTCCTGTTGCAATCAGATGCAAGTCGATACCATAGGTTTGACAGAATTGCTTGAAATCTGCACTAGCGAAGCAGCGGCCCTGATCAGCGATGAGTCGCTTAGGGGCGCCAAACAAGGAAATGCTGCTCTTTAAAGCTTTAATGCTACTCGCAGAGTCAATACGCAGGGTATGATGTAACAAAACGAATTTCGTAAAGGCATCCACCAATACGAACACGTATTCCTTTTTATCATTTTTACCACTAAGTTTACCAGTGGCATCAATATGCAAGGTATGCCATGGTATAGGAGTCTTAGGGATGGGATGCATTTCTGCTTGAATTTTACCAGACTGGGACTTAGATATCTTGCATGTAACACAGTTGTCAACAAATTTACGAACAAACTTAGTCATGTGCTCGAACCAGTATAAATCAAAAACCTTTTCCAACGTCTTCTCCCAACCAACATGCATGAGAGATTCGTGGACAGAGTTTATTACTGACCAGCGTAAAGCTCTCGGAACAATTGGTAGCCAACGAGATCGGTTGTTGCGATGCACCTTTCGGTATAGCACTCCAGACCTGATCTCATAAGTTTTAGCAACATTTTCATCAATATTGTGCTCCCTGAGATCTTCAAATACCTTTAAAATCTCAGAGTCGCGCTGCTGCTCTGCTTGCAACCAATTTTCAGGTAAACTCGTTAGATCTACTCGTTTTTGCTGCACCTTTTCGACAGGTGTAGCTGGAAGAGGATTTCTGGATAAAAAATCCGCATGACACATACGCTTCCCGTCCTTGTAAACAATCTCAAAGTCGTAGGCTTGTAGGAATGCCCACCATCTATGTACACGCGGGGTTAGATCAACCTTATTGCGGGATGACTTTAAGGAGTTACAATCCGTTACGACGGTGAACTTATTGCCGTGAAGGTAATGCCTGAAATGTTTAATGGCATTCACAACCGCCAAAGTCTCTAGCTCATACGAGTGATATTTGGACTCGGCGGCTGTGGTACGCTTACTAAAGTAAGCCACTACGAATTGTTTGCTATCTTTTGTTTGCAACAAAATGGCACCATAACCGATCGCACTGGCGTCGGTATGAAGCTCAATTGAACAGTCAGGATCAAAAATCATTAAGACCGGCTCGTTAGTCAATATCCCTATGATCATTTGCCTGATGCCTTCATGTTCGGGCTTCCATTCAACGTAGCCCTTACCAGGGCTGGTGAGAGCGTGAAGAGGAGTCATTATTTGTGCAAAACTGGGGATAAATTTTCTAAAATAGGACGCTAGTCCTATGAACTGGCGTAATTGTGTGACCGTTTTAGGAGGAGGCAGGGCAATTAAGGCTTCGATCTTTTTAGGGTTCGGACGAACCTCGCCGCGACTAACTACGTAACCAAGATACTCCACACTTTCGTTCATGAAAGAACACTTTTTCAAATTAAAAGAAAAACCTTGTTCGGTTAAACTTTGTAAAACTGTACGAATTCTCGCCAGGGATTCGTCAATATTTGAGTTTCCCGTTACGAGAATATCATCCATGTAGACGATAGCATACGAATTAACAAGAGGGCCTAAAGCCTTGGTAACAGCTCGTTGAAATATAGCAGGTGCGTTACGAAGACCAAAGGGCATGGTCAAGTATTCGTAATGACCCTCTGGAGTTATGAAGGCGGTCTTCTCTATCGAGTCTGGGTGGATTGGCAACTGGTGGAAGCCACTGGCCATGTTCAGTGTGGTGAAATAATGACAGCCATGGAGGCGATCAATTTGATCAGAGATAAGTGGTAAAGGGAAGCGGTCCGGCACGGTATTGTCGTTTAACTCTCGATAATCTACGCACATGCGATCAGTACCGTCCTTCTTTTTAACCAACAGAATAGGGCTGGCAAAGGGAGACGAACTTGGACGTATGACTTTACATGCGAGTAACTCATTCACCTTATCACGTACAACACTACGTTCCTGGGGGCTAAGACGATAAGGTCTACGATAAACGGTTTTACAAGGGTCAATAAGGCGAATTTCTACAGGGTCAGTATTGGCTGGGCCTGATGGGGTGCCGCAAATGAAGTAGTCCTTAAACTCAGTTAAAATATTTAGCAACTTGGACTTGAACACTAAGGGAATGCTACTATCGATATTTTCAAGGCTACCGTCATTATTATTATCATGGACAGTACACGCATCAATTATTGAGCATTTTATTTTGTTAAAAATCACTCTGTCAAAAGTAATGTGAATTTCTAATCCTTGAGTCAACACTTCCTGCCCAATCATAATGTCATGTAACAAAAATTTATCAGGCAAAGCGTGAAATAGAATGTTGAAAACAATGTCGTTGATACTAACTGACGCCATGATCTGCGTAGTACTGTACACACTGGTTTGCCCAATACCGGTCATCTTTACTAAATTATTTTGGCATTTACCATGAAATTTCAATAACATTGTTTCCTTGATAAGTGAGCACTCTGCTCCCGAATCGAAACGAAATGAAAAGAGCTCACCGTAGTGTTCCAGAACTCCCATTGGTGCACTGACTGCGCAGACTTCGACACGCCGCTCTACCGGCTTGCTAGTTGTACTAACAGCGGTCGTCTTCGCTTCTGTACTGGAAGCTCGAGGGCACCTTGATGCGTAGTGTCCAACGCCGCGACAATTGTAACATGTGATGTCCGTAGTTGTTGGCTTCGAAGTGGCCGCAGATTTGTTTGCTTCTCCGTGACGCACTCCACTGCTACGATTATCTTTTCTGAGACGACACGCAGAAATATGGTGGCCCAATCTCCCACAATGTGCACATTTAACCGGGGTCGACATCAGCTTACGTTGCTTTGGATCAGGGTTATCATTGTTGTAGTCACTAGCTGGCGCCTTTCTTTTCATGTATGATAGTGCCTTTAACTCTTGCTGCATTTTTGTTCTAGTTTCTATCTCGGTGGTGAAAGCAACACGGTTGACGCGGGGTTCTATTTGACTTATGTGTGCTATTACCGTAGAGATAGCGATCTGCTCTGTACTCAGGTTCTTCCAACGTGACGTCAAATTATTCAACTGAGTAGCAGCGTAATTTGCAAGGCACTCACCTTCCTTAGGTTTGCTGTTATAAAGATTGATGAGTATTGAAGCAGCAGTCTCCGAAACGTCATAACGCGCAGTGAAGGCTTCTTGAAAATCCTCCCATGTCATGCCGGGGAAAGATACTTGGGACAGCCAAGCCGACGCCTGACCTTTTAATGCTTCGCTCAGTGCTATCATCAATGGAGCTCCAGATAACGGTTGGTCCGCCATGCACATGTCTGCCGTCGATAACCAAGCACGTGCGTCCACTGATGTCTTCTCGGGGTCGAATGTAGGTAGACAAACCCTACCACTCGATGTCGGTCCTTTTATAGCTTTGATTAGGGCAAGAAAATTTTGATTTTGTTGCTCTAATAACAATTTCCATCTTTCCTCACTATTGTTCACTGTGGGCTGCGGTGCAGAACGTGGATCACATACCACTTCTGATGACGGAAAGGGAACAGGAACGTTATCTTCAGGCAAGCCTTCCTCCTCGTACATCTTCAGGAAACAGGAAATAACACGACGAGCAGATAGTGCTGATATTCTTTAATTATTTCACAAACTTTGATAATCAAAATAATCACAAACTTCCGCGATGGAAATGGATGGAGGTTGTGAGGTTATCCGCTCACGCGCACGTTCTCCGGCCGAATGCCCGGCACCACGTCAACCCTACTCTCACTTGTCAAACAATGACACCTCGTCATCAAATGACATTACCTGACACCGACAGTGACAGCTGACAGACAGAGACAGATGGAATGACAACACTACCGCCATCTGACACTGACAGTGACAACTGACAGACAGTGACAGATCGAATAACCTCACTACCGCCATCTTGTAATAATTGCTAGAAGTAGGCCTCTCAATATCTCTTCCTGCGACAAACGGATGATGAGATACTGTTTTTTAAAAGTTTTTTTTTTTTTGTAAAATTCGAACGAGAAACAGTGATTAATCGTATTTGTTTAAATAATTGTGTTTTACTTCTAGCCCAGTTTGCAACTGCATAAGAGCACTGTATGATTATCCTTAGTATGTATTTTTGACGAATAATTATGACTCGACTGCTACATGTGGGACAATAGTAACGTAGGTACCGCTACTGCAACTTTAATTTTCGGGGATCGCAAGGTGCAGGCCTGCGGATGGCGAGCGTTGGATGGCTCGCTGCCTGATCAGAACCAGACTCGGGTCGAAGGTGCGTTGTGTTCCACGCGCGCCTCAAAGAGATGTCAGCATAGTAGACGGGGCCTGTTAGGGCCAGAGCCTGCCCGGATTGCGGAATTCGTTAAAAAGAGTCACCGGGCATAGGACCGGTTGTTGTGGTGACACTTGGGGGAGGCCTATATGTCCAGCAGTGGACGTCTTTCGGCTGATATGATGATGATGAGTCACCGGGGCCCTGGATCGCAAAGGGCATTTGGAGGAACACGGATGGGTTTTAGTCAGTAAGAGTCTGACACTCCCTTCCGCTCCGCTCATTGTGAAAGAAGTCATTATATGATTTCCCTTACTTAAAAAAAAAGCATAATATAATTATGATTAATTACAGGTACCTAGTCCTGTAAATTAATCATAATAAAATTATGTTATGCTTTTTTTTAAGTAAAGGTGCATAGATTAACCCTTTACTTTATAATAATCTCTTAATCTTAGTCTTTAGCCTAACTTGAAAGTTTAAAATTATGAACTTCATAGTTTGGCCATACATGAGTAAAGTTTTAGCTCGATTCACAGAAAAGTTTAGATATTACCCCCAAAGTCTGGCTACTGCTGTATTTGCTAAATTCTATGTTGCCAGTTACTAAAATCTAGCCCCAGCTGCGTACTAACTTTGTTTGCGTGCAAGTAAGCTGGTTTTGTAACTTTTTGTTTAGAGTCCCAATTAATTAGTAAATACGGATATTTGTTATGAGGCAGGTTTTGCACTTAAGTCTACGTAGTTGAATATTCTCGCTGCAATGAAAGTCTGGTAAGGAAAATTGCTATTGCGGCAGCTTCATGACAGTTTTAGAATGACGATAGATGGCGCTGCTTGTTTCGTCAGATCATCTAGAATTACTAAATTTACTGACGCTCGTTTTTACTATCACTAGGCGACTTTTCGACGAATCACAATTTAATTTCGGAAGTTGGTGTTTTTTGTTTTCGTTTCTGCAGAAATAAAAGTTATTTTAAACTGTCTGATGTTTCTATTTGGAAATCTGTTATATTTTTTAAAAAAAAACCTTTCTTTTATTTTACGATTTTTAGTACTTTATAATTTTTCGTAATCCATAACTACCAATCGAAAGTCATTGGAAAGTAAAATACGCAATTTCGTTTACTTGGATGACATATTTGTTCCAGTTATTTTGATTTAATTATCACATAATGAAACTGATTTCGATGAAATTCCTATGGGACCAATCGGAAAAAATATCCTTTCATATAAAAGAGAGAGATTACAAGATTATATTTATTTATAAATAAGGATACCGTACAAAGAACAAAATATAAAAGATTTATAAAACGGACAAAACACATACGTTTTGAAAATTCTTTCATCATACTGTGTTTCCTATCAGCTCCAACTTGGGGTATTTAACTTACTTGACCATATCATCGCTTGCTAACTGTAATAGCTGACATTTTAGCACTAAGTTAAAACAAAACAATAAAAAAATGTCACTAACCACGTTAAGTGAGAGCTTTTCATAATATGTACAAACAAGACACAGTTAACTTCGAGTCATCTCGGCAAACTTCGGTGGCTTTCGGGAAATTTCAGCTATTTGATTTTTCCAGTCGTATTTGGCAGATTTCATTGAGTAAATAGAACTCGGCCTTGTATGATTTTAATCGACATCAGGGTTTTGAACTTGAATTAATTAATATTTTGATCATTGACATTGACGTCTTCATTTACTCGCTTTGATCGTAAAATAGATATCTATTGGTTCAAAGTCTGTAACTTTCCTTCATATAGCCACACTACCACCACAGGATAAAATAAGGTTCAACGTACACCAGACGATTTACGCTCACATTTTTCGAGAATAGTAAACAAAATGATTCCTAGTTTTATTTGCTTTTGCAATTAACCATGGCCGCGCCGACAACTCATTTCATATCACACTCGCCCAAAGGAGAGAAAATTACACCAGAAAAACAAAAATAAACCAGTCAAAAGCCCGTACAGTTGCACAAATATGTAGATTAAGTTCACTCCGACAATATAAAAACGGCAATTGCGAGAAGAAAATTTGCAACGAGGGGGGTACTCGGGTACCGCTAGCAAATCCCCCATGTGACCACTCGACGGAATATAACCCCGGGAATATACCCAAAAATATACCAACGAATACTGGCTAGCGATACTCTTTATCCCAGGATTAAATTTTGCAGAGGACCGGGTTCGCGACGGCTAGATGGTTTCAACTGAACAGATAAAAACGGGCTTGGGGTGGCCCGCCGACTTTATTTAGACATTTTTTTTCTTATTGAAGATTATGCTTGCGAAATTTGTACTTTGTTTGATTTATTTTGTGTGGCAGTGTTGGCTGGGATTTAAAGTATGGTAAAGTTTAAATTAAAGGCGAAAGAAGGTCTGTGTTTTTTGTAAGACTGCTCATTTTGATGGTCACAAAAAAAGAACTGTTCTTTCATTTCACGAAAAAGCTTTTCTGGAAAATTCGTAACATTTTATACGAAACCAACCCGTAACAATACTGAACAACCACTCAAAACAAGATACGATGCCACTAATACTATTAAACTAGTCTTTAATTTAACTCAGAACAAGGGAAAACCCAAAACCCAGATACCAGCAAGCCTTAATCACCCCAAAGAACCAACTATACACACTATCTCGTACTAATTTACATATTATCACATGTTATTAAAATTTACGCAACAGAAAAGTTGCAAACAATTTTATTCAAGCAAGTTTTACTTGCGACCCTGATATTGACATCAAAACATCCCGAAAAGAGGGTTGACAATGATTAGGGCGTGATAACATCTATGACAAAACCCAACCCTACTGGGTTTAATAAGGTTTATTATCTAAATTATCTACGAATATGTTACACACGTACCTTGTAGGGATGGGATGAGATTGACTTTTGGCAAAGTCGAGGGTGAATTTCAAAGTCAGCGTTTGGCAAAATAGTTCATACTATTTTCTAACAAAAACTATACCAACCTTAAAACTACTAATACTAATGTAAAAAAATACTTGGCAGGAAAATATTAATTAAGGTTTGTTATGTTTTGGTTCTTTCAAAGAAAACTTCAATAATTATGACAAGCTTCTACAAAAATAATGATAAGTAACATGTAGATAAATTATTTATTTATTTATTGACCATCTTCAAACTTCACATAATACAATTCTTCATACAATTCTTATAAAAGCTTTTACTACTTACCTTCATAAAACATCTGTTTCTATAGGTTAAGTTAAATTAGATAGATTATATTGAGAAAAACCAGTGCTTTTGTAGAATTCATATTAATAAAAATACAATACACATTTTGTTTGATTCTTAATTTTATTATCGACTAATTCAGACGTGTCCCATCCCTAAGACGATTGGGAGGGAATATTAAGGGATGAAGTATATTAAACAGATAGTATGCATAATAATGATGCGACACTCTATTACTGAGTTCACTACCACTTTGCAAGAAAATAGGTACCTACCTAGTTGTTTATTTTAACCAAAGTGGCTGTTTCTAATCGAATTGCAAACCACTAAAGGGGCCATTTTCACTAGAAAAAAAATATTTTGTGGGATTATGCGCATAAATGTATAGGACAGTCGATTTTTTTTGCGATTTCAGTGTTGGTCCCGAAGTAAAAGTTGTACGTAATGGTTCCTTAAGAGGTATTGCGTTTATTCTGTTACACCTTGTATTATTTTTAAATTGTAGATACAGTGGATCCTGTATCCATAGCTGTTTGTGTTTGTGGTATTTTTATTTCATGTTAATATTATTTTTAAATTATACACTGGATTCACAATTGCGCAATTAATATGAGTGAAATTACAACCCATTAATCACCAAACTTCTTCAAACGTTGACAATAATTGAAATCATAAAAATAACAAAAACAAAATGAGAACAAGCATTTGACCTACAGCGTCCAGTAAATTTAAACTTATTTTCATAGAAAAAGGGGTACCCAACATTTATTATGGCGATAAATTTTAAAGAACATTATTTACACAAAGCCCCGTAGACGTTAAAGACCATTTTCGAAGGCGCACCGAGCGAAAACGATTTGTGTTACAATGAATTTATGCTAGAGGTAGACCATAACGACCTCTGCGTTTCAAATGAACAAATGTTTCGATTTTGAAGACATATTGTTTTGTTTAAATTGGCCTGAAATGTATTGGTGTTTGTGAGTAAAAGTTATTAGAATTTTGTAAAGTTCAGGAGTTGTGACAGCTTGCTGCAATTTCTGTATTTAAAATAAGGAGAAATTTACCCTTCTTGAAGTTTCTGAAAAATACTTTAACGGCCGATTTCTATAACATATCTCAATCCCAATCTTGATCCCGATCCTTGTCTGTAACCAATCAACGGCCGAGTTTGTGTCCTTCACCACACAATCCTCACCTTCGATCGGGATCAAGATTGGGATTGAGATATATTATAGAAAGCGGCTGTTAATCATTTGAAAAATACTTTGGCTCATTGAGACCATCCAAAGGTGGTCTGGTGGATATCGTTGTTAGCGATAAGACCGCCATTGTATCCATATAATTAAGTATGTCTAAGAGAGTTGTTTAACTATTTAAAGTGTATGGGGTACATTTTGTCTATAGTATCTATTTTTTTTGTTCTTAAAAAATCAGTTGAGTTTGATCATTTGTATTTGTATATTTGTATTTGTATTAAGTACCTCACTTTTTTTGCCATTTCTATCGATAAAAGTTGATAAAGATAAAGCGCAACAACGTTCAAGAGTGAGAGTTGTTTCGTCAATGTAACGTAAATTTGAGTTACAAGTGTAAATGTGACGTCATACGAGTTTGCAAAATATCGTCTTCATTTTTTTTTTACGTGAAATATGAATAATACGTCCTTTTTTTGCAAATCTATCTGACTGACTAATTCACTTTTTTTTCAGGCAAGTACCTAATTTTTACACTCACTTAACAAACAGTAACATTTTATAAGCATGTGGATTATAAAAAGTGTAAACAACAAATAGTTAAATCCAAATGAAAAATTAAATTTACTCACTCGTTGTGTAAGATTTGTATTAAGTCTAAAAACTTTACCTTGACCTTGCTGTAAGGCAATTCGTAAACAAGCTTAACTTTGACCAAGATAATTTAAAAAATCATAATTTTTTAATCTGCTGACAGCTGTTCTTAATTTAACATCAACATTTCAACCAAAAAAATCTATGTTTTTTGGTTTCGCTTTTCTCAAGATTTAAGTTACGGCGTTCTAGAAAAAGAGACGTTCTATCGGTGGTAAATAATTATTGTCAAAAAGAAAAAATATATGGAAATGAAAAGCGCTTTCAAAATGTCACAAAATAATTAAAAATAAAATGCGTTTCGCCAATCACTATCTAGCAGAATGTTTCTTTCCATCATTTTTCAGTAATTTCCTCCATTTGCCTCAATTAATGTAAATTGACATGAATAAAAAAATCAAGGGATTTTTCCTTAGCAATGGACACTGGATCAATTGGAATTAAGACAGTTCCCATAGTAAGACTTGGCAAGTCCTACTTTTATTTTTAAAATGTACTAGGAATTGCTTTCCACAAAACATCCAATTCAAGGCATCTAAAGAACGATTATCCTCTACACTAGGAGGACTTTATAAAATGGCGGCGCACTCACGCCCTCTCTTCGCCACTCAATGGTTATTTACGGCAATTTCCATCTTCAAGGAAAATGTGGAATATTACTGAACTTATTCTATTGTGAATAGCATCGTTATAAAGCTGATAATTATATTCTTGAGTTGAGTAGATGAAAATACTTGAAGGATTTTAATTACGAATTAATAACCCCGATTTTGAGAATCTTGTTATTAATCTCTACTTGAGAATATAATATATAGGTTATAATTATTTACTTGATATTAATTTATAATTGAGAATATAGGTAACCGTTGCTTGTGAATTTCACAATAAACGAAACCTTATTTAATAAAATACCTATGCTAAGTTGTATCTTTCCTTTTTGTTAAGCTATATAAAATGGGGTATCAACCAGGTAAATGTAGTAATATAATACGTTATTGGAAGTTTTTGGGGGAAGTGTATTTTTTTTTCCAACCCCTATTTCACCCCTTTATTGGGGAGTTTTCTTAGCTGACGTTTTCTACTCATAATCTACCTCCGTGCCAAATTTCATCTCCATAGGTCAAGTTGTTTTTGAGATTTCGTGATAAATCAGTGAGTGATGTAGTGGCAACACTGCCCGGTGACATGTCTAATTGTGTTCTGTATTTTAATAATTAGATTTAATTTATATTTAAGTGAAATTAGGGTGTCATTATTTGTGTAAACATAACTTAACTGCGTAAATACTCAGGATTATTGTTATCCTGGAAAAATAATCAAGCAAAACACGACTTTTTGGTACCGGTTGTTACCGGTAACCTAAAACGATCAGCTGACGTTCGAAGCTTGAAACTGGAAATATACGGGGAGTATTGTTAACTTATTAATAGCACACATTCGTATCTTTAATTTGTAACACGCTCTCGCTAAGATTTACATGAATAACTTTGCTGGTTTAGCATTGTATAGCGTCTAAAGCGTTTTGTTTACATATTGGAAAACGAACCTAAGTTCAGATTTATTCCATAATTCTGTTTTATTCATGTGTTCATATCTCTGACATACTTGTCAATAACTTTTAATATCATTACTTTTTCACTAATAAAATTTAAACTGTTAATTTTTACATTTACTTATGCTCTGGGCATCCTACCCACATAAAGAAAAAGTAAGTTCATAAGGCAATTAAAAACAACTTAATACAATAATCAACAGCATTGCATATAGGTACCTAATGCAGCTGCCTACCTCATTCCTCCACTGAAATTGACTAATTTTTCCCATTTTGCTTATTTAACTACCTATTTATTTTTTCCCTCCATTCTAACTTCTTTTTATTTTTATTCTTTTTGGTTCTCACTGTTTCTTAATTTCAACTTTCAGTAACTTATCCTGAAACCATGCCTGTGATGACCCGTAAGGCTACAGCTCAGGATATGGAGCTTAAACTCAGAACGGCCCTCCAAGAACTTAAAGAATCGCAACACCAATGTCAACAAATGTTGCAGGAGAGAGAGGAAAGTGAGGTGGAAGTAAGGAATATAGTTTATAAAAACACATGCCTTAAACGGGAGCTAGTAGACCTAAGTCAACAATATGAAGATGTTGTTGATGAACGCGACCAACTGCGGGTGATCACGGACAGTTTCAATAACTGCAGTAACTTATATGAGGAGGCACTATGTAAAGTTAGGGATTTAGAAGATGAATTAGTTCATGTTAAAAGTCATAATTTCAAATTGCAGAGAGAATTGGAACATACTCAGGTTAAGAAAACTAACCATTTATATAATGAATTATTAACTTCTCATTGTAACCCACATTCCATACTTACTATAGACTTAACTGAAGATTCCATGTTAAAACAGAGAAATAGCTATAAAGTTAGTAATAAGAAAATAAAAAAATATGCTAAACTTAATAGAATAATAAAAAAATGTAATCAGTACAGGAAACAGCATAAAAACTTTTCCAAAAATATTCCACTCAGGAAAGAACGTGTTGAGTTAGTTAATAAATTACATAACTACCAGATTAAATTAGAAGATAGCAAGAAAATCTATGAAATTGATACAAATCGATTACAAACTGAAATTCAGGTACTTGAAGACTCACTTAGTTCTTTGTATAATAAATATGTGAGCTCTCAATTCCAAATTAAAGAACACATACTGGCTGCAAATGAGTTGGTGATGTGTCAGTGTAGATGTCAGACAGTATCAAACCTTGATACTGTCCAGCCTGAGTCAACGGAGGACCCGTCACAGGCTGAGAGATTGTCACATGACTGTGTGACAACTGGTATTGCACATAATTTGTTTGAAATGGACCAGCCTGAGATTGCTAGCAGTCCATTTAATAATAGTCATGATTGTTTTCATTCAGTTATGTTCTCTGATAGTATAGGAAGAGGTTTAGCAAAATTATTAAATAACAACCTGAGTTATTCTACTCAGAATTATTGCATGCCTGGGTCAAACTACAAGCATATAATGGAATTAGTTACTAGAAATGTATATAAACCAGATACCAATGTTACTGTGTTTATAGGAAATAGTTTAAATGTTAAAAAAGATGATATAACAGACTGTGTCGCTGAGTTGCTAAAGATAGATTGTAAAAAAAATTATATTGTGTGCTTTCCCATATTTTGAAAAATTGTCAAGTAAACAAAACAATTATATTCATATGCTTAATAAGCATGTACATTTCTTAGTGAGTCATTATAGCGACAAACTTGTTTTTGCGGATATCAACAATTTTGTTGAGAAATTAAAGTTGACTAGGAATACAGTGTATCTACCTATTAAATTTAGACACCATATAGCTAAGCTATTAGCATATAATATAAACTCAGACATAAGTAGTATGTCGAAGTCACGTTCTATAATTAACACCACAATTATTAGTAATAATACTAATGTTCAGGTGGACACACTAAATAACTGTAGCGCTGATGCTATACATATTTACAATAATTGTACGAAGGAGGTTCCATGTGTCACATTGCCTGGTGATGGCACGGGACTCTTAGGGCTCACTCCGGATGTAACTTTAAACTAATTTGTAAGACAACAGAGGATATCAATAACAGTATAGCCACATCTACGATCAACCAGGTATCTTCTAGCTCTCACACAGCTAATTATAATAAAGGAGCTAAGCTGAAATGCTTGAAATTATTTTATCAGAATATTCAAGGTTTTGCTTCGAAACAACTCGAAATTGAATTATTTTTAGAAAAAACAATGTTTGACATTATTTGTTTTACTGAGCATTGGCTAAAGGATTTTGAAATGCTCATTAATTATGAGAATTATAATGTGGGAAGTTGTTTTAACCGCAAATCAATGCTACGTGGGGGTTCATTAATCTTAATCAAAAGTTGTATTAAATTTAAAACTCGTAGAGACATAGTTGAGCTGTCAGTTGAACATAGCATTGAACTCTCCTGTGTTGAGCTGGATAAGCATGTCATAGTGTGCGTTTACAGACCCCCTAATTATCTGAACTACTCTATATTTGAATCAGTGATGGAAGATGTCTTGGCAAAACTTGCAACTGGTAATAAATTAGTAATTATCTGTGGTGACTTTAATATTAATATTTTAGAAAATAATTCAGATAGCAGTAGATTATTAAATCTCTTTAAATCATTCAATTTGTCAAATGTTTTCATAGAACCAACTAGAATAACTACAGCTACTGCTACATGTATAGATAATGTTTTTTGTTGCTGCAACTATTTAGAAAAAGCCATTGTAAATGAGCTCCCTTCAGATCACAGCGGGCTAATGGTATCTTTTGAGTGCAATATACCTATTCAACAAGTGCAAATACAATCCAGACCAATAACATCCGGAAATTTAAATAAATTTAACAACACTTTAATTACCAAGTTAAGTGATCGGGACTTCACAATGAATAATGGTAATATTTTGTATACAGAATTGTTTTCAGTAGTCCAAACTGAGTTTAATAATACTTTTAAAAAGAGAACTAAAACTATTTGCCCTAAGTTTTTATTTAGTGACTGGGCGACTAAAGGACTGAGAATAAGTAGGGATAGACTTTATGAGCTGTATGGCCTTAAGCCATTTATTATGACTGAAACTTGTAATAAATATGTTGCTACTTACTCAAAAATTTATAAAATTTCTTGTAAGGCAGCTAAGGCCTTATATATTAGCAATAAGGTTAAAGCATCAGAAAATAAAATAAAGACGGTTTGGAAGATAATTAATAATGAAACAAAGCGGAAAAAAAGACATAATACTGATTACACATTGGAGACTCCTCATGGTCTTATTAGCGATAACAAGAAAGTTGCTCAGGAATTTGTAAATTTCTTTACCAGTATCCCTATTGAAACAACTGAAGCCTTAAACTCCTCGCCTTTGCTGGCTTTTGATTTATTACAGGCCAACGTGTCAGCCTGCCCAACTAAATTTGAGTTTAAACATATAAACCCCATAACAGTACTAAAGGTTTTTAAACAAATCAAGATTAAATTGACAGAAGACCTGTGGGGATTGTCTATCAAAGTATGTACCTCAATTATTGAGACTATAGCGCCGTATTTAGCTTTAATATTTAATTTATGTGTGGATCAAGGAGTATTTCCGGATCTGATGAAATACAGTAAAGTAATACCACTTTTTAAATCCGGGGACAGTAAAGACACAAATAACTATAGACCGGTGTCCGTATTGCCAGTATTTAGCAAGGTATTCGAAAAGGTAATGCTTAATCAAATGCTTAATCATTTTAACACAAATAATATCTTACACGATAAACAGTATGGTTTTACCAAAGGACGTTGTACAACTGACGCCGGTGTCACCTTACTAAAACATATCTTTAATGCGTGGGAAGAGGCGCAAGACGCCATAGGCATCTTCTGCGACCTATCTAAGGCGTTTGATTGTGTAAATCACGAAACATTACTCATGAAGCTCGAGCATTACGGACTAGGCAAAACAGCGTTAAACTTAGTAAAATCTTATTTGAATGATAGACAGCAATTAGTCCAAATAAACGGTGTTAATTCGTCGGGATTAAACGTGAAAATGGGCGTCCCGCAGGGATCGATTTTAGGTCCTTTCTTATTTCTAGTTTATATCAATGATTTACCCCATTTATTGCAAAACCAACTAAACATGGTTGTTTGCCGACGATACTTCTTTGATTTTTAAGATAAACAGACGTAGTAATAATCTTGAGGACGTAAATAACGCCCTTCTGCAGGTCCAAAATTGGTTCACTGCTAATAATTTAGTTTTTAATGGGAAAAAAAGTAAGTGCATAAGATTTTCTTTACCAAATGTCAAAAGTAGTGATTGTGACATAGTGTTGAACAAGGAGAAACTGGAATTCGTCGATAGAACAGTTTTCCTGGGGATTACGGTTGACTCTAGGCTACAATGGGGTCCTCATTTAACATCTCTTGCGGGACGGCTAAGTTCAGCGGCATATGCTGTTAGAAAAATCCGCCAATTTACGGATGTTGATACCGCGAGATTAGTATATTTTAGTTACTTTCATAGTTTCATGTCTTATGGTATTTTACTATGGGGACGGGCTGCAGACATCGAGTCTATTTTTATTCTGCAGAAAAGAGCTATAAGAGCGATATACAATCTCCGCCGACGTGATTCTCTAAGGGAACTGTTTAAGGATATTAACATCATGACGGTACCCTGTCAATATATATATGAAAACATTATGTACGTTAGAAAGAATCTCCATCTTTTTAGTAGACGAGGCGACAGACATAATTATATTACTAGAAATAGGGATCAACTAGTTCAACCAAGTTTCAGACTAGCTAAAGTAGCCTCATCTTTCATGGGGTACTGTTTAAAATGTTATAATAAAATACCTCCTAATATATTAGAACTGAATGAAACAAAATTTAAATCTTGTATCAAACGCACACTATGCAAGAAAGCATATTATAAGTTGGGGGATTATATTGAAGATAATAATGCTTGGCTCAATGCCGGTCCAGCTCCACAGTTACTAGGCCGCACAAACTAATCTTTTGGCATTTATAAATATTTTTGGACCCGTTGAAGACTGTAAAACATTATATTTTCATTGTATAGACTCAATGTAATTAGCATTGTATAAATTCATTAATTAACGGCACATGTGTGAGTACTGTGAACCTTATACTACTTTTATTTATTTTTTAATTGACTTGACTGCCCTGGCGGTTGGGAGTGTCATGCTCACTCAAAAGTCTACCTGATGGTGGCGCATGTGTTGGGTCATTTGGCTCCCTTAAATATGGTTGAGCCGAATGGTGCTAGCGCGTGCGTCATGTTCGTGAACGGACGCCGTCAGTTTGGACTGGTCATCTCTCGGCTGCCACGGTTTATTTTAATGATTTGTTATTTTAATTTGTTGTTGATTTTTATTTTTTTACTCCGGATACTTTAACGTGCATTTCTTTTTACATCGTTCTCACATATATGTTTGTATAATTTCAACAGGAATGATGTAACCATAAAATTGTAAAGAAAAATAATTTAAAAGAGTGTCCGTGGAGTTTCGTGCACGTTCTTCTCCATAGAGATCTACGCTTTGGAACGTGCAAATAGCTTCATCTTTTTGACTGACCGACCTTGACAATTCAAAAGTGCCTGTGAATGGTTTATTTGAAATAAATAATTTGAATTTGAATTTGAATTTGAGTGACTTTGCGCCTTTATATTATATAATTATACATACCTATAGCTAGCTATATGGCTTCCTATTCGCCTTCGCCGGATTGCCCATATACTTTCTTTACTTTACTTTATAATGTGCTCTTTAATCCTTCTACTCATTTTTATCTTAAAGAACGCTTTCAGTTCCTCTGTGACACGCATTCTAGGTCCTTGAGATCATCGGAAAATCTAAAATTAAATATTCGTATGCCTTCTACTTCCTTCTTTGATAAATCTTTTAGTATACAAGCAGCACGTTTATGGAATGCATTACCCATAGAAGTAAGACGTGCTCAAACGCTACCAGCATTTAAAAAAATGGTGAAGGAGTATTTCTTTTCACTGTAATTTTTTCACTCCTTTCCCAATTATATATTTGATATTTATTAGTATATTAACTGTTATTGTATTTATGTATTTTATGTTATTATGTATTTTATGTTATTACGTATATTTATTATTATTTGGAACTCTTGTACACTGACAACCCTAAATCTATCTCATTTCGTTCAGTCCATCCAAAGGTTGTCTGTAAGAGATTGATTGTACACTTATTTTTATAAATGTTTGTCCAGGAGGCCTACCACAACCTCTTAAAACAATATTATTTTAATATTACTTTGTAATTTCTGTTGTTGCATTTTCAACTCTCGGCGCTGATCCGAGCGTTGAAAATCCAACAGAGCGGAACGCAAAGTAATATTAAAGTAATATTGTTTTAAGAGGTTGTGGTAGGCCCCCTGTTCTTTTAATGAGGTGTACAATAAAGTATAAAATAAATAAACAAATAAATAATGTAGATAATGTGTAAGACAGATATTGTTATTTAGAGAAGTTTATTTAGAGTTAGTGTTGATAATAATATTAAATAACGATGTGGTCAACGAGGAAGCTCGCTCATTAAAAGCGTATCAACTCACGGCTTATAGGCTTTAGCTTTCGAAGAAAAACAGGTTCAAGCATAACCACTGATTCTATGTTCATGCTGAGAAGGATTAATGTTTTATCTTTATAAAAGTATATTTACTACTAGTTTGTAATCAGTATCTTTAAGTTTTATATTAGTGGTAACTAGTTTTAAAATGAATAAATAAATGATTATTCCTTGCCGTTTATGAAGGTATTAATTTTTAAAAATACGAAATTATTTGTTTGTGTTAGGTCTGAAACTGATTAGAATTATTAATTAACGCATTTATATCAACAAAAAACTCATCTCTTCATTTATGACAACGCGACGTTCACATTTTCCCTACATCCATACAATTATCCCTGTTTTTTTTATGGATGGAAAATCATCAAATGAATTCTGCCGCTCTAGGTGGAGTGGGAGGGAGTGTCAGACTCTTACTGACTAAAACCCATCCGTGCTCCTCGTAGTGCCCTTTGCTTTCCAGGGCCGCGGTGACTCGCAACTCTGGACACAATTATTCCTACAATCTGTGTTTTAGTATTTAGATTCTACAATGATTATACTAAGAGTGTTTGAAATTGAAACTATACAAAGGTTTTTTTAGTCTTTAATGAAACCAAATTCTATTTCAACATGCTTTCAGATTCTTATTCCTGAAATCCCCTGAAATACAGAATATGAAATATATAACCCGTGCGTTAAGAAACTACACAAGAATAATTTTAGCTCTCTCCTGAGAATTTATTTTACCGCGGTAAAATTTCTAGTTGCTCTTTTGTTTGAAACACTAAAATAACTAGGAATTTTGATCTTGCTTCGTAATATATTTCTGTTCTTACAAGAAGCTGGTTTATTTGAAAATAAATCTTGGTGAAATAACGTTCTGGTTAGTTACTAAACTTCATAGAATCTGTTGACAGTGGTTATAAGTAATCTGGGTGGATTTTCTGCTCATCATTGGTCTCGTTACAGCCAAAATTATATATCATATTTACAAAAACCATATTTAGGACCGCATGGTTACCGACATAACCCGAAGGATTGTCAAACTAAAGTGACAGTGGGCAGGGCACATTGCTCGCGGAACAAATGGTCGAAGGGGCCGAAAAGATCTAGAGTGGCGACCGCGTACCGGAAGAAACAGCGTTAGAACGCCTCCCACAAGGTAGACTGATGACCTGGTGAGGTTCGTTGGTAGCCGATGGATGCGAGATGCTCAGGACCGGTAGTTGTGGCGACACTTGGGGGAGGTCTATGTCCAGCAATGGACTTATTTCGGCTGATATTATGGTAATGATGATGATAATTAGGACTGGTTTCAGAATTGAGTGTTTTAAGTTAAGAACTAGTAAAAGCATATTTAAATACCAAAAATTTACGGGTTTTGCAGTCTAAGGTAGAGTTTGACAAATACTCAACTCTAATTATCAATTCAGAAATGGGAGGAAATAATCTTTAGACTAACTTAAGATTCGCTTACACAAGCAATAAGTTGCCATTACGGCATTTCGGCAACACCGATCAATTCACGGCAATATCAGATTCGTATTGAAATTGTCAAAAATTGCACAATTATTTACAATCAAAGGTAATTTACCAATTCCTTAAATATTAAGAAGAAATAGTATGAACTACCTCTACAAGACAAACGATTTAAGCCAAAAGTTTTTATTTAATTATTCAATCTAAGAACTCATACAAACAAAAGTTTCAAATCTGTTTCAAAGACAGATAAAATCTGTAGGAATTCAACTAGAATGTCGAGATAACAGAACTATGTCACAATATAATGTATCATGATGATTATCTAACCGGACCAGAGAACACTAACATCATTACAGAGTATAGAAGAGAAGGAGATACGACAATTTAAAAAAAATATCCAGTTCTAACTTATGTTCAAAGGTTTGCACGTGTCGGTGCAACATAAAGTACCTACCAAGAAGCTTAATTTTTTGCGTTTGACTCGTGTTAATAAATCTTTATTTGTAACTTACCTATTTAACGTGTAACGGAATAAACGCAATACCTCTTAAGGGGTCATTGTACTCATCATTATGAGCAACTTTTACTATGGGACCAAACCCGAAATCACCAGCAAAAAATTAACAGCTATTTTTTTTTCTTGATTTTAGTGTTGGTCCCATAGTAAAAGTTGTTCATATTGATGAGTACAATAACCCATTTAGAGGCATTGCGTTAACTTGGTTACGCGTTGTATAACTATGTATATCGTTGCTTTTGAAACATCATGTAGGTACTAAAGAAGAGCACGACCGCTTTCAGTCCAAATTGTTTGCCAAATCTTTTAGAAAGCTCAGACAGCCGTTTTCATAGCTTCCATTCTAGAATACCTTTTCCTAATTTCATTGTCATATCTGCTTAATTTCTATGATCACAAATGATAATAATCTAACCAGAGGAGTGTGCCCATGTCACTCATTTGCAAAATCGCAATTGAGTGTCGTTTGGCTTCTCGCCAAAATGGCCCACTGTTACAAATTAGTACGTTCGTTGACAAAAATGTACCACACATAAACTAGGCTCAACTTCCACGTTCTAGTATCTAGACAAAAATAAAAATGGCGCTTAATATTTGTCAGGTTGAAGTATTATTGTCTGGGATATTTTTAAATAGCTGGTGCCCGCGTTTTCACTATTATGAGATTGTAAGGGCGCGTGTTCATGAGGCTTGTATTCGGCTGGGCGCTGTAAGGTTCCGGTGCCGAGTTTTCGAGTCAAACCACAGTGAACGTTGTGAGCAAACCTCCGTGGTATTTTATACGTAACTAAAGATGAGATAGCGCCGTACCGTGTAAAACCGTCTTGTGAAAAAGAACCTTCGAAGTATCAAGTATAAAGGGTACCAGCACGGCATCCATTGTTTGCAGACTGATTTACTAGCCCGATTTGGTGTGGTGGTATCTGCTGAATTACTCTTATGATGAAAACGCCCTTCGTAACAGTAACAAAGAAGTATGTAATAAGGATTGTAATTAAAGCATTATAATAAAAAAAAAATTAACTCATATCTAGTCTAAGATTTGTAAACAACACATTACCTATCAATGAAAATCAACTTACGTAAACCTAGTGTGCCAAAATAATTTCGTATCCAGGCAAAACTCGTACGATACGTAGAGGTAGGTATTTTACATTTCTAACTGAAGTATTTATCAATCGAGATTGCTGGCTATCTGCCAAGAGGATGTTGTTCCTCCTGATCGCTATGTCCCGTCTACCAATCGTTTTTCAACCACTTCGTGTTTCCTCTCAAAGTATGTGTTACGGAAAAAATATAAGATGGAATTTTTTTGGCTTGGATTTTTTTATTTCTCCTAGTGTGCGGAAAGTTATTACTTGATTCAGTGCTGTATTTTCCTTAAAGGTTGGTTAACCGTTGTGTCGAATTTGCGATGACGACTAGATCTACCTCCTACTATGACGTGATATTGCCATCATGAAACCGTTGTGAAAGGGATAGTGCTATTGGCCCTGTGTAACTCATTCTCTCTCTGACAATGGAAGCATGATGGCGTCATGTCGGGTTGACCGAATGACAGATATCTACTTTTTTTGTCACTTGGCTGCAAATTCCAGCTTTTGCTTATCTTTACCTAAGCTGCCTGGTATGTTAATAAAATGTTTTAATAAGCCCTAAAGGTCAATATATTTACCATGGTCTTGAAAGATGAGTGGGGAAATGTTAGTGTACTATATTAAATTTCTGCCTAACTTCAATATGAAAAGACGTGATGAATTGCTCATATTTTACATCTTGTCTTTATGTAAAGTATGACCGCAAACAATTTATTTTATTCCCGCATAACATTATTTACTTACTCTCAATATTACAAACACGCGGCATGCAGTCAAAGGTACATTTTGTTTTCCAATATCAAAAAAGCAAACAGAGCACATCAGCTTTAAGTTGATACTGAACGTTCATGCAAATATCGGTCGCAAATATTCAATATTGTTGCAATGAAATTATGTTATGAGCTTCAAGAATGTCATCTTAAAGTATTGTAATGTTTTCAGGTATCGTAAATTATATTGTAATGTAACGTTGTAAGATTGAAATTGAAATCAGTTTGCGATTTTATAGGGAGACACAATGATGTTTCAATATTTCATTTACTAATTACATTCCTTGTGTTTGGTTACAGATGACAATATATTATAGTCACTGCCAGCGTTTGTGGTGTACGGAAAAATTAAATACATAACTATCTCCTAGTCCTTGCAGCAGAACTATTTTGAAGCTCAACACAGCATCAGCGCAGCAGGGAATTAGAGGATCATCTCATATAAAATAATGTACTTTTAGTTTATCTAACTAAAAGTACATTATTTTATATGAGATGTACCTGGAAAACTGTGAGACAGTGTAAGTTGAAAATGGAATCGACGAAATTGATGCTGAAAGCTCCCATATCTGTAAGAATCTTGACGACAAGGTTGGCGCAGTGGTTGAGCGGTCGACTGCTGCGCTGCGTGTCACGGGTTCGATTCCCGCACGGAACAAAAATTTGTATGGCCTACAGATAATTGTTCCGGGTCTGGCTGTTTGTGTATGTGAGTTTATATGTTTGTGAACGCACCCACGATACAGGAGAAATTCCTAGTGTGGGGCAACGTTTAAAATCTTTCAGATTACAATCAACTTAATACGAATAGTTCTTCATTTGATAGAAGGCCAATTCTCTTACCAACAAAAAATATTGACATTGAATTTGCAATATCATCTCAGCCATAATCAATGTATAAACTTGTAAAAATGTACTGAAATAAAATGTGTTTTTGTCAGTTTGTGACTGTGATGCAAATCCACCACGCTCCACGTATGCTCCACGTAATATACTGGTATTCAGCTGTATCTGGTTTGACTCATTTACTTATGTGGGGTCTACAAGTAGTTGTAACTCACTGCCAAGTGATGATATTGAAGTCTTGGGCCAAACTCTGGATAATAATTTAAACTAGTACGTAAGACAACAGAGGATACAGGTAACAGAATAGTTATGTCTACCAATAACAAAGTATCTTCTTGCTCTCTAGTAACTAGATGTCAAAAAGGGGGTCAGCAGCAAACCTTGAAATTATTTCATCAAAATATTCAAGGTATCTCTTCCAAAATATTAGAAATTGAAATGTTTTTAGAAAAAACAATGTTTGACATTGTTTGTTTTAGTGAACATTGGTTGAAAGATTACCAGATGCTAATTAATTATGAAAATTATAGTGTGGGCAGTGATTTTAACCGCAAATCTATGTTGCGCGGTGGTTCCCTCATCCTTGTTAAAAATGCTTAAAATTTAAGCAACGTAATGACATTGTCAGCTTATCAGTGGAGCATTGCATTGAACTGTCCTGTGTTGAGCTGGATAAGCATGTAATAGTGTGCGTGTACAGACCCCCAAACCCTCAAAACTTTGCTTTATTTGAATCAACAATGGAGGATATCCTTGCGAAACTTGCAGCAGGTAACAAATCCGCGATTATTTGTGGAGATTTTAATATTAATATTTTAGAAAGCAATTCGAACAGCAGCAGATTTTTAAGCCTTTTTAAATCATTTAATTTGTCTAATGTTTTTACTGAACCTACTAGGGTAACACCAACTTCTTCAACCTGTATCGATAATGTATTCTGCGATTGTGATTATTTAGATAAAGCCATAGTTAATTACCTCCCGTCGGATCATAGTGGACAATTGGTAACATTTGAGTTTAAAGCTGCATTGCAAAAAATTCAAATACAATATAGGCCAATTACAACAGGCAAACTAGCTAGATTCAATGGTACCTTACAAAATAAGTTAAATGTTCTAGACCATAATATTGAGGATGCAAATAAATTTTATAATAATTTCTTTTCAGTAGTACTACAGGAATTTAACACAACTTTTGAAAATAAGTCTAAAGAAACTTTCCCTAAGTTTATATTTAGTGACTGGGCGACTAAAGGTATTAGGATAAGTAGGGAAAGGCTATATGAGTTATATGGCCTTAAGCCTTTCATTAACACCGAATCCTTTAATAAGTATGTAAACAGATATTCTAAAGTTTTCAGAAATACTTGCAAGGTAGCAAAAGCCCTCTACATTAGCAACAAGATCAAATCGGCAGATAATAAAATAAAGACAGTTTGGAAAGTTATCAATAATGAAACGAGTAGGAATAAAGTACGAAATGCTGATTTTTTACTGGAGACTGCACATGGTGCCATAAGCTCTAATTTAGAAGTAGCTCAAGAATTTGTAAATTTTTTCTCCGAAATACCATCAAAAACTACTGAAGCTTTAAATTTTTCACCCGAGGTCTCACTTAATTTATTAAAAGCAAACGTTTCAGGTTGTACGGTTGAATTCCAATTCAAACATATCAACCCTATGGCAGTTATCAAAGCTTTCCGGCAAATCAAAATCAAATTGACCGAAGACTTATGGGGAATGTCTATGAAAGTGTGCACGTCCATAATTGAGACCATAGCACCATACTTGGCTTTAATATTCAATTTATGTGTGGACCAAGGTGTCTTTCCAGATGTAATGAAATACAGTAAGGTTATACCACTTTTTAAATCCGGTGACAGTAAAGACACCAATAATTATAGACCTGTTTCCGTGTTACCGGTTTTCAGCAAGGTTTTTGAAAAAGTAATGCTCAATCAAATGCTCATTCATTTTAACATCAATAGGATCTTACACGATCAACAGTATGGTTTCACCAAAGGTCGCTGTACGACTGACGCTGGTGTCACGTTGTTGAAACACATTTATACAACGTGGGAAGAGGCGCAAGATGCCATAGGAATCTTTTGTGACCTCTCCAAGGCATTTGACTGCGTAAATCACGAAACCTTGCTCCTAAAGCTAGAACATTACGGACTAGGTAAACTTGCACTCAGCTTACTGAAGTCTTATTTAAATGACAGACAGCAGCAAGTTCAAATAAACGGTGTTAAATCAAGGGGTTTAAAAGTCAAAATGGGGGTTCCACAAGGCTCAATATTGGGTCCTTTCCTCTTTTTAGTATACATAAATGATCTTCTCCATCTTTTAAAAAATCAACCACAAATGGTGTTATTTGCTGACGATACATACTTAATTTTTAAGATAGATAGACGTTCTACAAATCTGGACGACGTAAATAACGCCCTACAGCAGGTCCAAAATTGGTTCACTGCTAATAATTTAGTATTAAATGAAAAGAAAACTAAGTGTATCAGATTTGCTTTACCGAATGTCAAAAGTAATCATTGCGACATAGTATTGAACAAAGAGAAACTTGAATTCGTCGAAAACACAGTTTTTCTGGGCATCACACTGGACTCAAGGCTACAATGGGGTCCTCATTTAACATCTCTTGCGGGACGGCTAAGTTCAGCAGCATATGCTGTCAGAAAAATCCGTCAATTTACTGATATAGATACCGCGAGGCTGGTCTATTTTAGTTACTTTCATAGTATCATGTCTTACGGTATCTTATTATGGGGACGAGCTGCAGATATTGAGTCTATATTTATTCTGTAGAAAAGAGCCATCAGAGCCATATATAATCTGGGTCGGTGCGATTCCCTAAGAGAACTGTTTAAAGATATTAACATCATGACGGTACCTTGTCAATACATATACGAAAACATAATGTATGTTCGGAAAAATCTTCATCTTTTTAGTAAGATTAGTGATAGGCATAATTTTAATACTAGAAATAGGAACAAATTAGATCAACCCGATTCAGATTGGCAAAAGTACACACTTCTTTTATGGGGTACTGTGTTAAATTTTATAACAAAATACCTCTTGAAATTCTAGAACTGAATGAAAGAAAATTTAAAACATGCATAAAACGCACACTATGTAAACAAGCATATTATAAACTTGAAGATTATATACTTGATAAAAATGCTTGGCTAAATGCCGGTCCTGCTCCACAGTCTCAGCCGCTTGGTTCCTCTAGTTAAGATATTTGGAAGAGATGCTCACCCTTCTTTGTGTAGACTAATAAAAATTTCCACTTTTCTTATGTTATGTTTTAAATACTACTTTTCTTTTTCCGTTTTTGAAAATTGATATACATAGTTTTATATAAAGTAGAAGCATTTTTTATTTTAAAATCCTGTAAATGTGAGGACCATGGAGCCTATACTGTTAATAATATAGATGGTTTCCTTGTTTGACATGAGTGAGCAGGGGCAGTTGAGGGTGTGTCATGCTCGCTAGAATGTCTCGCTGATGGTGGCGCGTGTATTTGATCATTCGGTTCCCTTCAAAATGGTTGAGCTGAATGGTGCTGATGCACGCGTCATGTTCGTGAACGGGCGCCGTCAGTGGAGACTGGTCATATCTTAGCTGTCACTGGCTTATTTCTATATTTAATACTTATTGGATACTTGGAATACTTTTATTTTTTTCCTTTCTTTGCATTGTTCTCACATATAGATGCAACAAGTAATGATGTAACCAGGATTTTTGTAAAACATAAAATGGTTTAAAAGAGTGTCCATGGAGTTTCTTGTACGTTCTTCTCCATAGAGATCTACGCTTTGGAACGTGCAAATAGCTTCATGTTTTTGACTGACTGACTTTGACAATTCAAAAGTACCTGTGATTGGTTTATTTGAAATAAATGCTTTGACTTTGACTAGGAGCCGACGCTAATAAGGTTGGGAAAAGGCTAAGCAGATGATGTGACGCATTCACATCATCTGCCTAGCCTTTTATATATGTGCGCGTGAAGCGTTCGTATATGCAAATACGAACGCTTCTTGAAATACGAGAATTGCCCCTCTGAACACATCAAGACCACACGCAAATTTATTTGCAAAACACATGCACCAACACTGACCGTTCGCAACGATATCATCAAAGATTAAATCAAGGTTATTTTTTATTTCCAGCTCATGATGGTTTCCGAGATGCCAGTTATAAAGTGACCATGCACCAACACACTGCTGGCATTCAGCCAGATACTGCAGAACAAAATATTCAAGCAATATAGGCTAAATATGAATGAATTATTTACGGAGTAATAGCCCGTAACGACATTAGCAAATGACCTAGTTTTGAGTGTATTTTTAATTGCACATTTAGATGTGCAGGATTTAATTTAATTAAGTGTGTAGGTAAAGTGTTAGTTCGTTTGGACATCTGTTGCGTAACAATGTTATAAGTTGTGACACTTGGAAAACTATTGTTACTGAATCGTTACCAAGCAGGAGATATTTATCCTAATCACTAGTATTATATTATTATTATGTAGCCCGATCTGTCCCACTGCTGGGCAAAGGACTCCCTCCATTCGTTCCATCATTCATCATATTTGTGTGCCGCTTCTTACCAATTCCCAAGGAAGACATCCAAGTCTTCACGCCATCTCCTTCGTGGTATGCCGCGGCCCCGTCTCGCGATTTCAGTGCACCAATTTTGTGTTTTGTAGGCCCACCGCTCGATGGGCATGATGCAGACATGTCCAACCCAGTCCCATATAAGCTGGGCAGCATTCTGAGCCACGTCAACGATTTGTGTTTTGGAGCGCAGTATAGTGTTTCTAACGCGATCCGTTTATTTAACACCAAGTATACTCCGCTCCATAGCACGTTGGCAAACCTTGAGTTTGGACTTTTGGATGTTAGTCAAAGACCAAGTTTGTACACCATAGGTTAAAAGTCACTAGTAATAGAAGAAAAAAATGTTGCGACAGTACCTAGTTTGGTTATAAAATCACAACGACAAAAAATATACATGACTTTTATGTCATATTCAGCCTTTTAGGACACTCGGACAAATCTTAAAAACTAGGATCACTCGCAAACCACCAAGTTATCGGGGTCAAGATCATTGGAAATCAGTATTAAACAGCCAGATTCTTCCAAATTTTTCATAAAGGAAAGAAAACACAAAACCACAGTCGTGACTCAAAACTCAGTACTAAAGGATTTCTAAGTGAAATAATTTATTCACATTAGAAAAGACTAAGTACTTCCATTACACTACTACACAAAATTGATCGAGATCTGAAGCATTCATCATGAATGCTACACATATCGCAATATTCACAATTTGTGCGTTACACCGCAGTCATTGCGGTCGGATTTAGCCGCATATGGAGAGTCCACACATCGTCATTTCATGCTAAATTTCACATGCTTTGGCCAAAGGACTTTAGGCAGTTATAGGTTAGTTAGGCCAGGTCATTGAGTGCCAATCGAGGAATGCCTATTGTAAGTCGACATGCATGTTTCAGTGAATCCAAGTATTATTATTAATCATGTTTTGACCTTTACATGTTGGGCCCTTCCGTATTTCTTCGTAAATGTCAGGATAGCAAGGAAATATTAATTTCAGTTCTTAAATTGGTTCAGATATAACGTAGCTTTATCAAATTAATTATCGTCTGTAAGGGATAAATTAATGTTGTAACAATTTTCAGTGTGCCCTAAAAATAACAAAGATTAAATCCGGGTTAAGTATAAGATACATATCTTCTTTCATATTATTTTTGTGGCAAAATAATGATAAATAATATTTATTTTGTGAGTAGTCTAAACTGTAGACAGTACTGAATATGATAACACTGGCCACTAGCAAAAAGGTTTACAGTTATTGTACACAATGTCAAAATCAGAGCTTTGTACTTATCAAAACTTTGTTAATTTAATTTTAATTTACTTATTTATGTATTTAAGATAACAGTGATCCATAATTTATTAGTAAACAAACAACCTACACACTATGTTAGTAACTTTCAGCATTAAATTTCATAAAATTATTATTACACTAGCTTCTACCAGCGGCTTCGCCCGCGTGAATATCGGAAATAGGAAGGTTTCCTGATTTGTATTGTACATTTTCTACTCAGGAAACACCTACCCTACCCTACACTACCCTACCCTACCATACCCTACACTACCCTACCCCACACCTACCCTACACCTACCCTATACCTACCCTACACCTACCCTACACCTACCCTAACACTTACCCTACACCTACCCTACACCTACTCTACACCTACCCTGCACCTATCCTACACCTACCCTACACCTACCCTACACTTTCCCTACACCTACCTACCGTAAACCTACCCTATACCTACCCTATACCTACCCTACACCTACCCTAACGAGCCCAAAAGATACTATGACATGTTTCTGGTCTCCTGGTACCTACACCTACCTTACACCTACCTTACACCTTAACACCTACCCTAGGTGTAGGGTAGGTGTAGTTACAATACAAATCAAGAAACCTCCCTATTTCCATGCGGGCGAAGCCGCTGGTAAAAGCTAGTATGAACATAAAATTAAAATGAATAGAACAATTAAAAGCTAAGCTTTCAACCTCATTACCTTTCGCTATCATACTTCTAATTAATTCAACATAAAAACTCATTTTCTTCAACAGCTTAATATCTACTTACATTTCCTGCCGGTCGATTCTGTCGACATCTCACGGTGTTCACCTAGGCGAAGTGAACGACAATTCAGCTGTCATTCCATCTTATTTGTATGGTTTGACAACTCACCCGTCGTGCGCCCCGCCCAAGTGTTCACTTCGACATGTTTACAGAATCGCACTGCTGTCTATTTGGCAGCGAACTTCTCCCATACTTACTGTCTTCAACAATAACAGACACTTCTATTCATTTCTGTGTCAACGCATGGCCTATAAATATGTGAGGCGTCTTACCCACCGTGCTCATTGTTAGAAGCCCGTAGAATGCAACTCGCGAAGTGGCAGCGCTATTTATAGAATTATCGATACGTATGCGAACAACCCTTTTGTTTCTAGTGGACTGACGGTCGATATGACGACTGTATTGAAGGTAGCTTTGAAGAAGAAATGAGAACTTAATGAGATATCGTGGTTTGTAGGAAATGAGTTTGTCAATGACATTTAGATGAAGGTTGAAAATGATTTTCAATTTTTGTCGTCTTCGTGGGAATTTGTAGCTAAATAATCTGCTATGAAATGTATTAAGTAGTTCAATAATCATTAAATTACTTATTTGGTATTTTTTTTTTGGTTTTAAAACAACTTCATAAAGGTGAAGTTTATTTATACGGATATTTTTTAAGTATGTTCGGGCATAACTCCGTCATAATTAGGTATATAGACGGATTTCCAAAATTATTTTCTTAAAGAGGTTTATTTCGTAAAGATCTGATGGCGAATTTCGGAAAATGGACAGTCAAATAGATATATGGACTGGTTGGGATTTTTAGGGAGTAGCACAAAAAGTGAAAAAAAAAGAAATACAATTTGTAATTTTCATAAAACATCAAAACCACTCAAACTAGTCAAGGATACTGATTACTATTCTGACAAAATAAAAAGTAATAAAAAAAGATACCAATGAAAAAACTTTCACCACCAACAACGGGATCCTCCCAACACAAAAACAATTACAAAGAACAAAAGAAGCACACCCAAATTATCCACAATTATTACCCCAGTAGTCCCCTTACTACAATTACATCGAACCTACCCGATCGATAAGACATGTAAAAGTAAATTCCGAGTCCAACGTCCTGACTAGGACTGTCCTATCAATTATTAAAGGCTGTATCGATTTGGTCATTTGCTTTTAGGTAGCCTTACCTTTGTTACGGCTGAGGTACACCGCCTGGACATAATTACGTACGCGCCTTTTGTTTTATTTGCTAGGGTGAAAAATTGGACGGTTCTGGATTAGAATTGTGTACCTCAATTTTTGGGGTGTGTTGGAAATGGCATGATTGTTCTGATGACTTGTTCTTATCATAAAAAAATACCCGCTTGAATCTAACCAAACTAAGAGCATTATGTAATAAGGGCTAATGACTCAAATGTCAGATAATTTTAAGTTTTGGAATAGTTGCTTTTCTTGTCAATTGTAAAAGGTGATATTTCAATTTTGGAAAATAGAAATGCAGTTTGTTTATAATGCGCTTTTTTATTCAGACTGACATCTCGAATTACAAAGTTATTTGTAACAATTTTCTTTAATTTACTCCTTTGAGCATGACAACAAAAAGTCTTATTTGTAAATCAAGTACTTATTTTCTTTTTAATACTCTCGGTGTCCTTCTGTCCAATGAGCTAATATTGATTCAGGGCTGCCAGGAGAAATCACAACTAAAACAATAATATATTATATCTTGCTGTATATAGTAGGTAAAAGTTTAGTGTAAGGTATCACAATTTTATTCATTTTCTATACTCATTTTCATAGATCTGTCTATCTGCTACCCCTTCCCGTCTTAAAGGCTGAACGGATTTAGATGAAACTTGGCACAAGGGTAGATTGTGTTCCGGAAACTATAGGTACTCTGTTTTTATTACTTTAGTGTGTTCCCTTCGCATAATTTCAGACTTCCACCCAGCTAGAAGCTAGGTTTTAGGGCTCCGTACCCAAAGGGTAAAAACGGGATCTTATTACTAAGACTCCGTTGTCCGTCTGTCTGTTTGTCCGTCTATCTGTCTGTCACCAGGCTTATCTACAGATAAGCCTGGTGACAGTTCAAAAATTTGTTCAAAAATTTCAACTGTCTAGCAATCACGGTTCATGCGATACATCGCATGAACCGTGATTGCTAGACAGTTGAAATTTTTACAGATGATGTATTTCTGTTGCCGCTATAACAACAAAAACTAAAAACAAAATAAAATAAATATTTAAGCGGGGTTCCCATACAACAAACGTGATTTTTTTGCCGTTTTTCATAGATTCGAATAATACGGAAACTTTCATGCACGAGTCCGACTCGCACTGGATTTTTTTTATATTTCTACAAAATATTATTGTCCGCCGTTGGCGAGAGCAGAGTCCCACATATGTTGGTTAGGGTACCAGATTATTTATTTATTACTGGCTTAGAATTTTTCACAGTAGGTCAAAGCTTATAACAATCAGCATCTTGAAGTCAACAAATAGGTATCTTTAAGCTGTTATTATAGATTAGGGTTGTTCTCGTAAAATGCAGCTGCCACCAGTTTGTGATATGGAAACTGTTAATAGCAACATCATAGTCTAAAGACACAGCTGTGAAAGCGTTTGGATCAAAGCTACTTACTTTTAGGTATACCAGCATACATAACTTACGTCTACGTTTGTGCTAACATGGAAAGCAATCCTCTCGTAAAATAACGATAACAGTTTTGAGAAAACATCTATTAATTTAATGTCTAAAATACTATGTTCGTAACACTTTAATACGTACATAATTTGGATCAATACTAATAAAAACACTATAATTTTAATAAATGTAAAATTTTATACCCCCCCCATTTGGGGGAGGCCTATGTCCAATTTTGGACGTCTTTTGGCTGATAAGATGATGGAGATGGTGAATATTTGATTGTATATAATATATATTTTAATTATTTTTCAAATATTCATGCTTTTCAGTGTAAATACATTTTATCACTAGACCTATCTAATACCCGCGATTGTCCTGCGTTGATGGCTAGTCTCTGTTGAATTTGATGTGCCTCTTAATTGAACACCGTGAAGACTCATATGAAGTGACCAATGAGCTTAGGTAAACTGTCGTTCCGCCTTATGTGGATGGATTAACAGGGGGTCGAGTCTGCTATTGCAATCGTGTCTCAATGACCGGTCAATGATCGATTTTTGACGTATAACGTCAAACTTATAGACATTTTCCATACAAAAACTGTCAAAGTTGTCAAATATTCGATCAATGACCGGTCATTGAGACACGATTGCAATGGCAGACTCGAGCCCCAGCTCACTTGATGCTCACTTCATCTAACTTTTATGGTGAGATATAAAAAAAATAGTCCTGCTAGTGATATTTGAGGAAAGAATACCTTCAGCCAGTTTCGGCCACCATTCAATGTGTCAAGAGCTTTTTCAGCCATTACGTGGAAATGTTTTTTTTTATAATACAATAAAATATAACCAAAACAAACTGTTTATTGTTAACCCGATATTTAACAATAATGCCCTTTATTGTTATTTTTATTGTTACACTGGTAATGTGCTCTTCGCGTGTTTGTGTGTCCCTTTCTTTCGACAACAGCTTTTGAAATAGACCCCCTTTTTTGATGTACGTGACAATTATTTTTATTGATCATAATAATATAGTTTATAATAATAGTGGTCTATGATGAACCAAACACTCATCAATCTTTTTAATAAGAAAGTACCTATATTTTTATAAATAAAGGTACAAATAAATGTAAAAAGATACACTCAATATTTTTTTCACATTTAATTGTCTTTATTTAATTACTTACGTATGTAGTATACGTAAGTAATTAATTATTAAGTTATTAATTATTACACAATGAGAGGAACACTAAAAATGGTTGCTTCACTAACGACGCGTTCCTGGTAACAATTTAAAAGTTCAGGATTTGAGCGCAAAAATTCACAACATTAGGTAAATATTTTCCTCTTTTTTATAGTTCAATAAATATCAATCAATTTAAAATAACACACTTTCTACGTTTGCAATTTTACGATTTTAAGATTTTTATTTTGCAAAAATGATGCAAAAGAATTCACAATCAAAAGCTTGCAACACCGAAGTCTTGTTTGCAATAAAACATCTCCACCGTAATATTTAAAAAAAACTGTACAAAAACTACCTACGTCAAACTTACTTTTCAAAACTAATAATCCACTTTATAAATCGGCCATTATATCTCTTAAATCTTTTCGCGCAAACTCCAAACCAATACTGTCGCGTCATTGGCAAAACGAAAATAGCCTCATCATTTCTAAAATCAAAAATCCGCCGCGTACATTAGTCGCATCGATGCGCTATGAAAATAAATTGTTTATATCTATATGTACAAGAAAATACGGTCAGTCAGTTGTCAGTTACTAGCGGGAAAGAAGGCCGAGTGGGGCGTCCGACGCTCATGAAATAAAATTGTTTTTCCGTACGAAAGTAAGCAACACGTGGGCTCTGGGACGAAAGTTTGCTAACAATCCGGTTGATTAGCGAAACTTTTCGACGGGTTTGCCGTCCCAATTACGTGCAGTGAGTGTTTGGTTCAATTAGTGGTGTGTGCATGTTTGATGTCTATCGGATCCAACCAGTGAGTGAATAATGCTAATTTTATTATTGTTTTTAATTGTTTATTGTACTACTTTCACCGTATTACGTATTTTTATGAGCGATTTTGACGTAATGTCTTGTTTTACGGACGATGATGACTCTTTATTTTAGTTTTTATTGCCGATGTGTCGTTGAATTTAACTTTTAATAGAGTTGTCAGTGTTACGAGTACCTACCTACATAAAAATTCGGATCAACATTCTTGAGAGTTTTCATACGAGTCTGGGTTCTTGTTAAATAGTTATCTAAGTTAGCAAGTTTTGATAGAGAATCGTATAACTTTGAAACGTTCTTATGATACGAAAAGTGATGTAACTTTTACTTGACTTTTTTATGAAATGGTTATGAGTTTATTATTGGCTGTAGATGTCAGGTTTTTTTTTTTATTTTAGCACAAATTTATTTAAAGTAAGTAACGAGTATAATATTACGTTGTAATAGGTATTATATATAATGTACAAATATTGTATCTATGTAAATATTAAAACTCCATCAAATCAATGCTGAATTAATAAGACTTTTATTTTCAGTGAATTAATAAAACATTTGAAGCTGTTTTTTTTTTAACTGGCCTATAAATGCTTCTTACCAATTATGAAATTTATTAAATCGTTAATTAATAAGTGACCCTCTATTGACCTTTAAAAATTAAAATGGCGTGTCTAATACATACTCACATAATTATAAGGGAGCATGCATACTTATTGCAAATACATACTAATAAATTATGTCAGAGTTATCATAAAATGCTGACCTACTTAAATTAATAATAATAGCACTGCCAACATCATTCTTACCTTCTTACTAGTGGAAAAGGGTCCTTTAACATATCTACTTATAAAATAACTCTATCTTCTCACGTATTTATTTATTAAAACCTCATGCTCTAGTAAAAAACAATGTACAAAAGCGGACCAAATGCCTTAGGCATATAACAGTCAACAAAAAAAAAGAAGGGGAGAAGGGAATAGTTATTTATGATATTAGTGCGGTAAGTTGGTTTTTACAAACGAGTAGACGAATGTAAGCACGAGACGAAGTCGAGGGCTAACCATAGTTACGAGTTTGTAAAAACCAATTTCTGCACGTATGTCATACAGCGTTTTTCAATACATTTGCGAGAAAACAGTACAATAGATAATGAAACAAACTTTTTGTTTTTAGATATCAGTCGGAAAGTCGCAACAATCTTTGACATTTCTAATATAAAAATGGCGCGAACTTGCAAACGGCGCCACAATCGCGTGGTGGAAATAAGAACTACATCTATCATTTGTTTATTGTATTATTCTTTTCTCATTTTCTCTTTAGTATTAAAGTGAGACAAACGTATTGAGCAAATGCGCTTCCAAAAAAGGTTCGATCATTCAGCTTATTTATTCTAGGATTGTGAAAATCCTTGGTGATATTCTTATTTATTTTTTTATGGAAATTAAAAGAAAAAACTGTAAAGAATACCTAAGTACATATTTTACCGCACGGCGCTATACAATAGCACCGTGCGGTAATATATGTACTTAGGAGAGAGTACCTATTTTACCGCACATTCCATGGTGTGGTGTGTAAAATTAAACTTTCGAACAATGTGTACAGGCTTCGTAAATGCATTTTTTGAGCAAATGTGTTGAAAATATTATTACAAGTGCATTCCAAGCGATTGGAAAATTACACAGAATAGCCCTGTTTTAAGTTGAGGTAACCAATTGTCAAGCTTTGAGCCAAGCCAACCTTGGAAATGAATATAAATAAACTGTTATTAAAACAAAAAAAAACCTCTAAAAACCACAAATTTCTATGAGCATTCGTCGCTTTGAATACAAATATAACATAAACTAAAGTACATAGTCTACTGAAGTATTGACGACGTTAATCGCTCTAAGTAAATTATGTACTAATAACTTCAATTTCAACATTATTAGACCGTATACGCCTTAATAGTCCACTTTAGTCTTTAACTTGCTAGTTATGTGAGAAAGTGTACACCTGTCGCAACCCCACCTTAATAATAAATTGTGGAGTATTCGATACTGTGGCTTATAGTAGCAAACTTAAATCACCTTTTAAGTGAGTATAATTGGAAATAATTACCGCGGCCCTGGAACGCAAAAGGGTTTTGAAGGAACATGGGTGGGTTTTACCCGATAAGAGTCAGGAGGTCTACCTACTATTTAAGCCCGAAGTCCGCAGTTTCGGCCTTAATGTCGGACGTTTTCTATTCCGTATCAGCTACGGACTTGCAATTAGTCCCGAACCCGAACTAAACACAATTGTCAAATCGTGTTGTAATTCATTCTTAGTTCGGGTTCGGGACTAGTCGTAAGTCCGTAGGTGATACGGAATAGAAAACGCCCAACGCCGAAAGGCCGAAACTTTGGACTTCGGACTTAGAGAGTAGACCCCCTGACACTCCCACCCGCTCCGCCCAGAGTAATTTAATGATTTCCCATCCAAAAAAAAAATGTGCGTAATTATTCCCCAATAGCGAACTGTGGCAGTAACGAGTTGTAGGTTCGAACCCAGACAGGCACTTTACTTTGTGCAAATTATTTATCCGACACTGCTCTCGAATATGTGAAGAAAATTATCGTGAGAATTAAACTTAATATGACATTTTGACTTTGACACTCTCTCTTCAACTTGCTCTTCAATTAACTGATAATTCTGTTGTGCATCTCACCATAATAATACGTAAATAAATCATCATTTGTTACTTTACGTAAAACACAACCTAAACTTTTCAAATTAATACGTTTCAGTTTCAGTACTCATAATGTTTAATTTCGTTTTCCAAGAAGATACATATTACACTATTTTATGATATAACTTTAACTGGAACCTCAAACTAATTTTAATGTATACTTTACTTTATTAAATAACTGTTAATACACACACTTAAATAAAAGACTCAACTAAAACTAAAAGTAACCTAAAACATGGCGTCGAAAAATTCCTCCGCATCGCAGGCCACTGGTAATGTACCCAAAAGGCTGGCAGCATTGCCATTTTAATGTTGTTGTTGGTACGTGTATCTAATTTAATTTATACGAGTATACCTTAAAATAACTCCGTTGTATAAAAAATCATTTTTTTTAAATTTACTATGACACTTCACTTTGTAGGTACTATGTTTACTGAAAGGTATTTCAAAGATATTTTCAACAGAAAAACAATATTATAATGTGAATAAAACATACAAAAGAAATCAACTGTGGTCAATTTTAAACTGTCAGATAACTTTTAAGTACCAGGAGAATAAAAATGGTGGCTTGTCAGCTTTTCTCTAAGAAATATGTCAAACAGCCATATTTATTATTACAGTTTAAACGATTTTAAAATCAGCCCTTTATGAAACAGAGATTTTGAGCATCGTTCAAATTAATATTCAATCAGAAAACGATAATGTATTAGACCCCCTCATGCTTTAGTATTTTATTCCATAAACCTTCCGTATTTTTTCCGTATCATGTATACGGAAAAAATGTACGTGTCCAAAATTTTCTTATTAATTGCACATTTTGTTGTCCCAAACAAATTTTATAAAGTGACTAGCTTTTATCCGCGACTTCGTACGCGCATTTCTCGTTTTTCCCAGAAAAAAACCCGACATATTTATTGAATACTTGGTAGTAACCAAGTATTCAATAAATATGTCGGGTTTTTTTCCCCGAGCATGTTTAAGCAGCATCCAGTATAACCGGATACAGCCGAGTATACCAATATTTTGCATGAAGCGACTGTCCATCTGAGGAGCTCGTGGCAAAATAATAACAGCCGCACGGGTTGATCTTCAAGGTTAAGCAACGCTTGTCGGGGTCGGTGTGTGAATGGGTGACCATCTTAACATACCAAGATTCCTTCGTGCCTCGGAAAGAACGTTAAGCCGTTGGTTACGACTGTCATTCTGACACCAGTCTTTCCAAGAAGTGTTAATGGGTTGTAGAGGTAGGCAGCCACTCCACGCAAAATACTGGTATTCAGTTGAATCCGGTTTGACGGGAAGCCGACGCCAATAGGTATAGTTGGGAAAAGGCTAAACTCAATCTAAGCTCCACAACTCGGTAAAAAGATGTCAAAGTACCCCTGGGCTGAACCAGTATCAGAATGCTTGGGTTCTGACTACCCGTCTCGACAACAAACGTTAAAGTTTACTTCCAATCATGAAGTTCGGGATTTTACACAATAGATAATATAAATGCAAAACACTGAACATAGTTATTACATGACATTTTAATATCTCCGCACTAATCGTTATAAGATCCATTAATTTTTTTGTCTTTGGCAAATGACCCAATCGTAAGCCGATGAAAGAAAGCTGCGTCATCCATTTTCCGGTAATAGGTTGATGACTAAACTGTTCGTCATACACCTGTGAATATACTTTTGAGAAACATCTTCGCCATACGTATAAATTAACTAGCTAACATCCGCGAGACTTCAAAAAACAAAGACATGCGGTTCTCCCACCCATTTCCCCAATTAAAGTTGAAAATTCTAAACATCTTTTCTTTTGTTTTGTAAAATAACACTCTAAGAGCGGATTTCACCAATGAATCGAACGCGATCAGTACATCTAAACTGCGTTCAAGAGCTGTCAGCGTCAATATTCCATAGAAAAATAGTGACACTGACAGCTCATAAACGTGGTTTATACGCTGATCGCGATCAGTTTGGCTTGGTGAAAATGGCCCTTAGTCATAAAATAGACTTTTTAACTGTTACATAATAATACTAATACTGTTTATGAGATTCTAAATTCAAATTCTCCCTAGACAATTTTGAATAAAGAATCTGCTTATCAGTATTTTAGCTGAGTAAAGGTTAGGTATCTATAATTTTTGAATACGGCCGTAAACCTAAATTCCAAATTTAAACTTTCTAGAACTAGTAGTTATCGCTGTACGCTGATTGCAGTCAAACAGGACAAACGATTTTAAAAGTATGGGTGAGACGAAAACCTTACGCTTTTGTTTTTCATGAATGACAAATATGGTCAAAATGACTCTTCCCGCTCTGGGCGGAGTGGTATTCTCAGACTCTTGCCGACTAAAACCCACCCGTGCATCCTTGGCGTTCCAGGAGCTGCGGTAACTCTTTATAAAAATCCCGCGATCCTGGCTGGCTAGGTTACCATAAACCACCTTTTGACTTCGCCGTATTCGGATAAAAATAGCACCACGACATTCGCTGCGAACAAAATTATTCACCACCCAATACGCCTAGATATTTGATGGCGGTTTCCAGGGACTACCATCGTTACAACATTCTAAGAAATTCTAAAACAGCAGTTCTATTCCATAGCTGTTGGTTTTCTACCTATAATACTTTGCGCAATGCGTTTTTACAAAAAATTGTATCACTGACTTTCTTCAGACAATCTCATGGAGGTTAATGAAATCACTGATATAATTATTTGTTTAAAATTATAGCTAATACCTAGTCTGCTTTACAGGGTGGTTGCAGTTGGATAGCTGATATAGATACGAGTACATTAAGGAAAAGCATTTTTTTTTTTCAAAAAATTCGGCCAGATGAAACGACTAAAAATTTCCGAAAAAATGACTTTTCAAGCAGTTTGCTTTAGTTGGTGGCAATTACTTTAGAACTAAACAACAATCACAGATTTTCGGTATAATCCGGGACCCACATTGTGGTTAATTTAGCCCATGAACTACGGTTCAACATGCGGCCGACGCCGTTTTTGTATTTACTTTTTAGCTTACCTACCTTTTGGGTAACGATTTGTGATTTGGAGCGCAGCACTCTGTTCCTAACGCGGACCGTTAATCTGACTCACAGAATGTTAGTTTTTTAGGGTTCCGTACCCAAAAGGTAAAAACGGGGCCCTATTACTAAGACTCCGCTGTCCGTCTGTCTGTCACCAGGCTGTATCTCATGAACCGTGATAGCTATACAGTTGAAATTTTATTTACAGATGATGTATTTCTGTTGGTGCTATAACAACAAATAAAACATAATAAAATAATAAAAAAAAACAACAACATTTAAGTGGGGCTCCTATACAGCAAACGTGATTTTTTTGACATTTTTTTTATAGATAATGGTACGGAACCCTTCGCGCGAGTCCGACTCGCACTTGGCCGATTTTTATAAAAAAACTATAGGTATCAAATAAAAAAATAAAATATGCAAACATCAATTGTGCACGCTCCATAAGGACGTACCAACCGACCCGTGGGTTATCGGCACCCGTCGCATAGGTCAACGCATTTCTGTCGTGCCCATCTAACTTTATCTTTATTCCTTGATCGTTAGTTATTATGTTACCTATATCATAATGTTGGTATATAACATATTGATAAATTAATTGATGATAAGGGGCATGCGTGTACGAATCGCGATTGGGTTTTTCGCACACAAGTCGCAGATCAATAGTCTTGATATGACTTAGAACCGGTTTCTGAATTGAGAATTCAGAATTTAGAACGTGTCTAACACTAATGCCATACTGTGATATATTTGTAACCAAGAGATTGTTTTCCATGTTAACGAACCTAAATCCTATCGACGTTTTGCCTATTATTTAATTAAATAGACAAAAGTAATACAAATTTCCCAGTAAATAAACCATTATTTTTTGGTGGCCAGTCTTAACAAGCGCAAATAAACTCTTTTTCTTTCTTCTCAATCTGAAAATCTCGCAGACAACCTTCTAAGAATATCCATAATCTGTTGTGTATTACTTTTATAAATAGTTGCGGTCACATTGAAAACAATGAAATTCAAGAAGCACCTGGCTCGATAACTTTCTTTATAAATAATGATATGTTTGTTCACTTCAAGACATCATGAGACAAAAACTGGAATTAGTTGAAATGCATTCAATTAAAACGTTTCGGCAAAGTGACCGAATTGTTGGCTGAGTACCAAATTCTTAATCCTGTGAATTTCAAAACATTGTTAAAGGCATAAATATGTATGCTAAGTGTAGTGCTGAAAAGTATTTGTGTCGCTAAAGTTCAATGTATCTTATCATTGTCCACGGCTGAATATGTACCGAACCCATTTTCCAAAGATTTTACCACAAGTTTTTGCTTTCAGTCTTTTGCATCTACGTTTCCTATTGACAACAGGTAAAACATAAAATTTAACACTATTTATTAGAAGACCAAAGGCACATAAAAATAAAACAAAAAACTTGACAACCTCTTAAAATATTACATTACACTTATGTGCCTCACGGCTGCATCAATAAGATACTTACCCCTATTTGCTCATGTAGTCCTCATAATAATGTCCTTTACTGTTGCTATGCTACAGTAAGCTCCTGCTTTATTTTGACCTAGTCTAGTAAATTATTCCCATCTATTTTTGAAACGGCGTCTGCAAAATATAACAGTTTATTGATCTTGACATCTGTCGAGTCTAAAAAGTGTTCTCTCGGCTAATTTTATTATTACTAAAATGACAAATGAAGCCGAATAGTTAAATCAAATTCAAACTTTGTATCGTCTTGGAATACCTCTCCACAATTAAAGGCTGGCCTGAATTTCGTAATTATGTTCCAGAAACTTTTGACTGGTCTCTCGCCAACTGAATCAAGTGTTCGACGGGAGGAATTATAATATTCATTTAATTTAATCTTTCAACAATTTTCTGATCAAAACTTCGGAGGTTATTTTTACCTTTTTGATAAATCTGTTGTTGTGAAGAATCTTGTTTTGGCGTATTTTCGTGCTGGTGTCATCAAAGTAAATAGCTTCAACTGCATGAGTATGAGTAATAATATAGATTACTCACCTCTTTGATTCATTCGCTAAAAGTTGCTGGAGCCATCATAACAACACATCTGGTTGGCTATCCCTACCTGCGTGGAGGATGAATGTGCAAGTGACTTCAAGTACCATTGTCATAGGGAAAGAGATTCCCCACGCCCAAAGGTACTCAATATCTAAAACTCCATCCTATAAGGCAATTTTCACTAAAAGCCACAACTGTAAATAGCTACGTACGACAATTATGACTCAATAATCCATCTGTGAAGCGAAGCATCATAAACTGTTTGTCACTAAAACTGACCTCTGCAAAACAATTATTGCGTCTCATAACGAAAACACAAGTACACATATTGCAGATTTACCTACTCAACGATGCACAGAAGAAGATAAAATGCGTAAGTACGTAGGCAGTGACCTCGGGAGTGTAATTATTTCGGGCTTGCAACGCGAAACGTTCGCAGTGCACGGACACAGTGCTGTCACCAACCGGCTGGTTATAAAATCGTTTGTTAAGAATAACATTCTTTTGAACACGTGGTTGTTAAGTTTTTATGTGTTTTCACTATTCTTTAGTAATAGACTTGGAAACTGGGTCTTTTCTTAAAATGTGGTATCAGAAATAAGACGTTTAGCATTCAGCGCGGTAGCGGGGCAAAAACATTGTAAGAAGTCATTACTAGTTTTCTGTTAACAACTACTTACTTTCGTATTGTTTTTTTTTTTGTCAAATTCAAGTCAAGTTTAATTCATTCATTGCTCCATTGCCATAAATAAAAATAGAGTAGAATGGAACTTTTACCTAAAAAATAAAATTCATAGTTTGGTAGATATTGTTCAGACATATTTATTTTTCAGTTGAAAATTGCTCACTATATAAAATAGCCCTTAATTTTTTAGATTCTTTAGAGCATAAACATTCTTCAAACGAAAGTCATCCTCACAATGTTCAAAATCATAAAACAATTCTATTTTCGTAAACGCAGAGAGGTGATTGACAAAGAGTGCGACAAAAATATTACATGAGAGTAAATGTCAGTAGTATTTCTGATGCTGTAAATATCCTCTCGAACAGTCGTGGGCGTTAGAGGTGACAGAATAAGTGAGATAAATAATCCGTTTTTCTATGACCTGCGCAAGAATATAACGCTTTGCTAAGGCTTTGTGTAAACGCGGTACACATCCTCTGTGCAGAGCATTCATAGATGAGGAGGAAACGGTATCGCGCATGCTCTTTGAGTGCACAGGCGTCGCCGAAATACGTAGGAAAACAATAGGGATATTGTATTCACTTACAGATATCCTGAACACACTAGGAGAACTGATCTGCTTCTGGAAAAAGGCTCACTGGTTATAATGAGGACCGCCATGGCTCACGCACAGTGGTAAATCATCAGGACTAATTGCGGAAACCATACCCCCAATAGAATATAATATGCCTGAACGAGTAGGTGTAGGCCTATGCCGAGATTGGGTTTTGTCTCATCCAATATAGAGGTGATAAATTAAACTCCACTAAACGAGCTAGTACATTCTTTGTACATTCGTTTAATAGTTTAGTACCTAATGTGTCATATTGACCCTTAATGACGCTGTCAAAGCTGTTATGAGCTTTTAAATTTTCTGATGCCGCCGACAACACGTTTTATTCTAACATTCCATCAACCTTTCAATCGAAGACACAAAAGCTGTGCTTCTTTATAATCATAACTGCCTATGTTTTAGGCACTTTTCCTATTTACAATGTTTTATGCGAATTTTTGATGCCCACTGAGTTCTTCCTCTCTCTTTATTGTCCCCTTTGTAAATATTTTCTTATGTGCTACTATGTATATAGGTCAACATTTATCTATATGAACATTATTATGTGCAAACTGTCTATCGAAACAATAAATTGGTCACGGACAGAAGGACCAAAAACTAGTGTACACCACTTCGAATTACCAGCAACTGTCACTAATCCGTTTATCGTAGAACTGGTTCATAAGTTTAACGCGTAGTTTAGCTCCGCTGTGCTAAAGCCTAACGACCCGATACACAATGCTATGGGTGCCATGAGTCACTTGACTGCGAAGTTATATTTTATGTCTAGCTATGGAAACAGGCTATTGTGCTGTGGTGACATTTCATTTAGTTTGACATTCTCATGAGTGCCTGACCTTTTTTTATAGATGGGAAATCGTCAAATGACTCTATCCGCTCTGGGTGGAGCGGGAGAGAGTGTCAGACTCTTACTGACTTAAACCCATCCGTGCTCCTCCTAGTGCCCTTTGCGTTCCACGGCCGCGGTGACTCCTTCGAACAAAATCCACATTCCTGGCTGTCTCTGGCCCTAACGGACCCCGTCTACTTTGCTGATATCTCTTTGAGGCATATGTGGAACACAACGTGCCGTCGATCCGGGCCTGGTTATGATCGGACAGCGAGCCATCCAACGCTCGCCGTCCGCAGGCCCGCGCCTACAGTGACCGGGAATCGCCCTGCGACTCCCGACGCCCTGGGCGTCTTCTTCTGTTGCGGCGGTTGGGGCGTGGGGTTTGTCTCTCCCTCACGCAATCCGCCTCCTCCTTCACATTACTGCTTTGCAGAAGGAGGTGACGGCTTCCCATGCCTCCTCGCTCCGGACCATCGCTCGCTCAGGATCGAACCAGGGTCGGAAGTGAGAGGTCGCCGCCACCAATCGCCTCGATGCTCTGCCCAAGCAGGGCAGACCTTCACCGTATGCTTCACCGTGTCCTCCGAGCGATCCTAAACATTTCTAAAAAATTTCAAACATCTCTTCTGAAATCAGCAGTTTTTAATAACATTGTACGGTAAGTATCTTATTATCAAACCGAGTCTGTTTATAACATTTTGCTGTCTAACAGTTTTATCAGTGCAGGAAGGACCTCGTCCTCAGTTGATTTGCTAGACGTTTTAATATCCAATACAATTTATGCTTATATTATGTAAGCTGCTATCTAATAGTAAATTATTTCCGTACTATCTGAATGAAACATAAATACCTACATCAATAGTTCCTTGGTGGGAATAGGTCAGTGTATCTCGTCTTTCCTTTCGAATGTTTTCGTGAGCAAACATGGTCGGTTTCGTTAAGATAGATATGTAGCAGCCAACTAGCTTTATCAGCCGTTTGATTAAAAGGCTAGCCTTTTCATTTAACTCATCAAACCAAGGTGGACCGATAACCTGCTGACGGTCACGGGTAGCCGATGGATGGGAGACCCACAGGACCAGTTGTTGTGGTGACAATTGGGGAAGGCAATGTCCAGCAGTGGACATCTGTCGGCTGATATGATGATGATTTTGACTCGTAATGTAATCGTTGTGCCTCTGGCTAAGGAGTAGATTCCTTGCCGGAGACTGTGTTTCCTTACAGCTATATCCTGAGGAGTTTTAAGACATGAGTAATAATAACTGAGGTTACTTCCACCGTCGACCACTTCATCATTAACCATCGGATGAGATACTAGTCAAACACGACGATATCGTCAAAAAAAAATACCTACGTACCTTCAACCTCGTCTAAGTCATCTGCGTCTAGCCAGCTTTACGAGTCCAAGAATATTCTTATGTATGTATATGGACAGCATATTCTTTACCGGAAACTAAACGACGTAACAGCAGTCTTGGGCGGGTTTCCAACTAAGTTTTTGTACCTACCTCAAAACTTCTCTCCTTTGGGGAAACCCTAGGCTCTTTTGAACCTCAAATAAATTAATCCCAAGGCATTTGACGACAAGAAACTTTGAAATACAGGATATTTTCATCTACCCTCGTCGGGTAACAAAAACAATGGCATAAATCCAGGTTCGCTTGTTTTTTGTTTAATATGTCTCAAAATACACTAAGAGGCCTCAAAATTGGACCAGCTGGTGTGCCTATAAATTCCAATGAATGTAAGACTAGCCATTAATCTTGCCTCCGCTATATTACTGAAACAATTCACAAATGCACCGTGTTACGAGTGAAATTTTGGTAAGTATATATTTTGGATCGACTCCAAAACAATTAGTGCAGTTTGTGCTGTGCCCCGAGGGTTGTCGAACGCTCTGATTTAGCTGAGACCGTATAGATTTATGAGGCATCTTGAATTTTGATCGGAGAATTTTCTGAAGACTTATTGGAGGGAAGATAGACGTTTATTATCATGTACAGTAGTGTGATTCTGTTAACATGTACACCGTGTAAGCTTCGGTGAAGTGAACATGATGTGAGCTGTCAATCCATACAAACACAGTGACAGCTCACGTCGTGCTCAACCCATCTAAGTTTACACCGTGAGATGCTGACAAGCTGGATTGTTTTGACGGTATTACAGAGTGATTTAGTGAAAGAGCTACGCATGATAGGTTCTAGTTACCCAAAATTATGCCAAACCCCTGCTAAAAACCCCAGTTACCTACTTTAAAAAAGTTTCAAAGATTAGATTCGTCAGGTTTAAAACATTTCGATGATTTCATAGATCTAATTAAATTAGCTTTCTGTCTAATCTAAGTTTTTATTTAGACATGAACTGCAGCTAGATCTTGTTCAAAGCTTTTAATAATAACACAGAATTATAACTGCCACTACCACTGTCCTATTAGATAAAAATTATTATTTAGAAAAAAACTCCAACTCAGCGACTACTTAGCACAGATTTTAACTCAGGCCATTTTTATAAAACATTTCTGTTCCAAGTTTAAAAATAGAGGAGACATTAAAAAACAATTTTAGCACTTGGCAACCCTAAGTATCCGCCAACGGCTTGGCGAATTGAGGGAAAACGCCTCCAAATGCATTTAGTACAGTCTAGTTGAGCATTTTAACACTTGATTTAACTACTGACTTATTATTGTTTTGGCCGGAATAAACATGGTCATGCATTCTGAATAGATGGGCGTGGTAGCTAGTGGTAGGAAATTTGGAGTACCAATATATTGGATTTTTAGAGGAAACTTTTCGTCTGTGTGTTCCATCAATATGTTCATGATTTTCATATTTTTAAGACTTGAGGTAGACCAAAGAAACAGTGGATGGATTATGTGAAAGATTATATGTCATCTTTCTCACAATGCCTCCATATTTCTGAAGACGTTTTTATTTTTCCACCATTAGGAAGGAAGTATCTGTTGAGGTGAAGGCAAACATAGATTCTATGCATGGAAGAAGGGGACATACACCGACCCCACATAAATCAAAACAAGGGAGAAGGACCACGTATCTATGTTATATTTTAAATCACAATACCGATATAGGTAAACCACATTTGGCATTAATTTATCAAATCGGTAATCAGTAGTCGTTAATCAAACTCTGTTTGGGCCAAACTGCGACCATCGAATAATTTTATTTCCAGTACTAATGAGTGAATTTTTTTTCATTGTGTAGGGTAGACTGGGTACAGTTGTGCCAGGGTACGGTAGTGACAGTCGTCATAATATTGAACCTACTTGCTTTTTCCCAAAACTTAAATACTTGGCTCCACAGGAATCGTGCATTTTCCCGAGATACATAACCTGTAGTTCTCATCTCTCTTCAGTCAAAGAATGTAGAATCAAAAACATTTATTTCATAATTGACGTTTCGCAAGCGCTATTGAATTGTTAAGCTCGTTCAGTAAACAAGGTGAAGCTAGTTGCACGTTTCAGAGTTTAAATCTCTATGGAGAAGAACATGCAAGAACTCCAAGGACACTTTTAAATCAGTGCGTAGTAATTATTTTCACAATGCACGTTCCACAGAGTAGATCTTTATGGAGACGAACGTGCAAGAACTCCACGGACACTCTTATAAATCAGTGCATAGTAACAAGATGATGGGTAAATTCATTTTGAAATTATTTTCACAATTTATGAAAGATTTTTTGTAATCTGTGGCGAGTTTCTTAACGTTCTCGATCGCGTTAGCGTAAACGTCAATTTGTATTGAAACTGAATAAGCGCCGTCTGGTGACACTCATTGACAATCTGTTTTTTTCTTTACAATATGACATAAGTGAACGTTTACGTTAACGCGATCGAGTACGTTAAAAAACTCACACTAAGCCCTCTGATCAGTATCCTCTACAGACCACTCATAAACAAACAATTTTACAAAAGTCAAAGTCAAAGTCAAAGCATGTATTTCAATTAAACCATTTACAGGCAATTTTGAATTGTCAAGGTCGGTCAGTCAAAGAGGTGAAGCTATTTGCACGTTCCAAAGCGTAGATCTCTATGGAGAAGAACGTACAAGAAACTCCATGGACACTCTTTTGAATCAATTAATTATTACAAAGTTGTGGTTACATTGTTCTTGTTGAAATTATTCATAGACATGTGAGAACAATGTAAAAGACGTGCACGACAAAAGCAAAAAAGGAACAATTCAAAATACTAACAAATTAAAACAAACCGTGGCTGTTGAGAGATGACCAGTCCCAGCTGACGGAGCCAAATGATGAATGAAACACAAACTACACCATCAGAGAGACTTGAGTGAGCATGACACTCCCAACTGACAGCCAGGGCACATTAAAGTCTTACCCAAAAATGATAGTTTGACTTGAAGGTACACAGTACTCACACATGTGCCGTTAATGCATGAAATTATACAATGCAAAATTAGTTCGAGTCTATACAATGAAAAATCTATGTTCTTTCAATATTCAGCGGGTCTCACAACTGCTAAAAATAAAAATATAAAATAATTAAATAACTAATTTGTGCGCCCTAGTGGCTGTGGAGCAGGACCAGCATTGAGCCAAGCATTTTTATCATCAATGTAATCCCCCAACTTATAATATGCTTGCCTGCATAGTGTGCGCTTAACACAAGATTTAAATTTTGTTTCATTTAATTCTAATATCTGGGGAGGTATTTTATTGTAACATTTTAAACAGTACCCCATGAAAGATGTGGCTACTTTAGCAAGTCTGAAGCCTGGTTGAACTAATTGATTCCTATTTCTAGTGACATAGTTATGCCTGTCGCCTCGTTTATTAAAAAGATGAACATTCTTTCTAACGTACATAATGTTTTCATAGATGTATTGACAAGGTACCGTCATGATGTTAATATTTTTGAACAGTTGCCTTAGAGAATCGCGCCAGCGGAGATTGTATATGGCCCTTATACATCTTTATAATATAAGTTTATAATAGGTATTCTATCATGTACGGTTACAGACCGTATACCGAACGACCAGAAGTTTCTTCACACATAGTTTAGTATATCCAAGTCTTCTTACATCGTACCTATATTATTTCTATTAGCCTCTTCTATATAAGCTAAATGTGCTTATGCCAGGAGTATGTTTACCGTAACAGGGCCTTCGGGACATATTTGAGTTCCCGGACTATTGTCCACACTTACCGAATATTGCCTTCTGAATAAACAAATACCGTTTAACTTATACAGGGTGGAAATTTGAACGGGGCTCAGGAGGGTGCCTGCCTATTGATGTTACCATTTTTTTAAAGGAAATAAATAATTATTTAAAAAAGAAAGTAATAATATAGATTTTTGGTTCAGGTAAAAGGTTTTTTTCAATAAAATTCGAATGCAGTTTTACTTGTTTTTAAATTAGTAGCATCAATATACTGAGAGGACTCTGTAAGTCAGTGCCTCGGTCTTGATGGAGTTCTTTGTATTGAAACGATCTGATATTCCAATAATATTTTTCAAACAATTTAAATCGAAAGAAGAAATCTGCTGTGGTAATTGAGGAAACAGCAAGTCAGATAAAGCAATTTCGAAAAACATTGTAAGTGTAAACAACAGTTTTTTGATGTTTGTGAAAACAACTTGATTCTCATGCAGCAAATTCACGTATGCAGGCTGACAGAACCTGCCAGGGTTGCAAAATTTGCTCTGACACTCCCTTCCACTCCGCCCAGAGCGGAAGAAGTTATTTGATGCAATCCCAACGTATTTTTTTTTTCGATCACTACTGTAGCATTTTCTATCAGCTTGCATACGTAAAGTTATTTACAGCATGTGACCTTTGTAAGCATCACAGTACTAACCCACCAAATCCCAGTTTAACTTCCCACCCTGTATACATTCATTTCAGTATTACATTCTAAACGATACAGACTTTCTAAGCAGTCTGGGGAACGATTTTAGTATTGGAAACAAAATCTTTATAGTTGTGTTTATTCCGGACAGTATTGCGTTCGACCTATCTTTAAATGGTCTTTATTTACTTTGTGGTTTAAACTTTGATCCTATGTATAATGGTCGAGATTCAGTGAGTTGCCTTTGATATTGGAAATGGGTTCCAGGTTTGGAAATGAAATGGATTTTTGTAGAAACGTGGGTCAAACTGAAAGTTTTTAGAAAGTAGAAACGGAATGATGCTTGTTAATATTTTTATTGCTTTTCGAAGTAGTCTCCGTTCCTTTTTAAGCACCATCACTTACGATGGAACCATTGACCGAAACAGCCGATCGATTGTGTCGACATCTCACGGTGTACACCTAGGCGGAGTGAACGATAAGTAAGCTGTCATTCCATCTTATTTGTATGGTTTGACAACTCACCCGTCGTGCACCCCGCCCAAGTGTTCACTTCGACATGTTTACAGAATCACACTGCAGTGGGCCCATTCTTCTTTAGGGATCTCTTCCACGCCTTTTTCAAACACAGCCTCGGCCATCTTCAGGGTTCATAAAACGAATTCCTCTAAGTTTATCTTTTATTTTTGGAAATAAATAAAATTCACAAGGTACCAGGTCAGGACTATGAAGGAGGATGACAATAACTCCACACCTTCGATAGACAAATTTTCGATAGTCCGTCTGGTGGAGTGAGCGGGAGGGTTTGTCGTGGTGCTGGGGGATCCTGCTTCATATGTGTAATTCTAAAACATGTCATTATGCATTTCAATGTGTGCATGCAGCAAGGCTCTAGTTAAATAATCTCGATAAAAAGTAATCGAGTTATCGTTAGATGGCAACATAAAAATGGTTCGTCACTTCATGTATGATAGTAGATAATGATAGAGGAATAAGTACTTATTCTATTTTAAGTACTAAGTTTCAATTTCAAATGCCAGCCTAACTCCGGCAGGCGGGGCATACCGATACACGACATGCGATATACGACTTCGATGTGTGACAACGTTTATTCCAAATATTAATGCTACAACGATCTCAAAAAGATAGTTGGTATTTTTACTTTACACTTTTGAGCAATAAAACTTTTATTTCTCCCTTTTTAGTTATAATAGTAGTTTATGCAACGACCATATAAAAGAGGTTATTAAAACACGAGTGTGGGTTTATCACACGAGGCGTAGCCGAGTGTGATAATAGCATCACACGTGTGTTTTAATACCTAATTATATGCCGTTGCATACACTATTTTATCTTCACTCATACAGTTGAAATAAAATAAGTGGAAAAATAGTTTATTCCAATATGGCGGATATTCTCATTGCGTATTCGAATGACAGCGCAGCGCGCGTATCCATAGACAAAGATAAAAACTGGCTCAACGACTTAAGTCAATGAGCCCGCGCTAAAAATTAAAAAGAAAAAGTGTGCTATAAAAATTAAAAAGTTATTTTATGATGCAGTTGTTTGAAAATCGAAGGAAAATGTTGAACTGTAATGGTTTTTTTTTTAATTTTACCTATTCCCAAAAAAAAAGTATAAGCTTATGCATTCGTTTTTGAACTCATATTTGGAACATTACGTTGTGAGTGTAGATAAAAGTAGTTTTGAAGTCGGTAAATTTTTGCTAAATTACTTGTTTCTTCATTAGATATCGATACTGTACCGATGCTGTCTGCTGATACCACTAGCTAATTTAATTTAACCAGGTATAAAGATATCGTGTGACCGAGTTCGTATTGGTCGACGTTTTACCTAATACCTCCTAAAAACCATTGATCGGTTGCAAACATGGTATAACTCTGGTTAAGATAACAACAGGACATCAGAGTAGGCATGGCTTTCAATAAAATAACCCACATCAAAAAGTCACATGATACATCAATAAACATAATTCTTTTGTTCTCAAATAAAAAATGTCTTCAACAACATCTTTAACATGTCATCAGCAACATTAATACATACAATTTCCTCTTACATAACATAATCTCTATAAATTTTATAATAGAGAGAATTTTGTGAATGTCTGCCAACTGAAATATGCTTATAATAATACCATTTTGTGTTTTTTTATTAGAGTTATACATCCTCATTAGAATCGTTATGTGAGTGATGATATAATAGGTGACATACATACCTACTGGTATGAATTAATTAATGGGCTTGCATACGTTTAGTTGGCAACCAGCCGATTCATTTGGTGCGTGTATTTCCGATTGTGAAGGTTAGGTATACCCAGTACCTGTCGAATTTTTTCACTCTTTCATTTACTTATTTGTTGATTACTTTGTTTAATGTACTAAACTCAGTAATTAAAGGTCAATTTTTTTTTTTCGTTTTGGCGATTTGAAACTTACTCCAAGGCAATGTCTTCCTCTTGGTATCGAGGATACAGTTCAATTTTGTTCGCTCCTTCCAAGGTATCGTCGTCGGTAACAAGGCATCTTTGACTGTACGTTACGTTACGTGTACGACAAGTGAGCTGTCAAACCATACAAACAAAATGAAATGAACGCTCACTCCACCTTTTCTTTTATTTTTTTTTTTAAAGAAAAAAAACGAAAAATATTAAAGACACATGGATATAACCTAAAATATATACTCCTTCTAGAAACAAAGGCAATGATTTATCAAATAGATTTACTCACTTCCTGTGTCTACATATTTTATTGAGATGATTCACTGAATCTGAGAATTTTCTTCTTGGGATGACCTGATTTTTTTCTTTTGTTTTTTGTTCTCATTATTTTGTTGACAATAAAGTAAAAATGTTGATTTTGGCAAGTAGCCTGCTTGACTGAAATGCAACTGGCAACATGTTTTTTCTGGATGCATCAGACTGCCGACTCAGGATAGTGACGCAGTGGATGCCTGAAAATGGGCATCAGGACTTCACCGTGGTAGGCCAAAAATGCTGGCCACACGACCTAGACTCTTTTTTACGGTTTGATCAGACAAAGCAATAAAAAAAGTAATAAATTGAAACATATGGGAATACCTTCTTCATTCAATCAAACAAATCATTTAGGGTGCTTATAACTAAGTATGTTATATTTGACTTTCAGTCTAATCGAATGCAGCCACATCCGAGTAAGGCTACCTGTCGATTGATGCGAAGTGAGGTACTGCAGAGCGAAGATACGGACTGTGCGGAGTAACGAGGTTCTCACGAAGAGTAGGTAATTTGAGCGGGTGGCCAGTTTTTCCCACTTTCGCACTCCGCTTTCCCGCTTCGCTTCCTCGCTCCGCAGCCTCGCTCCGCTTACCGGTTTTGTATGAATTTTTAAACTTGTTCGCAAATCCCTGTCCGCTGAAGTGGGGCGGAGATTTATTCGATTCCATTGGTTAATATTGGAACGGCTCCGCTCCGCTCTTCTCCGCTCTGCTCCAGTAGACAGTCAGACTTATTGTGTAACACGATACGTCTTGGTAAGACTAGTGTCAGATTCAGAATAGTTACTGCAATGGACAGTACTAAGCGACAGTTTGTGGTTATTAAACGGCCGAACGGTACTCAATAAAATTGACCGGTTACAAGTATTTAGTTTTAATTGAAACAACCAAATCATATCTCACAGCCCCTAATGTGAAGTAAATTATTAGAATTTGCTTTATTTACTTTTATTTCTTACTGATATTGTGCCAAAAATTAAAATAAGAATTTTCCAAATCGGTTTATATATGACGGAGTTCTGAGGAAACGTAAAAAAAAATGAATTGAGAAACTACATCTCTTTATGAAGTCGGTTAAAATACAAAATAGCAGGTTTATTAAAACTTCTTTCAGTCTAGAGGATACATGACCTTAAAGTCTCTGTAAAAGCAATTTCAAAAAAGAAATCGGCTTGACATTATAATTTTATTTTATTTTTTTATCTTGCGGGTCTGCGGAAGGCGAGCGTTGGGTGGCCCGCCAAACTGAAGTGGCAGTGGGCAGGGCAAGTGGGGGCAAGGCTCGCAGAACTGATGGTCGATGGGGCCGAAATGTTCTGGAGTGATGTCCGCGTACCAGACGACGCAGCGTTGCAAGGCCTCCCCACTAGATGGACCGATGACCTGGTGAGGGTTGCTGGTAGCCGATGGATGCGAGACGCACAGGACCGGTTGTTGTGGCGATATTTGGGGGAGGCTTATGCCCAGCAGTGGACATCTTTCGGCTGATATGATGATGATAGGGAACCTGCAGGAACTATTAGGTCAGGTAGGTCAGGCAGTACAGAAGTGTCAATGTTAAATATTTTGTTGCGTATTAGTTTCGAATTTGCAACACTAGATAGCATAGTCTACGTCGTGCAAGTTTCCTATCATATTATGTTAGATGCTCGATCAATTATAGACTCACCACATTATTATCGGAAATTTGTGGACACACCATTTGTTACCTACATCCCAGCGCATAATTTTAAAACAAAATCGATCACGCATCACACAACTCGATCACTAATTCAATGTGGCACCTCGCTAACACCCTATTAACATGAAATTAATCACTAAAACATAAATGTTGGAACGTTACATTGATTCGCAGTGCGTCGGCCTGCTACTATTTCGGACTGCGATATTTATTACCCTCTTGTGTTTATACTGAATGAGTTTACTTGTCATAGTTGTACTGCAATTTATCATTATATTTCGAGCTAATTATTGCATGTCGTTACGGATTTAGATGTATTGATTCTGTCTTGTAGTTAAGACTTTTGGCAGCAGCGGTAGAATTGTCGCTTGCTTCGTTAAACTTGCGACCGCATGTGTGGTGAAGATGAAGTGGTTTGCCAGGTTTACATTAATAAATGATTAGTAAAATATTGGGCGTTGGTGACTAGACACCTTACTTATAATAGAAACATTGATTTGACGACAGAATCAATAATGCTGCAATCGAGTCTAGGCGACTCTATGTTCGGTCCCAATATGAATTCAGCAAATAATCTCCCGAAATGAGACTCCGAATCAAATTAATTTCATAACAAAAACGCACCAGATTACGCGGAACAATAGCGATTCGTCGTATCCGTGATGCGCTCGCCGTTGTCGTTCGAAAGTAACTCGATGCTGCGCTAGACTGACAGACGTCAAATCTAGTTCCAACGTATCTTCAACAGATGGCGCTAGCAATAGCCGTCATATGTAAGAAACTACAATTTTATCATTATTATGTTCAGTAATTTAAGTTTGGGCTTGGATAAACCATACAAAATACAGTTGATGTTTATGCAAATATTGACCTTACTAAAATGCACTAGAAATCAATTCAGCATACAGTTAGCCAACGTAACATCGTGTGATTGATATGATGCAGTACCTACGGTTATATAAAGACAGTGTCAGTTTGGCCCATTCATAAGTATTCTGAAGCTCTTGGTTACGAATGATTCATTGATGGGTATTTTATATTGTGTACATGCTTTTCTTATTAAAACATTAATCATTTATCTATTTTGTAAAGCGTGTTTTGGCATTGTGGGCCCAGTATGAGCCGAGTAAAACGACGTCATGGTCTTAAGAGGTTTACGATGTGAAGAGCTAGGCAGATAATGGATACTTGAAATTGTTAGAAAGTCTGGGTAGGTAGGAGTTTTAAAATAATAAGGGGAGATATTTTGAAAATTGATTTTTAATTTTGAACGGCTTGAAACGGGGGCGAGACAAAAGATGTTTTGACTATTTTATAATAAGTGCGTAACTTGTAAAGTGAGCAAATCGGGGACAATGACTACCTGAAGTCTTTTGCGATCGCCTTGCTGGGGGAGTTCAAAGCTGTGGTGCGTTGTGGTTTTCACTTCCAACATCATGCTTATCATTACTTATCTATGATAACAGTTCTTCAACAAATTTAAAAAGTCATCAACTTTTTTTTACAAAAAAAAACTACAACCGACTACAAAAAAAAAAACAAAGTACAAAATAACTTTAATTTCGGAAGTCAATGTTTTTGGTTGTTTCTTCGTTATTTTAACAACGACTTCCGAAATTAAAGTTAATTTGTACTTGTAGGTACCTAGTGTTTCTTTTATTTGGAAGTTGGTGGTATTTTTATTCTAATTTTTTATGTTTCTTTTTCATTTCATAGTGGTACTGCATACCTAACAACACCACTGGAAAGTCACAGGAAAGCGAAAAACGCAATTTCGTTTACTTGGATGACATATTTTTTTCCAGCTATTTGGACTTAAAAACCAAACTATGCTGAACCGATTTTGATGAAATTTAAATGGAACCAATCGGAAAGTACATCTTTTTAAATAAAAGAGGATTTTTCAAATCAGTTCATAAATGACGGAGTTACGAGGTAGCAAATAGGTATAAATAAAGAATAGAACTAAATTGAGAACCTCCTCCTTTTTATAAAAGAGCAGCTAAGCTTGGGAACTCCAGATCTACAGTCTACCTCTAAATTACAAAATAATCTAAGAGTCTTCCAGCCCTTTGTTCTAGAGTGCATAGACATTTTATTTAATAGTGTTCTCATTTTTATGATTTATGCGCGTCGGTGACTGCGGCGCATGCTTGGCAGCCAATCATAACGCTGCGACAGTAACTCATATATTATGGGACAGGTGGCGCTGTGGGCCATTCTTAGATTTAAGAACAGTTTATTTCTGATAGGTTTAAAATGAAGTCAATCTGAAAGCATTTTATCAATTAACAGGCTAATTCATACAAAAATAAAACTAATCATTTTAAATATTATATATATAATTACCTTAGAATAATAACGCCTAGAAGGAGAGTCTCATACACGCTCCCTACCAAAAAATGAAGCAACTTTCGTACTTATGTGTGAGTGAGCGGTATGTAATTACAGCCACAGACGTAAAAAAATGTTGCTAGGAATGAACACTTTCCCTAAAATCGGGAAAAATATTAATATACTTGGGACTAATCATAGATCAATATAAAAAAAAATGTTAAGTACGTAACTTGTCGGTATGTACTTATTGTAATCGAAATCCAAGATGGCGCCGACGAAATTTGCTAACTTTTCGTCATGGGTGTCATTTCCATGGTTTCTGGGGTTGCTAAAACCGATTATGGGGTTAAAATTGAAATCCAAGATGGCGCCGACGATATTTGCTAACTTTTCGTCATGGGTGTCATTTTCATGGTTTCTAAGGTCGCTAAAATCGATTATGGGGTCAAAATTGAAATCCAAGATGGTGCCGACGAAATTTGCTAACTTTTCGTCATGGGTGTCATTTTCATGGTTTCTGGAGTCGCTAAACCCGATTTTGGGGTCAAAATCGAAATCCAAGATGGCGCCGACGAAATTTGCTAACTTTTCGACATGACATTTTAAACATCAGGAGGAAAGATAGTGGTTTTTCACTTTTATAGAAAACTTCAAATCGTTCTCTCTCTCCTTCTAAACTCTTTTAGAAAATGTTCTCAACTAACTATTTAGACCTGGTTAGATGGCGTATGCATACTAAGTTTTCGATTTTGACCCCATAATCGGTTTCAGCGACTCCAGAAACCATGAAATTGACACCCATAAGGAAAAGTTAGCAAATTTCATCGCCACCATCTTGGATTTCGATTTTGGCCCCATAATTGGTTTTAGCGACTCCAGAAACCATGAAAATGACACCCATGACGAAAAGTTAGCAAATTTCGTCAGCGCCATCTTGGATTTCGATTTTGACCCCATAATCGGTTTCAGCGACTCCAGAAACCATGAAATTGACACCCATGACGAAAAGTTAGCAAATTTCGTCGCCGCCATCTTGGATTTCGATTTTGACCCCATAATCGGTTTTAGCGACCCCAAAGATCGCGAAAATGACACCCATGAAAGACTGGTCGGCACCCGCGGGGCCGACAAGGCTCCCGCCTCCCCCTGCCCCCCCCCTGGTTGGCCGCCCAGTCTGATGTTCCTTTATTTCAATTTTAAGATACGATCTCATACACAGGTGTCGGTGTCGCCGCGTGTCGCGACTATGGTTTTTTCCCATATGAAAACTGCCCAACGCGCCTAAAGAACTTTTCACTTAAAAAAATGCGCAAATTATTTGAATCAACCATAATTATTAGCTTTCGTTTCATACTTACAACTTTAAACAATAAGCATCATAATACAGGTAGACTCCAACAGTTAGTGCTTACTGTATTATGGGTAATTTTTCTTTACAACTGGCAACACTACATTGTGATAAATTAGGTTATGAAAATTTTAATTTGAAGATCGATTTACGTAAAAATAATGGATTTAATGTAAGTACTTACTTGTGAAACGTGATTTTATCACATTTTTTTTGTTTTCCTGGTGTGTTAGAGCATCTTTTTATGCAACAAACTGTCATTTTTAAATATTTCTCGGGAGGTGCATTCAACAGAGCGTGACCTTGAGCACTGACGGCTCGCTGCGCCGAGTACTCCGTATATGGAGTAGTCTGAGTTGCTTCACTTTTGATGCTCGTACTAGGTTTCTAGGCGTTATTATTCTAAGATAATTACCAAGAGATTTGAAATTCAAATTCTCCATTGAAAATTTCGAATGAAGAATCTGCTACTTAATCGATTTTTAAACTATGCAATATTGTTAAAAAGTTTTTAAGAAAACGGCCGTAAACAGTTAGTGAGTTTACTAGTAAGTAACTTTTTTGTTTACTAATAAGTGTAAGGCACACACATATCAGTGAAGTCACTGATTGTTTAGAATTGACTGAGACTCGTTGATCATGACGTCACTGACGTATGGAGTCTTTCCATAAACGACTGATGAAACAATATTTTGTCCGATCGGTAACTTTGAGACAAAGATGTCTGCGCCACATTTACTTTTGAATGGACCACGGTTCAAAAGTATAAATTAGATAAATAAAGATGGCAGGTACTACTACATCGTAGGATAAACATAATCCGACGGCCTTTAGTCACGCCACATTTTTAATTTATCGATTTTCATAGAGCAAATTAAAACTTTGGAACAGCTCCTTATAAATGAATACAGAAACCAATAACAAAAATTACCATAGATATTGTAGACAAGTGTGCCGGTCGATACGGACCGGTCAATAGTTGATGAGGTCGATAGTTACTTGGATACGGCGATACAAAGCGCGTATTGACCCGGCTATTACTGGAATAAGGCTTTTATAGTGTTCTACTCATTGTCGTGTCGGAAACGTGTCGTTAGTGGTGATGACATGGGTACGATTGTGATAAGTAGGAAATAATCTATAAGAGAATGCCCTGTTTGAAAATACCGCTTACTGTATTGGATTTCGTTTTATATGAAATTGCACTTTTTTAAGCAAAATATGGCGATACTACAGAAAAACAAAAACCCAAAAAAAAAATTTGCAACTCATTTTGAAAATAAAATAACATGCTTTGAATAATATTTTAATTTAAAATTCCAAAGTCCAACCGAAATAATGATAGAAAGATCATGTGTGTAAAATAAAGTAAGTATTCAACATGTAACAGAATAAACGCAATACCTCTTAAGGGGTCATTGTACTCATCAGTATTAACAACTTTTAATAAGGGACCAACACTGAAATCGCGAAAAAAAACAACCGTTCAGTACGTTTTGTACGGAGCAGTCGATTTTTTTTCGCGATTTCATTGTTGGTTCTTTCCTTATACCTAGTAAAAGTTGTTCATAATGATGAGTACCTACAATGACCCCTTACAATGTTTTGCGTTTATTCTATGACATGTTGTATTGTATATCAAATAATTAAATTATTCGTAATGTTAGAGCATCATCAGCCTATAACATTTATACTGCTGGGACCGGGACACAAACTTCTTCTCTGTGAGTCCTTTCACAAGGCTTCCACGCTCTTCAGTAAGGGTACATGCTTTTGAATTTTTGGTTTTAGGTTATACCGGTTTTCTAACGAAGTTTTGTAATACCTTTTAGAGATTTGCTTTTTGCGATGACCAATAGTGGAATATTTAAGAGGGCGCCGACCAAACGTCGACCGCGCAGTGGCGCCCTCATCGTTGGTTTGGTTATTTCTTTTATTTTAGAATGAAAATGCATAAAATATGCAAGTTAAGTTGTGCTCCACAAGATTATACGTTAATATTATTGTAAACGGTACAATTATGAAAAATTTAGTGAAAATTTCATAGCCTATGTCACCCGGAGTATTTTTACAAATCTTTCAATATCCCATTCATCAAAAACGGTTGGTTCAGTAGTTGGTTGGCATGTACGAGTATGTATGTTCCACCGTAGCGCCTAACGGTGGATCATACATACTCGTACATACATAGACAGCTGAAATATTAATCCTTCCTTTTGGTTTTAATGTATAGAATTGAAGTTAAACTTACTTCAACTTTTCTTTAACTGGATGAGTAGGATTAAGTCTAATTCAAGTCATAGGGATCGGTATTTTAACATTTTATTTAAACAATATCAACCTAAAAAATTGTATTCAAGTGCCTATTAATGTACAATAAGATCTAATGCTTTCTTTACCTACCCTAAGTAATGAAGTACATAAAATCGAAAAGAAGATTGAATAAAAGTTCAATTTTGATCCTCTCAACTGACTAATTCTTTGAAATTCAATCAGCTAAAGATCAATTTCTCATCTTATTAAGTATTAAAATAAAAGTTGTAACTAAGCTCTAGGCTAAAAGTTTCCAAATTGAATTTACCTACGACACGACTGCGATCCGACTTTGCTTTTATAGTTGACGATTCTTTATCACTCTCTAAAGAAAAGTGGGTTTAAAATAACATTAAGTGTTCACTCAAAAATTAACTTTTAATGCTATTTTCCAATTAAGTATCAGTTTTATTTAAATAAAGATAATTATAGTCATTCGGGTTGAAAGGTTGAAAGGAAGACGAAGCGTTGGAAGACCTCTCAATAGATGGACTGATGACCCGAAGAAGACAATGGGAATCCGCTGAATGTGAGACTCACACGAGAGGTTGATGTGGCGGCTTTTGATAGGGCCTATGTCTAGCTGTAGACGTCTTTCGGCTGCAATGATTATGAATGATACGTCCACAGCAAAAAATAACCATAGCCTTTATTTCGTAGCGTTAAGGTTGATTTTGTTATTCAAGACTGGTGCTACTGTTACCCACGTGCAGTCAACTTCGTGAAAATGGTCATGTTTATGGTAGGCGCCAGATAAATGTGGTATGAGGTACATATTTGACCTTTCCTTAATATTTCTTCGTAGGGTACCCGGACAGTAAATTATGAATCGTTTTTCATTACTGGAAAAGGAAGGATCAGCTTCTTGTCATTATTACTGTTTTTGAAATTAAAAGTGTGCCAATAAATGTAAGTGGGTCAATGACCATTATTCCATTGAACATTTAGCTGGCGCCTACCATAGTCTAGACATTAAAATTTGAAGAAGCTTCGATCTATGACAGACATGCATGAGTTACGTCAGACTAGCATGTCGGCTGCATTGCAACCTCTTCAATAATTCACAGGGTCGTCACTGGTAACTTGGCTGGTTCGTCTAAAATTAGAATTTTCAATGAAATATTGCTGTTATGATGGTTTTTACATGAATTCTAGGAAGAGTGACGTTTTATGTGGGTAAGCATGTTTGTTGGCTTATGTAGAATCCAGAAATGTCTTTGGTAATCTTGCAACTATTAAATAATGCTAAAGGGTGATGTTATTCAATCGCGCCAGAATGGCTGAATGGATTTACATGAAATTGGGCACAAAAATAGATTAGGTGTAATCTGAGAGAAAGTTTCCTATGGATATTTTTTGTCTTCCACGCAAAGCGAGGGCAACGCTCGGAGTTTCCTTGTGAGATCGAATCAGAAATGATGATATCCGTAAGACAACCAAGGATACCGATGTAGCCCTAAAGATCGCCTAACTGAAGTTGCAGTGCAGCAATGAAGAAGGAGAAGATCAATGTGTCCTGCACATTGCTCGTAGAACAGATGGTCGATGGGGCCGAAAAGTTCTCGAGTGGCGACCGCGTACCGGAAGACGCTGCGTTGCGCGTTGTCGCGCGTGAGGGTCGCGGGTAGCCGATGGATGCGAGATGCATAGGACTGTTTGTAGTGGCGACATGCGCGGGTAGGCCTATGTCTAAGCAGTGGACGTCTTTCGGCTGATATGATGATGATGATGACGCCAGTGAAGCCGTTGGCAGAAGCTAGTGGTATGATAAGTTTGAGTTTTGTCAATATGTTTTGTAAAAGGAAATCTCTGGAACATAGGCCGGTGAGTACTAGGTCGTCACTAGTGTATTGTTTGGCCAGTAAGTAAGACTAACAGAACCATTAAAATGGGTTGACAATTGGCGAAAATATCACTAAAAAAACAGTCGAATTGAAAACCTCCTCTTTTTTTTGAAGTTAGTTAAAAATACAATTTAACAAATATTGTTCTCGGATCATAACAGCTCTGCTCATTTCAGCTCTCGTCTTGTTTTGTTTGCATTCTTTAAGTTCTTGTCTGAACGCCTTTTTGTGACTTTGCTGTAGTTAGAGAAAAATGACTTTTAGTTTACTGCGCATAAAGTAGTTTTTTTTGCATAGCTTTTTATTAAATCTACATATCACGGTACATGTAGTCTCAAACCTAATGGTGGCTCGGAACAATGAATCGCTGCGTGGTAGCAAATTCATATGATGTGGGTTTGGGGTATATACTGCAAATAGGTGAGAGGTTACTGGTGTTACTGCATTTCAAAAGGTGAACTACACAGACGACATTAAGTGTGAATCGATCTGTAACTGTAAATTGAATAAATAAAAATGGCATTACAAACTGGTGAAGGCTCTTCAATAAATGATTTTATTATAAGTAGCTTTTAACATCAATGGAAAACAGGGCACATAAAGCAAAACCTGCATTGCCTATACGCAAAAGCGCAGCAATTATTTTACGATTTTGCTTCATTTAAAATAATCCTTACATACAATTTCAGGAAAAACCTTTTAAAACTGACTTAATGGACTACAAAATCACCAAAGGGATCTGTTTAAAGCGTTCGTTTTTCTCCTATTTATAAAATAAAATACGTTAAACGTTTCAAAGTAAAAAAATTGCGTTACATACACAATCAGGTTTGTTGGAGTGATTCCCCTTAAGTATACTGTCTCGATATTATTTATTCATGAACAATTTGCGATGCAATCAGGTCAGGTGGAAAGCTTTGATTCCAGTGCTAGCGAAGCAGAAGTGTGCTAGGAAATATGTGACTTTCATGTGGTCCGTGGACCTTTCTCAGGAGCTCAACAAGGTGTAAAGTTCCGCACCCTTAATTGAAAAGGGAGGTCCCAACCAGAAGGGCGTTGTGTTTGCCCGATGGTAGATATGAGGCTGTTGTATCTGTTCAAATCGCGCGGAGAACATTGATGGCGCGATGTTAGATTTGTGTGACGTCAGATCTATTTTACCTGACTGCAGCAGAACGAGGGTTATGTTTTTGGAGTGTATGTATGTATGTATATTTCTTAGGCACGCTCTGTAGTCTTAACGGTTTAATGGATTTTAGCTTAAAAGGTGTCGTTACATTCGTCTTGATTGTGAGTGACACTGGGTAAATTAAAAATTAAAATGGCCGATATTTGACGGCATATTATGTATTCTAAAAAAATGAGAGGATTACAATGGCTAAGCCATTCACACTATGAAAGTGGACCTACATCACCAACATGTATGTCAATGCCACTTCATACGACACATGTTACTACATTTAACTATCATACTCTTTCATCATCATATCCGGCCCGTAAGATGACCACATCAACTGGTCCGATGCCTCTCGCAGCCAACTGACTCTCGCGGCCTTAATCAGGTCGTTTTACCTTGTGTGAGGCTTTCCAACGCTGCGTCATCCAGTTTGCAGTCTCCACTCCAGAACTTTTTGACTCCAACAGCCATATTTTATAGCAGTGATCACTCCTTCCACTCTAAGCGGTACGGAATGTGACTCTTACTGACTAAAACCTTTTCATGTTCCTCCAAATGCCATTCCAGGGCCGCGGTGACTCTTTCGAACAAATTCCGCAAGCTTTGGTTCCCTACCTACCGTTTTAAAAATATTATTTAATAGGCTCCGTTTGATTACAATCTAACCAGGGAAAGCGAAGATATGGTCAATGATGGAGTACGCTTGCCTACAAGTAACCTATTGAGCCTTGTCTTAAAGAACCCCAGGTTGATACTATCAGGTGATACAGATGTCAGCAAAGAATCAAAGAAAGCAAGATTTTGAAAAAATATGCACACGCAGTCGCTTCGCTAAGCTCATCTCTCACTACACCAAAACCCAAAGCTTTCACAATGTCGAAACACGATTTGACTTTGATAAAATACGATTATAAACTTCATGGTACGTTTTTGCATTTTTATAAAGATGGGTACGTTCGATTTGCATTTTCGTGCGCTGAAAAAACTCGGTTCTTTTTTATTTAGTCCCAATATAGACGATACTGCTGAAAATCTGTTCAGGGGATTAGTCTACAGTATTGGAAACACGATTGAAAATAGCTGTTTTTTCTGTTTTTTTATTCTATTCCGTTTTGTTAGGGTATTTAATGGTACTTGTGCTTAGAAATTACTATAAGTTGACTAATAAGTACTTCTTTATTAAATGACTTCAAAAAAGTAGATTCAAAAACTAATACCAACCTGACTATTGATAAATCACGCTTTAATAAATATGAAACAATAAATATTATCATCTGAAATCGTTATGTCATGTACAAACTATTCAATGTGTTTCGTCTATTACAAATACGAATACATTAAAATGTATAACGTGTACGTTACACGTTAATGTATTTAATTTAATTATATTCATTGTAATACTCAGAGGATAGCCATCATCATGGTCATGCTCATATACCACGTTTAGAAGTTTATGATCGCTTCCTATTGTTAGAATTATATTCTTTCATTAGAAATTCAAATAGTTTTTAGTACAAAAAGTTTATATACTAGAAATGAATAAATCCTTTGTGAAAAAATTGTCACTGGCAACGAAAGATGAAACCTATTCATCGAATCAAAAAACCTTGACTTTTCTATGTCATTATTTTTTTCTCAGTTGTGAGACAAATGGCCGAGCAATGTGACTAAAATTTTAGTTATTACATATTTTGTGTTGTGTGTTTTTTATATATTTTATGTAGTCTTTTTTTATTTCGATTTTTATCTTTGATTTTGTACGAAATTTTAGTGTTTGATACGTCGCGTTGATTTCTAGTAAATTTTGACGTGACTCGCCATTCTATCAAGCAGGAGACTTTGCCATCTAAATAACTTATTTTCGATTCAAGAGGTAAGCAGAATTTTGTTATTTTGAAGCTTTTTAACCGACTGCGGCAAAGCAAAAAAGAAGGGTTATTTATTTCTGGTAGGTTGACTGCATGTCATCCATTAAAGAAGACTTTTTGATGACAGTTCGGACATCATTTGGAAAGTCATAGCCCTTATTTATATCAAAATCAACAGTTACAACTTTCCCAAACCTGACTTATATATTGATAATTGAGTATAAAATCCTTAGTTTTTGTTAGAGAGATCCTTGGCAAAATGTAGGTCTGTATTGAATTCTGGTGAAATGAGAATTAAACTTAGGAGTTCTAGATTTATAGTCTCTTTCAACATGTCTCCACCAAAAAGATATATATAATAGATCGACATAACTTCCTAATTATATCCTACAGGTACTCAATTATTTCGGCTACCGTTTAGCTTTGTGCAAATCAATACTTACCTACATAATCCTATAAAATAATTTATCAAAGGAATACTTAATCATAGCTGATATAAGTTTAATATAGGGAACAAAGTTCCCCTAAGTGTTCAGAATTTATATGCGTTATAAAATAGGGTTTTAAACAACTATGGACGCAGAATGGTTCCATCTCAACCTATGTGTGACATACGGCCGTATAGTTCATCCAACGTTACATAAAATATTTGTTTACTATCAATTGGTAAAAAAGTGTACTAAAATATTAGATTATTGTACTACTTACACAATTATATTTTATTAATAAGTACATGATGAAAACACATATTAAATTAAAAAATGGAGGACCAATCGACTTCTCTCTTATAAGTCATTGCGCACTCAAACAACCTAGTTATTCATTAAATTGTGATAAACTTAATGTATAATTATGAAATCGATGCAATTTTTAATAAACAATCTCACTAATTATTTTTTTAGTCGAAATTTAAAGATTTCAAAAAAACAATGTCGGTGTTTCTTTTGAACACGTTGTGTCTAATTTAATGAAATCGTAACTAATCGTTTATTTTGTGTCACAATTACAAACACTACGTTTATTACAAACTGTCTACTAAAACCAGAAAAAAATGTTACCAATTTTATTCATGTGAAGACAAAATTATAATATCATTGAACACTCTGAATGGTTCCTTTGAACTTTGCGTTTTCACAACAGTGCACTTAATTAGTACTTAGTCTGTTATATTTGTACAATTTGTGTTTTAACTTTGCAATTATTACTCATAAAACAACACTTTAGTAGTCTGTGAATTAAATTCAGTATGTTAAATGTTTTAGTGGCTGTTTTTGGGTAATGAAGTGCTAAATGAAAGGTTTTATTCTGAGATTTTTGTTGTTTTTATAATATTTCAGAATTACTCTCTTGGTATAAAATATGATATTAAGATTTATGATTATAAATCTAAATATCATATTGTATTATATTTAGTTACGCATTTTGACGAATAAAATTCGCTATTTGCAAAAAAATACCACACAATACAAAGACAGTGTGCTTTCAGCCACCCAAAAAATGAGTAGGTACTTTGATGCTAATAGCTTCTGTCAAACTTTTTTCTACTATAATTCCCATCTATGTTCTTACTACAATTCCTGAACATTAGAGCTAAAAACTGAAAAAAAGGACAAAAAAGATCTTCATTATAACACGCCGTGTGCCACTCCATATAAGTCTCATTGGGGATTTTAATCGGCTTACTGCTTCGCCATCGTAGCATTCACTCGAAAAAGCTTCCTACTTAAGCACAACTCTCTCTCTTGAAAAATGTTTTTGAGCTAAAATGATTAATTCAGTCCTTTCGTGAAGTGTGTATTATTTAATTTATACATCTATTTTCGGTTGGCAATTTTATTAAATCGAAACTAACATTATAAGGAGGTATTTTTTTTTGTAATGAGTCACTGTTCTGATTGTTAAAATTATATTTTCTATTCTTTTTCTAATTCTTATCTATACTTCTATTTTTGTATTCTTTCTATCCTGAAAAATGCTCGGCTCTTTTAGTGTAGGTTGCAAAAAAAAGGCCGCGGGAGCGATAAGCCACAGAGCAAAGCTAGTAAACATTGAGAAAACTCAACACAGAAAATTATAGCTAAAGCCGTATTTCAAATGTAATTCAGCTCAATGAAAGATTAGATGATTAAATACGAATAAACTCATTTCCTTTCCTAAGTTATTAAAACGTAAGTCTTTCACGTTGAAATAGAACTTAATTATGTACTTCATTTAGTCTTATTGATTGTTGGATATTACATATCATTTTATTTTATTTTATTTGTTAGGGACAAAAAACAGTTACATGCCAAGCTTAACTAGAGATTCTTAAATTAGCACAATACTAGAACTACATTTATACACAATAATATTCCATATTTATGTTATCATGTATGTTTTTATGGGAATTTGCAAAACTACGAAGGTAAAATAGTATGGAAACCATCAATTCCATGAAACGTAATTACGACATCCACCAAACTGTACTGGATGCGAGTCGTACTGGCTTACGAAGGATTCCGTACCACTATCTAATAAAAATCAAAAAAATCGTTTGTTGTATGGGAGCCCCACTTAATTTTTTTATTCTGTTTGTAGTATTTTTTGTTATAACGGCACCAGAAATATATAATCTGTGAAAATTCAAACTGTCTAACTATCATGGTTCATGAGATACAGCCTGGTGACAGACAGACGGACAGCGGAGTCTTAGTAATAGGGTCCCGTTTTTAGCTTTTGGGTACGGAACCCTAAGCTAATTTTTAAAACAAAAGCCGCTTGTCAACACCCTCCACCGTACAATTGATTCAAAAAGTGAAACCGCATAATATTTGCACATTTTTATTTTTGCATCGTACACCCCCCCTTCTTGCGAAATCTCGCGATGAATCAACAACGCACTTATCATTCTGCCGGTACTTCAACAATAATTACTACGATTGTTGCCGTACAGACAGACAGGGAGACTTGTAAGGGTGTCTGAGGGGATGGATAGACAAAATGATGCTCAACTGTAGTGGATATGTTTTAGTACGTGGTATTTATGTATCTGAAGATTGATTTTCTAAAGAAAATCTGACAGTCTTGCCAAAAAGTACCGTGTTACCCATTTAATGGGTTGTGGAGGTCTGGTAGGCAGCCGCTCCACGTAAAATACTGGTATACAGATGAATCCGGTTGTTCTGGAAGCCGACACTCATTTAGTTAGGAAAATGCTAGGCAGATGATGAAAGCTGCTGACACACTCACAACTTACTGCGGTCAATGACTTTCAGAGGCATGTAGATGCCAATCAACATTATGTTGTCGAAACTGGACGGCGTGTTGACAACACGTGACAAGCCACTAACTGTCGCCGACACATGACACATGTTAATTACGATGACATGTAGTGGTGGACAGCTATAAAAGCCTTGGCTTAGTAGGTTTTGAAAATAGAATAGGCCTTTTTGCAAAAAAAAAAAATATTAGTCGCGTTTCTGGTTTTCTCTGCATCACCCAAATGTTGACTTGTAGATAGTGCTTAAGGCATTAACTTCCCCTCTGTATATCTGTGTGCGTAAAGTATAATATAATTTATATATAAATCAATACATTTGGGGAAGCTTTCTCATCATACCTTTTTTTTCTGTCGTAAATATATTGTTTGTATTACTCTGATCAGGTTTTGTACAACACGTGACAAGCCGCTAACTGTCGCCGACACATGATACCATGCTGATTACAATGGCATGTAGTGGTTGACATCTATGAAAGATTGGCATATTAGGTTTTGAAAATAGAATAGGACTTTTTAAAAAAAAAGGTGCAAAAGCGTTTGGGGAAGTTTTCTCATCAAAACTACGAGTACATATATTTCTTCAGTATCATTATTGGGTTTGAACGGTGTGGTTGCCATTAAAATTACAAGCACATTTGACTTCCCATCTTTTTTTATAATGTCAGCAAAATAATGTCTTTAAGACCTTTATTGGGATTCTAGGTGTAGTAGATTAGATACTCGAAGAAAAATGTAAAGAGCAGTGCTTTATCGTATCTCGTGTGTCGTATTTTATTTTAAAGAGCATTACTGAGATCCGAATTTAACACCATTACAATTCATATTATATAAGCAGATTACGTAGGTACCGGTTAATAAGAGGCGCATGTGCCTCTTATTTATCGGGAATAAGAGGCACATGGGACATTTCATACGTGTTTCTGATGTCAGCAAAAATATAAATTGTCTAATAGTGTTCTTATGAGGGTTGGTAACCATATCCATCTATTAGACCGTCGTCAGTCAGCTTTTCAATTACCAAACCTAAAACAGAAGATAAGCCTCGGGCTATACCTTCCACACTTATCAACGTAACTAAACCCAGCTTTAATTAACACAACCATCCCAGAATCCAACTACACACCACAATGGGATATCCTACACCCATCAATGGACCGCAAATCAAAATCCGACTATGTACATACATTGTACAATGAACAAAAACGGGCCTTAAATTGTGAACAATATCTGATCGCGTTTCCAACATTTCACAATGACGTGTACGTACGTTCAGATGGGCGGTGGTTTTAATTTCACGTCGGCAATTGTGCTCTAACGAGGCAGATGAACTAGAAACGCTGACAGTCGTGAGCGGCAATTCTGTATGAGTCAGGGGTGTTTGGTGATGAGCGAGGCGGGTGAGATTTAATTCATACTATCCATAATCCTACTTATCCAAACTTTTAATAATATTATATTATAAACGTGAAAGTGAATTTGTTAGTTTTTACGCTTTCAGGCCTAATTATTGGACCCTGTAGAGTCTAGACGGTTTTAGATTTTTTTATAGAAATCGCGACAAAAAAATCAGGTGTTCAGTATATTCTGTTGAGTTATGTGCACGTAAATTATAGGGCAGTTTTTTATTTTTGTGATTTCAGTGTTGGTCCTATACTGAAAGTTGTTCATAATGATGAGTATAACGACCTCTTAAAATGCTTTTTACCTTTAGAATAAACTAAAACCGCTTACGCGCACCACCAAAACCGCTCCCTAAAAAGAGTGAAATGTGCGGTTCAGAGCGTATCAGCCAAACTCAACTTTTCTCGTTAGCACGGGGGCGAAAACCGCCTTAGTCTTGCGTTTTATTCATTATTTGATCTCCACTGAGCATCTGTCATCGCTTTTCCCAGTCTCGACAATATGGCGGCGTTGATAATAATTGCGAATGCTCCCGGCGACATGTATTTGATGCGTTGACAGGTGACAGATAGTTAAATTAAAATTTTTGGCTGTAATTACGCGTGCAAGCGTGGAAATTAAATGTTGTGTGGGTGTTTGTGTTTTCATTGGATGCTACAGTTTTGTTTACTGAGCGTTCTGGATGCTTTCAGCTCTAAATAATAAGCAAGATTCATTGATGGTTAGAATAAAACGATTGAAAGAATAACCACCTCTTTTTTGTTAACCGCTTTACTGTCCGCGCCATTTTGCGAAATTTGACATGTCAGATGTCAAATTTCGCAAAATGGCTGAAATACAAAATATAGATTTAAGCACATTTTTAGTCATTCCTTGGTTTTTAGTACTCTTTTGAAGACAGATATTTATCAAAAGTTTTCTTTATTTTTTCAGGTTTTTTAAAGTCGGCAAGCTGGCGCACATAAGTAAGTTTACCAACATGCTCTATTTAACACCTAAATTAACCATTGGGCGATATTTTACATAACGATGAGTTCTTGAGCTTGACACCACTGTTACTAACTAAAAGTACGTATTGATTCCTGATAGCTACAACCCGGGAGTCTTGTAAGTCAAGAGTGAATAGTTTACTTCTAGGCAAGCGTGATCCATCTTCGACCACATCATCGCTTACCATCAGGTGAGATAGTGGTCAAGCGCGTGCCTATCAATAAAAAAAAAATATTATTGATCAGCACCAGAATACCTAACTTATTTACCCTCACAAAGTTTATTAAACTAACATAACATAAAGAACAACACCTAAACATTTTCACAAGAATTACCATACACTTATAATACCATCTTTTCGATCGTATGCCTTCAGGGAAAGTTTTAATTCATTTGAATAAAAATTCCCAGTCGAACCGAAAACTTTGTTTTGGGCCACGTCGCGAAGTAATTTATAAAACGTAATACCTTCCACGAGATATTAAAGTCTAATACTATTTTGCATAAAGTTGTGAAAAAGGGGGACCACCTGTGTATAAGTAGCAGTTATGGTCGGCCGAACGAAATCAAACCCGGATTTAAAGTTTAGATCTGCGGTGTTCAAACTTTTTATAGGGTTAAAAAGAAGGAGTTTGGTCGTGCCCTGTCTTAAAAAATGTAGCTTGAAAATGTTTAGTACAAGATGAAGAATCACAAGAAAGTGTTACTTAATTACTGGTCAGAGACAATCATCAAGTCAGCAATCAAAAGGGACCAAATTGTGTAATTTCAATATTCTTTGTACAGTTGTGTAAAGTAGAGGTTAAGCAATTATCAAATTTAGAAGTACGTTATGGTAATAAAAAATGAAGTAAGTTTCTCGAACTGTACATAAAAATAACCAATATTAGAAACCTGAAAAGGTTGCTATAAATACTATTTTGTCTGAGATTTTTTTAACAGACTTTAAAAAAATTAGGAGGTTCTCAATTCGGTTGTATTTTTTTTACTTTATTCCCAAGAAAAGCTCAGCCAGCGTACACAATATGTTAACAGCCACAGGTTGAGTATCTCAGGCTCAAGCGATCCTGCCGCGAATGAAAAAACTTCGAGACGCACCCCACGCCAAGAAATTCTCGCGATACTGAAAAAACACGCGGATTGCGTTATTCTAAGCCTCTTATATTCTTAACGCGGACGTGCTGCGGAAATACCGAAATATACCTTTTTTTACTGGCGCGACGAAATGTAATTTTGCTTCTAACTTTTCACTTAGGTAGCAAACTCCGCCGATGGGAATGTAAGTTCGGTTATTTTGGAAACTTTTTTGGAGTACATCCAAATAAAACGAGCTGTATAACCAAGCTTGTTCCGTGTATAACTAGGCTTGTTCTATAGCTTCGTCTCTCTTACACCGTGCCCTCTCATTTCGGTTGGTATTTCATAAAAATGCTCACTACCCCTGCCTCCTTTGTTGAAATTTACGACGTTTCATGCAATATTGCTTAAAAATGTTAATATTTTTTAATAAAACCCCCGGTTAGTTATTTATACTTTTCAATAAGGTTTTGTTTTAAATATTGGATTCATTACATTACGGTATTGTAAGGCATATTAATAGCAAGGCTTTGGTTTGGCCTTTTACATTAAACTTAAACATAATCTGGCAATATGTGGGTGTGGGTCCTATAAAACGCCAGGGTTGCGGAATATCTTCGAAAAAGTCACCGCGGCTCTGGAACGCAAAGAGCATGAGTAGAAACACGGATGGGTTTTAGTCAGTAGTCAGGAAGAGTCTGACACTCCCTTCCGCTCCACCCAGAGCGGAAGAAGTCATTTGATGATTTCCCATCCATAAAAGGGTCCTATAAAACACCTTTGACAAATCTTCCGGAGTATTTAGGTTCAACTATATTTAGCTAAGTTTTTCTGTAAACAATTTTCCTTAACGGGTGTATTTTTTGTGTGTACAAACCGTTATTTTTAGACCGATTGATGTCTAGCAATCTACAGGATAACACTAATCTTAAACCCGAAAAAGAACTAGTTGATCATTTTATCGTGTCTGCAACTGCATCACATTGATCGCAAATTACTCGTATTTAGAGTAGATTTACAGCCAACAGTAAATGGATCACGCACGTCATGACTACGCGCAAAATTACAACACGGGAGGCATTTAAGCAATAGATAAATTGTGCCGGTCGCAACGTCACCTCAACGTGTAGTCATGACGTTGATCGACGTCACTGGCGTTGCGTTTGTAGCATCAGTAGTTTACTTGGTAAAGTTACAGGTAACTGCATTTCAACGAAATACTTTTAGACCATAACCTTAATTAATAACGAATTAACCATATTCAACTCTGCGACTCACTAATCGCAAACTTATTAAGAGTAGATTCCTAGCCACCACGTCATTACTACGCGCCAAATTACAACACGGGAGGCATTTAAGCAATTGATAAATTGTGCCGGTCCCCGAAGTCACGTCAGCGTGTAGTCATGACGTTGATCGACTTCACTGTGTTGCAGCGTCACCTAGTGTACCAAGAATATTGTGCTAGCTGAAGCCGCGTAACGTCGACTACGTTGCAAAAGGGACATGTTTTTCCAGTTAGACATAATTTGCTGCGTACTGCGAAAAAGTTTATGGATACATACATAAGTTTGATTTTGATATTTGTTTAGTGCATAACATGTTCGTATTTTTTGTTAAGGATGTTTCAGAATCGTGGTCATATTCAAGGGTGATTTTCTATACCTGATATACAGCAAAAGACACTAGCAAAATTAATAAATGTTAACTTTTTTCAAATATCCCAACCGTAAAAAAACAATAAAATTCCGAAAACATTACTTTTCAAGCAGTCTGACGTTTGGAATTTAGTAGTCATTTTTTTTGCAGTCAGGATATTTTTTAAATACTTTTTTTTAATTTAGTAGGTATTGTTTCTTTACTGTTTATCAAGTAGGTAAAGAAAAACACCATTCAATAATTATGACCAAGTTTTTCTGAAACACCTTGTATATAAGTAAATTTTTAAGGCCGTACTTATCCATATAATTTATGTGTTTTACAGTGAAACAAAGTCCGCAATCGCGAATATAAAGTAAGCCATTAATGTCGTTTATCGAGTTTTGTAAACATTATTCGACTTTTGTTATTTTTTTCATATTTCAGATGTTTTAAAAAATTAAGTTACCAAATCGGTTTGCTAGATTTTTTTGGTCTGGCTTATATAACACAAATATTTTCCCAGATATGGGACTCCCAGACAAAGGAAAAAGTCATAATATTCACACAAATAAAAAGATCAAACTATCGATTAATCTATCTATATTATAATAGTAAAAATAAAAATGAATCGCCAAAATGTATGTACGCGCATAACTTTCAACTTGAAACGAATTAAATAATTAATTTTTTTGTTGTGCTTATAATGACTAAAAAAAATCTAATTATTCCGTCAGATAGATTTCCAAAAAATATTAGACACGTATTTTTTCCTTTTTCACGTAAACAAAAAATGAAAAAGGTACAAGTACGTTGAAAACTCGTGTGACGTTACTTGTCTATACACTTTTTACGTACACGTGACGTCACCAGCCCCCACTCCTAATCTTTGTTGCGTTTTATCTTCATCATTTTTTATTAATTTGATAAAGCAAAAAATACGTGTCCAATATTTTTCGATAATCTAATCGACGGACTAAATAGAAGAATATTGTCAGGGCGAGGTTTGTATGAAAGAAAATTTTGAAAAAAAAATACAACCGTGCGAAGCCGACGCGGGCCACAAGTTTAATTAAAAAATAATGTAAACTCTCAAGACTTGGCTCAAATAATTACTGGTACGTTTGAAACGGTCAAAAAGAAACTATTAAACGATTCCGACGGAACTTGGGCGAACGTTTCAGACGTTGGTTTTCAGGAATTCATAATTAAATTTCAGTAGCAAGTGAAAATTTTGTGATTTCATTACGGGGGACGATGAATTCATTATTCGCTTCTTGGTCGGTCAAAATCCGAGAAAGGAAGAATATGTAATCAGAAATGAAACTTTGTTTAACTTGGGTTAGACTCAGGAGTTAATAGAAGAATCACACAGTGACGTTTCAAGGGACTAAAGAAGGAAGCAATGAAATAATAAAGTTAAAAAAATTGTTGTCAGACACATCAATATATTTTATTTTAATAACAACGCTTGAAACTCATAACCATAACTAAAAATACAATTCACATTGAACAATTTAAATCAATTGCTGTGCATTACAAGGCATAGTAGTTTAACTGGGCATTTTGTATAAGAAATCATAGAAAAACTTATAGAATTTACTTAATTCAGAAGGCCAATTCTATTAATTTTGAAACAACTATCGCATACACATTTATCTGCCAAAAGAAGCCTCAATTTCTATGCATTTTTGGCAAATTGCGACTGAGCTTTGCTTAACAGCCGCACGGGCCGATCTTCAAGGTTATGCAACAATTGCCGAGGTTTGTCTGTGGATGGGTGACCATCTTAACATACCGAGACTCCTCCGTGCCTCGGAAAGCACGTTAAGCCGTTGGTCCCGGCTGTCATTTGGAGATCTTTGGCAGTCGTTACGGATTGTCAGAAGCCAGAAAATCTGACACCAGTCTTGCCAAGAAGTTACCGTGTTACCCAGTTAATGAAAGAAAGAAAGAAAAAGAGTTTATTTACGCCAAGCAAATATTAATGGGTTGTGGAGGTCTGGTAGGCAGCTGCTCCACGTAAAATATGGGTATTCAGCTTAATCCCTGGAAGCCGAACCTAATATATTTGGGAATAAGCTAGGCAGATGATGATTGGTCCCGGATTAGCAACTAAGTCTTATGTAATGTTTTAATTAGAGCCTAAATTAAAATTTAAATAGGTATGGCTAAATTATATTAATTACGGGGACAACCTGCCTTATCTAGGTTTATTCAAACCTGTGTTTCAGGCCATCACTTCATCGCAATTTAAATTTATGATAACAAGATCTATAAAAGAATTCATCTTCATCGTCTATAAAATAAGCAAACTTTACAAAGATTAATAAAACTATTTTAAACGATTTAAGTAATTAACAAAAATAAATAATAACGAAGTAGTATTATTTTTTTTATTATCATATCAAAATTCTGGTTCTCTGGTTTGTGCAAGCGGCCCTTCGGAATTTCTCTCAGTATTTCTGACCTGCCAAAAAACACAATTATTATGGTCTAAAGTCCGGTCGCGGAGTAGGAAGAATTTCGTACAATGACCTCTATTTACCTGTTTCCTTCACTCCCACGTAAATATAATGCGTCACGCTCGCACAGATGCAAACAACTCAGGGATTGTTAACCTTTTACTGTACCTAATATTTGTTTTTGTTTTCATGTGGTTTTAGTTTGCCTTGAGTCACAACAAAAACCCACAGCTTGCTTGACATATTTAATAATTTTTAAATAACGTACGAATGACATTTCATCTTGGGATGCGTCGGTGATCGCTCAGTTTTCGGACACAGTTATACCAAAATGACGTGATTATTTGCGAACAATTTGGTACCAATAATAAATCATTTAGTTCTAAATTTAGGTGACAAAAGTCACCTTGCGCGTTCGAGCGTACATGTGCGTAAGCACAACCGAAAACCATACATAAGCGCAAGCAACACAGAGTTGGGAGTCCGACGGGCGAAGCAGGACTAACGTGTTTAGGGGGAAACGAGGTGGCTTTAGTTAGAATAGACGGAATTCGCGCTAGTTTAGATATTTCTTTCGTGCTAATAAAAAAAATAAACATTTTTAAATTGTTGAATGTATATGTTACGGCTAATAGCCGAATTGCGGCTACACCTAGTTTTAGCCGGTCATTGGGCACCCCGACTCGGACAGGTTAGGTTAGAAGGGGATGACGGGGTCTAGTGAGCCAGCGAAGCGAGCGAACACAGACCCCGCCTTTCCCTTCGTGGTTATTTTTTTTTAAACCACACAGAAATTGGAACTTTAAAGTATTTTGAGGTTAGGTTAGAACTAGTTGTAGCCGGCTAAAACTAGGTGTAGCCGCACTTCGGCTATTAGCCGTAACATAGAAAACATGTAGTTTCGTTATTATTCAAAAACTGATTACTTTGCGTGAAGTACGCCGTACTAAGGAATTATTTTGTTCTTTAGAGATTACTTTGGATTTTTTTTCTGTCGAGGTAACTACAAGTAATTGTGTTTCTAAATTCTACGATTTATAGAGTGAATGAAACCTTAAATATCTTTCATATTAATTATATAACTAAAGGATAAATGACAATGATGCAGCAAGTGATAAAATGAAAGCCAATTACGTATCGTTTCCTCAGTACACCCTTAATTTATTGATTTATTAAGTACCTATATCGAAGCATTACTTTTTTTTTCTCAGATCAACAGATCTACTGTACAAATTCACGCGTACAGTCAACAAAAAAGTCGTAAAGTACAGCCACGTCTATAAATGCCAGATGAAATTCTGCACCTTTATTTATTTGCGGGAAACATTTGCCCGACTTTGCGAGCTTACTACGAGTGCTCGAGTATTATCCTTAAAATTGTATTAAGATCAGTACTTTAGGGTTTTATTTTATAGCGATTTAGGTAACAGGTAACGCAATATTTTCGGCAATTTTTTAAAGCTTTTTTTGAGGAGATAAGTCGTTTTCTTTTTTTTCGGTACCAGTGTGGAACATACTTTTATTGCAATCAATTAAAATGTACTCAATAGCTGGTAAAGGTATGTTTGATATATTTTTAAAATTCTACTTCGGGTAGAGATTTCCAAGATACGTAAATTTTCAAAGCAAAAAACATCGTTCGATTTTAACATTATGGTACATTAAAGCAAAATAAAATCGAAGTACTCTATGTAACTGAATTTAAATTCACAGTTTAGTTATTAAAGCAATAAAAATTAAATACCAAAAGTTTCCTTTTTGCACAAAAAATAATCAAAACAACAAACTTTGAATGCAAAGCACGAGATTATCATCTCAGAAAAGTACGCAGAAACTAAGTCGATCCACTGCTTCTTAGTAAGGCCGACAGAGGTTGCAATAAAATTGCAAGTTGCAATCTCGAGGGATTGCCGAGAACAATCAATCGCAAGCTGGAACGTAATTTACTTTTGCCGCCTTGTAAATAAGAATCAAACATGGAAGGAGCATTTGAGCATATAGCCTCGGGGGACGAACGAAATGAGCGACTCTGAAAAAAGAGTGAAGTTATTTTTTGAATTTAGAATGGAGTTTAATAGTGGAGGAATGTTGTGTTGAGTAGTTTTTGTATTATCATTCTGGCGTTTGTTGTTTTAAGTATTTATTTCATCTTTATTCTTTTCTTTGTTTATTTTCAATCTAAACGTACTGTCGCTGACCTCTCAAAAATTATAAAATCTATCTTAGTGACCATAAAGGATGTAGATAGGCTCTCTGCTAGCCGAGAGAGCGTGGAAAAATGCGCAAGTACTCCAGCGCTCCAACCAAAGGTAGCTTCAGAGCATCGTGTGGTTTAATTATTAAAAATCTGACAGATCCGTCAGCGGCCTTAGCCCACTCGGACGGAGCGCATCCATGAGGATCTCCAAACGCTACAATTTTTTTTGTTATTGAAAGTCAGCAAGGTGATTTTTTTTATTAGTTTCCATCAAAATCGGTCCGAGAGTCCTTTGAGTAATTTTTGCAACTTTTTTTTAGGTTCTGAGTTGGATACCCACGCTCCCTATTAAATCACCATGTGAACTTGTCATGATCTTCTTATCTGATCATCGTCATAGATGTCATCAAAGAGTCCAATGAAAACAAATTATGGATACATTTCAGCAAAATTTTCCCGTGTTTTACAAAACAATGTATCGTTTTCTTTTGAAACTCAACTCTCGGTAGAAACATAGCGTGTTCGGGTCAACTTCTTTTTGCTAGGCTTCAGCGTTGTAAACATGGCGTCACATTTCAAAATTTTGCCGTGTTTGTTTTTACAAAGTTTATTTCAGTACATTCTGAAAGATTTGTCACGTTTTTCTGTTGCTCGTTGAGGGGAACAAAAATAACTTATTAGGGGGCTCTTCTGAACAGTGCCCCTTTTTTGGAACAGTAAATTATGGTTTATCCAAACTATTTTTTACAAATAATTACAAAAGTTGTCATATAAAATTTGATTACAATCATGTCGCTGCTTCAGTTCAAAACTACCACAAGTCAAAATTAAACTATTTTACAGAAGGGCTAAACAATTAAAAAATAAACAATTTTTTGTCTAATGCTTTCTAATTTTATATCAAATATATGCATATCATACATCGTTAGAAGCGTATTTTTAAGCAGTGTTATATGTTTTAAGTAGTTTTATAATAAACTGAATGCTAGAGGAGATATAAGCATATAAGTTACTTTTGAATATAAACAATATTTTTGAAGTAGACTAAATATGGAATAAAACAACCATAAGTCAAAAAATATTTGTATTAATCATGTTCGACTGTAAAACTTTCAAGGAACACAATAAAAATGGCGATGTAATTTTATAAAATAACTAAAATGCTATCTAAAATTTAAAATAAATCAAAGTTTTCCTCAAAATAACAAATAAAAATCTACGAAACTGTTGTTAAATAATCATCAATTATTTTTTAAGTTCTATTCAAACAATGAAAACATAAAGTAAAATAAAAATATTAGCCAAGCCAATTAACAAAACCATCGTAAAACTCAAATTATAACAGAGCAATCTTCTTTATCGTTATAGTTTAACTTTTGAATCAATAATAACTCTTAAAATGTTGCTCTAAAGCTAGCAATAGTAAATTGAATGCAACAAAACATTTATGAGATCACAAAATACAACAATTTTTTACATAAACTTAAAAATACTTAATCTATGTGGGTACACATAGATTAAGTATCTTTAAAGTACCTACTTATACGTTCACAGTGCTCGTTCTCAGTACTCTCAGTACTCTCACTACGTTTCTCTTAATTTAAATATCAGTCTTACAGATTTGCAAAAAACCATTCATAGTATTTTGGAATAAGTAATATTTTTATGAATAATATTAGGTCTTTACCTATGAAATTGCCGTTCTGCAGTACTGGCCATTTCAAATCAAAATAATTTCTGTTTGGCTAATAATTCTAATTTCAAATTAATTTTATTTTAAAAACATGTTTTTTTTTCCCAAAAGTGGTAATTTGTTTATTGATTAGTGTTACATTTTCATCGCATTTCAATCTTTTTCGTCATCATGGATACGTTAAAAATTAGAGTAATTATGGAATGTGAGCACCGTCGTGGCAGCAACGCGGCACAAGCGGCACGCAACATCAACGACGTTTACGGAGCTAACACTACAAACCAACGCACCACCTGTTATTGGTTTGCTCGCTTCCGTTCTGGAAATTGAACCTGAAAAATGAACCTCGCGGTCTTCCGAAGACTTTGGTCGACAATGACGAATTAAAGGCGATTGTGGAAGATACACAATCTACGGCTGAATTAGCAGCAGCTTTCGACGTTAGCGTCAAAACAATATTGGTCCATTTGCGTCAAATTGGCAAGGTAAAAAAGCTTGACAAATGGATGCCCCACGAACTCAATGATCGCCAGCACGAAGTACGCGTCGAGACGTGCCTTGCACTGCTCAACAGACCCACAAATGAAGGAATTTTGAACCGCATTGTTACCTGCGATGAAAAATGGATTCTGTTTGATAACCGCAAGCGCTCAGCAAGTTGGTTGGATCCTGGTTCAGCACCTAAACAATGCCCTAAACGAAAACGTACCCCTAGAAAAGTGATGGTCACTGTTTGGTGGTCTAGCGCCGGTGTGATTCATCACAGCTTCTTACCAAACGGGGTGAGCATTACTGCAGATGTGTACTGTGAAGAACTGAACACAATGATGGAGAAGCTGGCACATCTCCAACCAGCATTGGTCAATCGCTCGTCTCCGCTGCTCCTGCACGACAACGCGCGACCTCATACTGCACAGCAGACGGTCTCCAAGTTGCAAGAACTGGGGTTGGAAGCTCTCCGTCATCCGCCCTACTCACCAAACCTTGCGCCTACAGACTACTACTTTTTCCAGAATTTGGATAACTTCTTGGCGGGAAAAAAATTCAATACCCGAGAGGCAGTACAAAATGCCTTTGAAGAATTTGATGCCTCCCGTCCAGCTGATTTCTTTAAGAAGGGCATCAATAAACTGCCACTGCGTTGGCAAAGATGCATTGATTGCATGGGTGATTACTTCGATTAATACAAATAAAAAATACGTGAAAAAAATTCGTTTAATGTTTTTCATACAAAACGGCAATTTAATAGGTAAAGACCTATTATTAAGAATACCGACAAACGAGAATAAACCTGCGGATGCTTATCCAAGTCTTGAACATTTTCGCCATTACTTCAACTGTTTTCTCTTACCATGTTGAGTATTCTATGTACTCTTCTACTCTTTCTGTCAAAAACAATAAATAATAATATAATGGCATCTATCAACCATAAAAACCGGCTCCCTTTGAAATCATGCCGACATGATGGTTCAAAAGGAGCCGGGCGTTTTAAAATGACTAAACTTCATAAAGTAGCATAAAATAGAATACCCAATAAACAAAAAAAAAATAATAATAAATCACCTTAAATTAAACTTCATGTATTTAACGTTAATACCTACGGAATAATGTATATTATATAATTGTAGGTATGTTTTTACGTATAATACGTAAAAACATGCCTCATCATCGTCATCATCCACAGCCTGACTTCGCCCACTGCTGAGCCCTCTCTTTTCTCGTGCCAATCCTCACGCTCCTGTACCAGTCTCATCCATGTCCTACCCGCGATGGCAACAATATCGTCCACCCATCTCGCCACAAAACATGCCTACAATTTTATAATTACAATGATAACAAAGCTTTGCAGAAAAAATGCTAAAGTAATGTATCTCAAAACATGACCTTATCGATTAACCTAATGTATTAAAACAACTCTGTTTCATTAAAGCAAAACGAGTGTATTCCCTTTTGATTTGAAATGATAATAATAGAAAGTAGTTTTTTTTATTCAAAATAAACTATTTTTAAATACCGTACTAACTACGTAAATAACTTAAATGCAAAAGAAACGCATCGTCTCATAAGTTTATTTTGATCACAAAATTAAAGTTAATTTAGGTATATTTTCTGTGCAAAACAACCAGTTTTGAAATATGGTTCTTTTGATTTAAAAATAGTGTCTTACTTACGTGAATCCTTTATTCAAAACTGAAGTATTCCGAAATATGGTCGTCTTCTGTATAAAACTAATGAGTAACACACATTAAATTTCGAGATATGGTACTTTTGCACAAAAGAAATGTGCTCTCAGTTCGGTTGTCGACGCACAACTGAAAATATGGCGGTTTAGATCATATTTCGCGCGTTCAAAACGAAAATTCAAAAGTAACGGTTGCGTTGTTTTTGTAATTTATAGTGCAAAATCAATGGGTGTCTTTTTAAAATATAAAAATATGAAGGATTAAGGTTGTATTTTTGCAATAAAAACATTTTTGCAATTTTCTCATTTGTGGTACTTTTGAATTGAAGCAGCGATGTAATTATGTGTTTTTATTTAGAATTTGGCATGCAGAACCAGAATAAAATAGACTATTTTATTACATTAAAAAAAACAGTTGAATTGAGAACCTTCTCCTTTTTTGAAGTCGGTTAAAAAGTAAAAGATGACTGCAGAAATCAAATTTGAAAAAAAAAATTCAGTCGAATTGAAAACCTCCTCCTTTTTCGAAGTCGGTTAAAAAGTAAAAAATGACTGCAGAAATCCGATTTGAAATATACACCAATGAAAAAAAAAAATAAGTCATTTCAAAAAAAGTTCAACTAACCTATCGATTCGGTTCGATATTAACATCTGTGACTATGACTTAGACCAGACCCAGTGCGAGTGCGATGGTGCCGTTCAGACTATGACCTATTGGCTGGAGTGTCCCCATATCCGTTTACCTACACCCTAAATAAACTGAGCTGGCAATCCTACCTGCAGGCCCAAAACATTATGTCTAAATGTACTATCGACACAAAAAGAAGAAGAAGACCTGATTCATTAATACCTCACATTAATGACGATTCCGAATCAATAAAAAAATGGTTTTGAAAAATATGATAGTTTTTCAATTTTTTTTCAAGATCAGTAAAAGTGAACTTTCAACGACGTCGATTCATTATTTTTGGGAGCAAAGAGTTTTTAACATTCCGTTTTGCCCCACCGATTTTTAACGCCAAGTCACCACAGTACTTTTCGCTTTTATTTTTAATAGCAAAAATAAATTAACCCCGCTGCAGTACTCGACTGTACCATAAACAAGCGGCTGCTTCATTACTTACCTCGAAGCCTTAGGAAGTACAGTCGAGCGCAACGGGGTGAAGCCATACTAGCTGGAGTGCGGTAATGGCTAATAGTCGTAGCGGTGCGGTCAATGTTTTTGCAAAATTGTTTTTATTCGACGGAATTGCGGTTCTGAGTTTTCGTTCGTTACGTTTCTTACGTTGGGGTTGAGATTGTTAGGTGTGAGGTTGTAAAGTTGGATCTTTCTGGTTGTTTATAAATCTTTTGTTAAAAAAAGCTCTTTTTAGAAAAACTGTGATAATAAAAGTAAAAAAACACATTTTGATATCGATGTAGTAGTAAACGCGAAATTCAAATTGCGTTTTCGCGACAACTCTATGCATAATGCCGTAAAAATAAGTCAGATCGCAAAAAATTGGACTTGGACTACAAAGGCATTCAACAAAACTCCTTAAATGAGCCCTGCAATAGTTAAGCCACGTCGAATAGCAATGGCAAAAAAAGGATAAGCCTTTTGGTGAAAAAAAAATCAGCTTCGGTCATCCACTTGACGATCCTGAATCAATAATGGAGCCATGGATCCCACAAACCTAGTGTTTCCAGCCTTGAGTTTTCTTTTTCACTCAGGAAAAGAGTATCTGGAAAGATAATATGAAGGGGTTTTAATTAAAAAAAAAAAATGTTGATTAATGGGCTAGCTCTTGACCTCGATCACGCCTGATAGAAAGCGATAGATGAGGTCTATGATGGAGCTAGCATCATAGACCATTATCATTTTACTGTACCCCTAACCAAAACAGCCCTTCTATAACACTACCTATTACATACCTATCCACTTACAATACTTTCTTTTAGTCCCCGATAACCATCAACATAATTGTCTCAATAGTGAAGGCTTACTCAGTATTTATAGACCCACGGCTATACGATAATAGTTTCAGGCTATTGCTTTGGGCTGTCATTCCGATGCATCTGAACATTCCGTAGTTATGGCTATATAGCTTGTTGTAAGGGTTAGAACACAAGGAATGATGAAAGATCACATAACATTAAAATTTGACTTTGTTAATTCCTTTGTCATAAAACTGTTAGGTAGAAATGTTATGAAAATATCCAAATAAATTATTATTCTTGTGTAAAATACATACGAGTACTATATTGAAGACCGTTATGACAAAATCCTGAAATAAATATTTTCATTCATATGATTTGTACCCGGTGCTGATTAAAGGTCATAAAGATGTCTACTTTTTTAACTAAATAGAAACCAAAAGCGTACATAATATTACAAAGGTTACTTCTAGGTAAGCGTTCTCCACCTTCGACCACATCATCGCTTACTATCAGGTGAGATAGTGGTCAAACGTGTGCCTATCAATATTGAAAAAAAAAATCTGAACATGTGTATTTCCATATTATTTATTTAATACTAACAATTTAAGGACACAGAAAATACTCAACCATCTGAAAACTTCTACTTGTTCTTTTTATTCTTTACAATTTGTAGCTTTCGAATAGGAAAGTGATAGTGAGTTCCTAGCGTAACATTTATATTGCTAAGCTATATTTGCAATAATCGTAATAAACCTAGCTGTGTATGCGAATTCTGTTCGAAAGAGTTAACGCGGCCCTGGAAAGCAAAGGGCACGAGAAGGAGCATGAATGGGTTTTAGTCAGTAGGAGCCAGACACTCTGGACGGAGCGGAAGGAGTCATTTGATGATTTCCCATCCATAAAAAAGCTGTGTATATTTGCTTACCTAGTTGCTTATAGACGGGGATAATCAAGTCAATTAGCTGATACTGGAAGCAGGGCCTGAAAAAAACCACGTAAGCACCGTACTTATTCTCTTACACGTTGTATATCTTACGCGAAATACCTCATAAGGGGTCATTGTACATCATTATGAACGACGTTTACTATTGGACCAAAACTGAAATCGTGCGCATAACTCTACAAAATAACTGTGTGTATTTTTTTGCGATTTCGGGGTTGGTCCCTATTAAATATTTTTCATAATGATGTACAATGACCCCTTATGAGGTATTTCATTTATTCTGTTACACGTTTTATAATCCTGTCTTACTACAAGAGCCATAAGGTAGTTGAAATATTTCTCACTTGTTACGACAAGAGCCTTCGCTATGTGGCTCTCAGTGTCTTTTACAAAAAATATATAATTCGATCTGTTGTAACTGATGGTCAAAGAAATTTACGCTTTTTGATTTTCTTGCAACTGAAGTTGCTCACGACAGATTGTAATTATAAACAACGATTATTGTTTAAGCACTTACTCTTTGTTTTAACGATAAAATTTTCCCTCCGTCCATCAAAATAATGACACAAGGGGTATTGCACCCATCGATAAAATTATAGGTAATATCTCTATACCAACAAATGGTGCAACCCCAAAAAATAATAATAATATGGGGAAAAGAAGCGCTGCCGCGTGTTGGTCGGCCCCACATAGACTTAGAGGAATGGACTGAGTGTTCCTTACCAGTGAAAAGTATGAGAAAACAAAGCGGTCACACAGCCTGTACTCGTCGTCTTCAAGAAACTGTGTTACTATGACATTTATAAAAACCGATGCACCACTAATCCACCTTGTTATATTTACACCACCCTTTGTGCATGCAGTCTAAGTAAATAAATAAGAGACGGTAATTGCTCGCACGTTGCTTTTTCTCTTTCTTAAGAGCAATTATTTGTGCGAAACACACACATAACTAAACAACTCCTGAGCATCGACACTGGTCTGAAAAAGTTGTAAAGTAGTAGAAATGTATGTCAAAAGTCAAACAACCTGAAGTCAACAATGGTCACGATTGGCGAAGAGTGGCGATGATAGCCAACCCATGAGAACAATATAGAATAAATAAAATGGGATATGGCCAGCAGAGAGAGTGGATTTTGTGGCAGTCTTGCTCAGTCCATTCCTTTATGTGGTTGGTTGGCCACCCCAAAACGCGACGTCAAAATGACGGGTCGTATGATTGATTGCGTCATTTTTTGTCTCACTCCAGCGTTTTATTGAAATTGATGGCTTGTTCACCAAGAACGGACTACAGACATTCTTTCAGTAATCGTTCAATTTTTGAGTGTTATTAATGATTATCTACTTATTTTATTTTATGACATGATTGGTAATTGAAGGTTTTATAGATTTTACAAATTGATTAAGTTTGTCGTGGGTTCTTTGTTTTATAATAAAAAATAACAGAATTAAATACAATCAAAATTCGACATCTCTACTACACGCTCATCATCACCATCCTTTGTCAGGCCAATTTCACCCTCTTTGCTTAAGTCAATTCTCACGCTCCTGCTCCAACAATGGTATCCTCATCTCACTACCGGCAGACCAACACTTCTCCATTCTTGAATGTCACACACTACACTAACTGCTGATCTTTTCGTAAATCAGTAGTAAAATATAAACATAAATATGTAAAAACATACCTTTAAATGCACATCTGTACAAGTTCCACGTTCCATTAAAATGTAATAAAGAGAGCAGCATCCGTGGGATACCGTTACATATTGGAGCCCAATTATTCCGGTACGAATCAATACATACAATTATTTGTCGATGACTGTCGCATCTTTAATCTTTAACGGGAAAGGATTGGGCTGTTCTGACTGCCAATTATAATGTACTGCGATTGTCAATCGGATTGAAAAAACTTTAAGTGTGTATTGTCAAAAGCACAAAATGAGCAAAGCGTTACAACATCGAAGGAGCAAAATATTCACATAGAAAAGCATATTCTGCTGATCAGTATATTTCCCAAAATTAAGGAAACAGATGTTTTTTTTTTAATATTTCTGAATCGTGTCTTTGAAACCTCATGCCTGCAATAATAATGGCTTATCATTGAAAAATAACCCTGAAGATGTATTTCAAATATAAGCGCATTTCATACCAAAGAACAGTCCAAGGCTTATCGTCAGCGGACCTTATTTTCCAAAGCAAATCTATTTCAAATTCAACACGAGACGGCTACAAAACATAAACAAACTTTTTATATATAAAATAAAACGGACCTCTAGCTAAGAGCCGCTAATTAGCTTGATAAATAAACACTAATTAAACGTATAAATAAAGATCCGCCTCTTTATTTTTCTTGATACGCTCTTTGCAATGTAATTTTTACTTTGTCAATGGAGGGAAAGGGAATAATTTCATAAAGAAGAAGTAATATTAAAAATAAAGCTCTTTATTAAATAAGTTTTTTTAATTACTTTATGGTTCGTGAAAACAATATGAAGAGGTTTTATTGCTTGTTTGTCGTGTTATTGAATCCCTACTAATATTATAAATACGAAAATAACTGTCTGTTTGTCTGTCTCTTACGCTATCACGCTAAAACGGCTGAACTGATCGTCATGAAATTTGGCTGATATATAGCCTGGGGTATGGAGAAGGACGTAGGATTTTTACGCTATAACCGACATCCACGCAAAAGCTAGACATAGTGAAGAAATATATGAGAAGGTTGGACATAACTGTTTTCCCCCGTAATAAGTATATGAATTCTATATATTTCAACTCGCGACTGCATCATTTGTGCAGTTGTAGCAAGCTCTATTTTACAAGCTTTTTTAACTTTGATGTTTTGGGTTCGATTGCCGAGTCGGGCAGAATGTTTTATCGATTTGGAATTTCTGTATAGCAGCCCAAAAGCTAGATTTGTTCCCACTATATGGCAATAGTTTTGATCAATATTGATTAAGGGCTTTTTTCAATAGTCAGATAACGTGTATCTGGGGAATTAAATTAGCGGTTTGACAGCTTTTCTGTCAAACCGCCATTTTTATTTCTCATTTAGAAGATAACTGGCGATTGAAAAATCAGCCCTTAACCTGTTTAACTTGTCCCTTGAATCGGTGGAACGCAGAGCTAAAAGGCCCATTGACAACGTAAAACTGGTGGATGTCTTGCTTCACAGCTTGGCTCATCACCGCAAGGTTGCTTACTTGTTGGTCTCCTACAGATTGTACTTCAGTGAGTGTACCCAAGAACTCCACGGCCTCATCCCACCGACCCCTACTACCATCGGACATCTAAATCCCAAGCTCTGCTTAGCTTGGGATCAGATGGCCGAGTGTGAGTTGTCCCAAGATATTTATATTTATTTATTTATTTATTTATTAAATGCACTGCGGATTATAATCCCTACCTTGTTGCCATTCCACCAATTTGCACTAAATGTTTTTTAAACTCCTTTTATAATGCGCACAGCAAAGGAGTGGAACTCTCTACCTGCGTTTGTGTTTAGAAACGCATTCAACCCTAATCTCTTCAAACAGGCTTCTTCTGGGTAAGCTCACTCCATCGTCGACTTTGTCTCTGTCATCTCTGACCTAGACCAGATAAGAGTCAAGAGTAAACCAAACCTATCTTAAATGAAGAAAAAGTTAAGTCTACTTACAGCAGCCATATTATACCTTGTGCAACCAAACGGACAGTTTTGATAAAAATTGTTACATGCTATGGCATAAGCCAATTTTATCGTTTTGCTTGCGGGTAAATAGTCTCAACACATCATCAAAGTGTGAATCAGTATCCTTCGGGGAAATCAGGCATCAAGTCAAATTGTTGGTTTTAGTCAATAAGAGTCTGACATTCCCTTCCGCACCGCCCAGAGTGTAAAGAGTAACATGGTACTAGGGTTGCGGAATTTGTTCAAAAGAGTCACCGCGGCCTTGAAGCAAAGAGCATTTGGAGTAACACGGATGGGTCAGTCAAGGTTAGTCAGTAAGAGTTTGACACCCGCTCCGCTCAGAGCGGAAGGAGTCGTTTGATGATTTACCATCCTTAATAAAAAGGAAACATGGTTAGTCACAACGTTTTTTTCACTAACCAACGGCCCTCCCAACATCAGTGATTTTAAGTAGGTTAATCAGTAACATCATATCAGCCGAAAGACGTCCACTACTGGACATAGGCCTCCCCCAAATGGGGGCTTTTCCATAATCGCCACTCTTAGCAGGCGGGTTGGCGATCGCAGTATAGCTGTTGCAATGTACCTACAGAGTATGCTGCTGCTTCTCTGGTGAGTCCCTTATTTGCCTTTTACGACACCCACGGGAAGAGATGGGAAGGTGCTATCCTTTTACTGCCGACACCATACGGAACATATTCAATATCAAGACCACCAAAAAGGGCCCACACAAAACAATATAACATAAGGTCACGCTTGAAATTTTCGGGTCGTAACTCACTTACGGCGATTCAATTTGACGGTATATTTTTGAATCAATTTGCCGCTCGAGCAGCCATGTTTGGTCCATAGAGTGATGTATTCGTGCGTATAGTTTTTTTCATATCAAGGTTAGGGGTTTCACTTGCCCGAAGTCATTTGGCTTTGGCCTTTTTGAGTTAGAAGGGTAGTCATGCTTATGTTTTTGTGGTGAAAGAGGGTATTTAATCAAGTGTGAGGTCTGCTGGTGACGGTTCTGTAATCGATATTGAATTTGTTGCTAATCTTTTTGATAGAGTTTTGTTTTGTTTTTTTTTTGCAGTATACTCTCGGCCTTGCCATCATAGCAATCAAGATCTTTTGCATATTACTGCCCCTGAACGGGTTCTGATTTGTTAATGTTTGGTTAATACTATGTTAGACTGTAAGAATGGCGTTCGGAAGTATTGAAATGGACCACGATCCTTTTTCTTTGATCTTTATGATCAAAACTCTTAACTTGATGTTGTTTGTGTTTTAAATTCATATTAAAATTGTGTTTAGACCTACCTACTATATGAATTATGTGCAATTTCTGCAAGTGAGTTGTTTACACAGGATTCTCTTTTAAATATTTTTTATCTATTAACTATTGTTTATAAATAAGTCGTTGGTGTTGTTATATTTAAAAATACATGGGTTTAAAATAAATAAATCCTGCCGAGTACGTAATTGTAGAATATATATTTTTAAATATTGCTTTTAATGCTTGCACATAAAATAAACACCTTAACAGCACGTGTTACAGATAATATTTTATACATATACTTAGATTATTGTTGGAGATACATATCCCCAAGCAATACCATATTGACAATTGACAACGCACCCCTGCAATCCACCCTCACCAACCAGAGGGTCGGCAGAAATCAATACACCTTTGGAAATTTTAAACTGCCGTTACCAGGGTTTTTTGAAGGGTAGACAGCACAACATAATAGATAGGGTGTATTAACTGGTTTGAACTGCTTTAAACTTGATTAAGGAGGACATTTTGATGTTACACTCGTTTGTATCGTTCAAGTCAAGATGGCGATAAGATTGACGCTATTGAAAAGGGGTAAAAATAAAGGGTAGAAAGGAGTGTCTGGTTTTTCCTTTCGGGTTTTAAATAGAGTGATAAGCAAGACAGATGTTTTGTTGATACCGTTTGTTGAATAAGGGGACTGCCACACTGAACCACCCAAACTAAGAACAACTGTCAGATCGTGTTGTCATTCATTCTTAGTTCGGGTTCGGGACTAATCGTAAGTCCGTTAGTGATACGGAGTAGAAAACGCCCGACACTAAGGCCGAAACTAAAGACTTCAGGGTTAGAGAGTAGACCCCCTGGTAAGCGCTGTGGCTAAGTATGAGGTACTTAGTTTGATTACCGGGTTGGGCAAATTTTCATTGGCTTAGCTAGACAATCGTGCTCCATTGACGACCAGATCATCGCTGACCATCAGGTGAGATTAAGTGGTTTAACGCGAATCAATCAAGAAATAAATTAAAACCGGCTCTCGCACGAAGGGTTCCGTAACATAAACTGAAAAAACACATCTCTTGTATGGGATTCCCATAAAAGAAACCCTGTAATTTTTTTTTTATTATTTGTTGTTATAGCTTCAATAGAAATACGTACTCTGTGAAAATTTCAACTGACTATCTATCGCGGTTCTTGCGATACAGCCCGCTGACCGACAGACGGACGGACGGACAGCGTAGGCTTAGTAATAGGGTTCCGTTGGTTACATTTTGGGTACGGAACCCTAAAAAAGACCTTATATGAGAATATTTTTTTTAAATTATTGATAGTCACGCGCTTGTCCGCTATCTCAACAGATGGTAAGCGATGATGTGGTCGAAGATGGAGCAGGCTTGCCTAGAAGTAACCTTTTCACAGTAATTTATAACTGATGGAATATAGGCGGAAAGTACCTAAGGATGATAATTATAATGTTTGTTGAAGTGATTTCTAAAAGAGTATTTCTGTTATAAATGCGAAAGTTTATAAAGATAGACGAATGAATGGAGGTTTGTTAGTCTTTCACGCAAAAGCTACTGAACGAATTTTGATGAAACTACACAGTGCATATGTCGAAGCCAACTAGCTTAATCAGCCGTTTAAATAAATGCCTAGCCTTTTCATTAATTAACTGTGCCGATTTTTCAGCGAGCTACCTAAGTGACATATTTGGTTCAATTTCGTTAAATGACTGGCCCATGTTACTTATGTCGCTGACTCAACGGCGCAGTTCATCGAAAAGGCTAGGCTTTTAATGAAACATTAAGCTAGTTAGCTGCGACACTTACATACTTTAAAACAAACAAAGACAATAGTATATACACAGGGGGACAGTACTATTTCTATGCGGACAAAGCCACGGGCGGCAGCTATTACATAAATAAAAATCCTTTGCTTCTAAACAAAACTGCAACGCAATTTATAATGTACAGCGTAGCGTGCAACATAATCTCATTATGACGTGTGAGCTTAGTATTCCTTGTAAACCTAATGAAATTATATGAAAAACCACACCATTCTTGACTTTTGAATCTGGAAGCGTGGTGTAATAATATGAAGGGGCATGGGCGATGATGTGGTCTACTATGGAACCTACTTGCCCGCCCCTAGCAACTCTTTTCTATTTTTTGTTCTCACTCGCTTTTCAATTAGGTACACACATCTGACATTGGCAGAAGAGTTGAAAACGACACTAAATTCCATAGAGTAAAATGGAACAAAAATTTAAGTTAGTCCACAATTTACTTTCATAACTGCGATGTTAATAAAAATAGGCGCTCCGTAATCAGTTAACCCCTCCGCTGAATTGCTAATATTTCTTCATGCCACACATTAGTTGTTGTAGTGTACTTTATGCATAAGAAAATAACAACCCAATAATTTGTCAACCCCACAAAAGGCCAACATTCTAAAGATACCTAAACCTGTAGGAATTTTCTGAACAACAATAATAATAATTCATCGAAAGCCAAAGAGCAGATATCAATTATTAACGAATAATGTATTATGGTGGACAAATTAATAATCATCCATTGGAGGGCTTCACAATGCCATGGGTCAGATTCTTTCACTATAAGTACCGATAGCAAATTAATTTATGATGAATCTTTTATCAATTTTATTTTTGATTCATTTCTTTTAAAATGTTTTTACTGCATCAAAGATCAAAAGTGCTTTTACTTAGAAATTTGGCAACGAATTGTAAGTTTTATTTACATTTCAAAATGGCTAAAAAGCTTCTAAGAATACAGCAGAATATTTGTTTTAGATCAAAATTATTTGAGCCTTTTTTGTACCACTATGAACAGCAGGCAATTTTATTCTTGTATTTTTAAGGAGCAATTGCATTCGCATCGCTGTCGCAAACTTTCAAAAACACTTCTAATTGCCTTTCATTTTGGCAAGACACATCAGATGATACTGCGAGTTGAATTTAATCACTTATAAAGCACAAGAATTTGCCTTCAGTGCTCAACTTTAAAACAGACTAGCTTTTACCTGCGACTTAGTACACCCATATCCCGTTTTTTTTTCCGTCCCCTTAAGAATTTCGGAAAATACTCCCTTGGTGCTCCCCTAAACTCCTCAAGGACACGTCTTTGTTCAGCTTTCTACGACTAGTAGTTTCGGCTGTGCGCTGTCTGTCAGTCACTCAGTTAGTCACTTAGTCAGTCACCAGTAACGGAAGAATTTTGCCGCAGTCAACTAGATTAATCAGCCGTTTAATTGGTGGCCTAGCCTTTTCATTTAAATGCGCTCATTTTTAAACGACACGAGTGACATCTTTGGTTCAAAATCGTTAAATAACTTGCCCATATTACTTTTGTCGCTTATTAAACGGCACAGTTCAATGAAAAGGCTAGGTATTTAATGAAACGGATGATTAAACTAGTTGACTGCAACATAATCAATATCCTGTATAAAAATCTCGTGTCACAGTGTTTGTGGTCGCACGGTACTCCTCTAAAACGTCTCAACTGATTTTATGACTTTTTTTATCTGTATTTGGTCGCGGCTTGCGGGCAAAAGCTAGTTAGTATATTGATAAAAATTAGGCAACCGTAGAATCCATCTTTGCTTTGCTACGATGTGACACCTTAAGTAGTATTTCAATGTTCATCATGTTTAACTTTTCTGTTAATAATTTTATCTTGATAATATTATATTTCTCTGCCAACCGTACCCGCAGTACGGAACATCAATAGGCCATCCCCTATAGAACTGAATTCTATACATTCATCCGATATTGGAATTCTACGACAAAGGATTGGTCAACCTTTTTAGGGGTATCTACCCCCTAATATCTATGACTGAGTTTTCTATAAAACTATTGTGTATAACGAATAATGATAAAGGCTGAGTAGATTTGGTATTATGAGTAAAAAAATTGATGGGACGAATCATTTCTTTTTTGGAATAAAAGGTTTTATATGCTAAAAGGTTGAAAGGTTAACCATCTCTTGCTATTTATTATTTGGGACGAAATTGAGTCAGCATAGCGGCAGGGTTTTTGTCCGAAGAAACTTACTTAAGTAAAAGTGTTCATTGTGTGCGATTTCATACATCAATCGGATAAACATTTTTCTTTAAGCTTTTTAGGTACGTTGTCAGCTTTTAATAAAAATCTGTCGATATTGTGCCACTATTTTTATCTAGTTAATACTATTGTATTGATATTTAAACAAAAATAAACACACGTACACAACAGATTAAAAATATTATAAAATATTATTTCTAAGACATTAAACAAAACCCCAGGTCCTGTCACAGGTCTGTTAGAATAAATTTATTTTTAAATAAGCAACACTTTTGTGCTCTTCTATCAGTATAAAATTTAACTTTTTTAAGAGATTTTTGTGTAAAAAAAAATTTCCACCCAAATTAATCTAATAGAACCAAGACACACGTAAATCTTTACCTCTAATGCGACACGATAATGCCTGTCAGTCTGTACGTCAGTCCACGTCACCAGGCTTGCACGGGTTTAACCACGACACAACCAATTAGAAGATATTTATTAGGGCTTTATGCTACCCCTCGAATACTAATTACCATCGAACGATGCTTTTCAATTCCCGTGAATTATTGCCGGTTTAACGAACCAATCGAAATTGCCGAATTTTGCTTAAACTTTGTTTTCGAATTGTTTTGTCTGGGTGTTGTACGTTAATTTGGAGTTTTTACTTTGTTTTGTGGTTACTTTTTTGCAATGGCGTCGCGAACTCGAACTAAGAATGAATGATAATACGATTTGACAGTTATTCTTAGTTCGGGTTCGGGACTAATCGTAAGTCCAAAGGTGATACGGAGTAGAAAACGCCCGACACTAAGGCCGAAACTACGGAATTCGGGCTTAGAGAGTAGACCCCCAGAACTAGACAACTAATTAAAAATTGTCACATCTACCGTTAGGTGTTGGAAGAAGATGGACAAGTGGGACAGCATTATCCATCTCTTAATAGTAGTAATCGACTATATATGGTGATTAATTCAACCAATGTTATAAATGACAGTTTCAAACTGGACTGGATCTTAACGGTCCAAACTTGGTGCTTGTAATTTCCACTATGATACTATACTAGCTTTCGCCCGCGACTTTGTATGTGCATACCCCATTTTTTCCGTTGTTTTAGTGGTTTGAAACCATCTTTACACCGGTTGAATGGTTTCAAAGTCTATAACAGACATGGGTAGAAACATTTTTTTGTGTGTTAAATATTATAATAAAATAGATTGACAAGGCCATCAATGAATTTACATATATAATCCTAAGTTCTTTACTGTTGTGTTGTTTATTAATAGGGATAGATATGTTTGAAACTTATCTATCCCTATTAATAAAAAAAAACAGTCTACAGTTCTTTCAAACACAATATTATACAAGGTATACCTGGGTGAAGCCACAGGCCACACCTAGTCCACAGATAGGGTCGCGGTGTGACATAGGTACGACAGTTTCATTTGTAAAGATTCAATGCAATTGATTGCCTTTATATGGGTAAGATATGGGAACGTTTATGGGGCATTCCTATTGAGTTATTGTATCTTACTCACACATAAAATTGTTTTTGTTTCAGACGAAATGTACTTGATGCCTGGAACCCAATTAGGTATTGAAATTGTTTATTACATGTTTATTATAGTGTAGTTTTACTTCTGTTTCTATTGTGTATGAAAAGGAAGAGGCCAAGAAAGCTCCAGAAGATAAGTAATATCTCTGAATGGCAGTTGGTGATCCAGCTGGTTTATTCCGTTAACAGCTCACCGTGAAATCTTAGGCAAAGTGAGTTTGAGTTGAACTTGATGGGATGGACTGGGCAGGGTTTTGGATTTTGTTCGAAAGAGTTACCGCGGCCCTGGAAACCAAAGGGCACTAGGAGGAGCGTAGATGGGTTTTAGTCAGTTAGTCTGACACTCCCTCACGCTCCACCCAGAGCGGAAGGGGTCATTTGATGATTCCCCATCCATAAAAATGGGATGGACTGAAAACTCGACATGTTCACTTCACCTAAGTTTTCACAGTGATATTATACAGGGTGTTCCAAAAATGTGTGTTCATATTTCAGGGTGGTGTTTAGTATGTGCTATACAGTAAAGAAACAATTTAATATCAAAATAAAAAAAATATTAAGTTAAAAAAAAAAAATACTTTTCCAAGTAGTAGGGTGGCACCAAAATTTGTGATTGAACTAAAATAAACGCCACTAACTACATCAGACTGTTACAAAAGTGTTTTTTTTTTGTAACTTCTCACTTGTTTTAAGAGATAAAGTAAAAAAAAAAATATTTTATTTTGATACCTATTGGTTTTTTACTGTACAACAGATACAGAACACCAACATATTATATGATCTCGTACTTCTGGAACACCTTGTATACGGAATCAAGCCGCTGGAGTACGTCTATGAAACTTGCCAGGTAATGATATAATTCAGCAGCCTATTTCCAGCTTTGGTAGAATTTGGGCTGATTTTGCAATAAAATAGAGTGATAACTGTGTTAGTTGTTGTAAGTAGTGTTAAAACACTTTAAGTATTCGTAGTTTGCAGAAAAAAAAAACGCTTTTGAAATTGATAAATGGCTGCTTAGATAAACGTAGATTTATGTACAGGGTGTTTCATCAACCTTAAATATAATCTCGCACTTTTAAAACACCCTGTAAAGAGTATTTGGCAGCAGCAGTCATGATTTTGATGTCATCGATGAAATCAGTCAAAAATAATGTGTATTGAGGGAACCGTATATTATTTTGACTTGAATAAATAACTCATTAATATTTTAAGCGGTAAAACACCAACAGAAATCTGTAAAATTAGTTTTTTTTTTTTTTGATGTTCTTGTTTTGTTGAGTCAGAGTGAGCTCTGTGAAGTTTTTACGTTTAATCTCCACTCTTATTACGTCTTATTGTTGACATAAACTTTTAATACCTCAAGCTTTCAAGCTTCGTAAACAGAGTCATCAAAATTTCTACCATTTTATAAAACTACAAGTCGTAAGAAATTCATTTTGTCCAAACTAACTTTTATGTTCTCGATATAAAATGCACCAGTATAACTCAGACGAAACTTGAACTAAAATAGTAGTTTTAAAAGCTTGGTCGTTGCAAAGTTTCTTGAATAACTTGAGGTGCTTTGTATATTTTTGTTTAAGGGGGTTTATATACTTTTATGTTTTACAACGTTGGTGCCAGTCACAAAAGAAGGAAATTAAAGTTTTGAAAATAATTTAGAAATACAATCGCTCCGCTGTCCGTCTGTACGTCCATCTGTCTGTCACCAGGCTGTATCTCATGAACCGTGATAGCTAGACAGTTCAAATTTTTACAGATGATGTATTTCTGTTACGGCTATGACAACCAATACTAAAAACAGAATAAAATAAATATTGAAGTGGGGCTCCCATACAACAAACGTGTTTTTTTGTGGTTTTTATAGATTATGGTACGGAACCCTTCGTGCTCGAGTCCAACTCGCACTTGGCCGGTTTTTTCTCTTCATCAGAAACAAAACAGTAGTAACTTTATTTTGGCTTAAACACAAGTTTCAGGACAATCGTTGTTACAATAGTAAAAATTAAAAAAAAAAGTGAAAACGTTGCGTAAGTTTCCAGTCACAAAACTCAAGATATATAGGTATGTCATGGGATCAATAAATAATTTATTCAAATGCTACATTTTTTACTTCTCTTGTGGAATAGAAGTAAAAAACTCTTCCTCCTCGATCTTTTCTTTAATCTCACCACAAGACCTTTACCAGTACTCGCCAAAAAATTACCAAATAAATTACAAAAGAAATGACGACCCCCATCTTAGACAGACAGTTGTACGTACTTGTTCGACATTCAAGTCACGATGCGCCGGGGCAATGATTACAGTTCGCGCCGTCTTTATGCTAATCTAACTGTCGGAAATTCACTTTTGCGTTGATTCTTTTCTTCGTACACTTGAGTTTTGACTGTTTTGGGGTGAGAATAAGGATTATGAATGCAATTTTTTTTATTTACAAAATAAAATTCTTAAGAAATAATTTTGAAAAACTTCATTGGCGATGAAGTGACAAAGCTTCAAAGTTTACAATTAGAAAGAGAAGTCCGATATGGACTTTGACGTTAAAGTCCATGACCCATAGACAGCTGCCATACAAAACAGCGTTTTCGCGAGAGGGACAGATATATTTGTTTTAAATAGTTATATCTCGTTGGTTTTTTGATCAATTTTGAATCTATTTTCATGCATGTCCCTATCGTGTGACGGACTGGCAGTACAGGTTTCTTAAGTTTGCCTGAAAATATTACACGACATACATACACAGTCCTTAACTTATTTGCTTACAACAGCATTTAAAAGACTATAGAAGCTTCAGCTTGACGGCTCGGTTGGCGCAGTTCTTGAGCGATTAACTGGGGGTTCGATTCCCGCAGGGAACAAATATTTTTATGGCCTACAGATAGTTAGTTCCGGGTCTAGCTGTTTGTGTATGTGAGTTTATATTTTTGTAAACGCACGGTCCACGATACAGGAAAAATTCCTGGTGTAGGCAAAACAACAAAAAACATCTTCAGCACTTTAGAATCCAAATTCGTTATAATTAACTCCAAGCCATTCTATTATTTTCTTCAGAAATATCAGGTGTGTAGTACTTGCAACCGGCGCGCGTGTATGACCAGATGCACTAACTTAAAAAAAACAAAAGAAGTATGGAAGGATCGTAGCAAAATAGCGTTCCGTAGTTTTTGCCTACAAGAGCTACAGCCAAAAAAAACAACAATTTTTCGTAGCATAGGTACATAATAATATAAGGTTAAGTGTGGTTTAAGCTTTAAATCAAACTATAGCACTTATATAATTTTCCACAAAAACTTTTAAATTCGTCCAAAGAAGTCGATCGCGGTAAATTGTCGAGGGTTCGTGATTGCGGTGGGAGTAGAATTTAAAAATTTTGGGACACGCCGTGGGGTGTGTATTGAATACGAATGGGAAGGGGGCTTGCACTTTCTTTTGAACGGCAGTGTATAAAACCAAGTTGTGTTCAGGTTGGGGTTGTAAACTGGAGAGGAAGTAAACGAAAGTTTATTTTTTTCAATGGGAAGGACAGTTCAGTTTGCGTCATGCTTGGCGCAAATAAAGTATTTTTCTTTCTTTCTTTCTTTCTATCTAGACAAGCTAAATATAGATAAGATCACTCTTAGATGGAAACTATTAAATTAGTTAGACAGTAAGTTTAGGAGCAAGGGTGAGTGAGAAAAGATAACATTGACAACAATTAGGGATCTGGCCCTGAATTTTGTGCGAAAATTGGAAATTATAAGTTTCTGTTACTAGGTATATCGATTTTCTGAGCCGTAGTCTTATCGTTACTAAGTGGCCAGTGTGAAGATACTTCACAGGACATGCGCACTCGCTTTTTTAGTTGCCCATCATGCACAACCTCCTGCAGCATCCATAAATTAAACAGCCAATGATAGAGCTGTACAGGTTGCTAAATACTGATCAGACATTTAATTTCAGTCAATCGACTCGGAAAGTAGAATCAGCCTGTATGTAGAAGGACGCACAAAGCGTTTTGGGAATACATTCATTGTGCGTACAGCTAAGGAGTGGAATTCCCTGCCGGGGTCTGTGTTTCCTGATAGCTACAACCTGGGAGTCTTTAAGTCAAGAGTGAATAGGTTACTTCTAGGCAAACGTGCTCCATCTTCGACCACATCGTCGCTTGCCATCAGGTGAGATAGTGGTCAAGCGCTTGCCTATCAATAATTAAAAAAAAAAAAGGATATTTGAGGGGGTACCTACGCTTATGTACTTTCTAAAAAGAACCGCGTTTAGTTGTTTTCGCTACTACTATGTAGAAAATTGTTTTTTTTAACAAGGTTTCGATGTATATTCATTATAGCATGTTAAGCTTACTTTTCCTTTACGCATGGCCCAATTCAGCCCCCTCTGTAGCTAATGATTGACACATCTGTCAGTAACATTATTCCGCTTATCAAACCGTGTCAGAAGTAGATACTTATTTACCTGACACAACATTTCCGCAAATTTGCTTCATGGAGTAGGAAATTTTGTAAATATTTCTTATAAGGAATTTTATAATAGACCTACTGCTGGGATAAAGCTCTCTCCAAGTCCTGCCACACATTATTTTATTGCGCCGTCTTGAATCAGCCCTCATGACACGCGTCTAAATTATCTCTCCATCTCTTTCGGAAAATTTGACGGCACCATTCATACTTAGAAACTCGCTGCTTCGCTTATTATTTTGATTAATTGTTCTACTAGAACGGTCTTACAACTCAGTATAAAAAAAAAACATAACAGCAGAACCCCATCAAACTTATGAAGATCCGTATAACTTATTTATATCCCCAAACCAACTCCCTTTACACCAAACCACTTATAAATCCCAAAATATACATCACCCAATTTACTTAAACCTCCATACACTAGCGTTAACCTTTTATCCTTAAGAAAAATCCAACAAGATTCTACCTAAGCACCTCAGATAAAGTAGTGGACCCACGTAAAATAATGCAGTCGACGTAAAAAGATTAACAGCACACCCGTATTGTGCTCTGGACAGGGGATCAAGAAATATAGCCGTGAAGGGAACTTGAAGGTACGATTTGGAAGAATCGTAGTGTGGAATGGAATATTTCTTGGGTTTAGATTCGGGTGTTTTTTGGAATTGGATTAGCTGAAGACCCAGTTTAGGTATCTGCATTTTTTTTTCTTTATTCAGGCTATGGAACTGGAACCCTCAAACGAAGGGTTCAGAAATTATATTTAATTATTTCTGAATCCTTAATATATGGGAGGAGGGTCTTAACCATTTAATTTAATTATTATCGTTAACAGTGAATTTTTTTTTATTATTGATATGCACGCGCTTGACCACTACCTCACCTCTATTGCGGTTTATGAGATACTGCCCAGTCACAGACTGACTTACAGGCGGAAGCTTAGAAATAGGGTTCCATTGGCTGACCTTCGAATCGATAGCTTGTCAGGTATGGCTTTGTTTTGTGCAACATTAATCACAAAGCCAAAATAAAATCGAACTGCTGATTTCCTAAACTTATTGCACATTCCTCTAAAACAGAGAGTAAACAATTCCAAATCCCATAACTGCGTCACCATTAACATCTCATTATTCTTTATCCAAAACGACCCCATTCTTCACCTTAATAACGATATATGAATCTATTCCAACACCCCAATAAAAATAATTTTCTCGTAATCTCAGCGAACCTTCGCTCCCAAACAAATAATCTTCATATGTCCTAAAGTCACTATAATACGTTGTAGGGAACCCATTTTGTGTCATAATAAACATGACATAAGGCAGGATTTCCTGAGACTGATGAGTTCAAAAATGTTTGGCGATTTTGACGGTTTTATGTTATGCATTTACTTTCTGATTAATTTCAAAGGGAGTTGAATCGAATGGGAATAGTGACTTTCATGTAGTTATATGGATAGTTATACCAGCTTTTATGGAAACAAATTGAAACCTCTCTTGTAACTATTACAAAATCGAACTACATAAATTTTCAAATTAGGGCCAAGATCGGAATTCTCTATCAAAAGTGTCTGCAGAATTATTAAAAGATTTATAGGCACATTGTAGCAAGATGATAATGTTATCATCAACTAGCTGTGCCCTGCGGTTATACCCGTTGCTCGACTTTTAAGAGTCGTAGCGTGGTGTTAAATACCCTAAAACCTTCCTTAAGAATTGGGCTATCAAACACAAAAATATGAATGAAATCGGTAAAATAATTCTAAAGTCATAGCGTGACCAGGGAAAACAAGGAATCATTTTTATACATATAGATATCCGCTTGCCAAACTCGGTTATTGCACAATATTCCGGCCCGTATATACTGGACTAAAGATGAAAGAAGCCTGAGCGAACAGTATAGTTTCCACTGCGTTATAGAATCGCTTGCGCTGGACGAGGCTTAGTAAATGAAGCGATCCTATTGATACTTAACAAACATAATATACCTACCTCGCTACGCATCTTCGCACATTTATGGTGGAAACGCAACCTTAAACTCGTTCTTGCAATGTCAAGGAAAGGATAAATTCAAATGCCAAGATCTCGAACGTTCATTATATTAATCATCGGGATATCAAAAACTGACTACATCGCCGTTTTCTGCAAAACATAAAGATTTTCTATTATTTTCCCTTCCCTTTTTCCTGTAATTTGTTATGGCTTGTGTAATTTGATTTTTTTAAACATTTTGGAAGCGAATCAGATTATTAATCAGCGGGATCATTCCATAAGACAAAATCAATTGCAACGACTTTTATTTGTCATTAATATTCAACAAAAATTATCATTGCGTGACGCATGTCGATGTGTACACGAATTTTTCAAACAGAATGAGATGGGAATGTTATTTCGTTCAAATTGCTTTTGAGTTGCAATTTGTCCACCTTGGTGAAATATTCTCAAGCATCGATTAGCGAGCTAGAAGATGTTATATTAAATATTGTTGATTAAATATTGAATGCGAAAAACGCTACTACACATTTTGGAAGCGAATCAGATTATTAATCAGCGGGATCATTCCATAAGACAAAATCAATTGCAACGACTTTTATTTTGCAATTTGTCCACCTTGGTGAAATATTCTCAAGCATCGATTAGCGAGCTAGAAGATGTTATATTAAAGATTGTTGATTAAATATTGAATGCGAAAAACGCTACTTGCTTTTAAATTATGTAAATAAGGAAATATTATAAAAGCACTTGACTTCCATTAACGAATTCGCTACTTCCTTATTGAAGTCGCTGTTTTTACCCCGCAACGAGAGCTACAATGTTCGCTACATTGGAGCCTACAAATTATTTTCTCTCAGAAATTATCCCCTAAATTGTCAATTGCCAATTTTTCGAGTTGACGCGAACATCGTTACAAAAGTTATCCGTGCCGCTGCTTTGCAATTTATAAAGGGGCACATTTCACTCGAGAATAAAAATTCTTCGACGCGGTGTGAAAAAAAAACAATTTCGCAAGAAAATGTAGGGAAATTTGGAAAGTTTTCGGTGCCACGGATCCAAGACTGCCGTAATTTCGCGGGTACCTAAAAAGGTAGACTTGATAACTCGAGTTTCTAAAGTCTAACTGGATAAGAAACGTGCTATAAATTATGATGAGGCTAAAATGGCGCCTTTATTGTCAATAAAATAAAAATACAATTGATTGCTCCAAGTCTTTTGTAAAGTGATTGATAATGTGTCGCGGCGTCGCTTCAAATATAATAAATGGAGTTAAATTGATTGAGTATAAGGCCGACATAAAATAAATAATAAAAAATAGCCTAAGTTAAATAAAATTGAATGCCGCTTAGTAATATCGAACAAAATGACTTTTTAATATTCTTGTTAGGTTGACTGTTTAACGAGGTGAAAAGAATATAATTATTTTGATAAATTACATGCAGCAGTCTGATGATGAAATTGTTTACGATAAACTGAAACTAATTCACTTTGGGCTGATTTTTCAATAGTGAGATCATTTTTAACTGAAGAAAAAAGATGCGTTTCTTGATCTTTTTTTCCATGGATAAAAATCATACTTACGCCTATTAAAAGTTGGCATTTATATAGAGAAAAATAATAAAATTCACCTATTGCAGTCTATTTAAAAGCTAATTACCCCACCAGTTAACAAAATAAAAAAATGGATGAGCAATATAATTTCACTCTAAATATAACGACTTTGCAACTGAAACTTGATTTTATTTAGATCCAGAACATTGCCTCCGGAAGCCTATACTTAAACAGATTTACAAAAAGCTAAAATTTGTACATTTAAGCTACAAAACACGGAGACAAATAGTCTGGAAGATTTATTAAACAGGCTCTTTCGAACGCTTAAGTAATAACTTGATGTCAAAATGAGGAGAAAATAAATTTCAGCAACATCATTATTCATCGACAGTGTATACTATGGGAGAATAAATGGGGACCATTAAATGGAAATTCAAAGAAGCGTTTAAATGTTATGACTGATAATATTTAAGGCTCTCGAGAGCCTATTTATTTAGTTGGTAGACTTTATTCAGTTAGCTGCTTGTAAAAAGTGTAAATCTGTGATTGAGCTAAATTAAGTACCCAACTACTTAAAAAGTGGTTTGTTTGCAACTTTATAGTCCTTTTAGGTCGTTTGATTTTTTTTAAAACAAGTGTTTTTTTATTATTTTTCCATTTTTTGTTTACTGTATATCAGATACGCAACAACACCCTTAAATATGAACACGCATTTCTGAAACACCCTGTATTTCGAGACGACGATCACAATTAGGATCAACTAGTTGTTATAATTAGTCTGCCATGCCATTTACCAACTAGTTTGAGCTTGGCTTTCAATCTTACCTAATGCAGCTGATGAAAAATATACCAATATGAAGTGAATGGTCGACGGGATCTTCACAGCCTGGTATCACCATATCCTGTGGAAGACCTGGCTGTCTGATTTCGAGGGTTTCTAATCTGTAACAACAGGGTATTTGACAACTATCAAAAATCAATATGAATGAATACTTGTCAAAAACCTGTCACTAAATTTGTACGATTTGTGAAAAAGAAAAAAAAATTATTGCAAAATAGAGGAGTAAGAAGTTATTCTTCTATCCTTGTCATGCAAAATGTCGTTGGTACTGGATGGCGCAAATTCACAAAAGTGAGTGACGTTACACGTAATTAATACTGTCTCTGTTTATCACAGACAGAGGAGGTTTTCAATTCTTATTTATTTTATGTTACTAGCTTTTACCCGTGACTTCGTACGCATATATCCCATTTTTTCCCGTTCCTGTAAGAATTTCCCGTCCCCGTATAGCCATCAAGAATCATCATTTTCCTGCCCTTATCCCATGTTACTTGGGGTCGGCGCAACACATTTTTTTTTTCCATTTTGTCCTATCAGCCGTCACACTGTCATATACAAAAAAAAAACTAAATCGGTTCATTAGATCCAGAGATTACCCCCTACAACCTCATATACTCACAAATTGTACCGTGTATTTTTTTGAGTTTTTAAATGTATTTTGTCTGTGCCTAATATTTTCTTTAGGTTTTGAGAAATTTCCAAAAACAAATCCAGACAGCCTATTGTGAAAGATCTACAAATTTATAGATTTCTAAATGCATAATTTGAAGTAAGTAAGGTATTTCATTCACTCAGTTATTTTCAAGATTACCGAGCTATTAAATATGAAATATTTCATGATAAGTGGATAAAAGCCCTATTTAATTTCCACGTTTCAAGGGTCAATGCCAACGTATCAGAACCTGTTTTTTTCGTTATGAGAGACAATAATCACATAACTAAATCACCAATAATGCTCAAGGCTTTGCTTTCATCAAAATGAAGTTGATACCTAATGTTGTTGATGGGTACTAATTATATACCTGATATAGTCTCGTGAAAATATCGGAAAAATCTTCTAAAAACAACAATTTGCAACAATAGACGTACATTTTTTTTTTTATGGGATATCATCATATGACTCCTCCCGCACTGGGCGGAGCAAAAGGGAGTATCAGACTCTTACTGACTAAAACCCATCCGTGCTCCTCGTAGTGCTCTTTGCTTTCCAAGGCCGCGGTGACTCATTCGAACAATAGACGTACTTACTGCTTAATTTGTTCTGGGGCTTATGAGTTTGTGAGTCGATAGTAAATACATAGGTAGGCAAGGCAGAACTAAATTTTGTAAAAGACAAGCAAGAAACCGAACTCAATATACGACCCCTTCACACGAGCACCTTTCAGAATAAAACACATTACGTAAACGAATAAAAATGTTATCCTTTTAAAAGCTCGGCCTCATAACAAGCCATAAACAGGCCATACACAGCACTTTCACAGCATACTTCCCATAAATAAAGTACTTTTTCAGGCTAAACTTTCAGTAGGCCATTTCCCATGGGCTTGAGTCGAACAAGAGAAACGTCTGGTCAGTTGAAAACCAGCGTCAGGCACTAGTTGTCTGGCATTCATGCTGAACTGAGCCTGTTTTGATGCAGTCATGAGGCACGCAACTTTTATTGTTATCTTTTTTGTTTGTGCTGTTTTTGAAACTTTTTTGTTATTTTTATCCATTTTACGTGTTACCGAGCTTTTGTGTTTGTGCCTTATGCTGTACCAAATAAATTATTTTTCTTTCTTTCTTTCTTTCTTTCCATTTAGCTCTGCAAAAGTGTGTTGCGAGTAACTCGCCCCCAGTGGAACGAATTAGAAGTAACTGTCGCAGGAAATTGGGGATTGTCATAAAATTCCCAAGTTGACTTTGTGTTACTTGGCCTTAGATTTAAGTTAGTGTGTAAGTAGATTTTTAAGGTTTTTGTAAGATTCTGCATTTGTGTCGTGGGTTCAGTATAGTGATTTTGAAATTATTGTCAACGAACTACTCGAATTTAAATAAAAGAATAACCAAAAGTTGGCAACACTGTTGTTTTTCTCTGGCTACTGCGTTATAAGATTGAGAGCAATTTTGGAAAATAAAGGGGTTCGAACATTTTTGTATAGGAGCTGGCACAACCACCCGCCGCCATTAAATTTTTTTTTTCAATCCCCGGCGCACGACGACTTATATATATCATAAATACCTAAGCCATCGATAGATAGAGGACACTTAAACCAACAAACAACAAAGTAATGTGAACAAGCAGTGGTGTCACGTTGCCGAGATTTTGGACTTAAAATCACCATGTGATACTGAACTAATCACGTGCAACGCTGTAGAATGTATTCAAAAATAGCTCCCGACTATTCTTGTGATATTATAATATCATTACGATGCGAGTAAGTAGGTAATTACAACACTTAATAAAGTGGTTTTACGTGGTGAATCCTACATTGTCCTTTTTTCGTTCGTCTATTATGTCTATGCGGATTTCCAAATAAAAAAGTGTGAATTTTACACACTCTGGAAAGGTACTTACTTATAATAACAAAATACCTGTGTACTTACTAAGAGGAAACTTTTCGCGTAAGTTGGTTATTGGCTTAACTTTGTTTACATAAAGTCTCAAGTTAAGCTGTCTTTTAACAACAACAACAACAACAACAACAAAAATCTTTGTCGTTTCTTTATAATAAGTTGCTTTTTTTGCAACTAATTACATTGGGTATTTTGTAACGTAAGTCATACCTTTGGGTATATTTTTAGGACTTAATGGGATCATGTTATAGTTTCCATAGAAGAAGGGTAACCAACGAAACCCTAATACATAGTCCAATGTTGACCACTTATGAACTATCTTATGAACCGTAATAGCCAGAGAGTTGACATTTTCACCTGTTGATGTAATAAAAAATAATAACGATACCGAGTTTCCTCCGTGTTTCGAAAAACACCTTAAGCCGTTAATCCCTAATTTGTAGGTATTTGTCAGTCATAACTGATTCTCAGAAGCCAGAAAGTCTGACTCCAGTCTTGCCAAGAAGTACCGTGTTACCCTATTAATGGAAGGGTCTGGTAGGCAGCCGCTCCGCGTAAAATACTGGTCTAAGTATAGCTGAATCCGGTTTGACTGGAAGCCGACCCCAAGATAGTTAACAAAAGGCTAGGTACATGATGAATAAAATAAAATTTAATAAAAAATTAAAAGCTTCCGTTCATTCAACGTGATTTTATCGGTTTTTCATGATTATCATATCAGCCGAAAGACGTGCTGGATTTGTACTGTGTGAATCTCCTTGACGCCCGAGTTTATTATCTGATTTAATTTAATTTTTAGAATGGGAGAACACATTATTTTTCATATTGCAATAAAACACGCATAAAATATTACATTAATTGACGTCATAAGCCTCCCCGGCTTATGTCCAGCAGTGGACGTCAAATACGGGACGGAAGGAAAAGGACGTTAAATGGGGGGGGATTTACCATAATCGCCACGCTTGGCAGGTGGGTTGGCGATCGGTTTTTATGGTTATCGTTTTGACTGATGAGACTATTTGATTCGTATACTAATTATACACTTTCGATCAATCTAAACTCGGAGATCAAACCTTTTAGTTTTGAAATTAATTAAACCAAAACAAGCGAATCGTCTACATCTTTTTACCCAAAATAACAACTGATGGCCTCTCCACTTTTGTCCGTCCATTAAACATTTATCAAAAGTATTTCACGCCTGCCATGAAATTCTTAAAGACGTCGCAATATTTTGATACGGAGTCGAAACCGTCGCTTGTCAACGGCGCCATTACTCATAGAAATAAGCAATCATCTGGAGCACCCCTTTTTAATTATGCAAAATCTGTGCCATTCATTAACCCCCCTCTTTTCTTCTTCCCCTCTACCTCCTCCATTATCTCTGAGGAATGGACAAAATTATTTACTTGAAAATTATGAAAAATATATAAGATAGATTGCGCAATCTGTTTCAATTTTTGCCGAGTGGAAAGCGTTTGCCATTGTTACGTTGTGTTGCGGGTTTTAAATTGGACAGGTGAGGGTAGGAAAAGAATTTTTTCGATATTTATCATGCTTAAGTTTTTGGGAGGAAAAGTTTTTTATGAGGGGGTGAGAGATGACATTTTTTGTGGTATTGTTATCCCTAAAGAAACTACGTTAATTTTCATGATCATTTGTCATCATTTAAGGTGTTGCTTAGATTTACATTTGTTTTTCTGAAGTTGTAGAAAGATCTCTCACCTGTTGTAAGTACTTTAAATAAGTTTTTGTGGTTCCGTACTTCCCATTGAAAAAAATCCATAAAGGTTTACTTGTGTATGTCTATTCATCTACCATAGCCATTTCAGACTTTTCTCCCTCCCCCCTTATCTCTGAAATAACGTAATCTAAAATTTCTGAAAAAATGTGAAAATAATATTTTTATTTATTTTCCTGCAAAGTACTAATATGTCAAATTATTGCTTAGCGACTAAATTAATCATATGTTTACACTGGCAATATTTAACATATTTGGCAGTGTGTAGGCGCTAAATAAAATTGCTATGGCGGTCATTGACTCACCTCTACATTTATTGTCATTCTTAATTGCAAAAACGGAAATTAAGACATAAAGCTACCCTGAATTAATATCTATCGTGATCCTTTACATTTTCTAGTAATTTAAAAGATTTCAGGATTTATTTTTCGGGCACCTACGAAGAGATTTTAGGGAAAGGTCAATGTACTTCATTACAAGTTTGTCTGGTGCATACCTTAGTACTGGGTTTCTTAATTCCAGCAAAAGACAATAGATGCACTTTTTTATGGATGGGAAATCATCAAATGACTTCTTCCGCTCTGGGTGGAGTGGAAGGGGGGGGGGCGTGCAAACAAATTCCGCAAACCTGGCAGGCTTTGGTCCTAACGGGCCCAGTCTACTATGCTGAAATCTCTTCGAGGCGCACGTGAATTCGAATTTAGTTTCGCGTTTTTGCAAGGGTCTTACTGCTGGGTGCGTTCTACCACCTATGACGAGATGATTTTCGTTCGAAAATCATCTCGTCATAGGTGGTAGAGATTCGTGAAAAGAGCAATGCTAATCTTCCCGTACAGTGCCATCTCGCTCGCACAGCTAATGATAGTATGGGGGGCTGGTACTGAGAGTCTTTAAAGTGGCTAGTAGGTATTTTTTTAATGAAACCACACCATCTCCATTAATCAGGTGAGATTGTGGTCAAACACGAGCCTTCTAATCCTAATATAGAAAATTCTTCCATTACTGACTGAGTGACTGACAGACAAAGCACAGTCGAAACTACTAGTCGTAGAGAGCTGAAATTTGTAGGTTCCTTGGGGAGTGTAAGGAGCACTAAGAGCAGATTTTCCGAAATTCCTAAGGGACCGGGAAAACAGGATTTGCGCTTACGAAGTCGCGGGCAATAACTAGTGATAAATTTAAAAAAACATAAACAACCTTACCGGATCGTCAACGAACACCTGAAGGGTATAGTCATACAGCCGTATTCATAAAAACTTTATGGCCGTTACTTAGCTAAAATACTGATATGCAGATTCTTTATTTAAAATTTTCTATGGAGAATTTAAATTTAGAATCTCTTAAACAGTATTTTAACTAAGTAATGGTTAAAAAGTTTTTATAAATAAGCCTGATAGTCTACACCCATAAAGCTGTACTTAATTCTATGCAACTGCGGTCATAAAACATTGCTCGCAAATTAACTTCGCACCAACAAAATACTCTATCACTATCCGATTATCAATTCAACCCGTTAGCTAGTGGGATGTCAATATTCATTTAGTGGCCTGGCCACAGTGTGCGCGTGATTTGTCGCCCCCTCCGCCCCGCCGACGCGCCGAAGGGAGGCCCCACGTGGTCCGAATACAAAATCGCGACGAATTTCGCCCAGGGCCGCCAATTGATGTCGAAAATCGTTTGCGTTATTAATAATTCGGCATTCGTCTCGTAGATTTCTCTTTGATTTATATTGTGATGCGTTTGTTTTGTTTTTGTATGACAAAATTATGATAGGTCGTGGCCAGAAACTTCGGGAGATATATTTCCTTTACAAATCTATTCATCGTTACCAGTTTTATTGAGCTGCAAAAAGCGATCTTAGATGAAACGTACCTAAGTAATTGATTTGACATCTAAGCCTCAACAGTATTATTTAGTAGTAGGTATTTGGCATAAATTAGGACCTAATAATTAATAGTTTTTACATCGTATCACATTTATAATAAATAATTATAATTTTCTCTCTTTACAGATTTCTCTCAGTACATAGGCGACATGGATATACAAGACTACAAGGCAATGGCCGGTGGCACTGACAGGTAAGTGCACTATTTACATAAAAACAGATGCACAATCTTATTTGACAAGTATCAACGGCTGCCATTTTCAGATCGACCTTTGAGACGCGCGATTTCGGAACGATCCAGCCGTAGCATCTCAAATAATCGCGAGCACGTTTCTTTCGTTTCTTTGGACTATGCAAATTCCGCATTTGCGAATTTAAAATGCGTTTGGTATAAAATATATTACAGTCCTTTTTTAAATGGAATAGACAGCCTTTAATTTTAAGGACTTGCATGAAAAACAGTTTTTATACTAGTTGCATTTAATTTTATCTGCAGTGTGTTATGTATATAGTGTATGCAAATGTGGTCAACAGCAACTAGTTGGCAACATTTTCAAATGAGAAATAAAATCAAAGTATTAAATTGCTATCAAGTTTATAATAAAACAACAAATAAATATAAATCCATTATCATGCAATTCAGTTGAATTCTTCATATTCAAATTACATTCTTTGATATCAAAAATACGAAATATTATTCATGATTGAGATATTGACATCAATCACTAGCAAACGACACTATAGAATGCAGTGCGATGAAAATATCAAAGGTAACAATGAACCTGTCAACAATAAACATTTTAATCAAGATGAAAGCTTGTATAAAATATCAAAAACTCCAACATATGCTTTGTAAAGTCTCAAGGACCCTCCAATCTGTTTCCATTCATTCGCACGAGTCATCCATCTTGTTTTTCTTTTTTTTTTGCTGTGTATCCTTGCGTGGGGTTTTCGTCAAAGTGCAATATCATCAAATCACTGTGAAAGAAGTTTCATGATTTGAGGGGCGCGGGGGGATGAAATATTACAACGGGAAAGGTTCGTTTCCGAAAGGACGAGTTGGTGAGGTATGCTGTGTAGGAAAAGCGAGGATATGGTGAGCTATGTTTAGTGAATAGAGAAATCAAAACTCTAGTCCAGTCTGTGCACACTTGCACAGCCATGTATAATGTAATGTCATTCAATTACATTATTAAGATTTCTAAAAATTACATCGTTAACTCGTACCATCGTTAACCAATTAGGACGACGCCTAATGATTTTAGAGAGAGTGATTTTTCTCCTGCCATTAAAAACATAAAATTGTTCTTATTGTCTCTCTACAACTATGTTTTGAAGCTCCTAACTTTTTTGATACTGAAACTATTTTGCGTATGCACTTCAGGTTTAATTAAAATAGGTTAATTAATGTCTAAGGAGATGGTCTTTACTGTTTGTATGAAATGCCGTGAGGAGTGAACGCTCTTAAGCGTTCACTATGTGAAAATTCCAAATTATGTAATATGTCTTACGTTATACATAGTAATAATAAACATTAAAATCGCGAAAATTTTGAGTTCGACCTGCAATTGTGACGCGATCCACTGCTTAGTAGGAATGACTATAGGACACTAAAGGTATAATTCCGATCTTGGCGACCGCAACCCACTGCATTATATGAATTACTATAGGGCAAGACTCCAATCGAAGAAATATTACGTCGTTAGGATTTATATTTGGAAAAAAATAAAATTTTCTATAAAACGGCTTAATAATAATGTTAGAGCATATACGCCGTATGTCATTTCATACAAACTTTCAAGTCCTTATTCTTCAAAATGAACGAACCGATTTTAACGAAACTTGGTATGCATACGCTAGATATCCAGGTCTAAATAGTTATCAGAAAACATTTTTGAAAAAGATTTAGGAGGGCGAGAGAGAGCGATTTTAAGTTTTCTATAGAAAGTGAAAAATCACTATATCCTTACCCCTGAACTCTTTTTCAAAAATGTTTTCTGATAATTATTTAGACCTGGATATCTAGCGTATACATACCAAGTTTCGTTAAAATCGGTTCATTCATTTTGAAGAATAAGGACTTGAAAGTTTGTATGAAATGACATACGGCGTACAGGCTCTTAATGGTCATAGGAAAATGCTTCTTCGACCAAAAAGCTATTACGTCTAGTTTAGCAACTGGAAGAACATAAAAGCCAGTGTTACGTTGCGCGCCTCGGTCACGTAGATTCGTATCCTATGGGCTGCTTGGTCGACTGGTCGTGGTCGCGCGTCGCTATCGCGAAGATCGGAAAATTATAGCATAGCTTTCACTACAGCACAGACATATCGTTTTTAGTGTCGGCGTCTTGTGCCGAGTCACTCAGGGCGTATTTCATGCTACGTCGACTCACGAAATGATATCGTCGGGAATATGATTCGTGTGTAACAAATGTATTATGTACTCGACCTTTGAGTACGTCGGTTCGGTTCTCGGACGTTGAATGCAACGTGTTTATTTATTCAATCGATGCTAAAAATAGTTTTGTTGGTTGTTCGTGGAACTTTGAGTGGGTTATCGGTTCTGGTATTTCGGGTAGTGCATTTACTGATATTTGTAACTAGTATTGTGCTGAAACAATCTAATAATAAAACCTAATAACACTCTGCCCAACCAAGTTATCAAACCCAGGACCCCAAGGACAAGCGGGATCTAGGCTGTCAGTCAGACAAGAAATTTTAGTGCCAAAAGAACTCATAATAGTTATAATATTGAGATAGTCCAAGAATAAAATTCCGAAGTGTCATAATACCACTAAAACTCAATATCATTCTTATCAAAATATAAAACCAGTCTCACATAATGTGCGACTTACTACTTATAAAATAGTGAAACCATTTCAAGACGTTATAAAAGTTTTAGTGTTCGTAGCAACTCGTAGCAACTCGTAGCCGCGTAGCTGACGGCCGCCATTAGGGCTACGCCGTAGCACGTAGTTGTAGCCTTCGCTGAACATAAAGTAGACAGACACTGAGTGAAGATTTTAACCATTTAAGTTGAAACTAGTGATTTTTTACGTTGATGTTTTGAAGTTGTTTTATTTAAAATGAACATACTGAAACAAAATGTTAAAGATTTCAGTCAAACCCTTTTAGATTTAGACAATTTAACTTTGAAAGCGACACTTAGCGACTTAATTTTTGCTTTTGGATTTGGCTGTAGATGTGATCAAATCAAGCATGGTTTACAATTTTGATAACGTCTTCTACATAAAATATCACAGTTTCTATTATTTTATTTTTTTAATCTATTTTTGTATGGCATATTGCGCAAATGAAACTGATAATCATCACGTCTAAACCCTCGATGAAATTTGCACTCAAGTTTTATTATTTTGAGCTTTACTTTCACCTAAAATTCTTGAGCAGACTAACACCTGGTTTCGAATGACCCTTGGCTATCTTAGCAACAAAGACAGCCTCTTTTAGGCATCGCAGCATCCGATAATAGGCTAAGCCACATCATGGTTGAAGGCACTGACGGTAGGCTAGGTACTGACGAGCGCGCCCGTGTGTTAACGTGCGGCCACTGTGACACATCTGCCCTGAGCTTAGAATATTATGTTGCTATATTGTTGATAGATAAGTTATGAGCGAATGGTGAATGAAATTATGGCCCATATTCCAAAACGTAAACTCCAACTCAACTCAAACTCCCAATTCAATCGGAGTTTGTCATAAATTGAAGTTTTTGCAGATTGCTCATCTCGAGTACGAAAACGTCAATAGACAAGCTTTCATTGACATTTTCGAGCTCATGTTGGAGTTAAAGTTCGAGTTGAGTTGGACTTTATATTTTGGAATATGGGCCAATGTCAATTTATTTTCGAGTCGCAAAAGCTTGTAAGTTTTTCAAAGTTAGATATTTGTGTATTTTTTTGTTTGTTCAGTTTATACTGTGTCTTCTCCTCTGTTAAAGCAGGAACTCATTTTTGTACATACCTGTCCGGCCCCGACGACACACCGGTGTGTCGCGAATTAATCGCGAATTTAATGTCTATTTACCTATTACATAAGATTTATTTTATATTAGGGAATTTTCACATGTTGGGCCTGACCGGTTAATACTGTTAAAAAACTAAAAATGCAAAATGGGATTTTTGTAAAATCGGTATTCCTAGCCAAGAGAAGGCTGGGTACTGACGAGCGCACCCTTGTGTTAACTGTGACACATCTGCCCTGAGCTTAGAATATTATGTTGTTGATAGAACTGTCAAGCTATCGGGTGATGGATGATTCAGGATTCTTGGGGAATAATAAAACTATATAAATAATACGAAATCTTAGCCGTGCTAATTGGAAGTGTGAGAAAAATAGATTTAAGTAATGTTGACAATGATTTAAGTTAGTCAACTGGTGAGAAATAAATTGCAGTTTCCCCGTAAAATACCGAGATGTTATATTGCAAAAACTTACTGTCTAAATCATGTTCTATACAATTTTGTACATATTATAATTCTTCTGTACATTTATGTCACTGAGCGTATTTTAATTAAATACACCATTAAAGTGCTTCCAGCTAGAAACTAAAGAGCATAACCACTTTCTTCCCTCCCATCCTTTTGAACTGTATTTATATTAAACAAGAAAGTCAACTTTGAATAAAAATATTTTCTTTCGCAAATCGCGACCGCTTCTATCTTGCGCCAGATATTAATATTCCGCTCCAGTGTAGGTAACTTCATGCGTAAGATCATTGTTCGTTGGCCTATTAATCAGAAAGTCCGCTTCACCAGTATTTTGTATATATAGCTTTTTGATCTGAGTAACAATATTACAATGATAAACTTCTTAACAGCGGAAGCATTGATGAGAAAAAGTTTATAATATCAGCATAGATTTAATACAAAAAGTCTTTGATATGGGAAAAAGCTAGGAAGATAATGATGACGATGACGATGTCGATAATTAGTACCTACATGACATAGGCAGTCAGTAGAATTTTCTGAAATGGCCACGAAAATACCGTTATCTATTTTGGGATTTCATAAGACACTTTCATATATTAATTATCTGCAGTGAGTTCTGAATGTCAACTTGAACTAAACCTTCTTAATATCATAAATACAAAACATAAATTTAAAACACCAAGACACAAACTTCAACAAAAATCAAACACCAGACTTCAATGAAGATCCAAGTCTCAACTCCAAAGTACCTACAGCCTTAAGATTGCAAAAGTCTCCTACCAGGCGTCCATCAATAACAGAAACTATCTTTAACCAAGGCAAGGCAAGGATGCAGGCGGATCGATATCCAATCATGTGCTTCCTACAGCCGCTAGAATTACCTGGGCCCCTGATTAGGTGCTTGCGACTCCTGTAACTACGCTAGACGGTCAATAAACTGAAGATGACGCCCCGGCTCTTTAATATTTTCTCTCGATAACTATTAGGTGTTAACTTTGACGGTGTTTTGCCGGATAATGTTTTGGTTTTCGGTGAGTAAGGATTTTTTTAGCGGAGATTGTTTTCTTGTTGCGAGTATTTTGCGCGTGATTAGAAAGTCATCTGTTTAATTATAAAGGGAAGGCTTGTTGTGAATGGGTTGCCATCATGCAAAGTTGAAACATTTTTTTCTTTTTTATGAATTAAGTTTTCAAAAATACTTACTTACATATTTTAGTTGGAATCAATCTTGTCATAAGATAATCTATCTATTTATATTTATCAAACCGTTTATCTTGACACTCTATCAACTAAAATGGGGGTCAAAGTCAAAGTCAAAGTCAAAACGTTTATTTCAATTAGGCCATTCAACGGCACTTTTGAACGTCATCATTTACATTAAAAATAATATAAAGTGTCCGTTCGCAAGGGTAGATTCTTATGGAGAAGAACGGACAAGAAACTCCATAGTTACTCTTTTCAAATCAATGTTGTACAATAGTTTGAGTACAAAAATTAATTTCAATATATGTGAGGTCGATGCACCTAGAGTATAGTATACTTATAGGATCAAAATATTCCCAGCAGAGGTAAACATTTCCATTTTCTTAATAAGTCCATGGTACTCACATATTTGAAATGGGAGGGGGGGACTTTGTATGAAGCCGACATCTATTGAAGTCGCGGGCATCAGCTAGTGTATCATATGAGATCATGCTGAAATTAAACTTAATGTTCGAGCATCAAGGTTTATAATAAATTTAGGTAGTTGATGTTTTATACTGTTTTGATTATTTCATAGTGTCACATGTAGATGTACATGTGTGCAAACGTGGACACTTGGACTTAATCTAATGAATTCTTGATCGAAGACTCAAAGACACTTCTGAACAAAATCCCCCTCGTCACTATCCGTAGCAAGTCTTATCTCACTTGAGTATAAGAAAACTGGGAGACTCACACATTCATTGGTGTTTCCTTGTTATTGAGATTAAAGGGGTGACGTTTGCTGGTCAATAAATGTAGTGCGCGTTGAACAACTTTCTAAAGATTTCTGCTCGTGCGATAACAGTTGTTGTGAACTTGTTACAAACCTATCAGGACTGAAATATTTAAAATATCTTAAATATTTTGCTAGCTGACAATACTTTTGTAGTTTCAGATGGACTTTTTTGAACTTTATATTTTTATATTATATTATATTATAAATGCGAAAGTAAATATCTTTTGGTATGATCTATCTGTTTGTTAACTCGTTACGCCGGAACGACTGAACGGATTTCGATGGAACTTGGCACACGGAAAGATCTTGAACTGAAATAAGACATAGAATAGAATTTGAACAGAACTGATGTTCCATACAATTCAACCTAACCAAATGGCGACAATGCGAAGGGTTTATTCAAATTCATGGCCCACGTCTTGTGAAAGTACACGTAAAGAGCAAACAGAGCAAAACGCTTTGATCAAAACGGCTGGCAGAAGCTGGTACTAAATATAAGTAAAAAAAAAATGTGTCTCATTATTCGTCGTACGTTTGTCAGTGCTGAGCTAAGTAGACCAGTGCGGAGCAGTCTACTTCACTCACTTTCATATTATGATTTCGTTGAGGGGGCACTTGGTAGCCCTCTGACAACGTATGCAAGGATCTCTTAAGAGATATGTCAGGGGATATTCTATACAAGTCTGACAAAAGACTTCTGTTTTAACCAATCAGTGTTCGGTATACTCGAGGTTTTATTTCAAGGCGGAATGGCATTGGATAAAATTGAATAACGACGTAAAATACATCACTTAAAATGTTGATGCTCTTATGAATGCAAAAATAATCTCCCAACTTTCAATGAAGCAATTTTGTGGACGTGCAAAAAAAAAATGCAAGTAGGTACACATTTATGTCCACACCACGCGAAAAAAATTACATTCCTTCCTTTATCTACACTCTTTTGCAAAAAAAACGGGCACCTAAGGAAATTTACGTTCTAAGGTCGATTTTAGTTAATTAAATGAAATTTATTTCTTTGACGTAGTCTGTATACTTATAATCGTGTAAATTAATGCGCGTGAAGTGAATTCGAGCAATTAAAAGAAAAAAAAACGATGGATTCTTTAAAATCGACGTACACGCCCAAACAATAAGAAGTGGTCGGCAATAAAGACAAGTTTTTTTTTTTACTTTTTTTAATTAAATAAAGTTACAAATGTAAAAACCTAATAACGAGTGTGACCTCCTCTTGCCAAAATCACAGTTTGAATCCTTCTGGGCATGCTTTCCACGATGTTTTTAATAACGTTTTGAGGAATACGTTCCCACTCTTCTGCAATGACTCTTTTTAGCTCCCTGATGTTTTGTGGAGCAGGTTGCACTGATCTTACCCGTCTTTTTAGAACATCCCACACATGCTCAATTGGATTGAGGTCAGGACTTCGAGCTGGCCAATCTAAACGACGGATCCCAACTTCTTGCATGTACGCTTCCACGTCGCCAGAACGGTGCGGGCGAGAATTATCGTCCATAAAAATGGAATCTTCCCCAAGTGCAGTCAATGTGGGTTGTGCATATGGAATTAGGACTTCCATTATGTACCGGTGTGCATTTAATGTTCCATTTTCTATGAAAATTAACTCCGTACGCTCCGTCGAATTAATTGCTGCCCAAACCATAACGGAGCCTCCGCCATAAGGAGTGATTTCTTCGAAACACACTTCTGCATAGCGTTGTGGCCTTCGCAGCACTCGCCGGCGTCGGTCCTCTCCACACAAAGAGATTCTAGCTTCATCAGAAAACAATACTTTATTCCAGTCCTCCAGAGTCCATGAAGCGCAGTTCCGAGAAAACTGAAGTCGAGCAACACGGTGCTCACGGAGTAATTTAGGGCCCCGAGCTGGGCGGTAACTCTTGATATTGGCAGCCAAAAGCCTCCTCCTGACCGTCCATAAGCTAACTTCTACTCCTCTTACTTCTTCAAGGCTCTTCTTCAGGTCCACACTTGACGCCTTACGATTACGCAACGCCTGACTCACCAAAAAGCGGTCATCTCTTGGTTCTGTGCATCGTTTTCTTCCCGAACCGGGTCTTCTTTTGACCGAACCAGTCTCTAGATACCGTTGCCAAGTCCTCTGGACAGTTGAACGACTCACATTTAGCCGCTGAGACACGTAAGTTTGCGAACAACCTTCTTCAAGTAGGGCTATAATTTTACCGGTCCTTATCGCTTTATCACTCATATCAAAAAGTGGTATTTAATGTAAAAAGAAAGATTAAATTGTTTAATTTGCAGAAAATATCCAAAAAGTTTTAAAATATCGTAATCAGTTAAAAATCGTTTCAGCAATTCGCGCCATTAGTAAAGCAATTTTAGAATAATCCACAATAATCATTATTTTTCTTTTCAAATTTTAAATTTGGAACGTAAAGAATCATGCCAGGATGCTTCAAAAAACATGCCAATACATCGTCAAATTAACAAAACCTATTTCTTGTTCTTCTTCATTGAAGTAGAGAAAAAAATCTAAAGTGCCCGTTTTTTTTGCAAAAGAGTTTATTTTTAATTTGGGGTACACTAAAGTATACAACGTGTAATAGAATAATTGAAATACCTCTTAAAGGGTCATTGTACTCATCATTATGTACAACTTTTGCTATGGGACCAACACTGCAATCGCGAAAAAAAAATCGACTGCCCCAAACATTTATGTGCGCACAACTCGACAAAATGTACCTATTGAACAGCTGATTTTTATTCCGCGATTTCGGGGTTGGTCCCATAGTAAAAGTTGTTCATAATGATGAGTACAATGACCCTTTTAGAGGAATTGCGTATATTCTGTTACACGTTGTACATAAATAAATAAATACGTCTGTAAGGAAAGTTACATGCCTAAAAAGAACAAAATAAATACATCATCACTTTTCCTACTAAATCAACAGCAAAAAAAAAATCGATCCTGTCAGGCTGCCATAGATACAAAAAGTTGTCAGAAACTACGTCCCCCCAGTACGACTGTTCGTAGTACCAGGCGCTCAACAACGCAGACTATTGTTATTCGTTATCGTGACATTTCAATTGAAACTTTGCGCCAACATTCGAGAAGATGGTTTTATTTGAGACGGGACAAACTGTCTTTGCTGCATGAGGTTTTAATAAAACATGAGATGAAGAACATTAGTTGGGGAGTTATGGTTAAGGGAGTGAAATAGAATTTTGGATGGTGGTGGCTGATTTTCATGAACATAATAATAAAAATATTTTAATATTAATTTGTAAATGTTGCACAACAAAAACTATCCTGGCTTTGAAGAATATAAATTAAACAGTAATTTTGTAAGCAATATAATAAGTTCAACTGGCTGACGTAAAGAATAAATATAGAAAGAAAAAGAGTTTATTTGCGCCAAATATGTTACAAATGTTTATACGAAAATAAACCCTATTGTAAAAATATGCTTAAAGTAACTTCAGCTTATGGCGAAACAATTCTTCATAGCAAATCTATATTTTATTTATTATTGCTAGACACGCGCTTGACCACTATCTCACCTGATGGTAAGCAATGATGTGGTCAAAGATGAAGCACGCTTGCCTAGAAGTAACCATTCCACTCTTGACTGACTTTGACGACATGGTTGGCGCAATGGTTTAGCGATTGGCTGCAGCGCTCTGCGTGTCGCGGGTTCCCACGCGGAACAAATATTTGTATGGCCTACAGATAGTTTTTCCGGGTCTGGCTGTTTGTGTATGTGACTTTGTATGTTTGTAAACGCACCCAAGATACAGGAGAAATTCCTAGAGTGGGGGGCAACGTTTAAAAAAAAAACTAATTTGCAATCAAAAACACAGCATGATCACTTTTTCCAGTGAAACTCAATACAGAAACCATTTTACAACTAACATATCAAATCTGTCTATTGAATACAGTTGCCGAATCTAAATAACCATGGCACTAAGAAGCCTACGCACTTAAAAGCATGCATTATTAACTTTCCAGTGAACCCTTACCCAAAACCACCAGTAATCCGGTATAAAGCCATCAGAAGACTATGGCCGTCAATGTTATCTATTATTAAAATCAAGGCATAACCCAAAGCCGGTGTAAGGACAGTTTTCAATTAAGGTCGGTTTGCAGCTCTATATTTAGAGTATGTGTTAGATAAATGTGGTTTTTGTTTTGGTGAGATTAAGGTGTAAAATAAAACGGTAAGGTATACACCGTAGTAGGTTACTTTACACCTTTGTATTTAAGAGAGTATTGGCAATTTGTCGGTGTCGACAGTTTTCTAATTATTACTATTATGGTGAATTCTGATTTGTCTAAATGATATGGAGCCGTCGTCCACATAAGGCTTCATGTTTATAATTCTCAGTTTAAGACGATGCCAAGATTAACAAAAAACTTTTAAAAAATACAGCATTTAAGTTTTTTTTTTACAAAAAGTTACTGTTATTTTGTCTTTCCAACAAAAAAATAATTTTGCAAATCCGGAATAACAAATACAAAAATATTTAAACATCCGAATTGATAACCTCCTTCTTTATGAAGTCGGTTAAAATTATTGTGTGTATTATGAAGTGCCTGTTGTTGTCCATTCGCAAAGGTAGAGAGGTATGGAGAACAAGGGACAAGAAACTGTAAAATTATTCTGCCGTAGTTATCTTAGATAGTTTTCCATAGTAACTAACAGTCAGAGCTTGGTATCCCATTGATTGTAGAAGGTTCTCTATTAAAATGTATCTATTTTAACTAGTAACAATGTAGTAAAAAGTATACCTCAGCCTAGCCCTAAGAGAGATACAGGCAAGTTGTTATGTTTACACAAATAGAGGTCAAGATTTATAAGTGGAACAAAATAACGATGTCCTATTATTCCCCAATCATCATCAAACCCTCGGTTCACTACAGGACAAAAGGGTCTCCAACTTCTATTATTAAATAATAAAATGCCTCAACTTATTTTTAGCGAACCCGGACAGTGATTTGTATGATGGCGGTCAGGAGGTTAAAAAGGAGGCGATGTGGTTGGGAAATTTCCTCTTTTAGTAAAATGCTTAGCATGTTGGTAGGTGAATTATCTATTTGTTGTGCATTCATATATTGTGGGCGGGACTTTTTGTATTGTTACTTTTTTAGGGTCCGTATCCAAAGGGTAAAAAACGGGACTAAGACTCCGCTGTCTGTGTGTATGTCTGTCTGTCACCAGGCTGTATCTCATGAACCGTGATAGCTAGACAGTTGAAATTTTCACAGATGATGTATTTATGTTGCCGCTATAACAACACATACTTACTAAAAACAGAATAAAATTAATATTTAAGTGGTGGCTCCGTACAACGAACGTGATTTTTTTTTGCTGTTTTTTTTTTTATAGATAACGGTACGGAACCCTTCTTGCGCGATTCCTACTCGCACTTGGCCGGTTTTTTTGTATTGTGCGTCGTTTTAATATAAGGTATGTGGTCTTGATGGGACTGAAATTATTTAGGTGACAGATAATAAACTTAATTTTAAATCTCCATGCAAAGATGGTTAGATAGAACACTTTTATATTTGACAGGCTTGCCAGCGAGTTTAACGCGGGCCTAAGAGATTATCCCAAAGGAATATACTCCCCGTGGTAAAAAAGGACAAACTCTACCCAAGTGCCAAGTTTCATCCGAATCCGTTCAGTCTTTAAACGTGAAAGATAACACACAGTTATAATACAACAAAAAAATATCGGCCTCCCCATACATTACGTGCGCGTTACTCGACAAAATGTACTGAACAGCTGATATTGCGACTTCGGCGTTGGTTGTACGTAATAATGAGTACAATGATCCCTTTTTTTTTTTTTTTTTTTTTTTTTTTTTTTTCTAGGATGGGAAATCATCAAATGACCCCTCCCGCTCTGGGTGGAGCGGCAGGGAGTGTCAGACTTTTACTGACTAAAACCCACCCTTTAGTCCTCCTAGTGCCTTTCTTCCCAGGGCCGCGGTAACTCTTTCGAACAAATCCGCAACCCTGGGGTGTACAATGACCCCTTAAGAGGTATTGCGTTTATTCTGTTACACGTTGTATAAAGTTGTCGAAAGGTAACACACAGTTATAGTACAAAACAGTTACAATTACAATATATAAAGTAGACTGTATGGATAAACAAACATTCATAGAAAAGATAGGTTAAGGAAACATTACATAGGGTTAACACAAATGGCAGTTTTCAGGTTTTACTTTTTGCTTTTAAATATAACCAACTAAAGATTTTCTTTTAATTTACGATAGGTACAAAAAATTACGGATTCATTAATATACAGGTTGAATTTTTAAAGTGTGCGTGGATGGCCAAATCCAATACTAAGAGGAATGTTGGAAAACACTGAAAGGAGTCACGAGCCCGATTTTTATGTAAACTAAAACTGCATCATTGGGTTTTCAAAAAATGGTTTTCCTAGCTAGGAACCGAAACGGTTGATTTTGAAAATAGAAAACATCCTGTGTACACCATCCGAATTTTATAGCTAATAAGGATCCAATTTTAGAAACTAATAACTATAGTGTGGGTATAGTTTTATGAGGCAAGATTCCTATAAAACTTCAAAATTAAAAAGGTTATAATTTTAATTTAAAGCAGTCATTTATCAGTGCAGCCTTAATTACTTGTTACAATGTTGGGTCGCTCAAAGGTAACATTATATCGAAATTTTAATTAAACTGGAAAACGTGCGCTATTGATTCAGTACGCGCGTTGAGGTTAGGGTTGCCGCAGTTTCTAAAATTGATTTAAAACAATATATACACATGATTATTATGGTAATATTGAATTGTAATGACAAAACTAAATGCTAAATTAGTGGTAAACAGAAGTGACAACTTTCTAATACACTGCGTGGACGAGCGACAATACATATAAGTAGAAACAACTAGGGATGGTTTCTTAGGGATTGTACTTATTTAGAAATTCATCTGAAACTTTCATTAGTATATTACACTAGATTCTGCCACAGGCCTTGCCCGTGTAATACTCGAAAATTATACCTTGGCAACATACTTCTGGTTGCGGTATTTGTTCGAAAGAGTCACCGTGGCGTTGGAACGCAAAGGGCATTTGGAGAAACACGGGTGGGTTTTAGTCAGTAAGAGTCTGACACTCTCTCCGCTCCGTTCAGAGCGGTAGAAGTCATTTGATAATTCTCATCCTTAAAAAATAAAAAAGGCAACAAGCGCCTGGGTTTAAATGTCGTTTAAAACATGCTCAGTACATTTTCTCGAGTTATGCGCACAAAAAAAATATATGGGGAATTAGATTTTTTTTTCACAAATTCAGTGTTGGTTCCTTATTAAAAGTTGTTCGTAATGATAAGTACAATGACCCTTTTTCAGATATTGCGTTTATTCTGTTACGCGTTGTATACATAAGAATATTTTAAGGTACCGTTTAAGTCTGGAACGTGTAAAAATTCACTAACATGAAACCGGTCAAGCTCTGCCGTCACACCGGTGGGTCGCCTGATTTACGCGTTTTTAAACTCTGTTATTACTGTAACGCAAAATATATTATACCTAATATATAGATTTTGAATTATGACATTTCCGGCGTCATGCTCATTTTTGCAACAGTCTATTTACGCTATCTTTAAAATGACAACCCTTGGAGTATTTGACGTTGACAGCTTGTAATACATTAATTAAAATGCTGTCGGCTGCGCTACGATTTTATAGTTTTCTATATGATATTATATACTAACTTCAATTTTACAGTTTCCTTTGTACCTTACTGCATTTGATTGGAAATTTTGTGGTTGACGTGGTAATAGACTATTGTAAACTGTTGGTGAATTATTTAATATTTCTGTATTGGTGCGCTAACTATGACAAGTCTGTGGTTGATATTAAATGTTAATTGGCAGTATATTTATATGTACTGAAATGATTAAAACAATATTTATTTGACTTGAAATTCAGTTAAAAGTTAATTATAACAGATAATGATTTAAATTAAATGCTGATATTTTTTATGGATAGGAAGTTATCAAATTTTAATGACCCCTTCCGCTCTGGGTGGAGCGGGGGGGAGTGTCAGACTCTTACTGACTAAAACCCATCCGTGCTCCTCCTAGTGCCCTTTGCGTTCCAGGGCCACGAACTCGAACAAAATCCGCAACCCTGGCAAAAATGTACTAGTATTCAGCTGATTACTGGTATTCAGCTGATTCCAGTTTGACTGGCCAACCCCAATATAGATGGGAAAAGGCTAGGCAGATGATAATCAGTGATAATGATGTGAACTTTTATATCTGTAATCATTCATCACAAATGATGTGAACTAAATTTCACCTCAATGAATCCAGTAGATTGGTAGAAATTCGTTGTTACAAACGGACAGACTTACGAGTGATCCGATAGACCCTGTAAGAGTCCCGTTTTATATTTATTAGGTCGTACGTAACCCTAAAACGATAGAAAATACTACGTTCAATAAATAATTTAATGAAGGTTAACTGTGTTGAACCTTTTTATAATTTCTCAGAAAATCTGTTTCATGATAAACAAGCGTGCTGTAAACATAGAAATGAAACGTAAAAATTCAACGAAATATTGATAAGCAGAAAACAGAAACGTGTTTCTAGATTACCTTACCTAGTTAAAAACTGAAAAGCCGTAAAATGGGGCAATTGACAGAGCTATCTTTTGTTGGGAGGCTAAATTATTAATATTTTGTAGATATGTGTGTAACTCTTGGCTAAATAAGAACAGCCGCACGAGTCAATCTTTCATGGTTAAGCAACGCTTGCTGGGGTTTGTCTGAGGATCGGTGACAATCTTAACATACCGAGATTCCTTCGTGTTCAATTGTCTAAATAATATCTACTTTTAAATAATGTCGTGTAGGAAGAGCTCGTGGCCAAATTATAACAGCCGCACAGGCTGCTTCAAAGGTTAAGCAACGATTGCCGAAGTTGGTCTGTGGATGGGGAGTGACCATCTTAACATACCGAGATTCCTTCGTGCCTCTGAAATCACGTTAAGCTGTTGGTCCCGGTTGTCATTTGTAGATATTTGGCAGTCGTTACGGATTGTCAGAAGAAAATCTGACTCCAGTCTTGCCAAGAAGTACCTACTATGTTACCCAGTTAATGGATTGTGGAGATCTGGTAGGCAGCCGCTCTAAGTAAAATACTTGGTATTCAGCTGAATCAGGTTTGACTGGAAGTCGACCCCAATAAATTTGGGAAAATGCTAGGCAGATGAGATATGTAGGAACTCGTAAATGTTAAATATGTCCAAACAAAGCCAGGTGCAACATGACAATGCATGCATGCAACGCGTCTTTATTTGCCTTTTCATGTTCATAAATTGCTGTAGGTACAGATTAAACGTTTTCGCCCTTTATAATTCTGTTTACGAATCCTGACATTTTAAAAAAAAACGCATGTGTATGTTTGTGCGTCTACTTAGCGCTAAAACGAAATATCTTCAAAACTCAATGTCTAATGACGGTAAAACTACACTCCACTCTGAAAGTGAAATAAAAAGATAGGCACAAAAATCCCCTGTTATGTTCACATTGTTGGAATAAATAAAAACAGTACTCGTATAGCATTTTGCATTCTTACGTATTAATGAATCGGATCCCGACTGCATAGTTTTTAATATCTGTAATGAAAGCTGCAAATATGATGAGAGAGGTGCGCTTCGCTCTGGGCGGTGAGGAGTTCAGGTCAGGACGCAGATTGGAGGATAGCGGAATTGTGGTATGGCAAGTTTCCGAAAAAAAAGTGTGCTATCACTTTAATTCTCTGCATTAGGAACATTTATTTAATTAATTTCAGTAATAGAACTCGTAATGTACACACTTATCTACTGCAATATATAGTAACGGCAGCAGCAAACAGGCAGGTTTTAACATACATATATTGTCGACACGGTTGGCGCAGTGGTTGAGCGATTGACTGCTGCGCTACGTGTCGTGGGTTCGATTCCCGCACGGAACTAATATTTGTATGGCCTACAGATAGTTGTTCCGGGTTTGGTTGTGTGTATGTGAGTATATGTTTGTAAACGCACCCAGGATACAGGAGAAATTCCTAGTATTGGGCAATATTTTTTCAAAGAAAGAAAGAATTAAAAGACCAATTTAAGAAAATATTTCAAGTGGTGCTTGTTCCTAATAACGAAATATTCTAATGTAGCTGCTTTATTCAGTAAAAGGCTTTGTCTATGAATTGTGTGGATTACCTAATTACTTGAGGATGTTGTCTGTAGGGCAGGGATTAAATAATTATTATGTTTAACTAAACCAATAATTATTATATAATTATTATAATCTTGTGTTTTTGTGCGTCATTTCTGGCAGAATAAACGTGATTTCTTTCTTTCTTTCTTTAATCTTGTCACACGGCACTTAGTAAATCTACGGCCTTGTGCAATAAATCTTTCCGATTAATCGCTATCGCGCCCTCTCCGCCACTCACAATCGCGGCCCACCACATTTCATTCCCACTGCGATACGAAAGTGCGACGTCGGTGCATTAGTAAATTACTCACGTAGGTACGTAGAGTCCGTACTTTTCAAAACTTGGAATTTGTCGCCAGATCGTACAACACTCTGGTAACTAATTTGTTTAATTAGAATTCGGCTGGCTGTTAGATTAGACTGTTGTATTGCAAATTTTCCCTAATTCAATTTTGCAGGAAATATTTTGTCTGCGTTTGGGGTGTGATGATGTTTTGCAGTTTTTGGTGCTTGGGGCGAGTAGATTAGTTGGTTTTGTAACGGAATTTTTGAACGGCATTTTTAGGTGTTACACTTGTTTTGTTGCGTTTATTATATTCAACGAGTAACAGAATAAACGCAATACCTGGAAACGGATCATTGTGCTCATCATTACGAACAACTTTTAATGTGGGACCTGCCATAATCGCGAAATGATGAGTCGCGTAAATTGTTTAATGACGATCGTTCGTTCACGAATTATGATTATGAATAAGGACAGGAAGATAGGAAGACAGAGGCCAAAACAGGAGTCAGTGATAACGTGACGGTTGACAGGACAAAAGAAAAAGACATTTTTTATTATTGATAGGCACGCGCTTGACCGCTATCTCACCTGATGTTAAGTGACGATATGGTTGAAGATGGAGCACGCTTGCCTAGAAGTAACCTATTCACTCTTGACTTAAAGACTCTTAACTTTAAGCTGTGAAAAAATGAAAAATGTTCATTAGTCCCAAAACAATTACATACATGGATTACAAATGAGACAACACCAGTAAGTAATTGATGATACTTGCGTTTGGGCTATCTCGCTCATGCTTTGCGCCGAACCAAGTACATCATCACACACACAAGTACAAGCGTAACAGACAGACAGACAGTTACTTTCGCATTTATAATATTAGTAGGGAAGTACAGATTTAAGATGTATGTATAACAATGCTGGACGTACTCCACACCAGTCATCAGTCAGTCTAGAAATACAGCTGTTTTGTCTTTTCATTAATCTCGCTATTGTTTTTATTATTAGGTATCTTTTTCTTAAAAAAATAAAGTTTCTCCAAACTAGGAATTTCTCTTGTATCGTGGGGGCGATGACAAATATAAACATACACATACAGCCAGACCCGGAACAACTATCTATAGGCCATACAAATATTTGTTTCGTGCGGGAATCGAAACCGCGACACGCAGCGCAACATTCAATCATTCAACCACTGCGCCAACCGTGCCTTGGCATTTATTTACTTGTATGAGTTGAAACTCAGAACTTGGCTCCCAGCTCAACAAACACCAAGTCTGTTCTTCATCACATAAAAATGCACTGTCACGTTTTAGTTTACACTACACTGTAGTGCAAGTAAACACTAAAAAAGTTAAGGGAGTGTAATAAAGTGGCAAGTTAATATATCACTTTAGTAGTAACAGGTGGGTTAAATAAATAACTCGCTCGCCTTGTTGACTCTTGCAATTTGCGAGGCTTGATAAGCTACTCTGATAACAGTCGGTTGTATTTTTTGATCGGATGGGAAAGATTGTGTTGGCAGTTTGTTGAACTTTTGTGTGCATTAAGGTAGGCGCCACATAAACTTGCAATAAAGTACATTAACCTTTCCTTAATATCCCGTCGTAGTTACTCGAACAGAAAATTATTATGAACGATTTTTCATTACTAGAGAATGTGAAGGATCACGATAGAAGTCGATTCGAGGCCCATATTCCAAAACGTAAACTCCAACTCAACTCGAACTCCAACTCCCAACATGAGCACGAAAATGTCAATGGAAGCTGGGTACCGTTTTTACCATTTGGGTACGGAACTCTATAAACGACGTCATGTGGTAATAAAAGGCAAGATTTGAGTACACAACTGACTATTGACACTATTTATAAGCAATGAGTAGGTATATAGGTTATTTGCAACTGGGTAATAAAAGAAAAAACAAAAGCCTTCGCAAAACCGACATTAGAAAGAAATAAAAACCCCAAGAGCATCCCCAACAAAAACGTATTGTAAGTATCAACTTGCCATTGTTTTACTTACAGAAAACACATTCGCGTGTTAAAATAAGCAACGCTGCTGGTAAAAGGCATTACCTATAGCAATACGTTACCTTAACGACAGCCGCAGGGAACGTAAACCTGCGGGTACATTCGCGGTGTGGCCTAAAGTAATGGAATAAAAACATAAAGAGCATTAGAGTGAGCCGTGCGAAGGACGCAAGATAATACAGTGGGTACCCGACCTTATCGACCGCGGTAAGCGCCCAAGTGATGTTTGATAGGGTAAAAAAACCTCAGTTGAAATATTACACAACCCTTTTTTTGTTTTAGCTTCAGGCACGACGAAGTTAACTGACAAGATTTTGTTCGTGTTTTAAAGGGTTTGCCGTGAGTGATTTAGTGGTGGTGAAGATGGGTTTACATATTAAAAGTATTCAATGATTGTTTTGGTTGAGAAATATTGAACACATTAACAAAATAGGTACTATAATGAACTAAAAAGTACAAAAAATAATTATAAGCATGTTTGTTGCTCAATTACACTAACAATTCTCAGTAAAAAGTTTTCTCTAGGGATAACTAAAAAATAATAATAACAGTTATTGAATTAATTGCCTTCAATCACGCGGACGAAGTCATGAACAATTAAAACATTCCATAGAAAACTTACAATTGCTCGCTTTCTATCTAAATTCTTTTTCAAAAAGATTCGTAACTTACTTTTAGACCCAGATATTTTGTGTATCAAGTTTCATTATTCTTCTTCTTCGTGTTGCTGGCACTACAGTTGATTAGATTTGGGCCTAAAATGTTGCCTCTTCCACGGCATCGATAGTAGCAGCACATAGGTCACCACAGCGAGCAAGATAGGAGGTGTAGCATGGTTTGTGACTCTGTTCCACATCCACACCCTGCAGTTGATCCGTCACGGTAGTAGCCCCGCTTTGCGAGGTTTAAATTACACCTTCCTACTTGCATTCTGAGGCGGTTCAGGGACTTCCAAGTGGAACAAGGAAGGTTACACCCTGCGGGAAGGAGTTCGCTTGGTTGTAAATAGCTCATCGGTGGCGGAGAAGTATCCTGCCACAGTTTGTAGCGGGCGTCAGCTGGGCTGCCTGATACCTGACAGCGAGACAGCCTGTTTCAAGTTCAAGTTTAATTAAAATTGGTTTTTCCTTTCCAAGAATAAGATCTTGCAAGTTTGTATGAAATACCGCGTGGAGCTTCTTATGAATAAACTGATATATAATGCCATAATTATGCGTAATAAACAGGAGCGATTAAAAAAACGAAAACAATTTTGTTTGTAATATTTGCCTATTTTGAAATTAAATTCAATGCACATTATTACACCGTACCTTCTCAGTCTCAATATAAAGTATACACGGTTGTTTCAACTAGGTCTCCAAAAAAAGCATCAATTCCAACCTGCCCACATAATTATGTTATTGATCAGAAGGATTAGTGCCAGACAAAAGTTTCACCATCGAACTCGGCTTGGTTTTTCAACTCGGTCGGTTTTTAATCAGCTGACGTTGGAAAATGTCCAGTTTGTCTGTTATTGGAAAGAGTTTTAATCAGAAGTTTGGCGTGTGTGCCCCTGGTATTGAATCGATACTGTTTTGAGCATATTAAACGTTTGATTAACTTTTTGTAATGGATTGCTAGACTCTAGAGGTTTGTGTTTTAATTCTATTGTTTTTAATTAATAGCCTTTGGTGTCCCACGGCTGGCAAAGGCCTACGAAATCCTTCCAGGTTTTTTTATACTGCCTCTAACAATGTAATATTACAACAGTAAAAAATAAACAAAATATGTATTTTTGCCAAATACGTAGGTTGTATGTAAGGAGTTTGGAGTGACGGTCCCCACTAAGCTGCACATCAGTAGTAAAAATAACCCTCTTTTCGCTTCGTTGGAGTTGGGTAAAAGAACAGTAAATGTTGGTCTCGCCTTCTATCGAAACTTCGTACTTCTTCTATCGAAACACTTGGCAGGCTTAACATTAAGAAAAAATACAAATTAAAATCTGTTTTGTACTAATGGGAGAGTTGTTAAGTGCTTAAATTACAACTCAAACAAATTCATAACTTGATAGCAACTCAAACGATCCTTTAGTCTCTAAGTACCTACTATTAAACAAAGATATTATATATGTAATGTATAATATCTGTCGACATTCAATAACAGTCCTTCTAAATATCAAATTTAAACAATTTCCTTGAACTAACAATAAATTAAGATGACACGAATTTTGGAAGTTTCTTGCAGAACCTACTTACTTCGATAAAGTCTTCGACACACTTAAGGCTATTTGTGAGATATCTATGGCGCTATAAGTAGAGTGCATTAAATTGCCTCTACGGGTAAATGGGTACCTACTTAAATGTACTGGCTGGCGCACCCTAGGTAGTCAACCACCTTGAACAACGCCATCTTGATATCTGTCTTATATTTTTCCACGACGGTCTGGACATGACCTGTTGTTTTCTTGCCAGTACAATAAAAGATCAAGACGTCTCGCTGGTACATTTTGAGCATAATACGAGTATACATATTTTTAAGATAGGTATTTAAAAATAAATAATTTATATTTCTTTCTTTCTATTTCTTGTTTTTCATTTTTAATACGCACATAAGCAAATAATTATGGCACACTAGAATATTTAGTTTTTTATCAATACTCACAACGTAATGTTCCAAATATGAGTTCAAAAACGAATGCATAAATACGTACATTTTTTTCGTGGATAGGTAAAATTAAAAAAAAACCATTACAGTTCATCATTTCCCTTCGATTTTTAAACAACGCATCATAAAATAACTTTTTATTTTTTAAAGCACACTTTTACTTTTTAATTTATTGGCGCGGGCTCATTGACTTAAGTCAACGAGCCAGCTTTTATCTTTGTCTATGGATGCGCGCGCTGCGCAAACATTCGAATACGCAATGAGAATATCCGCCGTATTGGAATAAACTATTTTTCCACTTATTTTATTTCAACTGTATGAGTGAAGATAAAATAGTGTATGCAACGGCATATAATTAGGTATTAAAACACTGTGTGATGCTCTATTATCACATTCGGCTACGCCTCGTGTGATAAACCCACACTCGTGTTTTAATAACCCCTTTTATATGGTCGTTGCATAAACTACTATTAAAACACGACACTTAATTATAATTCTTACTACTGTCATAATTTTACCACACCCGAATCTGTGACTAAGAATTTGAGTACGTATTTGTCAAAATCTACTTTTGCCTTGAAACCTCATCAAACTTTGGAAATAAATTAAATCAACTTGGATCAAACTATGGAATCTAATTAATTCAACCTGGATTTTACTTTGGAATTAAAAATCAAACTGGATCAATCTTTATAATTAAATTAAATCAAACTTTGGGATTAAATTAGGGTTTGTCATGTTCTTGTTTCCAAATTTTAATTCAGAATAAAAGGTATGTGTCAATTTCCTACGCTATGTAAAACTGCACACCTCACAACGCTTGCGCCTTGTTAACAATGTGACAAGAGCCTAAAGGACTTCGGCAGCATTCCATTAAACAATACGAAAGACTGATCACCGTTGCCGTAAGCCATTTATTACTGTCCTGAAGATATTGAGTTTTCAATAATATAAATAGGTGCATTAGCAGTTATGGTCCGTCTTGGGGACACCTGGGACAGGACTTAATGATTGGCGGGTGTTTCGATTTGTTGCGAATACAATGCGTGGTTGGTATGAAGATGTGTTCGGGCTTTACATTGTGGTCGTTCAATGGATTGCGATTTTTCGGTGAGGTTGTAGTATCGTTAGTGGGAAGACAGTGTTTAATATTGGCAATGTTGTAGCTTTTTATCTCAGGGTCTAATAGATTTCATTCGAATGATGTTTCATAATGAACCAAAATTAGACTAGAATTATCAACCTTATTATAATTCAGAATCCAAAATTTGATGTGACACGCAAATTATATAACATCACGGTTGTATTGCCCAAAGGGTTAGCCAGAGGTTTGGCTGTAGCAAACAAATCATAAGCTTTTCAGATGAATGAATCACTGATGCTTTTTAGTGATTGAATATATTTTAAGTATTACTTACTCAATAAGACCTTTTGAGTGTCCCTCAAATGTCTTGATAAGAAACCCATTCACTTTAAAAATCGCAAACAACAACTTGAGCAAAAAATACCTTTCCAATTTTCTTTCACAATAAACTCAAGAAAATCATAAACCATATCCCACGAACGCTACTTTAGTATTCGAGTCACGAAGCTCAGTACTCAAGGGGCAATGTACGTCAAGCTAGCAGTAATCACCGTAATGTCTCATTACTCGGGGGGTTCTATATTGAAATATGATAGGGTCTCAGCTGTGGAGTCCCTGAGCACTAATTCAAGCGTTTAATCGACCGGCGAATGTCGGGGAGTCTCCAGGGTTTGACGCGTGAAGTATGATGGAGTGGTGCGGCGATACTATTTTTTGGTTTGCTATTTTTGTATTGATTTTGATAACAATGGAGCTGGTGATTTGAACATGGAGATTGGTAAAAAACTGCAAATTATACTAATAGTAGTATTTTTATTTAGGAATGGGCTTGCTCTTGACCTCGATCACGCCTGATGGAAAGCGATAGATGAGGTCTATGATGGATCGAGCGTGCCCAGAAGATGCCTGTTGTACTAGTAATAAAATAATAGTTATAGTACTAGCTTCCCCCCACGGCTCTGGTTACGTGGAATTAATACTTTTCATACATAACCAATAAAACAATATTTTTATAAATTAGCCTACATAATTATAGCAAATGTGTTATGGTTTAGTATAAGCTATAATACATTTTAAGATAGATAGATAGCATTTATTTGGTGCAAGAACATAAAACACAGCACACAAAAGAGAGTTACAAAAATTATAAGACCAAAGTGAAAACTTGTGATCATACAAATATAAAAAAAAGAACGAGCAAAAGAAAAAGACGAGAATAGGGCAATCTATGGCAGAAGTGTGAAAACTACCTACTTTAATAATTTTATTTAAAACTGGAACAAACAAATTGTGCGGTGCGTGTCTCCAAGTTGCACCAAATGGGAGTCCAGCCAGCTCAACATGTGTCAGGCAAATATACCTGACGCTGGTATTCTGCTGGATCCTTAAGAGCGTGTACGCCGTATGTCATTTCATACAAACTTTCAAGTCCTTATTCTTCAAAATAAATGAACCGATTTTAACGAAACGTGGTATGCATACGCTAAATATCCAGGTCTAAATAGTTATCAGAAAATATTTTTGAAAAAGAGTTCAGGGAGAAGGATATAGTGATTTTTCACTTTCTATAGAAAACTTAAAATCTCTCTCCCTTTGAAAACTTTTTCAAAAATGTTTTCTGATAACTATTTAGACCTGGATATCTAGCGTTTGCATACCAAGTTTTGTTAAAATCGGTTCATTCATTTTGAAGAATTATGATTTGAAAGTTTGTATGAATAGCCGTACCGCATAAACGCTCTTAACCACTCCGGCCCAACATGTGAAAATTCCCTAATATAAAGTAAATCTTATGTATATGTAAATAAACATTAAATTCGCGATTAATTCGCGACACACCGGTGTGTCGCCGGGGCCGGACAGGTTAAAGTGACATATATATAAAAAATCTATTTAGTAATTTATGCATGAAAAGTAACAAACATAATTATATTCACCCATCCTCACAAACTATTGCGTTTGTTAATTTTTTGACTGACCAAAATCTACGAGTATATTAATAAAGAGATAATGTTGAAAGGTAAAACTGTCTCTTTGTTGATTGAGATTCTGTTGGACGCTGAGCTAGGCAAATTGATCAGTCTGGTTCTCAGTACTCGTAACGAAGGCATAATTTAAAATACTCACTATTACGCTTTCAACTTCATGAATTTACTTTCATGTGAAAGATCATGGAAAGTATCACAGATTGTCTAACCGCACAGCAATTGTTGCGGAAAACACAGCGGTCTAGTATAGATTAGTTCTATATTTGTTACTAGATGGCGTTGTGCATTTTGGGTCATTTTCTAGATCGCGGTGTTAAGATTTTCCGCCGATAGTATAAGGGTCCGAGAAGAAAATTGATATCCCACATTTAGTCCCGTTAAGCAGTTGATATCTTAAGTGTGTTAACTTGCTAGTGGTCATACCTAAAAAAAAAATTGATATCCCATGTGTGTTAACTTGCTAGTGGTCATAATTAAAAAAAAAAAAAATATTTTGTAGTTGTGTTCTAATTGTGTTATGTTATGTTACGGGTGTAATCACTACATCGTAATAAAATTAGGCTAAGTTTCTGGACTACCAGCCTTTTTTTTTCAAATCAACCCCCAGTTTTAACCCTCTCGAAGACGAGTGTTAATCACAGATTCGTATTTTTTTCCTCGGTATTTTTTTTTTCCAAAAATCCTTGATTTTAGAAATCAAATGATGAGTTTTCCATCACATAATTCGGTAATAATTATAATTGTATCAACCTTTTATCTATTACAAAATTCATAAGACATCTCACACTTTGATTCGACGCAGTCTATCAGAGGCACAGTCAGCCTCAAAAATGTGTGAACATAATAATAAAATAAAATAAATAGTCACACTTGCAAAAATGCCGTTTTCAAAGGCAACTGTATGGACATCATGAACTTTGTCAGAGTCCGCGCCTGACACTTTTTTGTAATTATCAATTTTGAAGCTTTATTACTTCTTGCTGATGAAGTTATTTTAATTTGGTTTTCGAATTTATACACAAGAGCTAATACATATCTTATTTAGAAAAAAAAAATACATATAATCCATTGCCTACATAATATAGAATCGATGTGTAGCTTGATGTTTGATCTCTTTGAAGCTGACTGTACCAACCGGATAACTGTCAAAACAAACCTCAATCAGGGCCATGATCGTATAAATTTTGATTACAACCTCCGTCACTGGAATACAAAATGGCCGGAATACGGGATCAAAGTGTTTCACGTTATTTTTTCAGCGAGAAAGGTGTGTACATTATCAATATTCCATCAATTTAGCAATAATAAGTTTCGTCAAAGAGAATCTTTGGATTTGGGGCGGGAACGAACTGGGTGGGTTTTTTATATTTATAAGGTGATTTTCTTCCTTATAAAGTTTACTTGGGTTGATTTTATGAACCAGATCGAGTTATCTGAAACTGAATAAATTGACTCAACTTTAAGCTTGATGGCCAAATATAAACATTCACTATTTTGCTGTATATCATTTGTGTTCTTCTTTCAATTGCAGATTTTACTGGCTGAATAGCTAGCAAAAGCTTGCAACTATTATACACAAATTTCAAATTGCATACTGGATAAAAATACGTCACTTCTTAAAAAACAAAACGGATACCTAAGATTTATTTTCCTCTGTACTGATTCAATATCATGCATCATTTATAATAAACTACCGTCATATATTTCATTCCCTCAGATTTTTGTGAGTTCTGTCATTCCACAGACAAAACTAATCCTTGTAGGATTCCCATCAAATGCTGACTCATGATTATAATGTACTGTAACTCTCAAGAGATATGTACTGACACATTTCACGACTCCTATAATAACCGTGTGTATGTATGCGTCATGGTGGAAAAATATGCTTTTCTTTATTATTTTTTTATGTTATCCTCATGAGAAGCTTTTGGGTGTTGCGTAATTTTTATATGATGTCGTTTTTCCCTGATGGGTTTGAGTAGGTAGTATGTTAGCTTAGTGATAGGTACACCATATTTTTCTATAAGAAAAAAAATATTTTGGGTAAAATATTTGCTTCAAAATCACATTTTCTACAGCTGGCATGGAGCTGGCTTGGCTGGTCTTGTCTTGTAGGTCTGTGATACAGCTGAATTTACCTACCTACCTATGCAAAATTAATGGCTTTTTACACGCATTACGTACCTAGTTCCTTTGATATACGTACTAGAAATATTTTGAACATTAAACCGCTGACGAATTGAACAAACACACTTCGCATAACTACACCAAAACTATTCAAGCTTGAAAAAGTCCCAAGTTTTCTTTTCCTCAATAATATTTCATGTGAAAGTTAAAACTAAATCTGTTCGTTTTAACGATCTGCACGCCGGGCGACGGGCGGACGCGTCTTCTCCACAAAATTTACATAAATCAATTTCAATACAAACACCTCTTAGTGAACTCTGTCCGCGGTCTTCATAAAAGTGTGGTGCCAGTTGTCGCCGAAAAGTATGAAAAATGTGTACTGAACATCTCGTCGTGAAAATATTGGTGAGGTGAGCGTGATGTGAACTGGCATTTCTTCTAAAGCTAGAAGTTGACAGTTTACTTCAAGTTTAGTTAGTAGCTAAGTTATCATGGTGAGTCTTAACCGTTAGGCTCCACCGTCACACCGGTGTGTCGCCCGATTTGCGCGTTTTAAAACTATATTATTACTATACCGAAAGGTAATACTAGACTATGCCATCAATGCCACATCTAGCAAATATAAAATTCGTAGATCCATGTTGTGATTGTTTGTTTACCCACATTTTTTTTGTTTTGTTATTTTCTATACGTACATCTGTGCGCTCTAATTATAAATCTTAGTTTTAGATATTGTTTCTCAGTAAGTGAATTTGTATACAATTCTTTATGAGAAATAAAGTTGTTCTTAAACCTAAATATAGGTATATTTTATGATTTTGAAGTTTGACATGTCGGGAGCTTGACCGGTGTTGTCGTGAGTTTTTTTTACAGAATCAACCGGCTGATAGCATCGTTGATCACCGGTGCAGGAGTATGACTTTAAACGAAGCAAGAGGAGCGTTTAAGCATTTATAGGAAATGGCGTTCTGTAGTTTCCCCATGAGAAAGGATGTGAGATGGTGTCTGTGTGTGTGATTGATTATTCTTGTCCTCTACAGAACAACGACTAGAAAAAAAAAAAGCTTTTTCTAGAATTCATCAGCAATTCAGACGAGAAATTAATTCGTGATAGTTAAATCCTATAAAACATACTCTTCATTTTCACATACCTAAACACTGAAAAACTTAGTCGAAATAAATGACAACTGTTGAAGTCAGCCGTTTTGTTTTAACATTTGCTCTATAGAATCTTTTTACGTTACTAAGGAAAGTGTTGTTCCTTTGTGACAGTAATAAGCAAAAGATCGAATGTCCGAAATCGAAGTCTGTGTTTCCTGATAGCTACAACCTGAGAGTCTTGTTAGTCAATAGTGAATAGGTTACTTCTAGGCAAGCGTGCTCCATCTTCAACCACATCATTGCTTTCCATCAGGTGAGATTGGGGAAAAATGCGAGTATACCAATAATTAAAAAATGCATATTTTCTCCGTCCCGCTGTCACAATAACCGCACCCAACTCCGTGACTTGGTTGGCGAACGGGCCGCGGTTACTGGGCGACAGTTGGAACGCAGTTATACTGATCAAATTGAGTCAGTCGCTGCTGAAGTAACGTCGATGTGGGGTGCGACATTCGCATCTGCTGGCGGGTTCTGCTTCCCTGGTACTTGTTTGGGAGTTGGTTGTGACAGGTGTGTAGGGAGATCGTTATTTTTATGTAGGCTGGGTTCATTATTGGTAATTTAGGAATTGCATAACAGTTTGTTTTTAACCGAATTGCAAAAAGGAGGAGCTTTTCAATTCGTTTGATTTTTTTTTGTTCAGCGATATTTTCGACAATTGTCAATAGATATTTTTAAATGGAGAGTTTAGTAAAAAATCTGACGGTAATATTGCTAACAGAGTTTAGGAGTATTATTTAGCATAGATTTGGCCAAATACAACTACTCGAAAAGAGGAGTTAATATTGTTTAAGGAAAAACCGGTAAAGTGCGAGTCGGACTCGCAAGCAAAGGGTTCGGAACGAATCTCATTTTTGTAACATGTTACTTTTAAACCATAGACTTCTTTTAGGTTTTCTTGCAATCTACTAGGCAAACAACACTTACCTATCTGTATTTTTTTTACGGAGATAAGGGGGAGAGGTTACAATAAAAAAAATCCCAGCTTGATTTAACCATTTATTGGAAGGAAGTAAGAATAAGATCAAGAGGAAACCACTTTATTAAAAACTTCGCAAAATATTAGTAAGTATTCAAATCTTGCTGAGAACTATTTATCATCATCATGATCTTATTAGCCGAAAGACGTCCACTGCTGGACATAGGCCTTCCCCCAAGTGTCACCACAACAACCGGTCCTGTGCGTCTCGCATCCATCGGCTACCAGCAACCCTCACCAGGTCATAGGTCCATCTTGTGGGAGGCCTTGGAGGCCGAGAACTATTATATAAGAATAAAGTCTACTGCATAATGAGCACAATATGATTAGTTAATTTACGTTTTTTTTTTCTGTTTCCTATAGAACGAAAAAGTCTACCTAAACGTTATTCAACAAAATATTGTTCTCAGTTCCGGATTCAGATTTATAGCAAAGTGCACTTGTACATTTTTCACACAGAATCCACTCAAATGTTCTGGCAGATATTTTGCATACAAATGACAGTTTGCGTCATTGACACACAAAAACAGTCAATCATTCGCAGCGGCCATTTTGATCCAGTTTGAATAAAAATCTATCTCGGAAAGTGGGAATAGGCTAAAAATATACTCCGCTGTTTCAGTGGTTAGGAACACTTTTAAAGAGTTTAAAATTGTTAGTTTGAACCACATAGTTTCAAAAACAACTGTTGTTTTCCAGCTTTCGAAACTGTAACGTAAGCTAACAATTATTTAGGAAAATAATTTTAGAAGACATAACTCGTTTAATATAAACTAAGATTTTTGTTTCAGGTGTGAATTCCGTTTTTAGTATTATTGTCTTGTAAGTAACAATCACTGTTATGATTTGATGGGTAGGTATGTCTGAATGAAAAAACTGAATGAGGTTGACTGGTAGAAAATGCCTTGTTGTCAAGTCCGCCCATGTACCTACTAATACATACATACGTATTGTACTTACATCAATTAAAAAAAAAAAGTTTGTTTGTCTGTCACAATAAATTTTCCCGAAATCTTCTTGACCGATTCACACATATACTACTTCTTCTTTCTTTCACATATTAAAATACATTTTGAATATGCGGCTACTTTAGAAAAAGAAATATTTTATTTGTATAACGATTTTTAGCCACAGAAAAGATACTATGGAAATATTATGAGATACCATCTCCTAAAGCATAATTTCCATTCAGAAGAAGATTTTATTTCTGAATTCCTTGCCCAACGGGTGCACTTGACTTTACTGAACATTTTTCTTACATTTAGCAACAAAGGAGCGACAGGAAACTTGTCAAGAACAGGTGAGTTGACTACCGTATTCATAATTTGAACAAAACTTTGCTTCACAAAAAATATTCCACTTTGATTTATTTGTCGCTGAGAGGTTCACTCGTAAATGTACTTTGCTTTTCTTCAAGACTAGACATTTTTCTTTTCTTGGGATCTCTTAGCAAAAAAATATTGGCTATTTTCTCTATTTTACGCATACCATGACGTATTTCAGACCGCTATATCAAAGTCCTCCATTATGTTCATATAACCTAACCGAACCTAATATTATCTACATTTCTGTACATAATATTAGGTTCGGTTGGGTTAACCGGCAACAATGGCTGAATTGTTGCTCACCAGACAAAACACCCATCAGATTGGTGGATCCTTTCTCCACATGGATAATGGGAAGAACTATTTATTCACTCTGTTACTCATGCTATCAAACATTTTGTGTCGTAAAAATTCATAACTTTACGACATTTCAACCAGTAAACAGAAACAGAAGCATCATTAAATGCTTAGCTCCTAGAGACAAAAGTTTTAATGTTTATTGTAATCTCTTGGTGTTGCCTCATTATTCCTCCAGTAATTTTTGCTCCATAGCTGTTTAGTAAAAGAAATTTAAAAAAAATGCAGAAGCGACAAGTAAAGCCTTCCAATAGTTTCATAAAATTACAAAATTACACTGATGTTATCCGCCTGCTCTAGAAGGAGATTAGTTTTTGCCTTACACTTTCCATTTATATTGAAGACCGAAATCTATAACCACATTTTAAGGCCTCGTTTACGGAGACGCGGAGCGTAGCGCGTCGCGTGCGGCGTGGCGTCTAGCGGCACGTCGGACGTTTTTTCTGTTTACAGACAGACGACGCGTGCAGCGGCCAGCATCATCACACGACCACAATTATGGCAATGCACGCCGCGGGCCCCGACGTGGGTATCGCTACGTTTCACCGTATCGCAACGCTGCGTGCGCCGCCGCGATAAAGGTCGCGTGTGACGAGGCGATGCCGTCAGCGGGCTCTGCCTACATTTTAACCAAACGCGTGTAAAATCGCTTCTACGTAAGCGCTCTCATATAATGCGATATGTTTGAATTTAGAGCAGGCCGCATCGCCGAACGCGAGACGCGACGCCCCACGTCTCCGTAAACGAGGCCTTAGACTGACTGCCTCTAAACTAGAATTTACTTTGCACATTTTTTATTTTATTACTTGATTGGTTTAGTGGGTGACTGCAGACTTGGAGATTGAGGGCGGGGTTACAGCAGCGATAACATTTTGTCTAGAATATTCAAAAGGACAACATTATATTAGATAACTAAGGAAAATATTAAACAACTGTTATCAGAGAAAGAAAAATAAGTTCGTTCATACACATTTGTACACCACACGCACACATATCAGGCTCGTCTACTTTTTCACTAGTCTGAACTATCCCACTGCTGAGCAAAAGTCTCCCTCCATTACATTGTTCCCGGTTTTGTGCCAGTCAAATTCCCAAAGAAGACATACATGTCGTCCCGCCATCAAATTCGTGGCCGGTCGCGGCCCTGTCTCGCGATTTTACGGCACCAATATTGTGCCTTACGGTTGAATTCATACTTTATAATAATTATTATAAAAGCGAAAGTAGCTCGGTCTGTCTGTCTGTTACGCTTTCACGCCAAAACCACTGATCCGATTTTAATTAAATTAGACCTTGGAGAAAGGAAATTAAGGAGTCGAAATAGGGGATGAAAGTTTGTATGGGCTATACCACGCGGACGAAGCCGCGGGCTATAAGCTAACTAGTTAATTTTATAAAAAATATAGACAGACAGACGAATGGACGGACAACGAAGCGAGCCTATAAGGGTTCCTTTTTCTTCTTATGAGCTTGGAACCCTAAAAACCTCCTCCTTTTTTAGAAGTCGGTTAAAAATTATCTTTGAGCACATCCTCAGCTTCACATCACTTCATAGAAGCGAGCCTATAAGGGTTCCTTTTTCTTCTTATGAGCTTGGAACCCTAAAAACCTCCTCCTTTTTTAGAAGTCGGTTAAAAATTATCTTTGAGCACATCCTCAGCTTCACATCACTTCATAATAATATTTTCACTCATAACCTAAAAGTATAACCCTCGGAACACTTACTAAAACCACGAAAACAAGATTTTCGTTTTTCCTAAAAATATTTTCTCTACTTTTTCAGTGAAGTGTTTTATCATATTTTCTTAAAGCCTTGTTATATTTCAAGAGAACTTGTTGCTAGTAAAGCGGCGCCTTCATAGGACCTTGGGTACAGGTAAAACCCAAAGCATCGTGTCCCGAATGACTTGACCTTTTACTGGAGCGGATTTTTCACTTCTACGTATGGTTATGAATGTTTTAGGCTTCTTGTAGATGTTAACTTTGTTTCTAAAACATAGGTAGATAATATTGACATCGTTTTCAGAAACAAATTGGATTCTTAACGCTGCCATATCGATTGACAGTGCTAGCTGCTGTCTAGGCAGCAGACAGCTTCTTGCACTGCTTACTCGCATGTTATGACTAGTTTACAGGGTGCGAGCTGCTGACTAGACAGTAGATAGAGATACTCGGATTGCCTACTCGTATGACAGTAGCTCGGCTCGCCTTGACTGTCTTCACGATGAATGTAGCTGCCCAGTCTCTTGGGAGGTGCAGCACACAAAAAATACAGGTTCCCCTCGCAACTGCCTGGCTGGCACTGGTGAGCTACTGCTGAACGCGTCCGAACGATGCGAGAGGTGAGCCGAGCTACTGCCATACGAGTAGGCAATCCGAGTATCTGTCTACTGTCTATTCAGCAACTCGCACTGTTTGTTTAAACTAGCCATTAGTAGCTCGGCTTGTCTTGTCTGTTTTGATGATGAGACTCACTGCATATTCTATTGCGAGTTGTATTAAAAAATATACACGTCAACCTATGGGATCCTCTCATGACTGACTGTCAAGTTGCTCTCGAATGCGACCGAACCATGCGAGTAATAACAAGTGAGAAGGCGTGTGAAAACAAAAAAAAAACAAGTAACTCGACTGCAAACTACTATCCGAATTGCAAATGAAACTTACTCGAATGATACGTCCACATAGTGTGAGTTGCTGCACTTCAGCTATTCGGTAGCTCACACTGTGTGAATCAGCAATGATGTTGTAGCAGTGCTATTTTGTAGACGTGATAATTTTCTATCAAATTAAATTATATTTCAATCTTTCTGTTCAGTAATGTGGTAAATAACTCCGATTGAAGTTCTACAACCGTTATAATTAAATTACAAACTTATTTTGTTTTATAAAATCCGTTTTGTCCAATTCGCAGCCCTAAGATATTAATCCGACCCACGTTAAAACCTAAATTGATACCTATTTCAATGTCAAAAGCAGGACCATAATCTCGGCTGTCCATCCTACGGATGGGCATAGGCCAAGCCTGATAAACAAAATCCAGGGGTATCCAATCAGAAAGTTTTGCGAAATAAATTTTGGTTTCGCATGAAGTTTAATGGACAAAGCCCTATTGTTTTATATTTATGTATTGCCTCCCAAGACTAAAGGGCTCCGTAATTTAGCCCACCCTAAGGGACGGGACAAAACATTCAGGTTGAGAGTGAACAGAATTTACCTGGCGTTCTTACGTATAGGTACGGTTGGGGTCAAAAGTGCTAAACAATGTTTTCTGTTTGTGCTTTTCGCGATATTTTTTGTCAGTCATTGTTCCTTATAAAAGTAGTATGGCGTTAAATCTACTGATTGAAGGTGTACGTTACAAATAAATACTTCGTATATATAAATCTCGCCAATATTTAGCCCTGTATGGAAAAAAAAATGTTAATAAAATATTTCTGTGCAAGTTATGAGCGTCAAATTTTCACATTTTAACGTAACTTTGGGTGTAAATAAAAATAAATGACAAATAGAGTTAAGTCCGAAAATGGCATAATAGTTAGTTGTTTTACTAAAACAATGTGCACGTACATTTACCAATACAACTATGGCTCGCCCGCACTCGTGAGATAAAACAACTATATCGTACAGGAATTATCTGTCTAGTCTATCTGGAAGTATCTTTATAATTCAGTCCTTTTTTCATAATACTTCCAATTACATCATATTATCCGCACTACCAAAATGTATGTAAAAACCTTTTCTTTGCATAAATTTTACGCACCCGTTTTGGTTACAAATCATCGTACATGACGATAAGGAAGCGTGTAGTCGCGTGCCCACTAGATTCTTGTTGCTCATCACAGCGTTTATTATTTCCTTTAAATGATTTTGCATTCATCTCTTTAAATAGTACAGTACCTAGCATTATTCATAGCATTTATCCGCGTCCTTCAAATAGTTCAGCCGTTCGACTAACGTACTTAAAGACAAAATGTAATAATATAAAAGTCTCATTTGACAGCTGAGTAGAGAGGGATAGAAGATCGCTTTACCACTAAGTGCAAACGAGATTTATTTCATGTCTCTTTCGTACATAATATTAAAACAATGCTGTATCCTGTTGTCAAATCCGACTTCTTAGATTGTCACAAACTTAAAAAAGAAATAAACGTTTAATTCAGACTAATAAAATGTCCACAGTTTTTAGTATCATTACCCTTAAGCTATGTTAGTCAATACAATAGTTTAGACAACATGCCGCCTAATAAACCTTTCTACAACAGCAGATTCAGGTCTCTCTCCAATAGTCCTTAGGATTCCGATGTCACTCCCTCGAATTTGGCGAATTAGAGAGGCTGTCTTTTTGCGCATTATGGCGCAATTTTAGTAAATTAGGAAAAGGCGCCTTGATCTTTACTTTTTACTCCAAGCACTCAAAACTAAGGAGACCATAATAATGCTAATAACAACCTCGTATTAACAATAAAATTACTGTCGACACACTCATTCAAAGTACGAAACTAAATCAAGGAAAATCCAATGTTTAATTTAATGACGCAAAGGCACAATCAATTTCAATTACTTTCCTTGGAACACATTTTAGGTTTTTGTCTCTATTTCTTATCGTAAAATAAAAGGAGACACTGTTATCTCACATCTTGAGACTACAAAAACAAGAATAGAAATGTCGACAGATTCCAATTCCGATAATAGCCTTCCAAAGAACTTGGACATTAATCAAGATGGAATTGTTATTAATTACGTTAAACTTACATCTTTCTCGTAATTAGTATTGCTTAATTGGATTGAGTTTGTCCCTTAAAATAATAAAATTAAATAACAAAATTGGAGTTTGTGAAGTCCCATTTTAGTAGAGGAATTTTCATAATCAATACATAAAACAAAGTTGGCTTGGTTACACCATTTATAACTCAAAGAACGGCTGGACCAATAATGAAAATCTTTGGTTAGTTGATTTTTTCTCTACTCCAAATAGCAGAACAACTATTAAACAGTATAGCAAAAAAAATACAATTAAATAATTTTCTCATGTAATAATTCGTACTTATATGCAACGCCATCATGACAGAAACAAAACACGGTAAAAATAAACTCTGAGGCGAAACGCAGTTTAAAATGTCTTTTGTTCGGGACTGTACAAAATCAACCCGTTGTTTGTGACCTCATACCGATTTACATACACGCACGTAAATTTCCGAGAGCAGACGAGGTCCAGTATCTAACATATGTGGACCCAAAGAGGTCCATAACTCGGTCGATATAGCAATTTATTGATAACGAGATTTCTTTTGGTACAGTGATGCCCGAAATGAAGCGGATTCTGGCAAACTCATGATATTTTTGTGATTAGGTCGGGGAGAATAGAGTTGGTAAATTTTTCTCTAGTTTTTTTGCTAGTATAAATCAGAATTTAGTTGCGATTGCTGAGTCATTTTGCTATTGTTGTGTCGAATTCCAAGTTTTATGATATTGCAGTTAATCTCTTCTATCTATAGGTACCTAATAATTATGAAGATAATGATATTATTATACTAACATGAGGAAAAAGTTAGCAGGTAGTAGTATCGTTACAGCGCAAATTTTTACTCATTATTTGATTGCATCAACTGTTACTGTTAAGTGTATCCGGGTATTGGTTTATTAATTTAGATATTTGTTATTGTATTTTATTGTACGTGTAGACTTTGTATTAATTCAATATTAATCGCGTTTCTGTTTTTTTTTTCACATTGCACCTTACTCTATTATTGTCTGCATCACCCACAGATAGCAGATCATATTTTCATTCGACTTTTTTTCCCGGGAAAAACGCCAGAACTATTTCCGAAGAGTATCAGGAACTCTAGAACTATGCATGCGAATAGAACTCATTTTTTTTTGTGATCTGCTGGAATATGATCTGCCAAGTTCAGGTACACCTGATTGACTAGTAGAAAATGCCAAGACATTAAGTCCGCTTCTCACATCTGTGTGCGTAAAGTATTAAATAAATAATTATTACTAGCATTTGCCCGCGAATTCGTACGCGCATATCAAGATGAAATTAAGTTTATGACCTATTCTCATATCTGCCAAAATATACAAAAATGGGTTGGACCATTGAGGAGGAGTGCGACCACAAACGTGAGAGGACATTTTTATACAAACGACATGTGTGTTTGTCTTGTCTTTTTTAAAAAACGTTGCCCCACACTAGGAATTTCTCCTGTATCGTGGGTACAAACATACAAAGTCAGATACACAAACAGCCAGACCCGAAACAACTATCTGTAGGCCATACATTTGTTCCGTGCGGGAATTGAACCCGCAACACGCAGCGCAGTAGCCGATTGCTCAACCACTGCGCCAACCGTGTCGTCGAGGGAGATTAGTGTTTATAATGCATTTTGCATCCGTGCAAAGCCGGAGCAGTTCGCTAGTGCATTTCTAAATAGGTAATATTGTTGGTTTTTTTGTGACGTGAGAAAAGCAACCTCTGGAATTGCTGACCTCATTACTTCTTTTACCTTATGTAATTCAAGGCTTTTGTGGGCTAGGCTTTCAGAACAAAACGGAAAAAAATCTTGTTTTAAAAAAAAATATTAAGAACAACTCCCCGAATTCATTCCAATTCACCTCTAGCCTCTAGTTAAATAGCAAAAAGATTAATCAATCAGCTAAAGCTACCACCTGATTGATTGAAAAAGTAGTATACCAAAGGCCCAATGCTAATATTTACGTAGAGGGAACCTAGATTACTCTTGATTGATTAAACCAGCAACAGGGTGAAAAGGGTTCTTTAAAAGTTCTATTTTTCGGTCTGAAAAATTATCTACTTCGAAAAGTTAATTATGAAATGTTTAATGAGTTTTTTTATTTGAGGTTTTGATTGGGACTTACCTAAAAACATTAAATTGAGAAATTTTAAATTAATTGGCTTTGAGATTGTTACCGTAGTTTGTTTCGTTTTTAAATGTTTTATTTCATGCGGTTCTGGTCTGAAGTCTGGTCTAGTCTAAGACCCTTCTAAAGTCACCTTCATTAGTATTTAGATTTTTTTTATGTATTAATAATAGGCTTGCTTTTGGCCTCTTATAAGTGATATGTTCGACGACATTGATGATACTCATGGCCCTATTCTTCCTTCTAAGCATTATAATTGAACTAGCTGATCCGCGCAACGTTGTCTGTGTCATTAATGCTCCGCTCCTATTTTTCAGTGTTAAGTTATTAGCCTTTAGCCTTCCTTGATAAATGAGCTATTCAACACTAAAATATTTTTTAATTCGAACTAGCAGTTTCTGAGATCAGCGCTTTCAAGCATATAAACTAACTAGTTATGTAATATATAACTTTATCTACACTCACAACGTAATGTTCCAAATATGAGTTCAAAAACGAATTCATAAACACATACTTTTTTTTCGTGGATAGGTAAAATTAAAAAAAAAAACCATTACTGTTCAACATTTTTCTTCGATTTTTAAACAACTGCATCATAAAATAACTTTTTAATTTTTATAGCACACTTTTTCTTTTTAATTTTTGGCGCGGGCTCGAGCCAGCTTTTATTGAGCGCGCTGCGCAGTCATTCGAATACGCAATGAGAATATCCGCCATATTGGAATAAACTATTTTTCCACTTACTTTATTTCAACTTTATGAGTGAAGATAAAATAGTGTATGCAACGGCATATAATTAGGTATTAAAACACTCGTGTGATGCTATTATCACACTCGGCTACACCTCGTGTGATCCCACACTCGTGTTTTAATAACCCTTTTTATATGGTCGTTGCATAAACTACTATTATAATATCAGTATAGATGCTAAGAATACTCATACCTTTGCACTATTATTAATATTTGTCAATACTGCAAAATTTTATTTCATAGTCTCGACAAACCGATTTCAAACCTCGAAAATCTTGATTGCTGGCACAAACACCCGTCCCCGAAAACAAGCTGTATAAATAATAAAATTCTTTAAACAATGCAGCAACAGGGTTGAAATATAAAAGGGGTTTGCGGTCCTCAGTGTTGCAAGTGACGAAGCCATAGCTTGCCCAAACTAATTATTGGACGCCGCGCTGGGGAAAACCATAGATGAGTATTTCATAGACTTTGTGGGGTTTTCCCTGTGAAATTGGAAGTTTTTTAAGTTAGGAAGGGTTTCATGTGATTTATTTTTGGGAATCGAAGAGTTAATTTACTTTGTATGCTTTCTTTTCAACATTTATACATGCCTTTTTTTAAGTACGGGAAATCATTTAATGACCGCTCGGGGCGGAGCGGAAGGGATTGTCAGACTCTTACCGACTAAAACCTATCCATGTTCTTGTAGAGCTTGCCTTTTATAAACTTGATAATGCTAACACAATATAAACAAATGTCTAAGCCGTAATTGTGGCTGCAAAATAATACCAATTCAAAATATTGCACTAAAATATATTCACTGATAAAATATGTTCTCAGCAATACAAAATAACACTGCAATATTTTCCATCAGAGATCAGAAACGATTAAACGCAGAAACTCCAAACTACACGTCACGTACAATCGAGCACAGAATAGTTGTAGATAGCAAACTATCGGGGCACAGCTGAGCGTATATTACCTACTGTCATACAGCGTTATTTACGACTGTGCTCAACTGTATCGCACGGCTTCCTTTGTGAGGATCGCACACTGGAAGACACGTGCTTTTATAGAAATGAAGATGTCATATTATTGTGATATTTTTTTGGTCTTTGTTTGGTGCGGAATATTTACGATTGCATTCCAAAAAATAATAAAATATTACCATAATAATTTTTTCTAAGAATTTTTTTTTTTGTTTTCTCTTATTATTTTAAAGGTAAAACATGACTGACTGAAACATTACAAAATCCACTAAAATATTTACCTATACACGTTATAAAATAAACTTTTTTTGACAATGAGCTCCCAAAATAATCACAAAAGTGAATCGTTAATTCTGTAGCCTCGCCTGTGTAATAAAAAGTGTTAATAAAAAAGCTGTATAACCGTTTTAATAACTCACAGACGGTTTCTAAAAATAGCTCATTCAAATATTCTACACAGATTTCATTTACTGAAAACTAACTTCTGCCCGTCTATGCCAATGTGAAAAGTGTGAGTGCGGGTTGAAAAGTATATTCAATTCAATAGCCTTTATTTCCAAATCCGGGCGTACAATTTTCTTATACAACGTGTAACAGAATAAACGCATTACCGGGAAGGGGTCATTATACTCATTATTATGAACAACTTTTACTCTGGGACTAACACTGAAATCGCGAAAAAGAAAAACGAATACCCCATACATTTCTGTGCGCATATCTTGACAAAATATACTGAACCGCTGATTTTTGTTTTTTTTTTTATTTTGGGGTTGGTTAGGTATATGTAAATTAAAATAGACTAGAATTTTACAAGATTTCCTTTAATTCGGTGTGCCTTTTTGGTATAGGTCTCCTCCAACTGTTTCCATCTTCCTCTGCAACCCTGGGCCAACATAATTTAATTAAACTATAATTTATCCTAATCCATTGAGATAGGTACAGCTATTCGATTGCCAAGAATCCTCAAAATCAACGTAAAAGACAGATATACAGAATTTCGCATACTGAAAATGAGTATCATATTAACGTATAGAATTTTCTTCAATAGCTCTTTGACAACTACCCTAGCACTTTGAGTTCCTCCCTTCCCATTGTCAGAACGTGTATCTGACTGTTGAAGCACCTGAACCATTGCACTGGCCCAGACAGATCAAACATGAACTATGCGAGATATTACGTATCGCGTTCAACTTCACAGAATAGTTGTCACAGTGTAGCGAGTTTGATGTAACGTAGCGTTATTTATTATTGTATGTGGTAATTGATGTGTAAGGTCTTTTGTTGGGATGCTGGTTCTTGTGCTTATTGCAAGTGAGCTGTGTCTCTATTGCCATTGACAATGAGTATTTCTTGTCTGATAGTGAGCTAACGAAGTGCATTAATTAAGTTTTTTTTCTTGAAAATAAAATAGTTACGTAGAAATCTGCACATTAGGTACTTGTGTGTATCTTAAGAGTTATTCTCGTCTTATAGTTATGAGTACCATCCTATGCATCATAATACCTATTATGATGCTTAGATTGCAAAAAAACTTTTTCACAACTTTTTACTTTTTAGTGGTACCCCACACCTAAAAACACCACTGGAAAGTCACAGGAAAGCAAAAATATTCAATTTCGTATGATTTGTGCACATATTTTTTCCAGCTATTTGGATTTAAAAACCAAACTGCTTAACCGATTTTGATAAAATTTAAATGAGACCAATCGAGAAGTTTATACTTTCATATAAAGCAAGAATTTTTCAAATTGGTTCATAAATCACGGAGATATGAGGTAACAAGCACAAAAAAAAAAAAAATAGTCGAATTGAGAACCTCCTCCTTTTTGGGAAGTCGGTTAAAAACAGTCTGAAATTGGCGAAATAAATTCAAATTGAAATTCTTTTACTTGAACTACAAAAATATTATTCCCATTTTCTCTCACCTTATACCACCGTGTACAGAATAAACTGTAATCCCTCTCTCTTAAGGGGTCATTGTACTCATCATTATGACCAACTTTCAATAAGGGACCAACACTGAAATCGCGAAAATAAATCGACTGCCCCATACATTTATAAGCGCATAAGTCGACAAAATGTACTGAGCTGTTTTTTTTAAGATTTCGGTGTTGGTCATAGTAAAAGTTGTTCATAATGATGAGTACAATGACCTCTTAAGAGGTATTGCTTTTATTCTGTTACACGTTATATATTTTGAGCATTGTAAACAGGTTTTAAGACAGTTATTGCTAATTTTAAGTCACCTTTTTTTCTAGGCAAGTTTAGCTCGACGTATTGTTGTAAAAAAAATTATACTTCATCATCTGTCTCATTTCAAAACTTAGCTTTTACAAGATTATGCAAATACAAACCATCTACTCCCACTTAATCTTTGGCCATCCACTAAATGACTGCCACACCTGTCTCGGCGTTTATTTCAACCCGCAGCGCATTGCAAAGCTGTTCAAAAAACACGCTTCAAAGAGACGATTCTTTTATACTTGCAGCTTTGACACTAAGCGCATGACATCGTTCCTAAAAAGCAGGGTCGTGTCAAAATATTTGATACTACAGCCACTCAAACGCGTGCAGTTTTTTTTAAGTAGCTCAAATAAGTGGTAGAGCAGCTTTATATAAATCTTTTTACAAAAAAGTTTGATGTCGGACTAAAATGGCGTTTAATAAGAACTTAGAAATAGACAAGCAGGTTTTGCGCGTTCACGCGTACTCAAGCGCCTATTACGCAAACCAACACGTCGTCAGTCGTCAGTCGGAATCGGAAACGGACCTGTCGCGTGAAAAGCGTGCAAAAGCGCGCGTATCCACGCGAATGCGCGCGCATTCGTGCAACTTAGCTTGGTGAAGAATTTGACGCTTCGCTGTTCTTCGAGTCTATTCTAGTATGAATTGACTCTTAGGGATTCTCTCGACACAGCTTTTAAATTTTTGTGCTGTATTTTTTATTTTTCCTGACACTGTTTGATTTGTATTCCAGTGAATCTTAACATACTTAATAATTTAGTCATTTCTGTCCCGTCCCGTTTCGGGGCTCCACTCAACATGCCCTGCAGCATTGACTGCCCTGCCCTAGCTTGATAAAACATAATAATATATATCAATTTCATTAACTAGAAAATCTTCACAAATAAATCATTCAGTGCATCCTTGACTCATTGAAGACGTTGACTTGACTCATCCCAAAGGTATACAACACAAATATCAACACCAACAGGCGCATGCTGCCCATCCCTAGTCTACACTAAATGCGTCCGCCATTTTGTGCTCTCACGAAGGTGGCGACGCATCGAACAATTTGGTCGGACAGCATGTAACTAGCAGCACGCACGACAGACGGTCCGTTCATGTGATCGTAACAAGGCTTTGACGGCTTAGCGTGGAGTAGGTGACGGTGCAACACGATAGCGATGGACCACTTGAAATAAATACAAAGTTATGTGGGATGGAGTGGAGGTTTCAAAGGGAGTGTTTGGTGGAAGCATGGCGGAATATTTTAGGCTGTGTGTAGCTGTGTTGTTGGCGTGGTATTCTCTTTCAAATACTTTGATACGAATGTCAAAATGGGAATTATCAATCTATATAATAATCAATTTTCGTGCGTTGGTCTCGCTAACTCGAAAATATCTCGACTGTTTTGAATATTTTTTTTTTGTTTTGGTTTGGTTGTTTTAGTATTTCATGTACATATTTAACTTGTTTAAATAGAGTATTCAGTCATCTAGTGATTGATAAAATATGTTCGGAATAATTTTTTCTTAATGTCAAACATTTCAGTTTGTGATTGCACGTCAATATTAATTATAATTATTCAAGGAAAAAATTGTGGATAGGAAACTATGTGTAAGATCGAGGTACGTGTACAATCCCGTGGTGAAGACCTACGATATTATATGTCAAAGCCATTTCTAAATATGATTTCTCTTTCAAGCTGACAACCTCGTTGGTGCAGTATTCAATAGGTTCTGTTCGGTTTCCTGGTTCAAGCATAGTATTATTGAGAGGAGCTCGTCGCTAAATAATAACAGCCGCACAGGGTCGATCTTCAAGGTTAAGCAACGTTTACCGGGGTCGGTCTGTGGATGAGTGACTATCTTAACGCAACTTTGAAATTGTGTATCAAGGTTAAGTGAAAATGGGTATGAATTCAGTTAAACATATCGATACTCCGTGTCTCGGCAAGCAAGATACGGATTGTCAGAGGCCAGGAAATCTGACTCCAGTCTTGCCAAGAAGGACCGTGTTACCCAGTTTATAGGTTGTGGAGGTCTGGTAGACTTGACTCACTTTCATGCAAATAATCCTAATCTCAACAATAAAATATTTTTAATACGAAAGTAAGTTTGTTTTTTTGCTTTCACGCTCAAAGCGCTGAACCATTTTTGATGAACTTTGGTACAGAGACAGAACCCTGGAGATGGTTAGGATATGCTATGTTTTTGCGAAAATATATAAGGTCTTATTAAAATAGGTGGACAAACTTTTAGGAATCATTCAGACCACCAAAATAAGGACAATGGTAAAAAAAAAATAGAAGAAAATCGCATTAGATACCTACAATTAAAATAATCAGCGAACAAAAATACACTTATAAATGTTGGTTACCCAGTGCATAAACCCATCCCATACTACAAATGTGCAGGCGCACGTGACCACGTCACCGCATACCTACCCCTATTGGATGGATGTGTTTATTCTAGAGTGTCAAAATAAAATCATTTTAATCAGTGTTTTTTTTTGCTTGGATATCTTTGGTTAGACCTACTGAGCGCTGTGGTAAAATTTGTCCACCTATTTTAATTGGACCCTATATATTGACGCGAGCATAATCATGGGCAAAAGCTGGTGTCAAAATAAAGTCAAGCTCAAAAGTTTTATTCAACGGATTTGGACTCATGACCTGATTCTTGATGCAACTTCACAGCAATAATTAAATTAGCATCATAAACCTGCTACCCCCCTCCCACCTTACTCTTTCCCCCCTAAGATTTAGTTCCCCCCAATTTGAATAATTTCCCCGCGAGCTCTTTCTGTGCTATCTAAAACAACAAAGCCGCGGAAATGAAAATGGTGACTTTTAATTGTGTGTCAGTGTTTAAAGTTTGTTTTTGCACGTGGAGGTACTCCTTATGAGGTGAAAAATTGAAATCATTGGGTTTAAATAAGAAAAACATTTTATGAACTTTCCTTTTTTCCATTAGTGGATACACTTTTCCGGGACCAGAGGAAAATTTGGAAAAATTAGTGAAAAAGATAAAATATAATTTACCAATTTACAAATAAATTAGTCCCAATTTGAAAAATAAAAATACAACGAATTATGTATATTTATATAACTGGACTTATTTACCAATCAAATAATTGAGACTATCTTTTCTTCAGACGAAGGCAGTGTTTCTGATGAACCGGTGATGAAACTCATTCATTCCGATAAAATCCCAGATCAGAGGGCCAATTCTACTAACTTTTAAGAAACGTTTGAATTCGCATCTCATTCGCAATCTGTCAAAAAAGCCTTAATTTCCAACTATTTTTGACATATTGCGAATGAGATGCGAATGTGAACATTGTTTAAAAATTAGTAAAATTGTGTAATAACACTCACATTAAATATAGTATTAAATATAGTAGTACAATAAAACTCACATTAATTATTTGAAGGGTAGTTATATTTTCTCCTTGTACACAGAAAACACGTCCGTATTCGATGCTAGCCCCGAGCCAAATAGGCCGAGTCCCTCAGCCCAACCTCCAACGTCATCTCTCATTTCGTTCGTTCTCACTGGTGTTGCCAGTGTAGGAAATAAAGTGCCACTCAATGACTTAAATCATTGAAAGATTTATTTATATAATAAAACCTAACACTCGACCATCCTGACGTCGTGCATGTCCTCATGCACGCAAGCCAGTTAGCTACTACAACCTAACACTCGGCCAACTATGGTGATAGCATCGAATCCGAACTTACAAGTATTAACACGCTATTTCTAAAACATATACAGTTTGCAAACCATTGTTTTCGCAAAACAATAAAATAGAAACAAGTTAGAGAGAGGAAAGAGGAAAAAAAAATAAAAATTAAATATTAATTAAGTAATGGCCATTATGATATTGAACCCTCTTTCTCACAAAAATTTTGGTATTATTTGTAAAATTTCTTTCTCAAAAGCAATGTACATGAAATAAATGTAATAAACAATATTCACAAATCAATCATGATTTGTGGCTGGATGACCATCAGGTTGTAAACCTTCCTTCTCACAAACCGATAAATACATAGATAAGAAGAAAATATATTATTCCAAAAGTCACGGTAGTAGTGAACCCTCCTTCTCACAAACCAAAGTGACATTACTTGTGAACCCTCTTTCTCACAAGCAATAAATACATAAATATATCGAAAGTCACGGTAGTAGTGAACCCTCCTTCTCACATACTAAGGTGACATTGCTTGTGAACCCTCTTTCTCACAAGCAATAAATACATAAAAATAATAAAATATATCAAGTCACGGTAGTAGTGAACCCTCCTTCTCACATACTAAGGTGACATTGCTTGCGAACCCTCTTTCTCACAAGCAATAAATACATAAAAATAATAAAATATATCAAAAGTCACGGTAGTAGTGAACCCTCCTTCTCACATACCAAGGTGACATTGCTTGTGAACCCTCTTTCTCACAAGCAATAAAAACATAAATAACGACTGTCAGAGTCTGTATACAATTTTATTTTTTAATCATCGTTCAGAACATATAACATTATTTGTTACATCATATCTCAAAACAATCAATCTATATATGTTTAAATGTTAATAATATCTTTCTAAACATAATGCTACACATACAATTATATGTCACGATCAGTTTGTACTATGTATTCTCATTTATTTGAAAAATTAAGATGGAGTATATTAAATTCAAGATAAAAACACAATCATACTAAACTTATTCGTCAAAACTCGGTTGTTATAATTTAATAAATCTAGTGAGTAACATTGTTAAACTTTAATAAACAAACGGAGACAATCACTAACGTTCTATATAATTTGAAATTAGGTTCAATTTGTATGTTAGTCTATTGTCAGTTAGCATATTAGTAATGGTGATGATGATAAATATGCAACGTTTACGTTAATAAACAATCTCTAAAACGAACGAAGTTACGCATCCGTGTCTTCATCGTTACAGCTATTAGTCTCATCTTCATCATCATCATCATTGCCCTCATTTACATCCAAGGCCGCCACGTGAACCCATGGTAACATGCGATCGGCAGCTACAGTGGTTTTGCGCTTATTTTTAGTACTAGATAACCCTGGTATAGCAGCCAGTCTATAACGGTCGTTACCCAACACAGCGATCACACGATAAGGTCCAACATAGGGTGATATTAGTTTTTTGCTTTTACCATCATTTGCAAACGATGTTCTTGTGATCTTCACAAGATCGCCCTCACCATATACACGTGCAGGGAGCCGGTTTTTGTCATGAGCGGATTTTTGTTTTTCCTGTTCAATGTCAATTTTATCTTTGACAGACTCTCGTAGAATTTCTGGATCCAATTCCTCCCTACTTTCCCGTACTAACTCATTAAGCCTAGGATTTATCTCGGCGTTCATATTTAATCCGAACATGACTTCGGCCGGCGTTCTACCCGTAGTCTTTTGTCGAGTATTATTCATACCCCATTGGACTCTACCTACTTTATCATCCCAATTCCTCTCATCAAAATTAAGATTCTGGGCAGTCAAAGAGTTCAGAATGGTACGGTTGTATCTCTCTACCTGACCGTTTGCTCTCGGACTAGCAACTGCGTTTAAAATATGTCGTATGCCCTTATCTAAACAAAAACGTTTAAACGCGTGGGACGTAAAGCATGTGCCGCGGTCACTTATGACACGGTCGGGGATCCTAAACGTATAGAAAACATCTTCAAGAACCCTTACGGCCGTCTGCGTCTTAGTATTTCGCACTGGTTTAATAAAAACGAACTTCGTGAAAGCATCCACTATCACCAAAAGGTAAGAATTGCCTAACTTCGAACGAACAAAGGGCCCAAGGTGGTCAACATGAATGGTGTGAAAAGGCACTTCTAGTTTAGTTATTGGGTGTAAAAGGCCCTCATTAACAACACTTTTCTTTGAGTATGCGCATTCAAGACACGCCTGAACGTATTTTTTTATGAATCTAGACATTTTGGGGAACCAATACGTTTTCTTAATGCGCTCTAACGTCTTTTCCACACCAAAATGTCCGATATCATCATGGTTCATGCGGCAGAGTTGCCACCTGGCGCCCTTTGGTACTACCCAGCGTAAATTACTTTTATCCCCGTTTATACATTTGTAAAGTTTGTTGTCCTTAATCAGATAGTTTTCTTTTATATGTTTTAAACTATCAGTATCCATATCAGTAGTAAGTATGTCACGAGTTCGACGGAGTTCAGAATCTCCCATCTGCAAGGTATGTAACCAGTCCTCGTTGCTAATCAACATAATACTTGGATACTGGTCAGTTTCAACCGTGTCATCTACTAATTTGACAGGATTTCGTGACAGAGCATCCACGTGTGCCATTCTAGTACCGGCACGATACTCTACAGTGCATTGAAACTCCTGTAGCAGAAGCCACCAACGCGCTATACGCGGAATCATGTCTCGTTTCGAGAATGTTGAACGCAAAGCGCTACAGTCCGTGACAATTTTGAAACTTTGCCCCAACAGGTAAACTCGAAATTTCTTGAGCGAACATACTACGGCTAGGGTCTCAAGTTCGAAGGCATGGAAATTTTTCTCCTCTGGAGAAGTTTGCCGGCTATAGTATGCCACAGGTTGAAAGGAATCGCTGGCATGTTTTCGTTGGAGCAAAATCCCTCCTATTCCTACTTTGCTTGCATCGGTGTGCAATTCTGTCTCAGCAGACGGTTCGTAAATCGCTAATATCGGTCTATCTACCAACCTTTCCTTAAGCACCCCAAAAGCCACCTCTTGATCCTCGGCCCAAACCCAATCCGCATCTTTTTTGAGCAGTCTATTCAGTGGGTGTGCCAGAATCGCAAAGTTCTTAATGAACTTCCTGAAATAGCCCACCAACCCAAGAAACTGTCTTACTGAATGCGAATTGGTCGGACAGGGAAAATCTATCACGGACTGAACCTTCTTATTACCGGGACGAACACCTGCAGCGCTGATTTCGTACCCGAGATAAATTATCTGATTCTGTAGGAAATCACATTTCGATAGGTTGAGGGTCAAATTCGCCTTCTCTAACAATTGCATCACTCTTTCAAACCTGTCCAAGCATTCGTCTACAGTCTTTCCATAAATAAGGACATCATCAATATAAACCATAGCCTCTGTAAACCTAGCAGATCCCAGCACTCTGTTCATCATCCGCTGGAAAACAGCGGGCGCATTCGCCAACCCGAACGGCATACGATTAAATTCGTACTGGCCATCAGGGGTTACGAATGCCGTTAGCGGTTTTGAGCCTTCGGTTATTGGCACTTGGTAGTAACCAGAGGCCATGTCCAGAGTAATGAAATATGCCTGGCCCGAGAGTCGGGAAATCTCGTCCTCAATAATCGGCATCGGGTACCGTTCCTTCACCGTTACAGAATTTAAGAGCCTATAATCGACACATAATCTCTGCTTGCCATCCTTTTTGCGCACTAATATGATAGGACTAGCATATTCTGAAACAGATTCTCTCACGATTCCAGACTCTAACATTTCTCCTATCATCTCCCTTACTTGCTCACGTTCCTTATGTGCTAATCTGTACGGTCGGTACACAACGGGACGGTTGCTAGTTAGTTCAATGTTCATCTCAGCGACGCTCGTACACCCTAGTTCCTTTAAGGACGTCGCGAAACAATGTTTATACCTAATAAGTATGTCTATCAACTGTCGTCGCTGTGACTCGTCGATTGTGGCACCTATTTTTAATTCACTGACATCAATTATACCGGGCTCGGCCAGGGAAGAATCTGCTGATGTGTAAATGCGTCTAACTACCTGAATCTTAGTACCCCTTCCTATAACGACCCCCTCTCTCAATTGACAGAATTTTGACAAGGGCGTTATGTAAATATAAAGTAAGCTGCTTTTGACCCGATACACCCCCCCATTAACGGTAAACTGCTGATTTGGCTTCCCTATCACTTTTCCACTTAATAAAATATCTCCATCTTTAATCGTAGGAGTATTTAGGCGGGCTTTAACTACAGCTGGACCATAAATGACAACATCAGAAGCTACCGCCACGGTAACCGATGTACTATCTCCTACATCTAGTAGCGGAAATCCAAAGACATTACCGTCAAAGAATTTTAATTCTTCCGCATTTTTATACACTACGACATGAGACTGTTCTGTAAACGACTGTCCTACAAGCAAGGGTAAATCAAGAAGTCTGTCCTCCACTACTTGACACAAAACACGACCTCTAACACCATCAATGCTTAAATCCACGTCCACCCCCCCTTTGGATTGTATTATGTCACTTCCGAAACCTTTTAAAGGTATGGAAGGGCTATCGTAGGTAAGACCTAACGCTGAAGCTAGGGACTGCGTCATAAGCGTGACCTCACTACCGAAATCTATGAAAGTTTTTATTGAAACGTTATTTATCCTACCTTCTTTGATGAACTTTGAATTTGATTCAGACGTTAATATATGCATTGTTTTTTGTACATTCTCAGGCCTTTTGTCATTTCCAAATTTAACAGTGCAACTTTCGATTTTATGACCAAACTTACGACACTTCTCGCATTGAATCAAGGGTTTGGGGAATTTAAGGTAAGGGTGCCCTTTCTCTTTGCAATTAAAACAGAATAGTTCGCGAATACTATTACTATTGGTCTTTGTAGTACGATTTGTAGCATTATTATTTAACGACTCTGATGTAGAAGACGAGGATTTACCTTTAAAATTGACACGATCAGAAAATTGTGAAATCTCCTTATTAGTCATCAAAAACTGTAACAACTGATCGGGTTGGGTACACCGTATCGCGTTGGCACTAGACCTCACAGTTCTGTCGCTTAGACCATGTATTATACATTCTACAGCGCGTTTGCCCTCGATGTCACATTGGTTCAAAAGGGCCAATTTTTCATAATAGTAGACCTCTATGGGTTCATCAATTTTACTTTTTCTTCTAAGCATGTCCTCCAAGGATTTGCCATAATTTTGTTCAAATGGGAACGCACTCATTAATTTCTGTTGCCACTCGCTACAACTGAATAGTATAGAGTTCAGGCTCTCATACCATGTTTTGGCCAATCCTTGAAGTTTCTGCATAGCAAAATGTATGATGGTTCTTTCGTCCCAACCGTAGACAGCGGCACATTCATTCACCTTTTTAAGCCAAATATCAATGCGCTGACCCTTTGAAGAAGGGTCAAAATTGGATAAAATATTCTTGTGGTTAATATTATTATTTGGATTCTGCACCGGAGATGCCACTGTTAACGGCTGAGATTGAGACTTAATATTACCAATAGAATTTATAATATTCATAATATCTTTGGAGGTAAAAGTTGGACTATCTGACCTTACATTCCGTGGTGTCGGCGACGCGGCGTCAACAGCATCAGGTACTTCACGGGATCTTCGCACTGTAGGGCTGCGTTCCCGAGGTAAGCTCCTATCTCGAACCCGCAACCGGTCCAGTTCGTTGTCCTTTGAAATGCGGCGGTTGTTGCACTCAGCATCGAGGGGTGTGGCCCGTCGTCTAAGATTGCGCTCCCGGCTCAACTCGCTCTGCAGAGCGCGTATCCGCTCGCGATGATGTTCCAGCTCTTGTTCCAACTTCCTGTCACTGTCACGTCCTTGCCTTTGTCCTGGAGTACGCACGCGACTGCGACTGCGATTGTTGTCGCCTTCTCGGCGCGTGGGACTCCGACTCCGTCTGCTTGAGTCTGCATTTCGATCAGCTTCTCTCTGGGTCGGCGTCCTTAAACGCCGCCGTGGAGAAGATTCGTTCGAACGTGGCATCGTTATTCTGAAACTTGTAAACGTAAGCGCTGTACTACTCAATTAAACACGTTAAAACAAAATTAATGTTGACGGCGGTGGTATATTTAAAATATCTCGAAAACGGGGCTTCATAGCTCAAAAATAACGAAATTTTGTGCCCCCTTGCACCCCGCGGATATTGGGGAAGTAATCCTGTAGAGCTACTAGTATGACCTAGGAACCCTCAGTTTTTTTGACAGTTTTAAAAGAAATAAAAATAAAATTCTCTATGACGGCGGTATATGTAAAATATCTCAAAAACGGGGCTTCGTAGCTCAAAAATAACGAAATTTGGTGCCCCCTTGCACCCCCGGATATTAGGGAAGTAATCCTGTAGACCTACTAGTATGATCTAGAAACAACCCTCTTTTTTTGAAAATGACAGTTTTTTTTTTTAAAATAAAAATGAAATTCTCTAATTATTACACACACAATATGGGATTCTCTGAACTGTTTCTAAGCACTGCGCAAGCACATAAGCAGGTTTATCCCACTTCTGAAATGTAATAACACTCACATTAAATATAGTATTAAATATAGTAGTACAATAAAACTCACATTAATTATTTGAAGGGTAGTTATATTTTCTCCTTGTACACAGAAAACACGTCCGTATTCGATGCTAGCCCCGAGCCAAATAGGCCGAGTCCCTCAGCCCAACCTCCAACGTCATCTCTCATTTCGTTCGTTCTCACTGGTGTTGCCAGTGTAGGAAATAAAGTGCCACTCAATGACTTAAATCATTGAAAGATTTATTTATATAATAAAACCTAACAATTGGCATTCAGATGTTTTGGTACCGCATTTTAATCAATCATGAAAAAAAAAATTGTTTTTTTTTCATTAAAAGCCCAGTTTACCCAATTAAGGAAAAAGTACCCTCCATTTGTTCCACTTTTAGTGGCCATTTATTAAAAAGCAGACACAAGTTCTAGACTTTTCCTGTCGCAAAATCTCGCTTTCAAACCGCTGTACATTTTACATTAGCATTACTTTTTATAATGAATACAGCGACTGTGTGGACTTCAAATTGGCGTATAAGTGTGCCGGCCCACGTCCGTGCCTGTCTTGAATATTTTAAACTCATTCTACCCGCAATTTGAGCATATTATAAGCGGAACGTCCGAAATTAGGCGTAGCCACAATGTCGGCTTGAAAAAATGTTTTCTTCAGCTGGATGCTTTTAATTGAGACTTTGATTTTTTATTTTACAAAAGTAAGGTAGACAAAAAATCTAAGCAATAGTTTACCTACGGGTAAAATAAAAAGGTATTTTATTTTACCCGTAGGTAAACTATTACTTTATGAACTAAAATCTCCATCTACTTTAAGATGTTTGAAGCAACATCTTCTTCTTCTTCTTCTTCTTAGACATTGCCCCACACTAGGAATTTATCCTGTATCGTGGGTGCGTTTACAAACATGCGATCTCACATAAACAAACAGCCAGACCCGGAACAACTTTCTGTAGACCTAACAAATATTTGTTCCGTGCGGGAATCGAACCCGCGACACGTAGCGCAGCAGCCAATCGCTCAACCACTGCGCCAACCGTGTCGTCAAAAAAATATTATAATATTTGCGATAAACCCGACAATCGTTTATAATCGTCACTTAGTGTAATGTTTTCTACATTTTTCTTTTTTTTATACCTTGTATGGGCTAAACGGTAGAGCAAGAGTATTTTATTAATACTACATTCGTTTAAATTCATTATGAAATTTTCAATTTTTTACTGTAAGGGCCTGTGCACACCATGTTTTTTAAACGCGCCGTTGACGCGCGTTTGTAGCGATACAGACGCGATACGCACGCGAGTCAGACGCAGCCTGTAGGATAAAAGCGCGCCGTCGACGCACGTTTCTAAAACGCGCGTCACGGCGCGTTTAAAAAACGTGATGTGCACAGGCCCTTGTTGTGCGTCATTTCATCAACCTGTATTATCGCTTTATCTAAATCGATTGATAAAATGCCTAGCATTATTATTACAGATAGCCAGAGCAATTCCACCGCCAGGCAGAGTCCTCCCTTAATTCTGTCCGTTTCCCCATACAGAAAACATTATGTAAGAGTACGTACATGGGTCCACAACAATGTCCACGCCAGGGTATTTTATTATAGATCGCAGATCATCAATCATTTATGTCGATATCAATAAGTTGCTACTGCTCGCCACGGCTCGAATTTATTTGTAAATATCGTTTTACTTTTTATTTTATTTACTTTGTACTGTTGCCAGAACACTAAAGTTTATTATGATATTGTTTATTTTTATTAAAACACTAGCTTTTTCCCGTGACTCCGTACGCGCATAGCCCGTTTTTTTTTCCGTTCCCGTAAGAATTGACCGTTCCCATATAGCCTATAGCCTTCCTCATGAATGTTGCTATCATATCACATAGCGCGTTCAAACAAACAAACTCTTAGCTTTATTATATTTAGTATAGAGATAAATTATAGTCAAAACTGTAGCTTAAAAATAAAAAAAAAAGCCATGGCCAAGTGCGAGTCGGACTCGCGCACAAAGGGTTCCATACCATTATCTATAAAAAAAAACTCAAAAAAATCACGTTAGTTGTATGGGAGCCCCACTTAAATATTTATTTTATTCCGTTTTTAGTATTTTTTGTTATAGCGGCAACAAAAATACATCATCTGTGAAAATTTCAGCTGTCTAGCTATCACGGTTCATGAGATACAGCCTGGTGACAGATACACAGACGGACTGACAGACACGGACAGTGCAGTCTTAGCTACAAAAACTTAAATCAAAATAGATCATGATTAAGTTTCAAAACTGAAAGATACTGGAATATTATGCATAGATACTAAGCTTCTCTATAAGGTCGGTACGGATGCAATGCCCAAGGGCATCCTAAGGAGCTTGGACCCTTGTTTCAGGTAAGTCCAAAATGGATGGAAATGCCTGATACGGTAAGCTTACCGAAAAAGCATGTTTTCAACTACCTAAGGGACTGATGTCCGTTTTGTAAATGGTCAGTTTTGAAAGATATTTATCAAGCGAGATTTGTTTTACTCTTGTAAGTCGCCTGAAGATTTAAAGCTTTGCGACTGTTATTGGGTTTATGCTGCGTGGTCCTTTTAAAATATTCTGTTAGAAATGTGTTACAAGTCATTTTATTTCTCAAAATGTCTGAATAAAACAGTACCTATGTGTTCCCAAAAGTTGTAATATGCAACAAAAATACAACTTTGGAAACGTTTCAGATGCGTTAGTTTTAACAGATTTAACCTTGAAGGGCAGGAACCGTGAGCTTTGTGAATTGATTTTTCGGTTCATCATCATAGCAGTCGAAAGATTCCTATTTGTCTGTTTTAGAAGCGTTGCATAAGTGACGAATTTAATATACTTCTCGCTTGTAGCGGATTCCCGCGAACTTTCCACTAGGCATACCTTGTTAAAGCCAGACCATTTTGCGCGAGTAAAGAAAAAAAATCCTTACTATCCGTATGTTCCATTTAGGCCACTGACACATCCCCGCGATGACATAAGGCCGTCTACACATTTGCGTACACAGTGACAACGGAACGTCCGCGGCCCGGCGGTAATCGATCGCGCGTCATCAATCACCCGTGTCGCGTCGCACTGTTGCCAGAGACGGTTTTGTGCGTTTTATTAGCCGCTGTCCATCGGCTATGAATATTAGCATAGAACATGGATGTGTAGAAGCGATATGTAGGCATTTTTAATGTGTGTGTATGGTTGATCTACACACATCAGGGAAGTCGCCGGTTTGGATGGATCGTGGTCCTGCTAAACTCGTCCACACACGTCCGTGTCACGGCCTGGACAAAATGTACGTACATTTATTTGAGCTCCTGACGGAGGATGTTTCGTCTACGTACCGGACAAGGTCCTGTGGAACAACCTTTAAAATGCCTACAGTTTTGGGGCGTTCGACACGTGCAACACAGGTTTGCATCTTCACTTGGCTATGTAAATTTCGGACTCACCAGCTTCAAATAGGTACAATCGTGGCGATACCTACTCGTTCTGCGCTTGATCAGTGACAAAATTGACAACCTTGTGGGAGACGTAATTTCTTATTCTTTCATTTACCTATACCTATTTTGATTTGTTTATTATGCAAGATCCAAAAAAGTTGTATTGTTTCTCCCGGACTCGTCGAACTTCACTGTCTCAACGTTTTTCCTGTGGACGCCACTGTTGAAATAGAAGCTGCTGTGGTTGAAAATGATGTGGCCGGCTCCTCTCATAAAAAAGTAATATGATCCGTAACCCCGAGTTGTCGATGTCATCAGTTTACGAAAAAGTGGATGAGTTTCGTGTCTATAAGATATTGTTATTCTATGTCGTCATATGAATATTAGTCATTGTGTGTGGACGGCCGAGTGGGCGGCGATTATGTGGTGGTAATTTAAGTGTTATTGATTGAGTTTTGTGCACATGTGACTACAAGTTTCTATAGTAGAGCAATTAGTGTGTAAAGCTTAAAATAGACCGTCCTTTTTCAAATACTGAAGCTGAAACTGTTTCTTCAGTAAGTGGTTATAGATCAGCAAATAACGCACCAACCGACAGGTGAGCGAGATCGTGACCCACTTTTGCATTTTAAAAATTATATACAGGCCCATATTTGAAAACGTAAACTCCAACTCAACCCGAACTCTAACTTTAATATGAGCACGAAAACGCCAATAAAAGCTTGTCTAATTGACGTTTTCGTACCCGAGAGACGAGCAAGCAAATGCGTAAATGCGCTTCCTTAGCTAAAACTCATCTCTCGAGCACGAAAACTTCAATTTATGATAAGCTCCGATGATCATTTATTTTTGTAATATTTTTTTATACTGAAAACTAAGTAGGTACATTATAAAATATCTACATACGGGGTGAATAGGAATGCGGGGGTAAATCGAAACAAAACTTTGTAGGAGATTTTCACATTATTTAAATCTTGTTTGCAGCATTTACGGCCTCGAATTTTATAAAATTGAAATTTAAAAAAAAAACGTTGCATCCGTAGAAAACCAATAAATGGTACTTATTAAAGTGAAAATCCCTATCAAAGTTTCGTTTCGATTCACCCCTCTGTCAAAAAATGTCAATCAGCCATATTATCGTCAAAGGGGATGAATAGGAATTCACCCCGTTTGACGTTAATATGGCTGATTGACATTTCTTCTTTTTGTATAACCAACTTTAAAATCAGCGCTAGTAAAGTTCAACACAGAAACATACATGACCTACTTACATAAAAAGTATCACATTAATAAACCCTTCAAAAACCACAGACGTATTCCACCACCGCTATAATATATGTATGTGTTTCAAGCGTTGCAGATATTATTTCACGCAGCTTCACAGTCATTCAGTCGCAACAAGTATTTCGCAGCCGTATTTTGCTTTCTGCATTGGCACGGAAATAGAACCCGCTATTTTAAGTACGGGAAGCTCTGCAACATTTGTTGCCTTTGCACATGATTTTCTCGTAATTATAAGTAAACTAGCTTCTCCCCGTGACTTTGTGTGGAATTCAGATCGGGATAAAAATTAAGCAGTGTTGTTCCAGGTGTGTGTGCATTATCAATCAGATCAGTTTTTGCGGCAAGAACAACAAACGTTATACCATTCTCACTAACTTTGACATTTATATACTTATAATATTTTAAAAAGATAAATTATAATTGGCTATTTTCTTGGATAGGTAGCAGCAAACAATAATTCTATTTAGTCAGTTTGATTTTCAAAATACACTATTATAGTAGGTACATAGCTATATTATATTCAAGATTCATAGCATTGCATTTATTCAAATAAGCAATTTACAGGCACTTTTGAATTGTCAAGGTCAGTCAATCAGGAAATTTGTATTGCAAATTTTTCATTAAAATTCATCAAAATAGCTCGAGCCGTTTAGAAAGATTTCAGTGACTTGCACACGTACAAAAGAATTTGATGAAAATAATACTCCTTATCAAACAGTGTTCACTTTTCCGTCTATCTTTCTAACATACTGCCTACTTTTATTTATCACAATATAACTTCAAAAGTAAGCCCGATTTCAACCCAATATAACACAAGCGTAGGTGTCAGCAGCGGGGGGGTTAATTAGAACGGTCGCATTGCATGGTTGACACGCGACGCGGTATTTCGTCCCGTTGCTTAGCAACCAAACGCTTTGAAGTGCACGCTAGCGCCATCAAGTAGAAAGAAGTGCAGAAGGGCAGATACATAATACAAGTGAAAACCCACGCGTACTTAACGGGGATCTTAAGTTTAAGCCGCTAATAATTTCATTTATTCAGTTTGTGGTGTTCTTTTGTTCTTGTAGGCTACTGAGTAGAGACCTGTAAGTGACTGTCAGTTTTCTATTTTATTTAGAAAAATGCACAAATACCTGTACCTTGCGCAAACGTAAGTAAGCAGTTTAGCATGCTATTATGACATAAATTCTGATCTGTGAATATAGTAACCTGTATGTTGTAATTTCTCTCTTTTACGATAGCTTTCGTGTCCACAGGAATTGCGGATTGTCCTGGATATAAGTAACCTACGGTATCCAGCGATAGTATGTAGCTTTCTATCCGTGAAACAGTTTTTAAAACCTAACAGACAGGTGTGTTGCTCGCGAGTTTGTTGCGCCACTTCCTCTTCCCAGCTAAAACACTAGGAAGTGGTGCCGGGCTGGAGTTTTCGGGCCTGACTTAATGTGGAACTTTGTTGTTTAAAAAGTGCTGGCACTCAGCCTTATTGGAATACACGACTTTTGACTTGGTTGATCGGAGAGATTATATTTAAAACAGCAGAATTTTCTGAAGTCATATAATTTTAGATGAATGGCTGTTTCTCATATTATCTGTGCAAAAGCTGTCAAACCGTACCTAATTTTTCCTCCACAGCCAAAAAAAAAATCTGACTATTGAAAACAGCTTAAAAACAAAGGACTTTATGTATTTACAGTCACGAGTGTCCTTGCACTCTCTGAACATCTATGTGTACGTGCGTTTTCATCTCTTGTACGAAGTTGGCATTCTGCACTGTATCTGCTTAATGGTAACACCCACTCTCACTCACTCTGATCCTCACACGGAAGCGTTTTGGAGTTATTTTTCACGTGTTTAGTTTAATCAAGTGTGTTTTTGAGTTTATAAAGATATAAGGGAGGGGGAGTTGATTAAATAGGGTACGTCATGTGTTTAGATTGAAGAGCTCTTTGCGTCAAGGTGGATAAGCTCTATTTTCAGACGTGATTGTGCCAAATTGAATGCTTCTACTTAGGTATGTGACATCAAAAGATGCAGACAAGTAGTATAATATTGTGCCTAGAAGAAACTTTTAAGTCAATCAGTACACCAATTTATTTTTTAAACTAGCCTCTTGCCGCGACATCACCCGCGTGAAATACACAATTAATATTTTTAGAAGACATGCTTGTCACCCTCATCATTATCATCATCATCATCATATCAGCCGAATGACGTCCACTGCTGGACATAGGCCTCCCCCAAGTATCGCCACAACAATCGGTCCTGTGCGTCCCGCATCCATCAGCTACCCGCGACCCTCACCAGGTCATCGGTCCACCTTGTGGGAGGCCTTCCAACGCTTTGTCTTCCGGTACGCGGTCGCCACTCCAAAACTTTTCGGCCACCTGTTCTGCGAGCAATGTGCCCTGCCCACTGCCACTTCAATTTGGCGATCCTTCGGGCTATGTCGGTAACCTTGGTTCTCTTGCGGATATCGTCATTCCTGATTCGATCACGCAAGAAAACTCTGAGCATTGCCCTCTCCATTGCCCTTTGGGTGACTTTAAGCCTTCTGATGAGGCCCATCAGAAGGCTCAAAGTGCTAATTATATCTCTCTATCTCCATTAATCTTCATAGCTGCTTCTTAAGAAGACGTTGCATTTATTAGCTTAGCACAATATTGTGAAACTCCTAATTTTTTCACCGGAGAAAAAGACGAATCAAATTTACTTTGTATCGTTAATACTTTGTCTATCTTTGCAACATTAAAGGTCCATTATCGTCTCCCTTGATCCTTCCAAAGGTGCACTTTAAATGTGACTTAATTTCCAATAGATGAGCAACATCTTAACAAAACAGATTGTGTCGACGATCGACGCTCTCACTTCATACATTATGCATCGACTAGTGGCTACCGTTTCCACGCAAGCTGGGATAGAGGCCACCTGCAAGCGAGCAATGTACTTTGAAATGTGAGAAATTGTCATCGGTGATGCGATAAAGTGTGATGGAGAAGGGGTCAGAAGTATTGCTTGGATATACTTTCTTTTGTATTTGTTCAGAAAACAGTGTATGATCAACATCAAAATACTGTATAATTTAAAATAATAATAAAAAATAATAATAGCTGACCGATTCCGGCCATGGCGGCTAATCTCAACGGAGACTAGCCATCGTCGGATCGGCGCGGGACATATTATAGTGCATAAGTGTATACGCAAACACAGGTGCATTCCCTTCTTCATCATTGTCTTGTCAGCGCCCTGACCGCGCGCTCTGGCCGCTTTGTATATCAAGTCCCTAAGAATCTCAAAAGTATTAACGGTAAGTAAATCGCTTAACCTTATCTATTCGCAAGATCTGCATTTGTTTAATCGTCCGTATGTACGGCACTTTTCACATTAAAACATGGTTGTCTGTTTTGAAACTAAACTTTTGGGAAAGCTTTGGTGCGTAGTTTGGTTTTATTCGTTTTACCCATGATTTTAGGGTTCCGTACCTAAAGGGTAACCAACGGAACCTTATTACTAAGCCTCCGCTGTCCATCCGTCCGTCTGTCTGTTAGCGGGCTTTATATTATGAACCGTAATAGGTAGACAGTTGAAATGTTTACAGGGTGTGTATTTCTGTTACCGCTATAACAAAAAAAAAAAAAAATTCAACAAAATCTTTAAACAACTCAAAAACGGCTTGAACGATTAAATTATTTTTTTTGTGTTCGTAACTGTCCGGGCGAAGTAAAGTAAAGAAAAATATTTTGAAAAAAAAATGTACATTCGGGCGA